>HG991993.1:20000000-30000000 GCA_905220435.1 Amphipyra tragopoginis | reverse complement strand
GGCCACCACGACTTTTTAAAATAGTGCCATATTACGCCAAATGTCGTGTAATATGGCCCAATTTATGTCTTCCCATAAAGTTCGTAAGAGGTATTATGGAATTATGTCAAGATGCAGTAAATAGGTCAGTTTATGAAAGCAAGAGAGAAATTAAGTATTGATGCGAGCATTTTTGTGACAGCATAGGGGCTCATGACGTCATTTGACATGAATACGTCATTAAGAGATTAAAATGTTACGTATTTGGAGAGTATTGATTTTGGTTCTACTTATGTATACATAACATAACATTATCCCTGTATTCCCCGAAGGGTTAGCACAGGTGTATAGTACACCTTCATTTCGTCTATATGTTTAAGTCCGATGTACTTAATAGGAGGCGATCCTATCGCCATCAACCGGGCACAAATCCAGACTCCGGGCTGCTACTGAGAAATTCCTTATGGAAAAACCTAGTAACACCTTGCCCGACTTGAGGATCGAAACCAGGACCTCACGAGGCAGTGCTTACAATACGAGTATCAATAAGTCAAATACCTATGTGTATATATATATTCAAGGGCCTTGTATATTTATAGCAGTACAAATTACCATCTCAAAAATCTAGTCAGGCTTTCAAAATGACCATCAAAAATGCGTAGCACGCATAAACTTTAGTTATATCATGTCCAACCCTAATTAGCGTAAGACTAATTCCACCATACTAGTTTTTCACCATAGACAAGATCCATAGATCGACTGGTTCACCTCACTAAGTGGGACAGGATGCAGGCTGCGTACGCGCATGTTATCCGTGTGTGTTGCGCGCACACACGTTTATGTGCGTGTTATGTAATGTAACAGATTTGTGGTCTGTGTGCGATTGACGCGATTAGGCCGATAAATTTATTTATATGATAAAATAAATACCTACTCATATTATGTTTCTTATTTACATGTTCTAGTTTAGCGATCCGGTTAGCCTGAAGTTTAGTTCGCATATTTTAGTTATTCAATATGTCGTGTCGTGACTCTTATTTTATTATCCTACGTAATATATGCTATTAAATTGCTAGTGATGTAACTGTAGTACGTTGAAATATATAATTATTTTTATATTGTTGATTTTCAATTTGTATATAATTATAGTGTTGTATTTATTTTATATTATGAACGTTAAGTAGTAATGTTATTGTTGATAAATTATAGTTATTTATGCTTTTTTCATTAAATGATTTCGATTTAGTTCCAGTTCATATAGCGTCAGATATAGCACTCAAAGAGTTAAAAAAAAACAATGCATCAAGCATTTTTTGTTGTATTTAATAAAGTTGCATTCAAAGTTAATCATAGCACCAACATCAAGTGCATCAAGGTGAAAACGCAAAAAAGAGCTATGAAAAGACTAGTGTTGTTGGTTCGCTTTCCGCGGCGCGCGCGCAGCCGTGACCTACATGGCTGATACGTAACCAAGTGCAATGAGACACAAACACATCGGATAATATTACTTTCGTTTACGCGTCGCTCCGCAAAATTCGCGTAATTACGCAAATTGGGGTATTGCGGCACGGTGACATAAAGTTCTTGTCGGTTCATGTTTCTTGCCGGTTCTTCTCCGTGGGAATAATTTTGGAATACGGCAACTAGAGTATTGAGTATAAACTTGACAATTTAAAGTACCTTTAAAATATATGTACCTACAGACCGCTGCACCAACTGGGTACCCCCTAGTAACTTGTGGAGATTCTTTTACATAACTTCATAAAACATAACTTCACGCCTTATTCTCCGAACGGTTGGCAGAGGTGTACAAGTACACCTACGTTTCGCCGTTATGATTAAGTCCCATGCAATAGGGGGCGAGCCTATTGCCATCAACCGGGCACAAATCCAGACTCTAAGCTGCTACTGAGAAATCCCACACGGAAAAACCCAATAACACTTTGCCCGACCTGGGGATCGAACCCAAGACCTCACGCTCAGCAGTCGCGCTTGCGACCGCTAGACCAACGAGGCAGTCAACGAGAGATTCTTTTAATGCACCCTTTTTTATCATGGATACTCTTCGCCTTCTCTAGGCCGGACTCTTACCGGCTAAAAACCCACGGTGTTCCTTCTCCTGATCCTTGGCCGGGGTCGCGGGATTCGCAGCTGCATGCACCGCAACCCCGGCAGGCCTCGGTCCGCCAGCCCCTGGCGGACCTCTCCTTCTGTGGGGCCTTGCCCAACGTCCTCCTGTGAGGCGCGCACGGAACACATGCGCGCCGCCTTCTCGGGCCTGTTACTGGTCGGGCGACGGGTCTTTTAATACACTTTAGTACTTCTATTAAATACATTTTTTGTGTAGGTATTGATATAGAGGCCTATATTAATCCCCATTATATTCATAAAACTACGAGTGCCAGAGTACATTACGAGAGCCTCCAAAGTTACTAGGATAGTAACCAATTAATGCAGCTATGTGTACGGTCGCGGATTCGAACCCCCTTATAACAAAAGATGGTCTAAGAAAAACCTAGGTTTTAAAATAGCCCCGTCTCTTTTTGTTATATGACATAAGAAAGTGATGGGTATATTTTAAACGTGGGTTTACCTTAGTCTTGGTTTAAACCATCTTTTGTAATAAGAGGGGAAATGTTTATCAGATTTAAAATTCGATTCCTTATCACACTGTGCGCAATAAGGTTTAAGATGTCATATCAACTTATGTCATACATGAATATACCTTATGAAAAAGTAATGTGCAAGCAATTATAGACCTTAGGGTGTTAAATATTTCAAGTCCCCGAGTGTACGTACATAAAACATATTTTGAGTTTAACCATTGGAAAAGTATTGGAGGGGCTAATTAACAACCGCGCGGAACATACGATTGGTAAAGTTAAGCTTCGCTTGCCGCGGTCAGTCCGTGGATGGGTGACCGTCCATTACACATCGAGACTACTCCATGCCCTGGAGAGTACGTTAAGGCATCGGTCCTGGCTGTTACACGAATATATATGACAGTCGTTACGGGTAGTCAGAAGCTCGAAAGTCTGACAACCGGTATTAGGATATCGGCATTTCCCAGTGACTGGGTTGCAGAGGTCTGATGGCAGTCGCTCCGTGTGAAATCCTGGTATTAAGCCGCATCTGGTTAGACTGGAAGTTGATCCTAACATAGTTGGAAAATAGGCAGAACAGAAGCATTAAAAAAGTATCTAAAAGTAGTTTAGTTTGTGGAGAAGTCAGTTGAGAATAACTACACTTAGGAGCAAATAAATCGAGCCACTCCTTTTTTCACGTGTCCTTGTTATTAGTTTTGGTTTCATGAATTATATAACTCTATAAAATACTTATGTCCTTGGAAGTTTATTAAATAATCTTTAAAATCATATACATGCATAATGTATTGGTTCATAAAGAAAAACAGTAATTTTGATAGAAAATTGGGCAAGGTTAAAACAGTCCAGAAAAAACAGTTAAAAACAAAAATATTGTAACAATCACACTACAATAAGGGTATAATGAACAAGAACCCCAAATTTAAATAAAAATTCTTATTAGAGTGCAATCAAAATGTCATAAGCAAATTAAATGCGATAATTTTATTCTATCCTTTAATTTTTAATTTAAAATGAAAAGTGTACAAAAAACTACTCTCATTGTCAAGGTTATCTAATAACCTTTATGAAGATATATGTTTAGAATTGATCTGTTCTATGATAACAAAAATAATAACCATTATACTTACGTGAAAAATAGAAGTGGCTCGATCCATTTCCTCCCAAGTGTAGATTGATTTTGACAAACTTAGACGCGTATAAATAGTAGCTAACGTTATGATATTTTTACTCTGAAATCGGATTCCGGTACAAAAATAAACCGATGTCAACACGAACAAAGTCGTAAACAAAAACAATTTCAATGAAATAACTTTGACAATTTGAAATATTAAAAGCTAGGAACAAAAACAAGACCTTAGAATTGTGACCTTCTAATAAGACCTATTTCCCGATAAGGTAGCAATTTCCTTAGTCATTCAATGTGCGTGAAAAACCGCAATTTTTCAAAGGTTCGAACAGGCAGTTAATCTTGGCCTAATAACGGTGAAATATATCGTACAAGAGTTATTTTAATTAGCTCACCGCTGGGAAATTCCGGCGTTCTAGAATGTGGGCTTACCTGTAAAAAAGAAAACATTATTAATATGTGGAAACGGTTATTACATAATGATATCGATTAAGGAGGTTAAGTTTTTCATGGCCGGGTTGTTCTAAATATAGATCGCCAAAGCTGAATAACGGTCGAAACCAATCACCGATCTCATTTCTAAATCGTTTTTGACAGAAATTCAATAGAACATTACAATAGCATCATGCCTGTATTCCCCGAAGGGTTGGGCAGAGGTGTATGGTACACCCTCATTTCGCCGTCATATTTAACACGTTCAGTGCTGGGTGCCCTCGTGAAGGGCTCATTTTAAATGCAGGTTTTTCTTGTAAAATTCACCGTCATGAAACAAGCAAACACCTATTTTACGACGCAGTAGCGTATTTTTCAAGATTTTTAACCTAATGCCTGGAACCCTCCTTGAGGGTTCACTCTTAGCGCAAACGTAATGCCGAGGACCCTCCTGGAAAGTCCACTAGCAATATGTATGGCGGGATGGCATATGAGCTCTATGAAAAGCGTGGTGGACTCGAATGTGTTAAGTTCCATGTAATAGGGGGCGAGATTATTGCCATCAACCGGGCACAAATCCATCCGGGCTGCTACTGAGAAATTCGATACAGAAAAACCCAATAACACTTTTGCCCGACCTGGGGATCTAACCCAGGACCTCACGCACTAGACCAACGAGGCAGTCAGTTCAAAATTCCAAATACACACTACTTCATATCAAGCAATAAGATTCCATTATAAGCTGACCTCTCATTTCACGGAAAAGCTATACAACGCGAGATCAGCCTATACTGGAAATCTATAGCTGGATATGTAGCCGTCCGTATATAATATAACATCATAAATTATATTGTGACATGCAAGACACAAATGAGATAGTTAAAACTAGTTAAAAGTGCTAAAAGTTGCAACTGATGTTCCTTATCCGTCAATGCAGTACCTTAAATCTATCTGCCTAGCCTTTTCCGATTGGGGTCAGCTACCAATCTAATGCGGCTGAATACCAGTATTTTACACGGAGCGACTGCCATCAGACCTCTGCAACCCAGTTACTGGGCAATGCCGATATCCTAAGGCTAGACGGGTTTGACCGGTCGTCTGTATCTTAAATCATACCACGTTATGACTATACTTCATTTATTAAAACAATCCTAACTAATATTATAAATGCGAAAATAAGTTCATTTGTTTCCCTTTCACGCCTAAACCACTGAACCGATCATCCTGAAATTTTGCATATACGTTGTCAGGTGTACAGAAATGGACATAGGGTGTACCTTTCATCCCGAAAAAAAGTAGTGTTCCCGAGAAAAACAATAATAACGATAATAGATGGCGCCACGTGTCTTTCGAATCATGATTAAATTATATTATTATAGAAACTTTAGTAGTGTGTTAAGAGTTGATTGTCAAATTTATTATTATAGAAACTTTAGTAGTGTGTTAAGAGTTGATTGTCAAATTTTAAATTAACGCGAGCAAAGCCGGGGGCAAAAGCCAGTAGACAAATAAAATAAGACCTACCAATTAAGGTAATGTATAAAAGTAAGTAGAGATTCAACACAGTATTATGCTTTTATGAACCTTAACGGTCAAGGAAGAACTCTACTTGAAGAAATGGTTCAAAAAATATACGTGCCTTTATCGACCACTGGTGTCTTTTGTTATCTATATATAGTATAAAACAAAGTCGCTTCCCGCTGTCTGTACGCTTAGATCTTTTAAACTACGCAATGGATTTTGATGCGGTTTTCATCTTAATTTAGGTAATTTCTCCCGGAAGGTTTTAAGCTATAAAATGTACCCGAGCGATGTCGGAGCGGGTCGCTAGTAAATTATAGTTACCGTCCATATTACACATCTCTGACAGATAACACAAAAAAAAACAACCTACTTAAAACAAATCCAATACTTTGACACGCTCAATCCACATTTTTTGTCCCCCGGCGGATTCGGACAGCCAATGTGTCACGTACCAAATAATTGACGGGAATATTAATGACACCCATTTAACGATACACAGACATAATTAACGTTTGAAAGTGTGAGACTGAAGCCAGAGGAGCGAGGCGAGCGGAGCTGAAAGAGCGCTCAGAATATGAAATATATCAACGATATACAAGGTGAGTCGGAAAAGGGGTACTAATCCGAAAGGGTGTTAAAGTAGCGATACTACAAGTTAGATCTTACTTTGAGTACCAGAGTTCAAAATACGCTTGTTTTATATATTTTTTGGTACCACAGTTCTTAGTGAATAATAGTTACAAGTGTTATTGTTTACTTAAGGAAAAAAATTTTTTTTTTTAAATTAATTAATAACTTTTGTTCCACAATTTTCTCTGATTTTCTTCTTCTATCGTGTCGGCACGAGCTATACAAGAATAGCTCATGCTGTGGTGAAAAGATTAGCCAGTCAGCAAGGTTGGTAGTGGGGCTGACTGTTTCTCCAATTGTAAATACATAGTTTAAGAGAAATAGCTGTTCAAAGATTCCATAAAAATACGCTAAAATCTATCTATCGTAAGCTACGATCAGCTGTGTTTACGTTTTAGGTCTTATTTGGAGTCACGGATTAGATGCTCTATTTCATGAATTCGTAACTAAAGCACTTATTAACGAGGAACTGAACACAATTATTTGGCGAGCGGAGCTAAAAGAGCTTGCGCAGATAATTATGATTGGTTACACCTAGTGGTATTGTGTGTGATGGCTATGACGTTCGTATAAACTGCTTTATTGTGCATCAGACGTAGGCTGGACTAGCCGAGTTAATGCATCATACGCAGTATTATTTGAAATCACTACATATAGTGGTGTAGAGCGGTTTAAACTCTCAATCACCGTAATTATAGACACAATAGATAAGACAATTAAGTGTCATCCTGGGACGACGGGCGGTACGCAACCGGTTAATTCATGTCAATCGTAGTGTAAAACACACTTATTATTTTTTTGGACTTCGAACTTCAAAATTCATTCATTCAAAATAGACTAAAGTTCGTTTTTTAGTCCCTGAGACTGAATTGACAGGTACGAAACGTCAAATTTGAAAATAATTTTCCTAAAATTTACAAGTTTGACATTTGTGCCTGTCAATTTTGTCTCAGAGATTAAAAAACGGACTATAGAAGAAATTCTAATTTTTGTGTATTGGTTGGGTTGCATGTTGCATTATTTTTTCACCCTTTCTGCATGTGCATATATTTGTGGGCGGGAGGGTGGTGCTGCATACTGCATCCAAACTAGCGATCTTGTTCAGCGGAATTAAAGCTAGATATTCTATTTGCATTTCTGTAATTCTAATTTAGTTGTTTTAAACGTCAATGTTACACAAGACAGCCCCAAAAACGCGCGTCCTTTACACTTCCTATTGTTTATGCTATGAAGAAGAAACTACAGACTACTTGTAACTGGGCAGCTATAGGCAAGACCTGAAGGGTCTCCTCCAGCTAATGAGGAAATAAAATACTTAACCTACGGTAACTACTAATACTCTAGCATCATGACTACGAATGTGTGGAATGGTGGAGCGGAATGGAGAAGCCTTGCTTATGGATTTAGCGCTTAAGCTTGCAATAAACGGAAGCAATGCCGGTAGTTACCCTTCTGGGCAGGCAAGTTCGTGACCCATATACAGGGTGGTAACTTGAGATAGGGCATGAATGGCAGCTACCTTAGCCATTGTAGCTACAGGAAAACGTTCTTAGAAAACCACCCTTAACTTTTGGAATAATTTCTATCTGCATTCACAGAATTTGATAAAAATGTACAGTCAGCGAGAAAAAGGGCAGTTTCCACAAAACATTTTGATGATGCCAATCGATCCTATTTCCCATAAGGATCAAAAGACTTCTGGACCAACTGAGGTTGGAGTGGTAGAAACGTCAAAAATCGCAAAAAAACTTAATTGAGATAGAATAATAATAAGTGCAGCCCATGCCGATCTCAAATTACCAGCCTGTATATGTGACCCCCGTCACAAGAAAAAAAAATCCAGCTAATTAAACCATAAACAAATATATCATGAACCAGAACCATTTTAAATACTTGGCATTCCGAAACAGCGTCAGAATTCCCCTTATTCATTAGCGTTAAATTCAAATAGCGTGTATGTGACACCCCTGACATGATGGCCGAACACAGCCGATCGTGCCCGATGGGCCGTGACGTGCAAAAAGTTGCGCCCGCGCACCCTACACGTGTTGAGGTGTCAGGTGCTTCAGATTTTTGGAAGGTTCAGTATGTTTTATGGTTTAAATGGTTCGAATTTTAAATATATGGAATTAGGGACGTATCACGTTTAAGTATATTTATTTATTTATACTGCTATGCACTATGGTGGTACATAAGGCAGACTTAATGCCATAAGGCATTCTATACCAGTCAACCTTTGGGTTAAAAAGAAAAGCATCGAAATAGGTACAGCAAAAAATAAATAAAAATGAGTTGACAATTTATAATGACCAATCTAGAGGTGGAAACTGCTATTTTGTTTAAGTTGTCAAGTTGGTTAAGTCAATTTAAAATATTGGTGACTTCGTATCTAAGGACCAAAGTTAGACTGAACTGTTTTATGTTATTGTGGGCTCTATAGATGAATCTATGAAGCAGGTATGTATCTTAAGTTTTCGTAAACTGTATCTGGTTAGATACAAAATTATTATCGAATCGTCTAGAACTCAGTTGCAGTCCTAAACGATCAGATAACAGTTGTAGGTGTAAATTACAGAGAAACCTCAGAGAAACTCGTGCTAGGAGCTCTGGTTTATAACAAACTTTAACCATTTACCTTTTGCCTACTGAACCCTAACTACAAGCGATAAATACTGCTCATCCGGAGTATTTAATGACACGCCCAGAGTCACCGATGTGTTCATATTAATGGGACCACATTATAAACTGGCGCCACGGTATTGACACCAAAATACACGATTTTTTGTCAACTTTTGTGTTTTGTCAGTAATAAACCTTTTTCTTTTACAGTTTGGGTAAGCGTAGAAACGTTGTCAATAGAAAAAAACAACTCACAGCTAACTAACCAATAACTATTATGGTTTTTTTTTCACGAAAGTTTGTCCCATAGTAAAAGATGTACAAAATGATGGGCGTAGTTCATGGTTTTCAGATTAAAGTGAGTAACCAAACCAGTCATGCTGTATACGATTCTACAGATATATGAGTAATAACTGATTATAGTATAAAGGTCAAAATTATTATTAACATGTTTATAAATAAATAAAATAAAATTATCTTTAATTCGGATAAGTAACATCCATAGTTGTTATTAAAAATAGACAAAGTAAATTAAACGTTAGTAAAAAAAAAGGAAAAACTTAATATTTTGTTACCAGTTCATTGTTCGTAATGCATCTTTGAACAATGGCAAGCCACGGTGAAAAATGAATGAATCATTTATATCCGTCCGTATCTTGGTCCTTGAGGGGGATTTCCCGAAGACGGTGAAAGAAAAGTACTTTATTTTGACATAACATAACCAGCCCATTACTGTTCCACTGCTGGACACAGGCATCTTCTCACAATGAGAAGGGTTAAGGCCTTAGTCGATCACGCTAGCCTAATGTGGGTTGGCGGTGTATACACATCATCAAGAACATTTTGGAGCCGTTTCCGGTGAGCAGTTTTCCTCACGATATTTTCCTTCACCGTTAACGCAAGTGATTATCTAAGAACGATCCGTACATGAACTCGAAAAGCCAAAGCTGCGGACCGTGGTCTAACTTAGACACTCCTGAATGACGTTCAACCACTAGGCCAGGGCTGGGGAAACAAAACCAAAGAGGGTCAGAATTCCAAAAAATAATGCAAATTGTTCTGCCAAAACTAACATTTTTGGCTTTAATAATTAAGGTTATTTGTTATAGCAAAACACTCTTGCTCTAAAAGGGAGGGTTGGCGGGCCAGCTTAAAACCCTTCGCGGGCCAGAGTTGGCTCGCGGGCCGTAGTTTTCCCACCCCTGCACGAGGCTATCAAGGCAACTAGACATTAACCAACAATATTCTAGAATAACAGGCAGGAATTACACATTAGTATCTAGTTCCACCCAGGTGTTTAACGTCCGGTTTCCGGAACACATTTAGGCTATCTAGTTCTATGTTTCCTAGGGCTTAGGACTTCCTTTACGTTATTCGGGCTACATTTGAATAAATGGCTAGATTAATTTAGCTTTGCGAATATATTAAGCTATGAAAGAAAATGTTAATAGTTTTAAAGCGAGGCAGTCGCTCCGTGTAAAAAAACAAATCAAAGTCAAAGTTTTTTTATTTCAAAAAGACCAGATTTCAGGCACTTTTAAAATGTCAAAACTAGGTGCACGGTTCCAAAAATCGGTTCTATGGAGAAGAGCCGGCAAGAAACTCCATGAATACTCTTTATAAAATAGTAATTCATACGAACTCCATTACAGTAGCGTGAGAAATAGTATGAGAATAATGCAGTTTAATAGAAAAATAAGCCTTTTAGGATTACCATAGCAGTTAAGAGCTGACGTGCACATCCTCATCGCTCAGCTCAACCATAATATTGCAGGGAACCCAACGACCGGATATACAACACCACCATCAGCAAGACATTTTAGCGAGCATGACAGACTCAAACTACCAGACAATAGGCATCATGAAGCAGCCATTCATTGATAATGATACAGGTTCGGCGAGAATACCTTCAAAAAGCGTGACTCAAACACAAGCAGCTCTTGAACGTTCACAGTTGAATAAGGGTAGTCAACCTTATGTACCACTATTGGAAATATTTTGCTCCACCAAGCAATGTACCACTTATCAATCCGTTCAAGTGCAAGTTAATTTAACAGCATTGTAGAAGTGAATGCTTTACGAAGCCAGGAAACAACGGGGTTGCCTATTTGAACCAACCACTAGGCTAAAAAACAGGCTTTGAAATCTAAGAATAGGCATATTGTTCTGTCTAGCTTATTCCCAAATAATTATGTTGGGGTAAGCTTTCAGTCTAACCAAGGACTTCGTGCTTAGGGAGTACGAAGTCCTTGGTTTCGGCCTTAGTTACGAGCGTTTCCTACTCCCTATCACACACGGACACACGATTATTTCGGGGCCCGAACTAAGAATGAATGACAACACGATTTGACAGCTGTCCCTACTACCGATGTGTTTTTGCCCGTCCGAAAAGTTGAACTTGACACTTGTTTTGTTCACTCCTACGTTTCGGGCTACTTTCGGACGGGTGACTAACTTCGTTGACGGACTTAGGGAGTAAGCTGAATACGGCTAGATACGGCTGAATACCAGTATTTTAGACGAAGCGACTGCCATCAGACCTTCGCAACCCAGTTACTGGGAAATACCGATATCCTAACGTTAGACCGGTTGTCAGACTTTCGGGCTTGACTACATATAGGCATATTATCCTCTAAAAATAATATACTTTCGTTGCTCCATATAATTTTCAAAGTCGCATTCTAATATTTAGTTCATTGGGTGCATTATTGATCAGTTTCAGTTCGCCGTTATTCGCTTCTCTGCAGATGATATTAATTTCAAATAAACTAACTATTGGAACGGTTTATATCATGTGCAATTTAAATTAGTTAAGGCACCACTCATTGGATGATTCGGAGATTTTCTAGTAAATTGTGTGGTCACAGGGACCAGTAACCGAAAGGACCAGTTACTGTTCTGGTCTTTTTACCAATGTTGAGATATTGCGACGTAGGCATCCGGACAATTTTTTTTTATAAGTGTTCACTGCTAAACAAAACACTTTACCAATTATCGCTGAAGCAAGTTATCCTGGGGGCAAATATATCCTAACACTACGGTCGTGTCAGACTGATTGATGATAGCAATATGTCAGAACACAGATGGATAGTTAGATACTGCTTCGGGCTCTTACTGACGATGGGCACTAAACTTTAGGGTTCTTACAGACGTGCGGCACTTTGCCAACGGCAGATACCACTGCAGCAGTCACCACCTGTCGACGACTGCCGTCGACGCTTTGCCGGCTGCCGCCGCCGCGTTGACACCTGCCGCTAACGGGTGACGACGTTTGAGTTCTTACAGACGAGCGGCACTTTGCCAACGGCAGATACCACTGCAGCCGTCACCACCTGCCGGCGGTAGCCGTTGACGCGTCGGCAACAGCCGGCAAAGTGCCGCTCGTCTGTAAGAGCCCTTAGGCGATAAAAGCAATTGATGAAGTCTAACCCGTTGTAATAGATGAACTAATGAATGTAAGTCACAAGAATGTACTATTGTATTACCCGAGTACAGCTTCTAAGACAATTAAAAAAAAACTCAAAATTACTATTGTGTCAACATTCAATAGACATTCTCCTCAAAAGTAATGATTATTAAATCGATACGTTAAACATACGCGTCCCAGTTAGTAATGTGATGGCGAAACCTTGCGCCTGCGCCGAGTAGCGAAGCGGGACGGGACTCTTTTGTAACTTGTTTACATGCAACGAGGACTGCACCAGGAGCGGTCACGTGGCCACGGAATATGATTGAAGATTCGAGGAGATAGGAAAGGTCATCGGAGTCATCGATCAATCAACTCAGCCTATCGCCGTCCACTGCTGGATATAGGCCCCTCCCAAGTTGCGCCACGACTCTGGGTTTTCCCCGCGTCATAATTATCAAAAATTCCCGTCTATAAATTAATCTACGGGTACACTGGGTTTCCCCAAATATTTGAAATAGCAATACAATTAGAAGAATAAAAAAAATTGGTTAGCCAGTATTGTTTTCGTGTAATACTCGTAAGCTACAGTATGTATGTATAAATAATCGCATGAGTCTTAGGGGTTTAGACCTTACCGCAGTAGATACATAAGCTAAAGCAGTACCTCAACCTACTATAATCGTCTGAATTGACACACTCACACAGACAAGCACGGTATACTGAGTATAATGCACTCTTTGTCATTTATGACAGCCGTGACTGACTGTATTCCGATGATAACTTAGAAGTCTTGTTGCGGTGCGTGTCTGTGTGAGTGTGTCAATTGGGACGATTGTAGGTAATTGAAGTACTGCTTTAGCTTATAAACAAGGTGTTACATAAATAACGCACAACCCCTTAAGAGGTCACTGTACTCATCATTATGGAAAACTTTTACTATGGGACCAAATCTGAAAACGCGAAAAAAAAACCAGCTGTTCCCTACATTTATGTTCGCTTAGCTTGTTAAAATATAGGGAACAGCTGATTTTTTTTCGCGATTTCAATTTTGGTCCCATAGTAAAAGTTGTTCATAATGATGAGTCCCCCTTAAGAGGTTGTGCGTTATTTATGTTACACCTTGTATATACCGTGGCCTTACTCTACCACGCTGGCATGGCGCGGGTGGACGTACTACACACACCATCGAAAACTTTTTGGAGCCCTCTCAGCGGGCTAACATGCCATGCACGAGCTGAGGATGTTCGGCTAGCAGGTGTGCTGGTTTCCTTACAATGTGTTCCTTTATAATATTCACAGTATCTAGGATCTTTGCATAATCCCTACTAATAATATAAATGCGAAAGTAACTCTGTCTGTCTGTCTGTTACGCTTTCACGCCTAAACCGCTGCACCGATTTTGATGACATTTGGTACAGAGATAGATTAGATCTTGGAGAAGGACATAGTATACTTTTTATCGAAATACTTCGCGAATGAAGCCGCGGGCATTAGCTAGTTTTGAATATGGCGGTATTTTTCATTGATTAACAAATGAACGTATTACTAAAAGTTATCAGAACTATATCTTGATTAGATAGGCTTATTGTAATTTTATTAATCTTATCAATTATCACCGGAAACCGAAATTTTTCATTAATATTATATTATCTTTCATTCATTACTGTCACAGACTTAAAGTGTAAAAATATGTAATTCGAGTGTAATTTTCCAAACTGATTCTATTTTCGATACAGATAAAATCATAGGCGAAAAATACATAAACATAATCTATTTTTAAGTGAATAAATAAATGTAAACATAATTATAGTTTGATTTTGTACTTATCAAGTTAATCAGAATGTTACTACACTCGGGAGCAATGACTCCGGTTCACCAACATAAACCTCGGAAACTTAGAATGATAATTTATTCAAATAAAAAGTATATTATACAATTTATTCATTTTCATTCTTTTAGTTTTACATTATTAAAGACACACAAACAAAAAAAATCGTTTAAAAATATAAAAGTTGGGGTCCACCGGCATCGGGAGCAGGGTCCAAGCTACCAGTGTTTAAGGCTCCAGAGAAAGGAACCTCCTCACAATACGCGCCGTAACGAGGAGGACTATTTTCTGTATCAGGCCCTTGATCTAGTCACCTAACGACAGCCTCATGAGATGTTGGTCGAGCCTCTTGGCCATTAGGCCATTGGGCATTACGACTATCGGCACAATTGGTTGCCAAATTATAGATTATTAATACTATTTAAATAAGATTAATAAAACTTCTAAAATAGTCTATAAAATACTTTTTATTTTAATAACCTAGCATTCTTAGTATTCGAGATATTAAGGTTTCTGTTGATTACTCGGTTTCTTTGCTCCCGTGTGTATATTTTAGTCTTTTCCTTTCTCCTACTCTGCTACGCCCGACAGGGGTCCATAATGATCAAAGATTTTGTTAAAAACCCTCCTTGTAAAATATTAGGACACGCAATAAAGTGTTGAGTAGGTATAAATAGGTAGGACTATACAGGAAAGAAGCAAAACTTTAACACTGTTTTAAGCTTTCACGGTTTGTCTTTAAATTTAAAATGTCTAAGATGTAATGTTTAAGATGCTTATGTTTTTATTGCGACTGTTAAAGTTTTAAATTTAAAATGTCACTTCACACGCCATGATCGCGGGTTGACTCTGAGTCAACCCGCGATCATGGCGCTTGCAACAGCGTCGAAATATCGGGAACTCAAACAAACAAATAATCACGGAAGATATCCCGTAAGTGACATTTTAAATTTAAAACTTTAACAGTCGCAATAAAAACATAAGCATCTTGTATTTAGATAATTTGAGATTGTATAGCGTGCTAAGACAACATAATCTGTAATTACAAGCATAATTTTATTAATAGCATATTAAACAGGAAATAATAGATTATGATAAAATATGTCTGACTGTCTTATTAATTAAGTGACATCTAGAGCAGCTGTTGGGACTCCTGGTTTCCATTCCCAGGTCGGGTAAAGCAACATTAGGTTTTTTTCAAACATAAGCTTTTTCTTAGAGAAAATCGTGACCAGCTAGTGGCCAAGAGATCCCCTCCTATTACATGGGTACTTATACTGCCAGGCTGAGTTTAATTAAACTCTGCAGAGTAAACCTACTAGATATTGGAAGAAGCTAGAGAACGAAATGACACTTTTAACCCCCGTAAGGGGGCGTTTCAATCATTAACTGTTCATTAAGCTAACAATGAAAGTGGAATCAAAGCGCTTCGTTCGGGTTTTTGGTATATCAACCATGAACCGATGGCGCTTTTTCGTGCTTCTGGCCGGCCGATAGAAAAAAGGGCAGGGGGAATCAGATCAAGCACATCTGAAGCACAATCTCCGAAATGTATCCGATAAAAAACCGATAGACTAGCAACTTTGCGCCGATGCTCAAGACTTTGGAGCTTGGTCTGAACAAGGGAGTCGTTGCTGATGAGCTTATCTGGTCAATAGTCACGGACTACTTATTGATAGGTTGGTGAAATCGCCCCTTAGACTTTTATGATTTTCTTAAAATGTTCTGTCTCGTTAAATTAAATAGTAACAAACATACAACAAACTCCTTGTTCCATAGCAATAACATAACCGGTGCATGCGCAGGAGAACGGTGTCGCGTGCACTTGCGCAGGATACACGCTATTTATGCGCACGCGCGTACGGTGCGTGTGTGTGTGCATGCGTGTGTGAGCGTGTGTGGTTGGTCGTCATTGACATGATTAAGGTTGTCGTACCGCCTCAAGGAGCTGTGTGCTTAGATTCAAGTGTACAGTCGAGCTGGAAATGTAGTTATCTAATTGAATTATGTAGGTTATTCTGCATGTATGATAGTAATTATGCGTATGATGCATAGTGAAGGGCGGCGTTTTTGGGGGCTGTCTTTTCTAACATTGATGTTCAGAAAGGAGTAAGTAATTGTAGTCTATCCTAATCCTAAGTCCTAATTCTAATCTAAGTCTAATCTAAGTAATATTATAAATGCGAAAGTAAGTTTGTTTGTTTGTTACCTTTTCACGCCTAAACCACTGAACCGATCAAGCTGAAATTTTTCATATACGTTGTCAGGTGTACAGAAACGGACATAGGGTACCTTTCATCCCGAAAAAAATTACTGTTCCCGAGGAAAACAACAATAACGATAATAGATCCACGTGGCGCCACGTGTCTTTCGAATCGTGATTGAATTATTATAAGAAACTTTAGTAGTGTGTTGAGAGTTTTTTTATTATTATAATAATCAATTTTGACACACACAAGTTAGGAAACTTACAAACAGAATCATGATAAATAAATAAAAGCGTGATTAAGTGGAAGTAGCCGTGGGCCCCAAACTAGGCACAGCCTGTATCTTGGCGGCCCAATACAAACAGAGAAGGCAGATTGAATGATTGACTGTTCAGCGTGACACAGCACAGCAAGACACAAATAACAATTAATTATTTAATTACGAAAATAGGAATTAAAATCATTCAAAAGTCAATAATAAAATAATTATAACAACCAATAAAATAAAAATTAATGTAAAAAAAAAAAAACAAAATAAACTCAAAGAAAAGATCAGCATGCGTTAATGAAGACATGAGTATACATGTTGGCATTATTAATTAGAAGGGTGGAAGAGTAGTGAATGTGTGTGTGTGTGTGTGTGTGTGTGTGTGTGTGTGTGTGTGTGTGTGTGTGTGTGTTAGAAAATTTAAGGCAGGGGTCGGGAAAGGTCATGGCTATTTGAGTGTCGTCTCGACTATGAGAGTGACGGTTGAGTGCTAGTTACTTCAAGGGGCACAAGAGATCTTCTGTTTCATCATAGGTCAGGTCCCGAAGCCATGTCTTTATAGCAATCTTGGCTTCGAGTATATTTGCAGGGATCTTTAGTGTGGATTTATTAACTGTGTTAAAGACTCGAATAGGGAGAAAGAGTGAAAACCTTGTAGCAAAAACAGTTCTAACTCTTGGGATTGGAAGTCTATCAGCTCCTATCCTACCTCTTTGTATGTATGTGAATTGTCTCCCTGACGCAGCAATAAGGTTGAGAAGGGACTTCAAGATATACAGCTGTCGGACACGCAAAACGCCTGCTTCTTTATATAGTACGTCTGTTGGATAACGACGCGGTTTTCCAAGGAAAACTTTGAGAACAGCCCGTTGGGCACGTTCGAGTTCAAGCATATAGGACTTGGCCGCGCTGCCCCAGACGCCTACACAGTACTGCAGCAGTGGTTGACAAAGAGCCAGGTAAACTTTTCTGCATACGTCTTTAGGGGCACTGGCACGTAGGGATTTAAATATATAAATAAACTTGCGGATTTTTTTAGAGAGTGTCGAGATATGTTCCTTAAAACACAAATTCTGGTCAATAGTGACACCTAAGTATTTAGTTGAGTTGACTCTGCCTATATTATTACAGCAGCAATTTGTGGCATGACAGTGGATGTTGTGAATTTTTATATTATCAATCGCGGGACGACAGGAACGGCCGATGTAAAACGTTATAAAATTTGTTTTTTCGACATTTAAGGTTAAAAGATTTCTATCGAGCCAGTCAGATATAGTACGCATGCCATTTTCTGCGGCGTCTGTGGCATCTACCCATGTGTCTCCGTGAAATATGATAGCTGTGTCATCTGCGTAACAAATCATATCTGACCCTGGGATAGTCAACCTCAAAATGTCATCCATGTACATGGTGAATAATGTCGGCCCTAGAACACTGCCCTGTGGCACCCCAAAAGTGACTGGAAGGTTTTCGCTGACATTATCCCCGATTACAACATACTGCTGTCTATCCATTAAGTAGCTTTTAAACCAGTCCCGAGCGATGCCTCTTACGCCAAGGCAATCCAGCTTTTTCAATAGCATTTGAATGGAAACTGTGTCAAATGCCTTGGCCAGGTCAAGAAAGATACCAATTGACCGTTTCCCCCCATCAACCTTTGAAGAGACAATGTCAGTTAAAAGCCCTACGGCTTGCTCTGTGGACTTTCCGCGCCTAAAACCGTACTGGCGTCCGGACAATAGGCTGTGTTTTTCAAGAAAATTTATGAGACGGTTATTAATAATCTTTTCTAAGATCTTTGATAGTACACAAAGTAGAGAGATAGGCCTGTAGTTGTCAGGACAGTCTTTTTCGCCCTTCTTGTGGATCGGCGTTACAGCGGCCGTCTTCCAGCAGTTCGGAAATGTACCCGTTGACATGCTCAGGTTACAGATATGCGTTAGAGGGCTTAGTATAAATGGTTTAATGTGCTTGAGGAGGAGTGGACGGATCTCATCAGAACCAGGTGCGCTGTCGTCTCTCATATCAGTAATGAGATTGTCAATTTCACTGTTGTCTGTTGGCTGAAAGAACAGAGAGTCTTTGGATCGGTTTACGAGAGTGGTATCATTGCATAGTATATATTAATTTACGCGAGCGAAGCTGCGGGCAAAAGCTAGTAGTAAATACATTAGAGTTAAAAGATGCAATAAAAAGATTTTAACTTCAGAATTAATGCAATTTCTATAAATAAACGTAACTTAAATGATATATTTCAAAGTTTTAATGCTTTTTAATCGTTATATAAAGTACCTTTTACCTGCCAAACAGCAGTTTATCCCTCTGCAGCAATAAAACCGCACATAAAGCAAGCAGATCGATTTACATTTCTAATCAATAAACCTGTATTAAACATTGACCAGCTGGATTGTACAGCGCCATGCAATTAAGGTAATATAGTTCTATGGGTTTCCGCCGACCACTGTGCACCTCCCACTGACTAGCCGACTCATTATTAGATGGTAATTCTAAAAGGCAACCATGGAAATTGCACATTTTGTCCCCTTTGATGACAGGTGTGATGTCAGCGTATCGTAGAAAGGGGCTCGCTTCGTACGTTTGTAAGTAATTGTTAGTTTTTGTAATGGTATTTTGCTAAAACAGTTTTATACATTGTGTCTCCTTTTACGCTCAATTTAATGTTGCCTGGTTAAAATACTGGCTGTTATACACTTGGGACCAATCAAGTAGGGTCACCAACATAAACTTCAATATTTTGGAAACTAAAAATGATAGGTTATTCAAATAGATAATATTTTATAGACTATTCAAGAATTTTTATTAATTTAAATTGAGTAGTATTAAAATCTGCGAAATCCTCCGAAAGTAACTCTGTCTGTCTGTTACGCTTTCACGCCAAAATCGCTGAACCGATTTTGATGAAACTTGGTACAGAGATAGTCTGGAACCTGGAGAAGAACATATGCTACTTTTATCCCGAAAATGCGGAATACGTGATAAATGACATACAAGTGGGCGAGGCCGCGAGCGACCTCTAGTAGTCTATAAAATACACTCACCGGCATAATTAGCGGAACGTTTTCATTTTTTACATTTTTTTATTAAATGGTAATGCTATTGCTACGACGATTTTTTTATTCAAAAGAACCTTCAATTAGGGATTGCATGTTGAAAAAAAATTTGGTTTTCCTAAGCGATTAGAGGTAAATTAGGCCCAGTTTTGATTTTACAAAGACTATGCCCTTTTGTGTTTTTGATCGGAACTTTGTTTTATTTAAGTACTGGTGGTTTGGCCTTAGTGTATTCATTGCATTTGGAGAGTAAACATTGCGTAGAGGCTGAAAGAAGTTATTTCCTTGTAACAAAAGCTACGAGGCATGTTACAGTGATCGATGAAAGTCAAACCTATCGTGCAGTAAGTTAAACACTGGGCGTACCGATATTAGTCATTCCTCGCAATGTCCATCGGTACAAGCAGACAGGATTTTTTGTTGGAAGATGAGGACAATGCAGAAATCAAGGAAAAAGCGCCGCTGATGATTGATTTATGACAGTTCAAATCGGTTAAGGCGCTGAAAAATTCGCGCAATGCTGCTATTCGGACCTGTAGCATCCTGAAGGTGGTCCGTATTTTGCTTGTGAGTATGCGGAAAGAAAGACGACGTCTCATTGAAGGTATACTGATGTCTAACGCGACTGCTGAATGTCCAAAACGTGCTGCAGGTCATCGCGTAGTGAAATTAAGTTTTGCTCAATAACACCGAGGTCGGACTAAGGAGTTAGAAAGAGATTTTTTCTCAGGGGCAAGCTGTTTTTTGATATACATTTTTTGGATGTGAGGCATAGAATATGGATACGTCAAGGGAATCGCTTTGAACAGTCAAATTTTTACAGGAATGTGCCTTATGCTGGAGACTCCAATAATGGTTTAGGGTGTAATTTGTTTTGAAGCGCACACGGAATTAGGCATTATAGAAGGAGGCTTACTGGCTGCTTATTTTTGCAGGATAGACATCCCAGAACCTCATGTGATGCCACTTGACGAATTATCAGACAAGAAAAAAAAAATATGCACGATAATGTGTGGCCGAACTGTGTATTCGTGGTCTGCAATTTCATATAAGATGTTGTAATAACCCACCAGAGTGGGTCAACGTGGACTCCGGACATGAGTGCAATAGAATATGACTTGGCCTTGACGGGAAATAGGGTTAGAGAAAAAAATGCAGCCACCAAGAAACATGAGAGGATTAAAAAGTGTTTCATGCGAGTATGGGGACAATTTGCCTTAAGAAAAGATAATGGATTAATAAATTGCACGGAAAAACATGTCATAATACTGATAAGGACCCTAGCAGTATAGAAACGGACGCAAAACAAACAAAAATGTAAAAAAAAATAGCAAATTAATTATTCCAAAAAATATGCGCCGAAAGTTACAAAATGGATATTTTAGGAAATTAGAGATTTAAATTGCCGAATTTAATTCAATGATTATTGATTATTTGTCCTTTTAATGCATTTAACCCTAATTATAAAATATTTAAACAAAAACATTAATGTACACTACAAAATTATGGAAAAAACACGGTTTTTTGTTGCGTTCCGCTAATTATGCCGGTGAGTGTACTTTTTATTTGAATAAAGTGGCATTTTTAGTTTCCGAGATAGGTATTACGGTTTATGCTGGTGAGCCGGATTCATTGCTCCCGAGTGTAGGTACTATTTTTAGGGACAATAATCTGGCCTTACTTATTAATTTTAATTGGTTAAAATACAGGCTGTAATACCGTTTTCCGTGACAATATCTAGCCTTAAATAGTAATGCATTTTGATTAGGCCACGTTTTGAATTCAACTCAACTCTTCAACTTTCGTAAAGAGTTAAAGAATACAGTTTAAATCAAAAAAATATTTAAATTGATTTGTATGGAGAGGCATAAAAAAAAATTTGCGAATTTCGAAAGGTTGTAGAACGAAAGTTGTTCAATTTTAGATACCGAGTAACCCCACAAAATTCTTAGAGTTGATTTTTTAACACCTTAAAGATTTGAAAACTATTTTTGTTTGACAATCATATTACTCAATTCTTCTGTAGTAACTGCGTGATGCTAGTGTCATTTATATTGGCTATTTCACTCAACATTTTAGTCTAGGCATGGAGTAGGTCCAGAGCACATATCGGCCTGTTTATTTACGTATTGTGGCCATTACTGGGTCATGGGCGCGCGCGGAACTGCGTGAAATGTCCGCTGACCCGATATCGGATTCCGGGAACACTGCGTTCGTAATTTTGTTTGAATAATTAATTAACAACAATTATGCGCTCACTGGATTTTCCTTTAGTGACGCGGTCTATAAAAAGTTTTAGGTGGAAGTTGAGTTACCGGTTTTTAAACGCCTTTTAGCATTATTAGTAGTAATTTAATATACCTATTATGTAGGCACTGATTAGATGTTTAACACCTATCATATATCCTTTAAAAGTAGCATAGATTGGTGGCGTATTTATGAGTAGACTCAAATGGTTATACTATACGTACATACTTACGGTTTTATTTTAGAAAAATCTTCTTTTTTTTTAAATCTCATTATGAACCTATAGAGATATCCAAGGTGCCTATGAAATCGACGTCAAGCGTCAAGAGCTCAGGAACTTTGTGCATATCCCAGACGGTTTTTTTTTTTTTTTTTTTTAATTTATTTTCCAATACAAAAGATTTTACATATTTAACTTAATCTATAACCAGCCTACTAAAATCCCGTTCAGTGGGTTTAAATCCTGTGTCCCCATTTGGAACCTCCTGTACTCAAAACGAATTGTTTTTTTTTACTACTATTTATCTTAATTAAAACTTGCATTTTAACGAGCCGAGGATTGAAACACATTGAGAAATAAAAAAATTGAATTAAGTTAATTAAAAAATAAAAATAACATCCCGATTGCGGTTTGACGTCGATTTCATAGGCATTCTGTATAGGCATTCTGTATAGTTGCTATATTTATTTTTTAGATACATAAATAGAATAAAACTAAATGGGTGAAATCAGTAAGTTATGGGATCGCTTCTAGCAGCTAAACAATAGCGTGAGAACGAGCGTAGGTTTCAAAAGCAGCCTAAATAGTTTTGAAAAGCCTACGGGTTTCCTAAAACGGATTTTTACGTCTTGCAAAACACCAATTAAGTTGATTCACGAAACGAATTTTAGAATCACAGTTGTAACCAAAATGGAATGGAACTGTAGTGATCTTTGTCTATGAATGTGACTACTCCAACCTTTACGGAGAGAGAAAATGCGAGTATCAGTTGATGAAATACCTATTCACTGATGTTTAATGATAGATGGATATATATAAATTTATTTACTAGAACATAGGTTGTACTATTGGTTTGTCTAAGGGCCGGTTTTTTGATCGCTAGCTATGTCGACCAACAGTTAAAAATTGCAACAAATGGTTATTTAACCATTTGTTGCAATTTTTAACCGTTAGTTGACTTAGCGATCAAAAAACCGGCCCTAAGATAACATTAATTGGACGTTTCGGTCGTGCAAATAAATATGTTAAAAAAAACAGGAATTCGAATTATTTAAACATCAAAAATCGTCTCTTTGGAAGGAAATTAAAACAAAAATTCTCTCACTCACTTATCTAGTCTGATTTATCTAAGGAACTCCACAAAAAGAGCATTTCGAGGAATACTATAAACAGGAGACATTAATAATTAAGCGAATTTGATATATTATAATATAATTATTATATTATATTAAATTCGCGTGCCTCTACATGGCCTAGTACCTATCAACTATCTAACAAATTTTTACCATGGTGACCTATGCCGCCGGTACGTTATATTAGACATAGATCGAATTTTATCTCTTGGAATTTCCTCCATTCCAATTTCAAATCACGAAGACCTATAAATCCGAAATCTCCACATCTATTGCGCTCGCGCCGCTAACAGTTCTCAAGGCGACGCGCGCGGATGTGCGCTTGCGTAATAGAGACGCTCCGAAGTATGCTCCACTTCGATAGATTTACTATTAATAACCGGACGTCCGGCTTATAATGGACACCTAATTACCCTGATCTTCGTATGGGTCACGATCGCTAAGGTCCTTGCTAGTGAACGGTGAGAAAGGTTCGATTGAGTTTCGTAATGTTACCAATAATTGTTGGTTGTTGTTGTGATATGTACAGGAAATCGTTTATCTTTTTGATTTTAATTGGTGTTTTTAAATAAATGACCCATTTATTGCGACAGTCCAAAGTTAAATATTGAGTTAAGATTTATTAAAATACGTGTAAATGATAAAATCAAGTTTCTACATTATCCTATTTGTCACAGAATAATAAGGAAAGCAGAGCAACCTCCGTAGCAGCGCAGACGCACGCATCGCGAAACGCACGCTCCATCTTGTGTGACATAACACAAGCACATGTGACGCACACACACAAGCCAACGCGTAGCTACGTGGCACACAAGCGCGGTGTTTGCGCGCAGTGAAAACGGGGTCATGGTTGCTCACGCACACACACGCAACTGTGACGCACGCGGTGCACCGTGCACTAAGGATTGCGGATACGGTTGTCAAAAATACTGACTTTTTTGAAAAAAAAATACAAGTTCAGTGGCAAACTGCCAAGGAAGTTGTAATACATATAACAAATAATGTTACTAAAGAGCGTTAGCATAACAAACACGATGGACAGACGACCTCGTAAAAACCCTAGTAGGACGAACAAGAATGTGGCTATCTAACAATCGAGTTGCAGGGAAATCCCTAAGGACACACTAGGATAAAAATAACAGATAAGTAGGTAGTACTTAATTTAGAAAGTCACTTCCTGGATAAGTGATTTGAGAAGAAAGGAGTTCTGGGTCAGTAGAATAGACTTTATTAGGTATAAGTACTCTAAAGTATATTCTTCCCGTGTGGCAACGGAATATAAAACTTCCTCACCGTATGCTAGGAATAGACGCGTTGTAAGATTCAACAAAACACAGCACGCGACGTGGTAGGATCTATACGGTCCGCCTGGCTAGCTACCACACTCAAATTAAAGTCCGGCGCCAAGCAGTTTACCGTGTTCCGTCGTATGTATGTGAGAGTCAGAGGAGACAGGTAGCCTAGGGTTTGCAATCCCGCAGCTCATTCAATCCCGCGGGATTGATATGCGGGATTACTCAATCCCGCGCGAGATCACGCGGGATCGCGCATCTTTGAAATTATGTTATAAATTAAAATTGAAACTACAGATTTTTGGGTAAAAGTCAGCTTTTATTAACCATTTCTTACATTAAGCAACAGAAATTATTTATTTTCTATTAATTAAGTATAAGTAATTAGTAATCTGTTTTCTTAGATTCATCTTTAAATGTTTGGCATAGTTTAATAGTTTTGTTTAATTTTACTCTTACTCCTAACAACAGTTTTATATTTTTAATTCAGTCTTATTCATAGAATGACTAATATCAAATCACAACTTTCTCTTAGATAGTGCTATGATATCAACCTATGGTGATACCTTTTGAAAATACGCTCTTAAGAAGCAAATGGCGTAAAGTTTTAGCGCCAAATTTTTAATTTGCGGGATCCGCGGATCCGCGTTTTGAAGGTGCGGGATCCAGCAGATTATAAAAGCAGCGGGATCCCACGGGAATGCGTGATCCCGTTTTGCGGGATTGCAATCCCTAGAGACAGGGCAGTCCCTCTATGTCCTTGTTACTTGGATTCGTGTGCTCCAACTTAGACCCTACCTACGCTTATTATCTTATGCGACCAAAATAAACAACAAAAAAGCGTTTAATTTGACACAGCCAGTGTATGACAACTGCTTCGCAAAAGGTACGCGTTACGTATGTTGTCACAACAGAGTCGTGCTAATGTTAGCTAGTTGGAGTTATTTTAAAAATGAGGGTAAATACGTGTATCGTTACTTTACATTGTAATTGTGAGTTGTTTTTTCAGGTTATCACGTTTACCGTGACTCGGAACTCTGGTTATATGGAAATGCGCTAGGAGGAAATAAAAGGATGAGGTATTGATTTATACAGCATGACTGTTAGTCGCTTTACATCTGAACACTGGGAAAAATTCTAAATTCGTGAAAAAAAAAACTGCTTTTCCATATACTAGTGTTATAGTACCCATGATAATGAATAACTTTTGTTCTACAACTTTTCCCAAAACTCAATAGTTTAAGAGAAACAGTTGTTAAAAAATCTCAAAAAACATCTCTAAAATCTATCTATCCCCAGTTATTATCAGCTGTGTTTACATTTTAGGTCATATTTGGGGCCATGAATTAGAAGCACCATTTTCTGAATTTGTAACTAAAGCAGGGATGAAGAAATTTTGAAAAAACTAAAATTTAAATCATTTGGCATGTTTTTTTTTTTGCCGAATTTTGAAATTTTAACACCTGCTTTAAGATAGTCATAAGTGATACTATAAGCGGCCTGCGGAGTAGTACCTCCTTTCCGACTAACCTTGTATAATAATCAATGTTGTTTAATAAAATGTGTGGCTCATTTTTTTTTCACGAATTTTGATTTTGTCCTATTGTGAAAGTTAGAGTTTGTCCTTTAACAAAAGGTTCAATACACCTATTACAGTCGCACCTGATGATAAGCAGACAGGGTCTAAGATTGAACACACAAATCCAACTAACATAGATATACAGGGATTCCTCTATGCCTCTCTGGCTCTCCCATACACACGACGGAACACAGTAAACTGCTTGGTTGATTTTAATGTGATTAATGTTTTAAAATCAATCTAACACTTTATACAAGCTTAGTTTTAGTATACACTAAACCTGAAACTAGCTTATTCAAATCACTAGGAGAATCAATTGACACATTTTTAACAACACATTTTTTTCCATTTTTTTTTTCATAAATTTCAATTTTGTTTCAATAGGTTTCTACCCATAACAGTTGACGGGAATAGACACCTTGAGGCTTGAGACGGTCCGCTCGGTCAGTTTCCGTGTAGTAGACATCCCTGCATAGCACATCTCAAGCATTTCACACTTTACTAGGGAACTTAACGCGACATAAACTAAGGTGTAACTTGGAGATTTATTAAAAAAAAAAACACATATTCAGGCAGTTCTGATGAAAATCTTGTTGGGGTGTCTCGGTTTTTGTATATACTAAAAATAACGTAGTATAATTAGGTCTTATCTTTTAAAGAACGTAACAAACACCATGTTTCGAGGTCGGAAGCGGATTAGCAGGAAGTGCTGAACGTTAACAGACGTCGATAACCTAGATACACTTGATTCTAGGAACGTCTTCCAACTGTCGTGTGCTTCACGTTCATTCTACCCATTTCGCGTGATTCGGGGACAATTTGGGACGATGAGGAGACACTATCCAGGAGTTTATTTATCAGAGAAGTAGCTACTAAGAACTTCCGTGTAGTTTGTACCTAAATATGTGCGAAGGACAATGTGTGGCCGGCAAGTATGGTGGGCAATGTTACGGCAATATGGTCGTATTACTCGACAATATTAGGGCAACATTGACATGTGGCCCGGCAATATTGATCAATATTGTTGGTATGGACTGCCGTTTGGCGATGGTAGACATCAATTAATTAACGGCAATCATTGAGCCACACTTACTTATTGCATATTGCTAGCAACAGATTGAGCATGTGATGCTGTAAATAGTAGCTGTGTATTGCCGGCTACACATTGCCGTAAATACAATACAATACTCTTTATTGTACACAAAACAAACAAGAAACATTACTATAAAAATAGAGATGTACAATGGGCGGTCTTATCGCACTAGGCGATTTCTTCCAGACAACCTTTGGATGGACATGAAGTGCAAGAAACAAAAGAGAGGGGCAAATGTGAACAGTTTACCAGCCCCTTCAGGTTATAGGTGTATTATACCACTGGCTTCCGCTCAGTAGGTAACTTTATACTACGATCTCTAATCTTCCAAGCGTGGTACGTGTTTATGGCAACATCGCACCGGACATTAAGCAAAGTAAAAATAAAACAACCCGAAAGGGTTTAAGGGTTGTTTATTTTTAGCCAAAATTCAAACAAGAGCGGAGAGTATATACTTACTTACGTAAAATCCCTACTAATATTATAAATGCGAAAGTAACTCTGCCTGTCTGTGACGCTATCACGCCTAAACCGCTGAACCGATTTTGATGAAACTTGGTACAGAGATAGTCTGGAATTCTAAGAAGGACATAGGCTACTTAAAACCGCGATAAACGATATCCACAAGAGCGAACCAGCGTGCGACCATTCATTTATTAAAAAATGTAAGATCTAAAAAATAAATTACACTTAATGATACCTATTTTTTTTTTTTTAAACTTTGCCCCACTATGTTTCTCTTGTATCGTGGGAGCGTTTACGGACACAAATCTCACAAACAAACGCTCAGACCCAAAACAACCATCTGTAGGCCATACAAATTTTTGTTCCGTGTGGGAATCGAACCCACGACCCGTAGCGCAGAAGCCAATCGCTTAGCCACTGCACCAAACGTGTCGTAAAAGCTATGAAAGAAAAATGCAATATTATGCCACTTGTTGGTCCTCCCACGCAAAATACGAACTTCTGTTCTATGCAAAAGGGCATGACATGAATACCTTTTAATATGAATGGAGAAAACTATGCTGAAACTATGCATAGAACTTCATTAGAGATGTCAAAGATACAACAGACATAACTACCCTGCTTAAAAGAACTTTAACACGTTAATGTTTGTATCCTTATGCTACTGGGCCACACTATTTCCTAACTCCATTCATTAAATGCATTCGCGTTGCGAAAAGCTTAAATATAGAACGCTTTTTGCATTTATTAATGGCGCTACGCGTAAGTGTGGCCCCGGCATCACAGGAGTCAAAGGAAGGAGCAAGAATTTATCAAACAGTAATGCAAGAGCTACACTAACACCTAACCTAACGGATTTGTGCAAACTAGTGCGTTAATTAATGGTGATAAAGGATTTATGTTTCCTTTTCTTTGAAATAGTTTTTCAAAGAAGATGGAGTTTTATCTGCTTTTTCTTTCCGTGTTGGTTCACCCGTAGGTTACTTACTTTATCTTTCTGTGCGTTATTGTAGCCTCCGCATAACAGTAAGTATACACATGCAAATGGAACTATTCTTCTAAATCATTAGTCCATAACCTAATAAAGCTAATAAATATCCCTAACTAATTCCATGGGAGTAATTACGGTGTCCCCTGCGTGATGACGTCATGACGGTGTCGCGACGCGGTCACCTTGACACAGAACCCTAGTACCCCACATATTGTTCTAGGAAGATACAGTTATTGCAATGATTCATTCCTTACGTTTTCCTACCGTTTAATATCGTTAACACAAAATTATGTATAAATTATTAATAAGTGATTCTCAAAAATTTTAGTGGTCAAGGATGTTACTAATGAAGGATGTTGTAATTTTACAAGGAATGGAATTGTGGACAGGTAAGGCGAATAAGGGGCTTCGGGCTTCTCTTGGAACAGTTTAAAATATCAACGAATTTATTCTTTGTGCATGAAAAGAGCCTCCACAAGTGACGATACTTCAGTACGTCCGGCGCACCCTGGGCAGTCAGCCTCGCTACCAACCTTGCTGACTGGCTAATCTTTTCACCACAGCGTGAGCTATTCTCGTATCGCTCATGCCGCCACGATAGAAGAAGAAGATGTATTATTTATTTATACATGAATGTAAAAAGGGTTCATGTTTTGCCTCTGACAATTTTCTTTCTTAAATGGAAGATTTGTGTACGAATATAGTACCTAATGGACTTAGAAGTCTGGTTAAAATGTTCGTTTAAGTATCAAGAAGCCTTTTTGTGAGACCAAATACAAAACGTTGACATAACTACTTCTGAATAAGTTAGGTATAACAATTCTGCGACAGTTTATTTTTTGCCTTTTAAAAAAACCACTTCAAACTTCGGCGTTCTTTAACAGAAAAAACGAAACTTCCTTAATTCCACACTACACTTGTAACTTTAGTCCCGGGGGGCGAAGCCCTAAGTGCTTGAAAGTCGGCGGTTCTACCAAAAGATTTTTTTATTTAGTCATAAGGACTTGTAAACTTTTTTTGTAGTTTCATTAATAAGTATTTTTACCGTTTCTACGTTCATTTGGGAATAAAAAAACAATTGAATAAAAGAAATGAATGTATTATTATTCCACTTGGTTACATGTCGAGTAGATTGGCGATGATCTGGCCTATCAGGAGATAGTGCGATTAATATAAACTTTTCTATAATGCGGTAATTTATATCTTTATAATCATTACCAGAGTACCTAATATTATTGAATTGAAATATATTTAGTATATATTATGTTGAGTGTAGGTATATAATTATGTGTATATTATGTTGAACTTATGTAATGCTTATAATCTTGTTTTCAATTCTTCAAGAATTATTCTAGGTATAAATGTACCTATACTATCATGTATCATCCTCAATAAATTGAATTATTGTAATATATAAATTTTTTGTGTCATTTTTTTTATTTAATTGATAGACAGAACTGTGTTGCTGGGGATTTTGTTGCTCACAGCATATACTAGGAAGCGGTGTATGGCGGGCGTTTTTGTAACATTGATGTTCAAAAAGAACTAAGAGTAATTCTAGTCTATTCTGAATAAATGAGTTTTGAAGTTTGAATCAGTAGATTTAGTATTAATTATTTAGTTTACCGTATCCATACCATTTACCTAAAATTGTACCACGTTCACGTTTCTGAATTATTGTTAGTGAACATCGGCCAAAAAGGACTAAGTACTTTAACCGTTGACGCTAATCGTAACTCTGTTTACCCCTTCAGGTATCAGCGACATGTTATGAATACCTATTAGATACCTTAACATTATTTTATATCTATTCCCTCTTAGATTTTAGATCGCTCTCCATCAGTTGATGAAACTGGTCAAATAAAAAACCTGTCTTGTGCATGAAATACGAAAAAGTTATGTACTTATGTACAGCTTTTTGTTGCTTAATACAGAAGAATATCATATTCTAATGTATAATATAATTATTAATTACCTTTAATGGTGGACGCTATGCTCGCATATAGGTACGCAACGCAAGCGGCCATCTTAGGCCGTACAATCCTTGTGTTTGTAAAGGAAAATGTTAGAATTTAATCATTTACATAAATTAACTACGTGGTATTGGCAAAATCTTTGAGGATAGACCGTGCCCAACTGTGGGATGTCATAAGCGGATAGTTTGGCAAAAAGTGCTTTATCAAAATGATTACATACCTAATTGCTTAAATCATAATATTATTCAAAAGACTACTTCGTTAGTCTTGTGGTCGTCAGCGCGACAACTGAGCGTGAGGTCCTGGGTTCGATCCCCAGGTCGGGCAAAGTGTTATTGGGTTTTTCAGTGTGGAATTTCTTAGTAGCAGCCCGGAGTCTGGATTTGTGCTCGTTTGATGATAATAGGCTCGCCCCCTATTACATGGGACTTGAAACATCACGGCGAAATGTGTTATATTATGTTATTTGCTAATATCAATATTATTTGTAGGCGTTCTTATATCAGAATCAGTTTCTTGTACAACATTGCAATTATTTTATCAATCATAATTAGATACTCGATGTTAATTAACTTTCTTATTAGATGTTGTGTCTGTATCGTACGCAGTTTCAGATAGATTATAAAGCTAGGGAAAGCGGCTAGATGTGCTGTCCAGCGCTCGCGTCGCTTTCGCTTCCGGCCGCGCGGGGGCGCCACTGACCTACTGCGTTGGAGATATATCGCCGTGTTACCAAGTCTTGAAGATTCTGTATTAATATCGGTGGTGTAAGGTTTAATGTTTTGTTGAATTTTGTAAAATACTAAACGCTGATTTTGTTTGAACTTACAACTCCCTGTATTATTTATATTGATAATTGATGGTACATTTTTAAAAAGCTAATGTTATTTATTTATTTTTGTTAGATCATTTTCAACCGGCCAATCACTAGCAAGGTACCATCATCGGAAGGTGCCTGTCTAGAATATACAATAATTGCAACCTACCTAAATAGGTGTAGTCGTTACAATCTGATTATCGTTTTCATTTTCTATTTAATTGAACTTGTGCATAGGTTGGTATAAAAACGCGACATACAGCATCCCAGAATCGATTAGATAGAATAGATTACGCATCACAGAAGTGAGTAGGTACTTATCTACCTATATTGGCTGCCTAGCCTATAAAACTTTCTCGTGGCCGCCGGCCTAAACGTTTGACGAGGTAAAAGCGGCAAGTCGTGAAAGGAAAATCGTCGGTACTTCCTCGAGCGGAAATCGAAAGTAGATTGTGATCGCAAGGAGAAAACTGCATAGACGGAGGTAGCTAATGCATCAGTCGTTACAACTGCACTTTGGAGTGTAGCGACATCTATTATCGATTACATGAACTATTGCTGTATGCTTCACTAACGCCATCTAGTAGCAAGTAGTAGAACTATTAAGTTAACTCGTTTGTATTGTAGTTGTACTAATGCCCGCTAGATGTCACTAAAATAGATGTCGCTACTAAAACTTATTGTCTAATAAGTAATAAAACTCACCTTTACCTCCACCAGCATCGTGCACCTGTGGCTTCCCGCTCGGCATCCTCTGCATCGGCGACGCGCTGCCGTAGTTCATACTCGTCGTGTTGTAATCCGAACTGATTGGTTCTTGCTTTATCCCGCTAGGTGACGCTGATAGCTTCTCAGCCAGCAATGGATTCGCGGACGCGATGTTGTATCGCCCATTATTAATATTATTTGTAACGGCATTGTTGATGGCACTCGTGCCCGATCTCAACAGTTGTTGTAACCGTTGTTGGCCGTTGTTTGGCAGTGCTAATTGACTGTTTTGTTGATAGTAGCCTTGGAGTTGACTACTGGACGCTGGCGATGATATGTTGTTGTTTTCTTCTTGCTGAAATTGAAAAAAGAATGCAATTAATCTCGAGTCTTATGTAATAATTGTTTTTAATGACAATAAACTGTGTTTTCAAATCCTTCGTCCTTAAATGATAATTTCCCTATCAGCGATAAGACCGCCATTGTACCCTTCACTAAATTATATTGTTTAAGAGCTATGCTACAATTTTGGTATACAATAAAGTATATTCTATTCTATTCTATTCCCATTTCACCGTTTATTGTAGTAGTCATTACAAGGCCCGTCTTCCGTGACTGTCAGGGGCTTTGGTCGCATTTTTAAATCAGTTGCGAGCAGTTATAACTCCTGTGTGTGCGTTTGTAACTTTGTAAAGAAACATGCGCGTAATTTTTTTTTGGGCCAGCCTTTTATTTATGTTAATACAAGTTGTTAACGAATTCCTGTAATTCCTTGAAATCACAATCTATTATTGGTATCAGATTAATCCTACACGGGATTTGGTATCGCTCCGCGCAGTCATGTTAACTCGGGGCGCTAAAATGACTCACGTTAAGAACACCAATACATATTTTATTGTTTTGTTCTAAATAATCCTATGCAGGGTCAATCTTTCCACCCTAATCCAATCGTGCCGTGTGGTGCTGGACGTAAAGAATAGCACCACGCCATCTCTTCCCTTTGGTGTTGTAAAAGGCGACTAAGGGATTTACTAGAGGATGGGCAGCAGCGTTCTCTGAGTATTTCAACAACCATACTGCGATCGCCAACCCGCCTGCCAAGCGTGGCGATTATGACAAACCTCCCCTTTTGGGGGAGGCCTATGTCCAGCTGTGGACGTCTTTCGGCTGAATGATGATGATGATGAGGGTCAATTTGTGTCACCAGTATAGAAGACGAGGTTTGAAGGAATTACACAACCCTACCCTTTATAGCTACTGAGTGTTAACGTCTGCATCTACTACCTACCTACTAACATTACAAAAAGTATTAAAAACCAGTTTGTAGACTCACCTTTATTTCGATAGGCGGTACTGACGATGCGGTGGCATTCGTTAAATCCGTAAAAAACGTTTCAAAATTATCGAAAGCGCTTTCTCCTAACTGCTTCAGTATATCATCAGGGTCGGCCGCCTCGCCGGTGTCAGGCTCTAGCGTCAGACCCCCGACAATGTTGGACAGCTCGGCTTGCGAGAGGTCGCCGAGAGATGTCGCCATTTGCTGCAATTGAGCGGCCGCTTGGCCTCCGGCTGCGACTACCGCGTCCTGGAACTAGCACGTGTATTTTGTATACATTCTTGTTTTTAAGGAGATCTGTGTTTTTGTGTACCTAACTTTTTGATAGAAAATATTTTGTAATTGTACAGCAAAATTTAATTCTAGGTATATCTGTACCACCAAGTGTAAGTAAAGTTTTTCAATAACTACTGTAGTTGCGTCACGCCAAAAATGTATGAAAATTAAAGCAGAGCCTCTAGCGGCGAATAGTGTGACTAAAAATTTGTTTGACACTTATCACAGTAAACTATTCGTTACGGAAACGTGTAGTAAACTACCCAACTCACACTCGGGGTACGGGTAGTTGAAACTTTGAGATTAGTATAGTTACGCGTCAATATCATTAAAATTTTAAAGTTTATTAGTTATAGGTAGGTATATATAAATATTTGTTTAGGTTTATACAGTGGCCTAGATCTCTATTTTGTCTTCGGAAATGATTGCCTACTCAATTTCTAAAGGGGGTGCACACTGACAGGACGGGCGGCAAAAGATTTTTTAAGCTAGTGTGTTCGAGCTGGTACGAGTGTAACGGGTATTAAAATGAGAATTAGAACTATTTCAGCTTAAAAACTCCTTTGGCCATGCCGAACTGTCAGTGAGCCGGCCTTTATAGTGGTGGAAATACTACTCCAATGATAACTTGATAAGTTTGTCACAGTATGAAATGTAACTTGGAGTGTATTACCTGCAGGCAATTGGAGAGGTCAACCATTCTGCCCTCATTCTCCGCGGACCACCACTCGTCTTCAATAAATGGCATCGCCAGCGCCTGTCCCGATGGCGCATGCGTCCCCGCCACCTTTGTCACGGTTATACACTAGGTGGCGCTGTTCACACCACTCTTACACACGCGAGCACTCGCGAACTATACACAAATATAAATAGTCCAAAAATGTATTTACACTAATAAATTCGTTCAAAATGTTTGGCAGCTTCTTGGACGGAACGTACATTATTCGATGTAGTTATTACGCGAATTTTAGGTACTTAGTTACGGGGGAACACATATCGGTTTGTTTGTTGTTGCCGCTGGACGACAGATGGCTCTGTTTCTTCGGCTTGCTTGTCTTCCTCCCGGCCAGGTTACCTCACTCCTCGTAATCCACTCCTCTTCAGCAGCGACCTGTTAAGATTACGAGCGTAGGCTTTCACGTCTTAACACGATTCGCAAATAAAATATTTGTATTGTATAAATATGAATAGGAAAGCTTCAAAAAAGAGAAACGTTAGTGCTATGTTAGTTTCAATCATAGGAATTCCTAGAAACGGGAGTATATTAGCGGACTTATTTACACTCTTACTATAGATATGCAGAGTAAAAAGATATGGAATTAAGTTAGCCAACGCTCATCAGCACCGATATTGTAATAAATAAACGAATGCCGATGTTAGCGGTTAGTCTACTAGTTTTGCCGCTCGCCACAAGATGACGCTCGATTGCGGTATTTAAGTAAAAAATTGTGGTTACATTAAAACGGGTTAAGTGGTATTTTTTTCTTTTTTCAGCTGGATTTAGTGTTATAGTGTTGTATGTGTGACGGCGGCGATGCACCGAGATCACCTGGCGACGTCCCGGTGAATGTCAAATCTGCGTCGATACAGCATAGAGGCAGCGCGGCGCTTCACCCTTTTGCGCACACGCACACGCCGCTCTGAAAACAAAATGATAAAAATATTAATTTAAATTCCATTTAAAAATAAAATAAAAAAGTTATGCTTCGACTGAGACATAATTATCGTAATACAACGATATCTATCATTTTTTTAAAGGTATATTTCAACAGCTAACCACATGGTGTCGCATTTCCGTTACAGCTGCGTGCGTAACTTCCGTAACAATGAAAATTTTACCCTCAATGCGACTAAAGAAGCATAACTTCAATAATGTTAGAAGAAAAAAGACTATGCACCTAATTTAAGAAATATAAATTAAGATATATTGGAAACTGACAGTAGTTGACCTATTTTAAGTGTAAGACAGATTAATAAATCATTCGCGGATCGTTTGCGCATCACGTGTAGTGAATAGTACAATAATTAATCTAATCTGGTGTTGTGACGTATGTGCCAGTCAACGAACTTACAATACCCGGCTATTTCGGGCATCACCTAACAAATAATTGTTCTTTTACGATAAAGTACGTCTTAAATTTTATCTAGAATTTCAAAATGTGAATGGAGATATCATTCGTAGTACGTACGTAAGTTGCAGTGAGTGGGTTTAAAAAAATACTAAAAATAACTCAAAAAGAACGCGATCATTATCTAAAGATAAATTGAAAGACAAATTCAATAAAACATCATTGAGTTTGTCTTTGAATTTATCTTTTAGTGGTACCTACTTAAAGAACTTTTTTAGAACGGCCACCAGCTATTTATTTAATAACTATATATTTTAAACGTGAATAAAACATGAAAGAAACTGGTTAACTAGTAATAACATAAGTAACCTTTTTTTAAATATATTTCATTCAACTTTAAACCGTTTCCTATTTTGGGGTCAACAGAAAACAAGGAACAAACAAGCTTAACTTTTCAATTTATCTTTTACACCTGTAGGAGTTACGTAACCCGCTTTATCTTAAGAATTAACTGACCATAAAATGCTTGTAGCTACTAAAAAAACAAAGAAAAAAGTTATTAACGTAACAAACTTAAGACGTTCTCGTAATCATATTATGCTGAGGCTTACAATGCACGGAAGAGTGCGCGCGCGCCGCGAAACAAAGAAATGCAGCCAATCAACGCGCGCCGTTTGTAAAAAAGTGAACAATGCTAGCTCAGTCTTTCACTATAATTGTCGTGTGTGAAGCAAAAAGAATTACTTTTCTTTTCTAAATGCTTCCTAGTACCGCTTTCTTCGCGCGCCGATTTTGTTTCCAGAATAATTAATTTCTTAGCATTTGTTCTCTGTACACATTAGCAGTGTTTGGCAGCTGATGTTATCTGGTTAAGTAAAAGCTGCGATGGAGATCTTAAAATTTCCATTAAAATTAAATATCGTATTTTGGATAGTGTTTCTCGAAATCTTCAAAAGATGAATAACGTCATCTAGTGATAAGAAGTAAATTCATAATAAATGCTAATGTGCTATATTTTAGTAACCTTGTTTGTAATTTGCACACACAGATAGATGCATATCGGAAAGAGGATTACTAATAGTAAGAATCTTCACGTCATTTACCTAACGTTGCATTATTCATAGCTTGTCTATAAATAAGTAGCCAATTAATAGGCGACTGCGGGCAAATACGCATTGCCTTGATGGGATTAAATTAAATGGCAGTCATACTTTAAATGCGAAAGTTGGTTACGCCAAAACAGCAGACTGTTTTGACAGCATATGAATTAATATTGCAATTATCATGTTGGTTTAAAAAATGTTATTTTTCTGTAAATATTAAATTACTATAGCAGACAAAAATTGTAAACACAATAATCTTTTTTAAGGCTGGTTTAAGTATACCGCCATCTAGCGTGGAATAGATGAAGCTTTTTTGTTCAGCGTTATGTTTTCAGTTGTAAGAAATACAAAATTATTTTAATAACGTATTACAAACTCCGATTAGATACCTACTATTTTAATCTAATGTGTATTGTAAAAATTGATCCCTATATATATACTCAACACATAAACAATTGATTATTTAAAGTAAGTCATTACAAATGGTGTGTTCATATTAATTTTTCTTTTTATGGCTATTTACTATAAATTTTCCTGTATAAATAGCCTATTGAAAGATTTATAGACTTCAGTGAGACGCAACCTTGGATCATTTACTTCCTATTGCATATTGCTCTGAGGACCTTGCATTGAGTTGGCGTAATTGCCGACGAGCTAGCATCTTGCTAATACTTATCTTGTTTACACAACCCGTTGTTTAATGTAGTAAAATAGCATTTAATGAAATAAACATATTATTATGTATTCTTGGTAATATTAATATGCTTCGACGTACACAATATGCATTCATTGATATACTTGTAAGTTTGTTTCTTTTGTTATACAAATTGTAATTACAACTGAATTATTGCTGTTTGAGGAAGAACCTTCAGCATTCTACAACGCGATCAATATGACTGCAATGTCAATAAAAACGCGCAATTATAATAATTTACTTCGAGGTAAGTAATTTAATTATTGTTTCCAAAACGATTTCCGCATCGTCGATAAGTTTTACCAAATCAAATCAGAATAAACGATGCTTAGAATGGAAATAAATAAATTAATAACACGCATACAGTAAATTTTAATGGTTATGTAAAATTAATTAATAGTTTTATGTAATTTTGTATATTTGAATCACAATCAATAATTTAAAAGAATGATCTAATCAATGCAAGAAACGAAACGTAACTCCTTCCATATGACATTGACAGTAGTATACTCTGTGGTACTGACTTGTCTAACTTGTCTTTGTAATTTCGTAATGTTATTGTTTTCATACCACAATGTCGGATGAAAATAACTCTAATTCTTCTACTTCTGAGTCAGAAGTTAGTGCCTGTAGCTCAAATTTTAATCCTTTGAAGGCTCTTTACTCTGATAAAGTAAAGATTCCTGTCGAATCGGCGCCGTTGTACGAAAATATCGCGCACTATGAAGCCGCACAGAAGAAAATACATGATGTAATTCCTGTTGGGGAGGCCGAACTGGTGCAGAAAAGAGAAGAAGAGAAGGAAAGAAAGAGAATTGAAGAGGAGCAGTGGTTAGAGGAGAAGAATAAACAGCGGTTCGCAAAGTATGAAGGTAATATTTTGAGGTTATGTTTGGATACAACTCTTGCTGTTTGATTTAGAAGTCCGTAGTTCTTATTGTAAATACATTTTCAACTGTTATTAATAACATATAGCTTAGAAGTTTTGGATTTCGAATTTTTTTTTTTTTTTTATGACACCATTTGTTACAATTATTCAAAGTTTTACAAACTATTGCAAAATTATTACGTGAATATAATAGGCAACTTGATTGTTATAATATTTAAATACTATCATAATAACATATCAGTGAGCAACTAATTGGTATGTAGAAACCATTCTCGTGTGGATATAATATTGTTCTAGATTATTAAAGTATTTAACTTGACCAATAACCTATCTTAGGCGGCATATCTTACTAGAGATAGAAATTTGACATTAATTCTATGAAGCTTATGTCAAATTTCTATCTCTAGTAGAGGAAAATGCAGATAGATAGGTTATTAGAAAAGGCTGATAAGCGTTATGTCAATATTGTTTTTAACAACAGTTTTATGCTGTCTCTATCTGATATCATAGAAATGACTTTTCTGTTGAACACATAAGCTTGATCCGTGCGATGGCTGAGCACTTGATCTTTTATGCCACAGGTTACAGGGAAATATGATCCCCGTATTGAAGAAACTTTTGTATGAGCATAACTGCTATTTGTACATGCGAGATTTGTTTCTCTAAACGCTTCCCCAAAAAGTGAAGAATTTGGTCAGAGAATCTATTACAATTTTATTTATTAACTAATTAATTTTTTATATTCTTTATTGTACACCAAAAGAAAAATGGAAGTACAGTAAGAATCTTAAAAATAGGTACAATGAATGGCCTTATCGCACCTGGTGATTTCTTACAAACTTTTTTTAATTTTCAATAACTACTTAGTGCTTACATCCATTAGTAAGTAGTAGTGTTGTAGTGATATAATTATATCAATTGCAGTTATAACTATGAATATGAAACTAAATATGATTCTCTAAACATGATGTTATTAGCCTCCTGATCATATTATTATATTTAAGTGCATTGCTTTGATCTAGATTTGGATCTCTTTTGAATGATTTAGATCTATTACCTAAGTCTCTTGAGCATAATAAAATGCAACATTTTGTGAGCAGAGGAACAAAATTTTAAATAAATGTTTTGCCAACTTGGCCACGGTAACCCAAAACTACTGTAAATTTATATATCCAAATTATCTAATCCCCATTATGTATGTAGTAGGCTCCTAGGTATATTATGCTACATACTTACATCAACAATAAAGCTATACAGTGTTGTAAATTAAACATTTACTGTTTAATTAAAGAAAATTACATCTAAAAATCTTTAACCATTTATTTCTTTTTTATCCACTACTTTATTACCACAAATCTCATCCAAATGTGTGAGCATCCTCTGTCACATGGAGCCCAGGTCGGCCGCGAGGTCAGTCTAGGCCGCGCGTTCAATGCACGCGGCTCTATGTCAACTGCGGCCGACGAACCCATCCCCCCTCCCCGGCCTACCCCCTGGATAAGCTACGCAGCCCACCCAGGCAGTTGTGGGACTTCGCCGATTCTAGGATCAAAGGTTCGATTCGTTTGTCGTTCGATTCCGACTAAGAAATTTGGGGACAGTTTCGGGGTTTTTCGTGATGGTAAAAATAATGTTTTTGTAGATGTAGTTGAGAAGGATTATTTAGTTGTCTGCCAAAATGATTTTTGTCTATGTGATATCTCCAAGACGTTGTTCAACCTTATTTGTTTTTCTCTTAACACTAATGCGCGACATAGGCTTGACGGAATAAGGGTTATTAAGCCTATATTTCAAATTATAGTCATTTAAAGCTACGTAAGTACTTACTTGACATCTCATGCATCTATAGTGCAGTCATAAATATCGAATGACCCCACATAGCTTTTCGCATAACTGCTAATCAGTAATGTCGACGATTTTGTCTTTCGAGAGAGATCGAAATAAAACTGCAAACTGGTTCCTGCAGTCGAAATTCCTAACACTAAAAAACCTGTTCAGTGGTAATTCGCAACGAAGTTACGTCCTGTAAAGTCCATCATAAAAATCCTTTATCACCGTCAATGGACGTAACGTATCCAGGTCCGCATAGTCAATGACTTGCTATCAACAATGGCATCAGCTCATTTGCATAGCGCCCATGACCCACTGCCCCAGCGGCCTTGCTTACATAAACCTTTTTTTTTTACCCACAATTTGTTTTGGCTTAGAACCGAGAGGCTCGTATTACGTCAGGTGGTTTTCGCGGCAACTGATTATGGTGTTGCGAATCCGTTTTGGGGTTGGGTGGTTTGGTTTTTGGAGTGTCGAAGATGATTACGTATTTTAATTAGATACGTATATAATGTACAGATTACTATGAAGGTTCCGCTTTAGGAGTTTACTCCAGTGATTTTCTGCACTAAAAATAGATGCAATTTTCTCAGCAGTTACTTGGAAACCAAAACTTATCATCGTTCTTGGAATTTCTTTTTAGATAAATTATTATGATCTCATTTTATCGGTCTGTTCTTATTTTAAGCTCAATTTGTAGTAAAAATGAGATCATTACTTTAACAGTAGCAACAACTGAAACGGTAAAGATAAACTATGGTCATTTTTGTGTCAAATTGGCGATATAAGCACCCTTGTGCGTTAATTAAGAAATTCTAAATATTTTTAATGAACAAACCACATAGGCCCCAAACACGCGATCGCGTGATATTATTACCAATTATTTTCCCGCCAAATCGACAAAAATGGCGGTGGAAAGTGACAGGTATACAGCGCACCATAGATTAAACACAGCTGGCTTGTAAACTCCTTGTTCGCTTCTATTATCGGCTACTTTTGTGCAATCGTTAAGCCTAATATAAGCGTAATGGTAGATTCTAGAGTATAATTATTGCGGTCGCCATATTGTTTTGCAATACTGAAACACGGTCTGAACAATCGTGCGCATTTACATCTATTGAGTCTATCTAAGAAAGTGCTTGTTCGAAAGCAGACTAACACGGACTTAAATCAAGCTAAGAATTATTTTAAATTAAACTAATACGCACTTTTAAATTAAATCTGTATTTAGTAGGTCCACCATTTTTTGAATAAGACTAGAATGAAGAAGATGGTGAGTAAATTTCGCGAAATTAATCCAAGAAAACTCCGCACCTCAATAAAATAATAGATGCGAATTCTTGTTAAACGAACAAAAAACTGCTCTAAAACGACTGCAACGTCATTCATATATCATCTCCAATAAAACATGTTTTCATAAAAAAAAACACATTTATAGCCAATCGCTCCATCACTGCACCGACAGATCGTTACGATTGTCGAGAATATCTGAATAAATCGCAATGCGTTCATCTAGATGCATCGCCGCGAACGTAACATCGTTCGCTAGACTTTCGCGTGTACAATTGTTGCATAACCGCTTTCCACATGAGTGGCGTTCGCCGTCTCACTCGGCCTGGAGTCTCGGTCGTTGACATGCCATCCAGAGATTTTGCGCCTAGGGCTGTTGGCACTGGACTCTGGACGAAAATTGAGGATGATGTATTGAAACGAAATCAGCAAACCGCAGACAAAATGGATTTACGAATGGAAGCAATAAGTTTACGCGTTGAGTTATGCTGGAATTCGTGATGTAGGGCTCTAAGATTACTTAAAATGTATATAAATTAGGAATGTAACATTTTTGAATGCCCAAAAGTTGTAAAGTTTTGAATCTTGCTTATTCAGTGGCATCGTCGAGTGTGGATGAACTTGGCACCCTTGTTTTCTCCCCGTCTATAACTTTTGTGTTACTATGTACACAACAACAAAGTATGAATTCTGAAAAGGAATCCCAAATATTTTTTATCTTGATTACCTACTTTGATCTTTAACTCGAGGGTAGTTTCAAAGAACTGCGCCTTTGCGTGCCACGTTATCTGAACTTAAATAAAATTATATTTCAAGAAAACTGTAATCAGTCTTTTTGCGTTTTATAATGAACTTATTACGATATTCCTTTGATGGGATAGAGTTTACATTAGTTAATTATTTTTAAGACAACCCTGTCAGGCTGACGAAATGTTATCTCAAAAAGTTGTGTTACCAGTCGAAATTATTTTTATTTTTACAGCTCGAGCTAAGAAATGCCGATAAACAATTGTGTCATCCAAGATAAGAGGCAATAAAAATAGTTGATATGTAGATATGTATGTTATGACTAAACGCGTCATCAGATTTTTATATTGGTAATTGATGAAAATCGATTTTGCAAGTTGTTGCGAGTTTTTTGCAGCATAAGATAGTTTTGTAACGAGAGACAGAGAACTAACTTCTATGAACTGACTTTTGTTTGCGATTGAAGCCTAAAACGTTGAAGTGTAAATAAACATGGTGGTATCATTATTTATGGCACGATTGCAGTTTTCTCATAAAAAAATGGGTTATTATTATTTTAATGGACTGCACCTTATTGGCGAGACCTCAAGGCCTTGCGGCCAAATATTCTACGTCATTACATTACTGATAACGTTTTAAAAAATGATATTACACAAATTTTTTCAACAGATATCTAACTTTAAAGGCGAATCAAATATCATTGCATGAAAACGAAAACAATAATTTCAGTCGATTGTATTAGAATCCAAAGAAAGCAATTACGTGTATTACAATGTTTACGAATTATAAAAGGAGATAACAAATAGTTGCGTGCTCTGTTATCTATCACGCTAAGCCAGCGGCATGCGCGTGCGCGCCTTGCTCGACACTGGTGTTCTCACTGTTATCGTCGCCAAGATATCTATGTGTGTTATTTCATTTTAGTGTTATAATTAGGTATCGTAAAATAATTTATTATAAGGTTACTTTGTTAAAGACATTGTTAAAGGACGATGCTTCAAATACTAAAGAAAACTAGATGTGTGAAGTCAAAAGACCGTATAGCCAGATTGCGTAAGCAAATAATTGTGTTAAACGCATAAAAGTAAATCGGTACGTCGCCAATAAGCGGCGGAACGGAACGCAAACGGAAGTGATGCAACGGCACGCGTTTCGGCGCGCATCTGTGTAAACATGGCGCGCTTTTCTGAATGGCGCGATGGCGGGTGGCGTTTCCCGCGCTCGGCTCGCGGCCGACGACCCCAGCCGCGCGGTCAGCGCCCGGGGATAGTGGAGTGAAAGTAATTCGCGATCGGCGACCGCTCGCGAGCCATGCCGTCCTGGTACCTCCGCCGCCACTGCTGCATAGATTTGTTGATAGTTTACGGCTTTTTTATCTGTTGTTGATGAATTGATTAGTTTGGTTAATGGATTTTGTTCTTTTTAACACGCTTTTTTTTTAGTTTGTATTTGTTATCGATGCACTTGTTGAAATGACGTCTGCCCCTGGCTCTTTTGGTTTTATTCATCAGTCATTACAGCCTACAGGGCTATTGTGTCATAATCGCTACTAACTTGTTATACAACAAAGGTCGGCTCCAATTAACGAAACATCATTTGCATATCATTACTCACGATAATCATTAATCATAATTCGTTTATCGATTGTTAACTAGTAATTCGACAAATTTCAGTGTGTCGATAGTAATCGTCTCGTTTCTAACACGATTCTAATGAGAAACCCGTTTCGCGTAGCCGCTCTTGATTTCATTTAGATTGTCTATATTTAGAAACGTTTATCAATACATCGTAACAGCCGTATTTAGTTTTATAAATAGTTGCGAAAAATAGCAGTACCTGTTCCAAGATAGGATGTTATAACTAGAGAACCTATGACAGTTTAATCGATCGGTACTGTTCAGCACATCATACAACGTTTTGTGGATTTGCATTGACAACGTTTTGATACTTTGAATGACAGGTTTCGAATGTTAATTGTATTTATTAGGAAATCTTGATTGTAATCAATTTTCCGAAATAAATTGTGGCGCCAATCTTTATCATCATCATGATGTGTGTGTACATAAATAATAGGATAAACTATCTGTTTTCAGTATTGTAGCTTTTGATCTGATCTTTTGATTATGATAATAGAGTTTTAACAGCTCCGTATAAAATAATATTTCTATGCTGATATAGATCACTTTAATACACAAGTAATCATATGCCATCTTGAACTTTCCTACTTCTCCTTCTTACACTTATGAACTCAGCAATGAGCAATGACAGCAGTACAGACATCGACCAAAGCAATAGGTGAGTGCACGCACTGCCGTCCGTCCGTTCGTGCACTGAGCCAGGGAGGTGACGCAAACAACTTGCGATATTTTAACAGGTGCCATATTTGTGTCGCAGTGATAACGCCAGAGTGCGTTGACTTTTTCTTCGACATTGTTATCGTAATACACTAATCTATACAGTTTTGTCTCTTGTAATTGTAATTTATTAATAGCTAAGTTTCCAAGTCGTGTTTAATTATGTGATTAAAACAATTTCGGAACGGTCTTAGCTAAATTTTAGAAGAGGCGTGAAGTTTCCTGCCTGTTCTAATTCTTGGACCTTCCAAGGAAACGACATTTTGGAACGTGAAAGCTCGAGTCTTGACTACTTATTTAATATCTAATTGAATTGAATTCTTATTGAAACTTTTTCTTTATAAACTTGTTTTACAAGACTAGCTTATTTTGAGTTTCTAGCTTAAAAGTTAATACATGAGTCGCGGATCTAAAAAAATCCCTTTGTTTTGTTCTGGCCATTGCAAAAAGTCTAAAGAATTTCCCTTTACAAGTCTTTATTACCACAACTTACAAACGCCACAAGTTTACCTTCACGGGACATTCTTTGGTCATAGTATCTTCCTCGAGTTGCATATGACATCACCTCACGACACGGAATGCACATAAATATATTAAAAAAACGACACACATTTGCTTACCCTGCAAAATCGACAAGATCTTTATTTGTGTATAGATTTGAAGAAGGATGCATTTTTGGGTATTTCACCTTGTTTTCAGAGTTCCTCACAAGAAAAAAATATATTTTAAAATGAAATTGTAAAGCTCACAGCAACGCTACTTAGAATTTAAAATGTTATCTTCATAGTACTAATTTTATTTGCAGGTTTGGTGCCAACGAAAAGAGAGTATCGGGTGAGAAATGTCCTCACTCGCATGGAGGTCATGGACGGACCTCTCGGTGTACTAAAGGAATGTGTGGATAATAGACTAAGAGTTAAGGTAAGGACCATTTTTACGAGGACCAAAGCTAGAACTTTTTTCAGGGGTAGAGATTAGAGCTTGAAAGTTACTGAGGGGAGAATTAGTAACGAATCAAAAAATTGATTGCTGATTCTAATTACAAGTTTAGATCTTTGAACTATAGAATCTTCCCCCCGTGTGGGACAGGCTAGAATTTAAAACTTCTTCACCGTACGTTGGGACTATTCCCAAGTGTGCTGGGTTTTGTTGAATCCATCCATGAATTGAATTTGTTGTAAGATTAAGCCAGAGGGGTAAAGGGGAATCTCTCTACATCTCTGTTACTTGGATTCGTGTGCTTCATCTTAGACCCTGTGTGCGATTACCATCAGGTGCGACTAGGGTCAAATAGGATCTAATAATAAAATATCTCCGACTGCTGTTCGTAACATCGGCAAATGTACAGTCGCCAGCACATCAGGCTACACGAAACTGTAAAATTTTCCCAATCAATCTTGAACCTAATGCTTTTGCGATACAGATTAAAATATATTAAAGAAATTTGACAGATTGTAGTAGCTTGATGTGCTGCCGTCTGTACGAGATTGACAGAAGCTGTCGACCGGTTACGTGATCCGTAAATGTCATTTTTTAACGTTTAACTGACGTCTGTAATGTTCTGTGGCAATAACAGACAAGCGTTGGTATGCGTTTCTATTTTGTATCCGTCAAGTTTACATCTAAAACTGGTAATAACGAACTAGAACACATAACTTTAACGCTGATACCAAAATGCGTTACAGCCAATCCGTGTTTAGATCATGTGTCATAATTCTGGGTCCTTAATGCATCCTTTGTACATAACTGGCTGGTTTCCAACGCGGAAGCGGGCGCATGCGCGCTTTGATGACTGATGGCTTGCCCAAAGCCGAAATAGTACAAAGCCCTTTCTAGAGACTGGAAATTGTAGAGCATTAACAAGACAGTGATGGAGCAATCTGGACTTTAATAGCGAGCTATTGTACCTTCAATACTACTCGTAATAAAGATGCGCTAGAACAAAACGGGGATGATTTAATGACAATATATTACATCGTATTTTATGATGCGTTATATGTATCTACACAAAAAAAAAACAAATTTCATTAAGGGCAGATTTTTAAATCGTTAGATAACTTTTATCCAAGAAATAAATATGACGGTTTGACATATTTTCTATACAAAAGCTGTCAAAACGTCAAACTTATTACCCTGATAAAAGTTATGTAACGATTGAAAAATCAGCCGTAAATAGTATAGTCACAGGAATTTTCTTATTATTTCATAATTTTACACATATCAAGATCTCTGCGAAGTTATGTAAGTCTGTGAGAGCTGTGTGTAGAACAGATATAGGTGATATAAATTTTTACTTCGACGTCCCTTCATCTAAAAGTATGAGAGAAACTGAAATATCATGCGAAAAAAATATGGTTGTAAATAACTGTTTGTTTTTTGTGTACGGACCATAGAATACGTGGTATCATTTAATTTTTTATTAACCGACATTCAAAAAAAGGAGGACGTTCTCAGTTCGGCGTGTATTTTTTTATATTTGTTTAGCGATATCGTCGCCAATTGTGAACCGATTTTAATGTTTTTTTTTTTTGTTGTTGGAAGAATATTCACCCGAAGTGTTCCCATTTAAATTTGGTAAAGATCTTACGAAGATCTTCAGGTATAGACAATGGATAATAGCAAATCATTCGTAATTGCTGTAATTGCCTACTTATGTATTTTTATGCCACAAAAACAGATTAAAAAAAAAAACTGAAAATAGTAAAATAATTACCATATGATAAAATTTACAGCTTCAGAAGTCGGTGCTAATCCAAGCTAAACTAAATTGATGGCACCGACTTCTGAACTGTTAATTTTATAATATTATGATAATTATTTTACTCTTTTAATTTTTTTTCAAGTCGGTTTATCTTTTTCTTTTAAAAGTATTTTTTATTACGTCATCTTCACTTTGTGTTTACGTTGCATATACGTATGTCCTACAAATATTCTTTGAAAATAATGAAACACATTTCAGTAAGACTGTACCGTCTGCTCTACTTTCTTCAGCAAACAGGCAAAGCTGCGCGCCATGTCAATACCAGGTGCATTGTATAAAACTAGGCGCCTAGTTACCGGTCAGATATAAATATAATTGCAGCAGTGCGAGCACGGTTCTTTGATCGATAAACTTCTCGACTCGATAAAAATTTAAACATACCGAATTTTATCGAGAGTCGGTAGCATGGAACTTGCCTCGGTATCTTTATCGAGCCTTGTCGACGGCTGTCTTCTCGATAGCTTATCGACTTTTCAAAATGGCAATACCAGATTTAAAAATATCATCACTCATGTAGACTTTATTTGATTTACGAAATAATCTTTTCCTGGTTTTTTATTATTTTGTTAGAAATATTGTAAACATTTTTTTATAATCTTTGTAAGATTGTAAAAAATATTATTTTAGTGGCATACAGTCTGTCAAAAAAGAGTAGAAAAATTGGGGGCACCACTAGTCATACATTATTGAATTAAACTTAAACCCGCGTCTCTAAACTCCGCTTGTGGATCCTTTTCATGTCACAATGCGTTCTGCTTTCAACATCTAACAAAATGAATTCTCCAAAATCCATTTGTTTTGCAAAAATAGCTTCAAAGAATCTTTATCTACCAACTTTTAACTGACGACAACAATTCGTGATAATTCGAGAAATTTACCAATAAGAACTGTCAAAACTCGACATAATCGATAAGATTTGTCGATTATATCGAGGCCTCGATAAAATACGATCCGAGCTACCTTTGTCGTTTTATCAATATCTTATGTCAAATTTGACGTTTAGAATAGATACATTTCTCGAATCGACTCGATAAAAAGAACCGTGCTCGCACTGCAGGATCGCCAAAGAACAAGATGTTATATGATCTACACACTAGAAATTAATTTAAAATTAAAAGAAAAAACAGACTTAAAGAATACTGAAAGAGTAAAATAATTACCATTATTCAGCTTCTTTCTTATTTCTACATTTTTAAATAACATCTATAAAAATACATTTAAAAATATAAAAATAGAGGTTCACTGGCATCGGGAGCAGAGTCCAACCTACCGGTGGTTAGGACTCCAGAGACAGGAACCTCCTCACAATACCCTTGATCCAGCCACCTAACGAGAGCCTCTTGAGGTGTTGGTCGAGGCTCTTGGCCATTAGGCCATTGGCCGTAACGACTATCGGCATAATGGTTGCCGAGTCCACATCCCAACATGTTGTTAATTACCATAATTATTATAAAAAAATCAATTTCAGAAGTCGGTGCCAATCCACGCTGAATCAAATTGCAGGCGCAGACTTCTTTAAATGTTATAATTATTTTGCTCTTTTCAGTTTTTTGAAGTCTTTTTCTTCTTTTTAGAAGTAATTTAATTTTTCTATTTTGAGTGGCATAAGCAGTACAATAAACATGCGATTGCAGCAATCGCGAATAATTTGCTGTTATCCTTTCCACTGTCTATCTCCGAAGGTCTATATCGCATCTTAACAAAATTTAAATGGGACCACCTCAGAAGAATACTCCTTCAAACAAAATAGAACAAGACTAATTAAAATCGTTTTACAATTGGCGACGATATCGCTGAACAAACATACAAATAACAAAAACATTACACGTTGAATTTTGGAATGATTAAAAAGAAGTAAAATAAGTTTCAAACGTCACGTCATTGGAAATATTGATAAAAAAATGTTATTGCAATATTCGTGGTGTAGTACGTCTTGCCTTGAGTTCGCTTAAAGTTGCAAGCAATTGACATATCACTTGAAATTGATTGGGTGAGCAAATATTTGGCCACCGCAGACCGTCTGTCAAATTAACTTATGTCGTACAAATTAACCTTTGAATGTTGCTAAGAACAAAAGCAATATGGCGCTTAGCCTATAAGCGCCATCAATTAATTTATGTATTTTCTATTATACGTTTATGTATACAACATGACTAGTTAGTCACTGCATTCGAAAACCGTGAACCCATAGGTTCTGGAATGATTTTCATTTTAGTTTTTTCAAAAATACTTTACCTCTGCTTTAGTTACGAATTAAAAAAAATGGAGCTTAATCTAATCCGTGACTCGGAACACAGCTAATCATACCTTACAATAGATAGATTTTAGCGTATTTTTATGGAATCTTTGAACAGCTATTTCTCTTAAACTATTGACTTTTGGGGAAAATTGTAGAACAAAAGTAAATCATTATTATGGGTACTTTAACACCCTTTCGGATTAGTACCTCCTTTCCGACTAACCTTGTATAATAGAATATAAAACCTGTAATGATATTTGCACGCAGAATGCATAAAGACAGATGGGCTAGAGTCGTCACGCAGTGGGTGCCGGAAGACGGGCGTCGTCGCCGAGGGAGGCCTAGGAAACGTTGGCGTGATGACTTAGATTCGTTTATGGGAGATTGGCCAGAGAAGGCAAGGCATAGAGATGAGTGGAAGGCTATGGGGGAGACCTTTGCCCAGCAGTGGGACAACATAGGTTGAATAAAAAAAAAGAAGATATTTATCTAATCAATAATCAATGATAGTCTAGCGCAGGGGTGGGTAAACTACGGCCCGCGGGCCAACTCTGGCCCGCGAAGGGTTTTAAGCTGGCCCGAAATCGAGGCTTCCCTTTTAGTGCAAGAGTGTTTTGCTATAACAAATAACCTATTAAAGCCAAAAATGTTGGTTTTGGCAGAAAAAAATGCATTATTATTTGGAATTCTGACCGTCTTTAGAATTGATTGCGTTTTCCTGGCCCCTGATAAAAAAAACTTTGCCCAGCCCTGGTCTAGCGGTTGAACGCCTTTCTTCCATTGGTCAGTTCACTGTTCAGAATTTGATTAACTTGCGTTAACGGTGAAGGAAAACATCGTGAGGAAATCTGCACACTTGAGAGGGTTCCAAAAAATTCACGACGTTGTGTGTGGAAAGAAAAAACATGCACACGAGATAATTTACTCTATGAAAATAATAGCAAAACGTTTTTTTGGAGTGACAATTTTGCAAAATGCTAAAGGGAAAAAATCAAATTCTGTTTTTGACATTTACCTATAGTGCAATCAAAAATAGACATTCAACTTCGGAATAATTCGCGTAGACCCGAAAATTGGGATCGATGGGGACTTTTGACATTTCATTTGTAAATAATTATGTATTTAATAAGGTCTCCGGTCTGTACCAATTTTCAGCTCCATGCGAACTATTCCGAAATTTAAGATTTTTTTTGTCTATTTTGACTGGACTACTATGAAAAATGGGTGTCCAGCTCAGCACAATGCCAGGGTATTATAATCCGCCAGCGTGTTAGACTAAGGTAGGAAACAGGTTCGTTGCCCACCCGTGGGACAGTAATATGCTGATTATGCATGCTAATATTACTCTTTGACTTTTACTACGACTGCGTGCGCTTTTGTTTAATAAGTACTATGTTTGAGCCACGTGTAAATTAAACGTAATTTCAACATTGCAAGGGCATCCCAGTACACAGTACTAGCGTAAAGTTGCTACGTTACATCCAAGTTGCCTTGGTACCTACGTTCAATTAATTAGCATTTGATTTAATTAGCATAGCAGAGCGGTTGAAGTCATGCAAACGTACTTATTAAAACTATTGATAGATTGCGGTAACGATGAATTTTAGCCCCCATCATCGACTTTATATGCAGCGCTAGCGACCCGCCCCGGTTTCGCACGGGTGCAATAGATTCTCGCCTTTTCGCTACTATAATATGCATGTATTATACATAAATATAAACCTTCCTCTTAAATCATTCTGTATATTGACGAAAACCGCATCAAAATCCGTTGCGTAGTTCAAAAGATCTAAGCGTACAGACGCACACTGGTCCCAAATTAAAAAAAAGTGGACATTGATAGTAGACCGCTGATATTTTTTGTTATTGTTGATACAATGATAACAGATAAGGCAAAAAAAATACTATTGTCCTACTTCAAATACTTTTCTGTAAAAAAAATATTACTTTGTTTTTGTATGGGAGTGATTACATTTTATTAAATTTCTCAAAAACCTTAAGCGATGTCGAGATGGCAATCACATATGATAGAAAACTAATAATTCTGAGTATTTGGCTCGAAGAAACTTATTGCTTATCTCTGCGTACTTTCGAGATAATAGTGACAGAAAATAACATTTTTTTTAATGTTAATTGTTTTCTTTTTTTTAATCATAGCCTTACTTTAGCACATATAATGTATGCTAAATGTCAAATAAATATTAATCTTTCACCATAATTTTTATTTTTAATTTGGGACCAGTGTGAGACGGTGGGAAGCGACTTTGTTTTATACTATGTAGAGATGATGAGCATAGTCCATGGTTATCGAATTTAAAGCGACTTACAAGTCATGCCGTATTTGGTGCGAGTGTTCCTATTAAGCTTCGCCTCGTGTGTTTCAATTACCCCTACACAACACTACTTAGAATCTCCCTGAAATAGGATGATGACACTGTCATTCCATAATGGCACCATAGACAAGACAATAAGGAGTCACTATATCAGCATAGTAACTCCATGATCAATGACGATGACCTATTTAAGACTAAACGCCAGAAGTCCGGATATCCTACGTATAATAGGCTATCTTGATACTAATTGTTAGTAAAATTTATCGTAGGAACGAATATGGTTTCAGTAGGGCAAATAGATGTTTCTAGAAGTGTAGAGTGCTGAGTCATGCTCGTCTAGGAAGAGCCTTGCAGGCCGTCCGTCCGGCCGGCGTCTGCGCACCGCGATTTGCAAGTTTCTATTATTGGTGCACTGCAATGCATTGCGTCTGGCGTACTGTGCGCAAGCAAATTAGGTGTTATTGACTACGTTTTTTTTTGTTTATTTATAATGTATGTCTATAACGTTAAGGAAACAAAAAAATAAGAGTAAAAATGCTTTTTCATCCTTTAAGCTCTTAAAGTGTGTCATTGTTTATTTCAAAAGCGGGGAGAAAGTGCGTCTTCCCTAGGGCAGAAAAGTAATTTGAGAATCGATCAAAATTTTCTTTATACTCTGTTTACATATTCATGTTTTTTTTTTAAAGTCAGTTTTCCTACTCGATGGGAATGGAAATTCTGTATACAGCCTTATTATTTTTGGAAAAATCCTAATATTACTAATTGTTTTACGTATTTAATTACATGAATAACAAAATTAAACCATTTTTTTGGTCGGAATAATAAATAACCATGTAAGAAAACCGCAAATAAAAAGAGTAAAGACTAAACTGAATTTCGTTCTGTCGGTGTACAAGACTGTATGATTTTAGGACCTTTGCCTGCCTACATTGGCTAATATACAACAAACATCAGTCGGAGTATTTTTTGGTATGATTGCTTATTATTCTGTATTTTTACTTTCCTCACATTCGGCTGAAAACCAGTAGGTATGTTAATCTCCGGTTAAAACTACCCTTGGTTAACAATCTACTATTTTGTTAATTAATGCAATTGTTGTTTTATTTTTTCATTAATCATAAATGAATCATTTATCCTCCCCTTTGAATCATCCGGATTGAGTCAGATGTATATATTTAATTCCAATTTTTCTTTTATTTCAGTTTAGTATGGTATGCAAAAAAATAAACAATTTATAAAATAAATCTCATTTAATTTTTACTTAAAACTGTTTCGTTATTTTTGTCTGTTTAAGAGTTAAATATAGTGATTATGCATATAGCCCGTAGCCCTTGAAGGCCTTAAGTAAATAATTAAATCCACAGATACTAGTAAATGTACAATTTCGTTTCCTTATACAAAATACATGCAAACAAATCGTAATCATCGCTTTGAGCCCTTGCTACCTTGAATATTAATTACTTGATTACTTTAAATATTTCTTTGTTGTGTATTTCAATGAGTGTCCTACTCCTACAATAACTGAAAAAATAAAAAGGTAAAATATACTAGTTTGAAACCGATATTCTGTGATAAATTGTAATCAACGATCATTTATGAAAAAAAGGCAAGAAAAAAACAGTAAGAGTTGACACATCTAATTAATTTGAACTCCTAATTGTTCTTAAAGGTCTATCGGTCACCTCAAATTGATCTAGTTGCTCAGTGTCAACGAGAATCAAATTTAGTTCAACTATATGCAGGAATTAAAAAGTATGCGTCTCGTTGCGTGGGCCCTAAGTTAAAAATATTCATCGGTACTCGGAGTCCGAAGGCCGGCTGTCGCCGACACAAACACTGTCATTACTATATGTTACGCAGCATGCGTGATGCACGTGGATGTAGCGACAGCAAAACAAGCCGTATATGAAAAAAAAACATGTAAATATACATGTTTTCAGGACTTGCCGGTTCTACAAGTTATGACATGTGAAAACAAATAAGACTAACTTTTAAAAAAACTAGAAGTACTGTGATATCAAGTGGATATTAACGCCTGCAATAATCTGCGTATAAAAAAAAACATTGTTCATTTGTATTCAGTACAAAAAATCATGGCTAAATTGATGCTTTATAATTCAAATATGTAAATGGTCATGTTTAGAGTTATTTAGTATCTTAACCCGGTGTACGTCAAGATGCATCTATAAATTGTGAGCTACAGGTCTCATTATTTCAAATATCATCATAATATGTAAATATAATCGTAAAACGTGTATTTTACCTTATTTTGAAGCGGTCATAAAATGCATAATTTTCGTGTTTTCGTGTAAAGTTCAGGGTTAAGCACTGAATAGAAACGAACGATGACGTCATGTTACAGAAACATTACATTGAAAACGTCCATCGAAAAAACTGTTTTGTTGACTGTACCGACCGGCGGGACCTTGCTGTGATGTCAGTTATCTCATGGCCATTTTTCTTAACGTGTGTGCGTAGCGTGTGCATGTGTGCACGTGTGTTTGTACGCTTGCACGTTAGTGTGCGTGTTGTTAACAAGGGCTTGCTAGGACGAATCGGGCACGATACTTCCTAGTAGATTTAAGACATTTATCTATCATTATTAGATTTCGGTGCTGTTCGCCTTGAAGGCAATACTTCAATACATAATTGATCGCTCAGTTCGAGGCGTTACCATGAAAGGCTTGAAGAGCATGCGCGCCTATATTTGGAACCATTTTTTGATGCAGTTTTTTAAGTTCGTTTTTCTTGCAATTATTTTCGTAGGATACATTGATGACGCAGATGCCTTTTCGGACTAAGAATCTGTGAAGCGTCGATATTATTTTATAAATTCTTGCCCATAGAACACTTTTTTGTGGAAATAAGAGTAAAAGCTGGAAGAAATATCTCATTTTTTTCTTTTGATAATTGCATAAGGTCTGCAATTGATTTCAGTGGCAGATATCAGACCTCTATCAAGTATTGTATAGGGAATACTTAAGGGTCTGATGTGATATTTATTAATAGAACCATCGATAATCATTATGGTCATTTATATGTTCAATTAACTAATCAGGGACAACGTTCATGGTTGTAGTGAACAGGAAATAAAATATATTTATGGTTTTTTCCTGAAACCAACTGATTATGGTGAGTAATCTTGGCTAATTAAAAAACGTTTACTGACAAAGCTTAAATCAAAAAACATTGCTTCTGTAAAAAGGTATTTTGAGAGCGTTTACTAGGGCGCCAGAAAATTATAAATATTAGAAGCAGAACAATTTTTAAATTAAAAAAATACAGTTCCCAGTGATTGAAAAAAATTACAGTGGTTTTACGCAAAAGATACACAATTAGACGTTGGTTGACGAAAACTTTGTATTGGAAAAACCAATATAAATTCCTTTGAACAAAAAAATTGTTGCAAATTCTTTTTATTTTACTGATTTTATTTTAACTAAAAACTTATTTGTTACTAATTACACGGTACTGTGATGAACGCAATTGGATAGAAAAAAAAATACATACAAGCAGTCTTAAAAAGATTATAAGATAATATTATAATAACTATACCTAACTCATTAAATTAAAATTGATCGAAGGATAACAACTTAACTAACGTTTTGATAAACAAGCTTTATTGGCTAGGCGGAAGATATTATTGTAGGCATAAGTATGCAAATGCATATAAAATGTCTAGAATAAATATCAGGTGACTTCTATTCTCCTAGCCTAGGAAAAATTACGTAGGCAGTAAGTGTATTGACTTTTCTAAGAACGTTAGTGATTTGTAAAAAAAATATGTATAGGTACAAAGACAGGTGTACATAGGCGACGGTAAACACTTACTATCAGGTGGGCCGTCCCGGTGTGGATGCTAACCTATTACATTAAAAAAAAAACTACAACCAGCATTGGCTTCAAAAAACGAAAAAAAAATTTTTTTTTACTCCTATTTCCTGAATTATTTACCAAAAACTTTTAAATAGGCATTTAGGACTTGAAAATCTGCGCAAGACTCCATCAACATCAAAATTATAATCCTCACTAAATATACACTTGTTCTGCTGTCGGTACACGTTAGCTGTTCACCCCGAATTGTGAGCAATGACAAGGTCGTCTACATTCAAACTGAGGTTAAAAAAAACCCTCCGCACGCTGCAGGCTATATCAGTGGGTTTTGTTCGGCTATAAGAAAGCTATAGCAATATAGGAAAAATCCCTTTTAATTAAAACGCTGGTAGGACACTTCGTACATGATTTCGAATGCCTTTTCCTCATGAAATGCTACGTGCTTTAATGACTGGTGACTTCTAAATAACATTATAATTATGTAATTATATTCGTATTATTACGTAAATGTGTAGAATTGAAAAAATGATGTTTCCTGCCAAAAATCAGGGGGCTAAAGGTAGGTGACTGCACCAGTAATTGGCTTATTTATTGTTTTGTTCTAGAAATTACTAGCTACTGATTACATAGATGATACCGCGTTTTATGATATTACTGAAAAGCTACCATATTAATAATATAATTTTTTGTTGTTTTTTTTTTTGTTTCTCTCTTAAAAGTAATAAAAAAAGTAAAACTTACATCTCACTAACAGCTCCCACACGATCATACAGTTGACGTAATCACTTAAATCGCGCCATATCTGAAAATAAAATAAAAATACATTGTTACAAAAATCTAAATAACAAATAACTATACAATATAAATGTTTATAACATTAAACAGAGCGCCTCAGTTGAAACGCACCTCAGTACCTCGATTCATTATCACTCAATTTATCTACAAGGTTTCTCTTCAAAAAGAAACGTATACCCTAACGATAAATTTATGGTTTCAATAATCATTTAGTTTTCAAGTACGCGCCAAGCAAAGGTATGATGCATTCGGCCTCGCGGGTAAACAGACGCTAGATAGCGCTAGACAAAGACGGTGCGAGGTCATGAGCGTAGCCTTGCGCGGGTGCGCGCGCGCACGCTTCCGCCTGTCGACGGCCGCGCACACGAAGCGCAGTCGCCGCTCGACCGCCGACGGTGACGGACGTACAGTCCTCACCGCACACGTTTATGACTCTATTCATCAAACTACTTTAATTAAAATTATTTACGCACATTTTTACTCATTTATACCGGATTTTGTCATTTGTATTTTATCAGAAAAGTACCTCCTAATTTTATGAATTATATGGACAATATTAATAAAAACAACCTTTAATCACATAAAAACAACATCTAACCATCAAAGTGCGTTAACAGCAATATTAATATCAACTTCCTTGTAAATAAAAGCTATTATGATGGAAAAACGAGCTTACAAATGGCTCATACATAATCATATTGTGTGTTTCATCTTCCCACGCAATGCGTTGCGGTTGCAACTCCAATATGCATGCGGAGACAAAGACCGATGATGTTTACAGTTAATAAATGTTAAGCGTTGCCTGAACATTTGCGAACAACACAGGTCTAATAGCCTACATGATTAATAAATCTATTGTCTTTCTGAACCATTACTTTCTTTAAGAGCTATGGGAGATCGATGCAAATACTAAAGTCCGAGATTGAATATGCAAATGTCCTATTATAGTCATTTTAAGTGACCTGCAGATGCAAACTCGACCTTTTGTTACTTTCCCTAATGATTACAGCAGAAACTTGTGAGCTAACTTATTGTAAATTACTATAGATAAATAATATAATGCGTAGATTATCTTCAGAATTTAGTCGCATTTTCCTGTGGCAAATTTTCCTTGTTTTAATTTAACAAGAACTGATTCAACTTTGACCTTTAATGCTGCTATGTTAAGATCTATCGGTTATGCACTATTCCAGGAGTAAATGTCAGGTATTGGTCTCCTTGGATGGTGTCATGCCGTCCTCGCTTGGATGAAGTTCGTCATATTTGTATTGACAATTGACTGAATGGACGGCATTATGCAATGTCGTTGATTTGTCATAGACGAGTGTTAAGAACACTTTTTAGATAACTTTCAAGAGGTTTAGCCCAAGGAATGTGTGCATTTACGTATTTGAACGCAACGGGTTTTATATAACTTTTACTTACTGCTAATGGAAGTTTTAAGCATCTTGATGAGTTATAAGCGACATGCTTAGAATTTGTATGTAATAATGAATTTTAATACTACTTACTACCTCTTATAAGTGTTTTATAGGTGATGTTAATGGCTCTCGGTAAGGTAAAGTTCTAAGCTTATTAAGCAGAATACTAGGGAACGTGTTCGTACATGATATCGCTGAATCATCTGTGATTGGCGCAATTTGCATCTTCACTGCGCATAACACTGATGTGAAAGTTAAGCATCACAATGTATGACTGTGAGATTTAAAAGCTGACTAATGTATGAAAACGAGAAAATTGCGATGTTATTATGAGATTGTGCAATAACTTTTGAAGAGTGTTATTTTAAATTAAATTTTGCTTTTAACGTATTGTTGGTTAGTTATTAATTAATCTGCTTTTGTGTGTGTGAGATTTAAATCATTCAGTTAGAAGTAACATTGAAGAGTTCATTGCACGTGAATGTCTTCGCTTCTTTCTAAAACCTATTGAGCATTCACTTTTTGATACTAAACAGTAATGTCCATAAGGAAAAAGGTGGCACTTTCTTTTGTTGTAATATTTAATCAACAAATTAATCACTTACGCGCCTATATTTTATAATACCCGTTATTAGATAAAATAATTAATAAATATAATAATTTTCTCAATCAATCATTAATTCACTTTGACGACCAATCAATCAGTGGCAGTAGAACAAAAGTATTGTTACGCAAAACGCGTCACAATTACGTTGCAGCGCGACTGCTCGACCTCGCGGCTGCTGTCACGGCCGGCGCCTGCGCACGCTTCCTGCTCTATGCACTTCTACGATAATATTGTTTTGATTGCGATAAAACGCAACTGTGGGTTAGTGTGTGTGATTTGTGATAATTATGTTATTGGTTCTCTGTTGCATAATTGATTATATGAAGTGCACTTGGTATATTTCAATAACTTTACTAAACATAAAATACAAAATGCATTAATTTTATGTCTGCTAAATAATTATTTAGGTTTTTTAAAAACGTCATTTGCTTTGAATCATTCGTAGGTTTTGTAGAATCTTCAGATATTCAAACTGCTAAAGCGCCACTCGAGAATGATTGTAAATTAAAGTTATTACTAAAAAAATCGTCTAAAAACGTCTTAAAAAACAAACGCCAATGTTATGTGATTTTGATTTGATCGATTAGCGTTAATTCGAACAATTCCTAAATACATTAGCTTTAACATTATCATCAACGGGTCATCACAAATTAAGCATTTGTTCTTGAAATATTTCATAAACTTTGGATTAAAAAACCAAATTATATCATATCGTTAGATTGACCTCAGATAAGCCTATAACGTTTATTTGACATAATTTTTCACGGTCTCTTTCATTAGCATGTAATAATTTGATAAGTTTATCTTAGTGATATTTATGATATGTACAGGGCCGGAGTTAGAAGTTTGGAGGCCCTGGGGCCCCAGAAATGTTATTAAAAATGTACCTCTTGAATGTGAACTATTTTTTCTCTTTGTCAGAATGGGTATCATTGTTTTCTTATCTAAAAAAGTTTAAAAGCTGATGGGGGCCCCTCTCTTTTGGAGGCTCTGGGAATAAAGCACCTGTTGCCCTCCCCTAAGGCCGGCCCTGAATATATGTAATTGTTGCTAATGTAGCCTGTAAACACAAAGGAAATTAAAGTATTAATGGTATGTTTTTTAATGAGCTAACTGACAGTTATTTCAAGCGCCCGAGCGCCCCTATCCATAAATTAACTTTGGTAAAGAAGATGCTAAGTGTACAATGAAATAATGCAAAAAAAAACTACTTGATTCTCTCGTTGGTCTAATGGTTGCAAGCGCGTCTGCTGACGTCCTAGGTTCGATCCCCAGGTCGGGCAAAGTGTTATTGGTAAAATCCAGCTGGATTTTTTCAGTAGCAGCCCGGAGTCTGGATCGCCGGGTCGATGGCAATAGGCTCGCCCCCTATTACATTGGTTTTAAACATAACGGTGAATTGAGTGTGTACTGTACACCTCTGCCCAACCCTTCAGGGTATACAGGCATGATGTTATTTATTTATTCTTTATGCACAAAAATAATACAGGGGCGGATTTAATGCCTGAGGCATTTTATACCAGTCGACCTTAGTGTGATGCAGAGACAATACATGGTAGTTGTGATTTGATTTGATATGATATCAAAAAGGACCATAAGCATTTATTAAACTTTTTAGAAATAGTTATACATTTACTACATTTAATATACATGTAAAATTGTACTATACGATTATTATTTAGAAGAGCCTAAAGTTTAATGTTATTCAAGGCTAGCACATCTGCGCCTGCGTTACGAATGCATGTATTTTTATATCTCTATAATCTACCTAAGTGTTAATTGAATAATGCGGAAATTTTACACCTATCATTATTTTTACGGTAAATCAAAATAATATCTGATCAATTAATACTAAGGCCACGCTCAGTAATCCAAAAATAATATATTTTGACAAGGACAGTGCCCGCTCTCTGTAACCTTTAGAATGAATATGAACCGGAACTTTAATTAAAATACGTTGTTAAATTATTGTATATCTGATGCATATACACACATCAAAAGTGTCTAGGGATCAACATATATTTTTGCAATAACTTTTCTCCTGATTGATATTAATTAAAATTTTCTTTAAGGATTCATCAAATAAAGTGTTTTCGTTTGTCACAGTAACGATAAACCAAGTCACCTTTGCATTAATAAAGAAATTTGCCATTTTCCTAATAAAGGGATTTTTGACATTTGAACCACTAACACAAAAGTTCGAAAAAAAGACTGAAATAACAGTTTTCTTTAAAATTTTATTGGGTAACTTAAACAATTAATAATCCGTGTTTCTACCGCGAACACTAACAACACAAGAACATCGGTTTGGCATACTCAAAATGAGTTCATCCAAATCACGCTGTGGAATGGCCGCCCATGTTCGTTGCAACAACAAAAAAAGGTCTTCTTGCGACTGGATACCCTCCATATTCGGCAGAGCTCTTCTCTGTAGCATATCCCATGCATGCTCAATCGGGTTCAAGTCTGGCGACTGAGCAGGCCAGGGCAGGACATTGATGTTAGCTGCGGCGAGAGTCTGTCTTACAACTCTTGCGGTGTGCGGTCGTGCATTATCATGCATTAACTGAAATAAGGGACCGATTTGCGCTTGTAGAGGAACGATGACGTCTGATACAATCGTCTCAGCATAAATTTGAGCGTTGAGGTTGCCTCTGATCCAAATCAACTCAGTTCTTCCGCCGATCCAAATACCCGCCCATACCATGATGGTTCCACCACTATAAGGATGGACTTCCTGGCAGGATTTTAATCGCTGTTGGCGTCCAGGGGTTCTCCAGTGTCGTATACGTCTTGTATCCGGTCTCATACCAAAACGAGACTCATCAGAAAAGCACACGAAACGCCATTGTTCTTCTGCCCAATTTCTGTGTCCAAGAGCCCATTGATATCGAATCCTACGATTGTGCATTGCTATAGGTGGTACCCGTAGCGGTCTTCGGGAATGAAGGTTCACTTCATGCAAGCGGTTTCTGACTGTTTGGTCGCTAATTAAGTTCCCTGAAGAGTGATGAAGCCTCACGGCTAACATCATGGCGGTTATTGTTGGAGCTCTTCGAGTTAAGATTTGAATGTATCGGTCTTGTCTCCGTGTGGTGCAGCGATACCGTCCTCCATGGCGCTCAGCCACGGTACCAGTGCTTCGGTAACGTGTCCAAAGTCGACTGATAACACTCTGACTTGTATTCAGAGCTAAAGCCACAGTACGTTGCCGGGAACCAGCTTCTATCATTCCCACGGCTCTGAGCATTTCTTCCCTGCTTAAATGACGTCGCCGCTCCATAATAACGTTGGTTTTAATCAGTAGTAGGGAAACAGTAGCACTAATAATGTCTTCAATGCGTTGTATGTTTTTATAGGGAAAATATTGACAGCTGATTTTCATCTTTTACTCGAATTTGATTCACAGTTCCTGATTCAAATTATGAAATGCACCAAAAAGGATCCATATAAATTTATAAAATCATAAATTTATTACAAAGCCACATCTCAATCTCAAGAAATCCGCATAAAAATGCTTGATCCCTAGACACTTTTGATGTGTGTAGTTACTGCACTATTCATAAAACTTAATTCAAAAACAATAAAATAATAATTTATTATTATTCTCGTTTCGTTGTAAATACATATAAATTATATTTTTAAATACACATCTTGAAAAAAATGACATATATATTTTAAAAATATTAAATAATGGTAGCCCATCGGGAACCGGCGGTCAAGGCTCCAGAGAAAGGAACCTCCTCACTATGCATGTCGTGTCAAGGAGTACTGCTTTCTGTATCAAGTCCCTTGATCCAGCTGCCCAAAGAGAGCCTCTAGTCAAATTATTAATAGTACAAATATTTATCTATATTTTATAATTCCGCTTTTCAATCAGCGCTACATACCTAACAGCAACGTAGCTTTATGCTGACTGGCACCTCTATTTGATAGACTGCGACACACACTATAAAAAATCTGCCTCTAGATATACCTAAGGCGGTTACACATGGGCCACTAACGGCCGAAACCAATAACCTAGGTCTATCGATGGTTTGCCGTACTAGAGATGACATTACTACTATGGATCTTATGTCAAATTTCTATCTCTAGAAGGGGAAACCGCCGATAGATAAGTTATTTTCGGGCGTAAGTTGCTTGAGACACGATTGATCGCTATTTCTTTGTAGCTGCAGTAACAGTTTGATGTATGGCTTACAGCTAAAAACTAATGGTGATCAACAGTGTCTTGACCAACTTAGTGGCCCATGTGTGGTTAGCCCAAATTGCTCTGATTTTATCACTCAATCCATCAACACACAACTTCTCCCTTGAGGCATTTTTGTTATAACCTTACTAGAAAGCGAAGTCCAGCAAAAAGTTCAGCGCCAAGCAAAAACTCAAAAGAGCATTTTGATTAATCACTTTTGTAATTAACGTCCATTATACTGAGGTACATACTTCCTACATCGAAATGACTTCTCGTGAGTGAGAATTATTATACTCGTTCGTGCTTTCAGCAAGGACATACGGATATAGGTAATTTTGTGGCGTAAAGCTGAAAATTTGGGTAATAATCGTGTTTTTTTGGTTCGTGTCCTGACAATAATGATGATGGACTTGAAAATTGTGGCTTTTGATCTCTTTAGCATCAGTGGTCCAACGCAACACTGGTTTTTGCGGTCACTGGCATCGTTGGTTGACGAAAGTGTCAGAGGCAATCCGAAGAAAATGCGTGGGAATCAGCTGGTTTCAAATATCCTTACTTAATCTTATAAATGTGAAAGTAACTTTGTCTGTTACTTCTTCACGACAAAACTACTGATAAAACTTGGTATAGAGATGTTCTGGAACCCAAAGGACAACGAAATCTGCTTTTGCCGAATAGCGCTACGTACGCGCAGTAGTGCGAACAATAACTCATTGTTACATTTTAAGGTACTAAATATGCCAAAATTATCATGGTAAATAAAAAAAGTAAGGTTACATAACAGCACGTTTTGACAGTGCTAATATATCTGTCAAATATAACGTGACATTGTCATTGTACACGCCCCGCAAAATATTAGCAGACGCGTCTTAAGTGCACTTGTTTTTCTCACCGTTTTCTTTTTTCTTTGGAACGCCTGGTTGCTGATGGCCTTTACTACTTCACTGGGTAGTGTCAGCAGCGTAGTATTCTGTACACTAGACTTGTTTCTCGCATCTTTCGGTTAAATCACGTTCTTAAAGGGAATTACCATTTATTGTGCCCCACAACAAACATGCCAGACACACAATTTTCCAGTTTACCATGTAAACAAGATGAGAATTCACGGAAAAAAACTACAGAGGCTATTCTTATCCAAATAAAAAACAAATACACCTCGACCTTTACCCAGTGACTAGGGCCGAGACCTTGAGACGTTGTTATCATCGTATTTATACGTTTTTTTATCATTCGATAAAGGGCTGGCCTCGCCGAGTGTCGAGGAAGGCCGGTTATTTGATTCCGGTATTTTTTCGTCTGGATCTTTATGCACGGCTGAATTTCCGGCTGCGTTTTCCTTCCTCGGTCGTTCACAATGCAGGTTTTGGTGAAGGTCTGTGGTTGAATGAGTTTTTCGGGTCCTTTGTTTCGTAGGTTGCAGTTGAAAATCAGCAGTAGTACTTGGTACTGCCACACTGACGGCCCCTTTGGCACTTATGTTCAGTTATTGTGTATTTTGTTTGCTTATTGTATTGTTTGTGCCAAATAAATACATTTCTATTTCTATTAACTGGGTACCAATTTTATATTTGTAAGTAAATTGAATATCGTTGGAAGCGTCCTTTGAAGTTCCTAAACAAACTTCCAATTTGAATTAATCAAATGAGCCAATTTAAAATCTGTTCTATATTTCAATTAATCTTCTTTAGATATTAATAAGGTCAGCGTATTATGAACATGGTCTTGAATTAAAAAGTCACGGTTTCAATGTTCCATTGAACTGTTTCAAAACGAATAGATCAGGGGCTAGTTGTGTCACATTTGGTGAATCATATTTCTTCCAAAATGGGCTGCAAATCCAGTTGGCAGTTGTCACGCAGTTGCACAAACTGCATCCTAATTGCCTCTAAGCTGCATTTGGCAGTTGCATAGTTTGCAGTTGCGACTGGATGTGCAGACCATTGCAGTTATGATTACGTACATGAAACATGACATTTTGATAACTACAAATTAAGTTTTTAATGAATAAACTGAAAGACACAAAAAAAAATTGGCAATTTCGTCAACATTGTAGTTAACCGTCCATTGCCGTCAAAGTAAAATTTAAATGATCTTGATTGAGTTTTTGCTTCTTCACGCAGCCTCGTCAAGCGTGAACGTCGAAAGAAATCATCGTCACGTGAACACTCCGGCTCAATGCACAGACTGTACCAAGTATTGTTTTATTTTTTATACGAAGGTCCCAAAAAGCAGACAAAAAACGCGGAAGTCACTGCCTGAGACAATACAGTTTAAAAAAATCACTTTTAATTGATTGGAATTTTGAGAGACGAAGAAATTAAGAATACAATATTCCTAAAAGACATTTAAATATTTGCCTTGATTTTAAAGTGTATTTATTGTATCATAACAGCAAATTATACGGTCACTTAATTATAACGTGCAACGAATCAATGTTGCCACAAATAAATTATGGCTAACCTTACCTTAACAGCGAAAGCAAACCCACTTAACACAAACAACACCATTACACCATACTCAATCACACTAACACAAATAAAGGCAGGCGACCACTGTCACATGACGTCATAACGCCGAATTATGCCGAACGAAACAAAAACACCCGCGTCAGGTGCCCGTGACCGTGGCGGCTGCGCTCGCGCCGAAATCGAGAGTGGCGGATCTGGAGCGTTTGCGCAACGAGACACGACCGCGTTTGCGACTTTCGCGGCTGTTTTGACGAGTTGCTATAGGTCGTCGGTGTAAATTTATGTGAGATGAGTGATAAGCCTACACATCATAAAAAGATAATAATTTAGAAAGATTAAAATAAATAAATTAACTTTGGATTTGGATAAAGTGAGAATCTATGGGGGAGCCCTCCCCTATCCTGGGATCTCCCGGCTGGTATAATAATGATGATGGTTGGAAGGAGCTTTTTGGTAGACATGTGAAAAATATTAAGAATTTCAGTCAAAAATAAGTTCTTATATAACTTTTATTGCTGTGCATAAGAAAGAAAGTTAAGAAAGAGATTGTATGTCTGTTGTTTGTAAGACATTACGGAACTTATGACATGTTGCGGTGCCGCTAAAATTCGGATGCTACTGACGAACGTAACGGTGAGTGATAGATCTTACATGTTATGTCTTCTTGGTATTACTGAAGTGAATATTGAGTAGTTAGTTGTGCTTGATGGAAGGAAAATTTAGTTACGCATCTTGTGCCGAAGAAAGAAGAAATCTCTGCTGATAAATAATGAAATCGAATTCAAATAAACTTAAAATGCCAGTAATTATACAGATAAGAGTCGTTTTGAAAGTAAAAGGTAGTTTGACGAAGACCCCATTTCGTCATACGCGTCATTGGACAAGAAAGCTTATAAAGGACTTATTATATATTTTATCCCGGATATGCAAATAGTATTAAACAGGCTGGTTACACTTTAGTATAAAATAGAGCTGTTTTTGCAACACTTATTACGTAATAGAGTCCGGTTGGTAAAATTAAAGTTCTTTGACATTGTATTTCGGCTTTGACACTGACCTTGGAAAGGGGATATCCGTTATGCATATCAGTCAGTCACATTATAAGAACTAAATCGGATTTGATATGGAATTTGGTAGTATGTCTCGTCGATGAATACCTTTATAATTTTAGAAATTAAAAATGGTCAAGAAACAAAGCCGTGAAAGTTTCATTCAGAACTAAAAGATTTACTCAGTGTACTTGATCTTTATTTTTGCAAAATAGAAAACAGTGTAAGTTGAAAACCGTTGTAAATCCTATTAATAACCAAGAAATACCCACAAGCAGCATTCCACAACGTGTCAAATGTATCATTCAGAATCGGAGCTAACAGTTGCAGAACCACTTTCCTTACTGTCAAAACGCGACCACAACCTAGTGCAACTCGAATGTCCACACGTCTATAAATAAACAGTTTTATTATCCAGTATTACCTGAACGAGGCATGCGAGTAAATACTAATCACATTATCATACCTTCACCTTAGCTGCCGCGCTACGCTTCCGCGTGCAGCGTCACCGCTCACTTTCACTGCGACGACGTGGGGGTACCTACTGCCTGGCTCTGCCGCAATAGATACAACACTACTACTTAATCCACAAATATGTACTCTATCTTCCACTGGGTAAGGTGCAATTTTCAAGGTCGAGCGAAATACATTTTTTTCGAACTGCCAAATTGGTGACGGACGAAATTGGACTTAATTTGTTGAAGTGTAAAGTACCGTTTTGGTTATTTGCGGTGGGAGATGGCCTCGCCAAGGCCGCACGTACATCGCACAAGTGTCTGTTTACTTTCTCTAGCGGTCAATGGTCACAGCTTTGGGAGATGGCGGAATATTTGGAGTCCATTCAAGGTCGGACATTATTCTTCTAGCCATGTGACATGAGATATTCCGACTGGAGCTTGAAATCCATGTGGGCGTATAACATCCCGTTATAAATTACAATTTGAAATATTTCTTTCATTTAATAAATTGCAATTCCTCTCACCATCTTCCTGAAACAACTCTAAGAGTATTTTCCAATACCGAGCTTGCAAAGACACCTTCCATTAAACTGGGTCTTTTAAGACCTCTTTTCTTAATAAAACCATCAATAAAAAAACCCAAAAAACAGCTTTTAAAAGTAAGTTATTACCTGCCCTTACCGAATTCGTCACAACCGTGTCCATACCGAATTTAGATCACAATACGACGGCGGCGACCTTTTTTCAAGTATTATTACAAAATTAGCCTTAAATCGGTGACCTATATAAATGGCGAATAAGCCAACGTCATTGAACTTTGCTTCGTGTGTTTTGGCCTTAGACGAGTCTAGTCAAGGATATATCGCGATTATATTATTGGCAAGGTCGGCAATATTATTGGGTCTAAGGTCTTGTTAGGTTTAGAATCGGAAGATAGGCAAATACAGAAATTGACTAAAATACGCGCTTTTTGATGTTTATGAAATTGTTAGCTTTGTTATGGTCTCTAAAAGCTTAGACTGTTTTACCATCAATTTTTAGATTTAGAACTAAAAGTTTGCCCATTGACAGCGTTATTTTTATGTCATGTCCGGTGCTGTGATTGGTTGTTAGGTTTTTGATCTACCAATCACATTTGTTGACACGAGATTTGACAACAGTTTTTTTTTTTAATTATTATTTGTTTCATCGCGTTTGACCCTAGTCGTACCTGATGGTAAGCGTAGACAGGGTCTAAAAAGGAGCACACGAATCCAACTAACAGAGATATAGAGAGATTCCCTTATATCCCTCTGGCTCTCACATACACTCGATGGAACACAGTAAACTGCTTGGCGCCGAACTTTAATGAGAGGGTGGTATTCTAGCTAGCCAGGCGGACCGTTTAGATCCTACCACCAATAGTGATGGGTTTTGGTGAATCGTACAACACGCGTCTATTTCCAGCGTGTGGTGAGGAAGTTTTATATTCTACTCCGTCCCCACACGGTGGAAAAATATTAAATTGGTCAGCCTTTTTGAAAGTAGGGTTAGTGTGAATACACTTGGGAAACAGTTGGCATACAATGACGCCCGATTTACAAACACATAAGTTAAATAGCGAGTTAACCTGCCGATTAAGTAAACTTAACTCGCCAATAGACATCCAAATGAGATTTTCTACTTAACTTAGGTAATCGGCATAACTCTTCTATTTAACTAATGAATGCGTGTGTAAATCTGGCTTAACAGATAGCTGATCCAACTGGCTATAAAATAATGCAACGTGAGCTTCTACTGACGTCTCGACACGAGCTATTTGAAAAAAGAATAGTCAGTCAGCAAGGTTGGTAGCGGGGCTGGCTGGCTTGGACGCTAGTGCGCTGGACGTACTTAAGTATCGTCACATGGAGACAACGTGAGATGATAAGCATCGTACCTATACTATTGAGTATATGTATATCTCTCTCACTCGCAGATGAATGTAGTGCAATATACATCTGTTACATCAATTAAGTCACATTAAAATCGTTTCACTTATCACAAGTCTATAATTATATTCATTGGCTATTCACTCTCATGAGTTATTGTTTGATATCACTTTTACTATACATTGCAAATGTTTGTAACTATTGTGTATTACATTTTATGTTGTAACTGGTTAATAAGACAGAGTAAAAACATTTTATAAATAAATATTTTGTCGCATTATAGAAATATGCAAAGGAAGAGATTTTTTAAACATATTGCATAAGGCGGATGCTACACACTCAATGTTTATCGCGATATTTATTAAGTATTTCAACAAATAAAACACTGATCTAAACGCTCATAGAACTCTGCATGCGCCTAGGACTGGCCGATTTTCTTTACTCTCAGACAATCTGAATATTACAAATTACACAATACGGAAGGTTTCACATCGATCTTATAGTCAGTTTCTATGTAAATCCCTATCAAAACTTTCCGATAGTTAAGATTAATCGTTTGTGTTAATATTTATATACGATAAACAGCTCGTGCAATCTTACCTTAATGTGATAAATACGAAAATGGATTTTCCAATTCACGAATCGAATTTTTAATCTTTTACCGTGAAATTTTGCATAGGTACGTAAAGCCTATTTGGGGAAGACAAACATAGTGAAGTTTTATGTATGTAGTACTACTGATTATTCTAAAATACTTCTATCGATATCAGAATGTCATTCATATACAGAAGAATCACCAAGAAACTCAAAAGATATTCTTTTAAACAAACCAAAATTTTATTTGACACAAAAATTAAGTCTCTTCGGCGATGCAGAGAGTTGTATCTGCGAAGCTGCCTATATCAGAAAATAATTGTTTTACAAGTAATGTCGCGGTCTCAAGCTAGTCTTATTCGATTCCATCATCATTATAAACATGGAGATGAGTTCTATACGTGTGTGAGGAGAAACGTAGCGGCAGAAGTGCTGCATCGCATATTTTGTGCACTTTCACTAACAGTTACGTCTATTTAGATTGCATTACCATAGGACAGATGTTTATTTCGTATATAGTTAACTTTTAACTTGTAAGGTGTGGAAACGCGAGATTCTATGGTAATCCAATGCTAATCAAGGGTTAATAGACCAAATACATTAAAGTCTTGACAATCGACAAATAAACTTCTTCGATCAAGCAACCGCAGCGAACCAATTTCTTGTACTATTTTCCTTATTATGAAAATACTTTCGCAATTACACTTGACCTTACATAAACTCCATTAACTAGCCTCTTAACACTTCAACGACCATGCGATAAACAAACCATAACGCAACTACGATGAGTCATAATAATTACCTTCCCAAATTACTATACTTAGTAATAAATCACCGAATATTCGGCACATCCCTGATTGCGATCGACCTCAGATCTTCACGGTTGCAACCTTCGGGTTACGAAACCAGAGCTTTTTCCTTCCGTTCGAGTTACAGTGGTTACTCCTACATTATTATGTGTTGCTCGCTCTATTGTAATAGAACGTAATGTTGAAGGAAAAACGATCGGAATAATGAACTATGTTGCTGCATTTGCATATTTGAGTTTGAAGACTGAATGTGAAAATTTTCCTATAGTATGAAAAAAACCTGGAACCGATGCTATAAGTAAACGTGTGCACGTCATTTGAAGTTAGGAAACTATATTTAGAAGATATTGCGTAGTTTACAAAATATATACTACGGACAACGACCGTAAGGTAGATCACCAGCCGGATGGTCAGATGACATAGTAAGATCGTAAGCAATGTATTTGGATTTTTTGACTTGAGCGCCTTTGACCCTATTCGTACTTGATGGTAAGATGGACAACACGAATCCAAGAAACAAAGGTATATAGGGGTAGTATTATAACTTTCGTGAGACACATTCATATGCATGATTAATTACGGTTTACCCACGTGCATTTTTCGGTATTGCCCGACTAGTTTCGGACCCAAACGGAGCCCTCAATCATGAGCTGAACACGCAGCGAGGTCGCGAGTCGAACTGTTTGTGTCCGAAACTAGTCGGGCAATCCCGAAAAATGCACGTGAGTAAACCGTAATTAATCATGTTAGGGGTTCCCCTATACTCCTCTTGTTCTCACATACACATGACGGAATACAGTAAACTGTTTGGGTTTGATTTTAATGTGAACCCGGCTAGTATAGATCCTACCACAAAGCGTGCCATATAAGTGGCTTGGGATGAAGCTGAAAAAACCGTTTATACATCACTTGGATATTAAGCAAAATATATGATACAACGTGTCGCTCGCGGCTTTGCCTGCATGGATGACGATTCCGCGTTGCCTATATCCTTCTCCGGGTTCCTGACTATCTCTGTACCAAGTTTCATCAAAATCGGTTCAGTAGTTCACTCGTGATTAGGTAACAGACAGACAGAGTTACTTTCGCATATATAATACAAAAGGATTACGATATTAAAATATCATATGGCAAAAAACTGACTTGTCTCTGGTGTCCGTTTCTAGTGTAACTAGATGCAGATAATTCTACTTTACTTGGTTTTTTGTCCCTATTTCTCTAACAACTTCTCAGCTCTATAAATTGTCCATTACGTACAATTATCGAGACGGCAACAGGCATTCCTTATAAACAGTAGGCGGGCACATCTGCCAGTGGATTCCGCACAATCGCCAGCAATATCACTTTGTTGAAAATAGATGGGTTGCGTAACAGGCTGGGCAGTGCCCAGCGCCCTTCGCCTTGGCGACACCGAGCCAAATGTCTTCGGCCCTGACGGAGAATTACGTATCATCAATTTGACCGGTCTCTTCCTGGGACGTCCGATAGTTTAGTGGCGTTTTGTTTGTCAGGAAGTGCAGTCATTTGTATTTCGAGATGCTATTTTGTGTTTTATTGGTGTTCTGTATTGCCAGTAAGCCAGTTTGATAGGACTAGTGCGCATCTGGAGCGATCAAAATGAGATACAAACATGATATCGTTCTTCGTAGGTAGGCGCAGCTACAGTACAGTACAATTTGTATTCCATAGCTTCTAAATTTCCTACGTATTGTCGGTCATAGTAATAGAGATTAAACTGCCACAAAAAATTAGGTCATTCGCTATTCTGCGAAACCTTGACCGAGAAAACATGCCATCTTACAAATGGGATAATCAACTTACAGCGCGTCGGATACTCGCAGTATTCTTCCGTGCGGTTATCGCCAGAAACATCTGATCAAGTAATCAACATAGTTCGCCCAATGAGCCAGCAAGTGTCGTGGGACGACTGCGTCCTCCCTTCACCTGCACTTGCCACAATTGCTCCTGTGATACAACCATGATTGTTAAATTGGATATTCTTCCTTATGACCTCACCTATACAAAATACAAGGAATGTTCCAGGAGAATCTGGATCATTTTTTAAGAGCTAGGTCAAGTTCAGTATCATGTAGAAGGCATCCCTTTCAATTGTGCTAGACGGCTCAACTATGATTGCTCAATTGCATCCAATGATCTTCCTGGAGTACATCCGCTTAACATTGATCCTGTCCAAGGTAGAGTTACTTGACATATTCAGCATTTTGGATGTTCTTTTTACTCTTTTCTTATTGTTGCTTTTGCTTTCTAAGTTCTGGAGCCCGTTTTATTTTTGTAGCTATACCTGACGGTACCTGTGATTTATGAATCAACAAATAGTGGTGTCAGATAAAAAAGGCTGCGTGAAAAGGTCATAATGAGATCACCATTAAATCACAAGGCTCCAATTTGCCTTTCACCTCAATCAGAGCCCTTAGTACCGTACTGATTTATATGGATGACAATGTCTTGAACTGAGCGAAACTTTTCAGCGTTTGTTTTCCGATCCCACATCAAGATGGAAATTAATGACGTAATAGTCCATTTATATGACCGTCTGTGCATAAATATTGGCAGGTGCTTGCCTCGCAGGTATTGTGCACGCAACTGGCGCACCTGTCTGAATCTATCAGGGTGTTTATATACAAAAATACGTTTATTCAAACTCAAACTCAAAACTCATTTATTCAAAATAGACTAGAATTACTTAGTTCTTTTTGAACGTTAGTTTTACAATATTATAGACATCCCACAAAAAGCCCTCCCTTCACCGCTTCCTAGTGTTTTTGCTGTGAAGAAGAAACGGCGCAACAAACTCCCCAGCAACACAGATATGTCTGTCAAGTGAATAAATTGATTGACTCTATACAACAAAAATCATCATATTTTTTACAATAATAAAATTATGCAAGTACAGGTAAAAACAAATTAAAAATAAAGTATATAAATCAATTCTGTATGAATTGTGTTAAATCATAATCGTATCTAACTAATATAGATACATCATAAACCTACATCTAAAAACTATTGGTTACCAGGGAAGCCACATGTGCAGAAAAGAACTAGCGCCACACGTCCCTATCGTCAACATAGTCGTTTATCTTATAGTATGCCTTTTTAATGAGAACTGATTTAACGTGAGATTTAAATTTGCCCTCAGTGAGATCCGTAATTGATTTGGGAAGCTTGTTATAAAATCGAACACAGTTTCCTAGGAATGACTTATTCGTTTTGGATAATCTAAATTTAGGGACTACTAATTTGTGTTTGTTCCTAGTATTTATATTATGAACGTCGCTTTTTACACTATACATTGGCAGATTTTTACGTACAAACATAATGTTTTCAAAAATGTTAAGGGAAGGCATCGTCAGAATATTAATCTCTTTAAAGAAATCTCTAAGGGACTCCCGAGGGCCCATATTATAGATCGCGCGGATTGCCCTCTTCTGTAATATAAATATCGAGTCGCGATCGGCCGCTGCCCCCCACAGCAGAATACCATATGACATAATGCTGTGGAAGTACGCAAAATAAACAAGTCGGGCAGTAGGTATGTCAGTTAGCTGTCTAATTCTTCTGACTGCAAAATCAGCAGAACTTAACCTACTAGAAAGGGCAGTTATATGAGCTCCCCAATGTAATTTGGAATCTATTGTTATGCCTAGAAATACCGTTTCATCTACTATATCCAGTTTACTGCCGTCAAGCGTTATGTTTACTCCTACATGGGGAACGTTTGGCAATGAGAACTTCAGACATTTCGTTTTAGTCGCATTTAATAAAAGATTATTTGCCGCAAACCATTTCGATAGAGCGGATAAACTACTATTTACATTTAAAAGATCTATGTCTTTCCTATTGATTTTAAAAATAAGGGAAGTGTCGTCCGCGAACAAAATTATGTCAGATAGTGCCGACATCATGTAAGGAAGATCATTAATATAAGCAAGGAATAGAAAGGGGCCCAGAATCGAGCCCTGTGGCACGCCCATTTTTACTAGAGACCCTGAAGATGTTATGCCAGATATGCCTACTTTTTGCTGTCTTTTGGAAAGATAGGATAACACCAGTTCCAGAGGACGTCCACGAATCCCGTAGTGACTTAACTTACAAATGAGCGTTTTATGATCCACGCAATCAAAAGCCTTGGAAAGATCACAGAAGATGCCAACAGCATCCCGCGACCCTTCCCAAGCCTCCAAGATATGAGTGACTAATTTCGCACCCGCATCTGTCGTCGATCTACCTTTCGTGAAGCCAAACTGTCGATCGTGTAAAATCCTATTTTTATTAAAATGAGACAACATCTGTTCAAGCATCATTTTTTCAAAGATCTTACTTAATGATGGAAGCACTGAAACAGGTCTATAATTAGAGGGATTATGCTTGCAGCCTGATTTAAAAATTGGGATAACTTTGCTGTGTTTCATCAGATCAGGGAAATTACCGCTATCTATACTAAGATTAAATATTTTTGCAAGAGTCGGGGCTATACAACCAATAATGGATTCAAGTACCTTAATAGAAATACCCCACAGGTCTTCAGTGTTTTTAACATTTAAGCTTTTAAAAGTTTTTACAACTGCAAATGGTGTAACATGTTTAAACTCGAAATTTGGAATATCTTTAGAAAAAAATTGTTTCAACAACGATTCTGCTGCTGATGGTGACGAGTCAAGTGACTTCGTGACTTCGATTGGGATATTTGAAAAAAATAATTCAAATGCATTAGCAACTTCTACCTTTTCCGATAAAGTTTTATTTTCAATTTTCAAAGATATTTCAGGATCCCTAGGATTCATTTGACCAGTTTCAGTGTTTATAACTTTCCATACCGCTTTTATTTTATTTTTAGATTTACTTATTTTACTACTGATTAATTTTGATTTTGCAAAATTACATACCTTCTTAAATAATTTTGAATAGTTTCTGACATAATCATGAAAAGATTTATCAGAATTAAAAGACTTTTCATAATATAAGTCATAAAGCACATCTCTACTTTTTCTTATACCTTTTGTGGCCCATTCATTAAAGCTACATTTATTGTTAAATTTAATATTCTGTAAAGGGCACGATTTATTAAATTCTTGGCATATTATATGAAATAACTTATTATAATTTTGGTCAGGGTCATCTGATGTAAAACGAGTAAGACACAATTGAGTTTCAATATTATCCTGCAATGATTGCAATTTATTTTTAGTCATTAATCTAATTTTAATATTTTTGGTTGATAATAACTGTTTATTTATTTTAAAGTTAACAATTTGACCCATGTGGTCAGATCTAACGCCACTAATCACGGATGTGTTGTTTACTACACTATTTGTAAAAATGTTATCTATACATGTACTGGTAGCGGCAGTAATTCTAGTGGGTTGATTTATAATATGTTTTAAATTAAAAGAATTAAATAATGCTAAGAGTTTACTCTTGTCGGGTGAGTCCACTAAAATATCAACATTAAAATCACCACAAACAAAAATTAATTTATTGTTCCTAAAAGCTTTTCCTAAAATCTCTTCCATAGCAATTAAAAAAGAAGAAAAGTTTGAGCCCGGCGGTCTGTACACACATATTACAACACGATTTTCTATTTCCGCACATGCTACCTCACATAAGCGATCAATAGATAATGAAGTAATGTCTTTTCGCTCTTTAAATTTTAAACTATTATTACATATTTTTATTTCTATTAATTAGAGGTTATGCAAAAGCGTCAATTGTGTAATTTGCATAATAATTTATTTACTCAATTATAAATGTTTTTTAATTCAAGTCGCTCTTTTTTCCAACTTCTCCTATCTGACTTCTATTCTGCATCATCCAAAAGCCTTCAGAATTTTAATTGAACTTATAAAAAATGCACTTCGTACAGGGTTTAACCAACACCACTTCACCGAAGTCTGCATAAGGCATTAAAATAAGCACCGTGCATAAGGTCTCAAAAGTACCGAGTGACGTAAGCACACTTGCCGACAGAGCAGTGCCCTCTGACGGCAAGAAGCCGACCTTGGGCTTAAAGCAACTTTCAACCCGGAAGCCGCAGCGTCATTCTAGCTGTCACGTTAAAACCGCTGAATTTTATTTACATTGCCCTTATTTGGCGCAAGCTGGATATATGGGGCGTACAGACAGTGTAATGGATATTTTAATGGGTTTATATATTAAAGTTCGTGCCCTTTGTGTCGGGTGTTGGAGCTTTTTTAAAGTAACCTTCGTGACCTGAAGGGAATATTCTACTTTAATTTTTTTATTGAGCTTTCTTATCAGAATTTATGAAAAGCCACTTATTGAAAGAAGCAAGTGCACTTTAAACTGTTGCCTTAAAGTATAAATTTATACAAAATATTGTTATTAATGCTCTATCTAAAATACCTTGTAGAATTTTTCATTGAACTGTCAAATTCTTTTTCTGTAATTTTTACGCTATGAAAAGCTTCTAATAAACTCATACCGTCTATTTTGGTATGTCTGCTGCTTCTGGGTATATTTCCACTCAATAAAAATATTTATACTTGTGACCATGCGGCTCTCGTGAACTCTCGTGTTTTTGTCATACAGTGCATTCTGTCTGGCTCACTTTTTCACCTGGCTTGATTCCAACCTCATGAAAGGATAGACTAGACATTGCAAAAAAATCTGGCACTTTAACACTTTTCAAATTCATTAATGTAAATGACTTTATATTCCAGCAATGCATCTAGCAGTCAAGGTCAATTAACAATAAAATTAGTTCCAAAACATTAATCTATATTATTTTGTTATCAAAATATCGTGATTCCACTCACGCATTCTTCTGTCACCTTGTCATTAACGGCTTAAAAACACCAAAAACCACAGAGGAGGAAAAATCAAAAAGTTTCCATACGATATAAGCGGCGTGGACCTTGGCGGCGGTACTTACGAATTAAATCGGCCCCCGACGAGGCCACCTCGCCTTCCGCAACAACACTGCGTATTTGTTTGCTACTGATTGAATTATAGCACTTAAATATGTCTATATCCCGCCTTGTTGTGGTGATTTAGCAGTTCTGGTGATAACATTTTGATGGTAAAGAATAGTCCTGGCTGAAGCTCTTAGTATTTGGAAGGTGCTGTTGTGTGGTAGTAAATGGTGTCAATGTCAAAGTACCCTTTCTGACCTCACCTGCTAAGCCCCGACGTGCACCTTGCGATCTATCACCACGAGGTTTCTTACACGCATGCTACAACGGTTATTGTGTTTACATTTCGTTGGACAGAATAAATAATTTCATTAAAAGGAGAATGGAATGTTCTAGAATTCGTGGCTCGTAGAAAATTCGGATTGGCAAAGTTCCAAGAGATATTGTAATAAAGAAAGACATACGCTTCCCGGATCTACGTATAAATGAGGCACATGACGTCAAAAAAAGCCTTCTACTCTACATTGGAGTCTACATACAAAACCTGAAAAACAGGCTTATCTTTATCGAGAGTTTAAGTAATAAGCCTGAATTGGTTACTGTTAAATGCAATACCATTTTTGGACCGTAATTCTACGCTCTGCTTTCCCCACAACTAAGAAATGTATTGAAAAAGCATCTAAAGACGTCACAAAATCAAGTTTCAGACTTCAAAGCAATTGATAACGAATAAGACCCGAACGTCAGTTTGATAAATTGGTAATCCTAGATTATTCAGATACAAACAACGGCGGTCTTGTTCTGATCCGAAATTGGGACATCTTCAGCCGCTATTCGTTGCTAAAGACCCTTAAAAACACTTACCATAGAGCCTGGTAGTATATTGCTATGCTGGAAGGCAGGTTTCCGTGTGAACACATGAGGTAGGGAGTCACCACGCGCTGTCATGCAATGTTCCGTCTGAAAACAAAGAGACATTACATTACTCATCGCCCTTTACAAGGCCCTTCCTGTTAGTTTAAAGATTTCCAACGGTTTTTTTCCATATCATTTGAAATTCGAAATGTCAGTAATGTTAGTGGCGGCATTTGTTAATTTGCGGTGGAGGTATATTTAAAACTATAACGTTTTGTTTGTTTTTCCCGCGTGATTTGACATGGCTTGTTTTTGCAGTCCCGTAGGACAAAATGGAACAGGGGAAACAGAGTGATGATTAATAAGTGACATTTGTCTTGTAAATAGGTAGAGTTTATCTTTATGAAGCAACGCGCGGGATTACAATCCTTGCCATTTTAAGAGTAAAACAGGATAGAAGTATTAAATTTTTTCATCATATCATCCCGTAACATTCCAATGCTGAATCAAGCACCCATGGAAAGTGACATCAACCGAATATTTATTGTTCTCAGATAGTGACTCGCAACGACAGAGGCGTGAGAGGTGTTATACATGCGACCCTGGTAGCCTTTGACAAGCAGTGGAATATGGCACTCAGCGATTGTCTAGAGGTTTGGAAGAGAAAAGGAGTCAAGAAGAGAAAAGTGCCTCCAGGACTGGGTAAGTTTCAAGTATTCAAATTAAATCAGTAGAAATTCCTAAACTAACTACGATATTTCTGTATAAAGGTACACCGGTCCCCAAAGGCACAGCGGCAGCAATATCCTCAGTGCCAGTAGTGACTGAAACCCCTCTTGGGAAGGGTATATGGGAGTGCGCCAGACACATTCCACAGATGATGGTTCGTGGTGAACACGTTGTTCTAGTCAATATAGTGGAGCGATGATCTCTTAACATGTTATGGCAGCCTGGTAGTTGAAATTGCGGTGCGATTTTTTGCGCGACTATCGTAAGTTTTTTTGCGACAGTCGCGTCGCTATGTATGGCAATTTTTTTTTCTATTGATACGTAATAGAAAAATAGTATATATTTCTTGTTGCTATAGGTAATTTGATACGTATTAAGTTTACGCTTGTAGATAATAAGAATTGCTTAAAAATAAATTATGCTTATTATGAATGTAAGGTAAATCTGGAAGTACTAAGATGTTTGGAATATGTTGTATTTTTTTATAGGCTATATTCAATTACAGAGACTGTTGTTACATATTTATGTATAATGATGAACGTTTTAGTATAATACTAATGACTAAGTAGGTATAAATAAGTGTTTATTGTAATGAAGAGCCATAAACAAACAAAGTTATTTTTATCTTCAAAAAGTTTGTATACTTTTTTAATAACAATTAAATGTTCACACTGGCATTCCCATGCGTTTCCAATGTCTCAGTATTGTCAGCGTATAAAATTAAATAAAATCCACACAATGCTTGTTTTGAGGAACGTTATTCGATTTTGAAATGATATTCCATGAGAACGAGTTACCATTGAAACGACGAACATTATATTTAATTAGTGACTATTTTTGAATTTCTTTTGCGCGGTTTTTATCTTTTTACAAAATAAACGTTATATAGTACAATTCTGTCATATTTTATTGCGTTTTTCGAAACCTTCAACGATCAAAGTCGTCCGGCACCTTAAAAATGCACAAAGAAGTACCTAATGTAAGGAATTTCACACAATCTACAGTTTTCGCATACGTAATTTCGAAGACAGGACATATAATTATAACAGGACTTCACTGTTACAATCCTTTGGCAAGATCCCGCACTGTTATTAGGGTAACATGACAATAAAAGGAATCAGCGAAGCGTACAACACCTACAGGAAACTCACGCACTATCAAACACATCTGCATACTCTGTACAGTTTTTTATATTTTCTGAAGAATGATAAACAGAATATTAAGGTTTTTTTTTTTATGTCGTTTTGCTAAACAGCTTTCCCGAAAATCGTCGAAATTTTTGAAGCAGTATAAGGTCAACAACTTTACATACAAAAAGTTAAGTATGCACGTGTAAGTACACACATACGAGTTACCAGGATCCCATAGGTGCAAAGACACATCTATTCGAACGGTAATTTGCGGGCAGAGCATCCCAGGTTGGTTGACACGGAAGCGCACACGCATTGTGCGCAACAATAGTTTCCCCATTTTCCCGCGGCCGGGGAACGGCCGGCATGACCGCGGCAAGTCCGTCGACCCCGGGACAAGGGACGCGGGACGCTTTTCGCGTGCGCAAGCGCAGAGCTACCGAAAACTGACGTTTTTATGTCGTTTTATGCTGCTCACTAGTAGTAATTTTAACTTACTTATTGTTCTTATCTATTTCATTTTACATTTTACCGTGATTTTCGTACTGATAAATTTCAAATGTACGAGAAACCGACATTCGATTTTTTCAAATGTATGATCGCACTTACATATATTATGTAAGTGCGATTATCGTGAATCGATAATCACCTCGAGCATTTCTGTACTTAAAGATTTCTATAAAAACCTAATAAGCTTATCTGTGATCTTAATGAAACTGCTGTTAAACTTCTTAGATACCGTTTTATAAGCTAAAGACAAAGTTAGCTGAATAATAATTTAGTTTGACTCGAGAACTTTCATAATCCCATTTATTAAAACGTTCTTAAGATCGAAAACAATTTGACTAAAATATCATTTGTATTAATTTTAATTACGGTTTTAATTACATTCTTAAATTTCCATTTTAAGCACTTGTCTAATTTACTGTCCACGACTATTTATTTCTGGGAATGATTAAACTCCGTAATTATAGACACAATAGTTAAGACAATTAAGTGTCGTCCTGGGATGACGGGCGGTACGCAACCGGTTAATAAAGTTAAGATATATTTATCCTAATCGGGGAATGAATAGAAAACTTGAATGCATCAGCTGCGAATCCCGCGCAGGTTGTAAGTGTCAACTGAATAGAACGAGTTAGGAATGGCGTTTATCTGCCTTTTAACATGTACAATAATTAAGATCTAGCGTTCTGTCCACAATGTCCCACGGTGGGTGTCACTTGAGAAGGCAATTAAAATTGATAACTCAATGAATTGTTGCTAAAGTATGGTAAAGAAGACCCTTGTTTTACTACAAGCTAAACAAATTCCCTATTTCGATCAACAAGAAAATTTCCTAAAACTCATACAAAGTTCAAACTTTCCCACACAAATGGCAACGTCATGAAAAGAATCTCGTGTGGCCAGCAATGCATCACGTCTATTTCGGTTCGAAATCGATCAAGAGACAATGGCCGGCCGGGGCGACGCACCCTGGCGGCCGGCCAACGCCCAGGAGGGTAGAAAACAATCATCATCGCTGTAACACTTGTCAGCTCAGAGGAAAACATGTGGCTGAGCTTCAGACGTCTTGTTTTGACAGTTTCATAATGCTGCTGCCACATGGATTACGTACACTCTGGCTACGGCGAAGATTTGTTTTGTTGTGATAAAGTCAAAGCATTTATTTCAATAAAACCATTCACAGGGGCCCAATTCTAGGAGAAATCATGATCAATCTTAACTGAACCAAAGCCAAACCGTTCATTCAGTCAGTTTTCGTTTTCAAAAGCTGTCAAATTGTTTTACAAAACAACCATTTTCACAGTTTTCGTAAACAAAAACTTACTGATAGTTGCGTTTCGTTTGCGTTTAGCAATAATTTTGTTAGTTGAATTGACCGGCAGGCACTTTTGAACTGTCGAAGAGAAAAGAAGATAACCCGAACATAAGAAATGCACGTTGTATGGCGCTATTTGAAGCCTATAGTATAGTTATCTCATATATATAGTTATCTCAACAATACCACTCATCACCAAAGCCAGATGAAGTAGCCATAGCATAATAGAACAAGTAATATTACTTATATATATATATTGTTTGTCTTCAATACGGTGGCTGGCTAAGAAGAATAGGGGCCCAATTCTCCTAAAATAAATTGTTGCCAAACGCAATCGAACCACAACCGTCAGTCAGTTTTTGTTTTCGAAAACTTTAAAATGATTGATTTTGTTTTTTGTGTCAAACAATTTGATAGCTTTTGAAATTGAGAACTGTCTGAATGAACGGTTCGGCATTTGTTCGGTTGTGATTTATCAAGATTTATTTTAGGAGAATTAGGCCCTAGGAGTGTTAATTGTTTGTTCCTATGTTCTGAGTCGAAGTACAAGAAAGATTATGTGGGTTCAAAGACTTTGCAATTGATTTTGTTGTGGGAAATGATCTGTTCAATATGCTTGCGAGGAGTTTCGTTCCTTTAAATGGTACATGACAATAAGTAAATGGTTAGGGTAAGTTCATATTTATTGAATAAATTTTTAAGTGACTCTTACAAGCAATTAAAACTTTATTCATTGTGATATGAGTGTGATAACTAAACAGGGGAATACTTGTGTTATCAACTCAAGTAGTAGTTGAAGTATTTTGTGCCTAGGTCAACAAAGCAATATGTAGCCAACCAACACCATAAGTGTTAAACTCGATTCAAGTGCACACGTACTTACTATTCAAACGTTATGGATAATGTAATTCCATTCTTAGTTTTAATTCAGTGAATTTGATCAGTGAACTAGAAATCTTATTATTCGATCGGTTCTGCTTGTTTTGTTCATTAATTGTCTTTGTCAACCTTCGCGGCGACCTTAAACGACAAATTTTAAATGGTACGCGGAAGTGGCGGTAGTTCTCGAACGATTTGACAACAAACAAATACAGTTTGTTTTTAATATTGTTTATAAATAAGCGAGGACGGTTATAAACAGGTGTAAAAGAATTCGTTAATTCCTTAAAACCACATGTTGTATTATTGGTATTGATTAACCCCGTAAGGGATTAAGCTTGATTACTTTTTTTTTCTTGCGGTGGTATTATGTGGTTGTATCTAAACCACCTAATAAGGTTTCAATAAATAAAGCAAAATTTTTTTCGTGTTATTTGACATTTCAATGCCACGTATAAATTAATGAAAGAACGGCGACACAGCTCGCAGGCACAACCACCACGATATCGCTCCTTGCAGTCAGTTAACTGGGGGCGCTAAAATGACTTGGAAACAGAAAACCAAGTGTTTTGTTAAAAATATATATTTTCTGAATCTGAAAAAAACCAATGCCTGGTCAGTCTATGTCACCAGTAGATAACGCGGTTTGAAGGAACACGAATTCGTTTACACCCTATATAACAGTGTTAATGTTGTATTAGATAATACCTACTAGTATTATGTTTGTAACCTTGTTCGTTGTGAAGAATGGACTGTTCTTTATCTGATTTATCTTCAGACTGCACAATGGATCATGCAAGCCGCAGTTTTACATGACTCGATTTGCCTACACGACCTCAGATAACGGATACAAGAGGCTGTGATTTTGTTAATAGTTTTATCCCATTTTACCGCTTCCAATTTGAATATCCTTGGTGGTACTTTATGCCACAAAACCTTATAAAACTCCTAGCCTAAAGCCCTTTGGTATAAGCGTTTATTTGTCAGTGATTCATTCTATCATATATATAATAGTCTTTTATATTTTATCACGAGACAGAATATGGAAGTCGGTTTTTTTCACTCATAGGTACTTGTTTTTCGAAGTAGTAAACAACGTCTTCGTCCAAGCATGTGGATAATGGACTGAGGGCGCGGGGCGTGGGTGCTGGATATTAATAACTCTTGTTTTGAACAATAATATTATTTTGCTAATCTATCCCTAAGATTACGTTAAGGTTTTCGGTTTGTCTTGCTATGTGGGTAGGTAGGTACTGACAATGTATGCCTAAAATAAAGCTTAAATGGAAGGGTAGTATGAAAAATGATGTTTGTATGTTTTGTTTTAACTATGTAGGTATGTCATTTTGTCTAAAAAGCACGCATATTATTTATTTTTAATGACAAATTTATTTTCACACAATGAAAATTGAAAGTAAAACCGCAAACAGATTGTCAAAAGGTCACAATGTGTACAAAAGCTAGTTGATTGTACATTTCTGCAGTTAAAGGTCGTAAGTGCTGGTCATAGAGGCCATTATAAGATGATTATCTACATGAGGTGAGAGATCGAGTAGTTCTACAAATTAGTATGATTATGTATTTTGTGCCGTAATGGTAGAGCTAATGTTTATGGATAAAAGTAAGTAATTTGTATTTTATATTTGCTGGTCCTGAAGTACATAATGTGTTAGGTAATCCTGTATTTCGTATACAAGTTTTCATATTATTTTCCATCGAAGAGGCAACTGAAGGAAATAAATTGGTTGCTGGTACCTGGACTACAGATTGTAGGATAACATCACTCGTACTTTCTTCTTATGAACAAACCTTACTGGCCAAATTACATTAGCCTATAGTTCTCTGAAGTTAGGTCGGACAATATTTCTCGAATCAACATATCGCAGTCCACGACTACAGTTCAAAAAGTGTGGGTAATATTAGCAGTCCCAGCGTTGGACATGTGGGTAGGTAACCGTGAAGTACTCTCTCGCCAGAGACACTGCAGCCTGTCATCATACTGAGATATTTAAACTGCAAAATTAATTTCAAACTACGTATCCTAAATCTTTAAAAAATATCTTAATTATTATAGATATCCCGAATAAAATATTTATAGTAATAAAAATATAGTGCAAACTTTCACCGGAGGAGTTCCGGCGTTAGGCGAGGGTGAGTATAAATAGCAGCGGTTGCGCAACGCGGCCGATGCACTGCGCGCGCGCATCGACACCGACACACTGCTGACTGGGATTAACGTTAACTGCAGTTAGCGTGTGGTTTAACTGGATGTTGGGTAGTTACCTATTCTGGAAAAAAATGGATGAAACAAAATGGTTTAACGCTCTTCATTTTGCGATATTTTGGATATTTTATGTTTTTTTTATAATTTTAGCAACAAAGTAGTCATTTTTACGATATCCTCCGCCTTTTATGAACGCTTACAGTACCTACAAGCGTTTCAACACATGATCAATCTATATTCACATACATAGATGATTAATTATTTTTTTATTTAGACGGCAAACAACACCAACATATTTGTACAAGATCAAAAACAAGTGTAGTATAATAATATCGTATATAGACATGTTAAATGTATCGACATTACTGGTAAGGCGAACAGGTCTCGACAAGGCGACACTTCCGCCTTATGTACTGGCTATGTATATGTATTATACCTATGTGTGCGTCCAATGTCGTCCACTATTCTTTTTTCCAACCTTGGTGACTTGGTGACTCGGCTCCGACTTGTTCAAGAAATTGGAATGTATGGAGATTCTAGTGTTAGTTACTGTCACGTGTAAAGCCATGTTTAGACAAGCATTATCTAAAGGTGGTGTAATATTTATGTTATCTTAGTATGTTGTAATAACAAGAAGGCTTTACTGAAAACATTAACGAGGAACAGGAACACTAAAACAGACTATTTCTGCTAATAAAACAAGTTCATATCTTGTAATCACTAAAATATCAAGTTTATTTTCCAATAAACTTTTCCTAAAAGTAAATCAGCCAATAAAACCAAAATCAGTTGCAATTCATAAAACATTAAACCCCAGTTAAACCGCTCCTTAACTATGCGCGCGCGCACCCGCCGGTCTTCACTTTACTCTTTTTGTATTCGTTCTTGCAGCTAACTTGGGATTGGCTTGACCCATTTACCGCAAATAGACGCAGCCGGGATTCAAACGCGCGCCCAAACGACACGTGGCGAGCGGCTTATGGTATTCGCGTTTTAAAATACTGGACGCTTTCCTGATGAGTCAGCTAAGCATCCGTTGTTAAAATTTATATGGACATATTGGCTCTTTGTTTTTGTTGGATGTTGGAGATTTTGAGTGATGATTTGATAATCAATTAAATGTGTAGTAAAATGTTTGTCTGGGAAAAGAAGTTTTTATGTAAAAATAGGGTAGTTCAATTTTTCTATATGTTAGTACAATTTTATGTTTATGTAAGTAGGCTAGATATTTTGTAGATTATTTCGACGGGTCCTACGTATACTAGTATAAGTGCAAAAACCCAACTTTACAGGAGAGCGGTTTAAAGGTTCGAAAGCTTTTAACTTTGACATAAATTAATAGAAATATTTGAAATTTTGGAATGGACCATACCTCACCATTTGAAAATTTCAAATATTTCTTTTGATTTACGTCAAATTTAAAATCTTTAGAACCTTTATACCGCTCTCCTGAAAAATTGGGATTTTGCACTTGCACTAGTATACGTAGGACCCGTCGATTTGGCCCTGTTCTTCTCGATTGCGACTGTGAAATAATAACTACAAAAACTATATTATATTGAAATTCTTTTCTTTCTTTCATTGTCTTAAATGATCCATTCAATACTCAGCATAATATTTACAAATCTGTAATTTTAGAATTAGAAGGTAAATAATCCTACAATCGATAAAGTCCTGTAATTAACGTTTATTTATAACTTCAATTATAATTAAATAAATATGATCTGAAGGGTATCGTTTGATGTATTTAGGGGGGTTCCCCAAACTTTCCGTATTCGGGTCACGGAAATTAAGTTATTCAAGTTGTGAGGCTTCTTACTCCATTATACCGAAGTTGTGTTGGATAAAGCATTTTATTATAATGGGAAATATAGTGTATTCAACACGAGCTATTTTTAGCCAGTCAGCAAGGTTGGTAGCGGGGCTGATTGTGCAGGGTGCGCCGGAAAGTCGTTAAGTACCGTCATTCGGGAAAGTTTTTTTAAAGCGCCCCAAAAACTACCGTACCGCACCAACGTATCCTCAGTGACACACGCTGTAAGACCTTTTTATTAGGATTACGCTATTGGGGGCCTACTCCCTAAGTCCGTCAACGAAGTTATTTGCCCGTCCGAAAGTATCCCGAAACGTAGAAGTGAACAAAACAAGTGTCAAGTTCAACTTTTCGGACGGGCAAAAACACATCAGTAGTAGGGACGAGTGTCAAATCGTGTTGTCATTCATTCTTAGTTCAGGCCCCGAAATAATCGTATGTCCGTAGGTGAGGGAGAAGGAAACGGCCGTAACTAAGGCCGAAACCACGGACTTCGTGATTAGGGAGTAGACCCCCTGCATCGCATAACGCACAAGACGGACTAGAACCCGCGTACAGTGTAGGTGTTTTTATTTTTACTGACAAAAAGTACACCGAGGACAGCCCTCGTCTGCGCTAAGCTTTATAATTCAAAACCGTTTTCTCAAGAGCATTCAAATTATCCCTAATAAACCTTGAGAAACAGAATAAACGAATAATTACTTACATACAATCGATAAAAACATAGTTATCGAAACGTAAACGGTATCATAGTCGATACAATTAGCGGGTAGTAAAAAATTCGATCACGCAAAACGAGGCGTGTGAGCATGCAACTGCAATTCAGGGCCAACACTCATTTATATCGGTTCGATTTTATAATAAACCTTGTTCATAACGAGGTAGGCAGAGATCTTAGATCAAAGATGTGATTGAAAAAGTCCTAATAATAACATTGATGACAACAGCTAAAATGTTTCAATACGACGTGTAAAAGTATCCAACGGGCTAAAAACGCCGCATTTGGTAAATCATATTTCGTTCATTGATACCGCATTATAACTACTAGTCGCGCGCAGAAGGTTTGCCGATGACTGCCCCTCCCACTTCACCGACCGCTACCCGCGCTCTTCTGGCCTACCTACTAATCGTACCGAACCATCGACGCGTGACGTCATGAGGCTATCGGCAAACCTTCTCCGCGCGACTTATACATGTAGACTGCACATCCAGTCGCCAGTAACACCGACTGCATCTTAATTGCCTTGGCAGTTACAGTTGCGGTCATAAGTAACCTTTAGGCCGGTCATACACTTGCAGCTCGAGCAGTTAGCCAGTGATAAACGTACACGGACAGCTCGAGCAGTCAGTGTATGCCTGGCGACTGCTTGACCGCACGCCCGTGCCGCCAACCGCCCGAAGCAGTTGCAACTGCTCGAGCTGTTTCGTGTATGTACGTACGTAGAAGGCTATAGTTTACTATGCAGTTGCAGCTTAAAGCAGTCGATCATGACTGCTTCAAGCTGCCCGTGTATGGCCGGCCTTACAAATCCATTCTGACATGAACGTTATTAGCTCCCCAGATCAATTTAACAATGAATAAATGATTGAGCATGGAAGTCTTACGAGAAGAACGACATATATCTAGAAGTGTATAAAAAAAGGGTATTAAAATTATAAATTCTCGCAAGCTGTACCACCCACAGCGTCCCCGTAATCAACATAATTGCTAATTACGTAATGATAAATTACAGGCTCATTGACCATCAGCGTCATAATTATCTTTTCTCCGGACGATGCAACCGTAGAACTTACACGGTGTTTTAGATTCGTGAAATTATGTACAGCCATGCACACCAACATGTATACTGCAGCGTAAATCGAGATGTACTCTTTAAATAATGTACACTCATGAGCACCAACATGTAGGTATACTGCAGCGTAAATCAAGATTTATTCTGTAAATAATGTACAGTCACGAGCACCAACATATGTACTGTACCGTAAGTCAAGACTTACTCTCTAAATAATGAACAGTCATGAGCACCAACATGTATACTGCAGCGTAAATCAAGATTTACTCTCTAAATACAGTTGCTCATGACAGTACATGTATGCTTTTAATTACCCACCTATCCCCTATTAAGACCACATCACCAGTGACATCTTTAAACAAATTATTATTTACCAACAAAACCATTAACTATAATAGTTAGAAGTTATTACGTATAACTACAATTACGTAAACCGATAGTGTTAGCCGTTTAATCTGCTAAAGCTGTCATTATGAAAGAGCTCATAATTACGACTTTTACCTGCGCGCGCGCCGTTTACGGAAATAAAGTCGACGTTATGATTATGCCAGTTCGAATTACGTTCACTAGTTGACAATTATGTGAAAATTTCATAAAACAAAAGTTAATTGTAGAGCTGTGTGCATGATGCGGCGATTCTAAGTTTAATTGAATTTACTTATTAATACAAAGTTGTATTTTTTATTTCTAAGTTAATTAACTATGAAAGTGAAGTGCTAAGCATAGTTGTTAGGCAGTTTAGAATTAGGATCATTTAGTTTTATCTGCCTACCCCAAAAAAGATCCTATAGACTATATGTATAAAATTGTAAGACGAGTGTTTTTTTTACCCGACTACGGCAGGGAAGAAGGATTATGAATCTCACTGGCTTTATATGTTCGTAAGTATGTATGTAAGTTCGTGTCCTCACACAACCTAAACTACTGAACCGATTTTAACAAATGATTTGTCTTTGGATTGGTCTTGAACCAGAGTGTACTAGAGTACATAACGTCACAGAAAAACTATAATTATAATAATTAATTGCGTCGTTAATAAAATTATAAGAAAATTCTCCCGCGATATCAAACCACACACTTTAATAATTGTTCAAAGGACCATGTCGACATTTTCGCTCCATTCGTCAATCGACGCATGTCGACAATGTATTCTTCAATCCATCAATATACAACATAATCGTACGGCCACCATCAGCCATTGTGTGTAGGCGCCATTATTCTTATGGCGATTCTGTCACCATCTCACCAGTTATGCAACCAACCGTTGGAACCCCATGCATATTGATCATGAAGCAAGCTTTATCAGTATCTAAGAAATTATAGAAGTCTTGGTCTCTAAAACTATAATTTTATATTTTTATAAATAAATATATTCCAAAAAATGTATATAAAATTTTGAACATCTGGAAGCATCTGGAAAGTTTGGAGTCACATAACATTATTGCCGAGTTACTTTGATCAATAGAAGACACCAAAGCTTTAACTTTCTAGTAGTATCATTTTTTTTTTAATTTTTTTTATAAAAGCATTATTAAATCTACCGTTTTAGTCATCAATTTAGTTCAAAAGTTCAATTTTGAAGTAGGCAAGACAAATACCAAAAAAGTTAATATTATTATAATTGAATTTTCATCAGAACTACATGTGTATGCCTGTCTGTTTGGATAAAAGGAACTAACTGTCTCTAAATTGATTTACACTGTCTTCTACAAATCTACAGGCAATAAAGTAAACTAAATAATAGCTTCTAATAAAATAAAATCAACTCTTTCGAACTTAGCGTAATGCAGGACGATGCTAAACATAGGGTAAAGCCCTATGTTTAACATAGCATTAACTGTACCACCAGTCAAACCAAATAATCTCGGAAATTATAACTTTCAGTTTCTATAAAGAAAACGTTTTCAAATCAAACCAGTCACTGACAGTCTGAATCATCGTGATTTAGTTTAAAACAGTCAAGTTTCTCCTTCATTCAACATCAACCCGCTACACACGATAAAAATCAGATCCAAATCTGCGCAGATCTAGCCTGATTCTAGATTTGGTTGCATTGTGCACTGCGGCTAAGTTCGGTGCGCGTGCGCCTCGTGACAGAAAGGCTTGCTTTCACTCGCGCTTCCTACCCGCGATTGATATACAACACGACATCGCTATTATGTACCATTTGCTGTGTTTTTGTGCAAAAAATTGTTTTTTGTACTTAATTGTTGAGCAGTGATAGTTTTTTAATTGATGCAAAAGTATTGGCATGCTATGTTGGAATTTTCGTTTAATTTTTTACTTTTGCAAGTACCTATTTAAGTTATACCGGAGACAGATTAGAGATTTACGACCTATTTTCTATATAACGACAGTCATTTTGAAAAGATTTGAACGCATGCATATTACGAAAATGGTCCTATAATACCAGAACAAAGGCTCATTACTAGTGCAACTAGAGTCGGTCTGGAGCAACGCGCGCGCAGACGGATAGACAAGTCGCATTCCTAGATGAATTACAACTAGTTAACATCTAAACTGTTGCGGGCTCAGTGCAAACCCAGCAAAGGCCATTTCACCGCACCGAACGCGTTATCTGCAATCGCCGGTACAAAACTCCGTATAATAAAGACGCAAACGCGCCCGTAACAACAGACGAGCGTTAGAGACTCGCATGCGCCGGCGCAGTGAAAGTACTTTCGCGCGCTCGTTGCCCCGGTCGTCGAACTTGGCGCGGGAGAGAGATAGCGCTATACACGGGAGCGGGACAGATATAGTTTTCTGAGGAAAGCCGTGAAAAGCGGCCGGGTGCGGGGTACGCGAAAGTGCGCACCATCAGGAAATCGCCGCGATCGTAAATGCTGAAGTTAAATGATTTTTATGCGTCCACCTTTACGATGTCAATAAAAGGTTTATTGTTCGTGCACTATTATTCGCTGCGGTGGCGGTGAACTCAATTTTTTAAGGAATTTTCCGCGTTTTTCCTTGTTTCCAGCCGTGTCGTCCCATGTCACGGTCATAAATTTTTTATCGTGTTTATAAAGTCCCGTTCAACACGATAGTGACAATTTCTTTAAGCGTATTTTTTCACTCAAAACCCAACGTTAATAAAAGCACAAGAGAGACAACACAGCTTTTATTGTTTAGTGGCAAAAAACCTGCTACCCTGCTTACCGTACTTGAAAGCTTGATCCAAGATTCACTATATTAAAAAAGCTTACCTGGCACTTAGGCAGAGGTATACCAAGCACTCATTCTACACGTTTTTCAATTATCACAGCATCAACCTTTTAAAAGCAACTAATTAATCATCCATTTACTCACCTATTACTATTTATACTCATAAACAACAAATTTACGTAGTTTAATTATATTTAGCGTGTGCAACTATCTCCCTATCACTATTATCAGTACCAGTTAGTTAACTACGTGATTTCTTCCACTAAACATGGTTAGATCTTATCAAAATGTTCAGAGTTATGGCCTAAGTGATAGCCGTTTACAAACAATTATATTTGAAAAGAGAATTGAATCATGTAATAGATTTATGTGTTGATTAATTAATTCAAATTACGAATTTCGAATTTGATAGATGATGCATCGATATGATGATTGATTAATTGAAATTTATGTTTAGAACTATTAACATTCCAATTGCAAATTCAATTATAAATAAATTAATGATGATTCTCATTGTCTCAGCTAGTGTTGACCGTTTGAAGTGTATTCTAAATTGAAACCTACCCCAATGAACTTTATGGTAAACCTACTCTAAACTCAAGTAATACGCTTTGTTTAGAGTTCTTGCTTAGCTGAAGGTGGAAACAGAAAATTAAGTAATACCATACAATACATAGCTAGTATACTATATTTATGTATACATGAATGTAGAGAGTTTCATAATCCTTAGCACGTGGTTGAGGAAAGGCATTAAAGAAGACAGTTTCATTGATCCCTCAAGTGTGAATAAACTCGCGAGACAAAGGGGTCCCACTTTATTCACGTGATCGCATAATACTGGGTACAACAGACTTAAGTCTCTAACAAGGACCCATTGTAATATCTTGCTTTTAAGGCTCGACCACACTAAATACGACACCTCAGCAACGCGTTACGTATAGCCGCACGCACGCGCACTTCACTGCGTTGACGCCCGCTGTAGACGTGTCGCAAACACATTGTCAGGGCCCTGATTCACTATGACGCATCAAAACGTAACTTGCAATACGGCTGTTACCATCCGAATGTAAAATCGGATAAATACATTTTTTTTTTGTAATTTTTCTTACTTTTTCATGACCCATTCTGATGTAAATCTCTATTACATCTGCAATACCTAGTAGAGGTCACACCCGCCTAGGACGTACCCAACGTGCCATTGCTTTGCGCCCTTTATTCAGAGACGAAGTTTTTTTTTTTACTTTATTTACAGGGCTTTGTCGCTTAGCGACCACATCGCCCAGTGTGGGAAAAAATAATAATTGATAACTTATAAATACGTTACTTAACACTAGCTTACGATCTACTAACCACTAATTTGTACAAAAGTTTTGCTTTATCGGACACTGGAAAAGCAAGAATGGTGTTACAAATGCCAATGTCATTGATTTTAAACGGTCCAAAAATATTTCATTCCGGGCACACTCCCATCAAGACATGAAGGACATCATCAACCACCCCACATAACAGAGACGAAGTTGAAAAGTATTATCATCATTCAGCCAAAGGACGTCCACTGCTGGACATAGGCCTCCCCCAAGCCATGTTGGTGGGGGGGGGGGGAGGGGGGTTGCCATAATCGCCACGCTTGGCAGGCGGGTTGGCGACCGCAGTATGGTTGTTAAAGTACTCAGAGAACGCTGCTGCTGCTCTAGTGAATCGCTTAGTCGCCTCTTACGACACCAATGACAAGAGATGGGGTAGTGCTATTCTTTACGTCCGGCACCACATATCATATGTCTTATGGCACATACTCGTCAAGCCAGCAATGCTACTTGCTGGTAGAAATTCCCGTACAACAACTATACCTATTTCTGCCAACTCTCTCTCTCACAAGGAGCTCAACTAGTACTAAATACTAGAATGTTCGGTGTAAATGTCCTGTCGCTTGTAACTTGCGTCGCTACAGAATCACTCGGATTGAGTTAATTGTTGCCGGCGAGAGTGAAAGTTTTACATGTACACGAATTAGTTTTGTTTTCGTTCTGATCGGCGTATGCGTCGTTTACAATTAAAACACATTTAAATATGTCAGTAAAGTGACCATAGAGTTTCAGAGTGATATTGGCTAAGTTCTAGAGGTCTGATGTGTTAAGCTACGATTTCTAAGTAGCAGCTAGCTACATAGATTAGAGTTAATTAATTGTAATCATTATACTCCATTATTCACTTTAAAGAAATGTTGGAGATTTAATTTGAAAAACTAAATGTTATTTATACCAAATCCTTACTAATATAATAATAATAGGTATTATAAATGCGAAAGTAACTCTGTCTGTCTGTCACCTCATCACGACTAAACTACTGAACCGATTTTGTTGAAACTTGGTACAGAGATAGTCTGAAACCCGGAAAAGCACATAGGCTACTTTTATCCAGAAAACCGCGAAATATCTACGCAATAAACAACATCCACGCGGGGAAATCTGCGGGAGTCCTCTAGTATACTGATATCTATGATTTACACAAACATTTCCAAAATCCACATCTATACTCCAGTTATTATATCATTACTATATCACTAGCGACCCGCCCCGGCTTAGCACGGGTACGTTTTATAGCTTAAAACCTTCCTCTTGAATCACTCTATCTATTAAAAAAACCGCATCAAAATCCGTTGCGTAGTTTTAAAGATGTAAGCATACATAGGGACAGACAGAGGGAAGCGACTTTGTTTTATACTATGTAGTGATTAGACAAAAGTGGCTGTCTAAGTCCGAGGTATATCTTTTGAACCATTTCTGCAAGTAGAGTTTCAGCTCATCTTGATTGACGATTAGGTTCATAAAATCATCTTACTGCGTTGAATCTCTGCTGGAAGCAAATAATATTGCCATATTTTTTTTTTGCTAAAATCTTTCTTATCGTTTCCATTACTATATTTAATGCAGTATAGTTTTTAACTACTTAGATCAGGCAAGCTTCTGCGTGTTTCAACACAATACTATTACGAATTTCTATTTGTAATTTTCTGTTTTTCAGCTAACAGTCGACATCACGGCCATTTTTAAGGTCACAGAAGGTTACTGCCCCCTGAAGTAGGCTTAAAGCTTTTAGGGAAAATGCTGACGACGCGGCGACGTGGAGAGGACTTTACTGCGGTGTCAACCACCCTGAGATTGTTGTTACGATACTTAAACTCAATCTTCCTGAGATAAAAATAAAATTGCAAGCAAGCAATAATAGACTAGGCCGTGATAGCTTACAGTTTAAACGCTTGACTTTCATTTAGGAGGGTCTGAGTGTTGTAAAACCTACTTGCTAAGACACTTTTTGTTAGGTTTTAAATGCCATTTGTAATGCCTATAAAAAGATAATCGGAATTTAACTATACTTGTCTCTAGAAGTTTGAATAGCAACCATCGTACACGTTCTCTGAGTTTTTCATTTCGCTATTTCCACAGTATTTAATTAGGAACCTGATTCTTCAGATTACAATTAGAACACTGAGGTTAGGAGCCTGGAAACGGATTTTAACTTAAAAATATAACACGCATTTGTCTTAACTATTCATGATAATATGATCAAAAATGTCACTAAAGTCAGAGTTTGGTTAAGACATGAAAAGCAATCATGACTCGAAAACCACAATTAATCGCGGAACATACGTGGGGGTGATTCGGGAACCTCAATGGGTGCTCTATCTCTGGACTTAAGCTTGACACTACTTTCTGGGACACGGTGTATTTGTACCTATTGTAATAGATCGTACCCGGTTTTGAGATCCAAATTTAAAAAAAAAAAAACATCGTGCGGGAATATACAAACAAGAGAGTGTTCCACAAAAGGTTCTCGGTGTTGTGCATTCTGCCAAACCGCACGAGGTCAGCGTGAAACCCATCTCATTCTAAGAGGCCTGTGCCCTTTCGCTAGGACACTAATGGACTGTTTATGTTGTTATCTAAAGATAAGATTCATTTGGAATAGGTTAAATTGGTTATCCAGCAGCTTAGCTAGGAGGCTGATAGCGGATACTGATCACCCAAAGCTGATTTTTTGCTTCAGCCCTCGTGTCTTACGTCGTCTACGCAGTATTAGCTAGGTAACCCAAACCAGCGATAATAACGGAGATTACTGAAAATAATACACCCATTCCACCTCCATACTCAATCCAAACATTGACCCCAAAACTAAGATACCAGATTAGGTTTACATAAACATAAATTGGACACAAACATGAAACTACTAGGAGTACATAAAGCTAGCTAGATAGGTCGTCACAGTCGCCCCCTTGATACGCAATGGTACGCGTACTCCCGGCCTTGAACCCCCCACCCCTCTGTATCGATCCGTATCCGTAGTACTACACGGACAACCTTTGTGGCGTTACGTAATGAGGACGCAACGTGTACGGCGCCATTCACGGTTGATGCTTGGTTTCTGTCCACTCCCCTTTATTTGTAATGCGTATGACTTAAGGATCAGTGAATCTGAATTGTATTTTATACACAGTGCTTTTTGTATTTTCGTATCATTTCTAAAATAAAGGCTTTCAACACTGAAAATGCTTGAATAGTTTTCTTTTAGAGTCGTGAAGAAATCTTCACAAGAACTGCTTGGATGTTTTTTGTTTTATTATCAACCTATTATCCTTCATCTACATGATATAATCACGATGGTGATGATATCACGTTAAACTTTCGGTCGTCGTTACGGATTTTCAGAAGGCCGAAAGTCTGACAAGCGGTCTAACCTTAGGATATCGGCATTGCCCAATAACGGGGTTGCAAAAGTCTGATGGCAGTCGCTGAAAAATACTGGTATTCAGCCGCATTTGGTAACACTGGAAGTTGAGTCCAACACAGTTGGGAAAATGCTAGGAGGAAGAGAGAATCTTTCATTTACATCGGATCATAATCGTGGTATAACGTCCATTGGTCAAAAAGAGCACGTTATAGACCGTTGAATAGCTTTGATCACCGCAATTGGCCAAGAAATCGGTGATTGCACTTTTGTTTTTGTTATCAGCTACTTACATTATAGTAAGCAATATACACATAACTTATAAAAGCCTACTATAGCGACGTAAGTAGATTGTGTACATAAAAGTGTCGTGTTCGTTTAACTAAGTTTTCCCCTAAAGAAAAATGGCGCATTGCAGGAAACGGAGTTTCGCATTGCGTTTTAATTTCACTGTTCACTACAAGATGAGATGGACTAGCCATTTATAATATTGTACTTATACTAAGTTAATAGTTAGTTTAAATAAATATTAAGTATTAGATATTTCCTGGCATAATATGGTTTTATTTGGAAGTGTAAAGATCTGAAGTTATACACATTTTGTTTGTCAAGCAACAGTGAATCAAAAAACTGTGTTATGAGAAGTCATATTTCACTGATGCCAAGAATCCTTTCAGTACATAAATTCCACGACCAGAGCAGTTGGAATTTGAGCTTTATTTAGCAATTCGTTAAGTTGTATATTCTAGAACAATGTTGCTTCAGGTCTAATATTAGGTTATGCTAGGTTAGTGTAAACGCACTGTCAAATGCCTGCAACATGTTTATTGCTACGATCAATGACGCTAAACTTAGCTTTTGCCCTATAAACTTAAGGTAATGGTATGTATTATATTTACATGTATATGTTTAGATTACGTTAGGCTAGGTTAGTGTAAATGCATTAACAGTTGCCTGAAAAATGTTTATTGCTACGATCGATTGTTATCAACATGTGTATGTAAATTATATTTATATGATTCTGTGTTTGTAAAATTAAATGTGTCATATGTATACATATTTTTGTCTACATTTCTTGTTAAAGTTCTCCTCTCGTAGGTCTACTGGAAGAGATTTGTAAGACCGTGGTCTGGTACAAACGCAGTAAGACGCATCCTGCGTGACGCGGCGTCAGGCATCAGGCTAAGCGTATGATGAGACGCAAGTGACGCAGGTGCACGCAGCGCAGCGCAGAGCAGATTTTGTAATGTATGAACGTACTACTCGTAAAAGCTGCGTACGCTGCGGCGCAGGCGCGTGCGACGCAGACATGTGTCTGCCCTGCTCTGCGCCTCGTTGTAGTGCCGGCACAGATTTCTGCGCGACGCGTGCATGTCGACATGTGTTTTTTACCGCTAATTCGAATTTTATTGCAATGACAGAACATTTAATTGAATAAGTGCGTTGTGAACCTTGTTTGTTTGATACTAATCATCCAGACTATTAAAAAAAAAACGTTCGTCAACTCGAACGCGTCTATTCTTTGTACTAGTTAAAACTCGAATGTGTCTTCGAGCTTCGTCGCAGCGTGCGGTCGTGGCCTATGTCTGCCTCGCCTGCCTTACGCGGCAAAATCTGTACTGTTCTGCGCTGCGACACCTGCGTCTCAGCATACGCTTAGCCTAAAGCGTTTGAGACAGACCACTATAGTGCATTACCATAATAAGCATTCGTCGGCTGCGTACAGCGTCACGCGGGACGTGGCCTACAGCGTTTGTAACAGAGAACGGCCTAAAAGAAATAAGCAGTGCCCATGTACCGTGTGGTGTCGGACGTAAAGAATAGCACTACCCTAGCTCTTTCCGTGGGTGTCGTAAAAGGCAACTAAGGGATTCACTAGAGGATGGGCAGCAGCGTTCTCTGAGTATTTCAACAACCATACTGCGATCGCCAACCCGCCTGCCAAGCGTGGCGATTATGGCAAACCCCTCCCAACCTGATCGATGTGGCGATGCTTGGGCCTGTTATGATGATGATGAAGAATGCACATGTATTGTGATTTAAGTGTATAAAAAAATTATAGGTTCGATTATTCCCAAATCAAACAAATATTTACGTTCTGGCCTAGATTCTTTGCCTTTAACATATTCTTCAATTTTGAGACAATTAGTCGAAAGGTTTTTTTTACTTTCCATCATAAACTTTTATAAAATAAAGCATGTCATGCACGTTTAACAAGATCAAGTTGTCTGATATAAAGCCTTTCCATGTCTTCATTAAGATAGGAACGATACAGCTGTAGATGGTGTAGATCAATTAATTCAATTAGTTTAATTAACTCGACATGATAACGCATTGAAATTAACCGTATCACCTGTATAGAGTAACTGATTACAATTCGAGGAAAAAACGCTAAATATTGATGAGAAATACTTGTTTTTTATTGCACAAAAAGGTTCATGTTTAGATTATCTATTTTCTGGGTAATCTGTACAGTCGGTGACATATCGCCAAACAGAAAAAAACTCAGTTAAATGAATATTCCAAAAAAAATATAAAATAGTTTCCAATTGTAAAATAGAACTCCGAGTATATCTTAAACTTTTTATTTTATATCAATTTTTTTTTCTAATAATAAAATGCTAAGTTTAGAAACGCTCGCTATTTTTGTCGCTGACTGTACAAGGAAAAATAACATACTTATATCTATTTATCTATGCTCTAAACATAGTCTAGATGGGTAATTTTGATATTAGTTGCATTTTTTTTTCTACAATTATTCACGTAACAGTAACGGTTTATGTAAAAGTTATTCCATCATGATCGGATAACCTTAGATTGATTAAGAACATTGATTGTATACTTAACGTGACCATTTTTATTTTCCCTCAGAACGGGACGCCTTCAAAATTATACAATTTTTATAAGAATGAAACACATTCTCAAGGAAGATACAAGTATAATTATGTATTTGAAAATAAAATGGAAATAGGAACTAATCTTGTGTAGTCTATTGGGCTGGTTCTATATTATTTGAGCAATTTGCTTTAAAATAATTTTAATTTTTTGATACGAATGTTATTCTTGGTTATCAAAATGTTTTCTGAAGCGATTAATAAATATGCGCCCGTTCTATATATATTGAATTCGTTGCTACGGATTTCCTTTTTATCAAAACGGGACATTTATGTGTTTTTGGGGACAACGGGACACATAGCTCAAAAGCGGGACTGTCCCGTTCAAAGCGGGACGTATGGTCTCATTATGTATACTAGAACGCAGACTCGAAGGGCCTGTAGTCCGTCATCTCCAGACCAAGAGGAAACCCCGGTCGATGCTGAAGTCCCAATACAATCACACAGCTAAAAATAATCCACAAGGAGAATATAATAAGGACATTATTATTACAACGAATATAATACACACTCGAATGTAACTCAAAAAAATCTGTTTTATGTACTATAGTGTAACATAAACAACATACTACATTTATTATATTTTATTATCTTTTATACATAAGCCTATTACGCCATTGTAAAAACACCGGGAGGCTTCACCAAAAAAAGAAATAATATTTCTTTAGAGGAATTAAATCTTTTGATGGTGGTGTGACGGTGGGAGGGAGGACACGTGTAACTACCCCCGAGTTGCCACCCTCGCTTTTTATATATCATTAGTTCAAAGTAATCAGAGAAGAGTATCGCCACTCGTCAATGTTTATTCAATTTCGGTAGATGAAACATTTATTGAGATGTCTCTTAAAATATTCACAGAAATGTTGAGATATTGTCTTCATTCTATGGTCAAAGTTTATAAAGAGAATTCTATATAGAGTACCTTAGTAAATAAGTGCGCTAGTGCTTTGATCTTTATACTATTTTTCTACGACTCACGGCACGACGCGACAAAACAGCACGATTTGAGAGCGAAACGACAGTTCATAGAAAAGTACATGGCGTGAACTGTTTTACTCACGGAACGACACGACTCTACAGGACACGTTTTACAAAAGACTGGCTGTTTTGTCGCTAATATGTTTTTTTTTTTTTGTGGTGCCGATATAACAAAACTAGTACTTATGAATTTAGTAACCGAATCACACGACACTCTGTCGTAACGACGCACAGTGGGCCTGGGGCCCATTTGATGAAACTACTCTGCAAGTCTGCACTACATATTTTGGAACTATTCAGCTGAATTTATGTACCAAAGTATGGAGTGCAGACTTGGAGAGTAGTTCCATCAAACGGACCCTTGGTTTGGCGTTTCATACACATAGAACTTTTAAAAAACTAAAAGGAAACGTAATATATACCTTTTAATTTTAGTATACATTTTTTTTATATCGAATCGTTACAATTTATACCTGTTATATTTTTTGGTGTAGTCACCGCAAATCGTGTCGTGCGGTGAGTCGTGAAAAAACGATCTTAGAGTCGAAAACTTCAGAAACTAATGAACAATATAATCAGTAATCAATGATGAATGTAATCCCTTTATCTATTGTTAATATACCCACACGAAAAATCGTTACATAATTAAATATTTCATTCAATTTCGTGTCATGAACATTTTATGAACTATTATAGAAGTAGGTACAGTCGGTAGAAACAAGAACTGCCTACATGGTTTTGAAATCGTCAAAAATAGCTATCTGAGTATGTATAGAACGGATTAATATGTGCCTATCTATGTGTGGAATGGATAGCAGTACTATCTATTAGTCACATATTTATTACAGTGGTCACTTGCCTATTTATTGGTGGTTTTAAATCCATTCGTAGGCAGTATTAATCTTTTTAGCTGTACTAAGATACCTTTTTATTTCGAATCAAAACAGTTTCTATCCATATCGGCAAGGCTAATACCACTTGTTGTAGAAAGGGAACTTACGAAGTAATTCTGAAATGTTTTGATGGAAAATTATTAAAAAAACAGTTTGAATTTGATAGGATTTCCCTGGACTGTTTTTAGATTGAATAAAAATAAGTCTTTGTAAACCTTTTAATAGGTTTCTTCCAAATTATCATAACAGTTGTGATAAAAAATCCACTACAAAAACATCGAAAATCATACTTCCTAAGGCTACGTTCACACAGTTGCCCCGCTCCCCGCTCGCACCCGGCCCCGACACTGCCGGGGTTCATTCTTCATTGATACACGTGGCGCAAACCCCTCCCGCACCGCGTGGGCGTCCCCCCAACCCTCGCCATCTTTGACTCGATAGTGTAAAACACGGCTTTGTTAGTTGGCTCTAGGGCTTTCAATACCGGTATTCCGGGATCCCGTAATACCGTAATCACGGATATATATTGGTCTTTTTTTAATCACGGTATTGACGAGCCAATACCGTGATTACGGTATTACAAACATTAATATATATTATTGCGGTTTGTTGTAATAAGTAGTCAGAAATTGTATTATGTGGTACAATTTACGATGTGATGTTACTCTCACACTTGTTTTCGCCATTTTTTTTCTTTTGTGGTGCTCTCGGTGGTCTTTGCGGACCCCTTCTACGTAAAATACTTAACCTAAGCTAACTACTTATACAACTTGTAGTACACTAACATCATGACTACCTGCAACAACAACACTAAGGGCGACCCCTAGTGGGACGAGCACGGGGCTTAGGGCGTTGCTGGCGGGGGCTTAGGGGGGGGAGACAGCTTGATGAGGGCTGAATTATCAGCGTGACTGCGAAGTCAGAAGAGACAACCGGCTCTACGACGGGAGAGCTCGGTGGATCGTGACCGGCGGCGGTGAGACGTCGCGACGGGCATCGTCTGCGAGGACGATAAGCTGGATGGTGGCGGACGTTGTGTAATGTGCTGGTCGATTTACTCGCCTCCCTCCAGGAGGGTAATTTCGTCATCGGGCTCTAAAAGTGTGTGCCTGGGACGGCGTACTTTACTGATGAGAGAGGGACTTTAGTCGGCCACTGCGGCGACTAGGGGGTTCGGATGACGGGGGGCAGTGTCGAAGTAACGCTTGGAAACGCGTTTGAGGTATTACCTGACGATTGGCATTTTTAGATCAAGATGGAGTTGATCGTTACGCATGAACCACGGGGCAGCCGCGGCTCTGCGCAACACTCGATTCTGGAGGGTTTGGAAGGATTTGAAGCGGGAAGGCTTAACGTGTGCGAACACGACGCTAGCGTTAGTCAAGATGGGGCGGACGCACGTCACGTAGATTCTCAGCTTATTTCTAAGTAACAACTTACTGCGCGCTCTAAGGATGGGGTGGATGCGACCGACAGCAAAAGCGGCGCGAGCGCACACCGTTTTGATGTGGTCTATGAATTTCTGACGGTTGTCGAGGATAACCCCCAGGTATTTAGCTTTCATCTCCTAAGGGATCTGTTTGCCGATCATGAGGACGGGACGGATGCATGTGGGAGTCACCGTATCTCTCGAAAAAACGGCTGCGCTTTTTTCGGGATTCACCTCTATTCTCCATTACCGGAACCAAACCCCGAGGGTGACGGCTGCGGTTTAGAGGGTTTGAGTGATGCTATCGATACTCCTACCGGAATAGTAGATGACCGTATCATCGGTGAAGAGATCCAACTTGGCCAAGCCACGTCTGGGAATGTCGCTGGTGTACGGCGTGAAAAGAAGGGGCGGTAGCACGGAGCCCTGAGGGACACCGACGCGGATGGGGTGAGGGGACGAGAGGGTGCCTTCTAGGCGATAGCGGAAGGTGCGATCCGACAGAATGTCTCGAATGATGGGCTCGAGACGGTCCGGCATGTTGAATTGGTACAGTTTGTGTAATAAACCGTTGTTCCAGACCTTGTCAAAGGTTTTCGCTACATCAAAGAATATGATGCCAGTTTTGTACGAGCGCATGAAGCGGGAGCTAATGTGTTCGAACATGCGGTGCAATTGCCGAATGCAACAGAGCTTGGTTTCAAGGAGTCAGCGAAATTCTTTAAACGGATATATGTTTTCACCAGCGCAAGCGCCCGCTCTTATCTCTATCTCACCCTCCCACGCCCCGCCTAAGCTGATTCCCGAAATCGCCGTACTTATATATACGTTATAAAGTCTATGTGAAATGCCTACGTGCAAAATGACTAGATTTATTTTAAGTTCAAAACTTAAAATAAATCTAGTCATTTTGCACGCACATTACGTTCTTAATTTCTAGTCCTATAATCAATCAATACCAAATTGTTATACTACTAAGAGTGTTTTGTATTATTATTTTCAGAAAGTAACCATAATAAAGACTGATTTGAAAATAAAAACACGTATTTTAAAGGTTTTATTAATGTCCTAATTAAACTTGTGTTCAATACCGTGATCACGTGATCACGGTATTGATCACACTAATACCGGTATTGATACCGGTATTGAAAAAGTCCGGTATTTGAAAGCCCTAGTTGGCTCTAATTGTATTGTCAGTTCGTCGATTTTAACGGACCAAGAAAATAGCAGAACAAAGAGTTTTTCATATTTCTTTTTTCTCTTGATTTTATTAAAGTATATGATGGAATGTTTTACCGTACATCAAGTATACAAATAAAATAACGCTGCAAAGACAATATATATATGGCTAATAAATACTAACGGCCAGGAAAGCCATAAGTAATTTTTAAAAATAATTAATATTGCATATGAGGTATAAGACTAGCCAATAAAAACCTATTCAATCAACACACAAAGAAAATGCGCGTAAAATATCGTGTTAGCACCTACAAGAATGTAGTGTTATAAAATTTTAACCATCTAAAGCTTCAAAGAGCTTCAAAGATGACTAGAACGATAGGGTCGGGCTAGATGCAGTGGGTCAGAGTGGGGGGCACTCCTCCAGCCCCGGGGTTGGCACGTGTAGCGTTGCCTAGCGATGGAGTACTACTGCCAGATAACTAACAGAAGATCTACTCGGAAACATGGAATAATAAAACAAGGTATTCTCTGCCAACGATGTACCGTATTACGTCACCACGTGCCAATCCTGCCACGATGTCGTCTAACGTTTTCTGGGCTCCACTCTGTGGTGAGTTTTGTCCACAGCTCGTCCAACATGCGGCAGAAGTGACCAGCCTAGTTCTATTTTAGGCTTGCGGCTTTCTGACCAATGTTGGCGATCTGAGTTTTGGAGCGCAGTACACTATTCCTTATGTGGTCTGATAACCGGAATCCTAAGATACTGCGCTCCATGGCTCGCTGACAAACTTCGAGGGCTGACTTCTGATGTTTTGTCAAAGATCAAGTCTGAGTACCGTAGGTGAGGATAGACAGACGTCCATGAGCTTTCTCTTGTGTGCTTACCTAAGTTTTATATAATACGATTAGGTTCAGCTCGTAATTGAAGGCTCCAGTTGTTTCTGAAACTAGTCGGGTAATCCTGATGAGCTTTAAACCCACCTATGCTTGCGTAGAGCAGTGGCTCTAGTGGACCTACTGTGTCTGTTCTGTACCACCGCCCTCAGCCCCCGCACTCCCCCGGAATATCCATTAAACGTAATGTAAGTTCCTTTTAGTGGAAGCTGCGAACATTTTATTAAATTCCCTTAGAGATAACTCTATGAATACTTTCCGTGAATTTTCAATTTATTTCAAGTGTTAATTTCTGGTGGTATTTGTACTTTGATGGTGGTACAAAATGCTATTGACGGAATATGGTAGGTGTCTATTAGATTAAGTGTTTGGCGTGTAAATTACATTGATCGTAACTAATCGTAACCGACACTTTAACAAATTGTACTATTAATAAATATTGCTCTGTATTTATCGTATCGTGGTCACAATTTAAACTGATATCAGATAAGACCGTTGTAGCCACAATATAATGAGTACATAAAATATATTTTCTAACAAGATTCGTAATTGTTTCTAGCGGTTTTTAATTATCTGTACAGAAATTTTCATTTCGAAGAATAACATGAACACATTAATGAAACAATTAATTAATAAAACAATTCAATACAAAAGCAATTATTAAATTCAAATGAAACATTTCGACATAATTCTAAATAACTAAATTACTTCCGACGAGTATATCTCTGTATACAGTCATAGTTCGTAGCGCAGTCTACGAAACCGTAGCATAGCGCTACGTATGTGCTACGGCAGCTCCCAAGCGTAGTTTACTTATCAATACTATTTAGATTTTTAAGAAAATCGGATTTTTACATGAAAAATAAAACAATTTTAAATTGGAATTCGCGAAGTATGCTTTTTCCCATTAGTCTTAAGTTTCGGAAGAAATTGGTCGTGCGCTTTCTCTGGGAATTTCCGTTGGGAATATGGATTCGAAGAAAGTGGCTGTATTTCTACCTGATGCAATGTCTGATTGATTGATATAGAATAATGGCTGTTAATTGTCGTTTGTCCATAAGGACGAGACAAAGACGAAGAAGGGCAAGTGCCTTTTCCTTGTAGAGTACATGAGCAGATACCGTACAAGGAACCAGAACTTTTTTAAAGATTTCTGGCTATTTGCGTTGCCTATTAGTTTAACTTTGGACTTAATGAGACTTTTTGAAAGATTTCTGGCTATTTGCATTGCCTATTAGTTTAACTTTGGACTTAATGAGACTTGGACATTTTACAACTAGGACGATTTGAGACGTTTTGCAATTGTTTGTCCTTTTGTACTTCGACGTTCTGAAACTAAAGACCCAATTTCACCATACTCTGTTAGTTATTAATGTCCTGTTAAACATTTTAACAGACTGTTTAACAGTACATTGAAGTTGACATTGACAGCTTAACAGACCGTTAACAACTAACATTGTATAGTGAAATTGGGTCTAAACCACCTGTTAATGCAGCATTTACTTCTTTTGTCAACGAATTGTCCTATTTCCTGTGTGCGTTTACAAACACAAATTTCACATGCACAAACACCCAAACTCGGAAGAACTATCTGCAGTCATCTATACTAAAAGCAAGCAGAGATAACTTCGCAATTGAACGCTTGCCTTCAATGCAGAAGAATTGAGTTCGAACCCGGCCCGCAGCTCTTACATTGAATTATTGCCTGGATCTGAATTCGAAGGAAAAACGTCAGGAAACCTGTACTACACCAAAGAGACCTTCAAAAAGTTCTGCTCGACTGGATGTGTAGCCCACTTACAGTAAATTCGAAATATGGTTCTCCAAATGTGGCGTTATTGGCCCCTTGCACTCCAACCTATTGATCGGCAATCCGATCGATGCAGCCGTTGGCCCATTACCACTGTATTATGCAGTAGGAACAGTTTGTAATCAGCCAGCAGTTACCATGGTAACCAAACAAAAACAGTTTCTATTTGCCTAGCCGTTTCCCAACTCTGTTGGGGTCAGCTTCCAGTCTAAGCAGGGGGCCTACTCCCTAAGTCCGTCAACGAAGTTAGTCGCCCGTCCGAAAGTAGCCCGAAACGAAAGTGAACAAAACAAGTGTCAAGTTCAACTTTTCGGACGGGCAAAAACACATCCGTAGTAGGGACAACTGTCAAATCATGTTGTCATTCACTCTTAATTCGGACCCCGAAATAATCGTATGTCCGTAGGTGATAGGGAGTAGGAAACGCTCGTAACTAAGGCCGCAAATTCGGAGAGGCGTGGCGTGCAGCGGGGCGTTTTTGCGGGCGTTACTTAACATACAGACTAGTATTTGAAGTGTCTTCGCAGCAGCGTTCCTAGCGTGCAGCTAAATGTATGCACGCTCAATACAACGCTTCAACGCCCCGCTGCAGGCCCCGCCGCTCTGAATTTGCGGCCTAAGGCCGAACCAACAGACTTCGTGCTTAGGGAGTAGACCCCCAGTGATGCGGCTGAATACCAGTATTTTACACTGAGCGACTGCAACCCAGTTACTGGGTAATGCCAATATCTTAAGATTAGACCGGTTGATAGAATTTCGTGCTTCTGACTACCCGTAACTACTGTCATAGGTATTCGCATGACACCCGGGACGGATTAACGTGCTCTCTGAGGCACGGATGGATCTCGATGTGTAACTAATGTTCACCTATCCAGATTGACAGCGGCAAGCGTAGCTTAACTTGGCAAATAACATGTACGTGCAGTTCTTCTTCTTCTTAGCGTGTCGATGACAATCTACACTGTGTCGGCCCAGAACTCGACGAGTTTAGCACTATCCGTAGCGTCCATTAGTTCTTGTGGAGTACAGGTAACAGGGCAAGCGGGGTATGATGTTAAGTGCGCCATGGTTTGCGGAAAGGCACCAGCGGGCTTACTCCCGACAGGATCGAGTTTAGAATCGAGTCGACTTAGTGTCAATTCTTACTCTTGAAATCGACAAAACTGCACGACCGTGCTGAGGTTTGATTTAAAACTAACAAATATCAAAAACAGTCGTTAATTTTTATTCGAGCCGGTGCACAATTGTGCCCTTTTGTCGATTTCAAGAGTAAGAATTGACACTAAGTCGACTCGATTCAAAACTCGATCTTGTCGGGAGTAAGCCTGCTGATATACACTACCTGCGGTAGACTAACCATGAGCCTCTCGAGTAACCAAACAAAAATAACACCAATGTTACGTAAATCAGTTAAAACTTATGCATTTCTCTGACCGCATATAACATAGAAAGTGTATTATTACATTTGTATACGTTGGATCAGAAGTAGTTTCTCAAATCACTTTCGTTTTAACTTTATTAGCGTTTATTCTATACATATATTATGCATTTATTCGGTTTCTTCTATTCATTTTGGTTATGTGTTTTTATAGTTTATTGCTTCGATGTTATTATGATATGTAAATAGCTAATAGCGTGTTTGATGTGATAAATTAATCGATGTGTTTTAGTCAGATGTATTTTCTTGATACGAAGTTTTTTTGGTTTTCGTCGTACGTTTTAGATTTTATCTAACATAATATTTTACTTTAGCGTTATCTGCAACTGTGTTTGCCTTTGTGTCATCTCTTATTTGAGCATGGCACCTGCATTCTAAATCGAAATGTTCTAGATTGTTTGTAATAGACAATAGAGTAAACAAAGACAAATTATAAAGTTTGACATCTGTCAACGTCAAGTGTGACATTTCTTAGCGTTCCTTTCTTTTGAGATCTGTCGTGTTTTGTTTTTTTGCTTTTTGAAATATATTAATGTACTTACGTTCAAGAAAGTGGCTAAATCTTATTCAATACTACTATTGAATGTCTTTGATATCTGGTTTGATTCAGAACATAATCCAACAATATAGTACACCTCGCCCCAGATAATAAATGCTAGATTCAAAATAAATGCAACAACATTGTAAAATATCATGACAGTTTTCTTGCTGACATATGTATTTATTTACGACTGAATGCAACGTGTGTCGTGTAGGAAAACGCCTCGGTGTCGGGAATATGACGTAACTGACCACGTCTCATGCAGACCTCCGGTTACGTAACGAAGACTTTACGAGGGTCACCGGTTAAGTTCCGTAGTACCACCTTGACATGATGTCAAAATGGTGGGAATTTGGAGGCATTCCATTTAGCGCACCAATACGAATCACAACAATAGTATTCCTATTATGAATTGGTACTGTTCAAATTGGTGCGCCTGCGAATTTGAATGCGATTGGGAATTTTGCCTCGTAATTTGACATTAAAAAGTAATAGTTTCGACAGAAAAAGTATTTATTACCTATCTACTTACAAGAATACTGGTTTTAAGATATTTTCCTTATTCAGAAAATAAAATTGTATGTTTCTTGTATTGTTGTATGGTTTTAGATAATTCAATTATAATAAAACCATTCGTATTGAATTAATGAATGCATACAATCTAAATCTAAAATGATTTCGATGCTACATTGGATTGTTCTGCGATTTTCAGTAGAATAGTGGTATAGTCAACTAATAAATGGATTTTAATAAATTCTACTGCGTATGTAGAATTGATACAAACATGCAAATACTTTAAAAACGTTTAAAACAATATTTTGCCTTAAATTATTGTCCTTGACATTTCAATACTTCAAGAACAAGCAGAATTTCAAACAAAAAAACAGATCAATTCAAATTTCGAATTTCGCACTCTAGCTATCTATCAAAAAATCACAAACGTCACAGAGCGCGCGAGTTTTATTTTTAAACTGGCAACGCGCGACCTCAGCGCTTGAATGTAGTGCCAATGTCACAATAACTAGGTCTATGTCAGCGAGCGGCCTCACTGCCGCGGGGATATGTCTGCACGTTTTGTGGCCTTATTTGGCGCTTTCGGCGGGGTCACTGGGCTTTTCGGTGATCGTATTCTGCTGATATGTTGATACACCTGTTACGTGACAGAAGTCACGCTTCAAATCAAATTTCGAATTTCGAAATTATAGAATTTCGCTCCTATAGGATTTAAAACAAAAGTATATACTAGGTGATTTTTTCATTTCGTTAGAATATGAAACTGTTTTTTATTTATTTATAAATATGATTATTTAAGCAAACATTTTGGCGCCAATGTCGTAACCAAGTCGAGAAAAACAGTTCGTCATAGAGTCACGTGAATCACACCCTATCAACTTCCTATAAATAGTCTATGAATTAAGTTTATTAACAAGAATGTACACATGCTAGTTAAGATAAAATATAACGTTCTACCATGTTATTAAGTGATTTTGTGTATTAGTTAACTTGATTTGATTAAAGGGTACCTACATCAGAAGGTCGGTTTTAAACGTCGATACAAGTATCCCATGGTCAATTTAATTTGAGTGTAGCATTTATTAATAATATTTTAATAATAAATTAGTAGTTTGACTAATTGCTAACTGCAGTATAAAGACCAGTGGAGATAATAAAAAAACTACTTTAAAAAAAAACTGAGCTAAGTCCAAGGCAATGTTTGCTAATCTATTAATAATTATTTTTGTGCCGTTAATTAAAGGTATTTTACAAAATCGTTGAATTAAAACTAAAATTCAGTGTTCTACTACTTTTGTAACAAGTTACTCATCGTCATTGGTTGTTTTACATCAGTCAGTTGTCTGAGATCAGTTGTGCGCCAGCGCAATGTAATTATTACGACAAGCTGCCAAATATATGGCGCAATCGTACGTAACCATCTATAACTGTCTGAGAGATCTCTTAATAAATCGATCTTTAACGTTATTTTAATACCAATGCAAAAATTGGAGCACAATAACTTATCTGTAAAAAAAAAACAAAAGATGATTCGAAAAATATTATTCTGTGAACACCGGACTGACTTTTTAAACATTGCAAATATTAAAATTAAATAAATTTCGCATAAAACACACGTGCATGCAACTACAACTAGTGCAACGGAGTTTGTAAAATTGCGAAAATCGTAGTCAGCGATTCACACTATTGCAATTTACACAAATTGTGAAATAAGTTATTAAGTCAATGCTAAGGTCACTACTTCGCATTGCCTATTATACTAACTTTAAACATTAATTGACATACATTTTTTGCACGCTACCTAGAAAAAAATAATCCCTACTAATTTTATAAATGCGAAAGTAACTCTGTCTGTCTGTGACGCTTTCACGCCTAAACCGCTGAACCGATTTTGATGGAACTTGGTACAGAGATAGTCTGAAACCTGGAGAAGGACATACTAGGCTACTTTTATCCCGAAAAATACGGAATACGCAATAAACGACACCCACGTGAGCAAGGCCGCGAGCGACCTCTATTAGGTACTGTAATAAAACAACTGTAAGGCAAAATTCACATGACAGTCATAGAAAAACTTTAATTATACTAAACCTGTGTCGCCACCACGATATCGACTGACCGATATCCAACAATCCAAGGCTATCTATTAATTATTAACAACATACATACGTAAAAATAAATTGCAGTCTCACCTATCTTTCTAACCTCGAAATCGTTCCCTAAAACCCAATTTTTAATGTCATTAACACGATTTATAGATAAACAGTCGATAGTACTTGCATCGATAGCAGCGACTCGTGATGCCCGGCCCTGAGGGTAACCTTGCTTCTGTCTCGTTCACACCCACAAGAGTCAGCATCTGTCTGTCTCTGTTTAGCTGAATGTTTGCAGTGATAACTACCGGATTCCGTGCGCGTGCGTCGCGATACAAATTAATGTTTGATATTTCCTTCAGTGATGAAAGGGTTGTTTGTGTTGGCGTGGGAAACTGAAATATTTTGTGATATTTCTAGAATTTTTGATTAATTAGGCGCAGTTTGGAATTAGAATTACAAGGCCTAGTATACCTGTTAATAAAGCCTGAATAACGGAATCAGTTTAAAAAAATATTCAATTAAATAAGTAATCATTTCTTCTCTATGTTTCTTGGTTACACTATTTTTGACACCCATACTTACGAAAACTACCTATAATACTATTTATTAATTATTGCAGAATATCGATTGCCAATCGTAGTAGGTATAATAGTAGTACTAAATTTAAAGTGCACACATATTAAATTTCGTCATATATCATTATCACCTGTTTATATATAACTTTTCAGCATGTATATAGATACAAGCGAGGCCAAACTTGCATCGTGTATATGTATTATTACAAATTATTGATTTAAGACCTTTTTTACAGTTTGTAGACAATATTGTTTGTTTACGTACATTTTTATAAGTTGTAATGTTGCTTTTCTTTTTTCATAACCATTTTTACGTGATATACACTCAATAGTACATTATTATAGTATGACTATGAAGTTTGAGGCAAGGACCTATTTGTAAGGGTATTGTCTAATTTAGAATTTTACTTCATAAATCGACTGACCCTGTAATATCTAGTAATGTAAGTGCAAATACACGGAGTTTACAGTCTTTAACTTTTGTAACTTACACCTAATTTCATAATTGTTTATATACAAGTGAAATATTATCAGTTATTAGAAAATATTACAAATTTTAGGGATATTAAACTCCTCTCCTGTGGCGTTGTGTTCCCACTTCGTCCGACCCATTGAAATGGCATAGATTGTTCTACCACATGTGACCAATACCGGCCCGGCCACTATGCTATTACTACAAATACTCAGTAATGTTTTTGTTATGTAAAGTACTGTTGAACACAAACACAATATCGCAATAATACATAGAAATGACAAATTGCTGGTCTAAGTGCCCTAGTGACCTGTTTCCCCCAATAACTTGTACTAGTGTGGACTGATCTGATGATTATCTTTTGCCAATATTAACTATAGTTTTGTATGTAACATTCCTTAATGTATGGTGATGATATTCTGGTGTTTCTGGATTAACTATTTAGAGGATGAGGTTCATGCAGGATATAAACAGTTTAACCCACGTGCATATTTTGGGAGGGATCGACTAGTTTTGGAGTCAATCGGAGCCTTTATTCATGAGCTCCTCACGCGGCTTTGCCGCGAGTTCTGTCACAAATTAGTCGGGCCTTCCTAAAATATGCACATCAGTTGAACTATTTACATCCTGAATATTACGTACTAGAGGAGATTCATGCTTAGTATTGTACAAATACGAGCTGGTATGGTGATCTAAAAGATTGTAATGAAAGTGAAAATGTTTCATGTTTCTCTTCAAGATATTGTCATAAATTTAAAAAGTCAAAACATTTGTACTTTAAAAATTCGCTAAAATAAATATTAGAACGGCAATACACGTTGTACAGGAGCTTATAACGTCACATTAGGTGCTAATTACGTCATATTTAAGGCCGAGACAGACGGACTGCATCCCGACCGCAACTGCAACTACCAAATGCAGTTTGAAGGCAGTTAAGATGCAGTCAATGCAACTGCATGACATCTCCCGACTGGATACAGTTACTTGCAGTTACGATCAGTGTCAATGAAGGAAATATGCACCAAATGTGACAATATTAACCCTCCGGTAGTCGTACAAGACGTGTAACCTGGACATATACCAAAAATTACCGGTTCACCCCAACTCGGCTAACCAAAACACCATTTAAAGAGACTACGCTAACATTCAAGGGAATTAGGACAACCAATTATATTATCTGCCGGCATGACCAAATTGGACCAAGGCTGCCGGTTTGGAACAGATAAATGTGTATGACTGTTTACTGTGCGTTATTCGTACATGTCACTCATAGATAAATAAAAACGGTTCGCATTCACGTAGTAATTAGCGGATTAGGGTTAAAAGGCGATGCGGGGAATTTTAGCGTGTGACTCTAATGTATTGGAGGGTTTACTAGCCAAAAAATTATACAATATCTAACATAACAATGAAGTGTATCGTCAAGTTCTTAATTTTTTTTAAATTGCTTTTCATGTAACAGGTTTTTTTTTGTAAATAAATCTGAATATGTCCAAATTGTAGATTTTTGGTGCATCTCTACCTACTTTTTTAAAGACAAAACTTGTAACAACTTGTTAATTAATTTTGAAGGGCCAAAAACACCGATATTGTTAATTAATCATACAAACAAATACATTAGCTGCCGGTATCTAGGGCGCTTCGATTGTGCAATCCATCAGTTATTGTTTTAAATCAAAATGGTCACATGCGCAGACGCAGCGGCTGTCGCAACGCGCCCTAAATTATAATACTTTTTGCAAGTGCAGCGATACATCAGTACGTAGTAATACGATGACTAATAATTATGTCATCTTTATCATATTTAGCCATTTTGCGTACGAGAAAATGTAAGAAAGGTGTCGCACTTCATTTGTTGCGATTTGGAACAAAAAGTGAAAAGGACTAAAAATTCAAGTTAACAAGGCTACTACTAAATACTAAATGATCTCTACCATTTTAACATTGTAGAAGATTCGAGGAATACTTCATGTAACTATGTATAGGCTGCAATATGCGTCCGAAGTTTCTTTAAAATAATATTCTGAATTCTTTATCAAATACAAGTCTTTGCTCCACCTTCGGAATGAAAATTCTATGCAATAAAACTTTGAATCTTGAATCTTCTTCTCTAATAAATACTTACATGCAAATCTTCGAAATCAAACTGCACCCACAACAAAAATTGCCAATAAAAAAATAAACCTAATTTAACAGTAATTACAGATATAATTAGCATAATATTCCAATGACCTTTTTAAGTCCAGTCCGACTTTACCTAATTAGATCGCGCGATCTCGATGCACCGAACTAAAGAACGCAATCTTAATATTACAAGGTCTCTTCATTCGACTCAAACACGTGCAGGTTTTATGTAAAGAAGAAATAAAGAGGACTTTATAATGCTTAGGAAATATCCTTTTTCAATAACATTTAATTGCGAAATGGAGGTAGTACTACAAAAGTTTAGATACTTGTTAAAACTGTGTCTAATGTCAAAATCTACACATCAAATGGGTGATTAAGCTTTGTTTAGTTTTGTTCTACCTGCTTTATTCCTAGTTATTTGGGGTTGGCGTCTCAGACCAAATAAAAAACCAAGACAGAGCGCTGTCAACAGTGACGTGAGGCCGGTTTCGTAAACGTGTGTACACTTAGTGAGGTGTAGTTTGATTGAAAAATTTTGTAAATGTGTGCGTGTGTGCGTGTATGCACAGAGCGGAGGTGTAGTTTTGGCATGCTTCACTGTATTGTTCGCTGCGTTCTGTCTTGGTTTTTATTTAGTCTGAGGTTGGCATAAAATGTTTTCTTCCTCCATTCTTCCCTATTAGCTGTCCCGCTATCATTCACCCTTTTCATTCATATCATCTCTTACACAATCCATCCATCTTTTCTTTGGTGTCCCTCTTCCCCGTCATCCATCAACATTTATATGATTTATGCTATTCTTAATGAAGTATAGACAACTGTTAAAGACGATTTTGTAGTGAGACAGTACTTTTTTTTAGTTGATTTTTAGGTCGCTCAATCCCGGAAAACTAAGGAAGTTTCACACGGGCAGATCCGCGGACGCAGCTTGTATGTTACTTCTGTAAAAATGTGCCAATAAATAAAAATACCCCTTACTACAACGTGCGTAATTCGTGAAACTATATCAAAATTAGTTCACTAGTTCTGGTGACACGCACGAAAATAACTCATAATATCGATTTGTTTACGCGGATAAAAATATTAGAGGCGCCAATGTGTGTGTGGGCGCATCACGCGGCACTTCAAGGTAATTAATCTTATCCAATGAACGTAGAAGAGACTACATACAAACTGATTGAGTACTTAAAAAATGGGATTAGAAATGGCGAATCCACTATTTGCGTTTCGGTCACAAAGAATGTGTGTGAGTGAGAGGCAAATAACTATAACAATAGTTACGAGTACAACGCCAATTTTAATCTCATTCTGTAAGTTATCAGGTAGTACAGAAAGCCAGCAGTCGCTTTCTGCTTACGCTTTACTGAGCAGGGTAAAAAGATTACTTGGATGAAACAGATATTTTGCAGAAAAATAAAATCGCATCTCATGGCAGGTGTTTTACTCAACAATTTATTATACCTTTATTTTTACCCGATAACCTACTTGCAAACTAGCTCGACCTAATTCTAATACTTCATAATCTATCCTGCTATTACTACGTTCTACCTGTACACTTTATAACCAAGAGAACCTTGATTTTGACACTCTAAGTTCCGAAGCCAACGAAGACAATTTGCACGATGCCACGATGGTGTGATGTTGCGAAAAATTGACCTTAAGCCAAGCATGGTGGTGACGTGTGAGCCCCGTCGCTCCACGCCACTGTATAAAAACCTTCAGTTGAAACGTTTAAACTTAACCCAGTGATCATGACACACTTTTAGTGATTACGTACGGCTGCGGCCGTGTGTGCGCGCGAGCACATTTCGACCACGAATTTTCGCCCGCCTTTTTTCTTTTACTAAATAGGTCGTTTTAGTAGGTCGGTATATATAGACGACCTTAATACGACGGCTATGGGATTGTAGCACAAGTATCAAGTAGATCAATGACATGTTTTTGAGGGATCAAAAATAGTACTAGTTTTTATAGGGGTTATTTTTATTTTTATTTGTTGCCTGAATTGGCACAAGGCCACAACACAATAGTTTTCAATAAGTTAAAAAAAAAACTTTATTTATGGACAATTATACACACGTATAAAAATAATTGCAGTTTACACTACATTGATTAAATCTAATAATATTATTTAGGAAAAAATAACAAAGGTATTTTTAAATAACTCAATAAAAATAATAATGTTTAAATTGATTCGGCGAAGGCGGAAAGAGCGGACGCCAGATAGAGGCAAGGCCAGCCGTCAAGGTCCACAAAAAGGTATAATTAACAAATTTAGACTCTATTGATCTTAACGTAGAGCTGTTAATTGCGTGGTTTACATGTGTAGTGCAAGACAATAAGTTGGGTGTTTTAATGCAACATTTTTCAGTAATAGGTAGAGATCAAGGTTGCTTAATGTAGACGTGTTGTACGTAGCTAAGGTCGGCGCACACGCAGCGTGTAGGTGACGGAGTGGGGGACTGAACTGAGTGGGCCGGTGGATTCCCAATGTGATTATGGACTTATATTTTGTTGCCAAATGCTTAAACTATGACTAATTTGATCATTTTACCTGTGAGTGTAAAAAGCAATTTATTACCAGAGACATTTTAATTACTGACATATAAACAAATAGGGAACATGCATGAGTGTTTTAAGGGATGTTGTTTAAGAAATAATTTTATAGCTATGTCCATAGAGCATTAACATACCAATCTACTTCGTACCTTCAATATTTAGGCCGATTATTTGAAGAAAATTTGTATAATGCATAATCTAATTAATACGGCTTTTGTGACAAGTGGACATCGTGCCAATTATATTTTTTTAGAATTTAACACGCCTGTCTTCTTTTCTGTATAAAACAATAACAAGAATCCTATTGTTTTTTTTTTGTGTCCATGGCAATTATGTTGGTAAGTTTGCCAACAATATGTTTTTGTTCTTTCTAGTTTCTGGTACACGCATTATATTATTCTAGGCACAATAACAAAAGCTTATGCATGAAAAAGTAAAAGTAAAAAAGTGAAATGATGTGTCACACTTTTTACTTTAGACATACTGCTATTATGTATCTGTGACTATACTACGTCATCCATTGTCAGATTATAATCAAATATGATGGATCTTTTTTTTATGAAAGGAGCGAAAAAGGATGATTTTTATAAACATTGCTCTACTTTATTCTACATTATATTGATTAATTAATGAAATACAAATAATTAATAAGAGTTACACAGAAGGAAACTACTTACTAGTAAATAGAATCTATAGTCTATTTAATAGTCAAGGCTTTTATTTGGTACCAGGAAATTATTTACAATAATACAAGTGGGGGAAAGAAATAGAACGATATGTCTGTCCTGCTCTCGCCTTCACTATCACTAAGTTACTAATGATTAATTGTCTGTGTGTCAATGCCGAATTTGGGTTTGTATGTAGATATTGGGGTAAGGTATTGAATTGTTGAGGCGAACCTTGGTACTTACAGTCTCCTTTTCTGTAATATTTTGGTTTGGTATTTTTTTTAAAGTAATTTAAATATTTAAAATTCCTTACTTAACTGACACCAAAAATATATTTTCTTCTGTCAATAATTCTTTTGTACAAAATGCTGTTAAGATTTTAAATAATAAATTCTGAACTGTCCTGAAAAGTGAATAAAATTACCCGTAAAACAAAAGAACAATGACTCGAAATAACAGAGTCCCAGTTAAATGTTTCATGTAATATTTAACCTTAACCGCCTGATTATTGAATTTAGGATTTAACCTGATAAAATAATTCAATCGTACTGACAGAATACTAGAGAATGAACCAGAATCGCCATTATTATTCAAATCTTCATAAAATTTCCCGCTTTTATTCCTACGGGAAAATAACGTGCGTATTTTCCCGCGCGCAAAAGAATCGTTTATTTTTTTTTTTTGCACCGCACACATGGCATTGGCAATGTCTTAAAAAGCCATAGCTACTCTATATGCTAAAGTAGGTCATGGATGTCCCCGAAATTCATTGCACACTCAATTAATGAATGAATGGTTTTAGCAGTGACGAATGATGAAACAACAAATAGAATGAGAGAAAGAGATAGATGTATCCATGACTTGGTGATTGGACCTTGGCTGATTTGTTTTAAAGATATGTATAAAATAATAAAATTCAGGCAGGTTATCAAACACGTATAAAATGAAGCCTGTTGTTAAAATTTTATTGGGTGAAGGGTAAATAAATATAAAAAATAAATATTAGCCTGTAACTGCCCCACTGCTGGGCAAAGGCCTCTTCTCATACAGAGAAGGAACGAGCATTGATCACCACGCTTGCTCACTGTGGTTGGCGATTTCAGAACATTAAGTCCGTAAGTCATAAGGGTGAAGGGTAAAGAAGATTTAAATCACCACTATATACCATCTTGTCTATGAACAGGCAGGAATCGGTAAAGTAGGTTTCTATCTGTCTTGGAAAGATGAAAGAAGCGTATAAAAAGGTGTCGTGGCCCGAAAAAAATATTGAATAATAAAGGAATAAAGAAAGTATCATTGTATTAAAATGGGTCATATATCAAAAGTATGTCGCCACCAGCCAGACGATTTTATCACTAGTAAAGTACTAAGATACGTCCATATTTTACATGTTCTAACGAAGTGCAAGCGATAACGTCCTACTTTAACTAAAAACCATCAAACTTCTTTAATTACGTTACGTCACATCCATATGTAGTAATTTTAATCTATGTTGATAACAAACAAAAAACTCCATTAGGAAGTGAATTATCAGAGCTATCTGTATAACAGCTGCGAGGCGCGGGCTAGAGCTCACTATCAAACTAGGCCAAGGTCGGTGAGACGGGCGCGGATGTCCGCGGGCCAGCGAAACGTGACCTCCGAGATAGTAATACAAACCCCCCCTTGGTTGCACGTGACGTAGATCCGCGGGGAGATGCACGGATCTCACTATCATGGTTGCGCATCGCGATCGCGACATTTTTGCGCCGATCGCAGCCGAAAACCGCCGAAGGTTGACGAACGGTCGCGAACATTTCGCGCGTATCGACTGACGTTTGTTTTTATTGTGTCAGCAAATACGTAACAATATGATTACTTTCTCTGTGGGCTAGGCTGAATATCTAGCGCCTAGTTTTATCCACTTTTCGGAACGATTCTACATTAAGTATATTATTATTTATGCCTGTACTTACTACTTAGGTCATATATATTTTTAGTGATACATAAATATTTGACTTTGGAATATGATCAAAACAAGTTTGAATTGATTTATCTGTTTATATTATTATCCTGATTATTTTTCTCCCAATTGCTGTGAGAAATGTTCCTTTCTGTGAAATACGTCAATCAAAAAATTATGCTAATGTAAACATGCAATAAAAGTGATATATTTACATCGATTGTTCAAATTCTCTATATGATATTTACAAGACTTTGGATGTAACTAAACAAACAAACATTGTCAGAACTTGTCTGAAGCGATTTCTAAACATCAAAAATATTATAACTTAATGGAATAAACCCAAATTAATTTATATACATAGACAAAATAAATTAAAGAAAAGACACTTTCGTCTAACTTTTTCTAAAAACTGTTTTCTTCTGTACGGTTTGTTTTTTATGACCATGGCAATAAAATATAGACTATAAAACTTACCATTATTGTATTCTGTCCACAGATCATAAAACAAACCCTTTACGATGGAGTATTGATAGAATAAAAACTTTTTTTAACATTGTATCTTGCATGTCGTAACCATGGAGTATTTATTACAACTAAGTTTACGGGGCCCATAAAACATGCCATAAATAGTCGGTGCGTAATGACAACCCTTTACATGGGGTTGGGAGTGAAACATTAGGAAAGTAGCAATGAATCCATAAAACACGTTTTTAACTTTTTCTTTGAGATTACGGTACCTTTTAGTTTTGTAGCGGACAGTAAGCTAAATAAAATACCGTTGGAAAAGAAGTGACAAAGTTTTAAGTATTTACTTTGTTTGCTTCTGGTACAATATTGATCTGACTTCAATATTTAATGAGGTGCTTAGCAATCAGGTACCTATACAACGTGTTACAAAAATACCCCTAAGGCCGAAAGGGGGTTAAAATGTCCCTTGTAAAGAGTCTATTGGCAATATTTGAAAAAAGTAGAATGACGTATTTTTTTTTTGTATAATACATAAAATAAACATCACTGAAACGCAAGCCTAAAAACAGAAATAATAGACTACCCAGACAGTTATTTACATTCTTACCTAATTTCCTTTGAGAGGTAAATGACAACGACTTTAAAAGACTACTTGATTAATATTTTCTTTTTCATGGGGAATTATGTAACACTTTGTTATAGCTACATAAAAAATAAAAAATGGCTTTCTCTTTAGATTTCCCCCAAAACCCATTTTAAAATGTGTCTTAGTTCATAAAACTCCTTTGGCTCTGCCTTTCTAATTTCAAAACTAAATGAGATGACTTTTCATTTCCCTATCTTCATTAACTCCCATCACCACCATGGCCATCACTCATCACGTGATCACACTATCAAATCATATCTTAATCGGTAATTTACGAGCGGAATACTATGGCGATACAACGCTATCGTTGATAGTGTATCAGCGGTACCTACACGTATATATTTTACTAGATATATACCGTATATGTAAACCTTATATATTTATTAGATTACTACGACTTCAGTGGCCCTCGACCTGAAAGGGTGACATTATTTCAGGGTCTTGCAGAAAGCAGCTACATTGACTAGCGTGCTTGTATAAAATTGACATTTTTTTCTCACTAAAATTACCTCTAGGTATAGTTGTCACAATCTAATACGTCCGATTTGACACCTGTCAAAATACTAAGAGTAATGTCAACACTAGTAATAATTACTACAATGCGTAGCGTTTAGTTTTATTTTATCATGGGTACGCTATGTTCAGATAAATAAAAAGGCGTCTTTCTGTAAGATCGGAGGCGTGCAACTTCTGTACACATTAATCCTTTTATGCAAACGTCACATCGGATCTATTACGTTGTTCGAACTGTAGGTATTGCACTTTCTTTGACAACTCACCATTAGGGTTCCGTTCTGACGTGTCAGGCAGGGAACCATAAAAAAAACTAGTGGATACACAGTAGCTTCCTCTTCTACTGATATTCTTACATTAAGGAGCTGAAATCTGTTTATTTTAAGGTGGATAGGCCAGACAGCAATCAATCAGCGTAATCTTGTCATATTCACAATGAAGAAACAAAAAGTAAACTTGCTACAAGCTTTGACAGATTTCGTATGAGGTAACTGTCAAAATGTTTGGGTCAGGTTTAGCGTAGAATTGCGCGCGGATCACACAACCAATTCCTATGCAATTTGAGCACTGAAAACCCGAAAAATTAAAAACTTTTCGCTTGCAAGAATTTTGAATTCCAATTAATTATGAATTATTATTCACTTCCTTCGAGACCTAAATTTTATGACACCAGAAAACAACAGCGAAAATAGGGTTCGATGTATTTAAAATATACTTTCAAGTTTCCGATTAACACTTCGACCCAGCGCCCTAAATACCAACGTTTATTGCTGTAGAAAAAAAAACAATCGGCGCCAAAATCCCGGTTTCATGCAAATAGTTGTAATTGGGACATTTTGGCGCCAAGGTCGACACCTGTCTCCATGGCAACCGACTTTCTTCCCAACTTCTAGGGCCTGATGAAACACAAACATTGTAACTAATAAGGCTTCAGATAATATTCATGTAAATGATATTGCGGTGATAAAAAAGAAACTATGTGAGTGTTTTGAGCTTCGTTCAGCTCGGATTGTTCTGTGTTGTAACTGAGGCTGTTCGCTGTAAACAAAAGCTCTGTATTTGAAAGGAATAGTATAGTGTATTGACAGTAAAGAGTGGTTTGTGTCAGTTATGATTTGTGTGTCTAGACAAAAATATATTTCTACTAAAGTGGAATAATCCCGGGCTTAGGCTAGTAAACATCAACAACAAAATAAAACATGGCGTCGCATTCAAGAAAAATCTAGAAATCTAAATTTTCGTTACAACAACATACATAATCCATTATTTACATTTACTTACGCAAAACTTTAAAACCGACGAATTTATCAGACAATGATTCAAAGGCTAGTTTTTATCCGCGGCCATTTTTACGCGCGTCGCGGCTGCGCTGGCGCATCAACGCAATGTGTGTCAAGGAAACGAATGTATTGGAGAAAAATTCGCGAACCTTGACGCCGTTAGATTAGAATTAGGACTGTCCGAGTTTATTTATTTTATTACATGCGTTAAAAAAAAGAAATTGCGAGTCGTGGGCGATGGCCGATGGTAGAATAAAATAAATATGCCAAAGGAAGGTCAATTGCTCGGGATTGAGATTTTTAATCATATGCTTAGTGTTTTAAGTTTTATTTGAAATCGTAAGTGTTTACAATAAACTAGAGGCATTACTGTTTTGTTTTCAATTTAAAATGTAAAGGATGAACTAACTGTGCGCGTAAGTGAAAGGTATTAGAATATGCATGCATGCATGGAATGACAAGATATTCTGACTTCATCAGGGCGATTTTTAAGCCGGACATTTAAGTATTTAATTGTAAAATATTTAATTAATTACAGTACAACACAATTAATAAGTTACATCAATGTACCTGATCATACAACCAATGGCAGACATTCGCGCCACTCACACTTATTGCGTCAGGGTAAATATCATTTTTTACTGCAGTAATAATAAACATTCGAGGAGCTCGTGGCTAAATAATTACAGCCGCATAGACCGATCTTCCGGGTTAAGCCACGCTTGCCGAGGTTGGTCTGTGGATGGGTGACCATTTACCATAGCGAGTTTCCTCCGTGCCTCGGAAAGCACGTAAAGCCGTTGGTCCCGGCTGTCATTTGTAGATCTTTAACAGTCGTTACTGTTGGTCAGAAGCCAGAAAGTCTGACAACCAGCCTTACCAAGAGTATCGTATTACCCAGTTACTGGGTTGTGGAGGTCTGATAGGCAGTCGCTCCATGTAAAATACTGATATTCAGCTGCATCCGGTTCGACTGGAAGCCGACCCCAACATAGTTGGGAAAAGGCTAGGCAGATGATGATGACTAATAAACATTCGTGGTCTAGAAGTCACACTCAGTCGGCACTCTGTTCGGAAGAGATCGGTTTTACGAAGTTTACCGATGCAAATTGTACTCATGCAGCTTTAAATTTTCACTAAATCTTTAGGGTTTTGTGGTCTATGGATTAGTGAATCCCACGTGGGCACAGGGCCTCGGATTCTACTGAGGTTAGTTTTAGTCGGTATGAGTCCGACATAACCCTCAACCTTCCCCAGGGTACAGGGCGTCTTCATCCTCATGGGGAAATCCATGAGGATTTTCCCACGTGAAAATATTGCAAAATGCAAACGGGTTCTTGAATTTGCAGCCTTCTGGTAAAACCTTAACGAGCTCACAAAGCCTTTATTTTAAGGGTCGTTTTGCATCATCGCGTACATACCCCCACACTTTCAACCCACACCCTATTACTTATATCTCAAAATCGGAACCCATAGCAACCAATAACTGACATCCGAGCCAAGAATACTTTCATCTACATTGCCGATATTGGACGAAGCATTATTAGTTCCAACAAAAGGTCACAGTTCGGTGTGATAGCGGCCAATAAAATAGTTCATTACCCTCTCGTCCACCTAAACAAACAACTAATTATATTTAGACACATTAGTTAAAGGAAACATCAACATTTGTTACAATAAAGTTCATTAATATTCATATGGGAACGGCTGGTACAATTGAAGAAGAAGAGGAAGAAATTTTGTGGAATAGAGATAAGGTATTGTTTTAGACTACCATAGTAGGTTGAGATGATAAAGCTTTCTTCAGAGAAGTTTCTCCACGTGTAAACAAGAAAGTTTTAAAGATAGCAAATTAATACCAAAGAACTAAGTCTTCAATCGACTTATTGAGATTGTTTCGAAAGATAAACGACTAACAGACCCTCATAGAGATATTGTTACAAATTCTACTGAAATTATTCCAAATATATCAGTGTGTTTTGCATACAACATGCTTCCGGCCCATCAATGTACGTAGGAAACATGAGTATTTATAGCCCACGGGATTCGCTGAATAAAAGTTTTATACCCATCATCAGACCATTGAACCCGGTCGATGCCATTAAAATTAAACCTACACGATTCTACAACGCTTGGGAAAATATAAACAGTATATTTGGAAACTAACTATCATAAAAAGAGGAGTTTTATCATTGTTTCGACGCCGTTCTTGGAATTAAAAAGGTTGATGCTCAAAATGTTTTAGATAGACACGTATGGTATAGTGTTACACGTGGTTTTAAAAATACTGTATAGCCACTTGATAGAGCTCATCCATTACGGAATAAGTGTTATGATAGGTTTAAAATATTTAACTGTGCAATCGAAAGTATTACATGCGAGTCCATTGAAATGTAATTCGGTTCTATTTAATTTTATATAGAGCATCTTCTGCATCTTGTTTAATCGCCCCGACAAAGTTATCAAAGATTGAACTAATGAAAGCTGAATATCGATTTTAGTCAAAGAGCTAAAACCATCCCGAAAACTTCTTAAATGCATTATCTTAAAGAGTAACTTCGTCTACGTAATCGCGGTGACGTCCATTTGAAATCATACTTTCACTCTCTGCGCGTCGCGTGCGCGCGTCTATGCGGAAGCAAGCCAGCGCAAGCGCATTGATTTATCGCTATCTTGTGAATGCTACTGAAAATGTTCGAATTGCATTCGTTATTTATAGCTAATGCACCATTCCCTTGTCCTTTCGATCGAGGCCTGATATTAATTTGGAATTAACTGAGTGAGCACTTCGGTTAGAAAGCGTTTTGAAATGTTTCTTGTAAGCAAATATAGATCAGAGAATAAGGAAAACAAGCAACTGACTACTATGTCCACTTTAATATACTTTGCGAAGTAAGAAAGCTACACAAAAATCTCCTTCATTTTTCTTATCTCAGTCTAGTAAAAGGTGAGTTCCCCTTTCCGACCATGTAATTTTTTGGTCATAAGCGCACAAATCTTCTAGAACTATCGAATACATCATGCGTCAATCTTAAAAGAAAAGTGAAAATATCCAAAATACCACTCCACACGAACATTCGTGTGCCAAAGACCCCCCATTTTGCAATAGATGAGCTAACTAAATTAAAAATAAAAGTTATTGTTAACAAGAGAAAGCAATTTCACCATTATAAATGTACATGTGATTCCATCGTTTGCTTGCAACCATTACTCGAAAGTATAAATTAATTTCTACAGGCGAATTTAAATCTTAATGCCTTTCATGTAAGAGCTGATATCGCGTGAGATTGAATTTCAGTTGCAATTGTACCGAATCTTAATGATGGCTCGGTTAGGATGACACGCAAAGTCGAATGACTGATTTCGAAGTTTTTAGATGTTGTAAAACATTACTCTTATGTAGCAAGAAACTCATTTTTAGTTAATTAGTAACAGTTGACTGAAAAACAAATGATATATGCTTTATTAATCGAAGTACCACTAGAAATCTTGAAGCGAAATAAGATGAAAACTGTTGATGATGAATTATTACATAAAAAGGTACACAAAGCGCCAGAAAAGCGTACATAAAAACCACCAAATTTTGAACTTCACACGAAAATCCTCAAGGAGAAGGTGATTGAAACACCACATGATCAAAATCATGGAAAAGATCAATTCACTTACTTGACCATGTTAAAGTTCAAGCAACTTGCAGAAGATTCTTGGAATGTCTCAATTAATAGGCTAGAAGCAGGAAGCGGTGCAGAAATGAGCGCTTAACGTTATAGCTAAACATATTTTATGGCCTAAGACCGCAGAGCGCAAGCCAGTGCTGTGTGCACATTGCCAAGGCAGTATCCAGGAACTCTCACATATATTGCTGGAATTAATTGTTTTATAACGATGTGGATTACAATTGAAAAGACTAGATAATAACAGAATAAAAGAGATATTGTTTCTTGTGGCTTGTCACGCACTCGTCAAAGCTAGTGCATTATCAACTGAAATTAATAGATTAATTATTGCAATGGACGTTGAAAAGAACAAAATAGCGATTGATGAGTGATTCATTTGTAAGAAACTAGAGTGCTATTTAAAAGTCGACATTTTTTAATTTACAATTGAAACCGCGCCCCAAATTGACCTAGGTAATGAATAAATGCACATGTAGGTATTTATTAAAAACTTAAGTCTGATATCATAAGGATTCGATGATACCTATATCAAGTAACGTAGAAGATCGATCGAATTATAATAATCTGCTCGGAGACCCAGTTTTGAAAGTAAATGTTAAATCTGTCACAAGAAATTGCCTTCCGATATCTATAGAAATGTTTACGATGTTGATTGCGATTTTATTTATAGATATCAAAATTTTTATTGAGTACATTATTGCCAGGTATTGCAATAAGGTTTACCAAGAAATCTTTTTTATTACTATAAGATAATTCTATCAATCTGAAATTCACCGGTAATGGTCCCACTATCCACTAGAAATCCATAATCTATTTATTAGTTTCTACTCAATTGAATCTTCCTTGCATGAATTCTGTTTCTATCACCCAAAAGGTTTTTCAATCATAATGATTATCCTAGGCTGGTTATCAATGCTCCACTCCATGCGATTATCACCCTGTGGTGTCCGCAACGAATCTCATGTAGGGCAAGTTTCTTCCAAAATTTTCGGATTATCAAATTCTGCAGTTTAATCTGTTCCCTAAATACGTTGAGATTGTTTTCAGCAAGCAAGACAATTCGCCTTCAATTTGAGCAAGCTACATGCTCTTGAAACAATCAGGCCCACGTGAACAGATGAGAACTGCTCAGATAAACACAAGGCCGCCGTTGATAAGCTATCAATACTAGGACGCCATGTTCCGTGATTTTATAATACAAGTAATTGTTTGTTGTTGTTGTGTGTGTCGGTTGTAATACGTAATCTAGAGTACGAAACATTTCGGGTGCAAAATGCGAATGTATGATTGGGTGCTTATTTCTTGATGGAACAATCTGCTAAGCCACGACTGAATGTGGTCCTATCCCAAGTTGTGCCAAAACATTTGCTGCTCTACTTTCTGCTTCCAGTTTAACTTCTAGCGTCAATATGCCATTTTATTTGCCTTCTGCGATATAAATCACAATATCCAGACCGGTTTTCGTCGTTGCGAACCTTTTGGGGAAGCCAATTTTCAGTAGTGGACTAACTGGTTACTATCCAAGGAACTGTCATGCCATGCAGCGTACTTTGCCCTAAACTTTAACTTGCCCTAAAAGTTTTAGAAGAGCTTTCCAAAGTTTTAAAGTTTCTGATGTTTTTTGGAATTCACATTTTTAAGACAGGTCATGTGCTTCGTTTAAAATTCAACGTTTCTCTGCAGAAGTTTGGCGTAAAATCTTGGAGGTTACAACATTACTCATCTCTAAGAAAATTGACTGCTTGCTGAAAAGTTATTTATTGTACAATATTTCAAATATTCAAGCATACGGGTGCATTGCCGCTTTTCAACTCTGTTCATGTCATGAAAAATGCAGTATTAAATGAACAGGCACCATTTGTAACTCCTGGAACTGCATTTTTCACAGAACCGAGACCTATTTCCAAAATGACGTCACAGACCAATACAGAATTGGAGTAAACTTATTGTTTACTCAGACAGCCTTCTGTCCGTGGTCAAATTTAGGAGACTAAGAAATATGGTCAACAACCAAATTAGCCACAGAAACCATACTTTTACTATATTTACAACAGACATTCACTTTCAATCAGAATGAACACAAATAGACGTGCTGAAAAAATTCGGAGAGCCAATGTTTTTCGACGGAATCATTTTTATAACTGCGCAATACTTAGATAATATTGTACAAGGTCGCTACGCTGTACAACGTACAGGTATAGTTAGTGATTGTCCTCAGGTTTTAGGAACATTATGAGTAATTGCACCTGTGGCCAAAAGTCAAGATTGTTTTCTAAACGGTGTTGCTACATTGTTTCAAAAGTAGTGGCGAATCCGGATAGTAGCACTTGGTTTTGGTAACGAAATGCAGTCTGAAATTTCATTTTCGTAGCATTCCAAGTCTGGCTTGACGAGACGAATAGTTTTTGAAGTAATAAATACCTACAACTTTCGTTTTAAATGTTGTTGTATTGATAATTAATCAATTGGTAAAAAATGACTCTAGAACAAAACCGAAACTGCGTAATAATGATAATGCATAGTACTTTTGTAGTAGCCGCCTACGTAAAGTGAGATTCTTGGTATGGCAGATCTGTCCAATTATTCACATCTATTTTCAATATTTCTGACAATAGGATCAAAGGCTGTCTTGAATTTGACTTCCCGAATGATTTTAACCAGAAACACAAGGTTAATAATCTCAAGGTATCAAAAATTTAGGTTATTAACCAAAAAAGTCACTAGTCATTCATTTTTGAATCATTCAAACAGTTGACTCTTAAATAGCGAGTAAGGCTATGCAACATACATCCCGCTTGATAATGATGATAAAACACCAGCTGAAGTCCTAGTAGATAAGACCAAAACGCGAAATAAAACTTTCGTCCTGAAGAGTCCTTTGGGAAAATCCTTAAGAATTTGAAGAAATCTTGAAAAGATGAACGACGACCTGTTTTGTTTTGATTGAAACTACTATGAATAACATGTTATAAATAACTCTGCTGTAGTAATACCTAATATGGAAATAAACTTGCAAAACGGCGAAAGTTCAGATAGAAAACAAATGACTTGGACGATTTCACATTACTATTTATCGGACCAAACTGATGACTGTTTATTTCTTTTTGAAGCAAATTCTCAACAAATAAAAACTGAATTAGGTAACAATGCTATTATGACAACAAAACGTAATGAATTGTCAATTATAGGCCTTGATGCCAGCCATGCTACTGTAGTAAAGTTGTTTGCATCAAATGTGGTCAAATTATGTCATGATTTACGTGCCGATTCAATTCAGGGCCACGTTCTTTTGTGATCAGTGTAGGCCAATTTCCAGTACATTATCATTCTAAAATATTTAAAAAGAGAATATTTACGATGCAAAAATGTCTGCGAGAAAAAATCGGAGCAATGAAAGTAAACGTGCTCGCGGTTCTAGAAAATAATTTTTACTTTCAATTTACAAATGTCCAATTTAAGTTCAAAATCTTCGCAAAACACGCCAATCTCAAATGTTTATTTTTATACAAAAGCAGGTTTTATCTCTGAACAATATTTGCGTTTTTATTTTCAAGATTATTTTGTCAATTACGCTTGGGTCTTATCTTAAGATTTTGTATAAATTGTTAAGTGTTTTTAGCAATATGAAAAGGCTGTGCGTTCAGTCTTTTAACATTGAGCTTATGAGTTAAAATGTTTTGTGTACTTTATTGTTTGTCATTACTGTGTTTGTTTGTTTCAATGTTTTAGGTTAAATAACCAAAAAGTGTGCTCGTAATCTGCTCTTAAGCACCGTAAAAACAAAAAATAACAAATGATACTTACCAAGTCCAAATCGCAATCCAAAGGTTCACTGATCCGTCCACATGCACACAATAATAAAAAATCTAAATATTACAATAAAATCTGTTTGATCCAAAAGGAAATGTAACGGAATTCCTTAAAAACACTGGCAACACTCCTGTCACTGTCAGATAATTTTCAAATTGAGAACACACACAATTTCAAAATACAGTTCCACGCCGAAGGTTGCGTTCGTAACGTGTTCGATGGATAAATAGCGAGCGTCACACGTACGTCCGCTCGGTACGGCGGCCCACGAGTCACTGAACTGCCGCACAACCGCGCCCCCGTCAACCGGTGGATGCTCGCGTATATTTTTATGACTGCTCCAACTAGTGTTATCATTGTCAAACCCTGAAATGGTTGTGGATTTAAGAAATTGGGTCAAGCGGTTAGCGCTGCGGAACGAAAGCGCGGAGAGCTCATTCAATCAATTGATTTAGGGGCTGTTCTTTTTCATCGCAAACGCGGCTGTCAGGACCAGTGAGGACCAACTACATAAGAGGTCTATTATTATTAGTTCCCTGAGGCACATTTTGACCCACATAACCGTAGGTCCCTTTTCATATAAAACCTTTAAGGAAAAGAACATCGTACGCCTCAATTTCACAAATGTACATACTACTACTCTACATATTTTAAAACGTAAAACGCCAATTAAGTAATTCATAAAATATTATTTTGCTCCAATTAAACTTAACTTTTTTTTTTAATTAATTTTATTGTTTAACAACTATCTGTCCTCAAAATTAATAAAATGGGCATAGCTTTCAACCAAATATCTATCTACAAGATTTGCCTCTTCTTATCTGCTATTTTTTTATTAAAATGAACACGTGAAACCTCTAAAAAGAGTTAAGAGTAACATTTGCATCGTTTCATTCATAGCCTTCACTTTATTTGTGAACGCACTTTCGAATCGCGGTGTATCGTAAATCGCGATATTTACGCAGATTTATGAATCGTAATAACACCAATTAATGTCAGCAACTGGTCAACCGATCGCGAAAACTGACGAGAAAATGGGAATTCCTAATTGGTTATCAGTTTTGCATTTATTTTTGAGCCACTGCTGCACTGCCTGCGACCCTTTCATCGATGAAATGGATTCCTTGAAGTTTCATTAAAGGGGTTGAAATGTTAAACTTGACTTTAAAGAAAATTCTTTCAGCATTCTAAAAAACGAAATTAATTTTACATGAAATTCAAAGTACTGAACTATAATTCAAATAAACACCAACTAATCTTAAACCAATTAAAATGAACACCAGCCGATTCGTAGCGAGGACACCCGAGTGGCGCCGAAGAGCACCGACAATCAACGATCTTGCACGAATGCTTCCGAAGCGACGCGAACGTTCGCGGCCGCCAGCGAGGTCGGAGCGCGGGAAGCGCGTCACTTCAAGGTGAATTCTTTTCCCGCCAAACTGCGTCACACTGACTTTGTATTGTAGTACTATTAATTAAAAAAACAACAATAAGCTGCCTTAAAACAATTTGTTAAGTGTTAGATGTTCTTGGAATTATAAGATATTACAGCGAAACTGACATTCAATCCAAAAAGCGTCTCGCAAAGATTTTAAATTGAAAAATATTATTACAAAAAAAGTACGAGTTTTGCTTCGTATTTTTTAGATTTTCGCAAGTCAAAATGCTCTGCAAAAGCGTTCTATATTTTTTGATTCTGATTTTCTTGATTAGAAACTCAGTAGTAATGCCATAACAGCCCAATATCATAAACTTTAGACCCCTGGAGGCTAGTAGTTTAGAACGATCGTCCTGACCTTTGCACTCATCCACCCTTTCAGAAATAAATGGACCCGGTATCGAGGCCGGGGTATAACATCAACCAAGGCCTATCGATCCTCTCGTTTCATTCACCCTCGATCACAATGAAGTTATATTTAGTACAATATTTAACGTCAGCAACATCAAACATAAAATCTTTGTCAATTGCTTTGTTGATGATTCTTTCGGTTTAAAAGGCAATGCTTAAAATATTCCTTCCTTCTCTTATAATTTAAGCTCCTGACATATTCAGACTAGTAGTTAACCTCTCCTCAATTGACCATCTGTTCTCTTAATTTTCAAGCTATTCATCATCATACTGGAAGACTATACTAATATCTTTAAAAATAAGCAGTAGTATAGTAGAACTTTTGCGATGATCTCCAAAATCAGCATATTTGGTTGACCTCTCTGATGCATTTTATACAGGCTGTGTCGTAAATAGTGGTCCAACGTTAAGGGGTCGACACACCGTGTATTCAGCTATCACATACCACAATTTGAACCATTTTTTACCATAGGTCTCAGAATTATTTATTTTTATTAAAATAACTCTTCGTTTTACTAATTTAGTTGTAATTTCAACCCAATGCATTATTTTCCTATTTTGTTTTTTGTTTATAACCGCCGAATGCATGTGCTATCATATACAAGTAATTTTTATTTTTAGTAATTTTTTTTCGAAGAAACACGTATTTCTAAAAAAAAAAACCTAATTGTGGTATGTGATAGCTGAATATATCGCGTATCGATCCCTTAACGTTGGACCACTATTTAAGACACACCCTATATATTGACATTAATTGTGTTCCGTATTTTTATTTCGAAAAGATGTCTAAATAAGCCTATTTTTATATTGGCCTCGATTTTAACCAAGCAGTTTTGGAAATATTTAGGTTTGAAATTTTAGAGACCTAAGCGATTAATTTTTAAATTTGGAGAATGAGCCTTTTTTGTTCCCATAGTCCACCATTAGCGTTTCTAAAACCCGATGTGATATGAGGAATCTGCAGTTATGTCAATTATAATAGGAAAACTCAATCCCTTTTCATTGGTCCAGAACTTTAAACCCAAAAGAATGAAAGATTTACATATTTAGGCCATTCTCCTAACCTATGGGTCGGCAACCTTTTGTTGTAAGAGGGCGAAATATTTTACGTGGGGATAATGCAGGCCGCACTTAGGCTATATATCATTATACGTAGTAGTTCTCACTTCCTTATAAATATAATATCGACCGTCACGTGCGTTACGACGAGAATTTTGCGGGCCGCACCAAGACGCCTCGCAGGCCGCATGCGGCCCAGGGCCCCTTGTTACCGACCGCTGTTCTAACCAATTGAACAATGAGAGGACAATAACCGATCCTTACAGATTATTATAAATCAAACCTGTCTAATATTAGCATGTCTCAATGCGTGACCAAGAGGAGATAAGTATCAAATTCTCGCGTTTATCTGCTATTCCATCGCTGGCCATCGTCATCCTCAGGGTCGGCAAGGAGGTCGGTATCGTTTCGAACTGGTTGCTGTGTGATTACGACTCCTTGACTAAAAGAAAGGTAAAGTTCAAAGTCATAAAGTGAATTCCAACTTTTACAGATTTTTAATTAAACTTTTTTTATGTTAATTTGGAAAAGGAGGAAGTAATGGAATTACTTTTGGAATCTTTATCGATGAACCGATAACTTTACATGAATTAAGTCTTATAATTCAAAAAGTAAAGAATTGATATCGCATTTTACCTCGAGGCGAGAAAAGCGCAACCGGCGCATACAAGTTAAATAATTAATTATTTAATAATGACACAACGTTCAATATTGCTTATTGTGATGATTAATACTTTTGTCAGGATTGTTTCAAATAACACAATATGTAAAAAAACTTTCAAAAACGCAGGACCAAAAATTCGAAACCCATTTTCCGGTGTTCTGAGAAACGTGATCATGAAAAGTCCACTTTATGAATAAATCAAACAATTAAAGCGCACAAATATTTAAATTAATACCAAGACGACCATGTCTGAGACCAACAATACCTTAAAAACATTGGTGATTCTAAAGGCCACCTCCAAAAACGGCCTAGGCATTTTTTAGGCAAACGCATATCCAATTCATTCTACACTTTTAAGGCTATTTTTACACTTGACGTGTTTGCCAAACGTCAAGTTATGTGCGTGCAACTGCGAATTTAATTACGAAAGTTTATCGCACCGGGAGCCTTGGCAAAGGTCGCGGCACACTCGAGGCTCGTGTGAGGTCACCATAATGTGAGTAAGCCATTATGCTTACAGGCTGACGATCAAATATTAACAAATTTGGCAGCTATTGGCTGTTTGAAGCGAGTTTGTAGCGTGCTGTTTGTGTAATTTTAGCTGTTGAGCCTTATAAGTGTTGGATACGAGTTCCAGTGGTGATAGTTTTGACTCTGATACACTGATTGGAGAAGAAAGAAGATGAAAAGTGGGCAGTTTTGGAGCAACCAAGATATGGCACAAATAATGAACTCTAATAACATTTTAGATTAAAGTTCTCAAAGGGGCCTCTGCGCGTTGGACCTGTGTCCCCGTGTATGCCTTCCAAAGGACCGGACATCTTCCGCACGGAAGATGAGCCGTGACTGCAGAGAGATAATATCTATGAAATTGTGTACACGCTGTCCCAAGTGGTCCAAAAGAAAATGTGGAATACGTGGAACGTACGTGGTCTTATACAAAATACCTATTAAACAAAACGTTTTTTGAAGAAAAAAATATTTAATTTTGATTGATACAAATAATCTTAATTTGAAAGTGTTCCCATAAAGCTAGGACTCTGAATTTTTTCCAGTTTCATTCTAAATACTCAAGATTTTTTTTACACTAATGTGCACAAACCTGCCAGAACTTTTTAGTGGTACAGTTTTTGTTAATACAAACAATTACTTGAAATATCATAAATATTCTAAATATGTTACTAATGATAAACCTATCATATACCTCTCATTAAAGCGGTAATTTTTGGACCTATACCACATTTTCCTCTGGACAACTTGATCCGGGACACCGTATATGTGGGTTATTTCAAATTAAGTGGCGAAACTTCACAGGGATAGTAAATATCATAAATTGAACACATTGAAATTAAAAAAAAAACAAATTAAGTTCCCTAGATAACAAGATCCCTACTACGTGCGCGCTGTATTGTATTCGATAATAGCGAAGAAATTAAATTAGGAATATTCTGATGTAGAGCCGATTTTTCAATCGTCAGATAACTATTATCTCAGGAATAAATATAGCGGTTTGACATACACACATCAATAAAAGTTTGCGATCACTACTTAGCATAAGCTGATATAATTTTTTAAATTGAACTTTATCAAGAAAAAAAAATTGTTGTGTGTTTTCTTTAAATAGAAATACACAGTTTTAAGAATCTAAAAAGAAGAAGAAATCATAATATAATCTACCGTAACAAAAAAGATTTCGATTTTTCAAAGTGATCGCAAACTTTTTTTGATGTGTGTATTTCCTATACAAAAGCTGTCAAACCGCCATATTTAATTCTCAGATAAAAGTTGACGGTTGAAAAATTGGCCTTTAATTAACAGATGATTATTTTAATGTAATGTTAATTTTCCCAATAATTTAATAATTTTTAATTTAATTTAATTCAATTTAATTCAAGTTAATCCAATTTAATTTAATTAAACTTGCTTGTATTATTTGTAATTTTTGTGTGCACTATGGGTTTGACCTGAAATAAATGAATTTTATTTTATTATTTATTTAATAACTAATAAGTAAGTACTTAAGTACTATTATTGTATGCATTGCAACACCCTCGCAGGGTCTATGTATGTTTGGGATAACTATTCTATAAGTTCTCTGTAAACTACATTGTGCAATAAATAAATACTTTTTATTTCAAGGTGTTCCATTTAATAACTGGTAACTAATTTGAGGTAATCCTATACCTATCTCAATATTATACCATCCATTTTAACTGAAGACGAACTAAATGTTACCTATGTTCTTGCAAATAAATGTACTTACCATTGATACATTCATTCATAATAATCATAATTTAAAATAATAAACACATCTTTTTAAGGCAAATCTCAGCTTATGAATTTATCTAAAACAAAAACGCGTAAAATATTATAAAAATGTGTGTAATATCGTATTATTGTCACTAATGCGGAATTGCAATATTTTATCGCAGTGTTGGTGTGTGTGACTCATACGTGCTAGTTAGGCTAAGGCTACACTTAGCAGCGGCGCGAAATGCGACACTTAAGCGATTAAAACAAATGTATTAATTTTCACATGTGTAGCTATACAAGGTTAGTCAGAAAGGGGGGTACTAATCCGAAAGGGTGTTAAAGTACTCATAATAATGAGTAACTTTTGTTCTATCACTTTCTCCAAAAGTCAATAGTTTAAGAGAAAAAGCTGTTCAAAAATTACAAAAAAAAATTGCTAAAATCTATCTATCCTCAGCTATGATCAGCTGTGTTGACATTTTAGGTCATATTTGGGGTCACGAATTAGAAACTCCATTTTCTGAATTCGTAAGTAAAGTAGGGACGAAGAATTTTTGAAAAAACCAAAATAAAAAATATTTTTCATGGAAATAAAAATTATCGAATTTTTTAATTTTAACACTTGCATTGAAACCGTCATCAGTGATACTTTAAGTGGCCTGCGGATTAGTACCCCCTTTCCGACTAACCTTGTATACACGACAGCGATTTTTGGTGTCCTGTGAGGCCACACACGTGAATATCTGTCTATCTATACATTATAATAAATCTGTAGACTTGGGGTGTCAGTATAAAGGAAATGTTTTAAAGAAATAGCTGGGGTCTTAACAAAATTATCGAAATGGATTCATTTCATAATTTTGTTTCATTTCGACAATTTTCGGAATTAATTTTTTTTTATATGTTTATTTATCAAGAAAAGTTACACAGAAAAGAAATTACCCATATTTTCTGCCAAACTGCTGTACAGTTTGTCGGCAGTGTGTGACTGAGTCAATGCGGTTGACTTTTTACATAAACACTATGCTTATCTCGAAATAACATTTAGTTTGTTTCATCGTAATCGGTTCGCTAAGACTAGCACTACCCCATCTCTTCCCACAGGTGTCGTAAAAGGCGACTAAGGGATTCACTAGAGGATGGGCGGCAGCGTTCTCTGAGTACTTTTACAACTAAGTATACTGCGATCGCCAACCCGTCTGTCAAGCGTGGCGATTAAGGCAAAACCCCCCAACATGGATGTGGCGATGCTTGGTGGAGACCTATGTCCAGCAGTGGACGTCTTTCGGCTGAATAATGATGATGATGATTGGTTCGCTCAAACTATGTAAATAAAAAGAAAAGTCATGACTGACTGATTGACTGACTGATTGACTGACTCATCAACGCCCAGCCCAAACCCTTGGACCTAGAAAGCTGAAATATTGCACAGAGGTTCCCTTTATAATGTAGACAAGGAATAAGGAAGGATTTTTCGAAATTCAACCCCTAAGGGAGTTAAATAGGGGATGAAAGTTTGTATGGAAAATCGTCACTTAACGGGTTCAAAATTTCACGCAAGCGAAGCTGCGGGCAAAAGCTAGTCAAAAGATATTAGAATTAAATATCAAGAAGTATTGCGACACAATATTGGTTTTTGACTTCCACGCGGAGTCGCGGGCACAGCTAGTTAAGATTTGTTTTAATCGCTTGTGTTTTGCATATCGCGTAGCTGTTAAGTGTAGCCTCCGCCGTAATTGGTAGGCATATTTTTATAGGCATATTTTATTTTTCTCAATGTCGACTGAAAATGTGCTTGTAACTGATTAAGCCTACATAGAGTTGATATACAGCAATATTGTAATATGTACCATATAATTGGTATGAAATACAATTTAATTTTTCACTCGATATTTATGTTTAATATTGTAGGTTGTATGTCTGCGTTTCTGAAAGGTTTTTGTATGTTTTACGAGTGGAAAGCCGTTATTGACCTAGATAGCAGAGACAAGCTCTATCTTACAAAGATATTGATTTCTTGGCGCTGGTCCATAACTCACAATAGTGTTTCACAATTTTCACTTTCTTGACACTACAATTTTGCAAAACTTCGATAACAATAGGAGTAGTACTGTAAGTAGTAACACTCTCTACCACAGACAGGGCCGAATTCATGGGAGGACTACAGGAGCTTTAGTCCTGGGGCCTCCACAAGAGAGCGGCCTCAACAATATGAGTCTGTAAATTTCATTAAATTAGAAAAAAAACCCTTTCTGACAAAGAGAAAAAGTTCACATTGACAAGGTACTTTTTTTAAAACATTTCAAAGCATATTCACGTGACTGCATAAGTTCTGGTTCACTGTTTTTTGATGCTTATAATTTTTGATAAAAATACTAGAGCTCCATTTCACCGAAATTATTGATGATTTTTTGACGAAATAACTTTAAATAAAAGTAAAAACCGACTTCAAAACAAAAACTAAAAAGAGTAAAATAATTACCAAGATATAAAATTAACAGTTTCAGAAGTCGGTGGCTTTTATTTGTTTCAGTGTAGAATTGCACCGACTTCTGAAACTGTTAATTTTATATCTTGGTAATTATTTTACTCTTTTTAGTTTTTGTTTTGAAGTCGGTTTTTACTTTTATTTAAAGTTATTTATTATATACGTTTTAGTGCCATAAATTACACGGTTTAAGACTACAAATTTAAATGACACGATTGCGTAATCTTTCCTACAATTAAGTAGTTTTCTTTAAGAATTAATGTATAATTATCATGACGGCTCCTTACAAACACATACAAACTTCTTTGTTCTTGGCTAATGTTTCTGTGATCACAGTTAAAACAGAGATTGAAAGTCCTTATCAAAACTTTTGCATAAGGGAACCACAAACGAAAACGTCATCTAAGTATATTTTTTTTTTGTTTTTGTTGTTTATTTCAAAAAGCGCTGAATCTATTTCGATAAAATTTATATGGGACCACCTCTGAAGTATGATCTACCAAACAAAAAAAGAATCATCAAAATCCATTCATAATTGGAGGAGATATCGCGTAACAAACATACAAAAAAAAAAAAAAAAAACATTCAACGAATTGAGAACCTCCTCCTTTTTGAAGTCGGTTAAAAAAGCTCACAAAGTTCCATTCGCCATTCAACATTAATCACTATATAACTTGTATTTTTCTTGTATTTTATGTTGACTTCATATGTTTGTTGAGAGCTTTTTGGCTTGGAATAAATTATTGAAAAACTGCGGAAAAATGTATTTTTTCGTCTGGTTTCACAAATTCGTTGCCGTAGGGCCTCCAAACCTTATCCGTTCCTGGGCACACAACACAAAAAAGTTTTTTTCTGTTGGTCTATCTACTAATCATAATCATATCATTAAGTACTCGCATCAATGAATGAATCGAACACTATTTAGAATTCTTAGTAATTTCGACATTGTGGCCCTATTCTGTTCAGCACCGATTAATCTTAACTAAAAATATGTCTATCCTTTACTTGCAGATACAAAAATAAACTTTAAAAAAAAGTAAAAACCGACTTCAAAGAAATACTAAAAGGAGTAAAATAATTACCATAATATAAAATTAACAGTTTCAGAAGTCGGTGGCTTCTGTTTGCTTCAGTGTAGAGTTGCACCGACTTCTGAAACTGTTAATTTTATATTATGGTAATTATTTTACTCCTTTTAGTATTTCTTTGAAGTCGGTTTTTACTTTTTTTTAAAGTTTATTTTTTATTAAATACGTTTTAGTGTCATAATTTTAACCCCCTCCTTCATAACCCTTCTTTTTGGCTTTGACGTAGTTGGGCATAAAAAGTCCTTTCAAATGATACCTTACACGATATAATGAAAACATTCCAAAGGGGGGAGGGGGGGACACGCACCCCCTCCTCTTTTCCAGTAGTCAGTTCCCAACAACAAACATAAACAAAGCAATATTAGTAATTTGAGAATTTTGCTTTGATCCGATGAGGAGTTCCGTTCCACATCTCTGAAGTTCATGGTCTAATCATAACAAAATTTATATGGGACCAATCGGGAAGTATACCCTTTCGAACAAAAAAAGAATTTTTCAAATCGGTTCATAAATGACGGAGATATGAGGTAACAAACATAAAAAAAAAAATAAAAAAAAAAAATACAACCGAATTGAGAACCTCCTCCTTTTTGAAGTCGGTTAAAAAGAAAGAATATTAGAGCTGTCAAATTAGGTTGGACTGCCAAACAGATTCAGACGACACCTTAGCATATCGTCGAAGCGCTTGCCAAAACCCATATTATGTGCACGGCCAAAAAATCTGATAGGTGCACGAAAAATACAAAAAAAAGCTTATGATTTTTTTATCACAATATGAAAACAAGTTTTTTTTTAATATACTTTGCCCCACTTTAGGATTTCTCCTGTCTTGTGGGTGCATTTACAGACACAAATACTCACATGCACAAACATCCAGACCCGAAACAACTATCTGTAGGCCATACAAACATTTGTTCCGTGCGGGAATCGAACCCACGACCCGTAGCGCAGAAGCCATAATCGCTCAGCCACTGCACCAAACATGTCGTCGTTAAACTTATTAGTTATCAGATAAAACAGTCCGCTTCCTGAAAAGTTGATAAAATCCACATATGAATTTTGGCAAGCGCGTCGACGATATACCGCCAGAAAACATCTTCTTCTTAGCTTAACGATGGCAAATATAAATACTAAATAATACAATTTTGTTAAATTTTTTGTTTGGGCCCAGAATTCAGCCACGGCAACACCATCCGCTGACGCAGTCATTAGGTCCTCAAGCGTGCAGGTGATAGGGCATGCGGCGCAAGACAAAAGGTGGGCCATGGTCTGCGGAGAGACGCGGTTCTACTAATGAAATATTTTGAAAAAAATCCAAGCGTTTAGAAGTTATTTACTAGACAGAAACAACACTGCTGTGTGCTGACATCACAACACATTTACGCCATTCTAAGTATGCACGCAGTACAATGTCCGTTTCGTACGAGAAAGACAGAAAATGCTCCAAAATCTTCGCAAGCGTGCAGACCCTTCATTTTTCATTGTTTTTTTTTTAACTTATCGTGTTTTTGAAACAAAACCGACGTTTAAACTATGCAAAACGATAACCTCAAATAATTCCCGGGTACCCGGGATTCCCGCCTAATAGTTCCCGGTAACGAAAATGCTCATATTCCCGGGAATTCCCGGGTACCCGGGGCGAAAACCCTGGAGACGCCGCATAGGCACTGAAGATCGGTGAAAAAAACATGATGTTCAACAAATAAACTAATTTGACTGCTCTAAAAATGTTCTTTCTCTTTCTTATTTTACCTGTTAATAACAGATGGCTATATTTTAATCTAAGTTTAGTTTATGTGCAACAGAATCAGCGCCTCTGCACAACTTTCAACAATGGCTGCACAGGTGGCAGTGCCCTTGTTACAATGACAATGTCACTGCTGCCTGTGCACTTATCAACAGTGGTCATCAGTATCACATCAACGCAGACAGCTTGTTGACCTCCTTTGTTAAATATATTGATCACGAATTATTGTCGATTATATTTGGATTGTAGCGGCCAGAAAAAACGGTCTTGTGTTATGTTGTAGCGGCCCAATGAGAGTTTCATGTATGTCCAGCAGTGGCAGTTTACGGCCTGATATAGGTATTAATGAAAACCCAGAACTTAATATTAAGTACTCTGCAAATGATTGTGGGAACGTTCTGGATGCGATTGACTATTGACTGAAGAATAGACAAAATTACATATTGCCATTGTGAATATAATAAATAATAATAATAATAAATTGTTTATTGTTCCAAAATCATTACATAAGTGTATTATGTGTGAATAATGTCATTTTGTCTATTCTTCCGTCAACAAAACCTTCTACGGCGCCGGCGGTCATGCTACGCTTGCTGGTGAGTATACAGGGTGTTAACGAAATCGTGTAATTCCTTCAAACCGCGTGATCTACTGGTGACACAGATTAATCCAAAATGGGAATTTTCGAAAACCAACCAAAAAAAATATTCTAAAAAAATTTTTGGTTTTCAATTTCTGATTCTTTTTAGAACCTTCAGTTATCTGACTGCAAAGAGCGATATCGTTTTAATCGTTCCTGCCAGCCGTGACGCCGTACTTTCATTAATTTATGCGTGGCATCGAAATGTTCACAAAAATAAAATTCATTTTTTGCAAAAAACAAACAATTTTTTTTTTTACTGAATCCTTATTAGGTGGTTTAGATACGATCGGTAACAAAGCCGCATGAAAAAAAAAGAATTTTATTTTTTTTATTTTTAATCAAGCTAAATCCCGTGCGGGGCCTGTCTACACCAGTAGTAGATCATGTGGTTTAAAGGAATTACACGAATTCGTTAACACCCTGTAGATCTCCTTCCTCCATGCTTATCTTGGACTGTGTTAATCGCATCCAGAACATTCCCACGATCATTTGCAGAGTAATATTAAGTTCTGGGTTTTAGTTGAAAGAGGGTATAATGTCGTTGGCAAATTTTCCTAATATTATCCTGTCTTGCCTGGCCTTTGCCCAACTATGTTGGGGTCAGCTTCCAGTCTAAACAACTGACAACCACCATTTTGCACGGAGCCACTGAAATCAGACCTTCGCAACTCAGTTAACAGATAAAGCAGATATTCTAACGTTAGACCGGTTGTAAGACTCTCGGGTTTCTACCTGTTGTGCGTATGACACCCGGGCCCGATAGTTTAACGTGTTCTCTGAGACACGGAGGGGTCTCGATGTGTAAAGAACGGTCACCCATCTAGGGACTGAGTTAAGCGCTGATAACCTCGCAGTTGTTAATTATCACGAGCCCCTCTTTATAATAATAATATCGGGTGTAAAAAGAACCTTAACGATAACGAAAACCACGTATTCTACCCATCATTGGGATCATTTTTTTCGAACAAACCATACCTGGGAAATCATTGGTTTTAGAGATATTGAAGGTCAAAGTACACATATTTTTTTTAGTTTTTTCCAGAAACGATTTCAAAGTCATAATACTAAACTTTCTTCCATACAAACATTATCAAAAATTTCAATTTTTCCTAACAAATTACGCATTTGAAGTTACAAAAACGCAATGAATATCAAACGCACACGACCGCCTTAGCTCGGCTGTGTGGCCACTGCACGCATGCAAACGCGTGGCATCGCCACAATCATAATTTGCGCGCTACAAAAAAAAAGCGTTTTTTTTCATGCCAATAAATAAAAGTCGTTTCCCAGCAATTATTTTTGGTCAATGTAGTTTAGTTTGATGTACAGAGTGCGTAGATTTCGGCTATGTGATGGGTCTTTTTACACCCTGTATAATCGCTATTTCAGACACACTGTCCATAAAGTTATACACAGTAGGCGTTAGTACATGGTACCTACACACAATATCGTAAGAAGACGATAGTAATTTGTTAGTAAACAAGGCTAAGCTACTACTAAAACGTATTACAGTCATACTCGAAGTACTATTTCCTATTGCCCTGCAGGTGTACCTGCCCAGAGTGCCCAGTATACAGTAAATGTAATATCAATCTTGTTCGCTAGCAATCTGAGGACACTGTTGGTGCAACTACGGCCTCTATTCATCATCGATGCTGTTCTTTTCCGTATGGCTGCGAAGAAATCATCAAACTCAAAACTCATTTATTCAAAATAGACTTATGAATTACTTAGTTCTTCTCAAACGTCAGTGTTACAACAGACAGCCCTCAAAAAAGCCCTCCCTTCACCGCTTCCTAGTGTTTATGCTGTGAAGATGAAACGACGCAACAATCTCACCAGCAACACAGTTCTGTCTGTCAGGTGAATAAATTAACAAAGAATATCATAATATTATTTACAATAGTAACAAATTAAGGAAAAGTAATAAAAAAAATGTATATAAAACAATTTTGTATGAATTGAGACCAAATCATAATCGTATCGAAATACATACATAAACCTACACATAAAAACTAATGGTTTCCAGGGAAGCCACATGTGCAGAAAAGAACTAGCGCCACACGTCCCTATCGTCAACATGGTCGTTTTATCTTACAGTATGCCTTTTTAGGGTTCCGTACCCAAAGGGTAAAACGGGACCGCTGTCCGTCCGTCCGTCCGTCTGTCACCAGGCTGTATCTCATGAACCGTTATAGTTAGACAGTTGAAATTTTCACAGATGATGTATTTCTGTTGCCGCTATAACAACAAATACTAAAAAACAGAATAAAATAAATATTTAAGGGGGCTCCCAAACAACAAACGTGATTTTTTTGCCGTTTTTATTGATAATGGTACGGAATCCTTCGTGCGCGAGTCCGACTCGCACTTAGCCGGTTTTTTATTATCAATAAGTGCCTCCTTTATGATGATGACTAATATTCTGTAACCTTCCAAAAGTTAATATTGCCGTCGCTTTCCTAAATTAACAACTTCACTGTCCAGATAGCAGACACAATAGTTAAACAATGCAGATGTTCATATGTGATTCACGGGACAGGGAAATGGTTAAAAATCCTTTGTACCAAATATCTTTAACTATTGACATACTGTCACAGACACGTACGTCTGGAAACGTGTCAACTCATCAGTTACGACACGCTGTAGTACGATGAAGTTTTACGAGCCAACTGTTTGGTCAACGTTGCTTCACTGATTTGACTTTGTGATGCTTCATTTTTACGATGGGTTTTGCTTACGTTTCAGAAACAATGTGTCATAATTATGAGGCCATCGTTGCAGTGTTTTTGTGATTGGATAAGGTGTGTTGGGCCGCAGATAGGCCGTGTTCAAAGGCGGATAGAGTGTTTATGAGGGCACAATAGCCTCACGGCCAGGGACTCTCAAAAGCTACTAGCATTATTCTTTTTTTTTTAACTCTTGTACTGCTGTAGATGGTCCTAGGGGATCGTTTCTACGCAATCGGGCAGTTATTGACGAGACCTGAAGGGTCTCCAGCCAATAGGAGGAAGTAAAATACATATCCTAAGCTAACCACTTGTACTACACTAACATCATGACTACCTGCAACAACAGCACTAAGGGCGACTCCTAGTGGGACTGGACTCGGGCCTCGGCTTATGGCGCTGTTGGCGGGGGCTTGGGGGGGAGACAGCTTGATGAGGGCTGAATTATCGGTGTGAAGAATTATTCTAGAGCCTAATCTCCTTTTCTAATCGGTGTCAATCGTTTGGATGTGGAGGGGGGTAAATGCTCCCACCGCCCCCTTTGAACTATCAGTAATTATTGTTTAATTTAGGACAGGCTTAAAGGATTTATACCAGGGCGTATCCAACTTCGTGTAATTCCTTCAAACCGCGTAATCTACTGGTGACACAAATTGAGCACGCATGGGTTTCTTTCAGATTAAAGAAAAAAAAAAACTTTTCTGTTTCCGAGTCATTTTCGCGCCCCTAGTTAACTGAATGCGCGGAGCGATACGCGCTAGTCATATGTATGACGACATGTACATCATCATATGTATCATCATCTACATGACATGTATGTACATGTCCATCAAAATGTTCTATCAAATAAAATTATTGTTTAAAAAAAAAACGCTTTTTGTATCTAAACCTTAATAGGTGGTTCCGTGTGGTGCCGAACGTAAAGAATAGCACTACCCCATCTCTTCCCATGTGTCGTAAAGGCGACTAAGCGATCCACTAGGGCAGGGCTTCCCTAACTGTGCGTCGCGACGCCCTGGGGCGCCGCGGTATTATCCCAGTGGCATCGTGAGGCGATCTAAATAGGTTGACAGAGACGAAAGTGGCAATTTCGAAACTTAAGCCTCGTTTTGAGAAACTATGCTCAGAAAAGCAAGCACATCATTCTCATTAATACCAAACGAAAAGAGATAGAAAAGGGTGTGCTTGCTTTTATCTTTTTTGTTTGCTTTTAATTTTTGTTTTTATGTTTTGTTCTTTATTTTCTAATAAAAACTAGATGCTTTTTGGAGTTTTTCTGACAAATTGTCATTAGGCTAGAACTAGCGTCGCAAAAATATGGCAAATTCCCAAGGGCGTCACAGTTAAATAAGTTTGGGAAGTGCAGGGCACACTAGAGGATGGGCAGCAGCGTTCTCTGAGTACTTTAACAACCATACTGCGATCGCCAACCGGCCTACCAAGCGCGATTACAGCAAACCCCCCCTCCCCCAACAACATGGCTTGGGGGAGGCCTGTGTCCAGCAGTGGACGTCTTATATGATGAGGTGGTTTAGATACGATCACATAACGGTACTGCAAAAAAACGTTTTTCTTTTTTAGTCTGTTTAAATTCCCTGCGGGATTTATCTATACCAGTAGAGCGATGTGTTTGTTAGTAGAGAGATGTGGTTTCAAGGAATTACACGAATATGTTTACACCCTATCTAGTGATAGTGACCGTAGGTAGGGGTCCTAGCAGTGAAAGTAATTGTCTATCGGTATGAGTCTTTCATGCTCACTGAAATGTCCAGCTGATAGTGGCGTTGTGCATCGGGTCGTTGAGTTCCCTGCAGCATGGTTGAGCTGAGCGACGCCGATGTATGCGTCATGCTCGTGAACGGGTGCTGTCTGTTGGGACTGGTCAGCTCGTAACTGCTATGACAATCGTTTTAAAAGGCTAACTTTCTTATTACTTTTATGTTGTTAACTGCATGTACATTAATCTGCATTGTTCTTACATTACTTCAATGAAAATTGTCAAACCATTTTTTTTTAAAGAGTGTCTTTGGAATTTCTTCCCGGCTCTTCTCCAAAGGACCTACTACTTGGAACCGAGCACCTAGTGTTGAGTTGACCTTTTGAAAGCACTAGTGATCTGGTCTACTTGAAATAAAAAATATTTGACTTTGACGTAGAATTCCTTCATTCTTTCTGTGGGTTATAGCTCATTTTCTGTGATTCCCGATTCTTCGGGATGATCCTTGCGTTACGGTTATCCTTTCAGAAACAGACATGGTATTGAGGTACCTATGTGGAGTAGACGTTCGTTGTTAATGGGCGGACGGGCCCCCGGCACGATAAGTGAGCCCGAGGGGGGCCAAGACCATTGTGATCGAAAATTGTCTGCGCCCGAGTCTGATTATGTGAGAAGTACTCTGAAGTGTACACTGGGGCGAATTTGTGTGATCTTCAAAATATTTTTTGTGCATAATCGACGTGGGCACCTTCAACTATTAAAGGGACAACCAAAGGATGACGTCACCGTCGCCAAGGATGATGACTCATATTTGACAGGTGGCAGGCCAAGTACCATTAAGAGGGAAATTAACAAACTCAGGCTAAAATTAAGAATTTCCTTACAAAAACTTTTATAGACCAACATTTTGTGCGAGCTGAGTAATTAAATTATTTACAAATTATTTAAGAGTGGAAGAATATACTGTCAGAAGCAGTGTGAGGGATTTACGAAAGACGTGTCTCTAATTATTAAATAAATATATACAAGGTTAGTCGGAAAGGGGTTACTAATCCAAAAGGGTGTTAAAGTACCCATAACAATGAATAACTTTTGTTCTACCACTTTCCCCGAAAGTCAATAGTTTAAGAGAAATAGCTTTTCAAAGATTTCTTAAAACATACGCTAAAATCTATGTACCCTCAGGTATGATCAGCTGTGTTTACATTTTAGGTCGTATTTGGGCTCACGGATTAGAAAATTATTTTCTTGTATTTGTAACTAAAGAAAACATGAAGAATTTTTGAAAATACGAAAATAAAATGAATTTCCCTCAAAATAAAAATTATGGAATTTATACATTTTAACACTTGCTTGACAACATTATTGTTCTACTAATAGCACTACTACCCCATCTCTTTCCATGGGTGTAGTAAATGGCGACTAAGGGATTCACTAGAGGATGGGCAGCAGCGCGCTCTGAGTACTTTAACAACCATACTGCGATCGCCAACCCGCCTGCCAAGCTTGGCGATTATGGCAAACCCCCCCAACATGGCTTGGGGGAGGCTTATGTCCAGCTGTGGACTTCTTTCGGCTGAATGATGATAATGATGATGACAACATTAAGAGGTCCGCGGATTAGTAGTACCCACTTTCCTACAAACCTTGTGTATATATTTTTTCGTTTCGTTGTATTGTATGTATCTTTTTCTATTCCTCTTCTTCCTATCTTTAATTATTGTAAATAGTCTTATACCGTTTTAATTAAAGTAAAATAAATTGACTAGGCATTGATCTAGGTATTGACTTGCAACATCTTCTCATTTATTTTTATTTATTAATGTTGCCATCCAATCACCTCTCTTTGCTTCAAATATGCGTATAACTGTATACCCTGCAGACAAAGTAATATGGAGTGAGAGATAAGTTGCAAAACGCATGTATCTCGTGTAAACGCATACCGTAACCGCAGCGCCACAGGCCGGCGCGGGCGCAGATCTGCCGCATTTCTCCTTCTCACGGCTGCGCATGCCTTACGTAATGGCCTGTTCCTATCGGCTATAGGGATTGGGTTATTTGTTAGATTATTTTAGATTGATCTAGTTATGTTTATGCTGTTATTCAGCCGCATCTGAATGATGTGAAATACTTTAGAAAACGCTAGAATATGTAATGTTCATCAAGTGATGCGAGTTTTCTGTTTGAGTTCTTGAGCGCTCCGTGTATGTTTACATTTTAGCTGTGTTGAATTATTAGCGATTACCCTATAATTATAGAATATTTTTATTTTTTTGCCAAAACTGTACGTTAATCAATAATGTTTTTAAACTAGTTAAATATTTCTCATGTAAGTGAATAAATTTCCTATGGGAAATAAAGACATCTCAAACCCGATCCCGAACCCGAGTGTCATTTTTTATAGAATTAGCTCTACTTGAACTTTGAAATGTTACTCTTCATACACTCACACTCAGTTGCAAGAAAGGTCCATTAAATTTTAATGCTCTCATTAGAGTGTTAATGCTCCATTAACCTCTTCTGTCCATTGCAAGAAGCTAGATTTAATGGAATGATTAACTATACATTAAAATTAATTTTTGATGTGTCAAACTCCCCATGATTTCAATATATAATAATTAGTAAATGAAGAACGAACTACGACCTAATTGGTGTTCATACAATAGCCATTAATTTAATGGAAACATTATTCTTAATGACGGATTAGTTAATGAACACCTAATGGTATCTTTCTTGCAACTCAGTGTCAGTTGCAAGAAAGGTCCATTAAATTTTAATGTTCTCATTAGAATGTTAATGCTCCATTAACCTCTTCTGTCCATTGCAAGAAGCTAGATTTAATGGAATGATTAACTATACATTAAAATTAATTTTTGATGTGTCAAACTCCCCATGATTTCAATATATGATAATTAGTAAATGAAGAACGAACTACGACCTAATTAGTGTTCATGCAATAGCCATTAATTTAATGGAAACATTACTCTTAATGACGGATTAGTTAATGATCACCTAATGGTATCTTTCTTGCAACTCAGTGTAAGTCTTTAAGAGGGTAGATGCTCCGGGCAAATTAATCTAAATTGCCGAAAATCAGCTTTCAGTTTAGGGTAAGTTAAACACAGCCTAAAAGCATTATTTATGGCGAGTACAGCTATGCACATACGTACTTTTTTTGACGATTCTTTTACGTCACGTGTGTTGGCAGGTGTTGGCGTACCTTCAACTTTATGGAATTTCATAATCATGGGTTATCTCTGTATTACCCTAAGGTCGACTGGTAGAAAATGCCTAAGGCATTAATTCTCCTCTGTACTAATTTTGTGCATATATAAAACAACATCACGCCTGTATTCTTCGAAGTGTTGGGCAGAGGTGTATAGTACAATCGACGTTGTGTTTCAAGTCCCATGTAATAGGGGGCGAGCCTATTACCATCAACCGGGCACAAATCCAGACTCCGGGCTGCTACTAAGAAATTCCACACGGAAAGACCCTATAACACTTTTCCCGACCTAGGGATTGAACCCAGGACCTCACGCTCAGTAGTCCCACTTGCGACCACTAGACCAACGAGGCCGTTTTTTTATTTGTGCATAAAGAATAAATAAATAAAATTAATTTCTTCTAAATTCATAATCTCACAATAGTGTATTCGAAGGAAAGGAGCTGATCGCGTACTCATTAGAAAGTAACCAGTTCCTTGCTTTCCAGCAAAGTGGTCCTTGACAATAGGCTGAGTACCTAATCGTTAGGATAATGTTATTACTAGACTAGATAACTGAATTTATATTATTATTTGACCCTAAAATCTGAACTAGTCATTGAACTAGACGTTGCATGTACTTGCATGTTTGAAAAGACTCATGATCCGTCCAAAAGCAAAAAGGTTATGTTAGAATATTTTCACAAGCAAGGGCAGATACAGGTTTTTTTCTGTGGGGGAGAGGAGTGCTCATGGTCTAGATCTAGACGGGTAAGGACAGTTGCACGTACCCTTGCTAAAACGTACCGTGCCGTGTTTTAGAAATGAAATATATTGCATAAAGAAAATTTTATCACAATTTTAAATTGAAAATCAGTGGAAAGTGTCCTCAATGGATACCGATTTTTAGAATTAAAATATCATTTGGCCTTGCAAATTTATACAGAACATATGTATCCTTATAAACTTAGTCATTTTACATTAGAGGAATGTAAAATAATTGAAAAAACAAATCTTATCAGTCTGAAAATTCCGGGATTCACTTTGAATTTGCTGTGTCAGTTTCCTTAAACCCGGTATGTGCCGAATTTTACCGGATTCAGGAAAAACCACCCCTTGTATTACAGTTGATGATGATGATGATGATGAAGAGGTTGCAATGGAGATGTAACATGGTCATGTATGAAGGAATGGGGATCAAGAAAATCTGGTTTTCCATTCTGGTTGTCAAAGAGTGCGGAGTTCAGACGAAAGTAGCGCTGGGTAAAACCAGAGAAAACGCAGGTGAATAATGTTGTGCAGTGAGGCACGAGCTGTTTCTATGGAAAAAGAAAACCCTGATGACAGGCAGGATGACAAAAATATTTGAAAACATTTGGGAGTGCACATTAACCGTTTATTCTTTTTACTTGCACTTAAGCGCTAAATCCCACTAGCAAGTTTTCCTGTGCAAGTTGACTTGTGCAATCGACTTTTAAACTGACGCACCCGTAGCAAGTCAACTTCTGCAAGATTTACCAACCAAACGAGCACTTGCGTGCAATAACTTGCGCAATAAAACTTGCTAGTATATTTAGCGCTTAAGGTTTAGTGTGATTGCTGCTAACGAATATTTGGAAGTGCGCATTGGTGCGTATCACAAAACGTATGGCAATTTTCTTGTCATGTATATGGGTTATACCAAGAAAATTTTGGAGTGCATGAAAAGAGCCTCCACGAGTGACAATACTTAAGTACGTCCGGCGCACCCTGGGCAGTTAGCCCCGCTACCAACCATGCTGACTCGCTAATCTTTTCACCACAGCATGAGCTATTTTTGTATAGCTTGTGCTGACACAAGAGATGAGATGAGCAAGAACATCGGCCCATCAAAGAAACTGCAGTGGTACATATGCAGATTCTTCTACAATGACAAAAGAAATCAACATACGTCAGAACTTCATTAAGTTAACTCAGATGGAGATCTACCTAACATCTTGGATCTTCTACAAAGTTCCAATGAAAGAAATATGCAAATATAAGCACAAACGGCACCTAGTCATACTTTTATAATACCTAGTGTCTGCTAACTTTCACTCGGCACCCCCCCACCCCCAACCCCCCGCGGATCTGTCCTACGTTACGTAACCGTTGCATTGCTGCACAGCTGTTGACTGTGGTCGCCGGCCGACTTTAAAACAAAAGCCTCGCGTTTAGGTACACATTTTCATGGTAATTTGAGGTAGAGAGTGGGACTGTTGTTTGCGTTGGAAACTATGTTTGTTTGTGTTTATAAATAGGCTTTTTGATAGTGTCCTACAGTTGAGTAGCTTTCTTGTACATGCATTTGTAAAGAAATCTTAGTACTAAAGACTAATTGGTATCCTTAATAATCGATCTACAAAATGTAGCGTCTTTCTTTTCGCTACATAAAAAGAAAATTGAAAATCCTTCGTATTCATTATAACATCAAAGGATCCTTGGAAAAATGTAAGGAAGCCATCTTTTTCTACGCCGCGGGAATCCTATCCAGCGCATTAAAATCTAATCTGCATAGACTTTTCATAATCCGAACACAAAAACACCAACAATCACGCACACATGCATAACAATGCAGCGTGTCGCATGGACGCGCGTGTGTGCGTTAGGTGCGCAAGAGCAAACTTACATAACAGCCAGCGAGAGTGCATTCACTCTGCGAACGGAGCGAAGGGGGGTGTTACGGCGAGGGGGGAGCGAGAGAAATGCATCGGTGCACTGCGCACGCGCACCGTGATATAATACGTGACGGATTATGTCCGAGATTTGCGAGATCTAATGATACAAGCTGATTATAATTTCGATGTTTGTTTTAACGCTGTTACGTTCTGAGATAAATCACGCAATTACTAAGTTCTAAGATGTAACCTAACCTTAGTGCTTTAGAATGAGTTTTGATCTACATTCAGTTAATGTACTTTATGTAATACATAACTATCGGAATGGGTTTCATTTGAAGTTTGTAAGAGAACCTGTCATTTCCGCAATGGGTTTAATGAAAAACACGCAGTCTGCCGGCCACTTTCGGTATACATTGTAGGAGCCAATTGAAGCAAGCTTATTGCCTGGTGGAGCTTGTAGGCTTACACATGGGCCTCGAAGAAGAATAAGCAACTCCTGGAGCCTAATTCTCCTAAAAAACAACAGAACCAAGGCCCGTTCATTAAGACAGTTTTCAATTTCAAAAGCTGTCAAATTGTTTGACGCAAAAAATAAAACCAATCATTTTGACAGTTTTCGTAAAGAAAAACTGACTGACAGTTGTGGTTCGTTTGCGTTTGACAACAATTTTGTTAGTCAAATTGTTCCTGTGATATTTTAAAAGCAACTAAAATATCATGATCATTGCGTGAGAATGAGCGCCCAGGGCAAGGATAAATTTAACCCCCCTCAAAAAACACGCTAAATAAAAAAAGTTACTGCCTTAATTTTGTTAAAAATTAAGGCAGTAACTTTTGTGTGTGGCAGGTGATTTTATCTGATATTTGTAACTCTCATGATAAACTCTGTCGTTGCTCTTTCTATTCTGTACTTTAATGAATGTTTTCTTCCATCCTTTTGGAAACAATAACAAGAAAATCGAAAACTCGATGCGAGTACTGTGTACGCGCAGTAGAAGTTTTATTTCGACTTTCTATCAGAGATTATTTTTAAAGTTAATTTTTTGCATGACTAGTGGCGCCCCGTTTTTTGTACTCTTTTTTTGCAGAGCTTATGACCAGTGATCGGAAAAAGGTGAGCTAATTTACCTAAACTTCAAAGAACAGAGACAAAAACTGGAGACGTCCTTACGACAACATTTTTTTTTCGTGAAAATTATTCCGGGTTTCGGGACATCACTAAAGTACATTTAATATTAATGTTAATAGTACAGAAAACAATTAAATTCGTTTCCTATTTTTGTTTCCCAAAATTGTCACAAAACCAGATGACACGTTTTTCATTGTTTTTAAAACGAGATTGTTTATTGTTTTCAAAAAAGGAGATTGTCTTTTATGTTTTGAAAACAAATGAATGACAATCTCCGAGAAAATTCTCCCGAAAAAAAAATGTTGTCGTAAGGAAGTCTCCAGTTTTTGTCTGTGTTCTTTGAAGTTTAGGTAAATTAGCTCACCCTTTTCCGATCACTGCCTAGGACCTTTGAGGTTTATGTCAACAACAAACTTCATGGTATAATATCGAAAACAGGTCTACGATTAAATAATAAAATTAGAATATCCTTTTTCGTTACGGTATGCGCGCGTAACTTACCATTTTACTCTCAACAAATCTCAATGTTAGCCTCAGCCTTAATGCACCAAAAAACTTCAATAAAGCTCTTGGGTGCAAGTCCGTTTTTACCCGACTACGGCAAAGCCAAAAGGAAGGGTTTTGATTTTAGCAGTCTATGTATGTATGTTTGTATTTAGTTTTTTTGTGTAGCATTATTAGAAAGCCTTTCTTTCCTTTCTAAGCTATTCCCACTTCACAAAGTTACCATCATAAAGCCATATCAGCATAACATTGTAAATCAAACCCATAGTACCTAAATCACTTTCCGTGTTATACAAGTCGAATTTTAATTAATATTAACTCAAATCGAAGTCATGTTGATATCACATAAACCAGTTCAAGTGGTTTACGTCCAGAAATCGCAACCATGTACAAATACCGACAGATTATGTGTCAGATAACTCTTACGGTTTGTTAGAACTTAGGATTTTAGCTTTATTTTGACACTGGTATCACAGATCAGGTTTTCAAGAAATTAAGGCGCCCGAAAGTGGCGCCACTTCAGAAAAAAAACATTATTTCTGTCAACACACAACATATTGAAGGTACGTACATTTTAGTTAAGTGTTGTAGTTTTCGAACACCAAAGCTTCTGGATTCGAACTTTTAGCGATAAATACCAAAAACGGCCGTTTTAGGCATTAATTATTAATACTTCCAAACCTAGGATGTCAAATGTTGTTTTTTGGTGTTCAAAAATTTCTACAACACTTGACTAAAACGTTGTACGTACGAAATTTCAATATGCTGTGTGTTTACAGAAATAATGCTTTTTTTCTGTAGTGGCACTTTCGGTTGGGGAAGCGCCTTCAAACAAATATATTTAAAAAACCTGTCTCTATGTCCTCTAGAAGGCACCTATCTAATACGTGTGACGTCACAATTTAGCCTATAACCAGTGGACGATCGAGACGCTTCCAACGATACCTCATTTGTCAAATTGTGATAAGTAGTTTGGAAGTTATGAGGGAACAGATAAACGTACATTCATACCGGTCAAAATCATAACCCTCCGTTTTGCTTCGCCGTAGTCGAGTAAAAAGAGAGGTCGATTCCTTGGATGCCCCTTAGTCGCTGTGATGCCTCGTGCAGTTTTACGACACACCCCCCCTTTTTTTTTCTTGGGAAAATCCTCATGGATGCCCTTCGCCTGGGGAAAGCGAAGGGTTATGTCGGACTCTTACCGGCTAAAAAACCACGGTGTTCCTTCTCCTGACACTTGGCCCGGGTCGCGGGATTCCCAGCTGCATGCACCGCAACCCCGGCAGGCCTCGGTCCGTCAGCCTCTGGCGGACGTCTTCTTCTGCCCCACGTCCTGATGAGAGGCGCGCACGGAACACATGCCCGCCGCCTTCTCGGGCCTGTTACGGGTCGGGCGACGGGTCACGACACCCCCCCCCCCCCCAAAACGCAGACGGACACAAAATTGACTTTTGCTTTTAGATACTCTTGATCATTTAATCATAAGTTATAATTAATTATGCTAATTATCGTCGCCTTACAGCGAAAACCTCGGAAATGCATTTGGTCATTACACGGTTCCTGTGGGCTTTCACGTGGACTAAATCGCGGGCAAAAACTAGTCAATTATATTTATTACGTATTTTATGTACCCAATGAAGTCTTAATTTCAGCATAATAATTTCGCATAGAGCCACAGATTAGAACCACAGATGGTGTAAAATAATATGGATTTGAAATTATTATGCAATAAGATGTTAACACTCAGCATAGTTTAATAGGAGAGAGGAAGAGCGGTGATTTGTTTGCAATTCAATATTTTATATTTTGTTGTTTGATTATATGTAATTCGATATTTTATTTTATTTAGATATTATTGCACTTCTTACTTAGTTATTTACTAGAATATTGTTTAGATCATACGAGTAGAAGGTATTAACAAACCGTACTTTCTTTGGTTACCCCTATGAACATACACAAATGTTTACAATCTCGGCAGATCGAGATAACTTATGAGATAGTTAGTCGATCTGATAAGAGGGCTTGGAATCGAGTTTGTTAGTACGTTGCGTCAGCGATATATCGACTGTCTACTACCTCCCCGATTATTCGTATTTTGTAATTACGATCATTTACCCTCCGTTCTCCCCACCCATTCCCTTTGCTTTACGATTTTGATGGCATATTGCCATATTCAACTCACCACGCATGTTTATTGCACGTATTGATGCAGTAAGTCAGTTTTTTTTTTTTTAAAACAGATTTACTCCGTAAAGTTGTATTGAGACAATATTTTCGTTGACATTAAAAAGCCTCCATGAGTGACAATACGTACGTCCTGCGCACTCTGGGCAGTCAGCCCCGCTACCAACCTTGCTGACTGGTTAATCTTTTTACCACGACATGAGCTATTCTCGTATACGAGCTATAGCTCGTGCCGACACGTGAGAAGATGAAGAAGAATGGTTTCGTTAAATTTTATAATCACCACGCTGTGTTAACAAATTGGTGATTGCATTACGCTGTTATCTCACTCAAGACCTACAGGTAGAGACGGGTCACATATTCATAATCGGGAACCACACGGTACAGAATGAATCCTTATTTATGATTATTTACGGTTTACTCACGTGTATTTTTCAGGATTGCCCGACTAGTTTTGGACCCAAACGAAGTCTTAATCATGAGCTGAACACGCGGCGAGATTGTGAGTCAAAGTCATGATTAAGGGCTTCGTTTGGGTCTGAAACTGGTCGGGCAATTGCGAAAAATGCACGTGAGTAAACCGTACTTCACTTATCATAAAATAATATGAATGTGTGTGACGAAAGCTACATTATAATATAAAAATGAATCCTTTGTTTATTAGAATAATTATGTTATGACACCAAAACACTCCCTAATAAATGTAGTTTCCAAGATAAGCAAAGAACTTAAGGTAAGATATTATTCAAGGATATCAACTGCATCTTGCATCGCATGCGCTGCTCAAAATTCAGAGAAGTGTCAGCGCGCCTGAAATAATACATAATGCTGTATATTTTAGGCAAATTAATGTTCACTGTAAGGAAATAACCTATATTACTTAGTTGGGGTTTGAAATGGATCAAAAACGCATGTTAGAAAAAAAATCTAATCTGTACTTTGTACTTTTTTTAAGCTAGAAAGTTTGTGGGTTGGATTAAAAGAACCTCCATGAGTGAGGATACTTAAAGTACGTCCAGCGCACTCTGGGCAGTCAAGCCCCGCTACCAGCCTTGCTGACTAGCTAATCTTTTCACCACGGCATTAGATATTCTCGTATAGGTCACACAGGAGTGAAGACTTCTTAAAATACGGAATAATTTTCTTTATAAGACTAAGCGATAGCATAAGTGCTATGTGCTACAGTGGAAATATGTCTTAATATGACTAAGGTCTCATAAAGACATATTTCCTTTGTACCGAGGAACACCCTGGTTCTACAAAAGGTCTCCAAATAAAACATCAATGCTTATGTGTTCCAGGGATTTCTAAACTGCTTTCAAGTCTGCTAAGAAAAATAAAGAACATAAGAGGAATAGAAGAACACAAAAGAAACGTTCTATAAGAAATAAAAAGGAAACATATAAATAGCGATTGGTCGACACTTTCCGTGACCCGAAGGCTGACCTTTACTTTGGCCAAAGGCTTAGCATTGTCATACACGTGGCAATGCGGCCAGTCTTCTGGACACTTTAGCAGTCGACAGCAATGCGGAGGAATATTTTAATGCTAATTTATCTGGACTTTTCCGGGATTTTTCGAAATTCAACTCCTAAGTGGGTGAAATAAGGGATTTAAGTTTGTATGTAAGTTCGTCATTTTTGAAGTAAGACGCATAAAGTTAAATGTTATGGTTTCTAGTTAGAAATAAAGCTACGAGTGTTTCAGCTTTTTTGAAAATTCAGCCCCTAAGGGGGTGAAATAAGTGTTGAAAGTTTGTATGAGAAATCTGTTCCTTTTGAAGTAAGAAGCACGGAATTAAGAATGTAGGCTCTTGGTGAGAAATAAATATAGGTACACGTGTTTGAGGGTTTTTGGAAATTCTACTTGTAAGTGGTGAAATAGGGGATGAAAGATTTTTTAGATTTTGAACTGCACCTAACATGGGGTTTAACAAGGGCTCAAAATTCCACGCAAGCGGTTATTTATACACGCAAGTTTTATACTAGGCTATATTTTTCTTCATTTGTATACAAGGTTAGTCGAAAAGAGAGTAATTATCCGCAGGCCACTTAAAGTTTCACTGATGACGGTTTCAAATCAAGTGTTTTTCAAAATTCGATAATTTTTATTTCCATGTAACAAAATAAAATTTATTTTAGTTTCTTCAAAAATTCTTCGTCTCTACTTTAGTTATGAATTCAGAAATTGGAGCTTCTAATTCGTGACCCCAAATCATCTGCCTAGCCTTTTCCCAACTATGTTGGGGTCGGCTTCCAGTCGAACCGGATGCAGCTGAATATCAGTATTTTACATGGAGCGACTGCCTATCAGACCTCCACAACCCAGTAACTGGGTAATACGATACTCTTGGTAAGACTGGTTGTCAGACTTTCTGGCTTCTGACCAACAGTAACGACTGTCAAAGATCTACAAATGACAGCCGGGACCAACGGCTTTACGTGCTTTCCGAGGCACGGATTCGTGACCCCAAATATGACCTAAAATGTAAACAGCTGGTCATAGCTGAGGATAAATTGATTTTAGAATTTTTTTTATGTAATTTTTGAACAGCTCTTTAACTATTGACTTTTGTGGAAAGTGGTAGAACAAAAGTTACTCATTATAATGGGTATTTTAACACAATTTCGGATTAGTACCCCCTTTTTGACTAAGCTTGTATATTTGTATTTGTAGTTATATAAATATTATTATCTGTATAAATAAATATACATGACTTTCTAGTTAAAAAGAATAGCATTTATTTATTTTAATTTTCTTGCGGTTTGAGATCGAAAGAAAGGCATAGTGTTCGCTATAGCTACTTGTCATTCACCGCGCGTTCAAGAATCTGCATCAAAAACAAAATGGATTACTGTGCTGCACTGTAAATACGTACACGACTTTATAAACAAATAATTAAAGGATATATTCATTGTTGTGCTGTTTTTAATTAAAAACATACTTTGATCTTATATCTCAACAAATGTTCGTAAAATATTTGAATGACCGGACTTATGACCGGACGCTCGCTCATCCGTTTCGCGTTTTAAAAATAATGGAAAATTCTTATTCAGACTTATTTTCTAATGGACTGCGAAATACGAGGGTTGGCAAAGATCTCCATTTTGGGTGCAATGCAAGTAATAGAAGGCGGCAGAAGATAGAGTGCAGCCCTCTGCAGTTCTTGAAATTGTAATGTAACGGATTGGCAGGCAACGTCCGTTCGGATAGAAGACAATATCTTCACTTCAACCTCAGATTAAGGCAGTTAGGGTAGAATGCATTGGGCTCCCTGCTCGCAGTTTTCCAAGCATTGCTGCAATATATGTGAGGTTCAGGCTGACTGCAGTAGGCAGCAGCCCTGCTAGCAGTTTTCCATAAGAAAGCCGCGCCGAGGCCGGCCACCGGCCGCGTTTGACGCTTCCGCGATATACAGCATGCTTTATTTGTTGGCAATTTATTACATTTTATGTTGTATGGGAATTTATAAAGTACTTATTTACCACTTGGAGACTTGGTATATAAGCTGGATAACAAATTAATAAAATAATTTGAATATTTATAATAAAATGACTTTGTTGTTTTACATGTGCTCAAATTATATTATTTTTGCGTAGGTACCGTATGTAACTAAATAAACACAGGATAAAAATTACATCCACCACTTTTCCACAATAACAACAATTTCATAAAACTATACTACAACATAAGATGCCCCAATAGTTATGTTAAACAGAAAACAATGAAAATCTTTAAACAATTAAAAAGCTTCCTAAGCTCTAACCACCGCGTCACCCTGTAGGTCGGAAAGCGCAGGCGCATCGTGCACGTGTGTGCGTGCGTCAGCGCACACGGTCTAAACACACCAACACACGCTCACTTTCACTTGGCGAACTATTCCTAAGGCGCGTGCACTATGGAGACACGTCTATGGGTTATGCAGTTTTGTTAAAGAAGAGAATAGATTTAGATTTATGGATAGATTTGGATTTAGATTTATGGATTTTCTGACGTTTTGTATTAGCGAGACCTCTCATAATATTCAACGAAAGAGAGTACAATGTGTCGACTCTACACAAGACACAGTGGTTTTTTTTAGAATTGCCATCTTTTTCCGTATAATTTATTTAATTTTAAAATTTTTGACGTCACGGTGTCATACAGAATTATTCGAATCCAGCCTAATTTGTTTATTTAAATTAATTTTGAGAAATCATTTTATTATTTACAAGAGTCTGTCTATCTTTAAGATCTGAAACTTCGTACAACTTTTATATAAAATTGTATATTTAGGTGTTGTAATTATGTAAATATTGTATGACTAAGTAATTAAAGCATAATATATAACATTAATATGTGTATAAAGATGAATAAATGCAATTATAATAATTACTACTTAAAAAAGAAAATGTAATTAATTTAAGATAAAAAGCGACCATTAAACCAAGTTATTTACATCCTTTAATTGATTACGAGTAAATTAAAGTACGAATTTACATTTACGAGATTCCAATAATAATAAATGATTCTGTTTTAACGGAGAAAGTTTCAAAATTCTCTCAGTTTTCGATAGATATTATCAAAGTGTCTTGTTTTGAGTAATTTAAGTATTAATTCCTATTGTTAAATTGTTTGGAGATTGCTTTTATTTATAATTAGTTACGGCTTACTCACGTGATTTTTTCGGGACTGCCCGACTAATTTCCGAAAAAATGCACGTGAGTTAACCGTAATTAATCATGAATAATATGAATGTGTCTCACGAAAGTTATAATAATAACGCAAAAAAATGCTTTTATTTATTGCATTTTACTGAAAATTCTTATACTTATTACAGCAAGTATTTTATTTTATTTAACTGCCCCTCTTAGACTGCAATTCTACAATCGATATTATCAAAATATTACTCGTTCGGTAATTTGAAAGTTGTTACAAATAAGTCAAATTGTTGGGTTTCGTGTAGTGCCGGACATAAAGAATAACACTACTCCACCGCTTCCCGTGGGTGTCGTAAAAAGCGACTAAGGGATTCTCTAGAGGATGGGCAGCAGCGTTCTCTGAGCACTTTAACGACCTGACTGCGATAGCCAACCCGCCTGCCAATCTTGGCGGTTACTGCAAACCCCCCCACCTCCTTTTGGGAGAAGCCTATGTCCAGCAGTGGCCGTATTTCGGCTGCATGATAACGAATAAATTGGTCTAGCCACGATAATAATAATAATAATAATCGAACCCCTCTGGGAAAGGCGTTACCTCACCATGAGAATAACGTAAAACCGGAGGGAACATTAGACTAGCTTTCCACAACCCCATCATATAATAAAGAATGTATCATGAGGTCTACTGAAAAGCTTACAAACCGCAGGGCAGCTTGTGGCGAGCTGTTGGTGAGTGGCGACACTGCGTACCTTATTGCCTCAGAGAGTCGGTCAGGGCCTCGTCTCCAGTTTGCCTTTATTGGCTGGCTGGGGTGGAACCCCAAGAGTGCCCGCAGGACTCTCAACTCTGTCTTGCCTTTATCGGCCGGCCAGAGGGGGGCCGCCAGAGCTATATGCTCGGGGGTGGAAGTGTCTAAAGGCGTAATAGCGGGGAAACCCACTCCGGGTCTTTTAGACCCGCGACGGCGAAACCGGGGCCACACCTCTCTACACCTCTAGCCGCTCACACGTTTGTTGCCCCCTTCGCCTATGTACTGGCGGCTTTTCAGGGGGCCCAGCTAGTGAGCTGGCGAGTCACCGTCTGCCAATATGTTTCAAATTTAAGCTTGAAAGGCAGACGCCGTTTTCTTCCGGCAATAGAAGTTATCCATTCCATTTAACACCCCCTCCCATAGACCAGTTTTATTTTTACCATATTTCACAATAGTTTTGCGCCCACCTGGGACGGTCCACGACTGTACTCCAATAGTGCAGCCGTGGATAGTCCCGGGTTGGTGCCCCACCCCATTTTAGATTAAAGCTCTCAAAAGGGCCTCTGCGCGTTGGACCTGTGTCCCCGTGTATGCCTTCCAAAGGACCGGACATCTTCCGCACGGAAGATGAGCCGTGATGGCCAAAGAGATACAAGTAATAATAATAATAATAATAATAATGAAAAGTCTTTTATCAGGCGGAAACAAGGTGCGCGCCTTTAACGGTTGGGTCATGCCGGTCTTGATGTACTCCTTCGGCATACTCAAGTGGACTCAGACTGATCTTGACGCCCTGGATAGAAGGGTCCGTGCACTGCTGACTGTACATCGGATGCATCACCCACGCTCTTCAGTGATGAGGCTGTACATTCCGCGAAAGTGTGGGGGTCGAGGCTTTTTAAACGCTAAGACCCTACACAATCGCGAAGTGTGCAGTCTCAGGGAGTATTTCCTCCAAGCTGAAGGGGAGATGCATCGAGATGTGGTCGCAGTGGACAGGGGCCTTACCCCGCTCGCCTTGGCTAAAGAGAACTGGCGCAAGCCTGTAGTACTTAGTACCAATGATCGCGAGGAAGTATGGCAAAGCAAGGAGCTACACGGGCGCTTCTATCGAGCCCTTCATGGGCCCGATGTTGACTTTTTAGCGTCCGTATCCTGGCTACGGTTTGGTGACCTTTTCGGGGAAACCGAAGGTTTTGTTTGCGCAATTATGGACGAAGTCATGATGACGAACAATTATAGGAAATATATTGTGAAGGATGGCACGGTTGACATCTGTCGGGCATGCCACCGTCCGGGAGAATCTATCCGACACATTATTTCCGGTTGTTCTCGTCTTGCCAACGGTGAATACTTGCACAGACATAACCTGGTGGCCAGGATTATTCATCAGCAACTTGCTCTAAAATATAACCTTGTCGAATCGGAAGTACCGTACTACAGGTATGTGCCCGACCCAGTTCTCGAGAATGGTCATGCCACACTGTACTGGGATCGATCTATTATCACTGACAGGACTATTGTTGCCAATAAGCCTGATATAGTGGTAATAGATCGATCAGAGCGCCGCACAGTGATTGTTGATATCACGGTCCCTCATGACGAGAACCTCGTGAAAGCTGAGAAAGATAAACAATTAAAATATCTTGATCTAGCACACGAGGTTGTCGCCATGTGGGATGTGGACTCAGCAGTCATTGTTCCGATAGTCGTTACGGCGAATGGCCTCATAGCCAAGAGCCTCGATCAACACCTTAAGAGGCTCTCGTTGGATGGCTGGATCAAGGGCTTGATACAAAAAGCAGTACTCCTGGATACGGCACGCATAGTGAGGAGGTTCCTTTCTCTGGAGCCCTGACTGCCGGCAGCTTGGACCTTGTTCCCGATGCCGGTGGGATACTATTTTTTATATTTTTAAATGTTTTTTTTTTATATTAGAATATTTAAAAATGTAACTAAATATGTAAAAAAATGTGAATAAAGGAAATAATAATAAATTTTATTTCTCTCTCCACAAAGGTTATCTTCATATGCAAAACTTAAAAATAACAAAAAAAAATGCACAGGTCATATAAAGCTCCTTTGCGAGAGACTGGAGTCCGTACTAGGGAAACCCTGTGTTACGGATCACCAGGCCCTCGCCCTATGTACATGTGATATAAATTTTAGTATTGAACTGCAACAATAACATATGCACTGTTTAGTGATTGATTGGACAGGATGACATAACCTATGGAGTAGTATATTCTGTGTATAAACTATATGATTATCAATGTATGTATTGAGTGAGTGTATAAATAATATGGGTCAGTGTGTGTGGGCGTGTGTGTGTGTGTGAGTGTGTGTGAGTGAGTGTGTGTGTGTGGGCGTGTGTGTGCGTGTTTGTGTGTCTATGTGTGTGTGTGCGTGGGTGCGTGTGTATGTGTGTTTGCGTGGGTGTTTGTATGTTTGAGTGTGTCGGGATAGTTGAGTAACTCCAACGCTAAAACCAAGACTAACGCGGTATAAGTAGTAGCTTTTCTGTGTCGTCATAATCTAGTTTTTGCAGCCACTTAAAAAGCTTATCTTTACAAAGTTGCTTTGAAAGTCCATAAATCGACAAAATTTTGTTCAACTTATTGTACAAGTAACTACCTAGGAACTCGAAGTGTCGGTGGGAAAAACTTGTGTGAAATAATCTTTTAGGGCAAACTGCATGAATACGTCGCTTATTTATGAACAGAGTCGGATCATAATGTAGTTGTGAATGCTTACGAAGGATTGTATTATGAATAAAAAGTTGACGCACGGTTAGGACTTCAGTAAGATTATAAAGTTCTTTAGTTGGATGTAGAAAAGGTAGAAAATTACTGACTTTTAGAACTGCTCTTTGGGCTCGCTCGAGTTTCAGCATAGATGTTTTGGTTGCCCCTCCCCAAATAGTAATGCAATAAGAGATGAGCGATTGACACAGTGCAAGATAAACCATTTTTATAACGTGAGGGTCTGCAACATGGCGAAGATTTTTAAAAATGTAAATTAATTTACGTGTCCTTGAGACGAGAAGGTTTATGTGAGGATGAAAGCTGAGTGTGTTATCTATTTTAGTCAAGAGGTCCAGTTTTAGTATTGAATATTTTACGAACTACACTCGCGACAATCTAAGAAGTCCGATTTGACATCTGTCAAAATACTAGGAATAATGTCAACACTAATAATAATTAGGTACTACAATGCGTAGCGGTTAGTTTCAATAAATCATGGGTGCGCTATGTGCAGCTATATAAAACGGCGACTTTCTTTAAGATCAAAGGAGTATATCTTCCGTACACATTTATTTTGTGCTATAAAGCAAACGTCAAATCAGGCCTATTACGTTGTCCGAACTATAGAGTGATATCATCATACATCATGATACTGCTTCGCGTTTAGTTCATCCCATGAAAGCGTGACGCTACAAGCAATGTCCTTGTACCACTTTTAAATCCATTGTCTATAATAATATATAGAAAAACAAAAGGCAGACGACTTGGTTTAAAAATTCGCCGTCTGCGCCGGTTGCACTACATTTTTTTTAAATAATAAACACTACAATATTTGCACATATGGTTTTACTTTTGTAAATTAGAACGCACTTTTGAAGTGAAACGCAGAAAACGCTGCAGTTTTATAACAGGTTTTGCTAAATACACAAAAGAAACAGAAAACTCTGAATTATAACATTTTAGTTTAAAAGAAACTGAATTAGATATGATTAATTTGTTTTTCTTTTTGTGGTAAATCTTCTTCCGGGGTCGTTCTACTACCATACCTATTTCTACCACCAAGCAGTTTCGTTCTGTTCCGGTTGGAAGGGTATGGGTGCCGTAAAATTACAGGCACATGCGACTTCCCAACTTTGTCTCTAAGGTTGGCAACGCATCAGCAATCTTCTAGGCATTATTGGTTTAAATAGGCGGCGGTAACTATGTACTTTCCTTCCGCCGCCGTCCGGCATACCGTCCTCGCCGACAAGCCCCGTCGCGACGTCCCACCGCCGCCGCGCCGGTCACGATCCACCGAACTCTCCAGTGGTAGAGCTGGTCGTCTCTTCAGACTCCGCAGTTACACCGATAATTCAGCCCTCATCAAGCTGTCTCCCCCCCCCCCCCCCCCCCTAAACCCCCGCCAGCAACACCCTAAGCCGAGGTCCGAGTCCCACTAGGGGTCGCCCTTAGTGCTGTTGTTGCAGGTAGTCATGATGTTAGTGTAGTACAAGCAGTTAGCTTAGGTTAAATATTTTACTTCATTGGCTGGAGACCCTTCAGGTCTCACCAATAACTGCCCGGTTACGTAGAAACGGTCCCCTAGGACCATCTACAGCAGTACAATAGAAAAAAAAGTGTACTTTCCATTAGGTGAGCCGTCGGCTACTTAGACGAACAGATAAACTATAATAAAAAAAACTATACTCTTATTACGATTTGGTGTAAGCTATAAATCTTAGCCCAGCATATTGTTCACAGTCTTCTACCAAGCATAGACCTTTTCCCGAGTTCAAAACCTCTTCCACCACGTGGTGCAAGTAGGTTGATAACCTCCAAGTCATCCCCCAGTGACGTCACCACAGCTGGCTTAAAGTCAAAACAAAAAAATAAATGTAAGTTTAAAAAATCCTAGATAAGTCACCAATGTGCACAAGTCTTGCTACACTATTAGAAGTGTTTGTTAGTGTGCGTGCGCAAGATTGCACCGTGCGTCTGTGTGGGTCTAATGCATCGCTTAGATTATATCATATAGAGTGGCTTATCGCTGTTGCTATAATATTATACATTTTGCTTTCATGTATACTTATAGTGGCTTTATAAGCATTTGAGACTGCGTTCAAAGTAGTTTGAAATCCACTTTCGATATTTTAGATATTATTTTCATAAATTGGTATTGGAGTATTTTTATATGGGAGGTAAATGTAGAAATGTATGTTTTAATTGTTTACTAGTCTTTTTATTATCAGTCTGAAGCTGGATTTTAATACCATTTAGTAAGCAAGTACGGACTCTACCGAATAGTGTGGAAAGATTTTCACAGCATGTAAATTTTGAAACATCGAGAGTCTTCGCACGCTCGAGCTTAATATATCTAGGATAATATCGACACTTTGGACTTAGTAATGTGATAACATCTTCCACATTGTATGTATACCCTCAGATACTAGAACTAAACATTTATTTCCGAACAATGTGACTATAGTACAATAAATCAAAGTTGCGCCGGGGGGGTGTGCGCGCTCCATATGTTGCGTGCGTGCGGGAGGGGGGCGGGGGTTGCGTTCAGCACAATGCGCCGCCGCAAAGACGTTCGTTGCTCCCGCGCAGGTCATCGACTCTTTCACCGGCGCTCGCGCACGCGACCCGCCACTTTCGCGTCGCGATAACATTGCTAGACGGACTTTGTCGATTTGAAACGAGACGGCTATACGTATAGTCTGGGGGTAAGACAGAGATGATGCGATGGCTAAATGACCGTAGTCCAGCAGAAAAATGTGTTTAATTAACGAAAGCATTGCGTGCGACCGACGGCAATAGTAACAGCTTTTTATCATAGTCTGGATTGCCTAATCACATATCATATTTTTAAGGGCAAAAAATTATAAGCATGAGAGGTGCAAATGCCAGTTGATGTAGATATGTTTTTTGGTATCTGACTCGCATGAGCCTTAAGAATAGAATAAAAATTAGCAAATAATATTTAAATAGCAACTACAAAATATATTTTTGTTTTATTTATTTTCGTTCATTTATTTATAAGCATTCCAAGGTTTAAAATAACGCAGTCGGTGTATTTATATTCCGCCTTGTCAGGAAAATTCCAAAAAAGGAACATCCACGCGTCTGATTCACAGAAATATCTACATAACTACACAATCTATACCACACCGATTAAGTCACGAATCTCTTTGTTTAAAAATAAAAAGTTTAAGGCATTCTTACTCGGACAGTAATTGTGTCTTTCACCCTTAATTTTTATTAGTCATTACATCTCGGTTCAAAGCATTTCAAAAGGCGTCACCTGAGTGCATGATTTTTTAATTAATTACTTGCAATTTTTTGCGATATGTATTTCTGGTGGTGTTTTTGACATAGCAGTTTAATTTATTAATTTTAGGGGGCATTTCACCAACCTATCTATCATTAACTGTTCGTTAAGCTAATTCGGTCTCTAAACTTATCAATAGCTAACATTTTCAATTCAACACATATCAATGGTGATAATGACAAGATTATTGAACGCTTAAATGTTATATTTCGATGCCTCCCACGTAAGTTTTATTTTATTTTTATTTATTTATTTACACATACAACTATTATCACAGTTGTCAGCCACAAATTGCATTTTTGTGTTTTTCACGATGAAGTGTCTAATTTTATGTAAATTCTGTTCCAAATATCAAAATACCAAAAAACTATATAAGTAACATATTTTTGCTATTTTTAAATTTGGAACAGATTATAAAATTAGACACTTCAACGTGAAAAACACAAAAATGCAATTTGTGGCTTACAACAACTTACGTGGGAAGCATCGATTTGTAGGTTGCATTTAGTTCATCTGGTCAACAGTTACGGACTACTTATTGATATGTTGGTGAAATTACACCTAAATCTGTATTAAAGTTATAACAGATTCCTATTAAGTATTTAGCGAGAGTCTATTTCCTAGTTTCATTCATCCAAAAGTGCCGTGCACTTGTCGGTATATCAATCTCCTTATTTCTCTATCCACAGCCAATACCTTCATTTCTCTGTATGTTATCCTTCTGTGTTTTCCTTCAATTGGTCTATCTTCTTCTTGGTGTATCTTCTTTTCTCTTTGCCTCTAATTTACCTTTTATGAAGTTGGTAATAAAGCTGTTGTGTCGCAGTAAGTGACCAATGATGCCTAGTTTGGCAGTAAAAAATGCCAGCCGCATCAGAGGCAACCGAAGGGTTTTATTTTCCCCTCATTGGTACGGTTTTAGGCCATTGGAACGATCCAAATCATGCAGATTAAGCATTGTTATCTCAGTGATCAGCACCAGTGGCAATACCGACCATTCGCATCATGTGTTTACAAGTATATTGATGCGGTTCGGTGGTAAAGATCTGATTCTGCATAAGCTATAAAAAATCCTCAGTGGCCGTTCTCAGCACATAAGAAGGGCTCCAGGTTCTTTCATAAGAATATCTACTTCAGTTTCTGTTTTTGTTGTGACTAATTGATGCCATATGGACATATTTTCCACGTGAGCAAAGCCACGAGTAGTAAATATTCTTATGAAAATCAATATCTTCAGATCTCATCATCATGCTTGATTCTTCTCTTTATCTTCTGCAGACTGCTATTATCCAAGGGGGCTAATAAACGCCGCGTTTGGTGAAACATATTTCGTTTCATATTCGTTTTCATAACTGCAAGTGAGCTGCACATCAAGTCAGCAGTTGTCATGCGGTTGCACTGACTACATCCTAATTGCCTTCAGGCTGCATTTGGCAGTTGAATAGTTTAAAGTTGGGACTGGATGTGCAGTTATTACAAAGAATATGAAACGCAATATGTGTCATTAAACGCGGCGTTATTAGCCACCTTGGTCTGTGATCTCAATATACTTAATTTTATAATATTCCTCTCTAATCCAACTGCTAAGCGAGGTGACTAAGGCATTCTATAGAAAAAGCTCATTACTGGAACAAAGTCGTATTTGTGTTATAGAGTGCTCGTTGCAAGTGCACCATTGGCTATTCATCTACGTTTTGGAACAACTGCTGTCTCAGGTTTTGGCAGTCAGCCTGCAGTGTATGTCTATTCTGAAATTATAATGTAAAGCGTAATCGTTGACAAATCACGAGATACAAAAGCCATCGGATATTTTTATTAGGTGACCAGTGTATACAGGGGAACTGTGGGGACTTAGAGTACTTAGAATAAGCAGATACAGACACAGCTATTATGTTCTCTTCAACAGTCTGATACAAACACAACCTTACTTTAAATAAAGCATCAATCTCCTTCCATATAATACTTGTTAATATGATAGCCCGCAGGTTTGTGAGTTGCTCCAAGTCAGTCAATCAAGACGACACTTTTCAAAGCGTATTGTATTTCATTTTACAGTTGAAGCATGTAGCCCCTGTAGGTGAACTACACCCAAAGAGCATACGAAACCCTCCGTGTCCAATAAAACAACGCCTTCAGGGCGCTGCTGAGGTGCCACAATACTGCAGTGCCTAGGGCATGTTTGCTTCTTTGCAACGATGCGTAAGCGATGCGCGTCCCTAGTGTACAGGGTTCGTGACAGCTCCAATGGCGTACTGATGATGATAGCCGACAGGCTGGACTGCTTCAACATCAGACGTTGTAATAAATTTCACGTCACCTACAGACGTAGGCAATTTAGGGATGATTTTCAACAAGTCAGATTTTTTACGCAGGTTTGTCTCCGTGGTTGGCAACACATCAGCAATCTTCTCAATAAATAAACGGCAGTAACCACTACCATCAGGTGGACCGTCAGCTTGTTTACCAACCTATTACATAAAAAAAAAGTATAAGTGAGAACGGCAATAGAGAGTTAATTACCATTGACGCTTAAGTAGCGTAATGGTTTTATTTTTATCTGCCCGAACACCAGCAACATTATACAGCGAACATTAAGCGTGAGTCACCATGACTGCTTAAAGGGCTCTACACACCAAAGCCCGGCGGTTTCACCCGGCGGTTTATTGCGGCCAACTAAGCGAGCGAACATGACGCAAAACAAGCCCGGTGGCATAACCCGCCGGGTAAAGCTGCCGGCGCCGGTGGCTCTGGTGTGTAGAGGCCTTTAGCCGCTTTTCCACCAGAGATGTGTACTACGGTTGTGTATCAAATCCACCAATAACAAACATTTGTCAGGGTTAGTCAAATAAAGCAAGCCAATAGGCTGGTTTAAAACACATCCGTAACACACACATACAAGATAAGTTTTAGTATATACTAAACCTGAAACTAGTTGTTCAGAATCACTACGAGAATCGATTGACATATTTTTTACGCCACTGTTTTTATTTTCTTAAATTTCTATTTTGTTTCAGTAGTTTTCTACCCATAACAGTTGACGGGAATAGACACCTTGAGGCTTGAGACGGTCCTCTCGGTCAGTTTCCGTGTATTAGACAACCCCTGCATAGCACATCTCAGGCATTTCACATTTTTTAAGTAACTTAACGCGACATAAACTAAGGTGTAACTTGGAGATTTACTAAAAAAACACATATTATATTCAGGCAGTTCTGATGAAAATCTTGTTGGGGTGTCTCGGTTTTCGTATAAAGTAAAAATAAGGTTGTATATGGTGGAAAAGCAGCCTTGCAGGGCGGCATTTAGGATCTGTAGACCTCTAGGCTACCTTGTAGTGAGGGACCTACTTACCAAGGAGGGGAGGTTCTAACTCAAAGTCTATCGCAATCCACTCTGGACATAGGTAGACCTCTCCCAAATTACAAATCCAAACATTTAATTACATTTGTAATTTTAATTTTGACTGCCTTTTTAGTATAATAGTGGTCACAAGCGTGACTGCTGAGCGCGAGGTCCAGGGTTCGATCCCCAAGTCGGGCAGTGTTATTGGGTTTTTCGTGTAGTATTTCTCAATAGCAGCCCGGAGGCTTGACTTGAGCCAGGTTGATGCCAATAGGCCCCTATTACATGGGACTCAAACATAAGGGCGAAATGAAGGTGTACTGTACACCTCAGCCCAACCCTTCGGGCAATACCTACAAGCTGTACATAATAGTCTTTTTTTTTTAGATGGGCCCATGCCATGCCCAGCCATGACTGCTGCCTATGTAGCCTATGCTTAAATACGACCCTGCTGCTTTTAACCTCTTCTATGGTAGGGTTGAGAAACTCTACAGTGAAAGAAGAAAGACTCACCCATTTAACGTCAAGTATGAAAAATGTAATTTTATATACCAATTTTAAAGAGCTGTAGGTAATCATACCTATCCCATTCCCCAACGACACACCACGATCACTGCTTACCGTACAAGCACAATAAACGTGCAAACATAGTAAAAATATGTTGAATTCGAGCGGCCCTGCCTTTCACCGGCGGCCATCGTGGAAAGTGACAGTGAGCCGTGACGCGACGCTGACGACACGACTACGCGAATCGCTTACTAAACGCGTCAGGTGTAAATGTGGTCTCATTCAAGAATTCATCTCGCGCAGAGGCGCTAGTTTAGAAGTAGTAGGTATGTAGATGCTAGATATTTTAATGAGAGCTTTAGCAGTGCATTATTGACTGCTTCGTTGGTCTGAGCGTGAGGTCCAGGGTTCGATCCCCAGGTTGGGCAAAATGTTATTAGGTTTTTCTGTGTGGAATTGCTCAGTAGTAGACCGGAGTGTGGATTTGTGCCCGTTCGATGGCAATAGACTCTGTGAAATGAGGGTCAACACCTCTGCCCATCCCTTTGGGAAATACAAGCGTGATTTTATGTTTGACGTCACATTTGGTAAATCATAATTATTTCGTTCTATCAGAAATGGTTTTGTAAATACCCAAACAGTCGGCATTCCGACCGCAACTGCAACGGGCAAATGCAGTTTGAAGGCAGTTAAGATGCAGTCAGAGCAACTGCGTGACAGCTGCTGATCGTGCAGTGTGCAGAACACTTGCAGTTACGATGCGGTATCTTAATCGTCCAATGCCCCCCTGGGATCCCCCATCAGGCGTAGCATGACTACCGTAGACAAGGGTTTTGTCGACTGAATAGACAAAATTACATATTGCCATTGTGTATCTGTCATTTTGTCTATTCTTCCGTCGACAAAACCCAATGGTTATAATACGCCTACAGATTTTTGCGGTCTTTCTGTTTCACGTCGTTCCGGAAAATTGTCGGAGCTGAATAGCAATACAGTTGAGCAGGCGAACAGGCTCAAATGTCTTGGTCTTGAACTTTTAAGACCTACAAAACTTGTTGTGGAGCCCTAAAGTTAGAGTCCACCTACTGTAAAGTCTATTCTAATTAACATACTACGCTAATTCATTTATTCTAATGGAGTTAACATTGTTTCAAACTAAAATAGAGATACCTCGTGTGGTACCATGTCAGTTATCAGTGAGCTATACAGTTGATTCAGTAAAATAATTAAAACGAACATCACATCACATAACATCACCCCTGTGTTCCCCGAAGAGTTCGGCAGAGGTGTATAACAGTATAATACACCCCCTATTCGCCGTTTCATTTAACACATTCGAGTCCACCACACTTTTTATAGAGCTCACACGCCATCCCGCCATACATATTGCTAGTGGACCTTCCAGGACCCTCGGCATTACGTTTGCGCTAAGAGTGAACCCTCGAAGAGGGTTCCTGGCATTAGGTTAAAAACCTTGAAAAATACGCTTCTATGTCGTGAAATAGGTATTTGCTTCTTTCATGACGGTGTATTTTCCAAGAAAAACCCTACATTTAAAATGAGCCCTCCATAAGGGCACCCGGCATGGCGAATGCGATTACAGGGTGCCCTCCTGGAGGGCTCCCGGCACTGAACGTGTTAAGTCCCATGTAATAGGGGGTTAGTCTATTGCCATCAACCGGGTTCAAATCCAGACTCCGGCTGCTACTGAAAAATTCTACATGAAAAAACCCAATATACCCGACCGGGGGATCGAACCCAAGATCTCACGCTCAGCAGTCGCGCTTGCGACCAATAAACTAACGAGACAATGGATGTAAATGAAATCCTCAGTAAAAGTAGTGAAGCTTTTAAATAAGACGAAGTCACGATTTTTTTTATCTGAAATTGCAAAGTAATACCATTCAATTATTTTATAGCATCGATACTGTTTCCTTGAAACCTCAAAAAATTCAACAAAAGACTCTTTGTAACATTGAAGAACGTTGAAAAAAGTATTCTTGAAAAAAGTTCGCATAAAGATTTAAGTTTTTTTCACTGCACGATTCAGGTCACAGTGCTTATGTTTTAGATCTGCGATGTGAACAAGGTGAAAATTTCACTCGTAAAGAACCTAATTCTTTGTTTCTCTCAATGCCGAGTAGCTACTAAAATGATAGACAATGGCGAAACAACGCTGTGTCTATGTTAATTACTGCAGGTAGGTATTAGTTTTAACAATCGCATTGAAATGAGTATAAGTTATCCTAGGATAACCTTCTGAGTTTTATAAAACAATTGTTGTTGTCTAACCATCGAGGTCTAAACCAGGGTTGTGAGGTATACGACATTTCGGATATATTAGGAGTCTTTTATCGGTTTCCGTTATGGATATGAAATAATTTTCAGATATCCGATAATTTCGGCTTGTTTCAGATACAGATATTGGACTTTTTTAAGGAATAGTGAGGAGGAAAGTAATATAAAAATATTTATAAAGTAAGCTGTTTAAACTTTATTTTTTATTAAGATACCACAGTATTTATTATAGGGCTACATGTCAAAGCAAGTATTTAAACTCCGCCCCTATCCGAAATTATTCGTAACATTTACGGATATATTTTTTATTTCGGATATCAGATAGTTTCGGTTACGGTTACGAAGCTCCATAACATCCCTGGTCTAAACTGTTCTGACCATTAAAAAAAAGGTAAACCACACTCTAATAAACTTCATCATCACAAACAAGATAGGTAGATAAATAAGAAAATATTTACAAATATTTTATCACTTTCTCTAACTTTATTTATAAGTGAAAGAAGTGAATAATTCTTTAATAACGAAATTGTGATGAATAACTATAATATTATTAAATTAATTTGCATCGGATTATCGAATTGTTATTAGTGAATAATTAAAAAAATCACAATCTATTTATTAATAAAAATTGTCACGCTGATCTTATCTACGAATTGTAACATTAAATTAAAAGAGACATAACTACACATGAAACTTTGTTTACTCCTTATTTAATCAACTAAATTAATGTGTTTTTAAAACAGCACGATATGTATTTAAAAAAGTGATGCAATTTATTTTTCTCTAAACTTTATTGTTATGTCTGGGTACACGTAGGTACTATCAATGAATTACCCGAATTTTATAAATAGAATACGTTCAGAAATGAGAAGGCATCAAGCAAAGGTTCGTTTCGTTGGGTGCGCTCGCGCTACGTGTCGACCTCACTTGGCGGCCACAGCGTAATGCTTTTATGTATGTATTTATTTAATTTATTCTTCAACGTGTGTGTGCGTACGTACTCACATTATGTATTTTTATGTATGACGGATTTTAATAAAACATACCATAGTTTTTTTTTTATTATTTAAAGGCGTGTTTCCGAACTTGGGCATGCACTTTAGTATACCATTGACTTAGAATAAGTATGGACAACGAGAGTAGTACAAAATTCACGATAAAAGTGTCCTGAATTGACATAATATAAACATAGAAATACCAACAAGCTCATTTACGACGGACGAAATCCTATGTCGTTATCATAATGCCTAATTTAGCTTGCAACAATTTATACCATACGAAAACATGACAGCACTGCTCAATTTTTCAAATTTCGAAACTTCATCTAATGTTAAACGAAAATTTGGAGAACATAGGAGTAATAGAGCAACCTTCATTTTTAAAAGATTTTAATATTAGTTATATTTATTGTGATTGCTAAATATTTAATCCAACTGAAAGAGCATAGAACATTTCTTGTAAAATTACAACATCGTCATTTTCAAAAATGCGATTTCGCTTCCTTTGCTGAAGTATCACCATCAGCATCAGCATCATCTAATTAATCTCGAGGAAAACTGCAATTAAATCAGAGGCATATTATTATTTTTCAGAAAACAATCTTTTGTCATGTGTATTCAGAGTTCATGATAACTAAACAAACGAGCCCAAACGTCACCTGTCCACTATTTGCCATTAGGAAATTCCAGAGTCCGTTTTCCGGCACTACCATAGGACCTACGTCATTATTTATGTGATGAAAAGTGCTTATAATGACAAAATACATGAGCTGAAACTCGACGAGCCTACCATTTGTTCCTGTGCTTGCCTAATCTTTGGCTCCATCATCAAAGTCAAAGTTAAAGTTTTTTATTTCAAATAGACCAGATTACAGGCACTTTTAAAACGTCAAAACTAGGTGCACGGTTCCAAAAGGTAGGTTCTATGGAGAAGAGCCGGCAAGAAACTCCATGAATACTCTTTTTAAAATAGTAGATCATGACTATTCATGACAATTCCATTACAGTAGCGTGCGACATAGAATGAGAATAATGCAGGTTAATGTAACAAATAAATTCACGTAAGAGTAGAAAATAGAAAAAGAAAATATGCCTTCTAGAATCTAGAAGTCTGCAAACAAAATTTATTTTCTAATAATGAATTAGTTATTTGTTTATATGTTGACCCAGGCATACAATTATTGAGAAACGAATGACTCAGGCTGTTGCCTAGTAGGTCACCAAAACCTTTACCTAGGTTATCAGAATACATTATGGAGCGGTAACATAACTGATCATTTGAGATGTCACTGGTAAGCATCTCCGTAACAATAGATGAGTCCTGAACCAATAAACTAGGTTCATCAAATTAGTTCAATGACATTTTAATGATCTAATATGCACATACCTACCTGCAAAATTTCAGCTCGATCGGAAACTTGGTAGTGACCGAAAAACCAATACAATTTTGAAACGGAAGGACAACATACATATTTTCGTACATAATATGTTTGCATACAATGCAAGTTTAAAAATAACTTGTTTAAATTAATAGAACAAAACAAATTGCAATTGGTTCAAAATCGCAATACAAAAAAACATCGCGTAAAAATAACGACTCTTTGGAATCTTTGTTCTAAATTCTGTCAAATACGTCAAGTTTCTTATGGTAATCCAACCAAATGAAGTTGACATAATTGGTCAAACAAAGGAAGGAAAATAAGATACTTTTTATTTAGTTGGATTATTGTGTGTTTTGCTCTTGCAATTAATTCAATTTTAAGTAAAATACAATGTTCCTTAACAAAATAATACTTAAAAATTGTAAAACAATAATATACCTACTGAAAATATGATACACAATCAACTTTTTTCACTTTTTTTAGTAGTTTTTACACGATCTCACTACACAGAACGGCATTGTTGACATGTGACATTGAGGTGTAGCGGCTTGTTCGTCCAAATGAAGAATGACGCGCGCAATTGTAGCTCTTTTCAAATTTCTTGTGTTTTAACAGCCATTCGGTTCGGACATTTTTGAGCGATGACCCGAGGTCCATACTTATTCTAAGTCAATGTAGTATACCATCGATTTGAGCGCAAATAAACAAAATTAAAACCTCATAACACGCACCTACGATTCCAGTGTGCGTTGTAATTGTTTACGTTCAAATACCTAATTATAGAGGTACAATAAGAAGGTCACGATTTGTTTCATTGTTTTATACAATCTATACATAGATAAATACCAAATAGATAACGAATAGCATTGGTTTGTTCTGTGTGAAAAAGAGCCTCCACAAGGTCGATGCTCGGATGCATTAACTATGATAGTCGGTGATGACCACTACTTAATTCCTTTTATTATTCATTTATTTTATAATATTTTGTCTAAAGCATTAGAACAAGAAGTTCATAATATGTAACTAGCTAAGACAATTGTAGTTTGAAGGATACGCGTCCACAAAGTCCAATAATGTTTCAAAATGCATTACACATTAGTCTATAATTTGCCAGGCCGCAAAAAAATTGCACGTTTTGTTACACAGAATTACAAAATATACAATTATTATTATTATATTAGTTTGCTACTTTGTAAGCCTTTGCCATTAATAATACAAATGATAAAAGCTCTAAATAATTTAGCATTAAGAACCGAAGGTCGGTACACATCAATATTTATTTATTATGTAACTAGGTACGTGGGCCGCACGTCACACGCCCAACGCACGGATTTCGCGACCCAAAAAAAGTTGCAAACTTCAAAGTTGACAGCGCGCGAAAATGCAAACTAATGCACAAGATGGCGTCGATGAGCAGGCGAAGTTGCGCAAAAGTGCGAGTGTAAAGAGTTTTGCTCGGTGTATTATTTATTGATTGTTAAAAACAATGGCGGGCGCTTGCTGGCAGTGAGTCAGTAGGTCAAGGGTGCGCTGGCCTAGTTACGCAGTGCCGCGCGCCGAAATTCGCGGGCTTACCAGTTGCTAACCTCAGTCAGTAGGGAGGGGCTAGATGCCTAACGCGCTTACTATTCGCTAACTTTTTTGTGTATTTCATAATCATTCACTCATTTTATACTGAATTTAATTTGAAAGAGAATAAAGTCGAAGATGCCGATTTTTTAATGATTCGTAAAATATTGTTGTTATTTTATTACGATGTATAATATGTAAGTAGGTATGTATTTGCGTAAACGTATGCAACCTGTGACTACAAGCAAGCAGTTTGAATGCTTCTACAAAGCGTATGATTCATGCTTAGGTATACATAGTGCAAACTGAACGCTAGGCTTATCCAGAATTTAATGCAACACGATAATATATATTTCCCTGATATTAAACTTGGTGTAATAAAGTTAATTAACAAATAACGACTGATTAAGTGTCCATTACATTGTGAAGTGATTACTTCCTATAACATAAATTTTATCAATTAACAATCTAGCTAGGTACTTGCTATCTAGACAACACAGATTTAATGACTGTCATCATTACAGTTGACTCTTTTGACCTTCATAACATAAGCTGACTGTAAATATGTACAGAGTATGCAGTACATATTTTATGTATTCGGAGTGGGTCTCATCACTAGCAAGCACTGGGGCGCAAGTCGCGTCTCCTTACGTAACCCCAAGTTTAAGGCCGCCTAGATGCTGCCTCGCTCTTCGCAGACAAGTCAAGTGTTCTAAATTAGGCTTGTTGAAAAAATATCGATATATCGAAATATCGATATTTTTGATTCGATATATCGATATTTTTACCCGATATATTTTAATCCGATACATCGATATATCGATACAAAATATTCAATATCGAAATCGTATCAAAAACGATATTTTTTTTCAAATTTAATTTTTTACCAGAATATTTAGCAGAAAAGAGACGTAAAAGATAAGAACGAACGGGAAAAAGGAACTGTGTTGTCTATGACTGGCACTAGCTGCTGCAGCCAGTAACAATAACAAAGCTAATTTAGCCTCCCAAAGTAACAGAATGTCGGACGCGTTGAAGCAATTCCTAGATGCTAAAAATCTATCCCGCAAGGAAAATCCGATAAAACTTGGATAGACACGAGACATCTTATCCCAGTTCTTTCGAATCTGGCACTTAAATACTTGGCGCCTACGGCTTCCTCTGTGCCTTCAGAGAGAGTAGTTTCTGCCGTAAATCTGTAAAGGCTGACAATAATAACAATGGAGCATGTAAAGAGCAGAGTAATTTTTCTACTTTCGCTACCGAACAAATATTGGTTTGCCTGAAATAATAAATTGGTCTTAAAAATATTAGAAATTTGTTATTTAGTTTTTGATATTTTCTAATTTTGCCTAATCTTCTTCTTCTCTCGTGTCAGCAAGTTTTACAAAAATAGCTCATGCTGTGGTGAAAAGATTAGATAGTCAGCAAGGTTGGTAGCGGGGCTGACTGCCCAGGGTGCGCCGGATGTACTGAAGTATCGATTTTGCCTAATAAAAAGGAATAATGATTGAATTACCTTCGTTTTTATTAAGATTCTCATACATTAAAATAATGTGCAATTTTGTATAAAAAATACTATTACCTATTATTGAGCCAGACTGAACTAAATACATTATTATTTAAAACCGAAAATCTCTGAAAATTTGACCGATATATCGATATATCGATATTTTTTCCTCGTGATATCGAAGTCGATATTGATATTTTAATAAATATCGATATATCGAAATATCGATATTTTTTTTCACTTCCGACATCCCTATTCTAAATGCCAGTCACCCACATCACTAGCTATGACAACACACTACCCGCGGCTATGCCACCGGATCGAACTTGTCCATGTCCAAATTAGTACGATCACTATTGTGGTTTATTGATAAATTAATTTTACACTATACATCCTTGGCTGTGGAGGTTGTGAAAGTAATATTTTGAATGAAGTAACGAGTTCTGCTGATGATGATTCAAATTAATCTCTGTCCATCCAACTTCAATAATTTGGGAATATCTCACATTTATTTCAGCGCCATCTGCCGGGGAGTAGGACAACTAACGTTTCCCTAACTACAGAAAATATTGATATAACAATTTCTTTGCTATTGTTTTGGTTTCATTTTGAGGTAGCAGTGGTTCAGTAAATGTTTTTGCTCACTACTGTTATTTTATCTACTCAATTATGGACGATCCGGAGAAAAGAATCCCAGTGCTGTGTCTTGGACCAAAAGGTTCAGGAAAAACCACGTTATTGAAGAAATTACAAAACGCTGAAGGGATAGACAATACGTATAGTCCAGTACCAACGATAGGAACTAACATTTACGACATTTATTATTTAAATAAACACGGCAAGAAGCAAATGCTGTCAATTAGAGAGGTGGGCGGAGAGATGGCGCCACTGTGGCATAATTATTTAGACGGTGTTGGAAAAGTGAGTTGGTCTCGTTGATTCCTAGTTTTATAATAAAGTGCTGCTTGCCTTATATAATTATGTTAATTTCAGGTGATTTACGTCGTGGATACATCGAATTTGTGTCAGATATCAGCAGCAGCTGTGTTACTGTACACGTTACTGGCAGAGCCAAGATTAAAAAACGCTAAGGTAGACTAAATTAAACCCATGAATATTTTTATTGGGATGTGGTCTCCGGCACACAATCCTTTGCATGTCAATAAAATCACGTTTTGTGAATCATATTTAATTTACTGATACCCTTAAGGCAACGTAACGTAACGTCACGCAGTTGTACCGACTGCATCATAATGCCTTCAAACTGCATTTGACAGTTGCAGTTGCGGTCGGGATGCAGTCCATCTGTCTATTCCCTTACGAATCCATTTGTCTATATTTCTTTGTTCTCTCTTCATGCAATCAATCAGTCCAATGACCATGAGCAAATCTGGCAGATTCTTTCTTTTTTCTTTGTAATATGTTTCACCATTTGTTCAACCCCAGACCATAAAACATGCAATCCTTCTCCCCAGTTCATCCTAGTGCTAAGCAAGATGGATGCAGCGTACAGACAGATGCGCAACGAGGCGCTGCTGATGCTGCAGTACGCGCGCCTCAGCACCGAGCTGTCCAACGCGCCGACACTGCTGGAGGCCTCGCCCCTCACCGGCGAGGGTATCGACCAGCTGAAGGCTGCTCTCTGTGATACCAAGATTGTTAACACGTTTTAATGGGACTATGGCAACGCTGAAAAGAATGCTATGATTTTAGTAGAGTCTGTGTATCAGGGGCTAAAAACGTCACAATAGGGTATTTGGCTGAAAAAATCTAATTAGTCCGTCAGTTAGATTATCAAAAAATATTTCACCCGTATTTTTTCTTTTGTGACGTACCTAAACCAAAATTGACTAAGATACGACACTCTTAAAATTGGCAAAACGTCACAAGCAAGTACAATTTTTACTTGCTTCTGACGTCACAAGCCCCTACTCTCGAGTTTTGATGCGTTTTATCTTTTCAAATATTCATAGATTTAACAAAAGAAAAAATACGTGTCCATTATTTTTCAAAACTCTAACAAGCGGACTAATTAGATTTGCAATATAATGATGCTGTCAACATACCTATTGGTGAATCATATTTCGTTCACAACAGACTGTGCTGCAGCACATGCTGGGGAGTTTGTTGCGCCGTTTCTTCTTCACAGCATAAACACTGGAAAGCGGTGAAGGACGGATGTTTTTGTAGGCTGTCTTTTGTAACGTTGAAGTTCAAAAAGAACTAAGTAATTCAAGTCTATTTTGAATAAATGAGTTTTGAAGTTGAATGTATTTGGAAGGGCCCAGACGGACTGCATCCCAATTGCAACTGTTACTGCTAAATGCAGTTTGAAGGCAGTTAAGATGCGGTCAATGCAACTGCCAACTGGACGTGCAGTCCACTTGAAGTTAAGATGAGGTATCAGTGCCGGCGTTAGGGGGGGGGGGGCGTGATGGGGCGATGGCCCAGGGCGACAAATTCTGGGGGGCGCCAAGGTCTGAAGTTGGAGTACTAACACTTGATATTGCTTCCCTCAAGTGGGCGCCACAATATTTTCGCCCGGGGTGTCAGTGGCCCTTACGCCGGCACTGTGAGGTATCAATGAACGAAATATGATTTACCAAACGTGACAATAACCCCCCAGCCCGTTTTTAGAACCTTTTCGATAAGTCATTAGTCGATAGATTCCTTTTGATATCTTATTTTGTCTACAATTCTCGTAACAAGAGAAAAAGAGATAAAAAGCCGAATCGCTCGACAAAATTAAATGCCTTATCGAATCGTTCTGAATCAGGGGGCTGGGTTGTTTTACTTATCTTCCAGTGATCCTGGAATATTGGCTAAATTGTTTCTGAATCTCGATGAACTATTAAAATACGTAACTCTAGCTACTGATATCACAAAAATGTTTTTTTTTTAACTACCTATTCCTTGGTTTTTAGTAAAGTACCTAATAAGTAACTAAACAGCTTGCCAAAAAAGTCTAAAAACAAAACGAATCTTTTTAATCTTTCTCGGTGCTGTGTCAGTCATTATTATAATAGGTAATTGATAAAAAAATGAATAAGACTAGGTTTCCAAAACTCTACCAGAGAACTTATTTTAAATGTTAAATTTTTATTTAGCATGACTAGTGGCGCCCCCATTTTCGTACTTTTTTGTGCAGCTGTATATCTATTTGTGCTTGGCAAATAGATTTATCGCAGTATTTATGTTAATATTAGCGCAAACGATGATTCTGCTGCCCTTCCTCTTTAGGAAATACTAAAGTACTTTGTTGACTGCCTCACGAGAAGAGATAGGATGCGTACTTTGCCGAAAACCACATTAAATTAATAATTGAAGTCACTGCAGTGCAGCGTTTATTTTGGTTTTGTTCATCTTTTCGTTGCATTAGTGACGATTCTGTATCCTTGTTCTTCTTTGACGAAATATATCATACTATCTCTTTCTTAACTTCGATCAATATGTGACAGTTAATCAGATGTTCGTAAACGGAACGCACGTTTTGACATTTATTTATTTACTTTTGTGATACGTCTTACGTCGTGCAAAAAGTAAAATAAAACAATACTTGTAAAATAAAATTAACAAAAATGGGTACATCTAATTTGTGCAGAAGTTGTATGAAAGAAGTGGCGTCATGGGAGAAAGAGAATTTTGATCCCCGAGCTGTGGAAATGTTTTCTTTTTGTACCAATATTACGGTGAGTTTTAGCGACATCTAAGCGATATTTTTTTACTATTTTCTACCGGTAAAAACATATATTTTAGAATACCAGCCTTGCAATTACAAAATGTAGTTCACATATTAAAGACGACCAAGAATTATGGGTAAGAGTTGAGAACCTTTGCTATAACAACGACATACGTCAATCAACAATCTGCTTGCCAAGCATCGTCATCATCATTATCTTGTTTATTATCATTATTGACCTGTTCCACCCAGTGCTGAGGCTATCCTCAGGCCTATGCCTCCTCCCTTTTCCATGCTTCCCTAGTCTGTGCTAATCTCAACCAGGTCTTACCTCCCTTCCTTCGAAGGTCCTCCACCCAGGCTGCTGGTCTACCGACACTTCGTCAGCTATCTTTCATATGACAATGATAATTGTTGTAGCTTTATTCCCTCACAACCACTTTATGGAGGGATGTTTATCAATGAACAAATATGGACTTAAAAATGATAATGATGGAACAGAATGAAAAATGTTAAAAAAAAATGTTTTTTAATATCTCTACTTCCAGATCACAGAAGACGACAAACTACCAAAGCAGTTCTGCTATGATTGCATCATTAAAATAGAATCATCATTCACATACATCACTGAAGCTCACAAAGTTGATGCAACATTAAAGAACATCATCTCTAGGACCAACACTAGCATCATTGTTGAGCCAGAGACACACTCCAGACACACAGACAACCTCAAACTTACTTTACCTGACTACAAAATAAGTGTTTCCGTAGACAATTATGATGAACAAGTACTATTTGACAATATAGACTTACCAGCCAGTGATATCAGCCATATAACTCCTGAAAAACCTTTAGAAGAAATAGAACACATTCAAAATTTTACTGAAGAGGAAAAGAGAGAGGATGACAATCATGAGAGTGTGAAAGAGAAGGTAAATATTGAAGAAACTAAGAAGAATGTTTGTCCTGTGTGTAGGAAGGCTTTTACTTCCAAAACATGGTTTGAAAAACATATGAAAAAGGAACATACTGAACATAAGTATGCCTGTGCACATTGTCCGAAAAGTAAGTTTAATTATTAAGTCTTTTTTCTTCCTGCCTTGTTCCCAAGTAACTTGTGGTTGGTACAATATGTTTTTCTCTTCCATTCTTCCCTGTCAACCATCACCTCATTATTTATTTAATGCCTTTTTCTTCATATCCTCCCTGACACAACCCATCCATCTTTTCCTTGGTCTCCCTCTCCCTCTCCATCCATCGACATTCATATTCATAGCTGTTTTAGTCACATGTGTTTTGTTTCTTCATTCACAAATTTGATTATTAAGTACATGGCACTAATCATAAGTGATAGACCTTGTCACCAGCAAATGGGCCGCTAAGTTGGTTGAGACACCATTGTATGCCATTTGTTTTAGCTGAAGGCTAAACGGAAACTGCGGCTACAAACAAATAGCAATCAACTGTGTCTCATGTGCGGACAGCCTAATTGAGCTGCAACTGAGGATTTCTTAACATATAAATTCTATAATACTTTGTCCATCATGAGAATCAAAATTGCAACCTTTAAGTGTGCTGCCCCAATTGTGACTATTCAACTGCACATGTCAAGGTACAGCTGTATTTCCCCAAGAGATGAGTTGAGGTATACTCATAACACAGACATTTCACGGGCAAACCTACAGGCATTTATCAGGTTCAATACCAATCTCCAGGTTGCTCCAGACAATTTTCTAACATAAAAGTTTCAATACTACTTAGGAACGCTTGTCATTAAAGCTGGAGGATCTGAGTTTGAACTCCCCCTACACCTCCGACTTTTCGAATTCATGTGCAGATCAGAATTTGATTATCACTTGAAAGAAAACATGGTAATGAAACCTGTACATCTAAGAGGGCTCCAAAATGTTTTTGATGGTGTGTGTAGTTTGCTAACCTGCACCAGGCCAGCAAGGTGGACTATGGCCTAAACCCCACTCTAAGAAGAGACTTATGCCCAACAGTGGGACATTAATGGACTGATTTTGCTTAATACTAACTTTTTTTTTAAGTGTGGCAGATCATCAAATGACTTCTTCCGCTCTGGGCGGAGCGGAAGAGAGTGTCAGACTCTTACTGGCTAAAACCCATCCGTGTTCCTCGTAGTGTCCTTTGCGTTCCAGGGCCGCGGTAACTCTTTCGAATAAATTCTGCAGCTGCTTATTACTACCTGAGTTAAGAATTTAACGCAGGACATCAAGCTTGCCAGTCGCGCTTTTAAACACACAACACATAGTTTTATAATAGAATGTCTGGACTTTAAAAGAGACCTTGACCTCTAAGTTTGTTTCGGCTTTTTTTCTCAGGGCTAGCCAGATAGGAGACATTGACTTGTAGCGTCTGTAACAGATTTATTTACTGAAATAAATATCATTTCATTTCAACATGGACTGTGTCAGTACTCTTCCATATATGAGTTATTTGTTCCCAGCATTCTCCAAAGCATCTCTACTATCAGACCACGCGGCGTCGCATTCGGACGAGCGCAAGTTCGCTTGCGCGGCGTGCGGCAAGCGCTTCAAGCGTCGCAAGCAGCTCGCTTGCCATGCGCGTGCACACGCGGATGCTAGACCCTATGCCTGTGATAAGTGTAGCATGAGGTAGGACATAATTGAGATATGTTTAACTTAAACCTTAAAGGAAAGTTCACAACTTTCATTTGAATCTTACATACTCATCGACGTCACATAAACTTGCACTCAGTGCACCCTGCTTCCTACAATCGAGGCTCTGACGACAGGAAGAACTAGTAGGAGAAGGCGACAGTTTGTTTATTTTACTTACACTTCTTTAACACATTCGAGTTCACCACACTTTTCATGGAGCTCATACGCCATGCCGCCATACATATTGCTAGTGGACCTTTCAGGACCTTCCTCGGCATTACGTTTGCGCTAAAAGTGGACCCTCAAGGAGGGTTCCTGGCATTAGGTTAAAAACCGTGAAAAATACGCTACTATACGTCTTAAATTAGGTATTTGCTTCTTTCTTGACGGTGTATTTTCCAAGAAAAACCTACATTTAAAATGAGCGCTCCACGAGGGCACCTGGCATGGCGAATGGCGACTACAGGGTGCCCTCCTGGAGGGCACCCGGCACTGAACGTGTTAACATAACACCACTCTTGTATTTTTCGAAGGGCAGAGGTGTATAATACACCCTCATTTCGCCATTATGTCCCATTATCTTAAATTCAGGCTGCTACTAAGAAATTACACCACCTGACGCCCGGCAGTCACGCTTGCGACCAGTACACCGACGAGGCAGTCACACACTTCTGTAACTTCATGGAATACCATAGCGCCACTCCACTAATCCACTAGCAAGTTTTATTGTGCGATTTGACACTCAATCATCGAACCCGCGACCTTTTTCTACGGACGACATAGGCTTTACAACTGCCCAAATCATCGGTCGTCGCGACGCAAGTGATTGGCCTTACCTACTCTAGCAATAACTCACCTTACAGCTGTTAGCATTAATTTTGCTTACCTCTTGATTCAATATACGTCTTATATCAATTGTGCAATAAAGGCACACGGCCTTGAACTCAAGGTACGAAGAACCTGTATTCTGACCTTGAACAATAAATGCCTAAATCTAATCTCACATAAGGAACCTATTTTTCATAGTAAAATTCCCAAACAAATATTTATTTAGTACCCATAGTTGCAACTTTTATTTTTACGACAGAAATGACCTTGATACATCCGAGCTAGAAAGGACCTTGGCCTCGAATTAACTAGTTTTGATGACCTTGACCCGGTTACCTACATTTTTGGGGCAACCTTGACCCACATGACATAACGAGGCCGCCGTTATATCACCAAAACAGGGTCACAGAGCGTTTAGAAAAGACTATTAGGTTTTATAGTATTTTTCACGTAAGATGTATCAGCTAAGACGAGAGGCGCCGACTCCGTGGGTGTTTGGGGGCTGCAGCACCCACGAGAGGTTAATAATGGGTACAGAGCACCCACGACATCAAAAGTGATCAGTAATTGGCTTTGAGCGTTATCTCTACAAACTACTAGTAAGTGTAGTTGTAATGCGCGCGCACACAAACAAGACAACTTTATTGTCCAATCTAGCACTTTTTTATCTTTCCTTCATTTATAAAATGCTTTATCTTTCTGTCTACTGTACGGATGTAATTTTCACGATTGTGTATGATATTTATTCGCCAGTCGGTGTGCATTTCTTCTCACACTTCGCCAGTTCCTTTTTAAACGAGGCTACAAATTTGAATGAGGACCCACGGGGTTTTCTAAAAGCCGGGTCCCTGGCTTGAACAGACAGACAGTTGTCATTTCGTAAATCAACTGACGACTGGATGTGCAGTCCACTTGTACCTAGTTATGATCACGAATATGAATCGAAATATGATTCACCAAATGTTCCGTTATAAGCCCCATGATTCAGGTTTCGAAAAGTCAGTTGTCGATCTATTCGGTTTCTTATCTCGTTTTCTCTGCGAATCTCGTAACGAGAGAAAATGAGACAGAAGAACAATTCAGTCCACAACTCATCGAAACGTCCTGAATCAGGACAGGAGGCAGGGTCCTGATTCGCCTAACTAAAGAAGATCAGTTGCAGTGTATCTAGTTGCAGTTAAGTTTTGATCAAAACAACGCTTTTCGTGCTCTCTTAATGGGCGATCGCTATCAGATACGCTCGCGTGAATTGCAGTGTCTCTGTAAAATTGGTTGGCGCGTCATGAAATTAAGTGAATTAACCTACAGGTCTTGGTCCATCACTGACTTTGGCGGGCCTCGTATCTTAGGATCTACTCCCTAAGCACGAAGTCCGTGGTTTCGGCCTTAGTTACGAGCGTTTCCTACACCCTATCACTTATAGACATACGATTATTTTTGGGCCCGAACTAAGAATGAATAACAACACGATTTAACAGTTGTCCCTAATACCGATGTGTTTTTGCCCGTCCGAAAAGTTGAACTTGACACTTGTTTTGTTCACTCCTACGTTTCTGCCTACTTTCGGACGGGACTTTGGGAGTAGGCCCCCTGTGGTGCCTTGTCCCACGTCCTCCTGAGAGGCACGCGCGGAACACGACGCGGTCGCCTACCATGAAACATTCGTCTTTTGTTTACTTAATATGGGAAATTCTAGGATGTATCTGTGAAAAATTATGTGAAGATATAATAATAATGTTTGTCCTTTTTACAGATTTAAAATCAAAAGTATATTGAAGTCGCATATGAAAGTGCATGACGGGGACAAGCAGTATTTATGCTATTTTTGTGGGTGGAGCTTCGCGCAAGGTAAAGGTCATTTTAATTTTATTATTCGAATAAGTTAGGGAAAACCTTATGATTAATTAATTCTGTTGTTGTGTCGAAATAAAGAGAACGTCGTAATTATAGTTTGGAAATAATTTATATATTTTAATTACCTACTTTATGTAATTGTTGGGCGCTAAATCGACTAATAAGTTTTACTGTGCAAGTTATTGCACGCAAGCGCTCGCTTAATTCGTAATACTTGCAGAAGTTGACTTGCTGGGACACACCCGTCAACTTGGGCAGTATAAATTGTTATATTCAACACAGTTTCTCGCTGGAGATGAGGCAATAAATCGTTTGAGCGTGAACAAAACATGATCATGGGCGCTGGGATGTCATGGAAGAATATACACAGAAGAATTAAACATTTTGTTATTTGACATTTATTTACTTGACATGACGTACCTAAATGCCTAATTTAATATACTATTATTATAAGGATGCATTTATCAGTTAATAGTATAATGAATAGATGCCAATACACCTCCCTGAAAATAATCCTGACGGCGCCCATGAACATGATTTACCAATAACAAAACATGGCCGCCCGTCTACACTGAGAAAATGTGTTTAGTAGGTATAGTTAGTGGATTTGGCGCTTTTGGCTGTAACATCCCACTGCTGGGCAAAGGCGTAGTTGTTTACGATGTTCCACCCATTTCCTCAGCTGGTAACCTGGAGGTCCACATTCGTAAACACACGGGCGAGAAGCCGTTCTCGTGCAACGAGTGTGGTTTCCGCGCGGCCGTGTCGTCCAACCTGCGCCGGCACCAGCGGCAGCACCAGTCAGCCAGGACCTACGTCTGCAAACACTGCAATAAAGGCTTCTATGACGCTAGTGGATTGGTTAGTAAATACTCCCAATACTCAATATTTTATTTCGTTCCACAATGTATTACAAGGTTTTACAAAAAATATTTGATCATCATGGACCCTCCTATAAGAATATCATAATACAGTGACTGGTAATTCGACCTTTTCCTTGAAATGGGTTATACTAGAGATCATTGGCAACAAATTAACACCCATCAAATTTAGGACGAAGATAAAAAGTCCCTTAAGACCTTTTATTTCTGAGACATTGAGAATTTTGGGCCGGCATTTTTGTCCAAAGTGATTCCTACTAGTTTACTAACTTTTAGAAGAGTATCAATTGAGTGCCCAGAAATTAGTAGTTTCTTTAAAAGTCCTTTTTTCGATAAGAATTCAAACCCCGATATTTCGGAAACCGCTCATTTTCGACCCACAGAGTGCGTCTGTTAGCGATCCTGTAACTTCTGAACGACTTAACCGATTAAGGTCATGTTTACACAATATATTTGTTTTGTCGAGACGATGGTTCATAGCTATGTTATGATCAGATAGGTGGCGTTGTAGTCAACTTATTTACGCAAGCACAGCCGCGGGAGAACAGCTAGTATATAATATTCTTTATATTTGCCTGAAAAATCACAGCCATGCAGTTGTCTCTCCTGAGCTCTCTTCGTGTTAAATATCTGTTATGCCATCAATGAAAACGAGATTTCGTTGTTTTAGCAAATAGAATAAGGATGCTGCGGTCCGTCCTTATATTTCCTTACACACACTTTTTATTTCCCAGGCTCGACACTTACGCACACATACTGGAGAACTTCCATATCAATGTCCGGGATGCGCGCGCGCATTCGCCGACAGCTGGAAGCGCAAGACGCATCTGATGCGCGCGCACCGACTGGCTTTACCTGATATACCGCGCATGCGACGAGATGGACGCACTATACATTGAAAAATGTTTTATGGAAAATACATTTATGTAGTGTACAAAATTATGGAAAAGTGGGCGCTGTCGATATATCCTGATTGATAACTTCTGCAATTTTCGTTCAACGCCACCCATTCCCTGCAAGTAGGTTGTGAATCGCGAAGAAAGTTGAATGGAACTGCCCAACGTTTTATTATGTAGCCAACATAATAAAATTGCCAAAAAAAATAAAGTAGTCTGCTGTGAGAAAAGGATAAAAACGAAAAAGTACGTCGCATCTGTACCGAAAAGGATGTCGTTCAGCATAATACTATTAAGTTCTTAGGCTCCATGGCGCTGGTTTCTAGCATACCGTCGCCTTAAAGTGAAAAGCTCGAGAATGCAGTTTGGTAATTTTTATTTTATCACGACGTATAGACACTATCTCGAGGAGCTCGTGGCTAAATAATTACAGCCGCATAGGCCGATCTTCCGGGTTAAGCCACGCTTGCCGAGGTTGGTCTGTGGATGGGTGACCATTTACCATAGCGAGTTTCCTCCGTGCCTCGGAAAGCACGTAAAGCCGTTGGTCCCGGCTGTCATTTGTAGATCTTTGACAGTCGTTACTGTTGGTCAGAAGCCAGAAAGTCTGACAACCAGTCTTACCAAGAGTATCGTATTACCCAGTTACTGGGTTGTGGAGGTCTGATAGGCAGTCGCTCCATGTAAAATACTGATATTCAGCTGCATCCGGTTCGACTGGAAGCCGACCCCAACATAGTTGGGAAAAGGCTAGGCAGATGATGATGACGTATAGATACTATCATTATAAAAGAGCCACTCTACGCGAAATTATTTTGTAGGCACTGAAATTAAGCCTCTATTGGGTATAATAAAATTCGTAATAAATAAAATTGACTATCTTTTGCCCGCTACTTCGTCCACGTGAAAGCCTACAGGAACCGTGCAATGATCAAATGCATTTCAGAGGTTTTCACTCTAAGGCGACGATATGCATGTTCGTACAAAATGCCCATTTTCTAGGAGTGTAATGCTAATTTATACTGATACATGTGTTTGGTTCCTAAATGTATCTTGCATTCTGCTTCTTTGTATTATGTCTAGGATTTAACATCATTCACTGTGATCTCGAGAGTTGTATTCGGCCTAAATAGTAACTGTTTCTGAAAGGATGTTCAATTTAATCACAGTAGACATATAAGCTAAAGCAGTACTTCAACTACCTACAATCGTCCGATTTGACACACTCACACAGACACGCACTGCAACAAGACAAATAAGGTGTATTTTCGGGATACAGTTTCATACAAAAACATAAAAACTACTCAGTATACAGAACGTATCTGTGTATTTCAATTCGTGAGATTATAGTAAGATGAGGTACTGCTTTAGCTTAAATGTCTACTGTGATTTAATGTTATCAAATCTTACCTCAACTGATGTGATTGGTGCATGCTCCACGCTCAATATTTATCACGATACTAGGTGTCGCTCTCGGCTTCGCCCGCGTGGATGTCGTTTATCGCTTATCCTGCGTTTTTCGGGGTAAAAGTAGCCTATATACTTCTTCGGGTTCCAGACTATCTCTGTACCAAGTTTCATCAAAATCGGTTCAGTAATTTAGTCGTGATGAGGTGACAGACAGACAGTTACTTTCGCATTTATAATATTAGTAAGGATTTCTGTCGCGGTCCCCCTTGGAGCTTACTCCGAAAATCGAACTACGACATTTCGGCTAACGGATCGCAGGTTTTCCGACCACAAAAGTGTTTCGGATCCGACGATAGATTCAATTGGCGCGATTTGACTTTTTTTTTCGTTCATCCTACTCCCAAGTGTTAAGTGACATCTAGAAGTTCGTTGTTTGACAAGATCGTATAAGTTTTTCGGAGTAGGCCTCCTGAAACGTGATATTCATTGGGAGTTTAGTATTGATCGATGAAACCCGTTAAAAAAATACCGATATCTATAGAAATATCGTGATAAATATTGAGCGTGTAGTATTCGCCATTGGTTAAGAAAAATTATAACAACCAATCACATCACTTAAATATTAATAATACACTTCTGGACACATCTATTGGCCCACCTTAGAGTTTAGGTTTCGATGGCCCCTACCGAAATATGATTGCTAGATTGAACAAAAACTGTTGATGCAGTTTTAAACCTGATACATTTTACCATCTTTTTCGATCGTATTGTTTTAAATTTGAATTCAGAATACCATACGACATGGAGCTACGCCTAACAAGTCGGATATGCGCCTTGTTAAAGGCAATTGATTTTTGAATAAAAAACATGTTTTATCAAATAAAGGTTTAATTTAATAACGCGTGTTGCCTCCATGGGCATCTACCACAGCTCTCATACGATCAGGCATAGAGTTTATCAACCGCTCTATGAAATTTTGAGGGATCATCTCCCATTCCTCTTCTATGGCAGTTTTCAACTCCTGCATCGTCTGGGCAACTGGCTGACGAGCCCTAACACGTCTTTTTAGCTCGTCCCACATGTGCTCAATGGGGTTCATGTCTGGGCTTCTGGCTGGACAGTCCATAACTGTGATGTTCACATCCCGAAGATATTCCCTGACGATGCCGGCCGCATGGGCTCTTGCATTATCATGCATAAAAAGGAAATTTGGGCCCACATAGTCCGCGTATGGTATCACGTGAGGTTCTAAGCACTCACGAATGTACCTTTCAGCATTTAATGTTGGCAGCCGTGGTCCTGTAACAACCTCAAGTTGAGTTTTGCCGCTCGCGGATATACCGCCCCAGACAGTCCATGAGCCACCGCCATAAGCAACCCTCTCTTCAAAGCAGCATTGTGCGAAACGCTCTCCCTTACGTCGGTAGACCTTCTTCCTTCCATCATTGCCATGTAACACAATTTTAGACTCATCAGAAAAGAGTACACGGCTCCAATCTTGCTGTGTCCAATTTAAATGACTGCGTGCGAAATGAAGGCGCGCTGTTCGGTGGGCTCGCGTTAGTTTGGGCCCATTAGCTGGCTTGTGTGGTACCATATCGCGTTCTTTTAACCTTCTCCGAACAGTTCGAGCGCTCACAGATACTCCGTGGAAGTCGCGAAGTTGGTTTTGTATCTCAATGGAGGTAAGGTGACGATTTCTCAAGCTGGTCGTCACGATGAATCGATCCTGCCTTTCAGTTGTGACCCGAGATCGTGGCCTTCCTTGGCGACGAACAAAGCCGCCAGTTTCTAGGTACCTCAATAAGTAATGTTTGTTGCAAAACCAAAGATATCAATCACTTTTTCAAGAATTAAATCCAAGTAAACCAATAAAACCAAGTTTTCTTAGTATTCGATTGTTTGATATCAACAAACAGGCTCCAAATTGTCTTTTGTTTCTTTAAATTCTGTGTTCGAAATTCAAAAAAAGACTATTGAATGAAATTGTGAATGTGCCAGGTTCAAAACTGCATAAAAACTTTTTGCTCGACCTAATATAAAATTTTAGCTAGGACCAAACGAAACTGAAAATACAAGGTGGGCCAATAGATGTGTCCAGAAGTGTAGTTAAATATTATTTCAATGTATGTATTATTATTTATTATTCTCAGTTGAACCAACTAAGTAGGTGATACTGTAAATCAGATGCAACCTAAGATTCGTAACTTATAAGAGAAATATTTATTGACTTATTTTACCATACCAAAAACTACTTTATAAGAGAATAAATAAAACGAGTGTGAATGTATTAAAACATATTTTTATTAAATTCTTTACAAGCCAACAGTCAACAATCATAAAGGACATTCATGAAATAAATAATTTGCTACTGGAAGTACACTGATTGGATATCACCTACAACACAAATACAATATTATAGTACTCACTGAAGAACATACTAATAAACATAAGTATTTTAAAAAAAGTATTTAATACACTACACGCCTGTATAGGGTACTCATACGTGTACTATTTGTACACATACCATTTTACCTGTAACCGTACCATGTAATTGGAACATTTGAAGTGTTTTATTACAAAGCCCGGGGTGCTTCTGAGAAAGTCTTAACAGAAACAAAACAACACGGGTCGGGATGACTCGAGAATTGATCCCGGATCGCAGAGGTAATAACTACTGATCCAATGAGGCTGTTACGAACATAATATTGTGCAAAATTCGAAACTCCGACCGGGGTGCTTAAACCCAACAACACTTTCCGATTTGCGAATCGAACCCGGGTAGCGGAAGTCGCGGTTACGTCTACAACCAATGAAGGTTTAAAAAAGTATTTTGTACCTATTAAAAATAACAGTAGACGCAATAAGTTGTTATTAGATATAATTACATACCAAAATATTGATGTCGATTCTGTTATGGACAAACTAAACTTAATTTAGGCTATTGCCATCTTTTTCACTCTAATAAAATACGAAAGAGACACGTAAATAAGAGCTGTCAAATTTAGTTCAACTAAAATTTCCATACAAAGGACCATGGGCGATTTTGTATGGACCCCGTCCCCACCCTCCAACAGTCCTGGGCTACATATTAATATGTTCTATAGGAGCCACAAAAATGGAAACTACCTGTTTTAGGTGAAAAGTGGATGGATAAAAAAAAACGATTTTTCTTTATATTGATGTGTCAAAAGTATTTTTTTAAGATAAAAGTAATGTTTGTGTTGATGCTGAAGCCCTGAAGTTTTTACTGCCTGTTGACATTGCTTTCACAATAGAATATTAAACCAAATCAAACCAATATTGACGATTTTGACGAGTTATGCGAACATAAATGTAGGGAAGAGCTGATTTTTTTTTCGCGATTTCGAGTTTTGGTCCCATAGTAAAAGTTGTTCATAATGATGAGTACAGTGACCCCTTAAGAGGTTGTGCGTTATTTAAGTTACACCTTGTAGAGGTATGGGATATTCGAGAAAAATGTTTAGATCTTTTTTTCCAAAATTCCTTAGTAGTACAATATTATAACAAGTTCATCATAACAGTAAAGCAATGTTCACTTTGCTATTTTTATATTCTTTTTCATTGCACACTATGAAAAACATGTAAAAAAGTTACAATAAATACTGACATAAAAATATGATTTGTACGTAAACCCCACTCATTTGAAGATTGTCGCCATAGTAAAGTTTTGTCAACGTATTATTACGCTTCGAATGAGATATGTTTCAAATCTGTTAGAGGGTGGGGACATTTTTTCCCAATGTCCTTTAGACGCCTTATACAACGTGTCGACGGAAAACACGGTGAAGTTCAAGGCGTAAACTAATTTGACATCTCTAACTTAGTTGTCTATCACTGTCCTTTTCTCGTGCTATCTGTTAGTAAAAGATAGCAATTCTCTCATTTTAGTTTAGTTGGTGAAGAAGAGAATCGGCACCAATATCTGCATTTTTAAAATGTAACGCCAAATGCCAAATTCGCGAGATAATTCTACGAGATTTTGGCATCTGAGGGTACCATTATTAGGGCGCTGTGAACTTTTTATCAGAAATGTTCGTCAGTGTGTACTATTTTTATTACAGGAAGATTTAACGTCTAGTTGAAGCACCAAAACTACTAGTTTCTAGAGATTACATACATTATTGTTGTAGAAGGCATACGGAAGAAATGAGCACACGTAATATGGCACTTGCATACCTTTTTTTTGAGTGATGTTATATTCTGATAACCCCATAAGAGTTGAGACCAGCTTTCGCAACATCTTTAACCCAGGGGAGTTAATAACAACGCGATTGTTGAAACATATTTCGTTACATATTCGAAATCAGCCGGCAGTTGTCACACAGTTGCACTGAGTACATCCTAATTGATTTCAAGCTGTATTTGGCAGTTACGGCGTATACATAAAGGAAGCAGGTAACCAGCGTCGACCTACCAGAGCTTATCGGTACTGGTCCGTACAGGTAACCGCTACATAAAGGAAGCAGCTAGAAGCAGTGGCTGGCATTTTTTAACAAAAATACGCCTTGTTCCCTTGCAAATACAGCAACAAATGGCCTACCAGCGCTGAACTTGTCGGCGAAGTTCGGAGCTTGTCGGCGTTGGTTCGCCACACAGTATAGAGACTGCCTGCGCCGACTAACTGCGCGGACCAGCACCAACAAGCGCTGGCAGATCAGCGCCGGCAACCCGCTTTCTACGTGTATACGCACTTACACAGTTTACAGATTCGACTGAATGAGCAGTCCACTTGCAGTTATGATCACGAATATGAAACGAAATATGTTTCACCAAATGTGGTGTTATTAGCCCCCAGGGCTAATCAAACAAATCCCTGTCATAGCCATACAAACTTCACTGGGCTATCGCTTTAACAGTTCAACGATGTTGCGCATGTGAGGCTTAGGATGGCTAGGTTAGGACTAAACCCGCGATCTCACGATTCGTAAATCTAAGCTGCTGATAATAATTGGATACCTTGGAAGCTAACTAAGATCTAAGTAAACTTGTTGGTCAATTTGAGTCTATTGAGATGTTTGGCCTTTAGGGATTCATTAACATCACGCTTAAATTTGCCGAAGGGTTGGGCAGAAGTCTCAAATAATAGAGGGCGAGCCTATAGCCACAGTACACATATAAGCTAAAGCAGTACCTCAACTTACTACTATCTCATGAATTGAAACACACAGACACGCTCTGTATACTGAGTAGTTTTTTGTTTTTGTATGGAACTGTATCCCGAAAATACCTTATTTGTCTTGTTGCAGTGCGTGTCTGTGTGAGTGTGTCAAATCGGACGATTGTAGGTAGTTGAAGTACTGCTTTAGCTTATATGTCTACTGTGCTATAGCCATCAACCGGGCACAAATCTTGACCCCGGGCTGCTACTGAGAAATTCCACACGGAAAAACTCAATAACACTTTTGGACTATTGGGATTCAATTTAATATTTTAACTAAATAATTCAAATTAATTAAAATGTTACTAAGATCAGTTGGCTGCCAAGGTATTTAATTAATCAGTCACTTAATATCAAGATTTGGAAGTAGAAATAGGAAGTAACAGTCTACTTAAAATTGTGTGAAAGATTGCAATGAAATAACATGATATAAATAGTTCAAACCACGAAGCCGCGCTCCACTCTTGTATATTATTTATTTTATTTAATATTGCTATTGTGTTAGAGGCTACTTCCTTAGGCAGCGCGTTCCATTGTGTTACGTCGGGCAGTGTAGCGCGTGCAGCAGCACGTTACGTGCAGTCGACGTGTACTTGCAGCGGCGTTGTAATAGTCTAGTATTTGATGACGCTAAATTCAAATTTCTGCCGCTGCTTAACCGCTAAAAACAAACTATATGCGCCGCTTTGTTAAATGCACAGCTCACGTAGGTGGTATAGAAAGCATATTGCTTGTTATTTTCGCGACGCGATCTTCGACATAAAGCAACATACTGCGCTGCCCAGTTAGGACTTAGGACGAAAGGTAATAATTTGTGTGTGCATACGTACACCGCGGCTACCCCTCTCACAAAATAGCTGGGCGCGTCTTCGTGGATTGAATTATCTGTATATCATTGCCTTAGTGTAGAAAGCTCGAGAATGCAATTTTGGTTATTTTTATTACGACGTATAGGTACTATACTAAATACTTATACAAGTAAGAAAGCCGCTCTACGCGAAACAACGATCGTTGACGCGAAATTAGTTTTTTTTTTTTTTTTTTTTTTCTATTGGACTGCAGTAGGTCGTCCTAGGGGACGGTTTCTACGTAACCGGGCAGTTATTGGCGAGACCTGAAGGGTCTCCAGCCAATGGCGCGAAATTAGTGAAATCAAGCCCAGTATATAACATTCGTAATAAATATAATTTGCCCGCGACTTCGTCCGCGGAAAGCCCACAGGAACCGTACAATAACCAAAATGCATACCCGAGCTTTTCACTCTAAGGCGACAGTATTAGTATTTGTTTTATTGTATCATTCCATCATGACAGTCTGATTGGTTCTTTTTAATGGTATATTATTATTACAACAATACTAGCAATATTCTAACTCTGTTTAATACATTATAGTATTCCTGTCAGACTACTATACACTAAGCTGATGGTCTAATTTTTATACATATTGTCTATTTTTACACGTTAACAACACGTCGAAATGTGGTGACAACTCTCTGCTATGTCTCTATGAACCGTTTACTCTACCACAAAGCGGAAGTTGTCGCCTCGCTGTCGTCATAACATGCCGCTGGCAGAATAGTCATCGGCTCAGTTAAAAAAAAAAAGCTTATAGTCACTCCACCGACGAGCTGTGTAGGTAGACAAAATTGGAACTAAAGCATTTTGATAATAAAGGTAATTTTGCAATGTCATTCTATTGTCACGCTGTCCACTAGCGAGGATGTCAACTCACAGCTAAGTTGGTCCACTTAGTGTCGTGTCGAGAAATATTTGGCTCGAGTTGTCAACACATTGTCGTGTCGTGGACCGTGGAAAAACAGCCTAACAAGTTCATTCTGAAACGTATACCGTATTTTCAGTAATAACTCTTGTTACTCGGTAGATTGAACACCAAATAATACTTTATACGGAAGATTATTCAATGTAGTTGTTCCCACACATTACATTATAAGGCTATCGTTAGCTTTAGCTTTGATGCCTGTTACTCACTTCTCAGGCTGTATCATCCCACTGTTGGGCAAACGCCTCCCCTATGATTTTTCGGTTTAGATTTGTATTTATGAATGTGAACCATGTTTTCAGCTTGTTGGCAGATATAATAATATAATATAATAATATAATATTTTTATTGGAACTAAAAACAGGTTTACAATAAGTTTGCGTACGATAATAGCTACATTAGTTATAAAACTGTGTCGCAGCCATTAACGCCCACCTCCAAGAGGTCAAAGGCGGCAGCGTTCCAATGAAATAAAAAGGTAAGTAAGGACTAAACATAAGACTAAAGTTAGGGTAAGGAACATTACGTTAGTGTAAATGGTGTATGTTTGCATTGTGAATGTTTGTTTATATGTGTAGTGAATGTTTGTTTGTATGTGTAGTGAATGTTTGTGTGTATGTGTAGTGAATGTAAGTTTGTGATTGAGTGCACATTTATGCGTAGGGATTTATGTCACGGGTATGTGAATTTCAACAGGTAGGATATATTTGGGATAAGAATTTTAGGTTTTAATAAATGATTCTAACTCTTCGTAGGGGAGGGTATGAAGCCAATTTCTCGTGAGCGTTTTGCATTCCCTTAACGTCTGGGGATAAATGTTAAGTTCTTTATTAACTTTGTTATATAGAATGGGGCTTAAAAAGTGAAACCTATAATTAACTAAAATATTTACATAAACTGTGTATATTTTCTTTTATTTTTATAATCTGCTATAATTATGTGCGTGATTAGGCTTTAAACATTTTAAATGCAATGTGTAACAACAAATACATCAAAATATCAGCTGTCTATCGCCTGTACATTTGGCAACCCTGTCTCACTCCTGGTATGAAAATGTGCGTGCGCGCCGCTGCGCAAGAGCGCATTCGGAGTTGAAACACGTAAGAAAACCGACCCGAATGTCAGTAAGTGACTGAACCGAAATATAATGATAGTTCAGCACACCGGAATTTGTACTCTCTCGCCTAGTATTAAAGCTCAATTTACCAGGCGTAGGACATATTTTTCTAGATATTTGACGCATTCGTTTGGGAGTAACGTTTCTGTACGTACTACGATCTCCTTCGCTTGCTAGAACATTTCTTTTTCATACATATCATACACTCCCTTGTATTCCTACCACAATGACTATATTATTCCTATAACGCTGTAGACATATTTTCACACAGTTCTTTGAACGTTCTGTACAATGTTGGACCACTCCACCTTGGAAGGCACCAGGTAGAACGCAGGAGCCACTTTCTGCCCGCACGGGCATTTGCAACCTGGGACAAACAAAACATTTTTTGTTACTGTGTTGTTCAGAGAATTCTCAGATATGCTACATCCAATACGGCTATTTTTTTTACCGCCTTGAATTTAGTTTCTTCGAACTTTCGCGCACTTATGCTCAGGAAGAAAACAGTTAAGTACTGGAAATCTACTAAATAAACTTATATTAAACGTTACATCCTTCAAAATAACGACAAATTTTTCATGATTATCAGTGATCCAAGCCAGTGACGGAAAACAGCATAACCAGTTCCATGAGGGCTGGCTATGCAATCACGAATTTGCTGAGGCAGGATGATCCTTTTTAGGTAGAGGTATTTATTTATGAAAGAGTACTGGATAAAAGTACTGCAATAGGTTTACTGACCCATAATCCAGCTAAAGGATCCAATCTTGTTGAGACACTTGGGGCAGTGCAGCTTCCCCTGCGGCAGATGTGTGACGTCACGCATCCAGGCCATGGGCTCCACGAACCACATCAGGCGACAGATCTCCGGCAGGTCCGCGCGCGACGCTATGTTGGCGTCCACCATGTTGGTCTCGCTGTACCCGTCCAACACCTGACAATTAACAATTCTATTAATAGTTAATTTAAATTACGATTATACATCTTTCTGTCATTATCACCTTTTGTGTCCAGCTGGACATAAAAGCCTCTCCAAATGCACACAACTGAGCTCGATCCTCGACTTCTCCCATCCAGCTGGTACCAGCCGCCTAATCTGAGGGCGTCCCACACTACATTTGCGGATTCACGGTCTCCACTCAAGAACACGTCTACCTCAACGGACCACGGTTCTACGGCTAATATGGTTGCTCTGCTTTGTGGTATCCGGAAACAAATAGTCCAAAGGCCCGTGGATGTCGTAAGAGGCGATTACGTCAAGAGGAGAGAGACAGCAGCAGCCTCCTATCTGCTAATAACCAATCTGTCTGCTAAACATGGTGATGATGGATTGGGACATTGACCAGGGGGACCAAGGGCTGTTACAGTTTGCTCACCTGACTGGGTCCCTCGTCACTGTCACTGGGCTGGCTCTGACTCTGTCCTGGACTGCTGTCTGCCTCATATAAGTCGTCACACCTCATGTCCATCAGCTGTGTAGCGAGGCTCTTTAACTTCTCTAACAGAATCTCTCCGTTCTCCGCACAATTTAGGCCTGTCAGCTTGCTTGGAGGTGGCCGTATACCTATGAGGAATTAATAATTTTATTACAGACAAGCGACCTGCCCCCGCGTCGTTCGGGTACGTTTTATAACATAAAACCTTCCGGAAGAAATTACCTAAATTAAGATAAAATCCGCATCAAAATCCGTTGCGTAGTATAAAAGATCTAAGAGCTCAAACACACCACGTTTTTTTCAGGCGCCGTCGACGCGCGCTTCTCTATCGCGCGTTGTCGGCGCTGCTAAACTTGAAATAGGCAGTGAATACTTGCGATTGCATCGCTGCAAACTCAAGAGAAACGTGCTACAGACGCGCGTGAGCAACTCTCCTTGCAAAGTAAAACGCGTGTAGCACGCGCGCGAAGGAGCATGTATCGCGCTAGACACGCGTGAGCAACTTTCCTTGGATTAAAACGCGCTGTACGTATGTGTTTGCAGCTAAAGAGACGCGCTGTGCCAGCGTGTCTGTATCGATGTAACTCCGCGCTACGAGCGCGTCGACAGCTCGCGAAAAAGTCGTCGTCTGCATACTACAATTTTATGAACGTGTGAATAGGTAAATTGGTTGCGATAATATCGCGTTTGCAGCGCGTTATAGTTGCGTGAGACGCGCGTCGACAGCGCCTGAAAAAAACGTGGCGTGTAAGAGCCCTAAGCGTACAGACGGCGGAAAGCGATTTTGTTTTATACTATGTAGAGATAGAGATTTGACTATCAACGTCAGCAAAAAAATTAAGTATTACAAGATGGCAGCTCTTTTTTACTGCACCTTTAAAATGTTATGTACAAATGGCGAACTTATCTCATAATTGTGTGGCCGTTATGTAGGAGAGATATTTTGCTCATCTATTTTTGGCAGGCGCCACAGAAAATCAGTTTAACTTTTACTAAAGCCTAACAGCGGTTACGCACTGCATCCGATCCGAATCCGTGAAAATACGTTCCGAAGTAGCCATACCTACAACTATTTGTATGATAGTTTACGCACTACATCCGGCATCCGTCATCCGATTTCTATCCGTCATCCGTGAGTCTCCAATTCGGAAGAACAATTGACAGACCGAAGTAATGTTTGTATGAACGCTTTCGCACTACCTCGGATTCAAATCGGACATATATATCGGCGCGACTCGACAGCGGGGAGGGACGTGGGGTGGAGGGAGTACTGATGTGATTAGTGATTTTCACGGATTCCAATCGGATGCAGTGCGTAAAGCAATACCCGAATTCGGTCCGAGATTTTTACTCTAGATCGGTATTTTCACGGATTCGGATCGGATGCAGTGCGTAATCGCTCTAATAAAGCCATTTGATTCAAAGAATTCATAAAACATTAATACATTACCTTTCTTAGCAAGCTCCACCTTCACAGCTTTGGGTATATGCGGTATGATATTACTCTGGTTGGCTACAATACGGCGACACTTCTTGCAGCGATACACGATGGGGTCCGGTCGCTCACGGACCAGACCCGGATCTGGCTTCACGAGGTCCGCAAACAATTGAGGCAAGATCTTCACTGGAAATGTTACTGTAGATGAATTTGTGAAAAATAGGACCACTAAAAAAGGGCCTCCGAGGGCCCCACGCAGTTTAGACTAAAGTAATGGCCAATAGCAATAACTAGTTGATTTTATTTTTATAGGGATCTAGAGATCACCCGCGTGGATGTCGCTTTTCGCGTAGAAATTTCGCGGTTTTCGGGATAAAAGTAGCCTATGACCTTCTTCGGGTTCCAGATTATCTCTGTACCAAGTTTCATCAAAATCGGTTCAGCGGTTTAGGCGTGAAAGCGTAACAGACAGACAGAGTTACTTTCCCATTTATAATATTAGTAGGGATTAAAGCAAAGAATAGAACAACAAAAAGTTCTTGTGTGTGTAGTAGAAAGAAAGAAAGAAAGAAAGAAAAAATATTTATTTGCGCCGATATGACACACAACAAAAAAAAACTATAAACAAAACCACAATGAAACTTGGGAAAAATATGCGTCACATCTACGCAAAACGGCCATCGCTCAGCATAATGCTATGACTCGTGCAAGACGGAGCCACAGCGCTGGTTTTCAGCGAAAGCCGGCGTTGACGTGATGACGTCCACCTGTGCAGCAATACAGCAATACAAATAAATTAAATACAAGAAAAAATAAATACTTAAATAAATAGACTGTGAAATATAATATTTTAAAATATGGCAACGTTTTGTTGCATCGACATCGTCGCTCACGCAGGCATAAGTCGTACTTTAATCTATTGTCTATGACCATTACCTTCTCTGTGCGCGCAACTGTCAAATATAGACCGCCTATTTTACGTAATAACTACGCAATGATATTAAGTAATTTCAAAATGGTGTCCAACCTGATTAAGTAATCGATGATTGTTTTGTTATTGTGTGTTGTGATCAGCGTTTGTGTATTTTGTGTTAAGAGATGTGTATGACGAAAACTGCGACTACCCAAATCCCAGGCCAAGACTCTGAAGTAACATCAAGGTAAGGGCTAGAAGATAAATTATTTAATTGCATGCAGTTTTATTGATAATTTAATTAGTTAATTTAATATTATTACTAGTTAAACATTGAAATTTGATAGGGTAGGGAAATTAAATATAAATTAGTGTAAAAACGCATTAAATTGCATTAAATAATCAATAAAATTATCAAATTAGTATTATCAGATTGTAAAAAAAAAAATTGTAAAAAAGTTTGTAAAAATTAATAATTAATAAGTAATGAAATAATCAATAAAAAATAATTTGGATTATTCTAAATTTTCAGAAGGAAAGATGTCATGCATAAATGGCGAGAGCAGCGGCGTACCATGTCTATCAAAGCAGTCCTACAGAACAGGAAACCTAGGTGCAAGCAGCCCTCATCGTTGGAGAACCCAAGCCAAAGCCTGCAGGCCATGACCCCTGAGGTACAGTGAACCACATTTAAAACTGAGTAGAAAATTACTGTTGTAGCAACATTTGTTCATTCAACAGTAACTTTTTGTGTTGGTATTTAAAAGTTTGTATTACTTTCAGGCATCTCATTGGTGGCGGAAGGTCATTCCAACAGTGTGAGGCTGCATGCTTGAAACAACCCCTGAAAGCGGTGGTCCTGTGCTTCGGTACCGACAGCGGTTTCACCATGGAGCGAAGATTATATTCTAAGTGGTTCTGTTTCCAGGTTAGCTTTTCATAGAGATAGCACGGTTTGTGGGTTGTTATTACACCAAATAATAAGTTGGCTAAATGAAGCTTCCTCCTGGCAGCCATCTTTAACAATTTTAAGTCATTAACATATGGAGTAACATGAGTCCTACGTGGGACATTGACACAAAAACGAACACAGGCATTTTGGATGCGTTGGATCACCCGCTCTGTTCTCGAAAGCAGGCATGGTCCATACACTATGTCACAGTAGTTTAACTTGGATAGAACGAGACTGTCAACAAGTTGTTTACGTACTGGCACGCTAAGATATTTTCGGATCCCATATAAGACCTTTAACCTATAAAAACAATTACTTAGAACTTTGGTCACATGGGCTTCAAAACGCAGCTCTGGATCTATAATTAGCCCCAGGTTACATGCCTGCTCCACTCTCTCTATTTTCTCTCCCATGATGACTATCTCTGGTTTGGTTGACAGAATGGTACAGACTTGCTTCTTAGTACCTAGCACCATAAATTTCGACTTAAGTGGATTCAGAACCAGAGAGTTCTCTTCAGACCACGCAACCACTCTGTTTAAGTCCTCGTTCATTTTCTGCACTGCTAATGATGTGTCCTCCCCTTTAAAAGATATGTACAACTGGATATCATCGGCATACATATGGTATTTGCAGTTGATAAAGGATTTAATGATATCCGCACTGTACAGAATGTACAACAAAGGCCCCAAAATTGATCCCTGTGGGACGCCCCTTGACACATGGAGGGTGGAGGAAGACACAGTTGACCCATCCTCCCTGCGAATTTCAACATATTGAGACCTATTTGTTAGGTAGCTTTTAAACCACTCCACTGCATTACGGTCGAAGCCATAGTATTCTAACTTTGACAGCAGTAGAGCGGTATTAATAGCATCAAAAGCACGCGAGAAATCTAGTAGAGCCAGAATCGTCCCCTCCCCCCGGTCTCGTGCTTCAAGGATATTACCCACAACATCAGCCAGAGCCGTTGCAGTTCCTCTACCCCTTCTGAAACCCGACTGGAGGTCAGGAAGAATGTCATTCCTCTCGAGATATTCGGTAACCTGCGAATGCACTACACGCTCCAGGATCTTTGACAGACAAGGCAGGATGCTTATTGGTCGTAGATCCTTCATGTTAACTGGGTTATTGTTCTTAGGGATAGGGCGAACAATGGCGCATCGCCAGACTTCAGGGAACGTACGCGTCAATATGGAACGGTTAATAATGTCTGTGATAGTTTGCAAGGTATTTGGCAATGTGAGCGACAGCATATCAAGACTGATACAATCCACACCCTGTGCATTCGACCCCAGACTCTTGATTATCCTCAGAATTGTTTCCGGAGTGGCAGTTGTGAGTGTGAAATTGTCTGAGCCAAATCTGTGGGAAGTAAAGTAGCTCAATTGAGAGATGCTGTCATGACAATTACCTGGGACGTCCAGAAATGCTGCATTGATACTGTCAGGGTTATCATAGTGACTCGGCAGCAGTCTTTGCGTGTGGTCCGGGAGCACATCCGATTTTAAATTACGCCACAGTAGTTTTGGGTCCTTAATTTTGTCGTTAATGCTTTTCGTGAAGTATGCTCTCTTCTCATTAACTAGTGCCCCGGCAGCTTGGTGCTTGAGGTCCAGGTAATACCTTTTATGGTGTTCGTTGTTAGATGTACGAAATCTCTCTCTAGCTTCATCTCTCAATTTGAACATCAGTTTAATGCTTTCAGTTATCCATGGAGTGGGACGATCTTTAAATTTCTTCCTCTTAAGAGGAGCGTGAAGATCAAATAAGTTAATAATGAACGAGTTGAATGTGAGCACCATGGAATTGACATCGCTCATGTCACTAATAGTCGACCATGGTATCAAGTCCAGGTCAGTGTTGAACAGATCTTCTATTATGTCTCTAAGCGGGCGAAATACAACCAGTCTCTGTTTTGTCTTATGCTTCTTAAAAATCGTCTCACATGTAATGAACGAGTGGTGGCCAAGTTCACTAATATGATTCACCACGACGTTGCGGATTGTGGCATCCGAGCAGATTACGTCAATAAGCGAACTGCTATCACTTACAAAGTGTGTTGGTGTTAGGACAAACTGTTTCAGGTTTAAATAGTCGAAAAAATCTAAAAGTTGCTTTGTTTTTGCACTATTCACATCCAGCAAATTAACATTAAAGTCTCCCAACAATATTATATTATCATAGGGGGCTAAACCACCAATACTGATAGTTAAGCCCTCCAGAAAATGCTCCAAGTCCAACCATGGTGGACGGTATGCAGTGCCAATAATTAGCTTTTTCTTATTTATAGTTAGGCCCAACCAGAGCTGTTCAACATTGGGGTGGTCCGGATGAGCTCTTACACGCACAGATACCCCACTTTTAATATAGAACCCAACCCCCCCACCGCGCCCTCCTCGTACAGTCACAGGTCGCGGTACATGCCTAAGCTTATACCCAGGAACACTAGGTGCTCGGTCGTCCTCCCCCTTACGTAACCATGTTTCATTGATAGCCATGATATCCACAGCGTGGTTGCTCATAGCTAACAAAAACTCATCCTGGTTAGTCCCTAGAGAGCCCGCATTTAGTAGACCAAACTTGATACATTTACTAGGAGTCATTTGCATTTTTCATCAATGTAAATGTATGTGTATCTGTATATGTTGTGTATGTGAAAGTATACATATGTGGAGTTTAAGGCAGGTGCTATGTTTAGGAGTGGGCTGCAATAAGCTTATTGTATTGAGTAAAATTGTTATATTATTGTAATTAGTGTAGATTGTAGTAATAATAGATTTGACAATGGAGCCATTAAAATTTAATTTGAATTGAATAATATTAAATAAATTGACTGTATATATTATATTAGGATTAGGATTATTAGGGAATATTATATTAGGATTAGGATTATTAGGGAATATTATATTAGGTTTTATAAGTGTACATACATGTATTTGTTGCATAATAAGTAGGATATGTAGGTAAAAGTATATAATAGGATATTTTCTGTACAAACCTGCAGAGTTGTGGTTGAGCAACTGATGTGAAAAGTTGCGACGCATATCTTCCCCAACAAAAACAATAAAAAACAATAGCATAAACACATACTGAGGCACAAAGAAAAGATAATAATAATTAGGTTGTTTTGTTGACAGGTCCAAAGATACTAGCAATGTCCTCATCAGTGCGGATTCTGTGCGTGGGGTCTCCTGGCTTCCTCCTGGCGAGAATGCGGCCACGCTTGGTCCACACGAATCTCCAATCCGAGATACCAGCAGCGTCCCGTGCCCTCCGAAACAACTGGCGGTTTGTTTTTGTGAGGCGTTCGTTGACGAAGAATCGCTGGGCTGGGCCAGGCATGTCAAGGTCAGCTGTGGTCGCTCCACGCCGCACACGCGCGCTCGCAAGCAGGTCGTCACGCAGATCACGTCGCGCCAGGCGCACGACTATGGGGCGCGGGCGAGATTCTGTAGCTCCTGCAGAGCTCGTTGCATTGAGCTGCCTTCCGCCCACTCGTTCCGCGCTTACAATGTCGCGCTCCTCAAGGTTGACCCCTAGCTTCTGGCTTATGACCTTGATGATGTGGATAGGGCTATCAACCTTGGCCTCTGGTATATTCGATACCTCGATGTCATTCGCCAAGAGATCCTGGTCCCTATCATTCAGCTCACGCCTCAAATCTTCAACAATCCTGTCGACCGCCACAGTATTCGTCGGACCAGACGAGGCCCGCTGCTCCAAGGCGTCCACCCTAGACTCCAAGCTGTCGATGCGCGTGTTGCAGGTAGTCATGGAAGCTTTGAGCTCCATCATCTCCATTTCCATCTCCTTCCTGAAGACTTGTATCTCTGCTCGCACCGCTCTCAGTTCCTCCAGGATTAAACTCATGTCGGAACCGGCGATCTGCGATATTTCACGGGCAGTGACGTCGACTGCGGAGGCATTGTACGGAGGAAGAGTGGCATCCCTACTAGGGCTCGTAGGTTCGGTATTGCACGGCGGGGGAGTGGGATTGCGACTAGGGCTCGTAGGTTCGGCACATATAGCAGGGTTAACAGGCGTGCTGGTTTTCACAGGGGTTTGCTCAGCTGAGTTCCCTGAAGAACTTCCCGCAGAGCCTCTGACTGGGGTCTCAGCCCTGTTGTCCCTGGCGAGACCTTTTTTGCATTCGGGACAACGCCAGTTCGCAGTGATTTGTGTCTTAGTTGGGACGCCCACACATACTCGATGATACTGCGCTTGACATTTTCCACACTTAGCGCCATCTATCGTCGATATGAAACGACCGCAACCTCCGCACTTGACGCCTGGCATGATGGTAACGGAGACAACTTGTTCAGTAAGTGGTTCCAGGATCGCACACTAGATGGCGCCAGAGAGGACTCGATAGTGATCGTTAGAGTTCGTTAGTCACGAACAAGATAGATGGCTCTGTTTACAACCTACTGTCACAAGTACTTGTAGTAATTAGCGGGTAATTAGCTAATTGCGCTAATTGCTGTGTAATTGTTTTGCCGTCTTACGTCCCTTATGCTCACTTTTATTTATCACCACATGTACATGTCACGCAACGTAACACTATGTTTATTATTAAATGGTTTCCGTTCACTTTCGTTTGTTTTAATTATTTATATTTTTTTTTAAACCTGGACCGTATCACACCGACACTGACGTCAAACGTCAACTCGAAGAAGGTGAATAAGGATTTAGACAATTCTTTAATTGCAGTATTATTCATAGCAGTTATTGGTGACTTAAGACGGCACATTTTAACAGACTGTTATAAAATAAGGTACATTTAATGAAAAAAAATAAACATTAAAATAGTCACCTTGCTTCAGTTTCTGACCCGCCATCTTCAAACGAAACTGTTTAAATCTTGGATCATTCCTGTTTAGCGTGTAACCCATATGTCCAAACAGCTTGAGCTGGGCAATAAAGCCCACGTTTGGGCCCACAAACCGCCGCTTACTCTTCACTAGGGTAAAGGCTTCCTCGAAACAAAGCCCATACTTCTCCATGATGTAGCCGATCACTACCGCAGCTGACCGTGACACGCCATAGTGACTGAAAGGATAGTCAACAACCAGAATAATTATTATATTTATTGTGAACTAGCTTTCGCCCGCAGCTTCGCTTGCGTGAAACTTAGAACCCATAAGTGACGATTTTCCATACAAACTTTCATCCCCTATTTAACTCCCTTAGGGGTTGAATTTCGAAAAATCCTTTCTTAATGGATGCCTACGTTACAAAAGGAACCTACTGTGAAAATTTCAAGTTTCTAACCCCAGCGGTTTAGGCTGTGCGTTGATAGATCAGTCAGTCAGTCAGCTTCTCCTTTTATATGTATAGGTGATGTTCTTAGGGTCTCAAATTTATCAACGTGGAATCGGCTCAATTTACATTGCCGCGGAAGGAAATAAAAGCATCAATTTCGCCTCGTCGCGCGAGAAGGCGCGCGAATTCGCGAGAATGCTCGACTATTCTCAATGTTTCGTAGACGCTAGACGACGCACTGCGACTCCCCCTTCGCGCCACTTGTGACACCGCCAGTAGCTACTGGAATCCTCGATAACGTGCAAGAATTCCTCGTAAGACGTGAAACCTCTTATTTGGCTCGTATCAAGTTTGACTTTACACAATTAACATAAAACTCATTATGTACAATTTCGTTACAAAAATTCGCTTCCATTATTCCGAGGACCTGGCTGATGATCCGGATGTGGAAAGGGAACGCAGGGGGCTGGCGGTCCGGTGTAACATGCTGGCCCGCAGGTTTGCAAGGTGTAGTAAGGAGGTAAAAAAGACGTTATTTAGGGCCTACTGCCAATCCTACTACACCTGTAGCCTGTGGGTCAGTAACACACAGCGGGTCGTCAGCGCCCTGCGGGTCCAATACAACAATGCATTCAGATTGCTGATGGGACTGCCTCGCTGTTGCAGCGCCTCAGCGATGATTGCTGACGCTCAAGTGGATGGCTTCCATGCCATAATTCGTAAGAGAGCGGCATCGCTGATGCGCAGGGTGAGGGACTGGCAACAGCTAACTGAGAGTAATTGCTTGTAAAATAGAAAGTCCTCTATGGAGGCAATGGATACGCATCCATGTTAAATAGTTCCACATGTATAAAGTACTAACATTTATTATTAAGTTCTTTTTATGTATTTTCTAATACTTTAAGGACACATCAGTCTGAAATAAATGAAATTGAATTGAATTATGTTCCGCGGCAATGTAAAATGAGCTTCAGGCCTGCCGGAAAAAGCTTTATGTCCATGGGTGCAACCGAATCGGTTCGCCTCGGCTAGGCCAGCCGCGCTTATAGTCTTAATGTTATCAGTATTCTTCCTTTGTCGTCATGAAAGGACAAGGGGGGAGATATCGGTCAAAAAAACACATCCTTCTAATTGAGAGGGACCAGCACTATCACAGCACTGCCTATTATTTTTAATTCTAAATGATGACATTACTGACCAGTGCACAAGGACTGTTCCTCCATCTCCAACAGCTTGCTTGATGAAGTTGTTGGTTTCAGGCAGGTGACTTATCAGGTCCTCTTTTGGTACATCTGCCACTGTTAACAAGGTTTATGTTACCATAATTTAATATTTGAATATTGTAATACTAAAATCAAAGTCAAAGCATTTATTTCAATTAGACCACTTACAGGCACTTTTAAACTATTGATAAAAAAAAAGAAGTTACTACTGCGTTCCAAAGTGTAGATTCCTATGGAGAAGAATGGACAATAAACTCCATGGTTACTCTTTTTCTTCAAAAATTTACAAAAATTTCGTCAAAAAACTGTGAACCATATCAATAACCTATGAACGTTCAACACTGTGTGAAATAGACATATCAGCAATGTTGCTGCTCGTCTATAATTAATTAAATAAATAAATAAATAAAATAAATAAATTTGGTTACATTACACATGTGAGAACAATGTAAGATATGCTATGCTACGACGCCCATTTACGCACTATTGTAGTTGCTAGGGTATGGGTGGCAGTGGCAGGTGTCACAATTAACTTACTCTTAACATAGCAGAAGAAGAGGTTGGTTCTTTCCAGTATTGTCCGGGGCAGCGGCACCACATCGATAGTGAGGATGTGAGTGATGTGTAGTCTTTCCAATGTCTTGTAATCCCGAGCACATGCCAAGTTCCCTGCAAAGTGAAAAATATTTAGGGCTGATTTTCTTTCTTGAATTCTTATAAATACAGAAAAAATGGTTCAGGGTACAGTGTTTTCAATCCAAGAAACAAGCACCCCATTTATTTTTGTGAGAGGTACCCGCATGGTGCTATGCACACATCTCTTATTATTATCTTGTATTGCCACACAATAGTAAGATACATCTTACTATTGTATGGCGATAGAACTAACACAATAGCAATTTATATTGTACACTTCTGTACTGGGGCAATTTAGGCAACAAGTGGGACACATCTTCAATGGATTAAACTATCTGTACCTGTTGCTCTATTGAAGTCAAGCAATTTGAAGGGCATTTTTTTATTTCCGATCGTAATTTCTTGAATAAGTGTTTGTTGTTTTAAATTTTAAGTTTAATGTGTGTTTTTGTTTGTAAATTCTTATTTATTTTGTTGAATTTCATGTGCGCATATAATTTGTAATGTTATTTTAAATGTCAGGGGCCAGCTGAAAATCAGTGCTGTGCACTAGCACAGCGAATACTGAGCTGGAACCCTAGTTACACTTTCTAATTTGTTAATGTTATATGTGTATGTAACTTGTGTATGTGTAACAAAAATAAATGGTTTAAAGCATGACTGTTAAGTGCTAAATCTGTTAGCAAGTTTTACTGCACAAGTTGACTTCGACAACCAACTTTAACAACAAATCTATCCCGTTAGTTCACACAAGGAAGTCAGTGGGGTGGTCACCTTAATAATACCACTATAAAATTCTAATGGCACTCTCTGTGTACATAGGCGATTATTTCAATTATTCTACACTTTTTAAAGGTTTATTTTTGTTAGAAGGTATGTGGAATTGAAAATAAGTTATTTATATGTATTAGTGTCTAGAGTCTTACCCAAGTATAATCCATCATCAATGAGGTCTACGCTAATTTCAAGGTAAGATTCAATCTCATCAGAATCTTCTGCATGGATCTGCACATCGGCCACCTGTCTAGCCATCTATACCCAATAGCGCGCTGTAAATTATATTTAAACATTGAATTATCACAATTTACGCTTATAATTTCTCTTCCCCACATATCTGCATAGAAATTAGATTCCAAAATTTAAAAGTCGAAGGAACACACCTCAAATTACAGAAAAATCAATACTCGAAAAATCAATACCTGCGCCACCTTCACAGAGTTATTTCACACTTATTAAACTAGCAACAACAAACGTGAAACAACGAAGATATAGTATTTAGAAGATAAATACTTATTTCACATAATCATGTAAGAAAAACTAAATAAAATCGCATAAAACGTGGAGTCAGATTTCGCCCGCGAATTTTCTTATTTTGACATTTACTTTTGTATTCTTTTCTTAAACGCGTTTCGTTGTTGCTTGATGTTAACTTGACTGAAACGCAGGGCGCAGCAATGTTGTTAAAAATAATTGGAATAATAATTTTTAACATCTTTATTTACGGCATGATTTTGTTAGTTTACTAGTATTACTATTGTTTATACAATAATAATTATGTTTTTCTTCAAAAGGTGTGTATACATTTACGAACGCGCGCCGAACGCGCGTCATTTGTTACGTTGCCACAAACAGACAAACAGTCATAAAGACAAACAGTCAAACAGACAGCCATACAGACAAACGGACAGACTTACAGACATACAGACATAGGTGACAAACTTGCAAAACATCCTTCTGTTAAAAATAGGCTTCAATCAAACGTATAGCACCTATCTTTTTGAGTCGGGAATGAAAATTAAAAAATGCTTAAAATTGTGTTTTTGGCTACTTTAAAGCGCAATATATCGTAAACCATTAGCTATAGAACAAAATACAACAGATAGGAATTGTAGGGAATTTAATTGTCTACAAAATTGGTCTGATATATTTTTGGCGTAAAACCCATAGATAAGGAGTTATTTAATAAAAACCACGAAGCAAATACAAAGAGGAGATGGTGTAATTCGATTTTCCTATCATACGACGCGTGATACTTTGCGGGGTGAAGGGAACGTTACACCCCGCCTAGAGTGCGCGCAAGATAAGTCTGCGCGCGGCCGAAATCGGAACTAATCATAGTCCACCAAAGTGTGTGCCGTTTTATCAATTTTGCTAGTAGAACTACCTGATTGTAGGAATATTTAACGGGAAAATTATGTTTAGCGATAAAAAAATTAAGCTTAAAAAGCGGTAATTTGAACTTTTGCGATCATGGAAACGTTTAGCACGCCCTCAGTCGCGCGCAGAGTTATCTTGCGCGCACTCTACTTACGCCTACTTTCACGTTTTCCATCTAGTAGTGAATAGGAAAAACTAAACGCTTCGGGTACATCGGTAACTAATACGTGTTTCAGCTATTTCACGCTAGATGTCCTCGTAGTTGTAGTAGTATGTTACGACAGGGACGTACTTAGAATTTTTAGGCAGAGCTGGTTTAAAAATTACAAAAAGATTGTGAACAAAAATGTAATAAATAAGAAAAATCTTCACACAGTAATAAGTAACCACCCCGCTAAATAATTGTATTCAAGTCGATTTTTTGTTAACTGTAGATTTTAGTGGAATTTTAGTGAAAATAATTAAGAAATCATGCCTATAATGTACATACGGTACACAATTTACTACTGAAATTTATTACAGAATTATTTTTTTGTACTTTTAATTTAAAATTGAAATTCTCGAAAAACAAATCGAGTTCCTAAATCAAATGGATACGGCGATGGGCGATGGTAAATTTTTTTCGTACTCATAGTTTCTTGGACTGAATTACTGCTTACTGCAGTGAATAAAAAGACACTCTGTACAAATTCCCCCTTATTAGTATAAAAGGCGGTTTAAGCCATCGTTTTATCCATTTCTGTTTGAGATTATCTTCGGGTGGAAATCTGAAATACGAGTATAATCTAAATTTAATTAAATATCAAGGAACTATGCAGGCCTCGTTCACCATTATTGAATAAAAATTAAAACGTCACGTATCACCACACATCGTAATTAAATAATTGAATTCTAAGTACGGACCTGTCTATTCATATTGTTTACACTATAATAATAATAATAATAAATTCTTTATTTCGAGCACAAGACTCATATAGGGTTAGAGGGTTAGTTACAATTTACTTATACCTATGTGTTAGTAATACATACATTTTGGTACATGTAACTGACAGCAGTGAACTATATACGGACAATCCACTCTGTCAGCAATCATGTTCAGGACCCTGTTGGAGCTGGCTCTAACTCGTCCCACAAGTGATGCAGCGCGCTTGCGCATTGTGGTATAAAAGCAGTCTACATGCGCCGCTGCAAACATTCCCGACGCACTGCAACGCCAAGGCAACCCCATCAGTTTTCTGAACGCGTTATTATATTGGACACGGAGGGCTCCGTATGACGTCTGCGAATATTTCTCCCACAGGCTGCACGTGTAGAATGACGTACAAAATGCTCTAAAGAGAGTCACTTTTACTTCTGAAGTGCAACGTGCAAATCTGCGGGAAATCATATTCGCCCGTACGGACAGAGCCCTCCGTTCCCTTTCGATGTCAGCATTGTCTTTAAGGTCAGTGGTGACCAAGTGACCGAGGTATTTAAATTGTTCCACTCGCTCAAGTGGAACGCCGTTCAGTCGTATAGGTGGCACATCAAGATGGTATTTGGTACCCGCCTCAAAAACAATGTACTGGCTTTTCTTAATATTATACATTAACCCATGTTCTGTAGCATAATGTTCACATGTAGCCAGTAAGGACCTTATACCACTGACTGACGCGCTCAGCAGCACCATGTCGTCCGCGTAACTCAGATTATTGACGCAAACATCGTCTATATGACAACCGACATGCTGACTGCTAAGCGCTTCAATCAGAGCATTCATATACAAGTTGAAGAGGGCAGGGGAAGTTAGTCCCCCCTGTCTCACACCGCACTCCAGCTTATATGGGTCCGACAACACACCTGCCCATCTGACATTATTAACCTGGTTCCCATACCAGTGCTTGAAAATGTTTATAAGCTCACAAGGCAAACTAATAGCCTCAAGCTTCCCCCATAATACATCGTAGGACACCAGGTCAAATGCCTTAGACAGATCGAGGAAGCATGCAAAAACAGGTGTATTCCGCTTCGTGTAGTACCTGACAGCCTGCTTGAGACACAAAACTGCACTTTCTGTTGAAAGCCCGGGCCGGAAACCGAACTGGTTATCATGCAGCACAAGGTGTTGGTTTAATTGTGTATCAAGCAGTCCATCAAGCACCTTAGCAACTGTTGTCGCCAAGGAAATAGGTCTATAGTTCCCTTTATCCGAAAGATCACCTGTTTTACTCTTAACAATAGGAACCACGATCGTCTTCATTAGGTCGGTGGGCAGGTATGAATGAGAAATACATAGATTATATAGTAATGCCAAAACCCTTGGTAAGTGAGGACCGGCGTGTTGAAAATGCTCAATACTAAGCCCGTCATGACCAGGGGACTTGCCTCTAGTCGTAGACCTTATGATCTTAATCACATCTTTGGCAGTGAACCGCGTGCCCACCTCGCCATGACGGGGCTCAGTATCCAGCACCGTCCGCGTTCTCTTTAGCGATGAGTGTACAAAAAATTGATTCCTAAAAAGGTTCGCTATATCCTTTGCATCACTGACACCATTCACACTAACAGGCAGGCCTGGTCGAATATTACATTTATTAGTGTTCTTCCAAAAACCGCGAAAATCATGCTTCGTATGCTTAGAGGCAATGATGTCCATCTTTATTTGCTCTTCATGGTTTTGACACCATTTAAGCCGCGACTTGAAAAATGACCTACTTTTCCGCATATCATCATACTCTTGGCCAGTTGATGGTTTTCCACACGATAACCATATGTGAAATTTCTGCCTAGCCAGCCTGTGAGCGCAACTGACGTGTTCATTCCAACCCGTAACTTGAACCTTTTTCTTACGACTGACAGACTTACTATCGGTACTACAAATTGATGACTCACTGAGAGCATGTACAATATCTGAATAAAGCTTATCAATTACACTCTTGTGGGTGCATTCATCACATAATCTATCACAACAGCTAGTTAATTCCACAGGAAAATCGATCCATTTTAATCTATTATGACATTCATTTGCATATACACTAATTTGCTCCTTGGTTCTTTCTCCCCAAACAACTTTACCGCGGGTTATCATTTTATCGGGAATCCTAGGCGATAATAAATCAAGTTTACATTCCAATACCAAGGGGTAGTGGTCAGACCATAGTACATCGTTTTTTACGTAAACATTAACAACAGAACTTAACGCAGAATGCGTAACAATACAGTGGTCTAGCCACCGCCTAGAACCACAAGATTCACTCATGAAAGTGTATGTATCGCTTGCTAACCCCAGCATGTTCATATCAACACAAACCCATTTTTGTTCTTCACAAAAGCTCAAAAGCTCTTTCATAAATAACGTATTAGGATGCGCATTAAAATCACCCATAACATATACTGATTCTACACTAAAATCGTCTACTACAGCACTCACCGTACCGAGGCAGTCCGTGAAGTCCGGTAAGTTATCACTCAAATTCGTAGGCATGTATATGCTCATCACTATAATAGGTCTATTTCTAGTTACTATTTTTATTGCACACACGCGAGGGTTATTGCACTGTAAAACTGACACATTTTGGAATTCGGTACTCCTCCACAACAAGGCAACACCTCCGTGAGGTCTTCCACGTACCATGCCAGCCGTCGTGTCAACAGCCGATGTTCCCGTGGCACTAAAGCTGTCATCAATGGTGCAAAGATATGGTATCTCCTCTGGCTGCAACCATGTCTCTTGCAGAGCAATTATATCACATGATCTACATAGTTCTTGAATGCTGCTCACGGACCTTTTTACACTTTTACAGTTAAACGAAATCATTCTGTATATTCTATCCATTACGATTGTTTCAAGCTATGGCCGTCGTTACTCAAAATATTGTTTGTGTACCTTTGTTTAAAGTTCACAAATCTTCTAAAAATTATACCTTGAGGCCACAAGTTTTCATCTAAAAATAAAGGCACTTTGTGTTCAGATACGAAAAACTTGAATGCATTATGGCCTTTTTGTTTTTTAGTGTTAATTTTCTCTAAGGAAACAGTTTCTTTCGTCTTAGATTGTATGTAATTAACAATATCGGCTTCCAACGTGTCTATGTCTACATTGGTTATAAATATAGGTGATTTCTTATCGGCGGCCTTAAATTTCCCAACCGTTTCGCACGCGACGCCCGTCTGCCCCCTGTATCGGTAATTCGGTTTTTTCTTCCGACTTATGAGCAGCCAGTCATCCTCTTTGTTTGTGTTTCGTGGTTTATCTAAAAACACATCATTTTGATAATTTTGAGCGCTGGATGTAAGGTCACTGGGTTGTTCGCTCGTTATGTTGATTACCGGCGCAGGCGACAATGTAGGTATGGTTAACAGCTGACACCCGGCCACATCGTAATCCGGCTCCAGCGCCTTAGCTGTGCCTGCCTGCGCCCCCGCGGCCCGCGGTGACTCCGCTTCCACACTCACCGTCCCGCTCATTGCCTCTGCGTCATAAACAACATCACAGCTAATCGACTGTTGCGTAAGTTGCGGGTATACTTGAGTAAGTCTACCGCTATTTTTCTTTGGTGGTGATGAGTTCGAAATGCAGCTATCTTTTTCAGTTGTCGTGATAACATCAAGATTTGATATTCCAATGGAGTCGCTATTCAAACATGCACCGCGTCGTGTATTTATTGTTGCATTACGATATCGGTTTGGATTAGAGGGCTCCGACGTAGTTATCATCTTTCTCATCTCCACTTTCATTTCATCCAATTGTTCCAATGTGACGAATCTAGTTTTAACGTCTTTTAGTTCCATTTGAAGAATAACCAAATCTTTTAGAAACTTTGTAACGTCGAGATGGTCGAACGTTAGAGGAGGAAGTTTCTCTAGATCTCGGGCTACAAACACTGGCGTTACATCAGGATCTGTTCCTTTCAAAAGCGATAAAATATCTTCAAGATCTCGGCTTTCTTTTCCACGCTTAATTCGTGAAATTTTTCGCTTGTTAGTAGGCACCGATTCAAAAAGTAACGACTTCGATCGCTTGATTTCGTCACTACTAAACGATGATACACATATTTTTATTAAAGTTATTTCGTCACACACAGATAGTTTGTTTTGAACGAACGCCAACAATTCGTCGATCACTATGTTGCACGTATTGCATTTCACAGTCGATGACATTGCGAATCGATACACACACCCGTCACGAAAGAACGCGCGCGCGCGACTATTCCACGATAGATGGCGACCGAAATATCACGGTTTAAAATAGTGATAAAAAACAATAATACGATATTTTTGTCAACAAAAAGGCTTTAAAAAAATCTTAAATCTGTTTTAATACATTATAATTATAAAGATATGAATATTTCTTACGTAGTTGTTAGTTATTCATGTCATAATAGGGTGCGCCATCTTTTGTCGAGCAGTAAAACTATTGTACGAGACGTGATAACAATAGATTTTTCTAGAACGAATCTAATAAATATCGAAAAAAAATAGTTACGAGTGAAATGTGATGCCATCCATGGTACCAAAACGTTTATCTGAGTAGTTTTTACAAGATAACACACAACACTTCATCTTTTTCTTTTAAATGACAACGAAAATAATAAATAATGATAAAATGGAATGGGAGCGGGAACGTAACGTTTAGAAGACGAGTGCCGACAGACTGATAGGCCACGCCCACCGTGAGGACGGAATGGTTCTACATTGGTATCACGGTTCACAGTTGCTTATGCCATCTCCTCTTTGTATTTGCTTCGTGATAAAAACTCATTTTGGGGTCTTTAATCCAAGATGGCGGACCGCGCCGAGGTCACTCAAACTCAACTTATATGTAATGTATTTAGTGAGCTAGCATTAATTTAATTTAATGCCATGATTTCTTTTTTAGCTACCCAAAATTCACGTAGGTATTTCGAAAAACGGGGTACTTTTACTGAATACAATTTATGAATACTAAACGCTATTGTTTGGACCACTTTCTAACATTCATCTTTAAACACGGATACCTGAAGCGCCGCATTGTTAGGACGTCATCGATAATTGTAATATTTATGATAATAATGCCGTCTTGCGTTTATAAACATTGCAAAAACTGTTCCTAAAAACAAAATAAAGAAGTTGGAGTATCTTTTCATAGGTTGTATTGATTATTTATCTATATGATTTGGATATTATTTTACGTGATTATTATTAGTGACATCTTGGAACACAAAACCTTAACAAAAATCATTCGGTGTTGCTTGTTTATATTGAAACATCTACCCCCTAAGTTAGGAAATAAGTAAAGAATACAGGAATAACGATTTACAAAAATATTTATTTCGATTATAGTGTTTTATTTATCGCTTTTTTTGGTTGGTATGTTTGTAGGTATGTGTGTCCGTTTGTATGTGTCTTCGTAACTAAAACTACTTAATGTATTGTTTGTCTTTAGTATTATTCATGTACGTCAGTCGATTTGCCAACATAAAGTGAATATAGCTATCGAAAACATAATTACAACCATTCACGACTATACTAAATGACTGCCATAAATCCACAAAATATTTCTATTTATCATCTTCTATTCTGTAATCTGAGATTAATAAATTTCTAAAGTAGGTACTTGCATTAAAATACAATCTGACTCAATGGCAGAGATTCACTTTATATACATATGTATAACTCTGTATGTATCTGCATTTTTCGGAGACAGTAAGGGCCGATTTTTCAATCATCAGATAACTTTTATTTGAAGAATAATTTTGACATTTTGACAGCCTTTGTATAGAAAATATGTCAAACCGCTATACCTATTTATTCCTCAGATAAAAGTTATCCGACGATTGAAAAATCAGCCCTAAATTGTTTATTTAATATAATGAAATATTATGGGAATTTTGTCATTATCATGGCAACCGTACACGCACAAAGAAGCAACGTGTTCTTATAGTGCTGTCACGCACACATGTCTACAGACGTGCCTCACATTATGGTTCAGTACAATCTATCTGCCTTCTGTTTTATAATCTGAGTGTTTACCTATTTACATACGTAGGTATATTAAATAAGTGTAACAGTTAAGAACAACTTCTATGACTTGGAACAACTACATACTTCTTACACTATCGTCCGTCGTCGTCATTTAACATATGATTACCTACTTCAAATTAACTAGAAAAACTTCACAGGCTTAGGTGCTAGGTATCATTAATAGAACACATTCAATCATTTCAATAATAGAACAAATAATTACCTAAACTTTAGTGAATTAGTTATCAAGATACCTACCTACCAGTGGCGAAGGCTCCATACAACTCGATTCCTGTCGGCTTCCCTTTCGAAATATGGCAAATACTAATATCTATTATTTTCAATTATCATTTAAACAAATAATTGGTCCCGCTTCCCTTTTAAGAAAATTCACCCTTCGCTACTGATACCTACTAACATGTGCATGTCGCAGTATGATAGATAAAGCCGTAATATAGTTATATCCCTAGGGATATAATTATATACCGTAACATAGTTATACAAAAGCGATTCATTACTATCTTGCGGTCGCAATCTAGTAATATGGTTATCTGACTAAACTAATCTAGTTAAATAGTTATAAATCTACCATAGAATCAAATAAATCAATATACTTATTTGTCGCAGTAACATGGTTATAGCCAAGACGATCATATGCCTAGCGATATGATCATATTAGCCTCGTCCCCACTAGGAACATTTGTCGAGCGAAATGTTCCTAGTGGGGACGAGGCATAGGTATAACGGAAGAAATAATAGATAGAAAAAATAACGGATAGAAAGGTCTACTGTACGGTATCTTCTAAACATTATGCAGCTGAACGTGGTCCACCGCTACAAAAACAACTAGGTATAAATTCGTGATGGGAACCTGCTCTAGATCACCACTGAGGATCTTTGTTGAAGCATCAATGCCTCACTTGTTTTATTTCGTTTAAACTATTAGCTATAAGTATTTTATAAGGCGCTTTTTACATTGAGCTTGGCAATGTATGTATGAGGAGGACTTGCAAAATGTACGTTGTACGCTGCGTGTGTTACTTGGGTTCTTTATTCCCATAAATGCTGAGAAAGTCCCATATTGCTTTTTTACAATCCTGTTTCTCTTCGACCCCTCATTCTCTCTCTAATTAGCTACGCCTTAACTGTAGGTAGCTGTAACTAGTGGGATTAGCAGTAACTATCTCTGATGATTTCTTAATGTTCTCTTAGAGGCTAAAAATAGGTGTCGTATTCATGTTTATCTTGATTAATCCAGATTTACATATACGTAATTATGAAATATTAGTAAAAGTCGTAACATTGGTGCAGTATTAAGCAAATTAATTAGCACATCGTTTTGCAATCGGTCTGTGACCTGTAGATTGTTAGGTTACGGAATGTAAGTTCAAGCACTAAAGTCTGGCCCGAAGCAACTTCAATAGAAGTTATGGCTCAATCTCCAAAATAAAAATTGATCGCACAGGGGCCTAATTCTCCTAAAAATCTTGATAAATCACAACCGAACCAAGGCCGAACCGTTCATTCAGACAGTTCTCAATTTCAAAAGCTGTCAAATTGTTTGACACAAAAAACAAAATCAATCATTTTGAAAGTTTTCGAAAACAAAAACCGACTGACGGTTGTGGTTCGATTGCGTTTGGCAACAATTTATTTTAGGAGAATTGGGCCCCTGGTCTCTAAAATTTCAGACATAAATATTTCCAAAACTGCTTGGTTAAAGTCGAGGCCAGTATAAAATAGGCTTATTATAAAGGTGTCTAACCTTTTTGAAATAAAAATATGAAACACAATTAATAGGGATTCACCCTACTAATATAAATGCGAAAGTAACTCTGTCGTCTGTCTGTTACGCTTTCACGCCTAATCGAACGAACCAATTTTGATGAAACTTGGTACAGAGATAGTCTGGAACCTGGAGAAGGACATAGCCTACTTTTATCCCGAAAAATATGGAATACGCGATAAACGACATACACATGGGCGAGGCCGCGAGCGACCTCTAGTTTAAAATAAAGGTAAACAGAAATTCAATACACCATTGCGACGGTGAAGTATCAATATCTAATAACTACAAAACCGTCATTTTACAGGAGGCGAAAAAAACCTTTAATTTCTATACTTAGTTATTAGGTATTTTTAAGCAAATATTTCATGAATAAGAACAATTCAAGACCGATAAAATCATAAACAATAACAATTCAACATTGTAAATACAAGCTTTTTCATATTTTACCTACGAATATGGATTAAAGTGAAAATCGCTAAAATGTTAGTTATTAGATATTGATACTTCACTCACCGTCGATTGGCTGGAGACCCTTCAGGTCTCGCCAATAACTGCTCGGTTACGTAGAAGGGGTCCACAAGGACCATTAAAAAAACATAAATAGAAAAAAAAAACTTCATAATTACTTATGTCAAAAACCTACATAAATCCAGAGATATTGGATTGAGTTTGTTTATTAGTTTCAGCCGTACACATAACTACATATATGAAGCTATAGGTACAGTAGGGACCAAAAGTCCATAGGCAATCTCACAAAGCAATAGCTTGGCGATTAGTTTGACTTACGACCTTCTATTTTTAAGAGACACATGCATCATCGTTGTAGTTCATAATTTCAACATAAATCTATATGTTAGGATGGCTTAGTGGTTAAGCGCGTCCAACAACATGCCTGGATCATGGAGGCGTGCGTTCAAATCTCACGCAATGCAGACTTTTTGTAAGTTTTTACTCGATTGTAAGTATTTGTAAGTAATGAGACAGATATAATATTCAATTATCTTGTTCGCCTGGTTCACACATTTCGTAACGTTAGGGAGGTAGATCATAGAAAACTAAATTAAGAATTTAGATTTTTGTGGGGTAGATAGACATGAGTTTTATGAATATTTAACTTGATCGGAACGAACGTTGTCGATTGGTTGTAAATGTTAGTTAGTGACGTGTGGTTTAATAGATAGCGGTATTGTATTTATTCTCAAAATGCAGGCAAATAATAATATTGAGACGAGGGCGACTATTATTGCGCTGCATAAAAGTGGTCTTAAATAGAACTCAAATATGTGATGAAACTGGACTGAATGTGAGTATCTTAATAAACAATTCATAACTTGACCATTTACTTCACCAAATAAGATTAATAAGATAATCACCTAAGATTATTTGGCCATGTCTCCAAATTCTTTTTTAAATCCGCCATCATGAGGCCTAAAAGATAAATAATTAGTGTTTATTATTGGATTTAAAACGCAGAATTATAATAAACATTATTATATTATATGAAAATGAAGTCACTTCAGTATTTTGATATAGCCGCCTAATATTACTTTTTTTGTTTTAGAGGAATACTGTAAGTCTTTGGATCAAAAGATATGAGGAAGAGGGAAGCCTTGCTAGTCGATAGCGAAGTGGAAGGCCGTCGCTTATTGGTGAGACGCAGCGACAACATATGGTGGACTATTATGAAACAAATGGTTTCACACCTACGAGGGACTTTACGGAATTATTTGACACCTCGCTGCAAACTGTTCGCCGTGCCCTCCACCCTCCACGCTGAAGGATTGCATCACAGAAGACCCGCTAAAAAGCCTTTCTTGAAATAATGACATAAACAAGAACAATTACATTTCGCACGGGATTACTTAGATTTTGACTGGAATTCTACCATATTCTCAGATGAAAAGACGTTTAAATCTAGTCAAAAGGGTAGGCTTCACTTATGGCGCAGGAATAACACTCGCTTGTGTGATAAAAACGCAATTCCTAATACAGACTCAGGTCGCATTACAATTAATATGTGGGGATGGATGAGTGCAGCAGGCAGGAGAACTGGCTTTTATTCCTCCACGCACCAACAGTTCTACTTATTGGTTTTAATAATTAGACCGTGTAACTAAATATTTAGTAATATTAACATGTCCGTAATTATTTAATGATCTTAAATTGAGGTTTAGTTTCAATCTTCTTTTCGTCAAGAAAATGAATACTTAAGCTATAACCTCAATACATTAACTGTGACGTTACATAAAAAACGGGTCTACCTTTTATAGCAGAACTTTTTACGTCATAATATTGTTTTGCATAACAACGGATAGCATAAACTTCATTTCGCAGAAAATCATTTCGCATACACTCAGTTGTCATACATTCAAAACTCATAATTTTGTTAGTCAGAATCATCTTTAGGCATAATGTTTATATCCATAATAATTAAAAAGCAGAAACATCATATCGCAGAAAATTCACAGTCAGAATCGTCTTTTGGCATACATTTTATATCGATAGTCATTAAAAGGCAGAACTGATTTTTTTCGCCATTATTATTTAATTATCATTATTCAATAAAACAGTTGATTCTGCATGTATTTACTCAATAAAACAGTTGATTGTGAAAATAAGTTGTTTTTAGTTCCTTGTAAGAAGCATTCAAACATGCAAACAAGAATACACCATGATATTACGTACTACTAATATCAAAACGCTAACCTAAATGCTAATTACAAAAATATTGTCGGCTTGGATGCATGTAGCATGCAAACAGGCATACAACATGCAAGCAGGCATGCAACATGCAGCATGCATGCAGCATGCATGTAGCATGCAAGCAGGCATGCAAAATGCAGCATGCATGCAGCATGCAAGCAGGCATGCAACATGCAGCAGGCATGCAACATGCAGCAAGCATTGTTTCTGTCACGGCTCCGGCGCTGCGGGGTTTGGGCGGCGCCACGCGAGCTTATCGTCACAGATGGTTTTAACGCTCACCACCGCAGCTTCGGCTTGCTGGCCGGCTTGGCCGGCCAGCCTCAGCCGCGGTGGCGGGCCTTCAAACCACCTGCTCCTCAGCTCGCGGGCCGCCCTACCCCTCCGCGCCTACGCGGGTTTAAATTACACTCTAGGGGTAGGGCAGACAAGACTGCGTAAAGTCGGTTTCGCAGCGATTCGTTTCTGTCACAAGATTTTGCAGCATAACGTATTGACTTTTTATGACACAAATTTAATTTAATATTGAAAATGCTACCAATACATGCTATATTTAGAACATTCTACGTCACTTTTGCAGACCATTCGATTTTAAATACATTGCACGTAGGTTATCTAACCATTCGACAGCATAAATTTACTTTATTTAAATTATCAGTTTTATTCCATAGGTATATTATAAGTTTTTGATGTTTTGAACACTAATTTTTACAAGAAGATACATCTATTTTAATTTTTGATGTTCAAATATGCACCCATACCAAATAATCGTATCTCTAAATAAATGTTATGCTAAACAAAATTATGCATAATATTAATTATGGCAAAGGTAATTATGCGAAACAAAATTCTGCCAAGATAAAAGTATGCCATTGTAAATTCGGACACGTAAATATTCTGCCAAACAAAAGTTATGCTAAATAATTTTTATGCCTTAAAAATATTCGATTAAATAAGATTATGCCATGTGAGTTATGCCAAATAAAAATCGGAGTATCAAGATTCTGCCAAATAGAAGGAACCCATAAAAAACATATTCATAAAGTCTAAATCACATATTAGTTTTCAATAAACTCTGCTGAATACCGATACTTAAATAAGTGGATGTCAACAATTACATTTGTGTCATTAGAATATCCCTTCCTTGTTATGTTATTATGAATTGACTAAGTAGGTATACAACAAAAAATCTTGTGAACGGTTACAAGATAATTTCTTTAATCTAGGTAGGAATGTGACGTCACAATTCTCATAAAAGTTTGTTAGTAATATAAGTAAATAAAACGAATAAACATTTTTGTTATCATTTAGCACAACTTTTTTATTTCCACCTTCCTACACCAAAAAAAGATAAATTGAATACATAATCACACAAATAATGAAATAATAATACAATAACTAACATTATAAATAAACATCATTATCGAATAATTTTTTTGCTTTAATACAAATGTAATAATAGTTTCAAAGAAACAAAAACGAGTTACGCATTGTAAGACTCGAACTCAGACGTCATTGATTGTGGATCAATGCTTAGCCCAAACAGCTATCAGGACATATTAGTTCAATGCGAATTTTAGCAATGCAATGTTAAAAATGACGCATCACTAGGACGCGTATTCTAAATGCAACAGAAATATAATGTTATTTCGCGTAGCGCGACGACAGTTCATTAGTGTGTGTTATCTGTGGAATGTTGAGACATCACTCGTACACGCACATGCATACGCATTCGCTGCATCGTGCGCGAGTTTATAGCAATGTAGTCCTTAGCGTGCCTATGGACTTTTGAGCGTTTACTGTACATTTCCAGTAACATGAGCTGAATGAGCTGATCTCGCATAATAAAGGCTTATCGTATAATGAGAGGTCAGCTTATACTAGAAATATAATAAGCTTGATATGTAGATTACGTAGCGGTGTGTACCTGTAAGTCAGGGTTTACGATATCGAAAACGACTCAACAAACGTGACAACCTTAGCTATTACCGCAAACCGCAATGAAAACAGCGCGCGGTTGTACCGAAAACGGTGTACCAGTGACAGCTGACATGTGATATTGACACAAGCGAAAATGCGCACACGCATCGCGTACGGTACACATATAATTGAACAACAATACTTTCTTGATTGTAATGGTAAAAGTAAGGACCACTATTAGAATTTCTAATGTTTAAATTGCGCTGAATAACATTTTCTCATGATGAGGCAAAGTTAACTGTACAATAATAATAAGATTCATTATCTACGTTCATTTTGCCGGTGGGCATGAACAGAGGCCCATTTGACGAATCTATTCTGCTAGTCTGACCTCCATATTATGGAACTATTCAGCTGAATTTATGTGCCAAAGTAAGGAGTGCAGGCTTGCAGGTGTTCAAGCTTACCTAATAAACAGATACATACATTATACTAACGCCCGAATCCCCGAAGGGGAAACCAGAGGTGTTCTCCTATTACAGGAATCTGAACACCCACGTTTCACCTATGGTATTCAGTCCCTTGTTATAGATGTCGAGCCTATTGCCATTTACCGGGCACAGTCATGGTGCCAGATTCGTCGCCTCTAACGACTTACTTGCCTGAGGACGCAGGGGAATTGGGTATAACAGTACTCGTAAAAAAACTTTGCCGCTCTGAAACCAGGCTTTGAGCGTCCTGTTCCTCTCTTCAGAGGGGCGAAGTTATTTTAAGAGTACTGTATATTCTTAATCCGTTCGTCTGTCGTTATTTAATAGGTACCTAGTATCTACTCTGTACAATAGAACAAAGTATTAGTGGGCACATCGGGTACACCTGTAATCTCCCCGACTACGAACCTCGATCTCTGAACATCAACCTTTCGCCACCCTTCTTTTTTTTTCGTGGGAATATCCTCATGGATGCCCTTCGCCCTGGGAAGGCGAAGGGGTATGCCAGACTCTTATTACCGGCTAAAAACCCACGGTGTTCCTTCTTCTAACCCTTGGCCGGGGTCGCAGTATTCGCAGCTGCATGCACCGCAACCCCGGCAGGCCTCGGTCCGCCAGCCCCTGGCGGACCACTCCTTCTGTGGGGTCTTGCCCCACGTCCTCCCGAGAGGTGCGCACGGAACACTGCGCGCCGCCTTCTCGGGCCTGTTACTGGTCGGGCGACGGGTCCCCTAACCCGCCGCCCGCAGGCCACACACTACGATGGCCGGAGATCGTCGCGCGCCCTCCGGCGCCCGGTGCGTCTGGCGCGGGAACGGCGAGTGGCAGCTGCCTCTCTCTCCCTCTCCGCTCCCTCTTTGGTCGCCATTACCTCCTCGCAGAAGGAGGCGACGGCTTCCCATGCACTCTGGCCCCGACCATGGACACCTTTCGCAACCCTAGCTAAGTCCATGTAGGCCTAATACATAGATTACACAAATATCCAGTTACAGGTTTGATGCAAAACAGCCTCACTTTCCTATGCGAGGAAACTTGGACTTTAGGCATTACTTAACGGTTGGGTCCAAAGTACACTAGGCCGTAGCTTATAATGTAATCATACTAATTCATCATAATTTGAAACATTGGCACCTACTTACATACACCCCTCCAAAACATTTTAGCTTTCTTGTGCAAACAACCTTGGACTTTAGACATTAGGTACTTAACAATTGGGTCCAAAGTACACTAGGCCATAGCTTATAATGTAATCATGCTAGTTCATCATAATTTAAAACGGTGGAACCTACTTTCATAGTCTCCTCCAAAACATTTTAGCTTTCTTGTGCAAACAGCCTTAGACTTTGGACATCTTAACAGTTGGGTCCAAAGTACACTAGGCCATAGCTTATAATGTAATCATACTAATTCGTCATAATTTGAGACACTGGAACCTACTTACATAGACCCCTCCAAAACATTTTAGCTTTCTTATGCAAGCAACGTTGGACTTTAGGCATTGCTTAACGGTTGGGTCCAAAGAACACTAGGCCATAGCTCATAATGTAATACTAGTTCGTCGAAATCGTACTAGGAAAACCGGTAACAGATTAACGTACTCAGGTCTTTTCTGAAATTCAGATGCAGTGAATGCGGTATAGTGACTCTAGAGCCAGGTCTCCTCTAGCACCGGTGACAATGTCCATCACAACCCTGGACTTCTTCTTTCGTGTCGGCATGAGCCATACGAGAATAGGTATGCCGTGGTGAAATTATTGGCCAGCCAACAACGTTGGTAGCGGGGCTGACTGCCCAGGGTGCGCCGGACGTATATCGTCACTCGTGGAGGCTCTTTTAAAGCTGCCCAGTCCAGTTTAAATAATTCACTGATGTGTATTTGATAATATTTAGGCTGTGTGCGTGATTATCTCGTCAATTTTCGGTTCGTAGGAGGGTGCCTTTAACGACACCCATAGGTACGGAAGTGGGGGCCCATCCTTTGTCGGAAACCAAACGGATCATCATAACCTACTCTGTTGTATTTGTAATCTATCGTGGTTTTAAAATATTGACGCCATCACTTCCACTTTCATATGTAAATAGCCTTGGACTCCATGTTACACAATCAAAAGTCCACTAAGCAATAATGTAATCATAATTTTGTGGACGCATACGAAATCTTATAGGGAAAACCATTGATATTACCATAAAACTTTTTTATACGTCATTTTCATTATGATGACATTGTAGAGTAAAAGCACGTACCTTATATACTTCTTGAGAAGCATAAAAAAAAAATAGACTGTCCCACTGCAAGGCAAAGGCCTTTTCTCATACAGGTGATGTCAAACTATTACAGTCTAGGTTTCCTCACGAGAGCGAGAGTGCGTGGGAAGCCGTCGCCTCCTTCTGCGAGGTGATGGCGACCAAAGAGGGAGCGGAGAGGGAGAGAGAAGCAGCTGCCACTCTCCCTTCCCGCGCCAGACGCACCGGGCTCCGGAGGGCGCGCGACGACCTCCGGCCACCGTAGTGTGTGGCCTGCGGGCGGCGGGTTAGGGGACCCGTCGCCCGACCAGTAACAGGCCCGAGAAGGCGGCGCGCAGTGTTCCGCGCGCGCCTCTCAGGAGGACGTGAGGCAAGGCCCCACAGTAGGAGAGGTCTCCCAGGGGCTGGCGGACCGAGATCTATCTTTTTTTATCTAGGATAAGCAGTACTTAAGTAACATTTGAGTACGGAGTTGTCAAAAAAAATATGGATTTTAAAGCATTTTTTGACAACTCTGTACTCAAATACTACTTAAATATTGCTTATTCCGAATTCTCAATTCAGAAACCGGAGAAATAAATCTGCTTAATCCAATCTTCTTCTCTCGTGTCAGCACGAGCTATTCTAGAATAGCTCATGCTGTGGTAAAAAGATTAGCCAGTCAGCAAGGTTGGTAGCGGGGCTGACTGCCCAGGGTGCGCCGGTTATGGACGCTCTATTAATGTAGGTACCCCCAATATAAGATCTGCTTAACAGGGTATATAACGGATGACGTTTAGGATTATGCATGGCTTCGCATTATCTTGGCGGAGACGAGATAAAGAATCGCTTAATTATCACAAAATTATGTTGCGCCGCGCATGTTAAGTCTGCCACTCATTTATTTTAGGCACTATTGCGCATAGAACATAAATTAAATTATATATTACTTAACTCCAACTGTACCTTTCGATTTTTAGAAAGATTTTACCTTTAAAAAATGTAAATTATGTGAAAGAAGTGTGACTTTTTAAATTAAATGTCAATGTCCTGGTATAACTGTTGAATTTTAAATAATTAATAATAATTTACAAGTTAAAGCACTATGATGCATTGCATGTATTTGTTATTAACACTGAGACGACAAGGATACCCAAAATTAACGATGCTATCTAGTCATAAAAAACATTTTGTCATAAAAACATTTTGTAAAACTGTAATGATATTATGTAATTTTCGCCCAATGATTTGCAAATGTCACAGGTCATATAATACTGCAAATGTATAATTTTAAATCGATCTTAATTGGCGTGGCACACATATTTTGTGCATAGTCATGATGTAGCACTGAATAATGTAATCAGTGCATGTAGAAAGAAGGAAAGTTTTTTTTTGAAACCCTTAATTTTTTTGTAAGTATATTCGTGGGTGAATCCGCAGGTAAGGCGAAGCGGCAATAGCCTTAACACCAGGGCGTCGGATTGACGATTAAGGTTATTTACCAACATACATTCTCTGGTTAAATAACTGGCATTTTATTCACTGACAACACAAAACGTAACACTCAAATAACACGGCCGGAATGTTTAAAAATAGATTTAACAAATGGCTTGTTGAGCAAACAATTTATAGATAATGACATTGTTAAATACTTAATGTAACTTTTTTTTAGAGTACGTCCGTATGTCCATTTATAAGTCATGCAAACCTAACATACAGTAAATAATTATAGCCCTAGTAGACGGGCAATAATTATTATTGTTCTGAATTTCATTACCGGCTGGTCAATAATGTGATTTGTATTTGGAACCTCAACTAAAAATTCATATGAAAACTTTAATCATAGAGACCTGCATCAAAAAGAACTTGTTCGAAAACCAAACTGACCGTCACGGTTTTTTAAAATATTATGTATACTATTTTAATTTTAATAAAAAAACCCTGATTATATTAGGTACACACGGCTACACATCAAGCTATACAAAACCAGTTTATCTTGGCGTCGCTTTGTATAATCTTTTCGCACAAGTAACGGTCAGCTTATACTGGTTTTGCATAGCTTGAAGTGTAGCCGTGTGTACTTACTATTTTGGTTTTCATTGTCTCGCAGAAGATATGAAAAATAGAGTATTTTACGGGGATAAAGTGTGTCTTAGTCTTAGGCTAGCTTTATCCGCTTGGTGAATAACCTACTATTCTGCATATCTATTAATTTAAATTACTGTGGGATTGATATTTTATATTTTTATGTTATGATGGTTTTATAAACTAATTTCAGACCCAAACAGAGCCCTTAATCATGAACTGAACACGCGGCGAGGTCGCGAGTCGGAAGTTTCTTTTTGTTATAAGACGTCAGAAAGTGATGGGTAAATTTTAAATCTGGGTTTACCTTAGTCTCGGTTTATACCATCTTTTATAATAAGGAGGAACATGTATTTTTGTGCTTCCATAAGTGGTGAGCTAAGAGAAGGTACCACTGTTACTGCCCAACCCGAAGTTAAGACGGATCTCACTACCACGCGCCACGCTCCGGTGCACGGGGCGACGCATCAACGCGCGCGGCGACGTAGGCGCAGATCTGTCCCGTCATGCGTCGCCGTGCGGGGCTGCAGATTTCGATATCCCCGCACCAAATAGTTCAATTCGTGGACACGTCCATTATTCGCAAAAATCTGCGCGTTACTGCAGAATCTGCAGAGTGTGTCATCCTTGCAGGACGCAACGCGCACCCGCGCGTGATCACGTTTCACGTTATCTGCGCGCGGTCTGCAACTACGCGCGTCGATGCGTTGTCAGTGTGGCGCGTGGTAGTCTAAGATCCGCCTAAGACTCAGAACTTACAGATGTTTAAATTAAGTCACAAATATTGTAGATACATCCTTGTTGTATTGCAATATAGTAAGCAATATCTATGCACAATAATACATATTGTTATCAACTCTCTCGCGCTTGCATATAATATAACACCTTCGTTGTTAACTGCTAAGTATATATTTCAAAATATTGAGAGCGATTTACAGAAGGATGGTAGAATAGAGTGTTTCAAACATATACCATTGTTCAATTGGACAAAACAAATATCATACAGCCCGGCCATTTAAATATTGTTTATAAAGTAAACAAACTTTTGATCGTGAAAACAAAAATAATACCTAGAAGAAAAGACAGCGATAAGGTTTTCTAAAGATGTGCGTTAAATGGAATCTATAGTCTAGACACAATGTTTGATTTTTCTGTAGATTAGAAAAATAAAATATATTTCGTTTTTCTATTTAGACACACTATATCCTTCCTTTATACCAGTCTTTCTCAAAGTGGGCGACAACGCCCCCTCGTGGGCGCTAGAGACCTACAGGGGGGCGGTAAAAGTAATGATTGTGATTGTGATTATTAAGACATGGTAAACTTAAAAAAATTAAGGGGCGCTAGAAAATAATTGATCCTCAAAGTGGGTTAGACGAAAAAACTGTGAGAATCTCTGCTTTATACCAAGTTATAAACATGTAGGTAAATATTCCGTAACATGTATCAGCGAATATTTTCAAAAAAATAATTGCAAATACGTCCTGCAATAGCAACCATGTAGAATTAAAACTTATTTGCGGGAAACATGGTATGATGTTACATAAAATCGGTACATCGTGGTGCTATTCTCGCCGGAATCTGCAAATACCACAAGGCATGTGAAATAGTATTGATAAATGATGTAAGTAGATTGTAGGTCTGTAAAGAAATTAGACGACAGATTTTATACATGTTTATTATAATTATAATAAGTAACTATTTGTTTACCACTTGTATAACAACTTATTTTCGATCTTAACGAGGGTTAGGCATCGTTCACACCAAACGTATTGTCCGCCGCCGATTGTGAGTATGCTCACTCTCACAACGCACTACGTAATAGCGTATAGTCGGTTCGGTGTGAACAAGAAGTTAAATTATATTGAAAAGCGATAAACTGCGTAACGCGTGCTCACAGTCAGCGGCGGACAATATGTTTGGTGTGAATGATGCCTTAAGATTACAAAGTGCGCTTAAAGGTACGAGTTCGTAGCCGACTGCATAGAGCAGCAGCAGACGAGCGACGTGTCGCTCCGACACTACTGGTTTCTATGTATTTCTATGAAATACCTTCCGCAGCTAGCGACACATCGCCGCGTCTCTCGACTACACGTTGTACGACCGCAGTCGACGTGTCGTCCGACCGCGCATTAGTGCCAAAGACGCTGCAGTGACGACACGTTGAATCATTCTCAAAAAATGACACTCCGACGCGACATGTCGCAACGACACATCGTCTGCTGCTGCTGTATAGAGTCGGCTACGAACTCGTACCTTTAGATGGAGATAGATCGAGCTCTTGTTTTCAAATACTCTCAAGCACTATAGCTCAAATACCTACATATGCAACCACAGACTACTAGGAGAACATCTATATGCAACGCAGGAGTACACTATGCTTAGATCAATCCTGTTTATTTTTAAATTTCGCTAAAGTGTGACAATATTTCGAAATATTAGCTTCACGAATATGTCATTCGATCATTAACGGATTCGAATACGAATGTAGTAAATAAGATAATTATTTTAAAGGTCCTTTTCCAAGAATATCGTAATGCAAATGAAAGCTGTAATGCATTGATGATTAATTCGCAGAATTGTATATTAACGTAAGTGTTAAGCCATGTATTATTTTGTAAACACTATTTCAGAAAGGCATGTATTTAACGCGGCGACAAACTAATCTGATTTAGGGTTTTAAAAATAATTAAAATGGGTAGCAAAAATAATAGGTTGGCAGCTACAGTGAAGTAGCATTTTAAGTAGGTATAAAGTAGCATTCATAAATAATACAAATCAGATTCTATTTAACAAAGCAGAGTCGACGGAGCCCCGCTGCGCGGGGCTCCTATTTCTGTCTGCAGGGTTTAAAGTAACCTAACACGAAGGGGATGACGTCATCCCCTTCGAACCTAACCTATCCATGTCGGGGTTCCCCTTAACCACCTTGCTAACATTATTAGTCGCCAAGTCATTATTTATAGCTCCTCGCCTCATTTTATTAGTTGCAAACACTTAGTCGCCTTTTAAGTTATTAGTCACCTGGAAAATAATAAGCCTTTCAGAAACAAGAATCTACGTGTTTTTGAAACATTAATACATGGTGCGGTAAACACCACTGTTAGTTTTTGATGACAAAGCTCCGAAAAATTGTCTCTAGAAACATTTACGTGGTGTTACAGAAACATCAGGCAACTTAAATCTGAAACATTGTTTACAAGTGATTGCACAAAACATAACTTTTTTTTTTTTTTTCTATTGGACTGCTGTAGGTCGTCCTAGGGGACGGTTTCTACGTAACCGGGCAGTTATTGGCGAGACCTGAAGGGTCTCCAGCCAATACATAACATAACATCACGCGGCACGCCTTTATAGCCGAAGGGCTGGGTAGAAGTGTAGGTATAGCCAGTACACATTTCGCCGTTATATTAAGGTCCCATGTAATAGGGGGCGAACCTGTTATTGCCCATCAACAGGGCACAAATCCAGACTTCGGGCTGCTACTGAGAAATTTCACACAGAAAAACCTAATAACACTTTTCCAAACCTGGGAATCGAACCTTGGATCTTACGCTTAGCAGACGCGCTTGCAACCACTAGGCCACGAGGCAGTCTACTGCTACGAAGCAATTACGTGATTTTATAAATTGCTAAATTATTAAACCTTTTGTTTAAAATGCTTAATAAGTGCGTATACATGTAGAAAGCGGGTTGCCGGCGCCGATCTGTCAGCGCTATACTGTGTGGCGAACCAGCGCCGACAAGATCCGAACTGCGCCGATAAGCTCCGAACTGCGCCGACAAGTTCCGACCTGCTCCGATCAACGTTGGTGGGCCGTCATTTGTTGCTGTATTTGCAAGGGATTATGGCGTATTTTTGTTAAAAAATGCCAGCCCCTGCTTCTACTCGCTTCCTTTGTGTAGCGGTTACCAGCACGGACCAGTACCAATAAGCGCTGGTAGGTCGGCGCTGGTTACCTGCTTCCTTTATGTATACGCGCTAATAACTCCTGTGCAACAGATCCGGAAATGTCAATTGGCTAATTGTCAACAGAGCCTATTGTGATAGTCTTGTTTCATTGCCGTCTAAACTTCAAACGAGTTATTTTATCAATACACAATAGGACTACCGATCTATCTAATATTCTACAAAAAAAACGAGATATCGGGCTGTCTTTGCCAGTGAGCTTAACATGCGCAGCGCGACATAATTTTGCCGTCGCATTGTCTCGCGCCGAAAAGATAGTTTCTGGCTTATCTCGTCTCGGGACGAGATAATGCAACGACAAAGTTACGTCGTGTTCCACATATTAGCCCGAGTGGAAACTCAAGGGCGCAAGTGGCGTGCTCATCCTCTTGGTACTTTTATCATAAAAGGCAATGTAAATAAAGAACGTAGGTCCTGTAAAACAAAATACTTAATTTATTAAATCCTAATAGCGCTACGCAATTAATAAGGCTGCGTTAAGATAACGGGGCGTTGCGGCGGTGTTTCTTCATCGCGCAAATTGGGAGCGTGTTACGTCACACATCTGCGTAGTGTGCGCTCGCGCATAGCTCTTTCACTATAACGTAATACGAGGAAAATGTACTGTGCTATATCGTACGGTGTAGCCTACATTTGGCGGTGTATTAAATTATTGGGTATTATTTTTACGGTTATTGGTAGATATGATTTATAGGTTTTTGTGTTAAATATGGAAGTTTGAATTGTCTCCCTTGTTTTTTTTTAAGTTATGTTTTGGCAAGCCAGCTGATGGCACACCAGATGGGAAGTGGTTACCGCCGGCGATATACACCTACAACCCTAAGAAGATTTACTCATGCGCTGCCCAGATCCCAGATCCAGATGCCCAGATCATTCAGCCATAAGACGTCCACTACTAGACATAATTAAGTCTCCCCCACGCGTCAAAGTTGATGACGACACGTTTGGTGCAGTGGCTAAGCGATTGGCTTCTGCGCTACGGGTCGTGGGTTCGATTCCCACACGGAACAAAAATTTGTATGGCCTACAGATGGTTGTTTCGGGTCTGAGCGTTTGTGTATGTGAGATTTGTGTCTGTAAACGCACCCACGATACAAGAGAAATCTTAGTGTGGGGCAACATTTTTTTTGTTTTTTTTTTAAAAGAAAGAAAAGAAAGTTCTTTATTTCAAGTAGACCAAATTACAGGTGCTTATAAAACGTCAAAACTAGGTGCACTGTTCCAAAGGGTAGGTCTTAAGGAGAAGAACCGGCAAGAAACTCCATGGATACCTACTCTTTTTAAATAGATCATGACAATTTCATTACCGTAGTGTGAGAAAAAATTATCGCCACATCGACCGGTCCTGTGCTTCTCGCATCCAGCGTATTCCCGCAACCTTCACCAGGTCATCTGTCCACCTTGTGCGGCATACTCACGCTGCGTCTTCCGGTACGCGGTCGCCGCTCCATAACCTTTCGGCCCCATCGGTCAACCGTTCTGCGTGCAATGTGTGAGTGGCAAATCTCATATCGAACGTTAACCACCAAGAACTCCTGTCATTTTTTGACAAACAGCTTTTTTTAAGTTAGGCGTTCTGCGTAGTTTATTGATGTGGAGAATTAGTAAAAAAAAGCTGTTTCTCAAAAAATTACAGGTGTTCTTGGTAGTTAACGGTCGATATGTAATTTCACCGGCACCCATACCCTGAAAACCGGTGGAAACAGTTATGGTGGTAGTTCTTCCTTGGACGAGCTGTCACAAGAAGCTCTACTAAAGTACTAAAACAACAGGTTGCTGCTTTGGATGAATGACACAATTCAAAAAAGCTTATTTTAGAGGAGTCTTTTAAGATTACATTATTGAAGAAAAATGGCTCCAGAAATCAAGCAATTTATTATTTTTGTGAGGTCACTTCGTAATTTTTGCCGTTATGAACATGAGTTTTATTCACAAAAAATAAGGGATATTTTGGATTCCGCTGTCTCCTTATCTAGTTTGAACATTTTGGATTGTGTGGTTATTTATGCAAAGCAGCGAGATGTCGCAACATTGTCCCAGATAAACTGATCCATGAAGACAGTCAAGACCCTTAACGTTGAGGAAAACGACGGGAAGAGAGAGTACCTTCGAGTGATAGTAACATAGTTTAAGATAATGCAGTGATAGTGATAGTGTTGTTACGTAACCGCGGCGTGCGCACTTGCGCAGGCGCCGGTCGGCCGCAACGGACACAGTGGTGCAGTGGCTAGTTCTACTTCCTATGCTATTTGTCTATGTTAAATTATTAGGTGTTACTGGTGGATACCGTTGGTTCGCGATCATTATTTGTTTATGATTTCGTGATGTTTTACTGATAGTGATTGTACTACATCCGTTCGATTGTAATGTACTGAGTTCGTGGGGGAACGGATTAAGAATTTAAGGCTTCAACTGAAAAATGTAGCTCTTTCGGTAGACAACCTGACAAATAGAAACCTTACTAGAAGTTTTTTTTTTTCTGCTTGTTTATCGTCGTTCCGGATCGTTTTTACGTAACCGGGCAATTATTGGCGAGACTTGAAGGGTCTCCAACCAATGGTGGGGAAGTAAAATACTTAACCTAAGCTAACTACTTGTACTACACTAACATCATGACTACCTGCAACAACAGTACTAAAGGCGACCCTAAGTGGGACTCAGACCTCGGCTTAGGGCGTTGATAGCGGAGGATTGGGAGGGATTGGGGAGGGAGACAGCTTGATGAGGACTGAATTAACGGGTGCTGTCAATCGGGACTGGTCAGCCCTTAACTGCTATGGCAATCCTAGAAGGCATATTTTTCTATTGGTTACTCTTACTTAAGTGAGTTTATTTCTTAGATTAACCTGCATTTTTCTCATTCTATTTCTCACACTACTGTACTGTAATGGAATTGTCATGAACTACTATTTTGAAATGAGTATTCTTGGAGTTTCTTGCCGGCTCTTCTCCATGCAACCTACCTTTTGGAACCGTGCACCTAGTTTTGACGTTTTAAAAGTGCCTATAATCTGGTCTATTTGAAATAAAAAACTTTAGACTGAATTATTGCTGTGAGTTTTGGTGCTTTGACTAGAGAGGCAAATGATGGACAACTCACCTTTGACTCACTTGAAAGCTTAGTAGAAGAAATTATACAAAGACAGCACTAATTACACCCCGGCTACTGAGTTACCATCAGCTGATTAGCTAAATTACAGCTCACATGAAACGCGTGAGGGTAGACGCCATCACAAAATAAGACACAGAAAACCCTTTCCAGACAACAATCAATAGACGTGGTTAAACGAAAAGGATCCAACCACAACATGGTCAAAAATGATTTAAGTGCACTAAACTAATGCTAAATATCAACATTATCGGCCAGTGAAAAAGATCCAAGTAAAACAACAACTGTCTATCACTTTTTATCAATCTCAGATTCAACCCACGTCAAACATCTTCCAAACTTCAAACGTCAATATCTGTAAAGTGACTTTGCGTGGATTGGATCCTTTTCGTGTCGTGACTACTTCAAATTGCAGTACAAAGATTGAAAAAGGCAAATCTAAAAAAAAATGATGGGTGTCATGTGTGTCCAGCCTTTCGCACTAATGTCGCTTCTGTCGATTAATCGCCATCAATAAATCATCTAAGTCTAGTTGGTGAACACGAGAGCACTGTGATTTAGGATAATTTGATTTATTATTTACTAGCTGTTGCATGCGGCTTCGCACGCGTTAAAAAAACTCTTAACACACGTCTAAAGTTTTTATAATAATATAATTCAATCATGATTCAAAAGACACGCGGCGCCATCTCATCATCTTCCTGCCCTTATCCCATGTTACTTGGGGTCGACGCAACATGTTTTCTTCTTACATTCCGTCCTGCCAACCGTCATGGTATCACTGACTCCCTTCTCTTTCATATCATTCTTCACACAATCCATCCATCTTTTCTTTGGCCTCCCTCTACCTCTCACGTGACACCATCTATGAACGTTATTTTTGTTTTCCTCGGGAACAGTACTTTTTTTCGGGATGAAAGGTAGGTACTTATGTCCGTTTCTGTACACTTGACAACGTTTATGCAAAATTTCAGGATGATCGGTTCAGTAGTTTAGGCGTGAAAAGGTAACAAACAAACTTACTTTTGCATTTATAATATTAGTTAGGATTAGGATGTCACTATGGTGCTGGTAATACAAATCAAGGTACCTACAAGTTCGAGACGGGCTGCAAACTGCAACCGCAGACCGCAAGTCGCCATCGGAATAGCGCCTTTAAGGTGTGCACTTTAAAGGTGCTATTTCGACAGCGACTGCAAAACTGCAACCGCAGCCGCAGATCGCACCGCAAGCGATACTACTTCAGCAGTTTGCGGTCTGCAGCTCGTCTCGATTTGTACCTTCAATTTTCAACGACAGCAGTCGCAGGTTGCACGCCCTTTAGTGATACTTAATCGTTCAGCTTCTAAATCAGCGACAGCTTCTATCTTGTATCAAATGAAGTGGACATTCTCCAGTTCTCTGCCCAGTGGCACCACTGTGTGAACAGTGGGAACGCAACAATTATGTAATGGTTGTTAGTTGTTGTAATGACCCTGCAATAGCCATATGTTAATTTATATATGTGTATTATTAACATTTCTTTTATAATAAAACTCACATTATTCTTGTAGGGTAGTTGTATTTGATAACGTTGTACACTTCCAAGACACGTCCACATTCGATGCTGGCCCCGAGCAAATGTCCCGATTATTCAAACGTCATGTCGGATGTCATTCGTTCATTTTTGTGTTGCCAGTGTAACAAATTAAATGTTCCAATAATCGACTAAATTAATTTGATGATTGAATAATATTATTGCAAAACCTAACACTCGACCATCCTGACGTCGTGCATGTCCTCATGCACGCAAGCAGAATAGTTACTACCACCTAACACCCGGCCAGCACAGATGTCAGCATCAAATGTGAACTCACAATTAGTTACAATTTACACAATATTACATCTAATATGCACTATTTGCGAACCATCCTTCTCACAAATAGTACATATTCCAAAAGTTCTTAGTCTTGATGGTTACGAACCTTCCTTCTCGCAAACCACCACGACTAAACTTGTGAACCCTCCTTCTCACAAGCAAAATACATTAATAGAATAAATATTGTCCAATAGTCATGACGGCAGTGAACCCTCCTTCTCACAAACCGTTATGACATTTCTTGTGAACCCTCTTTCTCACAAGAAAAATACACAAATAGAATAATAACTATCCTGTAGTCATGATGGTAGTGAACCCTCCTTCTCACAAACCATAATGACGTTACTTGTGAACCCTCCTTCTCACAATTACTTTAAGAAATAGGAATTACTTATTAGAAATTATACAATTTCATTACACTTCAAAGTTCATAAACATAATCTATTATTTACTTTATAGCTAAAACTCCTTCATACAAATTATTTGCATTATCTATTAATTATTTTCTATGTGCTCACATATTATATATTGTTTTAGCCTGATTTCATACTGAATATAATCATAATAAAAACTTATTTAAATTAACTTCTGACAAAACGATACTTATATAATTTACACTATCTGTTAATTCAAGAAACAAGTGTATAATTATACTTTTGGAAAATTCTTAATTTGATTTCATTATCATGATAAACTACCTATGTTCATCTTAATTAGCATGACGGCAATGTTGATGTGATTTAAGCAAAACCAATAAATATCTATTTCTAACTGTTGAGTTTACATTTCCGCATCGTCATCATCACAGCTGTTCGTCTCATTATCATCATCATTACCTTCATTCACATCTAAGGCGGCTACGTGAACCCAAGGTGACATGCGATCGGCAGCTACAGTGGTTTTGCGCTTATTTTTGGTACCAGATAGCCCTGGTATAGCGGCGAGTCTATAGCGGTCGTTACCCAAGACAGCAATTACACGATAAGGACCCACGTAAGATGAAATTAGTTTCTTACTTTTGCCGTCGTTGGCAAATGATGTTCTTGTAATTTTAACAAGCTCTCCTTCGGCATACACACGTGCATGAAGCCGGTTTTTGTCATGAGCGCGTTTTTGTTTTTCCTGTTCTACATCGATTCTATCTTTAACTGATTCTCGTAAAATGTCTGTATCTATGTTTTCCCTAGTTTCTCGTACTAACTCATTTAGTCTAGGGTCAATCTCTGCGTTCATATTTAACCCGAACATGACTTCAGCCGGCGTCCTACCCGTGGTCTTTTGGCGAGTATTATTCATACCCCATTGGATTCTACCTACTTTATTATCCCATTCTCTCTCATCAAAATTAAGATTCTGGGCTGTTAATGAGTTCAGAATGGTGCGGTTGTAGCGCTCGACTTGCCCATTCGATCTTGGACTAGCGACCGCGTTCAGGACATGCTTTATGCCTTTATCTAGACAAAAACGTTTAAATGCGTGTGACGTAAAACACGTCCCACGGTCGCTAATAATACGGTCGGGAATCCTAAATGTATAAAGAACATCTTCAAAAACTCTTATCGCCGTTTGCGTTTTCGTATTACGCACCGGTTTAATAAAAACAAACTTTGTAAATGCGTCCACTATTACCAATAGGTAAGAATTCCCAACCTTAGAACGAACAAAGGGCCCAAGGTGGTCAACATGAATGGTGTGGAAAGGCACATCTATTTTAGTGATTGGGTGTAAATGTCCATCATTAGTAGTAACCTTTTTAGAGTATGCGCATTCAATACAAGCCTGAACATATTTTTTTATGAATCTGGACATTTTAGGGAACCAATATGTTTTCTTAATGCGTTCTAATGTCTTTTCCACCCCGAAATGTCCGATATCATCATGGTTCATGCGGCAGAGTTGCCACCTTGCGCCCTTAGGTACTACCCAGCGTAAATTTGTCTTATCCCCATTTAGACATTTATATAGTTTATTATCCTTAATCAGATAGTTTTCTTTGATATGTTTTAAACTATCAGCGTCCATATCAGTGGTAAGAATATCACGTGTCCTACAGAGTTCCGAATCTCCTAACTGTAAAGTGTGTAACCAGTCATCGCTGCTGATCGTCATAATACTCGGATACTGATCCAGTTCAACGGTGTCGTCTATTACTTCGACGGGATTTCGCGATAGAGCATCTACATGTGCCATCTTAATACCGGCGCGGTACTCCACAGTACATTGGAATTCCTGTAGAAGAAGCCACCAACGAGCTATGCGCGGTATCATATCGCGTTTCGAAAAGGTTGAACGCAAAGCGCTACAGTCCGTGACAATTTTAAAATTTTGCCCTAACAAATAAACTCTAAATTTCTTAAGTGAACACACTACAGCTAGAGTCTCAAGCTCAAATGCATGGAAATTCTTCTCCTCTGGAGAAGTTTGTCTGCTGTAGTATGCCACAGGCTGAAATGGATCGCTGACGTGTGTACGCTGCAGCAGAATTCCTCCTAATCCAATTTTGCTGGCATCGGTGTGAAGTTCCGTTTCAGCACTCGGGTCATAAATCGCTAGTATCGGCCTATCAACCAACCTATCCTTAAGACCTCTAAATGCTACCTCTTGATCATCTGCCCAAACCCAATCAACATCCTTTTTAAGTAATTTATTCAGTGGGTGTGCTAAAGTCGCGAAGTTCTTTATAAATTTTCTGAAGTACCCCACTAAACCCAGAAATTGTCGAACTGAATGTGAATTATTTGGGCAAGGAAAATCTATAACAGACTGAACCTTCTTATTACCAGGGCGTACACCCTCAGCACTTATTTCATACCCCAGATAAATAATTTTACTCTGGAGAAAATCACATTTGGATAAATTTAGGGTTAAGTTCGCCTTCTCTAATAACTGCATTACTCTCTCAAACCTATCCAAGCACTCGAGTACACTCTTCCCATAAATAAGAACATCATCAATGTAGACCATAGCCTCTGTGAACCTTGCAGACCCCAGTACCCTATTCATCATCCGCTGAAAAACAGCGGGTGCGTTTGCCAGCCCGAATGGCATACGATTAAATTCGTACTGGCCATCCGGGGTCACGAAAGATGTTAGCGGTTTAGAGTCTTCCGATAATGGCACTTGGTAGTACCCAGAAGCCATATCAAGTGTTATAAAGTACGCTTGACCTGAAAGTCGAGCAATTTCGTCGTCAATAACCGGCATTGGGTATCGCTCCTTGACTGTGATAGAATTCAAAAGCCTATAATCAACACACAGCCTCTGTTTACCGTCCTTCTTGCGCACTAATATTATAGGGCTCGCATATTCTGAAACAGATTCCCTCACGATCCCAGATTCTAGCATTTGTCCAATCATCTCCCTCACTTGTTCTCGTTCCTTATGCGCCAACCTATAAGGTCGATAGACAACGGGGCGTTTGTTATTTAATTCGATATTCATTTCGGCTACGCTCGTGCACCCTAATTCCTTCAAAGACGTAGCAAAACAATGTTTATACCTTATCAACAGATCCATCAGTTGTTGTCGTTGATACTCATCGATTGAGTCACCAATTTTTACCTGGCTAAAATCAATCATACCGTGCTCTGAAGAATCTGTTAATGTATGTATACGACTGACTACCTGAATCTTGGTACCCCTACCTATGGAAACTCCACCTCGCAGTTGACAGAATTTCGACAAAGGCGTAATATAAATATAAAGTAAACTATCTTTAACTTGATATACGCCTCCACTAACGGTGAACTGTTGATTAGGTTTCCCTATGACTTTTCCACTCAATAAAACATCTCCGTCTTTAATTGAATCGATGCGAGCCTTGACTACAGCTGGACCATATATACCAACATCAGAAACGACCAATATGTTGACAGATGTATCATCTCCTACATCTAATTGAGGAAATGCAAATTCATTGTCTACGTCAAAGAATTTTAATTCTTCAGCATTTTTGTAAACTATAATATGCGACTGTTCCGTGAACGACTGTCCAACCAACAACGGCAAATCAAGAAATTTATCCTCTACTACTTGACACAAAACACGACCTCTAACACCATCAATGCTCAAATCTACAACGACTCCACCCTTGGATTGTATAACGTCATTACCGAAACCTCTCAGAGGTATGGGAGGATTTTTGTACGTTAAGCCTAATGTTGATGCTACAGACTGTTTAATAAGCGTCACCTGACTACCGAAATCAATGAAAGATTGCATCGGAACGTCATTAATCCTACCTTCCTTAACAAATTTAGAGCTTGATTCCGACGTTAATATACACATTGTCTTTTGGATTTCTTCAGGTTTTTTGACGTTTCCAATTTTAATCGCGCAATTTTCGGTTTTATGACCAAACCTACGACATTTCTCGCATTGAATTAAAGGCTTAGGACACTTAAGGTAAGGATGACCTTTTTCCTTGCAGTTAAAACAGAATAACTCATTTTGAAAACTACTAGTTGTCTTAGAAAATCGATTAGTGATATTATTAGTATTACTGGACGAATTAAATACAGCAGAAGATTGGCCTTTAAAATTGATACGATCAAGAGTTGGTGGGATCTCCTTGTTACTCATGAGAAATTGTAATAGTTGATCGGGTTGAGTACAACGTATTGCATTGGCACTAGACCTCATGGTTTTGTCGCTCAAACCATGGATTATGCATTCCACTGCACGCTTGCCTTCGATGTCACATCGGTTCAAGAGAGCCAATTTTTCATAATAATAAACCTCAAGGGGTTCATTAAATCTACTTTTTCTCTTGAGCATGTCCTCCAAGGATTGGCCATAATTTTGGTCGAACGGAAAAGCACTTGTCAATTTTTGTTGCCACTCACTCCAACTGAATAGTATGGAGTTCAGACTCTCATACCAAGTTTTGGCCAATCCTTGCAGTTTCTGCATAGCGAAGTGAATAATAGTTTTTTCGTCCCAGCCGTAAACAGTGGCACATTCGTTTACCTTTTTGAGCCAGATATCAATGCGTTGACTCTTTGAAGAAGGGTCAAAGTTGGGCAGTATATTCTTGTGATTTATATTATTATTGTTAAATTGCATCGGAGATGCCACTGCTGACGGCTGACATTGAGACTTCATATGATTAAATGAGTTAATAAAATTCATAATATCTTTAGAAGTAAAAGTTGGACTGTCTGACCGTTTTTCTCCTTGTGTTGACGATGCGTTCTCAACAGCATCACGTGCTCCACGAGATCGCCATACTGCAGGGCTGCGTGCTCGAGATGAACCTCTATCGCGAGGCCGCAACCGCTCCACTTCGATATCCTTTGACTCGCGATGTTTATTGCGTTCACCACTAGCCAGTGGTGAGGCCTGTCGTATTAGGCTGCGCTCCCTGCTCAGCTTACTCTCCAGAACGCGCATTCGTTCACGATGTTGCTTCAGCTCCTGTTCCAATTTTTGCACACTTCTGTCACGCCCTCGCTCTTGATTCGGACTACGCCTGCGACTGCGACTTCGATAACTGCGGCTTTCCCGTCGCGTCCGACTGCGACTCTGTCTGTCCATCTCTGGACTCAGTCCAGTTTCTCTACAGGTTGGCGTCCTCAAACGCCGCCGTAGAGAAGATTCATTCGAACGTGGCATCTTTATTCTGAAACTTGTAAACGCAAACTATGTAACTACTCAATTTAACACGTTAAAACACCGTGTAGGTGGATGCAGAATTTTATTTAATTATTAATACAATTATATTAATTTAATTTAAAATTTAAGCTTAAACTTTAAATATCTCGTAAACGGGGGCTCTTAGCTCAAAAATAATGAAATTTTTGCCCCCCTTGCACCCCTGGCATATAAACATTCTCACTATTACCCAATTGAAATAACCTTGTAAAAATGACCTTGAAAGAAAATGACCCTTGAAAGTAATATATTGGTAAAGCATTTAGATTACATGCACTACTTATGATTATAACTATTGCAAATATAACAACAAGATGTTACAGCATTTAAATAGTAAGCAATAAGCAGGTTTATCCCACTTCTGAAATATAATAAAACTCACATTATTCTTGTAGGGTAGTTGTATTTGATAACGTTGTACACTTCCAAGACACGTCCACATTCGATGCTGGCCCCGAGCAAATGTCCCGATTATTCAAACGTCATGTCGGATGTCATTCGTTCATTTTTGTGTTGCCAGTGTAACAAATTAAATGTTCCAATAATCGACTAAATTAATTTGATGATTGAATAATATTATTGCAAAACCTAACACTTTAGTTGTTACATGAGTATCAGTTGTGTATTTATTTTCTTGAGTGGCAATGTAATCAATATACGAGGTAAAGTTACGCTGCCCCGCCATGTCAAGACTTAGTCATTATCGACTTATATTTAATACATCAAAAACAGTTTGAGGTAGTTTATCTACCACGGATATAAAAGTTAGTAGTTAAGTAGTCTCAGTTTAGACCGGAAGCCGACTTACAAATATATATATATATACCTACACTCAATATATATAGACTATATATTCCAATACATTATTATTACTACAGTTAATGTGAGAATAATGTAGGTCAATGTCAGTAGTACAATAATAACAATGAGAAATTGCCTTAATGTTGCCATAGCATGTAAGAGCTGACCAGTCCCGACAGACAGCACCCGTTCACGAGCATGACGAGCGCATCAGCATCGCTTAACTCAACCATATTGTAGGGAACTTAACAACCCAATACACAACGCCACCGTCAGCAGGACATTTTAGTGAGCATGACAGCCTCAACTGCCAGACAACGATCAGGTTTATGTAGGAATACAAAAAAAAAAAAAAACATATGCATAGCATGACAATAATGGCTACATGATACTCACATTTTACATTTTGTAATTATTAGAATTGTAAATAGATTGATGCCATGGGCATTACTAAAAAGAAAACTGATACTACCTATATCAGAATCAAAGAATAAAAGATATATAAAATTATAATACAATATACAAGGTTAGTCGGAAAGGGGGTACTAATCCGCAGACCACTTAAAGTATCACTGATGACGGTTTCAAAGCAAGTGTTAAAATTTCAAAATTCGATAATTTTTATTTCCATGTAAAATATTTTTTATTTTAGTTTTTTCAAAAATTCTTCGTCGCTACTTCAGTTACGAATTCAGAAAATGGAGTTTCTAATTCGTGACCCCAAATATGACCTAAAATGTAAACACAGCTGATCATAGCTGAGGATAGATAGATTTTAGCATATTTTTTTTATAATTTTTGAACAGCTATTTCTCCTAAACTATTAACTTTTGGGGAAAGTTGTAGAACAAAAGTTACTCATTACTATGGGTACTTTAACACCCTTATCGAGACACCAACTATCAGTGTCCAGACGTAATTTACCAACGTCTCGATTTCAACTATCAGTGTCGAGACATCAGCGATCAATCTCGAGACATCAGCTATCAGTGTCGAGACATCTACTACAGTATCGAGACATCAACAATCAGTGTCAAGACATCAACTATCAGTGTCGAGACATTAACTATCAGTATCGAACATCAACTATCAATGTCACAATTTCCTTTTTCAGTGTCGAAACATCATTTATCAGTGTCGAGACATCAACTATTAGTATCGAGACACCAACTATCAGTGTCCAGACATAAACTACCAATGTCACGATTTCAACTATCAGTGTCGAGACATCAGCGATCAATGTCAAGACATCAACTATCAGTATCGAGACATCAACTGTCAGTGTCGTGACATCAACTATCAGTATCGAGACATCAACCATCAGTGTCCAGACATAAGCTATCAATGTCACGATTTCAACTATCAGTATCGAGACATCAACTATCAGTATCGGGACATCAATTTTCAGTGTCACGACATCAACTATCAATGTCACAATTTCCTTTTTCAGTGTCAAAAAAAACATCATTTATCAGTGTCGAGACATCAACTATTAGTATCGAGACACCAACTATCAGTGTCCAGACATAAACTAACAATGTCACGATATCAACTATCAGTGTCGAGACATCAGCGATCAATGTCGAGACATCAGCTATCAGTGTCTAGACATCAACTACAGTATCGAGACATCAACAATCAGTGTCGAGACATCAGCTATCAGTGTCGAGACATCAGCTATCAGTATCGAGACATCAACTATCAGTGGCACGATATCAACTATCAGTATCGGGACATCAACTATCAGTGTCGAGACATCGACTATAAGTATCCAGACACCATCTATCTGTGTCAGACATAAACTATCAATGTCACGATTTCAACTATCAGTATCGAGACATCAACTATCAGTATCGGGACACCAACTATCAGTGTCAAGACAACAACTATCAGTGTCGAGACAGCAACTATTAGTGTCACGATATCAAATACCAGTATCGAGACATCAACTATCAGTGTCGAGACCTCAACGATCAGTGTCGAGACATCAACGATCAGTGTCACGACATCAGCTATCATTATCGAAACACCAACTATCAGTGTCCAGACATCAACTATCCATGCCACGATTTCCTTTTTCAGTGTCGAGACATCATTTGTCAGTGTCGAGACATCAACTATTAGTATCGAGACACCAACTATCAGTGTCCAGACATAAACAACCAATGTCACGATTTCAACTATCAGTGTCGGGACCTCAGCGATCAATGTCGAGACATCAGCTATCAGTGTCGAGACATCAACTACAGTATTGAGACATCAACTATCAGTCTCGAGACATCAGCTATCAGTGTCGAGACATCAACTATTAGTATCGAGACACCAACTATCAGTGTCCAGACATTAACTAACAATGCCACGATTTCAACTATCAGTGTCGGGACATCAGCGATCAATGTCGAGACATCAGCTATCAGTGTCGAGACATCAACAACAGTATTAAGACATTAACTATCAGTGTCGAGACATCAGCTATCAGTGTCGAGACATCAACTAATAGTATCGAGACATCAACTATCAGTGTCACCATATCAACTATCAGTATAGAGATGTCAACTATCGGTGTCGAGATATCAACTATCAGTATCACGATATCAACTATCAGTATCGGGACATCAACTATCAGTGTCGAGACATCAACTATTAGTATCGAGACACCAGCTATCAGTGTCCAGACATAAACGAACAATGTCACGATTTCAACTATCAGTGTCGAGACATCAGCGATCCATGTCGAGACATCAGCTATCAGAGTCTAGACATCAACTACAGTATCGAGACATCAACAATCAGTGTCGAGACATCAGCTATCAGTGTCGTAACCTCAACTATCAGTATCGAGACATCAACTATCAGTGTCGAGACATCAACTATAAGTATCCAGACACAATCTGTCAGTGTCAGACATAAACTATCAATGTCACGATTTCAACTATCAGTATCGAGACATCAACTATCAGTATCGGGACACCAACTATCAGTGTCAAGACAACAACTATCAGTGTCGAGACAGCAACTATTAGTGTCACGATATCAAATACCAGTATCGAGACATCAACTATCAGTGCCAAGACATCAACGATCAGTGTCGAGACATCAGCGATCAGTGTCACGACATCAGCTATCATTATCGAAACGCCAACTATCAGTGTCCAGACATCAACTATCAATGTCACGATTTCCTTTTTCAGTGTCGAGACATCATTTGTCAGTGTCGAGACAGCAACTATTAGTATCGAGACACCAACTATCAGTGTCCAGACATAAACTACCTATGTCACGATTTCAACTATCAGTGTCGAGACATCAGCGATCTATGTCGAGACATCAGCTATCAGTGTCGAGACGTCAACTATCAGTATCGAGACACCAACTATCAGTGTCCAGACATAAACTACCTATGTCACGATTTCAACTATCAGTGTCGAGACATCAGCGATCTATGTCGAGACATCAGCTATCAGTGTCTAGACATCAAATACAGTATCGAGACATCAACAATCAGTGTCGAGACATCAGCTATCAGTGTCGTAACGTCAACTATCAGTATCGAGACATCAACTATCAGTGTCGAGACATCAACTATAAGTATCCAGACACAATCTATCAGTGTCAGACATAAACTATCAATGTCGCGATTTCAACTATCAGTATCGAGACATCAACTATCAGTGTCAAGACAACAACTATCAGTGTCGAGACAGCAACGATCAGTGTCGAGACATCAACGATCAGTGTCACGACTTCAGCTATCATTATCGAAACACCAACTATCAGTGTCCAGACATCAACTATCAATGTCACGATTTCCTTTTTCAGTGTCGAGACATCATTTGTCAGTGTCGAGACATCAACTATTAGTATCGAGACACCAACTACCAGTGTCCAGACATAAACTACCAATGTCACGATTTCAACTATCAGTGTCGGGACATCAGCGACCAATGTCGAGACATCAGCTATCAGTGTCGAGACATCAACTACAGTATTGAGACATCAACTATCAGTCTCGAGACATCAGCTATCAGTGTCGAGACGTCAACTATTAGTATCGAGACACCAACTATCAGTGTCCAGACATAAACTAACAATGTCACGATTACAACTATCAGTGTCAAGACATCAGCGATCTATGTCGAGACATCAACTATCAGTGTCTAGACATAAACTACAGTATCGAGACATCAACAATCAGTGTCGAGACATCAGCTATCAGTGTCGAGACGTCAACTATCAGTATCGAGACACCAACTATCAGTGTCCAGACATAAACTACCAATGTCACGATTTCAACTATCAGTGTCGAGACATCAGCGATCTATGTCGAGACATCAACTATCAGTGTCTAGACATCAACTACAGTATCGAGACATCAACAATCAGTGTCGAGACATCAGCTATCAGTGTCGAGACGTCAACTATCAGTATCGAGACATCAACTATCAGTGTCACGATATCAACTATCAGTATCGAGATGACAACTATCGGTGTCGAGATATCAACTATCAGTGTCACGATATCAACTATCAGTATCGGGACATCAACTATCAGTGCCGAGACATCAACTATAAGTATCCAGACACCATCTATCTGTGTCAGACATAAACTATCAAGGTCACGATTTCAACTATCAGTATCGAGACATCAACTATCAGTATCGGGACACCAACTATCAGTGTCAAGACAACAACTATCAGTGTCGAGACAGCAACTATTAGTGTCACGATATCAAATGCCAGTATCGAGACATCAACTGTCAGTGTCGAGACATCAACGATCAGTGTCGAGACATCAACGATCAGTGTCACGACATCAGCTATCATTATAGAAACACCAACTATCAGTGTCCAGACATCAACTATCAATGTCACGATTTCCTTTTTCAGTGTCGAGACATCATTTGTCAGTGTCGAGACGTCAACTATTAGTATCGAGACACCAACTATCAGTGTCCAGACATTAACTACCAATGTCACGATTTCAACTATCAGTGTCGGGACATCAGCGATCAATGTCGAGACATCAGCTATCAGTATCGAGACAGCAACTATTAGTGTCACGATATCAAATACCAGTATCGAGACATCAACTATCAGTGTCGAGACAGCAACAATTAGTGTCACGATATCAAATACCAGTATCGAGACATCAACTATCAGTGTCGAGACATCAACGATCAGTGTCGAGACATCAACGATCAGTGTCGAGACATCAACGATCAGTGTCACGACATCAGCTTTCATTATCGAAGCACCAACTATCAGTGTCCAGACATCAACTATCAATGTCACGATTTCCATTTTCAGTGTCGAGACATCATTTGTCAGTGTCGAGACATCAACTATTAGTTTCGAGACACCAACTATCAGTGTCCAGACATTAACTACCAATGTCACGATTTCAACTATCAGTGTCGAGACATCAACTACAGTATTGAGACATCAACTATCAGTGTCGAGACATCAGCTATCAGTGTCGAGACATCAACTAATAGTATCGAGACATCAACTATCAGTGTCACCATATCAAATATCAGTATCGAGATGACAACTATCGGTGTCGAGATATCAACTATCAGTATCACGATATCAACTATCAGTATCGGGACATCAACTATCAGTGTCGAGACATCAACAATTAGTATCGAGACACCAACTATCAGTGTCCAGACATAAACTAACAATGTCACGATTTCAACTATCAGTGTCGAGACATCAGCGATCAATGTCGAGACATCAGCTATCAGTGTCTAGACATCAACTACAGTATCGAGACATCAACAATCAGTGTCGAGACATCAGCTATCAGTGTCGTGACGTCCACTATCAGTGTCAAGACAACAACTATCAGTGTCGAGACAGCAACTATTAGTGTCACGATATCAAATACCAGTATCGAGACATCAACATCAGTGTCGAGACATCAATGATCAGTGTCGAGACATCAGCTATCATTATCGAAACACCAACTATCAGTGTCCAGACATCAACTACCAATGTCACGATTTCCTTTTTCAGTGTCGAGACATCATTTGTCAGTGTCGAGACATCAACTATTAGTATCGAGACACCAACTATCAGTGTCCAGACATAAACTACCAATGTCACGATTTCAACTATCAGTGTCGGGACATCAGCGATCAATGACGAGACATCAGCTATCAGTGTCGAGACATCAACTACAGTATTGAGACATCAACAATCAGTGTCGAGACATCAGCTATCAGTGTCGAGACATCAACTAATAGTATCGAGACATCAACTATCAGTGTCACCATATCAACTATCAGTATCGAGATGACAACTATCGGTGTCAAGATATCAACTATCAGTATCACGATATCAACTATCAGTATCGGGACATCAACTATCAGTGTCGAGACATCAACTATAAGTATCCAGACACCAACTATCTGTGTACAGAAATAACCTATCAATGTCACGATTTCAACTATCAGTATCGAGACATCAACATCAGTGTCGAGACAACAACTATTAGTGTCACGATGTCAACTATCAGTATCGAGACATCAACTATCAGTGTCGTGACACAAACTATCAGTGTCGAGACATCAACTATCAGTGTAACGATATCAACTATCAGTATCGAGACATCAACTATCAGTGTAGTGACACAAACTATCAGTGTCGAGACATCAACTATCAGTGTAATGATATCATTTATCGCTATCGAGACATCAACTATCAGTGTGTAGACATCAACTATCAGTGTCGAGACATCACCAATCAGTGTCATGACATAAACTATCCGTGTCAAGACATCAGCCATCAGTGTCGAGACATCAACTATCAGTGTCAAGACATCAGCTATCAGTGTCGAAACAACAACTATTAGTGTCACGATATCAACTATCAGCGTCGTGACATCAACTATCAGTGTCGTGACATAAACTATCAGTGTCGAGACATCAGCTATCAGTGTAACGATATCAACTATCGCTATCGAGACATCAACTATCAGTGTGTCGACATCAACTATCAGTGTCACGATATCATAGTTGATATCGTGACAGTAATAGTCTGTATCAACTGATAGTTCTGTATTGAGACATCAACTATCAGTGTCGAGACATCAACTATCAGCGTCACGATATCAACTATCAGTGTCGGGACATCAGCGATCAATGTCGAGACATCAGCTATCAGTGTCGAGACATCAACTACAGTATTGAGACATCAACTATCAGTGTCGAGACATCAGCTATCAGTGTCGAGACATCAACTAATAGTATCGAGACATCAACTATCAGTGTCACCATATCAACTATCAGTATCGAGATGACAACTATCGGTGTCGAGATATCAACTATCAGTATCACGATATCAACTATCAGTATCGGGACATCAACTATCAGTGTAACGATATCATTTATCGCTATCGAGACATCAACTATCAGTGTGTAGACATCAACTATCAGTGTCACGATATCATAGTTGATATCGTGACAGTAAAAGTCTGTATCAACTGATAGTTCTGTATTGAGACATCAACTATCAGTGTCGAGACATCAACTATCAGCGTCACGACATCAACTATCAGTATCGAGACATCACCAATCAGTGTCATGACATAAACTATCCGTGTCAAGACATCAGCCATCAGTGTCGAGACATCAACTGTCAGTGTCAAGACATCAGCTATCAGTGTCGAAATAACAACTATTAGTGTCACGATATCAACTATCAGTGTCGTGACATCAACTATCATTGTCGTGACATAAACTATCAGTGTCGAGACATCAGCTATCAGTGTAACGATATCAACTATCGCTATCGAGACATCAACTATCAGTGTGTCGACATCAACTATCAGTGTCACGATATCATAGTTGATATCGTGACAGTAATAGTCTGTATCAACTGATAGTTCTGTATTGAGACATCAACTATCAGTGTCGAGACATCAACTATCAGCGTCACGATATCAACTATCAGTGTCGGGACATCAGCGATCAATGTCGAGACATCAGCTATCAGTGTCGAGACATCAACTACAGTATTGAGACATCAACTATCAGTGTCGAGAAATCAGCTATCAGTGTCGAGACATCAACTAATAGTATCGAGACATCAACTATCAGTGTCACCATATCAACTATCAGTATCGAGATGACAACTATCGGTGTCGAGATATCAACTATCAGTATCACGATATCAACTATCAGTATCGGGACATCAACTATCAGTGTCGAGACATCAACTATAAGTATCCAGACACCAACTATCTGTGTACAGACATAAACTATCAATGTCACGATTTCAACTATCAGTATCGAGACATCAACTATCAGTATCGGGACACCAACTATCAGTGTCAAGACATCAACTATCAGTGTCGAGACATCAACTATCAGTATCGAGATGACAACTATCGGTGTCGAGATATCAACTATCAGTATCACGATATCAACTATCAGTATCGAGACATCAACTATTAGTATCGGGACACCAACTATCAGTGTCAAGACAACAACTATCAGTGTCGAGACAGCAACTATTAGTGTCACGATATCAAATACCAGTATCGAGACATCAACTATCAGTGTCGAGACATCAATGATCAGTGTCGAGTCATCAACGATCAGTGTCACGACATCAGCTATCATTATCGAAACACCAACTATCAGTGTCCAGACATCAACTACCAATGTCACGATTTCCTTTTTCAGTGTCGAGACATCATTTGTCAGTGTCGAGACATCAACTAATAGTATCGAGACACCAACTATCAGTGTCCAGACATAAACTACCAATGTCACGATTTCATTTATCAGTGTCGGGACATCAGCGATCAATGTCGACACATCAGCTATCAGTGTCTAGACATCAACTACAGTATCGAGACATCAACAATCAGTGTCGAGACATCAGCTATCAGTGTCGTAACGTCAACTATCAGTATCGAGACATCAACTATCAGTGTCACGATATCAACTATCAGTATCACGATAACAACTATCAGTATCGGAACACCAACTATCAGTGTCGAGACATCAACTATAAGTATCCAGACACCATCTATCTGTGTCAGACATAAACTATCAATGTCACGATTTCAACTATCAGTATCGAGACATCAACTATTAGTATCGGGACACCAACTATCAGTGTCAAGACAACAACTGTCAGTGTCGAGACAGCTACTATTAGTGTCACGATATCAAATACCAGTATCGAGACAACAACTATCAGTGTCGAGACATCAACGATCAGTGTCACGACATCAGCTATCATTATCGAAACACCAACTATCAGTGTCCAGACATCAACTACCAATGTCACGATTTCCTTTTTCAGTGTCGAGACATCATTTGTCAGTGTCGAGACATCAACTATTAGTATCGAGACACCAACTATCAGTGTCCAGACATAAACCAACAATGTCACGATTTCAACTATCAGTGTCGGGACATCAGCGATCAATGTCGAGACATCAGCTATCAGTGTCGAGACATCAACTACAGTATTGAGACATCAACTATCAGTCTCGAGACATCAGCTATCAGTGTCGAGACATCAACTATTAGTATCGATACACCAACTATCAGTGTCCAGACATGAACTACCAATGTCACGATTTCAACTATCAGTGTCGGGACATCAGCGATCAATGTCGACACATCAGCTATCAGTGTCTAGACATCAACTACAGTATCGAGACATCAACAATCAGTGTCGAGACATCAGCTATCAGTGTCGTAACGTCAACTATCAGTATCGAGACATCAACTATCAGTGTCACGATATCAACTATCAGTATCACGATATCAACTATCAGTATCGGAACACCAACTATCAGTGTCGAGACATCAACTATAAGTATCCAGACACCATCTATCTGTGTCAGACATAAACTATCAATGTCACGATTTCAACTATCAGTATCGAGACATCAACTATTAGTATCGGGACACCAACTATCAGTGTCAAGACAACAACTGTCAGTGTCGAGACAGCTACAATTAGTGTCACGATATCAAATACCAGTATCGAGACAACAACTATCAGTGTCGAGACATCAATGATCAGTGTCGAGACATCAACGATCAGTGTCACGACATCAGCTATCATTATCGAAACACCAACTATCAGTGTCCAGACATCAACTACCAATGTCACGATTTCCTTTTTCAGTGTCGAGACATCATTTGTCAGTGTCGAGACATCAACTATTAGTATCGAGACACCAACTATCAGTGTCCAGACATAAACCAACAATGTCACGATTTCAACTATCAGTGTCGGGACATCAGCGATCAATGTCGAGACATCAGCTATCAGTGTCGAGACATCAACTACAGTATTGAGACATCAACTATCAGTCTCGAGACATCAGCTATCAGTGTCGAGACATCAACTATTAGTATCGATACACCAACTATCAGTGTCCAGACATGAACTACCAATGTCACGATTTCAACTATCAGTGTCGGGACATCAGCGATCAATGTCGAGACATCAGCTATCAGTGTCTAGACATCAACTACAGTATCGAGACATCAACAATCAGTGTCGAGACATCAGCTATCAGTGTCGTAACGTCAACTATCAGTATCGAGACATCAACTATCAGTGTCACGATATCAACTATCAGTATCACGATATCAACTATCAGTATCGGGACATCAACTATCAGTGTCGAGACATCAACTATAAGTGCCCAGACACCAACTATCTGTGTACAGAAATAAACGATCAATGTCACGATTTCAACTATCAGTATCGAGACATCAACTATCAGTATCGGGACACCAACTATCAGTGTCAAGACATCAACTATCAGTGTCGAGACAACAACTATTAGTGTCACGATATCAACTATCAGTATCGAGACATCAACTATCAGTGTCGCGACACAAACTATCAGTGTCGAGACATCAACTATCAGTGTTACGATATCAACTATCAGTAGGTATCGAGACATCAACTATCAGTGTAGTGACACAAACTATCAGTGTCGAGACATCAACTATCAGTGTAACGATATCAACTATCGCTATCGAGACATCAACTATCAGTGTGTAGACATCAACTATCAGTGTCACGATATCATAGTTGATATCGTGACAGTAATAGTCTGTATCAACTGATAGTTCTGTATTGAGACATCAACTATCAGTGTCGAGACATCAACTATCAGCGTCACGATATCAACTATCAGTATCGAGACATCACCAATCAGTGTCATGACATAAACTATCCGTGTCAAGACATCAGCCATCAGTGTCGAGACATCAACTGTAATGTAACAGATGGCCCTAGGATCTCCTGAGAGCACGTCTGCTACACCAGTTGTAAAGAATGTGTAGAGCATTCAATACCTAGTACGTAAATAACAAAAAAAAGAAATGGTTAGAGAAAAGAGGCAGGACGGCGTCACGTCCCTTGCAGCAGTCAGCGAGTTCCTTCTTGAAGTTACGGCGTTCGCCAATGGCCCACACAGCCATTTGACAGAAACCGGCGGCAGCAAGCGCGTATTGACGGCTAGATACACGGCGAGAGTGCTTAGGCAGCACAGTCCCAGCGTCGTGCAGGCACATCTTGGGTTACAGGCTATCTATGAGAAGACAGACCTGTACGAGACGTCGTCATGAGAGACGGACACACAATAGTAAGCTCCCCCAGGCAAATATTGTGCTTCAAGGTGGGTTGCTGTGGCATGCCACATAATCAAACAGTCACAGATTTAAATTTATAATATTTATATCAATATGTAAATTATACAGAAAATAATTGTATCAAAAGAAATCGCCATGGCGTAAAACCTTAGAATAAGTACTAAAGTATAGAAGGAGCGCTACTTAGCATAAACGAATCAAAATATAGCCATGCTGTTTACTATGCGCGTTCCCATTGAGGGACCACTTTTGAATTTTGAGCTTTTGAATGCGTCAGCCCTTAGTAAAAGTGCTCAAACGATTGTAAATTCAGCCTCTAGTTTGTAAAAGTAACCACTCAAAAGTTACAACCGGTTAAAGGTGGTCCCTCAGTCGTGACTGACAGGCATCCATATCTCGCAAGATAGTTAAAACTTGCAACTGCTATAAATGACTACTCTTAGTAAAAGATTTGTAAAACTAATTTACTGAATATCAACCCTTCCTGTGCACTGAATAAAAAGAACTAGCATGCAGAAGGTGGTCCCTCAATCGATCACCATAAGTTCACCGTGAGTGGAGACCCCAATGGAATTTGGAATTTTCGTATGGGTCTAGCGTTAGTAAAAGTACTTGAATGATTGTAAATTTAACCTCTAGTTTGTAAAAGAAGCCATTCAAAAGTTTCAATCAATAAAAGGTGGTCCCTCAATTGAAACGTTTATCAAAAGAAAAAACTATTTACGTGGCATTCCGAAGTTAAAAAGACGAATGCTACAGTCTATCCTTTAGTAAATTTTTTTTACTAACGATTACTTTACCAAACAGTGTCAAAAACTGAACCGTTTTATTTTAAATAATAATCGAATTCCTGCGAAGAAATACTAAGATCGAGGTGACCACACAACTGGATTTTTTTTAGAGACTGTTACGTAATACAACATTTCATTGATATTTGACATCGCTTAGCTAATTTCAAACCCAAAGAAAATAATGAAATAGTGTAGGAGTAGTAACAAAAAATTAAACTCTTCTGAAAATTATTGTACAATATTATTTTTTATTAATCACATCACTACTAATTAAAAAAACAGACAGAAAATAATGCGTATGATAATTAAAAAAAAGGATGGTTCCCATTTCTTCTATGGAACATCACGTCAATAGAGAAAATGAAACATTTTTTTCTCGTTTTAATACATAGAACCGCATACTAGCACTTCATCCGACTTCACTTTTCGGTGACGTCATGGAACAACATGGGAATCATAATTTTTCCCAAAGGATGATGGGCACAAATGTATGGAGTCTGGTACTGGCACCAATCAAAATGCATGATATACTACTAAAGTAGAAAAAAAAACATAACTATTAAGCATTTCTTATTTTTCATTCCCGACTCAAAAAGAGAGGTGAGAGGTGAACCCACGACGGAAAAAGACGGATGTTTTATAAGTTTGAAGCTTATGTCTGTAAGTCTCTGTCCGTCTATACTATTCTATTTATATAAAATTATATCCCTTTTTCCCTTAGTCACGGCCCGCCGCGACCGCCGCGCCGCGCCGCCGGCCGCTTTAAATTGTAAAAAGTTTTTTTTTGTGTCAAATTTGGGAAAAATTATGATTCCCATGTTGTTCCATGACGTCACCGAAAAGTGAAGTCGGATGAAGTGCTAGTATGCGGTTCTATGTATTAAAACGAGAAAAAAATGTTTCATTTTCTCTATTGACGTGATGTTCCATAGAAGAAATGGGAACCATCCTTTTTTTTAATTATCATACGCATTATTTTCTGTCTGTTTTTTTAATTAGTAGTGATGTGATTAATAAAAAATAATATTGTACAATAATTTTCAGAAGAGTTTAATTTTTTGTTACTACTCCTACACTATTTCATTATTTTCTTTGGGTTTGAAATTAGCTAAGCGATGTCAAATATCAATGAAATGTTGTATTACGTAACAGTCTCTAAAAAAAATCCAGTTGTGTGGTCACCTCGATCTTAGTATTTCTTCGCAGGAATTCGATTATTATTTAAAATAAAACGGTTCAGTTTTTGACACTGTTTGGTAAAGTAATCGTTAGTAAAAAAAATTTACTAAAGGATAGACTGTAGCATTCGTCTTTTTAACTTCGGAATGCCACGTAAATAGTTTTTTCTTTTGATAAACGTTTCAATTGAGGGACCACCTTTTATTGATTGAAACTTTTGAATGGCTTCTTTTACAAACTAGAGGTTAAATTTACAATCATTCAAGTACTTTTACTAACGCTAGACCCATACGAAAATTCCAAATTCCATTGGGGTCTCCACTCACGGTGAACTTATGGTGATCGATTGAGGGACCACCTTCTGCATGCTAGTTCTTTTTATTCAGTGCACAGGAAGGGTTGATATTCAGTAAATTAGTTTTACAAATCTTTTACTAAGAGTAGTCATTTATAGCAGTTGCAAGTTTTAACTATCTTGCGAGATATGGATGCCTGTCAGTCACGACTGAGGGACCACCTTTAACCGGTTGTAACTTTTGAGTGGTTACTTTTACAAACTAGAGGCTGAATTTACAATCGTTTGAGCACTTTTACTAAGGGCTGACGCATTCAAAAGCTCAAAATTCAAAAGTGGTCCCTCAATGGGAACGCGCATCTGTTTACTCATATGGCGGACTCGCTGTTGTCAGAGCGGGAAAGATAAACTTTTGACAGGCCGTAAAAAATAATTTTGTAACCTTTTGTACGAAGACTAGGGATGAGGGTATTCACACTATCAGACTATAGCTATCGATAAAATAGAGTCATCGTATAAATGTGTATATTACGAAATATCTGAAATAGTATTGTATGGCCGAAAGAAGGTGACTATCATTGTGTTATCCAAATAACAGCCATGGCGTATATTGCCATAGTACATATAAATACTTACTTCTTAGAAAGTTATAATGACAAAAGTAAAGTTATAATATCATCATTATTCAGCCGAAAGATGCCCACTGCTGGACATAGACCTCTCCCGAGCATCGTCACTTCGACTGGTCCTGTGATTATCGCTTTCAATAAATAAAGTCATCGTATATGTATAAATGTCTATTATTTAATTTGTAGTTACTAAAATCTTCACAAAAGTTAAATACATTATTATTGAGTGTTCCTTGTAATTTACTTGGACATGCACGTTTTTTTCTGTCACTAGAACGGCGCCACGTGGTCTCAGGTAAGTTGTTAATTTCGAGGCGCTGGAAATTTTAAACAAAATAATGATTGTTTTATATATAACTAGCGACCCGCCCCGTGTACGTTTTATAGCTTAAAACCTTCCTCTTGAATCACTCTATCTATTAAAAAAAAACCGCATCCCTAAAAATACAAGATTTAAAAAGATAATTACGGTAAAGAGGTGTAAAAGTTAGTGGCACCAAATGCAAACTGATTGAGAAGTAAGTTAATCATCGTTCATTGAATACGTTAATTTTGTTTTTTGTTCTCCTAATTGTTTTATCTATCAGGCTTGAAGATTGCGACTGTATTAAGATAAACAAGACAATGAAATATTATCTGAAATAGTCTATTGCATGAATGGCTGAAAGAAGATGTCTTACGTAATGTTGCAAGAAAAAAAAGATTTTTATTTTTTTATTTTCAATCAAGCTAAATACAGTGCGGGGTTAATCTGTACCAATTTTTTTAAAGAAATTACTCGAATTCTTTTACTTCCCGTAGACATGCAATTCAATAAGAATTTAGGCTTTTAAATTTAGATTGAAGGTATAATGTTGGTACAGAGTTCTCCTTCAGTCTCCGCCATTTGCCAGAACGAATATAAGAAGATATAGTGCTTTCTTGGAACCCAACCAATTTCGTGAGCTACCACGGCAATCCATTTATTTCGAAAATATTCGTCACAGGAAAACCTAAATGAAAAAAAATGTATAAATACCTAATTAATTAAACCTAACACAAAAATCACGTTGTCGATAGATTTATCGATAAAATTTTCGCACCCCTTTAATAATTTCTTTGGCGAATATTCATAATGATAAATAGATAGATTTAGATAGTTTAAACTTATTTATTTTACTTCTTCTAAAAGGTAATGTCTTACTTTTACTTATTTAATGTATAATGAAATATATTTAAAGGAAAATCTATGAATAAACATAAAAATACTACGTACTTGTGGAAGCCGATATTTTCACTTTGATTTTTTGTACGTCCCTTGCGAGATTTACATTTTTTACTATTCAGGACATAGCGCACACTCTTATTTATATGAACAATATGCACTTACACAAACCACAATTAATTAAATATAAATTCTTGACTAAAATATTTTTTCAAATCACCGCGCCACTGTCACAAATATTATACGACAAAATTTAAAATGTCGTTGTCGTTTGACAGGCGGTACTCGTAGCGGGCTATTTAATTTGGTAGCGTTAGAATGGGCTCAAAATCTCGAAATTGCCCATATTTGACAGATGCCCCTGTACGTTTTTCAAGTACCGAGACGGCTTCTATGCTTTAGTACTTATTCTAAGCGTAAAACAATCCAAAGTACAAATTTAATTTTAATTCCCTCTGTCATTATCAAAAAAATTATAAAATATAAAAATGGCCAGTAGGTGAAAGATGACGATCATGAAGGTGATACTACATTACCCCAAAAACCCGGAAAAAAAAAAATTTTTACTTAGAAAAACAATTTTTTTTCAACCTATAAATTTTGAGGTTAAGAATATATTACCTTGACACATACATTCATCATTCTATCAAAATAATCAAGCACTCACACTAACAGAGGGAGGGGATATGGCTCACGACTACTTTGAGATCAATGGCGCATACTCCACAAGGATATATTATGAGATAATGAAGGCTTATTTTTAGGGTGTCATAACCCGCACCACTTAAAAAACCCAAAGAAAGATTATAGGTAATGAAGGCTTATTTTTAGGGTGTCATTACCCGCACCGCATAGAAGAGAATAGATAACCATAAAGTTGTCAAACTCAAAAGAAAAATAAAAACGTCAATATAAATGACAAATTTATGTTGACATATTATATGTCATACTAAAATAAATATTGAGTTATTTTTATATGAAAATAATTCAGTATTTTATAGTCACCTTACAGGATAGCAAGATGAAACGTAGAACGTAGAGTATGTAGGCTCACCAGAATGCAACACAATATCTCTGAAAAGACAAATAAATGTTAAGCGAGTGTTAGGAGGGGAGGGAAAAGAGTAAAAATAGAGATAATAGAGGCCGAATGAATATCCAAACTATACAATTCGTAGCTGAATTATTTTTGAATTTAGAGGAAAGGGAGGGGTTCAGACAAAGTTGGGCGCCAAACTGTAATGTAACAGACGGCCCTAGGATCTCCTGAGAGCACGTCTGCTACACCAGTTGTAAAGAATGTGTAGAGCATTCAATACCTAGTACGTAAATAACAAAAAAAGAAATGGTTAGAGAAAAGAGGCAGGACGGCGTCACGTCCCTTGCAGCAGTCAGCGAGTTCCTTCTTGAAGTTACGGCGTTCGCCAATGGCCCACACAGCCATTTGACAGAAACCGGCGGCAGCAAGCGCGTATTGACGGCTAGATACACGGCGAGAGTGCTTAGGCAGCACAGTCCCAGCGTCGTGCAGGCACATCTTGGGTTACAGGCTATCTATGAGAAGACAGACCTGTACGAGACGTCGTCATGAGAGACGGACACACAATAGTAAGCTCCCCCAGGCAAATATTGTGCTTCAAGGTGGGTTGCTGTGGCATGCCACATAATCAAACAGTCACAGATTTAAATTTATAATATTTATATCAATATGTAAATTATACAGAAAATAATTGTATCAAAAGAAATCGCCATGGCGTAAAACAATCCAAAGTCCAAATTTAATTTTAATTCCCTCTGTCATTATCAAAAAAAGTATAAAATATAAAAATGGCCAGTAGGTGAAAGATGACGATCATGAAGGTGATACTACACAACTATCAGTGTCAAGACATCAGCTATCAGTGTCGAAACAACAACTATTAGTGTCACGATATCAACTATCAGTATCGAGACATCAACTATCAGTGTCGTGACATCAACTATCAGTGTCGTGACATAAACTATCAGTGTCGAGACATCAGCTATCAGTGTAACGATATCAACTATCGCTATCGAGATACCAACTATCAGTGTGTAGACATCAACTATCAGTGTCACGATATCATAGTTGATATCGTGACAGTAATAGTCTGTATCAACTGATAGTTCTGTATTGAGACATCAACTATCAGTGTCGAGACATCAACTATCAGCGTCACGATATCAACTATCAGTATCGAGACATCAACAATCAGTGTCGTGACATAAACTATCAGTGTCGAGAGTCAGCCATCAGTGTCGAGACATCAACTATCAGTGTCGAGACATCAACGATCAGTGTTGAGACATCAGCTATCAGTGTCGAGACATCAACTATCAGTGTCGAGACATCAACTATCAGTGTAACGATATCAACTATCGCTATCGAGACATCAACTATCAGTGTGTAGACATCAACTATCAGTGTCACGATATCATAGTTGATATCGTGACAGTAATAGTCTGTATCAACTGATAGTTCTGTATTGAGACATCAACTATCAGTGTCGAGACATCAACTATCAGCGTCACGATATCAACTATCAGTATCAAGACATCAACAATCAGTGTCGTGACATAAACTATCAGTGTCGAGACATCAGCCATAAGTGTCGAGACATCAACTATCAGTGTCAAGACATCAATTATCAGTGTCGAGACAACAACTATTAGTGTCACGATATCAACTATCAGTATCGAGACATCAACTATCAGTGTCGTGACACAAACTATCAGTGTCGAGACATCAACTATCAGTGTAACGATATCAACTATCAGTATCGAGACATCAACTATCAGTGTAGTGACACAAACTATCAGTGTCGAGACATCAACTATCAGTGTAACGATATCAACTATCGCTATCGAGACATTAACTATCAGTGTGTAGACATCAACTATCAGTGTCACGATATTATAGTTGATATCGTGACAGTAATAGTCTGATCAACTGATAGTTCTGTATTGAGACATCAACTATCAGTGTCGAGACATCAACTATCAGCGTCACGATATCAACTATCAGTATCGAGACATCAACAATCAGTACAGTACAGTCGTAACATAAACTATCAGTGTCGAGACATCAGACATCAGTGTCGAGACATCAATTATCAGTGTCGAGACATCAGCCATCAGTGTCGAGACATCAACTATCAGTGTCGAGACATCAACGATCAGTGTTGAGACATCAGCTATCAGTGTAACGATATCAACTATCGGTATCGACACATCAACTATCAGTGTCGAGACATCAACTATCGGTGTAACAATATCAACTATCAGTATCGAAACATCAACTATCAGTGTCCAGACATAAACTATCAATGTCACGATTTCAACTATCAGTATCGAGACATCAACTATCAGTATCGGGACATCAACTTTCAGTGTCACGACATCAACAATCATTATCGAGACACCAACTATCAGTGTCCAGACATCAACTATCAATGTCACGATTTCCACTTTCAGTGTCGAGACATCATTAGTCAGGGTCGAGACATAAAATATCAGTGTCGAGACATCAACTATCAGCTTCACGATATCAACTATCAGTATCAAGACATCAACAATCAGTGTCGTGACATAAACTATCAGTATCGAGACATCAGCCGTAAGTGTCGAGATATCAACTATCAGTGTCAAGACATCAACTATCAGTGTCGAGACAACAACTGTTAGTGTCACGATATCAACTATCAGTATCGAGACATCAACTATCGGTGTAGTGACACAAACTATCAGTGTCGAGACGATACATCAAATATCAGTGTAACGATATCAACTATCGCTATCGAGACATCAACTATCAGTGTGTAGACATCAACTATCAGTGTCACGATATCATAGTTGATATCGTGACAGTAATAGTCTGATCAACTGATAGTTCTGTATTGAGACATCAACTATCAGTGTCGAGACATCAACTATCAGCGTCACGATATCAACTATCAGTATCGAGACATCAACAATCAGTGTCGTGACATAAACTATCAGTGTCGAGACATCTGCCATCAGTGTCGAGACATCAACTATTAGTGTCGAGACTTCAACGATCAGTGTCGAGATATCAGCTATCAGTGTAACGATATCAACTATCGGTATCGAGACATCAGCTATCAGTGTAACGATATCAACTATCGGTATCGAGACATCAACTATCAGTGTCGAGACATCAACTATCAGTGTAACAATATCAACTATCAGTATCGAAACATCAACTATCAGTGTCCAGACATAAACTATCAATGTCACGATTTCAACTATCAGTATCGAGACATCAACTATCAGTATCGGGACATCAACATTCAGTGTCACGACATCAACTATTAGTACCCAGACACCAACTATCAGTGTCCAGACCTAAACTATCAATGTCATGATTTCAACTAACAGTGTCGAGACATCAACTATCATTACCGGGACATCAACTTTAAGTGTCACGACATCAACTATCAGTATCGAGACACCAACTATCAGTGTCCAGACATCAAATATCAATGTCACGATATCCACTTTCAGTGTCGAGACATCATTAGTCAGTGTCGAGACATCAACTATCAGTGTCGAGACATCAACTATAAGTATCCAGACACCAACTATCTGTGTACAGACATAAACTATCAATGTCACGATATCAACTATCAGTATCGAGACATCAACTATCAGTATCGAGACTTCAACTATCGGTGTCGAGACATCAACTATCAGTGTAACGATATCAACTATCGGTATCGAGATATCAACTATCAGCATCGGGACATCAACTATCAGTGTCAAGTCATCAACCTTCAGTGTCGAGATGTCAACTATCAGTGTCGAGACAACTACTATTAGTGTCACGATATCAACTATCAGTATCGAAACATCAACTATCAGTGTCCAGACATAAACTATCAATGTCACAATTTCAACTATCAGTATCAAGACATCAACTATCAGTATCGGGACATCAACTTTCAGTGTCACGAAATAAACTATCATTATCGAGACAATAACTCTCAGCGTCCAGACATCAACTATCAATGTCACGATTCCACTTTCAGTGTCGCGACAACATTTATCAGTGTTGAGACATCAACTATTAGTATCGAGACACCAGATATCAGTGTCCAGACATAAACTAGCAATATCACGATTTCAACTATCAGTGTCGAGACATCAACGATCAGTGTCGAGACATCAGCTATCAGTGTCGAGATATCAACTACAGTATCGAGACGTCAACTATCAGTGTCGAGACATCAACGATCAGTGTCGAGACGTCAGCTATCAGTGTCGAGTCATCAACTATCAGTGCCGAGACAACATCTATTAGTGTCACGATATCTACTATCAGTATCGAGACATCAACTATCAGTATCGGGACATCAACTATCAGTGTCACGATTTCGACTAGCAGTGTCACGATATAAAAAATCAGTTTCAAGACATTAACTATCAGTATCGAGACATCAACTATCAGTGTCACGACATGATCTTTTAGTGTCACGACATCAACTATCAGTGTCACGATTTCAACAACGAGTGTCGAGACAACAAGTATCAGTATCGAGACATCAATTATCAGTGTCGAAAAACCTTGCCACTCCACTAAATACTTGCCACTCTATAAATATTTGCCACTGTACTTCCTACTCTACTAAATACTTGCCACTCTACTACTAAATTCGTGCCTGTCTACTAAATACTAGCTAACCTACTAAATACTAGTTACTCTACTGAATACTTGCTACTCTACTAAATACTTACTACCCTACTAAGTCCTTACTATTCTACTAAATATTTGCCACATCACTAAATACATGAAATACATGCCCCTGTACTTAGTACTTGCCACACTACTAAATACTTGCAACTCTAATACATACCGCGACATCAAATATCAGTGTCACGACATCAACTATCAGTCCCGAGACATCATCTATCAGTGTCGCGATATCATCTATCAGAGCCACGACACCAACGATTAGTGTCACGATAACAACTATCAGTGTCACGATATCAACTATCAGTGTCACGATATCAACTTTCAGTTTCGGGACATCAACTATCAGTGTCGAGACATCAATTATTAGTGTCACGATATCAAATGCCAGTGTCGAGACAAAAACTACCAGGTCACGATATCAACCGTCTGTGTCGAGACATCAACTATCAGTGTCACGGTATCAACTATCCGTGTCACGACACCAACGATCAGTTGAAAGAGGTTCAAAGAAACGCTCCTTCAACGATTGCTTCATGTCAGCCTCGTTGATGCCTAACGCCTCCGACATGCCCAGGTATTTGTAGGTTTCGGTTGAGGAGAGGGACCTAAGGTGTATGAAATCCGAGAGTTGGGTTCCCACGGATTCCATAATCCTTCCTCGCTTTACATGCATGACTGCACATTTGTCCACACCAAATTCCATCCTGATGGAATTACTGAAAGTTTCAGTTACCTTCAGTAACTCCAGCAGTTGCGAATTGTTGGGGGCAAAGAGTTTCAGATCATCCATGTAAAGGAGGTGGGATATTACCTGACCACCTCTTCTCAACCGATAGCCTAACCCTGACCCCTCGCGCAATGTGCTTAGAGGATTCAAGGCTAGGCAAAACCACAGCGGGCTCAGACTATCGCCCTGGAATATACCCCGCTGAATTCTGATCAGTTCACCGTTCCCTTGAATTTGTCGACATCCTGGATAGTGAAGTACCGTCCCCCATTGCCCCATACATGATGTCAGGAAGGTGCGTAGAGTTGTATTTACTTTGTACAACTCTAACATCCTCTTGAGCCATGTATGTGGCACCGAGTCGAAGGCCTTCTTATAATCTATCCAACATGTCGACTGATCCTTTCGGGATCGGCGATCCTGTTGGCTTATGGCTATATCAATGAGGAGTAGCTCCTTAGTACCGCGGAACCCATTCCATCAACTTTATTGTTAACATAATGGCGACACAATAGACTTTTTTTAGTTAATATGAAGTTGTTTACGAACGGCAGTGATCGAAGAACGGAAGTCTGGCATCGCTGCATAGCAAGATGTCGCGCGATTTATGTAGCGAAGTGGCAACAGCGCACAATATAATACAACCAATCGTAGAGAAGGTAGCCTCTGATTGGCCCATTTGAATCTGATCAACAATTGATGGAGTGGAATTGTATAAAAAATACTGTTTAATTTTCGTATTTTTGCCACCAGAGGGTTGGCAATTGTTGATCTGACCGGAGCCACATTTGTACGCCGAATCCTACATTAGATCAACAAAAGCTGTTCTGATCAACAATTGCCAACTGATCAACAATTAACTGACGCCACAACCCGTTTGATCAACATTTGCCGAGTGGAGATATCTATATATATATATATATATATATAATATGCTTCCAAAAACAGTCAGTACCAGTGCGGTCTTAGCATCTTACCATGGTTACGTAGGGTCCTTGTTGAGATATGGCATTATGTTTTGGGGCAATTCTACAGAAAAAGAAGCTGTCTTTAAAATGCAAAAGAGATGTATCCGGGCAATATGTAGTTTAAAACAAACAGATAGTTGTAAGCCCTTTTTCCAAAGCTTAAAAATATTAACACTACCATGTTTATATATATTGGAAGTCGCAGTCTTTGTAAAACGCAACTTGCTTTATTTCAGAAATTATAAAAGTCAACGCAACAATAAAAAAATACATTTCCCTGACAGCAGTAGAACTACTTTGTTTAGCAATAGCATTTTTTGGATGGCACCTCGACTTTATAACCATTTACCAAAATGTATTATAGAATCAAAAAATGTGGACATATTTAAATGTAATGTTAAAAAAATGTTATTGGAAAAATCTTATTATAGTGTTAATGAATATTTGTGTGACAAACTCTAATTATGTTAATTATAATCATTAATTGTTTATTATTATCAAACTTAATAATGTTAATTATTAAAGTTTGACATAAATTGCGGTGTTATTTACTATTTACTAATTCTTGACATTTTAGCATAATGAAATTTACTTTGACATTGTTAACTTGACATTATATAATTTGACATTATAACTTTGACATTAATACTTTAATTGGCAACTTAAAAAAATGTAATTTTTGAATGTATTTAATTTTTTTTTTTCTAAATTAATGGACTAACCAAGTTCCGAACTAAATGTTGCATGCCTAGTGCAGAATATGGTGACACTAAGAACTTTCCTGTTTTTCACAAATCCACCTGTATTACTACCCATATTTGCAATAAATGAATTTGATTGATTGATTGATTGATATGTAGATACAATATCTAGCTTTAATTCCGCTGAACAAGATCGCTAGTTTGGATTAGGGTTTTCGCGTTCCCGGCCTATTTGAGTTCCCGGGAATCGGGATTTTTTTCTCACAATTCTCGGGAATTCCCGGGTACCCGGGAATTTTCATGTTTTTTGTATAAATATAGTTTTTCTCATATACATATTTCAAGATTAAACTTGTGTAAGTAATTTAAACATGATAAATTCATAAATTGTCTAACATACCAATCGACTTATTAAAATAAAAAATCTTACACTTATTTAAAAAATTGAACTAGGAAATGTTCAGTCATTTATTGTGCGACGTCGCGAGTTTCTTTAATGAAAAAAAGTATTCTCTTCATAATTATAATATGGCAAAATATTACGGAATAACAATAGGGTGAATGACTATAAAGGCTGTTACCAAATTCGTGTAATACCTTAAAACCACATGATCACTGGTGTAAAATGACGGAGCACGGGATTTAGTTAGAATAAAAAAAAAGTTTTTTTTTTCTTGCGTTAGCGATATGTGATCGAAACATAACCAACTAATAATGTACAAATAAAAAAATAAAAATTGCTAAATAAAATTTTTATTCGTTGGAACATTTCGACGCCACTCATCAATGAATGAAAGGACGGTGACACAGCTGGCTAGCACGACTAGCAATAAATCGTTCTTTGCAGTCGGTTAACACGGGGCGCAAAAAGAGCTCGAAAACAAAACTTTTTTTTTTTGAAAACAAACTATTTTGTATTTAAAATAAAAACCATTATCATACCAAACCATAACCATTTAGGGTTAATCTGTGACCAGTAGATCACGCTGTTTAAAGGAATTACAAAAATTCGTTTACACCCTGTATATTTTCATTATTTATAAATCTCGAAATTACACAAAAGATAAGCATTGTGAATATAGTTTCTACAAACGAAACATTTACAAAAAAAAACAAGCGAATTTGTTTACTAAACAGAGACAACAGTACTGTGTGCTGACATCACGATACATTTACCCCATTCTAAGTTCACACCGCAGTACAATGTCTATTTCACGCGAGAGAGATAGAAAATGCTCTAAAATTCTAGGAAGCGTGCAGACCATTCATTTTTCATCATCATTTCTTCATTTCAAATAATTCCCGGGTACCCGGGATTCCCGCCTAATAATTCCCGGGTCCTAAAATCCCTAAATTCCCGGGAATTTCCGGTTCCGGGTACCCCGGGCGAAAACCCTAGTTTGGATGCAGTATGCAGCACCACCCTCCCGCCCACAAGTATATGTACCTACATACAGAAAGAGTGAAAAAATAATGCAACATGCAACCAAACCAATACACGACACGTGTTTCGCCCCTGCACGGGGCATCCTCAGGATATGTTGACTCCTCGACCGCTAGGACGCGAATAAGAAATAATATTTCTTATTCGAACAAGAATTAGTTATTTGCGTCCTACTGCATTCAAACTAGCGATCTTGTTCAGCGGAATTTATGCTAGATATTGTATTTGCATATTTGTATATCACGGATTTCCGTAAAGTAACGCCTGATTCCATCATTTATCGGAAGCCGACTGTAAATTTAACAACAGGGGGGGGGGGGGGGGCTAATAACGCCGCGTTTGGTGAAACATATTTCGTTTCATATTCGAAATCATAACAGCAAGTGAGCGGAAGATCCAGTCGGCATTTGTCACAAAGTTTGAGTACATCCTAATGCCTTCAAGCTGCATTTGGCAGTTGCATAGTTTACAGTTGCGACTGAATGTGCAGTATACTTGCAGTTATGATTACGAATTTACGATTCACTGAACCCGGCGTTATTACCTCCCCAGGTTTCCAAAGCCTTTTAACATCATCTATAAATCATAATTTTGATAATAAAAATAAACTTAAAAAAAAGTAAAAACGACTTCAAAGAAAAAGTAAAAGGAGTAAAATAATTACCATAGTATAAAATTAACAGTTTCAGAAGTCGGTGGCTTCTATTTGTTTCAGTGTAGAGTTGCACCGACTTCTGAAACTGTTAATTTTATATTATGGTAATTATTTTACTCCTTTTAGTTTTTTCTTTGAAGTCGGTTTTTACTTTTTTTAAAGTTTTTTTTTATTAAATACATTTTAGTGCCATACATTTAACCCCCTCCTCTTCATAACCCTTCTTTTTAGCTTTGACGTAGTCGGGCATAAACAGCCCTTTCAAATGATACCTTACACGATATAATGAAAACTTTCCAAAGGGGGGGGGACACGCACCCCCTCCTCTTTTCCAGTAGTCAGTTCCCAATAACAAATATAAACAAAGCAATATTAGTAATTTGAGAATTTTGCTTTTATCCGATGAGGAGTTCCGTTCCATATCTCTGAAGTTCATGCTCTAATCATAACAAAATTTATATGGAACCAATCGGGAAGTATACCCTTTCGAACAAAAAAAGAATTTTTAAAATCGGTTCGTAAATGACGGAGATATGAGGTAACAAACATAAAAAAAACATACAGCCGAATTGAGAAACTCCTCCTTTTTGAAGTCGGTTAAAAAATAAACTTTAAAAAAAAGTTTCAGAAGTCGGTGCAACTCTTCACTGAAGCAAATAGAAGCCACCGACTTCTGAAACTGTTAATTTTATATTATGGTAATTATTTTACTCCTTTTAGTATTTCTTTGAAGTCGGTTTTTACTTTTTTTTAAAGTTTATTTTTTATTAAATACGTTTTAGTGTCATAATTTTAACCCCCTCCTTCATAATCCTTCTTTTTGGCTTTGACGTAGTCGGGCATAAACAGCCCTTTCAAATGATACCTTACACGATATAATGAAAACATACCAGGGGGGGGAGGGGGGGACACGCACCCCCTCCTCTTTTCCAGTAGTCAGTTCCCAACAACAAATATAAACAAAGCAATATTAGTAATTTGAGAATTTTGCTTTGATCCGATGAGGAGTTCCGTTCCATATCTCTGAAGTTCATGGTCTAATCATAACAAAATTTATATGGGACCAATCGGGAAGTATACCCTTTCGAACAAAAAAATAATTTTTAAAATCGGTTCATAAATGACGGAGATATGAGGTAACAAACATAAAAAAAAAAAAAAAAAATACAACTGAATTGAGAAGCTCCTCCTTTTTGAAGTCGGTTAAAAATAAAAAAACTATTAGATACTTCCTCACAAACCGTTGTACTAAAGTCGACAACCATTAGAATACCTACAATTCCTCATAGACATAAACAACACTGTTTCCCTATAGAGCATTTTATAATAAAAATATTACCATACAAAAGAACAGTAAATAAACGTACACAAACATATTTAATTCGTAACAATAGCCATGTATTAGGGTACGTACACATGTATGAACGCGCGCTGAACGCGCGACACCAGCTAGACGAACACATCTTAATTTCATGTTTTTTTTATTATTTAAGGAAAATGTACAGTGTGTTACAAGTTACAACAGAAATTAAAAATTCACAAAATAAAGTTACATAATTCAATAAAGTTTCCACAACTTTCAAGATAGACGTGACACCACGTTTGCACTTAAATGATTTACCACAAAATGCTACAAATTATTAAAAAAAAAAAGATGAGTAGAGTATACTTGGACAGGAGAAACATATCAAAACAGCTTCTATTTAGATTTTCTATTTCCCTTGAAACCTTATTGTAACTTTCATGAAAAAGGATCATGCACTTCTGACGATGCTCATGCTGCATACAAGACTCACAATAAATATTATTTACTGATAATGGCCCAATGGATAATAATGCGTCAGATGATCATGCAATGAAGTGGTCTAATGTTTGGACCCTACATTTTGTACTACGTTGGTAAAAAAGCAGCAAACACAAGCATATAAGGTTAGTTGGCAGGGTTAACAGGAGATATTAGTCCCTCATAAGAAACAGCCAACTCATTGAAAGAAATGTTAAGTTTTCCTAACGTGATCCCAGAGGGTTACGCGTTTATTCTTGTTCTAAGAAATTACCAGTACCTAGTAACTGAATTAAAACACAACTGAACAGTTCGTTTAGCAGGCAACAGTTTTTAGAAAGAAAGAAAATACGTTTATTTGCGGTAAACATGACGCAAAAAGAAAATAAAACACAAACCAAAAAATAAGAAAGTTGAGGGAAACATGCGTCACATGTCACATCCACGCAAAACGGCTATTGCTCAGCATTATGCTGCGACCCTATGCAATACAGAGCCCCAGCGCTAGTCTTCAATAAAATTAAAAAGAAAAAAAAATGTTTTCTTTATTTGAAATGATTATGTGAGATCTAGTTTATATAATATGTAGTTGTTATGTAGTCTTTCAGAAAAACGCGCGTGTTCCGCACACGTTCGTAGGTATGCACGTACCCTTACTTGGCATACAAATTTACATAAGGCGCACAGAGGTTCCCATTACTTTCGTTAGCTCTCACGGACATTTAAATAAAAATGAAAGCTTTCTCAGAATGTCGAGTATTTTGATGAACAACACCTGTACAGTTTACCTGCCTACGTGCAGATGAATATCAGATGGAATACCCTTTTAAAGTTTATGAATGAATACCTTAAAAGGATATTGAGGTCATTGTCTCCTAAAAATAGAGCGTGAAATATTAAGGTCGATTGATATGATATTAATTATTTATTATTGCGTATTTTCAATGTTCTTCTTCTATCGTGTCGGCACGAACTATACGAGAATAGCTCATGCCGTGGTGAAAAGATTAGCCAGTCAGCAAGGATGGTAGCGGGGCTGACTGCCCAGGGTGCTCCGGACGTACTTAACTATCGTCAATCGTGGAGGCTCTTTTCACGCACCCCTTTTTTTTTGCAATGTTTAATCTCGTAAATTAATTTACATTTTAGATTAATTACGATTAACTTCCTTGTTTGATATTTTTAACCTGCAATAATATTTAACCTGTGTAGTACTGTAATTATAGACATTACAGATAAACAATGGCGGCCGTACCGTTTTCTGCACACTTGGGCGAGTGACATTAATGTACTTAAAAGTGTGCTTAAAAAAACACATGGCCTCAAAAAATCTTAATGTAATTATTTCCTTTCTCTGCACCTAATTAAATTTATGTACCAACTTACCAAGGATTGATCTAAACAAGTCATCCCCCAAGTCCGAGCTACAGTTATTGCATAATGGGATTATAAGAGGGACAGCGCGAACGCAGTCCCTCACTACCAAAAATAACGCGTCCGAGTTATCCACATTAGGGATAATCGCAGGGGTCAACCCAACCGCAGTGCAATGGGAAGGCCTCGCCCTGGGGGAACCGCCTTCATGATCACGGTATCCCCTACGCCAGGTAAGTATGAATTGAATACAGAAACTCGCGAGAGTCGTTCAACGGCGGAAAATCTTAACACCGCGATTCAGAAAACAGACCGAACGGTATAACCCCATCTAGTGACACTAAATTGGAACTAAACGGTGTAATTCTTAGAAGTGACAAAAAATGGGGAGCACGCTCGTTCGTTCATCATCATACATTTGAGCATTATTATTAGACGCTTTTGATATTTCAAATAATGGTGTTGAGTTATTCTTCCATTTTAACCTTACTGGCGAAAATTACTTTAGGTACGGTAGCTAGAAAGACAAGTTTTTGGTAGCTAGATTGGAACAAAACTCCCTCAATCTTTCAAAGGTATTTTTTATAACGCTTGCGCTTCTACCTACTAAGCACAGGGCCAGATTTTAACGTTTGGAGGCCCTGGGGCAACGAAGAAGAGACCCGTTGAAATGTTTTTAAAAAAGTACCTTGTGTGATTGTGAATTTTTTTCCCTTTGTCAGAAAGGGTGGCATTTTTTTTTCTTACCAAACAAAATCCAACACTCATATTTTGGAGGCCCCCTCTTTCATAGCCCCTAAAGCCCCTGTTGCCCTTCCTTAAGAATTCTTCTGAAGATCTACATAATTAAATATTTCCGGTATTAGTTTGTTGTTATTGGTAGCATGAGGTTAGGGCTGCCACGTTTCTATTATATTTTTTTTTGTTCTAATCAACTTTAATTTGATTATCACTTGTGATAACGCTGCAGGAAAACACCGTTAGGAAACCTGCACACCTGAAAAGGTTATAAAAAGTTGTAAATAGTCTCAGTAGTAAGTTCTTAGTAGTCCACCAACCCACACCAGACAGCCTAACATGCACAGCGCGAGATAATTTTGTCGTCGCATTAAGGTGGCTTCCCACTGTACGTGAAATCACGCACCGCGACGCACGAGCTCGCACCGGCCGGCGCACCATTGGAAGAGACTTGTCCATGGTAACGCAGACGCGTGCGTAGCGGTGCGCCGTATCCACCGCGAATCGGTTACGTCAAAGGTGCGGTGTGAGTTCTCTTTCACTTGGCATTTTGGAATGACAAAGCAGCTTCAAATCACGCACAGTTGGACAGCCTCGTTGTGGTGCATGGCTGTGCGCGCTAGTCCGCTGCGTGTGATATCATCCGTAAAATCACGAACCGTGTGAAGCCACTTTTAGACGAGATAAGCCTTACATTATCTCGTCTCGGCAGGAGATAATGCGATAAAAAAATATCTCGTGCTGCGCATGTTAGGCTTGAAGATCAGCACGGTGCAGCGGTGGACTAAAGGTCATGGCACATTAGACCGGCACCGGTGCCGGTTTATTATGCCATGTCCTTTAGGCATATACCCTTTTCATTCTGAGAAGAGACTTCTGTCCAGTAAAGACCTGATCATGCTATATTTAACAACCACTCCATGACGTCATGTTCGATCATGAGCCAATCTTGTAACAGCTTAGTAACTTGCCTCACATCTAATTGTAAGTAGTTTAACCTATTGAACGACAAACGACAAGTTGTCATGTGAACTCTATTACCCAATCCACTATTACTGACGAGCTGCGATACGTATTGTGTTTTATATTAACTTAACTGAACTAGCGATTGCGTGCGGTTTTGTTCGGTGTTTTTGAATATTGATAACCTTTTAAAACTATCTTTGCAAAAAATGCTGTATGTAATACCGCGGTCACACATTGGTCTCAACTTTGAGAACAAGCTTGGCTCCAAGAAAAAATTAAACCGACTGAGGAAGAGGCCACATGATACGGTACGGTGCAGTGCGCCACCGCACCGCAACCATTTTGCCGCATCAACGTGCACACGTAGTACGCGGTGTCGCAAGAGCCACACGGAACGGCTCTCCGTCAACACATCTGCGGTCAGCGACGTCGCCTCGTCGGCGCGGTGCCGCTCCGGCGCATACACCCTCCCCTCTCGTGTTGGTCCGGTGAGCATGCGGCGCGGCGCCGCACCGCACCGTGTGGTATGCTAAGGACATTTGTATGTATTACGCCGCAGCGGCACCGCTCAGGCGCCGCGCCAGGACCGCACCGCATCGTGTGGCCTCTCCCTAGGTGCGGGTTGACGTTGGGAATTGTAAAAAAGTAGGTACTCGATGGAGTCATAGTCTGCCAATCCGCACCATGCCAGAGTGTAGTAGACTGAGGAATCTTCTCATTCTGAGAAGAGGCCATTGTTCAGCAGTGAGACAGTAATAGTCTGATTATGTTATGTATGTGAGTACAAAAAAATAAAAAAAGAAGAAGAAGTGAGTGAAAGTCTAACATTGGCCTCCCATGGACCATTACGGAGAAATGCAGTCAAAGGGGAAATTGCCATAATCACCATAACTGGCGGATGAGCTGGTGATCGCAATATGTTGTTATCAGAAGACAGGAGAGGCTGGTTCCCAATCTCTTGAGATAATGACACTCTTCGGTCCCGGTTGTCATACTTATCTATGACAGTCGTTACAGCGTCAGAAACCCGAAAGTCGGACAACTGCTCTAACCTTAGAATATCGGCATTGCCCAGCAACTGGTTTCTCCGGTAAACTAAACTCCGTGTAAAATACTGGCTTTCAGCCACATTTGTAGGCTAATTCACGTAATTTCATGACGCGCCGATCAAGTTGAAGTGAGGCTGCAGTTAAGTTCACGCGAGCGTATCTGAGAGTGATCGCCTATTAAAAGAATGCGAAAAGCGTTGTTTTGATCGATGACGACACGTTTGGTGCAGTGGCTGAGAGATTGGCTTCTGCGCTACGAGTCGTGGGTTCGATTCCTACACGGAACAAAAATTTGTATAGTCAACAGATATTTGTTTCGGGTCTGGGCGTTTGTGTATGTGAGATTTGTGTTTGTAAACGCACCCATGATACAGGAGAAAACCTAGTGAGAGACAAAGTTAAAAAAAAACTGCTACTTCACAACTGAATCAGGCCCCTGGTTAACTTGGAAGCTGACCACAACATACCTAGTTGGAAAAAGGCAAGGAGGAAGGGTAAAGAAAAAGGTAAAACTCAGCCTATCGCAGTCCACTTCTGGACATAGGACTTTGTCAAGTTGCGCCACAACACGCGGTCCTCGCCAGGTCCACCCCAGTTACCTCCTTCAGATAGCCGGTCCAGCTGGCTAGGGACGTCCTACACTACGTTTGCCAATTCGCGGTCTCCACTCACGGACTCTTTGCTCCAACGGCCATCGGTCCTTCGACAGACATGACTAGCCCGAAAAAGAAAGCAATCTATCTTAGAAAGGTAGATCTATTCTCTGCCGGGAACCACGTGACATGACCAGTTTTAAAACGTAGTGGGTGTTTGTTTATTCGCCAATAGTAACTCTGAGCTTGTCAAAAACATGTAGGCTATTACTTAGTTTAACCCGGTTAAAACGGTACACTCGTAACAAAGATAATTGTAGTTATACTCGTATTTTATACCGTTGGATTTGGCTACGTAGTTTTTTTAGGGCAGTGTTGTTCTCTTATATTTCGCAGTGTCTGTATGTGGTCTGTACGATTACAACGAAGTTTTCAAGTTGAAGATTTTTCAGATTTTTCTTTAATCGACAAAAAAAACGTATTTATCACTATTTTGTTCGCGTGAGGTCCTGGGTTCGATTCCGAGGTTGGGCAAAGTATTTTTGGGTTTTCTGTTGGAATTTCTCAGAAGCAGCCCGAAGTCTGGATTTGTGCCCTGTTGATGTCCATGGGCTCGCCCCCTATTACACGACTTAACCCTTTAAGGCAGTGGCAATATTTTCGCCACCAACTTTTTTGGAAGATGTCACGAAAGCCTACATGTTAATTTTTATTTTTAAACCTGGCAATTTTACAATTTTATTTTTAAACCTGACAGTTACAATTTTATTTTTAAACCTGGCAATGTTAAAATTTTATTTTTAAACCTGGCAATGTTACAATTTTTAGTTACCTTCAATAAGAACAAAAAAAAGGGGGCCAAAAAATGGTTTTCTCTTTGTTATTTTTATAAAATTGCCAAATTTTTTGTTATTCACTTTTCCTAAAACGTTTTTCCGTAAAAAGGGTTAAACATAATGGCGAAATGAGGGTGTACTATACACCTCTGCACTACCCTTCGGGTTATACAGGCATGATGTTATGTTCTTTAGACCTATCTGCTCTTAATTTCTTCCGGATGAAAGAGATAAACGTGTTCTTAGTCAGGAGTGAGGTTATATTCAGTACAAAGGGTATGTAAGTTTGGGTAAATAGGTACTTTTTAGGTTTCCGTACCCAAAGGGTAAAACGGGACCCGTCCGTCTGTCTGTCACCAGGCTGTATCTCATGACCCGTGATAGTTGTACAGTTGAAATTCTCACAGATGATGTATTTCTGTTGCCGCTATAACAAAAAGTACTAAAAAACAGAATAAAATAAATATTTAAGGGGGCTCCCATACGACAAACGTGATTTTTTTGTCGTTTTCATAAATAATCGTACGGAACTCTTCGTGCGCAAGTCCGACTCGCACTTGACCGGTTTTTTTTTAGCCTGGAACCATCGAATAATGAGTACTAGAACTTGTCATGATTTCAGCGATATAAACCGATGAAATTGTAGCTTGTAAAAGCTTTTACGTGTTATTGACTAACCGCCATTTTCAATATCCTATCTATCGGCGGTTTTCCTTACTACAGATAGAAATTTGACATTACTTCTATGGAGCTTATGTCTAATTTCTATCTCTAGTAGGCGAAACCGCCGATAGATAGGTTATTGAAAATGGCCGTAAAATAAAACAAAGCTAAGCGTAGATAGACAAACATCTTAGTATTTTTTTTTTTTTTTTTTTTAAACGTTGCCCCACACTAAGATTTCTCTTGTATCGTGGGTGCGTTTACAGACACAAATCTCACAAACAAACGCCCAGACCCGAAACAACCATCTGTAGGCCATACAAATTTTTGTTCCGTGTGGGAATCGAACCCACGACCCGTAGCGCAGAAGACAATCGCTTTGCCACTGCACCAAACGTGTCGTCAAACGTGTCGTTATTGAAAATGGCCGTAAAATAAAACAAAGCTAAGCGTAGATAGACAAACATCTTAGTATTAATTAGTAGATGGGAGGCTAATTGTCTCCGATTCCCACACTGTTGTTTCCTCGTGTTTAGAAATCGATGTCGCGAACAATGCTTATATAATATCGTAAATATGTCTGTATTTATTTGCATACATAAAACTTAGGTTTATGATGCGTAAGGGTTACCTAATATCTAAGCTTTACTTGAATTATAGGTTTGACTTAATGATGTAGAGGTTTTATACTTGCTTTGTTCAACGAAAGATGAGTTCTGACATAGCGGTCATTTTGTAATTTGTAGCCGTAGTGAGATTGCTGTAGCAAAAATATAAACGACATTATCAGAAACCATAAAATGGCTATACAGGCTGTTAACGAATTCGTGTAATTCCTTAAAACCACATGATCTACTACTGGTGTAGACAGGCCCCGCACGGGATTTAGCTTGATTTAAAATAAAAAAATAAAATTCTTTGTTTTTCATGCGGCTTTGTTACCGATCATATCTAAACCATCTATTAAGGATTCATTAAAAAAAAAATCTTTTTTTTTTGCAAAAAATTCATTTTATTTGTGTCAACATTTCGATGCCACGAATAAATTAATGAAAGTACGGCGACACGGCTGGCAGGCACGACTAACGCGATATCGCTCTTTGCAGTCAGATAACTCAAGGCTCTAAAAAGACTCAGAAATTGAAATCCAAATTTTTTTTTTAATTTTTTTTTTTTTGCTTTTCGAAAATTCCCATTTAGGTTTAATCTGTGTCACCAGTAGATCACACGGTTTGAAGGAATTACACGATTTCGTTAACAGCCTGTATTATTTGTTTAGTTTTTCTTTTGTATTTGATATTTTTTGTATGGTAACGTTTTGTAGAGAAAGCTTAGGACTCACCTTTCGTAGCAGGAGTTGATTACTTCAATAGAGGTGTTATTTATACAACGTGTATCAGAAATGCGTGGCCATATTAAAGGGGGTTAATAATTTGGAGTATTATTCAGAACAAAATTTACAAGTCAAACAAAAAAAAATGGCCGATTATTTTTATTTCACCAAATGATTGAATCAGGCGTTACTTCGCCCCTGCACGGGGTATCCTCAGGATATGTTGACTCCTCGACCTCTAGGACGCGAATTTCGCGTTTTTTATTAAATATACGCGAATTTTATTTTTTCGCGTCCTAGCGGTCGAGGAGTCAACATATCCTGAGGACGCCCCGTGCAGGGGCGAAACACGTGTCGTGTATTGGTTTGGTTGCATGTTGCATTATTTTTTCACTCTTTCTGCATGTGCATATATTTGTGGGCGGGGTGGTGCTGCCTACTGCATCCAAACTAGCGATCTTGTTCAGCGGAATTAAAGCTAGATATTCTATTTGCATTTTTGTATTTATTTCACCAATCATGTTGCTCTGAATAAGGATCCAAACACGCTCCTTAAAATTTCATGTGAACACGCATTTCTGTAACACGTTGTATACAAGGTTAGTCGAAAAGGGGGCATTAATCCGCAGGCCACTTAAAGTATCACTGATGACCAGTGATCGGAAAATGGTGAGCTAATTTACCTAAACTTCAAAGAACAGAGACAAAAACTGGAGACTTCCTTACGACAACATTTTTTTTCGTGAAAATTATTCCGGGTTTCGGGACATCACTAAAGTACATTTTACTCGTATATTAATGTTAAAACTCGTAGTACAGAAAACAATTCAATTCGTTTCCTATTTTTATTTCCCAAAATTGTCACAAAACCAGATGACACGTTTTTCATTGTTTTTAAAAAGAGATTGTTTATTGTTCTAAAAAAGGAGATTGTCTTTTATTTTTTGAAAACAAATGAAAGAAAATCTCCGAGAAAATTCTCCCGAAAAAAAATGTTGTCGTAATGAAGTCTCCAGTTTTTGTCTCTGTTCTTTGAAGTTTAGGTAAATTAGCTCACCTTTTCCCGATCACTGCTGATGACTGATTTAAAGCAAGTGCTAAAATTTCAAAATTCGATAATATTAGATCCAAAAAAAAAATTTTTATTTAGTTTTTTCAAATACTCTTCTTTGCCTGCTTTAGTTACGAACTCAGAAAATGGAGCTTCTGATTCGTGACCCCAAATATGACCTAAAATGTAAACACAGCTGATCATAGCTAAGGATACATAAGATTTTAGCGTGTTTTTTTATGAAATCTTTGAACCGTTATTTCTCTTAAACTGTTGACTTTTAGGGAAAGTTGTAGAAGAAAAGTTACTCATTATTATGGGTACTTTAAAACCCTTTCGGATTAGTACCCCCTTTCCGACTAACCTTGTATAGCGAAACAAAAACATCTAAATTACTTTATACCAGCGATGAGCAGCAGCGTTACAGAAGATTCAATATTGATTGCCGGTGGTCAGCAACTCGATTGTTTAGCAGGGGATAATGGCAATGATCGAGAAGGTCCCACGACCTTCTCGATCATTGTTACAGACTACGAGGTAAGTGCAAGGGCCTAATTCTCCTAAAATAAATTGTTGCCAAACGCAATCGAACCACAACCGTCAGTCAGTTTTTGTTTTCGAAAACTTTCAAAATGATTGATTTTGTTTTTTGTGTGTCAAACAATAAGACAGCTTTTGAAATTGAGAACTGTCTGAATCTTAGAATAAGTACTAAAGCATAGAAGCCGCCTCGGTACTTGAAAAACGTACAGGGGCATCTGTCAAATAAGAGCAATTTCGAGATTTTGATCCAATTCTAACGCTACCAAATTAAATAGCCCGCCACTAGTACCGCCTGTCAAACGACAACGATATTTTAAATTTTGTCGTATAATACTTGTGACAGTGGCGCGGTGATTTGAAAAAATATTTTAGTCAAGAATTTATATTTCATTAATTGTGTTTTGTGTAAGTGCATATTGTTCTTATAAATAAGAGTGTGCGCTATGTCCTGAATAGTAAAAAAATGTAAATCTCGCAAGGGACGTACAAAAAATCGAAGTGAAAATATCGGCTTCCACAAGTACGTAGTATTTTTATGTTCATTCATAGATTTTCCTTTATATATATTTCATTATACATTAAATAAGTAAAAGTAAGACATTACCTTTTAGAAGAAGTAAAATAAGTAAGTTTAAACTATCTAAATCTTATCTATTTATCATTATGAACATGCGCCAAAGAAATTATTAAAGGGGTGCGAAAATTTTATCGATAAATCTATCGACAACGTGATTTTTGTGTTAGGTTTAATTAATTAGGTATTTATACATTTTTTTTCATTTAGGTTTCTCTGTGACGAATATTTTCGAAATAAATGGATTGCCGTGGTAGCTCACGAAATTGGTTGGGATCCAAGAAAGCACCACAGAATTTGCTCCAGCCATTTCACTTTATCTTCTTTTACTCGTTCTGGCAAATGGCGGAGACTGAAGGAGGACTCTATACCAACAGTATACCTTCAATCTAAATTTAAAAGCCTAAGTTCTTATTGAATTGCATGTCTACAGGAAGTAAAAGAATTGGAGTAATTTCTTAAAAAAAAATTGGGACAGATTAGCCCCGCACTGGATTTAGCTTGATTGAAAATAAAAAAATAAAAATCTTTTTATTCTTGCAACATTACGTTTGACATCTTCTTACGGCCATTCATACAATAGACTATTTCAGATAATATTTCATTGTCTTGTTTATCTTTCAAATAAATGCTGTTAATACAGTCGTAATCTTCAAGCCTGATAGATAAAATAATTAGGAGAACAGTGAATCTAAACAAAATTAACGTATTAAATAAACGATGATTAACTTACTTCTCAATCAGTTTGCATTTGGTGCCACTAACTTTTACACCTCTTTACCGTAATTATCTTTAAAATCTTGTATTTTTAGGGATGCAGTTTTTTTTATAGATAGAGTGATTCAAGAGGAAGGTTTTAAGCTATAAAACGTACACGTGCGAAGCCGGGGCGGGTCGCTAGTTATTATATATAAAACAAACATTATTTTGTTTAAAATTTCCAGCGCCTCGAAATTGACAACTTACCTGAGACCACGTGGCGCCGTTCTAGTGACAGAAAAAAACGTGCATGTCTAAGTACATTACAAGGAATACTCAATAATAATGTATTGAACTTTTGTGAAGCTTTTAGTAATTGCAAATTAAATAATAGACATTTATACTTAAAACGATGACTTTATTTATTGATAGCGATAGTAACAGGACCAGTCAAAGTGATGATGCTCGGGAGAGGCCTATGTCCAGCAGTGGGCATCTTTCGGCTGAATAATAATGATATTATAACTTTACTTTTGTCATTATAACTTTCTAAGAAGTAAGTATTTATATGTACTATGGCAATATCCGGCATGGCTGTTATTTGGTTAACACAATCATAGTCACCTTCTTTCGGTCTTACAATACTACTTCAGATATTTCGTAATATACATTATACGATGACTTTATTTTATCGATAGCTATAGTCTAATAGTGTGAATACCCTCATCCCTAGTCTCTGTACAAAAGGTTACAAAATTATTTTTTACGGCCTGTCAAAAGTTTATTTTTCCCGCTCTGACAACAGCGAGTCCGCCATATGAGTAAATAGCATGGCTATATTTTGATTCGTTTATGCCAAGTAGCGCTCCTTCTATGCTTTAGTACTTATTCTAAGGTCTGAATGAACGGTTCGGCCTTGGTTCGGTTGTGATTTTTCAAGATTTATTTTAGGAGAATTGGGCCCTAATGTTCAAAATAGAAAGTAAAGTAAGTATTAGCCTGTCTTATAAAAAGGTTTTTTTTTCAATATTTTTATTTCGAATAGTCACAGTACATGCTCTTATAAACGTCGTGAATTTAATTGCACGTTTGCACGAGAAGACCCGGCAAGAATCTCCATGGATACTCTTAGTTTATGGTGTGGCTTTCAGTGGCTTTTACTATTTATTCTGTGCTTTTACCGCCAATCAACTTCAACAAGTAAGTATAGCAGATATTTTTTCTCTAAAACACAACAGTTGTCTTGTTTTTCCCTATCGCTTAATTATAACATATGTATTTATATAAATTTAAATGTAAGTATTATGTCTATGTATTGTGTGTAGTATATAGTATATGTATATTTTCCAGCAGTACACCACGGACTATCCCCCCTATCATATTCATTGTCTCCCTGTTCATCCAAAGGTTGTCTGGTAGATATCGCTATCAGCAATAAGACCGCCATTGTACCCTTCACTATATTATATTGTAGAGCTATGTTACAATTTTGGTATACAATAAAGTATATTCTATTCCATTCTAACAGGTACGAAATTCAGACTATTTAAATCCTTAACCCCGTTGATCTAGATATTGGCTGTAATGTGCCTTTCTCAAAACCGGGAAGTAATTTCCGAAGATCTACTCATCTTAGTACAGCTGTACACAACAACAAACACGTGTTACATAAGTGCCCTGCGCAAGATTCGATCCGGAGTGCGATCAGATCGCGTACTGTTTCATAAGGGGCATTGTCCCATTGTGGTGGGCCATTGAGACATTACTGCACATTTCTCTTCCGTGGTATATGATTGTTTGAACTGTGTTGCAGATTTTCAGAAAGAAGTACTTTTTAAATGTTGGTAACCATTACACTACCGTGCCGTGTGGTGCCAGAGGTAAAGAATGTCGTAAAAGGCGACAATGGTGCCGATTCTCTTGTTCACCAACTAAACTAAAATTAGAGAATTGCTATCTTTTACTAACAGATAGCGCGAGAAAAGGACGGTGATAGATAACAACTAAGTTAGAGATGTCAAATTAGTTTACGCCTTGAACTTCACCGTGTTTTTAGTCAACACGTTTTAAATTTCGTCTAAATTTGTATGGAACTTTTAGTTCAACTAAATTTGACAGCTCTTATTTACGTACCTATGTCTCTTTCTTATTTTATTAGAGTGAAAAAGATGGCAATAGCCTAAATTAAGTTTAGCTTGTCCCTAACAGAATCGGCACCAATATCACATATTTATATTTAAAAACCAAACCTAGTAATTATTTAAAAGCAAATTGGTCATCCGAAAAATATAGAACCAGACCACCAGACAACACATTTGTTCCTTCAGTATTTTTTTTACAAATAAACTTTATAAGTTTTTAAACTGACATGGTCACTAACACAATTATTAGAACTTAGAACGGGATATTTACCATGTGTATTATTTGTTATGAGTTTCCAATATTTCGGCACCGTTACAAGCGCCATGATCACGGATGAACTCATCTATAGATATAATAAAATAGTGGTTTAGAAGTAACTAGTAAATTTTTGTCTAGAACTTATAAATCGCGCGGTAACGAAACCATAGCGCGATCTAATTCGACGCCAACGCCATCTAGGGAAGTAAAGATTAAACATATGTTTGCATGTTTATGCAAGCATCACGTAAAAAGAGCTGACCCAATGCTGTTGACTTTTATAAACATATATTGTGCTTATCTCCAAGTAACATATTTTTTTTGTTTCATCGCAATCGGTTCACGCATTCAAAAGATATGCAAATAATCAATATCTTCTATACATTTATCAAATCTGTAGACTTTGCGTACCGTATCTGTACATAGCAAATATTTTGAAAAAACATGGTTGGGGTGTTAAAAAATAACCAAAAGAACCCATTTTTAACATTTTTGTATTTGGTTTCTTCTGTTTGTTGGTTTGTCTGTTTGTCTGTTTATCTGTTTATCTGTTTGTTTGTTCAAGCATCACGTAAAAACAACTGACCCAATGCTGTTGACTTTTATAAACATATATTGTGCTTATCTCCAAGTAAGATATGTTTTTTGTTTCATCGCAATCGGTTCACGAAATCAAAAGTTATGCGAATTTTAAGTTTTCTAGAAGAACTTAGCATGTATTAGTTTATTTTCAATAGATGGCGTTACGTGTATCAAATAATGTTGCGAGGAAATATTTTACTACGAATAAATCCACAAATTTCCTAATATTCATTGTTGAATTGGTACCTATTCTCAGTCTACGAAAGGTCTAATGAAATGCTATCCTTATGAAGAAGGAACTAAGCTTTTACAAAAAAAAAAACGAAGATATTGTTATTTAGAATTTATTAGGTCAATTTCTTATTGTTGTTCACAATAAAATGAATTCATGATGTGGACTAATAGTAGGATTTTTGTTCATTGAATGTTCATACTTTTTGGGAATGCTGATGCCGAAAATAAGGTCCTTGAATTTCAAATTGGAATTGGTGGCCATGATTATTTGCAAGGAAAGCGCTCACCCAGTGCTTTCGTTGAAATTTAGTATTTCGTAATCATTCTATCTACTCAATGCACTTTTTGGAATATTTTTCTATATTTTATTTTATTTTGTTCATTATTGTCAGATTTATTCAAAGCCTGTCGCCGTCGTTTTATTAAGTTTATTTAATTGAGTTTTTTTAAGCTTTAGGTAATGTTCCAAAGACATGGCCATGGAGGGAAAGTACTTTAAATATTAAAAATAGCAAATTTCACTCAAAGGAAACTTCATTTCACTTTTTTTTAAAGTAAGAAATATTGCCTTTTACTGATTTTTTTGCCTGAACCGGGAATCGAACTGACAAAGCTTTATGTACCAACCGGTATTATATTATGGCACCTGTTGGTAGATATCTATAAGGTCAATAATAAGGATCAAATCTCTCCAACAAACACACTGTCTTAAATTGAAGGAAGTGCAAGAAATAAGAAGTAACAACAAATAAGTGTTTAAATTGAAATGTACCTAAGTTAGGTAGGTACTTAATGTTAGTTTTTATGGTCTTCCATCAATTTCAGGCACTATGTTTATTGGAGCGATCATATCGATTGGTGAAATAAAAATATAGATGATGTTTTTTCGCGTTTGTGTTGGTTCGATTTCCAGATCAGACTTTTTGAAAGCAGTACCTACCTATTTATAACTTATTAAAATTAAATGAAGTCTTCTATAAGTTTTTTTTTTTTTAATATTTAAAGTTATTTTCTATACCTACCACACCTCGAATGAAATCATAATTTAGTTCGCAGATTGTAACAAGACGGCGTTGTAGCTATTTTTGTTTCGCGATATGGTTTTGTTACATCTTCAATAAAAGTATCAATATTCAATTATAATCCATTTTAGCAAGGAAATGTATAGAAATAAGCAACACGTTTTTAGTATTACGGTTTTATGAATCTTTACGGTCAATCAAGAGGAGCTGAAACTCTACATAAAGAAATGGTTCGAAAGATAAAGTGTCTTAGTGGGACACCTTTGTCTATTATTATAATAAATGGATTATTTAGTTGCTGCGACACAATGTTGTTTTCCGACTTCCACGCGGACGGAGTCGCGGGCACAGCTAGTTGATTAATAAGGACCGATTTTTTTTTTGTCTTAATTGGACTTTTGTTGATATAACATTTGACTTATAATGCTATCAGAAAGGCGTGGTTAAAATCTTTCGGGTACGTCGGGCCCACGGAGTATATCCGTATACACATCCGTTGTTAACGAAATAGTAGAAATCTGTCAGAATGATAATCTTCATCTATATATATAAAATTCAAAGTCCTGACTGACTGACTTAGTCATCAACGCACAGCCTAAACCGCTGATCTTAGAGACATGAAATTTGGAGGGTGTGTTCTTTGTGAAGAGTAAGTATTAGGGTTTTCGCGTTCCCGGCCTATTTGAGTTCCCGGGAATCGGGAATTTTTTCTCTGAATTCCCGGGAATTCCCGGGTACCCGGGAATTTTCATGTTTTTTTTATAAATATAGTTTTTCTCGTATATTTCAACATTAAACTTGTGTAAGTACTTTAAACATGATAAATTGATAAATTGTCTAACATACCAATCAACTTTTCTTATTAAAACAAAAAATCTTTCACATATTTAAAAAAATTGAACTAGGATTAGTTACAGTCATTTATTCTACGACGTCGCGAGTTAGTTTCTTTAATGAAAAAAAAGTCTTCTCTTCATATAATATGGAAAAATATTACCGAATAAAAATATGGTGATTTATTTCACTGCTGTTACCAAATTCGTGTAATACCTTAAAACCACATACATGATTTATTACTGGTGTAGAATGACCGAGCACGGGATTTAGCTTGATTAAAAATAAAGTTTTTTTTCTTGCGATAGCGATATGTGATCGAAATCGAAACACAACCAGCTAATAAGGTACAAATAAAAAAAATAAAATTGCTAATTTTTTTTTTTTTTCGTTGGAACATTTCGACGTCACTCATCAATGAATGAAAGCACGGTGACACAGCTGGCTAGCACGACTAGTACGAAATCGTTCTTTGCAGTCGGTTAACTCGGGGCGCAAAAAGGGCTCGAAAACAGATTTTTTTATTGAAAATAAACTATTTTGTATATAAAATAAAAACCATTTAGGGTTAATCTTTGACCAGCAGATCACGCTGTTTGAAGGAATTACACGAATTCGTTTACACCCTGTATATTTTCATCATAAATCTCGAAATTACACAAAAGAAAAGCATTGTGAATAGTTTCTACAAATGAAATATTTACAAAAAAAAAAATCAAGCGATTAGAATTTGTTTATTAGACAGAGACAACAGTACTGTGTGTTAACATCACGATACATTTACCCCATTCTAAGGTCACACCACGCAGTACAGTGTCCGTTTCACGCGAGAGTGACAGAAAATGCTCTAAAATCTTCGGAAGCGTGCAGGCCCTTCATTTTTCATCATCATTTCTTCATTTCAAATAATTCCCGGGTACCCGGGAATCCCGCCAAATAATTCTCGGGTCCTAAAATCCCCAAATTCCCGGGAATTCCCGGTTCCGGGTACCCGGGGCGAAAACCCTAGTAAGTATCCACTAAGAAAGGGTTTTTCGAAATTCAACCCCTAAAGGAGTTAAATAGGGGATGAAAGTTTGTATGGAAAATCGTCACTTAACGGGTTCAAAATTTCACGCAAGCGGAACTGCGGGCAAAAGCTAGTCAATAATATAAATCAATCATGGTTCAACCGTGATCATTGGGCTTGTAACGGTGCCGAAATATCGGAAACTCATAACAAATAATAAATAAACTTTAACCTTCTATAAATGTGTGATTTATTCTTAAAAAAAATATTAAAATTTGCAGGCGTCCCGCTCTGAGGTTAAAAAATAATGGTCACGTCATCCATGACGTCACTGAAATGAACTGAAACTATGGAACAAATAAGTGAAAAATAGACTCATTTTGTCCTTTGGCGTCATGTTTCTAACAAATGGGAACCACCCGATATGAGGATACTTCTCGTCTTCCTAGTAACCTAATCAGGTACCCTAGTGATCACACAATATGATATCATAGGAACTGCTCTCTCATGTTCACTTCCGTGCACTCGTCCGGTGATCATTGAGATGTGATTGAGTAACAAATGTACTTTCGTATTCGTAACATTGTAGTTTTATTGCACTCTATATAATATAACGCGACGTCTTACGTAGGCGGTTTAAAGCGACGCGAATTGCGAAGCCATGCGATGCGGTGACACGCGATGCGGTGCGAAGCGACGGCTTTGTCCTACAAGCTCGCGGACCGCTCGCCGCGCGCCGCCGTCATTCAGTAGCACTGTACGGCACCGCATCCAGTTCGCGTGAAAATATCAAGCCAACTGACAGCGTTCGCTTCGCGCCGCGTCGCGCCGCATCGCACTCCACGTGTGTTTGGTCACGTAGGCCACTTCAATAGGTATCGACTGTTTGTTGTTTTCGCGTCGCGCCGCGCCGCTTCGCGTCGCTTGTAGATCGCTCACGTAGGATGACGCGTTAGAAGTCGCCTGCGACTTCGCCCGCATTGACGTCGTTTATTGAGTACTATAGCGACCCGCCCCGGCTTCGCACGTGTACGTTTTATAGCTTAAAACCTTCCTCTAGAATCACTCTATCTATTAAAAAAAACCGCATCAAAATCTGATGCGTAGTTTTAAAGATCTAAGCATACATAGGGACAGACAGCAGGAAGCGACTTTGTTTTATACTATGTAGTGTCTTTCAGGATAAAAGTAGTCTATGTCCTTCTCCAGGTTCCAAACTATCTCTGTACAAAGTTTCATCGAAATCGGTGCAGTAGTTTAGTCGTAATGAGGTAACAAACAGACAGACTGAGCTACTTTCGCATTTATAATGTTAGTAAGGATTATACTAATCCATGGACCAAGTGTGTTGAAAGTTGATAAATAGTAAGTTTATATAATCTGTTCTATAAGACAGCCAAGGAAAAGATTGTTTGAAATGTTTAGCGGTGATTAGATTATCTTTGGATTGTTTGTTGATTGTATCCCTATCTAGTCTGTAGTTTGTTGTAGCAGCCTACAGAAACAGTAATATTTAGCAGTATACAGTGTAAACAAATTCGTTAATCCTTAAAACCACATGATCTATTATTAAGTAGGTTAGATGAACCCGGCACAGGATTTTGATTTAGATTTTATTTTTTTATTTTGTTTTGTCTATCATTTTAGTGCTACGCGTAAGTTAATGGAAGTCCGTGGCGAGACAACTGGAGTGCACGATTACCTAGCGTGGTATCGCTCCGCGCGGTCAGATAATTCGGGGAGCTAAACCGTTCCACGTTAAGAATAACGTGTTTTTTTTTTACTTCTTCCCAATCTATCCTTTGCATGGTCAATCTGTGTCACCCGTAGACCACAAGGTATAAAGGAATAACACGAAATTGTATACACCCTGTATAGAGAATGTTAATTATTACTTAAATATTTTGATATGAAGCACAGTGATTTGCATTTACAGTTTACTGCTACGTCATGATGACGAAATCTTGTTATCGCAACGCGAACTCTTGAATTCCTTAAAAGTGAAATACACACGGAAACATTTTTGAAAACAATGAACCTCCTCAAAACTACGGCTTGTTGATACATCTAGTTTTAACATTCATTACTCAAAATGGGGCATCTTAAAGTATTTATAATTGACTAGCCGTGTGCCCGATGGGATTTCCCATCGGCAACATCTCAGGAATCGTCCGAGTTTTCTCAAAATGACATACTTTCATAAAGAAACAACTTTTTCGGCTGTTTCAATAGAATCAACTTTGTGAAACTTTTTTCGGTGACCCAATACAAGGTTAGTCAGAAAGGGGGTATTAATCCGAAAGAGTGTTAAAGTACACATAATAATGAATAACTTTTGTTCTACAACTTTTCCCAAAAGTCAATAGTTTAAGAGAAACAGTTGTTCAAAAATCTCAAAAAAAAAAACTCTAATATCTATCTATCCCCAGTAATGATCAGCTGTGTTTACGTTTTAGGTCATATTTGGGGTCATGAATTAGAAGCACCATTTTCTGAATTTGTAACTAAAGCAGAGATGAAGAACTTTTGAAAAAACTAAAATAAAAATCATTTTAATTGGAAAAAAAAATATATCGAATTTTGAAATTTTAACACTTGCTTTCAAACAGTCATCAGTGATATTATAAGTGGTCTTCGGATTAGTACCCCCTTTCCGACTAACCTTGTATAAGTTTCCTGTGGTTTCCTTAATATGACGTCTTTATAACTGTTGCCATTTCGCAACAAAATCCGAGAATAAGAAAAATACATTTTCCTTGTATGCACATTACGGATATGACTTTATAAACAAAATCTTTTTAAGATTGGGCCGATTAATATACATGTACTCGTATAACGCGTTGCCCAATACAAAGGCCGGAGGCGATGTCGCAGCGCAAACTAGTTCCACACATAATATTTACCCACACTTGTGGGGAATTACGATTTCGCGACGAATTTGCAGAATTATTATATAATCTTGGATATCTACGCATCTTTATGTAAGACTTGACAAAAATGCGTGGCTTAGCAAAATTCTATAAAGCGTTAGCCACACTGAACGCGAAGCGCGAGCGGGTCTTGTCGTCGGCGGACCCGCGTGAATTGTATTAGGGGGATTACTACGAAGCATGACACACCAAAGCCGTGTCGACATGACCCGCTCGCGACCCGCGTTTACTATGGCCATAGCTTTATACCATTAGAAGCTTCGAGTAGCTACTCACTTTTACCAACATGAATACTCAATAAAACTATGCGCAATTTGGTATTCGAAACCACCAGGACCCGACACAACAGACCAAGATATCTATGAAAATAGAAAACTGCCAGGAGCCGCCACAACAGACCAACATATTATAAAAATAAAAAACCACCAGGATCCGCTAAAACAGACCAAGATATCTGTAGAAATAAAAAAACTACCAGGACCCGCCACAACAGACCAAGATATTATAAAAATAAAAAACCACCAGGACTCGCTAAAACAGACCAAGATATCTGTAAAATAAAAAATAAACTACCAGGATCCGCCTCAACAGACGAAGATATTTATAGAAATAAACGAACAACCAGGACCCGCCACAACAGACCAAGATATCACTACATAATATAAAACAAAGTCACTTCCCGTTGTCTGTCCCTATGTATGCTCAGATCTTTAAAACTACGCAACGGATTTTTATGCGGTTTTTTTTTTAATAGATAGAGTGATTCAAGAGGAAGGTTTTTATGTATAATACATTGCACCCGGGCGAAGCCGGGCGGGTCGCTAGTTATAGAAATAAAAAAAACCACCAGGACCCACCACAACAGACGAAGGTAATTATTTATAAAAATAAAACTCTGACTGAATAGCCATCGTCTGACCTCCTATAAAGTAATATAGGGCAGTAGCTCTACCTAGATTATGCAACCTGGAGCCCCCGAGCAAGGGGGCCCCAAAACAAAGGTCGATCGATCACCCTAGCGCATACCAACAGCCCTAAAATAAAAAAATATAGGGAAAAATAAGAAAAAGAAAGAATTGCTTTTAGACTCGCACAAGCAGTTACAGAAATAAAAAATGCCAAAAAAGCAGAATAATTTAAACAACCTGTAGGAGAACAAAAAAGGCTCCTATCTCAGCATAATGCTGCGACATTAAAAAAAAACAAATTGCCGCAACGCTGGTTTTCAGATAGGACCATTGTAATACCACGGGCAATAATTAGAAAAAAAAAGTAGCTTTGCTGCACGAAAAGAACGCTAAGCTGTTAGAACACCACATGAGCCACTAAACATGAATTATTAACTATCAGTGGAACACGGAAGCCTTTACGTAGTCATATAACATCGAGATGAATGAAACTGAAAGAGATTTAAAACACAAAAGCCTACTTTGACTTAGTCATAACACTTTTCATTTTGAAACAAAGAAGATTCCACATAGACACAATATTTGCGACCTCAAACTGTGACCTGCGCAAGTGACGCATCGATCACCTGCGACCTTAACTGACGAAATGTTCGACTTTCTACAACTAAACTATTAGAAAGAGATTTACATTATATGTACGTACGTACAAAACTATCAGTTAGCCATTTATAGTATTAGTTCTTGGCGCAACATTGGAGAAGCATACATGTCCCGAATTGGATACGATGACTTCAGAGATAAGTGAAATATAACCATTTATCGTCAGCTGATTTATAGAATTTCGTCGCAACTGTAACTTTTGCTAATCGAAAAATCATCTCTTCAGTTCGATTGATAATAGAGTTCAGGACCATACGATCAGCACACCGCTACATGTTCTGCATACCGAGTGACCGTCGCCTCTCTCTCCCTCTCCGCTCCCTCCTTGATCGCCATCATCACCTCGCAAAAGGAGGCGATGGCTTCCCACGCACTCTCGCTCCCGACCATGGACTGAACCACGGCCGGAAGCGAGAGGTCGCCACCGACTGCCGCGACCAGTTCATGGCGCTGCGTCGCCCACGCAGGACACGTAGCAGTGTGTGCAGCGCCGTGTCCTCAGGGCAGTCGACGCAGTGGTGACATCCGGACGTCTGCTCCCGGCCTATGCGACACAGGTACTTCATCGAAACATCCATGTCCTGAGAGCACCTGCGTCAGCCGGAAGCTGAGGGCACCATGCCGCCTCTCCAGCCACTCCTCCATAGCGGGTCGTACCGCCGCTGTTGCGGCGTGCCCCGCGGTTGGTAAAAGCCACGAGCATACCGCTTCATGAAGAAGTTAAAAAACAGCAATAACCCTTAGTTCGACTGATGGAAAATGCCTAAGTCCGCCTCTGTACAAAGTTGTGCATAAAGAATAAATAAATAACCATCACAAACTCAAACGCATGAAAGGTTAGCTATTAGCACCTCCGTCAATAACAGTACAACCTTAGCATTTTGGAACTACCGGACTAGAGCAATGAGGCAGTAAAAAAATCAACTTTTAAACTAACTGCTACCCGTCAAGTTTAGCAATTCAGTTATAAAGGTGATTAACATATTCGTCTACCTCGAACCACGACCTAGATTTTGAAAAACAAGTAAGTAGTTGTCTAATATCAGTTACACAGTCTTATAATCACCTTGTACGAAATTAGATGACTTTCGAAATAAGGAAAATAATTGTACTGCGTTATAAGAATGTAAATTTTTATTTTGTGTTATTTTTGTTGCAAAAATGTTTTGAAATGTAAATGAAACATGTGCTGTCAAATCATGATGACGATGCGTTTTGTGATAAATATTTTACATCGTTTTAGTGACGTGTAATAGTGTACCGTTTAGCGTTAGGGGTGACGAAGAAGCAATTAGAACGATGCATGTACGGAAATGTCCACCTCAATAACAACTAAAATATAGGCTGTTCGTATAAGGGCCATTTTTAAATAATCAGTCAACTTTTCTTAGAGGAATAAAATTGAAGTTGACAGCTTTTATAAGGACAATATATTAAAATTTATATTTTATTCTCTGCCAACCCTTCGGGGAATATAGGCGTGAAGTTACGTTATGTTAAGTCCCTTACATTAGACTCTTTGCAATTAAACGTAGGGCCACAGGTAAAGGCCACCATTCACAGGCGCGCCCATCCGCCGGATTTGTCGCTGGCGACAAGTCCGCGGAAAAATCTGCATGTAAATGTTATGGTCCGCGGTTCGGCATGCGGCTCGCGGATAAGTCAGAGCTCGCCGTCTGAAGACGCTAGCGCCGCGCCGGACAAATCCGTGCATGTGTGTGCGATGACGGATTTGTACGGCGCGGTGTACGGCGCGGCGTACGGCGCGAGGCTCGTGTAGTGAAGTGGCTTAAATAATACATGAGATCGCCAAACCATCCGTGAGTAATTTTCAACACCCAGCCACGCATAGTATACCAATACCTGCGCAAGAGCAGCCGTTGCACAGATCTACGAAGAAAGCTATGTTTACCAGCTGGTGATGTCAATAATTTCGGCGAGAGACTACATAATGTTACGTCAGATAAACTCAGCCGCTGCAATATGACATCAATACAACGGGTTCCTTCTATTTGGCAGAATCTTGATACTCCGATTTTTATTTGGCATAACTCACATGGCATAATCTTATTTAATCGAATATTTTTAAGGCATAAAAATTATTTAGCATAACTTTTGTTTGGCAGAATATTTACGTGTCCGAATTTACAATGGCATACTTTTATCTTGGCAGAATTTTGTTTCGCATAATTACCTTTGCCATAATTAATATTATGCATAATTTTGTTTAGCATAACATTTATTTAGAGATACGATTATTTGGTATGGGTGCATATTTGAACATCAAAAATTAAATATAGCATGTATTGGTAGCATTTTCAATATTAAATTAAATTTGTGTCATAAAAAAGCAATACGTTGTGCTGCAAAATTTTGTGACAGAAACGAATCGCTGCGAAACCGACTTTACGCAGTCTTGTCTGCCCTACCCCTAGAGTGTAATTTAAACCCGCGTAGGCGCGGAGGGGTAAGGCGGCCCGCGAGCTGAGGAGCAGGTGGTTTGAAGGCCCGCCACCGCGGCTGAGGCTGGCCGGCGAAGCCGGCCAGCAAGCCCGAAGCTGCGGTGGTGAGCGTTAAAACCATCTGTGACGATAAGCTCGCGTGGCGCCGCCCAAACCCCGCAGCGCCGGAGCCGTGACAGAAACAATGCTTGCTGCATGTTGCATGCCTGCTTGCATGCTGCATGCCTGCTGCATGTTGCATGCCTGCTTGCATGCTACAATCGTCGCATGTGTGTGGCGAAAAAAATCAGTTCTGCCTTTTAATGACTATCGATATAAAATGTATGCCAAAAGACGATTCTGACTGTGAATTTTCTGCGATATGATGTTTCTGCTTTTTAATTATTATGGATATAAACATTATGCCTAAAGATGATTCTGACTAACAAAATTATGAGTTTTGAATGTATGACAACTGAGTGTATGCGAAATAATTTTCTGCGAAATGAAGTTTATGCTATCCGTTGTTATGCAAAACAATATTATGACGTAAAAAGTTCTGCTATAAAAGGTAGACCCCAATACAACCACACGTTCATCTGACCGGCACACAATAGGTACGCGTATCTGTTTATAACACAAGTTTTACAATAATTATGAAATTCGAAGTACTGACGATAACATTATTAAAAATCATGATCAAGTGAGGGTAGATTAAAATATCCTTACTTCACGAAGATGACAACTGCTCCGCCATTTCAGTCTACCCGTGACCGCGGCCGGTGTAATTCGGCCGAAATGTCGGGATAAAAAGATATTTCGTGCCTTTTCAATTTTCTACGCGATTAGACCCGAATCTGTATTTTTATAATTACGAAATTCATTACCCTAAGCTGTTACAACAAACAAGTAAAACCGGCACACACGTAGCTATATTATACAATATTAATATGCCAAATTATATTGCGCTTTTAGTATAAGTTTAAAGATATACAAGTGAATTTTTCCACTGGGCATAAATATGACCAAATCCGAAAATATAGGGAAGTAGCTTATGCCCGCGGCTTCGCTCTCGCTCAAAAAATCTCTTAACACACTACTAAAGTTTCTATAATAATATAATTCAATCGTGATTCGAAAGACACGTGGCGCCATCTATGAACGTTATTGTTGTTTTCCTCGGGAGCAGTACTTTTTTCGGGATGAAAGGTACCCTATGTCCTTTTCTGTACATCTGACAACGTATATGCAAAATTTCAGAATGATTGGTTCTGTGGTTTAAGCGTGAAAAGGTAACAAACAAAAAAACTTACTTTCGCATTTATAATATTAAGTTAGGATTAGGATAGCGAAAAATGCTCAAAGGAGTCTCGGAACCGATTTTGAAAAAAAACAGTTCCCTTTCTAGGAATCGAACCCGCAGGTTTTGAAAATGCTTTCTTAGAGTGCCATTAACAAAAAGTCAAACGTAGAAAAGGTGTTTAATCTAAATTGTTTATGTTAAACCCGACTTTGTGGTAAGGATCGCCTTACCACAAAGTCGTGTCGTGTGTACCACACAGCGTTTAAGCTCATAATAAATAAGTATTAGTAGCTACTAAAGGCAAGCCCACACTAAATGCTGTTACAATGCGCTACATAGACATGCGATGTAGCAGGGGATGTAATGTTTGTGTTGTCAGACGCATTTAATAGATGATGTCTGCGTAGTGTGGTGCACGCCTATAGAAATATGTTTGTACAACGCGTACTCTCAATTAATATTGAGATTAAGAGCCCAAATACACATTCGATACTTGCCTCCGATAGTCGATTCCGATAGTCTGATCAGACTATCTGAAGGCCTCCGCATCATACATTTGTTTGAACACGTACGATCAGACTATCGGATCGGATGTCATAATCGTAAGCATCGTCAGGGCGACGTCGTCGTCCAGAAAAAATCTGACACGAGAATCGTACGTGTATTTCATGAATCCAATCAGATAGTCGGATCCGGCTCCCGGAAGCAACTATCGGACGTGTATTTTGACCCTAAAAGCTCTGCCATGTCAAAAGCACCACTTTTGCATCGTAACAAGTATTGTACTTAGCTACGTTTAACTAAATTAAACTACACATATTATACATCATCACGCCCGAGTTGTACGATTGTACATCCAAATTACCGACGGAGCATGGAAGGATATAGGAAACAGGCATGCGGTCCTAAGTTCTAGGGTGACAGTTCTGAATCCCGGGTTGCAAATTAGACGCCGTTCTCGAATTCGAATCATAGACCCCACGTTCGGCAGCCGCACTTGCGACCACCAAACCAACGGGTTTGGTCACCTATGTTTAATCATATACATATCTATTATCAAATATATTATAATTATAACAAGTTAACTAATACATTGACCAATATATAAGTGGCTCAGCGGCACGCATCGGCCGCCCTACAAGGATGCGACGATCACCTGCGCGCGCGCTGCCGACAGTGAAAGTGCCGCTGTAACTTCGTAACGCCGTTATGTCACAGCCTGGCGTCCGCGCAGTCGCGCCCCGACTATGACGCCGCGCGCGCACCTTCAATACCACCAAAAATAATATCTCGAATTTTTAAGCCTACAGTGACCGTACTAACAAGCATGTGCGAGTGAAACTTTGAAAAAAAAAACAAAAATCTTTTTTTCAATATGTCTTCTCTAGTGATAGTTTTGTTAAGTGCGTTAGTTTTAGTCAATGCTGGTGAACTTCAAAATGACAGCAGAGAGAGTGCGCGCGAAGAGAAGTTACGAAGTGCTCTGATTGACGCTTTTCAGAGCATCAAAAAAGGCTCAGCTAAGGGCGGCATTGACGACGATGCAGCTTCCGATCTGATCGGTTCCCTTGCCAAGCCTGCTTCTCCCAACTCTAGTCGAAACGATAAATCTACGACGGAAGATGCCTTCCACGTATTCGCGGACGACGACGGACTGTCGTTCGCAGACTTCAGTGAAGTTAAAACTGAAGCAAAACAATCGACGACCGAGAAGTCCCACAATGTTCAACACATTGTGAAGACTACTACCAAACCTGTGGAAAAAACGACTTCGAAACCGAACAAAGATGTTTTGGGCAAACTGAGTGAATCCATCAGAGATACCGTCAACGAATCCAGGAGTGCGTTGAAGAGGGACATTGTTAACATGACGGATTTGATGGGCATTGAGAACATGCTCAGGTTGTTTGATGCCGATATCTTAGTGAAACAGTGGGCAGACTTACAGAAGACCATCAGTGGAGAATGCCGAGTGGACATGCAGGAATACGTCGACGGATTGATGGAGAGGCAACTGTGGGCGCTAAAGAGTAAGTAGAAACCTTCAATATGAAATGTCAAATATAATTTAATCCAAAAACAAGGTTAATGCAACGTTTGATTTATAGTCTTGGATTTCGAAACTGACTTTTCGGTTTAGACTTAAACGCATAATTAAGGACATGTTGCAAATGTGTTTATTTTTTCACAACTGATGATATAATGTCCACGAATGGCGGATTGGATTTGTGAATTGCACAAGATATACTTTTACTGGACATTGTGCAAATAAAACAGCGTGTTGTGTGTCGTTACATAAACTTGGAACGATAACTGTTATACTATTTAATTTTGAATAAACTAATGCGATTCGCTTTCCATTTTCAATAAAAATGTTATAAATATTGTATTAAATGTAGGCATTGGAAGTATAGCTGGCTTTCTATTTGTGTACATATTGGAATTAGACTTAAAATTCGAGATTTTGTGACTAAAAAGAGAGAATTTTAATAAGACACAAAGGGGCATCATTCCTTTTAAAATTACGTAGTCATTGCATTAAACACAATGTCTATGTCATCGCCTTAGAGTGAAAACCTTGATAATGCATTTGTTCCTTGCACAGTTCCTGTGGGCTTTCGTCGCAGCTAAAAGCAATTAAATTGATTACGAACTATCTTTTACCCTCAGCAACCCGTTAAGTGACGATTTTCCATACAAACTGTCATCCCCTATTTAACTCTCTTAGGGGTTGAATTTCGAAACATCCTTCCTCATTCCTTGTCTATATTATAAAGGAAACCTCTGTGCAAAATTTCAGCTTTCTAGGTCCAAGAGTTTGTGCTGGGCGTTGATGAGACAGTCAGTCAGTCAGTCAGGACTGTTCTTTTTATATATATAGATTGATATTATATCCAATGAAGACTTAATTTCAGTGCCTACAAACTAATTTCGTATAGAGCGGCTCTCTTATGATTATAGTACCTACTTATACGTCGTAATAAAATAAAAATGACCAAATTGCATTACCGAGGTTTAGGCGACGATATAGCAAATCGTTAGCGAAATGTTTAAAACAAAGGTTAATAAAATTATTCATTCCCTGCGTTACAGTCAACCTATAAATTATTACTTTTTTCTTTTATTAATGGCAATATTAATAAAGCTATCAATAATTAAAGTAGTCGTTATAATTTAAAACGTAAGTGTTTCGTAACGTAAAATGATTATTACTGATTTAATAGCTTTGAGTAATTTAGGATACGGTATTTTAAAAGAGAATGATACATATTTGAGACTATACTGTATTAATCAAGTAGTCTTTTATGGTTGTTGTCATTTACCTCTCAGAGGAAATTAGGTAAGAACGTAAATAACTTTCTGGGTAGTCTACTCTTTAGTTTTATGTTTTCAGGGTTGCGTTTCAGTGGTGATTATTTTATGTTTTATCCAAATTCTTTTTTTTTTGTGTGTTGTATTACGGTTTTCAAATATGCCCAATAGACTCTTTACAAGGGACCTTTTAACCCACTTTCGGCTTTAGGGGTATTTTTGTAACACTTGTAGATACAGCATTTACAATTTACATACATATTTATGGACACACGGTGGCCCAAGATAAGTATCCACCTAGTTGATGTTTTGGTTTTGAGGGCAACGAACACACTATTGAATTATTACGTTGTGCTCAGAAGCAAAAGGTCAGTTAGATGGATAATTTTCTTGGGGCACCGTGTGACACAACACACGCAACTTTGCTTAAAGGTTTTATTTCAAAATATTTTTCTATGTGGGATATTCTTTTGTCTCAGATTTTTTGTTGACCCGATTGTCAGCCCGACTCAAGAATGTATATGTTACGGCTAATAGCCGAAGTGAGGCTACACCTAGTTTTAGCCGGGTACAACTAGGTGCAGCCGGCCACATGCGGTTAAACTTAAATCTATCCTACTTATCTTCGGTTAGAACTAGGTTTAGCCTTCATCATAGCGGCTAGAACTAGGTGCAGCCGCACACCGATGGTTAAGGGTAACCCCGACACGGATAGGTTAGGTTCGAAGGGGATGACGGGGGCTAGAGTGAGCGAGCGAAGCGAGCGAACGAAGCCCCCGTCATCCCCTTCGTGTTAGGTTACTTTAAACCCTGCAGACAGAAATAGGAGCCCCGCCCAGCGGGGCTCCGTCGACTTAAGCTACACCTAGTTCTAACCAACTGCTACTGGTTGCACCTAGTTGTACCCGGCTAAAACTAGGTGTAGCCGCACTTCGGCTATTAGCCGTAACATATATATTTGTAGGGCCGACTTTTTGTAGGACGTGTGTGTGTTCGTAGTGATACAAGTGTTCTATTCTATTCCCTTCCGCCAAAAAGTCGGTCCCCGATTGTCTGAGGTGTGCGACGAACTCTCTTAGGAAAACCCAACATTTATTTATATTGCTTGTTTTGTTTGTAAACATTATCTAAACATTGAACAGGCACTTGTGAATTGTGAACCTTAGATTTATTCCGAATCGGGGGAATTTACGATCGATTGTAAGCTCAATAGGCAAAAGCAAGATTTCTCTACGATTTCAGCCATTTAAAAATTAATATATCTACGTAAAAGTTTTTTAAAAAAAGCGTTGCCCCTCCCTAGAATGTCTCCTAGTATCGTGTGTGCGTTTACAGACACAAATCTCACATACACAAACACCCAGACCCGAAACAACTATCTGTAGGCCATACATTTTTTTTTCCGGGCGTTTATCGAACCCACGGCCCGTAGCGCAACAGCCAATCGCTCAGCCACTGCACCAAACGTGTGTCAAGTTGAAAATATAATATTTATTGGTGTGTTGTAATTTTATCATGATGTTAATAAACTCTACGCATATTGAGCAACTTAATTTATAAATCAGTTAATACATGATCATTAGCTATCAATAAATAAGATTTTTTATAATTATTATCATGTACAGTTCTTACTAATTACTAAAAGTCTTAAAGAAATGAAACTAAATTCATTGACATGACAAAAAAATCTTATTAAAGTTTAAACTACTTAGAATTCAGGAGCTATTTTCTTTTGCTTCATTAAATCTAGATAAGTAACTCTATTCTATCTAAACTAGGCCAGTCGATCCATACAAGAGAATTCCATAGCGGACCACACTTTTTCTAAATACACCGTACCGACTGCGCAGAGTTACGTAATGAGTTTTAAGCCAAAAATCCGTATCTGGGTCAGTAGCGGCACAGCGAAGTTAATAAGATCAAAACAATTTGTTTACTTGCACAACAGATTTTTTTTTTTTACTTCTTTATTCTTAAATAACGGCTTTGCCAAAATCGTGCTGAGATCACCGTAAACAAGGCAAAGGAGAATGGACTTTGTTGTGAAGGAATAAGGTGTAAAATTATATGATGAGAGAAAATACACGTGGTGTGGCGAAATTTAGCTTAGATAAGCTTTTTTAGGCTTACTGTGCATCTAAATTGCAATAAAGTTAAGAAAAGTTTTGTAGGTCTCATCGACATGAATATTTCTTTAAAGGATATAAAAAAAACAGTCAATGCTAACACAGATAAAAACTGTTAAAAAAGAGCCTCCTAAACTGTAATTTGAAACGAAAATGTACCATAATTTCTCATTTAGACAAAAAGACTGACTCGTCCATACATATGGAAAACAGTGTGTATATTTACATGAATGATGAAGATACATCTTGTATAATTAAATAATATTTAACATCATCCGAAACGCAAGGATATAATTACTTAGTAGCCTTTACGATGACGGTGTCGAATACGTGTGAATCATTTCATCTCACACAATCATCATGAAATGCAAAATCCCCGAAAAGTAAAAAAAACTGTAGGACAAAACCGCGTTTGTTTCTGTTTTTTTTTTATCAAATGGATTATCCTCATTGATTCTCTCTCCCAGGGCAGGCCAACGGTTACGTCGGACTCTTACGGCCAGTTTCTTCATCAAAAGTAACAGCCAAAGTCAAAGTAACGGTAAAATTTGTTTCTTACAAACTGTAGGTAGCTGTAGGTAACAGTTTGTAAGAAACAAAATTTGTTTCTTACAGTTTGTAAGAAACAAATTTTACCGTTACTTTGACTTTGGCTGTTACTTTTGATGAAGAAACTGGCCGTTACCGGCTAAAAACACGCGGTGTTTCTTCTCCTGAGCTGTGGGACCAACCCCCTGAGAAAATATCCTTTCCCTATCCCTTTTCCTTAAACATTAACGCCTGCGGAAAGATCACATTGTAAAGAAATTACATAATTATGTTCGAGCGTAAGCAAGGCCCATTTGATGAACTACTCTGCAGTGCTAGTGCCCCATGGTACTACAACGATTGAATGATGATACCAAAGCACCGGATCTACTAGGAAGTACTACTGCGCAAGTTCACTTGTGTAACCGATTTTCAAACACACTTGCAGCAATTTTACCTCTGCAAATTTTACCGACAAAGTGAACATTTGCACGCAAACACGATTTGGTGCTTAAGGTATATTACCAAAAAAAAACTCTCGTGTTGTGTTGGGCGAAGCCTATTCAGCGATTGCAAGAATACCGGGTATTCACAGCAAAAATCAAGGACAAATTACATAATTAAATATATACCTAGATCCAGCATTCCTTATCAAGTGTTTGTCGAAGAAATCAAATATTTATGTGGTCGCCATGAGCATTATATGTACTTACTTTACGTTCCTCACGTATAGTAAACCTATTTACTTTAATCAATACAAATAGTACGCTTCCGCCATCTTTTCATAGACAAAACAGCTAATAATTATTATATTTTTTTATTAAATAAATACCATTAAAATCCAAGGTCGCAAGTGCGGTTGATGATCTTAAGGTTCTTCCTTAGAATAAGATCAAGAAGGTAAAAAATATCTAACTATTTGGATCCCAATTATCGGGTTGGAGTTGTGCCCGATATTTGGTCTGCTCCACGTGGGACTGACATAATACCGGCTTCAGCTCGATGGACTTGAGAACATAGGTAATGCTTGTGTTCAACTCGTATGCAGAGATATTGCAAGGCACTTCCCGTGTGACCTAAAGGCTAGCCTTTACTTTGGCCAAAGGATTAGCATTGCCATACAACGTGGCAATGCTGCCAGTCTTCTGGACACGTTACCAGTCGACAGCGATTCGTAGGAATATTTTGATGCCCTCTTTTAGTTTAAAATAGTTTTATACTAGAATATTTTTTTCTTAATTTGTACATATATATTTGAACATAGATTATATGCTTGTAAATAAAAATATTTTGGAACTTAAAAGGCAGCATCGTATCAAGTAACTACACTGCGGAAGTATAAATCAGCAGAGGGAAACGGAATCCAAAGATGCTTGTAAGAGATAAGCCTAACATAGGTTTCACTATTACAGCACGTTAACATTACAAAAAATAAGAGAAAATACTAGATTACTACACGCTATTATTAAAACTTTGTCTATTATTTACTTTATACTTATAGTCGTCTCAAATCAAATCAAATCAAAAAAAAAAAAAACACATAAACCAATACAGGCGCTTATGAAAAGTCGAATTTAGGTGCACGGTTCCAATTAGTCGTTTCCTATGGAGAAGAGCCGGCAAGAAACTCCATGGTTACTCTTTTACAAAAAGGATATCTTTAACAACTTCAGTAAATTACAGTACTATGATTTGGGATAGGTATTGGTGGGAGAACAATGTAGTCTTGACCACAGAACAGTTATGTAATACCAAGTCTTGAGTACAAAAATTAACCAAAAAGAAAAAAAATAACACAATATCGCACCACGTTTTACGTGTTACTTTTCGATCAGAGTTTCTGAAATCTAAGTTTCATAAACAATATTTACATAATCACACATAAAAGTATAATACCTATAAGTAAAGATAAATATATCCTAATCAAACTCATCATCTGCCTAGCCTTTTCCCAACTATGTTGGGGTCGGCTTCCAGTCGAACCGGATGCAGCTGAATATCAGTATATATCCTAATCAAACTATAACCTAAAATAGGGCATCAAAATATTCCTCCGCATCGCTGTCGACTGGTAACGTACCCAGAAGGCTGGCAGCATTGCCATGTTGTATGGCAATGCTAATCCTTTGACCAAAGTAGAGACCAGTCTTCGGGTCACGAGAAGTGTCCACCAGCCCCCTTGCAACATCTCTCGAAGTTGGGCACTCGGACCCCACGACCCGAGTGTGTCGATTTTCACATCACTAAAACAAAATATTCAATTTTTCATACTTAGTTTTATCCAAGTTGCTCGAGGAAGCTAGAGAATTTTCGAATTAAGTATACATGGTTGAGAATTTTTAGAATGTTGTGAAATGTGTCCCGATACAAATGATAAATTACTCAAAAATGCTAACATGTTAGGATATTTCAAGGAACCATGAATGACCTGATGTCATACACCTTAAAAGGAAATATTAATGACATTTTGATAAATTAATGACTCGTGTAAAACATGATGTATTGAAGTACCAAATTTATCTGATTCGAAGGACTTGAAAAAATTATTTGTGTAACTGACAGATGTTTAGAAAAAAGTTTTATGTATTACTTATATTCTTTTTTCGCGTTCTAGTCAAATGAGATAATAAGCAAATTTTATATACAAAATAAGAGTTTCTGTTGTATTTGTGTATTAAAAAAAACATTCAGGCGAATTGAGAACCTCCTTCTTTATGAAGTCTGTTATATAAAAATAATATGCGGCAAAAGGCGGCAAATGACAATCAGAAAAATACAGATACTTATTAGTCAGTCGAGGAAGTGTGAGTGATGACAGTTAACATCCATACATATATAAAGCACGAAGTCACGCCTTTTTCCCATAAGGGTAGGCAGACACTGTAGAACGCGACAGCTACGATCCTAAAGGTCAATTCATACTAGCTCAGAGTCGAAGCGCATCGAAGCGTTAATCTGAAACTTAACATAGCAAATTCACCATTATCTCCACATCGTAATGCACATATTTCTTCTGAGAAGACGCGCGAATTCGCGCGTCTGAACGCGACCAAGAAGAAGAAGGAATATGTGCATTACGTTGTGGAGGTAAGGGTGAATTTGCTATGTTAAGTTTCAAATTAACGCTTCGATGCGCTTCGACTCTGCGCTAGTATGAATTAACCCTTAAATATTCCTTTAGCTTCGTCCACGTTCGTACATCTCGTCATACATGCACGTTAGCAGTTAACAATGTCGGCAAAGATGTAAGACATTGACATTATTACGACTAGATATAAATAATGTTCTTATGACAGTAAATAATTGAAATATCTTTACTTCGGAGCTACTATTTGTAGATATGTCAGTAAAACTTCTAAAATGAATAAGCACAAAAAGTTTGAATAATGATTCCACAAGCTTCCACGAAGCAAATATTCATTAATCACACAATTAGTAGTTCTTCCACTATAAAACATAAGTAATTTGATAAAGCCATGACTAGCTTTTGCAAATTTAAAAGCGTTTAGAGTTATGGCGTAATTACTAACTAAATTACTAACTTCATTTAAAGTTCGCCTAAATTAGTGATTATTTTAATACAATACTAGTCTTTATTGTACACAAAATAAACAAGAAACATTGCTATCAAAGTAGAGATGTAAAATGGACGGTATTATCGCATTAGGCGATATCTAAAAGACAACCTTTGGATGGCCATGGTTTGCAAGAAAATAGAGAGAGGTGTAACAATGAATAAGAAGACATGAAATAAAGTACTCTAAATAAATCTAAAACACAAATAAAATTTATTTATTTATTTAATCTACTGCTCTAAAATATCGTGCTGCACCTTTTTTTACGACACATGAACATTACTATGCGACGCGAAAGTCAAAATATATAGAACTAGCTTTAGAATTTGACAATCAACTCTTAACACACTACTAGTTTCTATAATACTATAATTCAATCGTGATTCGAAAGACACGTGGCGCCATCTATTATCGTTATTGTTGTTTTCCTTGGGAACAGTACTTTTTTCGGGATGAAAGGTACCCTATGTCCGTTTCTGTACACCTGACAATGTATATGCAAAATTTCAGGATGATCGGTTCAGTGGTTTAGGCGTGAAAAGGTAACAAACAAACAAACTTACTTTCGCATTTATAATATTAATAAAAAATAATAATAATAAAATTGTTAGGATATTATAACACACCGTGGGAAATGCCTTTGACGATGTAATGAGTTATGAGGTACCCATCACACCATACCACATATCACAATATATGACGTAAAAATTCCGATACATTTGCAACGGCCACCATTACACAGCCGACCTTCACTTCGTTTTCTACCGGTGTCCTAATAGCCATCTTTGATTTGGCAACGTTGCGCGCTTATGTAACAAAGTCGATCGCTGTCTCCTCACTACTTGGAGTATGGCCACTTGTTATGCTTGTATTCCGTGTTTTGGCTTAGCACTTCTGAACGTGGGCTGAGAATATTGATGTGCACTAGAATGGATAAAGTTAGAAATGAGTAGGTATAGTTATTAGAGGAAGTTGAAAGGGAACCGATTATCTTGGCATGGGCGTGTGATGAGGAGGGACGAAAATGACTAAGAGATGAATATAAATGTTCATGGAAGGAGGGAAAAGGGATACCAAAGAAAAGATGGACTTTGCCTGACCTGAGGATCGTACCCAAAGACCTCACACTCAGCAATCGCGTTTGCGACCCCTAGACCAACAAGGCAGTCATTCAGTATTCAAATTACCTTAATTTTTTTTAACATATCATTGTCCTCCTGGTTTATTGCTATCTACTACTTAGTTTCAGATTGTTTTTAATCTTGCCTTATTGTTTGACGGCTGTGGTATAATTCGAGATTTCATTATCATAAAGAACTGCAGTTTTAAACATCTGCATTCTTAACTTTGGACGACGTTCTTAATTTTTGTTAATGTTTTTCGAATATTGAACCATTTGATGCTTCTTTCTTTGCTGACCAGTCCCCGATCTCGCTAAGGTCAACGATTGCAGTAAGAAGTACTATTGGATGCAACTTGCAAGAAGTAACAATCAAAATTCAATGTCAGCGGATCTGCATTCGTTTTAGAAATGCATTATGTGGCAATTAACAAGTTACAATTCGACCTTGTCTTTCTTTCTCAGTAAAGATGATCGTTAATGCCAGTCTTTTGAGGAGTCCCGTTTGGGTTGGTCTTAGGGTGGTAGTTACCGACATTTATTTTTTACTCGGAAAATGGAATAGAATTTTGCGCAATTAGAATAGTACCAATTGTAGTTACATCAATAGTAGTTAATAGGATTAGGAATACTATTGATGTGATTTGAATTGGTGCTCTTCAAATTCGTGCGTTTAATGGAATACTTTCTAGAATGTTACATAAACGGTTGTATAAACTAGAGAATGAATGACACCAGCTTTAGTCTTCTTATCTTATTATATTATCATAGAAGGACTAGAAATTGTTAATTTATATTCATGGCTGAGCGTCGAATTATTTTACTAATTATTTCTTTGGCAACCTTTTTGAAACAAAGTATTACTTTTTTATTTTTATTTGACTGGGTCGTGTTTTTCGAGTCAATAATGTTGAAATGGATGTGTGGAGTGACCAGAATGGATAAGGTCAGGAATGAGTATATTAGAGGAAGTTTGAAAGTAGCGCCAGTGACGGAAAAGTTGAAAGGGAACCGTTTGTCTTGGTATGGGCATGTGAAGAGGAGGGATGAAACGCATGTGACCAAAAGAGGTATGAATATAAATGTGGATGGATGGAGAGGAAGAGGGAGGCCAAAGCAAAGATGGATGGATTGTGTGAAGAATGATATGCAAGAGAAGGGAGTCAGTGATATCATGACCGGTGACAGGACGGAATGGAAGAAGAAAACGTGTTGCGCCGACTACAAGTAACATGGGATAAGGGCAGGAAGAAGAAGAGTGTTTGTCGAGTCACACCTCATGATAAGCGCAGACAGGGTCTAAGACGGAACACACGAATCCAAGTAACAGAGATATAGAGAAATTCCCCTATACTCCTCTGGCTCTCACATACACACGACGGAACACAGTAAATTGCTTGGCGGACTTTAGTGTAAGGTTGGTAGCAAGCCTATCGTATAGATCCTACCACCAAGCAAAACTTAGTCTTATTGATAACCAAAAAACAGCATGATTTCTAACTCAGACAATACGTAAATTAATGTGAACCTAGTCCATACGTGCGTGATCTAAACCTATTTGTATTTTGAATTGCTGCATGTAGCGCGCTGTCAAAAGAAAGTACTCACATCTATCATACTTACACTTTAACGATATTTCCTTTGGATTTGGTAAAATATAAGATTTCGACATTGCTTTTGAATGTTTTAAATTCGTTTCATTTAAGTTTTAAACAAATCTTCTCAGTATTATAACTTTCGTAAGACACATCCATATTTATGATTAAGGTAAAGGCACCCAATTCCGAGGGGTTCTAAAAATGGCACCATATTCCGATGTATTTAGAATAACGGCGTTTTCAAGCAATTTACAAGTTCTTTTTGTTTGCAAGATACATTAATCAATAAAAAATTTATCTGATTATGTTTTTATGAGCAAAAGAGTGCTTTGGTGCCATAACGTTTTAAAATAAACAGTAAGTTTGACGCTCGCAGCTGACTCGAACGCGCGCTTCATACATTTCGGACCTTATGCACGTGATTAATACGATTTGCTAAATAGTGTTTTGTATGATAATTTTATACTGTGTGAGTTTTTGTTTAGGTTGAAATATTGGAAGGGTTATATTTTTTATTGAAAACAGTTAATATTTTAATATTTTCTTTCCAAATTGAGGAGAAAATAAGTTTTTAAAATACCGCGGCATTAGGTGCCAAATATTTTAGTTGGTTCCTAAATACCGATGTATACCACGGAAATGCAATTTAATAGACGTTGACTTTTTTTCAAATTTTGAAGGCAGATTTATGATTACGAACTTAATATTTTAGCTCTGATTACTTAAATAACCAATAGATATAAAAATCTATTTCCGAGGTACACTATGGCGTCGCATTTACTAATTATAGCAGGTCAAAGATTGCCTGTTTAGGTACTTTGTTAATTCGTTGTATGGAAAAGCTAAGTACAGAAAATTAAGTTATTAATGTGTTCTGATATAATCCTGAGAGAGTTTTGTATATTTTTTCAAAGATATCGCAATTGAACATTAATTTATTTATTTAATATTAAAAAATCTTTTACTTTTTATTACTCGGAATTAGAAATCTTGAAATATCTTGAAATATCTATCTAATCTTGATTTAGTATTATAAAACGCTATTCCGATGTATTTAAGTCGGAATAAGGTTATATTAGTACCTAATTCCGTGGTATTGGCACACGTTAAATACAGAGTGTTCATTATCTTATGCAGCTTGTTCAAAACTTTACTATTGTTTTAGTAAATGCAAGAATATAAATTTGCCCTTTAAAATAACTTTCATATTCCGATATACTCAGATATAGTTATACTTATATATTATATACTTTTAATAAAATTGTTTTATTATTACAATTGTTTTATTGTAGGAGAATGAAGCCAAGAAAATAGTACACGGAAGAGGAATGCTATTACAGCAATTCATAATGGCAGTAGTGTTTATAAAGTTTCTCGACAGTACAATATTCCCGAATTCCTATCTAAGTAAATTACATATTGTGGTACCATATTAATAATCATGTTAGACAAAGTCTGAGACTGATCCAAAACATACAGATAGAGAAGATAATAAATAGACTTGATTTTTTGAACATCATGTACCATTCTCCCCACCTCCTTTCCTTTATATTTTGTACACTCGGAATTGGGAACCAAATGCATCGGAATTAGGATTTTTAAATCGGAATTAGGTGCTTCGGACTTCTTCATATTTTTAAATAATTTGACATTATTAATAAACTTTTATTGTCAAACTGTGAGTATATTTCAAAAATAAGATATATAATACTTCTGATAAAAATAGCCAATTCTACAGAAAGGTATATTAAATACTTAATTTTTTATGTTCTTTCTAGTTATGGTGAAAACACCGCGGAATTAGGTGCCTTTACCTTAGTTACGGTTTACTTACGTTCCACGACTCGCGACCTCGCCGCATGTTCAGCTCATGATTAAGGGCTCCGTTTGAGTCCGAAACTAGTCAGGCAATCCCGAATAAATGCATGTGAGTAAACCGTAACTAATCATAATATAAATCTTCTCATTATCTCACGTTTAAAGATCTGTTACCGTTTTGATAGTGTATAAAATCCGTTGATATGATAAAGGCGTGCTTACTTTATTTACCAACACAAATACACATCAGAAGAATCATTCACAAATTCACAATGCATAATAACAAGCTCAAAGGAATATGAATGATGAATGGAAAATGATACGTACTTTCGCAATATTTGAAGTATTGTGAGAAGAATGCGTGAATGTGTTCTTGAATTGACATAGTATTTAAAAGTGAAATTAATAAATAGATGGTAAATGAAACAAATATCGAATTTATCTAATAAAAAGCATTGCAAAATTTAATGCAACCTGCATTATATTTTGCACTTCGAAGAATCAACCTAATTAATTATATCGGTAGGTACCTAATTAAGTCGGGAGCGTGTGCTAACCATAATATTTTAGTTTAGCATCGATATGGGTAGACTAGCTGTTGCCCGCAGCTTCGCTTGCGTAAAATTTTAAACCCTTTTTAAGCCTTTTTTAAATGTAGGTACTTCAAAAGTACCAGATTTCTCATACAAACTTACAAGACTTATTTCACCCCCTTAGGGGTTGAATTTCCAAAAACCCTGAAACATGTGTACGTTTATTTCTGACCAGTAACCTAAATATTGAATTTCATGTTTCTTACTTCAAAAGTCCCAGATTTCTCATACAAACTTACAACACTTATTTCACCCCCTTAGGGGTTGAATTTCCAAAAACGCTGAAACACGTGTACATTTACTCCTAACCAGAAACCTTAATACTTAATTTCATGCTTCTTACTTCAAAAATGACGGACTTGCATACAAACGTTAATCACCCTTTTCACCCCCTTAGGGGTTGAATTTCGAGAAATCCTTTCTTAGTGGATGTTTTTGTCACGTAAGGAGCCTACTGTCCAAATTTCATATTTCCAGCTTTAGTGGTTTAGGCTCTGCGTTGATGAATCAAATGTCAGTCAGTACCAGTCTCTTTATATATAAGAAGAAGATATCGGCGCCTTTTTCTCTACTTCTTTTTTTACCCCTCGTTTACTTACCTACATGTAATCGCGACTGTTCCATTTTTTTTTACCGTATCGTTGTGCTATGTTAAGGATTATTAAGACTTCATAGATTAAATCTTTTGATCTAAGTTTTGATGACACAATGTCAGAAGAGAGCCTTCTGATTCTTTCTTATTTATGTTCACTGCTTCATATTATCGGGAAACAGGCAACAAGTATTATAACCGCGTCGTGAGAAGAGATAGCAGCACAGCTGCAGATCTGCAACTTTCATCTCAGCACAATCATATTGTTAGCGTTGCGTAAGGTTGCTTCGCTTCCCAGTCCGTTTGAGGTGTTTGTGATTGCTAATTGTTTAGTAGCGTCATTGTTATTAAATTATTTATGACAATTCATTGAGAAAGAGTTGATTGAAGTCACGCCTTCTCTGACTCGTAAAAGCTAAAAAAAAATATCCACTAGCTATTTGAGAACAGCTCATGCCGTGGTGAAAAGATTACCCAGCCAGCAAGGTTGATGGCGGGGCTGACTGTCTCCAGGGTATACCGGACGTCACTCATGGAGGCTATAAAATTGTTAAAATGCAAAAGGAACATTCTCCTTTTAAAACATTTGTGAACATTACAAATATATACTTGAAGTAATATGTAAGTAAACACGTTTAAAATCAAAAAATCAAAAGTTTTTATTTCACATAAACCATTACAGGCACTTATGAAAAGTCGAATTTAGGTGCACGGTTCCAATTAGTCGTTTCCTATGGAGAAGATCCGGCAAAAAACTCCATGGTTACTCTTTTAAAACCCATATCTTTAACAATTTGAGTGGGTACAGTTATGACTTAGAGCTCTTACACACGAGCGGCATGTTCCCAACGGCAGAGGTAACTGCAGCCGTCGACGCGTCGACGGCAGCAGTCGACCTATAGCGACACTTGCAGTTGTTGCCGCTGCCGCTGATCTTCGAAGTTGAAATGTCGACGGCTGCAGTTACCTCTGCCGTTGGGAACATGCCGCTCGTGTGTAAGCGCTCTTAGAATAGTTATGAAAGAGCAAAGTAGACTTAAGAGCAGGAACCACAGGTTTTAAATCTATACATATAAAAATGAATCCCTATTTCCCTTGGTCACGGCATCACGCGTGAGCAACTGGACCAACTTCGCAAAATTTTTTTTGTTGTGTTTGTAATTGTCCGGAGTAGGTTCTTATGAAAGAAAACTTTGATATTTAAAAAAAACGAAATTATCTGAGTATGTCCATATTGTTCAATTGTTTACCACATGCATGAAAATGGTTTTAACTTTTTGTTACTATTTTGGTTTTGTTTCTGAAGGTAGTACCTAAGTAGGAAAAAGTGCATTGCAACGCATGCCGAGTACAGCTAGTAACATATAACGCAAATGATTGTTTCACACAGTGACAATAACAGTCATGTTTATCTACAAAATGTTTAGAGAGGAAATCACAGCGTTAACAGTGAAAGAAAATATCGTTACCTATCAAAATCTCAGGTGTGTAGAAAACCTGCACACCTAAGAGGGCTCCATAAAGTTCTCGATGGTGTGCGTAGTCCGCCAAACCGCACCAGGCCAGCGTGCTGAACTAAGGCCTTAACCCTTTTCGTTCTGAGAACTGGTCTGTGCTCAGCAGTGGGACAGTCCTGATTATGCTATAACTAGCTTTCGCCCGCAGCTTCGCTTGCGTGAAATTTTGAACCCGTTAAGTGACGATTTTCCATACAAACTTTCATCCCCTATTTAACTCCCTTAGGGGTTGAATTTCGAAAAATCCCTTCTTCGTGGATGCCTACGTTACAAAAGGAACCTACTGTCAAAATTTCAAGTTTCTAACCCCAGCGGTTTATGCTGTGCGTTGATAGATCAGTCAGTCAGTCAGTCAGCTTCTCCTTTTATATGTATAGATAAATAAGCTACTCGGTTAGCATAGTGATGTGCAAGTTATCAGACTGTCAAAATGATGTCATTGCCAAATATGACGAGTCATACTTCAAAATGAAATGACGTTGCGAATCCCTATGAGTCATTATGACCTTTCTCTATGTAGCTTTTAAAGTCATTTCACAATGAGTTTCTAAGAAATTCGTTAGCAATAGCCATTGATCCCTGTTATACTAGCAATACTTTAACGTTATTGCTACACCGTATTTCAGCCAAACTACACAAACTTTGGAAATCTGTTAATATAATTACATAGTTTAACGTATAAGCTAATTAATTGTCAAAATGAAATTGTTCTCGTCTTCCTTGTTTATCCAAAAGATATCGCTATTAGCAATAAGACCAACATTGTGTATTTAAACATTGTTCTTTGCTTTTGCGATTGTTATGGATAAAACACATACTCAATCTTCTATCTATCTATAAATTATTGTGACATGATGACAAATTAGAACAACAGATACAAGTCTTACTTGTGTGCTGCAACTGCAACCTATGACAAAACATGTGTCGTGGATTTGACAAAATTTTGTTAAGATGCTAACATGCACAGCACGAGATAATTTTGTTGATGCGTTATCTCGTGCCGAGACGAGATAAGTCAAACATTATCTCGTGTATGTTAACTAGCAGGTCGCGTCTCGTATGAGATATGCCTTGTTAGGCGGTACTAGGCCTGTAGATTTCGGATTCAATTTCTGCATCAATTTCAATATTTGTATCAATCAATACAGACGGTCTATTCGCAGATATCTTTGAAGTTTCCCTAGTTTGATCTACATCAATATATTTTGCAATGTAGCTTGTAGGCCTGTGAGTGTAAATCGTTCATCATGATATTACTAAATAATGCGTTATAATAATTAAAAATTCACTCAGTCGCATACACTTGCAACACATTACACATTCGTTGCAGAACGTGCGCGTGTGCACTGATGTTTGCAACTATTTCGTAATACTGTTATTGCTAAAATATTCAACTTAATGGAGCGCCATGCTGAGTGTACGGATTACTTTATTATTTGTATCATTCATCCTTACACAGCATGAGTAGTTAGTGACGATACATCAACAAAAGAACTGCTTTTCGATACATTTTTTTATGGAACAGCCGACTTTTTTCAGGAATTCAGCAGGGTTTATCTCATCGTAAAAGTTGTACAGTATGATGAGCAGGGTTTATGGTTTTCGGATGTAAACTGACTAACAAGTCATGCTCGGCTGTCCGATTTCGAAACCTAGTAGGGGCTTAAAGCGAAATTTTACAGGAGAGCGCATAAACGTTAAATCGGTCAGCATTTGAAAAGTATTTATGTTAGGTAAAATCACGTGGTTACAGTGACTTACCCTATTAAAATGATCAGAGGCAGTGAATGGCACTTACTAGGTATCGATGCTTAAATATACCTACTTATTATGCGAGTTTTCAACGCTGGTGTTTTTGTATTTGGTAGAGATTTTCTAGGTTAGCAAGATTATGCAATAAAACGATTTTATAAAAAGTGTCCCTTACTAGGTTTTGAAATGGGACAGCCGTGCTGTATAAAGAACTTACGCATTTCATCAGGCCTTTTGCCATCCTCTTATGCCATGGATGCTTAAACACAATTTAAGTCATGGTAATTTAAACTTTCAATGTATAATTTTAGTCACTTCTTCTCACGTGTCGGCACGAGCTATAAGAGAATAGCTCATGCCGTGGTGATAGATTAGCCAGTCAACAAGGTTGGTAGCGGGGCTGGCTGCCCAGGTTGCGTCGGACGTACTTAAGTATCGTCACTCGTGGAGGCTCTTTTAACACCTTTACCGCCCATGCATCATTTTTGCATCACTTTTTAATAATCTGTAGCATCTGTTGCACTTAAATAGAGGGCGGCGAAATTATCCTCCGCGCCGGGCAGCTGAATCCCACGCTATGCCACTGAGCTATTCTGAGATTGTCCAAACTATAGACAAAACCAATAACTATAATCTTAAGTAATACCAATATTCCGACGGAAATAACCACGAAAGCAACAAAACCATGAACTTACTTTAAGTTCAGTTACTATTCGGTAAAGTGAGGCCTTGTTCCGAGTCGTAACCTTGCGCGGGCGCAAGTTCCCCTTTATAGCCATGCTGCAATGTCCTGCGCACGAGTCGCCGGACCGGACAGGACGTAGACCGATAGTTTCACTTTCTATATACGATGCCAACTTATGTGAATGTACTATGTGCTTATTGATTTTCTTGATGATTTTCCTTAAGGGTTTTCCTACACGGTAGTGCTTTACTTTTCCGAGAGAAATATTTAATTTGTTATAACTCTTCCAAGTATACAAAATTAGTCGGAAAGGGGGTACTTATCCACGGCCACATATACCTATACTGATGCCTGTATTGAAGCAAGTGTTAAAATTTCAAAAGTCAATCATTTTTATTTCCATGCAAAATGAATCAATAGTTTTTTTCAAAAATTCCTTACCCCTGCTTTAGTTACGAATTCAGAAAATGGAGCTACTAATCCGTAACCCCAAATATGATCAAAAATGTAACACTGAGAGCTGGTTATTGTTGAGGATAGATAGAAAGTGTATATTTATGAAATTTTTGAACAGCTATTTCTCCTAAACTTTTGACTTTCGGGTAAAGTTGTAGAGAAAAAGTTATTCATTATGTTGGGTACTTTAACACCCTTTCGGATTAGTACTCCCCGTTCAGTTAATTGTTATTGGTCACGATCCCGTGGCAGGGTTGTAGAACAGTTATGTTGTTACTCTATCTAAAAACACAGAAAAGTAAAAAAAAACATGAGAGGAATTGGCAATTTTGCATTATTTCCTTATTCCATTTCAACTCTTAATACTTATATTAACAAAACAAGTAGCTAACAAACGACATGGAAATGAAATAACCATAAATCCCGCGGAAACCCCCCATAGATTACACCATCGGATAGCTATAGCTGGCAACACTTTCTACTTACCTGTCTATGGTTTCCTACTGTGTGTACCAGTGTGAATGAGAAAGTTTTTAGAGAACCAATTTTGATAGCGTTTTTGTATAAACCAACGTCGTATGTTACTCCATAACAATGCGTTTACATACATACATTATGGATTACCCTATCGAAGTTTTCTCTATGAGTTTCGCTTCATACAGACGTTCCCTATACACCGGGGGCCCGAGCCATCCGAAAGATTTTAACCTTCGATTCCGATGCCTAATTGGACAAGAAAAGCTAGAATATAATTTGTTAAATGAAGCTTAATTTTCGAAACATTCATTAATTACGGAAATTCATACTTAAATCGAAAAATATCTATGGTAACAAGTCCTATGAACGCGGCGCGGCGTTGCGACTTTTGTCATATCATACCCCTCTCGCCGTATGTCTTATTTGTCGGGGAAGGTTGTGAAGTGAGAAGTTTCTGATCCACTCACACGATAATTTATAAATGTTGCCATATCATCCTAAAGTACAAGTTTTGAGGTTATAAGGATGTACTAAAGTTCATTGATTCATAAAGGAAAGAAAAAATAATTAATTGGAGTTTTGTTGATATAAACATTTGACTTATAATAGCATCAGAAAGGCGTGGTTAAAATCTTTAGGGTACCTCGAGCCCACGGTGTATTAAACAGTGCGAACAATGTACGTCTTTAAAGCTCAAATTGTTTTGTTTATGTGGTTTCTGGATTTAGGTTAGGTTAGGTTCTGGATTTAGGTAGGACACACTTTTTATTTTTTCTTCTTTTCTCTAATATTCAATATGTCAGTGTCATGCATACCTGTTATTTGCATGGTTACTGAAATGCTGATTTGTTATTGTAAGTGACAGTGCTGTTGGTGTGCTTATTATAAATAAATAAATATACTTCGACACTCATTGATTTAGTGGTCGTAAGTGCGACTGCTGAGCGTGAGGTCCTGGGTTCGATCCCTGTTTGGGTAAAGTATTATTGGGTTTTTCCGTGTAGAATTTCTCAGTAGCAGCCCGGAGTCTGGATTTGTTCCCGGTTGATGGGCCTATGGTCGCCCTTACATGGGATTTAAAACATAACGGCGAAATGAGGGTGTTTCTATACACCTCTGCTGAATCCTTCGGGGAATACAGGCGTGATGTTATGTTACTTAGACACTTAAGACATCTTGTCCACTGCTGGACATAACTTAAAGTTGAAAAAGGAACCGTTTCAAAAAAAACTTACCCCTTTTGGGGAACATAGGCGTCGGTATATCTATGTATGTATGGTGGGCGTATAATGTGGGTTAGATACTCGCTTGTCTCCCTGCCCCGCCTCTACCGCGTAGTGGGTGGGCCCATGTTTTTGACATCGATACTATCTATGTCACTATGCCACATGTGTTCTTCAAACACTTAGCCTAAGCGTATAAGGGGGCGCAGGCCGCGCAAGCAACACGATTCAGTCAGTTCTACAATCCATACAGTTGGGCGACGCCTACACGGGCGGCGACATCGCCCAACATCAAATGCATTGCCCAACTTTATAGATTGTAAAACGCTTAGGGTAAAATTAATCAAATAAATAACTTTGGACAGTGTACATACGTTTATTTGGTAAAAAATCTTTAACGGGCTGACGGACCCTAGCTTAAATTAGGCCTACCTATCTTGTCCTGCAGCATTGTAGAAGGCTTTTAGGCCAGGCATACAGCATGCACTTGTAGTAGATACACTTTTAAGTCATCATTATTAGCGTTCTGTTGGCTGGTGGTAACTTTTTCGCGCCACTCGGTATCGCAACAGTGTTTCGGCACATGTTGCAGAGGTTGTCGTGTACCGCATACGAGTGCTTGCTGCAGCAAATGTGCGCGACGTGTATCGCTTCATGTGCTCCGTTTGGACGAGTGTTGGCAAACAATGTATCGAAACAAGTGCCCGAGTAAAATGTATCGTGACATGTGTTTGGAGAGGACGAGTGTAGCCCAACATGTATCCTAACTTGTTCCCGAGTATAATTATGTTGCGGGACAAGTGTCGCGACATGTTTCTGGTATGGACGAGTGTTGCGCAACATGTATTGCAACTAGTTCCCGAGTATTTTACGGCACAAATATAGCGTCATATACCCACTGAGGACGCGATGTACGCTTCGTTTGCTGAAGAATACATCGCCAGTTCCCTTTAAAGATACAATTACAATAGACCGACACACCTATATTGTTCAACAACATATCAATGATGTGTAGGAATGTTTCAAACATAGTTTGAGATGTAGTACACGATATCAATTACCTTGAAAACAAGTTAGGCAACTCCAAAACAAATTCAATGCAATTAACCGAATCTAAATCAATAATAATTAAACGAGAAAGTTCCATGAAACTATCCGCGGACAGTAGGTCAGGTCGCTCAACAAGGACAAACATATATGCTTATTATACGTGCGAGAGAGACGGCTATCTCTCCACATAATAGCGTTATGTAAGATGTCAGGTTCGATTCTCGCGCATTTTAATAGTTTCTGCGAGGATAATGCGCGTTGCAAAATGTTTGGCTAAGTTATGAAAGTTAGAACATAAATGTCATTAAGAGACATCGGTTTTAAAGCCGTTTATGAGTAAGCTGGTCTGTGAAGAAATGATTGCCTATGGAGTAGTCAAATGACGAAAGAGCTTTCGGAGAATCCGAACAGTAATTTGTCGGTTTTTTTTTTCTACTGGACTGCTGTAGGTGGTCCTAGGGGACCCTTCTTACGTAACCGGGAAGTTATTGTCGAGACCTGAAGGGTCTCCAGCCAATGGGGGGGGGGGGGGGAAGTAAAATACTTAACCTAAGCTAACTACTTGTACTACACTAACATCATGACTACCTGCAACAACAGCACTAAGGGCGACCCCTAGTGGGACTCGGACCTCGGCTTAGGGCGTTGCTGGCGGGGGGTAATTTGTCGGGCAAATAATTTTTATTTTATATAACGTTAGTCGGTAAGGGGGTACTAATCTGCAGGTCACTTAAAGTGTCACTGATGACGGTTTTAAAACAAGTGTTAAAATTTCAAAATTCGTTAATTTTTATTTCCATGTAAAATAGTTTTGATTATAGTTTTTTCAAATATTCTTCGTCCCTGCTTTAGTTACGAATTCAGAAAATGGTGCTTCTAATTCGTGACTCTAAATATGACCTAAAAAGTAAACACAGCTGATCATAGCTGAGGATAGATAGATTTTAGCATATTTTTTTATGTAATTTTTGAACAGCTACTTTTCTTAAACTATTGACTTTTGGGGAAAGTGGTAGAACAAAAGTTTTTCATTATTATAGGTACTAACACCCTTTCGGATTAGTACTCCCTTTCTGACTAACCTTTTACAGTCCATGACTACCTGTCTAGAGGCCAATAATACTAACAAAATTGTTTAAAATCGCAATCGAACCGCAGCCGAACCACGGCTTGGCTTTGACTGTTATTCTATAAGGTGGTTCCCCCACAGTGACGCAACTCGAAACGATACGCATCGCACATAAAAGACTCATTTAGCATCGCACTGAATTGTACGGAGTCGCACACAGCTATTGTATAACGCAAGTCTCCATAGTACGCACGCGGTTGTTGTCGCTCCGACTTGCGTCACCAAAACCGCCTAAAAAAAGTCAAAGAAAAAGCCGTGGTTCAGCTGCGGTTCTATAGCGATTTTAACCGGTTACGTACCGCCCGTCGTCCCAGGACGACACTTGTCTTATCTATTGTGTTTATAATTACCGTGCTTAAGTTTTTAAACAATTTTGTTAGTACAATTGGCATCCTTAGGTCTTTACGGTGTTCATTATTGACGTAAAAAGAAATCTGAAATACCTATAAAACTCACAATACTATTGGCAATAAAATTGCCGTTTACGTTATTTTTATTACGGTTTTTTTTTTTAATCCTATAACAAAACCCTCCCGTAATAAACTCCTTGCTGCACCCACGTGCCCATCCTTACCTTGTCTAATCTTCGGCACAAATCCAAGACCTCGAGCGACAATTAAAGCAATAAAACCCGATTCTACCAACGTCAGATAGCGTTTATCTGAGCAATAAGTTACACGTTTCGAAAATTTCGATACAAAAGCTGTGATTAAAACGTCATTCTTTAGATAAAAGTTATCTGACGTTGGTTAAATTGGCCCTCCACTTTAATTTTCGCCGGTTTCCAGACATACAGGTCTGCTGACGCCGGAAGCGAATTAAAACCAGCGACATATTGCCCGGTTACATAACTATCTTTGCTGCTGACCCACTAACCGAGTGCCTATGACGCAGGCAGCATAGATTGGGCCACTTACGGAATTCTAATAAGCCGCTCTAGGAATTGATTATGGTTATTTGCTGTCAGTAATTTCTTCCTTATAAGCTAGGAGCTTAAAGTCCTTATTGCATGTTTCTGTTGTCTGTTCTTTGATTTTATAGCGTTTAGGCGATTCACACACTGCACCGCATCACGCAGCGTAGCGCGGGAGTGCGTGTTCTTATGTTGTTTGCAAGTATCTGAATTTGTATAGAAAACACGCATAGTGCAACACACTGAAAACACTGCGCGGGAATGCGTTTTCAGTGTGTTGCACTATGCGTGTTTTCTATACAAACACAGGTACTTGCAAACAACGTAAGAACACGCACTCCCGCGCTACGCTGCGTGATGCGGTGCAGTGTGAATCGCCTTAAAGAACTGTTTGGCGCCGTTTTGACTGTACTTAAGCACAAATGTTGAACCGTGTGGGGACGGGAATATAAGACTTCCTCACCGCATGCTCGGATCGGAATAGACGCGTGTTGTTAGATTCAACAACACCCAGCACGCTTGGTGGTAGGATCTATACGGGCCGCCTGGCTAGCTATTACTAGGATTCGTATGCTCCATCTTCGACCCTGTCTGCGCTTACCAGCAGGTGCGACATTATTAGGAAGAGCGCTGGGGGGTTACCATGATCTGTTAAAGCAGGAATGTTTTAATATTATTACGAGAGTGGGTAAGAGATGGCGCTAGAGAGCTGTCTAGCGCTGTCACTTTCCCACTCTCGGAATAATATTAAAACATTCCTGCTATAACAGATCATGGTAACCCCCCAGATGTTTGAAATACAGATTTTTTATCTAGTTCAGACACAGATGTCTTTATATAATAACTAGCTTTTGCCCGCAGCTTCGCTTGCGTGAAATTTTGAACCCGTTAAGTGACGATTTTCCATACAAACTTTCATCCCCTATTTCACCCTCTTAGGGGTAGAATTTCCAAAAATCCTTTCTTAGCGGACGTCTACTAACTAGAAACTACCTCCCTGCCAAATTTTATCTTCATACGTCTAGCGGTTTTCGATATTTCGTGATGAGTGAGTGAGTGACCTTTCGCTTTTATATATTTAGATTAGAAAAAACTTTAAAAATAATGTAAATCTGTTTTAAAAATGTAACCTGTGTTTGAGTTAAATAAATTAAATGGAAACTATAAATTCTAATAGGTGCAAAATATGCACATATTTTTGTAAGCAATAAGTGTGTACCAATAAGAATCTGATTTTATGTTCTGAACTCTGCAGTATTTAAATACTTAATTACGAAACCCTTACGAAATAACTGTAAAGTTCATATTTTCAATAAATATTATTTTAAATTGCGTAATATTTTAAAATAATAGTGATCTACGACCTATTATGATAAGCACTATGTATTTAAGATGCGGCTATTAGCTTAAACTAAAGTCTTTGATGCACTAGACTGATCGCTCTTTTATGTCAGCTTATGATTCAACCCAGGGAGCCTACTCCCTAAGTCCGTCAACGAAGTTAGTCGCCCGTCCGAAAGTAGCCCGAAACGTAGAAGTGAACAAAACAAGTGCCAAGTTCAACTTTTCGGATGGGAAAAAACACATCGGTAGTTGGGACAACTGTCAAATCGTGTTGTCATTCATTCTTAGTTCGGGCCCCAAATGATCGTATGTCCGTAGGTGATAGGGAGTAGGAAACGCTCGTAACAGGCCGAAACCATGGACTTCGCGCTTAGGGAGTAGACCCCCAGCCCCAGCTTACTCGTAGAGCGTGAGACATTTTAGAAAATAACAAACGTTACGATTATTAAATTAGATCTTTATAATAGAATAATAATCAGTACACTATAGATTAAGAACTACTTGATGTAATCTCTAACAATACCAATCTAAACTATCTGCTTGGAATAGAAACAAAATAATTCAGTGCAGTTATTTCTGCTGCCAAAAAGCATTGGTGTGTTCCGATTTGAAGGGTGCGGGTATAGGTGAAACATAGAAGTAATATGTACTACTATAAGGTCCTTGAGGTGAAATTACAGGTACATTAGAGTTTTCAACTTTACCTTTTAGGTTGGCAACGAATCAGCAATCCTCTTAGGTTTGTAGGTGTATATAGGCGGCGGTAACCATAATGCTTGTTTCCTACGGTGCGTGATATCGTGCACCGCGACGCACGAGCTCGCACCGAGCGACGCACCATGAGAAGAGACTCGTCCGTGGTAACGCAGACGCGTGCAGAGCGGTGCGCCGTATCCACATCACGCACCTTCATAATGTGGCTTCCCACGGTGCGTGATTTTACGGATGATACCACGCACAACCGGTGCGCGCTACCACGCACCGTGGGAAGCCAGCTTAAGGTGGACCATCGGCTTATTTATCAAACGATTAAAAAAAAAACATTTATTAGTAATAATAATAAATAATGAGGCAAACTATTGTAACGTGTAATGACCCACAAAAACAAAGACTTTAGTTCAGTTCAAAAAACAATAAAAATAAAGAAAGCTGTCGGTCATAAACGTAGTAGCCACGCTGCTGTTACGGTTACATAATTACTTTAAAACAATAGGTCTGAGATTTACGGCAAGCCATACAGACTTTATGAGTGTGGTTGTGAGTTGTGTTCTGTTCTGAAGACCATAAAAATCACTCTTGCTGAGAAAGCAACACTTATCTATGGAACTAATAAGATTTGATGGGTTTTCTTACCCCTTAAAAGGTCACATAGCAAAGCGTCAAAGAACTACTTGTGTTTTTTTTTTCTATTTGGCTGCTGTAGATGGTCCAGGTTGCGGACCCCTTTTACGTAACCGGGCAGTTATTGGCGAGACCTGAAGGGTCTCCAGTCAATGGGGGGTGGTAAGTAAAATACTTAACCTAAGCTAACTACTTCTACTATGCTAACATCATGACTACCTGCCACAACAGCACTAAGGGCGACCTCTAGTGGGACTCGGGCTTCGGCTTAGGGCGTTGCTGGCGGGGACTTGGGGGGGAGACAGCTTGATGAGGGCTGAATTATCGGTGTGAAGAACTACTTGAAGGCTCGATTAATTTAAGTACTTTATTTTTATAACGAAGGTGACGTGACTACCTACTTTTTTATTCTTTGACTTGGTCACTTTTTACCCCAGCCGCACCTAATGGTAAACGCAGACTGGGTCTAAGATGGAGCACACGAACCCAAGTAACAGAGATATAGAGGGATTTCACTATACCACTCTTTCTCTCACATACACACGACGGAACACAGTAAACTGCTTGGCTTTAATGTAAGGATGTTAGCTAGCTAGGCGGACCGTATAAATCCTACCACCAAGCGTATCACCACTTGTAACCTACCTCTACTGGTCTCACAGGTCTCAATTGATTACAGTGTATTTCCATTGTTTATGATCAATAGCCCATATGACTACAGGGTGTTAACGAATTCGTGTAATTCCTTAAAACCACATGATCTACTACTGGTGTAGACAGGCCCCGCACGGGATTTAGCTTGATTAAAAATAAAAATACCTACTTATTTTTTCATGCGGCTTTGTTATTGATCGTATCTAAACCATGTAATAAGGATTCAGTAAAAAAGTAAGTTTTTTTTTACAAAAACATTAACGAATGTACAGCGACACTGCTGGCAGGAACGACTAACGCGATATCGCTCTTTGCAGTCAGATAACTCAAGGCTCTAAAAAGACTCTGAAATTGAAAACCAATTTTTTTCTTTATTTTTTTTTTACTTTTCTAAAATTCCCATTTAGGCTTAATCTGTGTCACCAGTAGATCACGCGGTTTGAAGGAATTACACGATTTCGTTAACATCCTGTATACTTGAGCCATTACAAACGTGCTAATAACTGAGTCATAAATCATTACGTTAAAGGAATGTGACAATGCTGCGCAAGTCGTTATCGATAATAAAAAAACACATCCTAAACAATATTTTGCCTCTCCCTCATTACCTTTTATCGACTATCGACAAAGACTTTTTAACTGTTACACACAACACCAGGGCAGTTCCGTATGGCCTATAAGTGCGAGCGAAAGATCCGATAAAAACGTTTTATGACTCAGTTCGCACGTTTGTAATGGCTGAAGTATAGTGTACGAATACCTTAAAACATAACTCATAAGTACTCATAACACTACGGTTACATTGCCAAATACCGTCGTTTTCTGAGCGACGATTGAGAAACATTAATTACCGCCATTACGTGAATTTACGCTGGCCTATTACCGGCTATTATGGCAGGTTGTCAAGTGATGGTTGAAGAGCTCAGGCCAGAAAACGACCTTGCAGAGTTATATAAGGTCAGTAAAAGTAACTTCTGTTGCTGTAAAAAAAATCGTTGTAATTATCGAATGACAGATGCGAATAGGACAGATGTAAGAATTTTCATTTTCTTAAAAAAGTTTTTTGGTCATGCCGTTTGGATATATTGTCTAAACACGAAACTGTTTTCCATCCAGCATGAACCTACTTGTTCCTAATCCTCTCTTCTGGCCACTTGGCTCCACTAGCATCTCTGTCACATTAGGTAAAGGTGGGCCGGGCGGGCCCTTGGGCCACCCTAATGCCGCGAACAACGACTTGGAAAGTGTGTGCCATATGCCATAGAAAGAAATTAGAATTCAATCACAAGTCTAAGAGCTTTCAGTGGCCTATAATTTTTATTAGGTATATTTGGATACCTCATATTGGGGATAGACAAATAATGATACTTAAATTCCTTGGAATCTGTTGTGGGAGCCAAGTGGCCGGAAGGAATCCTCGTCGATTCGTAAAAACCTGTTCATCGTTCTAGGCTTTTCCCAACTCTGTTGATATCTCCTTCCAGTTTAACCAGATGAGGCTGAATTATTAATAGGAATTACCACTTGCAGCTATCATCTTAATGACCCAACACTATAATTATTAGTCATGTGACGACCCGAAGTGAAACTAGTGTCGATAGCTCGGGGTCACTCCGGGGTACACAACATGAAAAGGTGAATCACCAGCAATAATTTTGCCCAACTTTGGGCGTTACCTTTTCATGCTTTATCGCATAATAAAGTGGAACATTAAAAATAAACAAAAAGGGATAATTGCTACAATTAAGGTGATCAGGGTGCACGGTGACCGGTGTTGCCTTGTTCAAGTGTTTAAGGTCATACAATTCGAAATACGACCTTACTTTTTAATGCTAAAGTTTAAAAGCAAAATAGAAATGGTTTTTTGAATTTTAATTTAATGAAAAACTACTTAATTGAGTCACATTTATAATTTAAATGTTACGAAATTTTCTAGTTTTTCGTTTCGGGTCTTCAAAATTCATTATGAATCTCAGAAAATGAAGTGAAGTTTTTAATTAGAATACTATTTCCAAAAATAATGCACAACATCTTCTTCTATCTATACATAATGATATATCTGTAGACTTGGCGTGTCTGTACATTGGAAATATTTAAAAAGAAATAGCGGGGGGTTAAAGGATAACCAATATAATATAACATAACTATCAAGAAATTAAATAAATTAGCACGCTGAAGTGGAAGTGGGCCGGCCATGTCTGCAGATGAACAGATGGTAGATGGAGCAGACACGTGTTAGAGTGGAGACCGCGTTTGGGCAAACGTAGTGTGGGACGCCCTGCGGCACGATGGACCGACGATTTGAAAAAGGTGGCAGGCAGCGGATGGATGCGGGCTGCCCAAGACCGGGATGGTTGGCGATCTTTGGGGGAGGCCTACGTTCAGCAGTGGACGGCAATAGGCTGATATGATATGATGATCAAGAAATTCATTTCGATCATTTTTGGAATTCGGTTTGTTTGTGCACGCAATACGTTAAAAGTGCCGACTCAATGCAGTTGACTTGTGTAGACAAATATTGTGCGTATCTCGGAGTAACATTAAGATTTGTTTCATCGTAATCGGTTCACTCAATCAAAATATTATTAGAATTTTAAGTATTTTAAATCAAGAAGTTTATTTAGTTATTGCGACACAATATTGGTTTCCGATTTCCACGCGGACATAGTCAGGGCTCGGCTAGTTAAAATAAATCAACAAAAGAACTCGTAGAACGAAAACAGGCTCATAAAAGCCCCCAATACCCAGTATAAGTGCAAAGCTCTTGAACTGTGGTTGAACTCAGCACGGCAATCAAGACAACCACGAGCGTTTACTTCCGTTCAGTTAACTTCCGCAACTGAACAGTCACCGGTTATCATTTTGCACTTGTCTGTAATCAGCAAACCACACCAATCTTCTTCACTCGTGTCGGCACGAGGTATACGAATATAGCTCGTACTGTGGTGGCAAGATTAGCTAGTCAGCAAGGTTGGTAGCGGGGCTGACGGAACAGGGTGCAAAATTTCAAGACACTTTTATTTAAAACTAGCTTTTGCTCGCGGCTTCGCTCGCGTTAATTTATAATTTTTTGATCCCAAAATATAGCCTATAGCACTCAGGGATAACGTTGCTTTCTATTGGTGAAAGAATTTTTGAAATCGGATGTGTAGTTCCGGAGATTACCTCCTACATACAAACAAACAAACAAACAAATTCTACCTCTTTATAATATTAGTATAGATAGACTAGAAAAAACTTAAATAAAAATAAAAACCGACTTAAAAAATAAATAAAAAGGAGTGAAATAGTTAGCATGATATAAAATTAACAGTTTCAGAAGTCGGTGGCTTTTATTTGTTTCAGTGTTGAATTGCACCGACTTCTGAAACTGTTAATTTTATATCATGCTAATTATTTCACTCTTTTTAGTTTTTTTTGAAGTCGGTTTTTACTTTTATTTAATGTTTTTTATTAAGTACGTTTTAGTGCCATTAATTACACGGTTTGAGACTACAAACTTAAATGACACGGTTGCGTAATCTTTCCAGCAACTAGGTAGTTTTCTTTAATTTAAGAATAGGTATTAATGTATAATTATCATGACGGCTCCTTACAAATACATACAATCTTCTCTATTCTTGGCTGTTTCTGTGACGACAGTTAAAACAGAGATTGAAAGTCCTCATCAAAACTTTTGCATAAGAGAACCACAAACGAAAACGTCATCTAAGTATTTTTTTTGTTTTTGTTGATTATTTCAAAAAGCGCTGAATCTATTTCGATAAAATTTATATGGGACCACCTCTGCAGTATGGCCTACCAAATAAAAAAAGAATCATCAAAATCCATTCATAATTAGCGGAGATACCGCGTAACAAAAATACAAAAAAAATACATAGTTCTTTTTGAACGTCAATGTTATATAAAACAGCCCTCAAATGCACCCGCCCTTCACCTCTTCCTACTGTTTATGCTGTGAAGAAGAAACAGCGCAACAAACTCCCCAGCAACACAGATCTGTCTGTCAATTGCAACGGACGCACTTAAGTATCATCACTCGTGAAGGCATCACTCCAATAATTTCTAATTAATCATGTACAACTTTTTGTTCATGTTACTGCAAGAATTGTTCCGCTTCTTCCCCAATATTGGAGAAGTAGTGATGTCTGAACGAACAGCAATTCAATCTGATGAATCTTTTACTCATTTCTGATAAGTTTTGATCTTTTATTAATACCTAGATCCGTTTTTCGATAACAAACAACGCATTTCCCTTATTACGTAATGTTCCTATGGAGTGAAAGCGTCAAGGATGGGGTCTTTGCCCCGTGCACCCTGTCACGCCATATTAACGCCTATAAAGATGTACTTAGAAGCCATTATAGCGTAACATGAATGTGTACGCTTCTCATTATCGTTGATTTAGTAGTGTTACGATTTGTACGGCGGCTTTCTTTTCAATAGTGCTTCCTACTATTTTGTCAAAGTACCAGTAATTATGATACGAATGAGAAAATCCTTGCAGGTGTTTAAAATAAAGGAAGCTTCTAATTTATCTATATTTTGGTAATCGGATATTGACTCCAACGTTTCAATAAGTCAACTGATTAGTGTCTGATCAAAAGTGGCTATTTACGTCATAAACAATTTTTCGAAAATGACCAAAAACTTATATGTCATATTAGTTTTTTACAGTAAATAGCTAGTTTTGACCGAAATTAAGAATTTTAGGGTCATTGTTAATAGATAAATAGCCACTTTAAATGCAATCTGAGATAGGAAATGGATACAAATAAAAAATATCCACCCTGACGGAAAAAAATAATTAGGAAATGGACATAGCGACTTTTCATCAGACACTCCCTAATTTCCACCGATTCGTTTGGTCTCATTTTGTTTACGATTGCCGTAACGAGAGAAAAAGAGATAACGACAAGTTCTGAATCAGATAGGATGTGTGATCAGATAAAGTAATTGCATACTGACCCCCGGCTTATAATAGGCTGATCAACGCAAGAATTAATTAATTAATCAGCTGTCAAATCTGAAATGCTTGGTTGCTAGTATTAAGCGCAGTTCAGACGGCGCTACACTATTTCGCTTTATAGTAAAGTATATTGCGTCATAAGCTATAACTATACCTATACAAAGTGGTCCAGAAATACCTGAAAGATTTTAACCTTCGATTCCGATGCCTAATTGGAGAAGTAAAGCTACTTATAGTTTGTTGAATAAAGCTTAATTTTCGAAATATTCATTATTTACGATAAATCACAAATCGAAAAATATCTATGACAACAAGTCCTATGAACGCGGCGTTGTGACTTTTGTCATACCATACCCCTCTCACCGTATGTCTTATTTGTCGGGAAGGGTTGTGAAGTGAGAAGTTTCTTATCCACTCACACGATAATTTATAAGTGTTGCCAGTTCAACCTAAGGTATTGTTTACAAGGAAGTACTAAAGTTAAAAGTTAATTGATTTATTAAGTACAGAAAAAAAAAAGTCTGAATTGGACTTTCGTTGATATAACATTATTGACTCGTAATACCATCAGAAAGGTGTGGTTAAAATCTTTCGGGTACCTCTGGCCCACGGTGTATAGCATGACGTTCACACTATACGCTATATCACAACGCGATCTGCTATGTATAGTAAGCTATTTGACGGGCGACAGACCTAGTAGAAGTGAGGCGGGGCGGGAACCAGAGAATCGTGCGATATAGCTCTCAAAATCGCTCAAGTTTATCGCGTACAGCAAGCCAATAATTTATAACACTGTGTTGTGTGAACGTGTCCACATAAAATGTATGCTGAGCGATGTCGTCGTAGTATATATATTTGCTAATATGCTATATATTGCAGCGTAGTCTGAACTGCGCTGTATCAAAACGTTCTGAATCAGATATGATGTGTGATCAGATAAAGCAATAGCATAACCACCGGTTTATAAAAGACTGATCAACGTAAGAATGAATTAATCAGCTGTCAAATCTTGTGTCAAGTGCTGTAATTGGTTAATAGTATTTTGGTCGACATATTACATTTCAGAATTCGGGGGCAAGTGTGTGCTATCACTTTACAAGATCTTTTTATTACGTACTTAGCAGTTGATCTAGTAGTTAGATAATAATCAATAACAGTCTGAGATTGACCCCAATTGCGTCACGTCTCTTTGAAAACGAATTGTAAATCAATCGATTCAAATGGTATTTGTTTCGCCAACAATTATTTGAATCATTGAATTATGCGGATAAATATATAATTTTATAAAAAATAATGAATTGAATATACCTGTAATACCATAAAAAATCGATTATCGATTCTAAAATTGCGTTCCTACGCTGGCTCTCCAAACATTCTTAATTGTTAATTAAACAATACTCCAACGATTTTATTTAATACGATATTTTTTTTCAATTTCCCTTAAACATAATTATTTTGTAAAATCAATAGTGCCAGGCAGTTATACGTACATTTGTGTTTATTCTCAAGATTCATGATTTTTTTTTCAAATAGGCACAGTACGTACCTAGTACCTACTCTTAAGAAACGTCGAGAATTTGGTAACACGATTCCAAAAAGTTGGAAGGCCTTTTTTTTATAAACCGACCTCTGACCTGAAGTGGTTACCGCAGCCTCTAAACATGACAGCACCACGAGGATAGCTGCTGAGTGCCAACCTTAGAAACAAAGTTGGAATATCTCATGAGCCTGTCATTTCACCGGCACCTATACTCTTCAAACTGAAACACAGCAATGCTGTGTTGCTGCTTAGCGACAGAAGAAGGTATGGGGGTAGTACTTCCCCGACGGAACTCTTTGACAAGGAGCTCTTCTACTCTTAAACCTAGTCCTATAGAGAAGAGCCGGCAAGAAACTATATGAATACTCTTTTTAGATAATACATACAACATCCTAACTATCCTAATCCTAACTATCCTAACTTCGTAATCGTAACTTTGTAATCGTAATCGTAACTAATATTATAAATGCGAAAGTAAGTTTGTTTGTTTGTTACCTTTTCACGCCTAAACCACTGAACCGATCATCCTGAAATTTTGCATATACGTTGTCAGGTGTACAAAAACGGACATAGGGTACCTTTCATCCCGGAAAAATATACTGTTCCCGAGAAAAAACAACAATAACTTTCTTATGATAATAGATGGCGCCACGTATCTTTCGAATCATGATTGAATTTTATTATTATAGAAACTTTAGTAGTGTGTTAAGAGTTGTTGTCAAATTCTAAATTAACGCGAGCGAAGCCGCGGGCAAAAGCTATTAATAATAATATTATAAATGCGAAAGTGAGTTTGTTTGTTACCTTTTCACGCCTAAACCGATCATCCTGAAATTGTGCATAATTATACGTTATCAGGTGTACAAAAAGGGACATATAGGGTACCTTTCATTCCGAAAAATACAACAATAACTTTCTTATGATAATAGATGGCGCCACGTGTCTTTCGAATCATGGTTGAAATATTACAACCCGAATTGATTGTCAAATTCTAAATTAACGCGAGCGGAGCCGCGGGCAAAAGCTAATATTTCATATGTACAAGAACATCGTATTAATTTCGTTCCAAATGTAACAAACCAAAAAAATCTCAAACTTTTTGTACCTATCTATAATAATCACAAAAAGAGTATACATACATATTTTTTGTGATCTACATCTTCGGGTCATTGCGCCGAACAAATATTTGTTGTGCTCCTAACTTAACCCACATTCCGTTCCAACTGCATTTTTTGTTTTATTTCCTGATAAGATTCCGGGATTTAATGATACGGGATCCCGGCTGGTATTTTAAGTGGGGTACGTTTGTTTTGGTGACTACACGTGACTGTCATTGTAGGTCTTTGGATTTTAATATATTTTGTTATTATAAGTGCTACTGATAATATTGTAATGGTATGGAATGCTTTGCAGCGTACACCGCGTTTTTCCGTGGGTTATACAAGGTGTAACATAAATAAGTGTACAACCTCCTAACTAAGGGGTCACTGTACTCATCATTATGAACAACTTTTACTATGGGACCAAATATCAAATCGCGAAAAAAAAACAGCTGTTCCCTACATTAATGTTTGCATAACTTGTCAAAATGTAGGGAACAGCTAATTTTTTTACGCGATTTCAGTTTTGTTCCCATAGTAAAAGTTGTTCATAATGATGAGTACAGTGACCCCTTAAGAGGTTGTACACTTATTTATGTTACACCTTGTATAAGGTACTAGAGGTTGCTCGCGGCTTCGCCCGCGTGGATATAGTTTATTTATCTCTCTACCAAATTTCATCAAAATCAGTTCAGTAGTTTAGTAGTGAAAAATTCACAGACAGGCAGAATTCACAGAGAGACGTTTGGTGCAGTGGCTGAGCGATTGACTTTTGCGCTACGGGTCGTGGGTTCGATTCCCGCACGGAACATTAATTTGTATGGCGTACAGATAGTTGTTTCGGGTCTGGGCATTTGTGTAAGTGAGATTTGTGTCTGTAAACGCACCCACGACACAGTAGAAATAATAGAGTCGGGCAAAGATTAAGAAAAAAAAAAGTTTAACTTTCGCTTTTATAATATTGGTAAGGATTTAAAGAGTAGTTACTCTCCATTTATCTATTTATTATTTTGATTTAACTAGTAAACCTAAACTAGTAAACTTAAAAAATATTCTTAGCTTTTAACTTAGAACTTCAGAAGAACTTGTGGGCCAAATTTTGATCCACACATGAATTCGAAAAGTCATAATCGAACTCAGAATCTCCTGCAAGGAAGGCAAGGGTTCAATCGCTAGCCTGTTTGTCCTAATATTTGCATGACAGTCTTGTTATATTCGCAACCCTATCCGCTCACGTGCAAACGGGATCTGCGGTTCCCAGTTCCCAGTTGCCATAAAATGCAGATGGGATCTGTAGTTCCCAAGCGGGAAAGTTTCGTAGTGATTTCAATTTAGTCCTTATTGCTTCAGTATCCCACAATCATGACCGGACAGGTCAGGATCAACAGTGACATTCTAATTATCCACTAATAGTTGTACGTCCTCGCATTCCTCCATATGCCGCCGTGTTAAATCAAATTATGAGATTCACTGATGCATGAGTATGTTCTTCACCTTGTTCAGTAAAAGGTTATGGACGAGTACTGCAATTATGTGGTCTAGTAATTAGTAAGTTAATTCATTATGATAGGTGCCGTCGTTTTTTTATGTAATAGGTTGGTAAACAAGCCGACGGCCCACTTAATCGTAAGTGGTTATCGCCTTACAACATCAAGAAGATTGCTGAAGCGTTGCCAGCCTTAGAGATAAAGTTGGAAAGTCTCATGTGCCTGTGTAATTTCACCGGCACCCATACCTACACCTTTTTTTTTTTTTTTTTTTTTTTTTTTATCGTGGGAATATCCTCATGGATACCCTTCGCCTGGGGAAGGCGAAGGGTTATGCCGGACTCTTACCGGCTAAAAACCCACGGTGTTCCTACTCCTGACCCTTGGCCGGGGTCACGGGATTCGCAGCTGCATGCACCGCAACCCCGGCAGGCCTCGGTCCGCCAGCCCCTGGCGGACCTCTCCTTCTGTGGGGCCTTGCCCCACGTCCTCCTGAGAGGCGCGCACGGAACACATGCGCGCCGCCTTCTCGGGCCTGTTACTGGTCGGGCGACGGGTCCCCTAACCCGTCGCCCGCAGGCCACACACTAGGGTGGCCGGAGATCGTCGCGCGCCCTCCGGCGGCGCCCGGTGCGTCTGGCGCGGGAAGGGAGAGTGGCCGTCGCCTCTCTCTCCCTCTCCGCTCCCTCCTTGGTCGACCCATACCTACACCTAGGCTTGCCAACCGTCCCGTGAGATCCGGGACGTCCCGTTTCTAGAGCTTTAGAGGATGCGTCCCGCGAAAGACGTGTGCGGGACGCCAATTGTCCCGTTCTATCGTACCTACGGCTAAAACTTCGGGCAGAAGTCGGAATTTAGTGAACGCACGTTTTGTTTGACTAGAAGAGCGGTGATCGCGCCCGCGAGTCTCGCGTCGAACGAACGAAAAAATATTTTCTAACTGTATTTTTCGCCTCCCTATACTTTGACAGTTGGGTCCCGCTTTTTTTGCCATATACCGCATTTTGACTGCCAAAGTCCCGGTAAATTCGTACATAAAGGTTGGCAAGCCTACCCATGTCCTTCAAACCGGACAGTTTCAGAAGTCGGTGACTTCTATTTGTTTCAGTGTAGAGTTGCACCGACTTCTGAAACTGTTAATTTTATATTATGGTAATTATTTTACTCCTTTTAGTTTTTCTTTGAAGTCGGTTTTTACTTTTTTTAAAGTTTATTTTTTATTAAATACTTTTTAGTGTCATAAATTTAACCCCCTCCTCTTCATAACCCTTCTTTTTAGCTTTGACGTAGTCGGGCATAAAAAGCCCTTTCAAATGATACCTTACACGATATAATGAAAACATTCCAAAGGGGGGGGGGGGGGGGGGGACACGCACCCCCTCCTCTTTTCCAGTAGTCAGTTCCCAACAACAAATATAAACAAAGCAATATTAGTAATTTGAGAATTTTGCTTTGATCCGATGAGGAGTTCCGTTCCATATCTCTGAAGTTCATGATCTAATCGTAACAAAATAATATATGGGACCAATCGGGAAGTATACCCTTTCGAACAAAGAAAGAATTTTTCAAATCGGTTTATAAATGACGGAGATATGAGGTAACACACATAAAAAATAAAAAATAAAAAAAAAAAACAAAAAAATGCAACCGAATTGAGAACCTCCTCCTTTTTGAAGTCGGTTAAAAAACGTGTGTTGTTTACTTTCTATACAAGCCTAAGGTGACCGGACTATATGTACTTCTTCTTCAGAGGAACCATTCCACTTGATATGACGTCAGCGTGACGCTATGATAATGGTAGTAAGAGAGTATTATACAATTATATAGTGAAAGTTCATGTACAATTAATTATAATTATCTTGGCAATTCGGTAATGTTCTGACGTCATGCAGTAAAAGTAAAGTAAACAGTATTTGAGAGCCTACAAACGCCCCAGTTTGACACCCAGTCTGTAAAACCGATATTTTAGGATGCCACAGTGTACCGAAACGTGAAGTCAGTTCTACTGTACTCTGTTCAAGGAAAAATGACTCCTGACATAACGGTTATTTTGTAAATTGTAGCCGTAAGGAGATTGCTACCAAAAAAACACGTAAACGACATCATCAAAAACCGTAAAATAACTATATGATTCATGTTTTTTTTTAAATATTTGTTATTCTTTGCATACTAACGTTTTGTACAAAAACCCCAGTACTAACCTTACGTTGCAAAGGGTATAACAAAATTATTTTAACTCGCAATCGAATGGCAGCCAAACCACGGGTTTTAGCTGTTTTCTTAATAAGATTATTAGTCAAAATCTGTGGTTGAGCTGCGGTTCGATTGCAATTTTTAACAATATTTTTGTAGAATTGTTCTCTAACATTAGCCCTCGTTGCAACTCAAAATATTAATTTTCTCTTATAATAAAATTGTTCTAGTAGGATTTGTTTCAGATAACTTTTAAAAGTCTCCATAACAATGCAGCCTGAAGTGATAAATACTGTGTCCTCATTTAATCAACTCTGAATTAAAAGGCTTTTATTATTTATTTCCGTTTTTACAATGTACTTAAACTTCCGGATAATGTAACCCTTTTACGTTCACTGCTAAATATGGCTCACTCCCGATGCAATCAATCTGATGTTACTGAATGTCATAACACCATAATCACCAGGATTAAACGGCCACTCTTAGACCTATTTTGAGCCTAATACCATAAGGCACACAGCAACAATAGACCACAATTAATAAAACTCACTATAAACTGGTACGATCACACATGATCACGCGCAGGGGGCCGGAGAAAGTGCGTCCCAGTAGACTTGTGGACTTGTTGCGCAAGCGCAGGTTATGACAATGTCGCCGGCGCAAGCCACAAGCGGTCAAGTTCAATCCTCCTAGTTACGTAGATTAGAATTTATGCTGGTTTTGTATAAATAGCAGTGGTTATGTATTAAGTTATGTTGAGGTAGTAAATAGTTACATGCTAAACTGGGTATTAGAAAGAAAAAAGAAAATATATTCATTACCAATATACAAGTGGTAAATAAAAAATAACATAAAAGCGTGCAAAGTACATACTTAAAACACAAACTTGCATCACGGCAATTGCATCGTCGTAGTTGTGACAACGTTCCCACTCAGCATGATGCTGGGTATGATGTAAGCCATGACATAGCGCTGGTTTTCAGTTTTAACCCCTTTTTTTATCGTGGTAGAATCCTCCTGGATACCCTTCGCCTGGGGAAGACTAAAGGTTATGCCGGACTCTTACCGGATAAAAACCCACGGTGTTCCTTCTCCTGACTTCTGGCCGGGGTCGCGGGATTCGCAGCTGCATGCACCGCAACCCCGGCAGGCCTCGGTCCGCCAGCCCCTGGCGGATTTTTCCCTCTGTGGGTCCCTGCCCCACGTCCTCCTGAGAGGCGCGCACGGAACACATGCGCGCCGTCTTCTCGGGCCTGTTACTGCTCGGGCGACGGGTCAGTGTTAACCCCTACAGAACCCGTAGTATTATTAAAGAATAAAAAGTTACTAGTTAAAATTCTAGTATCTGATTACATTACCAGTCGCACTATTAATTATTTCCCACTGCCAGAGTAGCAAAGTGCGTGGAACCAAGACTTCCGCACACCGCTTATCACTTACACACCCAGACACGCCACCCATGCACCTGGGCAAGCAACTCAGTGCAGTGAAATTATGTAAATATTATGTGACCCTAACTCAAACTCGCCTCGCATCACTCGCCGCTTATCATCTGTAACTCGTTACGTAAGCTATGTTCCACTGTTTTATTCTCTATCAATTTCTGAAATTATGTGTGATATCTCATAAACGACCTCAACAATCAGGCAGGTCTTATGCCTGTGCGGGATACTGCCCAACGGTTGATGTTGGGCGGTTGTATACAAGGTTAGTCAGAAAGGGGGTACTAATCCGAAAGGGTGTTAAAGTACACATAATAATGTATAACTTTTGTTCTAACAACTTTTCCCAAAAGTCAATAGTTAAAGAGAAACAGTTGTTCAAAAATCTCAAAAAAAAATCTCTAAAATCTATCTATCCCCAGTTATGATCAGCTGTGTTTACATTTTAGGTCATATTTGGGGTCATGAATTAGAAGCACCATTTTCTAAATTTGTAACTAAAGCAGGGATGAAGAATTTTTGAAAAAACTAAAATAAAAATTATTTTATTTGGAAACAAAAAATATCGAATTTTGAAATTTTAACACTTGCCTTCAAACAGTCATCAGCGATACTATAAGTGGGCTTCGGATTAGTACCCCCTTTCCGACTAACCTTGTATACAAGGTGTAACATAAATAACGCACAACCTCTTAAGGGGTCACTGTACTCATAACTATGGGACCAAACCTGAAATCGAGAAAAAAACAGCTGTTCCCTACATTTATGTTCGCATAACTCGTCAAAATATAGGGAACAGCTGTTTTTATTTCGATTTCAGCTTTAGTCCTATAGTAAAAGTTTTTCATAATGATGAGTACAGTGACCTATTAAGAGGTTGTGCGTAATTTATGTTACACCTTGTATTACTCTATCCGCATGTCACATCTTGATATCGCGATGTAGGATTTGGTTGTGACGTCATCTTTGCGAGTTGTCGTTAATGTCGCTGTAGTCTGCTACACCACTGTAGTGTTACGTAGTTCGCATCTGGCGTGATAGATGACGCCACATGACCCTAACACGAACTCGCCTCGCATTCCTCGCCGCTTATCACTTGCACCTCGTTACGTCAGCTGTGTGTTCCACTATTTACTTCTCTAATAATTTCTGAAATGATGTGTGATAACTCATATATGACCCCAACATACCTTGACCCCTCTACCGCTGATTTCTTACCGCTTGTACCACACATACGTCACCGGTGTCCCGCTAACAAGCGCACGCACAAGTTATGGCGCAGTGAAACTTATTAGCACCTGTTATGCTGTTATTATAATATTTATTATTCACTTTTACTCTATGAGGCTCGCTTTAATGTTTATTGTAATGGCCTTATGTAATTAAGTAACAGTTATTTGCTACTTGGTACGTCAAAGATTTGTGTGTGTGTGTATGTGTGTGATGAACTTTATAATTTGGTGTTATTTTTTTAATGTAACATATTGCCAACCAAGCTGGCGGTCTACCTGATAGTTAGTAGTTACTGCCGCCTATACAGGGTGTCCTTGGAAGTGTGGATCAAATCGAATAGGGGCATTTGCAAGGTCATTTCAAAACTTGTAGTAGTAAAAACTTGAGTACAATTTTTGCCAGACCAAAAAAGCCTTTGCAGTAAAATGTTTTTTCTTATTGAACACATGTTTTTTAGCTGCGTAAAAGTATTACCACAAGAAAGGCCTACTGTTCGCCAAACTCCTGAAAAAAATTATAGCTCTGATAGCTTTTTTTATGATTTTTTTCTATGCGAAGTGATTGAAAAAAAAACAATAATTGGTCATAACTTTTGAACCGTAAAAATGGCACCGACATTCTCATGATTCAAAAGTTTGGAAATGACATTGCCCACGCCCCTATTCGATTTGATCCACACTTCCAGGGACACCCTGTATACACCTATAACACCAAGAGGATTGCTCGGCTAACCCATTTCAAACCCTAGTAAGGGACACTTTTTGCAAAATTAGTTTTAATGCATAATCTTGCTAACCAAGAAAGTCTCTACCAATTACAAAAACACCAGCGTTGAAAACTCACATAGTAAGCAGATATGTTTAGGCATCGATACCTAGTAAGTGCCATTCACTGCCTCTGATCATTTTAAAACCTAGCAGGTCACTTTAACCACATGGTTTTACCTAAAATAAATACTTTTCAAAGCCTGACCGATTTAACGTTTATTTGCTCTCCTGTAAAATTTCATTTCAAGCCCTTACTAGGTTTTGAAATGGGACAGCTGTGCTGATGCGTTGCTAAACTTAGAGACAAAGTTGGAAAGTCTCATGTGCCTGTAATTTCACTCATACCCTTCAAACCGAAGTAGGTATGGAAGTAGTACTTCTCCGAACGAACTCTTTCGCAAGTTCTACTACTCTTAAAACTTACTCTTTGGTGTAGTTGATTAAATGATTAAATGATATTTATTTCTGTAAATAAATCTGTTACAAACACTTTTACACGTCAATGTAATGTTTTTTAAGACTAGATGGCGCCGGCATTTCCTATCTGACTAGCTCTGAGAAGAAAAGCCGAAACAAACTCAGAGGTCAAGGTCTCTTTTAAAGTCCAGACATTGTGGTATAAAACTATGCGAGTGTAAACAATGTAGGGCAACGTCTGGAATGGCCTTTTGAGGAAAGAGCCATAGCAGGTTTATTATATTATTGTTAGTTATTCTTTCTAGCAATAAACTTGGCAAGCCTGCTTTTGGTGCTTGCTTAACTTATTCATCTTCTTCACCAAGCTGTAATCATTCCCTGCTAGCAAAGCAGGCCTTATCATGATTACGCCATTGATCGCTCTCTACTGTATTTTACTCGATTTTATACTTAATTTATTAATGAATTAAATACATTTTATTAGTAATAAAACACGCGTGAATAAATTTTCATTTAAAAAGAAATCGTTTCTTCAAAAAATATTTAATAAACAGAAGCTTTCACTTTTGGGTGTCCAAAATTTTTGGATATTTCGATTATATTACCTAGAAGAATTGTGTGGTCAAATGTTTTAAAAAAATAGTTAGGTTCCCGATATTGGAGTTTTAGAAACTATCGTGATTCTCACATACGGTAATAAATCTAGAAAAACAATTTCGGTACACACTGTGTACAAAATCGGCAACAAGTACCTAAGCTGCGAACACACATGGTGCATACACTCATAAACAATTTAGGTTCCTAACCACACAAGGCGCGGTGTACACAATCAGCAACAGGTAGTACACGAAATCGCGAACATGCAAACAAGTGTTCGAAATTCAAAGAGGCTTCGGTGACGCGGCGGTCGTCACATTGCGTCAGCGCATCAACTAATCGGCACGCGCACAACTTGACCGTTACTAGTTACTATTGTTGCCAGTGTTGCCACACCTCCACTCGCACTGATTAGAAACCTCTTCATTATTGTCAGCTGATGCCTACGTCATTTCATGGCTCAGTCTCGTGGACTTAACCAAAAAGGTTTTTACCAAAAGAAGTGAGAGAAAACCAACGACGTCACCAGTATGCTCAAAATATCAATTGAATTTGACTGTAAAATGTCATGTTTCATCATCATTCAGCCGTTAGACATCCACTGCTGAACATAAGCCTCCCCAACCATCGCCACATTGACCGGTCCTGTGCTTCTCGCATCCAGCGGATTCCTGCAACCTTCACCAGGTCATCTGTCCACCTTGTGGTGGGCCTACCCACGCTGCGCCTTCCGGTACGCGGTCGCCACTCCAGAACCAAATTCTCGTGGTTTTAATCTCTATTAATCATGCCTTTCTGAATACTTCTTACGAACTTAACAACACAAAATTTTCTTTAAGCTTCGGTTCATGGTTGATATACCTAAAACGCGAACGAAGCGCTTTGATTCCACTTTCATTGTGAAAACCGCCAAACAATGGAATGCGCTGCCCGAGTGGGTGATCCCCGACAGCTACAATTTGGATGTCTTCAAGTCACGAGTGAATCGGTTTCTTTTAGGCAAGCGTGCTCCATCGTAGACCGCATCATCGCTTAACATCAGGCGAGATAGCGGTCAAACGCAGGCCTAGAATCAAATATATAAAAAAAAACTTCAAAAATATAACTTCTCTAAGTCAACAAGCCAGCATTTAAAAAAAAACTGAAGTGGAACACACGTATTCATTTATACTTTGACCAAAACAATTAAGCTCAATGTCTTTAGGTATCTCTATGTCCTAAAAAGCCAGAACAAAGTGCCAACTGCAATGATCTGTTAGGAAACGTAATTCAAACCCATCAATTTCAACAGACGCAGGGGTCAGCACCAGCGACCCAGCGCGCGTGGCATAGCAAGCAGTTGCAATTGCAAGAGAATTGCGTTCAGTTGGGAAATGGTGCACTTACACTTACATTACGAGACGCGTGTATTTGAGATGGAAGGTAGTTTGAGAAGCAAGTAGTGAACGCGAAACAGGAAATAAAAGGGATTGTGAAATTGTCAATTTCCCAGCGTCACAATTTGTAACAGCGTTGCAATTTCACAACGTCGGTTTTAGAGCCCTAAAACCGAAGTTATCAATGTGGACTAAGCAGCTCATTTTGATACGCATTAAATAACATAACATCACGTCTGTAATCCCCGAAGGGGTGGGCAGAGGTGTATAGTACACCCTCATTTCGCCGTTATGTTTAATGTCTCATTGTGCCATCAACCGGGCCCAAATCAGGGGGTCTACTCCCTACGCACAAAGTCCGTGGTTTCGGCCTTAGTTACGAGCGTTTCCTACTCCTTATCACCCACGGACACACGGTTATTTCGGGGCCTGAACTAAGAAGGAATGACAACACAATTTGACTTTTGTCCCTACTACCGATGTGTTTTTGCCCGTCCGAAAAGTTGAACTTGACACTTGTTTTGTTCTCTCCTACGTTTCGGGCTACCTTCGGACGGGCGACTAACTTCGTTGACGGACTTAGGGAGTAAGCTCCCAAGACTCCGGGCTGCTACTGAGAAATTCCACACGGAAAACCCAATAACACTGTTCGACCTGGAGATTGAACCCAGGACCTCACGCTCAGCGCTTGCGACAACTTGACCAACGAAACAGTGCAAAATTCACCTCTGTAGTTCTAGTTGTGTATTGAGAAAGAAAAGCTTTTGATCTCAATTTTGTACACACGTTCACAAAGTGTGGCTTTCAAAACTATCCATTAGGTCTGACTTAACGGGTTGCACAGAATGATTATAAACTAGCTTACGACTTCTAGCGTAGTTTTACTGTTTGCTATTTCATTAGGTACAGACGCCAGCACATCAACCTACTACAATCTGTCAAATTTCTTTAATAGATTTTCATCTTTATCGCGAAAGCATTAAGTTCAAGGTTATGAAGAGTAGTAAAGCTCTTTGTGAAAAAGTTCTTCCAGTGAAGTACTTACCTCCATACCTATTTCTGCTGCTAAGCAGCATTAGCGTGTCTCGATTTGAATGGTGTGTGTGCCGGTGAAATTATAGGCACATGACAGACTTTATAACTTTGTCTGTAAGGTTGGCAACTCATCAGCAATCTTCCTGATGTTGAAGGAGTATATACTTAGGCTGTGGAGGAAAGAGGTGTGGTGTTCCTCCAACCAGGCGGGGTCTTGTGCCTGGCGGGCTACTGCCCAATAGCTGTTTTTTTTTCTTTTGTACTGCTGTAGGTGGTCCTAGGGGACCGTTTCTACGTAACCGGGCAGTTATTGGCGTGACCTGAAGGGTCTCCAGCCAATGGGGGTGCCCAACATTTGATGTTGGGAGGTTGTATATACAGGGTGAAATTGCAAACACTCGACAAACCGAAATGGGAGACTTTTACTATGGGAACAAACCTGAAATCTCGAAAAAAAAATCTGTTGTTCCCTACATTTTAATGAGTTATGCGAACGTAAATGTAGGGTACAGCTGTTTTTTTTTTCGCGATATATTTTTGACACCTCCAAACACTTGAAAGGCATCATTTATATCCGTTTGCATCTTATTTTACACCTTTAGATCATTTAGTAAGCAGCAATAGTATACAATACTATAGTATTAATGATCTCATAACGCTCAAGGTCGATAGTTTATTAGTGTTATTTATGATTATAGATTAATTACAAAGCGAAGGGTCCCTGCAACCTTCGGATTTGACGCACTGCTTCACAAGCTGCTAATGACAAATAATTTGTCACAAATGATGATGCCTAGTTTTAAATCTCTAGTGTCTTAATTATTGTAAATGAATAGATGTATTCGCAAGACATACATACATACATAAACTCACGCATTTTTCCCATGGGGGTAGGCAGAAACTGTGGAACGCTACGTGCTACGATCCTTACATACTCCTTTAGCTTCGTCCACGTTCATAAATCTTGTCAAAACAAAAATGAATATTATTTGCCTAGATTGCGGCAATTAAAAATAGGCATTAAATTAAATGTTAATGAAACCAAAGTCGAACGTCTGAAATCGAATGTTAAGCAAGCGAATTAAGAGAATAGTTTAAAATAAACATTAAGAATATTAAATCGATCAGCGAACTCCGATCATAATTATGACTCCGAAAAGATGTACCTATTGTATTATTATAATGTAACAAAAAATGCCTTCGTTCATTTGTTTAGGTTCCTAATTATGGTCGAATTCTATGAATTGCCGAGCGTTATTGTTTAAAATTAAAACTATTGTAACTTTACCAATAATAAAGCAAAGACGCTGGCAGCTTTGCCTAGTACACTCTCCCATACGTTGGTAATTATCACAGGTAAAATTAGATTACGAATTCAATTATATGCTCAGTTTGACAATAGAAAATGCTACTATTGGTAAAGAAAACGATTCTTTTTTAGCCATAGAAACCGCGCATCAGTGAATGAATAAGGCTTATCGTACACTACCACGAACCTCGCTCCGGTGCGTGGGGCGACGCATACCTACACGCGAACGTTGGGGCGGAGGCGTAGATCTGCATCATCATGCGGTTTTATCTGCGTCTCCGAGCGGGGCCGCAGATTTCGATATCCCCGCACCTAACAAAGTTCAATTCGTGGACACGGCCAGTATTCGCAAAAATCTGCGCGTTATTACAGATCCCAGTGTGCCATACATTGAGAGACGCCACGCGACCCGCGCTCACACCGATAATTCAGCCCTCATCAAGCTGTCTCCCCCCCCCCTATGACCACGCCAGCAACGCCCTAAGCCGAGGTCCGAGTCCCACTAGGGGTCACCCTTAGTGCTGTTGTTGCAGGTAGTCATGATGTTAGTGTAGTATGTACAAGTAGTTAGCTTAGGTTAAGTATTTTACTTCCCCCCCATTGGCTGGAGACCCTTCAGGTCTCGCCAATAATTGCCTGGTTACGTAGAAACCGTCCCCTAGGACGACCTACAGCAGTCAAATAGAAAAAAAAAAAAGCGACCCGCGCCTCATCGCGTGATCTGCGCGCGATCTGCAAACACGCGCGTCGATGCGTTGTCAGTGTGTTGCACTATGCGTCTCTTATATAGGAACTAGTAGTACTTACGGTCAACGTTAAAAAACGCAGCCCCGCGCACCGGAGCGTAGCGCGTGGTAGTGTGAGATCCACCCTAGAATCGATCTAGTAGATACAACTCCACCTCTACAGGATTTTCAAGTGCAAAGTATACTCCCATTCTTTTCTTTTAAAGGCAGATAAGTGCACTATGTAACTGACTATTTAAAGATTATAATAGTTTTAGATTTATACAGGCAGTATAAACAACGCGGCGACTGAATCGGAATGAACCTTTGTGCGGGTTCATCGACACGTGCCGAGTATCGAATCACCTTGACATAGATCTAAAAACTATTTACTATTCGATTGACAGCACTCGCTTTTTACTGCGACTTCACTCGTTCATTTGCAGTTCTTATAAATGTTGTAATTTAATAGATACTAGCTGTACCCGGCTTGCGTTGCAATGCACTTTTTCCTACTTACTACCTACCTACTACTTACCTACTCTACATCTAAATCAAAATAGTAACAAAAAGTTAAAACCATTTTCATTCATGCGGTAAACAAACGAAGAATATGGACAAATACTGAGATAATTTGTTTTTTTTTTTAAATATCAAAATTTTCTTTCATAAGAACCATCTCCAGACAATTACGAACACAACAAAAAAAAATTATCGAAATCGGTCGGACCAAGGAAAATTGGGATAAATGTTAATATTCTATTAGGAGGTACTTATTAGGCTTAGGACTTCAAAAGGCACCTTGACCCCTGAGTTTGTTTCGGCCTTCCTTCTCAGAGGTAGTCAGACAGGAAATGCCGACGCCATTCAGTTTTAAAAAACAAACCGCATTGTAAAAGTGCTTTTTGAAAATCCAATTTGCAGAATAAATAATTTCGTTTCACTCACGTAAAATGCACTAAAGCGTCAACTAAAGATATAATAACAAAAAACAGATTTAGTTATTCATTTGTAGAGATTTTCAAGAGATTTGACGAAACTGATTGATTTTAAAAGAGTAACCATCGAGTTTCTTCCCGGGTCTTCTCCATAGGAATAGACTGATTGGAACCGTGCACCTAAATTCGATTTTTCATAAGCACCTGTAATGGATAATGTGTTTTTTTATGAAACATTTTGTTTTAAATGAAGTTGTTACTATTATTTCAGGAAAAAAGGCATTGAAATATTATTGAATTATATATTATTTAACTTTACGTTTTATCTCAAGATCTCCCGTGGTTGCCACATTAATGTTTATTAATAAAATAATACGTGATAAGCATACAAGCAGTTTTATTATTATTGTATTATTCACTTAACTTTATACTCCAGTCACAGTGAACTATTAAATTATATGTTTGTTAATAAAAACCTATTCGTGTTCATAACCATTTTATGTTCAATTTGTAGTGCATATGTGTGTAATTTTTTATTGGTAAACAGTGTTGTCACATATTATTTTATTTTGTTTGGAACAAAAGTGTCTCAATTTACAAACTAGAGTTCATATACTAAGGGCCTTATCACGGTGACGATTTGCGAGCGAGTTCAAAGCGAGGCGAGAGCGCTGCGCTGCGGACCCGCCGCGAGCTCGCAGCGAGCGCGACGCGAAACGAGGAGCCAAATGCACTCTCGCTGCGAACTCGTGCCGAGCCCGCTGCGCTTTCGTCTCGCTTTATAATCGCTCGCGAATCGCCACTATGATAAAGCCCTCATGGCGCGCGCGTTGCGAACTCGTGGCGAGCCCGCTGCGCTCTCGCCTCGCTTTGAACAAATCGCCATTGTGATAAGGCCCTAACCTACACTGTTCTCACATAATTATAAGCACTACTTTGTAACAATACCCGATCATACATGAAATTATTTTTAAAGAGTAACCATGCTGCTTCTTGCTACTTTTCTCCATAGGACCTACTTTTTACCGAGATATTTCATAAGTGCATGTACAGATCCGATTCAAAACAAAAACTTTGAATCTATAAAATGTAAGCTTTATAGTATTATTCTATCCTCCCACATAATTTATTGTTATCTATCATTTTAATAAGACAGTATCTTCTAATTTCCTGAAAACGGGGTACCTATATTTTGCGCGGTCACGGAAGTCATCTCAGAAACTTCTTCCTTAATCACAGCAACATCTCCAACAATATATTATTATCATCTGCATTTACATAACACAGGATATTAATAACACAATATCCGGTTTCATTATGTACGTAATTTTATACCTTATTTTAAAGGATTAGAGTATAAAATTGTTTATTTCATTATAGTACGGGAAGTAAATGGGTCTGCATGATAAATTGTATTTCTGTCAGGAGAGTGTAATTTTAAGACAAATTGTCGTACGTATTTTTGTCGGTATATAAGTGACGTTGACCAGTTGATCTTGCGTCGAAAGTAAACATATGTTAATTAAAATTATAATATATAAATTATTATGTTACTAAGACCTCAGGGTTAATAACGTCACATTTTGTGAAACATAATTCGTTTCAGATTCGTAATCATAACTACGAGTGGGCTACACATTCAGTCGGCAGTTGTCAGCTACATTTGACAGTTATTTCATGATCTAAAATGCGTAATATCTTTGTAGAGGCCAATACCAGCATAATACAATGTTAGTCGGAAAGGGGGTACAAACCCAAAATAAAAAAATACCCTTATTAATGAATAACTTTTGTTCTACAACTTTCTCCAAAAGTCAATAGTTTATTCATGACTAATAGAAAGAAAGAAAAAAAGAAAGAAAAAGTATTTATTCTTACGTCCAAACAGACGCACAAGCATCAAGCATACCTACTTAAAATTAATAACATAATTATTCTTATAACTAACAATTTCTTAATTTAAACATATAATTGCCTGGCAACCCAACCACAAAACAATAAAAAATAAAACTATGACTTAATTTGTAATCTATGCAAATCACGTTTGCCTATTTAGTCTGTGGTTACCTAGATATCTTATCATTAAAAATACATCAAAATAATTGAATAATTGAATTTGCGCGTCGCATGGCACATAAGAATTTGGGTCGTTGCTCAGCTTTATGCTGTGACTTTAGACGAGCCTAATGCCAACAGCGCTGATTTTCAGCAACAACCTTCGAGTGACGTAATATAGCTGTTCAAAGATTTCATAAAAATACGCTGATCAGCTGTGTTTACATTTTGGTTCATATTTGGGGTCACAAAGAACAATGGCAAAATCATTGCTGAGATTTAAATAAGCGTCTAATGTTAAGAGGTATATTAAAAAAAGCCTAATTTTTTTCTAGATATTCTTGTAGCTTTAACATTTAAAAACGAACTCTCTGAAAAAAATATATTACATTTCAAAGTTTTTCTGATATTCCCGTTAATTCGAATAATTTTTATTTGTTCTCCATGCTTCTTTAATTTTGCAACACTTTGAGAGATGCCCTTATAATTAATTTCGAAGATTTTTTACCAGCTATGTTAATACATTTAATGCTTAATTATTTTATTAGATGTTTTATTTCGGTTAATGAATTATTATTCAATAATTCGTGAAACAAATAAGAAAATAAAGACAGCAAAGCTTGGCGTATATTAGGAAAGAAATAGATTTTCTATAATCCTGTTTACCTAATAGAAGTATATGAAAAAATAAGTATAGCAACACAAACATGACAACGCTTTCTTTCAAAAACTGTCACTGTCAATCCTAGAGTTGTCAAATATCAGTATATTATTAAGCCCCTAGTAGACGAGATCGAGGCGCCGGGTGAACCCCGGCCAAACTCGTAGATGATATGGTTTGTACCCGCTAGCTAGCCGGGTTAAGTGCCACTTATGTAGGATGCGCCGTGCGTACAACCGGCCGGGCCTCCGCAAGGAGTGCACATAGATCACCGTACCAGTTTGAGCACAGGGTAGCCACGTCGTAACCGATCACGGCGGCAAGCTGGGCCATCGTTAGCAACGGTGTCGTCAAAATAGCTCTATACTGTCCCATGCATATCCGACATCCAGACTTACTACGGTTTGAAACTGTGCGTAGCCGGTAGCCACGGTCCTAAAAACAGTGTTGTCAGCAACGGGCCTAACTTTACTGCTTACACGGCTACGCTTTGTCGTTGGACATAATTGTTATAATTATATTATATTCGGTGATAGTGCTACGGCTTCTGACAAATATTTAAAACTTCTACGTTGCGTTAACGTTACGTTGTACTACTCATTAACGGACTACGATTTCACTCCTCGATTTGGAGTTGAGAAGTGAAAAGTGGCATATGGATTTTGTGGATTTTTCTGTGTAGTGATTGACCAAGTGAATTTCTCTGAGTAGGTATAGTCTCAGAGGGAGTGGAAATACTTCTTTAGTAAGAGGGAGAATAAAATCATGGTACATGAACCCGTGTCATCATGGAGGAAGTAACTTACTAAAATGTTCATTGTCATGACATTGGTGTGTTACAAAGGAACCAAAGCATCAAAGAAATAAAGCAGCACCATCAGAATTGTTGTGTTACTCATTAAGAAGAGCAAAAGACAAATAAATATAATATGAAACAACACAAATAAAATAATAACACGAAATCTTTTATTTGTACCCTACATCTTACAAAGTAGATTTTTTAATTTTTACTGAACTCGTACACCTATGTTCATACAAAACTATAACCGAGGGATGTGTTCGCTAATTATTGCATAGGCCAGGGTGTTTATATGGATTTCATTGAATTCACAACATTTTTTAGAATGATGTTTTGTTGGTTAGGGCATCAGGCATACTAGACGGCTAGACTAACAAAGTGATATTCATGGGATTTTTTTTAGAGAGATCTGCAAGATAGAATGAAATTATCTACTTAATAAAAAATATAATTTGTTTCGTACGAGTATAATCAAAAAAATATTCTAACCTAAATATACTTTATGAGCTATTTTCTCAAATCCTAGGGACAAGTGGCGAATCGCTCATTTCATCAGAAATGGCTCAGTTCATTAAGAATTAAAAAAATAATTGCGAATACACAAAGCCTACGATGACACGAAGACGTTACAATTTATTTATACAGATAAAGTGATGTATCAAAGTTCGCCATTGTTCTTTCTATTTCTAGTTAAGCAAAACTTCAAACTAGAATATCTTGAATTCGAGAGTCTCTTTAATAGTAAGCCTGAAGACAAATCTGTTCAGGAATTCAAGCTCTATACTTTTACATATGTTTCAATAGCAGACGCAAAAGATTATTTCAACAATAGTTTGTTTGGGAGTTTGCCGTTGTTCTTTGAAGCTTCATTTTTTGAATTGTGACGACACGTTTGGTGCAGTGGCTAAGCGATTGGCTTCTGCGCTACGGGTCGTGGGTTCGATTCCCACACGGAACAAAAATTTGTATGGCCTACAGATGGTTGTTTCGGGTCTGGGCGTTTGTTTGTGAGATTTGTGTCTGTAAACGCACCCACGATACAAGAGAAATCTTAGTGTGGGGCAACGTTTTTTAAAAAAAAGAAAAAAAAAATCGTAACTAAAGCAGAATTTTTGAAACAACTAAAATTTTGCATTGAAAAAAATTTATCGAATGTAAAAAAAAAATACACTTCCTTTAAAACAGTCATCAGTGATACTTTAACTGGACCGCGAATTAGTACCCCTTTTCCGACTAACCTTGTAAAGTCGTTGTTTGTAATTTTGATGTCACCATATAAAATACTGAGTGTGATCGCTTCCGGGGTAAACAAAAGTTATATCTGCTTAGACCGATTCTGACAATCAAAATGAGGTCATTGCAATGACGAGTTCATTGCTTAGCTTATCCTTCGTCCGCACCGGGCACAATGTGCCGCAACTAGCGATACACGTGCCGCCACCTTTTACTCGGGCACATGTTCACACCGATATTTCAGCCCCCATCGGGCTGTCTCCCTCCCAATACCCCGTCAGCAACGCCTTAAGCTGAGGTCAGGTCCAACTAGGGGTCGCCCTTAGTGCTGTTGTTGCTAGTAGTCATGATGTTAGTGTAGTATAAGTAGTTAGCTTAGATTAAGTATTTTACTTCCTCCCCATTGGCTGGAGACCCTTCAGGTCTCGCCAATAACTGCCCGGTTAATTAGAAATGGTCCGCAAGAATCATCTAGAAGCAGAGCTACAGAAAAAACAAAACCTTTTGTTTTATTTATTTTACTGTACAATAAAGTATAGATCTATTTATCTTTTATGAAATGAAATTATTTACTCTGAAAATTGGATGTTTAAAAATCACTTTTACATGTCGGTTTGTTTTTTTTAAAGCTAGATATCGTCGGCGTTTCCTTTTTGACTACCTCTGAGAAAAAAGGCCGAAACAAACTCAGGGGTCAAAGTCTCTTTTAAAGTCCAGACATATTTTCTGTAGCAAAAATTTGTGTGAGGACAGTGCAGTGCAGTGCCTAGACTGGCCTTTTGAGGAAAGTTCCGGAGCAGTTTAGTTTGTAGTATATCAACCTGAATAAAACTTCTCACGGATATTAATCATTTAGGGTCACACCGTATTGTCAATTTTATAGCAATGCCCAAGGCTATCCCTTACACACCTGTCTGCCAAGGTTCCCTCTTACCTGCACTGCTCCAAGATTGGAAAGCTCCACAGCTGCAGCCTGAGGTCAACCGCTCAGAAACGATAGGAAGCTAACTAGATCAATTTCGTACATAACAATAAGTAGTGAACATTAGCCCTTAGGCTGCGTTTACGCAACCGCGGTGCACGCAGCATGCGGGCGGCCGGCGCCGATGTGATGTAAAATATGTAACAAAATGTGTGTCTAAACAACACTGATAAGGCGAACATGATGAACATGGCCCTCTCCCACAGACAGTCAAAATGAGCATTTTATAGGGATATTCTTCTCATTAATTATAAAGCTAATTTGACGGATTGTAAGATTATAATAATGTAGGTGGATGTTGTTCGGCAACAAAATGATTTTAATTCTTCTGTAAAACTCACGAATGAATTAATATTAATCAGACTTTTTGATGTTCGAAAGGTTTCTCTAGAAGGTTGCACCTCTAACTAAAACTATAAATTTAATTATAAATACACAATATTATACTTAAGCAGTTTTAGTTATACGGGCAGGATTCCGCAACTCTACGACAAAGCGCGTATTTTGCGTGCTAGCTGTTTAGCTTTGCATATTATACATATAACTCATATAAAATTAAAGGTGGCAATCTCACTTTTAGCAAACAAATAAAAGAAAAATTAAGCAACTCTACCCCAACGGAAGATTGCCGTCTTTGGAACTATTCGACTCTAGGTAACTAATTAGTATGTCATTTAAGACATCCTTGAAAATGTTCCCTATTTTAATTGTTCGCAGCAGCACCCAGTCTCGTTTTTAGTATCAAAGAAATTATATTTTAAGAATTATTATCACAGTGAACCGGAAGGGTCATTAATTCAAGGTAAACCCGTTAATGCCGGAACAGAGATCGTCTTCATCGATAACTTTGGATAATTTCATGAAAATATTACTTCCTGTAGGAGATTGATTTCTTTACGTTCTTTGATTTAAGGATATAAATCGTGTTAATTTTGCTTTCCGTCTTTATAAATTGGTTTTGAAATACGATGCACACAATCACATCAGATAAGTAACTAAGATACATATACTCACGCCTGTATTCACCGAAGGGTTGGCAAAGGTGTACAGTACACCCACATTTCGCCGTTATGTTTACGTCCCATGTAATAGGGGGCGAGCCTATTGCCATCGACCAGGAAAAAATCCAGTCTGGATTTGACCGGGCTGCTACTGAGAAGTTCCACACGGATAAACCCAATAACAGTTTGCTCGACCTGGGGATCGAACCCAGTACTTCACGCTCAGCAGTCTCGCTTGCGACCACTAGACCAATGAGGCAGTAACTAAGATATTTAAATAATACATAAAATTGCGTCAAGAGGAGCTCGTGGCTAAATAATTACAGCCGCATAGACCGATCTTCCGGGTTAAGCCACGCTTGCCGCGGTTGGTCTGTGGATGGGTGACCATTTACCATAGCGAGTTTCCTCCGTGCCTCGGAAAGCACGTAAAGCCGTTGGTCCCGGCTGTCATTTGTAGATCTTTGACAGTCGTTACAGTTGGTCAGAAGCCAGAAAGTCTGACAACCAGTCTTACCAAGAGTATCGTATTACCCAGTTACTGGGTTGTGGAGGTCTGATAGGCAGTCGCTCCATGTAAAATACTGATATTCAGCTGCATCCGGTTCGACTGGAAGCCGACCCCAACATAGTTGGGAAAAGGCTAGGCAGATGATGACATAAAATTGCGTCATAGGACATACCATAAAGTTACAGACCTTGCTTACCTTTTGATCTGGATGGCTGGTGGCCATGGATTTCCGGAGTTCCGGCCTAAAACATTTCGTGTGTGGAAGTAGAGGAGAGGACTCTATTTAATAATGAGTTGAGGTAGGATCACTTGGGCTGGACAAACAGTCAAAAGAAGGTCGGAGTACTACATACCGTTCCTCTGCTGTGTCACGCCTCCCAACTGTTCGAGTTATGGAGAGCACACGGTGCTGCGAGTATGTTCGGAATTCGATGTAAATTGTAACGCACGGCGTTATTTCAGCTCATGGAGCCAGGTGAACGAGGACGTCTATCGAAGCCTACAGCAGTTCAAAGTTTTTAGCTTTTGTTGTTGTAGGGACATACATTTCCGATTCTACCTATTAACCTGTGTAGTACTGTAATTATAGACACAATAGATAAACAATGATTTGATTGATGAATGATTTGATGAATTTTTATGATCTCTATATTGTTTCCTTTTATTAATGTAATTTTTCTTTAGCATATTTATTCTGCATGTATATTTGTATGTCTTAAGACAAAACATAGCGTCCTATTTTTATATTATGTATGACCTGTTGTGTATACCTATGTTTCACAAATAAACCATTTGATTTGATTTGAAATGGCGGCCGTACCGTTTTCGGTACACTTGGGCGGTTGAGATCAATTATGTTCCAATTTCTATCTGTGTTAAATATGTTAACGCGTGTGCCTAGTTATTGTTTTCGTATCTAATGTGGCATTTATTTCTTCCAGTGGAGGACGCGAGCGGTCGCTACACGTCCATGTTCTACTGGGGCAACAACTACTGGACGGGGTCAGCAGAGCTGTGTGACATCCTCAACGAGCAGCACTCGCCAATCAAACAACGCAACAGTTAGTACTTCATCTTCTATTAAATCTTCTATGAGAACTTTATGAAGCCCTCTCAAGTGTGCAGATTTACTCACGATGTTTTCCTTCACCGCTAACGCAAGTAATAATCAAATTATGAACCGTACATAATTTCGAAAAATCAAAGTGTTCCAGGATCGAACTCGGACCAGCACGCAATAAAGGCAAGCGTTCAACCTCTAAGCTATCACGGTCTTTATGGACATTACAATCAACAATGAATTTCACAATCAACTCTTAACACACTACTAAAGTTTCTATAATAAAATAATACAATCGTGATTCGAAAGACACGTGGCGCCATCTATTAACGTTATTGTTGTTTTCCTCGGGAACAGTACTTTTTTTCGCGATGAAAGGTACCCTATGTCTGTTTCTCTACACCTGACAACGTATATGCAAAATTTCAGGATGATCGGTTCAGTGGTTTAGGCGTGAAAAGGTAACAAACAAACTGTAGTGACATAGTATACTTACTCATCACTTTACCTTACCTTACCTTACCATACCATGAATACCGTACCTTAACATGAACACCGTACCATACACCAATACCAGTACCTGCACCGTTACCACGTTTTGAGGAGCCTCTCAGAGACAGTGAGAGAAACCGCCTTGAGAAAGACGACACGTTCAGGCGTCTACCGCAAAGAAACAAGAACAGCAAGAGACAAGACGTCGTCTTGATAAAGACGCTTCCGCGCCAGCGACGCAACGTAATATCGACGCGGCCAACATCGATATCACACCACGCCGCCGCACGCGTCAGTTCGCTCTGATAAGAGCGTTTGGTAATGAGGCAAGCCACGCAGCACAGCACATGCACATCTTCACTGATCACGACAGCATGGACACAGCAGAGAGGATCACGTATCTTCACTCGACATCGGCGCTCGGCGGAATGCGTGCGGAGGACGCGTGTCAACCCGTATTTATAAGCTCGGTGCAGGTGTTCAACTTCGTCCCGCGCCCGCGCCCCGCGGGGCGTGGCGCGCCGTTTATTAGATTATGATTGGTGTAAATATTTGTAAAATAGTTTAGCTAAGTTGTAATTGTAAGCCGAAATTTGTAAATATAAATAGGACATTTTGGGAATAAAATACATACACATTCGCATTTCGGACCTCGATATCACAGTTTTATTTAAGTACGACGAGTAACCCTCATTCCTCCAAATTGGTGACCCCGAAGAAGCGTTTCGAAGACCCGAACACCCCGAAAAAGACTTAGAAGACTCCGAAGACCACGAAGATTCGAAGATCGCAATAGCAAGAAGACACCGAACCCCGCAAGATGTCGAAATCCACAGAAGAATTTACCGATGCGCAGGACGTCACAACTGTGAAGAGCAACGTGGCTACAATTTCGCTACCTGCCCGACTACCACCATTTTGGCGCCAAAACCCGCGTCTGTGGTTCGCGCAGTTCGAAGCCGCCGTTGCCGCCAGTAGAATTGGAGATGAGCAGAAATTCAACCTCGTCGTCCCGCTGCTCGGCTGCAGCGACCTGGAGCAGATCGCCGACATCATCCTGGAACCACCGGCCAGCGGAAAATACAGCGCGCTGAAGGAAAGACTGATATCAACATACCAGGAGTCAGACCATCGCCAACTACAGAAACTACTCAGCGGCCTCGAACTCGGCGACCAGAAGCCGAGCCAGCTGCTGCGTAAGATGAGAGACCTCAGCGGCAAACTACTATCTGACGAAGCACTGAAGGTTATGTGGCTCAACCATCTGCCTACACAAGTTCGCGCCGTGCTCTCTGTTAACACCGAGTCGGCACTAGAAACCCTAGCTGCTATGGCCGACAAGATGATGGAGCATTTCGAACCAGCCACAATCGCCGCAGTCACAACTGAAAACCCTCCGTCAACCAGCACATCAGGAATACAGCAGAATACCTTGACAAGCCTACAAATCAGCATGTTATCAAAACAAATAGAAAAAATATCTCTCGAACTCGCCGAGCTGCGAAATCAACAAAATTCCACGAATCGCCGCCCCTGCTCGCACCCCGCACACCGTAGCCGCTCCCGCTCGCGATCGAGACACCGCGCACACAACGCGCGCAAGCCCGGCGATCCTGATTGGCTGTGCCGTCATCACTACCGATTTGGCAACGAGGCGCGAAAATGTGAATCGCCGTGCTCCAAAACCAAACAGGGAAACTAAAAAGTACATCGACTGTGGCGGGTGTCGATGTAAACCAGAAGTCTCACCGCCTATGTGTGATCGACATTATCAACAGAGAGCGATTTCTTGTCGACACGGGAGCCGACATATCTGTATTAGCCGCCCGAAACAAGAAATATTTGAAGCCGGCAGAGAATACATACAAACTGTTCGCGGCCAACGGCACGGAAATTCGTACCTACGGTGAGCGCACACTCGAGCTCAACTTAGGTTTACGAAGAAGCTTCAAGTGGACTTTCGTCGTCGCGGACGTGAAGACGTCGTTACTAGGTGCAGACTTCCTAGTACATCACAAATTACTAGTCGACTTACACCAAAGGAAACTCGTCGACCGCGTAACAGAACTCAGCGTGAACGCCATTCAAGTAAATAACAATGAAGAATCGATCTACATCATCAACAGAGACCACGCATACCACGACCTGCTGAAGAAATATCCAGATGTACTAAGACCAATGTCACTGAAAACTCCAGTCAAACACAACGTCACGCACCACATCGAAACAACCGGACCGCCAATCTACTCTCGGCCGCGCCCTCTACCGCCCGACAAGTACAAAGCAGCCAAGCTTGAATTCGAACGCATGATCGAGATGGGTATATGCAAGCCGTCTAACAGTCCGTGGGCCAGTCCGCTACATGTAGTCAAGAAGAAAGATGGTTCACTACGTGTATGCGGTGACTACAGAAGACTCAACGCCGTCACCGTACCCGACCGATACCCCATACCTCGAATTCAAGACTTCACCTACCAACTTCATGGCAAAACAATCTTCTCCAAACTCGACCTGAAGATGGCATATTTTTGGGTGCCTATAGCGAAAGAAGATGCTCAGAAAACAGCCATAATAACACCTTTCGGTCTCTTCGAATTTAACTGCATGACGTTTGGCCTAAGAAACTCCGGTCAAACCTTTCAACGCTTCATGCACGAAGTACTACGAGGACTAGACGACATCGTATTCTGTTTCGTTGACGACCTGCTGATACACTCTAGAAACAAAGAAGAACATCGTCGGCACTTAGAATTAGTACTCGAACGCCTAAATACCTACGGCGTCAGTCTAAACATCGACAAGTGCGAGTTTGATAAGAAAAACATCGAGTTTCTCGGATACGAAGTATCCTCAGAAGGAATCAACCCCACTCAAGAACGAATACAAGCCATAATCAACTATCCGAAGCCACAGACAGTACAAGAATTAAGAAGATTTCTAGGAATTATCAACTTTTACCGCACCTGTTTACCCCATCAAGCAGAATATCAATACGAACTAAATAAGTACCTACACAACAGCAAGAAAAATGATAAATCTCCGATACAATGGTCTCAAGAAGCAGAGCAAGCCTTTGAGAAATGCCGACAAAGCGTACTCGAAGCAACAACGCTCACTCACCCGATACCGAACGCTCCACTTTGTTTATTTACCGACGCATCCAACACTAGTATCGGCGCCGTCCTACAACAAAAAGTGAACGACGTGTGGAAACCTCTGGCATTCTACTCAAAAACTATGAGTGAGACACAGCGACGCTACAGCGTGTACGACCGCGAATTATTAGCAATGTACACCGCTGTAAAACACCTACGACGGCTGATCGAGGGCAATGACCTGACAATATTCACCGACCACAAACCTCTAACTTACGCGCTAACCAGAACACCAAGTAGCACCGATACACCAAGAAGAGAACGCCAACTACACTACATAAGTCAATTTTGTACGAAGATTCAATATATTCACGGTGATAAGAACGAAGCAGCTGACGCCTTATCACGCATCGAGGAAATCGACTTATCACAATCTACGATCGACTACAACCAACTTGCTCGAGACCAAGAAGATGATGAAGAGCTGAAGACCTGCACGTCCAACCCAAACCTCAAGTTCTCACGCATCACATTGCCCGGAGGTCAACGACCTATCATATGCGAAACGTCAACCGGCAACATTCGTCCGTACCTACCAGCGACTTATCGTTTTGTAGCCTTCAAAGCGCAACACGAACTGAGTCACCCAGGCGTTAGAACAACAAGAAGATTGATGGCAGCAAAGTTCTTCTGGCCGAGTATGAACAAAGAAGTCGGTCTCTGGGCAAAATCATGCATCGGTTGCCAGCGCGGGAAAGTTCAAAGGCACGTTATCAGTCCACTCGGAGAATTTCAAAAATCCGCGCGCTTCGAACATTTACATATTGACATCGTGGGACCACTGCCACCGTCAAACGACTACAGATACCTAGTTACCATGATTGACCGCTGCACAAAATGGCCTGAAGCACTACCTACTCGCGACATCACTGCTGACACTGTTGCTAAGGCGATCTACGATGGGTGGATATCGCGATTTGGCTGCCCGTTGCGTGTGACAACGGACCAAGGGAGACAATTCGAATCGTCATTATTCAACGCACTAATGAAAAAATTTGGCATCACAAGAATCCGAACTACTGCATTTCACCCACAAGCAAACGGTCAAATCGAACGCTGGCATCGAACTCTGAAATCCGCACTCATGGCGAGAAGCGCCGGCACACACTGGAGCGACGAACTATCGACCGTGTTACTTGGACTACGCACCGCCCTACGTGAAGATACACAAGTCAGTCCGGCCCTGATGACCTACGGATCGACACTTAGAATTCCGTCAGATTTCTTCGTGCCTACACAGCCGAATATTGAAGACGCAGATTTCGTCCGCCAGCTGACTGAAACAATGTCGACCTTATCACCATGCAGCAAGTCACACAATAACAACAAGAGCACGTTCGTATATAAAGACCTAGCGACGTGTACTCATGTTTTCGTGCGTAACGACACCGTGCGAAGCCCGTTGACCCCACCATATGACGGCCCGTTCCGAGTCCTACAACGAAACAGCAAACAATTCACCATACAGATGCCCTTACGAACCGCAGTAATCTCAATAGACAGGGTGAAGCCAGCACACCTACTCGACAAAGAACCAACCACCAGAACAGCAACACAGCAACGACACGAAACCACTAGCAACGGAGCCGCGCACACTACGAGCGACGAAGCCGTGCGCACTACGAGCGACGAAACACCGCGCGCTACGAGCAGCGAGCCACGGTCATCGACCCCAGCGATAACGCGCGATGCCTACGTCACTCGTTCTGGACGCTCAGTGAAACCGAACGTACGCTTCGCTTAGGGGGGAGTGATGTAGTGACATAGTATACTTACTCATCACTTTACCTTACCTTACCTTACCATACCATGAATACCGTACCTTAACATGAACACCGTACCATACACCAATACCAGTACCTGCACCGTTACCACGTTTTGAGGAGCCTCTCAGAGACAGTGAGAGAAACCGCCTTGAGAAAGACGACACGTTCAGGCGTCTACCGCAAAGAAACAAGAACAGCAAGAGACAAGACGTCGTCTTGATAAAGACGCTTCCGCGCCAGCGACGCAACGTAATATCGACGCGGCCAACATCGATATCACACCACGCCGCCGCACGCGTCAGTTCGCTCTGATAAGAGCGTTTGGTAATGAGGCAAGCCACGCAGCACAGCACATGCACATCTTCACTGATCACGACAGCATGGACACAGCAGAGAGGATCACGTATCTTCACTCGACATCGGCGCTCGGCGGAATGCGTGCGGAGGACGCGTGTCAACCCGTATTTATAAGCTCGGTGCAGGTGTTCAACTTCGTCCCGCGCCCGCGCCCCGCGGGGCGTGGCGCGCCGTTTATTAGATTATGATTGGTGTAAATATTTGTAAAATAGTTTAGCTAAGTTGTAATTGTAAGCCGAAATTTGTAAATATAAATAGGACATTTTGGGAATAAAATACATACACATTCGCATTTCGGACCTCGATATCATAGTTTTATTTAAGTACGACGAGTAACCCTCATTCCTCCAAAAAACAAACTTACTTTCGCATTTATAATATTAGTAAGGATTTGAAGTATTTTGAAGTAGTTTATACTCAAGTAAATCTTCCCACATTGTTGCAACGACAGTATTGTTAGTAACATGCGTGTCAGTGGGTGCGGAACTCAGATTGTCTTTGTTATGTACAACAGCTTGTCTGCGTTGCATCTTATGAGGTTAACACGCGATGTAATGTAATAAGATAACTATCGGTTATAGCGAATATTATGCGTCGTAAACAACGGGTACATTTCGCGCACATAATATCGCAGACATAGTCGTATGCCTGATACAAATGCCGATACTTGGGTCATGGATGCCGCCACATATTAATAAATTTGATAAATTTAAGTCCTATGTAAAGCAGAAACTTTGCAATAAGGCTTTCTATAAAGTTAAAGATTATATGGACGATAAAAATGCTTGGAATTGAGCTGCTCGCTCTTATCACAGAAAAATCATTGTAATTATTTTGTAACTCTTATTTTGACATTTTGCATGATTGATTATTATTATTGTTGAATATTTTTAATTTTTTACTTTGACATTTTGATGAATAATTATTCAATTATTAGTATGTTGATATTATTTTTATTTTATTTTTTATTGTGAATGTGAGTACCGTGTAGGCTAGTATCCTACTCGAATTTCATAAGTGTTTGGTGGTTCTGAGTGTTTTTTGTGACCTACGCAAATGTCTTGCTGATTGGTGGCGTCGTGCGTCGGGTCGTTGAGCTTCCTAAAATAAGGTTTAGCTACACGATGGCTGATGCATGCATACCGTCAGTTTAGACAGGTCGACTCAAAGCTGTTATGGCTCTTTCCTCAAAAGGCCATTCCAGACGTTGCCCTACATTGTTACACTCGCATAGTTTTTGATACTACAATGTCTGGACTTAATCAATCAATAAGACAATAACGCGTAGTTTTGTTATCCACGCTGTGTCACGACAAGTGTCTAATTGACAGTCGTCATCGAGGTGAGATTCTTACAGAATTGCACTGCTTATATATACAGCACTTTGTAGCAGACTGTACGCCATTAATAATATTAAAATGTCTCTAACTTTAGCAACAAATGACATGAGAACGCCACGCCGAACGAATAGTAATACATTTCGTCAATACAGTATGCAACAGACACAGATTGCAATACGCTCTGAATGGACCCACGCAGTATGGCGACACTAGGTACCGAGTCGATCGCTAATCGATATGCAAGCAGGTATCGATAATAGACCGCAGAACTGCTGATGCAATACAATAGTAGAAATGTACGGTGTACCGTGAAAACAATAACGTTTTTATAGAAAGAAAATTATTGTATTTTTGTAATGATCGTGTTATGATAAAGGTTTATGGTGAAAGTTTGGTGTAATTTTTATCTTTAGTTTGTTACGTAAATAAATCAAATGATCTTAGTAAGTAGCAGTGGCGAAGGCTCCATACAACTCGATTCCTATTGGCTTCCCTTTCGAAACGAGTAGTTACTGGAATTCACGCATCACACTTGAGCAAGGTAAGCATTTTTTGGGCCAGCTTCCCTTCTAAGAAAATTCACCCTTCGCCACTGTTATGTAGATAGTCTAAGGGGATATTTCACCAACATATCACTAACTAATCTGTAACTCTTGACCAGATAAGCCAAATGTGACCGATAAATATGTATGTGTTCAATAATCTTGTCATTATCACTATTGATATGGTGAAATACAAATATTAGGTATTGAAAAGTTTAGAGACCGAATTAGCTTAATGAACAGTTAATGACACGTTGGTGAATGAAATACTTCCTGAGAGTTGTTTAAGAGTAGTAGGGCTCCTTGTGAAAGCGTTCGTCCGGGGAAATACTAACTCCATACCTATTTCTGTCGCTAAGCAGCATTGCTGTTGTTTGGTTTGATAGGCATAGATGCAGGTGAAATTAAAGGCACATGAGACTTTCCAATTTTGTCTCTAAGGTTGGCAACGCATCAGCAATCCTCTGGATGTGCTTCTGGGTCTAGCTATCTGGGTGTGCATGAAAAGAGCCTCCACGAGTGACGATACTTCTGTACGTCCGGCGCACCCTGGGCAGTCAGCCTCGCTACCATCCTTGCTGACTGGCTAATCTTTTCACCACGGCATGAGCTATTCTTGTAAAGTTCGTGCCGACACGATAGAAGAAGAAGAAGCAATCCTCTCGTTGTAGGTGTAGGTATATATATATACAAGGTGTAACATAAATAACGCACAAACTCTTAATGGGTCACTATACTCATCATTATGAACAACTTTTACTATGGGACCATAAAGAAATCGCGAAAAAAAATCACCTCTTCCCTACATTTTGACGAGTTATGCGAACATTAATGTAGGGAACAGCAGATTTTTTTCGCGATTTCAGGTTTGGTCCCATAGTAAAAGTTGTTCATAATGATGAGTACAGTGACCCCATAAGAGGTTGTGCCCTTATTTATGTTACACCTTATAGGTGGTGGTAACGACTTACCATCAGGTGAGGCTTGTATGTCAAACTATTACATGAAAAAAACTATCACACTATAAAACCAATGAGAAAAAGGATACTATATCGATTTAAATATTACTTTAGTACAGTCTTTCTCAAAGTCGACGATAACGCCCCCTCGTGGGTGCTAGACGCCTCCAGGGGGCGGTAAAGGTAATGATTGCGATTGTGATTTTTAACATGTGGTAAGTTAAAAAATTAAGAGGGCGCTAGAAAATAATTGATTCTCAAAGTAGTAGGTAAACGAAATAAGTTTGAGAATCTCTGCTTTAGTCAGTAAACGGGAAATAGATCGGTATGTATGTCATTTTTCATTGATATAAGAAACATGTTTAAAATACGTTTTTTCCACTAAAATGCATTTATTTGAATGCTTTTATGAATAATAATTTATTTATAGTAACATGAAAGTTTCTTATTTATTTATCTCAGCTCAGTGTTTACCTTGGCCACTAAAAGCAAAAGAATGAATCGTTGAGTCACTGTAACAGAATTACCAGCCAAAAAACTAAATAACACTTTGTCCGAACTGGAAATCGAACTGAGATCTCAATCGACACATGCGCTTGCGACCACTAAACAAATAAAACAGTACATACAGTTACGTGATACGTGAATGATAAGACAAGCAATTATGAAACTTTAATACGACATAGGTATGTGCCAAAAATGTACATGACAAGCACTTATTAAAAAAACAATATTGCCGCTCCAACATAGCCACATTGTCCACTGGGTCAAGGGGTGTTTACTTACGTCACTTTCTACAAACAACCGGCACGGCCTTGCACCATGCGCCTGCGCACCAGTCGAGAAACTTCCAAAAAAACCGATGAATCAAAAAGTAGGGCTTCGGTACAAGCGTGAATTTTGGTTAATGAGTCAGCTGATTTATGTAGCGGATATTTCTGTAATAATTATCAAGGTAAATATTATTATTTATAAAGTTCGTGGCCATTCAATACGATGTTTATCATGACTAAAATATATTAACATATAAGGTTTTATTTTAATACGCTAGTGCATAAAAATATAGCAAACTAAGTGCGCAATTAGGTACACTTGGTCGTTTGCCCCAACTCGAGTATCCAAATTACTTTGACTTTACCTGAATTCAAGTAATACCATAGACATCCGAATTCGGGTAAACGACCAAGTGTAATTGCGCCATTAGGCCCATTGAGATGCTAATTTGATAAATAATAAATATTATTATCAAAACAATAACATTTTATCAAATGTATGAAATTCCGATGACTTACATTTTGACAGCTCCTCTTGGGATGCTGCTCCCAGGCTGCTATGACGAAAAGGATTTATTAATACCTAACGCCTAAAAGTTAAAAAACTTGATAAAATAAAAACGTTTTCGTTATAAATCGCCACTGAGCTGCTTTATATTTATCAATTCTTCAAATCTGAAAGTATGCATTAGTCTACACTCGGTTTCCGCATACAATTACATCTTTAACCATTCCTTTTCCTTACAAATGACTGAAATTACGTCTAGAAAGAATCACTTATGCAATACAAAATGTGACAGTTCTGAAACTATTGCAATAAAATAATAATTATATAATTCAATTGACCAATTTATTATTTAGGAATAAAGCTAACAAATGGTACCGCGCGTTGATGTCTTTTATATGGCGCTGCGGGAGCGCACCGGTGATTGCGTTAAAATAATATAAATGTTAATTTTATGACTTTCGTTATTAATTCTAGATTAGTGTACGTTATGAAAAATAATAATAATGCAATGGTTTATGCAATTGTTTTTGATATTTCGGAATTTAAGGTTATTTTAATACAGAGGTCGCAAGCGGTTTCTACTGCGTGGATGTCGTTTATCGCGTATTCCGCGTTTTTCGGAACAAAAGTAGCCTATGTCCTTCTCGGGGTTCCAGACTATCTCTGTACCAAGTATCATCAAAATCGGTTCAGAAGTTTAGTCGTGAGGAGGCCTAACAGACAGACAGACAGAGTTACTTTTACATTTGTAATATTAGTAAGGACAGTTAAATGGTATTAAACTATTTAGAATTGTGCTTGTTGAATTAAACTGTGTCTGGTGGGCAACACACGTGACTTTTCTCTCATATACAATAATCAATTAATATCATTAACAAGAAGAAATCAATTGAATGTTCGTAAAACAATTTAACTTTACTTAATAGCCTTCTGGTTCGAACGCTTGCCTTTCATTCAGGAGGATCTGAGTTCGATCTCGATCCGAACCTCTGACTTTTGTAATTCATGTGCTGATCAATATTTGATTATCACACGTTATCGATGGTGTGTGTAGTCAGCCAGCTCGCACTAGTGCGTATACACGTAGAAAGCGGGTTGCCGGCGCCGACCTGCCAGCGCTTGTCAGTGCTGGTCTGCGCAATTAGTCTCTATACTGTGTGACGAACCAGCGCCGACAAGTTCCAAACTACGCCGACAAGTTTCGACCTGCTACGATCAGTGCTGGTAGGCCGTCATTTGTTGCTGTATTTGCGCGAATTTGTATTTGGAACAAGGCGTATTTTTATATTTAGGTATGATTATTTACGGTTTACTCACGTGCATTTTTTCGGGATTGTCCGACTAGTTTCGGACCCAAACGGAGCCCTTAATCATGAGCTGAACACGCGGCGAGGTAGCGAGACGAACGGTCCGTTTGGGTCCGAAACTAGTTGGGCAATCCCGAAAAAATGCACGTGAGTAAACCGTAAATAATCATAAATATGAATGAGTCTCACGAAAGTTATAATACAAAAAAAGGCGTACTTTTGTTAATAAATGCCAGCCCCTGCTTCTACCCGCTTCCTTTATGTAGTGGTTACCTGCACGGACCAGTACCGATAAGCGCTGGTAGGTCGGCGCTGGTTACCTGCTTCCTTTATGTATACGCCCCTAGGCTAGCGGGGTGGACTAAGGCCTAAATTCTTCTGATTCTGAGACGACGCTCGTGCCCACCAGTGGGACTGTAATTTGCTGATTATGCATATGTATAAAGCCGCTTGACTAAACCATAATCCTTGTATTTCCAGAAACCGTTCGTTCCCAGATCTTCAACGACTGGCGCGAGGACCTGTCGATGGTAGGCTTTGGACCTCCCTTCGAGACGGCCTTCTACGTCGCACGCATCACCATCACCACTAACCTCACGGAGATCGTCAAAAATGTAAGTTACTACCATAATTTGTGATTTACGTAACACTATATTATTACTGACTGCCTCGTTGGTCTAGTGGTCGCAAAGGCGACTGCTGATCGTGAGGTCCTGGGTTCGATCCCCAGATCGAGCAGTGTTTTTTAGGTTTTTCTGTGTGTAATTACTCAGTGGCAGCTCGGAGTCTGGATTTATGCCCGGTTGAAGACAATAGGCTCGCCCCCTATTACATGGGACTTAAACATAACAGCGAAATGGGGAAGTGCTATACACCTCTGCCCAACCGTTAGAGGAACACAGGCGAGATGTTGTTTACATTATTGTGTACGTCTATTTATCTGGCTGTCCACAATATTAGCATATCAAGAATTTGATAAGAACCTATCATTGTGTGCTTAATACTCAACATGCCAGATACATTTTTGGATACAGGTCTCTCCCAGACTGGAGTATATATTCTGAATGGTAATACCACTATCTGATAGATGGCGTGACATTACCTGGGTACCGCCATCTGTCAATCAAAATGACGGCGAAAGCATTAAGAGCCACATTACGCACTGTCGACTGGTCGCCAGTGACTTGGTCGACAGCGACTGTGACTTTCTATAGTTTAAATAGATGTTTACGCACTTGGTCGCCGGTCGCCCGGGCGACTATGCTTATGTTTTGGTCGCCGAGAGACCAAGTCTTCGGCAACCAGTCGACAGTGCGTAATGGCTCTAAGCAAGCTGTAAGCTGCGAGAATTCCAAAACTTTTCCTTAATTTTCATCTTATATCATTCTCAGCAACGCACGCTCCACCTCGGTGTCTGCTTGCCCCGTTCCTGCTCCCGGTCAGCAGTGTCGGCGTTGATTGGAGGCGCACGCGCACCGCTGCTGTCGCACAACGTAGTCGCCGTGAGGTCGCCGCAACATGGCGGATACACGTACCTTGGAGACCCAACCTTCAGAGTTTTACTGTAAGTACTGATAATGCAAAGGATTTGCTGTTCATCTACTAGCATCTCCTCAAATTGACTGTCGCAACGCGAAGTCACAATTCGCTTAAATAAACCGAACGTATTTGAAAAAACTAATTTAGTATTTGACTACCTCGTTGGTATAGTGGTTGCAAGCGTAACTGCTGTGCCTGAGGACCTGGGTTTGATCCCCAGGTCGGACAGTGCTATTTGGTTTTTCCGTGTGAAACCCAATAGCAGCCCGGAGTCTGGATTTGGCTCGCCCGCTATTACATTGGGACTTAAACATATCAGCGAAATGAGGGTGTATTGTACATTTGTGCGCAACCCTTCGAGAAATATAGACGTGATGTTATGTATTTAAAAAAACAAAGTTCGCCACCGTGTGTGTCTGTTTGTGCGCGAATTTCCCCGTAAATACTAAACGGATTTTGATACTGAACTTCACGATTAGATAGATCGATTCTCGAAGAAGATTTATGTGTATAATAAGAAATAATATATCTTAATATATAGCCCGGAACAAAGGCTCAAAGGTGTTCGCTAAGCCTGAAGCCTCCAGTTGTCACCTGATGAAACTCAGAACGTCACAGAGCACCACCGTCACCTCGAAGCCAGAGATACTCGCTGAAGTCGAAAAGTTCTACGGGGACTTATACTCCCAGAAAACATGCCCGCCTCAGGCCCACGGCGCGGATGATTCACGAGCCAGACTCACACGCCACCTTACAGACGAGCTTCCCGACATTGACTTGGGCGAGATTAGAATAGCTCTCGGACAGCTTCATAACTACAAAGCTCCGGGGGATGACGGGATAACCACAGAGCTGCTCAAAGCAGGAGGAACGCCTGTTTTGACTGAACTTGTAAAGGTATTCAATTCCGTCATCCACACAGGCATTACACCGGAGGCATGGAGCAGGAGCGTGGTGGTATTATTCTTCAAAAAAGGTGATAATACGCTCCTTAAAAACTACCGCCCCATTTCACTCCTGAGCCATGTTTATAAGCTGTTTTCGAGGGTTATCTCGAATCGTCTCGCACAAAAGTTTGATGACTTCCAGCCACCGGAGCAGGCCGGGTTTCGGAAAGGCTACAGCACCGTGGACCACATACACACCCTCAGGCAAATTATCCAAAAGACCGAGGAATACAATCAGCCTCTGTGCCTTGCGTATGTGGATTACGAGAAAGCCTTCGACACCGTCGAGACCTGGGCTGTGCTGGACTCCATGCAGAGATGCCTCGTTGACTGCCGATACGTCGAGGTGCTGAGGTGTCTGTATAAGGCCGCAACAATGACCGTCCAAGTACAAGAAAGGAGCACAAAACCTATCCAACTGCGCCGAGGAGTAAGACAGGGAGACGTTATCTCTCCGAAACTGTTTACAAGCGCGTTGGAGGACATTTTCAAGACGCTCAACTGGAAAGGACGGGGTATAAACATCAACGGTCAGTACATCTCGCACCTACGATTTGCGGATGACATTGTCATCATGGCAGAGTCTCTGCAGGATCTGGAGGTGATGCTAAACGGCCTAGGCGATTCTTCAAGACAGGTGGGCCTCGGGATGAACATGGATAAGACCAAAGTCATGTACAATGGTCATGTCTTCCCGAGACCCGTAGTCGTAAATGGCGCTATTCTCGAGGTTGTGCAAGAGTACATATACCTTGGCCAAACTATACAACTGGGGCGGCACAACTTCGAGAAAGAGGCGAGCAGAAGAATACGCTTGGGCTGGGCGGCATTCGGGAAGCTACGTAATATCTTTAAATCGTCGATCCCACAATCCCTTAAGACCAGGGTCTTTAACCAGTGCGTCCTACCCGTAATGACTTACGGAGCCGAAACGTGGACACTCACCGTGGGCCTGGTCCACAAATTTAAGGTTGCTCAGCGTGCTATGGAGAGAGCGATGCTCGGGGTTTCTCTGGTGGATAGAATTCGCAATGAAGTCATTCGCCAGAGAACTAAAGTCACCGACATTGCGCGTAGAATTAGCACGCTGAAGTGGAAGTGGGCCGGCCATGTCTGCAGACGAACAGATGGTAGATGGAGCAGACACGTGTTAGAGTGGAGACCGCGTTTGGGCAAACGTAGTGTGGGACGCCCTGCGGCACGATGGACCGACGATTTGAAAAAGGTGGCTGGCAGCGGATGGATGCGGGCTGCCCAAGACCGGGATGGTTGGCGATCTTTGGGGGAGGCCTACGTTCAGCAGTGGACGGCAATAGGCTGATATGATGATGATGATGATATCTTAATATAATGTATCATCGCGTTGTTTATATTATCTGAGCTATCAGGATTTTTCGACCGTCGATGTTTGATGACCACTGATGAGAAAAACCTCAAGCAAGTAACTTAATGTTACCGGTATGGAGTCGGGATGTGTTGCTCGTAGCATCGTAATACAAATATTGTTTAATTCGCGACCTAAATTGCATTGACTATTGAGATCGCTAATATAAACGCTGTATTGCTCTTGTAGCAGTGAAGGCTTAGCGGTTTAATAAAACCTTCCATGCAGGATGGTCTGAGTTCGACGCCGGCCCGTACCTCTGACTTCGAATTCATATGCGGATCAGAATTTGATTATCACTTGCGTTAACGGTGAAGGCGAACATCGTGAGGAAGCCAGCACACTTGAGAGGGCTCTATAAAGTTCTAGATGGTGTGTGTAGTCCGCCAACCAGCACCAGGCCAGCGTGGTGAACTTAAGGCCTAAATCCTTCTCATTCTGAGAAAAGGCTCGTGCCCAGAAGTGGACAGTAATGGGCTGATTATGTTGTGTTATTGGACTAGTTGAAAACAATTTATTTAAGTACCGTACTGATGAAAAGCTACGCTAAAATTATGGCTAATGAAAATGCTGGCTAACGAAAATGATGGCTAACGGAAATGATGGCTAATGAAAATGATGGCTTACGAAAATGATGGCTAACGAAAATGATGGCTTACGAAAATGATGGCTAACGAAAATGATGGCTAATTAAAATGATGGCTAACGAAAATGATGGCTAATGAAAATGATGGCTAACGAAAATGATGACTAATGAAAATTATGGCTAACGAAAATTATGGCTAACGAAAATTATGGTTAATTAAAATCATGGCTAATGAAAATGATGGCTAATGAAAATGATGGCTAATGAAAATGATGGCTAACGAAAATGATGGCTTACGAAAATGATGGCTAACGAAAATGATGGCTAATTAAAATGATGGCTAACGAAAATGATGGCTAATGAAAATGATGGCTAATGAAAATGATGGCTAACGAAAATGATGACTAATGAAAATTATGGCTAACGAAAATTATGGCTAACGAAAATTATGGTTAATTAAAATCATGGCTAATGAAAATGATGGCTAATGAAAATGATGGCTAACGAAAATAATGGCTAACGAAAATGATGGCTAACGAAAATGATGGCTAACGAAAATAATGGCTAATGAAAATGATGGCTAATGAAAATGATGGCTAATGAAAATGATGGCTAATGAAAATGATGGCTAACGAAAATGATGGCTAATGAAAATTATGGCTAACGAAAATTATGGCTAACTAAAATGATGGCTAATTAAAATGATGGCTAATGAAAATTATGGCTAATGAAAATTATGGCTAACTAAAATGATGGCTAACGAAAATTATGGCTAATGAAAATTATGGCTAACTAAAATGATGGCTAACAAAAATGATGGCTAATTAAAATGATGGCTAATTAAAATGATGACTAATGAAAATTGTGGCTAATGAAAATTATGGCTAACTAAAATGATGGCTAACAAAAATGATGGCTAATTAAAATGATGGCTAATGAAAATGATGGCTAATAAAAATGATGGCTAACGAAAATTATGGTTAATGAAAATTATGGCTAATGAAAATTATGACTAATGAAAATTATGGCTAACGAAAATGATGGCTAATTAAAATGATGACTAATGAAAATTGTGGCTAATGAAAATTATGGCTAACTAAAATGATGGCTAACAAAAATGATGGCTAATTAAAATGATGGCTAATGAAAATGATGGCTAACAAAAATGCTGGCTAACGAAAATGATGGTTAATGAAAATTATGGCTAATGAAAATTATGGCTAATGAAAATTATGGCTAACGAAAATGATGGCTAACTAAAATGATGGCTAACAAAATTGATGGCTAATTAAAATGATGGCTAATTAAAATGATGGCTAATTACAATGATGGCTAATTAAAATGATGGCTAACGAAAATAATGGCTAAGGAAAATGATGGCTAACGAAAACGATGCCTAACGAAAATGATGGCTAAAGAAATTGCTGTTGTGTACACCAGGAAGGAGTTCGAATATGCACTGTCGTCGGCGCGCACTCAACGCAGCCTTATTAACTCGCTAGATCAGCAAAAGGGTGTTCCAATTACATCGAACAAATATGTATATTTATTGAACCTTTCATTAGCCAGAAGCCAAATTACGACACACGTAAGGAATACTCATTTGTGTAATAAGGAAGAGACACGAAGTTTATTTTCCGTTTAACAGGAAAATAGTATCTTTCCCAATCTTTGTGAAAGTTAAAACATAGTAGATACGTTTGCGTTTACAGTTATCAATGGTTACCTACTTATCATTCATGCTGGGTTACTGCAAACTATTGCAAGACAACCAAACAAATTGCAACAAGTTAAACAAATATAACTGTTACTTTATAAGTAACGCTAACATAGATATAGTACTTAAATACATTACCTATACCGAACATACCGAGTTGTGATCTAGTTGATTAAGCCTAAATTTTATCCTAAATTTTCCTTAAAACCACATAATCTACTAGTAGTGTAGATTGACCCCGTATGAGATTTAGAATTATTAAAAATAAATCTCTCTCTATCATCTTTTCGATACCTCTCATAAATGATTGAAAGCACGGCGACACTGCTGACAGGCACGACTAGCGCGATATAGCTCTTTGCAGTCAGTTAACTCTGGGCTCTAAAATGACTTGGAAATAGAGAATTTTTTTGTTTTATTTTCGAAGTACCCATTTATAGTTAATCTGTGTCACCAGTAGATCACGCGGTTAGAAGGAATAACACGAATTCGTTTACACCCTGTATACAAGGAAGATTCTCAATCGCTCTCTTATTGACTGGACACTCTTTAGGTCTCGCCAATAACTGCCTGAGTACGTCGAAATGGTCTGCAAGGACAATCTACAGGCAAACTAATAGAAAAAAAAGTGTCGCTCTCTTACCGAAGACAGCGTTCCAATAAACACAAGTAATTACGAAACAATGAGTATTTTTGCCAGCATAACTCTGGGTTCTACAATAACATACATAATTATATATTTACGCCTGTAATCCCTGAATGGGTAAGCAAAGGTGTTCTCCCTTTACAGAAGTGTGTATATCCTGATTCGCCGGCGAGCCTATTATTTCTATTTTTCGGGCACAATTAATAGTGCGCCGCCGCCGCGCCGCCTCTTACGATTGCCCGGTGACAGAGAGGAATTGTATTCTCAATCCGTTTCCTCACGGACTAATAATAACTTGTTGTTTATCATTTGTTTACGTTTGCTCACAATCTCTCACTTAGTATAGAAATGTTATACGGCTCTACGAAATAGCTTATGTAATCAATGCAATCGGGTTAACAATGTATTATAACTGAACAGTCGACATTAATATTACTTCATCAGCCTATCTTTGTTCCCAACATCACTTGACTCCAGTCACCAAAGTGCGGCTGAGTACCACTAAACTCTCTGGCTGATCTTCGCAACACAAATACAAGAAAAATCACAAATTCTTGCACGATATCGTAGATCAATTGATTGATTGATTTGGTACATAAAAAAAGCTTCACAATGCAGTCAGTCACGGCTGTCATAGAGTACATTACAAATAGTACATTATACACTCTACACACACAGTACACAGTACTACAGTATACAGTGTGTGAGTGTGTCAATAGGGTGTTTGACTGAAAAAATCTAATTAGTCCGTCAGACTATCAAAAAATATTTGACCCGTATTTTTTCTTTTGTTACGTAAACCAAAATTGACGAAGATACAACATTTTTAAAATTGCCAAAACGTCACAAGCAAGTACAATTTTTACTTGCCTCTGACGTCACAAGCGGCACTCTCGAGTTTTGATGCGTTTTATCTTTCCAAATATTCATAGATTCAACAAAAGAAAAAATACGTGTCCATCATTTTTCAAAACTCTAACTGGCGGACTAATTAGATTTACAATTTATTGATGCTGTCAACATGCCTATTCAGACGATTTAAGTAAGTTGAGGTACTGCTTTAGCTTATGTATACAATTCGTTAACACCCTGTATACTGTGGTCAAGCTGCGCATGACTTGGTCTGAAGACGGGTGACCATTTTTTACATACAACCTTCTTGCCTTAGACAGCTCGTAGAACCTTCATACTCGGTTACTATGAGACCACGAACACCTCTGCCATAAAATATATCAGAACTATCAAGAATAAAAAAAAACGAAAATGTTACTGCCTTATTGGTCTAGTGGTGGCAAGTGCAACTGCTGAGCATCAGATCCTAGGTTCGATCCCCAGGTTTGGCGAATGTTATTGGGTTTTTCCGTGTGGAATTTCTCAGTAGCAGCCCGGAGACTGGATTTGTGCCCGGTTGATGGCAATAGGCTCGCCCCCTATTACATGGGACTTAAACATAAAGGCGAAATGAGGGTATACCTATAACCCTTCAAGGAATACAGGTGTGATGAAAAAACAAAGTTCGCCACCGTGTGTGTCTGTTTGTGCGCGTTTTCTCCGTAACTACTGAACGGATTTGTGCCCGGTTGATGGCAATAGGCTCGTCCCCCATTATATGTGAAATAAACATCACTGGGAAATGTGGGTTTACTATACACCTCTGCACAACCTTTCTGAGAATACATTTGTTATGTTATGTGTAATAATACTTTGCATTCTCCTCGATGAGTCATTACGTTATAAAAACATAATTATGGAATGTCTGACATTATGAGATTTCCTAAGCCTTGCTCAAACATGGCGGGTTTATTCCACTTTCTAGAATCGTGTTTGTGTGTCAGGCGTTCTCGTTATGACGTCATTCAGTTCTAGACCAGACCTGGGCTGCCTCTTGAATGTAGTGCGGCCAGCCTTTATGTAATCACGATGGGGTTACACAATATATTGGGCAATTTGGAGCTAATCTTAATTTGACAGAGTTTGTGATTTTGTAATGAAAATAAACAAATCCCTCATGTTCAAAATGAAGGTGCATCTTTGATAGTTTTTATTCAGGTTAAACCTGTGAGTCTATAAGCATGCACATAATGTTCCTTATAACTGTAACTTAGATGAAAAATAAGAAAGGATTTTCGAAAATTCATCCCCTATAGGGGATGAAAGTTTTATGGAAGTTCGTCATTTTTGAAGTTTGGGAAATCCCATCGGACACATGGCTAGTAAAATAAATAAATAAATGTTTCTTAATATAGACTGCATTTAGGTATTACAAGTACATATAGACAATTCAATACTTACTAAAATGTAACGAATAGTTGATCACCTTTTAATGAGAATGTTGTGCAGCCTATATGTATTTACACAGAATCGAAGACTTGTGTTACCTATTGTTATTACGTTATTACCTTGTAAATATGTCGTTGGTGTGCCTTGTTTAATAAATAAAAAAATTAAAAAACGTATTAATTTAAGATGAAAGATATTAATAAAAAAACTACAATCGACGAAATTCGCACTAAAGACACTTCCTACATGAAATGTAGTTCAAACACTCTACAACAAGTATAAAACGACTACAACCATCTAATTGTAGGCTAGATTGCACAATGCCTAATCACAGTTTAACCATCTTTCGACAAAGCTAACTGTTCCACACATTTATCTATACATAAAATAAATCGGTAGGCGTAGCGTGTGTGTAAATAGGAAATCTTAAAAAAAAACAGGGGTTTAAAGGATAACCAATAGAATAAATATCGAATTTATATTTTTTTGTATTTTTGTCTGTTTATCTGTTTGTTGGTTTGTCGGTTTGTATGTGCACTCATGCAAAAAGTACTGACTTAATGCAGTAGACTTTTATAGACAAATATTATTCGTATCTCGAAGTTAACTTTAGTTTTTGTTTCATCGTAAACGGTTCGCTCAATCAAAAAATATTAAAATTTAAAGTTATCAAAAAGAAAGTTTAATTATTGCGACACAATATTTCCGACCTCCACGCGGATGGAATCCTTTTTTTTCTCTTGTTATACTGTAGATGGTCCATGGGGACCCCTTCTATGTAACTGGGTAGTTATTGACGAGACCTGAAATGTCTCCAGCCAATTGGTGGGGAAGTAAAATACTTAACCTAAGCTATAGTGGCCGCCAGTTAAAGCTGCAATAAAAGTCATTGATCCGACGGCGCTGAGTGTGACGTCAGAGCGAGTCAGGGGCGCATTACCTATCCGTTATTTTGTAATAATGTTGCGCTTTCGTCCTTCGGCTCGTTTGTCGTTCCGAATCTGGTTTGCGCTTGGGGGATTGACTTAACGTAACTCATACTCGGACAGTTTTCACGCATTTGTTGTTATTAATTTTGTTGTTGTTAATTGTTTTAGGGCCGATTTTTCAATAGTCAGGTAACTTTTAACTGAAGAATAAGTATGACGTCTTGACAGCTTTTGTATAGGCAATGTGTCAAAATGTCAAATTTATTCCTCAGTTAAAAGTTATCTGGTGATTGAAAAATCGGCCCTTAGTGTTACGTTTGTTTTGTTAGTTTGTTACTGTTTTGTTTTGTTAAGAAAAACACGTTGTATATATTATAGAGAGTTCATAACCTCGCACGATTTATTAGAATCTTACGGTGTTCGCACTAATCCACATTTACATCACATTTAGGTAGGGACATTTAGAATTTCCAATAAGTTTTTTGGTCTTTCCAATAGTAAGTACATTCTACCCCATATCAGAGGAAATTCATGAATTACGAAAGTCGTCATTACTGTTACGATATAAAAGCGCTGTCAATGTCATATTGTGACGATTGAAATGAGGTCTACTGTACAAGTCATTCGGTAATCAACTTAATTTACAAAAGGGTTAAGTTTATATTCGTTTAAGGGCCGATTTTTCAATCGTCAGATAACTTTTAACTGGGGAATAAATTTGACATTTCGACGGCTTTTGTACAGTAAATATGTCAAAACATCAAATTTATTCTTTAGATAAACGTTATCTGACGATTGAAAAATCGGCCCTAATTGAAAGGAATGTTTAATAATTTTAAATAATTGTCAAATAAAGGCTACAATTTGATACACGAGTTTCATTATATTAGTAGTTACCTACCAAAATAAATACTACTGAACATGGTTTTGACCAAAAGGTTTGCAATCTATGCTCAGTGAACGTGTAGCTAGTTCGCATGTGGCGAGATAGATGGCGCCACAACCGCGTCAAGGACGCCCCTTACCACGATAACGTTTGTTTTGATCGTGTATCGCACGCTGATACATTTTTTTTGATCCGTTTTGAAATATTGGAATACATTGGTAGACGGGCGTCAACGACTTTTATTGCAGCGTTATCTGGCGGCTACTATAACTACTTATACTACACTAACATTATGACTACCTGCAACAACAGCACTAAGGGCGACCCTTAGTGGGATTGGGGGAGGGGGGGGGGAGACAGCTTGATGAGGGCTGAATTATCGTGTGATGCGGATGGAGTCGCGGGCATAGCTAGCCTTATGATTACAAAACATTCACTAATGTATTGACCAACAGTCAAACTGTAAACTAAGATTAAGTGAGTCTAAACTACACTTGATTGCACCTAACGGGTACAGTTATTGTGAATTAGTTATGTTATTACACCGGTAGTTATTTAAACCGATTCTGCATTTGTTTTGTTGCGAAATTACAGTGCTTTGTAGAGCGTTAACTGAGATAATAATACAATAATAGTAGCCAATAAAAGTCGTTGGCATTTGCAAAACAAAATGTAGAGTTTAGATGTTATGTTTTGACTATGTTGTGTATAGTTCCGAGTCTAACAAGTTGTGAAACCATTTTCCGGTTCTGTTTCAGCACATTCTCACGCCGGTAATTCTTGAAGGGGTTAGCAGAGGTGTTTTTCTACTGCACCACGTAAGACGAGATAAAAGATAAAAAGAAAAAATATATTTTATTATGGGTGTACATGGTCACATAAAGAAAAAATAGGTTAGGCGATATTTTACCAGTAAGCATGCAAAATTACATAAAAGATTCTAACTAGAACTATCTAACAAATTTTAAACAACAAAAAAAACAGAAACTTTACATTAAGTAACATCAAAAATATGTTCTTGTTAAGAAAAAAAACTCGCTTCTGTTATACTTAGTATGCTTTGTCTGCTAAAAAGTCACGAAGCCTTTTTTTTAATAAAGGTAGAGGCAATTCTTTCCAACACTTAGGTAATTTATTATACATATATGAAAGGAGCCATGCAGAAAACACTTTTGCGCATGAGTGTTGTATTAGCTGTATGAGTGGACTACGTATCCACGTAGTCCACTCCGCAGTCGTAAGTGATGAAATGGGCACCATACAAAATGGCAATAGGCTCGCCATCTATACATATACATGGAGCTTAATACAAGAGACAACGAGGATATAGACTTTTGAATCATGTTCCTTTTAAAAACAAAACATTAATCTTTTCAGCGCCGTATCCTGTTTAGTTGGCATCCTTCTCATCACTGCAACAGGATACGATATGAAAATCGGCCGTGATGTGCGCAGGCGCCGGCAACGCGCAGCCAACATTGCGGCCAACATCGCCAACGGAGGTTCGCGCGCAGACCTCAAGCTCGACCTGAACGGACTCGACGACATTACTGTCGCCAATGGTATTTATCTACCCCTATTTTTATGAACCTATAGACAATCGCCGTCTATTGCTGGATATAGGCATTTTCCTGAAGACGCAAAGATCACCAGCCACCTAGTTAAGCGGAAGCATTGATGACCGCAGAACTAGCTCTCTTGTATCATTGAAGTTATTTTCCATTATCAGCCTCCAGACCAACCTGGACAAGCCTGGAACAACTTAGATTATCATCATCTTTTGAAAATCAGTTCCTTCTGAGCGCTTCCCCGAACGCTCCGATAGTGCATATCATAATAATACCATGCCCTATGGTTTGTTTATAGGAAAGTCAATGTACAACGTGAACAACAACCTGGCCATCAACAGCAACACATCTGAAGAGCGTCTCACAGCTGAAAACTCCTCCACTGACGAACTTAAACTCAGTAAGTTATACAAGGTTAGTCGGAAAGGGGGTACTAATCCGAAGCCCACTTATAGTATCGCTGATGACTGTTTGAAAGCAAGTGTTAAAATTTCAAAATTCGATATTTATTTTTTCCAAATAAAATGATTTTTATTTTAGTTTTTTCAAAAATTCTTCATCCCTGCTTTAGTTACAAATTCAGAAAATGGTGCTTCTAATTCATGACCCCAAGTATGACCTAAAATGTAAACACAGCTGATCTTAACTGGGGATAGACAGATTTTAGAGTTTTTTTTTTGAGATTTTTGGACAACTGTTTCTCTTAAACTATTGACTTTTGGGAAAAGTTGTAGAACAAAAGTTACTCATTATTATGTGTACTTTAACACTCTTTCGGATTAGTACCCCTTTCTGACTAACCTTGTATATACCTAGTCCTTTGAAGAAGGCACACACTATGCAAGCAATTGGTAGATGTTGTTTCTTCTTGTATCTCAACCATCCTACTACTTCTTCTTTTCTCGTGTCAGCACGAGCTATTCGAAAATAGCTCATGCTGTGGTGAAAAGATTAGCCAGTCAGCAAGGTTGGTAGCGGGGCTGACTGCCCAGGGTGCGCCGGACGTACTTAAGTATCGTCACTTGTGGAGACTCTTTTCATGCACCCCATCCTACTACTACTACTACTAATATTATGAATATGAAAGTTAGTGAGTTTGTGAATTTGGATATTTGTAAATCAATCACGCCTTCACGGCTAACCCTAACCCTAAACCGCGGGCAACACCTAATTTACAAATCGTCTAATGTACATGACGGAGTTCGAACACATCTGAATGCTAGCAAGTAAAAGAGGCGTTAGAAGAAAAAAAGAAGCGGAGTTGAAAAACCCAAAAAATGGAGCAAAATTTAGATTTCAGTTTGTGTCAAGATCACAGAGTACCGTTAAGCAAAAATTCACAAGACCAGGGGGGTTACCATGATCGCGCTAGAGAGCTGTCTAGCGCTGTCACTTCCCCACTCTCGTAATAATAGTAAAACATTCCTGCTTTAACAGATCATGGTAACCCCCCCCCCCCCCCTGTTGCATTAAAACGCAGAAATACTTTGTAATTGAAAACAATATGAGAAATGATAAAACTGAAATAATGACAAGAAGTATTAGTAGTTTCATTGATATTAACTAGGGTTTCCTACATACATAAGTATACATAATTTAACTAATGCTAATAAATACTGATTCTAGAAGCCAAGGCAGCTTATTGTTTTGAATACAATCGCAGGTAATTTCCCAACTTCGATAATGAACCGCTCCCATTTTCATTTATCTTGCATCAGTGTCAACGTGTGATCAAATCCAATCCTAAAAATATAAATACGATCTATCCCCTACAAATGTTTGTGCTCTATTCAGACGCAAAATAACACCTTCAGATTTAACAAACGAAAAGTTCCTGGTAGATGTTCTAAATTGCTATTGTGAATTTACAGGCATTTGGTCCGAGCTGCTATTGTCGTTCTCCATGAAGGCGAACGTTCTGCAGATCTTCGATCAGTCAGTCGGTGCCGACACCGTCCCCGTGGTGCATGGTCTGCGCACACTCTCCATGACCTGGGTCATATTTGGGCACACCTGCATCGTTGTATTCAAGGTAAGTTCTATTGTTTATATACAGAAACCTTCGGCCATGTTTAAAGATTAGTACAAGCAAGCTCATTTTTTTTACTGAAGCTTTGCCCCTCGCTTATATTTTTCCTGTATTGTGGATGCGTTTACAGACACAAATCTCACATACACAAACGCTCAGACCCGAAACAACTTTCTGTAGGCCATACAATTTATTGTTCCGTGCGGGAATCGAACCCACGTCCCGTAGCGCAGAAGGCAATCGCTCAGCCACTGCACCAAACGTGTCGTTCTATTTTTCGGTAAGAGATGGGTCTCGATCACGGAATAAAAAATTCAAGTGGAAGTGCCACGGAGCAGTCGCGCGTGTGTCAAGCGGAGATCCGCAACACTGGCTCACGCGACTTGCTATTTTCTGTGACACGACGTCTCTCGAACTCATACGTAAGGCACTTGTCCCACCGCGAACGATGAGCGAGCAGCGAGTAGAGCTAGAAACTAGAAACGAGTTGGCGAGAAGCGAGTGTGTAGTTCCGATAGTTTTGTCGCTGGGCTATAAGCGAGTGTGCGAGTGCGACGGGCGATTACTCGCACCACTCGAAAATGACCGCTGGTTGGTCTCTCGGCGTGAGTTCTGATTGCCAAGCGAGCATCACTGAGCAAGTATCGCTGAGCGAGTATTATCTTTGATAGCTCTTCGCGCTCAGCGACAAACTAGTGGAGCGAGTCCTCGCCGGCAGTGTAAACAGTCAGCGATCAATTATTAATATATGCATCTTTTTTGTTTACACGGAATGTATTTCTATTGTTCGTTTTTTGAGCGAGAAAATAGCCGATACTCTGTCGCTTCCTCGCCGGCGGTGGGACGACTGCCTCAAATATTAGACACATGCTATAATGAGCAGTTTTAACATGTAAAAATGGCAGCCAACTTTAAATCTTTCAATGTAATTGTTTTGTCAGTTTGGCGACACTTGTTCCCGTACTAAGAAAGTATAAGGGCATTTCCACTTGTTTTTTTTTCTATTTCGTAGTCGATCATGGTCTATTGTGAGGCCTTAGACATTACAGATTAAAAACTTTATAAAGGATGAAGATACCTTGAATGTTTCTTGCTCCTTCATCAATGTTCAGTTTAAGATTTTTAACTTTTATACCGTTTTTCCAGTATGCTGACAACACAGCCTTGCGAGCGATCTTGGAGAAGAGTTTCTGGTTCCAACTTATCATCAGTGCGGTGTACAGCGTCGACACATTCTTTTGTCTCGGGTATGTAGTGGTTTTGGTTAAATCCATACTTGTTATCACTGTCAGACAGTAGATCTAATAATGCTGGTGTTTCAACATACGATACGAGTTATAAAATCACTGGTAAAGTAGAGTAAACAAGACCAATAGTCTTGAAGACACATTTGACGCAAGTTTAAGGTGCATAGCTAAGTGCCAAGTCATCTTTCCATGAATATACTGATAAGCAGCCAGCAAGGTAGTAAAGATTTTGATGACCATAGTAATTGGAAATTACACTTCTATTAAAACTCAGTTTGTAAGGAAAATTGTTTCAATAGATATTTATATTGATGTATAGCCTCGGCTATTGGTGGCCACTCGTCTAGTTGTGCTCGGAGTTAGCTCGGAGAACATAACTTGGCATTGGAACACCCATAGTCTGCCAAGTAACAGCTACTTAAAACCATCACCATCGATAGTAATGTCTTCTAACGATTGGCCACTGATTTAAAATATGGTTAAAACATGTTTAAAACATGTTTATATTTCAATTTTGAGCGTTGAGCTCCCTAAAACAAGGTTGAGCTACGCGATGGCTGATGCATGCGTACCGTCAATTTAGACAGCTCGACTCAAAGCTGTTATGGCTCTTTTCTCAAAAGGCCATTCCAGACGTTGCCCTACATTGTTACACTCGCATAGTTTTTGATACTACAATGTCTGGACTTTAAAAGAGACCTTGATCTCTGAGTTTGTTTCGGCTTTTCTTCTCAGAGCTAGTCAGATAAGAAATGCCGGCTCTATCTAGTCTTAAAAAAACATACAAAATTGACTTGTAAAAGTGTCTGTAACAGATTTATTTACAGAAATATATATCATTTATTAATTTTTGTAAGTCGCAGTCACGTCTCCTCATAGCTAAAACACATATCGACATGTTACTCTCTGTAGCAATATTTTAATGGCTTCCCTCCACAGTATTCACTTGTACGGTCAGCATCAAAAGTAGCTGAACATTTGAGTTTTTAAACTTTGCATTAATTAGATAACTAATTGATAGGAAGCAAAAAATTTAAGGCATACTTAGAGCTATATCTAGCAGCTCTAGGTATCTATTAAACTTTTTGTTTTAATACAATTCGTTTTCTAATTAATGCCAAGTTTAAAAACTCTAATGTTCAGCTACTTTTGATGCTGACCGTACCAGACTCCGTGGCGACCAGTCGAAGACTCTATCAATAATTGTACTTTACGGTGAAGTATTGTTTTGTTTCCAGTGGTATGTTAGTCACGTTCCTGTACTTCCGCACGAAGACGAAGGGCAAGCTGGACCTGCTGGTAGAGGGGCGCAGGAAGATCACGTCTGGAGTGCTGCAGTTCCTCGGTCTTATTGGATATCGATTTGCCAGGTTAGCATACTACAAAAACATAGAAAAATAAAGTGTGCATCAAATACACTTTGTATATAAATGTTTATTTTTCTACGACTTTTTTAAAAAACCACACACTCGGGAGCAGTGAATGCAAGTCACCAACATAAACCTTAATAAAGTAGCTTATTAAAAAAAATAAAGACTATTCAAGAATTTTATTATTTTTGTTTGAATAGTATTAAATTGTCTATAAAATACTTTTTATTTGAATAAGCTATTATTCTTGGTTTTCGAGATATTAAGATTTATGTTGGTGACCCGGATTCATTGCTCTCGAGAGTACGTGTGTATGATATGTTTTATTTAGACTAATTTTTCGCCATGAACCTTAGATTTTTTTTTATTCTCTTTTAACTACAGTCCGCGAGGCCTAAGCTGAGCTTTGCATTTGTGTGAGTGCACATAGAATCGATTACCAAAAAGCAGTATAAACCGATTTAAACCAAGCAAAGGTCGCGTCTGCATTCATTCTCACACAAATGCAAAGCTCAGCACGAGGCCTCGCGGACTGTACCTACTCGTAAGCTTAATTATCGAACTAAGAAACTAATTTTCTGGATGGATTAGTAAATTTCAAACCTGGGTTAACATAGTTTTAAGATAATCAAATGTAGTAAGCTATTCCTCTATTCCATTACAGATTGACGGCTCCGTACCTATTCATCTTGGGCGTGGTGGAGGTGACGATGAAGTGGTTTGCGTACAACGCGGTGTTCGAGCCCCCGGCGATGGACCACGAGACCTGCCCCAAGTACTGGTGGAGGAACCTGCTGTATATCAACACCCTCTTCCCCGTCGAGCAGATGGTGAGGTTTACGTTTAAGTTGTGTTGTTTTTGGATTATGAGGTAGGTATTCAAACAACAGTTTTCCTGGTCAAATAGATGGCGAGCTTTCTATCTCTAAATTAATAACGGGATAAGAAACTCCACGTTCAACTGCTCGGAACTGTTGAAATTATTTGATAGTCAATTACCAGGTATTCTCAGGACAATGCACAGATAGTTCAAACCACGACGAAGCGCCCCACTCTTTGTTTAAATCGCTACAGTGCAAAAGTGTACATTATAAATGGTTATTGTGTTAGTTGTATCGCCACACAGTATTATGATGTGTACATACGCGCACTAATATAAAATAATAATAAGAGATATGTGCATACGCATCACTAGACTACCGACCACAAAAAGAAGTGGGGCGCGTTTTCGTGGATTGAACGCACTGTAGCACTTATCAAAAAATATAATAACGGAAAATAATCAGAGGACAAGATCAATCTGGGTTAACGACAATATTTCACGCCAATGTAATCTTCGAAGGGGTAGGCAGAGGTGTTCTCCTATTACATGAATCTGTACACCCACTTCTCGGATTGGTTAATAAGTGCCATGTTGAGCCTATTGCTATTTTTCGGATACAATTATGGTGGCAGGTTCGTCTCCTCTTACGACTCCTATGTCCAACGATGAGTGGAATTGTGTTCTTAAGCCTCCCCCCAAAGACTACGTTTAAAAAATCTAAAATGTCGTCTATTTTAACGACATCTGTCTTTTTGCAGTGCATGTTGTGGAGTTGGTACCTGTCAGATGACACTCAGTTCTACGCGGTCAGCGCTATTCTATTGATCCTGGCTACTAGGTAAGTTTAACTGTACCCCAAGTGTGAGTTTTTTACGTTACTACTGTAGTTGCGTCACGCCAAAAAAGTCAAACAAATTTTTAGTCACGCTATTCGCCGCTAGAGACTCTGCCTAAATTTTCATACATTTTTGGCGTGACGCAACTACAGTAGTAACGTAAAAAAACTCACACTTGGGGTACAGTTCTTAAAATAACAATATTCCTTTCTTCAAATGTTATGTGTTTTTGCGATACCGTGACGTTGAAACCTATGTGAAATTCGGTATTAATTTTGTTATGAGTTGAGCCACTAAAGCCTTAGAACGCTAAGAAAATAGATATATAAGTAAAACAAATAAGTAAGCATGCTACATAATTGACCATGTCTTTGCTTACCATCAGGCAAAACTCTAATTAAACACAACCCTATCCTGAAGGTGACCTTGCAAATATTAAAACTTATTCTACGTCGTAAGAAACTCTGGGTTATAGTCTCCACACAATAGGTGCCTGATGGTAGACGGGCCGCCAAGCTCTGCCCAGAAAGAGGTGGCGAGATAACTTGGACGTGTACCGCGAGTACCGGTTTGAGGTGGTGCAAGAAAAGAGCACAAGGAAGAACTTGAGGGAGATCTTTGCACAGCAGTGTGACAGAATAAGTTGTCATAAAAAAAACAACGTCATAAGCCTATTCTTTAATATCCCTTATTGTGCCAATCCCCAGCCACTTCAAGGTCTCAGCGGCCCTGACGGGAGTACTGTTCATCTCTTCCCTGTTCACAACGGGCTACGTCTCCTGGAGCAACGACCACATCCCTAACAGCGAAGATCCCTTCACGCAGTTCGACAAGGTGTACGAGAAGCCCTGGACGAGGCTGGGTCCCTACCTCGTGGGCATGCTGACTGGCTGGATACTGTTCAAGACTAACTTGAAGATTAGGATGAGTAGAGTGAGTTTAGTCTTTGATAGCAGCAACTAAGTACTTACATAATTTGGTTTAATCGTTGTCAGCAAAAGCTACTTTTACAAAAAATATTACTCGAGTATCCTTCTATACCAGGGGTGGGCAAACTACGCCCAGCGGGCCACTTCTGGCCCGCGGAGGATTTTGATTTGGCCCGCCATTGAGCAAGAGTACCATAACCATAAGAAGTTTTAATGACACGTTTGGTGCAGTGGTCGCGGGTTCGAATCCCGCACAGAACAAATATTTGTATGACCTACAGATAGTTGTTCCGGGTCTGGGCGTTTGTGTGTGTGAGATTTTTGCCTGTAAACGCACCCAAGATACAGGAGAAATCAAAGAGAATGTTTAAAAAAAAAAATTGCCCTAATTATTTCAGCCTAAAATGTTAGTTTTGGCTTTTGGCAGCATAAATGTTTTTTTTATTTATTCCGGCTTCTTGCTAACTTTCTTGCGTTTTTCTGGCCCCTGATAAAAAAGTTTGGTTTCCCCTGTTCTAGACCTTCTAACACCTTCGAACAGTCATCCTGGATAAGAAACATTTTTTGTGTTTTCATCTCTTCAAAAACCTATCTTATTCGTAGATTTCTTTCCAATCTGTCCAAAAATGGGCAAGCGTCTAACAGTCACCCTAAGGCACTTGTTAATTTTATTTTTTCTTCTACTAGGCATGGGCAGCAGTCGGCTGGGTGGTGTGTACAGCCACATTGCTGTTCCTGATCTTCGGGCTGTACAAGACTGAGTTAGGAGTGCTATCGGCAGCTGTCTACAGTGCGCTGTCTCACTCGCTGTGGGCGGCCTGCATAGGATGGATCATCATCGCCTGTTCTACGGGACACGGAGGTAAGAAACATTTCGTCTTTGATTGTAGGAGACAGTGAAAAAGAAAGATGCCTAAGCACCTAAACCTCGCTCACTATCTCATCATATCGATATGAAGAAGAAAGAAAGAAAGGAAGAAAATACGTTTATTTGCGGTAAACATGACGCAAAAAGAAAATAAACACAAAAGCCAAAAAATAAGAAGGTTGAGGGAAACATGCGTCATATCCACGCAAAACGGCTATCGCTCAGCATTATGCTGCGACCCTATGCAAGACAGAGCCCCAGCGCTGGTTTTCAGCGACAGCCGGCGCCGACGTAATGACGTCGTTCGGTGCAGCAAACAATTACCTATTATTAAAAATAGATAAATATTATGATTTAATTTATAAGTGATAGAATATACTAAACAGGAATATAAAAAGAAGAAAATTTAAGGAAATAGACATCCGTACATGCCATGGAAATATCTTCTTTACACATTATATTATATATATATTTTTATCGTTATTAATATCGTTACACATCCTGTTATTCAACATACGCACTAAGGTTTGTTGCGCTGTTTCTTCTTCACAGCATAAACACTAGGAAGCGGTGAAAGGCACGCGTTTTGGGGTCTGTCTTTTGTAATATTGACGTTAAAAAGAACTAAGTAATTGTAATCTGTTTTGAATAAACGAGTTTTGAAAATGAATGATTAACAAAGACAGAAAAACATAAATGTACCTATGTATTTTGTCATGCGAGTAAAGGCTGTACCACGGAAAAACCGACTCTATCGGAGCCTTTATTGTGAACTCTTCGAGGAGCACGGATGCGAACAAACAGGAAACGAACAATTAGAGGGTTTTTGTGATTAGTTACGGTTTACTCAAGAGCTGAACACGCATCGAGGTCGCGAGTCGATCTGACGTGAGTTAACCGTAACTAATCATAAATAATGTCTCTCCAAAGTTATAATACAAAAATTAGAGGGTTCGCCACACAAAATGCGGGCGTGTGGTCAGCACGCCTACGTTACTTACTTACTTGCATTCAAAGAATTACTAAGAAGCATGTTACACCAACTGCGAGCACAGACCCAGCGTGCTTTATAGAAATCCCTTGAATACAATTCAAGCGGGTCCGCTGACGACACAAGACGCTTGCACCGAGCGTTTGGTTTTGGAAACTGGTTCACCTGTTTAATATATCTTGTTCTTCCTCAGGTTGGGTGCGTCCTCTACTGTCAGCGCCAGTGTTGTACCCGTTCTCGCGCGTGACGTACTGCGCGTACCTGGTGCACCCGGTAGTGCTGCGCTACGTGGCCATGCACCTCACGCACCCCATACACATGGGCGAGCTGCTTGTCGTAAGTGTTATTATATGATCCCATAGCAAACTGTGTATAGCTAACGGGGGTGCGATTGACCCTAGTCACACCGGATGTAAAGCGCAGATAGGGTCTAAGACGCACACGAATCCTAGTAACAAAGATATATAGGGACTCCCTTATACCCCTCTGGCTCTCACATACACACGACGGAACACAGTAAACTGCTTGGCGCAGGACGTTAATGTGAGGGTGGTAGCTAGCCAGGCGGATTGTATAGATCCTACCACCAAGCTTGCTGTTTTGTTGAATGTTACAACACGCGTCTATTCCCAGTGTGCGGTAAAGAAGATTGATATTCTAGCCCGTCCCCACTCGGTATACGGGAGTCCTAGCCCGTTCCCGAGTTTCCAATGTAACCAAATGTGACAGCAGGACCTGTATAAAGACTATGTCGTCAACAAAAATGCTTCTACTGCCTTTTTTCACATGTTGCGAAACAGTTCCAGGCCTCTTCCGTGTAACGATACGAAGGCTATTCTCGGATATAAGCAGAAATTCAAGAATCAATCAATTATACAAAATGACTGGTGAGACACTAACGATATCTTAAGGGGTCGATGTACTCATCATTATGAACAACTTTTACTATATGGGACCAAACCTGAAATCGCGAAAAAAAATCTCCTGTACCTTACATTTTGACGAGTAATGCGAACATAAATGTAGGAAACAGCTGTTTTTTTTCGCGATTTCAGGTTTGGTCCCATAGTAAAAGTTGTTCATTATGATGAGTACAATGATCCTTTAGGAGATCGTTAGTGTCTCACTAGTCATTCTGTGTAAAAATTTTGTTTGTTTGTCTTCTATACGATCGCGCATCGTTCAACCGTTTCAGTTGAAACTTTTTACAGTTATTATTGGCACTTGCGCTACCGTAATGAAATTAAAAAAACACTTACCCGGGCTGAACCGCGAGAGCCAGCTAATTAATAATAAATTTCTTTGTATCCACAGTTCATCCTGTTCCTGGGACTAACATTCATATCATACGTGCTCGCGTTCGTGGTATCAGTGGCATTTGAGGCGCCAATGGTCACCATGCTGAAGATAGTGTCCCCACAGAGGAAGGCGCACAGAGTGTGAACAAACCACCAACTTAACATAAGCTTACAGAGACTATTACTGCCTTAATTTAGAACTGACCTAGTTAAGGCGGATACTATGATAAAAACTATAAAGCAATTGCATTGCGCAGGAGTTATGAAGTGATTTAATTGGCTCAAAATTGGAATCAGTGCCAACCTGCGCAAGAGTTACAAAAATGTTGTTCTAGAATCCGATGTTCGTCGTTTGAACTTTATTTTATACGCTTCGCTACCTGATTATAAGTGCGAATGTGATTTTAGTTACTTAGTCCGTTATGTAACATTAAACTTGAATATTTTCGTACTTAGATAATATTTTCAAATATTTTCCCTTCCCTTCGAGTGGAGGTTGTCTGACTGAACATTTATAATGTTGATGTGTGTTGATTGTATTTACTAAGAGTTGGTTATGAAAGAATAATAATGTTTAGTTCTTGCGTACTTCAGGATTGTTGAATGATGACAATTGAGCCAAGAGGAGTTAGTTAAATATAGTCCGTATGCTCTCAACTCTTTGGTCGGGAAAAGTAAGCCGATTTCTGAGGCAGCGTCCTTCAGTAATCTTATGTAAGCTGTTGGTAACGAACAGGCAGCAAAGCCCAATAGTTTGGTCCCCAATATGGTATTTAACTATTATTTGTTTATTATAAATCTCGAAACTATTACAAAAATAATGAGCAATAGTGAAAAAACCAATGAAATATTTATTATAATGCTCAAGTTATAACCGATATACAACTACTCAAAAACAAGAATTTTCCTCAAAGGCGCAACCGGTTGCTACACGTTATTTTTTCGATTTTAATAAAATCCGTTCGCGCGAACCGTCTGTACGTTTCGTATGACAATTTTTTTAAACAATAGTGAGTACTTTAATGCTACCGCCTTTCCATTCGTTTCTAAATAATTTTTTTTACATTTTGATCCCCACCCTTTTTCTCAGATTCCGTCCATTTTTGGGTTATGAGGTACTACACAAAAAAGTTTTCAAATTGCCTCAGGAACTAAAATACCAAGAGTCATCCGGTTGCTAATTTCAACTGAAATTACGCACCATTGCCTTAAATAATATGAAGTCATACCTTAAAACCTTTATAGTGAATTGATATCACTCTGTACAATATTCGTTTTGCGTGACAAAGACTGAAAATGTCTCCTCAACAAATTTCGAAAGCGTGTAATCTCCTCTATTGTTTAACTCTTTTTTTTCATATCCTGTTCTTTCTATACTTCCTATACAATAATATTAAATTGCTGTACATTTTTAAAAGTAGTCAAATACCTTATTAGGTCCAGATTTAGAACAGCTATTCTGGAGAATTCCATCCATCTCTATTTACGTGTAAAATGATAACTGCTAAAATATATAGTTGGCCACAAAGTTTCGTCGCACTTGATTTGTTGGCTTACCAATAATAAAAGAAACAAATTAAATAGCGCAAGAAAACTTTCTGTGCGAGAGAAAACAACTGAGTGAAAAAAATAGTCGTTGAAATAAAAAACAAGCTTGGAATTATTTCCTGTAATTTGTCTATTTATATTTTTTACAAAATTAGTGCGAGTCGATAGACAATCGAGAGAGGTTTGTTATTAAATATTAATCGTAATGTCCGGTCCACACTGTATCTTAGCGCAGTAATTCGCTTGTATAGACTTGTATTTATGTACATAAGTGCTAGGCTTACAATTTTTAAGGCTTCGTGTGAAGCAGATGTAAACTTGGCTTTAAATATCTTGAGATTCTTGTCTTATCTCTTTTCTTCGCTTACCCTTTCGGTGAAAGCACTCGGTAGTCAGGCAGCCAAGGTTAGGAAGTCACCGTATTAATCGACGTGGAACACGTTGGAGCCGGTCAGAAATGCCTTGATATCCACGTCACAAAAGTGTAGATGACGTCATCAAGTCGTGTCTGTTGGCTAATGCCTTGAACAGAACAACCAAACGAAGGCGAACGAATAACTTTCGCTGATCAACACCGAACGCTCCCTCGCCTTCGGTGTTGTCACACGAACACGACACGAACTCGTTCGTGTTCATTCGCCTTTTTTCGGTTGATTTGTACAAGTCATTAGCCGAATCCCTGCGAATGGACCTCTTTTACACATTTATCACGGTAACATATAGACATCAAGGCGCTTCTGAATGGCTTAAGTCGCGACAAAACAGTGGCTCCCTTGCGTACCCTAGGACTGATGGTCTTTAGGCAATAAACCTGACTGCGGCTGCCTAATTACACAGTTCCTCATCAACCCTTACAATATGTTTATTAAATACTCTCTGAACAAACATAAATATTATTATATTACGATAAATATGTACATTTACTTATGTACCTAATAATGTAAATAGGCTGTAAATATAACTAGTTTTAAGATTTTTACCGAATATTATAAATAAATAAATATAATTTTTATTACAAAATAGATAATAGTTTTTTTATTGCCATCATGTGGCGCAGTCGGAGAGTCTTCTCAGAAGGCTACAACACGGCATCTCTACTAAAAGGGAGAGCAAGAGAGATGCCAGTAGAGTTAGTAGAGTCGTCCCCGTGAAATATATCCACTGAAAATAAAAGAAGCTAGTTTTACCAGTAATAAGTTCAAAGTTCGCTGAAATAGAAGATTTAGAATGTCATAAAATATGTTTTTACCAATTTAAATCATTTAGTTTAGTAGTTACAACATAAAATTGCACAATAAAGATTACTAATAACAGTATTTTACATTCTTACCCAACATGAACAATGGTAGCTGTCAAAATTAATTCAATAACATTAAAAACCGAATATAATGAAATACTTACAATACACATGGTACTTGAACACAGTGCTTCATCCAGTGACAGCAACACAGTCCGTGCTACAGCAGCGTGTAGCAGCAACATGCCGTAACACAACCGACTCAGTGCTGCTACTGATGAGCGGGCTAACATGCGACGGAACATACCTGATGAAGAGTAAATGAATTATCAACAAAGAATTGCAAAAAAGTTGGAAAATACTAAATTACTAAACCCTCACAAAAGAATTAATCATAATAATTTCTGTTAACGATAGAAACTGGACCTGAAGAGGGAGAGACCGGTATGGGATGTCCTACGCCCCATCCTTTAATTAATCTACCTTTTTTCTTCTGGATTCAGTTCCACTTCTTAATTTCTAATCGTATTATAACTACACGTAATCATCTCTCCATAAATTCAAAGTATTTTTTCTAATATCTCACCAGCTAAGTTAGTAGTGCCCATTAAAACCGGCCATAGCATAGCGATGGGCCAGCTCAAGTGGAGCCACGCAGCCAGCCAAGGCAGGCCCACCAGTGGCACTGCTGACGACGTGAACATAAACGACACTGACGCCATCCAAAGAAGAAATGATGTCACCTTAAATAAATTATAGTTTTAACACAGGCGTTTGATACAGTGTACCATTTAAGTTTTATGTCAAATCCAAGCTATAGTGAATGTTAAATTAAATTATTTTTTTGAATGTTAGCTTTAATACAAACAGTCGAGATATTTTAGTTTGTGTATAGGAATAGTTTTCCTGATCGTAAGGGAGTGCCACAAGGGTTGCACTTAGGACCACTTGTATAAGGGTGGTTAATACAATACGTCCTCATAAATTACTACCAAAACGTTGGAATGTTATAGTTATAGCACCTAATAATTTATTTACCTTAGAAACCTTCAGTTTTCCTTGTATGATGTGAATCAGCCACCCTGTAAACACGCCGATAAAGTACGAAGCGACGCGAGCCCACGGACGTTCAATAATAACGGCGTATGCTCCAAATGAATTTAAAAATCTGAAAAACAGTAGGTATATACTTGTCGGTATACACAATGTGACTATTTTCTATGTCATATGTACTTTCTTAGTTAATCTCAGACGCCACCTCTTCTCTCGTGTCAGCACGAGCTATACGAAAATAACTCATGCCGTAGTGAAAAGATTAGCCAGTCAACAAGGTTGGTAGCGGGGCTGACTGCCTAGGATGCACCGTACTTAAGTATCGTCACTCACAGACGCCACTGACATACGGTGAGGGAAAACATCGTGAGGAAACCTGGACTTGATGGTCTCAAATCGTCAACCCGCAGTGAGCAAGCGTGGTGATCTATGCTCGTTTCTTCTCTGCATGAGAAGAAGACTTTACCCGTGCAGTGGGACAATTACAGGCTAATATTGATTTAATATCTATCTACCTATACACTATAATATTCACCAGCCAATATTCATGTTCATTTTCTTGCATGACGGAGCCTAGCTGCAGTAATTAATGATTGCAAATTAACCTTCGTTACTCGGAGTGCAACTTTTGCATTTGATGTTATCGATTTAGGATGGAAGCTACTACCAATTACAACACCTACAGGAAAAACGTGGCTTAATCTAACTACCTATATAGCCAATTTAATGTAACCATCATCATTCAGCCGAAAGACGTCCACTGCCGGACATATATAGGCCTCCCCCAAAAGGAGCGTTTGCCGTAATCGCCACGCTTGGCAGGCGGGTTGGCGATCGCAGTATGGTTGTTAAAGTACTCAGAGAACGCTGCTGCCCTTCCGCTAGAGAATCCCTTAGTCGCCTTTTAGGACACCCACGGGAAGAGATGGGGTAGTGCTATTCTTTAAATCCGGCACTACACGAGATCATCAGACACGATCTAATGTATTATTAAAAACTAATTGCCCATTTTTTTTTAAACTTACATCTGTCCAAAGTCAACATAAGCGGCACTAATATCAGCAATAGTAGACGACAGCAAAGCGGCCAGCCCGAGAACAGCACACATGCGCCCGCGCATACTCGAAGCCACACTCGCTGTGCAAAGGAGAGCACCCAACATATGGAGCTGCGTCTCCGTGGAGAGATACCAGGAGATTTGCATGCACTAGAAATGAGGGAGTAAGATATTTTTAATTTTGCTCAATCAAAAAACAACTTTATTACGTCGCCCGGGAGTGAAAACCTCGGGAATGCAATTTGGTGATTTTTATTTTATCACGACGTATAGGTACTTTATCTTATAAGAGAGCTGCTATAAGTGAAATTAGTTTGTAGGCACTGAAACTAGCCTTTACTGGGTATATAACTTTCGTAATAAATATCTAAGACTAGCTTTTGCTCGCGACTTCATTCGCATGAAAGCCCACAGGAACCGTGCAATGACCAAATACATTCCCGAGGTTTTCACTCCCGAGCGACGATTAGCAATAACGAACAAACGTCGCAAATTAATACAAATAACTACATCGGTTAGCTTAATCAATGAGCCTATTACTGCAGTGCAGGTTTTATAATAATAATTGTTTGCTGCACCGAACGACGTCATTACGTCGGCGCCGGCTGTCGCTGAAAACCAGCGCTGGGGCTCTGTCTTGCATAGGGTCGCAGCATAATGCTGAGCGATAGCCGTTTTGCGTGGATATGACGCATATTTCCCTCAACCTTCTTATTTTTGGGTTTTTGTGTTTATTTTCTTTTTGCGTCATGTCTACCGCAAATAAACGTATTTTCTTTCTTTCTTTCTTCAGTCCACTGCTGGACTGAATGCATGATCTGGCTGACAGTATTCCACATTACATTTGCTAAAGTACATCATACATGTGAGGGGCTTCATAACAACCGCGCGGATCAAACGATTTGTAAGGTTAAGCTGCGCTTGCCGCGGTTAATCCATTGATGGGTGACCGTTCGTTACACATCGAGACCCCTCCGTGTCTCGGACAGCACGTTAAGCTGTTCGGTCCCGGGTGTTATACCTATGACAATCGTTACGGATAGTCGGAAGCCCGAAAGTCTGACAACCGCTCTAACCTGAGGATATCGGCATTGCCCAGTAACTGGGTTGCGGAGGTCTGATGGCAGTCGCTCCGTGTAAAATACTGGTATTCAGCCGCATCTGGTCTGCTGACCCCAACATAGTTGGGAAAAGGCTAGGCAGAACTGAAACATCATATGTGTCCTGGCTCAAGAACCCATCAGCAGTATTCTCCGTAAATCAAGCATATTGCCATTTCAACTTGCTTCTTTGATTTCATCAATTGTCCGATTTCTAACATCATTAAAAACCAGTTTATACGGTTTCATCAAAAATCCGCAGTGCAGTTATTACAAACCTGTTCCTCAGGTGGATATACAGTAGTGATGTAGAGCAGGTTCCTCCACCAGTGCTCGCGGCAGTTGCGATCTTCTTCATCTGGCAGCGCCAGTGTGGCGGTGGTGTGTATATACCGCGATAGCACTGCTGTCAGGAGGACCGCGTACGCGTATGATGGAAGTAGCCTGATGGAAAACAGATTGCAATGTAATTTATGTCACATCTTAAATTAGGAAGACATAAAGCATTTAAATGAATGTGGACAAAGCGAAAGAAGTATGTAAGGCTGAAGCCAGACGAGCGTAATCTAAGCCGGGCAAAATTTGTCAGCGTAATTTTTTTGAAGGATTTAACTGACTCATTTTGTGTCATCGTGTGGCACGAATCATAATATTGTATGAAATCGAACGTAACTGAAATTGAGCGAATCAATTTATGCGGCGTAAATTACGCTCGTAGCATGTGGCGTTCTGCAGTTTCTGCCTAATAAAAAAGACGTGAGTATGTATGTATATATGTAAAGCATTGATTACTACCATGACCAATTAAATAAGGTACCGATTGATTATTTCAGACGCTCGTTTTTAAACATCGCACCCGAAACATACACATCGCCGCCGCCATTTTGTGGATAAAAGAAAAACACAGTAAGTCTAAATGACCATTTAAAATCGCAATTAATATGTTATCCAAGAATTTTTAAATCAAGGTTATTTAAATTTTTAACCTACATCCACAAAAAAAGAAAACTGTTTAAAATTGACGAATTTAATAAATGGCATTCAATTAAACGAACAAGACCTTGACATTATAAAAAAATATATAAAATCAGTTATCCAAAAAGCTAAACCCCTAGTAACGAACCTGATGACTCTGTTGGTGACGAAGCAGATATATTGTAGGACCTGTCCGCAGACACCTTGAAAACCGACCAATTCCTTCACGCTGTACTGACTCTTCAGGAAGAAGAAGTGGTGGGAACTGAAGAGACCACTAGAAGAACGAGGATTAAAATAAATAAAAGACATAAGAAGAATTTACGAAAAAGATCTAATTAGATTCCGTAGTATTTTATTTAAAGACAATCTTTGGGAAATCGAATTTTATAATGCTTTTTCGAAACATGGAGCCAGCCTGGCTGTTTAAAAGTATTTGAATAAGCTTTTACCTCACGAAAAATAACGTATCAAAAGCTATTGTTCCAATGACTAGTATGAAGTAAATATTATTTTGTTCATTTATATCACCAGCATCATCTGCAAAATAAAACAAAAAATTACTCTCCACAATTCCAGAATATTCCAATGATATTGGATAACAGTACCTGAGATATAGTCGACTATAACAGCGACATGCACGAACATAATCCAGAACGTCGCCAAAACTCTCATCGCGTGTATCAACGACAGGTCTTGGGTCGCCGTGTTCGTATTAAATATTCTCTTCCAGCAATATGCGAAAGAGAAGCACAGGAGGAGTCTGCAGAAGATGTTCTTCTTTTTGCTCTCCGTGCTCAAACTCGCGAAGGAGTTGTACTTGAGTCGTGGGCAGGGAGGGAGGTTGTCGACCTGGCGCGGGTTGCTGCACTGCCTCTTATACTTCCCGCATCGCTTGCAGCTGCCTGGTTTCCTTTCCGCACAGTTTACGTCCAGCGTAATCGCGGGAGCGCTGCTTCTAACCAAACTCCCCAATGACATGTAATTCATAATCTGGTTTTCACCACCTATTTTCTGTATGTCAGTCTTTACTTCAGTATCATGTTTTATGTTTTCCTCTACGACTCTATTAGGATCGGTATTGTATTTCTCTAGATCAAATGTCATGGATTTTGAGGCGTACGGTAGGCATTTCATCAAATTTAAATCTATTACAGTAGCTACTATTGCTATTGCTACAAGGAATGCTGTGATACATATCAACAGAATCCCTAGATTGTCAGACGCTACGTCGTATTGTCCCTGTATCCGCCTAACGCCTGTCAGTCTTGCTGTACGTGACGCCGTATTATTGGTTTTCAAATTATCATTGATCATAATGGAAAAATTTATAACGGATGTAATGTCGCGGGGCGAGCACGAACGTGGCATGCATAAACCCAGGGTTATATCAAACGTCTGAAAAAGACGACAACAGATGAAATATTCGTCAATTTTATTAACTTAGCCTTTGTTTAGTAACTTGCCTTTAGCTTGTTGAACTTAGTTATGTTCAAAGAGATCCCTACGGTGCTGTAAGCTAGCCTGTATGGTGGCCAGCGATCTGCCACCCTCTGTAGTACGTCATCTTTTTGTACTACCCATCTCCACTCGTATGTATCTATTTATACAAGATAATTTCAAATTAAAAAGTGCGAAATGTGGGTGTGCAAACTCCTATGATAAGTCCCTCCGAGTCGTGAGTAAATGTATGTATGTATGTGTGTAATTTAAAACTTTACAGGCTTACTAGGTATGATTAATAGAAAATGTGAAGGAAAGCGGCGCGAGTGCGCACTTCCTCGGCTCCCGACGCTGGCGCCCGCATCTGTTCATATAGGCTAGGTTAGTTTATAATGCTGTTAGATTAAGTTAGTCCTAGAATATTATTGTGGCATTGTGGCATCAGACAATAAACATTATAATAGTGAAATAATACACTAAAATACTTAATTGCCTACTAGGTAGTAGCGAAAAGCGCGCAAATCGTAGTAGGTGTCTTATTTTTTTCTAATTATGTTTTTTACATTTGAATGTGTTCTATTAATGAAACCTAGTAACCCTGTGAAGTTTCGCCAATTAATCCCTGTTAATAATATAAATGCGAAAGTAACTCTGTCTATCTGTCTGTTAAGCTTTCACGCCTAAACCGCTGCACCGATTTTGATGAAACTTGGTACAGAGATAGTCTGGAACCTGGAGAAGGATATAGGCTACTTTTATCCAGAAAAATACAGAAAACGCGATAACGGCGAAGCCGCTAGTGACCCCTAGTTTAAAATAACCCTATATCAATTTAGTTACTACTTTAGGTACCTACTACTGTATCCTACTCTTGTATCTACTGTTTTGAGAAGGAAATTAAAAAAAAACTGTTTTACTTACCATCATCAAAGTATTTCTTGTTCGACATAGGATTGATATCTTCTAATATTGTGGTTCTATTTGTTACAAACGATTGTTTATCCTGATAAAAACATAAATTATTTAATGTAAATCTTAATCAATTATTACTATGCTATAAAATGCTAATAAACGAAGCAAAAAATCTAGTATCATATTTCGTCACCCTCCGCGCTAACTGTCGTAACTAGCAATTGATAATTTTTCAGAGAAATTCTCACAGAGTGACGTATCTGCTTCAAATTAATAGAAATAAATGAATAGATATCTTAGGGCTTTAGGGCAATTACTAACTTAAAGAGTAAGCCAAGAGCAATATATTAAAGTACCTATCTCTTTGGAAATCACGGCTCATCTTCCGTGCGGAAGATGTCCGGTCTTTTGGAAGGCATACACGGGGACACAGGTCCAACGCGCAGAGGCCCCTTTGAGAACTTTAATCTAAAATGGGATGGGGCACCAGCCGGGGACTATCCACGGCTGCACTATTGGAATACAGTCATGGACCGTCCCAGGTGGGTGCAAGACTATTGTAAAATGTGGTGAAAAATATCTGGACTATGGGAAGGGGTGTTAAATGGACTGGGTAACTTCTATTGCCGGAAGAAAACGGCGTCTGCCTTTCAAGCTTAAATTTGAAAAATATTGGCAGACGGTGACTCGCCAGCTCACTAGCTGGGCCCCCTAAAAAGCCGCCAGTACATATGCGAAGGGGGCAACAGACGTGTGAGCGGCTAGAGGTGCGGCCCCGGTTTCGCCGTCGCGGGTTTAAAAGACCCAGAGTGTTATTAAAGTTCTTATTAATTTATTAATAAAGCCACAGCTAACGCAACTACCTACTGAAAAATTATCAATTGCTAGTTACGACAGTTAGCGCGGAGGGTGACGATTTTTCGTACCAAACGCAAGCATTGTTGTTTAGATCCCAACCAATATCGATCGCCGTTGAAGAGTGCTGACCCGTAGCGCCCTGATGCGTCTAACACTGAAATGAATACATACTTGTATACATATTTGACTACCTCGTTGGTCTAGCGGTCGCAAGCGCGACTGCTGAGCGTGAGGGGGTTCGATCCGCAGGTCGGGTAGTGTTATTGGGTTTTTCCGTATGGAATTTCTCAGTAGCAGCCCGGAGTCCGGATTTGTGCCCGGTTGATGGCAATAGGCTCGCGCCCTATTACGTGGGACTTAAACATAACGGCGAAATGAGGGTGTACTATACACCTCTGCCAAACCTTCGGAGAATACAGGCGTGTGTTATGTTTTGTTTATGAATACATATTTCTACATATCTGTTTAAAGTTCTATGTAATAAGGAACGAGCTTATTGGCAAGCATAGGATAGCATAGTCAGCCCATAACTGCCCCACTGCTGGGCATGAGCCTCTTCTCAGAATGAGAAGGGTTTAGACTTGAGTCCACCTCGCAGGCCAGGTGCAGGTTGGCGGACTACAGACTTGAACAGGACTTCTTGGAGGCCTCTCAGGTGTGCAGGTTGTGCACAATGTTTTCTCACAGAAAAGTTACAGGTCGGTATCGATTTCGGTCCCTCTTGCATGGGAGGGAGAAGTTTAAGCGATAAGCTATCTATGTCCAAAAACATTGTTCACCTGTTTCTAAAATTGGTCAACTTCATCTTCAAAACTCATTTTATTCGAAATAGACTAGAATTACTTATACCGTGTATTCAGGGAGCCGTGAGATAAAAGTATACGACATTTGACTACTCTTAATAAAAAGATTTTCTGTAAAACATTTCAAAACATTAATTTCTAACAAAAAGAAATGATTTGATGTTAATTTACTGAAACATTTATACTTCCTGTAGTAAGTTTAGAATTTTTCATTGGCTAGTTTCGTATTTCTCTAAAAAGAGACATAGTAAGATTGTTTACATGATTTCTCTTGCCTAGTACGGTACTTATACTTATTTTTGAACGTCAATTTTACAAAAGACAGCCCTCCAAAACGCCCGCCCTTCACCGCTTTCATTTTTTTTTACTGGGAAGTAGAAACGGCGCGACAAACTCCCTAGCAGTACAGTTCTGTCTGTCAAGTGAATTAATTAATTGAATCTATACAAAATTGCTATAATAAAACTATGCAAATTGAGGATGATAAAAAAGTACCTATATAAAACAATTCTGAATTGAGACAACATTTTAAGAATCTAAATAATATAGATACACATAAGTACTTTTTAGTTTCCAGGGAAGCCACATGTACAGAAAAGAACTAGCGCCACATCCCTATCGTCAATAATTTGGTTTGTGCCAGACTACCATCCATACATGCCAAACCTGCTGATTATGACATTAATCGAATCCTCCACAAATACCTAGGTACATAGCAACAATCATACAATGTACACGTAATTTCACCCCCTTAGTTTTTCCAGCGCGAGATAACTCTCACTGCGGTCATGCTGTGTGCGCTCACGTCATCTTACTGTTTATGAGTTAACTGTGCGCCTGCGTCTGTTCAAGTGTTCATGTATGTTATGTTGACACCACGCGTGTTAACGGCATCTTATTAATTGAGTTGCGTGAATACTTTTCTTTTGTTGTTCTTAATAATGCGCATAATTATTGGTTCAACGGCTAGCGGCTAGCAGACAGGTTTTGTGACACTGCGCAGTTGTAAATTAAAGTGATCATCAAGTGAAAATGTCCGCACCCTTTCTGTTCTCGTCGGGGATGTAGATGAATAGGGAATTATTATATCAGTGAAAGGAATAGCAACTATCATCTGTATTTATATTATCTGGGGAACACTGATTACATTTTACTGCTATTTCATTTCGCCAGTCTCTCCAAATGTATTTGTTGCAGCTGTAAATTTTTTATATTTCATTCTACGCCTGCGTTTGACCGCCATCTCGCTTAATGTTAAGCGATGATGCGGTCTACGATGGAGCACGCTTGCCCAGAAAGACACCCAAATTGTAGCTGTCGGGGAACACCCACTCGGGCAGCGCATTCCACTGTTTGGCGGTTTTCACAATGAAATTGGAATCAAAGCGCTTCGTTCGGGTTTTTGATATACCTATCAACCATGAACCGATGGCGCTATTTTCGTGCTTCTGGCCATCCGATAGAAAACAGGACAGGGGGGAATTAGATCATGCAGATCTGAAGCACACTCTCCGAAATGTGTCCGATAAAAACCGATAGACTAGCCACTTCGCGCCGATGCTCAAGACTTTGGAGCTTGGTCTGAACAAGGGAGTCGTTGCTGATGCTTCTTGGCACGCTTCTCAATGGACTCCAACGCCTCAAGCTGGTATTTTTTAGATTTTAGAAAAAATCATAAATAGTAGATTAATAAAATATCTAGAAGATAACAAATTGCTTTCAGATAGTCAATTTGGTTTTAGACCCAAAAGATCAACTAGCCAAGCAGTGCACCAAATGACAGATTATATAAGTACCAATCTGGACAACGGCATGCACACCATTGGGATCTTTCTAGACCTCGCGAAGGCTTTCGATACTATTTCTTGTCGTATACTATTGCACAAGCTTGAATCACTTGGGATAAGAGGAGCACAACTTCTATTATTTTCTGATTACCTTAGCGATCGTTATCAATCGGTTAAAATTGGACAGTTTACTAGTAAAAAAATAATAATAGCTGTTACGGAATTCCACAAGGCAGTATTCTGGGTCCTACTTTGTTCATAATTTATATAAATGACCTGTACAGCTTGACACTCCGAAATGGTTTCTTAATGTCATATGCGGATGACACAGCCTTATTGTTCTTAGCTAAATCACGAGTTGAGGTCTATAATCATGCTCAGAATGGCTTTAATATTGTGTCTGATTGGCTTAATAAAAATCTTCTAACATTAAATGCAGATAAAACAAAATACATTTTATTTACAACTAGCTGTGCCCGCGACTCCGTCCGCGTGGAAGTCGGAAAACAACATTGTGTCGCAGCAACTAAATAATCCATTTATTCTAATAATAGACAAAGGTGTCCCACTAAGACACTTATATCTTTTGAACCATTTCTTTATGTAGAGTTTCAGCTCCTCTTGATTGACCGTAAAGATTCATAAAACCGTAATACTAAAAACGTGTTGCTTATTTCTATACATTTCCTTGCTAAAATGGATTATAATTGAATATTGATACTTTTATTGAAGATGTAACAAAACCATATCGCGATACAAAAATAGCTACAACGCCGTCTTGTTACAATCTGCGAACTAAATTATGATTTCATTCGAGGTGTGGTAGGTATAGAAAAGAACTTTAAATATTCAAAAAAAAAAACGTATAGAAGACTTCATTTAATTTTAATAAGTTATAAATAGGTAGGTACTGCTTTCAAAAAGTCTGATCTGGAAATCGAACCAACACAAACGCGAAAAAACATCATTATATTTTTATTTCACCAATCGATATGATCGCTCCAATAAACATAATGCCTGAAATTGATGGAAGACCATAAAAACTAACATTAAGTACCTACCTACCTAACTTAGGTACATTTCAATTCAAACACTTATTTGTTGTTACTTCTTATTTCTTGCACTTCCTTCAATTTAAGACAGTGTGTTTGTTGGAGAGATTTGATCCTTATTATTGACCTTATAGATATCTATCAACAGGTGCCATAATATAATACCGGATGGTACATAAAGCTTTGTCAGTTCGATTCCCGGTTCAGGCAAAAAAATCAGTAAAAGGTAATTACTTACTTTAAAAAAAAGTGAAATGAAGTTTCCTTTGAGTGAAATTTGCTATTTTTAATATTTAAAGCACTTTCCCTCCATGGCCACGTCTTTGGAACATTACCTAAAGCTTAAAAAACTCAATTAAATAAACTTAATAAAACGACGGCGACAGGCTTTGAATAAATCTGACAATAATGAACAAAATAAAATAAAATATAGAAAAACATTCCAAAAAGTGCATTGAGTAGATAGAATGATTACGAAATACTAAATTTCAACGAAAGCACTGGGTGAGCGCTTTCCTTGCAAATAATCATGGCCACCGATTTCAATTTGAATTTGGACCTTATTTTCGGCATCAGCATTCCCAAAAAGTATGAACATTCAATGAACAAAAATCCTACTATTAGTCCAGATCATGAATTAATTTTATTGTGAACAACAATAAGAAATTGACCTAATAAATTCTAAATAACAATATCTCCGTTTTTTTTTTGTAAAAGCTTAGTTCCTTCTTCTTAAGGATAGCATTTCATTAGACCTTTCGTAGACTGAGAATAGGTACCAATTCAACAATGAATATTAGATAATTTGTGGATTTATTCGTTGTAATATATTTCCTCACAACATGATTTGATACACGTAACGCCATCTATTGAAAATAAACTAATACATGCTAAGTTCTTCTAGAAAACTTAAAATTCGCATAACTTTTGATTGCGTGAACCGATTGCGATGAAACAAAAACCATATGTTACTTGGAGATAAGCACAATATATGTTTATAAAAGTCAACTGCATTGGGTCAGTTGTTTTTACGTGATGCTTGAACAAACAAACAGATAAACAGATAAACAGACAAACAGACAAACCAACAAACAGAAGAAACAAAATACAAAAATATTAAAAATGGGTTCTTTTGGTTATTTTTTAACACCCCAACCATGTTTTTTCAAAATATTTGCTATGTACAGATACGCAAAGTCTACAGATTTGATAAATGTATAGAAGATATTGATTATTTGCATATCTTTTGAATGCGTGAACCGATTGCGATGAAACAAAAAAAATATGTTACTTGGAGATAAGCACAATATATGTTTATAAAAGTCAACAGCATTGGGTCAGCTCTTTTTACGTGATGCTTGCATAAACATGCAAACATATATTTAATCTTTACTTCCCTAGATGGCGTTGGCGTCGAATTAGATCGCGCTATGGTTTCGTTACCGCGCGATTTATAAGTTCTAGACAAAAATTTCTTAGTTAGTTCTAAACCACGATTTTATTATATGTATACATGAGGAACAATAACATACCGCTTACTATCCAAAACATATTCGCACATAACTGTGGAACGTACGCTGACATTGCATGTGCTTGTCCCACATTAGCAAAATATGAAATATCTTGGCGTCACAATTGACGTAAATCTAAATTTTCGTAAACATATCGATTTACTATGCACTAGAGTTCGTAAATTAATATATATATTTAAGAATTTGCGTAACGTAGCCGATTTTAAATTAATTAAACAGGTTTATTTAAGCTTTATGTCAATCTATACTTAACTAATGTAAAGCTTCCTGGGGTGGTGCGGCAAAATCAATTTTACTCCCTCTAGAACGTGCTCAAAGAGCAATTCTAAAGGTAGCCACTTTTCGCCCTTTTAGATTTCCCACACACCAGCTTTACATGGCATGTGACGTACTAACAGTACGTCAATTATTTATATTGAACATGGTACTACACCAACACACTCAACTTCCTTATAACCCCGTACCTTCCGACAAGAGAAGGAAAGATTTGGTTTGCATACAGCCTCAAACTCGACATGCTTTTGCAAAAAGATTTTATGTATTTTTAGCACCTTTTTTGTATAACAAACTCAACAAAGTACTAAACTTATATAGTGTAAATTATAAGACATGTGCTATTCTGTTAACAGAATACTTAGCGAAACTCAATTACACAGACACAGAAGAATTGCTAGAAATTCTGAAATAGTTACTTCATAAGTATTTATTTTGTATAATTGTATAGTATATAATAGGTTGGGGAAAAAGTTTTTTCGCATTTTTTAAGAAAATTCAAAACATTTTTTGATAGAGTTTATTTACATTTAACTAAAGTATGTAGGTACCATTTTGTTCAATAACTATTTGCCATCTTGTAAGTAGAGACATGATCCCATTGCTATAGAAATTTTGGGACTTCTGATCACTTGTCGCGGTATTTTACCGCGACAAGTGATTTTGGCAGTCCTCTCGTGATGTTAACCTGACACTGCCTAAAGCATTCTGAAGAGACCGAAACAGGTGGAAATCTGAAGGTGCAAGGTCAGGACTATACGGCGGATGCATTAACACCTCCCAGCCAAACTCTCTTAATTTTTGCTGAGTGGCTAAAGATGTGTGAGGTCTAGCGTTATCATGATGAAAAACCACACCCCTTCTGTTGATTAATTCCGGCCGCTTTCTCTCAACTTCTTGCTTTAATCTCATCAGTTGTTTGCAGTAGAGTTCAGAATCGATGGTCCTGCCTGGTGGTAACAGCTCATAATGAATAATGCCCTTCCAATCCCACCACACACACAGCATCACCTTGTTGCGTGTTAACCCGGGTTTCGCCGCAGTCTGTGAAGCCTGACCGGCCTTTGACCACGACCTTTTTCGCACGTTCTTGTCGTACGTGATCCACTTTTCATCACCAGTTATCAGCTTCTTCAAAAATGGTTCGGTTTCATTACGTCGTAATAAAGAATCACAAATGAGTACACGGTTCATTAGGTTTCTTTCAGTGAGCTCGTGAGGTACCCAAATATCGAGCTTTTTTGTGTACCCAGTTTTTGTCAAATGAGCCAAAACTGTTTTGTGGTCAATTCCCAGTTCTTCAGCTACGTCGTAACTACTGATATCTTGCTCCACTTTTTCAAAAATGGCATCCATTTTATCCGTAATAGGGCGACCAGAGCGACGTGCATCTTTGACATCAAAATTTCCGGATTGAAAACGCTTAAACCAAATTTGTGCTACTCTCACAGACACTGCACTAGGTCCATGAACATCGCAAATCTTTTTCGCGGCTTGCGTTGCATTTTTACCTTTTTTGTAGTAAAATTTTAAAATGTATCGAATTTCTTCATTAGATTCACTAATCTTGACGGTACGAAAAACAAATGAAAATCACACATTTTCCTAATTTGAATTTGGAATTACGTTCTTTAAAATTTAAACTTTCAATGATACCAAAACCATACAGATACGAATAGTATAGCCAAAGAAATTTTATTACAAGTTCATACATACTAAAATGCGAAAAGACTTTTTCCCCAACCTAATATTATAGTTTTTAATTACCTAAACTTTGTTTATTCTCGCAATAACAAGTTGCAATTATATTTTTTTCAATTAGTCTGACGTAACATAAATTACTGTCCCATTAAAGTCTATTGTAAAGTGATGGCCTGAAACATAGGTTTGAATAAACCTAGATCGGGTAGGTCGCTACATCACCTTCTTATGGGAGTTAGTTTTTCTTGCACCTTTAATTAATATAAGTAATACACTACTATATACTTAGACATTAAGATTAACATTATTATAAGACCTTACTAATACTGCTGTGGCTATCTGTACACTTTTTTGTAAAAGTTTATAAATAAATTTTACTATTATATATTATTTGGCAGAGCCATCCCAAAAGTGCGAGCTGTAGCGGTAAAGAAAGCCTAACGAGCTGAATTCTTCAGGTCATCTGTCCTTTCTGAAGACCTGAACTACAACGTAGCAACCGGCGTAACATGACAAGGCTTTTACAACGGAAGAAGGGATTTTTCTTCCCGTGTGGGGACAAGCTAGAATATAAAACTTCCTCACCGCACGCAGGGAATAGACGCGTGTTGTAGGATTATACAAAACCCAGCACGCTTGGTGGAAGAATCTATACGGTCCGCCTAACTACCAAACAATAAAGTCCGGGGCCCAACAGTTCACTGTTCCGTCTTGTGTATATGAGAGTCAGAGGCGTAAAGATCACAGCTCATTAGAGCCACCCGGCATCCGACCCGCATCACCTCGCCTCGTGCGGTTAGTATTCTTTATATATGTATGGATGTGCGCTCACTACATCAACTCCGTAGTGTCACCGGATCGCCTCGGGAGTATGCCATCCACGCGCGGACGACGAGTTGACCACTCGGTGACAACTCGCTGCTTGTCTTCCGTTGCTGCGCATTGCCAATGCACAAGTCGCGAATGAACCGCGCGCTGCCATCGAGTGGACTCATCCGACGACTCCTCTGGTTGACCACGCGACGTTTACTGGTGATAAAGCGGCGTCCACCCGTGAACTACCTGCTGACAACGAGTGGACGTCGAGCGACGAGGCGATGCGGGTCGGGTGGCTCTAATGAGCTGTGACCTTTAAGGGACCCTGTCTGCGCTTACTATCATGTGCGACTAGGGTCAAGCGCGATCAAGTCAAATAATAAAAATAAAAAAGCCTAATGGACTTATTCACATTGATTGTCATTTTGTCTAGATATTCTTCCGTCGACAAAACCTTTGTCTACGGTGGTCGTGCTGGGATAGGCTAAAAAATATGTTGCATGTCTAAATATGTATCTAAATGCCCAGCAGTGTGGATTCTAGAAGCCATAGATGATTGAAAAACCAAATAGAACAAGTTGTCCTGAATTCTTCTTCTCTCGTGTCAGCAAGAGCTATACGAAAACAGCTCATGCTGTGGTGAAAAGATTAGCCACTCAGCAAGGTTGGTAGCGGGGCTGACTGCCCTGAGTGCGCCGGATATACTTCAGTATCGTCACTCGTGGAGGCTAAATGAATGTTCTGAATTGAAATTAAACTATCTAAACAAAACTGTTTTGACTATAATCACTCTTTGAGTAAATAAACTTACTTCCTTCTCTAGACTTACAATGGAGTCCTTAAGATAAACAAATAACAACTCCATAAAACAAAACAAACGTCATCAGTGACAGCAACACATTTCGTCATTTATTTTGACGCAATATTCGCTAATAAATCATTAAAGCAATCGATACACGATTGCCTTAATGAGATAACCACTCGAACGAGCAGTGAACTTGGAGCGTTCATTTGCACGAACAATCGAAAGTTAGATATTGATGTGTGGTTAGTGGTCACGCTGAAGACAGAATAGCACCTATCTACGCTTACCAAAAAACCTGGCCATAGAGGCGGCTGCCATGGGCGTAGGATACAAAACTGAAAAAACCCATAGCAGATCCCGCATTAAAATATGATAACATAACATCATCACGCCTTTATTCCCCGAAGGGTTAAGCAGTAGTGTATATAGTACCTACATCCCCATTTCGACGTTATGTTTCATGTTCCATGTAATAGGGGGCGAGCCTATTGGCATCAACCGGGTACAAATCCAGGCTCCGGGCTGCTACTAACCAAATTCCACACGGAAAAACCCAACAACACTTTGCCCGACCTGGGGACAGGACCTCAGGCTCAGTAGTCGCGCTTGCGACCAACGAGGCAGTCAAGTTAAAATATGATGTTGATTTAAATGCAAATGAATTATGCCTGTCTACAAATATCAGATAAAATCGTTACTGCCTTAATTTTAAGCAAAATAATTCTTATTAAATGCCTTTTTAGCGTGTTTCTTTGGGGGCCCAAAATTTGATCTTTGCCCTGGGCGCTCATATCAGGCATGCCACTGCTTGTTACGATAAATGGCTTATAGGTGTAAAAAGCTAGGTTTCGACTGTAGTGAGTCCCGGAGCTTTTCTACCTAAGTTTTCGTTTATATTTTCACTGCTAATGTTTGAAATTTAATAGGTAAATCTTTTGGTTTTCGTGGGCTGTTAACCCAAACCATATGGCAAAAGAATGATTATGTAAGTACCCTCTAAGCTAATTGGCTAACTTCTAGTAAAACTAAAAATGTATCAGACAAGGTATTGCTTGTATGATTTTACGATCTTTCTTTCAGGAAATCACAATAGGCCCACACTTTCGAAATTTTGATAAATATTCCACATTAAAAAGCAGTCACAGCGTAACGGTTGAACAGTTGCCTATGCAGCAGTTTCCTTGTTCTATGCAGGAGGGTCCGAGCTCAAACCCGGCCCGCACCTCCAACGTTTCGAATTTATTTGCGGATCAGAATTTGATTATCACTTGCGTTATCGGTGAAGGAAAACATCGTGAGTTAACCTGCACACCTGGGGCCTAAGGCTGAGATCTATAGATCCAACTTGGACTTAGCTTAGACTTTGCTCAGACTTTACTTACGTAATACTTTGCTAAGTGTATGCTTAGCATAATCTTAGATTTGGAATTTATAGACGTATCACGTTGAGACAATGCTGAGCTTAGGCTAAGCATTCGCTAAGACGGCCGATGTCAAAATACAAGTTAATGTTTCGTTTCAAGCATTACATTCTTGATTTTTCTTTAAAAATGTTTAACAATAATAACATGTAAATAATCTAGAACTATGCTCACATTTCTTCTATGTATTATTATTATAAGAATAAGCAGAAATTGGCATGCTTATAAGTGTTTTTTGTTTTTTTATAAACGAACACAATATTATATTCATTGAAACGGATCGCATCGTTTTGACATCTGCAATTTGTCGAAAAAAAGTAACTTTTAATTCATTTTTATACATTTTAAACTTAGAAAAACTTTTTTATGTGATGTTATAATACCTAATTGTTTTTATCTTAACTAATTCAGAATTAGTTATCAACATCAAGGAAATCTTTTCTAATCTGGTATTACTGAGTTGAGTCTGGTCACTTGATAATACTAAAAAATTAAAAAGTTGTGTAAATATAACGATGGTAAAGTAAAGTTTGGACCATTATTTTTTGTTAGGATAATAGTAACCTAAGTATTTGCTAAGTCGTCGATTTTGTGAACTTAGACTTTGCTAAGCATTTGCTAAGCACGCACTCAGATGAATTCAAAGACGACTCTATAAATACTGACTTTGTCAAAAGTCTAAAGTAAAGTCTGAGCAAAGTCCAAGATGGGTCTATAGATCTCAGCCTTAGACTTTGCTAAGCATTTGCTAAGCACGCACTCAGATGAATTCAAAGACGACTCTATAAATACTGACTTTGTCAAAAGTCTAAAGTAAAGTCTGAGCAAAGTCCAAGATGGGTCTATAGATCTCAGCCTAAGAGTTGGACCTCATCTGGCAGCACGGAATCGCCTTTTCCGTCGCCCTTTCTCTTTCTGTCGCTTAGAACTGCCATTGCCGACCATTGCATTTTATCCGTGATGCCGATCGCCTCGAGGATTCCGCCGCGTGCTATCGCATTATGCTTTCTGTATCGGTCTAGCAAATGGCAGTTCTAAGCGACAGAAAGAGAAAGGGCGACGGAAAAAGGCGATTCCGTGCTGCCAGATGAGGTCCAACCCTAATTCTCCTAAAATAAATTGTTGCCAAACGCAATCGAACCACAACCGTCAGTCAGTTTTTGTTTTCGAAAACTTTCAAAATGATTGATTTTGTTTTTTGTGTCAAACAATAAGACAGCTTTTTAAATTGAGAACTGTCTGAATGAACGGTTCGGCCTTGGTTCGGTTGTGATTTTTCAATTTTTTTTAGGAGAATTGGGCCCTAAAGTTCTGGATGGTGTGTATAGTCCGCCAACCCTCACCAGGCCAGCGAGATGGACTAGAGCCTTAACACTACTCATTCTGAGAACTGATCCGTGCCCAGCAGTGAGACATAAATGGACCGATTATGTTATTCGACATTGTAGGTTCAGTAGGCCTAGCACGAATATTTTGACGTATAACGTAAACGTAACGAAAATGTGAGTGAATTTTAAATCGAAAATACAACTATTTATAGCATTTTAGTTTAAATTTATGCGACAAGCACAAGTTGTATCATACTTAGATATGAATAAAGTTTTCAATTCGATTAAATATTATGTGCGAAACGAGTATTTCCAATTCAAAATTCACTCGCGTTACGTTTACGATACCATACGTCACAACATTCGTGCTAGGCCTACAGAACTTTTCAACAAGTCAGTGGTCGATTCGTTTTTCATTTCATTTAAATAAAACGTTGCCCCACACTAGGAGTTCTCCTGTATCGTGGGTGCGTTTACAAACACAAATCTCACATACACAAACGCCCAGACCCGAAACAACTATCTGTAGGCCATACAAATTTTTGTTCCGTGTGGGAATCGAACCCACGACCCGTAGCACAGAAGCCAATCGTTCAGCCACTGCACGAAACGTGTCGTCCTCGATTCTCGTAACGAAAGAAAACCAGATAACAAATCGAATCTAACTGACTTATTGAAACGTTCTAAATCAGAGAGCAGGGGCCCAATTCTCCTAAAATAAATCTTGATAAATCACAACCGAACCAAGGCCGAACCGTTCATTCAGACAGTTCTCAATTTCAAAAGCTGTCGAATTGTTTGACACTAAAAACAAAATCAATCATTTTGAAAGTTTTCGAAAACAAAAACTGACTGACGGTTGTGGTTTGATTGCGTTTGGCAACAATTCATTTCAGGAGAATTAGGCCCCAGGTCTTTAGGTGTTTGATTCCAGCATCGGTACCTACAACTTATTTGAATGATCTAAAGATGTTCGTGTTGACTTTGAACCGGGATATTGGTCATCAAAATGCTTGCATGCAATTAGCACCCACAGCATAGATCCTGGCGTGTGGTTGTCTGTAAGAATCGACAACCAGGAAGACGAGACGAGGAAGTCATGCTCCAAATTTACCGAACAAATTGCTCATTCAAATAATTACACAGCATTATTTTCTTTTCGATAACATCTAGATAAGTACCTAATTAAACAAATTAACTACGGCAATAGTTAATGTCTTCATTATGATCGAAAACGCTGTTAATTATTACTTACCGCTGTATGCCCATGCTCTACCTTCCGTCAACTCCTTGAAGAAAAATCCAAGGTCCTCCCAGCAGGAGTGGTCGACCAAAATATGCATTCCATTAGTTATTTTTGGCCACACCACCGCCAAAAACGACGGGTCATAGACATCGAATAAGCTATCAAACATTTCGCTACGGATAGGATGCTTCCCGGGTCTGTTTGGTTCTGTTTTCAAAGCAGGGCTTTTTCTCGAAACGGTTTTGCCACATTCGGCCATTATAAACAATAGCACACAACACACTTTAATCCTTAACATTTTGTTACGTTTTATTCTGTATTATATCACCGTACGTGCGTGCACCGTAGACACACGTTAACTAATGTACACTAACTGCAAATGTACGTCGCGGCTAGTATTTACAAGCACAGTCAATAAGAATAATAGAGACTATGTATTTATTAGAGAAGTAGAAAACAGTCGCTCCACCGTAAATGTACACAACGGTTGGTTTTTTTTAGCGCGAAAGGTTTGCGTCTTTTCCATTGGAGTACCTATTATTTACTAAACTCCATAAGGATCTAACGTACGGTTTTCCGATACTCAATTATTACTTTCTCTCTTAATCGAGATGTTATGGAGTAATTATAACGGGGAATTAGAAGCAATTAGAACAATTATGTGGAGAGATGAATACAAACAAGGCTGGTATTTTCAATAGCCTCACCGTAGGCCGAGTTTGTTAGCGGCAAAAATAACTGTGGAACTAATCTTTTATGCATTTTTACAGTCCATAAAATTGGATACACACGTGAACTTAATTTATAGAATCTTTTAATAGCAGAAAGATGTAGGTCTGTCTGTACATTTATAATATGGACATAAGAATTTCAGCGTAAGAATAATTATGAAACTTGTGAAGAGTTGGCCCACATCCCTCCCATACCTTTAGGGCTATCACAAACTGGGTGACTTGTTGTCGTTTGCATCTGGCGTCTTGTCGCCGCGACTTGACGCGGAGCTGTCGCTAGCGTCGGCGACTTGTTACGACAGACGTCGTGCAGGAAGCGATCATTAGTAGTAGAGTATTCGAGAGAGACGGCCGTGTTGTTTCACAGCGAGACTGACGCTGCGCTGTCGCGCGTTTGTCGTCGTGTGTGCGCGTGCATAGCGCGACTAGACGCGGCGACAAGTAGCGAGCGCGGGCGACTCCCCTAGCTTGTCGTCGCGACTCCGCGACTCTGACGCCAAGTGTGCGGAGCTTTGAACAAAATATATGAAAATTGTCGGCCGCAGCCTGTCGTCGCGTCTAGTCGCCGAACTGTCGCTGTCGCGTGTCGTTAGTGTGCGCCTAGGCTTAAATTCACCACGCAAAGGGTGCGCCGCTGACTAGGGAGATTCTGACGTAGTGGACCTGACGACACAGATGGCTCCTGCACAGAGAACTGACTAGCGGCATACAGCAATATTCGTATTTGGAAGAACCAGGTGTCCAGCCGGGCTAACATGCGCAGCGCGAGATAATTTTGCCATCTCAATATCTCGTGCAGACGAGATAAGCCATACATTATTTCGTTTCGGCACGAGATAAGGCAACAAAAGTACGCATGTTAGACTTGGAGGGTGCATATTATGCAGATTAGAATGTTTGTAATCATATTTTATTTTATTACCCGCGTACATATACATCTTTTTGTTCTTTTTGTCTACTACTTGTAACTATGACCACTTTATACAACGGCAACGTATTCAATATAATGTATTTCTGTACAATGACAAAGTATGAGTGAAACCTCGGAACACAACTAGCGTTACTGCCTTCGTGTTCCGGTCACACAAAACTGTGATATTGTGTTAATTAATGCAAATAAAAGGGAAATGTTCGCTGCTATTACTTTCTTATGCTGCCAGTGAAATCCGGAATATAAATAAAACAGCTGTTTAAATGTTAGTAATTACATTTATTACCTGTCAAAAGACATTAGCTTACAATTATTTTATTTCATGTACTTAGTAAATACAATTAGCTAGATTTATTTCTTTATTACTGATACTGCAAATCATGTCACTGTAGAAGTCTCTGATAGGGCGCTCTTCACACTCACACACACGAACATAGGAGGACGACGCACGACACTGGATCTTATGTCTTAACAAATATGGTTACATTTGCCGGAGCCGCTTGTTTGGCCGCTGGCCGTCGTTCATGAACCCACCCTGCTGGGAAACAAACTATTATTACGATTAGATTACAGAACATTATCATTTATCGCTTATGATAAATTATTAAATGTCTGACTATCAACTGCTAACTACTGTTATAGCCACTCAAAAACAATACATCTATGTGTTTTTAATACTTTTACGCAGCTGAAGCGAATAGCGGCTGTAACTTGAAATAAATAAAATACAATGAAAATCTAAATTTAAAAATACATTTTAAAATCTGATATGACTGTGTACCATTTGAATACATGCAACCAAACAGTAAAAAGCATTTCTAATATATTAATAGCGGGCTTACGTCTAAGTGTATTAGTTGGTTTTATATAAGTTTCATCCTTATTCGCTAACGAGACACTATGTTATTGACCACTTTGGTTGATTGTACACACATGGCACACTGGTATGGGCGCGTATTACCTTGGACTTATGTAACTGGTGTAATGTTTCTACAGGTAGCTCTGAAAAGAATGCACAGAATGTGTTAATGCAAAGAGAATTGCAGAGATGGTGTGTATTCTGTTCTTTTTTCAGTGTCTCGTCATTGTACTGCATTTCTTTGCACATCTTTCTATGCACTCGTTTCTATGAAATGGATGTAAGCATGCAATGGAAAAAGCATTCTTAAAAATTATTGCAAAAAAATACAGTTCGAAAGATGTCAACGTAAATTTGTACAGTAGAAGGGTAAAAAATAAAAATATAATACATACATGTTGACATCTACCACATGAAATCGACACTATAATACACCAAACGTTGAATGGAAGCTTTGTACAGTTCAAGCAAGCAAATACAAACAGTTATTATAAAATTTCTCTAGAATATAATACTAATATACAGCCGCATCTGGTGGAGACTGTCGACCGACACTTAGGAACAGTCTAGAATGATATTATATGAAGCAGTGTCGCTAACATGCTGTAGCTTAAACGTGAGGTAAGACAGAGAAGAAAGCAAACGGAGCATAGTGTTTATCAAAATTCTAGCCGCTCTGAACACGAGGCTTAATCAGTAAATTCTAGATAAATCTGCAAAAATTTGCAATCTGCGCTAAGTTCAGAGCGGTCAAGGTTTTTGTTGCAGACTATAATTTTAAGGGCGCGAAAGACTTTCACCAATACGGTGTTTACCACCGACGCTACACCGGCAAGCGTCGAGATGTTTCATTTCCCGCGGAGTTCAATAGTTGCGCACTCCGTTAGCTTACTCCCATGGGGTACCAGTGGCAGTAATGATGGTGTGCGGTGCAGTGTGTGTGCTTACCGGGCGGCCCATGAAGCCCTGCGGCGGCATGTACGTGTTGACGGGAGCGAACCCTCCGCGAGGGAACGCGCCGCCACCGCGACCGCCGAAGCCACCGCGACCACGGGCTCCTGCCAGATACAAATACATGTTGATTGTTATGGTAACAATGCTAAATAAAACTTCTAAACATAATATTTTATCAAATTGCTGCAGCATGAAGAAAGTTCAGCTGCTTGATACTTGTTCATATCGTCGGTTAAAAGTGAAAAACTGATAACTCCATTTCAATATGATTTCGCAGACAATTCAAAAACTGCTTTTTTCAATTAATATACATATTAAATTAAAACAAAAATCACTTTAATTGATAGTAGTCTAATATTACTCAGAAAACTCTTCTTTTGCAAAATAAATAATTAACGAACTACCTAGAAATTATTAAATTTTATTCATTACCTGTAAAATCGTTCAAATGAAGTTATCAGTTTATCACTAAACTTTTAGCCGATATACCTGTTTGTTTTGTTCAATTTGTCGCATGACAAAATCATATGAAAGAAATATTGAATGTTGTTCATTCATTGAGCAAATAAAATTTCTTATTCTTATTCATTTATCCATATAATTATTTAAAAAAGATGTGAAAGATGTCCACTCATCCTTATTAAATGCTGTCAGAACAATATTTAAAAAGATGTGAAAGAGTTCCCGAAACGTTGTAGTACATCATAATCATATCATCAATAATCATCATAGTTGTAGTTTTATATCAATAAGAAAATCATGATTATCGCTCCAAGACAATGCTGATGTACTTAGCAGCACCATAGCCTATAAGGATAGCCGTTTAGTGGTGGACGAAGGAAATCCTGTAAGGTTGTAAGTAATTATGAAGTTGGTAACAGCTAGTTGATAATGCGACGTACCTCTAAAGTTGCCCCTCGCGTTGAAGGCTCCGCCGCGCGCGCGGAAGTTGTTGGCACGGTTGGCGTTGGGGCTGGCGTTCGTGTTGGTGTTGGCGTTGTTGCGGTTCTGCTGCTGGTTCGGGTGCTGCCGCTTGTTCTGAACAAAGTGTTAATACAATTTTAACAGTGTTACTTCAATTAATAATTAACGTTTAGCTTCATAACGTGTCATGATTTCTATTTCTATTTTTATGTGTATCGAACATAAACAGGATGGAATGTCCCGAAAAAAATACTTCTTCTGTCTAAACCAGGGTTACTCAAAGTGTTGTACGCGAACCCCTAGGGGTTCGCCATTCGACGGCAGGGGGTACACAAGATTTAAAAAAAATAAAAAAAAATTGTCTTCATTTGCGACAAGAAACAAGCACACCCATCACATTAATATTAAAAAGATATTTCTTGTGGCACTTTATTTGTTAGGTACCTTTTATTGAAATAAAAACCTAATTTTCTTCAACAATCAATTTTATTATTTTCTTTGGAGGGGGGATTTATTTAGTTAGTTAAGGGGTTCGCTGTCACCTGGAAACTTTAACAGGGGTTCGTCGTGGAGCCGAAAGTTTGAGAAACCCTGGTCTAAACGACCCAAAAATAATGTTTTTTTACGAATGCGTGACGGTTAAACGTAATGACGAAAAATCAATCGTGTTGGAATAGTTTTTTTTTTTAAACTCTTTATGCAGTACATACCTTGTTGACGTTGGCGGCGTTATGCGCCTTCTGCTCGTCCTCGTCGCGGTACTTGGAGACGGTGACCAGGAACCCGTTGATGCGCAGCTCGCGGTCCAGCTTCAGAGCCTTGTCCACGCAATCCTTGTCTTGGAATGTTACTCTCACTGCGGAACACAGGGAAACAATAACATACAATTTAAAGTTGGTCCCTATGGATTCAACTAAAACTCTGTCAAATAAGTAAGTCACTAGCCACACGTGAGTCGCTAGCCATAAGCTACCACCATAACGCAGCAGATGAGGATTCACTTCTCTGGTCAGACTATAGCGGGTCAGTAACTTAAAGCGCCAAAAATAGAAAGTTCTACTGCTTTTGACTTGTGCAACTGACTATCAAACTGTGGATACAATCGCAGCAAGTTGACTTCTGCGAATTTTACGAACTAAGCGGGCAATGGCGTGGGAAATCTTGCGCATTAAGACTTGTTAGTGGATTTGATGATTTACACGTGGACAAGGAAAGTTATCGGATGTTAGTACTGGCGTAACGTGAGTCGGGCACGCCAGTCAGCAGTGAGGTGGGCTTGCCAGGTGGCACAGTAGACATTATAAGCTAAAGCAGTACCTCAACTTACTATAATCTCAAGAATTGAAACACTCACACAGACACGCTCTGTATACTGAGTAGTTTTTTGTTTTTGGATGGAACTGTATCCCGAAAATACCTTATTTGTCTTGTTGCAGTGCGTGTATGTGTGTGTGTGTCAAATCGGACGATTGTAGGTAGTTGAAGTACTACTTTAGCTTATATGTCTACTGTGCAGGTGGTCGGCCAGGGCCAAAGGGGTGCCGCGCGATAGTACAGCCCTTAACTTACTTAACCCACGAATTAATCGGTTAATAAAACCGGCCAAGTGCGAGTCGGATTCGCGCACAAAGGGTTCCGTACCATTATCTATAAAAACGGCAAAAAAATCACGTTTGTTGTATGGGAGCCCCCTTAAATATTAATTTTATTCTGTTTTTTAGTATTTTTTGTTATAGCGGCAACAGAAATACATCTGAGAAAATTTCAACTGTCTACCTATCACGGTTCATGAGATACAGCCTGGTGACAGACGGACGGACAGCGTTGTCTCAGTAATAGGGTCCCGTTTTACCCTTTGAGTAAGGAACCCTAAATATGACAACAATTAAAAAAAACTCTGAACAATTTGAACTGAAACAAATTAATTAAAAAGATTAATTTTGTCTGTTAGTTGCGGCAGAATACTAACGAATAGTAAGAAATAATGGCGTAAAAAAATATCTCACCGGGGCAGAGGCATTAGCGTAGCGAATAGCGATAGCTTCACAAGTCGAATATTAGTGAAGATGAATGTCTTTCAATAATGTCCGTGAACTACTATGACTGTCGTATTAGAAAATCGCATGACGAACAAAAATACACCTCAATGTAACCCCAAATCCCACAGATACACCATGGAATTATGTAAAAACGCCATGCCATGCATCAAATTTATAATAGTCTGTTAATTAAAATTAACATACTATTATAAATTTGATGCGCGACAAGGAAACAACACACCGGACATTGAACTCCATAACTTTTTTATAGTCTTTTAAGTATTCGCATGACAACAAAGTTACGGACCGTCGGTTTAACATGATTACGTAATCTCATTCAAGTACCACTTTGTACTTAACTAGTGGACCTTGAAAACTATCGTAAAACTAAAACGTGGTCAGTAGACGTAACAAGCCCTATTTTATACCTTTTTAGTAATCATTCATATGGGGAGCCAACACTGGTAGTTCTATGTATATCGTCGCCATAGGAGTCAAAAGCTCGGGAATGCAATTTGGTCATTTTGTACCCAAAGGGTAAAACAGGACCCTATTACTAAGGCTCCGCTGTCCGTCTGTTATCAGGCTGCATCTCATCAACTGTGATAATTAGACAGTTGAAATTTTCATAGATGATGTATTTCTGTTGCCGCTTTAACAACAATTACTAAAAAAACAGAATAAAATAAATATTTAAGGGGGCTCCCATACAGCAAACGTGATTTTTTTACCGTTTTTATAGACAATGGTACGGAACCCTTCGTGCACGAGTCCGACTCGCACTTGGCCGGTTTTTTTATTTTCTCACGGGCGGCGTATAGGTCCTACAGATCTAGCTACAATTTTACCAGTATAAGCTGATCTCGCATTGTACAGGATTTCCTTACAATGAGAGGTCAATGTAAACTGGAATTGTATAGTTTGATGTGTAGCCGTGTGTACTATAATTATAAGAGAGCCGCTCTATTCGAAATTATTTTGTAGGCACTGAAACTAAGCCTTTATTAGGTATATAAAATTCGTAATAAATTAATTGACGAGCTTTTTCCCGCGACATCATCCACGTGAAAATCCACAGGAACCGTGCAATGACCAAATGAATTCCCGAGGTTTTTACTAAGGCGACGATATACCTATAAATCACACAGTACGAGTGTCAATAATATCAATTTGCACACTGAGTTTTTCCATGAGGAATTTCTCTGTAGCAGCCCGGAGTCGGGATTTGTGCCCGAATAATGGCAATAGGGTCGCTCCCTATTACATGGGACTAAAGATAACAGCGAAATGAGGGTGTACTGTACGCTTCTTCCCAATCCTTCGGCAAATACAGGCGTTATATGTTATCAATTTACAAATACTAATGTTTATCTAGGAATAACACAAAGCTAAATATATCAAATACTATGCAAATCACGGATGCAACGAGACCAACGGACGTCAGAGGCGATAAGAATTTGCAGTAATAAAACCATTTCCCCTCGCGTGGGGGAGTAACCCCCAACGTTAACAATACTCATTTACATATTCCACTATGCGTACAGCAGAACATGGATGCCAATCGTAAATCAATAAGTCATGTCGGCGTCGCGATTTCCTCTCATCCGGTATAACCTAAGACATCGTAACGTGTTGAAAAATGTCGATAGAATGCGTCATATTTATGTAGTACATCTTTGAGTGTTTACGATATGAATAGAAATGTTTAGGGGACAACCCACGAAGCAAATACAAAGAGGAGATGGCATAAGCAACTGTGAACCGTGATACCAATGTAGAACCATTCCATCCTCACGGTGGGCGTGGCCTATCAGTCTGTCGGCACTCGTCTTGTAAACATTACGTTCCCGCTCCCATTCCATTTTATCATTATTTATTATTTTCGTTGTCATTTAAAAGAAAAAGATGAAGTGTTGTGTATTATCTTGTAAAAACTACTCAGATAAACGTTTTGGTACCATGGATGGCATCACATTTCACTCGTAACTATTTTTTTTCGATATTTATTAGATTCGTTCTAGAAAAATCTATTGTTATCACGTCTCGTACAATAGTTTTACTGCTCGACAAAAGATGGCGCACCCTATTATAACATGAATAACTAACAACTACGTAAGAAATATTCATATCTTTATAATTATAATGTATTAAAACAGATTTAAGATTTTTTTAAAGCCTTTTTGTTGACAAAAATATCGTATTATTGTTTTTTATCACTATTTTAAACCGTGATATTTCGGTCGCCATCTATCGTGGAATAGTGTAAACAATATGAATAGACAGGTCCGTACTTAGAATTCAATTATTTAATTACGATGTGTGGTGATACGTGACGTTTTAATTTTTATTCAATAATGGTGAACGAGGCCTGCATAGTTCCTTGATATTTAATTAAATTTAGATTATACTCGTATTTCAGATTTCCACCCGAAGATAATCTCAAACAGAAATGGATAAAACGATGGCTTAAACCGCCTTTTATACTAATAAGGGGGAATTTGTACAGAGTGTCTTTTTATTCACTGCAGTAAGCAGTAATTCAGTCCAAGAAACTATGAGTACGAAAAAAATTGACCATCGCCCATCGCCGTATCCATTTGATGTAGGAACTCGATTTGTTTTTCGAGAATTACAATTTTAAATTAAAAGTACAAAACAATAATTCTGTAATAAATTTCTGTAGTAAATTGTGTACCGTATGTAGTTATGTACATTATAGGCATGATTTCTTAATTATTTTCACTAAAATTCCACTAAAATCTACAGTTAACAAAAAATCGACTTGAATACAATTATTTAGCGGGGTGGTTACTTATTACTGTGTGAAGATGTTTCTTATTTATTACATTTTTGTTCACAATCTTTTTGTAATTTTTAAACCAGCTCTGCCGTAGGCTGGTACAAAAATTCTAAGTACGTCCCTGTCGTAACATACTACTACAACTACGAGGACATCTAGCGTGAAATAGCTGAAACACGTATTAGTTACCGATGTACCCAAAGCGTTTAGTTTTTCCTATTCACTACTAGATGGAAAACGTGAAAGTAGGCGTAAGTAGGCGGGGTGTAACGTTCCCTTCACCCCGCAAAGTATCACGCGTCGTATGATAGGAAAATCGAATTACACCATCTCCTCTTTGTATTTGCTTCGTGGGACAACCCTTATTTCTCTAAGAGACGACAAAATCACACAATGAATACTCGACAAATGAACGAACACGTGTATTTTTTTAAAGATTTTTTTTTGTTCTCCTTGGCTATCTTTTGTATTCTTAAAACGTAGCAGGTTGTATTACACGCAGTCACGCTTTGTAGCAGTTGCAAGTGATGCGTACTGGGGTAGTTAATCCATATTTTTTCTCCCGCGTCGCCCCTGCACCCTTCTATTACGCTCCCCTCTGTTGCTGCTAATGCTGTAGCCGTTTTTATTACCCGACTGAGGTCGTTACCCCAGAGTACATTGTTTGAGCGGACACTGGATAGTGAATGTTATTTATCGAGTCCTGATCGTATTACCGAACCTATAGATTTACTTGGCCTATTTGAGTCCTAGGTACGTCCATTTGTTTTTTTTTTTTCGGGTTACATTTCAAAGTAGCTGTACCGTTAAATGTACTCCATTTTTAAAATTTAATCTCATTTATTTCCAACAAGGTTACAGCTCATCACTCACACTCAATAGCGTGATATTTTTTACCCTATATCGTACAGTTTTACCAAATTTCAACTAAATCTGTACAGTAGTATTGGCGTGAAGCTCAAACAGACAAATTCTTAAAAGTTCAGTTTCAGCATCAGTATCATTCCTAATACACGAAGCAATATATATTTTTCAAAAATATTCAATGTACCTACAGTTTGTGCTTCGTAATGATTTTATTATATTATGTATCTACTAGCGACCCGCCCGGGTTTGCACGTGTACGTTTTATAGCTTAAAACCTTCCCCTTGAATCACTCTATCTATTAAAAATATATTTATATACTTAAATAGGGATAGACTGCGGGAAACGACTTTGTTTTATACTATGTAGTGATACACCTCTACCTACACTGCTATGCACAATATTGTATGAACGACGCTGATGAAACCTGAGAATAAATAAAGGAATATAACACTTACGTATTTTGTACTTAGTCTTGCTGAACTCGTGTATGTGCGCAACATCTCCGCACTGCGAGAACAGCAGCTTGACGTACTCAGTGCTGGCCTCGTACGGCACTCCAACCAGCACGGCGGTCTCAGCGCGGGACTCCACCGACACGGAGATCTTGCTGCCGTCGATCACCGTGCCCTCCTCGGACAACGCCTGCGTTCGAGGGCGGATTTAGCAAGTGCGTTTAGAGGGGAAGAATGTGTGTACAATGTATTGTGTGTAGAGAGGGTGAAGAATTAGCTGATTCAAATGTTTTAGGTTTGATGTGTGTGTTGAATTTGTAATGTATAGAATGAAATTATGAATGAGTGTAGAGATATAGTAGAATAAACAGTTGAGGCGCTGCGTTTTAAGTATTAAGTCTAATTGTAAAGTTATATTGCGTTGCATAAAAATGTTTTTTTTTTTTATATCTGTTTATAAATCTGTTACAGACACTTACAAGTCAATGTAATGTTTTTTTTAAGACTAGATGGCATTTAATATCTGACTAGCTCTGAGAAGAAAAGCCAAAACAAACTCAGAGGTCAAGGTCTCTTTTAAAGTCCAGACATTGTGGTATAAAACTATGCGTGTGTAACAATGTAGGGCAACGCCTGGAATGGCCTCTTGAAGTAAGAGCAGGTTTGAGTTGACCTGTCCCTACTGACGGCACGCATGCATCAGCCATCGTGTAGCTCAACCTTATTTATTTTAGTTGACATCTGCAACTGACTTTCACTGTGTACACAGCAAGTCGACGTCAGCAAGACTTACCTACTTGCCAGACTTGCTGCAAGCTGCATAGGTTTAACAAACCTCGTTTGTTGTAAACAGGTAAAAGCAAGCACTTGCTTCAATAATTTGCGCAATTTAACTTGCTAATGGATGTATCACTTTAGAGATGTGTACAAGTTTGGTGTGGACAACTTTGTCCTAGATTTTACTTTCTATGATTATTATAAATTACATCACACTTTCAATGTCCAGTATAAACTGACCTCTCATTGTACAGAAAGCCTATTCAATGAAAGATCAGCAGATACTGGAATATTATAGGTTGATATTTTATGTAGCTGAGCATACGTATACTTGGTGGAAGTCACGAGATTGCTCCGCGCAATCACATAGGAAAGTTCCCTTGTCTATGAATGTTGTAGTAATAAATTATTTTAGTGTCAAATAACTTCATACATAGTAAGTTCATGGCAATCCGTGATCGTAAAGTGTTATAAATGTTTGTGTTGAAATGTGTGTTAGGAAGAACAGACCGAGACCATAAATAGTCCCCACGTGATTGTTAAATTGATCTGATGATAGAAGCAGGAAAAAAACATTGTATAGGTTAGGTAACACACTAATGCTCCAGCCCCATCTGCGTCTATCGTGCGTGACGAGCAGTGCGAGCCGAAGCTTCGTATGTTTTGCGCGCTAAAACTTATAACGCTAAACGGTGTTCACATTCACGAATGTTCGCTCAATAATCCAAGATGGCCGCAATACAATTTCCAGACGTTTTGACTATGAACGACGACTTTCTTTGCAGTTGTAAATTTATTTACTTCTATTCATGTGGTAACAATTACTTCATGCATTTATTTAAAGTTGCCAAAAGATGGGCTCAGCTTCAAAATTGTATAAAAACTCGCTACACCATTTCGTCGCTTAACTCCATTATTTAGACAGCGTGTCTAATCATTCCGAGAGCAGCAGTCGAAATAAACAAAGCTGGTCCGACCACGTAGCACTGGTTAGCGCGTCAAGTATCGCCACGCGAGCGATAACTTGTACGCAGCCCGAACTATTGCGGCGATAACCGGTTATGATTGGTTACATCTGTGTGTATCGTGTCATTGTACGAAGCCTCGTCACGATAGACGCAGGTGCGGCCGAAGCATAAGAGTGCTTTGACTGAGCAAAAAAAGTGTGTACTAGCCAGTGTTATGTACTGTCGATGGCATGTGTAAATAATAATTTAACCCTTAAATGCGCGATATTTTATTTTATTTTGAAAAAAATCATATTTGTTCATTCAAGGCCGTATATTACCCTAAAAATAAAATAAAAAATATTTATTGTGTTTTGGTTGTATATTATGTAAGTAATTGGTATGTTGTTTTAAAACAACGTTGCGCACTCATTATAATGTATGAAGTATGGGCAATTGAGAAATAGTCCTGTTCTGTTTATGTAATTTGTTTATTGTTATTCAGTGTGAAATTTATAAAAACAATTTTTATTTTTAGTGTAACAGTAACTTATAAGTTTTTGACATTTAAAAAAAGTAAAGTCCGGACTATTTTGTGTAGGTGTAGGTACTTGCAATCTTGCTTCTTATCTGCCACACTGCCATACACTACCCACACTGCCCAATAAGAAATCTGATCTAATGGTACGTCTTTTGAGGGGGATTGATGGGGCTCCTGCTGCTCCTCCCTGAACCTCTTGGTCGAGTTCAAGTTTTTTTTTCGGGGGATACCCTCCCTCCTTGGGAACGCGGAGGGCTGTGCCGGACTCTTACCAGCTAAAACCTCACGATGTCATTCCCAGGACAGGCTGGAGTCGCAGGATTCGCTATTGCATGCACCGTAAACTACAACCCTGGCAGGTCTTGGTTCACGACTACTGGCAAACCTCTTCTATTTATAGGGCCTTGCCTCACGTACTGAGAGACGCGTGCGGAATTAGGCGCGCCACTATCCCGGGCTTGAAACTAGCCAGGCGACGGGCTCGCGAAACCCGCCGCCTGCAGGCTAAGTCCAGTTCTACCTTCTTATTAGAGCTGTTAGGGCAGACTTTTCATAGTTTCAGGATTTGAGACTCTTGTGCTGTGTATTATGTGTGCTTACTCTCTTCTGCGATTTTTCTAGCTGGATTCGGCATGAAAAAATGAATAAAAATCTAACGGTGTTCTGCGATCAAACAAGTCATCAGGCAATTGACCTTCTCCCATAAATACCACATGGTCATAGGATTTCAAATTTATTTTACGCCAAATGACAAGTCTCATAGCATATCGAGATGAAGGACCAGCTCACAGGTGTAGGTACCTATCAGTACCCAGATTTTCCTCAACAACATTGGGAAGGTCATGGTCATAAATCGCATTATGTGATTATAGAGGAGGGCCATCACCAGTTTCCCTTCGTTCCACATCAGACTTCTGATGATCCTCGAGATCTGGAATAACCTGAGGACCTGTGCTGTTATAATTGGCTTCATCTTCAACTTCCGAGTCTGATAAATTTTACCAGTCTTCGCAGTCATTTAGACTTTCCAAATACTGATTTATAACTATTTCGGAGAAGCGCGACATGCGGAAAATAATGTAAGCAAACTCTTCACCAATATGCATTTAGTGACCCACGCAATGCGCAATGTTGTTTCTACACAACATACCGAATAAAGCCAATATTGATGAACAGTATTATTATTCCTCAAAAATATAAACATAAAATAAAAGATGAAGCTATTTGTAATAAATAAAATATTTTTTTGGACACCTACCCCCGTATCCACTTTCATATTACAACTCACAAAAGAGGTTGGCGCCAAAACTTCAAAGTTCTGTCAAGATGACATTTGGATCGTAAAAATTATTTAAAAAAAAGCAAAGCAATGTTGCTCGTGTATTTATCTAAGTCTGTGGTATCTCAAAATTACTTACGTAGCAGATTTTATGCAAAATATGAACATAGAATAGATTTATGAACGGTTTTTTAGTATGTTGTTTTTAAACAACAGTGCGAATTTAAGGGTTAAACTTCTTTATTATGTAAAGTTGTTGAACTTTGATTACATCAGTTAGGTATTTTATTTATTGTATACCAAAAGATAAGGTTTAATAAAATACAGATTTTCTAACAAAACAAGTCCCAAAATACTCCAAAATTGTTTAGCGTATAAAACAGGTAGTGTACTGTGAAACTAAACATTTTAGCGGCGCCCGGCGCCTAAGGTGTTGCGATGGCAACCGCGTGAGGTATGTTTAGTCTGTCAGTACGCCACTCGCGAGTTTACCGCGGCCTCATAAGGAGATACAAGTTATAAATAGCTCATTACTTCTCTGAAATAAATCTGTAGTTCTACTTACCAACAGGGAACAGTGCAGTGGACTTCATGAAGTGGAATAAGTAGTAAGCAACAGTGTAATAAATATTTTTTAGGATAAAATAGAAAATAATTATCTTTATTGTACTTTGTTCAATAAAAAGACAATCCTTATACACCTTTATTAAATTATACATATTTATTAATGTCTAAAGTAAATAGTTTAACATGCTTCAAACTTATTTATTCTTTACTTAATTTTGAAGCATATTACACTATTTAGTTGAAGAGTTGAGAAGAATGTAGTATTTTAACAAACAAGAGTTATTTACTCTTGATTTGTGTCTATTACCACAACTTGATGTTTGTAACATCTTAAGGCTATGTGTTGTAACACAAAGCTTTAAGATGCTACACACATAAATATTGCTGTTAACCCTGAAGCCCACTGCACCAGTCCTAAAACTTACCAACTGCCACTGCAAGTACACACAAATACGTCACAAAATGGACATGAATATAATTCATCAGCTGATCTACTACATCACATCGTTGTAAATCATAATTTTGATCTTTACTTTGTAAATTCACACAAAGCTGCCAAACAGATGCATATAGTGTAGAAGACCAGCCTGTTCAAACATTCAAATAGTCACTCATTCTGCTCATGACTCGAGGGAAGTGGCAACATTTCTGGATATACATAATTTGGAAAAAAAGTAGTCTTAGCCATAAATACAGCCTCTTTTAGAAGCAGGCTAATTAAATTCTAAAATCTACTTAATCACTTCTCAATATAAAATATAAAATGTTAATAAACTTTTGTTTACCTTTTCCAGAGACTCTTTGTTTTTGAATTCGACTATTGCCGATAATGTCGGAGTTGTGGTCAGTTCAGTTACAATGATTGGACCACGTCTAAAAAGAAAGAAAATTTGTCTCATTAATACTCCGTACACCAGAGCCAGTGTTTGTGTTCTGAGTGCGGCTTGCTAGTTCCTCAAGAACACTTCACATGATTATCATATAAACTTTAATTAGTAATACAAATACAGTGATTCATTTCAACAGTTTAAGACATTTCAGGGACTGATATTTGAATGTTGGCAAGTTGCTTGTTCCAGTACATAGTTAATAATTGTAAGCAGATGTACTCACTTGACGTTAGTAACTTCTCCATGTTTGGAGAACAACTCCTTGAGTTTCTCTTGGTAGTCGAACAGGTAGGTCGACGGGAGGTTCTCAACGAGTATTTTACCAGACTCCACTTTATCCTCTTTCTTATCGTCGGCGGCGGCATCGCCCTCAGCGTTCTCCTGGCCCTGCTCGGCGTCGCCGCTGCCCTCGGCGGCGCCCGCGTCGGCAGCCGCTGCCTCGTCACCATGTTCAGCTTGTTCAGCCTCACCGTTGTCTCCCGCCTCCACGGGCTCGGAGGTCTCCATCTCGGGTGCTTGTTCCTCGGCGGCTTGGGCGGCGGCCCTCGCCTTCGCCGCCTGGTTCTTAGCGCCGCGACCTTTCTTCTGCGCTACCATTATGAATATCCGGCTGAAAATCACACAAGAACCAACTCAAGCAATCGGGCGTGCAATCCGTCACGCTCTCAGTAGCAAAGTTTCCCGCCATATCTATTTTTTGCTAAAACTTATCTACAACACTTGGCGCCTATTCTCAGATCTCAAGGGCGCAGTTACTAACGCGCGAAACATCATATTACGCAGAATCAAAGAAAATATACTTTTGTTTAGCAGATGAGCTAATTTTAACTATGTGTAACATCACAGATAACGGTAAATACATCATAACAAGCCATACGCGCCATGAAGCATGGCTATATTTCGAGTGGAAAATTCACGAACCCGAAGCGTTACCTCGTAATAACTTGTTACAATGGCATTAGACGTTACGGAATGAATATTATAGAATGTGACTGAAAGTTTTACTCACCAAATTTGAATTAACAAGTAAAATCAATGATATCACAAATCCACAGGGAAAAGACGCCAAACTATATGCAATAATAACACGAAACCGGCATCACGCAAGCGCATCCGCCATTAAATAGATTTAAAAAAGTGAGGTTATTGGTGTTGCCGTATTAAAAATGGGTTCTAGAATTGCTAACGATGTATCCGAACTCAATTCAAGAAATCAATAAAACGGATGCTTAAAAAAAATTTGATACAAATACTTGGCTACATTTTTATCACTGACCTTGGAGTTGAAAATTATTATAAAGTAAGCGTAAAACAGTTAAACAAATGAGATTACCACATCTATTCGTGCTAATGCACAAAAACACTCGTAAAAAAATAGGGAGCTGAAAACACGAGTTTTTCTTAAGAGGGCTATCGCATTTTCTCACCTCTCTCGCTCGCACAGGACCATATTTTTTAAGAATGTTAAATTAAAAGATGCATTTTTTAATAATGTATTCAATGGGCTCCCTTTCATATAATATTAATTTAATAGGTATAATTATTAAAAACATTTTTATTGTGACATTTATTAAACTTATCTCAAAAACGGATCATAATAATTATTGAGCTGAGTTTATTAGGGAACACGATAGTAATGTGTTTTTAATAATTACCTATCAAATTAATATTATTTTAAAGGGAGCCCATTGAATACATTATTAAAAAATGCATCTTTTAATTTAACATTCTTAAAAATATGGTCCTGTGCGAGCGAGGCAGGAGACAAAATGCGATAGCCCTCTTAAACCTCGTTTACACCTAGGTATAAAACATAAACATTCCTATTTAACAGTAGGTCGATTTATTCAAAATAAAAATTGCTCTAAGAAGTACATAATATAGCATAGTAAAACAAATAAGTAGATCTTAAAACTTAAAATTATACACATTCATTATGTTAAAAACAAGTAACTTCTTTCAAAAAGAGAGAATTTGCTTACAACTTGTAGCCCGAGTTGTTTTTAGATGTAATTATGTGAAGGGTTAAAATGTTCACTACAATTACTACAATACAAATGACATGATTTGATTGACAATTAATACAAACCAGCATGCAAGTGGCCGTCCCTAGAAATATAATATTTTAAAGAAGTCTGAAGCGTTTTATCCCCTAGCAAGTTATTGATTAACTGCTAGCTTCTTGTTCTTGTTTAAAACCTTCACGGGCAGCTTGTGGCAAGTGAGTTAAGTCGGTAAGACATCTACATATAATCTACTTGCTGCGGGTGTGTCTACAGCAAGGAACTCTTTAGTGAGAGGTATACAGTTGTATAAAGTGATGAAAGTCGTTTGCGGAAGTTTTCAACTATATAGCTGGTAGATATAAGTATCAATTTTCCATTGATAGGCAAAAAAAGGCTAGAAAGAGGCTAAAAAAAATAAAATTGAAAGAATTTCAATGAATTGATGTGTGCAGTTGGCAATACTGATCGTTGGCAGCTGCAAAACATAACCTCCAAATATTCACAGCACGTCCTTAGTATTATCATGTGTTTTAGCGTTTTGCTTTACAATTACTTAAAATAACAAGTGCCCGTAAGCGAGAAAAATGAAATCCAAGACATTTGATTTAAAACCGAGTTCCGCTGACAAGCATACACTGGACAAGACTATAGACTTTGTTGGTCTGTACAAATCTGCACTTGAAACCAATAGAGTTGCTGAAAAACGAAAAACTGATGAGACCAATAACAAGAAAACTGCAAAAAATAAGCCGGGTTCCCCTAAACGTGAACGTTCACCAAATAAAAATAAAAAACGAAGCAAACAAGAGCAGGTAGACATTTCACAAATTAACATTGATGGCCCCAATTTAAGCACTAATGTCGCCGGGAGCAGCCCTGTCGACGATTCTAAAGTTACTTCTACTCCTAACACAAGTGGCAAGAATCAAGGTCTAGCCGGAAGATTCAAGTCGATCATGAAAAACAAGTCCCCAACTGACCAGTCTGTGGACAGCACCAGGTCTAACTTGTCCGGTGCTAAACCCAAGAAGAGGAACAAGTCCGTCAGCTTCATGTTAGAAGACAATGAAGAAGTCATGGTGAAGAGGACCAAGTCCGATGATTCCACTAAAGGTAATAAAAAAACTGAAAACCCAGCCAAAACTAAAGTTAAGGACAAAAGAAAAAACCTTAAAAATTTTAATAAGGACCAACAATCTGAGAAGGAGAACAAAGCAGCCGAATTTAACAGCCAAACAGATGTTGACAGCAGTAAAATAAGTTTACGTGAGAAAAAACCAGCAAAGAATAATAAAACAAAAAAAATGCTGGGAGAGGCCTCCGCTGCCCCTGTAGGAGAGGCTCAAACTAACGAAAACAAAGAAAAAAAAAAGAAGTACAAAAAAGTCAAGAAAACAAAATCTGAACAAAGTTCAGAACTTTCAGATACAGAAAATAACAATAATGAAGTGCCAAAAGAAACAAAAAGTAAAAAACCAAAAAAGAAAAAGGTGAAATCCCCACCCGCTGAAGCAATGGAGGCCGAGGGGGAACCGGCTTTAAAATCTCCTAAAAAAACTTCCAAACCTGACATTGCTGAGGACCTAGAGAATCTAAGTATTGGTGACAATGCACACACACTGACAAACATGCTTGATGAAATGACTGTAGTTGATAAGGAGAAGCGTAAAAAGTTGAAACAAAAGTTCAATAAGAATAAAAGACCAAAAGGTGCTCAAAGTACCAATATGGAGGACACGGAGAAGAGTGAAGAAGTGAAGGAGAAAGTGAAATGGAAGAAGAGGAAATGGAACAAGGATAAGAAGGGGGAAGCAGACGAGGATAGCTTGGCACACACAGTGATTGTGGAGAACCTGCCCATATCCATCATGCTGCACTATAGGAAGTTGCTCACAGAAACCTTTGTGAAACATGGCTTGATTAAAAAAATAGGGTAAGATGCTTTTTAATTACTCATTTTATTAGGCTCCTTTTTTTAAGGTTTCAAACAACTTACAACCAGCCAGAGGTGGACTAGCAGTCCGCCCTAGGTCGTGTAGTGTATTATCTGTCCTAGGTTGTGAAGTACCAGCCGCCCCTTTCTCAACTCCATTACTGAGCTAAGATTGTGTTTCTGCTATTGGCCGCCCTAGGCCTGGGCCTAGTCAGCGTTTTGAGAAGTCCACCTCTGCTTACAATAGCTACAATATGAATATAATAATAATGAAAAATTTACAGAAATGATTGACTGCCTCATTAGTCTAATGGAAGCAAGCCAAGCTGTTGAGTGTGATGTCCTGGGTTCAAACCCCACGTCAGGCAGTGTGAGTTGATGGCAATAGGCTCGCCCCCTACTGGGACTTAAACATAATAGCGACATGAGGACGTTACTACACACCTCTGCCCAACCCTTCTGGAAATACTGATGATATTAGGTTATGTTAATAATGAAAAAAAAAATGTTACTACATTCTAACCATTAAAACACTTTGGAGGTCTGTATCGAAATCAACAACTTAAATAAGTCATTTAATTTTTTTGTTGCAGCATTGCTGAGGTGTACCCCTCAGAAGAGTCAAAGCCCGTCTTTACTACTACCATTAACTTCTGCAGTGAAGGGGCTGCTGAGCAGGTATAATACACAAAAAAATCTATTTCAACTAGGTTTACATATAGGGCAGTTGATGTCGTGCAGATAAGCTGGTCTAACAGTTCAAATAACTCAATTTCACAATATAAATAGAACTTCAAACTTCAAAACTCATTTATTCAAAATATACTAGAATTGCATAGTTCATTTTGAACATCAATGTTACAAAAGACAGCCAAAAATGCCCACCCTTTACCGCTTCTAAGTTTTTATGCTGTGAAGAAGAAACGGCGCAACAAACTCCCCAGCAACACAAGTCTATACACAGAAAAGACAATAATAGTTATACAATAAAAAATTATGCAAATTGAGGATGTATTGTATATGTAGAGAAGAATACTGAATGAATTGAATTATAATCGAATATAGAATATTAATCTGCACTCAGACTAAAGTTAGGCTCCCTGTAGTTTTAACATTTATGCTGATATCATAATTCACGTGATAATACTCTAGACTAACACAGGATCTGGCAAAAAATTACAGTTTACTATAATGTATACCATAATTATTTAGCATCATTTTTGACTCTATAAAAGTATGGAATAAGCGCCGCCCCTATGCCAACTCGCCAACTGTTTTATTTTTTTATTTTTAGTACACTATAATCACCAAAATTATCCTCCTCAGGCACTACAAGAAAACAACACCTATTTGGGGGGTAGCCGTATCCGCGTGAAGCGAGCGCTCCCCGCGACGCAGACGACGCTCGTGGTGCGCTCCTACGCCGAGCTCACCGACCAGGCGCTCAGCACCGCCTTCCTCGGCGTCGGCAAGATCAGGAGCATACGACATCTCGTCAAGGGGAAGAAGACCATGGGTATGTGTTGGTTTATTAGAGCTTTCATCACTGCATTTGGTAGGGTAGTGTTGGAGTGGAACAGAAGTAGTGATGCCTCCAACAAATGTTAATTTGCTGTATAGCGATATCTTCAACAAATATACCACCCATTAACTGCTGAAAATGGGCACCTAAACATTGTTGCTATTTGAAGAGAACTCATCAACATTCAAACATTAAAGTAACACACAGACTTACATACAGTATCGGGACATACACTCACCATACTGGGTTGGGTTCAGAACGTCTGGATTGTAAAACGTCTATGTAGTCAAAATGACTGGGTTGAAAAAAGTCTACATAGATACAACGTCTTGCATGCAAAATGACAAAAAAAAAATTGTAAAATGTCTAGGTAGGCAAAACGTCGTGGTTGTAAAACGTCTTGTTTGCAGAAAGTCCTGGTTGCAAAATGACTGATCTTTAACTGTAAAATTTCTAGGTAGGCAAAATGTCTTGCTTGCTTGTAAAATGACTAGGCACATATAATTGAAATTAATAAACGATTATTTTTTTACAAGAAGGCTGCATTACGTATCTCCTAAGGGGTACTAGGAAAATAGGCACTACCTATTTGTAATTGATATTTATTTCAGCTTGATACCTCTAGACATTCCTGACAAAAAAAGAGTCACACATAGAGCTCAAAGTTATTCTGTTGGAGCTTGTCCTTTTTTCAGGTAAAAATTAAAATAAATCACAAAACCAAAACCAAAAAAAAAAACAAATCACTGCACAATTACGCTCTTATAACTTATTGAAATAAGATAAAATAGAAAATAATCTTCGCTGACTCGACAATCTGTCTAGAACTATTGGAACTATTCATCACTATGAATATTTTTAACTTGTCTATTTTCAACCTAGACTTTTGGTCTTGCTAGACTATTTGCAACAAAGACCATTTGCAGCCAAGACCTTTTACCACCATGACATTTTAATAAACAAGACCATTTGCAACCAAGACGTTTTATCTATACAGACTTTTTTTCAATCCACACATTTTGCCCACATAGACGTTCTACAATCCAGACGTTCTGAACCCAACCCACCATACTCACTCACACTCACATACACACATCAATGTACACACCACACATTATAACTACTTACTATATTTAATACTTTTTTACTTATTTTTTGTACCATAATCGGCAATAATTATTTCATGCTAAATCGGCCGTAATGATATGATATGATTGGGTGTGTGTGCTGATGCCTATTTTACAACATATTGATTTGGCTTACCTAGGCATTAGTTGCAATGCTAAACATGATTATGTTACAACCTTTATGCCTCCTTGTTTATAATTTTTTTTTAACTTGAATGGTGCAAATAAATATTTTTGATTCGATTTTGATCTATACTTCTTCAGAAGATGCTACTGCTAATATTTGTAACTTAATCATGATTGCTCATAGTCATGTAATCAATACTCATGAGTACTTCTGGTTACTTACGTCCTCCCCAATAAGCGATGTTTATTAATTGATAATAAATTATTTCCAGCAACAGCATTCGTCGAATTCGATGGACCTGAAGCAGTAGAACGTGCAATCAAATCGGCGGGTGACGCTAAAATCGGTGGGAAGAAGATTCACCTGGCCAAGTTCGAGATACGCGCAAAAAAAGTAAAGAAGCAAAAGAATGATGGTGACAGTGCCGCCGACGCAGACAGCGAAGATTCTAACGATTAGATTATCCTCTCTCCAATAAAAGGAGCATAAAAGACATTGTACACACATGAGAACTAAAATAATGTTTTTGAACAGTTTGTAAAGTATTGGCATTTATTTAAATTTACACTGCCATGATCTGAGAATCTACGAAACACGACGGTCTGATGGCATTTTAGAGATTCGTTACATTGAATATTTTAAACAGCTTTTTGAATGAAAAAGTGGATTGTATAGAAGGAACACCGCAATAGGCTATATAATTACCTAATGTTTTGTTTTAATAGACTATGAAATTAAGTTATTAATTAATTTAAAATCGAATCGTCGTGTTTCGTCTTTAATATCAGTCTTTTAATTTCCTAGCGAAGGGTGATTTTATAATTGATAAGTTTTTAGAGTATCATAATAATATAAATTATACACAATTTTGATACTTAGTGCTGAATAATTACGTAAAATATTGTCTTAGAAAATGTAATGAGAACGGGTTTCAAGTTCTATGTAATAATGAATGAATAAATACTAACTAGCCAAGGTGTTTTTACATATAATAATATATTTTATTATTGATTTTTCCATGTTATCGCATAATTAGTTATCTTGCAATGTATGAATGGAGTGTTACCACTTAGTCCATTTTTGTTATAATAAAATATAATTTTTAGTGTTAAATATGGTTTGTAGACGGGAACGAACTCTCAAAGCATTTTATACAGTGTATTTTCAGTAAGTACCATATTATTATTTTTGTTAGAATATTATGCCCTATTCCGTAAGTCCCATTTTATAGACCCTTGTCTTGGAACCGATGCCAAATAGGTTGATTCAAATGTTACTAAATACGTCAAACTTTAAGGGCTATATTTTGGTGTTGTTATGGAATTCCAGCATTATTAGATATGTAGAAACGATTATGTTGTGCGCGACAAATATTATGAAATAAACCGGCTCGTTGAATTTAATGTACTATTTTCATTTAAAAAATCATTCATTCGTCTATAGCAAAGAGCCTCGCAACTGATGAGGCTCTCGTTAGGCGGCTGGATCAAGGGCTTGATACAGAAAGTGAAACTCCTGAACACTGCGAGTATTGTTAGGTTCCTCTCTGGAGCCCTGACCACCGGTAGGTCGAACCCTGTTCCCGATGCCAGTGGGCTACTTTTAATACACTTTTTAATGTGTATTATGTTATTGGAATACAAAAAGTCAATAATATGAAAGAAAAATTAATCGAATCATTCTTTCATAATTATATCAATCGAACAGACTAACAATGCCCATTGCTAACAAATGTTTAAAAAAAACCACAAAAAGATCTGTTTCCGCCCGGGATCGAACCGGGGGCCTTCTGCGTGTTAGGCAGATGTGATAACCGCTACACCACGGAAACTTGAACATGGAACCTGAATTTATTGAATACACCAATAGAGCTCATTATTCTTTTATCAATGAAGGATTCAATAATAAGACGTAGAATTGTAAAATTACAGCGGCTCAATTATTGGTTTTACAAAATCCAAAACTATATAACTAAGATTTCGAATTACATATGGTTATACAAGTAGAGGTAGGCAAAGAAAAGATGGATGGATTGTGTGAAAGATGATAAGACCCAATTTCACCATACAATGTTAGTTGTTAACGGTCTGTTAAGCTGTCAATGTCAATTTCAATGTACTGATAAACAGTCTGTTAAAATGTTTAACAGGACATTAATAACTAACAGAGTATGGTGAAATTGGGTCTAAGTATGGGTAATAAAAGAGTGAGTAGGTACTGAGATAACGGCTGATAGAGGAGAATGGAAGAATACATGTTGTGCTGACCACACCTAGAGTACGGCTGTCCCATTTCAAAACCTAGTAAGGGCTTAAAACGAAATTTTACAGGAGAGCGCAAAAACGTTAAATCGGTCAGCCTTTGAAAGTATTTATGTTAGGTAAAACCATGTGGTTAAAGTGACTTACTAGGTTTTAAAATGATCAGAGGCAGTGAATGGCACTTACTAGGTATGGATGCTTAAATATATCTGCTTATTATGTGAGCTTTCAACGCTGGTGTTTTTGTATTTGGTAGAGACTTTCTAGGTTAGCAAGATTATGCAATAAAACGATTTTTGTAAAAAGTGTCCCTTACTAGGTTTTGAAATGGGACAGCCGAGTAGGATAAGGGCAGAGATATGATGATAATGCTGATACCGCTGTAATCTTGATCCATACTAGTAATGGCAGAAAATAAAACAAGTAAATAAATTGAAACAATAATTTATTGTGTTCTTAGAGTTAATAGTTATGCGTTAAAATTAATTATACTGTATACACAAGATTCTTAATCGTCCGACATTAAGCTACGGTCTTTATTACAATTAATTATTTACAATAATTACGAATAAATTACATTTATGTATCGACACGACTCGGTTATAACTATATCGTACAAATAATACTTTTAAAAACATACATTATTACTATCACTTAATGATCTGTATTGAGATAATACAAAAATATTTTATTTATATCAGAAAAATAACGTCCGTTTCAATCAGAGCGCCGTTTTAATTATGTAGATTAAGCGGGCTACTAACTATCGATTTAAAATCGCACTCGACAGACGGAAGGTACCAGTCTAATAATGTCTGTCATGTGTACGCGACTTCTAGTAATATAAATCTATTTTGAATTTAAACTATTACTTTTTCATAAGACTGCGTGCATTTTAGAATATCAACTGCAACAATCGTTCCTGTTTAGCAAGCGAGTGAACTCATCCTGTCTTCATTCAAATGATTCGTAGTGAACTAGAAAGGCGAGGTTTATTTCTATACCTTATAATCCATTTTATATAATAAATTGTTTTGATAAATCACCATCATTGGTTCGTCAGAGAATCCTGTACAAGTGTGACACACAATTGGTGTTACATAGTCAGATTTTTTTACTGAAATTAGTCATATATTGAGCGACAGTATTTCGATAAATATGCTCGTGTTTAGTTTTAATAATTTCCACTTCGTATCAACAAAGTATACGGGCAGAAGTAGGAATAAATATTTTTTAATAAATTATACAATAAATAAAGATAAATACATTCCGAGATCGTGAACATATCGACAGTAGAACTTTATTCCGACTGACAACTATAACGGGACTTGTACACAAAGTCAAGATTATAAAAGCATTTACTAAAAGAAAAAAATGGATGGGATGGACCTAAGTGATTATTGGGACATTTTCCCTTATGGAGCTGATAATAGGCTAACATTTTACGGCAACAGGTATCCGGCAATGCCCATCAACTATTTACAGTATCACATGCAATAGATTGAGCAATGTGCGTGGATAAATAATCTAGATTCAGTCAACTCGACACCCATGTCTACTAAAATAGAAAGACCAATACTTATTTGGGCATCAAAAAGGTGGGCATGGGCAAAATTGCCTTATAACCCAATTCTGCATTTCCAGACTTAGTGATAAAATATATTTTTACTGTTTGACTGAGTTGCTTCGCCCCTCCCTGGACAAAATACTGGCTAGGGCCACGGCAATGTGTGGCTCTATGTCTCTACTACCGTCAGTATGACAGCCATACTCGGCAAGACACGACCATTTCAGCAATTGAGACTATATTGAGGGCAACTTGTGAATGTTGCCCTCATATTGACGAGTAATTAGAGTATATTACCGACCGCACATTGCCGTAAAATATAGATCATTTACCAGCCTCTTCAGGTAGATCACAGACGACACCTCATGTTGGAAGAATCATCGAATATCGATGAAGCCATAAATTGGAATTGGAAGTGACCGCAAAGGTCTGATAATCGTGCATTTTTGTATATAAAAATGTATTTTATGTGTCTCGCAAAATGTATTTTACTCTATTTTTGTCGACAACATATCGTTGACCGATTTCCGATAGTCTGCGACCTACCTTATGCTTATAAAAACGGCTCTGTCTACAAGTCCAGTTGCTAGCGTTGCAAATAAATCCGCTAGTTCGACGTACCAGCTGATTATTGACTAAGTTAAACCAGCTGTTCGAACAGCATTGTGAGTCAAGCTCATAATTGTTGCGTGCCTCTGATTCGCAGAAGACCGTCACAATTTCCCGATGGAAACGTTCACACTTCCATCTGTCGTTAAGCGGTACTTAGAATACTGTCTCGCATTTTGTCCTTGCCGGCATTATCACATTTTACACTGAAATAATTAACTATACACGAATTGGTTTTCAGTAGACTGTTCGGTCGCCTAGCTAAGGCCGCTATGACACTATAAGAGAACTCTATCAATCAATATTCAGAGAATTTTGACATGAATCCGTATTTCACACGTTTTACTTCAAAATTCTGACTAAAGATGACAGATAACCTTTAAGCCTTCGACACACCGAACGCGAGTCGCACTCGCCGCGTATTTAGTGTGACAGAACCGCGTACGTGACCCGCGTTCAATGTAACGAGGACTTTATAGAATCATATACTCGGCGAAGGCAAGCTTCGATGCTTCCCTGTGACGTAAGTAAGGTGCATGACGTCATGACGATGACGTATGAAGAGCTACGCAGCGCGTGCGGCGGGAGTGGGTCGTGTCGCGCACGTGTCGCAGGTGTCGCAGGTGACGCACGTGTCGCACGTGGCGAGGGCTGCGCATGCGCCGGCCGCGCCGCTCGGCTAGTCGTAGCCCTTCAGCAACCCCTACGGGTGCCGCTGGTTTGGTACAGGGATGCTGGAAAAAAAGATGAATGTTAGCTCGCAAAAATGAAATTGAAAATGTGATTGAAATTGCAAAATGATATCAGTGAAATTCTGTTAGGTACACATAGTTTCGCATGAGTTCTTAGGGTCCCCTTTCGGACGGCTGCGCCAAGCCGAGGTGAGGCGAACGAGTTCAGTTACCCTTATGCCCTAGAAATAAAGTTTTTTTTCGACTGGACTAAGCCGATTCTGCGTCAATAAGTATGGGGAGACCCTTATTCTTCAGTGGCATTTTAGCAACCCTGACGTATGTAGCAGTATTCTATTTTTGTGAAAGGTTCTTGTTTGATCAGTTCAGTCTTGTTAGACATCAAGAATTTAGACATTTCCACGTTTAAAATATTGATAATTTACACAAGCATATGACACAATTTTAAATAGAAGTACAATACGGCCGACGTATCTTGGCGAGTCTGAGGTTAGCTGATTAGCTGCGCAGTAGACAATTTCGTTTCTAAAAGATTCATTGCGCAGCTAATCAACTAACTTCAGACTCGCCAAGATACGTCGGCCGTATTGTACCTACTTTTAATTGTGATTGTAGAGGTTAACGTACCCGTAAAACGCCGGGAAGCTGGTATCTGTATTAAATTGAAAGTTGACAGGCGTTTTCGGCGACGCACAGCTATAGCTCAAATAATCATCGGACGCATGTAGTTGTCTATTCAGGTTCGGTTCCGAGGCACTGCGAGTGATCTTAGGCATGGCTCGTAGCATTGATTCTAGTGAGGCCAGGATCTGACGAAAGAGAGGCCGTTGTTCTTTGTCGAACTTGATGCAGTCCTCGAAGAGACGCTTGAGGGCCTGAGGAGCGTCCTGACGGAGCCGACGGGCGTCCGGACGCAGGAGGCCCCGGCCCACCATCCAGAGGATCTGATGAAAAATGGGATGTTATTTTTTTATTGTTTGACAGAGACTGCGAATCCACGAAAAACAGTGTTAAAACAGCCTTCAGGAGTGACGTTACTTATGTAGGTATAGAACAACATAACTAATAAGTTAAATCGATATATCTAACACAATCTTTAGAGGTTAAAACGGGATATTACCATGTTTATTATTTGATATGAGTTTCCGATATTTCGGCACCGTTACAAGCGCCATGGTCACGGATGAACCATCAAAGAGTTCATCCGTGACCATGGCGCTTGTAACGGTGCCGAAATATCGGAAACTCATATCAAATAATAAACATGGTAAATATCCCGTTTTAACCTCTAAAGATTGTGTTAGTGACCATGTCAGTTTAAAAACTTATATCGATATATCTAATCGAACAACCAATGACAGTCACTCATTTTCGCGCCTCACATTTATTGCGTCAGCGTAAAGATAAGTTTTTACTGCACTGCTGTAGTATTACCGTTTGTTTTGGTATGGGCATGTGAAGAGGAGGGATGAAACGCATGTGACCAAAGAAAAGATGGATGGATTGTGTGAAGAATGATATGAAAGAGAAGGGAGTCAGTGATATAACGACGGTTGACAAGACGGAATGGAAGAAGAAAACGTGATGTGCCGACCCCAAGTAACATGGGATAAGGGCAGGAAGATGATGATGTAGTATTAATCCCACCAAAAACATTAAATGTAAAAAATGCCAAGTCTCTATATGCAATCTTTCCACCCTAAAAAGTTTTAAGATCTCATAGAAGCCAAGTCCTATTCAATTTATTTTATAGTTAGTTATCTATCTAGTGACTGTATTAATAGTTTTATTTCTATTATAATTATAGTGACTTGGCAATGAGCACAAATTAAAAGCTGCTTGCTGTGTGGAATTATGTGCGACTGTTATTGACGAATTGATATCTATGAGTACTATGATTACATTAGTTGTTATGCTAATGTGTGATTTATGATATGCAGACGTGATTTTACGGCCAATGAGTAGTTATGGTCACCATCGACTACGTGCGTCAATACATATTTAAGAAAACCTAAGTTTATTTGATAAGAACATCACAATTATTATCTATAGGTACCTATGTTTAATGGTCAAATCAAAAGAACTTAACTAATCCTGTGATATTAAACATTACGCGTGCGTTATGCGTTACTTTCACCTCCTCCAAATATATTTGTTTCTTCTTGTGCTCATTGCCAAGTCACTATAATTATAATAGAAATAAAACTATTAATACAGTCACTAGATAGATAACTAACTATAAAATAAATTGAATAGGACTTGGCTTCTATGAGATCTTAAAACTTTTTAGGGTGGAAAGATTGCATATAGAGACTTGGCATTTTTTACATTTAATGTTTTTGGTGGGATCTCATTTATTTTTTGTAGGTGGGTCTCTTTCTTTTCTTTTTGGGTGACATAATAATGTCTTGTTCATCAACTGCTGCTTTGCTTAGAGCCTATTCTCTGTCTCTATCTCTTTTGTTTTATAACTAACTAACAAACTAAATATATGTATAACAGACTATTTATGTATTAAATTAGTATTTTTAATAACTAACTATTTAAGTAACTAATAACTAGCTCATTCGGATATCCATAAACTTCGTTTCGCCGCATATAAATTTACGTTATTACATTTTTTTAGTTTCTAAGTGGTTTTTTTCATAGATAGATGGCGCTATCATACGAATTTCGCATGTGGACACGACACCCATGACGCGTATTTTGTAAAGTATCACAGCGGCATCTTGGATTTTGACTTCGACATCCTTTTCATCATCAGCACCCCCGAAAACAATGGACACGATATCCAAGACGCATATCTTGTAAAATTTCACAGCCGCCATCTTGGATTTTGACGTTGAGCTCATTTTTGTCATCAGCCCCCCCCCCCCCCGAAAACCATGGACATGACACCCATGACGCATATCTTGTAAAATTTCACAGCCGCCATCTTGGATTTTGACTTCGACCTCATTTTCGTCATCAGCGCCCCTGAAAACCATGGACACGACACCCATGACGCATATCTTGTAAAATTTCACAGCCGCCATCTTGGATTTTGACTTCGACCTCATTTTCGTCATCAGTGCCCCCGAAAACCACGGACACGACATCCATTATGCATATCTTGTAAAATTTCGCAGCCGCCATCTTGGATTTTGACTTCGACCTCATTTTCGTCATCAGCGCCCCCGAAAACCATGGACACGACACCCATGACGCATATTTTGTAAAATAACGCAGCCGCCATTTTGGATTTTGACTTCGACCTCATTTTCGTCATCAGTGCCCCCGAAAACCATGGACACGATATCCATGATGCATATCTTGTAAAATTTCGCAGCCGCCATCTTGGATTTTGACTTCGACCTCATTTTCGTCATCAGCGCCCCCGAAAACCATGGACACGACACCCATGACGCATATCTTGTAAAATTTCACAGCCGCCATCTTGGATTTTGACGTTGACCTCATTTTCCTCATCAGCCCTCCCGAAAACTATGGACACGATACCCATGACGCATATTTTGTAAAATTTCACAGCCGCCATCTTGGATTTTGAATTTGACCTCATTTTCGTCATCAGTGCCCCCGAAAACCATGGACACGACATCCATGATGCATATCTTGTAAAATTTCGCAGCCGCCATCTTGGATTTTGACTTCGACCTCATTTTCGTCATCAGCGCCCCCGAAAACCATGGACACGACACCCATGACGCATATCTTGTAAAATTTCACAGCCGCCATCTTGGATTTTGACGTTGACCTCATTTTCCTCATCAGCCCTCCCGAAAACTATGGACACGATACCCATGACGCATATTTTGTAAAATTTCACAGCCGCCATCTTGGATTTTGAATTTGACCTCATTTTTGGCATCAGCCCTCCCGAAAACTATGGACACGACACCCATGACGCATATTTTGTAAAATTTCACAGCCGCCATCTTGGATTTTGATTTTGACCGCCCCCGCCCTCTGGAGGGAAAACTTGTGAGATATTAAAACTTTAAACAATTTAAATTAGCCTTTATGAATGTTATCTAGATACAGTAATAAATGGGTTCATTATACCACCTCTGTCCTACCCTTCGGAGAATACAGGCGTGATGGTATGGAATCTCATTTCTCAGATTTTGCCCTAAATAAATAACAATTTATAAATAATCTACACCAATTCAATATTTTTTGTGCGTAAACAAAGAACAAAGTTAACAATGCAGTCGAAATTCATACACCATGTTCCTGGCAAAATGGCAAATATAAAATTGTTTTCTATAATTAACAATTTTTTTATGTTTTTATAATTTTTCCTTTATATGTGCCTAATAATCTATCTTGATGCCAAATTTCAAGGTTCTAGGCCTGCTAGAAGTATCTTAGAATTTTGATGATCGGTCAGTCAGTGAGTCAGTGAGTCAGTGAGTGACAAAATGATGTAACTTTGATCGATGATAACTCGTAAACTATACGTTTAAATATGATGTAATTTGGAAGTTTAGCTAGTTATAATGATTACTCTTGGTTACCGAAAGTTCAAACTGCTAGCTTTGTCCACAGCGAAGATATAGGGGGGGTGAAAGGGCCGCGAATGGCTTCGAGAAAAGATGGTACGGCCGTGCCCGCTTTGCTCGAGACTTGGCGGGGCACTACCGTGCCCCCAGATAAACATTCGTGACCTTAAAGTCGCACTTAGTTCGGAAGTCATCGGTTTTACGAAGTTTGCCGAAGCGAATTCTTAGTTGTATCGTACCTCCGGCACGCCCTATGCAATCAGCCCCGCTACCAACCTTGCTGCTAAGATATTTTTTTTGTACGAGTGACTTAGTATCGTCGTTGTCGGCTTGGATGTGGTCAGCTTAGTCCTTATAGAACAATATGTAAGCCTAGGTTCCTCCATGTTACCTGGTCCTTATTGTTGAGGTGCGCGTAGGGCAGCTCGCCGGCCATGAGCTCGTACAGCACGATGCCGTACGCGTACACGTCGGAGCGGAACGTGTAGGGCGCGGGCTCCTCCATGCGGAGCACTTGTATTGTATTGTATGTTACCTGGTCCTTATTGTTGAGGTGCGCGTAGGGCAGCTCGCCGGCCATGAGCTCGTACAGCACGATGCCGTACGCGTACACGTCGGAGCGGAACGTGTAGGGCGCGGGCTCCTCCATGCGGAGCACTTGTATTGTATTGTATGTTACCTGGTCCTTATTGTTGAGGTGCGCGTAGGGCAGCTCGCCGGCCATGAGCTCGTACAGCACGATGCCGTACGCGTACACGTCGGAGCGGAACGTGTAGGGCGCGGGCTCCTCCATGCGGAGCACTTGTATTGTATTGTATGTTACCTGGTCCTTATTGTTGAGGTGCGCGTAGGGCAGCTCGCCGGCCATGAGCTCGTACAGCACGATGCCGTACGCGTACACGTCGGAGCGGAACGTGTAGGGCGCGGGCTCCTCCATGCGGAGCACTTGTATTGTATTGTATGTTACCTGGTCCTTATTGTTGAGGTGCGCGTAGGGCAGCTCGCCGGCCATGAGCTCGTACAGCACGATGCCGTACGCGTACACGTCGGAGCGGAACGTGTAGGGCGCGGGCTCCTCCATGCGGATCACTTGTATTGTATTGTATGTTACCTGGTCCTTATTGTTGAGGTGCGCGTAGGGCAGCTCGCCGGCCATGAGCTCGTACAGCACGATGCCGTACGCGTACACGTCGGAGCGGAACGTGTAGGGCGCGGGCTCCTCCATGCGGATCACTTCGGGCGCCATCCAGAGGATGGAGCCTGTTGGCTGCTGCCACTGTATCCCGCCGGCTGTTGATGTGTCTAAAAACACGATGCTATTGTCAAAATATATTTATAAAAACCGACCAAGTGCGAATCGGGTTCACGCACTGAGGGTCAACCGCCACGCATGTCTTTTTAACTACACAATATGCTCTACAATCGCACCAAGTGTAACGATGGACCAAGAACAAAAAACGTTGATTTTTTTTTAATAATATTGTCCCGTTGGCACCGTTTGGGTACAAAACATTAGAAAATGTAAAAAAAAAGTAGCTCCATCCAGTTCGTGTATAAAGAATATTTTGAAAATCCCAAAATGCATCCAAAATTATCAGAAACGCAGAAGCTTGTTAATGCTCGCGTATATTCTTCGACGCACGTCATCTCCTTGTCTTCACAACAGGTTTAGATTGGAAATGACAAGAAAACTTATCAAAATTTTAATAAATTTTAAGTACTCACCCGACCACCGCACCTTAGCCGTGGCTAGACCGAAATCTCCAATCTTCACAGACCAGTCGTCTCGTAAGAATATGTTATTTGATTTCAGGTCCCTGTAACACGATATTTTAATATAATATTTATACAAGGTCAGTCAGAAAGGAGGTACTTATCCGAAAGGGTGTTAAGTACCTATAATAATGAAAAACTTTTGTTCTATCACTTTACCCAAAACTCAATAGTTTAAGAGAAATAACTGTTCAAAAATTACACAAAAAATACGCTAAAATCTATCTATCTTCAGCTATGATCAGCTGTGTTTACATTTTAGGTCATATTAGGGGTCACAAATTAGAAGCTTCTTTTTTTTTAATTCTTAACTAAAACAGAGATGAAGAATGTTTGAAAACACATAAAATGAAAAAAAAAAGTAAATACGCAGGCCACTTAAAGTATCACTGATGATTGTTTTAAAGAAAATGTTAAAATAGTTTTTTTTTTCGTTTTAAGTATTTTAAGACACGAGAACGAAATCCCAAGAACGAGGAAATCGAAACGAAAACGAATTCATACAATGATTAACAAAGTTTTTTTTTTTAAATAAACACATTGCAGGATAAATAAATGCGACAAATGCCTCTGTTCCCTGGAGGCCAATTCTATTAACAAAATTGTTGCTAAACCGCAAACAAACTACAACCGTCAGTCAGTTTTCGTTTACGAATACGGTCATGCTCACTACAATGACTGACTGATGGTGGCGTCGTGCATCCGGTCATTGAGTTCCCTACAATATGGCTGAGCTGAGCAATGTAGATGTACACGTCATACTCGTGAACGGGTGCCGTCTGTCGGGATTGGTCAGCTCTTAACTGCTATGGCAATCCTAAAAGGCGTATTTTTCTGTGTTGCTCATGTGGCGGCATCTATCTCGCCACATGCGAACTAGCGAACTATCCTACATCGCGCAATCAAGATTTAACACGCAGATAGTATATATACAACCTCCCAACATCAACTGGTGGGCAGTAGCCCGCCAGGCACAAGACTCCGCCTGGTTGGAGGATCCTCCCTTTGGTTGGAGGAACACCACACCAAGTTTCTCCACACTCATATATGAATTTATTTCTTACGTTAACCAGCATTGTTCTCATACTATTTTTCTCACACTCTACCGTAGTGGAATTTCCATGATCTGTTATTTAAAAAGAGTATCCATGGAGTTCCTGCCGATTCTTCTCCATAGAACCTACCTTTTGGAACCGTGCACCTAATTTTGACGTTTTAAAAGCACCTGTAATCTAGTCCACTTGAAATAAAAAAAAAATTGACTTTGAATACTGCAAAATTGATTAGTTTATTCAGTTCGGTTGCAATTGATCAACGTTTCTGTTAGTAGAGTTGGTTCCCAGTTCTCCTCTGAATTATCTCGTACCGAGACAAAATAATGTACAGCTTATCTCATCTCAATACGAAATAATGCATCGACAAATTATCACGTACTTCGCATGTTAGCCTGGCTGGTCCGTTGTAGTTTTGGGCCAATCTTCGAACATACCCATGTATTATAATGTACAAGTGACGAGGCGTAAGCTGAGCTTTGCATTTGTGTGAGTGCACATCGTAACGATTGCCAAAAAGCAGTATAAACCGGTTTAAACCAAGCAAAGGATGTGTCTGCATTCATTCTCACACAAATGCAAAGCTCAGACTAGGCCTCGCGGACGGTACCTGTACTTATCATGGTATGGGCATGTGATGCGGAGGAATGAGGAGCATGTCGTGAGTATGAATGTGGGTGGTTATAAGAGTAGAGGAAGACCAAAGAAACAATGGATGGATAATGTAAAATGATATGACTAGAAAGAGGGTGACTACTGAGATGACGGCTAATAGAGACGTATGGAAGAAAAATACATGCTGCGCCAACCATGAATAATTTGGGATAAGGGCAGGAGGATGATGGTGATGACTGATATCATGCTACACATACCTATGTATAATATTCTTGGCGTGTAGATAGTCCATGCCCTGAGCGGTCTGTCGCGCCACGTCGATGAGGTACAGCAGCGGGAAGGGTGTCTCCAGCACGTGCAGGTGCTGGTACAGAGAGGAGCCCTCGCACCACTGCGTCACGATGGCTAGCGAGGGCTTCGACACGCATCCCATGAATAGCAGGATGTTGCAGTGCCGCGTTTTACGGAGAACTGCCACCTGGTGAAATAAAAATAGTCTATGGATGTTCTTTTTTTTTTCAAAGTTATTTTTGGCAAACAAGCCGACGACCCACCTGATGGTAAGTGGTTACCGTGCCCTATACAGTGTGTAAACGAATTCTTGAAATTTCTTAAAACCACATGATCTATACTGGTATAGATTAACCCCGCACGGGATTTAGCTTGATTAAACATTAAAAAAAACTCTTTCTTGCGTTAAGGGTAAGTGATAGTACCTAAACCAAAGAAAAGCTTCAAAAAAAAAAGCAAAAAATAATTATTGCCAATCAAAACTTTTTTGTGATCGAACATTTCGATGCCAAGCATAAATTAATGAAAGCAAGGCGACACAGCTGGCGGGCACGACTAGTGCGATATCGCTCCGCGCAGTCAGTTAACTCGGGGCGCTAAAATTACTCAAAAAGAGAGCATCATATTTTTTTTGGTTTTTTTTATTTGAATCTGAAAAAATCCCATGCTTGGGCCAATCTGTGTCACCGTAGATCATGCAGTTTGAAGGAATTACACGAATTCGTTTACACCCCGTTTACACTGACAACACTAAGAGGATTGCTGATGCGTTGACAAAGTTGGAAAATCTCACGTGCCTGTTATTTCACCAACACCCACACTCTTCAAACCGGAACACAGCAAAGCTGCTTTGTATAAAATCTCGAATATACCCCAACACGCTTTCGTGGTGTGAGGTAGGAACAAAATATAAACTGCTACGGCACGTCAAACGAAATGTCAGAAAACTCTTGCAAGCGTAGCATGAACACCATATAAGGCTGCTTTACCTCCAGAGATGTGCTATGCAACATTGCTATGGATGCGTTTGATATCCACCAATCATATTCATTGGTCCATATAGCATAGCACTGGTGGAAACTGATTCAACTAAGCTACGTTTTTAATATAGAAGGATGCGTGCTGTGGATGCGAGCTATGGATGGTCGCGAGTGGTGTAGCTCTTTCTCTTTCTTTTTTTTTTAAAAACTTTGCCCCACACTAAGATTTCTCTTGTGTCTCTTGCGTTTACGGACACAAATCTCACATACACAAACACCCAGACCCGAAACAACCATCTGTAGGTCATACAAATTTTTGTTCCGTGTGGGAATCGAACCCACGACCCGTAGCGCAGAAGCTAATCGCTTAGCCACTGCACCAAACGTGTCGTCAAATGCTATGTGCAGAGCACCGCGCCCCCGTTCCCCGTGCCTTACCTATTATCGATGGATCGCACAGCTCGAGCTGCGCATCTTCCTCGCACAGCTACATTGCGGCGGCGCATTTTAATAGCACATCTTACTTACTCGTTCCGCTACATAGCTTAGCATCAGTAGAAACGGCCACATAGTATCGTAGTTTAGCTTTTACATTCTCGCAGCTTAGCTGCATAGCACATCATTGGTGGAAAGGCACTCTAAACATCATATCATTTCGTCTATTCTTCCGTCGAAAAAACCCTTGTCTTCGTTGGTCATACTACTCCTGTTCTAGTTTCGATATACTACATAAATTACCTCATTCTTGAATGCCTGCAACTGCGCTGGCGTTGGTGTCTTGACGTTGAGCGTCTTGACTGCCACCGGACCGTGCCAGTGCGCCTTGTATACTGTCCCGAAACTGCCAGAGCCTGCACAAATATCATTAATTAAACATCTGAAGTTGTATCAGTGCACACTTACCAATAGGTGTTGTAGAAATTGTATTATAAAACTAGACTCAGTTATAGTGCGTTCAATAAACGAAGACGCGCCGCACTCTTTGTCTAAATCGCTACAGTGCAAAACTGTGCATTATAATATTTTATTTTATTCTATTTCTTCAGAAAACTTACAGCTAACATACAGGTAGTAAATAAATTAGTGAAAGAAGGCCAATTACAAGTTTTCACAGGTAAGTAAAACAGTAGAATAAGTAGACAGTAGACAGACAAGATGGATAGGAAAAACACTTAGGAAGAATTTCCACAGATTTCACTCAACATTAAAGAACTGATCACATATTATTTTCTATAATTTAGAGACACTCGTGGAAAATATATCTATATCGGCACTTTGACACACACCGAGTTGTTTGTCCTACTAGAGCTAGTAGGACAAACAACTCGGTGTGTGTCAAAGTGTACCATATACGAGTTTTGTCGATAAGTACATCGTACTGATGGCACACGAAGCCCAATTTTGCTCGTCAACTCAGGACAGTCAGTTGAACCATTAGATAAGCCAAGGAAGGCCATATCTGCCATTTTTCTCTGCTCAAATAGAGGAAGAATGTGAAATTTTCTGCATCGACTGAAATAGTTAGGTAAATATGTTTTGGATCTAATATATCATATATATAATAATATATGATATGCTATTGTGTTAGTTCTATCGCCACACAACAGTCAGATGTGTGCATATGCACACTGATATATATAAATAAAAATGAATCACCGAAATGTATGTACGCGCATAACTTCCGAACGACTGCCCCAAACTGGATAATCCTTTTTTTGTGTGTTTGTTATTGTCAGGACAAGATTTGTATAAAAGAAAATAAAAAAAACCGTCACCAAAAAAAAGAAACGGTGGTACGAAGTTCGCTGGGTCGGGTAGTATAGGATAATAATAAGAGATGTGTGCATAGGTACCACGCGGCTACCTCTAACAAAGGAGTGGGGCGCATCTTCGCGGATTAAAAGCACTGTATTTGGATGCTAACGAATATTACTCATATGTAAGGCAGAAGCACCTTACTCTTGACCCTGCTACATACCAAAAGCCTCAAATCCAATAGCAAGTGTCACTGCTCAAATTGACTTGTGCAACCGACTATCAAACTTTAGACACACCTGCAGCAAGTCGCCTTCTGCAAGTTTTACGAACTAAACAAGCACTTGCGTGCAATAACTTGCGCAGTAAGATTTGCTAGTGGATTTAGCAATGAAGAGGATCGTGATTGATGTGAAGGTGTTCCTCCAGCGCTTGCCCAGCTATATCACCTACTTTTGGAGAGGCCAGTACCCCGAGTGTGAGTTGGGTAGTTTACTACACTTTTCCGTAACGAATAGTTTACCATGATAAGTGTCAAACCAATTTTTAGTCACGCTATTCGCCGCTAGGGGATCTGCCTAAATATTCATAAATTTTTGGCGTCACGTAACTACAGTAGCAACGTAAAAAACTCACACTTGGGGTATTGTATCCGGTAGTGGACTCACCTATCCTGGCCCCGATGAGTATTTCGTCAGCGTGTATGACCCAGTCGTCGTAACTCTCTCGAGGTGACAACGCATTCTTCCACGATTCGTCGGCTGAACGCGCGCGCGCTCGACGAGGTCGTAATGTGCCCGTCGGAGACGCCTGAACACAACAATACATTATTTAGAGAAGCCGTTATTGTTGTGGAGTGCCAATTACCATGGATATTCCAGAAGAGAGTTTCAAATTACAGATTTTTTTAATTCAGGAATACCACATCTCAGAACAGCTTTTAGGTTACCCAATACCACTTTCCAATGTTTACAAATCAAAGTTAAAACCACGCCAGTAAAAATATCCTACATAAACACTCATTTCATAAACGATGGTTAAAGTGTGTAACTAAAATGGCTCTTAAATCGTCTATTGCCATCTCTATACATTGGCATACAAATGACAAGGACAGGTACAATTTAATTAGTGTTTAAACTTGACGATCTTTTGTGAATAAAGGGGTGAATCCCAATCATTGTAATTTTTTTGAGTGTATTGCACTAATATGTAACGTATTTACAATACAACACAACTCAGAAGTGACATCGATGTACCTGATCGAACAACCAATGGTAGTCGCACATTTTTGCGCCACTCACACTTATTGCGTCAGCATAAAGATCATTTTTGACTGATTTGACTTGAAGTCGCACTCAGTTCGGAAGTGATCGGTTTTACGAAGTTTGCCCATTCGTATCACAGTTTTTTCGTACTGTAAGTATTTTTTTATAAATAGACACTACAGTCTGTCAAGCCAAGTTCGAAAAACATAATGTTTCCAGTGTACCTACCCACTAGAGATGGTCGTTTAAATGATAAGCAAATAATGAAACAGTGTTATTTAATTTAAGCACATAAGCACATTTTAAATTTTATGCAATTATTGTTATTTGCTTTTTCTTAAAATTATAACTCATTCGTGTTTATATCATTTCATAGACATCAAAGCCATCTAGTGATAGTATTGCGAATTTGTGAGAGAGACTCTAAATGAGTTTTATAATAACTGATAGATGGCGCATGATACAATTTTAATCGATAGACGGACAATTATTTTACGATTACAGATCTTAACTGTATGAAAATAAGATATAAAATGAATCTTTCGATAATTTCGTTAAATCGCGATTCGTGAGTTTATAAACCTGCCGAATTGAATATCCTTACATCGTATTAAAATTGGTTTTAATAGTTGACGTTTAATTTATATGGGTTATATCCACTTATTTCGATAGTTGCTTTTTTAAGCAGGTTGGTATTGTTATTTCCGCGTTTGTGAAATATTATTTGCTATTTTGCCGTTCAATATTTGTTGGTTTTTGCGTGCGTGATCGCGTTATAAATTTACGTTTTGTGTTGCAAACTTTGTTTATTATGAGTTCTTAAACCTGCATAGTACGAAGGGAAGTTCATTGAAATTTGTTAACATTAAGCAAACAACACAATTTAACCATTTTTAATGTAAGTCAATAAAAAATGAGCAAATAAGCAATTAAGCAAATAAGCAGATAACATAAGTGACTTTTGAAAAAAAATTAACGCATAAGTTCGTTTAAAGTTTTAAGCCGTTATGCACATCTTTAGTACCCACCTGTGTACTCTGGCTATGCTGCTGGTCCACAGCCTTGTCCTTGTCGTCCTGTTTGTGTCGCCCCGACGTCAGGTAGTTGGACGACTGTGGTGAGTTGTTGCTCTGTGACAAAACAAATGACGTTCACGTAAATCAAACCGTAGGCGCCCATAATCATCGAAGCTCCCGGATTACTGGGTAAATGGGTTTCTTATACAGTATGAGTCTCCATAAAGTGGACCATATGACATTGGGTGAAATTAGACATAACTTTATCGAAGGGAAAAATAATAAAAACAATCTGTGACTGTGTTTTTTTGTGGTGAATTGTATTTCATCGTCATTGCCTGATATTTATAATCATTACTGTTTTTGTTTTAACGCGATCGATAGACCATTTGGTTCAAAAATTACAATAAAAACAGTTAACGTCTATAAAACCAAGTTTTTTTTTATTATTTTTCCCTTCAATAAAATTATGTCTAGTTTCACCCAATTTCATATTATGTGCACTTTTTGGAGACTCACACTGTACTGTAGGTAGTACTAGTTATTATTCTGTGCGGGCGGTAGTCATATACCTTAAGTTATGTATCAGTATTATACAGAGCCTACCCCTGGGATACTAGAGCGAATTGTTCAAAAGAAAAAACTGTCAATAAGGGCGGGAACATGCACATTTATAATACGCCATGCCAGGCGACGTCAATGTAGCGTGCTCATTGGCTACATTTTCATCTCGTGAAGTCACGTTTCGTCATTTCGCCAATGAACACGCGTGGGCTAGCGTCGCGGCGTCGCGGGTGTTACATTTGTGCTGCGGCCTTAAAATGATAATCGCAAATATAAGATCGAATTCAGGAAAACACGCGCATAAGAGCCACGCGTGCTAGACCAATGACGCGTGATAATGCGTGTGCATTACTGTCAAATATCAATTACATCGACAAGTACCTAGTATTGCACGCAATAATGTGGCTACAAATTTCTACTCATTACTCACTGAACGTCTTAATAGTAGACGTCGAAGAAAGTTATTACAAATTATCACGAATTGTTGTGATCGTCAAATCGATTAAGTTGTAGCAAGTCATAGACGTAGAAACACATGGATCAAGGGTCTAAGAAAAGAAAAACGCAAAAAGTGTTCTGAGTTTACGTAAACAAGCACAGCGCGCGCCGAGGCATACCGCCTTATAAACTTAGAAATACCAACAATCTAATTTAAATCCTATGTCGTCGTCACAATGCCTAATTTAGCACCCATTGATGTAAATTAGTCAAATTGTTTGCATTTTAGTCTACATTCGGTTCGGACATTTTTGAGCGCTGACCCGCTTCTTCTTCTCTCGTGTCAGCACGAGCTATACGAATATAGCTCATGTTGTGGTGATAAGATTTGCCAGTCAGCAAGGTTAGTAGCGGGGCTGACTGCCCAGGGTGCGCCGGACGTACTTAAGTATCGTCACTCGTGGAGGCTGACCCGCTGTTCATGTGTTTCTACGTCAATGTATCAAGCAATTTAAAATTAATACCCTATTTTTCCGATTGCACATTTGGATGGTAATGTGGATGTGTTATTTGCGTGTTACAGCGGTTACGCACTGCATCCGATCCGCATCCGTGAAAATCTTATATACAGGGTGTTAACGAATTCGTGTAATTCCTTAAAACCACATGTTCTACTACTGGTGTAGACAGGCCCCGCACGGGATTTAGCTTGATTAAAAATAAAAAAATAAAATTCTTTTTTTTTCATGCGGCTTTGTTACCGATCGTATCTAAACCACCTAATAAGGATTCAGTAAAAAAAAAAGTTTTTTTTTTTTTGCAAAAAAAATATTTTATTTGTGTGATCATTTCGATGCCACGCATAAATTAATGAAAGTACGGCGACACGGCTGGCAGGAACGACTAACGCGATAGCACTCTTTGCATTCAGATAACTCAAGGTTCTAAAAAGACTCAGAAATTGAAAACCAAAATTTTTTTTTCAATTTTTTTTTGGTTTTTTTTTCGAAAATTCCCATTTAGGGTTAATCTTTGTCACCAGTAGATCACGCGGTTTGAAGGAATTACACGATTTCGTTAACACCCTGTATAAAGAGACTGGTACTGACTGACATTTCATTCATCAACGCAGAGCCTAAACCACTTGTAAGCGACGCAAAAATACCTTCATTAATAAAATGTGCAAGGGGCATGTGGAGTACGAAGGGGAACGGCGGCCGTAGCCGCGCGCGTTCTTGTAGAAAAATCTAGTCTTAATACGGGCCCCACGTACACCGCACGCTGCCTTTTTATTCCCAAATTTGTATGATAATTCGCAATTACACGAATTCTAAGCACTTTCCTATTTTATTGCTACTGCTGCACCGCACCGCCATCATTTGGTCATTCGAGACGGATCTTCATGTTCCACACGCCACCGCGGAGCACGACAATGGTCAACACACGCAGCACCTCAAGGAAGGAAAGTCAAGTGAAGGGCGAAGTTCCACCGCAGTCACAAACAGAACAGGATGATACGAAGTTAAAAGTGATCGATTCCGAAAGACCTGGAACAAGTGGATGTGTAAAAGTTCAAGAAAACGATAATATAAAAATACCTACAGCACACTCGTCGCAAAAATCGAAATCGCTTAAAACTCGCAAGTCGTCATCGTCTGCGCTGCTGGCACAGAAAAAAAGGCTAGAGCTAGAAGCGGCAAAGGAAAAAGCTCGTATACAAATGGAACTCATCGATCAAAAGTTAGCTGCTGACTTAGCAGCTGTTGAAGCCAACTACAGTCCACACTCATCGGAGTCCAGCAGTCATTGTGATAGTAAGGACATAGAGAAGTGGCTCGATCGCAGTCAAGAGGAACTGGAGAAGCAGAGAGTCACCAACCATGGAACAATCGAAGGCTCGCTGTTTCCACCGCCGGCAGACGACGGTACTAACGGTCCAGTTCAACAATTGACTAGAGCACTGAAGGAATTAGTCGCCACTTCTGCATCCGCTGGTCACAACGCTAACCTACTCAGCCGCATCAGCACACCAAGAGAGCTTCCTCCGTTCTCTGGTGACCCTATGGAGTGGCTGTCGTTCAAGAATGCCTATAAGGAGTCGACGAACGTGTGCAAGTTCAGTGAAATGGAGAACTTATGGCGCTTGAGAAAATGTCTCCGTGGTCCCGCTAAAGAAGCGGTATCAGCCCTGCTAATAAGCACTACGTCGCCTGAAATTGTGATGTCTACTCTTGAGCTTCAATTTGGAAACCCAGATATTATTATATCAAGAATATTTTATGACGTGAAAAAATTGAATCCTTTACCACAGGAATATCATAAAGACATAGTACCGTTTTCTGTAAAAATAAAAAACTATGTTGCTTCTGTAAGACAACTAAGCCGAGAAGAGTACCTGCAAGGTGTTGGTGTAGTCAACATAGTGCTCTCTAAATTACCTACAGTGTTGTTGTCTAAGTGGGCTGACTACAGCTACCCACTCATAACAGAGCGCAAGAAGTATAGACTAGATATACTGTCCGACTTCTTAAGCGAGGAAGCTATCAAGATTTCCACTTGCAGTGCTAATTTGATGAACATTCGTTGGGACAATAAACGTAAATATAGTGAAAATAACAGTGCTCATAATCAAACTGTTTTGTTACAAACGGATAAGGATGAACAAAGTGATCAAAAATGCCGCTTCTGTCGTGACTCAATACATAAATTAACAGACTGTAAAAAATTCAAAAAGTCATTACGCAAGGAACGGTGGTCGTATATAAAGCGTATGGGTATATGCTACAAATGTCTGCTATCTAAACACGACCGGCAAACCTGTCTCGCCGCCGCCTGTGACGTTGACGGGTGCGGGGAGCCTCACCATCGCCTGCTGCACTTTGTCTCGAGTGCACGGCGGAACAACAACAACGCAGCGGTGCAACAACCGCACTCCACTGAAACAACACATACTGAGTCGCTCGTAGAAACCATAACTCATATCAAAACAAATAGTAATAAAGTATTGTTAAAGACCGTGCCCATATTCATAAACGGGCCGAATGGAACGGTGCGCAGTGTTGCACTCCTGGACGATGGATCGACTGTGACATTGATAAGCGATAACTTAGCATCGCGGGTTGGTTTGCGCGGTAAAAGACAATCTATGCGCATGTGTGGTGCATGGAACAATACCGAAATTGTGTGTGATAGTGAAATCATGGACATCAACTTAACAAACAGTCACGGTAATAACTTCACAATTAAAGCACGAAGTGTTGGAAACATGAACTTACCTGTACAAAACGTAACTTCAGTGAAGTGTGAGAACTATAACTACTTACGTGAACTTAAAGACGAGTTGTGTTCTGGAGCCCAAAAACCAGAATTACTGATAGGTCAAGATAATTATCATTTACTCTTACCTTTGGAGACTGTAACTGGTAACCCAAACGAACCGTGTGCCACCCGCACGCCGTTGGGCTGGTGCCTGCATGGCATGGTGCCGCGAGTATCATCGTCGTTAGGCGTGTCTCACTCCACGCTTTTTGTCACCGATGACGCCGCGATTAACAATGATGATGACTACAGTCTTCGGCAGCTTCATGATGATGTACGACATTACTTCTCTATTGAGTCCATGGGAGTTTCTGCTACTAATCCACGGCAGAACTCAGAGGAGCTGCGTGCCTGGAATCACCTGGAAAAAACCTCCACACTCACTGATGGCAGGTGGCAAGTGGGCTTACCCTGGAAGGACAATAACTACGTAATGCCCAACTCACTACATACAGCTATGGCCCGACTAAAGGGAGTGGAAATAAAAATGAAAAGAAATCAAGAATACGCGCAGAGGTACCATGAACGTTTACAACATTTGCTGCAAAATGATTACGCCGAAGTACTGGTGAATGATAAACCTACAAATAATACTTGGTACCTACCACATTTTGGCGTTGACAACCCTAACAAAAATAAATTACGTTTGGTGTTTGACGCCGCAGCCAGAACTTCAGGACTATCACTCAATGACTACCTACTCCAAGGACCTGATCTACTAATGTCACTATTTGGTATCATGTTGCGGTTCCGAGAGAATAGAATAGCCGTAACAGCGGATATTAGAGATATGTTCTTAAGAGTAAAAATTCGCCCAGAAGATCGAAATGCCTTGCGTTTCATTTATAAAGGCAACCTTACAAAAACATTCAACCCTGAAATGTTACAAGAATCGCCAAAAACATATGTGATGACGTCATTGATATTTGGTGCAAACTGTTCCCCATTCATCGCGCAATACGTTAAAAACAAGAACGCTGAACGCTTCCAGTCAACTATGCCTACAGCCGCTGCAGCTATACATACCCAACACTATATGGATGACTACATCGATAGCCTATCTGACGAGCAAACGGCGATTCAGTTAATAAAAGACATAATGTTTATTCATTCACAAGGAGGCTTCGAATTACGCAACTGGAACAGCAATAGCGAAGCGGTGCTCAACAGCGTGCCAAAAGAAACTCTCGGACAAGCAGCTGTAAGGTTCAAAATGGCCCAGCAACATGATGGTGAACGAATACTAGGTCTAATATGGCATACAGAGGACGATACGTTAAGATTTGACGTGTCATTTAAAAAGATCCCAGAGAATATAATGAATGGAAAGAAAGTGCCCACTAAAAGGGAAATGTTACGTGTTGTCATGTCTATTTTTGACGTTTATGGGTTTTTGTCGCCATTCACAATTAATGGAAAAATAATATTACAAGAGACATGGCGGTCGAAAATCAGATGGGACGATCCTGTCTGCAATGAAATATATGCGAAATGGGTCAAATGGATTTATTTATTATCAATAATACGTGACGTAAGATTGCCGAGGTACTATCCGGCGGCTACCGCAAGAGCGAGCGAGATGGAAAGTGAAATAAGTCAGCTGTCGCCGTCTAGTGCTACGCCCGTAGCGGATCACGCGAGCGCTACGAGCCGCGCTACGCCGCAGGCGCCTAGTAACAACGTAGGTCGAGCGATTATTACTTCAAATTGTTATAGACACCTACAGATGCATATATTTTGCGATGCATCAACTCAAGCATTCTGCGCTGTAGCGTATTGGAAGTGGATTGACAACAAGTTTAATACGCGCGTAACATTTATAGCAAGCAAGTGTCGAGTTGCCGGAAACAAACCGATCACTATTCCACGTTTGGAATTACAGGCTGCTGTTCTAGCCGCTAGATTGGCAGACTCGATTACCAAAGAACATAAGATGTCTGCTGAGCGTCGCATATTTTGGAGCGATTCAACAACTGTCCTGCATTGGATTCGAAATGATGCTCGCAATTACAAAGTATTTATAGCAAATCGTTTAGGAGAAATTGACGAGCTCACGAGGAAGGATGAATGGCGTTATGTACCGACTAACATGAACGTCGCGGACATTGCCACACGAGAGAGCTATGACCCTACTGTTTTGGAAAATGATTGGCTACACGGACCTACCTTTCTACGTAGCGACGAAAAGGAGTGGCCTCGCAATATTGGGTTTGAACCTGAAAAGGAAGAAAAACAATTAGAACTGGAGTGTATTAATACCATACATACAACAATGAAAGAAATGCACTTACCGGTACCTGACGTTACCCAGTTTTCTTCTTGGCTTCGCTTACTTCGAGTGACTTCTTTAGTCTTGAAATTTATAAACAAATGTAAGAAGCTTACTCATGAGTTCGACGACACTATGGAGAAAGCCGAAGTACTGTTACTGAGACAGTCACAAGCACAGTCGTTTGAGATGGAGATAGCTGAAATAAAAAGCAATAGTCTTGTGTCAAAAACTAGTAAAATACGTACCTTGTCACCTTACCTTGATTTACACGGAGTCATGCGCGTCGGTGGTCGCATTGGTGCTGTTACTGGTGTACCGTCCACAACAAAAAACCCTATAATATTAGAAGGAAGAAATTACATTACCAGATTAATCGTGAGGTATTATCACCACTACTACGCCCATGGTAACCAAGAGACCGTAGTGAATGAAATAAAACAAAAATATTGGGTAATAAGATTACGACCGACTGTTAAGACTGTGGCAACAAGGTGCATGCTATGCAGGCTGAGAAAGTGTAAACCTGAAATACCTAGAATTGGTGACTTACCTTATGCTAGAATGGCACACCATCAACGGCCATTTACATACTGCGGAGTTGACTTGTTCGGACCCATGGAGGTCACTGTTGGAAGACGTCATGAACGAAGATATGGAGTACTATTTACTTGTCTTACGGTAAGGGCTATTCATATAGAAACTGTCGCCACGCTGACTACTGACTCCTTTATTATGGCTCTTCGACGTATGGCCGCACGACGTGGATGGCCTTATCATCTTTACTCGGATAACGGGACAAACCTTAGAGGAGCAAATGTCGAACTGAAGAAGTCTATACAAGGGTTAGATGAAGGTGTCATGAGGAACGAAGCGGAGAATCACGGCACTAAATGGACATTCATACCGCCTGCAAGCCCACACTGGGGTGGGGCCTGGGAACGGCTCATTCGCAGTGTGAAGACATCGCTAAAAATTGTACTGAAAGAGAGAGCTCCGCGAGAAGAAGCCTTTGTCACGCTGTTGGCGGAGGTTGAGAACATTGTAAATTGTCGACCGTTGACTCATGTCTCTGTGGAGCCTGGAAGCATGGAAACTCTGACACCAAACCACTTTCTAATTGGAACATCGTCTAACTCGCCGCAGATTGGTAAATTTGAAGATTCTGACTTATTTCTTAGAAAGCAATGGCGAATTTCGCAACGCCTAACAGACATGTTTTGGAAAAGATGGATGAGAGAGGTATTACCTGACCTTCTACCTCGTAAAAAATGGCACAAGGAACAGAGGCCCCTACAAGTGGGTGATTTGGTATTTGTCGTCGACCCAGATGGTCCTAGAAACATGTGGCCGAAGGGCTTGATCCAAGAAGTATGTCCTGGAAAAGACGGCCGGGTCAGAATGGTAAGAATCAAAACTAAGTCTGGATTGCTTACACGATCAGCGGCACGGGTCGCTCGGATTCCCTTGACTGAAGAGTGCTGCTAGCAGCACTGGGGTGGGAGTGTAAGCGACGCAAAAATACCTTCATTAATAAAATGTGCAAGGGGCATGTGGAGTACGAAGGGGAACGGCGGCCGTAGCCGCGCGCGTTCTTGTAGAAAAATCTAGTCTTAATACGGGCCCCACGTACACCGCACGCTGCCTTTTTATTCCCAAATTTGTATATTAATTCGCAATTACACGAATTCTAAGCACTTTCCTATTTTATTGCTACTGCTGCACCGGCACCGCCATCACCACTAAAGCTGGAAATATGAAATTTGGACAGTAGGTTCCTTACGTGACGAAAACATCCACTAAGAAGGGATTTCTCGAAATTCAACCCCTAAGGGGGTGAAAAGGGTGATTAATGTTTGTATGCAAGTCCGTCATTTTTGAAGTAAGAAGCATGAAATTAAGTATTAAGGTTTCTGGTTAGGAGTAAATGTACACGTGTTTGAGCGTTTTTGGAAATTCAACCCCTAAGGGGGTGAAATAAGTGTTGTAAGTTTGTATGAGAAATCTGGTACTTTTGAAGTAAGAAGCATGAAATTCAATATTTAGGTTACTGGTCAGAAATAAACGTACACATGTTTCAGGGTTTTTGGAAATTCAACCCCTAAGGGGGTGAAATAAGTGTTGTAAGTTTGTATGATAAATCTGGTACTTTTCAAGTAAGAAGCATGAAATTTCACGCAAGCGAAGCTGCGGGCAACAGCTAGTAAGAATATAAAAAAGTCGGACCGAATTCGGATATTGCTTTTCGCACTGCATCCGATACAAATTCGTGAAAATACGGATCTAGAGTCTAAAAATCTCGGACCGAATTCTGATATTGCTTACGTACTAATCCGATCTCTGATCCAAATCCAAGCAATTCAGGGGCCATCTTTGGCATATGACCGATTTGAATCCGAGGTAATGCGAACGCGTTCATACAAACAGTACTACGGCTACTTCGGTCCGGCAATATTTCTTCCGAATTGGAGACTCACGGACGACGGAGAGAAATCGGATGACGGAAGTCGGATCTAGTGCGTAAACTATTATACAAATAGTTTTATAACTACTTCGGAACGTATTTTCACGGATTCGGATCAGATGCAGTGCGTAACCGCTGTTACGTTTTGATGTCATAGTAAATAAGGCCCGTGCAGTGTCCCGCTGGTTATCAAAAGATCTTGTTTGCATATCTATATGCTCTACGTAGTAGCACTTCTACTGGTGCTAAGCGAAGGTTTTGGGAAGCTAAACCATGTTAATTTACACGTTATACCTGTCCTACAGTGTCCTGCTGGAGTAACGATAGCAGCTCCTGCCGTCATATAAATATTTTGTACCTGGTTGTGCTTCCTCTGGTGTTCCGCGAGGGTCATGGGCCGCTGCACCATGTTTATGCACACGTTGGGCGCAGAGTTGGACCTGTCCTGCTGGTTTAACGAGCGAGGATGCTGCTGCCTATACATGAGGGAAAATAAAGAATACTGTAGTGTGGTGTATGGTTGAAGAAAACGAGATGACCATGGACGTAGCCAGGGTTGGGCGGATGGATCACATGATGGGAAAAATAGATAGTCTTGATTCAGTAAACTCAACACCCATGTCTACTAAAATAAACTACACTTATTTGGGCATCAAAAAGGTGGGCATGGACAAAATTGCCCTATAAACCCATTCTGCATTTCCAGATTTAGTTAAAAGATAAATATTTATTATTTGAGTGAGCTGCTTTGCCCTACTCTGGACAAAATCTTGGCTACGCTCATGGACCATGAACATACAATTATGAAAAGAATTTGGTTTTTGAAAGCGACAATCTTGGGCTCATTTAATGTAACTACTCTGCAACACTCCATGCTTTGGTACATAAATTCAGCAGAATAGTTCCAAAATATCGAGTGCAGACTTGCCGAGTAGTTTCATCAAATGGGCCCCTGTTCTGCTTTAGAGGATATTACGAGCTACTGGTTTTCAATTAGCAGTACTTGGGTTACGCTTTGAATAGTACTCTCGGACATATAATTGATGTACAAGAGATTAATGACATAGGCTTTCTCAGTATCTGTAACTTTGAGATGGTTAAAGCCTGGCCGCACATTGTAACGTGTTTTTTGTCAGAAACTTTCTGAGGCGCCCCGAATGGCATTCACTTCGTGCTAGACACCTCACACTGTCAGATTTTGCCGGATCTGGCAGTCTGTGAGGTCTAGAACAAAATTTATGCGCAAAGGGCCTTCGCGCACGCGTCTGCAATTTATTATGATGTGCGGCTGGGCTTAAAGTTATAAGCATTATGTAAGACAAAAAAAAACACAATCAGATTACATAAGCAGCGTTATAGTTATCTACGCGTCTTAACACCGTTTTAACAGCTACCGAAGAGGTTATCTCATACATTTTATTATAGAATGTGCAGAAATGTTACTATTTACAACAAACTAAAACTATCACAATATAGATGACAACATTAAAACAGTAGTGGGGCATATACAAACACAATAAACACATTACTAGCTTATTAACAGGTAGTAAGTATATTAATAAGACTTTACAAAAACTAAAAGGCAAACAATACTGTAAGAAGGAAAATGTACAAGAAAAAATGCTAAAGACATAGAATACAATTGTATGTGTGTAAGGACCGGTTCAAACCTGACCAGAGATTCTATTTACTTTTTGCCTTCATAAAAACTTTTTGCTAACTTTTCTGAGGAGCTCGTGGCTAAATAATTACAGCCGCATAGACCGATCTTCCGGGTTAAGCCACGCTTGCCGAGGTTGGTCTGTGGATGGGTGACCATTTACCATAGCGAGTTTCCTCCGTGTCACGGAAAGCACGTAAAGCCGTTGGTCCCGGCTGTCATTTGTAGATCTTTGACAGTCGTTACTGTTGGTCAGAAGCCAGAAAGTCTGACAATCAGTCTTACCAAGAGTATCGTATTACCCAGTTACTGGGTTGTGGAGGTCTGATAGGCAGTCGCTCCATGTAAAATACTGATATTCAGCTGCATCCGGTTCGACTGAAAGCCGACCCCAACATAGTTGGGAAAAGGCTAGGCAGATGATGATAAACTTTTTGCTAAACATATCCTTCCCCTAGTTCATGAAGCTCGACGCAGGGCCGCATTTCCGATCTGTAGACTCCTAGGCTATGTTGTGGTAAAGACCCTACTTACGGAGGGAGAAATTACACTTTTTTTTTTTTATTGGGTTAATCCTCATGGATACCCTTCGCCTGGCGAAGGGTTATGCCGGACTCTTACCGGCTCAAAAACCCACGGTGTTCCTTCTCCTGACCCTTGGCCGGGGTCGCGGGATTCGCGCGGTATAGCGTTTGCTATAGCGGCTCTGACTACGCGCTATATTACAACGCCTCAACCTATTCAACGAATAAAAGTCTAAACGCGCATAGCGGGGCCAGAACGAGATAGCAAGATAGCGTAGCGACTAGCAATAGCGCGTAAGAGAATGAAATATTATTATTATATTCTTTAGTGTACAGCGCGTTGCGAGATAACATTTACCGCGCATCATCAAGTTCGTTTAGCGTGTTGTTAAATAAAATTATAGCGTCTCCGCGTTCAGACTGCGCCCGAGTTTTGTAACACCGCGTTATAATGATAGCATATAAAATAACAGACTTTATGAATATATTTTATAGTTTATAACACGTCTACAGTTTATAGCGGATTTGAACATCACTAGTACAAGTCCGAGACGGGCTGCAGACCGCAAACTGCAAAAGTAGTATCGCTTGCGGTGCAATCTGCGGCTGCGATCTGCGGTTGCAGTTTTGCAGTCGCTGTCGGAATAACACCTTTAAAGTGCACACCTTAAAGGCGCTATTCTGATGGCGATTTGCGGTCTGCTATGTCGACTCTGCGTCAGGTTTGCGCCGGTCCTGCCCCTTGATTCAGAATGATTCGACTAGTCATTTGTCGAACGATTCGGTATCTCTTTTTCTCCCACACAGACAGAAAGAGATATCAAACCGAATCTGTCGACAACTGCTTATTGAAAAGGTTCTGAATCGGGAGCCATGTGTCATTATGTGAGTGTATGTGTTTAATTGCGTTCACAAAAGCAAGCGGTGGCAATCTAGTGATTGATATTCACCAGTGAACATCAAACTCCTTCATTTTCTTAGCTGGAGAGATAGACCTGCACATTATGACATAGCTTATTAACTTGCCTTATTGACTACTATTACTTGGCTTTACTTATACGATGTTAAACAAAATAAAATATAGACTGCATACCTAGATCATCAATTATGTGGATAATATTCAACATAAACTCAAAACTTAAGTTTTTAATGTATTCTAATCTCATTCCCAGCTTAACCATTTCATAAAAGAAATTATATAAAAATAAACGAAACTAAACTGATTATGAAACAACAGTAAAGAATATTATTATGTTTGGGTACAATACTGACTTGCTCTGGTCGGTCCTGGAGATCATGTGATGGTAGCCGAAGTGTGGCGGGAAGTGCAGGATGCCGGCTTGCGTCTCCGGGTTTTGTGCCAACAGCGCTGCGTAGTACGTGTCCGTCATACGCACCTGACAACAACAACAAAAAGGTTTAAACTTTAAACACATTCGAGTCCATCACACTTTTCATAGAGGTCAGACGCCATGCCGCCATATATAATACTAATGGACTTTCCAGGAGGGTCCTCGGCATTACCTACGTTTGCGCTAAGATTGTACCCTCGTGAAGGGTTCCTGGCATTAGGTTAAAAACCGTGGAAAATACGTTACTACATCGTAAATAGGTGTTTGGTGTTTTCCAAGAAAAACCTACATTTAAAATGAGCCCTCCACGAGGGCACCCGGCATGGCGAATGCGACTACAGGGTGCCCTCCTGGAGTGCACCCGGCACTGAACGTGTTAAACAATTCTTAATATTTAAACTTTTTTATGGAGTCAGTTCTATAGAGCACTGCTGTCCAGGCCAGAAACAGATTACGACGAGGACTGGCAGGCCGCAGAAACTAAATATTATCAGTCTTCAATTAGAAATTAGTTAACCAAAATAAAAATGGATCCTAAATCAAACAGTAAAGGTGCTATTCAGCGACTTCAAGCACAAGCAATACACTGGTTTATAAAAATCAATGTGACTTGCGGTCTGCATTTGTAGTCTGCAGCTTGCAGACAAAGACGGAATAGCACCTTAAAGATTAAAAATCGCTTCGCCGGCGTAAAAGTATTAATCGCGGGCGGCTCGTGATACCGGTCCGTTTGGACAGGCGCATGGGGCCTGTAGGGGTATTAACTGAGATAATACAGCGGGTCCCATGGCCATCTGCACTGTTGTGAACTTGTAAGACATTGCGTACTCGACTAGCGTAGCGTCAGGTCGTATCGAGCATTGCTTTTCGAGTAATTACTAAGTTCTTCGTGTTATAAGGTACGGTCAGCATCAAAAGTAGCTTGAGTTTTTAAACTTTGCATTAATTAGATAACTAATTGATAGGAAGCAAAAAATTTAAGGCATACTTAGACCTATATCTAGCAGCTCTAGGTATCTATTAAGTTTTTGTTTTAAAACAATTTGTTTTCTAATTAATGCCAAGTTTAAAAACTCAAATGTTCAGCTACTTTTGATGCTGACCGTACTTTCGTGTGTCTATGGCCCACCAAAACACACCGCATGCTTTGGCGATTGTTATTATTGGCGCCATTAATTTAGGACGAGCTTTCTGCCATTCCAGGCAACATCAGTTACCCAGATACAGAATATATTAATTGATAATTAATTGTGAAAACAAATCCTTTATCTTACAATAAAAAGTTATAAACTTTACCTGATGACAAATACTGGGCACTTTATCGGCGCATCGCTGGTGGAACTTAAAGTTGCACTGCGAGCAGTAGAAGCCGTTGAACAGCAGTCGCCTGCAGCACTCACAGAAGGCGAGCGTGAAGAAAGTCTTGCGCGTGAACTGGTGCGATATGTGAGACATTATGGGCAGCTTGTCTAGTGTGCGTACTGTTACCTGTCAACATAAAGATACAAATTATGCAGCTGTTTCTTAAAACGTAAGTTATTTTGTAGAGTTCATAACCACACATCATTTATTGTACCACACGATTGTTGTGTGATAAGAAAGTTCAATATCAATGCATTTTGGTAAAGACCTACTGTAATGATTTACATTTAATTCCATATAATTCAGATTATGCTTAATGAGTACTGAGGTTTATACATGACAAATATTATAACACCTTATTACAAAAGATGGTTTAAACCAAAACTAAGATAAACCCAGATTTAAAATATACACATCATTTCCTTTTGTCGTTTATCCAACAAAAAGAGCCATGGCTATTATAAAACCTGGGTTTTTCTTAAATCAAATTTTGTTATAAGGGGGATAAATTTCTTTCCTCAGGTGAGTCATCAGCCTGTTTGGCAACATATCCCAAACATGAGGCTTCACGTCACTAGATGAAATAATCATCTATTCCCTTAATAGTTTTTTTTTAAGGATGGTATAACACTATCACAACACTACAATAGAGCGCAATAGAGTAACCAAGGAGCTTTGTTCAACCATACATATTTTTTAAATGCAATGGGGTATTGTTTGTTTGCAGTTTGGTTCGCAGATCAGACTTTCCAACAATACAAATATATGGCATACTTTGGGAGGCTGATTAATTTAATCTCATATCAATTAATGTGATTGGTTGACTAAAATAATTCACCCAAACAACCTTCTACCAATCATACCAGTTTACATCAGATTTGACAGTTTATTAAGATCATTTTTGCCTATCAGAAATATATCAATTAAGAAAGAAGAGGAGAGGTATCATACAAGAAACTACAAAAGCCATAAAGTATAGATTCTAATGAACCAATTTAAGTTACTTGTGAGTCCTTCTCCCTATCATAATATATAAAAAGTAAATTATAAGATCCAGACTAATATCATACTGGTATAAGACAATAGAAATATTAAATGTTCAGTTTACTGTCTAGATTTGATAGATGCTAAGAAATAAACTAACAGAATGGTGATGAATATGAGAGTATTTAAAATTCAGTATTAATTAAAGTTAACAGAATCATTAAATAATGATGCGAGCCATAAATGAATTATTGGAATGGAATCTCATTTCAACCAGTTAATTTGCTAATGCTGAGATATTTATTTTAGTTTGAATTGTATCATCATTGTGAGACTTAATAATAATACAAGGATACATGGTGAAAATGTTAAGTGTCAACCTTGTTAAAGATACTGGTTTTAAAAGAGTAACCATGGAGTTTCCTGAAGGCTCTTCTCCATAGGAAACAACTAATTGGAACCGTGCACCTACATTTGACTTTTTAAAAGTGCCTGTAATGGTATATGTGAAATAAAAACTTTTGATTATTTCATCAATATAACAGGTTTTGAAAAACTTTTAGCTACTCTCAAAACTATGTTTCCTAAGGAACAACATGACACTATAATCTTTTTTAAATTAATTTGCTTTGCATTCTAAATTTTATTTTAACTATACCCACACATTATGCAAACATTTTTAATGGGATTATTCTGTCAATTTACAATCTGTTTCAAAAAATAAACTGGTGTTGATACTAGTTGCTTTCTACATAAAGTCCAGTCCCTGTATGGATAAAGATCCTCACTGAAACCTCTTAGACAGACCCTCTCAGAGAGTTTTTCCTAAATTCTTATAATAACAGTAACTTAGTTTGAATAACATTGTCTTGTTGGCTATACTGACCCGTAAACCCAATGCATATAAACATCAATTTATTATGATTACTAGTTATCACAGAACACAAACTTGTCTACTTCAATGTAACTTAATGTTGGCCACTGGCTATGGCAATATTCACTTCTTTACAGCAAGGAATGGACCAGCCACAGTGGACAAACCAAGAACTGGTGTTATTCAGGGAACTATAATTTTACAGACTTACCCTCAACAATACAAAACAAATAACACTGAACTGACCTCCTCGGCTTCGATTATAGTAATGTCGATGTCCCACGGTATCACTAAGTTATTGCCTGTCCGCACCACTTCACACATCTCACAAGTCAGGTTACGCAGCTTCAACGCCTTCGAGAGCGCATCCCGGAGCGTCACGCCTTCTTTCACCTGCACACTAGTTCGCTGCTGGTTCGGTAGGTGCGCCCGAAGGAACACCTTCGGCTGCCGCGTAAGAGTATCGAACTTTTTACTATCATCCTGCAACGAATACTCCTCGCTTCTGTCCGGCGACTCACACTGCAGCAATTCCCGCAAAGTCCGCTCTCGTTGCTCCAAATTATGCAACTTTGACGTTAACTCCTGATATTCAGACAAATACAGCGACGGTGGATGCTGGAAACCAGCAAATTTTGCATTCAGAGCGTCAATGTTTTCACGGGTTACGTTTATGATACTTTGAATGTTCCTAATTTCATACGTCGGGTCCGCTACGTCGTCACTATCCGTGGACGTCGACATATTATCACTATTGAGAGATAATGCAGGTATATTTCCATTAATTTTTCTTGAACAATTTTCTTTCTCTCTAGTAACTGCCATTTCTTTTCCTATTATTTTTTTTTATTTTTCTGCGCACACTTGCGGCGCAAGACAAGGATATTGTTGCCATTATTTTATTTGGGCTTTTCATTGGTCACACGAATAATAGTCATGGTCCACCAATTAACTTTATAATAAAATCGATTTCGATTCGTTCTTCAATCCGAATCTGCTGTGCGACTCTGCTTCTGACTCAGAACAATTCGGTAAGCTATTTGTTTTTCTCTCGTTGTGAGAGTTAGACGGAACGAGGTAGAGTTTGGCCAACGAAAGTTGACACTGAATATCACCGCGAAATTCAAAAAAGCTTCACTTAAAAACACTCAACACTGTTTTTTTTTATAAACTAGCTAGGTAATCTAAATAAAAAAGACATTACTATGTGTTATGAGCGTTTTTCAGTCAGGTTATTTGAATTATGCGGTGATATTCAGTGTCAACTTTCGTTAGCCAAATTCTAACAAACCGAATCAGTCGACTATTGGTAATTACTGCTTATCAAAACGGTTCTGAATTGGGGGAGCTGCTGTATCCAAACGTAAAAGGTACGTTTTCGACTAAGGGCCGGCGCCCAAATACGGCACGGATGGCGCGATGGCGATGGCGTGGCAAAGGATTTTTTTCGTGGACAAATGATTTTCGATCTTATTTCAATGAGTCTGGGGGCTTACCATGACGTCTTAAGAAAACGTTCAAATGCCAGCCAGTCAATATCCGTTCAAAAGCAGACCTGCTTCTGAATCGCTAAAAACCGTACCATGACAGTACAAAAGGTGAACGACTATTCAACCAAGTTGAACGGATAAGCTTGTTTATGGTACGAAAAGTCTATACAAAAAAAACAGGTGAACGGATTTCGTAAACGTCAACGTAGCAGGCCTGCTTTAACGATGTCATAGTACAAAAAAGCAGGGCAGTTCAACTTCCAGGCAACTTCTGCCCTGCTTTAAGAGGTCATGGTAAGCCCCCTGGCACTGACATTATTTTATTTTAATCGAAATGTCTCGCGTGACGACGCGACTTACCGCGGCATGCCGCGGAACGTCGCGTCATTCCACGAGATACTGTGACGCGTCGCTCGCGGGATAATACGGCACGTCGTGGCATTCCACAAGATGCCACAGCACGCCGCTGCAACACGTAAGACGCATAGGTTACTGTTGTATGTTAAGGAAAGTGGTTGTTAAGGTGTCTCTGTTCTTCCTCAGCGACAATGCATATTTAACCTTATTTAAAAATTAGCACTTTTATTTGCCTAGCATACCGCGGGATGCTTCGTCGTGCCGCGGCATGCTGAAGCATCCCGCGGTATGACGTGGTATGCCGCGGGATGCCACAGGATGATTCGGTATGCCGAAGCCTGCCGAAGCGCACCATGTCACGCCATACCGTCAGTGGGCGCCGGCCCTAAGATAGAGATTTTCGACGGTTTTCGGTTTTCGAAGATGAAACCCATAAATTATAAACGAGTTGTCAATATGTCAAAATTGATATGTTGACGTTGACAGCTGATAGTCATAACATGAACACATTGTTGATATTTTTCTGAATAAAATCTAGATAAATAACAGCTTTTCCGTAGGAGTAACATAATCCGTAACGAAATTTAATTTAAGTCAAGGTACATATGCAGATAATACTACTCTTAAAAACTCCGTATACTAAGAACTTTCTATTCCAATTTGCCAGTAAAAAAATTTGATTCATTCTCTGATTCTCAGAGTAAATTCCGCAGATCTTCTCCCATTTAAACCCCAATAATTATAATTCAAACTTTCTCATATTTACCAGTTGTGATAAAATGACTGATAGCAACGGCCAGTCGCGCATGGTATCCTATGAACAGGTGAAATCCATCATAGACTTCATGGCACAACACGTAGACCTCGCATCCGGCAACCTCCGATCACTTGAAGCTAGGCACACATCAAAAAGACTGTGGAAAGATCTCACCAAGCTGTTGAATAGCTGCCGAGGAGGCACTAGAAAGACTTCTGATGGATGGAGAAAGGTTAATAAAATAAAACAATCTCTATGACTATAAACACCATTTATTTGTATGCTATCAGGTTGATTAAGACTAGTCTTCTAGTTTCTAGAAACTACTTGTTTATGAAAATCGGAGTAAGCAAATCTCCAATCTTTTTAGCCAAAACCCAAGACCTATGTAGCTCATCATACCAGCATACTATAGCTCTGATGAACACCTTCAAACCAATCTGTCACTGTGGGCCGACTAGTGGTGCTCACAGGTTGGTGTTGGTAGGCAGGCCATCGATTTGAGATCCCTGCTATAGGCAATCACTATTTAAGAATATCTCTGTATACCTTTGGAAGTTTCAAAATTCCTACAATAATTAATTGTTTTATACTACAGTACTGGAGTGACTTCAAGAACAAACTAAAAAACAAAGTATGGCTTTTAAGAAGAAAGAAGTCAGGGAGTTCTCTTAAAGGAATTAGACCACTGACAAAAATAGAGCAGAGGGCACTTGCCATATTAGGTCCATACTATGAGAACAAGAAGAGAAGAGATGGATACACAGACACACAGTCCGTTAGTATTATTAGTATATTATAAATAGGCAAAGACAAAATAGTTAAGTACCATTTTCTCTTCTGTCTTTGAACTGTTTTATAGCTATTGACGAGATTTAGTGTAATCAATAAAAAAAACATGTTCCGTGTGGTGCCAGACATAAATAATAGCACCCCATCTCTTCCCATGGGTGTCGTAAAAGGCGACTAAGCAATTCATCAGAGAATGAGCAGCAGCATTTTCTGAGTATGTACTTTAACAACCATACTGTGATCGCCAACCCGCCTGCCAAGCGTGGTGATTACGGCAACCCCTCCCCAACATGGCTTGGGGGAGGCCTATGTCCAGCAGTGGACGTCTTTCTGCTGAATGATGATGAGTTAACAATAAAAAAAATGGAAAAATACTTACGCTGGCTGAGCAGCAAGGGCACAGCTAGTTAATGTAAAGCGCCAAATCTACCAGAAACTTTTGCTATGCATGTGAATTTCTTCAATCGACTTTCAAGCTAAGGCCATACCCATAGTCAGTTGAGTTTTGAAAGTATTAGAAACGAAGCAGGCAATGGAGTGCAATAACTGGCACAACAAAACTTGCTAGTAGATTTGGCGTATTTGATTATTAATTGCATGAAAACAGATTTTTAGGGCCATGGGGACCACACTACTTAGCAGAAGGCTGGTTGGCAGATAGGTTAAAAAAATGAGTTGCAGTTTGATATTCCTAAAATATATGTTTTGTGAGTACAAAATAACTAAAAACTGCAACTTATGATATTGTAGTCTTTTGCTGGTTATGTGAGGCTGCCCCTGCCAGAATACTGCTAAATCACACTGTCCGCTGATTCAGGACCATACCAATAAGTCAGTTGTAGACAGATTCAAACTGCATTGGAATCAGGAGGCTATTTTAATATCTTTCTTTCCAGAATAATTTGCATCCAGAAGTGAAATTAGAAACCTTTCAAGAGACAAAACATATGAACAGTTTTAGTAAACCTCACAGTGAATCAAGTGACAGGTTATCTGGTAAATATTATAAATACAGCTTTAACTAGAGGTCGCCCGCGGGTTCGCCCGCGTGGATGTCGTTTATCAGCCTATGTCCTTCTCCAGCTTCCAGACTATCTCTGTACCAAGTTTCATCAAAATCGATTCAGCGGTATAGGCGTGAAAGCGTCACAGACAGACAGAGTTACTTTCGCATTTATAATATTAGTAGTGATTACATAAAAGTGCGTCCTATTGGCAAATATAATTTGTTAAATTAGCCAATAATATGTATATGTTATAGAATAAATTGTTATTGGCTAATGCGAGGCCCCCACGGGAGGTGCTTAGAAAATTGTACTGTCCGCGAGGCCTAAGCTGAGCTTTGCATTTGTATGAGTGCACATAGAATCGATTGCCAAAAAGCAGTATAAACCGGTTTAAACCAAGCAAAGGACGCGTCTGCATTCATTCTCACACAAATGCAAAGCTCAGCTTAGGCCTCGCGGACTATACGAAATTATGTCGACGGGATAGCTACGCCATCTCTTTTATTGAACCATAAACTATGGCATTACTTCTAATTCAAAAATCGAAATGGTATTTGAAATTTATTTCAAATATACCGCAAAAGAACTCTCTTTTCCTATAGTAATATTTTACTCTAATGTAATGGTTCAACAACACCATAAATATTACTTCTATGACTACACCACGGACTACACGCAACGACTTCCATGCGCAAACGGTATTGTCGGTAATAATAATACCGTTTGTGCAAGCGGTTACCGTTTAAATTGGAATTTGCGCAAATAAGACTGAGTTTGTAGCCTGACCATAATTTTGATTTACATAATACTAATATAATTTCAGGCGGTGATGATCGGAGTAATGACAGTGCAGAGTCCTCCGGTGGGGAATATGTTAACGACGATGATTCAAATGCACCTGTTATACAAAGTATGTTTATGTATCATACATTTATTTATTAAGTTGAAGGTTTAGGCTAAATTTTTTAAAGCTTAAAATTTTTACTCCAAAAAATTAAATTGATTCTTAATGGCAAGTTCACACAAGTGGCGAGGGTAATTAACAGCCGTGCCGGTTATACGATTTGCGATGTGTGACCATTCGTTAAACATCAACACCCCTCCGTGCCTCGGAAAGCACGTTAAACAGTCGGTCCCGTAATGTCATAAAAAAAAGCCTATTGTAGTTGTTATGGGTACACAGAAGCCCGAAAATCTGACAACCGATCTAACCTTAGAATATAGGCATTGTCCAGTGACTGGGTTGCGGAGGTCTGATAGCAGTCGCTCCGTGTAAAATGCTGGTATTCAGCTGCATCTGGTTAGACTGGTAGCTGACCCCAACAAGGAACAACAAGGAAGGCTAGGAGGAACAGAATGGCGTTTACAAACAAAAAAAAACAGAGAATTTTAAAACCCAGTACTGTAACTATTGTACTTCTTTTTGCAGACATATACCCACAATGGTTGATAGAAGTAGAAAAAAAACGTGCAGATGCAGAACTAATACGGGCGAAGGCAGAGGAGAACCGCGCTGCCGTCGCCGCGAAGAACGCAGAGGCGGCTCTAGTACAGGCTGAAGCGTTGAGGAGGCTGGCCGATGCTGCCAACACACAGGCAGAGGCTATCATGAGGATAGCCACTGCGCTGGAGACCAGAGGCCTTAGAGACATGCTGGCAATTTGATGGAGAGTAGCAGAGGGCAGTTGTAGGATGAAAGGAATTCAAATACACATTTCAATTCTTTTTGTGGACAGAAAAAGTTCCTAAAATCCAAAAATTGGACGAGGCAATGGCAAGAAAGTGTTTCTATTAGAGCTAGCTCGCACGGGTGACAATTTCGTAACTCTTATCAAGTCCATGGGTACGTATGGAGGTGCGTGCCATGACAACCGGATGCACCTCTATACATACCCATTAAGACCGAATCCACTAGCAAGTTTTGTTGCGCAAGTCGGTGCTGTCCATTGCTTGTTTAGTTCGTAAAGTTTGCAGAAGTCTGCTAGCTGCGGGTATCAAGCGCGGGTCTAACCTTCCTATATTATGGTCGCGGCTGGATGAAGTAACAGAGATTTTTCAAAATTTTACCAATACAGTTACATACAATATGAATAAAAAAACATTATGGAATAACAAAAATAAATAATTTGAATGATTATTTTCTTTTTTTCAAACATATTGAATACACATACACACGCATCAAGTAGAGCCCCTGGCAGGTGTGCCCACAGGATTATAGAGAACTAAGCAAGCTACAACAACTTACGTAAAAAAACTTGCTTGTGGATGCGCTTTAGAGCGAGTTATATGAAACAGTGAACAGTGATTTAAAAGTGGATGTTGTGTTTAAGAACACCATAAAATTCATATGGTGGAGTATGTTATGTGAATGTATTGTCAATTTAAAGAAATCTGTATATAAAGCTATGTATGGGACTTGGATGATATGCTCTAAAGCAATAAGTATATTGAATTATGTAAATATGTTAAATTCAATGTAACTGTACATAGAATCTGGTCAAATTAAATAATTTGACAAAATATTTTAATATTTTTTATTTCATATACTTCACACAAACATTTCATTCTTACATTAATTATGTACACTAACCTATCTTAATAATAACTTAACTGTATGTTACAGCATCTCAAAATCGTCCCTCTGAAACAATAATAAAATTACACTTTAAATTATCTTTTTTAGAACACAAAACCAACAATTCAAAGTTAGCATTTTTTTTGTAATTATTGTTTTTAGCTGGTATGACTATAAAAATCTTTCAGATCTTTATTATAGGTGGGTGATGTTATTCTGATACAAATTAAATTGGCATCATTGTCATACAATTGTCTACAAGGCATAAAAAGATACCTCCTGAAAAATCTCTGCCACAAATGGAAATATTCAATGGGACGTACAACTGCAGAACTAATAGCACCACCACCACAAGCCCTAAACAAATTCATAGGTTAAAATGTTTTTGACATTATTAACCTTTTGACCGTCACAGTCATGTATATGTGACAAAGCAACATGTGTCCAGTACACTACAGTCATGACTACATGACAGACTTAAAGGAAGAAATCGTAGCTTGGCACCGAAAGAACACTTGCTTTTTTGATGTGGCGGTGGAAGGGATAATAATGACAATCTAATTAATTCTGATTAGTTGTGAAGTCTTATGGTGGTCCTGCCCTCTGATTTTGTTTTATATAGTATCTTCTATTGAAAACAAACTTACCAAGTCATTGTACTCCATAACATGCCTCCTGATTGCGGATCCATCAACCCATGTGACGAAGTCCTCCAGTGCCCTGGTGACTAGGAATGCTGGGTCCTTCACCACTTCTGGCCCTACTCTAATATGACCTTGTTCTATGAACTTGGTGGCTTCCTTCATGTTCTCTGACATTTTATCTAGAAATAATTTAAAATTTTAGTTGCAGTTTACTCACATGCATTTTTCAGGATTGCACTACTAGTTTTCAATTCAATTCAATATATTTATTTGTGAACATAGGTATATAATAGATGTTACAGTCCATGCATGCAGTTTCAGACCATAATCATAAAATTAAAAGTAGTCATAAATTCTAATGTGAAAAATTATTTTAAAGTTTTGATTTATTTGATGGGAATTGTTGTAGCCAGCTGTGTGTTCCAGTCACTAGCAAAATAAATAAAACTATCATTAAAATCTTCTAAACTTTCAACTTTTGTCTCAAAGTTCAATTTACTAACTAAAGACTTTAAGAAACTCTGCAATAAAACTATCGTAATAATTGATTAATTCCCCAGCATTCTTTCAGAATTTAAAAGCTCATAATCATCGTATTTCCAAATAATACTCACTTCTAACCATAACTGAAGGTAGTCTTCGCCTACAGAACGCGCTCGCTGACACAGTGCTGGCCAGTGCGAGGTCCCACCGCGTCGGTATTAACCCCATCTGATACAACTTTTCTAATAACTGTGCACTCGATTCTGTTCGGAATTCATTGCTAGCATCTAGGTCTTTAATCTTAGTTGCCAATTCACGGATCTCCCTCGACAGCTTGTTGTACCTATTATATAAATTTGATGTATAATAGAACATGTATTTAGTATAAAACAGTTAATTCATCATCGAAAATGCATCTTACTTTGTGTAATCTTCGCGCTTCTGTATGTGGTATTTTTTCATAACCTTCACCTCGTTTAGATTATTGTCAACTTTCCATGATATGAAATCAACCTTTTTGAGCAGTTTTTGCTCATGGAACTTTAATTTTCGCACCATTTTTATACGATTTTATTAATTATCATTCCATTCGGTAAACACAATCACACGTGTGTGAGCAATTGACAATGTGTATTTTTCTGTCTGTCTGTCATATATGTGACAAATGACAATTAAAGTGTTGCCTGGATTGACTGTCAATCTGTAGGTTGATAATTCTCGAAAATTATTATCAATACCGATGATAGGTAACGATCAAAAATAAATAGAGTTTGTCTAATAGTGAAAAATGGTGAAATGGTGGCTTTGAATATCACAGACCAACCCGAAAGAATCATCTTATTTGACGTCTACTTCAATGAGTTTGAACGTGGACAAGTCCATTAAAAAATTACAAATTGTCTATTGTATTTAACAGTTTCGGAACGTTACAATGATTGTCAAAATGTGAAATTTTGACATGAAATGAAACATGTCAACTCGTTGAATTGATCCAGTTGTAAAAAAATTGTTTATAAAAAGCAACTAGAAACTCGTTCATTATTCATTTTAATTAATTGCGATTTGATAAAATTCTAGAAATGGGTGAACGATACAAAATAAACCCTGGTGATTTCACGGAATACCTCCAATCAGTCGGAAAATTAGATGCATTAGAAAAAATGACTCAAGAGTTGGATAGGGAGCTCGAAGATTCACAAAGGATAATGAGGGAAATAAGATCTATGTACGACTCTGTGTCTACAGTAGCGGAGAATCCTCCACAGCCTGCTAACAATGGTTTGCGACATGAAGATATTTCAAACTTCTTAGAAGCCGGTGTTCCAAAATTGTTGATGCCGGATATGGCGGAAGACACTATGGACGTTGACATCGACGATGTTATTGCCACCATGAAGAGCTACGCCGAAGATCTGAAGAAGAATCTCACTGTACCAGAGCCACCAGTTCCAAAACCTAAAGAGATTGTCAACCTAGATCTGGACCAATATGCACAGAGTCTGGATCAACTCGGCAAACGTTTGGCCAACATTAAGCTGAACAAAAAAGACGATTTGAACAACAGGAGTGTTGAACTTGAAGGCAAGTTGTCACAGCTGTGTGAAGATGTCAACATGTTCACTAAGGTAAAAACTTAACAATGTCTATGGTGAAATAGATTAGTAGATACCTCTATCAGTGCACCATTAGCTCTTTTTCAATGCCTCCTCTCTACCATTCTTTTCTGACAATTTTTTGACCAAAAACGAAACTATCATTTGTCTCAAAAAATAAGCAGTACAGGAACTAATTCATATGTATGATTAGTCACGGTTTCCTTAGGTATGTGCATTTTTCATGATTGTATGACTAGTTTCGGGCCCAAGTGTGGCCCTTAATCGTGAACTGAAGAAGCGGTGATGTTACGAGTCAAATTAGATTCGAAAAATCCCTTTCGAGTAAACAGTAATATGGCAGTGCCTCACAAAAGTTAAAATACAAAAAGAACAGGAACTACAAATATGTATAAACACACTTTTTTCCCATATGGGTAGGCAGAAACTGTAGAATGCCACATGCTATGATCCTTACATATTCCTTTCACTTCGTCATACATGCATGTCGGTTGAAATTACTAGACACCTGTCATTTTTGAAGAACGTCACCAATAACACCAATGAACTCATTCCTTTTAATTCTCCTTATTTCAGTTGGTGGAAGCTAAGACAACTCTAAGCGAAAGCAACAGGAATTGGTCCGAGAGTCGGCAAGATGGCATCGCTTTGCAGTATGATAATATCATCAACAAGCTGCTCTCTGGCATCAATGAGGTCGCGTATTTGCTACAGAACAAAAACTAAATCAATGTAGTATAGATTTTGTTTATAAATGGATCTCGTTTCATCGTAGTCCTAAGCACAGTGTTTTTGTAATTTCAGAGTTAAAATCCTCTTTTTCATAATGTGTTATGTATACAATTAAATAATTATTAATTTTATCAATTTATAATGGGAAATTTCTATGAATTCAAATCAACTATTAGTATTGTATTCTGTTTCAAGATTTTTTATTATTGTGATATTTCAGCGTTTCTATGTTTAAATAATAGTAAATTATTATTTTTAGCCTATATTGTCCCAATGTTGGGCAAAGGCCTCTTTCTGATACTTCCACCGGTCTTTGTAAAAGTTGTGTCCACTAGGCTCGCCGAGTCGAGTCGAATAGAACCGCAATAATTCGCCTCCTATACATTTACTATAAAACTGCGTCGATCAGCGACGAGCCGAGACGCGCCGAGACGCGCCGAGTCGCATAACACGCGCGCATCGCTTGTCACGCGAATTTCTGTCTTAACGACTTGCGATTACTGACCGTTTCGCCTCACACAGAACAAATGCGACTCGACTCGATTCGACGCGTTTCATCTGTAGTCGACGCCAGGCTTAATTAGTGTTTGTAGCCACTCCTTGCTAAAGGCAAACAACAATTTTTTCATACTTGATGTTTGTCAGTCAATCTGATACTATTCCATCCCAGTAGTGTGTTGTAAAATCGTTGAAAAACTATTTTGTATGTGGACTACTGTAATGTTTTGACATGGATTGTGTTTTTATGACTGTCAATATGGATACCTTGAAAGCCAACTGATCCAACTAACATTATTCTTGTAAATTATGATTGAGTCCCAAAAGGCTAAAAAAACCGGCCAAGTGAGAGTTGGACTCGCGCACGAAGGGTTCCGTACCATTATGTTTAAAAACGGCAAAAAAATCACGTTTGTTGTATGGGAGCCCCTTTAAATATTTATTTTATTGTTTTTTAGTATTTTTTGTTATAGCAGAAACAGAAATACATCTGTGAAAATTTCAACTGATTAACTATCACGGTTCATGAGATACAGCCTGGTGACAGACGGACGGACAGCAGAGTCTTAGTAATAGGGTCCCGTAAGTCCCGTTTTACCCTTTGGGTATGGAGCCCTAAAAATAATTTAAATCAATTTCAGCTAAAATGTTACTTGAATCAGTTGCCTTCCTAGGTATCCTATATTGTTTGATTTTCCAAAGAAATGTTACTTTGACTTTGTTTTCTAAAAAGTTAGGGGTCCAGTGAAGTTTGATTAAATCTTGTGATTTTCATAGTATGTAGTTAATAAGTATGTATTGAAAACAGGGGCAGTCCACTGTGTATGTGTTGGCTCTACGGCCATGTTATGTGTAACTATTTTAGTCTTAGATGTAAGTAATCTTCTTTATTTATTGCAACAGAAAAGTCAGTATTTTTGTTTGTTTATATTTTATTAAGTTGATATTTACAAGTGATTTTCATTGCATCCGTCTTTTAATATAATTGGTCATAAAACAATAAGTCCGTTAAAGTACAATGTTTGTTCAATTCATTTTGTTGTATATGTATAATTTTGTAAAATTAATTAGTCAATAACATTCCAAAATAATAATGGTCAAATCATAGGCAAACAAATTATCTTTCTGTATAGTCAGTCATAATTAGCAACTATTATTAAATAAAGGATTAATAATAAAAAATACTGTCTTAGAACTTTTAAAACATTTACAACAGCTGCGTCAGATCTGTACTTAATATCATACAAGTTGAGTATCATGCTTTGTCATTGACTCATGCTGGAGTCTCCGTCATGTAATTTAATTCTCTTTCGGTCAGTATTGTGGTCTACACTGCTCTCATCATCAACATTCATCTTGTCATCTTTTGACGGTCTCTCGTCTGCTTCTAATACCTTTAGCCTGATGTCACAAAGAGTGGCCCCGTGGAGTGTTTTGATTGCCTCCTGAGCGGCTCTTACTGATGCGTACTTAGCAAACCCAAATGTTTTATTAGGAAATGTGGACACATCTATGAGATCCCCAAACCGACAAAAGGCATCTTTCAATATTGCAACAGGTGGGGGATGGGGCTTGAATACCAGGAAACATCTCTGGGCTACCCTGGTGTTACTGCTAGCGAGTGGCTGTGGAGGAGGCAGGCTAACACTGCAGAAGTTCTCCTGCTGGGCGTCAGCTTTGATCTCCCTCAGACTGGGGCCGGATGTGGCAGCTTTTATCAAAGTTGACGCTTGGGCTATGGCCTCTGCCAGCTGTACTAAATCAGGATTTGACGTATCAATAGCATTTTTAAAACTGTTTACTATATGAGAAAGGTTGTTAGCTGCTTTGCTTAGTGGATTATCATCAGGTTTTACCGAAATGATCTCTCCTGAAGGAAACTCAAAATTGTTTAGTCTCTCAACAGCGTAAGCTGCTGATTTTTCATCTTCATAAGTTATAATTGCTTTGCAGTAACCATTGAACGAGTCGGATGTGTATTTACATGAAGTCATTCCTGGTACTATATTAAATAGTCGGTCTATATACTTCTGTGGTACTTGCGGGCTGCATGTCACGCAAATTGTGTCATAGTCATTATGTTTAGCTTTAATAAGTGAAGTAACGCTATCTCTTTTGTGCATGTCTCCTCTGGGTTGACTGTAGTGATCATTGTAATTATCTTTAACTATACTGGAGTTGCTAGAGTGAAAGCTTTCTGTAAAATTTTCTATACTATTTCTACCTCTTTTTAATTCATCTTTAGGTGTTGCAAATATTGCTTTATATTTCCTATCACAATCTTCAAATGCTCTGGCTGCATCAAGAAATGTTGTGTAATTAACATAAGCAAATCCCCTGCACTCATCGGTGACTTTGTCCCGCTGGAGGTGGACTGTATCTACATGTCCAAATGCTGAGAAATGCTGTCTTATCTCACTCTCAGTAACTTCTTTATGTACTTTGATAAAGAGTCGCTTGTATTTATCCTCATTTGTGTTGTGATTGTCATTCTTATGTGTAGCCACCATCACTCTGACAGGTTTATTACTGTTCTGAATAGTTTTTAAGTGCATCTCCTTGATAGCAGCCGCGGCCGAGGAAGTTTTACTGTACTTTATGTATGCTATGCCCTTAGATTCCCCAGTGTTACGATCCCTTGGCATGTGTATATCTTCTATGTGCCCGTAGGCCTCAAAAGCCGGTCTTAAATCTTCTACGCGTAATTGTTTGTTGCATACTACGAATATCCTCGAGTAAGGTGGCTTGTCGTCATTGCGGTCGTCATTTCGCAAGCTTTGGTTCCAATTGTTCATGATCACAGTCTAACGGTAAATTAGATCAGTTCGAAGTCGTCAATCAAGTCGATATTACAAGCAGTCTGAAATAAATAGTCTCAGGTTAGTCTTTTGTATTGTCTCCTCATGTCCCAAATTAAATCACAAAACAAATAGCTAGGAAAAACAAATAATCATTTTACGATCAAAAGAAAACTAAAAAAAGTTCATTCACCTCATTTTATAATTTTTCACAGATAATTTAAATTCGCAGTCACAGATACATTATGTAGACTCAAAAGAAAAAAATTCTACTCGTCGTTTCATCTTTGAATACTCATAGACTAAAATAAAGACGATATCACACCGATTATTTTGATCATGAACCAAGTCCTTTGTGCAAGGAACACACTACCCACGCTCTAATGATAACGAGAGATCTTGTGGATTCTTGGTTCTATGTGTATCCATCCTAATGAATATTCGTTCTGAAATTTTGCAAGCATGTTGACAGAAAACTGTCAGTTCAGTACTGTCAGTGTTCCGTCATTAATTGGTTGTGTATTTTGTTTTCCTTGTGAAAATACAAATGCAACGCAGTAATAAAAATGAGCTAAATTATATTAAACTTTTGAAGTATATCCCGTAAAATTCTTCTTATATGTAGTTGTGTACTTTTTAAATTTACAACATAACTCGCTCAAGAAGTAATTATCTCAGTAAGAAATGTTTCACAAAACGGATACTTGCTTATTTCAGTCTCAACAAAGATTTTTCAGGAATGACGATTTTCAAGATGAATTGAACAACTTGTTCAATAAAAAGTTTCAGTTTCGCTTCCACAGCGACTGGAAGTTACCGGAGAAAGAGTCGTGGTTTTCGACGCCACCATGGAAAGTGAAGCAACTAGAGATTTTGAAAAATCGATTAAATTTTCACAAGAGTCAGTTGAACGATTTCAATATTGAGGAATGGAGTAGCCATACGCGGCGCAGGAACCCTGCAGGGGAGGTTGGCTGGAAGATCAGGTGTCTGATAAACCCAGAGTTCCTTACACAAGCATGGACGAAATTTTACGAATGTGCGTGCACATACAGCATTATACCGACGGAGGCGACATTGGAGAGGAAGATGGTGTCACTGCATTTATGTGAAGCTCCAGGGGCATTCATCACCTCACTGAATCATTACTTGAAGTCTAACCATCAGAACATTGATGTGAGTCAGAATAACACCCAGTGAAATGCTTACAACTGTGACTTCAATCTATTAAACAGATTGAAAGCATTTTATGGTCTGAACAAGGTCTTCCTATCATTATCTTTTAATATTGATTTGATTGCTTGTGTAAATATAATTATTATTCCTTTCCTTCTTTGATAAAACATCTGTTTACATAACATTATCATGTTTATGAAAGAAAACATTAGTTACTTGCATAGTTAAACTAATGCTAACAGCATGACGTCATCAGCCTCATTCATTACCTGATAATCTAGTTAATATGTACCAAATGTTTTGTTTTTTCAGTGGAAATGGGTAGCAAATACTCTGAACCCTTACTACGAAGGCAACTCTCCTTCTAACATGATCAGTGATGACCGCTTTATGTTCCATACACTGAACAACTGGGACTTTGGAGTGGACAACACCGGCAACCTCATGGACTGGGATAACTCACAGGCTATCATTAGGAAGGCCAAGTCTTTGGGGAAGGTAAGTTTATTCTTTAGGAACTTGGATCAATAGAAATTTAGGATACCTTGGAAGCCATCTGATCCAAGTAAACACACATAACATCACGCCTTATTCCCTGAAGGGTTGGCAGAGGTGTATAGTACACCCACGTTTCGCCGTTATGTTTCAGTCCCATGTAATAGGGGGCGAGCCTATTGCCATCAACCGGGCACAAATCCAGACTCCGAGCTGCTACTACTTAAGAGAAATTCTACACGGAAAAACCCAATAACACTTTGCCCGATCTGGGGATCGAACCCAAGACCTCACGCTCAGCAGTCGCGCTTGCGACTGCCAGACCAACGAGGCAGTCTGATCTGATCCAAGTAAAATGTTTGGTAAAATTGAATTACCAGTTATTTTTGGCTCTTATGAGTCCAAAAATTTAAAATATTTACTTTACAAATGCTTTTATAAAAAACTAGGATCTGTTGCCTTTTAAGGTATACAGATGATCCAGGATCTGTGAACAGGCATCCTCAATATTTTTTGATTAAAGGAATTGTTTTTTGTTTCTTTTAAAAGCTTAGCTAAGGAATGATAAACAGACTAAGCAATAATAAAGAATCAGTCTAAGTACAAGCCAAGTGTCTTCAAACTAAAGTTTTTTTTGTCACCCTATTCTGTCCCACTGCTGGGCAACGGCCTACCCCAAGTTCTTCTATGTACTCTTTCCCTAAACCAGCCCTCTTGGTACACGTCAGTCACCTTGCGCCATCTATTTCTGGGCCGACCTTGGCGACGCCGTCCATCTTCAGTCACCCATGGTGTGGAGACTTTTGCGCAGCGGTCGATAAGCATGCGGCTGATGTGACCCGCCCAATACCATTTGAGCCTGGAAAACTTTTTCCCTACGTCTTTTATTCCCGTTTTGGAGCTCAGTGTGGGGTTTCATATTCTGTCTATTCTTTTGACGTGTAGGATACTGTGCTCTATTGCTCTTTGGCAAAAACTGAAAATTGAATGTTAATGTTTTATTTTGTTCCAGGTGCTACTAGTTACAGCAGATGGTTCAATTGACTGCCTGCAGAAGCCTGACGCCCAAGAGGAAGTTACATCACCTCTGCATTACTGTGAAATCATCACTGCATTGCAGGCTCTCAGCACAGGTACTGTATTTGTTTTGCTATTGCAATTGTCTATTGTTTATTGTATGATTTCCAGTAAAGAACATGTCCCCTGATAAACATAATCAGCACATTACTGTCCACTGGTGGGCTTCTCAGAAAGAGAAAGGTTTATTTAGGTCTTAGTCCATCATGGTGGGCTGGTGCCGGTTGATGGACTAGAATACCATATACCATAGATTATAATTACATATACTGGTACTACACTAGTACACACATCATCAAGAACTTTATGGAGCCCTCTCAGGTTTCCTCACAATATTTTCCTTCACATGAGTGTTCAACAAATTCTGAAACATATATGAATTCGAAAAGTCAGAAGTGTTGTCCAAGTTTGAACTTGGAACATCCTGCATGGATGGCAACTGCTTAAACCCTAGGCTGTGACTGCTTTTTTAAAGTAAAGAACAGTTTGAATTCAATATTTACATGACTTTTAAACTACCCATATAAGTTCCTATGCTAACAACTATTACGGTGAATATCCCCCAAAAAATTATGCCTATTCCCTTGGGATTTGTTAATATGCCATAGTCATGCAACATCAATAAAGTTCAATGTGTCCGCTGATATTACAATTATCTTTTTTCACTGCTTCGTTGGTCTAGTGATCGCAAGCACGACTGCTGAGCGTGAGGTCGTGGGTTCGATTCCCATGTCAGGCAAAGTATTATTGGGTTTTTCCTCATGGAATTCTTAGTAGCTGCCTGGAGTCTGGATTTGTGCCTGGCTGATGGCAATAGGATTTCCCCCTATTACTATTCACCTCTGCCCCACCTTTCGGAGAGAATAAAGGCATGATGTTATGTTTATTATTTTTCAGGTGGAACACTAATCTTCAAGCTCTTCACACTATTTGAACATTCAACAGTGAGTCTCCTGTATTTGGTCAACCACTTGTTCAGTGAAGTCAACATTTACAAACCGGTCACCTCACGGCAGGGTAACTCCGAAGTTTACGCTGTCTGCCTCAAGTACAAGGGCATAGCGACATTAGAAAAGTTCCTCCCTACACTGAAATCTGCATATGGATCAGATGTTTATGGAAACTTTGCCTTGTTCCCCCTCGAAGCTATACCAGAGACATTCCTCAAACAGGTTGAAGAGTGCGCATGCTACTTCTGTTCAATTCAATGCCAAGTAATCAACAACAACCTCCAAGCCTACCTCATGCAGAAGAACATTGCACTCCACAGAGATATCAAGAAAATACGAGCTATAGTAGCTGCGGAATTTATCTGGCAATATGATCTGAAACCTTTGGACAATCAGCAGGAGATCTTGAAAGGAGCCTTACATGAAGAAAACAAAATAAATATGAACCCCAGATACCACCGAGGATCATACACAGAGAGACAGCTGTACACTAAGATGTCCCTCAGAGAGAAGTTTAATAACTTGAATTCATTCCTCCAAGCAGAAGTACTATCAAATCCATTGATTTTAATAAATGAGCCAGTGAAATGGATCCAGTTTTATGATGAAAACCTAGAATTGAAACTTATCTTCACATTTGGTCGTCCACTACAGAAAATAAGTAGTTCAAAGTTTATTTTTGTACCTATATTTAAGTTGTACCAACAGATTTTAGCTGAAGAAGAGTTTAAAGAGATAATATTTTGTAAAGATGGTAAAAGTACCGATAACAATAGAGACTATGGACTGGAGATAAATATGAGACTGTTGCTTCCGGAGTTCGAGCATTTAGAGAGCTACCACGTATTTGAGAAGAGGTGTTTCAAGATGCTGCTGCAAAGCATACAGAAGTTAACAGTGGGTCAGACGCTGCTGATTCAGAATATCAACATGCTGTCCCATTTCAACGTCAGTGTCATTTACATCATCACTAAGAAGTGTTTTGAAAAGATTGGCTTCACGTCTCACAATACTATTGTGTTGAGGAACCTGACAAACAAGTCTGCCTTGAAATACCTTGAGCTGGTGGACAGTGAATGTGACAAAGCTAGGACTGATGGCACTAAAGACGTGTTGAACTCTCTGATGGTGCAAACAACTAATGTTGATGAATTCTATAACAGCATTGTCTTCTACAACAATACGTTTTATCGAAACAAATGTCTGGAATACCTCACTAAAATTGAAAAACTGATCTAAATTATTCTGCATTTTTTACTGTATGTACTCGAAGCATATTTTTTAATAATTTTTTTATTGTTATAAATATTCTTGTTCTGTAAATCCTATTTTACATACATTTAAATAAATCTTAAATGTTGTCTGAAAATATGAGTGTTATTTTGAAAAAGTTACAACAAAATAATTCCAATACTTTAGATTATCAAGACGCGTTTTGTATGGGTTGCGCACTTGGGCGCAACTGTTTCTACAGTGTATGCTGATTGGTTGAAAGGTCGAATGGTTCAAAGTGGCTTTAGGGCCTTTTTCTTGTCATGCGGGTTCGTACCCGCTTGCGTACGTCACCCGCATGCGTGGCGCTCGCAGTTCACTTATTCGAAGCTTATTCGTGCGTGTTTCACGCATCACAATAAGGGCATTATTCCTGTCACGCGAGTTCATGCGTTATATTCTCTTTGGTTCATACCCGCGTACCTACGCTCCTCACTCGCATCCGTAGTGCCTGAATTTCACCTTTTCATACATGTGTTTATTATTTATGATGAGTGAAACACGCGAAAAAAAGGTGAATTGCGAGCAATGCGATCGCCACGCATGTGGGTCAAGCACCCACGCGGGCTCGAACCCGCGTGACAAGAAAAAGGCCCTGAGGAGATGGAATATGTTTATCAGGCACAAAACCAGCTCTAGAATTGTAAAACTCAACCAAGTTCAGTCCAACCTGGGATGGGAATGGAACATAGGACTTCGAAATTGGCTATCCAGTGTATTATGGTACTATTGTAGTTATAGAGCTACGCGGCCACCGATGCTGAGTCGTTGACCGCGTTACTCAAGAACTCTGCGCCTTAGGCGAATAATATATGAAATGAAATGGCAATAACATGCGCCAGTGTGCGACTGGCCCGGTTAGCTGGCGCTCAGTCACCCGTCCTGTACCCTCGACATTCCGCCCCCTAAGTCAAACGCCCTAGGCCGTCGCCTGATTCGTCTAAATGAACGGGCTGGCCGTCGGCGTATTAATTATTTAAAATTCTAGTAAACCTATCTTCATCACCCGGGAAACACTTAGGCCCTGTTTATGGAGACGCAGAGCCAAAGAGTGCAGTAATATATTGGGACTGCGGAGCTTAGCTCAAACATGACGATGTATTAGAGCCTGTAAGGAGACGGGTTTTCCGCTCGTATTTATTGAGTTGTAGTTATATTTAATGACAGTATGCGGTGGATCCCACATTTCCAAAAACGTAGCCTAGGCGACTGAAGATGCCACTTCTCTTATACCGGCTTCGCACGGTGCGTGATAGCGCGCACCGCGACACACAAGCTCGCACCGACGCACCATGGGAAGAGACTCGTCCGTGGTAACGTAACGCGGACGCGTGTGGAGCGGTGCGTTGTATCCACATCACACACCCTCATAGTGTGGCTTCCCACGGTGCGTGATTTTACGGATGTTACCACGAACAACCGGTGCGCGCTACCACGCACCTTGGGAAGCCAGCTCTACGAGAGACTCACTACAACAATCGGTCGTGATCGCGAAAAAATATGAAATATTTCTATAAATCACGGTTGGCAAACGGATTAGTGATTGTAAATTGTTTTTAATATTTTACAATAAGATATAGTTCATCCCCTCTGTTTATTAGTGCAAAGCATTGCCGTAACAAGCGTTTTGTGCGCCCGGTGCACAAGTTTCTTTTACTGCGCCCTCTATGATGCTCTAATGCAGGAAAAACCCAGATTTTTGCGCTCTGTGGGAAACTGGTGGCGCAGAAATCTGAGGTAATCTGTGCCGCCGCACCACTTGAACTGCCCTAGCTGCGGGACTGATGCAAACTGGGATGCTGTTGTTCGCTTGGTCACGTACGGACCGTACAGATCATATACAGAGAAGTTTGGAACGGCGAACTCACACATTTCGATATTTTTTTAGAGTTTACCATAGACTACATTCCAGTGAATCACTTTCGTATAATCTGTATTTCCCAATTTTCCGAACGAAATGAGTCGTGCGCGCGTCTGTCTCGCTAACTGTCAAATCAAATCAAGATAGAAGTTCAAAATAGAAAAAACATTTTGTATTTTATTTACAATTTAAAGTTACATTTTATTTGTGCGCAAGTGAAAGTGGATGGTTTCATAATATAGTATTGATGTGTAGACAGTAAATAGATACGATGGATATAAACGAAGGTGAATATTAGCTTTTCATAACCTATTTGCTTTATAATTTTAGCGGTATTACAAGATTTTTTTATTTTGCCGTGTTTGTTTCACCTGATTTTTCTCGAGCATCATAATTTATCGATAAACGAGCCATTGGACTGTTTCTTTCAGTAGTTCTACTATTTAAATATTAATTAAAGTAACTGATTAATTTGGGTTTTTGGAGGTTATAAAAACTGTTGTAATCTCGTATAATTATGTCATTGTGACTGATATAATTATAGGATTATACTTTACTATACCTGGTTTCGAACCTTAAATGGAAAGAATTACCTCAGTTACCTTACCTTAATTTACCTCCCCATATGTTACCTTAATTTCTATCTTGCATATTTTTACAACTGTTAGCACCTGCAACTTGTACCTGACACTTGCATATGTTTAACATGAGTAACCAAACTGCACTAGCCATGTTTTTCTGTTCCACAATCTACATATATTACATGTTTACCCTCAGGCACACCAGCAGACGATCTATGGACCCCTTACAAGGAGTTAGTCTCCGTGGTAGAGGGCTACCTTGTACATGAAGGCAAGGGAGCCCCTTATGCAGTGCATACATTTGAATCAGTACTGAGACGACACAAGCAAACATTCCTATCTCTGTTTAAAAATCCTGTAAGTTATTTTTATTTATTCACAGCAACTATGGCGATATAAATAGTGTAAAAGTCCACCTGAGCACTGCTTATTTTAGTTAGAAGCTACCCTTTAACCACTTATGTCCCATGGCCTCATATCAGTGGTGGCATCTATTGTTTATCTATTGTGTCTATGAATCTGGTGTTCAATCAGTTGATAAAGGTCCGCCAGCCCGCACCAGGCCAGCATGGCAGCCTAAGGATTAAAGCGTTCTTATTCTGAGAGGAGACCCATGCTCAGCAGTGAGACAGTCAGTAATGGGCTGATGATGATGAATAAAGTTCATAAACAGTTTGACTTGGCTTTTAAATGATATCCTTTGTTTTGTAAAATGTACTTCAAAAGTAATCTGTTCATAGCCTTCACAACCTCCATGATGCTAATGAGTAGAGGCAGATTATATTAACACTGACTGCTGCACATACATTTTTTTACAAGCCAATAGTGTGGCTTTGCATACGCGCCGTTTATGTATGTGTGTTTTCATACAAAAAGTATGCAAACACACGGTGTGTGCACCTGCTGACTATGCATAACATTGCGCAAACATACTGTGTGTGTTTTCCCGCAGTGAATGTATTAACAGTAATCTGTTCATGGCAGTCACAACCTCCATAATGCTTATGAGTACAGGCAGATTTACTAAAAAGTCTTAAATTCACTGATAAGCCCTTTTGTTACATTGCAATACTATTTAATTGTGCTTAGCCAATTCCTGTGACCAAATGTTCAATTCAATTCAAATTTAATGTTTATGCCTCCATCGTTATTCGATGATTCTGCTAATATCAAGGTTGATAAAGACACTGTGATATTATGTATGTAATGTATTACACTAAACAAAAACTAAGACCAAACATTATTGGTTAAAATTAAAATTCTTGTATCTTTACCTATAATTAAGCAAAGAAGCTATAGCTTTGCATAGTAGCTTCTTCCATACATTAGTAGCTATTACAAGTTTTGCTTTTGAGTTTATTTATTTACCTAGTTTGGCAATATAAAATGCTACCATTAATAAGTAAAACTATTAGTTTTTGTCTATAGGAACCGGTAATTAATAATTTTACACACTCAATAATTTATTTGTGTCCAGGCAAAGAATCCAACAAGCCGGGATGAGATAAGGCGTGGCATCACAGAGGGAGTGAATCTGCCCAGTGTTGGGAGGACGCTCCTCTCCAAAGAACTTGTAGATGAAGCTATTATCATATCAGGTTGGTTTAATTTTGTTTTAAATACATCATCATCACTATTATTTCAAAATACTTTGTCATAGTATATAGATTAAAAGCAGGAACAGACTTATGACACGCCGTACGACACGAAACGTCAATGTAGCATGCTCATTGGCCACATTTCATCTTGTGAATCCACATTTCGTCATTTGGCCAATGAACACACGTGCGGTGGCGCCGGATATTATGTGTGCTGTGGCCTTAATAAAACTTTTAGGAATAAAAATCCTTTGTAGTTTTTGTTTAGTTGTGGTAAATCGCCAATCTAACTTAATTTTAATGTGATTTTAATTTTCCTAATATAATAACTTATAAGTACTATTATTGTATTCCTTGCAACACCCTTACAGGGGGCTTACCATGACCTCTTAAAGCAGGGCAGAAGTTGCCTGGAAGTTGAACTGCCCTGCTTTTATGTACTATGACATCGTTATAGCAGGCCTGTAGCAGGCCTGCTACGTTGACGTTTACGAAATCCGTTCACCTGTTTTTTTTGTTTCGTACCATAAACAAGCTTATCCGTTCAACTTGGTTGAATAGTCGTTCACCTTTTGTACTGTCATGGTACGATTTTTAGCGATTCAGAAGCAGGCCTGCTTTTGAACGGATATTGACTGGCTGGCATTTGAACGTTTTCTTAAGACTTCATGGTAAGCCCCCAGGGTCTATGTATGTTTGGAATAACTATTATACATATAAGTTATCTGTAAACTACATTGTGCAATAAATAAATAATAAATAAATACCTACCTTACCTTTTTATCCACTCATAGAGATATAGGTAGGTACCCAGGTACCCATGTACCCAGTTTACTAAGGTGGCCTCTAATATCAGGCCTCAGCTTAAAAAAGTCCTTTGCTGTGCTATCCTGTCAGTCAGCATAGGCCTCAACACTGTGGTGTTAGAGAAGACACTTGTCTTATTCTGGCACACATTGTAGTATTAAACTACAAAGTAGGAATCAAATAGTAATACATTTTTTTTTTGCAGACATGTACAATGTAAGTGAGTACCTAGCACTGGAGCTGCTGCACACAGCGCAGCGCCAGTCGCCGCGACACCCGGGACTCCCGCGCGGTCTGGTCGCTGTGTTACTGTTCTATGACGGTAGGAGAGCACTCGTGCAGGCGCTGAAGGAACTTGTTATGGCGAGGGATGGAGTGTGCTGGTGAGTGTCCTCAAGGGTATTGTAGCTAGAAAGTGCCTGCAGGCTGGGCAATTCTTGTCTGGGTACAGACAGGTAGTAAGTATTTACACATCGAGCTTTAGAAAGAGATATCGTCTAGCTTCGTCTTTGTAGAGCGTCGTCTCTGTCACTCATACCTATGTGATAGATACTGGACTGTTAGTGCTTCGTGTAACAGACATGAAGCCTCTATAAAGCCGAAGAAAGACAAAAGAAAGAAAATGTATTTATTCTGGACTCACAAAGGCACACAGAAACAAAAATAATACTTATACAAAAAAAAGGATAAAAATTTAAACTAGCTGCATGAGGCCAAAAAGGCTCCTATCTCAGCATAAAGCAAATTAAAAAAAAAAAAATGTTGCAGTGCTGGTTTTCAGATAGGACCATTTTGATGCCGCAGGCAATAACAATACAATTAAATAGATTATGTATGGTTCAAAATCAAAAGTTTTTATTTCACATAAAACATTACAGGCGCTTATGAAAAGTCGAATTTAGGTGCACGGTTCCAATTAGTCGTTTCCTATGGAGAAGAGCCGGCAAGAAACTCCATGGTTACTCTTTTAAAATCCATATCTTTAATAAGTTGAGTGGGTACAGTTATGACTTAGAATAGTTATGAAAGAGCAAAGTAGACTTAAGAGCAGGAACCACACAAAAAAACAAAATGAAAAATATGGTCACAAATTAACTAGGTATCCAGACATCTAGCAAGTCTACAAAGCTCTCACATTTACAAAAGGTAAAACGACGCTAAACTATATAACACAACTGACATGGTTAATTGTCATCAAAACACATTACAAAGAAAATCACTGTATAATAAGATTAAGATATCTTGAGAGTAACAATAGTAATAAAAAAGAAAGCTAATCGTAATGAGGTTAGTTAATAGACATAACATACATAGGTTAAGCTAGTCGATATCTGTTTCTAAAGCTGGATGTGTAATATTTACTGCTGCATACTGTACATAGCTTGTTAGAAATGACAAGATCCACAATTTAGGCAGCTCCTTACTGTTACTTCTGGCTATATTGGCAACAAACCAAACCCACTTTCTAGAAACACTTTTACATAATGTTTCATTTTCCAGGTCAATCAATGCCCGTGAAGAGATTGTATCCTACGTTTCACGCTATGTAGAACAGCTTATATCGGATGGGTTGCTAGGCAACGCCCTGGATGCATTACGTCGCTTCACGTTGGAGACTGAGATGGAGCTGCTGCAGAACAACCGCGCTCTGCCGCCTGCCAGACATCATGCCACGCTCGTCAGCACTATAGAAACAACCAGGTTCATATAAACTTTATTAATGACTACATAAGGGTGCTTTTACGAAGCATTGGTCATCTCATTACGAGACTTGACACACGTGACGCGTACTTGGGCGAGAGAGGTGTTAGCTAGAAGTCCTGATAAAGTGCCTTAGGCACTTGTCTCACCGCCGACGATGAGCGAGAAGCGAGTAGAGCTAGAAACTAGAAACGAGTTGGCGAGAAGCGAGTGTGTAGTTCCAATAGTTATGTCGCTGGGCAATAAGCGAGTGTGCGAGTGCGACGGGCGATTACTCGCACCACTCGCAAATACCGCTGGTTGGTCGCTCGGCGTGAGTTCTGACTGCCAAGCGAGTATCACTTAGCGAGTATTATCTTTGATAGCTCTTGTCGCTCAGCGACAAACTAGTGGAGCGAGTCCTCGCCGGCAGTGTAAACAGTCAGCGAACAACTATTAATATATGCATTTCTTTTGTTTTCACTGAATGTATATCTATTGTACGATTTTTGAGCGAGAAAATAGTCGATAGTTATTTCACTTCCTCGCCGGCGCGGCGGTGGGATAACTGCCTTAGTATAGTTCATTTAATTTAGCGAAGATTGTGTGACATTTGCCTGAGTACTGAAAGTGTATTCGACAGCCCTAAATGATACTATTTAAGAAGAGGAGGAATATCCTTTTTTTCTATATCTGTATTGTGTATTTGTTATGATCGACGAGCGTTTGTCCACCGCCGCCGTTACGGAGAAACGAGATTATTTCAGATCGAGTTCGGAATGACTTGACGCCAATCGTGTCCACCGCGATCGAACTCGGTAACAAAAAAAATAACAAAAATCTGTGCGTGTTTTGTATTGCCGGCATGTCAGCCCGTCACGATATCGGGCCGAGTTCTAGCGGTAGCACCTACTCACAATCCCGATGGCGGATATGACGGTGTTCGGATGACGGACATGCGGACATTACTATGGTTGGGTGTCCATCCAGCCATAGTAATGTATGTATCGTATCGCTACTTCGGTAACGTCATCTTGTTCTCTGTAACGACGGTGGTGGGCAGTCAGCCACGCTACCAACCTTGCTGACTGGTTAATCTATTCGCCACGGCATAAGTTAAGAAACGAGAGAAAAATAATGTTTGAATTGACCGCTTTACGGCTCTCATCACGCTCTGCGCTAAGCTAAGCGTCTCCACTAATATTGCATTTATTTGTGTAACAGAAAACTGTTAGCCGGCGTCGTATTCGCAGCATCGGCTCAACGGGGCCTCACCAGAGACATAATTCTAAGGCTCATTGCAGAGGTATGTATAAATTCAATAACATTTAACAATTATGAATATATTTATTTGTGAATTTTGTGATGTTTATTAATTCTTATTGTTTAGCAAACAACGTCGCCGACACTTGGGCCGACCGGCGCGCTCGATGAAATATCGCTGGGTTTGCAAATGGCCTTGTTGTATGCTCTGGATTTATCAGTATTACATAGGTAAGAACCAAGCATTCAAAATTTAACTAACAATCTACATACAATTATAGAAAAATATATTCTTAGCCAGGTAAAACCTTGATTTCTGCATATATCACAGCAAACAACTAATGCAGACGGGCCACTTCCCATAGCCACTAGTGGCCAGCCACTATACATTTTGCAAGGACTTGGCGCTCGCGTGTGGCCGGTGGCGGCCATTCGAAATGTATGGAAATAGCTTCTGGCCGGCCACTCGTCGCTGAGGCGAGAGGTGTGCGGGTGGCCTTAAGAAAAATATACTTTGGTACCTTTGTTTAGGTTGTTTATCTGGTTGTCTGGCGTGCATCTTGATGTTTTGCGTTGAATGTAATTACCGAAACTGTGGGAACACCTAGATCTACACATCACGTTATAGAAAGTTATAAAAAAAAAGTAAAATTACAAACAGACATATTTTCATGCAGACGAGAAGACGGAGAAGAGTTAGCCAAGAAATTGCCACTCGTCCAGGACCCAGAATTAATTTCCGTACTCCTCGACGAGCTATCTGGTTCCGCGGAGAGTGAACGGGGATCGGGGGTGCGCGCACTCTGTCAGCTCGCGCTAGGGCTGGCCCTGGCAGCGCTGAAGCGAGCACCGCAGTCATTGTTACGGCGGACCACCTCGCCGCATTTGAAATGTGAGCTGTTGGACCAGGATGAGATGCTTGTGGATGCAGCTATTGATGGGAAAGTGAGTGTTGTTCATTTAATTATTGGTTTATAATTTCTAATTGTTGTTATTACCATACTAAACGTCAAAGCTCGTGGCAGTCGCGATCATAAAACAATTAAGTGCTAGGGTTGTGCATATCGTACTCATTATCGATAGTTAGAGTGAAGGTTATTGTCACTGGTATTTATCACTGTTCATTAAGACTAATTTTCGTACTTGATAGAAATCTGGCGCATGACTAGGCCTTCCCATAAGGCTTCTAAATGCGAGCGAGAGCGCAATATCATCTATCCCATTCCCATATTTAACAATCGTGACTCCCACGAGGGTTGCCGTTTAGCAAGAACAGCTACTGTTAAAACACATACAGCTTTAAGACCTGCAAAATAGATAAAATGCTTAGAAAACTAGTAGTCATTATCAAATATTATATTTAATTCTCATTGTGGGTCTAAAAGAGATATGCAATCAATTAACTCAATTATTTAGCTAAAAAGGGATGGATTTATTTCATTTCTATACCCTCATTTTCATTGCAACAGGTATTCGAGTACTTGGACGAGGCTATTCTGTCAACGGACTTCGTGTCGAAGGAGGAATACTATCAGCGTCGTATTCACATACTCATCACAGATTTCATAGTACTCATGCACTCCAAGCTTATGGAAATGAGAGTCAAGTAAGTTGGATGTTTCTTTATAGATAATTTTTAACCGACTTCAAAAAGGAGGAGGTTCTCAATTCGTCTGAATGTTCTTTTTATTAAGTGCATTGAAGGATTCTCTGCGAGTGACGATGCTTAAGTACGTCCGGCGCACCCCAGTCAGCCCCGCTACCATCCTGTTGACTGGCTAATCCTTCACCACTGTATGAGCTATTCTCATATAGCTCCAACTAGTGTTGCAAAGGACTCGAGTCTTCGAGACTCAATTATGCAAGACTCATTCAGCCGAAAGGCTGTCCACTGCTGGACATAGGCCTCCCCCAAGCATCGCCACATCCACCGGTCCTCTGTTCCATGTTGGGGGGGTTTGCCATAATCGCCACACTTTCCAGGCGGGTTGGCGATCGCAGTATGGTTGTTATAATACTCAGACAACGCTGCTGCCCATCCTCTAGTGAATCCTTTAGTCGCCTTTTACGACACCCATGGGAAGAGATGGGGTAGTGCTATACTTTATGTCCGGCACCACACGGCACATGCAAGACTCAGTGTGCTTAAAAGGCTCAGAGTCTAGAGTCCAGCCGTGCCCGAGACATTTAACAGCAACTCGAATCTTACAAAGGAGTCTTGAAGAAAAAGTCGGAGCATGAAAATAACACTTGAAGCTCATCATTCGAAAAGACTAGAATAGGCGATAATTTTAAATTAGTGGTTATATAATTATGCCTGCAAAAAACATATCTGAAAAGATAATCAATCATTACAAATCAGCAAAAAAAAACACTTCTAGGAAAATAAAGATGTGAAAGTAAATTGGCTTTATATTTGGAGATATTACTCTCTTAGTTGTTAATATTTTAGACTCATACACGAAGAGGACTTGAGCGCGACTCGTCGCAGAAAAAGGACTGGAGCTCTCATGTAAAATTCAAGAGCTTGTGGAGACTTTACTTCTCCAGTCTTGGAGTCATGTTGTAATGAGTTGAGTCTTGTAATTCATCATCCGAGTCCGTTTATATAGGACTGGAAGACTCGAGTCCTTTGCAACACTAGCTCCAGCCGAAAAGAGAGTCCATTGTTCAAACTTAAATTATTTTTTTACATTTATGCCGTATGGGGTAGTTTTAACGTCTTCGTTCACATCTAGAAACGCGCATTGAACGTGGTCGTACACGCCTTTACTTTAATTACGTCACCTATACGTGGATTCGCGTTCTTTGTATTTGCATCGATTATGGGTAAATTAACGCACAAAAGGAGGCAGAACTGTGCGTACACAGATTGCTTAAACGGTCTAAACTGAAATCTTTTCTCTTTTACTAACAATGGTATTTTGTTTGTGTAGGGCTGACGAAGCAGCACGTGCCGTACAAATGTACGCATCGGAAGGCCTGACCCCGCCAGCGGGAGCAGGCGCTAGTCGTACGCGTCTGGACGCGCTGCTGCGCTGCGTGGAGCGACTGTACGCGCGCGACCCGCTGGGGCTCAGGAACGACTACTGGCAGGCGTGTCAGACTCACCCGCACCCACATGGACACAGGTGAGCTCTTATACATTACGTCTTAGTTTACACCACACCATCGACAACTTTTTAAGCCCTCTTTCAGACAATAATCTGTCTCCGCCAACTAACTTTTTTTTTAACGACACCTTTTCTTGCAACAGCTATATGTTCTCTAGTATAATGTGCACAATATTCCTCACAGGTCAGGCGGTCGCTACGCCACGCTGTACAAGTTCGTGCGTCTATCGGGCGAGGTGGTGTGCGGCGCGCTGCTGGCCGCCTACCTGCGCGCGCTGGCCAGCCTGGCCGTGCCGCGACACACTTGGGCGCTGCTGGCCAAGAGAGACGCGCTGTCCGCCTACCATCTGCTGACCGCGCTGGCCAGATATCACAGGTCAGTCAGTCAGTCAGTCAGTCAGTAATGTGCGGCGCGCTGCTGGCCGCCTACCTGCGCGCGCTGGCCAGCCTGGCCGTGCCGCGACACACTTGGGCGCTGCTGGCCAAGAGAGACGCGCTGTCCGCCTACCATCTGCTGACCGCGCTGGCCAGATATCACAGGTCAGTCAGTCAGTCAGTCAGTCAGTAATGTGCGGCGCGCTGCTGGCCGCCTACCTGCGCGCGCTGGCCAGCCTGGCCGTGCCGCGACACACTTGGGCGCTGCTGGCCAAGAGAGACGCGCTGTCCGCCTACCATCTGCTGACCGCGCTGGCCAGATATCACAGGTCAGTCAGTCAGTCAGTCAGTCAGTAATGTGCGGCGCGCTGCTGGCCGCCTACCTGCGCGCGCTGGCCAGCCTGGCCGTGCCGCGACACACTTGGGCGCTGCTGGCCAAGAGAGACGCGCTGTCCGCCTACCATCTGCTGACCGCGCTGGCCAGATATCACAGGTCAGTCAGTCAGTCAGTCAGTCAGTAATGTGCGGCGCGCTGCTGGCCGCCTACCTGCGCGCGCTGGCCAGCCTGGCCGTGCCGCGACACACTTGGGCGCTGCTGGCCAAGAGAGACGCGCTGTCCGCCTACCATCTGCTGACCGCGCTGGCCAGATATCACAGGTCAGTCAGTCAGTCAGTCAGTCAGTAATGTGCGGCGCGCTGCTGGCCGCCTACCTGCGCGCGCTGGCCAGCCTGGCCGTGCCGCGACACACTTGGGCGCTGCTGGCCAAGAGAGACGCGCTGTCCGCCTACCATCTGCTGACCGCGCTGGCCAGATATCACAGGTCAGTCAGTCAGTCAGTCAGTCAGTAATGTGCGGCGCGCTGCTGGCCGCCTACCTGCGCGCGCTGGCCAGCCTGGCCGTGCCGCGACACACTTGGGCGCTGCTGGCCAAGAGAGACGCGCTGTCCGCCTACCATCTGCTGACCGCGCTGGCCAGATATCACAGGTCAGTCAGTCAGTCAGTCAGTCAGTAATGTGCGGCGCGCTGCTGGCCGCCTACCTGCGCGCGCTGGCCAGCCTGGCCGTGCCGCGACACACTTGGGCGCTGCTGGCCAAGAGAGACGCGCTGTCCGCCTACCATCTGCTGACCGCGCTGGCCAGATATCACAGGTCAGTCAGTCAGTCAGTCAGTCAGTAATGTGCGGCGCGCTGCTGGCCGCCTACCTGCGCGCGCTGGCCAGCCTGGCCGTGCCGCGACACACTTGGGCGCTGCTGGCCAAGAGAGACGCGCTGTCCGCCTACCATCTGCTGACCGCGCTGGCCAGATATCACAGGTCAGTCAGTCAGTCAGTCAGTCAGTAATGTGCGGCGCGCTGCTGGCCGCCTACCTGCGCGCGCTGGCCAGCCTGGCCGTGCCGCGACACACTTGGGCGCTGCTGGCCAAGAGAGACGCGCTGTCCGCCTACCATCTGCTGACCGCGCTGGCCAGATATCACAGGTCAGTCAGTCAGTCAGTCAGTCAGTAATGTGCGGCGCGCTGCTGGCCGCCTACCTGCGCGCGCTGGCCAGCCTGGCCGTGCCGCGACACACTTGGGCGCTGCTGGCCAAGAGAGACGCGCTGTCCGCCTACCATCTGCTGACCGCGCTGGCCAGATATCACAGGTCAGTCAGTCAGTCAGTCAGTCAGTAATGTGCGGCGCGCTGCTGGCCGCCTACCTGCGCGCGCTGGCCAGCCTGGCCGTGCCGCGACACACTTGGGCGCTGCTGGCCAAGAGAGACGCGCTGTCCGCCTACCATCTGCTGACCGCGCTGGCCAGATATCACAGGTCAGTCAGTCAGTCAGTCAGTCAGTAATGTGCGGCGCGCTGCTGGCCGCCTACCTGCGCGCGCTGGCCAGCCTGGCCGTGCCGCGACACACTTGGGCGCTGCTGGCCAAGAGAGACGCGCTGTCCGCCTACCATCTGCTGACCGCGCTGGCCAGATATCACAGGTCAGTCAGTCAGTCAGTAATGGTTCGTTTCGTGCGTCTGTCGGACGAGGACGAGGTGGTGTGCGGCGCGCTATTGGCCGCCGGTAATTGCTAAATATGTACACTTTTTATTTCGGTAACCATTATAAAAGCAATTTTTGGGTAATGTAAAATATAATCAAATAACGATATCGTCGAGTCACAGCATTACTTTAGACACCCCAACTTGGTCTCTTAGGAACAGCTTCTCCCTGATTTGTATCGAACGTCGTAGTAATATAATTATGTGTGTTAACAGTAACCTGCGCGCGGACCCGCTGCCGTTCTCGTCGCACGCGCATTCGTCGTCGCTGGGCGCGTCGGCTGTAGTGACGCCGGCCGCGAGACCCGGCAAGATGCTCGTACGACAAGAAGAGGTCACTTATTATTACTAATTATAGCCCGAACCAGGATTTCATAATTTTTCTGGGGTGCCTATAATTTCTTGAGTAACAAACTGACAATGCTTTATTACTTCTAATGTGTCCGAGTTTAGTAGCTGTTTTTTATCGGGGAATACTACTTCCTATTAATATTATAAATGTGAAATTTGCAATATTTTTGAATTTGGATGTTGTCTGCGCCCTTTTTTATAAATTAAACGTTTAAAAATATAAATACACAATCACTCAATACATTCAATCGATACATTCATTCCTAACTTTAAGATTCAACTTTAAGATATAAGATATAAGATTTAACTTTAAGATTCATCACTAATTTACTATTCACTCAATACGACACACGTTAACGATACGTTTAGTGCAGTGGCTAAGCGATTGGCTTCTGCGCTACGGGTCGTGGGTTCGATTCCCACACGGAACAAAAATTTGTATGGCCTACAGGTGGTTGTTTCGGGTCTGGGCGTTTGTTTGTGAGATTTGTGTCTGTAAACGCACTCACGATACAAGAAAAATATCAGGGTAGGGCAATGTTTTAAAAAAAAAAAAAAAACGCAGGGTACAATGTGTTGTGATTCCTGACCCGACCACGACATGGAACGGAGATTTTACTATGGCACAAAATGGTTATTTTAATTGTGTTTTATTGTGCCACTTATCCCAGGAATTTGTGCCTAGTACTTTTCGAGTAATAAGAGTACGATTGTGGTCGGGCTGGGGATCACGGTTCCTGACCCGACCACAACCAAATCTAATAAAATATCAATAGTGGGAAGTTACTGATTATGCCAAAAATATGTGTCAAATTGTGCCTATGGCACACACAACGCATTAAGTCAAGTAGTCACACTCTATGTATAATTTAGTCTGCAATTAAACATTTGAATTCTGTTAGTTAAGATTTAACTGAACTGTTGTCGTAACAAAATTGGTCATTTGTTACGACGTAAGAAATAAAAATGGAGTTTATTTCGTCAGCTTCCTTATTATTATATTTATTAAATTTTTACATAAAAAAAATCTATGGAAATCGCTCGGGAATCAAAACCAGGGTGCTTCCCGTTGATCTAGAATCATGAAATTTGGCAAGATGCAAGATCTTAGGTACATCACAAGTAAAGGAAATAGTCTGAAAACTATGTTTTTATATTTTAAAAGGTTAATTCTTAACTATTAACTTCTTGACCCCTGTATTAATAGTAAAAGTATGCAGCAAGGGATCAGCTTGTACTGGTACTCTTTAAACGAGATAATTTATGTTTAAATTTCAACTTATCGTCATAATTTGCGTTACAGAACCCTCAGGAAACGAACCCGACTCGCATTTGACCGGTTTTTTATACAAGCTTAACACACTAATATAATGCTACAAAACATAGTGGTTGTATTTTTTTTTATAAATACATACAGCGTGGAAGGGACATCGTAACACAAACTTCGTGAAAAGGTTCCTCATAAAGCCTTAAATTAATTTACGTAAGTCATTAATATCACAAATGATAGGTTACAGATGTTGTCATTTTTAAGCGCGCAATGTACTGCGAATGCAAACAACGAGTCACAATCACAACCGCAAGCCATTACTCCGCTAACGCGTTCGCTCATAAAATAACATAAGTAGGTACCTACCTAATGATTCCGATGAGGTACCTACCTACCTACATGGCAATTAGTTGGAAACAAATTAACACTCACCTTAATCTCTTTTATTAGGAGTGAGGGACTCCTAATAAGATAGGGTTCAAAGTGGCCGCCACCAACTTGCTCACAAATCCTAGCGCGGCGCAGAGTTTCAGCGTGGACACGGTGCAATAAGGTGGGGTCTCGGACATACTCCGCACGGAGCGTCGCAAGCGATCTCGCATTTCTGCTGCCGTATTGCACTCCGTAACAAAGTCCCTATCTTGACCCCACAGACAAAAATCTAGTGGGGTCAAGTCTGGTGATCGCGCTGGCCAGGGTTGTGGATCGAACCTCCCAATCTACTGGTCACCAAAAGTCGCTGTAAGGTGTAAGGCTGTCGCACTGGAAGAGTCACGTGTGGGGGAGCGCCATCGTGTTGGTACCACGCATCCCGGAAGTGGGCCACCGGCATCTCTCTAGTTACGGGCACTAAACGTATGGTTACGACTGTTACGTATCCGAGGCATTTTCGTTCAAAATACACACAGTACAACACAGACAAAAAAACAACTCTACTGATAATAACTAATACGCTCAAATCCAAAATCACGAAAAACAACACAACCGTTTACAATGAACGCAAATCGGAAACTGAACTGATCAAAAATCGGCGAAATTCAAAATTTTACTTCCTTTACAATTTCGCCGACAAGCCGTCATAGACTCGTAGGCACCTAGATCATGCACAGACCAATAAAATGATAGACTGTGCCAACGCATGGTTAAAATTTACTAAAGATCAGATTACATCGGTTAAACAAAGGTGTTAATGCAAAAACAAATGTTTATAACAAAAATTGCCTAAAAAAAAGGTTAATTACTAAAAAAACTTATTTTTTTACATTCAATTTATTAAAATTGATAACAGTATTGGACATACTATCAGAGATCATTAATAATCCCAGATAAAAAGTCTAAATAAAAGTAGTCAATCTGATATTAATTTACGTAATAACGCATCTGTTAGATTCATAGGCACTGGCCGCTATAGCTTTGTCGATACCGCGCGTCGGCGCAACGGCAGCGGCATGTCGGCTTCTTTGAGTGAGCGCGCGCTCAGTGACTAGTGCCTACACTGCCTACTTTGTTGCACTCACTTACTTTGTTGCGATAACCTCGGTTCGTGAACTTTACCAAAACAGCTGATCGGGAGCACTTTTTAAGTTTGATTTTCATTGCTGTTTTACGTGAAAATTGTGAAATAATTGGTTTTTTCTTTTTTATCGCATTGGGATGGAAAACAATAATGATTTTATACACTATAAATTAAAAAAAACTGCAAAAAAAATCGTAAAAATTAAGAAAAAAGCGACGAAAAATTCCAACGCTGGGGGGTTCAGAATCATGTACTGGATCCATGGTACACGTATACGTTACGATGTCCCTTCCACCCGGTATATACGCGTACGAAGTCGTGAACAAATCCAGTAAAATAAAATAATAAAGTCCTTTATATGTAGCATAATTTCAGAAAATAAAACTGCTTGCAAAGTCGTAGTAAAATTGCATAGCGTGTGATTGACACACTTTCATTTCTTGATTATTCAATTTTATCCGAATTAAGATATATTCTGTGATATGAATAGTAAAAGAATTTCGTGTGACATAGGCACAATTTGACACATATTTTTAGCATAATCAGTAACTTCCCACTATTGATATTTTTAACCGACTTCAAAAAGGAGGAGGTTCTCAATTCGGTTGTATTTTTTTTTTTATTTTTTTTTTTTTTATTTTTTTTTTTTATGTTTGTTACCTCATATCTCCGTCATTTATGAACCGATTTGAAAAATTCTTTCTTTGTTCGAAAGGGTATACTTCCCGATTGGTCCCATATAAATTTTGTTACGATTAGACAATGAACTTCAGAGATATGGAACGGAACTCCTCATCGGATCAAAGCAAAATTCTCAAATTACTAATATTGCTTTGTTTATATTTGTTGTTGGGAACTGACTACTGGAAAAGAGGAGGGGGTGCATGTCCCCCCCTCCCCCTTTGGAATGTTTTCATTATATCGTGTAAGGTATCATTTGAAAGGGCTTTTTATGCCCGACTACGTCAAAGCCAAAAAGAAGGGTTATGAAGAGGAGGGGGTTAAGTTTATGGCACTAAAACGTATTTAATAAAAAATAAACTTTAAAAAAAGTAAAAACCGACTTCAAAGAAAAACTAAAAGGAGTGAAATAATTACCATAATATAAAATTAACAGTTTCAGAAGTCGGTGCAACTCTACACTGAAACAAATAGAAGCCACCGACTTCTGAAACTGTTAATTTTATATTATGGTAATTATTTCACTCCTTTTAGTTTTTCTTTGAAGTCGGTTTTTACTTTTTTTAAAGTTTATATTAGATCTGGTTGTGGTCGGGTCAGGAACCGTGATCCCCAGCCCGACCACAATCGTACTCTTATTACTCGAAAAGTACTAGGCACAAATTCCTGGGATAAGTGGCACAATAAAACACAATTAAAATAACCATTTTGTGCCAAAGTAAAATCTCCGTTCCATGTCGTGGTCGGGTCAGGAATCACAACACGGTACAATCCCTACTTCCGCTTTCCCCGCCTTATTTCGTCAGTTGCCAAAAAGCTCAATTCAAACACGCGCGCGTTCGATGATCCGGTCTGTAAAACATTCAAAATAAATTAACAAAAAACCAAAATATGTATTGTGTGTAAACCTAAATAAAGACTGCTGTGGGTTGCTTACGCCAGTGACCATAAAAAGTGGCCATTCCGCTGCCCTCTAACACCAAGCTACCGAAGGACTCAACAACCCTTTGCTCCCACAGATGTTAGTTAATCAATCACGCCTTAATGGCTGAACAGATTTGGATGAAATTTGGCACACAGGTAGACCATGCCCTGGATTAGGACATAGAATACTTTTTATCTGGGTACGTTAAGTAGTTCCCCCCGGATGCGAGTGTAAGCACGAGCAACAACTAGTAAGATAATATATTGAACGGATGTTGGTCTAATTGTTAGGGTCATTTTGTTAAACATTTGTTTGATATTTGTACAGGTGGAAGCACTCATAGCTGCTTTGAAGCTGATAGCGAGCGTGGCGCGTGAAGACCACGCCGCGTGCGCCGCTATATGCGAGAATTTACAGTGGGACGCCGTTAACTGCATGTTTGGTTAGTATAACTTTCACTCTCCCCCTTTATAAATCCAGTTTATCCTCATCATTCAGCCTAAAGACGTCTTCTGGTCATAGGTAGCCTTGTCAACCGTCCCGCGAGAGCCGGGACGACCCGTTTCTAGAGTTTTAGAGGATGCGTCCCGCGAAAGACGTTTGTGGGACGCTAATTATCCCGTTTTATCGTACCTACAGCTAAAGCTTCGGGCTGAAGTCGGGATTTAGTGAACGCACGTTTTGTTTAGCTAGAAGAGTGGAGATTGTGACCGCGAGTCTCGCGTCGAACGAACGAAAAAATAATTTCTAATTGACATTTTCGCCTCCCTGTACTTTGACAGTTGGGTCCCGCTTTTTTTGCCACGTCCCGCATTTTGACTGCCAAAGTCGCGGTAAATTCATACAGTATAAAGGTTTGCAAGCCTAGTCATAGGTCTCAAGCATCGCCACATCTCGCGGTCCTGTGCTTCTTAGCACCCCATGCCCCGCCGTTACCTAGACCGCTACCGTAACCAGGGCTAGCAGAGCCGCCGGGGACTAGGGGCTGTTTCTTCTTTATGCTATCCATGTTGGGGGGGTTATAGTCAGTATATCCTAACTTCTTTTAATAAGGTTTTTTCTTTCATCAGGTCTGATCTGCTGCCACATTCCGCTGCAGCTGAAGGCAGAGCTGTGCACTACGCTAGCAGCACTTGGCGGCACGCCTGCTACTGCGGGCAGAGTGTGGGCAGCATTAGAGGCAGCACAGCTCGTGTCCACCACTAACGATAAAAGGGCGCTAAATGCCGAGTTGCATGAGGTAATGTAAATTTTAGGCCAGCCATTTTAAATGTAGAATTAACATGCTTCGGGATTGAAATCTATATATTACTCATAGTTTTATTTCTATTGCAACTTAAATTGTTTTATGATCTTTTCCATAGTTTTTGTCATTTTGAAATCAACTTAGTTACTTTGTTTTTAAAGTTAATATTTATGTCAGTGTGGGGACCACAACACAACAACAAAACAAGTATTGTTTTATTTACTCATTTGTAAACATCTTGACTATGTTTCATTTGTTTCTCTTTCAGTCGATGGTACCGAGTCCGATTTCAATGCAATTCTAATCGTCAAATTAGAATGAAATAGTTCAGTAATCAAAATAATTTGCAGTTAAAATTATGATTATATCAGGTGACTCGTGATTATTCGAATCATTCGAAAATAATATTTAGATTATACAAGTCCGTGGGCAAGTCGATTATCAATTCGATTAAGCAATCGATATTAGAAATATGTATTTCGGATTCGTGCATTGGTAGATAATGATTAGTAATGTGTTGTGATGTTCCCGGGTGCAGGTAGAGTGTCGTATCGAGGAGTACCCCCTGTCCCGCGCGTTCCTGACGTTGCTGGAGTCTCTGTGTTCCGCAGCCCCACTACCTCGTGCGCTGGGGGCGGGGGCCAGGGCTCCGGGGCTGGACCCGTACGTGGAGCACGCTCTCAACAGACTGGCCCTGCCTGCGCCGCACAGGCCCTATGCGAAGCCCACCGAGAAGTGGCAGGTACTGTAACAGCTTTCAACATACATTTAATAATTTCAGCAAGCCAGGACCTTATAACGCGGTGTCTTATGTAGGCGGTTCAAAGCGACGCGAATTGCGAAGCGATCCGATGCGGTGACACGCTAATTCAATGCGATGCGGTGCAAAGCGGCGGCTTTGTCCTACGAGCTCGCGAACCGCGCGCCGCGCGCCGCCGTCATTCAGTAGCACTGTACGGCACCGTATCCAGTTCGCGCGAAAATATCAAGCCAACTGATCGCTTTCGCTTCGCTTCGCGCCGTGCCGCACCGCACTCCACGTGCGTTTGGTCACGTAGGCCATTTCAATAGGTATCGACTGTTTGTTTTTTTCGCGTCGTTTCTAGATCGCTCACGTAGGATAATATGCCGCGTCAGTCCTTAGCCAAAGATGGTCGCTGCACACACGCCTGTCTAGCGAATTGGATGGTTATCTCGCCATTTATTAGCTCCACTCGGTTAGGAAAATATTGATTTACATCACTCCTTCTCCTTAGCGTGTCAATAGCGCTCTAAATTTTGTCAGCTCTCATGAGTTCTGAAACTCAGCTACGACTTTTGCATTATCAGTAGCGTGTACTCCGTGACTTTGTAGTCGTCTTAATGCCGAAAACCATAAATTTTGGTCATCATTCTATACAACTTTTACTATGGGAGGATCACCAAAATAGTAAAAAGAAGATCATGCAAAATAATCAGTGTTGCTCAACAAAATGTACGAAATATTTATGATTAGTTACGGTTTACTCACGTGTATTTTTCGGGATTGCCCGACTAGTTTCGGACCCAAACGGAGCACTTAATCATAAGCTGAACACAAGGAGAAGTCGCGAGTCGAAAGTTCGACTCGCCAACTCGCCGCGTGTCTAGCTGTCTGTCTGGCTCCGTTTGGGTCCGAAACTAGTCAGGCAATCCCGAAAAATTTACGCAAGTAAACCGCAATTAATCATAAATGTGAATGAGCCTCAAGGAAGATTAAAAAAAAAAAAACCCTTATTAATTTTTCTAACTTTTCAATTTTGGTCCAATAGTAGAAAGATAAGTAGAGTATATGGTTTTCGGCTGTAAGACGACTAAAAAATCGGATGCATCATCCAATATTTGTTAACAAAATGCGAATGCACCGTAAAGGTTTTATCAATCTCTATTTTCCCCATAGATGCTCTCCCTGTGCTTCCGTCTGTTCGCCCGCTGGCTGGAGCAGTACGAGCCGTCGCCGTCGGACTTCCCTCCGGTGGGGCGCGAGCCGGACACCAACCCTCCGCCCGGGTTCCGCCTGCTGCTACAGCTACACACCAAGTCTGAGCTGCTGCGGCTACTGCTCACCTCACTCGACGAGGCGCACGACTTGCTGGACAGGCAACCCCAGCCCGCTAGGGTCAGTGGAACTTTACTAAAAAGAGATTTTACAGGGTTTTATTATTTTTTAATTATGGGTGCAGATAATAACTGCATGCATTTATGTTCAGTAATATTTGGGAGGTCCTTTCTACAACTGTTATAGCTTCGGTCTGTACCTTTTTTTATTGCTGTGGTGACAGTTAAAGACATGGGAAGGCAGTCCTAAGTGGTATTAAATACAGGGTGGTAACTTGAGATGGGGCATCAAGGGCAGCTACCTTAACCATTGTAGCTACAGGAAAGCATTCTTAGAAGACCACTCCTAACTTTTGGAATAATTTCTATCTGCATTCACAGATTTTGAAAAAAATGTAGTCAGCGATAAAAAGGGCAGTGTTCACAAAACATTTTTATGATGCCAATCGACCTTATTTCCCATAAGCATTGACATAGAATAAGTATGGACCTCGGGTCATCGCTCAAAAATGTCCGAACCGAAAGAGAGTTAAAACACAAGAAAATTGAAAAGAGTACAATTGCGCGCGTCATTCTTCATTTGGGCGAACAAGCAGCTACACCTCAATGTCACATGTCAACAATGCCGTTCTGTGTACTGAGATCGTGTAAAAACTACTCAAAAAAGTGAAAAAAGTTAATGGTGTATCACTTTTTCAGTAGGTATATTATTGTTTTTCAATTTTAACGTATTATTTTGTTAAGGAACATTATATTTTACTTAAAATTGAATTAATTTCAAGAGCAAAACACACAATAATCAAACTAAACAAAAAGTATCTTCTTTTCCTTCCTTTGTTTGATCAATTATGTCAACTTCATTTGGTTGGATTACCGTAAGAAACTTGACATATTTGGCAGAATTTAGAACAAAGATTCCAAAGAGTCGTTATTTTTACGCGATGTTTTTTTTGTATTGCGATTTTGAACCAGTTGCAATTTGTTTTGTTCTATTCATTTAACAAGTTATTTTTAAACTTGCATTGTATGCAAACATAATATGTACGAAAATATGTATGTTGTCCTTCCGTTTCAAAATTGTATTGGTTTTTCGATCAATACTAAGTTTCCGATCGAGCTGAAATTTTGCAGATAGGTATTTGCATATTACACACAGGAACAAATGGTAGGCTCGTTGAGTTTCAGATCATGCACTTTTCATTACATAAATAATGACGTAGGTCCGGTGGTAGAGCCGGAAAACGGGCTCTGGAACTTCCTAATGGCAAATAGTGGACACGTGACGTTTGGGATCGTTTGTTTAGTTATCATGAAATCTTTTAAATACTTACACATGACAAACGACTGTTTTTTCAAAAAAAAAAAAAAACCTCTGATTTAATTTCAGTTTTCCTTGAGATCAATTAGATGAAGATGATGATGATGCTGATGGTGATACTTCAGCAAAGGAAGCGAAATCGCGTTTTTGAAAATGACGATGTTGTAATTTTGCAAGAAATGTTCTGTGCTCTTTCAGTTGGATTAAATATTTAGCGATCACAATAAATATAACTAATAATAAAATCTTTTAAAAATTAAGGTTGCTCTATTACTCCTATGTTCTCCAAATTTTCGTTTAACATTAGATGAAATTTCGAAATTTGAAAAATTGAGCAGTACTGTCATGTTTTCGTATGGTAAAAATTGTTGCAAGCTAAATTAGGCAGTATGATAACGACATAGGATTTCATACATCGTAAATAAGCTTGTTGGTATTTCTAAGTTTATATTATGTCAATTCAGGACACTTTTATCGTGAATTTTGTACTACACTCGTTGTTCATACTTATTCTAAGTCAATGCCCATAAGGATCAAAAGACTCTTCCGGACCAACTGAGGTTCGAGTACTAGAAACGTCAGAAATCTCAAAAAAACTCACTTGTGATGGTTTAGTTACAAGGGCAGCTATCTTAATCGTTGTGGTTACAGGAAAATGTTCTTAAGAGACTGTCCATAATTTTCTTTTAAACTGCCTAATTCACCTAAATTGACTTAAATATCGTGTGTCCTACAGGTATTCGTGGAACAGAGTCTGATCAGCATCCTACAGATATTAGAGCGAGCATTAGCGTTAGAGCGGCCGCTGTTAACAGCCGCAGCCGACGCGGGTCGCTCCGTGCTCATCGTGCCGCTGTCCAAGCTCATACTGGGTAAGGCTTACTATACATACAGCTACTGACAATAGTATCATACAGCCCTTCACTTGTTCCGCTTAGCTTAGCTCTTGCCCGACCGCCGCCGTGTGGCACAAAAATAATAAATAAAGTGCTCATCAGCATTTTTTACGTGCTGTTTGCCCTCATTTAATCACTCCATTTCTTAGCTGCTCTGTGTGCCGTGTATCGCGGCTTAATAAATTCGTTGGTTCGAGCCAGCAGTCCTTTCTGATGGTTTCTAACTATGGTAATTATACAAAGTGCTTGATAATCCTTACTAGTATTATAAATGCGAATGTAACTCTGTCTGTCTGTTATCTAACTAAACTACTGAATCGATTTTATCGATAGTTGGTACAGAAATAGTCTGGAACCCGGTGAAGGACATAGGCTACTTTTATCTCGAAAAATGTAGAATACGCGATAAACGACATCCACGCGGGCGACCTTTGGTTTATTATAAAAGTAACCAGTCTTTAATTTCAAACTAACTTTATAAAAACTGAGAAAACTATGTTATCTTGTCGCAGCGCCCGAGGGTCCGGACAACAACTGCCGCCTTGTAACGTGCTGCAAGGTGTTGCAGCACGTGTCGACGCTGCCGGCCGGTGCAGCACGTGCAGTAGCGCTGCTGTGTCGCGCCCTCAACACGCCGGCGGCTGCGCGACACCTGCTCGCCTCTATAACGCATCGACACGCATTAGCAGCGGAGGTTAGGTACGTATTGTGTGACGTGCTGCAAGTTGTAGCAGGTGACGAGCAGGCGGTACTAGAGTTTTCGCTCTCGATCTTTAAACACTGCGTACGCGCCACAAGCTCGTGGGATTGCGACGACAGCGATTACCTAACAACAGACGTTGTTGGCGGACTTTTCTCCCGCCATCTAGTAAGACATTAGCACTCCATTTGTTTACTACTCCGTGAATTTTACAAAAAATAAGGGATAATGTGCAGGAAGCGCTGCTACATGTAATGTGTATCTTGTCACTACAGTCGCCAATCAGAAATAAGCCGTATGATGTATTGCCGGTGATCGTCCAAATGACAGACGTTTTGAAGTGACTTTCCTTCTGCACATCCTGAATATTTGCTGTGTGACGTGCTTTTCATATACAAATCCATGCTGTCATCACATCTATAATACCTATTGTCTCCCCAGATACGGATTCGTGGAGGTCCTCGAGGCAGAAGAGTGGTCGGAGTCGGTAGTGTCAGGCGAGCGCGGCACCAACTCTGTGCGACAAGCTAAGGAGGGCGTGCTCATGTTACTGCAACACGTACTGCCCACCGCACCGCCTAACTTCGCGCATTTCTTGTTGGGCTATAACTTGACTGATGATGTGAGTATACAACTTAGTTTAGGATTGTCTACCTCTTCGCAGAAGGAAGCTGCGGAAAGGGAGAGTGAAAGTGCAAGTGGTCTTTCGGTCCGCAGAGTGCGCACCGGACATCGGCGAAGGGCGGTAACGACCCGGTTCCAGCCCTCGTAAACGAGTCTAAGGGCAGCGGACTAGGGGACGTCCGACGTCCCTCATCCAAATGGACCCGAGGTGGCGGCGCGTAGTGTTCCACTCGCGCCCCTCTTTGATTTCACGGGGGGAGTCCAATATACAACGTTATTTTTACTTTATACGAAAACCGAGACACCCCAACAAGATTTTCATCAGAACTTCCTGAATATGTGTTTTTTTTTAGTAAATCTCCAAGTTACACCTTAGTTTATGTCGCGTTAAGTTCCCTAAAAAAGTGTGAAATGCCTGAGATGTGCTATGCAGGGGTTGTCTAATACACGGAAACTGACCGAGAGGACCGTCTCAAGCCTCAAGGTGTCTATTCCCGTCAACTGTTATGGGTAGAAACCTACTGAAACAAAATTGAAATTTATGAAAAAAAAAAAAACAAAAAAAAATGTGGTGAAAAAAATATGTCAATCGATTCTCCTAGTGATTCTGAACAAACTGTTTCAGGTTTAGTATATACTAAAACTAACCTTGTATAATACCTCACTTCCTCTCCAGTTAGGGCCTGTAGAAGTAGACCGGCGCCAGTTAAGGTTTGCCGACGAAGGTATTGCTCCCGCGGCCCTCGACCTAAGTGCGCGAGAGAAAACCGGGGTGGTTTTAGGCAGTAAGAGTTTGACAGACCTCATCGCCATCTTCCTCTGGATAATAAACCTCTTCTAAATCAGGACTCTGTAGTCACTACGTCAGCTTTGGCCAATTCTCGAATCGATATTTCCTATACCCGGGCTGAGGTATTTTCATCGGTCATTGTTACCAGTTATTATCCTGTGATGTATTGATTTATCAGAAAAAAACCAAGGCACATTCACATGTTTCATTTATGACCGACTTTACCAGCATTGGATAATTTTTATGTTAGGAATAAGTACGATATTTTGACGGAGTTTCTATATAAAAGTAGTCAAAAGTTTTGACTCAAAACGTCGAATTGATGCCTTAGATAAAAGTTATACGACTGGTAAAATCGGCATTAAATATTTGTTATCACTAAAAAACACTGTATTTACTGTTTCGTGAATGCAAACGTTTGTTATTTGTGCAGGTAAGTCGCAGTTCACTAAGCGAGGCGGGCGCGTCGGGCTACCCGCGCACGTGTCTACACTCCATACTGGATATCTTGGAACAACACATCGCCTCGCACAACCAACAACACAAGTATGTATACTGCAATTACGTACTACAACAATCTATTTCTTAGGGCCTTTTTCCTGTGACGCAGGCTCGTGCCCGCATGCGTGAGTCACCCGCACCCGTGGCGCCTGAATTTCACCTTTTCATACATGTATTTATTGTGATGCGTGAAACACGCACGAAAAGGTGAACTGCGAGCGCCACGCATGCGGGTGACGCACGCACGCGGGCACGAACCCGTATGACAGGAAAAAGGGCCTTAAAAGACCTTTCATCCAAAGATTGTCTGGCAGAGACCGCTTTTAGCAATAAGATCGCCCATTGTACAACTTCTTTTACATTTTCTTTTGTATTTAATATGTGTATTGACAACAGATTATTCTTGATAAAATATAGGTCCTTGAAGACTTTACTTTAGAGACAGACCACTATAATAAATAAATTCCATAAGCTGAAGTGTTCCACTTAATCAATAATTTTATTATTTAAGTGGTGTCGATTTTCATGTATTTTGATTTTAAAACGTTGCCACTTAATTTTATTATGTGCCAACTCCAGTTACAAGTCACCCAGATTTTGTTTAAATGTGCGTTTGTTAATCAGGGAGGCGAACAACCTAGTAGAAAGCTGCTATCGTCTGGTGTACTGGCTGTGCGCGCGACCCAACACCTCAGCCCCCATACTGCGCTTCCTCAGAACTAGAGACTACTTCCTGTCCAGACATGTTAAGGCGACCATTGATCTCAAGGTAAGTTCTCTTGTCACTCAAATATATTGTGAAGCCTAGAGCTAGGCAAGGTCTAAGCCAGGGCTTCCCAAACTTATTTTAACTGTGAGGAAGTTGCCATATTTTTGCGACGCCCTGGCCTTCTTGCCATAATTTACCTACTAGTTGTAGTTCTAGCCTAATAACAATTTCTCAGAAAATCTCCAAATAGCATCAAATGTTTTTATTTGAAAATAAAGAACAAAACATAACAACAAAAATGAAAGCAAACAAAAAAGATAAAAAGCAAGCACACCCTTTTTTATCTCTTTTCGTTTGGTATTAATGAAAAGGCTGTGCTTGCTTTTCTGAGCATAGTTTCTCAAAACGAGGCTCAAGTTTCGAAATTGCCACTCTCGTCTCTGTCTCTAAACTTATTTTCGATTTCAACCTATTTAGATCGCCTCACGACGCCTCTGGGATAATACTGCGGCGCCCTAGGGCGTCGCGACGCACAGTTTGGGAAGCCCTGGTCTAAGCTAAATTTATTTGAACACGCAGTCCCGAAATTCAATGTTAACCCAAATGATAGGTTTAAGAACAAATTTATTTCTCATGAAGAATTGCATACATAATTCACTTACTGAGAAACAATGTTTAAAACTAAGATTCATATTCAGAGCGCACAAAGTACTTACGTAAATAAGAATCAAAGCAAAATATAAAAAATTAAATAAAATGTGGGTACGTAAACAAATAACATAAACGGTGAGAAACTCGATCGTACGTTAACTAGGCAGAACATGGATGCATGAGTTGATTTTTACTAGATGTGGCATTGATGGCATAGTCTGTTATAACAACTTTTTTCTACTAGTATGATTTTAATGTTATAAGATTATTCTATTTTTAGTTTATTATTCTATTTATATATTTTAGGTAAATAACTTTAGGTATTGGATTTACTCGTTGTCGTTTAATATAATTAATTACTGATGTTTTTTTTTTTTTTTTAAATTTGTTATTACTTTTAATTTTTTTCTTTCCCTTAATTTATTATTTCCAATTTAGAGTTATGTACTTAATCTGTATATTGTCTGTGTTGTATTTATATGTAACTGTAGAAATATTATTATATTATTTATTCCCTTATGTGTATGTATTAATTGTGTGAATTTTGAGTAATTTTTTGAACCGGGCATAACTTTTTTCTTCTTTTATTACTGATGGTAATGTATTGTAAATTTTAACACCCTCAAACTCCAAATTTCTTTTTCCATAGTTAGTTCTGGGAGGACGGGTCACTAAGTAACTAGCACGTCTTAGATTGATCTTTCGTGTTTGTTTTTTTGTTAGAAACTTTAAATTGGAATGGATTTCTTTATTTAATATTTTACGTATTAGAATACATGTGTAGTATACGTACGTTTGTCTTATGTTCATTATTTTTGTTTCCTCGTATATTTTTTTAGTAGGTGTCCGAAATTTATAGTTAAATAAGATTTTAATTAGTCTGTTCTGAACTCGTTGAATTGGATCTATATTAGTCTTCGCTGCAGTACCCCAGATCTCAATGAGGTAGTCGATATGAGGCTTAACCAAAGAATTGTAAATTAGATATCGTACTTTTGGAGGGAGACAATTTGTTATATTGCGGAGTGCCCCAGTGAGTGGACTTAGTTTAAGTTTAATTTTTTCTAGGTGTGGCTTCCAGGTTAGATTACTATCTAAGATAAGTCCGAGGTATCTTTCTTTATGTTTACGTTCAAGTAGTTGGCCATCTATTTTAAGTTCAAAATTATCATTTATTTTTTTGTTTTTAGCTGCAAAAATTACATAATTTGTTTTTGTTGTATTAATAGTTAATAGATTTGATTGAAACCACTCATTCAGCAGATTAAGATCATTCTGAGCGTCGGCTATTATAGCTTCAACTGAGTGTCCAAAGTAAAAGAGACTTGTATCGTCTGCATAAAGGGAGATGTCTCCTTTGAGGCCTAATTCGCTGATACTGTTAATATAGATAAGGAACATGAGGGGGCCCAATATTGATCCCTGGGGGACGCCAAAATCGAGGGCACAGGGATTGCTTTCATATTCACCTATTTTTACAATTTGTCTACGGTTATCCATATATGATTTAAAAATTTCCAGTGCTTTGCCTGTAACACCACTGAGTTCCAGTTTTTGTAATAAATAGTATGTCATGACTGATGGTGTCAAAGGCTTTTTTAAGATCAATAAATATACCTAAGCCTACTTGTTTTTCATCAATTTTACTTTTAATTTTAGTTACGATATCAATTGTAGCAGCGAGAGTATTTGATTGAGCTCTAAATCCATACTGTTTATGGTAAAAGAATCCCTTTGAATTCAGGAATGATTCTAATCGATTGTAAAGAATCTTCTCAAAAACTTTTGAAATCACCGGGAGTACTGATATAGGGCGGTAGTTGCATGGGTCAAATTTACTTCCGGATTTATGAATTGGTACAACTTTTGCAACTTTTAAATCGTTGGGAAAAATACCTCGTGCCATACAGTAGTTAATGCAGGCTGTTAGTTCCGTAGCAATTATATCTGTTACGCATTTAATAGTTTTTGTGCTAATACCATCAATGCCAGATGCAGTATTACAATCCAAATGTTTAATTATGGTAGTAACTTCGTTCGTAGTTGCTGGTTTCAGAAACTGTAATTGCGTTTCATCAGTTAGTTTACACTCTTCTAAAATTCTAATTCCTTTTGATTTTTCAAAGATCATACTTGCTAGGGTTGAGCCAATAGTCGAGAAGTATGTGTTGAAACTTTCACATATTTCTTTTTGGTCTGTAATAGTACCAGCTGCCGTTTCAAGTTTGTCCGGTCCAGTTCTGTCATGCAGTTTGTTTTTTGACAAATCATTTATGAGTTGCCACATTTTTCGTGGTTTACTTGAGTTTTCTTCAAATTTCTTTAAGTAATAGTCTCTTTTCGCTTTACTTATGTTGTGTGAGACTCTAGCCTTTATATGCTCATATTCTGCCTTTAATTCTGTGTCTGCCTTGTTTGTTTTATATTTTTGCCATAATACGTTCTTGTTATTTATCTCTTGTAATAGTTCCTTTTTTATCCAATCTTGCCGCGGAGGGTTTGAAAGTTTAACTTTTGTAATTTTGCACTTATTTAAACAAGATTGTAATTTGTCTGCCAGTTTCTCATACTCTGGTTCTTCTTGATTTTTAGGATATTCGTCTAGGCATCGATAAAGTTTATTGTAGTCTACTGCGTTGTACTTCTGTTTTATTATTGGTGGCGGTTGGTATTGCTTTATCTCTAAAAGTATTTGTTTATGGTCTGACATTGAAGATTCCATAGTGACAAAATGAAAATTATTTTCATTTAAATTACAAGAGACATGATCTAACATCGTCTTGGTTGAGGTTGTTTCACGGGTGCAGTGTTTTGGACTTATTTTGTTCAGAATTTTGTAGTTGTTCTCTTTTAGAGTGTGCTTGTAATTTCGTGTCGCTAAATCCGGTTTGAGTAAATCTAGGTTGTAGTCACCAAAGACTATTGTTCGTTTCAATTTATGTAATTGTTGCGAATACATTTCGAGAAAATTGTCCATGTTCATTTTATTAGGTTTATAGATAGCACCAATATTTAGAGAGAACTTTTTTACGTATAATAATAATAATAATAAGAAATGCCTGGCAACACTGACTGTCAAACGCAGCGTAAAATTTTCTTTATCAAAATTAAATAAAATTAATACAATCCTGCTACCGAAAAGTCTGAATACAGCTCCAAACATCTAAAAAACATCAAAACTGTTTTAATAATATATAATAACTAAATAGAAATGGCTGTAAAACAGAAACATAGAAAAAAATATATAAGTAGACGCAGGTGACATATGTCACACAGAAACAGGACCGACCCCACGATGAAGAAAATTAAAATATTATGCTGACACGATCAAGAGCTCGAGCCAGAGACAACCAAGCACACCTACCACCTCCGGACTCGTCGCCGAGCTCCGCCTCGCAGCAGCAGGGTTTGAATCCAGCCTCACCCGCTGCTGCAGTAGCGTCGAGCTCCAGCGACGAGTACTACTCTCCGCCGTCGTCGCCACCACCTGCACGTCGTCGGGGAGGCACCCGGCCGCCGGTCGGCTTAGGACTCCGAGGCCCATTGGCCTCTGACAGGGTCCCCGCTCCCGGTGGTATAGTGCCGCGCATGAAATGGACGCAGAAAATGAACGAAAGTGTTATGCGCGCGTACTATGGGGCTACAGAGGGGGGAACTAACCTGACTGCGTACCGTAGTCGGATGCTCTCTCTGTTCCAGGTGCTTGAGCCAGCTGTCAACGTGTCGGCCCAGCGACTTTCGGATCAGGTGCGGGTCATCCAACGTGGCCACATGTTGGATGACACCGTGCTTGATAGGCTACGCTCTGAAGTACAAAGCAGCCCTGTTATCTCTCCCTCATCACAAGTTTTGGAACAACAGCAAAATCTGGCCGCAGCTTTACCGCGGCCTAACCGTGCTGATGAGGAAGATGATGACAGGGCTGCAAACGTAAGTACCCAGTGCAATGATGAATTGAGGAGCGCTTTGGAGGACGCAATGCGGGAATACCGGTACACACGATCCGACCTTAGGCCTCGTATACCCCGCTTGCCCATGCACAGAAAAAACCGAGCGCTGGTGTGTGCCTTAGATTCGCTGCTGTCAAATTATTTTGATGGCAGCGAAGACCTTGGCGATACTCACTCGATCCTGTACTGCGCGGCTGTTGCGGCATGTCGTGTGGCTCATGTCAAGTTTACAGATAATGAGAGAGCCACACGACCGAAAAACGCCGTACCGGCTTGGCAGTGCAGGATCGAGCGCCGTATTTCCGAGGCTAGGGCACTCATCGGCAAGTTGGTCTGCTTTAGGGAGGGCAATACTCGACCGAGAGTGATGCGCTTTGTGAGACGAGCATTCTCGGGGACTGATGTCAGCCCTCGAGAGTATATGTCTCGTATCACAGAGCGCATCGACTTCCTAAAGCAGAAAGTCTATGCATGGGCAAATCGCATACGAAGGTATAGGCGGCGGGTGGACCGGTATACCCAGAATCGCCTCTTCCAAAGCGACGAAAGGTGGGTATATAGAACCTGGGAGCGACCTGATCAACGTGTGAGTGACACGCGCCTACCGGATAATGATGTCATGAATACATTCTGGCGCAATATCTGGTCGGTGCCTGTCGCTCACACTGAAGGTGATTGGATGCGGGAGGTCCAGCGAGCATGCGAACCGATTCAAGAAATGGGGGACATAATTATCAGTCCCCAAGACGTAGCCAGTGCAGTCCGTCCAATGTCAAATTGGAAATCGCCTGGGCCGGACGGACTGCACAACTTTTGGTTAAAGTGGCTACGCAGTTCGCATGCTCGTTTGGCCTCACAATTCCAGTCATCTCTGGAATCAGGGTCGCTTCCACAGTTCCTAACGACAGGAGTTACCCACCTGCTCCATAAATCAGGTAGTACCGCGGAACCAAAAAATTATAGACCGATCACGTGTTTACCGACGGTCTATAAAGTTCTTACATCCATTCTGAGAACAAAGATTAATAATCATATTGATAATAATTCTATCATGTCTGCTTCTCAGAATGGATGTAGGAATGGGTCCCGCGGTACTAAGGAGCTACTCCTCATTGACATGGCCATCAGCCAACAGGTTCGCCGATCCCGAAAGGATCTGTCGACATGTTGGATAGATTATAAGAAGGCCTACGACTCGGTGCCACATACATGGCTCATGAGGGTGCTGGAGTTGTATAAAGTAAATACAACTCTATGCGCCTTCCTGACGTCATGTATGGGGCAATGGAGGACGGTTCTTCGCTATCCAGGATGTCGGCAAATTCAAGGGATAGGAGAACCAATCAGGATTGAGCGAGGTATATTCCAGGGCGATAGTCTGAGCCCGTTGTGGTTTTGCCTAGCCTTGAACCCTCTAAGCACACTGCTGGAGGGGTCGGGGTTAGGCTATCGGTTGAGAAGAGGTGGTCAGGTAATATCCCACCTCCTTTACATGGACGATCTGAAACTCTTTGCCCCCAACAATTTGCGACTGCTGGAGTTACTGAAGGTAACTGAAACTTTCAGTAATTCCATCAGGATGGAATTTGGTGTGGACAAATGTGCAGTCATGCATGTAAAGCGAGGGAGGATTATGGAATCCGTGGGAACCCAACTCTCGGATTCCATACAACTTAGATCCCTCTCCTCAACCGAAACCTACAAATACTTGGGTATGTCGGAGGCATTAGGCGTCAATGAGACTGACATGAAGCAATCGTTGAAGGAGCGCTTCTTTGGCCGCCTGAAAAAAGTATTTAACAGTCTTTTGTCAGGCGGAAATAAGGTGCGCGCCTTTAACGGTTGGGTCATGCCGGTCCTGATGTACTCCTTCGGCATACTCAAGTGGACTCAGACCGAACTGGACGCCCTGGATAGGAGAGTCCGTTCGCTGCTGACTGCTAATCGCATGCATCACCCACGTTCATCGGTAATGAGACTGTACATCCCGCGGAAGTGTGGGGGTCGAGGCTTTTTAAATGCTAAGACCCTCCACAACCGTGAGGTGTGCAGTCTCAGGGAGTACTTCTCCCAAGCCGACGTGGGGATGCATCGAGATGTAGTCGCAGTGGACAAAGGATTCACCCCGCTCTCCTTGGCTAAAGAGAACTGGCGCAAGCCTGTAGTACTTGATACTAATGGCCGCAGGGAGGTATGGCGGAGCAAGGAGCTTCACGGACGCTTCTACCGGGCCCTTCATGGGCCCGATGTAGATTTTCTAGCGTCCGTGGCCTGGCTACGTTTCGGTGACCTATTTGGGGAAACCGAAGGTTTTGTCTGTGCAATTATGGACGAAGTAATGATGACGAACAACTATAGAAAATATGTTGTGAAGGACGGCACGGTTGACATCTGTCGGGCATGCCACTGTCCCGGTGAATCTATCCGACATATTGTCTCTGGTTGTTCTCGTCTTGCTAACGGTGAGTATTTGCACAGGCACAACCTCGTAGCTAGGATTATCCACCAGCAACTTGCTCTCAAATACAACCTTGTGGACGCAGAAGTACCATACTACAAGTATGTGCCCGACCCAGTTCTCGAGAATGGTCATGTCACATTGTACTGGGATCGATCTATCATCACCGACAGGACTATTGTTGCCAATAAGCCTGACATCGTGGTGATAGATCGATCAGAGCGTCTCACAATGATTGTTGATATCACGGTTCCGCATGACGAGAACCTTGTGAAAGCCGAGAAAGATAAAGAAATTAAATATCAAGACTTGGCACACGAGGTTGTCGCCATGTGGGATGTTGATTCAGCAATCATTGTGCCGATAGTCGTTACGGCCAATGGCTTAATAGCCAAGAGCCTCGACCAACATCTTAAGAGGCTCTCGTTGGGCAGCTGGATCAAGGGCCTGATACAGAGAGCGGTACTTCTGGACACGGCGCGTATTGTTAGGAAGTTCCTCTCTCTGAGGCCCTGACCACCGGTAGCTTGGACCCTGTTCCCGATGCCGGTGGGCTACTATATTTTTATATTTTTAAATGTTTTTGTTTTTTTTTTTTTATATGGAAATATTTAAAAATGTAATTTTATATGTATTTTAATGAATAAAGGGAATAATAATAATAATATATTTATTTGCCAGAAACACGGTACAAAGTTGTTACATACATGTATAGATCATCATGTTTCGCTGACACAGCAGCATGCAAAATGAATCACATTTGAAGAAATATGGGTTTGTTACTATTAATTAAATTATTTATCACACTAGCAGAGTATTTAAATGTATTACTTTTCTACAACTTAATAACAAATAACATTCAAAACACCAAATATAACTTATTTTTGTCTGTATCTTAATGCACGATCAAGTGTAAAGAATTTGCACGGATTTTTATTAAAAAACTCATTAATTGAATAAAAACATTCCTGTAACAACCATTTTCTCAAAGCAGTGCAAAATTTTTTGAAAGGTAATTTTGTTAACGTCTGTGGCAAAGCATTATAAATTAAAGGAGCCATGTAAACGCAGCTATTCCGAAAAAGTTCTAACTTAGGAACTGGTATTTGAAATTCCAAATATGTAGCTTTCCTCTTATTTGTATTGTCATTTCTTTCAAATAACGTAGTATTAGATCTTAAAAACCTAGCAACTTCGTAGATATATATGCAAGGTACAGTTAAGAGGTTATGTGACTTAAATATAGGCCTACACGAATCGGACCACTCCATATTAAACATTGCACGGATGCACTTTTTTTGAGCAACAAAAATTCTCGCTATTTCGGAAGAGTTTCCCCACACGACTATACCGTAGCGGATTACAGAGCAGACATAGGCGTGATACACCATTAAAGAGGTATGTCTAGAAGTAACATCTTTAACCTTTCTTAAGGCAAAAACAAATTGGTTGATTTTTTTACAAATTATTTCTATGTGGTTCTTCCAAGTAAAATGCTCATCAAGTGTTACTCCTAGAAACCTTGTACTATGTACCTGTACAACATTAAAATTATTATACACAACATTAAGGTGTACAGGTTTACTTTTCCATGTTTTGAAATGAAGCAGATTCGTTTTTGAAATATTAATTTTTAATTTATTTATATCCAACCATTTTATAACGTCATTCAATGTTTGATTAATTTCACTATCATAGTTTTGTTGATTTCTACATTTGATAATAATTGTGGTGTCATCAGCGAATAGGACACATTGATGCTTTATTGATTGTGGCAGGTCGTTTATATAAATAAGGAACAATAATGGTCCCAAAATGCTACCTTGAGGTACACCGCAACTATTAATTTTCGGTTCAGAATCAAAATTCTCTAAACGGTTTGCTAATTGATTGAATTTTGTTACCCTTGTTAACTTGTTATACCCAGAGATAATGAGTATCATCCACGCATTTTTCTTCAACAAGATGATGTTTGAGATTGTTGTGCACAAATATTGACACTCCACCTCCCCTTTTATTTTGTCTGTAATTGTAGTAATGGGTATAACAGGGTATCTGGAGTATTTTTGCCTCATCTTCACTCTTAATCCAAGTTTCCGAGAGTATAATAATATGTATAGTTACTTGTATGGAGGCGATAATACATCTGAGCTCATCGAATTTACCCGGTTTAACAATGCTACGAGTGTTCGCATAAAAACATTTTAGAGATTTTTTTGTAAAAATAATATCCGAGTAATTGTTTGTTATTTGATAGGGCAGTTTATTAATATTTAAAGTTGTATACTTTTTTTAAAACACATTAGTAGTTTAATTTGTGAGGTCGAGACGAGATTGAGGTCAAGAGAGGATCATTTTACAAATAAACAAGAATTATAGGTATATTTTTTTTTAATTTAGGTAACTGAAACCCGAAATAGCTAAACTTTTTTTCTGGGACTTGTAATTTTTCGTGTCGGGTTTGTGGAGTCACTGGGTGGGGTTACAGCTAAACTGCAGTTTGGGATATGACAGTCATGTTTTATTGTGATTTTGAACATGGACGATTGGTTTTGATGTTTTATTAAGATTCGTTTATACATGTGACAACCCCATACAAAAGATAAAAGATCTGAAATGATCACAGCTGATGGAGTAGTAGGTTGTTGCACTGTGTTCTCGCGGTCAATAATAGCTTCATAGGGCAGCATGCCTCCACGGTGACACTTAAGTACGTTCAGCACATCGTAGGCAGTCAGGCCTGCTACCAACTAGCAACCTCGCTGAACTTACACATATTGATGTCCATATATATTCGCAGTCGGCGTCGGTAGTGACGCTGTCGAGTCGCTCGTGGGTGCTGCGCGCGTGTGCGTGCGAGGCGGGCGCGGCCGCCGCTACCAGGCAACACGCGGCACTGTCTGCACTGCTCACTGCACTTACACATACTGCACACCACCCTACTCAGGTGAGAACTACTCCTATCTGTCTGATTAGTTAGCATCTATGCAGAGATGAATAAAGTCGTCCCCTTATTGTCGCCGTAAGCTGCGGTCTCACGGCCAGTTAATCGATAGGCCGCGCCGGACGAGGGAACAACAAGCGTTGAAAAAAGCAGGAAAAATTCCCGTTTCTTTCCAATTCCGTTGTTTTTTTCAATGTTTCATTCGAAAGTTTCAAGAAAATTTGCCAATATATATTTCATGTTTTTTTCCAATGAAACCGAAAAAAACCGAAGAATATGAAAAAAAACGGGAAAATTTCACATATTAAAATATATTTCAATTTTAATAAAACTTGTATTTTTCAACTTTTCAAAACATCAATCGAAACATTCGAAAGAGTCCTGTTTCTTTCCAAAGGAATCCTTCTGTTAATTTTTCTATGTGATAAGCGAAAAAAAACGGAAAAAAACCACAATTTGTTTTTTTCCACGAAAAAAACTAATTGTTATTTTCGGCATTTTCAACGCTAGCAACAACACATGGCGCGGCCTGCCGCGACCCGTGCCGAGTGTTCCCACGACGTGAGTTTCATTCCAACATGAAAAGTGATTCGTTCGTCCACTCCATCATGTACGCAAGCGAATAGCGACGGTCGATAGGCGGTGCCACGCCTTTGAACTTACCGAGTCCCGATGGATCGGACGGGCGAAGTCAGGCCACCGCGGGCTTCATCGGATGCGACGGTTCCCACGGCCTGTCAGCCTGGCCTGGCGCGATCTGGCCTGTGATAAACCAGGCCATGGGACCGCAGCTTTAGAGTGAAACCTTCGGAAATGCATTTGGTCATTGGGGTCGTCCATTAATCACATGATGTTTTTTAGCAACTTTTGAACCCCCCTCCCTACCCCTGGTGATATGTGGTGAGGTTTTAGACTAACCCCCCCTCCCCCTACGCAAAATCACGTGTATTTTTTTGGTACAAAGTGTCTTAACATTTTTCAGAATATTATCATCTTTAAATACAGGAATAATATAATTACTTAATGAATACTGGAAAATTATCACTGTGATAAAATGTCTAGGCAAACATTTAGGTTGCAGAAATCGTTACCTGGCAACGGCGAGTCAAGGTCACGCGCCATTTTTCGGTATAGAAATCGCGCGCTCAACGAAAAAAATTAATACATATCTCACTTTATACCTTCCCCCTTGTGATATTTAGTGACTTTTTCCGAACCCCCTCCCCCCCTTTCTAGCCTCACGTGATTAATGGACGATCCCATTGCACGGTTCCTGCGGACGAAGTCGCTAGTCAATTATATTTATTACGAATATTATATACCCAATAAAGGCTTAATTTCAGTGCCTACAGACTACTTTCGCATAGAGCGGCTCTCTTATAATTATTGTACCTATTCGTCATGATAAAATAAAAATTATCAAATTGCATTTAGACATTTAGCAAACAGATGTTAACTTCAAAAACTTTAAAAATATTCATATTATGTATTTCAGACATGTTTGCAGATCCTACATTCTGTCTTAGGCTTAAAACGCACTAGCGGCCAGCCGCATGCGGTTGGCCGCAAATCGATTTTTACATGAAACCGCATGATCTCAACGCACTGGCGCACGACGGCTGGCCGGAAATCAGTGCGTTGAGATCATGCGGTTTCATGTAAAAATCAATGTGCGGCCAACCGCAAGCGGCACGCCGCATTTGCGGCTAGCCGCTAGTGCGTTTTAAGCCTTACATCCGTTTTTGTCTATAGGGTAGTTTGTCTTACTAGAGATAGAAATTTGACGTAACTTCTATGGAGCTTTATGTCAAATTTCTACATCTAGTAAAGGAAACCGTCGACAGGTAGGTTATTGAAAACAGCCGTTAGCTAATAAGATTGTTCACATGCTCAAAACAATTAAAAATCATGAAAACTATAGTTGACTTATTACCTTGTAGGAGTGGGAATGGTGTCTCCTGCGTCGTACATTAGAAGAGCTACCAGTGAGTGTAGAGGCAGCGACTGAGCCCCGCTGGGAGCTGTTCCAAGCGCATCAACTACGACAGGCTATCGCATCCTGCGACCTGCCTACCGGTTTGTACATATTTTTTTGGAACGTTAAATTATTTATGGTACTGTATTACAATTTTTTGTATAAAATCATTAACTCGGTCTACCGTTAAACTCTGCTGGACATTGAACTCTCCCCAAGAGATTGGTAACAGCTTTCCCTACAATATGTCACTGTTTTTCATCACTGAACAGAGGTGTTTGTATGAGGTTTTAATCCAGTTGTCTTTGTAAGAAACCAGGCTTCTAGTAGCACGATGCATTGTTTGTAAGTGAGATTGATTTCCAGGGAGATTGGGTGTTGTGCAGCTACTTGTATTTAGTCATAACGTGTGTTCTTGTTTATTCTAAGGTTTGGGAGGCAAACGTATAAGCGTATCGCGCGTACACGCACTATTGACGCGTGAACTGGCAGCACTGCACGCTACCGCGCCGCAGAGGAACCTCGTCGCCACCGAGATACAAAAGGTCAGGATATAGACATAAGATATTATAAAGATGACAAAATAACCTATAAGTAAAAGTTACACAAAGTTTTTTTAATCCTTCTACTATTATAAAGGTGAATATTTGGATGTTTATGAATTTGTGAATCAATCACGCCTTAACGGCTGAACGGATTTTAATGAAATTTGGCACACAGGCAGACCATGACCTGTATTAGGAGATATCGTCAGTGAAGTTCTAATAGTGCGGAAGTCAAAAATGGCTACTTTACAAGAGAGTGAAAAAAACTATTTAAAACGAGCGTAACCTACGCGGAACGCAATTTTTTTTTTAATTATCATAACAAAAAAACTCTGATGATTTAATAAATCTTTGAAAATCCTAAAAATCTTTTTAATTTCAAGTAATATTGTGGCTTTCCCAGTGTTGTCTGTTTTTGTCACAAAATGACTTACGCACTGTTAGAACTTCACTGACGAACTTGACTGACTTTTTATTCGGGTACATAAAGTAGTTCCCCTAGGATGCAGGTGAAACCGTGGGGAACAGCCAGTTTAATGTAATTTATTTCTATCCAACAGGTTTTAGACTACATAACAGAAGTAAACCGACAGCGCAACCTAGCGGCCACACTCACACACTACTACGACTCATGGCGACAACTAACAGAAATACTATTCTGTGTCGCCCCACACGATATCCTCAGCCTGGAATCTAGGAAGAACCTGTTACTAAACATCCTACAAGACTTACTAAACAAGATCCCGCCGGGCGAAGTACTGCCGCAGCTAGGAAACCTGGCCTCAGGAACAGTGTTGCTCCTACTAGTAAATCTACGTCACTGCTATATTCTACAGAAGAGAGACTCCAATCAGAAGTCTTCGGAGTTTGAAATGAGCTTCTTTGGACCTTCAAATCAAATCATGCAAACAAATTCTCTTACTCTGAAATTCATTTTACATAAAATTTTATCCTGGATTCTCGTCTCCGGTGGCTCAACACAGAAAATGCGAGTGAATCTATATGGAGCTTTATTGAATTATTTAAATATTGTTAATTTGAAGTCGAGTGCAGCAGATCCGGAGGACGAAAACATGAGTAATACGTATGTCAGTCGATTGGACAGTTCCAAAGCGAGACCAAGCAGAGAAGAATCTGCTTTAAAATCTATGGTGATTGATGTGATTAGTGATTTTGGTGAGAATTTGTGTTCTATCGTGTGTGGGGACTGTATTGGGGCAGGTCATGACGTGTGCAGGATGGTGGCCCTGGCCTGTTTGGACACCCTCATAGAAATTAACCCGAGGACTGACTGGATGAATACGCTGACCAATCAAGGGTATCTGAGGAGTCTTATTGATAGTTTGCTGCAAGATGATGAGGGGTTGAAGGAGGTGAGTTGATGTGTTTTTTTTAGTACAGTATAATCTTCAAGGTTTTGAGGAGCTCGTGGCTAAATAATTACAGCCGCATAGACCGATCTTCCGGGTTAAGCCACGCTTGCCGAGGTTGGTCTGTGGATGGGTGACCATTTACCATAGCGAGTTTCCTCCGTGCCTCGGAAAGCACGTAAAGCCGTTGGTCCCGGCTGTCATTTGTAGATCTTTGACAGTCGTTACTGTTGGTCAGAAGCCAGAAAGTCTGACAACCAGTCTTACCAAGAGTATCGTATTACCCAGTTACTGGGTTGTGGAGGTCTGATAGGCAGTCGCTCCATGTAAAATACTGATATTCAGCTGCATCCGGTTCGACTGGAAGCCGACCCCAACATAGTTGGGAAAAGGCTAGGCAGATGATGATAATCTTCAAGGTTTTATTTGACATAGGTTTTCGTTGGCGCTCTTGTACAATACGGCCGACGTATCTTGGCGAGTCTGAAGTTAGTTGTTTGGCTGCGCAATGAATCTTTTAGAAACGAAATTGTCTACTACGCAGCTATTCAGCTAACTTCAGACTCGCTAAGATACGTCGACCGTATTGTATACTATCTGATAAAATTGCTATAGAGCGAAAACTAAACGGACGTTTATTTTGACTTTAACGCGATATCTTTTTGGTTTCGTCGCTTCTTCCAATGGTAATGAGCCTTCTCTACAAGAAGATTACATGTTCAATCCAAATCGAAAGATCCTACAATTTGAAATGTAACATTAACCTCATCTTCAACAGACATTAGAACCAAACCCGAAATCCCTTCGCGTGTTATACGTATACGAGTCCAAGATGGGGCTCCTCATCAAGATGGCGGGCACCCGCGCCGGCGCAGAGACGCTCCTGTCGCAGGGGGCGCTGGGCTGCCTCGCCGCGCTCACTGCGCTCACCGTTCATCCCGACATACACACGGGGTACGGCACACATCGGGACACCGAGTTTGTGCCCTCTGTCGCTAACAGGTCAGCTTTTTATGTGGTTAATGATGGTTATACAGAACAACGTGAAAGGTGGGTCGAATTACCGCATGGTTTCAGCTCGTTTAACATCCCTGAAGACGATCGTAATTAAAACAATGGACTTCACTTGAATATAAACTATAATTCTATTAAAATATACAAAGAAAAAAGGTGTCTTGCTGATATGGCGATAGTTCGGTAATAGTCATGGTGGGGGCCCGTACAACAGCGCTGCGCCGATACACCTCTACTCCCCTGTCCGGTCATCCCAGCTCGTGGAACGTTCTAGTGTGTTCACGCGTGGACATCCCTGTCTATTATACGAGTGTAAATCAGTAAATAACCTGCTACTCTGCATCGATAGCCCTATGTAGTATTTCTAGTAGTGATACATACTTCCAAACCAACGAACAGGGTTCTTTCAGTTTACATACAAATGTACCTGGATTCTTTGTAAACAAAAATTGGTCAAATTAACAAAATTAAAGGATGAACGTTCATTAGCGTTCATTGGCTTGATATATACGTACCATAATATCGTCGGTGTGCTTGTCAAAGCCCATATGTGCACGGCGTAAAAAATCTCACGTGTGCACGAAAAATACAAAAACATATATTTTGATGTTATGAAGTAACACTATAATATTTTTTCATCACAGTTTGAAAACAAGATGTTTTGCAAGCGTTTTGAATTTTTAGATTTCTTTTAAACTTAATAATTATATCAGATAAAACAGTCCGGTTCCTGAAAAGTTGATAAAATCCACATAAGGATTTTGGCAAGCGCACTGATGATATGCTCTCTTGTAAAGGAAGATTGCTGTGCTAATTTTCGACATTAAAAATAAATATATTTGTGTTAGGTTCCGTCAAATCCTGGTGCCAGCACTATCACTATGTGACGCGCTGCTAACGACGCTGGGTCCTCAGAACCACAGCTGTGTGTTACACGTGACGCACGCGCTGCTCAGCCACGTCGAGTGTATCGACGCCGTGTTAAGGTACTTGTTATTAGTATATTTCCTTTTAGACTTTAAGGCTCAGACGCACTGCAGTGGTAGGACATTTGTCACTGATTTCGACAATTTTCGTATCAGAGATTCGACTGAATTCCGGATCGCTTAGTGATGTGAAACTTTTTTTTACAGTGGATAGTTATTTCTAGTGATGCGCCGAATAGTGATACAAAAAGTTAATATTAGTATTTCTTAGTAGTAAACAATCACTAGTTAATATTCACCAGACATTGTAAAATCTCATTTAAAACTAAATAAATTTAACCAAATATATTTGGCCGAATATATTAAATGTGCCGAATATGTCGAATACTAAACGAATATTCGGCGCATCTCTAGTGATTTCATGATAATGATGATAACAATTTTGAAATCGTTTTTTTAAATTTACTCTATTCGAAACTTATTACAATTTTCGTCACATAAATAAAATATTTAATCTATAGAGCAGCACACCCGAACTCTCCAAACGAGCTCCTAATAGAGGTAGAAGCAATAACGTCAGTGATCGGGCGCGCGTCCAACTGGGAGGTATTCGGTGGGGCTCAGGTCGGCGAGCCCACCGCGCTGCAGAGCAGTGCGGCCGCCGCGCAGCGCGTGCGCTGGCTCATGCTGGCGCTGCTCGCCAGGTTCCACCGACCCGCGCAGGACCTGCCCGACCAGCATCAGAGCAATCTGCTCTATTATAAGGTGAGGATGATCTTATGCATGATTTTCGGTGTAATAACAGCCTCAAAACGGTAAAAAAGTGTTATTGGGTTTTTCCGTTTGGAATTTCTCAGTAGCAGCTCGGAGTCTGGATTTGTGCCCGGTTGATGGCAATAGGCTCGCCCCCTATTACATGGGACTTAAACATAACGGCGAAACGTGGGTGTACTATACACCTCTGCCAACCCTTCGGGGAATAAGGCGTGATGTTATGTAACAGCCTCAATTTTTTTTTATTTCTCGGAAGCCATTACAGGCGCTTATTAAAAGTCGAATTTATGTGCACGGTTCCAATTATTCGTTTCCCTTGGAGAAGAGCCGGCAAGAAAGTCCATGGTTCCTCTTTTTTTGGAATCCATAAGTACAGTTATGATTTAGAATCACTATGAAAGAGCAATGTAAACTTAAGTGCAGGAATCACACTTAAAAACTAATTATGAAAAATATGGTCACAAGTTAAATAGGTATCCAGGTATCTAGCAAGTCTACAAAGTTCTCACATTTACAAACGTTAAAAGGACGCTAAACTAATTACAAAGAAAATCACTTCCTGTTACGATTATCCGTATCTTGGACTTGTTTAACCTTTTGACCACCAATCTCTCAAATTATGACAATGGGCGATGGGAGAAACACGCTAATGGCATCATTAGACGACAAAAATCTCGCAACTTCTTCAATGTTATTAAAATGATATTAACGAATTAGATAATATTATTTTCTGAACCAATAAACAAGCAGAAACACACAGCACATGTGAAACAGCTTTAGTGAAGAAAATCCGGAAGATTATTTTATCGTTGCGGTCAAGAGGTTTACTGATCAATCGTCGGAAATATAATCTTATGGATTCCGGCTCAATATTGAGTAAGCTCGATCAGAGATTAAAAGAGATCGCTTTCTCAACAAATGATAGACTTTTTGTTTTCACGACAGAAACCTTGCTTCGAGACATACAAATTGTGGTCCATGTAAAGATATCAAATAATGAAGTAACCGTTTAAATGGATGTGATTTACGGCTCCTTGCATTTGTGAACTATGAACTCGTTGAACCGGCAAAACATGTTGACCATAGCTCGCCTTTGCTCGGCGAGTACCAATGTATACACAGCAGTGGCGTAGGGTGAATTTTCTTAAAAGGGAAGCCGGACCAAAAAATGCTTACCTTGCTCAAGTGTGATGCGTGAATTCCAGTAACTACTTGTTTCGAAAGGGAAGCCGATAGGAATCGAGTTGTATGGAGCCTTCGCCACTGATACGCAGCCCATTTGTCTAGCCTCGCCATTGCTCTATGTCGCTTGCCTAGCTGGGCAAGTGCAGACGAGCGCCAAAGTGTATACGGTTCGTTTGGTCTGCCTTGCCACCACTCGAGATCCCTCGCCACAATTCGTCTCACTTCGGAGCAGTGTCGGATTTTCTGCACAAATCAAAGGCGGCTCGCCTGCACTCGGCAATGCGCTTCCAAATGTTTGTCGGCCTTGTTGGCATTGGTGTCGTTCGAACCTGACCAACTTGTAGACTGTAGCACTTGCCTTGTATCAATTTGATTATACTCGCGTTGGCTGAGGTTTGGTCAACATTGGCGCGTAGTGTTCCACGCGCGCCTCTTAGATGAGGGGGAGTCTCACTCCCTCTGCGATTGGGGCCTGCAAAGGCGGGCCGGCACTAGTTGGGGGCTGCGGATGAATGTATTGTTCCCGCGGCCCCCGACCTAAGTGTGCGAAGGAACACCGGGGTGGTTTTAGTCGGTAAGAGTCTGACAGACCCCTCCGCCCACCCCTGGGAGGAGGATACCCATTACGAATACTATAACAACGAATATGGTTAATATAATGGTATATAATAATACCCATTACGAATAATATAAAAATGTGGATAAAAAAGTACCCGTTTGCGCTATATATTGTGATATGACTCAGGCATTTGATTATGTCAATCACGACATCTTACTCGACAAATTGGAAGCATACGGCATTAGAGGCAACTTACTACAACTAATGGACACGTATCTAAAAAATAGAAAGCAGTATACCGAGATAGCCAAAATAAATTTTAACACAAAAAGGGAAGAAATATTCAAATCAGACAGACGAACAGTCAGGTACGGGGTTCCTCAGGGAAGCGTGTTGGGACCGTTGTTATTCATAATTTATATTAATGACCTGCCGAAAGTAACAAAATACCCTATGACCCTGTTCGCGGATGACAGCACTGTAATCATAGAATCCAAAAACAGAAGTACTTTGAAAAACGATATAAATGACACCATCAATTCGATAATAAGCTGGATGAATAATAACAACCTTAAAATAAACTTAACTAAAACTAATATAATGTGGTTTAGCCAACGTTTAGCGACCCCAAATATTGACATTAATTATTTAGGAAATGTGCTAAACACTGTTGATAAAACAAAATTTCTAGGAGTTGTTATAGATAAAAACTTAAATTGGAAGGCACATACTGAAGAACTTAGTAAAAAAATTAGTTCTTCTGCCTATGCTCTTTATAAACTCACGAAAGTTGTAAATTATGAGGCTCTTCTCACAGCTTACCACGGTATTGCGGGCTCTCTCTTGAGATTCGGGGTAATATTCTGGGGGAACTCCACAAATAAAGACTTGATATTTAAATCCCAAAAAAGATGCATTAGAGCAATGTTTGGACTGGATGCGATCGAAAGCTGCAGACCATATTTCATTAAATATAAGATTTTGACTCTGCCTTCCTTATTTATTTACGAGGCAGCTGTTTTCGTGAAAACAAATCCGAAATTATTTAATAAGCTCTCTGATGTAGTTACGCGTAACCGTAGGGATAATAACAGACTATGTATAGTGAAATCGAGCACGGCACTAATGCACAAAAGTACTTATTTTATGTTTGGCACCAATAATTTTTAACAAAATACCGAAATCGGTTAAACAATTACACATAATACATTTTAAACAACAGCTAAAAAAAATCCTGACCGACAAATGTTATTATAGTTTGACTGAATTTTTGAATGATTGCGATTTTAAGTGATAATAATACGATTGTGACATTTAGTTTTTGTTTCTGGCCAAATATTTCTGTAGCTCACTCGATGTACCTAGTTCTATTTTGCAATTATGTAGCTCAATTTTAATTAGCAATTATGTAGCAACCTTTTTCTTTTTAGTAAGCTTTGTAAGCTTTACTTTAATTTGTACGCCATAATGTGGCAAAACATGTTAGGTCGATATACAAAAACCCAACATCTTACATTGCAAATCTAATTTGTACTGTACACTCATGTTTTCACAAATAAATTATCTTTATCTTTATAACGAAAAAAACAAAGTTTTGGCCATCATGTATTGTGCGCTTTAAGTTATTTGATCTTCCAGATCGTATGTAACCTCCTAACATACGCGCGCAAGATAATGTGCGACGAGGAGGGTCGCGCAGTGCCCGGCGTGTCTATAGAGAGCGGCGCCTGCGCTCGCCTGCTGACACTCCTGCAGCACCTCGTGAGGGCGCATCAGCATCACGACAAACTGCTCGCCAACACAAGGCATCAGCTGCAGAACCTACCTACTATGAGTCTTGATGGTAAAAATATGGTGTTCTATGTTTCTTAGCTGTAATTTTACACAGATGATTTTGTCTAAGTTTGCAGTGATAGATAGCCTAGAGCCTAGAGGTTAAACGCTGGCCTTCCTTACAGGAGTCTCTTAGTTCGATCCTGAATCGCACCTCTGATTTTTAACTTATTTGCGGTCTTGTTATATCCGTTTGAATTAGTGTAGTGAATAGTTAGTTATTGATAGCGTAATGCAATAAGTGTTACCTTTATGGAACAATTAAACAAAGTGTCTTCGCCTTAACCAAAAGCTAAGAAAACTGGTGTATTTAGGCTAGATTATAATTATAATAAAAATAAAGAAGGAGCTTTATCAATATAAAAAAAATGTATAAACAGTGTGCGGTCTTAAGTTTCAACAGACACAAGGATTAAATGAGAGCAATGAGAAGCAGTAGCCTACTAGTTTATCTTTTCAACGTAAGCTAGGCGACAGGAGGCTTGTAGTATAATATTGTCACTTGTTCATTTACAGACATGAAGAAGCTCCTTCCGGCGGAGTCGCAGTCGCTGTCCCCGGTGGAGTGTCGCGGGCGCGCCGTGTCGGTGCTGGGAGCGCGCGTGCGCACGCGCCGCGCAGAGCTGCTGGCGTGTGCGCACGCGCAGGACGCCACGCTGCACCTGGTGTGGGCGCACACGAGGCTGCTGCTGCGCGTGCATCTGCCTACTGATGATAACGATAACTGTACGTATATATGTTACGTCTAGCCTACACCTACAGCCTCATTATCTGATTCTATAAAGTTAGTTTTTATTATTAAAACTAGCTGTACCCAGCATGCGTTGCAATGCAATTTTTCCTACTTACTACCTATACTTACCTACTACCTACCTTCAGAAACAATAAGGACATAAGTACTGAGATAATTTCGTTTTTTTTTAAATATCCATATTTTCTTTCATATAAACCTTCTCCTGACAATTACAAACACAACAAAAAAAAAATAGCGATATCGGTCCAGCCGCTCACGCGTGATGCCGTGACCAAGGGAAATAGGGATTCATTTTTATATATATAGATTATTTTGTATACAAAATAACGAAATAGACAACACTAAATACTAGTTTATAATTAATTACGGTTTACTCATGTGCATTTTTCGGGATTGTCCGACTAGTTTCGGACCAAAACGAAGCCCTTAATCATGAGCTGATCACGCGGCGAGATCGCGAGTCGAACTAGCTTGGCACCGCGCCGCGTAGCGTTGCGCCAGCGACGCGTAGGGCGCGCTCTGTGTCGGTATTGCTCGTGCGTCTTTGTCACTTGTCGTGTCCGTGTTATTGAGATACTGATTGCCGGTGCATACCGCGCTTACTGTGTCGCACTCCAGACTTAACTCTCCTTTATATAAAATAGACTTCAGAGCTGATTTCCAGGCAGGTCAGGTTTGCAGGCAAAATCTTGGTTTTTTATATCAGGGTTATTTTAGAGCCCCGAGTTAACTGACTGCAATGAGCGATATCGGATTAATCTTGCCCACTAGCCGTGTCGCCGTGCTTTCATTTAATTATGCGTGACATCGAAATGTTCACGCACATAAAATATTTTTTGGAAAAAAAACTTGTTTTTTTACTGAATCTTTACTATGTGGTTTAAATACGATAACTTACAACAATCGCATGAAAAAAAAGAATTTTATTTTTATCATTAGTCAAGCTAAATTTCGTGCTGGATCAATCAATCTACACCAGTAATAGACCATGTGGTTTTAAGGAATTAGACGAATTCGTATATACCTTGTATAATATCGACAGCAAACTAAACAAACATTTATATTACAGCGATGCTGAACACGTCAGCCGCATGGCGCGGCAGCGGCGACGAACTACCGGAATTGCGCAAAGAACTGATAGCTGTGTTCAACGACAGATTCACAGAGCAGCTACTTGATACGGCCAAGGTAAATACAGCATTAGATATGTAACTTTAAGACTGACTTTCCACCAGGTATAGCGTAGCGAGGGACGTGTATAAAACTTGATTTAGGCTATAGCCATATTTTCCACTCTGATAAAATACGAAAGAGACGGACGTAAAGAGCTGTCTTTAATTGAACTAAAATTTTCATAGAAATTTAGACAACATGTCGGAACGTGTCGTCTAAAAACACGGTGAAGTTATCTATCACCGTTCTTTTCTCGCTGTTAATAAAAGACAGCACTCCTGTAATTTTAGTTTAGTTGGTGAACAAAAGAATTTCATAGAAAGAAAAACACTGTCATAGATTAGCTCATCTTAGCTCTGGTGGAATAGCCTTAAATGATTATACTCGCTGTCGCGAGGTATTTGAGTGGTGTAACTATGTGAGGTATAGAGTAGAGCTTGGTAGACTACGCAAGCGTACGTCACAGAGAGTAGACCGGCACTGCATCTCAGGGCGAAATTCAGTGACCGCACATGGACTTTACGTGTCATACGAATATAAACATTATTTGTATAAGAATAAAGTTCATATTCATATGAAACGCTTACTTAGCAAAGTGTCTGTGAATTGCGTCTTCACATCTTACCCGCTCCGCTACACCTTTGGTAGAAAAGACACATCAGTCATCTCAGCTTAGCTTTGCTCTTTCGCGCCGCTTAGCTACCTCGCACATGGTGTAAAGGCATCCTAAGTATAGCCATATTATTATATCATAATATTAACCTCATTTTTGACTCCCTCGTGGGTCTAGTGGTCGCAAGCACGACTGCTAAGCTTGAGGTCCTGGGTTCGAACCCCAGGTCAGGCAAAGTGTTACAGCGATTACGCACTGCATCCGATCCGAATCCGTGAAAATACGGATATAAAAAACTCGGACCGAATTCGGATATTGCTTTACGCACTGCATCCGATCCGAATCCGTGAAAATACCGATCTAGAGTAAAAATCTCTGACCGAATTCGGATGTTGCTTACGCACTATTCCGATCTCTGATTCAAATTCAAACAATTCGTCCGTCAATTGTTCTTCCGAATTAGGAACTCACGGATGTCGGATAGAAATCGGATGACGGACGGATGCAGTGCGTAAACTACCATACAAATAGTTCTATGGCTACTTCGGTCCGTCAATTGTTCTTCCGAATTAGAAACTCACGGATGACGGATGCCGGATGTAGTGCGTAAACTAGCATACAAATAGTTCTATGGCAACTTCGGAACGTATTTTCACGGATTCGGATCGGATGCAGTGCGTAACACGCACCGCTGTTATTGTGTCCGTATGGAATTTCTCAGTAGCAGCCTAGAGTCTGGATTTGTGCTCGATTGACGGCAAAGACTCGCCCTGTATTACATGGGACTTATACATAACAGCTGTTACAGTTATGGTGATATTACACGGTTCAACCAAATTGATTCAATTTGGTTGAAAGGTGCAAAAATTAAAGCATATGCTATTGATCAATGATATTGAATGATTCACCTTTGTGTTTACATGGTTCAATTTGGTTGCTTCATCCAAATTGAAAGGCAGAAGTGAACCGTGTAATATCACCATTAGGTATGCTACGGGAGACGAGTGAAACGACAAACTGCTAGAGGCACACTGTTTATTGTCCGTGGCGCGGTTTCGCGCTTACGCACCCAAGTGCAATACAACACAGCGAAATGAGGGTACTGCACACCTCTGCCCAACCCTTCAGGGAACTACACGCGTGATAATGTGTATAATACCTCACTGCTTATTTTTCACAGAATCAGCCACAAGTACAGCGCGGTTTCCTTGAGATCCTGGTGAAGGACATCAAAACTATGATCCAGTTCTCACCGCTCTGATTAATTATGTTTACTGATTATGATACGAATCTTTGTAATGTTGGCTAATAAAATAAAATAAATTTTGTAATTATTCGAGTTTATTATTCTACATTCCTTTTCCAATTTTTTTCGATTCTAGAACATATAGAATGAAGAAGGGGGAATATGATTGGTCACTTACTGAGACACGACTGCTTTATAACCAACATAGAAGGCAAATAACAAGCAAAAAGAAAACCAGGTAGGCCAAGAAGATAATACCGTTATAATCTAAAATTCTAACGTAATGTTGGTTTGTTATTTACTTAAACGAGTAAATAACTGAAACGACTGGACCGCGGGAACTGTACGACCGCATTTTAAACATAAAATTATTTATGATAAACAGCGTGGTAATTTGAAATGGGGCATGAACGGCAGCTACCTTAACCATTGTAGCTACAGGAAAACATTCTTAGAAGACCCCCCCCCCTAACTTTGAATAATTTCAATCGGCATTCACAGATTTTGAAAAAAAAGTACAGTCAGCGAAAAAAAGGGCTGTTTTTACTAAACTTCTATATGATGCCAATCGATCCTATTTCCCATAAGGATCAACAGACTCTTCCAGACCAACTGAGGTTTAAGTACTAGAAACGTCAGAAATAACAAAAAACTCTATGAGATGGTTTAGTAATAAGGGCAGCTACCTTAATCGTTGTCTCTTTGTTGTAGATGCTATGTTATTTAGAAGAAATAAATGTATATGATCGAGCCTTTCGATCAGTACCTACCTACAATAAAATTACAGGTTCTTTTTTCACATTTAGCGGGTTCGATTCCCGGTTCAGACAGGTGATTATTTAAAATTCTGTGAATGCAGTTCGTATTGTTTTTAAAATAAAAATGAAGTCTACATTCAGTATTTTTTTCTATCTACGGTATTAAACAGTATTAAGGTACTTTCCCTCCATGTGGCAAAGTCGTGGGACGACCTGGATACATATATTTTGTAATGTGTTCGCCAAGAGCACCAAACACGTGATGATTATCTCAGTTAAATTTTTCGTGGTTTAAATTCTTCCTAGGTTTACTTCTAAATTTTTACTTCTAGGTTTAATATCTGTCATAAAATTTTGATAAAATTTATATAGCCTATGTTACCCGGGCCATTATTAGGAATCTATTGACACCTTATTCATTTAAATTGGTTCAGTAGTTTAGGCGCTACGGTTGAACATCCAAACATACATACATAGACTGCCAAATCATTACCCTTCCTTTTAGCTTCGCCGTAGTCGGGTAAAACACGTACTTATGAGTGATACAAAGCGGAAAAGCGGTCGAGATGTGATGGAAGATTTGCCTCGCTCTGATAGGCCATCAACGTCTTCAACTGAAGTTAACATCGCAAAAGTGAAGGAAATAGTGACTGAAAATCCTGATTCAAGTTTGAGAGAGATAGCCGCTGAATTTTCTGTCTCACGAGTCAACCTGTACAATTTTAAATAATCACTTAGGTATGAAACACGTTGCTGCTCGGCTAGTCCCAAAAGACCTGAATAGGGAATATGCATGTAACTTTTTTTTTCTCTTAAGCACATTAATATAAAACCAAGAAAAGTATTAAAAGTCAAATGTTACTATTATTTCTTGCTCAAAACAATTATTAAACTTCAACAATTTTCATCTACAGTTCAAACGTCCTTTATTGTCGCGGTCATAATGTGACGTAGTGATGCGACTCGATTCCACTTTTACTCGAGTGACTCGAGTGATACCTAAAATAATCGTATTCGAGTGAAGAAATAGGCGACTCGAGTTGACTCGGACTCGAGTAAACTCGAGTCACTCGCTCATCACTCGCCTAGACAAACAGGTTTGTACACACGGCTACATTTCAAGCTATGCAAAACCAGTATAAGCTGACCGTTACTTGCGCGAAAAGATAATACAAAGCGACGCCAAGATAAACTGGTTTTGTATAGCTTGATGTGTAGCCGTGTGTACATGCTCTCGTGCATAGCGATGACGAGTCAAGTTGAGGGAGTTGCCGTTATTTTTTTTTTTTTATTGAAGATCTGATTTTGAAATAATTATTATTTAAATATTAATAACTTTAAATTATTTAGCTTTTTTTATAAAAGTTTTATGTTATGTTGAATTATTAGGGACAACATAAAAAATGGTTGGTAGATTCTATTTCATATAGTGTGATGAAAGAAGATTATTGTTTGTTTAAGGAAAAGACTGATTATACCTACCTATGCAAACTATTTTTTAAGACTGATTTTTACTTTATATTTAAAAAAATTAAGTTGTTTATAAGTGAGATAAAAAGTATTATGTTATGTGTCGCATATAATATATTATTTTTTAATTGTTTTTATTTTTCAAATTGTCTGATTAAAATACTTACTCTGATTTATTGATTCAGTTTGTGATTTTATTTTCTTTGCCTTAAATAGCTTAAAACACTTAACTTCAGATTAATTGTCACAGGTGACTCGATGAACTTTAGTGGTCGAGTCACTCGGGCACCACTCGAGTGACTCGATGACTCGAGTGGTGTTCGAGTGACATTATAAAATGACTCGAATGAATCGAATGGCAAAATTTCACTCGAGTCGCATCACTAATGTGACGTCATAATCCAAGATACTGCTTTGTTTACATCTCTTTTCTAGCCACAAATCATATAAATTAAATTATTTCTTGTGCTTTATTCAAGCAGAAATCGCACTTACTAACTTAACCTCAGTGAGAAATCAAACAGTTTGCTAAGAAAAGATTATTTAAAGATTTATTCATCTGGATTTGGATGTCACTTCCGGCATTTTCGAAGACGACGCGTTTCGAGATTGCGTTCCGTTCCACGAAAAAAACGTAACATAAAACAATGAATTGTGAATTAAGTAATGAGTTAAAAAATGTAAAAAAAAATGCAATTTGTGTCTTGACTCATAAAAGTCATAAACAATGTATATCTAAATAATGAAAGTGTTTTGAGTTACATGCATATTCTCTATTTTCTCCAAAAACTCAATTCCAAGAGTCGCTGAGGACATGCTAGAACGAGTCAATTCCGACCCAACATTCATGAAAAGCATTGTTACTGGTGACGAGACGTGGGTTTACGAGCTTGACATGCAAACTATAACAACAAGCTTCGGAGTGGCGCCTTCCAACTGTTGTCATGTTGACTGTTTTCTTTGATTGTCGCGGTGTGGTGCACTCGGAATTCTTGCCGGAAGGTCAAACGGTAAATAAAGAATATTATTTGAGCGTTACGCGGCGTTTAAGAGAGCAAATTCGACGAAAAAGGCCAGATTTGTGGAAAGAATATACCATACTTTGAAGGCGATAAAATAAATTTGGATGAATAACTAACATTTTGTGTATTTTTGATCTTTTCCCGGTTCGTTCTTGACATACTAGTAGGAATAAAACGAAACAATAGGTAATTGCAAAAATAATGTGGTTTCGAAAGTGCTCATTTTGAACATGGCAGAAAATACCCGAAAAAAAAAGTGTTTCCCCCTTAGAGCCCGGTCAAGGACTCCCGAATCATCGGTGGCCCCGTTGCTCTATGGTTTCTCCTTTCCAAAATTGTTGATCAAAAGCCTGCATCAAAAACATTGAAACTCGTGAAAGATGTAAAAATAGTAGAACATACCTATACACAGGACATACTATACAGGAAAACAAAAAGCAACGATGCTATTTAAGAAATGTTTTGTTTTATCTACTATATTCTTTATACTGATAGCTCGATCATTTCGTAAATTGTAGCCGCAAGGATACTGCTATCGAAAAAACGTATACGACATCATCAAAAACCGTAAAATAGCTATAATTATAATACGCGTTTTGTTTTTTAAACATATTTGATATGGGAGTGCCTCCGCTGCCGGCGCCGATTGCCATTACGAGTGACAGCGCGGGCTACCAAACTGGCTGCCGGCGCCGCGCTGACTACATACACTGTTTTTATACACCTTCAAGGCTTCTTCAAAATCTTCATGAGACGCTTATTCGTCACGCACTTTCATTTTCACAATAAAAACAAATGAAAAACATATGGGGATGTTTGTAACGTTGTTTGGGTGTCCAAAGAAGAATCAACGGAGCCCCGCTGCGCTGGGCTCCCCCTCCCTCGCTCCGTCCCGCTGCCAGTGTCTGTAGCCCCGGCGAAACCTCTACGTAGGGATTTCGCTAGCGTCACAGCGAGCGCCCCTGGCGCTTCTAGTAGGAAGACTATGCCAGAAAAGGCGCCGAAAAAGGCTGAGGATGGTTTCGTGACGGTGCAAAAGAAGTGCCGTCAGAGAACCAACAAGAACTGCTGCGGCACGGCTCCTGCGGAGCCGGACCTGACGTTTCGTGCCGCGATGCCGAACACTCCGGTGTACATCTCCCGAATACATTACACCACTAATGAGGAGGACATCGTGGAGTACGTACGCCAAAAGGTCGTCTTTGGTGAGAGTGCAGCTGCTGGAATCGTGCCGTAACGCCAATTTCAAGGCGTTCGTGGTGCGAGTACCAAAGTGTCTTCTGCACCTCGTCATGAAAGAGAACTTTTGGCCGGAGGGAGTGGTGTTCCGTCGCTTCCGCGGACAAGTGCCACATGAACGCACAATGATAATACTTACTTAGTGCTTAAGTTAAGTTTTACTAGCATAGGCTATAGGACTAATGTATTATTATAATATTTTATTTTATTTATTTATTTATTTCACATAAACATAAAACTAATAATACAGGTACTTACTACCTAATGCAATAGCCTATGTACATAAATATTAAAAAACTAAAACAAAAATTGTAACATAAATAATAAACTAACCTAAACAAATTACACAATAAGCGGCCCGTGTGAATTCGTTCAGTGTATATGTCGTGGCCATATCGTAGAATTGATCACTTCATGATGTGGCCGGCCATTTCATGAAATGGTTGTATTTCATGAAATGGCCAACTAAAATTGGCCATATCGTTGAAACGTCAACGTTTAATGATATGGCCATCCACGTTTGGCCATATCATTAATGTAGGGTTTCCATGATATCAAAGGTTTAATAAAAAATCCAAATAAAGGAAGCACGTACCATGCAAGCAAAGGAGTAGACTACGGAATTTCGACCCACAAAATATCGATGCACGTTACCGCGAAAGTTTAATAGTATGATTCACCAACAATTAAGGGGATCTAGCGCTCGGCGGCCGCTGCCGCGGCACGCTCGCTTCGCTCGCTCGCCTTCGCGCGTTATTGGTCACTGTTCTAACCTAACCTAACCCAAATGATTCAATATACTAAATAGTAAATGTTTGCAGTAACGTGCATCGATATTTTGTGCTGTAGTTTCACAGGTTAACCAGATAAATAATCGAACAAATATAATTCTATGAAAAGTTCACCCGCAGTTACCATGAAGTCATATTTTGAAATCCAATAATAGTCCATTAATTTTCGTTGCGTGGTCACCCGACTTTACTTATTATTATTAGCTTTTTTGTCAGAATAATTTGTCCGCCGCCATGATGCATCACAAAAACAAAACGATATCAGCGCCTCTAACGGTGAATAATGTAACTATTTTACGATATTATGATCACTAATGTTTGACCATATCATGAAGTAGCCGTGCGTTTAGCTGATCATATCGTTAAACGCTGATTATTCATTGATCTGGCCAGGCCATTTCATGATGTGGGCAGCGGGTATTGGCCATTTCATGAAATGCAACCATTTCATGAAATGGCTGGCCACATCATGAAGTGATCAATTCTATGATCTGGCCACGACATATACATAAATATACCTATGTTAATTTGTAAGGTATACAGGGTTAATTGAAAAACACCAACAACCTCTTAAGGGGTCATTGTACTCATCATTATGAACAACTTTTACTATGGGACCAAATCTGAAATCGCGAAAAAAAACAGCTGTTCCTTACATTTTGACGAGCTAAGCGAACACAAATGTAGGGAACGGCTGTTTTTTTTTCGCGATTTTAGATTTGGTCCCATAGTAAAAGTTGTTCATAATGATGAGTACAATGACCCCTTAAGAGGTTGTTGGTGTTTTTCAATTAACCCTGTATATCTATGGGCCTAAGTAGCCTGACAATAAAGTATTTATTATTATTATTTATAACTAGGTACTTACCTATACAAAAGTTAAATAGTTACTAAATCCGCCATTTTAAATCCAATTCGTTAAGTACAGTCAACAAAAGAATTAGGTATACAAGCAAATAACGGATATCAAATTTATCATTATACTACGCAGGCAATTGTCATTGTAATTGTGTGCGTAATAACTTTCTTACGCAATCTTGCTCAGTCAAGCGATGGCAAAAACTTGTCTCCTCAACAGAAACACAACTCTGTTAAACTATAAATGTAAGTGGTTGGCTGTTTACTTATTTCTTTGGTTTGTACCTAAACATGTGCGCCGGGGTCAATGTGCTCTCATATTTTACAATTACAGTTTAATAGTACATTGTTACCCTAGGGGTGAAAGTATCTTATTTAGTCCCAAGACGGGGTTAGGCGCCCGAGCTTTGCGAGGGCGCCAATAGTTCGAGGGACTAAATAAGTCTTTAACCCGACGTAAACATTGTGCTTTTCATTACGAATACAAGGAAAGTAAAAATAAAAACATGAATTAACTAAAGAAAAATAAATATAAATCAAGACACATAACAAGATTAGAGATTCCAGCAAGTAAAAGTACCTAGGTACTTTTCATCCCCCCATCTCGGAAAGAGTATTTTTGCTCTTCGATATCTGAGTGCAAAAGCCGTTTTTATCCGCTAGAGGATAAAGTAAATTGAATTTAGAACATCGTGTGCACCAAGTTTGTGAATTCAAAACTTCATTAAACCTATTTACTTCTACCTCCATGGTGCCGAATTTATCATACAACCTTTTTTAATTTGTTAAAACTCAGACACGGAACCTTCTTGGTGTATTACTTTTTTTTATTTGCTTTACGCGCGCCTATTTCTTTTCACGTCATATTGTTAAAACCTTAGGTTAAAAACAAGAAACTTGAAAACATGTGAAAAACCTAAAATGAGTGACGACGAGGAAGTTTTTTTTACATTAAGTCATTTCCTCGCTGAGGTGGGATGAAAAGTTACGTGTTGCACTCGAGTGCAAAGATTTTTCACCTCGTGCTTTTTTGATTCCCTCGCTAACGCTCAGGATTCTAATTTATGAATCACTCGCTGCGCTCGTGATTCAATTTTAGAAGCCTTCACTTGCTCGGTCATCAAAATTGAGCACGCGGTTAAAAAGCAACTTTGCACTCTTGTTCAAATAACTATTTTTCCATAAAACCAATCAAGTAGGTGCTTTTCGAACGTCAAACAATAAAAGAAAAAAAAAACGCCAAAAAGAAAATCTTGAAAAAAGAAACTCTAACATCGGTAGCGTTCAATTTGCTCGACAGAGATTACCTACTAAACTCATAAGCGTAACGTTTCGCTTTCTATTAAAATAATATTAATATTCTGGATAAAACAATCGAAGTATCAAGGTAAAATAATAAACGTAAGCAGTTACGTTCCATCTTTAAGTTTGACCGATAACGATAACAACTTCTAACACAAAATTATAGATGTTTAAAAAAAGAAAAACTTGAATCCCATTGAGGCAGCCCGCGCCTTCCACTCGACAAACAACTATCAATTTAATTGGAGATCCGCGGGCAGCCTCTTTACCCCGCTTAACTTTTCGATTTACATTCAAAACGGTCTTTTAAAAAACCCAACTCAATAACTACAAGTCTAAACCCTCGTTTCGATGCGTACTTTAGAAATCATTCGGCTGTAAAACTTTGTGCCTGTGCCGCTATTGGTAGAAACCCGCGGGGTGGAGTCCACAAACCACGCCCGTTGCCCGCCGCGCATGCTAAACGCGCTTTAAACCCCGTTTAAGCGGTATTTTGGTCCAAAACCACAAGAAAATGTATGTAACATCGGTTAGGGGTAGGGCGTAGCTAAATGAAAAGATTTTCTCGATTGAACGACTATTTTGCGAATATGGCGGACAGTAATCTCGGATGCGCGGGAAAGTGCAGGCTGTTTGGAACTTACTTTTGCTAATTGCATAAAACATTTATAACCATAAACTATAAAATATATTCTTAATTTAAAATATATTTTTTCGCACATACGACATACATTGTGATTTTAAAGTTTAAAACTTTCTTTTGTGGTATGAGTTTTATAAACAAATAACAATATTAAACGTATGCGGTATTTTTTGGAGAGTTATTGAAGTGTGAAATATGGAGTCGAGGATGCAGGATAGTCACAAATCGTTTTTAATTAAAGATCTGCTTGGTGATGTGCTGAGGCCGGGTGCGGTTGCTGCAATAGGTAGGTCGTAAATAGTTTATTCTAATAGAAATTATTTCTTAATTTTAAGCATATTTGACTGATTTAACTCCGTAGAGAAGTTCAATGAATCTAGTTCAAATTCAAGTATAGTAACTTAACTTTAATACGGAGACTCGGGACTTTATAATATAGTGCACGAGTTCTAGCCGCGCTTGATCTAATTTATTATATTTTATAGATTCTTCTTCACAGCATATACACTAGGAAGCGGTGAAGGGAGGGCGCTTTTGGGGGCAGTCTTATGTAAAATTGACGTTCAAAAAGAACTAAGTAATTCTAGTCTATTTTGAATAAACGAGTTTTGAGTTTATTTAAAAAGCATAGAAAAATTTATACTTATTAAATAAATTAAAATGTAGACATAATTATGTAGATTTAACTTTAAAGGAGGCCGCACACCAGAGCGTATCCAGCAAATATATGTACACTATCTACCTACTTACAAAGTTATAGGTGCATTAATTGGTTCATAATTTGATTGATTCCTAATTTGCCGTAAACCTACTGCTCTGGTGAGCTCTCTGCTTTATATTTAAATCGGACGTAATTACGTACGTAATTTTAATCATACATAATGCTGTATTCATTTTAATTTATTTTATAAGTATAATATTTTCTACGTTACGTTTTGTGAATAAAATTAGATCAAGCGCGGCTAGAACTTGTGCAATAAGTATGTAAAGTCCCGAGTCTACGTGTTAAGTTATATTACTGAGAGTAATTGAACTAAGTATTTAATTAATTGTGCGATGGTATAAAATCTAATCAATTAATTTATTTAATTGTTACTTGTATTGCTCAAAAAGCAGGAATATCGATCATGTACTTAGGTATATTATAAAAGATTTCAATTTAAATTAATAGAAAATCACCTCTTCCCTGCGCCTGATAGATGCCGGTTAAAAATTAAAAAAAAAACATTCAGACGAATTGAGAGCCTCCTTCTTTTTGAAGTCGGTTGATAAATACACATCACAGGAGATTTTTCAAATTTAATGAAAGGAAACCACAAGATATAGATCACCGAAGATAGATCTTCAATCATCGTAGTCCACATTGTATATTTTATCCGTTACATAAAACGTGCTTCCAATGTTTTTGTGTTGAATATGTTTCAACTTTAGGGTTTAAAAATAAGCAAGTTTTTAATATTTTACATAAAATACGAACGTCTTTGAGACGTCATTTTATTATTCTGGACGTCATTTTATTATTCTGGACGTCATTTTATTATTCTGGACGTCATTTTATTATTCTGGACGTCATTCTATTATTCTGGCTGACTAATATTGTATTGTATTTATGTCTGTTTTTATTTACACTTCTTTATGAGGCTCGTGGCTAATGATCAATGGCGCGGATCATATGATTTGCAAAGGTAAGCTGCGCTTGCTGCGGTCAGTCCGTGGATGGGTGATCGTTCGTTACACATCGAAACCCCTACTTGCCTCGGAGAGCACATTAAACCGTCAGTTCCAGGTGTCATACGAATACCTATAACATACGGGTAGTCAGAAGCCCGAAAGTCTGACAGCCGGTTTAAACTTAGGGTATGCGCATTGCTCAGTAACTGGGTTGCGGAGGTCTGATGGCAGTCGCTCCGTGTAAAATATTGGTATTTAGCTGCATCTGGTTAGACGGGAAGGTGACTGCAACATAGCTGGGAAAATGCTAGGTACTTAGTACGATTTCTTTATCTTTGTATTATAACATTCGTGAGACACATTCAATTTATGAGTCGGGCAACCCCGAAAAATGCACGTGAGTAAACCGTAACTAATCATAAAGATTTCTTTATCCTTTAAAGTTTAAAACAAGACATTTTATTAAATTGCTTTATTGCATTTCTCGGATCGACCGCTCGCTTTCAGTTAAGTCGCACGTAGCGGATTCGTAGCATTCTCGTAGCACCAGTTGCGTTGTGTGTAGAATAGAATCAGAATACCGTTTTCTTATAGATTCGATAAAAACCAGTGTAAGGGCGGGCATCTTGGATATTTTACAGCTTTAAAAGTATAACTATTAGCCAGTCGGCACCCGTAGGGAAAAGAGCAAGTAAGCGCTCATAAAAAAAAATTATTAAAAAAAAAACATTTATAAATAACTAGGTAGGCAGTTGAGACAACTCCTAAGTGCCTGTAAGCTGCTAGTCCCCACTAGTTTTTATTCTTGCAGTTGAATAAATATTTGTCTAGTCGGTTTTTGAACTGATTCAGATTTTGGGCTAAGACTACGTCCTCTGGGAGCTCATTCCACATTCTGACTATTGGGTTGCTTAGTAAGTGTTTGTAAGGGTTGTGATTTGAGAAGCTGGTACATAGTGGTGGTGGCCTCTTAGACGGACATTGTCGTTACGTATAAATAGTAGTAGTAGTAGACTGTCGTCATATTTACGGAGATACTTAAGATTTAAGAAAGTTGGATAGAATTTATTTTCCGCACACACGAATAATTATGCAAAATCACGTATTTTATCCGTCGTCAGGGGCCTAATTCTCCTAAAATAAATCTTGATAAATCACAACCCAACCAAAGCCGAACCGTTCATTCAGACAGTTCTCAATTTCAAAAGCTATCAAATTGTTTGACACAAAAAACAAAATCAATCATTTTGAAAGTTTTCGAAAACAAAAACTGACTGACGGTTGTGGTTCGATTGCGTTTGACAACAATTTATTTTAGGAGAACTGGGCCCCAGGGCCCCGTTGGTCAGCAGTAGTGTATGTGCATGCGCAGGTGAGGTATGCGGTTGTGAAACTAGATATTTTAACCCTTTATAGGGCAGAAACGAAATTTGCACAGCGCTTGTAACCACGCCACTAGTCTGATTTTAATGTCGATTTTATCGCAAATATTATAATAATGATCACCCTAATGCTAAAAACGCATCGACCTTAAACGGGCACAGCGCACAAACGCGACTACCAACATGAATTTAGCCAACATCATCGCCAGTGACACCAAATAATTGTGGTTTATGTGCCTTAATGTAAAATCTCCGCTATAAAGGGTTAAGTAATGCTAGACTAAAAATAGCCATTTAAATTAAGAAGGAGAAGACTAACTATCTTCGCAGCGGGTCACACCTTAATTGACCCTCATGGCAGGCCATCACACCGGCTGTTGGAAACTGTGCTCTTATCTGTACCACCTGGAGATAATCTGTCTAAGACAGCAAGCAGCGCTAGGACGTATAGTAGAATTCTAACGACCGAAACCGTTTTAATGTAGGTTTTTGACATTACTCCTAGGTATTGAATTTCTGTCAAAATTAATAACTTTATAATTAATATTATGTTTTTCTTTGTGTATAGACTCAATTAATTTATACACTTGACAGACAGATCTGTGTTGCTGGGAGCTTGCACCGTTTCTTCTTCACAGCATAAACACTAGGAAGAGGTAAAGGGTGGGGGTGGGCCGTTTTTGGAAGCTGTCTTTTGTAACATTGACGTTCAAAAAGGACTAAGTAATTCTAGTCTATTTTGAATAAATGAGTTTTGAAGCTCAAAAAACCTTCATTAATCCAGATATTTTGTATCGAGATAGGTTATTGGTTTCGGCTGTAAAAAGATAGTTATGATAGCTACGACGACGTGCTGTTGCCATGGAGTTTATATTATAATGTGGAAGAGGGGCTGCGGTTGTCACTTGGTGAAAAAAATTGAATGGTGAAGTGCTATTTTAGTGAACGATATCTATTTCTCTGCTTTTGAGACAAGAAGCTAATAAGATGACCAATTATAGTGCTTTGCTTTTCAGTAAATATGGACATTGTTAGAGTCCTAAATCATTAAAATAATTCTGCTGTGTAGGTAAACTAGGTAAGCTTTGTTTTTGAAGACTCGGAGCTCAGTGCGAAGCGTGATGCGGGGCACAAAGGACAGTTCAAACACAATGACGATGTTTTAGAACGTTTAAGAAGACGCGTTTTTCTGCGTGTATTTTGCGAGTTGTAATTGTATGCATAGACAGTATGCGGCTGAAAACACAGCGAAGTGTGCGACGGTTCCTCCGTCTCCGACGCGGCCTAAACCAATTATATTGGAATAATTGTCATTTTTGTAATTTTATTTTGCTTTATTCCTATCTATCTAGCCTGAGCTCAGAAAAATAACATAATGAGGGTAATCGATCAGATATGATCAAAAGTTTCAGATCAAAACTGTCTACGATAAATAATAATAGATTCGCTTGATGACAAACAAAACCCTTCGTTCTTATACTATGATATTATTAAAATATATTTTTCTTAAAATAAGTGATATTCATTTGTAAATTCATTTCATATATGAAAAACTAGCATTCGCCCGCAGCTTCGCTTGCGTGAAATTTTTAACCCGTTAAGTGACGATTTTCCATACAAACTTTCATCCCCTATTTAACTCCCTTAGGGGTTGAATTTCGAAAAATCCCTTCTTAGTGGATGCCTGCATTACAAAAGGAACCTACTGTCAAAATTTCAACTTTCTAACCCCAGCGGTTTAGGCTGTGCGTTGATAAATCAGTCAGTCAGCTTCTCCTTTTATATGTATAGATTGTCTTGAAGCACAAAAATAAAAATGTAAACTTCTGATTAGTGTATGTAACCATTACTCCACAATATAACCGAGGTGAACAACCTTAAAGCCACCACAATTCATGAATATGGAAACACTAGTGGTACAAAATAATCGCATTATTACAGCCTACGTGTCTAAGTACGCGGCGTCTAATAAACCGGCGAGTGTGTGCTCCCTGCAGGTGCATACATTACCAGCTAATAAGCCAGGAGTTAGTGTGGTGCATGCATTAGGACCTAATTTCCAATCTCGACTGTATAATTAGCTGTTTTAATGAATTTTTCATGTGTCTCCTGCCATTTTCACGTTCGTACTCGTACGGAGAGGGGTAATAAACAAAGAATGAGTAACGAGGTACATATTGTTGAATAATTTTCCATTTATTTTAGTCCGGTTGTTTTGTACTTATGATTGAATTCAACTATTGACATCGATTTTTTAGTAAGCCTGAAAATGTCAAAAAGTATTTTTTTTGATTGTGTAGTGAAAGGATTCCAAAGATCCTAGACCAATCGATCTATTCAAAATGTTACAAACAATGATATTTAGGATCGCTATCTCAATACTAGCCGTGTGCCCGATGGGATTTCCCATACTTCAAAAATGACAAACTTCCATACAAACTTTCATCCCCTATTTAACCCCTTTAAGGGATGAATTTTCAAAAATCCTTTCTTAGTGCTCACCTACGTTATACAATGTTAGTTGGATAGGGGGTACTAATCGGCGAGCCACTTAAAGTATCACTGATGACTCTTTTAAAGAAAGTGTTAAAATTTCAAAATCTCATACCTGGTTTTATTATTGTTTACTGTTTACACTCGGGAGCAATGAATCTGGGTCATCAATCTTAATATCACGGATACTAAGAATGATAATTGATAACTTATCCAATTTTTTTTTATAGACTGTTTAGTACTACTCAAATAAAATGAATACCTATAACTTCTTAAATAGCCTATACTTTTATTTGAATAAGCTAGCATTTTAGTTAGTGACACGGATTTATTGCTCCTGAGTGTATTATGGTTAACAAATCAAATTCATTCACATGAGATTTGACATTTCAGTTTACTTTTAGAAACGGGCAGCACCGTATTATTTATAAGTTAAAGCAGTACTTCAACTACCTACAATTCTCCGAATTGACACACTCACACAGACACGCACTGCAACAAGACTTCTAACATCGGAATACAGTCAGTCACGGGTGTCATAGAGTACATGACAAAGAATGCATTATACTCAGCTTAAAGTACGTGCCTGTGTGAGTGTGTCGATTTAGGCGATTATAGTAAGTTGAGGAATTGCTTTAGCTTAATATCTACTGTGCTGGTAGTTATAATATACATGCCTAACATCGCTTGGGGTTTTTGTCAAAGGGTAATATAATATTGCCAAAATATTTTGCACTTAGCAATGGGATTGGTGAGCACAATGTTTTAATTAGTGCATGAATGAGAATGTAACGTTTGTCTGAGTTCCTGTAATATTACTTAATTGCCATTTTGACAATCAGAAAAGACACCTCCCTTCAAATCGGTGTGGGGGCGATGCTTTAAATCGGCTGTTGTCAACTGCAAAAACAATATTCCTTGTAGCCTTTTTCGCAAGTATTTAGGTAAGATCGGCTTCCAGTGTAATGAACGGTCACTCATCTACGGACAGGCTCAAACTCAAAACTAATTTATTCAAAATAGACTACAATTACTTAGTTCATCCGAACTAGCGATCTTGTTCAGCGGAATTAAAGCTAGATATTCTATTTGCATTTTTGTATGTCATGGATTTCCGCAAAGTAACGCCTGATTCCATCATTTGTCCTGAAAAGTGTTTTCTTGTTTGTCCGGCTAGGCATAGGTAGGATCCCTTAGTCTGCAACCTTCCTTATAACTGGTGTAGCAGACGTGTCCCTAGCTCGGGAGAACCTGGGGCCGTCTGCTACAATACAGTTCATCATTCTGTTGTAGTATCGCCTTTTTCATATTTTATCGTCATTTCAACTACTGGCCATTTATAGAGGATACTTTTGATACGACTATTTTTTTAATATTGGAATTTGGACTTGGCTTTTTGCTTTTGACGATGGGGAGTGATTTTTGATAATTATTTTTTGTACACGTTTACAATATAATACTTATATTTCAACAACAAGTGACTGTTTAATTTTGTGGAGTGCCACATTAGCCATCATCTGTTTTTATTTGAGGCTCCGAGGATTTATCTTGGGTGAGGGTGAGCGGGACCACCTGAGCCTCCACCTACTATTCAAGAACCTGCGTTCCCTTGGTACCAAAGTGAGACGCCTCCTGCCCTAACTACACTCACCAGTTCGGATCCTGCCTATACTCTACCGTCATGATTAAATGCGCTCCAGCTGGTCTGTTTGCTGCCGCCAGTTTCTACCAAATGGCTGTGTGGGCCATCGGCGAACACCAAAACTACAAGAAGGAATTCGCTGACTACCCCAAGGGACGTAAAGCTATCTTGCCTCTTATTCTATAAGCATTTTATTATTGTTATGCTATGTACTAGGTAATGAATGCTCTACACATTACTTACAACTGGTGTAGCAGACGTGCTCAGGAGATCCTGGGGCCGTCATTTTCCCCCCTTCTTCTTTCAACTAATCATAAATAAGAGTTAATGGTTTCCGGATTTAAAGCGACTAATCAGAAATGCTGTATAAGCGGCGGATATTAATAACCGATCTCTATGCAAAATCTCTCGATTAGGTACATTGGCCGTTAGCCTCGAGCATCTCTCGTGCAAATAAAATGTGTTTAAAATATAAGTGGCGGACGTGCCGTTTCTAAGCTTTGTTCAAGTCGTGGTCCTCAGCACCCTGTTCACAACTATTTCTTTTCACGGCAAAAGTTTATGGACGACTAACGATCACTTATTGACTTGACCACTTCAGAGAAATAACATGTTGCTATTTTTCTATATAATGTACTAGCTTTTGCCCGCAGCTTCGCTTGCGTGAAATTTTAAACACGTGTTTACCCCTTTTCAGGTATTTTTAGCTGTAAAATCCAAAAAAAACCCTGGAATAAGGATTTTCATACAAACGTCAGCAATTCATTTCACCCGTTTAGGGGTGCAATTTCTAAAAACGCTCAAATATCTGTATGTTTATTTCCAACCAGAAGTCTAGATATTTAATTCCATGTTTCTTACTTCAAAAATACCAGATTTCTCATACAAACTTTCAACACTTACATACCAAATTTTCCAAAAACGCTCAAACACCTGTACATTTATTTCTAACCAGAAACATTATCATTTAATTTCATGCTTCTTACTTCACAAATGACGGACTTACATACAAACTTAAACACCCTATTTCACCCCTTTAGGTGTTGAATTTCGAGAAATCCCTTCTTAGTAGATGCCTACGATACAAAAGGAACCACCTACTGTCAAAATTTCAAGTTTCTAACCCCAGCGGTTTAGGCTGTGCGTTGATAGATCAGTCAGTCAGTCAGTCAGCTTCTATAGATTTAAGAATGACTACCTTGTTAGTCTAGTGGTCGCAAGTGCGACTGCTGAGCGTGAGGTCTTGGGTTCGATCCCCAGGTCGGGCAAAGTGTTATTGGGTTTTTCCATGTGGAATATCTCAGGATTTGTGCCCGGTTGATGGCAACAGGCTCGCCCCTAAAATTTCATCTCAGTCTGAAAAAACCTATAAAGGAATATTCTAAAGAACTAAGTAATTCAAATTACATATAATAATATGATACGTAAGCTATTAAACTAATGGCTAAGGCTTTAAAATAGTTATTTTGATACGTCGAAAACGATGTCACGGAGTGTCACACTCGCAATATCTTTAAAGCGTGGTCCGATTCATTCGATCCGTTTTCATCTCAATCAATAATAATAGTTTTTCTATTTCAAATAGGCTAGATTATTGGTTCCAAAGAAACGTCAAACTTAGGTTCACGGTTCCAAATGGTCCTCATCTAAATTAGGTAAGCTGTTATACTAAACAATATACAATATATTTTAACAAAAATCAATTCCCTTTATGAACGTTTAAAGTTATTGCAATAATACTTACTTGATCCAACAGCAATCACTGATAAGATAATAATTCGTACAATGACGTTGCATATGCTCTTCAGCGCAGCATGCCGCCACTTGTGTGCGCACGCGTCCGCCACGCGCCGTGGTCGAGCACCGATTGACTTCGCTTGTTCTCAATTCAAATTAACGACTTTTAATTTGTTTTGTCCAATCAAATTCATGCTTTGTTCGTTTTGTGATTGCAGTGTTTATAGTTTTATAGAAACTTCATTCACAAAACGTTATAACGAAAAAGTTATAGAAAAATGGAGTATATTTGTTACTTTACAGTCCCACTACTGGGCACAAGCCTCTTCTCAGAACGAGAAGGGTTTAGGCCTTAGTCCACCACTCTGGCCTGCAGGCTTACTCCCGACAGCATCGAGTTTTGAATCGAGTCGACTTAGTGTCAATTCTTACTATTTTTTTATTTATTTTTTCTCTTTATTTATTCGGGACTTTTAACCATTTGGAGGTTATGTCAGCCCCATAAAATCTTATGCTAATTACAGACACTTCTTAAGACTATTTAATATAAATTTATAAATTAACTTTGCTTCAATGCTTACAGGGTTAGACAATACACTTCGAAATTTACCTAAATCTAAAGAATTTAATTTTAATCTTTGACATAAATGTCGCCTTTCTAAATTATTCCGAATACAATCCATAAGGAGGTGTTGGACATCTTCTGGCTTATTACACACATTACAGTTGGGCGAAGAGGATTTCTTCATTAGAAAGGCAAACTTCTTTAATGGCATGTGTCCAGATCGTAATCTAAAAGCTATTTTAAGTAATTGCCTATTTAGTTTTACATCGGTAAACCACGGTATCCGAGGAGGCTCACACTGCATAGTTTGGTACCATATTCCTTTTTCTCGAGATCTGACTTCAAAATATACCTTCCACTTTTGTTGCCATATTGTCTTATATTCTGCAAAATATTCTGAGTAATCTGAAATTATGAAAACCTCGCTTCCGTTCTTCTAACGTCGCTTCTTACTCTTGAAATCGACAAAACTGTATTATATAACATTTAATTTTTAATTTAATTTTTTAAATTATGTAAGTATTATGTCTATGTATTGTGTGTAGGTAGTATGTATTTTGCAGCAGTACACCACGGACTACCCCCTCTATCTTATACATTGTCTTCCTGTTCATCCAAAGGTTGTCTGGTAGATATCGCTATCAGCGATAAGACCGCCATTGTACCCTTCAATATATGATATTGTATAAGAGCTGTGTTACAATTTTGGTGTACAATAAAGTATATTCTATTCTATTCTAGAACTGCACGACCGTGCTGAGGTTTAATTTAAAACTAACAAATATCAAAAACAGTCGTTAATTTTTATTCGAGCCGGTGCACAATTGTGCGCTTTTGTTGATTTCAAGAGTAAGAATTGACACTAAGTCGACTCGGTTCAAAACTCGATCCTGTCGGGAGTAAGCCTGCTGGTGTGGATTGGCTACACATACCATCGAGAACTATTTGGAGCTGTCTCAGGTGTGCAGGTTTCCTCACGATGTTTTCCTTCACCGTTAACGATACTGATAATCAAATTTTGATCCGCACAAGAATTCGAAAAAAAAACAAAATGTTTATTTCAATTACAAAAAGCACAACTTTAAGATTTGGAGAACACCTTTTAAGCAAGAATTGCTTGTGTTAGGAGACTCCGCTCTTCCACTTAGCATAATCTAAATAATTGTAATTGAGTGTAAACAATGTAAAATTACAAACAAATTAACTCAATGGGAACAAGTTGGTTAATTATATAATGGCAAAATAAATCAACGAAAGAGTCTTGCACAGAACTAGTAGACAAAAATGCGCGTATTTGTGTGATGTGTGCGAGTGTGTGTTTGTGTGAGAGTGTGGAATGTGTATGAGTAAAAATAGCTTAATACTTTACTATTATAGGGTATGAGTTTAACTGTAAGTTGAAGTGTAATTTTAGTGTTAAAAGTTAATAAAGACGTCGAAAAGTCAGAACTGTAGGTGACGAAACCACTTATTAAATGAGATAATTACGGAGTAGGGATTAAGAATACATTGCTTCTCCGTCACCGCGCAAGCGAGTCGTAAGAAGCGACAAGCCTGGCACAATAATTGTGCCCGAAAAATGGCAATAGGCTCACCACCACATCGTACTAATTACAAGAGGTGAAACGTGTGTGTACAGACTCCCGTAATAGGAGAACACCTCTGCTTACCCCTTTGGCGATTATAGGCGTGATGTTATGTCATGTAGGTGTACCGCCCGCGAGGCCTAAGCTCAGCTTTGCATTTGTGTGAGAATGAATGCAGACGCGACCTTTGCTTGGTTTAAATCAGAGTTTCTCAAACTTATTTCATCTACCGCCCACTTTGGAAATCAATAATTTTTCAGCGCCCCCCATTTTTTTTTTACTTTACCACATCTTAAAAACCACATTGACATTCATTACTTTCATTTAATTATAGTGTGCTATATTAGTCTGGTCTGGAGTTTACACTTACATTCTAAACGAGACTTTTTACCAGTGAGAGCAATTAAAACGCAACGTTGTAATATTAAGAGGATCTTTCACAGAACTGTTGCTCAAAGGATTTTTTCGGATAATATCTGCCGCCGGTTTATGGAGCACAGTAGTTATTACTTTTTTTACTGCCGGCAAAATTAACTCTTCTCCGATCGTGTGTGGTTTGCCTATTTGAGCAATTAACAAAGAGATATTGTACGAAGCTCGAAGTCCGTCATCTCCTTGCTTAACAGCCGCCGAAAAAAGTTTTGATACACTTGGCTGAGCATTGTGCTTCTTCTCCAGGTCTTGAAAATAGGCTACATTTTTGTCTTTCTTATCTGGATGCATTTTATTCAACTTGAACTGATCTTGAAGTCTTGAAGGCTTTATCGCTTCATTCGAAAATGTTTTTAAACAAAGAAGTAGTGTCCGACCGAAGGTTCGGTTTCGGTTTCGGTTTCGGCCAGTTTCGGCCAAAAAATCTTGTTTCGGCTACAGTTTCGGTTTCGGCCAAAAATCAGCCGAAAGTTCGGCCACGCCGAAACTAATGTTCGTGAATTGTCACGTGTCTTCCGGCTAACTTCGGCTGAGTTCGGGACTCGTGTGTGGTTGCCAGCTGAGTTTGCTGGTCGGCGTGCGGCGTGTTTGTGTTGTATTTATGATTTTGTTTGTTGATTTTTGACAAAGTTTACAGAATTTAGTACAATTTATTGCAATTTTTGTTGATACTGATAATTAAGTGAATAATTCTTTAACTACCAACTATCAAATACAAGATCTCAATGTCAATAAATAAGAAATTAATCTTTACGACATTCAACACAAATACTCAATTAAGAAGTCTGTACTTTACGTTTATTATGTGTTGATTTCTGACAAAAAGTCTAAGATTTTTTTTGATGTTATATTATTAATATAGTATACCATAAATGAATGACTATTTTCGTTACATATTTCCAATATTGTCTTTCATTTCGTTTAACACGAGAAAACTGTCTCTATATGTGTAAAAAAGATACTAGATTTCATTATACAAGGTGGGGCAAAAGTTATCACCCGATTTTCATCATCATCATTCAGCCGAAAGACATCCACTGCCGGACATAGGCCTCCCTCAAGCATCGCCACATTGACCGGTCCCGTGCTTCTCGCATCCAGCGGTTTCCCGCGACCTTCACTAAATCATCGGTCCACCTTGTGGGAGGCCTACCCATGCTGCGTCTTTCGGTACGCGGTCGCCACTCCAGAACCTTTCGGCCCCATCGGCCGTCCGTTTTGCGAGCAATGTGCCCCGCCCAATGCCACTTAAGTTTGGCAATTCTTTGAGCTATGTCGGTTTCCTGGTTCTCCTGCGGATCTCATCATTTCTGATATGATCACGCAGGGTAACTCCGAGCATAGCCCTCTCCATTGCCCTTTGGGTGACCTTGAGCCTTCTTATGAGGCCCATTGCGAGCGACCACGTTTCAGTGCCGTATGTAATCACTGGCAACACGCACTGGTCAAAGACTTTCGTCTTGAGACACTCCTGTTGGAACCACGTATCCTCCAGTCCCAATTCATTCAACTGAGGAAGGAAAAAGTCGTTGATCATGGCTTTGTAGCTCTCACCGTCCACAGTAACAGAAGGCCCAGTGACGTTCTCGAAAAAAAAAATGGAAAATGCCATAAAACGATCCCGTATCCGTTCGATCCGGTCACCAATTCGGCGGCCACTTGACCGATATCATTTTCTCGACTTGATGGAAAAAAAAATCTAATACATGAAATAAACATAATCCACAAGTAGAACCAAACATTTTCATTCCTAAAAAAAATTACAGCAAAACAACATTGGGTGATTACTTTTGCCCCACCTTGTACAATAGAATAGAATTTTTTATATGTCTAAAAAAGGTTCGGTTTCGGTTTCGGCCGAAACTGAGACCGGCGCCGAACATTCGGTTTCGGTTTCTGTTTCGGCTAAAAATCCTGTTTCGGTCGGACACTACAAAGAAGCCAAAAAGGCGAAGAGGGGTTTGTGGTATTTTCAATAAATCCGTATTTAATATATTCCGCACTGTATTGCCGTCTCTTCTTTTTTGCTTCCGACATGCTTTTGTTTTCACAAATACGTAGTGCTTACTACGATTGCGCGCGAAACCGCTACTGAAAATAAAATAAATATTATGTGCTTTTTAGGATTGAAATACAGCACACACCGACAGGAATAAGACAAATCGCGTTATTTAACAAAAACTTGTTAAAACTTGATTGCTCACGGGATATCCTACGAAAGCTATGTTAAATATTTTTAATGTTTATGTTTGATTGTAACAGGGCAGAAATATGAACTAAATAATCGATGTTGTGTAGTAGGTAGGTTTTAATTTCAGTGAATTTTAAAATATTAAGTAGATGAAATTAAAAATCAACCATCGCCCCCCTAAACCACTTCAAAGCCCCCCAATTTTTTCTGGATCCCTTACCGCCCCCCTCTAGGCCTCCAGCGCCCACAAGGGGGCGTTATCGCCCACTTTGAGAAAGACTGGTTTAAATCGGTTCGGCAAAGGTGTATAGTACACCCTCATTTTGCCGTTATGTTTTAAGTCCCATGTAATAGGGGGCGAGCCTATTGCCATCGACCGGGCACAAGTCCACACTTCGGGCTGCTACTTAGATATTCCACACATAAAAACCCAATAACACTTTGCCCGACCTGGGGATCGAACCCAGGACCTCACGCTTAGCAGTCGCGCTTGCGACTACTAGACCAACGAGGCAGTTGTACACCTAAATAACGTTGTTTATTTAAAGCAACTCGAAAACTAATATGGCAACATTTATAATCAGTGAGTATTGAACCTAAATTGCCCTTACGATTCAATGAATCATTTTACCGATGAACGATTTGTATCGTAATGAATAGATCGTATTATAAGTACCTAAGTGTTTCCTCACAGTATGAATAATTGTAATTATCGATTTATAGCTGGTACTCGGAACTTTCTCTAAAACGTACTAATATCGAAAAAAAAATAGTCAACGTGGCAGTATAAATGTATTTTTAGATAACCGGATAATTTTAGTCTTTGCTCTGAGTCAGAAATGCCTTGAAGTACCTAGCTTAATTTTCCTATTCCAAGTTCATCTAGGAAAAATAAGAATAAGTCATATTTATATATCTTTATTTTTTGTTACTATAATATACTTACAGGGTGTAAACAAATTCGTGTAATTCCTTCAAACCATATGATCTATTAATGGTATAGATTAATCCCGCACGGTATTTAGATTGATTAAAAATAAAAATAAAACTTTTTTTCCCAAGTTTTTTTTATGTGGTGGAAAATTTTAATACCATGCATAAATGAATGAAGGCATGGCGACACAGCTGACGGGCATGACTACCGCGATGTCGCTCCACGCAGTCAGTTAACTTGGGACGCTAAAATTACTCAGATACAGAATACCATGGTTCATTTTTTGAAAACTTTTTCTTGTTGATTCTGAAAAAAACCTATTCAGGGTCAATCAGTATCACCAGAAGATCACGCGGTTTGAAGGAATTACACGAATTCGTTAACACTCATATCAATAAGAGACATTTTGGCACATTAAAAAAATATTATTGGTACTAAATTGCGTCCTTACGATTCCAGAAATCATTTTGTCGATGAACGATAGATATCAAATCGTAATAATATAAGTGTTTCCTCACAGCATGAATTGTATTATCGATTCATTGCTCGTGATTTCTCAGAAAATTCCTATATTAAACCTAATTATTATTGAGATGCTATTCTTATGGGTTAACTTTTATAAACGCATAGAATCTTGGATGGTTAGCAGTGATTGTCATAATTACGAGCACACAATTTATCCGGCCAACCCTTACAATAACATTAATGATTGTACTGCGATCGAACCCACTTGATCAATAAGTAGTCTTTTTATAACTCCCCGATCTGTAATAGGTTAAGATAAAGTTAATAGACGCAGCAGATATAATTATGTATAATAACATTTAATGGAAAAAAAAAACGCAAAAATGATTAATTGTGTAAGGGCCGATTTTTCAATCCTCAGATAAACAGACAAATAGCATTTATTCAACAGATAGCAAAAAAATGATTTTTTCAATCGTCAGATAGGCTTTATTCGACGAATAATTTGACTACCTGAGGAATAACTTTATCTTTCCCTTTGACGGCCAGATAACCGCTTATTCAGTAGATAGTTTTATTCGATGACTGATGATGTAAACAAAAAATATAATTTTACTAGACAATTCTTGGGTTTGCGTTTTCATCAAAGTAAAACGGATGTATATTATTTGATAGCACTGATGATCTGGCAATAATTGAGCAAGAAGCTCTGATAAATGAATTCATAAATCCAGGAAGGAAAGTAAGAATTGTCACATCCAGGCCCGATCATTTTCCGCCGGAGGGCGCGCGACGTTCTCCGGCCACCCTAGTGTGTGGCCTGCGGATGGCGGGTTATTGGACCTGACGCCCGACCAGTAACAGGCCCAAGAAGGCGGCGCGCAGTATTCCGTGCGCGCCTCTCAGAAGGACGTGGAACGAAGCCCCACAGAAGGAGAGGTCCGACAGGGGCTGGCGGACCGAGGCCTGCCGGGGATGCAGTGCATGCAGCTGCGAATCCCACGACCCCGGCCATAGGTGAGGAGAAGGCACACCGTGGGTTTTTAGCTAGTGAGAGTCCGGCATACATAACCCTTCGCCTTTCCCGGGCGGAGGGAATCAATGAGGATAAAGGCATGATAAAAAAAAACATGCCCAATCATTTTACAGTGTGGGATTCAAAAGAATTCCATCGCCAATTCAGACTTTTAGAGTCTGTGCAATATTTACTTATAAATAATGGTAGAGGATAAAATCAAGCATCAAACAAAGGTTAAGTTTTCAATCGTTTATTATACAAAAAATTACTGCGAAATGGGTTCATGGCTACATAACAGAGCTGTAGTAATTGATAGTGTAAATCTTCCTAGCGAACTATGTTGGGAATTTGGGATCGTCTGCCAGTCTGACCGGATGCAGTCGAATACCAGTATTTTATATGAAGCGACTGCCTATCTGACCTCCATCAGCCAGTTAGTAGATAACACGATAGCTCTTGGTGGAACTGGTAGTCAGACTTTCGGGCTTCGGTTCTGTACATTTCCTGTCTGCATAGAGGACTTTTTTTGGTACTTTTTTTAATTCCCTCATACTTAAGTTTTAATGTATTCCATGAAAGGACACTGGTTGCGATTCCACCTGAATTTAATGAGCTCTCAGTTTTTCTCCATGCAGATCCTTTTCTTTGTCTTTATTCGTCACCGCATCGGTCTTCTTATTTCTATAACGTGTTTGTATTTTTCGATTAAACTTATGAGGAATTGAATTACAGCACTATTAAAATTCGCCGAACGCTCTCTATTTTTTTGATTCCATTGTAATAAACATATAAATATTATAATATTGATTTATTTTGATTTACAATCAAAATATATAACACGACATGACAGGAAGATAGTCTGACAGTGTCATTTTTGCCATACAGGTAATTAATGTACTCTAGACTCTGTGCAGGTAATTGAAATAGTCTGGCCTGCTCTAACATTCGTTTATGCCATATATTTATCTCACCTCCCTGAAGTTAGCGTTGCTAAAGTCAATGAAATCGGTCAGATAGTAATTCGTGAGATAAATGGCAATTGAAAAATTGACAAACAATTATCAGGCAGTTAAACAGCCAAATAACTTTATTCGTCAGGTAGTTATCAGGCATTTTATCTGAGGATTGAAAAATCGGCCCTAAATGTAAGAACCTAATTTCCGCACATAATAATGTTACAAATCAAATCAAATATTTATTTTATAATTAGGTTGTTTTATTATATTTATACATGTCAATATGCTAGCTGGCTATTACGTTTCCTAACTGACCGCTTGAGAAGGAACGCTGAAACAAATTCAGCGTCATGGTTTTATAGAACAATAAGAAAGTGATCCTGAGTTTGTAGCCTTGAATAAAATTCCCATAATAATCGGTACCACTTCTAATTACATGGTCATAAGTTGTCATAACTAAATTAATGTTGGGATGCGTTATATGCAGAAAACCTTATCCGCATAAGACTTATCAAGTATCAAGACTAGCTCATCGCTGATCGACAAGGCCACAGGGGTGTCGATGTTAAAGAGCACAGCGGGACATCGCTAATTTGTCACGCGTGCTATTTACATTGTGCTATGGGGTCTATGGGGAGCACCCAGCATCCGATGACATAATGGGTTGCAAACTGAAAATATTGTTGTAGCGTTTGTTTACAAGATTTAAGTGTATTTTTTCTAGTCACTGTCAGTGACACGAGAAGAAACTTTTATTTTCGTATTTTAATTAGTGGTCCGGCTACAAGCTCATTCTTAATTGAACAGATCTAATTTACACAAGTAGGTACCTATTACGTTAATACGGCAAAAAGTCCGGTGCCAAGCAGTTTCCTGTGTTCCGTCGTGAGTATGTGAGAACCAGAGATATATGTATAGGGAAATCCTTCACTGTTACTTGGATTCGTGTGTTCCATCTTAGACCCTGTCTAACCTGTGACTAGAGTCTAAAGCGGTCAAATAAAATAAAAAAAAACTTTACGCAAACGGTATTGTTATTACCGACAATACCGTTTGCGCAAAGGTTTGCACAAACAGTTTGTGCACGCCAGTCGCTGCGTGTAGCCGGATTATAACAGCATAATTTCCGTCATAATAACTGTATGTGGCCAGATTTTTTAGTAAGATAGAAAACTTTTATAAAGAATTCATAAACTTTTGTTTTTAGTAATGATCGAATCCAAACGATCCATTGAAGAGATTGTAAGTCTGATTTTTTGCATAGCAATTGTCATCTGATGATTGTAAATTTTTTTTATTTAAATAAATTACAAAACAGGACATTGTCGCTAAGACACCTTATCGTCCCAAAAAAAAACAAATTCAATGTTTATTTAGATAAACATTGAATTAGTATTTTTAACCTAAATCAAATGTTTAGATGGGTTTTCGTATTTATCCTCTCATAACATTTCAGAATTGCATTCTAGTATGAGTATGACGAGATTTGCCGTCGGCCGACGGATGCACAATCAATCAATTAAAATCATAACAAAACTTAAATTAAAGTAGGTGTATTAGTGAGCCATTCTGTCGTAGATATTAAAAACAGTATTTTTTCTTTTAAAAAAACGGGTTCACAATCAGTGTCCCCCACCAACGTCTGCCTTCAAATGTAATTTCGTAGTCGTTACACACTCATTGACTGACTCACCGATCATCAAAGTTCTAAAATACTTCTAGTAGACCTGCGAACTTGTGGTATACAGGTCCTGTTTAAGAAGGAAAGGAAGAAAAAAATATAAAATCTTTAAATATATTCTCGGTTTGCCTTATTATTCCCTTTCATCTTTAAACACATATAAATAATATTTTTTAAATATTTCTTAAAAAAAAACAATACACATTAAAAAATACAAAAACTTTAAATAAAAGTAAAAACCGACTTCAAAAAAAACTAAAAAAAGAGTGAAATAATTAGCATGATATAAAATTAACAATTTCAGAGTCGGTGGCTTTTATTTGTTTCAGTGTAGAATTGCACCGACTTCTGAAACTGTTAATTTTATATCATGCTAATTATTTCACTCTTTTTTTAGTTTTCTTTGAAGTCGGTTTTTACGTTTATTTAAAGTTTTTTATTAAATACGTTTTAGTGCCATAAATTACACAGTTTCAGACTACTTTAAATGACACGGTTGCGTAATCTTTCCAGCAACTATATTGTTTTCACGTTAAGAAGATTAAAATGACACATGTCAATAGGAGTTGCTAGACATGTGACTGTAGTCGATTCAACTATCGATAAAATTTGTAAAATTTCAGTGAAAATTTGACAAATTATTGTAATGTGATTTTATGTACATTTCAAATACTTGTGATTTAAGTAATTAGGATTAAGTCAATTAGCATGCATATCTTCAACAACAGACGATTACGTGCTGATGTGATAATGAATCCAGCAGATATGGGATGAGTGAAAATAAATGTTTATTTATCACCAATAATAAGCCCAGTAGCCGGGTCGCGAAAAAGAGGTTTATCTTGCGAAAGGTTCGTCGGTCCTGAATTTTGGATGTGTTATGTTAGGTGTTTTTATGAAAAGCCCACAAACAGACACACAGATATAGAGAGAAATAGACAGCCAAACAGAAAGACAGACATGGGCTTCAAACCTATAAAATACCTCTGATTTTGAGTCGGGAATGAAAAATAAGAATTTAATTTTCTACAAAATTGATGTGAATAATTTTTGGCATAAAACCCATAAGGAGTTATTTAATAAAAACTCATTTTTGGGTTCTTTAACCCAAGATGGCAGAGCGCGCCGAGGTCACTCAAGGTACACAATTTGTAATTTTTATAAGAACACATATCCATAACACGTATCCAAAATTTAGGACTGACCGACCTTTTGCAAGGCAACTGGGCTATAATGAGTCTTATTTTAATTATTCAATCAACTGAGCCATCGTCTATAATTATTACGATACTCAAAATATTCATTCTGTTAATATAAATTTATCGAAATTATTTTATCGATACGCACGTCTCTGGCAACTGGTACCATCTGACGCAAGTTTGAAAACGCGTCGGGGTTTTTTCAAAATCATTTATGTAATATATAATTATGGCGTTAAACACATATAACTATATTGTTTTTATGTTTCTGATTTTAAAACAACCTTTTGGGTAACGCTTTACTAATATTTTAAATTGATTTAATACTTGTTGAATTAAATTGTCATACACAAGCGCCATTACAATTTATTTTCATGTCATGAACTGACATCTGCCAAATTAATCAAGTTACCGTGAAAGCAATATAGGTAGTTTTCTTTAAGAATAGGTATTAATGTATAAGTCGCGCGGAGAAGGTTTGCCGATGGCCTCATGACGTCACGCGTCGATGGTCGGTACGATTCAGACGAGCGCGGGTAGCGGTCGGTGAAGTGGGAGGCGCAGTCATCGGCAAACCTTCTGCGCGCGACTTATATTTATAATTATTCTGACGGCTCCTTACAAATACATACAAACTTCTTTGTTTTTGGCTAATGTTTCTATGACGGTTAAAACAGAGATTGAAAGTCCTCATCAAAACTTTTGCTGAAGGGAGGGAATAAACCAAAACGTCATTTAAGTATATGTTTTTTTGTTTTTGTTGATTTTTTCATAAAGCGCTGTATAAATTTCGATAATTAAATTTATATAGGACCACTACTGTAGTATGGCCTACCAAACAAAAAAAGAATCGACAAAATCCATTCATAATTGGCGGAGATATCGCGAAACGAACATACAAAAAAAAAACACGGACGATTTGAGAACCTCCGTCTTTTTGAAGTCAGTTAAAAAAATAGTAACCCTCAGAAAATTAGTAACACATCCACAACGGGAGTAGCTTCCAAGCTACCGGTGGTCAAGTCCTCAGGGAGAGGAACTACCTAACCTTCCGCCCAATGAGAGCCTATTCAGATGCTGATGTGACGGCACAATGACTGCTGAATCAACATCCCACATGGTGACAACCACCAGAAGTTAAATATCAAGACTTACTTAGCACTCGATGCCAAGTCTTGATACTTATTTAATTTCTTTATCCTGCTCGGCTTTCAAAAGGTTCTCCTCATGGGGAACAGTGATATTAACAATAATTATGAGACGCTCTGATCGATCTATCACCACTACGTCAGGCTTTTTGGCATTCTCAGATTGCATTACTATTAGAAAATTATTGATTATGCTTATGAATATTATAGACGTCATTATAATCGTGAGAATTTGTTTCACTCACACTTGACTAGTTTTTTAGAATTGCCTTTTGGCGTTAGTAGAAAAAATAGAAATCGTAATGGTTTCGTTACACGGCAAAAGATAAAGAGTCTGCTTTATAGAAATCGGTAGCCATCCTACCAGAAATGGAACCGCAACATAAAAAGGAAGTAGCACCTACAAATAGAAATTAGATCGCATTAAAAACATACATGTAAAAAAGCTGTCTTGCGAATCTTTTGCCGTCAAAGTTCTGAGATCTAATGTAGGGCTAAGTCTGGCATTTCATTATAAATCAATTTTCTGGACTTGGCAGTCAAGCAGCATGAGGATATACTGTGAATTTATGCAAGATATCTTGTAAAATTTTTAAACAAGTCTGTAGCACGGTAAACAAGAATAATTAATGTATTATATATAATGTTCGTAAATGATTTTTTAAATAAAGCCATAAAATTATTATTTTTTCGTAATACGGTGTATGTAACAATGACCTTGCTCGACCCGAAAGGGGCATATTCATACTTTTAGAGATATTTAAGTTTTATACATTTCAGACAACAAGTAGGTACTAGTATGTTATATTCTTGGTGTGGCTATACATGAATTTCCAAGTCCCTTTTATTTTTCCACGTAAACACACTTTTTGACAGCCCATAGACTATCACATATCAATATTAATCGCACCTGCCCAAGGCCCAAGTGTATCGAAAACGGTACGGCCGCCATTGTTTATCTATTGTGTCTATAATTACAGGACTACACAGGTTAATTTATGGTCGGATTGCAGCGCTAGATGATTTGTAAAGCTTGGGTTTTCTGAAATTGCGTTATATAATGACGCGATAACGGTCGACCATTTATAAAATGTTTTTTTAACAACATTATGTTAAAACACTGGTGAAAATGATGGATTTGCATGACGGCCATAATTTTACGGTCGCTATGTGATGATGGCACGGCACTGATTTCTTAGGAAACCCAAGCTTTAGACCACTAATAATTTAATGTGTATTCTTTATTATAGGAATGTCTTTACTTACAAATAAATACCATCCGCGAGGCCTAAGCCGAGCTTTGCGTTTGTGTGAGAATGAATGCAGACGCGTCCTTTGCTTGGTTTAAACCGGTTTATACTGCTTTTTGGCAATCGATTCTATGTGCACTCACACAAATGCAAAGCTCAGCTTACGCCTCTCCAGACCAACAAGGCATCAACATTATACACAAAAACAACAGTGTTGTTGGAAAAATGAATTAATCTGAGGTATGATTTGAATTTTAAATGTCATCGCTCATTTTGTGACGCTCTTGACTTGAACTTTGAATACTTTCGTTTCTTTTTATAATTTTGTTCTTATTAGAGGACGACGAAGAAGAATTCTCATGAACTTGTGGCCATTGCCAAGTATGCTTTCCTTGAGTTTACTGCTCGTTTGCTTATTTTATACGGTACGGTTACCTATACCTATGCATGATGTAATGATTTCAGAGAAGGTGCATGTTGACGCCAATCTTGAAAGTTCAATAAAACTTGTTAAGTACAAGCAAAAGAAGTATAATATGAGTTAAAGAAAAACTAATTAAAACTGAAACCATGGTGGGACTTCATAGCTCAACCTTCAGGTTCAGAAAAAAACTTCAATATCTAACAATTAAAGCTTCGCGCACAAGAGCTAAGAATGTAGAGTAGTTTTGTTCTTTATATATTATATTACAAAGATCTATATCATATTTTAACGATGTTTTCGTAGAAGATACTCATGCGGAAACATTAAGACCTCTTGACGTCGCGAGGAGGAGTGCACGCTAAAACATATTTATGCGATATTATAACGAGAGAAACACTCGAGGGCCGCTCTCCACGGCTCCCCGCCATGTAACAAGTAATCGTGGTACGACCATGCCATTAACAACGGCGCATACAAAAGTTTAGCGAAAGAAAAACCTATGAAAAGCGACCACCCGGTCTGAATGCCGGACGCCCACTCTTCACCATTTTCACGCAAATTAAAAGACACAAACGCAAGCATAGACAAGAATTTCCCGCGCGCGCTAAAACACACCATTCACAGACGTCGTATTCAATTGCTCGAGAGCGAAACGGAACGCCCCGAGGCATTAATTAGAGCAGAAAACTCGCGTCTATGGCCGTTCCTTTTTTAAAACTGAGGTCTTTATGCGAGCCCCCGCCTTTGTGCGCGTTCCGTTTGTGCTCACGGTTAAGTGTCAAGTCTTAGTGTCAAGCGATGCTTTAACCTCTTTGTTGACTATAATTTACGGGAAATCCTCATTTCACACCAACAAGCGAAGCAACTTTAAAGGGAAACCAGTTGTTCCATTTGAATTATCATTAATTTGATTGTTGTCTCCAGGTCCACCTCAAACCGAAGAGGATCAAGAAACATTAAGATGCAATTCAACTACTAGTCAAAATGTGGAAACATCGGAAGCTGAAGACGACATTTCTGTCGGCGACAACAGAAGTGAAACATCCACACCGAAGAAGTCACAATTCACATTCCCGAAAGAATATAAAAAGAAATTAGACGGAGAAGAAACAGAGCGATCGTCGCCTTTAGAATACAATTTGAACAACCAAACGAATTACAGTTCTCCTTTTAAAGAAGATGAGAATGAATATGAAAACCGACCGGAAGAACGAATGAAGCTGTACGATACCAGTCTCTTTCATTTGTACAGGCCAGAAAGAGATAATAAGAAGGATGAAGCAAGTGAAGGAACTGGTTATGAACACATGACTGGGTTGTCGGATAGTATATATGGCAGGTCTATGGATTTGTCCAAGAACTCTTTCCAGTCACAGTTGTTAGCCGGTTTTGCGTCAGTCATCGCTGGAAATACACAGAGGGAGTCGCAAGAGTCTAATGGTAATTATAGTTTCACTATTAAAAAAATATTCTTGTATGTACTTATACATGAAGAATAGAAAAGGATTATACAGGTTGGGTCAAAAATCGTGGATCAAACGAAACAGGGCGATAGTTGGGGTTATTTGCAGCATTTTATGGTAGTAATTTTTTTTTTGTTTTCTAAAGATACAAATATTTTTTCGTGAGGCTTAAAAGATATTGAAAAAAGTGCCAATACTCATAAATCATGGTACCCACTGTCATAAAAGCACTTTCAAGCAACTAAACATCATTGTTTTAAAATTTTACTCTAATTACCTATTTATTGCAAATTTTGGTATTTTCTTCAAAAACTCAAATTGTCATAACTTTTAGGGAGATCAAGTTAGGGCTCTGCCACGCATTTTCTACTGTAAATAACCCCAACTATCGCCCTGTTTCGTTTGATCTACGATTTTTGACCCACCCTGTATTTGTGAAGGAACGAGGTTGGTGTTCCTCCAAAGAAAAGGGAGGATCCTCCAACCAGGCAGGACATGCTTGGCGGGCTACTGCCCCACGGTTAATGTTAGGCGGTTGTTTACAGGGTGGAATCGTTAAGTGTCAACAGGCGATTATCCCGTCAATTTTGAAAATATTTCAAAACTAAAGGATAATATCAAAACTAGGCCGCCTAGTTACTAAAATAACATAAATATTTTTTGGAAAAATATCGCCATATATCGAGAATTTTTATTTTACCTACTTCCATACATTTAGTATGACATTTTTGTTCATTAGATGTTCAAGACGCATATAATTTTTTCGCATTTTATTTTCGAGCCAAATTGGTTACTGAATTACAGGATTAATAACTCAGTAAAAACCATGGATAATATTTCTTTCTTGTACTTAATATCTTTTATTTAAAAAAAAATATCAAATGAACTGGCTGAAAAAGGAAAATAACAAGTTATTAAAAAAAAACTACAGAGAAAGCTGTGAGATCCAAACTCAAAAAAAAAGAATCTTATTATGGATTATTATTTAATTAATAAAAAAATACACATATCGCCTATTCCCTTTGAGTGTAGGTAGAGGTGTTCTGTTCTGTCATACAGTCACAAGTTTGTCGTGACGGTATTTAGTATCATGTAAAAGAAACATTTTCATTGAACTATTAGTATTTTTATTAATTAAACCTCAGAGTTAAACAAACTGGTTGCAATATTATTATTATTTATTAGATACGAAAATAACAAGCTCGCATTAAGTCGCATTATATAGACAATAGAGAACTACAAAATTGTGTTTCCTGTTCGAAATGCCAGGCTAGATTTAGGTATTTAAGTAGTGCCAGGAATCTGGTGATATGAAGGCTTATTACTCAGATGAGAAGTCGAGTAAGTCTATCTCCGCCGCCATATTGGATTAACAGTAAGGAAGAGAGAGATTTCGTAGGTATGATCAGTATGATCACTTGAACGAAAATCTCATACTAAATGTATGGAGGGAGCGAAAGACAAAAATTTCGATTTCTGGCTTTTCTTTTGCCTGAAGTTATTTATATTATTTTACTCTCCATGTAGCCTAGTTTTGATATTAACCTTTTTTTATTAAAATATCTCTTTGTCACGCTTTAGCGGGTTAAGGGTGGCTTGAGGAGTCAACCCTTAACGAGCATGTGCACATAAAATCAGAATCTAGCAAGAAGCAGTTTAGCAGGAGTGTACTTACATAAGAATATTAAGGAAAACACTTTTAACCATACAATAATATATTTTAAAATAGTTACAAAATTAGACTAGTTTACAGGGCGTGGTTCTTTAGACAATACGATACGAGGAGTCCAGGGTCTTCAAGTGTAGTAGGTAGTACTTAACTAGCGGCTGCTGAGGCGCGAGTGAGGACGAAGTGCAGCGTGCCGGCCCTTTTATAGGCGCACCCCGCTAGTCGCCACCGCTGCACCGTCACATCTTATATTGACGAAAAAATCGTCTGTTGACACTTAACGATTCCACCCTGTATACACTATCTGCTCGTCACAGCTTGATATCGCGATCTAGGATAATTCGCATGTGGCGTAATAGATTCCGCTACGTATTTATGCAAGTGGATTATTGAGATGTACCATCAATGTGTTCTCGTATGAAATAGAGCCTCTTAAACTTCTGTAATGTAGGTTACTTCAGAAGTTTTAGGTGTGTGAAAATTTTCCTTTCTGAGTTTTTTTTTTTTCAATAGGAGCATAATAAATACTTTCGCATTTCCTAGATCGTCAACCAGGCAGTAGGCCGACTGCCTCATCAAATTCAAGCCGAAAGCCACGCCGGCGGCGTACCGCCTTCACTCACGCGCAGCTTGCATATTTGGAGCGCAAGTTCCGTTGTCAGAAGTACCTAAGCGTTGCTGATCGCGGTGATGTGGCTGAGGCGCTCAGCCTTAGTGAGACACAAGTCAAGACTTGGTATCAAAACCGACGGTAAGTCTAAAATGATGTTATTTCGTACTTGAAGTATCCTGAATAAGTGAGTATTATGTTCCACGGGGAACTGGTGCGCTTTTAAATATACACTACCTAACAGAATAGATGCGGTTTTATGTATCTATTTACCATGTTTTATAAATATGGTATTTATTGAAGACCGCAGATTTTTTTAAACATATTTTCTTTTGGCGCCCACCGTGGGCCTTCAACATGTGTAGTCCGATATTGGGTGCCAACTAAAATAAACGTTGGGAAAATGTCTAAGGTCTTTTATTGCTTAGGCTCAGCGAGATGCACCAAATGTAATTCGGTATGATTACGTTCAGATGAACCTGACCGCGTTAAGGTTGCCTCAACAAACTATTTACACTATTTGCTATTTGTATAAAATCATTGTAGCACACAAGATCTTTTGAAGTAAAAAGATAAGTTTTGCTAAAAGTATGAGCTTTCGAACTATGCATTATATAGTCCCGTGTTGGCTTTAGTGGGAAGCAAGTAATCTCTTGGTTCTAAAACAAATGATAACAGTAGAATAAGTTTCGCTCTGCAGTGCCTGAGCGCTACTGATAGCATGTGGCGCATGTAAAAGCATCAGTAAAACTTCTGTAACAGAGCAGTCCATTGTTATTGCCCACGGTCATTTTATATTCTACAATACTTATTAAAGTCATGAAAAACTTTAACGTCTGATTTTTTGGCGCCCAGCATGGGACTCTGACAAATTTACATAGCCCCATGTTGGGTGCCAACTAACTAACGAAATATAATAATACTAATCCCCAGCTTCTGAAACACTGATAAATTTATTCTGTTGTGAATTCTCATGGCCGCGAATGTGATTGATGGACCATAATACGATCGACCGACACAACCACATCACTTGTAATTTAAGGGTTGCTTGATCAGTCCTTCAGAAACCGGGGTTAAATTATGACTAACAAATTCACGATCTATTTTTGGTTTAAATAAAGTTTGGTAGTTACTTTGTATCCGTGTTATCGACATATTGTCATATTTTTATTTTAAAATTTAATTGATTTTTAATGCAGCATTTTGTTCTTCATAGAACCAAATGGAAACGTCAGAACCAGCTGCGGTTGGAGCAGTTACGCGCGCAGGCGGCTAGTGGCGAGCGCGAGTTGTCAGCGCACGCGTTGCCACTTGCTTGCGCGCTGCTGCCACCCTATCCTGCCTACATGCACTGTCATCTTTAAATGTCTACTGTAGGGCGAGCATGCACTACACGTGTAGGTTGTGTGATTTTAACTAGTGAACTGTCCCTTTAATTTCTACTGCTGTGTGAGTGCGGTGCTTGTTAACTACCAGCTCCAGTTGCCAGCTGGTAACTACTTGAGTGCTGATATGATGCTATCTCACCTATTAAAATGACTGTATACATACATATGCCGCTGCAACGCCTGTCTTTGAGCAGATCGTGCATTGGGAACTGCAGCACACCCTACTAGTTATGCATTCCCGGTGTTCCTGGCATTCCGGTTTTTTTTTTACAAAAAATATATTTTAAGAAGCCGCTCCCATACTTTCATGGCATAAAATTACTTTAGGTTAATATGCATCCGAATATTCGATCACTACTGATCAGCTACTTGTTTTTTAATGGCAATTCATTAATTATTAAATTATGTAATATAATGTAAGTAGATGATTTTTTAGCAAAAATGTTGTTAGTGAATTAGCAGTTATTATAGAGCTTAAAATAATAGGTACCTACTACTTATGTAATAAATTGTAAATGTTAGTTTAGTTAAACAATGTGCAATAAAATTGTGAATAATTAGAAATACGGTCTAGTATTTCCTGTAGAGTTTTTTTTGCCATTCTATATTATCATTTAGCGAATTCATATTATCAATCAATTTAGCGTATCGCAGTCTACAGCTGCTTGATTGCGATAGGCTACGTTTTTCATAAATGGTACAGAATAATTTAGGCTGACAAAATGTATTTCTAACGCCATCCAGGTAGAAAAAGAATTTGAATTGCATACTTTTAAATGACATGTAATAAGTGTGGAATGAACTTACCCCCGGTTTCTGATTTGAGAATTCGGGATAAGCAAATACTTAAGTAATATTTGAGTACAAAGTTGTCAAAAAATGCTTTAAAATCCGTCATTTTTTTGACAACTCCATACTCAAATGTTACTTAAGTTTTTGCTTATCCCGAATTATTCAATCAGAAACCGGAGGTTAATCGGGAACATTTAAGTAGTTACCTCCGGTTTCTGAGTTGAGAATTACAGAAAAATGCTTTATAATCCGTAATTTTTTTGACAACTCCGTACTCAACTCAAATGTTACTTAAGTACTGATTATCCTAGAATTCTTAACTCAGAAACCGGAGCTTAGAGTGTCTGTCAACATTATGTAGCAATAAAAACAAATACTTATAAGTACAGATTTTCGCCGACAAAAAGACAAGTGCTTCTGTTAGAACATGTTATATGTTTTCTTTTTGGATAATTCACTATTGTTTTTCATACGACTAATTATGCACTTAATTTGGGCATATTTATGTACTCAAGCAGGTACATAAATATGCCCAAAAAGTTTTCTTAGAATGTTTATTATCTTTTCACCGTTGCATAATTAGTCAATTTAAAGTCTAGATACGTTTTCCCGACGGCATTTGTGCCCGTCGGCAGGAATGCGCTGGCATTTGTGAGCTCAAATCATACCAAAGTTTATCAGAACTTGTTAGAGATAATTATTGTAAATATGTGCGATTAAGTAACATCTTTTGTTTTATTTGTAGATATGGGCAAAAGTTTGCAATCTAATTTATACTGGTGTATGAATAAAGTTAATTTAAAAACTTTTAAATTGGTGATGAAATGGAACAGATTACTTATTATTTTTGTTTCAAATATTAATATCATCAATTAAAATTTATCTTCCTACTTGACACAACGCCATCAAGGAAAGATTTTGTAATTAAATACTTCATTTAAACCAGTATGCAAAAAGTATATTTATTGTACAGTAGTTATTTAACCTTAAAACTTTATTGTTGTAACTAAGTAGAACATAAAACCATAGCTTTAATGTAGAATAACAACAATCCCAATGGTAATAGCAAGTAAAATGATCTAAAATCACCCACAGCTTTTCAATCACGCTCCATTTCTGAACCCGCCATTCAATTCTGTACGAATTATGCAAATGTTTTGGCGCCATTCCGAATCATGGCTGCCAACCGCTCGCAATTTGCATCTCTTAGCGAGTTGTTAACATTTGAAACGAGAACACAGCCGCTGCAGCGCTCGAAACTAAGTGCAGTAAGTATATGCGCTGAACTTTACCCCGCTTTTAAGCGCGGTAATGCTTTACAATCTTCAAGTTTCTCAAGCCGACAACTTTGACCGGGTCTCAGAGTCACATTTACTGTTCAATTTATTCAAACAAATGCTAATTTGTAGCTTTTCGTTTCAAATTGTTGATTATTTATCCGTCTTTATTTCAGATTTGAGCAAACGAGGGTTTATTAAAGGGTGGGCTCGTGTAATTGGGCTGTTTTGATCTCGCGGCAGGGTGTCGCGGGGGAGGGGGCAAGGGTGAGGGTAATTGAAGTATTTTCCCGACGTTTGGAGGGTAGTTACGTTACCCGAGGCTGAATGGATTAGTTAGCGCGCCCGAGATAACGATCTGTCAATGATGCCTTTATAATGGGCGGTTTCGCTTGTATTCTTTTATTAGGCATTATTTACTGGAGATTATGTTCGTTTAGTTTGTTTGTGTTTTATCACAGTTTGTGTATGTTCAGTGGCTTGTAGATCTATTGGGACGTTAATGCTATGATTGCTGAGGTGGCTTTTATAGAGAAGATTATAATTGAAACTGTTCATTTCTTCCACACTAATTTGGGCGCTTGCAAATGTATCTGCTGCTTACCATCCTGGCCTGGCAATATTATATTTTTAAATATATAATATTATCTCAAGAACATGCTAGTTACATCTCAAAAGGACACGCGTGTCGGGTCTGCTTCATACTGACTAAAATAAATTGCAATGAAATGTAAACTACCCGCATTTGTTTTGATAATTTTGCGCGGTCGAGTTATGGATACCGCCAGTCAGTCAGTCATAGTTGGAATACAAACGAAATTAACCGTCAATGTTTTTTGAGTTTGACGATTGGCCGTTGGACCTTTTGATGGTTGGACGTGTTTTTCGGTTATTTATTTGATTATTGCGCTCGCGCTGATTATGGAATCATTTCGGTTGCGCATAGCCCGCTGTGTTAGTGACGTTAATCGTGTAGTGCTAGTAAAATAACAATAGTTTCGCGAATTGTTCGATGACACGTGGTGGTGAAAGTTCTGGTGGTAGCACGCGGTGGCTGCGTGGTGATGGGTTCACCGGGTGAGTACCTCTTAGTTTTCCTTATTTTATTGTAGATTGACATTGAATTAGAAACACATGGACTGCGGGTCAGAGCTCAAATATTAATTCAGTAATCCTAATGCCGATTAGTGATTTAATAGAAATTAATTAGAAATGCCGATAGAAATTAATTATTTACTTACTAAACCAAAACAGTGTTTCATTGCGATGCGGTTTGGTAGGTAAGTAATTAATTAATTAAAGTTGTTTTATTAGGTACCTACGGAATTACGATTATTACGGATGACGATATATAATTATAGCACTGTTTTGGTACTCAATTTACTTGCTTTTATTTGCTGTTACGTAACATTAAAAGAAATAACCTAACCTAATCTACGAAACATCGCCATAACTTTTTTCACACAGCGATTTGCGAGCCGCCATAGTAGTTACTGCAGTATATTAAAATAATTACCTATCTAATGACATGTGTGTAAAAGACACAACAACATAATCGTTCAGGATGGATTCTATCATTACAGTTACAGCTAATATCAGTATGTCAGGATTGCGAGCAAGGTAAATATAGTAAATAAAACCAACATAGACTCTCCACCTCTGAGAGTACTTGTATTTGGGTTAGTATTAATAACATGAACTAGATCACAATATAATACTTTGCACAATTATTACAAGATCATAAAATAAGGACTAGCTAGACAGATATAAAAAGTCAGACTTCTTCAGCTGATGAACACAGAATGCACCGCTTCGTCGAATGACCACTGCCTTTGTCAACATTGCCCAGTGCTACCCGCTATCGATAACATGTGTGGTTGTTATTGGTTCCTGGTGTGGTATTTAGGATTTGGGAGGTTTTTTTTCCATTGGACTGCTCCAGATGGTCCTTGCGGACCGTTTCTACGTCACCGGGCAGTTATTGGCGAGATTTGAAGGGTCTCCAGTCAATGGTGGGGAAGTAAAATACTTAACCTTAACCTAAGCTAACTTCTTATACTATACTAACATCATGACTATTGACTACCTGCAACAACAGCACTAAGGGCGAACCCTAGTGGGACTTGGACCTCGGCTTGGGGCTGAATTATGGGTGTGACTGATTTGGTAGGCATCGTACAATCAGGGGTTCTGCAAAAAAAATGTGATTGTGGATGGCGGTAGGTATATGTATAAATTATAACACTGTTTACTCAATCTACCTGTTTTTTATTACATAACAATATAAAATATTGAAATAAGCTAAAGTAATCAACGAAACATCGCCACAACTTTTTTCACGCAGCGATTTGAAACGAGCCGCCATAGCACTATTTATTCTGTGGCCATAGTTAGTCATTGTAATAGGTTGCTCGGAAAGTCATTTCGTTTCTTACCAACAGAGGACTTAATTGTATTTTTTCACATCCATCTTCACACTTAAGCCGCATAATCATTATATATTTCGACAATTGATATAACACGGGTTGCTTGTGAAAAAGTTTGATTGATTTTACGCAGGAGTTTTTGGTTGGTACCCTTTCAAATATGAAAAGTGAAAAGCAGCATTTTCGGCATATTGTACAGTCAGTAATCACCTAAACAACTAAAGAAATTAAACTTACTTATCTCAATGGGATAAAATTGTTGTCAGAATGACAGTTGTTGTGTACTGTCTTCATTCTCCTTTATAACATTGTAAGTTTAATTTTGATATTTTTATTTTTATTTATTTATTTATTCAATAACCAACTTATATTAACAGTCAACACCACACATACAAGTTTTAGGTTAGATATTATATGTATACAATAATAAGAATAAGAACGTTTATTTGCTTGAAATGAGTTACATACAAGTTGTTAACATTAAATAAAAATCCGTCATTTCGCCTAGTTGGCATGCATTTAAAGTAAGCTACTAACACAACATATCTAGCTTAACTTTAACATGTAGGTACAAATATTAGGCAATTTAGGTTTACATTATATCTATCTTTTTTTTTTACATTAATAATTTTACATGTTCATTTTAATAAATTACATCATAACAATTAAAATTCTAATAGTAACTGATTATCGATTAAATTGTAATGAAATTATATTGACTATGAAAAGGAACAATAATATTCTTATTATTCTATAATTAAGCAACAAGTTACACGATTAGTTTTGTTTACATGTGCATCTTGTTATAATTTTTCGTTTAGAAACTCTTTTACGGAGTAATAACATTTCTCAGATAGCCAAGTATGTAGTAGTTTTCTATACTTTTTATAAGGTAGTGATGCAATTTTAGGGGGAATTTTGTTAGATATTGTGATACACATCTGAAAGCAATTATTCATGTAAAGATTCGTTTTACATCTTGGTCTGACAAGTTTTCTAGGGAAACGGGTATTAAAATTACAGACATCACTTTTAATAGTAAACAAGTCAGGATACTTTTTTGCAAACAGAGCTACTTCTAATATATATAAACTGGGCAGAGTCAATAATTTTAATTTCCTAAATAAAGGTTTACAAGAATCTAGGGGCCCAACACCACATATTGCTCTCACAGATTTCTTTTGAGCAATGAAAGCTTTGTTTATGTCCACTGAATTTCCCCAGATTACGAGGCCATATCTCAATGTTGAGACAATATACCCATGATATGCTTTTAGTGCAATTTTTAAAGAACCTATTTTTGACAGTCTTCTAAGAGCAAATACAAAACTATTAATCTTTTTTGTCACTTTATCGATATGGGCTTCCCACGAACAGTTTTTATCTATTATAAGACCCAGGAAAGTCGTGTTTTCATTTTGTTCGATTGTAGCATTTTCGTATGTCACATTGATATTTAAAGTTTTACCTCGTTTATTATGGAATTGCATGAATTTAGTTTTATTAATATTTACCATTAGTCCATTTTTGTGTAACCAGTCGACTATATTAGATATTGTTGAGTTGATGTCATTTTCGTAAAAGATGTCATTATTTAAAGTATTTTTGAAAATTATTGAAATGTCGTCTGCAAATAATATGGATTGGTGGATAGTGGTATCAATTATGTCATTAATATAAAGGATAAATAACAAGGGTCCCAGGACGCTTCCTTGTGGCACTCCACATGTATTCTCCACGTATGAGGATTTATAACTCATTAGATTGTTATCATCTGTAAAATTTGTAATTTCAACGCATTGATTTCTATTTACCAAATAGCTCTCGATCCAATCCTTAGGTGCTCCCCTAATTCCTAATCGCTCTAATTTAATAAGCAGGTTTGAATGGGGTACTGTGTCGAAAGCCTTGCTCATGTCGAAGAACGTAACAGATGTATTTATTCCTTTATCTAAAGCTTCGGTTATGCTTTTTATTAGTTTGAAGGTTGCCAGTACTGTTGATTTTCCCTTTTGAAATGCATGTTGATTGGAATTAATTAGATCAAATTTGTTTGCGAAGCTTGTGATTCTGGTATGCATGGCCTTCTCAAAGATTTTTGATATTATCGGTATTAACGTTATTGGACGATAATCACCGGGATTACTCCTGTCCCCTTTTTTAAAAATAGGTTTAACAATAGATTGCTTTAATCTACTTGGGAAAACTCCTTGAAAAAATGAGAGATTAATTAGATGGGATAGAACAGGTGCAATTGTGACAGAAACTGTTTTTAGTATTTTGGTTGATATATTATCATATCCCACCGTATTTGTACTATTTAAAGATTTAATTATTTTAATAACCTCTTCACTATCACAGGGGAATAGAAATAAAGTATTGTGATTAGTGCTATATTTTTGTATATCTTTTTCAGGAATCTTAACTTTATCACTTTTTGTTATTTGAATAAAATATTTATTAAATGCTTCAGCTATTTTAAGAGGGCTTCTAATTATTTGTGGTCCTATTTTTAGCTTATCAATGTTACTTGGCCGTGATAGTCTATCTTGTTTATTTTTTATAATATCCCATGCGGTTTTACACACACTTTTAGAATTTGTCACAAGTTTTTCATAGCTAATTTTACGTGACTTGATTATACATTTTTTTAGCAGCCGTGAATAAGTTAAGTAGTTGAGTGAGCCATTCTGCATTTTTTTCTTATAGTAATTATAGCGAAGTTTTCTTTTAATTTTAGAAGAGATTTTCAGTCCTTGAGTTATCCATTCTGGTGTTTTTGGCTTATTGGTGATTTTCACTTTTATTTTCGGAAAACAAAGTTTATAAAAAAGTGTGATTATATCGTGGAATTCACTGAACGCTTTATTTGCATCAAGTTCATTAAACACATTACAGAAGGACATGGCTTTTAATGATTCGCTATATTTTTCAATGTTATCTTTGTTATAGTTTCGTTTAAATATATACCAGGAGTCTATAGAGTCTTTGTTTTTAATCGAAAATGATATAGTTTGAGAAGTATTATGATCCGATAAATCACTCTCGTGGATATCCCCTACAGCACCCGTTATGTTGCTTATAAGATGGTCAATGCAAGCCTTTTTTCGCGTTGGTTGAGTTATATTTAATTTAAGGTCAAAATTCATTAAAATATTTAGGAATTCAGTTCTATTTTTATTTCTTTTTAGAGTGTCGATATTGAGATCACCTGTAAGTATCAGTTTACTGTTAGGTTTAGGATCAATACGGTGCAGAAGTAACTGTAACTTATTAAAGAAAATATCAATTTTACTGTCTGGCGTCCTATAAATGCACACGATAGTACAATTAAACTTGGGCAATAGAATTCCACAACATTCGAATGTGGTTTCGGATGCATAATCTTTAACGTAACTTAGTTCACTATATTCAATACCCTTTCGGCAAAAAACACCAACACCCCCACGCTTTTTTTTTCGACAGAAGGAAGTTGCCAGTTTATAATCATAAAGAGAAGCATTAATTTCATCACCCGATTTAATGAATGTTTCACTAAGGCAGATTACATCAATAACTCGATAAGACTCCGAAAGTTCGTTTGTCCATATTTCAAAGCTATCTTTCTTATTAAGAAAACCCGCGATATTTTGGTGCATAATAGTTAAGTATTGTTGTTGTTGCTTAAAGAAAAAACGACTCTTTCGATTTATCTTCGATTCGTTCTGATTTAGCTTTTACCTTGTTCTTGTTTATTATTTTAAAGTAATACGGTATGGTGCCTTTACAAATTATAGTTTTAGGGCAACAACATTTTTTATCTGTTTGACGCTGGATTCCTGGGAAATTAATCGGCGAGTTATGCTTTTGAGTCTGATTTTGTGCCGAGTGTATGTATCCTGTTACATTTTTTTTTTCAATAATTTTGTTTTTAATCGACCATTTAAGATATTTCGAGTCATAATCAATGGTGTCTATGGTTTTATTTATAAGTTGACACAGTTCTCGTTTTTTTAAATTAGAAGAATCGATAAAGTGACAGTTTTTAACATTATAACAGAATTTCTCCAAAGCATTATTTAATTTACATTCATTTAGGTGTCTGTTGTTTTTAACACTAAGAATAAGGATACTGCATTTTTCGAACAATTTCACAGCTGATGACAATTCGTATAGTAATGTAGTAGGATTCGAGTCATTTTCCCCCACACTTATAATAATTTTGTCGTCTTTTATTGCTTTCTGCTGCATATGGGCACAGTTGCTCAGGATATCCCTAGACAAGGCAAATGGTTTAGTCATGGACTCGATTTTATATTTTTCATACACGTTACCAATTCTTGAGCGTACTAGGGCTGAAGCTAATCCTGTACACTGTTGGCCTCCAAATATGTGAACGGTTTTCAATTTATCATGATTAATGTTCACATCACCTAAAGGTTGCTGTTCACTCTGTGAAGTATTAGGCGTTAAGTGCTTAGTATCAAACAGCGACTTAATTGCAGTGTTATTTAGTAGTTGAGGTTCCTTTTTATTGGAAAATATGTTTCTCGGGTTTCTTTTTTGAGTGCTTAGTCTTATACTCTTTGGTGTATCTAAACTTTGAATATACATTTTTTTAAATTGTTCTTTTGAGACTGTCATTTCCTCAATTAATTTTCGCTGGAGAGTGTTTTCTAATGCAAGTTTGTCAATCTCAGCATGTGCACTAGCCAACTGTTCACCTTTTTCTTGTAATTCTCTCTTTAGTTTTAATATTTCATCTGTCGAGGCATGCGTGGACAGATCTATCATGCTTACCGCAGTATCAGAATCAGGTGATTTCAATAAAGAGTTCTCTCCTATGGCTAGGGATTCAAAAGATAAAGTTTTTGCAAGGCGTAGTCGTTTCGATCGTATGGTAACATTCTGTTCTTCCGAATCCATTTCTTTGTTTTGATTATTTTGTTGGATTCCAATAGCACACCTCTAAGTAGAAGTGCAAGTTTTGAAAGCAATTTTTTTTGTATTGTGTTTTATTTTTTAACGCTGTTATTTATATAGATCTATAATTATTGAACGTTCTTATTTGAACAGTTCAGATCGATTACAGTTACTGTAATCGATCTTTAAACAATACAAAAAGACATAAATTTTGAGTTGGTTCGAACTTGCGCCACACGGATAGGCAATCCAGTGTTGTCACCACAAGACCAGTTAGTTTGTTGACATTGTAGTGAAAATTGGTAATTACTTTGTGCAGTTTTGTTTACTAGGTGACAAGTTCGATTTGATTGGTCGAAAGTTTTGACCTGCGATCGTTGCACAAAGTTCGAATAAAATTAACGGCCCGGTTTTATCACACAAAGATACACTTGTTTTTGCAGTTTTTTAAACACTTTTTCACTGTTTATTTGCTGAACTATTGTGGATATTATAACGTAGGTTGTGGTTTATAAGTTTTTTCGGAGTTTTATGCACTATTTGTTTGTAAACACTGTCCAAAATGTTGATAATGTTTCCCGTTAATATTTTATCTTGTACAATAGATATTCTCCTACTAATGATAGATGATAATCATTAGATGTAAAGTAACTGATATATAACACATTTAGACTTTAAAGTTTGCTTTAAGTATTTTTATCGAATTTAATAGCACGGAGCTGATGTTAACGCGGCAACTAGCGCCATCTCTTATACTAATACAACAAAAAGGAAGTATTACTATGTACCCTGTATTATGATATTCTAAACATTGTGTTCATAAAGATGGAGATAACATTATATACAGACTTTCAGCCTTATTCGTAAAAAGCCACAACAGGCCTATAAGCCCGCTATCTATAGTGTGGTTTTCTATTAAGATTGACACGATAGCGAGCCTGCAAGCCTGCCATAACCTAGGTATTATAAATAAGAAAGTTATTAAATTATTAAAATTTATACATAGAAAATTATTTAAAATAAAATGAATGCTTAAAGATAATAATTTCAGTGTAAATAGCTAATAATTTGAGCAATCAAGTAGGTATAGTACTGGGAGTGGCAATAGTCTCGAGGTATAGGTTTGCCGTTTTAAGGAAACTTAGTTCAGTACTTGTAAACACATCAAGGGATTCATCGAATTGTAATATGTTATTAATTAGGTTAAGAGCTAGATAAAGGGGACTGGTTTTGAGGGTAACAGAAGAGGCTTGTGGTATTGAGAATAGAGGACGTTGGCGAGGGCGAAGTGAATGCCTAATGGGTAGTGGAACATTAATGGAAATGTATTGCAGCAGAGAAGAATTAACGAGGGAACCACGAATTAGCAGGATGAAGTACTTCACAAGCGAAAGATTTCTCCTAACCTCTAAACTTTGGTATGTAACCATTCCTAGTATAAATGGCGTCGGGTACATGTATGGGTAATAACCATATAGTTTTAAGTATAGGTAACGAATAAAGCTCTTCTGAACTTGTTCAACAAGAAGGGTGTAAGCTTTTTCGTGTGGGTTCCAGATAATACTATTGCTCTCCAATAAGCTGCGGATAAAAGAATTAAACAGTATGGTAATAGCCTATCGGTTGTCGAAAATTTTTGCCTGTCGCAGGACAAAGCCGAGGTTTTTACGGGATTTGTTGCAGGTCTGAATTATGTGGCTATTGAAGGTAAGGTGTGGATCAAAGTGTGTGCCGAGATCGCGTACAGTGGAAACACGTTTGAGGGTGACATTGTTTAAAGTGTAGATGTTATGGATGGGTTGTTTGGCTTTTGAGTAAGACATGATAGCGCATTTATTGATGTTTAAGTTGAGATTGTTTATAGTGCTCCAGGTCTGTATGTTGTCAATGTCATGTTGTAGTGTGGCTGTATCATTATCGTTAGCTATCGGAAGAGCAATTTTGACATCATCTGCAAACATCAACACTTTAGCGTACTTAACGTATGTTGGTAGATCATTAACTACCACAAGAAAAAATAAAGGACCGAGGTTGGTTCCCTGTCCTATGCCGGATGTAACTGCATAGTATTCGGATTTGGCGTTCCTATACGTGACGTACTGCCTACGGTCAAAGAGATAGTTTGCAAAAAAATTCAGCAGTGGTTCTGAAAAACCCGCCATTGCCATTTTACTCAAAAGTATATCATTATCAACCCGATCGAAAGCTTTTTGATAGTCGAAATAAGCTACATCAATCTGTTTTTTATTATCAATGTTTGTGGCCAAAAGGGTAGTGATGTTAAGCAAGTTTGATGAAGTGGAACGATTAGGTACAAATCTATGTTGTTCGTCTGCGAACCATCGATGTAGTTTATTCGATATATTTTTATGGAGAACAGATTCAAAAACTTTGGCAAATATGGACAAAACGGCAATTGGTCTATAATTATGAATGTCGTTTTTGGGGCCAGTTTTATGAACCGGGAATACTTTGGATGTTTTCCAAGCGGTCGGATAAGAGTTAGATTTAATAGAAAGGTTAAATATAAATTGTAACGGTAATTTAAATGTCACAGCAATCTTTAACTAAATACTGAGGTATTCCGTCGGGACCCTGGGTGGATTTAGGGGGTAAACGTGCCATAGTATTACGTATCTCCGACTCATCAAGGAACTCAATGTTTACTGTATGAGACATATTATTAGGATGCATGTTAGCTGTAGAACATGCGCGTTCAACATTTAATGAGGGCAGGTTAGGTAAGAAAACACTGCTGAAATATTTTGAAAAAGCAGTTGCCACTTGTAGTGATGTCATGTCACCAAAAGTGGCATGCTCATTATCTTGTCTACTCTCGTTTACGAACTTCCAGAAAGTTTTGGGGTCGCGTTTAATATTTGATTGGATGCGGTTAGTATATGTACAGAAATTTGATTCAGTGCATTTTTTTACCAAGCGTCTGTAATAGGTGAAAAATGCGTAATATAGTTGACTATTATTATTTTGTTTATAGAGCCTATGATAGTGAATTTTGAGTTTATTTAGTTTAATAGTGTCTGATGTAAACCATTTGGGATAAGTAAACAGTGAAGGTTTAGTTTTCCTAGTAGGAACAGTTTGGGAAATAACGTCGTTGATTAAACTATAAAAGGTGTCAACAGCAACGTTTACGTCTTCACATAAATAGAGTGGTTCCCAGTCAATAGCACCAAGCTCTGAGTATAAAACTAAAAAGTCTGCCTTTCGAAAGTTATGCTCTAATGTAGAATTACCAGTACAATTAGTCGAATTACCTGAACTGCAGGAACTTTTGCTCAATCTAGCATAAGTTGTATGAATACTGAGGGTGATATCTAAAGGCTTGTGATGCATTTCATGTGATACAATACCAGAATAAGAGGAAACTGCGACTTCCGCTACCAACGAGTTAACTAATATTAAATCTAACATCCTGCCAAGATCATTAAATATAATATTTTTTTGAAATAGGTTACATTCAGAGATAAATAATTCGAAGTCGTTACGTACAATTACACTGGCAGAGCAAAGATTAAAATCACCCACAATAATCAGTGGTAGCTTATTATTATTCTGTATTAAGGTTCTTATACGTTTAAAAATAGAGTTATATCTAGTATCAGGTACATTAGGAGGTAAATATACAACACAACAAGCAAAACGTATGCGACATTTGGTAATTATTGCACATATTATTTCATCACTTTGTCCGGGGCTACAGTCCAACCGTGAGAGGGAGTAGGGCAATCTCGCAGCAAGTAGCACTCCGCCTCCACCTCGACCCACACGGTCACAGCGCAGCACGGTATAATCTGGCGGGAATACCTCGGAATCAAACACACTGTCGTCTAGTCGAGTTTCGGTGAGGGCTAATAAGTTGCTTGGGAAAGTGTGAAGTAAGTTTTTGGTTTCAGAGCGTCTTGATTTTAATCCCCGAACATTTTGATAGAAAATCATATCTAGTTTTTTAGTTTTCTTCACGAAAAAACGGTGAGGCATCCGAGGATTTCTTGCCCGGTTTACGGTAAGCAAACCATTCTTGCAGTGAAGTGTTAGCAGGCCAATTGTTGGGTGATAAATAGAAGTCAAACAGGTGTACCGGAACTCCCACTATAAAGCAGTTGTGTCTGGCGTGTTCTGGATCAGGTTTCTTGACTGAGAACGATTTCACATTTGGATGTTTTCTATGTAAGAATGTGGTAATGTTATCGACAGATACGTCTGGGTGGAAGTTCCAAGCGTGAATGTGTTTGACGGGCTCCAGTGTTTTCAACTCTGCGTCAGCATCACCAGTGGCACGTATGACAGTGCGGCGCGGCCGCATGATGCCCGTGGCCGTATGATAGTTGTTCTATTTGCTGCTGACTGTAACGAAAAGGTAAAAAAGGAGATCAAGCAAAAAAATATATTATACGATGTGTATGGAGATGTCTTAACAGAATGCCAGTGCCAAAACTGGTTTGCGAAATTTAGATCTGGCAATTTTAATGTTAAAGATGCACCACTTTCTGGAAGGCCAGTTGAAGCTGATGAAGATACTATAAAGGCATAAATTGATGCAAACCGGCAAATAACAACTCGTGAAACGCCTTTACCTATTGATTTATTATTTACTTCATGCATTATCGACGAAATCATAACACAAGATTATTCTAATTAAATTCTGTTCCTACACCTTAAAGTACTGATAAATGCTATCGCGTGCTTGAACATGAACATTTTTTTCAATTTTATGTTTTTTGTAATAATATGTAAAATCAAGTGTCAACAAGTTTTATATGAAGAATTAAAAATTTCCGGACAGAAACCTGGAGAAAAAAAATACGTCCAGAATACGAATATTGAAAGGAGATTTCTGGAAGATTTAGATGACTACGAATGGCACGTCGCACATCTCAGAAATGCTGTGTTTGATGGCAGAAGAGATTGCATGGCTGATACGTTTGCAGACAAAGTGAGAAGATACAGGAAAATGTTGAAAAGTGACCCATCCAGGATCAAGTATGTATCAGCTGACGCTCTTCCTTATAATCCATATGATAAAACCGAAGATTCTTGCAAAGTTCCTGAAGAACCCATAGGAGACGATGCTAAAGAAACTGTAAAAGATAAATCTGCAAATGTTACGAATTCTAATACTGAGCAAGTTACATCTGCAAATGTTTTTAATGTTACGGATAATAAGGTTAATGTTTCATCTACCACTGCTGCTAAAAATGTAACAATGGCAAATGCAACAGTGTTAATAGAAGCGGCAGAGACGACGCCTAAGATAGACCATAGGGCGACTACAAATAAGCCACCAAAGATTGCAAAGAAGAAAAAGAATTCTGAGAACGACACGTTGGCCGCAGCCAGGCGCGCTAGTGAGTACATGTTCAGCTCGGTAGAGTACTATGACGATTCTATCGAGTTCGACAAGGACCTTTGTCCAGGTGATGTGGATGTCATCGAACTGGATCTGGATCAGATCAGGAGCTACGATTTGGTGTGCGAGTCTATGACTGATTGGGAGAGCTTAGATTAAATGTTTTCATCTCATATTAAGTTTAAGATTTGAAATTACATGGTTTACAATATATTAAAGTCGTAATCCATGGGATATCCTGTTTTAGTAACAGCGGAAACCTAATAAAATTCATGGTGTATTGAAAACAGCGCTAAACATGATTAAAACAAGAAACATCTTTCTCTGAAAATAAATTACATTTTTAATAAAACTAGCTTTTGCTCGCGGCTTCGCTTGCGTTAATTTATAATTTGACAATCAATTCGGGTTGTATGAGTTACAATAACATAATTCAATCATGATTCGAAAGACACGTGGTGCCATCTATTATCGTTATTGTTGTTTTCCTCGGGAACAGTACTTTTTTCGGGATGTAAGGTACCCTATGTCCGTTTCTGTACACCTGACAACGTATATGCAAAATTTCAGGATGATCGGTTTAGTGGCTTAGGCGTGAAAAGGTAACAAACAAACAAACTTACTTTCGCCTTTACAATATTAGTGGCACGAGATGGTGCTTCATCGTGAAAGGCCAATCGAAGTCTATCATAACTTTCTTGTTGACTTACCGCCATTTTCAATATCCTATCTATCGGTGGTTTTCCTTACTACAGATAGAAATTTGACATTACTTCTATCTATGGAGCTTGTGTCAAATTTCTATCTCTAGTAGGTGAAACCGCCGATAGATAGGTTATTGAAAATGACCGTTAAATGACATCATAAGTCATAAAAAATCATTGAACGAACATCTAGCTAGCGTTAAATTTATGCTGACGTGACACAGACAACTTTCAATTTGCCGCCAAATCGTAATCAAATGACAAATTAATAAAATACAAACATAATCTATTGGCAAAGAGTTCCATTTTCAAAATTTGAACTTATTTTTTTATTGGTATATCGTTTACAAGTGGCCAGTTCTAAAAACTCAGTGTCGCCCTCGTAATATTAGTAGGGATTATTTAATATTAGGACTAGGAATGTATTTAGCGAGTCGTTGTACAAACTGGCCTCGAAAATAGGAAGTCCAGTCCTCGGTCTATTTCAACCGCCTGTTTTGTTTTACTAACGCCCTCTATCGGTGTACAATTCTGATGACGTGGCGGAGTACGCGTAGTGTCTCTTCAAACGTTACGAACGATTGTCGGTAGATGGCGTTTACTTAGAAGTGGCTTAAGCCACCGAAACAAGTAACCGACTGGCCTCTACAGTTACTAGAGCGCTATGAGAGTTAGTACAAAAAACTCTTAATAGATGGCGTTAAGTGTAATTTTATTAGATGTAAAAATCACAACAGTTAAAAGTGTAAACAGGTTGGAAAATCACGAAAGTACACAATTCCTAAACATTTCAATGTTAGCCAACACAATAACCATTGTACAATTAGGTCTAATTTTGATTATTAACAAAATATTATTAAAACTTTTATAACTAACTTTTAAGTCTTCCGAATCACGTAACTGAAGAAACAAATTTATCCCTGAAGGCCAGTTCTCGTAATGTTCAAAATATAGTTTCGATCTAGTCTCAGTCTAGTCTCAATCTCATAAATATGACATTATGATATTCTTAAACAACGTCAAACGTGAGATTATAATGAAATGAGATTGAAAGTTGACTGAAGCCAAAAGGGTATTCTGGTTACAATAATGTAACCATAACATACATGTACATAAGTACTGAGCCATTTTGACAAGTTGGAATTCTCATTTATTTTTAGAATTTTAGTCTATGACTGTTGATATTGGTACTTATGCTATCGGTAATTAACAGATTTTAAGTTGACTGAATTGACATAATATCGAGATAGACTGAGATGATACTGAAACTAGACCGAACTTTATGTAGGTACCAGAATACCATGTTTTATTCAATTCATAATTTAATCTCAGTTCACAGTCTTTAGATTACAGGCACTTTTAAAAATTTAAAACTAGGTGCACGGTTCCAAAAGGTAGGTTCTATGGAGAAGAGCCGGCAAGAAACTCCATGAATAGGTACTCTTTACAAAATACGTCACAAGTACTTGCACAATACTTACGCAAGGAATGTCTGCAAGTATAAATCTCGTAAGCTAGCCACTAATGCCTCGTAGGATTGTAAGGAAGGCATTAGGAAGTCCTAGCGTGGCGGCGGCTTTTGTAAAAATCAAGGTTTGTGGGGTGACAGCCGATTTTTATGTTGACTCCCTTCCGTTCTACTGTTTATGGTATATTTGTGTTATAGAGCTTGTTTTTTATGGTCTCGTTTTTGTGCACGTTTGTCTTGGGGGATCTGTGTAGATATAGGTATCACCAAAGTACACAGGGTGGTAATTTGAGATGGGGCATGAAGGGTAGCTACCTTAACCATTGTAGCTACAGGAAAACGTTCTTAGAAGACCACCCCTAACTTTTGGGATAATTTCAATCGGCATTCACAGATTTTGAAAAAAAAGTACAGTCAGAGAGAAAAAGGGCTGTTTTTACAAAACTTTTTTATGATGCCAATCGATCCCATTTTCCATAAGGATCAAAAGACTCTTCCGGACCAACTGAGGTTGGAGTACTAGAAAAGTTAGAAATCGAAAAAAACTTATTTGAGATAGGGTAGTTATAAGGGCAGCTACCTTAATCGTTGTGACTAGAGGAAAATGTTTTTAAGAGAATGTCCATAATTTTTTTAAATATTTCGAACTGCATTCACAGATTCTGAAAATAAAATTGTTTTTTTTCGGCATAAACGTAACTTTTAACAAAATGTTGTTTTTCGTGATTTCTGACGTTTCTAGTACTCTAACCTCAGTAGGTCCAGCAGAGTATTTTGATCCTTATGGGAAATAGGATCGATTGGCATCATAAAAAACTTGTGAGAATGAGCATTTTTTTGCTGACTGTACCACTTTTTTTTTTTAATATTTTTTTATACAGTTCGAAATAATGTCAAAAATTATGGCCAGTCTCCTATCAACATTTTGCTGTAGCGACAACGATTAAGGTAGCTGCCCTTATAACTAATCCATCTCAAATAGTTTTTTGTTATTTCTGACGTTTCTAGTACTCAAACCTCAGTTGGTTCGGAAGAGTCTTTTGATCCTTATGGGAAATGGGATCGATTGGCGGCATAAAAAGTTTTGTGAAAACAGCCCTTTTTCTCTCTGACTGAATTTTTTTCTCAATATCTGTGAATGCCGATTGAAATTATCCCAAAAGTTAAGGGTGGTCTTTTAAGAACGTTTTCCTGTAGCTACAATGGTTAAGGTAGCTGCCCTTCATGCCCCATCTCAAATTACCACCCTGTATGTTAGAGTTAACGTCACCAATGAAAACCTCGTTATTGGCAAAATTTTACAGGAGACGGAAAAAAATGTTTCCTGAAAATTTTTGTAAGGAACTTCACTGTGTTTTTTTGTTTTATTATAAACTAACTACTAAATCATGTAATAAGGTAGTATTTGAACATGAATTCTCAAAAGGATTTTTTTAATTCCCGATATTCTAAGGAAACAACATTTTGTCAAATGCGAATTACGAGGTTTTTTTGGAAAACATTGGGACTTTTGTCGTTAAATACTGGGTTATCAGCATATAAACAGGTGCATTATTCATAATCAACTTCTTTATTTGCATTAAATTTAACTCAGGCAAGTCGTAAATATGGGTTACGAGGTTTTTAGCTAAATCCTAACTAATATTATAAATGCGAAAGCAAGTTTGTTACCTTTTCACGCCTAAACCACTGAACCGATCATCCCAAAATTTTGCATATACGTTGTCAGGTGTACAGAAACGGACATAGGGTACCTTTTATCCCAAAAAAAGTACTGTTCCCGAGGAAAACAACAATAACGCTCATAGATGGCGCAGTACGCATTACAAAACTTTAGTAGTGTGTTAAGAGTTTTTTAAGCTTAATTAACGCGAGCGAAGACGCGGGCAAAAGCTACTACGACATAAAACGTGTTTGACCAAAATTACTATTTACTAGGTTTTTACTGGTTCCGATGTTATGTGATTTGCATAGTTGGTTAACTCACTACATGACGTACAGGGGCCCAATTCTCCTAAAATAAATTATTGCCAAACGCAATCGAACTACAACCGTCAGTCAGTTTTTGTTTTCGAAAACTTTCAAAATGATTGATTTTGTTTTTTGTGTCAAACAATTTGATAGCTTTTGAAATTGAGAACTGTCTGAATGAACGGTTCGGCCTTGGTTCGGTTGTGATTTATCAAGATATTTAGGTGATTTTTAGGAGAATTAGGCCCAAGTTCAAGAAGAATTTCGGCTTCGGTTATTTTATGTGTAAGCAGAGCTTTTATCAATCTTAAATAGAGTTATATGCATAAAAATAATATAACATAACATATGGCCTGGATGCCTATATACCTCGAAGGGTTAGGTAGAGGTGTATAGTACACTACACCCTCATTTCGCCGTTGTTTAAGTCACATGTAATAGGGGGCGAGCCTATTACCATCAACCGGGCACAAATTCAGACTCCGGGCTGCTACTGAGAAATTCTACACGAAAAAACCCAACAACACTGTCCGACCGGGGGATCGAACCCAGGAACTCATGCTCGGCAGTCGCGATTGCGACCACTAGATTAATGAGGCAGTTAAAATAACTCTACCTTTTTAACCTTATATCAATTAGATTATTTTTTCTTATTTAGATGTAGCTACAATAGTGGACTATACACTCTTTGAATTCTTTAGATATTATGTTATTCGACCAAAACGCATGAACTACCAGAAATGCCTATATAAAATTATAGACGTCGAGGGTGCACCGCCCCAACTGCATTAATCCCGACGGGTTGACCGATGAGTTTGTGTACTTCGTCCACCTCTTTGCTCGTCTGGGCGCCTGGTACCTCGGGTTCGAGAAACACGTGAGGTGACGTGTTGCGACGTGTTTCTCTCACACACGGGGCTCTCGACATTTCTGTGTACACACGACACACGAATGCAAAGCTTGCATGTGGTTGACATGGGATGATAAGGGATAAGTATCAGCGATGCGTCTGAGGGGTTGTAAAGGTCAAGACTTTGTGAAGGAATGTCCACTATATACATCAACTGCAACTTCAAAACTCATTTATTCAAAATAGACTAGAATCACTCACTTACTTAGCTCTTTTTAAACCAATGTTATAAAAGGTAGCCCGCAAAAATGCCCGTTCTCACCGCTTCCTAGTGTCTGTGAAGAAGAAACGAAGCAACAAACACCCCAGCAACACAATCTGTCTGTCAAGTGAATAAATTAACTGATTCTATCAGCGTTGCTAGTTTTCATTTTGAAAAACGGGATTTTGAAACTTTTTGAGTATAAAAAGCGGGATTTTTTCGTCGAAAGCGGGACATAGTAAGAAAACTTATAAAATCAGTAGTTTTTAAATTATGTCGTAATCCCCGAAAAGCGGGACTGAGCCTGTCCCGCGCGGGACTTTTAATTTTGATTTCAAAATCTCGTCGGAGCCAAAATCTGGACTGGCAACGCTGGATTCTATACACAAGAAAATGTATATTAATTATATCAATTAAATTATGTAAATTGATTACATACACATTCATTATACATTTGGGAAAGAGTATGTATTGTGTCTAGCTGTCTAATATTTGCTCTATGTAACTTGCATTTTTATTCATTATATATTTATGTTATTAAGGGCCGATTTTTCAATCGTCAGATAAATTTTATCCAACGAATAAATATGACGGTTTGATAGATTTTACTATACAAAAGCTGTCAAAACTTCAAACTTATTCCCCAGATAAAAGTTATCTGACGATTGAAAAATCAGCCCTAAGTATACTACCGATATGCACACAATAGAAATGTTTAGGACAAATCTATCCAAATTGGGCGCCTTGATATCATTATACCGTTAAGGACTACTTAGAAGACAAGTCAATAGAATCTGTAATTTTAGAAGACATCAAGTCAATAGAATCGTAATTTGTAAGTTAGAATAATTGACATCGCTTATTGTGATTACATTTGCACGCCATGTTATGGCAGGATATGCTGAAACTAATTTACTGTAACACCTTATGTACCATATTCTAGCAAATAAATATTTTTGATTGATTGATTTGATTGATACAACAGATACAAGTACAACTTTACAACAGATAAAAGTTGATTATGGAATATCGGAATGTACATTCCGATATTCTATAATCAACTTTTTTTCAAAACGACGAAGATTTCATTTCATTTGATTTTATTAATATGCCAAATTAATTGTAAGGTAGATCAAATCAAATAATTAACTTTAAAAAGTTCAGTCGGACAGTACTTTTCTTCTTTGAAAGCATACTAATTGAGGATGATAATTTTTATTCTAAGTTTTGCACCTCATTGATCCATCTACTTTTAAACTTTTGAGTACTGCAACCAAAAACTTTGCCAAGAATGGATATTAGAAAATCAATACCAAAAAACATTTGTACCAGGATAGAAGCAATGCAAGAGGGGGAATGAAGTGTGACTTTACACGTGATAGTGCAGATATCTTTTAATTAATAATAGTTTGAAAAGTATTTTTTTAAATATTGTCAGCGGTAAGTCTTGAAGACTATTTGGTAAATGATGTAAAGTAAAAGATGACCAAAAGAAAGATAGAAAAGATTGTCAAAGCATGAGAAAAACTTAGGCTGACCGTACATAGGACATGTTTTAGCTGTAGGCCATACACCAAACGGTAACTGCCTGCTACAAATAAATGGAGATCAACTGTGTCCCATGTGCGGTCACCATTATTAATTTCTGCACGCTCGATTTTTTCTTGCATGCACACAAAGTTTCCGAGAAATCGTAGACGATTTCATCTAATTTGAATGGTAACTAACTTTCCACATTTCTTCTTAACTAATTAGCGCCCGAAAAAAGCGGCGAGATTTTCTATAATTAGTTGCCACGTCCAGCGTCGGGGAGGTCGTTAATCAAATGAAGAAGAACATCTTCTGTCTCTTTTTAACGTACCAACCCGTCTGTGATGCATCCCTTTCGTACGGAAGCATTCCTAGGGGTATGCAATTATATAACGTGCTTGACAAAAGGTCTTATAACCCAGATACGAATTTGTGAAAGTAGACTTTAGTTATATGGGTGTAAGGTTGGAAATTGATTATAGGTGTGAAATTGAAGTGACAAAGGGATGAAACGGAGTGGGTTCTCGTGTCATTAGGTAAGAAGAAATGCGGTGTAAGTTGTATGCATTTAGGTTGCAATTTGGGTGGCATTCATTCTACGCTATCAGGAGGGGTGTCTGTGAACAATTTAAAAAGGACTTTGATGTACTTTTTCTAAGGATGAATGTAACTTATTCGGGAGTATTGCATTAACTCCTGGTGTCGCCTGTTGCCCTGGTGTCGAATGCCCTTTAACACGTGACGTCAGTGGGGTTTTCACACGGTACTATACTAAAAATGGTACCGTTTTTTTTCAAACAGTTTCTTATGGTTATGGATGGAATTATTGTTTGGGAATTCAGGATTTTAATAACAGGTTCACAAATAGTGTCTTTTTAATAAGGTCTGTTTTTGTTGTAATCCTATTTTAAAATAATGTAAAGTAAATCGACTTAACTAATAATGCTGTCTTTTCTTTAAGCGGGGAAGATGTATTTATTCCTTTTTACCCGACTGCGCGACAGCAAGGACAGGGTTATGTTTTCACGCGTATCTATGTATCTTTGTATCTATGTGGGTGGGATTCTTTATACCCTCGAAGTAACCCAACGCGGCAACGGCTGGATGGATGTCTATCGATTTGTCTAAGCAGTGCGATGGATATAGGCTAGATTTTGTTTTTATAAAATCAAAATGGTGGTCGTGAAATACGAAAAGGGGAGAGAAACAAAAAAAAAATGCCTGCCATATTACGTGGGATATCGCTGAATAGGTGTTTTAAAATCATTATGATGTTTCCTTGACCATTTTGCAGCCATAAACTCCGTTTAAGAATTACACAACCTGAAAGTTGTGCATGATCTACATTGCGAACTAGAGCGAGTGATGGTACACTATATTAAATAAGGTGTCTATAGATAGATTTGTTTAGGCCTCATTATAACGGTAGGTACTTATAAATAAGTACGATACATTGATAAAATAATACTAGAAGACGTAAATAAAAAAAGTTAAGTAAAAAATCAAAAAACTCTCCTGCATAAAAAGCGAACTAAAAAGGTGTAAACAAGACGTACTTCTAATCATAACATACATAACATATCGTCAAACTTACGTAGGTTTTCAAAAAATCATGCTATCAAAATCGTCACATGCAGTTCCGACTGCATGTGACGATTTTGATAGCATGATTTTAGTTATTAGGTAGATTTGTAGCCTCCGGGCTACGTATGTTTTTTTCGTCAGTCAGTTTGTGAATTACATAAGTCTTAGGTAGCCTCCGACTACATGTGACGATATGATAGCATGATTTTTTGAAAACCAAGTCTTCATCAAAACTTTTGCTTAAGGGAACCACAAACGAAAACGTCATCTAAGTTTTTTTTTGTTGATTATTTCAAAAAGCGCTGAATCTATTTCGATAAAATTTATATGGGACCACCTCTGAAGTATGATCTCCCAAAAAAAGAATCATCAAAATCCATTCTTATTTGGAGGAGATATCGCGTAACAAATACATACAAAAACGACGAATTGAGAACCTCTTTTTTAAGTCGGTTTTTGAAGTCGGTTAAAAATATCAAAGCTTTTTATACAGCCTTTGTAAGCTTTTTTTTATTTTACTAGAGCTAGAGATATACTACATTAATTGTAGCATGCCTTAATTGTATTGAAGACTAGCTTTTGCCCGCGGCTTCGCTTGCGTTAATCTATATACAGTGGTGGACATATAATTAGAAACACCAAGTGTGACTTTTATTTTTAGTACAAATTAACTTGATAATTAATGTTTTACGTATCATAGAGGGATTATACCTATTTATCTATAATGTATCCACATCATGAAGTATTACTATGTTAGTTTTGGAAATATCATACAATCGATTATGTAAAAACTGGTATAGCTTATAAAATAAAATGAAGCAGCACAACGTACTAAGGTGGACAACTAATTAGACACAAAAAAAACATTGACATAAATATGAACAAAGGTAACGAAACAGTAAATAATGAAGTTAAATGGTACAAACGTTTTTTATAATAAACAATTAATGTTTGGTTGGGAAGCCTCTGCTGTCGATTACAGCTCTACAACGACGCACGTGGCATTGATTCTATCAATGTTTCATACATTTCCAGGGAATTTTTCTCCAAGCTTCTACAAATGCGTCTTAAAGATGTTGTAGTATGATACTAGTAGTAGTACGATATTAGTGATATGTTTATTGGACAATGTTTTCTTTACAATGTACCACAAACTTAGATTTGATTCAAATCTGGACTATTTGCAGACCACTCTAACACCGACACTACAATAATCCAAACCAAAGAAACAACGTTAAAGCATTTCTAAAAGACTAATTAGTGTCGGTAGTAGGTAGGTAGTAGGTAGGTAGGTAGTAGGTAGGTAGTAGGTAGGTAGTAGGTAGGTAGTAGGTAGGTAGTAGGTAGGTAGTAGGTAGGTAGTAGGTAGGTAGTAGGTAGGTAGTAGGTAGGTAGTAGGTAGGTAGTAGGTAGGTAGTAGGTAGGTAGTAGGTAGGTAGTAGGTAGGTAGTAGGTAGGTAGTAGGTAGGTAGTAGGTAGGTAGTAGGTAGGTAGTAGGTAGGTAGTAGGTAGGTAGTAGGTAGGTAGTAGGTAGGTAGTAGGTAGGTAGTAGGTAGGTAGTAGGTAGGTAGTAGGTAGGTAGTAGGTAGGTAGTAGGTAGGTAGTAGGTAGGTAGTAGGTAGGTAGTAGGTAGGTAGTAGGTAGGTAGTAGGTAGGTAGTAGGTAGGTAGTAGGTAGGTAGTAGGTAGGTAGTAGGTAGGTAGTAGGTAGGTAGTAGGTAGGTAGTAGGTAGGTAGTAGGTAGGTAGTAGGTAGGTAGTAGGTAGGTAGTAGGTAGGTAGTAGGTAGGTAGTAGGTAGGTAGTAGGTAGGTAGTAGGTAGGTAGTCGGTAGGTAGTAGGTAGGTAGTAGGTAGGTAGTAGGTAGGTAGTAGGTAGGTAGTAGGTAGGTAGTAGGTAGGTAGTAGGTAGGTAGTAGGTAGGTAGTAGGTAGGTAGTAGGTAGGTAGTAGGTAGGTAGTAGGTAGGTAGTAGGTAGGTAGTAGGTAGGTAGTAGGTAGGTAGTAGGTAGGTAGTAGGTAGGTAGTAGGTAGGTAGTAGGTAGGTAGTAGGTAGGTAGTAGGTAGGTAGTAGGTAGGTAGTAGGTAGGTAGTAGGTAGGTAGTAGGTAGGTAGTAGGTAGGTAGTAGGTAGGTAGTAGGTAGGTAGTAGGTAGGTAGTAGGTAGGTAGTAGGTAGGTAGTAGGTAGGTAGTAGGTAGGTAGTAGGTAGGTAGTAGGTAGGTAGTACAAAAAGTGCATTGCAACGCATGCCGGGTACAGCTAGTTTATAAAAAAAAAACTCTCACACTGCTACAGTTTCTTTAATAACAAATTTTTTGATACTAAAATATAGCCTATAGCACTCACTCAGGGATAACGTAGCTTCCTATTGGTGAAAGAATTTTTGAAATCGGATGAGTAGTTTCGGAGATTACCTCCTACATACAAACAAACAAATTTTACCTCTTTATAATATTAGCATAGATTAGCATAGATGTTAATCAATGTCAGCACTGATCGTAACATTCGTGACGTAGTCTTGGGCCATTGTATTGAAGAGAATACCTGATATTATTAAACTATGAGTTGTAGTATGTACCCACGTCATTCTTTATTTAAAATTGATGCGGACGAAGAAACCTACAGGAACCGAACAAACTGAGATAAACTACGCTAACATGGCACGCCCCTCCATTGACTCTCCAAGTAAAATGTGTGAGAAAGAATATTTACAACACGTCATTCGTTCAACATACATGTGTGCATTCTGCAATTGTAGGCCAAACATAAACAAAAACAAGGATCAATCGCACGACAGTTTTGACGTCGCTAAAGCCCGGACTCCACCAAAGCGGAGACGAGCGAAGCGGAGAACATCATCTGCCTAGCCTTTTCCCAACTATTATATGTTGGGGTCGGCTTCCAGTCGAACCGGATGCAGCTGAATATCAGTATTTTACATGGAGCGACTGCCTATCAGACCTCCACAACCCAATAACTGGGTAATACGATACTCTTGGTAAGACTGGTTGTCAGACTTTCTGGCTTCTGACCAACAGTAACGACTGTCAAAGATCTACAAATGACAGCCGGGACCAATGGCTTTACGTGCTTTCCGAGGCACGGAGGAAACTCGCTATGGTAAATGGTCACCCATCCACAGACCAACCTCGGCAAGTGTGGCTTAACCCGGAAGATCGGTCTATGCGGCTGTAATTATTTAGCCACGAGCGAAGCGGAGATGTGTTTTAAAAAACCAATAGAATTTCGTTATTCACACATCTCGTCTCCACTCAGGATACTACTGAGCGGAGATGTATCATATTTGTATGGCGCGATGGAAGCGGAGATGTGAGCTGTTCCTCGCTGAGATTGAGCTGGGCCGCGGTACAAGGCGGAGATGTGAGCTTTGCCTCGCAAGCTGACGACGGCGCGCAGCTGAGACGAGATGTGTGCGGCGTGGAGTGAGCGGTGCCCTGACGTCTACCTTTCTTGTCACATCACACTAAACTATGCGTTCACATCCAACGCTCGCCGCACGTAGCTCCGCTCTAGTCAGCGCACATCTCCACATTAGCCAGCACACATCTCTGCTACAATCTAGCCAGTACGCATCTCTACACAGTTTCGGTGGATACACCCTAGCTGTAAAAGATCTCTTCTCGTTTCCACTTCGGACATCTCCGCACATCTCCGCTTTGGTGGAGTCCGGGCCTAATCAACAGTATGGTAACTATGGTACCGTTTGGAGGTGTGTATGAATGACACACGTACGCCTTGTTGAGCGGTCACTTTAATTATGCACTAGTCGAGCAAAATGTACTAAATATCAAATATGTCATGTACTGTCAGACACAAACATGGTGACTCGTGACCATTTTAAAATTTGACATAATAATATGCACGCACACATTGAAGACAGTCGTTGGAGGGGCGCGCCATGTTATCGTAGTTTATCTCTACTACCGGAACACGACAGTTTCAGTGTTAAACAACTCCCGGTGACTCCTGAAGTCCTAGTACTTTGTGCCCTACAACACGTGACGTCACTCTCGTTTTCCCACGGCTCGCTCTATTTGTCTCCTAATTGTCCCACCGCGTCTTGTTGTATGTATTTGCAATTTTTTTAAACGTTCAACGTTTCTATTTACGAATGTTACCTTTGTGTAAACGAGGGGTAAGTAAGATTTTAATAAAAGATTTTGATCGGTGTAAAGTACCACTTTCTGAGTCAAACCCTTCATCTAGTTGCCTAACGAGAGCCTCATCAGATGTTGGTCGAGGCTCTTGGCTATTAAGCCATTGGCTGTAACGACTATCGGCACAACGACTGCTGAGTCACCTCCGGTTTCTGAATTGAGAATTCGCGGATAAGTAGTACTTAAGTAACATTTGAGTACGGAGTTGTCAAAAAAATTACGGATTTTAAAGCATTTTTTTGACAACTCCGTACTCAAATACTACGATTGTAACAAAAAATAAGCTTTTCAAGAAATGGTAAAGGTAATTCCTTGTTGCAATATTAATTAGTAACACTGTAATACAGTAACATAACATCTTATTATGAGTAAATATTTATATTTAATCGATCTAGTATAAAACGAAAACATCACATCTGCTGGTTTAGGAAGTGTTTTGAGAGAAAGGGATGCACATATTATGTTCCATTCTATTCTAAAAGCATGGGGGTGAAAACAGGATAGCCTACGAAGGCTAGCCTTTGTGTTGGCACTAGTTCTACTCTTCACAATTCCTGCTATCCTAGTAACTCGCCCCTCTTCGAACCGTGACGTTTTCGCGCCACTGTCGCTTTTCAACCCCTATGCATTTAAATCTTGTCTCCCCACGTGTTTCGATTGAAGGGCGTGTTTGCTCATAATTATACAAATACCTAGAACAAGTGCAAATTAGATGAGAACTCACGATTTTGAAAATGATTGTTCGCCCATTTTAAAATCGGCATTTTTTTTAAGTCCAGACGAAGTAGTAGTGACAGCGCCCAAATAAATCTGAAAAACAAACTTTACTTCACAATTTTTGCTTTGGATCTTGTTTATTTATATGCGTGGTTTTTATAGCGGCTCAAAATATTATCTTAGGCCAATTATTGTAGTTATAAAATAGTTTGAAATCAAACAGTCGTGGTTGAGCTGCGGTTCAATTACGATGTTAAACTTATGTCCTGGACTTCAGGTTGCTGGTTGGTGTAAATAGTGCATGTTTAATTTTTTTGCCTGACGTTCCTCATTGCCGTGTTTCAAATCAGATGAGCTAACAACTCATGTTACCGGCAAACTGCATTAATCTTAAGCATTCGACAGCTGTTTTAAAATTACTGCTACTTTAAGTTCTCAACCCTCGTAAAATTTTAACATCTGAATTCCAGCCAGTAAGGATCGATAAGCATTTCGAACATTAACAAAAAATAACATACTTAGTTATTATTAAATTGTAAGGCTGGTTATATGATACATTGATTGTCAGCAACAATATTATAAATGTTCATTTGGTTGTAAATAAAGACTGAAGTGAATAAGGGTAGTTTTTCTATTCTAGCACATGAACTTCAAAAATATGGACCTGTTTTACTCTTGGTGCTTTCTGATATCCTAGTAACTATTGCTTCTTGAAACGTGACGCAACCGGCGCTTCCCACGGTTCATCCCAGCTTCGTTACAAAACGGGAGCACGATTGATGGACCCTTTTTTAAAAAAAAAGGGAATTTCACCTATTTGTAAAAAAATTACAAACAAGCTTGGATGATACTTATATCGTCGCCAAAACACCATTGTATCGATATTTGATTGAGCATTCGTGGATGGTTATAAGAGTGGAGGAAGACCAAAGAAACGCTGGATGGATGGATAATGTAAAAAAAAGATGATATGACTAGAAAGAGGGTGACTTGAGATGACGGCTAAAAGAGACGTATAGAAGAAAAATATCTCACCTCAATCGCGACTGTCAATTAGACACTTGTCGTGACACAGCGTGGATAAAAAAGTCGATTATCTGTGTGTTATTTGCTTCTATTATCCATACTGTGACATTATGAATATCGAGCTAACCGTCGATATTGAGGTGGGTTTCTTACAGAATGACACTACTGATCGCATTTCACGGTCGTCCGACCGCTTGCCAAGTAAGGACAACGCCTTATAAGAAAATTCGAGATTTTGGCCACAGATTTTCAGTTGAAACATTATTATCCCCACCACACACTCATTTGATTCCAGCAACACCAACCAAATAATTGACACCAACAAATGGCGTAGAGCGCAATATACACTAAAATGATCGAGCACAGCAAATTCGCGCAGATTTTTAAAACGCTTTACCGCGTTGTTTGTTTTGCGAAAACGGGTCAATTTTGTCTTCGTTCGGGACAACGGGACAGGTAACTAAAAAATGGGACAGCGCCGTTCACACGTGTCGTATCGTATGGTCACGTTATGTGACGTCATAGCGTGATGACACAGGTGATTTATCGCTGTTATCCCAGCTATACTTACAAACGAAAGCGTTGTTTGTTCAGTTTCAAAAGAGATAGAGGATCAACTCTGTTTTTCGATGATACCAGCTATATAAAAGACTAGCTTTTGCCCGCGGCTTCGCTCGCATTATTTAAGCCCAAAAAAACTCTTAACACACTACTAAAGTTTCTGTAATAATATAAATTCAATCATGATTCGAAAGACACGTGGTGCCGTCTATGAACGTTATTGTTGTTTTCGTCGGGAACAGTACTTTTTTTTGGGATGAAAGGTACCCTATGTCCGTTTCTGTTCATCTGATAACGTATATGCAAATGGAATGTGTGCTTGCTCTTGATATTACGAATAATAGCTAAAGCACAGTGAATTCAGTAAGATTATAAAGATATTATAAATCACGAAATATGCAGATATTATTAACAAATAAATAATATTCGATCCGACATCAAGTGGCAACACACCCAGAAAAATAATGTGTACAATACAATAAATTAAAAGTAAGACAGTATAAAATCGATGAAAAAGCATTGAGTTCTGTATTTTCGAACTATGCGTCTATAGGAATCAGATTTTTACGCAAATAAAGTTAGGGCAGAAGGCTTCCTTTCAAACTACTGTAATCGGTGTACTCCTAGCCATTTCTAATGCTTCCAAAGGTACTAACAAATGTTTGTTTTTGATGCCATGATAACAACCACAGTAGATATTTATGCTAAAGCAGTACCTCAACTTACTATATTCGCCTGAATTGACACACTCACACAGACACGCTGGAATACGTAAAACCCGGTTCAATAAGGAATCGTTTAAATTCAAAAAAATCCTATTTTTTAGTATGCCCATGAAAATGCGTTCCTTGCGAAGTATGTGCGGTGTAACTTTGAATGATAGAGTGAGGAATGATGTGTTAAGACAAAGTTGCGGTTTAAAAGATGATGTAGTGACAAAAATTGAAAGGGGTATGCTTCGGTGGTTTGGGCATGTTGAAAGATTGAGTGAACGGCGATTAACAAAAGGAATTTATAAGGCGAATGTCAGTGGAAACGCTAGTAGAGGACGCCCTAGAAGGACATACATTGATGTTATTGGTGATGTTCTTCAAAAAGGACAGGTGCGTAGTACTTTCAACCGGCGTGCGTGTATGACAAGATGTATAACCGTGGACGAAGCGAAAGGAGTATGTAAGGATCGTAGCATGTGGCGTTCTACAGTTTCTGCCTACCCCCATGGGAAAAAGGCGTGAGTTTATGTTTTATGTAGTATGCACATTTTACGTAAATGTTCATTGATAGCGGAGTGTTTGCACAATCTGATAATATATTAAACAACCCTTATTAAATCCTGGCGCCCTAGTCTCAAATGAACATAGCGATCGGTACTAGGGCATGCAGAAATTCGCGGTATGACGTCATAGTGTGACGTCAATGGTAAGTTCCCACGGTTCAGTCTAGACGGGGGTTGAAAGAGGGACGTGACCTAGGAGTGACATACGAGGATATTGCACTATCTTAAACAAGGTTAGTCAGAAAGGGGGTATCAATCTGAAAGGGTGTTAAAGTTACCCATAATAATGAGTAACTTTTGTTCTACCATTTTTCCCAAAAGTCAATAGTGTGAGAGAAATAGCTGTTTAATAATTACTTAAAAAGTATGCTAAAATCGATCTATCCTCAGCTATGATCAGCTGTTGTTACATTTTAGGTCATATTTGGGGTCACAAATTAGAAGCCCCATTTTCTGAATTCGTTACTAAAGAAGAGGCAAAGAATTTTTGAGAAAACATAAAAAAATAACATTTTAACAGTTGCTTTAAAACCGTCATCAGAGAGTCATAACAGTGTATGAAGAAATTATTCATATTACATTGTCATATATCTATGACTCATAGATCCATGATCCTAGATATAATTATGATAGAGTAGTATCCCCCTTATTGCATAGTGAGATGGTTGTAACTGTTAGTTGTGCATGAGGGTGTTTCTTAACCTCCTATTTTTATTTTTTTCCTTTTCCCTCACTTCGATTTTTCCTGTATCCTGGGTGCATTTACAGATTCACACACACAATCACACATGCACAAAGGCCGAGACCCTGAACAACCATCAGGGGGATTACCATGACCTCTTAGAGCAGGAATGTTTTAATATTACTCCGAGAGTGAGAAAGTGACAGCGCTAGATAGCTCTCTTGCGCCATCTCTTACCCACTCTCGTAATAATATTAAAACATTCCTGCTCTAAGAGATCATGGTAACCCCCCTGCAGTCCATGCAAATATTTGTTCCGTGCGGGAATCGAACCCGTGATCCGTGGCGCAGTGGTCAAGCTAATCGCTCAGCCATTGCACTAACCTTGTCAATTATGTTAGGGTCATCTGCCAGTCTAACCAGGGGCCTACTCCCTAAGTCCGTCAACGAAGTTAGTCGCCCGTCCGAAAGTAACCCGAAACGTAGGAGTGAACAAAACAAGTGTCAAGTTCAACTTTTCGGACGGGCAAAAACACATTGGTAGTAGGGACAACTGTCAAATCGTATTGTCATTCATTCTTAGTTCGGGCCCAGAAATAATCGTATGTCCGTAGGTGATAGAGTAGGAAACGCGCGAAACTAAGACCGAAATCACGGACTTCGTGCTTAGGGAGTAGACCCCCAGACGCGGCTGAACATCAGTGTTTTACATGGAGTGACTGACATCAGACTTCCGCAACCCAGTTAGTTACTGGGCAATGCCGATATCCTAAGGTCTCTTGTTCACACACATTTTGTCGCCGTAAAAACCTCCGGTTATTTAGCGGTGTGTAGGCACGGTCATCAGTGTTGTATGTACACACGGCTACACATCAAGCTATACAAAACCAGTTTATCTTGGCGTCGCGTTGTATAATCTTTTCGCACAAGTAACGGTCAGCTTATACTGATTTTGCATAGCTTGAAGTGTAGCCGTGTGTACTATAGAAGTTTGTTGACGGACACGGCGCGGCGGCGGCCCAACGGCACGCCTGCGCCGCCGTATGCACCGTGGCTATTCCTCTTTTGCGCACGGTTTGATTTATATTAGTGTTGTATGCCAGTCTATGAGAGTTTGTTAACGGCACCGGACGTTTTCGCGACGGGCAATTATTGCATTACAGCTTTCTAACGCTGATTTTGTATTACAAAATGGATATAAATCAGTTTCGGCTGGTGGTTTGCCGTGTCGTGTACAAGCTCACACGTTTTTTCTACGGCGCGGTTAAAACGCCGTACGGTTAAGAAACCGTACCGTGAACAAGAGGCCTGAGGTTACATCCTTTCGGGCTTCTGATTACTCGTAACGACTGTCATAGATCTTCTGATGTCTTAGTATCCACTGCCTAGAACCACATGGCCTCAGAGCGATTTTCGGGGTACACTCTTTTTTCCCGATAACTTCATTGCATGTATTGATTTACGGTTAATGTTAGGTGGATGGATAAAGCCTGATATCCAGATAAACTTAGTTCAATCCAAGGCTTTCGGATAAAGTCCGAAATTATTACAAACTTCGGACATTATGCAATTATTGGATAATGCTAGCTTTTATCCAGACGCGATTGGATAATGTTGATTTCATCTTATTTTTATTGTGTTAACTGCAGGTCGGGTTACTGTCGGTTTTCATAAAAACTATTGTCTAATTTTGCAAGCATGCAGTGTTGCTGAATGTGTTCGGCCAAAAGACTCTTCACTCGTACTCTCGTCCATCGCTCCGCTCGGGAAGTAGGCGGCTCGCTTTGCTTGCCACCACCACCCACACGCTACGCTTTGGAGCGATCGCTCCATTAGGATATTCGAAGAGAATTCCTGGCTCCACGATTAAAAATAGCACTCTACTAAGGGTAGCACAAAGGCTAACCAGGTGGAGTCAGGGTGCTCCGACTCGGATTATCGTATGTTTCGATCTATTAATTTTAGATAATGCTAACTTTTCCAACTACTTCTCTGGACAGTAAGCATTATCCAATAGTAGCTGGATAGTGTCCGAAGTTTGTAATAATTTCAGAATTTCCCCAAGGGCCTTGGATAGAACTAGGTTTATCTGGATAAAGTAAGCTTTACCCATCCACATAACATTAAAAGTAACATACATGAACATGGCGCGGTTATAGATGATTGATTGTTAAAGGTAGAGACAAACTGATCCCACGTATGCAACGTAAGCGATGTATTATGACATCTGGGCAACTGACAATACAAATATCTTCAATGAAAATAAATGATTTAGAAACATACTTGTCATATGCAACGTAACGTGTAGCAAGTCTGTTTCTTAGTCATGTACTTTCATAGAAAATGTTAGCATTGTGTAAAAGACAACATAATCGTTCAGGGGTGTTTCTATCATTACAGTTATAGCTAATATCAGTATGTCAGGTTTGCGAGCAAGGTAAATGTAGTAAATAAAACTAACATAGACTCTCTACCACTGAGAGTACTTGTATTTGGGTTAGTATTAGTAACATAAACTAGATCACAATATATTAATTACTTTACACAATTATTACAAGATCATCATTAAATAAGGATAAGCTAGTCAGATATAAAAGGTCAGACTTCTTCAGCTGATCAACACGAAATGCTCCCGCTTCGTCGAATGACCATCGCCTTTATAACATCGGGTGCGTTGATCCGTTGATCCATATCGACGACTACCTTCCTTTGTCAGAATTGCCCAGTGCTACCGATAACAATTGTCAGTTGCCCAGATGTCGTAATGCATCGCATACACACATCAAAAAAAGTTTGCGATCACTTTGAAAAATCGAAATCTTTTTTGTTACGGTAGACTATATTATGATTTCTTCTTCTTTTTAGATTCTTAAAACTGGGTATTTCTATTTAAAGAAAACACAAAACAAAGAATTTTTCTTGATAAAGTTCATTTAAAAAAAATTATATCAGCTTATGCTAGTGATCGCAAGCTTTTTTTGATGTGTGTACGTTGCATACGTGGGATCAGTTTGTCTCTACTTTAAATTTTGCTTGTATTGGTGCAACGTTAACTCCTGCAGCTTTCTGTTGTCCTAGTATCCACTGCCTCTATCACGTGGCCGCAGATCGATTTTTGGGGTTCGCACATTTTCCCATCATTTTTGGTTTGCATTCCTTGCTTGTATGGGAGAAGGCCGCGCGTTGCTACGACGTGCTACGACGTAGCTGACAAACCTATCCGATGCCTCCTATATTCTTTTATACATATCCTGAACGTAAAATGAACTAAACTTGTTTCCATAAGAAAAGATGTTCTAGATGAATTCTTAAAACTATTTCTTTTAACGGAGCTGTTTTTTTTAGAAAATTGATCAAGTTTTTGCGATCAGTATCGGTGATCGGCGCAACATCTTCTGGTTACTTCTGTTGTGATGTCCATTAACGGGGCATGGCGCCCACGCCGGCATCGCTGTACCGGTGCGAGCGAGGATATCATCCATGCTCATACACACATCAAAAAAGTTTGCGATCACTTTGAAAAGTCGAAATCTTTTTTGTTACGGTAGATTACATTATGATTTCTTCTTCTTTTTAGATTCTTTAGACACGAGTTTTCTTTATCAAGAAAACACACAACAAAGATTTTTTCTTGATAAAGTTCAATTTAAAAAATTATATAAGCTTATGCTAGTGATCGCAAACTTTTTTTGACGTTTGTATGAGCATAGATGATATCCTCGCTCGCACCGGTACAGCGATGCCGGCGTGGGCGCCATGCCCCGTTAATGGACATCACATCAGAAGTAACCATGTAGGTGGCTTTTGAAAAGGAAAATCTGTTTGTTGATCTGAGTCTGTTTTTTGATATTTTGGTAAGGACTTTATTTAAAAGTAGAATAGATGATAAGTAAATAAACATCATAAAAACAGTCCAAATTCAGGTAGAACTTGCGTTATTGGTAATCTGTACGAATCACAAAATAACCTTCAAGAAGAATATGCCGCGAAGAGTCGAAAGACATGATACTGCTCGCGCGAACTCACTTCGATCGTTTGCGATCCGGCAGATGCAACCCCTGAATAATGGTGTAAAAGAAATTTCTTGGTGACTTCTGATGTCCTAGTATCAAATGCCTAGAAACACGTGGCCTTACCGGCCGGTAAGGCCGCGTGTTTCTAGGCCTTTGTGTGTGTTTGTCGTTCTCGGCTGGCCTTATCTTACGTAGTATTCCACTTATCAAATATCTTTGTCCAATGTTCGTTTTGATGAAAGAAATTGTGCATTTGATCAAAGAAATTAGATACTTTTAATTAAGGCTGGTATTCCACTTATCAAATATCTTTGTCCAATGTTCGTTTGATCAGAGAAATTATATGATTTTAATTAAGAATTTCAACGAAAAAAAATTGATTAAATATTGGACATCGATATTGGACAAAGATATTTGATAAGTGGAAAACCAGCCTTAGATGCCCATTCCACTTGTCCAATAACTTTGTTCAAAGATTTTGTGGTCTGAGAAAATGGAGAAACGTCGAGTGACTTTATGTGCTGCTATCATTAGAATATTATTAAAAAAGAAAACAAAAACAGCTTTGGGTGAAGTCATGCATCGGAAGGCGAAGAGAAAAAAAACATTCGTTGTTTATACACCTCTGAACGTTTTGTTTTATTTTTGTAGTCTTGGTGCCTTGTATTTTTTTAAAGACATTACTTAATTGCTTTCATAGGCATTTATCAAAAATTTCGTCATTGAAATTATCCACGAGATCTTAGTTGGAGCCATTTTGATTTAAATGTCATTAATATTTGGTCAAATATCGGTGTTGCTAATACATTTGATGAAGTCGTCCAATTTATTTGATCAAAATATGTACATTGGACAAAGACATTTGACTATAGGTACGTTCAAAAGCTACTTAAAATATAACTTTAAGCAAATTCTGGCGCTCTAGTATCACATATACTTATATGGAGTTACTAGGGTGTGCAGAAACATGCATGACGTCATAACGTGACGTCACTCCTACGGTGTCGCGGTCGCCTAGACAGCTTATCGTACGAGGGCCGCAAGCTTTACGAACATATAAAACTGGGTTGTATTTTTGTTTTTTTCCATAGCGATATTGGAAGTTTATTTATGTGCAGCTTAGTTCTAGTTAATTATAACTAGTTAAACAGTCAAGGGGAGCTGAGAATGGAACATAGTCATTTTTCTAGTACGCGCTGAAGGGTTTAAGGGTCATAGTGGCATAAAACTTTATTTTATAATAGAGGTCGGCCACGGCTTCGCTCGCGTGGATGTCGTTTATCGTGTATTCCATATTTTTTTCAGGATAAAGGTAGCATACGTCCTTCTCTAGGTTCCAGACTATTTCTGTACCAAGTTTCATCAAAATTGGTTCCGTAGTTTAGTCGTGAAGAAGTAACAAACAGACAGACAGAGTAACTCTCGTATAAGAATAAAGTTGAATCTATCTTGAATTGCGTAGAACAATAATTAAAGTCCGTTTTATAATCCCGGAGACTGAATTGACAAGCACGAAATGTCAAATTTGCAAATAATGTTCCTAATTTTGACATTTCATGGGTCAATTTTGTCTCAGAGATAATAAAACAGACTTTAGATTCGAATTTCACGTGGGCGATCACTAAAAAAAGCTAGTTTTTCCTGCAACTAATATTGTTTAGTTTGGTGCGATGTAACTCCTACTGTTTTCTGATATCCTATTACCCAACATGTGATAACATGTAGCCTCATCGCCGCGTTTATATGGCTCAGCGAGAAAGCTTTAAAGCTATACAGAATTATACTATCTATATATTATATCTATATAAATATATATTATTGAATTTGGTGTTCAACGCATAAAACACGATCTCTATACAAAAAATGTTTAAAAGTATTTTAAGAATTAACTGAAACATCGCCGTTAAAACATGAAACAAGACATTTCATCAAAATACAACTTTTCTTATTTAATGTTTCTGAATACTGTTTTGGAAAAAAAAATGGGAAGTAATGAAAGGTAAAAATGATGAATATTTGTATTTATATAAAAAAAAGAAATACGCTAAGAGGTGTGTCACAATTACATTACATAAAAATGACGCCTAAAAGCGGCTTGTACCATTGATACCTATTTACCTAATTACCTAAAATATTATTAAGGCGTTGTGGTCAGTTTAGCTAGATAATGTATCTAGATGAACCGTTATATTTTAATTTTAGATACAAAGGTATTTAATTCATCACAAAGGCCTTACAATGGGGCGTTTGTGTATGTGAGATTTGTATCTGTAACGATACAGGAGAAATCCTAGTGAGGGGCAACGTTTATAAAAACAAAAAAAAAAAATATAAAAAATTAAAGCCTGGAAATTTTACGAATATTATTAGCTCACAATTAAATCTTTTGGCGTCCAGTATCCAATGCCTAAAACACCTGGCGCCACTGGTTTTCAAACAGATCCTACATTCTCAATTGGCTTTTGAAAGGGGATTATTAATTAAGCTACTGCTTGGATGCCCTCTGAATTTTGGCGCCCTAGTATCGAAAAAATGGAGGCTTTGGTACTAGGGCATGCAGAAACCTATAGTATGACGTCATAACGTGACGTCAATGACGTTTTCCCACGATGCAGTCTAGACAGATACCTACTTGTAATGCCGGCTGTACACACTCGCCGAGACAGCCCGAGACTTAGATGCTGTCCTTTGCTGTTTGATGTAAAAGTTAAGGATAGAAATAGCGCCTCGTGCTGTCTCGGCGAGAGTGTACAGCCGGCATAAGAGGACGGGACACTAGTTGTAACTACAAATAAAATAGGGTTGTTTATTGTGTTCATATCCCATAGAAACATCAGAAGTTTAGTTTCAAACCCGTAACAGCAAGGCAATCACAAAAAAGTAACGTCGCATTATTTATGTTACAATGTTTTTCGAAATATTAATATTTATTATATTTTAGTAATATTATTTAAGCTATGTCACCGTAAAACATGAAACAATACATATCATAGAATGCCTAAAACATTGCTTTTATAACATCAGTGTTTGAAACAAATTTACTGTAGATCGTTTGTAAAGGTTGTTATGGAATACATTGTCAACTTTATTGGTAACACTTAATATGCAGTTCAAAGCAGCCTAATATGCAGGCTTCGCGGTTTAGTTAAAAAAAATGCACACGCCGCCCGCTTTGCCAAAGGACTGAACATAAAAAAAAAACCGAACTAGTAGTAATAAGAGCGCGAATACGCAACGGAATCGCAGCGCCCTCGCCTAACTCTAAAGCTCAATTTACCAATTTCAAGGCTAGTTATTCATTATTCTGTGTTCAAAGGAAGTGTGAAAGAAGTTCCTGCTGAACAGAATATTTCTATGTTCATAATTATAAAATAAAAAAAGTTTGAAGAATAAGATTATTTCAAGTCGCGTTAAATAAAAAAAGGCATGTTTAAAAAAAAAAACTTTTTTTTTTTAATACTGCTCAGCATAGGCCGTAGCGTGCTTGGATGAAAGAACTACTTTCACAATTATTATTTGTTTTTCAGGCCACAGTGACACGATAAAAATAGTAACCAAAAGTAGCCCTAAGTAAAATGTTTTGTTCCATAGAACTCCAGTTCATTCCTGGTCTCCTAGTTTTCAATGTAATGAAACACGTGGTCTCAGCGCTTCATTCATATGCAAAATCAAGAGGGGTCGCTTTTATATTATCTGTGCTCGTTTGTAACATGTGCGATACACACCCCTATACAATGTGCCATTTAAGGACACACACTCTTGTTGACTTCTGCAGTCCTAGTATTCAATGTTTAAAATCACGTGGCCTCAGTGCGGCGTTCACATGCGAGAGGGATGAAAAAATTAAGTATCTATCGTTTTATTCACAAATATTTTGAATAAAACGATGATTTGTTCCTCGATTATACACATTTTTTTTAGTATTTTAAAATATTTAATTATAATCTATAATCGATAGACACTTACCAACATTGAATCCAGTATTAGCCACCCAATGGAGAACTAGGAAAAATAGGGGTGTGTTGTTTCTGTTACAAAAAATGTTTTTTGCATACAAATGTTTCCCCTCTTTATTTTGTAAGTGAATTGTAGAGAGGCCACGTTTTTTCATTACATTGGTTATGTATATTAGTAAGTGTCTATTCTTTATATGGAACATATTTTAATAATATACATTGTATGGTAAATTAAAGCATCTCCTCTTAGGCTTAGAAGGAAACGTAATCGCTGTTATCTGGGACAAGATATGATATTATAAAAGTAGCTCACCCCTCTTTATTTTTTGCATGTGACCGCCGACGCCGCCGCACCACACTGAGAGAACACGTGATTATAAACATCGGATACTAGGATAGCAGAACTCATCAAGGGTCGCGTGTGACACATTAATATTAAGGGTGTATGACACCCATCACAAAAACCGTGTAAATAAAGGCGACCCCTCGTCCTTGCATGGGGTGCCTGTGTTTTTGCCGAAGTATTTAATATCGAATTTCATTACGCCAACAACGATTCGCCGACGTAATCTTTGCCGAAGCAATTTTTACCCTAATTTGATTTCGCCCAATGCGAACTCCACTTATAGTATCATTGATGACTGTTTGAAAGCAAGTGTTAAAATTTCAAAATTCGATATAATTTTTTTCCAAATAAAATGCTTTTTATTTTAGTTTTTTCAAAAATTCTTCATCCCTGCTTTAGTTATAAATTCAGAAAATGGTGCTTCTAATTCATGACCCCAAATATGACCTAAAATGTAAACACAGCTGATCATAACTGGGGATAGATAGATTTTTGAGATTTTTTTTTGAGATTTTTGAACAACTGTTTCTCTTAAACTATTGACTTTTGGGAAAAGTTGTAGAACAAAAGTTATTCATTATTGTGTGTACTTTAACACCCTTTCGGATTTGTACCCCCTTTCTGACTAACCTTGTATAAAAGCGTGGAGTCAGAAGCTCGCGAAGGAGGTCTTGAGTGGAACGAGAGCACGAGGTTGAAGCGCAGCGAGTGGGGAGAGGTGGCGAGCGATGAGCGAAGCTAGTCGGCGACCTCCTGAGCGTAGTGCTGGTCGAGTGTGCGAGCGAAGCGAAGGGGCGACGTTGCATGCTTGCATGCTTTCTTGCTTGCATGATGGGAAAATGAGCCATCTATCAAGTGTAAAGTGGCCAATAATACAGTTGACTAATGAAACAGTGGCCAGCAGACTAGTCGGCGTAACAAAAAGTTACAAAACATAATTAGGGTCTTAAATCATTCGGCGTTTTAATTATTCGGCGAAATTAAAAGTGGCGAAAGGTTTTAGGTCAGATAAGAATCGGCTAATAATATTTCGATATTCCAACAGAGAACCCCTTGCATGTGAATGAAGCGCTGAGCGCTTGTGTTTTATTACATTAGATACTAGGTAGGATTTAAGGAGTAAATAAAGGAAGAAGCATCTTTCCACTACTGATGCCTAATTAAACTTAACCATAGAAGTTTTATCGTTGATATAGTTGTTTATAGAAAACATCGTAACAGGGGCCTAATTCTCCTAAAATAAATCTTGATAAATCACAACCGAACCAAGGCCGAACCGTTCATTCAGACAGTTCTCAATTTCAAATGCTGTCGAATTGTATGACACAAAAAACAAAATCAATCATTTTGAAAGTTTTCCAAAACAAAAACTGACTGACGCTGACGGTTGTGGTTCGATTGCGTTTGGCAACAATTTATTTTAGGAGAATTGGGCCCCAATTTACTGTTGCAGTTACAGTATACTTAAAATGATAATTAAAAACATGAATTTTGTTTTTTAAAAGCGTTGTTCTTAGAGATTTCAAACAATGTCATGTTTAATGTTTCACGCCGACATAAGATTAATCAATTGAATTCTAAAATAAAAATAATGTTTTGTCTTGTCATATATTTTCTTTAATATTATTGAATAGACATGAAACTACTAATAAGTATAGCTCTATGAAAAGCTAGATAGTACGATCTGGGGAATCAAGGCGTTACGTTACGTCACGTGAGGGGTATTCGATACCAGGATATCAGAAAGTACCAGGAGTTCTCATCGGCAATACAATGTGTATGTAGGGTGCGCAAGTTGTATTGCACTTGTTACAAAACAACTTTGAACGGTAAATAAAAGCGTCCCCTTTGCTTTGCATGTGAATGAAGCGCTGAGACCACGTGTTTCATAACATTGGGTACTAGGAAATTAGGAGTAAACGGGAGTTATACTTGTATAGCATATTGTTAGCTAGGGGTACCGAAGCAGTTCTTCCAAAAATATTTTGAATCAATAATTTATACTGGAAAACAATTATTAAATAAACGATGAGAAACTTATAGAAAAAAATATTTTATGTAATAATAGTATTGTTTTTAGGAATGTAATGAAATGACATATTTCAGGCTTTACACTCATTCGATTTACAATATCTAACATTACTAAAATTATAATAACATTGCATTTTTTTATTAATTATTAAGAAGTTTTAGGCAACACGCTTGAAAGAAAATAGCTCGATTAAAGCTTAATCAATATACATTTCAAGTTTGTCATTTGAAGCTGGATAGTACGATCGATCGCTGAATCACGCCGTTACGTCACGTGTTGAGGGGTATTTGATACTAGGATATCAGAAAGTACCAGGAGTTCTCACCTGCAATGGTTGTGAACATTAAACATAAAGTGGAGAAAAAAAACATGTGCAAAAAAAAAATGCCGAATTGAGAAACTTTTTCGGTGTTTTTTCGAAGTCGGTTATTAAAATCGTCCCTTCTATATTTTGTATGTGAATGTAGCGCTAACACCACTTGTTTTATAACACACTAACGACTGTCAGTTGAAAGATGTTAAGTGTTGTTTCGATATCGCATGAGACACGGATTTAATTTAAAAAAAATGGGTTGCAAATTCAGCAGACGTTTACAATTTGACAGGTCCTCTTGGGATAGCGCTTGTCATGATTGCCATGCTGAGAGCTGTTAAATAATTAGCCTAATGGTGATAATACACGGTTCACTTTTGCGTTTCAATTTGGATGAAGCAACCAAATTGAATCATGTAAACATAAAAGTGAATCATTCACAATTTAAGTAGTTAAGACAATATTACTTTTCTTTTTGCTTTGTATTCTACTCAACTTTATTTCAAGACCATCGTTCATGCTTTTATTGTTCCTATACTGTGGAAGGCGCTGGTACCTGTGATACAATGTTCATCATTAGTACAGGAACCAACGTTACCTCCTTTTCTGTAACTAAACCTTTTTTCTGAAATAAAAAAAAAATAAAAATATTATATATTATATAATTATATTATATAAAATTATATATTATATATTCAATGACATCGTGCAATCACGTTCAATCGTGCTGAAAGAGTTGAACAAGCTCAATATTTTCATTTTCAGCGTTCACTATTCACTAATTAAACTAAACACAATATTGAACGATTCACTCGTCGATATTCACTTGTGCGCACTGCAGCGTCGCGGAAAGATGTTAGAAATGTCTATTAAAGATGAATCAATTGATGATAGATATATGTATGAATCTGGTTCCTCTTCTGCCAATTCTCTCAATAGAGTGTTTGAAGCTCTTAAGCCTGGTCTTCTTAATATCCATGGATCCACCCACCATCGTCGTCGATTTCTTCGCTTCTTTTTTGATAATTCTTGCATTAGATGCTCATAAATTACGACCCAAGCGTACCACCTGATTCGACATCTTCCGAGAAATGTGAATTTAACAGTTCACTTGTAGATACTGTGTAAACAGCATTATGAATTAATTTTTGCATTTTTCAACCAAAGTGAATCAATTTGGTTGAACCGTGTAATATCGCCAGGGGCGATTTCACCAACCTATCAATAAGTAGTACGTAACTATTGACTAAGCTAAATGTGACCTACAAATTTAATATGACATTTATGTGTTCAATAATGTAAAAACCAATTTTGATTTTTTTTGTGACTTTTGCTCGCTAAAACAATATAACACAGTTTTAAATAATCGTGGTGGTATGCTGGATCTCGTGCTGGGCAATTTTGAACCAGATCAGATAGCGGTATCTCTCGGTGAAGATCCTCTGGTAAATATTGACCAATATCATCCTATGCTCGATATAATTATAACATTGCCATGCATTGGGATACCAACGATGGCGTCATCTCCGCAACAAGTGATACCTCGCTCGGATACCAGTCCAGATTGGAACTGGCGCAAAGCGGATTTTCAGGGGTTGTATAAGGCATTGATTGAAATAGACTGGTCCGACTTGTCAACAATAAGCGATATAAACGGTGCTGTTCAGTTGTTCTACGATAAGTTATATGAAAGCATAAGTTTATTTGTACCCTTTAAAAAACAAATTACATATAGTCGGCGATATGTATATCCGAAATGGTTCAACGTAGAAATAATAAAAACTATACGAAATAAACACTTCCATCACAAGAGATTTAAAAAAGAGGGTAAACAATTCAACAAGGCAATGTTTGTATATTATAGAGACAGAGTGAAAAAATTGGCTGGTTATGAATATCGGAGATATATGACAGTACTACAAAAAAATATCATTGACGACCCGGTGCAATTTTGGAAATATGTGAAAGAGAAGAAAAAGGATAGAAGGAATATAGATACATATGTATATGAAAAGACTGAAGTGAAGGATCAAGCAGCAGCTGATGCCTTTGCCAGATATTTTGCATCCGTATTCCACGCAGATAAACCTATGCTGAACCCGGATATGGCTGCTAAAGCTGCACGTAATTATCGAGATGCAGCCTCTGTTTCGATCGTAGCAGTTGATGAGATCGATCTGAGAAAGGCAGTGAGGCGCCTCAAGCCTCGATCATCTGGTGGACCTGATGGCATTCCTGTGTTTCTAGCTAAGGATTGTATACCAGTTCTTGGAGGGCCTCTACAGTATCTCTACAATCTTTCATTAACTCAATCAAGATATCCTGAAAGCTGGAAGTCACACCCGTTCCAAAAGGAGAGGGAGGTACGAATGTTTCATCTTTCAGACCTATTGCAGTCCTATCCGTTTTTGCTAAGATCTTTGAGTTTGAGGCAATTCTAAGTGATCGCATTAATAGCCAAATCTGTCACCAACTGCATAACAATCAGCATGGGTTTCGCTGCGCTCGCTCCACCACCACCAACTTGGTCGCGCATGTAGACTATGTCTGCTCGCAAATGGATAGGCGTAGGCAGGTCGATGCGGCTTATTTCGACTTCAAAAAAGCCTTCGATTTGGTGGATAATGATATACTGTTGGAAAAATTGGCGACTATTGGATCCACGCCCAAGCTCCTCAGTTTTTTTTTCCTGTTACCTAAATAATCGTCGTCAATATGTGCGATTAAACGGATACGATTCTGGAGACTACTTTACAAGGTCAGGAGTAAGTCAGGGTAGTACGCTGGGACCTTTGCTATTCGTGATATTTATCAACGACCTCCCAGAAGTTGTTTTAACCTCCGAATGTCTCCTATTTGCGGACGATCTAAAGCTAAGTTTGAGTGTTGAAACCAGGGCTGACGCAGTGGCATTGCAGAGAGATATTGATGCTGTGTCCATATGGAGTCAAGAAAACCACCTTCCATTCAATAATCTGAAATTCAAAATAATAACGTTTTCGCGGAAATCGCAGCCTTTGATAATTAATTATAAGTTGATGGACGCTCCTTTGGATAGAGTTTATGAGATTAGGGATTTAGGATTAGTGTTGGATTGCAAATTGGAATTCCACACGCACATTACCAAAATTTGTAAGTCAGCACACAAAACGCTAGGGTTTGTCATGAGAACTGCATCACAGTTCGATAGCATAGGGGTTGCAAAAGTACTATATAATGCTTATGTGCGCAGTAAACTTGAATATGGTGCTTTAATTTGGAATCCTTATGAGGAAAAATATGCTCTAATGATTGAAAAAATACAACGTAAATTTGCTCGGTGGATATACAAGAAACAATACGGATACTATCCTTACCTATACCCTTCTTTATTCGTCTCGGGTATGGTGAACATGGAAACGTTGAAATTTAGAAGGGCTATGTCTCAAATCGCGCAATATCTGTTGATTATTCGTAATAGAGTGGATAATCCCCAAATACTAGAGCGAGTCCGTATCTTGGTCCCACGGAACATAGCAGCGGACTCAGAGGGTCAGGTAGCACCGCGCCGCCGCCCACGGCTGCTGGAACCGCCGGCCGCGCGTACCGAGCGCGGGCGACACGCGCCCACCAACCGCGCACTCCGCACTATCGGGGACTTACTTGCTCAGCACCACGAACTGGACTTATTTGCCGATGGATTGGGACATTTGTGTAATAAATTTCGTATAATTTTAAATGACATATCATAGGCATACTTAATAATTTAATACCGACATACTTATTATTTATTTATTGTTATCATTACTATAATATTATTATATTTTTTAATTTAATTTAATACTAAACTGACATTGTATTCTTCATATTATCAATTCATCATTGTAATTTGTTATTATTATTTATAGACTGACATTTTTGCTAATTTTAAATTGAAAACCAACTGTGTGTGAGCATGCGTAATATATTAGGTTGGGGAAAAAGTCTTTTCGCATTATAGTATGTATGAACTTGTAATAAAATCTCTTTGGCTATACTATTTGTATCTGGCTGGTTTTGGTATCATCGAAAGTTTAAATTTTAAAGAACATAATTCCAAATTCAAATTAGGAAAATGTGTGATTTTCATTTGTTTTTCGTACCGTTGAGTGAAACTAATGAAGAAATTCGATACATTTTAAAATTTTACTACAAAAAAGGTAAAAATGCAACGCTGGCCGCGAAAAAAATTTGCGATGTATATGGACCTAGTGCAGTGTCTGTGAGAGTAGCACAAATTTGGTTTAAGCGTTTTCAATCCGGAAATTTTGATGTCAAAGATGCACGTCGCTCTGGTCGCCCTATTTCAGATAAAATGGATGCCATTTTTGAAAAAGTGGAGCAAGATCGGCATATCAGTAGTTACGACGTAGCTGAAGAACTCGAAATTGACCACAAAACAGTTTTGACGCATTTGAAAAAAACTGGGTACACAAAAAAGCTCGACATTTGGGTATCTCACGAGCTCACTGAAAGAAACCTAATGAACCGTGTGCTCATTTGTGATTCTTTATTACGACGTAATGAAACCGAACCATTTTTGAAGAAGCTGATAACTGGTGATGAAAAGTGGATCACGTACGACAAGAACGTGCGAAAAAGGTCGTGGTCAAAGGCCGGTCAGGCTTCACAGACTGTGGCGAAACCCGGGTTAACTCGCAACAAGGTGATGCTGTGTGTGTGGTGGGATTGGAAGGGCATTATTCATTATGAGCTGTTACCACCAGGCAGGACCATCGATTCTGAACTCTACTGCGAACAACTGATGAGATTAAAGCAAGAAGTTGAGAGAAAGCGGCCGGAATTAATCAACAGAAGGGGTGTGGTTTTTCATCATGATAACGCTAGACCTCACACATCTTTAGCCACTCAGCAAAAATTAAGAGAGTTTGGCTGGGAGGTGTTAATGCATCCGCCGTATAGTCCTGACCTTGCACCTTCAGATTTCCACCTGTTTCGGTCTCTTCAGAATTCTTTAGGCAGTGTCAGGTTAACATCACGAGAGGACTGCCAAAACCACTTGTCGCGGTATTTTGATCAGAAGTCCCAAAATTTCTATAGCAATGGGATCATGTCCCTGCCTACAAGATGGCAAAAAGTTATCGAACAAAATGGTACCTACATACTTTAGTTAAATGTAAATAAACTGTATTAAAAAATGTTTTGAATTTTCTTAAAAAATGCGAAGAAACTTTTTCCCCAACCTATTATTAAGTAGATATAATTCAATTGTTGGAATATTAATCTTGTAAGCGTTTTGGATATCATATCTGTTAGCTTGTAAGATCAAATGAATAAATAAGTAAATAAATAATAATCTTGTCATTATCACTATTACACTATTGAGGAGCTCGTGGCTAAATATCTTCCGGGTTAAGCCACGCTTGCCGAGGTTGGTCTGTGGATGGGTGACCATTTACCATAGCGAGTTTCCTCCGTGCCTCGGAAAGCACGTAAAGCCGTTGGTCCCGGCTGTCATTTGTAGATCTTTGACAGTCGTTACTGTTGGTCAGAAGCCAGAAAGTCTGACAACCAGTCTTACCAAGAGTATCGTATTACCCAGTTACTGGGTTGTGGAGGTCTGATAGGCAGTCGCTCCATGTAAAATACTGATATTCAGCTGCATCCGGTTCGACTGGAAGCCGACCCCAACATAGTTGGGAAAAGGCTAGGCAGATGATGCTTGTCATTATCACTATTGATATTTTTGTATTATAACTTTCGTGAGACACATTCATATTTATGATTACGGTTTACTCACGTGCATTTTTCGGGATTGCCCGATTAGTTTCGGACTCAAACGGAGCCCTTAATCATGAGTTGACCACGCGGCGAGGTCGCGAGTCAAGAAGGGCGCGCTCTGTGTCGGTATTGCTCGTGCGTCGTATTGATTGATATGTTGGTAAAATGCAAATGCTAGCTATTTAAATGTTTAGGCTGAGCATCCACCAGAGCTGTGCTGAGCTGCGTAGCGAGGAATGTGTTTTGTAAGCACCAATAGAATCACTTCATTTACCTAGCTTCGCTCTGCGCAGCTCTGGTGGATATGGGCTTAGCGGAGCGAGGTTTTTCTTCATACAAAACAAGCGAGAAATGCGAGCGAGGGATGTGTTGCGAGGAATGTGTTGCGAGGAATGTGTTACGAGGAATGTGTTGCTAGGAATGTGTGCGAGGATTTGAAAATATGCGCCTACCAGTCAGTCAAGCCCCTCCGCTCTCGCCACACCACCCTCATATTCGAAAAGAGTCCGCTACCTATCCTCGCACCGCTCATTTGTACACATTAACACATTACGCATTACACATCCCTCGCACAGGTCTGGTGAAAAGGGTCACAACGTTTTACATCCTCGCTACACATTTTCCTCCCGCACACATTTTCGAACCGCACATTTTCCTCGCATAGCTCTGGTGGATGTCCAGCCTTAGAGACCGAATTAGCTTAATGAACAGTTAATGATAGGTTGGTGAAACAGCCCAAAGTCTATGGTGTCTTAGTAAGACATCAGAGTGAACTCCAGTTCACTCTGATGTGTGTAATATTATGTTTGATACAAGCTTAGCTCCAGCTAAGCTTGTATCAAACATAATATTATAATAACTAGCTTTTGCCCGCAGCTTCGCTTGCGTGAAATTTTGAACCCGTTAAGTGACGATTTTCCATACAAACTTTCATCCCCTATTTAACTCCCATAGGGGTTGAATTTCGAGAAATCCCTTCTTAGTGGATGTTTACATCACAAAAGGAACCTACTGTCAAAATTTCAAGTTTCTATCCCCAGCGGTTTAAGCTGTGCGTTGATAGATCAGTCAGTCAGTCAGCTTTTTATATACTCGTATATAGATAGGGTGTTTAACACAAAACACTTTAAGCACAAAAGGTGTCCCCTCTTCATTTTGCAGTGAAGCGCTGACATTGAGACCACGTGTTTCATAACACGAGATACTAGGACATCAGGAGTGAACTGGAGTCACGCTTCTATGGCTATGTGACATTTTATTATATAGGGGTGTATTGCTCCTGACTCTTGTAATATACAATCTATCTATCTACAGTGGGTGGCCATATTATTAGGGACAGTCCCAAGATTTTTGTATTTTCTAGTTAAAATATTTTTTTCAGGCAAATGAGTTGTTGTAGGCCCCACGGGTATTTTTTATTTAAAGACTTTATTAATTGAGATAATAAAAACAACAAATCTGTGGGCGAAAATATAATATTTATGTTTGGAAAAAAAAATGCGTTAATAGGTTGAAATTTTATATTTATATCAGTGTTTCGTGACGCCACCCTTTGCTGTAATGACAGCTTCTATTCGACGTGGCATGCTCTCTATACATATTATAGCATACTGCTGTAGGTTTTCATTATGATGCCACTCTTTAATGGGAGCTGCAATCAGCTGGTGCTTGGTGGTGATCACTTCCTTAGCGATCACCCGTTTGGTAAGCTCCAACATGTTCTCTATAGGGTTCATGACTGGTGAGTTACCTGGATAGGGCAAAACATTAACATGTTTTTCAGCCAAAAATGCAGTAACACTCTTGCTTTCTGGCACGGTACAGAATCGTGCATAAAAATGTACTCTTCGTCACCAGGGCACCATTCTTCGAGCTGCGACAGTAGTTGAGTCTCTAGGACTCGCCTGTGCTGGTCTTGCTTCATGATCCCTTCCACGATATACAGGCACCCTGTACCATTAGATGAGATCACAGACCACAGCATGATACTAGTTGGGTGTTTAACCCTCTCCACAAGGCAGTCTGCATGGCACTGTGCTCTAGGGCGTCACCGCACAAAGAAACTTTTGTCGACCAAAATCTGAAATGTCGATTCATCGGAGAATGCACCTGAAAAATGTTACATAATCACAATATAGTAATAAAAACAACGTGCTTTTATATTTAAAGACATATTCTTCCCGAATCCAGTCTGCAACAGTTTATTTCGGTGTTGTCTGGCCCATTGCAGTCATCTTTTCATCCTAGCCTCGGTGAGGCGTGGTTTCTTGGTTGGCTGACGACCTATCAAGTTCTCTTCGGCCAACCGCCGGCGTACTGCCCTTTCAGAAACTCCTATTCCTTCGTCGTTCATCATTGTAGTCGGACTTGCAACACACGGTTTACGATTTTCAAGGCGGATATCTCTGATTTCACGATCGGTACGAAGAGTGGTGATCCTTTTTCTGCCACATTTTGTTACACGGTTTGCTTCCAGAGGTTTATTGTTGTCAGTTTTTATTTTGATTCTGCTAACTACTGACTTAGAAACACCTGCAGGGTTTTTAGGAATGTGTAGAGTGCAGTATTAATGTTTGTATTTCTCTACATTTTCTGGGAGACGTGTCTGAAGCCTTGCCCATACTAGAAAAAAAGCAATTTTGAGGTTTTCACGTTATTCCTTTAACGAAATTAAATTCACGTATTAAGTTTAAAAATAGTGACGCAATACGAAACATTACTTACGTTCTGACATACTGTTAGCGAAAAAAACTTGCAATATCACTGCAAAAAAATGTTTTAACACTGACGATTCAAGACCAATTTTCAACAAAAGTCAATTAAAGCAGAAGAACGTCACTTTTTAAAAAAAATGGCGCGATCTCTCTTTGTTGTCACATTTCAAAAACATTATAATAATACCAGTAGTAATATCAAGTAAAAAAAACCCCATATAAAAACATTCTTTTGTTTAAAAATAATGTTTCAACTAGAAATTACATTTCTATGAGTGCTGTCCCTAATAATTTGGCCACCGATGGTATAACACTGTAGAGGACGAAAACCGGGGTATTACAAATTATGAAGTATTTTTTTTTGTATTTTTCAATATTAACTCCTGAGTCTACTTATAGGGGGAAGTAAAGTTTCTATGGAAAAAATCTGTTTACGCGGGCGGAGCCGCATGGGTACAGCTTGTAGTAAATAAAAGCTTCCCCTCCTTATTTTACATACGTAATAAGCGCTGACCAATGACGGTTTGGATAAAATGTATCGTGATCTTAATGATCATATTATAACAAACGATTAATTTGTAGATCTGAGATGATAAATGGTTCTTATCATTCACTAGCATCCCGTCCCGAATTTATATTGGTATCATTAAGTTATTAATTAGCTTGAGGTTTTTTTATCAGTTTTCAGTTACCATTTGATTTTGTTCGATTTTCTTGACTAGAATTGTGATGCTAGCTAAGATAATAAAACGATAAGTTTATAAATTATGCAAATAAATATTTCTCGAGCATCAATCTATCAAATCGTGAAAACCGGAATCAAATCCGTTCAGTAGTTACGGAGAAAATGATGCACAGTCAAATAGACAGACAGACGGAGTGGCGAGAGACCTAGTTTTATAAAGTGATGATGATTTTGTGTCATAAAAGTGTTTTTAGGTATTTCAAGGATAGTCATGGTTCTTGAAACATTTTACTCCGTAATGTTGGTAAAGTTTTAAGAAAACACTAAATCTAATAAGAACTGTGGACGAAAGGATCATCATCTTCCTGCCCTTATCCCATGTTATTTGGGGTCGGCGCAACATGTTTTCTTCTTCCATTCCGTCCTGTCACCCGTCATGGTATCACTGACTCCCTTCTCTTTCATATCATTCTTCACACAATCCATCCATCTTTTCTTTGGCCTCCCTCTTCCTCTCCATCCATCCACATTTATATTCATAACTCTTTTGGTCACATGCGTTTCATCCCTCCTCTTCACATGTCCATACCAAGACAAACGGTTCCCTTTCAACTTTTCTGTCACGGGCGCTACTTTCAAACTTCCTCTAATATACTCATTCCTGACCTTATCCATTCTGGTCACTCCACACATCCATCTCAACATTCTCATCTCCGCTACATGCAATCTTTTCTCATCCGTCTTCTTCACGGCCCAACATTCCGATCCATACAGTACGACAGGTCTTATCACGGACTTATAGATTTTCCCCTTTAACTTGAGAGGCATCCGTGGGTCGCAAGTAATTCCAGTGACCTGTCGCCATTTCATCCATCCTGAGTTGATCCGGTGTGTAACGTCTCGGTCTACTCCGCCATCCCCTTGGACAAGCGACCCGAGGTACCGAAAGTCGGAGCAGGTCGGTATGGGCGTTCCGGCGAGAGATATTGGCACAGAACTAGAGAGACCGCCAAAATCGCAAAACAGGTACTCTGTTTTGGTTCTGCTCAATCTCAGACCAACACTCTCCAGTCTTTGCCACCACACCTCCAATCTGCTCTGGACCTCTAGGCCACTCTCGGCAACCAGCACAATGTCATCGGCAAACAGCATGCACCAGCGGGCCTCTTCTTGGATGTCCGCCGTCAAAGCGTCCATTATTACCAGGAAGAGGTAAGGGCTGAGGGCCGACCCCTGATGCAAGCCGACAGCCACATTGAAGCTGCCAGTAGTGCCCACTGTAGACCGGACTTGGGTACTGCATCGACTGTACATTGCCCGAATCAACTGCACATACTTCCCAGGCACACCTTTCTCCTTAAGGGCCCACCACAAAACCTCACGAGGCACCCGGTCGTATGCCTTTTCGAGGTCAACAAACACCATGTGCATGTTTTTATGCGCACTTTTGTATTTTTCGCATAGCTGGCGGATAGCGAAAATGGCATCTGTTGTACCCCGACCTGGCATAAAACCGAATTGGTTTTGTGAAATTTCACTCTCTTCTCTCAGCCGCCTTTCAATAACTTTCTCCCAAGCTTTCTTACTATGTGACATTAGCTTTATTCCTCTATAGTTGTTGCACTCCAGCACATCACCTTTGTTTTTAAAGATGGGCACCAGCGAACTGTTGCACCATTCATCAGGTATGGCTTCTTCCAGCAACAACTTATTGAAGAATGAAGCTAACCACGTCCATCCATCAACCCGTAATACCTTCCACACTTCAACTGGTATTTCATCTGGACCTATTGCCTTACCATTCTTCATTCCACTTACTGCTGTTCTCACTTCATCCATACTTACCTTTCTCACTAACCCCTCATTCATTGGTTTATTCTCAAGCACACCACTCCAGTCATTCTCCTCATTCATCAGTCTTTCAAAATAACCCTTCCACCTATTCCTAATTTTCTCATCATCTGAAAGAACCATTCCCGCTTCATCTCTAATACATCTAATCTGACAAACATCCCTCGCCTTTTTTTCTCTAGCTCTAGCCAGCCGGTACAGGTCTTTTTGGTCTGGTAGACTATCTAGTGCGTTATACATCTTATTCTGAGCTTTCGCTCTCGCTGTGGCCACAGCTTTCTTGGCTTTTTTCTTTAAAGCATCATACTCATTCTTCTTTTCGGCTTTCAAACAAACACTATTTTCTTCAACACTCTGCCATTCCTTGAATTTTCTCTTTTTCTCCTTCAATACATTCTGTACTTCTGTCGACCACCACCATGTATCCCTATCTATCGTGCCCCTTCCTCTCGTCTCTCCCAAAATATCCTTCGCTGCACACCGAATACACCCAGCCATTTCATTCCAGCATTCATTCACACTCTTATCATTCATATCTCCCATCTCTATCATTTTATCTACCACTCGCTCTCTGAATTTCTTCGCACAATCAGTCTTCTCTAACATATGCCATTTAATTTTAGGGGGGGGACGCTCTTTGTTTTTTGACCACTGTAGTGTTAAAACTACCGTCAATACCAGGAGTCTGTGCTGTGAGACCAAATCTTCTCCTGGTATTACTTTGCAGTCTCTGACGTGTTTTATATTGTGGCGTCTGACAAGGAAGTAGTCTATTTGGGTTTAGTGGTTGCCACTTTTATATGTTATCAGATGACTGTCGTTCTTCTGAAACCAGGTGTTGGCTACTGCCAGGTCAAATGCAGTAGCGGATTGCAACAGCGTTTCTCCCTCGTTGTTGGGATTTCCAAACCCCCATCCCCCATGTACTCTTCCATAAGCCCCTTTCATTCTTCCCACATGTCCGTTAAAGTCGCCTCCGACTATCAATTCCTCCTGGACCGGGATGGTCATCAGAATTGAATCAAAATCCTCCCAAAACTTCTCTTTCACGCTTTCATCACATCCTACCTGCGGTGCATATACACTAACTACATTCAACATCACATTCTCTAACATAACTTTCACAACTATCAATGTATCATTAATCCTTTTCACTTCCATCACGCTTTCTTTCAGGTTACTATCTAACACTATTCCCACTCCATTTTTTTTCCCATCACTTCCACAGTAGAAAAACTTGTATCCTTCACCTATTTCCCTCGCTTTTGTTCCCTTCCATTTTGTTTCTTGCAAACACGCCACATTTATTCGTCTTCTTTTGAGTACCTCTGCTAACTCTCTGGCTCTTCCAGTCATCGTTCCAACATTCCAACTTGCATACATCAATCTCACTTCCCGAGCTCGCTTCTTACGTTGCCCCCGCCCGGGGTGGTGCAACAACCCTAGTCCATTTCCCACAGGCGCCGGGTGCTGCCCCTGCGCGTCGCCTGTGGGGTACGCCCTAACCCTATCGCGCATTCCATTTAGACTTGTCATGTTGCAGAATGATTTGGCAAATGTTTTATAGCCGGCCGCCTGCCTGACACTAACCCTCTTTGGGAATGCTAGCTGGTGGTTTACCCGCCACCGGGCGGTTGGCCAAAGGTGCTTAGTGGTCTACACAAGGCCTCACGCTCCCTTAGTCGCCTTCTACGACACCCACGGGAAGAGATGGGGTAGTGCTATTCTTTAAGTCCGGCACTACACAGAACCTGTGGACGAAACCGAACTGTGGACGAAAGGATGGACTATATTAATTACTAGAGGTTGCTCGGCGGCTTTGCCCGCGTGGATATCGTTTAACACGTATTACTAAAGTTGATACAATAATATAATTCAATCATGATTCGAAAGACACGTGGCGCCTAAGGCTTTCAATCCGGAGTTCCGGAGTTTCGTAACTCCGGAGTTTCGGAGCGATTTTAAGCATTTTTCAAATCCGGAGTTGAAATAGAACACCGGAGTTGAAACCGGTTTTCAAAAACCATCGGCAGCAGGCTTCTTCTGGACGAAGCTTAGAAATTCTCTTTCTGACTCATCTTTAAATGCCTTATCGTTTCTCAAAACATATTACCAAGAACTTCGATCTCAAAAAAAGTAGATTTTTTAGGTACCTATAAGTTCATGATTCTTATTTTATTGTAACTTGCCAAACAAATGCTTATTTTTATGATTGTTGATTGTTTTCATATTTTATAATGCGTATTATACTTATATTGTCTATTATAACTTCTGTCTGTCAGACAGTAAATTTTTAAACAAAAACACTGATTCCTTAACAAATAAAACTTCTATTGATTAAAATAAAGGGCCTTTTATTAATTTCTAAAAAAGCTGTCAACTCCGGAGCCAACTCCGGAGTTCCGGATTTGATTGCTCAACGTCGTAACTAGCTCCGGAGTTAATAACTATCCGAGTTTGAATGCCCTAGTGGCACCATCTATAATCATAAGAACGTTATTGTTGTTTTTCTCGGGAACAGTACTTTTTTTCGGGATGAAAGGTACCCATGTCCGATTCTGTACTGGTACACCTGTCAACGTATATACAAAATTTCAGCATGTTCGGTTTAGGCGTGAAAAGGTAACAAACAAACAAACTTACTTTCGCAATTATAATATTAGTTAGGATTCATAAAGTTACGTAGGTACTAGTTATAGTGTCAGGCAATAAATAAAATAAACACAAAGTAGGATGCTGCAATCTCGGAAACAGCACATGCAGCGTTACGTCACGTGTTGAGGGGTATTCGATACTAAGACATCAGAGAGCACCACAGCTTCCCTAAAGTTAAACGGAATGAATCCTGCGCTGAGGCCACGTGTCCTGAAACATAGGATACTAGGTCACCAGGAGTCAAGTGGAGTAAAGCAAGTTGAAGTATTATTAAGGGATGTGATACAAGGTCATTTTATTTACATCAAAATGAATCAAATACTTTTTAATAAATATCTTCAGTAGCCGAGCAACAGCTAAAGCTTGGTGGGTTGAGAGGTAACTGTTGTTATTCGATTCTAAACGTAAAATTAGGAGACTTTTACCACATGAATAAATAAATTATTTATTCATGTGCTTTTACCCAGCAACGATTCTCACACTGCACCGCATCACGCAGCGTAGCGCGGGAGTGCGTGTTCTTACGTTGTTTGCAAGTATCTGTATTTGTATAAAAAATGATGCGGTGCAGTGTGAGAATCGCCTAATAGTTCAACTATTTGACTCAACATCTTCATAAACCGAACCGAAACAAAAAACACAATAAAAAAGAATCACAAAAAATGCAATTTGTCAATATACTAATATTAAGACTGTACTTGTACTTTCTAAACAAAAATGAACTAGAAACATTTTTTTGCAAGAAATGTTTTTAACAATTTCATTAAATGTCCTATTTCATGTTTTACAGCGACATAAGTTCCCTTGTTTGACAAACATTTTCAAACACAATTTTGATGCAATAATATCTTGTTATGAAACTTTTTTTAAACATTGCCTGAATTTTGAACTGGTTCTTCCAAAATTCAGTGCGGTAGGCAACTATGAACTAGGATGAAAGGAAGCATTTTGAAGCCGAAGAGTACGTACTAGTAGTCACGTGTTGGGCGGGTATTGGATACCAGGATTACCAGGATACCAAAAACTACCAAGAGATAGCACCATTCGGAAAAATATAAAACAAAATAAAAACTTGCTTTTTCACTTAGGGTTTCATTTGTCCAAAATCGAGGAAGAAGAATCTTTAAATATTTGGATGCATAAATGTTTTTTAAAGTAAAAAGTCATATTTGATGTATTGAGATTAACGCGTCAACGACAAGATTGGTCGACCAATCTACTATACCCTTTTCAACGTAAGGTGGTGAGTCCTGACGTTTGTCTACAAAACTTTACCATACAAAGAATATCAAAAATATTTAAAAAAAAAAACAAAACATGGGTAAATATACATGGCTATTTTACGGTTTTTCATGATATTGTTTACCTTTTTTCGATAGCAGTCTTCTAACGGCTACAATTTACGAAATGACTGCGATGTCAATACGTATTTCTCGTTGAATACATCACCAACTTGTCATGAGATTCACAGCATTACAGCTGATTAAATTATTTTTACCTCGATCAGCTTTTTAGAAACTGGGTGTTATCACGACTAAAGCCTTACAAAACTACTGTGTTTACGATTTTGCTTGCATGTATTTGTTTTTAGTTACCAGACCAGGGTCAGTCCATCTCCACATACTTTACCTCTACCGTAAAAAAACCATCAAAATCGATCTCGATAAAAACGTAGCAAACAGACTCACATATGCGTATAAAATATCAGTGTTTATACGGCCTTAATGAATACTTCTTTAACGTTAACATCAAAGAAACCTAAAGACCTTTTCAAAACTCAGCCATGTATGTCGTCGCACAGTGGCCGCATTGAGGCCACGTGTTTTCAAACATTGGTTACTAGGATATCAGGAATCAACTGGAGTTACGGTTGGAACATGTTATCCAGGGCAAGGTCACATCGTATTTATACAGTGTAAGGGTCTTCCCACACTTATCGACGGGGTATCGGCTTAGGTCGGTCGGAAAAAGCTTTATGTCTACGGGCTAAGGGTAAAACCGACGTCGTTCACCTCGGCTAGGTGCGGCCTTCTGAGCTGACTCCGCGTCGACAAGTGTGGGGAGAACCTAATAAACTAAAAGTATCAAAAACACGTCTGTTTTTTTATTTCACTATTACTACATTTTGTCATAAAAGTGTTTTTCGAAAAATGCTAGTTTTATTGGTTTACCGCAACATTTTACTAATGAATTTTTATTTAATATTTTTATAAATTCTCAAATTAAAAAAAAAAACCTTATCTTATCCAACGAAAAGAAAATGAAACTTTATAAAACGATACACATAAGTTATACCGAATGGTTGTTAGTTAAAAACATCTTCTAGTGCTAAAACTACATAAATGTTGGAAGCATGCCCTCTTGCCACGTGTTTCTAGGCATTGGATACCAGGAGATCACAAGTTACCAAGAGTTTTTAAACTTTGCATTAATCTAGAAGCTTTTTGTCCATAGGGTTTGACCGTAGTGCGTAAAAACACCTCCGTATTAAGATTATCAGAGTAACACGCGTTATTTGTGAGAATAAATTGGACTTTTTAGTCTTCTTCGTCTTTTTTTCACGAGTGTTTTAATATAAGAAAATAAACAACTACTTACAACAATCTATTACCTAACAGGGTATTCCGTATTTTTGAGGATAATATAATTCAATCATGATTCGAAAGACACGTGGCGTCATCTATTATCATAAGAACGTTATTGTTATTTCCTCGGGAACAGTGCTTTTTTTCGGGATGAGAGGTATTATGTCCGTTTCTGTATACCTGACAGCGTATATGCAAAATTTCAGGATGATGTTCAGAGGTTTAGGCGTGAAAAGGTAACAAACAAACTTACTTTCACATTTATAATATTCGTTAAGATAAAAACTTTAGTAGTGTGTTATTGATTATCAAATTATAAACTAACGCGAGTGAAGACGCGGGCAAAAGCTAGTACGGTACTGTATAAATAAATGAAACTTACAAACGAATCGTAAGTGCGAACCCCTAAAAGTCGATGCCAGGCCACGTGTTTTTAGGCAATGGATACTAGGTTATCAGAAAGCAGCAGGAGTTAACGTTGCACCAATGAATCAACTGCGTATTAAGTCTCAAAGTTACGCCTTAAATTCCTTAAACTAAGTCAAGGTAAAAAAGTAACACTTGCTTATTATGAGAATGATTAGGTTTTGTTGTCACTGGATTCATGAGTTTATGAATAAAACAAAACTCCGTAAAAAGAGAATACCAAAACCATTTTTTGAAACACTTTCTATTTTCTTATTTTAATTTTAAATTGTCATTTTATTTAATAAATCACGGAATCATTTTGGATTTTAAATACAACTTTAAATGAATTTAAATTGTATACTTTTTGGGGAATGGAACTGGTATCTTTAACACAGGTTACTATGTAATCTAGCTAAGATGCCAGTTGCGATTCGTACTTTGACCATAAAACATAAATCAATGTACTTACTTAGTTTGTAATTTTCGTAATCTTAAGTTTTATACTATGAGTACCAAAAAAGCATTATATTTTAAACGGTGTTAAAAAAACAACTCTAAGAATTTTATGGGGTTACTCAGTATCGGAAATTGAACAACTTTTGTTCTACAACTTTTCGAAATTCGCGTATTTTTTTTATAACTTTCCATACAAATCAAAAAAATATTTGAATTGATTTGTATGGACAGGCATAATAAAAAATAGGCGAATTTCGAAAAGTTGTAGAACGAAAGTTGTTCAATTTTCGAGACTGGGAGCGGGGACCTACTCCCTAAGTCCGTCAACGAAGTTAGTCGCCCGTCCGAAAGTAACCCGAAACGTAGGAGTGAACAAAACAAATGTCAAGTTCAACTTTTCGGACGGGCTAAAACACATTGGTAGTAGGGACAACTGTCAAATTGTGTTCTTAGTTCGGGCCCCGAAATAATAGTATGTCCGTAGGTGATAGGGAGTAGGAAACGCTCGTAACGGTCAACGGCCCAAACCACGGACTTCGTGCTTAGGGAGCCCCCTGACCCAAACGTAGTTGGGAAAAGGCTAGGCCGAACGATGTCATAAAAGTAATTCTAAAAGTAGCCGATTGGTTACTTGCGTAGACAACCGCTACGTCGTAGCACTTCGTAGCAATCTTTACCGTCTTCTTCATACAAGCATTTAATGCAACTACCCAACATTGAGAACGATGGGAAATTATGTGTACCCCGAAAATCGATCTGAAGCCACGTGTTTCTAGGCAGTGGATACAAGGATATCAGGAGGCAGCAGGAGTTAACGGTGCACCGATACAAGGAAGATATTTCATGTATGTATATCATAAAACATCTATCTATGCAAATATATTAATGACTTAGAATTATATGCGACCTAATATGGAGCCCTAACTATTGTATCTTGTGTATACGCATTCACATGGCGACGACGGCAACAGGTAGGTACTAATAATTTTGATTTTCTTCATGGGAATGTTTAATTCTGTGTGTTAATAAATTAAAAACTGAATGCAGGAATGTATGTGTGCAAAAAAAAACCTTAAAAAAAACGATTGTTTTTAACAATTTCTTAAAACATCAAAATTTTTGTTTTACTACGACATTGGAGGTGTTGCATTGTTATAAAATCTATCTAGTTAATCCATTATAACTGCCCCACTCACTACCCCCATAACCCTGACCATCAGCCCGATGTCCTTGACATAGCGCTTCTAAAGAACGTAAACCTCGGTCTACGCTCTATAGAGACGCATGAAGAGCTAGACTCCGATCACCGCCCCGTAGTCCTTCACCTAGGTCCCCGGGGTGGTCCCCCGGATCCTGGTCAACCCGCCCCGACCAAAACTGTCACGGACTGGGGAAAACTAGAGGAGCGCCTCAAGTCTTCCTCATCCGTTCACTTAGATTCCATCCCCGACGATATCGTTACGATTGCCGACACGCTGGGCGCGATCGACTCCCTCACCAGTCACGTACAGTCCGTGGTGAACGAATGTTCAAGGCAGGTTCCAGCGGTGGACGAACACCGCTGGAAGCTGCCGGACGATGTGCGTGAACTGCTGACGGAGAAGAACGCGTCCATCCGTGCCTATGATTCTTTTCCCTGTGAAGCTAACCGCGCCCATATGCGTTCTCTACAGCGTGCTGTAAAGAAACGTGTACGGGAGGTTCGGGAAGCCCGCTGGGACAAGATGTTGAGCGACTTAGAGCCATCCCATCTGGCCTTCTGGCAATTACAACGAAATCTAAAATCCGATTGTGTAGCTTCAACTCCCCCTCTCAATCGTCCGAACCAAAGGCCGGCCTTTGAAGATGACGAAAAGTCCGAATGTCTAGCCGACAGTCTAGAAGCCCAATGTACTCCCAGCACCCAACCCGCAGACCCGGTCCGTCTTTCCAAGGTGGATCGCGAGGTCGAACGTAGGGCCTCCCTCCCTCCCGATGAAGACCCCGACGATCCCTTACCCCCATCACCGTAGACGAGGTCCACACGATAGTGAGGAATCTCAAACCTAGGAAAGCCCCCGGCTCAGACGGTATCACCAATAAGGTGATCAAACACTTTTCCGCCCCGCTCATAGTTCTCATGACCGCCATCTTCAATGGCGCTCTGAGTAATAACATCTTTCCGCAAGCTTGGAAACAAGCCACCGTTATCGGTATCCCCAAACCCGGCAAACCCAAGAGTGAGCCCACTAGTTATCGCCCCATTAGTCTTCTCAATGTATTTGGGAAAATCTATGAGCGTCTCATTTACATCCGTTTAAAGGATTTCGCTGACTTCCGTAAACTCATCCCCGACGAACAGTTCGGTTTTCGAACCCAGCACTGTTGCATTCGACAATTGCACCGCATTGTCGAACACATTAGCTCCCGTTTTATGCGCTCGTACAAAACGGGCATGCTCTTCTTCGACGTAGCGAAAGCCTTCGACAAGGTCTGGCACAACGGTTTATTATACAAACTGTACCAATTCAACGTGCCGGATCGTCTCGTGCTCATCATTCGAGACTTTCTGTCTGATCGCTCCTTCCGCTATCGCCTAGAAGGCACCCTCTCGTCCCCTCACCCCATTCGCGCAGGAGTCCCTCAGGGCTCCGTGCTATCGCCCCTTCTGTTCACGCTGTACACCAGCGACATTCCCAAACATGGCTTGGCCAAGTTGGCTCTCTTCGCCGACGACACGGCTATCTACTATTCCGGTAGGAGTCTCGATAACATCTCTCGAACCCTTCAAACCGCAGCTGACGCCCTCGGGGTCTGGTTCCGGAAATGGAGAATAGAGGTGAATCCCGAAAAGAGCGCAGCCGTTCTTTTCGAGAGACACGGTGATTCCCACACCCACATCCGTCCCGTCCTCATGTTCGGCAAACAGATCCCTTGGGAGATGAAAGCCAGATACCTGGGGGTTATCCTCGACCACCATCTGAGTTTCCGAGACCACATCAAAGCGGTGCGCGCTCGCGCCGCTTTCGCTGTCGGTCGCCTCCACCCCATCCTTAGAACGCGCAGTAAATTGTCACTTAGAAATAAGCTGAGAATCTACGTGACGTGCATCCGCCCCATTTTGACTTACGCTAGCGTCGTGTTCGCACACGTTAAGCCTTGTCGCTTTAAATCCTTCCAAACCCTCCAGAATCGAGTGTTGCGCAGAGCCGCGGCTGCCCCGTGGTTCATGCGTAACGTCCAACTCCATCTCAATCTAAAAATGCCAACCATCAGGCAATACCTCAAACGCATTTCCAAGCGTTACTTCGACTCTGCCCCCCGCCATCCGAACCCCCTAGTCGCCGCAGCGGCCGACTACAGTCCCTCTCTCATAAGTAAAGTTCGCCGTCCCAGGCACACACTTTTAGAACCCGATGACGAAATTACCCTCCTCCAGGAGGCGAGTAAATCGACCAGCACACTACACAACAAACGCCGCCGCCCGGCATACCGTCCTCGCCGACGAGGCCCGTCGCGACGCCCCACCGCCGCCGGTCACGATCCACCGAGCTCTCCCGTCGTAGAGCCGGTCGTCTCTTCAGACTCCGCAGTCACCCCGATAATTCAGCCCTCATCAAGCTGTCTCCCCCCCCCCTATGTCCACGCCAGCAACGCCCTAAGCCGAGGTCCGAGTCCCACTAGGGGTCGCCCTTAGTGCTGTTGTTGCAGGTAGTCATGATGTTAGTGTAGTACAAGTAGTTAGCTTAGGTTAAGTATTTTACTTCCCCCCATTGGCTGGAGACCCTTCAGGTCTCGCCAATAACTGCCCGGTTACGTAGAAACCGTCCCCTAGGACGACCTACTGCAGTCCAATAGAAAAAAAAAAAAAAAAAAAACATTATAACTGCACGGTCTGCGTTTAAACGAACTGTTTGGAGTAGATTTTTTTTTTAAATATTTTTATTAACAAAATATTTTATAAACCTGGTTTATGTCAGTCAGTCTGCTTTCAGGAGTAAGCTGTCCACAGTATAGTTCAGAAAAGGCTAGAAAGGTAATAATTTAATTTAGATTAAATTTCCTATAGATATTTATTTTTCTTTTGTTTCAAATTCTTTTTTTTTTTTTTAATACTTTGCCCCACACTATGATTCTTCTTGTATCGTGGTTGCGTTTACAGACACAAATCTCACAAACAAACGCCCAGACCCGAAACAACCATCTGTCGGCCATACAAATTTTTGTTCCGTGTGGGAATCGAACCCACGACCCGTGGCGCAGAAGCCAACTGCTTAGCCACTGCATTTATGAGATAATCTTCTCAATTATTGAATGATCTCGTCCGGACCAAGCTACTTATAAACCTGTTTCGACTTTTTCGGCTGAATGATGATGTGTCAGTATGTTGTTTATCGCATATTCCGTATTTTTTCGGGATAAAATTAAGCATAATGTCCTTCTCCAGGTTCCAGACTATCTCTGTACCAAGTTTCATCAAAATCGGTTCAGTGGTTTAGGTGTGAAAGCGTCACAGACAGACAGAGTTATTACTTTCGCATTTATAATATGTATTATCCATATGAAAAGCATTGATTGACATGTTAAAAATGTTGCTTTATTAAGATGGCCCGAAGATATTTAAACCAGTGCACACTTGCACAGTAGTAGCGCCGCGCAGCTGTAAGTAGTAACCACGTGTTTTTAAGCATAAGATACTAGGGCAACAGAACTTTGTAGAAGCTTTCACGTTGCACCAATATTTATCGTGAAAATTCGGTTAAGATTCTTTTTTTTTACTGTAGATATGGGGTTCCTTGGGGACATTTATTGCTTACAACTTGAAATATTAATGAACGTAATAAAAAAACGCTCTTTTTTTTCTAGAACCTATGCTATGTTTCGTTAGAACTTTCTCTCTAATACATAGCTTAAGATTGCGCCCCATTTAACCCGTTTTAATTAATAACCATGTGATAGTTAAACCACGTAAAAGATAGCTAAGTAATGGACAGCAAGATTCTCGATCTGTGTATAGATAAACGCAACCCTATTTTGATCTATCTACCTGCATGTATCATGTATACATATTAAAAAATCGTCTAGACTACATCGCGGGGCGGGGGTTGGGTCGTTGCGTCTATGACGTAACTTTATGACGTCATACCGCGCTTTCCAGCAAGCCCTAGTACCGACTGCTACGTTCATTCGGTACTAGGGCGCCAGGATTTACTCAGAGTTGATAAAACAAGTTAACTAATTCTTCCTCAGTTTTTATTTGTTTATTTTAGTATTTGTTGTTTTAGTGGCAGGAACGAAGCCGATGGTTCAATGTTGCTATATACATAGTGAAACCAGGTCAGAAGATTCGGTTCGGCAATTTCTATTGTACAGGTATTGTTGTTCAATAATACAGTTAATTATGTATTATGAACTTGTATTATTGAACTTGAGTAGAACTTTATTAACAATCAACCGGTGACAATAAACACGCCGTGTCCAGAAGTACCGCTTTATGTATCAGGCCGTTGATCGAGTCGCGCAACGAGAGCCTCTTTAAATGTTGGTCGAGGTTCCTGGCTATTAAATCATTGGCCGTAACTACTATGGACACAATGACTTAAGTACTTATAGCATAGTGTCATGGTGAACTTATGATGAATAAATGTAGATTTATTTCTTATATTTATTTTCAAACCATTTTCCCATGCTGTTTAGCAGTTGTTTTAACTTTAAATGTTTTTTTTTATAAAACAACGAACATTGCATGCTAGTTAAGAATATGTATGTGTTTAAAGTGAATTGTTTGTACTCTTGGCGTCTCCTGCTGTCCTAGTACCGCATGCTTCCTGAAAACGTGACCCGACCGTAGCTTTCCCACGGTCCCGGCCGTGTCTCGGCCTAACTTCAAATGAAGGAAAGAAAGAAAGAAAGAAAGAAAAAGCACGCCCAAGCGGACGCACACACATACTTAAGAATAAGACATAATATTTCTTAAAACGAATGTAAACTATATTGTAAATAAAGCATTTTTCTGACAACTCTCAAATACTACTTAAGTGTTGCTTATCCCGAATTCTCAATTCAGAAACCGGAGGATAGGTTTCATTTTACCTTGTTCACATCGATAATTTAGCCTTCATCAAGCTGTCTCCCCCCAATCTTCCATTCTGTCGCCCTTTGCGTAGTTAGCTTAGGTTAAGTATTTTATTTCCCTCCCATTGGCTGGGGCCTAATTTTCCTAAAATAAATTGTTGCCAAACGCAATCGAACCACAACCGTCAGCCAGTTTTTGTTTTCGAAAACTTTCAAAATGTTTGATTTTGTTTTTTGTGTCAAACAATTTGATAGCTTTTGAAATTGAGAACTGTCTGAATGAACGGTTCGGTCTTGGTTCGGTTGTGATTTATCAAGATTTATTTTAGGAGAATTAGGCAGGTGTCACGAATAACTGTTCAACTACGTAAAAATGCTCTGCAAGAACTTATTTTTTTCTATTGGACAAGCAGTCCAATAGAAAAACAAACCTTGTCCATATGATTTTATCTATCTGTTTTTAAACTTAAAATCTTTTGAATGTCATAAATACGGCAATTGCTGCAGGAGGTGCCTTGAATCCCTGAGGGTGGATAAACTTAATTAATTATAAATGAGTAAGCTGTGAGCTGTGATAGCCTAGCGGTTAAACGCTCGCCTTCCATGCATGAGGGTCAGAGTTCAATTCCAGCCCGCACCTCAGACTTTTCCGATTCTTATGCGGATCATAATTTGATTATCACTTGCGTTAACCGTAAAAGAAAACATTGTGAGGAAACCAACTGAGAAGGCTCCAAAAACTTCTATATTAGGATGGTGTGTGTAGTTCGCCAACCCTACGGCCAAGTCGAGGCCCAAGGTTAGTTTTATGTTAAATATTTGAAACTACTGTAGCAGTTCTTCGCAACTCCTGATATCCTAGTATCCAAGCACCGCCTGAAATGTGACACCGCGCCGTCCTTGATTAAACGAGTGCCAGGGTCTGTCTGTCTGTTTAGCAAATTAAATAGCTTGTAGACATGATACTATAATAATTTAATAACGCTTGTGGTCGACATTCGATCATTATTTTACCTATCTTAACGGCACAATACACACGTGTTTTTTTGTGCACATCTATTTCACAGTACCTTTCAAATGATATAAAGTTTCATTCCCTTCCTTTTATTAAATAGTTAAAAAAACGTCAATTTTCGATGCTTATGCGTACTTCTAATGTAATGATGAATGATATTATATAGAGACGTAAAGCTGCATTTCGGTTTCGCCACTTGAATTGTGCTTTTTTGTCCAGAGGGTGGACTGTGATCGGACGAGATGATTAATTGAAGTAGCTTGTAGAACTGTATTTTTAACCGACTTCAAAAAGGAGGAGGTTCTCAATTCGGTTGTATTTTTTTTTTTTTTTTTTTTTTGTGTTTGTTACCTCATATCTCCGTCATTTATGAACCGATTTGAAAAATTATTTTTTTGTTCGAAAGGGTATACTTTCCGATTGGTCCCATTTAAATTTTGTTATGATTAGACCATGAACTTCAGAGATATGGAACGGAACTCCTCATCGGATCAAAGCAAAATTCTCTAATTACTAATATTGCTTTGTTTATATTTGTTGTTGGGAACTGACTACTTGAAAAGAGGAGGGGGGGCGTGTCCCCCCCTCCCCCCCTTTGGAATGTTTTCATTATAAATCGTGTAAGGTATCATTTGAAAGGACTTTTTATGCCCGACCACGTCAAAGCCAAAAAGAAGGGTTATGAAGGAGGGGGTTAAAATTATGACACTAAAACGTATTTAATAAAAAATTAACTTTAAAAAAAAGTAAAAACCGACTTCAAAGAAATACTAAAAGGAGTAAAATAATTACCATAATATAAAATTAACAGTTTCAGAAGTCGGTGCAACTCTACACTGAAGCAAATAGAAGCCACCGACTTCTGAAACTGTTAATTTTATATTATGGTAATTATTTTACTCCTTTTAGTATTTCTTTGAAGTCGGTTTTTACTTTTTTTTAAAGTTAATTTTTTATTGTTGCACAATTCGCTTGGGATAACGATAGCCGAGCTAAAAGACAAGTAACACTTCATTCCCACGGCGGCAACATACTGTTTTTGCAGGAACAGTTATTTGCAGGATTTCGATTAGTGGCAGAAGTGTATACCAATACCAGTAGATGTGAGATACCAGCGGATAGTAACTCCTGCGTATGAACACACCAGTGAGTTTTGCGAGAACCAGTAAAAAGCAGTTTCTGCAGACTGGTGTCTGATTCACCTAACTAAAGAAGTTTAGTTGCCGCGAAGTTGCAGTTAAGTTTTTGTCAAAACTTTTCGTATTCTCTAAATAGCCGATCGCTGTTAGTTACGCTCGCGTGAACCTAACTGCCGCTTCACTGCAACTTGATCAAAGAAAAAGAAAGAAAGAAAGAAAGAAAAACCATTTATTCAGCACAAATTAATCTATATATATAAAAATGAATCGCTATTTCCCTTGGTCATCGCATCACGCGTGAACGGCTGGACCGATTTCGCAAATTTTTTTTTTGTTTTGTTTGTAATTGTCAGGAGAAGGTTCTTATGAAAGAAAATTTTGATATTTAAAAAAAAAAACTAGGTTTTAGGTAGGTAGTAGGTAGGTAGTAGGTAGGTAGTAGGTAGGTAGTAGGTAGGTAGTAGGTAGGTAGTAGGTAGGTAGTAGGTAGGTAGTAGGTAGGTAGTAGGTAGGTAGTAGGTAGGTAGTAGGTAGGTAGTAGGTAGGTAGTAGGTAGGTAGTAGGTAGGTAGTAGGTAGGTAGTAGGTAGGTAGTAGGTAGGTAGTAGGTAGGTAGTAGGTAGGTAGTAGGTAGGTAGTAGGTAGGTAGTAGGTAGGTAGTAGGTAGGTAGGTAGTAGGTAGGTAGTAGGTAGGTAGTAGGTAGGTAGTAGGTAGGTAGTAGGTAGGTAGTAGGTAGGTAGTAGGTAGGTAGTAGGTAGGTAGTAGGTAGGTAGTAGGTAGGTAGTAGGTAGGTAGTAGGTAGGTAGTAGGTAGGTAGTAGGTAGGTAGTAGGTAGGTAGTAGGTAGGTAGTAGGTAGGTAGTAGGTAGGTAGTAGGTAGGTAGTAGGTAGGTAGTAGGTAGGTAGTAGGTAGGTAGTAGGTAGGTAGTAGGTAGGTAGTAGGTAGGTAGTAGGTAGGTAGTAGGTAGGTAGTAGGTAGGTAGTAGGTAGGTAGTAGGTAGGTAGTAGGTAGGTAGTAGGTAGGTAGTAGGTAGGTAGTAGGTAGGTAGTAGGTAGGTAGTAGGTAGGTAGTAGGTAGGTAGTAGGTAGGTAGTAGGTAGGTAGCAGGTAGGTAGTAGGTAGGTAGTAGGTAGGTAGTATGTAGGTAGTAGGTAGGTAGTAGGTAGGTAGTAAGTAGGAAAAAGTGCATTGCAACGCATGCCGGGTACAGCTAGTAACATATAATAATAACATAATTAACACTACCCATTTCTAATATAAATTGCGCCGAAAAGGCGCTGGTTTAGCATATGCCAGACGGAATGCCTGGCGCTGGTTTTCAACCAGACACTAGTGGCCCACGGATGGTAAGCCAGTACAAAAAATAAAACATTATGAAATACTTAAATAAATAAAAACTAGTAAAAATAATACAAAAACATAAATCAACTTGATATAATAATAAAGAATATCCCCCCTCTGGGAAAGGCGTTACCTCACCATGAGATTAACGTAAAACCGGAGGGAACATTAGACTAGCTTTCTACAACCCCATCATATAATAAAAAATGTATCATGAGGTCTACTGAAAAGCTTACAAACCGCAGGGCAGCTTGTGGCGAGCTGTTGGTGAGTGGCGACACTGCGTACCTTATTGCCTCAGAGAGTCGGTCAGGGCCTCGTCTCCAGTTTGCCTTTATTGGCTGGCTGGGGTGGAACCCCAAGAGTGCCCGCAGGACTCTCAACTCTGGCTTGCCTTTACCGGCCGTCCAGAGGGAGGCCGCCAGAGCTATATGCTCGGGGGTGGAAGTGTCTAATGGCGTAATAGCGGGGAAACCCACTCCGGGTCTCTAGACCCGCGACGGCGAAACCGGGGCCACACCTCTCTACACCCCTAGCCGCTCACACGTTTGTTGCCCCCTTCGCCTATGTACTGGCGGCTTTTCAGGGGGCCCAGCTAGTGAGCTGGCGAGTCACCGTCTGCCAACAGTTTTCAATTTTAAATGTTGAAAGGCAGACGCCGTTTTCTTCCGGCAATAGAAGTTAAATAGTCCATTTAACACCCCATCCCATAGACCAGTTTTATTTTTACCATATTTCACAATAGTTTTGCACCCACCTGGGACGGTCCATGACTGTACTCCAATAGTGTCCCCGTGTATGCCTTCCAAAGGACCGGACGTCTTCCGCATGGAAGATGAGCCGTGAACTGAGAGAGGAAGAATATATATATATAAAAAATACATAATGTGTTAGTCGTTTGTGTTTGTGTGCGATGTGATGTAGTGTGGGTAGGCGTGCGCTGGCTATTGTGATCACGGCGTCATGTGATTGCGTGAATAGCCTACTGGACGTCCTAGGGAAGGGGTAATACGTCAGTTAGTTGTAAGTGAAGCTTATTATTTAGGCAGGTGCACATTTTATTAAGAGGTCTACTTTAATAATTCACTCCCACCTTTTACAATAATTGTTAAAAATCTATTTAGTTTACAAAGCATAGAAATATCTCACAAGCGAAGCTACGAGTTGAGATTAGTTATTTTTTGAAAGTGCAGAAACTTGTAGTGACTCCTGATGTCCTGGTATAGAAAGCTTCGCAAAACGTGACAGCAGTCTAGAAATTCCTAAACCTAGCTAGTTCAACCATAGAGCATAGAGTTTTCCTTTTATAAGGGTCGCTGCGCCTACCGGCGGGACGGCATGACAAGGGATTTATTAAATTCAAATAATTTTAAACCTTATTTACCGACCTTTTAGCACTTGTATGCTAAGCTTATCGCGGGATGCTTCATCGTACCGCGGCATGCCGAAGCATCCCGAGGTACGGTAATTACCAGTTCTAAGTATCAATAAGGATTAAAATTATTTGATCACCACTGGACGCAGGGCCAAAAGCTATCACACATAATTTGAAAAGATTTTTTGACTCTTTGGCATAACTAATTCGTAAGTCCCAGAGCCCTATTTTATCAATGAAATAATTCTAAAATTTTGAGCAACATTTATAAATAATTTAATCTTAATTAGTCAAATTACATTTTTATTTAATAAGCAATACAATGAACAAATGAGACAATATCAATTAATTAAATATCTTAATTGAGTACCTACCGTAAGTATCCTTAGGTTGAGGTATATCTATTTGAATTTGAATGATGAACGAATTGAAAAATATACCAGTAAAATTAAACCCTTGTTATACAAGAAATTCTTATTTAGCGACGGTGAAAAAAAATAACAAAAACTTTCAATGGGGTTGGTTAGCTTTAAAAGCTGTTGTTCTATTGTTGTATGCACATTGACGCCACGTGTTGCGAACCATTCGATACCAGGACATCAGGAGTCGTTAGGAGTATTTCATTTTTACAGGGTTGAATATTTCCACAACAAATACTAGCGTCGTAGTACTACATCCAGTGTCACGTACTACTAAAACTAGTGTCATTTTCAGCTAAATACACTTGAATACAATAAGTGTCGTTTACTACTAAAACTACCACTTGATACTCGAATTAGTACTACGTACTACACAAAAACTGTGTCACTCTCTTGTAAAAATAGTGTCACGTATCTACTACTAAATCTAGTATCGCAATTTACTGAAACTGTGAGTTACACTAGTCACTCTCTGCTTAATACTAGCGCTGAAATAAAACTAGTGTCACTTTACTAAAACTAATAGTGGCACATCTACTAATACTATTACGAGTTATGACTTGCTTTTCTACTATATTCTTTACACATTCACGTATTTGAGGTTAACTTATACAAGGTTAGTCAAAAAGGGGGCACAAATCCGCATGCGCGTTCCCATTGAGGGACCACATTTGAATTTTGAGCTTTTGAATGCGTCAGCCCTTATAAAAAAGTCCAGCCCTAGTAAAAGTGCTCAAACGATTGTAAATTCAGCCTCTAGTTTGTAAAAGTAACCACTCAAAAGTTACAACCGGTTAAAGGTGGTCCCTCAGTCGTGACTGACAGGCATCCATATCTCGCAAGATAGTTAAAACTTACAACTGCTATAAATGACTACTCTTAGTAAAAGATTTGTAAAACTAATTTACTGAATATCAACCCTTCCTGTGCACTGAATAAAAAGAACTAGCATGCCGAAGGTGGTCCCTCAATCGATCACCATAAGTTCACCGTGAGTGGAGACCCCAATGGAATTTGGAATTTTCGTATGGGTCTAGCGTTAGTAAAAGTACTTGAATGATTGTAAAGGACATGGAACAAAACGTACCCACCTGGTAGCAAATTGAGACTAGTACCATTAGAAAGGTCTTTAAAAATACATAAATATTTTGTATGGTGACAACTCTGTATCTAACGGGAGAAAAAAGTTATTCGACGTTGAAATATGCTGAAAACCCTTTGTGAATACACCCCGCGCGCCATTCAATCATATCCCTTGAACTAGCCCAATATTCTGCTATAGGTTCCTACATATACGTAGGCGTATCTATATACCCTCGTATGCACCTAAACATCTATGCGTATATATTTTTCTATAAAGTAGGTTTTCTAATGGGAATTGAGAATGCATGCATGAATGAAGTTCCCGGATGGAAAACTAAACAGGAAGACGGGAGGAGGAATACGCTCAACTTACTTTCTGAAACTTAAAGGTTCGCGCATATTATAACGGGCCGCAGCGGGTTGGGTTACAGCGCAAAAATCCGCTCAAATCGCTCGTATGTATTTTATATGAACTATCGCTCAATATGCTGGGGCGCAGCGGGCCGCATATTCCGCCGCGGATTTTGGTTGAGTGCGATGCGGCCCGCCCCGCCCCGCTGCGCCCTAAGTAAGCATTTGGCGCTGCGCTGCGGCCCGCTCCACCCCTCTACGACCCGACATAATGTGCGCGAACTTTAACACAACCGAAAATCCACATTAAACACACAAAACGGAAGGGAACTAACTACAAACCATACAATACATACCAAGCCGAATGTAGGAGCCATTTTAAATAAAAATATTGATATGATTGCAAAAATTAAAAAATACTTAAGGTATTCTATGATTATCTAAATGAATATTGTTTTAATCACTAGGCTGTGCATATGTGATAGTTAATAAAAAAAAAACATTTTTTACTTAATTTTTAATAAAATTCGAAAAAATAAACTTCGACGATCCGGCAAATGCTTGGGATGAAATAATCACTGAGAGCAACACTACCATTTAGTGATGATGTTTATTTTGTCTACCTTAATAAATAAACAAACTGTACTTAATTGAATTCATGGCGTTTTAATTAATATTTTCCGTAGCAAAAAGTAAACCTTAGGAAGCTGGGTCAGTCTCTCTCTATGAAACAGAACGACTGGTTATTCATTGGGCCTATAAAATAATTATTATAACACTCCATAGATGATTGAAAATGCAAAATAGAAGTGATCATAACTTCGGTCTCCCATTCATTCATTCATTCGTTCATTCATTTTTGAATTGTTCACTTAAGCCTCTTCTAAATGACACCTAGTCTAAAATGCTACAAGGTGGGTACGGGTTCCAAACAAAATTACCCATTGTTCTTTAACCTCTAGTTTGTAAAAGAAGCCATTCAAAAGTTTCAATTGATAAAAGGTGGTCCCTCAATTGAAACGTTTATCAAAAGAAAAAAACTATTTACGTGGCATTCCGAAGTTAAAAAGACGAATGCTACAGTCTATCCGTTAGTAATTTTTTTTTACTAACGATTACTTTACCAAACAGTGTCAAAAACTGAACCGTTTTATTTTAAATAATAATCGAATTCCTGCGAAGAAATACTAAGATCGAGGTGACCACACAACTGGATTTTTTTTAGAGACTGTTACGTAATACAACATTTCATTGATATTTGACATCGCTTAACTATTTTCAAACCCAAAGAAAATAATGAAATAGTGTAGGAGTAGTAAAAAAAAATTTTAAACTCTTCTGAAAATTATTGTACAATATTATTTTTTATTAATCACATCACTGCTAATTAAAAAAACAGACAGAAAATAATGCGTATGATAGTTAAAAAAAAAGGATGGTTCCCATTTCTTCTATGGAACATCACGTCAATAGAGAAAATGAAACATTTTTTTCTCGTTTTAATACATAGAACCGCATACTAGCACTTCATCCGACTTCACTTTTCGGTGACGTCATGGAACAACATGGGAATCATAATTTTTCCCAAAGGATGATGGGCACAAATGTATGGAGTCTGGTACTGGCACCAATCAAAATGCATGATATACTACTAAAGTAGAAAAAAAAACATAACTATTAAGCATTTCTTATTTTTCATTCCCGACTCAAAAAGAGAGGTGAGAGGTGAACCCACGACGGAAAAAGAGGGATGTTTTATAAGTTTGAAGCTTATGTCTGTAAGTCTCTGTCCGTCTATACTATTCTATTTATATAAAATTATATCCCTTTTTCCCTCAGTCACGGCCCGCCGCGACCGCCGCGCCGCGCCGCCGGCCGCTTTAAATTGTAAAAAGTTTTTTTTTGTGTCAAATTTGGGAAAAATTATGATTCCCATGTTGTTCCATGACGTCACCGAAAAGTGAAGTCGGATGAAGTGCTAGTATGCGGTTCTATGTATTAAAATGAGAAAAAAATGTTTCATTTTCTCTATTGACGTGATGTTCCATAGAAGAAATGGGAACCATGCTTTTTTTTTAACTATCATACGCATTATTTTCTGTCTGTTTTTTAAATTAGCAGTGATGTGATTAATAAAAAATAATATTGTACAATAATTTTCAAAAGAGTTTAAAATTTTTTTTTACTACTCCTACACTATTTCATTATTTTCTTTGGGTTTGAAATTAGCTAAGCGATGTCAAATATCAATGAAATGTTGTATTACGTAACAGTCTCTAAAAAAAATCCAGTTGTGTGGTCACCTCGATCTTAGTATTTCTTCGCAGGAATTCGATTATTATTTAAAATAAAACGGTTCAGTTTTTGACACTGTTTGGTAAAGTAATCGTTAGTAAAAAAATTTTACTAACGGATAGACTGTAGCATTCGTCTTTTTAACTTCGGAATGCCACGTAAATAGTTTTTTTCTTTTGATAAACGTTTCAATTGAGGGACCACCTTTTATCAATTGAAACTTTTGAATGGCTTCTTTTACAAACTAGAGGTTAAATTTACAATCATTCAAGTACTTTTACTAACGCTAGACCCATACGAAAATTCCAAATTCCATTGGGGTCTCCACTCACGGTGAACTTATGGTGATCGATTGAGGGACCACCTTCGGCATGCTAGTTCTTTTTATTCAGTGCACAGGAAGGGTTGATATTCAGTAAATTAGTTTTACAAATCTTTTACTAAGAGTAGTCATTTATAGCAGTTGTAAGTTTTAACTATCTTGCGAGATATGGATGCCTGTCAGTCACGACTGAGGGACCACCTTTAACCGGTTGTAACTTTTGAGTGGTTACTTTTACAAACTAGAGGCTGAATTTACAATCGTTTGAGAACTTTTACTAAGGGCTGACGCATTCAAAAGCTCAAAATTCAAAAGTGGTCCCTCAATGGGAACGCGCATCAAATCCGCAGGCCACTTGAAGTATCACTGATGACGGTTTTAAATGAAGAGTTAAAATTAAAAAAATTGATAATTTATAGTTTTTTCAAAAAAAATCGTCCCTTCTTTAGTTACGAATTCGTGACCCCAAATATGACCTAAAATGTAAACACAGCTGATCATATCTGAGAATAGATGGATTTTAGCATTTTTTTTAATGTAATTTTTGAACAGCTATGTTCTCTTAAACTATTGACTTTTGGGGAAAGTGGTAGAACAAAAGTTACTCATTATTAAGGATACTTAAACACCTTTTCGGGTTATTACCCCCTTTCCGACTAACCTTGTATTTCTCATGTTAACTGAATTAACATTTATTTTTGAGGAATAAATATCTAAAATCCTAAATAGCACTTCATAAAACTAATATCGCATTCTGTTAAAACTTGTACTCTATTCAAGCTAGTGAGTGACACTTACTAATAAAACAATTTAATTTAATGTCAATGGCTACTAAAAAAAGCTGCACAGGTAGACAAGACTTAACCGTGGGAAAGCGATGGTTGCGTCACGTTTTTAGAAAGCGTTCGGTACTAGGACATCAGGAGGCACGAAGAGTACTATCCGTTCACCAATTTTAAAACACGAAAACTGTAGTGATATTCGAGATGCGCCTTCAGAGCTAAAACTGAAACTTTGGGGAATAGTTAAACGTAGTCAAAGGAGTCGTGATATAAGATTATTAAAGATATTAAAATAAATGGAAGCACGGCCACACGACGGGCATGACTGGCGCAATATCGCTTCGCGCAGTCGGCGAACTCGGGGCATGCAATGACTCACGTTACGGACACCATGTTTTAATTTACCTAGTTTTTTTGTTGTTGTATTATTTGAATTCCGTGCAGAGTCAATCTGTGTCACCAATATAGATCACGGGTTTGAAAGAATACACCCTGAGTACTGCTTCGTAAAACCTTCTGGTAACACATGGTGTCCTGGTATTCAATGCCTAGAACACGTGACTTGAGCGCAGTGGTCCAACAATGGCAGCATTTACACTATTTACTTTATACACAGGTGCAGCACACTCCTGTATAACACCCGTTCAGAGTGTTCAGCTCTCAATTGCAGTTGACTCCTGATATCCTAGTATCCAGTACTGATAAAGAAGGACCACAGTGCCTTTCATTACCGTGCTGTGGCTGGCTTGGCTTTTAAAATTGGTTGGCAAGCTACCCAAACAATTGTATACATCTTGAAGGGGTTCGAACATTTAGCAAGCAAGAAGGCATAGCCCCCGCCGCCATTTAATTTTTTTTTTCAAGATTGCGGCACACTTTGTATCTTTTAAATATGGTTAGAGAACATGCAATCAAACAAAAAATTACAGCAATGCGGTGCCCTAAATTAAGTGTCACGTTGCCGAGATATTTGGAGGTAGAGATCGCCACATGAGAACGATGACAAATAGACTAATTGCGTGTGTATTGTAATAATAGTTTCCAGGTTGATTTAACTATTTATTAGAAGAGAGTCAAACTAGGAGCAAGAAAAAACAACTTTAATTAATTACTTACCTACTAAACCGCATCGCAATGAAACACTATTTGGGCTATGCCAGAAAGGTTCCCCTTTAATATTTAAAAATGTTTTACATTGTAATGTGGTTGTCGAAGTGTCGATCCTTGTTAGCGATTATTATTAATGCAGTGAGAAAGTGCTTTTCATAACGAGTCATACGAGCCCCAACACGATAAGTCTGGAGTGCCGAACGCCCCTTTAGGCTACCTTTCAAGTACTTCATGTCAAATATGTCGTGAGGCAAAATTGACGGCTGGTGACTGATAATTTGAGATATTCCTTGAAAGGGGTTATATTAGAGATCATTGGCAATAACATAACTTCAATCAACTGTGGGTCGGAAATGAGCGGGTTCCGAGATATCGAGGTTTGAATTTTTTTGCCTTCTTATTGAAAAAAGTCTTGTAAAAAAACTACTCATTTCTGGGCACTCAATTTATTGATACTTTTCTAAAAGCTGGTAAAAGAGCAATCATTTTAGATAAAAATGGCCAAAATTTTCAGTTTTTTTTGTTATAATTATGACGAATATTAGTTTATCTTCGCATCAAATTTTTATTACGTACATAAATGATAATGAAAAAAGCTTAAAATAAACGTTTAATACGGGCATGATTTTCGCAAACACCGCATTTCACTGCTAAACACTCTTGTCATTTAAAATGTGACCACAGATAAACTTCAAATTCACATTCACGGCGTTCCATAGGTAACAAACTACAAAACATAGCATACTTTGGCCCGCTAAGCGATGCTTACAATGTAAATAAAGCCGATAATCTGAACGAAGTCCTCTTGGTAGCTACAGCTACCACGAGCAATACTACGAAATTCGTTTTGGTAGCCACAGCTACCGAGAGTACGCAAGTGGTTAACAAGGTAACAAGGTTTTTTATTTTACTTTTTTTTCGACCCACCTTATTTAGGGGATTATTTAATAATAAGTGCTGTGCTGACTCCAAACTCGAGACAAGTCAGTGCTGACCCGATATTTACCTAGTGTAAATTGATCACGACAGCGCTGTACTGACTACAAATCAATTTACACTAGGTAAATATCGGGTCAGCACTGACTTGTCTCGAGCTAGGAGTCAGTTACTTACCCTGTGTAAATCAGACTTAACGATGCTTTAAAAATCGGAAAAAGAATACAGCGAACGTACCTGACTGATGTCGCGGTAAAATAAGAAAATGTGAAATTCAGAAACAATCGTATTTTATTTTCAAATGAAATATGAATTCATTTATTATTCAAACCTAAACCATTGTAAGTATGGTTTAAAAACAACACAACTATAATTAAATTAGCTGTTAATTAATTAGTATAACTTCAAACAAAAGTGAACTCGTAAACTCTCAAATACTCCACCACAATACCACGCCACTCAAAAACACCACATGAGCGCAACTTTCACAAAAAAGGGTGCTTTTATTTATATTTCAAGTTTAACTTAAATGACAGTAGGTGCAACGCACCCCAAACAATTGGTACGTGCATAGTTCCTGCCGTATTCTGGTGTCCTGGTATCCAATGTTGATAAACACGTGGCCTCAGTAGTACGGTTCATTCAGACCTGTTTTTTGAAAAGGAATATTTTATTTTTAGTTATACACACATTTCCGTTCCTATCTTTTTTATTTATGATTAGTTTCGGTTTACTCACGTGCATTTTTCGGGATTGCCCGAATAGTTTCGGACCCAAACGGAGCCCTTAATCATGAGCTGAACACGCGGCGAGGTCGCGAGATTTACAGGTAGAAAATGATTTAAATAAATTGCAACTTATAAAAATGCCTTACAGATTTAATTAATTAATTAATTAAATATTAAAAATAAAAAGAAAAGAAAGAAAGTGTGTTGGTAGCGCGCTTAATTTATTTTCACCTTAATTAAATCAGTGCTTAAATTTCATAAGCCCACATTATATTGTCCACTGCTTGGACAACCCGGTTTATAATAGTAGATTGTTGCACCGAGCGCAAAGTGAGTCATTAATGCACGAGTGTTATGTTGGTGCCCGAGCGCAAGCGAGGGCACTAAATTAGCACGAGTGCATTAATCACTCACTTCAGCAAGGTGCGTAATCTACTTTTTCTTTCAACTACGTAGTAATGTCATCATTAATCGCTACAAAACCGATCACAAAATACGTATTTTCTGCTTAGAAGCAAAACAGTGCAGAAATGTTGTATGAAATCTCATTACTGCACTGCAAACAGTGCAGAAATGTTGTATGAAATTTCATTACTGCACTGTTTTTCATTAGTGCAGTTTTTTTATTATCATTACCAAATCCAAGATGGCGGCCATGAAAATTTTCATCTAATAATCATGGGTGTTAATTTCATGGTTTTCGGGGTCACTGATGCCGAAAATAACTTCAAAATCCAAATCCAAGATGGCGGCCATGAAAATTAGTAAAGTAGTCGTCATGGGTGTCAAATCCAAGGTTTTCTGGGGTGCGGATGCCGAAAATGAGGTCAAAATCGAAATCCAAGATGGCGGCAATGAAAAATGTCAAATTAGTGGTCATGGGTGTCATTTCCGTGGTTTTCGGGGGTACTGATGCCGAAAATGAGGTCAAAATCGAAATCCAAGATGGCGGCAGTAAAAATGGTCATTCAATCAAGGTCATGGGTGTCATTTCCATGGTTTTCGGGGGTACTGATGCCGAAAATGAGGTCAAAATCCATTTCCAAGATGGCGGCAATAAAAATGTCAAATTAGTGGTCATGGGTGTCATTTCCATGGTTTTCGAGGGTACTGATGCCGAAAATGAAGTCAAAATCCATTTCCAAGATGGCAGCTTTTAAAATATCAATTTAACCATCATGGGTGTCATTTCCATGGTTTTCGGGGATGCTGATGACGAAAATGAGGTCAAAATCTATATTCAAGATGGCGGCCATGAAAATTTTCAAGAAAAGTTTTAAAAAATGGAAATAGATAGCGATATGAATTCAAGTCCAGAAAGTATAAAAACAGCTGCAAATGAAATTGTTAATAACCTTTTGCCGCAAAAGTCGCAGGATAACCTTGTTTTCATTAACTTGAGTTTTTATTTTGAGTAGGTATATTTTATCACGGTAGGTAAATTGGTAGTTGAAAGAAAAGTAGATTACGCACCTTGCTGAAGTGAGTGATTAATGCACTCGTGCTAATTTAGTGCCCTCGCTTGCGCTCGGGCACCAACATAACACTCGTGCATTAATGACTCACTTTGCGCTCGGTGCAACAATCTACTATTCTTTCAACTACCAATTTACCTACCGTGATAAAATATACCTACTCAAAATAAAAATTCAAGTTAATGAAAACAAGGTTATCCTGCGACTTTTGCGGCAAAAAGTTATTAACAATTTCATTTGCAGCTGTTTTTATACTTTCTGGACTTGAATTCATATCGCTATCTATTTCCATTTTTTAAAACTTTTCTTGCTAAATAAGAAGTATTAAAGTTTTACAATGGTACAAAATGCGCGCCATTTGTTTTTTTTTTTTCACCATGTCGGTTTTATTCAGCCGATTTTTATTTTCAGCCAGTATCTTTTTGATCTCATGCATAAGAATGCATACATTTAATATTAAACTTAACGGGAGACATTAAACCTCTGTGGTAAATTTATATCTAAATAAAAAATAAAAAACTGCATTAATGAAAAACAGTGCAGTAATGAAATTTCATACAACTTTTCTGCACTGTTTGCAGTGCAGTAATGAGATTTCATACAACATTTCTGCACTGTTTTGCTTCTAAGCAGAAAATACGTATTTTGTGATCGGTTTTGTAGCGATTAATGATAACATTACTACGTAGTTGAAAGAAAAAGTACATTAACGTGGGCCTTAGTACAGACGCCAGCACATAAAGCTAGAACAATCTGTCTTTCTTTAATAGATTTTCATCTTTATCGCAAGCATTAGGTTCAAGGTTGATTGGGAAAATTTGACAGTTTCGGGTAGCTTGATGTGCTGTCTGTACATAATCTTCAGAAAAAAGATTGTTAAAATAATGGTACTTATCTAACATTGATTATATTTATTACTGCAACGTACAACTTCAGAGGATATCTGATGTTCTAGTATTCAATGCTTCGAACAGAAATGTTACAGTAAAATAACAAAACTGTCAGTTTTACTGAGACACCGTTTCTTAATTGTTTGATGTCTTCTATGGAATTTTTAATAGAAACACATAGTAACACTGGGAGACAGAAATCGAAAGAAAATAGTGAAAACGTATATATTTTTTCAAAATTCTTCTTTAAAATTACATTTTTCTAATCATGTACATCTTTTTAATTAATGTTATTGTAAAAATGTTTTTACAATAACATTAATTCACACCAACAGAACGTGTTCATGTGAACACGTTCTGTTGGTGTGATCAATTAATATGAAATGATTTATAATAAAAGTATTAACATTTTGAGAAAAGATCAAAAGATGCAAACCTAAGCTTCTCCCACCCGCTGCAGAAAACCAAAATAACTGCAACAGCCTTATGGTGCCCTAGTATCCGAAGTTATGAAACACGTGGCCTCTGAGCGGCGTTGCATACATACACAGCTGTATGTAGTCATGTCCTTATGACAGTGAGGCCGTGAAGCTACAGGTAAACGCGTTAGTACGGGAATATTTACGTTGCAAGGTGTGCAACGTTGAACTTTCAAGTGGCTTCTGGTGTCCTAGTATTCATTGCCAAGGAACACGTGGCAGGAGCACCGGCGTCACAAAAAGAGGATACCTTTATCTTCAATGCAGGGTTGCATTAATTAATTATCCAACAAGCTAATCGGACAATTTTCAAAAACACAGCAGACATTGATAGAACTATTATCATAATCAATTATGCAACACAAATTGGCATTGTATTTTTAATATTGTATTTTTTACTCACGTGATTTATTATTTACCAGTTTTTGCCCACAGCTTCGCTTGCGTGAAATTTTGAACCCGTTGTTAAGTGACGTTTTTCCATACAAACTTTCATCCCTTAAGTATTTAACTCCCTTAAGGGTTGAATTTCGAAAAATCCTTCCTTATTCCTTGTCTACATTATAAAGGACCTTTGTGCAAAATTTCAGCTTTCTAGGTCCGAGTGTTTGGGCTGGGCGTTGATGAGTCAGTCAATCAGTCAGTCAGTCAGGACTTTTCTTTTTATTTATATAGATAGATAAAATAAAACTTGGTGGTTAGCCAGCCTAATTCACGGATTATTTTACAAAATGGCAACCAAAAGTCAGTTGTCACTTGTTAATGTCAACAGCCCCCCTTTTTTGCCATCAGTTGTGACAGCTAATGTCAATCGCTTTTTATTTGCTGGCGCCAACTTATCAACCCTCTGCAGGACATTGATAGAATGATTTCTTGACTGTCTACATGTTGAAGACGTGATAGTGCCAAAGTTTTTAGAGTTTGACGTACCGTAATTAAAAATACTTAATTGTTCCGTTTGGGAGTCGAAACTGCAACTCGTTGCGAGGCAGCCGACCGCTCAGCAACTGCGCCAATCGTACCGTCAAACTAGTAAAAAATATTGCTTTAAACTGTTACAGTTATTAACTGCTTCAGTTGTTTTTCTTTTCTTTTTAGCCCTAGAGTTTACAGTGTAGTTAATTGAAACTTTTACTAAAACAACAATCAACCCTCATATTTTTTTCTCAGAAACAAACAACAGTAGGTATGCACTGTAAAACAATATTGCAGCTACCGCAGAATGTTTCAGAATTAAATCTACAATATGTAAGTGTTATCGGTAGCGGGTAGCACTGGGCAATGTTGACAAAAGAAGAAGGTAGTCGTCGATATGGATCAACGCACCCGAGGTTATAAAGGCGGTGGTCATTCGACGAAGCGGGAGCATTCTGTTTAGATCAGCTGAAGAAGTCTGACCTTTTATATCTGTCTAGCTTATCCTTATTGTATGATCTTGTAATAATTGTGTAAAGTATTATATTGTGTTCTAGTTCATGTTACTAGTGCTAACCCAAATACAAGTACTCTCAGTGGTGGAGAGTCTATGTTGATTTTATTTACCTTGCTCGCATTCCTGACATACTGATATTAGCTATAATTGTAATGATAAAATCACCCCTGAACGATTATGTTGTTGTGTCTGTTTATATAAGTACATACCTTATTAAAACTGTGTAATGTTGCGGTAAAATAAAAATAAAATAGGTTTTCCAGAAACACTATTTTCTTCTAACATTTTAAGACTTCCCATCGCGGTGCCGCATCAATCAAGGAATAATGTCATAAGGTATTTTTATTTTCCACAGTAGTTAACATAAAACCTATTAATGAAAACAAAGCGAACTTGGGACACACCTCTAAATAATATGTGAGCGCAACACTGAAGTTTATGGGTGAAGCTTGTTAAATTAATGCCACTTCAAACCTCTTCGTTACTTTTGATGTCCTAGTATTCGATGCCTCAGACCACGTGGCATGAGCAGCTTGCACACGTAGGGTTGGGCTACATTTATTTCTAATGTAGATTTTTTTTTGTTATTTATAATGAAGAATTGTTTTCGTTTTATTAATAGCAGTTCAGACTACGCCATAGTATTGTGTATTTATTCAGAGGGACGTGATCCTAGAACATTCTGTTGACTATCTAGTATCCCGTGCTCATGCACAAGTGGCATCACACCGGTGTAGCATCTACACGATTCATTATTTGAAGCTTTTGTAATTGAGGTCTTACAAACCACTAATTTACTCACATTTTGGATTATATAGGGTGTTAACGAATTCGTATAATTCCTTCAAACCGTTTGATCTACTGGTGACACTGATTGACTCAGCATAGGTTTTTTTCAGAATCAACAAAAAAAGATTTCAAAAAATTAACCATGGTATTCTGTATCTAAGTAATTTTAGCGTCCCAAGTGAACTGACTGCGTGGAGCGATATCGCGCTACTCGTGCCCATCAGCTGTGTCGCCGTGCCTTCATTCATCTATGCATGGCATCGAAATTTTCTATCAAATAAAAAAAAAACAGTGAAAAAAAAACGTTTTTTTATTTTTAATCAATCAAAATCCCGTGCGGGGTTAATCTATACCATTAAGATCATATGGTTTGAAGGAATTACACGAATTCGTTTACACCCTGTATATGTTTTCTATACTTAACAACTTTGTGATAACTTGAATGTATACTTTGTAAAAATTAAGAATAATACAAGGGCTTATTTGAACAAAACGATGTCACGTTTTTAAGCTCAAATAATTTTAAACTTTTAATACCCTTTACGACACATAATTCCCGTACCTCGGGATGCTTTGGCATGCCACGGCACGACGAAGCATACCGCGGTACAAGTGCTAATGGTATTAAAATAAGGATTAACATTATTTGAATAAAAAAAAACATTTGCCATGCCGCGCTGGCCCGCCAGTGTGCGCCGGGCCTAAGACACTCCGCTGAATAACAGGGTCCATAACTTCCATTGACGGCTGATGCCCTGGTATCCAATGTTATGAAACACGTGGCAAGATTGTGGCTGTCACACCGCTCGTACGTTCGTTAGGTAGCTTTTGAAGAGGAGACAGACACTTTTCGTATAATGAAAAGCTCTTAGTATTTGCCCTGATATGACTTGAAATCTTAGTCACAGGTTGACCGGTGGTTCTCTATTTCGCCTAAGGCAAGTCCGCCTATGTAAGACTGTTTTTGTATGTAAGTACCTATATGGTTTAAATAAAAAAATGCTTTCTACGATATACCTACTAATTAATTATTTTATAACTTTAAAGGTTACATGAATTATACACGAAAAAAAAATTGTTTTGGTCTGAGGATTTTTTTTATTTCTTTATTAAGGAAAAACCAGGCGGTGTTCATTTCACGGTAAAATAAGATATTTTGACATTTCAAAATAGTTTATCTTGTTTTTTCTAGTAGAATTTTCTGTTGAGTTCGCTAATAGACACACGATTTAATGTATTTTAATAGTGCACAATGAAGAATTTGTATTGTTGTTGAACTCTTAAACTCAAGTTACATAGGGTCATTGTTAATAAAATAAGAACGATATCACCTTGAAACACACCACTAAATAATAGGGTCCATGTTTGCTTAACTCCTATTGGATACTGATATCCTGGTACCCAAAGCTAAAAAACACGTGGCAAGGCTGCAGCTGCGATGAACGCAAACTTTTGAAAAAAATCTAAGTGTTTTTTTTTGCAGTACAAACTTTTGTAAAACTTGGGCAAACTGTTTTTAGTTTGTATTTTTAGAATGTAATCAATTGTAATCTTGTGTTTTGAAGGGTTGATAGTGATTTAATTGTGACTTTTAAGGAAATGCCAGGCGTTGTACCAGGCTCATGTAACGTTAAAATAAAAAAAATATGGCAATAATTTGCGGTTTTTTTTTCGTCTTTCTTATAATTTTTATTAAAAAGATTAAGTCGTATGTTGCTTCATTGTGTAATAATACTGGTGAATACTATAATAATTTCCTAGGTAGTTTGATTGTGAAGGTCGTTTAAGTGTTCCATGCCCAAAAGGTGCCAACGGGATTCTATCACTAAGATTAAGCCGTCTGGCCGTCCGTCTGTCCCTCTGTCTGTCACAGGGTTGTATCTCTTAAGCCGTAATCGGTAGCGTTGTTGCACAGAATATGTGTTACTATTAGCCTCTATCATGGCAAATATAAAAAATATGTAGCGGGAATCTGCTGATCCGATTGTGGGCTCCCTGGATGCATGCGCTCTGTGCTGTCACTCGTTGCCAGATGTCAAGAGTGAAGTAATGCGTCGCTTGTCTTTATGGAAGCGTCTTTATTGTGTGAGTGTTGTGTGTGTGTAGTTTAATAAAGGTTTAAATGGCAAACCAAGCTCTTATCACTTAACCGACACACCCCGACTATAAATAGTAAAAAGTCTATATCCAATGGGGTTCATCATACTGATAATTCAGCCCTCATCAAGCTGTCTCCCCCCCCTAAGCCCCCGCCAGCAACGCCCTAAGCCGAGGTCCGAGTCCCACTAAGGGTCGCCCTTAGTGCTGTTGTTGTAGGTAGTCATGATGTTAGTGTAGTACAAGTAGTTAGCTTAGGTTAAGTATTTTACTCCCTCCTCCATTGGCTGGAGACCCTTCAGGTCTCGCCAATAACTGCCCGGTTACGTAGAAATGGCCCCCTAGGACCACTTAAAGAAGTCCAAAAAAAAAAAAACAATGGGATCCTCCTGTAGTGTAGGTAGATATAAATTAGTAAGTATTTAAAGTAATGTCGGTAGATAGAAATATTCCTGGAGTTACTTGAATTATAGCTGTGCTGTTGGACGCTCGAGTTTTATTACAAGACCCCCGAACATTACATTGGCGACGAGGATTGCCTAATTCGGACAGTTTCGCGTGTGATTGTGCGTGTTACGTTTATTATCACAAGTTTACGAACGCTAAATAAGATGTCGATTGGCAAAATAAAGGAATTCGACGTGAAGTGCGGCACTTGGTCAGTGTATGTGGACAGGTTAGACATGTACTTTAAAGTGAATAAAATCGTCGAGGACACGAAATTGCCTACCCTAATAGCCGTCATGGGGGATGAGGCATATGAATTGTTGTATAATCTTGCAAGTCCACAAAAGCCAGCGGAGTTATTATATGACAGAGCAGTTGAACTATTACGTCAGCATCTAGAACCTTCGCCGTCGGTACTCGCAGAGCGTTATCGGTTTAGACAACGGAGGCAGGCCAGCGAGGAAAAAGTAGCCGCGTATGTGGCCGAACTAAAGAAACTCGCCCGATATTGCAAGTTCAAAGATGGATTAAATGAGAATTTACGGGATCAGTTCGTCTGCGGGCTGCGGAGTGACATAATTCGCCAACGGTTATTTGCGGAGGCCGACACAATATCATATACGGACGCCGTAAGGTTGGCAAGTTCATTAGAGGCGGCGGAACGGGACGCGGCCGCGGTTGAGTCGACGGCGAATGTGGGCATCGTGGGGGACGCAGCGGGCAACGGGGCCCTGCCGGTGCAGGCAGTGCACGCGCTTGGCAGCAGCGGAAGCAGCGGAGGTGCCGCAAGGCAGGCGCCGCGAAGTGTGCGGTCTGTACGGGGCGGTACAACAGCGTCGACCGCACGGCACAGCGCCGCGCTAAGTTCACGGCCGCTTATAGGCGGCGGTGGCGCGGGCAGTGGCGGCCGGCGGTCTTGTACGGGTTGCGGAGCAACGGAGCATACTTACTCTGTTTGCCGCTTCCGTAACTACGTGTGCAGCAGCTGCAGACGCCCGGGACACTTGCGTCGCGTATGCCCGGACAGGGTAGCGATCGCGCGGGCTGGGTCATGGGGCGCCGGCGCCGGTCTCAGGCGTTCAACGATGTATTACGGAGGTGCGAGGGAAGATCTACCAGGCGAGGAGATTTCACCGGAAGAAGATTTTCATCATCTATGCCTGAATGACTACCGAGCGGTAAAGTTGCCCATATGTGTTGATAACATCACTATTTCCATGGAAGTCGACACCGGTACAGCGGTCTCGTGTATTAGTGAGGAAACATACAAGAAATATTTTAGTGCTCATAAATTAGAACATAGCGAATTGGTTTTAAATTTTTATGACGGCTCAAAAATTAAACCCATAGGAATGTTTAAGCCGGTGGTAGGGTATGGGGATTTTAGTAAACAACTGGAATTATTTGTAATAGGGGGAGGTACAACTTCATTACTCGGCCGGCAGTGGTTAGCAGAATTAAAAATAAAAATTCCAGTTTTTAGCAGCTGTAACAATGTAAATTGGAAAGAAGTTAATGTGTCTAATGAGATTAATGTACTCTTAAACAGGTATAAAGAGTTGTTCAGCGGCGGTTTGGGGCGGTACACTGGAGGCAAGGCTACGCTGCGCGTGCGCGAAGGCGCGGCGCCGGTGTTCCACCGCGCGCGGCCCGTGCCGTACGCGCTGCTCGGCCGGCTCGACGCCGCATTGGACGACATGCTGCGCGACGGCATCATTGAGCCCGTCGACTGTTCCGACTGGGCCTCGCCGCTGGTGCCGGTAAATAAATCCGATGGCTCGCTGAGAATCTGTGCTGATTATAAGGCAACTGTGAACCCTGTTTTGTTTATTGATCGCTATCCATTGCCTAGAATCGAGGATCTTATTGTGAAACTTAGTGGAGCTGCCTATTTTTCTAAAATTGATTTATCCCAAGCGTATAACCAAGTAGAATTAGACGATTCTAAGGAAATTACAGTAATAAATACTCATAGGGGTCTTTATAGGTATAATCGGTTAGTATACGGTCTATCGTCGAGTCCAGGGATTTTTCAACGAATAATGTGCAATTTATTGAAGGGTATTCCGAACGTGGAAATATTTCTCGATGACGTAATTATTGGCGGGAGAAACAAACGAGAACATTTAGAAGCCCTGGAACAAGTTTTTAGTAGATTACATCGATATGGTTTAAAATTAAAAAGTAATAAATGTGTATTCTTAGTAAAAGAAGTAAAATATTTGGGTTACGTAATTAGTAACGAAGGGATTAAAACGGATCCGTCCAAGGTGGAGGCTATAGTTAACATTCCCCGACCATCAAATACAAGGTTAGTCAGAAAGGGGGTACTAATCCGAAAGGGTGTTAAAGTACCCACAATAATGGACAACTTTTGTTCTACAACTTTCCCCAAAAATCAATTAATTTAGAGAAATAGCTGTTCAAAGATTTCACTAAAAATACGCTACAACAACCCTATCATCAGCTGTGTTTACATCTTAGGTCATATTTCGGGTCACGAAACAGTATAGGTACAAATAAAAATGGCCGACTTTTCCCCTCGCAATTGCAACTTTGTAAGATTACCTTACAAAGTTGCAATTTAAAGGAACAAAAAAATTGCGCAGACACGACAGTTCGCAATAGTATTGTACCTAATAATGCTCTGCATCTCAGAGTGTTTTGTGTTAGCGCTGTTAGACTAATATTTTATCGGCTTATTATTATTAACAACTGACTAACCTGAAATTAAGGTTCCCTGTACCTACTTACTTAGAATATCTGTAATAACAGATGAAGAACCGTCAACTTGTCTATCAAAGGCTTGGATCACAAAAACACGTAATTATTATTATGCTCTATTCTACATTAACAACTATTCCGATGCATCAGCAGCCAGTACAATAAGTAAGTTAATATCACAAACAATCCGAACAAAACAAACCTTCAAAATTGACCAATAATCTTACCGCACGATGTCGCTTCTGCAATACGTGGTCTGTAACGCCGACAAAGAGACGCCGCGGCGCCAGCGGCAAATTCAACTAGACTCTTTGTTCCGGCCGCTTGCCGCTTTAGTGTTGTGCAAAACTCAATTTTATAATTTTTTTTGGGAATGCGTACATGTTACGTACGTAGACCTGTCTGTCAGTCATTTAGTAAGACTAACAAATTAATGATTATTATCGTACGTAATAAACGTGTGTGTAGGTACTAAGAAATGTACCTATGCACTATCTTTTGAAAGCGCATGAACTCGACGAGATAGATTTATCGATTTCCGTAATTGACCGTATTTCATAAGTTATTTTCCTTTTTGATAAAAACTTTGCGAGCATTTAAAGTTCCATCCTCTTAAACTTAAAATAAATCAGTTTTTTCAGCATGCTATTGCTAACCTAAGATCTTAGGCTTTAAATGTGTGTTCGAATCCCATATTATTATGATGTAGTGATAGATCCCCGTGACAGAAAGACACAAAATTTAAGGAATTTAAAAAAGTTATTGAATTTGAATCCATTGTCAAATTCTCCGGAATATCGCGGGATTAAGTTTTTGGGATAACGTTGCACATCTCTAAAAGTGTTATAGCCTAAACATTTTATCCGATATTACTCGTATTATTGTAGGTAAGATTTCTTAGTCGCTTGCAACACTTCCCGGAATACAGTCGATAATTTTGATTGTTTACGCGAGTCGTGTTTTAATTTTTGTTGTTTTTACACGGAGGTTGACGGAGTACCAAATGAGGAGTGTTATAACATGGTGATGTGTAACGATAGTTGTGATGCCGTGCTCTCAACAGGCCATGAATTGTCCGGCAAAGGTTTTCGGTCTAGTATTCGAGGATTGTGTTGTGATCCAGCTAGTACAGCGGCGCGGCGCCGGCGCTTCGCTTCTTTTCGCTCGCAGCCCTAGAGCGTACTGGGATCAGCAGTTCCCCATGTAGATCGGACGTGGCGTTCCTGTAGCCTGGCCTCCTCGCTCACCAGACCTGATTCCGCTGGACTTATTGTGGGGTCACGTGAAGTGTATGGGTTACGCTGCGGACTACAGCAATGAAAACAAGATGGGGTAAAGAGTAACATCTGCGTTTGAGAGCATGAAAGACAATCCGCAGATAGATGTTACGTAATGCGATCGCATCCGTCCGTAGGTACCTACATCGCCACGCGTCTTTGTGCATCACGCGATAAGGGCGGCAGATTGATCCTATTTTGTTTGTGATAACCAATAGTGCTTCTTGTGTTCCAATTGGAAATGAACCCTTTTCGTAGTGTCCGTGGTGATAGATTCATTTGTAGGTAACGTAAGTTCATAAAACTAACAACCGAAAGTGCTTGTTCCATTCGGAATTGAACCCTTCTTGTAGTGTCCGTGGTGATACGGGGGATACATCCATGCGTAGGTAGGTTAGGTACCTACGTACTTACATAAAACATTAATGACCAAAAGTGTTTCTTGTGTTTCAATTTAAAATTAAGACGACACGTGTGTGACATTCTCGTTGGCAGAGAAAGCGTCGACATCAGAAATGGTAAGTTTCTAGGTAATAATCATAATTATGTTCAAAAACTTCCGCTACACGCACACATACACAGTATCATAGTAACCTACGATTTCGGCGGCAGTCGTAGGTACGTAGGTACAGCTGGCGCTTTGTATTTTACCGCCCGCGCCGCACCGAACCGATAGGCTTATAACAAAATTAGGGTTGCGGAGTTTTTGAAATAAATAACATTTATTTACTTTTGTATGGAAATAAAAACATACGAATTTAATTTTTTTAACACATGCTATAAAACAGTCTTCAGTGATACTATAAGTGGCTTTCGGATTAGTACCCCCTTTCTGACTAACCTTGTATAACGGAGTTAAGGTCATTTTTGGGAATCATAAACTTCTATGGGAAATTCGTTAGAAATATAAGTAGTAAATTAGTACCGCTTTACGAATTGTTAAAGAAAGGTAAACAATGGGATTGGTCGACTGACTGCGAAAAAGCATTCGTAGAAATTAAAAAAGTTTTAGCGGGCGCGAATGTACTGGCACATTACGAACCGACGGAACCATTAATATTTCTATCTACCGACTAAACTTTCCGCGTTAGCGTGACTTTCCGTTGAAGGCTGGGTGTCTAGAACTGGTTCATTAATAGACTGAGCCGGCGGCGGCTCCGCCACCGCTCTGGACGACCCGGCCCGCTCCGGCGACCCTTCCGTCTGGGTCCTCTCACCAGTGCCGTCATCCTCCTTAAGTGTCGTCTGAGAATCTGTGTTTGATCGCTCTGTGATACTAGGACCACTAGATACTAAGGATAATCTCGTTCCTGTTTTCCTACGTAATTGATCGATATGCCTATGCACTGTTTCCCCGTTTTGACCCTGGACACGGTAATTGCTAGGACCTAGACAATCTACCACTCGACCGGAAATCCATCTCTCACCTTTTAAGTATTGTCTATACCATACATCGTCCCCCTCACCCCCTATACACCTATTCGCTCCCTCCACAGATTCTACCTGTCGTTGTTGTGCTCGATGTACCTTGCTTATCCTATCTGGTTTGATAGTGTCCAGCCGAGTACGTATACGTCTGCCTAAAAGAATCATCGCTGGGCTTTCCCCGGTTGTAGAATGTTCTACATTCCTATAATGCAGTAAATATGTCCACATTGCCCTATCTATATTTTGTTTTTCCACCATAGCCTTTTTAATTACTCTTTTTAGAAGTCTAACTGCGTTTTCTGCTAAGCCATTTGAAGCGGGGTGGTAAGGGGCTGTAAAAATGTGTTCGATTCCGTTAACTTTTGTAAATTCTTGAAATTCCTTCGATGCGAATTGAGAGCCGTTATCACTAACTATCTGTCTAGGCAACCCCCACCTACTAAATAGCTCCGTTAATCTATCTATGAGACTGAACGCTGAAGTGCTCGAAACGTTGAAAACTTCTAACCATTTAGAGGTGGCATCCACGACCACTAAGTATGTTCTTCCGCCTATCGGACCCATATAGTCGATATGTATCCGACTCCAGGGTCGGTGTGGCCAGGGCCACATGCGCGGCGACTGCCGAGGCGGTGCGTCGGCCTGGGCCGCACACACTTCACACGCGCGGCACATGTGCTCCACAGCCTCATCGATCCCGGGCCACCATACATAGCTTCTTGCTAAAGCCTTAGATTTAACTATACCCATGTGAGGTTCATGTAACATCAGTAACACTTTATTCCTACACGCTTCCGGCACTACCAGCCTATGCCCCCACATTATGCACCCTAATTCTTCATAAAGTTCCTTGCTTCTATTAAAGTATGGTTTTAAGTTTCTAAACTCACATTCACTAGGCCAACCGTTTCGTATATAACTTAATATTTTACCCAATTCCCCATCTCGCATTGTTTGACGTTTAATCTCATTATAATCTAATAATAACGACTGCTGTACAAAGTGCAAATGAGTTTGCTCCGGCTGCACGGCCTTTGTTTGTTTACAAGCAAGCGGTAACCTTGAAAATCCGTCCGCTCCGTTCTGATCGGTGCGTACGTACTCAATAGAAAATGAATAAGCGGATAAAATAATTGCCCATCTTTGCATTCGACTCGCCACCATAGTCGGTATCCCCGTATTCGGACCAAATATTGAAACTAAAGGCTTGTGATCCGTTCGTAAGATGAAATTACGGCCATATAAATACTGGTGAAACTTATTCACACAAAATATAATCGCTAGTGCCTCGCGATGTATTTGCGAATAGTTTTTTTCAGCTTCTGTAAGCGTGCGCGACGCGTAGGCTACCGGTCGCTCGGCCCTTCCACTGGGCTGCGACAGAACTCCGCCTATTCCGCGTGCGCTCGCATCACATGTCAATATTAACGGTTCCGTCGGTTCGTAATGTGCCAGTACATTCGCGCTCGCTAAAACTTTTTTAATTTCTACGAATGATTTTTCGCAGTCAATCGACCAATCCCATTGTTTACCTTTCTTTAACAATTCGTAAAGTGGTACTAATTTACTACTTATATTTCTAACGAATTTCCCATAGAAGTTTATGATTCCCAAAAATGACCTTAACTCCGTTATATTTGACGGTCGGGGAATGTTAATTATAGCCTCCACCTTGGACGGATCCGTTTTAATCCCTTCGTTACTAATTACGTATCCCAAATATTTTACTTCTTTTACTAAGAATACACATTTATCTATTACTTTTTAATTTTAACCCATATCGATGTAATCTACTAAAAACTTGTTCCAGGGCTGCTAAATGTTCTCGTTTGTTTTTCCCGCCAATAATTACGTCATCGAGAAATATTTCCACGTTCGGAATACCCTTCAATAAATTGCACATTATTCGTTGAAAAATCCCTGGACTCGACGATAGACCGTATACTAACCGATTATATCTATAAAGACCCCTATGAGTATTTATTACTGTAAATTCCTTAGAATCGTCTAATTCTACTTGGTTATACGCTTGGGATAAATCAATTTTAGAAAAATAGGCAGCTCCGCTAAGTTTCACAATAAGATCCTCGATTCTAGGCAATGGATAACGATCAATAAACAAAACAGGGTTCACAGTTGCCTTATAATCAGCACAGATTCTCAGCGAGCCATCGGATTTATTTACCGGCACCAGCGGCGAGGCCCAGTCGGAACAGTCGACGGGCTCAATGATGCCGTCGCGCAGCATGTCGTCCAATGCGGCGTCGAGCCGGCCGAGCAGCGCGTACGGCACGGGCCGCGCGCGGTGGAACACCGGCGCCGCGCCTTCGCGCACGCGCAGCGTAGCCTTGCCTCCAGTGTACCGCCCCAAACCGCCGCTGAACAACTCTTTATACCTGTTTAAGAGTACATTAATCTCATTAGACACATTAATTTCTTTCCAATTTACATTGTTACAGCTGCTAAAAACTGGAATTTTTATTTTTAATTCTGCTAACCACTGCCGGCCGAGTAATGAAGTTGTACCTCCCCCTATTACAAATAATTCCAGTTGTTTACTAAAATCCCCATACCCTACCACCGGCTTAAACATTCCTATGGGTTTAATTTTTGAGCCGTCATAAAAATTTAAAACCAATTCGCTATGTTCTAATTTATGAGCACTAAAATATTTCTTATATGTTTCCTCACTAATACACGAGACCGCTGTACCGGTGTCGACCTCCATGGAAATAGTGATGTTATCAACACATATGGGCAACTTTACCGCTCGGTAGTCATTCAGGCATAGATGATGAAAATCTTCCTCCGGTGAAATCTCCTCGCCTGGTAGATCTTCCCTCGCATCTCCGTAATACATCGTTGAACGCCTGAGACCGGCGCCGGCGCCCCATGACCCAGCCGCGATCGCCACCTTGTCCGGGCATACGCGACGCAAGTGTCCCGGGCGTCTGCAGCTGCTGCACACGTAGTTACGGAAGCGACAAACAGAGTAAGTATGCTCCGTTGCTCCGCAACCCGTACAAGACCGCCGGCCGCCACTGCCCGCGCCACCGCCGCCGCCGCCTATAAGCGGCCGTGAACTTAGCGCGGCGCTGTGCCGTGCGGTTGATGCTGTTGTACCGCCCCGTACAGACCGCACACTTCGCGGCGCCTGCCTTGTGGCACCTCCGCTGCTTCCGCTGCTGCCAAGCGCGTGCACTGCCTGCACCGGCAGGGCCCCGTTGCCCGCTGCGTCCCCCACGCTGCCCAAATTCGCCGTCGACTCCACCGCGGCCGCGTCCCGTTCCGCCGCCTCTAACGAACTCGCCAACCTTACGGCGTCCGTATATGATATTGTGTCGGCCTCCGCAAATAACCGTTGGCGAATTATGTCACTCCGCAACCCGCAGACGAACTGATCTCGTAAATTCTCATTTAATCCATCTTTGAACTTGCAATATCGGGCGAGTTTCTTCAGTTCGGCTACATAGGTAGCTACTTTTTCCTCGCTGGCCTGTCTCCGTTGTCTAAACCGATAGCGCTCTGCGAGTACCGACGGCGAAGGTTAACGTGGCGCGAGCGCACGCGGAATAGGCGGAGTTCTGTCGCAGCCCAGTGGAAGGGCCGAGCGACCGGTAGCTTACGCGTCGCGCACGCTTACAGAAGCTGAAAAAAACTATTCGCAAATACATCGCGAGGCACTAGCGATTATATTTTGTGTGAATAAGTTTCACCAATATTTATATGGCCGTAATTTCATCTTACGAACGGATCACAAGCCTTTAGTTTCAATATTTGGTCCGAATACCGACTATGGTGGCGAGTCGAATGCAAAGATGGGCGATTATTTTATCCGCTTATTCATTTTCTATTGAGTACGTACGCACCGATCAGAATGGAGCGGACGGGTTTTCAAGGTTACCGCTTGCTTGTAAACAAACAAAGGCCGTGCAGCCGGAGCAAACTCATTTGCACTTTGTACAGCAGTCATTATTATTAGATTATAATGAGATTAAACGTCAAACAATGCGAGATGGGGAATTGGGTAAAATATTAAGTTTTATACGAAATGGTTGGCCTAGTGAGTGTGAGCTTAGAAACTTAAAACCATACTTTAATAGAAGCAAGGAACTTTATGAAGAATTAGGGTGCATAATGTGGGGGCATAGGCTAGTAGTACCGGAAGCTTGTAGGAATAAAGTGTTACTGATGTTACATGAACCTCACATGGGTATAGTTAAATCTAAGGCTTTAGCAAGAAGCTACGTATGGTGGCCCGGGATCGATGAGGCTGTGGAGCACATGTGCCGCGCGTGTGAAGTGTGTGCGGCCCAGGCCGACGCACCGCCTCGGCAGTCGCCGCGCATGTGGCCCTGGCCACACCGACCCTGGAGTCGGATACATATCGACTATATGGGTCCGATAGGCGGAAGAACATACTTAGTGGTCGTGGATGCCACCTCTAAATGGTTAGAAGTTTTCAACGTTTCGAGCACTTCAGCGTTCAGTCTCATAGATAGATTAACGGAGCTATTTAGTAGGTGGGGGTTGCCTAGACAGATAGTTAGTGATAACGGCTCTCAATTCGCATCGAAGGAATTTCAAGAATTTACAAAAGTTAACGGAATCGAACACATTTTTACAGCCCCTTACCACCCCGCTTCAAATGGTTTAGCAGAAAACGCAGTTAGACTTCTAAAAAGAGTAATTAAAAAGGCGATGGTGGAAAAACAAAATATAGATAGGGCAATGTGGACATATTTACTGCATTATAGGAATGTAGAACATTCTACAACCGGGGAAAGCCCAGCGATGATTCTTTTAGGGAGACGTATACGTACTCGGCTGGACACTATCAGACCAGATAGGATAAGCAAGGTACATCGAGCACAACAACGACAGGTAGAATCTGTGGAGGGAGCGAATAGGTGTATAGGGGGTGAGGGGGACGATGTATGGTATAGACAATACTTAAAAGGTGAGAGATGGATTTCCGGTCGAGTGGTAGATTGTCTAGGTCCTAGCAATTACCGTGTCCAGGGTCAAAACGGGGAAACAGTGCATAGGCATATCGATCAATTACGTAGGAAAACAGGAACGAGATTATCCTTAGTATCTAGTGGTCCTAGTATCACAGAGCGATCAAACACAGATTCTCAGACGACACTTAAGGAGGATGACGGCACTGGTGAGAGGACCCAGACGGAAGGGTCGCCGGAGCGGGCCGGGTCGTCCAGAGCGGTGGCGGAGCCGCCGCCGGCTCAGCCTATTAGTGAACCAGTTCTAGACGCCCAGCCTTCAACGGAAAGTCTGGTTGCCTTGCCTCAAGTGCCACCGAATCCACCGCGCGCCGTTAGACAATGTAGGCTTAAGGTGTTTAATTATAAGCATTAGATAAGTATTGTTTTTGTTAAGTTAGTTGATAAGTCTTATTGTATGTATTAGTTTAGTAGGGAGGAGTGTAGTGTAGGTAGATATAAATTAGTAAGTATTTAAAGTAATGTCGGTAGATAGAAATATTCCTGGAGTTACTTGAATTATAGCTGTGCTGTTGGACGCTCGAGTTTTATTACAAGACCCCCGAACATTACACCTCCATACAAAGAAACCTCGAAAAAAGAATGCATTCTTTCAACGTTTATTGTTCTTGCTCTATTTTAAGAACGGTAGTATGTACATAAAAGCGTGAAAATTTATATAATTGTAATGCATACTCTACAACGTGTTACATAATTCCCCTTAAAATAGAAAATGTTAATCAAGTAGTCTTTTATGGTTGTTGTCATTTACCTCTCAGAGGAAATTAGGTAAGAATGTAAATAACTTTCTGGGTAGTCTACTCTTTACTTTTATGTTTTCAGGGTTGCGTTTCAGTGATGATTTTATTTTCTGATACGTCCAAATTTTTTTTTTTGGGTCCTACTTTTATTTTAAAATATTGCCAATAGACTCTTTACAAGAGAGCTTTTAATCTCATTTTGGCTTTAGAGGTGTTTTGTAATAGGGAATCTATTTAAAAAAAAAAACAATTATTTCACAACCGTGTGTGGTGGTACAGAACCCGAGTCCGACTCGCATTTGGTCGTTTTTATTTTTCTTTATGGACATCATAGTTACTTGGAAAAAGTTGAAGACCTATCTATCATCACAATAACTGAAAAAAACTTTAAAAAAGTTAAAACCGACTTCAAAAAAAACTAAACGGAGTAAAATAATTATCATTTAATAAAACTACCAGTTTCAGAAGTCGGTGTATTCAATTTGTTTCAGCGTAGAACACCGACTTCTGAAACTGGTAGTTTTATTAAATGATAATTATTTTACTCCGTTTAGTTTTTTTTGAAGTCGGTTTTAACTTTTTTAAAGTTTTTTTATTTTATAATTTTTAGTGCCACAAATTACAATTACAATAGTGTACAAATTCTCGGATCAGCACTACAACTAGAACGTCGTCTACATACGATTTTGTGTATTTTTTTTTGTTTTTGTTGATTTTTTCAAAAAGTGCTGAATCAATTTCAATAAAATTTATATGGGACCACCTCTGAAGTATGGCCTATCAAACAAAAAAAGAATCATCAAAATCCATTCATAATTGGCGGAGATATTGCGTAACAAACACACAAAAAAAAAACAGACGAATTGAGAACCTCCTCCTTTTTGAAGTCGGTTAAAAACTAGGAAAAATGTGTGTTATATTATGCATACATTGATTCACACGATGTGTCCTTGAGACACTCCAAGGAACCAAAATCGTCCTTTGGTTTAAGATTTCCCCACACTGTCCCAGTTAAATGAAATACTCTATACGCCTCAAACTAGCACACTTCCAACGGACTCCTGGGGTCCTAGTATTTCGTGTTTACAAACACGTGGCATCGGAAAGGCCGCTGTATTATTTTATACAGAGGTAGCATGAGTTTTTGCTAAGTTGAAATTTACCATAGCCTACCCTACTCTATCTTAGTCTACTCTATTCTATTTAACTATGCTAATGATTAAACAATCAAATTATAATTCACACTAGTTTGATGTTCAGTGGTCGATCAAGTGAGAAAAAAACCTCAGTTGTTCGATGATGAAATTCAATGATTGAAGTCAAGTCGAGATAGCCAAGTATTTCTCTCAATATTGTAGTTATATTCATTGTACATACTATATTGTTTTCACGATAAGAAGATTAAAATGACACATGTCAATAGGAGTTGCTAGACATGTGACTGTAGTCGATTCAACTATCGATAAAATTTGTAAAATTTCAGCGAGAATTTGACAAATTATTGTAATGTGATTTTATGTACATTTCAAATACTTGTGATTTAAGTAATTAGGATTAAGTCAATTAGCATGCATATCTTCAACAATAGACGATTACGTGCTGATGTGATAATGAATCCAGCAGGTATGGGATGAGTGAACAAAATGTTTATTTATCACCATTGACTTAGAATAAGTATGGACAACGAATGTAGTAAAAAATTCACGATAAAAGTGTCCTGAATTGACATAATATAAACTTAGAAATACCAACAAGCTTATTTACGAAGTACGAAATCCTATGTCGTTATCATAATGCCTAATTTTGCTTGCAACAATTTTTACCATACGAAAAGATGACAGCCATGCTCAATTTTTCAAATTTCGAAACTTCATCTAATGTTAAACGAAAGGAGAACATAGGAGTAATAGAGCAACCTTAATTTATAAAAGATTTTATTATTAGTTATATTTATTGTGATCGCTAAATATTTAATCCAACTGAAAGAGCATAGAACATTTCTTTCAAAATTACAACATCGTCATTTTCAAAAACGCGATTTCGCTTCCTTTGCTGAAGTATCAGCATCATCATCATATTCATCTAATTGATCTCAAGGAAAACTGAAATTAAATCAGAGGTATTTTTTTTTTTGAAAATACAATCGTTTGTCATGTGTATTTAAAAGATTTCATGATGACTAAACAAACGATCCCAAACGTCACGTGTCCACTATTTGCCATTAGGAAGTTCCAGAGCCCGTTTTCCGGCTCTACCACCGGACCTACGTCATTATTTATGTAATGAAAAGTGCAAGATCTGAAACTCGACGAGCCTACCATTTGTTCCTGTGCCTGCCTAATCTTCGGCTCCATCATCAAATTAGTTCAATGACATTTTAATAATCTAATATACAAATACCTACCTCCAAATTTCAGCTCGATCGGAAACTTAGTATTGACCGAAAAACCAATACAATTTTGAAACGGAAGGACAACATACATATTTTTGTACATATTATGTTTGCATACAATGCAAGTTTAAAAATAACTTGTTCAAATGAATAGAATAAAACAAATTGCAATTGGTTCAAAATCGCAATACAAAAAAAAACATCGCGTAAAAATAACGACTCTTTGGAATCTTTGTTCTAAATTCTGTCAAATATGTCAAGTTTCTTATGGTAATCCAACCAAATGAAGTTGACATAATTGATCAAACAAAGGAATGAAAATAAGATACTTTTTGTTTAGTTGGATTATTGTGTGTTTTGCTCTTGCAATTAATTCAATTTTAAGTAAAATATAATGTTCCTTAACAAAATAATACTTTAAAATTGTAAAACAATAATATACCTACTGAAAATATGATACACTATTAACTTTTTTCACTTTTTTTAGTAGTTTTTACACGATCTCGCTACACAGAACGGCATTGTTGACATGTGACATTGAGGTGTAGCTGCTTGTTCGCCCAAATGAAGAATGACGCGCGCAATTGCAGCTCTTTTCAAATTTCTTGTGTTTTAACTCTCTTTCCGTTCGGACATTTTTGAGCGATGACCCGAGGTCCATACTTATTCTAAGTCAATGTTTATCACCAATAATAAGCCCAGTAGCCGGGTCGCGAAAAAGAGGTTTATCTTGCGAAAGGTTCGTCGGTCCTGAATTTTGGATGTGTTATGTTAGGTGTTTTTTTATGAAAAGCCCACAAACAGACACACAGATAGAGAGAGAAATAGACAGCCAAACAGAAAGACAGACATGGGCTTCAAACCTATAAAATACCTCTGATTTTGAGTCTGGAATGAAAAATAAGAATTTAATTTTCTACAAAATTGATGTGAATAATTTTTGGCATAAAACCCATATGGAGTTATTTAATAAAAACTCATTTTTGGGTTCTTTAACCCAAGATGGCAGAGCGCGCCGAGGTCACTCAAGGTACAAAAGGACAATGGGACAAAACGTCCCCAGTAGTTTTTTTTTTTTTTTTTTTTTTTTTTTTTTTCTATTGGACTGCAGTAGGTCGTCCTAGGGGACGGTTTCTACGTAACCGGGCAGTTATTGGCGAGACCTGAAGGGTCTCCAGCCAATGGGGGGAAGTAAAATACTTAACCTAAGCTAACTACTTGTACTACACTAACATCATGACTACCTGCAACAACAGCACTAAGGGCGACCCCTAGTGGGACTCGGACCTCGGCTTAGGGCGTTGCTGGCGTGGACATAGGGGGGGGGAGACAGCTTGATGAGGGCTGAATTATCGGGGTGAAACGTCCCCAGTAGTGTAGCACTTTCTAACCTATTGTATATGAAAGACCTTATTAATCTCTTAATTTTATTGTATGACAGCTCATCTGTAAAATGTATAGTTTAAAAGTTATTTAATATGAAAGTAACATAAAAACCACCTTAAAAAATGCTTATATTATTACTTCAATATGAATATAATTGTTTTAGTTAGTGATAAGGGGTTATTTGAAGAGCTCCAAAGCTAGTGTAACAATAGTTCAATGTGGGAAAGAGAGAACGCGAGGCGCACGCGTCCGGAGGCGAGACGCGGCGCGGCCCGAGGCAGAGCGGTTCGGTAGTTACCATTTTCAAACGTAATATCACGCAGATAGGGTTGACATTACCTGCGTATTGTACCCACTTTTCCACAAAAAACAGCTAATTCCACCCGCCTCCATCTTTCCGTGGTGTAACCTTACCGAAAACGTACCATCTCGACCTTCTTGGGATCACGTTGACATCGATCCTCCACTTTGGTCCATTCATTGAGGCAAAGGCTCAGTTGCCTGCTAAAAAGTTGGGGATCCTTGCAAATGTGAGACGGTATTTCACGCCTGAACAGCTGCTTAACTTGTATAAAGCGCAAGTTCGGTCAGGCATGGATTACTGCTCTTACCTCTGGGACGGATCTGCCAAATACCACCTCGATGCACTTGAGTCGATCGACAAACGGCCCAAGAGGCTTATCGGAAACGATGCACTGATCAACTCAAAGCTCCGGAGCCTTGAACATCGACGCCGAGTTGCCAACCCTGTCGGTTTTTTATCGGTTACACTTCGGGGATTGTGCGATGGAACTGCACAATTTCATTCCGCCTGGCCCTTTCCGTCATCGGACTACAAGACGTACGGCAATGCGCCATCGGTACATGGTGGACATCCCACCCATACGTACAAAGTGTTTTGCGAACAATTGTTCGCACAGCTAATGAGTGGGATTCCCTGCCGGAGTCTTTGTTTCCTGATAGCTACAACCTTGGGGTCTTTAAGTCAAGAGTGAATAGGTTAATTCTAGGCAAGCATGCTTCACCGTCGACCACTTCATCGCTTACCATCAGGCGAGATAGTGGTAATAGCGGACGATTGACAAAAAAAAAAACGTACCTCGGTGTCGGGAGGCACTTAGCGAATATTGTTGGGCCAGCTGGGGATGAAGTAATAATTATAGAAAGTAAAAATGCAGGATAGAAAATAAACTGATTTTTATTTATAACCTTCTCCAGAAAAATAAAGAATCATAATTATAATACTCATTTCGGTTTTATTTTGATTCATTGACTTTATAAACAGTTCATTTTGAATATAATGACTCATTCTTTAAGTCAGTACAGCATTAATTTTTCAGCCAATAATTGATTTAAAATGAGGAAATAATAAAAATTTCAATATCATTTTTTTTTTATTTCAAGCTGATTTCATTCATTCCCTCACTCATTCTCGACTATTCATTCTTCCGTTCATTCAGTCAAACTCACTCTATAGTGCTACAAGGGTGGGGACGGAGTCCATACATTTTGTCCCATTGTCCTTTGTAATTTTTATAAGAACACATATCAGTATCACGTATCCAAAATTTAGGACTGACCGACCTTTTGCAAGGCAACTGGGCTATAATGATGATTTAAAAATATACCGAACCATATACAGTGAATCTGATATTACTCAACTTCAGTCTGATGTAAATAAAGTGCATAGTTGGTGTGTACAAAATAGCATGGCATTGAATCAAAACAAATGTTACTTCATTAAATTCAGTCGGAAAAAGAATTCATGTGATGCTTGTTACTCAATCGATAACAGTAAGCTCCAAGAGGTTGATAGTATTAGGGACCTGGGTGTTGTGATGGACAGCAGTTTGAATTTTAGAAGCCACTTCGACCTCATAATTAATAGGGCATCAAAATTGTCAGGTTTCATCGTAAGAGGAATGAAAATTTTTAAAGAACCAAATCTCACTATTTCTGTCTACAACTGCGTTATTCGGAGTATACTGGAATATTGTAGTGTAGCTTGGAGCCCGTTTTATCAAGTGCACTCCGATAGGATAGAGCGCGTTCAAAAAAGGTTTCTGTATCATTTATGTTACTCAGATAACAAATGCCGTATTTTGAACTCTTATAAATCTAGGTTGAGTCACTATAAAATGAAGTCATTGAGTGCACGTAGGAAAACTCTAGATGTTATGTTTTTGTTTAAATTAATTCATGGTTTAATAGATTCTCCTGAGCTATTAGAAAAAGTGCATATTTGTGTTCCGCGTATTAGCAGCCGCTTAATAAATCGAAAAACTTTCGTACTGCCTTATAATCGAACTAACATGGGTCAGTTTTCACCGATATCCCGCATGCTTTCTCTTGCCAACTCCATTCGTAGTGAAACAGATGTCTTCGTTGGTTCCGTGGCTTCAGTCAAATCTAAACTCAGAGATACATTTGACTAGGATTGTTTAAAAAAATTTTTTAATTTTTTCACTTCAAATTTTTTTTACCATATAATTTGTTGTTTGTTTATGGCAAACTTAATTTAATTTTAGTTTTTTTTTAATTAGTATTAATAAATAAGTGTCTGCTTAAAATATGCATGCTGGATTCACATCTAGTAGATGTCAATCAGACGTACTATGTTTTACCGATTATTTTTATTGTATGTGAGATTGTACAACAGTTTTGTGAATTAGAATAAAAAAAAAAAAAAATGAGCCTTAATTTAATTATTCAATCAACTGAGCCTATCGTCTATAATTATTACGACAGTCAAGATATTCATTCTGTTAATGTAAATTTATCGAAATTATTTTATCGATACGCACGTCTCTGGCAACTGGTACCATCTGACGCAAGTTTGAAAACGCGTCGGGGTTTTTTCAAAATCATATATGTAATATGTAATTATGGCGTTAAACACATTTAACTATATTGTTTCTATGTTTCTGATTTTAAAACAACCTTTTGGGTAAGGCTTTATTAATATTTTAAATTGATTTAATACTTTTTGAATTAAATTGTCATACACAAGCGCCATTACAATTTATTTTCATGTCATGAACTGACATCTGCCAAATTAATCAACTTACCGTGAAAGCAATATATTAACTCTGAACGAATTTTCAGTTTTTTTATATGTTAGACTTTAAATGGCGTTCGGAAACATGCATCTTTTTATACTCAATTTTATCATTTTTTTGAGAAACTTCTCTTTGCTGTAGGACGTGGGTTAATTTTGTAAAGACCGTGCCCCTTCTTCTTTTGTAAAGGAATTGTTTAGTTCCAAATACGCACACACACGTGTCGCTAATAACATTCCCATACAAAAATTGTCGATAGCGAAACAAATACGTTAACTACACGATTTAGCAAAAAATTGTACTAGGGGGTCAGGTTACATGCAATATGGGGCTTTTGAGAAGATGGTTTTGAGAATTCAAGGTCGTAAGTTACATCTTTTTGTGGTTTTTGGTGCGATAATCTCATAAGCTTTTAAGGAGTTTGATGCAAATTAGTTTTGTTAATAAAATCAGAGGGAAACGTTTAACGACGTGTCATTAGGAAATAAGATGTAACTAATGTTGCGGTAAAACAAGAAATTATGGCAATATTTAAAAACACTGTCGCTCATTGTTGGCAGTGACGTCACAATGATAATGTCTGAGGTGGAAAACATTTTCATTGAGCACTAAAATAATATTTGTATGATTGAGTTCTCGATAAAGTATGCCGGTTTATTTGGTAACAAGTTATTAGACAGATATGGGACGCTATACCTACTATAAATAAAAAACATTAATTTAAGATTACAAATTATTTTGTTCTGAATTGCTTTGATTTTTACAAAAGGTTTAAAAAAAAAAACTGCTGTTCCCTACATTAATGTTCGCATAACTCGTAAAATGTAGGGAACAGCTGGTTTTTTTTTCGCGATTTCATGTTTGTTTCCATAGTAAAAGTTGTTCACAATGATGAGTACAGTGACCTCTTAAGAAGTTGTACACTTATTTATGTTACACCTTGTATATGGTCTTGGTCAACCCACTCATGAGTATGATCGAAAGTTCGATACGTTTGGCGCACTGGCTGAAAAATTGGTTTTCCAACAAGTCGCGGGTTCGTTTCCCGAATGGGATAATGTTATGGCTTACAGGTAGTTGATCCGTGTTTGGGTGTGTGTATGGTAAGATTTGGGTCTGTATACGCAGACGCACCTACGATACAAGATAAAATAAAGTGTGGGGCAACGTTTTTTAAAATGAATATGAGTTTGTGTAACTCCAGTAGACTCCTGAATTCCTGGTATCCAATGTTATGTAACTCGTGGCCTCGGAATGGCAGTCAGACGGAACACATGTTCGAGAAGCCTTTGAGGAAGAGGGCTTGCCTATTTTCCGTAATTATGATAGTTTTTTGCAGGTGCAAATATTTTTAATGCTGTTATTGATTGGTTTTAGTGAACAAACAATTTTATTGATAAAATCATAATTTAAACTATTAGTTTTAAATATTTACAAATAATAAAAATTATTCATATCTTTATATTAAACTAGCGACCCTGACCCGGCTTTGCCCGGGTGCAATGTATTACACATATACCTCTTGAATCACTCTATCTATTAAAAAAACCGCATCAAAATCCGTTGCGTAGTTTTAAAGATCTAAGCATACATAGGGACAGACAGCGGGAAGCGACTTTGTTTTATACTATATTATTATTATATACCTATACTTATGGTAACCCTTTATGTTGCAGTTAAACGAAAAAAGTTTTTTTAGAAACAAGAGTTTTTCTGTTTATTTGTTGTTGATTATATTTATTAAGGGCCAATTTTTCAATCGTCATAGGGCCGATTTTTCAATCGTTAGATAAAACTTATCTCAAGAATAAATATGTCAGTTGTCATATTTTCTATAGAAAAGCTGTCATACCTACCGTTAAACTTATTCCAAAAATTATCTGACGATTGAAAAATCGGTCCTAATACGATTCAATTCTCTCAAAGAGATCCTATGAAGCACTTCATCTTTATCATGAACTGTCATTCACACTGATGGACCTTGACTCACCATTGTAATAGTTTTGGATTGTAGCATAGTTCCAGTTAACTTCTTATGTCCTAGTACTGAATGCCTTGAAACACGTGACGTCACCGGAGCTATCCCGCGGTTCAAGCAGGCGCACGAAATTTTATTATTTACAAGCTTTTTTCAAGTTTTTTTTTGTATAGAACTTTGCTCCCTCTTGTGTTTCTCCTGTATGTTGCGTTATATCTTCACAAGCACAAAGGCCCAGTCCTGGAACAACTATCTATAGACCATAAAATATTCGATCCGTACGGGAATTGAACCCACGAACCATAGCGCAGCAGCCAATCGCTCAGCCACTGCACCAAGCGTGTCGCCAAACTTGCTTCGTTCGTTTGTGTTTCCGGTTCATCTGTGATCCATTTTTCAAGAACTTTCTGGCATCTGATTGAGCTTTTTGTCATATCTGTGTAACTTCGATGACAATGCAATAATATGGTACTATGGAGCTGGTCTGATGATGGGGCTGGAAGAGAAAGGCTTGTTTAAAAAAAAAGTTTAATTTTATAAAAAAGCAAGACTGGTCTATTATTGTTGCGTCGCTTCTAATTATTATTTACCCAAGTATGATTGTATAATATGAGTTTTTTTTGTACACAATTATAATCATCACGCTTGGCAGCCGGATTAATGAACGCCTCTAGTCTCAGTAGTTCGGTTGTTTTGTTCGGGGCCGGACTACTGAGACTAATTTTGTCTCAGTAGTTCGGTTATGACGTCAAACCGAACTGTTGATGCAAAAAAAGATACCAGTAGTCCGGTTAGGTTTGTAAACGTAAAATGCTTTTATAATAAATAAAAGAATCAAACATATTTTCTGAAATTATAGTTTGGTAGTTATTAATTAATATTCACTTTCATAAGAATGGTGACCGGAAAATACTGAAATCATTAACCGAATTACAGAACACAAGTTTCAACAGTTCGGTTTGACGTCATAACCGAACTAATGAGACAAAATTAGTCTCAGTAGTCCGGTCCCGAACAGAACAACCGAACCACTGTGACTAGAGGAGTGAACGCAGTTTGTTGTATAGTAGCCATGCAGATGCTGCTACCTGTCCTCTTAACTCTTTTAAGAGTAGTAACGGTCTTTATAAAAAAGTTCGTTCGGGAAAGTATTTACCTCCATACCAATTTCTGCCGCTAAGCAGCATTGTTGTTTTCGGTTGGAAGGGTAGTGCCGGTGAAATTACATAGGCACATAAGAATTTTCCAACTTTGTCTCTCTAAGGTTGTCGACGCATCAGCAATCCTCTTGGTGTTGTAGCTGTATAGGTGGCGGTAACTACTTACCGTCGTGGACCGATGGACTGTCGGATTGATTGCTAACTTACATTCTTCTTCGTGTCGTTGGCACGACAATCATTGTATTTTGTTAGCCCAGGACTTCGCCACTTCCACGGCGCCATCGGTGGCTGCGCAGAGATCACTCTGGCTGCAAGTTGTTGGGCTCAGAGGGCAGAATAGGAGATGGGGCATAGTTTGCAGCGCAGCTCCACATCCACACCCCGCTGCTGTTTGGTACAGGTTACAATAAAAAAATGACAAAATCCCATAGTCGCCTTTACGATACCCATGGATCGGTAAGGCATGGCTATTCTTTGCCGGGAATCACACAGTTTTTTTAGTACGTGCATTGCGTATTTTGTTCGTTTTTGGATTCTAACTTAACTGAGTTACTTGGGCTGGTTTATCTAAAATTCTAGTACTCACGGCTATAAATCAAGCTATAAGTTACCAGTATAAGCTGACCTATTATTTATTGTACGAAAAGCCGCAATGCGCGATCAGCTCATAATGGAAATGTATAGGTTGATATACATCTCGTGTACATTAAAAAAAAACATTTTGTTTTGTAAACTATTTTTTATCTCGGGAAGAAACGTTGGTGACCACCAGTCTAATTTATTATTGGTTGCGTTCACGGTTGCTACGGCGTAGTTAGATGTAGCCTTCTTAAACAATACTTACACTCGGCTACGGCTACGACCTACGGCGTAGCCAGACGTAGGCTTCGTTTAGAACAAAGATTACATAATTATGTAGGTTTACTACAGAATACTATAGACTATAGATAAGACCTACTGCAAAGCTAAACGTTTTTAAAAACATTGATAAACTAACCATTATGTACTAATAAAGTAAGCAACAAAAAATGAGTGGAGCGTAAAAATACTTAATTTTTTTAATATTAATGATAAAGATTTTTTATGTTTTCAAAACATTGCCACTTTGCTTTTTTGCACCGTGAATGTTTTTTTGAAATTATAAAATGCAATGGTGATACAAATGGCCAAAACTTCTAATATTATTTTAAACACAAAAATTGGATAAATGTTGGGGAAATTCCAAAACAAATTAGCCTGATAACAACAAGGATTTGCATCGTGATAACATTGCGACGGGTCTCGAAAGAGACAGACGGTTGCAATTCACAAGTAACCGAAACACATCAACTTCAAATAATAATACTATAGCATCATCACACACATTGACACGTAAACAGATTCATAATAAAATGCAATTATGTATGCATGTGTGCGGTCTACACACACTTGCATAAAAGCTACTCGTGTTTCGTCTGGCAGTTGTCTACTGGCAGTTGTCTGTGTAGTAGTCACTATAAATATTGATTTCTGGTGCAGTGTGAGAGCTCCTCGTGACTCCTGGTGTCCTGGTACCGAGTGCCCTTTTACACGTGGTATCTCAACGGGCGCGCTTTTCCCACGGTTAGTTCTAAGAAAATATAGAGGGCGCTTTTCAAAATATCTTGCTAAAAGTTTTAAATATTTTTTACGTTTTTAACTGTTTATTTCGACCTAGTTGTTTTTATGTTTCTTTTAAAATAAAAGTAAGTAGTTTTGTGCGTAAGTAAACATGGAAATAACAAGCAGTTTTGACGCAATAGATTTTGAGTTTAAAAGCAAAATGATTATCAAACAGAAAATAAAAAAAAGAAATGGACTTCTTTTCGCCGATTTTATTAATTGCCGAGCGTTATTTTAAAATTAAGGCTCTTATTTCTTTACCAATAATAAAGCAAAGGCCCCATAGCTTTGCATAGTAGACCCTCCCGTATGTTAGTAGATATCACAGATAAAATTAGCTTACACGTCTATTTATATGCCCATTTAAAAATACTAAGTACTATTGGTAAGCAAATCTATTCGTTTTTGGCCTTAGGAACTGGGCATTAATCATTTAACTTCGACGAAGTCCTAGGCCCGCTTGCAATATAATAAGAATTGAATATCAAGTTGTCTGTTATACCGCCATCTCTCGGTCATTAGAGCTTCTTAAGTTAGGTGGCAGGGTGTGTGCATGCGAGTAAGGTACAGAATCATAGTCTCACAGAATGGAAGACCCTATTATGTTTTACAAATTATAATAAAATAATTTTGATTAAATAATCACATTGAGTAAGAACAAATCCCTTCAGATTCTTTATATTTATGACAAACTAGAGGTCGCTCGCGGCATCGCCCGCGTGGATGTCGTTTATCGCGTATTCCGTACTTTTTCTGGATAAAAGTAGCCTATGTCCTTCTTGTGGTTCCAGACTATCTCTGTACCAAGTTTCATCAAAATCGGTTCAGCGGTTCAGGCGTGAAAGTGTTCACAGACAGAGTTACTTTCGCATTTATATTATTAAGTAGGGATTAAAAAGTTGGTAGGTATTGTTTTTTTTTAAAGGACTACCTTTGGCAGATACCAACATAAAAAAACTCGAACTTAACATAACTCTTCAACAATTTATTCATCAAAACTTCCGTATCAATCAGTTTCGTTATGTAGGTATATTGTTTGAGTATTGGCGCAATGAGAACTCCTGTAGCCTCCTGGTATCCTGGTACTGAACGTCGTACAACACGTGACAGCAGTGTCGCTCTTTGTGTCGACACAAAGATGCAATTTATACAGTTCCACTGTGAGATGAGTTGAGACGTTGCTGTCGCCTAAATGTTGTCAGTTTAGGATAAATAATTGATTGAAGAGTAATTTATTAAATACCTAATTTAATTTTTAAAATACCTATCCAAAAACACCCCACACGATGGGTTAGACGAGAAAAAAAAAACATCCCCACTTTAGATATACAGGAGGCACCCTCAAAAAAAATTTTTTTCATGATTTTATTTTACCACTTTGTCGGCGTGATTTATATGTATATCCGTGCCAAATTATAGCTTTCTAGTACTAAGGGTCTCTGAGCTAAGCTGCGGACGGACGGACGGACATGGCGAAAATATAAGGGTTTCTTGTTGACTATGGAACCCTAATAATGCCTTTAATAATACTTTTTTGTCAAAAATGTTAATTCCAATCCAACTATGAAAAAAGCACAAGAGCCATTATGAATTTAAGTAAGTACCCAGTTTATATGTTTAAGAATTATGATTTACTATTTCAAAAGTAAGAAATAAGTACTTATTTATAACTTTTGATAGGTCTTTAGTATTAAATAAAGCGATTGATAAAGTTTCAAGTTCAGTAACTATTACAAGTTTTTATGGCTATGGTTTCGTCGCCTGATTATGAGTTATGACTTATGACTGAGCCGGTTACCCGACTGATGATGACATGTTAATTCATTTTCATTTTTATTCTCTTTTAAAAAGTTACAGACATTACGGATTAGCATGTAGGGAAAACTATCAACCGCGCAGCTCATATGATTTGCAAGGTGAAGCTGCTCTTACCGCGGTCAGTCCTCGGATGGGTGATCTCTTCGTGCCTCGGACAGCACGTTAAACCGTCGGTCCCGGGTGTCAGTCAATACGGGTCAAACAGTCGTTACGGGTAGTCAGAGGCCCGAAAGTCTGACAACCGGTCTAACCTTAGGATATCGGCATTGCCCAGTATTTGAGTTGCGGGGGGGTCTGATGGCAGTCGCTTTTTTTCGTTTTGGTTAATTTTTGTACTCAAGACTTGGTAAGCTACATTACTCCAAGGTCTGTGGTCAAGACTACATTGTTCTCTCTCATAGTATCTACTGTATTCACTGAAATTGTAAAAGATATCCTTTTTTTAAAAAGAGTAACCATGGAGTTTCTTGCCGGCTCTTCTCCATCGGAAGCGACTAATTGGAACCGTGCACCTAAATTCGACTTTTCATAAGTGCCTGTAATGGTTTATATTAAATATTTTGTTTTTGTTTTTTTTTGCCTCTTTAAAATACTTTATTCAGCCGCATATGTGGCTAGACTCGAAGCTGATCCCAACATAGTTGGGAAAAGGCTATGCAGAATGCTCTGTTCAAGGAAACATGAGTCCCAAAATAGCGGTCATTTCGTAAATAGTAGCCGTGAGGAGACTGCTGTAGAAAAAACATAAACGACATTTTCTCGTTATTCTTCAGGTCTCACCTTAGGGTGTATAAATAAAGGAAGCAGGTAACCAGCGCCGACTTGCCAACGCTTATCGGTACTGGTCCGTGCAGGTAACCGCTATGTAAAGGAAGTGGGTAGAAGCAGGGACTGGCTGTACAAACAAAAATACGCGTTATTCCCTTGCAAATACAGCAGCAAATGATTGTCTACTAGCGCTGATCGGAGCAGGTCTTGGACTTGTCGGCGAAGTTCGGAGCTTGTCGGCGCTGGTTCGCCACACAGTATACAGACTACCTGCGCCGACTAACTGCGCGGACCAGCACTGACAAGCGCTGGCAGATCGGCGCCGGCAAAAGGCTTTCTAAGTGTATACGCACTAACGTACAAACGTCGCAAATTGTAAAGTACGTGTAAAGAGAGTAGTTCATTGTTTGACAATATTTTGATCGTTTTTGATTTATAAATTCGACGTTTCGCCGTTGTTTCGTTTCGATCCGAAACTGCGACGTTCGTTAACCGGAGTAGGCCGTCAGAGCTCAGAAAAAACATACAAAGTACATGATATTGCTCCCAATGTTCCCTGGTTTCTAATATTTTATTAGTACACCGTAGAACGCGTGTAATTCCATCAGGAATAGTTTCAATAGTTACAGCTCGATGGCCGATACTTGTAACCTGAAATAAATGTACACCTGACCGACAAACTGGCACTATGATTATTTGTTTATGTTCAAAGATAGAGTTGTTGTTGTAAATAGCGTGAAATGGTGATCTGGTATTTGTTGGTTTTCGAAATATTGTGTTACTGATAAATGTAGGTTTTCATCCTGATAAACTATATAAGCTCATCGCCACCTTCATATAAAAGGTGTCCCAGAAAGTAGTGTCAAGCGGAAGTCCTGAGGTAGAGCATCCTTAGAGGTACCCAAATCAGCCCCATGTATGTTCCGCGATTTTTTGTAGTTATCGAGTTATGATTTATTTTTTGTAGTTATCGCGTTATGATTAATTTTTGTAGTTATCAAGATATGATTTATTTTTGTAGTTATCCAGTTATGATTTATTTTTTGTAATTATTGCGTTATGATTTATTTTTTGTAGTTATCGAGTTATGATTTATTTTTGTAGTTATCGAGTTATGATTTATTTGCATGTTTTAACCAAACTCTGACTTCAATCACATTTTTGATCACAGTGTCATGAACAGTTGAGACATAGGCGTGTTTTTAAAAATTAAATTCTCTTTTAGCTATGTGGCGGCATCTATCCACGCCACATGCGAACTATTCAAGCCTACATCGCGATATCAAGATTTAACACGCAGATAGCATATATACAACCTCCCAACATCAACTGTTGGGCAGTAGCCCGCCAGGCACAAGACTCCGCCTTGTTGGAGGAACACCAAAGCTCGTTCCACAGCTACTTTATAAAAAAAAAAACTAATCACGACACTATGATCAAAAATATCACTAACCCCTTCAGGCATAATAAGAGTGTAACATTATCTTGCATTATTCTCACACTATTCTTACACTACTGCTGTGGAATTTTCGATATCCGTTATTCTAAAAAGAGTATCCATTGAGTTTCTTGCCAGCTGTTGTCCAAAGACCTTGCTACCTTTTGGTATTGTGCACTTAGTTTTGACATTTTAAAAGTACTTGTAATCTGATCTATTTAAAATAAAAAAATACTGTGACTTCGTTAAAAAGCGTTATTCGTTAATGATAACCAAAATATTAATTCAAGACATCATGAACAAGTTTGACATTCAGGTGCGTATGAGTACCGTAGGTACAAGTATTTTTCAAAATTTTCATAGTACAACGAGGAAGTGTTTCATGCTGGTGTACAGAGTACCTCAATCATAGATCGTCGTAAACCGGCGACCGCGCGGCGCGTGCGCATACTAACGAGCGCGTGCCATTGATGTTGCTACGTGACGGCTCTCTACGGTTGTTGAACAACTATTAAATTTAAAAGCATTTACAGGGTTATTTACTAGTGATGATCAAATCCTGATCCGCATATGAATTTTAAAAGTCAGAGCTTTGCGGCTTCGAACTTGGACCCATACATGCGTGGAAGGCAACCGTTCAACCGCTAGGCTATTATTGCTTTAATAAATAAATAAATGTAATTTGCATATCGTCAGTGAAGTTCTAACAGTGCGGAAGTCAAAAATGGCTACTTTACAAGAGAGTGAAAAAACTATTTAAAACGAGCGTAACCTACGCTGAACGCAATATTGTTTTTAATTATCACTAGCTGTACCCAGCATGCGTTGCAATGCTCTTTTTCCTACCTACTACCTACCTACTACCTACCTACTACCTACCTACTACCTACCTACTACCTACCTACTACCTACCTACTACCTACCTACTACCTACCTACTACCTACCTACTACCTACCTACTACCTACCTACTACCTACCTACTACCTACCTACTACCTACCTACTACCTACCTACTACCTACCTACTACCTACCTACTACCTACCTACTACCTACCTACTACCTACCTACTACCTACCTACTACCTACCTACTACCTACCTACTACCTACCTACTACCTACCTACTACCTACTACCTACCTACTACCTACCTACTACCTACCTACTACCTACCTACTACCTACCTACTACCTACCTACTACCTACCTACTACCTACCTACTACCTACCTACTACCTACCTACTACCTACTACCTACCTACTACCTAAACAGATTAAGAATATGGATATACTGATATATTTTTTTTTTTTTTAAATATCAAAATTTTCTTTCATAAGAACCTTCTCCTGTCAATTACGAACAAAACAAAAAAAAAATTAGCGAAATCGGTCCAGGCGTTGTTGAGTTATGCGCTTACCAACACATTTTGCGATTCATTTTTATATTATAGATTACAAATAAACTCTTTGATGATTTAATAAACCTTTGAAAATCCTAATAATCTTTTTCATTTCAAGTAATATTGTGGCTTTCGCAGTGTTGTCTGTTTTTGTTACAAAATGACTTACGCACTGCTAGAACTTCACTGACGATACGGAAATTCACTACTTATAGAAATTATATAGGGTTACTGGTAATTAGTGACCGATCCTTTAACACATGATTGTGCTCATAATAACAAACAACTTTCCCAAAGAAATATTATTTTTATTTAATTTTTTTTCATTTAAAAATTTGTAAACCGTTACGCAATGGACGCGGCTCGTAATATGGAAATATTATGTTTTTGTTTTATAAATAATGTTTCTTTGGGAAAGTTGTTTGTTATCATGAGTACAATCATGTGTTAAAGTATCGATCACTAATTACCACTCACCCTATATGTATAATACTTTATCGCCTGTAAAAGGTTCGTAGTAACCAAAGCGCTAACGACGCGCGGATCGTACGATTTGCAAGGTAAAGCTACGCTTGCCGCGGTCACTCTGTGGATGGGTCATCGTTCTTAACACATTGAGACCCTTCCGTGCCTCGGAGAGCCCGTTAAACCGTCGGGCCTGGGTGTCATACGAATGCCTATGACAGTCGTTACGGGTAGTCAGAAGCCCGAAAGTCTGACAGCCGACATAACCTTAGGATATCAGCATTTCCCAGTAACTGGGTTGCGGAGGTCTGATGGCAGTTGCTCCGTCTAAAATACTGGTTTTCATCAGCCGCATCTGACGGGAAGCTGATTCCAACATAACATAATGTTATACATACATATAGCATATATGACTATAACATATGGAACATAGGTAGCCGGGAAAAGGGCTAGATAGACCATCTCCTGATTTCTACCATTATGTCGTTGTAACACCAAATGAGCGATTAGTATCACGATAACATAATGACTTACTTACTGGTCTGTGCTCAAGACTACATTGTTCTCTCATAATTATTCTAAATCATAGTACTGTATTTACTCAAATTGTTAAAGATTGTAATGTTACAGACGGCCCCAGGATCTCCTGAGAGCACGTCTGCTACACCAGTTGTAAAGAATGTGTAGAGCATTCTATACCTAGTACATAAATAACAATAATGAAATGGTTAGAGAATAAGAGTCAGCATAGCTTTACGTCCCTTGCAGTCTTAGAGCATACTTGCAGTAGTCAGCGAGTTCCTTCTTGTATAATGTAGTATCACCTTCATGGTCATTCACCTACCTACTTGCTATTTATATTTTATACTTTTTTATTGATGACAGATGGGATTCTAATTTAGACTTGGCTTTAGGAGAGGTTGTTTTTTGGACACCATGGTGATGTTTTTTTGATACGATTATTTTCTATTTATTTTACATTCATAAATGTTATAAACTGAAATTTGGAATATTTCTATGGCAGAACAGTTTTTGATATTTTACTGGAATGAAGCGTATCAAGTTAAATAAAAAGTATTTGTGGAATTTCTACGTGTTTCCCTTGGTGTTATTAACAGCTGTGGCATGTTATCCAACTGGAAAGCCAGATAAAGAAGCTGCGCCCCGGTGGTAACCCCTTCTCCCTTCTTTTCACTTCGTCTCCTGCCCTACCTACACTTGTGAGATCGGCGATCGGACCTGCTGTCGTCTACGTCTACTACTATGACTACGACTAAATGCTACAGCCGGTCTGTTTGCTGCCGCCGGTTTCCATCAGATGGCTGTGTGTGGGCCATCGACGAACGCTGTGAATACTGTGTAATCGGGTGCCGGGTAGCTCATTAGAGCCACCCGGCACCCGAGTCGCATCGCCTCGTCGTTCGGCGTCCACTCGTTGCGAGCAGGTGGTCCACGGGTGGACGCCGCGTTATCACCAGTAAACGTCGCGTGGTTAACCAAAGGAGTCATCGGAGGAGACGATTCGATGGCAGCGCTACTCACCCGGGACTTGTGCGTTGGCAATGCGCAGCAACGCAAGGCAAGCATGCGAGCAGCGAGTTGTCACCGAGTGGTCAACTCGTCGTCCGCGAGTGGACTGCATACGCCCGAGGTGATCCGGTGACGCTACGGAGTTGATGTAGTGAGCGCACATCTATACAAGTTCATATAAAGAATACTAACCGCACGAGGCGAGGCGATGCGGGTCGGATGCCGGGTGGCTCTAATGAGCTGAGATCTTTAAACACGACTTTTCATTAGCCCCTGTTTGTTGTTCGAGTGAAATAAAAAAAAATGATTTGATTTCACATAAAACATCGGGACCTAAAACCATAATGCAAATCAAATCCTACAAAGCTCTGTTTCTTACGTAACGCGTGCACGAATCTATCCCGGATTTGGAACAAGTATGTATCGTTGTTCAATACAAATTAATATTATCTTAATGTGGCTGTTGAACCCGCGACCCTTAGCTGAAAAGGCGGCCGCTCCACCACTGCGCCATTTAGGTCATATTGAAGCTATAAATAAGGCACAGCTATTAAAGCTTTGTCATCTAAACAAGGAATTGGAACTTTGTTACCGTTAGGCCATACCATTCCACTGCTGGGCAAAGCTTCACGCTTGCTAGACCTCTCTGCCGGTTCAACGCGTCTTCTCCTTAATAGTTATCATAGGCAGACCTATATAACCTGAAGATTTAGATATTTTATTTTATTTATTTATTTTTTATTTATAGTTCATTAAAACGGTACAATACCAATTACAATAACTAACATGGAGACAAAATATAGGTAGGTTATAACATAATAATGTAAATTACATCGTAAAATTAAATTAAAAACTAACATGGAACAGTGGACACCCTCGCACACTTTCTCTCACAGAATGCCAGACATACATGCATCATTTTATTCCATTCATCCGCAAACACATCACATTCAGGATTGTCAGTCAGGAGGGCGTTGAGTATCTTTAGAGTACGACACACTGGGGACTCGGCTCTGGCAACAGTTTTGGATGACAGCTGTGCGAACAGATTGTGCCGGCGGCACTGACGGTGTCCGATGTATTTGTCGGGCACAAATAGTCGACAGAAAAGACCAAGGAGCTCGGGACAGTCGATACGTCCGCGGAGGGTTTTACAGGCTACAGTGAGCTGATCAAGGCCTCTTCTCACCTCTAACGAGTTAAAACCCAACATTCCTAAAATATAGTTAGTAGGGTACATGTAGGGAAATAAATATAAGATTGAGAGGAGTTTTACGAAGTATGTTTGGTGGTGGGCTGTTTATACAGGGTGTAACAGAATACGTGTAGGTAATTCTTTAAAACCTAAAAAAAAAACTATTACTGGTGTAGATTGACCCAGCACGGGATTTAGCTTGATTATAAATAGAAATAGACTGCCTCGTTAGTCTAGTGGTCGCAAGCGCGGCTGCTGAGCGTGAGGTCCTGCGTTCGATTTCTTAGTTCGATTTCTTAGTTGCAGCCCGGAGACTGGATTTGTGCCCGGTTGATGGCAATAGGCTCGCCCTCTACTACATGGCACATAAAAATAACGGTGAAATGAGGGTGTACTGTACACCTCTGTCAACCTTTGGGGAATACAAGCGTGATGTTATGATGTAGATGTTAAAAATAAAAAATAAAAATCTTTTTTTTTCTTTCTATATGACTACCTAAGTGATCGTATCTAAACCAAGAAATATGGTTTAAAAAAAAGTAACCAAAAAAAAATCTGCTTATAAATAATTTTATGTGATAAAACATTTCGATGACACGCATAAATAAATGAAAGCACGAGGACAAAGCTGGCGGGCACGACTAGCGCGATATCGCTCCGCGCAGTCAGTTAACTTAGGGCGCTCAAATGATTCAAAAAGTTTTTTTTTCTTTTCTTCTCTATTCTCTTGCAGGGTCAACAGTTGATCACGCAGTTTGATTTGAAGGAATTATTTACATGAATTCGAATCATCATCATCATCTGCCTAGCATTTTCCCAACTATGTTGGGGTCGGCTTCCAGTCGAACCAGATGCAGCTGAATATCAGTATTTTACATGGAGCGAATGCCTATCGGACCTCCACAACCCAGTAACTGGGTAATACTCTTAACTTAACTCTTGGTAAGACTGGTTGTCAGACTTTCTGGCTTCTGACCAACAGTAACGACTGTCAAAGATCTACAAATGACAGCCGGGACCAACGGCTTTACGTGCTTTCCGAGGCACGGAGGAAACTCGCTATGGTAAATGGTCACCCATCCACAGACCAGCCTCGGCAAGCGTGGCTTCACCCGGAAGATCGGTCTATGCGGCTGTAATTATTTAGCCACGAGCTCCTCACATTAATTCGAATACAGTACTTAATATAAGACCCGTTTTAGCAAGGGAATGTATGGGCAACATGTTTGTTGCCAGCAGGGATTTAACACACTATAATGCTCTTAAGAACCATAACTATCAATCAAGATCAGCGGAAACTCTATTTGAAGAAGATATTCGTGCCTTGCTGGCCACTTTTGCCTAACGTTATACAAAGTTTGTCGGAAAGGGGGTACTAATCCGTAGGGCACTTAAAGTATCACTGATGACTGTTAAAATACAGGGGCCTAATTCTCCTAAAATAAATTGTTGCCAAACGCAATCGAACCACAACCGTCAGTTAGTTTTTGTTTTCGAAAACTTTCAAAATGATTGATTTTGTTTTTTGTGTCAAACAATAAGACAGCTTTTGAAATTGAGAACTGTCTGAATGAACGGTTCGGCCTTGTTTCGGTTGTGATTTATCAAGATTTATTTTAGGAGAATTAAGCCCCTGTCCTTTAAACGCAATGTACTTACCCCCAAAGCATTATTCGAAACACAATTAAATATGGGCAAATAAGAAATTTCATGTAAATTCGGGAAAATCCGAGAAAAATTTCCACTTATTTTCAATTCAGAATAATGGGCTGTATTCACTGTTTCAGTTTTCGGTATACCATCCCGTATGGGTATATAGGTATGTTTCTACTTCCGTTCCTATATAATGGAGTATACCGAAGCAGTTATGTACTTACACCATCCAGCCAGCATCCAGCATTATCTAACAAGCATATCTTCTGCATATATTAGCTACCACTTACCATCGACCCTACCGCACGCACTCCGATTATCATGTTTTAAATTACCTACTACATACGTCCAACGTGGCTCAGATCCCCAATTGAAAATTGTCGTTACACTGTGTAACGAAAATTTTCAATTGTGTGTGTAACATTGTGTGTGTGTGTTGCGGCTGACTCATCAACACACAGTTAGAATGGCTCAACTCAAATTTTATGAGCTGTTTTCCCTTAGCGGTGCCTTTTGCGCGGAAGGTATATTTGCCTGGGGAGACTTTTTTGAGGGGAATGATAAACGTATGTCAATCTAGGGCTGAGATACACGTGTTTTGGAAAAAGTATGCTTAGGTATAAAGTAGCATGCTCATTTGTAGTCTGAGTTTTAAACAAGCATGCTCTTTTGTAGTATTTGTTACTAGAATTTGCGTGAAATATGCATGAATTCATGTTAATTATTTTGGGCCACGTAAGATTTATAAAAATGTAAAGGTGATGAATGAATGAATGACTCTGCATACCTTTTATCTAAATATTTAAGTCTTACAAAAACAAAACGATTTAAAAAGTATAAATATGTCAATATACAAGAACGAGTATCATGCTAATTTGCAGATCAAAGTTAAAAACAAGGCGCAACAAATTTTAAAAACTCGTAAACCTTTTGAAATGAGCACCGATTGTTTGTAGAGCAAGGAACATTCTCACGACATATATTTATAAAAAATATAGGGCCAATTATAAATAGCGCCGCCCAATGTCCACATGATATGACACGATTGAGTGGAGAACAAACGTATAGAATAGAAAAATACGCGACACACCGCGCCAGTTCCAGTCCATCCGACTACATTTCGCGAGTTGGTCGACACCTACGCGAGTACGCGCGGCTGCCCGCGACGCGACACCTTCTTTATCTACGACTTTACGTTCTTTTTTTTCTTTTAAAAAGTGACGTTTTTGACGCGAGTGTTCGTGGTGACAATGATATGGATTTGTAAACGAGTTCCAGTGAATAGCGGCTTGTTCGCGCCGCAGCCGCTTGACGGATGAGCTTCCCGCGTTTTTACATCAGGTGCGTTCATGTAACACTGATATTCCTAACATAATTAATGACGCCGCTTCCCTATTGATTTTATCGTCACATTACTGCAGTCGTCCAAAGCTATTGTAGAAAACTTTTTCCAATGGGGTGTCCTAGTATAAATCAAACGCTAAAAGCCATGTTCCATAGAGAATTGTGTCATTTACAAAATAAACTGCTTTGGCCCAGTTTAAAAGACTTATTTGAGAATTAAACGCCGGTCGACGTAACATGAAACATCAAAGCGAGTGGGTTCATTGATTTTACATTAATTTATGTACGAATAGTTATAAGATAATGTGCGTAAGTGTGTGGAGTGGTGTTATTTTTCTCGTTTCCTTGTATTAAGGTAAGTTAGGCGTCAGATATGAGCGGTTCGCCCGGTGGGGCGCACGTGGTGCGGTGTTTGGACACAAACAAGTGAATTCTATTTTAGTTTTGACGTTTCGTAACAAATGTCGTGACCGGTGTTGTGATAAATGGGTGGTTCTGATAAATCTGTTGTCCGCCATGGCTCGCGTTGTGTGTTGTTCGGTGGTGCGCGTTTATTTCATGTGTGACAACTTCTCGCATTACGACGATGTAAGTTTTTTTTTCTTCTTTTTAGCGTGTCATTATTGTTGTTTTTGTTGTATTATGAGAGGCGAATAATTTATAACTGATGTTAGAATGTGTGTAATAATTTAGAATTTACAATATACATATAAGATAGAGTTGTAAACATGGCTTAAATGATCAATTTTGAATTTTATGTCGTTTACCTAATATTAAAAGCTAGTTAAGTATATAAACAAATTATTAAAATCATCATACAGAACGGAACAACATAGAATTTTAATTTAAAAATAATATTCTAGTGACAATATTTTTATTTTATTATTTTGATGAAACAAACCAGACATTTTAATACAATATAAAACATAATAAACCGTTTTCATTTACAATATAATTTCGCCTGTAAATTAAAAAACATTCTGCTTACTCCGTGTAAACAATTTGCATCTCATCAGCTGATCACGCAAACAATAAAATTGCCTTTAATTAATTGAGAATTAATAGGTTTTCTGTTCAGTAAAAACTTAATGGAAAAATAGAGATCATTACACATTTTTTTTTGCGTTTAATTTTTTTAATATAATAATTTGATATGTTATATTAGGAACAGTAATGACGATATCGGCAATTCCCAGTAACTGGGTTGCAGAGGTCTGATGGCACTATGTCAGTCGCTCCGTGTAAAATAATGGTATTCAGTCGCATTTGGTTACATTGGAAGCTGATCCTAACATAGTTGGGAAAAGGCTAGGCAGAGTAGGAGCAGTAATGACGTAAAGAAAATGTAGCTAAAACCGTGTAAACGCTAACGAATTAGTGCTTATGCCATCACATCCTAAGCCATAAACGTCTCCTAAAAGAAATCTTGATAAATCGCAACCGAAACATGGGGTCTACTCCCTAAACACGAAGTCCGTGGTTTCGGCCTTAGTTACGAGCGTTTCCTACTCCCTATCACCTACGGGGCTATCTCCACGAGCGAGAGAATCGCGGCGATATTATCGTCGTGCCACGTATTTCTATACACTCTCTTAGAACGCGTCTCCACACAACGATTTTATCGCGGCGATAGTTAGTATTGAATTTGATGGCATGGCGAGAATATCGCCGCAATTCACTCGTTCGTGGAGATGGCGCCTACGGACATACGATTATTTCGGGGCCCGAACTAAGAATGAATGACAACACGATTTGACAGTTGTCCCTACTACCGATGTGTTTTTGCCCGTCCGAAAAGTTGAACTTGATACTTGTTTCGTTCACTTCTTTGTTTCGGGCTACTTTCGAACGGGCGACGTTGACGGACTTAGGGAGTAGGCCCCTATAGCCGAACCGTTCATTTAGACAGTTTTCGTTTTAAAAGCTTTTGTTTGCAATTTTTTTTTTTTTTTTTTTTTTTTTTTTTTTTTTTTTTTTTTTTTTTTTTTTTAAACGTTGCCCCACACTAAGATTTCTCTTGTATCGTGGGTGCGTTTACAGACACAAATCTCACAAACAAACGCCCAGACCCGAAACAACCATCTGTAGGCCATACAAATTTTTGTTCCGTGTGGGAATCGAACCCACGACCCGTAGCGCAGAAGCCAATCGCTTAGCTACTGCACCAAACGTGTCGTCAATTGTTTGACACAAAAAAGAAAACCTATCATTTTGACAGTTTTCGTAATCAAAAACTGACTGACGGTTCTGGGGGCCTACTCTCTAAGTCCGTCAACGAAGTTGTCCATCGGAAAGTAGCCCGAAACGTAGGAGTGAACAAAACAAGTGTCAAGTTCAACTTTTCGGACGGGCAAAAACACATCGGTAGTAGGGACAACTGTCAAACCGTGTTGTTATTCATTCTTAGTTCGGGCCCCGAAATAATCGTATGTCCGTAGGTGATAGGGAGTAGGAAACGCCAGTAACTAAGGCCGAAACCACGGACTTCGTGCTTAGGGAGTAGATCCCCGGGTTCGTTTGGGTTTGGCAACAGTTTTGTTAGTCGAATTATCCTTCTGTGCTTATCATTGATATCCTACAAAAATGCAAATACAATATCTAGCTTTAATTCCGCTGAACAAGATCGCTAGTTTGGATGCAGTGTGCAGCACCACCCTCCCGCCCACAAGTATATGCACATGCAGAAAGAGTGAAAAAATAATGCAACTTGCAACCAAACCAATACACGACAGGTGTTTCGCCCCTGCACGGGGATCATAGATTCGCGTCCTAGCGGTCGAGGAGTCAACATATCCTGAGGATGGAATTCCTAGACTTTAAATACTAAGGTTGTCTGGCAGAAATCGTCTAGAGGGATGAATGTCATAGTATATATCTTTTATTAATATTAATAATGTATCTCACTTGTTTTTGTGTAAAGAGTTCTTTTTTATTCATTAGATTGTGAATATGAGTACTTACCATAGCTTTATACACGAATTTTATAAAATTGTTTGGTCAGGTTTGAGTATTTTTTGTGACCTACGCGAATGTCCGGCTGATTGGTAGCGTCATGCGTCGGATCGTTGAGCTCCCTATAATAAGGTACGATGGCTGATGCATGCGTGCCGTCAGTTAGGTCAACTCAAACCTGCTATGGCTCTTTCCTCAAAAGGCCATTTCAAACGTTGCCCTACATTGTTACACTCACATAGTTTTATACCACAATGTCTGTTCTTTAAAAGAGACCTTGACCTCTGAGTTTGTTTCGGCTTTTCTTCTCAGAGCTAGTCAGATAGGAAATGCCGGTGCCATCTAATCTTAAAAAAACTTTACATTGACTTGTAAAAGTGTCTGTAACAGATTTATTTACAGAAGTAAACATCATTTCATTTTTGTTCTTGTTATTCTTAGCACAATGAAGGGAGGTGCACCCCTCCTCTTGTCATAATTTTCAGTCAACTTCAAAGATTAAACCGCATTGGTTCAAAATAGACTATTATTACTTGGTTCTTTTTAAACGTCAATGGTACAAAAAACAGTCTACAAAAACGCCGCCCTTCACCGCTTGCTAGCGTTTATGCCGTGAAGAAGAAACGGCGCAAAAAACACTTCCCAGATTTGGCGTAGTCAGTTCAGAACTAGTCTGTACCAACGACTGGAGACGAGCTACCTAAACTTTATCAAGAGCCCGTTTATGCCAAAAGCTTTTTTTTTGGTATAATTGTTTAGAATTCTTGGGGTTCCATTACCCAAAGGGTAAAACGGGATCCTATTACTAAGACTCCGCTATCCGTCCGTCCGTCTGTCACCAGGATGCACCGAACCGTGATAGTTAGACAGTTAAAATTTTCACAGATGATGTATTTCTGTTGCCGCTATAAAAACAAATACTAAAAAACAGAATAAAAATAAATATTTAAGGGGGCTCCCATACAACAAACGTGATTTTTTTGCCGTTTTTATAGATAATGGTACGGAACCATTCGCGCGCAAGTTCGACTCGCACTTGGCCGGTTTTTAATTCGTATTGTACTTCGTATTGTACACGTGAGTACCATGTAACCATTTACGAAACTAAAAACATTTGGTGTCTGGCGTTTAGAGTATGTCATGCTCACTCAAATGTCCCGCTGATGGTGGCGTGTGTGTTGGATTGTTCGGTTCCCTACGAAATGGTTGAGCTGAGCGATGCTGATACATGCGTCATGTTCGTGAAGGGGCGCCGTCAGTTGGGACTGGTCATCTCTAATCTGCCATGGCAAATTAATTGTAGGTACTCTTATTAGCATACAATATCTTACATTGTTCTCACATTTATTTTCTTATTCACAATGTAACCAGATTTTTATAAATATCTGATGAAAAAGAGACCATGGAGTTTATTGCCCGTTCTTCTACTAAGGAATCTATACTTTGGAACGCGGCAGTAACTTCTTTTTTTTTCTCGACAATTCAAATGTGACTGGAAATGGTATAATTGAAAAAAAAGCCACAAGGATAACACGATATTCCCAACAATCATCGTCATAACAAGTCGGATGATACAGCCATCCATCCCCCAATCGTTCCCCATCGCTTGCACGGAAGCCCAACAAATCAAACAGCCCACAAAATTGATAGCCCACACTTCCGGGTTCGTCCACACTTCCTAGATCGCCCCTCGAAACATGTACATACATAATGCATCACGATACAAGTTTTTACAGCACTTGTTCTTGATACCCCAGCGTGGGGTTAATGTGTGGGGGGTATCCCAGCACCCCGGCGCTCATTATAGAGTTCGTTAGCTTTATCAGTGCCGTTTACGCGCCTATCGCCTTTTTATAGATGTTTGAATTTGTTTAATTAACTGTTTGGGTGCTCGTTTGCGCGCGTTGTGTGTTTTTGATCGGCTAGTTAACACTATTCCGTGTGTTGTTATTGGCATCATATGAACCTGCCTTTGGAGAAACTGAGTAGGAATTAATGGACACTGTAAAGCACACGATCAAGTGATTCATTGTGTTAGTATGTAGGTATATCTTGAAACCTTATCTATATTTCAGGAGGTGAAGAACAAAAGGTGTTAATTTCACTTTCCACTTTTGTTCAGAAATAAAAAAAAACTTTTTACGAGTAGGCCTGTTTGCCTTGTAAATGTCATTTTTTGATCAGAATGCAGCTTGGAGATGCTATTTCATCTTAGAAAATTGCACTTTTTTAACCAAATCTATTCAGAAATCTATAAAATCTAAGGCTTTGAGAGCTTTACCTCCTCATTTGTAATTTTTATTTATTTTATGTCTTTTGTTATAATTAAGCGATACTGCAATTTTGTTATTGTTATTTTTAAATATTATTTTTGTAATTTTATATTTTTGTATACATTTGTAGTTTATTCCACTTAATTTTTAGTACATTTAGTTTTTTAGCTTAGGTTGTCACTTGTATCTGAGAATTTTGGTTCACCTGTTATTGGCAACTGTTTAAGCCCATAACTAATTGTTACCTACTGTAATTTGAAATTTGTATACAGAAGCTGTTGGTGTATCTTAATAAATAAATAAATAGACACCGTATGGCCGTAGTGGATTGAAAGGGATAATTTAACCTTCTGAATACTTTGTCATTATTTTGTTATCAGATCACTCCACCCACGACAACCGTGAGCTAATATAATTAATATTTAAAACCTCCTGTAATATTTATTGACTGCTTCGTTGGCCACAAGTGCGTCCGCTGAGTGTGAGGTCCTAGATTTGATCACCAGGTCGGATAAAGTGTTATTTTGCTTTTCCGTGTGGAATTCCTCAGTAGCAGGTCGGAGTCAGGATTTGTGCCCGGTTTATGGCAATAGGCTCACCCCTTATAACACATAAGGGCAAAATGAGGGTATATTATACACCTCTGCACAACCCTTCGGAGAATACAGGCGTGATGTTTATTTAAGACCATACGTACATTGTGACTCACGCCTTTTCCCATGGGGGTAGGTAGAAGCTATAGATCGCCACACGCTACGATCATTACATACTCTTTTCGGTTCGCCCACGTTTATACATCTTGTCATACACGTATGAAAGACAGGCTTAGCACGAATGTTTTGAAGTATAGTAACGTAATTTATTTATTTATTTATGCCTATAATAATCCATAACTTAAACTAAATAACATAAGAAAGAAAATGAAATGGTTTTAACATAGTTATTGTTTGATTTTAAGTCCCCATAGTAATGTAAACTTAACTTTAATGTGAGCGAATTTTAATCGAAAATATAACTATCCTATAGCAATTTGGTTTAAATTTATGCGACGAGCACAATTTGTATCATAAGTAGGTGGTATGAATAAAATTTTCAATTTAATTAAATATTATGTGCGAAACGAGTATTTTCAATTCAAAATTCAATCACATTAACTTTATGTTTACGTTACTATACGTCACAACATTTGTGCATGGCCTACTGTAAATACATAATTATTAAGAAAGAAAAAAAGAAAAAGTATTTATTTAGCATAAAACACAGGCACATAAGTAAAAAACTGACTCTTCTCTGACTGACTGATTCTTGACTCTCCCACTTCCCCTACTTATCTAACTTCTCACTTCCAGTATTTATGCTCCAGTCACGAACTAAATCTTCGCTCCTCACACAACCGTCTCTTACAATGTCCCTCTCACCGTTCTGACTTCATGCACTCTTCTTTCTTCATCCAGTCTATTCTTCTGTGGAATGCGCTTCCCTCGGAAATCAGGATGGCCACTAGTCGGTACTCTTTTAAAGTTAAAATACGTGAGCACCTTCGCAATAAATTGGCAGAATCATCTCAACGCTGAATTATCCTATTATTTATATATGTATTGTTATATATTTATTTAGGTATTTATAATTTTTATATTGTATGAATATATTTATAATTATGTATTCCGTATTATTTATTTGTATTGTGTGTTTTAATGTAGTATTTCTAAAAGTTTTATAGATACCCATATGCTTATTTTTGATATCATATTATCGTATCATAATAATGTGTGCACCTACCATGTTTTCTCTGCATCACCCTAAGGTCGACTGGTAGAAAATGCCTAAGGCATTAAGTCCGCCTCTGTACTATTTTTGTGCATAAAGAATAAAATAAATAAAAATAAATAAAAAAAAGAAAACTTTATACACCAATTCTGTAAAAAAGAAACGGTTTTTGGTTATAGTTAATAAAATATAAGGATACCTCTTTTTTTAAGACCACGCGTACCTTTATCTGGAAACACTCCCGGTCTTTTAGACCCGCGACGGTGAAACCGGGGCCACACCTCTCTACACTCTAGCTACTCACACGTTTGTTGTCCCCTTTTCCTGTGTACTGGCGGCTTTTTAGGGGGCTCAGCTAGTGAGCTGGCGAGTCACCATCTGCCAACACTTTTCAATTTCAAACTCGAAAGGTAGACGCTGTTTTCTTCCGGCAATAGAAGTTAACCAGTCCACTAAACACTCCTTCTCACAGACCAGATATTTTTTACCATATTTTACAATAGTCTTGCACAATATATAATAGTCCACGCGTACCTAGTAATAATTAATTGATATAAGTCGTATGTTTTTCTTTATTCTAGTTCCGCATTGAAATACCGTATGACATAATAATTTAATTAGCGGTATCGGTAATTGGATTAACGATTATCCTTCTCGTTTGACACCACACTCGCTGGGACCTTATTATAACGCGTGAGGCGCTATTTTTAGGTACCTACTTTGTGTTTAACATAATACTGTAAATATTTTCAGTTAGTACGCCCTACGTTTGTCAAGATATAAAGTCAAATCACACTAGCGGCTGTCCCATTTCAAAACCTAGGGCTTAAAACGAAATTTTACAGGAGAGCACATAAACGATAAATCGGTCAACCTTTGAAAAGTATTTATGTTAGGTAAAATCATGTGGTTATAGTGACTTACTAGGTTTTAAAATGATCAGAGGCCGTGAATGGCACGTTAGGTATCGACGCTATCGATATCTGCTTATATACGATATCTGCTTATTATGTGAGTTTTTAACGCTGGTGTTTTTGTATTTGGTAGAGACTTTCTGGGTTAGTAAGATTATCCAATAAAACGATTTTTGTAAAAAGTGTTTCTTACTAGGTTTTGAAATGGGACAGCCGAGTGATTTAGGACTTTTCGATCGAAGTCAGTTGTCAGAATCAGATCTTTATTTGCTTTGAATGTAGGTACAGGTATATGATGTTGTACATAAATTAATGAGATCGGCTACAGTCTACCTTCCGGCGTGCAAATTATTACAGAGATTAAAATATTAATAAAATAAAAACAATGTCAACAAAACAGAAATTAAAGTGAGGTCAATTAATAATATTATAGTCAGGTACATAAGTCTTACATGGTCAAATTTGCAATTAAAAACAATCCTATTCAGGATAAATTCATGTCATTTAAAAAGTCTTTCACTGAATAGTAACATTTCCCCAAAAATAGTGTAGTTACCTTAGATTTAAAAACGTTTACAGAACAATCCTTAAAACCATGAGGTATCTATATATATAAAAGGAGTCTATATATGGGTGATTCTACGATAAGAGGTTTCAAGTCCATAGAGGATACGGCCAAGGAGCAAAATGGGATTTTTTTCATTAAATGCTTATATTACGATTTTTGTCCCGTTTATGTACCTTTTCATGTAAGGGCAAGTCAATTTATAAATATTTTGGTACTTTTTAGAAGGCCAGGGTAAATACATCGGGCAGGGGAGAGAATTTGATGCAATAAAATAATAATAAAGTAAATTAGATCAACTTTTATTAAACATTGTGCTTAACAGTTATAATTAGACTATCATTTTTATCAGACTTTCATATTAATTACACTACTTTACAACGGTTTTTGCCCATAGATGAAACCAATGTGTATCGGTAGAATAATTAACCCTAAGTTGGATACTGAAGTGGAAAAAAAATAGGACGTCAAGTTTTTAAAATATTTATTATATCTCTATTACACATTTTTGCAACTATCAATCCACAAAAAACATTTTTAAATATTTTTTTTGTGCTCTAGTTCATTTTCTCTACTAGAACTGCTGGGCAATGATGGGTAATCCAATGATGGGTGGTCCGTTAGAATACAACACAGGTTTTGTGACTGACGCAATATCAGGGTATTGTATATGCGTCTTGTTTTTGTTGTTAAAATCTAAAGTTTTTGTGAGGCAAAAGTAACAGTCCGTAGCGTAATTTGACGGTTGTCTCCACAACATTGGGAGTTCAAATTGCTAGTTTTTTTTGCTTTCTGCAGCCCAGGTCGTTAATATACTTCCACAATCTTCAAATTTTTTCACGTTGATAGATTTTAGCTACGTCTGAGTTAGTTTGCACAAATATATTATCTCCCCTGGTCAGTGAATCTCTCCCCTGGCAGTTTTTTCCCAGGGGAAATACGACAGGGGAGAGATGTTTTCATGAAAAATTAAATTGTTTTAATTGACGTAAGTTTTTTTGAGCTTAATTATATATTACACTTCAACTGTTACAGTATTATTAAATTAGGGCAGTAAATGCAAATACATTCAATGAATGTTACAACTTTTATAACTGACCAGTGGAGAGATACAATGACCTTGCGAAAGCACTACTCCGCACTGCCATGTCGCAACAAATAAAAAATGGCGGCACTCTCACGGCTCGCGTGTTTTGTTTTGATAACTTCACGTCAATAGATGTCCTTGAGCGCAGTTCAGAATATGGCCGTCTTATATTTACGTTTATATTAACGGAACGAAATTTGCCAGGGTAGATACACAAAAAAAGCGGGACAAAAATTAAGTTTGAAAATTATTGAAAATAATCAACTTTTGCTGTCTTTTGATTTAATACTACTTAAGTATATTTATTTAATTTCGTGTTAAACATGCTTTGTTTAGCAACTGATACAAAGAACCTATGTACTGTCTGCAAGTTGAACTAAAACCGACAAGAGGACAGGCCAGGGTAGATACTTTTTTAAGCTTCAGCTTCAAATTTCAGAAATATGTGCTTTAATTGGGCATTTAATTGTGATGTTAATTATAAATTACATTAAGATGATATGACACATTGCAAAAAACAACAACATTTAGAATAAAAAACCAATTTTAAACTGATTGCCGCACAAGTTACCTCTTATCGTAGAATCACCCATATATAAAAAGAGTCTATATATATAAAAGGAGTCTATATATATAAAAGGAGTCTATATATATAAAAGAAGTCTATATATATAAAAGGAGAAGCTGACTGACTGACTGATCTATCAACGCACAGCCTAAACCGCTGGGGTTAGAAACTTGAAATTTTGACAGTAGGTTCCTTTTGTAACGTAGGCATCCACTAAGAAGGGATTTTTCGAAATTCAACCCCTAAGATGGTGAAATAAGGGATTTAAGTTTGTATGTAAGTTCGTCATTTTTGAAGTAAGACGCATGAAATTAAATATTAAGGTTTCTGGTTAGAAATAAAGCTACACGTGTTTTAGCGTTTTTGTAAATTCACCCCTAAGGGGGTGAAATAAGTGTTGAAAGTTTGTATGAGAAATCTGTTTCTTTTGAAGTAATAAGCATGGAATTAAGAATGTAGGCTCTTGGTGAGAAATAAATATACACGTATTTGAGGGTTTTTGGAAAATCTACCTGTAAGAGGTGAAATAGGGGATGAAAGGTAATTAGATTTTTAACTGCACCTAACAAAGGCTCAAAATTTCACGCAATCGGAGCTGCGGGCATAAGCTAGTTCTATTATAAATGACAGGACCCATTGTCATAATACTTTTCCTTAACAGTGCTGTTTTGTAATTATCCAAATGTAGCAAGTTCTTGTATTGGGATCTCAAGGTCGCTTCGGTTTGTTACCTATCTCTTTTACCCTTCGACAAAAGAACCGAATTGGTCGACAATTTACTTATTGAAACGTTTTGAATCAGGGGGCTATAAGCGGAAGGGAAAATATGCGAAGACAAATAATAATGATAATCATCTAATTTAGTCTTCGTCATAATTGTATTTTGATTTTCATAATGTTTTGTATTTGATATTTATTTATAATGTCTACACATTTTATTATTTGTATTTATGTATTTTATGTAACTTATATTTATCTCATGAATTCGTACTATATTCAGTTCGAAATTGTCATCTCATTTTTGTTTATTTTTTGCTGTGCATATTTCGATGTTTTTCTTTTTAACCCAAAGGTTGACTGGTAGAGAATGCCATAAGGCATTAAGTCCGCCTTATGTACCACCATAGTGCATAGAAGTATAAATAAATAAATAAATAATGATTGCCTCGTTGGTCTAGAGTTCCCGAGTGCACCTGCTGAGTCTATGGTACAGTCGGCAAAATTGGGGTTTGGTTTTTTCCGTGTGGAATTGCTCAGTAGCAGCCCGGAGTCTGGATTTGTGCCCGGTTGATGGCAATAGGCTCGCCCCCTATTACGTGGGACTGAAACATAGCGACGAAATGTGGGTGTATTACATCTTTGCCCACCCCTTCGGGGAATACTAGCGTGATGATAACACTATTTAATAGTACGGTCAGTTTCAATATATGCTTCAATGCAGCTCCCCATAAGTCAACTTAATGACCAGGAATACATAAAGCGATCGTAGCGTAACGCACTAGTAGTGACCGAGGATAGTCTGGAGCACAACTGTGGGGTCATCTAGATAACGCGGCGCTGACGTAGAACGTGTATCCGCACTCAATATCCTTAAAGCCGCACCTATGGCCTGGAAGAACCGATATTGTTACACTCAGATAGTTTTTTTAGGGTTCCTTACTCAAAGGAAAACGGGACCCCATTACTAAGGCTCCGCTGTCCGTCCGTTCGTCAGTCCGTCTGTCAGCAGGCTGTATCTCATGAACCGTGATAGTTAGGCAGTTGAGATTTTCACAGATGATGTATGTCTGTTGCCGCTATAACAAAAAATACAAAAAAACAATAAAAAAATATATTTAAGGGGGTTCCCATACAACAAACGTGATTTTTTTGCCGTTTTATAGATAAATCGTCCGTCCGTCTGTCACCAGGCTGTATCTCACGAACCGTGACAGATAGACAGATGAAATTTTCACAGATGATGTATTTCTGTTGCCGCTTTAACAACAAATACAAAAAAAAACAGAATAAAATAAATATTTAAGGGGGCTCCCATACAACAAACGTGTTTTTTTTTTGCCGTTTTCATGGATAATGGTACGGAACCCTTCGATAGCGAGTCCGACTCGCAATAAGCCAGTTTTTTTAAATATATATTTATTTCAACGCTTTTCTTTTTATGCAATAGGTTGACTGGTAGAGAATGGCCTTATGGCATTAAGTCCGCCTTGTGTACCACCATAGTGCATAGAAGTATAAATAAATAAAATGTTTTATTACAACATTAAGAACCAGTGATCGGAAAAGGGTGAGCTAATTTACCTAAACTTCAAAGAACAGAGAAAAACTGGAGACTTCCTTACGACAACATATTTTTTCGGGAGAATTTTCTCGGAGATTGTCTTTCATTTGTTTTCAAAAAATAAAAGATAATCTCCTTTTCTGAAAACAATAAACAATCTCTTTTTTAAAAACAATGAAAAACGTGTTATCTGATTTTGTGACAATTTTGGGAAACAAATTTTGGGAATTTAATTGTTTTCTGTACTACTAACATTAACATTAAATGTACTTTAGTGATGTCCCGAAACCCGTAATAACTTTCACGAAAAAAAATGTTGTCGTAAGGAAGTCTCCAATTTTTGTCTCTGTTCTTTGAAGCTTAAGTAAATTAGCTCACCTTTTTCCGATCACTGTTAAAAACAGTACAAATGGCTGTCTCATCGCTTAAAGCAATGTTCACGCCTGTAATCTCCGTAGAGTAAGCAGAGGTGTTCTCCTATTACATTAGTCTGTACAACCACGTTTAGCCTCTTGTATTAAGTCCCACGTGGTCTATTGCCATTTTTCGGGCACAATTATGGTACCAGGTCCGTTGCCTATTACGGCTCAACTCGACGGTGGGGAATTGTATTTTTAATCCGTATTCCCACGGACACACTACAATTAATACAAATGAGAATGCCAGATTGTAACCCCGCAAATACAAGATTGTGGACACTAGCTTAAATAATATCTTTAATTTAGGAAGATGTTAGGTACTTAGCAGTGGCGAAGGGTGAATTTTCTTAAAAGGGAAGCCGGACCAAAAAATGCTTACCTTGCTCAAGTGTGATGCGTGAATTCCAGTAACTACTCGTTTCGAAAGGGAAGCCGATAGGAATCGAGTTGTATGGAGCCTTCGCCACTGGTACTTAGCTTTGTTCACCCAAACATGAGTCCTAACGGCTCGGTCATTTAGTAAATTGTAGAAAAAACGTAAACGGCATCACCAAAAACCGTAAAATAGCCATATTATCCATATTTTGTTATTTTTTTTTAATAAGTATTTGGTATGCTTTGTATGGTAATGTTTTGTCAGGAAACAACTTACGGTGAAAAAAATCAATATTATAGTTATACCTACCCAGGTATAACTATAATATTGAAGGCTAGCGATGTTAAAATATCTATAAAATATAATTCAACCGTTTTTATTGTTTTCAACGAGCATCCTCCATTTTTCCTGTGTCAATTTTCAATAATAACAATACCGCCATCTATTTTTCTCAGAAAAAAAGTTTTTCTCTTTTTTTTTAATAAAAAATGTATAACTTCTGCAAGATAATTTTTTTTTACAGAAAAAAAAGTTTAATCAGTGTAGGATGTAAAACTGTATCTTTCAGCGCTGCCTTCATTCTTATTAATATTATTAATGCGAAAGTAACTCTGTCTGTCTGTTTGACTTTTTCACAACTAAATTACTGAATCGATTTTGATGAAATTTGGTACAGAGATACTCTGGAATCCGGAGAAGGACATAAGCTACTTTTATCCCGAGAAACGTGGAGGACGCGATAAACGACATCCACGCGGACGAAGCCGCGAGCAACCTCTAGTTCACTATAAATTAAGTTTCAGACATTATCGGTAGCCCTATTCATTGAAAGATTCAGGTTCTTTCAAAGAATAGTGCTGCCATCTGTTTTTTTTAACGCTATTTAATGAATAACAGTATTTGTGACAGATGTATGTCCCAGAAAATAATAACACGTTTTTGAAGTCGCCAAAATAAAATCGCAAGTTCATGAAGGTCTTGAAGAGGAATTCTCTAATTTACAATAAAGTTAGTAATAAATGTAATATTTAGCGTCAGTGTAAAACAATTTACGTTGGTGGGTCAAAGCTCCATACAAAGTCTGGCATTGTCCTTTCGCCTTCAACATACAACCCAATACATATCTATACCTACCCGTATTTCTATTTCCACTATTCAATATATCTTCCCCAACATTATCGCAGTTATTAGGCGTCTTACAAGCGACGGCGGCGACCAAATTGCGGCGCAGTCGTCGTTTCATTAACCGTGTCGCAGTGGGCAGCCGGCCTAATTAAGTTAGGTATGTCGTTATGTGTAAGATACAGAGGTTTTTAAGTAAAATGCCGTGCACCTGGTATTGTGGAAGAAGAATAAAATTGTTTGTAGGTGTATTCTTTGAATTATTCTTTTTTTAATGTAAGTTAGTTCTACTACTAAGTCTATTGCAATCTATTTCAGGAAAAATGCCTCTCAAATATAAGGAGGAATGCTATCTATACAAGGTTAGTCGGAAAGGGGGTACTAATCCGAAAGGGTGTTAAAGTATGCATAATAATGAATAACTTTTGTTCTACAACTTTATCCAAAAGTCAATAGTTAAAGAGAAATAAGTGATCAAAGATCTCGAAAAAAACCGCTAAAATCTATCTATCACCAGTTACGATCCGCTGTGGTTACATTTTAGGTCATATTTGGAGTCATGAATTATAAGCGCCATTTTTTGAATTTGTAACTAAAACACGGATGAAGAAATTTTGAAAAAACGAAAATAAAAATATTTTTTCATGGAAATAAAAATTACCGAATTTTGAAATTTTAACACTTGCTTTAGGATAGTTATCAGTGATACTTTAAGTGGCCTGCGGATTAGTACCCCCTTTCCGACTAACCTTGTATACAGGGTGTTTGGCAGAACGTTGAACATACGAAAATGGTGGATAGGTGGGGTCAAATGCTACTTACTCAGCCCTAATTTATGTGGCCATCGACGCATGGATATTAAAAAAAAAAAATTTTTTTGCTTTCTTCTGTTCTTCGGTGGCAGGTTCTTAAAAAATTATTGCTTTATTCAAATGTTAGCTAGAAAAAAAGTTATGAGTCCTCAAACTTGTACAAACATGTAAAAAATACTTAAATCTTAATTTCAACTTGCATTAAAAAAAAAATATCCAGGGGGCCAGGGCCAAACAAATTAGGGCTGAGTAAGTAGCAGATGACCCCACCTATCCACCATTTTCGTATGTTCAACGTTCTGCCAAACAACCTGTATATAAAAATGAATCGCTGTTTCCCTTGGTCATCGCATCACGCGTGAACGGCTGGACCGATTTCGCTAATTTTTTTTTGTAGGTATTAGGTAGGTAGTAAGTAGGAAAAAGTGCATTGCATTGCAACGCATGCCGGGTACAGCTAGTATAGTATAAAACTTTGGTATGTGAGTTTGGTGCCACTGGTTCTTGTACTAAAAAAGTATGTAGAGTTTGAGGGTGTTACCACACCAATCGATCGATCGTCGATCGATGCCATCGATCGATGGTAGAATGGATTAGTCGACGTCGATCGATAGTTTCTACCACACCAATCGATCGATAGCCGATAGATGCCATCGGTTGATGGTAGAATGGATTGGTCGACGTCGATCGATAGTTTCTACTAGACCTATCGATCGATAGTCGATCGACGATCGATCGATGGTAGAATGGATTGGTCGACGTCGATCGATAGTTTCTACTAGGCCAACAACAACGCGTCCTCTTGTGAATACATTTCAAAAGAAACTGATGGTATATAGCCGGGGTTAATTGATCTACGTCGACCGATGCCATTGACCGGCAATCGATCGATTGGTTAGTCGACCGGTATCCGTCGACCGATGCCATCGACCGGCAATCGATCGATTGGTTAGCCGACCGGTATCCGTCGATCAATTAAAGCTACCACACCAATCGATCAACGTCGACCGATGTCGATCGATGCCATCGACCGGCAATCGATCGATTGGTTAGCCGACCGGTATCCGTCGATCAATTAAAGCTACCACACCAATCGATCAACGTCGACCGATGTCGATCGATGGCATCGATCGACTATCGATCGACTGGTGTGGTAACACCCTGACCAGTACTTCGCTCGTTGTTAGAACTCGATTTCGTAATATTTGCGGTTTAGTTTAAGATAATAACGACAAAGAATGTTATTAAACATTAAGTATTTTCATTATCGTTGGAGTTAAGAATAAGTTTTTCCTCGCATGGATTAATAAATTGTTGTAAAAATATAGAAGACAGGGCCGGATTATGGGGAGAGCAACAGAGGCAACAAGAGAGGGGTCGCCTCAAGTCATCTTTGTTTTTTTTTTAATATGAAAAAATATAATAAACACCCTTTCTGACAAAGAGAAAAAAGTTCACAATCATAATGTACTTTTTTAAAATCATTTCAACAGGCTTCCACATCTTTGTTGCCCTAGGGCACCCAAACTTTGAAATGCGGGCCCTGGGAATGCTGTTAGTCATCATGGGGGACAAACGGGTGATTGACCATAGAACAGGCGCTCTCGTACTGACCATGATGGCCACACTTTAATATACAAGCTTAGTTGTAAAGGATAACTGATTCAAAAGATGTTAAAGTACCTATAATAATGAGTAACTTTTGTTCTACAACTTTCCCCAAAAGTTAATAGTTTAAGAGAAATTGCTGTTTAAAGATTTCATAAAAAATAAAAACTCTATCCTCAGTTATGATCAGCTGTGTTTACATTTTAGATCATATTTGGGGCCACAGATTAGAAACTATATTTTCTGAATTCGCAAGTAAAGCAGTGATGAAGGATTTTTTAAAAGTAAAATAAAAATAATTTTACTCACACGGAAATAAAAATTAACTAATTTTGAAATTCCAGCACTTGAATTAAAACAGTGATTAGTGATACTTTAAGTAGCCTGCGGATTAGTACCTACCCTCTTTCCGACTAACTTTGTATATTAAACGAGTATAATAATAATTTATAATAAATAAACCACCCAAGTAACAAAATTTGATACTATAAAAGTCCTGAGAACGTTTTAGAGCGTGCTATGCAATTTAGCCAAGCAACTCGGTCTTTTTTTCAAGTGAAATAGCAAAAACGTTGTAGGAGTAATCGTCTCCTGGAAAAATACTGTCTAACTTAACATAAAAAAAAGATTAATAAAAAAAAACTTGTTTTGCTAAACAGTGTCTTTGGGTTTAGACTTTAGACATAAAATAACATCACGCCTGTATTCCCCGAAGGGTTGAGCAGAGGTGTACAGTACACCCTCATTTCGCCGTTATGTTTAAGTCCCATGTAATAGGGGGCGAGCCTATTGCCAACAACCGGGCACAAATCCAGACTCCGAAGAAATTGCACACGGAAAAACCCAAAAACGCTTTGCCCGACCTGGGGATCGAACCCAGGACCTCACGCTCAGCAGTCACGTTTACGATCACTAGACCAACGAGACAGACTTTAGACACACATGTTTAAATCCAAACAAAGATAAAGAATCATTTATTTGGACACAGCACAAAGAAACACAACAGATAAAAAGTGTGATATAAATAAAAAAAGTCTTGGGTATGTGTCTCACGGCTGGACCAAAAAGGAGTCCAGATCAGCTTAATGGCAAGCACTATAAGTACTTGACGCTGGTTTTCATCTAGAACCTTTGTGCTCCACACAACTGCTAATCTGGAATTCGTAGCAAGAGTTTTTATAAACCCACAATCAATAAGAGCTTTACTTTACTAAGACAGAAATAGTTTAAAGTATCCCTAAAATTGACCAAAACTATGCATTTTATAAAACAACAAATCCAGTCTGTATTTATGCGAACTGACTTAAAACTCGTTTACAATTCCGCGCAGAAACTTAGCTCGGGCTAAGTAGAGCTTAAGCTTAATTCAACAAAGACGGCTGCGATTCGGAGGCAGACAGGACTAAAATAAATCGCACAAACATGCCTGTAAAAAAGAAAAGGCAACAAACAGACTTTACTAGATACAAGTTTAATTTATTTTACAATACGTAGTAACGTTTATTGAATGGTTAAAAATACCGATAGTGACTGTTTCTAGTTTAATTGAACGTATTAGGAAGAGGGTAAGTAACACAAATAGCCATCAAATTAATTTTCGTTTAAAATATTTAGGATAGGTTTTTTTATACAAGGTGTAACATAAATAACGCATAATCTCTTAACGGGTCACTGTACTCATAATTATGAACAACTTTTACTATGTGATCAAACCTGAAATCGCGAAAAAAATCTGCTGTTCCCTATGTTCGCATAACTCGTCAAAATGTAGGGAACAGCAGTATTTTTTTTTCGCGATTTCATGTTTGGTCCCATAGTAAAAGTTGTTCATAATGATGAGGACGGTTCCCTGTCCATTTGCATAAAATTTTAAGACCTAATATAACTTAGCATAATTTTGTTTGGCATAATAATATTTTCGCATAATATAATTAAGCATAACAGCTTATGCATAATTTTTTTAAGCATAATTTCTCTAACCATAATAATGATTAAGCATAAAGTTCTAAAGCATAACTTTTTTAAGCATAATATCCTAAAGCATAAATTTATTTACGCATAATGATATTAAAACATATTTTTATAGGTATACGGTAGACGATTATTCGTCACCTACTTTCATTTTCACAATAAAAACTTAAGGGGATGTTTGTAAGGTTGAGGCTCCAAAGCAGAGTCGACGGAGCCCCGCTGCGCGGGGCTCCTATTTCTGTCTGCAGGGTTTAAAGTAACCTAACACGAAGGGGATGACGGGGGCTTCGTTCGCTCGCTTCGCTCGCTCACTCTAGCCCCCATCATCCCCTTCGAACCTAACCTATCCGTGTCGGGGTGCGCCTGCGACTATATTAGACAATGGTAAAAACATTTCTGATTATCATAACTAACGTTATGCTAATAGTCATTAGGCCTACTAACGTTATGCGAATCAAATTTATGCCAAAACAAATTACCTCCGGTTTCTGAATTGAGAATTCGGGATAAGCAATACTTAAGTAGTATTTGAGTACGAAGTTGTCAAAAAAATGCTTTAAAATCCGTCATTTTTTTGACAACTCCGTACTCAAATGTTACTTAAGTACTGCTTATCCTAGAATTCTCAATTCAGAAACCGGAGGTTTGTCTTTAAGATGATTATGCCAACATAAAAATGTATGCCTAAAAAAATTATGCCGAAGTATTAATATGCCAAAACAAATTGTGCCAAAATCGTTATGCCGAAGTATATTAGGACAAAGAACATTATGCGAAAAGAAGGTATCCCGATGAGGACAGTGACCCCTCAAGAGGCTGTGCGTTATTTATGTTACAAGGTACAACACAACTAATAAGTAACATTGATGTACCTGATCGAACAACCAATGGCCGTCGCTCATTTTCGCACCAATCACATTTATTGCGTCAGCTTAAAGCTCATTTTCTAATAAACATTCGTGTTCTTGAAGTCGCACTTAGTTCAGAAGTGATCGGTTTTACGAAGTTTCGATGTGACTTCTTAGTTGTGTCTTACTGTGGACAGCCCATCTGCTGGAAAATGGTTACCGCCGCCTATACCGATACACCTATATAGCCAAAAAGATTGCTGATGCGTTGCCAACCTTAGGTTCAAAGTTGGACAAATCTCATGTGCGTGTAATTTCACCGGCGTCCATATCCTTTATACCGGAGCACAGAAATGCTGGTTGTCGGCAGAAATAGGTATGGTTTTTAGTACTTTCCCGAACGAGCACTTTCACACAGAGCTCTAATTAATTAATACTAATAAATTGGCTAATTATCCCTTTAAGATTATACCCTTATAGCTATACTACGCTTAACAACACTTAATTAAGGTCATAAAATTAGGTTATTGCAGTACTCGATTTTGTCTATGTAAAGGTTTGAAGCAGGTTCTTTTCTTACGACGATATGTGTGTATACGAGCTTCGTAATACCTACAATATAAGTCGCTACAACATTATAATGTAATTACGTCGGTTTACATATTTTCTATTAAAGAAAATAATTGTCATATTTTATTTCTTAATCAACCTCTTTCTAAAACACCTGCATTTTTAAGAAAAATCGACGATGAATGGTAATTTTATAAGTTTAATTTGCATGAACTCTTTCAATATTTAAAATATAATATAAGACGCTACCATAGGTGTTTTTAGAGACATGTAGATTCTATCTTTCCCGCATTTCACCTTTTCATACGTATATTTATTATACAAGCTTAGTTTTAGTATATGCTAAACCTGAAACTAGTTTATTCAGAATCACTAGGAGAATCGATTGACATATTTTTTACACCACATTTTTTTTATTTTATTTTTCTTAATTTTCAATTTTGTTTCAGTAGTTTTCTACCCAAAACAGTGACGGGAATAGACACCTTGAGGCTTGAGATGGTCCTCTCGGTCAGTTTCCGTGTATTAGACAATCCCTACATAGCACATCTCGGGCATTTCACACTTTTTTAGGGAACTTAACGCGACTTATACTAAGATGTAACTTGGAGATTTACTAAAAAAAAAACACATATTCAGACAGTTCTGATGAAAATCTTGTTAGGGTGTCTCGGTTTTCGTATAAAGTAAAAATAAGGTTGTATATGCGTGATACACACACGAAAAGGTGAAATGTAGGCGCCACGCATGCAGGTCAAATCCGCGTGCGTGACGAAATCCGCACACTCTAAAAACGCCCATAGTCATCAAGAGTGTAATATAAAAAAACCGTAGTCCGTAAATATTACCGCAATCATCACACTTGTCAAAAAGAAAGGTGATAAAAGCATTTAACCATACCCCCGGGGGAAATTGGGGTAACAAACACCTATTAGCCGGTGACCACACAGCAGTAATTTACAATCATTCAAGCTTTACCCGTAAATTACCTGTAGGGTAATACATTAAACTCACGTTACACACACATTTGTCAAAATATATCGTGTGTGATAATCATATGGCGTAAGTAACAGTGACAAAGTAGGGGCAATTGCAGTAGCACTCGTAATGTGACTATAAATCTGGAATATGCACGATTTATTAGCGTGCACTCGAAATAGTACGTGTCAAGCTAACATGGCCTAAATCTGAGATAGTTACAGTAACGTATGCCTACTTTGTCATGTATTTAAATAGATTAAAAGCTTTTTTTAACAAAAAAAAAAATCTGTATCGTTCCAAATAAAAAGATTAAACTAAATATACAAATAATAAAAAACTATACACACTATACTATACCGCGGGCCACTTAAAGGGTCACAGATTACTGTTTTAAAGCAAAAAACAAAAATGTGAAATGTTTTTTTCAAAAATTCTTCATCCCTGCTTTAGTTACGAATTCAGAAAATGGTGCTTCTAATCCGTACCCCAAATATAACCTAAAATGTAAGCACAGCTGATCATAGCTTAGGATAGATAGATTTTAGCGTATTTTTTATAAAATCTTTGAATAGCTATTTCTCTTAAACTACTGACTTTTGGGGAAAGTTGTTGAACAAAAGGTTATTCATTATTATGGGTACTTTAACACCCTTTTGGATTAGTTCCCCTTTCCGACTCACTTTGTACTTTGTACACTTTCTCACAGTATACTGTACTTTATTAACTAAAATATTACTAAATCTTTTGCAGTGCTTCTTCCAACTGTTTAGGTATAATAATCCTAGGACTAACGGGTTATACGATATAAATCTATTGTCAGGGCCAGATTTAAAGTTTTGGAGGCCCAGGGACAAGGAAGAAGTGCAGACCCATTGAAATGTTTTCAAAAAAGCACCTCGTGAATGTGAACTTTTTTAGCTTTGGCAGAAAGGGTATCATTTTTTTTTTATCAAAAATATCTCCTATGACGAAGGCCCTTCACTTGCCCTGTATAAGTGAAGGGCCTGGGATTAAAGCCCTTGTAGCTTTCCCCATAATCCGGCCCTGTCTACTATGTTTTGATAACAATTTATTAATAAAAGCGAGGAACAACTTTTCTCAACTCCAACAATAATGAAAATACTTAGTTTTTCATAAAATTCTTTGTCGTTATTATCTTAAACTAAGCCGCAAATATTATGAAATCGAGTTCTACCAACGAGCGAAGTAATGGTCAAACTCTATACTACAAACCACAATAGAAAAAAACAAGTGGATGTGCCCTTATACTTCCTTAGTAAAGGCACCAGTATCACCAAACTGTCATACAATTATATTAAAAGATATCCTTATACACGATGTAAACGAATTGTTGTAATTCCTTCAAATCACATGATCTGTTAATGATATTTATAGATTAACGCCGTATGGCATTTAGAAAGATTAAAAAAAAAAACATTTGTTTTCTTGCGGTATTTTTTTTTCTCTTTAGATATGTCATCGTATCTAAACCACTTAGTTAGGATTCAATAAAAAATAAGCAAAACATTTTTTTGTTAGTATGTATATAATTTTATGTAATAGAACATTTCGATGCCACGCATAAAAAATGAATGAAAGTACGGCGACACAGCTGGCAGACACGACTTGCGCAATTTCGCTCCGTGCAGTCAGTTAACACGGGGAGCTAAAAAAACTCGGAAACAGAAAATCTGGTTATTTTTACGAAGGAATATTTTTGCTGAAACTGAAAAAAAAAACAGTACTTACTTGGTCAATCTGTGTCACATACCTCCGGTTTCTGAATTGAGAACTCAGGATAAGCAATACTTAAGTAGTATTTGAGTACGGAGTTGTCAAAAAAATGCTTTAGAATCCGTCATTTTTTTGACAGCTCCGTACTCAAATGTTGCTAAGTACTGCTTATCCTAGAATTCTCAATTCAGAAACCGGAGGTAAGTAGATCACGCGGTTTGAAGGAATTATATGAATTCGTTTACACCCTCTATATCTCTGTGAGATACATTTTTCGTCCCGCTATCATTTTTCTCCTTAAAATTGCACAATAAGACGTGATTTTAATATTTTACATATGAATTCGGGATGTCCTGTCACGGCAAGCAGCTAATTGTGTGTGCCAGCGGATCTCCGCATAATTGTGACACATGCGCGAAAGCTGCGTGAGCACTTCCATTGTTTTTTATATTCCGTGCTACGCACTAACATAACACATCAACACAAGATAAGCTTTTTATTATCATAAACATTTATTTATAGCCACTAAAAGTACATTTTCACAATTTTCCCTTTTTTGGCACAAAATCTGCTGACCATAGACTTTATTATCTCTGGCCGCCATCTTTATAGGTCCTGAAGAAAAGTTCACATAGAGATTATTTTGTCCGTTTGTCCAGAAGGCCGGAGGTCATGATTTAGGGAAGGTTTTAGCACAATGGGTACGTAAATTACGGGACCCCTGGTGTGTGAGGCGTGTATTAAAGGTGAGGCTATGCTTATGCTGTAAGATAATCTAACAGAGGAGAGATTACGGCTGAATTATAACATTTAAAAACGGTTTATAAACAACAAAGTTTTTTTTTTTTTTTGTTTATTTTGGACCTCCAACAAAGAATATACACAGCTCAATCTTATAACTAGGATACATAATTATTTAGTAAGTGTACTCCTTCAATTATAGGAGGCCACATCATGCACAAATTAATTGCTATTATAAAGAAAATATTATACGCATGCAAAACAACAGTACAAAAATATTAAATTTAAACTAAAATTAGTAATATAAAATTAAAATTTACTTATTCGCTATTTTAATTTATTGAATTATTTATACATTATTGAAAGATTAAAAAGACGTTATACAAATTTATTTATAATTTTTTTATAATTCGTTATTGAACAATTAAAAATATCTATATCATTTACATGCGTTTTTGACAATGTATTTATTATATTGCCTACAGAGCCTGGGCACAGGAGCATAATGACCGAGATTCGTCTTTGAAAGTGGTATATTGCAAAGATTATGCGCGAATATACACAAAAAAAACAAGATTTATACAAGGTTGGTCGGAAAGGGGGTACTAATCCGTGGGCCACTTATAGTATCACTGATGACTGTTTTAAAGCAAGTGTTAAAATTTCAATATTCGATCAATTTTATTTCCTTGCAAAAAACTAAAATGATTATCATGTTAGTTTTTTCAAAAACAAAAATTCTACCTCCCTGCTTTAGCTACGAATTCAGAAAATGGAGTTTCTAATCCGTGATCTTAAATATGACATAAAATGTAAACACAGCTGATCATAGCTGAGGATAGATAGACTTTAGCGTATTTTTTATGAAATCTTTTTATAGTCTTTTGGGGAAAGTTGTAGAAGAAAAGTTATTCATTATTATGTGTACTTTAACAGACTTTCGGATTAGTGCCCCCTTTCCGACTAACCTTGTATATTTGTGTATACAGGGTGTAAAAAGACCCATCGCATAGCCGAAATCTACGCACTCTGTACATCAAACTAAACTACATTGACCAAAAATAATTGCTGGGAAACGACTTTTATTTTTTGGCATAAAAAAAAAAACGTTTTTTTTTTGTAGCGCGCAATGTGTGGCTGTGGCGATGCCGCGCGTTTGCATGTGTGCAGCGGCTACACAGCTGAGCCAAGGCGGTCGTGTGCGTTTGATATTCGTTGCGTTTTTGTAACTTATTTGTTACAAGTTGTAGGAAAAATTGAAAATTTTGATAATGTTTGTTTGGAAGAAAGTTTAGTATTATTACTTAGAATACGTTTCTGGAAAAAACTAAAAAAAAAATGTGGACTTTGACCTTCAATATCTCCGGAATCAATGATTTCCCAGGTATGGTCTGGAAGAAAAAAATTATCCCAATGATGGGTACAATATGTGGTTTTCGTTATCGTTAAGGGTCTTTTTACACCCGATATAAACATTTCTAAAAAAAATTATAGAAGGCATTAAGTCTGCCTCTGTACAAATTCTGTGCATAAAAAATAAAATAAATATACAGACGAATTGAGAACCTTTTTAGGGTTCCGTAGTCAATCCTTATAGTTTCGCCATGTCTGTCCGTCCGTCCGTCCGAAGCTTAGCTCAGAGACTCTTAGTACTTACTAGAAAGCTATAATTTGGCATGGATATACATATTAATCACGCCGGTAAAGTGGTAAAATAAAATAAAGAAAAAAAATACGGTACGTCCTGTACATGTAAAGTGGGGATGTTTTTTTTTCTCGTCTACCCCTTGGTGTGGGGTGTTGTTGGATAGGTCTTTCAAAAATACTGCAGGTTTGTAATTACAATTTTTCGATTAAGGGATCCGTTTCTGAAATATTAAGCTTTAAAGTGCAAATTTTTGTTAGAGTTAAATGTCCCCCCCTGCCAGCTAAACGGCTAGTTTTGAATATGTGAAAAAAATCACGGTAGTAGTATATACAACGAAATTAAAAGGAAAACTATCACAGCTAAGTAGGCTATACAAGTTTACGAGTAATAGTCGACCAACTTATAAAAATAAAAGTTTCGTACAAAGCCATTGAAAAATTACTTTTTTTTTTCGTTCGGCTCGCTTGTCACCATTATCTCGCCTGATGGTAAGCAATGATGTGGTCGACGGTGAAGCACGCTTGCCTAGGAGTAACCTATTCACTCTTGACTTTAAAACCCCAAGGTTGTAGCTATCAGGAAACACAGGCTCCGGCAGGGAATTCCACTCCTTAGCTGTGCGAACAATGAAAGTGTTCGCATTTACTTTTACATAATATAACGTTGTTAGTTGTGTAAAAGTTGAGGAGCTCGTGGCTAAATAATTACAGCCGCATAGACCGATCTTCCGGGTTAAGCCACGCTTGCCGAGGTTGGTCTGTGGATGGGTGACCATTTACTATAGCGAGTTTCCTTCGTGCCTCGGAAAGAACGTAAAGCCGTTGGTCCCGGCTGTCATTTGTAGATCTTTGACAGTCGTTACTGTTGGTAAGAAGCCAGAAAGTCTGACTACCAGTCTTACCAAGAGTATCGTATTACCCAGTTACTGGGTTGTGGAGGTCTGATAGGCAGTCGTTCCATGTAAAATACTGATATTCAGCTGCATCCGGTTCGACTGGAAGCCGACCCCAACATAGTTGGGAAAAGGCTAGGCAGATGATGTTAGTTGTGTAAAACAGGTTACTCCGCATTATTGTGCAACTACGGAACCCTATTACTGTGCTTGGCCCGACACGCACTTGGCTGGTTTTTATGTCGGTTAGAAAATGCAGAAAACCTAATTATACAGAATACACATTTATGTATGAACTGGAAAATTAAAGCCAGTTTAAAGTACACAAAAATGCATTGTTTCCTCCTTTCCCCCTTGCTAATAACCGCGGAATAAAGTTTAATTAAGCTAACTTAAATAATGCATAGTTAAACCACAGTGTACCTACTTACTACATACAGTGGATCAAGTTGATCAACGCCCATACATTTCACGGGTCCTATGAAATGTCAAAATTATGTAGGGGCGGAGGTTATGTCCCAAGTATGCAGTATGGCTACTCGGGACGTAACCTCCGCTCCTTCACCCTGCAACCCCCCGCACGATTGCTCTGCGACAATGTTCTACGTTGACCGACTGTAAGTAAGATATAGGTAGACTGTGGTTAAACTGATGTTATTCACGATATAAAATTCAGTGTTTACTTGCTGCAACGTACAGTCACGTGTAATAATATGTACACACATAGTAACAAAAAAATTGTACTATGAGCTCCAGGACGGCAAGCGGAAAAGCGGTGGCCAGCTCCTCAGATATAAAGATGCAGAAGAAACATGAAGAAGTGCTTGATCGAGCACTCTCGTTGGGAAATACTAGTAGTAAATCGGCCAGAATGGAGACGTCTTGTGCAGCAGAATATAATTATACAGGTTGGTAATTTGAGATGGGGCATGAAGGGCCACTACCTTAACCATTGTAGCTACACTTCGAAATAATTTCAAAAATTATGGCCAGTCTCCTATTAACATTTTCCTGTAGCGACAACGATTAAGGTAGCTGCCCTTATAACTAACCCATTTCAAATAGTTTTTGTTATTTCTGACGTTTCTAGTACTCAAACCTCAGTTGGTCCGGAGCAGTCGGCATTATAAAAAGTTTTGTGAAAACGGTCTTTTTTCTCGCTGACTGTACTTTTTTTTCAAAAATCCGTGAATGCCGATTGAAATTAACCCACAAGTTAGGGGTGGTCTTCTAAGAACGTTTTCCTGTAGCTACAATGGTTAAGGTAGCTGCCCTTCATGCCCCATTTCAAATTACCACTCTGTATATTTTTGAAGATGAACGCAGGCCTGGACTCGATAAAAAACGCGACAAAAAAGCAAACTTCCTGAAAATGTAATCTACGATAATGGTGTCCTGACATGCACTTTGTGTGCACGAACTTTTAAAGCCAAAATTGGCAACATTAGCCATCTTAGTACACCAACGGCAACTAATCTTAGCAGAAACAACGTTGCCGTAGCCGAAATCGGCTTGGATGACATCATCACACATAGCGAACTTAAAAAGCGAATTTCTTTTAGAGAATAGTTTGTAATTAAGAAATATTCAAAACCATAATACGTACATACTTATAAAAACTATATGTGTGAAGTTATAATTCTAAATTTTAGAAAGAAATGGCTTTTTAATTTATGGCTATGTGTATATATACAAGGGTTAGTCGGAAAGGGGGTGCTAATCGGAAAGGGTGTTAAAATACCCTTCATAATGAATAACTTTTGTTCCACAACTTTCCCCAAAACTCAATAGTTTAAGAGAAATTGCTGTTCGAAAATTTCATAAAAATACGTTAAAATTTATTTATCCTAGGCTATGATCAGCTGTGTTTACATTTTAGGTCATATTTGGCGTCACGGATCAGAAGCTTCATTTTCTGAATTCGTAAATAAAGCAGAGATAAAAAAAAAACATTTTTCATGGAAACAACAATTGCTTTAACACAATCATCAGTGATACTTTAAGTGGCCCGTAGATTGCCACCCCCTTTCCGACTTATCTTGTACGGTCGGGGACTTGAAATGTTTATCAGATTTCAAATTCAATTCCTTCTCTCACTGTGCGCAATAAGGTTTAAAATGTCATATCAACTCACATTAGTATTAGTTTTAAAAATTGTGAAGCGTCGATCTAGCAAAAAGGCTATTAACCACTTTTTGATGTTAAGAACTCATTTTTGGATATGTGTCTGTCTAGTCAAAAGTGTATTTGTATGAGTTTACTAAAAAGATTTAATTCTATTTCTATGCTCCCTAGTCCCTAGTATACAAGGTTAGTCGGAAAGGGGGTACTAATCCGAAGCCCACTTATAGTATCACTGATGACGGTTTTAAAGCAAGTTTTTAAAATTTCAAAATTCGATATATATTTTTTCCAAATAAAATGATTTTTATTTTAGTTTTTTTAAAAGTTCTTCATCGCTGCTTTAGTTTCGAATTCAGAAAATGGAGCTTCTAATTCGTGACCCCAAATATGACCTAAAATGTAAACACAGCTGATCATAACTGGGGATAGATAGATTATAGCAATTTTTTTTTCAATTTTTGAACAGCTATTTCTCTTAAACTATTGGCTTTTGGGGAAAGTTGTAGAACAATAGTTATTCATTAATATGAGTACTTTAACACCCTTTCGGATTAGTACCCCCTTTCTAACTAACCTTGTATATCCTCTTTATATTGAACATTTTATGTCAAGGAAGAAAAAAATATCTTTGCCCTGTCAATTCTTTGCGAGCAACCAAGCCACCTTACGAAAAAGTGTGTGAAACGTGCAAGCAATTATAGACCTTAGGGTGGTAAACATTTCGAGTCCGCGACTATACATATTACACGTGACTGTACATCGCTATTTCAAACTACGGAATTCCGTATTACAGACGTGTAGTAGATGTCAAAAACGTCAGTCTACTAACTCAGTGAAATTATTCGGGCAGACAACCCTTGCAAAAGATATGATTTTGAGACTGCGCAACAAACAAGAATAGAAAGCTTACTTGTACTGGTTAAGCGCAGTTGAGGCTACGCTATACTATTGCGCTATATAGTAAGGCATATTGCGTCATAAGCTATAACTATACACCGTGAGCCCGAGGTATCCGAAATTTTTTATTTAACCTTCGATTCCGATGCCTAATTGTAGAAGAAAACCTAGGATATAGTTTGTTGAATAAAGAGGAGCTCGTGGCTAAATAATTACAGCCGCATAGACCGATCTTCCGGGTTAAGCCACGCTTGCCAAGGTTGGTCTGTGGATGGGTGACCATTTACCATAGCGAGTTTCCTCCGTGCCTCGGAAAGCACGTAAAGCCGTTGGTCCCGGCTGTCATTTGTAGATCTTTGACAGTCGTTACTGTTGGTCAGAAGCCAGAAAGTCTGACAACCAGTCTTACCAAGAGTATCGTATTATCCAGTTACTGGGTTGTGGACGTCTGATAGGCAGTCGTTCCATGTAAAATACTGATATTCAGCTGCATCCGGTTCGACTGGAAGCCGACCCCAACATAGTTGGGAAAAGGCTAGGCAGATGATGAGTTTGTTGAATAAAGCTTAATTTTCGAAATATTCCTATAATACGCTATATCGCATACCGGTCTACTATGTATTGCAAGTTATTTGACGACAATCTGTCGGGTGACGGCCGACGAGCGAGGCAGTGTGGAGACCGGAGAATCGTATGATATAGCTCTAAGAATCCCTCAAGTTTATCGCGTACAGCAAGCCAATACTTTATAGCATAGCGTTGTGTGAATGGGTCCATACAAAATGTATGCTAAGATGCTGAGCGATATCGTCGTGCTATACAATGTTTACTATATGCTATACAGGGTGTAAAAAGACCCATCACATAGCCGAAAGCTACGTACTCTTTACATCAAACTAAATTACATTGACCAAAAATAATTGCTGGGAAACGACTTTTATTTTTTGGCATGAAAAAAAATGTTTTTTTTATAGCGCGCAAATTATGGTTGTGGCGATGCCGCGCGTTTGCATGCGTGCAGCGGCCACACAGCCGAGCCAAGGCGGTCGTGTGCGTTTGATATTCATTGCGTTTTTGTAACTTCAAATGCGTAATTTGTTAGGAAAAATTTTAATTTTAGATAATGTTTGTATGGAAAAAAGGTTAGTATTATGACTTGGAAATCGTACCTGGAAAAAACTAAAAAAAAAATGTGTACTTTGACCTTCAATATCTCCAAAACCAATGATTTCCCAGGTATGGTCTCGAAGAAAAAAATGATCCCAATGATGGGTAGAATACGTGGTTTTCGTTATCGTTAAGGGTCTTTTTACACTCGATATATTATACCGTAGACTGAACTGCGCTATATTGTTGATAGCTATAAGTACTAGTTAGGCTGGCACGGGGAATTATTTACCTACAGTTGGTAAGTACATCAAAAATTGTTGCGTAATTTAAAAAAAAACTGTAACGACTGGCAATTTATCAATTCAAGTGCTCTATAGCGATATCAAAACCCAATTTATTTCTGATTTATGTGCCTTTAATTGATACCAATTCAATTTATGTGGCATGCAAGAATTATTTAGTAGGTTATGATGACGTACCTACAACATTATTAGACTCATACTTACAAAATCTCATACATACATACTTACATAAAGTTCACGCCTTTTTCCCATGGGGGTAGGCAGGAGCTATAGAACGCCACATGCTACGATCCTTACATACTCCTTTCGCTTCAACCACGTTAATTTATCTTGTCATACACGCACGCCGGTTGAGAGTACTACGCACCTGTCCTTTTTAAAGAACATCACCAATAACATCGATGCATGTCCTTCTAGGGCTTCTAGGGCGTCCTCTACTGGCGTTTCTACTGACATCTGCCTTTAAATTCCTTTTGTTAATTGCCGTTCAAATATTCTCTCAACATCACCAAACCGCTGTCGCTACATCATCTTCTTACAAGAGCTCAATGTCGATTTAATAGTAAACAAGTTTCAACAGTTTCATTAATTTGTCGTTGACTTTACTTGATATCAGAAAAATTACAGAGGGTTTAAATGAAATCAGCTCAGAGCAGAGACGGTTGGCGTAAACGGAAGGAGTCTTGTACCTAGCAGTGGATAATTTCAAGCTGTAATATAAAACATCACGCCTGTATTCCCCGAAGGGTTGGGCAGAGGTGTATAGTACACCCACATTTCCCCGTTACGTTTTAAATCCCAATGTAATAGGGGGCGAGCCCATTGCCATCAACCGGGCACAAATCAAGACTCCGGGCTGCTACTGAGAAATTGCACACGGAAAAACACAATAACACTTTGCCCGACCTATAGGGATCGAACCCATGACCTCACGCTCAGTAGTCGCGCTTGTGACCACTAGAGCAACAAGGCAGCCTCAATTTTAAGCTGTGTGTCAAAATATGTCAGTATCGGCTTCCAGTTTAGCTAGATGCGGCTGATCAGTATCTTAAACAGACTCCTACCCGATCTTATTAACCAAAATATTAGGCAATACGCGGCTACGCTTGCCGCAGTCACTCCGTGGATGGGTGACCATTCGTTACACATTGAGACCCCTCCGTGCCTCAGAGAGCACGTTAAGCCGTCGGTCCCGTGTGTCATATGAATAACTATGACAGTCGTTAGAAGCCCGAAAGGCCCCATCTTGACTTACGCTAGCGTCGTGTTCGCACACGTTAAGCCTTGTCGTTTCAAATCCTTCCAAACCTTCCAGAATCGAGTGTTGCGCAGAGCCGCGGCTGCCCCGTGGTTCATGCGTAACGTCCAACTCCATCTCGATCTAAAAATGCCAACCATCAGGCAATACCTCAAACGCATTTCCAAGCGTTACTTCAACACTGCCCCCCTCCATCCGAACCCCCTAGACGCCGCAGCGGCCGACTACAGTCCCTCTCTCATAAGTAAAGTTCGCCGTCCCAGGCACACACTTTTAGAACCCGATGACGAAATAACCCTCCTCCAGGAGGCGAGTAAATCGACCAGCACAATACACAACGTCCGCCGCCGTCCGGCATACCGTCCTCGCCGACTAGGCCCGTCGCGACGTCCCACCGCCGCCGGTCACGATCCACCGAGCTCTCCCGTCGTAGAGCCGGTCGTCTCTTCAGACTCCGCAGTCAAACCGATAATTCAGCCCTCATCAAGCTGTCTCCCTCCCCCTATGTCCACGCCAGCAACACCCTAAGCCGAGGTCCGAGTCCCACTAGGGATCGCCCTTAGTGCTGTTGTTGCAGGTAGTCATGATGTTAGTGTAGTACAAGTAGTTAGCTTAGGTTAAGTATTTTACTTCCCCCCCATTAGCTGGAGACCCTTCAGGTCTCGCTAATAACTGCCCGGTTACGTAGAAACCGTCCCTTAGGACGACCTACAGCAGTCAAATAGAAAAAAAAAACCCGAAAGTCTAATAACCGTAGGATGCATTGCATGGCATGTTTTTTTTTCTTTTTTCCTAAATGCCGATCGAATTTATGAAATACTAGAGATCGCTCGCGGCCTCGCCCGCTTGGATGTCGTTTATCGCGTATTCCGTAGTTTTCGGGATAAAACTAGGCCAGTTCCTTCTCTAGATCTAGACTATCTCTGTACCAAGTTTAATCAAAATCAGTTCAGCGGTTTAGGCGTGCAAGCGTCACAGACAGAGTTACTTTCGCATTTATAATATATTATTATTAGCGACCCGCCCCGGCTTCGCACGGGTGCAATGTATAATACACATAAACCTTCCTCTTGAATCACTCTATCTGTTAAACCGCATCAAAATCCGTTGCGTAGTTTTAAAGATCTAAGCATACATAGGGACAGACAGCGGGAAGCGACTTCGTTTTATACTATGTAGTGATCAGTGAAGTAGGGATTTTCAATTGTAGGTATTTGTACGGGTTGACAGACACTATGTAACCAATATTTCATGATTTCCTACTTCTTCTCTCACTTAAAACATTACAACTGTAAAATAGCTATTTAGCTACGCGTGGAATAAGGACTAGCACACACAATTGTATACAGAGCTCGACTCAAGAAAACTCACATTATCTAAATGAGTTAGAAAGTTCCTCGTTCAGTTGATCTCAGTCATTTCTCACTTGGCTTTGTTTACAATTGTTACACCGTAAGCCATGGAGGGATACTTGGTGGAAAATTAACCGCATTATAAGCTAAAATAATTGTTTGTTAACACCGTTATTAAAGGGATATTAAATCTTGTACAGCTTTTATTTTAAGGCTTCCTGTTGTGGCATGTTGTCGGCCCCTTTGGTTTAGTGGTGCCCCCTAGTGAGCGCCTCGGTAATAACGACCATTTTTATATTTTTTGTGCTTCGTTTAATTTCGTTTTAAATTTCTCGCAGAAAGAGATTTCTGTAAGAAAAGGCTGTGCCTATTTACGCTATAGTCGTATTTAACTAATCATTTATTCAGTGTTGTGTGTAGGTATACAACGTTAGTCAGAAAGGGGGTAGGACTAATCCGTAGTCCACTTGAAGTATCACTATCTATTATACGGTTTCAAGTGTTAAAGTTTCAAAATTCGATATCTATTGTTTCAATTTTTTCTAAAATTCTTCGTCCCTTTAATTACGAAATCAGAAAATGGAGCGTCTAATCCGTGACTTCATTTATGACCTATTTATACACAGCTGCTCATAGCTGAAGATAGATAGATTTTGGCGTATTTTGTACGAAATTTTTGAACAGCTATTTCTCCTAAACAATTGACTTTTGGGGAAAGTTGTAGAACAAAAGTTATTCATTGTTATGTGTACTGTAACATCCTTTTGGATCAGTTCCCCCTTTTAGACTAACTTTGTAGAATTCATTATATAAAACATGTTTTGGATATTTGTGTGGGGACTTACTAGAAAATAAAAGTTCCTCGCCGAACGTTAGGAATAGACGCGTGTTGTAAGATTCAACAAATCCCAGCACGCGACGTGGTAGGATCTATACGATCCGCCTGGCTAGCTACCACGTATACATTAAAGTCCTGCTCCAAGCAGTTTACTGCGTTCCGTCGTGTGTATGTGATAGCCAGAGGGGTATGGGGGAATCTCTCTACAGTATGTAAGGGTAAACACCGTTATCACTCAAACCATGGGTAGTTGACTTAAATATAAAAATACAGGACCGAGTAAAAAAAAAAAATATATACCCGCGTGAAATGAGCGGCGCGGCGGCGCGGCGCTACGACGCGGCGTACACACACTCGCTAACGAAACAGCTGACTGACTGGGGTAGCAAACTGTGCGGGGCCGTGTCTCAGGCCACGCGGCGAGTTCCCCGCGCCCCCTCCCGTAGCTTGTTGCCCCCGCGCATGGGGTGAAATGCTTTTGAGGAAAAATGAAAATTTTATTAAAAAAAAAGTTTGTTATTTTTCATTGATTTTACGTTATATAAATGAAACCAAACCACTGGTTTCAAGGATAACGGTGTTTACCCTTACAGCCTGTATATCTTTGTTATTTGATTCGTGTGCTCCATCTTAGACCCTGTCTGCGCTTACCATTAGGTGAGACTAGGGTAAAACGCGACAAAGATTAATAAAAAATAAAAAATAAACTGAATACCTATCTTGGTAAGGTGGATGATGCAATAACATACGAAACGAACACCAAACTAAAAAAATGATAATGTGTAATGAGTATGGGAGATTGCATGAATGTGTCTGCGAGGTACGGAATCCTAGAAACTATTTATCATCATCCTCATCATCCACCTGCTCTTATCGCAACATATTTAGAATCGGCGCAGCGTGTAATTTTCTTTCATATATCTCTATTAGCCGTCATCTCAATAGTCACCCTCTTTCTAGTCATATCATCTTTTACATTATCCATCCATCGTTTCTTTGGTCTTCCGCTACTCTTATAACCATCCACATTCATACTCAAAATTTTCCTCACGACATGTCCCCATTCCACCGCATTACATGCCCATACCATGATAACCGGTTTCCACACAATTTCTCAGTCACCGGCGCCACTTTCAGGCTTCCTTTTACATACTCATTTATAATTATATCCATTCGCGTAACACCACACATGCCTCTAAGCATTCTCATCTCAGCTACAAACAATTGCCTTAGTAAATAAAAATAACAATTAAATACAACGTTATTTTTAGTATATACAAAAACCGAGACGCCGCCCCAACAAGATTTTCATCAGAACTGCCTGAATATGTGTTAATCTATATACATATAATAAAACAGTAAAAAAACTGTGTCTGTACATTGAATATATTTAAAAAAAAATGATTGAGGGAGGTTTAGAAAGAGTAATAGAGCACGAATCCAAAATAAAAAGTCTGTCTGTTTGTCTGTTTGTTTGTACACGCTAATCTTCGGAACTACTGGACGGATTTGAATGTTTTTAATTTTTTTGTATAGGTATTAAGTCTGGGCAACATATAGGCTATAATTAATCTTGGAAACTTGAACACCTGATGCAGAACCGCAACAGACTAGCTAAACTATAAGAGCTACAAATATGGTACTCTAGCAAAAATTGTTCCACGTGATGAGCATTTTCTGCTGAGAGAATAAATTTGAAGATCTGGAACACCTGATGTGGAACTCCAAGAGCCCAGCTACACTATAACATATATAGGAATGACGTCTTAGCAAAAGTTGTTTAGCCCGATGAGCACTCTCTGTTGAAGTATAAAAATTGAAGATCTGGAACACCTGTTGTGGAATTCCAAGGGCTCAGCTACACTACAACATATATAGGAATGACGTCTTAGCAAAAGTTGTTTAGCCCGATGAGCACTCTCTGTTGAAGTATAAAAATTGAAGATCTGGAACACCTGTTGTGGAATTCCAAGGGCTCAGCTACACTACAACATATATAGGAATGACGTTTTAGCAAAAGTTGTTCAATCCGATAAGCACTCTCTGTTGACTTATAAAAATCGAAGATCTGGAACACCTGTTGTGGAACTCCAAGAGCCCAGCTACACCATAACACATATAGGAAAGACGTCTTAGCAAAAGTTGTTCGGTCTGATGGGCATTTCCTGTTGACTTATAAAAATCGAAGATCAGAAACATCTGATGTGGAAATCAAAGCTATCACTAATTTCACTGTATCATTATAAAATAACATAAACTGGGAGTACCTCCACGCGGTGAAGGCGGTAACAGTTTAGGACTAATTTTCGATGACGATGGTATATCATTGAAAATTTGACTCTACTGGCCAAAACTCCCACTTATGTTTTTAGTTTATCGATTAAATATGCCTTCGGGCTTATGTTATTGCAGTATTTAATTTCCTTTTCCATTTATCTTCGTGAAACGGTAGCCTACCCGGTAACGCAGGGGAGCAGTCACTTAGATTTTAATTTATCAGTTATCTTCACAATAAAACTATAACCACAGTCTACCTATATCTTACTCCTTACAGTCGGTCAACGTAGAACATTGTCGCAGAGCAATCGTGCGGGGGGTTGCGGGGTGAAGGAGCGGAGGTTATGTCCCGAGTAGCCATACTGCATACTTGGGACATAACCTCCGCCCCTACATAATTTTGACATTTCATAGGACCTGTCAAATGTATGGGCGTTGACGCACTGTATGTAGTAAGTAGGTACACTGTGCTATAACCATGCCTAGAAAGAGGTCAAATCTTTCCCAATGTTCCAAAGGAGCTAAAAGGTTGAGGATCATAAGATCCCAAGAATCTACCGAAGAGCGTCAGGAGAGACTTGATGCTGTTCGAGAACATCAGGCTGCAAGTCGCTCCGTGGAAACCTCTTCGGATCGTGAAGCACGCCTGCGTTCTCAGTGTATTTACGCATCTACATCCAGGTCTCTAGAGACCAGTAAAGAATATGATGCGCGACTGACCGCTGATCGTGAACGTCATGCATTGTCTCGCGAGTCGGAGACGTTCACGGAAAGAGAATTACGCTCGAGTTCTCAGCGTATACACACATCGACTTCGAGGTCTCTAGAGACAAGTGCCGAACGTGATGCGCGACTGACCGCTGATCGTGAACGTCATGCATTGTCTTGCGAGTCGGAGACGTTCACGGAAAGAGAATTACGCTTGAGTTCTCAGCGTATATACACATCGATTTCGAGGTCTCTACAGACAAGTGCGGAACGTGATGCGCGACTGACCGCTGATCGTGAACGTCATGCATTGTCTCGCGAGTCGGAGACGTTCACGGAAAGAGAATTACGCTTGAGTTCTCAGCGTATATACACATCGATTTCGAGGTCTCTACAGACAAGTGCGGAACGTGATGCGCGACTGACCGCTGATCGTGCAAGTCATGCATTGTCTCGCGAATCTGAGACGTTCACGGAAAGAGAATTACGCTTGAGTTCTCAGCGTATCTACGCATCGACTTCTAGGTCTCTAGAGACAAGTGGGGAACGTGATGCGCGACTGACCGCTGATCGTGAACGTCACGCATTGTCTCGCGAGTCGGAGACGTTAACGGATAGAGAAGTTGCTTTTTCAAGGGTCAGCAACGCTTCCGGTCTTTATGTATTAGCTCCTGAAGGAAAACCTCCAAATAAAGTTAATAAATAATTTTTTTTAAAGTTACTTGCAATATTATTGTTAATTCAGTGTACCCTTGGGATCCGCTGCGGAATTACGGGAAGAAAAGTTTTTTTGTTGTATAGGTATTAAGTCTGGGCAACATAAAGGCTATAATTTATTTTGGAAAATGGAACACCTGATGCAGAACCGCAACAGACCAGCTAAAGTATAAGAGATATAAAAATGGTGCCATAGCAAAAATTATTCCGCGTGAAGAGCATTTTCTGCTGTGAGAATAAATTTGAAGATCTGGAACACCTGTTGTGGAACTCCAAAGCTCAGCGACACTATAACATATAGGAATGACGTCTTAGCAAAAGTTGTTTAGTCTGATGGGCATTTTCTGTTGACTTACAAAAATGAAAGATCTGGAACGTCTCGAATCGTCTCGCGCATCCCGTTGTTTTCCCGTCCCCGGGCTCTTAGAATTCGACATCAGACGTTTCAGATCTTCGATTTTGACGACCCCGTTATCGCTGGCATAAGCAACAGGATCCGCGTACGAAGTCGCGGGCAGAAGCTAGTTTTTAATAAATCTCCAAGTTACACCTTAGTTTATGTTGCGTCAAGTTCCCTAGTAAAGTGTGAAATGCCTGAGATGTGCTATGTAGGGGTAATCTAATACACGGAAACTGACCGAGCTGACCAACTCAAGCCTCAAGGTGTCTATTCCCGACAACTGTTATGGGTAGAAACCTACTGAAACAAAATTGAAATTTATGAAAAAAAAAAGAAAAAAAAATGATGTAAAAATATTTCAATCGAGTCTCCTAGTGATTCTGAACAAACTAGTTTCAGGTTTAGTGTATACTAAAACTAAGCTTGTATTTACTTACTAGCTTGAATAATACTAAATAAACATTTACCCTGAACTTCTGAGTGTGTCTAATTAATTTATCTAGTCTGAGAGATATTGCCTGTTCCCTTCAGTCGCAGGTGTAATGTATTGTAACATGTTCATTTGAAAGCTTCTCTAGTATTGGACATGTTGAAGGCTGTTCCGATAAATAGTTCAACGCTGTTAGGGTATGAGAACATTACGTTGTACTTAGGTAGATATTAGGTCTCTATTTGTACAGTTGACGTTTTAATATTTATTTTGGTAATAATCTGAGATTAACTTTGGCCTTAAAAATTAAGACTCGTAATGAAGCAAAAAACCCTATAGCTTTGCATATTATACCCTGACATACGTTCGTAGCTATTACAGATAATACAGAAAATCACCTTACAATTCTAGTTATTTGCCCAGATTGGCAATCTATATAAAGAAAAAGAAAATTCCTGACTGACTGATTCATTAACACCCAGCCCAAACTCTTGGACCTAGAAATGAGAAATTTTGCACAGAGATTCCCTTTATAATGTAGATAAGGATTAAGGATGGATTTTTCGAAATTCAACCCCTAAGGGAGGGATATATAGGGGATGAAAGTTTGTATGGAAAATCGTCACTTAACGGGTTCAAAATTTCATGCAAGCGAAGCTGCGGGCAAAAGCTAGTTGGCAATAAAAATGCACCCGTTGGTAAGCAAAACGATTCGTTTTTGCTCATAGGGACCGGCTATTAAACTGCGTAAGTTCATTGATTTAGTACTTTTTATGGATTTTACGTAAAAGAATAAACGATACTCGATAATTAAAAAAAAATCTAAGACCTGTTATGACATTTACGAAATTAAATGCACTAAACACTAAGTGGTGAAAGGCGGCCGTTTTGGGGGCTGTCTTTTATTGTTAGACGTTCAGAAGCACTATTAATTGATTTAGTGCCGGTTTTAAAAACATCTAATTATGTTTTTCTCAGGAATAAATTTGACGTTTCAACAGATTTTCTACACCTAAGTTTATTTATTTACTTTAATTAAAACGGTCTTTGACCAATGACAATAATTAAAGATAGTAATAGAAGACGATACATACAATACAAGGAAAAGAAAAAAAAATCTAATAATTCTAGTAAACTGTTTCATAAATCCCTTACAATGCTTCTGACAGTATATTCTTTCACTCATTCATGCTGCGTTCCTCTCGCATTACTCCAGACATTCCAACAAATCACCCTCCATTCATCCGCCAACATAGGTATCAAAATTCGGTCTGGCGTCCAGGAGGGCATTGAGCGCGGTGAGACTTCGCGGTTTGGGTGATCGTGAACGAACCACAGTACGACATTAAGTTGGCAAAACGTCAAATTAATTCCTCAAATAAAAGTTATCAAGCGATTGAAAAATCGGCCTTTAGTCTAATAATGTGCATTCTGAAATGTTTTATTTGATTACATCTGACGTACCGTCTTATTATTCAGCTAATCTCAAATATTGCGATATTAACCCGTAATTACCACGTTGAGCATGCTACAACTGCTACAAAAAGTTTCATACATATTCTATCATAGGCAATTATTATCAGATTCATCAAAGAACCAATACTGTTCGAAAAATACCAATCTCTCCACCCCTCCCTGAAGTTAAGAAGATATCAAATCACTACAAACATAAGATACTGTTGAAGCAACCGCATTTTAAATCAATTCCTCCCCCAAATATGCCCGGCACATAAAAACGAGCAAACTTCATAAAGCGGGCAAGAAATGTTATTTCTGGGCACAATAAACAATTTCCTATTTATTTCCTTGCAGGGTTGACATTCAATTGATACGGCTGCAACGTTGTAGATGGCAGCCATTTTCTTTTTTAGAGTCGGATATTTTTGTAGGCTTAAAGTTGTTAATAGTTTTAGTTGGATATTGGTCTTTATTAGCAGTGGAGTATTATCGGAGAAAGCATGGATTGGTAGCAAGGTTTAAGGATCAATTTATCATGATTCATCTGTCAAGACAGTTTAAAATCTTCTTTGTATAGCTACCCAAAATCTTTAGATTGGAGATCTGCAAATGTTCAGTTTTGCACGTAGTTTTGAAGGTTGCCGTAATCTTTAAACCCTCGTGTACGAAGACGTGGACTCACGCTGATGGGGGGGGGGGGGGGGGGGTAAAGCGGACAATTAAAAAATATGACAATGTATGAGAGCCTTTTTGAGAGGCGTTTATTCAAGCGTATTTTTTTAGTTGTATGTAATGACAGGCGAATTCAAATTCAGTCTTTTTTATTCGAACGAACAAGTAGGTACATGCACTTAAGAAACGTCTCGACAATTTAGGTGCACGGTTCCAAATAGTAGGTCTAAGTAGGTAGGTAGGAATATCGGATATCAATGCACTACGCAGGCCATTGTAATTGTGTATATATTTTTATAACACACGGTCAAACAAGCGATGGCAAAGACTTGACCACTCAACACACGCATAACTCTGTTAAAATACGAATGTAATTAGTTGTCTGGATACTTATCTCTTTTGTTGTCTGTACGTGGCGGAATGTGCACTGGAAAACTAGGACCAGTCCAAGGCCAAAACCAAAATATTGGTAACAAATTAAAAAGGCATTGATAATTCAAAACCAAATCATAACTTCCAAAGTTAACTTCCAAAAGTTGCATCGACCAGAAATGGTAACAATTTTCTTGTCTTTCAAAAGAGCAATAAACGATCAAATCGACGAACAATTTTTTGCACGCAAAGACCTCATAATTTCCCCGAAAGATGTTCCCCAGCTGACATACCCAAAGTTTAAATTTCATTAAATAGGAAGACATAAAAAGTTCCTACAGTTTAAATAATGAAAATACTTTCGTCAACTACCGCGATGGCTGCTACGTATTCAAATGAGTACGAAACAAAATTCTGAGGCATAAATATTACAGACAAGACTCTACTAAGTAGTTTTCGTGATAGAACGTTTCTGGCAGGCCATATATCTTGGCGCAGTCGCGTGACCGCCGCGCCGTGCCGCGTCGCGAGCCATCGTAACGAATCGTGCCGTACCGTATCGTGCCGCAGTGCCTATCTGCAGGAAGCTCTGACAGTTTCGTGGAGTGCGAACTGCATTGTTGCATCGTACAATGCTCGTAGATAAATGCTTACATGATGAAGTTTTCAACGGAGTTCGTCGAGTTTCGGTCTAGTTTGTTAGTTGTCCGATTACTACGAAAGAATGGGACAAAGATTGCCTGTTTGCGAGGAAACCATTTATTACGGAATATGCTTTGTACTCAATTTAAACTCCTTCTATGGCGGATGGTGATTACTTTTTCAGTTACAAGCAGTTGTGGTCGGGGCTAGATAATGATGACACTACGCTTGCTTTATCTTTGCAACATTTATAAATAACGATAGTTATAGAAAATGTACGTTAATATATACAGGGTGTTAACGAATTCGTGTAATTCCTTCAAACTGCGTGATCTACTGGTGACACAGAGTAAACCTAAATGGGTATTCTAGAAAATTAACCAAACAAAAATTTCAAAATAAAATCTTGGTTTTCTATTTCTGAGTCATTTTAGAGCCCCGAGTTAACTGACTGCAAAGAGCGATATCTCATTAGTCGTGCCCGCCAGCCGCGTCGCTGTACTTTCATTCTTTTATGCGTAGCATCGAAATGTTCACTCAAATAAATTTTTTTTTTGGCAAAAAAAATGTTTCTTATTTTTTACTGAATCCTTATTAGGTGGTTTAGATTCGATTACTTAGCCATACCACATGAAAAAAAAAGATTTTTTATTTTTATTTTTAATCGGACCAATTCCCATGCGGGGACAATCTACACCAGTAGCAGATCATGTGGTTTTAAGGAATTACAAGAATTCGTTAACACCCTGTATATTTTTTTTTAAATCTTTATTATTTTGGAACTTTTAACTATATGTTACGCCAGTTCTATCGTAACCTGATCAAAGCATAATATATTACAAGGTAACTAATGAATAAACTAATGCAGCCTCTACCGACATTGGTTTGGCTAAAATACTATTAAATATATTCGACTGCGAATTCCATTGCAGTATAGTAAGATCGAATTCCTTTAAATTGTTAGGAGCCATTGTTGAAAAGGCTAATTACTTTCTGTAGCAAATTCCACTCTTTTACAAAGCTTAAAACAATTAATATATTTTGTTTTATAAGTAATTCTAAATAGACTTTAAGACCTAGAATGTACTTGTGTTTTTACAAATGTAAATACAGGGTGTAAACGAATTCGTGTAATTCCTTAAAACCACATGATCTACTACTGGTGTAGATTGGCCCCGCACGGAATTTAGCTTGATTAAAAATAAAAAAACAAAAATCTTTTTTTTCATGCGGCCTTGTTATCGATCGTATCTAAACCACCTAATAAGGATTCAGTAAAAAAATAAGTTTTTTTTTTTTGCAATAAAAATATTTTATTTGAGTGAACATTTCTATGCCATGCATAAATTAATGTAAGCACGGCGACATGGCTGGCGGGCACGACTAACTCGATATCGCTCTTTGCAGTCAGATAACTCAAGGCTATAAATGACTCAGAAATAGAAAACTAAGATTTCATTTTAATTCCCATTTAGGGTTAATCTGTGTCACCAGTAGATCACATGGTGTGAAGGAATTACACGAATTCGTTAACACCCTGTATAGACCTATTAAAAAAATGTTTGTTTGTTTGTTCGTCTTTTATGCGTTGGCTCATCGTTCATCCCATTGAGTTGAAACTTTGTACAGTTATTGTTAGCACTTGCACAAAACTTTTTGACTTAGTACTATCAGCGTATAGGTGGCGCGCGAGTCGTATCGGATAATATGGACAAAGCCGCGAGTGCAAAGCAGTTCCCTACCAAGTAAAACATAGTCACTACTTACTAAATCAAACGACCTACATGTAACCCAACCAAATCGACCGTCACTCAACAAATTCATTCAGCCGTATTCGTTAGCTAGAGTAGTCCCACTAAAAGAAAACCTAGAACAAGACGGGATGAATAAATCAGGGATGCGACGTAAATCCCGGGCTGAGCGGGATTCCGCGTCTCATTTACAATTTAACTGCAGAATTAATCTGACGGCGAAGTGAATCGACCGCTGCCCTCTCTATAAAATTTATTGTTCTTGCATGTAGTACATGTAGTTGGGCTGTCTTCTACGATTTCGGAATTGGGGAGAGATTTATTGATTGTGGCTAAGCAATTCGGGTACTGAGGTTAGGGGTGGATAGAAATGAGATGTCTCGTTTTAGGTTTCTGGCTTGTAGGTACTGTGTTTAGGTCGTGCCTAGGTAATTAGGTCCTAGATTCTAAATAAAGTGATTTTTGTTTTAGGTTTATCATAAAGAAAACAGATAATGTAGCGTTTAATTCGTGACCCCAAATATGACCTAAAATGTCTATCTGTATACATCTGTATACACACATTTTGATTTTAGTGTATTTTTTAAACGAAATCTTTGAACAGTTTTTTCTTTTAAACTATTGATTGACTTTTGGGAAACTTGTAGAACAAAAGTTTTTCATTACTATAAGTACTTTAACACTCATTCTACACTAACCTTATATGGATTTAGGTAAGCCTATTTTCTACAAAAACTCAAAAGTACCGTTTTTTAAAATCTATATTATTTACGAAATAACTCACTTTTATTTTTATTTAATGTTTCCGTATATTTAAGAGTATATATCCTACAATATAATCTAATAAATTTATTATGAGCATGATAACTAACAAAAATACATTATTTTAAAATTTTAGCCTTGATAACTGTTTTTCTGAACAAAACTTCTAAAATAAGTTACTAAAAAACTTTCACAAGAATGACCTGCTTAAATCTCAACTTATTTTTCATTTCTACCCTCGTTATCTGTACCTTCTCAATGTAATCCCCTACTTTTTAACACTTCGCTCGCTGAGCGCTTAATGCCGTGATATAAGGTACGGGATTTTTGTCCCGGGGCTGTTCGGACCGCGGAATCCGGTGTCACGAGGGCACCCAACACGCATAAATCTTCCGGGCTTATTTGTTGCGGGCCGTAGTCGGCTTTACACCCGGCCCCGGCATCAGAGGGTTACTGTAATTGATTTGTTAACAGTACTCACTTAACCCTTTGGGAGTTTGGTGTTTTTCAGGCCTACAAGTTATTATGTTGTTATTTCGGCTATAGTTTATTCTGGGAAAGTTGTTACTCGTAAATGTAGGGTTTTCGCTTTCAGTTGTGGCTTTCGAATTGACTTTTTTTCTTAAAAATATAGCATCACTCCTGTATTCCCCGGAGCCAACCCTACACCCTCATTTACCCGTTATATGCAAGTCCCATGTAGTAGGGGTCGAGCCTATTGCCATCAACCGAGCACAAATCCAGAATCCATGCTGCTACTGAGAAATTCCATACTGAGAAATAGCACTACCCCATTTCTTCCCTTGCGTGTCGTAAAAGGCGACTAAGGGACTCACTAGAGGATGGGCAGCAGCGTTCTCTGAGTATATAATCAACTACACGTCCGAAGGGAGTTTACGCTGGTCGCCTACTTGGTGAGAGTGCTCCGTGGAGTGGAGAGTAATCCGGGAGTATTACAGCGCTTGAGTTTGTGTGTGCCGGACCGCTACATGTGGAGGAGGCGTCGCCCGCCGCTGCTACTGGTGCCTACAGCCAGAACTAATCTGTTCGCCAAGGCGCCCCTTACCAGAGCTATCCATACCATCAATGACCTTCAAACTCAGATTGATGTGTTTACAGGTACTTGGAGTGAATTCGCAAGGGTATTTATATTATGTTATAAGCAAAGTAATACTTAAATTATGTAGATAAGTAGGAATGTTATGTTAGATTAGTTATGTTATGTTGTGTTAATAATTTTGTTTTTATTCTTAGTTTCCCATTTTATTATTGTAAATGGATAGATTAATAATTAATAAGTATAATAAGAAATGGCAATAATTGTAAAAAAAAATTGTTCTTAACTGTCGCATTAGGGTAAAACCTGTAATTATAGTTTTAAGTTGGTACAAAATAAATAAATAAATATTAACAACTCTACTGCGATTGCCAACCCGCCTGCCAAGTGTGGCGATTATGGCAAATCTCCCCAACATGGAGCACAAGACCGGTGGATGTGGCGATGCTTGGGGGAGGCCTATGTCCAGCAGTGGACGTCGTTCGGCTGAACGATGACTGCGAAATTCCACTGGGAAAAACTCAATAACGCTTTGCCTGACCTAGGGATCGAACCCAGGACCTCACGCTCAGTAGTCGCGCTTGCGACCATTAGACCAACGAGACAGCCTTTTTTTCTTATGTGATCTTTTGTTATCTTTTAGGTATTCTTGCTAAGCTTGCCCTCATCATCATCAGTTTCTTCATCTATCTTCTATCGTGTTGGGACGAGTTATATACGAGAATAGGTCATGCTGTGGTGAAAAGATTAGTCAGTCAGCAAGGTTGGTAGCGGGGCTGACTGCCCTAAGTGCGCCGGACGTATTTGAGTATCATCACTCGTAGAATATAACGGTTTCCTCACACTTGTCGACACGGAATAGGCTTAGGCTGGTCGAAAAAGCTTTAGGTCTGTCTATGGGCATAAGGGTGTAGCCGATCGGACTAAGCCGTTACTGCATCTTTAAGTACGGGGAGAACCTCATGTTACAATGTCTGAAATTACAATGACTTTTAATGTACGTATTTTTATATTATAATAAAGGAGCCCTCGCGGCCACCTTTGCGCCAACAAAAACAGCCTATAAAACAACTATATACAACCTTATTTTTACTTTATACGAAAACCGAGACACCCCAACAAGATTTTTATCAGAACTGCCTGAATATGTGTTTTGTTTTAGTAAATCTCCAAGTTACACCTTAGTTTATGTCGCGTTAAGTTCCCTAAAAAAGTGTGAAATGCCTGATATGTGCTATGCAGGGGTTGTCTAATACACGGAAACTGACCGAGAGGACCGTCTCAAGCCTCAAGGTGTCTATTCCCGTCAACTGTTATGGGTAGAAACCTACTGAAACAAAATTGAAATTTATGAAAAAAAAAAACAAAAAAAAGTGGTGAAAAAAATATGTCAATCGATTCTCCTAGTGATTCTGAACAAACTAGTTTCAGGTTTAGTATATACTAAAACTAAGGTTGTATAAGTCTTCAAAACGAACAAATAAACAAACAATTACTTTTAGGTACATACATATAATAGATAATTTGATTGACGATGTACATACATAATTCATTAATTTTATTTGGTTAGGTATTGTATAATTATGTTAATTCGATAATTGAATTGTCATTTTGTGACAGGTAATTATTACTATTACCAATAAATTATCATAAATTATCTTATGTTTTGTTAACAAACCGGCAATATGTAAGTAATACTTTTTTTTTCTTCGGTAACTCCTCATGGATACCATCTACCCGGAAAGGCGACAGGGTTATGCCGGACTTGTACCGCCTAAAAACCCATTGTTCCTTCTCCTGACCTATGGCCGGGGTCGCGGGATTCGCAGCTATATGCACCGCGATCCCGGCAGGTCTCGGTCAGCCAACCTTGGCGGACCTCTTCTTCTGTGGAGTCTTGCCCCACCTCCTCTTGAAAGGTGCGCGCGGAACACGGCGCGCCGCATTCTCGGGCCTGTCACTGGTCGGGCGACGGGTCCCCTAACCCACCGCCCGCAGGCCACACACTAGGGTGGCCTGAGATCGTCACGCGCTCTCCGGCGGCGCCCGGTGCGTCTGGCACGGGAAGGAAGAGTGGCAGTCGCCTCTCTCTTCCTCTCCTCTCCCTCCCTGATAGCACTTACGTCCTTGCAAAAGGAGGCGACGGCTTCCCATACACTCTCGCTACCGACCATGGATAGAACCACGGCTGGAAGCGAGAGGTTATCACCGACTGCCGCTATTAATTCACGGCGCTGCGTCGCCCACGTGCCGGGCACGCCTGCAGCATATGCAGCGCTGTGTCCTCAGGGCAGCCGACGCAGTGGTGACATCCGGGCGTCTGCTCCCGGCCTATGCGACACAGGTACTTTCCGAAACATCCATGTCCCGCGAGCACCTGCATCAGCTGGAAGTTGAGGGCACCGTGCCGCCTCTCCAGCCAGTCTTCCGTGACGGGTGTTCCTGCCGCCGCTATGGCGGCGTGCTCTGCCCTGGGTTGCGCAAGTAGTCTCTTCCACTCGGCCACTAGGATCTGGCGGAGCTCACTCCGCTCAGGCTCCTCCTCGCGCTGACGATATCTTAGCGCCCTCGCCGCCAGATCCCAGGGCATCGATCCGGCTAGGAGGCTCGCCGCCTCGAAGGAGATCGTACGGTATCTCCGTATTACCCTGACGGCAATCGTGCGCTGCGGTCTCCGCAGGATTGCAACGTTGCGGGCCGTTAGGATGTTCACCTAGATTGGTGTCCCATATAAGGCCATGGGCCGTACGATCCCCGCGTAGAGCCTCCGGCAGGAGGCATTGGGCAACGGTCGCGACATTGCAGCCGCGGCGCCCATCAACTTCGGCGTCAGTTGTCAAAAGTGAGGCCCAAACTTTTGTTAAACCGTGTGCAACTTTTATCAACAAAGAAGCCTTTCTTTTATAAAACCTCCAACCCAGCACATTCGTACTATAACACCTAGATACCATTAGCTGATACGGTTCTCACTTCATCACGAAAAATACGCAGACACGTAACATTTGACCCGCAAGGTCAATTGCTCCCAAATTCCCTGACCACGTACAATGTCTTGTAGGCTCACAAGCCACTACGCCGATTAGGGCGGCCATTACACCGCTCATCGTGTGGAATATTATTTAATACCAATTTGTGGGACACTTAGCGGCGAACAGGCGGCAGATAAGGTAGATACGAGAGGGTAAGTCGTGGATGTAGAGACGGTGGAACAGATAATGAGTGGGCGTAGTTAATGGGTTAGTTTTAGGCGTGGTTGAGAAATTATTGAGCAAAAAATCAAAGCCTTAGGGTCTTCCCACATTTATCGACGCGGAATCGGCTTAAGTCGAGTGCGTATCATCACACTACTCGACTTATCTATACAAACGGCTCGTTTCGCCGTCGGCCGGCGTCGCGACGCGTCGTCCGAGCCGAGCCGATGCGAATGGTATTAGTAACACCCTTATTACGTAGACATAAAGGCTTTTTTGACCGATGTTAGCCGATTCCGCGTCGATAAATGTGGGAAGACCCTTAAGCGCAGTTCAGACTACACTATACCATTTCGCTATAAAGTAAAGCGTATTGCGTCATAAGCTAAATAGCCTGACGTACACTATAATGCTAAATCGCAAGCCGGTCTGCTATGTATAGCAAGTTATTTGAGGGCAATCCGACGGGCGACGGACGGGGTAGAAGTGAGGCGGGGTGTTGCTATATCGCAGAATTCTTCAGCCCCCACCCCGCCTCAACCAGTGTCGCCCGACGGATCCCCGTCAAATAACATGCCATGTCGGACGTAAAGAATAGCACACCCCATCTGTTCCCATGGGTTTCGTAAAAGGCGACTAAGGGATTCACTAGAGGATGCCACAGCAGCGTTCTCTGAGTACTTTAACAACCATACTGCGATCGCCAACCCGCCTGTCAAGCGTGGCGGTCATGGAAAACCCCCCCAACATGGCTTGGGGTAGGCCTGTGTCCCAGCAGTGGACGTCTTTTGACTGAACGATGATGATGAACAAGTACTGAACAGTTACTTTTACTGAAAGAGGTCACACAGCATACAAGTTTTTTCTGTAGAGCCCCATGATTTAGAACGTTTCTTTCATAAATTATTACGATACAATTACTCACAAGTCACTTCCAAATCTTCGTAGCTCCACGTACCCTACGCACATCAACCCTGAATGACCGGACGGGCTCCGTGATGGAATGAGCCATACATATGTATACCCCGGCGCTCTGAGGCCCGGCTGTCGTTACTTACATTACAACGTATTCAGTTTGTCTGTCGGTCACAAGTCGAGGTTAAGCTGGCTTGGTGATAACATTATGTTTATTTGTAGTCTGACTCTATTGAAACGAGGTAAACAATATTACCTCGTTTATTCATTCAACATACATATTGAGAACATTTTAAAATATTTCTATAAAAAACACAAACTGGACACAACTTGGAGCCCACCGGCATTGGGAACAGGGTCCAAGCTGCCGGCAGTCAGGGCTACAGGGAAAGGAACCTCTTCACAATACGCGCCGTGTCGAGGAGTACTGCTTTCTGTATCAGGCCCTTAGTCCAGCCACCTAACGAGATCCCCATGAGGTGTTTGGTCGAGGCTCTTGGCCATTAGGCCGTTGACCGTTACGACTATCGGCACAATGGTTGCCGAATCCACATCCCACATGTTGACACCCTCGTGTGCTCAGTCAAGATATTTAATTTTAAACAATCGTGTTCTTAAATTTGCAATAATTCTCTTTTGGTTGAACATTGCCATCTTGTGGTACCTACTTATATTTCTTCTGAGCGCGTACGTCTATAATAAATTGTAATATTTCATGTACCTATCTTAACAATAACGTTATCGATTTTTACTTTGCACCCGTCGAAATAATAAAATGCAGTCGACGGCTACGTATGTTTTTAGTCACTCAATTTGCGAATTACATAACTCGTAGGTAGCTTCCGAATGCGTGTGGAATATTGTTTTGTCTCTTCCTCCATTTTGTATTCAACGGCCGCCATTTTGATTTTATAAAAACAAAACCTAGGCTATAACCATCGCACGGCTTAAATGAATCGATAGACACCTCGAGCATTAACATCCATCCAGCCGTTGGGATGCTTCAAGAGTATAAAGAATCCCACATACATAGATACGCGTAAAAAACATAACCTTGACTTTGTTGTCGCGCAGTCGGGTAAAAAGAGTAGCGTCATACACAGATATTATTTACAAAGCATCATATACGAGGAGTGAGGCGTATTTATCGTAACAGCTATTTAAAACAGGTATCTTATGATAACAGACTGTAACTGTGACAAACGAACTGAAAAAGCCGTTCCTGTTCCACGAGCTAACAAAATCCCCTTGATAGTCACAAGCTTTTCTCTATTCATGCTTATGACAGTTACCTTAGTTAGAATAAGATAAAAAATGTTACTGTTACTCTGTGACACCCTGTTACAGCCGTCACAAGTTCTTTCCTTTTCTCGCATAAGTTTACCACCTTAGTAAGAAAGAGAAGTCCTGCTGTTACAGTAAACAGGTTAAACGTTGCCATCTGTGGAAACAGTGAACACACAATAGTTTGTTCCCACATAGTATGAAGTAACAGACTGTTATTTTGTAACAGGTTTTTGGAGCTGCTATTTACGTGTAACAGGAACAGGCGTAACACATACGTGATTTTACCTGTTACAACCCACTCCTATCATATACTTAGGTATAATGTATTATAGATCCTGCAACCCTAGGGACATTTCAACCCGGCTTTTCTCCCCCGGTTCGCCTCACCAGAGTAACTTTAGATGTCGATATGTTTTATCAAACATACACAGGAATCTCTAAGCTTTTATAAATGCTACGTTTCTGTTTACTCCGAGGGCTGCAAACGAGTATTATTTAATTTTACGAGGGTTATAATCAGCGGTGCGACATCAGCGTGTAAAAATACCGGACATGAGGAAAGGAAAAAAGATAATAGTGATGTGACTCACCCGTGAGTTACCTCGTTTGAGTTCCTCAAAATTAAAAACGAGGGAGTATTTCAACTTTGAACCTACTCATCTAATTCCTCAATTTATTATTTCTAACTATAAGCACAGTATACAAGGTGTAAACGAATTCGTGGAATTCCTTAAAACCACCATGATCTACTACTGGTGTAGCTAGGCGTCGCACGCGAAATAGCTTGATTAAAAAAAGAAAGCTTTTTTTTTACATGCGGTTTTGTTATCGATCGTATCTAGACCACCTAATAAGGATAAGTAAAAAAAAAGTTTCTTTTTTTGCAATAAAATAATTTTATTTCATTGAACATTTCGATGCCACGCATAAATTAATTAAAGCACGGCGACACGGCTGGCGGGCACGACTAACGCGATATCGCTCTTTGCAGTCAGATAACTCAAGGCTCGAAAATCTTAACTAATAATATTATAAATGCGAAAGTAAGTTTGTTTGTTTGTTACTTTTTCACGCCTAAACCACGGAACCGATCATGCTGAAATTTTTCATACACGTTGTCAGTTGTACAGAAACGGACATAGGGTACCTTTCATCCCGAAAAAAAGTACTGTTCCCGAGGAAAACAACAATAACGATAATAGATGGCGCCACGTGTCTTTCGAATCATGATTGAATTATATTATTACAGAAACTTTAGTAGTGTGTCAAGAGTTTTTTTTTTAATTAACTCTCGCGAAACCGCGGGCAAAAGCTAGTGACTCATAAAAAGAAATTGTAGTAATTAAAAAAAAAATTTTTTTTTGTTTTTCAGAAATTCCCATTTAGGGTTAATCTGTGTCTGGGTCACGTGGTTTGAAGGAATTACACGAATTCGTTTACACCCTGTATAAAATATACATAATAAGCCAAAGCAGTACTTCAACGTTACGTCGAAACGCTTCGCAAGGATCATCTACAGCAGTCCAAAAAGAGACGCCGCCCTAGAATTAGTAAAACGAAATCTGTTACAAATTTTATATTATAACAAAGTAGGACAATACTGAACGAGCTAATATTTTATAATAAAACTAAAAAAGAAGCCATTTGCCCTATAACCATGTTTTATTACGTGTTTAATGTGAGAACAAGCAGTTGTGTGGGGACAACTGCTACTTGTCGCTCGTAAATCGTAGCAAACGATGCGTGTGCGCCGATATCATTATATAGGGCAGTGACGTAACGCACAGATTTTACTGATTTTCTTTTATCGCCGCCGGTCTGAAGACATCAGTGTTTTTGATGATCAAACAGTGATTAATAAAATATTTTATTTGTTAATATTATGTACGGAAATTATGAATTTAAGGAAAAGAGAAAATGCGAAATTAAATATCTTAGTAATATCAGTGTTTGTTATTTTTATATTAACAACCGGAAAACTATTTGATTCCCTTTAACTATTTATCTAATTATTATATCTTTTGAGAGAATATTATACTAGAATGTAGAGCCACAGATTGTGCGTTCAGAAGAACCGATAAAATGGCGTTGTGTTATAAAAGCCTTCGGTAGCTTAGTATGAAGATATCGTGCCTATCCGGTCCTACTAGGGGCTAGTATATTTAAGAAGTGTCTGATCAAAAGTGGCTACTTACGTCATAAACTATTTCACAGAAATGACCAAAAACTTGTCTTATTTTTTTCTAGTAAATAGCTTGTTTTGACCAAAATTAAGAATATTAGAGACATTTTTCATAGAGAAATAGCCTTTCGTGCAGTCTGTGATCGGAAATGAAGACGATTTAAAAAGTCTACTCTGTAAGAAAAAAAGCTTTTTTTGGAAAACGTAATTAGCGACTTTGTCATCAGAGACTCCTTATTTTATGTACGTAGTGTTAGTGTATAGGTAACTGTGAGTTTTTTTTTATTTACGAACATTTCCGCGGTCTTTGAAGCATTAAATACACACATCAAAAGTGTCTAGGGATCAACATATATTTTTGCAATAACTTTTCTCCTGATTGATATTAATTAAAATTTTCTTTAAGGATTCATCAAATAAAGTGTTTTCGTTTGTCACAGTAACGATAAACCAAGTCACCTTTGCATTAATAAAGAAATTTGCCATTTTCCTAATAAAGGGATTTTTGACATTTGAACCACTAACACAAAAGTTCGAAAAAAAGACTGAAATAACAGTTTTCTTTAAAATTTTATTGGGTAACTTAAACAATTAATAATCCGTGTTTCTACCGCGAACACTAACAACACAAGAACATCGGTTTGGCATACTCAAAATGAGTTCATCCAAATCACGCTGTGGAATGGCCGCCCATGTTCGTTGCAACAACAAAAAAAGGTCTTCTTGCGACTGGATACCCTCCATATTCGGCAGAGCTCTTCTCTGTAGCATATCCCATGCATGCTCAATCGGGTTCAAGTCTGGCGACTGAGCAGGCCAGGGCAGGACATTGATGTTAGCTGCGGCGAGAGTCTGTCTTACAACTCTTGCGGTGTGCGGTCGTGCATTATCATGCATTAACTGAAATAAGGGACCGATTTGCGCTTGTAGAGGAACGATGACGTCTGATACAATCGTCTCAGCATAAATTTGAGCGTTGAGGTTGCCTCTGATCCAAATCAACTCAGTTCTTCCGCCGATCCAAATACCCGCCCATACCATGATGGTTCCACCACTATAAGGATGGACTTCCTGGCAGGATTTTAATCGCTGTTGGCGTCCAGGGGTTCTCCAGTGTCGTATACGTCTTGTATCCGGTCTCATACCAAAACGAGACTCATCAGAAAAGCACACGAAACGCCATTGTTCTTCTGCCCAATTTCTGTGTCCTAGAGCCCATTGATATCGAATCCTACGATTGTGCATTGCTATAGGTGGTACCCGTAGCGGTCTTCGGGAATGAAGGTTCACTTCATGCAAGCGGTTTCTGACTGTTTGGTCGCTAATTAAGTTCCCTGAAGAGTGATGAAGCCTCACGGCTAACATCATGGCGGTTATTGTTGGAGCTCTTCGAGTTAAGATTTGAATGTATCGGTCTTGTCTCCGTGTGGTGCAGCGATACCGTCCTCCATGGCGCTCAGCCACGGTACCAGTGCTTCGGTAACGTGTCCAAAGTCGACTGATAACACTCTGACTTGTATTCAGAGCTAAAGCCACAGTACGTTGCCGGGAACCAGCTTCTATCATTCCCACGGCTCTGAGCATTTCTTCCCTGCTTAAATGACGTCGCCGCTCCATAATAACGTTGGTTTTAATCAGTAGTAGGGAAACAGTAGCACTAATAATGTCTTCAATGCGTTGTATGTTTTTATAGGGAAAATATTGACAGCTGATTTTCATCTTTTACTCGAATTTGATTCACAGTTCCTGATTCAAATTATGAAATGCACCAAAAAGGATCCATATAAATTTATAAAATCATAAATTTATTACAAAGCCACATCTCAATCTCAAGAAATCCGCATAAAAATGCTTGATCCCTAGACACTTTTGATGTGTGTACTTGCGGGGAACTCTTTAAGAACCGATGATATAATCGGAAGATTGTCCCAATAATCGGTTTTGGCGTTCTAATGTAATTTCATTGGCCAACAGCTTTCCGCATACTAGTTTACAAAATTATTCCACCCGCAGTTGAGAAGTTTTCCGATCGTGTAAACGCTATTGTTTAACCAAACTGTGTTGTAGTGTACGTATTGAAATAAATCTGCGTTTGCACGTCTTGGGTTAACCTTTTTACCAGACTGCTCATAAAGGAGGGTATATTACCCTTTTCTTTCGTTCCCATTCCTGATCATTCGTTCCATATAATTTCCCAGTCTATCAAATCATAACATGCAGTCGGAGGCTACCAATGTTTGTGAATGACATAGTTTCTAAGAAGCCTTCGACTGTTTTTGTTGTGATTTGAAAGCATATTTTGAACGCATACTAAATATGTCTTGTATAGGTACATCTTTTCAGTTCTTTTTACAAGTAATTCCTTTGTTTTTTTCTTTATTATTTATTAGTAGGTACTTTTAATACTCTGTTCAACGAAAAATGATTCCTGACATAGCGGTCATTTCGTAAATTATAGCTGTGAAGAGACTGCTGTCGAAAAAACGTAGACGACATCATCAAAAACCGTAAAATAGCTGTAAAAGCCAAGTTTTTTTAATAATATGTGGTATTCTTTGTATTGTAACGTTTTGTAGACAAACGCCAGGACTCATCTTGCGTTAAAAAATGTTTGAATATTATGTCGCCTAAGTATTGACGCAGATCTCATAGCCCCACAGTCTATCAATGGTTAGTGTGCGGTGTGGTTTGTCGATAAATCTGCCTTGTCTAATAAAATCCATCGGCCGGTATGCCATGCCGTGCCGATTGTCCGGACTACCTACATACCTATGTATAAATAGATCGTATGTACGTATGGATCGGTAGTCGACATTAATATTAGGGAGGTGTAGTAGAAATAGATTTGTTGTTCAATACAGTATTTATATAGATAGAGTTGATGTAGGTACACGATCATTTAGTTGCGGAAAATGTTTGGTGTTTACATCTACTTCGTTATCTACACGAGTACCTACTTTGTTGATATCTGTTTTTGATTTTAGACGTATCATAGCGAGCTAACAGAGGCGTGTAGGAGTAAATCTATCATTACAGTTATAGCTAATATCTGTATGTCAGGTATATTTTTTTAACCGACTTCAAAAAGGAAGAGGTTCTCAATTCGGATGTTTATATTTTTTTTATGTATGTTTGGGCGTAACTCCGTCATATGTAGACGGATTTGCAAAATTCATTTTTTTGTTTGAAAGAGTATTCTTCCGAAATGGTCCCATTTAAAGGACAATGCTCATGGATGTATGGAGTCTCGTACCATGCTGCATCACAGTCAAACTTTGTTTTTTATAGACTACACTTATCATATTAACTCCCACAGCGGTTCTTTTTGAAAATAAAACGCGTGTTTCGGAGATTTAAAAAATAAACTAAATAACCTGACAATGTGGACATGTCATACACGATTTATTATTGCTCTAAAAAACAGTAATCCGCATCTATTGCATTCTACATCTCTATGACCGGCTGTGAACGGCCAATTAACCATAGATAAAAAAATGATAATCGTTTGAATAAAAATTCTATTCTAGTTGTTTTTAATTAATGTAGAATCGGCAAAATATATTTTTTTACATGTTTTTTGAAATATGTGATCATGATACTTTCAAAATTCAAGGTTATAGTAATCATAAATCATGTGAAGCGGAACGTCATGTAAAGGGAATAAAACAATATCATCAACACTTTTTTAATTTAAATTAAATTCCCTGTTCAAAAATCAATTCCCCGACGCTTAATGTCGTAAATATTTATGAAAATAATTACTATAATATTTTGACCATGAGACTTTTTGGTGCCACTTTTGGTCATTCTCCTTTAACTCTTTCTTTAAAACAGTCATCAGTGATACTTTAAGTGGCCCGCGAATTAGTACCCCATTTCCGACTAACCTTGCACAATAGAAATGATTTATAACTTTCGACTTAAACTAAAAAGGCAAAGAACTAAATCCTTATAATTAAAATATTTTCACAAGGCATTATAAATTCTACGCGAACTATGCTAGCTTTCAGTATCTTCATTAGTTAGAGCTTGGAGCCTCTCCAGCAACAGCTTGGTAAATTTAGCGCCACAGCCTAAGACGTGGCTGCGAATTAAGTTACACTTTGACCAGTTGGCCAACGGCACTTTGAAGAGGCTTTCCTGGCTCGTAACAATGTCAAACGTGGCTTCAAGTTTCAGGCTATGTTGTTTGTTTTCGAATATTTGAAAGTTTGTAAGTTCAATACGATAGCTACAGTTCTGTCTTCGAACCAGAAACTGTTTCTGGTTCTAACAAAAGTTTTATGAAGTTATTTTCAATCTGTTTTGTTTGTGAGTATTTTTCTCTAGTTCAATAATGGTTTAATGATTTATTCCGTTTATTCCTTGTGGATGCATATGAAATTATATTTTTAAATACATGACATATTATTATGTTTATAAAAAAGATAAACAGTACACATTTAAAAAAGTAGCCCACCGGCTTCGAGAACAGGGTCCAAGCTGCTTGTGGTCAGGGCTCCAGAGAAAGAAACCTCCTCAATGAGTGCCGTGTCAAGAAGTACCGTTTTCTGTATCAAGCCGCCTAACGAGAGCCTCATAAGGTGTTGATCGAGGTTCTTGGCTATTAGGCCATTCGACGTAACGACTATCGGGTTAGTGACAGCTGAGTCCACATTTCACATTCCTACAACTTCGTGAGCTAGATCAAGATATTTTATTTATTTATAGTTTAATTCCCTTTATTCACTACAAATACTTATTAATTACATTTTTAAATATTCAATTAAAAACATATAAAAAATGTAGCCCACCGACATTGACTTAGAATACTTATTCTAAGTCAATGTCCACCGGCATCGGGAACAAGGTCCAACTACGGGCGGTCAGGGCTCCAGAGAGAGGAACTTCCTGACAATACGCGCCGTGTCCACAAGTACCGCTTTCTGTATCAAGTTAATTTTTATTTACATTACTTCAGGCAGTGAAATTTTGTTGTATAAAAATTCAAAATGAACGAATTACACATGGCGCTCTCTCACAAACTCTAGTAACATTATTGTAATTACAGATATTTTTACACATATAGAAAAAGGGATTATTCTCACGATTTTGATATTAAACACACGAAATATTTTACAAGCACAAATTAATATTTTTTCTACATGTCAATAAAATGACATAGATTTTTGAGGCTGCTTGTGATGTAATTTTCAGATGTCGTAAACAGATGAATAAAAAAATAAATAAATGGCAATTTTCTTGTTCTTGTCTTATGCGAACGAGTTATGTAAGAATAGCTCGTGTCCTGGTGAAAAGATTAGCCAATGAGCAAGGTTAGTAGCTGATTGCTCAGGGTGCATCGGGTGTACTTCAGTATCCTCACTCGTGGATAGTCTTTTCATGCACCTCAATATAAGCAATAAGTAACTATCATTGTAGTAAGTATCATTTTTGTTCTCAGCTTGACGATGGCATCATCGTTTCATGACATCCTGTATGTAACAATTTTTCCCGCATCCCAGCTCATTAAAGTAAACCAATACCTATAACGCAAAGAAAAAATAAACATCTAGACAAAATAAGGTATTATAGAGAACATTTTCAAGACTATGTTTCAAGGTTGTTTATTATTAACGATTCCGAGCCATGTGGAGGGACAGGAGTCCTTGAAGGCCGGACTGGAGTGCGCCAGGTGGATGTCCAGTAGTTCCGCGATGGGCAGCATCTTGGAGGCGAGTGCCTTCAGCATCGCGATGACCTGGGGGCCCACGCTCTGAGGCTTGGTGGATAACACATCTAAAGCCCTGGAGCGAATCGCGAAGTTCACTGTGTTGCGGAGATGGTACTGTAGAACAAGGAAATATTGTCATATTTGTATTTCGGCGTTTGTATTAGAGACAAATCTCAGTAGCGTTGGTAAAGCGTCAGCGTTGGTAGAGCGTCAGTGTTGTTAGAGCGTTAGCGTTGGTAGAGCGTGAGTGTTGTTAGAGTGTCAGCGTTGGTAAAACTTCAGCGTTGGTAAAGCGTCAGCATTTATCAAATGTGAGCGCAGGGCGATGATCTGGTGAAGGTCGCGGGAATCCGCTGGATGCGAGAAGCACAGGACCGGTCGATGTGGCGATGCTTGGGAGAAGCCTATGTCCAGCAGTGGACGTCTTTCGGCTGAATGACAATAATGATGATGATGAGCGCAGCGCGCACATTTTTGTGATGTTGTTAGTCCCTCAAGATAATTTGCTAGCACGGTTCACTATACAAATAATTGTAAAAAAAATAAGTTACAAGTCAACATTTCTGTGTTCAAACTTAGTTAAGTACTGTACAAATCATCATCCTTAAATTGTTTGTACTTGCCTGTATTAGCAGCGCTACTGCAAGATGCACCGGTTGGATCTCCATGTCCCTGAGCCTCCGTACCAGGTTCCTCGGCGTCAAGTCATCCAGCTTACCCAACTGGGATATGATTCTTGGAGCCTGCGATAGGATTAATCATTAGATTTTTTTAAAGCCAATGGTCAATGAACGATTTCCACCAAACGGGCCGCGCCGGAGCGCGGAGCGCATTTCACACTGTGCTGAAGGAAATTCAGGCTTCTATACAATAGTTAAGTTTAATGTTTGCATGGAAATTACACTGCTTGGATCTCGGTTAAATCAGCGCTTATACCGCGGCAGCCGGTCGGCTGCTCGAGTACGTGGACGGCGGCGCTCGGCTGTCGTCGCGTCCGGTCTGCTCCGCTCGGCCACACCGCAGGTAGAAACTGACTGCGATAGCGGATACACGAGCACGCGCGCGCATGCGCCCGGGTTCCAACAGACCCGCTACGGACGCGTGCTCGAGCATTCGATGCGACGCGCTGCGCTGCGCTCCTGCGTGGCCCGGTTGGTGGAAATCGTACATTATGCTTGTTTCCTCGATTTGTTTTTCGAAAATGTCTCTTTCAGCCATCTACAAGGTTAGTCAGAAAGGAGGTAAGTACTAATCTAACGACCTCTTAAAGCATCACTGATAACTGTTTTAAAGCCATTTTCAAAATTCGATAATTTTAATTTCCATGCAAAGATAATATTACGATTTTAGTTTTTTCAAAAAATCTTCATCCCTACTTTAGTTACGAATTCAGAAAATGGAGCTTTTAATATTTTTTGCTCAGTTTTACAAAATCCACGCTGCTTAACAATTTATTTTTCTGCAGCTACCAGTATTCCATTCAAAATATGAAATTAACAAGATTTACGCCCGATTATACCAACTTCGGATAGCGTTTATCTAAAAATTAAGTTAGAAGTTTTAACATAAGTAATTTCTATACTTAGATAAAACTTATCTGACCTTGGTTGAATCGGCTATTAATATCGGTAATCACTGAATACATAATAGTACTACGTAATTACCAATCGGTAACTGTCAATTTGCAACTTAAAACCCACGTTTAGTTTGTAATTTGAAACGTTATACCCTGATTAGCTGCTAATTAATTTACATATCTATTAAATTATAATAATGAACGGGCGGCGGGCTTATTTTAATATAGTATTTAACTCATTTTAATAATTTGTTGTTAATTTTTGGGTGTCTTTTCATCTGAACTGAATAAAAATAAATAACACTCTACACGGTGTTTCATAAAAACAAGTACCGCTTTGTGAACCAAACCCTTGATCCAGCTGCCTAACGGGAGTCTCAGCAGTCATTGTGCCGATAGTCGTTACAGTCAATGGCTTAATAGCCAAGAGCCTCGACCAACATCTGATGAGGCTCTCGTTAGGCAGCTGGATCAAGGGCTTGATTCAGAAAGCGGTACATCTGGACACGGCGCGTATTGTTAGGAAGTTCCTCTCTCTGAAGCCCTGACCGCCGGTAGCTTGGACCCTGTTTCCGATGCCGGTGGGCTACTACTTACTTTTATATCTCAATTTTTTTTTTATCTTTAAGAAATTATTTAATAAGTTATGTAAATGAATAAGCTAACTTGGACCCTGTTCCCGATGCCGGTGGGCTACTATATGATTATATTTTTAAATGTTTTTTTTTTGCATAGAAATATTGAAAAAAATAATTTATGTGTTTAGATAAATAAACGAAATTAAATATTATATCAAGTATCGCTTAAAATTATGAAGTATGAAAAACTAAGTTTTCTCACATACATGATGTGTTCTAATAAAGTACATAATCTAAAATATCTCTTTAGAATTTCGTTATAAGTATACCTAACACTTTTGGTATCTGACTATTCGTACACGTTAGAGCTGTATTTCACGAAGGCAGAGCTTAATTTCTCAACGTCGCTGTCTCTATTGTCAACCTAGGTTCAACGTAAGATTATACAAGAATAGAATTGTACCAAGCTTCATTTTAGAAACGTTTATTATGTTTTTTAAGGTACATAAAGAATTCAGCCATTAAAATGTTTGTGTAAAAGGTAAGAAAACTTTAGATCGTGAAAGATTGATTTTGCTCTGAAATTGTTAGGTAACTTTTATCTAAGGAATAATTTTGAAGTTTTGACAACTTTTGTACAGAAAATATGTCAAATTTTCGTATTTATTTCTCAGCTAAAAGTTATCTTACGATTGAAAATTCGGCTATAAAAGATTATTAAAGCAAAATATTTTTTTTTCGATCAATGGTTTGTTTTCTTGCCTTTTACCTATGCAAAATTTCAAATCACCAGACTATAATCCCCTCATTCATAAAAAACTTCATTTTTAAACACCGATTAAATTATACCTGTCTTTATCCATTGTATGTCAATGAATAGAGATGGCAATAGACGTAGACTCAAAAAAGTTAAACAAACTTTAACCATCATTTAAGAATTAGATTATGCCGATCTATGCTCTAAGTTTCCTTGACAGACATAATTGACAAGGGCCTGTAGACAACATGACAACCGATGATCGCCAGAGAATAGATACGCTAATTAACTGTATGGAAATGACATTACAAATCGCTTGAACGGTCGAAATCTTATGCCAATCCAGTACATCTCATTAGCGTTTCTATTCTATAGCGATCATCGATTGTAATGTTGTCTACAGGCCAAGAAGCTAATCTAGAGAATAATGTACTTTTTCCACTAACTGGGCCACACAGGGGTGCAGCGCAGCGCATCGCAGCGGATGCGCGAGCACGCGCCAGCAGCCGACCGCGTCCGCCTTGCGGCTACAATCTGCTGGAATCCGGGCGAATGCGCGCTCGTGCTCGCGTATCCGCTAGCATGCTCTCAGCGACTAGTGATGCTTTCGTGTCGCAGTCAGTTTCTACCTGCGGTGTAACCGGGCGGAGCCGACCGGACGCGACGATAGCCAAGCGCCGCCGTCCACGTACGCGAGGAGCCGACCGGCTGCCGCGGCGTCCGAGCGCAGCCGACTGGCTGACGCGGCATACGCGCGGATTTAACCGAGTTCCAAGCGGTGTAAATTCCATGCAAACATGAAACTTAAATATTGTATAGGTAGAAGCCTGAATTTCCTTTAGCACAGTGTGAAATGCGCTCCGGCGCGCCCCGGTTTGGCCCGGTTGGTGGAAATCGTACTTAACTGCATGCTAACTAGCAGCGCTTGAAGTATCAGCAAGCTAAAGTGGTGATGGTTTATGTCTAACAAAAGACCGATGGCCGTTGAAGCTGCTGTGACTGAGTGGATGTCGTGCATCACTTTTTCTATTCTTTAACTTAATCACGTTTGACCCTAGTACCATCTGCTTCCTGATTCCGAACGATTCGATTAGTCAGTTGTCGCTTGTTTCGATTAGCTATCTCTTTCTCTCTCGTTACGAGAATCGGAGACGAAACAAGATAACAAACGAATCGGTCGACAATAGATTCTAAATCGGGGGGCTGATGGTAAGAGCAGACAGGGTCTAAGATGGAGCACACGAATCCAAGTAGCAAAGATATAGAGGGACTCTCCTATACCCCTCTGGCTCTCACATACACACGACAGAAGACAGTAAACTGCTTGGCTTTAATGTTCAGGTGGTAGCTGATCAGGCGGACCGAAAAATTCTATTACTTACTAAAAATGTTGAGAAAATTTTATATTCTAGGCATGGGCACACTTTTTTTCTACAGGGGCCAAAAATACGCAAAAAGTTATGAAGGGGGCCAGAATTTCAAGATTTTTGGCTCAAATAATTTCGACTATTTGTTATTGCCACTCTTGCTCTAAAGCGAGGGTTGGTGGGTCGGATTAAAACCGGGCCATAGTCTGCCCATCCCAGATCTCAATACTCAATACATTTATTGCACTCCACAAGTTAAATAGGTTCTTGGCCCACACAGAAATAACTTACAGTAAACATGATGTCATATAGCCGTGCAGCAGCGTGGAACACTTGCACGTCTGCCATCTGGTCGTGCATATCCCTGCTCTCAACAGACATGTAGTAACGATGAGCTGTGTCTATGCGGTTCTCTGCTGTAGTGTTTCGAGGCAAATCCTGCAAAATTGTGCTCGGGTAGAAAATTAAGCTTTCAGATTATTTAGCTATTGTTGTCCGAACCTATTGTTCTAGTCCGATATGCATGAAGAATTGCTGTGCACTCACTGTGTGCTAAGCTATGTTTCGGTGGGTTTATTAATTTTATTTATGAGTTTTTTGCACTATAAAGGCGGAGATGGGACGTTTTAGACATCGTATATTTTCATCAACTTGACTAAACGAAACGAACATACGTGTAAGTAAGCCAATATGGAAATATTAATGACATTATTGTAACTTGCACAGATATCAACTTTAAGAAGAAGTAAACTATGTATATTGATTTCCGAATGACAAAATCTATGGCAAAGGTCGTTTATCAATTTAAATTTTTAATAGAAATTGGACTGTGTGTAACGATGTTTAGATTTCTAATCCCAAAGCTTATTAATTTTAAAATGGCTGGAATATCCTCACATATGGCGATATTTATTAAGCGTTCAGACGGGAGCGCGAAATAATTCTATCGATGCATTATTTCGTCTTGGTAGACGAAAAAATTATCTCGCGTTTCGCATGTTAGGCTAGCTGTTGGTCAATGTATTGATTGTTTAAACGCTTAATAAATATCACGATTCGGATCGCGATCCAAATATCGCGACAAATCGCGTCACTCGAACTCGAATCGCGTAACTCGAAGGTTGTTGCTGATAATCAGCGCTACTGGCATTAGGTTCGTCCAAAGTCAACACATTTAGTTAATTTTTAGTAGATATTTAGATTAGATACCATGGTAACCTGCGCACAAAGAGTACGCTAAAGACTATTTATAAATGGACCATAGTTTTATTTTTTAGTTTTTGCGTGTTTGGGTTACCAGATAATTTTATGTTTAGATTTAAGTTAAATTAGTTTAAAGAACTATTACTTAAGTATGCGTTGTGCGTCCCCTTGGGAATGGAAATAAATACTTTTTGCTTTCTATAAATATTGACCGTGTAGTATTTTCCTAAGAGACTATCGGAGAAAAAACTTTAGCTAAAAAAAAGAAAACAAAAAAAACCTATTTCTGTACATACCTTGGCAATATCGATGAGCTTCATAATCAAGGAGGAATAAATGCGTCTGCTGATCGCGTCGGTTCGCCTCGACCGATAATTGTCTACCTCGCTGGAATAGTACAAAGATAAATTGAAAAATACCAAGGATTACGAGATAAATTACAAACATTCCTTGTATTGTTTTTGCGAGTTGTGGAATATGCAAAGTTTACAAAATTAGATGCTGTTTTTGTGTTGCCATCTTATTTTCTATGCATATTTCTGGAATAACTGTCGTGTCTAGAGAATCAGAGGGCTACCTACTAATTTTGGGAGCCTGCCATTTTGTCAAAATTATTTTGACCAAATTTCATTACCCAAACGCATTTTAGCAACCTTTTTCATACCAATGCAACATTTTGGAATGATTTTAGTACGCACATTTTCATTTGGTCAAATTTTTACTCGGCAGAATATTATCAAGGATAAATCATTAAGGCATTTGGTCTTTAATCAAATGATTTATTACAGCAAACAATCTTTAGACAATAAACATTTAGTCAAATTGTTGTAACACGCATAAATCTTTTTTAAATCGAAACAGAACTAAGAAAAAAAAAGTACTAGTTGGTAAGAAAGTTATTGTTTAAACGTTCACTTGCCAAACATTAGGTTTGCGTTACAATTTATTTGTGAACAGTTTATTTTCTAGGTAGTAATTTGGCAAATGAAATTATGCAGAAACTTGTTTGGGAAGTGAAAATTTGGCAATTTTTTTTTCGATGAAACAAGGGTAACATACTTATTTTAGGTGATTTCGACTCCGTTTCAACTGTCTCAGACCGGCTGTTTCGCCGTTGTTTAAAACAGCCGGAGGTGCTAGTGGTTGAACAATTTACTTATATCAAGCTGTTCACAGACCGGATTAAATCCGGGAAAAAAACCGAGCCCGGATTTAGTTGAGGACTGAGTCCGACCGGTTTTCTTGACGGTTCGGTCTATACAAGGTTAGTCGGAAAGGGGGTACATAATAATGAGTAATTTTTGTTCTACAACTTTCCCCAAAAGTCAATAATTTAAGAGAAACAGCTGTTCAAAGATTTCATAAAAAAAATCGCTAAAATATATCTATCCTTAGCTACGATCAGCTGTGTTTACATTTTAGGTCATATTTGGGGTCACGAATCAAAAAATCCATTTTCTGAATTCGTAACTAAAGCAGGGATGAAGAATTTTTGAAAAAACTTTTTTTTTAAGGAAATAAAAATAGTCGAATTTTGAAATTTTAACACTCGCTTTAAAACCGTTATCAGTGATAATTTAAGTGGCCTGCGGATTAGTACCCCCTTTCCGACTAACCTTGTATAGGAAAACGTAGTATTGGCGACGGTTTTCAGCATAGTGGGAACGGGGCCTTCCCCTTTTCTCGTGTCTGCACAAACTACACAATAATGAATTTTGATAATATTAGCCAGGCAACCAGGTTAGTATCGTGGCTGATTGCACGATATGGCTCCTTGAACGCACCCCAATGAGGCTTTAATACCCATTGAATGAGCAGTTACTTTTATAATGTTTAATCTTTATGGACGTACCGCAACCGCATTGCAACCGTAACGCAACCTAAGATCTGAATATCCTTATAATGGTTTGGTTATATAATAATATCACTACATAGTACAAAACAAAGTCGCTTCCCGCTGTCTGTCCCTATGTATGCTTAGATCTTTTAAACTACGCAACGGATTTTGATGCGGTTTATTTTAATAGATAGAGTGATTCAAGAGGAACGTTTTAAGCTATAAAATGTACACGTACATACGAAGCCGGAGCGGGTCGCTAGTTAATGATATACACCGACTTCTTTATTGGACACATACAGAAGGACGCGAAATAAAATGTCAAAAAAAAGAAGTCCTTTTTCGAATTTCAAAGTTACCATGAATATCAATTTACATCATAATTGTAACTATTACATAAAAGTGTATTACATAAAAAAAATTGTACGTTTTCTAGTTGCGCTGCATTCTGTTTATTATAATATCACTATCATTTACAATGTTATGAAATATTGTCTTTATTAATTGTATTTTTTTTGTTTGTAAAATATCAACCTCTTTCTCAAGATGTTTATCACATTATTGTACTCTATTTTTCATGGAATAACTGAATCTGAAATTTAATCGGAAGAAATACTTAGTAAGAAAAAAAAATGCGGGGCTGGCTTCCTGACTAACCAGATTCCATTGTCTCTGTAATTGACTGGCGTCTGAACTACATTGCATGCCTTACCCAGCTATGTTGGGTAAATTTCCAGTTTAACCCGATGCGGTTCAATATCAATATTTTACACGTAACGACTACCGGAACTACGCACCTATACTAAGCTGTTCTAAGCCGTAATGGCGTTCCAGTCAGTTTGTATGGCAATCTGACATGAAATATAATGGTTACAACGCCATATAAACTATGGTTCATGCTATGATGGCATGACAATCTAAGGTAGTCTGTTAAAATGTTAACTTTACATGTTTTGTAAGTGTCGTGGTGGCCCGGAGGTTACAGACCCGCTTCTTAAGCACCGGGTTGTGGGTTCAAACCCAGGCATGTACCAATGTGACTTTTTCAATGTCATATGTACTTTCTTAGTTAATCTAAGACGCCACTGACATACGATGAAGGAAAACATCGTGAGGAAACCTGGACTTATAATGGTCTGAAATCGCCAACCCGCAGTGAGCAAGCGTGGTGATCAATGCTCGTTCCTTCTCTGTATGAGAAGAGGCTTTTGCCCAGCAGTGGGACAGCTACAGGCTAATATTTATTTTTATTTTATTACATGTTAACTGTCTTATAATAATGATAACTCAGTGTTAAGAAAATTAACATTAATATTTGACGACACGTTTGGTGCAGTGGCTAAGCGATTGGCTTCTGCGTTATAGGGAGTCTACTCCCTAAGCACGAAGTCTGTGGTTTCGGCCTTAGTTACGAGCCAATCCTACTCCCTATCACCTACGGCCATACGATTATTTCGGGGCCCGAACTAAGAATGAATGACAACACGATTTGACAGTTGTCCATAATACCGATGTGTTTTTGTCCATCCGAAAAGTTGAACTTGACACTTGTTTTGTTCACTCCTACGTTTCGAGCTACTTTCGGGAAGACTAACTTCGTTGACGGACTTAGGGAGTAAGCCCCTTGGTCCGTTCCATTTCCGAACAGAAAAAAAAATGTATGGCCTACAGATAGTTTTTTCGGGTTTGTGCGTTTGTGTATGTGAGATTTGTGTCTATAAACGCACCCACGATACTAGAGAAATGCTAGAGCTGGGCAACGTTTTTTAAAACAAAACATAAAAGTAACCTTTCCAAGATATGGTTTAAACCGAGACTAACGTAAACTCAGATTAAAAATACACCCATCACTTTCTAACGTCATACTAACAAAGCTGTCTTGACCATTTTATGCTTAAAATACACAAAAGGTTTTCTGCATCTATCGCTATCCTGCCTACTACGGTGACTGATCACTATACAACATTTATCTCTATAACAAAGTTAAAAAACATTCAAATCATTAATAAAACCGCCACTACACTAAATTATGAACAAGCTTTAAAAGATTTACAGCAAAGGAATTTATCAGACTTGTTATTTTGTAATGATCCGAATTTATTAATCGATAGTTTTATTAATATGCTAACCAACGTTGTAAATAAAAATACTAATATAAATAAAATTCCAAGCAATCAACGCATCATAAAGCCGTGGATTACCTTGGGCATCCTTCGCTGTATCAAAAACCGAAACAAATTGCAAAAACAAAATCGTAGTGACCCTCACAACGAAATATTAAAAATAACTTATACTAGATACAGGAACTACTGTAATAATCTAATAAAGAAATTGAAAAGAAAATATGAAAGAAATTTACTTGCACAATCAGTATCTAACAACAAATTACTCTGGAAAAATATAAAAACTATCACATACTCAAATAGATTAAAAAGTCAAAACATAGAATTACTAAACATAAAAACAACCCCCATAGAGTCAATAAACTACGTTAATGATTATTTCGCTAATATTGGAAAACAACTTGCTCAAAAAATTAATCCTGAATTTAATAATATTCCTAATAACCAAACGAATACATTGGGGTCACAACTTAATACCTTCGTATTACTAGATACGGATGATACTGAAGTAGACTGTATTCTGATGAATCTTAAATCTGAAAGTGCCCCTGGTTGGGATAACATCTCGACAAAATTCTTAAAATTCATAAGAAGGGAGGCTGTTCCCATTATAACTCACCTTACCAATCTCTGTTTTCAAAAGGGTGTCTTCCCGGCACCACTAAAACAGTCTGTTATTACCCCGGTTTACAAGGGAGGGGACAGCAACGATGTCAGCAACTACAGGCCTATTTCTGTTTTACCGTCGATATCAAAAGTGCTAGAAAAAATTATAAATATCAGACTAGCTAATTATTTCAAAAAATTCAATCTTTTATCAAATTCACAGTTTGGCTTTAGACAAGGTGTATGTACTGAAGATGCAGTAACTGTGTTAAGTTCTCTTGTAGCTGAGCACCTTGACAAAGGAAACAGGTGCCTGTCTGTTTTCTTGGATCTCAAGAAAGCATTCGACACCGTTTCTGTCCCAATCCTTGTAAACAAGCTGGAAAAAGCCGGAATAAGAGGGGCTGCACTCAGTTTACTCAAAGACTACCTTTCCAACAGGAAACAAAGAGTAAAAATAGGACAGTACTCCAGTGGCGGGGTGGATGTGACATACGGCGTCCCTTCAGGGTAGTGTTTTAGGGCCTACCCTCTTTCTCCTGTACATTAATGATCTCTGTAATATGGAAATAAAAAATGCTAAAGTGTTCTCGTATGCCGATGATACGTCTATCCTGTTCTCTGGTTCATCTTGGCACGAAGTTAAACTGAGTGCAGAGGCGGGAATGGCTCGGGTAGCTGAATGGCTGAAGGGTAACTTACTTTCCCTAAACACTAATAAGACAAACTACATATGCTTTAGCATCAGTAACCGAACACAGCCTATTGCTGAGTTGGATTTAAGGGTACACATGTGTGGAGACAAGCCTACTATAGTCTGTAACTGCCCATGCATTGAGAAGGTTGCTAAAACAAAATATCTTGGAGTTGTGATAGGTCAAGCACTCTCCTGGTACCCTCAACTTGAGCAAATTTCTGGGAGAATAAGGAAACTCAGTTGGATTTTTAAAACCCTCAGACACATTGTTCCAACTAAAATAGAGAGCTGTAAGAACCGTCCCAGAAATCTCTTAAATGAAATATATGTAGCACTGGCCCAGTCTGTGCTACTATATTGCATCCCGATTTGGGGCGGTGCAGCAAAAACAAAAGTTATTGACGTAGAACGAGCGCAGCGTGCATTGATTAAAATAATGTATTTAAAAAAAAAAAGATTCTCCACTGCAAGCTTATACCAAATAAGTGATTTACTTTCTGTTAGGAAACTGTATGTAACCCAAACCATACTAAAAAAACATAAAACCCTACCATATAACGGTAACAAAAAATCTAAAAGGAGAAAAGATTTAGTTGTCCAAGTTCCCCAAACTAAGACTAGATTTGCATGCAAGCAATTCAGTAAACGCTCTGCTCAGCTCTATAACAAAATTAACAGACATGTTTATGTACATAATAAAAGTTACCACGACTGTAAAAAAATTATAATAGACTGGATAAAACCACTTACTTACGAGGAAACCGAGGCACTCCTGCAACACGTTGAGTAGCCGAAACACACCTACACACCATAACTCACCACACACCTCATTACACACACCATACACACCACACCATACCACACACCTCACACGACACCACACACCTCAAACCACACCACGCACCACGTCACACATCACACCAAATCGCGCGCACACCACATACCACACATAACACTGCACTACTTACCACACTATACACTACTTCACATGCACTAATCGGGAAAAAATATATAAGTTTTATTGTTTTTGTTTGAAATGCAACCTTACTCACATATTTTTACTTATTTCTTCTTTAATTTTCTTCAGATTAGTAAATATAAGCTATGTACAGAAAAATTTAGTTACTAACATTGCATATTTACCCAAGGTCGCAGTGCACTGTATTAACTCTAGTTAGTATAAGTGTACGACAATGATGTAAAAGAGCGGAGCCTCCTAATACAGGCATTGTTTGCCTAAAGGGAGGCTTCAAACACGTTTAAATGTATTGCAATTTTTTATACTCACAATAAACTATTTTGTATTTTGTATTTTGTACTAACAAAAATAAATGTGGCTACTTTAAAACCGGGTTTTAGGTACTTAGACCATCTTTTGGGATAAGAAGGTACAAATTTTCGTATAAGATCTTCTATGTGATAGGTAAAAGCAAACATACATAAAACCAAGTAAAAATATTTTAAAGTAATGTGGAGAAACGAGGTGTGGTGTTCCTCCAACCAAAGGGTGGATCCTCCAACCAGGTGGAGTCTTATGCCTGGCGGGCTACTGCCCAACCGTTGTTGTTGGGAGGTTGTATAATTATATACTATCTGCGTGTTAAATCTTGATATCGCGATGTAGGCTTGAATAGTTCGCATGTGGCGTGATAGATGTCGCCACAGCAACAATAATATTCGAAGTTATTTACTCGTAGAGTACTTTTTTTAAACAGACGAGCAATCCTCTTACCTTTATACAAGGTGTCTCAAACCTCAACGTTAAGCCGGGAACAAATGACAGGCAGTTTATGATGGTTCAGTTTTTTTTTTTAGTTTTTTTATTCATTTCCAATTTCAAAGTTACCATGAAAACAATGTTTTCCTCATAAATCCTAAGTTCTATTGAATGTGTTTAAAAAAAGGAAAACAACTTTTTTTTTCACAACGTGTTACATAATTCCCCTCAAAAAAGAAAATGTTAATCAAGTAGTCTTTTATGGTTGTTGTCATTTACCTCTCAGAGGAAATTAGGTAAGAATGTAAATAACTTTCTGGGTAGTCTACTCTTTACTTTTAAGTTTTCAGGGTTGCTTTTCAGTGATGATTTTATTTTAGATATCCAAATTTTTTTTTGGGATGCTAATTTTATTTTAAAATATTGCCAATAGACTCTTTACAAGGGACCTTTTAATCCCCTTTCGGCTTTAGGGGTATTTTTGTAACACGTTGAATAAACTTCCCCATGATTTGTTCCTGGTTTAACGTGAGTTTCGTACAAACTGTGTATATTAAATTCTACATTACCGTTTAACAATATACTTGATGACGAGCGACATGGTTCGGTTGAGATACACCTGGTTCTCCTTCTTCAGGTCGAACAGCAGTTCTTCCTCAAACTTGGAGTCTTGCAGGGCTTCCACCACCGCCTTCGCTAGGCGACGGTTCTCTTGGAAATACTTCTGTTTCAAAGAACGGGATAAGTCGTTATTATCATTATAGGTAATCATGGTGTCTATCGCATGGATTTGTGCATGTGTTATAGCAGTATGCTGAGAGATAATCAGTTTGTTAAAAAGAACTTTAATAATTTAAAGAAATAAAATAATAAAAATACGCGAAATTCGAAAAGTTGTTCTACGAAAGTTGTTCAATTTCCGATACCGAGTAACCCCTCAACATTTTTAGAGTAAATTTTTAAACAGCCTGTATCATCATCTGCCTAGCCTTTTCCCAACTATGTTGGGGTCGGCTTCCAGTCGAACCGGATGCAGCTGAATATCAGTATTTTACATGGAGCGACTGCCTATCAGACCTCCACAACCCAGTAACTGGGTAATACGATACTCTTGGTAAGACTGGTTGTCAGACTTTCTGGCTTCTGACCAACAGTAACGACTGTCAAAGATCTACAAATGACAGCCGGGACCAACGGCTTTACGTGCTTTCCGAGGCACGGAGGAAACTCGCTACGGTAAATGGTCACCCATCCACAGACCAACCTCGGCAAGCGTGGCTTAACCCGAAAGATCGGTCTATGCGGCTGTAATCATTTAGCCACGAGCTCCTCAAACAGCCTGTATATCACTTGTATTTAGTTCATTATTCCAGATCCCTAGTTACTGTTGTAATGTATTTTTTCAGATTTTTCAATTAGTTCTCACAAGAAAACAGCATAAAGATTGAATTCATATTTTGTTAGTCTGTTTCGAATAAATATCACATAACATTATTTAATTTTAAAAGTTTCATTCTGCAGATACAGAAACGAAAAAAACCTTTGTTTCGAAATCGTATCACTTCCGCAAAACAAAGGAAAATGTATTTCGCAGCGATAAAGTAAATAAATGTTTTTAAGAACACGCTACAATGCAAAACCACACAATTTAGATCTCATAAAATGTAACAAAAGTAACAAAAAAGGAACTGTGAAATAAAATCGTATAGTTTTTTATCTTGGCGGCATTTACATCTGTATTATGCGTCCGTTATCAGAACATGCATTGTTGCCAAATTTCCGGAGCTGTTTTGCAATTCAGAATGTGCAACAAAACAATTACGATTACCTACCTCTACGTCGCTGGCGGCCGCGCCCGCCGCGTACACTAGAACGACCACGAACAGCACCATTCCCTACTGCAGTATAAACTTTAACTGTCTATACTCATTTTATTTTTCAGTAAAAATTACTTTCACAGAGAATATCTAACGAAAGCTGTATTTTTTTATTCACGAGGGACGCAGACGTTAGTGGCGGTGTATTTCAAAATGGCCGATGGCACGTGGTTGAACTGAGTGTAACGAAACGGTTGATGTTGGTCTCGTAAAACGTGATTGTTAATAAAATTGTACGACGCGTTAAGTGACTTGGATTTGGTTTATGACATGTTTCATTTCGAACTGGAGCTTGGAATAAAGTCTTATTTTTTCTCATTTAAACATGCGAAGCACTAAAAAATTTAATTAAAGCAAAAATTGATTCAATTTTACTTTCTAAATCGGTGAGCAAACTTTTTTCATCAGGGGCTAAAAAAACGCAAGAAATAAAGGTAAGGCCAAAATAAAAATAAAAAAACATTTTCTTCTGCCTAGAATAACATTTTTGGCTCAAATGATTACGCCCATAAACTCTTGCTCCAAAAGGGAGCTTCTCGGGCCGGATTTGGCCCGAAGTTAGTTTTCCATTTCAAATAGAAAATTATGAATTCCGACGACAAAATATAAAATCGGTGAAGAGTTGGTTGTGTGCTTGATAGCGTGCAAGTGCGGATCATACCAATTTATGTTCAACGGAGACTCCGTTTTAGTAAATAGGCCAGGAATATTCTAAAGGCTCCGCAACACCAAACGCGGGACGCGAGCGAGTCGAGTCAAAGGTAGGTCCGCGTTTGCATTTGTTGTGACATGCTTAATAGTAATCCCTTGAATACTACTGACGCAGGCCCGCCGACGATACGCCTCGCTAACAACCCGCCCGCGCCCCGCGCTCCCAGTGTATATTTGACTGCTGTAGATCGTCCTAGGGGACGGTTTCTACGTAACCGGGCAGTTATTGGCGATACCTGAAGGGTCTCCAGCCAATGGGGGGGGGGGGGGGGAATAAAATACTTAACCTAAGCTAACTACTTGTACTACACTAACCATGACTACCTGCAACAACAGCACTAAGGGCGACCCGTAATGGGACTCGGACCTCGGCTTCGGGCGTTGCTGGCGTGGGCATAGGGGGGGGGGGGGGAGACAGCTTGATGAGGGCTGAATTATCGGTGTGACTGCGGAGTCTGAAGAGATGACTGGCTCTACGACGGGAGAGCTCGGTGGGACCGCGCTCCCATTTGGCGCGATATGTTTTAAAGTAAACCCTTGAATAGTATTCAAGCGGGCCCGCTGGCGAAACGCTCCCGCTCACGCCCCGCTCTTGTCCCGCCTTCTGTGAGCCAAAGTCTTGAAACGATAAAGAAAATCTAGTGTGAATATTCACATAAACTTTTCCTCATTTAGCAGAGTTCAGTTTAGAATGCAAAACTAAATTTTCGTCGGATTATATTCTAAAAATAAACTTTAAAAGAATGCTGTTGTATTTTTTCAGAGAGCCACATGGGAATTAACTTCGTAACTGTATGTTATAGATAATGGCAAAAGTTTAGAATACTCTGCCATGACACTTAAATAATTTAATGTTTTTGTACCAACAAATACTGCGTAGAGTCATGTTTTAGTAAATCATACTTGTCATATGATTTTTGCACATTTTATGATGTAATTTAATTCAATAATATCTAAGAAAAATAATCTTTTACACGTGTCGGTATTATTAATTGTAATGCGCGTATAAGTTAAGATATATTTTTAAAGAGAATTTTAGATTAAGTTGAAAAAAATAACTTCATCCGATATGTATACATGTGGTATAATATTAAGTTAGTCCGTAGAAGGTTTTATTTTAATTTGTTTATTTTTTTTAGTTTACCTGTTGAACTAGAGTTTGGTTGAGATAGCAACACTTGACAGGTCCGTCAATCAACCGCGACAATTGAAGGCGAGTTTTTCTGTCGAAGCAAATTAAATTAAAGAAATATAAGAAATATCAAGCTTCAAATCATTTCACGCGCTAGTATCCCACAACTTTTGGGGGCTCGTCCGGGATACGATTACGTTTTGATTTGATGGTGATTAATACGAAGAGAAGATTTCGAAAATAAATCGTCGAACAATGGCGAACGAATGCTACGGGACGCTGTGAATTTCAAACCGAAAATTCCAAACCGAATGCTGCGGGACGTTGATTGTGACGACACGACTTGATGATTTAAATTATGAAGAACGAATGCTGCGGGACGTTGATTATTTAAATTTTAATAAGAAGACGTATTGAAGCTGTAATTAATATTTTATCACATTAAGAAGTAAGAAGACGAAGTAAAGAAGAAAGACTAAGGTGTGAAATTTTGATTACTAGCTTACTAAACACAAACGATGCCGCCGAAAAAAGATAAAGACGATGAAGAGAGTTACAGACCCTCAGAATCAAAGATATCCTTCAGTGATTTGGAGAAATCTATGATATTGTTTACTGGTGATGACACATATACAATTTCCATCTGGATCCAAGAATTTGAGGATACTGCAGATGTTATGGAGTGGTCCAAGATTGAGAAACTTGTTTATGGAAAAAGACTACTTGGCGGAACTGCTAGACTATTTCTTCGATCGATGGGTAGCGTGAAGGATTGGGAAACTCTAAAGAAATCCCTCAAAGAAGAATTTGGTCCCAAATTAAATAGCGCCATCGTTCATAAGAAGCTTGCTTCGCGTAAGATGAAAAGTGAAGAAACATTCCAGCAGTATTTTTTGCACATGAAGGAGTTGGCTCTACATGCTTGTATAGAAGACGAAGCTCTCATGGAATATGTTATTGATGGCATCCGTGATTCTGAAACGAATAAAGCTATATTGTATGGCGCCAAAAATATAAAGGAATTCCGTGCCAAATTAGATTCCTATAGCGATTTAAGAAAAAGAATTGATAAGAGAAATACCATTCGACAACATAATTCTTCGACTTCAAGCTCGTCAACTGCCGATAAAGGACGTAAATCAATTACTAAAAGATGTTACAATTGCGGCAACACAGATCATCTGGCACCCGCTTGCAAAAAGGGCGTTAAGTGCTTCAGATGTAACGAATTTGGTCACAAAGGAACTGAATGTTCTGGTCAGGCTAAGAAATCTCTAAACGTCCATAACCAGAAAGAAGAAGTGAAGACTCCTTTTAAGAAGATTAAGATTAATGGAGTTGAGATGACCGCATTAATAGATACCGGGAGTGACGTGAACTTGATAAAGACTACTAAATTAGCAGATTTTGAACAAGATAACCCGAAATATGAGACCGATTCTAAAATATGTTTGACTGGTATTGGTAAAAAAGAAATAAACACAGAAGGATATTTTACGGCTAAATTGCAAATAGATGATTGTTTTGCTGACGCTATTTTTCACGTAGTACAGGATGAAGCAATACCTGTCAACTTAATACTCGGCAATCCAATACTTCACGATTTTAATATTAACTTTACATCAGATGGTATTACAGTAGGAAAAAATACACATCTTACGCTACTTACCGAAGAGAAGAATTCACACGACGACTATGATATAGAAGGTACAATATTTTCTGAAAACATAAAAAAGATGATTGAAAACTATAAAACTACTGAAGCTAAGAAAGAAAGTAATGTTGAAATGAAAATAATTCTTACCGATGAAACACCAATTTATCAGAATCCCCGCCGATTGTCACCGCTGGAAAAAGAGATTGTTAATAAACAGATTGAAGAATGGATGGAACAGAAAATTATCCAACCTACTAAGTCCGATTTTGCAAGTCCGATCGTCTTGGCTAAGAAAAAAAATGGATCTTTACACGTGAACGTCCACAAAGATAGCCGGAAGTATACCTCCTTCGTAACGCCTCAAGGGCAATACGAATTTACGAGAATGCCTTTTGGACTCTGCACAGCGCCATCTGTATTTCAAAGATTCATAAATAATGTCTTTCAAGATTTCATATCCAAAGGCGTTGTTCTCGCTTACCTTGATGACTTGATAATACCCTCGAAGACTGAAGACGAAGGATTTATAAAATTAAAGGAAGTATTAGAAAGAGGTGAAGAATTTGGATTGGAGTTTAATTGGGCAAAGTGTCACTTTATGAAGAAGGAAATAGAGTATTTGGGTTACATCATCAGTGACAATAAAGTCCAACCCTCTAAAGAAAAAATTAAAGCAGTATCAAGATTTAAAACGCCTAAAGATGTCAAGTCATTACAATCATTTCTCGGCCTCACTGGCTACTTCCGGAAATTCGTTAGATATTACTCATTAATCGCTAGACCGCTTACAGATTTGCTTAAGAAGAATGTAACATTTTACTTTGATGAAAGCTGTGAGAAAGCGTTTATAGAGCTGAAAAATATTTTGTGTAGTTCGCCTGTCCTCCGTATCTATAATCCGAATTTCGAAACGGAGTTACACACGGACGCAAGTGCGAAAGGTTTTGGAGCCGTACTCCTACAGAGAAACCCAGAAGACAACCAGATGCATCCTATACACTTTATGAGCAAAAAGACTACACCGACTGAAGAAAAGTATCACAGCTATTATTTAGAAATTTTGGCAATAGCAGAAGCGATAAAGAAGTTCCGAGTTTATCTGCTTGGCATACACTTTAAGATTGTTACTGACTGCACTGCATTAACTATGACTTTACAAAAAAAAGACTTACCTCCACGAGTTGCTCGTTGGGCCTTACTGCTTGGAGAATACGACTATGAAATCGAACACAGGCCAGGTTTAAGAATGAAGCACGCGGACGCGTTGAGTAGAAACCCTGTTTGCCTCATACTTACTGAAACTACCGTTCGTATTAAGAAAGCACAAGATGAAGATGCACATATTGACCTAATAAAGAAAATCCTGGAAAAAGAAAATTATAAAGATTACATTATTGAAAATGGTATACTTACCAAAGAAAAAGACGGAAGAAAGCTAATTGTAGTACCCAAGAAGATGCAATACGAAGTTATAAGAAAGAATCATGAAAAAGGGCATTTTTGTATTAATAAAACTGAAGAATTAATCAATCGAGAGTATTTTATTGAAGATGTTAAGAGAAAAATAAAAAAAGTTATAGATAACTGCATAGAATGTATCCTAATATCAAATAAAAGAGGAAAGAAAGAAGGATACTTACATCCGTTAGATAAAGGAGAAGTGCCCTTGTCAACGTATCATATTGATCATCTTGGTCCACTTACTTCAACGAATAAGAATTATAAGTACATTTTGACTGTTGTCGACGGTTTCACTAAATTTACTTGGATCTATCCCGTCAAAACATTGACGACTGAAGAGACTCTGAGTAAACTGATGTTACGGCAACAAACGTTTGGCACACCACAAAGAATCATATCCGATAGAAATGCTGCATTCACGTCGAATGAATTCCAAAATTATTGCAAAGAAGAAAATATTGTTCATTATACTATAACTACTGGTCAACCTCGAGGAAACGGACAAGTTGAACGCATCCATCAAATTATTATTGAGGTTTTAAGCAAGCTTAGCATCGCCGACCCTACTAAATGGTATCGTAATGTTGCATCTGTTCAATGTGCCTTAAATGGTACTTTTCAAAGAAGCATAGGAATGACGCCATTTGAACTGCTTATCGGAGTAAAGATGAGAAACAAGGATGATGAAATATTAAAATTAATTGAAGAAGAAAGTATTGCGAGCTATAACGAGAAGAGATCCGAACTTAGAGTTAAAGCAAAAGAATCTATACAAAAAATACAAACTGAAAATAGAAGAAGTTATAATAAAAACAGAAAAGAAGCTAACCAATATGATATTGGTGATCTAGTCGCTATAAAGAGGACTCAGTTCACACAAGGTAGCAAGTTATATCCAAAATTTTTGGGGCCTTATGAAGTTGTCGTGAAAAAACGTAATGACAGATACGGAGTAAAGAAAGTTGGTCATAGTGAAGGCCCGATCAATACAACTAGCTCAGCTGATCTGATGAAACCTTGGATGAGCCAAGATTCAGATTCATCTGGGTCAGATGAAGAAGCAGGATGACCGTGTGGTATAATATTAAGTTAGTCCGTAGAAGGTTTTATTTTAATTTGTTTATTTTTTTTAGTTTACCTGTTGAACTAGAGTTTGGTTGAGATAGCAACACTTGACAGGTCCGTCAATCAACCGCGACAATTGAAGGCGAGTTTTTCTGTCGAAGCAAATTAAATTAAAGAAATATAAGAAATATCAAGCTTCAAATCATTTCACGCGCTAGTATCCCACATACATACAGGTTGTCCCGAAACTCCAAGTCAAGCCGGGAACAAATGATAGGGTCGATTACGATTGATCCGAAAAAAAGGTATTTATTTTAATCTCATTGACTGCCTCGTTGGTCTAGTGGTCGCAAGCGCGACTGCTGAGCGTGAGGTCATGGGTTCGAACCCCAGGTCGGACAAAGTGTTATTGTGTTTTTCCGTGTGGAATTTCTCAGTAGCAGCTCGGAGTCTGGATTTGTGCCTAGTTGATGGCAATAGGCTCGCCCCCCTATTACATGGGACTTAAACATAACGGTGAAACGTGGGTGTACTATACACCTCTGCCCAACCCTTCGGGGAATACAACGCGTGATGATATGTTATGTTTTTTTTAATCGTTTTCGAGTTACCAACAACAAAATGTTAAGTCGTAAATCTAACTAAGTACAGTGTATTTAAAGTGTTTTTTTTTAAAGTATAGGTACAACTTTATTTATTTTCTGTTTAATTTTTTGACCAGTCATAAACTGTCTTATCATTATTTTGTTTACTGATTGACGTGGAGTTTTGGGACTAGCGTTGAAAAAAGCAGGAAAAAATCCCGTTTCTTTCCGATTCCGTTGTTTTTTTCAATGTTTCATTCGAAAGTTTCAAGAAAATTTGCCAGTATATATTTCATGTTTTTTTTCAATAAAACCGAAAAAAACCGAAGAATATGAAAGAAACGTCAACGTTTCACACATTAAAATATATTTCAATTTCAATAAAACTTTTTTTTTTCAACTTTTCAAAACATCAACCGAAACATTCGAAAGAGTCCTGTTTCTTTCCAAAGGATTCCTTCTGTTAATTTTTCTATGTGACATGCGAAAAAAACGAAAAAAAAACACAATTTGTTTTTTTCGTGGAAAAAACAAATTGTTATTTTCGGCATTTTCGACGCTATTTGGGACAGGCCTGTATAAGGACAAAACATAGGTACACAATTTAGAGGAAATAAACAAAAAATAAAATTTTACTCTACAATTCATTCACCCGATCTCTCCTACAACATTTTACAACCACTTAACCCTAAAAATATCTAGTTACAAACAGGATACCTAAACAGCCTAGCAATCTAGGGCCATCCATCCGCAACAAGATTGCATAGATGTAATGGCGTATCGGCGTATCGGCGCACACCGCGGTAAATAACCGCGCGTGTCGCAATACTTTTACTGCTACCGTAAAACGCGGGATTTATTGCGTTTACAATACGCCACTACTCCACGTGGATTTATGGAAATCCACCTTATTGCCTGTGTGTGAGAATATTGCTAGTTGTCTGCTCTTTCTTGGTTGTCAAAGTTTGATGTATGAATGTAACTATTGCTTGGATTTTTTTGTATTGCCGCGACGATTATACGATTTGTCAGGTGTGCTTGCCGCGGTTAGTGCGTGGATGGGTGACCGTTTGTTACACATAGAGACCGTCCTGGGTGGCATAATTATACCGAATATATACAGTAAATTATACGACATACTGCTGGGGGTGATAGCTTGGTTCAATACCTACCAAAATAGCAAATTATACTTATGTACCGCAAAATGTTACGGTTTTCAAGTTATACAAAATTTTCCAAAATATCGAATATCTGATTTTTTACTCTGTTGTAAAGAAAATTTCCTTTTCTGATATTTTTTACATCAATTTATTCGTGAATTGTTACTGTACTCATTGATTTCGGTTACATCAAAAAGGAGAAAGTGTTCAAGAAAAAAAAAATCTTACATTATTCAAAATTTTGTTTAATTGAAAACCGTAACATTTTCCGGAAAATGTTATGTGCTATTTTAGTAGGTATTGACCTAAGCTATCACTCCTTACAGTATGTCGTACTATTTACTGGAAACCCTGTATATTAGGTATACAGAAGCCCGAAAGTCTGACAACCGGTCTAGCCTTAGGATATCGGCATTGCCCTATAACTGGGTTGCGGAGGTCTGATGGCAGTTGCTTCGTGTAAAAAACTGGTATTCAGACGCTTCTAGTTACAGTGGAATCTGATTCCGACAGTTTAGACAGGTCGACTCAAAGCTGTTATGGCTATTTCCTGAAAAGGCCATTCCAGACGTTGCCCTACATTGTTACACTCGCATAGTTTTTTATACTACAATGTCTGGACTTTAAAAGAGACCTTGACCTCTGAGTTTGTTTCGGTTTTTCTTCTCAGAGCTAGTCAGATAGGAAATGCCGGCGCCATCAATTCTTAAAAAAACATATAAAATTGACTTGTGAAAGTGTCTGTAACAGATTTATTTACGGAAATAAATATCAGTTAAGACATATTTGGAAAAGGCAAAGAGGAAGAGAATCTAACTATTGTACGAGTAATAGTTGATTTTTTGGTGAGGTCTGTGTTCAATGGCGAGCTGCGATAGGCCATTTTACATTAGGGTACCTACAATATTTTACTAAAGTTTTTAAATCTTAATACCTTCATCATACCACGTCCACTACTGGACATAGGCCTCCCCCAAACAATGTTGGGAGGGTTTGCCATAATCGCCACGCTTGGCAGACGGGTTGGCGATCGCAGTATGGTTGTTAAAGTACTCAGAGAACGCTGGTGCCCATCCTCTAGTGAATCCCTTAGTCGCCTTTTACGACACCCACAGGGAGAGATGGGGTAGTGCTTCTTTACGTCCGCACCACACGGACGATATCTTACCTTAATTGGTTTTAAATTACATTATTGTATTTTTTTTTCACGTGCATGACATATGATTACAAAACTACAAATATCAGTCAACGAGTGTACGACTAAACGCCGACGGACACTACGCTGACAGACTGAACACCGACAAGACTTTACTTCGACGGGACTCTTCGCCGACAGGACACTTCACCGACAGGACTCTTCCTCGACAGGGCTCATCAGCGACGCGACTTATCTCCGATAATCAGATACGCTCGCTCTTACATCGTAGACAGACACAGACTGACAACTGTCAAACGTTAGCGTCATTCACATCTGATTCCAGAAATTACGTTCCGTTTTCCACAATTGTTAATAAGTACAAATAAAACTATTTTACTTTAAATCCTAATAATTACATTATTTACTTAATATTTTACTAAATTGCGGTAACAGCAAGATATAAGTCGCGGAGATAAGTCGCGTCGCTGATGAGCCCTGTCGGCGAAGAATCCCGTCGAAGTAAAGTATTGTCGGTGTTCAGTCTGTCAGCGTAGTGTCCGTCGGCGTTTAGTCGCACAGACCAGTCAACAGATAGTTCATTGCAATCTACACTTGGGAGTAAAGAAATCGAGCCACTCCTTTTTTCACGTGTCCTGGTTATTAGTTTTGGTTTCATGAATTATATAATGCAAAATACAAAAAACTACCCTCATTGTAAAGGTTATCAAATAACCATTTAGGTGATATATGTTTAGAGTTGATCTGTTCCATAATACCAAAAATAATAACAATTATACTACGTGAAAAATAGAAGTGGCTCGATTTATTTGCTCCCAAGTATATTTAGTTAACACAGTTTCTTTTTGAACCTCGATGTTAGTAGAATCAGTTAATAAAGATCCAGCCAAAATCATAAACTGGAAGAAGGCCAAATTTTTTAAAAGGTTTCAGAATAAAAGACATAACTTATTCATATTAAGACTTTTCTGGACTATCACTAAAATATGTCCTTAACAAGCATAACCAGAGACAGTATGCTATCCAACAGTTCACCATTACAAAGAACACCAACAAGAAGACATCGAGTTTCTAATCCTTTCTTAAGGAGCACATATATTTATTTAAACTTCATGTACATTGGTGGTACACAAGGCGGACTTAATGCCACAGGCATTCTCTACCAGTCAACCTTTGGGTCAAAAATATACAATACGAAAGTGGTACAAAAAAAGAATTTAAAAACAATTATTGGAAAGATAAATAAAAATTATACAGAATACTACAGGGTGTTAACGAATTCGTGTAATTCCTTAAAACCACATGATCTACTACTGGTGTAGACAGGCCCCGCACGGGATTTAGCTTGATTAAAGATAAAAAAATGAAATTATTATTTTTTATGCGGCTTTGTTACCGATCGTATCTAAACCACATAATAAGGATTCAGTAAAAAAATAAGAATTTATTTTTTTGCAAAAAAAATGATATATTTGTGTGAACATTTTGATGCCACGCATAAGTTAATGAAAGCACGGCGACACGGCTGGCAGGCACGACTAACGTGATATCGCCCTTTGCAGTCAGATAACTCAAGGCTCTAAAATGACTCAAAAATAGAAAATCAAGATTAAAAAAAAAGTTTTTTTTAGTTGATTGTCATAAATTCCCATTTAGGGTTAATCTGTGTTACCAGTAGATCACGTGGTTTGAAGGAATTACACAAATTCGTTAACACCCTGTATATACTAACAAAATATAATATGCTTTAATATAAAGATACAAGCTTATAAATACAAGTTTAGTTCTAGTATAGGTACACTAAACCTGAAACTAGTTTGTTGAGAATCACCAGGAGAATCGATTAACATAGTTTTACACTACATTATATTTTTCCTTTTTTTTTCATAATTTTCAATTCTCTTTCCATAGTTTTCTACGCATAACAGTGGACGGGAATAGACACCTTGAGGCTTGAGACGGTCCGCTCGGTCAGTTAGCATATAATTATGGTTTGTTCGCCCAAAAATTCCCATTTCAAATTTGGCACCGCTAACATTCCGAACGACCATCTGTTTCCTCGAAAAGTTGCATTAGTTTTGCAAGTGCCGACAACTAGATGGATACCAAAATTCTTAAAGCTATTCATTCGACTCAAGCCTCAAAAGCACTCAGGAGCCAAAAAATAAAACAATTTCTGTCACATCGACGCAGCTCGTAAAACGAAGAGATAAAATTTTACGCGATACACGTAACACGGCAGAAATTCTAGACAAAACTTTAATATTACACATGGCGATAAGTGAAACGTGAAATTTCAGCGTTTCCCCCTCATCCTGTAAATTTATCCGCGGTGGAATCGCCCGGGAATGGGAATTCCATTCGATTTCCGCGCAGTTTTCCGCGGAACTACTTTCGGGTAGCGGGAACGGAAGCGGGCGGGGAAGCGGAAAGCGAACACGTGAAAATGAAAGATCGTTATCAATTAATTTGTTCTGTGATTTATTGAAACTATGAGTTTAATTTTTGAAAGTATAGTTCTAGTTGTGGTAGATTATTTCTCTAGTCGGGGTTTTAACTTAGATTATATGTAGTTTTAATAAGTTACTAAGCTTGGCTAGCGTTGATTCAGCAGAAGATTTCTAATAATTTTGAAGCCTTTAGTAATAGCTAATGTTCGAGTTATAGCCTAGTGGTTAAAAGCTTGCCTCCCGTGCAGGTTCGATGCCGGCCCTCATGTTCGACTTTTCTAATTCATGAGCGGATCCAATCCGGGACGGTGAAGGAAACCTGCACACCTGATGCCGGTTGTGCACTCTCGCCGAGATAGCCCGAGGCGCTCTACCCTTAACGTTAGCAAAGGATAGCATCTAAGACTTGGGCTGTCTCGGCAAGAGTGTACAGCTGACATGAGATCTCCAAAAAGTTCTCGGTGATGTGTATAGTCTGCTAACCCGGACCAGTCCCCGGATTCAGAATGATTTATTTATTTATTTAAACTTCATGTATGTACATTGGTGGTACACAAGGCGGATTTAATGCCATGGGCATTCTCCACCAGTCAACCTTTGATTCGGTAAGGTATCTCTTTTTCTCTCGTTAGGAGAATCGTAGTTCCTTCTCTGTATGAGAAGAGGCCTTTGCCCAGCAGTGGGACAGTAAAAGGCATTTTTTTTTACGATTATCGTGGACGGATCAAGCTTACAAACCAAATCGGTCGAAATTTGCTTTTCGAAAATCAGGGGGCAGGGTAGCGTCGTGTACTAAAGGCAAGTTTATAGGAGCCCAGTAATGTGACAGTACAGTAAGTCAGTCCAGCGCTGACTTGCAACTGGGCTCGTGTAGACACTAGTTTCAACCCAGTCCAGTTCTGACTTCGCGCCTTCAAGCCATTCCAGTTGACTTACCTATCCGTCTATTTTCGGGCCCAGTAGCTTCCCTCTCCATGTCACGCAAGTCAGTCCAATCGAGTCCAGTCCAGCGTCTACATGAACCCAGTGACAGGGTCCGAAATTCCGAGTTACGGGGTCCAGTCACTGCCAACGTATAAACCAGACTTTAGGTTTAAGCTCACTTCATTCTGAAGATGCACGGGCGTGCCCAGATGTGGGTCATGACCAGTAATGGGTTGATTATGTTTATGCCATGAAATCTTTGTGTAGCAGTGAACTACGGTAATTTAAGAAGACCCTATCTATTCCTATGTAATTGTACAAGCTAAGGAAAGATCATTCGATTTCTACTACCCGATAAATCAGTATTTACGGTCTATCAAATGGTTTGAGCCCCAATATATCACAGTTACGTTTTAAGTGGCAGTTTAAAGGAAAAACAAGCAATGAAAACATAAATTATATAGTGATAAAATACCTTTTAGGCGCTTAGATCTCATAAATTCTGTACTCCTAGGTTCCAAACCGACCATCGAATGTCGTTGTGACCCGGAGGTTACAGGAGGTTCAGTGTTATATGTTCTTTCTTACAGAAATGCAAATAAAATATCTAGCTTTAAATTCGCTGAACAAGATCGCTAGTTTGGATGCAGTATGCAGCACCACCCTCCCGACACAAGTATATGCACATGCAGAAAGAGTGAAAAAATAATGCAACATGCAACCAAACCAATACACGACACGTGTTTCGCCCCTGCACGGGGCATCCTCAGGATATGTTGACTCCTCGACCGCTAGGACGCGAATCCAAGTTCTTTCTTAGTTAATCTAAGACGCCACTACGGTGGAGGAATACGGCGAGGAAACCTGGACTTAATGGTCTGAAATCGCCAACCCGCAGTGAGCAAGAGTGGTGATCAATGCTCGTTCCTTCTGTGTGTGAGAAGATGCATTTGCCCTGCAGTGGGACAGTTATAAGCTGATTTATTTATTAAGTTATGAAACACAGCTCGGAAAAAAATAAACAATATTAGCCGGCCTCTTAGAAAATGTTTAATTACAGCTGAGGAAAATTCATAAATGGAGGACAGCCCAGGTGGCAGGCGGTTCGAGCTATTCGGTATGGAAACCAGTGGGGAGACTTATACCTAGGAGTCTTTCTTCGATGATATGATATTAATACATCCGGCCTCGCCTAGGCACACGCTGGGCCTCAATGCCAGTATCAACGAACCGTGACCCCACTAGGATATTTAACTTTTTTTTTTAATTGTAAATCTCGTATCTTTTACAAAAACAATAAGCAGCAGTGAAGAACCAGTGAAATATTTAATAAATGCCCATGTTATAAACGATTTAAAATTATTATTGTTCACAAGACAGAGACAACACTACTACCACAGTCTACGTATATCTTACTCCTTACAGTCGGTCAACGTAGAACATTGTCGCAGAGCAATCGTGCGGGGGGTTGCGGGGTGAAGGGGGCGGTGGTTATGTCCCGAGTAGCCATACTGCAGACTTGGGACATAACCTCCGACCCTACATAATTTTGACATTTCATAGGACCTGTCAAATGTATGGGCATTGACCCACTGTATGTAGTAAGTAGGTACACTGTGCTACTACTCTATGACGTCATACTTTAAAAACTTCACAGTGACTTGACAACTTGACATAACTCTATACAATATCCATTACGAGTGACAAGGAAAGAAATTGCCTCCTCAACAAACTTCGAATGCGTGTTTCTCCTCTATGTTTTCACCGTTGTTTTTATTTCACACACCATCTATTTTCTTTCTATACTTTCTATAAAATAATACTAAAATGTTGTTTAATAGTCAAATCGGCTGTCCCATTGCAAAACCTAGTAAGGGCTTAAAACGAAATTTTACAGGAGAGCGCATAAACGTTAAATCGGTCAGCGTTTGAAAAGTATTTATGTTAAGTAAAACCATGTGGTTAAAGTGACTAACTAGGTTTTAAAATGATCAGAGGCACTTACTAGATATCGATGCTTAAATATATCTGCTTATGATGTGAGTTTTCAATGCTGGTGTTTTTGTATTTGGTAGTGACTTTCTAGTTTAGGAAGTTTTTTTTTTATTTACTAGGTTTTGAAATGGGACAGCCGAAATACTCTATCTTTAGTATTCCGCCATTCGCTTGTCAATGTATTCTAGTCTTAGATACGATATTTTCCGATCAATATGCACCGTTAAAGAATTTCGCAGCGTGTATTGCACTAGACGTAGCAATATCAATTATTTAAATGGCTTGGCCATATTTATATGATAATATGATGCTTATAGGTGGGATAACAATAAAATGCTCGTTCTTTATCGATGGGCAATCACAACAAATGTTTTTCAGTCTTGTCACTCTGTGTATAATTTGTATGTGATGGCTTTAATAAAACATTGCATTGTTTTGGGCACACCTTGACGTCTGTTGTTCCATTATACTGAAAATTTAATGAAAACGGCCATTAGATTTTAGTAATAATTTAAGGCAGGGGTTCTCAAACGGTCGATCACGATCTACCGGTCGATCACAGCACTCAGTAATTACGTGCAACGAAATTTAAAAGCACGCGGATGATATGCAGTGCCATGTATCTACGTCCAGAGAAAATTTGTTATACGTGAGTTCGTACCTTAGAGGAGCTCGTGGCTAAATAATTACAGCCGCATAGACCGATCTTCCGGGTTAAGCCACGCTTGCCCAGGTTGGTCTGTGGATGGGTGACCATTTACCATAGCGAGTTTCCTCCGTGCCTCGGAAAGCACGTAAAGCCGTTGGTCCCGACTGTCATTTGTAGATCTTTGACAGTCGTTACTGTTGGTCAGAAGCCAGAAAGTCTGACAACCAGTCTTACCAAGAGTATCGTATTACCCAGTTACTGGGTTGTGGAGGTCTGATAGGCAGTCGCTCCATGTAAAATACTGATATTCAGCTGCATCCGGTTCGACTGGAAGCTGACCCCAACATAGTTGGGAAAAGGCTAGGCAGATGATGATGATGACGTGAGTTCGTACCTTCATTTTGTACCTATTTAATTTTAAAGTGTATTTGTATTTTTATGTATTTTTCTTTCATCGTACTAGTAGGTTGGCAGTTGACCACTTGCTGCTTAAATATTTTGAGGTAGATCGCACCCCTGGTTTAACACATTCGAGTCCACCACACTTTCTTTTTCATCAGTTTTCATCAATCATTCGATTTTTCGACATTCTTAACCAAATCGTGATTGCTCAGCTAACATAAATAATACTGTTATAAATTAGATTCATAAACCGTCCCGGAGGACCAATGTATCTAACTGCGGAAACCAGAAAAAAAACCGTTCAATAGTTCAGGAAAAAGTCGCACACAGAAAGAGACTCTGCGCAGCGAGAGACTTTGTTTTATAATATTTTGAGATATTGATAAAGTGATTTACGTAGAAGTACCAACGTCCACCAAGCTGAGTAATTGTATGAAACAAAATAACCATACAAATACATCAATCAACCAAAAGCCACACAAATCTGAATCTGCCGACGACGAGACAGTCACTAAACTATTTTATGACGCAAAACGATGTCGTGACCAGTAAACGAGAGTACATTTAACTCGGGAAATAGAATACGCCCATAATAACGTACCCTGCCGATAAATGGATGCCATATTGACAGGGTAATCTGACCACATAGACTAAATATTAATCTGTTTGACAGGCTAATTTGCACTGACAGGTCTGAAGGAATTTTAATAGTTCGCGAAATGCGTATTGGTCTGGGAATTCTGGAAAATGGTTGTTAATTTTGCACGTGTCGTGTTTATTAGTTACCTAACTCATAAAGGTTATCCTATGTACTGTTTTGTGCTACTACTCTACGACAGACATTTGCATCTATGCTCTATTCACGGAACGAAGAGACAAAATGTAAAAAACTTTGACTACCTACTTTAGTAATAGGTAGTGTGTAGGTATGTGAGAGCCAGAGGGGTATAAGGGAATCTCTCTATATCTCTGTTACTTGGATTCGTGTGCTCCATCTCAGACCCTGCCTGCTTACCATCAGGGGCCCAATTCTCCTAAAATAAATTGTTGCCGAACGCAATCGAACCACAACCGTCAGTCAGTTTTTGTTTTCGAAAACTTTCAAAATGATTGATTTTGTTTTTTGTGTAGAACAATTTGATAGCTTTTGAAATTGAGAACTGTCTGAATGAACGGTTTGGCCTTAGTCCGGTTGTGATTTATCAAGATTTATTTTAGGAGAATTAGGTGTTACTAGGGTCAAACGTGACTAAGTGTAATAGTCTCTTTATGCTGTGTCCAAATAAATGATTCTTTATCTTTAATAATAAAAAATCAAAAATAAAACTTTTGTAATACAAAGATTTTCTGTAAAATATGTACACACATCAAAAGTGTCTAGGGATCAAGCATTTTTATGCGGATTTCTTGAGATTGAGATGTGGCTTTGTAATAAATTTATGATTTTATAAATTTATATGGATCCTTTTTGGTGCATTTCATAATTTGAATCAGGAACTGTGAATCAAATTCGAGTAAAAGATGAAAATCAGCTGTCAATATTTTCCCTATAAAAACATACAACGCATTGAAGACATTATTAGTGCTACTGTTTCCCTACTACTGATTAAAACCAACGTTATTATGGAGCGGCGACGTCATTTAAGCAGGGAAGAAATGCTCAGAGCCGTGGGAATGATAGAAGCTGGTTCCCGGCAACGTACTGTGGCTTTAGCTCTGAATACAAGTCAGAGTGTTATCAGTCGACTTTGGACACGTTACCGAAGCACTGGTACCGTGGCTGAGCGCCATGGAGGACGGTATCGCTGCACCACACGGAGACAAGACCGATACATTCAAATCTTAACTCGAAGAGCTCCAACAATAACCGCCATGATGTTAGCCGTGAGGCTTCATCACTCTTCAGGGAACTTAATTAGCGACCAAACAGTCAGAAACCGCTTGCATGAAGTGAACCTTCATTCCCGAAGACCGCTACGGGTACCACCTATAGCAATGCACAATCGTAGGATTCGATATCAATGGGCTCTTGGACACAGAAATTGGGCAGAAGAACAATGGCGTTTCGTGTGCTTTTCTGATGAGTCTCGTTTTGGTATGAGACCGGATACAAGACGTATACGACACTGGAGAACCCCTGGACGCCAACAGCGATTAAAATCCTGCCAGGAAGTCCATCCTTATAGTGGTGGAACCATCATGGTATGGGCGGGTATTTGGATCGGCGGAAGAACTGAGTTGATTTGGATCAGAGGCAACCTCAACGCTCAAATTTATGCTGAGACGATTGTATCAGACGTCATCGTTCCTCTACAAGCGCAAATCGGTCCCTTATTTCAGTTAATGCATGATAATGCACGACCGCACACCGCAAGAGTTGTAAGACAGACTCTCGCCGCAGCTAACATCAATGTCCTGCCCTGGCCTGCTCAGTCGCCAGACTTGAACCCGATTGAGCATGCATGGGATATGCTACAGAGAAGAGCTCTGCCGAATATGGAGGGTATCCAGTCGCAAGAAGACCTTTTTTTGTTGTTGCAACGAACATGGGCGGCCATTCCACAGCGTGATTTGGATGAACTCATTTTGAGTATGCCAAACCGATGCTCTTGTGTTGTTAGTGTTCGCGGTAGAAACACGGATTATTAATTGTTTAAGTTACCCAATAAAATTTTAAAGAAAACTGTTATTTCAGTCTTTTTTTCGAACTTTTGTGTTAGTGGTTCAAATGTCAAAAATCCCTTTATTAGGAAAATGGCAAATTTCTTTATTAATGCAAAGGTGACTTGGTTTATCGTTACTGTGACAAACGAAAACACTTTATTTGATGAATCCTTAAAGAAAATTTTAATTAATATCAATCAGGAGAAAAGTTATTGCAAAAATATATGTTGATCCCTAGACACTTTTGATGTGTGTATTTCAAAACATAAACCAAAAAATCAAAAACCAAAGATTTGATGATAATTTACCTGTTATAACACTTCTTCCTGTAGTCAGTTTTGAATATTTCATTGCCTAGTTTCGTATTTCACCAAAAAAGGACATAGTAAGATTGTTTACTATTTGTATACAGACGGCCGCGACGAAGCGCAATTGTTCCGTTCATATGCTTGTAGCTAGGCTACGATGATCAGCCTAACAGCTATTAATGATCCTAGCTTATTTTTATAGCAGTGGGCTTACTGTAATACTGTGTGGATCAGAGCTTAATAAGTCCACAAACTCCTGGCCATAAGACCGACACCTTACTATTTCCATTGTCTCTTACTGATTTATCGATGTATTTACTGGAAGCTGCTTTCGTCCCGTTAAAGTGTATCGTTTAGTTGTCTCCTAGCAGAAACTAACTTCTTATGTTTACTTTGAAAACAAAGCAAGCAATACCTAATGATACTCTATTTGCCCACAGTGGTAGAAGCGAGGATGATGCGGGCACAGAGCTCGCGCTGAGTGGGGCTGCCCGCGCACCCGATGGGCAAGACGTCTGGCGGACGTCCCCACGCAGGAGTGCGCGCACACAGGCTTGCTAACGGAAGGTATAAATTCTACCAGATTGTAATGATCTCATTTACAAATTAATACAACAATTTAGCATAAGTATTAAAATGTCTTGTATGTCTTGTATTACCCCAACGTGGAGCGCCACTTGTAATGTGTTGATTTTGTTTTACCAATGACAATACAACATTTTAATACACATAATTATTGTTTTATTGGAGATCAACTGATCAAGCTTGTTTTTGTCTTTCTGCAGACAAAAGTCATACAGAAAATAAATTCGCATTGATTACCACGCTTGCTTACAGGTCCAGGTTTCCTCTCAATGTACCTAATATACTAAATGACACAGGCTTGTCCCTGCATACCCGATGTAAAACCGCTCCAACGCACAGGTTTAATATTATTTACTTTATGCAAAAAATGCCCAGTATGTAAATCACGACAGATCATGGCGGCATGCCTGAATGGAAAAAATAACAAATAGTGTATATTCTATATTTCACTGTCTGCCAAGATGTTGTATCACTTTAAACATAACATAAAAACTGATGCAGGCGCAGAGCTTCACTGCTTTCCGCGCACCCCATGGGCAAGACGTCTGGAGGCCGCCCCGAAGCAGCTGTGCACATACCCAGGATTGCTAATAGAAGGTAAATGGCACATTTACATACATATGGAAATAATAATAAATCCCACCAAAAACATTAAATGTAAAAAATGCCAAGAATGTTTTTATGTATAAAGTACTTATCTAATATGAGATGTCGTGTCGTACATAAAGCACAACACTGAACAAAATATCTGAAAAGCCAGCGTTTTGCAACGGCCGTCACCGATCAGAAACATTTTCTATTATCCTAATTAAATTAAATATTTAGGTACCTTTTGTAAATATAAAACTCGAACAATAATATTTTTATCTGAAATAAAGAGGGAATCACATAACTTAAATAGAATTGATCTAAAACGACATCAATGGAACATTTATAAACAAGCGTTCATAATACAAATAAATGGTCCAAGACATAATCTAACAAACATTTTAACATTGAGCAATAAAATTAGTTCAAGCCAAACATATAAAAAATATACAAGCAATAATAGATCGCAGCGCACGCTAACGAGATATTAAAAATAAACACAATATCCATTAACAATGAAAGTGTATCATACAAGTCAACTGACGTTTGACCGAGTTTCAAATATACACGTGATTCACACTACCATACAGACAAACAAAGATCTTCGTCTGTTTAACAGACGGCAGCAGTTGTTCAGACATCAATCTCCGATTGCTGACTCGTGGGCAGCGTTTGACAAGGCCGACACCTGTATTTATTTGACAACCACCATAAAACGGAACAATACTTTGTAAAGTGATGCTCATACCGTTTGTTGCTTTAAAAAACAAAGTTCACTTTGCATGAGAGTTCAATCGAACGGTTTTGGAAACGAAAACAAGGGGATACCACAGGGCTTTGTGTTGGGTCCATAAAGTTTGTTTGTAGAATCTTGTTACTAATATAATTGAGTCATAAGACATACGATAATTTGACGATAACGACACGGAATGATTTATTTAATTAACCATTAGACATAACCTGGGATTAGGAGTAGTGTGTAGTACATTCATCACGTAAGTTTGGGTAATTTGGAGAGCGTCCAAAGTTTTTTCGTAAATATTGTCGACTGAATAGCTTTTTCTTTCATAATGAGGAAAATGTGGTTAAGATTATGAGAGTTAATTCAATGGATGGAAGTTCGTATATATACTTACTTGATTGCGTAACCGTTAATTTTATAGAGTTAAAATGTCGTTTTATCAAATTCGCGGAGTTATTTCCTACAATCGTGTCCACTGTTAAAAACACCAACCTATTTACAGATTTTTTTAAACGAAGTACTTAAGTATGCACCACTATTAAAGTTTTATGTATCCTGAAACTGATTTATGTTGATGTTGTCATTTCTGTTCTCAAACGAGCACTCTTCGAATAAATTTTATTTATATCAAAATGAAAAGTCAAGAACTCACGCGCGCAATTTACACTTTAACGTATTTGTCAACTATGTTAACGTGTAAATTGTATTTGTTTATAGATACAATACCTACACTTTCAAATTACAAAATAATATGACATTTATAATAAGAATATAAATAAAAAGAAAAGTCCTGACTGACTGACTCATCAACGGCCAGCCCAAACCCTTAGACCCAGAAAGCTGAAATTTTGCACAAGGATTGAGGAAGGATATTTCGAAATTCAACCCCTAAAGGGGTTAATAGGGGATGAAAGTTTGTATGGAAAATCGTCACTTAACGGGTCCAAAATTTCACGCTAGCGAAGTTGCGGGCAAAAGCTAGTAAGATATAATTATAAAACTTAATATTAATGTAAATAAAATATATTTTGTTGAAGATGGGTTGCATTTGAAGCTTTTGCTAGTTTAACTTTATGTTATCGATTAGATGTAGTCAAATTAATAACTTCAGCCTGTTGTAGCGGGCCGGACTATTGTTGGACCACAACATACAGTACAGTAATGTGTATTTATGATTATGAAACAAACAAAACAAACCCATACTTCTATTTTTATGGAGGCTTCGAGAAATATAGTAATAGTTACTTCACACAACAAAAGAAAACTCACAAAAACTTGTCTCCCCAACCCGATTGACAACCGTATACGACCTTGAGTATCTATTAATTGAATTTCTATTCTTATATCTACAGCGATTCCCTAAACTACGAGTAGTTGTGTCCGAACCTTTACGGCGCGTAGGTACACAATTGAGTAGATTTCAGCAAAATTATCTAGATTTAGTTTGCAACACGTGTTAAATCGGTGCGTGCGCATCTCGACGTACGGATTTGTTTCATTCATACGTACTGTATCTATTACTGTATTGTTGTGGTGTGCTGGTATTTGTTTAGGCATTGACTGCGATGGAAGTTTTGTGATATCTTTGGTGAGTTAACCTTGCTTACGTAGGCAAAATTATTTAATTGGATGTTTGGAAGATCTTCAAACTGTGCGTTAAAATATAAGTTCTAGAAGAATAAATTATATATTTTAACAACATTTATAATAATTACGCATAAAAATTTAATGCACGAAGTAATAAAATAAAGAAAAGCAAAACATTATGGCAATAACGGTGAAATTGTTAAATCATTAGTCATGTAAACAGTGAATTTGTTTTGTTGAATTATGTAAAAGCACTGAGGTCACATTTTAATAAACCCATACGTGTGCTTTCCACGGTCCGAAGTCAGGATTGGGTCAGTTTTGAAGACATTACATATCAGAATAACACATCGACTCAGAACAATCGTTGGAATTGCCGGAGTCTGCTTGTCAATATAACAATTTTTCCCGGAATTGATCTCACGGCCACCCGGCGTTCCACTGTTGCACCATTTAGGTCGCTATTTTGGAGACTACTAGTTGCAAAGCTTATGCTTATGCTAGCAATTAGATATATCAGAATTGGTAAATTATTAATGATTAATAGTCTCTATCGTAAGTAAGAAAACAAATCATACTCAACGCAGGACATAATGACAGAATAAACAATAAATAAAAAAAAAACAACAACGCTCTTATGATTTTAGCATGACATATTAAGATCTTCTCGCAGTTGCTTCAGCTCGAAGACCAACCTATTAACGTTGTAGCCAGAAACTGAGTTCCTAGTCACATTTCCACGGGAACTCCTTCTTCTAAGCTCCTTTCTTTCTGCGTAGTCTTGTGCGTATCGTATAGCTAGCATCAACATATGAACTCTTTAGGCTAGACCCAGAATACGAACAAGTTCTTTTTCTTATTTTGGGGCATCGATTTCAACAACAACCTTCTTTCTTCAGAATCTAGTTTATCATTAAGGAAAGATCCTTTTATTGATTTTAGAAATGTTGTTCAACAGTCCACACTAGGATTTCTGCCGTATCGTGGTTGCGACAAACTTAAATAGCTGAACCCAGAGCAACAGCTATCTGCAGCTGCAGGACATATCAATATTTGATTCGTGGAGGAATCGAACCCTCAGCCCGTAGAGTTTCATTGAGGTTCATAGAATTTCTTGCCAGCTTTTTTCGATATGACCTAGTAGGTACTTTGGAAGCGTGCACCTAAGTTTTATGGTTACTAAGAAATTAGGGGCCTATATGATGCAACTACTCTGTAAGTCTGCACTCCATATTTTGGAACTGTTCAGCTGAATCTATGTACCAAAGTATGCAGTGCAGACTTGCAGAGTAGTTACATCAAATATGCCTCTGGTCTATTTAAAATAAATAGAGTAGAACCACTGCGCCAAAAGAACCACCAAACGCTAACTTGTGTTTCGGTGTTAGGGTCCATTCTCGTGTATCAAAATGAACTCGGTCCTCTTTTAACAGGGACTCGTGCGTTTCTTGGGGCCGTCGGGGACGCTGCGCAAGCGGGCGCACAGGCGGCGTGTCCGGTGCCGGCGGGAGCGGCGCGGGCGCGTGGCGGCGGCGCGAGCGCGCCCCGCAGCCACGGAGGCCCATGGAGATCCTCACCAGTATCTATGCGTTGCTGTCCGGAGGGGTAAGTTGAAGAATGAAAACTCAAGGAGTTTTTTCCCGTGTCCCCGCACGGGCTAGGATGTAAAACTTACTCACCGCACGATGGGGAAAGGCGCGTGTTGTAAGAATCAACAAAACCCAGCACACTTGGTGGTAGGATATATACGGTCCGCCTGGCTAGCTACCATCTCGTATTAAAGTCTGGCTTCAAGCAGTTTACTGTGTTATTGGCCAAAGGTGTATAAGAAAATTCTCCTATATTTCTGTTACCTGGGGTGTCCCCTTGTTTCACAGACAGAAATTTCATAGAATTTCGTTTCCCAGAAAATGTTTCTTAAAATATTTGGTCCTTGTATTTTTATTTCGAATAATATTATTGTTTCAAAGACTATTTACTTGAATGAAACATATTTCGCAGAAACACAATTTAATGAATTTTTAATAAAATTAGTTAGCGAACGAAGCCCCCGTCATCCCCTTCGTGTTAGGTTACTTTAAACCCTGCAGATAGAAATAGGAGTCCCGCCCATCGGGGCTCTGTCGACCTTGGTCCCAGAATCTGTTTTTGGTGTAGATATTTGGTTGGTAGTGTGTCCGTCGATGAAATGTTTTTCTTGGTAATAAGTTTCACTAAACAATATGAGAATAAAGAATATTTGATTTGTTATTCTACGATATGATTATTCTAACATTAAACTTTATATGAAACAAAAATCAATGATTTAAAAATCTTCAAAGTAAGTATTCTGCGTATTGATTATTCTATGCAACGAAAATATGAGTTTTTTTTTTGTGAAACGACTTTCTATAAAACTATTAGCTATAAAACAACGTACAACCGTTACCTGGACTTGTGTGCTCCATCTTAGACCCTGTGTGCTCTTAAGTCAAACGCGACCAACTAAACATTATTATTTTAAAAAAGTGTGCTGTCTGGTGACAGCCTAGTCTGGATCTTTATCTAGTTGGGAAATCCAGGGCAATCCCGAAAGATGCACGTGAATAAACAGTAAATAATCCTAAATACGTATCCGGAGGGATCAGAATAAAGGAGGTTGCGAGTTCTGGCATATTCCCCCTTTGTTTTAAAATATGTCTACTACCTACATATTTTATGCTTTGCGTTATTTTCTTATAAAGGGATACTTTTTGGCCCCTTGTTTGTCTATTTTGTAAGTTATTCTGCCTAATGAAGATAGTTGCCACGTTTCACGTAGTTACTACCGTCTGATGTACCTAATTATGTAACGCTGGAGGAAAGTAGGTGTCATTCACCTTATTAAATTCAATGTCACCCAGGTATTTTAACAATAAATACTCTCAAGTGTTGCCTATGTACTACATAAGTGTTGCCTATGTACTGTTCGCGAGGCCTAAACTGAGCTTTGCATTTGTGTGAGAATGAATGCAGACGCGTCCTTTGTTTCGTTTAAAACGGTTTATACTGCTTTTTGGCAATCGATTCTATGTGCACTCACACAAATGCAAAGCTCAGCTTACGCCTCGCCAGTTGTACCATGGGATACTTCTTCTGTCGTGTTAGAATAGAATAGAATAGAATAGAAAATACTTTATTATAAACCAAAATTGTAAAACAGCTCTTATCATACATTGAAGGGTACAATGGCGGTCTTATCGCTAATAGCAATATCTACCAGACAACCTTTGGATGAACAGGAAGACAATGAATAAGATAGCGGGGTAGTCCGTGGTGTACTGCTGCCAAATAAATACTACACACAATACATCGTGTTGTGAGCTATACAAGAATAGCTCATGCCGTGGTCAAAAGTATAACCAGTCAGCAAGGTTATGTAGCGAGCTGATTGTCCAGGGTGCCCCGGATGCACCTGAGTGTCGTCACTCGTTTAAGCTCGTCTGGGTACTGAAATGGGGTACTTCTTCTCTCTTGTAAGCACGAGCTATACAAGAATAGCTCATGCCGTGGTCAAAAGTAAAACCAGTCAGCAAGGTTGGTAGCGGGGCTGACTGCCCAGGGTACGCCGGACGTACTTAAGTATCACTCTTTTAATGCACTTTATACTGCAATGTAGTACTGAACCTAGAAAATACAACGCAGCTGGCAAAACCAACATTTGTTTAAGAGTAAAATAATTAAGACAAATTGCCTAAGAACAAAATGAAAGTTTCATTTTTGCATGTTTGGATTCATGCTAATTTCGCTATCTCCACAAAATATTAAAGGAAATAGGTACCTACTTCTACTAGTAGATTTAACTGTTTTCCATAAACTTTACCATGTTTTTTATTTGGAATCATGTACTTTTTCTTTACCTCCCTTGTTAGAGCCCAAATATACATCCGATACTTGTTTGCCTCCGATAGTCGGTTCCGATAGTCTGATCAGACTATCTGAAAGCCTCTGCGTCATACATTTGTTTGAACATGAATTACACGTACTATCAGACTATCGGATCGGATGTCAGAATCGTAAGCATCGTCAGGGCGTCGTCGTCGTCCAGAAAAAATCGGACACGAGAATCGTACGTGTATTTCATGAATTCGATCAGATAGTCGGATCCGGCTCCCGGAAGCAACTATCGGACGTGTATTTTGACCCATATACTTTAGATTTGTAATTCTGCAGGTTGTTAATGTCAATCCTAAAACAATGTTATTTTTGGTTTATTTTTATTTGTGTTTTCTTTAATTTGAGCTTTATAATGTTGTAGTCTGTAACAAATGTTGTAGATAACAAATTCTCAATTAAGTATTTTATCTTTAAGTTTTTTACTAGTGCTGTGCACTGTAAGTGATAAACTCACCGTATCGAAAAAGGATATGGTCCAAAATGTATGGATCTAAAACCCAAAATCGAAACGTAATCGATACGGTCAAACTGTGTGCAAAAGAGTTCCTTAGAACTATCCAAATAAACGTACCCAAGTTGCAATATCCTAATCCGTGGGATATCGGAGCTATGGGCTGTCAAAGTATGCAAAAAATCAACTTTTTGACTTGGGATTTTCACAGCTGTGGTGCCAAAATAGTCATGCTGTCGATTGTATTATGTACCAACGATCCTAAATGCTATTAACGTTATTACACTAAGAAAAATATCGATGTACAGTTGACAACATTTTAATAATAATAGTAGTAAGTAAAAATAGTTGTAGTTCTCATTGATGGTATTGTATTGTCATTGACGGTATTATAAGGTACCTGCTCATTTATTTCAATCTTAGATGGTCCGCAGAACAGCAGTCGAAAATCCCAAGTCAAAAAGTTGATTTTTTGCATACTTTGACAGCCCATAGCTCCGATATCCCACGGATTAGGATATTGCATCTTGAGTACGTTTATTTAGATAAGTAGTTCTAGAAAATTCTTGTGCACACAGTTTGACCATATCGATTGCAATTCGATTTCTGGGTGAATTATGACACCATCTCCTTTATATATTTTATTCTTGTGTGTTATAGGGAATAACTCGTTCAAGTGCCATAACAATAAATAAATAAACCTGTTTATCTGCGATAATTGAGAGGTATAAAATTTCTAATTAGTGGTATAAAATAGTACAATTAAAAGGATTTTATTACCATCTAAAGTTATATTGAATGCGTTCATGGTCGTGCTACGAAGTACAACACGTCTGCGGTACTAATTAACATACGTAAGACTGGCTGGAAGGAAGACTGTGAACTTAATCTGATGTAACGTTACATAAGTCGGTTACGTTATGAGCCGCAGCGACTTGCAGCCGACTCATTATTGTAATAAGTATTGTGCGGGATATTAAGGCCATTTGTTTCTTCTATTTCTTGCTTTTTTTTTCGTATTTTTTTCTTTTATTATCCTCATGCGGTCCTTGTGGGTTTAATAGGGAATATATTTATAGGTAAATGTATTTTGTTTCATCTAATTGTTTTGTTATAAACAATAGAATTACTTTTGCCAAGAGGTGAATGAAAAGAGCCTCCACGAGTGACGATTCTTAAGAGCGTGTACGGCATTTCATACAAATTTTCAAGTCTTTGTTTTTCGAAATGACTGAACCGATTTTGATGAAAATTCACACACATAAGCAGGATACTTAGGTCTAAAAAGGTAGTAGAAAACATTTTCGAAATGTCTTACTTAAAAAAAGATAGTTGGAAATTTTTGTTTCTATGAAAAATTTAAAATCGGTCTAATTTAACTGTAACACAATTTTTCAAAAAATGTTTTCTACTCTCTTTTTAGTCCTATGTATCCTGCTGATAGGTATGAAGTTTCATTAAAATCGTTTCAGTCATCGAAAAATAAGGACTTGAAAATTTGTATGAAATGCCGAACGGCGTACACGCTCACCTGTGTAGTACTGTAGGTAATTATAGACACAATAGATAAACAATGGCGGCCGTACCGTTTTCGGTACACTTGGACGCTTGAGGTTAAGTACGTCCGGCGCGCCCTGGGCAGTCAGCCCTGGTCAACCTACCGTGTTGATGGGGCGGGCTAATCTTTTCACCACGGCATGGGCTATTCTTAAGCGGTCCCTAGACGGTACCGCGGCATGACATGCCTTGCCTGCTGTCATGCATGCATGATCGTTTAATTGTATTGATACATGCAAACTACCAATAAGCTATGCATGACAGCACGTAAGGCATGTCATGCCGCATTACCGTCTAGGGACCGCTTTATCCAGGGTGGATCAAAAATCGTGAATCAAACGAAACAGGGCGATAGTTGGGGTTATTTGCAGTAAAAAATATCTATACGGCAGAGCCCTAACTTGATCTCCTTAAAAGTTATAACAATTTGAGTGTTTTTTAAGAAAATACCAAAATTTGTAATAAATAGGCAATTAGGGGAAGGTTGCTATAAATGGACCACATAACTTTACGACCTCATATCTCAAAAAGTATAAGTGTTAATATGAAAGCAGTTTATTATTTTTATTTCGTAGGACCTTTATTTATAATAATCAAACGCACAAACAATTCGGGCTAACACTTTTTGAAATAAACAAAGAAAACTAAATTTTGGGCTGTTGCCTTCTTTGGACCATGGGCACCTTCATTGAACCACCAAGTTGCCATCAATGGACTTCGAGAAATTTGTTCTAGAAGTCCAATCGAGGCAACTAATTATAATTAATTATCTATATTACTAAATTATGACAAAAAGCTTTCTTTTTTTCGCAGACATTCTGGAATTTTAAATTTATAATGATTTTTCTGGTAAAGGTCGCGGGAATCCGTTGGATGCGAGAGGCACAGGACCGGTCGATGTGGCGATTCTTGGGGAGGCCTACGTCCAGCAGTGAACGTCTTTCGGCTGAATAATGATGATGAATGATTTTTCTATGGTTTTAATGAAATATAATAAGTGAAATAATACATAATTAGTGAAATACTCAGGACCTATTCCCATTATTATGGCTAAAAAAATACAATAAAAAGTTGCTATGATTGGACCGGTCCAACGTTGGAACTCTTTTGAGGTCCATTGATGGCAACAAGGTACTGGTTACGAAAAACTAAACTGAAATATAAATGGTCATGATTAGACAAAATTGAATAACACTCATGTAATCTCAAATAAACTGTCCAATATTTCATAACAGTGCACGCAGACAAATATGAATACAATGATACTTACGTCAAATTGTACTGAGTGAAATTATTAGATTTTGACCGCCGCAAACGCAACCACACGTGTCTCTCCTGGCCATGTGCCGCAGCGTCACTGAGGTAAAAGAGGGGTGCAACTGAGTCTCCGAGGACTCGTTTCGACTAGTTTGGGTATTGCTAGCTTGCACAGTTTTGGAAATACCTTGGTGGTCCAATGAAAGAGCTAGTCCAATGATCGCAACCTTCCCCTAGAGTAAATGACTACTTATTGTAAAACAATAAATGGTGTTTAGTTGCTTAAAAGTGGCATATTGGCACTTTTTTCAATGTCTTTTAAGTCTCACGAAAAAGTATTTGTAAGGCCGTCCTTACACTTGTAAGTTTTACTCACGTAAGTAACTTACGTAGTTGACTTACGATACATTTGCAAATGTAAACACTGTTTGTAAGTAGCTTTATCGTAATTTCTTATTACTTATGTAACTTTGAAAATTACAAGTCTAAACGTGTTCGAGTTTGCTTACAGAATCGTCTCACAGCTTGTCGAATCAAATTGATAAGTTGAGAACTTACAAATTAATTAGCCGCAACAATGGCCAAACAAACAAAAATTGGTTACCACCTGAAGTAGAAAGTTTAATTACTGCTTTTGAATCACAACCCAATACTCTGACTGAGACTGCAAAAATAAAGAGTACCTACAAAAACTGCGTGAAAACAAAATTTACTCAATTTACTCTTTATTGAACTAAGTAAAATGTTTAGTACAACTCCAGAAAAATAGCTAGATAATTGCATAATTTGAAAGGGCAATTTAGCCAGGAAGTAACGAAAATTCAAAATCCGTGGCATTCATTCTTATAAAGTTAAAAATGGTGGTAATGATGGTGTTGGTCTTTCATTCTCAACTCCATCAAAAGATTTCCAAATGCACCTCTCGTGACATTTTGTTTTCCAGCCAAGGACTAAAGTTTTATCCAGCTTTCTTCTTTTATTTGTTAAAATGATAAGTATATGCAGCAGCTGCTTGAACTTGACGATGAGAATTTTCAATTTTGATTTTTGTAAGTATGTGTAAATGGCTTGTAATAATTTACGCAAGTAAAAACTCACAAAATTTACGTAAGTATTATTTACTGTAAGTTTATTAGTATGTGTAAATACAGTCGTAAGGTTCTTACATAAATTTTACAGAAGCAACTTACAAGTGTAAAGGCGGCCTAACATTAGAACCTTACTGTAAAAAAAATGTAGGTACTACCTACCATAAAATGCTGCAAATAACCCCAACTATCGCCCTGTTTCGTTTGATCCACGATTTTTGACCCATCCTGTACCTACCACTTATTATTTCAATTGTTTTTACTTTCTTTTCTGGTTATTTTTGTATGAATAACAGCGATTACCTACGCACTGCATCCGATCCGGATCCGTGAAAATAAGAATGTAAAAAACTCGGACCGAATTCGGATATTGCTTTGCGCACTGCGTACGATCGGGATACGTGAAAATACGAATCTAGAGTCTAAAAAACTCGGACGGAATTCGGATATCGCGTACGCACTTATTCGATCTCTGATCCAAATTCAAACAATTCAGGGGCCATCTTTGGCATATCCATTTGGCGTCCGATTTGAATCCGAGGTAATGCGAAAGCGTTCATACAAACAGTACTACGCTACTTCGGTCCGTCAATTTTTCTTCCGAATTAGAAACTAACGGATGACGGAGAGAAATCGTATGACGGAAGTCCGATCTAGTGCGTAAACTACCATACAAATAGTTCTATGACTACTTCGGAACGTATTTTCTCGAATTCGGATCGGATGCAGTGCGTGATCGCTCTAAACCAATAGTTAAAATCTTTATTGCTTTAATTTGCTTTTACCCCTTACAAGCGCAACCTATAAACATAAAATTTTCTCTTTAAATTCAAATAACGTCGTTCAACACGAAGAGCTCACCCAATTTGCACCGATTTTAACTCTGAATATTTAATATCTACAAGCAATACACTTAAAATTGTATTCTAAGCCTTAAAAACATGTTTTTATGTGTTATTTTTCCGTGTACAGCAAGGGGTGAACCCGAAGATTGATTCCGTAGCATTCCGACTGCACTGCGGTGCAACTACCGCGGCGTTGTTAGCGGCTAGTGCGGCTTTAACTACGCGCCACCTGGTGGGCAATCCTATCGACTGTATACACACAAGGTGAGAAAACACGTTGTTTAGCTAGCAAGCAGACTACGTAGTTCGCACTTAAAATGATAGATGGCGTTAAACTAAATGTTGATCAAATTGCGCGGGTAGAAGAATGAATGGGGTTTTTTTTTGCGGAAATAACTGTTTTATTTCTGTAATATGACTGTTGTATTGTTATTAAAATAATTTAAGAGGCAAATTATACGCTTAGGTTGAAAATAGTTTCGCTGTCACGATTTAGCAACGGAGTTATTCACGATGAGCTCATTAGCCAAAAATATGTGCCAATTATTATTTTTCAGTTAATAGTTTTATTGGCGTTATAAATTAAATGAGTCCGCGAACTAAATAATAATTATGACAGTAGTTGCGCCGTTAAATTTTATTTTCAATTTAAAACGATAACAGCTATTCTGTACGGTACAAAAAACATTAGCATTGTGAATTGTGATCACAAAATCTTTCATAACATTTTAACATCGTGGGTTAGCAAAAATGAAGGTATATTTGTACTGTTGCGGGACACTAGGATTTTTCCTAATTTTCGGTGCGTTTACGGACGCAAATCTCACGTGCACAAACACTTAGACCCGGAATAATTATCTGTAGGGCATAGAAACGAGAATCGAACCCACGACTCGCAGCGCAGAAGCCAATTTATCACTCGCTGCGCCATTAGAAATCTGAATAGCCTCACTTCACACTTGAGTAGTCATAGACTGCTGATATTGAGGACTTTGAGTTTGGTTCTCATTATGTAGACTATGGATTTCATATAGTACCTATACAAGGTTATTCGGAAAGGGGGTACTAATCCGCGGGCTAGCTTGCTGGGGAGTTTGTTGCGCCGTTTCTTCTTCACAGCATAAACACTGGGAAGCGAAGAAGGGAGGGATTTTTTGGAGGCCTGTCTATTGTTAATCTGACGTTCAAAAAGAACTAAGTAATTCTAGTCTATTTTGAATAAATGAGGTTTGAGCTACTTAATGTAGGTATCACTGATGACTGTTTTAAAGCAAGTGTTAAAATATCAAAATTCGATAATTTTTACTTGCATGCAAAAAGATTTTTATTTTAGTTTTTTCAAAAATTCTTCATCCCTGCTTTAGTTACGAATTCATAAAATGGACCTTCTAATCCGTGACTCCAAACATGACCTAAAATGTAAACATAGCTGATCATAGCTGAGGATAAATAGATTTTTTATGTACTTTTTGGACAGCTATTTCTTTTAAACCATTGTCTTTTGGGGAAAGTTGTAGAACGAAAGTTATTCACTATTATGGGTACTTTAACACCCTTTCGGATTAGTACCCTTCCGACTAACCTTGTATACGTCTGTTACAAAAAATAAAGAATAGCGTCAAAACCACTAGCAAGTTCAATTTCGGAAACTTAAGGCTGATTTACACGACGCCAGTTTCTTGAAGCAAGATTCGTTCTGTCTTTGTCTTCCTCAGCGAAAAAACAGAGATAGCATGAGAGTTGCTTCAAGAAACTGGCGTCGTGTAAATCAGCCTATATTGCAGCAAGTGCTGGCTTCATTCGTAAAACTTGCAGAACTCGACTTACGACGCTTAACTGGCAAGTTAATTCCTAATGGCTAGTATTTAAACGATCGAATTTAAATTCAAAGTACGGGTATCAAAAATACTGATTATGGCGTACTGAAATACTAAGTGGACGAAAGACTGAGACGGCGACTTAAAAATACGAATTTGAGGTACGAGTTATTCAGAACGATCAGTATAATATAATTCTTAAGCGACCAAATTTGTATGTTTGTAAGGTTGTTTGGGTTTCCAAAGGAGCGTCGACGGAGCTCCTATTTCTGTCTGCAGGGTTTAAAGTAACCTAACACGAAGTCATCCCCTTCGAACCTAACCTATCCGTGTCGGGGTAAGGAAATGTATATTTTCGCCCACTCAGTATTTTTTTCGCCCAAGTTAGTATTTTAATGCCGCTCGGTTTAGTATTAAAGTATCTCATTAACAGTCTTCCATATATTATTTATTCGCCCGATTAATAATTCCCCATTCCTAATGCTTGTGTTAATCGTGCTTAAGCCTTCTATAGGCAGCTCTCCTTACAGAGCAGTGATTAAAAATGTGCTTTCTTAATCAGGGACATCCCAGAAGACGTGTTGAACACATACTGCTGGATCCACTCGACGTTCACGGTTGCTGGTGAGGCAGGAGGAGCATACCCTGGCGTGCGCGGCGCGGGGACATCTCCTCGTCGGTACGGGAAGTACTATCAATGGGTCGCCTTCACGCTGTTCTTCCAGGTCAGTGATGATGATGGTTATTTCCTAGGCTGATCGACACCGCAGCTTACAATTCGCGTACTTACGTATTGTCTTGTAAGCTGTAAGATATCTTCTAGGGCCACAACAAAGAATGAATTATGAGTAATATAATGAATACAGGAATCTTCTAATAAATAGGCAAAGACAAAATAGTTAAGTACAATTTTCTCTTCTGTTTGTGAACCGTTTTTTTTGTTTTTCGTCTTTTTGTGAGCTGTAGAGTTATCAATGAAAAAAATTGGAAACGAAATCATGAGAAATGATTTTGACTAATGTGGGCGAACATATTAGTTTAATTTTTTGTACTATGAACACAAATCTCTATTATATTAGTACCTACTAGAAGTAGTAGACTATGAACAGTAGTTTTGAAAGCGAGGGGCGTTTAATTTTGTTTGCGCTATATTGTGCAGTCTCCTTGAAGATTGCTTTCACACTGTTCTGCCAGGTAAGAAAAGAGTATTGTAATTTTTGGGAATTGGGAACTTCTAAATACGGCTGCAAATAAACAGAGGTGAAACTAAAAAAAAAACTAAGTTTTTATAACTGAACGCTTGAATGGTGGCTGACAAAGACTGGTATGTCACGAATTAATTTTAGTTGTCACAGATATCTTTTAAACATTTACATAGATACGATATACAAGGTTAATCGGACAGGTGGTACTAATCTACGGGGAAACTGTTTTAAAGAAAGTGTGAAAATTTTAAAATTCTAAATTTTTTTTTACCTTGTAATATAATTTTTATTTTAGTTTTTTCAAAAATACTTCGTCTCTACTTTAGTTACAAATTCAGAAAATGGAGCTTCTAATTCGTGAACCCAAATATGACCTAAAATGTAGACACAGCTGATCATAGCTGAGTATAGATAGATTTTAGCAAATTTTTTCATGTAATTTTTGAACAGCTATTTCTGTTACACTATTGACTTTTGGGGAAAGTTGTAGAACAAAAGTTATTTATTATTATGGGTAATTTAACACCTTTTCAAAGTCAAAGTCAAAGTTTTTTATTTCAAATAGACCAGATTACAGGCACTTTTAAAACGTCAAAACTAGGTGCACGGTTCCAAAAGGTAGGTTCTATGGAGAAGAGCCGGCAAGAAACTCCATGAATACTCTTTTTAAAATAGTAGATCATGACTATTCATGACAATTCCATTACAGTTGCGTGCGACATAGAATGAGAATAATGCAGGTTAATGTAACAAATAAATTCACATAAGAGTAGAAAATAGGAAAAGAAAATATGCCTTCTAGAATTGCCTTAGTAGTTATGAGCTGACCAGTCCCGACAGACAGCACCCGTTCACGAGCATGACGTGCACATCCGCATCGCTTAGCTCAACCATATTATAGGGAACCCAACGACCGGATATACAACGCCACCATCAGCAGGACATTTAAGTGAGCATGACAGACTCATACTACCAGACAATGGGCAGTAATATGATATGATTAAAGGTGTATCATTAATTGCTGCATGATGCTCAAACTTTACAGTTTAGAAAATGATATTATCGAAATTATACATGTAAAACAATATCAGACTATTAAGGCAGAGTATTATACAAATAAAATTGTAGTGGGATATAAAAATTTCAATATTTGAATGTAAAAAATTATAATATGAAAATTGATAAAATAATGTACAGGTTATTTTAAGTCAATAAAAAAGGAAGAATAATAAAAGTAGGTTTTCAAATTAGTACCCCCTTTCTGACTAACCTTGTATAAAAGGAGAAAGTGACTGACTTTGGCTGGATGACTGATTTTTCGACACACAGCTTAAACAAATAGGGTTAGAAACTTTCAAACTTCAAAACTCATTTATTCAAAATAGACTAGAATTACTTAGTTCTTTTTGAACGTCAACATTACGTATAAGACAGCCCCCAAAAGCCCCGCCCTTCACAGCTTCCTAGTGTTTTTGCTGTGAAGAAGAAATGGCGCAACAAACTTCCCAGCAACACATAATTATCTATATGTCAAGTGAAAAAAATAATTGAGTCTATTCACAATAAAATGTTTGTGAGATTTGTGTCTGTAAACGCACCCACGATACAAGAGAAATCTTAGTGTGGGGCAACGTTTTAAAAAAAGAAGAAAAAAAAAAAAAAAAAAAAAAAAGATAATAGTAATTACAATAATGAAACTATGCAAAATGCGGATGATAAACAAATGATTTATTTTGAACTTTAAATTTTGGCAGTATCTACCCTTTTATAAATTAGGCATCCATGAAGAAATAATTTTTAAAAATTCCTCCCCTAATGGGGTTTAGCGGGTTGATAACGTTTGTATGAAAAAAAAAATAAGGAAGCGAAGCTGCGGGCAAAAGTCAGTCTATTATAATATATAATATTACTAACAGTGATAATGATAACTAAATTGGAATCTAATATTGATATACGAGCAATAAAGATAAGTGCTACTAGTCACTTAGTCTATGGTGCCTATAGATCAAAGTAAATGATTCTAGTGCGGTCATCGTGAATTGGCTACTTGGCGGGCCTCGGGATTAGCTATCACGCTATTGGAGTATACTACGAGTGATGAGTATTGGCGGTTGGGGATTTTGAAATAATAAAAAATCGCTTCACTATGTGCTACATGCTCCATTGCAATCCATACAGACAATAGGCCTTTCTAAAATTAAAACTTATATTCTTAATCATATAAGCAAGCAGCATTTTGACCTCTTAGTAATTTTTTTGTATATTTCTAACACCAGGCGGATAATACAAAAGAACGTAAAATTTCTCGCAATCTTTGATATTTTAGGGTATTTAAGGATATTTAAAATAATAAAATAATGTAAATCAAATAAACTAAAAGTACCTACATATAATTGTAGTATTGAAAAAAGCGCATATACGCATTTATAAGCGCATAAGCGTCACGCGCATGATCTAGGGTAGTAGCTCGATTCCTCATTGAGGAAAATCCGATAACTAGACAGATTGTCAACCAGACCATGATTGAAAAAAAAAATTACATCTAGTTCAAGGTATACAAGAATACATAAATATACATACATCGAGTACTGCTTATAGGTACGTACACAAAAATAAAAATTAAGTTACATCATGCTCGAGGAGGTCATAAAGTTAAAAGTGCTACGGCTACGAAGTGCTACGGCGTAGCACTGAATTTACCATTTAGTAAAGTATAGGCTCCGGCAGGCGTAGCATGACCAACGTAGACATGGGTTTTGTCGACTAAAAATAGACAAAGTGATATATTATTGCTATTGTGTACCTATCTGTTATTTTGTTTGAAGAATTGCCAAACTTAAGTGACAGTGAGCGGGGCAAATTGCTCGCAGAACGGATGGCCGATGGGGCTGAAAGGTTCTAGAGTGGCGACCGCGTACCGGAAGACGCAGCGTGGGTACGCCTCCCACAAGGGGGACCGATGACCTGGTGAAGATTGCGGGAATCCGCTGGATGCGAGAAGCACAGGACCGGTCGATGTCGCGATGCTTTTTAGGTCTTAAGGCTGAATGATGATGAGGATGATGATTTGTCATTTTGTATATTCTTTCGTCGACAAAACCCTTGTCTACGATGGTCATAATAAGCCTACTGGGGGCTAATCCTTCTAACAACATTGTTGAAAAACCTCAAACGAAAACTGTCAAAACGGTTTGGCTTCGGTTCGGTTGCGATTGATCAACGTTTTTGCTAGTCGAATCGGGGTCCAGGTAAAGTTTATATTGCTTTGTATTTAAAGTTTTTAACTCAAGTCACATGGGATCTTGAATACTACCATTTACGAACAGTGAGTCTCTTTTTTATTTAAAAGTACCGATTGTGTACTATGTAATGGTTTGTGTCTATATAAATAAAAAGAAAAGTCCTGACTGATTGACTGACTCATCAACGCCCAGCCCAAACCCTTGGACCTAGAAAGCTGAAATTTTGCACAGAGGTTCCCTTTATAATGTAGACAAGGAATAAGGAAGGATTTTTCGAAATTCAACCCCTAAGGGAGTTAAATACTTAGAGGATGAAAGTTTGTATGGAAAATCGTCACATAACGGATTCAAAATTTCACGCAAGCGAAGCTGCGGGCAACAGCTAGTTCTGTAAGAAGATTGTTTAGAGAACTTTTACCAAACGCGCTATTAGAATTCGTATGTTTTTGTCAATTGAGAGTTAAGAACTATTTTTAATTTTGGAATATAGATAGTGTAGAGATATTAGGAGAGATTAGTCTAAAACCGGGTATGGGGGTAAAACCGGAAGACGGCAGTATAGCCTCTTACACGTTTCAAATTTAGACGCGCGTTCGCTCGAAGCGGTGAACCACCCTGATTAGTTTGTCAACAAACTTTCAATGGCGTCGGTGCGTGCTCGACAACAATAAATAAGAAAAAACGTTTTTATGGTGAACTAGCTTTTGCCCGCGGCTTCGCTCGCGTTAGTTTAGAATTGTAGGTACAATAATATAATTTGATCATGGTTCGAAAGAGACGTGGCGCCATCGTTATATCGTTATTGTTGTTTTCCTCGGGAACAGTAATTATTTTCGGGATGAAAGGTACCCTATGTTCGTTTCTGTACACCTGACAACGTTTAAGCAAACTTTCAGGATGATTGGTTCAGCGGTTTAGGCGTGAAAAGGTAACAAACAAACTTACTTTCGCATTTATAATATTAGTCAGGATTTATTAATCAATAAAGTGTTTTATTAATAGGAGGTCTAGATTCTTATTCGTTTTTCACATCACATATTACATGTATGCTACATAGGCTCGCCCCTATTACGTGGGACTTGAAACGGGAGCCTAGCGTTTTGCCAAAATAATTTTGACCAAATTTCATGACCCAAACGCATTTTGGCAACCTTTTTTATACCAATGCAACATTTTGGAATGATTTTAGTACGCACATTTTCATTTGGTAAAATTTTTATTTGGCAGAATATCAAGCATTTGGTCTTTAATCAAATGATTTATTACAGCAAATCTTTAGACAATAAACATTTAGTCAAATTATTGTAACACGCTTATATCTTTTTGAAATCGGAACAGGTAGGTTAGGTTAGAACTGTGACCATACAACGCACGAGTCGAGCGAGCGAAGCGAGCGTACCGCGGCAGCGGCCGGCGAGTGCTAGAAACATATTTTTTATTTTGCGTAAAACATGTTATACCAACTGAAGTATTTGACTACATAAAAATTGGTAAAAGTACTAGTTGGTAAGCAAGTTATTGTTTAAACGTTCACTTGCCAAACATTAGGTTTGCGTTGCAATTTATTTGTGAAGAGTTTATTTGCTAAGTAGTAATTTGGCAAATGAAATTATGCAGAAACTTGTTTGGGAAGTGAAAATTTGGCAATTTTTTTTCGATGAAACAGCGGTAACCCACTTGAAACATAACGGCGAAATGTGGGTGTACTATACACCTCTGCCCAACCCTTCGGGCAATACAGGCGTGATGTTGTTTTATATTACAAGTACTCATCCACGAAATGCCACAAGAATTACACGTGTGACGGTTTTGCAGATTATTACTATTACCAAAATGCCAGTGTTCAATTCTGTCGGTCGTTAGTGTAGGCGTGTCTAACAAACAGCGATAAAGCTAAAGGATTGTGTGCGGTGACGCGCGGCTTCCAATAGGTACCGAATGTACTCAGAGAACTGTACTAGCACCTTTACCTGGCTTCACTTGCATGTGAAGTGTTCTTTAGTGAATTAAGATATAATTGAGGTACATATACATATTACGGACGCGACGTATCTTGGCGAATCTGAAGTTAGCTGATTAGTTGCGCAGTAGACAATTTCGTTTCTAAAAGATTCATTGCGCAGCCAAACAACTAACTTCAGACTCGCCAAGATACGTAGGCCGTATTGTATTTGATGTGATATGGGTTTTTTTTAAATTTGAGGGTATATCTTTTGTTAATGGTCGAAAACTGTATGTTTAGTCTACTGAACATAGAGTTTTCGACCATTAACACATTGACATCTATGTCATGGAGAGAAACAGCCATTACCACAGAAATGAGTCGATTTGAACTCACAACCTCTCGATTGCCAGGTGAATACCGGCGCTGTCGTCCATCTAAACAATGGCTGTACAAGAGTTCGAGATGATCAAAATGAATGTTAAATATAAATAAAAAAATTATGTAGTGAATGTAATGATCCGGCTACACACAGCGACTTGCTTGCAAGTACACAGCACACGGTTTGTGAAAACTTTTGCGGAAACAGTATTGTCGGTAATAACAATACCGTTTGTGCAAATGTTTTGCCGTATGCCTATAATACAATACTCTTTATTGTACACAAAATAAACAAGAAACATTATTATAAAATAGAGATGTACAATGGGCGGTCTTATCGCACTAGGCGATTTCTTACAGACAACCTTTTGATGGACATGAAGTGCAAGAAACAAAATGAGGGGTGGTTCTCGGTATAACAATAAATATGGAGACATTAAAACTATTGACTGCCTCGTTGGTCTAGTGGTCGCAAGCGCGACTGCTGAGCGTGAGGTCTTGGGTTCGATCCCCAGGTCGGGCAAAGTGTTATTGGGTTTTTCCGTGTGGAATTTCTCAATAGCAGCTCGAAGTCTGGATTTGTGCCCGGTTGATGGCAATAGGCTCGCCCCCTATTACATGGGACTTAAAACATAACGGCGAAACGTGGGTGTTGTACTATACACCTCTGCCAACCCTTCGGGGAATAAGGCGTGAAGTTATGAAGTTACATTAAAACTACTTGTGCAAATTAGAAAATGCGCAAATAAGATTCAGCGTGGACCATTAAGCCCCTATGCATAAAAAGCCAGGAGAAACAATTAATATTTACTACAACTATCATCATTATCACCGGTTGTAGCGAGCAAATTAATTAGCAGCAGTTCTGAATTATTTACCATTTTGCAATGCAATAACAATTAATTTAGCTAATGAGCTCATTTGCATTGGGACAATTAAGTCTATTATGAGTTTATACTGGTCAGTTATTAAATAACGAACGGTTTTTGCAACTGTGTTAAATAAATAAAATATAATTATACCAAGTGAGGGTGACGTTACGACATTAAATGATACCACGTATTCTATGATGAGTTTTACGATCGAACACAAATAATCAATCATGTAAATACAATAGTTTAGTCCAATCTTTCTCAAAGTGGGCGATAACGCCCCCTTGTGGGCGCTTGAGGCCTACAGGGGGGCGGTAAAGGGTGATAAAAGTAATTATTGCGACTGTGTTTATTAAGATGCGCTAAAGTTAAAAAAAATAGGGGGCGCTAGAAAATAATAGGTTCTCAAAGTGGACGGTAGACGAAATAAGTTTGAGAACCTCTGGTTTAGTCACATAGTCAATTTTTGTACGATTTAATAATTTTACGAATATCAAGATCTCTACGCGAAGTTACATAACTTCGCATCTATGACCCGTTTAAACCAAAATTATTTTTATTTACGCGTGTAGAACAGATCTAGTTAAGTAACATGAGTTTCAACTTCAACGTCCCTACATCTACATGAATGAGTGAAATTGAAAAATCGTGTGACAAAAAATGTGCTTGGAAGTAACTGATTTTTGTGTACGGTACTAGAACACATCATAGAACACGTGGTATCATTTATTGTCATAATTGTACCCCACTTTGTATTACAGTATATCACTGCCCTTTGAAATATGCACGTCGCGTCGTCTCCGGCTAGGAGGACCCCATTCTCTACCATACCGTAAAAATAATATTTAAAAAAATATGACTTTTGATACACATATTTTCCTGTTTGCTTTGAGAAAAGTGAATATCGGAAATATGAGAAATCATTAATGTCAATATACACTTGGGAGCAAAGAAATCGAGCCACTCCTTATTTCACGTGTCCTGGTTATTAGTTTTGGTTTCATGAATTATATAATTCAAAAAAACAAAAAACTACCCTCATTGTAAAGGTTATCAAATAATCTTTTTGGGCGATATATGTTTAGAATTGATCTGTTCCATAATACCAAAAATAATAACAATTATACCTACGTGAAAAATAGAAGTGGCTCGATTTATTTGCTCCCAAGTATATACCTACTGTAGTTTTGTGTTTTTTATTTATAAAGGAAATAGCGCTTGAAGATATTTATGTGTCTATTAGGTACGTGTTTATGTTAGACCAAAAGAATGAAATCAGAATCCTTCCATAGAAAGACCAAATTCAACAAACGACGAACGTTCGTTGGCCTTCGTTGGCTAGGCATGTCCGCTGCAGTATACGATTTTATCTTTGGACCAAATTTTATGCAGCAACACTGATTTTGAACAAATACCGCGTAGACTGACAGACGGACAGTTCACAATAACAGTGATCTGGATGTAAATCGGTAAGTATGTTAACGTTCAGTGCTGGGTCGTGACGATGTCCCATCAGTTCGGACGTTTACTGTCCGCGCACGTGGCACTGCGTCTTGAATGTAGCTGCTGTCCAAGTTATAAGGGAAACGCGATACAGATTTGAATAGGATGTTATTTGAGTACGACGCTCGATGCTGTGACAGACGGGCTATGGAGCCGTTTTTTTTCGTAAATATTTGTAGACAATGGGTTGTGTTGGTGAGTTGTGACGAGCGACGTTTCGCCGTGCGCCAGTTTTTTCGTTTTATCTCCACAGAAGTGACTCGTGTCGTGAAGTTTTTCTTTTTTCATTAAAAAAATTTTTCGAGGCTTGGTTATTTTTCGTTGTTATGGAAGTCTCATAGGTACCTACAAATGTGATTCTGTTCGAGATAGGTATAAGAAAGATGAACCCATAATTTCTTAAGAAATTGTTGAGCTCCTGGTATTGTACCTCTATTTCTTGGATTTCACAATGAGGGTCGAAAAGAAACGAGAAGAATTGTACTCGTATGTTTACTAATGAAAAGAAAATCATGCATAATTTTGTGTGTAATCGTTAGGGCCGAAGTAGACGACAGACAAATTGCGGCGAACTTTTTTATTCAATGATCAACGTACACGTAGGTCTTAAATTCTGCCGAAAATACTGTTTATCTTCATAATTTATATTTTCGCAGACCATAAAGTCCGCTAAAGACTCTCCGTTGACTTCTCTGGGCCTTATTCCGCGAACACTGATTCAATTTAACCGCGCTTGCATCCTAACTTCCTAACTAATACTATAAATGTGAATGTAAGTTTGTTTGTTACCTTTTCACACCTAAACCACTGAACCGATTATCCTGAAATTTTGCATATACGTTGTCAGGTGTACAGAAACGGCCATACATCATAGACGGACCTTTCATCCCGAAAAAAAAATACTGTTCCTGAAAAAAACAACAACAACGTTCTTATGATATTAGATGGCACCACGTGTCTTTCGAAACATGATTACATAATATTATCCCGAAAAATAAGGAATACACGATAAACGAGAACTGCGAGCGACCTCTAGTATATAATTATATGTTTATATCGTATTATACATATACATACATATGATCACGCCTGTAATCCCTCAATGGGTCAGCAGAGGTGTTCTTCTATCATAGGAAACTTTACATTTACGTTTCTTCTCTGATCCCACGTAATAGGTGGCAAGCCACAGTTACGCCACAAACTCGCTGATCGCTTGTACCTTGTGTTCTACAATTTGACATCCCAATGTCCATCTTTATATGTTTACGGCTCACCTGCGCAAGTGGGTCGCTCCGGTGACTGTCGCCTGTGATGAAACACCTCTGTACTAACCTACACAGATTTACATACCATGATATAAGTTGTTTGTAAATTTTACAATAGGTACTCTATTATTTAACCAATAAGACCTACTTTAGTTAAGAAATGTATGGAAATAAGCAGCATGTTTGCTTTCAGAAGGGATTCAACACAGTGCTTTAATGAACCTTAACGGTCAATCAAGATGAGCTGAAACTGTACTTGAAGAAATGTTTAAAAAGATTATTACTGAAATGAAATGGTGTATATTTTGGCTAGAAATAGCAATCAGTGTACTCTATGTACAACATCGTTTTGCTACACCTAATGTTCGATAAACGAAGTTTTTTCTTTATTTTGATAATTTCGGAAAAATGATTAGTGCCAGCTGTTTTTTCTTTAGTGAAACTTTACCTCTCTTTGAACATAGTTCATAAGCCATCGATCTCTTTTATCATTCTGGTGTCCATACTAGAGCTTTCATGAGTGACAAAGTACGTCCGGTGCAACCTAGGCAGTCAGCCCCGCTACCGACCTTGCTGACTGGCTAATCTTTTCACCTAACTCATTTTCGCATAACTCGTGCCGACACTAGAGAAAATCATACTTAACCCTTTAACCGCCCAAGTCAGATATATCCGACAAAAAAAATGTATCCATTTCGCCCATGTCGGATAAATATGACAAAAAAACGGTGTTTAAAATGTATTCATTTATTGACATAATATGTTCGAAATACCACAGAATAGTAGTATACTCTTTTCATAGTAGTTATTATTTTGCCGATTTATGCGCTGGGCGCTAGGGGCACGGCAACTGATAAAAAACCAAGCGGTGAAAAGGTTAAGCGCTTAACGAATCTTCAAAATTATTAATTATATTTGATTTAGAAAAAATGCTTCTATCTTTGATTTCGAAGATGCTCGTAATTCTGTTCATTCCCGTACGATGTTCTTATCGGCCTCGGTGGCTTTTCTTGAAACTGTTGACGCAACTATTTCCGATAAAATCGCTGGTCAGGTATTTATTTTGAAAATAAACTGAACATGTTTAGAATTTAGGGATTGCCCAAGGTAACACAAATAAAACGTCTGTAGATTAAAACAAATAAAAACACATTAATCTGAGTTTTCTTATTCGTAAAATACGAATAAAAAATAGTTTAGTAGAACTTTGTAAGAAATCAAGAATTAGAATAATAACTAATTAGTTAGTGTCGGTTAATAAACATCGTGTTTTTATGTAGATTACGATTGGGAATATAACCATCATCGATGTACCTTTGCAATAAAACACAAATGATTAAATTAATACATCATCGTTAACTAACTGGCATGATGATACTGATTAAAACAATAATATCACTACATAGTATAAAACAAAGTCGCTTCCCGCTGTCGATCCCTATGTATCCAGATCTTTAAAACTACGCAACGGATTTTGATGCGGTTTTTTTAAATAGATAGAGTAATTCAAGAGGAAGATTTTAAGTTATAAAACAGACGTGCAAAGCCGGGGCGGGTCGCTAGTAACAACTAATACAAATTATTAAAATAATTTTAAACTGCATTTTGTTTAATTATGTTAAATATCACGACGGAAACGACGAAATAAGCGGACGTTATGTGTTATGATTTCCAGTTTTCTTGTTGCTTAAGGCTAATTGTATTATTATAAGTCCCAAAAGTTGCGGTATAACTTTTTATTGCAAAACACTTTTCTTCAAAATTCTTGTAGGTATCATGGGTGCTTTTACAGACACAAATCAACACATGAACATCCACCCAGACCCGGATAAATTATCCGTAGCCATACAAACAATTAGTGTACGTTACCCCAGCTGGAAAGTTGCTCCTAAAGTGATATGAGTGGAACGTATAATTAGTGCGTAATCTGCTGTAAATGTGCGCCAAATAAAAAAATTATGCGCTTTGTCGTATTGGAAAAACGACAAAGCGCACAAATTCGATTCCCGCACGGAATCGAACCCGCCATACGTTGCGTAGCAGCTAAACGTTAAGCCACTGCGCCAATCTAATCTAATATCTGAAAACCAGTGTCGCGACATTTTGTTTTTTTTAAATGTCGCAGCATTATGCTGAGATAGGAGCCTTTTTTGGCCTCGTGCAGGTAGTTTTTATTTTTTATTGTTTTTGTAAATTGTTTTTGTAACTGCCTGTGTAAGTCCAAAATAAATATTTTTTCTTTCTTTCTTCTCAATCGTGTAGTTAAAATGTGGATTATGTCTTTTACTAGAGGTCGCTCGCGTCTTCGCCCACGTGTTTGTCGTTTATAGCGTATGCATGTATTATACATTAAACCTTCCTCTTAAATCATTCTGTCTATTCATGAAAACTGCATCAAAATTTGTTGCGTAGTTTAAAAGATTTAAACGTACAGACGACGGGACGCGACTTTGTTTTATAATATGTAGAGAAGAATTTATCAAGCATGACTTATAGGCGAAAGCTAAGCTGTGGCCAGTCACACCGATAATTCAGCCCACATCAAGCTGTCTCCTTCCCAATCATCCGCCATCAACGCCCTATGCCGAGGTCCGAGTCTCGCTAGGGGTCGCCCTTAGTGCTGTTGTTGCAGGTAGAGTGCGCGCAAGATAAGTCTGCGCGCGGCCGAAATCGGAACTAATCATGGTCCACCAAAGTGTGTGCCGTTTTATCAATTTAGATAGTAGAACTACCTGATTGTAGGAATATTTAACGGGAAAATTATGTTAAGCGATAAAAAATTAAGCTTAAAAAGCGGTAATTTGAACTTTTGCGATCATGGCAACGTTTAGCACGCCCTCAGTCGCGCGCAGAGTTATCTTGCGCGCACTCTAGTCATGATGTTAGTGTAGTTTATGTAGTTAGCTTATGTTAAGAGTTTTACTTCCCCCCCATTGGCTGGAGACCCTTCAGGTCTTGCCAATGACTGCCCAGTTACGTAGAAATGGCAAGGACCACCTACAAGCACTCCAATAGAAAATGCTAAGTAGTGGAGTGTCGTTGTATTTCCATCAAAAAAATATGATGCACACGTAGGGTTACTAGATCAAATAATGAGATTTCCTGGCAATTTCCCTGACTTTTCAGAAAATTTCCTGACATTTTGTCTGAATGTATGAAGTAGGTATTCGGAAAATTCGTGTCGTCTGGTAACCCTATGCACATGTGACATTTCTATGACAAAACTGCAACTAAAATCGCATCATTCACTTGAGCCAGCAACCATCTGTCAGTCAGTCACATCACAGGATAGTGTGGCAGCGCCATCTGTCGAGCGCGCTACTAATTACTGTGCGTCCATCCTAATATAACCGGTCAGTTTTACGCGTCGGTGCCGTTTGGCATTAAACGCATATGATTTGATGTACGAGTACAATATTGGGTTACGAATTCGCACTAACTGTTGTACAGAGATAATTGTAATTTAACGAGCTAAGTATAATACCTACTAAGTAGTATAATAAATAACGCTTTTAGGGTACTTTTGGGGCTTCCGCGTTTGTGTAGTGCATCGGGCATATTTGCTGAAGCAAAAACGGATAGTTTTCAAGCGATTATGCGGAAGAGAACTGCATCCCTGATGCGCAGGATGTGGGGGAGCACCAACAGTATTTTAAGAGTTATTGTGGATAAACCAGACTGTCCTTTCTTGGGCCCCTGGACCCGTATGATGCACAGCTGCGGGTTGAGTGCGGCGGGAAATAGGCTTAGGTATATGAATTGATTGTTATTATTTTGTTGATTGACATATTTGCAATGTCGGCTAATAAGTTTCGTAACTGCCTTATTAAATCAATCAAGAGCCTTTAAATATGTTTGATAATTGTTTTCTCCTATAACATTGATTCGTTTTGCTCATAACATAAATATTCTGTTTTGTATTTTGTGGATAACGGTGTGAGTTGCATATTTGTATCATGTATTTGTTTCGTAAGTTAGCTCATAAAATCTGATGTGTAACTGTTTGTTAGTCGCAATAAATAAATAAATGTTGTTATGTTACTAACATAGTCTGTAAGTAACATTTACTAACATGTAATGGATCATGGTCTGAGTAAAATAAATAAATAAGGTGCAGTAGCGTAGCGGTCCCGCTTCTGAAAAAAGGGTTTTCGTTCGATTCTTGCTTATGGTACCAATATCTGGGTGTTGATTCCTGCGCGATTTGTGCCCATAAATGCACTGATGATACAAACGAGATTCTAGTGTAGCGTTTTAGAAAAAAATATACCTACTGTTTTATTGATTATGTTTAGTAAATAATTGCCTATTGCCATCAACCAAGCACAAATCCAGACTCCAGGCTGCTACTGAGAAATTCCACACGGAAAAACCTAATAACACTTTGCTCGACCTGGGGATCGAACTCAAGACCTCACGCTCAGCAGTCGCGCTTGCTACCGCTAGACCAACGAGGCAGTCAGTATAAAACGATATTGCCCGAACGTGATGTTATAAGTTCGAGGCCTCCATTTTTATTGGATACTTAACAAAATATTGCAAAAACCTCATCACGTACTTAATACAGGTAGAGTTACGGATTTGCATAAACTAAAACTAGTAACAACACCTTATTATGCTCCGTAAAAGCGAAGAGTTAAAAGTTTTTAGTGCTTCAACACTTGGGAAGTTGCAGCACGTGTTGAGTTAGCAAAATTGCAATACTTAACCTTACCTAACTGCAATACGTACCTACGGCCAAAATTTTCGTTTCTCTGAAAGTATGACGTAACATTTTAGCTGAAAAAAACATTGCCTAACGTTATGAATTGCACTATAAGGTGCGTTTACTTTCAGAAAACATGCACACGGGATGATCTCCAAAATCAGCGCCTTTGGTTGATCTCTCGGTGCATTTTATATACCTATTGATATTAATTGTGCTCCGTATTTTTATTTCGAAAAGAAGGAGTCTAACCTCCGTTTTCTGAATTGAGAATTCTAGGATAAGCAGTACACGTAACATTTGAATACAGAGTTGTCAAAAAAATTACGGATTTCAAAGCATGTTTTTGACAACCCCGTACTCAAATACTACTTAAGTATTGCTTATCCCGAATTCTCAATTCAGAAACTGGAGGTAAATAGGCCTATTTTTAAATTGGCATCTATTTTAACCAAGCAGGTTTGAAAATATTTAGGTTTGAAATTTTAGAGACCAGAGAGAGAGTGATCAATTTTTATTTTGGAGATTGAGCAACACACACCTAGAGATGGCTCCTTTCTCGGATAAATACCCGAGGTCGAGTAATACTTATAAATACAATAGAGTAAAAACGAGTAACTATTTACTTTTTTATTGTATATCGAGTATTTGCTTATTGTTTTTTTTAAATTATTATTTAACTTGGTCGCGTTAGATCCTAGTTGCACCTGATGGTTAGCGACAGACAATAAGATGAACCGGACCACACGGATCCAAATGAATATGAGAGATATATACTTGGGAGCAAATAAATCGAGCCACTTCTATTTTTCACGTATAATTGTTATTATTTTTGGTACCTATTATGGAACAGATCAATTCGAAACATACAGGGTGTTTGGCAGAACGTTGAACATACGAAAATGGTGGATAGGTGGGGTCATCTGCTACTTACTCAGCCCTAATTTATTTGGCCCTGGCCCCCTAGTTTTTTTTTTTATGCAAGTTGAAATTAAGATTTAAGTATTTTTTACGTCTTTCTGTAAGTTTGAGGACTCATAACTTTTTTTCTAGCTAACATCTGAATGAAGCAATAATTTTATAAGAACCTGCCAACATTAAAGATTGGAAAGTTAAGAAAGTGGTGAAAACAGAAGAAAGCAAAAAAAAATTTTTTTAAATATCCATGCGTCCAGGGCCACATAAATTAGGGCTGAGTAAGTAGCATATGACCCCACTAATCCACCATTTTTGTATGTTCAACGTTCTGCCAAACACCCTGTATATCGCCTAAAAGGTTATTTGATAACCTTTACAATGAAGGTAGTTTTTTGTCAACTTAGTATACAATCCATGAAACCAAAACTAATAACCAGGACACGTGAAAAAAGGAGTAGCTCGATTTATTTGCTCCCAAGTATAATTCAATCCCATACAATTTGCCTACGGAGTGTAAACAGTGCCCCATTCGTCAGTGGCATGAACCAGTAAAATTAGCTGTTTTTTTAATAGGATAATATTTCTCCTTACGGTCCGTAGAAAAAGACACGCGTCGTAAGCAAAACGCCAAGTTTTTTGCCTATAGGAACCGGGCACAAAGGTGTTATAGTTAAATCACACAGTCAAATCAACCAATCACAGTTACCACTGGACAGATGGGCCCTTAAAAATGTGCTATAACTCTCGGGTCCCGCCTTCCGCCTTTAGTTCGCTGTAATTACCTTCTGTAAGGTCGTATGTCCGGCATGTACAGTTAAATGGGGCTATGAGAACCATTGGGCTAATTGGAATTCAGTTAAGGAACTGGCTTAACCCATTACGGCCACGGGTGCTATGTCTTTATGTAGTTCACTTAGTCGGAAAATCCCTTATCGTCTTCTTAGAGTGAAAATCTCGGGAATGCATTTGGTCATTGCACGTTTCCTGTGGGCGCGGACAAAGTCGCGGACAAGAGCTAGTCAATTATATTTATTACGAATTTTATGTCTAATAAATAAAAGTGAATCGCTATTTCCCTAGGTCACGGCATCACGCGTGAGCGGTTTGATTGATTTCGCTAAATATTTTTTTGTTGTGTTCGTAATTGACAACATTTCAAACACGACTTTAAAACAAAACTACCGTTTCTTTGTTTTCGTATCCTGAGTTCAATTTTTTTTTTTTTTAATTTCTTCATTTCTGAGAAAAAAAATGAAAATCAAAAAACATGTGATGACGTCACTTATACGGTGGAATGAGGAGTTACCTTTGCCTGTGCATTCCAATGTTTCAGATGGATGGTCACTTATGAAGTTAAACAAGACATGTGTTATGTGACAGTGACATCTAACACTAGAGTGCACGCGCCCGTAAATACTCCTTGAGCGCACGCGCGGGCTACAGGCGTAGACCACTTACAGGTCAATTAATTCTCCAAATAAGACAGAAAATGAACAAAACACAGTCTATAATTACTTTATATCTTTATTTTTACCACAATGGCTCATACAATCAGCAAAATTTAGCTTTTTAATTATAATTTGAAACATAAACAAAAACTTCTTAAAAATTACTATATTTGGAAGGTTTGCGATCTGTTAGGCTTATTTTCATTTAGGATCGTTATTTTTATTATAAAATTGGTTTCTAAGTATCTAATTCAACCAATTATCAAAATAATTGGTAGTAAATCACTCTGTTGGTATATATTCAGGGTCACACGGCTGCCCGATGTTCGGTACAAATGCGCCATCGTTTACTGCGGTCGCTAGCCCTGCTGCAAGAAGAACACCAACCAACTCCTCCCCGAATAGGCATATTATATTCTGGGATTTGTTCTGCCAGTCCTAGAAGTAGTCTGATTTCAGTTTTACATCTCTGGATATATTTTGATGGGATATACGATGCTCAATAGAAGTTCTTGCAAGATCGAATCCCACTTCTTCTATTTGTGTCTTTTGCTTCACCTATTGGGCCTACTAGACGAACTAAAATGTTGTGAGATCTGGTTCTTGATGTGGCCGGTGGAAACTTACTCCATTTTGTACCATTTCATAATGGTACAATAGACTGGTAGGAAGCGAAAGTCGACAAAGGAACGTCTTCATTTTCGTCTTCGTCCCACTCGCCATCTTGTTCCTTATGAGAATGGTGCGGAGGATCTAAGTGGGCCACTTTGAACCGCGAATTCACCTTATTCCTCACTTTCACTCAAAATATCGTTGTCTTCGTCATCTTCCAGCTGCCATCTTTGTACTTGTTTACACAAATCGTTCAAGTTATCCGACGTCTAAAAAATTACCAAAACATAATTAAGCTGCATCAAAAATTCATAAATACAAACAACAAATACTTAGAAAAGTAATTTACAGTACGTTTTATAGTAATACTACAGCCAAAGTATCATATTTACCTCAATTTCACGAACTGTACAGTAAAAGTTTTACTTCCTCCAACGCTCGCGCGGGCTACAGGTGTAGCCCACCAACTTCAAGGAAGATTTTTGAAGAAGTCCGTGTGCCGTAGGAGCCGGCACGCTACTGGCGGGAGCGGGTGCTAGTACTTGAGGAATACACTAGACGATTGCACTGTAGTGCGCCAAGTTAAGAAAATATACGACAATATTACACGCTGGGTTACATATGTAGCCCGCGCGTGCGCTCTAGTGCTAACGAACAGTTTTTTGACGGCTCACAGTAATAAGCAAAGGTTAGATCGCTATTCCACCGTATGTATGACGTCATTTGGCGCATACGTCTTTTTAGAATATGCCGAATTTCAAAGTTGAAATTATGAATGAAAAGTACATAATTTCGAAAAACGGAAAAATACAGGTGCCCTGGATTTGGATTTACTTTTATATAACGTAACAATACATGCAGGTTAAAAATATGAAATGTTGTCAATTGTCAGGAGAAGGTTCTTATGAATGAAAATTTTTATATATCTTAGTATGCCCATATTCTTTATTTGTTTATCGCATGCATGATAATGGTTTTAATTTTTTTTTACTATTTTGATTTTGTTTCTGAATGTAGGTTTCTGAAGGTAGGTTAGTAAGTAGGAAAAAGTGCATTGCAACGCATGCCGGTTACAGCTAGTACCCAACAAAGGCTACTTTCAGTGCTTACAAACTAATATCGCATAGAGCGGCTCTCTTATAATTTATAGCACTTATAACGTCGTGATAAAATAAATATGACCAAATAGCATTCCCGAGGTTTTCTCTAAGGCGATGTTATACCTAGATTACCGACCATGCTCACCATGCTAATTAGCCCTTTTGGTCTCAAATACTCTATTTTACCGGTATCTTTAGCAAGTACAGAATGACCCTAAAGTTTTTCAGTTGACTCAATTTTTTATTTATTTTTTCCTCGACCTTTGTTCCCTTTTCGTGATGAAAGCCTCATAGGTACCTCCCTATATGTAGCCATCAGGGAACCGCTATACAATTCCACCGGCACGGACTCTCACAACAGAGGAATAAATGTCGCTCCCAATCAACCTCCTACAAAGAAAGCATCAGCCGCTCACAAAACTGCAGAATATGCGTCTCTAAGGGCCGACTTTCTCAAAAACGTACACCCCACAAACTCATAAACAGCTTTCGTCTCCAAACTTCAAACTTCAAAACTCATTTATTCAAAACTAGCTTTTGCCCGCGGCTTCGCTCTCGTTAATTATGCTCAAAAAAACTCTTAACACACTACTAAAGTTTCTATAATAATATAATTCAACCGTAATTCGAAAGACACGTGGCGCCATCTATGAACGTTATTGTTGTTTTCCTCGGGAACAGTACTTTTTTTCGGGATGAAAGGTACCCCATGTCCGTTTCTGTACACCTGACAACGTATATGCAAAATTTCAGGATGATCAGTTCAGTTGTTTAGGCGTGAAAAGGTTACAAACAAACAAACTTATTTTCGTATTTATAATATTAGTAAGGATACCTAAGGATAGACTAGAATAACTTAGTTCTTTTTGAACGTTAATTTTACTTAATAGAGAGCCCCCAAAAATGCCCCTCTTCACCACTTCCTAGTGTTTTTGCTGTGAAGAAGAAACGGCGCAACAAACTCCCCAGCAACACTGTCATCTGTCTGTCAACTGAATAAATTAATTGAGTCTATACACAGCAAAAGGTAATATTAATTACAATAATGAAACTATGCAAAAGGCGGATTATAACCAAAGTTTAAATATAATACAATTCTGGTTGAATTGAAAACAAAATTACCTACAATTAGCTATATAGTAAGTAGATAATTCAACTTAATATAGGTACAACTGGCGAGGCATAAGCTGAGCTTTGCATTTGTGTGAGTGCACATAGAATCGATTGCCAAAAAGCAGTATAAACCGGTTTAAACCAAGCAAAGAACGCGTCTGCATTCATTCTCACACAAATGCAAAGCTCAGCTTAGGCCTCGCGGACGGTACAAATAATTGTAATAAAAACCGCACGAATGAAATCACACAATCAGTTGACTCTTATGTGTACGTATATTGAGATCAGATACATCAAAAATGTTAACGGAAATAAAAAGAACAAAACAAAATATGTTATCTGATTTATGGCTCCAATGAAATATTCGTTTGTACGCTTCAGCTTCAGTTTATGATCATTATACGCTTGAATACATATTTTTGACATTATTTACGATAGCATGTTTTCAGATGCCTCTTATATTAAGACATTTATAATTATCTTCATTGTTTACGTAATTAATTAATATCTTTATTGGTGGACATTATTCAGTTCCAATTATATCAGACATGTATCTTCTATTTATTTCCTCGTTATGTCAAATTTCTTGGCTATCAGAGTCCCCGTGTGACACTCCCGCTAGTTAGTCAACATTAGTGATATAAAATATTGCCAAAATAAAAATAAGCGTACGACAGTTTCACGGTAAGAAATAAACTTTTCAACTCATTTACACGGTAGTCATAAACATAATAAATTATTACATTAAACTCCAATTTTTTATATAAAAAGAAATATGGTAGAACAATTTCATCACGTCCAATTTAGTTGTTATATGTGCTGGTTGAAATGTTTATGTCGGGCCAAACTTCAAAGATTTATCCGCGTCGGTGTCAACGCACGATCAGTCTTTGATTTTCCTGTCTTGTTTCTCTTTTTAAACACGCGGTTCCCTTGTTACATGATGTAACAAACTGTCTTGTCAATTCCGACAATTTTGTAAATCATATTCGTCAACGTTACGTCGCCGACCGTCGCTCGTGGCAGCCGGCGAACGCACTTGACAAGTTACGACACTGGCAGGCGTTGACGCAAATAAAAGCTTTCGAAAAAACCATCACTAAAATATGAAGCCATTTTGTTTTACGATAATAAATTTAAATGTCGAACTCAATATTTATTGCCATTTTTATTGTTTTCACTGTAACTAAAGATGTTATTTTAGTAAATAAAATAAAATTTAAAACGGATCGCGTCGGGTGCGAGGCGGGAGCGCGTCAAAACGGTTCTCACGATCATCATAAAACGTAACATATCTCTATTATTCTTGGAGCCCTTCCAATGTGTAACTATTATACCTACTTAGTGTTCGATCTGTTTAATATTGTATGCACCGGGTAACGGGTTGCGGTCTGGTAACGCGTCAACAGCGTGTCGGGCGGCGCGCGGTGCTCGGCGGCGGTGCTCCCGTGAGGTGGTGTTAATTAACGTGATTGTAGTGCGCGAGCGCGCCGGTGTGCCGCAACACGTTTCATCAGCTGACCTAATAACTTCAAATATTATGATGTTAATGTAGGCAGTGGCGGGCGCGCTGCACGCGCGTGCCGCACGCCCAACTTAAGTTTATAAATAGAATGCACATCGCCCTGTATGTATTTAACGTAAGGAGCTTTTTCAGCGAGGCGGGCCAGTCGCCGCGAACGTCTGTGCGCGCCGCCCGCGCCTGCCCCGCGCGCCGCCGACCGCGGCCAACGCAAGTTTTGGAAACGGAACGCGAACTTTTTTTCTATCGAATTTTTGAAGTTTTTCGATATTTAGTGGGTGCGGCGGTGCAGTGCGGGCCCTCGAGCCGCCCAGTGAGTGCGTGAGCGGTGTTCACGCGTGGACTCGCCGCTAATCACCGCGGCGCGTAACCGTGTTTCAAAAATAAAACGTTGCCGATTCGAAACCGGAGCACCCCGAAGGTTAATGACAAAATAAAAAGCATGCATTAAAATTGTGTGTCTGAAAACTCTGGGCGGTCGCAACCTGGATCGGTTGCCTATGTTCTATATCGACACGTGAGTTGCGATATATTTTGCTATGACGATACATCGTTGGTTATCGTGTAAGAGACGGTTTTATTTCTTTATATTTGTTGTACACTATTCCTATGGTGTAGACGAGAGCGTGTATCGGTTGTTTATGCAAGTTATTCGTACAAATTAGCGCGTTAATTAGAGTACTAGCTGTAATTAACTCTCACAATGCACTCACCGCGTGTTCGGAGTTTTGCAACTAATCAAGGTGTTCGTTAGTATTTGTTTACATTTCAGTTTCGTAATAACAGCGGTGAAATTAAAATATGTAGTTCATTATATTGGTACACGTTCTGAGAATTAGTGTTGTACTACCAAAGAGTTTTATTTACCTACAGTAATGAAAACAACGCTTTTGAAATTATAATTAGCCTTAACAAAAAATTTATACAATAAAACTTTTGTCTATTTTAACAATACCTATCAAATGATGTGAAAATTATTTATCTGTTTAGACTGTTTACCTTTATATTTCTTCTAGACTTTTCTTCAATATTATTTCATGAACTTTAATAGCTTCACTTACCACTAAAACAATATAATTTGAGAAAATAAAAACAAACATAAAAAAACAAATGATAATGTGTCATTTTATTCTATTCCATTCAAATTCAAAAAAGGAACCGCTAGCATTTTCTTTTTAACGCTGCAACCTAATTCTGCAATTTCTTATTCTTGCAAGTCAATTCTGAACTTTTTTTAGAATCCAATTCAGTGGAGCCAATCCATTCTCGATCAAACCTCCCGTGTGGTGATTTACGACAACTTGCGAAACGTTGCTCGATAATGCTCATAGTTCATCGTACGAGGCGTTTGGACAATGTTGACCCAATATCGTCGGGAGCGCGGTCTGGTCGGCGAATTACAATGTACCTCCTACATTAAACAGTCACTAATCGAGATCGTGCTTTTTAAATTAATTATACCTACCGCGGAAAGCGCGGCGTGCGTTTCAGCGGTTCATTTTGAGGTGCTGGATGATATTTTTGTGAAATAACGGTGTTTGAGATCTTATTTGGCCTCTAGTGTGAAGAAGTTTTATATAGTGTAGGATGAGTTTTGTGTTCATCGTGGTTTATTTATGTAAGAAGATCAATTGATCTTCATGTAATATTTTATCCAGAAGAGATTTTAACTAAGTATGATTTATTCCGACAGTACACAACAAACCACCTATACTTACAATATGTTTGTTATGTCAAGATAAGAAACCGTGAATTATCATTATTAGCATAAACAACAGTAGCAATCAAATTAGTATAATAATAACAAGTCATTACAAAATTAAACTGCAATAATTCACCAATCTACAAACATTTTACAATGCTGGTTGCACTACAACATAAAAATAAAACCATAAAATCATCCCTAAGTTATAAAACGAACTGATATAAACATTTATTAGTATCGATACTAGGCAGAATGAGCGTTATCTTTGCGTCCACTGCTTTCCCGCGCTTTCCACTGCCACTCATTAGCGATTGATGGCGGCCGCTTGATGGCTCGGTGGTTTTATGCCTTGACTTGACGCATTCGATGACGGACACGAAATGGTACTACGTTTGTTGAAAGGGTAAGAATTTCGTTACCGTAAAACATGAAGGAAATTATTGTAACAAATGATTTATGTTACACTTGTCAGGTATTTATGTTGAAATATGTTTTGGGATAATAAAATGTTACTACTCTGTTTTGAAGTCTTAAATAAGTGTTTTATAGTCGTATTCTACCTATGCGTTTCACTATTTGTAGATATTATTGTCTATTTAATGAGCAATACCTATACTTATGTGAACTTTGTCTGTAATAAACGATTTGTTTATATTAAACTAGCGACTCGCCCCGGCGTTGCTCGAGCACGTTTTTAAGCTTAAAATATACCGGAAGAAATTACCTAAATTAAGATGAAAACCGCATCAAAATCTATGAAGTAGTTTAGAAGAAATAAGCGGATAAACAAACAGACGCGAAAGGCGACTTCAATTTATACTATTTAGAGATGAGAAACCAATTTTTCCTTCAATTCAAATTTCTCAATGTAAATATTGTTTGTGTAAATAAAATAGTACATTTTTCCTTCAATCTGCACAATATGCAATATAAGGCAGGATTTTTCACCGAGTTCCGAGTATCCATTCAGAAAAAGACTAATTACACATTAGGTACCGAGATTGAATAGGTTAACTTTCTAAAATTGGCCAGATATGCTTTCTGTTACTTCACTTTCTGCTCAGTTACTTCCGCCAAATTAATCGTCTATTATAATCCACAGTGAACACGTGCCTCTTCCAAGTAGAATCACAACAATTGATTCTCCGCCTTGAAACTACTACCAAACTTACATCTCACCACAAAACTGCCTATTCGAAAACCTAAGAAAGTCGTTATTTATCATCCCAAAGTTAAGAATGCAGATGTTTTAAACTCTAAAGATAATAAAAATCCAAACTATACAATGCCACAAAGCAATGAAAAAAAAAACAACAAAACATCACGCCTGTATTTCCCGAAGGGTTGTGCAGAGGTGTATAGTACACTCCCATTTCGCCGTTATGTTTATGTCCCATGTAATAGGGGGCGAGCCTATTGCAACCAGGCTCCGGGCTGCTACTAAGATTTTCCACTAGAAAAAACCTAATAACACTATGCCCGACCTGAAGTTTGAACCCCGTACAAAATGCAAACGTTTTAAACTCTAATTGTGACAGTAAAAAGCCATTAAGTAATAAAACAAGAATAAAAACAATCTGTATCTACAATAATAAAAAATACAAGCTCAATGATTTGTTAAAAAAATGTTAGGGTAATTCGAATATTCACTCAAAACTTAAAATAGGTTACAACAAAAAGGTGTAACCAATAAAAAGGTTACACTTCGTTACATCTTGTAACATAAATGATGCATGCGTTACGCGCAACGTGCAGTATTTATTTTAACACCGACACGTGTCGCAGAACGCTGCACGCCTCTACCTGACTGCAAATCACTGCTTCTCAGAAATGTATTAGTAGAATGAATTAGTGTCAACTTTGAGTACTGTGTTGTTGCTACGTAATGTATACATTATCTAGTTCTAAAAGTCGTATAGAAATGCGAAAAACAATGAAAATTGAAGGCTAAACTTAATTATGGAAACTGTATGGACAATTGTACAAATTAGTTATAGGTCTTCGTTCCTTTTTTAAAAGAAAAAGAAGTCTGGATCTTTTAGAATAATTTACCGCAATCTAGCGCTGTTTACAGACGCGGGATTACTTCTATTAAATAAAATATACTGACATAATTAAAATCAAAATCTACACAATGTATTGAATTTAATTATCATGTTTATTCAAATCAAAAATCAAAATCCATTTATTTCAGGTTCTCCCATATTAAATTACAAGTAAAGCAACACTAAATAAATACAAATCACAATATAAAAATAAATACAATGTCATCATATCAGAAATACAATGTCAAAAAAAACTAATTAATGTCAACTTCAAATAAAAACAATTGGAAATTAATAAAATTCAATAGTAATAAAAATAAAAGTTAATTAAAGTTAAAAAAATAAAAGCAAATTTTGGATAAAATACATTAAAATAATAGCAAATAAATGAAGTGGTCGTTAGCATGACCTGGCTATATGCCTACTGCAACACTTCCTAATGTAATGGCAGTCCAGACATCCTGCGATCATCGTCAAGACAGCATTGGAGCTGACCCGCACCCTGCGCACCAAGGACGCGCACCGCTTGCGCATGGTGGTGTGAAAACAGTCGGTGCGCGCTTCTGCAAACATGCCCGAGGCACTGCAGAAGCGGGGCAGCCCCAATATCGCCCTGAACGCGTTGTTGTACTGGACACGGAGGGCACTGTAACTCGCCTGTGTATAGCTAGCCCACAGGCTGCACGTGCACGTTATTTAATAAATCGTATTCATTAACACAACTTCCAGTTCATATTGAAGAAAGTACTACTTAACACCATACTTATTTATGCCGCTAAGCAGCATTGCTGTGTTTTGGTTTGTAGGGTATGTGTGCCGCTGAAAATACAGGCGCTTGAGACTTTTCCACTTTGTCTCTAAGGTTGGCAACACATCAGCAATCTTTTTAGTGTTGCTAGTGTATTTAGGCGGCGGTAACCACTTTCTATCAGGTGGGTCGTCTGATTGTTTGCAAACCAAACATTAAAAAAAAGCAGCGAATCCCTGTATGATATGCACAAATAAAAATGGGTGATACTAGACCACAATGTGTCGACAAAAAAAAATGGAAAAAAAACAAAATAAAAAAATTGACCATAAAATCACATAGAAAAATCAAAATATCTTCAAAGAAACGTGTTTTCTAATTTGATAACTGTTTTTTAAGGGTTGATTTTTATTTTCTATGCAACATCAATTCTTAGCCATCATTATTGTATTTATTTAAACTAAATACGCGCATTTAATAAAAAGTTATTATTTTTTATAGTAAAAAGCTAAAAAAGCGATATTAATTAAAAAATGTGCTTTTAGTTTTTTTTTGTCGATATGTTGTGGTCTAATTTCACTCATTTTTATTTGTGCTCATTATACAGGTACACTGTATAAAATATACTTCTTCCACTATGCAGTCTAAACTAACAGTAGTAGTATGTCTATATTTTTATTCAACATCAATAAACTTACTAGTTAAACATGCGCGTGCGCAACGCAACTGTTGTAAACTCTGTTTTATTGGCTAGTTCGTTTGAAAAAAATACAAACTATGAAGAAAGTAAACTTTGACGTTTATTTAGCGTCGGATAACGTTCCTTCAACGGGTGGGCAGAGCTGCAGGCGGTCCGGTGTCAGATTAACAAATGCAGATCAGTTTCAGACAAATAGGTGGTATAATAGTTAATCAAATAATTCTGTGTATTTTGGTAGAATTTGATTAACACTTGCGTTAATCAAAGGAAAAATCGCGAAGAAACCTGTACATCTGACAGGGCTTCAATTTATTGATATTTTGCGTAGTCTGCTAATCCACACCAAGCTAGCGTGGTGGGCCAAAGCCTTTATTATTTTGAATAGTCTGAGAAAAGGCCTGTGGCCAGCAGTGGGACAGTATTAGCACAGTGTATACTTACTACATACAGTGGGTCAACGCCCATACATTTGACAGGTCCTATGAAATGTCAAAATTGGTAACACTTGTCAAAGGGTTGTCACATAAAATAAATTACACAAACTTTATCAAACAAACGTCCAAATTAACTAACGTTTTATAGAAACACTGACACGCAAAAAGAAAACCACGCGCGTAATTTTGACGATTGACAAAATAATGCAAAGGTATGTAGCAGCAGTTTCGCCATCTTATCCTGGAATATTCCAACAATATTTAAAACTACAAATTTTGTCGAGGTTACAGTCGCAGTGGCTAACGCTTGCGGGGGTAGGTAAGAGTCATAAATTATTCGCAAGTCTACGATGGCGTCATAGAAAATTACTTATTATTCATGGTTATTACTTCTATGGTTTTCGTGTGTGCTGATGCCGGAAATAAAGCCTAAGTATTCCTCGATAATAAAAGGCGGTCAAAAAAATTTACCAGTTATATGAGATTTGCCAGGTAAAACGTGGTCCCTATCTTGGTATTTGAGAATTGATCTTGTTTTTGTAATCAGCGTCCCTGAAAATCATGGATTTGACACCCATGACGGCTAATTTGAATTTTTTTTATGGCCGCCATCTTGCATATGGATTTTGACCTCATTTTCGGCATCAGCATCCCCGAAAACCATGGAAATGACACCCATGATGTTAAATTGAAATTTTAATAGCCGCCATCTTGGAAATGGATTTTGACCTCATTTTCGGCATCAGCATCCCCGAAAACCATGGAAATGACACCCATGATGGTAAAATTGAAATTTTAATAGCCGCCATCTTGGAAATGGATTTTGACCTCAATTTCGGCATCAGTACCCCCGAAAACCATGGAAATGACACCCATGACGACGAATTTGACATTTTTGTAGCCGCCATCTTGGATTTCGATTTTGACCTCATTTTCGGCATCCGCATCCCAGAAAACCTTGGATTTGTCATCCATGACGACTAATTTACTAATTTTCATGGCCGCCATCTTGGATTTGGATTTTGACGTTATTTTCGGCATCAGTGACCCCGAAAACCATGAAATTGATACCCATGATAATTACATGAAAATCTTCATGGCCGCCATCTTGGATTTGGATTTTGACGTCATTTTCGGCATCAGTGACCCCGAAAACCGTGGAGATGACTTCCCACGAACAATCATTTGAAAATGTATGTATGCCGCCATCTTGGATTAGTAAACAGACTTTATAATAATATTCTCGTAATAGGTACACATACATATCAATAATAAATTAATATAATTTCTATGAACGATATCAATCTAATTTGAAATCAAAAAGTGCGAGCCCTGGAATTTATGTCCCGAGTAGCAGTATGGCTACTCGGGACATAACCTCCGCCCCTTCACCCCGCAACCCCCCGCACGATTGCTCTGTAACAATGTTCTACGTTGACCGACTGTAAGGAGTAAGATATAGGTAGACTGTGGTATTAGGTTAATTATGTTACGTTAATGATAGATAATATTTTGGTAGTGCATTGGTAGTGTTTTTTTTTAATTTCTCAATTTTGCCGGTCTACTCCTTAAGGAAAAACTTTTTTGAAATAAAAATGAGTCCTTGGAATAGCCTATCTATACATATCAAAGGAGAAGCTGACTGACTGACTGACTGATCTATCAACGCACAGCCTAAATCACTGGGGTTAGAAAGTTGAAATTTTGACAGTAGGTTCCTTTTGTAACGTAGACATCCACTAAGAAGGGATTTTTCGAAATTCAACCCCTAAGGAAGTTATATAGGGGATGAAAGTTTGTATGGAAAATCGTCACTTAACGGGTTCAAAATTTCACGCAAGCGAAGCTGCGGGCGAATACTAGTTAGAGATAAAAACTGCTAAACTAACTAGGCTGACAATTTCTATGTATAGATAGATAGATAGATAGATAGATAGATATACTTTATTGTACACTAAAAGAAATAAAACAGTAGGAATACACGTAATTAAGAACAGTACAAATGGCGGTCTTATCGCTTAAAGCAATTTCTTCCAGACAACCATTGGATGGAAAGAATTGTTAAGAAAAATATAAAGGGCAGTTTGCAGCGTACAAATATATAACTTAATAAAAATCAGGAATCAACTAAACAATTAGGTATAAATACATATTATAACATAACACAAATATATACATATTTTAAATATATATATATATACTCAAATAAGGTAACTACATATATAATTATAGATACATTTGGATAATTTAAAAACTTCTATGGAGTCAAATAATGTTCCTTCACCATTCTTTTGAACGTAGCTAACGACTGAGCACGCCTCACAGACACAGGCAGTGCATTCCACAAGCGTACGGCCTGGACAGTAAACGAATGATCAAAGAATCTTGTGGAATGCATAGGCATCTTCAGTTTCAAGTTTTCTGATGATCTCAAGGATCGTGAGTGTGAATCACGCATGAACTCAAAACGTTCTTTAAGATAGGGAGGGGTAGTAAGTAGGATTGAACAGAATACTGTATAGTAGGGAAAGAATATGAGTATTCCGACGAAGGCGTATTGGAAGCCACTTGAGTTTAGCACGAAATTCTGACACATGATCATATTTGCGTAAACCAAATATGAATCTTATACAAAAATTTTGAAGTCGCTCAAGTTTGTTAAACTGGTCCTCAGTGAGGTCAAGATAGCTGGCATCGGCGTAGTCAAGGATGGGAAGAAGAAGAGATTGTGCAAGCGCAGTTTTGGTAGCAGTGGGTAGAAAGTTACGAAGTCTTCTCATGGATCCGGCTGACGCAAACATCCTGCGGCTGGTCTCTTGCAATTGTGGATCCCATGAAAAGTTCCTGTCCATAGAGATCCCTAGGTTTCTCACTTTTTCACTGAAAGGTATCTGAGTACCGTCAAAGAAAATCTGTGGAAGTTGTAACCAGTCGATTCTCGAAACCATCCGAGAGCTGCCCAAAACAATGACCTGTGTCTTTTTAGGATTTACTGTTAATCCGTAGGATTTGCTCCACTCAGATATCTGGACAAGATCTTTGTTGACAGTGACAATGGCTTCTGATAACTGCCCCAACGGGGCCTGTGAGTAAACTTGAAGATCATCTGCATAAAGGTGGTAAGAAGAAAGCAGTTGATTAGATATTGAATTAATAAATATTGCGAAGAGTAATGGGGATAAAACGCCTCCCTGAGGCACACCAGCAGTAGTATTACTCCATGAAGATAACTTATCCGCAATAGTAACACGTTGTCGGCGGCCATACAGGTAACTACGAAACCAATCAATTGCTGTTGGAGATATGTTAAGAGAGCTTAGTATGCCAAGCATAATGTCAAAGTCAACAGTATTGAAAGCATTGCTAAAATCTAACAATGCCACTACCGTTAACTTCCCATTTTCCATGCCTAGCCTGATGTCATCCGTAATATTAACCAGAGCTGTGACAGTACTATGGCCAGGACGAAAACCGGATTGGAAGGGATTTAGAAGCCTATTCTTACAAAGGAATGTACTCAACTGATTGTGAATAAGACGTTCTAGGACTTTGGAGAGGAACGGTAGTATGGATATTGGACGGTATTCAGAAAAGGATACTGGATTGGATTTTTTTGGTAACGGAATAATTTGGGCGTCTTTCCAGGCATTTGGAAAAACACCACTAAGGACAGAGTTGTTGAGGATGTGACATATGACAGGAAGGATTTCGTCGAGGATAGGAAGGATCATATTACGGCTGACACAGTCACTTCCAACTGCGTTAGATGTTATGGACAAGATGCTCTTCTTAACATCACAAGCAACGAATTGATTAGTATAAGGCTATGTTTATATGACAAGCGTTGAGCTCGCGTTTTACTAACGTGCGTACCAGTACAACTTACTTGGTTTTATTAAACTCCGTTCAACCGTTACTAGTGATCGAGTAACATACATAATATGAACATATGATATAACATCTAAAATGTCGCATTTACAATATAAGTACATACATAATATGAACATATGATATAACATCTAAAATGTCGCATTTACAATATAAGTACATACATAATATGAACATATGATATAACATCTAAAATGTCGCATTTACAATATAAGTACATACATAATATGAACATATGATATAACATCTAAAATGTCGCATTTACAATATAAGTAAGTACATAACTCTATATTTGCTTGTATGGATGTTATGGCAGGTTTCCTTAATATTCATTTTAGAAGTAGTTCTCTTCTATAAGGGATGGTACTGTTTAGGATGCCTGTAATTTCACCGGCACCTATACATACCTATACACCATGGGCCTGAGGAACCCGAAAGATTTTAACCTACTTAATAAATCAATTAACTTTAGTACTTCCTTGTAAACAATACCTTAGGTTGAACTGGCAACATTTATAAGTAAACGTGTGAGTAGATAAGAAACTTCTCACTTCACAACCCTCCCCGACAAATAAGACATACGGCGAGAGGGGTATGGTGTGACAAAAGTCGCAACGCCGCGTTCAAAGGACTTGTTACCATAGATATTTTTCGATTTGTGAATTTTCGTAAATAATGAATATCTCGAAAATTAAGCTTTATTCAACAAACTATATCCTAGCTTTTCTTCTCCAATTAGGCATCGGAATCGAAGGTTAAAATCTTTCGAGTACCTCGGGCCCACGGTATATACCCTTCAAACCGGAAATAGTTTTGGAGTTAGTACTTCCCCAAGGACTAACTCTTCCACAAGGACCTCAACTACTTTTATAAGTGTATTTTATTTTCAAATCTATGTTAACAATGATATGGTTTACAATAATTATGCCAAAGATTTAAGCTATGCTACGGACGCTACGATACATCTACAATCTACAACTCGCCTCTGTATCCCTCAAATTAATTAATTTGTAATTTATAATAGATTTTAAAAAGTTTACATAAATGTCTGTATCGTGACTAGCGTACTATAAATACAATAATAAAGAAGTCTGTCGTGAATGGCCGCGGCATCATCGCGTATTTTGAGACGGCTCCGATCAATTAAAGATCTGTTGTCGTTGACCCCGCGGAGATTAAGGTAGCTTGCATGAAAACAAGTTCTAAGATTCAAAGAATCCCGATTAAGTAAGTAAAAAAAAACATGAAAAGAACTGAATAAAATTCAGATGATGTTTACCACTATACAAGGTTAGTCAGGAAGTGGGTACTGGGTACTAATACTTTTTGGGATAGGTGGGAATAACTTTTGTTCTACAACTTTCCCCAAAAGTCAATAGTTTAAGAGAAACTGCTGTTCAAAGATTTCATAAAAAATCGCTAAAATCTATCTTTCCTCGGAGAGCACGATAAGCCGTCGGTCCTGGGTGTCAAACGAATATCTATGACAGTCGCTCTAGGTAGTCAGAAGACCGAAAGTGTGACAACCGATCTAACCTTAGAATATCGGCATTGCCCAGTAACTGGGTTGCAGAAAATACTGCTATTCAGCCGCCTCTAGTTGGACTGGAAGTTGACACCAACATAGCTAGGAAAAAGTAGGTAAGTAGTATACAGTTCGATCGAGCTCGTAGGCCCAATAAAACGCCATAACAATAATATCTCCGCTATGGAAGGCCATGGAATGTTATGGAGGTTCTGTTTCATTTGTCATTACTCATCTTTGATCAGATTTTCTTCCTTGTTTTATATACAAGGTTAGTCGGAAAGGGGGTACTAATCCGAATGGGTGTTAAAGTACCCATAATAACTTTTGTTCTAAAACTTTCCTCAATAGTTTATGATAAATTGTAGTTCAAATGTTTCATGAAAATACGCTAAAATCTATCTATCGTAAGCTATGATCAGCTGTGTTTACATTTTAAGTCATATTTGGGGTTTGAAGCTCCATTTTCTGAATTAACATTTTCGTAACTAAAGCAGGGATGAAAAACTTTTGAAAAAACTAAAATAAATTAACATTGAAGTACCTAAAAAAAAAAACTTGCCTTAAAACAGTTATCAGTGATACTTTATTTATAATTAATATCTCCTTTCTAATAATTAATGGCCCGCGGATTAATATCCCCTTTCCAATAAACCTTGTATTGAAAAAAAGCACGATTCTCTTTCATTCTGACCGGTGCAGAAAACTAGCCTGTAGTTTTAATGTTTGGCTGCGTAACGTTTTTTTAATAACTATGAATATTAAGGAAACCTGCCATAACATCCATACAAGCAAATACAGGGTGTTAACGAATTCGTGTAATTCCTTCAAACCGCGTGATCTACTGGTGACACTGATTGACCCTGCATAGGTTTTTTTAAGATCAACAAAAAAAAAGTTTTCAAAAAATTAACCTTGGTATTCTGTATCTGAGTAATTTTAGCGTCCCAAGTTAACTGACTGCGCGGAGTGATATCGCACTAGTCGTGCACGTCAACTATGTCGCCGTGACTTCATTAATATATGCATGGCATCGAAATTTTCTATCACATAAAAAATTAATACGGGGAAAAAATTTTTTTTCTTATTTTTAATCAATATTAATCCCGTGCGGGGTTAACCTATACCATTAATAGATCATGTGGTTTGAAGGAATTACACGAATTCGTTTACACCCTGTATAGAGTTATGTACTTATATTGTAAATGCGACATTTTAGATGTTCAAACTCAAACTCAAAACTCGTTTATTCAAAGTAGACTAGTATTACTTAGTTCTTTTTGAACGTCACATTTTGGTAGTTACATTTGACTGCACCCCCAAAGCTCCCACCCTTCACCGCTTCCTAGTGTTTATGCTGTGAAGAAGAAACGGCGCAACAAACTCCCCAGCAACACAGTTCAGTCTGTCAAGTGAATAATTAAATGAGTCTATACACAAAAAAGTAAAATATTAATTACATTGATTAAATTATGCAAGTTGATGATGGTAAACAAAATATTTACCTAGAACAATTCTGGATGAATTGAAAACAAAAGTAAAAGTATCTAAATATAGATAATTCAACATAACATAAACATACAATTATATACCTACACTCAATATATATAGACTCTATATATTCCAATACATTATTATTACTACAGTTAATGTGAGAATAATGTAGGTCAATGTCAGTAGTACAAGAATAACAATGAGAAATTGCCTTAATGTTGTCATAGCATGTAAGAGCTGACCAGTCCCGACAGACAGCACCCGTTCACGAGCATGACGAGCGCATCAGCATCGCTTAACTCAACCATATTGTAGGGAACTTAACAACCCAATACACAACGCCACCGTCAGCAGGACATTTTAGTGAGCATGACAGCCTCAACTGCCAGACAACAGTCAGGTTTATGTAGGAATACACAAAAAAAAAACATACTAAGCATGACAATAATGGCTACATGATACTCACATTTTACATTTTGTAATTATTACAATTGTTAATAGCTTGATGCCATGGGCATTACTAAAAAGAAAACTGATACTACCTATATCAGAATCAAAGAATAAAAGATATATAAAATTATAATACAATATATAATGAGTAGGTAAAAAAAAAAGATACCTACAGTTAGATGTTAAAAATTAAAAATTTAAGGACCTACGCATGAAGGATTAAACAGACAATTAAGGAGTGCCAGTGGGTCGCAGTGTGCAGTTGTGAATCGTATTCCAGACATTTTTATCTTCAATGTACTGGTTTATATTGTAATATGCTCTTGACATTAAGACACGCTTTACCAAAGACTTGAATTTCATATAAGGCAATTCAGTAATACAAGATGGAATTTTATTATAGAACCTAATACTATTCCCCAAAAAAGACTTACTAGTCTTGCAAAGTCTAAAACCAGGAACTACAAGTTTATGCTTATTTCGAGTATTCAAGCTGTGTGTATCACTTTTCTTACTGTAACTCGCTATGTTTTTACGGACGTACAGGATATTTTGGTAAATGTACAAAGATGGTAAAGTAAGTATATTGATCTCCTTAAATCGTTCACGAAGAGACTCTCGAGAGCTTAAGTTATAAATAGCTCGGACTGCTCTTTTTTGCAATATGAAAAGTGTCTCGACATCAGCAGCTGACCCCCACAGTAAAATGCCGTAAGACATAATACTGTGAAAGTACGCAAAATACACCATCCTAGCCGTAGTCACATCAGTAAGCTGTCTTATTCTCCTAACAGCAAAAGCGGCAGAACTGAGTTTACCCGCAGTAGCCTCTATATGAGGCCCCCACTGTAGTTTAGGGTCTATTGTAATCCCTAAAAAGACTGTTGAGGGAACAAGATCTAACCTTTTCCCGCCCAGACTTACATTTGCGTTAATAGGAGCTACATTTGGTAATGAAAATTTAATGCATTTGGTTTTCTTAGCATTTAAAAGAAGATTGTTGGCAGAAAACCAATTCGAGATTGAATTTAGTGTGTTATTAGGTTCTATAAGATCCCTGTCCTTTCTATTTACTTTAAATATTAATGATGTATCATCAGCGAAAAGAACTATATTTGACAGATTATTGTCTTTCATCATAAATGGAAGGTCATTAATATATACTAGAAACAAGAATGGGCCAAGAATTGATCCTTGGGGTACTCCAATTCTGACTCGCGAGCCTGTAGAGATGACATTATCAACAGCCACCCTTTGTTCCCGATTTGACAAATAGGAAGTCACAAGATCGATGGATCTACCTCGGATTCCGTAGTACTGCAGTTTCAGGGTAAGTGTGCGGTGATCCACACAGTCAAATGCCTTAGAAAGGTCACAGAACACACCCAGAGCATCCTGTTCCCCCTCCCAGGCCCCTAATATGGTTTTAATTAGAGTGGATCCAGCATCCTCCGTAGATCGTCCTCTTGTGAAGCCAAACTGTTTGTCGTGTAATATTCTATGTGTGTTAAAATGTGTAAGCATTTGATTTAAAATTAGCTTTTCAAAAATTTTGCTTAAGGCTGGTAGTATGGATATCGGTCTATAGTTAGACGCGTTATTTGAGCAACCTGCTTTGAAAATGGGTATGATTTTACTGGTTTTCATGAGATCGGGAAATATGCCGTCAATAATACAAGAGTTAAAGATCTCTGCCAGCATTGGGGCGATCTTAGTAATTATTGCCGCCACGGCTTTCGTTGACAAACCCCAAAGGTCTTCTGTTTTTTTTATTGTAATAGTTTTAAAAGTTTTTAATATGTCAGTGTGGGTTACAAATTCGAACTTGAAGTTAGGTACTCGTAAATCTACATTTTCTTTCAAAAAATGTTCTGCTGCTACTGGTGACGATGGAAGATATTTTGTAGTCTCTAAAGGAATATTAATAAAGAAATTATCTAAGAAATTAGCGACTACAGTCCTGTCTGAAACCAGTTCGTCATTAATTTTTAAACTAATAGTGTTGTCACTAAACCCACGATTGCCAGTTTCAGTATTTATTATTTTCCACGTGGCTTTTATTTTATTATCCGATTTCTTTATTTGATCACTAATGTAAGTAGCTTTTGCCTGTATACAAACTTTTTTGAAAAGTTTAGAGTAATTCCTAACATAATCATGAAAGTCTACATTGGGTGTATACGATTTTTTATCATATAATTCGTATAAGACATTCCTACTTCGTCTTATACCCTTTGTTGCCCAGGTACTAAATCTAATTTTATTTGTTATAGTAACATTTTTTATTTTACACGCCTTTTGAAATTCATTATTTATGGCGTTAAATAATGTGACATACATTTCATTGGGGTTGTCCGGATATGATTTGATTGTATTTAATTCATATTCTAAATTTTTACTAAACTCTTCTAGACATTTAATTGTTAGAGGCCTACATTTAATTATTTTTTTATTTTTGATTGCATGGCCATTCAATTTCACTAACTGACATTTATGGTCAGAACGGATTCCACTAATGAGGCACTTGTCTAGTATTTTAAAGTTTGTTACAACATTATCAATACAGGTGGCTGAAGTAGGTGTCACTCTAGTCGGCTCAGCGAACATACACTTCAAGTTAAATGATTTAAATAAGGATAAGAAGTTATGTTTATCAGTCGTGTCTAGTAGAATGTCGACATTAAAATCTCCACATACTAATAATTTCTTGTTTATTTTTATTTTACGAAGAGCATCTTCCATTGTTAGTAAAAATTGGGAGGTACTTGACGATGGAGGCCTATAAACACATAAAATAACATATCCTTCCGTTTCTGCACACGCAAGCTCACATACTCGTTCAACAGAGAGATTACAGATATCTAAACGCTGTTTATACTTTAAGTGATTTCTTATTAAAATTAAAGTCCCCCCACCCACAGCTGATACTCTATTGAACGAACTGGCCATCTTAAAATTTGCTACACTAAACGACATTGTATTAGCTTTCAGCCACGTCTCTGTAAAGCATAAAATATCTACATTATAATTTTCAGCAAATAACTCAACATCTAAAATTTTGCCGGAGAAGCGGTTTATGTTCTGATGTGTCAATATTAAATAATGACTATCGCTCTCTGTTGTCGGACAACTTAGTTTAAATTATTATGCTGAGTGACCACATCATCGTTAGTACTAATACTAACTATACTGGACATAGAGGCAAACTTCGTCATACTATTTATGACTGTGTTAAAATTAAATACCAACAACATAGCAATATGTTGCCTAAGTTTCCTAGGGAGATAAACAGAATCCCCGTTCAGTTTAAGTTTACCAACAAAAGCATTGGTGTCAAAAAACATAAACTTGTCACTATGGTGACTTACTAAAAAGTGCATATGCATATTTAGCGCGTGAACGTATTTATTTTGTCTGTCTGACAAATGCTCAAGATATGGAAATGCACAAAGTATTATTTTGTTACATTGTAAATTTAACATTAAGGCAACACTATCGGTGATGTCTTTCTTTTTTACATTTAAACTACTTCCTATAAGTAAAGCTACATTTGTATCAGAGTTGAATGTATTTGAAGAGAGTGATGTTATTATTTGCCTGTAAGATGACCCAGGCATACAATTATTTTGAGAGGAATGCTCCAGGCTGTTGCTTAGCAATTCCCCAAAGCCTTTGCCTATGCTATCTGAGTACATAATAGAATTGTGATTCTGACAGATATTAGTCCTACTTATGCTATAATTGATGTCAACTGTCTGGGATAAGTTCAAAGATTCATTGCCACAGACATTCCCAGCCTGAGGTGGGTCCTCCAACATCACAGGTGGGGATCTATCACATTGTGGCTTGCTCATACACTTACATAGGTTACTTTTATTCAATGAATCTGTTCTGTCTGCATTATGTGTACACATGTCGACTAATTTGTTTGCAGCAAGGATATGTTCCCCAATTTGCTTTTGTGAGGACACATATTTATTGTAGACAGAGCTAAGCGACTCTTCTAAGGTATTAATGTCAGATTGTAAACGCTGAGTGTCTATTTTGTATATATTTTTACAGTCCTCTATTTTAACTTGATAGTTTTTTAGTTTATTTATTAATGTAATACGTTCTTTTCTTAACTCAACATTTTTACAGAAGTGCTTTTGTTTCTTTTTTAAGTTACAGCATTTCTTTATAATTTTATTAATTTTAATATATTTTTTAATTTTATTGTGACTAGTCTTATTCATAAATTTATGATTCACCAAAGAATCATGTTCTGTAAGATCTATGGTCACTAAAGGCTGATTTGACATAAGGTCGGAGCTGGGACCAACTAACTCACAGAATAAGTTTTGGGTAGCAACAGACTGCATGCATTCCTTTTCATTCCGTAAGTTTAATATTTCTAAATTTGCACAAACTAACTCATCCTCTAGGTCTCTAACTTTACACAATGTCTCCTCATATAAATCACTACATTGATTAAAACTGTCCGTCACCACCTGGAATTTGTCCCGTTCATCAACAACGTCCAAGTATTGCTGATGTAAGTCTGCTAACTCCCTTTTCAGGCTTGTGTTTTTGTCAACAATTAACTTAACTTCCTCCTCACTTTCCTCTCTCTCCTGTAGGAGTTGTTGACATTGGGTGTGCGAAGCTTTTAATTGTTTGAGGGCTGCATTCAACTTATGCTCCATGTCTAGGGCAGTAGCCTTACGGGTCATCATAGGCATGTTGTGAGGACTGGTTACTGAAAGTGGAAATATAGAAAAAGTGAGAACAATAAAAATTCTAGTAGAGAAAACAGATGAAAATGGGAAGAAAATGAAATAAGAAGGGTTCAAAATAACTATGTATATCAGTTAATAATATGGGGGGCTTATGAATAGAAAAGAAAATGAAAATTATTCTGAAATCATATTATTATGACTTATTGAGGGTACCTAAATTGTCAAGACTAAAATTATACTGTTGATTAATTCTTAGTGCAAAGCAATATCAATACTAGTTACACAGAACAATATTGATTTTCACCACACCTATTAAATCAAAAAGGAAGTCTTTGTTAATTGATATTTTATAAACTTCGATTTCCACCTACTTGTCATAAAGTGTTAAAAAATTATTAATTGTGCCTGCACTGTGAGTAAACTCTGTATGTATTTTTAACAGGGTTGTATTACAGGGCCTAAATGAGTGTTGATGAATATAATAAAAGACATTTAATAATAAACAATACTCCCTGCTTTAGTCCAAAGTTCAATCAGCTGTTGAGAGGTTACCGGCTACGGTGAGTAACCAAACACTGTGTTCTACTGCAGATAATCAAAGGAAAACAATAGTCCTGGAGATTTATAATGTCTTGATAGATTTTATCACAAGATTACTGGATTTAAACACTTAATTACAATAATATAAATTTTTAAAATGTTATATGATATGTTCATATTATGTATGTTACTCGATCACTAGTAACGGGTGAACGGAGTTTAATAAAACCAAGTAAGTTGTACTGGTACGCACGTTAGTAAATCGCGAGCTCAACGCTTGTCATATAAACATAGCCTTATACATAGAAATTGTCAGCCTATATTTTAGCAGTTTTTATCTCTAGTAAGCTATTCCAAGGACTCATTTTTACTTCAAAAAAGTTTTTCCTTAAGGAGTAGACCAGCAAAATTGAGAAATTAAAAAAAAAAACCACTACCAGTGCACTACCAAAACATTATCTATTTATTAACATAACACTGGTCAACAAAAAAACACTTTTTGACTGTTTTTTAAGGGTTACTTTATATTTGCTTTATGTACAATATCAATTCTTAGCCATCATTATCGTTTTTATTAAAACGAAATAAGTAGACGCAATTAACAAGAGGTAAAACAAAAAAAAAGGTAAAAAGAGATATTAATTAAACGATTTTTCCATTTTGGTCGACAATTTGTGGTCTAGTTTCACCCATTTTCATCTGTGCACATTATCCAATGACTAACTGTATAATGAAAACATAGCTCATCTTCCGTTTGGAAGATGTCCGGTCCTTTGGAAGGCATACGGGGGACACAGGTCCAACGCGCAGAGGCCTCTTTGAGAACTTTAATCTAAAAAGAGGTGGGGCACCAACCGGGGTTTATCCACGGCTGCACTATTGGAGTATAGTCATGGACCGTCCCAGGTGAGTGCAAGACTATTGTAAATTATGCTGAAAAATATCTGGTCTATGGGAAAGGGTGTTAAGTGGACTGGTTAACTTCTTATTGCCGGAAGAAAACGGCGTCTGCCTTTCAAATTTAAACATATTCATTATTATTACCATTTGACGATTGTTTAATAAACAATTCTTAACCCTGTATCAATTCAGTCAGCGTTCATCCAGGAAACCATGTTGACATACACTACTGGTCACACGTATTATAACAGTTTATTACAGGCCTTTAAAGGTCATCTAATTATTTTTCAGTCGACAAAGTAAGTTGGTGCGTGCTAAAAAGATATCGGATTAAGGAAAAACTTGAGTTAATCTTGTTAATCTTTAAGGATATCGGCCATCGAAATTTGTCAAACCTTTTGATGATGACGCGGCTTTCTATTGTTTAAACCCGAACACTTATCTTTATTTTTGAGGCCATAGATAATCTTATAGTATAAATTAATTAATTAAATATCAAACATAGTGAAGATGACGTTTAATATGTGACATAGATAGATGTGCCTATAAATAGTAATAAGTTATAAGAATTATATTCGATTGCTACGTTTGATGTTTGTGAAGGCGTTTCATAGATCAAATACTATTTATTTTTATTAGGCACCACATATTTACCTTTTATTAGGTAGATAATTTAAATAGCCAGAATATAATGTACCTTTACAAATATACCATTCAGGACTTCCAGGTAGGGTTAATTGAGATGATCTATCTATCTATATAAATAAAAAGAAAAGTCCTGACTGACTGACTGACTCATCAACGCCCAGCCCAAACCCTTGGACCTAGAAAGCTGAAATTTTGCACAGAGATTTCCTTTATAATGTTGACAAGGAATAAGGAAGGATTTTTCGAAATTCAACCCATAAGGGAGTTAAATAGGGGATGAAAGTTTGTATAGAAAATTGTCACATATCGGGTTCAAAATTTCACGCAAGCGTCTGATAAAATATATATCGATAATAATATCGAATAAAATATTCATAACACTTAATCACAAGCATAATAAGCACATAATTGATCATTATATATTTATATCGAAAATTTGAAAACTCCCACAAACATCAAACGTAGCAACTGAGAATAATTCTACAAACTTTTTATTAATTAATTAAATGCAAACAAAACCTACGCAATGACGCAGTCTTCACACGTTGACGCTATCTACCAACACTAGGCTATTAACTCTCTCCCACTAAGAAACAGCTGAAACAACCGTCGAAATTAATCTCACACACATCGCGGCATCTCTTCAACATCAAGATCGGAAGGCCGCAGAAAACCGGCAATAGAACACAAACCTATCGATACTTAACAAATGTACGTATTGACGTACCTAGCTAAGGCTAGCCGCACACATACAATAATATTGTAAATGCAAGATTGTCAAAAATATTCATCAATATACAGGGTGTAAACGAATTCGTGTAATTTCTTCAAGCCGCGTGATCACAGATTGACCCTGCATGGGATTTTTTCAATTTCGACAAAAAAATTGTTCCATGAAGAATTCATGTTTATCTGTTTTCTAGTCATTATAGCGTCCCGAGTTAACTGACTGTGCGTAGCGATATCACGCTAGTCTAGCCCGACTGTGTCGCCGTGATTTCATTCTATAAGCGCGGCATCAAAATGATACAAAACAAAAAAAAAAAAAAAACTTTTGCTTATTTTTTACTGAATCCTTATTAGATTTGATTGATTAGATATGAATTACACATACCGCAACAAATATTATTGTCAGTTTTTCGTGGTACAATCTGACTCATTCGCTCAGCAGCTAGATTCGTGTGCGCACGTTTTATATAACGGATGGAAAGAAAAAAGTCGTTGCATTGATCATTGCATTTATTTTATATACAAAAAAAGGCAATCAGGAAAGAAACGATGGATTAAAGACTGGATGAGAAAAAAAGCTGAGTTAAATAATTTTAACCTAATTTTTTCATTTAATTTTATTTAATCTAAAATGAATAGGTATTACTGCTCCTTACAATATTTGTCAATACCCCTGCCTCCCCCCGACGTTACCATCACAAAATCAGAATTTCAGGAAACCCACAATAATATTGAACAATACCGAAATACGGGCCACACACACATTATTATTGACAATATGTTCTATAATGACAATATTGTTGTGTGTGTGCAGCTATCCTAATGTTTGCACTATATCTATAGCGGTTGTCAATTCTAATTTCTTCCCGGTAGTAGTCGCACGGCACAAAATAAATGATTAACAAAAAGAACACCAGATACAAACCTTGGTGCGTACTTACGCGAGTATTATAATTATTTACAATCGTAAATCGTATTAGCGAATGTATCCGTTTATTTTTTCAATTCTAGTCAATGATAGAGTTTGCGTACTCGGCGTGTCGGTAACTCAGATTGTACCGCCACAGTATTCTATTTTGGCTTGTAGGAAGTTTATTATGTATTTATAAATGAAGTCGGTGTTGCGGTGCGTTTACACTCGCTTCGATATTTGAAATTATTGTGCGAATAATTGTTTAAAATAAATGTTTGTTTGCTTTTTTTTTTGTTTTTGTACCGAGGTCTTGTTTGAAGGTGTAGTTTTTGATACTGATGGACGGTTGGACGACTGGTTTGGCCGTGTGGTAACAGTTGCATGTAACACTTCGATTAAACTCTTAGGGTGAAGCCAGATGAGCGTAATTTTTTGAGTTGTGAGTAGCAGAATTTCGGTTGCGTAATTTCTGCTAAATTTGGTTTCATACAAAACTCCTGTTTCGTTCACACGGCGACGCAAAATGAATCTGTAAAATCCGTAAAAAGTTAATTTGACTGAATTTGACTTATGCTAATATACATTACTAGCGACCCGCCCCGGCTTCGCACGGGTACGTTTTATAGCTTAAAACCTTCCTCTTGAATCACTCTATCTATTAAAAACAACCGCATCAGAATCCGTTGCGTAGTTTTAAAGATCTAAGCATACATAGGGACAGACAGCGAGAAGCGACTTTGTTTTATACTATGTAGTGATTGACTTATAAAACCATCAGCAAGGCGTGGTTAAAATCTTTCGGGTACCATGGGCAACGGTGTTTAGATCAATTTTCTGAACTTCCCTTTTTAAACACCATAGAACAGCATTTTAATTGCGCAACACACTCTTAATCGCTATGGCTATGATTTTGACAGGTCAACAATTTCCATAGCAACGTTTGTATTAACAATCCAACTTCTCCACAACTATGTACCACGCAATGAATATTGTTTTTGACACATCAACTGTCATGATTAATGTTGGTCCTACAAAATGCATGAATAACAAAAATAACATTTAACATAGTGTTACTAAAAGCAGTAGCTATTAATCGCAGAGGTATTAGTGTCCTGACATATCTATTTCAGTAGCTCCTGTGCAAACTTCATAACGTGGACTGTCTGGAGCTCAAATATCCAGACTTTTCAACTAGTGATAAATGCACTGAGATATTTTTTGACTACATATTTTGATATAAAATTAAAGGTAAATTGTTGGAAGTCTCAATTCCGATTTTGATCGTTCAAATGAAGATAGATTAAAAAAAACTAAAGGTAAATGCAATGGCGGTGTTATCAATAACATTGATTCCTTCCAGACAACATTTGAATGGACAAGTAAGACGTGAAAGTCGGACGTGTAGTCCGTGGTTTACTACAACACATTTTTTTGTTAATATTAATTTACTCAGAAAATGTGTTTTCAAAAATCAAAATATACAATTTGAGTTTTTTATGATTAGTTACGGTTTACTCATGTACATTTTTCGAGATAGCCCGACTAGTTTCTAACCCAATCGGAGCCCTTAATCATGAGCTGAACGCGGCGAGGTCGCGAGTCGAACTAGTCGGGCAATCCCGTAAAAGGCACGTGAGTAAACCGTAACTAATCCTAAATATGAACGTATCTCACGAAAGTTATAATATTTGAGTTGTTGATATTTTTATACATATAGGTATCTTGGTAAACTCAATCATAATACGATTAGCAATTGTACGAGTACACCGTGGGTCCGAGGTACTCGAAAGATTTTAACCACGCTTTTCTGATGGTAATATGAGTCAAATTTTATAACAACGAAAGTCCAATTCAGACATATTTTTTTCGGTACTTAATAAATCAATTAACTTTAGCACTTCCTTGTAAACAATACCTTAGGTTGAACTTGCAACATTCATAAATAATCGTGTGAGTGGATAAGAAACTTCTCACTTCACAACCCTCCCCGACAAATAAGACATACGGCGAGAGGGGTATGGTATGACAAAAGTCGCAACGCCGCGTTCATAGAACTCGTTACCATAGATATTTTTCGATTTGTGAATTTCATTAAATAATGAATATTTCGAAAATTAAGCTTTATTCAACAAATATTCTAGCTTTTCTTCTCCAATTAGACATCGGAATCGAAGGTTAAAATCTTTCGGGTACCCCGGGCCCACGGTGTATAGCTAATAATTTGATTATTTGAAGGCATCAGTGAACAATTTAGTAAATGGGCCAAAAACACTTTTAAACGTATTTTTTCCAACAAGCACTAACTACATATTTTCTATAATGCATTTATAAAAACACATAAGTAGTTATTGTAATAACCCAATTTACAATATAAGACTATTATTAACCTACTTTAACCGGCGTTTAAGCTGTCAAAAATGTACAACAGAATGACATGTCTCGATGACAGAATATGTTTCCGTTCCAAGAAATGAAGAAATGTATCAGTGAAAGTCGCGTTAAAATCACTTCAGCCGTTTTTGAGTGACGCGCACAAATACAGATAAACAAACGTAGAATGTTTTTTTTTGGCGCCTAGACGTTTGGAACGAATTTTTTTAATGTTTAATTTTTATTTGCTTTAGCGGATGCAAGAAATTTGTACTAATCTTCATTGCCATTAATCTCCTCGTCTTGTTTCGTTGGAGCTGTACATTTCAGTTGTTTCAGTGTAGACTGGCTTTGATTATTATTTATTATGTGCAATATGTTCTAAGGAATGTCTAAATAATCTTCATTTCTTCTTTATTTTATTGTGTATTCCTGGTTCTGCTACGACTCCATTTTCAATCTAATACCACAGTAGATATACAAGCTTATTTTTAGTATACACTAAACCTGAAACTAGTTTGTTCAGAATCACTAGGAGAATCGATTGACATATTTTTTACACCACATTTCTTTCCATTTTAATTTTTTTTCATAAATTTCAATTTTATTTCAGTAGGTTTCTACCCATAACAGTTGACGGGAATAGACACCTTGAGGCTTGAGACGGTCCGCTCAGTCAGTTTCCGTGTATTAGACAGCCCCTGCAAAGCACATCTCCGGCATTTCACACTTTACTGGGGAACTTAACACGACATAAACTACGGTGTAACTTGGAGATTTATTAAAAAAAAAGACATATTCAGGCAGTTCTGATGATAATCTTGTTGTGGTGTTTTGTTTTGTATATAATACTAAAAATAACGTTGTATAAGCTAAAGCAGTACCTCAACTACCTATAATCGCCTGAATTGATACACTCACACATACACGCACTCCAAGAATGCCTAGCCTTTTCCTCAACATATTTGGGAAAAGGCTAGGCACAACACCATGAGCACTATTAAACCTATCTTCGTACAATCGCAATCGAGTTTTCGCTGTTCGTTACAATCGCTTCTATTCTTAGCTGGACCACACAGCAACACCTGACATAGTTCTATTCTAATCATGTTTACAATTAGTCTGAGAAAATGGCAGTAAATAATGGAACTTGTCAAGCTGAGAGTTAACTATCGGTGCAATGCGGATACATCGAACGAAGAGTCAAATATCCATTAAGAAGATTGACATATATTTCACTTAAAACAGATTCTTTTTTTTATGTACAAAATTAGTATAGAGGTGGAGTTAATGTCTTAGATATTTTCTATTAGTGAGATGCAGAGACAAAATATTGGTAGGTGCACTGAACAGCATTCTTGTGATACTATTGATAGCAAAACTAAGCATAAAGGTACTATTCCGAAGTGAGCTGCCAACTGCAACTGCCGACTGCACGTGCTGCTGCCGCGACGCTTGGAAGCCATCTATATCTATAAAAGGAGAAGCTGACTGACTGACTGACTGATCTATCAACGCACAGCCTAAACCGCTGGGGCTAAAAACTTGAAATTTTGACCTTTTGTGACGTAGGCTTCCACTAAGAATTTTTCGAAATTCAACCCCTAAGGGGTGAAATAGAGGATTTAAGTTTGTATGTAAGTCCGTCATTTTTGTAGTAAGAAGCATGAATTTAAATGTTATAGTTTCTGCTTAAAAATAAATATACACGTGTTTGAGCGTTTTTGGAAATTGAACCCCTAAGGGGGTGAAATAAGTGTTGAAAATTTGTATGAGAAATCTGGTATTTTTTAAGTTAGAAGTTAGAAGCATGAAATTAAATATTTAGGCTTATGGTGAGAAATAAACATATACGTATTTGAGCGTTTTTGGAAAATCTACCCCTAAGTCGGTGAAATGGGTTGTTGACATTTGTATGAAAATCCTTATTCCAGGGGTATTATCTTGAAATTTGGCATAAACACTCTTCAAAATAAATAATAATAAAAGCCGAACTTTTTCGAATTTATAACTAGGTACCTACACTAAAAAGGGGGTAAACGCGGGTTTAAAATTACACGCAAGCGAAGCTGCGGGCAAAAGCTAGTTTCATATAAATACATACAAACCAGTAGTGCAGCTGCGGCCGACTTCATGCAGTCGCAGCACGTGCTGTCGGCAGTTGCAGTTGGCAGCTCGGTTCCAAATAGTACCTATCTATAAAAATTTGACAAAACCCTGCACGCTTGATAGTGGATCTATACGGTTCACCTGGCTAGCTACCACCTGAACATTAAAGTCCGGCGCTAAGCTGTTTACTGTTGTCCGTCGTGTGTATGTAAGAGCCAGAGGGGTATAGGAGAATCCGTCTATATCTGTGTTACGAGTACTTGGATTTGTGTGCTCCATCTTAGACCCTGTGTACGCTTATCATGAGGTGCTACTAAGGAAAAAAGCGATCAAGTCAAAAAAAAGCTTATTCAGAAGTACTTAGCCTCAAAATCTATATTTTAATCAGATTTCATTTGAGGATTAGATAATTAAAAAATACAGATTCGGGTCTAGTCGCGTAGAAACGTAAAAATCATTAAATATCTTTTTTAAATACGTTTCGGCCGTGGTCACGGGTAGACTCTATCCCCCTTTTTACAAAAGATGGTCGAAGAAAAACCTAGGTTTTAAAATAGCCCCGTCTCTTTTTGTTATCTATGCATATAAAAGGAGAAGCTGACTGACTGACTGACTGATCTATCAACGCACAGCCTAAACCGCTGGGGTTAGAAAGTTGACATTTTGACAGTAGGTTCCTTTTATAACGTAGGCATCCACTAAGAAGGGATTTTTCGAAATTCAACCCCTAAGGGAGTTAAATAGGGAATGAAAGTTTGTATGGAAAATCTTCACTTAACGGGTCCAAAATTTCACGCCAGCGAAGCTGCGGGCGAAACCTAGTATGACATAAGAAAGTGATGGGCATATCTTAAACCTGGGTTTACCTTAGTCTTGGTTTAAACCATCTTTTGTAATAAGGCCCTCTGTGATTCAGCCGAAACGTCGGGATAAAAAAGTAATTAGTATCTTTTAAGTTTCTACGCGACTAGACCCGAATCTGTATTTTTATAATATGTACAAAAGTTTAAAAACATTTATTAGATATTATTGGACATACAATTATTATCGTTAGCTTAAATTTTTGAGATCGCCCAGCTGGCAGTTTTGATGTATTTTCCTTATCCTCGATATAAATGCTTATATGCAAACCTTGTGACGTGCATTCAACATAAAATAAATGCATCAACTTCAACTTTAAAGCTAGAAGATAGTCTAAAAGTTCCATTTTGACGCCTAGAGATATTACGACGGCTTTGGACGGAACGGTTTTAGAAAATTGACTTTCTATTCAGTTCACTTCGGTTAGCCGCTAGTATTTATATCTACGATCACAATACTGTTCCATATTTTTGCAGACATTTTAAATCTTTTGAATGCATTTTAGAAGCTGCATCGCCGTTTCCCTGTCGATTTTGGGGTCAGTTTTCAGTCTGCGACTGAATAACGGTATTTTACAAGGAGCAACTGCCATCAGACCTCCGCAACTGGGAGCCTACCCCCTAAGTCCGTCAACGAAGTTAGTGGCCCGTCCGAAAGTAGCTAGAAACGTAGGAGTGAACAAAACAAGTGTTAAGTTCAACTTTTCGGACGGGCAAAAACACATCAGTAGTAGGGACAACTGTCTTGTCATTCATTCTTAGTTCGGGCCACGAAATAATTGTACGTCCGTAGGTGATAGAGTAGGAAACGCTCGTAACTAAAGGCCGAAACCACGGACTTCGTGCTTAGGGAGTAGACCCCTGGTTACTGGGCAATGCCGATATCCTAAAGTTAGATCGGTTGTCAGACTTTTGGGCTTCTGACTACCTGGAGTGATTGTCATTGGTATTCATATGAAATCCAGGACCGAAGGCTTAACATGCTCTCCGAGGCATGGAGAGGTCTCGATGTGTAAAGAACGGTCACCCATCCACGGATTGACCGCGGCAAGCGCAGCTTAACCTTGCAAATCGTATGATCCGCGCGGTTCTTAATTATGAGGATATTAGATTATATTATTTATATTAAAAGTCAAACAGAAGTCGTGTCGCTCCACATGTCATGCCAGAAACTTCCCCTTTTAGACACTATCCAAGGGGGATTAAAAAGCAACGTGTATATTAGTGATCACAGGTATTATTAGCAGGTACGAGGAGGGTGCTGCCTTCAAAAACTACGAGATAAATGCCATCCCCCTTATTACAAAAGATGGTCTAAGAAAAACCCTGGTTTTAGAGTAGCCCCGTCTCTTTTTGCTATATGACATAAGAAAGTTATGTGTATATTTTAAAGCTGGGTTTACCTTAGTCTTGGTTTAAACCATCTTTTGTAATAAGGGGGTATAAGGCTGAGCATCCACCAGAGCTGTGCTAAGCTGCGTAGCGTGGAATGTGTTTTGTAAGCACCAATAGAATCACTTCATTTACCTAGCTTCGCTCTGCGCAGCTCTGGTGGATATGGGCTTAGCGGAGCGAACTTTTTGTTCATACAAAACAAGCAAAAAATGCGAGCGAGGGATGTGTTGCGAGGAATGTTTTGCGAGGAATGTGTTACGAGGAATGTATTGCTAGGAATGTGTGCGAGGATTTGAAAATATGCGCCTACCAGTCAGTCAATATATGGTGTTTGGAAGAGATAGATGATCATTTGTACACATTAACACATTACACATTCCTCGCACAGCTCTGGTGGAAAGGGTTACACCGTTTCACATCCTCGCTACACATTTTCGCACAACACACGTTCCTCGCACATCTCTGGTGGATGTCCAGCCTTAGGTTCCTACTACTTGTAAAGTATTTTTGCTTATTACTGCTTTCTAAAACGGGTTAGTACTGATAACAGCACAACATCTCATTTCAATTTAATAACAAATTATTAAAATTCACGAATTCTATTCCCCTATAATTTCATCCAGTGGCTCCACTCATTCCTCGAATATTTCGTTTGGAACTCGTCTATATATTTTTTCCATTCGGAATCCCTTTTCAACCAAAACATATAATAGTGGCGTTCATCTTTTGAACGATATATTTATCGCTCACTCATTCATTCGTTCAACATGACATATTTTGTTATCATCACAAAAATGTCAACCGTTTTTTCTCACTTCTAACTGGCCATAAATATGTTTCTTCTTCCATTTTCGAAACGGCAGTGTTGCTATCGTCTAAAATAAAATACCCCTTTTATGTGTGAAAGTATTTATAAGTGTTTAAAATCGTAGGCTGAATGGAGACAGATTTAACTGTAGTCCCACGACACATTAAGTTTTATTAATCTTGTCACACACAAGTTTGGCATCCATGTTTTTTATGACAGCCATTTGTTAAGTGTTTAGTAGTTGGAAATGAACTTTTTTATTTGTTAGAATAAATGACAGTCATTTATAAATCAATTTTGAACTGTTATTCGGTAACATAAAAACAGTTCATTTTGTAGGAAGAAGATACAGTTTCTTTGTGTTAGAATTTAAACGATAATATTGTTCGATTTGCATTTGTGTGGAAGACAATAAATATCGTATGCAATGTTTTCTAAGCGTTGAAGCGCTCCAACATTTAAAAGTTGTTTAACTTGTGTTATTAAACTTATTCGATGCGCTATAGTTCTAAACTAACTCTTATACGACGTTCCTACATCTATTTACGGCATGACTTAGTATAAAATTTTAAATTTAGTTTCAGATCCAAGCCTTGAGTTTTGACCTTCCAATAAACCATACAGTAATCATTGCAATCATCAACCGTTGGTACATAATTATTGTTAGTTTCACACGCACATATAAACGTTTATAAACTACAAATACAACCAACAAATTAGTGTTGTAACAAACACATTTATTCCCTTCCTCATCGATAACTATATCCATCACTAGACACTATTTTTAAAACTAGCAACACTTTTTTTCTCGCCATACTTGCTAACGGTAGAGAATAGCTTCAGTCGAATAAATAAATGTAAATATAGGGTACAGCGGCATCGTAATTACCTCAGCCAGGTTACTCTGGTGCTAGGAACGTGTTTATTTGTCTAAAAGAATTATTTCTGTTACGAACTTGGCATTCGTTGGTATCTCGGTTCGAATTAAATGAATTTAGGTTAGGTGTGGTAGGTGAGTAAAAGGTACGGTTAAGTTGGGTAAGGTAATTTTTTCAATGACACAAGTAGATTTAAAAATTAAGAGCTACGGTGTCACAGACACACATAGCGGTCAAACTTATAACGAACGGGGTTAAAAAACCTTATGTTATTGTATAGAACGGTACATTATTTACAGTATCCTAAATAGACAATCAAATTTTTCGCTTATAAAACTGAAAAAGAAGATAAATATTGGAACGAATTGCCTCTACCGTTATTAAAAAAAAAGGCTTAGCAACTTTTTAGCAGACAAGGCATATTATAGTATAATTTTTTCTGAAATAGAACATATTTTTGCGATTACCTAATGTAAAGTTTCTGTTTTTTTAGATAGTTCTAATATTTTGTGTAATTTTGCATGCTTACTGGTAAAATATGGCCGAACCTATTTTTTATTTATGTGACCACGTACTGTACCCATATCGTCATCCTCCGCGCTAACTGTCATAGCTAGCAATTGATAATGTTTCAGTAGTTGCGTTAGCTGTGGCTTTATTAATGAATTAATAACTTTTTTATATTGCTCTTGGCTTACTCTTTAAGTTAGTAGTTGCCCTAAAGCAATAAGGTATCTATTTATTTATTTGTATTCATTTGAAGCAGATACGTCACTCTGTGAGAAAATCTCTGAAAAATTATCAATTGCTAGTTATGACAGTTAGCGCGGAGGGTGACGGTATCTGCAAAATAAAAAATCTTTTTTATCTTATCTTTTAAAATAATCTTGTCACTAGCCAAAAATGTAAAGCAGTTAACTGCACTATTTAGTATAATATATTTAATTATTCGCTGGCTTCTAAGTTCTGCTGGTTTTGTCAGATATCATCTGATTCATCTGCATGGTCGGAGTTCTTTGCCAGCGCTAAAACAGTTTAAACAGTCGTTAACGTTTACATAGAAAAGTATATGAGATTTATATAGTTCGGACACGTGACTTTATCACTTATACAAGGGTAGTCGGATAGGGGGTACTAATCCGAAAAGGTGTTGAAGTACACATAATAATGAATAACTTTTGTTCTACAACTTTCACCAAAAGTCAATAGTTTAAGAGAAATAGCTGTTCAAAAATGTCATAAAAAATACGCTAAAATCTATCTATCTTTACCTATGAGCAGCTGTGTATACATTTTAGGTCATATTTGAGGGCACGGATTAGTCGCACCATTTTCTGATTTCGTTACTAAAGCAGTGACGAATAATATTAAAAAAAAAAATTTGCTTGGACATAAAAATGATCAAATTTTGAAATTTTAACACGTGCCTTATAACTGTCATCAGTGATACTAAGTGGCCTGTGGATTAGTACCCCCTTTCCGACTAACTTTGTAAGTATATACTACGTAAAAGCGCAGCTTTTTCTCTATAGACCAGTCTAGACCATATTTGTCCATCATTTTTCAGTAACAAGATCCAGAGACTTACAGCGACATTAATATTGTAGATGGTCACATTTCAAAGGCTTAAAAGTAGCCTAATAATTTGGTAAATATAACAAAAACATCTTTATGTCTTCAGAATTTCTAGGGACAACATATTCCAGGTTTTTGCTCATAACTCAAAATTAGATTTACTCGCTTAACAGCATTTTAGAAAACCTTAATAAACCTTAAAAAAGTATAATACCAAACGGTATTATACTTCTTAACATTCCCACACGATATTATGCAACTTTTACCCCGCTGTCTTCTTCACAAAGAAGCACAAACTATCCATTATTCAATTTCGCGGCTCGCATGCAGGTCGTTTGTACCGGCACATCGTTTTGGCTCATTGTCACATGTTTGGGCAACTTGCTTTATTTTTAATGCGCCTTTTCGTACTGCACCGTATAAAGTGGTACAATCGATACGTTTGCCTGACAGTGTACAGACGATTAATAAAAGCTCTACTAGAATTATCTGTGGAAAAAAGTGGCTAGTTCTGAATGCGAAATTTGAAATATTGAAAAGTTTTTAATACCTAAGAATTTTAAAATGGGATTCGATAAGGATTTAAAAAAAGTTATCTATTATGTCGTATCATGAAAACGCAAGGCAAAAATGTCTATGGGGGATATTACACCATCATAATTATATCTAGGATCATATCGGCGGCTGTCCCATTTCAAAACCTAGTAAGGGCTATAAATGAAATTTTACAGGAGAGCGCATAAACGTAAAATAGGGCAAGCCTTTGAAAAGTATTTATGTTAGGTAAAACCATGTGGTTAAAGTGACTTACTAGGTTTTAAAATGATCAGAGACAATGAATGGCACTTACTAGGTATCGATGCTTAAATATATTTGCTTATTATGTGAGTTTTCAACGCTGGTGTTTTTGTATGTAGAGACTTTCTAGGTTAGCAAGATTATGCAATAAAACTATTTTTGTAAAGTGTCCCTTACTTTAAAATAAATAAATATATGATAGGTAGTATAATATCTCCCTAAATGCGTAAATTAAATATCATTACCTACTATCGATTAAATAATGGTTCTTTTTTGTTTATTTTGTTTGGTTTCTGATAGAGTGTTATGAGTAGAAATCTACATGTATCTAGAACTAAAAATGAGAAATTTATAATTAGGTATGTAGTTTAGTAATTATACCGCATCCACTACACCTGTACTATAAGACCACATTCTATCTATATCTTACTCCTTACAGTCGGTCAACGTAGAACATTTTCGCAGAGCAATCGTGCGGGGTTGCGGGGTGAAGGGGCGGAGGTTATGTCCCGAGTAGCCATACTGCATACTTGGGACATAACCTCCGCCAGGGAACACCCAAATATTCCGAAATATTTTATTCCGAATCTGGATATTCCGATGTTCAAAAATCCGAATTTGAAAATTCCTTAAAAATAAAATACCGATTATTAAAAAACACGAAAGTTATTTTACCGAATGTCATAAATACGAATTATTTGTTTTCCGACTTTCAAAAATACGAAGAATTAAACATCCGATGTGTTCTTGACCCGAAAAACAGCATTCCGATTTGCAATTTTCCGAAAATAATAAACATTATGTCAAGCAATAGAGTATTAAACATAACACAGAAAGGTGAGCAGTTGGTTAGGTTAGGTTAGAACTGCGACCCCCTACGCACGAGCCAAGCGAGCGAAGCGAGCGTGCCGCGGTAGCGGCCGGCGAGTGCTGGAACCGATTAGTTACATACATATACTTAATAAAAAAGCGCGTAATGGTGAACAGTTCGTTAGATGCGACTGCGTAATGGTGAGTTCAAAGAAAAAAATATTGAAATTAGAGAAAAATATTTTTCCCACAATTGTTATTAAAAGTAGGGAAAGTGATTCTGTTATTAGTTTATTTTTCTACGTTTACAGTTTTCTACTTTAAAGTTAAACCATTGTGTGTTAATCTGTTTTGCTATTTAGGTTTACTAGGCGTTTTAATTTCGGACTTTTAATTAATAGGTATTATACATATATAATCGGAATTCGTATTTTTGATGTTTCGGATTATTGTTGAATCGGACTTTTTATTGTTAGGTGTATTGAAACTCGGCATTTTGATATTCGTAATTGTAAACGTTAGGCGTTTTGAAATTTAGGATTTATAAAAGTAGGTTTTATGATTAATCGGAATTGTCATATTAGGAGTTTTGAACCATTCGGAATTATGAAAATCGGTATCATAAAAATCGGGATTAAGAACATCAGAATTTAGTTTTTCGTATTATTGTAGTGTACCCCCTCCGCCTACATCATTTTGACATTTCATAGGACCTGTCAAATTTATGGGCGTTGACACACTGTATGTAGTAAGTAGGTACACTGTGATATAACTATACTTACTATGATAAACATACTAAACGCCCTGAAAATCCGACTACCGACTTTTATTTTAAACGTTTCAGAATTTTCCTTCTGTCTGATATATTTTTGAGATCATGCGTAGTTTCTGAACGTAGTAATAATTTCAGATACCTATACAATAAATATTATTAGCACTCAATCTTAATAATACTAAGAAAATGATTTCTAAACATACAGTCTGTACGAAAAGTTTTAAGTTTAAATAAAGATTTTGTGTATTTGTTCTCGCATCTTCAAATAAATAAATGTTATGATAGATCATACCAATTTAGACTTTACTATCCACGTTATGGTTTTCCTTTGATTTTTTTATTCGCGTGAATAAGTTTCTACGAGTTGATGGAATTATTTTACAGTTTATATTTCTCAAATAAATGTTTTATTAAATAAAATTAAGATCTTGTTTTAGCATAATTTTATTACCTTTGGTAGCATCTATTTATAACGACCTAATTAATTACAATATTACTAACACAATCAATTTCAAAAATGATATTCTCTAGAAACCGTGCAATTCTCAAATAAACAAACTCGCGGATCATATGATTTGCAAGGTTAAGCTGTACTTGCCGCGGTCAGTCCGTGGATGGGTGACCGATTCGTTACACAAGGACACCCCTCCATGTCTCGGAGAGCACGAGCGTGTGTCATACAAATAACTATGACAGTCGTAACGGGTAGTCAGAAGCCCGAAAGTCTGACAACTGATCTTACCTTAGGATATCAGCATTGCCCAGTAACTGGGTTGCGGAGATCTGATAGCAGTCGCTCCGTGTAGAATATTGATATTCAGCCGCATCAGGTTATTCTGGAAGCTAAGCCCAGCATCATTGGGAAAAGGCTAGGCAGATTCATAATATTGAAGCATTTATATGTTTATCTACACTCATGTCGTAAAGTTCCAATTATGAATTCAAAAATAGTACCACAATGACATGCTCACGTGCATATCAACTCTAATAAATTTAAAAGTTTTGTTAAAGTACAGTTCTCTTAATAAACGAATGCTTTAAAATAACTTTTTTTTTCTATTAATGTAAATTTCAGACAGACTAAGGAGTTTTCAATTCAATTTTTTTAGCGGCTTCACGTTTTCTGTGGTGGCGCGCACAAGGGCGCATGTGCGTGCTTGCGCGCGCATGCGCAATGTGCTGCAAGGTTTGGACGCCATAATAATTTGGTCTTTTATTTAAAATAGGTATTTACAATACGGCCGACGTATCTTGGCGTCTAAAGTTAGCTGGTTAGCTGCGCAGTAGACAACTTCGTTTCTAAAAGATTCATTGCGCAGCCTAACAACTAACTTCAGACTCACCAAGATACGTCGGCCGTATTGTACCTATTGCACGAGTTTAGATAACGTAGATTATGAATCTGCACTTATCTAGGTATTAAAACATTCGTGTGATACTCTTAAAAACCTCGTCTACGGCTTGGTTTTTAAAATTACACTCGTGTTTTAATAACCCATAATATGTATCAGTTTCATAAACTAATATTTAATTATTTCCTTTTACAACATTATGTTTTTAAATATTGAATTGTATCATAGCGTAGATATCCCGTTTTACGCCGTTACAAGCATATAGGTCAGTTTACATTGAACATGATGAATTCTTTTAGAATGGAACGCTATGCTTTACGAGTCGGTATAATTTATTTAAACGTGTAAACAAAGATATACCTGATAGAGAGATAGTTCTATTAGTTTTAAAATTTGAGGAGGTTAGGAAGAAAAAGTGTCATTCACTTTTCATTTCATCTTTCTACGAGAAGTCCTGTTTGCCCTGTAAATGACATTTTTTGATCAGAATGCAACTTGGAGTTGCTATTTTGTCTTTGTGGATAGCGTTTTTTGAACCAAATCTATTCAGAAATCGATAAAATCCAAGGCTGTAAAGTGTAAATGACACTTTTTGATCCTAAGCTTCTCATTTATAAAATAGTCGACAAGTCAAATAGAAGATTGTTATTGTTTTTAAATTATCAGAATACATTTTTTTATTATATTTTCTCTCACTTATTGCAAGTTTGCTTTCATAAATTACACACATCAAAAGTGTCTAGGGATCAACATATATTTTTGCAATAACTTTTCTCCTGATTGATATTAATTAAAATTTTCTTTAAGGATTCATCAAATAAAGTGTTTTCGTTTGTCACAGTAACGATAAACCAAGTCACCTTTGCATTAATAAAGAAATTTGCCATTTTCCTAATAAAGGGATTTTTGACATTTGAACCACTAACACAAAAGTTCGAAAAAAAGACTGAAATAACAGTTTTCTTTAAAATTTTATTGGGTAACTTAAACAATTAATAATCCGTGTTTCTACCGCGAACACTAACAACACAAGAACATCGGTTTGGCATACTCAAAATGAGTTCATCCAAATCACGCTGTGGAATGGCCGCCCATGTTCGTTGCAACAACAAAAAAAGGTCTTCTTGCGACTGGATACCCTCCATATTCGGCAGAGCTCTTCTCTGTAGCATATCTCATGCATGCTCAATCGGGTTCAAGTCTGGCGACTGAGCAGGCCAGGGCAGGACATTGATGTTAGCTGCGGCGAGAGTCTGTCTTACAACTCTTGCGGTGTGCGGTCGTGCATTATCATGCATTAACTGAAATAAGGGGCCGATTTGCGCTTGTAGAGGAACGATGACGTCTGATACAATCGTCTCAGCATAAATTTGAGCGTTGAGGTTGCCTCTGATCCAAATCAACTCAGTTCTTCCGCCGATCCAAATACCCGCCCATACCATGATGGTTCCACCACTATAAGGATGGACTTCCTGGCAGGATTTTAATCGCTGTTGGCGTCCAGGGGTTCTCCAGTGTCGTATACGTCTTGTATCCGGTCTCATACCAAAACGAGACTCATCAGAAAAGCACACGAAACGCCATTGTTCTTCTGCCCAATTTCTGTGTCCAAGAGCCCATTGATATCGAATCCTACGATTGTGCATTGCTATAGGTGGTACCCGTAGCGGTCTTCGGGAATGAAGGTTCACTTCATGCAAGCGGTTTCTGACTGTTTGGTCGCTAATTAAGTTCCCTGAAGAGTGATGAAGCCTCACGGCTAACATCATGGCGGTTATTGTTGGAGCTCTTCGAGTTAAGATTTGAATGTATCGGTCTTGTCTCCGTGTGGTGCAGCGATACCGTCCTCCATGGCGCTCAGCCACGGTACCAGTGCTTCGGTAACGTGTCCAAAGTCGACTGATAACACTCTGACTTGTATTCAGAGCTAAAGCCACAGTACGTTGCCGGGAACCAGCTTCTATCATTCCCACGGCTCTGAGCATTTCTTCCCTGCTTAAATGACGTCGCCGCTCCATAATAACGTTGGTTTTAATCAGTAGTAGGGAAACAGTAGCACTAATAATGTCTTCAATGCGTTGTATGTTTTTATAGGGAAAATATTGACAGCTGATTTTCATCTTTTACTCGAATTTGATTCACAGTTCCTGATTCAAATTATGAAATGCACCAAAAAGGATCCATATAAATTTATAAAATCATAAATTTATTACAAAGCCACATCTCAATCTCAAGAAATCCGCATAAAAATGCTTGATCCCTAGACACTTTTGATGTGTGTACCTTTTGAACGTACAAAAATCACTTTTGTTGCTGAGTGTACCATGTTTTTCCTTTTTTGAATAGACCAAGAAAATTGAGGCGCTTCGTTTAGTATCGTGTTGCTTCTTCATATTTGTTTTTAAATAAAAAACGTGAAAAAACACAGGCAGTAGCCATTATGGTCAGGAGTCAATGACCGACAAATCATTTAGGCAGTATAGAAATGATATCATTAGCGCAATATTTGGCGTATCGGTAGATACATTTTGTAAACGATTTTTGCGCCTTCTACTAAAGTAATGTATTTATAGTTTGGAAGTTTATACAACGTTATTTTTTGTTTATACAAAAACCGAGACACCCCAACAAGATTTTCATCAGAACTGCCTGAATATGTGTTTTTTTTAATAAATCTCCAAGTTACACCGTAGTTTATGTCGCATTATGTTCCCTAGTAAAGTGTGAAATGCTTGAGATGTGCTATGCAGGGGTTGTCTAATACACGGAAACTGACCGAGCGGACCATCTCAAGCCGGTAGGTGTCTATTCCCGTCAACTGTTATGGGTAGAAAAGAAACCTACAGAAACAAAATTGAAATTTAAGAAAAAAAGAATTGTCCTTTAAGAAATATGTCAATCGATTCTCCTAATGATTCTGAACAAACTAGTTTCAGGTTTAGGGTATACTAAAACTAAGCTTGTACCTAATACGTTGGTAATTTGAGATGGGGCATTTCAAAATGTGTAAATGTAGATCAAAATATTTTCATAAAATATGGACAGTCTCCTAAGAACGTTTTCTTGTAGCTACAACGGTTAAGGGTAGCTGCCCTTATTGCCCCATCTTAAATAACCATCCCGTATTATTACAATACTAGTGATCGCCCGCAACTTCGCCCGCGTGGATATCGGTTATCGCGTAGATATTTCGCGGTTTTCAGGATAAAAGTAGCCTATGTCATTCTTCGAGTTCCAGACTATCTCTGTTTAAGTTTAAGTTTCATCAAAATAGGTTCAGCGGTTTAGGCGTGAAAGCGTAAATGCATATACACGTAGAAAGCGGGTTGCCGGCGCCGATCTGTCAGCGCTTTTCGGTGCTGGTCCGCGCAGTTAGTCGGCGCAGGTAGTCTATATACTGTGTGGCGAACCAGCGCCGACAAGCTCCGAACTGCGCCGACAAGTTCCGACCTGCTCCGATCAGCGCTGGTAGGCCGTCATTTGTTGCTGTATTTGCAAGGGAATAAGGCGTATGTTTGTTAATAAATGACAGCCCCTGCTTCTACGCACTTCCTTTATGTAGCGTTTACCTGCACGGACCAGTACCGATAAGCGCTGGTAGGTCGGCGCTGGTAGACAGACAGAGTGACTTTCGTATTTATAATATTAGTAGGGATTGTACTTGTTATGACCGATTCTTATTACGACTCTTGTATCATTACCAATAATGGAGTAAAACCCATGATTTGCATAGTAGATCCTCCCATATAGGGTTACCATCCGTCCGGATTTGTCCGGACATGTCCAGACTTTTAGACTTTTGTCCGGACTTTGTCCGGCACTTTACTTTGTCCGGATTTTTTGGTTTACTTGGAATACGAATAATAAAACTTGCATATGTAGATGATAATTATCATGTAAATCTTTATTAACTTCTCATTCATCTAAAAACAAGATATAAATCTTCTTTAACAATCAACTTAACGAGATTAAATAATAAATCTTCGTATGTTTGCATTTTGTGACTAAAATGTCCGGACTTTTATTGAAATGTCAGGATTTTTGTCAGGACTTTTCAAATTTTTTAATGGTAACCCTACTGCCATACGTTAGTAGCTATCATAGATAAAATTAGCTTACGATACGAGTCTATTTATATCCCCAGTTTGGCAATAAAAATGCTACCGTTGGTACGTAAAACGATTGGTTAATCGCCATAGTTACCGGGCTTTAGATTATCTTCAGAGGACAAAGAATTTTTGTTTAAAATGCTCTAAACGTGCGAGAAATCCTTGTAACCCCTCGTTTACATCTAAAAACAAGAAGAACAGATACTTATTGTGTAAAAATCTTTTTAAAAGCAGTTACTTGTGTTTAACATATAATGGGCATGTTTAAAAATAAATAGACATTGAAAAAGTTCTACATACATTTTTGCTCATTAAGTTAATTGCAAATTACAAAAAGAACTAGTTTTTTCGAGGTTTTATTTGAATTTTCGTGACTATGGAAGGTTCATGTGTTACATCAGGGAACTGCTACACAATTCCACCGGCACGGACTCCCACAACAGAGGAATCAATGTCCCTCCCAATCAACCACATACAAAGAAAGCATCAGCCGCACACAAATCTGCAGAATATGCGTCTCTAGACCGACCTTCTCAAAAACGCACACCCCACAAACTCGTAGGTCCATTTACAATACAATATGGTAAATTAAGATACGAATTCAAAGCCGACTACAGACAGCAGCAGCAGACGACGTGTCGCTGCGACACTACTAGTTTCTATGTATTTCTATGAAGTACCTTCCGCAGCCGCACGATCGCAGACGACGTGTCGCCCGACCGCAGATCAGTAGTGCAACCGACGCTGGAGCGACAACACGTTGAATCTTGCTCAAAAAATTAGTTTTTCCAATTCCAAGGAAGAAAAACTGATAAACCAGGTGGCCCAATATCCTGCACTGTTCGATGCATCTCACAAAAACTATACAAACGGTGTCGTAAAAGATTTCATCGTCGTCTTCTTCCTCTTCTAACAAAAGATACAGAAGTAAGTAAATCGCGATCGCTAATGCCAAACAGGTCAGACATCTTGTCTCACGGAACATTCAGAACTGGAATACAGCGCTGCAGTCTGCTGCAGCCATCTGCAGTTGGGTTCGGAATCATGACTGCAGTGACGTGTCGCTGTGACATGTCGCAACGTCACGTCGTCAGCTGCTGCTGTCTGCAGTCGCCTACGAACTCGTACCTTTAGACAGATATACAGGCTGTAAGGGTAAACACCGTTATCCTTGAAACCAGTGGTTTGGTTTCATTTATAGAACGTAAAAACAATGAAAAATAACAAACTTTTTTTTATAAAATTTTCATTTTTCCTCAAAAGTATTTCACCCTATGCGCGGGGGCAACAAGCTACGGGAGGGGGCGCGGGGAACTCGCCGCGTGGCCCGACGCACGGCCCCGCACAGTTTGCTACCCCAGTCAGTCAGCTATCTCGTTAGCGAGTGTGTATATTTTTTATTTATTTTTTACTCGCCTATGTTTTTATGTTTAAGTCAACTACCCATGGCCCATGGCTTGAGTGATAACGGTGTTTACCCTTACATGCTGTATTTTAGTCTATTATTTTTTTCATATTCAATTGTTCTTTTCTTTCATATTTGTGCTGGTACCCATCAAAACATGTTTTCAAACGTGTTTCAATTATTAATAACATTTTTCTAATATTGTGACTCGGTCAACATTTAACAGATGCAATCGTTGAGATCATAACGTAAGCAGAACCATTTCATACATTTAATGCATAACCGAGTTACCGAACATTACGTACATATTATAGCGCATTTCAGAATATGCTATACTAATTCGCTATATAGTAACACTAGCTTTCACTCGCAGCTTCGCTTGCGTGAAATTTTGAACCCGTTAAATGATGATTTTCCATACAAACTTTTACCCCCTATTTAACTCCCTTAGGGGTTGAATTTCGAAAAATCCCTTCTTAGTGTATGCCTACGTTACAAAAGGAACCTACTGTCAAAATTTCAACTTTCTAACCACAGCGGTTTAGGCTGTGCGTTGATATATCAGTCAGTCAGTCAGCTTCTCCTTTTATATGTATAGATGACGTTATATTACGTCATAAGCCATAGCTATATAGCATGACGTTCACACTATGCGCTATATCGCAATTTGGTTTACTATGTATAGCAAGTTATTTGAGGTAGAAGTGAGGCGGGGCGGAGACCGAAGAAAAGTAGGATATAGCTCTGAGAATTACTCAAGTTTATCGCGTACAGCAAGCCAATAGTTTATAGCATAGCGTTGTGTGAACGTGCCCATATAAAATGTATGCTGAGCTATCTCGTCGTGCTATACAATATTTGCTATATGCTATACAACCCAATTTTACTTTATACAAAAACCGAGACACCCCAACAAGATTTTCATCAGAACTGCCTGAATATGTGTTTTTTTTTAGTAAATCTCCTAGTTACACCTTATTTTACGTCGCGTTAAGTTCCCTAAAAAAGTGTGAAATGCCTGAGATGTGCTAAGTAGGTGTTGTCTCATACACGGAAACTGACCGAGAGGACCGACTCAAGTCTCAAGGTGTCTATTCCCGTCAACTGTTAAGGGTAGAAAATTATTGAAACAAAATTGAAATTTATGAAAAAAAAAGTGGTGTAAAAAATATGTCAATTGATTCTCCTGGTGATTCTGAACAAACTAGTTTCAGGTTTAGTATATACTAAAACTAAACTTGTATAATATAGCGTAGTCTGAACTGCGCTTTTATGGTATGGATGTTGGTATTTGTAAACGGACCCGTGAAACAACACTCCGACTCCTATTAGGAGTCAAAATGGGACGGTTGACTGCCTCGTTGGTCTAGTGGCCGCAAGCGCGACTGCTGAGCGTAAAGTCCTTGGTTTGATCCCCAGGTCGGGTAAAGTTATTGGCTTTTTCCGTGTAAAATTTCTTCCGGTTGATGGCAATATTAAAGGGGATTTAAACATAACCGCGAAATGAGGATGTACCTACTATAAACCTCTACCCAACCCTGCGAGATATACAGGCTTGATGCTATGTGTGTATACAGATTTTCAAAAATAGTACCTTAATTCCGCGAAAAAAAGGCCCGTTCCCACAAACATGCTTTCCACCTTGTATAAAACTACAGCATGCAACTAGACATTAATATTAAAATTTGTAAAGTACCCAAGATTCACACCATAGAACATAGACTCGGGTCTATAACATAAAAATATAAAGCACTATAATATCTTTCATTTCCCGGCGTCCCAAAAACATCCGGAAATAAATAGTAACCATACCATAGTTCAAACATTCGATTTGCACTAAAACCTTCCACAGATACAACTATACACTTCGATAATAAAAAATATGCTATAAAACATTGAAAAAGCGAAAGCCAGCGTTCCCGGTACAACAGAGATGATAGGATTACATTATTCAGATGGGTCTGCGGACTATCGCGCAGACTATAATGGGAGGTTAAAAAATTATAAGCTCTCAACGTCTTACTGCCTTGATCGACAAGATTCTTTTGAACACGTGGAGCGTATGTGTTTTCGTTACGGTAAAGTTTTAACATTTATAAGCTAAGCTAAATTTTGAAATTTTGTGCCTTGTAGAAGATAATTAATAGTTTTGATGTTGCTATGTTTTGATGGTTTATTCCACTTTGTTCACCTAGGTGAACGAATGAACGACGAATGACGGAATTTCTGGTGTCCTCATATCACCTCAGATCTAATTCACCTAGGTAATATCATCCAGGTGAAACAATTCGATATATTTGGTGTCCTTTGTTCACTTGGAATTAAATCACCCAGGTGAACAATGGCGACTTTATAAATTTATTTTGTGGACTTTATTCACCCACATTCAACGTGCTACAAACTTTCTAGTCAAAGCCAACTTAATATTTAAATCAATTTAATGTAAATTACACATAGACAAGAAACAAAAAAAGTATAAAAATTATATGAACAAAGTGGAATAAACAGTGTTTTATTCCAGTTTGTTCACCTGGGTGACAAACCGTTTTGATAGGCTGTCTTCTTGATCTTCACTCTGTTCTCTTCTCTTCTATGCTTTTTCCTAGCTTAAACTTTAAGAAGCAGTGAATGGCGGACGTTTTTGGGGATTATCTTATATTATTTGACGTTTAAAAACACTAAATTGATTTCTAGTATAATTTGAATCCTAACTTCCTAACTATTATAAATGCCAAAGTAAGTTTGTTACCTATTCACGCCTAAACCACTGAACCAATCATCCTGAAATTTTGCATATACGTTGTCAGGTGTACAGAAACGGACATAGGGTACCTTTTATCCCGAAAAAAAGTACTGTTCCCGAGGAAAACAACAATAACCTTCATCGATGGCGCCACGTGTCTTTCGAATCACGATTGAATTATATTATTATAGAAACTTTAGTAGTGTGTTAAGAGTTTTTTGAACTTAATTTACGCGAGTGAAATCGCGTGCAAAAGCTATTAAACTATATTTTAGTGGTCACAAGAGCGGCTGCTGAGCATGAGTTCTTAGTTGCGATCCCAGGTCCGGCAAAGTGTTATTGGGTTTTTTCGTGTGGAATTTCTCAGTAACTGCTCGGAGTCTAAATTTGCGGTTGATGCCAATAGGCTCGCCCCCTAAACATGGGACTTAAAGATAACGGTGAAATGAGGGTGTGCACCTTTGCCCAACCCTTCTGGGTATACAGGCGTGATGATGTTATGTGTGATATTGATTATGAGATAAAAGAAAATTAAACGAAAGAAAAGATACTGTTTTAAACAGAGAATACGAAAGAATATCTCTTAAAAATACACAATGATTCACACGTACACCACGTTTTTAGCCGCTCTCTATAAACAATAGTCTAATTTGTCACGAACACACGCCTATCCTACTCAATTACATTCATTTCATTCATACAAGATTTAATCTATTAATGAACGTTGAAATTTGGCCAACTTCAGCCGTAGACTTTATGCACTAGAGCCAAAACAAAAAAAGTCGTCAACACACTCATAACTCTTAACCTACTTGAGTGAAAATAGAGAGTAGTGACTAAGTTAATTACAGACATTACTCTGAAACTAATTCTAATGCAAATTGTCCCCAAACCTTACACAACCGGTACACACGGCAAAACAGTTAAGTGCACAGGCCAATAACGAATTCTAACGCTATGCAGATGATTGTCATTGAAATTGCGTCAGACAAGGACTAGGACAAGGTGACAACTGACGAAAATTCTAGCACCAATAAAATGTATGGGAATAATATTACAGGTCGCCTGGCCGACCGACCCAACAGTTTAAGTCAATCCAGAACATTTACCAGTTGTTGTGTTTCAATTCTCCAGAAATTGAAGGTTATTATCTTATCTAAATCCTCAGTTCAGCATACACACTTCTGTCTGTGTTCTCAAATGCGAATGTAGTGGTTTAATTCCATTTGGTAAAGTACCTACTTAACTGAAGGCAACCAAGCAACTGCCTTCTTTTCAGATCACTCCTTTGTTAAAAGGTGTCAGTGTTGTACTACTGTACAAAATAATTTAAAATTACCTCCGTCCGTGTGCCACTGCAAGGGTGAACTGAACTGATAAATAGCGCTGGGTGTTTGACGCCCAGCATAATTATTATGCTGAGTTGGTGATCCTTCCGGCATGGGTATGCTCGACGACATACCATGTCTATGTTTAATTCTTTTTATGTTTTTATTGTTTATGCTGTCATTGTGTCCTTGGCGGAATAAAATTCATTTTCTTTCTTTGAAAAAAAAAGGGAATAGAAATTGTTCAAAATGTAATTAAATAGAGTAATGTTGCCTCCTTACTTATCAGTTTTGCTCACTGTACAATACCCTCCTTCAAGACCATTGCTTCATCCGTTGTCGAACGTTTGTCGCCGGCGTGGGTAGATGAAAAGATAGGTAATTACGAGCGTATTTCACGTGTTGTAACGATCGACACAAACTATTTGAGTTTAAGCCTCGACATTCATGTTTCCGCCGGTTTTTGACCACAGAGGATTGTCGAGATTTATACCTCATTATGCGGGAATATCGTAGTTTTATTTTATCATTTGCAAGATTAGAAGCAATGAGGAGATTATGAGTCTTTTTACCGCGGAAGTCTGTTTGTAAACTGGGTTATGGTAGATTTGGGTGGCATTGAAGCAGTGATTGTCTAGCGGTTGAATCCTTGCCTTCCATGAAGGTGGGTCTGAGGTTGATCCCGGCCTGCTGAATGATCACTACATTAACAGTGAAGTGAAAACAACGTGACTTCTTCTTCTCTCGTATCAGCACGAGCTATACGAAAATAGCTCAATGCTGTGGTGAAAAGATTAGCCAGTCAGCAAGGTTGGTAGCGGGGCTGACTGCCCAGGGTGCGCCGGACGTACTTAAGTATCGTCACTCGTGGAGGCTCTTTTCATGCACCCCAACAACGTGACGAAATCAGCAAAATATACAGGATGTAAACGAATTTGTGTAATTCCTTAAAATCACTGTGATCTATGACTGGTACAGATTGGCCTCGCAAGGGAAATACCTTGATTTTTTTAAATTTTATTTGTGTTAGTTAACCGCCCGTCGTCCCAGGACGACACTTAATTGTCTTATCTACTGTGTCTCTAATTACCGTGCTTGAGATTTTATACACCTAATACGGATACAGTAAAAAAAAAGTTTTTTTAATTTTGATTTAGAGTGTAATAAATAACAATAAAGTTTATTTTCAATAATAGGACAGAATTAATCATCTGTAGCCGAACTGAACTAGGCAAAAGCCTGTATTTCGGCTATCAGCGCCAATCCCCTCAAATATTATACAAAATTTGAAAGCCATCAAACAGAAATGAATAATAATTTTGATGATGAAAGCACTGCGACACGGCCTGCGGGCACGACTAACGCGATATCGCTCTTTGCAGTCAGTTAACTTGGGGCTCTAAAATGACTCAGAAATAGAAAACCAAGATTTTATTGTGAATTTTTTTTTAGTTGATTTTCATATATACCTATATATATATACGGTTATTCTGTGTCACCGCATCTGCAGTGGACTCATTTTGCAAACACTCTTTTTTACTGTAGTTTGTGTATGAGTATTTATTTACTCGACTGTATATAACCAAGTAAGAACCCATCTAGTTTTCCTAAATGTGTAATATTATGATTTTTTGTCTCTGTTTCTCCTGTAAATCTCTCACCACCAACGTTTAAAGGTATTTAGGGTCGCCACCTGGTGGTGTCTGCAACAATGTACATAACATTACACTATGTCTGGTTCTGCTAAAAACTGCGGGTATTAACCCACTTGTGAGCTAATTCGAGCGGCGCGTACGCAACCGCGGGCGATCCCGGCTGCGTCAATACGTATGATTGATGATATTTGACAACTACGGCTTTCGTTACTGTTAGTGATATGATGAGAATGATGTTTGTTTATATGATTTTTGGTTAAGTTTTATGAGTTCTTGAAGACGCGACGCCATTTTTGTTAATGGTGCCACGTGCGTGGTGACTGAAGGTATGAACTCCCCTTGTTGGTAGAAACCTAAGTCCGGGCATGGACTATGAAAACGTAAGCATAATTACTTCAAAAAAATATTAGATTTTTCTATTTTGAATGGTATAAACAATACATTTTAAACATACGATTACAGCAATCGCGCGTGATTTGCTCTATTGAAGAGTTCCATTGTCTATCTTCGAAGGTCTTCATCAGATCTTCACCAAATGGAGGTCCCATTTGGTGGAGTTGAGGACCAAATGGTGGTGTTCCCGTCTGGTCCTCAGGAAAATATTCTTACAAACAAAACTCACTATTCATTGAAAAATGTTACTATACTGTTCCAGATTTTATAAATGATCATTTTTAATATTTTTTAGTTTATTTCTGGTTTTGTTTTACCATTTGTTTATTTAGTTTTTTTGTTTTTAGTTACATTCAACTTAATATTTGTACGCCTTCACGGAAAAACATGGCGCCCAAATACACACATCAAAAAAAGTTTGCGATCACTAGCATAATTATGTATGTGAAGATTCCGAATTCAAAGTCCAACTGAAATCCGATTAATATTTATCATGATAACTATCGCTTTGAATCCCGATTAGAAAATTCTGCTTCAAAAAGGCTACATAATTTTTCAAAGTGATCGCAAACTTTTTTTGATGTGTGTATGTTAACTTTTATGTAAATACCTATGTTTTACAAATAAATACTCTGATTCTGAAAAAAACAATAATTAAATCGGTTTACAATTGGCGACGATATCGATGAATCAACATACAAAAAACGTGGAATTGAGAACGTCCGCCTATTTTTTGAAAGTTTATTAAAAAGGCTGTGGCAAAATAAGACTCAAAAGTTAGCAGGACTTTATGAGATCTATTATTATTCTGTTGATGGAATTGACGCTATGTAACGAATGTTGTGATGGTAATTAGTCTGTCTTTGTGCTGTCATCGGCTCATTGGCTGCATTTCGACTGAAGCAATCAAAGTCAACATGTACTATTTCACACGTGGCTATCACTAAACTCTATCGTTCTATTTGTAATAAATCGCTGAATGTGTTCCTTATTTGCTGGCAGCCTAAATATTAGCTCGCAATCTATTTGTGTATCAAATTCAATAATATTAACATTCCTGTATGATAGCTGATGTAACTAAAGTAATACTACATATCTTTAACTTTAAAGCCGGGTCCGCTGCGCCGTGTTTTCGTGTTTGCAAACAGGATAACATTGTTTACTAACCGAATAGGAGCGTGGCCTAACAGTTTTGTTAGCAAAAACACAATAACATGCCGCAGCGGACCCGACTTCATAATCATCTCATTACTGTCCCACTGTTGAATCATGAGCTTGTTGTTGGGGCATGAGCGTCTTCTCAGAATGAGAAGGACGGCTTTAGTCTACCACGTTGGCCTGGCGCAGGTTGGCGAACTACACACACCTTCTAGAACTTTATGGAACCCTCTCAGGTGTGCAGGTTTACTCACGATGTTTTTCTTCACCATTAACGCAAGTGATGATCAAATTCTGACACCTTAAGCTTAAAAAGACGCAGCGTGGGTAGGCCTCCCACAAGGTGGACCGATGACCTGGTGAAGGTCGCGGAAAACCGCTGGATGCGAGAAGCATAGGACCGGTCGATGTGGCGATGCTTTGGGGAGGCCTATGTCCAGCAGTGGACGTCTTTTGGCTGAATGATGATGATGAAGCTTAAACTTTAGCATACATTAAACAAAGTCAAAACATTTATTTCAATTAGACCATTTACAGGCACTTTTGAACTGTCGAGAAAAAAAAAAGATGTTTCTGCCGTGTTCCAAAGTGTAGATACCTATGGGGAAGAACGATCAATAAACTCCATGGTTACTCTTTTCCATCAAATATTTACAAAAATCTGGTTACATTGTGAATAAGAAAATAAATGTGAGAACAATGTAAGATATGCTGTTCTAATAAAAGTAGCTACAATTCATTTGCCATGGCAGATTAGAGATGGCCAGTCCCAACTGACGGCGCCCGTGCACGAACATGACGCATGTATCAGCATCGCTCAGCTCAACCATTTCGTAGGGAACCGCACGATCCAACACACACGCCACCATCAGCGGGACATTTGAGTGAGAATGACATACTCTAACCGCCAGACAAGTAAAGTTTAAACTTCCGTGCAGTTCTGTTTTAACGCTTAAACTGATCTGTTTTCTCAAAACAACGTCATTTCACTAACTAATAGGGCCGGTTTATAAACAGCACTTAAACTGACTGGCAATAAGAGCTTCTCGTAAGCCTACAGCTTCCTACATCTGCGTTGTGTTATGATAACCACCTAAACCTCCTCGGCCATTCAAACCATTTGACGTCATACCAAAATCCACTATTTTCCGAACACTTATCATAAATCGTTACGTCACAGCTCTGAAATTTCACAATTCGTATCAATCTGAGCGTGCATTGTATCGAGTCGATGGCTGATCGATAGCTCGCGACTTGGCATCGGATCACACGCTGTATCTATGCCAGTATTGCCAGATATTAACGGATTTCTGACAGATACGTGAGTTAAAATCCCTGGGTTTGTAGTGCATTGAACTCTGGGTAATGCAACTACCCTAGTTGTTGAAATAAACGTGTGTTGTTGATGTAAGTTCTTAGTATTGTTAAGTGGAGTGTTGCTATATTGAGACTAGTGTTATGTTTCTTGTTTAAGACAATTATGCCAAGGTGATTTTCTATAGAGTTTTATAGCAATCATTATTGAATGTTTGCGGATCATATTATTCATATATCACTATCAATAAATAGAAGGACTGATAATCTGCAATAGTCCCGTAGTTTTCAGTGCATAAATACTACATATAAATAAGAGTCATGTCATGTGAATTTTGGCGAGCTGGAGTAGGTAGTGTTCTGACGATATAGGGAACCTCGAGCAAAACAAGAGTTCTCCAGTTTAGTTTTATAATTGTAAGCTAAGTAAATGTCAAGTATGTAACAAATACTTGAATTAAATAAATACATTTCATCAATCAATTTTGTTTCGTCAATATTTCAAAGTTTTAGAAAATCATTTTAATTGTTTCTAAGGCACTTGTCCCACCGCGAACGATGAGCGAGCAGCGAGTAGAGCTAGAAGCTAGAAACGAGTTGGCGAGCAGCGAGAAACGAGTGTGTAGTTCCGATAGTTTTGTCGCCGGGCTATAAGCGAGTGTGCGAGTGCGACGGGCGATTACTCGCACCACTCGCAAATGACCGCTGGTTGGGCTCTCAGCATGGGTTCTCCGCCAAGCGAGCATCGCTGAGCAAGTATCGCTGAGCGAGTATTATATTTAATAGCTCTTGTCGCTCAGCGACAAACTAGTGGAGCGAGTCCTCGCCGGCAGTGTGAACAATCAGCGATCAACTATTAATACATATATGCATCTCTTTTATTTACACGGAATGTATATCTATTGTACGTTACGTATAGTTAGTCGCTTCCTCGCCGGCGGTGGGACAACTGCCTTACTCTATGTGGTAATTTAAAAACTACTTAAAAATAGAAATCACCTAGGTGTACAACTTATAACCCTGCTTAAGAGTAAATGAGCTTTGTTTAATCTAACCCGAAATTATGTACCATAATACTTATGGCTTACCACTCGTAAACGTACTTCAAACGATTAAACCATATCCCTTGAGAGTACCTAGTACCTAAGTACTACAAGATATAAACACGATGTTCCTAATGACCTTCATCATTGAACTCCTCGACATACTCCAGCAATGGGGGAACTGAATAACTTTACAGTGTCAGTCGTCGGGCGGTCAAATAAATACTCTCAAAGCAGGCGCCATGTTTTCTTACGCACTTGTACTGTTTATTTTACTGTTTTTCTATTAATCGTTACGACTGTGCTGCTGGTAAAGTGGACTTTATAATTGAAAGAATTTTCTAAGGAAGTATTTTACCTTCTATGGCCCAAACATGCTTTGCTGTTATGCATTGAAAAGTTTCATTGTCTATTTTCTAAGGTCTTCATCAGATCTTCAACAAATTTAAAAAAGACCACCTCGGGAAAATACTCTTTCAAGCAAAAAAGAATCATTAAAATCGGTTCAGAATTGGCGACGATATAGCGGAACAAACATGCAAAAAAAAACACGTCAAATTGATACTTCTCCTTTTTTTGGAAGTCGGTTACAAAGGTAAACTATATTTTGGTGATTTATTTGCCAAATATTTCAAAAAAAGAAAAATACTTTTTTTAAATAGTCACGTGTCTTAACAAAAAAATTACGAACGTAGAATACAATTGGAAATAAATATGATTTGATTTAATTAACTTAATATTTAAGAGCAATTTCGGATTAAAAAAACTTAATAGTTTAAAAATGAAAACCTAACTGCTTCAAAAATACTAAGTAACATGTAAGTAACTGACTAAAAAATTTGACTAAAAAGTCAAAAACAAGTTGAGTTGGACGGGAATAAGATTCCGCAGAAATCTTTTACTTGGCGTAGACAATTCGCCATAAATCTAAAGAAGGAAAGGATATACCTTTAACGCATACGCATTGTACAGTTGAAAAGGGGAGACATTTTTTTTGTAAATCATATTTTTTGGGTAGTTCGAGTACAATAAGTAGTAAATTAACCTACGAAATATCGCCATAACTTTTTTCACACAGCAATCTGAAATGAGCCGCCACAGTAGTTATTGCAGTATACTAAAATACTTATCTAATGACATAATTATGTGGATGTCCACATTGTCAGGTTATTTAGATTATTTCTAAAATCTCCGAAACTCGCGTTTTATTTACAAAAAGAAATTTTGTAGGAGTTAATATGATAAGTGTAGTCTATAAAAAATAAAGTTTGACTTTGATGCAGCATGGAACGGGATTCCATACATCCATGAGCATTGTCCTTTGCTGTTATGCTGAAGTTTAACTCGAAAGTTATTAACAACCTCAACTGTACAATGCGTGCAATACGAAAACTGTTAAAAGCTTAGAAATGGTTTGATAACGATTCGTCAACAATATTATTAGTAGAATGCCCCCTAATTCTCGCATACTAATTCCCATACAATGCAGTTGTTTACAGTCAGGTTCACTAGCGGATACGGCATTGCATTACAAACTACTTAAGTGTGTTCCGGCCCTCTTCCGTGTAATACTCGGATACCGTACGAGTGCGTCTTACGAACAACGCCTTATCGATTGCCGACACCTCACTGTCATTGTCTTAAATAAACAAACAATGGGAAATCGTAAAAATGTAACATGTTATTGTTGGATCAAGCGCTGTTCAGGCAGACTACGCTTTAATATATGGCTTATAGCAAATTAAGGGTACAGGGGAAGAAGAATCATAATCAATTTATTTTTAATATTTAATTAATAGTGCCAAGAAGTTAAAAATTACAAAAGCTATCGAACTACAAGACCTGAAAATGCTAAAATATGTTAATTTACACATGAGACTCAAATAAAGTTACATCGCGTTTCTTTCGTTTTGTTCTGAAACTTCATAGAGAATCTATAGAATACTTTCATAGAATCTAACGCAAAATAACAATCATAGTTACACAGCATGACAGGAGCCAAATTCTACTAACAGAAACTTTTATCAATTGCATCTGAATCGTTTATTCAGACAGTTATCGTTCACAAAAACTATCAAATTGTTTAACAACAAAAACAAAACCAAACATTTTGACAGTTTTCGTAAACGAAAACTGTCTGAATGCACGATTCAATTGCAGTTGATAAAAGTTTCTGTTAGTAGAATTGGGCTCCTGGTTAGTCACTTTACATCTGAAAACCATGAATTTACATCTGAAAACCATGAATTTACATCTGAAAACCATGAATTTACATCTGAAAACCATGAATTTTGGTCATCATTCTGTACAACTTTTACAATAGAAAAAATAATTAATTCGTAAAAAAAACTGCTATTCCATACCTACTCGTACCTACATAATAATCAATGTTGCTAAACAAAATGTTTGGAGAAGCTGTTCATTTTTTCATTAATTCTTATTTGGTCCTAAGTAAAAGTGGACCATAACATGCATGCCCTATCAAACTCAATATATTTTCCTGCTCATTACCAAGGTTAAACTAAAATATATTATATCATTTATCAACCTGGAGTGTAAAAGATAAAGTGAATGCTTGGCACTAGATCACTCAAAGATTGTCTGTAATAAATGTTCTGCAGTTCATGATGCGCCGGTAATAAGCACTAGAGCTTGAAGACACGTCATAAGTAGTCATCATGCATCATGAGCACTTTCAAACCTAATGTTTAGTACTTCACGTGTTTCGGGGAAATCTTGACCTATTTAGAGTGTATCATGACTAAGGAGTCATACATCATCAAACAGAAATGAATCATCATTACCTTCCTTCAGTTTGTTTATTAGAGAACAGCTTCCTCAAGATACGTAGCTCATTAGATTGTTTAATTTATTGTCAATACGCAATAATGACACGGATTTTGGAGGTTAACACGATTTGAGGTGATTTTATCACTTGAATTATTGTCATCTTGTCAATTTGTCACTAATTGTGGTGATATTGTCATAAATAATGTTGATTTCGTCACAAATAAATTATCCTGGAACTTGGGCCATATTTTATAGTAATTTGTTCATACTAATTTAGAGTTGAGAAATCTTGTTACATCAGTTTAACGTTATTAATGTCTACACACAATTAGTGATGGTCCTGTCACTTAAATAATACTTAGGTATACGATTTGTCAAACATATACTGACGTTCACACTAATGGTGGCTGTACAACTGTACATAAAAGTCAATTTCCAGAAACACAGTCCATATTTCAAAGCAATAAATAGCAGTTTAAATATATTTTAACACTTTGTCAACCTCAAATTCAATGTTAAAATTATGTGTTTTGACAATTTGCACAATATCTAGTTGTCATGTCACTTAATTTATTGTAATTTTGTCAAATTGTCAAATCATTTGCACCAAATTTTCACACTAATTGTGGCGATTTTCTTAAATAATGTCCATATTGACAGAAATAGAATGTTTGTTTGTAATTAATTGAGAGTTACGAAATCTTTTACAACTTTTTACACATCGATGTTCAAAGTTAAAATTATTTAATTTTAACCACTTCGAGGGCATGTGTTTTTCTATATTTAGCTGATATTTATTGGCTCGTCGTTGTCTGATTAATTCTCCAAAAATACTCGTGAGTCCGGGATGGCAGGTTGGAACAAGGGGCCGTTACTCACCGAGGAACGGAAGCGAAGGTGTCTGGTCATGTGGAAATAATACTGTGATTCAGACTTGAATGCAGATGCTTGGGATTTTTGTCATAATTCCTCTTCTTAACGCGAGGTTTAAAATTCGTTGCGGGGTTTTGTTACTAAAATATCTTTATTTCACTCTTTCACTGGAGTCATCTTTATCAAATTTTTCCTACCTTTTATTTACTGTTTGGCTTCGGAAAGAAAATTTAAAGCAAAATCCCCTAAATTTACGATTTTGCAGTATGGGTTTGTAAGCATTGTCACGGAAGTCTTAGTAAGTAAAAAAAAAAAACAAAAGGCAAGTGGATACTTCTAAAGCAAAGGAAGGGCCCTGCTGCTTCTAACATAATTATGCCCGGTTGATGGCAATAGGCTCGCCCCCTATTACATGGGACATAAACATAACGGCGAAATGAGGGTGTACTGTACACCTCTGCTTACACCTTCGGAGAATACAGGCGTGATATTATGTTATTGGAGACCAGTATTATGAATTATTTAAAAAAATAAGTAAATATTTAAAAATAGTCACGACTTTTAACGAAAAACTACTAACGTAAAATACAATTGGATATAAATTCGATTTGATTTAAAAATTACCTACCCAATTTTTTTAATAACAGTAGATAAAAGACGCAATTTTTTTTTTACCTTTGTTCTAATTTCGTTCTGGCCAGATTACAAAATCCTTAGCATAACTTTTGTTATTAGGTTTTACAATTCCACACATTGAATGCAAAAACAGCAACATCCTAAATGTATTAACTTATTTTGGTAAATGTAGACTTTATTAAGGAATTCTGTTTTACAATATCTGATTCTAACATCATCAGTTATCTATGTTTAAGTTTTGATGACATTTAATTATGTCAATTGTTTTATAAAGCTTAGCTTCATTTTATCTTTTGTAAATGTGAGAACTTCGTGGACTTGCCTATTCATACAATTGTGTAAATTACTATTATTCATATTGTGTTATTTTTTTCTTTTTGGTTAATTTTTGTACTCAAGACTTGGTATTACATTACTCACAGGTATGTGGTCAAGATTACATTGTTCTCTCTTAACTATCCTAAATCCTACGAGTAGTACTTACTGTATTTACTGAAGTTGTTAAAGATTTCCTTTTTTAAAAGAGTAACCATGGAGTTTCTCGCCGGCTCTTCTCCATAGGAAACGACTAATTGGAACCATGCACCTAAATTCGACTTTTCACAAGCGCCTGTATTGGTTTATGTGAAATAAAAAAAAAATGATATGATTATGCTTGTAACTTATTCTGAGTAATAATTGCTACATGCAACGTAAACAAAAAAAAAACGTTTACCTACTGCCTTTTCAGTAAAAGTGGATGTTGCTGGCTTTGGTTTTATATGACTCAATATCAATTTTATAGGCTATTCGAAAGCCCTTGGCTTTAACTATATTTACCCGACAACGCAGCATTTCCTGATAACTGGCATCTCTGCAAACTGAAAACCTGTCGATCATATCAGATGACTGCATCTGGAACCAGTCCAGCAATGACTACACGTTAAATTTTATTTTAGCTCCCGTTAGCCGCGCCTGTCGGCCATTGAAGATCATAGACTATATTTTTTTAAATTTATTTTAATCTGACGCGATTCAAGGAGTCTAGCTTTCGAAATAAAGTGAACGTTAGTTTTGTTTATTTTGTAAACAGGTTTCATTTTTTTTTTATTATTGCAGCGTTTTTTTTTTAGTTTAATTGAATCCAGCCTGTGTATTGTTGTGTTTTTAATTAATTGTGACAAATTGATATGTCAAACAACGACCACTTATAAAATGTTATCAATTATACACTTTTCACCGTAAGATGAGTCCTGACTTTTCGCGACAAAACGTTACCATACAATGAATATAAAATATTAAAAAAAAAAAAAAAATGGATAATATAGCTATTAGGTCGTTCGGAAAGTTATTTCAATTGAATTTTATGTCGAGCTTTGCCTAAACTTAGGCGTTCCCAATGATCATGAACGATCGAATTCGATAAATTTAATCTTTCAGCGATCTCACGAGCTGCGTACAATCAATCTAAGTTTTTCACAAGCAAGCCGTGGTATATCAGCTGTCCAAATATATAATGATTATTCGGCTTAAGTGTGAAAACGGCTGTGAAAAAATACAGTTAAGTCTGCTGTTGGGAAAAAACGAAATGACTTTCCGAACAACCTAATAGCTATAGGTATATTCGTTTTTTTTTTATATTTGATACTAGCTTTAGCCCGCGGTTTCGTTCGCGTTAATTAAGCTAAAAAAACTCTAAACACACTACTAAAGTTTCCATAATAATATAATTCTATAGTAATTCAAAAGACACGTGGCGCTATCTGTGAACATTATCGGGAACAGTAGTATTTTTCGGGATGAAAGGTACCCTATGTCCGTTTCTGTACACCTGACAATGTATATGCAAAATTTTAGTTCAGTTCAGTCAGTTCAGTGGTTTAGACATGAAAAGGTAACAAACAAACAAACTTAATTTCGCTTTTATAATATTAGTTAGGACTCATTGTATGGTAACGTTTTGTCGAGAAAAGTCAGGACTCACCTTACGGTGAAAGGGGTATAATTGATAACATTTTATATGTGATCGTTGTTTGACATATCAATTTGTTACATTTATTTTAACTGTTACAACAAAAATTATTTTATTGTGTTTGATGATGTCGTTTAAGTTTTTTCGATAGCAGCATCCGGCTACAATTTGCGAAATGACCGCTGTGTCAGGACTCATATTTCGTGGAACAGAGTATGGTATATTTCTTCTATATTGTAGTTTCGATTATAGACACAAATCTCATACGCACAAACACGAACTCTGAACAATCTGTAAGCCTGTATGTCCCGTGCGGGATTCGAACTCGCGGCAACAATGAATTCGACGTGTGCATGTTTACCGCTGAGTGATAGTTGATTGATAGGCAGTAAGAGATGCTGCGAATGCTGCTGTCAACTGTCGCTCATCGAGAATACTTGGCACTTGTCTTAATTACTGTTGGACAAGCGGTAAGTCCGGTATCAGATTTTGTAAAGCTTGCTTAGAAAATCTGGTAGATAATGGAATGGGTTTTTTGAGCATGTCATCTTGATTCATCTACGTATAACATACTATAATATCACACATGTATTCTCCATTTTGCCGCTATGTTTAAGTCTCATGTAATACTTACATATAATAGGGGGCGAGCCTATTGCCATCAACCAGGTACCAATCCTTCGGGATGCTACTGAGAAATTTCATACGGAAACACCTAATAACACTTTTTCAGACCTGCGGTGCGAGAACAGATCTTTTTATAGATAAAACGACAACTGCTGTTGTTTTATCTATATCTTATGTCAAATTTGACGTTTAGAATAGATAAATTTCTCGAATCGACTCGATAAAAGATCCGTGCTCGCACGGCTGGGGATCGAACCCAGGACCTCACGCTAAGCAGTCTGTACATTGGAAATATTTCTATAAAAAAATAGCGGCGGGGAAAACCAATACAATCCATTGCAATCCTTTTTGGAATGTTTGTCTGTTTATCTGTTTGTTTGTGCACGCATCACGTAAAAAGTACTGACTTAATGCAGTTGACATATATAAACAAATATTGTGCGTATTTCGGAGTAACATTTATTTTTTGTTTCATCGTAATTGGTTTGCTCAATCATAAGATATTAGAATTTAAAGTTATCAAGACGAAAGTTTAGATATTGCGACACAATATTGGTTTTCGACTTCCACGCAGAGGGAGTTGCGGACACCGCTCATTAAAAATCATAAACTGCCTTTTCGTTTGTTCTCGGCTTGACGATGAGTTTGCGACACCCTATACTTACAGGTTGTAAACGAATTCGTGTAATTCCTTCAAGCCACGTGATCTACTGGTGACACAGATTAACCCTAAAGGGATATTTACGAAAACCGACAAAAAAAAAACTTTTTGTTCTTGTTTTCTATTTCCTAGTCATTTTAAAACCCCAAGTTAACTAACTGTCTGCGAATAGCGATATCGCGTTAGTCTTACACGACAGCCGTGTCGCCGTGCTTTCATTCATTTATGCGTGGCATCGAAATGTTTACTAACACAAAATATTTTTTTTGCAAAAAAAAAATGTTTCTTATTTTGTCACCGAATCCTTATTAGGTAGGTAATTTAGATACGACCATTTAACGCTATAGCATGAAAAAAGTTTTTATTTTTAATCAAGCTAAATCCCTTGCGGGGCCAATCTAGAAAGAAAGAAATATTTATTCTGGACTCACACAGGCAGTTACAGAAACAAAAACAATATACAATAAAAAAAAGATAATAAATTAAACTACCTGCACGAGGCCGAAAAAGGCTCCTTTCTCAGCGTAACGCTGTAGGTATAAGATAAAAAAAAACTCCAGTAGTAGATCATTTGATTTTAAGGAATAACACGAAGTCGTTTACACCCTGTATAACGTCGCCTTAGAGTGAAAACCTCGGGAATGCATTTGGTCATTACTCGGTTCCTGTGGGCTTTCACGTGGACGAAGTATCGGACGAAAGCTAGTTAATTATATTTATTACGAATTTTATATACCCAATAAAGGCTTTTAATTTCAGTGCCTACAAAATAATTTAGCTTCGCGGCTCTTTCATAATTGAATTATGACGGCACGTTTGGTGCAGTGGCTAAGCGATTGGCTTCTGCACTGCGGGTCGTGGGTTCGATTCCCACACGGAACAAAAATTTGTATGGCCTACAGATGATTGTTCCGGGTCTGGGCGTTTGTTTGTGAGATTTGTGTCTGTAAACGCACCCACGATACAAGAGAAATCTTAGTGTGGGGCAACGTTTTTTTTAAAAAAAAAAAAAAAAAAAAAAAAAAAAAAAAAAAAAAAAAAAAAAAAATATATATATATATATACTTAGTACATACATGTCGTGATAAAAAAAAATGACCAAATTGCATACCCGAGGTTTCTTTAACTCTAAGGCGACGATACGTAGATGTTTTATATACAGATTAACACAAACATGTCTTTGTTGACAAGCCATCATTTTGTTTATCTAATTATCGCCACATCTAATCACTTACACTGCTGCCGGCCCCCGTTTGACGCGTCGTAAAACATCGAACTGTCAATAAATATCGCATCACTATCGGAAACAGAGGATTGTTTTATTGATTTTGGCCTTGATCTAATTCTTAAAGAATGACAAAATGTACAATTGGGTCGGATTTGACGTTTCCATAAAAACACAAAATAAATAAGTCGCCTTTTCATTCACTTAGACTTCGCGCATTCGCGGTCAAATGCAATTAAACATTGTCCTTCATCACACCTTTGAATACTTCATGAAAATCAATTTTGAGTACGCCAAAAAATAGTCAAGAAATAGTCACAAATAGTCACTGAGGTTAAAAAAATTGTCGCGTTATGTTTCCGAAGTTATAGCTATATGTTGGTGAGGATTGTGGGAAGAACGTCTCCACGCAATCCTCACCTCAGTGCAAGCAAACGGGTGGCTGTTCAATTCCAAAAAATAGTCAAAAATAGTCGTAACGCTATGCCAAATCTCGAAAATAGTCATTAAGGGATTCCAGAGATGTAAAGGTGTCTTGGTGAGGATTACGTGGTGAGCCTTTCTCGCTACAATCCTCACCTGATTGCCGCGGAACGCTTACGTTTTTGAATTTGAATTTGGTGTCAAAAATAGTCAAGAAATAGTCGTCTCCAACCATGATAATTTCGACCTGGTTTACTAAGTATATACACTACTACTACAAATACCTATGACTGTGTTACGAATGGTCACCCATCCACGGACTGACCGCGGCACATCATACGATCCTCGCGGTTGTTCATTAGCCACAAGCTGTCAATAACATAAATGAATGAATAACAATATTTTAAGCAATCAATTGAGTTCAATTTACATAAAACAATATTATTACTTTGATCCTGAAGCATGCCCACGTAGTTTCAAGTATGAAGCACGCCTAACGCCTAGTGTATTGCTATATACGAGCAATATAATAAATATTTATACTCGGCCGGGATGCGCGTGTCCATTGATATACGATATAATAGATGTGCCGTTGAATCACAGTAAATACAGGGATATTCGTAAAACACTAACAACCTCTTAAGGGGTCATTGTACTTATCATTATGAACAACTTTTACTATGGGGCAAAAGGTGAAATCGCGAAAAAAAAGCTGTTCCCTACATTTAAGTTCGCATAACTCGTCAAAATGTAGGAGACAGCTCATTTTTTTTTCGCAATTTCATCTTTGGCCCCATAGTAAAAGTTATTCATAGTGATGAGTACAATGTCCCATTTCGGTTTGTCGAGTGTTAACAATTTCACCCTGTTTATTTATCAATGTAAAAGTTTGTGAAGATGTTTGGATGTTTGTTACTCACCCACGCATAAACGGCAGAACGGATTTGGATGAAATTTGGCACACAGATAGACCTTGCTCTGGTTTAACATACACTTTTTATTAGGGTACGTTGAGTACTTTCCCTAGGATGCGAGTGAAACCGCGGCCAAATGCCCAACAGTTAGTCTTAAGGAAGTACGTGAGTCTTAGTTACAATTTATTTCTAAAGCGAATCTTGTAAACAACCTCTCGTCTAATAAATTATTATAATTTAATTAATAATTAACACGGTTCGAATTAAACAGCTACTCACCTATCTACTTATTAGCCACACCGTAATGATTTTTTACATACAAGGTACGCTGCTCAAAACTTTAGTAACCTCTTATTTATTGTCACATCGCGAAGTATCCCTCTCTATTTTCTTGAAAATCTATGTTCTTCACCACACAATCCTCACCTTTGAAAACTTTATGAAAATGGATTTTGAGTACGCCAAAAAATAGTCAAGAAATAGTCATAAAACATAACGTACATAGAAGTTTGCATGGAAGTTTAACATACTTCTACATAGAAAACCAGGTCGAAATTATCATGGTTGGAGACGACTATTTCTTGACCATTTTTTGACACCAAATTCAAATTCAAAAACGTAAGCGTTCCGCGGTAATCAGGTGAGGATTGCTGCGAAAAAGGCTCACCACGTAACCCTCACCAAGACACCTTTATATGTGTTCTTCACCACACAATCCTCACCTTTGAAAACTTCGATCCTAAGGTTGTCTGGCAGAAATCTCCTAGTGCGATAAGAACGCCCATTGTACATCTGTATTTTTTTAGTAATGTCTTGTATACCTTGAACTAAAAGTACTTTTTATAAAGATAGACAATTAATCACAATCAGTTACAACAAATATTAAACATAAAAAGGCAAAATAGCAAAAATATCGTACGTTCCTCATGGCGGTTTTTACTTACTACTCTAGAGCGCATGCGCGTGCCGCTCTTTTGAACCTTTGCTATACATTTTTCCAATGTTGCCAATAAATGTTTCTTGTTTGTTTTGTGTACATTAAAGAGTATTGTATTGTAACCATAGACATACTCAGGAAGCTTACTCCCGATAGCTTCGAATTCTGAATCAATCGAATTTGATTGAATTAAGTCAATTCATTATCTTGAAATCTACAAAAACGCATTATGCACTTTAAATATCGACAATTTAAATCTCCACACGATTGCGCTTTTGTCGATTTCAAAAGTACGCATTGAAACTATTTAGGTAATTCGAATCAAACTCGATTGATTCAGAATTCGAAGGTGTCTGAATTTAGCCTCCAGTCGTTAATTTAAATTCGAGCCTACATTTTATCCAAACAATCTGATTCCAGTGATCACAAAACCCTTTTAAATATTGAAAAGAGTTTTTGCATGTTTGAGCCAATTAAAATTGTAATAATTCGAGTTTTTAAACAACAATAACAAACATTAATGAAATGTGTGGAAATTAGTCGTGTTTTTGGTTCCCATAAGCATTGTTTGGTACAATTATTAGCAGCAGTGGTAGTTTCATCTTTTTATGCGTCCGTAATTCTGAATACCTTTAATACATAGGATTTTGTTGGTTGCATCTTTGAAGTATGAATCATATCTTTTCACACAGGAAACCGACCCACACAGGCCACACATACTAGCAAAAAGCTACAATAATTATAATTTGCAACAGCTTTTAACAAAATGTCTCGATGTACTTTCGACTATCAAAGAAAATCATGACAGCAAGTAATTTCATTCATTATCAAATGTTTTGATCTAACATCAACTGTATACACATCAAAACATTACTTTTATAACACTTACACTTCGCATCGAGTTAATAAAACTTTAATTGCTCAAGAAAAGGAAGTTGTAACATATAAAAAATGTGAAGAACCGAATTTTGATGAGTAATTCTAAGATTTCCGGATGTGATATCAAATAAAAGTGTTTTATTGAGTATAATGGCGCCAAAGAAATAAGCCGTTTAGTCTATGATTATGTTTTTTTTAAATTTAGAAAGAGTGTGCTGTGTGATTCGAAATTTAAAATGATTAAGATTAGTTACATCCGTTGATGCAGATGTGTTTTAAGAATCACTTACCGGGTGGGCTAATCTTTGACTTATGTTTATTTAAATATGGAATGCCAACTAATATAACATCAAATACACAGAAACGCGTGCCGAATCTCAAGAAAAATAAATTAATAGACGTGCAAATGGAAGCACGTGTCATTCCCAAAGACGTTTTCATTGTAGTAACACTTAGAAAGGAACGTTCAGAAACACAAAACATTTTTGTGTGTGTTCACTTCATTGTAATTTTAACCAAAAAGGCATTACATTCTCGTGACTTTAGTAGACGATGGCTAGTTGGCTCATTTTAGGTACTAACAGCTTTGACTGACGTCTAGCGTACGTAAGAATTAGGGTTGCCAACTGTCCCGATTTCAGACTCTTGTGTTCGTGCCCCGACAACAGGGCTGGCAGGACGCTTATTGTCCCGATTTTTAACATTACGAATTTTTCATTTAATTATTCCCGCCATTTTCATTGACATTGCCTCTGTGGTAAAACTTGGACTGACGACATGACAGGACAGGGGACAAATAGACGCCTGAATATGATAAGTCTAAATTGCGAATTAAAGTTAAGTTCAGTGAATCATGTAGTGAATTTTACGGTTACGTGTTAAAAAATTATAATCTTTTACAAAGCGACAAACCCCAAAAAAATGAGGTTAAAAAATTAAACAGTAGTTCAGTTTCAGATACAAGATAGATTATTATACAATCTGTTCCTGTCATCATCATTATATACCATTAGTAGTTTGTATTATTGTGTTTCCGTTGTATTTTATTCGGCATCACTTATTAATTAAATCAAATTCGTCTACTAAAATGTCTAAAGATGTTTGTTCGCATTAATGATTAAAAACCTGTTTTTATAAATCCCATTTTTTTTCATTAAATCTCGAAAATGCATTTTCCGTGTTGTCAAAGTCAAAGTCTGCCATAGAGTCCCAAATCCATCAAATATCGTAAATAGATGCAACAAAATAAAAGTAAAAGGATATTAATAAAAATACAATCACGACATAATACCGCTCATACTTCGTTTGTAAAATAAAATCCACGAATAACACTCGAAACAGGCCTACTCTGAAAATCAAACCACGAAGTTTCGGCTGACGTGACGGATAGCACGTTTTCCAACTTTGACATTTTTCTTTAGTTCACCCCACTTCGAAATATTATTGGTTATTTAGCAAATCAATACTCTGATAGTATCACTATCACTACCGCATCAAAAAAAGTTTGCGATCACTTTGAAAAATTATGTAGCCTTTTTGAAGCCGAATTTTCTAATCGGGATTCAAAGCGATAATTATCATGATAAATGTAGATTGATAGTTATCTAGATAAATATAAATCAGATTTTAGTTGGACTTTGAATTCGGAATCTTCACATACATAATTATGCTTTATACTTTTTTTGATGTGTGTAGTATAAAACAAAGTCGCTTCCCGCTGTCTGTCTGTCTGTCCCTATGTATGCTTAGATCTTTAAAACTACGCAACGGATTTTGATGTGTTTTTTTTTAATAGATAGAGTGATTCAAGAGGAAGGTTTATATGTATAATACATGCATAATATAGTAGAGAAAAACTGATAACTTTAGAGGTTTCTAATGTGATGTCGTAAATAAACACATTTTTTGCGCTTACATTGCAAACGTAACGCAATTAGTATCAGCATTGCACCCGTGCGAAGCTAGGGCGGGTCGCTAGTATTTTATTAAATAAGTTCGATATTCGACATTGTTTCGACGTTCGTTTTTCGAGGTAGCTTATTGTATCGTTTTTATGTCATTCACATTCGTGAACTGACAGACTGCGTTACAATGTGCAATAAGCTGGGTACTCACTTAGCAGCGTAGCACGTAACGTATCAGATACGGTATCAACCTGCAAGTGGGTACGGCTCGTCCACGGTCCACCGCGTATCTAGCTACGAGCTGCCGGATCCGCAGTGCTCGCAACGACGTCACGCCGACAACATTCGTGCTCGCGCGTACGTACTCACCTACACAAGCGATTGTGACGCCGTCCACGAGCACACTGCGAGCCGCCTTTGTGTTCGCAGTGAAACCGCCACTCGGCGGGTCGCTGCGAGCTTACAGCGCTCCACGCGCGAGCGGCTCGCAGCGGGCTCGTGCCTACGTACTCACTTGATACCGTATCTGATACGTTACGTGCTACGCTGCTAAGTGAGTACCCAGCTATAGATGTCGACATTTTTTAATCTTTTTTTCAATATTTTGAAAACATGCGCCACTTTCGCGGCTATACAAGGTGAAAGGACCGGACACACTTACAACACGCCATGCCACGCGATGTCAATGTAGCCTGCTCATAGGCCACATTTCATCTCGTAAAGCCACGTTTCGTCATTTGTCCAATGAACACTCGTGGGGTGGCGTCGGGTGTTATAAGTGTGCTACGGCCTTAATCCTAAATGGTGTTAAAGTACCCATAATAATGATTAACTTTTGTTTTACAACTTTCCCCAAAAATCAATAATTTAAGAGAAATAATTGTTCAAAGATTCCATTAAAAATACGCTAAAATCTATCTATTGTAAGGTATGATCAGCTGTTTATATTTTAGGTCATATTTGGGGTCACTGATTAGAAGCTCCATTTTCTGAATTGATAACTAACGCAGGGGTAAAGTATTTTTGACAAAACTAAACAAAAAATTAATATGCACGGAAATAAAAATTATCGAATTTAGAAATTTTAACACTTGCTTTAAAGGCGCGATTCCATTAGGCAAGTCTTGCATACAAGTATGACGTCACATTTGCATACAAGTTGCTTACATTGGAAAAATGTTTTCGAGAGTGTGCAAATTGCATGCAGGTTTTACTTGCATACAAGTGGAGATGTTCAACGATTGAGTTGGACATTATGGGTGTCAATCACTCGTTCGCAATTCGAAAAGTGCAACTAACGTTTGCGCGTTCAATTTGCACGTCACTTGAATAAAAATGTACAAGTTCAAACTACCTCATACAAGTTGTAGCTTTTTTTTTTTTTTTTTAAAAAAAACGTTGCCCCACACTAAGATTTCTCTTGAATCGTGGGTGCGTTTACAGACATAAATCTCACAAACAAACGCCCAGACCCGAAACAACCATCTGTAGGCCATACAAATTTTTGTTCCGTGTGGGAATCGAACCCACGACCCGTGGCGCAGAAGCCAATCACTTAGCCACTGCACCAAACATGTCGTCTTGCTTGTATGCAAGTTCGTTCAAGTTGTATGCAATTTGCAACTTGCATACAAGTAACTTGCCTAATGGAATCGCGCCTTAAGTGGCCCGCGGATTAGTACCTACCCCCTTTCCGACTAACCTAACTTTGTATAAGCATCTCAAGGCGTCCCTTTGACCGTTCACTGAACCGGTTATTGGCAGGCCCAACTTCAGCAGTCCCCATTTACGGACTGGTATGAAAACGTCAGATCAAAATTACATTCTAAAATCAAAACATCTCAAAATATAAATGCAAGTGCAAAAAATCCTCGTATAAATTATTCTGAACTCGTCCGTTATCGTTATAAACAATGGGAACGCGCCATAAACATCAAAATAATAGCAACGAACACTTTTATCCGCCGCTTGTGCTGCATACAGACGTAAATAAACTGAAAGTGCAAAGACTCGATCGGGAGCAATGCTTGAATCGCTCCGAGCTATTTGCGAGCAATCGGAAACTGACGTACTGGCTGGTAAGTTACAAGTTGTTGGCACTAAAACCCGATTTACACACGAGTTAACTTGCCGATTAGTAACTAAGTAGAAAACTCATTTAGACGCATATTGACGAGTCAAGTTCCGGGTTCCCGGTGTCATACGAATATCTATGACAGTAGGTAGCGAGAAGCCCGAAAGTCTGACAACACGTCAAACTCCGCGCTAACTGTCGTAACTAGCAATTGATAATTTTTCAGAGAAATTCTCACAGAGTGACGTATCTGCTTCGAATGAAAAGAAATAAATAAATAGATACCTTAGGGCTTTAGGGCAACTAGTAACCATGCCAAGAGTAAGCCAAGAGCAATGTAAAAAAAAGTTATTAATTCATTAATAAAGCCACAGCTAACGCAACTGAGTAACGCTAACGCTAGTAACGCTATTGAGTGTAGGTATATAATTGTGTGTTTATATTATGTTGAATTATCTATATTTAGATACTTTTACTTTTGTTTTCAATTCATCCAGAATTGTTCTAGGTAAATATTTTGTTTATTATCATCAACCTGCATAATTTAATCAATGTAATTAATATTTTACTTTTTTTGTGTATAGACTCATTTTTTATTCACTTGACAGACTGAACTGTGTTGCTGGGGAGTTTGTTGCGTCGTTTCTTCTTCACAGCATAAACACTAAGAAGCGGTGAAGGGTGGGCGCTTTGGGGGCAGTCTTATGTATATAATGAAAAAAGAAAAAAAAAAGAACTAAGTAATACTAGTCTATTTTGAATAAACGAGTTTTGAGTTTGAGTTTTGAGTTCAACTACTGAAAAAATATCAATTGCTAGATACGACAGTTCGCGCGGAGCGTGACGAACATAGTTGGGAAGAGACTAGATTCAGCAAGTAGGTATTTGCTCAACTAAGCTTACAAAATGGGCAAGTTAATTTGCTGTTTAACTAATGTTTTTATAAATCGGGTTTAAGAAATTGCATTATTTTCGCTGATCAGTGATTCGAATTGACAGCAAACTGACCGTGTGTCATATGTATATCAGTCCTATTTGCTTGGACTGCCATGCAAGGCGACTGTGCCTGTCTTAGAGCATATACCTATGGAGGGAGCAAGAATACGCTTACCCCTCTGACGTACCCCCGTGACGTATGCCCATAGACGTTTATAAAAACTAGTTCTCTCGCGATATCTAGCCATTTCATATCGTACCGTGTCACGACACACACCTCGTAAAAATGGTTAATTGTTCGGTATTTTCGTGCAAAAAGCGGTCTGCTTCCTCAAACATGGAGTTTTCTATCACTATTATGCATTATTTCGGCAAACATGTATACATTTTGCATTATTTTCAAAAATATAATTCAGCCCTTAGCTGTCATCTTTTGTGACAGCAATTGACAGAAATATTTTAAAACGAGAGGCAGTGAGGGGACAATGTGAATATAATTAAATGAACGAAAATTACAAAGAGGTTTACCGCTTCTCATAATGTTCTCTGTTATCGATTTTATTTCATTTTGCCTTGTTGATACTATTTAACAAAAAATAAAAGGTTTTTTGCCTCCAACAACAATGATAGAACTAAGTTTCAATTAAGAAATTTAACTTAAATTAATATTTAAACCCTATTACGTGTGCAGCGAACACAATCGACTGAATCGTGCTTAATATGTTCTCTAGTACATCTATACAAGATTAGTCGGAAAGGGGGTACTAATCTGAAGGGGTGTTATTGTTAAAGAACCCACAATAGTGAATAACTTTTGTTCTACAACTTTCCCGAAAAGTCAATATTTTATTTAGAAATAGCTGTTCAAAGATTTCATGAAAAATACGCTAAAATCACCATCACCAGCTATGATCAGCTGTTTATCTTTTAGGTCATATTTTGGGGTCACTGTTTAAAAGCTCCATTTTCTGAACTCATATTTAAAGCAGAAATGAAGAATAAAAAAATAAAAAATATTAATCGTTTTGCATGGAAATAAAACTGATCGAATTTTGAAATTTTTCTCAATAACACTTTGCCACAGGTCGGGCAAAGTTTTATTGGATTTTTTCGTGTGGAATTTCTTAGTAGCAGCCCAGAGTCTGGATTTGTGCCTGGTTGATGGCAATAGACTCGCCCCCTATTACATGGGAAAGGAACTAAGCATAACAGTGAGGGTATACTATACCTACACCTCTGCCCTACCCTTCAGGGAATACAGGTGTGATGACATGTTAACGAGGCAGTCACGGGTGTTCTTAACGTGAGGCATTTAAGCTCCCCGAATTGAGAGACCACGCGTAGCGATACCGCGATAGTAATAGTTATTTTCACCCGGTACCTATTTAACTTTTTGTTTCTGCCGTAGTCTCTGTGACTATTCTTTATTTATTAAAAAAAAAAATGAAAACACTGTAGTTCTTATCCACTTATAAGTTAAATAGCGGAAGTTGATTGCTGTGATTTTAAAATATATATTATTTAGTTATTGTTTTAGTTAAGTGTTGATTTTTTTTAATATTTTTTAATGGTACCTAACTTTAGCGAAAATAATATAAGACTCATTTTTATTATTATGATTGGCCTGTACTGTCCCACTGCTAGGCAAAGGCCTCCCTCCGTTCCTTCCACTTGTCGCGATTCTGTGCAGCTTCATGCCAAACCTCAAGAAAGGCATTCAACTCGTCCCGCCATCTTCTCCGCGGTCTGCCGCGACCCCCGTCTCGCTGTCTCCTGAGACAGCGAGACGGGGGTCTCGACGGGGGGGTGTGGTATAGCACAAGAATGGAGCCCTGGCTCCATTCTTGTGCTATACGGGCCCACAGCTCATTTGGCATACGGCAGACATGCCCTGCCCAGTCCCACTTCAGCTGGGCGGCCTTTTCAGCCACGTCGACAATTTGAGTTTTGGAGCGCAGTATGTGTTTCGAACTCGATCAGTTAATTTAACACCAAGCATACTGCGCTCCATAGCCCTTTTTTTAAATAAATTATTGTTATTCTTATTTTTTATTTAAAGAACAATAATAACCTACATACAAATTGTTTTCCACGAGATGAAAATATATATTTTATTTATTCATTCCTTTATCATTCAGTTTATCGGTCTTTTATCATACCACATCACTATATTTTGCGTTTGTGTTAAACGTCAACATAAATAAATACGACGAAGTTATTGTTAGTGTGCGTGTTTTTTGTTTGTATTCCGGCTTTTATTTTGGTGTGAGTTCATAGCTACACGATATTTATATGTGTTAAGCTGTAAATGTGTGCTGTACGTGTTTACCGCGTCCCCCCCAAAATTTGGCAGAATAAAATGTTTGGGAACTTGCGCATTGCTACCTCCATAGGTATATGCTCTAAGGTGCCTGTACTCGGATAGAAAGAAAGTTAAGAAAGGAGAAGTTTTTATTCGGGATACGCACAGGAAATAACAAAACAATAATAAAAAGAAATAAAACGAGAAAGACCTGTGCGTGGTCAAAAAGATCAAGAAGACATCTCAGAATAATGCATCTCAAATTAATTTCTTCAGTATTTCATAAAACTACAACTACATGTGCGACTTGACAACTTGACACGACTTGCAAACAATCCTAAATAGTTAAAATGAATTTAAAAATAAAAGAGACGAAAAATATCATAATTAATGGATTCCATGATTACTGGAAAAATAAAAATATTTCGAGTGATTCAGAAATATGAAAAGTACATACAGCCATTTTATTAATTTTATGCCTAACAAAAACAATTACGACTCCAACTTCAGAACGATACGAGCGATTCAAAAATCGAACTCCTAAACCGAACTGAAAAGGTACATATTTATTCTTGTTTCACTCGTGATGTCGTTGACACCGGACGTACGAAATGTATGGGGCTCGCGTTTTTATGCTGATACAAATGTAAAATTATTACCTCTTTGGTTTGTTTCGTGAAATATCGTGTCCTTTTCACTTTAAATTGCAGTTTAAATCGATGGGAAAGCCTTTGTTTCGTGATGAACTGCCGTCTATGAAGTTTGGTGGAATTTCTTTATTATAATGTTCGGTAGCATATTGTTGACGCTTTTGTCTTCTATAATAGAGTTATATTTTATTTTGAAATATGTTTGTTTACGTTACGGTGATGGAACTCTGATTGTATCAGAACTTTTTAAGTCACAAGGAGCATTTGTTGAGAATAATTATAGAAAGCTAGCTACAACAATAGTCTTCCTAACATCCGTGGCGTGACATAATTTTGTAGTCATATTATCTCGTGCCGAGACGAGATAATGTATGGCTTATCACGTCTTTGCGAGATAATGCATCGACAAAATAATCTCGCGCTACACAGGTTAGTCCGACTGGAGACCAATTTTACGAAAATATCCGGATGTGGGCTGCAATTGACTTTTCTGATTCATTTATTGCTAAAGTGTGGGTTCACTAAAGTATTTGAACGAGAATAAAATGTCAAATCAAAATCGCAATCGAACTGCAGCTCAACCACAGCGGTTTGGCTGTTATCTTTATAAGAAAACACATTTTATTGGCAGAATTGGTATCTGGTAATATAAGTAACGTTTTTGATTGGTCATTTTCTTCTTTTGTACAATTATTTTGGTGACTCCACACTTTAGCAATCAAGAAATCCCGTCAATCGTTGTCAACACTCGGATCGGTCTGATATTTTCTATATCTTATTTCTATTAATGAATCTGAAATCTTAGTTTTTTTTTTAAATATATGTTCATCATTGGCGGTGTTGACATGAATAGTAATGTTCAAATAAATAATAGTGTCGTGCAACCCACATTACTATTCCTTAATCTCAAGATCTGCGCAAACGCAAGCTCATTTGACAAACGCACACTATAAATCGTACGCACGTCCCGTTCACTCCCACGTGCACAGTAAGTAGGTAGCTAAACGTAACACTAAATATACAGAGCTTGTGAATGAATAATACGCGTATAAATGGCTGCGCACGCGCTGGCAACGCGTTGTCACACGCTGAAACACTCAATAAACTGTGGAAGGTCAACTGTATACTCTTCGCAGCTTACTGCAATGCACTGCTTAAAACTGAAAACAATTAATATTTTTTGAAGTATTTTTTGCTGATTTGTGAACAATTTGTTAATCATCATGTTTTTTTTCTTTTCTGTTGGACTGCTTTTGAAGATCCTTGCGGACCCTTTTTACGTAACCGGGCAGTTATTGGCGAGACCTGAAGGGTCTCCAGCCAACGGGGGGGGGGGAGTAAAATACTTAACCTAAGCTAACTACTTATACTACACTAACATCATGACTACCTGCAACAACAGCATTAAAGGCGACCCCTAGTGGGACTCGGACCTCAGCTTAGGGCGTTGCTGGCGGGGGCTTGGTGGAGGAGACAGTTTGATGAGGGCTGAATTATAGGTTTGACTGCGAAGTACGGCGGGAAGCGAGTGTCCTGGATATAGATTAAGGGCCTTTGGGATTCATAGTTAAAAAGTTAGAGGTGAACTAATTGCATGGTGATAGACAGACGGACAGACAGACGTTCAGATAGAAAGTAACTATACTAAAGAAGTCGTTTTTTAATCAGACGTAGTTAAATAACTGGTTAGCTGTCAAACAACAATGCACTACTGTCAATCAATGGTAGGACCTGTCAAAGTAACTATACTAAAGTTGTATTTTTAATCAGACGAAGTAAAGTGACAGGTCAACTGTCAAACAACAACGCACTACTGTCAAACAACTATGGTAAGATTTGTCACTTTATTTCGTCTCATTAGAGATACAACTTTAGAAGCGTTTTTGTACAAGCAGTATAGACCCGAAAAAAACACAGCCGAGTAAATTCGTATGATATTCGTATGATATGTATGTTATATTATTATATTTAAGTAACATTATGTACGATACGTACGTCTTGAACACCAGAACTGCCCGTTATCTCTTTCCGTTCTTTCAGGCCATCCTAAGGTTGTCTGGAAGAGATCGCCTTGCGCGATAAGACCGCCCATTGTACATACATATATTTTTTAAATATTTGTATTCCTTTTTATTTAACCGTGTATTATGTACAATTAAAGAGTAAGTATATAAATAAATAAACAAATGAATTCGGTAGGAAATTTATGATAACAGCTCGAATTTGGATCAGACAGCCTTTATTTAAGTTCCGGGTTAGACGCAGTGCATAAACGCAGTTGTTGCTAATCGGTTACGGCACTTACCACATGTTAACCATACCTTAAGGTACGGCGACACATTACTCAGTGTCGACACCGAGTGTCGTAGTGTATACATCGCTGCTACACTGAGTTGCGCATTAGCTCGGATTTAATTTCAGTGTCGCGATTGCATTTTGTCGAATGTCAGTGTCACCGTGTATATGTAACCTTAGACCCTTGGTTAAATTCAACTAAAAAACATAATAAATTAATAATTAAAACCTCGACTTCAATTGACTGCCTCATTGGTCTATTGGCCGCAAGCGCGACTGCTGAGCGAGAGGTCCTAAGTTCGATCCCCAAGTCGGACATAAGTGTTAGTGACTTTTTCCGTGTGGAATTTTCATTAGCAGCCCGGAGTCTAGATTTATGCTCGCGATGGCAATAGGCTCGTCCCCTAGTACATGGGACTTGAACATAGGCGAAATGAGGATGTCTAAACACCTTTGCCATCATATTTATGATTAGTTACGGTTTACTTACGTGCATTTTTCGGGATTGCCCGACTAGTTTCGGTACGCTGCGCGGCGCGGTGCAGCGCTAGTTCGACTCGCGACCTCGCCGCGTGATCAGCTCATGATTAAGGACTCCGTATCGGTCCGAAACTAGTCGGGCAATCCCAAAAAATGCACGTGAGTTAACCGTAACTAATCATAAATATGAATGTGTCTCACGAAAGTTATAATAACCTTTGCCATCCTTTCGGGGAATAGAGCCGTGATGCTATATAAAAACCTGTTTATTATTAATTTATAATGTATCAGCTTTTTATCTGCGCCGGAGTCAACCGCGGAAAGCGTTATTATGGTCTACTAGGCAATAAATTGGAAGCCTCTTAAATCTTAAACCTAAACGAACTAGTTATAAACGTTACGGTTGAGTGAAATAAAACTTTGCGTATCGCGTAAACGTGGGATATCGCGTTTAGTGTTTATTTTCACATTTTATAATGTTCGCGTTAATGTTCAACAATTATGCATGCGTTTAAAATTATTGCCGCCTACGAGAAGTGTATAGGTTCTCCTCGACGGTAGAGAAGGTGTAAGATTTATTTTTAACTAATATATAGTAAAAGCAGTGCAAATAGGTGTTTTCCCATAACACGACTAAGGTATTTAATACCACTACGGAGCCAATACTATGCCAACGCACTTATGTTAGCCAATCAAACGTGGCTGCAATATTGAAAACGTTATTATTAGCCGCATCTATCTACTAAAATTCTAACACTGGGTGGCTCTAGAAGCATGAATTTTTGCACAAGGAATGCAGTCCATCTGCAGTTATGATAATTAAATATGTTTCACCAAACGAGGCATTAGGCTGTCTCCTCAGGATAGCAGTTCCTATAGCCAAGCCCAGCGTGATGACTGCGTTATCAACGAAGAAGAGAAATGATGAAATCAGACGTTACTTTGCGGAAATCCATGACATACAAATATGCAAATAGAATATCTAGCTTTAATTCCGCTGAACAAGATTGCTAGTTCGGATGCAATATGCAGCACCACCCTCCCGCCCACAAGTATAATTATGCAACATGCAGAAGGAGTGAAAAAATAATGCAACATGCAACCGAGCCAATACGACATGTAACTAGGATGCGAAATAGTACATTGTTACCCTAGGGGTGAAAGTAACTTATTTAGTCTCGAGACGGGGTTGCGAGGGCGTCAATAGTTCGAGGGACTAAATAAGTCTTTAACCCGAGATAAACACTGTGCTTTTCATTAGGAATACAAGGAAAGTAAAAACAAAAACATGAATTAGCTAAAGAAAAAATGAGTGATTTTTTCCCGCCTATTTCGTTTTTTTTTCTGTGGCCGGCCAGCTGTTCATCCATTATTTTTCATTTACATCATTGAAAAAATGGTAAATATTTTGCCCAAATCTATGTTATTTTAAAGAAATAGTTGAAACTAAATTATAAGAAAGTCATATAAAAAAATATATTCTTTAATTAATACTAATTTTATGTTATTACAATTTTACATCGCGCAGTAATTGAGTGGCTTAGAAAGTTGGAACATGGTTCAATAGAAATGTAAAAATAGAACTAGTTTTTTTTTATAATATGACAGCTGTCAGTTGAGAACGATTCTCCCTAGGGCTGAAAAGTATTACTTTCAACCCGCTCCTCAGGCAACTTCAGACCTACTTTCCGAGTATGAGTAATGGAAAACATAATTTTTTCGCGTCCTAGCGGTCGAGGAGTCAACATAACCTGAGAGTGCCCCATGGAGGGGCGAAACACGTGTCGCATTGGTTCAGTTGCATGTTGTATTATTTTTTCACTCCTTCTGCATGTTGCATATACTTTTGGGAGGGAGGTTGGTGCTGCATACTACATCTAAACTAGCGATCTTGTTTAGCGGAATTAAAGCTAGATATTGTACTTGCATATTTGAACGAAGAAGAGGCTTAATACACTAAGGTGAAACGGAACTTTAATTGGGTTTCTGAAACGTATTATTTCTTACAGATGAATGTAAAAATTCTCGCTAATTAGCTGATCTTTTTAAAGCCTTTCTCTTCGCCATCCGTTGCCGGTGTAGATGGCAGAAATAAATGTATAAAACTGTATTACTTTTCTTCTTTTAATGAATTATTCTTATTATTTTGCGTAACTGCAGTTATTAGTTCACATTTGAAGTTCAGTATCAAAATAAGTATTTAGGAAATTCTGTCAAGCTTATTTAATGCGATTTATATGATTCTGTTTTCAAAAGATAGGTGTTATGCTCTTGTGAATTGGTTAATAAATTGTATTTCAATAGATTAAAAAAACTGGAGCCAAATACTAAGATCGCTCGCAGCTCTCGGCCAATTCAGATGTGTCATTTTCGGTAGATATTGATAATATTTTGGTTCGGTTTTGCTCTTAACGTTAAAATTATAAATGCATGCTATCGCATATAATTTATAAGTAACATAACATCACGCCTGTATTCCCCGAAGGGTTGGACGGAGGTATATCGGGTGTAAAAAGACCCTTAACGATAACGAAAACCACATATTCTACCCATCATTGGGATCATTTTTGTCTACCAGACCATTCCTGGGAAACCATTGGTTTTAGAGATATTGAAGGTCAAAGTATACATTTTTTTTTAGTTTTTTCCAAAAACGTATTCTAAGTGATAATACTTACTAAACTTTCTTCCAAACAACCTTATCCAAATTTTTAATTTTTCCTCACAAATTACGCATTTAAAGTTACTAAAACGCAACGAATATCAAACGCACACGACCGCCCTGGCTCAGCTGTGTGGCCGCTGCACGCATGCAAACGCGCGGCATCGTCACAACCACACATAGCGCGCTACAAAAAAAAACAAAAAAAGCGTTTTCTTTATGCCAAAAAATAAAAGTCGTTTCCTAGCAATTATTTTTGGTCAATGTAGTTTAGTTTGATGTACAGAGTGCGTAGATTTCGGCGATGTGATGGGTCTTTTTACACCCTGTACAGTACACCTACATTTCGCCGTTATGTTCAAGTCCCATGTAATAGGGGGCGAGCCTATTGCCATCAACCGGGCACAAATCCAGGCTCCGGGCAGCTACTGAGAAATTACACACGGAAAAACCTAATAATACGTTGTCCGACCTGGGGATCGAACCCAAGACCTCGCGCTCAGCAGTCGCGCTTACGACCACTAGACCAACGAGACAAAAGTAATTTATTTAATACTAGCTTTTGCCCGCAGCTTCGCTTGCGTGAAATTTTGAACCCGTTAAGTGACGATTTAACTCCCTTAGGGGTTGAATTTCGAAAAATCCTTCCTTATTCCTTGTCTACATTATAAAGTGAACCTCTGTGCAAAATTTCAGCTTTCTAGGTCCAAGGGTTTGGGCTGAGCGTTGATGAGTCAGTCAATCAGTCAGGACTTCTCTTTTTATTATAGATAGATGAAAAACTACATTCGATATTTGTTACACATATCCGCTATTTAGAAACGTATATCCAACATTAAAGAAATATATATTTGCTTCGTGGTATCACGTCACAAGTGACACATGATCGGATATTATCACACCCGAATGTTTACGAAACTTCCGAACGAATTACGAGGAATATGCGTCTACGTTTCCTGTCTGTTTTAGAGCCGCCCTTGACCCACTACCGATAATTACGCGAAATTTTACGAAAAACCGTAAAGTGTGACAGAGGAAAATTAAAAAATAAATATTAGTGAGCGGAAGATGCCGTTTCCTATGAAGAGTGCTGTAAATTAAGGAGATCGTTAACGCAGCGGGTAGGGCTGCCAACCGTATAATATGTAGCTTTACAATTTTAAATATGCGTGGAGTTTTCAATTACAGACATGAAATACAACGTGTAGTACAAATCACAAACCCTGAAAGTAGTTTGTTTAGAATCGGCTACTGAATTAATTTCAGCCATTTTTAATGTGTAACTTTATAAATGTGTTTTTTTGAATATCAATTTTGTAATTGAGATAAAGAAAATTGAACCTTATATCAAGGCCATAATAAGACTGTACTGTAGACGGTCATATCGGATTCTAGTAACTTTCTATAACAACTGCCTCATCCGCCTCGACTGCCTCATTGGCCTAGTGGCCGCAAGCGTGATTGCTGAGTGTGAGGTCTTGGATTCAATTCCCGGGTCGGGCAAAAGTTTTATTGGGTTTTTCCGAGTGGAATTTCTCAGTAACAGCCCGGATTTGTGCCCAGTTGATGGCAATAGGCTCGTCCCCTTATTACATGAAACTTAACGGGCGAAATGAAGGTGTACTAAATACAAGCTTAGTTTTAGTATGTACTAAACCTGAAACTAGTTTGTTCAGAATCACTAGGAGAATCGATTGACATATTTTTTACACAATTTTTTTTCATACGTTTTAAATTTTTTTCAGTAGTTTTCTACCCATAACAGTTGACGGGAATAGACACCTTGAGGCTTGAGACGGTCCTCTCGGTCAGTTTCCGTGTATTAGACAACCCCTGCATAGCACATCTCAGGCATTTCACACTTTTTTAAGGAACTTAACGCGACATAAACTAAGGTGTAACTTGGAGATTTACTAAAAAAAACACATATTCTGGCAGTTCTGATGAAAATCTTGTTGGGGTGTCTCGGTTTTCGTATAAAGTAAAAATAAGGTTGTAAACACCTCTGCCCAACCCTTGGCAAAATACAAGCGTGATGTTATGTTATGTTCTATAACAATGAACAAAGACACATTTCATTGATCAATGGACCCCATAGTTTCGGCCGTTATTCGCCACGTGAGCAGTAGGAATGTAGATACACAAAGCCATGGTATTGGGTGCAGTAACACGCATCAGTGCCCAACATGTGGGCATACAAGCAATAAACATAAACAATGTCAATTAGATTAACCATTGTGAACTGCTAAGTGCATTAACCTCTGATTAACATATTCAGAAAAAAATTGTTATTTGTTATACAAGAGAGCAAAGTTGCTTTTTAACCGCGTGCTCAATTTTGATGACCAAGCAAGCGAAGGATTCTAAAATTGAATCACGAGCGCAGCGAGTGATTCAATAATTAGAATCCTGAGCGTTAGCGAGGGAATCAAAAGAGCACGAGGTAAAAAATCTTGGCACTCGAGTGCAACAAGTAACTTTTCATCCCACCTCAGCGAGGAAATGACTTAATGTAAAAAAAAAACTTCCTCGTCGCTAGAATCACTCATTTTAGGTTTTTCTCTTGTTTTCAAGTTTCTTGTTTTTAACCTAAGGTTTTAACAATATGACATGAAAAGAAATAGGCGCGCGTAAGGCAAATAAAAAAAAGTACCTAATACACCAAGAAGGTTCCGAGTCTGAGTTTTAACAAATTAAAAAAGGTTGCATGATAAATTCGGCACCATGGAGGTAGAAATAAATAGGTTTAATGAAGTTTTGAATTCACGAACTTGGTGCACACGATGTTCTAAATTCAATTTACTTTATCCTCAGATATCGAAGAGCAGAAATACTCTTTCCGAGATGGGGGGATGAAAAAGTTATTTTAGGCTCAGAAAAAATGTATCATAAGGCACAGGAAAATGTAACACAATTCGTGTGCGCTATGGTACTATTTTTTTTCATCATCACCATCATCATTCAGCCGAAAGACGTCCACTGCTGGACATAGGCCTCCCCCAAAAGGGGGGGTTTGCCGTAATCACTACGCTTCGCAGGCGGGTTGGCGATCGCAGTATGTTTGTTAAAGTACTCAGAGAACGCTGCTGTCCATCCTCTAGAGAATCCCTTAGTCGTCTTTTACGTCCGGGACTACACGAGACTATTTTTTTAGCATGACCCAAATTAAACATTTTTTTTACATTTGTAGCTAAAACAGTAAAAAATGCCACACTAAAGTCAAACGAGTACACAAAACATGGGAAATATTTAGCGCATTCGAAACACTTGGCAGCCATTTCTTTGCCAAGCTGCTAAGGATGCAACGTTATACATAATTTACGATTCTCAAAAAAATAACTGGCAACCCTACAAGATTGCCCGATTTCGACCGCTTAATTTTGACAAATAGTTTGTCGCTGCCATTATTTATTATGGCAATATTATTTTATCGCACAGATTAGTAATCGATAAATCACTGTAATCATTTCCGTCTGTTAACTGTAAAATGAATTTAATGAAGATAAATAATTTGTTTTTGATCGATTGGCTGCCATCTGCATTAACATATGATGAGCGTTTCGCGAAAATAGGATATTAAATAATGTTCGAGTGATTTAATTTAAATCACATGGGATTCGTAATGAATATAAAACTGTGGGTATCTAAATTATATGTCTGCGTAAATGTCTACAGTAATTCTTAAGAGATTTCATAGCTACTTTACGTTAAAAGCCATAAAATAAAGTTTTTACGTATCAATCTGTCAGGTTCCAAATTTCCAATCGCTTAGGCCGTGGCCTGTTTCAAACGCAGTAGGCCGAGTCAGGCATAAAGCTGTACTGGGGGCTTACTATGACCTCTTAGAGCAGGGCAGAAGTTGCCTTGAAGTTGAACTGCAGGAGCAGGCCTGCAGCAGGCCTGCTACGTTGACGTTTACGAAATCCATTCACCTTTTTTTTTGCATTGAATTTTCGTGCCATGAACAAGCATTACCGCTCAACTTGGTTCAATAGTCGTTCACATTTAGTACTGACATGGTACGATTTTTAGCGATTCAGAAGCAGGCCTGCTTTTGAACGGAAGTTGACTGGCTGGCATTTGAACGTTTTCGTAAGAGGTCGTGGTAAGCGGCCTAATGGTAAGCTAGCCCATGGTAAGCGTACGCGGCCAACGAATGCTTATGATGGAAATGCACTTTGGTGGTCTCTCTCAAACGCCTGACGCGGCGTCAGGCATCTCGCGTCACGCCGGACCTACGGCGTTGGTAACAGACCACGGCCTAACCAAAAGCGCGCTGAGTACAGCTCTATCTTATTTTTTTAAAGAAAGCTAAGGCTTCATACTGTTTGGCATACTAACCTTTCTATTATCCATTCGTACTACTAGTGATAGAAATTTGACATTAGTAGCATTAAACTTCTATAAAATTTCCATCTAAGCAAAATCGCCGATAGATTTTTGATATCGGCTGCAAGTAGATATCTATCAATCTGTCATAGTGAGTGATGCTTTGATTTCGTTATATTTACGTATTATCGCTCAAATACCATTTCTTGTTTTTATTAGTACAGTAAGCTTTATTATCAGTCTTCTTCTCTGAATGAGAAATACTACTCTTCCACTACTGTGCCTCCACAAGAAATTGTTTATTGAATCAGATTTATATCGGCACGACAGGGTGATAACGAATTCGTGTAATTCCTTCAAACCACGTGATCTATTAATGGTATAGATTAACCCTGCACGGGATTTAGATTGATTCAAAATAAATTTTTTTTTTCCAAATTTTTTTTTTTATGTGATAGAAAATTTCGATGCCGTGCATATGAAGGCACGGCGACACAGCTGACGGGCACTACTAGCGCGATATCGCTCCACGCAGTCAGTTAACTCGGGACGCTAAAATTACTCAGATATCTACAGAATACCATGGTTCATTTTTTGGAAACTTTTTTGGTTGATTCTGAAAAAAAACCTATGCAGGGTCAATCAGTGTCACCAGTAGATCACGCTGTTTGAAGGAATTTATAGTAGGATGGGTAGGTAAACTGACAGATTCTAACATTGTTGCTTGACAGTAATGCATTGTTGTTTTACAGCAGTGCCTCGTTGTTTGACATTAGCACCTGTCAGGTGTCAGTTTACTCCAATGAATCCTACTTTATTAATTGAGCTGTATTGACTATAGATTGGGTTTGCAATAACATGCAGTTCCTTTGCAACTGATCAGTAAGCCCAACACGTTTCAGCTACGTGTACTTTGCTTCACACTCTGTAAGGTGCAAATATCATTCGATCCGTTCTTAGTTTTTTTAACGATACACTCTTCTAAAACGTTTTCTACTTTTAAAACCCTCAATAATATCCTCATGAAACATATTTATGTTATTAGTGTATAATAATAGACACCTACAATATAGCCATTTGTACGAAATCAATAAATCACACTTCCACGGCAGCTCTCTCTAATCCTTTGATGTGCTTTTGTGAAGCTTTTAAGTGCATTGAGCATTATGCTTTGTTCTTTCGACAAAAACTATTCAGTGTAATGGATATTGTAATCTGAAACAAAGCCGTCGTAAAACATATGGCTTATAAGTGGCTTAAAGATTTAAAGTCATGAAACGATTAAATGGCGGATGGAATTTCGCGCGCATTTTCCTGTCAAAGTGACATTTAGTGCGAAAACTCTTTTTGAATGTGTGAATGTTTATGGTTATGTAAAAAGCCAACAAAAATCGTAAAAGTTTTTAGTTTGAGTGAATGATATTCGAATATCCATTTAAGTGGGTGCAAAGAATTGGGTATAGTAAAAGTATGTTCGAAAATTGAACTGAATATATATTTTGCTCTTTCCCGAAAAATACTTAGGAATTATTTTGTCAGTATGTCCGGTCGCTCAAAAGCGAAGCAGCCATGAGACAAGAACTGAATCATCCCATTGTTTGGGCTACTAAATATAATATTTCAAAGGAGGAGCTCTTAAAATGTAACGTGTAAATATTATCATTGAACACAAACAGCGCCTCGTGGCACACTTTGTGACAACCCGGGCCTTGAACTGGGCCTGGGCCATAAATCGTCCCAGCTCGAGAAATAGACTTCTTAGAAACACGCGATGCTCTCCAAAAGATTGTCATTGTTTAAAATTATTTGTAGAATACATAAAATACTCGCCCGGAGTATCTCGCTGAAACTCTGGCTCGATTGCACCTTACATGAGATTACTTCGAGTATAACCAATGCTAATAAACATCTAAATGCTCATATAACTCACATCAGGTGTCGACTAAGTTTATCCAACTATTATCATAATATTCCGGTTAGTCATTCCCTACCACTCGAGTAATTCTCGCCAGAAATTGAGTCATAGCAACGCACAAATGAAACCGTAGGGAACAACTCTATTTAGGATCATAATTTAAATATTTCTCATCAGTTTCCTACACCGATTAGTTGATCGTACACACGGGTACGCCACGGGTGCTCCGGCTGGATCGCCGACGTGTGAACTCATAAATTTGTACTAGAACATCTGACCTGATAATCTAGTTTACGTTAATTCCTCGAAGATTAATTTCCTAAGAGTTACGCAGCATCGGCGTCATCGCTAACTAGACTAGATGACTACAGCACGAGTGCTAGCATGGAGACCGCGCGCGCACACTGAATAATATACAATGAAACGAAGAAAACATGAGCCAAGCGTTGTCACTGCTCAAATTCATCAAAATACCAAAAAAGTTACCCCAACGTGAGAGGACACGCGTAGTGGCATGACTGGCCGCGAGAACATACACACTGCCAAACTAAATAGTGCCTTACGTTATAAATAGTGTAATCTTGGTGCTTCGAAACAATAAATAATGTTAGTGAACACAGACACACGGACGATAAGGTCAAACGTTTAAAATGTTAGACGTTTTTCGTGGATTGAAGAATCTCATTAAAGTGAACTATGTACACATCGATTCTCCGGTTTTTCGCTTGCACTACTCTATAACTGTCATCTTGCTGATCTCCTTCAGCCTGATAGTGACGACGAGGCAGTACGTGGGCAACCCAATTGACTGCATACACACGAAGGACATCCCTGAGGATGTGTTAAACACGTACTGTTGGATCCATTCCACGTACACGCTCAAGAGCTTCTTCAACAAGAAGGTGGGCGTGGAGGTGCCGTACCCTGGCATCGGCAACAGCAGAGAAAAAGGCAAGGAAGATATGAGCGATAGAAAAATATACAAGTACTACCAATGGGTGTGTTTTTGCCTATTTTTTCAGGTGAGTCTTAGATTTAGTAATATTTTCAACATTTTCGCCTTTACAGATACACAATTTTGTTGACGCTTTCAAGTAAGGTGTCACTCCTGAAATTAACACTCACTATTAGATAGCTTTTGACAGATTGACGACAAGCTAATATTCTCGCCTTCAAGCGAGCGCGCGCACAGAATTAAAAATAAATCATATTGTCTTTGAACAGATAAGTGTCTCATCAAGCGTGTCATTTACTCGTCATTCTTATTCCAAAATTCGAATTAGTATCTTTAAAAAGTCACACAGGATTTGTTTCGTTTACATACTAATGACAAATAATCTAGAATTAGGATAATTTCTTGCTGTTTTATTTAAAAACATACTGCAAGTATGAGACCACCACCTATAAAATCTACAAAAAACTGCTCCTACCAATGTCGTAACACATAGATGCGCAAGCGCATAAACAAAGCACAAGTAAATCAAGCATACTATAATTAGTACAGCACATTGTAAATATTGCCAGAGCGAGCGACCCGTTCCACAATATATTTATTTTTTATTATTTTTGCCGTTTTAACGATCGGTAAAACTGGGTCGTTAATCAGGAATCCGGAATTTGGGGTAATCAAAATATTTTGGGTAATTTATAGAGTGCATGCTATATGTGTGTGTGGTCGAAGATAGTACAATGTTTTTGTCTGTATAAAATGTCAGTTGGCTAACACAGTTGCAATTTAAACTCAAAACTCATTTATTCAAAATAGACTAGAATTCAGTAACCTGATACAATTAAAAATACGCCCAAATTAATTTAAAAAAAATAATCAATCCTCCTGAGTAGGTATTTTTATTTAAAACTGTTATTAAAAATTAAGACATTGTTTTGATCAAGTCAACTTTATTTCAAATTGTATTCTACGTTTGTAGTTTTTTGTTTAAACACTTGACATTTATTTAAATTTATTTTAAAAATAAATACGTTTTTCTTTGGAATATGTATCTAAGGGCTGATTTTTCAATCGTCAGATAACTTTTATCTGATAAATAATTTTGACGTTTTAACAGATCTTCTATACTAAAGCTGTTAAAGCATGATTATAAATATCATGTTTTATCATGATATATAAATATCATGCCCTCAGATAAAATATATCCGACGATTGAAAAATCGGCCCTAAAATATTTAAGTTTACCATTTTTCAAATTGATTCGTGCATTAGGTACCCACGGGCTTGTTTCTGGTTAACTTTTTATTTATTTTATTTGAATTCATGTGCGGATCAGAATTTGCTTATCACTTACGGTAACAGTTAAAGAAAAACATCGTGAAGAAACTTGCACAGCGGAGATGGCTCCAAAAAGTTCTCGATGGTGTGTGTAGTCCGACAATCCACAGCAGGCCAGCGTGGTGGACTAAAGCCTAACCCTTCTCATTCTAAGAAGAGGTTTATGACCAGCAGTGGGACAGTAATAGGCTGAATATGCTGCTACTTACAATTTATTAACAGAAAAACGCAACAAACTTTTAAATAACATGGAAATCGAACCGGGACCACTGTACCACTGAGACAGTTTATGCGGAGCTTAAAAGAATCTTAATTGATTCACGTCTCATCATTCATCCGAAAGATGGCAACTGCTGGACATACATAGGCCCCCCACAAAGCATCGCCACATCGACCGGTCCTGTGCCTTTTGCATCCAGCGGATTCGAAAGAACTACGCTGCGACTTTCGGTACGCGGTTACCACTCCTGAATCTTTCGGTCCCGTCGGCCATCCGTTCTGCAAGCAATGTGCCCCGCCCACTGGCTCTTAAGTTTGGAAATTCTTCGGGCTATGTCGGTTACCTTCACATCTCATTTATTATGATTCGTTTAAAATCTCCGTTACAAACCCACACGCTACACTGACATACTTAATTAGATCCGGAAGGATTAAGAGCTTAACTTCATGTTAAAGATTACTAAGATTAACTAAACAGACTGTTAACACTAAGTCCTTATGAAATATGGCTATCAACGACGTTTTATAGATACTTATATTTATTTTGTATATCACGGTGCTAGGATTCCTTTCATCTCTTCTTCATAGGGATTAAAAACTGATTCAACTGAATTAAAAATTGAAAGATGTAGAAGCTTCTTTTTATATGAAAAACAGAAGAATGATTGTATTTAAAATATATCATATTCCAAAGAAGAATACTTCAACTTCAAAAAAAAAATTCATTTAGGGACAAAACTTTGAGAAATCTAAATATCTTCTACACAAGGTTAGTTGGAAAGGGGGTACTAATTCGAAAGGGTGTTAAAGTACCCGTAATAATGCATAACTTTTGTTCTACAACTTTTCCCAAAAGTCAACAGTTTAACTGAAATAGCAGTTCAAAGATTTCATGAAAAATACGCTATAAAATCTATCTATCCTCAGCTATGATCAGCTGTGTTTACATTTTAGATCATATTTGGGTTCACAAATTAGAAGCTAAATTTTCTGAATTCGTAACTAAAGCAAGATGAAGAACGAAGAATTTTTGAAAAAATTAACCTCTTGCGGCCCGACCGACGATCCGGATCGTCAGTGCCATTGTTTTAGATAAACTGCCATTGTTTATCTATTGTGTCTATAATTACAGTACTTGATAAGTTAAAATAAAAATCATCTTATAGAGCCATTACGCACTGTCGACTGGTCGCCGGAGACATGGTCGACGGCGACTGTGACTTTCTATAGTTCAAATAGGTGTTTACGCACTTGGTCGCCGGTCGCCAGGGTGACTATGCTTATGTTTTGGTTATCGAGAGACCAAGTCGCCGGCGACCTGTCGACAGTGCGTAATGGCTCCTAAGGAAATAAAATTATTACATTTTGAAATTTTAACACTTGCTTTTAAACAGTTATCAGTGATACTTTAAGCGGCGTGAGATTTTTAATAAAACTTAAATGCTGTTCGTTGGTAAGCGCATGAGTTGAGAACGGCTGGACTGATTTGGCTATTTTTTTATGTTCTTAATAGTCCGAGTTAGGGTTTATGGAAAGAAAAGTTGACCGGAAAATTTGGCATTGAATAGAAATTGGGCAATTGGAAAGTCGGAAAAAACCGAACGTTCTTTTTTTATTGAAATCTGGACAGGACAATGCCTGTCGGGTAAGTTAGTTTGAAAATAAAACTAAAGTGATAGTTAACCGGAAACTGCTTCTAAACTAGGTCATAAAGGTTACTTATAAAATGATTGTTGCATGGAAAATACGTAAAAAACATAATCCCATTTGCTGTCGCTGTCAGGTCAAAACAACGATTAAGTATCTATATTCCGCATGCTTACTGAAGGCGAGATGTGTAGCTTTTGTAGCCCTATCTCTAGCGAATAAACTTTGATTATTTACTTGTCAATAATCAAAGCGAATAAAGTTCTACTCTATTCTATTCATCTATATATATAAAAAATAATCCATATTTTCCTTGGTCACGGCATCACGCGTGAGCGGGGACCGATTTCGCAATTTTTTTTTTGTTGTTTTCGTTATTGTCAGGAAAAGGTTCGTATGAAAGAAAACTTTGATATTTAAAAAAAAAAGAATTTCTCTCATTATGTCCATATTCTTCATTTGTTTACCGCATACATGAAAATGTTAATAGGCCGAAGGACCTATTGACAGCCTTGGCGGTTTCTTTTATCGTTATTTTTCCAATTGTGGGATTATTAATTGGCGGTTGTCGAAATCTTTTGAATAATTTTCAACAGCCATATTATGTAGATAATCACAGTACCTACACGCACGTCTTTACACAAATAATAAATGAAAATATAAGTAGACCGAACCGTTTAGGAGATTATGTCGATTTTATAAGATTTCTAAATCCTACTGTTAGGAACACCAACGAAGAAGTGGTGTATACAAAGTGAAGTTATTCAGGCATCCAGAACAAATATCCATAAATGATAGCACGGATAATATTTTGATACGGGCACGAATAGAATCCCGACGTATCCGAACAAAAACCTATTATACTTACATCATGTTTAACACAACTGGAAAAGGACATAATAGCATAGATTGCTATTGTTATGTAGGTATACATGGTCGACGAACTCTCGGGAACGGGTCGTTCCCGCTCGTTTATACCCCGTCGTTAACACTATTAACGACTGGGAATGTTTTGTTCCACTCGTTAACAGTGTTGAAGAACGGAACATTTTTTTCCCAATCGTTCACCCCTCGTTCTGCGTCTAGTTCAAGAGTCAGATAGGTTTAAAAAAAGTGCTTTAAGTAGGTACCTTCGACTTTTGAATGCACAAAATGAACAACGAAAAGATGGCAAACTGCTGTAAAAGTGTTTCGTATTAAATATGATATATAAGGTATATTCTACCTGCAGTAACAAAAGATAGGCAATTGCTTATCAGTTATGACGATGCTGCCAGGAGGAACAAATAATACATGACACATACCACCCCAGTAGCTTGGCCTTGAAATTCAACTGTTCTAATTGTTTATTTATTAAAACTACCAGGAAAGTAGAAATGAACTGGAACTAGGTACTTAAGCGACTTACTACTTAGCTCAATAATGGTAAAAATATAGGTTTTGGGATTGAATCATTTGTTGTTTTGAAAAGTACCAGGGTGACAGAAATGAACAGAAAATAGGCGCCTAAATGATCTCACTAAGTTGTGCACCAACGATTAAACACAAAGATGAATATAAAGTAGGTATTATTTATTATTCACTATATCGATAGAAGTCTTAAAACTGAACTATATTGTACCTATAACGACCGTTTAGGCGCCTATTTTCAGTTAATTTCTGTTACCCTGGTACTTTTCAAAACAACAAATGATTCAATTTCAAAACCTATACTTATTTTACCCATTATTGAGGAGTAAGTAGTAAGTCGCCTTATGCACCTAGTTCCAGTTCATTTCTGCTTTCATGGTAGTTTTAGTAAATAAACAATTAGGACGGTTCAATTTTAGAACATCTATCGATATCATTTATTTACGAATCCTTCATGCTCTTCTTCTCTATGTTTCATCGTTGGTGCGTTTCAAGGAATACTTTTGGTGCGGTTCATTTGGTGCGTTTCAAAGTTGGTGTGTTTTGAGGAACACCCCCAAAATTCTGGCAAATAGAATTATCTACGATTAGTACAATTCATAAACATATAAAAGTTTTAGGCATTTCAAATGTAAACATTGAACATTAGACAATATCGTTAATAATTTGTTGCCTCAAAAATCGTGATTAAAGCATTTTCAATAACCGTTATATCTTTTTTTTCATTTCACTTTTCTTTACCCTGACTCTTGAACTAGATGCGGAACGAGAGGGGTGAACGATTGGGAAAAAAATGTCGCGTTCTTCAACACTGTTAACGAGTGGGACAAAACATTCCCAGTCGTTAATAGTGTTAACGACGGGGGTATTAACGAGCGGGAACTACTCTCGGGAACTGCTCACGTGTGATTAGGATATTATACTACCTAGGGTATGCAAGACACTCAGGAATGGATTCTGTTATTATTGATCCTTATCAATTTTAATGGAATCCATAATAGTTATTGTATGGCCTACTTTCATGGTCCTGGCTGGTAGTAATGTTGTGCGTCGGGTCGTTGAGCTCCCTAAGATAGGGTTGAGCTACACGATGGCTGATGCATGCGTGCCATCTGTTGGGACAGGTCCTCTCAAACTGCTCTGGAACTTTCCTCAAAAGGCCAGTCCAGGCATTGCACTGCATTGTCCTCACACAAATATTTGCTACAGAAAATATGTCTGGACTTTAAAAGAGACTTTGACCCCTGAGTTTGTTTCGGCCTTTCTTCTCAGAGGTAGTCAGATAGGAAAAACCGACGACATCTAGCTTTAAAAAAAACAAACCGACATGTAAAAGTAATTTTTAAATATCCAATTTGCAGAATAAATAATTTCATTTCAGTGTCCCGCTTGTTTTTTGTTTTCTGGCGATTATTAAAAACATCGTGTATAGCATTTCCTGTTTTGTAGGATGTGGATGCCATTACATACAGTAATCACATGCACAAACGTCCTGAGTCAAAACTTTTATCTTCGAGACATAAGAATATATTTCTCGATACGGGAATCGATTAACTGGTAACATAACCATTGAACTAGTCAACCGAAAGCCGAAAGGCTGTCAATAGGTCCTTCGGCCTATTAACATCATCAAGGTAGAGGATTGACACTGCAGTCACTAGAAGTTCTCTGGACAACCATCCGGTGTTCTCTGACGCTTCGAATGAAGCTGCTTGCATAATTAGTATCGAACTTCACTTTGCAAGTTCATTTGATAAATAAAAATATCTCACATTATTGAGATGGAATAATTAGGTAGTTATGTCGAATAAATAGATATAAATATGTACATAATATCATTTCATTGTACCACATTTACAACTTTGAAAAGGGATGCATAAAAACAGCCTCCACGAGTGACGATACTTCAGTACGTCCGGCGCAACCTGCAGCCTTATTGTCTAACTTGAAACCCATTACCAGTGAACTTGAAGTCGATTACCAGTGGTCGACCCAGTCAGAATGTTATTGGTATTGTCTAAGGTATTCAACTGGTCTTCGGTTTCGGAATGAATGATCCGTGTGAATCCAATTTCCAAGTTTTTGCGTTTCGTTAATGCAAGTAGGACTACCAATAGTGCCATGGTACTATTTGCAATTTAGTTGTTTTAGTAGTTGCAAAAACGTTAATTATATTTATTATGATGTAAAAACACAGCCTGTGCATTATTTTTGTCATTATTTGCAATTTAATCACGTATTTTGTCAGTGAGTTTACTAAAAAAATAGTAACGAAACGCACGTCACTCACTGTTGGAGTTGTCATAGTGTATAGTCTGTGGTCAAAAGAGCGCGGTTTATTTTGTAGTCGTTGGTGTTGTGTGATTTTTTTTTGCTGAAGATTCGTTTCAAAATAAAAAGTTACTAGCGATTTTATGCGTTACAAAAGTTTATGTTGTTACACAACAGTGCGATAATATGATAGTATGGCTATTTCAGAATGCCTGCAAGAAAAGCAGTTTCTTTGCCGAAATGAATGCTCTACTCAATTATGGGTGTTCAGATGATTAATAATTACTTCTGAGATAGGTATTAGGTACGAACTTATTTATTATTCTTCAAACGCTTATACAATGTTCAACACAACTTACACAACAGAGCGATAATACGATATTATGGCTATTTCAGAATGCCTGCAAGAAACTTAGTTTCTTTCCCGAAATGAATGCACCTATTTACTCAAATAAGGGTATTCAGATGATTAATAATTACTTCTGAGTTATTAGGTAGGAACTTATTCTTATACCTCAAACGCTTCTAATACAATGTTCACCACAATTTTCTTATTTTGATAAAAATTTGACCAAAACACTTCAAACAAGATTCGAATGAGCTCCCTGCTTCATCTGACGTTTCACATGGGCTTGAATTTGCTACTGAAGTTCATTTCGACGTTACGCAATACCAAAATCAGCCATAATACGAAGTTCCATTCATTCACTGGGTTTGAATTTCGCTGGTAATGGTGTTGTATGTGACAGCTATTTACACAATACGAAAGCGACAATTGAAGTCCAGGCTAGGTTTCAAATGTCAAAAATGAAGTCGATATCGATTACCAGTTGACTTAGACAATAAGGCTGCTGGGCAGTCAGCCCCGCTACCAACCTTGCTGACTGGCTAATCTTTTCACCACAGCATGAGCTATTTTCGTATAGCTCGTGCTGACACGAGAGAAGAAGACAACTTTGAAAAGGGGTGCATGAAAATAGCCTCCACAAATACGCTACCAACCTTGCTGACTGGCGAAACTTTTCACCACAGCATGAGCTATTTTCGTATAGCTCGTGCTGACACAAGAGAAGAAGAAGAAGAATTTTGATAACGTTTTAATCCATTATATGAGCAAGCACCTGATGTGGTGACGATTAATAGGAGCTACCCAGCAGTTCTGTTGGAGAGGAGGTATTTTTAATCAATTTTTCATCAAAAACGTTTCCATTTCAGTAGGCTCTAGTCGTCCTAACTCTCTTTTTAACAGTCCGATAAAAGCATATTAAAAAATGTATTACAAAAATCTTATTATAACTAGATAAATATTTTGAAACCTTGTAATTTCACATTAAATATCGAGAGGGGGTGGATTGTATAAGTTGGCAAGGAGCTATGTTTTTATTAGGGCTGGCCCGAATGCTCGGCTAATGTATGCAAATATCAACAACATGGTAATGTCGCCGGAGACTCGCGACAACCCTGCAATTCCACTGTTGCGACTTTTTGCAAGATTGGAGATTAAATCGCAAGAACAAAAATAATTTATTTACCTTTTTTTTTAACCGACTTCAAAAAGGAGGAGGTTCTCAATTCGTCTGAATGTTCTTTTTTTTTTTGTTTGTTTGTTACGCGATATCTCCGCCAATTATGAATGGATTTTGATGATTCTTTTTTTGTTTGGTAGGTCATACTTCAGAGGTGGACCCATATATTTTTTTTTGAAATTGGTTATGTACTTTTTGAAAAAACCAACAAAAATAAAAAAAAATACACAAATCGTATGTAGACGACGTTCTAGTTGTAGTGCTGGTCCGAGAATTTGTACACTATTGTGATTGTAATTTGTGGCACTAAAAAGTATAAAATAAAAAAAACTTTAAAAAGTAAAAACCGACTCCAAAAAAAACTAAACGGAGTAAAATAATTATCATTTAATAAAACTACCAGTTTCAGAAGTCGGTGTTCTACGCTGAAACAAATTGAATGCACCGACTTCTGAAACTGGTAGTTTTATTAAATGATAATTATTTTACTCCGTTTAGTTTTTTTTGGAGTCGGTTTTTACTTTTTTAAAGTTTTTTTTATTTAAACTAAATGAGTTATGCTGAAGTTTTTGGACTTGTAAATAGAGAAATGGATGACCCAGCAAACTTTCTATACATACTTGTAGGTAGTGCGATGTGATCAACCTATGAAACCCATAAAAACAATCACGGTGATTCAGCAGATAAACTTTATTCTGTGGGTTTAATCTTCATAATTTCTCCATTTCTAAATTATCCTCCATTTCTACATTATTGTTTATTATATCTTCAAGCCAAAAATTTCTTAAACTCACAATTCAACCGCGAAAAATCGCAGCAAAAAGTCGCACCCCCGAAACTCAACCTTAAACAGATCATCAGAATAAAAATGTAAGAGCTCACTCAAGTAGCAGTTAATATCGGTTGATTATCATCCCGACACAGACATTACCCCTCGCACACCCCCAAACCCCCCAGACTGACCTAATTTTCACTTTATTAAGCTAAATAATGGCATGTTTACCCAAATGGAAGGGACTTTTGCACTATTTAGGGATTCTTCAAATGTTTTGCGATAAGACTGTGTAGTTAGGGTTCTGAGAACTTTAGTTATGATTTCGGCTGTCTCATTGATAGCTAAATACACTTACACACACAATGACACGTGTTCTGTATGTTAAACATAAACCAGATGAGTTTTTTTACCGTCTTAAAATGGCAAAGTTATTCTTTTTGCCTGTAATGAAATTTATCTATCAATAAATACTACTAATTTAAAGTAAATTTTCGTACTCAATCAATAAAAAACAGAAATTATGAAGCAAATAAATCGATTAAATAATATATATACACACCTACTGCGTGTGATTTGAGTTTAAGGAGGTATCTATCAATTTCATAATAAGAGAAAGAAAAAAAAAAGAAAAAACTGTTAGCTTGTCTCTGGTAATACCATATTAGTTTGCTCTGGTAACTGTCATGCTCGTATTAGAGTGCGCGCAAGATAAGTCTGCGCGCGGCCGAAATCGAAACTAATCATGGTCCACCAAAGTGTGTGCCGTTTTATCAATTTTGATAGTAGAACTACCTGATTGTAGGAATAAGTATTTAACGGGAAAATTATGTTAAGCGATAAAAAAGTTAAGCTTAAAAAGCGGTAATTTGAACTTTTGCGATCACGGCAACGTTTAGCACGCCCTCAGTCGCGCGCAGAGTTATCTTGCGCGCACTCTACTTATATTCACTCAATCGATCATTAATTCGTTCATGATTAAAAACTTATTGGAAGTCGTTCGACTCGACAGTCTTGTCAGAGACGTCGAGGTGTGAAGATCAAATGATGATTACTGTGTAATTTTGGATTAAAAGGTTACAGTTCATATACAAGTGTACAAATTAAATCATTATGTATTGAATAATTTTAAACTCATTCCTAATCCTATCCATTCTCGCCACACCGCACTTGATATAAAAGCTTCGAAATTGTTTTACTTGCGAATTGTTTTTAATTATGAATTGTGTTACCAAACTAGAAAAGTTGAAGTGTGACTTTTCATCAGCCCGAACATTTTCTGACGTTTATAAATTATCGGCAAGGGATCATTCGTAAATTTCTGTTAGTTTTCGGTAGCGTTTGCCAATACCCATTTCACTAACTTTATTGCGTTAAAAACCCGCCAAGTGCGAGTCGGACTCGAGCATCGAGGGTTCCGTATCTTAGAAAGATCAATTTTCTTACTTTTTTTGGAACCGCTCTACTAAGTTCTAGCAACTTAGTAGAGCGGTTCCAAAAAAAAATAAGATTAAAGGATTTGTGCTAATTTCTAAAAAACTGTGCTAAGTACAGACATCGTATTATTTTTCCTGTATTATTTACATAAACTTCTATCAACTCTTTTCATTCCAGATTTTTCGTTTTGCAAACTTCGGAGATATAGGGGGAGGATTTTCACAGAAATTTTTCATCATAAATCAAAAACTATGGGGCATAAACGAAAATAAAAAAACATTTTATAATATGCAAATAAAACCCTTTCATATGATACCACATTTGACCTAGTAACCCCATTTTAAAATTTCACTCAGCACTTTCGTCCCTATTGCAATGAAAATAAAAACATTTTTTCTATTCCTTCATTTGCAATATCATCTATATTAGTACAAGTTTCATTTATAACTAGTCCAAAATTCAAGTCGATAGCAATAGTAGTTCCCGAAATAAGCAGCTTTGACAGACTGACTGACAGACGGACGGACGAAGTCTCACCACAAGGGTTTCTATTTTACCATTTTGATACGGAACCATAAAAATGACGAACTGTCCCATAAAATTGACGTTCTTTTAGCGAGAAATTAGTATCAATAAGTCAGACAATTAACGCTAGGCGCTCTTTTTCACCTGTTACATTTTATATCACCTAACTTTACAGGTATACAGTATACAAAAAAGAGGGTGTTCCCTTAAACCTGCTAGTTAAAATACAAATATAAAAATACTAAAAAAAGTAAAAAAATCATTGAAAGAAAAATTATATTGAAAAACAATTCGGAACGGCCTGTTTAAAACCAAAGTAGTAGTGTAGATAGGTTGTATGCGATATTGCCGTGTTTTCCACATTAATAGACAAGTGCGTACATACAGTAAGAGCGATTACGCACTGCATCAGATCCGAATCCGTGGAAATACCGATCTAGAGTAAAAATCTCGGACCGAATTCGGATGTTGCTTACGCACTTATCCGATCTCTGATCCAAATTCAAACAATTCAGGGGCCATCTTTGGCATATCCATTTGGCGTCCGATTTGAATCCGACGTAGTGCGAAAGCATTCATACAAACATTACTACGGCTACTTCGGTTCGTCAATATTTCTTCCGAATTGGAGAGTCACGGATGACGGATAGAAATCGGATGACGGATGCCGGATGTAGTGCGTAAACTACCATACAAATAGTTCTATGGCTACTTCGGAACGTATTTTCACGGATTAGGATCGGATGCAGTGCGTAATAGCTCTAAGCGTTGCTTTTACGTATCAAGTTTTTATTATTTGTGGTAATTTGTTTTTTTTTGTTTTGGTTGGTTTAACGGGAACGCCTTTCGTTAGTTAACATTCTGTATTTTCGGTTATAGTGTGGTATAATGATATAGTACCCTTAAGTATTTGAGAGGCTCCTCTTAAGGCTTATCAGCGGGTACTGGCGCCATATTATGTAAGGTCACGTCTCAGCGATGGCGACCGTATCACCGTGTTATAATTTTATAATTTTAATTAAAATACGTGTGTCGTTCACTTGTTTTTAAGGGTTTATTGACATAACAAGATTATGACTAGGGTGTACAGGATGTAGCATGTGTGGTCAAGTATGGCTATTTTTTTTAAGGAATAGTGGGATCCTGTTCTGCCTACCCTTTAACTCCCAAATTGAGCGACATTTCATTGCGAATTTTAACAATTTTATTAGCAGAATGAGATTCCTAATCAGGCTTCCCGAAATTATTTTAACTAAGTTGTGGAGTTCAGAGTTCTATTAAAAAGGTTCTTCATTAGTACAAAACATACCCTGGAAAGCTTACTTTTGTTGTTCTGATTAATTCATAGATCTCAGACCAAAATAATAAAAAATCAAGACAGAGCGCTGTCAACAGTGACGTGAGGCCGGTTTCGTAAACATGTGTGCACTTAGTGAGGTGTAGTTTGATTGTAGGTTGATTGAAAAATGTTGTAAATGTGTGCGTGTGTCCGTGTATGTACAGAGCGAAGGTGTAGTTTTGGTATGCTTCACTGTATTGTTCGCAGCATTCTGTCTTGGTTTTCTATTTGGTCTGAGTCATAGATCTGTCCAAATTAAAATGAAATTATATACCTATGAAAAAATGTAGGTACCTACGTGTTTAGCGAATAATTTTTTTTAATTGCAAGACCACTTTCTCAAAAAAGAGATCTAGGTATTCTAAAAGACTGAGTAAATTATCAACATAATGGCGAAATGACGTAGGCAATGGACGTAGGAATGATGACTTTAATGTCTAAACTTTCGTCTCATCGTAAGCTCCTGCGAACTTTACACACAATTTAAAATACAATTGACACGATGGCTTGCTGAGTAATGTTTTATAGCATTCTAGTTATTTTTTTAAATATAAATTATAACCATTTTTTTTAAATAAAACATTTGTTTGTTTTTTATTAATTAATTTGATGGAATTCTAATAACGTTATAATTTAATCTATGAATTTATATACAAGGTGGAAATGACGTTCTGACAATAAATGATACCACGTGTTCTATGATGTGTTCTAGTACAGTACACAAAAAATCAGATACTTCCAAGCACATTTTTTGTCGCATGATTTTTCATTTTCACTCTCCCATGTAGATGAAGGAACGTTGAAGTGGAAACTTATGTTAACTATATCTATTCTACACGTGTAAATAAATATATATTTGGTTTAAACGGATTACCTATAGATTAACATAACTTCGCGTAGAGATCTTGTTATTCGTAAAATTATTAAATCGTACGAATATTCCTGTGACTAAACTATTGAATGTACGAGTACATGATTGATTTATTAGTGTTCGGTCGTAAAACCCATCATAGAATACGTGCTTTCATTTAATGTCGTAACGTCATTAACACTTTGTATTTTATTAATGAATGCGATTGTTTTAAAATAGATATTTTAACCCTTAATTTGCAGGGTACGTCCCAGGGACTCCATGTGAAACTTATTTTGTTTGTATCTTTTGTTTTAGCGCGTATACAGTGTTGTGCGTTCTAGTAGCTTCCGTTAGGGGTACGGTCTACGTGGTGGCGGGAGGACGTGTCTGAGCGCTTACCGCAAAGGTAAGTAATCGAGACTCCTGGAGTCCTTCGGTCTCCACCCTGCACCGTACGTTACAAAAAGTTCAGTTGGTCACTGGTAATAATGTTCAGAATTTCTGATTCATCGGTCCTAAAACGGAAGTCCAAGACTCGACTCGAGTTTCTGAAAGGTGTTGCCTAAGACCTGAATGAATCAAATAAAAAATCGCGGATGTTCAACTCACGACTGCCCAGATCAACTCTTTTCACAATATCCAAGATTCTTCAAGAAGATTTTCCGGCTGAGCTGGATAGCACATAGGAGAATTTACCCAGGGAAGATAAATATTCTTTCCTCTGTCCAAATAAACTCGAAAGGGAGACCGGTTTTGTTTGCAACTCATGTCGCAAACCAATATGCTTGGCTTGTTCGAAGAAAGTATGTAGATCGTACTAGGGATTAGTAGTGCCTTGCACGTTTTGTTGTGTTTTCGACGTTTTAAGAGTTTATGCTTTATTTGTCAGGAAGACCATTACGTTTATCTAATATAAGTTGAAAATAAAGAATATTTTTGTTAAAAAGTGGAGATTTTGGAGCTCAAAGTTGATATGTCGATTTTTTTGTGATTTTTGACACTAGTCGTAATTATTAAGCATAAAAATGATACTCATTAATCGTTTCTAATTGTTTTATTAAATTTAGATTCTTAGATACCTAGGTTGCCTATATGTAATAAAAACTTTTTGCACTTTTATAATGAGTTGAATTTTTTTTCACTCTGAAATGTGGGAGTCCCTAGGTCTCCACCCTGCACTATACGTAAGTTTTTTCCACCCTGCAAATTAAGGGTTAAACAGATGTGCGCTCAGCAAAGTAATTTTTTTTTTTTTACGAACTTTTCCCCACACTAAGATTTCTCTTGTATCGTGGTTGCGTTTACAGACACAAATCTCACAAACAAACGCCCAGACCGAAACAACCATCTGTAGGTCATACAAATTTTTGTTCCATGTGGGAATCGAACCCACGACCCGTAGCGCAGAAGCCAATCGCTTAGCCACTGCACCAAACGTGTCGTCAAATTTAAAATTGTTAAACCAAATCCGAATTTTTATTTATGATTGGTTACAATTTACTCACGTGCATTTTTCGGGATTGCCCGACTAGTTTCGGGCCCAAACGGAGCCCTTAATCATAAGCAGAATAGGCGGCGAGCTCAAAAGACGATTAAGGGCTCCGTTTGGGTCCAAAACTAATCGGGCAATCACGTGAGTAAACCGTAACCATGAATTTTGATTTAACAATTTTAACATAGACCAAACACTACTAAAATCAGTTTCAATCAGTGCATTAATGATAGTAGCGCACACTTACGCCAACCTGTACTTCTACTAACCAATTGAAACGTCTGTTTATTATACAAGATAAGAAGCTTTTAATGTAAGGAACCTTGTCTGTACGGCATCGCATAATGCATGAGCACTACCCAGATTAGAACCCAGGTCCCGAGGGCACGGCTACCGGTGTACCAACTATAATATTGGGATGATGGCGGACTAAAATATGGAGTGTATTGTTGCCAATATGGCGAGGTTTGGCGAGGATCTCGATAATGTTGCTAAATAATTGGATTTTAGTCTCATGTGTAGCGGTTTAGTGCTGATATTTATGACGCTTTTCTAATGGACGTAATAAAGTACTTAGTTACTTATGTACACGGAAATTGGGCTAGTAGATATACAGTGTGTGGCCTGCGGGCGACGGGTTAGGGGACCCGTCGCCCGACCAGTAACAGGCCCGAGAAGGCGGCGCGAATGTGTTCCGTGCGCGCCTCTCAGGAGGACGTGGGGCAAGGCCCCACAGTCAGAAGGAGAGGTCTGCCAGGGGCTGGCGGACCGAGGCCTGCCGGGGTTGCGGTGCATGCAGCTGCGAATCCTGTGACCCCGGCCAAGGGTCAAGAGTAGGAACACCGTGGGTTTTTAGCCGGTAAGAGTCCGGCATAACCCTTCGCCTTCCCGCCGCGAAGGGTATCCATGAGGATTTTCCCACGATAAAAAAAGGGTGAAATTGTAAAAACTCGCAAACCGAAATGGGAGATTGTACTCATCACTATGAACAACTTTTACTAACGGACTTTTTTTTTCGCGATTTCAGGTTTGTTCTCTTAGTAAAAGTTGTTCATAGTGATGAGTACAATCTCCCATTTCGGTTTGCGAGTTTTTACAATTTCACCCTGTATATCGATGCCTAACAGGCAAAAAGGAATAACCGCCAATTTATAAACTTTACAGGAGAGTGTTTTAAAGTTTCGTAAGTCGAAAAAATTAGGCTAAGGGCCTAATAAATAATAAATTATTACATGACGCCTAAGACACAAAAAGTATGTCGTAGAGTTATGAGACTTAGACCAATCGATGCAGAAAAAAAAGTCGATTCCAATAATATACAGGCTGTCAACGAATTCATGTAATTCCTTAAAACCACATGAACTATTAATGGTAAGTATAGATTAATCCTGCACGGGATTTAGCTTGATTAAAATTAAAACTTTTTTTTTCTTGCGGTTGACGTCAGTTTTCGTATCTAAACCACTTATAAGGTTTCAATAAAAAAGGACTATTTTTTTTTTTTTACTTTTTTTTTATATTTAATTTCGATGCCATGCATAAATGAAAGCAGGGCGATGCAGCTGGCGGCCACGACTAGAGCGATATCGCTCCGTGCAGTCAGTTAACTCGGGGCGCTAAAATTACTCAGAAATAGAAAATTAGGATTATTACCTAACTTGAAAAAAAAATGCTGAATCTGAAAAAAACTAGTGCTAGTTCAATCTGTGTCACCAGTAGATTACGCGGTTTAAAGGAATTATACGAATTCGTTTACACCCTGTATACAAGTTCATTTCGCAAAAAATGGCGTTTACCTATCTCTTTTTGGCTGTTAGTCATCGATATAGTAAGTATATATGGTCATGACCATAACCTTCTCGGAGGTCGTCGGTGGACGATCGAAAAGTCGAACAAATCATTATTTTATCAAATCCAAGTTTAGTTTTACAAAGTTACATTATTTAATGAAGACAGGATTAAATAATTTCCAAGAACAAACAGCAATCTTGTTTTTAAAACTGTGCTTTTACTATACTTATCAAACAATAAAGGCAAAAAGTTTGTCTCTTGTCTGTGACTAGCCCTGACCATAACCTAATTTGAAGGCTGGATCCGCGCCTGATTGTGGCGCGCTATTATCGCTGAAAGGTTGCATAAGTAAGAGTATAAGAGCTCCTTCTGGGGAAGTACTATCTCCGTACCTCTATTTCTGCCACTAAGGAGCATCGCTGTCTTCCGGTTTGAAGGATATGAATGCCGGTGAAATTACAGGTACATGAGACTTTCCAACTTTGTCTCTAAGGTTGACAATACATCAACAATCCTCTTGGTGTTATAGGTGTATATCGGGTGTAAAAAGACCCTTAACGATAACGAAAACCACGTGTATTCTACCCATCATTGGGATCATTTTTTTCGAACAAATCATACCTGGGAAATCATTGGTTTTGAAGATATTGAAGGTCAAAGTACACATGTTTTTTTTTAGTTTTTTCCAAAAACGATTTCCAAGTCATAATACTAAACTTTCTTCCATACAAACATTATCAAAAATTTCAATTTTTCCTAACAAATTACGCATTTGAAGTTACAAAAACGCAAGGAATATCAAACGCACTCGACCGTCTTGGCTCGGCTGTGTCGCTGCTGCACGCATGCAAACGCGCGGCATCGCCACAAACATAATTTGCGCGCTACAAAAAAAAGCGTTTTAAAGTCGTTTCCCAGCAATTATTTTTGGTCAATGTAATTTAGTTTGATGTACAGAGTGCGTAGATTTCGGCTATGTGATGGGTCTTTTTACACCCTGTATAGGCGACGATAATCACTTACCATCACGTGGACCGTCAGTTTGTTTGCAGTCTTTACTGTCCCACTGCTGGGCTCTGGCCTCTTCACAGAATGAGTAGGGTTTAGACCTTATTCCACCACGCTGTTTACACACCATCGAGAACTATTTGGAGCCCTCTCAGGTGTGCTGGTTCCCTCACGATATTTTCCTTTACCGTTAACGCAAGCGATAATCAAATTCTGATCCGCGTTTGGTGCGGCTTGACCTTCTTAGTGGTGGTAACGTTTTATAAGAGAAAATAAATCTAAGTGGAAAAAAGACAAATCGAAATCATCTTTTTATTTCACCTAAACCTTATGAAAAGTCGAATTTAGGTAGTTACACGGTTCCAATTTGTAGTTTCCTATGGATAAGAGCCACCAAAAAACTCCATGGTTACTCTTTTAAAATCAATATCTTTAACAATTTCAGTCAATACAGATTTATGATAGTTATGAGAGAACAACGTTGTCAGTGTTATAGTGGTGAGAGCAATATTATCCTTACGCTTATTCTGCGTTACTGGATAAGTAGTAACCCTAGTGTATAGTCAAATCATACGTGTGGTTGGCTGCAGCTCATAAATTATGACGCTTGTTGGCATACGCAATAAATTACTTCCCGCTGTTGACCGTCACAAATGGCCCGGAATGATTCGGATTCGCATAACTACATTCAACTATAACTGTGATTCTTAAGTATTGACCCCTCGGCCATTTTAACTGCAGATCATAAATTAGACATATCATCACGCCATATTTCGAGAAGGATTGGCAGAGGTGTATAGTACACCCTCATTTCGCCGTTATTTATTTACTTATTTTACTGTAATTAAAACGGTCTTAGACCAATTACAAAAGATAGTATAATAGAAGACGATACTTATAATCATTGATCGGAAAAAGGTGAGCTAATTTACCTAAACTTCATAGAACAGAGACAAAAAGTGGAGACTTCAAGACGACAACATGTCTTTTCTAATTTTTAAAATTTACACAAATCCAGTAGAAACGTTTTTTATTGTTTTCAAAAAATTAAAGACGATCTCCTTTTTTGAAAACAATAAAACATCTCTTTTAACTGGAAACGAATTCAATTGTTTTCTGTGTTAATAACATTAATATTAAATGTAGGTACTTTAGTGATGTCCCGAAGCCCGGGAATATACTTATTCCCGAAAAAAATGTTGTCGTCTTGAAGTCTCCACTTTTTATCTCTGTTCTTTGAAGTTTAGGTAAATTAGCTCACCTTTTTCCGATCACTGCTTATAATACAAGGGAAAGCATTTTTTTTTTTTAATATTCTAATAATTCTAATAAACTCTTTCATAAATCCCTTACAATGCTTCTGACCGTATGTTCTTTCACTCATTCATGATGCATTCCTCTCGCAGTACTCCAGACATTCTCACAAAATCGTCCTCCATTCATCCGCAAACATATCAAAATTCGGTCTGGCGTCCAGGAGGGCGGGCATTGAGCGCGGTGAGACTTCGCGGTATGGGTGATCGTGAACGAGCCACAGTACGACATGTCGGAACAGCAAACAGCTTATGTTTTCTGCTCCGGCGGTAATTATTTTAAACAAATAATCGGCACAACTTGCAATTAAGATCAGGGGCATCTACTTTGTTATGTTTTAAGTCCCGTATTAAGTCCCGTATTAAGTCCCGTATTAGTCCTTAGGGAGCGAGGCTGTTGCCATCAACCGGGCACAAATCCAGACTACGGGCTGCTGCCCATTAACACTTTGCCCGACCTGGGTATCGAACCCCGGACCTCAGGCTCAGAAGTCGCGCTTGCGACTGCTAGACCAACAAGGCAATCATAAATTATTAAACTAATTATTGGACATTCGTTTTTGATTTAATTAAGTGGTGTGACAAATGCTAACTTTTCTGGATTTTATATATTTTGTATTCAATTAATTTTTCATACGTTCACACATAAACTCACGCCTTTTTCCCATGGGGGTAGGCAGAAACTGTAGAACGCCACATGCTACGATCCTTACATACTCCTTTCGCTTCGTCCTCTACTGGCGTTTCCACTGACATTCGCCTTATAAATTCCTTTTGTTAATCGCCGTTCAGTCAATCTTTCAACATGCCCAACCCACCGGAGCATACTCCTTTCAATTTTTGTCACTACATCGCCGCAATTTTGTCTCAATTTTCGCAATTTTGTCTCATCACATTAATTCTTCAATCTATCATTCAAAGGTTTTTTTATAATAGCCATCATATCAAACAATGTAATTCAGACACAATGTAAATTGTTATTAAATACATAGGTACATTACATGAAATAAAGCGCTGAATCCAACTTAGCACAAGTTAAATTTCGCAAGTCGACCTCTGCAAGTTTTACCGACTTGCCGTACTTGCCGAAAGCTTCTCTTGAAGGTTTTAACAAAACTTGCTTTTAGTGTAAACAGGCAAGTACACTTAAGTACAGTCCGCGATGCCTAAAATGAGCATTGCATTTGTGTGAGTGCACGTAGAATCGATTGCCAAAAAGCAGTATAAACCGGTTTAAACCAAGCAAAGGACGCGTCTGCATTCATTCTTACACAAATGCAAAGCTCAGCTTAGGCCGCGCGGACTGTACTTGCTTCAATAACTTTAACTTGCTAGTGGATTAAACGCTTTCGTTACTTTATGAGATTTTCTTTAAATTATATGATAACAAGAAAAACACAACACACAAAACATGACGATATAAAAAGCACAAGAAACTCAACACGAAACATATACAACACAAACACAAAGAAAACATTAAAACAAACACACACACACACACACACAGAAGTTTTATTCCAAAATTAATGTATTGCATTGCATTACATTACACATTTACTTTAAATAGTTTTTGCAAGCTTAAAATTAATGCTTTTATCTAACGTGGAAAGATCTCCGTAGGGAATCTGGGTTTTCACAATAAAAAGTACATAAATGATAGTTCACTGCTGCCCGGGCAACTAAAGACATTACATGTATTGTCATGCTTGGTAGAAAGTTATGACTATAGGTATTGGTAGATTTGGTACATATGTAACTGCCTGCTACTGGAATATACACTTGGGAGCAAAGAAATCGAGCCAGTCCTTTTTTCACGTGTCCTGGTTATTAGTTTTGATTTAATGAATTATATAATTCAAAACACAAAAAACTACCCCCATTGTAAAGGTTATCAGTCATATCCCTGTAGGCGATATTTGTTTAGAATTGATCTGTTCCTTAATACCAAAAATAATAACAATTATACCTACGTGAAAAATAGAAGTGGCTCGATTTATTTGCTCCCAAGTATATTTTATTGATTTTTAGATATAATGAAAATAAATAACATCTGGTAACTTTACTTACAACAAAAATAAACGATTAAAAAAAGTAGAAACCGACTTCAAACACGGAAACGTAAGAAATAAGGACTAAAATTAATAATTATTCGAAGTTGGTGCTAAGCCACGCTGTAACATTCAGATGAATTGATGAATTGAATGATTTGAACTTACTTGAGTGAAGTGCAATAATTAAAGGCACCAATTTTAACAAATGTTATTATTTTCCCGTTTCTGCTTCGTAAATACTTATTTACAACGAATAAACGAAAGATTTCTGTGGCAAATACATGTAACTATACAAGGTTAGTCAGAAAAGAAGTACTAATCCAAAAAGGTGTTAAAGTAACCATAATAATGAGTAAGTTTTGTTCTACCACTCTCCCCAAAAGTCAATAGTGTCAGAGAAATGGCTGTTCAAAAATTTACATAAAAAATATGCTAAAATCTATCTATCCTCAGCTATGATCAGCTGTTTTGACATTTTAGGTCTTGGGGTCACGAATTAGAAGCTTCATTTTCTGAATTCGTAACTAAAGTAGGGACAAAGAAAAATAAAAATTATTTTATTTTGAAATTATTACACTTGCTTTAAAACCGTCATCAGTGATACGTTAAGAGGCCTGCGGATTAGTACCCCCTTTCCGACTAAACTTGTATGTATAAATATAAAAGAATACAAAAAAAAAAAGTAGCCCACCGTCATGGGGAACAAGGTCCAATCTGCCATCTTTATGAGAATTAAATAAAAATAATGCTTCTCAGCTTTTGAAGGCAGTTAAAAAGTTGAAACTTCCTTTTCCACTAGAAACTACAGCAGTACTTACTTCATTAGGCCTTGCTTACACGTAAGGAAGGAAATGAGCAATGCGTACACAAATATCATGCATCATCATGTTTTCTAGAAAAGTATAATTAAAACAAGATCTTAAACCCGATGTATTACGAGTACTTCCTTGCGTAAAACTAATATAAATTCTATATTACTCGTCGACGCGGTGCATTCGTTTTCGTGTTGTTTACACCAAACGTCGAATTTATTGTTTTTGATTATATTATTGTCAGACTGTTTGCAATTACGATAAAAATATACGTATGTGTGTTTGTGTTAACTTTTCAAACATTATTTTACTTATTGATGATTAAACAGTAGGCCGTGGGCCGGGCGTGTTCTAAAATATGTGTTTTCCAAATTAAAATGTACCTGTTATTTATTTTGCGTGATATTTTGATGATAACAGAATCCCGTCCTGTTTATATGTTTATTTTTTCCGTGATCTGTATGTTTTCCTCCATATTGTAATGTATTTTATGTGATCTGCATGGAGTTTCGCACGTGCTAACGTCATCGTGTTGGTCAGACTCTTTTTCTCTCGTATGACACACACAGTAATGCTACGAATCACAATACCCTTTTCAACGTAATGTGAGTCTAGAGTTCTACAAAACGTTACCATACCATATCAAATATTTTTAAAAACAAAACAATATATGTGAGTGAACGGTGCTATGCATGCGATTGTGGCTAACCAGTCGATGTCCAATAAGGCACAGCTGGCTGTCCATAATGGTGTACTGATACCAAGGCTTATGTATGGAAGTGAATGTTGGTCATGGAAGAAGAGTCATGAAAGTAGAATAAATGCCGTGGATGTGCGGTGTAGCTTTGAATGATAGATTGAAGAATGATGTGGTAAGACAAAGTTGCGATTTAAAAGATGATGTAGTGACAAAAATTGAAAGGAGTATGTTTCGGTGGTTTGGTCATGTTGAAAGATTGAGTGAACGACGATTAACAAAAGAATTTATAAGGTAGATGTCAGTGGAAACGCCAGTAGAGGATGCCTTAGAAGAACATACATCGATGTTATTGGTGATGTTCTTCAAAAAGGACAGGTGCGTAGTACTTTTAAGCGGCGTGCGTGTATGACCGTGGACGAAGCGAAAAGAGTATGTAAGGATTGTAGCATGTAGCGTTTTACAGGTTCTGCCTACCCCCATGGGAAAAAGGCGTGAATTTATGTATACGTAATACTTTTAGCTATTTTATGGTTTGTGATGAAGTCGTTCACAATTTTTTTACAGCTTATGCCATACTTCTTATCACTATGTCAGGACTCATCTTTGTTGAACAGAGCACAGTAAAGCTACGCACTTCAAAGTAAATATTTTCATCTTGAAATATTCTCATTCATGATTCCTGGTGCAACCTCAATCACGAATTGATTGATGCCTGTGAATAAAACTACCCGTTCACCAAATATAATGGAGCAGTCCCTTTTAACGGCTCTCATGATACGGTACGAAACGAGGTAGCTTATCCCAAATTTAATGACATTTTCTTTCCCAAGTGTGCCGTGTAGTATTTTTACTGGGGCATAAAAAGAGCCTCCACTAGTGAGATGATACTTAATACATCCGGCGCACCCTGGGCAGTCAGCCTCGCTACCGACCTTGCTGACTGACTAATCTTTACGGCATGACCTATTCTCATAAAGCTATACACACGAGAGAAAAAGATGGCTGGGGCATACCGACAGGGACGTACGATAAGATACGTTTTATTGTACCAAACTATTATAAAGCCAGTTGCCTAACCCTAACCCCCTTATTACAAAAGATGGTCTAAGAAAAACCTAGGTTTTAAAATAGCCCCGTCTCTTTTTGTCATATGACATAACAAAGTGATGGGTATATTTTAAATCTGGGTTTACCTTAGTCTTGGTTTAAAACCTCAAGCACAGTAATTATAGATACAATAGATAAGACAATTAAGTGTCGTCCTGGGACGTCGGGCGGTACGCAACCGCTTAAACTATCTTTTGTAATAAGGGGGTATAAGTCTGGCTACATACAGTGACTTATATGTTCAAATAGCTTGTGCAAAAGTTTGCACAAATAGTAACACTGATGGTTACCGGAAGGCAGTGTCGTATCTAGGGTAGCTGCCAAAGACGCAGGACCTAGGGTGGTGCAAATTAGACCGCTCAATACATGTATACCCTGAAAAAACCCGCAGCAAATCTCGCATTAAAATATGACGTAATAAATAAATAAACGACAAACTAACAAAATGTAAACAGTTAAAATTTATTTGGAGAAATACTGTTTTATTAGTTTATGGAACAGTGGCTACACATGTTTTATATTGACCGTTTATTCGTGTACAAATATCGGTAGGCAGGTTATATTCCTATAAATATATTTAACATAGCATCACGCCTGTATTCTCCGAGGGCTTGGGTAGGGGTGTATAATACATGCTCGTATCGTCTTTATGTTTAAGTCCCATGAAATAGGGGACGAGCCTATTACCATCAACCGGGCACAAATCCACTGTTACTGAGAAGTTCCACACGGAAAAATCCAATAACACTTTTCCCGACCTGGAGATCGAAACCAGGATCTCACGGTCAGCAGTCGCGCTTGCGACCAGACCACCCGGTCTGTAAATATATTTACATAATGAAATAAATTTTGTGGTCAATAATTTAATAATACCATCTCAAACAGAGAAATCATGACCATTGATTACTACGCTTGCTCGCTGCTTGTTAACATATTAAGTCCAACTATTTTTCTCTCTCTTTATACCCTCTTTGAATAATTAGGTTACATCTAATTCTAACCATCTGCAACTGGGCGCACCTAGTATAGCCGGCTGGACCTAGGTGTAATCGCAGTACGGACTAAGAAATCTTTGAAGCGGCTCAAGCTGGTAACACCGATTCACGGCTGGCGGAAAGGGGGAAAAATTCTTGTTACCGACTGTCCTGCGACACAGAAAAAAGGCACTGATTTTAGCCATAACATTATATCCATTAAAATTCTTTAGCTGTTTCCTGCAAAAAATTTGCTTCCGCCTTCGATTAATGTCATTACTTGGGAAAAAGGTATTAATAACATATATCACTGCGCTTGACAGGCAGGTTGGGGATCGCATTTTTCCTTGTCAATATAAAAATAAACTTTGATTCACCCTATGTACCTACCATCTATTTTATTTTTATTATATTACCCGGATGAGCCGTACCTACTATCCATTTCCTTTACATTACTTCTCCGAAGGGTTGTTCAGAGGTATACAAGCTTAGTTAGTATACAGGGTGTTAACAAATTCGTGTAATTCCTTAAAACCACATGATCTACTACTGATGTAGACAGGCCCCGCGCGGGATTTAGCTTGATCAAACATAAAATTATTACTTTTTCATGCGGCTTTGTTACCGATCGTATCTAAACCACCTAATAAGGATTCAGTAAAAAAATAAGAATTTATTTTTTTCACGGCGACACGGCTGGCAGGTACGACTAACGCGATATCGCTCTTTGCAGTCAGATAACTCAAGGCTCTAAAATGATTAAATGCAAATGAATTATGTCTGGAAATTGAGAGCTACAAATATCAAATCAAATCGTTATTACCTTAATTTTTAACAAAATTCATAAATAAATGCCTTTTTTATTTAGAGAGCTTTTTTCGGGGGTTCTTGATCCTTGCCCTGGGCGTTCGTTATCCTAGACACTTCCAGGTACTGAAGGTAAACCGTTATGCCGTATTAACGTTAACGATAACACATGGTTAAAAGAGTAACCATACATAGAGTTTCTTGTCAGCTCTTCTCCATAGGAAACGACTAATTGGAACCGTGCACCTAAATTGGACTTTTCATACCTAAGCGCCTGTAACGGTTTATGAGAAATAAAAACGATTGATATTGAATGTAACGTACTTGTGCAAAATAAAATGATTGAGCTAGCAAATTATTACATACCTACCCACAATTTTCTCATACATCAATAGTAATTAGAATAGGAGTTATTTCAGAAACATAGTAGCGTAGTAACTATGTGCAGTCGAATTGTAATGAAGCGATAAACAATTATTATTTATTAGCGCTTGTTCGTGGGAACCCACGCTTGCACATAGCTACATAGTTGTGCATTGTGAACACTTTGTATGTAGTTTGTTTTATATGTAGTATGGTGGGAATTTGTATGAACAAAGATTTACAGTGCGAAGATTTTAGAAACCACAGTAGATCAAATAAAAATAAAAATACCTACAGTTTTTTTTTTTATTTCACATATTCCATTAAAGGGGCATAAAATATGAAAAGTCGAAATTAGGTGCACGGTTCCAATTAGTCGTTTCCAATGGTGAAGAGCCGGCAAGAAACTCCATGGTTACTCTTTTAAAATCAACAATTTCGGTAAATACAGTAAGTACTATGTTTTAGGATAGTTATGATTTAACAATTTCAGTAACTACAGGTTGCTATGATTTAGGATACTTAGTTAAAAGAAAATTAAAAAAAACATCCTGTATCTACTTAATTTTTGAACGAACTTAACTATTTCCGGTGATCTGAAATATTTAAATTACGTTGACGAATATGCCACTAGCGGTCCTCCATCGTTCATTGCTCCATTTAAAATAAACTTGTCGTTATGACACAGTGGAAAAACCGTTAAAAATAACCGATATTATCAATCAAAATGGCGCCATTTCATATGATAGTTTTTCCCGCGCTGTCAGTGCGGAAGGCAAAGACAACTAGACATACAGCCAGCGCAGCGGCATAAATCACGCGTGTCGTTCCGCGATAGCGTGCATGTATCCGAACGCGATGATCGATGCATCCGAAATGTATTTAGAATGCGACACATTTCCGTTTATTTAATCCGTGCGTAACTAGTGCATAATTGTTTTTATTTTATTACGTTCATGTCGTAAATATTCAGTCCCGTTTTTTTATTACTAGCGGGTATCACTGGGCAATGTTGACAAAGGAAGGTAGTCGTCGACGTGGATCAACGCACGCACGCAGCGGAGGATTCCGTGTTGATCAGTTGAAGAAGTCTGACCTTTTATATCTGACCAGCATGTCCGTATTTTATGATCTTGTAATAATTGTTTAAAGTATTATATTGTGATCTAGTTCATGTTACTAACACTAATCCAAATACGTACTCTCAGTGGTGGAGAGTCTGTGTTGGTTTTATTTACTACATTTACCTTGCTCATAATCCTGACATACTGATTTTAGCTGTAACTGTAATGATTGAATCACACCTAAAGGTGCATACATATTATATAACATAACATGTTATAAAACGCTGTTATGTAACATGTTTCAGTAATGTGGAGACTAAATGTTATAAAACATGTTTTGATAACAAACGTGTTATTTAACATGTTATCAATATTTACAACAATGTCAATAAACTAGGACGAACCCAGCATCTACGTTATTTTCTTTTATTATTTAAAAGTACAACAGTCGCTGCAGCAGCTAGCAAAACGTCCTCTCGTGTCGACATTGTGAACAGCACTCCAGAACGACAAACGACCATGTTATATAACATGGTTATATTGCATTGTTATTCTAATGTGTACAGTATTGTTATATGTTGCAATGTTAAAAAACAATGTTACATATTGTGAACGTGTTATATAACACAAGTTACACAACATGTTACTTAATCTGTACCTTAAGCGATTATGTTGTTGTGTCTTTTACACGTTTGGTCAGACTGGCAGCCGATCGAACTTCAACATTTATAAGTTCAAGTATTATGTTCCTTGTAAAAGTTGGGACACAACTGGGATGGATGATTATTCGTTACACATCGAGACCTCTCTGTACCTCGGAGAGCACAAGCCGTCAGTCCCAGTTGTCATACGAAATTACGAATACCTTATGACCCTCGTTACGGGTAGTCAGAAGCCCGAAAGTCTGACAATCGGCCAAAGCTTAGAATATTGGCATTGCCCAGTAACTGGGTTGCGGATGTCTGATAGCAGTCGCTCCGTGTAAAATACCGGTACTCAGCCGCACTTGGTTAAATTGGAAGCTGACCCTAACGTATTTGGCAAAGGCTAGACAGAATAACAGCTGAACATACACCTCCTGGCCTTCACAATGACCAGTCAAATGGGAGAATTGCCGTATTCACCAAGCTTGGCAGACGGAATAGTGATCGCATTTCGTTATTGTCGGCAGTCGCAGCAAAACGCTGCTGCCTCAACCTCTTCACGTAATCTTGCAGCTTTTTGCCGGAAATTGTGGAAACGACAAAGATTTACAAAACATTTACTTTATTTTTTATGATTAGTTACGGTTTACTCACGTGCATTTTTCGGGATTGCGCGGCGAGGTCGCGAGATAGTTCGACTCGCGACCTCGCCGCGTGTTCAGCTCATGATTAAGGGCTTCGTTTGGGTCCGAAACTAGTCGGGCAATCCCGGAAAATGCACGTGAGTAAACCGTAACTAATCATAAAATTATCAAAATCAAAAATTATGTTGTTATCTTTTTTGTTGCTATTTATTAAAAATCTCGACCGCCCATTTCTTATTTCACTCCACTTATACACACACACACCACACAAATACTTTTTTACACAATATATCCTGTGCCAATTTATAAAAATATTGATGTTTTTTATTATCTACAAAAGTATTTCGGCATTTATTTAAAAGATATGAGCCTATATATTTTTTTTGTTTGTCTATAAACAATCGTGGAACATCCCTTAAAACCTATTAAAGATAATTTATTGTCTGTGTTAATAATCTTAATTTTTTGGTTACAGAGCGATATTTTAATAGTAATATGAAGAAATTGAGCCATTCATCTTTCACCTAATCCCACGGATGACGTAGACAAAAAACCCAAAATAGCCGCGCACCATTTATTTATTGCGCGTTCGAAAAACAAATATTGTTTAAATATTAACTGTCAAGGTTAATTATAAACAATTCATTAGAACCAACAGTCGAGCAATTAACTCGTGCACTTTTAGTGGTCGGAACTCAAAAATAACATGTTTAACAGTTTCTGAAATGAAACTATAGTGTTGTAGTCATTAATAGTTGCCATATTTCATAAGTCATTTCGCTCGTGGCCGTGAAAAAGTCACGACTCGATAACGTTTCCCTGCCCGTGGGAATTGGGCGCAAGTTATAAAATATTGGCGGGAACAATTTGGCATGTTATTAAATTGTTGTTTTGTTTAAAACTATGTTTTGGATTTATTTTAAATTATTATTTAGGTGCGGTTTCCGTTATTGAGCGGAAACTACAGCTAATTAAGGATTTACATGTACCAATGTGTTACATGTTTACCTATTTTGTAATTAGCATTTTCCGCCCTTGAAACTTTACCATAACAGGTACCTGTGCGAGGTTAGTCGAAAAGGGGGTACTAATCCGCTTAATTGGATTTTTCAAAAATTCTTCATCCTTGCTTAAGTTACGAATTCAGAAAATTGAGCGTCTAATCCGTGGCCCCAAATATGACCTGAAATGTAAACTCAACAGCCCATGTAGACAAATGGTAATCGATGATTGCCAGAGAATAGATACGCCAATTAAATGTATGGAAATGACATTACAGATCGCTTGACCGGTCGAAAGCTTATGTCAATCCAGTACAATCTCATTGTCGTTTCTATTCTCTAGCGATCATCGATTGACATTTGTCTACAGGCACTGATCATACCTGAGGATAGATAGATTTTAGAGTATTTTTTATGAAATCTTTGAACAGCTATTTCTCTTAAACTATTGACTTTTGGAGAAAGTTGTAGAACAAAAGTTATTCATTACTATGGGTACTTTAACACCCTTTCGAATTAGTACCACCTTTCCGACTAACCTCATATAAAAACTACAAAAAGCTTCGTTGTACGAACTCGCTTACGTTAAAACTTGTTCAGTCATCACAAATTATAAACTCTCTCCGCTTATAACTTGGACAGCTACGAGTGCTGCGACGTTGACCGTTGGCGAGTGCCAAGTGACTCAGCTATGATCTTGGACCTATCTGTCGACACTGTTCTTTAATCTAGTGTAACAATAGCTAATTATGAAGCATATAACATATTTAGTCTGTTGTTAGTCGGAATTTCTCTTGATAATGACCACACGTAGGTATGTTACGCCTAACGGCATAAAATGATTCGTTCTCTTGTCAAGTTTACCATGTCGTATATCTAAAATAATAGGCTACCTTATTGTAAATATCGTTTTTGTAAAATTCAACTTATTATGGCAAGAGGATGAGCAGTGCAAGTATAAATCTTAATATTTCGGAAACTAAGACTGCTAGCTTATTCAAATAAAAAACGTTTTATAGACTATTAAAGAAGTCAAAATCAAAGTATTAATTTCAAATTGACCAGATTTCAGGCACTTTTAAAACGTCAAAACTAGGTGCACGGTTCCAAAAAGTAGGTTCTATGGAGAAGAGCCGGCAAGAAACTCCATGAATACTCTTTTAAAATAGTGGTTCATGACAATTCCATTACAGTAGTGTAGAGAAGAAATGTGTAAAGAAATTTTACTAATTTAATTTCAGTAGTAGGTATTCTATTAATTCTTCCTTTAGTATAACATAAAAACGTGATCACCAATCGCATTTGTGTCGCAAGATTATAACAATATTTTCCATTACCTATTAATAAAAGCCCATTTTCAGAAAACTGTTAAGATAACACGTTTGTTCAGTCCCAAAATGACACAATGGTTCTCGATAACCATCAATGACATTTAAAAATACGTAAACTAACGTCAGACGTAGTGATGACGTTTTGTGCGTCACGTGCGTGATTGCGTGTGTCGCGTAGGTTGATTTTAAAGGCGTGATTCCATTAGGCAAGTCTTGCATACAAGTATGACGTCATATTTGCCTACAATTTGCTTACATTGGAAACATGTTTTCAACCACAGTCAAACCGATAACACGGTTTTGTGGGGCAAATGTATGTAATCTAAGTATGTAATTGAACAATAAATAAATAAATAAAATAAATAAAATAAGAGTGTGCAAATTGCGTGCAGGTTTTACTTGCGTGCAAGTGGAGATGTTCAACAATTGAGTTCGAGATCATGGGTGTCAATCACTCATTCGCAATTTGAAAAGTGCCACTAACGTTTGCGCGTTCAATTTGCACGTCACTTGAATAAAAAATGTACAAATTCAAACTACCTCATACAAGTTGTAGCTTGTATGCAGGTTTGTTCAAGTTGTATGCAACTTGCATACAAGTAACTTGTCTAATGGAATCGCGCCTTAAGGCGGTATTGATAACATCTGTCATTGTCGGTTAGAAGTTACATCAGTTACGTTAGACATTTTGTGGGTGTAGTTGTAGTACTCGTACCCACAATAACATGGCATTTGCAACAGTAATAAGTGTGACATCGATATGAATGAAACGTAATGATTAGCTATAATTTCATCTACCTACGATTGATGTACCTAACTCATAATTATTCGTAGATACGAGACATGGCCTCTCGATTCGGCAAACATAGATACACTCAAATTGCAGGCATCTAAGTAGGATAGTTTGGTTAAAACATGAAAAGAAATCATAACTCGAAAATTATAAAAAATCGCGGAACATGTATGGAGGTAATTCGGGTACGGTCAGCATCAAAAGTAGTTGAACATTTGAGTTTTTAAACTTGCCATTAATTAGGAAATGAATTGTTTTAAAACGATAAGTTTAATAGATACCTAGAGCTGCTAGATATAGCTATAAGTATGCCTTAATTTTTTTGCTTCCTATCAATTAGTTATCTAATTAATGCAAAGTTTAAAAACTCAAATGTTCAGCTACTTTTGATGCTGACCGTACCTTTATTTATTTATTAGGGACAACAAAACAGTTACATGTTCAAGTTTAAAATTATGTGTCGTTACAAAAATTGGTAAACATATAACCCACACTATTGACCACGGATTAATAAATAAATATAAACGGAACAGAAATGTATACGGGTGCTTTAAGGGTGCTCTACCTCTGGAATTCTGCTTGACACTACTTTTTGAGACACCTTGTATAAGTATGCATCACCAAAACCACAGCGAACATGACTATGTATTGTTAAACCTCTTCGAAGTCACTTTGACATAAAAATCCCAGCTAACACAAGTTTTAATAGCAAGAAGTGCAACAAGTATGTGACAATCTGTTCACAGCTGATCGACTGGGCCACTCGGGTGTATAGATAACAGTTTCCTTGCTAAAACGTGCACCGCTTCTCTATTGACGCTGCACAAGAAAATCGAACTCTAAAAATAACTTTGGTACAGTAAAAATTCACGATGACTTATTACATTGTAAGGTTCAAATTGCAATGGTCCACTTGTCATTGTGAAATGCAGTAATATAGCGTTAAATACTCTACAGGATTCGCAATAAAAGCTAACTGTTAAAAAAATTAAATAAGAGTTTCTTTGAAGCTTATACAGGTTGAAATTGTAAACAGTCGACAAACCAAAATGGGAGATTGTACTCATCACTATGAACAACTTTTACTATGAGAACAAACCTGAAATCGCGAAAAAAAATCTGCTGTTCCCTACATTTTGACGAGTTATGCGAACATAAATGTAGGGAACGCTGTTTTTTTTTTCGCGATTTCAGGTTTGGTCCCATAGTAAAAGTTGTTCATAGTGATGAATACAGTCTCCCATTTCGGTTTGTCGACTGTTTACAATTTCACTAGGCCATGATTTAAGTATTTTTTTTCTATGTTTTGATTTGATTTTTCCGCTCCTTTCGAATTCATATGCGAATTAGAATTTGATTATCACTTGCGTTAACGGTGAATGAAAACAACGTTAGGAAACCTGCACTCCTGAGAGGACTCCATAAAGTTCTAGATGGTGTGTATAGTCTACCAAACAGTACCAGGCCAGCGTGGCGGACTAAAGCTTAACCCTTCTGAGAAAACGTTCGTGCCCAACAGTGGGACAGTACATTATGGGTTGATTATGTTATTGTAAAACTTCTGAACGATTGCATTTTAACCGGTAACGCCCCGCCGTCATCCCAGGACGACACCTGCCATTGTTTATCTATTGTGTCTATAATTACAGTACCTACTTGAGTAATTAATCTATATATTATTGTCGTAAAAATATATATTTAGCAACATATATTACATATCCATAATTCTAATAATATCTTAATATTATGTTTTTTCTTTGTATTGACTCAATCAATTTATTGATCTGACAGACAGAACTGTGTTGCTGGGGCGTTTGTTGCTCCGTTTCTTCTTAACAGCGTTTAAACACTAGGAAGCGGTGAAGGGAGGGCGTTTTTGTGGGCTGTCTTTTCTAATATTGACGTTCAAGAAGAACTAAGAAATTCTAGTCTATTTTGAATAAGTGAGTTTTGAGTTTGAGTCTGATTCCGAACTTTTCTAATAACCTTTCTTTTTGAGACCTAGCGGTTCTTATTCTTCTTCTTCTATCGTGTCGGCATAAGCTATACGATAATAGCTCATGCTGTGGTGAAAAGATTAGCCAGTCAGCAAGGTTGGTAGCGAGGCTGACTGTCCAGGGTGCGCCGGACGTAATTAAGTATCGTCACTCGTGGAGGCTCTTTTCTTGCACCCCAGCGGTTCTTATTATTACAATAAAACATGGTTCATTTATATTCCTACAACTTTATCGAAGCATGAAATAGTTGTTACCGAAAGAAAAAAAAAATTGTTCAATCCAACAATCCCGAAAAAATGTGTTTTACCGTAAACAATTAAAAATATGTAAAATACTGTTTTAATATGAATTTTACAACTAAGATTCGCGGCGTTTTATTCTTATTTTACGGACGTAATAGACAAAACCTCGGAATTCTCATACAAGTGCAGTAAGACTATTAATCTAGCAGTTGTGGACGGGACGGGCAGCTGTTGTGGTCGACCGCTGCTCCAGAAAAACTGGCAACACTCGCCGAAACTTACTAGCGTAAAAGTGGAAATATGTGTTTATGTGCTCTAAACGTACACTGACATAACAACACACACCATAACGCCATGCCATGCAGACATTATTATTATTTTATACCCTTGATTAATTTTCATTCTTATTTTTACATTTTTAAATAAACATCTAAAAAAAATACATTTAATACAGTTTCAGAAGTCGGTGCAAATCTACATTGAAACAAATAAAAGCCACCGACTTCTGAAACTGTTAATTTTATATTATGGTAATTATTTTATTCGTTTTAGTTTTTTTTTTTAAGTCGGTTTTTACTTTTTTAAACTTTACTTTTTATTAAATACGTTTTAGTGCCATAAATTTAACCCCCTCCTCTTCATAACCCTTCTTTTTGGCTTTGATGTAGTCGGGTATAAAAAGCCCTTTCAAATGATACTTTAGTCAGTTACCAACAACACATATAAACAAAGCAATATTAGTAATTTGAGAATTTTGCTTTTTTGAGGAGTTCCGTTCCATATCTCTGAAGTTCATGGTCTAATCATGACAACATTTATATGGGACCCAACGGAAAGTATACCCTTTCGAACAAAAAAATAGAGATCCACCGGCATCGGGAGCAGGGTCCAAGCTACCGGTGGTTAGGGCTCCAAAGACAAGAAACTCCTCACAATACGCGCCGTGTCGAGGAAGACTGCTTTCTGTATCAGGCCCTTGATCCAGCCACCTAACGAGAGCCTCATGAGGTGTTGGTCGGAGCTTTGTTTTATAGATTATTTGCCGTTACTGTCCCACACGGGCCTCTTCTTAGAGTGAGAAGGGTTACAGCCTTAGTCCGTCAGCCACAGTAATATAAGCTAAAGCAGTACTTCAACTATCTACAATCGTACGAATTGGCACACGCACACAGACACGCATTGCAACAAGTCTTCAGCAGGCCTAGCACGAATATTTTGACGTATAGTAACGTAAACGTAACGTTAATGTGAGTGAATTTTGAATCGAAAATACAACTATTCTATAGCATTTTAGTTTAAATGTATGACAAAAATAGTAAATGACCACCAAAATTAAACCCGCATTTTAATATAAAATTACAACCAAAGTTTTAACATCTCGCTATCCTATTAAAGCAAAACGACTCCAAATAAATCATTGTTAATCCAAAAGTAGTAAACGTTGTAGTTAATGAACACCAAATTGTCACTTGTTTGGGTTTCCAAAGTAGAGTCGACGGAGCCCTGCTGCGCGGGGCTCCTATTTCTGTCTGCTGGGTTTAAAGTAACCTAACACGAAGGGAATGACGGGGGCTTCGTTCGCTCGCTAACCTATCCTATCCGTGTCGGGGTGCCACGGGTGTGCTTAGGCAGAAATACCGCATTAATTTGCTCGCTAAGATTTGGTGATCATTTACTACATTTGGTGTTCGAATACAATTTGAAGTGCAGTTGTGACTAAAATAGCTAGTACTATTGTAATTTTAGACTTTATTTTTCTGGTGTCAAGGATATATTTTTGGTAAAAGAACTAAGGGTATCAAAGCATTTTATGGTGGTCATTATATTTAACCTCTTTATAATATTAGTAGGGATAAAGATGTGTAAGTTTGTGAAGAATGATGGATGGTTTGTTACTCAATCAAGCATAAACGGCTTACTGGCTTTTTATCCTAGGAAATGAAGTAATTCCCCTAGGATTCACGTGAAACCGCCGGCAACAGCTAGTATTCTAATGAAATAGGAAATCATCACAACATTCAATTTTCAATTACACCACATGAATCGGCAGCCATTAATAACGACACTAAAGCCCGGGACACACTGCGGCGATTCGCGACCGATTCCCGAAACGTATGGCCGATCAATCGTTTGGTCGTAAACGCGCTAACGATATCGCGCCGCGATGCAGAACGTAAATAAACCGGATACCGGTCGATGTGAACGCGTCAAGTACTCGTATTTCGGTTGCGGTAGCTTGGGATTTATAGTTGCAATGCTTTTGCTTAGTTCCGAATGTCGTGAATGTTTTTACGAAACTTTTATGTTTTTTTGCAAAAAAAATATAAACATTCTGTCAATTATACAGTTATGTGTAGGTATACAAAGTGGGGATGGCGTTACGACATTAAATGATACGACGTATTCTATGATGAGTTTTACGACCGGAACACAAATAATCAATCATGTACATTCAATAGTTTAGTCATAAGAATTTTCGTACGATTTAATAATTTTTTTTTTTTTTTTTTTTATTTATTACTAGGCCTGCGTTTGGCCGCCATCTCGCCTGATGTTAAGCGATGATGCGGTCTACGATGGAGCACGCTTGCCCAGAAGAAACCGATTCACTCGTGACTTGAAGACACCCAAATTGTAGCTGTCGGGGAACACCCACTCGGGCAGCGCATTCCACTGTTTGGCGGTTTTCACAATGAAAGTGGAATCAAAGCGCTTCGTTCGGGTTTTTGGTATATCAACCATCAATTTTACGAATATCAAGATCTTTACGCGAAATTATGTTAATCTATAATCCGTTTAAACCAAAATTGTCTTTATTTACACGCGTAGAACAGATATAGTTCACATAAGTTGCCACCTCAACGTCCCTTCATCTACATGAATGAGTGAAATTGAAAAATCATGCGACAAAAAATGTTCTTGGAAGTAGGCAACTCACTTTTTGTGTACGGTACTAGAACACATCATAAAACACGTGGTATCATTTATTTTTACAATGGCAACCCCACTTTGTATATAGAGAAATTGAAAAGCGATTGCCTTCTAAAATATCTATTAGAATTATGAAATATTATTACACAGATAGTTTCGACAAATAAATACAAATAATGGTTTCTAACATCTATTAATTACAAACTATTATATATTATAGTTCACAATGCATGCATAATACAATTACACGTAACTGTGCGTAATAGTAACTTAAAAAAAAACTAAACTTTGACGTTTCAGAACGCCAAACATTTTTTTTAAGAAATTATTCAAAATCCCAAATATTATTCATGGAATGATTATAAAAAAATACATTTTACTCGTTAAATCATTTTTTACATCCTAATTAAATTAAGAAACCCTAAAAAATCCCAAAAACTAGGCAAATAATTCTCTAGATTACCACAAACACATACCGTACACTTATTTTCGGAGCATGCATAGATAATACCGCGAGCCTGAGCCGCATCGAACACACTCAATTTATGGGCTACGTGCACACGAACTGCAGTCGTAAGCTCTGCATTATGCAGCTTGCTAAGTTCACAACTTGTTTGCAGGTTGGCATTACCGCAATGCTATCGAAATATGCATGCTTTGCTGATATTAATCAATATCAGATAACTGATTGCAAAGAGCGATATCGCGCTAGTCATGCCTGCCAGCTGTGTCGACGTGCTTTCATTAATTTATGTGTGACATCGAAATGTTCTAGCACATATGTAAATACACGCTGACATTTTAATTGGTTGTTTTACTAGAACAGTGAAGGGAGGGCGCTTTTGGGGGCTGTCTTTTATGTACCTTTAATGACGTTCAAAAAGAACTAAGTAATTATAGTCTATTTTGAATAAATGAGTTTTGAAGTTGAACAAACGTTGTTCAGACCATGGTCCAGAATATACAAACAAAAAAAATATTAATGAAAATATATTAGGCGTTTTTAAAAAGTCTTATGTTGCTCAAACGTGTTCAAACATTAACCGTAACATTAAAGTACTCATCGCGGCAATCGCGGTAAAGTTCCCGGCAAATAATATGAACCATCATTTTTTTCGAGACCAATGATGTATTTTTTTTTTATTTGATGCGACAACGTTTGTTCTAGCAAAACAACAAATTAAATGTAAGAGAGTAAATATTACAGCAAATAATTTTTTTTTTTTATTAATTCTTCTGTTTTTTTTTATTATTTGTTGGTTTAGATACGATCACTTACCCCTCGGCAAGAAGAAAAAGATTCTGTTCTTTTTCTACCAGTTGTAGATCATGTGGTTTTAAGGAATTACTCGAATTCGTTTACACCCTGTATATGTACATGCAGAAGGTGCGATTAAAATGCAACGTGCGACCCAAACCGATAGACGTGTTTCGCCCCTCCACGGGGCAACCTCAGGTCAGGAATAATCTTGTACCTATGTCATGGATTTCGGCAAAGTAAAATTTTGAATTAATTTTGAGCAATTAATTAGCTTCAGGCCCACCGCATGTTAGTCAAAAAGGGAGTACTAATCCGAAAGGGTATTAAAATACCTTTAACAATGAATAACTTTTATTGCACCACTTTCTCCAAAAGTCAATAGTTTAAGAGAAATAGCAGTTCAAAAACAACATAAAAAATACGCCAAAATCTATCCATCCTACACTATCATCAGCTGTGTTTACATTTTAGGTCATATTTGGGGTCACGAATTAGACGCTCCATTTTCTGAATTCGTAACTAAAGCAGAGATGAAGAATTTTTGAAAGAACTTAAATGAATATAATTTTACATAGACATAAAAATTATCGAATTTTAACACTTTTTAAAACAGTCATCAGTGATATTTTAAGTGGCGTGCAGATTAGTACCCCTTTCCGACTAATCTTGTAGGTATACTTAACTAAACTATTTTCGGAACCATAAGTTTAGTTGCATTCCTAAAGTATATTAAGATGATGCATGAGAGTGCGCGCAAGCTAGCTCGAATCTATTCCGATATAAAATAAAATCATCCAACTATAGGTCAACCATTTAGTTTAATGGTTGCGCCTCGACTTAGCGATTTATTATTAATTTAAGAAGAATATACTTTTTTGTCTTATGCAGGCAATAAAGAAGATAGAAGAATGTGAGTGAAAACTGAATATGCCTAATATTTTATGTGTACTTGATCTGAAAAGATGGCTGAAAGATAAAAAAGGCGGTCAACTCTGATTGTAAAATAAAACATATTTGAATGTACATATAAAGAAGCTTTTCGATGCTCGATTCATTGATAAAGCTTGACATAATTCTGGTTACTTCTTTCAAGAAAATGCCCGAAAACACGAACACATTGAATTAATAATAAGGCAAAGGCATTCCTCCAAGCCATGTATTGAAACACGCCAAATTTATAGATTACGTGACACCACAAATGCAGCTGTAACTGCAATACTAATAATAAATAGTTGCAGAGCGCCAACTAGCGCCATCTAGTAGCTCGCCCCACAAACGTCAATGTTATTTATATAAAGACGTCAGTATTAGGGATGCAGGAAGTCCCAAAAAGTATCGACAAATATAGTTTCGATAAAAATGGTATGATATTTCGATAAAACGAAAAAAAAACATCGAAATATCGGTGAAATATTCAAAAAAATTGTCTTTAGGAAATTCTATTCTGTTTGTTTTTACTAGTCTAGCTCAATAAATCTGTCACTATTACTATTCATAGAAAATACCAAACTAGGAAACTTGCTATTGTAAATACTTAAATCGTATTTGATACATTTTCGATACATGATCTTCTTCTTCTTCTTCTCTCGTGTCAGCAAGAGCTATACGAAAATAGCTCATGCCGTGGTGAAAAGATTAGCCAGTCAGCAAGGTTGGTAGCAGGGCTGACTGCCCAGGGTGCGCCGGACGTACTTAAGTATCGTCACTCGATGAGGTATCGATGTTTCGATAGAATAGACATCGCCAAAAAACATCGACATATCGAACAAAAAATATCAATGTATCGATAAAACGAATTTTTTTCTACAAGCCTACAATATTATGAGATCTGTCAGTGCGCGCGCATCTCGCGGAGCGGTTCGCTGAAAGCCATAATATCTGATGGCTATAAAGCATTTATGATACTGTCTAGCCAGATGAATTTATGACGTATGGACAGGGCTGCCGATTGAAAGTTATTGATTTAAGTTGCCGAATAGTGGCAGTGGTGTGTAAGGGGATGGGTTTGCAACCTGCCGGTAGTAATAACAGTTTTATCGTCCTCAACATCCTAGCGGTTAATTTCTGGCTTCTATCGCCATTGAAGTTTTGTAGTTATGAATTCAGCTATTTTATTTATCAATGAGTTTTAGTTATTTTATCAATGAGTTTTAGCTATTTTATCAATGAGTTTTTACTTATTTGGGTTAATGTTTCAGCAAAAATCGTTCATTACCTATATATTTTTTTATATACCACTATCCAAAATTATTTTACGTATACTATATAAAAGGCTTGTATATCTTTTAACACACTTCTAGCTCTTACTATATTTAAACAACAAATGGCCAAATACTGAAACGCTACTCAATTTTAAGTAGTCGTCGAAGTGACAGTGACAACACGAAATTAACGGCAACTTAAAATTGAGTAGCGTTTTAGTATTTGGCCATAAGTTCTCTAAAACTGAATAATTATCGTATTTTTATCGAAAGGCTGATATTTCAACCGTCAGATAATTTTATCTCAGAAATAATTTTAACGTTTTGACAGATTTTCTATACAAAACCTGTCAAAGCATGATATTTATCAATCAGATAAAAGTTATCCGTCGATTGAAAAATCGGCCCTAAATCAAATTGACGACATGTTTGGTGCAGTGGCTGAGCGATTGGCTTCTGCGCTACGGGTCGTGGGTTCGATTCTCACACGGAACAAACATTTGTATGGCCTACAGATCGTTGTTTTGGGTCTGGACGTTTATGTATGTGAGATTTGTGTTTGTAAATGCACCCACGATACAGGAGAAATCCTAGTGGTGGGCAACGTTTTTTAAAAAAGAAAAGAAAAGAAAGAATTACCAAACTTTTTTAGACTTATTCTGTTATTTGACAACCCTGCCTCTAGCTTCCGATATGTATTTCAGCAATTGCATTTAAACCGGCAATAGCAATGGCAATAAACATTGCTACATCATAATACAGGTTGCTCTACGACCATTCAACCGTCTGCTACTTTTAGCTATTTCATACACACTTTTATTGCCACAGATTTTAAGATTGCACTCATTGTGACTCACGTCTTATTACTTTTAAATTTTAGACTTTACTGTCATAGAAATAGTGTTTAAAATGATTTGTGGATATGTTAATTAAGTTGGTTGTAAAATACTTGAATGTCGCTGTAAACGTGTCTTACAGTTTAGACTAAGTTAAGTTTTAATATTATTGAAATTGGTATCAGTTAGTGTTTATTAGGTAATTTCAAATGTTATGTTTTGCAGATAAAATATTAGTTAGAACGAATCAAACCGCAGTCGCGCTTTTGATCGATGCCTAGCATCCCAAAAGGGATAACCGCCAATTCACTAACTTTACAGGAGACTGGTTTAAAGTTCGTTTACGACGAAAAACTTTGCCTAAGGAGGCTAGGCTACCAAAACTACCTATGTCGTAGAGTCATGAGACTTAGGGTGCCTTTCCACCAGAGATGTGCTATGTAGCTATGCTGCGAGAATATAAAAGCTAAGCTACGGAACTATGTGACCATTTCCACTGATGCTAAGCTATGTAGCTGTGCGAGGAAGATATGCATCTCGAGCTATGCGACGTATCGACAATAGGGAAGGCACGGGGAGCGGCGGGCATAGCTACACAACTCGTGACCATCCATAGCACGCATCCATAGCACGCATCCACATCGTAAATCCTTCCATATAAAAAACGTAGCTTAGTTGAATCAGTTTCCAGCAGTGCTATGCTACGTGGACGAATGAATATGATTGGTGGATATCAAACGCATCCATAGCAACGTTGCATAGCACATCTCTGGTGGAAAAGCATCCTTAGACCAATCGACGCAGAAAAAAATTACGATTCCAAGGATATATGCATACAAGGTTAGTTGGAAAGAGGGTACTAATCCGAATAGGTGTTAAAGTACCCATTAATAATGAATAACTTTTGTGCTTTTCCTTTCGTACTTTCCCCAAAAATCAATAGTTTAAGAGAAATAGCTGTTCAAAAATTTCATAAAAAATACGCTAAAATCTATCTATCCTCAGCTATGGCTATGACCAGCTGTGCTTACATTTTCGGTCATATTTGTGGTCACGTACCAGAACCTCCATTTTCTGAATTCGTACCAAAATAGGGATAAAGAATTTTTCAAAAAAACTAAAATAAAAATCACATTGTATGGAAATAAAAATTATCGAATTTTAAAATTTTAACCCTTACCTTAAAACAGTCATCAGTGATACTTTAAGTGGCCCGCGGATTAGTAACCCCTTTCCAATTAACCTTGTAATAAGTCCGTTTCGAAAAAAATGCCGCTTATCCCTTTTTGGCTGTTAGGCATCGAATTATGTTTTCCTTCTTCAAATTACGTTTTAAATATGTATGGGATCGAGAGCAAATGGACATAGGTGTGTTATCATTACTATAACATAAATTGACAATTGTTTTAACAAGTAAACAGTTTACCCCCCTTACCTACTTAGATATTTCAATTTAAAATACTTTTACAATAATTCTAAAAAAACTTTTCGGCATGAACAATCGTTGTTATTGTGTCAATACACAATTTTGTAGGCAGGCACAAGTTTGTCGCACCTACGATTTACATATTTTATTTGTAACCTGTACAATTACAGGTAGGTACAAATAAAATATATAAATCGTAGGTGCGACAAAAATATGAAATGAAATGGTTCCAATTTTTACAAGATATTATTATTTATTGCGAAATTTTGCCGTCCCTAAAAGTGCCGCCCGGGGCAGACGCCCCTGCCTCCCCCACTACGCTACGCTACTGTCGGGATCAAACTAAGACCTTTTAGCTTGGAAGGCAAGATTTCAACCGCTAGGCTATAACTGCTTTACACACTAACGAAACTAAATTGCACCATTCTTGTTCCAGGCAATGTTATTCTACGCTCCCCGCTGGCTATGGAAGTCATGGGAGGGTGGCAAGATCCGGGCCCTAATGATGGACCTGGACGTGGGAGTGTGCACGGAGATAGAGAAGAAGACGAAGAAGAAGCTGATCCTCGACTACCTGTGGGAGAACCTGAGGTACCACAACTGGTGGGCCTACCGGTACTACCTGTGCGAGGGGCTTGCTCTTATCAATGTTATAGGTGCGATTTTAATACATTTTTCTTCTTGATTTTTCTCTGCCTAACACACTAAGAGCGATTACGCACTGCATCCGATCCGAATCCGTAAAAATACGGATATAAAAAACCCGCACCGAATTCGGATATTGCTTTACGCACTGCATCCGATCCGCATCCGTGAAAATACCGATCTAGAGTAAAATCTCGGACCGAATTCGGATGTTGCTTACGCACTATTCCGATCTCTGATTCAAATTCAAACAATCCAGGGGCCATCTTTGGCATATGCCATTTGGCGTCTGATTTGAATCCGAGGTAATGCGAAAGCGTTCATACAAACAGTACTACGGCTACTTCGGTCCGTCAATTGTTCTTCCGAATTAGAAACTCACGGATGACGGATAGAAATCGGATGCCGGATGTAGTGCGTAAACTACCATACAAATAGTTCTATGGCTACTTCGGAACGTATTTTCACGGATTCGGATCGGATGCAGTGCGTAACCGCTGTTAATGTGCGTCCTGAGTGACGGCGCACGGGCGTTTTGCGGATTGGCTTTACCGCTTTGGTTTTACCGTCGATACCTGTCCTTAGTGCATGCGGGAAAGTTGACGCGTACGCGCGTGTTTAGTGTTTCGTTAATTTTACTTTGGTTTTAATAATGTCGATATCAAAATTCAAACGTTTCGAACATTTAATGCGCCGTTCATTCCGCCTGCGCGGTGCGCCGTCACTCAGGACGCACACTTAGCGTCTAAACACACATACAATACGGCCGACGTATCTTGGCGAGTCTGAAGTTAGCTGATTAGCTGCGCAGTAGACAATTCCGTTTCTAAAAGATTAATTGCGCAGCCAAACAACTAACTTCAGACTCGCCAAGATACGTCGGCCGTATTGTACTGTATCTTGCGTCGCGTATCTTGCGCAGTAATGCGCGCGCATGAAACTACTACGCCCTATTACGCTCGGCGTAACGACATAAAATACGCGTAGTGAGCCACGCAGGAGAATTCGTACGCGACGAAACATGAGCCGCGCAAATTACCCTCAATGTGTCTGTAGCCTAAGAGCGTTCGTGCACCGTGCCCGATCCAAATCCGCCAAAATACGATCCGTACATGCAGTACTATTTGTATAAAAGATCCGAATCTCATAGATTTACAGCTGAGTTTCCTCGAATCGTATTTTCACGGATTCGGACTTCGGACGTAGTGCAAAAACGCTCTGAATCTTTAATTAAATGCGGCAAAATGTATTTATTTTTTTATATTTAAGAGTTACCATAATATCGGCACTATCGCGTAACTGGGTTGAGGAGGAATGATGGAAGTCGCTCCGTGTAATATACTGGTATTCAGCCACATCTGGTAGACTGGAAGTTGATACCAGCGTAGTTGGGAAAACGCTTGGCAGAACTAAGGAATTACCACGATCATTTAATATTTTAGATCATTATAGTTTTCAAACACTGACAGCAATGTCATACGAGTCATCATCTGCCTAGCCTTTTCCCAACTATGTTGGGGTCGGCTTCCAGTCGAACCGGATGCAGCTGAATATCAGTATTTTACATGGAGCGACTGCCTATCAGACCTCCACAACCCAGTAACTGGGTAATACGATACTCTTGGTAAGACTGGTTGTCAGACTTTCTGGCTTCTGACCAACAGTAACGACTGTCAAAGATCTACAAATGACAGCCGGGACCAACGGCTTTACGTGCTTTCCGAGGCACGGAGGAAACTCGCTATGGTAAATGGTCACCCATCCACAGACCAACCTCGGCAAGCGTGGCTTAACCCGGAAGATCGGTCTATGCGGCTGTAATTATTTAGCCACGAGCTCCTCCATGAGCAATGTCATACGAGTAATATTTTTAATTAATGGTCTTTAGCGTACTCTGGAGAATAATTCAAACACTTTTCTTTTTGGTGGGATTTCAAATTAGGTCAGCTTTGTGGAGATTAAAAGCCTTGTCAAAAGCTGTGAAGTGGTTGTCACTTGTTTTGAGATGATTTTCAGTGACCTAATCGAGCCACTTTTCAGTTACTTTAGCATCCGAATTAGGCCTCAAGCTTTCAGATCCTGAAAGCCCTGTCAAAACCTGTTTAGACGTAACACAAGAACTTGAAATGATTTCCCGACAAAAAATTTCAGTAATCGTTTTAATTTTAGTTTAGCCTTTAGAAAAATATTCATTTCTAATAGCTTTTTAGATGATAAAATACGTATTTTTAATGGTTTTTTTATACTAAATTCTATTTAATATAACATTAGACAACAAGACCCATTTTAACAAGGAAATGTTTAGAAACAAACAACGTGTTGACTTCCAGCAGAGGTTCAACAGAGTATAATGCTTTTATGATCATTAATGATGAGCTGAAACTCTATTTGAAGAAATAGCTCAAAAGATATTCGAGCCTTGTCCACTTTTGTCTAATGTTATATGAAATGGAGAACATGTGATATTAAAAAACTGTCAGGAAGTATTTTTCAATTTTCTTCTGGTTGTAATTCTAAACTTATAACGGCCATTCACTTTCGCTTCCTGTCGCGTTTCCAATAACAAAAACTAAGTAGGCCGCGAGGGAAATAATGCTGTGCGCGCGATCTTGCCCCAGTGTGCCCATGAAAACAGCGGGTGGAAGCCCTACGTGGAAAATATAGACATCAGTTCTTAATCAAAATGTACGTTCACTTCTCATGTGGCTTGTAGCAACTTGGGTGTGTGTGAATTGTCATATTTATTTTTATTTAGTAAGGAAAACACTGTCGCCCATAATTCGTTTGCGAATATTTATTTTTTGATGATGGCTATATTAGATTTAGTACCAGGTGAGGAGATTAGGATAGGAATATTCATCAGTGGATCATAGTAATATTATGTCTCAGTAATGTTGTGTGATTTATTTAGATAACGAGACAAAACATAACTTAAATTAATACAATATAAATCTAAACTAAATCCAAAGTAAAAACCAAAGGAAAATTATATCCTAGACTAAAACTATCAATACAATCTCATTATCTAAATAAATCACACAAAAAACTAAATAAAAAAACATTAATAAGTCATGTTTGTGTGACAATATATCGTTCCTGCTATTGAAAATAAATGCATGTACTCGTATTTGTACTCCATATGTGGGAGATTAAGCTGAAACATATTATTGTAACATCTATTGTACCATAGTAGTCGAGTTAATAAATAATTTGATACATTAATTGGAAGTTTACAGTCTGAACATGAACATAAACCACCCAGAAAAAATATACAATATTTTTGTAGCAAGAGTCGCTGTTTTCGCGGCCCGCGCGGGACCTAAACATGTCCTAACTGATATATCAGACGCACATCTGTCGCGCGCACGATCTGAATCGTGAACCGACCCATGACAACAAAAGCAATACAACAGAAGGCTAACAATGTTTTTTCGTTTTGCTTTTATTAGTCGCTCTTTAAAAAACTTGCCAAAAGCTAAATAAAGTAAAAGATAAATTCGAAAGATACACAAATTACTGGAAGGCAAATCTAAATAATTTATGAACTGTTTGTCCGTATAAATAAAACAGCTCTGATTTGAGAGCTCTCTCTGAGTGTCGTTTTGAAATTACTTGAGAGGATCACGAGGTGTTTTTTTTTTTTCAAATGCCGTAATTTACTGAAATGCAGATGCCGCTTACATTTTGACAGCTTCTCAAAGGATGTCACTTCCAGCTGCCTTGATAGGAGGTGTTTATTAAGGGTCTCCCCACACTTATCGACGCGGAACCGTCACACACTTATGCCCGTAGACATAAAGCTTTTCCGACTGGCCTAAGCCGATTTCGCGTTGATAAAAGTGGGGAGACCTTTGTATAGGTCTGTACGCATACATAAACGGGACATCACTCAAAGTCATTGAGCGTTCATCTTGGTGAATAAAATACAAATTATAAAATGTGGAGGTTCTCGTCCATTATTCCTGCAGGTTGCATCTCAATCTGTTAAATCGGTCTACCATTTCTTTGTGTCCCATACCAGAAGCAAATTCTGCAAAACCTAACATTTATTCAGAGTACGGTACACACTGAACCCTCTGCCATTTTCTTGTTGTACGCCGCAGGGTCCTACCGCGCCGATTGTAAATCATAACATATTGAATTAAAACGCGCATCAACCAAGTTTTACAGCGCGCTGCTGGTTTGATGCCCCTGTTGACCTGAGCCCAAACTAGGCAATAAAAAAATACCGTGCGTAAGCGCTTTTTGGGTCCAGTTAGAATTTAGATGCGATGCCACGGGTCGTTGTAAACAGCCTATTGGGTTTTTAATGATCTCAGTAATAGAATAGAAAGATAATTTGTGTTTTAGTTGATACACCTAGGTAAATCACTACATGGTATAAAACAAAGTCGCTTCCCGCTGCCTGTCCCTATGTATGCTGAGATCTTTAAAACTACGCAACGGATTTTGATGCGGTTTTTTTTTAATAGATAGATGATTCAAGAGGAAGGTTTATATTTATAATACAATGCACCCGGGCGGAGCCGGGGCGGGTCGCTAGTACATGATAATTTAAAGAGTTGCTCAACAATAGAATACAATGGAATATACTTTATTGTACACCAAAATTGTAACACAGCTCTTAAATAATATCAAAATATTATATTATATTGAAGGGTACAATGGCGGTCTTGTATTACAATTAAGGAAAAGCTTCTACAATGTTATTTTTAGTATACCTATACAAAAACCGAGACACCCCAACAAGATTTTCATCAGAACTGCCTGAATATGTGTTTTTTTTAATAAATCTCCAAGTTACACCGCAGTTTATGTCTCGTTAAGTTCCCTAGTAAATTGTGAAATGCCTAAAATGTGCTATGCAGGGGTTGTCTAATACACGGAAAGACCATGTCAAGCCTCAAGGTGTCTATTCCCGTCAATTGTTATGGGTAGAAACCTACTGAAACATTATTGTATGAAAAAAAAATAGTGGTGTAAAAATATGTCAATCGATTCTCCTAGTGATTCTGCACAAACTAGTTTCAGGTTTAGTATATACTAAAACTAAGCTTGTATATTAAATTGAGGAGATCTAATAAGGTTCTTTAACATCTTATTCGGCTGTATATTCTTTGAAGTTTCTATCTTTTGTATTATAAAGTTTCATATGTCTTGCAAAAAATATCTTTAGAATTCATCCAGGAGGATCGGATTTCTTTCTTAAAATTGAGACGTTTGATTTACTTTTCTATATGTATGGTTTCCAGGGCAAATGTTCCTGATGAACCGTTTCTTCGACGGGGAGTTCATGACCTTCGGGCTGGACGTCATCGCATACATGGAGTCAGATCAGGAAGATCGTGTGGACCCCATGATATACATATTTCCAAGGTAATACTAATTTTATTGGATAATTTCAGCATATCGTGGTATGCTGTAGGAAATGTGCTTCTCTAAAACGGAAAGGTGATCCCCAGCCCAGAGAATTAGCGTTATGGCTTTCTGTATCAATTATGCTATTTATTCGTTTTCTGCGCCCATGGCAAGCAGATAACGAATAAACGCATCACATTAATTCAATTATTTCTAAATGTGGTTAGGTATTTTTCATATTATCCATATTGTTAACCACTTAATCAGTGGCGGCATCTATTTATTTATCTATTGTGTCTAGGATACCGGATTCCAATCAGAAGGTTCTTTTCTAGAAGGGTGGTTGTGCGAACATTACCTATGGTTACGCCTTTTCAAGAATTTTCCATTTATGACATAAAAATGTGTGTACATTTCAGGATGGTGAAGTGCACACTGTTCAACAAGTTCGGCTCGTCGGGCGAGGTGGAGCGACACGACGCGCTCTGCATCCTGCCGCTCAACGTCGTCAACGAGAAGATCTACGTCTTCCTCTGGTTCTGGTTCGTCATCCTCGGGATCCTCACCTTCATCACCCTCGTCTACCGATTCGTCATCATCTTCTCGCCGCGCATGCGCGTCTACATGATGCGCATGCGGTTCAGACTCGTCCGCCGCGACAACGTGGACACCATCGTGCGGCGCAGCAAGATGGGCGACTGGTATCTCCTCTACATCCTCGGGGAGAACCTCGACTCGGTGATATTCAGAGACATCATGCACGAGTTCGCGAACAAACTGAACCACAACTATCAGCACCACATCCACGGCGTGCCGGACGCGTGACCTCCGGTGCCGGGGTGGGTGTTCCACACGTGACTCACGTCACTGCAGCGCGACATGGACCCGCCCGTCTGAGCGGGCCCGGTCGGTTGCCCTGCAGTACCCCACGCATGTTCTCGAGTTCTGGACAATACTAACGAGTGTAAAGACTACTTTTATCGATACTTTTTAATCGAAATCGTAACAGTGCAATTCTAAACATGCAATAATAGTTTGTACTTAATCTTTAAGAACGTGATCTCAGGATGAATCCTATCGAAGGCCTTCTAATAGTTAACATCGACGGCTACCCCGTTAGTACTAGTATACTTTTTAGATCTATTTTTACTCATAGTTTCGCTGCTCGTAGTAATCTGTTAATCGACGCTTCGTTTTTTTTTCTACTTTAGCTGTTGTAATATGAAGGTAAGCACACGGTGAGCACACATTACACGATATACATACATTTTACACGTTTCACTCGCCAAGGATTTGACAGACCAAAAAAATTAAAGCAATAATTAATAAAGCAATTAAGTATTATAGTGTAGTTGTAATTGAAGATATTAACTAGTTGAACGAACTGTTCTTTTAGAGGAAGCGATTAATACCCGTGTAGATCACCGCGAATTTGACAGTGATGTAGCTTTTGCGTGTCAAAAGACATTCGAACGAAGTATAGAACATTTTAAACGCAATAAGTAACTTGTATATTTTTTTTGTTTCTAATACTCAATTGTTAGCAGCATAAAATGCTAGTTTCTTTCCTATTTTATTCGAAGCACTAAGTGAAAACTAAATTGTAACTAAGGAAAAAATCTCTTCTGAATAGTCAGATGTATTGTGTCATCTTCCATCTTCGTTGATTGGAAACAACACAAAAATGATTGTTTCTGTTACTGACACTATTTACAAAGAGATTAAAAACATCACATCTACGTAGAGCTCAAATGATGAAACATTGTTATGACGATAACCACACTGCCATGAACAACTGATCTAAATGTTCACAAAGATGTGTATTTAAAAGATGTTGTATTTGACTATTGATTTTATAATGGAGCGACTGAATTCTTATAATTTCTTCGATTTTTAGAAAATATTGATGTTTTTTTAAAGAAATCTAAGTAATAGAGATTTTGTTAAAGAATCGAATAACAAATTCTGTGATCGAATCTTTCATGATTATGAATAGATTTCTTTAATCAAAATCTAACATAAGTTTGCAGTTTTAATGTAACTACACAAATTTACAGAGAGTTAAATCATCCCAAGAATTCACTATAGAATATCGTTCAATTAGATGACGATAGTGAATTATATGGTTTGATGATTTACTTCATTATTTTATCCAAGATCAGATGGGGTGCATTTTAGCTGTAAGCTTATGGAGCTATTTAGAGAAATTTATTTGCCTAGAGTTAGGCTAAAATTATTATTGTTACAAACAATTGTTGTGTTCGTGGGAATATTAGAAAATTGTGTCGGCTCCGCTGGTCTGGAATAGTTGATCTCCACAAGTTTTAACTTTCGTTAAATTAAATCATAACTGTCATAATTATAAATACCAAGATACCTGGTAACAACTACGAATTCCTATCCTATAAATCCTTTTAGGATCTGATTTGAAGTTATTATTAACTAATAAACCAGTAAGTAGGTATATTCTGTTCAGTAATTCTTAAAATCTTTCAATTATTATTTTCAGCTTTCCGAAATAACAACTTCTTTGAAAATATACTTATACAGATAGTTCATTCCACGAAGACGCGCCGCACTCTCTCTCTCACTTGTATCGCCACAGAATGCTTAGATGTGTGCACGCACACTAATACAATTTAATAATATGAGATGTGTGCATACGCATCACGCGGCTACTGACCACAGAAAGGAGTGGGGCGCGGCTTCGTGGTTTGAACGCACTGTATTTAGCATGAAATATTTGGAGATCACATTCCACGATTTGCTAGACACCTAAATATTGTAAATGTAAAAAGGTTGTCTGGTTGTAAAAATGTAAAGTGTAATAATTTATGTATGCTGATGAGTTTGTACACAGCCTGCAATGGCTGCATCTTTCATTATGAACAGTTCCTATCGCCCGTATTCGGTTGTTAATTGTTAATCCTAATAAACAGTAAATAATACTAAAAATCTTCTCTGGTTCATTCTAAAATAAATAATGTAGGTAAACCCTAGTGAATAGTGGCGTCAAAACAATTTTGGATGAATTGGTGTTGCGCGCACGCAGACTAAAGTTACATGCGCAACATGTTACAGAACAGCCATGTTTTTCTATCGTTGGTACCAGAAATACTTGGCATATGTTGCACTTTGCGCATGTAGCTTCTTGCGTAACACGTTCGGCGAACTCTGCTCCGAATACGGGCGTAACAGCAACACGATCCTGTGAACCATGCCAAATATTGTGCCAAAAGATAATGTATAGCGAAGTGTTACGACATACGAGAGTTACCATGGGAGATATCGAATAAATAATTTTGAAAATTGATACTGATTTTTATTTCCTTTAAGATTTTTTTTAATCTATCTTTTACCGTTTTACGAATATTGTCGGTGCGCTTGCCAAAACCCATATGTGCACGGCCAAAAATCTGACATGTGCACGAAAAATACAAAAAAATATGAGAATTTTGAGCTTGTGAAGTAACACTAAACAAATGTTTTATCATAGTATGAAAACAAGATGACTTGCTAGCGTTTTGAATTTTTAGATTTTTCTTAAACTAATTAGTCAGTAACAGTTCCCTTCCTGAAAATTTGATAAAATCCACATAAGGCTTTTGGCAAGCGCAACGACGATATGTTGTGGTGGCTTGGAGGTTACAAACCCGCTTGTTAAGCACAGGGAACCCAGTACCAATGGTGACTTTTTCAGAGTCATATTTTATGTACTTTCTTAGTTAATCTAAGACGCCACGGACATACGATGAAGGAAAACATCGTGAGGAAACCTGGTCTGAAATCGCCAACCCGCAGTGAGCAAGCGTGGTAATCAATGTCGTTCCTTGTCTGTATGAGAAGTATTTGCCTTTGTGGGACAGTTACAGGCTGATTTATTTTATTAGAATATTATTTATTTTATTAGTCTAAGCTGGCCTGATAGTATCGGCGGAAAAATCAGATAACCCATGGATGATCAGAGAAATGATATCGATCAGATGATATGTGGATCCCATATAACCATTAAACAGCTTCTTGAAACACTTTTGATGTTTCCATCTCTATACGATCAAGCACCTTGGACGATGCTTGATCGATTACTAGAGTTTCCTTAACTAGACCGTTTCCCACAGCTCACGATACCGCACGATACAAAGTGTGTATGATTACGGTTTACCTACTCACGTGCATTTTTCGGGATTGCCCGACTATGTTCGACTCGCGACCTCACCGCGTGTTCAGCTCATGATTAAGGGCTCCGTTTGGGTCCGAAACTAGTCGGGTATCTAATCCCGACGGCTCTCGAATCTCGAAGACGTGAGTAACTAATCATAAATATGAATATGTCTCACGTAATCATAGATACAAAAACGATAAAAAGTGGTGACGACTCCAAGCGCCATCTATTTCTATGAATCTTTACTACGACACTAATAGTGTCGTGAAGTTTCGTGAGTAAACGGTTCATAGCATTCATTACAGAGTTCCAAAACTCAACGTCCACCCGGGAACAACAGATAGGACAGTTTAAGAAAGAACAGAAAAAAAAAGTTCAATGGTTTTCAAGTTTCAAAGTTACCATAAATAAAATTTCACCTCATAGAATTTGGGGTGCATGAAAAGAGCCTCCACGAGTGACGATATAAGTACGCCCGGTGCACCCTGGGCAATCAGTCCCGCTACCAACCTTGCTGACAGCTAATCTTTTCACCACGGCATGAGATATTTTCGAATAAAGAGTGCTGAGACAAAAAAAAACCTCATAGAATCTTTAGAATCTACTGTTTCTTGATAAGCGCGACTGCAGAGCGTGAGGTCTTGGGTCGGGCAAAGTGTTGTTGGGTTTTTCGTGTGGAATTTTTCAGTAGCAGCCCGGAGTCTGGATTTGTGCCCGGTCGATGGCAATAGGCTCGCCGCCTATTATATGGGACGAAAACATAACGGCGTAATGTGGGTATACTATACAACTCTGCCAACCCTTCGGGGAATATAGGTGTGAGTTTATGTTATGTAAAAATAACTCGGAAACTAACCAAGACCATCCGTGGTGTCTTTCTCTGAACTCACTAAAACCCTTCATCCTATGAGATTATACAGATTTATTTAGAAACAAACTAATAAAAAAGGTAACATTTAATAAACATTCAATGAAAAGTTTCGTTGCGTTGTTTTTCCACGAAATCGTAATTCAGATGAAGAGAAACATACAATACGTTAAAGCGATGGGCCAGAAACTCTGATAAACTAAATTCAATGTAGTTTTGGTTCAGCCGCGTGTGTGTTATGGAATATGGTCTACCTAGTATAATTTATAGGAAAGATTCATATCATAGATTTAACTGCTAGCAAATTAACGTTTTGTTGTCATTTGCAAGAAAGATGACCATTACCTACAATTCGTATACAATCTCGTTTTGTTATTATAATATTGTTGCCAAGTTGTTATGTAACTTAGTAGTTACTAAGTCGTTTGCAAATATAAATTATTATTATTAGATATTAATTCCGATTTATGAAAAAAAACAGGACCCCGAGGGGTCCATGTCACTAGTGGCCGTGGCTGGCTATCCTACCTAACATCATTATTATGATAATAATACAATTTTGGTGGCTACATTATTCACTGGTCTGTGGTCAAGACTGCATTTTTCTCTCTTAACTTTCCTAAATCATAGCACTGTATTCGCTGAATTTGTTAAAGATCTTCTTTTTAAAAGAGTAGCCATGGAGTTTCTTGCGGGCCCTTCTCCATAGGAAACGACTAATTGGAACCGTGCACCTATATTTGACTTTTCATAAGCGCCTGTACCCATTGGTTTAGTGAAATAAAAAAATAATAGTTATTTGTTATACAAGAGTGCAGTTGTTTTTTAACCGCGTGCTCAATTTTGATGACCGAGCAAGCGAAGGATTCTAAAATTGAATCACGAGCGCAGCGAGTGATTCAAAAATTAGAATCCTGAGCGTTAGCGAGGGAATCAAAGAGCACGAGGTGAAAAATCTTTGCACTCGAGTGCAACACGTAACTTTTCATCCCACCTCAGCGAGGAAATGACTTAATGTAAAAATAATAAACTTCCTCGTCGCTAGAATCACTCATTTTAGGTTTTTTACCTGTTTTCAAGTTTCTTGTTTTTAACCTAAGGTTTTAACAATACGACGTGAAAAGAAATAGGCGCGTAAAGCAAATAAAAAAAAGTAATACACCAAGAAGGTTCCGAGTCGGAGTTTTAACTAATTAATGTATGTTTTTTTTTTTAAGTTTAAGTTTCACATCACCACGGGAGAACAGTGGCGGCGTAGCATGGGTTACCACCCGGGGTGGCACCCCGGTTACTATTGAGCACCCCCGCAAATAAAACAACAAATTAATACTAAACGTGCCTAGGCGACCCAATTGCCGCACGTTCTCGTGGCTGAGCAAGTATTTTTTCAGTGCTGCTGTGTTGCGGACGATTTCCTAATTTCCTTAGTCGAAAGTTCGTGACAGTGGCTCTCTGTGGGCGCGGACTGTCATCCGATGGAACTTGGCACCCGGGACGGACCGCCTCCCTTTATGCCGCCGAAACGGGAGAGTTGCATTCGCCATGCTGGGTGCCCTCGTGGAGGGCTCATTTTAAATGTAGGTTTTGAAAGGTCATGAAAGAAGCAAACACCTATTTTACGACGCAATAGCGTATTTTTCACGGTTTTTAACCTAATGCCAGGAACCCTCCTTGAGGGGTTGACTCTTAACGCAAACGTAATGCCGAGGACCCTCCTGGAAAGTCCGCTAGCAATATGTATGGCGGGATGGCATATGAGCTCTATGAAAAGTGTGGTGGACTCGAATGTGTTAAAGTGGACCGTGATTTAAGTTCTAAGTATAATTTTCCCTAAACTATTGCAAACAGCCTAAGCGACAAATAAGCCGGGGTAAGTAATAGGCAGAGTCGGCTTTAAAAGGATAGGACTTACCTACAAGTGACTGTCGGCGTACGGCGTGCACGTGGATCAGCAGAACTGCATCCTTGCGATCGTCGATCACTTCACAGCACTATTGCAAATATTTTGGCTAAATTTCGTTTACAATAGTTCAACGCAGGTCAATAAAAGTTCAAGCGTTTTTAATACAAGTCTTGTACACTTTTTACTGAAAACTAGTACCTAGACGATCCAGCGATATCTACGGCCGCGAACAAAGGTGGGAACCGAAAACGTGTCATTTGAAGTTGGCGACACTTGAGGGTAAAAGGAAAAAATAATAGGAAAATGGTGGGTAGGAGCAGTACTGACTGTTTGCAAGCGTTTTTGTGTAGGTATCTCCATACGTAATAATAAGGATAAGCTAGACAGATATAAAAGGTTAGACTTCTTCAGCTGATCTACACAGAATGCTCTCGCTTCGTCGAATGACCACCGCCTTTATAAGCTCGGGTGCATTGATCCATATCGACGACTACCTTCTTTTGTCAACATTGCCCAGTGCTACCCGCTACCGATAACACTTGTGGGATAAATATATGCATGAGAGGATTCATGTTTCGTGAATAGTCTGACGGCTGGAGATTGAACCCACCCGCAACTCGATCGCCAGAATAACATTCTAGCCTTTCGGCTAGAGCCTAATTTAGCAGTAAAATAAAACAATATAGATAAAAGAATAATATTTGTATAATTCATCTGAAAATGAAACATCGCGTCTTCTAACAGCTACCTACTTTTACAGTTTGTCATTACTTCGTCTAAACAAAATAATCAAGATATATTTCATGCAGTTTATATATTATTACGCTTTATTTGAGAGAATGAGCAGTTATGGAAGTAGATTTATAAGAAATTCAGGATATTGGACGATGAGCAAAAATAAATTCGATTTTTCTATTCAAAATTTGACAGATTTGGAATGGTGAACCATCATGAACCATGTTTCGCGGCCATCTTGTAGCTCATCTCGTCCAATATGAGAACTTCTCATTTTTTACAAAAAAATGCAAATTAACATCTTTATTTAAATGTTTCCTTTGAACATAATTCTGACAATACACATCAAAAATAAAAATAACTAGTTTTAAAAGTAATTACTTAAAATAATGTCTTAATTCGAGACGAACGTATCATACAGAGTATATAAATATTAACACAAGATTTAAACTAATATAGGTAATAAATGCTTGATCATTACAGATAATATTACATTTAATTAAAGAGAAATTATAATGATAATTTCATCAATATAACTTCACTTTACATGACACTTATTTTTAAAATAAGATAAAAATTTAACTTGCGCTCTTAAATGGAAAGTGTTGCCGCTTTTTAAACTCGAGTAGGTATTTTATATGTAATAATTTTGCCCAAATAGAGAGACATCTTTCAATAAAACGTATAAAGAAAAAGCCATGCGCCACGACCCAAAGTTACGACGGCTCTGAAGTTCGGCGAGTGGTTGCGCAGTATTAAAATATATAGGTAAATTTGCAACTGCGCCAATTCAATACGACTGGCGGGTACTGTGTTAAAATTTAAATTGGCTCTTCGGAATATGAACTTCGTTAAATATTCTTGGCATAACATAGGGTACAACTGGCGAGGCGTAAGCTGAGCTTTGCATTTGTGTAAGTGCGTATAGAATCGATTGCCAAAAAGCAGTATAAATCGGTCAAAGGACGCGTCTCCATTCATTCTCACACAAATGCAAAGCTCAGCTTAGGCCTCGCGGACGGTATCTAAAAATGCCTGTTTAAAAAGCGACAACCTAAAACCCGCGCAAGAAATAATAATTCTCCGTTTCAACGAAATACAGACTAAAATTGAACTAAAACTAATCGTCTGTTAGGAACATACGTATAACTATTAAATTCACTATTTACATCTTGTCTTTAATTGCAAATATACAGTCATATTCCGGATAACGCGAATTTTGACCGAGATAACTTTTTTCCTCTAAATTCCTTACTTAAAACTTTTGAGGAACATGATAGTAATCTTTGCGTAAATCCAGTTTATTGCTGTATTAAAAATACCAAAGCCGCGTTTCCATTATGAAAGTTGCGTACACGCAAGCTGCAAGTAACTTGTACTGAAAATATTAGCTTGCATGCTACTTACACAACAGTTGTACAGTTTCAACCTACCTACCTACCTGCACTACTGTAATACCTACGTGCAAGCTGCTTGCATACTGAAAATGCGCAATAACTTACGAAAATAAAAGTCACTAAAATGGAAAAGTTGCGCAAACGCAAGTCGTACGTACAAATAATAACTCTTATGGTATATTAAAATTACTAAATATACAAATAATATACTTTTTGTGATTTTAATAGATATTTTTTATATTTTATGGCATTCTTATTGAGCGCATTTAATTTTATGAACAGACGTTAATTATTATATCGAGTTTGGAGAGCGTACGTTTAGATCATACTCCATTTCATATGGCATTAGAAAAAATGGCCACCAAAGCTCGAATATCTTTTTAACACTTTCTTCAAATAGAGTTTCAGCTCATCTTGATTGACCGTTAAGGTTCACAAAAGCATTATGTAGCGTCGAATCTCTGCTGGAAATACGTTGCATATTTCTATAAATTTTCATGCTAAAATGAGTTTTATTTGTCTAATGTTACATGAAATGGAGTACAAGTTTCTTGCTTTTAAATAATACTTGTCAGTTGTATTTCTAGCTGATGGAATTTGTCTAAATAATATTATCAGAGGTACTAATGTTTGTGACAATGGTCATCAAAGTCAAAAAACTACACATAAACGAAGTCACTCGAATAAGATTCTTCATTTTGAATATAAATGTTTATTAACACTAGTTATGTTGATGAGATGAACATATTGTGGCGAAGAAAAACATGTAATACAGCGATCATACTGGATTATGTTCCAGATTTAGGCCTGGAATCTTACATTACTGCCCATTACTGTCGTAATGCTGGGCGTGGGTCTCATCTCGGAATGTGAAGTTTAGTTTAGTCCTTAGTCTACCACAATAGCCTGGTGTGCGTTGGGACTACACACACGATGGAGAGTTTTTCTTTTTAGGCCTCCCTTTTGTGCAGACTTCTTTATATCGTTTTCTTTCACCGTTTACATAAATTGAAAACGCTAGTGGTGCAAATTCCAACAGCAGTTAAGTCTCTTTTAAAAACGTTAACCTCAGAGAACATGTTTCAAAGTTCTTTTGAAGTCAAAACACTTAGAATCATTTTACTGTTGGAACTCTACATCTTAATACCGCGGCCACACATTGGACTCAACTTTGAGTCCAAGCTTGGCTCCAAGATTAAATGGGAAATTTTGAATCCAACTACTGTTCACATCACTGTGCAAGTATCTTTGGAGATCCATCCACACATTGGTATATTGGCTCCAAAACATTACATTGGTATACGGCCAATGTAAGGCCGTGGTATTAGCCAGTAATGACTGATTTTTTAAAGTAAGCGCCTCCTAGGCACATGTTTATCTCCGCCACAACACAGAAACAAATGATATCGCACTAAAACTTAACAATTTGTCTAAAAAGTTAACTTTCAACGCGCAAAAGAGCGAAAATGCTAAAAAACCACTCCAATATAACGGAGCTTATAATTTTATTACAAAAATGAACACCGACCAGTCAGATGATCACAACACTCGTTACGATTTGGTGCCGCGAGAGGGCGACACTGTCACAGTAAAAAAAAGCGAAAAATTTAAAAAAACTTTCGCTTTTCAAAAAGTTGTGGAATTCTATTTAAATACGATATAAATACACAAATGATACAATACATCACTGATTACCTTCAAAAACGTGGAAATATCCAATACAAGGCCGTAAGTAACTTTTTTTCACGCAACAGTTATTTATTCGAAACATTCACATACAAGTTTAGTCAAAATTTATCCAAAAACCACAATATCCATACAAGTCCATACATTTCATACAACGTTACAAGTTAAGGCCATAAATTTCCAGTCGATCTTAACAATGCTTATCATAAAAATGGCTTCATACACAATCTACCAGGTTGGGCGAATATTTGAGTACAGGTAACACAGGAAAATTAAAAATGAATTGCCATTGTAAAAAAAGTTAAATACTAAATGCTGCCATACTGAAAATGTAAAAATATTTGTGCTACGATATGATTGAGATTATTTTTGAGACATGAAAAAACTGAATACAATAATTTGAACTATCAAAGATCAATAGTCTTTATTTATTTAACTAACCTTAAAAACAACTGTCAGAGTATATTAAAACGTTAAAATAATTGTAAAAAGAACTTATAAAAAAACTAACTACATGATATGCATTAAAACTGTTTCGTAAAAAATGACTTTTTTACTCAGATCAGTCCGATTCAGAATCTTTTCGGTAAACAGTTGTCGACCGGTTTGCTTTGCTATCTCATTTCGTCTAACTATTCTCTTAACGAGAGACAAGGGGACAGAAAACCGAATTGTTCGACAACAGATTAATCGAATCGTTATGAATCAGATCACTTCAGATCAGGGTACTTGAAACACGACGGTTTTCCCATATTACATTACATTGCGCGATCAATACAAAAACATTATTTAATTACCTTTTAAATTATTTTTATGGACCGTCAATGTAGTGTATAAGCCGTCGTAAGCTTGGCCCTCCAGATGGACTGCGGGAGGCAGGAGGGGAATGAGTATCCAATCGCCTGTTGACCGTCAGCAGCGATAGATAACATCGGACTGGGGGCTTACAGTGGCCTCTTATGAAAACGCTCAAATGCCAGCCAGTTAACTTCCGTTCAAAAGCAGGCCTGGTTCTGAATCGCTTAAAATCGTACCATGACAGTACTAAGGTGAACGACTATTGAACCAAGTTGAACGGTTATGCTTGTTCATGGTACGAAAAATCTATACAATAAAAAAAGGTGAACGGATTTCGTAAACATCAACGTAGCAGGCCTGCCGCAGGCTTGCTTTAACGATGTCATAGTACAAAAAAGCAGGGCAGTTCAACTTCCAGGCAACTTCTGTCCTGATTTAAGAGCTCATAGTAAGCCCCCTGGCTTATTGGTCGAATCATTCCCCTCCCGCGTCCCGCAGATCATCGGTAGGGCCAAGCTTACGGCGTTTTACCTATAAAACATGTTCCTCACTGTTCCCCAAATTCATATCTAACTAATGATATTCATCAAATTTTTTAATTCAAACTAAAATCATAAACAAATATTGAAAATATTGAACCTACAGAGATATACACAATTTCTGTACGTTTTAAAGTGAATTTTGTTAGTTAAATCCACTAGCAAGTTTCCATCGCGAAAGTTATTGCAGCGAATACTCGGTTACTTCGTAAAACTTGCAGAAATTGACTTTCTGCGATTTTGTGGATTTTTATCCAATACTCGCATTACGTATCGATTGAAGTGTAAGATAATTTAATCCCGTTCGAAATAGAGTGAAACGAGAGAACGTATGAAAAACGCTAGTTACGCGACTGAACTACATTCATTATAATTTCCTTTCAAAATAAGAAATGCACATAATAATATTAATATAAATGGCAGTGATAAATACTCAATAATGACTATAGAATACTAAGAAAAAAACAACCAAATGCTAAGAAATAGCTGGATTTAGGTACCTACTGATTTCGTTGTTCATACGGACTGTTTTCTGTCGCACCAACTAAACTAAAGATATTGCTTTCAAAACAAAGAGAGAGACGGAACACTTTTATGAGGTTGTCAAATTAATTTACGAGTTCCAATTAAATTTTTCTGGCTCCATCGTTATTCGATGATTCTGCCAACGTCAAGGTTGAAAAAGACACTGTGATAAGTACGTAATGTATTACACTAAACAAAAACTATTAACCGGTGTTTGTAGCGTTAAAATCAGACGAGCATGTTGAAAAGGACAATACATTATGTTAATTAACAAACACAAGACCTAACAAATTAAATGTTTAAAGGAGCAAAAGAGATAAATGGATGGGTTTTAAAGTTTACTTGTTAAATATCTCCATTTTTAGGCGTTATATGCTAAGGTGTCATCTAAATCTGTTTGGAATTTTAGTTCAACCTAATTTGACAGTTCTAATATTCTTCTATCTCTCTCTTGCTTTATTTGCAAGTAAAGGATCTTCTATCTCTCTCTTGCTTTATTTGCAAGTAAAGGATAGCAATATTAGTTTAGTTAGTGCTCAACAGAATTGGAGCCATTGTCATATAAAATTAAAGAAGAATACAAAATAGATTTGTGAGCTTAAAAATATAAAAATAATTCAGATTTCTAGTAGAGATTTCATAAGATTATTTTAGTATTTTTGCGGACGTTTTCGTTAGCCCGGACGAACTGAATAATTTATCATGGTTTAGCATAATTGCATAATCAGACCATTACCACAGTATATATAAGCTAAAGCAGTACTTCAACTACCTACAATTGACCGAATTGACACACTCACACAGACATGGACTGTAACAAGACTTCCAAGTTATCATCGGATTACAGTCAGTCACGGCTGTCATAGAGTACAGCCGGGGACTTGAAGTGTTTATCAGATTTCAAATTCGATTCCTTCTCACATTGTGTGCAATAAGGTATAAGATGTCATATCAGCTTACATAAGTAGACATAAATATTACTTTTTAAAATTGTGAAGCGTCGATTATAGCAAAAAGGTAAAACCACACTTTGATGTAATGAACTCCTTTTTGGATGTGTCTAGTGAAAAGTTGTATTAGAGCGAATTTGATTGAATTTATCTTATTCTGTGCTACCTAGTGAATAGCCTCTTTAAATCAACCTTTATATGTCAATTAAGAAAAAAATATCTTTGTCAATTCTTTGCGAGCGACCGAGCGACCTTATGAAAACGTAATGTGCAAGCAATTATAGACCTTAGGGTGGTAAACATTTCAAGTCCGCGACTGTACATGACAAAGAGTGCATTATACTCAGTATACAGTGCGTGTCTGTGTGAGTGTGTCAATTCAAGCGATTATTATTAAGTTGAGGTATTGCTTTAGCTTATATATCTACTGTGGCATTACTGTCCCACTGCTGGGCATGGGCTTCTTCTCAGAATAAGAAGGATTTAGGCCTTAGTGCACCACGCTGGCTTGCTGCGGGTTGGCGTACTACACACACCATCGAGAACTTTATGGAGCCGTCTCAGGGAGTCTACTCCCTAAGCACGAAGTTCGTGGTTTCGGCTTTAGTTACGAGCGTTTCCTACTCCCTATCACCTACGGACATACGATTATTTCGGGGCCCGAACTAACAATGAATGACAACACGATTTGACAGTTGTCCCTACTACCGATGTGTTTTTGCCCGTCCGAAAAGTTGAACTTGACACTTGTTTTGTTCACTCCTACGTTTCGGGCTACTTTCGGACGGGCGACTAACTTCGTTGACGGACTTAGGGAGTAGGCCCCCAGGTGTGCAGGTCTCCTCACGATGTTTTCCTTCACCGGTAACGCAAGTGATAATTAAATTCTAATCCGCACATGAATTCGAAAGGTGCGGAAAAATCAGATCAAAATATTAAAAATTACTTAAATTATGGCCTATATAAGTTTCAAAGAATCTCTTATTTAATTTGTTTTAACTGTTAGCGTCTATTGCGAATCCTTAAGTAGAGTATTTAACGCTATATTACTGCATTTCACGATGACAAGTGGACCATTGCAATTTGAACTTTATATCAATGTAGAGTCATCATGAAATGCAACAATAAAATCAACAGCGACATTGGGCAAGTAATTGACTATCGTCGACTACAGCTGAAAAAATACTACATTTAATTATATTTGTATATAGCAATACTGCTATTTCCTGATCACATACTTTATTAGTAGATAGCCCACATATACCGGATGACTTCATTTATTGTCTAGAAAAAAACGGGTATAATAGGTGAACGGAATAGAGGGCTGTGGCAAACTTTTTTCTTTCTTTCTTTATTTTTTCATGAAGTTATTATATCTATAGATATTTACTATAAAAACTAAAATCATACGCAGGTATGTATGATTTCAATTAAGATATTATTTAATCGATTTATTTATTTCAAAATTTCTGTTTTTATTTAGTATGAAAAATACACATTAGTTATTTAAATTTCATTACAGGCAATTGAAAAAAAAAACTATGCCATGAGGTTCTACTCCGTTCACATACCCATTTTTTTCCAGACGGTCAAACAAATCATCTGGTATATGTAGACTTCTCAACCAGGTACCTCTCTAGAATGTTTTGTTTTTATTTTACACCAATTTTTTGGGACTAAGATTATTATTTTACTACGTAACATAGATTGGCAATGTAAATAATAAGGAAGTGGCGTATGTTAGAGCGAGATAGATTGACAGGACTAATTTGAAATATAATATCGACCTGCATCGGCTGGGCTTTTGAAGTGAACGTTACAATTTGCAACTAATTTCATTTCTTTTATGGTACGTTTGCCAAATCTGTTGTAATCATAATGCTTTTTACTTATTGGTGACGTGTGGTGTGCTTAGGTGTAGCTCATCCAAGCAGGAAAACTTGCAACTTTCAAACTATATTATAAATCGTTTCGTTCTCACCTTTTTGTCACTTTTGCCAATCTATACAACTAATCTATGTTTTTAGATGCCAAGTTAACTTAAAGCACATCTGGATTTATCGCATAAATGCTAAACTAGCTGTTACAAAGCTTACCTAATGCTGTAACCAAAAATGTTACAGTGTAATCTGGAATACTTTGATCAAAATGCGCTATACGCTAGCCCAGTCAAAAAATATTGAGCAAAAGGTAAAGATGATGTTTTCAAACAAATTCAAGACGGCTTGAAATAGCTGACTAATTATTTTACTAATGGCAGCACCGAATTATAAGGTTAGTTTCACAAGTGATGCTTATTTCCAATTTAGGGTAATTAATCTTCCTCGAGGCGTTGTCTGCGGAGTGCGGGTGATGCTGCGATGCTGTGAGGGTACTGGGGTTCGTATGTTGTGGGATGCTGGAGGATGTAGCAAGATGATGTAGGATGTGTGTCAGACGCCGAGCACGGCGACGGAGGGCGGCGGGCGTCACGCTCTCGCTCCGGCCTTCTCGCCCATACGCTTAGCTAACTCAGTGATTAGCTCTCTGGAACAAAACATACAACATATGAGTATATAGAGAACTCGTAAATGTTGGCTAACTGTCATGACACCGAAAATTTGGGCAGAGGTGTACAGTACACCCACATTTGGCCTTCATGTTTACGTCCCATGTAATAGGGGGCGAGCCTATTGTCATCAACCAAGCACTAATCCAGACTCCGGGCTGCTACTGAGAAATTCCACACGGAAAAACCCAATAACACTTTGTCCGACCTGGGGATCAAACCCAAGACCTCACGCTCAGCAGTCGCGCTTGCGACCACTAAGTAGTAGACCAACGAGGTAGTCACTGTTATGACATTTTTGAAAAAAAAGGGAAATACCCGGTTTGTCCTCTAGCATCAGTGAGGTTGTTATTCATCACCGGCCATTAGTTACTAATCTATTCCAAGTCTGAAGCAGGTGATGAGTTTGGTAACCTGGCTTGCAGAAGACATAGTGAGGTTTTAGGCGAAGTCTATCAAAAAAGAAGTGAATCTTCCAACCAGGGAATGGTGTTCCGTGTGAAGTCGGACTAAAATATAAATCTTCCTCACCGCACGCTGGGAATAGAAGCGTCTTGTAAGATTCACCAAAACCCAGCACGCGTGGTAGTAGGATCTTTACCGTCCGCCTGCCTAACTACCACCTAAACATTAAAGTGTTCCGTCTCTAGTATGCGAGAGCCAGGGGGATATAGAGGAATCCCTCTATATCTGTTACTTGAATTTGCCTGCTCCATCTTGGACCCTATCTGCCCTTACCATCAGGGGCGACTAAGGACAAAAGGGACAAGAAAAAAAATGGTATTATTATGCTCTACAAGCAGCGAGCCCGACCGTTGATGGAACGTCTGCAATAACTACACTGATGCTGAATTCGATGACATCACTGCACTGTAAACTAAGTTCTAGGTATTGTTATAATGTAACCTGTATATGAGCGGGTCCATGTTCCTAGCGAGCATGTACAGCAGCCACCAGTCCCCGATGTCGGTGCGTCGCGACACCAGCACGGCGGTCTCCATGGCGAGCGTGCGCGAGCGCGCGTGCAGCAGGCGAGGACGCACTGACGGGACGAAGATTATCACCAGTCTGCAAGGGAGGAAGGAGAGGTTTTATTTATGAAGGCAACGTCATCGATGGTCTATAAGACAAATGTAATAATTACAGGATTGGTAATTTTTCAGGAAAGCAGTTTAACGTTTGACATGTTATCATAAAACTTTGTGAATTCTTATTGTTTTGATACCGTTAAATTATATAATATAGTAAAATTATAAATATGCAACTACGATGGGAAGAATGAGATGAAAAATGGCTCTAATAAGTGTAAATGGTACTACATGCCCATTTAATACATTTGGCATTAAAATGTCCTAACTCAATTATTTTGTACTTAGTACGTTTCTCTTATATACCATCGATATGATATAATTATGAATATAAGACAGAATTAGTGGAGGGTTTTTAAAACCTTGGAGTAACAAAATCGCTGAATCTGCAAGTAAAATTATTGAAAGCGCAAGTTATTGAAGCAGGTGAAGTTGAAGCAAATCAGCCTATGTGAGAGGCTGCTATAGGTACATCGCTAGCTCCCACAACATTTTACAATATTTACAATACTAGGGGTCGCTATCGGCTTCGCCCGCGTGGATGTCGTTTATCGCGTATTCCGCGTTTTTTGATAGACTATATCCTTCTCCGAGTTCCAAACTATCTCTGTACCAAGTTTCATCAAAATCGATTCAGTAGTTTAGTCGTGATGAGGTAATAGACACAGATTTACTTCCGTATTTAGAATATTAGTAAGAAAGTAAGGATAATAACATAATTTAATATTCAAACGATCTATCCATCCCATCCTAAATATAGCTCATGACATAAACCAAGAGTGACAAGCACTTAACCACGTACTTATCATAATTAGCTAGTGAGAGCCGCTATCAGCTCACCTCGTTACGTGCAAGTAACCGACAGTTATGTCACGCTGTTTACAATGATAAGGCACAACCTGACACATTATGATGTATTGAGTGTTTCTTAAGCTGGGTTTATACTTGTGGTGATTTGTGAAAGGGCACGAGTTTATTTAGATAGGTTAATTGTTTTAAATGTTTTAATATCCTCGTTACTCTCAATATATCTTTATCTTATTTTATTATACACTGATTTTCTTTGTAATGTTTTTTGATGACAATAAAATTAACCATGTCAGTTGTTTTATATATGTACTTTTGTAAATGTGAGAGCTTTGTAGACTTGCTAGATGCCTGGACACCTATTTAATTTGTGACTAAATTTTTTTTTTTTTTTTTGTTTGTTTTATGCTAAATCTACATTGATCTCTCATAACTATTCTAAGTCATAACTGTACCCACTCAAATTGTTAAAGATATGGATTTTAAAAAGAGTAACCATGGAATTTCCTGCCGGCTCTTCTCCATAGGAAACGACTAATTGGAACCGTGCACCTAAATTCGACTTTTCATAAGCGCCTGTAATGGTTTATGTGAAATAAAAACTTTTGTTTTTTTTTTTGATTTACGCGTACCAAAATTAAAATTTATAGTTTGCATCAGTTCAGCGACTTGAACATTTGCGGCATTTTGTGTAGGCATAAGGCTGCTTATCCACCAGAGATGTGTTATACAACGTTGCTATGGATGCGTTTATATCCACCAATCATATTCATTGATCCACATAGCATAGCATTGGTGGAAACTGATTTAACAAAGCTACGTTTTTTATATGGAAGGATGCGTGCTATGGATGGTCGCGAATGGTGTAGCTATGTGCAGAGAAGTGTACCTACAGTAGGCGCGCGTTTGTCACCGCGGCGCTCGAGCTGCGCATCTTCCTCGCACAGTTACCTTGCGGCGGCGCATTTTCATAGCAGATCTTACTCGCTCCACTACATAGCTTAGGATCATTCTCGCAGCATAGCACATCTGTGGTGGAAAGGCACCCTAAGGGTTCGGCAAGAAATTGCTGAACCGGCAACACAGTTCTTAACAAGCAGGGGCCTAATTCTCCTAAAATAAATTGTTGCCAAACGCAATCGAACCACAACCGTCAGTCAGTTTTTGTTTTCGTAAACTTTAAAAATGATTGATTTTGTTTTTTGTGTTAAACAATTAGATAGCTTTTGAAATTGAGAACTGTCTGAATGAACGGTTCGGCCTTGGTTCGGTTGTGATTTATCAAGATCTATTTTAGGAGAATTGGGCCCCAGGTCTTTAACCTCCCGGGCACCACGACATATATCTACGTACGTACTACGTACAAACGAGAGATCTTCTCCGAAAACCATACAAATCAAAGAAAAAACATAATTCTTCATTAGCCTACATTTTTGACTCACCTGTATATAATAAGGAGGGTCAGCACAACCGCGAGTATGATGTACCAGAACCACAGGAAGATGTAAGTCTTCTCGTTGACGATGTTCAGTGGCAGGATGCAGAGGCTGTCGTGGGTTTGAATGCTGCCTGATGCACCGAACTTGTGGAAGGTGCACTTGGTGATGCGAGGGAAGATGTAGATCATTGGGTCGTATCTGGAAAGATAAGTTGTGATATGAACATCATTATGTACTAGCGACCCGCCCCGGCTTCGTACGTGTACGTTTTATAGCTTATAAACCTTCCTATTGAATCACTCTATCTATTAAAAAAACCGCATCAATATCCGTTGCGTAGTTTTAAAGATCTAAGCATACATAGGGACAGACAGCGGGAAGCGACTTTGTTTTATACTATGTAGTGATAAGTAGATTTTAGTTTGGACTCCAGCTTTGGAGGCTGAAGTCCAATAGTGGACTATGAAATAGCCCGAACCAATTTAAAAAAAAAGGTAGGTACGCAAAAGTACGGTGATAAAGGTTAAAAAAAAATTCACATGCAGTATACAATTGGAAATTAATTCGGTTTGATTTATATAATATCTGGGTTGGCCTTTTCCGCGTATAAAAGAACCACAATTTTATACCGACTTTAAACAAAAGAAGGAGGATCTCAATTCAGTGTATTTTTTTTGTGAAACGATTTTAATGTTTGTTTTTTTTTTTTTTTTGTTTAAAAGAGTATTCTCCCGACGTGGTACCATTTAAATTTGGTGAAGATCTGATGAAGACCTTTGGATATAGACAATGGAACTTTTTAATGGATAACAGCAAATTACTCGCGGTTGCTGTAATCGCATGTTTATTGTATTGCTTAAGCCACTCAAAATAGAAAAATACGGAATAATTAAATAAAAAAGAAAACCGACTTCAAAAAAAAAACTGGAAGGAGTAAAATAATGACCACATTATAAAATTAACAGATTCATAAGTTTAAAGCCTTCAATTTGGTTCAGCGTGGATTAGCACCGACTTCTGAAACTGTTAATTTTATAATGTGGTCTTTTTTATTTTGTTTTTTAAGTCTCTCTTTATATGTAGTCTATAGAACTCTACCTTTCTTCCTGCGGCACCTCGCTGTACCCCAGCACTCTGGTGCCGTACGAGAAGAACTCTCCGTTGAAGAAGCTGTCCATCATCCATAGCTGCAGCACGATGTTGATTAAACAGAGCAGCTCACAGCCCCAGTACCGAAGCGCGTACAGTTTGTGCGTCTGGAAGTAAATGACATATTGTTAGCATCTAGAACATTAATATAAAACTATTAAAATATAAAACTAGTACTAATAAAACCCATAAAAATGGAGTCATCGTTCAACCGAACGACGTCCACTACTGGAGACTGGACATAGGTCTCCCCTAAGCATCGCCACCATGTTGCGGCATTGCCATAATCGCCACGCTTGGTAGGCGGGTTGGCGGTCGCAGTATGGTTGTTAAAGTACTTAGAGAACGCTGCTGCCCATCCTCTAGTGAATCCCTTAGTCGCCTTTTACGACACCCATGGGAAGAGATGGGATAGTGCTATTCTTTACGTCACACGGCATAAAAATGGAGTATGGTGTCCATATTAGAAATTAGTATGTAATAGGAAGTCTGAATGTGGCGCCGGTGACTGAGAAATTGTGTGGAAACAGGTTATCATGGCATAGGCATGTGATGCACAGGAATGAGGAACATGTCGTGAGCAAAGTTTTGAGTATGAATGTGGATGGTTATAAGAGTAGAAGAAGACCAAAGAAACGATGGATGGATAATGTAAAAGGTTATATAACTAGAAAGAGGGTGACTATTGAGATGACGGCTAATAGAGATTTATGGAAGAAAAATAAATGCTGCGCAGATCTCAATAAGTTGGGATAAGGGCAGGAGTGTTAAATATGACTGTGGATGATAGTGTGAAGGATGATATGGGTAAGAAAAGAGTGAGGAGTGAGATGACGACTGACAGAGGAGAATGGAAGAAGAATACATGTTGTACCGACCACATCTAGTGTGTGATAAGGGCAGAGAGATGATGATGTCTATAGATTGCTCAACTTTATTGACCCATACTATCAGACGGTATGGAACAAATGTGTATACAACAAGAAATAGATGTCATTGACGCACCAAAAGTAACGATTCAAAAATACACCAATTGGTATATTCTCTTGCAGATAGCTACGTCTTTCATTGTGTACTTGTTCCCTATCTTCGTCTTATGGCTTGAACAGACCAACGGAATGATTGAGTATGAATTGCTTTCGCCAATGGCCACCGAACGCTCGTGACCCTTCGCTGGACCGTCTACACCCACTCGTTCGCGTTCATTCGTTAGCCTTCGTTCGCCTTCGTCCAGTTGGTCTGTGCAAGGCATTACTCATTAGAGATGCTAGTGAAATAAATGCAGCTTCGAATTTAAAACATGGCGTTTTATTAACGTAACAATCTCCAGTATAAATATCGTTGTGACAATTTGAATCCTCAAATGGTGAAAATGTAACCGTTATCATATTGATTGGGCTATAAAAGCACCCCTCATTGAGGAAGTGTGTAGAATGACCACAGTTCATGTTGGCCCGGAAGTGATAATGACAATGTCCACTTAACTGTTGGAATCGGAACACCGGAATGTGCTATTTCCACTGAAATAGCTCATTGTTGTGTTCGTAATACTCGTGAGCGAGTAACTTTGTAAAACTTGAGACATCATTGCTCACTTTTGATTTAAAATGCGGAAAGATCGTAAATACTACCCGTACGTACACTATTCGGGGGCAATGAATCTGGGTCAAAAACATAAAGCTTAATATCTTGAAAACTAAGGGTGAGGCCAAACGAACGTAATTTTTTGAGCTGGAAGTCGCGTAAAATAAGTCAGCGTAATTTTTTGGAAGGATTTTACAGACTCATTTTGCGTCGCCGTGTGAACGAAACAGGAGTTTTGTATGAAACCGAATGTAGCAGAAATTACGCGACCGAAATTCTGCGACTCACAACTCAAAAAATTACGCTCGTCTGGCTTCACCCTAAGAATGCTAGCTTATTCAAATAAAAAGTAAGTAATATAAGTATTGATGACGACGTCTGTGGTCTAGTGGTTCGAGTGTCGGACTGCTGACCACGAGGTCGTGGGTTCGATTCCCACACAACACAAATATTTATGTGATGAACATGAGTGTTTGTGTTGGTCTGGGTGTTTCTTATGTATTATAAGTATACAAAAAAAAAAGTATATAAGTATTATATCCATTGTCTAGTACCCATAGTACAAGCTCTGCTTAGTTTGGGACTAGATGGTGCTGTGTAAAAATGTCCCAAAAATATTTATTTATTTATTTTATTTATTTATTTATTGATAGGGCGTAAACGAATTCGAGTAATTCCTTGAAGCCACATGATCTATTACTGGTGTAGATTGACCGCGCATGGGATTAAACTGTTTTTTTTTATTGCGTTAATGGTAATTGTTCGTTTCTAAACCACCTAAAAAGGATTCAAGAAAAAAATAAGTACAATTTTCTTTTTGCAATAAAGTTGTTCTGGGTTAGAAGTTTTCTATGCCACGCATCAATGAATGAAAAGCATGGCAACACAGCTGGTGGGTACGACTAGCGCGATATCGTTCTTTGCAATCAGTTAACTCGGGGCTCTAAAATGACTTGGAAACAGAACAACAAGTTTTAATTTTGAATGTTTTTTGTTCCGTTACTGATCATGCGGTTTGAAGGAAATACACGAATTCGTTTACACTCGATCAACAATCCTCCTTGCACCGCAGGCTAGCATCGTCGACTGAGGCTTTAACCCTTCTCATTCTATGTATTTTACATTCAAGAAAAAAGAACAATTACAAGAAGCATACATTAGGATTTTTGGGTAAGTTTTTTTTTTTAAATTGAGTAGAAGCTCTTGTCCAGCAGTGGAGAAGTAATATTAAATGGACATAAGAAGTTGGGTTAGTGCCTATCCTCTGAATAATACTTCATTCACTTTTTACAACACCTAGAAAGCTTATTCCATGCCGAAACTTACACGAAAATATCACACACAAACCATTATAATAATATAGCATTCCACAAGAGAATTTTAATAAAGACGACAAGTTTAAAAAATGCTCGTGTCTGCCATATCAGTGTATAAAGACATAAAGGCGTCAGTGCTCGGTATTAAAATTCCTTAGAAGTGAACAACCGTTTAATGAAGAGGCGAGCACTGTCTCCAGGCGACAATTGTACTATGTACATAGGTGCTCTCAACTATGTAATTTTTGTTGTATGTTAACTAAATCTATTAGTTCGTTGCTTGACAATACTATGATCGTATATTTATAAGATCGTTGTTTATTTATTTATACTTTCGCACAAAATTTGTACAGTGACGGACTTAATGCCTTAGGCAGTTGTTGTTTCGTTGCGATCCGAGGCTTCGACCTTCATTTTTCGGAGTAGGCTCCTTGGGTCCAGTGTCGTTGGATCCAGTTACTGGATAAATGTGTATCCGTCTTTATGCCTATCCTTTATGAAGATTAGGTCCAGCAGGTCTATACAGAAGTTTTTAAGTAGGTTACCTACCCTATTAAAAACATACATTAAACTTTAAGGCAATCTCTCTCACTACCAAATAATAACTCTAGATATTTCTCTGAATGTTTTTTATTATTAACATTAGGTATTGAGTGACATTATCTCCTAAAACACTCAACCGTTTTGGATGTTACTCTAGCTTTCGAAAATGGGTGTATGTTCGTCATTATGTCATTTTATCTAAAGTAGATATTAGCGTACTATTGACCGATGTATTACACTAAAAGGTATTTAACCCATAAAGATATGAAATTGTCCTTTTACCTTTAAATGTTTACTAATTTGTTGCGGCATTTCTGGTAAGATTTATTATTCTGCGTTTGTACCACCGAACAGATAAAGAGGTTAGAAAGGAAATAGTTCCTGATTTGTATTAGAACGCGTGTCGCCGCTTTTCTCCCACTCTTTAACTCTACTACAAGCAAGAGCCCAATACGTACACGCATTACGCACACAAATAAACCACACGCACATAGATTTCGAGTTTGCTATTAGTTGTCACATTAACGCAAATACTGCGTTCGACGTACACTCACACACGCGCAAATTCAAATTTATTTCTCATACATGTTACGGCGACCAAAAGGTCGATTACTTATATCGATAAAATTACTGTAATTTTGTTACATTAAGGGCCGATTTTTCAATCCTCAGATAAAATGCCTGATAACTACCTGACGAATAAAGTTATTTGGCTGTTTAACTGCCTGATAATTGTTTGTCAATTTTTCAATTGCCATTTATCTCACGAATTACTATCTGACCGATTTCATTGACTTTAGCAACGCTAACTTCAGGGAGGTGAGATAAATATATGGCATAAACGAACGTTAGAGCAGGCCAGACTATTTCAATTACCTGCACAGAGTCTAGAGTACATTAATTACCTGTATGGCAAAAATGACACTGTCAGACTATCTTCCTGTCATGTCGTGTTATATATTTTGATTGTAAATCAATATTATAATATATTTATATGTTTATTACAATGGAATCAAAAAAATAGAGAGCGTTCGGCGAATTTTAATAGTGCTGTAATTCAATTCCTCATAAGTTTAATCGAAAAATCCAAACACGTTATAGAAATAAGAAGACCGATGCGATGACGAATAAAGACAAAGAAAAGGATCTGCATGGAGAAAAACTGAGAGCTCATTAAATTCAGGTGGAATCGCAACCAGTGTCCTTTCATGGAATACATTAAAACTTAAGTATGAGGGAATTAAAAAAAGTACCAAAAAAAGTCCTCTATGCAGACAGGAAATGTACAGAACCGAAGCCCGAAAGTCTGACTACCAGTTCCACCAAGAGCTATCGTGTTATCTACTAACTGGGTGATGGAGGTCAGATAGGCAGTCGCTTCATATAAAATATTGGTATTCGACTGCATCCGGTCAGACTGGCAGACGATCCCAAATTCCCAACATAGTTCGCTAGGAAGATTTACACTATCAATTACTACAGCTCTGTTATGTAGCCATGAACCCATTTCGCAGTAATTTTTTGTATAATAAACGATTGAAAACTTAACCTTTGTTTGATGCTTGATTTTATCCTCTACCATTATTTATAAGTAAATATTGCACAGACTCTAAAAGTCTGAATTGGCGATGGAATTCTTTTGAATCCCACACTGTAAAATGATTGGGCATGTTTTTTTTTATCATGCCTTTATCCTCATTGATTCCCTCCGCCCGGGAAAGGCGAAGGGTTATGTATGCCGGACTCTCACTAGCTAAAAACCCACGGTGTGCCTTCTCCTCACCTATGGCCGGGGTCGTGGGATTCGCAGCTGCATGCACTGCATCCCCGGCAGGCCTCGGTCCGCCAGCCCCTGACGGACCTCTCCTTCTGTGGGGCTTCGTTCCACGTCCTTCTGAGAGGCGCGCACGGAATACTGCGCGCCGCCTTCTCGGGCCTGTTACTGGTCGGGCGTCAGGTCCAATAACCCGCCACTCGCAGGCCACACACTAGGGTGGCCGGAGAACGTCGCGCGCTCTCCGGCGGAAAATGATTGGGCCTGGATGTGACAATTCTTACTTTCCTTCCTGGATTTTGAATTCATTCATCAGAGCTTCTTGCTCAATTATTGCCAGATCATCAGTGCTATCAAATAATATACATCCATTTTACTTTGATGAAAACGCAAACCCAAGAATTGTCTAGTAAAATTATATTTTTTGTTTACATCATCAGTCATCGAATAAAACTATCTACTGAATAAGCGGTTATCTGGCCGTCAAAGGAAAAGATAAAGTTATTCCTCAGGTAGTCAAATTATTCGTCGAATAAAGCCTATCTGACTATTGAAAAAATCATTTTTTTGCTATCTGTTGAATAAATGCTATTTGTCTGTTTATCTGAGGATTGAAAAATCGGCCCTAAGTTTTGCAATTTTTCGCTCTAATTTTAAGACCCTCGAACGGGGTACGAATAGTGTGAACTTCCTCAACACATATAAATAATAATGTCAAATTAAGGGGAACATCGGATATAGCCGTGAAATTCAAATTTTCTTTAGTTTTTTGCTAGTTGCAGGTCTGTTTTACGTCATAATTATGTTGTTTGCATCCGTAACGATACTAAGTTTGCTAAAAATCTATACTAATATTATAAAGAGGTAGAATTTGTTTGTTTGTTTGTATGTAGGAGGTAATCTCCGAAATTACTCATCCGATATCAAAAATTCTTTCACCAATAGGAAGCTACGTTATCCTTGAGTGCTATAGGCTATATTTTAGGATAAAAAAAAAAAAAATTACGCGAGCGAAGCCGCAGGCAAAAGCTAGTAATCAATAAAATCATGTCAATTATTATGAATCATCATCATAATGCACTACATAACATGTTTTTTTCGGAAACAATTCTATTTTCGAGCATCGTAAACCTAGAAAAGTAGGTATACTTACGACTTTCATATTGAATATATTATTGAGTAACCGTTACCGGCGCAAATCGCATTTTGAATAGTATAAACGTAAATAAAAGCTACAATTTGCAAAAAACTAAAGAAATTTCGATTTTTGTTTTCCCGTAGGCGTATTAACATAATATGTATAATTTAATTTGAATAACCCTGTGAATTGTAATTGCATAATCTTCTGCAAAATGTTAAGAACAAATTGTGCCACATTTAATAGGTATCCATTCAATTCTACCAGTTGTCTCAATCCAGTTTTCTTTTGTCTGGACCTGTTGGAAACCTAAAAATAAAATGTAACATATAATTCGTGGCAATAAACAAAGTTATTTTAATTATAATATTACTGATAATAATCATTTGTAGATATATATTTGTAGACACATATTTAATACCGATATTGTTTACAACTTGGTACAACACTATCGATACGTATGGATTTCGCTGAATTAAAACAATTGCTCGCTGCACTCGACTTTCGCATTGAACGCAATACATTGCGCTGTCGCTCACGCAGTACAAGATGGTACCCATGTATTGCAAGCAATGTATAATTTTGCATCTGTGTGCGATTGTATCGTTTTTTCTACAAATTACATAATACTATTGCAATAATTACAAATATCACTGATATTATAAGGTTTTTGGACATGCCGGTGAAAAGAAATCCCTTCTCTGGCTACACTACTCAACTAGCTTCTTTTCCGTCACGTTATAATAATGCAAGACGGCATAATTCTTTTTTTTCGCGGATCTCCGTACGCTGTCACAATAAGAGCGCGACTGTTGACCGGTAAAACAAATTTCGGTTGACATATGAGCGTCTGCTCATATGTGCGGCGCGCCTGCCCCGCCCACAAGGCCCTTCTAACGTCTTTTATCTGTTCTGTGGTTTGTACAGCCACGTTATTTTATTGTTTGATTAATAAATTATAATTATGATTAAAACAGAATTTAGGTTTTTGTTATGCTTACCTAGTCATTTAGGTTTTTCTCTTTATTTTTTTGAACTAATTTTGTCGCCCTTATAATACTAAAATATGAAGACGGGGATACTTAGTCATCTATACATATAAAAGGAGAAGCTGACTGACTGACTGATCTATCAACGCACAGCCTAAACCGCTGGGGTTAGAAACTTGAAATTTTGACAGTAGGTTCCTTTTGTAACGTAGGCATCCACTAAGAAGGGATTTTTCTAAATTCAACCCCTAAGGGAGTTAAATAAAGGATGAAAGTTTGTATGGAAAATCGTCACTTAACGGGTTCAAACGCAAGCGAAGCTGCGGGCGAAAGCTATTACTTAATATTTTTGTAATATTTTCGAGATTTGTAATAAAAAATAATAATCATATACCCTATTAGCCTACAGGAACAGTGCTTCCTAACAAAGCAAAAACAGCGCCAATATCGGTCCCGATTACCAAGAATCGCTCGGACAAAATCAAAGGAGTATTGTCGGTACCACGCGGGTGGCACTGTTTGGCTTATCTGCATATCAAACGCTCCATGTTTACAAACGGACCTTGTCACCGGAGTCAGTTATGATTATCTCCTCAATGGCCCGCTTGAGACGAACACTGGACAGTTATTGGAGGTATAGCCAGATAACGAGTCAATAAATGTATCAGATGGCTCTTTGTTGTGTAATAGGGATGAAAGGGAAATGGAATGTTGTAGGTGAAGTTATGTAAGCTATGTTTAGTATTGTATGTTGTAATCTGTGATAGTTGCGATGTAGCGCCATTGCTGACGATATTTCAGTCTTTAGCACGAATATTATACAGAGTGTTAACGAATTCGTGTTATTCCTTCAAACCACATGATCTATTAATGGTATAGATTAATCCCGCATGGGATATACATAGATTGATTAAAAATAAAAATAAACTTTTTTCCCAAAGGTTTTTTTTAGAAAATTTCGATGCCATGCATTAATGAATGAAGGCACGGCGACACAGCTGACGGGCACGACCAGCGCGATATCGCTCCACGCAGTCAGTTAACTTGGGACGCCAAAATTACTCAGATAAAGAATACCATGGTTCATTTTTCGTTTTTTTTTTGTTTTTTCTGAAAAAAATCTATGCAAGGTCAATCAGTGTCACCTAGATCACGCAGTTTGAAGGAATTACACGAATTCGTTAACACCCATAGGTACTATTACAAAAGATGGTTTAAACCAAGACTAAGGTAAACCCAGGTTTAAAATATACCCATCACTTTCTTATGTCATATAACAAAAAGAGACGGGGGCTATTTTAAAACCTAGGTTTTTCTTAGACCATCTTTTGTAATAAGGGGGTATGTATGTATGTATGTATTTACAGCTTGACACAAAAGTCTATAAACAGAAGAAATTAATCTTCGCCAGTGCTGTGTCAGTGACAGGCGATAAATATGTATTGAGAGGTGTTCAAATTGTTTTAATATTAATGAGACTCCAAAGTTCTACAAGAGATTGTTTAAATGTTTAAACTTTGTAACGTATGACGACTAGTGGCGCACCCCTTTTTAACCGACTTAAAAAAAGGAGGAATCTCAATTCGATGTGTGTATTTTTTTTGTTTTTTCTCCGACATTGTCGCCAATTGTGAACCGATTTTACTGTTTTTTTTTTTGTTTGAAACGAGATTTTCCTGAGTACCTAGACCCATTCAATTTGGTTAAGACCTTAGGAGATAGTTAAACTCTTTAATGCATAACATCAAATCCCTCGCGATTGCTGTAATCACATATTTATGGATTGCAAAAGCAACTTAAAAAAAAACGTTCCATTTCATTTTTAATTTTTTTATGTGTAGATCAGTAATATTTACAATGTATGCTGATTATGTAAAGGATTCCACTTAAAATTCTGCTTGAACTTCATTTAATATTATTTGCGAAGGCGATGTTGAAGCAAAACTTCCGACTGAGCATTGTTTACGATACCCAGACACTGTCATCAATTTTATGATTTATTAAACCGCGTCGTTAACTTATCCATATTTATTTATACTCAGACAAAAGGTGCGATATGCATATAGATATCGGAAGTTATGAATATTCTGCCATTTGTGTTGTGTCAAGGTGGAGACTATAAAAATAACTTGCTGATCTAACTGTCAATGGATTTAGCTGGATAAGTAATCTTATGGATGCATTGAAGTATCCAAAGAATGAGTGGGAGGACGAATCACTCCATACAGTCCATACTATATAAAAAATAAACTTTAAAAAAAGTAAAAACCGACTTCAAAGAAATACTAAAAGGAGTAAAATAATTACCATAATATAAAATTAACAGTTTCAGAAGTCGGTGGCTTCTATTTGCTTCAGTGTAGAGTTGCACCGACTTCTGAAACTGTTAATTTTATATTATGGTAATTATTTTACTCCTTTTAGTATTTCTTTGAAGTCGGTTTTTACTTTTTTTAAAGTTTATTTTTTATTAAATACGTTTTAGTGTCATAATTTTAACCCCCTCCTTCATAACCCTTCTTTTTGGCTTTGACGTAGTCGGGCATAAAAAGTCCTTTCCAATGATACCTTACACGATATAATGAAAACATTCCAAAGGGGGGGAGGGGAGGACACGCACCCCCTCCTCTTTTCAACTAGTCAGTTCCCAACAGCAAATATAAACAAAGCAATATCAGTAATTTGAGAATTTTGCTTTGATCCGATGAGGAGTTCCGTTCCATATCTCTGAAGTTCATGGTCTGATCATAACAAAATTTAAATGGGACCAATCGGGAAGTATACCCTTTCGAACAAAAAAAGAATTTTTCAAATCGGTTCATAAATGACGGAGATATGAGGTAACACACATAAAAAATAAAAAAAATAAAAAAAAAAATACAACCGAATTGAGAACCTCCTCCTTTTTGAAGTCGGTTAAAAACAAAGTCGCTTCCCGTCGTCTGTACAGTTACATCTTTTAAGCTACGCAACGGATTTTGATGCGGTTTTCATCAATAGACAGAATGATTCAAGAGGAAGGTTTATATGTATATTGCATGCTTATTATAGTAGAGAAAATGCGAGAATTTCAAATCTACATTGCACCCGTACGAAGCCGGGGCGGGTCGCTAGTTAAGTATACAATTCCCCTTGGTCGCCGGGTGAGTCAAAAGACGAAACGAACTTAGTAGGACCTACCCCGAAAATGGAACTTCATTTCAGCTGACGCACGTTTCCCAAACACGGAAGTATGTATGTTTCGAATTCGACGGCGAATTTGATTTTCTTGACTTGACATTTTGTCTTTAGTGCATCCTACTCCCAAATGTTATTTGACATCTTCCAGTTCGTTGCTTGACAATAATTTGATAGTATATCTTCTTCTATACATATAAAAGGAGAAGCTGACTGACTGACTGACTGATCTATCAACGCACAGCCTAAACCGCTGGGGTTAGAAAGTTGAAATTTTGACAGTAGGTTCCTTTTGTAACATAGGCATCCACTAAGAAGGGATTTTTCGAAATTCAACCCCTAAGGGAGTTAAATAGGGGATGAAAGTTTGTATGAAAATCGTCACATAAAGGGTTCAAAATTTCACGCAAGCGAAGTTGCGGGCGAAAGCTAGTATTTTATAAGGTCGATGTTCATTGTTTCGTTTTGATACGAAACTTCGACGTTCGTCTTTCGGAGTAAGCTGCACCATAATGACTGTGCCCCAATAATTGCAATAGACTCGCTAAATATACATGGGACTTCATCCAAGAGGCGAAAAGGGGGTGTACGGTCGCGGACTCGAAATGTTTATCAGATTTCAAATTCGATTCCCTGACACACTGTGCGCAATAAGGTTTAAGATGTCATATCAACTTATGTCACATCGACCTTATGAAAAAGTAATGTGCAAGCAATTATAGACCTTAGGGTGGTAAACATTTCAAGTCCCCGAGTGTACAGACTCCAGTAATAGGAGAACACCTCTGTTTACCCCTTCAGACATTAAAGGCGTGAATATGCGTACGTGGTGTGTAAGTATCCAAAGGGGCAGACACTGACCACACTGCCGATGACCTTCAAGAAGGTAAGGTGCGTACGCGCATCTGGCGTGTATCAATGAAAAGGTGCGTAACGTAAGGATCGTAACACGTGGCGTCTCCATGAATAAAAACAAAAGTACTTTTTGAACTAAGTTCACAGACAAACAAACACCGTCAAGTATACATGATTGCGTCATTATGTACCTATATTTGAATTAATTCTGCTTGTACCACGTGCAATGACTGTAGGTTCAAAGTACGCAGCGGTGTACAACGAGGTAGCTAGCGAACTGTTGCGTCATGTTTGCATCATTGTCGTAAGCGTTTACAACAGCTGACCATCAAGTATCAAGTTGTTATTACTTATGCATTGCTGGCTATTTTAAGCCGGTAACAGCTCAGCAATTAGTATACGTGAGCATAGATTGCTTATAATAATAAAACTACCAATTTTGCTCTACATTTTGCAAATAAGGTATTGTTATGAAATATTGGCTATCACATACATAATAATAATAACATATATGATTAGCCCATTACCACAGTCTACCTATATCTTACTCCTTACAGTCGGTCAACGTAGAAAATTGTCGCAGAGCAATCGTACTGCATACTTGGGACTAGGGCATGAATATCGGAATCTCGGAATATCGTAATATCGGAATCTCGGAACGCAAGTTCCGATATTACAATTCCGATACTGAGTGATCCAATATCGAATATTTTGATATCGAAATCAGACATTTTTTTTTATTTGAATTTTAAACTAAACCCATATTTTAGCTTCTTGTGTAGCGCCGAGCGCGATAGCGCACTTAACCGTATTCCTGTTGTCAGCTCGCTTAAAAAATTTGTTAATAAAAGTTATTATTTGGCGTGCGCTGCGAAAACTATTGATGATACATAAAAATAATATACATACGCCAGCACATTAAGCTACTACGAGTACAATCTATCAAATTTCTTTAATAGATTTTCATCTTTATCGCGAAAGCATTAAGTAGGTTCAAGGTTGATTGGGAAAATTTTACAGTTTCGGGTAGCTTGACCTGCTGGCGTATGTAGTATGTACCTACTACATGTTTATAGTACTCTTCATTTTCCACAAAAAAGTCCGTGATATGTCTAACTAAGTATTATAGTTAAGTCACATCAACCGTTTTTTGTTTAAATTAGTCGATCAAAACACGGGTAGAATCGAAAGATGAAGACATTCCTATCATGATATTAATCCCTATCCAAGTAAACAGCTTCATAATCAAGGTCTAAGTAGTACTTACTTACATGTAAAATGTTCCTTAAATTATTCGAATCGGATCTTTCGTTTAAAAGTGCTAAAAGTAAGAAAAATGCTGCGGCGAGAGCGAACAGCCCAACGTCCAGTCTATTAGTTAACTACACATTTTTTAATCCGCGACTTCGTCTGCATCAGCGATCACCGACATTAGCTAAGCTAAGCTAGTTATTAATATTAAATACAGGAAAATAATGAGAAATATGTGATTTAATAAATACAGATAATATTTGGGAAAGGCGTTACCTCATCATGAGATTGACGTAAAACCGGAGGGAACATTAGACTAGCTTTCTACAACCCCATCATATAATAAAAAATGTATCATGAGGTCTACTGAAAAGCTTACAAACCGCAGGGCAGCTTGTGGCGAGCTGTTGGTGAGTGGCGACACTGCGTACCTTATTGCCTCAGAGAGTCGGTCAGGGCCTCGTCTCCAGTTTGCCTTTATTGGCTGGCTGGAGTGGAACCCCAAGAGTGCCCGCAGGATTCTCAACTCTGGCTTGCCTTTATCGGCCGGCCAGAGGGGGGCCGCCAGAGCTATATGCTCGGGGGTGGAAGTGTCTAATGGCGTAATAGCGGGGAAACCCACTCCGGGTCTTTTAGACCCGCGACGGCGAAACCGGGGCCACACCTCTCTACACCCCTAGCCGCTCACACGTTTGTTGCCTCCTTCGCCTATGTACTGGCGGCTTTTCAGGGGCCCCAGCTAGTGAGCTGGCGAGTCATCGTCTGCCATTGTATTTCAAATTAAACTTGAAAGGCAGACGCCGTTTTCTTCCGACAATAGAAGCTATCAAGTCCACTTAACACCCCTTCCCATAGACCAGATTTTTTTCACCACATTTTACAATAGTCTTGCACCCACCTGAGACGGTCCATGACTGTACTCCAATAGTGCAGCCGTGGATAGTCCCCGGTTGGTGCCCTATCGCATTTTAGATTAAAGTTCTCAAAGGGGCCTCTGCGCGTTGGACCTGTGTCCCCGTGTATGCCTTCCAAAGGACCGGATGTCTTCCGCACGGAAAATGAGCCGTGAATTTAATCCAGATAATAAATATAAATAGACAGAGAATAAATACAGACATGCTTAAAAAACAACCAATTTTTGAAGCAAATTTAAGAATACGATTTAAAAATGTTTTTTATTATACTCAATCCAACCTCATACCGAATTTGAGCAATTTATAAATAAAATGTGCAATTTCTTACGAAATTCCGATATTAATGTCGGAATTCCGATATTGAGATCTAATATCGGAAATCAGTATCGGAATTGAAAACCTTCCGATATTACATGCCCTACTTGGGACATCACCTCTGCCCCTACATAATTTTGACATTTCATAGTAGGTACCTGTCAAATGTATGGGCGTTGACCCACTGTATGTAGTAAGTAGTTACACTGTGCCATTACTGTGTCCCACTGCTGGGCACAGGCCTGTTCTCAGGATGAGAAGGGTTTTAGGCAGTAGCCCATCAAGCTTGCCTGGGGCGGATTTACGGAGTACACAAACTTTAGTAAACTTTTCTCTTGAAGCCCTTTAAGGTGCGCAGGTTTCTTTACGATGTTTTTCCTTCATCGTTAACGCAAATAATTATCAAATTCTGATCCGCACATGAATTCGAAAGTCTCCCCAATATGTAAGCTAGCGTTAGATTATCACAACTTTTATATCTTGGCTATACTGCAGTGGCGAAGGCTCCATACAACTCGATTCCTATCGGCTTCCCTTTCGAAACTAGTAGTTACTGAAATTCACGCATCACACTTGAGCAAGCATTTTTTGGTCCGGCTTCCCTTTTAAGAAAATTCACCCTACGCCACTGCTATACTGTGCAACCATCTTTATTTATTTGTCAGCAAACAGTTAACCTTTTAAACATCTTATGGATTATACAGATATATTTTGCAAACATCTGATAATTTAATATGTATATTATGAATAGTATCAAATATCTATGGCAAAATTCATAACGATTATGAAATATATTAGAATATGTCCATCATGAAATAGTTCCGAGACATTGTTTTAAAATTGTAATGCAGCATACACACCTAGGCATGGAACGCCAAAGAACATTCAAGCACACTTTGTACAGAACGAATCCGGCTTAATTCGGTTTTTAGCGGTACCGAGCAGCAAACCCCATTCGTTGGTTGGTGTGTTCACTCTATAAGGCGTGTGACAGACTTAACCATAATATTAAGGACTAAACACATACATACAAACCCTTTTACATAATTATGAAAGCGTGCGAATTTCCCCACTTTACAAGTACAATGCTCAATGAACAGCATCGCTTGTAGGGTGTGCCGATAAGGGCTGCGAGGGGCTAGTTTGGCAGATGCATGCATTGTGAATAGCCTGCACCTGGCAGTTTTTGTATACGCTGCAAGAGAAATAATAGTGATACTAGTTTTGCCAGACATTCGTTTGCTCTATTAAATGGTGTAGTAGAGTTTATTATTGTGGTTTTTTTTTGTGTTATGGAACCAGATTATCTATGTATGTACCGAAGTGTATTTTTGATAGGCAATTGAGTTAACCAAGTCGGTGGATCTGGAGGTTTTCTTTTGCGACATTATCGGAGCGTAAGTTTAATCAGAAAGTATAGACCTGTGCTTTAAGTATAAGTAAATGTGACGGCCTCGTTCGATTGTCGAAGCGTGATGTTCTGAGTTCGATTCTCAGGTTGGGCAAAGTGTTATTGAGTTTTTTTATGCGGTAGTAGCAGCCCGGAGTCTGGATTTGTGCCCGGTTTGTAGCAATAGGCTCTCCCCGTATGACATGGGGCTTAAACATAACGGCGAAATGAGGGGGTATTATAGGTACAACTCTGCCCAACCCTTTGGGGAATACAGGCCTGATGTTATATAAATGTGGCAAAAATCTCAACAAGATATTTCTTTCTCTTTTTTGGTATATGTTTACATGAGCAAAATATTACAATGTGAACGACAAGGAACACAATCATGAGAGTCCTACCTCGCCATACCAGCTAATTACAAACAGTCGACTCGACTCGTCTTACTAATTAGGCAGCACAGCACTATGGTTTCACATCACTATGCCGCCATTGTTGCGCTGACACACATGAAACCGACAATCAGGCATGTAGTATCATTACTCTTTCATAACTTCCCTGAATGGTTTAGCAATGTGATGGTGAGCGAAGCGACTAGTTTTACAAATAATGAGTAAATAGAAATATTCAGAAACACATTTTACGAATTTCATTTGAGGCTGAAACAATAATTCAATCAGTTAACTCAGCTTATAGCACAGAATAATAAATAGTACTATGTATAGCCTCACCCCCAAAACGAATGCGTCAAATGCATAGAAAAATCTGCTCCACACATGCGAAATTGGGCTTTGGCGCTCCTATTCCGTCGTGCACTCTGGCTCTGCTTATGAAATTTCGGTAACCCGCTAACATTCGGTTTGGTTTTCTTCAGTCTTTTACTCCGGAGGTGATGTTGACATACCTTGCGCGCGGAATGACCCAGGCTGTATAGTAAGTCCATTAACATGGACACAGGCCTCGCCCAAGTTGCCCTTCCAAACCTTCGCCTTGTATTCTTTGTTTCAAGTTTGAAAGAGATTATTGCAAAAAAATATGTATAGAGTAATAGTGTGTTCATTGCTACGAACCGATTGTTTATTTTGCCACCACATACCTAGAAACACATCTTTAGCACCAATCTCTCGGACTAGCGAAACACTACTACTCACATCACGTAGTTACTACCTAGCATACTGACGTAGACAGCTTTTAAAGGCACACACTGTACACTGTTTGAAAGTTTTAAAGGCAGCTTAGGACATAATACGCCATTCATTTCTTAAAAATATTCAAACCAAAAAAGAATAACTTCTAAACGACAAACATAAAAACTACAATCATTATAAGGATAATACAATCTAACTTTTAACATTACATAAAGCGGTCATTGCTCTATCACCTGGCCATTAAACATAGTTACAGGCTCTGTCCGTTGATCTGGCTATAGATCCTGGCAAAAAACTGAACATAATAAACTAGTCCGAATATCCAGCAAAAAGTTTAAGATGTTAAGATGGCGCCCGCGACTGTTTAGAAGCTGCGTACCTACTTATTGATCCGATTAAATTCTTTAGAAAAAAATCTTGCGTGTTTTTTGTTCACGCACGCACCACAATATGCGTCCTTTTGAAGCTAGCATAGTATGGCCCGAACGTAATACTTAGGCCTGAGCCCCGAGAATATACGAATGATGCAATCGGAAAGTTTGTTTTACCAGACCAGGGTTTCTTAACCTGGAGGTCTATGTCACTAGTGCCGGGAGTCAACCACAACCTTAATACTCGCAATAAGGACAAGCTTGCAGTACCTGGTTTTAGACTTAGAAAAACCAGTAAGTCGTTTATGGGAAACAGTGTTAGATGCTACAATAAAATTCCACTGAGTGTCACTGATTTACCAGATACAAAGTTTAAATTATATATCAAACGCGTACTAATGTCTAAAGCATATTATAGCCTAAATCAGTACATCGAAGATAAAGATGTCTGGCATACGATTCCCTCCTGCACACTGCGACCCTCTGGCACCGTCTAACTGAACAAACGAACAGTATTCAAAGGCTTACTTATTGTAACTATTTTTTGTTTTATTGACTCAATAAGTATGTCATTTTATCTTTTTTTTTTTTTCTAATGTTTCCAATTTTGATTGTTTTTTTTTTCTTGACATTTCATTTAATTTATTTATTGCTAATATTTGTTTATATTACTTTGACATTGAATCGCAATTATTAATATCATTTTATTCTATTATTATTTCTACACAAGGCTGTAAAATGCGAGGACCATGCAGCGTATAGTGTTACACTTTCAATATTATGTCTATCGGTATGAGCCTGTCATGCTCACTAAAATGTCCTGCTGATGGTGGCGTTGTGCATCGGGTCGTTGAGTTCCCTGCAACATGGTTGAGCTGAGCGACGCCGATGCATGCGTCATGCTCGTGAACGGGTGCTGTCTGTTGGGACTGGTCAGCTCGTAACTGCTATGGCAATCGTTTTAAAAGGCTAACTTTCTCATTACTTTTCATGTTGTTAACCACATGTACATTAATCTGCATTGTTCTTACATTAGTACAATGAAAATTGTCAAACCATTTACTTTTTTAAAAAGAGTGTCTATGGAGTTTCTTGCCGGTTCTTCTCCAAAGGACCTACTACTTGGAACCGAGCCCCTAGTGTTGACCTTTTGAAAGCACCAGGGATCTGGTCTACTTGAAATAAAACTATTTGACTTTGACTTTGAGTCCATGGCTAGCCTAACATGATCCATCTCACAAAAACCATAACTACTGAATAAAAAGTATTTTTAGATTCCCTTGTTTTCCTACTATTCTATTCGCAAGGGCACGTGGAATTTTTGAAACTTTGAAAGTGGTTCGCGACTGCGAAAATGTTAAAAAACCCTGCACTAGACTATACATATATTATATTACTTAATACATTATACTAATGCCTGTAATTTCCGAAGGTGTTCTCCTATTCCAGGAGTCTGACTTACGTTTCTATTTTTCTAAGACGCACTATTGTCATTTTTCGCGCACAATATTGGTGCAAAGTCGCGCATCTTACGACTCGACGACTACGGAGGGGAATTGTTTTCTTAATCCGTCCCCCCAAGGACTCACAAGGCCAATAAAATAAAGAATAATTCAGGGGCGAAATATAAGATTCCTTCGGTGATTAATGATTATATCCCATTGTACCATCAAGTTAAATATCTGTAATCAAATCAAACCGGTTACCTCTAGTAACACAATTTTGAATATAATAATTTTATTTCAATTGTTTTCCACGTCTGATTACTTTTTAGGGTTCTGTACCGAAAGGGTAAAACGGGACCCTATTACTAAGACTCCGCTGTCCGTCCGTAAACGGGCTGAACCGTGATAGTTAGACATTTGAAATTTTCACAAATTAAATGATGTATTTCTGTTGCCGCTATAACAACAAATACTAAAAAAACAGAATAAAATAAATATTTAAGGGGGCTCCCATACAACATGATTTTTGACGTTTTTTTAGATAATGTTACTGAACCCTTCGTGCGCGAGTCCGACTCGCACTTGGCCGGTTTTTATTACTTTTTATGTTTTACGGAATCCTAAAATCTCAGGTTACTCCGGACGGACTCGGACACGTGGTTTTAAAGTCTGCTTACCACATGTTCTTGCCCCCAGCTAAGTTTTTGCGTGCTAATTACCAACGACTCAAAACAAATTAAACCTTAAAACATTGGAAATAGAATCCCATTTCGCTAAACAGAGGTAAAATTGGTTAACAAAGAAAGCTTAAATTGACGGCGACCCCTTCAAAGTCAAATTTAAAAGGATTTTGTAGGAAATGAAGCGTAGCAAGTGACGTCATTTTAGACTCTATCGATGAAGAAATTGTTCTCACAAATTCATATTTTATTTGACAAACAAAATATGTCACAAGTTTAGGAAAGTGCACTTAAAAGTAGAGGAATTTAAGTGCAATTTTGATTGACAGTGTAACTGCGTCTTATATTTCCCAATAACAGGGGACGGTGATTGGTAGTTTACTTTCCCTTTGTAACAGCGGAAGCAGGGAGGAGACGTTAAATTAGGGGCTGTATACAGATGTGTACACTGAGGCATAAATGTTCAAAGAAAGTCCGGTGTACTCCGATATTATATTGCAAACGGACTTTGAATCAGCACTTTTACCAAATCTATAAAAGGAGAAGCTGACTGACTGACTGATCTATCAACGCACAGCCTAAACCGCTGGGGTTAGAAACTTGAAATTTTGACAGTAGATAACTTTTGTGACGTAGGCATCCACTAAGAAGGGATTCTTCGAAATTCAACCCCCAAGGGGGTGAAATAAGGGATTTAAATTTGTATGTAAGTCCATCATTTTTGAAGTTAGAAGCATGAAATTAAATATTAAGGTTTCTGGTTAGAAATAAAGCTACACATGTTTGAGCGTTTTTGAAAATTCTACCTGTAAGAGGTCAAATAGGGGATGAAAGATTTTTTTGATTTTATAACTACACCTAACAAGGGGCTTAATGAGGGCTCAAAATTTCACGCAAGCGGAGCTGTGGGCAAAAGCTAGTTTATTCATATGGGACACTCTTACTGTACTTGGGAGCAAAGAAATCGAGCCACTTCTATTTTTCACGTAGGTATAATTGTTATTATTTTTGGTATTATGGAACAGATCAAATTCTAAACATATGTATATCGCCTAAAAGGTTATTAGATAACCTTTACAATGTTAGTTAGTTAGTGTTAGTTTTTTGTATTTTGAATTATAATTCATGAAACCAAAACTAATAACACGTGAAAAAAGGAGCGGCTCGATTTCTTTGCTCCCAAGTGTATTTATTAAACATGGAAAAGGCCAAAAAAATTAAATTGGCGTTAGACCGGGGTTTGCTTAACGCCGAATCCAATAACCAATTCTGACATTACTTCTATTCAATTTCTGTCAAAAAACTACTTCTACTTCAATCCAGAGATTTTGTATTGACATCGGTTATTGGTTTCAGCCATTTATACAAGGTTAGTCGGAAAGGGGGTAGGTACTAATCCGCAGGCCACTTATAGGATCACTGATGACGATTTCAAAATTCGATAATTTTTATTTCCAAACATTTTTTTTTTTTTAATAACTTTGCCCCACCCTAAGATTTCTCTTGTATCGTGGGTGCGTGTACAGACACAAATCTCACAAACAAGCGCTCAGACCCGAAACAACCATCTGTAGGCCATACAAATTTTTGTTCCGTGTGGGAATCTAACCCACGACCCGTAGCGCAGAAGCCAATTGCTTAGCCACTGCTCCAAACGTGTCGTCATAATTTTCGATTTTTCAAAAATTCTTCATCCCTGCTTTAGTTATGAATTCAGAAAATGGAGCTTCTAATTCGTGACCCCAGATATGACCTAAAATGTAAACACAGCTGATCATAACTAAGGATAGATAGATTTTAGCGTATTTTTTATGAAATCTTTGGACAGCTATTTCTCTTAAACTATTGACTTTTGGGGAAAGTTGTAGAACAAAAGTTACTCATTATTATGGGTACTTTAACATCCTTTCGGATTAGTACCCCCTTTCCGACTAACCTTGTATAATATAATGAGCAATGCTCTGCCTACACTGCTACAATTTCACACAGATAATTAAGCCGAGGTCCGACTCCCTCTAGAGGTCGCCCTTAGTGCTGTTGTTAGTGCAGTATTAAAAGGATAATGACCAAAAGTGGTACCAAAAAGTCTCATGCATCAAGATCAAAATATTAGATTTAGTAATTATTTTCATAATTTTGTACGACATTACGCGTCGGCGATTTGATTTTTGAACAGGGAATTTAATTTAAAGTAAAAAAGTATTGATATTGTTTTATTACCTTTACGTGACGTTCCGTTTGACATGATTTATGATTACTATAACCTTGAATTTTGAAAGTGTCATGATCACATTTTTCACACAACATGTAAAAAAATATATTTTTCGATTCTACATTAATTAAAAACAACTAGAATAGATTACAATTTTTATTTAAACGATTATATTTTTTTTATCTATGGTTAATTGGCCGTTTACAGCCGGTCATAGAGATGTAGAATGCAGTAGATGCGGATTAATGTTTTTAGAGCAATAATAAATCGTGTATGACATGTCCACATTGTCAGGTTATTTGGATTATTTCTAAAATCTCCGAAACTCTCGTTTTGTTTACAACAAGAACTTTTGTAGGAGTTAATATGATCAGTGTAGTCTATAAAAAACAAAGTTTGACTTAGATGCAGCAGGGTACGGGACTCCATACATCCATGAGCATTGTCCTTTAATTAGTTAGCTTAGGTTAAATATTTTAGTTCCGCACCATTGGTTGGAGACTCTCCAGGTCTCGCCAATAACCGACAAGGACCGCAAGGATAACAGAAAACAGAGCAAAAAAAAAAAAACAAAAAACCTCTGCTACAATACAAAATCCATTGAGTCAGCTCACTGTCCGAATACGAAGCCCCATAACAACCAATTGAAACAGATAATTCTGTTTTAGCAAAACAGAGGCACTTTATTGTATGTTAATTAAAACCGTAACGTACCGTAAATAAACCATTAACACCCATTTAAGGAGTAAGCCAGTTAGAATGTCCTAGTAACCTAACTAGGCAAGTCGTAAGTAGAACATTTTTTTAAGGACCAGCAACATCTGCACGCTGTGTCAAGGCGAACGGGCACGATTGCAGATTGACAAATGCAACTGGTTCCTTATATGACATGACAGGACCTTGCCATCTAGAATATGATTTGTGAGTACTTAGTACTTGCTACAGATTACTTACAACGTGTTATAAAACCCTCTTAACATGGCTCCCTTGGAGGCCTTGGAGTAGCAATGGAAAGGTACCTACTATACGGTAGATGTCCAAATTAAACGACATCTGAATTTTATACATTTACAATACAATACAAAAACAAGTAGGATATATTGTTTAAATATAACCTCCTCCTTTTCAAAGTCGGTTAAAAATATATGTACGTATTTCACCCCTTTAGGAGTTGAATTTCTAAACGCTCAAATACGTTTTCATTTATTTTTACCACCTTAATATTAAATTTTTTGCTTCTAACTTTAAAAATGGCGGACTTCCATACAAACTTTAATCCCCTATTTCACTCCCTTAGGGGTTGAATTTCGAGAAATCCCTTCTTAGTGGATGTTTTCGTCACGTAAGGAATCTACTGTCCAAATTTCATATTTACAGCTTTAGTGGGTTAGGCTCTGCGTTGATGAATCAAATGTCGGTCAGTACCAGTCTCTTTATAAATAAGAAGATAAGATATACGGATACCAATACTCTTAGCATCTTTGATCTTAAGAAGTCTTCACGCACATCCCGTGTGGGGACGGGCTAGAATTAATTTATTTGTGAAAACATGAGTGTACAGTAGTACAAATTAGATTTGCAATGTAGGATGTTGGGTTTTTATATATTGACCTAACATGTTTTGCCACATTATGGCGAACAAATTAAAGTAAAGCTTACGACTTACTAAAAATGGTTACGTTACAAAAGGAACCTTCTGTCAAAATTTAAAGTTCTAACCCCAGCGGTTGTTGATAGATCAGTCAGTCAGTCAGTCAGTTTCTCCTTTTATAATATAGGTAGATGTTCGGTCTTATATTACTCTAGACGATTTCTACCAGACAATCTTTGTATGGACAATATTGGTAAGTGAAAAGAGAGGGTTAGTATGCAGTGTAACAATAAATTATTCGAACAACTATAACATTTTTTTAATCCACATCTCATGTTTTATTAAAAGTGATGTTATTAAAACGCCTTAAAAGGGAGCTCTTTAATTATGGATAATAATTAATACGCCACTAATAGTAACTACGTAACTAATATTTTAATAGCTGACGGTATTGTGGTTCATGTTGTTTAAATGTAATTGTGGTTTTGAAAGGATATAATGTGACGTCAATAAGTGGTTATTCGATTGAATTAATAAATATTACCTAATTATGATCCATAAGTCTTTACGGAGAATAAGAGGAATATCTATAAGGAAACGTTGTAGAACAAAATACTGCAGCTCGTTCGAATCGTATTTTCTCGGATTTGAATCGGACGCAGTGCACACGAGTTAGTTTATGTCGGATTAAACAATTTATCCAGCAGATTCCCGCGAACTTTACCAGATCATCGGTCCACCTTGTGGGAGGCGAAGATGGGTGGACCTTGAATCCTGGATGCGAGAAGCACAGGACCGGTCAGTGTGGCGATGCTTGGGGGAGGCCTATGTCCAGCAGTGGAGGTCTTTTCTTTCGGCTGAATGATGATGATGATGATGAAACAATGTATCAATCAGCAATTTAAGTAGATACCAAAGTTGAGGAAGTACGGTTTAAATTAACAAAATTGAACCGAACTTCGGTTATATCGAATGTTTACCGAATTTCGGCTCTTCCAACAACCATTTACATAATCTGTCATGAGATATGACAGCTGATAAGTGAATATTTGCGTTGGCCTTTTGGAAACCGGTCACAAGTGTCTGTTAACCTGTGTCAATCACCACCATTCTGTTAAATCTTTACCAAAACGGTCTTGTTTTCCACGATACTGTATAACTTTCCAATGGCAACAGGTTTTTTTTGGTTGCTGTCAACCGCGACTGGTTTGGCGGCACTTTTTTTGTGGTAACGGTTCTTCAAGTGGCTACCGTGCGACGCGAAGATAATTTATAATGCGCACGAGTGGATGCCAGTTCACAGGAGCCCTTTTTGTACGAAGATATGAGGAAGGTTGAATCCTGATGTGTTTTATTTATAGGGTGTCTATTATATTATGATTTTTTGTGTAAAGAAACGTTTTTTGTTGGACGTTAAGTAAGTGGCGGTTATTACGATCATTTTTGAACTTACACTAAAAACTGGAAAGGTAACAAGGCTATTGGGCTTGGCTATCAGTGGCGAAGGCTCCGTACAACTCGATTCCTATCGGCTTCCCTTTCGAAACGAGTAGTTACTGGAATTCACGCATCGCACTTGAGCAAGGTACCTAAGCATTTTTTGGGCCGGCTTCCCTTTTAAGAAAATTCACGCCACTGTTGGCTATATAATCTATATCTATACTAATATTATAAAGAGGTAGAATTTGTTTGTTTGTTTGTATGTAGGAGGTAATCTCCGAAACTACACATCCGATTTCAAAAATTCTTTCACCAGTAGGAAGCTACGTTATCCCTGAGTGCTATAGGCTATATTTTGGGATCAAAAAATTAGGGATCCATAAATTAACGCGAGCGAAGCCGCAGGCAAAAGCTAGTCCATTAATATTAGTAGTAAGTAGTAGAGCTCGTTCGAGAACGTACTATCACCAGACTGATTTTGCTTGGTGGTAGGATCTATACGGTCCGCCTGGCTAGCTACCACCCTCACATTAAAGTCCGGCGCCAAGCAGTTTACTGTGTTCCGTCGTGTGTATGTGAGAGCCAGAGGGGTATAGGGGAATCTCTCTATATCTCTGACTTGGATTCGTGTGCTCCATCTTAGACCTCGTCTACACTTACCATCAGGTGCGACGAGGGTCAAGTGCGACCAAGTCAAATAATAAAAAAAAAAAACTACGGCCAAGCAGCATTGCTGCGCTCCAATTTGAAAGGTACCGGAGAAATTACAAGCAAAAGAGATTTTTTAAAGTTGTCTCTAACGCGTCATCCTACGTGAGCGATCTACAAGCGACGCGAAGCGGCGCGGCGCGACGCGAAAACAACAAACAGTCGATACCTATTGAAGTGGCCTACGTGACCAAACGCACAAGGAGTGCGGTGCGGCGCGGCGCGGCGCGAAGCGAACGCTGCCAGTTGGCTTGATATTTTCACGCGAACTGGATGCGGTGCCGTACAGTGCTACTGAATGACAACGGCGCGTCGAGCGGTCCGCGAGCACGTAGGACAAAGCCGCCGCTTCGCACCGCATCGCATCGCTTCGCAATTCGCGTCGCTTTAAACCGCCTACGTAAGACGTTGCATAAGTTTAGCAACGTATCAGCTATCCTCTTGGTGTTGTAGGTAGATGCCGATTATCCGATCACTGGTGATCATAGTGTACCTCTAAGGGCGCTCTACCTCAACTTCCGCTTGACACTACTTTCTGCGACACGGTGTGTTAAAAAAAATCCAAACAGAAACCGCGAAATTATCAAACCGTGAAGGTAATTTTACGACAATCACATGACATTCATTGTGCAAACCATTCATTCATGGGAGTACATAGCTACATAATAGTTATATAGTTATGTAACTCATGAATGAGATGTTCATACTCCACTGCACACGTTTACTTGAGTTTAAAACTACAATGCATAATCATTGTCACACGCTGACTGGTATGTCGTGTATGCACATAATAATATCTACAGGTTGTATCCGAATTCATGTTTTTCCTTCGAACCTCGTAATCTACTGGTGACGCAGATTGACCCTGGATGGGGATGGGATTTCATAAGACTAAACAAAAAAAAACATTGTGCTCTTAACCAGAGTCAATTTAGCACCCGAATTAACTGAATGCGCGGAGCGATATCGCGATATTTGTGCCCGCCAGTTGTGTCGCGCCTTGCTTTCATGCATTTATGCGTGGAAACGAGAAGTCTTATCACATAAAAAAGTAGCATATTTTTTTTTTAATGTTTTTATTCATACTTCCTAAGGAGATTCCAAAAAAAAAACTATTTTTCCTGTATCGTGGTTGCTTTTACTGACACAAATCTTGACATACACAAACGCCCAGACCCGGAACTACTATCTGTAGGCCAAAGAAATATTTGTTCCGTGCGAGAATCAAACCCCCAACCCGTAGCGTAGGAGCCAATCGCTCAGACACTGCACCAAACGTGTCGCCAAATTGGAATACGATCACTGTCGCAAAACAAAAATGAAATTTTATTTTTCGTCACACTAAGTAGGTCTATCCCGTGCGGGGTCAATTCATACAGATCATATTTATTATGGTGTTAAATAATTACATTAATTCTTTTACACAATGTATATACGCAAAATTACCTACACATGAGAAGAATGCGTTAATAAAATCCCTATATTATTATTAAAACATGCCTTCGTGTGTAATATCTTAATGGAAAACATCTTCTATTACGTTATTATTAAATACCTACTTATTCACCCGGGAAGCTAACATGCGCATAAACGGTACATTTTCTCGTCACAAAATAGCGCGACGGCAAAATTATGTCGCGGTGCACACGTTAGGCTTGTGATGTAATTGTTGTCGTCTCAAGACACAGACTGAAACTTTCACAGTTCTTCGTATTACAACTATAGTAGTATTAATTGCATCACTACAACCCTTCATTTGGCAATCGGGGAAAAAGGAGTGCAAACTAAATTACAACTTAATCTGAAAACGCAAACAGGATGCTTGATACAAAAATTTAAATGAAAATATATTCAAATTACATCAAGTTACCCCAAAATTGAAGATAACCATCAATAACGTAAGCCAGGACAAAAAATATACCCGAAAACTAACTACACTTGCACAAGGTTACACAACTCCAAATTAATATAAAGATGATGACGAAATTATAGAAAAAAACTACAAGGAAATCGTAAAACTTACTCAAATGTATGTTAGTATGAGTTTTACTTACGCATTCGTCATCGAATCGCGAGAATATTATATTAATGTAACCAGGAATTAGTCTTAGTTGTTTGTTGTGTCATTGTTTTTCCTTTTAGTCCGGTCAAGTTAGCCCAAAAAATAGGGGTAGGTTAACAGAAATTCGCATAGAGCTGAAAATTGGTACGAATGTTTGGAACACCATTATAAATGAAATGTCAAAAGTCCCCATCGATCCCACACTTGCAAAAAAAAATATTCAAGGTCAAAGTTCGCAAATATGAGTTTTTTGCGTTTTTTAGCCAAACGGTAAGTTTTATGATAAAAATAGGTCAGACAAAAATTGTAGATTATGCAATTATCTATAAAAAATGTTTACAATTTTTCTCCTAAACGTCACCGTTTCTGAGATATAGTGGTTGAAAAAGTTGTATTCTTCATAATATTCGTTTCCACGCCACCTGGAAGGTAGTGTACTTGGCGCGTTTTTTTAACGTGGTTTCCCGAAAAGGCCTATCCCACAATCTATTGTGATTCTGTTTAATTCAATACTATTTCAAAATATGTAAAAACTGGTACTATTGGAAATGATGAAAGCCGTGTGAATTCTTTCACCCAGCAGGAAGAAGAAGAACAAGCAGAGGAAGAAGTACAAGAAGACGAACAAGAAGAAGAGGAAGCAGAATTATCATGAATGAGATGGATAATTTGACCTGATTTTTTAGAATTCACACGACTTTCATCATTTCCAATAGTACCAGTTTTTACATATTTTGAAATAGTATTGAATTAAACAGAATCACAATAGATTGTGGGATAGGCCTTTTCGGGAAACCACGTTAAAAAAACGCGCCAAGTACACTACCTTCCAGGTGGCGTGGAAACGAATATTATGAAGAATACAACTTTTTCAACCACTATATCTCAGAAACGGTGACGTTTAGGAGAAAAATTGTAAACAATTTTTATAGATAATTGCATAATCTACAATTTTTGTCTGACCTATTTTTATCATAAAACTTACCGTTTGGCTAAAAAACGCAAAAAACCCATATTTGCGAACTTTGACCTTGAATATTTTTTTTTGCAAGTGTGGGATCGATGGGGACTTTTGACATTTCATTTATAATGGTGTTCCAAACATTCGTACCAATTTTCAGCTCTATGCGAATTTTTGCACTTTGAAATCTTAATTTGACCGGACTATTTATTAAAAGCTGATTCGGTTAGTTCCTAATAGTAAAGATACACGGCGACACATTACACTCGACACTCAGTGTCGACACTGAGTGTCGTAATGTGTACATCGCAACAGCAACTCAGTATAACAATACTGAGTTGCGCATTAGCTCTGGTTTAATTTCAGTGTCGCGATTGCATTGTGTCGAATGTCAGTGTCGCCGTGTGTCCTTACCATAAGACGGGTCATAAAATAATGCTTGCTATTGATCTCTAAATCAGAAAGAAGTCTAACTGTCCTGTTCGTATATAAGGAAACAGAACATGTGTTGCTCAGCATGACACGACAATCTAACTGATTGACAGATTGTCTTGAATGTAATAGAAACATTTATTTCGCACAAAACACACAGACAAAAACAGCTTCTGGTATTAAGTGCCGCGGAGCACATTGCTCATAGAACAGATTGCCGATAGTGCCGAAAGGTTCTGGAGTATGTCGCGGGAATACGCTGGATGCGAGAGGCACAGGATCGGACGATGTGGCGATGCTTGGGGGCGGCCTATGTCCAGCAATGGACGTCTTTCGGCTAGATGATGATGATGAATAGGTGGCGAACCTATTGCCATTTTCCAGGCACAATTATGGCACCACAGGACCTACTCTAAAAATCGAACTACGAAGCTTCGGCTGACTGTTCACACGATTCCTAACAACGAAACTGGGGGCCTAATCCTTAAGTCCGTCAACGAATTTAGTCGCCTGTCCGAAAGTGGCCCAAAACATAGGAGTGAACGAAACAAGTGTCAAGTTCAACTTTTCGGTAGAAACAACTGTCAAATCGTGTTGTCATTCATTATGAGTTCGGGGCCCGAAATAATCGTATGTCCGTAGGTGATAGGGAGTAGGAAACGCTCGTAACTAAGTAAATTTGACATTTTGTCATTCATTCACTCTACTCCCAAATGGAAATTGACATCTAGTAGTTCGTTGTCTGACCATACTTTGATCGTATATTAATAATTTCGATCTTCGTCGTTGTTTCTTTTCAATCCGAAACTTTACGTTCGATTTTCAGAGAAGGACCCCTGGTTTGTCGGCTCTTGTGACTCGGTTACCAAGCAACGGAGGGGAATAATATTCATAATCCGTCCCCCCACGGACATTTCCTTGAACTTGAACTTGCTCCTTGCTCACTTGCGACGCTTGCTCACTGCGGGTTGGCAATTTCAGACCATTTAGTTCAGGTTTCCTCACGATGTTTTCCTTCACGGTATGCCAGTGGCGTCTTAAATTAACTAAGAAAGTACATATGACATTGAAAAAGTCACATTGAGCCAAATAAGTGGTTTACCAATTTTAACAACCGTTCCTGTCAAATGAAAATATCGTAAGGTTGTTGTCACATATTTTTTGCATGTGAAAATCGACCTTATTGTTTTATGACGTGCAAACGAATTTCAATCTTAGGTTGGTAAACCATTTTTTTTGCCGAGTGTGCATGCCTAACTTTGAACCCGCAACCCGGTGATTAAGGCTTAAAACGCACTAGCGGCCAGCCGCAACACGGGGTGCCGCTTGCGGCAGACCGCACGTCGATTTTTACATGAAACCGCATGATCTCAACGCACTGATTTCCGGCCAGCCGTCATGCGCCAGTGCGTTGAGATCCTGCGGTTTCATGTAAAAATCGATGTGCGGCCAACCAGATTTTGCAGGGCAGAGCAGGCGAGGCAGACATAGGCCACGACCGCATGCTGCGACGCAGCTCTAAGACACATTCGAGTTTACATTTTTTTGGCCGAGTGTACAATTGTACATGCCTAAGTTTAAACCCGCAACCTGGTGATTAACAAGCGTATCTGTAACCTCAGGTCCACCACGACATTATTAATGACAAATAGGACAAAACAAATATGTGCTTAAACTCAAATAGGACTATGTGATAACAAGCTACTGTTGACTTCTCTGAATCCTAATAGTCCTTCCATGAGTCACTATTTGCGGAACATGATGCAATTAGTCTCATGTACTAATATAGTCTTAAAGCTGGATTTTCCCCAGCGAGATAACCGGAACAATAAAATATATTAATTTTGTAGCTACCTGTTGTTGCTGTGAACAGGTCACCGGACTTTTATATGCAGGTATTTTTTTGGTATGGTTTGTTTTATAGCAATAAAATGTTTCCGGTGTAAATTAATATTAAAATAAATGAATAAGATGCGTCACGTTTTGATCGTTTTAGCTTTGTTCAACTCTGTTTAATCCATCGCGTCGGGAATTCGGGATGATTTGTGACCACTTCACTTATATTTTTTTGCCTGACTGCGCAACAGCAAAGACAGTTTCAGGCCCGGTATCCACGGTGAGGAGAGAGGAGATGTTTCGTAAACGACCAATAGGATTTCTTATTGAGTTGAAGCTAAGAGAGAGATGTGAAAATAACGCAACCCTGTTGGCTGTTCGAGACATTTCCTCACCTCTCCGCTATTGTATATCTATGAACCTATTAATGTGGGATTCTTTATACCCTCGAAGCATCATAAAAAATAATCTAAGAACTAGCGTAATTCGCAAGAAGGCGTAATTCGCAAACTGACTGACTAAAGACATACTTAGCCACCTGCATGTTATGATTTCATAGCATGACTTTTTGAAAACCTACTTAAATTTCTCTCTCTCTTTCTCACGGGCCATGAAGAGGCCCTTGCCCACCAGTGGGACAGTACTGGGATTGGATCTTGTTTACATATTTTAAATTCTTATTTTTTTTTCTACATCATCTTATTTGTCTATGATGTCTATTTGTCTATGTAAAACATAGGTAACCTAAATGGGATAAGATGAGCAACAGATGTATGCCACTTCCTTAACAAAAATACAAGATATAAGTGCCAAAACAAACGAACAGGTTCCAAAAGTACTGATTAGGAATAAGCAAAGGTCACCAGTACGCTACTTACTTAATAGGAAGTGTAAAAGTCACAACAGTCAACAGTCCTACCTAAAGGCTTCTACACACCAGAGCCGCCGACCCGGCGGCTTTACCCGCCGGGTAATGCCGGCGGCCAACTAACGCGAACTAAGCGAGCGAACATAACGCAAAACAAGCCCGGCGGCATAACCCGCCGGGTTAAGCCGCCGTGCCGGCGGCTTTGGTGTGTAGAGGCCTTAAGTATAAGGCATAAGTAAACGTCATTACAGGCAGTGCGCGAACAATCGAGTGACACCTGCGTGGAAGGCGAGAACATCCGCCAGATGACAGGAAGCGGTCGCACTTGACACCTACTGAGCGCAGTTCAAACATCACACTTTACCAGACTTTTATGGACTTTGTTTATGAGGGGAACTTTGTAATCAAAGGAAATAATACGAGGTTAGTCGTTAAAGGGGGTACAAATCCGCAAGCCATTTAAAGTATGACTGTTTTAAAGCAAGTGTCAATTTCAAAATTCGATTGTTTTCATTTCCATTTTTTTTTATTCATTTCATAAAATCGACGGCCCTGATTTAGTTACAAATTTCGAACTTGGAGCTATTAATCTATGACCCCAAATATGATCTAAAATGTGAACACAGCTTAACCGGTATCGTCCCGCGCGTCTATCCGGATCGTCAGTGCCATTGTTTATCTATTGTGTCTATAACAAGGACTTTATATAGAACTGGACCGAGATCTTGGCAATTTATACTATCTAAAATAGACTTTATGTGTAAAACATAAGACATAATATGGCTTGGCAAACATTACGGTACACTTGAGATAGCAATAATTGTACCTTGTGTCCCTGTCTAATACACACTGTGTGTTGTCACGTAAATAGAAAATGCATATTCCTAAATTAGTAGAATTTTTGAACTAAATGTACAAATTCATAAACCAACTTTTTTCATCTTAATTTATCCCAAGAGACGCGATACAACTATCGAAACTTTTGTTCGTCAACGATTCGTTTTAAGAGGACTTTTTTTCGTCAACGTAAGGCCAGGAGGCGATTTTCATATAATGTGCTTTTATCTATAGTTTTTTGACAGCTTGATATTAAGTCAACGCATTTATTTCAATTAGACCATATAAAGACACTTTTGATTTATTAGGTATTTATAATAGGAAAAAAAGAAGTTACTGCCGCGTTCCAAAGTGTAGATTCCTATGGATTAAAACGGGCAGTAAACTACATGGTTACTATTTCGCATCAAAAAAAAAAATTGGCATTTCGACACATTGTCCATAGAAAAGCTGTCAAAACGTCAAACTCATTCCTTATATAAAAGTTATCTGACGATTGAAAAATCAGCCCTAAATATTATAAATTAAACGATTTGATTGGTACATATAATAAATATTTTATTACTAATTTAACAAAAAAAATCTAGGTATTCTCTCTATCTGACTCGTAATGAAGATAAGAGAACTCGGTTTGGGCTTTTCTATTTAGCTTCTTCTCAATGGTAGTAAAAAAAATACAAATGCTGATAACCCCATTTGCATTGACGTAAACCGATAATTTGAATTAAAAAAATTAATAATTGGATTTATTACACAATTAATTTGGAATTTGCGTTGTAAATGCTTGCAAAAGCGAATATTACCCGGACTGTGGAATATCTTTTCACAGAAAGGGTTTTTCATTACTTGAATTTTCTTACCGTTAGGGTGACCATGATACTTCTAGTAGCAGTACATACAAAATCTAAATGTCTAATATGGGATTATTTTTCAAAGATTTTTATTATTGTAACTCTAAGACCGCAATGATACTCATTTTCAAATTTAAATCAAGGCATTGATACATTATATAGCTCTAAAAAGCAAAAGTTTCACGTTCAAAAGACCTTTGTGACTCTAAATAAAAGAAACAACGTGGTTATGAACGTACCAACGTGGATTAGTTTTGTCAACTTTTTTTAGCGCGTAAATTTAAAAAGCATCTCGAGTTGTTTTGTTCCCCACTACATCGATGTAGTTATTAAATACTTTAGTTAATGCAGTTTTAAGTGTTTTTTTAGGTAAATTTGTTTCCGCAGCGTGATATTCTGTCATCATTCAGATATCTGTATCACAGTCAGTCGATCGAAGTTGTCAATGAAATTGTAAACTAGCATTTCGTTGTGATTTCATACTTTATTGTGAATCCTGTTTCAACAATGTCGTACGTTCGTTTACTTACCTTTATCAAAATATCGAATTAAATCTAGGCACATAGTCTCAGTTTTTTTTTATTAAAATGTATATAAAATGTGATGCTTTTATTTTTAGTGAAACACAAACAAGACGTCGCCGTCGTGTTAGCATGACCAAACTGCTTCACCTGTGGGAATTTTTAAATAACTTTAAATAAATTGCATATAATATTGCAAAAGGTACCTATATTGGTTTATAAATTTCCTTTCATCAATTTGGAATGGGTTATTTATTTCCCTAATGCGACGCTGTCGCTTTTTCTCCATACGATATTTACTCTCTAAATATTCAAATATCTCGTACTCGTCACACATTTACAAAAACAGTAAAAAGTGTGATCTAATAAACACTTGTAATTTTTATACAAAGTATCGAGTTTAGAAAGTCTAATCGACCAAATTTTAAGTGGGTCCTCACAACAGTTTACCTCTAATAACAAAAACAATGTTGAATAAGCTCGTAAATATTAACTTTTTCAAGATCGCTTATTTTGACATTACAGCCGCTCAATATACACTCTGCTGCTATCAAATAACACATCATGGTATGAAAACTATACAAAAGAAAAGGTGAACGGATTTCGTAAACGTCAACTTAGCAGGCCTGCTACAGGCCTGCTTTAACGATGTCATAGTACAAAAACGCAGGGCAGTTCAACTTCCAGGCAACTTCTGCCCTGCTTTAAGAGGTCATAGTAAGCCCCCTGACCCAAATAGGAGCGGCGGCGCGGCGACCTATAGTCCCAGCCTAACATCTGAATATAATTACAAAATGTACCTAAACAAAAAAGGAGTAGTATGTACCAGGGATGTTACGGAGGTGGTTTTATCGGAACCGAAGTCGGAGTCGGAGTTTTTAAATTTGGTTTGTCGGATTCGGAACCGGAATCGGAGTCCGAGGCGGATTCGGAGGTGTTAGCAGAAGAGAGATGTGTTAAGGACAGGCCTAATAAAATAAAATAGTATTTACATAATTTCAGTCAGCCTCTTTAATTTCAATTAAAAATAATAAACCTACATACTTAGTAAAGGCGCAGACGATAAAAAAAATGCTTCGACCTCCTATTCAAACCTACGATTTAAAAGTATCGGAGCCGAAGTCGGAACCGGAGATGTAATATCAATCGGAAGTTCCGACTTATCGGAGTCCGAGTCGAAGCTCCGTAACATCCCTAGTATGTACAATAATCGTGTAAATGTTAGAAGACATTGCTAATTATGGTTATATCTTTTTCCGATTGGTTTAGTTAACTTGCGGTATAAAGATATTGTAATGCTTTAAAGGACATACAATATTTAGTAATACTAGGCAGGACTTATTACACCATAAGTCTGCCATATGGTTACCCTTGTGTTAGAAAGTGACAAGGCGTACACTTATACCTATCTCACGTGATTCGCAGAAATCGACAAGTACTCATTCCAGTTGTACGTAGTACTTATTACTTCTATGGTCTATAATTACAGTACTCGATAAGTTAAGATAGATGATGATAAATAGATTTTAGCGTATTCTTTATGACATCTTTATGTAGCTATTTCTCTAAAACTATTGGCTTTGGGGAAATTTGTGCAATTAAAGTTATCCATTATTGCGAGTACTTTCAAAATATACTTATCTATAAACATTAATACTTCGCAATAATTTCGCAATAAGAATGTTATATGAGAAAATACCTCATCACAACCAATCAGAACATGAATCTGGAATTATTTAAAATTCATTAATTTCAAACACATTTTAACCAACGAAATTTCTCATTGCGGTCCCTTTAAATTAAAATAGTCTAGAAAGGACCAGAAGTCTTCGATATATCTACAAGTGCCAGTATTATGTCTCCATCATCGATAAAAGAAAACCAGACGGTCTCTATATTTCTATGACCGTTTCTTGAGAGTATATGGAATTACCACGATGCCATTTCTCTCTTCCAATATCAAATTCTTAATTACAGGAAAGTCGACACCGGTTTGTCGTTTTACCTGTAAGTGTGCAGCGAATGTAATTCGGTGTCAATTATTTCTCCGAAAATGACCTCGAAGTCTTTCAAGTTAAATAATTTCGTTGAAAACTCATTAGTCAGACCTCCTTCCCAACTTTAATACTTGTAATTATTACTAACAGGAAATGTGCTGCCAACAAGAGGTGGGGGACAATTCTTCTAAAATAAATTGTTGCCAAACGCAATCGAACCACAACCGTCAGTCAGTTTTTGTTTTGGAAACTTTTAAAATGATTGATTTTGTTTTTTGTGTCAAACAATTTGATAGCTTTTGAAATTGAGAACTGTCTGAATGAACGGTTCAGCCTTGGTTCGGTTGTGATTTATCAAGATTTATTTTGGGAGAATTGGGCCCCTGGAAGACAATTCGAATAACAAAATTGTTGCAAAACGCAAACGAAACTGAGTTTGTTTCGGCTTTTCTTCTCAGAGCTAGTCAAATAGGAAATGCCGGCTCCATCTAGTCTTAAAAAAACGTATAAAATTGACTTGTAAGTGTCTGTAACAGATTTATTTACAGAAATAAATATCATTTATCAAACAACCGTCAGTCAATTTCTGTTTACGATGGTATTGTCTTTTTTGTGTCAAACAATTTGACAGATTTTGAAACTGAATGAACGGTTCGGCCTTGGTTCGGTTGCGATTTATCAAGATATATGTATTTTAGAGGAATTGGGCCTATGTTATTATAAAACCATTTGGAACTACAGTCAGTAATAATAATGTATTAAGTTGTAATATGTAAGAGGCATAATTAGGTCTTACACCATAAAATATGTTGTAATTATTATACATATTAAGGTTATCAAAGGATATATTAAAGCGTGAACTTACGGCGAATTATAATTTGCAAAGCACTATAGGTAAGTACTCCATTTTATAATATACAAATATAGAAGAAATATGTAGAAGAAGCAACGTGTTTGCTTCTAGCAGATCTAGGTTCCACACAGTGTTACGCTTTTTAGGGTTCCGTAGGTACCCAAAGGGTAAAACGGGACCCCATGACTAAGACTCCGCTGTCCCTCCGTCTGTCACCAAGCTGTATCTCATGAACCGTGATAGTTAGACAGTTGAAATTTTCACAGATGATGTATTTCTGTTGCCGCTATAACAACAAATACTAAAAAACAGAATAGATAATGGTACGGAACCCTTTGTGCGCGAGTCCGACTCGCACTTGGCCGGTTTTTTTTAAACATTAACGGTCAATCGAGATTTCTTTAAATAGAGCAAAGCACGACCCTTGGTGGACTACTTTTGTCTAAAGTTATATGAAATGGACTATAGAAAATTCTCAAACGGATAAAGACTGAACTATCAGATAACTTCTAATAAACGCCGACACTAAAACGCAAATAAAATAGATCCCAACCCGATCTATAGATAATCATAAAATGATATAATATGATAACACTGCAACTAACTAAACGCTATAATAACTAAGTACACGACTCTAAACCGGAAAAGTAACTTCGGAGAAGGTATTCAAAGCAAAAAAAACTGTTCTACATCCATTGCTGGCTAGCACTCACTCCCAATCTAATAGAACGAAGACAGTGGTCAATGTATAGACGACAGTGAAGGTAAAGATTGCGTAACGCCGAGCAATGAACGAGCTATGGGCAATGACCGCTAGGAAAAAATTGGTTGAATCAGTTTGTCGTTGCCCTGATCGACTGTCACGAAACCACGCCACGGTCCATTGCAGACAAGAAAGCGACACGAACTACACAATAGAGGGTAATAGGCGAAGAAATTAAATTTTGATCTGTGAGGATTTTAGGATTTAAACTGATGCTGCTGGGCACGGCTTATAATGAAGGGCGTGTGTCAATAAAAGACAAGTATATGTAAGGACTGTCTATAATATACTAACTAACTTACAAGCTAAGTGACAATATACACCGTGGGCCCGAGGTGTCCGAAAGATTATAAACACGCCTTTCTTTCATTTTGTATTATGAGTCAAATGTTAAATCAACAAAAGTCCAATTCAGTTTGTTTTTTCGGTCCTTAATATATCAATTAACTTTAGTACTTCCCTGTAAACAATACCTCAGGTTGAACTGGCAACATTTATAAATTATCGTGTGAGTGGATAAGAAACTTCTCAATTCACAACCCTCCCCGACAAATAAAACATACGGCGAGTGGGGTATGGTATGACCAAAGTCGCAACGAAGCGTTCCTAGGACTTGTTACCATAGAGATTTTTCGAGTTGTGAATTTCCTTAAATAATGAATATTTCGAAAATTAAGCTTTATTCAACAAACTACAACCTAGCTTTTCTTCTCCAATTAGGTATCGGAATCGAAGGTTAAATCTGTCGTTACCTCGGGCCCACGGTGTATACTGCCTTCATAACGAAGAGTGCAGTAAGTGCAATTTTTGAACATAGAATTTTGAACCTTAGTGTTGGGTTACGCAGACGCAAAAGGTTAAGTAAATATTCTATGTTCAAAAATTGCACTTACTGCACTCTTCGTTATGACGGCAGTATAGGGAGGAGGCGCTTCACACACTACAGGCCTATTCTCAGAATGAGAATGTTTTAGGGCTTAGTCTACCACGCTGGCCTGCTGCGGGTTGGCGGACTACACACAACAACGATGTTTTTTTCCCTATTTTTGACCCATGTGGGCGTGGGTGTGGCTTAGAATATAAAACTTCCTCACCGCACACAGGGAACAGACGCGTCTTGTAAGATTCAACAAAACCCAGCACACTTGGTGGTAGGATGTATACGGTCCACTAGATACAGCCCTCACAATTAAATGTTCCGTCGTGTGTATGTGAGAGCCAGAGGTGTTTATTCGAATCCCTATATCTCTGTTACTTGAATTTGTGTGCTCCATCTTAGACCCTGTTAGCGTTTATCTCCCACCTGGGCATGAGTTGCCTTGGCTGACCTGGAATACTCTAAATAGACTTCGGACTCAGGTTGGTCGAAGCAAGGAAAACCTGCTCAGGTGGAAATTTGCGGGTAACTCAAACCTGGAGTGTAAATGTGGTGCCGTTCCGCAAACTATGGCGCACTTAACATCATGCCCGCCTGCCCTGTTACCTGTACGCCACAAGAACTAATGGACGCTACGGATAGTGCTAAACTCATTGCTGAGTTCTGGGCCGACACGGTGTAGATTGTCATCGACACGCTAAGAAGAAGATCGAATACGGTTAAATGCAACCAAGTCATAGAATGAAAATAAATTAAAAAACCGGCCAAGTGCGAGTCGAACTCGCGCACGAAGGTTTCCCGTACCATTTTCTATAAAAACGGCAAAAAAATCACGTTTGTTGTATGGGAGCCCCCTTAAATAATTTTTTATTCTGTTTTTTAGTATTTGTTGTTATAGCGGCATACAGAAATAAATCATCTGTGAAAATTTCAACTGTCTATCACGGTTCATGTGATACAGCCTGGTGACAGACGGACGGACGGAAAGCGGCAAAAAAATCACGTTTGTTGTATGGGAGCCCCCTTAAATATATTTTATTCTGTTTTTTAGTATTTTTTGTTATAGCGGCAACAGAAATACATCACCTGTGAAAATTTCAACTGTCTAACTATCACGATTCATGAGATTCAGCCTGGTGACAGACGGACAGATAGAGAGCGGAGTCTTAGTAATAGGGTCCCGTTTTACCCTTTGGGGTACGGAACCCTAAAAACACAAAACGAAGAACACAGAACGAGAAAATCCAAGAATTCACAAGTTGACATAACAGGCCCAATTTAAAAGGCACAAGGAAATAAAAAGATGGTCACCGTTAACACTACATATAAACATGTAGTTGTACGATCTAGGTCAGAATCATTAGCATATCGTATATAAATGAATTAAACATGATACCAAAACCAGTAGGTATAAATAAACTAAATAACAGAGGCACTGGTGACTAATTTAATGAGTTTGTCTAGACGAATTGTAGGGAAAATACTGAGCAATACTTAATCACTTAGGACATGTGTAAATAACATTAAGATTGCGGGTGTTGGCTACTGAACAGCTAGAGATTCGTGAATGACCTACTTAGTCTACCAGGAGCTCTGGCTCCTTGAGAAAGAGTTTGTCTGGGAAAGTATTACTTCCACTATATCTATCGCCAATAAACATTACGTTATCGGTAGCGGATAGCACTGGACAATGTTCACAAAGGAAGGTAGTTGTCAATATGTATCAACCTACCCGACGATGTTTTATAAAGGCGGTGATCATTCGACGAAGCGGAGCATTCTGTGTTCATCAGCTGAAGAAGTCTGACCTTTTATATCTGACTAGCTTGTCCTTATTTTATGATCTTGTAATATATTGTGTAAAGTATTATATTGTGATGATCTAGTTCATGTTGTTAACACTTAACGCAAATATAAGTACTCTCAGTGGTCGAGAGTCTATGTTGGTTTTATTTACTGTGTTTACCTTGCTCGCAATCCTGTCATACCGATATTAGCTATAACTGAATCACCCCTAAACAATTATGTTGTTGTGTCTTTTACAATTACTATGTTCCGGTATGAAGGGTGGCACATGGGAATTTTCAACTTTGATTCTATGGTTAGCAACGCGTTAGCAATCCTCTTGGTATTGGTGTATTTATACGGCGGTGTCCACTTACCATCAAGTAGACCGTCAGATAGTTTGCCAACCCATTACATTAAAAAAAACGATAACCATAATGAATATCAAAATTAGGTACTCTGAAATGAAATTAATATGTTTTTTGCTGATAAATTATTGGCATTTTTTGTAGATTTTTGTAATAATGCAATAACAAAAATGTTGTTTCTGTAGTGTAGGTACTTAGATATAGTTTGATAAATATTATAGTGGGTAATCATAAGACTTTGTAACCACTTCAGTTCGGAATAAACCCTGTTACGAATCAGCTGTGCATTATTGTGAACCCACCCAAAGAGATTAAAGTTTCTTCGCGAATGAAAACGTGATCCTTTCTGTCATATCGATGCTCTACGCAAATTCTACAATGATTTGCAAATACAATGTTTATTCATTACAAATATAGAAAAAAAGTTGCGATTCATAATGAAGTGTAGTAAAAAAAATCTTATTCAGCGTTGATAGACGCTTCTTGAATAGCTAATTCATCGCCGTTAGTTGTGGGGCGTCCATGAGAAATACGTGATTATACGCATATTCATTATTTACTTTACGTATTGGACTAACATGAGTAGGTATGCCTTATTCAAGATTATCTTCTAATCCTAGAAGATCTATTTCGTAATAGTATTAATGTTTACCGAACATATCATTCGTTTTTATAACGTCATATCATTTCGTCTTTATGATATTGATAAGCATTAGAAATAACGAACATGGGCGTTTAAAGTATGTTTTTAAAAATCACTCCTTTCTTGGAAGACAATAGCGTCGCGACGTGAGAGTCGCGGAGGATCAAATTACGTCCATTTCCGTCAGAGCTTGAGAACATAAAAGTCAATTGAAGCAGCATCTGTTTCAGTACTAATAACAAAATTCTGTGGATACCAACCTGCTCCCTATGTGGAGGGGCCACCAACAGCAAATGACGTTTTTATACGCCTCACGACACAACACGACAAAATATGGTGGCAACTCCATGCGACATAATTATATTTCCATGAACCATTTACTCACAACACGTCACGACACTATTGTCGTAGTTAACGGTTCATAGAAATACAAGGTTAGTTGGAAAGGGGGCATTAATCCCAAAGGGCGTAACTTTTGTTTAACAACTTTCCTCAAAAGCCAAGAGAGAGCCAAGTTCAAGAGAACTAGCTGTTCAAAGATTTCATAAAAATATATCTATCTATCGTTACGTTATCAGCTGTGTCTACATTTTAGGTCATATTTGTGGTCACGGATTGGAAGCCATTTACTATCTGAATTCGTCACTAAAACATGAAAAATTTAAATAAAAATCATTTTTCATGGAAATAAAATTAACGCTTGCTTTATACCGGCTTCCCACGGTGCGTGATAACGCGCACTGCGACACACGAGCTCGCACCGACGCACCATGGGAAGAGATTTGTCCGTGGTAACGCAGACGCGCGTGGAGCGGTGCGACGTATCCACATCACATACCCTCATAATATGGCTTTCTACGGTGCGTGATTTTACGGATGATACCATGCACAGCCGGTGCGCGCTACCATGCACCGTGGAAAGCCAGCTTTACAAACAGTCATCAGTGATACTTTAAGTGGCCTGCGGATTAGTAGCCCCTTTCCTACTAACCTTGTATATGGGGCTCGGAATCGTCATAACATTTTGTAATATCGTAATCGTGACCCGTGAAAATACGGCATAAAGGTCATAAAGGTCACTTACACCACAAACAAATTATGGACAAATCGCTTTAGCACATAAACGTAAATTCCCTGGACCAAGTCCATGGCCACATGAAAGTCCCTCGCGACTCACGCGCATCGCGCGCGTATCGAATGCCAATGAGCAGCAGCGGACCGGGAATGCATTGTGTATACAGAACACGAAGTGGCAGGAACAAGGTTCGGTTCCCAGAGCCGGACAAGAGCCGTTGGTTGTGAATATTAATATGATTTGCAACTGCAACTTTTTGATTCTTAATATTTTGATAGTAAAATGTTTTATTCAGATTAGAAGCGTCCTGTACATCATTGCGACGTGTCGAAGCAGCAGTCAGCAACTCCACCCAGGCAATGAAGACCAAAAAAGACGTAAAAAACACTTTGCCTCTCTGAAGTGAGGAACAGAACGCTAAAATCCTGTTTCAGAGCGTCAAAGATATTTTACGCGTTCCAAATAACTTTGTTGTGGAGAACTTAAGTAGATTGCTGTAGGGTGAATTGTGGCGCAAATGTAAAGTATTCATTTTTTTGCGTTTCAGAACACCTACAGAAATAAATAGCGCATATTGCATATGTGCCAGGAACAGCTAAATCAGAGCAAAATTGTACTACATACCCTCTCGTGCCTGATGAGGTACTCGATGAGAACATCCTTCTTCTTCTCCTTCTCCTCCTGGTGGCACACGCCGATGTTGAGCCCCATCACGATGGTCCTCAGTAGACCGCCCTCAAAGGCGTCCCATAGGAACTTTGGCGTGTAGCACATTATCGCCTGCAAGGGAATACGAGGTTAATAATGTTTTTTGACAAAATATTTTAAAGGTTTTGCCCTAATAATGTCAAGGTTGAGCAAGGTTGAGATTTTATAGATGTTGAGTTATGGAAAGTCAAAAGTAGCTCGGTTCGTGTAGTGGTGTACACACGGCCTGTGCGTTGCCCTTTTCTTTGCCAAACGTAGGTTTCTTTTTTGGTAGGTTTTTCTCCTTTCCCCGGTATAATTTATCGGGGACCTTGTCCTTACTGAAGTCACCTCCGTTGCAGGACTATTGGCAACTAGAAGTTAACCTAACCAAAAAAAAAGCTGTTTTGTTTTGATCTTAGTTTGACACAACGTCGTGTTGAGATAAGTGTCACAATTATCTGTATCTGCTTGGGGGACAAAGATTTGTTCCCCGTTCCCATACGCTGATGCCATACGCCTTGTATATTTGGTAAACCTAAGGGTCGGTTGCAGATTGCAGATACCTTTTAAATAAAATGAAGAACAAAGCTCACCACTCGAAATACCGGAAAACCTCAAATGTTATTTGATTTCTTAAAAACGTTTAACGTGAACTATGATATACATTTATTTCAAAACCATTCATTTCTCAAAAAAACAATGCTAAAGCAGCTAAGTTCAATGTCATCATTTAACGAAATAAGTAGTACAAAAGAGCAACACCCCATATATCAGCCGGTCACGATTCTGTGAGACACTCCACAGTTACTGCAAATATTTTTAATATTTGACGTATCAATTCACACTACGTCACATGTTTTATGTACGGACGAGAAAATTACGGTTCCCACGGAAGTTAGTACATCAGTGCTCAACAATGTTAATTTGTAATGTCTGTCATTCACGCTTTATAGGTAAGAAGAATTGATTTTTGTGTTTGTTCGTTAATTAAAAATGCTTGAAAAATACCTTAAAGTTGGTTTTTTAAACGTGGGGTCCCTTGGCACGAATCACGATGATTTTATAGTAGCTGTGGAAGGGCATTCCTTCGATGTAATGGCAGTCAACGAGACTTGGCTACGAGCCGGCGAGGAGGGGCGCGCGCCTACTGTGCCTGGTTACCGCCTGCGACACACGCCGCGGCCGCTGACTGTACACGGGGGGCGCGGAGGGGGCGTAGGTTTCTATCTTAAGCGCGGCCTGACCGCTCGTAACTGGTCCACACCAACTGACCCAAGATACGGGACCATAGAACAAATGTGGATTACCCTAACACTAAATGGTATTAAAATTGCTATCGGCACAGCGTATCGCCCTCCTCGCTTCGATTTGGACCTCTTTCTCGACGCTATAACTGTCTCCATTGGCTCCTTAGTAAAATGCGACCATTACATACTGCTCGGTGATTTTAATGTCGACTTACTTAATGCTAACGGGCAAACCAAGAAAGTGGGTGAGTTTCTCAATAGCCTAAGCTTAAAACAGCTAGTCGATTCGCCTACCCATTTCACGGACCATAGCGGAACATTGATCGACCTTGTATGTACTAATCTCAACCCCAAAGGGGTGTCCGTTGAGCCCTATGGTTTGTCAAATGGTCACTCGCTTATCGTCTGTGATTTTGATATTAAGCGTAGTAAATATAAACCCCATACAGTAACGTACAGACCCTTTAAAGAAATAAACAAGGAGATGCTTGACAATGACTTATCGCATATTGACTGGGACAAAATTTGCGACTTACCTAATGTAAATGACATGGTTGAGGTATTGAATAAAAACATTTTGACAACTTTCGACGCTCACGCCCCTATTAAGACATGTTTAATCAAAAAACCGTCATACCCCTGGATTACTGATACCATAAAGCTAATGATGGACCTGCGAAATGATGCCCTGGCCAAGTACCGTAAAACGAAATCAGATTCCAAAAAGGCATATTACAAGCAGCTCAAATCTCTAGTGTTAAGCTCCTTATTTAGAGAAAAAGTAGCATACTTTAAATTTAATATTAATAACAAAATAAAAGACCCTAAAACGTTATGGTATAACTTAAAAAACACCGTGCTCCCAAACAAACACATTGCTGACCTTCCTGCTCACTTCAAAGACCCAGACCGAATAAATAATCACTTTTTGAGTGTTCCTGGCAACCCTGTCTGCAATATTGCGCAGCGCAATTTCTTTGAGTCTCATCGATTTGGCGATGATAGCGTCACATTCACATTACAGCCAGTAACCGAAAGTCAGATTTTGAAATACTTTCGCGAGCTTAAATCTAATGCGGAAGGCAGTGATAGGGTGACCTTGACTATGCTTTTGTTGACCTTTCCACATACACTAAAAGCCATCACCGACATTGTGAACCGCTCAATCGGCTCTGCAACTGTCCCTGACATCTGGAAGATCGCAATCGTCAGACCGTTACCCAAAAATACGAATCCAACGGACCTAAAAGATCTCAGGCCCATTAGTATTCTGCCTTGCCTGTCCAAGATTGCCGAGAAGGCCGTGTACCAGCAGTTGTCCCAATATTTGGAAAGGAATGAAGCACTTCCTGAGCTACAGTCAGGTTTTCGTAAACAGCGTGGTACTGCTACGGCACTTTTGGATGTCACGGATAATATTTTGGCGGCGCAAGATAAAGGCCTATGTACACTTCTTGTACTGCTTGATTTTTCGCGAGCTTTTGACTGTATCAATGTTGAACTGTTTATTTCAAAGCTGAACTATTATGGTTTTGAACAAAATACAATGAACTGGTTTCTCAGTTATCTCACTAACCGTCAGCAACGCGTGGAGATCCGGTTGAGCAATGGCTCATCCTTTGTTTCGTCGCTCACCCCCGTTAGTAGGGGGGTTCCTCAAGGCTCTATCCTGGGTCCCCTTATTTTTATTTTGTATTGTGCAGACATTATAAAGTCCTTGAAGCAATGTAGTTACCATATTTATGCTGATGATGTGCAAGTTTATATTTCTTTTAAGCCGAGTGACTATGACATTGCGTTAAAGCATCTCAACGATGATCTCAATAGAGTAGCTTGTTGGGCTGAGAACAACGGTTTGGTACTTAACCCTACTAAAACGAAATATCTGCTTTTTGGGACCAAGTGCCAAATCAGTGCAGTACCTGCAACACTCAATGTTAGCCTTCTGGGTGAGTCGGTCAGTCGAGTTAGTGAAGCACGTAATCTGGGTCTGAATATGGACGCTGAGTTAAGATACGAAGCGCATGTGGCCGCGTCAGTGCGCACTTGTTTTTATAGGTTGAAGGTCCTTTACAAAATAAGGCCGTATCTATCTGAGGAGCTGCGAATCCAACTAGTTGAGTCGCTCGTACTCTCAAATTTAAATTATGTGGATACAGTTATTGGCCCTCGACTGCTAGCAAAAACTGATCGACTGATCCAGAGGGTGCAAAGTGCCTGCGCTCGATTCTGCTTTAAAATCCCACCAAGAACTCACGTAACACCATTTTTAAATGAGCACTCAATTCTCAAAATGAAGTCGCGTCGTAAATTGCATTTGGCTTGCCTGCTGTTTGGGGTTATAAAGTACAAGCAGCCGAGCTACCTTTACAACAAACTGAGCTGGATCACTAGTAGAAGGGAATGCGCAAGCAGACAGTGCTCGCAACAGCTTGCTACTCAGCCGCACAAGACAGCCGCCTTCAGAGGCAGTTTCAGGTACGCTGCATCCAAATGCTGGAACAATATTCCCCCGCCGATACGAGATATTAAAAGACTTGATACCTTCAGAAGCCGGCTCCGACAGTTCCTTCTTAACTCGCAGAAGGAACTGGGCATGACGATTTCAAACACGTCGTTAATTTAAGTCTAGTGGTGGGTACCAACCTGTGAAAAAAAAGGGAAAATATATTGTAAACATTCGATCACAGCCAATATTTTCTGATCTATTAATTTCAATATCGTCTCCAAATAATGCCAATGACACAATTATAATAATACCTAACAACATTTATATTCCTAAAAGCCATTATACTCGTAATACTTACCTACATCTATTTTTATTACATACACACCTAAAAACCAAACAAAAATTGCGCGCCTCACTTATATTCTTACCATTATGTGCTTATTATATCTATTAACATTAAACACACCTGAAACAAAATTTATGTATAATATTAAAAAAAAAGAATGTGTTACTCACCAAACAGTTTCATATACAAAACCACTATTACACTTTTATACTTTTTGATATTATAACTGTACTGCATCTGCTCGACGTCCGTATGTCGCTACTGGGATCCAACAGAATACCAGCGTCAGGTATATTTGCCTGGCACATGCTGAGTTGGACTCCCATTTGGTGCAACTTGGAGACACACACCGCACTTTGAATTTTTTTATTTTCTTATCGATTGGTTTTTATGTCGGTAGGTAGTTTGACACTACTGCCACAGATTGTTATAATGGGGTATCTGACTGTTGTTTTTTTTTCTACACTTTCTTTAAAATAATACCAAATTGTTGTACACTTTCAATAGTAGTCAGATACCCTATTGTCTTTTAATTTTAACATGTTTTTTATTTTAATATTTCTATCTTCTAGTATTGTTTTATGTAATTGTGCTTTTGTGTGTTGTGTTTTCTGTATGTGCCAAATAAATGTCTTATCTATCTATCTATCTATCTATTTATTTAATAATACCTACCTATTTAATTTGTGACCATATTTTTTTATAATTATTTTTTTGTGTGATTCCTGCACTTAAGTCTACATTGCTCTCTCATAACTATTCTAAGTCATAACTGTACGTACTCAAATAGTTAAAGATATGGATTTTAAAAGAGTAACCATGGAGTTTCTTGCCAGCTCTTCTCCATAGGAAACGACTAATTGGAACCGTGCACCTAAATTCGACTTTTCATAAGCGCATGTAATGGTTTATATGAAATAAAAACTTTTGATTTTGATCATATTAAAACTATTACCTATGTATGTCGGGCCACCTGTATATGAGCAAAAATACCTAATAGAGTATTTGACTACTAATAAAAATGTACAACAATTTAGTATTGTTTAATAGAAAGTATGGAAAGAACACGCTATGTGAATAAATAAATAAAATCAATGAAAAAAATAGAGGAGATACACTGCAAAATAAATAAAATCAATGACAAAATAGAGGAGATACACTACAAAATAAATAAAATCAATGAAAAAATAGAGGAATTACACACTCTCGAAGTTTATTGACGAGGCATTTTCTCTCCTTGTCATGCGAAACGGATATTGTACAGAGTGATTGATATCAAGTTACTATAATGTTTTTGACGTCATATGGTAGTAGTGTTGTCTCTATCTTTAAACCAATTTGAAATCGTTTACAACTTGGGCATCTTATTAAGGCTCAGTTGCACCAACTAACAACTATAACCTTACCAAAGTTTCTGTCAAACCAATACAAGTTTGTCGTAAATATGGTATGGTTATAGGTTAAAGTTAGTTGGTGCAACTGAGCCTAAATATTTCATTAGTTTTTTCACTGTGGGTTATTATTTTTGTAATAGTTTCGAAACTAATAAAAAATAAGTAATGGTCAAATACCAGCAGAGCGACTGCGCTAAAAGGTCTGGATAGTTTTTATTCCTTTATACCTATCCTATCGTCATCAACTGTCTCGTTGATCTAGTGGTCGCAAGTGCGATTAACAATTATGTCATGTGATATAATTGTACAGCTGTAAAAGAAGATAATCTCGAGACGATATACAATTATCTAACAGCATGACATAACTAGCAGAGTTTGACAAATGTTTACGCTAATAAATCGTAGCTTTATCACACAATTGAGGAAATATGAACTCACTTAGATAACACAATGGAAACATTCAGATTTAGGGGGTATTTCACCAACGTATCATTAACTGTTCATTAATAGCTTATTCGGTCTCTAAACTTTACAATCGCTAATAATTGTATTTCACCACTTAACAATAGTGATAATGACAAGATTATTGAACTCATCATTTTCATATTTCTAGGTCATATTTAGCTTATCTGGTGAATAGTCACGGACTACTTAATGACAGGTTGGTGAAATCACCCCTAAGTGTTTTTTTTTCTCAGTATTTGGAAATGTTATGAGAGTTTTATGAATTGAATCATTTATTCCGTGGAGCTCGTGTTGAAATTGATGTTATACTTGCATTTCTGGCTCACACAAAACTGTAGGTGTCATGTCATAACAAACTCCCATAATCGGCATTATCTATTTGGACATACTGACATACATGACGGCCACGTTGGTGTAGTGGTCGCAAGCTCGACTGCTGAGCGTGAGGTACTGAGTTCCATCCCCAGGTCGGTAGCAGCCCTGAGTCTGGATTTTTTTTTATTTATTGCTCTCGCACATCACAAATCATACACAAAATACTTATTAGCTTATTACACACAATACAAAACAATTCCGAATTATATGTATAACAAGTACGATGTAAAATTGATAGGTATATGAACCTTGTCAGGGCACTGCAACATTTACTGTTGAGTCAGTTCTATTTTGATAGATCTACACACACATATTTATAGTTTTATTATACTCTTACATATTTTATTTCCAATGCACATAAAATTATTATATTTAATTAATATTTAACAATGAGGAAACGTCGTTAATTTATATTTGTATTTAAGTAGGTATTTAAAATATTGTAGTTAGTTTTGCCTAGTTGATGGCAATAGGTTCACCCCCTAAACCCCTATTACATGAGACTTAAACATAACGGCGAAATTATGGTGTACTATACACCTCTGTCTGCCGAGCGTATTTCTAGAATATACAAGGCCAGAACGCATCCATATGAAACTAGCCGCGTATATTTTAGAATGTTGTAAATTAAAACTTCGGTTCTAAAATATACACAGATTTTGCGTACTGATCGCGTATACTTTAGAATGTTAAGGGTGAAAAACGGATTCAAAACTATACAGTGTCAGTTACATTTAAGAAGTGACTTAACTTTTCCAAACGGGTTAGTTAAACAACACTCAAAATATGGCTTAACTTATGGGATGTATATAAATGACCTTTAAAAATAATAGTTCCCGCTTTAAAAAGGCTTAGCTTTAAAATTAATAATTTACTTTAATTTTAATAGTTCTAACTTTAAAAGTTTACTTTCAACTTCAAAGTTCCCCGCGGCAGGAAATAAAGTGACAAGCAGATAGCTGAAAGGTAGGTTAGGTTAGGTTAGAACTGTGGCCAGAAACGATTCGCTTCGCTGATGTCTTTCCACCATTCGTCTAATGCTACTTTAGAATAGAGCATGGTGGCGCAGTAATTCAAAATTTTACGCGATTAGTACGGACTGCGTGCTGGATGGTACTAGTGAAGTATATTTTAGAATCGAATGCTTGAATTTATCAATTCTAAAATATACACGATTATTGCGGAATACTGATGTATTGTTTAGAACGCTGGATCGTAAAATGTGTATTCTAAAGTATACGCGATTAGTTCGGGCGGCTGCGTACTGGCCTTGTATACTTTTGAAATACGCCTCTGCCGAACCCTTTGGGGAATATAGGCGTGATGCTATCATCATCATCATTATCCCATGCCCATAGTAGTCCACAGATGGACATAGACCTCTACAATAGCACACCACTCAACTCGAACCTAGATCTCCCTCATACAGCCACCCCCTTGAGACGTTCTACATACCTCCTTATCCTATTTTTTTTTATTAGGTTGCTGTTTACGGGGTAATCTGATCTGAATTTTTAACGTAAGTTCTAAGTTCTTTTCAATCACACTATCAATCTCTCTCTATCACTCAAAGGTTTGCTTGTAGAAAACTCATTTTTGAGTCAAGCTCGCCTTTGTATATGACACTAAATTGTAATTTTCTTGTGTACAATAAAGAATAAGAATTCTTTATGACTGTTCCATTCTTATTATCCTAGCCTTTTTTAAACATTCAGCCGCCTTCCAATTAAATCAAATGCGGCTGAATATCTGTGTTTCACGGAGCACCTACTCGGGAGTCGAATTCTCTATAAGAAAAAATGTCAATCGGCCGTAGTTTAGGAGCGTTCGATTGCGATTTTAAACAATATTGTTAGTAGAATTGACCTACTAGTAGGTATTTTATTTAAGGTATACGTTTTAAATGTATAAATAGTACTGAGAAGAACTTTATTACTGTAGGTATTAGGTACGCATTAAACAATGATAGCATTCAAGCGGCGTCTGTAGGCGGCACCTGTGTTGTCGCACCTGTCGAGAACAGTTATTCAATCGTTCAGTACAAAACAACGTACAAAGTCAAAGCCGATTATGTTGTTATTACTTCGCTCCAAACTTTAAAACAAAGATATTTATTTCTAACATAACATTACGCTTGTATTCCTTGAAGGGTTGAGCAGAGGTTTATACACCCTAATTTCACCGTTAAAGTCCCATACAGTAGTGGACAACCCTATTGCTATCAACCGAGCACAAATACAAACTAAGGGTTGATATTGAGAAATTCCACACGGAAAAACCCAATAACCCTTTGTCCGACCTGGGGATCGAACCCAGGACCTAACGCTCAGCAGTCACGCTTACGACCACTAAATCAACGAAGCAGTCCAACAATTACTATTCAACAACTTGTTATAACAAAGATCTTTAACAAGTTGCAGATTTTGAAACTCAAAATGTTGTTCCTTGGCAAGTTTCTAGAGTAATTTGTGTTTTTGCTTTCTCTCAGCCGATCTATTTTTGGACGATTGTGTGTGAGTCGTATAGAATCAAAGGTGGCAATCTCAGTTTTTGGCACTTGACTGATATTTAAAAATATTCAAAATAAACTGTTTTTTGACATAATATCATATTAGTTATATGACCATATTCTTTGCTAAATCGACACAAAACTTCGATTTAGTTCCAAAGACGGCAATCTTCCATTAGGGCAGAGTTGCTTAATTTTTCGATTGCTCAAAATTTTCTAAAAATGAGATTACCTGCTTTGATTTTACACGACTCATTTAATAATTGTAATAGAACAAGTTAATCTGAACAATTTTCCTACAAAAGGCTTAAAATTGGTCCATTAATATTACTGTGCCAACACTTTCTCAGACTAATTATCTTGTTTGTTAATTAATAAATCAAATCATGAGGAAATATCAATTTCTCTTATGAGTCCAGAATTCCTGCGTAATTTTATCGATTCATTTTTTTTTGTCGATTCATCTTTAACTGAATTTAGCCCAATCAGGTTTTAAAAACGAAACTCTACTACTACCTCAATGTTCAAAATGTTGCGAGCGGGGTTACCGAACGTAAGGACCTGGGTTCGGTCTCCATATTAAAAAGTATATGGGATTCAATAAAAAAATAACGAGGTTTGGAATTGTCCTGTCACTGACAATAGGCTCATACCTAAAGCGAACAAGTTAACCTACCATTTAGGAATTACAGCCATGATTGATCATGCTATGATAGGTCCAAAGTGACCTTCTAATTTATGGTCAGTAGACGTCATTTTAAGATAAAATGACAATTTATCCTTAAGAAAGGACTCATCGACCTAGATCATTTTTTTCCCAATAACACGGTGAACTGAACAATGGGTCACCACAACACATACGTCATCAGCCAACATTCGGATCACAGTATACGTCAGCTGTTAGCACTGATACCGTTACCAGACGAGCCGTATGAGGACGAGGCGATGACACGACGTGATTGAGCTATTAGACACATTAGGACGGTTTGCGATGTTTGCGACCATATTTGGATTTGTAATATGAGTTTCGTTAAACTCAGCCAGTAGGCCATAGCTGGTTATGCGTTGTGCAGGTTCGTTGCTAATCTCGATTCCTGTAGGCTATTTGTTTAGATATTTAACTGAAGGTAAACAAATAACGTTCTTTTCAGATAAATCCTTCGTTAGGGCTGTCAATTACACAGAATAGTGATTTGTAGTTGAAAAGTGAGCAGAATTTTGTATTTATACCATAACTAGCTTTTGCCCGCGGCTTCGCTTTAATTTGACAATCAACTCTTTAACACACTACTAAAGTTTCTACCTATAACAATATAAGTAATTCAACCATGATTCGAAAAACACGTGGCGCCATCTATGAACGTTATTGTCGTTTTCCTCGGGAACAGTACTTTTTCTGTACACCTGACAACGTATATGCAAAATTTCAGGATGATCGGTTCATTGGTTTAGGCGTGAAAAGGTAACAAACAAACAAACTTACTTTCGCATTTATAATATTAGTTACGAGTTACGAAGTTACGATTAGGATATAACATCACGCCTGTATTCAAGGTTTGGGCAGAGGTGTGTAACGAGGCGAGCCTATTGCCATCTACCAGGCAAAAATCCAAACTTCGGGCTGCTACTAAGAAATTCCACCCAGAAAAAAGCAATAACACTTTGCCCGAACTGGGGATCGAACCCAGGATCTCACGCTCAACAGTCGGGCTTGCGACCACTAGTCCAAAGAGGCGGGCAATTTTGTTTTCATTTAGTTTAATATCATAACAAATTGAGTACATCGGGTATGCTGAATCTAAATGAAAATATGGTTTCTTTTTTTATGTCATAGGTTAGCAAACGAGTCGATGGCCCACCTCATGGTAAGTGGTTACCACCGCCTATACATACGGTATGTCTACACCAGTCCGCTTTCAACTTTCAATTCCTCTTGCGTCAAGCGCATGCAATATTGATTGCCATAAGACGCATGCAGCTTATCATCTACACCGGTGCGCCTCGATCAGTCGTCAGTCGACATACAATAGACGGATTAGCGTGCGCTAGGGGCATGCGCTGACGTCGAACTAGTATTAAGGCATGCGCTATAGCGCTTCACGCATGCCTCAGACGAAGACACAAGATGAAAATAAAAACGCACTGGTGTAGACATAGCTATACAACAGCAACAGGATTATTGACACGTTGCCAACCTTAAAGACAAAGTTGTGAAGTTTCATAGAAGAACACAGCAATGCTGCGTGGGGGCAAAAATAGGTATGGTAGCAGTATTTCCCCTAAGGAGCTCTACTACTGACAGAGATACTATAAATAGATAACGCTTATATTGTTTATTATGATTTGAGTTGTCTAACCAGCGCAAAGGATACAATTCGTTTATTGCTTCCGCGCTATCAACAAGAGCTAACTCATGATGACCTAAGAAACAATGTGTCAATAGCAACTATATAATAATACCAACTGTATAATGTACAACGTGTAATAATGAAATAAAACATTTTTGATTTTTTTTTTTTTTTTTTGAATAGTATGCTTACATTTTAATGCAAATCTAGCATCAATTAACGAATTAAATAAGTCCAAAAGAATCCTAGTAATCCAGTAGTGGGTAGACCTCCTCAGAAGGTGGACCGATGACCTGGTGAAGGTCGTGGGAATCTGCTGGATGTGCGTGGGAAGACGTCGCCTCCTTCTGCGAGGAGGTGATGGCGACCAAAGAGGGAGCGGAGAGGGAGAGAGAGGCAGCTGCCACTCTCCCATCCCGTGCCAGACGCAACGGGCGCCGGAGGGCGCGCGACTTTCTCCGGCCACCTTAGTGTGGCCTGAATGCGGCGGGTTGGGAGACCCGTCGCCCGACCAGTAACAGGCCTGAGAATGCGGAGCGCAGTGTCCCGCGCGCGCCTCACAAGAGGACGTGGGGCTAGGCCCCACAGTAGAAGAGGTCTGCCAGGGGCTGGCGGACCGCGGCCTGCCGGGGTCGCGGTGCATGCAGCTGCGAATCCCGCCCGGCCAAGGGTCAGGAGAAGAAACACCGTGGGTTTTTAGCCGGTAAGAGTCCCTTCGCCTTCCCCGGGCGAAGAGCATCCAAGAGGATTTAAAAAAGAAAAAAAATCGCTGGATGCGAGAAGCACAGGACCGGTCGATGTGGCGATGCTTGGGGGAGGCCTATGTCCAGCAGTGGACATCTTTCGGCTGAATGAATGATGAATGAAAATCCAGTATCATGATTTCTTAAATCTAACTTTTAACTCAAATTAATTGTAACCACCCCAAGTTTTTGCGAAGAACGAACATAACTATTATGATAACGACATAGAGATAATACGCAAATTAACATAACTTAAAATAAATTAACTATATCGCTAATTAAATATACATTAAGAGCTAACTAGTTGATTAGATTAGAACTAATAAATAATAAACGCGAGAGATTAAATCTATTACGATCAATATAAAAGTTGAGGAAAAAACTGTCAACGATACGAAGTTAGAGAAAGTTAGTCATAAAATAAAAATAAAACAATTCAATTTATTTTTAGTGCGTGAGTAATACACATTACTCGGGTACAATGACTAATCTGCGCATTCATTTAATCCTAATTAGAATATTATAAATGCGAAAGTAAGTTTGTTAGTTTGTTACCTTTTCACGCCTAAACCACTGAACCGATCATCCTGTTGCATACACGTTGGTACCTTTCAGCCTGAAAAAAAGTACTGTTCCCGAGGAAAACAACAACGTTCATAGATGGCCACGTGTCTTTCGAATCACGATTGAATTATATTATTATAGAAACTTTAGTAGTGTGTTAAGAGTTTTAACGCGAGCGAAACCGCGAGTAAAAGCTAGTACAAGATCAATCTCACTCACTGCACGTGGATTGCAGAGTAATCAGATGTTTATACTCTATTCAACGTAAATGAGTCCTGACATAGTCATATCGTAAACTAGGTCGCCCACAGAATCGCGCGCGTGAATCTCCTTTATCGCGTTTTCCGCGTTTCTTGGGAAAAAGTAGCCTATGTCCTTTTCTGGGTTCCAGACTATCTCTGTACCAAGTTTTATCAAAATCGGTTCAGTAGTTTAGTCGTGATGAGGTAACAGACAGATAGATAGACAGAGTTACGTTCGCATTTATAATATTAGTAAGGATTGTAGCTGTAAGGAGACTGCTATCGAAAAAACGTAAACGACATCATCAAACACCGTAAAATAGCTATACATATTATCCATGTTTTGTTTGATTCTAATATTTGATATTCTTTGTATGTGATTAACGTTTTGTAGAGACATATCAGGAACTCACCTTACGGTGAAAAGGGTATAGTAGTCCAAAGCTCAGTAAAACTATGTCATAGTTTGAGTTAATGAGAATGATTTTGATTGCTTGTTTCATCATTAATTTCACCATTTAGGTGATAATTTTGTTTCTATGTTATACAGCATGTTAACGAATTCGTGTAATTCCTTCAAACCGTGTGATCTACTGGTGACATAAATTAACCCTAAATAGGTGTTTCTGAAATCCTACTAAAATGTTCACTCAAATAAAAAATATTTTTTGCAAAAAAAAAACTTTTTTTTACTTATTCCTTATTATGTGGTTTAGATATGACCAATTACCGCTACCGCATGAAAAAAAAGTTTTTTATTTTTAATCAATTAAAACCCCGTGCCCAGCTATTCTACAGCAGTAGTAGATCATGTGGTTTTAAGGAATTACACGAATTCGTTAACACCTTGTAGATAGGCAAACAAGACTAGGAATAACCAGGCGGTTAGTGGTTACAGCCGCTTATATCATCATCAACATCACCATCATGCTCCTGTCCTTATCCCAACTTGTCTGTGGTCGGCGCATGTATTTTTCTTCCATACATCCCTATTAGCCGTCATCTCAATAGTCATCGATGACGATCGTCTTTCTAGTCATATCATCTTACATTATCCATCCATCGTTTCTTTGGCCTATAAACATCAACAAGTGGCGAAACCAGTCATGCTGTATAAAACTATAAAACTGTATAATGAGTTAAAAGTTTGTAAAAACTATGAAGTTATAAGGTTCTATATCAACTATCTGACTCGATAAACTTTTCCAGCTTCCTCGGCTGCGCCATGTTTTCATTTTGAGAAGAATTGCGAACGTTCAAAGGATTATATTATTTAAAACAGTGACTTCACACGCCATAAGTAATGTTTACGTCCACATCAAGGTTTCGACCAATTACTCGACACGTGTGCACTGACTCTGACACTTCCTTTTAATTATTTTATTGTAATTTTCCATCTGACGTCACCGTAACGAGGGTAAGGCTGTTTTGTATAGAAACTCGCTGCTTTATCAAAAACGGGGCACAAAAGTTAAAGCTTGTTTAAAACGGTAAAAGGGAACAGTATTTCTGCGTGCTAGACTAATTTTGCGATTTTTTTCACGTTCGTCACGTCTGGATATAAGTACCTGACATGTAGATATCAGATTTAAAGATGATAAATTTCGTAACAAGAGTTGTTTATATAAATCTTGTTATGAATCCTGATATTAATCTTACAAATAGATGCCGACAGCATTAACTAATGTTGTCATCATAAAGAATACCGCAATACAACTTAATTACTGTTATTTGAATTAACCTGACAAGATGACTCTTGTGTAAACTTAAAGTTAATATCATTATTCCGGCATTAAACGAGACTCCAATTGACGATACTTATCTAAGTACGTCCGGCACACCCTGGGCAGTTAGCCCCGCTATCAATCTTGTTGCCTAGCTGATCTTTTCATCACGAGATAAGCTATTCTCATATTGCTCGTGCCAACACGAGAGAATTCAATTCAATTGCAACTTAAACATTTTTTATACATAAACACACATTTTTCCTATGGAGGTAGGCAGAAACTGTAGAACACATGCTACGATCCTTACATACTCCTTTCGCTTCGTCTACGTTCATACGTCTTGTCATACACCCACTGATTACGCATTGAGAGTAGGTATCTGTCCATTTTAAAAAGATCACCAATAACACTATTATTCCTTCTGTTTTATTTATTTTAGTGTACAATAAAGTATATCTATCTATCTAACATTTAAAACTTATAGGCGATCCTGTTATCGGTAGCGGGTAGCACTGGGCAATGTTGACAAAGGAAGGTAGTCGTCGATATGGATCAACCTACCCGATGTTATAAAGGCGATGGTCAGTCGACAAAGCGGGGCATTCTGTGTCTATGTTGGTTTTATTTACTATATTTACCTTGCTCCCAATCCTGACATACTGATATTAGCTATAACTGTAATAATAGAAACACCCTTAAAGGATTATGTTGTTGTGTATTTTAACAATCCTATGATTTACCTAACGTTATTGGTTAAAATTATCTATATTGTATCTTTACCAATAATGAAGCAAAGATCTCATAGTATTGCATAGTAAACCCTTCCATACGTATGTAGCTATCACAAAATTAGCTTAAAGTCTATCTATATTCCCAGATTTCCAAAAAAAATGCTACCACTCTGGTAGGCAAAACGATTCGTTTTTGGACATTAAACAATACAATTAATTTACCTGGAAGAACAGTACGAAGCACACCCACTGGTAGTACGTGTAGTATTTCTTCTCCTGCGTGCTGTCGTATTCGTTCGCTATGCCTGGATGCGCCACCTCTTTGCCAACCTGCAATCAAAAATACCGAATTAGTTTCACAACATTCGCAAATGTAGTTACGATACCAATTCTGTGGGGTTATTGCAGGGAAACAAATGGTTTATAATAATTATGGGACATTATATTAGAGATAAAGAATAACACTAGAAGGGATAATGGATTTGGACGTTTTCTGAACAGATCTCTAGGTATATCTGTGGTTTTGAGCCATTTTTAACCGACTTCAAAAAGGAGGAATCTATATAAGGTTAGTCGGAAAGGGGGTACTAATCTGCAGGCCACTGTAAGTTGGTGACGATTTTAAAGCTAGTGTTAAAATTTCAAAATTCAATTTTTTTTTATTTCCATGTGTGCACCTTGGTACGTAAGGAATGACGATCTCCATCGGGACCTTAAAGTAGAGTTCGTCCATAAAGTAATTAGAAAGGATGCAGAAGCTCACGAACGTAGACTTCATCGTCATGTGAACGTCGAGGCAATCCAGCTTCTCGACTACACGAACATAGTGAGAAGACTCAAAAGAAAAAAACCGTTCGAGCTAGTGTTTAGTGATAGTGAATAAGTATAATGTAGCACAATTGCTACACATAAAGAACACATGAACAAAGTGTCTTCGCCTTAATAAAGACAATAAGAAAAGTGCTATTGGACACATTCTTAGTAAAATACAATGTAACAGGTTAAGTTATAAATAAATTACTCGTTAGCCTAATTATAAGGCTAGATTGTAATAAGATTAGGGCGCATCGTCAATTCGTCATTATATATATCATTATTTTTAATTTAGTTTTTTTCAAAAATTCTTCATCCCTTAGTCACTTGCCTACGAATTCAGAAAATGGAGCTTCTAATTCGTGACCCCAAATATGACTTAAAATGTAATTTTCATCATGGCTGAGGATAGATAGATTAGCGTATTTTTTACGTAACTTTTGAACAGCTATTTCTCTTACACCATTGACTTTTGGGGAAAGTGGTGAACAAAAGTTATTCATTATTATGGGTACTTAACACCCTTTCAGATTAGTAACCCTTTTCTGATTAACCTTGTATAATAATAATAATAGGGGTGCATGAAAACACTGCATACCCACCGTACCCCTGGCCGTACCCCTGGTGGTACGGTGGGTATTTTAAAGTAAAACGATACCACTGTATTAAATGATCGTAGTGCTGTGCTGATGTAGATACTAGACAAACAGAAACTTATAAACAGTTATCTCGCATATTAATGACTCATTCATTAGTTACTTATGTAACTATTAGTATTTGAAACTCATGATACTAACCGCGCTTTTGACCTATTTTTTGATTTATGTACTCTATTTCACTACTTATGTTTTAGTGTATTGGTAAAATGAAAAAAAAAAAATGATCATTTTTTTATTTTCGTGTTATATGTGGATTTGCATATTAGATTTGAATTGAAATATTAAATTAAATTGTTGTAGTCAGAAGTGGTTTTAACAACACTATTACCTGGTGGTATCGTTTTGCTTTAAAATACCCACCGTACCACCAGGGGTACGGTGGGTCTGTAGCGCATGAAAAGAGCCTCCGCGAGTGACAATACTTCAGTACGTCCGGCGCACCCTGGGCAGTCAGCCCCGCTACCCACCTTGCTGACTGGCTAATCTTATCACCACAGCATGAGCTATTTTCGTATAGCTCGTGCTGACACGAGAGAAGATAATAATAATAAAAAAACAGTTTCAGAGGTCGGTGCTTTCAATTTGGTTCAGGCTTTTTATCGTGGGAAAATCCTCATGGATACCCTTCGCCCGGGAATGGCGAAGGGTTATGCCGGACTCTTACCGGCTAAAAACCCACGATGTTCCTTCTCCTGAGCCTTGGCTGGGGTCGCGGGATTCGCAGCTTGGTTCAGCCTGGATTAGATAAGTGTTAACATCTTTTTCCAGCTGACCCCGTCCAACGCATGTTTTTACTTAAAATTTACATCAGAAATACGAGAACCTAGTAATGAATATAACATGTGTCTCGTCAAAGCAAAAACATCACTTCCTCGTTCAAATACCAAATTCTAATACATAAACATTGGACTTATTTATTACCCCTTTACTGGAGTAATTTGATATGCGGGACGGCATGGCAAGGGATTTTTTTAATTCAAATAATTTTAGTCCTTATTTTAATACCACTAGCATTTGTATTTGCTTAGCATACCGTGGGAGACTTCGTCGTGCCGCGGCATGCCGAAGCATCTCGCGATACGGGAATTATGAGTCGTAAAAGGTTTTAATAAGGTTTAAAATTATTTGAGCTTAAGAAATCTCTTGCCGTGAAGTGCCGTCCCGCTAGTGGGCGCAGGCCTTAACAGGCACATAAATCTATAATGGACATAAATATGCAATGAAAACCAAATCTAGAAACGTTTTAGATGTGAATTTCAAATTTAGCGATGTGAAAATCATGAAAATCGTATTTTATGGAAAATTTGAAATAGGATCATTTTGAAATCCAAATAGATTTGATCCAGTTACATGTCAATAGATCTTAAAGTGTTTTGAAACCATAAAATCGTTTTATGGATTATGGTTGGACGATTTATGGTTTAAGAAATTTATTTCTCAGAAGAATATTTTACATTCACTAATAAGAAAACAAATGCTGTTTATAAACTAAAATAAAAACGTTAACTACAAAACATGCACGCACTACAGTATTCGAATTACTTCTTACCCGACTACTTTAGGTTACTTTATACAAAATAAATTTAGCAAAAATTCAAGTTTTATAAACGTTTAAATAAAAAACATTAAAAATGGCCTGAAATTAATTCAGTAGCCGATTCTTGACAAACTCCTTTCAGTGTGTTACATGTTGTAATTTATATACCTACTAACTTAATGTATTCAAATCAAAGCCCAACAGACGACACATGTCCTCTATTAAGTCGGCAGATTATATTTAAAGTTTTTAGTAGACTTGATACTTAATTTTCAGATTTTCCGCTCATGTTTTAGTAATGAAAATGTAGTAAAATTGTTATTTGCGCTATTACCTATCTAATATTAGACGTGTGACGAACATCTTGGATTTAAATATTTAGATCAATTTGATGATTTATAGACTTGGAATTGAAGTGAATTCTATGTGTTTTCTTAACAGGAAATTCTGAGTTATGTCTCTAGGAATTTTATCTTGTTATAGCAATAAGCTTACCTCCGGTTTCTGAATTGAGAATTCTAGGATAAGCAGTACTTAAGTAACATTTACGAGTACGGAGTTGTCAAAAAAATTACGGATTTCAAAGCATTTTTTTGACAACTTCGTACTCAAATACTACTTATGTATTGCTCATTCCGAATTCTCAATTCAGAAACCGGAGGATAGAGAGCCAAATCTACTAACAAATTTTATTGCGCAAGTTGACTTCTGCAGTGCAAACTACCTTTCAAGCTGTGGACATACTCGCAGCAAGTTGACTTCTGCAAATTTTACAAACTAAGCGAGCAAGGCGTGCAAAAACTTTCGGATTTGGCGCTTAGGACCATAATATATGCTTCGGTAAACTGATGGGGTATTCGCACGATGGTAAACACTAAAGTCAAGACAGATGATTATTGAAGGTGTTAAAAAATTAACTCTAACCCCCTTATTACAAAAGATGGTCTAAGAAAAACCTAGGTTTTAATATGCATATAAGAAAGTGATGCGTATATTTTAAACCTGGGTTTACCTTAGTCTTGGTTTAAACCATCTTTTGTAATAAGGGGGTAAGAATTTTATGGGGTTACTCGGCATCGGAAATTGAACAACTTTCGTTCTACAACTCTTCGAAATTCGCGTATATCTATCTATACAAGAACAACAAGAGGTAGAATTTGTTTGTTTGTATGTAGGAGGTAATCTCCGAAATTACTCATCCGATTTCAAAAATTCTTTCACCAATAGGAAGCTACGTTATCCCTGAGTGCTATAGGCTATATTTTGGAATCAAAAAATTAGGGATCCGTAAATTAACGGGAGCGAAGCCGCGAGCAAAGGCTAGTTTTTTATAATTGTCCATACAAATCAAATAATTTTTTTTATTGATTTGTATGGAAAGGCATTATATAACTTTAATGACCAATAAAGTGATATAAATAACACTAGCTAAATTAATACGGTGATCTAGTTTTCATACCCAATTGTTAGTCATTCGTAACAATAATAGCGAGACAAGTGGACGCTGACCTTAACCAATACACAACACAACTAAATGGGGCGCACGATTGTGTGCGATTTGCGAATCTCTGCTACGTTATTAGGGTTGCTCTAACTATACATAGTAGACCGAGATATACTCATTCGGATATAAGAACACTTGGGCACATCACAAAACAATAAAATAAATGATCGACCTCATCTGAGTATAGGGGTGCATTAAAAGAGCCTTCACGAGTGACGATGCTTATTACGTCCGGCGCACCCTGGACAATCAGGCCCGCTATCAAACTTCCTGACTGGCTAATCTAGGTATTTACCACGACATGAGCTGTTCTTGTATAGCTCGTGACAGCACGAAAGAAGAAGATCTGAGCATCAGCATTCTATCAAGGCTCTTATGACAATACGAATGCAACAAAAGCTGAATTTGATCAATTAGGGCAGGATTATAACGCGCCAAAAGCTTTATAAGGATTATGGTCTTTCCCAAATTTGTGACTGAATGTCTGAGTAACATGTCGTCTTTATATTTATATTATAATAACCCTGCAAAACATAACACTCCTTTTTTAGGCAGTCATGTTAAAATTGATGATTGACACGATGTTAATAAACCCGTATCTGCCCCCACGTTTTGATAAGTCATTTGTCCAACGATTCGGTTTGTTAACTTGTTTTGTCTACGATTCGACATCTCGTTTTTTCTTTTTTTTTTCTTTAAGGGTTCCGTACCCAAAGGGTAAAACGGGACCCTATTACTAAGACTCGCTGTCCGTCTGTCACCAGGCTGTATCTGTAACCGTGATAGTTAGACAGTTGAAATTTTCACAGATGATGTAGGTATTTCTGTTGCCGCTATAAGAATAAATACCTACTAAAAAAACAGAATAAAATAAGTATTCAAGGAGACTCCCTTATAACAAACGTGACTTTTTTGCCGTTTTTATAGATAATGGTAAGGAACTCTTCGTGCGCGAGTCCGACTCGCACTTGGCCGGTTTTTTATTATTAGACATGGTCGCGATTGACCATATGGAGGTAGGCGCAGGCAGGGTCTAAGATGAAGCACACGAACCCAAGTAGAAGAGATATAGAGGGATTCCCCTATACCCCTCTGACTCTGGAACACAATAAACTACTTGGTCGGACTTTAAAGTGAGAGTGGTAGCTGGCCAGGCAGACCATATAGATGGTGCGTGCTGGGTATTGTTGAATCTTACAACACACATCTATTCCCAGCAGGCGGTGAAGAAGTTTTATATTCTACCCCGTCCTCACACGGAACGTAACGAGATATCAACTCAAATCGTTCTGAACGGCTGGTTAACATAATTGGGAAAAGGTGAGGATGCCGAGCACAGTGATGATTATAAAGTTATGCCAAAATATGTGAACAATACAATGACCTCCAGCGTTAATATAACCTAATTGGTTTTCATTTGACCCCACAATTAGACCGAAATAAAATTGGTCTCTCTTCACTTGACATTTGGTCAGGAAATTGTCCACGCAATGAGCATAACACATGGTTAACCTTGTGGCCGTTAATAGATAATTACGTGGGCCGGTGACCTGTTGCAAACCAGGAGTACCTACCTTGGACAATTATATCCTGACCAGGAGTTCATTGACTTGTATAATGCAGCACTTTACAAGAATTGAGAAGCACTGGATGGCAAAAGTAGAGATCGTAGAAGCCTCAGACTAGTAGAAGCCAATGAGGCACAGCTACTTAAGGATATTTAGGGATTTAAAGATCTTTTTCTTCTTCTCGTGTCGGTACTACAAGAATAGTTCACACCATAGTGAAAGGATTAGCCAGTCAGCAAGGTTGGTAGCGAGTGTCAGCTCAGGATGATTTAGAATCGTCAGTCATGGCTCTTCTAGGGATTAAGGATCAAGATTTCTTGAAAAGCTTATATGCCAGGAAAAACATAGTAAAGAAGGCAGATGAGCAGACTAGACAACATCACACTTTTCTAAACCAGCTTAGTTCAAATCCCAGTCGTCTTTATGCGAGCAGTAGCAGTATCGCTGCTTATCTCTCTTCGGGTTACAAAACATAAAAGTATCATTATTGTGCCGTCCAACAACCCTAAGTTAACGACTCATACCCAATCAGCTCAACACAAGAGAGGAAGCGGCGAGTTACGAGCATCTGCGCAAGCGCAATTGACAGCACCTACCCGACTAATAAACGGTGATTTGTACTCCAATGAAGATATAGTAGCAGATTATAATAGTCGGGTGACATGTTATGATCAAAATAATATATAAAATACCTAAACTACTTGATTCGAGATAAACAAATAGATTTGACAATCCTTTCCGGATGAACAGGATAGCCTAGGGACTATCTCTTTTTTTTCTATTGGAAATTCTCATGAATACCCTCTTTCTGGGGAAGGTGGAAGGGTAGTGGAGTGGGTCAGTCTTGCCGACCAAAAGCACCCGGTGGCGGTCGTCTTCAGCACAAGAAGTGGGCTCTAGAATCTCTGGTGTATGTACCATAAGAGGTAAAGACAGGGGCGGATTTCCCTATAGGCCAGGTAGGCCCGGGCCTAGGGCGGCAAAATTTGGTGGTTTTTTTTTTAGTATTCCCTCTTTTTGGTGATCTAGTGAGTTTTATCGCGATCAAATATATATTACGGTAAAAGACAATTTGTGAATAACGATTCACTGTTACTTACAAATAGAAATGGTGAGTAATAGTAGTAGTAGTAGTAGGTAATGGTATTTGAAACACTGATTGAGATAATTTTATCATTTACTGAATTTCGTTGTTTTTTATTTTAATTTAAGTAATACTTATACCTAGTTCATTAAATTTTTCGTGATTTACAGCGAGTAGGGGGCGGCAATATTTCATAGGAGCCAACGTATCAAATCCGCCCCTGGGTAAAGATAATCAAGCACCCTTATGTCTTTATTCCAACGATGCCGAAACCATTGTAGAAAATTTGTTCGAAACGTTTAGCAGGAACAGCATGGTTAGCTAAAGGAAACGTTACGTATTATAATAGTAATAAGTAGTAGGAGCTCCTTTGAATGAGTTCGTCCGAAGAAGTCTACCACCATACCTGTATCTGCCGCTAAGCATCAATGCTGTGTCCCGGTTTGGAGGGTATGAGTGCCGCTGAAATTACAAGCACATGAGACTTTTCAACTTTGGAATCCTTCTGGGGTTAATAGGTGTTGTCAGGTGGCGGTAACTTACAATCAGGTGGCCCTCGCCGATAAGTGACAATTATAAGCAAAAAAATAGTGAAATAATGGCAACTTATACAGAGCTTACAAAGCTGAAAACTAGACAATAATACTGCTCAGAAATGCATCATAGGTACATACGTCATACGTCAGGGAGACATGCAATCAAATGCATAATTTACTAAAGATTGTTACATAATGTGCTCGACCCTAAAATAAAGGTGAAGAGACTAAATGTTTACATTGTGTGGCTAATAAAACAAGTAATTAGTTAATAATATACAGCTCATTGTTTGTATTATTAATAGCTTGACTACGTAATTCTGGGTCTATTGACCTAGTCATATTTAGTATGTATAGATTAATTTACCTAGCTACATTCACCAATGACGATTGGTATGACGACACGAAACAGTTTTGGCAATTGATTAAATAATATAATTAATTAGCTCAGTATAATTCAAACTGAATGCGAAAGGCGCAGTTGGATGATTAGAGATCAGAAAGCTATGTCTACACCAGTGCGTTTTCATGTCCATCTTGCGTCATCGTCTAAGGCATGCGTGAAGCGCCATAGCGCATGCAATAGCGCATGCCTTAATACTAGTTCGACAAAAGCGCATGCTCCTAGCGCACGCTAATCCATCTATTGTATGTCGATAGACGACTGACTGAGACGAACCGGTGTAGACGATAAGCTGCATGCGTCATAAGGCAATCAATATTGCATGCGCTTGACGCAAGAGGAATTGAAAGTTGAAAGCGCAAGATGAACAGGAAAGCGCACTGCTGTAGACATACCAGAAGGCTCACATTATTCGTTGCCCTACGCACCTTGTATCGTTGGTAACAAAGTGGAGCGATCGGTCCAAACGAGGAGGTTACTTCTCTCGCACCCCGCGGCGCACTCCTCATCCGCGAGAGTCGACTGCCGCGAAGCTCAAGTGCGTCTAGCTCCAAAAAAAACTCATATAAATAATATTTTGCTGCGCGAAGACGCAACGTGTCGCTTCGCGCAGCGCAGCGCAAATACGTTTGGACCTAAAAGACTCCTGATTTTTTTATTATCTTACTTTTTTTACTTAAGTACTCCGCACAATATTTTCTCCTGTACATCACGACATGCGCAAAAATTTATTATATGCCTTGAGATAATCTCAAGATATCAGGTGTTCGTAATAAATTAATAAAAACAATGATAAAGACAGTACACCGGTATGGAAGCGACAAAGAAATTGGAAGCAGCACTTAATTCGCGGAGATGCTGGCTCATTGCCAATATTGTGTTACAAATGTTACAATTGATATTAATTCGAGTCGTACGTGCTATGATACCTTCATGTGCGGCCGTATTAGGTACATGCTTTGAAACTTGCTCAATGATATAATAGAATGATCGGAAGTAATAGGTGGTAGGATCTATACGATCCGCCTCGCTAGCTAACACCCTCACATTAAAGGTGCCAAGCAGTTTACTGTGTTTTGTTATGTGTATGTGAGAGCCAGAGATGTATTATAGGGAATTCCTTTATCTCTGTTTCTTGAATAGGCATGTTGACAGCATCAATAAATTGCAAATCTAATTAGTCCGCAAGTTAGAGTATTAAAAAAATAATGGACACGTATTTTTTCTTTTGTTAAATCTATGAATATTTGGAAAGATAAAACGCATCAAAACTTGAGAGTGACGTCAGAAGCAAGTAAAAATTGTACTTGCTTGTGACGTTTTGCCAATGTTAAAAGTGTCGTATCTTCGTCAATTTTGGTTTACGTAAGAAAAGAAAAAATACGGGTCAAATATTTTTTAATAATCTAACTGACGGACTACTTAATTAGTTTTTTTTAGTCAAATATCTTATTCGTACGCTCCATCTTAGACCCTGTCTGCGATTACCATCAGGTGCGACTAGCAGGGACGAATAGTCATCTTAGAGTGAAAACCTCGAGAATGCTTTTGGTCATTGCACGGTTCCTGCAGGCTTTCACGCAGACGAAGTCGCGGGCGAAAGCTAGTCAACTATATTTATTACGAATGTTAAATATCCAATAAAGGCTTAATTTCAGTGCCTAAAAGTAATTTCGCACTCTTTTAGTGCGAGTCGGACTCGCGCACGAAGGTTTCCGTACCATTATCTATAAAAACGGCAAAAAAATCATGTCTGTTGTACGGGAGCCCCCTTAAATATTTGTTTTATTTTAATTTCATATTTATTTTTAAAGTGAATAAATAACTAAATATTCTGTGAATATTTCAAGCGTCTACTTGTTGCCGTTATCAATATCGAGCAAAAACGAGAAAAAAAATCACGTTTGTTGTATGGGAGCCCACTTAAATATGTATTATATCCTGTTTTTTAGCATTTGTTGTTATAGCCGCAACAGAAATACATCATCTGTGAAAATTTCAACTGTCTAGCTATCACGATTCATGAGATACAGCCTGGTGACAGACGGACAGACGGACGGACAACGGAGTCTTAGTAATAGGGCCCCGTTTTACCCTTTGGGTACGGAACCCTAAAAATCGGATTCCGATCCTCGATTAAGGGTTTAGGTTTCTTGCTGATCTACTGCGACAAAGCCTTAAAAAGACAGTTGCAGATTCACCTATTCTGGATTTTCAGGCAATTAAATGCATCATCATCAAAACTTATATCTTAATTTATATCCACTGCTGATCATATAATATGACCACTGCCAAAAATAAAAGTAATACACCACAAATAAAATGCTCAACAATTAATAACACATGATTTAATATCACCCAGCACAACAAACATATTGACAGTTAGTGACCTATCGAAACTAGTGTCCTTTTAAAAGGGGAGCACATACGCTGTCTGTCATAAATGTCACGAACGAAATACATATATGCGGTTAGGGCACTTAAAACTGTAGGGAAAGGGCACCAATTAGACTGAGGGCCCTTGAGTTGGAGTGGAAGACTGAGTCTGAGCTGTAGCAGGGTTAATACGGCACGCTGTCGCAGAATAATGCAGTGGAACTTTGAACAGTTGCTTTGGATTTTGTTTATACCGTGGAACTAAAAAACCATAAGTTAGTACGACGTTCCTACAGGGAAATTCTAAGTCTTTTGATTTTCTAAAGGATACGAAACAACCTGGGAAGCTAATTAAGTCGCGTTTGATCAGAGTTCGAAATGATAATTATCAAGATAAATATAAATCAGATTTAATTTGGATTTTGAATTCGGAATCTTCACATACAGACAATCCTCATCAAATTGATATACTTGAGGAGGTCGAGGATGATATTCCAGTAACCCAATTAAGTTTCTTGTTTTTTTTGCAAGCTTTTAATCAAGAAATTGTGGGTATAAATAAAGAATACTAAATTGTGATCAAATTACTCGTAAATTCGAAAATACGAAATAACTTCCTTCTTACGTAAAAGTTCATAGGTACCAGTTCAGCAAGGATCGGTTGTTTGATAATTATCACGGGGCATATTTATCTAGATAATTTCGAACCTTCCGTTGGTGCATCATTTTCACTTTATATTCCTAATAATAACTGCATGTGGACATCTAGTCAACAGTTGTCACGTAGTTGCACTGACTACATCCCAACTGCTTTCAAGCTGCATTTGGCAGTTGCATAGTTTGCAGTTGCAGCTGGATGTGCAGACTACTTGCTAGCCCTCCTGTTAACAAATTCTCCCTTCTTCCTTGTGTTGGAAGATGTCACGCTTAGCGGGTTAAGGGTGGCTTGAGGAGTCAACCCTTAACGAGCAGGTGCACATAAAATCAGAGTATAAGAATATTAAGGAAAACACTTTTAACCATACAATATTATATATTAATAATATGTAGTTACAAAAAGACTAGTTTACAGGGCGTGGTTCTTTATACAGTACGATACGAGGAGTCCAGGGTCTTCAGGTGTAGTAGGTAGTAACTTAACTGGGCGGCTTTTGAGGCGCGAGAAAGGACGGAGTGCAGCGTGCCGGCCCTTTTATAGGCGCACCCCGCTAGTCGCCACCGCTGCACCGTCACAAAGATGTTTTATGAGGTGACTAGCGAATTGTAATCTGGTTGATGAATAGATCTTTACCCTGTATACCGATTTTATACACTCGTATCTTCTTTTGCCTAGCTTTTTCCCAAATATGTCAGTGTCAGCTTCCAGCGTAACCAGCTGCGGCTGAACACCAGTATCTTACACGAAGCGACTGCCATCAGATTTCCGTAACCCAGTTACTAGGCAATACCGATATCCTAAGGTTAGACCAGCTGTCGGACATTCGGGCTTCTGACTACCCGTAACGTCATTGATATTTGTATGACACTCGGGACCGACGGTTTAAACTGCTCTCCAAGGCATGAAGAGATCTCGATGTGTTACGAACGGTCACCCATCCACGGACTGACCGCGGTAAGCGTAGTTTAACTGATTTATGGCATTATCCGTCTCCTACAGTTTGTTGTAGGTAGACGACTCAAGAGATTTTAAAGATCAGAGATACAAAACTATTTATCTATATAAATAAAAAGAAAAGTCCTGACTGACTGACTCATCAACGCCCAGCCCAAACCCTTGGACCTGGAAAGCGGAAATTTTCCACAGAGGTTCCCTTTATAATGTAGACAATGAACAAGGAAGGATTTTTCGAAATTCAACCCCTAAGGGAGTTAAGTAAATAGGGGATGAAAGTTTGTGTGGAAAATCGTCATTTAACGGGATCAAAATTTTTCGCTTGAATCTGCGCGGAAAAACTAGTAGGTAATAATTCAAACTCACCTCTCTAGCAAAGGCGTCAGGCATGGTGAACGTCGATGTGATCCAACAGAACGTGTTGACCACATTGGTTGGTAATCCACTAACGATGCACTGAATCGGCTGCCCCACATACTGGGTAGCCGTTATGATCATAGAACATGTTAATAACAACACTGTTGTGAACACATTGTGTAGCCGGAACACCGCATTGTCAGTCCTTATCGGCTGAAACTTGAAGTATACACTTAGCCCTCCTAATAACTTAAACATTGTGCCTTATTTCGGCTTCTTGTTATCTATACATGGATAGTAATGTGTTAAAAACTACTCAAAATCAGTCTTGTATGTAATTGAATATTAACGCGGCAGTGTATCGCGTGAACAATTATTATTGTCGGTGTTGCATTCAGTGCGTTGTCATCTGAAACAAAAGAAAAAAAGGTTTATTATACACGGTAAAAAGTAGGATGAAAATAGATTTCTTAGAACATATAAATATAATTGTAATGACTATCTATTATGGTTCTGACAAGACAAAAGGGTACAAGTTCAATACAACGAACGATATTAAGTTATTCTATCTCATCTGTCTATTATTCAGCCATTATGTTTACATTTATTCCGTCCAATCCTTTATGTATATATTCATAGCCTGTCACTAGTTTCATCAACAATTTGTATTAATATTTATTGCCCCAGAAGCCTATAAATTTTAATATTAGCTACCTAGTCCCATGAATCAGCAAAGTGTTTTATATTTAGAGCTTCTCAAAACTGACTAACTACCTAGGAGGAAGAGTATCAAATATATACAGGGCGTCCCACGACTTTGCCACATGGAGGGGAAGTACCTGAAATACTGTAGATAGAAAAAAATACTGAATGAAGACTTCATTTTTATTTTACAAACAATACGAACTGCATTCAAAGAATTTTAAATAATCACCTGTCTGAACCGGGAATCGAACCCGCTAAATGTGAAAATAAAAAAAACTGTAATTTTATTGTACTAATCGAAAGGCTCGATTAGATACATTTATTTCTTCTAAGTAACATAGTATCTAAAATAAAAGGAACACCATGAAATTTAACATTTAACTTAAAATTTTGTTCAGAATAATGAATAGCATTCTCTCTGACTATGTCGTGCTAATAATAACTGACTTTATGTACTACTGCTTTATTACTATTTCGAAGTATTATTTCAAATAATTTCACTACCTATGAAAAAAGAAATAAATCAACGGTAAGCGAGATAGTTACAATTAGTATACAATAGGAAGAGACACATTTTGAGTATTTAATAAATTAAATTGATTGTAAGTTGCACAGTTAAACGTGTCTTAATATTTCAAATAAATGTTAAATTTCATGGTGTTCCTTTTATTTTAGAAGCTATGTTACTTAGAAGAAATAAATGTATCTGATCGAGCCTTTCGATTAGTACAATAAAATTACAGTTTTTTTTGTTTTCACATTTAGCAGGTTCGATTCCCGGTTCAGACAGGTGATTATTTAAAATTCTTTGAATGCAGTTCGTATTGTTTGTAAAATAAAAATGAAGTCTTCATTCAGTATTTTTTTCTATCTACAGTATTTCAGGTACTTCCCCTCCATGTGGCAAAGTCGTGGGACGCCCTGTATATACAACGTTATTTTTACTTTATGCGAAAACCGAGACACCCCAACAAGATTTTCATCAGAACTGCCTGAATATGTGTTTTTTTTTAGTTAATCTCCAAGTTACACCTTAGTTTATGTCGCGTTAAGTTCGCTAAAAAAGTGTGAAATGCCTGAGATGTGCTCTGCAGGAGTTGTCTAATACACGGAAACTGACCGAGCGGACCATTTCAAGCCTCAAGGTGTCTGTTCCCGTCAATTGTTATGGGTAGAAACCTACTGAAACAAAATTGAAATTTATGAAAAAAAAAAAACAAAAAAAAATGTGGTGTAAAAAATATGTCAATCGATTCTCCTAGTGATTCTGAACAAACTAGTTTCAGGTTTCGCATATACTAAAACTAACCTTGTATATATGTCGGGGAGTACGACAATTTAGCAATAATAAAATAGTCAATTGATTTCATTGTACGGGGACGGAGTTACGCCGTGACGTCACGAGTCACGTGAGCGGAATGGTACTTTCTTCTCCTAAAATAGTTTTTCCGAAAATCATTATCCATAACACGTTCGCTATAGACTTCAGTAACCATAATGTTCAAAAATTCGAAATTTTGTTTTACATAATTATCTTTACTTCTAAAACTATTCTGTCATAATATCGAGTAGATACTATAATAATTGAATCTCGTAATTTTGCATGAAATAAAGTCATATGTCCTAAGTATTGTATTAAACATATAATGTGTATTATTCCGAATGGTATCCTATAATTTGCCCTAGTTTTATTCACCATAATCTTATTGCCATGACCTACAGATAGTTGTTTATATTTAGATTTTTCCGGTGAAATTTCAACTGATTCGCAAATTAAAACAATGGACTGAAACCAATGTTTGAATTTTCTGTACGCTGACGCGGTACAGCCGATATCTACAGGTGTACCACTAACAAGAACAACCAATCGATCATGTGGCTCTCAACACGCGACTGACACAAGTTTGTCGTTAACTATGATATCGCGTGACAAGTTTAATACTAGTACGTAATAATGACACAGGATCTATGCACGTTACACTGATCATACAGTGCGCACACGCCACGGGAAGTAAGTGACGTTATGATAGGTACAGGTGAATAGTACACACTTGCGTTTACTCTGGCGGATATCTGGATATTAAGCGAAGAAAATTCATTCGAGTAGCAATTTCCAATAGACTGCTACGGACCGATAAGAGTGGAAAAAGTTTGAAAGAAAGAAAGAAAGAAAGAAAATAAATTTATTCAGCCAAGGACACAATGACAGCATAAACAATAAAAACATAAAAATAATTAATAATACACATGTTATGCTGTCGAGCATGCCCATGCCGAAAGGGTCACCAACTCAGCATATGCTGGACGTCAAACACCCAGCGCTGATTTTCAGTTGGTACCCCTGCAGTGACACACGGACGGAGGTAATTTGAAATATATGTTTTATTTATGCGGGTTAGTGTTTTATAATGTGTCAATAAATTAATAATGCATATATTATTGAGATAAATTACAATTGCAAAAATACAATAAAAATAAAAGATAATAAAAATAAAAGATAAAAACTACTTTTAATTTAGGACAGTCAGTCAAAAGATATGGCAACATCAATTGTAATAGCAGGCGGCGCGCGGCGGTACGCACTTCCTGTTGAGATGGGGCGTTGTCATTTTACTAAGATTCACACTACTTTTGGCTCGACCACAGGCTTGATAACATGGTTCCCACAAAACACACTTTGGATTGGAATATTAAAATTTACTATTCTAATATCTAGCAAATGTTAATCTTAGATAGTGTGAAACAAAAATAAACTCAGCACAGCGATTAAAATTATCGAACATCAACCTTAATTCTGGGGAATGAATGATTATTCATCACAATGTCCATTAAATCGGTGAGTGATATCAAATTTTATTTTTTAAAAATTATGAGTAATAAATTATAAATAATAAATTTATTGAATTAAATTGATTAAATTAATTAAATAAAAGATTTGTCAACATTAACTGTATCATATTCAAATTGAGAGGCAAGAATAAATAATTTTAGCCTAAGTCTAAATGTGTATAAATTTTTCAGGTCCCTAATCGGAGGAGGAATGTTATTCCAACACTTGGACGCTGCATACCGGAAGCTTCCCCGAAAGGCTGCAGTTCTGTGATGCGGTATGGCCAGTTGCTGAGCACAACGTCTACCCTCGCGCTGCCGGTGACTATTGACCCACGTTAATTTAGAGTGCAGGTATGACGGACACTTATTATTTATAACGCCAAAAAGTTAAACTATTGCAAATATTATTTGTATTATTAGTCAATAGATACTTTGTCATTGGAGTTACAGACAGCCCACTGTACAGAGCATGCATGGAGGAGGACGAGACGGCAGCCCACGTGCTACTAAACTGCCCTGAGGTCGCCACATAAAGGGCCAAGTACTTCGGAAACCCAGGTACTCAACGAGAGATCACCAGTAACATCAAGGGTGTGCTGGCCTTTTTCGAGGAGTTAGGGTGGATCGAGTAACTATACTTACCACCCATCACGCAAAATACGCGCTTAGACGTGGAGTTGCGGATACCAGCCCATTATACCTTAGACCCTTACTAGATACTAGACCATAGCGGAGCTCGTTGCTAATTACCAATCGCGACGATCATACGATTTACGAAGTAAAGTAACGCTTGCTACGGTCAGTCCGTGGATGGGTGACCCTTCGTTATACATCGAGACCCCTCCGTGACTCCAAGAGCACGTTAAAGCGTCGATCTGTCATAATAATACCTATGACAGTTGCAGTCGTGACAGTCGAGCCGAAAATCTGACAACCTGTCTAACCTTAGGATATTGGCATTGCCCAGTAACTGGGTTGCGGAGGTCTGATGGCAGTCTCTCCGTGTAAAATACTGGTATTCAGCTACATCTGATTAGACTGGAAGATGACTCCAACATAGCTGGAATGAGACTGAGATAAAAGTGGGGACTAGATACTGCATGAAAAAAATATTATATGTATTAAATATATCGATTGTTAAAAGACCTTTTATTCTATTACGTTATTTTCTACGAAACGTGTCAGAAAGGTACCTATTTTTAGAGTTCCGCATGGTATCAAGAGTGCAATTTTGTAGATTAGAGTACAAAACATGCTTTTGTAAACAAGCCGGTTTTAGGCACGTAACTTTGTTAACGTGCTTACAAGTTTGGCGAAACTACTACTGAAAAGGAAGCTGGTTGCAATAACAAGGTTAAGGACCTTATTGTAACAGTGAGGTGAACAGATATTATATTTATTCTATCCTACTATATGTATTACTAGCTTTTGCCCGCGGCTTCGCTCGCGTTAATTTAGAATTTGACAATCAACTCTTAACACACTACTAAAGTTTCTATAATAATGTAATTCAATCATGATTCCAAAGACATGGGGCACCATCTATTAACGTTATTGTTGATTCCTCAGGAAACAGTACTTTTTTCGGGATGAAAGGTACCCTATGTCCGTTTCTGTGTAACTGACAACGTATATGAAAAGTTTATAGCCTATAGCACTCAGGGATAACGTAGCTTAATATTGGTGAAAGATTTTTTGAAATCGAATGAGTAGTTTCGGAGATTAAGTACCTCCTACATACAAACAAACAAACAAATTCTACCTCTTTATAATATTAGTATAGATAAATGTGAAAGTTAAGGTATGTCCACATTTGTAGCATTTTTTCAAACATCCTAAAGTTTAGGATGTTTGAATGTTTGTTACTCAACCACTCCTAAAAGGCTGAACGGATTTGGATGAAATCTGGCATACATATGGATTTACACATGGGAACCACGGGCAACAGCTAGTAGCATACCTAATCATCATCATCAACATTCAGCCGAAAAACATCCACTGCTGAACATAGGCCTCCCTTATGTATCGCTACATCAACTGGTCTAGTGCTTCTTGCATCCAGATTCCTGCACAGGGTATACGCACACATACCTAATACATTAAGCGTTACACGCATAGTGCAACACACTGAAAACGCATTCACGCGCAGTGTTTTCAGTGTGTTGCACTATGCGTGTTTTCTATACAAATACAGATACTTGCAAACAACATAACAACACGCACTCCCGCGCTACGCTGCGTGATGCAGTGTGTGAATCGCCTTAAGGTAAATAACTACTAATTCAGGGGGCCTACTCCCTAAGTCCGTCAACGAAGTTAGTCGCCCGTCCGAAAGTAGTCCGAAACGTAGAAGTGAACAAAACAAGTGTCAAGTTCAACTTTTCGGACGGGCAAAAACACATCGGTAGTAGGGACAACTGTCAAATCGTGTTGTCATTCATTCTTAGTTCGGGCCCCGAAATAGTCGTATGTCCGTAGGTGATAGTGAGTAGGAAACGCTCGTAACTAAGGCCGAAACCACGGACTTCGTGCTTAGGGAGTAGACCCCCAGAATGAATGGCATTATCGGAGATGCATTTATGACAAATATTTGCATGACGTCGTATGTTTTATCGCCGCATGCCACATTCTGGACGTGCAAGTTCTTATAAGCATCTTATTACGTTCGATAAATGCCTATATCCTTCAACAACATACAATACAAAGTTAATAAGTGATCCATTTCCTCATAAAAGATGCACTAACACCCTATCCATGAACAAGCCGGTAAACAGTCACACGTTATTCCAGCGCCTGCGCATATGCAAAGTATTCAAACTGGCCGGTAAAAACAGTGGCTGTTTACACTAACTACAATGAGGGGTCAAAGACCCGCTATCGTACATAACTAACTGCACCTAGTTAAGATTAATTTGTTATGCACCTGGTGGAGCTAATGAGTGAGATGTAGAAGAAAATTAGAGTTCTAACATCCTCATAATCAAGGTGTATTATTGTGTTTGAGGCAAATGTTTCAAATATTCAATCAGGTAATGATGCCTTAAGCAGACCACTTAACTTTAAACGAAATACGAATAAAATCACTGAGAATTTCAGGGATCATGAAACAAAATCTTCGAACCTTTTAGAACACTGCGAAAATTGCAAGAAAACTGCAACTACGGCAATGCAACAAAGAATAGTGTCTCACGAAAGTTATAATACAATCTTCTATCGTAATAATACAATAAGATACTGTGTCTAGAATAAATACGCTTCATTTGACATTTTGCAACCCCACGTTTTGCGCACCCCTCCCCTTGATACAACTTAATCTTTTAAGGAACAACATATATATTCTATACAACAGTACCTTATTTATCTTCTTTAGCAAATATCTATAACACCAAATAGTCGTTATTATAGTAATTACATGTTTAACAAATATACACACGCGAGTAAACACTCACTAGTGGGCGAGTGGGTGACAGATTGCTACGATTGTAAACGAGGCATTAGTACAATCAGTTGTTTTATAAACAAAATTAATAGCTGCAATAATACAAGTGTTAGTAATAATTTGTGCTTACGTAACGATGCCGTGTACCATGTCATTTCCGACACTAAGTATGCCACCTCTTCTTCCCCCTTGGGTATCCTAAAAGTACTTGAAATTACAGCCACATGATACTTTCCAACTTTGTCTCTGAGGTTGGCACATCAACAATCCTCTTGGTGTTGTAGGTGTATTAGATGGTGGTAACCACTTGCCATGAGGTGGAAAATCGGCTTGCTTGCCAAACACATTATAAAAAAAAGTCAAAAGAACTGGGAGCAGTATCCTCCTGTTTAATAATAAGCTGCGGTCACCAATCAGTCTGGTAAACGTGGTAATTCTCTATCCAACATCTCGTCTCATCTTGTAGCCATCATTCAAAGGTTTGGAGGATGATGAAACGACCCAAGCAGACTGGCTTAAAACTTTGGTTTGTCCTCCATCCAAAAAAGTGCTGGGCACTTGTCGGTGTAGCAATCTCTATCTTTCTCTATCCAGAGTCAATTCTTTCATTTCTCTGTATGTTATCACTTCTGTCTTTTCCTTCAATTGATCTGTGTACTTTCTTCTTGGTCTACCTGGCTTTCTCTTTGCTTGTAATTTGCCTTCTATGATTTTAGTTATAAAGCTGTCGTGTCGCAGTAAGTGACCAATCATTTTCCCCCTTCTTTCTATAGGTTTGTCCTATAGGTCATTAACTGTACCCCCAGGTGGCGCAGAGGGTTTAAAGTGTTGCGCCATCGCGATCTGACTTGAGCTTCGAGCTTTCAGGGTTCTGAATTTCAACGATCAGAGTTCACAGTCAAGGCAGCCATGTCATCTACTGCATTGCCTTCCAATTGGATAAGGTTGTCTAACACTACTAACTTTTAAGTTGGAGAATTGCTGCTGATTCATGTGATTAGTCCCCAAATAAATTAATCACGGTTTAGCTGGTTGGATAGACCTCGAATAGACCGAGTTACGCTATCACACAGATTTTCCGTCACTATATCCTATGCAAGAAAATATTTTTGATGAAACTACTTTGTGAGTCTGCACTTCATATTTTGGATCAATCCAGCTGAATTTACGTATCAAAGTAAAGAGTGCAGATCGCAGAGATGTTTCATCAAACCAAATGGGCCCAATATTCCACCAAGCAGCCTAAAGGCTTATTTACGCGGAGAAAGTTTCTCGAAGCGAGTCTCTCGAGAGAGAAAGACAACGACAGAACGAGTCTCGCTTCGAAAAACTATCCTCGTTAAAATCGGCCTAACAGTTTAAAACTCAATTTCCAAGCATTGTGATGTGACGTAAAACTGCGTTATATTGACATGACGGCACGAGGAGCACGCAGGTCGCAGTTGCGCAAATAACGCGTATTGCTAAACTGGCGATTGTTCAGGCGTGGTACCCGCCTTGTTTTGGTTGTAACCTCTTTGCCGCGTGTGAACACACTACCTTGTTGACAGCTTGGAATTCAGTGCGATCCGAACTTGCTCCTTTGACTTTAATTTACTGCCGGGATAATCTGGGCCCGCCTGCCAGCTTAACCCTTTATAGGGCAGAAATTAGTACAGAGTCATCTAAGTACCAAACTATGGTAACAGACTTGCCCCCGCCATGTAACTACGGGAAATATATACTTTTTTCATGTTGGTGGTAACAGAAACGCTTTCAAAAAAGAATTACGTGCTACATTCGACGCGTTTATAATTTTTTTTAATGTGTGTTTCGCATTTTAGGTTGATTATTTTATTTGAAAGAGTTATAGGTACTCCCGAGATGGTCCTAAGTTTTGTCATGAAGCACTTAGGAAATTACTTTAGAGAGTGGAACTTCTCGACGACGAACTGCACACATATTACGCGACTTCAGGAAAGGCTAACTTTATTATTCGTCTCTTATTATATCCTTTTTAACTTAGTTGCAGTCGGTTTTTAATTTTTTTTGAGTCAACTCTTGGAAATAAAATTATAATGAGTTGTAGTTGTAATGTGCATCTAAACTGAGGGATCAAATCTTAAATCCTTGAGAAACAAAAAGGCAAAAATAAGAAAAACTTTATGGGATAATCTTGTTAAACGCAATTTAAGAAAGTTATGGTCGAATAACTTGATCCCTCAGTTCAGATGCCGGAAGTAAGTGGATGAATCTCAAAATATACCGTATGTGCAAGTTAAATTTTCTTGTCACTTTGTTAAGTACCTATTTGTTACATCTTCCTATTTGTTACATCTTCCTATTTGTTACATCTTCCTATTTGTTACATCTTCCTATTTGTTACATCTTCCTATTTGATACATCTTCCTATTTGTTACATCTTCCTATTTGTTACATCTTCCTATTTGTTACAGCGAATAAATATTTTTTCTTTCTTTCGTTATATTTTTACAAATTCCCAGCTCACTAGAACGCTGCATAAAAAAATGGTGGTTTATGTATGGTGAGTATGGTGGCACGTCATGACTAAGGGACCTTTAATACGTGGTCTTGGACTGGGTGAATTTGTAAAAAAGAAATTGATACCCGAAAGTTATTATTACTTCTAATAATTACTGAAATTCTTCGAGATATATTCAATCATATTACAAGGATATCATCATATCAAGTATCAGTGGGGTGCATGAAAAGAGCCTCCACGAGCGAAGATACTTAAGTACGTCCGGCGCACCCTGGGCAGTCAGCCCGCTACCAACCTTCCTGACTGGCTAATCTTTTCACCACAGCATGAGCTATTTTCGTATAGCTCGTGCTGACACGAGAGAAGAAGTATCAGTGGGCACATGGCCAAAAAATAAAGAGTCTTGTTTATGTATCTCTGAAGCGTAACACTTACAAGTTATAAACAATTTATTTATTTACAGTTACTATACACCAGTTGTCACACAAAGTACAGTTAATGTGCCATATACCTACTCTTATTACGTACATCACAAATGTTAAGTAAGTTATCAGAGCAAAGAAAGTCTCGTTGCTATTGACTAATTTAGAACACTTTTATACCAAATATGGAAATGAAACGATAATCAGACAGTATGTAATGATAACAAGAAGAGCATACCACTTTTAAAATTAGCGACCACATTAAAATGTAGAAATTGTCAACCTAAACTAAATAATTCCATTTAGCAAGAAATCTGTCGCAGATGCTAAAATGTCACCAAATGGAATCGTGAGGGAATACTTAAGTACTTATTTAGCGTTACTTTCTAAAGAAAAATAAATTAACATCAGTGAGAAAGTGATTTCAAAATTACCAAAAGAGCTTATAAGTAAGAATGATAGCAAAAAATGTTGAAATCAAAGGTTATAATTAGCATAACCAAAATGCATGTAGAAAATATTATTTAAGTAGGAAGTTAAAATTTTAAAATCTTTTTAGTTAGAGCAAACAAATCAAGCAACTTTTCAAACAAGGACCAACCTGATCAAACTAATATTTGTGCCCATTCTTCAACAATATTTTTCAAGTTATTGTTAAGTATGTAAATTTAATTAAGAATCGGTTATCTTAACATCTGGTAATAAAAACGAATATTCGGTTGAAACCAAAGTATTAAAGAAGACTACTTATGGAAAACAAACAGTGCCTGTAGACAAATGGCAATCGATGATCGCCAGAGAATAGATACGCCAATTAAATGTATGAAAATGACATAACAGATCGCTTGACCGGTCGAAAGCTTATGTCAATCCAGGGGGCTTAGACAAAGTAATAATTTAAAAACGATAACGAAGTTCGAAAAGACTAAAATGTATGGGATTGACATAAGCCGCGTTATGTCACGTGGTCAATCGTCATCGTTATCGCAAGTTGGTAGACAATGTTATAATTCGAAACGAAACGATTTGTTTATCGTAGTTATCCCATACAAATGCGTAGACAAGCAGCGCTTTTAGTGTTCGCCTTCGCTTCGATCGTGATCGCCAAAAAAGATAACGAAACGAATGTTAAAACGTTGTAGTTATTGGTCGGATTTCGAATCGAACGAAAACGATCGCGACAATAGAGACGATGACGAATTTAGATATCGTTTCGCTACGAAGCGATGTTACTTTGTCTAAGGACCCAGTACATCTCATTGTCGTTTCTATTCTCTAGCGATCATCGATTGCCATTTGTCTACAGGCACAAATTTAGTTTCATTTGTTAACATTTTTCAGCTGGCGGTAATTCAACGGAAAATTGAACTAATCAGCTGTTAAATCTGATGTTGTGATGTGATCGGTTGTTAGTATTTGTGTCGACCAATCACATTTGTATACTACCAGGTTACATCGATCAGCCTTTCAGTAACGGGGAGTCAGTGTCTTAATTTCTCAATTCCCCGATACATATACATTCAACATTAGGAGGTACCTATCGAGGCTTTAATAGTCAGGAAAATGCAATAAAGAACAGAAAAAAAAATAACAAAAAAAAAACTGCTCTTGTACCTGAGTCTACCAACTCTTGAATAAACCTAAATATAATTGATTACTTCTACTATAGATGCACAATTCCTTCAAGTAATCCATACAACATTAAGCACATCAAAGGCTACAAGCGACGGAATAATAAACAAAACAAAACAAACTAAACCTTTGACATATTCACGAGTTTAATCGAAGACCTCCATAACAGTTCCACAACATTTTAAACGTAAATGTCTAAATAAAGCCATCAAGCCAATTAAAGCGAATGGCGCCAAACCACCGCACAATTGCACCTAAATATTTGAAAATGGCGTCGACAACCGCAAACCTACCGAGGAAATTAACGCTTGAATAGCTTGGAAATTGTAGAAACAGTACATAAATGTTGCAAGGAATTCTGAATATGAAGTAAAAAGACCAGCATTTGAATAAATCCTTGATGACTAGTTAGGCATAGCCAATCACAACTCCTTCGTAAGTGGCTAAAGACTTATAGAATTTACCACACACGTATAAGGAAATCCTATCACATCTGTTGAAAAGCAGGATGATTGGGGCATTAGATTCTCAGTATCACTAAGTATAACTCCGTATGGGAGATATCCGGTATCAGCAAAATAAATTGTCAATGATTTTTTCGTAATCTCAACGTACCGACTGTCCTTCCATTTCAAAATAATGATGTAAAAAAAATCGAACAATCAACAATTCCATACCACAGAACATTGGACAGATTTATGTCAGAGAAAAGGAATCAGATTTCAATTAAAACATTCACTACAGCTAGAAACGTGACGCCGACACCCACCGTGGGATCAGCCGTACAAAAATCATACGATTTTCTAACTAAGAGGATTTACGGTGTGAATGAGATGCACAAGGAATTAGTGATGGCGATTTTCTGCAGATCAAAGTACTGATTTAACATGGACTCTAGCGATTTCGATACCTAAAGGCTAAAGCGATGAGTTCCTTGGAAAATTTCAACCTTCAAAGTGTTTGCAAAACAATAGAGGAGTCCACATATTCATTGGAATTTGAAACAAAAATAACATAACTTGGCCCTCAAATACTAGTGACATGTGACAATGAGATATTCATAACAAGTCACTACAAACACGAGCATAGCTTCCATGTTTTTCTACCGGATATACCCTGGATTTCATAACACTTAATTTTAACGAAAACCAACACCAAATTTTTTAAGATTCCTTGGACCCGATCCAAGGAAGTCATCTCCAGAAAACAAAGTTAATACGGAAACAACTGCAACGTTATGAATAATAGATTTTAAGCGTTATTACCGACTAATATATGGGTTCGGTTAGAATAATGACCAAGCGAGCTGGTAGCTTTACGAGCAACTGTTAAGTCATGCCCATGGAGGGAGCGAGTTATTTTGGTACCGGCTAATAAAGGGGATATAGTGCCGTTGTACTTCTTAGAATAATGGAGATGTGGATTGAACATTTGTAATGGAACAATACAGCAAAAGGGCAAACGTCAGTGGTCAGGCAATGGAAGTAAGATTGAAAGAAAAGGAAAATATCATTGACAGCTTTGAAGTTAGGTAACCGTCTAATTCTATTAAATACGACAGCATTACCTTATGAAGAACATTTCCTTCCTTGCTTCTATAAAAATTTACAACACAACAAATTAGGCACTTCAAAGGACCCAGATCTTCGAAATGTTTGACATTCGATTGTGTTGCTGCCCCTCAACTAAACCTACTCACCAACGAGCTATTTGGACAGGTGTTAGGTAAAGTTGAGACAAATAAGTTCGAACTGATACATACACGTAACTGTTCGAGGCTACTAGTTAACAACTTACATACGCTTCCCATTACTGAACTTATTAAACTTTTAATAGAAGTAGTTTCGAAACGGAAAGTTGTGCTCGAGCTCTATTTTCCTGCCCTTCTAGATACTTATATCTTACATAACACCAATAACATAGATCAGAATGCGACACATTCACTTTCAGTCAGCATTGATTGCTTCACCAGAAATTAATACAATAGACCTTAACATAATGTGATTTTAATAGAACGTTTCTAATGTAGCAGGAAATTGATCTTTTTTCAGGAAATAATTATCTTCGGCAAATGAAATTATACGAAATATGATTTCCTTATCAACTTTCAATTGAATAACAAGGTCTAGGTCCAGGTCAGCATGGTGGACTAAGGCCTAAACCCTTTTCATTATGAGAAGAGGCTCGTGCCCAGCAGTGGGACAGTAATGGGCTGATTATGCTAATAATATAGTAGAACTTGTTATTTTACTGATTTAAACCATTTATTTTGCCACACACAAGATATTATAAAACAATAATGAAACCCATTTAAAAGATAAAATCAATGTGTGACAAGGAATCCAGCTCAGTATTCGCTGTGCGTATAGCACAGCATTGATTTTCAGCTGGTACCTGCCATTTTTGTATCAACATAATAAATTATACGGGCACTTCATGCAATTGGCAAATAAGCAAACAAACCAAAAAAAAGATACTCCTGATATAATTATGTAACACAATTCATAAAGTTAAAGAAGCAAGGAAAGAATTTGCAGTGACAATCTACAAATAAAGTTGAAGAAGTAAGTAATGAATTGGCAGTGACAATAAAAATAGAGATCATACTGTATGCAAGGTGCTTTCTCAACTTAGAATAAGTACTAAGTACTTATTCTAAGTTTCTCAATGAAGCAGCGGATTTCCTTTAGAACTATTTTAGTTACAATAGCTATAACATTTTATAACATACGCTGAGCAAGAAGGATGTTGTATAAAGTGTACCGTATCAACCAAGTTCTGTGAGAAAATGGAGAAGGTCCTTACTTCACAACTTACTGCTGGAAAAAGGATGGTCCAAGTTTGGATCATATTGAGAATTATTAAGAAAAGAAAAACTTGAAACTAAATATAACAAATAAAAATATATATATAGACCTGAGATCCAGGTCCAGCTAACATCAAAAGCCTATTTTTTTTCTTTAGCGATAAGCTCGCGTTTATCCATTACTCATATCTCGCCTGATGGTAAGAGATTATTGACAATCATACTGAAAAACTGATTCCTTAAATTTATTTGAACTGAACTCATACAAATACTACAAGGAATTTAAAGCTAACTGAAAACACATACACTAGTGTTTAACCAATATTTACGGGTACCTGAAGAATGAGGTAACTAAACCGCGATAATTCGATAATAATGCAACAACAAAGGAATTTCCACAATGAAATGTGAGTATATGACAATAGCTGTAGGTAGCTAGTAGACCGACATGGCAACATGAGAAACAGAAAAAAGTTTTAAAGATTTTTTTGAAAAATGTGTTTATTGAGGTTAATGAGTAATAATAATTGAATGACGACACGTTTGGTGCAATGGCTGAGCAATTGGCTACTGCGCTACGGGTTGTGGGTTCGATTCATACACGGAACAAATATTTGTATGGCCTACAGATACAAATATGTATAATTATATTGTTTTTATTACTTAGGTTATGTCCTATACGAGTAATTGTTTAGCTATCTCATCATTCTCCTGCCCTTATCCCAATTTATTTGGGGTCGGCGCAACATCTTTTTTTTCCATACTTCTCTATTAGTCGTCATCTCGGTAGTCACCCCCTTTCTAACCACATCATCATTCACACATTCCATCCATTGTTTCTTTAGTCGTCCCTTATTCTTATTGCCATCGACATTCATACTCAAAACTCTCCTCACTACATTTTCCTCATTTCTCAGTAACACGTGCCCATACCATGACAACCGATTTCCACACAACTTTTCAGCTGTCGGTGCCACTTTCAAACTTCCTCTTATGTACTCATTTCTTATTTTATCCATTCGTGTAACACCACACATCCCTCTTAGCATTCTCATCTCTGCTGCATGCAATTGCCTTTCATTCATCCCTTTTGTGGCCCAACACTCTAATCCATACAAGACAGCAGGTCTAATCATGGTTTTATATATCTTCCCCATAAGTTTAAGGGGAATGCGGGAGTCGCAGATTGGTGATGTTGATGTGCTCAGAATTGTTTGGTTATCTATATAGTTTTAATTAAGTCGCAAATATCCTTATTTTATTTTTGTAGCTCCTTTCGATGCTGTTCTCTTAGACCCAAAGGTTGACTGGTAGAGAATGCCTTATGGCATTAAGTCCGCCTTGTGTACCACCATAGTGCATAGAAGTATTAAATAAATAATATTTATTTAATACTAATATAAATAATGACAAATTGGTTAAATATAAAATATGGTATTGTGGTATTCTGATAAGGTATTTATGGTAACGCCATGTGGTCAAGAGTCCCTCTTTAGAATTCACGAACTTGTTGATTTTCATTTCTGCTTATCATTTAATGTTGCAAAACAATGTTTTTCGTTGGGCCCAATAACGGGTCTAACTGGGTTGATTTTCCCCACCAGCATTTCTTTGTGGAAGAATATTTTCACGGAGTACTTTATCATTGTAAAGCCGTATTTTAAGATTTAACATAAAATAGAAAAAAATACTGATCTAGTTTTGAAGTAACAAAAAACAATGAAACTACAAAAGAATCTGTGAACAATGACATGGTAATGTCAGTAATCAAAGCAGTTGTAGTGAATCTAATTATCTTCGCGAGCATTGCTGAGGGCACGGGTCAACTGCCAATTGTAGCACTGATGATATCGACACCTATATCTGCATTATAATCACACTATAGAGAAGAAATAAATGCTAAATTGTAGCTAGAGGTTCCTGCCATAAAATCATCGATTTTTACCTTTTATTCGTAGAGATACAAAGAATTTAGATAAAAAAGAAGTTTAATTATAACCGTATCTGCCCTCGGGTGATAATTAAACTTGTCTTAAAGTAAACTTTTAGTTCATTCAGATTACCAAATGTCTTTTCATCATTCATATCATGAATTTGTAAATGAAATACTTTAGCTGTTTAAAATGTAAACATAACCTAATTTATTAATGAACACGGTAACTGTTTTCTTTGTCTAAACATTGTTTAATCCAAAATGTAGATTTCATACTCTACTTTTCACAAAGAAGTATGATAACGAAATACATTTAGAATTTGCTTTTAATCATAAATTCACACCACATTATTTATATAATGAACTTAGCAATTAGTTTTCATACTAATATGTTAGAATTGTAGAACAATTCGCTTCTGAAAGTTTTCACATACCAAAAGTGAATGTGGTAGTCGCAAAAACATAAACCAACTAGCAATCAAAGTGCAATACAGTTAGAAATTAATAAAATAATTGGTATGAACTATTAGATTGTTAAAAGATCTAGAAACTACTATAACAGTGAACCAGGAGTAACAGGACTATTGCTAAGTCCATACTTCCGTAGTCAAAAGACTAATCTTAACTATCATCAAGCAATTCAAATCACCAGATTTCAGAATAAGAAAAGATGCAACCGAAATCACAAGATGCGTTTCGTTAACAGGCCCTCAACGATTAATAAAGGTTACAAATCGTATGCATATCATGATGGCCGTGCCTATTGTTGGTCTGTGGCCCGATCGCCGAGGCCAGCTGAAATTGGCCAATTGTCGGTGTCGCTCCCAATTGACATGATCGGCCAATGAATGCAGCAGCGATGCTTGCGACACAATGCAACAAGTAGCAGGACTTTTGATCATCTGATATGGGATGAATCGGGCGTAATAGCCATTTAAAAGGCTTGATAGAGTTAGGTCTTGCGTGGGTGACCCCCAAATACAATTTACGAAAGGAACTCCTAAAGGAACGATTTCTACAATAATGAAGATTAGGTTGGGATCAATGTCCCAATACATGAAAATAACAATTCCAGAGAAATCAACATCGACCATAAGCTGAGAAGAGGCTAAAATGCCCCGTTAAATTTTACAGCGTCGTTCGCAATTTCTCTTATTCGATTGTCAATCTTCATAAAGTCTAAATGGTCGTAAAACAGTACATGTCTTTGAATAAGGAAGCACAAGTCTAGATCAGATTTACATCAGATTATATTAGCTTCGAAACCAGACTGACCCTAATAGGTTTTCTAGAAACCAGAAGTTTATTGGCTAGGTTAAGTGATGTCTCAACTGATGAAGTCACTGCAAGACATTGCTCATAAAATGCATAATTTGCCAAACAGGAAACTTGACACAATAATCATGACATAAGTAATGTCTAATAAACATGTTAAATGACAACACTTTTAATTAGCAAGAACAGCGATCGATAAGAAAAGAATGCCAATGAATAACGCAGTACAACGTGGTACAACGTTGAGAGTAAATTTTGTTTTATAAACATAATTGGACAAAACAAATAACACTTGTTTGTCATAACAACAAACAGATAGTATTTACAAATCTTCCATTAGTAAACTATAACACAGACATCATGATAATTATGTTAAGTGAAATACTATGAATTTCCATCCAACACTTTGAATCTGTTTTGGCGACCTAAAGGTATTTTACTAATTTAGCTATTTCTATTACGCCAGGAATTCTGTAGGGGTTTAAACTGCACCAAAGCCATCGGGAGATCCTTGTTATGAACTCTGTTTATACCCTTTTGGAAATTTATCTGAAGATCGTCAATATTCCAAATTCTCGACTTCCGGGTAAGCAAAATAATAAATTTGAAAAATACTATATTAATGGATCTGACAGTGAACGCGTAAACTTAAGTCGTATTATAGATAACCTCAGTATCAAGGACCCAGTTAATTTGGACATTATACTTAAATATTTACATTGAGACGCAACGGAGACAGACCACATCATTGTTTATTATCTACGCCACAGAAATACGATTACTATTTACACAAACCATTTTCATATGCAATTGAAAGGAAGACATTGTATTAATTTGGAAGCCAATACCATTTTTTTCTATCCATATTAGATAAAATATAACATAATCATAACAGAGTGGAATAAATACTTTTATTACCTACGTCAATTACAGGTTTTATTGATTGCTAATGAAGTTGCTCGAACTAAAGGTACAGGTAAAGGTACAGGTAAGTACTAGAAAATCACAATCGGTCACCATATTAGGTAGGAAAGTCGAACATAATGCAATAGTAGCACAACAGTAATCTAACTTATTAAATATTATAAATGCAATTATTTAATTATTCCGTATTTCCACGGCTTACGACACGACAAAATGTGGTGACGCCGAGCGCCATATACTTCTATGAACCGTTTACTCACTAAACGACACATCACAAAACATTATGTAGTAAAACAGATGTTTAGATTTATGCTACACAATCACTCTGTAACGGCTTAAAAGATTCGGATGGATGCAGAGATGGAATGTTTTCTGAATAGAACATAGCGTACTTTTCATCCCAGAAAACCAAAACGTTTCTAGTATTTTACGATGGGATTCAATTTGTTTAAGAGCTATTCCAAACAATAGTACTCGTCCTTAGACCATTATACAAGAGCAAGCAAAACACTTAATAAAAACAAACACTTGATTGAAATAAATTCTAGCACACAATTGTTCGATTGGCAATCTATGTTAAAATGGTGTCATTGATAGGTAGTTAACATTGATTATGTCTTGATTGACTGAAGACCTACAGCAAAATATTTACTGCTCGTGAGAAACGAAGGATATTATTCCAATTGAGATGTATTAACAACTTCGAGAATTCCTTATACTCGGCAGAGAGAGCAAAATAATCTCGATGATGACTTGAATTAAAGGATTTTAATCATTTGTGTTTAGTACTTTGACTACTTTGGTTGAACTGTTGCATTAAAAAAGCCTCCACAATAACCTTGCTGCCTGGCTAATCATTTCAGCACAGCATGAGCTATTCTTATAAAGAAGTATTGCATAGATAGGAACAGCCTCTCTGGACGACGATAACTCAGCCTACTTCAATCCGCTTGACACATACTTATTTCAAAATGGGAGATGCTTGGTGACAACCAGAAAATAGACTACAGTATTAAAGAAACAAGATTTTGACTGAATCCCGGACGACTTACCAAATGAAATCAGGACAATCGCAAGCTCCAAATAGCACCACCAGTGTTACAATGAACTCTAAGCGATTGTATTGTACGGACTGACTTGCTAACGGTAATAGTGACCTCAGAGACCGTCCCACGTACAGCGCAACGTAGGATTGAAGATACGGACCCGGACTGTTTATGACTCAATGAGGAGTGAACAGACCTCTGAATGAGTCTGGATAGAGTACAATGCACTTTGAAGGTGCATTTAAATCAAAATATTCATGATAAGGGATTTATCGTAATTTCCATACAGCTCAGAACGTACGTGGTTGATCCAAACTAGAACTTTTATCCTCTGTTCAACGAAAGATGAATCCTGACATAGCGATAATTTCGTAAAGTGTAGCCGTAAGGAGATTGCTATCGAAAAAACCTTAAACAACACAATCAAAAACCGTAAAATAGCTACATAATCGATGTTTTGTTTTTAAAAAAAAAATGATATTCTTGGTATGGTAACGTTTTGTAGAGAAACTCACTTTACGGTCAAAAGGGTATAAATGCGGAAAGTTTGAATTCAGGCGAAAAGTTAGCAAGAAAATTATGAGAGAAGATAGTTTTAACATTGTTTTCTAACTAACAACTTCAAACCTTTAACGATATAATGAGGTCATTTCCTCAAAATTAGCTGTGATGCTGTGATCTAGCATCAGAAAATCAATTTTAATTCCCTGTACACCATTCAACGTTTCAACAAAATCGTTACTCTTATGGACATGACAACTACGACTAATAGATCCAGCATCCATCACTTAAACATTCGTAAATGGACCAGAATGATGTGATGACAGCATGACCCAAAATCATAATTGAAGCGAGCAATTGCCACATGGCCAAATGGCCGTGATTGAGGGTGATGTCAGTAAGGTCACAGATAGTAGACGACCTCTCTGATACGAGATTTTTTGTAAAATCAAAATGTTTTGTTTACATTGTGTAATAATGTTGATTATTAATCTGAATTTGGCATAGTATAATGCGTTTGCGCATAGGTGTTGATAATAATGTAACAGTTGGTTGAACTCTGTTTTTAAATTTTAAATTAGGAACACTCACACTAATGCTAATATAAAACTAATTGTTTTCAACTTTGCGAATTTGTTAAGAACTAAAAAAAGAAAATGGCTTCCTTCAGACCTCGAAGCCGCAAGCAAAAACAGAGTAGGCCTATAATTTATAACTTTTTTTTGTGTTCTTAAACCGTGCGCTAAATGATAATTGTTATACAACGGACGAATTGAAGGACGTATAACATATACACCGGCCGTGGGATAAGTCCCAGCTGTGAGACTTGTATGGTTTATGTGGTACAAATGTGTGTAAACAAAATAACTTCAGTGAAATCTTTGATTGTACGAAGAACAAGCTTCCCATTCTTCAAGATCGCTACATTATCATACATAGAGATGCAGAAAAATGCAAAGGGCTCATGGCTAATTAACAACCGCGCGGATTGGCGAGGTTAAGCTGCGCTTGCCGTGGTCAGTCCGTGGATGGGACAGTCCGTTAAACATGGAACCCTCCGTGCTCTGGAGAGCACGTTAAACCGTCGGTCGCGGGTGTCATACGAACACCTATGACAATCGTTACGGGTAGTCAGAAGCCCGAAAGTCTGACAATCGGTCTATCCTTAGGATATCGGCATTGCCCAGGAACTGGATTGCGAGGGTCTGATGGCAGACGCTCCGTGTATAGCGATAGCTGATCCCAACATAGTTGAGAAAAGGAAAAGTAGGAAGGAAGATGCAGAAAAATGCAATATCTATAGGTACAAAGGCTATAACAATAAATAATCTATTCATCATTTAACGTGATTCACTGTTTAAATAGATGCAGGCAAACGGTAATTTGTACCCTATAACCTGACCCGCTCTTTAACGGATCTGGCTGCCAAATTTCAACTGGATCTGTCCAGTAGCACTGGTGTGTCTCAAACATACAAACGAAAAGTTCTAAAAACTAAATTTTTGGCATCAGTATCGTTCCTAGGATGCGTTGCACTTACTTTTTTCCAAGAATATTTAATGTACGGATTTAGAATCGTTACGATTTTATTATTTATGGTGTATAGATAAAGAAAACGCGATATAATCCGTAAAATTGTTTACATCAGTGGTGGCTTGTCATTTTGCCGAAAAACAACTCGCTTTTCAAGGCCGACATCCTGCCCCGTTATTTTTTATTACCGCGTTGACATCACAACCCTCATATAGATATAATCTTCAATGTAAAATGGTTTATATCGCACGCAGAATAACAGGTCTGTTTCGCGGTCAAGGCGAACCTGCGCGAGCGCAAGGTGCAACATCGTATCGCGTTGCACCCACTTAGCATAGGTAATAGGAAGCCGCCTTTTCAGAGAATGAGCACTTTTACTCTCTGACAAACGAACTGTCCTCGCTTAGAATTCGTTTTGGTTTTAACATGCATTTTTGATTTGGGTTGCGGACTAGATTTTGCAATCGTTACTTAACATTCAGATAACCTTTTTATCTTACATGGTCAAACAATCCAGAAGAATTTTAAGTTATTATATTTAACTAGCTTTTGCCAATCAATTCTTAACAAGCTACTAAAGTTTCTATAATAATAATAATTCAATCATGATTCGAAAGACACGTGGCGCCATCTATTAATGTTATTGTTGTTTTTTTCGGAAACAGTACTTTTTTTCGGGATGAAAGGTACCCTACGTCCGTTTCTGTACACCTGACAACGTATATACAAAATTTCAGGATGATCGGTTCAATGGTTTAGGCGTGAAAAGGTAACAAACTAACTTTGGCATTTATAATATTAGTTAGGATACTCGGATGTCCGTTAAAATATTTCAGTACTTAACTTTAACCTTTCTTGTAAAGGAAAAAGTATAAAACCAAGATTATTTAACGACCCTAAGACAATTCTTTATTTCAGATGACTCGAGGTAATATCGTTCTTGATCGTACAATAGCCATCAATAAATTCCATTGCTTAGCTGTCGTCTTGACTTTTTTTTATAATACGCAGTCAAGACTGATTGGTGATGATCAATCGTGACAATGACTTGTACCGATTAAGAATCGTTCGCAGAACATAACCGTAAAACAATAGAACTGTCTGGTATTTCAATCGAAGGTGACGAAATTATAGGTGATAAGCTATTGATAATATAATAGATGTTAAACGGAGTGCCGTTGCATTCCCGTTACAATGGGAGCGAAAAAATAGTAGATTAGTGTACAAAGTAAAGTAGTAGAAGTAGTAGTAGTAGTATTAGAAAAGTAGTAAAGAAGTAGTAGTACAAAGTAGTAGAGTAGGTAAGTGTACACAGACGTCATCAATTCAAGGTTTTGAAGAGACATGATTCCAAATGGTAGCAAGCCAAGGCATATTGGGTTTCTTGGAAGCATCATCATGTCATACTAGCCCAAAGACGACCACTGCTACACTTGAACATTCTCGAACTGTTTTAATTAAGCATCCTGAGTGATTATTGCAGTAGCAGATAATATTCGGGTCGTATTTTCCAGTCTACCTTCTCAAGCGCCATCAATTGGCTGTTTCCTCTAGTCAACTCTCGCAACTTGTACGTAAATATGAGGGAGCCAATTACAAACATGTTTTTATTGATTCTCGGATACAAATCACGTCTAAAATGTATCCTTGACACTTTAATATTTTAAATTCATACCTTGCTTCGAAAACAATAGAACAGGAAATTGTGATTTGAACATATTACTGACAATTTGTATATTTTAATAAATACTAAAGACATTTAATGGAATAGATAAATATGAATAGATTACCACTTCGCTTGTTTTGTATGTTTGGGAAGCCTTAAAATCATTCCCTTTGTTTTTATTCAATGTAAGAAAAGATTTTAAACTAAATTAGAGCATATCGACGTAGAACCCGAGAGGACGAAAGAACTAATCCAATATAGAAAATAAACCGCCTATATTTCGGGAAACCATGGATCATCCTTCCAGATTAGATGCCTTACAGCGAAAACTTCGAATTCCTGTGGTTATAAGGTTTCGTAAAAAACTAATTGATAACTTGCGGAGCTTGGAGGCAGGAAAGCAATTTATTCTAGATCGAATCCACATCTGGCAGTTTCGACAGTACGAACTTACGGCAGGAATCACTACCGCCAATTTAGAAAGACCTTTCTTACTCCCTGCATTACGATACTTCGAGAGGTAGTCAATAGAAATTGACCAAAGATATTCGGTCTTGTCTCACTGGTCGGTCGGTAAGAGGCTAGACAAGTTTGGCTATAAATCACCCCGCCCCGCCCCCGGCGATGTACCATTAAAGGTGATTAAAGTGTGCGCGAGAGCAGGATGGACCAAATTATACGGTTTGGCCTCAGTTGGGCCACAAAAATGTGGTGCGGTCATTATCCCGGATGGAGCGTGGCCAGCGAGCACGTGCGGTAGGCCACATGTTGGAATGAGCACAATACATGCCTCATCTAAATGACATTCCTTTTTTAAAAGAAAATATTAGGATTAAAATTGACTTGGTCGTGTTTTGTTTTGAAAACAGCGGCTGATTTGCTGCCCTAATAAGAGCCATTGCGCACTGTCGACTATTTACTAGCGTATAATAGGTCACCATAAAGATCGTTAATTTGCTTCGTATTTGAAAGTGTTTTGACGCACTTGTTCACCGTGTCACCGTCCGTTAACGGTTGTCGGCGACCCGGTCGCCGACAACCAAGTCGACAGTGCTTAATAGCCATTTGACTCAATTATACCATTCCTCTATGGTACCGCTTTATCCATAAATTCTTCTCGTCATGTTCAAAATGCCATATGTGCAGAAGCAGACAAGTTCGACTAAATATTTTTATAGCTAGCTTTCTCTGAGAACAGTGCTCTTTTATCCTCAGACTTAAAACAGGTATAGAAAGTTTTTAGCACACTATGCAGAAAGTTTTTAAATATAAACCTCATTTTTGCATACAACTAAAAATCTTTCTTGTTTTAGTGAAAGATTGGATCTGCTTGTTATGGTGCATATTAAGGGAGTCATTTCTAGCTGTGGATCATATTGAAAATAGTCCTGTTTACTTTGACTAGAAGAATTATGAGTTTAACAGTGAGGTCAATCTGCATTAGGAGACTTACCAAATCTCTTTTTGAAAATTGTTCCTTTTATACATATAATTAAAATAAAATGCATTAAGTATTTGGGAATAATTTAATTAATATTCATGAATTCGAAATTTAAGTCATGTCAATTTGAGTCAAATTTCCAATTTCCAATTTGTGATATCACAAACCACATTTAAAATTAAATTGCCTTTTCAATCATCCTAATCAAAGTAGAATTGTTACTTTAATTAGCTGATAAGTTAGTGATTAATTAATCAAGATTTATTTAAGTTATTGTCCATCTTAGATTCTTTGGTGGGTACCAATACCAACCATGTACTTGGGTCAGATAATGTTTTTTTTTTTTTAACCAGTTTCATCTCATTATAGGTACCTGCCTACCTACTCAAAGGTATACATGAATCATGAATAAATGTTGTCTATTAATTATTAGCTTGTATAACAAGAATGCTAATTTTATTTATGGCCAATTCATTCATTAATTTTCATTCATTTATCTATTCAATAATAGTTTACATTGTGTCGGAATTACATTGATAAAAAATACTTATGACAATACAAAATAACTTGTTGTCAAATGTTTGTTAACATTTGTCATGCCTACTTAATTAAATTAAAACAATTATGTACATGAGATTATACTTACCAATTTCCTGCTATTTTTGTATACCTCGTTTTAATTTTATTTATGAGTAATGTATATCCTAGAGGAAATTGTTATTTGGCATAACAAACAATGCATAATTGTTTAATAACAAAATAATTTAACTACTTAATAAAAATAATTTTAACAGTTAGCTTATTTATATGTTAGTTAGTGTTACACATAACAATGACCTTTGAATAGATATTGGTGGTAGTTTTAAATTTCCTTGATATGCATCAATCACTTGCTGCTTGATATCTGACGTCAACCATTGACCAAACTGCAAGTATGATGATTACGACAATAATCCCTAACAAACGCATACCATATTGTATTGAACACATGCTGTATTGTCTGGTAGATGGCCCACATACTGTATTAGATGTTTAGGACCGGAAATTATAGACTATCATCAGAACAAGAAGACCACAGCAGGTTAAATAGCCATTTATGGTCCTATCTGAAAACCAGAGTTGCAACATTTTGTTTTTTTTTTTAATGTCGCAGCATTATGCTGAGATAGAAAGAAGCCTTTTTTGGCCTCGTGCAGGTAGTTTCTTTTTTTTCCTTTTTTTTTATAAATTGTTTTTGTAACTGTCTGTGTAAGTCCAAAATAAATATTTTTTCTTTTCTTTCTTTTTTCATTTACTACTTAAATTTTTTAAATATTTCTTTTGCTCTTTTGGTAAATGGTTGTTACAACTAGAGAATGTTGGTGAACACGAGCCTTGATAATGTCTAAAGAGTGATCAAATGTTGTACTTACCTGTATTTCCTAGTATGATTGTACTAATAGCTAGTTTAGCTCAGTTACATGCAGTATATTTGCATAAAACCTTGTATATGTTAAAGACTATGCAATCTGCGGGTTCCTGTGATATAAGGAAATGGGGGCCCACAATATACACCCTACAATAAGGCTAATGTGAAGTTACATGGACATAACTGCTGTGATAGAGAAGAATGATATTAGTAGTTATGTCGAATTTTATGTATTGATGCAACTTATAAGTACTTACCATGATATTTTATTTTGGAACTGTGTGTGGCTTTGGATTTCAGCTCTGATGTGCTTAATATTTTTATTATTTCTTGTAAATAGGGGGTAAGCAGTAATAATATAGGTACTAGAATATTCCATTTTTTTTCAATAATATTCTGATTTAATTCAAATGCTTACATACTTTAGCAGAAAATGTGTTCTGTAAATGTGTTCTGGAGCTGTACTGTAGTATAAACATTAAGATTTATACTTTAAAAACATTCAATAATATTGATACCTAAGAAACAAATAAGTTTGTAACATAATAATGACTGAAAACCGAAGATAGTGGCCTACATTATGTGCTATTGCTTTAATACTAATGTATTTAAAAAAGTAGCATTAACTATTGGCTGAATAGAAATAAAATAAAAACAGTAGTAGGGTTCATCTCAACCTCCTTGGTCTGAATAATATTGAGTATAAAATAGAAGCTATTTTCATCAAACAATACTGACACACAACACTCAGCTGTGTTTGCGTAGCTACTCAAAAAATCGTAGTGCGTAAAAATGTGACGCGACCGACTTAAACATAATACATTATATTTTACTCACCAATTTTGATAATTCTTTGCCTCCACAAACTCTTCTAAGTCAGTCCTTTGTTTTATAAAAATATTTTTCGCGGAAAATCAGATCGTCTTCGAAATAATCGTTTACAAATACAATATCATGGAAATTTTTATATAAAAATTCACTTTAGACACACTAATTTAAAGCAACACAAAGTCCACGTTGTTCTTATGATAACTGTCCCAATAAATACCAATATTTTCTTTTATGAAACACGAAAGTAAACGCAAAACACTTGCACCTCAAAACGGAATCATGCAACGTCAAAGAAAAGTACTCCGTTTCACGGCTAACCCGGCTCTCACAATTTATTTTGTTTTACATCACAGGCATTGAAAGAAAATTATTATCTGTTGCCGATAACAGAGATAGCGGTATATTTCTTAGTGTGCTAGAAAAGGATAACAGTACAAAGGAGAGCGCGCCCCAGAGCGCGCGCTGACGCCATTGTGATTCTTGCCAGTGTATAAAAAGTGCGTTTCAATTTACGCATGAAATACAGTTATTGTAAAAAGATAATGTAAAGAAATATGTATCTATTTTTTAAATATTCAAATCTGCTAGCTTATAAACTATATAAAGTCAGTTCATAAATTCAAGTGTGCCAAGCTCTAAATATTAAAGCGTGGTATTTAATTACTTTGGCAGTTGATTATTGTCATAGTCAATTGCTTCATGGTTTTTTATTTGGTTGTATTCCTTTATTAATGTAACATGTTTTTTTTGGCACTCGGGCGTGCTCAGCTGCTCGGTGCGTATTCTCTGATGTATTTATGGCACTTATCTAAGGCACCATCATAGAAATACATTGTGATTGTCGTGTTGCACTACCGACAATTTAACGACCTGTTATACATTTTTGGGACAAGGACTTAATATGAGATTATGGCTTAATTTTTCGTCCTTTTTTTGGCTAAGGCATCAACTGAAACCCTTTTATTTAAAATAAATTAAGGGGCATGTCAGCTTGCAAATAAAAAACATTGAAGCCTTTAGTAGTCTTATGTAGATCCAAATTAAAACATTTATACTGGACATGTACATGTCTGGGCAGCTCAAAAATCAAAATGGATGCCATTTGGAGAGGAGGGGGTTGGTATTACAAAAGGGGGTATTTTTATCTATAGAATTAGGTACCTAAATTGCGGTAGTGCAACACCAAACACACTATATGAAATTTGCTTTTTGGTTCAGTTGGTGACCCAGAGTTCCTACATCGTTACCAGTAATTATTATCTAATTACTAATAATTAACGATAAAGGACATTGTTGTCAATACGTTCACTGGTTGTCAATGAGCAATCTCTGTCAGCGTTGAAATTAATTGAAGGCTCAAACAATCTCTCATGAAGTTAAATTAAAGTTCTAGGTAGGAAAAATCTACTTGTTTTTTTTTTGTTAGGCAGAATAGTACAGGTATTGTGTGTGTCTATACTCTGCGTAGTTCGCTATTATGCCCGGTAATAGGCAATAGGTTCGGTTCTTATGGGTTCAAATAGCCGTCATCAACGAACTCGAGTGTACGAGTTGACAATAGATACCTACTTACTTTGCAGCTCAATCTGTGGAATATGGGCATAACGGACACAGATTTAAATCTGTTAACGGCTAGATTTCAACCACATGTAGTTACTAACTTACTACCTCGCCAATAGAAAACGTTGTGACTTTGTGTGCGTGCGAGTGGTGCGTCAAGTAACTAACCATATCACGCAGCCTGCCCGCTACCTGCCACCGAAATTCCGGGAACCGGGATTAAGTGCTTCGGGACGTAGGTACGCATTGCTCCATATTAAGCTACAGGTAACTTTCCAGTATGAGTTGAGCTCGCATTGTATAGACTTTCTGTACGATGAAAGGTCAGCTTATACTGGCCGTAGCCGTGTGTCGGTGTGTACCTACCTATACCCCAAAACAATTTTGACGCAATTAAAATTAAAATGTAATCTACTAATTTTTAAGAATTACTTAATTAACCTGAATAGAATGTTCTGGAATTATTTTTTTCGGGTAGTCAGGAACGACTCAAAGCCGTATTTCAGAGTGGAGATGGGCGCGGGTGCTAGCGCGGGCGCGTGTTAATCAAATGTATGTAGACGTCAGTTGCATTCACAGTGCGCCCGCGTGTCGCGCGCCTGCATGAGGCGGGCGCGGGCGCGGTGGCGCGGGTGTTTCTAATGGCCTCTCCACATACCCGCGCGTATCGCGCGCGAAGCCGCAAATCACCCGCGATCCATGAGTGTGGATCCGATTCGCATATTCTTCGCGGCTTCGCGTCGCGTTCGCGCCTCGTTCCCGAAAATTGTCGGTTTTTTGTCCCGCGACAAAGGGTTCGCAAGCCGCGAACTTGGCGCGAAAGCGACTAGGCTCCACATTCGCGCGCAGCTCAGACGTGTCGGTGTCGAGTCGAGTGCAGCGAGCGGTTGTCTATAATTTATAGGATACCTACAGAATATTACATACAAGATAGTGAATTACGCACGTAAGCTTTGAAAATGAGCACAAATTGGTCTAACCAATTAGAACTAGTATTTTTAGAATGCTTTCAAGCAGAACCCGTAATTATAAATCGCCAATGCGCAAAGTAGACCCGCTCCCGCAGCATCAATATCGGCGTCCATGTTCGTTAAGTGCGCGAACTATACTGTGAACCTGGCGCGAACCTCTGCGAATGTGGAACTTGGCAATTTTGCCGTGGTTCGCACCGCGATTTCACGCCGTGATTCGCGCGCGAATGTAGAGAGGCCTTAATAGCTGAGCCATTATGGCTCAGTCCGCCCGTATCGTTCACAGTGATGTAGCGTCTGTTAGGTGACTGCGCGTGTGGTTCTAAACCATTTTGATTCACCCGCCGAAGCGTCGTACGATAGCTCGTTCGGCACTACTGTGAACACGCAGACGCCAAAACCGAGCGCCCGCGCCCGCCACCGCACCCGCTAGTGCAGTCTGACCACTAAAAGTCATCACGCCAGCGTTTCCTAGGCCTCCCCACTGCGATAACGACACATAACGACAGATGGGCCAGAGTCGTCACGCAGTGGGTGCCGGAAGACGGGCGTCGTCGCCGAGGGAGGCCTAGGAAACGCTGGAGTGATGACTTAAAAGTCGTTTATGGGAGATTGGCCAGAGAAATCAATGCATAGAGATAATTGGCAGGCTGTGTGGGAGACCTTTGCCCAGCATTTGGACAATATATGGGATGAAAAAAAAAGTCAGGAACACTTTGGTATGTTCTAGGATCTAGATAGTTGGAACTCTTCTATTTGATTAGACAATTTGCTATTAGCTTTACCTACATGGTCTCCCAGTTCGTGGTCAATGTATTATAAACATGGATCGTAGCAACAATAGAGCCCCTTTGTCGCTGGTAAAGTAATAATAAACCTCAAACTATAACATAACATCCGGATGAACAATATTAAAATATATACGGTACACAGTAATTCTGTGACACTTATGTTAGTAAAAAGAGAATGTTTATAATTGGGCGATAAAAAATAATAACTATTAACTGCAGTCTGTCTGACACCTAATTGCTCATTAGTTATCATGAACTATTGTATCGTGAATCATGTCTCTAGCGCCGGCGGCGGTACGTGTGAACTTATCCTTGCGCATAAAATGACAAGTAAAGTCACTGCGAAGTCAACAGGTCAAGTGTCGATCGCTGAAAAAAGCATATAGCAATACAAGGCATTGCAATCACAACACGAGGCAAGCAGAGCCGGATTTAGGGGAGGATAACGGGCTTTGGTCCGGGGCCTCCACAATAGAGGGGCTCCACAAAATGAGATTTTATTTTCAGCCCGATGTCCTCGACATAGCGCTTCTAAAGAACGTAAACCTCGGTCTACGCTCTATAGAGACGCATGAAGAGCTAGACTCCGATCACCGCCCCGTAGTCCTTCACCTAGGTCCCCGGGGTGGTCCCCCGGATCCTGGTCAACCCGCCCCGACCAAAACTGTCACGGACTGGGGAAAACTAGAGGAGCGCCTCAAGTCTTCCTCGTCCGTTCACTTAGATTCCATCCCCGACGATATCATTACGATCGCCGACACGTTGGGCGCGATCGACTCCCTCACCAGTCACGTACAGTCCGTGGTGAACGAGTGTTCACGGCAGGTTCCAGCGGTGGACGAACACCGCTGGAAGCTACCGGACGATGTGCGCGAACTGCTGACGGAGAAGAACGCGTCCATCCGTGCCTATGACTCTTTTCCCTGCGAAGCTAACCGCGTCCATATGCGTTCTCTACAGCGTGCTGTAAAGAAACGTGTACGGGAGGTTCGGGAAGCCCGCTGGGACAAGATGTTGAGCGACTTAGAGCCATCCCATCTGGCCTTCTGGCAATTGCAACGTAATCTGAAATCCGATTGTGTAGCTTCAACTCCCCCTCTCAATCGTCCGAACCAAAGGCCGGCCTTTGAAGACGACGAAAAGTCCGAATGTCTAGCCGACAGTTTAGAAGCCCAATGTACTCCCAGCACCCAACCCGCAGACCCGGTCCATCTTTCCAAGGTGAATCGCGAGGTCGAACGTAGGGCCACCCTCCCACCCGATGAAGACCCCGACGACCCCTTACCCCCCATCACCGTAGACGAGGTCCACACGATAGTGAGGAAACTCAAACCTAGGAAAGCCCCCGGCTCAGACGGTATCACCAATAAGGTGATCAAACACTTTTCCGCCCCGCTCATAGTCCTCATGACCGCCATCTTCAATGGCGCTCTGAGTAATAACATCTTTCCGCAAGCTTGGAAACAAGCCACCGTTATCGGTATCCCCAAACCCGGCAAACCCAAGAGTGAGCCCACTAGTTACCGCCCCATCAGTCTTCTCAATGTATTTGGGAAAATCTATGAGCGTCTCATTTATATCCGTTTAAAGGATTTCGCTGACTCTCGTAAACTCATCCCCGACGAACAGTTCGGTTTTCGAACCCAGCACTGTTGCATTCGACAATTTCACCGCATAGTCGAACACATTAGCTCCCGTTTTATGCGCTTGTTGGATTATACATATAGACATATAATAATATAAATATAGCTGTAGGTATGTATAAATGTAATGAGAGAAAGATAGAATAATATATAAACCAGAATTATTTACCATGAATAGTTTATTATGAAAACTACAAATATCTTTGACTAAAGTATACTAATAATTACTAATTTCACTTGAACAATAATTTAGCAATATCAATGTACTAGATATTAGGAATAGCAATAATGTAGGCTGTTATGGTTATAGAAATGGATATAGTGAGCATAGCATTACAGTTAAGACCAATATCTACCTATCAGGGGCAAAGCGGGTATGGTAAATGAAACCAACATAGACTCTCCACCACTGAGAGTACTTGTATTTGGGTTAGTTGTTAGTTACATGTTATACACAATATAATTCACAAGAATAGAAAATAATAAGGACAAGCTAGTCAGATAATAAAATAATATAGGTCAGACCATAGCAATGTCAAGCTAAATAATATACATAAACACCACAGAACTTATAATATAAGTTCTGTGATAAACACACATAGCAAATAATATATAATTATTTACAATCAAATTAGCATAGACATATTTATAATCAGACTAGCATAATAACAGTGTAAAATAACAATCAGAGTACTTAACTTAGTTTCTTCCTGTAATCGTTCCAAGACTAATGTAAACCTATTTTGAGAATTACCTCCCTTTTTATAACTTTATCAAACAATAGCACAAAAGTAATCATAAGGCGCCATTTTCAACCAATCAGAGATTGTCATACATTTTAACTAAATAACTTTAAACATTGGTAATAATAATAAGATCTAATTTAGCAGAACTGTTTTGAAACATAGTCAGATAATTACGTTATTTTTATAAGCATTAGATTGTAACCTTTAAATAACATTCCATAAAACATAACATCAACTGAGCTTACTTTAATTACTAAATCTATCTTATAATGACAAATTAGTAAGTTGAAATAATAAAATAAAATATAAGGAGCATTATAAACATCATACATGATAATGGCATTGTTTCTTTTTAATTGTAAAATAAATAATATTTTGTATTGAATAAACATTGCCACAGATCATAACTTTCGTTCGGAAATCATGACCCATGGTTGTCTGTTCGTTTAGAAATGCTTTTAAAAGTAAAAAGAAACAAGAAACACAATAAACGGAACATAATATAAAAAGCTTTAATTATTACAATTCTACATACCCTGACACGGCCATACTGACATGTACTTCGTCCCCGAAGTACCTGCTTACTAAAAAAAATACTCATTATTTCTTTATAACAATTCGTACCCCGTCACGGCCATACTGATATATACTTCGTCCCTGAAGTGTTTACTTCTAAATATACTTATAATTTATTTCTAATAACTATTAGCCTATTACAATAATCCATTGTCTTTCTGACAACGGTCAGTTGCTTCCTCTTCTTCTAACCCCACACCTGCTGCACATGCTTGTTAGAAGTGAAACAACAGACTTCAGCAGTTCTAACATATACATAAATATCATACATATACTACATATACATAATAATGTTATGTTTATATTTCGAATAACATTCTTAATTCTATTACAATAGTGCATTGCCTTTTTGACAACGGTCAGTTGCTTCCTCTTCTTCTAACCCCACACCTGCTGCACATGCTTGTTAGAAGTGAAACAACAGACTTCAGCAGTTCTAACATATACCTACATAAATATCATACATATACTACATATACATAATAATGTTATGTTTATATTTCGAATAACATTCTTAATTCTATTACAATAATGCATTGCCTTTTTGACAACGGTCAGTTGCTTCCTCTTCTTCTAACCCCACACCTGCTGCACATGCTTGTTAGAAGTGAAACAAAAGACTTCAGCAGTTGTAACATATACATAAATATCATACATATACTACATATACATAATAATGTTATGTTTATAATTCGAATAACATTCTTAATTCTATTACAATAATGCATTGCCTTTTTGACAACGGTCAGTTGCTTCCTCTTCTTCTAACCCCACACCTGCTGCACATGCTTGTTAGAAGTGAAACAAAAGACTTCAGCAGTTCTAACATATACATAAATATCATACATATACTACATATACATAATAATGTCATGTTTATAGTTCGAATAACATTCTTAATTCTAGTTACATAATTGCATTGCCTTTTTGACAACGGTCAGTTGCTTCCTCTTCTTCTAACCCCACACCTGCTGCACATGCTTGTTAGAAGTGAAGCAACAGACTTCAGCAGTTCTAGCATATACATAAATATCATACATATATACATATACATAATAATGTCATGTTTATATATTTCGAATATCATTCATGTCTTATCGATTAAATTTTCGTAGATTTACACCACAATTCAATATATAATACTCTTTATTGTATATTGCATCATCATTATCTATTATGTTTTCGTTGATTTACACTACAATTCAATGTATAATACTCTTTATTATTTATATATTGCATCATCATTATTTATTAAGTTTTCGTAGATTTACACCACAATTCAATATATAACACTCTTTATTATATATTGCATCATCATTATCTATTAAGTTTTCTTAGATTTACAAGCACAATTCAATGTACAATACTCTTTATATATTGAGTCATCATAATTCATAAAGCAAACTTATTTAGGAACATCATTGTGACCAACAATATTTTCGTAATAATTATGGGTGAATCAACTTTTTTTGTTAAAACGTGTCTCCGACCTTATAAAATTTAAAAAATAATTTCTTTGAGGATTTAGGGTATTTTTTTTTTGATATGGTTATAAAATCAGATCTTTAATAGTTATTCTTCAATTAATATCTAGTTTAAATTAAACTTTAAAGAACGAAAAAAAACATCGTGACCCAACAGACAAAATAGCGTTCCTATACAAATTCTTGTTGTCCCCGTGGCTTGTCGGCCTAGTATTCAGCGATGCTGTCACAACTTTTTCCTAAGGATGTAATGAACTTTTGGTCCGAAAATTAACTACAACACACCTACTTTCTCCATCTCGTTCTATGAATCCGCAAACTTAGATTTCGGTATAAAAATCAAAATTATAGTTTATGTCCCCACTATAGCCAGTCAATCACACGTCCTCTAGGTCATACACATTAAGCAATCCTAAATGCGAGGGAAATAGCACGTTAATAGCTTAACTAATAGGAAATAGTTCTGCACATCGTATGATCGTGTCTACGTTTATTATAACCTGAATTTGGCTCGGCCATTTCATCCGTGGTTCCAAGAGAGGCAGCGTGTCTTTATTGTGCTTCCGCTGGAAGACGTCAAAATTTCTCTAAGCTAATATTTTATTATGTTAATTTAATGTAGTTTGATTGAGTTTTAGGTCTGAAATTCCTTTTAAATATGTTATCATCTAGTTATTGTATATGTTTTGAAGAAAAACGTTAAAAACCATAAAACTTCTCTTAGGTCACGGTTCCACTGAGTCACAAAAACCGTAACCCAAGAGACAATTTTAGTGACCCAAAAGACTTTCTTGCTTTTTTTTGTTATAAATTATAATAAATTAGTCTTCTTATTCAATATTTGCCGTTTGTTTTAATGTTCAATGTACCTAATCTACTTGTTCTATATAGAAATTGATTGAAATTGTAAATTTTTATTTTTGCCATGTTATCTAAACAAAAGCTGTCAAAAAGTCAAACTTATTCCCCAGATGAAAGTTATCTGACGATTGAAAAATCAGCCCTTAGACTACAAAAGAGAATTATTGACTGAATGTTAAAATTTATATATTTTTTGTTTTATTATTGCTACTTTAGTGAAGCTCCTAAAAAATATGGTATTTTTATGTCTCCTAGGTCACCGAATTTGTCTCCTGGCTGACATATTGTCCCCATATTTTCCGCAGGATTTCTCTTCATTTAAATAGAAATAAATATATAAGGTCCATTTTATTTTTAGATTATGATAAATGAATAAAAGGTGGTAGGTACAGTATAAGTTTGATTTTCTCACTATATCTAGAAAAAAAATATTACAATAGTTTGTTCTGTATTATTTCACGAGTGACCCAAGAGACACAATGAAGGTTATTATTTTAAAAATAAGACTGATTTGTTAATTTTCCATGGCCTATAATGATTCCTTTACATTTGTTTTAATATTTTAATATACTAATTAACCATTCTGTTTTGTTTCACTTACAAGATATCGTAATTTGCAACCGTTACCCAAGATACGTTAAAAGTAGTCGGGTCTGACACTCTGGCTTAAAAACAATAGAAACATTTTAAAAAGTCAGCTGCTCTACATAGAATCATCAAATTCAATGATTAAGCTATCTATATTCAGCGGTAAATTAATAAAAACACCATGTTTATTTTTTACACAAAAAGTTGATTCGTTACAGAAAATAGTTGATTCACCCTTATATCAAGTTTAAGATTGTTCATTTATTACAACGCCATCTATTATAATCATATCAAATGATCGATAATTAGTTCTGTTAGAACCTTAGATGTCCCTATTTCAAATAATAAAACAATTTAGGATAATAATGTAAATAAATATTTGTAATCTTTATTATAGAATAGTATCTTGTCTACGATTCCTTTGTAGTTATATTATAGGTACCATTTTTTTTTTTTGCGAGGCCCGTTTAATAGGTAAATAGGTATCAATATTTTCAAAACATTTTGTTTTTTTTTTTCATTTATCAATTTATAGCATCACCCGCTTGGGATCCTGCTTTATCAACATTTGCTTCGTCATGTTAGGGTTTCAACTTTTTCCAGGCGATGCCTTTGGCCAACCCTGGTTTGCCGGGCGTTGCCTTTTGGCCAACCCCGGTTTACCGGGTGTTGCCTCAGGTCAACCCTGGTTGCATTTCACCACAAACCCTAATACAACTGTAACGCATTTATTTACACAAACAAATATAGATACCATATTTATTTTGCACGAAATACAATCGGACTTCCTTTTAATTAATGAAATATTTATCACTTTATTTCTATAAGATTACATATTATTATCATTCACTTACATGAGAAATACACACTTCTTGTCGGCCAACTACATGTCATTAGCACAAATCACTAAGCAATCCAGTTACTATACACAATAAGTCATGGACTTATTAAAAATAAAAATAAATATTTTACGATTTTCAAATAATACAATTAATTACAATTGACGGTAAAAAAAAATATTCATAATAATATTTTTTTCATATTTTTAACATGTGGGTATTACTAAATAATTATCAGAGATTTTTAATTTTATACGGATTAAGACGCAACTGGATGTGATCAGTGAGTTGAGATTATGATAACGTTCGATATTCAAATCTATCAATCAGGCCAGACTTGCAATTTCATTGTTATAGATTTATTTATTTAAGCAAGTTATGCATTTATTTATTTTAATTATACAATAAACTTATCAAGAGGGTTCATTAATATTTGCATCAGTCAAATCAATGTTCAGAGCCCCTGAGGGCCTTACCGGCTTTAGCCACAGTCTTGAATTTCTTCACAATTTTTGTCAGGGGTAAAAGATTGGCAGGGCGATGTCATCCAAGATCGGCTTATATCCCCTGTCTTGACGCCGCGCCGCTCCACGTGAAGTCCTTCGAAAGGGCCACAATGCTCGTACACCAGTGCGCAGCTCCGTCGTCGTACTTCTCGGGAACAAGGATCGGCAGCGCGATGTCATCGTCGTTTTGAGATGGTGTTGAGACAGCATCCATTCTTAAAATAATTAAGTTGATTAATAATTTGTTATGCGAGGGCAGAGATCGATCCCACTTCTGATGTTGGATTATACATATAGACATATAATAATATAAATATAGCTGTAGGTATGTATAAATGTAATGAGAGAAAGATAGAATAATATATAAACCAGAATTATTTACCATGAATAGTTTATTATGAAAACTACAAATATCTTTGACTAAAGTATACTAATAATTACTAATTTCACTTGAACAATAATTTAGCAATATCAATGTACTAGATATTAGGAATAGCAATAATGTAGGCTGTTATGGTTATAGAAATGGATATAGTGAGCATAGCATTACAGTTAAGACCAATATCTACCTATCAGGGGCAAAGCGGGTATGGTAAATGAAACCAACATAGACTCTCCACCACTGAGAGTACTTGTATTTGGGTTAGTTGTTAGTTACATGTTATACACAATATAATTCACAAGAATAGAAAATAATAAGGACAAGCTAGTCAGATAATAAAATAATATAGGTCAGACCATAGCAATGTCAAGCTAAATAATATACATAAACACCACAGAACTTATAATATAAGTTCTGTGATAAACACACATAGCAAATAATATATAATTATTTACAATCAAATTAGCATAGACATATTTATAATCAGACTAGCATAATAACAGTGTAAAATAACAATCAGAGTACTTAACTTAGTTTCTTCCTGTAATCGTTCCAAGACTAATGTAAACCTATTTTGAGAATTACCTCCCTTTTTATAACTTTATCAAACAATAGCACAAAAGTAATCATAAGGCGCCATTTTCAACCAATCAGAGATTGTCATACATTTTAACTAAATAACTTTAAACATTGGTAATAATAATAAGATCTAATTTAGCAGAACTGTTTTGAAACATAGTCAGATAATTACGTTATTTTTATAAGCATTAGATTGTAACCTTTAAATAACATTCCATAAAACATAACATCAACTGAGCTTACTTTAATTACTAAATCTATCTTATAATGACAAATTAGTAAGTTGAAATAATAAAATAAAATATAAGGAGCATTATAAACATCATACATGATAATGGCATTGTTTCTTTTTAATTGTAAAATAAATAATATTTTGTATTGAATAAACATTGCCACAGATCATAACTTTCGTTCGGAAATCATGACCCATGGTTGTCTGTTCGTTTAGAAATGCTTTTAAAAGTAAAAAGAAACAAGAAACACAATAAACGGAACATAATATAAAAAGCTTTAATTATTACAATTCTACATACCCTGACACGCTCGTACAAAACGGGCATGCTCTTCTTCGACGTAGCGAAAGCCTTCGACAAGGTCTGGCACAACGGTTTATTATACAAACTGTACCAATTCAACGTGCCGGACCGTCTCGTGCTCATCATTCGAGACTTTCTGTCGGATCGCTCCTTCCGCTATCGCCTAGAAGGCACCCTCTCGTCCCCTCACCCCATCCGCGCCGGAGTCCCTCAGGGCTCCGTGCTATCGCCCCTTCTGTTCACGCTGTACACCAGCGACATTCCCAAACGTGGCTTGGCCAAGTTGGCTCTCTTCGCCGACGACACGGCTATCTACTATTCCGGTAGGAGTCTCGATAGCATCTCTCGAACCCTTCAAACCGCAGCCAACGCCCTTGGGGTCTGGTTCCGGAAATGGAGAATAGAGGTAAATCCCGAAAAGAGCGCAGCCGTTCTTTTCGAGAGACACGGTGATTCCCACACCCACATCCGTCCCGTCCTCATGTTCGGCAAACAGATCCCTTGGGAGATGAAAGCCAAATACCTGGGGGTTATCCTAGACCACCATCTGAGTTTCCGAGACCACATCAAAGCGGTGCGCGCTCGCGCCGCTTTCGCTGTCGGTCGCCTCCACCCCATCCTTAGAGCACGCAGTAAATTGTCACTTAGAAATAAGCTGAGAATCTACGTGACGTGCATCCGCCCCATCTTGACTTACGCTAGCGTCGTGTTCGCACACGTTAAGCCTTGTCGCTTCAAATCCTTCCAAACCCTCCAGAATCGAGTGTTGCGCAGAGCCGCGGCTGCCCCGTGGTTCATGCGTAACGTCCAACTCCATCTCGATCTAAAAATGCCAACCATCAGGCAATACCTCAAACGCATTTCCAAGCGTTACTTCGACAATGCCCCCCGCCATCCGAACCCCCTAGTCGCCGCAGCGGCCGACTACAGTCCCTCTCTCATAAGTAAAGTTCGCCGTCCCAGGCACACACTTTTAGAACCCGACGACGAAATAACCCTCCTCCAGGAGGCGAGCAAATCGACCAGCACACTACACAACGTCCGCCGCCGTCCGGCATACCGTCCTCGCCGACGAGGCCCGTCGCGACGTCCCACCGCCGCCGGTCACGATCCACCGAGCTCTCCCGTCGTAGAGCCGGTCGTCTCTTCAGACTCCGCAGTCACACCGATAATTCAGCCCTCATCAAGCTGTCTCCCCCCCCCCCCCTATGTCTACGCCAGCAACGCCCTAAGCCGAGGTCCGAGTCCCACTAGGGGTCGCCCTTAGTGCTGTTGTTGCAGGTAGTCATGATGTTAGTGTAGTACAAGTAGTTAGCTTAGGTTAAGTATTTTACTTCCCCCCCATTGGCTGGAGACCCTTCAGGTCTCGCCAATAACTGCCCGGTTACGTAGAAACCGTCCCCCAGGACGACCTACAGCAGTCCAATAGAAAAAAAAAAAAAAAAAAAAAAAAAGAGATTTTATTTCAGGGTTCCGTATCCAAAGGGTAAAACGGGACCCTATTACTAAGACTCCGCTGTCCGTCCTTCCGTCCGTCAGTCCGTCTGTCACCATGCTGTATCTCGTGAACCGTGATAGTTAGACAGTTGAAATTTTCACAGATGATGTATTTCTGTTGCCGCTATAACAACAAATACTAAAAACCAGAATAAAATAAATATTTAAGGGGGCTCCCATACAAAAAACGTGATTTTTTGCCGCTGTCCGTCCGTCCGTCTGTCACCAGGCTGTATCTCATGAACCGTGATAGTTAGACAGTTGAAATTTTCACAGATGATGTATTTCTGTTACCGCTGAGGAGTACCTATAGAGAAATCTCTCTATATCTCTGTTTACGCTTACCATTAGGTGCGACGAGGGTCAAGAGGGAACAAGCCAAAAAAAAAATTGCTTTGCCATGGTAAACTGCCTCGTGTGCGCCGGACGTACTTTAAGTATCTCTCGTGGAGGCTCTTAAGGTATAAGGTATAACGGGCTGGTATCCGCAACTCCACGTATAAGCGCGTATTTTGCGTGATGGGTGGTAAGTATAGTTACTCGATCCACCCTAACTCCTCGAAGAAGGCCAGCACACCCTTGATGTTACTGGTGATCTCTCGGAGAGTACCTGGGTTTCCGAAGTATGTGGCCCTGTATGTGGCGACCTCAGGGCAGTTTAGTAGCACGTGGGCTGCCGTCTCGTCCTCCTCCATGCATGCTCTGCACAGTGGGCTGTCTGTAACTCCAATGACAAAGAGGTGTTTGTTAAATGAACCATGGCCAGTGATGGCCGCTGTGACTGTCCGCAGTTGTAGCTTTGACAGCCGGAGGGCTTTTTTAGTGAGTCGACCGTCAATGGCGGGAAGCGCCGTGGAGGCTCTTTTAATGCACCCAATTCTTTTGTACGCACAGCTACAGATCCAGCTACACATTTCCAGTATAAGCTGATCTCGCATTGTATAGGAGTTTCTTACAATGAGAGGTCAGTGTAAACTGGAATGTATAGCTTGATGTGTAGCCGTGTGTACATTCTTTACAATAACTAAAAAAAGTTTCCAAGAATCATTATACGTTTTCTTAGAACGCTTTATTTAATCAGCGCTATCGTTAATTAAATGAACATGATGCTGTGTGGCTTAACATGGTGCAATGTTATAAGTTTTATCTTATTGTTTGTGCTTTTACTTAGAGATATCTAAGAGCAAAGGTCAGATTGCAAAGTGTTATGTTTCTATCTCAATGATATTTCCTAATCTTTTGATAGACTAAAAATAAAATGCTGTGAAAAGCCCACAGACGAATGGCGCTAAGATTAGACGAAAATGTGATTCATATTAAGTATTTATGTTTTTACATAAGTATATTAAATTTGACGTTGTTTGGGTTGTTGGTGGCCTAATAATTTTAAGCGGAAAACGCACAATGTTTTAGTCATTTAAGTACCTCCAAGTAAGTACCATTCAAGTAAGTATTAAGAAGTCTGAGAGACTTCTTAATACTTACTTGCCACTTTAATGTGCTTTTCACTTTCAATTAACAGCGTAAGTTTAAGATCTACTTACTGTTACTACCACTGTTATCTTATTGCAACAAACTCACCATTTTATTGCAAGAAAGACAAAACATAACAGTCCAACCTCATGACCTCTTTTCTGGAAGTCGGTTAGTCAGCGTCCCGCAGCATTCGGTCGGGTCAACAATCTTCCATAGTATTGGAGAAAGCTAAACGGAACAGACACTATGGCGCTTTGCTATGAATTTAAAAAAAGAATTTGTCATTTGAAAACCGAAAAATATTTTTAAAAAATCTGTAAATTGTAATTATGACGTCACATTTGCCTACAAGTTGCTTATATTGAAAAGCCGCCAGTATATAGGCGAAGGGGGCAACAGACGTGTGAGCGGCTAGAGGTGTAGAGAGGTGTGGCCCCGGTTTCGCCGTCGCGGGTCTAAAAAACCCGTAGTGGGTTTCCCCGCTATTACGCCATTAGACACTTCCACCCCCGAGCATATAGCTCTGGCGGCCCCTCTCTGGCCGGCCGATAAAGGCAAGCCAGAGTTGAGAGTCCTGCGGGCACTCTTGGGGTTCCACCCCAGCCAGCCAATAAAGGCAAACTGAAGACGAGGCCCTGACCGACTCTCTGAGGCAATAAGGTACGCAGTGTCGCCACTTACCAACAGCTCGCCACAAGCAGTCTAATGTTCCCTCCGGTTTTACGTTAATCTTGTGTATTTTATTATTATGTATCTCTGTTTACGGCTCATCTTCCGTTCGGAAGATGTCCGGTCCTTTGGAAGGCATACGGGGGACACAGGTCCAACGTGCAGAGGCCCCTTTGAGAACTTTAATCTAAAATGGGATGGGGCACCAACCGGGGACTTTCCACGGCTGAACTATTGGAGTACAGTCATGGACCGTCTCAGGTGGGTGCAAAACTTTTGTAAAATACGGTAAAAAAAATACTGGTGTATGGAAAGGGGTGTTTAGTGGACCGGTTAACCGCTATTGCCGCAAGCAAACGGCGTCTGCCTTTCAAGTCTATTATTATTCGTATCTCTCTTTAAATCACGGTTCATCTTCCGTGCGGAAGATGTCCGGTCCTATGGAAGGCATACGGGGGACACAGGTCCAACGTGCAGAGACCCCTTTGAGAGCTTTAATCTAAAATGGGATGGGGCACCAACCGGGGACTTTCCACGGCTGCACTATTGGAGTACAGTCATGGACCGTCTCAGGTGGGTGCAAAACTATTGTAAAATACGGTAAAAAAAAAAACTGGTGTATGGAAAGGGGTGTTTAGTGTACCGGTTAACCTCTGTTGCCGGAAGAAAACGGCGTCTGCCTTTCAAGTTTATTATTATTTTATTCTATTATTAGGGTTGCTTGAAAAGAGCCTCCACGAGTGACGATACTTAGTACGTCCGTCGCACCCTGGGCAGTCAGCCCCACTATCAACCTTACTGACTGGCTAATCTTTTCATCACAGCATGAGCTATTTTCGTATAGCTCGTGCTGACACGAGAGATGAAGAGAAGAAGTTGACTGTACTTTTCAAAGATTTTAACATGAAAATGGCTATGACCAATTTACACATGATAAATTGTGACCAATTTACATATTCTATGACGAAATTACAGTTGTGACCAGATTACAATAACCGTTTTTTTTTTTATCGTGGGAAAATCCTCATGGATACCCTTCGCCCCGGGAAGGCGAAGAGTTATGCCGGACTCTTACCGGCTAAAAACCCACGGTGTTCCTACTCCTGACCCTTGGCCAGGGTCACGGGATTCGCAGCTGCATGCACCACAACCCCGGCAGGCCTCGGTCCGCCAGCCCCTGGCAGACCTCTCCTTCTGTGGGGCCTTGCCCCACGTCCTCCTGAGAGGCGCGCACGGAACACATGCGCGCCGCTTTCTCGGGCCTGTTACTGGTCGGGCGACGGGTCCCCTAACCCGTCGCCCGCAGGCCACACACTAGGGTGGCCGGAGATCGTCGCGCGCCCTTCGGCGGCGCCCGGTGCGTCTGGCGCGGGAAGGGAGAGTGGCCGTCGCCTCTCGCTCCCTCTCCGCTCCCTCCTTGGCCGCCATCACCACCTCGCAAAAGGTGGCGACCGCTTCCCACGCACTCTCGCTCCCGACCATGGACAGAACCACGGCTGGAAGCGAGGGGTCACCACCGACCGCCGCGACTAGTTCGCGGCGCTGCGTCGCCCACGCACGGCACTCCTGCAATGTGTGCAGCGCCGTGTCTTCCGGGCAGTCGACGCAGTGGTGACATCCGGGCATCTGCTCCCGGCCTATGCGACACAGGTACTTCCCGAAACATCCATGTCCCGAGAGCACCTGCGTCAGCCGGAAGCTCAGGGCGCCATGCCGCCTCTCCAGCCACTCCTCCATAACGGGTCTTACCGCCGCTATTGCGGCGTGCCCTGCGCTGGGTTGCGCAAGTCTTTCCTTCCACTCAGCCACTAGGATCTGGCGGAGCTCACTCCGCTCAGGCGCCTCCTCGCGCTGACGATATCTCAGCGCGAGGGCCCTCAGATTACAATAACCCTAGCGCAGAAGCCAAGTCAACTCAGTCACTGCATTATTTATATTTTCATAATTCTTGTTTCGCGCATGCTACTATTATGTTGTATTTCAAACATAAATTAATTAGGCAGGTACAATATTTACATACAATGTTAAGTGGTAACAAAACGTAGTTGCAAACAATACGGAAATACAATGTCAGTTTACACAACTATGTTTGTGACAATTTAAATATTGTAGCGTCGTTGTCAAACAAACCAAACTTGTCAAAGGTCGTTCAAATGGCTAAGTCGACGGCTATTGTAACAAATTCATACGGTCAACAAGAGACCTCCGACGTCATCATCATCATTTAACCCAGGGGTGAGCAAACTATGGCCCGCGGGCCAGCTCTGGCCCGCGAAGCTTTTTAATCTAGCCCGCCATACAACAACAAAAAGTGGGGCTTTTTTTTTTTAAATTACCGTAATTGTATGAGTGAACAATTTTAGTATTTCAGAACAAAATGCACTATTTTTTATTCTGGCCCCCTTTCAAAATTTCTTGCGGTTTTCTGGCCACCCATGAAAAAAGTTTGGCCACCCCTGATTTAGCCGAAAGACATCCACTGCTGGACATAGGCCTCCCCCAAGCATCGCCACATCGACAGATCCTGTGCTTCTCGCATCCAGCGGATTTCCGCGACATGCACCATGTCATTGGTCTACCTTGACCATGATATAACCTAAAATGTAAACACTGCTGATCGTAGTTAAGGATAGATAGATTTTACCGTATGTTTATGAAATCTTTGGACAGCTATTTCTCTTAAACTTTTGGAGAAACTGGTAGAACAAAAGTTACGACTAACGTTGTATATCTTTTCTAAATTACGTTTATCTCAACCACCACCTTGACCCTGAAAGTGTGCTGTACTTCCTACTCGTTAAAACAGTTTACTTTAAAACCTACCGGACTCCGAGACTAACATTTTTGGTGCGCGCTAATTATCTAAATCACTAAACATCTTCATTGTAATATTTTAAACCTGTAAAGTTTTAGCGATGATGTGTGTTTGTGTAAAGTGTTAGAGTGATCAGATATAAATCATCAAGGCTAGACAAATCATTAAATGCCAAGGTCTAGTTAAATACAAATGAAAAATGCCTACGCGTATTTAGTTTATGTATTTAGTATGGATATTACGTCAGAGATATAGGATTTGAGACTATCAAAATGTAGTAACTAGTTGTAGGTACGTTTATAATTAACTAAAAGCCAGTTCGGACTACGTTATTATGCTATTTCGCTATATAGTAAAGCATATTGCGTCATAAGCTATAACTATATAGCATGACGTTCACGCTAGTTGAAAAGGAACCGTTTGTCTTGGTATTGGCATGTGAAGAGGAGAGATGAAACGCATGTGACGAAAAGAGTTATGAATATAAATGTGGATGGATGGAAAGGAAGAGGGAGGCCAAATAAAAGATGGATGGATTGTGTGAAGAATGATATGGAAGAGAAGGGAGTCAGTTATATCATGACGGTTGACAGGACGGAATGGAAGAAGAAAACGTGTTGCGCCGACCCCAAGTAACATGGGATAAGGGCAGGAAGATGATGATGACGTTCACACTATTCGCTACATCGCAAGCCGGTCTACTATGTATAGCAAGTTATTTGACGGCTATCCGACGGGCGAGGGACAGGGTAAAAGTGAGGCGGTACGAGGACCGGAGAATCGTACGATATAGCTCTAAGAAACGTTCAACACATGTAGTATAGCAAGTCAATACTTTATAGTAAAGCGTTGTGTGAATATGTCCATATAAAATGTATGCTGAGTGACATCGCTGTGCTATACAGTATTTGCCATAATGCTATGTATTAAGCCTGATTTACACAGAGTAAGTAACTGACTCCAAACTCGAGACAATTCAGTGCTGACCCAATATTTACCTAGTGTAAATTGATTTGGTGTCAGTACAGCGCTGTCGTGATCAATTTACACTAGGTAAATATCGGGTCAGCGGTGCGAGAACGGATCTTTTATCGAGTCGATTCGAGAAATTTATCTATTCTAAACGTCAAATTTGACATAAGTTGTAGATAAAACGACAACTGCTGTTATTTGACATAAGTTGTAGATAAAACGACAACTGCTGTCGTTTTATCTATAACTTATGTCAAATCTAACGTTTAGAATAGATAAATTTCTCGAATCAACTCGATAAAAGATCCGTGTTCGGATGGCAGCACTGACTTGTCTCGAGTTTGGAATCGGTTACTTACCCTGTGTAAATCAGGCCTTATAGCGTTGTCTGAACTGTCCTTCAATCTAGATTAGCATGTTTATTGTGCCATTAATCAATTTCTTTTGGTTCTAAACCGAAAATCCACAAAGAATTAAACGAATGAAAAATAATTAAGCATAATTAACGTAGACTTTATTCACATAAACTTTATAAAAACAACAACAAAACGTAAAGGGACTAGACAATTTATATTACACTGTTTAACATTTCACTTACAGTAAAAAAACACATAAATTATTTACAATAAATTGCACAACTTCGGTGATATAACGAATGTAGGTAATTATTATTTACTGTACGAAATAAAATATATTATGTAAAAAGCGTTTCGGCCAACGAGGTATTCTCAATAAAAGAGAAAAAATTAAAAAAAAAAGAACTTAATTTTCATAAATACAAAAATACCCTCTTAAGTTTATTTTGAGCAATTACTATAAGTAAATCGGCGATCTTTCAAGTCAAAAAAAAAGAAATGCTTCAGTCTTTCTGCTCAGACATTCGTCTTGATAGAGCAGGAACTTCTATTTTTGTAATTTCTGTAAAGCTCACGATAAAACAGATGGGCCACGGAAAATTCTAGATTAAAAATGACGTACTGTACCCATTTTCATAGAAAAACATGGAACGAACTCCTCTCCAGTACTTGCTTGCAAAACAAACATCCTAAAAAATAATACTTCATCTTTAAATTCTCTTTTGAAAAAAGTTCCAAAATCTTGTCAAGTCCTAACTATGAGGCCTTCTTGTCATCCTTAAGTGGTAGTGTTTCGTCGTCAAACACAACATGTCCTAACAGAACAGCTTCAGCTCCTTTCTTCTCATCACTCTGGTCGTTGTCGGGCATGTCTTTCTTCGCCAACTCTTCCGCAAGGCGGCTGAATAGCTCCCTGAAAAAGATACAGTGAAAATTTAGGAGATGTTTTTGATTTGACATTGATATACCTGTAATAGAAAGAAAGAAATAAATAAATAATATTTATTCGAGCCAACATAACGCACAAAAATAAAAATAAACTATACGCAAAACCAAAAAAAAACTATTGGGAGAAATATTCGTCACATCCGCGCAAAACGGCCATCGCTCAGCATAATGCTAGAGACAAACTGATCCCACGTGCAACGTATGCGATGCATTATGACATCTGGGCAACTGACAATACAAACATTTTCTATGAAAGTATATGACTAAGAAACAGACTTGTTACACGTTGCATTGCATATGACAAGAGTGTTTCTAAATCACTTATTTTTATAGAAAATGTTTGTAATGTCAGTTGCCCAGATTTCATAATGCATCGCATACGTTGTATACGTCGGATTAGTTTGTCTCTACCTTAATGCTATGACTCACGTACGAGACAGAGCCACAGCGCTGGTTTTCAGCGAAAGTCGTACTGACTTCATGTTAAGGCTACTATTATTTTCATTTTACCCAGATGGGTAACCCCTATATCATTTAAGAGTCAAGAAACTCTTTAAAAACTACAACTACATTGTCAGATTGTATTAGTGCCCTTGCACTAAATGAGACAGAAAGGATCAGATAAAATCAACGTAAGTCACTCACTGGAACACAAAGCCTTGCATGTTCTTCGCAAGGTAGTAGAGAAACAGCCAATCACCAAACTGACAGCCATTGACGACGTCAATGACGTTGAAAGGGTTGAATTTGGCGGAAGTCACTCGACGGAACGCCAGCATGTTAAACTTCGCAGAACGGCGGTACAGGAAGAAAGATATGAAGCGCCAGATCACAGCTGAAATAAAATGAGAATATTAGCAACCTGTTTTATATCTTTCAGGAAGATCCTGGCTTTCTCTTTACAGAATTCGTTCATCATTCAAATAGGCATAGCTATGGGAGATTGGTGAACATTATTACACACGCTAGTGTCTAGTACTCACCAAGGAGTGAGGCGATGAAGAGGAACAGCAGCCAGAACCAGAGCACGGTGTAGATCTTCTCGTGAATGATGTTCAGCGCCATCACGCAGAGCGCATCGTGCTGCTGGATGGAACCGCTCGGACCGTACTTGTGGAAGATGCACTTTGTCACCTGGACACGACAAAGACGTGATTACTATAATTTACTGTTGTTTTGTCGATATATCAACAAGTTTCGCTGTTTTGCTCGCATCCGGTAGAATATTTGACGGGACGACACGTTTGGTGCAGTGGCTAAGCGATTGGCTTCTGCGCTACGGGTCGTGGGTTCGATTCCCTCACGGAACAATTTGTATGGCTTACAGATGGTTGTTTCGGGTCTGGGCGTTCGTGTATGTGAGATTTGTGTCTGTAAACGCACCCACGATACGAGAGAAATCTTAGACTTAAAACGCATTAGCGGCCAGTCGCATGACGGCGTGCCGCTTGCAGCTGGCCGCATATCGATTTTTATATGAAACCGCATGATCTCAACGCACTGGCGCACGACGGCTGGCCGGAAATCAGTGCGTTGAGATCATGCGGTTTCATATAAAAATCGATATGCGGCCAGCCGCAAGCGGCACGCCGTAATGCGGCTGGCCGCTAGTGCGTTTTAAGTCTTAGTGTGGGGCAAAGTTTTTTTATATCGGCCCTTCATCCAACAGTTGGGGTTTAAGTATTTCTTTTTTTTAAGCCAAAAAGGAAGACCCCTTTTTCCTTTTCTCCGCGATGTTTTCTTTCCCGTTACCGCGAGTGACAATCAAATGCTGATCCGCACATGAGTTAGAAAAGTCAGTCAGACCCTACACAGAAGGCAATCGTTAAACCTCTAGGGTATTACTGATTGTAGGGATTGCTATCTACATTAAAGAAGATGGCTACATTTTAGATGCTTACCTTAGGAAAGACAGTCTCCAGCGGGTCAGCGATTTGATTCCAGTCGTTATAATTAAGCACACTGGAGCCTAGGCCTATAAAGTGTCCGTTTAAGAACTTGTCGATGATCCAGATCTGGAACATCACGTGCAGCAGGTTTGTCACCTCCATGGCCACCAGCCACACAGACCACGTGCGAGTTATACGCAACCTGCAAAGTTATTACGTTATAAAGAGCGTATCAACTTGTAAGGGCATGTGCTTTGGACCTGGGGCCTAATTCTCCTAAAATAAATTGTTGCCAAACGCAATCGAACCACAACCGTCAGTCAGTTTTTGTTTTCGAAAACTTTCAAAATGACTGATTTTATTTTTTGTGTCAAACAATTTGATAGCTTTTGAAATTGAGAACTGTCTGAATGAACGGTTCGGCCTTGGTTCGGTTTTGATTTATCAAGATTTATTTTAGGAGAATTAGGCCCCTATGCTGTTTCATACACAGCATTATCTTGGAAAGCATTTTAAGCCGATGGATCCGGAAATCATACGAATGCTTGTCGTATGGTTAGAAGTCCAAAGATCGGAGAACCGTATTGGTAATCCCTTTTTTATGAGGAATTACCAATAAGTACTCTTTGCTTTCCCCAGGGTGGTTATGCCGGACTCTTACCTGGTAAAACACCACGGTATCCCTTTGGGGTCACAGGATTCACCTGGTAATTAGAATGCGGAAGTCCAAAGATCCACCTTTTGTCTAAAATACATTCACCCGAACCGAAGTTAGACTTTGACTCAGACGCCTTCCCCAAAATAGTTGGGACAAGGCTAAGCTAATGGTGATAGAGCACATGAATGCCAACTTTCCTGAACTTATACGTTCGTTCTGCCTACACTTTTCCAAGCTATGTTGGTACTTCCAGTTCAATCAGACGTGGCGTAATACCAGTATTTTACACGGAGCAACTGCCATCAGACCTCCTCAACTAGCTACAGGGCATTGCCGATATCCTAAAGATAGACCGGTTGTCAAACTTTCGGGCTTCTTACTACCTGTACCGACTGTCATAGGTATTCGTGTGACACCCAGCACTACCGTCTTTCTTGGACTTACCACCCATCATTAATTCGACCTTAGTCTCACCTCAATTTAATATCTCTCCTGATGGTATCGAGTCGTTTGCTCAGCGTCTCTTTAGAAGGCACGTCCATACCACCCACTTTCATGTCCTCGTCAGCCAGCGAAATCCTTGCGTACTGCAGGCCGTCTACTAACGCTTTTATTCTGCCCCCTGCACAAGAATATGAATATTTATTCAAAAACACTAAACAAAATGTAAAAGATATCGACATGTTTCGTTGGCGGCCCGGCTGGCTGGCTACCCTCACATTAAAGGTACAAATCCAGGACGGGCTGCAAACTGCAGACTGCATCCGCAGACCGCAACTCGCCGTCCGAATAACACCTTTAAAGTGCACACCTTAAAGGTAGTATTCCAACGGCGACCGCAAGCTGCAACCGCAGATGACAGCAGACAAGCGACACTACTAGTTCATACAAACCAATGTGATTTGCGGTCTGCGGTTGCAGTCTGCAGTTTGCAGCCCGTCTCGGATTTGTACCTTAAAGCCTAAAAGATTATTGGAGCAAGTGGCGCACAGGGGAGTCCTTCCATATCTTTGCTACTTGGATTCTTGCGTTGGTTACCTCCAAGTTAAAGAATAAAGAGTTACACCCATGTGTTGTGTGTAACTCTCTCCGTTGCATCATAGTGTTAAAAAGATATTCATTGATAACTTGACAACTTTGCCATAAAATGTCAATGCAAACGCGACAGTGGCAGACCCCATGCCTAGACTCATGCATCCGAATTGGAACAAGCATCACTACATGGTATAAAACAAAGTCTTTCCGCTGTTTGTCTGTCCCTATGTATGCTTAGATCTTTAAAACTACGCAACAGATTTTGATGCGGTTTTTTTTAAATAGATAGTGTGATTCAAGAGGAAGGTTTTAAGCTATAAAACGTACACGTGCAAAGCCGGGGCGGGTCGCTAGTTATATCATATTAAATATCTTCGGCACGATCCGGCAGACAAACTGACGTCAGTAGCCAGCCTTTAGCTCAGGGTTGCCAAGGCCACGTAGGTCAATTTTATCATTAAATAAGGCACGTGTCACGGCCCTGGACGCCACCTCAGAGGGTAGTCATGTAACACGTGACCACACCCCTGGATCCGCAGATGGCTCCGCCGGTTTCCCTGTTTCTGTCTTAATACGACAAGCCTTGCCCCTATGACTAACTAGTTATCATAATATTATGATCCATTTACATATAAAGTTAGTATTAATCCTAAGATTCATAAGTTATTTATCTTAAGACTCGTCACCGCACTTTGTTGTAAGTGTTGTGACACACATTTCTTTGAAAGATGTTCTAACCTGGATTCTAAAGATAAGGTAAAGAGTGAAATCATAAAAATACACAAAATGCAACTTTAATAAAAATATAATAATCTAGAGCTATCGTTGTGAAAATATTTGCACTATTTCTGTGTTACACGCATTACAGTAGATCAATTACCTCTTATCTTAGGTGGTATATCATACTACGTCCGGACTTAACCATTTAGATAGAAAGTTAAACATATAAATGGTGAGAAGGAGCTTAGAGGGATAAAATTGATGTAAAAGATTAACCAATTAACTAACTAAACCAACTTAAAATTTAAGAGCTCTTATAGACGTACGAGATTTGGGGTAACTTGGGGTAACAGGGTTAAAAATAGCTGCCAGCGCGTCGACCATTACCTTCGGCAAAGTCCCGTTCGTCTGTAAGAACCCTAAGGGCCTGTCCACATCACCACGTGACGACGACGTCACCGTGGAATGGTGCGGTAACGCGGCACGGTGCGTTGACATAACGTGCAAATTTACGTTTAGTAGTTTAAAAGAAGGAAGCAGACAAACAGACAGACGCGAAAAGCGACTTTGAGCTGGAGGGTAAAGGTCATTGTACCAACAGCCTTGTATAAATAATATAATTATGGGAAAGACACTATAATTATTCGAAATAACTTTATCCACAAACAACACAAACTAAAACCAAACATATCAAGCTTCACGGAACTGACCTTCCTTCTTCTTCCAGATGTAATGCGGCATATAGAAGCAGATGGACTGAATAAAGAGCACGAACGGCACCCACTGGTAGTAGGTGTGGTGCAGAGTCTCATCTGACTCTGAGAGGGGGCCCACACCCGGGTGAGGTAGGAAACCACCTTGGAGCAGGCTCTCGTTGTAATGTCGGACCTGGTAGCAATAGCATTGTATAAAAAATGATGGATGTGAGAAGCACAGGATAGGTTGATGTGGCTTCGCCGTCACCGACAACGAGATGACGTTGCCGAAGTAGCGATACATACATTACTATGACTGCGTGTCCACCGCACGTCCGTCATCCGAGCGCCGTCATCTCGGCCAACGAGATTGTCAGTAAATCGGCGCTACCGCTAGAACTCGGTCGAGATCGTGACGGACCGAAATGCCGACAATACAAAACACATCTGCACTTGTACACTACATCCGAGATTGACGGCGCTGGTGCACGGATTTCTATCTCATGTTGAGAACCACCCATATCGGTCGCGGTGGACACACGATCGCCGTCACGTCGCCGTCGTTCCGAACTCGGTCCGAAGTAATCTCGTTTCTCGGTGACGGCGGCGGTGGACAAACACTCATTGTCTCGCAGTGAACGTGTTTGGGCTGAATGATAGTGATGATGAAAATATAATACAAATTAAAGATGGAACTACATATTAATCCCAAATAGCTCTAATAGCCCTTCGGAGCTGCTTCGGATGAGCTGGCCCTCTGTTACCATTTTAACAAACAGAGGGCCAGATATATCATTCAGCGCCAGAGCACCATTCGCGCGAATCACGGACTCAGAGTCCCGTTAACACGTTTGTTGCAGCTTGCAGCGCGTCCTGTTGCAGCGCTACTAGCAACAGGATGTGTAACCAAATATTAGTACGTAGAATTTCGTTATTAAACTCAATACTTACGTATCTGATTCATCGCTAAAATTTTCTTTGTCATTCGTAAGTTCGTAGTAAAAGTATATTTGTACCTTTAGTTATCAAGAAGTCATTAATCTTTGTTTTCCACGTATTTGTGCAGTATCTATGTTATCTTTGTTTTCATCGCTCAGAATCGTGCATGCTGTAACTGAATTACTGCCGAATGACTTATATGACAAACCCGTAAAGCTATATCTACACCAGTGCGCTTTCATGTTCATCTTGCGTCTTCGTCTGAAGCATGCGTGAAGTGCCATAGCGCATGTCTTAATACTAGTTCGACAAAAGCGCATGCCCCCATCGCATCCGTCTATTGTATGTCGACTGGCGACTGACCGAGGCGCACCGGTGTAGACGATAAGCTGCATGCGTCTTACGGCAATCAATATATTACGGGGTTACCATGATCTGTTATAGCAGGAATATTTTAATATTATTACGAGAGTGGGTAAGAGAAGGCGCTAGAGAGCTGTCTAGCGCTGTCACTTTCCCACTCTCGTAATAATATTAAAACGTTCCTGCTATAACAGATCATGGTAACCCCCCTGGTTACAAAACATGAACTTACAATAGTAAACGTAGCCATGAAGAAGCAGTACGTCTGTATGACATGATCCGGCACGCCCTGGTCGGACAGGCACCTGATGTGGTCTCCGAAGTACTCCCGCGCACACACGAGGATCACGAACGCCAGTAACATGGTGACTGTGAGCTGGTAGTGTAGTTTGAAGGCGAAGTTCTCTATGATGGGCTTGCGGTAGACGATGCGCATGCGCGGCGCAAGCGTTGATATGGTACTTGCTAACATCTTGGTTTTTTTGTTGTTTTCTTATAAAAACATTTGGAGTGACGATTGCCTGAAAACAAAAAGATTATCTTATCCATTTGACAGTTTTTCCGTGTGGTTCCTGGAGATGTTACCTAAGGGGCCGTCCATTAATCACGTGAAAGGGAGGGGGGGGGGGGGGTGTTGGCAAAAATCACGAAATATCACAAGGGGGGAGGGGGGGGGGGGTGTAGTAAGATACCAATCACGTGTATTTATTTTTTCGTCAAACGCGCGATTTCTAAACAAACAAAGTAAAAACTTTCCCTTTCAACGCTTATTTATGTATCAAGAGCCTCGACCTTAAGGCTCATTTACACGGAGATAGTTTCTCGAAGCGAGTCTCATGCTATCTCTGTTTTCATCGTAGAATAAAAGACAACGACAGAACGAGTCTCGCTTCAGAAACTATCCTCGTGTAAATCGGCCTTTACATCCCATCAGTGAAATGTCATCGGTGGCGATATAAGGACAGAGGGTATCTCGCCATCACAATCCATGTCTCCATGATGTTTACGAACAGGAGGCTAATTCTACTAACAAAATTAAATAGCAATCGAATCGCAGCTGACCCACTGCCGAATGACTTTTCTTCTTATAGACGTAACGGTCAAGCAAGGCCGTACTTCAGCTGCGGTATTTCAAACTATTTTGTTACAATTGGCCTCATTAATTACCAACGGCCGTTTTCAAAAACTTATCTATAGAAGTTTTGCACTAAGAGATAGAAAGACATTACTTCTATGGAGCTTATGTCAAATTTCTATCTCAAGTAGGGGAAACCGCCGATAGATAGGACATTGAAAACATGACGGCTGCAAAACGTAGGTACCTAAATAAAACGTCTCATGGGAGTGAAAACCTCTGGTATGCAATTTAGTTATTTTTATTTTATCACGACGTATAGGTACTACAATTTATAAGAGAGCCGCTCTATGTGAAATGAGTTTATAGGCGGCACTGAATTTAGCCTTTATTGGATAAATAAAATTCATAATAAACTAGCTTCTGCCCGCAGCTTCGCTTGCGTGAAATTTTGAACCCGTTAAGTGACGATTTTCCATACAAACTTTCATCCCCTATTTAACTCCCTCAGGGGTTGAATTTCGAAAAATCCTTCCTTATTCCTTATCTACATTACAAAGGAAACCTCGTTGCAAAATTTCAGCTTTCTAGGTCCAAGGTTTGGGCTGGGCGTTGATGAGTCAGTCAATCAGTCAGTCAGTCAGGACTTTTCTTTTTATTTATATAGATATGATCACTAGCTTTTGCCCGCGACTTCGTCCACGTGAAAGTCCACAGGAACCGTGCGAAATGCAATTGCAATCCAAATGCATTCCAGAGGTTTTCACTCCCAGGCGACAAAAACTACATCAGCTGTCCGCTGTACACTTCTTTGAATATTTGACAATATTCAAAGAACTATGAATCATCTATTTCACCATGACCTACATGTTACATATCTATGTAACTAAATCTTACAATTACATATTTTGATAACAATATAACTATGAAGGTATTTGTTTTTACATATAGCTATATAAGTTATGTTTTATGCTTCTAACGACCCACTTATGTACACGAATTGTTGCGACAAATACATAACATTAAGTCATAAAACAAATTCATGAGCTCATCTGTCTGTCTGATTTAAGATGATCTAGAAAATAATTGGTATGGTTAACAAGGCAACCTTAAGAGGATTGTAACGTAACCAGGTCTCTTTTTCCCACTGGGCACTCTGGGCAAGTGCCGATCGATAGGGCCCCCTAGTTCCTGCCATATCACCAAACGATAACCGATATTTATTACCGAAAAAACATTTTATTTCGATAAAATCTAACGATAATGACTGACTACAGTACTTACCTACTTGCTTATTAGCTTTTGCATGCGCAAAGCTACTATACCTTCTTTTGTGGATTATGTTATTATTATCTATGCATTTTATGTGACTGTAAAGGAATGAAAATAAATCTAGAACTTTGCTTATCTAATTTCTTTGTCGATTGTAACAACATAGTGTTCTGTCCAGGGGCCTAATTCTCCTAAAATAAATTGTTGCCAAACGCAATCGAACCACAACCGTCAGTCAGTTTTTGTTTTCGAAAACTTTCAAAATGATTGATTTGTTTTTTGTGTCAAAAAATGTGATAGCTTTTGAAATTGAGAACTGTCTGAATGAACGGTTCGGCCTTGGTTCGGTTGTGATTTATCAAGATTTATTTTAGCAGAATTGGGCCCCAGGTCATTGGGATCCCATTATCCTAATGTGCCCAGGGCCTACAATAGGTTAAAGACGGCCCTGAACGTAAGATAACATCACGCCTGTGTTCGCCGAAAGGTTGGGCAGAGGTGTAAAGTACACCCTCTTTTCGCCGTAATGTTTAAAAGCGGCGAGCCTATTGCCATCAACTAAGCATACATTTAGACTCCGGGCTGCTACTGAGAAATTCCACGCGGAAAAACCCAATAACACTTTGCCCGACCTGGGGATCGAACCCAAGATCTCATGCTCAAGAGTAGTACTTGCGACCACCGAAGCAGTCTAAATAAAAACCGGCCAAGTGCGAGTCGGACCCGCGCACGAAGGGTTCCGTACCATCTATACTAATATTATAAAGAGGTAGAATTTGTTTGTTTGTATGTAGGAGGTAATCTCCGAAATTACTCATCCGATTTTAAAAATTCTTTCACCAATAGGAAGCTACGTTATCTCTGAGTGCTATAGGCTATATTTTGGGATCAAAAAATTAGGGATCCGTAAATTAACGGGAGCGAAGCCGCGAGCAAAAGCTAGTTGCCTATAAAAACGGCAAAAAAATCACGTTTGTTGTATGGGAGCCCCCTTAAATGTTTATTTTATTCTGTTTTTTAGTATTTGTTGTCATAGCGGCAACAGAAATACATCTTCTGTGAAAATTTCAACTGTTTGTTGTATGGGAGCCCCCTTAAATATTTATTTTATTTTGTTTTCTAGTATTTGTTGTTATAGCGGCAACAGAAATACATCATCTGTGAAAATTTCAACTGTCTAACTATCACGGGTCATGAGATACAGCCTGGTGACAGACGGACGGACAGCGCGGTCTTAGTAATAGGGTCCCGTTTTACCCTTTGGGTACGGAACCCTAAAAAGAGGATTGCGTTACTAATTAAAGAGTATAAACTTATGGCAAGTCATTTCAAGATGATCAGAAAAGTTCTATTCCGAGAAGGTTTTTCTTTTACCGCACTGCACGAGACACTTGATAAAATATTTTGTATTCAGTTCAATTCAAATTCATCAGCAACTGCCATGTTATGTTGATCATAGGATCAACGGAAACTGACACGAGCTATCGATACTGAGCCGACACTACGTCGGCTTTTAAAACGGATTTTCTTTGACCGGGCTGTCCAACCGAGATGTACATTTCTTTGACCAGCATGCCCAAATGTAGGTTCACAGAAATCTCTGCATTTTTGTATCGAAAACACTTTTGAGCAACTATCAATTGGTGTATCAGTGCGCTTTCGTCTGACGCATGGCTGAAGCGCCATAGCGAATGCAATAGCGCATGCCCTAATACTAGTTCGAGTCTTATGGCAATCAATATTGCATGCGCTTGACGCAAGAGGAATTGAAAGTTGAAAACGCAAGATGAACATGAAAGCGCACTGGTGATAATACCAAATGATAACTATACTCTATTCACCCAAGGACGAGTCCTGACATACCGGTTATTTCGTAAATTGTAGCAGTAATCAGACTGCTATCGATAAAACGTAACAACATCATCAAAAATAGTAAAATAGCTATAATAGCCATACTTAATTTGTTTTTTAAAAGTATTTGATATTATTGTATGGTAACGTTTTGAAGAGAAACGTCAGCGGCCCAGTCCTACTAAAAGAAACCTTAATAAATCGCATCAGAACCAAGACCGTTCATTCAGACAGTTTTCAAATTACAAATGACGACACGTTTGGTGCAGTGGCTAAGCGATTGGCTTCTGCGCTACGGGTCGTGGGTTCGATTCCCACACGGAACAAAAATTTGTATGGCCTACAGATAGTTGTTCCGGGTCTGGGCGTTTGTTTGTGAGATTAGTGTTTGTAAACGCACCCACGATACAAGAGAAATCTTAGGGTGGGGCAAAGTTTAAAAAAAAAAAAAAAACAAAAGCTGTCAAATCGTTTGACACAAAAAACAAAACCAAAAATGTTGACAGTTTTCGTAAACAAAAACTAACTGACGTTATGGTTCGTTCGCCCCCTGGATTTACCTTACGGTGCAAAGGGTAACCAAGTGCGTGTCAGGCCACGCGCAGTAATAGGAGTAGTTGCACCATAGATAAGAGTATAATAAGTTGCACAATAATGCGGACTAAGAAGAGGGCTTTAGTAATTTTTCAATGGAATTTGTACGAAATTTTTACTTTTCCGGTTGATCGACTATTACACGTAAACTTGTAAAGCCTACTTAGCTGTGATAGTTTTCCTTTTAACTTCGTTGTGTATACTACTACCGTGATTTTTTTCATATATCCAAAACTAGTCGTTTAGCTGGCAGGGGGGGGGGGGGACACTTGACCCTAACAAAAATTAGCACTTTAAAGTTTAATATTTCAGAAACGGATACCTTAATCGAAAAATTGTCTTGTCAAACTCACAATATTTTTGAAAGACCTATCCGACAACACCCCACACGATGGGGTAGTCGAGAAAAAAAAAACATCCCCACTTTAGACGTACAGGAGGCACCCTCAAAAAAAATATGTTTCATGATTTTATTTTACCAATTTGTCGGCGTGATTTATATGTATATCTGTGCCAAATTATAGCTTTCTAGTACTAAGAGTCTTTGCGCCAAGCTGCAGACGGACGGACGGACATGGCGAAACTATAAGGGTTACTTGTTGACTACGCAACCCTAAAAACGATGCTCTATATGTTTATAATTAACCAGGTAACAAAGAAAATCACTTACACTCTCACTTATCGTAATCAGCAACAGGTACACTCCACACACTGTACACTTTATCTATCAAAATTCACAGACACATGCCCGTAAGGCTCGTCGCGTACTGACGCGCGTTACTCTGTGATGTCCGTGTGTCACTGCAAGATATCTGACTGATAGCGATAAGATTGCGATAAGGCCGATCAAGTGTGTAATGTGTATCGCTGAAAATTATTGGTTTTGTCGTGTAATTTTTCTTTATTTTAAAATTCAAGGATTTCGAAATAAATCTACCACAAACACACATGTAACAAAATGAAATCAATATCTTCTAAATCCTATCATTAATATTTATGATTATTTACGGTTTACTCACGCACGTGCATTTTTCGGGATTGCCCGACTAGTTTCGGACCAAACGGAACCTTTAATCATGAACTGAATACGTTGGGTAATCCCGAAAAATGCTCGTGAGTAAACGTACCTAATCATAAATATGAATGTGTCCCATCATTTACGTATTTTTTTTTATCTGAGAGTTATTGGCACTGACAATTTTTGAATAACTTTTAAGTTCAGACGTGACCGGATTATAAAATTAAAGGTTTGTTTTTTTTTTCATTATTTATTTTCAGTTTAAAAGCTATATACAATGTGTAACATAAATAAGGGCACAACCTCTTAAGGCGTCACTGTACTCATCATTATGAACAACTTTTACTATGGGACAAAACCTGAAGTCGCGAAAAAAAAATCTGCTGTTCCCTACGTTAATGTTCGCATAACTCGTCAAAATGTAGGGAACAGCTGTTTTTTTTTATGTTATACCTTGTTTATTTTTAACTTGCTTCAGTTAGATTATAGAGTGAACTAACTTATAAAAATATCAAGGATCCAGTTTACCAGATGCCGTCTGAGCCGTGAACGTAGCGGAGGGGCGGACGGGGTGCTTGCCCCATCATGGCACAAAGAAGAATAGGTAGGTCTACATTTAGTCAACTCGACACTCATGTCTACTAAAATAGGCAGACCAATGTCCGAGTAAACTTATTTGAGCCTAAAAAATGGGCATTGGCAAAATTTAAAAGAAAAACTTTGTTTTTTTATTTGGCCACCGTACAATATCACTTAACATACATACGAAACATAGGGGAAAAAAACTAAAAAGATAGATAGACATAACATAAACATAATCATATTTTTTACTGTGTCTCACGGCTGGAACAAACAGGTAGATACCCAATTGTCTCATAACTATGGGGAAATTCTTCTGAACTTCTAGATTTTGTGAAAACATAAATATTTACTGTTTGTCTGAGCTGCTTTGCCCTATTCTGGACAAAATCCTGGCTACGCCATAGCCTGAGCTGTGAGCCAAAATTACCACACAAAGGAGCCCTGGCCGTCATCCTGGCAAATCCCGAAAGCGATGGCAGAACGAGCTGGACAGACACACTACAAATATAGACTGGCAATCATAGATGCAAAACCGTGCAGACTGGAAATTAAGGGGCGAGGTAGATCGTTGACCACTGTAGGCAAGGGTTTTGTAGACACACCTGCCAGGGTAGCGATGCATGCAACTGCGAATCCCGCCATCCCGGCCATAGGTCAGGAGAAAGAACACCGTGGGTTTTTAGCCGATAAGAGTCTGGCATAACCCTTCGCCTTCCGCGGGAGGAGGGTAGCCAAGAGGATTCTCACAATATAAAAAAAGTGTTTTGTAGACACAAGAATAGACAAAATGACATACACACAATGGTAAGAAGTCATTTTTTCTATACTTCGACAAAACCGTTTCCTACGGTGATCATGCTACGTGTGCTGCAGTGACGGTAATCGTAGGATGCATCCTATGAAATCCTAATCTAATAATAATCTTGATTGTTGTAGCAATACGATATTTAAGGTTATTAATTCTATGTTTCATCTTGTGCAGCTACGGCTAAATAAAGCGTAAGTCAACATTGCCAACTTAGCTATAATTAAGCTAACTTTGAATCGCCGTAGACGCCGCCTACGCGGATGTCTTACGTTCATTAGCATAGTTAAGTAAATTTAAAGAGCCTCTGCGAGTGACGATGTTGTGACACAACCGGCGCACCCTGGACAGTCAGCCCTGCTACCGATCTTACTCACTGGCAGTAGCGTAGCGTACTGGGTGCGGCAGGGGCGGCAAGCCCCGGATGGCACTTAGGGGACGGCAAAGGAGGACGATCAAAATGTCCCCACCCAGCAATAACAACAAGACTTATGTCGTTAGAAATAAATAAATAATAATAACCGTCACCGTCTGCCAATATATTTCTAATTTAATCTTGAAAGGCAGACGCCGTTTTCTTCCGGCAATAGAAGTTATCCAGTCCATTTAACACCCCCTATAGACCAGTTTTATTTTTACCATATTTCACAATAGTTTTGCGCCCACCTGTGACGGTCCATGACTGTACTCCAATAGTGCAGCCGTGGATAGTCCCCGGTTGGTGCCCCACCCCATTTTAGATTAAAGCTCTCAAAGGGGCCTCTGCGCGTTGGACCTGTGTCCCCGTGTATGCCTTCCAAAGGACCGGACATCTTCCGCACGGAAGATGAGCCGTGATGTTCAAAGAGATCCCAATAATAATAAATATTTTTGGGACATTTTTACACAGCACCATCTAGTCCCAAACTAAGCAGAGCTTGTACTATGGGTACTAGACAATGGATATAATACTTATAGCTCTCTTCATGACTATAATTTATTACTACGGGCATTTAGTCCAAAAAACTGTGTGAAAAAAGTTACAGCTAAAAAAAAATGTATGGTACGCACGGCTACAGATCAAGCTATACATTTCCAGTATAAGCTGATCTCGCATTGTATAGGATTTCCTTACAATGAGAGGTCAGTGTAAACTGGAAATGTATAGCTTGATGTGTAGCCGTGTGTACATAGGATACGCAAGGCATGCCCCTTTCGTTGCTCCAGCAGCGTTTGAATGATGTCATTATTGATGACCCCTTAAGTCTATGATTTATATGCTATACAGCGTGTTTTATTAAAAGTCCTACTAAGTCTAGTAGGACCCATCTGCCCTTGAGTAGCATATTACAAAGCCAATGTTATTTATTGATTTTTTCATGTCTTTTACTCTAATGTGATTTTTTGATTTTTAGAATACACGATTTTTGTATGGTTTATTTTTTTCACAATGTTTTGGACTAAATGCCATAGTAATAAATGATAGTCATGAAGAGAGCTTTCTAACGACATAAGTCTTGCCGTTATTGCTGGGTGGGGACACACCCCATATATTTTTGATCGTTCTCCTTTCACAATAAATTATTATAGGTACTTAATATCTTGTAATTTGAACCATTTCATTTCATATTTTTGACAACTATACTTTATTGTCTAATTAACTTTTATTTCTTACAACACACAACACTTTAGTTCTAAACTTTGTCAATAGATGGCGCTTCCTTAAAATTTTAAGTAAACTCAGATAGCGATATAAAGCGCTATCGTCTAATGTTTTGTGGTACCGGAACGTGTCTGACTCATGGAACGTCAACATTTGGCCCGCCATTTTGAAGTAAGTTCACACTGACACTGTCAATGCTGTCATTTGAGTTTTGAATTCGTTTCAGTTTGTTTGTGTTGTTTTCGTAGATTACTATTTATTATTATATAAATAAAATAAAAACCATTATATAAAAATAAAAATCATTACAAAACTGTTTTTTTTTATTTGTTCCAAAGGTTGCGAACCCCTGAATGTGTGTTTACAAAATTTATAGCTTCTCGCGACGGGGACTTTATACACAAATTGTAATTTTAAGTTTATCAAGATATAGGTACCTAGTTACTATAATTATTAGAGAGCCGCTCTATGCGAAATTATTTTGTAAGCACTGAAACTAAGCCTTTATTGGGTATGTAAAATTCGTAATAAATATAATTGACTAGCTTTTTCCCGCGAATTCGTCCACGTGAAAGCCGACAGGAAACGTGCAATGACCAAAAGCATGTCTGAGGTTTTCACTCCAAGGCGACGATAATACGAGTATGTATAAGGTTCAGTACCCTAGTAAGAGTTTGCAAATTACTAAAACGGCAATAGTTTTAGTGAGTACACTAAACTTAATAATATATTTTATTTATTTTCAATCGTCGGATAACTTTTATTTGCGGAATAAGTTTGATATTTTGACTAAGGGCCGATTTTTCAATCGTCAGATAACTTTTATCTAAGGAATAAATATGACGGTTTGACATATTTTCTACAGAAAAGCTGTCAAAACTTCAAACTTATTCCCCAGATAAAACTTATCTGGCGATTGAAAAATCAGCCCTTAAAGTACTTAAATTAAACTACGAGTATCGCTGTTTTAATTTTGTGGAGTTACCCCGTTGCTACGACGTAGCACGTAGCAGTCTCGCTGTCTCGTAGATCGTAGATAAGCGACATACATACACACACATACATAATGTCATTTGATGATACAAATGTAACATTAGTCTCAGGAAAGAACGATTAAACTTGCTGAAACAATTAAAGTCCTGCAATAATGAATTAGATCTAAGTAGGCAATTGTATGATGTTGACACTGTAAACCTGCAGGAAGAGCTATTGCGCAGGGAAAACTTTTTAAAGGAAATATACAATAAGTATGAATTGTGCCAACAAATGTTAAGTGAGCGCTTGCAGGCGGCTGGTGAGCTGGTGGATTTAGTGAGGTACAATGCAGAAAGATATGAGTCTTTAACTAATAATCTCTCTTGTACTTGTGCCCGCTCCCCACCACCTCCCCAGCCCCAGTATGTTGCTCCTTCAGCCTTACCCGTAGTACCTCAACCGGCAGAAAATGTAAACATCAAGCCAAGTAGGACCATATTATACTCAGATAGATTAGGAATAGGCTTTGGATCATTGTTAAATAATTGTCTGAACCACAACATAATTAACCATTGTTACCATGACCTACATTTTAATGAAATTGTAAACAAAATATTAAATTCAAAACTGGACGAGCATAGCACTGTGGTTCTGCTAATAGGTGACAGCTTAAACATTAGAAAAAAGGACATAGTTAATGGTATCGGTGCCCTTCTTAACCTAAAGATAGGTAAATTAATATTGTGTGCCTTGCCATATTCAGACTCTCTGTCTGAGCAAGAGAATAACTACATCTACAGTTTAAATAATTTAATGCACATGTTGACATGTCGTCATAGTGACTATTTATTGTATATTGATACTAACAAGTTTGTTAGAGGTTTTGTTTTAACTCAGGAAGCTATGTTCCTGTCGAAGAAATGTCGACATTTATTAGCTACATTGATAGCTTATAATATACACGCAGTTATTGGTAATTTAACTGAGACTAGGTTAAGTGTTGAATCAGTATTAACTAGTTATTCTAATAATACTGTCATAGACTGTTTAAACTTTTAGTGCCGACAAAAGAGAAGCATAGTGATAATATTTTACTTTATCACCAAAATATTAATCGCTTCTCTGGCAAAATATTAGATGTGGAAATGTTAATAGATAAGTACCATATGGATATTTTATGTTTTTGTGAAACTTGGTTGAAACCACATAAAATGCTGTTCAATGTTAATAATTTTACGGTTGCCAGTGCGTACAACAGATCCTCGCTAGGGGACGGTACTTTAATTCTTTGTAATAGTTGTTTTAGACATAAGGAAAGAAAAGATATCACTGCCTGTTCTGTTGATCGCTTATGTGAGGTAGCATGTGCAGAGGTAGAGGGCCACACTATATTATGCGTTTATAGGCCACCCGCATCAAACTTGTCATCATTTTTGATCATAATGGAAGACATACTGAGAAAACTTTTTAGGAATAATAACTTAATTTTTGTTTGTGGTGACCTGAATATAGATTTTTTAATTGAGTCACCGGAAAAATGTAAACTTGTGTCATTGTTTAAATGTTTTAATTTAAAGTATATTTTTGATGAAGCAACTAGAATAACTGCTACCTCAGCTTCATGTATAGACAATATTTTTACAAACTGTCAAATAAAAGACTCTTCTTTAATTAGTGGCGTTAGGTCTGATCATACAGGCCAACTAGTGTCCTTTCAGTTAAATAAGCAGCTTCAGCTAGACAAAATCATTGAATTAAGACCACTAACTAAAAGTAATTTGCAAAAATTTAATGAAAATGTATTAAGTAATCTTCCTACATCCTGCTCTAGTTTAAGGGACCCCAACATAAATTATTGTACATTGTTCGCTACAGTCTGCCAAGAATTTAACAACACATGTCCAGTCAAGAAACGTAAAATTAATTGTAAATCAAAATTTAGTGAATGGGCCACCCTAGGTATAAGAAAAAGTAGAGAAACTTTGTACAGTCTATATCATGAAAAATCATTGACATCTGATCAAGCTTTTCATAATTATGTAAGAAATTATTCAAAGATATTTAAGAGAGTCTGTACTCAAGCTAAATCAAGATTAATTTGTAACAAAATAGGTGCCTCTAATAATAAGATAAAAACTGTGTGGCAGGTAATAAATAAAGAAACCGGAAACACAAAAAAACGGGATAACGAACTAATTTTAAAATCAGATAATAAATTAATTACAGATAAGTCTGAAGTCGCTCAGACACTCGAAAACTTTTTCACGAATATCCCGATAGAGGTCACGAAATCCCTTGCTTCGTCCTCTATACTAGCTGAATCCTTACTTAAACAGAATTTCTGTAAAGATATACCTATCTTTGAATTTAAGCACATTTCTGCTACCTCGATTATAAAAGCTTTTAAAAGTCTTAATATAAAAAATACTGAAGACTTATGGGGCATCTCTGTTAGGGTTCTTGGAGCTATCATTAACACCATTACCCCTTTACTTACAGACATATTTAACCAATGTATAGATAGCGGTACATTTCCTGATTTGATGAAGCATAGTAAGGTAATACCAATCTTCAAATCAGGTTGCAAGAATAACCCCTCAAATTACAGACCCATTTCGGTGCTTCCAGCACTAAGTAAAATCTTTGAGAAAATCATGCTTGATCAGATGATGTCTCATTTTGACCAGAACGGGATATTGCATGGTCGCCAGTATGGTTTCACGAAAGGTAGGTCGACTACTGACGCAGGAGTGAAACTAGTCACTCATATTTTGGAATCCTGGGAGAGCTCTCAGGATGCTATTGGCATCTTCTGTGATCTCTCCAAGGCTTTTGACTGCGTTGACCACAACACCCTCATCTGTAAATTACACCACTACGGAATTCGTGGCCGAGCTGCTGACCTTGTTTTCTCCTATTTATCTAATAGACAGCAAAAAGTTGGTGCTAACGGTGCGATATCTTCGGGCTCTCTAGTTAAGATGGGCGTGCCTCAAGGCTCAATTCTTGGACCTTTCCTGTTTCTAACCTATATAAATGATCTACCCTATATGATGACCGACTTATCAGACATAATTTTATTTGCCGATGACACTTCCCTTATTTTTAAAATAGATAGAAAAGATAGGGACGTTTTACATGTTAACGAGAGCCTTACTGTTCTTTCTAAATGGTTTGCAGCCAATAATCTATTACTAAATGCAAACAAAACAAAATGCCTTAAGTTTTCACTACCAAATGTTCCCCAAGTAGGTTTAAATTTAATGCTTGAAGGCAATAATCTTAACACAATTAATGACACCGTATTTTTAGGTATAACTCTCGATTCAAAATTGCAGTGGGGTGCGCATATTACTGCCCTGTCGGCTAGGTTAAGTTCTGCTGCATACGCAGTTAGGAAAATTAGGCAGCTGACTGATGTAGCTACAGCTAGGTTAGTATACTTCGCATATTTCCACAGCATTATGTCCTACGGCATTTTGTTGTGGGGCTCAGCAGCTGACGTAGATTCTGTTTTTATTTTACAAAAGAGAGCAATCCGTGCAATCTACAATATGGGTTCCCGCGAGTCCCTCAGAAACGTGTTCAAAGATATTAATATACTTACCTTGCCGTCACACTATATCTTTGAAAATATTATGTATGTTCGGAAAAATTTGCATATGTTTAATGTTAGAAGCGATTTTCATGACAAAAATACACGTAATAAACATAAAATTGTGATTCCCAAATTTAGATTGAGTAAAACTAATAAGTCATTTCTAGGAAATGGCGTGCGTTTTTATAATAAGCTACCGAAATCTGTAACTGATCTTACCGAGGGAAAGTTTAAAGCCCATATTAAACGTGTCCTTATTCAAAAAGCATATTACAAGACTAAGGACTACGTTGACGATAAAGGTGTTTGGCAATAACTCCTTCTGCACATGTGGCTTCCCTGGTACCTCATTAACGTCGTATGTGTACCTATGTCTATTAACTAACCTCATTACTATTAGCTTTATTTTATTTTATTACTAACGTTACTCTCAAGATATCTTTATCTTATTACAGTGATTTTCTTTGTAATGTGTTTTGATGACAATTAACCATGTCAGTTGTTTTATATAGTTTAGCGTCCTTTTACTTTTTGTAAATGTGAGAGCTTTGTAGACTTGCTAGATGCCTGGATACCTAGTTAATTTCTGACCATATTTTTCATTTTGCTTTTTTGTGTGGTTCCTGCTCTTAAGTCTACTTTGCTCTCTCATAACTATTCTAAGTCATAACTGTACCCACTCAAATTGTTAAAGATATGGATTTTAAAAGAGTAACCATGGAGTTTCTTGCCGGCTCTTCTCCATAGGAAACGACTAATTGGAACCGTGCACCTAAATTCGACTTTTCATAAGCGCCTGTAATGGTTTATGTGAAATAAAAACTTTTGATTTTGATTTTGATTTTGATGTGTGCGTATTTGTTGTCTTGCTCATAAACTTTCGCACAAAATTTGTACAGAGGCGGACTTAAATGCCTTAGTCATTTTTTACTTGTCGACCTTAGGGTGATGCAGAGAAAACGAGTTAAATGTTGTGATACGCTATTACCTAAATAAAACACAAAGAGGCAACTTAAACATTATCAGGAAGACGAAAAAAATATCTGAATTAATATTTTAAAAAATGACAAAGGTTTTGACGGCTCACCTATAAACACCTACAACACCAAGAACGATTGCTCGTGCATTGCCTTAGTGAGTATGCACGTAAAAAATGGGTTGTCGGCGCCGATCTGCCAGCGCTTGTCGGTGCTGGTCCGCGCAGTTAGGCGCAGGTAGTCTCTATACTGTGTGGCGAACCAGCGCCGACAAGCTCCGAACATCGGAGACAAGCTCCGACCTTCTCCGATCAGAGCTGGTAGGCCGTAATTTTTTGCTGTATTTGCAAGGGAACAACGCGTATTTTTGCTAAAAAATGCCAGCCCCTGCTTCTACCCGCTTCTTTTATGTAGCGGTTACTTGCACGGACCAGCACCGATAAGCGCTGGTAGGTCGGCGCTGATTACCTGCTTCCTTTATGTATGCGCCCTTAGACACAAAGTCGGAGAGTCCTCTTGTGCCTGTAATGTCACCGGCACTTTCAAACCAGAGCACAGTAATGCTGCTTGGTGCCAGTAATAGGTGTATGGTGCAGTACTTCTGGACGAACTCTTTTACAAAGAGCTCTGCAGCTGTTACTAACGTGCTCTGATATCAACCAGAATTGTTTTACGTATACAGGGTGTCAAAGAATTCGTATAATTCCTTCAAACCGCGTGATCACACGCGTGGTGACACTGAGCGACCATGCATAGGGTTTTTTTCAGAATTAACAAAAAAAAGTTTTCATGAAACGAAACATGGTATTCTGTATTTGAGTAATTTTAGCATCCCGAGTTAACTGACTGCGTGGAGCGATATCGCGCTAGTCGTGCCCGTCAGCTGTGTCGCCGTGCTTTCATTAATTTATGCATGGGTATCGAAATTTTGTATCAAATAAAAAAAAAAATGAAAAAAAAAAGTTTTTTTTATTTTTAATCAATCTAAATCCCGTGAGGGGTTAATCTATACCATTAATAGATCATGTGGTTTGAAGAAATTACACGAATTCGTTTACGTTAAAACATGTCGGTCATAAAACTTAGCCAAATTTTGCATTTGCAGCATGACAAAAACCGGTTATCATGGTATGAGAATGTGTTTTTTTCTTTGACTTGCCTTCTTGTCTCTGGTCAAGGTCAGAGGTGACAGGGGCAAAGTCTACGATGGAGCGAGCTTACCCAGAAGCCTGTTCACTCTAGCTTTGAAGAGATTCAGGTTGCAATCGTTCGGGAACACAGACGCAGGTAGTGAATTCCACTCTTTTGCCGTGCGCATTATGAAAGATGTTTGGAAGCGCTTAGTACGAATTGGTGAAATGGCAACTAGGTATGGAAGGTAATTTGCAGTGCGTCTAGATGTCCGATGGTAGAATGCGGCCGGTGGGATGAGGTTGTGGAGTTCTTGAGCACACTCACCGAAGTACAGTCTATAGAAGACCGACAAGCAGGCAACCTTGCGGCGATGATTGATTGATATCATATCATGAGGAAAGTTTTGAGTATGAATGCGAAAAACGATGGACGGATAATGTAAAAGATGATATGACTAGAAAGAGGATGACTACTGAGATGACGACTAATAGAGATGTTTGGAAGAATAAAAAAAAACTTTAAAATAATTCCCATAATATAAAATTAACAGTTTCAGAAGTCGGTGACTTCTATTTGCTTCAGTGTAGAGTTGCACCCACTTCTGAAACTGTTAATTTTATATTATGGTAATTACTTTACTCCTTTTAGCAATGATGTTATATAGGACCCTTTTAGTATTTCTTTGAAGTCAGTTTTTACTTTTTTTTTAAGTTTATTCTTTATTAAATACGTTTTAGTGTCATAATTTTAACCCCCTCCTTCATAACCCTTCTTTTTGGCTTTGACGTAGTCGGGCATAAAAAGTCCTTTCAAATGATACCTTACACGATATAATGAAAACATTCCAAAGGGGGGAGGAGGGGACACGCACCCCCTCCTCTTTTCCAGTAGTTAGTTCCCAACAACAAATATAAACAAAGCAATATTAGTAATTTGAGAATTTTGCTTTGATCCGATGAGGAGTTCCGTTCCATATCTCTGAAGTTCATGGTCTAATCATAACAAAATTTATATGAGACCAATCGGGAAGTATACCTACTCTTTCGAACAAATAAAGAATTTTTCAAATCTGTTCATAAATGACGGAGATATGAGGTAACAAACATAAAAAAAAAACATACGAATTGAGAACCTCTTCCTTTTTGAAGTCGGTTAAAAATACATGCTGCGCCGACCCCATATAACTTGGGATAAGGGCTCCTGCCCTGAGGATGATGACTTTGTTTATCATCCTCAATTTACATAATTTAATTAATGTAATTAATATTAACTTTTATTGTGTTTAGACTCAATGAATACGCAATTAGATACACAAGTGTTTATTGTTATAAATAATACTAACACAAAATACTTTATCATAAAATAGACTAGGCGATCTTAATCCACGTAATCCGTTATAATTATATCCAGTACTTCAACTAAATCTATGATAAACATAGCCACGGATCTGATTTAACTGATAAGTGTTATCATAACATAACTAAGCTTTGCTAAATAGCTAACTGCGCTAATCGACTGATGTTCTAGGTTAAGTACCTGTGAAGCTTGGATGGGTGACCGCGAGTCATGAGACTCCTCTGAGCCTGTAGAAAAAGATTTTAATTTTTAATGTGAGCTATTTAATTTTAATTATATGTGCATGAATGGAGCCAACAACCTCTGTTGGCTATTGGTTCCATTCATGCATATGAAACCCGAAAAAACTTTAAATAAAAGTAAAAACCGACTTCAAAGAAATACTAAAAGGAGTAAAATAATTACCATAATATAAAATTAACAGTTTCAGAAGTCGGTGGCTTCTATTTGCTTCAGTGTAGAGTAGCACCGACTTCTGAAACAGTTAATTTTATATTATGGTAATTATTTTACTCCTTTTAGTATTTCTTAGAAGTCGGTTTTTACTTTTTTTAAGTTTATTTTTTATTAAATACGTCGTAGTGTCATAATTTTAACCCCCTCCTTCAAAACCCTTCTTTTTGGCTTTGACGTAGTCGGGCATAAAAAGTCCTTTCAAATGATACCTTACACGATATAATGAAAACATTCCAAAGGGGGGGGGGGGACACGCACCCCCTCCTCTTTTCCAGTAGTCAGTTCCCAACAACAAATATAATCAAAGCAATATTAGTAATTTGAGAATTTTGCTTTGATCCGATGAGGAGTTCCGTTCCATATCTCTGAAGTTCATGGTCTAATCATAACAAAATTTATATGGGACCAATTGGGAAGTATACCCTTTCGAACAAAAAAAGATTTTTTCAAATCGGTTCATAAATGACGGAGATATGAGGTAACAGAGGTAACAAACATAAAAAAAAAGATACAACCGAATTGAGAACCTCCTCCTTTTTGAAGTCGGTTAAAAAGGGCTAGAATCATCAGACTCACTTGAACAATTATATTAAAAACCAATTACTTATGTACCCCGTCAGTCGCCAGGGTCCGCGTGAGTTTTAAGCTTGTTCCACACTTATCACAACAACAACACGTCGGCGGGCACTAATTTGTATGAGAATGAATAGTTTAATTCTCACGGACCTCATTTTGTCGCTAAAGCTGCAGCAACACTACTCATAAGTAACCACTGCTTGACCACTTTTTGTCGCTGCGATGTGGTGTGGTAGTGGTACGTGTGAATTCTCCCTTATTCAAGAGATTACCTACTATGAAGCACGTCACGAGAGGGTCAAGGAGGTGAAGGGAGGGCTTTTTTGTGGGCTGTCTATTGTTAATTTGACGTTCAAAAAGAAGTAAGTACTTAATTATAGTCTATTTTGAATAAATTAGTTTTGAGTTGACTTGAGTTGGTCGTGTCATCGTCGGGCTCGCTCTTGCATTTTTTACACATGCTTCACTGACTTCATAATAATAAATTGAATACTGTGTAATACTACATGTACTGGCGGCATTTCAGGGGGCCCAGCTAGTGAACTGGCGAGTCACCGTCTGCCAACGCATTTCAAATTTAAACTTGAAAGGCAGACGCCGTTTCTTCCGGCAATAGAAGTTATCTAGTCCATCTAACACCCCTTCCCATAGACCAAATATTTTTCACTATATTTTACAATAGTCCTGCACCCACCTGGGACGGTTCATGACTGTACTCCAATAGTGCAGCCGTGGATAGTCCCCGGTTGGTGCCCCACCCCATCTTAGATTAAAGTTCTCAAAGGGGCCTCTGCGCGTTGGACCTGTGTCCCCGTGTATGCCTTCCAAAGGACCGGACATCTTCCGCACGGAAGATGAGCCGTGACTACAGAGAGATACAATTGAATACAACTCACGCGGGTCCGCAGACCCGCTCGCGGTCTACGTTTGGTGTGGCGAACGCTGCAATGTGATGGGATACTTAATAAATCCACAATGCACACACAGTTATTGCCGGTGCCACCGAGCTCTCCCGTCGTAGAGCCGGTCCACTCTTCAGACTCCGCAGTCACACCGATAATTCAGCACTCATCAAGCTGCCTCCCCCTTAACCCCCGCCAGCAACGCCCAAAACCGAGGTCCGAGTCCCACTAGGGGCGCCCTTAGTGCTGTTGTGTTACGTAGTCATGATGTTAGTGTAGTACAAGTAGTTAGCTTAGGTTAAATATTTTACTCCCTCGCCGACGAAGCCCGTTGCGACGTCCTACCGCCGCCGGTCACGATCCACCGATCTCTCCCGTCGTAGAGCCAGTCGTCTCTTCAGACTCCGCAGTCACACCGATAATTCAGCACTCATCAAGCTGCCTCCCCCTTAACCCCCGCCAGCAACGCCCAAAGCCGAGGTCCGAATCCCACTAGGGGCGCCCTTAGTGCTGTTGTTGCAGGTAGTCATGATGTTAGTGTAGTATAAGTAGTTAGCTTAGGTTAAGTATTTTACTTCCCCACCATTGGCTGGAGACCCTTCAGGTCTCGGAAGACAATCTACAACAGTCCAATAGAAAAAAACAGGCAGTTGTTTAAGTAAATAATGATTACAATACGGGATTCATTCTCAGCAATTAATTTAGCGATTGTGTACATAACTCAATAATCATTACTGTTGGGCTTATTTGGGTTATCAGCAGGTTATCGCAAATGTGCTCGTTATCGACGCAAAGGTATTGTATGACTGCGGGCGATGGCTAACTTACGTTTAATTTATTTTTAATTTGTAGATTACAGTCGAAACTACTTCTTCGTCTAGTCGAAACTACTTCTTCGTCTTCACTTAAAATTGTCTTAAATAAGTTTCCTGTACCTGTTTATATATTTAAAAATAAGCTTTACAATACGAATTTATATTGTAATTAATGCATTCGCATTTATTTAAAAGTTAAATATATTTTTCAGACAAAAATATAAATCAAATCAATTAGGTAACTACTGGTTAGCAACCTCAAAAAAAGTTAATCCATTAATTTGAATTTAAAAATAGAAACAGATTAATAATTTGTTTTTTTTACTTTATGGTATTTCAAGAGGTTTTTGACTGATTATGGCCAGATATGTTGTAAAATATCTGTCCAAAAAGTATTTATCTAAACTTTACACAGCAATAAAACCTACTTAATATTAAGAAATGTAAAAGTTTGTGAAGATTCATACCTTAGAATTGTTTACTTTTTTTTATTACTTTACCTTAATTTGCATAATTTTATTATTGTAAGTAATATGATTTTCTTTGTATAAACTCAATTTATTCACCTGACAGACAGAACTGTGTTACTGGGGAGATTGTTGCGCCGTTTCTTCTTCACAGCATAAACACTAGGAAGCGGTGAAGGGAGGGCTTTTTTGTGGGCTATCCATTGTAACATTGACGTTCAAAAAGAACTAATTAATTGTAGACTATTTTGAATAAATAAGATTGAGTTTGTTGGATTGATGTTTGTTACTTAATCACGCATAAAAGGCTGAACGGATATGGATGAAAATTGGCACACAAATAGACCATGTCCCAGATTTTTCATAAATATATTATTGAAAGATTGCAATACAATTTTCATTATCAAACAAAGTCGCCTGCAAATGCTAGTCGTGAAAATACATGTCCGTAAGAAATATGCATCTTCATGTAATCTGACACGGAACACCACAGTGATGTCATATTGTCACATAACACGGCGACTTTATCAGAATTTGTAACTCAATCACGATATTTATGAACAAATGTTGCTGATCGAAATTCTGCCTACGATTCATATTTAATTTTAGTATGAATTGAATAATATCAATGACTAAATCTAACATGAATAAGTCGGTAATTGATAACGCCTATTACTGGCTTTTTCCTGGAGACTTTCAATGTACGGAAAATTAGAGTTGATAACATCAATATCAAAATTACTGATGGTTAACAATATAGATTAATTAACTAGTTAGGTACCTACTAATCTATTTTATAGCTGACTTTGCATTTGTGGCACGTTATCGTTTCAGCTTCCAGTATTTTATTTTTACTTTCCAAGGAAGTACCTACATTGAATTGTAAGAATGAAACAACGAAAACTGAAACAAATGGAAACTCAAACTCAAAACTCATTTATTCAAAATAGACTAGAATGACTTAGTTCTTTTTGAACGTCAATTTTACAATATAGTCATCCCCCAAAAAGCCCTCCCTTCACCGCTTCCTAGTGTTTATGCTGTGAAGAAGAAACGGCGCAACAAACTCCCCAGCAACACAGTGTCTGTCAAGTGAGGAACAGTTTAGATCAATAGATAAGATTCAAATTATTGATTACATTACACATTTGTCCAATGTCATTATGTACTTACTTTATTGATAACGAAATAAGGGCTAAACATTAGACAATAATTTCCTTTTCAACACAATTGCTCGTTAACGGCTCTTATTGACTTCGTATTATCTTTTAAAAGTGTCTGTAACAGATTTATTTACAGAAATAAATATCTTTTATCATTTAAATTGCACCGCTTTTAGATTCATAATGCAGCTTATAATAAAACAACTGTTGCCAACAACAAATACTAAAAAACAGAATAAAATAAATATTTAAGGGGGCTCCCATACAACAAACGTGTTTTTTTTGCCGTTTTTATAGATAATGGTGCGGAACCCTTCGTGCGCGAGTCCGACTCGCACTTGGCTGTTTTTTTTTTATAATACTCTATTCAGAATAAATAAACTGTGTTATTTAATTAAAATATAATAAATAAACATTTATCATCAAACTATTTATATTTGTCAACAATTGATGTTTGTGTTATTTTACAAAAATATTCAGTTTATTATAATATTTTTAATATTAGGCTGTTTGGCAGGTTCGTCAGTGCCTCTCCTTCGACCTGCGCGCGCATAACTAACTTAACCACATGTGTAGTGTAGGCGATTGTGTGTGGTAGGTGATGGAAGAAATAAGTCCAAAGTACACAAGAAGAAGATCGAAAGTTTATTGGTACACAGACACAGGAATCAGTTCACACACAAGAGTTACACTTATTTAAGAAGGAGTAGTAGACACAATTACAATGTCGTGGTGGCCCGGAGGTTACAGACCCGCTTGTTAAGCACCGGGTTGCGGGTTGCGGGTTCAAACCCAGGCATGTACCAATGTGACTTTTTCAATGTCATATGTACTTTCTTAGTTAATCTAAGACGCCACTGACATACGGTGAAGGAAAACATCGTGAGGAAACCTGGACTTAATGTTCTGAAATCGCCAACCCGCAGTGAGCAAGCGTGGTGATCAATGCTCGTTCCTTCTCTGTATGAGAAGAGGCCTTTGCCCAGCAGTGGGACAGTTACAGGCTAATATTTATTTATAGTAGACACAATAGAATAGGACAGTACGGATTACAGTGAAACGTAAACACAAGAAGTTAATTGCAACACACTCACCGCCCACAGTTCCGACTCACTGCGAACTACGCGGCATCCAGTTTCGACTCAAAGGAACCCCTCACTGGCCCTGGCAAGTTCTCAAGACTCAACGACCGCTGTCTCATCAAGACGATCGACCTCCGGTCTCAGGGGGGAGTGATGTGGCGGCATCTATCTCGCCACATGCGAACTATCCTACATCGCGCAATCAAGATTTAACACGCAGATAGTATATATACAACCTCCCAACATCAACCGTTGGGCAGTAGCCCGCCAGGCACAAGACTCCGCCTGGTTGGAGGATCCTCCCTTTGGTTGGAGGAACACCACACCTGGTTTCTCCACACATGCATGGCGCCCGTAATCCGCGCTCCATTTTTCACAAATATTTGTCTAAATACTTAGTAGTTTTATGATTATTTTCAAAAATAACGACTTAAAGTGTATTGAAAAAGGTCGTATGAAACGCGTTACCATTGGTCATTACACTCTCGGCTCCATTACAATCACACCACGAGTATAATGACCAACTTAACTTACTTGTATCATACTATTAATCATGTTTATTAGCTCGTTACTTTCCTCTCAACTAAGTTTGCGGCAAACGCGAACGCCATTTGAAAGTCCCTCTCACCTCAATGACAAACAACAATGAAATTCACGTAATTTCAATACTCAATACTCAATTTTTTATTGCATTCCATATGTTACAGAGATGGTAATAAAATATAGATACTTAGATACAATATGGACCCTGTCGGGCACGCAAAAATTTAGGAGAGAGGAAGAGGGCTGCATAGCAATTTAATCAAATTAATATTATTATAAATATCGTAAATTATTAGTGTGTTACATTCTGTATATAATTTAGCAGGACATAAATGCCTCTGTTAAGACTAAGTGTCTAAACACACTATGCCGAAGGTACGCGACTGAAGTTCGGCATGATTATGCCTGCAATGCTATTTGAATTACTGGCGACACATTATGCCGAAATTATGTTGCGTTATAGCGTACCTACAGCCTACAGCCGAACTTCAGTCGGGCGTAAGTTCAGCGACAATTCGGCGGCTACATATCCTGTAGAGCACACATTATACGCGACCGAAGTTCGGTTCGATTGCCGACGAAGATCAGGGGCGGGGAGCAGCGGGAGACAGGCATGCCCGCGCTCCGCGTGTCTGCCCACAAGTTTGCGCAACTGAATTTCTGCCGCGTAAGTTCGGCACTTATTGTGTGTCATATCAGCCGAATACGCCGGAACGTAAAATCAGCCGCGGAACTTCGGTCGTGTACCTTCGGCATTGTGTATTTGGACACTAATGGCTATTATTACTCAAAGGCAAGGACTTTAGTTGTACGTAGTACTTATTACTTCTATGCGCAAAGGCTACTCAATTTTAAGTTAACGTTAATTTCGTGTTGTCACTGTCACTTCGCGTTAAAGTGACAGCAAGAGACGAAATTGACAAGCGTTTTCTTAATTAAAACATTTTCAAGGAGTTTCCCAAAACAGATCATTAATACAAACGGATAAGGAATCATAATTTGATTATCACTTGCTTTAACTGTAGAGGAAAAACTCCGTGAGGAAACCGGCACACCTGAGGGCTCCAAAGAGTTCTCGACTATGAGTAGTCGAGAACTCTTTGGAGCCCTCAGGTGTGCCGGTTTCCTCACGGAGTTTTTCCTCTACAGTTAGGGTGGTATTCCACTTATCAAATGTCTTTGTCCAATATTGAACAAATATCTTTGAGGTATGCCCATTCCACTTGTCCAATAACTTAGTCCAAGATTTTGCGTAGTCTGAGAAAATAGAGAAACGTGGAGCGACTTTATGTGCTGCTATTATCATTAGATTATTATTAAAAAGAAAACAAAAACAGCTTTGGGTGAAGCCATGTATCGGAAGACGAAGAGAAAAAAGCATTCGAAGTTGTATACACCTCTGAACATTTTGTTTTATTTTTGTAATCTTGGTGCCTCGTATTACAAAGACATTAATTGCTTTCAAAAGCATTTATAAAAAATTTCGTCATTGAAATTATCCACGAAATTTTAGTTGCAGCCATTTTGATTTAAATGGCATTAATATTTGGTCAAACATCGGTGCTGCTGGTACATTTGATGAAGTCGTCCAATTTATTTCATCAAATGTACATTGGACAAAGATATTTGATATGTGGCAAACCCGCATCAGGCCAGCGTGGTGGATTATGTTATGCCCTAAACCGTGCTCATTCTGAGAAGAGGCCAGCTGATTTTGCTCAGTGCTCAATATATTTATTGCTTTCTAAGAGAGGGAAGCTTTTATAAATTACCTATATCTATATCAATATTTCTATCTAATTTAATTTCCTTTCAAGGAGATTTAGCATTTGAAATATAATATTTTATTTGCTAGATAAGGTGTACCTATAAATTATAACTGATTTGCGACAACGGAAGTATCGCGATTAAAGGAGGTGTTATTTCACGGTGATGTGTTATTTGACGAATACACTCATTGTCATGTTTATTAATAGTCGCAGTCGTGACTGACTTGACTCAGATATGTGTCGATAGCATCTGTATGGCGATAATGTTTGAGGAAGTCATTGGCGAGATAAGTTTTCATTTTGCGTAGATATTATGTAAACAATTTCTGTTGCTATCAAAATATCGAGTATCGATCAAAATATGAGAATGATTTGCTGTTTTTTTGATGATGAATTTATGACATACTGGAATCATTCATTCGTCGTCTGCTGAAGTGCTGAAATACCACCAGCACCCTAATTATGTAACAATTCGCAATTACTAGAATTTTAGTGTTTTTTACCCGACCAACGAAGGGTAATGAGTTTAACAGTATATGTCTAAGTATGGATGTTTCATCGTAGCCCAAAAACCACTGATTCGATTTTGATAAATGACGTGTCGATTGAGTCGTCTTTACAGTAAGAGAGTCATACGCTGTTTTTATTGAAAAAACACAATCATTATGTCCAAAGAAACGTAAAAAAGGGGCCAAAAATAAATGAAATTAAACCGATTTTATAAGAGGAATTTCCGGCAATTATTTCTGACAAGAATATTTTTTGTTTCATGCCTTTCAGTTGTTTTTTTTTTCGTAATCGAGGTATTAGTATTTTTTTATTTTGTTCTTGTTTGTTCTCCTTGTAAAGGACCTTGTCCACGGAAGTATTACCTACCGTACCTACTTCTACCACCAAGCAGCATTGCTGTGTTTCGGTTTCAAGGGTGCCGGTGAAATTACAGGCACATGAGATCTTATAACTTTATCTCTGAAGTTGGCAATACTGCTATAGCCTGTAGATTTAAATAGGCGGCTGTAACCACTTGTCATTTGTCATCAGGTGGGCCGTCGCGTCGCATTATTTGCCACCTATAAAATAAAAATAAAAAAAGATTTCTTATGACAATTGCGTCGTGCATACTTGTGGAGGATTCCATTTGTACTGTTCTTTTATGTGTATTCCTTCTGTATTTTCTTTTTGTGTACAATAAATTAATTATATCGTATCTATCTATTCTTATTCATTGTTCTGTCTAGCCTTTTCCGAATTATATCGGGGTCAGCTTCTAGTCTAACCAGATGCGGCTGAATACCAGTATTTTACACGGAGCGACTGCCATCAGACCTCCTCAACCCAGTTACTGGGCAATGCCGATATCCTAAGGTTATACGGTTGTTAGACTTTCGGGCTTCTGACTACCCGTAACGACTGTCTAATGGTATGTCTACACCAGTGCACTTGTTCATGTTCATCTTGCGCTTTCAACTTTCAATTCCTCTTGCGTCAAGCGCATGCAATATTGATTGCCATAAGACGCATGCAGCTTATCGTCTACACCGGTGCGCCTCGGTCAGTCGTCAGTCGACATACAATAGACGGATTAGCGTGCGCTAGAGGCATGCGCTGACGTCGAAATGATATCCCTAGGGATATAACTATATTACAGCTTTGTCTATCATACTGCGACATAAGTATCGAGGATCGGGATTACTTTGATTTTTTTTTTGAGCTTCATGTGTTTGTATCTTATTTATTTTCGCTTTTAGCTGCTACATTAAAAATATTTTATTTAGACTGAATTAACTGAGATATATAAAATCACATAGACTAGATAAAAAAAAACTACAAAGTTTTCGATAAAAAAAGGGAGAAATGTTCCTTATCAAAGTCAGACCGTAGGCTTTTACTTTGATAATACCTGTTCTATCATTCAGTGTCAAATTAGCCCCAGTTAAGACTCGAATTTTGTACATAATCAGGGGTGTAATTTAGTATTTTTTATCTTCGCCATCTAACTTCGCAGACACCTCTTTATCGTATGGTAAAATAGGAAAACTGTCAATGTTGCCCATACAGTTAAGTTAAGACCAAAGTCCAAATGCAATATTTTTAGTAACTATCAATGTCATCCCATGATTTCAAAGTAACCCCAATCGCTGGTATGTACCTAAGTAATTTTAGCAAATCCTAACAGCTGGCTTTCTGTCCTTATTACAAGACAAATAAGCTTGAAGATAAACGTAATAACCTTTTCCGATACCATAATTATGTATTTAAATCGAAGTTATTATTATCCCGTTTTTCCTTAATAAATCTATTTAAATGATTCATATTTACCTCGTTACGATATGAATGCATGTTTAAACATGGTAATAATTATATATTATTATTACATAAGGCAATGCTGTAACCTGTTTGGTCGTGTCTCGGGTGGCGGTCGGAAAAAAATTGCGAACGTGTATGTATGTACTGTGGTACACACTTACACAGACGTAAATGATGCGGCGGTACTATGGATGCGGAAAGCATTAGATTCTCACTTGGTTATCACTCGTTTCGCATTGGCATAAATGTCAGCTTAAAGTTTTTGAAAAAGGCTTTGTAAAAGCTGGTGATTGTTCGTGATCATAAATGTTTGGTAATGATAAAGGTATTTATTAAATTTACAAAGGCTATCTTTTGTTGTGAGTTCTATCACATAATAACTCCTGTATTCGAAGAATAATTTGGATCTTATAATCTTTGTTGCACGTTATTCTGATACCATTATTATTAATATGTGTATTACTTCTTATTTTACGATACTGTGTTTTTGAATAGATACGCCTATTTTAATAAACGCATGTGGTTCGATGATATTGTTTCATTTCGCTTTTTATCTGACTTCGACGAAGAAAGAAAAGAAAAAATAAAGCACTTCATGAATGTTCAAATTAAATCGCAATAAATAACCGAATGAATGTATTTAAAAAGTCAAGCATAATCTTAAGAAGTGCATCATGCTATGTCATTCAATCAAAAAAGAATCTATATTTTAAAAATATACGTCAAAATATATCACGTTATAATGAAAATTGTCTGCTTGAAGCCGTCGTAAAGTTTACTTCATCAACAAAACCATGACTCATTCTCACTGCCGCAAATCAAACTCGACTGATGATAACCAAGTGACTTCTCTACCCGTGGTAGACCTCTAAAAACACACACAAGAATCCTAAGTACACGGATGTCTGTGTGTGTGTGTCTAGTCCGGAGCAAGCCCGCAAGACTGCATTCCTGTCTGCGACGACGACGAACAAGGGGGCAACTGTGCTTTTTAGTATTAAGGATCTTTATGCTTTAGTTGGATCAGCAGAGTGCATCGCGAATAACATGTTGTTTTACTTATTATTTTCGTATTATTAATAACATTGAGGATATTATCCATAGCTCTTGGACACAATAACAACGGGTATTGTACGGTGCAACAACGTGTATCTCATTTTCAACATACGTACCTATATTGGTATCATAATATTGCACATGTTGAATTATGGTTAGCATGCAGATTTATTATTTGTTTGTGGTTAATTTTACTGTTCGATTTGCCTGTTAAATTAGACGTAGGTAGTGTTATAGTGAATAAAAATAATGCAATAACCAACATGTCCTTTTAGAGTGGCTTTTATTGTACCCATAAAGTAACTATCTTTACAATGCCTTTTGGCGACAGCCAGTTCGCTAAGTTACTTGACTATCCACATTACAGTTAATAACCTTAAGTACAGGCAATTGAAACTTAATTCGGAATTTAAATATCAGAAAATAATCATTTATTCTATTTTTAAACAACGAAAAAAATATTGGAATCTGAACAATTCGCATTAAAACTAAATTATCTATGGTTTTTATTACGTCATTTTAATTGTTGTTTTTGAATACTTCATTAAAGATTTACATAGTAAGTAATACTAATTAATTCTAATAGATTAACACACATACATCGTGCAGTTATAAGTATTTACGTTAAAATATTATTATCTAATGACTTACTCCATCGCACACATAGAAATGTCAGTCTATTAGTGTCTCATGTACTTACCAATTACGTAATTAATATCGTGAACATTACTAGTTTCGGCAATATGACCAGTGGCATATTTTGCATTATTTCGTCATAATTACATGCATTGCCGTTGAAATTTCGAAAAATCGTGTGATTTTCTAAAAAATAACACGTGTTTTAAAAGCTTGCCTGCTATGATTTTCAAAATGTACCTTTCTGTTTTTTGTTTTAACATTCTCCATCTCCATTTAATTCATCACACAAAAATAAGGCAATGCTAATAGGTAAGTACTGTTTTTTTTAAAGCATACTTAATTTCATCGAAACTGCTTAGCAAAACATAATTGAAGGCATAACCTTATGTCATTAGATGCTATTTCATAGGGACTAATTCCCAACCTGACCACCATTTGACCTGTGACTTGCACACTCACTCACACATACGTACAGTGACGTATGTGCATGCGTTACATCGACTCACGCGCACAGGATTGAAGACCGGCTCCGCAGGATAGTAATAAGGTCGCTCGTGAATTTTTTAAAGATTGTTTTATGGACTTCTTTGCTGACTGAAGAATTAGGTTAAAGTATTAAAATAATTTATGGTCAAGACGCAACTCAAAACGTAATAGAAAACAAAACAAGCATACAAAAGTAATGTTTTTTTTTTTCACGTTTAACATCTTAAGCGCATACCCTGAAAACAGTTTGTTAAGAATCGGCTACTGAATTGATTTCAGCCATTTTATTATGTTGTGTATTTTTTTAAACGAGCTTTTTCATTTGAGTCTTTTAATTATGATAAAGAAAATTCAGCCTTATGTCAAAGCCAAGACTGAATTTTAAATGCAGTTAACAATGAAAAAATAATACTACATATTTCACATGAAAGTAAAATTTCAGCGTATGTATTATGATTAAATCTGAATATTCTAATTCGGGTGATTGAGTGTTTGCATTACATGTTGCCAACAAATTCGATGCAAAATCAACTAAACAATTTAGAAAACACTTCAAAGCCAGTAAATATTTTTTCTTTTATCTAGTTCATTACCACACCTTTTATAATCTTAGATCTCATAAAAATAAAATATGATGATATTAAAAACAATCATGTTATTTACGTTATCTGTGTATGAAGTGGGACAATGACGAACGTGACAGCAATTAACTGTATTTGAACAAGATTAATCACTGTTAAATTAAATGGTGTCTTCTTACAATTAGACGCCACTATTCACACATTATTTACTTTGTTATCATCACTGTTCTTGTTTAATATGTATATTCTGCAGAATGCTGTATAGAGTTAATGTACCTACCGTAAAATGGGGCGCATGGCTAAATAACAGCTTTTTTTAGCTGCGCTTGCCGTAGTCAGTCCGTGAATGGGACCAGGGGGCCTCCCTAAGTCCGTCACCGAAGATAGTAGTCCGTCCGAAAGTAGCCCGAAACGTAGGAGTGAACAAAACAAGTGTCAAGTTCAACTTTTCGGACGGGCAAAAACACATCGGTAGTAGGGACAACTGTATTGTCATTCATTCTTAGTTCGGGCCCCGAAATAATCGTATGTCCATAGGTGATAGGGAGTAGGAAACGCTCGTAACTAAGGCCGAAACCCCCCTGACCCCTCCGTGCTTTGGAGAGTACGTTAAACCGTCGGCTTCCGTCCCTGGTGTCATATGAATATCTATGACAATCTAAGTCCAACCAGTCTAACTTTAGGATATCGTCATTGCCCAGTAACTGGGTTGCGGAGGTCTGGTGACAGTCGCTCTGTGTACAATACTGGTATTCAGCCGTATCAGGGAATCTACTCCCTAAGCACGAAGTTCGTGGTTTCGGCCTTAGTTACGAGCGTTTCCTACTTATCTTTTTTTTTTTTTTTTTTTAAATAACGTTGCTCCACACTAAGATTTCTCTTGTATCGTGGGTGCGTTTACAGACACAAATCTCACAAACAAACGGCCAGACCCGAAACAACCATCTGTAGACCATAAAAATTTTTGTTCCGTGTGGGAATCGAACCCACGACCCGTAGCACAGAAGCCAATCGCTTAGCCACTGCACCAAACGTGTCGTCTACTTATCACCTACGGACATACGATTATTTCGGGGCCCGAACTAAGAATGAATGACAAGACAGTTGTCCCTACTACCGATGTGTTTTTGCCCGTCCGAAAAGTTGAACTTGACACTTGTTTTGTTCACTCCTACGGGAGTGTTTCGGGCTACTTTCGGACGGGCGACTAACTTCGTTGACGGACTTAGGGAGTAGGCACTGGTTAGACTGAAAGCTGACCGTCGTTAGGAAAAGTCTAGGCAGAACGGACGTGGATTTTCAGCTGGTTAGATATGTCTTCATCGATACCACGTCATAATTCCAAGCAGATAAGTATCGTACACTGACACCCTTAGCCTATCACAATCGTCTGCTGGTCTCTCTCCTCCCAAAAATAGTAATTTAAGACTTTATCGCAACACGGGACAGGGTGCAGTTCTTCTTGATTTCATCAGATGTAGCATTTAGCAACCATAACATTAGCAGATATAGCAACCTAGTACCTTTAGTACTTTCTTAAAAAGGAGTTCTTGATGTGGTATTAGAACTGGGTACTTGGCATAAATTGCAAGAATGGTATCAGCACCCAAGGAAACAGCTGCCTGACTCATTACGGGATGGTGGTTGTTAATTATATAGTTTGCTTTTTATTAAGTATTCCATTGTGTATTATATGTATTTTTTGCCACATTTCTTATATCTAAATAAAGGTACACTTAAATCTCTACTAAATCCCGTCAAGCGTGCGATAAAAACTAAATCTGCGCCTGCGCAGGTATTCGCAACGGAATGCAGGCAGTAACACACATCAGATCGCAGCCAGGCTGAAACCTGTTCACTCACCTCTGACGACCTTTTTCGTCCAGGCAGCGCTGTTGCCAACCGCTCTCGACGACGATTAATTGATTAATAATATAATCGATTGATAAATATCGATTTGAGTGAGTAGGTATGTTTTATCGATGAAGGAGTTTAGTGTTGTTTTAATAAATGTGATGTGAGACTGAAATAGAAATACAAGTTGTGACAGTAAATGATCCATAATTACTTATCTTATAATATAATATCACGTGTTCCTCGGAGGGTAGGCAGGGTTGTATCGTATGACACCCACAGTTCACCGATGTGATGAAAATGTTTGTAGACAGATAGCTGCTCTACATTCTACGCTTAGTGTGTGTGTGTGTGTATGTGTGAACACTGCACATGGCTACACTACACCGTGGGTTATTATCTCGTTGTGCATTGATGAATTGTTTTGATGGCGTATTGTTAACACACGAATACATTTTTTTCCGCAGTCGACTTTATGCGGAAACCGATTATCATGGTATGGACATATGATATGGAGGAATGAGGAACATGTCGTGAGGAAAGTTTTGAGTATGAATGTGGATGGTTATAAGAGTAGAGGATACGATGGACGGATAATGTAAAAGACGATAAGACTAGAAAGAGGGTGATTACTGAGATGACTGCTAATAGAGATGTATGGAAGAACCGCACCCACCACAAATAAGTTGGGATGAGGGCAGGAGAATGATGATGAGGATCGTGATAGACTTTAGGTAGATGTCAGCAGTTTCAAGAGTATGAAAATCTCCTGCTGCCATCCGGTCATCCAACTGATACAATAAGAAATAAAGAAAGAAAAGAAAAAGAAAGAAAATACGTTTATTTGCGGTAAACATGACGGAAAAAAGAGAATAAAACACAAAACTAAAAAGGTTGAGGGAAATATGCGTCACATCCACGCAAAACGGCTATCGCTCAGCATTATGCTGCGACCCTATGCAAGACAGAGCCCCAGCGCTGGTTTTCAGCGACAGCCGGCGCCGACATAATGACGTCGTTCGGTGTAGCAATTATTGTTAAAAAATAAATAATATGATTTAATTTACAAGTGATAGAATATACTAAACAGGAATATATAAAAGAAGAAAAGGAAATAGACATCCGTACATGCTATATATGAGAATATCTAATAATAATTCGTTTGCAGTTGCCTCTGACGGCAATCTTACCGTTTTATTTTTTTGTTGGGAAATCCTCGTGGATACCCTCCGGCCTGGGGAAGGTGAAGGGTATTCTACCGGCTAAAACCCCAACCTAGACGGCAAATCACCTACCACCTACTTATAGGACGAAATTAGGTAACCTCCTTTCCACAACCTCAGGGTTATTTTTAATCTCATATCTAAATAACACCTTTACTACTTTTATCATACATACCAACAAACATGCGTAGGTACTAGGGTTGTAACGGAGCTTCGCCTCCGCCTCCGTTACTGCGACAGTTCCACAAGAAATCGTATCTTCGCATCCGCCTCCGCCTCCGCATAATTTTTGCGGAGTTGTAACGGAGGTTTATTTATGTCGTAATCATAGAACAATAACGCGCAAGCAGCGACGCTCGACAAGAATCAACGTGTGCACAGTGGCAACGCGGTTGGGGTGGGCGGGCGCATGTCAAATTGACAATTATAGTTTAATTTGTCAAATTAATGTCAAACTGTAAAATATAATTTGCCTCCTTAATTTTGATTACCAGAAGGTAATGTTTATTTAAGTGTACTATGAATATACGTATTTGAAATTATTATTTTTGACGTTCAATAAACCATAAACTTGTATTTTTCCACATCCACTTATACCTCCGCCTCCGCGGAGGCGAAACTCTTCGCCTCCGCATCCGCCTCCGCCTCCGCTAAGAAGGCCTCCGTTACAACCCTAGTAGCTAGTAGGTACATATACACCGTGGGCCCGAGGTACCCGAAAGATTTTAACCACGTCTTTCTGATGGTATTATGAGTCAAGCAAAAGTCCAATTCAGACTTTTTTTGTTCGTAATAAGTATATCTATCAATTAACTTACTTCGTACTTCCTTGTAAACAATACCTTAGGTTGAACTAGCAACATTTACAAATTATCGTGTGAGTGGATAAGAAACTTCTCACCTGACAACCCTCCCCGACAAATAAGACATACGGCGAGTTGGTATGACAAAAGTCGCATCGCAACGCCGCGCCGCGTTCATAGGACTTGTTACAATAGAGATTTTTCGAGTTGTGAATTTCCGTAAATAATGAATATTTCGAAAATTAAGCTTTATTCAACAAACCATATCCTAGCTTTTCTTCTCCAATTAGGCATCGGAATCGAAGGTTAAAATCTTTCGGGTACCTCGGGCCCACGGTGTATACATAACATAATCAGCCCATTACTGTCCCACTGCTGGGCATGGGCCTCTTCTCAGAATGAGAAGGGTTACGACCTTAGTCCAACACCCTGGCCTAGTGCGGGTTGGCAGACTACACTCACCATCTAGAACTTTATAGAGCCCTCTCAAGTGTGCAGATTTCCTCACGACGTTTTCCTTCACCGTTACTACAATAACAAAATTAGCATGTGAACGCGACATACATTACTACTGTACAAAGAAAGCATTCCCGAACGTCGAAGCCAACTAACAACGTATAGAATCAGAAACTCTTCATCATCATTCAAGAATACACAATCAAGGGCCCTTATCAAAATAACTTCCCACCTTTTTTGCTTAATCTTTACCACTAGTCAGGTAGGACAGAAGGTTTAGCGTGAAATTGGGATGCAATTAATTCCTTTTTTTGATATTATACTTTTAAAAAAGTATTGTTACCTATTTAAAATTTGAATAAAGAATTTAGTAATAAAAATATTATTATTTCTTGGGCTTCTCTATAAACGACTCTATTTCGCAGTAGGGTGAGGCCAAACAAGCGTAATTTTTTGAACTGTGAGTCGCGTAAAATAAGTCCGCGTAATTTTTTTGAAGGATTTAACAAACTCATTTTGCGACGCCGTGTGAACGAAACAGGAGTTTTGTATGAAACCGAATCTAGCAGAAATTACGCGACCGAAATTACGTGACTCACAACTCAAAAAATTACGCTCGTCTGGCTCCACCCTAACGTATTAACCTGTGTAAGTAGTACTGTAATTATAGACACAATAGTTAAACAATGGCGGCCGTACCGTTTTCGGTACACTTGGGCGAGACACATTAATTGACTTTAAATCTAGAATTTTAGATCATGAACTGCGAGGACAACTTCTGAAGATATAAAATGTTTTACCTCTTAGATTTCTATTTAATTTTCTTATCCAAAAAAGTATGAATCAATGAATAATTTTTGTTTAATAATATTTTTAACACCTCTACTTATCCTTTCGGGGATAACAGACGTCCGTGAGTATAATGTATGTATGTATGTGTATGTATTAATAGAGTTTTAATATTAACGTTAGTTAAGTTTAAAATATGAATTATTCCTATGTTCATACAGATAATTATAGAATTGTTTAACGTTCAGATATGGTCATATATCAATAATCTGTAGATAGTATGTGCAATTATATATCAAATAAGGAAGTTAGATATGACACAGCACCTACTGTGTGTGTGAGCCAGAAATGCAAGTAACTATAACATATCAGTTTCAAAACAAACTCCACGAAATACATGATTCAATTCATTAAACTCTCACAACATTTCCAAATACTGAGAAAAACACGAAATCAGGATGTTTGCTTTGTGTTATCTGAGTGAGTTCATATTTCCTCAATTGTGTGATAAAACTGCGATTAATAAGCTTAAACATTCGTCAAACTCAGCTAATTATGACATGCTGTTAGATAATTGTGTATCGTCTCGAGATTATCTTGTTTTACAGCTGTACAATTACGTCACATAACGTAACAGTTAATCGTACCGGCTGGATTAGGGTGACGAATATCGTGGAGGTCAAAGTCATGATTACAGTACGCATAAAATAACTTTACTGCTCTGAAAACAAGCTTAGAGCATTCTGTTCCTCACTTCAGAGGGGCAAAATTATTTGGTACTCGTAAAATAACTTTGCCGCTTTGAGCGTTCTGTTCCTCAGTTTAGAGGGGTAAAGTTATTTGGTACTCGTAAAATAACTTTGCCGCTATGAAACCAAGCTTTGAGCGTTGTGTTCCTCACTTCAAAGGGTAAAGTTATGTTACGCGTACTGTATTTGTGGTAAAAAGCGGTTAAGGACTTAAAATTTGTTACTACAGTTTTTCGCTAAAAAATCCCTAACACGATAATGTATCCCCGGAACCTAAAAGTAAAGCATAATCAGTTAGTACTGAATTTATACTGTAACCCACATCGCTGGCCTACTCCGAAAATCGGCACGTTTACCAACACGAAAGTGTTTCTGATCCGACAGTCCATTCAATTTTCGCAATTTGACATTTTTCTTCTTGTCATTCATTCACCTACTCCCAAATGATAATTGACATTTAGTAGTTTGTTGATTGACAATACTATGATCGTACATTTGTAAGTTCGATATACGTCGTGGTTTCGTTCTGATCCGAAACTTCGACGGTCGTTTTTCGGAGTGCGGGTTGGCTGACACACCAAAGAGAACTCTAACCCACCCGTAATTACTTACTAGTACCACAGTCTACCTATATCTTACTCCTTACAGTCGGTCAACGTAGAACATTGTCGCAGAGCAATCGTGCGGGGGGTTGCGGGGTGAAGGGGGCGGAGCTTATGTCCCGAGTAGCCATACTGCATACCTGGGACATAACCTCCGCCCCTACATAATTTTGACATTTCATAGGACCTGTCAAATGTATGGGCGTTGACCCACTGTATGTAGTAAGTAGGTACACTGTGCTAGTACTATACGAGTAAGGAGATAATAGAAATAAGACTGATTTTATCTAACGGAGGCATTAACTCTATACTCCTCATATAGGTATTGCCCAAATCTGCACTTCTGTTTCTCATCTGTATGGCCTCCTTGTGCCCAGTTATTTGGGTTACACCTACGCTAGAATAAGACAGACGATACTTCCGGGTAAGAGTAACAGAGAGAGAAGATGACCCGTTAGGAAAGTAGTTTAAACTACTACTACCTTTACGCGTAAATAGTGATGATTTGTGTTGATGTGATCAATAGTGCCTCTCAGTGATACATGTATCATTATGGCTGATACTTAATGGCCTTCTAATGTTGGGAATCGAACGAGTAATAGGATAATGAAAAAAGATTCAGTGATTACTTATTTATCTATATCTCACGCTGTATTAACTGAAGATAATTTCTGCTTTAATTTTAACACGTGTGTAATCAACGTATAACGAGCCATTAAAAGTGATTTAGTCATTCAGTTCTGAAACAGGCAAGTATAGAATTAAATTGTCGAGTGCATTTATTTACTGATGATATTATTATTAAACTTTTCATATTTACCCTAAAATAGATCTATAAAATTAATCTAAACTAAGTAAACAGACAAGGTTAGTCGGAAAGGGGGTAGGTACTAATCCAAAAGAGTGTTAAAGTACCCATAATAATAAATAACTTTTGTTCTACAACTTTCCCCAAAAGTCAATATTTTAAGAGAAATAGCGGATCAAAAATTTCATGAAAAAATGTGCTAAAATCTATCTATCCTCAGCTATGATCAGCAGTGTTTACATTTTAGGTCATATTTGGGGTCACGAATTAGAAAGCTCCATTTTTTTAATTCGAAACTAAAGCACGGTTTAGGATTTTTGAAAAAACTAAAATAAAAATCATTTTGCATGGGAATAAAAGTTAACGAATTTTAAAATTGTAACACTTCTTTTAAAACAGACATCGGTGATACTTTAGGTCAGACATGGGCAACCTTTGGCAAGTCGCGTGCCTAACTTTATTAACGCAGTCGCGGGCCATAACAGGAAAGAAAAAAGCTTAAACTTCAGAAACACGTTGATCAATATCTGGACGAATTCCAGTTGTACAGAGGCGTAACGAGTTTTCCAGATTTTCATCTGTTCATCTGAAATTTCAAAATGTCGCGGGCCGGTTCTAAAACCAAGGCGGGCCGGATGCGGCCCGCGGGCCGTACGTTGCCCATTCGTGCTTTAGGTGGTCCGCGGATTACTTAGTACAGGGGGTTCCGACTAACCTTGTATAAAAGATTTTGGTAATTATTTAGAAAATACTTAAGTATACAATTAAATAGAGTCCTAGTTTATCCTCACACCAAAAGGATGGGAAGGATGCTACGGATCCAAGTACAGTTGTCATTGACGGTCTAATTTGATAATGTAAGATTCAATAACCTAATAGATTCAATCAAAGAGATTATTAAATATTCAATGAATTAACTAATCATTGTACGCTTTACCGGTGTCGGGTCTTCCCCCATATTTATATGTTCACCCTTTCATTTATTTTCATAAAAAATAACAATAGTACATCCAGCGTGAGAGAATAGAAACAGTCGTTACCTGACGTTAAACACAAAAGAAGCAAACAGAAGGCTCACTACAAAGAACGTACGAGAATAGACGCTATCGAAACAGTATTACAGGAAATGTTCTTAAACTTTCGCGATTTGTACACATTATAACAATACTAACTCGGGTCTTATCACGTAGGTCCGCAATAGTTGAGCATCCGTTGTAATCCGATTCAAATCACTGAATAGAATAACATAGTCCAAAAATCCTCTCCACCGATCGTCACTATTATCCCAGAATAGTACCTGAAGCGATTGATATTAAGAAGTACAAGAATTTCAATCAGAAAGATGGATACAAACTATCAACACCATGTAATCCGGTCATCAGCAAGTTTTAGACATCGTTAGTGTTGTGAGTCGAAGTACCGACGATAACTTCATTAAAGATCAATATCAAGTATGAAGATGATGAATATGATGATGGTACACTTGCTGTACGGAGATGACAACTGCTCAGCCACTTAAGTCTACCCGTGACCACGGCCAGTGTAATTTTGGTCTAAATAAAATAAATAAATCACTGTATTGGAAGACTATGCAAGGGAATACCTACCTCAGGCCTCTTGTACACACACGTTTTTTCGCCGTAAAAACCTACGGTTAATTAGCCGTGTGCAGGCACGGTCATCATCGTTGTATGGACTACTATAGACGTTTGTTGACGGACACGGCGGCCCGACGGCACGCCTGCGCTTCCGTATGCACCGTGGCTACTCCTCTTTTGCGCACGTTTTGATTTAAATTAGTATTCTAAGGCCGTCTTTGAGAGTTTGTTAACGGCACCGGACGTTTTCGCGACGGGCAATTATTGCATGACAGCTTTCCAACGCTGATTTCGTGTTACAAAATGGATATAAATCAGTTTCGGCTGGTGGTTTGCCGTGTCGTGTACAAGCTCACACGGTTTTTCTACGGCGCGGCTAATACGCCGTACGGTTAAGAAACCGTGCCGTGAACAAGACGCCTTCAGGTAGCGGCGCTAACACATACTCGTACCACCAATACTACCATCACCTACCAATTTCAGTACTACCTTCTTGTGGAATTGCTACCACTCTACCTATTCTACCTATCTCTAAGGTTGGCAACGCATCTACAATCCTCCATTTTCCATAAGGTAGGTCGCCCCCCTGTTGGCCAATGAGTTTCATATAAAAAAAACACCTGAAACGTCTTAGTAGTAATGTACCGTATACTTTTTCGAATTGGTAGTTGTAAAATGGACCTTCTGTGTTCCACACTGTGACTGTTTATTAATGAACGACTACGAACGGTTGTATAAGTTACCTGACGAACAGATCCGGGTGAGTCAGTTGTATTGCATCTGTCAACGCTTCGTGCTTCGCTACCTGCTTCGTGCTTTGTGCCGGACGAGACGGTCGCGGCTTTTATGTTAGTCATAGTTCATTACATGTTTTTGTTATGATTTATTTGCGAAACTTTTGCTAAATGCGATTAACAATATAGAAAGGCATCATTTTTGTATTAGTAATATCCGGCAGGGCAGTTACGTAACGTAATCAAGATCAATCATGATAGTTGATATGTCAAAAACAATATTCATTGCGCGGTACACAGTTGTAGAGAAGTCGGATTGTTAATACAAAAGTTGCTATGGAAATTGTTGACCGGTCAAAATCAAAGTCATAGCGATTACGAGTGTGTTGCGCATTAGAATGGATTTATCTATATTTTAACTAAGATAAAACCATATTAGTTATTATGACGAAAGTCAAATGAATGTCTTCTCCATCCTAAGGCCTAAGGTTGCCTCAAAGAAATTTATTTATTTATTTTTATTAGGAAAACCAACAGCTACAAAAATTTGAATGAGTAATTAACATTAGTGACATAAAGCCAATTACAGGTTTTCACGAATAGCAACAGACATTAAAACAAAAACTTAGGGAACACTTGATAGCAAAACAATTACGATTCAGTAGTATAGACTCAACATAAAACTAACACGTCACAATTAATTGAAAAACTTAAGGTTAAGCGCCCTTCTTGCCGTGCTACTATTAGTAACAAATGGGTCAAATGAGAACTCTTTACAAAGTTTATTAAAATCATTACTTGCTCGCACAATGTAGGAATTTTGCCTATAATTAGAAGAAGAGGTAGGGATAGAAATTGGTGGATTAAATCTAATGCTATAAATTGCGGGTGATAAGACCTGTATTGCACTTTATTCTCAAGAATGATTTTTGAAAGTATTTATTATAAAGTGTATAACAAAATATTATTAAAATGTATTCTTTTTATACTAACCTGCTTTGTTTTCCGTGCCGTGTGGCGTGTGGGTGTTATAAAAGGCGACTAAGGGATTCATTAGAGGATGGGCAGCAGCGTTCTCAGAGTATTTTAACAACCATATTGCGATCGCCAACCCGCCTGCCAAACGTGGCGATTATGCCCCCCCCCCCCCCCTCTGAAGGAGCCATATGTGTCCAGCTGTGGACGTCTTATATCTTTCTTCTCTTCATTTCTTCCGGCTCTCTCCATAGGACCTACTTTTTGGAACCGTGCACCTAAATTGTTGGGACGTTTCCTAAGTGCATGTACTGTGCCTATTCGAAGTAAAAAACTTATAATTTTGAATTTGAATTTTATATAAAAAAAACAGGCACATATGTTGGCTTTTCGCTTTTATCGATAGTAGTGTTTACTTAGTTGTTTAAAAAGAAGTGGCATAGTAGATATACATATAAGCTAAAGCAGCACCTCAACTACCTATAATCGCCTGAATTGACATACTCACACAGACACGCACTGCAAAAATACTTCTAAGTGAGCTTCACAATGCAGTCAGTCACGGCTGTTATAGAGTACATTATAAAGAGTACATTATACTCAGTAGTTAGTTATACAGTGCGTGTCTATGTGAGTGTGTCAATTCAGGCGATTACAGGTAGTTGAGGTACTGCTTAGCTTATAATATCTACTGTGGCAGTGGCCCTACATCTACGATTAACTAAATGATAACTATCTCGGGACGCATCCACGTTCAGGGACTGTAAGTAGTCCGACAACGTTTATAAGCTTCCGGGTTCATTAACAGATCCTCCACGAGTGACGTACGTGAGTGTACGTCCGGCGCACTCTAAGCAGTCAGCCTCTCTACCAACCTTGCTGACTGGCTAGAATAATCTATTCATTCACAGTATGAAGCTATTCTAAGAAGCGACTAGTGTGTGTCAATCAAAAAGATAATGACCGCGCGAAATTGTATGAGTAGTGGTACTTTTTTTTGCGGCCTTCTTGACACATTGGCTTAACACAAGGTTAGTCAAAAAGGGGGTACTAATCCTACGGGTGATAAAGTAACCTTAATAACGTATAAATTTTGTTCTACCACTTTCCCCAAAAGTCAATAATTTAAGAGAAATAGCTGTTCAAAGATTTCATAAAAAAATACGGTAAAATCTATGCATGTATCCTTAGTTTACCTCAATCACCTGTGTTTACGTTTTAGGTCATATTTGGGATCAACAATTAGAAGCTCCATTTTCTGAATTCATAACTAAAGCAGGAATGATGATAAAAAAACACTAAAACAAAAATAATTTTGCATAAAAATAAAAATTATATATCGAACTTTCATAGCACTTGCTTTAAAACAGTCGTCAGTGATACTATAAGTGGCCCGCGGATTAGTACCCACTTTCTGACTAACCTTGTGTATGAATGAAAATCTATCACAATTATGAACTATGAAACAATTCTTCTACTACAGACGCAGTCCAAGCCGAAATATGTTTTTTTGGACTACCAAACTGAATTTCGACAAATCGTTCTACGATAAGATTTTACTTCGACACTATGGAATTCCGACATTACGCTACTCCGACAATTATGGAACTTCGACACTGGGGTTTAAAGTAACCTAACACGAAGGGGATGACGGGGGCCTAACCTATCCGTGTCGGGGTGCCCCAAATTTGGTATCGAAGTTCCATAATTGTCGGAGTTCCATAGTGTCGAAGTAAAATCTTGCCATAGAACGATTTGTCTAAATTCAGTTTGGGAGTGGTTTTTTTGTGAAATAAGTTTAGTAATGATGTGATCTACATATACCAACACAAAATATGTTTTGTCTTCAATCATCAATTCATCAGAGGTTAGTTACTGAACAATGCCGATATCCCGATTAGTCCGGTTGTCAGACTTTCGGACTTCTGACTACCCGTAACGACTGTCTATTAATATGACAACCTGACCGACGATTTAATGTGCACCGAGAGGTCTCAATGTAACAAACGATCACCCAACCACGGACTCACCAATCTTGGTCATTGGCCTTCGGCATGTCAACTATGTACTGCAATAGAAATGTTACTAAGTTACACAGTGCAGACAGACGGACAAAAACAGATTTCTAAATAAACCCGCACAATATGTTACCAGAGGGATATGGATAATTCTAGTCTCGAGGACAGACTAGCAGCAATTGGCTTATTGTCAAGCTTCCAGGCTACATCCAGCATTATAGTAAGGTATGCATATGGACTATTATGATCAATAAATAACTCAACTCATACTGCAAGTGTTGTATCAATCGTTAATATTGGAGCCATCTTGTCTGCTGCTAGAAGGAAATTGTTACAGTCACATAGATGTTGATCATACTCATATTAAAACTAGACCAGGGGTGGGCACACTACGGCCCGCGAGCCAACTTCGGCCCACGGAGCCAACTCCGGCCCGCGAAGGATTTTGATCCGGCCCGCCAACCCTCCCTTTTAGAGCAAGAGTGTAACAACTAAGAATCGGATATTCGGATGCATATTTACCTAAACTTAATTTTTGCTACGAAAGTATGGAAGCGGCTTCTTAAAATATATTTTTGTAAGAAAAAACCCGGGATGCCAGGAACACCGGGAATGTGTAACTAGTCGGGTGGAAGCGGATGCGACATATGGAAGCGGCATAATAAAATGATTTATTAAAAAAAAACTCCGGGATTCTTGGATTGCATAATTATTTAAAATTAATGTTTAACCCCCGATGCAAATATGTGTGTATGTAGAGTGTAAGAAGAAGAATGGTGTGTGTTAGATAAACAAAAAAAAAAGCCGATTTTTCGATACAAAAGCGCGTTCCATATTAACCAACTTCTCAAGTTTAGGTGAATATGCATCCGAATATCCGATCTCTAGTAATTTTAACAAATAACCGTAATTATTTCTGCCAAAAATGTTAGTTTTTGCAGAATAAAATACATAATTATTATATTTTTTCGGAATTCTTGCCCCCTTCAAAATTTCTTGCGTTTTCTGGCCCATTATGAAAAAAGTTTGCCCACCCTGAACTAGATGGAGAGGCCGTTTTTCCACGAGTCACGACACAACACAACACGATAGAACGTGGCGACGTTTCCGACCGCCATATTCTATGAATCGTTTACTCACGGATCGACACGACATAATTATGGTCATGCTTGTTTTCCGTAAGGTTGAGAGATGCATTTACTTGGCATATTATGTAACCACTAGCTTCCGTTCACGACTTCGTCCTCATAAACTTTGAAGCCTCACATCGCTTTCGGGGTTGAATTTTTTAAGAACCCAATTTTTTATAATAAGTTTCTCGACCCAGCGGTTTGGGCTGTGCCTAGTCTATCAGTCATTTAGACCAGTCTTTCTCAAAGTGGGCGATAACGCCCCCTTGTGGGCGCTGTAGGCCGACAGGGCGCAAAGGCCGGTAAAAGTAATGATCGCTCTTGTGATATTTAAGATGTGATGTGCGCTAGAAAATAATTAATTCTCAAAGTAGGCGGTAGACGAATTAAGTTTGAGAACCTCTGAGTTAGACTTTCATACTGTCATAACGCGCATATTAGCTGTCCTCTGCCACATAACTCTATTTGTGCGTATGCTCCACCAAAAGCAGTGATAGCCTAGGGATTAAAAGCTTATCATCTATGCAGGTGGGTCTGAATTCGATCCCGACCCGCAACTCTGACTTTTCAAGATCATGTGCGGATCATAACTTGATTATCACTTACGTTAACGATGAATGAAAACATCATAAGGAAACCTGCACACCTGAGAAGGATCCGAACAATTCGAGTGTGTAGTCCGCTAAACCGCACAAGGCTAGCGTGGAGGATTACGGCCTAAATCCTTCTGATGCTGAGAATAGGCCAGGCCCAGCAGTGGCACACTAATGAGCTGATGATGTCCACCTAAAAATGAGCATGCATTGGTGAACTTCGGTTTAATAGTAACCAAAAGTTAAAACTTAAAAATAAGCTAGATCCGTGTTTCTCAAAGTGGACAATAACGCCCCCTTGTGGGCGCTAGAGGCCGACAGGGGGGGGGGGCGGTAAAGGGCGATAAAAGTAATGATTTCAATTCTTCATTTGATTTTTAATTTATAAATGGTGAAAGAAAACTCAGCGTTAAAGATGAGAACATCTACCTATGACGCTGAGCGTATTTATCTCGGCATTGTAAGCGATATTGCTGAGTTTGTAAACGAGATTACGAACTGCATATATCAAGTGTTCGAATGACATACTTACTTAGAATTAAAGAAACTTTGGACATTCATCATTATTGCAGTGGACCCTTCAATTGTGATTTGTAATATGTGGTAAATTTAAAAAAAATAGGGGGTGTTAGAAAATAATTGATACTCAAAGTGGGCTGTAAACTAAATAAGTTTGAGAACCTCCGAGCTAGATAATTTACAGAATAGTCGAGACTAGCTCTTACAATCGAATCCATCATGTGGAGAAGAACGGACAAGGAACTACACAATTTATGCTGCATGCAGGGGTCGCCAATCATACACGGATACGGACATAAACAACCCAACATATACACATATAGCAACAAACAAGTGATCACGTAACAGCATTCGTAATTGCGCGTCCCGAGGGAAGCGAGCCGTAGATTGCTTTGGCCTTGCCCACCCACTCCCGCGCAGCTCTTGTATCTTGTACGAATTATACGATAGATTGTCGCTGTAACAATAGGGATTAATTTTGCTAGTTGATCTCTGTGTATAATATCGTATTTCCGTGTCAGATACGATTCCTAGACATATCTTAAGTGGGTTTCAGTTGTACCTTTGCTGAAATTATATCATTGTGATATTATTCTCGGACTAAGTTTGGTGCTTTTGAAATATACTGATTTGGTTACAAAATCGTATGATTATTATAGCACGTACACAAGGTTAGTTTTAGTATATACTAAACCTGAAACTATTTTGTTCAGAATCACTAGGAGAATCGATTGACATATTTTTTACACCACTTTTTTTTTGTTTTTTTTTTATAAATTTCAGTTTTGTTTCAGTAGGTTTCTACCCATAACAATTGAGGCAAACATGACCTTGAGGCTTTAAATGGTCCGCTCGGTCAGTTTCCGTGTATTAGACAACCCCTACATAGCACATCTCAGGCATTTCACACTTTTTTAGCGAACTTAACGCGACATAAACTAAGGTGTAACTTGGAGATTTACTAAAAAAAACACATATTCAGGCAGTTCTGATGAAAATCTTGTTGGGGTGTCTCGGTTTTCGTATAAAGTAAAAATAACGTTGTATAGAAGATAGTACATAGACCAATTAAAGGAAAAGACAAGTAATAACATACAGAAAAATAAAGTAATTGCCTCTGGATACAGAAAGATGGAGATTGCTACACCGACAAGACCCCAGCACTTAAGTTTTGGATGGATGGATAGCATGTAAATAAATATTTGGATATCGGTGCCGATTCTCTTGTTCACCAACTAAACTAAAATTAGAGAATTGCCATCTTTTACTAACAGATAGCGCGAGAAAAGGATGGTGATAGATAACAACTAAGTTAGAGATGTCAAATTAGTTTACGCCTTGAACTTCACCGTGTTTTTAATCAACACGTTCTATTTTTATGGAAAATTTAGTTCAACTAGACTAGTGTACCGCAAAGTGTGTGTCGCGGCACACTGGTGTACCGTGATCTTTAGTTGGTGAGCCGCGGAAAAGTGGCAAGTTTTGTCAGAAAGATCTGAAGATACCTACCTACACTACACAGCGGTCCTATAGTGGTACAAATTTTGATGGTGTACCTTGAACACAAAAAGTTTGCGGAACACTGAACTAGACAACTCTTATTTACGTCCATCTCTTTCTTATTTGATTATTTAAGATGACAATAGCCTAGCAATTAATTTTACTTTGTGCAAAACAGAATCGGCCCAATTTTTCGGTTACGCCTCAATCCGATATTATTATACGTAAGGTCCAATATTGAACTATTCCAAAAACAATACCTGGGTTACCAAATAGTTTCGCTAAAAATTAAAATGCACTTTAATCTTACAAAACCAATATAACTTTTGAACCACAGAATATCGGTGAACATACAAGGTAATCAGCAAGGTTGGTAGCGCAGCTGACTATTTTAAGTGCACCTGAAGTATGTGCTTAGGTATACAATACAATACTCTTTATTGTACACAAAACAAACAAGAAACATTACTATAAAATAGAGATGTACAATGGGCGGTCTTATCGCAATAGGCGATTTCTTCCAGACAACCTTTGGATGGACATGAAGTGCAAGAAAAAAAGACGGATAGTTCTCGGTGTAACAATAAATAAGGAGACATTAAATTAAGTACTTTATAAGCCAGCAGATGTATTGCAACAGGAAGAAAAACTTTCTTCTATGCGCATACGCTGTCGGCGGCAAAACAGGTAACTACGAAACCAATCAACCGCTGTTGGAGATATGTTAAGAGAGCGCAGAATTCCAAGCAGGATGTCAAAATCTACGATGTTAGAGGCATTACTGAAATCAAGGAGCGAGAGGGTCGTTAGATTTCCATCCTGCATGGCTGACCTTATATCGTCACTAGTGAAGGCTCAGTTAATGTAGAAGTTAGCTAAACCGGTACATCCGTTTTTTTATATTTATTTATTTAATACTTCAATGCACAATGGTGGTACATAAGGCAGACTTGATGCCACAAGCATTCTCTACCAGTCAACCTTTGGGTCAAAGAGAACAGCATCGAAAAGAGGTACAAAAATAAAAAAAGGATATTTGCGACTTATATCCCCTCCATTCTGTCTTGCATTCACCAAATAGCTCAGCCTGTACCTATCGACTGCTGGACATAGAATAATTTTGTTACAAGACACATCCGACCACTTCTGGATAGTCACATATCTTAGGTTCCTCTCAAGAAATTCCTTGAAATTTTGTGCTGTGATTTGTCACAGTCGATTGTGACAAAGCTGTGTGACAAATCCGATCAAGGTGAGAGTATAATGTCTCACTCATAGGTAATATGAATAATTTGTTATGCGTTTATATTGTTTGCTAATGAATCAACAAATAAGTATGTTAAAAACATATTTGCTGTAGTTTTCATCGACATGCATTTGTCACTGCAATTGTTTGACTAATAAAGTAATAATTACTTTCTATTTTTCCTGTTTCTTTGTATTTCAATAAACTTTAAACTACACTAAAACACTAATGACAGTAGAATCAGATTTCAGCCATCTAGATATTTGCGCACGCTAATCCGTCTATTGTATGTCGACTGACGACTGACCGAGGCGCACCGGTGTAGACGATAAGCTGCATGTGTCTTATGGCAATCAATATTGCATGCGCTTGACGCAAGAGGAATTGAAAGTTGAAAGCGCCCGGGTGTAGACATACTAAGTATACGAGGTGTTAACGAATTCGTGTAATTCCTTAAAACCACATGATCTACTACTGGTGTAGACAGGCACCGCACGGGATATAGCTTGATTAAAAATAAAAAAATAAAATTCTTTTTTTTTCATGCGCCTTTGTTACCGATCGTATCTAAACCACCTAATAAGGATTCAGTAAAAAAAAATTTTTTTTTTTACGAAAAAATTTTTTTATTTGTGTGAACATTTCGATGCCACGCATAAATTAATGAAAGTACGGCGACACGGCTGGCAGGAACGACTAACGCGATATCGCTCTTTGCAGTCAGATAACTCAAGGCTCTAAAAATAATCAGAAATAGAAAACCAAATATTTTTTTTGTTTTTTTTTTTCGAAAATTCCCATTTAGGGTTAATCTGTGTCACCAGTAAGATCACGCGGTTTGAAGGAATTACACGATTTCGTTAACACCCTGTAGTATAGTAGACGTATAGTAGGGTAACTTACTCAAATGTGATAACATTTACCTCGACCACTCTCGTGTCAAACCTGTCCAGTGGTAAGTCCCGTTCAGTTTGACCTGTTAAATGAGCCAGTGCATATTCATTAACATGTTCTGAGTATACCGGTTGCAACCTACCTTGGTATTGTTATTCGCCTTTTGTGTGGAAAATTAACAGTTGATTGTCAATGAATGTGCGTTATTCCGCGCTTAAATTATCCAATGCAGGTGACAGTGATAAACAACGTTATTTTTACTATATACAAAAACCGAGACACCCCAACAAGATTTTCATCAGAACTGCCTGAATATGTGTTTTTTTAAATAAATCTCTAAGTTACACCGTAGTTTATGTCGCGTTAAGTTCCCTAGTAAAGTGTGAAATGCCTGAGATGTGCTATGCAGGGGTTGTCTAATACACGGAAACTGCCCGAGCGGACCATCTCAAGCCTCAAGGTATCTATTCCCGTCAACTGTTATGGGTAGAAACCTACTGAAAGAAAATTGAAATTAATGAAAAAAAAATTGTGGTGTAAAAAATATGTCAATCGGTTCTCCTAGTGATTCTGAATCTGAACAAACTAGTTTCAGGTTTAGTATATACTAAAACTAAGCTTGTATATGTAAAAAAATTCAATTTTTTTTTCTTCAGATTTGGACTCCTGCAAATTTAAATTTTTATAAGAATAAAACACATTTTTATGTAAGATTTATGATAGGATCTATTATTTATGTTATGGATTTATTATCTTCCTTTTTAAGGAAATAGGAAGAAGACTGGTCAATACTTCAATAACCAGAGAGCTGGCTTATTTTTCGGTCAAAGAATTAGCGCTGCCAGCCTTCTGGGCACGCTTCCAGTCGATAGCGATGCGGAGGAATATTTTGATGCACTCTTTTAGTTCGTATAAATTAACTTTTAGGGTTTTTTTTGTAAGTAATTTTATTGTATTGTTCATAGATTCATTAAAAACATTATAATAGGAACTAATCTTATGCGGGCAGGGTTCAAATTTTTTCTGATGAGCTGTTTAAAATAATTATCAGGTTTGGTTTTTAAATATGAATGTGTGATATATTGGTATCATGATGTTATCCTTGGATAACATTATCATAGCCAGGGAGTGCCTTTTTTAAAAACGGGACGTTTCTTTGTTTTGAGGGCCAACGGGACAAAGCTCAAAAGCGGGACTGTCCCGTTCAAACCGTAATTATCATGGTCACGTTATGTAATACAGAAAGTATGCTTGACTTGTGCGGAACGACAAGCGGTCAATTCATCTTTTAAGTACTTATTTCGTTCACCACTTCACATGGTACATAAATACCACTTCGATATTTATTAATACTCATCAAAGATCACTTTTGGGGCCTCGGGCCATATCAATGAGTCCCGTTCATTTGACCCGCTGAACGAGCGCTCTACGCTTGCGCAACTCGCATTCCGTTAATATTGACGCCATATTGGGACATGTTTTATTTATTTATTTATTAAAATCTCCCTTACAACTATCCTTACAGGTATACACCTAATGCGATAGAGCGGTCTAAAAACTAAATTAACTAGCAATTAAAACTATGACAAACGTAAACAACTTAAAATAATATCTAAAAATAATAACTAATTTACTAAGTTCCCTAATATAAAAACACAGTATTTAATGTAATTTAATGTTCTGCATTATTGTGTTGTATTTACCTTGTTGATTGGTAGAATTCACTATTAAAACAATAAGTATCTTATTACGTTAGTCTGGCTCGCGATTATGACATTGTCATAATGTTGAAAGAGCGGTGACGCTGTCCAGCGTACGCGGTCGTCTGAATTTTGTTATCTGGCAGACATTGTGTAACAGACGGCCTCCTAAGGGCAGGCCAAAAATGATAGCAAGAACTACATAGATTAGACATCTCTGCTAACAAGCATGACGCGACATAATTTTTCCGTCGCATTATCTCGTGCCGAAACGAGATAATGTATACCGTATCTTAGCATATCAATCAGCAGAACATAATTCACGCCAGACGCCAGCCACATCACATTTATACGTCCACTGAACAGCGGCGCTCTCCTATAAAACCATGGCTAAAGGTACACGTCACGCGTGTCTGGTCATAGTTCAGTTTAACAATTGAATCTCCTAGTATTCATATCGCCCTGGTAGTTTGTACTCAGAGCTTGGCGCCCATTCTCAGGACGTTACACTTGTGCATGTTTGGAATTCTGTATTATCGTGTGAATATACATTATGAGATATATTCAGACGTGTTTGATTCTCTTAATTAACATACAAAAGTTACATGGTAGTAGTACATTGGCTTCATGGAGGTAATAACCGCCCATGTTCTGCTTTATGCATGAACTGCATGATATTAGGGATATTCGCTTCTCTACCTACATAGTATAAAACAAAGTGTCACGCTTAGCGGGTTAAGGGTGGCTTGAGGAGTCAACCCTTAACGATTCATGTGCACATAAAATCAGAATCTAGCAAGAAGCAGTTTAACAGGAGTGTACTTACATAAGAATATTAGGGAAAACACTTTTAACCATATTTACATTATATATTTTATAATAGTTACAAAATTAGACTAGTTTACAGGGCGTGGTTCTTTAGACAATACGATACGAGGAGTCCAGGGTCTTCAGGTGTAGTAGGTGTAGTACTTAACTAGGCGGCTGCTCAGACGCGTGAGAGGACGAAGTTTTTTTTTTTTCTGTTGGAATTCTGTAGGTGGCCCTAAGGGACCCTTCCTACGTAACTGGGCAGTTATTGGCGAGACCTTCTTCAGCCAAAAGAGGACAAAGTGCAGCGTGCCGGCCCTTTTATAGGCGCACCCCGCTAGTCGCCACCGCTGCACCGTCACAAAAGTCCCTTCCCGCCGTCTTTACGCTTAGATCTTTTAAACTACGCATCGGATTTTGATGCGGTTTTCATGAATAGACAGAATACTTCAAGAGGAAGGTTTATATGTATAATACATGCATATTATAGTAGAAAAAACATCCACGCGGGCGAATCCGCTGGTGACCTCTAGTTAAACATAAAAATAACGCGCTCAACGCCTCTTGGACGCCAAGCCTGACTGTAATATTCGCTGATGAATGTAAAACGCTCTTGTCAGAATATCTGGAGTGCTATGAGATGAGTGTATGACATAAATATTATGTCTTTAGTTTACTGTAATTGGCCTGCGGCCGTTTTAATTAAAGTAAAATAAACAATTAACACCTACTTAAAAGTTCAACATTTCTTCCAGTTATGAGACCATTTCAATATTTTGTGAGAACTTATTTTGTTACTGAAAACATCATCTTTCAGCCAAATGACACATCTGCTGTCCAGTACTATAGGCCTACCCCAAGCATCGCCACATCCACCGGTCCTGTGCTTCTCGCATCCAGCGGATTCCCATGACCTTCACCAGGTCATCGGTCCACCTTGTGGAGGGCCTACCCACACTGCGTCTTCCGGTACGCAGTCGCCACTACAAAACCTTTCGGCCCCATCCGTTCTGTGAGCAATGTGCTCCATCCGCTGCCATTTCATTTTGGCAATTCTTCGGGCTATGTCGGTTACCTTGGTTCTCTTGTGGATCTCATGATTTCTGATATGATCACACCGACACGAAACATACCAAAACGAACCGGATTTGGCCGAGTGCAGACATAGAATGTATTCTGAATTAGCGAAAAGGTTACATTCTCCCTAGAACTAAGCGACGGACGTGGTAGAAGTGAGGCGGGGCGGAGACCAGAGAATCGTACGATTAGCTCTGCGAATCGCTCAAATTTATTGCGTATAGCAAGCCAATACTTTACAGCATACTCGTAGCGTTGTGTGAACGTGTCCACATAAAATGTATGCTGAGCGATATCGCTGTGCTATACAATATTTGCTAAATGCTATATATTATAGCGTAGTCTGAACTGCCCTTTACAGAGCGCCCAGCATATCATAGGCGGTGGCATGTTGTACCTACTGCATTTGACGAACTGAAGCAGCTCGATTCAACTTCCAAGATATACTGAGCGCACTGTAGTACCTCCTTAATGTATTCTTAAGGGGTCATAATTTATCGGCACGCGCTCGAGTTCATTCCCACGACAATCGTGCTCTGTCCTCCAGTAGTTATCATCACTGTACAAGCTGTCTGTTGTACTATGAGCAGAGGCGTAGGTCGGGTACGTCGGCCGTCGCTTGTAGCATATGAGTTGTGACTAATGCATGCCATTTCCTTTCTTAACCTCGACCAAAGAAGTCTTGTCTGTAGAAAAAGAGATGTTTTTAAAGTTCAGCGGAATGATATAGTCATCGAAAGAAATAAGCAAAACAAAATTCTTCTGAATCAATCTGTTTACTAGTGGTACGCACGGCTAAATAAAATATAAAGCTGTTAATATCCAGTATGAGCTTATCTCGCATTGTATAGGATTTTCGTGCAATGAGAGGTCAGCTTATACTGGTATAATTTTGAGAACGTGAAATCACGCGTAGTCAGAAAGGGGGCACTAATCCGAAGGGGTGTTAAAGTACCCATAATAATGAATAACTTTTGTTCTACCACTTTCCCTAAAAGTTAATAGTTTAAGAGAAATAGCTGTTCAAAAACTACACAAAAAATACGCTAAAATCTATCTATCGTCAGCTATGATCAGCTGTGATTTTAGGCCATATAAAAACTTTTTTTGGAATTAGCTACCATTCTTAGTTTCCGAGATTTACGGTTTATGTTGGTGACCCGGATTCATTTCTTCCGAGTGTATTTATATGAACCGTTTACTACGACGTCTACGACACTAATAGTGTCATATCCTGTCGTGAGTAGACGGTACATAGAAATAAATGGCGATCGGGATCGTGACTACATTTTGTCCTGTCGTGAGCCGTGGCAATTTAATCCAGCATCCTGCATAAGGATCGTAAGGTTAATCATCGCGTGATGCCTTAAGGACGGACTAATGCCTGACTTTTGATAGACCTCACCCAACAAGCATGCGAAATACGTGTGGAATTGAAGCTTATAGTGATACTGAGAAATTGTGTGGAAACCGGTTGTCATGGTATGGGCACAATCTACCTATATCTTACTCCTTACAGTCGGTCAACGTAGAACATTGTCGCAGAGCAATCGTGCGGGGGTTGCGGGGTGAAGGGGCGGAGGTTATGTCCCGAGTAGCCATACTGCATACCAGGGACATAACCTCGGCCCCTAAAAAAAATGCATTTTGTTCTCCTGAAATTAACATTTTTAGCTCAATTAATCACGGCTATTTGTAATGGCCATACACACTTGCTCTAAGGGCCAAAACTGCGTTAAGCGGGAGCCCGCTAGTTGTCTACAACTTGTCTTCTCTGTATCATTTGTAGGCTGAATGTATGTCATCATCAGTGTCAGTGATAATCATCAGCTGAAGACGTCCAGAGCTAAACAAGGACCTCACAATGACCGCTGTAATGACGGTCAAAGGCGATATTGTCTTACAGCTATTTTAAATAATCCATGGTATAATCACAGTCTACCTATATCTTACTCCTTACAGTCGGTCAAAGTAGAACATTGTCGCAGAGCAATCGTGCGGGGGGTTGCGGGGTGAAGGGGCGGAAGTTATGTCCCGAGTACCCATACTGCATACTTGGGACATAACCTCCGCCCCTACATAATTTTGACATTTCATAGGACCTGTCAAATGTATGGGCGTTGACCCACTGTATGTAGTAAGTAGGTACACTGTGGTATAGGCATGTGATGCGGAGGAATGAGGTACATGTCGTGAGAAAAGTTTTGAGTATGAATGTGGATGGTTATAAGAGTTGAGGAAGACCAAAGAAACGATGGTTGGATAATGTAAAAGATGATACCTATGACTAGAAAAAGGCTGACTACTGAGATGACCTTTTTTCTATCGGGCGGCCAGAAGCACGAAAAAGCGCCATCGGTTTATGGTTGATATATCAAAAACCCGAACGAAGCGCTTTGATTCCACTTTCATTGTGAAAACCTCCAAACAGTGGAATGCGCTGCCCGAGTGGGTGTTCCCCGACAGCTACAATCTGGGTGTCTTCAAGTCACGAGTGAATCGATTTCTTCTGGGCAAGCGTGCTCCATCGTAGACCGCATCATCGCTTTACATCAGGCGAGATGGCGGCCAAAGGCAGGCCGAGTAATAAATAAAAAAAAAATGACGGCTAATAAAGATGTATGGAAGAAAAAGACATACTGCGCCGAGTACAAATATGTTGGGATAAATAAATAAGGGCAGGAGGATGATGATGACGAGTGTTTTTTTTTTATTGTAGGTACACTTAGTACGAAATTTCTTTCTGCATATTATCTAGTATACTATCAGATTGTTAGCTTTACTAGAGCTGAGTCCGATATCATGTCACATGTTTATAAATCATCGATATTTTAAAATAATTTCGTCATGCAATGACAACGACAAAATCATCACTCGATAATGACTGAACGAACTTCTGCTTCGGCAGGGCGCCGCCCGCGCCGCCGCGCAGTGACAACATGCAATGTTTGAATGCGATGTCAGTTACTTTAGAAAAAGAGAATCGATGAATTGAATGGCGCACGACGCATGTCGCAAGTAAAAATCATTGATGATTTGGTCATTGTTCCCGTCATCGGTATTTTGTTGTCATTTTCGTCAGTCCATCTCTACAACCTTATTTTTACTTTATACGAAAACCGAGACACCCCAACAAGATTTTCATCACAACTGCCTGAACTGAATATGGTTTTTTTTTTTAGTAAATCTCCAAGTTACACCTTAGTTTATGTCGCGTTAAGTTCCCTAAAAAAGTGTGAACTGCCTAGGATGTGCTATGCAGGGGTTGTCTAATACACGGAAACTGACCGAGAGGACCGTCTCAAGCCTCAAGGTGTCTACTCCCGTCAACTGTTATGGATAGAAAACTACTGAAACAAAATTGAAATTTATGAAAAAAAAAGTGGTGTAAAAATATGTCAATCGAATCTCCTAGTGATTCTGACCAAACTAGTTTCAAGTTTAGTATAATATACTAAAACTAAGCTTGTATATGCTTCTATTTAATCTTTTGTTGGATTCCCTGTGTTGCCCGTAGCATTTCAAACTGTTTTTACACAGCTAAGGAATATTTTGATTCTAAAAATAATTTGTAATTGTTATTAATACATTATCTTTAAATTATTGAATCGTCAAAATGGGCTGATTGATGTGTCTAACATTATCATATTATGTATAATAACTGTAACTATCAGGAACAATAAAGTCTACTTCAGTTTACTGTACTTTCAAAACTTAATAAAATAGAAGGCAGCTTACGCTTTTACGAATGATCTAAGCTTCTAGTCTTGCCACTTCATAAAGCAGGTGTTCTATGAGTTGACATAACACTGCCTCAAAAGGCCAGACAGCCATATTGCTAGGACCATATGATGCAATCATAATCATATAGGTTGTAAACGAAATCGTGTAATTCCTTCAAACTAGTCTTGTGCCTGCTCGGTCATTTTTAAGATCATATTTCATTTCGGACAGTGAACTAGTTCATTCTATTAGTTCTAATAGCTCTATTCGGTCTTTTACTCTATAAGCTAAAATAGACGCTACGGCATTGAAATAACGCTGATCTCATCTCATTCTTGCGAATTCGGTCGGTCGGGTTCGGGTAGCATCATCATTCGTCGGCCATTCTCTCTCGTTCTCATTCATTCGCAGACATGGAATGAATTCGTATGACGTATCTGTCAATCAGTGACTATTTCATTTCTCATTCTCGTTCGCACATGGTTTACAAATGTACGAGTTCGAAAAGAGCTATTTGACCTACAAGACCGATTACAAGTCAGCGTTCGGAAACGTTTCTTCTAGTATAGTGCGAAGATACGGCTCCTATTCGTTCATCGTTCACGAACTACACAAGACTACTTCAAACTGTGTGATCTACTGGTGAGACAGATTGACAAGGGATTTTGCCAGACTATACAAAAAAAAAACAACTTTTAAACATGGTGATCTGTTTCTGTCAATTTAGCTCCTCGAATTAATTGATTGCGCGGAACAATATCGCGCTGTACCCTTTTCACCGTAAGTTGATTCCTGAATAAACTTCCTGAATTCCTAAAAATCCTAACTAATATTATAAATGCGAAAGTAAGTTTGTTTGTTTGTTACCTTTTCACGCCTAAACCACTGAACCGATCATCCTGAAATTTTGCATATACGTTGTCAGGTGTACAGAAACGGACATACTCGTAGGGTACCTTTTATCCCGAAAAAAAACACTGTTTCCGAGGAAGACAACAATGATGTTAATAGATGGTGCCACGTGTCTTTCGAGTTTGATAGTTATATTATTATAGAAACTTAAGCAGTGTGTTAAGAGTTTTTTTTGAGCTTAATTAATGCGAGCGAAGCCGCGGGCAAAAGTCAGTATTAAATATTTTGAAAAATTTCTTTTTTATCGAAGCCTTGTCAAGTGGTTTACATACAATCACTCATCCTTACCCCATTTTTTTAGTCAAGCTAAATCCCGTGCGACGTTAATCTATACCAGTAATAGATCATGTGGTTTTAAGGAATAACACGAGTTCGTTAACAGCCTGTATAACACACCACGGCACACGGGTGTGCGTGTTATCAGATCACCGTATCTTCAACTTCAGACGGTGGCCACATTCGTCATGATAACAGATATATTTGTTAGTCTCCTATGTAGGTCACTATGACAACAATAAGGTTTAGTTAACATTGATACTACTGAAACACATTCATATAACAAAGAATAAATAACATGAACAGTACCAGATAATGCATTTTAATCAATTGTCTTTAATCGCATTATTCTCAAAACAATTGCGATAACGTTGCCTCCCATGTAAGTAAGCCACAAATTGCATTTTTGTGTTTTTCACGTAAAAGTATCTAATTTTAAGTTTATTAACTGTTCTAAATATAAAAATACCGAAAAATTACATAATATTTTTGTTATTTTTATATTCGGAACAGATAATAATAATACATAAAATTAGAAAATTTTACGCGAAAAACACAAAAATGCAATTTGTGGCTTACAACTTACGTGGGAAGCATCGATATGTTTGCTGTGTTATCAATTTCAGCAATAAGAAGGTATATTTAGTGTTTCGAAGAATAACATAAGTTCTTCTTCTCTCGTGTGTGTCAGCACGAACTATACAAAAATAGCTCATGAAAGACTACCCAGTCAGCAAGGTTGGTATCGGGGCTGACTGCCCAGAATGCGCCGGACGTACTGAAGTATCGTCACTCGTGGAGGCTCTTTATAACATAACATAAGGAAAGGAATGGATTTGCAAAATCACTTAACCTACACAATAATATTTAAATTCCGGCGCCTATACTACCTACTTGGGAGAAATAGCTGGATTTTAGACGTCCCACTCAGAGTGCTGGCGGGACGCATCCTGAAAGGGCTGATAAACAGGAAGTCCTAGTCCAGGAGTGGGCAAACTAAGGCCCGCGGGCCAACTGTGGCCTGCGAAGGCTTTTAATCTGGCCCGCCAAACCCTCCCTTTTAGAGCAAGAATGTACGGCCCACGGAAATATATTTTTGCAAGCCTCATCAACACAAATAAATACATAAATAATTATAAAATGCCATAATAAACAGCCATAATTATTTGGTCCAATAATGCATTTATTTTTTATTCTGGCCCTCTGAGAAAATTCTGGCGTATGTCTGGCCCTTGATGAAAAAAGTTTGCCCACCCCTGTCCTAGTCCTACCAAAATCGGAACGACTGGCAACACTGCTCCTAAGTAATAATTACACCTAGTAACACACAACGAACAAAACCTCTTCACGCAAACCTCCTTTGATATTTAAATGATTTATTCTTGAACAATAATCACGGTTTACCGGTACAGTTGGCTCGGCCCCAGCGCATGACTCTTGCATATTTACAAACACAGTGTGGGAACAGTCGACAAACACGTGAAATAGCAGTCAGGTGAATGTCATTCCGCAAAGAGGAATCAACTGTGAGAAATTGTTGTGTGATACAAGGTCAAGAAATGGGTTAGAAATCTTATGCACTGTGTCCGATTCGAAAACATGGATAGAAATCGTTCATTGGCAACGACACCATTGAACAACACCACCAGTAGTGTCATTAACAAAATGTTTTGGTAACGGCACTACTCGCACCCCCGGTGGAACAACTGGTTTGGTACGCATAGTTTTCGTACTATACGTACCAAACCAGTGATATTATCACACCAAATGCAGATTTACTTTAGGCCACAAAATAAATACTAAGCTCATTTTTTCAAACATTGCAAAAGTGATAGTGTTTCACCGGGGGTGCATACTGGCAAATAGTGTGGTTCCCCATATTATGTGAAATTAGTTGCGGATAAAAAGGTCTAATGCACAAGTTTTTATTAAGTATTGATCTAATTGGTAAACCACGAAAATAAAATAAACAAAGACGATAGGTATGTATCGAGATATTGAACCAACACTACGATAGTGTCGTTACCAAATCATTTTTTTAATGATACCACTGATGGTGTAGCTTAGAGGTGTCGTTGACAATGAACGCTAGAAATCTATGAAGTTCGAATCGGAGTGCACAAGCATTCATACAGATACCTACTACTACTACTACTGCTACTACTACTACTACTACTAGCTAGTTCAGACTGAATTTTCTCGGATTCGGAGCTGGCGGCCTACTACCTAAGTCCGTCAACGAAGTTAAGTCGCCCGTCCGAAAGTAGCCTGAAACTTAGGAGTGAACGAAACAAGTGTCAAGTTCAACTTTTCGGACCGGCAAAAACACATCGGTAGTAGGGACAACTGTCAAATCGTGTTGTCATTCATTCTTAGTTCGGGGCCCGAAATAATCGTATGTCCGTAGGTGATAGGGAGTAGGAAACGCTCGTAACTAAGGCCGAAATCACGAACTTGCTTACGTGTTGTGGACGTGCTTAGGGAGGTCTACTCCCTGTACACAAGCACTTCTTCCTTGGATATCGTAAAAGGTGTGAAATTAATCACACTATGCAGCTTGGTAAAACTGTGACAAAAGACATTATGTCACTGATTTTATCGAATAGCTGAGAGCTTCGTCTTTGTCGTCATTGTCATTGTAGTGCGCACTCCGTGCAAGGCCAGCTTGTTGAGGGTCAGCGGCACTTACCAGACTTTTTACGATCAAAATCTAGCTGTCAAGCGGTTTACACGTTTATACAAGACCTTCGAGAAGATGCATGTCCAGAAGTTGATATCAAAATGCTATAGTGGATGACGGACATCCTAGATTTCAATTCACCTGAACTTATCTTCAAAATGTCCGTTTTTCTAGAATATTCTATAGTCGTGGATTCACTAAAAGGAACTGTTCATGCGCCTACCAACAATGGATACCCAATTCCATTCCATTTATAAATTCAAATAAGTTCTACAATTTTATATGCATTAATCTTATCAATAATCCTACCACACATAGTTTCAATTTAAAAGGTAATATTTTCACAAATTGTACCCCAGCATAACTACGAATTATAGATCAAATCAGGATTTGTGAAACACAATACCTACCTGTGTGGCCTGACAGACTATCTCATAACTGAGTTATAAGTACATAAGTAGAGATGCGCCTGGCAACAGGCTCTCAGTCTTAGTCCCATGGTTAGCGAATGCTTACTCGGCTTTATGGCACCAGATAACTGCTGGGCGGTGTCAGACGGGCTAGGGTTGACAAGCACGCCAATAGCCAAAAGAATTTTCGTAATTTTAGAATGAAATGAAAATTATTTCTCTTTCCGGAATATTGTCAAAATCTCACTCTTTTTCATTAGAACTTAAAACGGGATATTTACCATGTTTATTATTTATTGTGCACCGTTACAAGCGCCATGATCACGGATGAACTTCATCCGGTTCATCCGTGATCATGGCGCTTGCTGTGCCGAAATATCGGAAACTCACAACAAATAATAAACATGGTAAATATCCCGTTTTAAGTTCTAATGATTGTGTTAGTGACTATGTCAGTTTAAAAACTCACTGTTTTTGTTGGAAAGATACCTTGTTGTTTATGGTATGATGAGTTTTTAGTTTGAAAGTGGCACCAGTGACTGAAAAGTTGAGGAGAAACAGATTAGCGTGGCAAGGAAATGTTATGCGGAGGGAAGAAAGTCCTGACAGAATAGTATTAAATATGAATGTGGATGGATGTACACACGGCTACACATCAAGCTATAAATTTCCAGTTTACACTGCCCTCTCATTGTAATGAAATCCCATACAATGCAAGATCAGCTTATACTGGAAATGTACAGCTTGATCTGTAGCCGTGTGTACAAGCAGAGGTAGGCCAAAGAAAAGATGGATAAATTGTGTGAAGGATGATATGGGTAAGAAAGAAGTGAGTACTGAGATGACGGCTGATAGAGGAGAATGGAAGAGGAATACTTGTTGTGCAGACCACAACTAGTGTGGGATAAGGGCAGAGAGATGACGATGATTTGATAGTTTCACGGGAAAAGTTTTGCAATTGCGAACGCTACATTAAATAAAATAATAAATATTTTTGGGACATTTTTTACACAGCACCATCTAGTCCCAAACTAAGCAGAGCTTGTACTATGGGTACTAGACAATGGATATAATACTTATATACTTTTTTTTTGTAAATACATACTTATAAGAAACACCCAGACCAACACAAATACTTCTGTTCATCACATAAATATTTGTGTCCTGTGGGAATCGAACCCACGACCTTGTGATCAGCAGTCCGACACTCAAACCACTAGACCACAGACGTCGTTATGAATTTGATTATGACGATGTACTTGTTTTTAGCTGAGAGGTAGTTGCGGTGGCTAAGGAGTAGGAAGTCCCTTAACCGCCTACAGACAATTTGGCTAAGTGGGAAATTATTGACCCATCCAACATCCCACGCAAACCATGTCCCACTTGCTGTCTTGCCCGTTGTGCCCCACTACCTGCTCACGAGGTCTTATGCAGGCTACAAATAGGGCATCGAATTTTCGTCATATTGGTCAAAGTTGAGCTATTGACATGCAAAAAAGAAGGTGAACCCTTCTTTCCATTGATTCATATTGCAAATTCCCTTTTTTAACCGACTTCCAAAAAAGGAGGAGGTTCGACGACAATTCGACGTGTATATTTTTTGGATGTTTATTCAGTGATATCATCGCCAATTGTAAACAGATTTTAATGTTATATTTTTGTTTAAAAGAGTATTTTCCCAAGGTGGTCCTATTTGGTGAAGATCTGATGAAATACTTTGGAGATAGACAATGGAACTCTTCAATGAATAACAGCAAATCACTCGCCATTGCTGTAATTTCATGTTGATGTATCTTTGTTGCCAATCAAAGTAGAAAAATAAAATTACTTTAAAAAGAAAAACCAACTTCACAAAGAACTAATTACCATATTACAAAATTAACAGTTTCAGAAGTCGGTGCCTTCAATTTGGTGCAGCGTGAAGCGTTGCATTTCTGAAACTTTTAATGAAAGTTTTTTTTTTCTGATTTGTCATGTCAGATATTACAGTCACTCCAATTATGTAAAACCAGTACATTAAATCATGGTAATATTTTGTAGCCACCGAGACAGACAGGCATTAAATCCTTATGACGTACGAATCGACACTTATCAATAATAATAATTGCCTCAGGCAACATAAAAACCTTAAAACCAACACCTGTACGAGGCGTGGCAGAGTCCCAAGTTTAAAAGTATTTAGCAAAAACTTGCACAAACCAGTAATCAGCCATCAAATGACTCGACTAGGAAAGTCAACGAACCTGTTGTATAATGTCATTTTATTTATATCTATTAAGAGCACTAACGAACTATAAAATAAAAGAATACTGGTTGATTGCAATGTTTTTTTTTGCTAACTATACTTGTTTGCATACGTTGATAGGAGATCAATTCAACTAATAAAATTGACTAAGGCCGACCGCACTTTGGACGCGTTTTCGTACGAATTTGACTCGTACGAACACGTACGAAAACGCACGAACAATCCCGACCTTCGAAGTACTACGGGAGCTCGCAGACTGAATGCGAGTTAGGCTGGAGCATCCACCAGAGCTGTGCTAAGCTGCGTAGCGAGGAATGTGTTTTGTAAGCACCAAGAGAATCACTTCATTTACCTAGCTTCGCTCTGCGCAGCTCTGGTGGATATGGGCTTAGCGGAGCGAGGTTTTTGTTCATAAAAAACAAACGAGAAATACGAGCGTGGGATGTGTTGCGAGAAATGTGTTACGAGGAATGTGTTGCTAGGAATATTGCGAGGATTTGAAAATATGCGCCTACCAGTCAGTCAATAGATGGTGTTTGGAAGAGGTAGATGATCATTTGTACACATTAACACATTACACATTCCCCGCACAGCTCTGGTGGAAAGGGTCACACCGTTTCACATCCTCGCTACACATTTTCGCACCGCACATTTTCCTCGCACAGCTCTAGTGGATGTCCAGCCTTAGTCGTACGTAAACGTGCGTGAAGTTCCGACGTCCGAAAAGAATCCGAACTTGTTGGTATTTTTAATACACTTTGGTGTGTTGATCATAAAACTGCCTATTTGACGGAGTGAAACGTATTCAGTATGCGCACTCAATTCGTACGACCCGTATTCATACGTACGATACAAATTCGCATCCAATGCGGCCGGCCTAAATTCGCAATCGTACGGCAACTGAACTTATTATAGCCGTTCAATCGGTATCTCTATCTATCTAATAAATAAATATTAAATGCTGGTAAGCGCATCACTTGAGAACTGCTGGACCGATAAGCTAATTTTATTTTAACTAGTGGTCGCTAGCGGCTTCGTCCGCGTGGATCTAGTTTATGGCATATTTTTCTGGATAAAAGTAGCCTATGTCCTTGTCCAGGTTCCAGACTATCTCTGTACCAAGTTTCATCAAAATCGGTTCAGCGGTTCAGGCGTGAAAGCGTCACAGACAGAGAGTTACTTTCGCGTTTATAATATTAGCACAGTCAACCTATATCTTACTGATCTTACTCCTTACAGTCGGTCAACGTAGAACATTGTCGCAGAGCAATCGTGCGGGGGGTTGCGGGGTGAAGGGGGCGGAGGTTATGTCCCGAGTAGCCATACTGCATACTTGGGACATAACCTCCGCCCCTACATAATTTTGACATTTCATAGGACCTGTCAAATGTATGGGCGTTGACCCACTGTATGTAGTAAGTAGGTCTAGGTACACTGTGATATAGTGAGGTCGTCTTTACAGTCCGAATTAGGTTTTTATCGAAAGAAAAATTGGAAAAGTTGTCCGGAAAATTGGCAAATTCGGGAAAACCTGAAGGTTTTTTTTTCTATGAGATTTTTGTATGACAGGACAACGTCTGTGGCAGCTAAGTAGTTAGAAAAAATCAGACAATCGTGGTTAAGTTGAGGTTCGATTGCGATTATAAACAATTTTATTAGTGAAACTAGCTTTTGCGCGCAGCTTCGCTTGCGTGAAATTTTAAACACTCGTTAAGCCCCTTTTAAGATGAAGTTTTAAAATCCATAAAGTCCGTCTTTTGTTATTTACTTTGAAGAGTGTTTGTGCCAAATTTCAAGTCAATAACCCAATGGAATAAGAATTTTCATACAAATCTCCTAACTTTGAAAAAACTTTTATCCCTTATTTCACCCCTAGGGTATAATTTCCAAAAACGCTCAAATACGTGTATGTTTATTTGTAATAAAAAATAGATGCATCTATTTAAGGTAGGTACATTATAATTACACTTATTTACATACTTATTACAATATTACTACATTTATTAAAATTAAATTAAATACCGTCAATACTACCTCGACGACACGTTTGGTGCAGTGGCTAAGCGATTGGCTTCTGCGCTACGGGTCGCGGGTTCGATTCCCACACGGAACAAAAATTTGTATGGCCTACTGATGGTTGTTTCGGGTCTGGGCGTTTGTTTGTGAGATTTGTGTCTGTAAACGCACCCACGATACAAGAGAAATCTTAGGCCGGTTTTAGTGCTTGACCGACCGTCGGTGCGTACGTCGGTCGCGCTTGTCATTTGTATGAAAATTCACAAGTCGTGACAGTGCTCGACCGACAGTACGCACGCGTATATTGCTACGCACTGCGTACGAGGACCGTCGGTCAAGCGCGTCCGCATGCGTGCCGTCGGTCGACCGACGCGCTATGGATACATATTAACGCGTTCAGTGCTACACCGATTGGTGGACCGACCGTACGGATGCACGTATCATCGTAAAAAGAATGAAACCTACTAGTTCAAAACTTCATTAATATTGTTTGATTTTATTGGTATCATTACCTTTTAATGATTTAAGTACCTAATTTTGATCAAACATGGCATATATTGACACCGAACGCCTAATTACCGAAGTTCGACTTCGTGAACTTCTGTGGGACAAAGGCCACGTGTTATACAAAGACCGTGATGCCAAGTTAAAGACATGGGAAGAAGTTTGTACAGCTTTGTGTTCAAATTTCGATGAACAGTCGCCGAGTCAACGAAAACATGTAGGTATGTAAGTAAAAAATGAAAGACCTTTATATTCATGTTTATTTATTTATTTTGATACAGAAACAAATTCAAAATATACTATTATTTTGCCACGGCACAGAACCCCACAGATTACTAATATGTAGCAAGCTAGATTGGGTGTACGTGGTCTCTACGTCTTCTGTTCCATATACGTTTACGAAGATAGTAAGCAGCAATTAAACAATTTGTAAACGCGTTCATTTCGTGTACGTGTTTGTGACTGTACCAGTCCGGCCAGTTTGGTTGGTCAGGAGAGCACTGAACGTTAAAAACTGACGATCGGTTATGCGTATCGTCAGGAACGATGGTACGCACCGACGGTCGGTCGAGCACTAAAACCGGCCTTAGTGTGGGGCAATGTTTTTTCAAAAACAAAAAAAAAACTTATACCTTTATTTGAATTTTAATCTTTGAAGTCAAGGAATTCTTTTAAATTATAAAACATCTATCGACTAAATCTAACTAGGTAGGTACTTACTGTAGATTTTCAGAATAAAGAAAAATAGTATTTTTTTTATAAAGTTAGCCCATCCCTACAGGCATGGGTCATTCATTCCCGGTGGTCCCTGGCCATCGACCACAAGCGTCAGCCAATACTCGTAACAAACTTATTAATCATACTCAGTACTTCACATTTTGAATACATGTTTATGCGCTATTGTCCTCTTGAAATACCTTTTTTAACCGACTTCAAAAAGGAGGAGGTTCTCAATTCTGATGTTTGTATTTTTTTATGTATTTTCAGGCATAACTCCGTCATTTATAGACGGATTTGTAAAATTATTTTTTTGTTTGAAAGAATGTTTTCCTGAGATGGTCCCATTTAAATTTGGTGAAGATCTGATGAAGACCCTCAGAGATTGACAATGAAACTCTTCAATGGATAACAACAAATTACCCGGGATTGCTGTAATGGCACGTTTGTGTATTTTTATGTCACTAAAAACTTTTTACTTACTTACTTTTTTTCTAAGTTATTTTTTTCTTAATACTTTTAAATTTTAATACCTTTTTAGGAAATGGTTAATTCATTTCGATGTTATTGCCTAGTTTCGCATTATTATCGTCGATTAAAACATCAGGAAAAATAATGTTGTACTAATTCGTTGATGTAAAAGATTGTTGAAACAATTGACGTAAACTACATATTCTACGTCAATGTTTGAAACTGAAAAATCTGTGTTGTAACATTTCTACGTCAATGTGTGCGTATGTCCTTTCTTCGATGCCACCCCATCTTGCCCCGTGCGCAGTAATCTATAATGGGTAGGTACAATTTAGATTACGATGTAGTCTTTCTATCTCACGAAGGCGGGTGTTGTAACTTTTATGTCTTTGATATAAGGTTCAAATCGCAATAATTCACCCGCCTTCATCAGATAAAATACCTATACCTGCAAACAGATGCGAAATGTATGCAATTTTTATGTAATAACATAACATCACGCCTGTATTCCCCGAAGGGTTGGCAGAGGTGTATAGTAACACCATAAATTCGCTGTAATGCTTAAGTCCCATGTAATAAAGGGCGAGCCTATTACCATCAACCGGGCACAAATCCAGACTCCGGACTGCTACTAAGAAATTCCACACGGAAAAACCCAATAACACTTTGCCCAACCTGGGGATCGAACTTAGGACCTCATGCTCAGCAGTCGCGATTGCGACCGCTAGACCAATGAGGCAGTCATTTTATCTACAAAATAAATAGGGAACTACTAGATATTGTTTTTGCTTTTTTGATTCGTTTGTAAATAATATTTTTGCCGTAGGCAACATAAAATGGAAAACTTCAAAACATTTATTTGCAAAAAGTATACTCAAAAGTTCTTAAGATGCAGAAGTAGAAGACACTGCGATCGACCTTCTAGGGCTAATTAAGTACAGTTAGATAATTCGTTAGTATCTTACGCCTTTATAAATAAACGTGGCATAACTTTACGCTGAGTAAAACTCGGCGTAAAGTTATGTTACGTAAAGTTATGTTATGTTGTGTACTCTGTTTTTTTATGATTAAACCTGGGATTAATCTTGCAGTAAAGTTAAACCGTGTTTATTAATAACGGTGGTAAAGTTTTAAATAAGTTTAAGGTACAAGAGCTTCCGCGCACTGCAAATAAAATTGATGCAAATTTTGTTCGCATAATCTGCTTATTGGAAACGTATGAAAACACGTCAAAGCGCGCGCAAATAATAAATACACCCTACACGGATTTATCAGTCATTGGGAGACTCCTGCTGAGCCGTGCCGTGAATGTTGGCGGCCTGGTATAATATTATGAGAAAATAAAAAATATTGTAAAGTTTTTGCGGAGAATAATCCGTTCATAGTCAGTTTTTTTTTTTATTTAAGTATTTATTTATTTCTTAAGGCAATTGCAACAGATAACAATCACAACATGTGACATAGGTAGACATAAAATAATATCTAGGTATTGCACAGATTGATACCTAACATAATCGCACAGCATATAAACAAAGTTATTATTAAGAAAGAAGAAAGTAAAATGTAACAAGTTCAACAAACAATAATAATTTATTATTTTTTATTCAAATTTTTGTCGAGGCTTTGGTGCTTATCAAACTCAGAACAATAAATACATTCAGTTTATACGTAGATACTGTGCTAAAACTGAGTTATCAAAACAAAAGAAATCACGTTCTCTACTTCAATTTGACAAAAATAAACAAAATGTACTCTTTTTAAAAATTGCAAAGTGTCAAATCTGTAATAGAAAACAAACGTTACCACGTATAGGGTAAACAACCCAATAATAGGCCTGTTACTAATCCGACGTGGATGGATGATCATACTGGTTTTTTCGTCGACCATTTTTTGTGGTCATTTTTTAATACGGCCCGTGGGACCGGACTTTGGTCGTAAAAATGCAATGCGCGTACGAACTCGTGAACACAACGAGCTAAGTCGATTAGTGAAGTTTGAACTAAAAGCTTTCGCTGTAAGAATTTTAAAGAAATAACTGTCCAAAATATATAATCTGCGATTAACTGTGTACTTGTTAAGTTTGAAGAACAATGTAAAACTAGGAAATATTCAAAGTTTCTACTTACAATATACCAAAACAACTTAGTAATTGTAGCGTATTCACTATCATTACAAAACAGAATTAATCCGCTTTTCTCTCGCATAAGTACAATAAACTTTATTATAATGCGTTTGTAAATTACATACCGGTAAACCGGGGTTACTTTCAAATACAGGGGCGACATTGATAGTTACTAAACATTTTGCATTTGGTTAAATATCTGTGTGAAAATGGAACTTGTGCATTTTAATTTAATATTGTAGGGAACGTTGACAGTTTTCCTATTTTACCATTCAGTATAGAGGTGTCTGCGATGTTAGATGGCGATGATAAAAAATGTTAAATGACACCCCTGAATATGTAAAAAAAACGAGTTTTAGATTTTTCGATTGGGGCTACTTTGAAATTCAATGATAGAACAGAGATCATCAAAGTAGAAGCTCTACGGTCCAAGTTTGATAAGGAACATTTCTCCTTTTTGCTATCGAAAATTGTGCTCTATAGTTTTTTTTATCTAGTCTATGTGATTTTACATATCTCAGTTAATTGAGTCTACATAAAATATTTTTGATGTAGCAGCTAAAAGCGAAAATAAATAAGATACAAACACATGAAGCTCAAAAAATTGATCAAAGTAACCCCGTTCTACGGTACTTTATTTTCATCTCGTCGCTTAATCTCTCATGTCTGTTGTCCGTTTTAATAAAAACTACTGCAAAAAAGCAGACCGGTGCGGCCAAAAACTTCACCTGCATGTTTTTTATGTTTAAAAGTCTGTCTGTTACATCATCTTGTTACTACAACAGTTGACAACATAAAAACAGCAAATATACAGATCGAGATCTGAAATATTAAAGAATCGCTCGTTAATAAACACCAGCTAGTTTTTATTGCTTTCAAATCACGACAACTTAATTCTCTTAACAAAAAAGGAGCAAAGAACACAGTTCAGACTAACGACAGCATTTTTCAATTCTGAGAAACTCCAAACTTGAACATGTCTTGTGCATTACTCCCCTTAAAATTATAAAAGGCATAAATTACCGTAAGAACTTTAGCAACGATCGACTTTACACCATTGTGATAACGTTTAATTTTGTTTGTTAATAGTATACATAAACTGCAAAGCAATACCATCCTTATGTCAAACAGCAATAGCGTGGTTTCATTATTGAAATGAATGTTTAAAACCTCTTTTAGTTGGAAAGCGGTTGTAAAAGGAATAGAAGGTAATCTCTAACACCGTACTATTGTAACAAACAACAATGAATTATTTGTCTTTAAGAACAGGGTTTAAAGTTGTCTGTGAGTGTGTTTGTAGGAAGGCATTTCGCGAGAGGAGCAGAGGGGCTCTTGGCATCTCTCGGCTGCAGGTTTGACGGGTTCCGTGTTACTCACACCCTCCCCTGCGCCCGCGCTGCCCCGTCGCCCCCCGGCCCGTCTGCTCCGGCGCAGGCTGCGAGGCTACCCGTCTAGAAGCAATTATGTGTATTAAAAGAGTATGCGTACTGACATTTTGTGGTATAATACCGATTTTTGCGGTGATTTGACCTTATATTAATTACCTACGTCGTATACCAATACCAATAAATACCAACTTATGGCATTGTGTTTACTACAATTCCGAGATAATAAACTTCTTTATTGGAATCACTAATTACCCAACGATTATGCAAAGAAAAACAAATGATATAATGTAACAAACAATCAGCACTGTTCATATTAAAATATTCACCTGCACTCCCCTAAAAGGCAATGCCGCGAATTTTATAGCTATCATAACTTCAGGTTTACTTAATTATTATCAATAAGCACGTTGTAATCGAAACTAACACGGAAATTGTTTATTATACTACTTGTCAACAAGCTGATCTCAAAAATAACTATGCAAATTATTGCAGCGTCTTTCCTGTTATTTTACACCAGCATTAAACTACAATAATAATTCAAATTAACAGTAAATAAATGATATCAAACAATAATCATGGATCAATGAAACCGCGCTATATTTATCAAAGCTATCTTTTATCAGATGTGTCAGTTGTTGGGACAGCTACCCTTGACACCTTCGCGTTCGCGCCATTCAGTGACAGCCATTTCTAGATAACAAAATATTGTCTACGACATTCTTCCTTTTTTAAATGTCATTTCTCTCTTCTTTTGTTTTCTGTGTGACAACGGCTAGGTAATGTTATGATGTTTCTAAGCTAGGTTTTCTTTCTTAAAACTAAGGTGGACTTCCACTCTCAGATTAAGTTAAATATGGGTAATGGTTTGCAATAATTTGCAACTGAAAGTTAAATAAGTCATCGCTAATTTGCCTGCCAAGCAAGAAAATTATCGCAACATCCATTAGGAACGTTCTTTAGCCATCTTTGGAGAAATCTATTGTGAATGTCAAATTCTCATTCTAAACGCGATCGCGTAACAATTACATTTTTGCAATTCGTGGTGGCGCTGATAATAAGACAATCGTTCTGCCTAGCCTTTTCCCAACAATTTTGGGGTCAGCATCCAGTCTAACTGACTGACTGCCATCAGACCTCCGCTACCCAGTTACTGGGCAAAGCCGATATCCTAAGGTTAGACCAGTTGTCAGGTTTTCGGGCGTCTGACTACCCGTCTTAGGTATTCGTATGACATCCAGGACCGACAGCTTAACGTACCTACTCTTCGCGGCACTTGGTCTTGATGTGTAACGAACGGTCACCTATCAACAGACTGACCGCGGCAAGTGCAGCTTAACCTTGCAAATCATATGATACGCGCATTGTTTATTAGCCACCTGCTGTTTTTTATTTTTTATTTATTTACTTTAATTAAAACGGTCTTAGACCAATTACAATAATTAAAGATAGTAATAGAAGACGATACCTACTACATACAATACAAGGGAAAGAAAATAAAATTTAAAAAATATTCTAATAAACTCTTTCATAAATCCCTTACAATACAGTATATTCTTTCACTCATACATGATGCATTTCTCTCGCAGTACTCCAGACATTCCGACAAAATCACCCTCCATTCATCCGCAAACATATCAAAATTCGGTCTGGCGTTATCTGTTAATGAATTAAAATGAGTACCCTATTTTTTAACCGACTTCAAAAAGGAGGAGGTTCTCAATTCGGTTGTATATTTTTTTTTTTTTTTTTTTTTTTTTTTTTTTATGTTGTTACCTCATATCTCCGTCATTTATGAACCGATTTGAAAAATTCTTTTTTTGTTCGAAAGGGTATACTTTCCGATTGGTCCCATATAAATTTTGTTATGATTAGACTATGAACTTCAGAGATATGGAACGGAACTCCTCATCGGATCAAAGCAAAATTCTCAAATTACTAATATTGCTTTGTTTATATTTGTTGTTGGGAACTGACTACTGGAAAAGAGGAGGGGGTGCGTGTCCCCCCCTCCCCCCCTTTGGAATGTTTTCATTATATCGTGTAAGGTATCATTTGAAAGGACTTTTTATGCCCGACTACGTCAAAGCCAAAAAGAAGGGTTATGAAGGAGGGGGTTAAAATTATGATACTAAAACGTATTTGATAAAAATAAACTTTAAAAAAAAGTAAAAACCGACTTCAAAGAAATACTAAAAGGAGTAAAATAATTACCATAATATAAAATTAACAGTTTCAGAAGTCGGTGCAACTCTTCACTGAAGCAAATAGAAGCCACCGACTTCTGAAACTGTTAATTTTATAATATGGTAATTATTTTACTCCTTTTAGTATTTCTTTGAAGTCGGTTTTTACTTTTTTTTAAAGTTTATTTTTTTCGATTACTCATTCCAATGGTAATGCGGCCTCAGTGTGGTATTAAGTTACACATAACACCTTCACAATGTTACACCTTTATATTTTATTGTAGGTACAGGTAAACTTATCGCAACCAAAATCTCAGAACATGTTTATGCCAATGAGTTCGGTTAAATACTTAGTGACTCACTTCCGGTTCATTCTTATGAGGCGAGTCATTGATGTCAACTTATTTGACTGATATATACAAGCAAATCTTCGAAGAAGACTATTGGATTTGATCCATGAGCTCTGCGGCAAAATTATGACAGAATGTTTTATAATTAGGAGTCGAATTATTTACATAATCATCGGTGTAATTTAAGGAATATACAAGGTTAGTCGGAAAGGGGGTACTAATCCGCAGACCACTTAAAGTATCACTGATGACGGTTTTAAAGCAAGTGTTAAAATTTCAAAATTTGATTATTTTTATTTCGATGTAAAATAATTTTTATTTTAGTTTTTTCAAAAAATATTCGTCCCTGCTTTAGTTATGAATTCAGAAAATGGAGCTTCTAATTCGTGACACCAAATACGACCTAAAACGTAAACACAGCTGATCATAGCTAAGGAACGATCGATTTTAGCGTTTTTTTTTTTTTGAGATTTTTGAACAGCCATTTCTCTTAAACTATTGACTTTTGGGGAAAGTTGTAGAACAAAAGTTGTCCATTATTATGTGTACTTTAACACCCTTTCGGATTAGTACCCCCTTTCTGACTAACCTTGTATATCTTCGCCATGTAACATCGCAGGCACCTCTCTACTGATTTGTAAGATAGGAAAACTGTCGATGTTGCCTCTACAGTTAAGTTAAAATGCATATATATATACACCTATATATCTACACCAGTGCACTTTCACGTTCATCTTGCGTCTTCGTCTGAAGCATGCGTGAAGCGCCATAGCGCATGCCTTAATACTAGTTCGACAAAAGCGCATGCCCCTAGCGCACGCTAATCCGTCTATTGTATGTCGACTGACGACTGACCGAGGCGCACCGGTGTAGACGATAAGCTGCATGCGTCTTATGGCAATCAATATCGCATGCGCTTGACGCAAGAGGAATTGAAAGTTGAAAGCGCAAGATGAACATGAAAGCGCACGGGTGTACATACCATAAGTTCCATTTTCACAAGATATAATGACCAAATGCAATATTTTTAGTAACTATCAATGTCGCCCCTGCATTTGAAAATAGCCCCGATTTACCGGTAGAGTCATTTTTTTTTCTATTCTTCATCTTTAGATGGTCCTTGCGGGCCCTTTCTACGTAACCGGGCAGTTATTGGCGAGACCTGAAAAGTCTCCAGCCAAAATATCATGAATGTTAGGGGAGATGTGCTATGCAACGTTGCTATGGATGCGTTTGATATCTACCAATCATATTCATCGGTCTACATAGCGTAGCACTGGTGGAAACTGATTCAACTAAGCTACGTTTTTTTATATGGAAGGATGTGTGATGTGGATGCGTGCTATGGATGCGATCTACGGATGCGTGCTATGGATAGTCGCGAGTGGTGTAGCTATGCCCGCCGCTCCTCGTGTCCTCCCTACTGTCGATACTTTGCATAGCTCGAGATGCGCATCTTCCTCGCACAGCTACATAGCTTAGCATCAGTGGAAACGGTCACATAGCTTAGCTTTTACACTATCGCAGCATAGCTGCATAGCACATCTCTGGTGGCAAGGCATCCTTAGTCATGTACGCAGTAAGAATATACACGAGATTTTTTCGGGTCGAACCATTGTACCGTCGCCGTCGTACCTGCTATTTGTATAAACAGTTGTGCAATGTATCCGATCTAAATTTCACAGTTAACCAGCTGAGTTTTCTGATGAAATGGCAAAACCGGAAATCTTATCACTTCAAGCACGACCTAAAATCATGCAGCTTAACGTAATCAGACCATACTCAGTTGGTTGCAAAAATATATTTTGGAGCATTATCTGCGTTCCTTATCGAAATCTTGACGAGACTTTGATAAACCTGCCTTCAATGTTGCCGACGCACGCCGACGGACGACGGTTAAGCCAATTTCCCAATAAGTAGGTACATTTTATCTACATCGATAACGATTTAAAAGTACCTACTTGTCGAACTTGTTCTAATTTACACGACGTTTTCAAGGTCTTCAAAATACATGAAAGTAAGAAAATGAATGAGGCTTCTCAACCTGTCAATTCTTACTGCACAAAATGTATGTACTGTAGTATGTTCTGTGTATACTCTTTTTCAACAAAAACTCGTTTTTAAAACAAACAAAGCTGAACTGGAGCTTAAAATTGAATCTTATACTTCCGAACCCAAAGGCACGGTAGTGGTTTGTAAATATAAGGTTCAAACAAAATACCTGGATAAACTTCTACAGATCACAGTAATCGTGTAGGTATATGTTACGGCTAATAGCCGAAGTGTGGCTACACCTAGTTTTAGCCGGGTACAACTAGGTGCAGCCAGTAGCAGTTGGTTAGAACTAGGTGTAGCTTAAGTCGACGGAGCCCCGCAGAGCGTGGCTCCTATTTCTGTCTGCAGGGTTTAAAGTAACCTAACACGAAGGGGATAACGGGGGCTTCGTTCGCTCGCTTCGCTCGCTCACTCTAGCCCCCGTCATCCCTAACCTGACCTATCCGTGTCGGGGTTCCCCTTAACCACCGGTTTGCGGCTGCACCTAGTTCTACCCGCTATGATGAAGGGTAAACCTAGTTCTACCCGAGGATAAGTAGGATACACCTAGTTCTAACCAACTGCTACTGGCTGCACCTAGTTGTACCCGGCTAAAACTAGGTGTAGCCACACTTCGGCTATTAGCCGTAACATATACAGGGTGTTAACGAATTCGTGTAATTCCTTAAAACCACATGATCTACTACTGGTGTAGATTGGCCCCGCACGGGAATTAGCCTGAAGAAAATCAAAAAATAAAAATCTTTTTTTTTCATGCGGTAGGGGTAAGTGATCGTATCTAAACCACCTAATAAGGATTCAGTAAAAAAATAGGATTTTTTATTTTTGCAAAAAAATATTTTCTTGCGCTTGAACATTTCGATGCCACGCTTAAAGGAATGAAAGCACGGCGACGCTGCTGGCGGGCAAGACTAACGCGATATCGCTCTTTGCAGTAAGTCAACTCGGGGCTCTAAAATGATTCAGAAATAGAAAACTAAGAAATTATTTTCAATTTTTTTTCAGTTGATTTTCAAAAATTCCCTTTTAGAGTTAATCTGTGTCACCAGTAGATCACGAGGTTTGAAGGAATTACACGAATTCGTTAACACCCTGTATATGAATGAACAATTTTTACTATGGGACCAAGCATAAAATATTTAAAAAAATCTGCTGTTCCATAAATTTTGATCGTGTAAGTATTCCTATTTTGTACGAAACAGCTGTTTTTTTTATATTTCAGTCTTGATCCCATAGTAAAAGTTGTAAATAAATAAAGTTGGTAAAATCATACATAGTTAAGCCTCTTTGTACGTACATACGGCTACACATCAAGCGATACATTCCAGTTTATACTGACCTCTCATTGGAAGGAAATCCTATACAATGCGAGATAAACTTATACTGGAATTGTACAACTTGATCTGTAGCCGTGCTTACGTCCCAGTCCTTTTTCCTTTTGACGTTTAGTAGCCAAAAAAAACCCGACTCAAATGATTCAACTGTTGTTGCCAATGCAATTCTACGTCTGAGGATTTCACAAATAAGTACGTAGTTAGAAATTGCAATGTGTTATTTTGAATAAATAACAATGTCCCGGTAAGATAGCCAAGCCTATTGTTTTGAGATATTTATAATTGGCATTTAATAATGTGGAAATATTCGCATATTAAATACCCATAACTGTTTACTGGCTTTAATTTGAACAAGATATTACGTTTAGTTTATGGATCGTGACATAAAAGCTCATAATTCTTTAAATATTTTCCATTTAATAACATTAGCCAAAATTGGCCCACCGAGGCACGAATATCTTTTGAAATATTTCTTCAAGTATAGATTCAGCTCATCTTGATTGACCGTTAAGGTTCACAAATGTATGGAAAATCCGCTTAAACAAACACGTTGTTTTTGCTAAAAGGAGACATTTTTTTTTTTGTATGGGGGAATATGCCCACCACAAAATTGTGGCCTATAGTAATGAAATGCATGTTGGTTTGTTCCTTATAATCTCTAGATTGCAGTGGTAATATCAGCAAAACTTTAAATAACTGGAATACGACAGTCAAAACATGACTCTCACATTAGGTTACTGTGAGAGTCATGTTTTGATTGTCGTATTTCACAGTATTCCGGTTACATAATGTTTTGCTAATATTACCACTGCAATCTAGAGATTATAAGGAATAAACCTACATGCATTTCATTACTATACGCTACAATTTGTGTTGGGCCATATGATTAATATACGTTACCATTTAATAGTGAGCCCAAAAAAATTGTCTCCTTTCCTTGCTAAAATGTGTCTTATTTGTCCAATGTTATGTGAAATGGAGTTTTTAATTCAAAATTTTCTATCAAACACAATTTACACTTGCATATTTTTATTTCGATTACAAATCCGTCTCCAAGCGTGATGGTGATGATAAAGATAAAATCATCTGTAGCGGTCATTTGATGCCGAGTGTACAGCAGTTAATGGTTACTAGAATTGCCAACCGTCCCGGAATCTGCAACCAAATCATGAAAGTATCCCGTGTTCAACAAAAATCGATAAATGTCGCATACTGGCTCAGTCGCAGAACGTCCACTTCGCAAAACGTCTACCGGACGCAAAACTTCCATTTCTCATGTCTTTTTCGCAAAATATCCCTTTTTTTTTCAATGAACCTCCCTCGTTGGTATCAGTAAATAAACCGGTCCGACATAAAAACCGAAAGAGTAGTTCTGAGAAATGGATAATAACATTTTTGCAAAACTTTCGCAGCGAAAGAGTCATTTTAAACGTGGCGATTATGGTAACCTCCCCCCCCCCCCTCCAACATGGCTTGGGGAGGAATATGTCCAATAGACGTCTTTCGGCTGAATGATGATGATGATGATGACGATAATATGGGACTTCAATGTCAGTTCATTAATCAAAATCACTTGAGCAATGCCACTATTTCGAAACCTAATTAGAGTACGGAACATCTCAATAACAATTGAGTCATCTTGGCTATTTTAATTGGTCAATAAGCATCCTTATAAAATGGGTCATGCATGCATGGTAATTGTTTCATTTGATTTCTATAGTGATAATAATAAAAAAGTAAAAATGCAATCACAGAAAAATCTGTTGCATGAAATGACACCTAACTAAAATATCCTTTTCACCGTGGTGAGTCGTTTCTCTAGAAAAAGTTACCATAATAAAAAATAATTATTAAAAACCGGCCAAGTGCGAGTCGGACTCGCGTACGAAGGGTTCCGTACCATTATCTATGAAAACGATAAAAAAATCACGTTTGTTGTATGGGAGCCCCCTTACATATTTATTTTATTCTGTTTTTTAGTATTTGTTGATATAGAGGCAACAGAAATACATCATCTGTGAAAAGGAGATGTTTGATTTTGGGCCACCACCATGTACAGTATATAGAAAAATAGGAAAAAAATAGGGGATTTCCATAAAAATATAAATAAATTTATTTGAAGAAGAGTACTCTTGTACTGGAATTATAATTTTGCGACGTTTTTTAATATGTTAACCCTTTTTTTCGGGTAGCCATGACAGTTGTGTTTGACATTGACATGAGTTTGACAACTTTTACAGTCCTAGGTTTCATTTTTCGTTTCATTTCACACCTGTAGTTCTATTTTATTATAATTATAACGAAATCCAAGTATTTTCTTCTATAAATAACTTAGATAGGTTATGTAAGTACACAAGAAATAAACACTATGGGGTCATTGACATGTCAACAGTTGTCAAAATGACATTTCACATAATTTCAATCCGCCATTTTGTATGAGTTGTGTTGCTCTCCTTGACCAAGATATCTTGAGTGTACAATTAAACGAAGTAAAATTATAGAAAATTAACATTATAAAACGGTTACTTTATTGTATAGCTATACAAGGTTAGTTTTAGTATATGCGAAACCTGAAATTAGTTTGTTCAGAATCACTAGGAGAATCGATTGACAAATTTTTTTCACCACTTTTTTTTTTTGTTTTTTTTTTTTCATAAATTTCAATTTTGTTTCAGTAGGTTTCTACCCATAACAATTGACGGGAATAGACACCTTGAGGCTTGAAATGGTCAGCTCGATCAGTTTCCGTGTATTAGACAACTCCTGCATAGCACATCTCAGGCATTTCACACTTTTTTAGCGAACTTAACGCGACATAAACTAAGGTGTAACTTGGAGATTTACTAAAAAAAAACACATATTCAGGTAGTTCTGATGAAAATCTTGTTGGGGTGTCTCGGTTTTCGCATAAAGTAAAAATAACGTTGTATTTCCATATAGTGTACATGGTGCTGGACCAGCAGCCTTATTGTCTAACTCAACTGGTAATGGACATGGACTTCATTTTTGACATTTGAAACCTAGCCTGGACTTCAATTGTCACTTTCGTATTGTGTAAATAGCTGTCACATGCAACACCATTACCAGCGAAATTCAAACCCAGTGAATGAATGGAACTTCGTATTATGGCTGATTTTGGTATTGCGTAACACCGAAATGAATTTCAGTAGCAAATTCAAGCCCATGTGAAATGTCAAATGAAGCAGGGAGCTCATTCGAATCTTGTTTGAAGTGTTTTGGTCAAATTTTATCAAAATAAGAAAATTGTGGTGAACATTGTATTAGAAGAATAAGAAATAAATTCCTACCTAATATCTCAGAAGTAATTATTAATCATCTGAACACCCTTATTTTAGTAGATAGGTGCATTCATTTCGGCAAAGAAACTAGGTACTTTTCTTGCAGGCATTCTGAAATAGCCATACTATCTTAGCACTGTTGTGTTGAACATTGTATTAGAAGCGTTTGAAGAATAAGAAATAACTTCCTACCTAATATCTCAGAAGTAATTATTAATCATCTGAACACCTATAATTGAGTAGATAGGTGCATTCATTTCGGCAAAGAAACTGCTTTTCTTGCAGGCATTCTGAAATAGCCATACTATTATATTATCGCACTGTTGTGTAACAACATAACAACTTTTGTAACGCATAAAATCGGTAGTAACTTTTTATTTTGAAACGAATCTTCAGCAAAAAAATTCACACAACACCAACGACTACAAAATAAACCGCGGTCTTTTGACCATAGACTATACACAGACAACTCCAACAGTGAGTGACTTGCGTTTCGTTACTATTTTTTTAGTAAACTTACTGACAAAATACGTGATTAAATTGCAAATAATGACAAAAATAATGCACAGGCTGTGTTTTTACAGCATAATAAATATAATTACCGTTTTTGCAACTGCTAAAACAACTAAATTGCAAATAGTACCATGGCACTATTAGTAGTCCTACTTGCATTAACGAAACGCAAAAACTTGGAAATTGGATTCACACGGATCATTCATTCCGAAACCGAAGACCAGTTGAATACCTTAGACAATACCGATAACATTCTGACTGGGTCGACCACTGGTAATCGACTTCAAGTTCACTGGTAATGGATTTCAAGTTAGACAATAAGGCTACAGGCTCCATACATTTCTGAAACATCTCCTTTCAACTGTCTAACTATCACATTATGAGATACAGCCTGACAGACGGTCGGACGGACAGCGGAGTCTTAATAACAGGGTCCCGTTTTACGCTTTGGGTACGGAACCTTAAAAAAAAACTATTTTATGATTTTTGATAGTATTGTTTAGGTACTCTTTTTTCGATAACAGGCTCCTTACGGAGTAGGAGTGTAGTACGAAGAACAACAATTTGACAAAATTGTAAAATTCATCGTAGAAAAATCACACCTAATTCTCGCAACTCCAAATCATAGATAGGTAAGTAGTCAGTCCACGAATCATTAAAGTCATCGTCTGTAAGCATTATTATGTCATCGATATAAATAATATGGTGATTAACGATCTTTTAAGTAGTGGCTATAGCCAATACGTCTTTATCGAGTCAATCGAATGATTTACTACCGTTCGATAACTTTAATTCTTTGTGTTTCCACCTTCAGGTCTCCTTGACAATGTGACTTTAACTTAGTTATCGTCCATAAAATCAAAATCAAAAAAAAAAAAACACATCTACCGAAACAGGCGCTTATGAAAAGTCGAATTTAGGTGCACGGTTCCAATTAGTCGTTTCCTATTATAGAGAAGAGCCGGCAAGAAACTCCGTGGTTACCCTTTTAAAAAAAGAGTATCTTTAACAATTGCAGTAAATACAGTAACTACTATGATTTAGGATAGTTAAGAGAGAACAATGTAGTCTTGACCACAGACCTGTGAGTAAAGTAATACCAAGTCTTGAGTACAAAAATTAATCAAAAAGAAAAAAAAATATAACACAATATGAATATTAGTAATTTACACAATTATATGTATAGGCAAGTCCACGAAGTTCTCACATTTACAAAAGATAAAATGAAGCTAAACTATACTTGGGAGCAAATAAATCGATCCACTTCTATTTTTCACGAAGGTATAATTGTTATTATTTTTGGTATTATGGAGCAGATCAATTCTAAACAGATATCGCCTATAAGGTTATTTGATAACCTTCACAATGAGGGTAGTTTTTTGTATTTTGAATTATATAATTCATGAAAATAAAACTAATAACCAGGACATGTGAAAAAAAGGAGTGGCTCGATTTATTTGCTCCCAAGTGTATATAAAACAATTGCCATGATTAAATGTTATCAAAACTTAGAGAAAAATAATAATTAAATAGCTTACTTTGGTACCGCTGACTACCCCATGTCTCCCGTAACATTCTAGTCCATGCAATGGTTATCTAGAAGAGATCGCCTTGGCTACAAGCACCGCTAGATAATACCACCCATAATGCATTTTCATTTTGTTTTAGTAAGTTGTGTACATTGTAATATTTTTGGTAATGTTTTTTTCTATACAAAGTGTAACATAAATAAGGACACAACCTATTAAATCCCTTTAATAGGTTGTGTCCTTATTTATTTTACACTGTACTCATTATTTTGAACAACTTTTACTATGGGACCAAACCTGCCTGGGACGAAAAAGAAACAGCTGTTCCCTACATGTAAAGAAACAGCTGTTCGCATATCTCGTCAAAATGTAGGAAACAGCTGTTTTTTTTTTTCGCGATTTCAGGTTTGGTCCCATAGTAAAAGTTGTTCATAATGATGAGTACAGTGACCCCTTAAGAGGTTGTGCCCTTATTTGTGTTACACCTTGTATATTCTGTTTATTTATTATATTATCTACGCCAGTAGAGGACGCCTTAGAAGGATAATATACATCGATGTTATTGGTGATGTTCTTCAAAAAGGACAGGTGCGTTGTACTCTCAACCGGCGTGCGTGTAAGACAAGATGTATGAACGTAAACGAAGCGAAAAAGAGTCCGTAAGAATCGTAGCATGTGAAGTTCTGCAGTTTCTGCTTACCTCCATAGAAAAACGGCGCAAAGCGTTTTGCGAACACATTCATTCTTCGCACAGCTAAGGAGTGGAATTCCCTGTCGGAGTCTGTGTTTCCTGATAGTTACAACCTTGGGGTCTTTAAGTCAAGAGTGAATAGGTTACTTCTAGGCAAGCGTGCTTCACCGTCGACCACATCATCGCTTACCATCAGGCGAGATAGTGATCAAACGCGAGCCTATCGCTAAATAAAAAAAATGTATTTATTTTTTAGTTAACCCTGACTAAGGCAAAAGGAATATATTTATCACCAACTTTTTTGGAAGATGTCGCAAAAACATCTTTGTTATATTTTTATTTTTAAACCTGGCAACATCACAATTTTTTACTATTTTCAATGATAGCAAAAAAAAATGTTGAAAAAAATGTTTCTGATAACCTTACGCCCTATTAAGGGTTAAATAGTCATAATATTTTTCGCACTGCTGAGGTTATTATAGGCTTCTCTTTATTCTACGCCAATCATGTCAATCCAACAATGTTTAATTCACTCAGTTCTTTTTACAATTTTCTTTATATCGTCAGTTTATCAACGCTGGTACATCGAGCACTTCTTTTTAGTATTACCTATACGATTTCAGGGCTCGGGCTCATCTTTTAACTTGACACATTCCGTCTTTATCATCTTAGTTTCTCAGGCCCTTTAAAAGTGTCTTATTATAACTGTCACAACTAATGACCAAAGCCTTTTATAGCGTAAAGGGTTTTGCAAGTTTTTTGCTTTTACGGAAAAGGATTGATATCTACTTGCATGGGTCCGGTTGGCTCATTTGTTAGCCTGTCCAGGCAGCTGGAAGTGTTAAGTGATATTTACAATTTAATTGATAAAATAAAACTTCACATTTAACCCGTATCCAACCCCAGAAGAAATAGCTGGCGGGGTAATATTCGAAGAACATTAACAAATATTAAGAACGTCATTATCATCATTCTTCTAAGGTTAAGAATGCAGATGTTTCCAATAATTATGTAATGAAGACTCATACTATACCACTGCCGTCAAGCAATAAGATAAGAATAAAAGAAACTACTATAATATTAACAACCCAGGAGATAAATGATTTGTTAAAAAAAGATATTTCGAACCCTGCCTCTCTCACAAAACACGTGAAATTCGTATATTATTATAGTACTCAATTAAGGCATTATCAAAACTTGTCATTTACACAGATATGATTATAATCTCCTTTATTCATTGTAAATAGTACTTGCAATGTACATTTAAAAATATTAAAAAAATAGTGGCCCACCGGCATCGGGAACAGGGTCCAAGCTGCCGTTGGTCAGGGCCTCAAAGAGAGCAACCTCTTAAAGATATGCGCCGTGTCCAGGAGTACCGCTTTCTGTATCAAGCCCTTGATCCAGCCGCCCAACGAGATCTTGGCTACTAAGCCATTCGCCATAACTACTGTCGGCACAGTTACTGCTGAATCAACGTCCCACATGGCGATAACCTCGTGTGCCAAGTCTTGATATTTAATTTCTTTATCTTTCTCAACTTTCACGAGGTTCTCGTCAGGCAGAACAGTGATATCAACAATCATTGTTATTGATAATTACCTCGCATTCTTAGAATAATTTAAAGTTATACAATTTAGCAGTAGCAGGTTGTGATGTTACGTAGCTGTACCTACCTATTAATTTTTGCATGCCATAAATTCTATGACATGGACTCACCAACAATTTGTTAACGCCACTGTAATACCTTCATTCTAAGCAAATAAATATTTCTATTCTATTCAGAATTGATTTTCGATAAAAACTGTAACTGTTTGTTGTATGGTGAATTTTTGGCTGTAGCGATAAGTAAGCACATGTTTCTTGTAACTAGGCTATCGTGATGACACGAATATTCGCCAATTTTCTTCAGCAGAAGGGCAAAAACACTTACGAAATGACATGTCATGAATGAAACCGTCATCACGGCTTATCAAATCTAAAATAATTCTAATCAAAAATCAAGCCACACCTATGGACCAAGGTTAAAAATTTACAGCCGATTAATATAAAAGGTGCGGCAATTGCCTCGATAACGCTATCACGGACAAATAATAAACTACGTAATAGCACGAAATTGATTAACTAATCAACAATAAAAGGACATTTTAATGCAAAAAGTAGAGCATCGATAAATATGGGCGCGTAGTGCAATTATCGCGTGCAGTAATATCGAATTATAGTGAATTGATATGAAGTAAATGAAGTTAACCATTTTTTAACTGATGATTAAGATTAGATTACTTTTAACTAAAAAGAATACCGATTTTTTTTTTAAGTTCCAGGGTCATATTCGTTAGACAACTCATTATTTCAAGAACACAGCAATAATGCTGGTAGTAATTAAGTAATAAAATATTTCACTACCATGTAACATCCCATAACATAATATATTTACACGACATTATTGGCAGAATATGCTGCACCTATAAATAATTTCACAACTATAAAATGACCATATTTTTGTAAATTAAGATATTGATTGACTGATTTTATTAAAGGCACCTGCAGAAAATAAATCAAAGGCTATTTTAAAGGCTCTCAAAGTGAGTACCTAGATAACATGTATTAGCTATCTATTTCTTTCTGTTCTCAAAATACACGATCATCATCATGTCCCTACTATACAAATGACAATTATTTTGTGTGGTAACAAATGAAAAAAGTGAAAAATAATCTTTATCCGTTCAAATACCGTCAATCAATCATTGGGATATATACTTTTCTAGGTCAAGAACATAATATAAAGCTGGCAAAGAAATACTTACCTGCCAGGAAAGAGAAACAGGTAAATGAAGTAAATTCTCAGAATTCATTAAAAATCGTTTATAATATAAATTGTCCAGTGCCTATATCCTTCTAACAATCAGTGAAGTGACTATTAAGCAGGATGAAGAAGCAAAATAACTAGGTACCCATACACCGTGGGCCCGAGGTACCCGAAAGATTTTAACCTTCGATTCCGATGCCTAATTGGAGAAGAAAAGCTATATAGTTTGTTGAAAAAAGCTTCATTTTCGAAATATTCATTATTTAATGAAATTCACAAATCGAAAAATATCTATGGTAACAAGTCCCCGGAACGCAGTGTTGCGACTTTTGTCATACCCCTCTCGCCGTATGTCTTGTGGCTCATTTACACGAGGATATTTTCTCGAAGCGAGACTCGTTCTTACTTTGTCTTTCTCGGCGGTGAAAACAGAGACAACATGAAACTCGCTTCGAGAAACTATCCTCGTGTAAATCAGCCTTTATTTGACGGGGAGGGTTGTGAAGTGAGAAGTTTCTTATCCACTCACACGATAATTTATAAATGTTGCCAGTTCAACCCAAGGTATTGTTTACAAGGAAGCACTAAAGTTAATTTATTTATAAGGAAAAGAAAAACAAAAAAAGTAAAAAAAATTTTTTTTCTTTTTTCAACTTTTGTTTATATAACATTTGACTCTTAATAGCATCAGAAAGGCGTGGTTAAAATCTTTTAGGTACCTCGGGCTCACGGTGTCTAATAATATATTATGTTCCTAGACTATGAAATGCTTTGGACTAACGCTTGTATGGAGATCTAGCGGTAGGCTCAAAAAGCTCCGGCTGGATTTAGTAGATCGACATGAAAGACAAAAACCAGTTCCCTAAAGACTTAAAAATACAGGGGTGGAGAAGACTGACCAGCAGGCTGGCATTTGTTGAACGAGACAGCGCTGGCAACAAGAAACAGATAACGAAATTGTTGAAGTAGAAAGGCAAGGTGCTTTTATTTCACTTCCACACTATACGAACCTTTCACCAGTTCGATAAAAGGTGCTAAGCCGTGCTATGCACCTGAAAAGACTCGTATTGGACTCTGAATTCTCAAAAAAGACCAGAGAAACGCTTTTCTTCCCACATTTTCTTCCGGATTACTACTGATTCCTTACAAACGGTTGCAAATCTTTAAGCCAGACCTTCCTTTTCTTCCTTAGTCGTTCCCTTTTGTAAAAGTCACAACAACATAATCGTTCAGGGGTGATTCTATCATTACAGTTATAGCTAATATCGGTTTGTCAGGATTGCGAGCAAGGTAAATGTAGTAAATAAAACCAACATAGACTCTCCACCACTGAGAGTACTTGTATTTGAGTTAGTGTTAGTAACATGAACTAGATCACAATATAATACTTAACACAATTATTACAATTACAAGATCATAAAAATAAGGACAAGCTAAACAGATATAAAAGGTCAGACTTCTACAGCTGATCTACACAGAATGCTCCTGCTTCGTTGAATGACCACCGCCTTTATAACATCGGGTGCATTGATCCATATCGACGACTACCTTCCTTTGTCAACATTGCCTAGTGCTACCCGCTACCGATAACACTTTCTACTGAGGAAAAATTATTATACAGTTATTTTTCTTAATCATTTTTAAAATGAGGTCTTTATGTGTGAAAAGTTTACAGTCTCCTAAAGATAGTCTTCAAAAACCAATGCGACGTTTCTCTCATTATATTTCTCTTGCTTTCCTATTCTTTTAATAAAATATTCATTCAACATTGCAGTATAATATACCTACCTGCGATAAGGAAGAATAACAAAATGCATCACCCTTTGGCTTACGCAAGCGGGATTTTTCATTTATATTGTAACAAACAAATAAGGTAAATAGTCGTAAGTATTTATCCATAAGTCTATAGTGTGGTCTATAGAGCTTGCGGTTCTAATATTTGATTGACTGAGTTATAATTATGTAGCTCAATAACTTTCCTTGTAAGGGACACTAGCTTTTGCCCTCAGCTTCGCTCGCGTTAAAAAAAATCATAACACACTACTAACGTTTTATAATAATATAATTTAATCATGATTCGAAAGACACGTGGCGCCATCTATTATCATTATTGTTGTTTTCCTCGGGAACAGTATTTTTTTCGGCATGAAAGGCACACTATGTCCGTTTCTGTACACCTGACAACGTAGGTATATGCAAAATTTCAGGATGATTGGTTCAGTGGTTTAGGCGTGAAAAGGTAACAAACAAACAAACTAGGATTAGGTTAGGATTAGGATTAGAATAATTATACAAAGTGTAACAGAAGTCTGAAATAATAGTTACTCTAAGGGCGTATGAGGTTCCTTATTAACAAATCAATCTGCCTAGCCTTTTCCCAACTATGTTGGGGTCAGCTTCCAATCGAACCGGAAGCAGCTGAATATCAGTATTTTACATGGAGCGACTGCCTATCAGACCTCCATAACCCAGTAGCTGGGTAATACGATACTCTTGGTAAGACTGGTTGTCAGACTTTCTGGCTTCTGACTTTCTCCTTATTAACAATCCTTGAGCATAGATGTTGGAACTGAACCCCTACCAGTAGTTGAGTAAATCACAGCGTTAATTTTCACCAAAAACATTCAAAAATAGCCCTAAAAATCAGTTACAAAGGTGAATAAACGCGATTAAATAGGGTACAGATAGGATATTTCATTTTTAACCTACTTAACACCTGTTTTAAAACAATTATTGTCTTGAGAAAATTGCTGCTAGATTTACTTTTGAAAAAAAATGCTTCTTTATTTCTTGCTTTTTCAGTATTTTTGCAAGTGATTCTCTCTACCTGATTGATATAAATAAATACATGTCCTTCGATATTATTTCGAACTTTTGTTAACGTTGTATAGAGCATGAAAGAAGACGAATGAAAAAATATTGCATGTAGCGGAGATGAGAATGCTTAGATGGATGTGTGGAGTGACCAGAATGGATAAGGTCAGGAATGAGTATATTAGAGGAAGTTTGAAAGTAGCGCCAGTGACAGAAAAGTTGAAAGGGAACCGTTTGTCTTGGTTTGGGCATGTGAAGAGGAGAGATGAAACGCATGTGACAAAAAGAGTTATGAGTATAAATGTGGATGGATGGAGAGGAAGAGGGAGGCCAAAGAAAAGATAGATGGATTGTGTGAAGAATGATATGAAAGAAAATGGAGTCAGTGATATCATGACGGGTGACAGGACGGAATGGAAGAAGAAAATGTGTTGCGCCGACCCCAAATAACATGGGATAAGAGCAGGAAGATGATGATGCTTACGGGCTTTGGCATCAATCGAAACCAAATCCAATGGAAAAAAGTTTAGGATAGGATATCCACCTTAGCATCTTCTACGTCTTCTTCTCTCGTATCGGTACGAACTATACAAGAGTAACTCATGCTATAGTGAAAAGACTACCTAGTCAGCATTGTTAGTAGCGGGGCTGACTGCCCAGGATGCGCCGGACGTACTTAAGCATCGTCACTAATGTTGGGCGTTATAACATATAACAGCTAATATAATTCATTATACATTTCTAATATTCTAACCATTATTTATTTGCAACAAAGACTGTTATAATATATACTAGCTGTACCCGCATGCGTTGCAATGCACTTTTTCCTACTTACTACCTACCTACTACCTACCTACTACCTACCTACTACCTACCTACTACCTACCTACTACCTACCTACTACCTACCTACTACCTACCTACTACCTACCTACTACCTACCTACTACCTACCTACTACCTACCTACTACCTACCTACTACCTACCTACTACCTACCTACTACCTACCTACTACCTACCTACTACCTACCTACTACCTACCTACTACCTACCTACTACCTACCTACTACCTACCTACTACCTACCTACTACCTACCTACTACCTACCTACTACCTACCTACTACCTACCTACTACCTACCTACTACCTACCTACTACCTACCTACTACCTACCTACTACCTACCTACTACCTACCTACTACCTACCTACTACCTACCTACTACCTACCTACTACCTACCTACTACCTACCTACTACCTACCTACTACCTACCTACTACCTACCTACTACCTACCTACTACCTACCTACTACCTACCTACTACCTACCTACATGATGTCGAACGGGATAAAAAGTATCCTATGTCCTTCTCCTGGCTCTAAACTACCTCCCTGCCAATTTTCAGCTAAATCGGTTCAGCCGTTCTTGAGTTATAAGTGAAGTAACTAACACGACTTTCTTTTATATATATAGATTATTGTCTATAGGTAATAGTCGCCCGCCACTCGCGTCGAGTCGTTAGGTCGGCCGAAAGCGTCACACAATTATGAACTTTAACTCACAAATGACAAGAGCAAATTTTTACCACCGTTAAAATAACATAAATATTTATATTAGTGTGAACTTGTTTCATATTACTGATAAAATAATATTGTCGTACTTTACATCGTATTAAAGCGTCACACAATTATGAACTTTAACTCACAAATAACAAGAGCAAATTTTTATTACCGTTAAAACAATTTTATATTATCGACGGTCATAAATTCAATTGGCGTAAGGGACAAAGTACAGGTTTTCAGTACGAGCAAAAAACAAAAAAAGTATGCATTATCTACCATAACTTTTTAATTTTTAAAGCAATTTTCATGATGTCTTTGGCAAAAGAACTTGAAATAAAGCTCTCTTTTGACTGGTAATACTCAAAATAACTTTAATTTAATAGTTTCGGAGATAGTGTCCTTTACTCTTGCTTTAATATGAGAACTTGTCCCTTACACCGATACATAGTTTGTGTCAGTTTGGTCGTAAGTGACTATAATACTATAAAGTCTTATGAAAAATATGCCGTAAGTAACATGTACCCAAATAGAAACACCCCAAAAGGGATGTAAATGTAGCACATCGGAAAGTCTTTAAAGCTATATTTTACTTTGTGTTACCTATTTTGAAGTAAAAAATGAATAGGATAATTGAAAATGCCGCCATTATTATGGAATCAACTTTTATTAAGAACAAAAACAATAACTTTCTAGTTTTAATCATTTTGAGATCAACACCACATTATCAACACAACATCACGCGCTAGTGCACGCCTAAAATCCGGGGAGCCCCTTAAAGAAAATCAAATAACGAGTAATTACATTCTTAAGCTCGTTTTAAAAGAAAAGTTAATACTAGAAAACCAATAATAAAGATATAATAATAAGATTCACTTAAATTAATTTATGATTTTTATATAGTAAGGCAGAAATGCAACATCGATTACATCAGAAACTTGTTAGATTGAATCAATTAATTCGATCTATTGGCATCTCTAAATGGCGCGAAAAACAAACCGCCCGTCACGCGTATTTTGATAAATACTTACGAGTGATAATTGCTCGCTTTATTGTTATGTTTTAGAAGAAAAAAAAATCGTTTTAGATAAAAACACAATAAAGAATCAAACTTTCTTTGATTTTAACGTAAGTGTTACCTATTTGTTTTAAATAGGTAAATATTAAAAAAAAAAAAAAAAAATTAAATTTGGTAAATATTACTCAAACAAAAATTATATTGTTTTCACGATAAGAAGATTAAAATGACACAATCATGTCAATAGGAGTTGTGACTTGTCATGTCTAGACATGTGACTGTAGTCGATTCAACTATCGATAAAATTTCAGCGAGAATTTGACAAATTATTGTAATGTGATTTTATGTACATTTCAAATACTTGTGATTTAAGTAATTAGGATTAAGTCAATTAGCATGCATATCTTCAACAATAGACGATTACGTGCTGATGTGATAATGAATCCAGCAGGTATGGGATGAGTGAACATAAATGTTTATTTATCACCAATAATAATTAATTCTTAGTGTTAATGTCCGATTGAATCTACCTATATGATTATAACTTTTTAAGGAATTATGATCTTAAACTATTTTTTTTATGACATTTGTATGCCCATGAGGCTGATCACAGCATGACCTTTGTATAAATAAGACCTAATTATTACCTGTGAATCACAAATAAATGATTTGATTTGAAAAAAATAAGCCCAGTAGCCGGGTCGCGAAAACGAGGTTTATCTTGCGAAAGGTTCGTCGGTCCTGAATTTTGGATGTGTTATGTTAGGTGTTTTTATGAAAAGCCCACAAACAGACACACAGACAGAGAGAGAAATAGACAGCCAAACAAAAAGACAGACATGGGCTTCAAACCTATAAAATACCTCTGATTTTGAGTCGGGAATGAAAAATAAGAATTTAATTTTCTACAAAATTGATGTGAATAATTTTTGGCATAAAACCCATAAGGAGTTATTTAATAAAAACTCATTTTTGGGTTCTTTAACCCAAGATGGCAGAGCGCGCCGAAGTCACTCAAGGTACAAAATTTGTAATTTTTATAAGAACACATATCCATAACACGTATCCAAAATTTAGGACTGACCGACCTTTTGCAAGGCAACTGGGCTATAATGAGCCTTATTTTAATTATTCAATCAACTGAGCCTATCGTCTATAATTATTACGATAGTCAAAATATTCATTATGTTAATATAAATTTATCGAAATTATTTTATCGATACGCACGTCTCTGGCAACTGGTACCATCTGACGAAAGTTTGAAAACGCGTCGGGTTTTTTTAAAATCATGTATGTAATATATTATTAGGGCGTTAAACACATATAACTATATTGTTTCTATGTTTCTGATTTTAAAACAACCTTTTGGGTAACGCTTTATTAATATTTTAAATTGATTTAATACTTGTTGAATTAAATTGTCATACACAAGCGCCATTACAATTTATTTTCATGTCATGAACTGACATCTGCCAAATTAATCAAGTTACCGTGAAAGCAATAAAGCAAACTACATGGACAAACAATACGATGTAATGATGCGTAACGGACAAGATTGTTACTTCGATTTGGCGTAAGGGGCTTTTTATTTTGAGTCATATGTCGTATGGGACAAAACGGAAACTTCGTGAACCTTAAAACAATTTTCTTTTTTCTTTTTAGTACTTACGTCAAATGTTTGAAATATTTTTTAAATTAGTGTCCTTTAAAGCAAAATGCAGCGTTTTATGTACCAAAATTTCAGGGGTGTAAAGGAATTATTTGTAGAGCTACAAGAATTTTAAATATGCAGAAAGATAGAGGAGAAAAAATCAAGTACGATGGTGTAATAATATTTTTTTTGTCAAATGTCCCTTACGCCAATTGAATTTATGACCGTCGTTATATTAGTGTAAACTTAGTTTCATATTACTGCAAGTCTTCTGCTCTATTGATAATTAGTGTTCCTTCAATACAATACAATATAATATATATTACAACAGTTAAAAACAACAGTTTGAAAATTATAATATAATGTATAATGCATTAGGAAAATATATCAGTTACGCCCAACATTAATCGTCACTCGTGGAGGCTCTTTTAAAGCACCCCAAAGTTTCACAAAATCTTGTAGTTTAGTGTTTAGTGATCTGGCCTAAAAATTAAACTTAAAACGAAGGGACGCTTGCTTAGGGAAACTCTAGCTAGAAGGGCTGGCGTAGGGAAAGTCCCATTTACAATACTCATAGGTACTCACATATTTGTAGAAATATCAGCTTTTACCGCAGAATTTGTAAGGAAAAACGTCGCAAAACACCGTGTGTCACATGGCCCTTGGATCTTACTGTCGGTATATTGACCATTTTAATAGTGCGACCGTATTATATAATTAATTTGGAACTCCTTAAACGCGCGTTAATCTTAGCAAAGTTGCGGTTAATTCTTCAAACGACTTCCTATCACCTACAAATCAATTTAAAACCAGATCAAATCGACCGCTAAACATCAATCGACCACTGCCAGAACCGCTGATACTGATAAAACAAAATACACATAGATTAACTAAATGTATTGCCTACAAGAATTTATGAGGACTAAGATAAAATAGTATACTATACGACAACTTAATGCCTCCTTAAGACAATCAAGAGTCGTAAATGGCAGGTCTGTTAGATAAACAATTGACAAACGTTCAAGATAGGAGTGAAACAACTACTGTTTTTGAAGGTCTTGAAAGATTAGAGTTGAAAGCAGAAACTCACGTAAGGAAACACGATTTTGATGTTTACACAGTGATTTTCTTTGTAATGTGTTTTGATGACAATTAACCATGCCAGTTGTTTTATATAGTTTAGCGTCCTTTTACCTTTTGTAAATGTGAGAGCTTTGTAGACTTGCTAGATGCCTGGATACCTATTTAATTTGTGATTTGTGACCATATTTTTCATTTTGTTTTTTTGTGTGGTTTCTGCTCTTAAGTCTACTTTGCTCTCTCATAACTATTCTAAGTCTTAACTGTACCCACTCAAATTGTTAAAGATATGAATTTTAAAAGAGTAACCATGGAATTACTTGCCGGCTTTTCTCCATAGGAAACGACTAATTGGAACCGTGCACCTAAATTCGACTTTTCATAAGCGCCTGTAATGGTTTATGTGAAATAAAAACTTTTGTTTTTTTTTTTATAATAGATCATCAGTTTTTCAATTACCCGACATCACATTACTTAATTAAATTAAATTAATTTGATGTTGATCAAGTTCTGTCTAGAATAGACGAATGCAATTTTTATCATTGATGTTGTCCTACACATCATCGATTAAGGATTTGATGTGCTGAGAATATCTGATGTGCTGATATCAGCTTTGGCTTTCAGTCAAACTATGCCTGAATTAATAATTGATAGCAAAATATTGGAAGGTTAGACAGTAACAGTCGCTCGCAGCAAACAACACCAATAAAGAAGCTAACTGTGCATTTAGCTGACAATAAATCCAAATACATAATAATATGTCGGTCTTCAAAATCGTTAAATCACCAGACTACATAATAAAACTATTGTATCGTACAATCTAGGACAGTTTTGCACCACGCTTGCGCATGACGTTCACGTAAAAGAAGTATTTTTTTCGAATATGCACTTAATATTCAGAGAAGCGACAGTTCTTTGTGTTGTCGGTAAAAAGCGGTCGAAGTACCGGTGTGCATGCTAATGTCTTTGCTTTATGAGGTAGATAGATATGGGAACGAGTTTGGACCATGGCTAAGTATAGCCACAGTAGATATACAGTGTGTCTGGCTACAGACTGTACATACGAAAACCATGAACTCTGCTCTCATCATTCTGAACAACTTTTTCTAGGGGAAAAACTATGAATTCTTGAAAAAAAATCTGCTCTTTCATACAAAATAATCAATGTTGATTTTTTTTAATGTTTTTGTTTTTTTATATAGAAATATCTAAAATGTAATTTTATATGTATTTAAATGAATAAAGGGATATACAAGGTTAGTCGGAAAGGGGGTACTAATCCGAAGCCCACTTATAGTATCGCTAATGACTGTTTGAAAGCAAGTGTTAAAATTTCAAAATTCGATAAATTTTTTTCCAAATGAAATGATTTTTATTTTAGTTTTTTCAAAAATTCTTCATCCCTGCTTTAGTTACAAATTCAGAAACTGGTGCTTCTAATTCATGACCCCAAATATGACTTAAAATGTAAACACAGCTGATCATAACTGGGGATAGATAGATTTTAGAGATTTTTTTTTGAGATTTTTGGGCCACTTTTTCTCTTAAACTATTGAGTTTTGGGAAAAGTTATAGATCAAAAGTTATTCATTATTATGTGTACTTTAACACCCTTTCGGATTAGTACCCCCTTTCTGACTAACCTTGGATATCTAATAATAAATGCCGTGGTAGCCTGGAGGTTACAGACCCGCTTGTTAAGCACTGGGTTGCCGGTTCAAACCCGGCATGTACCAATGTGACTTTTTCAATGTTATGTATACTTTCTTCGGTAATTTAAGACGCCGCTGACATACGGTGAAGGAAGACATCGTGGGAAACCTGGACTTAATGGTCTGAAATCGCCAACCCGCAGTGAGCAAGCGTGGTGATCAATACTCGTATGAGAACAGGCCTTTGACCTGCAGTGGGACAGTTACAGGCTAATATTTATTTTAATTTATTATTTAATAATATAATAATGTAGGCCAGTGAAAATGTCGCCTGTCACGTAGGACCTGCGGTCTTCAGAAACCTAACCACAAAGTTGAATCATTATTTGATATTTGAAACAGGTAAATGGTAAGTAAATGTTGTTTCTGCACCATATATTCCCCACTAAACCAACAATTTTGATGCGTCAATTAAATTTTTGGTTGAGTCATTATTATATGGGTGTTTTATCAATGATTTGGCGTTACTATGAAGTAGGTAGCTATCCATTTAGGATTGAGTGGTATAGTATAGTAATTAATAATAGATTAGTCCCTTTTTAAGTACCTTCGTCTCTAACATACACTACTTTTTTCAGTAATTTCTTCGATGAAAAAAGAAGTCTATAGCTTGAACGAAATAATATTAATTCAAGCACAGAAAAATGAAGTGTGAAAGAATGTATTTGAAAAACTTTCAACAGTGAGACAATAAAGGTTAAAGAAAATAGTTTTGAAATTACGAGTCCAGCATTTCCATAGAACTAGGCAAAAAAGTGGTTTGAGCAATTTTTTCCCCCGACATCAGCCGGAATTTAGACTGCATGCAGAGGTCAAGAAACTAGATACAAATTACCTTTTTGCAATATATTACCAGAACATAGTCCTTTTCAAGCAAATAATAATTCTCGGGACAAGGGAACTTGGTGATAAGATACGATAACTTTAACTTACTATTCAAAGGGAAACATTTTCAGTAGCAGATCCAATTATATTTTATACTGGGTCCGATTGCGTTTTTTCGGCGCACTTAAATAATGCTGATTATTGATTGACTTAAATTAGTCCAAAATTCATAGTAATATTATTGCGTTTGTTGATTAATTATGTCCACGAGGGACTATTTATGTCCAATTCGGACTTAATCTATGTCTGCGCATGTCTTTTGCTATTCCGTTTCTGACAGTTTGACAGTTCGTCGGCGCTAAATGAACATAAAGGTTTAGGAAGTGTTGTTATTTAAGTCCGTACTTATTTAGTCCGTACGTAAGCGAAGTTTCTTCAGAAAATAGCGAAAAATGTTTCCTTATGGCTGGGCTATCATTTAATGAGGAACGGCAACGGTATGAGTACGAAATATAAATAAGAAACGGCGCAACAAACTCCCCAGCAATTTTATTATTTCATAAAAGTAATAAATTAAAATATAATACATATAATTTTATTTAAATCGTAACTTTTTGCACCCTTTTTGAAGATTCGCTTTTAGGTAAAACAGGCCTCCTATTTAGAGCGGGCATTTTTTACCGAGAACTATTAGGTACCTCAAGCATTAGTAATCTGTAGATAGGCGGAGTTAAATTGAATTGAGATATCGAATAAAAACCAATAATACTTATACACTTACAGTGCGTACTTCGATATGACTGGGTCAAGGCGTTTATTACCAACGTAATCTCGCTTAATTTGAGAGCATGGTCGCCGCGTCACGAGACTTTCTTAACAATGATAATGCACTTATTGAACAGACATAGATATGGTTATAGCTTTTAAAGCACTTGCGGGGGGAGAGGGTTGCCTATACAGGGTTTAAAAAGACCCATCACATAGCCGAAATCTACGCACTCTGTACATCAAACTAAATTACATTGACCAAAAATAATTGCTGGGAAACGACTTTTATTTTTAGGCATAAAAAAGCGCTGATTTTTGTAGCGCGCAATGTAATGCACGTAACCGACTGTGCCTGTGTGTCGTGTAGCGGCTACACAGACACAGCTGAGCCACAGGCTGAGCCAAGGCGGTCGTCTGCGTTTGATATTCATTGCGTTTTAGTAACTTCAAATGCGTAATTTATTAGGAAAAATTAAAAAAATTGTTAATGTTTTTTTGGAAGAAAGCTTAGTATTATCACTTCTTCTCCTCTTCTCTCGTGCCAGCACGAGCTATACGAAAATAGCTCATGCTGTGGTGAAAAGATTAGCCAGTCCGCGAGGTTGGTAGCGGGGCTGACTGTCCAGGGTGCACCGGACGTACTGAAGTATCGTCACTCGTGGAGGCTCTTTTCATGCGCCCATGCATTATTATCACTTAGAATGCGATTTTGGAAAAAACTACAAAAAAAATGTCACACCAATGATTTCCCATGTATGGTCTAGTAGAAAAAAATGATCCCAATGATGGGTAGAATACGTGGTTTTCGTTATCGTTAAGGGTATTTTTACACCCGATATATTCTATGCCGGAAACCATGCACCATGAAGAACGGCTTAATGATGATGATTCAGCCGAAAGAAGTCCACTGCTGGATATAGGCTAAAGGCTGGGGCCTCCCCAATAGGGGTGGGGGGGTTGCCATAATCGCCACGCTTGGCAGGCGGGTTGGCGATCGCAGTGTGGTTGTTAAAATACTCAGAGAACGCTGCTGCCAATCCTCTAGTAAATCGCTTAGTCGCCTTTTACGACACCCTTGGGAAGGGGGTAGTATTATTCTTTACGTCCTCCTGCATTTAAGCCGACACCACACGGCTTAAATGCAGGAGGCAAAAACTGTTTGCTGTGTCCTCCTGTCGCACTTGTAATTACGCAAATCTACATCTTAGCTCATCTCCTAACTGTGGGATGTAACAGTTATTATGCCGATAGTCATTACAACCAATGTTTTAATAGCCAGGAGCCTTTTTTTTTCATGGGAAAATCCTCATGGATTCCCTTCGCCCGGGAAGGCGAAGGGGTATGCCGGACTCTTACCGGCTAAAAACCCACGGTGTTCCTTCTCCTGACCCTTGGCCGAGGTCGCGGGATTCGCAGCTGCATGCACCGCGACCCCGGCAGGCCTCGGTCTGCCAGCACCTGGCAGACGTCCTCCTGAGAGGCGCGCACGGAACTTCTCCGACCAGTAACAGGCCTTCTCGGGCCTGTTACTGGTCGGGCGACGGGTCCCCTAACCCGCCGCCCGCAGGCCACACACTACCTCCGGTAGCCGGAGATCGTCGCGCACCCTCCGGCGCCCGGTGCGTCTTGCGCGGGAAGGGTGAGTGGCAGCTACCTCTCTCTCCCTCTCCGCTCCCTCCTTGGTCGTCATCACCTCCTCGCAGAAAGAGGCGACGATTTCCCACGCACTCTCGCTCCCAACCATGGATAGAACCACGGCCGGATAATAGCCAGAAGCCTCAACGAACCGCTCTCTAGAGCCTTGACCGCCGGTAACTTGGACCCTGTTGGCTGTTCCTGATGCCGGTTGTTTAATAAATGAGTCGATAATAATGGCTAATAATGATGACAAAAAAATAACAATGCATCATCGTGAAATGCAATTTATTAAGATGATGTTAAACAATGCATTTAATTGATTTCAATTACATTTTCCAATAATATTAACGAATCAATATAGGTATTGGCTATTGTTAGAACTGCATTCATTTACACATTGTTAAGTGGTTTTCGTTTAATCAGTGATTTTATCGGGCATTTATACAATGGGTACACTTTTGATTTCGAGCCAATCGATGTAGGTACGAGGGGGATTTTCCATGTCCAACAGTAAAAGTAAGCGCTATTTGTATAATTGTGTACTAAAAATAAGTACAATTACTCTTTTTTTTTCGGTCTGATCTAGGCTAATAAGTTCACAAGCATCTATTTCATCTCCTAATACAAGGTTAGTCTGAAAGGGGGTACTAATCCGAAAGGGTATTAAAGTACCCATAATAATTAGTAACTTTTGTTCTACCGCTTTCCCCAAAAGTTGAAGAGAAATAACTGTTCAAAGATTACAAAAATATGCTAAAATCTATCTATACTCAGCTATAATCAGCTGTGTTTACATTTTAGGTCATATTTGGGGTCACGAATTAGAAGCTCCATTTTCTGAATTCGTAACTAAAGTAGATACGGAGAATTTTGAAAAAATAAAAATAATTTTACTTACCTACATGGAAATAAAAATTATTGAATTTTGAATAAGAGACTTCAATAGTTTGTAACACCTACTGCACTATATTTTAACAAATAAACTGATCATTCTTTCTTTCTTACAAATTTTTGTTCCGTGCGGGAATCGAACCCACGACCCGTAGCGCAGAAGACAATCCCTCAATCACTACACCAAACGTGTCGTCGAATTTATTTATTACAAAGATACCACGGTATCTATTAAAGTAAAGTATTTAGGGGATCAGTTAATGAGGAAAATGGTTTTCGAAATCATGTACGGGACTCGATATAGTTACGGTTTACGAATAATTATTTATTTCGATATTCGATAGTTTCGGTTACGATTCCGGAGCTCCATAACATCCCTGGTTTGTTCCTCCTTTGAAAAAATCCTATATCCGCCCTTGCTTCTGACTACAAGAATAAAACCTTTTTAAAACAAATGGTTATCACCGAACTGTAAACCAATATGCTGACGAGAAATCAGTTCAGGCTGACCACTGACCACTTTATCTTGGCACTCGATGGTGGCGCTGCTTGCAAAGGCAAATCTATAATTCAATACTTTTGAATTTAGTTCTCTGTTTCAGAGCAGGCCAAGATAAACTGGATACGGTGTAACACGATATGTTATTATTGCACGTGGTACAGAGTACAATATCACAAAAGGTGTGTGCATGCATTACTAATTCTTATCTGGTAAGGAAAATCATAATAAATAACTATATTGCTCATTAGTTATAAGCTATAATTATCCTCTTGAATTCGCTTATTAATTGTATCGCACGATCACTCGTTAACTACTTTGTTCTATGACAAATAATATTATCGTATCTATCCCACAGTTATTTTCCGATTCAAACATTATTTGTACAATTGTTGTAAACATAAAATATAATAATTTATTTGTTTCTAGCTTCTGCCCGCAGCTTCGCTTGCGTGAAATTTTGGGCTTAGTACTTTAGTAGGCGTTTCGGCCGCTGAGTTTCGTCCGATCCGGCCGAAACAGCCATTTCATTATTATTAATAAAATCCGAGTAGGTAGGTACACAACCGTACTAATTAGATGAACACGGCTACATACATAATCTACATATCAACCTATATATCTCCAGTATAAGCTGATCTCTCATTGTACGGAAAGCCTATACAATGCGACATCAGCTTATACTCTGATAATGTACAGTGGCCGTGCGTACATCTTTCACCTCTATTTTGCTTTTTGAACCGACCTTTGGACCTGCTACAGATACAATAGAAAATTACAAATTTCGACTAACAGAAACAGCCTGTCAGCCAGTGTATCTGAAAGATTATGTCCATAAATCATTGTCTAGTGATTCAAAATATTATCAGAACCCTATTATGTCATTTCTATTAAATTCTCTGAGTAAAATTTATCTTTCACTACGACGCATTTGTGCGACAATTTCGCAAGAAATCCAATCTTATCGTAGACGGATATCGATGATAACTAAATTCATGGATATTGGACGACGCATCCACGTAATGCTTCTACAATAACCACTTGACGTTCAAAGAGATATCATTCTCCTTGAAAATTTAGTGGAATATATAGAATTTTCAATGGAATAAACAGGGTTTCCCTTATTTACCAACGCCACCACAACCAGCTCTGTTAATGATAATATGTAATCTCAGCTATTAAGTATTGTAACAAAGGTTTACATGACAATAAAACTTGACCCTATGATTGTAAAAAGTGATTTTGTCTTGGCCCTATTGCTGATTTTATGTCCTTTTTAAGGCTATCAAAGTCAAAAAAAGTCGGTCACAGCAATAACTGCATTGACAACAATTTAACAGACAAAAACACCAATTTATCATCAACAGCCTTCGCGTCTTTTACAGTCAAAATAGACAGTCTTAAGAAAAAAAGAATACCTCTTCCATTATTCATTAAATGCATTATTTAGTAAGTAGCGCCCACTTTCACAAATTACCAATTTCAAACATTATTAAAACCACGTGCATGGGATCACGTTCGCTCAGAATGATACACGGGGTGACGCGAGATTTCTAACGATAAGTTACAGTGTGAAATACATGTTTAAAATTATGACACAATATTAAGCATCATCTACTTCGAAGAACCTTCTGGATAGAGAACCTTCGAAGAACTTTCTAGATAGAGAACCTTCGAAGTTCCTTAATTGCCCCAAGACGAGAAACTAACGGTTTATTATGGTCGCAAAGAAAAAAAAACTAAACCCAAAAAATTACAATGCTATATTTCTATGCGTCAACTATCTTAAAATTGACTTTATCTAGGGTACTAGCATAACAATTCATGTCTTAAAACTAATTGAAATTTATGTTTGCATTAGTTGTATCGATTTTTAGCTTATCGCTAGACTGCTAGTGCATCTGTGACTTCCGTATACCCCGCGGTATTCCAAACGCTTCATACTTATTTGTGTACTTGTTGTACTGTTACTCCTATCATAATAATTAGCATATAAATAAGTAATAGAAATCTGGCTTCAATCTATAATGGCAACACTTTTAAGTTTGTCCCAAGTGCTCATATTGTCTACTTGTAGATGTACCAAGCAAGTTTTATCATTTTATTGAAGGGAAAGGAATGATTCAATTTTGCCAACGCTCGTGATAGCTTGTTATCCTTCCCCAAATATTGTGCAATATGGCAGCTGGAAAGATAACGAAAAAAAGGAGCACGTGTGACTTTTGTTGTAACGCAAAGGGGACTCCCTATCGTATCTATGTTAAAAGAATCAACTTTTTCAGTCATTTTACGTACTCATGTGAAGTAATTCCATACTGGCAGAATGATAAGATTAATTACACTTGAACTTTAGCCTTTGACCGACATATCGTCATCAGCTAAGTGTCCGCCACCGCCTACGCTTATGTTACCAATAACATTATTTATGATCACTGTCAAGACTTCTTTACCGTGTCTAAGCAAATACAGTAAAGTTTTTAGAAAATAATCCTACCTGGCAGTGTTACATTAAATCAGTTAAGTTAATAACTTGATTCACTCGACCGGTCTACGCAAGTAGGCCCGTCGCGCGTCGCCCTTTACCGTTACGTTGCATACGTACTTGATTAGCATTTCACGGACATGCTCTCTCCTAAACCAAGTGATGCAATCCGTAAACAAGTATTCAATTAAGCGGCAGTGCGGCGCACCGTGAGCATTATCACTCGCCGACAACGCTGAGATGCATAGCCCCTGGGTACGGCGTCACTGCTACCAGATGACGCCACGGAGGTAGAAATAGGGTCAGTGCTGTGTCGTTGATCCGAGAGTCTGCGACTGCGCGGTGTGTCGAGGTAGGGGCCGCGGCTCCCCTCACGCCTCGCCCCGCACCGGCCCCGCAGGCCTGCGCCCTCCTCAACTGACGGTGCGCCCCACCGATCAGCATTCCGCACTCGACGCGAGGGCGAAGCGCACGCCCTGCTTTTTATTTTACGATCGCGTACGACGCGCCGCGCGCTCGCGGCTAGACGACCGCCATGTTTGACGTTTTCGGCTCCGTGAAGGGGCTTCTCAAGCTCGACTCTGTGTGCATCGACAACAATGTGTTCCGGCTACATTACAAAGCCACCGTGATCATCCTGATCGCGTTTTCGCTACTCGTCACGTCGCGGCAATACATCGGCGATCCCATCGACTGCATCGTCGACGAGATCCCGCTCGCCGTAATGGACACGTACTGCTGGATATACTCAACTTTCACAATCCCTAACCGGCTGGTGGGACGCGTCGGCAAGGATGTGGTGCAGGCTGGCGTGGCCTCGCACGTCGACGGCCAGGACGAGGTGAAGTACCACAAGTACTACCAGTGGGTGTGTTTTGTGTTGTTTTTCCAAGCCATTTTGTTCTATGTGCCGCGATATCTCTGGAAAACATGGGAAGGGGGCCGCATCAAGATGTTAGTGCTCGACCTAAACTGCCCCGTAGTGGGAGACGACTGCAAGGATAGTCGTAAAAAGTTGCTCGTTGACTACTTCCACACCAACTTGCACACGCAAAACTTCTACGCGTTCCGTTTCTTCATCTGCGAAGTGTTGAACTTCATCAACGTTGTCGGCCAGATCTTCTTCATGGACTTCTTCCTGGACGGCGAGTTCTCTACGTACGGCAGTGACGTAGTGAGCTTCACCGAGATGGAGCCTGAAGAGCGCGTGGACCCGATGGCCAGAGTGTTTCCTAAAGTGACCAAGTGTACCTTCCACAAATACGGTCCCTCGGGTACCGTGCAGAAGTTCGACGGCCTGTGCGTTCTGCCACTGAACATCGTCAACGAGAAGATCTACGTGTTCCTGTGGTTCTGGTTTATGATCCTGTCAATCCTGAGTGGAATTTCGCTGATCTACCGTATGGCCGTGGTAGCAGGCCCGCGTGTGCGCCTGTACCTGCTGCGTGCGCGCAGCCGCCTCGCCCCGCAGGCGCAGGTGGAGGCGGTGGCGCGCGAGCTGCAGATTGGCGACTGGTTCGTGCTCTACCAGCTCGGGAAGAACATCGATCCTCTGATCTACAAAGAGTTGATGGGCGAGCTGGCCGAGAAGTTCGAAGGGAAGGACAGTGTGTAGTCTGTCGGGACGTGTGAAGCGGCTAGTGGACTTTGGGTCGTCCGTGTGACGTGTTAATAGTGATCGAGGGCCCGGTCCGCGTGGCGGGCCGGCGGGCGCGCGGCTACCTGCGCCGCCGTGCCGCGCTGCGCCCGCGCCGCGGACCGGGCGGGGCGCGCCGCGCACAAAGAGCGCCGGGAGCGGCTGCACGCCGACATTCCATTACCCACGGCCGGCGCGGGGAACGACCTCCGCCGGGCCGCACTCGTTGTATTCCAGAACCGCTTTGAAACACTTTAACGCTACCGAAATTTAAATAGGTGATATGACTCTTCCAAACGCAACACTTTGACTGAGTCGCGCCGCATACGGCGCGCGTGCATTTAGCGTAACGTTATTGGGGCATGTTTATACTAGTAGTCGTAGATGTAGTTAGATCTCGTGCCTTCGTTTTTGTATTTTGTATTATTTGTGTGCGAGTGTATCATGTTGAAGGAACGTCTCATTGTGATATGTAATTATTATTAATCTAAATTAAGTGACTAGCGTGTACGAAATAGAACGTGTGGACGGCTACACGATACGATATTGTATAAAGCAATAATAAAGCTAAACTGTAATAAAACGTAACTGAACTATTAATTATAAGATAAAGGCTAAGTATACAAAATGAAAGTCGACAATATTATACATATACTTATGTAATTCGTACTGATTTGTATTAAAGTTTTTTACATTGATAAAATCGATAAATACCTACGATCATGGTTGATATTTTCTGAATATATTTACTGCCACATATGTAAGCTTTGTATTATTTCGATAAGAACTCCTCATTACAAATGATGATTCAACTAATCTTGAAGATAACAATAACAAACTGCTTTGTTCAGCAGCCTCGACTCGACACAAAGCAACAATGAACACTAGTAACGCCATCTCTTGATAACTTGAGAAAACACATAATTGTAAAGGAGATAGATGGCGCTGTACTGACAACATTAAAGAACTTTTCTCTTTTTTCAAAGAACTTTGCAGAATTTGTGGTATAAATGTACAACTAAAACAGTGAACATTGCTTATTTATGATTACTACTATCGTTTGTGAAATTCGACCATTATAATTACCTGTTAATGGAAACATGTGATTTTTTTGTGCACATCTTTGGCACAGTGGGTACCTTTTGAATGAAATAAGTTCCCTTTTAAAACAAATACCTACTTAGAACGGTGACATACCCTATTGCAGCCAAGTTCATCAGAACAGCATCCGAATTGTGTCATAGTTCGTAGTAGTCCGTTTTTTAATCTCTGAGACAAAATTGACAGGCACTTATGTCAAACTTGTAAATTTTAGGATCATTATTTTCAAAATTGACGTTTCGTACCTGTCAATTCAGTCTCAGGAATTAAAAAACGAACTTTAGTTTCTATAGCTTTCATTTTGACAATACAAGCGTGATACAATACATACATGGTTGTGAAGAAGTCAGATTGTAAAAACATACGTTGCTATGGAAATTGTTGACCTGTCAAAATCAAAGCCATAGCGATTACGAGTGTTTTGCGCAATTAGAATGCAGGTGGAAATGGAAATGAATTATTTTTTACTATGGAAAGCAAAAAGTTTTGATGCAGCATACCGAAATAGCATTAAGGCTTTATCGTGCCACACCACGATACAACGGCTTATAAACATTCCGCTGACCTGAGGGGCTAATAATTTTACATTTGGTGAATCATAGCCTATTTCGTTTCACATTCGTTATCATAAATGCAAGTGGATTGCACATTCAGATGTCATTTGTCACGCAGTTGCACTGATTGCATCTTAACCCTTTTACGGAGGGAATATTTTTCCCACCAACTTTTTTGGAAGACGTCGCGAAAACCTCCTTGTTATATTTTTATTTTTAAACCTGACAATATCATTTTTTTTACTGTTTTCTAGAAAAAAAATGACAATTTTTTTTTTCTTTTTTTGTTAAAAAAAAATAGTTTTTACTTTTTCTTAAAACCTTATAACCGTTATAGGGTTAACTGCCTTCAAGCTGCATTTGGCAGTTGCATAGTTTGCAGTTGAAAAGAGATATGATTTACCAAATGTGAAATTATTTACCCTGATGGACAGCAAAATGTAGTTTTTTTTTTCTATTGTACTGTATGTAGATCAGTCTTTCTGAAAGTGGGCGATAACGCCCCCTTGTGGGCGCTATAGACCTACAGGGGGCGGTAAGGGGCGATAAAGGAAATTATTGCAATTGCGAGTAATAAAATGCGGTGAAGTTAAAAAAAATAGGGGGCGCTAGAAAATAATTGATTTTCAAACCGGGCCTTAGACGAAATAATTTTGAGAACCTCTTGATTGAACCTCTGTTGTAGATGAATGTTTCTACGTATCCGGGAAATTATTGGCGAGACTTGAAGGGTCTCCTGCCAAATACAATCCGTGTGAATGGAACATTACTTTTTTATACAAAAGTATTCCTCCTCGCCAAATTTTAGCCGTTGTGGCACTTCTGTATAGAGCTTTAGTTTTTTAACCGACTTCAAAAAGGAGGAAGTTACTTTAGCTACACTAATTTATACCTAATTACTTATTACTGTAATGTGCTCTATTTGTTAACCAACGCTTTTGTTAAAGCTTATTAATTAAAGCGTAATGACATCGATAAATTGAACAGAGACCGTCATTATCGTATTCTAAATGGGAAATACATAACTTTTGCTTGTCGTAATAGAAGTGACGCATTGTTTATAGGTACCATAATGTTTTTATACAAACATCTGTCTTTACGTAATTACGTACGCACTCATGCGTAAACTGTACCACAGGCACAGATAACAATATACCTACTTAATACTGTTCTGCCACTGTACACTACTGCTTTGTACACTACTGTACACTACTGCCATGATTATGCACTTTACTGAGGGCCTAGTAATTAGGATTAGGTTCTTCAATTTTACTAGCGAAATTGCAGAGTCATTCCATTTAGCGCAACAATTTGAAGAGCACCAATTTGTATTGATGCTCTTCAAATTGCAATTACAAAAGCAAAATCCGACTTTAAAAAAAAGTGACAGACCATATCTAATAGTAGCATACTACATATTATGATATGCACCATATGGTGCATAGACATATGTCTATGTTCAAAACAATAATGAGGTAGAGGTGAGGTAGCTTTCAAATAATTTTTATTCTTAATCTATACTACATCTACTTCATTCATTCTCATCTTAATTGATTGTTAAGGTACATAAAAGCATAATACTGTGTTGAATCCGTGCTGAAAGCAAACGTGTTGCTTATTTCTTTACATTTCCTTGCTAAAATAGGTCTTTAAAAAAAGTTAGGCTGTTTAAATAAAGAAATGAAAAGCTAGACACAAAATAAATCTATCTAAACAACGCTGGAACGTGTGAAATATTTCACTTAGCCATCAGTGTTTGTGTCGGTCGTGATGTTTGCCTGCGCCGGCGCACATCGCCGTTCCGGGAAGTCCTCGTTTACCTGACTAGAACAAACGATAGCTTTGCCGTTGTTCGGATATACTATACAAAATATTATTACTTGTACTACTTATTGTGGTATACATTGATAGATTATTGTGTAAACATTCTATTCAACCAACAGTCTATGCAGTCCACTGCTGGACATAGGCATAGAGTTGGAGTTTATGAATCCCACTAATATTATAAAATTAAATGTAGTAAGTAATTTGTGACGATATTTGAATGTTTGTTACTCAGTTCATTTAGGTTTAATTTGGCACACACGTAGACCATGTTCTGGATTAACACATAAGATATTTTTTATCCGGGTACATTAAGTTTAAGTAGTTTCCCTAGGATGGACGGAGTGAAAGCGCGTGCAACAGCTAGTAAAAAAATAAACTAAGTACTTATCGTACACTTACAAACAAAATGATAAAGAGCTTTTTAGCCAAAAGTACTACTCTCTACAGATTGCGATCATAGATGTACAGTTATTATTTCTGATGCACAACCCCTTTATTAAGGCGCTTCCCCCACCGAAAGTGGCGCCACTTCAGAAAAAAAGCACATCTGTCAACACACAACAAATTGAAATTTCGTACGTACAACATTTTAAGTCAAGTGTTGTAGAAATTTTCGAACACCAAATATCAACACTAGAGCTTCTGGATTCGAAGTTTTAGCGATAAGTACCTAAAACGACCGTTTTTAGCATTAATTACTAAAACTACTTTATATACCCGGATAAACAGTTTCCTATGTGTTAATCCAGGACATGGTCCATCTGTATGCCTTTCATCCAAATCCGTTCAACTGTTTATACGTGATTGAGTAACAAATATCCATCCATCTTCACAAACTTTCACATTCATAGTATTATTAAGTGTGAGTTATCATACATAACCTTACTCAATATTATAAATGCGAAAGTAAGTTTGTTTGTTGTTTGTTACCTTTGTCATTTCTAACTTAGTTGTTGTCCTATCACCGTCCTTTTCTCGCACTATCTGTTAGTAAAAAATAGCAATTCTCTAATTTTAGTTTAGTTTGAGAACAAGAGAATCAGCACCATTGTGCAGCATAAACAATAAAAACATAAAATGAATAAAACATAGGTACACGTTTTATGCTGTGGAGCATGCCCATGCTGAAAAGGTCACCCAACGCTGATTTTTGGTTGGTACCCGAAGTGAGTAAGTAAGAGGTAAGTGAGTGTCTCTGAAACGACATAAAACATATTAAGTACTTAAGTAAGTAGGTACTTACATGTGTAACTCAAGTAGGTACTCATATTTACTTGTATATGTATTGTACAGTTCTACGAATTGTCAGTTTTCAAGTGTGCACAATATTATACACTTGAAATCTTTCGAAGTTATCTTACTAAAAGGTAGGTTATGTATAAAATGCACTTATGGCTGTGCTGAATGGTCAATTGAATTGACAATAAAATTTGTACACAACAAACAAACTTACCTACTTATCTAATAATTGTATGTAGACACGCATTGTCCGGAAATCAAACCCAGGAACGGCCGCCAGCCGTACTTGCATCCACTAAACCAAGGCTGTGGTGGTGGTGGATGGAAAAGGGAATAGAAAAAACTAAAATAGTAAAACATAACCCTTCCTTCGCTATCGCGCAGTTGGGTAAAAAACATAATTTAATCGAGTGTTTACTCATTAAATTGTATTACATTATAATTCAGTAGGAATTATTACACAAGGGAACAGCATTTTTGTTGCATGAAATATTTTATACATTTTCAGGGTTCTGATTTCAGATCTGAAGTCAGATTTTTGTAACAGCTTTAGTTTTTGAGATATAATGAACACGAGATTTTCAAGAAAATCATTTTTTTTATCGAAAAATTGGTGCTGACGCATCGCCGGAACATAGGACTGGTCGAGTAACAGATAACAAGTTAGGGTAAAACCATTTGGACCGGTTTCTTTTGTTAATCCCATTTACATCAACCACGCAAAAATCACAATTATCCTGATGATTTGAAGGTTCCCGCCAGATCATTGGTATTTGATCCTTGGAATGGATCTTTTCTTATCTATCTATACATATAAAAGGAGAAGCTAACTGACTGACTGACTGATCTATCAACGCACAGCCTAAACCGCTGGGGTTAGAAACTTGAAATTTTGACAGTAGGTTCCTTTTGTAACGTAGGCATCTACTAAGAAGGGATTTTTCGAAATTCAACCCCTAAGGGAGTTAAATAGGGGATGAAAGTTTGTATGGAAAATCGTCACTTAACGGGTTCTAAATTTCACGCAAGCGAAGCTGCGGGCGAAAGCTAGTTCAACCATAATCTCAAATCCTCTACGTATGTTTTACATATCATATAAGGCACCCAGTACTTCTCGCGGGTGTCCAAAGGAAATCCAAAGTAATCAAAATACCCGCGTTTTACGAACTCCGACGACACTAGTCTACAATTTTTGAATGTATATTCGCCACAGATGTTACAGAAATAGTTGAGATTGTTTTACAGATATTTCTTGGTGGACATTGAAAAAAAATACTTAAAAAAAAAACTGCTCGGTTTTATGAAGGTTTGAAATGCAACTAGTACACAAATATGATTAATAGCTGTATCATAAAAACTAGAGCTGTTAGAAAACAATTGAGGGAAGATTTGAAATTAGCGACCTCGAATTAGTAAACAACAGTCACAAAACTCTATGCAACAAAAAAAAAGTCTAATTTTGTTCCCATATAGATATGTATATATGTCGTGGCCAGATCATAGAATTGATCACTTCATGATGTGGCCAGCCATTTCATGAAATGGTTGCATTTCATGAAATGGCCAATACCCGCTGCCCACATCATGAAATGGCCTGGCCAGATCAATGAATAATCAGCGTTTAACGATATGATCAGCTAAACGCACGGCCACTTCATGATATGGTCAAACGTTAGTGATCATATCGTAAAATAGTTACATTATTCACCGTTAGAGGCGCTGATATCGTTTTGTTTTTGTGATGCATCATGGCGGCGGACAATTATTCTGACAAAAAAGATAATAATAATAAGTAAAGTAGGGTGACCACGCAACGAAAATTAATGGACTATTATTGGATTTCAAAATATGACTTCATGGTAACTGCGGGTGAACTTTTCATAGAATTTTATTTGTTCGATTATTTATCTGGTTAACCTGTGAAACTTCAGCACAAAATATCGATGCACGTTACTGCAAACATTTACTATTTAGTAAATTGAATCATTTGGGTTAGGTTAGAACAGTGACCAATAACGCGCGAAGGCGAGCGAGCGAAGCGAGCGTGCCGCGGCAGCGGCCGCCGAGCGCCAGATCTCCTTAATTGTTGGTGAATCAAGCTATTAAACTTTCGCGGTAACGTGCATCGATATTTTGTGGGTCGAAATTCCGTAGTCTACTCCTTTGCTTGCATGGTACGTGCTTCCTTTATTTGGATTTTTTATTAAACCTTTGATATCATGGAAACCCTACATTAATGATATGGCCAAACGTGGATGGCCATATCATTAAACGTTGACGTTTCAACGATATGGCCAATTTTAGTTGGCCATTTCATGAAATACAACCATTTCATGAAATGGCCGGCCACATCATGAAGTGATCAATTCTACGATATGGCCACGACATATACATATTCAAACATACACATAGGTGCATGCTCGTAAGCCCAATGTCTATTAAATTGAAATTCCAATTGAAAAATATCCGAATCAAAATAGCATTTTACTTAAAATGAAGTATTTTTTTAGCATGGTCATTAATTATCAAATTAAATAATTACTAGTTTAATTAATGTACTTACCTACTCTTTTTATAAATAAATCTGCAACCAAGTTCTCTGAACTCCAATGCATAGAATAGAAACATGTAAAACCATACGTTTACAATTAACTCTATTTATTTAAAACAATGACTACATCACAACCTAGTAATTTATTACTCATTGTTTTTCTTCTTAATTAAGAATAAACTTGTGAAAATGAGAAAATTAAGGTCAATTTTGTGAGTCACATTGCTAAGTTTGAAATACCGTTACCTAGCCGCATTCGTTCAGACTAGTGTCTAGCCGACGGCAACATACGAGGGTAAGGTGAAAAGTTCTCGGCCTGACAATGAAAGATTGAGATTTTCAGTTAAAAAATGATTTTATTTTTCTACACAATTGCCCTTGATTTCAACAGTTGGTCCAGCGTTTCTCCAACATCAGTACGAGTATTCCTAACCGGAAGTGCGGATTTAGCGGCAACAGAAATACATCATCTGTGAAAATGTCAACTGTCTATCACGGTTCATGAGATACAGCCTGGTGACAGACGGACAGACGGATGGACAGCGGAGTCTTAGTAATAGGGTCCCGTTTTACCCTTTGGGTAAGTACGGGACCCTAAAACTTTGCTTCGTGGTTTCAATTATTCACTCAATGATCAAAAATGTCACTAAAGTCAGAGTTTGGTAAAAACATGAAAATAAATCATAACTCAGAAACTACAAAAAATCACGAAGTGATTCGGGTACCTCTAAGGGTGCTCACACACACCTGTATATTTTTAAACATTAAAGTAGGTACCTAAATTATTTACGAGCTAAAATATTACCATCACATTATTGTCTTAAAAATACTTAGTGGATACAAAAAAAATATTATTTATAAACTTATAACTCATAAGCATTTTTTGTATCACCAAAGCGAACATTATAATAGATACTTAACACGATGACTGTGCCTTAAGAACTCATTAATTAGAGACATGACCTTGGTACCACATTGCTACTTCCTATACGAATTGTTTCTATTGTCGGCCATGATAACTATGATAAGTGAGCTATTACACAATTTAATTCATGTAAATGTTAAAATAATCGTTTCAGTTTGCTTTGAAAATGTGTAGTTACTACCGATTCTTATTTTGGGTTTGGATTTGGAACTGCCTTAACGAAGTTTTTGTAGTTTTTTTATACATTTGTTGTGGTGTTTTTTAGGGACAAGCGCATTATAATCCCCTCGACCCTTAATCTCACCTGCACGCTGCACATCTTATCGCTAATCGACACTGATGAGACTTATGTAACTCATGAGCGAGTAGTTCAAATGAACTGCTCACTTCAGATGAGCCGAATGAACTAGTTCACCCTCTGTGAAGCGTTTTAGTTCAGTACTTCATCTAACTCCGTCCGCGTTCGGCTGACGTTTGCCGGGAGCCGTGAGCCGTAAGCGAGACTCGATTCGTCAGCTTACTCAGTTACTCACACACATGACCAGTAGCATTTATAATTATTGCTTTCTCTGCGAGTCGAGGAGCTCGTGGCTAAATAATTACAGCCGCATAGACCGATCTTCCGGGTTAAGCCACGCTTGCCGAGGTTGGTCTGTGGATGGGTGACCATTTACCATAGCGAGTTTCCTCCGTGCCTCGGAAAGCACGTAAAGCCGTTGGTCCCGGCTGTCATTTGTAGATCTTTGACAGTCGTTACTGTTGGTTAGAAGCCAGAAAGTCTGACAACCAGTCTTACCAAGAGTATCGTATTACCCAGTTACTGGGTTGTGGAGGTCTGATAGGCAGTCGCTCCATGTAAAACACTGATATTCAGCTGCATCCGGTTCGACTGGAAGCCGACCCCAACATAGTTGGGAAAAGGCTAGGCAGATGATGCTTTCTCTGCGAGTCGTCTAATTATGAAGGGAAGTCGCTTTTATATTTATCTTGCATAGAATTAAAAAAAATAAGCGCGTTCCATTGAAAGTCAGCATACGAGTAACTAATTCCTCTAAGCAGGTCAGTAGTTCATTTCATACTCAGCTCTTGTTCAGAGTTCAAGAGTTAATATCTAATCTGGAATTCTGAACTAATCCCGTACTGATTCAAGGAGCTAAATGAACTACTGAACTACTTTGAGGTACTAATTCACTTTACTGAGCTAGATTTGGTGAGATAGAATAGAATAGAATAGAATAGAATATACTTTATTGTACACCAAAATTGTAAGTAGATAGTTCAGTAAAGTGAACTAGTTTTCCCAAACCGATGCAGGGCTTCGTCAGTGACGATGCCCTTTAGGCTCTAGTCGACCGAAAGATAGCATCATCCAACAAGGTAGCTTCAAATACACCAGGGGGCTAACAACGCCGCGTTTCGTGAAACATATTTCGTTTCGTAATCATAATCACTAATCAAAATCACTATGCAACTCCCAAATGCTGTCTTATGGCAATTAGGATGAAGTCAGTGCAACTGCGTGACAACCGTCGACTAGATGTGCAACACGCTTGCAGTTATGATTTCGAATAAGTAAAGAAATATGTTTCAACTACCACGGCTTCATTAAAGCCCTCCAGGCTAAAGTTGAACAGCAGCGTTACTTCGCTAATGCGAGAATGAGCGTTCACCTCTGTTAAAAAGCCCATCATTACAAAAATGTTGTAATTAGCTGTCAAATGTCATGTCAAGTGTGATTGGTTGTTAATTTGACAAATTGCTTTAAGAAACCTTGCCCACCGCGGCGATTGCGGGGACTACAGTCAATTCCTCAGGTTTGGGAGAACCCTGTGTCCATCAGGGCTTTGGAAGGGTGCGTTAAAAGAGCCTCCACGAGCGATGCTTAAGTATATCTGGCGCACTGGGCAGTCAGCCTCGCTACCAACCTTGCTGACTGGCAAATATTTTCACCACGGCGTTCTCGAGCTTGTGCCGAGACAAGAAAAGATCTAATCATTGCGATAGGCACGGTTGTTTGTTACAATTTATCATCAACTAGAATCCTGCTGATATTCGATACCGATATATGACATCGCCTGCTACCAATTAAATTAAATAGGCAAGCTCCCTACTTGTATAGTTATCTATTCGATTTACCTAAATATTAATAATCATAAATGGAGCACAAACAACAAATTACCTAATGGTTTTATCATTCCAGTCCCACCAGATAGCCGTCGTGGACAGAAAGTGCCCATATCGGCGCAAATGCGCTCCGCAATCGTTGCTACGTGCCGATTGCATAATAAACAACTCAATGTTGACCTGTTCGCTCGCAATCGTAACGGCTGAGTTGACATAACATTGTAATTCTAGCTGTGTTTGGAATGTTAGGATGAAACTGTGGAAACATTCTAGATTTGTTAGCTCTTGAGAACATATTATTTTAGTTAATGATGTACTGGCAAAGCGGTTACCGACGCGGACGATACCGTGTCATCGATGACCGAGCTCTAAGCCCGGCCGTACATTGTGCGTAGGATAGACCACAGAACAGATAAAGAGGTATTTTATCTGTTCTGTGGGATAGACACATAGAAAGCGAGTGGCCGGCGCCGATCTGTCAGCGCTTGTCGGTGCTGGTCTCTATACTGTGTGGCGAACCAGCGCCGATAAGCTCCGAACTGCGCCGACAAGTTCCGACCTGCCCCGATCAGCACTGGTGGGCCGTCATTTGTTGCTGCATTTGCAAGGAAATAAGGCGTATTTTTGTTAAAAAAATGCCAGACCCTGCTTCTACCTGCTTCCTTTATGTAGCGGTTACCTGCACGGACCAGTACCGAACTACCGACAAGCGCTGGCAGGTCGGCGCCGGTTACCCGCTTCCTTTATGTATACGCCCTAAGAAATTTCTGTCATACATTTTGTACTAATTTTTTTTCTTGACTTGTTCGCCTTCGTCGCTCGTCGCACCTGATGATAACCGCAGACAGGGTCTAAGATGGAGCACACGAATCCAAGTATAAGAGATATAGATTCCCCTATACCCCTCTGGCAGCTCTGGCTCCCACATACACACGACGGAACACAGTAAACTGCTTGGCGCCGGACTTTAATGTGAGGGTGGTAGCTAGCCAGGCGGACCGTGTAGATCCTACCACCAAGCGCGCTGGGTTTTGTATAATCTTTTACAACACGCGTCTATTCCAAGCGTGTGGTGAGGAAGTTTTATATTCAAGCCCGTCCCCACACGGGCACTACCAGACATCATCATGGAATCATCATCATCATCGGCTGGCAGCCTGCGGGCTCTAGTACAAAATGTAAGCGCAGAAAGCCGTCGCGGACGCGTCAGAAAGTTTTTGACAGAAATTTCTTACGTACGTCACACGAATTTCAAGATTTTTTAACACCCCACCCCCCCGTCCTTGTCACAGCTGGTCACATTTGTGAGACAGCCCCCTCTATAGTGTGACGTCACCTATTTTAATGTTACATCTAGAAATTATTAAATTAAAACAGCAGTTCCGAAATTAGTTTTATTTCCATTTAAACTTAGTTAAATTAGATTTTGAAATGTGACGTTACGAAATTTAGGACCCCTCCCACCCCTTATCACACTGTCACACTTCGTCCAACCCCCTCCCCCCCCCCTTAACGTGTGACGCAAATGTGCGGGCGGGCTAAGGGTTGGACCTCATCTGGCAGCACGGAATCGCCTTTTTCCGTCGCCCTTTCTCTTTCTGTCGCTTAGAACTGCCATTTGCTAGACCGAGACAGAAAACATAATGCGATAGCACGCGGCGGAATCCTCGAGGCGATCGGCATCACGGACAAAATGCAATGGCGGCAATGGCAATTCTACGCGACAGAAAGAGAAAGGGCGACGGAAAAAGGCGATTCCGTGCTGCCAGATGAGGTCCAACCCTAAAGCGCCAAATCCATTAGCAAGTTTTACTGCGCAAGTTCTTGCATGCAGTTGCTCGATTATAACGGAAAACTTGCAGAAATCGACATCTTGCGGGTGTGTCCTCAGCTTGAAAATTAGTTGCAGTTATCAACTAGCGCAGTAAACTTGCTAATGAATTTGACGCTTAAGAAATGGGGCGATGGAACAGAATTAAAAAGGAATTAAACTCATTACGTCATGTCAGCTTACCAATTAGGCTAAATGGGGCTTGTGGCTACTTAATAACCGCGCGGATCATAATTATGATTTGCAAAGTGCGCTAGCCGCGGTCAGTCCGTGGATGAGTGACCATTCCTTACACATCGAGACCCCTCCGTGCCTCGGAGAGCATGTTATGCCCGATCCAGACTCTCCACGAGGTTACACGAGGGAACGCAAATACGAGAGTGTTGACGGTGCGCTCGTGTCCTCTCGTCTTCCCTCGCCTCGCCTCGCTGTCGCTCCGTTTTGTGTCGGTTTTTCGGACGCGAGTCAAAGGACGCGAGGGGTGAGGCGAGGGAATCATCCACACTCACGCGCTCGCTCTTTTTGTTGTAACTGCTGCAGAGTAAGTAATTAAGATAGTAATGAATCGCTTTCATATAACTAAGTTACGGTATATAATTATATCCCTAGGGATATAACGATATTACGGCTATAACTATCATACTGCGACACATACATCGTCCTGTTGCGGTGTATTGTCGTCATCCACCATCTTCTCCGTTTTGACTTTATTTTTTTATTTAGGTGATACAGACGCAAGACATTATAATATTGGTAGGCACATAAAGTAGCTAACGCAGTCACTTCAATCACATCCATCTTGTAGTAGACGTAGCGGGCAAGTGAATAAATCGAGAGTGTGGATTGCTAGCACTCGTGCAGCCTCCACTCGCCAAGACTCGTGCCGAGAGCCTCTAGGAGGCGCCTCGCGAGAGTCTGGATCGGGCATTAAACGTGAACGCACACTTAGGTATCCGAGCCGAACGCACCGAACTCAACGAATTTTAGAATTCTGTGTATGAAATCTTATGGAACCTCGCACACTTGCCCGCGTCGAATCCTCCAAATCTGGAAGAACCCCAGAAATCCTAGATGAATTTGGATGACGTCATCAGATTCGGCGCGGCTTATGCGGTCGACTCGACCGATGCGCTCGTTCATTCACTTTCATTAATAAAGCACTGACAATAGAGTAATAGCGACAGGCGTAAAGGATATAGAAACGATTTCTTCGGCGCGGTCGATTCTTTCGGCGCGGTCGATTCTTTCGATGCGGATATGTGTGCGAGGCCTCCTTGACTTCGATTCGTTCGACGCGTTCGGCTCGGATAAGTGTGCGTTCACCTTAAACCGTCGGCCAAATCAAATCAAATCAAAAGTTTTTATTTCACATAAACCATTACAGGCGCTTATGAAAAGTCGAATTTAGGTGCACGGTTCCAATTAGTCGTTTCCTATGGAGAAGAGCCGGCAAGAAACTCCATGGTTACTCTTTTAAAATCCATATCTTTAACAATTTGAGTGGGTACAGATACGACTTAGAATAGTTATGAGAGAGCAAAGTAGACTTAAGAGCAGGAACCACACAAAAAAAAACAAACTGAAAAATATGGTCACAAATTAACTAGGTATCCAGGCATCTAGCAAGTCTACAAAGCTCTCACATTTACAAAAGGTAAAAGGACGCTAAACTATATAAAACAACTGACATGGTTAATTGTCATCAAAACACATTACAAAGAAAATCACTCTTAGTGTAATACATTACGTACTTATCACAGTGTCTTTTTCAACCTTGACGTTGGCGGAATCATCGAATAACGATGGAGCCATAAAATTAAATTTGAATTGAATTGAAAGAAAATCACTGATAATGATAATAAGATAAAGATATCTTGAGAGTAACGTTAGTAATAAAAATTTGGGAATCACAATTTTATATTTAATACGTGTATTTTTGTCATGAAAATCGCTTCTAACATTAAACATACGCAAATTTTTCCGAACATACATAATATTTAGGCCCCAGCTGTCATACGAATATGACAGTCGTTACAAGTAGTCAGAAGCCCGAAAGTCTGACAACCTGTCTAACTTTAGGATATTGGCATTGCCCAGTAACTCGGTTACGGAGGTCTCTTGGCAATCGCTTATTCTCGCGGTCAGAGGCGGACTAACAGTCTTGGCCGCCCTAGACCGTGTAATATTAACGTCCCCTTCTGAGCTCCATTACGGAGATAAGATAAATTTTTTTTCGCAATACGCCGCTTCTTGTATTTAGCCGCCCTAGGCTCAGGCAGCCCAGGCCTAGTCGGCCTTAAACTCTCAATCACCGTAATTTAGACACAATAGATAAGACAATTAAGTGTCGTCCTGGGACGACGGGCGGTACGCAACCGGTTAAGGAAAGTCCGGCTCTGCTCGCGGTATTCAGCCGTATCTGGTTAGACTGGAAGCTGACCCCAGCTTATTTGGGAAAAGGCTAGGCAGAACGAAAAACGTCAGATTATAAAATAAATTGAAAAAAAAAGTCTGTTACTAAAATGATGGTACAATATTAGGCGTAGCTTAATATTAATCGTGGCAAAAATGATGTATCGTTTAGAAATGACGTTAGCATATTTTTCTGTTGCCAAACTATTGTTTGCCGGGACGAGCCAGATAAGGCTGCGTTCACACGTAACTACCCCTCACTAGGATTTCTCCTGAGTCGTGGGTGCATTTATAGACACAAATCACCACATGCACAAACGTCCAGACCCGGAACAACTTCTGTAGGCCATGCCAATATTTGTTCTGTGCGGGAATCGAACCCAAGACCCCTTAGCGCAGAGCCAATCGCTCAGCCACTGCGCCAAACGTGTCGTCAAGTAGTTATATCTACAGTTAGTTGATGTCTGTCAGCTGTTGAAACTAATAAAGTTATTTTTAGAGATGGGCCGAACATGGATTTCACCGAATACGAACATTCGGCCGAATATTCGGTAAAACTTTTACCGAACCGAATATTCGGCCGAATATTCGGCATAATTGATTCCCTAAAGTAAACAATACAAGTCTGAATGCGTTTACGAAAAGCGCGCGGATGGGCGTTTTACGAAAATTTACCTTCATGTAACTTAAATAAAAACTTAATAAAAATGTGAATTCTTAAGGTTATGTTCCTGTATTATTTATTATATTCGATTTGGTCTCTTATAAAGATCTCCTATTTGTCTTAGTACGTCACTAATATTTATAATAGAGTAACTCTGTTTGTGTAGAGGTAATTGATTGATCTCTCAAATGAATACCTATAAAAAATGCAATTAATTCTTTTTCTTAAAAAAAACTATATTGGTTTAATACTTTTAACGTTTAAACTTTAAAGTTTATAAGACAATAACTGTTTCTTTTCAATAAATAATTTTTGCCACTTTAAGTGGAAATTAGAAATATGATTATCATATCTGCTGAAATGTTGTAATTTAATCATGCAATTCTTTCTTACATTATAGACCTGATTATAATAACATATATTATTTTGGTATAAAGAGTTCACTGTAGCTTAATCCCAAAATAGCTACATAGGTACTTATTTATTATTTTGATTCTGATTAATTTAATAATTTGATGAAATTTATTACGCTTTAATTAATATTGATTCTTGTTTACTTATTGATTTGATGCAATTTAATTTATTAAGTATGTATTTTTGCCTTTGATTTGTATTTTATTTTATTGATAATGTTTATATGTATAATGTGAATGTAATGTAATGTAATGTGGTGATCCAAGTTGGTCGAAAATAAATGATTATTATTATATTTGGTTTTTAATAACCATATTTTTATCTGCTGTTATTGGAAATAAAACTATAGTGCCGACAAAAACATGTAAATTACTTACCTCATAAACATAACCCATTTAACACTCAACTCATACTCAATCATACACGGCTCAATACAGTAAAAATACTTTGAGTACCACTTTACCGAACGTTCGGTGATTTAGCCGAATATTCGGCCGAATACGAATATTCGGTAAACCTGCCGAATATGCCGAATAACGAACATAAAACTAATATTCGGCCCATCTCTAGTTATTTTATGCGTGTTTAACGAGCTGCCGAGACGAATGTTGATAAACATCACAGGATCTGATGAGAGCAATAAACAAAGGCACGCACATACTGACAAATTTTACGACAAACCTATGCACCATGATAATTAGTTGCCTCGGATTTTGAAGTTAGTTAGATACCGTTAGATTGCCCGCTTTCACGAATGGCATTTAAGTATTTTAGGCTAAAAATACAGCCGAGATTATGTTTAAAATGAGTAATTGCTTTTGACTAGTGGTATACCTGGAGGACTGTTATTTCTTTCTTGCCAGGAGTTCCTCCAGTGAGGCCCTGAGGGATGAAGGACTAAGGATTGTCTGACAGCGAACGCTCTAAGACCGAGTAAAATGGGAGAATTAGTGGAGTTCCTTGTGAAAGTTTAAACTTTGTAATGTAATTATATGACTAGTGGCGCCCCCATTTTTCATACACTTTTGTGCATACTCTTTGTTGTTTCGTTAAAAATGATAAAAAAAGAATCATTACATACCTACAGGCATAACTAAAACTATTATTAGTTATTCTATGCTATTGGTTCATAGTTTCCTAAGAGTAGGTGGGTAATTCGTAGTTTATAATTTCCGGTAGTGTAAAGAACACCCGCAACTGGGGGCTTACCATGACCTCTTAAAGCAGGGCAGAAGTTGCCTGGAAGTTGAACTGCCCTGCGTTTTTGTACTATGACATCGTTAAAGCAAGCCTGTAGCAGGCCTGCTAAGTTGACGTTTACGAAATCCATTCACGTGTTTTTTTTGTATAGACTTTTCGTACCATGAACAAGCTTATCCGCTCAACTTGGTTGAATAGTCATTCACCTTTTGTACTGTCATGGTACGATTTTTAGCGATTCAGAAGCAGGCCTGCTTTTGAACGGATATTGACTGGCTGGCATTTGAACGTTTTCATAAGACGTCATGGTAAGCCTCCTGTAATCAATCTTCTTTACAAATTGTGAAACCATCACCTATTGAAGTCGCGCCCTTATTTTATAGAAACACAGAGATAAAGCATTATGAAAGTCTTTATATTAAAAGTATACTGCCCCAAGATGTATGGAAATCTTTCGCGGTTCTAATGAGCCTATCTACCGTCCACAAATGTTGTTTCTTCAGAAAAACCTCAGAATCGAGCTCAACTGAAAAAAATATTGTTACATAAAAGCATAAGCCAGCCGATCGTACAAAAACTAGTTCGTTCAATTGTCAATTTAAATGATTTGTCCTAGATAAGGGACATGTGTCGCTATTATGGCCCGCATGTCGCGCTGCACATGATACACAGATGACAATCGATTTGCGAATTGACGTCTTTCGCGATAATGGATTGACCTTCGCGTAATCGTAAATATATCGCGTACATAGGTGTAACGTTTATCTAAATTAATGTTATCAATACAATTTCGTTATACTTAACTGCCAATAAACAGATGTTATGTTTAACTGCAGGCTGCTCCTGACAACAGTGACAAAAATAACTGTAAATTAATTTTCTTTTGCGAAATTAGATTTCTAAACTTAATTTTGATTTAAAAGTTAATTATTTCGATGCAAAAAATATAATAATCAAAATATTGGTGAGCGAGTTTGTATGGTTTTTTTAAATTGGCAATACTGAAAACTGACCAGTGTGACTAACTTAGAAGTTTTACCCTTAAATATAGTACAAATTGTTGGGTATTTAGCAAAACAGATAGGTGTTATTTTCACACTGAAATGCCAATAATATAATATATAATATATAATATAATATATAATATAATATAATATAATAATAATAATATAATATAATATAATAAACTTTTATTTAATAACTTATTTACAAAATAAAGTACAGTTACACCACAAGTTAATAATTAAGTCTTAGCTTTAATTACAAGAATACCAAAGATATATCTAGATTACTAAGATTATAAATAATTTAAACATACTGAAAATAGTTAGACGGGCTTTATATGTAACTAGCGTCACGCCCGAGCTAGGTTTATACAAACCTGTGTTTCAGGCCATCACTTTACGGCTGATTATAATAAAAGGGACAAAAACATTATATTATGTATGACATATAAAAATATGTTTCTACTGACTACGAGACTAAACATTTCTAATAATAAAAGTAAGTTATGATATGAGTAGGTATACAAAAATAATTACTTACGGAGTGTTAATAGATAACTAACTTAAAGTTACTGAACTATTACTAGAATATTTTCTGTGTCTGAATAGTTAAGGCTAGTTAAATATTCTGCTATTTTGAGACTACATTTTTTATAACTTAAACTATACATGTTTAATAGCTTGTTAAGCTTGTTGTACAAAAAGGATCCTAGGAACATATAAAATCTATTTGCAAAAGCATGACTACTTGGGGTCCTTATGCAAACCAAATCTTTCCTTCTCTTGTCTGTGGGTGATGGGAAAAATGGAAGTTCTGTATGTTGGAGTAGTACGACATTTAGAATAAATAATTGGCGGACTGTTAGCACATCACATGACAAGTAAAGCTGGTGCGTGGGAAATCTAAAAGGGCGAAAGGTAGCAACCTTTAGAATTGCTCTTTGAGCACGTTCTAGAGGCAATAAAATTGATTTTGCGGCCCCTCCCCAGGAGGTTATGCAATAGGTGAGAATTGATTGACACAAAGCTAAATAAACCTGTTTAATTAATTTATAGTCGGCTATGTGTCGTAAATGTTTAAATATATATATCAGTTTACGTACTCTAGTACATAACAGATCGATATGTTTACGGAAATTTAGATTTGTGTCAATCGTGACACCTAGATATTTAATATGATCAGCTTTAACTAAAGCGGGACAAGTGCATGCAGTGTCAGCGTTAAAACTACAATTATTTTTATGCGCATGAATATTTGGATTAGTAAGCGGAATGTTTTTATTTCTCATTGTAAATAAAATATAATTGGTTTTATCTGCATTTAAGGTTAGTATATTTTTATGGAGCCAATTAGATACAATATTCAACCCATTTTGAGTATGTGCGTAAACCTCAGCTCTTGATTTGGCATAGAATACTAGAGCCGTGTCATCCGCATATGACATAATGGCACCATTTTGGAGTGTCAAGCTACATAGGTCATTTATGTAGATCAAAAACAAGGTAGGGCCCAAAATACTTCCTTGTGGAATTCCGTATCCACTATTTTTAAGCTCAGAACTTGTGTACTGACCAATTTTTACACACTGCTGACGATTACTAAGATAGTCAGAAAAAAGTTGAAGTTGTGCACCTCTTATCCCAAGTGATTCAAGCTTGTGTAATAGTATAGAACTTGAAATAGTGTCGAAGGCTTTGGCAAGGTCAAGGAAAATCCCTAAGGAATGCATGCCATTATCGAGATTGGTTGTTATAACATTTGTTAATTTGTGAACTGCTTGACTTGTTGATCTTTTTTGCCTAAATCCAAACTGATTTTCTGAAAGTAATTTATTATCTTCAAGATATTTCATTAATCTGCTATTTATGATTTTTTCTAAAATCTTTGACAATCCTGTTAATACTGAAATGGGTCTATAGTTATTAACACATGTTTTATCACCAGATTTAAATACAGGAGTAATCACAGCTTTTTTAAGCAATGTAGGGAATATTCCTTTGGATAAGCATAACTGAAAAATGTGGGTTAGTGAAGGAGCAAGCAAGTATCTAAATCGTTTAAGAATATTATTAGGTATCCCGTCCCACCCAGTAGCACAGCTCTCCTTTAGGCCAGTTATTAGTAATAATACTTCATTGACGTCAGTATCCAATAGACCAAAAGATTTTAGTGTAGAAAATGACATAGGCGTACTTAAGGAAGAAGAGGTTCGGGAACATAAGGGTTTTTCAGCCAAGTTTTTTCCAACGTTAGCAAAAAAGTTGTTTACTTTATTGATTGCGTCAGATGGGTTAGTGTCTGTTGACAATAATTCAAGAGGAGGTTCTGGAGGTTTTGATCTGAATGTGTTACTTTTAATATATTTCCAAACAAGTTTACTATTCTTTCCTGCCTTTTGTAGTTCACTTTTATCATGTTGAATTTTAAGCTTTTTCAAAAGGTTATTACAAAAGTTTCTGTACCTTTTATATGTAATAGAAAGTATTTGATTTTCGGGTGCGAGTTTAGATTTTAGGTGAAGTTTATCCCTATGTCGTATACAACGAACGAGACCGGGTGTGATCCACGGCTTAATACTAATATACTTTCTAGGTGTAATTTTACTAATGGAGTTATTCTTTATTGCATGTTGAAGGGAATGTATGAAATAATTTAAAGCATTATTTGCATCGTTCGAGTTGAAAACGGGGTCAAAATTAATTCCGCGTATGTCATTTTCAAGGTTAGTCATATTAATTTTATTATGGAAACGTATGCATTTTTTTCTAGGTAAGAATGTTTGTAATGTTAATAATACAGCTTGATGATCAGTTAGCGAAGAATTAGTAACAAATGTTTTGCTTGGTATTTTTGATTTCATAATGACATGATCTAAACATGACCCGCTCTGGTGCGTGGGATAATAATGAGCAGGAAGAAGCCCATGAAATGTGCAAATATTCAAATAATTATGTGCATGGGTATTAATACTCCCCGAAGCGATGTTAATGTTAATATCACCCAGAAGTATTATGTTCTTAAAAGATGAAAGTTTTGTTAAATTATTATGCAGCGAGTCCAAAAATATGTCAATATTTTGAGATGGAGGTCTGTAGATGGCCATAACAACTGTATCTGGCATTTTAATTACTAAGCAGTTACTGTCTTGGATAATTGAATTGAAAAATGAATAATAATTTTCATCTAATTTATACAACCACCTTTTGTCTTTTTATAGTCCACTAGCTTTTGCTCGCGGCTTCGCTCGCGTTAATTTATAATTTTTTGATCCCAAAATATAGCCTATAGCCTTAGAATAATAACGCCTAGAAACCTAGTACGAGCACCAAAAGTGAAGCAACTCAAACTATGCCGGATACGGCAAAGTTAGCGAATCGAGCCGTCAGTGCTCAATGTCACGCTCTGTTGAACACAGCTCCCAAGAAATAATTCAAAACGACAATTTGTTGAGTATAAAGATGCTATAGCACATCCGGAAAACATAAAAAATTACATAAAATTGCATTTCACATATTGATACTAACATTAAATCCATTATTTTTACGTAAATCGATCTCCAAATCAAAATTTTCTTAACCTAATTTATTACAACGAAGTGTTGCCAGTTGTAAAGAAAAATTACCCATAATACAGTAGACACTAACACATACCCCCTTATTACAAAAGATGGTTTAAACCAAGACTAAGGTAAACCCAGGTTTAAAATATACCCATCACTTTCTTATGTCATATAACAAAAAGAGACGGGGCTATTTTAAAACCTAGGTTTTTCTTAGATCATCTTCTGTAATAAGGGGGTTGGAGTCTACTGTATTTGATGCCCATTTTACTGTAGAAAAACGTGATTATATGTAAAAAATAACAAACACATGGTCACAGCAGACCCGGCTTAAAATTATAGGGTGACGATTTTGAAATATTTAAAAAGTTATCATAATTTGCGAAGGTTTGTCGCGTACCTATACATTAAACTAGTTTAAATAGATGCGCGACATAGAGTCGCAAATTAATAAATTATTCTAAGTATAATTACGAGTTTAGTTGAAAACAACAATAAAACTTTTATAAAGTATTACGATAAGTATGTACTTCTGACAGAATTTTTATTAGCTAAAAAAATAGATTCATTACTTAAGTTACACGTAACATTTTTTATATGCAATCTATGCTATGGCCCAAATACATACAATTTTCCCCCAATTTAGGGGAAATTATATTTTCGAGCAACATTTTTTTACGTCTGTGTGCGAGTCAGTCTCCGTAATTACATGCCGGTCACTCACACATAATTACGAATGTTGCTTCAATTTTTTGTAGGGAGCGTGTATGAGACTATCCTTCTAGGCGTTATTATTCTAAGCCTATAGCACTCAGGGATAACGTTGCTTCCTATTGGTGAAAGAATTTTTGAAATCGGATGTGTAGTTCCGGAGATTACCTCCTACATACAAACAAACAAACAAACAAATTCTACCTCTTTATAATATTAGTATAGATACACCACTGACTAGGATTGCCACTATAAAATAACTGTCTGTAATAAATGCAACACATTATTTTTACTTGAATCTTTTTCTATACTTTAGTTTCATAAATCAACTGTTGACAGAGTTAATAACCACTATGTTCTAAACTGTATTTGATAGAATAAATAATAAGACTAGCTGGGGCCTTACTATGACCTCTTAAAGCAGGGCAGAAGTTGCCTGGAAGTTGAACTGCCCTGCTTTTTTGTACTATGACATCGTTAGAGCAGGCCTGCTACGTTGACGTTTACGATATCCGTTCAACTGTTTTTTTGCATAGACTTTTCGTACCATAAACAAGCATTACCGTTCAACTTGCTTCAATAGTCGTTCACCTTTAGTACTGGGGGCATACCATGACCTCTTAAAGCAGGGCAGAAGTTGCCTGGAAGTTGAACTGCCCTGCTTTTTTGTACTATGACATCGTTAAAGCAGGCCTGTAGCAGGCCTGCTAAGTTGACGTTTACGAAATCCGTTCACCTTTTCTTTTGTATAGTTTTCATACCATGATGTGTTATTTGATAGCAGCAGAGCGTATATTGAGCGGCTGTAATGTCAAAATAAGCGATCTTGTAAAGTTAATATTTACGAGCTTATTCAACATTGTTTTTGTTATTAGACGTAAACTGTTGTGAGGACCCACTTAAAATTTGGTCGATAAGACTTTCTAAACTCGATACTTTGTATAAAAAATTACAAGTGTTTATTAGATCACACTTTTTACTGTTTTTGTAAATGTGTGACGAGTACGAGATATTTGAATATTTAGAGAGTAAATATCGTATGGAGAAAAAGCGACGGCGTCGCATTAGGGAAATAAATAACCCATTCGAAATTGATGAAAGGAAATTTATAAAACAATATAGATACCTATTGCAATATTATATGCAATTTATTTAAAGTTATTTAAAAATTCCCACAGGTGAAGCAGTTTGGTCATACTAACACGACGGCGACGTCTTGTTTGTGTTTCACTAAAAATAAAAGCATCACATTAAATTTACATTTTAATAAAAAAATCTGAGACTATGTGCCTAGATTTAATTCGATATTTTGATAAAGGTAAGTAAACGAACGTACGACATTGTTGAAAGAGGATTCACAATAAAGTATGAAATCACAACGAAATGCTAGTTTACAATTTCATTGACAACTTCGATCGACTAACTGTGATACAGATATCTGAATGATGACAGAATATCACGCTGCGGAAACAAATTTACCTAAAGAAACACTTAAAACTGCATTAACTAAAGTATTTAATAACTACATCGATGTAGTGGGGAACAAAACAACTCGAGATGTTTTTTAAATTTACGCGCTAAAAAAAGTTGACAAAACTAATCTACGTTGGTACGTTCATAACCACGTTGTTTCTTTTATTTAGAGTCACAAAAGTCTTTTGAACGTGAAACTTTTGCTTTTTAGAGCTATTTAATAATGTATCATAGTCAGTGGTTATACATAATCTTAGATACAAGGTGTACTTACCCAAAAAAACATGTTTTTATTATTTAAAAAAAACCGGTAAATTGCTAATCAATTTTATTTAGATTTTTGAACGTTTTCTATTACAAAGACATAGACATCTCAGCAGGCCACAGACAAGCATTACCGTTCCATAGTCGTTCACCTTTAGTACTGTCATGGTACGATTTTTAGCGATTCAGAAGCAGGCCTGCTTTTGAACGGATATTGACTGGCTGGCATTTGAACGTTTTCTTAAGACGTCATGGTAAGCCTCCAGGCCTGCGGCAGGCCTGCTACGTTAACGTTTACGTAATCCCTTCACCTTTTTTTTTTGTATAGACTTTTCGTACCATGAACAAGCTTACCCGTTCAACTTGGTTGAATAGTCGTTCACCTTTAGTACTGTCATGGCACGATTTTAAGCGATTCAGAAGCAGGCCTGCTTTTGAACAGAATTTGACTGGCTGGCATTTGAACGTTTTCATAAGAGGTCATGGTAAGCCCCCTGTCATGGTACGATTTTTAGCGATTCAGAAGCAGGCCTGCTTTTGAACGGAAGTTGACTGGCTGGCATTTGAACGTTTTCGTAAGAGGTCATGGTAAGCCCCCTGGTTTTTAACAGATTTGGGTCATAAATTGTCAAGGTTTTTTCATAATCTTTAGTGGTCTTTTATAGATATTCATAGCAACACCGACTGCTGGAGCTGAAACGTCATTTGTCAAATTGTCAATTCAATCAATTAGGGATGGGATATACTTGCAAAATTCAATACCAGGGCTTCCAAGTACGAGTATGTAAAAATACCAGGGTCGAAAACCAGGGTTCAAAATACTTGAAACTATTTGGCAGTATTAGATCTAGTCGTACCGTGCTGCAATATTGTACAGGTTTTTTTAGATGAAATTAAATCTTTCCTTCCTACTTTTTAATCACACTTTTCTTAGGAGCCATATTTATAGATTTCTTTATTATTATTTACAACTAATACCTAACTATTACATATACAAAAATCACAGTCTTATTTACAATCTATTATTTATAGTTCAAAAATCGTCTATCCTATAATCCCTCGAAATCACTTCTTATATTTACAACTCCTAACTAATAAACACAGAATCCACACAAAAATGTTCAGTTTTAAATGTTAATTACACACTTATTGTTATTAGTACAAAAATTTACACTAAATTCAATAAATTCGCGAATTAACGGTGACGGTCAGTTGGTGACGTAACAAGTTCGCATCACAACAACAACGTACTGACAAAAAAACGAAAACAAAAAATTTATTTGAATGTAAACATAACAATTACTATAATTACTTAAAATACTTTCGTACTCGCTATAATGTGTCTTATTCGTATAGCAGTAAGGAAGAAAGGCGCGAACTAGTCTAAAAAAATGGAGCCGAAAATGTTTACGCAATTATGTTCCTTATTTTACTCGGGCACCTTCGGAATAGTTCGGGCACAGCCATCGAGCCCCGAACTCGCAACCGCGAGCGCGAGCCTTGCGCCCTTGGCTTCCAGAGTCATCCTAACGAGCAAAATCGTATTTGTGGGAAAGAAAATACTTTTATCTTGCAAGTACTTTTTTTCGCAAATACGATTATGCGCCTTATTCTTATGAAAATATGGATCGATTTCCCATGCAAGTATTTCCAACTCGGCGGCAGCAGTGCAAAAATACTTTAAACTTGCAAGTATTTTTTTGGCAAATACGATTGTGCTCCTTATTTATATGACAACATGGACCGATTTCCTATGCAAGTATTTCCAACTCGGCGGCGGCGGGGCTAAAAATACTTTGTACTTGAAAGTATTTTTTTCGCAAATACGATTGTGCTCTTTATTTAAATGACAACATGGATCGATTTCCTATGCAAGTATTTCCAGCTCGGCGGCGGCGGGGCTGAAAATACTTTATACTTGAAAGTATTTTTTTCGCAAATACGATTGTGCTCCTTATTTATATGACAACATGGACCGATTTCCTATGCAAGTATTTCCAACTCGGCGGCGGCGGGGCTAAAAATACTTTGTACTTGAAAGTATTTTTTTCGCAAATACGATTGTGCTCTTTATTTAAATGACAACATGGATCGATTTCCTATGCAAGTATTTCCAGCTCGGCGGCGGCGGGGCTGAAAATACTTTATACTTGAAAGTATTTTTTTCGCAAATACGATTGTGCTCCTTATTTATATGACAACATGGACCGATTTCCTATGCAAGTATTTCCAACTCGGCGGCGGCGGGGCTAAAAATACTTTGTACATGAAAGTATTTTTTTCGCAAATACGATTGTGCTCTTTATTTAAATGACAACATGGATCGATTTCCTATGCAAGTATTTCCAGCTCGGCGGCGGCGGGGCTGAAAATACTTTATACTTGAAAGTATTTTTTTCGCAAATACGATTCTGCTCCTTATTTATATGACAACATGGATCGATTTCCTATGCAAGTATTTCCAACTGTGGAAACCAAGGGCGCGGGGCTCGTAGCAGCGCAAGCGTGCGCCCCGCCGCCGCTGAGTTGAAAATACTTGCATACGAAATTGATCCGTATTTTCATGGTCATAAGGAGCATAATCCTATTTGCGAAAAAAATACTTGGAAGTTCTAAGTATTTTTTTCGGAAATACGATTTTGCTCCTTATTTATAGGGTGACATGGATCGATTTCCTATGCAAGTGTTTTCAACTCTGGTGAGTCTGGTGTGTTTCACCTCTGCCGCGTCTGACTAGCAAATACTTTCATACTTGCAAGTATTTCCCGTCCGCACCAGGGCGCCCTTCTTCGAAGTGAAGCCCTGGTTTTAAAACGTGGTAGCGTAAATACGTCTCATCCCTACAATCAATGTCAATTCTTTAATCTTTTCTTTCTCATTTCCGATTTGCGTTCAAAGAAAGAAGTGGTGGTTTGTCAATGATTATAACTTATTTTGCGTTGAAAGTTTTTGGAAAATAAACAGAAATGTATGAAATTTATTAACATATTTACCATCTTGTATCAATAAATTCTCTAATACGGCTGTAAAATCCAAGATGGAAACCGATAAAATCGAACGTGTCGGCGAAAACGGCGACATATTCGTTCATCGTTTGAAGGACCTGACTGATGAAGAAAAGCAACGCCTTGAAGCTCAAAACTCTCGCATTATATCCGAAGCTAAAGCTGTGCGATTAGAGAAAGAAGCTAAGCGTCACTGGGACATATTTTACAAGAGAAATGAGACGAAGTTCTTCAAGGACCGGCATTGGACCACACGTGAGTTTCAAGAGCTTATAAATTTCGAGGCGGACGAGAGAATCACGTTCCTAGAGTTGGGATGTGGAGTCGGCAACATGATATTCCCGCTAGTGGCGGAAGGTTTCTCGAATTTTTATTTCTACGCATGCGATTTTTCACCACGTGCGGTTGATTTCGTAAAGTCCAACAAATTGTTTGACGAGACCCGCATGAAGGCGTTTTGCGCTGACCTGACTACTGACAACTTGTTCGAGAACATTGAAGAAGGTTCCGTGGACATGGCGAGTTTGATCTTCGTGTTATCGGCGATCCATCCCGAAGCGTGGTCTCAGGTAGCAAGGGTTGCGTTTCGCGCGCTCCGCCCTGGAGGCGTGCTGTTGTTCAGGGACTACGGACGCTACGACATGGCGCAGCTGCGATTCAAGCCTGGACATAAGATCTCTGAAAATTTCTACATGAGGCAGGATGGAACCAGGTATATTAACCTCTTCCTTGTTGTTAACTGTCCTCATAAAAAAAAGCACATGTTCCTATTACTTCATGTATTTGTAACATGTTCTTCTTTTGCAGGAGTTACTACTTCACAGAGGAAGAGCTACAGAAGCTGTTCACTGATGCTGGCTTTGAGATCCTCATGAATACGTATGTGCAGCGCCGGACGGTCAATTTCAAGGAGGGAATTGACGTACCACGCATATTCCTGCAAGGGAAATACAAGAAACCTGCTGGCGGTAAGAAATTGTTAACTACTTTTGATCTAAACATTAAAAAAAAATGAAACCGCTGCGAAAATAATACAATTATGCAAGTTCCTAAATTGCCCAGTTTTCATTAGCTTGCTCAAGTCTGTCTCTCTAACTCAACTGCAACAAAGAGACAATAATATCATTGAGTTAAGCCACTATGGGTACTGAAAGGAGTTCCTATATTTGTTACAGTCTAAAAAACGTTAAGTTTTGAAAACATGTGGACTATTTTCAGTCGGCTTGTGATAAAGTGTTAGGAATTGATATCTCTCAACTTCTCTGTGAAATCCCGAATAATCTGAATATTAAAATAAATTAGTAACAAACAATTTGTAAGGTCTTCATAAATTAACATGATGAAAAATGCTAACCATTGATAAACCATGATTTGCATGTATATTAGCTCTATCTGAACACATACTTACCATATTAAATGAATCAATTAAAATCTTTTACAGACTATTCTAACAGATTATTATTGTTTTAGGTTGAAAAGTATCAAAAACAGCTGAGCTGCAATGAAATTATTTTTGGTAAGTCAATAATTTTAGTTTTTGGTGATTTGCGCATTATGCATATCATTGGTCTGTTCCATCTATCCATCCATCTCCTAGACCTATTCCTTTAATCACCAATGTCGTGCTGAAGCCTAGCTTGCATGGCGTATACCAAGGAATGAGGCACAATAGTGTTAGGTATGTATTATAGAATGATCCTCAATTTAAACTCCAATCATCTGATCACTTTATGTACATATAGAATCAATAGAGCATCAACCTTATTCCAAAACAGTAATTGAATTATACTCTGCTGAATCCATACTCAAATTGAGCCTCAAGCAGAGTTACAAACTGCTTGATGGAAATTGAGAAGGCAATTTGTGCTCAAGCCTGGTCTCAATCACAGTTGTGTGATAACAGTTCAAATATTACACGGTTCACTTCTCCCTTTCAATTTGGATGAAGCAACCAAATTGAACCATGTAACCTATTTCATTTATATCATTAGAAACCTAATTCACTAGCAAGTTATTGCTTGTTTACTCATAAAATTTGCAGAAGATGACTTGCTGCAGGTGTGTCCACAGTCCGAGTCTGTTACAGAAACCAACTTGCGCAGTAATGAAATGAAATGAAATGATGAAATGAAATGATATTTATTTCTGTAAATAAATCTGTTACAGATACTTTTACAAGTCAATGTAATGTTTTTTTTTTAAGACTAGATGGCACCGGCATTTCCTATCTGACTAGCTCTGAGAAGAAAAACCGAAACAAACTCAGAGGTCAACGTCTATTTTAAAGTCCAGACATTGTAGTATAAAACTATGTGAGTGTAACAATGTAGGGCAACGTCTGGAATGGCCTTTTGAGGAAAGAGCCATAGCAGGTTTGAGTTGACCTGTCCTAACTGACGGCACGCATGCATCAGCCATCGTGTAGCTCAACCTTATTATCGGGAGCTCAACGACCCGACGCACGACGACACCAATCAGCCGGACATTTGCGTAGGTCACAAAAATACTCAAAACTGGCCAAACAATTTTATAAAATTCGTGTATAAAAACTAGCCTACATGGTACTCACATTCACAATTAATTGAAATATAAAATAATAAATAAAAAAACAAGCGACATATTAATAATAATAGTCGACAAAATGTCAAACAAAAATATAAAAATAATTCAATAATAAATTATCAATAAATAATTTAGAATGTCAAAAAAATAAAAATAGTAATTTCAATGATATCAATGATGTATGTGATAAGAGCGAGCGGCTCAATTCCAAGCATTTTTGTCGTCCATATAATCTTTAACTTTATAGAAACCCTTAGAACAAAGTTTCTTCTTTACAAAGGACTTACTGCCTAATGGACTTGGAGCCTAGTCATTGGTAGTATAAGTTTATTTTTATTTCTAGTATTGACGCTATGAATGTCGCTGTTCTTAGAGAACAAACTAATATTTTTCTTAACATACATCAAATTTTCATAAATATATTGAGATGCGACCGTCATTATACTAATTTCTTTAAATTTGTCCCTCAGTGAATGCCTAAAGCTAAGGTAAAACTTGCTATAAGGCCTCTAGATTAGAAAACTTATTTCTTAGCATTGGCTAACCATGAAACAAAACCATTACGTATTTAGAGCCCTTATTAGAAAAGATGGTCTAAGAAAAACCTAGGTTTTAAAATAGCCCCGTCTCTTTTTATTATATGACATAAGAAAGTGATGGGTATAATTTAAACCTGGGTTTACCTTAGTTAAACTGGGTTTAAACCATCTTTTGTAATAAGGGGGAATGGGTTTGTCCCAACAACAAGGGTAACTTAATATTTGCGCCTCATGGCTAGAATATTTCTAACATGATCATGAAGCAAGTTCGGCATAGCATGCTTCCTTCCTTCCTCTAATAGCATGATGATAGCGCAGTGCAGCTGAAAACCCTCAGTTGCCTCACAACGGGCAAAAAAGAATAGGGAACCTTTTTGGAAATTCATCAAATTCATAATTATTCATTTAATGTCTCTAGCTGGTACATTTGTACTGGCTATTTGTTTTTTTTTTTTCTTCTAAATTTTAGCATAGGGCAGCCTGTTGTGAGGTCTGATGCATAAATAAATGCTTGTAAAGGCATACTGACTCTCCATTGTAAAAACTTTGTAGAAGGTTTATCTTGTGAATGTTATTCAGTTTTTTCTATATTGTTCACAGGTAAACCTACTAAACAAGATTGGAACATCTTATGGTAAGAATTACATGTTTTTGTTCATTAATAATATGATAACAAATAGACCAAATTCCAATGATAATATAAACTACTATAGATACGTTGCCCGCGCTCTGTAGTGGCTAGATGAATGCAAGGTAATTGCCTGACATCCATTTAGTCGCGTAGCAACCGTTGCCGCGACTGTACGTGAAATTGAAATAACTTGTGTGTAATAACTTTCTCTTTTAGCGAAAAAAAATGCCGTCCTGTGTGTATAGAATACCTATGTAATAATTATACTGCAACTGTAAAAGATAAAAAAGTGTCATTTCATGCGTAAATATCAAGAACAAATATTTATTTAATTTAAGTTTTTTCGATGCAGCATAATGGCGGCTAGCGAGGAAAATCGGCAACTTTGCATCAGTGTTTATAAAACCTACATTGTTTTTATTTCGATTAATTATATTAAGTATTTGAATATAATAATATGTTTTATTAAACCTAATGATCAATATAATAGACCAATACTCGAATCGTACCTATCTCAGCAAGAGGTCATCACAGACATTTAACATACATAAGTGGGGTGCATGAAAAGAGCCTCCACGAGTGACGATACTTAAGTACGTCCGGCGCACCCTGGGCAGTCAGCCTCGCTACCATCCTTGCTGACTGGCAAATATTATCACCACGGCATGAGCTGTTTCCGTATAGCTCTTGCTGACACGAGAGAAGAAGAGAAGAAGAACATACTTACGAGATTCTTACTTGATTTCTTTGATTATATAGATAAAGATTTTTATGTTTATATTACATTTTCTTTTATTAATTAAATAACTATAATTACTGTTACTAAATACTGCATTCATAATTTTAAGGATAGAGAATAATATTATTTTCACGAAAGTTATAATACAAAAATATTATTTTACTCAAAAATCTACTACTTACATACCTATATCAACACGAGAAAATTGAGTGTCAATTTTTCCTTACATGCCTCTTTTTGTACGCGCTCGACCAATCAGCATGCACCAAAAAATAATAACGTAACCTAAGATATATATTTATCTCTCTCTAACAACAGGAATTCCTTATGTGACATTTAATTTTCTTTCCTTTTTCGTACGTTTATGTAGCTATCCAGCTACCGATAGTATTTACGCTGATTTTGAGTGCCGTGATGTTGATGCATGACGCGTCTATTTATAATACGTCATTGCCAAATTCGATATTAATTTACATACCAGTTAATTTAATAATCTTTGCAAAAGTGCAGCCCGCACTTCAAAATTTTAGACTACTATACAACTTTACTAATTAAATGATGACACCATAGTTCAGCTGAACTCTTTGATGTACAACAATTTTTATGTCTTTCGCTCCTATCTGATAATATTACTTCAACACTACCATCACAGCAGAGCTATAGACAAAAACTAATGAAGTTGTAATTTTTTTAGAGCTACCAAGTAAAGGCTACTGGCACCATCCAGCGAATTACACAAGCAAGGTAAGACACTATCAAAGTATCTAAATATTGTTCACATAAAATAGTTTATTTCCAACTAAGGGCCGATTTTTAAATTGTTAGATAACTTTTAACTCAGGAATAAATTTGTCATTTTGACACATTCCATACAAAATCTGTCAAAATATGAAACTTATTCCTCACATAAAAGTTATCTAACCGTTGAAAAATCGACCCTGTATACCCGTACCCCCTTACTTATATAAGATTACCATTTTTAAACACTGATTAAATTATACTTGTCCTTGTCATTTGTATGCCAATGAATAGAGATGACAATAGACTTAAAATCCATTTTAGTTAAATAACCTTTAAGCATCGTTTTTAAGTAAGGGTGTTAGAATCTATTTTACCAACGTCAGGTGACTTGTATCCGAGAAATAAATTTTAAGTTTTGACAGCTTGTGTATAGAAGATCTGTCAAAACGTCAAATCTATTCCTGAGATAAAAGTTGTACAACGTTGGTAAAATTGGACCTTAATTAATTTGTTAGTAATTAAATGATGACACCATAGTTCAGCTGAACTCTTTGATGTACAACCATTTTATGTCTTTCGCTCCTATCTGATAACATTACTTCAAAACTACCATCACAACAAAGCTTTATACAAAAACTAATGAACTTCTCATTTGTTTTAGAGCTACCAAGAAAAGCCTAGTGACACGATCCACCGAATTACACAAGCAAGGTAAGACACACAGATTATAAAAGTATCAAAATATTGTTCAAATAATACAGTTAGATCCGCTTGCACAGTGACTCGCTAAACACATTTAATGCTAAGACTCAATTTCACCATACAATGTTAGTTCTTAATGTTCTGTTAAGCAGTCAATTTCAATGTACTGTTAAACAGTCTGTTAAAATGTTTAGCAGGACATTAATGACTAACAGAGCATGGTGAAATTGGGTCTAAACATTTTAAAATAATATACTGTCTCTTATCAATCAATTTCAAACAATTGACTAAAATACAATATTTTAAATATGCTAAGCACAAAATGTGTTTAGTGATCGTAGTGCAAGTGTGCCTTAATTCCAATTATTTAAGTTAGTCAATTTGTTAGTATTTAAATGATGACACCATAGTTCAGCTGAACACTTGATGAACAACAATTTTTACGTCTTTCGCTCCTATCTGATTGTATCATTTTAAATAATAATTGAAGCTATAAAAGAACATATTTTCTAATGTTTGTACTATTTTTAGGTCAACACTGAAGTGTTTCGGTGATAATGGCGATGATGCGACCACGCACGGCATTAAAGAATAGTATGAGGTAAAAATATTTAAAAATACGTGCTATATTTTATAGTCTGTTGTTATAAAATCTAGCCCTTTTTTTAAATGGTACATTAGCCAATAATTGTTAGGCCTAGTTTTCACAACGAATTGCTAAATACAATTAGTGCTAAACAATTAAAAATGTCAGGAGACCGAATGATGTTTTAATTATAGTTAGCCCTATATAATATTCATTTACTTATTACAATTATGAATACAAAGCCACTGTTTACTTCAATATAAATATAATGCTTTATTGACGGTTTCTGAATTGAGAATTCTAGGGTAAGCAGTACTTTTTAGTGTTTTCACGATAAGAAGATTAAAATGACACTTGTCAATAGGAGTTGCTAGACATGTGACTGTAGTCGATTCAACTATCGATAAAATTTGTAAAATTTCAGCGAGAATTTGACAAATTATTGTAATGTGATTTTATGTACATTTCAAATACTTGTGATTTAAGTAATTAGGATTAAGTCAATTAGCATGCATATCTTCAACAATAGACGATTACTTGCTGATGTGATAATGAATCCAGCAGGTATGGGATGAGTGAACATAAATGTGTATTTATCACCAATAATAAGCCCAGTCGCGAAAAAGAGGTTTATCTTTCGTTAGGTTCGGTAGGTTCGTCGGTCCTGAATTTTGGATGTGTTATGTTAGCTGTTTTTATGAAAAGCCCACAAACAGACACACTGACAGAGAGAGAAATAGACAGCCAAACAGAAAGACAGACATGGGCTTCAAACCTATAAAATACCTCTGATTTTGAGTCGGGAATGAAAAATAAGAATTTAATTTTCTACAAAATTGATGTGAATAATTTTTGGCATAAAACCCTTATGGAGTTATTTAATAATAACTAATTTTTGGGTTCTTTAACCCAAGATGGCAGAGCGCGCCGAGGTCACTCAAGGTACAAAATTTGTAATTTTTATAAGAACACATCCATAACACGTATCCAAAATTTAGGACTGACCGACCTTTTGCGAGGCAACTGGGCTATAATGAGCCTTATTTTAATTATTCAATCAACTGAGCCTATCGTCTATAATTATTACGATAGTCAAAATATTCATTCTGTTAATATAAATTTATCGAAATTATTTTATCGATACGCACGTCTCTGGCAACTGGTACCATCTGACGCAAGTTTGAAAACGCGTCGGGGTTTTTTCAAAATCATTTATGTAATATATAATTATGGCGTTAAACACATATAACTATATTGTTTCTATGTTTCTGATTTTAAAACAACCTTTTGGGTAACGCTTTATTAATATTTTAAATTGATTTATTACTTGTTGAATTAAATTGTCATACACAAGCGCCATTACAATTTATTTTCATGTCATGAACTGACATCTGCCAAATTAATCAACTTACCGTGAAAGCAATATAGTAACATTTGAGCACAGAGTTGTAAAAAAATGACGGATTTTAAAGCATTTTTTTGACAACTCCGTACTCAAATACGTCTTAAGTATTGCTTATCCCGAATTCTCAATTCAGAAACCGGAGGTTAGTGAGCTTTTATGAAAGAGGGCCTTAAAGCATTTAAAAATCTATTTAGGTCTTCTCAAATGATGATTTTAGATAGGGACATCTGATTATAATGCTGTTAGCATAACTATCCACACTGATCATTTAATAACAACATAATCAAATAATATTTACATTTCTCTTTTATTAACAATACAATCACTTGTTCTCAGATCTGTATGTTACCACATGGACAAGCTTAAAGAAGCTGTATTTAAAGTAAGTAAGTAATACACATTCAGAAATAAACTAACTTGTAATATTTTTTGAAATCATTCAAAGAATAAATTGTTATACAATGTGGCCCAGCATCTAATGTTCCAAATTGGATGACACGTTTGGTGCAGTGGCGGAGCGATTGACTTCTACGCTACGGGTCGTGGGTTCGATTCCCGCACGGAAAAAATATTTCTATGGCCTTACAGATAGTAGTTGCGGGTCTGGGCGTTTGTGTTAAAGATTTGTTTGTAAACGCACCCACGATACAAGAGAAATCCTAGACTGGGGCAAGGTTTTTTAAATAAAAATGTATTCTACTTGTTACCACCTTGTATTATTTTACAATGATGACTTGACCTTCAGGTCTCCCTCAACAGAGCGAACCCATACAACCATGTTGACCAACCTTACGCGTCTGAGTAATAAAAATAAAATATATTTTGATTAAATTAGTGTTAATAAAATACTCATAGCCACATTTTCTTCTGCAGATTGGTTAAGTGATGCGGGTGCTGTAAAATGACAATGAAAAGGTATGAATTATACTATATTTTAATCATTGTTCTCTACTATCTTTCTGATACCTCACTGAATAGAAGAAACAATTGGAAGTGCCACGCATCTTTCGCGAGTGTGTCACAAATATGCGGAGATCTGCAACACTGGCTCACGCAATTAGCTGCCTTGTAGCAAGACGTCTCGAACTCATACGTTAAATATTAGAATCATGCCTTATCGTGTAATTTTAACGTGTAAAAATGATAGCAGGACAAAAAATATATCTCACAAGTGTATAACAAAGTATAAAACTTTGATATCTTAACCCGTGTACGCACGAGCAAACACGAATATCAAACACATTGTTTGCACGTGCGTATCACTACCGAACAGTGTGTTCGACGAACACCTTCATAGTCGTTCGTTCGTGCGTACCCGACACTATAATTGTTGTCAGTTTGGTGACTCTGTTTCCCATATTAAGGAAGAGTAAGGGCACTCCCACTTGTTTTTTTCTATTTCGTGGATATCTACATAATATCTTAATGATGAATCCAGATAGGGACATCTTATTAATAATGATGTTAACATAACTATCCCAACTGAACATACTGTTACATACATTATTTTAGATTATCATTTAAGAAAATCTTCATAGGAATTTTCTTTTGCAGACATATTCAAACATCATGGATGAAGAGGATTCCGAGTTTTTGAAAAAAATTGCTAAAATATTCTAAAAGGTGAGTTATTTTGAAACGATTTTAGTATGTACCTACACATGAATGTATCTAGTGGTCGAGCGTGAAGTCCTAGGTTCGATCCCCAGGTCGGCCAAAGTTTTATTGCGTTTTCCGTATAGAATTTCGCTGTAGCACTCTCTGGGTTTGTGCCTGGTTGATGACAATAGGCTCGCCACGCATGGGACTTCTACCCAACCTTTCGGGGAATACAGTAATTTGTTAATTAAGTAATGATGAACACACCTACCTGTACAATTTTGATGAACATCGTGTTCCGCTGTCTGATACACTCAAATATCTAGTGTCTAGTAGATAATTCCTAAAATCATTAACATTAATTTACTCTTTGCAGATTGTGACTATCACCTCCAACTTTGATTCAGCAAACTTATAAGAGGTGAGTTTTGTTTTATTTTACTAGAGACTTCAGTATTATTGCAGTTACCTTTCTAAAGTCTCTATTTGCACAAGAGTAGAGTACTACTGGCGAGGCGTAAGCTGAGCTTTGCATTTGTGTGAGTGCACATAGAATCGATTGCCAAAAAGCAGTATAAACTGGTTTAAACCAAGCAAAGGACGCGTCTGCATTCATTCTCACACCAATGCAAAGCTCAGCTTAGGCCTCGCGGACGGTAACTACCTATTCCAGCAGGGGACTTTGCCAAATGCCAGTCGTTTTTCATCAGTAATCATTTTTAAATTTATTATTTAAAAGGGTCATTCCCAACTGCCCCCACCGACAACGCCACCACTGGTGGCAAATGGGATTTTTTATATTAAAATGTATAAAAATCCCATTTGCCACCAGTGGTGGCGTTGTCGGTGGGGGCAACTGGGAATGACCCATTTAAAAGCCGAGAATGCCTGCAATAGTTAGAAAAATAATTTAAAGACAAAGTAAATTTAAAAATCAATATTTACAATGATGAATTGACCTTCAGGTCTCCCTCAACAGAGCGAACCCATACAACCATGTTGACCACCTTACACGTCTGAGTATTTATCACTTCTGATATAATATTTATCACCATAAGAAAAACATTAAGAAAACCTTTTATTGTTCACAGGTGTTCAGTGCTTGCAACCAGAATTTTGACTATGCAGACCTTGTCAAAGTAAGTTAATATACAAATTACCAATTATTAATCAATATTCCAAAGACTAAAATCAATATAAAGTTGAAAAATAAATGAGAACACAAAATCTCATATCCTACATTTAAGTTATTATTAACTATGGTGTTAAGTATTTATAATTATTATGTCGCATTCTACTTCTTTGCCTCATATCATGCAAATACAAATGTTTGCGTGAGTTTCGTAAGAGCACAGTTATTTTGGTAACTTCGAAGCCGACTTATCCAAGTAATTTATCAAAATTCAGTTCTAAAGTTAAAAATATAAAATTAAAGGTTAATAACACACCTTTTTTTTTGTTGGCTTAGATAACGCATTATCGTTGTTTGAAGGAATTGATACACAATATGCCCAAATATATATTTTAAATAATAATAAAGTTTCCACAATGATGACTTGACCTTCAGGTCTCCCTCAACAGAGCGAACCCATACAACCATGTTGACCAACCTTACACGTCTGAGTAATAATACTTTACGAATATATATAATTTGTGACAATATATGTATATTTAACAGCTTTTATTCTTTGTTTTAGGATCGTTATGAAGAGCTGATCTGAATAAAATAAACAAGAAAGATTAAAGGTGAGATCATATTTCGCTATTTAATTTGTAAACTATAAACATTTTATCAGAGCTGTAGTTACAACTGAAGTAGTGTCCCAGAGCTCCTGAGTCGACTCCTAGCATGAGGGAGCCCCTCAATCACATGCCTCCCTAAAGTTCCTTACTACATCCCTACCCCTTAATTTGTATTAGAGAAGTTATTGTCATATCTATCATACTACCAAAGTACTCCGAGAGATCGTCAGCAACATCAAAAGCTTGATAGCCTTTCTCTAGGACAGAGGTTCTCAAACTTGTTTCGTCTACCGCCCCTTTTGAGAATTAATTATTTTCTAGCGCCCCCTATTTTATTCTTATTTTACCACATCTTAATAACCACAATCGCAATCATTACTATTACCGCTCTTTAACGCCCCCCTGTAGGTTTCTAGCGCCCGCAAGGGGGCGTTATCGCCCACTTTAAGAAAGACTGCTCTAGGAGTTAGGTTGGACCGAATAATCTTTTATTCCCACCCACACGCAAAATCCTCGCTTTGACGCGGAGTTGCGGAAGCCTGCCCGTTTAAGAAACTAATCATTCTAACCAAAAGTAATCATAACTCCAATTTATCATGAGTTCAAGGTTCAACAAAATTGTATTTTAATACTATAGTTTCTGAAGTCATCACATGACTTAAATATTAAGGGACCAGGACGGCCAGAGTCGTACGTCAATCATCAATTATCTCCTGTTATCTTGTCAATTAAGAGTAATCTATTAAATTGATGTTGATTGATAAACTGCTATGCTGCGACGTAGACTAGCTAATAACAGAATTTACGAAGCAATCAGTTGGAACTAAACAGATCAAAACTATATTTGACCTTAAAACTAAAATATACTCTTGTTCAGGAATTAATACCTCGAACCATTTGACGTAGAAACATATGGACCTCGGATCGGGGGGCCTACTCCCTAAGTCCGTCAACGAACTTCGTCGGCCGCCCGAAAGTAGCCAGAAACGTAGGAGTGAACAAAACAAGTGCCAAGTTCAACTTTTCAGACTGGCAAAAACACATCGGTAGTAGAGACAATTGTCAAATCGTGTTGTCATTCATTCTTAGTTCGAGCCCCGAAATAATCGTATGTCCGTAGGTGATAGGGAGTAGGAAACGCTTGTAACTAAGGCCGAAACCACGGACTTCGTGCTTAGGGAGTAGACCCCCCCAACCGAATGTAGACAAACGCAAAAATTAAGACTAATTTACGTCAAGGGGTGCAATCGAATCTTCGTATAGTTGTAAGCTAAATTATGCACTATGATGACGGCACAGGCTTTAAATTAGTTTGTTGGTATCTCTGTTTATATGGCGGCCTTGCCGCGCACTCTGGTGGTGTATCTAAACTCGGGACACTTTTTCTTGGATTTTGTAATAGACCCTTGGACCATATCATCACCCTCCGCGCTAATTGTCGTAACTAGCAATTGATAATTTTTCAGAGAAATTCTCACAGAGTGACGTATATGCTTCAATAATAGCAGTAAATAAATAGATAGCTTAGGGCTTTAGGGCAACTACTAACCAAGCCAAGGGCAATATAAAAAAGTTATTAATTCATAAATAAACCACAGCTAACGCAACTACTGAAAAATTATCAATTGCTAGATACGACAGTTAGCGCGGGAGGGTGACGATATGTTTCTACGTCAATGCCCCGAACAATAGTTTTGAGTGTGTACAAAACCTCTTTCAATCATTTACATAGACTTTTCTGGCCCTTGTTGTTATCTATTTTAATATTACTGTCTCGTCATCCTATGGGAATGCGATTAGATCACGTAGCATTCTGTAACTCGAGACAGAGATCGATGTGGTCAAAACTGCCGGGGACGACGCTGACGTCGCCGCCTCGGTTATAAAGACACACAACAATATTTTAACAACTGCTGGAAACGAGTACTTCTTATAAAATAGAGACTAAAATATACTTATTTTTGTTGCAGGTAAACGGAAGTTATATCAGAATGAAGAGTGAATATCGACTGTGGCGCGTACTGGGAGCGATTTGGCTGGCTATTCATTGATTGGGCGATCAAACGTTCACCTGACTGCACGCCTTCCGCATCCACTCAGCAAGCATAATCTCTATACTGCAAATCATTGTACAAATTTATTTAAAAACAAAGAGTTAAACTTCCGTTACTACTGTAACATTTGTTTATTGAAACAATAAATGAGTATTACAGCTGATAAAATATTTTATTTTACCCTACAACCCTTTTAGCAACGCGGTCGGCGGTAGCCGCATTGCTAATATATGTTGCACCACCATTCATTCTATCAAGGAAGAACCCTCCACACATCATCGGTGCGCCTACCAAATACAATATGCGCAAGAATGCAAAACAGGAGAAGCGTTTGTTATTGGAAGGTGATATGACAATGCTCTTTGTTTTTCAAAGAACCGCGTCGTTCCTGAACTTGTTCGCTGATTATATTATTACCTATCAATGCCAATGGAAAGCTATTACGACGTTGCTACCACTATGAATGCTGGAGTTGAACCGCGTTCATTTCTATATGACATGGAGCTGGTGACGCCTGTTATTTCAACCACGTAAATATACTTTCAACAAAAAAATCGAAACACTTCGTTTTATTTTTCTGGCGATAATCAAAAAATTAAATATAATTCGTTAGAGAAAAAAAAAAACGAATGTTTCGATTTTTTTGATGAAAATTGAAAGATTTTTGCATACCTAACATCCTTTATTCTCTGAAGGATCGGTCATTAGTACACCCTTATTTCGCCGTTCTATTTAAGCCCCATTTTATAGGTGGCGAGCCTATTGCCATCAACCGGGTACAAATCCAGAATCCGAGCTGCTACTGAGAAATTCCACACGGAAAAACCCTATAACACTGCCCGACCTAGGAATCGAACCCAGGACCTAATGGTCAGCAGTCGCGCTTGCGACCACAAGAACAATGAGGCAGGTTAAACTTTAACCTGCCTCATTGTTCTTGTGGTCGCAAAACATCATTGTTCTTGTGGTTAACCGTTAAAGTCAGTTTTTTTACACGAATTTATAATTTATTTTCATTGAAAGGACATTCGTAGATCTCTTCAACAGATTGCGATTATCCATTAGCCTAGAGTTACCCCGTAAAATAAAACACGATAGCACTTACAAAATACTTTATTCCTTCCACACATAAATACACTATAAGAAGAACTTCCTTCTGGAGGTTTCCATCTGGTGCCTCCTGCCTGCAATTATCCATTCGTAGTCTCCGCGCTTAGAGTCGAAGGTTCCTTGCTGTAAGGAGACCAGCTTGAGCGTGAAGCGAGGTCCTAACTCTCGAAGCTTGGCGCGTTTGCCGTCTGAAGTGAACTCGTATCTGGAAAGCATAACGTTTGAGGAAACAGAAATACGAGCTCCTTGATGTTATTACATTTTGTTTTTAAACGGTAGCTTTTTCTCTCCTCTCCGAACAGATGGAATAAGCATTGTACGAAAGATAAGACCTGATTTAGGGCTTAAGTCTCAGGGCCTTCACAAGAGGGGCAACCACAATTATTTTTTTTAGATTATAAATGTAATCACACCCATTCTGACAAAGAGAAAATAGTTCAGTGGTCCCCACTCTTTCGTAGCTCCAAGGCCGGATTTAAAGGTTTGGAACATATTTGATCCGGCCTTGACGCATAAACATGCAAATTATTTATACGAAATAAATTCATTAACCAGCTCATTGTGCGCTGTTAATCATGGGCCTCTTTCTCAGTCTCTTCAAAAACCGCAATAATGATGAAAGTGTGAGGAAACATTGCTATAATAATTACGCTGGACGAATTGATTGATAATCGCATTGTGATTCTATTAGAGTTCCTTAAGATGTTGGCACATAAAGCTGCTACAATCTGTCAAGTTTCTTTAATAGATTTTCATCTATATCGCAAAAGCTTTAGATTCAAGGTTGATCGGGAGGATTTGACAGTTTCTGATAGCTTGATGTGCTGGCGTCTGTCTTCAAAGACCAGATCTTGCGGTGCCCTACCTAGGTACCTTACTTATAAGATGTGAACTAACCGATGATGCCTGAAGAATATGTAGTCGCGCTGGTTGTGGAAGGTGACGGCGCGTCTGCCGCGGAACTGCGGCTCATAGTGGAACAGAGCGCCCAGCATGCGACCCACCGTCAGACCCAAACGGGTGCTGAAGTTGTTCAGAATCACCTAAAAACACAAATTGGTTTTGCTTAAAACTGTTTATCCATTAAAAGCGAAGTTGTAAGACCGAAACTGACAAGCGTTGTCCACAAAAATTGTCGCAGTCGTAGGGACCGCAATGGTTTCTTAATTAATAAATCATTACAGTGAACAATCGTGTATCATTGATGTATCCAACACTATTTGTCTTAGGTATGGTCGGATATAACGAACTGAGGGTCAGGAGGCAACTCACACTGGTAACCTATATCTTTAAGATAATTAGAGGAAAGATACACAATGCGGATATATTGCGAAGGGTGGAACTAGTCGTGCCAGACGGGTATGTGGGTCGTCGTCGTCAGCCTCGGTTGCTGACGGTACAGTGCGCGCGAACTAACTTGCTGCGTGAGGCGCCGCTGACGAGCGCACTCAGCACTTTCAACCTCATTGCTGATGACGTCGATATATTCTGCTGCACTTTGGGTGAATTTGAAAGGATAGCTACCTATAGAATTTGTTATGGTACAAACAGTGGAATTATTTAATTTTTAAGTGTGCTACAATATCGCATTGGGTCTAGCCTGTAAGGATATTTGTATGGTTGGAGTAAAAATAAATAAATAAATAAAAATCATTGGCAAACAGTGATTGCAATAAGATGGTCACTGGACAGCAAAAACCAGGGAACCAACCTTACTGGCCGGCTAAACTTTTCACCACACATGAGAGATGCATAAGGGGCGCAGAAAGTTGTTGCTCATCCTCTGATATATTGATATAATCTATAATCATGTGATATGAGATGGTGGACTATCTGGGCAAAACTATATACTATCTGTATCTGTAATAATTCCCTCACTCTGGCTGGCTGTATCAATGCAAAACAACTTAACAATGTGCATGTAACCAACAAGTGCTGGGCTAAAATTATATCAATACCTTGTGCACAATATCTAACAGCAGACCCAGACAAAGACGGCAGGACATGCTTGACAAGAAACATTGGTCCACACTTCTACAGACCCAAAGGAGTGGAAGCAGGAAAGGAAGGCATTTGCCCTGCAGTGGAACAATATAGGCTAAATCCTAACTTAATATTATAAATGCGAAAATAAGTTTGTTTGTTACCTTTTCACGCCTAAAGCACTGAACCGATCATGCTGAAATTTTGCATATACATTGTCAGGTGTACAGAAATGGACATAGGGTACCTCATCCCGAAAAAAAGTACTGTTCCCGAGGAAAACAACAATATCGTTAATAGATGGCGCCACGTGTCTTGAAACTTTTGTGGTGTGGTTGATTATCAAATTCTAAATTTACGCCAGCGAAGCCGCGGGCATAAGCTAGTATAATAATAAAGTTTACCTCAGGTCTATGTGTAGTAATCTCTTTATAATCTTTTCTGAGCTCTGGTGTAATCTTGCAGCTGGAGAGGCGGAAATGGGCAGTGGGTCCGTTAGGCAAGTGGATCAGAAGGAAACCATTAGGCTGCTTTTGATTTTCATTGACAACAATAACATCTGTAACTTGTTCACGGATTGCTGATTGGACTATACGCTTTACTGATGACCTGAAGGGAGAAAATAAAAATGTTATCGAAGCATTTGTAGGTGGACAAAGTACCAGGATGCAATTTGTTTTGTTACACAAACAGTTTCTAAGCTAACTAATGGTTGCAAAAAAACAATAAAACTATAAAATTAATGAGTTTCTCAATTAACACAGACAATTATCAGAGTGACTTTCAGGCGTTGGGACGTTCACCAACATAAAATTTCTGGTTAAACAACCTTTTTATGATTAACTACGGTTGACTCACGTGCATTTTTCGGAACTGTTCGACTCACAACCTCGCCGCGTGTTCAGCTCATGATTAAGGGCTCCGTTTGAGTCCGAAACTAGTCAGGCAATCCCGAAAACGCATGTAAGTAAACCGTAACTAGGTAATTATAAATATGAAAAATCTCACAAAGTTATTATACAAAAAAACAACCTTATAACTAACATTCTAGTACAGTTTTCGAGTAAACGCTTGTTTAACCCATGAAGCAATGGTTTAACCACATTAACCCTTTGACCGCCACGTCAAAAAAGCAAAAGAGTGCTCTCGGCGCCAAGCTACGATTTCTTCGTTTAAGTCTGTAATGTAGTCGTGACCATGGCGTGCTGGACACATTTTGCTTTGTCATGTATACATGACTGTGGCGGGCACAAGGTTAAACAAGTGTTTACTCGAAAAATGCGTGACTTTATGTTGGTGAACACCAGCTTTAGCTACGTAGAAGATACTGAAACATGTACTCACCTCTGTCTATATCTAGATATAGAGTTAGGTATCATTCTACACAGCTCCTTGCCAAATATCCTAGTCTTGTTGTGTGGGTTGTCAGAGTATGTGATCAGTACTTTAGGCTCGTATGAATTCTCATAGTATGTTGACAGTTCATCTAATTCCATGTCCTTTTGAGCCTGGAAAATATAAATTTATGTTAGGTCATGATTTGATTTTAAGGCCAGGTCAAAAATTGTGATAGTGGTTTGTCTTATAGACAGATATACTTTATTATAAGTGCAAGATTATTTCCGTGGCTGGCGTGAATATGTTGACATCTCACAATACATGTTTTTTTTTTCGAATTGTTTATAGGTATGCATCCCACACCTATGGTTTTAGAGGGGTTTTTTTTTGCATAATTTATTTAGATTACTCCATATCCTACGCATAAATGTAGTTGTAATTTTTTTTCCTACAAAAGTATAGGCGTGGGAAGCATCTAAATAAATAGAAAAAAAACTTGTTCATCGAGATGTCAACATTTCACGCCAGCCACGGATTTAGGTAGTTAAAGAAATAAAACAGAAAGAATACACATAATTAAGAACAGTACAAATGGCGTTAATTTATAGCATAAAGCAATTTCTTCCAGACAACCATTATACAGATAATTAAACAGAAATTTTTTTAAGGTATACTCTGAGAGTATAGACTCTCAGAGTATACCTTCAAAAACCTACTTGAATGATGTCGTAAAGTTAAATTAAACATTGCTGGCATTCCCATAGGAGTACAAAGTTCCCATAAAATATAGTGTTAATGGATTTAGTCTAGGAACTACACAGTGCTATTGAAAAGACTGAAGACTATTGTGAGAATCCAGCAGTACTAGTCGCGCGCAGAAGGTTTGCCGATGAATTCGCCTCCCACTTCACTGACCGCTACCCGCGCTCGTCTGAATCGTACCGACCATCGACGCGTGACGTCATGAGGCCATCGGCAAACCTCCTCCCGCGACTTATAGGTAGATACATTTCGTCGTGCGGACATACATAATTATGTTGTATGTAGTTAACACATTGGCACAGCTAGGAGGGGCAGCCTGAACCAGATGCCACCTGTCAGGGGATGACACCCCGATGTCACCTGGTAAAGAGTGACACCTGAGTGAAAAAGACGACAAGCAACGACGATTTTGAAGAAATCGATTGAATTTTTCGAATTTATTGATTTTCATAGTTTTCATTCCTGAGGTAACAACATGGAAATCTGCTCCTAGTGCCACCCATGCTAGCTACGCCACTGTGTTAATGTATTCTGTAATTTCCATCTGAGAACACAAGAAAATACAAGTTACACTTTCTAACCTCCAACTTTTCTTCGTCGTCAACATTAGCGAGCATAGTCTCATCCTTCTCGCGGAGAGACTCCAACGTGTGGGGAACCTTCTTCGGGACATCGTCACCTTCTTGCTTCTTCTCCAACTTGCGCCTAAAACACCACGATGTTTAATCTAAACTTTGTAAACACAAAACAACTTTGAATACATAACCAAACTTACTTTTTCTTGTCTTTACCGCGAGCCATTTTGTTTTATGTAAATTTATGAGATTGCAGTCAATACTTTCTATAATTTGCAGTTATATTTTGTTAAAAATTAATATTTAGAAACAATTTCGTGAAAGAGTTTCATGTGGAACACGCTTTTTGTTTTGACAGAAGGTGAAACGTTTATGAAGTTAGTCAGTCATTCTTTTACAAATGTTAGACGTCAAACAGAGTTTATCAAGAGTAAAGTAGGTATTCATCACAGACGTATAAAGAGTACGTCTGTGGTATTCATCAATACTGTTGTACGTAGTACTTATTACTTCTATGTCAATACTACGGTACGGAGTTTTTATTGTGCAGTCCAAACTTTTTACTATCTTAGAATAATACCTAATTATTATTACCATCCGCAATACGGCGTGCCGCTTGCGGTTGGCCGCACATCGATTTTTATATGAAACCGCATGATCTCAACGCACTGGCGCACGACGGCTGGCCGGAAATCAGTGCGTTGAGATCATGCGGTTTCATATAAAAATCGATATGCGGCCAGCTGCAAGCGGCACGCCGTAATGCGGCTGGCCGCTAGTGCGTTTTAAGTCTAAGTGTAGTTTTGATATTACCTACTTGAGATGCTGATATACCTTCAGCGCATTGATGTCTGATGATTCGATCGATTGATGTGCTCTAGCCTGTCATCGTGTATGACATCAATGCCTCAGATGGTAACATTATTGCTTTGAGATTCCTAATTGGAACATAATAAATAAATCGTTTATACCGTTACAAAACATACTTGGTAAATGCACCAATCGGGGTTGCAACAAAAAAAAAACAATACACCGTAAAAATTCATTTATTCTCATAAAAATTAAATACATACTGAAAATGTGCTTCTAATTTCTCATTAGTTATTTTGAAGTTGTTTAGGTACAATAAATAACACTACGTGTTGCTATTATTATTATATATTTAATTCAACTGTACGTCTTGCCGCGCGAGCTCCAACAACATAGGATCGTCGAAGAACTTATTGATGGAGACATCTTCACTGAGACCTTTGCGGCGCCGCGTCTTGATCATGAACTCTCGAGCTAAGTGCGTAGCTGGCTGGGGTTCCAGTGGTCTGGGAATAAAGAAAATCAGGTTAATTACGGCTATCACAAATAAAAGGGTACATGCATCAAATATATCGGGACAAACAAACTGTTCATTATTACCTAAACAATTAAAGAAATTAAACTTTATCTCAATGGGATAAAATTCTTGTTAGAATGACAGTTGTCATGGTATTGTACTGTGTTCATTCTGAAACATTTATTTTTATTTATTAACTTCAAACATACATATAATAATATCCTTACAGGCTAGACCCAAGACGATATCGTAGAACACTTAAAAATTAAATATTTCCACTGTTTCTTTCAAATTCCCCCAAAGCACAACAGAATATATCACCGGGTTAATTTGAAAACCAACTACCAACTTTCAAAAAAGCCATCACTCGAAATTATGATTTGGGCAGTTAGTTGGTTTTTGAATTAACCCGGCGATATCTGATATATTTGATGCTGACTGTTACATTTATACAATAGTTAATTTTGTCTTATAAGGCGAGTAATATTCCCCCACAAAAGCAGACTGTCAAGGTTCTTCTAATAACGTGATTACCCTAATATGCGTGGGTCGTGCTGACTGGCTTTACTATAATATGCTCGCTGTCACCAACCCACTTATGCCACGACCACACCAAGCATAAATCGCAATACATGCCGCAACTTGTATTAGGGTGCGAGTTTTATTCAGGCACAAATGTGGCCGGTGTAAACATGTATTACTTTTAGGGTTCATCAGGGGGTGCATGAAAAGAGCCTCCACGAGTGATGATACGTCCGACGCACTCTGGACAGTCAGCCCCGCTACCAACCTTGCTGACTAGCTAATCTTTTCAGCACAGCGTGAGCTATTTTTGTATAGCTCGTGCTGACACGAGAGAAGAATAAGGCTTCATCCTAGCTGGGAAGCGCGTTGCGTCGGGCAGTGCGATGCATCGTTACGACGCACCCGACGTATCCTAGCAGCTGCGTTGTAATACAGTCTTTATAGTGTTTGAAGAGTAAGGCTAAATTCAAACTGCCGCAGTCAAACCGCTAAAAACAAACTATACGCGCCGCTCTATTAGATGCACTGCTCACGTAGACCACTAGGATAGAAGGCATATCGTTTGTTATTTCCGCGACGCACGATTTGGCGATGCTCGGCTGAAATGTACCGCACTACGTTTCCACGCTAGGACGAAGGGTTACTCAGGGTTATGACGACGGGGAGCGGAGAGGGATCGGAGAGGGAGAGAGAGGCAGCTGCCACTCTCCCTTCCCGCGCTAGACGCACCGGGCGACGATCTCCGGCCACCGTAGTGTGTGGCCTGCGGGCGGCGGGTTAGGGGACCCGTCGCCCGACCAGTAACAGGCCCGAGAACAAGGCGCGCAATGTTCCGTGCGCGCCTCTCAGGAGGACGTGGGGCAAGGACCCACAGAAGAAGAGGTCCGCCAGGGGCTGGCGGACCGAGGCCTGGCGGGGTCGCGGTGCATGCAGCTGCGAATCCCACGACCCCGGCCTAGGGTCAGTCAGGAGAAGGAACACCGTGGGTTTTTAGCCGGTAAGAGTCCGGCATACCCCTTTGCCTTCGCCGGGCGAAGGGCATCCATGAGGACTTCCAACGAAAAAAAAAGGGTTATGACGACGAGTAGCTTCTAGTTTTTCTTTCTGTGGGAGACCTACATCCAGCAATGAACTTAGACACATTATTGATGACCTTTACCTGATAACAATGCTCTTGTCCAGAGGATCTCCTGGCACTATCTGCCAGTGGTGGAACACTTGTAAACAGAAGGCCTGGCCTTGCGTATGTGTCCTCAGATCCGTCTCGAAGCCGAAGGAATCGATCGCGGGCACGAACGCTTTGATTGTGTAGAGAGGAGAGCCAGGGACTGGCGCGTCCTGTGTTACGTGACCTGGAGATGGAAAAAAACAGTAAATAATAGGACTAAATTGTTTGGAGTTTAAACAGAACCATGACACACCACGCCATGACAGAAACGTAAAAAAAAACATGGTGTGGCGTTTAGTTAATGTCGTTCTGTCATTAATTTATTTCACTATAGAATATAAAAGCAGTAATAAATTATTTGTTCTCAACCAATGCAGTTGTTTGTTATATTCTATGTTTTGAAGTGGGCTTCGCTTACAGTACGCGTAAAATGTACCCTTCTGAACTGAGGACAGAACGCTCAAAGCCTGTTTTCAGAGCTGCAAGGTTAGTTTAATCTCAACCGCCCAAGTGTACCGAAAACGGTACGGCCGCCATTGTTTATCTATTGTGTCTATAATTACAGTATTACACAGGTTAAGAGTACCAAATAACTTTGCCCCTCTGAAGTGAGGAACAGAACTCTCATAGCCTGGTTTCCGAGTGGCAAAGTTATTTTACGCGTATTGTACCTGGCGAAATTTAGCTGGTATTGCTAAGTTTATACAACAAATATCAAACAAAGTTATACATGGCCATAAGTGAAGTCAATTCCTTATCAGATAATTTTTCACGGAAGTATAATAATAAAATGTTGAAACCTCTCCTCTTGGCGAGTACTGTGTAGACGGCAGACACGCAGTCAGCCGGCGCCTGCACCTCCACAAACAGGTAGGGCTCCATCAGTCGGGGCGTCGCCATCAGGAACGCAGAGTATGCCACCTGGACGCATAAATAACCATTTTTTTTTAAATTATTTATATTTCTCTGTAGTTGTCCTGCTTACAGTACGAGTAAAATAACTTCGCTCCTCTGAAGTGAGTAACAGAACGCTCAAAACGTGGTTTCAGAGCAGCAAAGTTATTTTACGCGCATTGTACATGAAAATCGGTTGACTTTTCTTGCATTTTTCGCTAGGATGTTAAATTAGGATAAAATGGAATAGTGTTCTCTAATTAATTCACACCCAAGTATTTGCGACTGAATACTGAAAGTCGTGTATTAACCTCAACCTCTTGTTAACTTGTCACTTAAAACAGTTGTCAGTTAAACGTCCCATTCAGTCTGATTTTACGAAACCAAGACTTCGGAACTTTCTGAAATGCAACAAAAATACAACCTGCTCGAATTATTTGTGCACCTCGTTGAAATGCCAGGCCCTCTAGCTTCGATTGCGTCATAACAGATAACTGGCAGACCATAGCAAAGCGTCGATATGAAAGCATCGGGGAGAGGTGCACAGTTAATTTAAGCGAGTTGTAAGTGTTTCCTGCAAACTTACCCTCCTAGCGGTAGGTATAATCTGTCCGCCGCCTCTATGCAGGGGCTCCTGTGCGATCACTGCGTCCAGAATCTTGAACTTTACGTTACGGATCGGCTCCTCACACAGAGGACCTTCTCGCGTGCCCCATTGGAAACCTGCACAAATTAATCAAAGTTATTGACACAAAGAATATTACTATGTTAAAATATAGGTGTTTTTATCAAGGTTAAGCTGCGCTGGCCACAGTCAGTCCATGGATGGATGACCATTCGTTACACATCGAGACCCCTTCATGCTTTGGAGAGCATTTAAGCCGTCACTTCCGAGTGTCATATGAATACGGGTAGTCAAAAGTCTGACAACCGGTCTAACCTTAGGATATCGGCGTTGCTCAGTAAATGGGTTGCGGAGGTATCATGGCAATCGCTCCGTGTAAAATATGATGATTCAGCTGCATCTGGTTAGACTGGGAGCTGACCCCAACATAGTTGGGAAAAGTCTAGGCAGAACAAAGGTTTTTATCTAAACATTCTCTTGACGAGTAAGAACACTTGTGTACCTACTGCGTCTGATTAGAATAGGAAAAAAAAACAATCTTAGTTAATACGTCTGCAAATCTATGAAATTCGGACAGTACGCATACAAGCATTCGTACAAATAGTACTACAGTTCGGATCGTATTTCCTCGGATTCGGATAAGACGCAGCGCACAAGTTAGTTCAGTTAAAGACACCTGTTATTTTTTTTTGTTTCAACAATATTCATTACGTTGGTCTAGTTTCCAACAAGTCATTTTTTAGGGTTCCAATAGGTTGGTTTCGTACCCAAAGGGTAAAACGGGACCCTATTGCCTAAGACTCCGCTGTCCGTCCGTCTGTCACCAGGCTGTATCTCATGAATCGTGACAGTTACAGTTGAAATTTTCACAGATGATGTATTTCTGTTGCCGCTATAACATCAAATACTACAAAACAGAATAAAATAATATAATTACATTTTATTCAAAAAAAAAACGTACGGAACCCTTCGTGCGCGAGTCCGACTCGCACTTGGCCGGCTTTTTTTTTTTTAACTTTGGAATATCAACAAATGACTTCTTCCGCTCTGGGCGGAGCGGAAGGGAGTGGCAGATTTTTACTGACTAAAACCCATCCGTGTTCCTTCTAATGCCCTTTGCGTTCCAGGACCGCGGTAACTCTTTCGAACCCTGTTCCAACAAGTCTAGATGAAATGTTATAATATAAGTGTATTACAGTTAGGTTGCCGGTTAGACAACCCTCTACTTTATTTAGTGGGTGTTGTAAGTGGCCAGTGAGGCGCGAACACCTCAGATGGCCGGTATTCAGCTCACCTTGTACGATGCTATCTTTGACGGAGGCCAGCAGATGCTTGTCGACCTCTGAGGGCAGAGTGTCGTCCACCAGAATGTTGGGCCCCGTGGAGTCAGGACCGAACGCCCAGATCGAACGCGCAGCCAGCAAATCCCAATCGTATCTAATAAACAAAATTTGCATTATGTATGATTTCTATTTGTTTTAAAATTTTTCTGCATAATCAAAACGCCGGGAAATTGTACTGCGGCCATCTTGGATTATTGCCTGAATAATCGTTTAATTACGTATAAGTCGCGCGGAGAAGGTTTGCCGATAGCCTCATGACGTCACGCGTCGATAGTCGGTACGATTCAGACGAGCGCGGGTAGCGCTCGGTGAAGTGGGAGGGGCAGTCATCGGCAAACCTTCTGCGCGCGACTAGTAGCTGCTTATGTGACCACCGCATTAGCGAGATAACTTTTTTTTAGCGAGCAAAACATATATGAAGCTTCGGCACGCATTGTTTTGTCACGATAAGACGCAGATGCGGCCGAAGCATAAAACTACAAGTAGGGGATATATAATAAGATTCTACCAAGTGGGTACCCAATTAATGAAGCATCAGGTAAAAGGCTATCTGACTCACTTGGTCTGGAAGAACTCTCCCAGCCTCTTCCTGTCCCAGGTGACGCAGACTGCGCCGGCCTCTATGTCCTCGGCGAGTCCTCTCTCTAACGGTTCAGCTATCATGGTCAGCTTGTTCCGTTTGTTGGGAGTCTCCGCGAAACACTTGAGTGATGACGTCTCGACTACGGTCTCGCAGAACGATACCACGGGGTCTGCCACTGTGAAAATGAGAGAAAGTTAAATATCATTAGATTCACAAAATGACCTTTGGTAAGCTTCTTCCCGGATTAATTTCAGATTATACAAAGGTTTAGATTAGATTTTCTAGACTAGATTAGTTTCCACTTCATCCATTCTAGGTCGTTCCCAAGAAGAACCACAAATAAAATGATTCAGAACCCTTTTGTTACCTCGTTTTTTTTACGATTCTCTTAGCGAGAGAAAACGAATTAACAAACTAATAGTTCGGAAACTGAAGAATCGAAACGTTCCGAATCAGGGGCTTGAGTTAGGTAAAATAGAGTCACGACTAACTTGCTCCCACAAAGACCTTTCACGAGGACCTCTGTGACGCTGAGTAGCGAGGCTTTGCCGACCGACAACGACAAGATTGGTTACTAACCAATTGCAGAATTACATGGCTGTTCACTATGCGATGAAGAGTGCTGCCTGGTGTTAATTTTAATGTTCCAAAAGTACTTCTAATCTACTGAAACTAATTTAACCGCTAGCGGCCCGACCGACGAACCGGTTCGTCAATGCCATTGTTTATCTATTGTGTCTATAATTATAGTACTTGAGACTAAGTTCACTTTGGATTTTTGGTTATTGAATTTTAATGAAAAGTAATAACTTCGCCTGTAAATTAGTCCATACCTTTGATATCGATCTCAGAGTACATGTTCCTGAGGTCGTGCATGACACAGTCCAGGTACAGTTCGCCGGTGCCCAGGATCACGTGCTCGCCTGACTCCTCCACGCGCGTTGACAGCAGTGGGTATGACTTGTTCACCTGTACAAACGAACTATATCTTCACATCTGCTTATAACAGATGAACTGGGCGAAAACTTAGTATTCAAAGTTCATTATTACGAAGGGAGTTAAAATGAAGGCTGGCATCCCCAGATAGGAATCTATCTATTCTCGTGAGTGTCGTTCGAGACTCGGCTATCGATAGCCGACGTTGAAGGTACTCCACGAACGCATATTCTTAGATAAATAACAACAAGCACTTTTTGTAATTGTTGTACGTCATAACGATATCTTGTAAATCTGATATTATCTCAAATCACGACGTAATCCAAACGAGATCCAGTTTACAGCGAATTAGTCTCCTAAGTCATTTCGAGATGTAGACGTCAGGATAACTAGTCCAAACAACGCGGTCGTATTGCGATTTATGCCCGGTATCCACCAGAGCGGAGAGGAGAGGAAATGTCTCGAACAGCCAATAGTGCAATTGCGTTATTTCCACATTTCTCCGCTTAGCTTCAACTCCTAAAGAAATCTTATTGGTCGTTTATGAGATATCTCTCCTCTCTGCTTTGGTGGATACCGGGCCAGTCTTACTGGCAACATAGACATATCGAAATATAGAGCAAAAATACCGACTCGGAACGCATTTACTCATGTCGTTGGCAAAGTGCCGCTCGACTAATGATATGCAAATCCGACTTCGCACATTTTTAAACTAACATGTCTTTAATATAGGTCCCTAATAACATCACCACCCACCTTCCTGAGCCCATCCAACATCTTGGGCAGTTCTGACGGGTTTACAGGTTCCACGGCGATCTTGACGACCGCCTGCGTGTTAAACCGTAGCGGAGTGAATGTATGTAATTCGGCGTCTTCGTCTCCCGCTACTACTGTGCATGTTTTGACAATCGGCTGGTCGATGCCTTCGATAAGTGCCCAGCAACCTGCTGGCACTCGGTTCAGCTCCACCTGATAACAATTCAATTTGCCAACGTTAACTTCAGACACCTTTTGGCTAATGGCGAAAGTACAGCCGCTAGCTGACAAAACACAATCGGAAAAAATGTGAGGAATCACATTATTTGAGGAAATGAAAAAGTAGAGGCATTCCGAATATTTTTGATAGTTTATTGAGTACTAGCTTTTGCCTGCGGCTTTGCTCGCATTAATTAAGCTCAAAAAACTTTTTAACACACTACTAAAGTTTCTATAATGATATATTATTATAGAAACTTTAGTAGTGTGTTAATAAATAATTTGAGCTTAATGAATCACGATTGTATTATAATACAATCGTGATTCGAAAGACACGTGGCGCCATCTATGAATGTTATTGTTGTTTTCCTCGGGAACAGTACTTTTTTTCGGGATGAAAGGTACCGTATACATACATGTATGTCCGTTTCTGTACACCTGACAACGTATATGCAAAAGAATCATGGCAGGATTTGTACAAAAAAATAAAGATTTTTAGAGAAGTTGGATTAGTTTTAACACTGATCCTTGCTCCCTAAAGAATATCTTTCAGCATTCAAAATAATTTTAGAACCCCGGAATAAAATATAATATTCCAAACAAAATCTTTTGAAATTGAGTTAATTTCTGAACATGTCATACTAATCACCTGTCAATGTTGCCGCGTTCAAAAACTAGCCCAATGATACGTTAAGAATCATAAAAAAAAAAAAAGTTTTTATTGCGGGGCTTTCAAAATATTTTAAATACCTAAAGCACCAAAGATTAATTATAAAACCATTCCAACTTCTCTAAAATTCTTTATTTTTTTGTACATATCAATGTATGGAACTCGCCATGATTCTTTAAGGATGATCGGTTCAGTGGTTTAGGCGTAAAAGGTAACAAACAAACTTACTTTCGCATTTATAATATTAGTTAGGATTTGGAATGTACGCAAAATAAATGGTAAGGCAAGTCTCTAGATAGCCCATTTTCTGTCTCTAAAAACTTCCTGTCCCGTCTGTAGCGAAATGTATTGCAGAGCTAGACAGCAACAACTGACCTTATATCTCGCTTCATATATCCAGAGTCGGCCGACGTTCATGATCCTAGAGTCCTCCTCATCTTGCGTGCTGTAGTTCTCTCCTAACACGCGCACTGTCTGACCAGCGTACAGCGTGCCAGACATTATGCGGGCTAACACCTGGTCAATAAATAGACAATTTAGTTTTATAGTAATATAACTTATTTCTTCGGTTTACTGTGGCATTTGCTTAGTTGCAAGCTTAGCTTTTTTTTCTACCATTGAACTTCATTTTCAACTTCAAAACTCAATTATTCAAAATATACTATAATTACTTAGTTCTTTTAGAAAGTCAGTGTTACAAAATAAGCCCCCAAAAACGCTCGCTCATCACCGCTTCCTAGTGTTTATGCTGTAAAGAAAAAACGGCGTAACCAACTCTCCAGCAACATAGATCTGTATTTCAAGTGAATAAATGTTTTTTACAAAACGCTTTTAAATCTGAAAATAATGCTCCTCCCTCTTACTATGTATAGCTCAGATCATAGTTCAAATTTTCAATTATTTTAATACCAAACTCCACATATTTTCTGAATATCTCCTTTGCGATTATATCATGTAAATCATCATAGCATCTCATAACTGTGTACAGTCCGCGAGGCCTAAGCTGAGCTTTGCATTTGTGTGAGTGCACATAGAATCGATTGCCAAAAAGCAGTATAAACCGGTTTAAACCAAGCAAAGGACGCGTTTGCATTCATTCTCACACAAATGCAAAGCTCAGCTTAGGCCTCGTGTACTGTACATTGTTGAAACGCAGTATTTTCCTCACGACTATGTTATATCACGACTATTAGAAGGTCCATGTTCTGTAAAGAACCTTTACAGTTGGATATAATGAGTCCAGCTCACCAGGAAGAACGTGCAGTCATCAGTGGGGTACATCTTGGTGGTATGTGCGACCAATCGTCCGGACTGGTCGCACGTGAGCATGTCGTCGTACAGCGGCCCCTCGGCCCCGCGGTACGTGTGCGCGACCTTACGGGGCGCAGCGTCCAAGGGCGACGGCACGTGACGCACTACCATCTCCACGAAACCGCTGTAGAAAATATAACTTGTTGAATATTAAAGTGATAAAGGAATTTCTTGCCGGCTCTTCTCCATCATCATCGTCATTCAGCAGAAAGACGTCGACTGCTGGACATAGGCCTCCCAAAAGCCGATGTTTGCGGCGAACCACATCGACCGGTCGCGTGCTTCTCGCATCCAGCGGATTCCCGCAACCTTCAACCACGTTATCGGTCCACCTTTCTCCATAGGAAACAACTAATGCACCAAAATCGAGTTTTCATAAGAAAGGGCCTGTAATAGATTGTGTTTTTTTTTTTATTTCATTGCTGCGTATTATGTATTCATATTTGCAACCCAGGCACACTAGCATTGGTTTCAGTATGGTTTATCTCCCATAGTTTTGAAAGACAGCCGCTCTGTCCCTCTGTGGTTTTAATGGGAATAATCTAACCTAAAATAATACAATGATCAGAACAACAAATGCCAAAAAGCTTTAAAACTATAATTTTCTAAAGATAATTTATACAGCAAACATTAGAGAGGCGTAAACAGTAGCCCTTTGTGAACGCTGTAGGAACAAAGAAGTTTAAATAACATCGAACTCACCAGAAATCTCCAAAGAACCTGCTGCAGACAAGCCTGAGGAGTGGTCGTACGTTCAGCTTGGCTTCCTGCTTCGTCAATTTGATACCAAGCTCCGACAAAACAGCTGGCAATGTATCATCTACATCACCTACCACCTACGAAAAACATTAACATACATCTTCAGATTGTAACCAAAAGTTCTCAAAAGACTTCATAAATTATTTGGTTGTTGTTTTACAATTTTCCATAGTTTGATAGCGAAAGAAGGCTGAGAGTCTAGTGTTATGGTGCAACTGGGGAAAGACCCAGCACTGGACAGTTTTAATAGGCTAAAATGGTTAATTAATTGAAATATGGAATTTCCAAAACACCTTGGTAATGGTCTTGTGAAGGAAAGAGGTGTGGTGTTCCTCCAACCAAAGGAAGGATCCTCCAACCAGGCGGAGTCTTGTGCCTGGCGGGCTACTGCCCGACGGTTTATGTTGGAAGGTTGTATATATACTATCTGCGTGTTAAATCTTGATTGCGCGATGTAGGATAGTTCGCATGTGGCGAGATAGATACCGCCACAGCCTAGGAAATAAAAGCTTTTAAACAGCACTCTTTAAATTTCAAAAAAGGCTTCAAAATCAAGCTTTCTAGCTCACCTGAGCAAAAATCTTGTACAGTGGCTCCAATATGAACTCGACAAAGCTCCTCTGTGCAGACGCATGCGGTTGCTTCTTGGTGAACCTTCTCGTCTTAGCGTTGAAGTAGACGTCGCCCCACAGCCACGCGGACATGTCGGCCGCGCGGAGCCCTGAGGATGGGTGCGCGGCCGCGTACATCGCCGCGAACGACTCCACGCTGAAGCACACGTCGTACAGAGACGACGCGAAGCACACGTTGCCTGTGGTGTGCCAAATGATGTGGTAGAGATTTGTTGCCACATATTAGAACATTAAAGTCATTCAGTTCTCCATCTCTATCTGTCCTACGGCCATTTTCAATAAACTATCTACCCCTTTTGCCCTACGAGAGACAGAAATATGACATAAGCTCCATAGAAGTAATGTTACATTTCAATAGCAGGGCAAAAGGCCGAAAGAAGGTAGTTTTGGCTTTATTTGTCTACATCAAAGGCTGAGTCCCTTCTACAGCTTCAATGTCCTGGGTCCCCAAGCATAGGAAGCCCTGAACAAGTAGATAAAAGGCCCCTCCATCACATGCTGCCCTCGGACCGGAACCTCTAGCAACGGCCCTAAAATAATAGGAGATTATTCTCCTCCTATTCCTCCTAGATGCTTTTCAGTTACCATCATGAAACTCATGAAATGACCACAACTGGCCTATTTTTAGGGTTCTGCAGTCTAATTTCATTTTTCGTTTCTACCAGCAGTTCAACAACTTTTAAGAAAGTATTTTAAAATTACCTAACAGTGGCGAAAATACTGTAGCAGCTTCATCAGGATTGTCCTGCGGCTGGTTCGTCTCCAGCATAGAGTTGAGCTCATCTATGATGTGCCTCAGCTTGTAATACGCGTCTGCGGGCGGCAGCTTCAGCTCCAAGATGAGTCTGTCGATCTTGTTGATGCAGAGGGTCAGAGGAACTCGTTCCTGGACCGCGTGCCGTAGGAGACGCTCTGTGTTCAGCATTATGCCTTCTGCGGCGTCGACGAAGATAACTGCGCCTGTGGGGTACAGGAAAGTGTTTAGTGTGATGTTATATTTATTTACCATGTCAGATGTTTAGTAGAATTTGACGTGCATAAAAAGAGCTTCTATGAGTGATGAGGGGTGCATTAAAAGTGTTTCTACAAGTGACGAAGGTTGCATAAAAAGAGCCTACACAAGCGACTATACCTAACTTCGTCTGGCACCTTGGGATGTCTGCCATGCCAATAGCCTTGCTGTTTGGCTAATCTTTTCAACATGGTATGAGCTATTCTCGTCTAGCTCTATCTTTACCATTTTGTTACCTTTTTCTTTTTAGTTAGTTTTGTGAGTCTGACATAAACTTAATTTGTATGAAGATTTTAGCAGGTAGTATGATTAATTATTCTCTGTTTTAGTAAGCCCTCTACACGAAATAGATTGGTGCCTAGCTTTTACATGCAATACAATTCAATCACTACGTTAACCGCTCAACTTACCATCTGAGATCCTCAAAGCAGCAGTAACTTCATCACTAAAGTTGACATGTCCTGGAGTGTCCATTATGTTCAGGAGATGTGACTTCCCCTTGATATTCTTCAGCAGTAATGTGACCGGCATAGACTTGATGGACACTCCTCGTTCTTGCTCCACAAACAGTGTGTCAGTGTACCGCATCGGTATAGTAGTGTCTGTATTTATTGTGCTAGGATGTGTCTGTCTGATTAGACAGTCTACAAAGGAGGTTTTACCTGAAAAAGGATTGATTCTGAGTAATTATGCTGCTATTGAGAGAAGTGAGAACAAATTAGGCTGTGTACTCAGTCTTAGAAAAGGCCATGATAATTTTTGATGATTGTTGACAGAGTTGATTTAAAGCAGCAATAATTGCTATGTCACCTGGTTCTTCCGAGCCAACAAAAGGTCTGTTTGTCACACTGAGAAAGGTATTATTGCAATATTTTTCAAAAATCCTTAAATAAAATCCCAAAAATACATACATACATCACACCTGTATTCCCAAAGGGTTGGGCAGGTGTTTAATGCACCCTCATTCTGCAGTTACTTTTTAAGTCCCATCTAATAGGGGGCAAGCATATTGCCATCAACCGGGCACAACCCAATATCACTTTGCCCACCCTGAGGATCAAACCCAGGACATCTCACTCAGCGGTCTTGCTTGCGACCCCTAGACCAAAGAGGCAGTCTATACTGCTGCGGCTGTATAGGGGTATACAGCAGTCAAAATAAATAAAAACAAAAATCTACCATTATGTAAATGTCCCATCAGCGTCACATTCCTCATGAGGTTGGTATTATCCAGCATATCTGCCATATATTCCATGTCATACTTAGTGTCTGGCAACTGCTGCTCCTGAACCTGAAACTTCTTGTGCTTTATGGGCTCCACCAGAGGCTTGTCTAAGGCCTGTGTGTCTTCCTCTTGGACTACTGTTTCTACATCTGGCCCATACACTTCTATAGCTTGAGGATAGTATCTGTAAAGAATTATGGTAATTTAAAACTGATGTAGTGAGCCAACAGTTGAGAAGGTCAAACATATTTGAAATCTGATTGATTTTGTATTTACATTTTGAGTTTAACCCTTTGACCATGTCAAAAAAGCAAAAGTGTGCTCTTGGCGCCAAGTTACGATTTCATCCTCTACCATCAGTGCCCAGAACCTGCTTCTAGAGTCCATTTACTATAGGGATTTGGTTTTGGGCAGTGAAAGGGTTTAGTCTGTCATGTAGTCATGACCGTGGCTAGGGTTGCCAACATTTTTTTGTCTGAATATAGTATTTTTTTTAAAAAGCCATAAAAAATATAGTATGCTTCAAAAAAATATAGTATTTTAGTAGGCAAGAATAAAAAAAAGACAAGTTTTTTTTTTTTCAAACTCAAAATTTTTATTGCATTCGTGTGCACATAGATGTTACAGAAGTAAATAAGTTTCAACATGAAACCCGGTTAGGGCACGGCAACATATTTATTATAAAAAGGCAAGCAAGATTAGAATAAATAAACATTAGTTTGATGTTGTCAAGTTTGACATTGACGTATCAATTAGGAGCGGAATATGACTGGGACGCGTTCGGTTATACGCACACGCACAATACTTCTGTCGAACGAAAGACGCGTTCGAAAATTGCAAGAAGTTTTTTTATTTTACTAATTTTAGTATTAAGTACATTGAGCTATTGTACTGAAATATAGTATTTTCGCGTACTATATATTTCTTCAACAGTATATAGTACGGAGACCCTAAATACAGTACAATACTATATCGACGGTTGAAAGGCTAATTGGTCTAAGCGACATTTTTTGCGATATTGAGTTATATACATATTCGGAATCAGCAAATTTTTCTCCGTCGTTTGAGTCAGGTTTCAAATTTTTTTGACTACTTTTTTGGCGCTTAGTACCCACAGCAAAACAGGCCTCATTTCTGAGCTCATTGATCTATACGACACAAAATTAGACAAATTTGAGGACTCGACGACTTAAGCTATTTTGATTTTTTGAACTTTTAACACGTGTGTCGAATAAGGCATTTGGCTTTTTCGCTATGGTTGTGGTTTTGTCGTTTGGCCCATTTTGCATTCAACTTCATGAAAAAATCCGTGTCGCTTAAACCATTTTGCATTAAGTTATATTAAATATCTAACTATAACTTCACTGTTGTCATGGGGGACTTTAACGCTAAACTGGACAAGCGAGACGACGATGAACTGCGAGTGGGGCAATTTGGACTTGGAAGTCGCAATCACCGGGGCCGTCGACTGGCCAGCTTTATGCAGGGGCTATTTATGATGAACTTCTTCTTCAGAAAGCGTGAGCATAGGAAGTGGACCTGGCTGAGCCCTGATGGTGCAACTAAAAATAAGATTGACTTCATCACGTCAACGAGGAAGCAAATATTTAATGATGTCTCTGTGATCAACGCGGTGATAACCGGAAGTGATCACCGCATGGTAAGAGGCACATTGAATCTAACTAAATATCAAGCTGAAAGGTCTCGACTGATGAAGTCTACGCTCTGTCCTGCACCGATCCAGGTCATAATCCCCGAGAGCTTTTAGATTGAACTTCAGAATCGTTTCGAATGGAGCTTCGTGGACGATTACATCGATGGGTTTGTGGAAACTGTCCATACTTTCGGGTCTAAGATCTTCAAGACCCGTCGTAAAAATAGAACTAAAAAACTCTCTGACCCTACTCTTAAGCTCATGGACGCAAGGCGCGAGATGATTCCGTAGTCTCCAAATGACGCACTTAAATACCGGCAGCTCAATCGACGGATCTCTAAGTCCTTGAAGTGCGATCTTCGTCGATTTAGTACTGAGCGTATTACGGAGGCGATTGAGCGGAACAAGGGCTCCAACGTTTTCGCAAGAGATTTGTCTATTGGGCAGAGTCAGCTTACGAAACTGAAGACCGATGATGGCAGAATCGTATCCGCCAAACCAGAACTTTTAAAAGAGGTCGAGAAGTTCTATGGACAGTTGTACACTTCAACAAGTGAACCCGTTGCGAATCTGGCAAACGACCCAAGAGCTAGATTGATTTGACATTATACCGAAGACATCCCGGACGTCAGCCTGTACGAGATTAGGATGGCTCTGAAGCACCTTAAAAGCAACAAGGCGCCGGGCGATGACGGAATTACGGCCAATCTTCTAAAGGCGGGTGGAAAACCGGTCTTTAAGGCCCTTCAGAAGCTGTTTACTTCCGTCATACTCGAAAAAGAAACGCCACAGGCATGGAACAGAGGTGTCGTGATAGTTTTCTTCAAAAAGATTACCCTATTGAAGAACTACAGGCCCATCTCACTTCTGAATCATATCTACAAGCTGTATTCAAGAGTCATCACGAATCGTCTCGCGCGCAGGTTTGACGACTTCCAGCCTCCCGAATAAGCCGGATTCCGAAAAGGCTTTAGCACCGTAGATCACATACATACGCTGCGACAGGTTATACAGAAGTTCGAAGCTGCCTCTTTGCTTAGCGTTTGTGGACTACGAGAAAGCCTTCGATTCGATCGAGACCTGGGCTCTACTGCAGTCCCTTCAACGGTGCCAGATTGACTATCGGTACATCGAAGTGCTGAAGTGTTTATATGAAAACGCCACTATGTCAGTCTGATTACAGGATCAGACTTCGAAACCTTTCCTTCTGCAGCGAGGTGTGAGGCAGGGAGACGTCATCTCTCCGAAACTGTTCACCGCTGCATTGGAGAATGTCTTCAAGTTTCTGGACTGGAAAGGGCTAGGCATCCAAAGGGCAATGGAGAGGGCTATGCTAGGGGTTACCCTGCGTGATCATATCAGAAATGATGAGATCCGCAGAAGAACCAAGGTAACCGACATAGCTCGAATAACTGCCAGTGGCAGTGGGCGGGGCACATTGCTAGCAAAACGGATGGCCGATGGGGCCGAAAGGTTCTGAAGTGGCGACCGCGTACCGGAAGACGCAGCGTGGGTAGGCCTCCCACAAGGTGGACCGATGATCTGGTGAAGGTCGCGGGAATCCGCTGGATGCGAGAAGCACAGGACCGGTCGATGTGACGATGCTTGAGGGAGGCCTATGTCCAGCAGTAGACGTCTTTCGGCTGAATGATGATGATGATGATGATGAAATAACTATAAAGTGGCAGACCAACCTCAAAAATATCTAATGGACGTTGCTGAATAATGATGGCCTAAGCATTAATATCTACAATAATTTAATAAGGGTTTATTTTGTTTCTTCCTACAGTCCCTCTAATGGCTGCATCAAACTACTTCATTCTGGTGCAACACCATCATGTTGCTTAGGCTCATTGGGCATGTGTTTGTTGGCGCCAAGTGTCAGTTGACTTGGCGCTAAATTCATTTTTTCTCGTATTATTTTATTCTAAGTCGATGCTTGAGGCAGTTTACTTTCAGCTATTCTATTTACGGTAGGCATTTGAACCATTTTGCTTTTCTCAAAAAATAACTAAATTTGATGCATTTTGGGCTAACCAACATAAATTTTCTAAAATAATACACAATTATCAACTGTAATAGCTTAAAAAACTTCCTTACTTAATTAGGGATATACTATATTGAATAAATAAAACTCTATTAAATAGTTGTTTTTTTATGATTTTTTTTCCAAAAACTGAAACTTAAATCCGTCCTCCTGCAAGTTTTACAAAATGTCGCTTAGATCAATTAGCCTTTCAACCGTCGATATATGTATTATAGTACGGTTGGCAACCCTAACCGTGGCATACTGGACACATTTTGCTTTGTCATGTATGTATGCCTGTGGCGGTCAAAAGGATAAAACCTCAAGCACAGTAATTATAGACACAATAGATAAGACAATTAAGTGTCGTCCTGGGACGACGGGCGGTACGCAACCAGTTAACTTGTGTGTGCAACTTTAGGGCATAAGCTACATGGTAAATATTTATCACGATATTTGGGTCATGATTCTGGACCTGATCCTGATATTCATAGAGCGTTTGGATCAGTGAATTGATAGTTTAAACGCTCAATAAATATCACAAACTAGGATTGCAATCCAAATATCGTAATAAATATTGAGTTGAGTGTGTAGTATGCGCCTATGAGGGCTATGGAATGACTTAATAGTTACAGAACAACGTTTTTATTGTATTGTTTGTAAAAGCAGAGAGAGAGGTAACCTAACTACAGCATGTAAACAACTCCCAAGCTACTGTTTCGTCGATATTTTTTAACTGTCATGGCTAGTCATATATCTACGTACCGTTTATCTTCATGCAGCACGACGGACATGGGCGCCACCTCGGGCTCCGCATCTCCGTCTTCATCTTCTTCCATAGCATCTTCATCCGCGTCTCTGTTATCTTGCCCGTATACACTCTGTTCATCGTCAGAATCGGACTCAAGGTCCGGGCCGATATAATTACCAAACTCGTCATACAAATCACCGTCCATTTTCTACAATGATGAGTAAACAATTTCTAAATTCAAAAAAAATATTTATTCAAAACAAACGCCGCCGCTAAATTGTCAGCACATTTGACATATAACCTCAAATGGCTCAAATAATTTGTGTTGTCATTTTGTTTAGGACCATAGAGTAACACCAGAAACGCTTATCAAATCAACCAAAAAAAAAGTATGATTTTCAACTCTATGATCTTTGTCTTTTGTCAATCTGTTATTCGGAACGCAGCGAAAATTTAGTTTTATTTTTCTGATGTTACCTTTCCGTGCCTCTGTCTCTCTGTCTGACAAATTCTTTTCAATACAAAAATGGCTGCTGTACTACCAAATTTATCAAAAATGATTTCAGCCCAGCTACGCAATAAAGCAAATGAGTTTTTGAATTCTAGGAAACATGCAAATAATCTTGCCGATATACTACAAATGTTCGAGGTAAGCACAACACCAGTAGTGTGGTACAAATTGCGTTATTAAAACTGCGTCATAGGTTACGTTTTTTATCGTTGGTTATTTATTATATTTCAGGCCGAGACGGACAATTATACGCCTTTGTTGCTTACTGTGGAAGTGATATTTACTGAACTATTGCGACGAGGCGATTTGATCGAAGGAATAGTCCCCCTGAAGCCAGCAGGTGAGTGTCAAAGCGGTCTACCATGTTATAGATTATATTTGTCGTAATAATATTGATTTTGCTTGTATCCAGGCACCATAGCCGTCTATTTCCTAGGTTTCTAGTCATGTATATGAAAGCATAGTGCGCAGCAAGGATGTTGTGTGGGATGTGTCCTGTTTGGTCACATTTTGCGACATGTGACGTTATTTGCTTATATAAACGGCTGATTCGACCGCAGAGCCGTACTCTTGTGTAATTGCTCTTGTTACGAACAACATTATGTGCGACAGCTCTATATAAATAATCTACCTACGTAAAAAGTCAAAGTTTGAATATGTAGTGTTGCTTTAGCTCACTGTGGCTACCAGCATTGTTCTGTGCTATTGGTCAATGGCTCAAGGTCATGCACATGTAGCACTTGTGTACCTACTCACATGTTTCATTATAGGTTGGATACTAAATGTTTATATCCTTGTTTACTTTAAAATTGCTTGGTTACTTCCTATTGTAGCTATGACAGCTTTATCACTATGTATAAAAAAAGTATATAAACTATCAGCTGTATAAATAATTCGAGAAATAATAAGAAATCTCGAGTTTTCAACATTAAATGTGTCTACCTATTTAGTTTCACAAATAAACTAAGTTGTTACAATTAAAACAATACTTTGTACTACATTGTTTACATTCATTGAATACCTGTATTTCAAAGTCTATGTTTCATCTATAGACTTTGAAATCAACTAATGGCTACAATATAAGATTAAATCTCTATGACCAAAAGTAAACATCAGTTTTTGTGAACATATTTTTGCACATAAAAACAATGATGTGCACATTTTAGAAGCACAGTAATAAATTTCAATGTGTTTTTTCTGCACATGACTCATGCACTATAAATAAATATCAATTGCATTTGTATCTTATCTGGTCAAGGACAAATAAATAAATCAAAGTTGACATTCAAAGTGTTAGGGATCCGGTGCCTTGTTTTGTTCAATGTGTATTTAGCATAAGTCACACATATTCAGCCTATTACTGTCCCACTGCTGGGATCAGACCTCTTCTACCATTTATTTATTATTCACACATTACTCTTTTTTCTATTCTGATCTGCACATGAATTCAAAAAGTCTGAGTTGCAGGCTGGATTCAAACTCGTACACTCCTGCAAGGAAAGCAACCATTCAACCGCTAGGCTATTACTGCTTAATAACAAAAACAATATTACTAAATTATAGCTATAGAAATCTTGGCCTGATATGGCATAATTATACTCTCTTTGAGCAAACTCATTGTAACTTATGTGATACTAGCTATCTGCACACAATTTCACTTTCATCCTAGGATAACTACTTTATGTACCTAATAAAAAGTATCCTATGTGTTAATCTAGGATATGGTTGATCAGTGTGCTAAATTCCATCCAAATCTGTTCAGCCATTTTTATGTGATTGGGTAACAAATATTCACTTTTCACATTGATAAAATTTGTTTAATAACTGTTAGATAGAGTGGCTATCTGGCTATACGCTCCATCCTAATATTGCATTATGAAAAAACTACTTTGTGTGTTCAATTTAACTGATAATCACTACATAGTATAAAACAAAGTCGCTTCCCGCTGTCTGTCCCTGTGTATGCTTAGATCTTTAAAACTACGCAACGGATTTTGATGCGGTTTTTTTTAATAGATAAAGTGATTCAAGAGGAAGGTTTATATGTATAATATGTGCATATTATAGTGGAGAAAAACGTGGAATACGCGATAAACGACAACCACGCGGGCGAAGCCGCTGGTGACCTCTAGTACACTATTAGCAGGATTAGCTAGAACATCTATTGCAACCAGTGTTGCTAAGTGTTCAGTTTTTTACCAAACTATTTGGTAATTTAGTCCTATGTTTGGTGTTCGTAATGACAAAATCACTAAAGTTTATGTGGCTTTATTGTTTTCACCTTCATCCCTCAGCTCAGCAAATCCGACAGGCAATGTTTGGTAATTTTATCAATTAGTTCTGTCGACCATTATTGCAACAGGTTCATTATTGGTACTTCCAACAACCTACTAAACGCAGGACATGCTTGCCATGTCCTAGTTTGCCTAGCTGTATTCCATGCATTCCTAGCATTAATAAAGTCAAGTGTCAAAGATCTTATTGTGTCACTTACGATAGATAGCCTTCACAGTTGTCACAATAACAATACAACTTGTTACACACAGTACATTGTTGATAAACACTAATTAATTCCTTAGTGATCATGTCATAACTAAGTTTAAATCAATTATTGTTGTACTTACTTAATATATTTCTGAACCATATTGAAAATTGTCCTTGTCATTTGTATGCTAATGTGTAGAGATGGCAATAGACTTAAAAGCCATTTTAGTTAAACAACCTTTAACCATTGTTACTTCTCTGTATACATATAGTAAGGGTAATGTATATATGAGTATCATTGGAGTTTCTTGCGGCTCTTCTCCATGCAACCTACCTTTTGGAACCGTGCACCTATTGACGTTTTAAAAGTGCCTGTAATCTGGTCTATTTGAAATCAAAAACTTTCACTTTGACATCAAATGATTAAAAATATCAAATAATAATCATCAAACTCGATTCAGCGGTTTAGGCGTGAAAGCGTAACAGAGTAACTTTCGCATTTGTAATATTATTTTAGCGTACTATACAAAAAATAACCAATCCTGTTATTCACAGACCAGAGTCCCGAGGCGGAGTATACGCGATGGCTGCGCGAATGCTTCGAGGCGGCTCAAACTCGCGCACTAGAGTGCATCCGCCGCGGTCGCACCAGTTCACGACTACAAGCACTTGTTACTGCTTGCAAGCTGATGCAGGCTGAGGGCAAGTATCCATTGGAGGGCTCCACTGGGTACTACTTCCCGTCATTGAGACTCAAGGTAAGCAATTTAACATAAGTTTTACATCAAATAAAAAAAACTTCGTCCCTATGTTAGGAGATGTGGTTTCCGCACTTAGTCCTTTAAGTGTGTCCTTTAAGTTTATTTTTACATACATCACGCCTGTATTCCACAAAGGTATGGGCAAAGGTGTATAGTACATCCTCATTTCGCAATTATGTTGAAGTCCCATATAATAGGGGGCGAACCTATTGGCATAACTCTACCACAAATCCAGACTCCGGGCTGCTGCTGAGAAATTCCACTCGGAAAAACCCACTAACACTTTGTTCGACCTTGGGAACGAACCCAGTACCTCACGCTCAGCAGTTGCGCTTGCGACACTAGACAAACAAGGTAGTCTCTAGCAGGTGTTATTTTACTTCTTCCATATTCCAACTACCAATATGTATACCAAGCAATCTAATTAGTTTTTTAATTACCCCATGGGGGTCGACTATTCACATAAACACCCCCTTATTCCGAGAGATGGTTTAAACCAAGACTAAAATATACCCATCACTTTCTAGCGTAATATTTCTAACTAGCTTTCGCCCGCAGCTTCGCTTGCGTGAAATTTTAAACCCGTTAAGTGACGATTTTCCATACAAACTTTCAACCCCTATTTAACTCCCTTAGAGGTTGAATTTCGAAAAATCCCTTCTTAGTGGATGCCTACGTTACAAAAGGAACCTACTGTCAAAATTTCAACTTTCTAACCCCAGCGGTTTAGGCTGTGCGTTGATAGATCAGTCAGTCAGTCAGCTTCTCCTTTTATATGTATAGACAAAAGGGGATAGGGCTAATTTAAAACCTGGGTTTTACTTAAAGTACCTATCACTTGCAATAAGAGGGTAAAAGTCTCATATCTCTGCTAAATTGTCATTTATGTTTGACAGTAGTCTAAATTAGCGTTTTATTTCACAGAACATATTCAGCGTTTTGTTGGACTCTGAGATGTCGATGTCGGCGCCTATAGCTCGCTTCCAAGAGTTCACGGAGTACAGAGATGTGCAGCAGTATGGCCTCAAAGTTCTCTCCACACTAGCTTATCGCAAGTAAGAACTCTTTTAATACATTTAGTGAAAGGTAGTCGTGGAATTAACAAAAACACCTTACCAAAATTCATGTTATCATATTTTGGATTGCAAAAACCTATCACTTATAGAGGTCGACCGCGCGGATGTCGTTTATCGGGTATTCCCGCATTTTTAGAGATAAAAGTAGCCAATGTCCTCCGATTTCTAAATTATCTCTGTACATTGTTTCATCAAAATCGGTTCAATAGTTTAGTTGTGATACAGTAACAAACAGACAGACAGACAAGAGTTACTTTCGCATTTTTAATATTAGTCCCATTTTAGAAGTATGTTATTGCCTTTGCCATCTAAAACTCATCTCTTACAATACTTTTAAGTAATTCAACTTAGAATATTTGTATACAGGGTGAAATTGTAAACACTCGACAAACCGAAATGGGAGATTGTACTCATCACTATGAACAACTTTTACTATGGGACCAAACCTGAAATCGCGAAAAAAAACAGCTTTTCCTTACATTTATGGTCGAATAACTCGTCAAAATGTAGGGAACAACAGATTGTTTTTTCGCGATTTCATGTTTGGTCCCATAGTAATAGTTGTTCATAGTGATGAGTACAATCTTCCATTTCGGTTTGTCGAGTGTTTACAATTTCACCCTGTATAGTTGTGGTACTTAACCCTATGTAATTCGCACAGGTCACCAACATCAATATACATGCAGAACTACTTGGAGCTACTAGACAGACTGCTGGTGTGTGAGATAGCCACAGAGACCAAGGGCAAGGGCAAGGAGAGGGACAATGAGGAAAAGGAAGAGAAACTGCTGTGTGGCACTGAAGGTAAACAAACATTTATATCAAACTAGCGACCCGCCCCGGCTTCGCACGTGTACGTTTTATAGCTTAAAACTTTCCTCTTGAATCACTCTATCTATTAAAAACAAACCGCATCAAAATCCGTTGCGTAGTTTTAAAGATCTAAGTATACGCAGGGATAGACAGACAGCAGGAAGCGACTTTGTTTTATACTATAGGCCAGTTTCTTCATCAAAAGTAACAGTCAAAGTAAAGGTAAAATTTATTTCTTACAAACTGTATGAAACAAATTTTACTGTTACTTTGACTTTGGGTGTTACTTTTGATGAAGAAACTGGCCGTATGTAGTGATGACTGCCTGTAATCTGGCACAATCCAATTTGTTTAATCTTTTTGATACTTTTTATCTGAAACTGCTAGTAAAACTTAACAACTTGTCAAATTCAGTCCCAATTATATTCGGTGTTTTTTTTGTTAAACATGTTGCTGTTTTTTTAAATAAATCAACGTTTTATAGGCTATTTTACAGTTATTAATTATTCCATGTTTTTTACCCAAATGTTTGATTATGCAAGGGAGTGCTCGATCCAGCATGGAGCTACATTATACAGCATGACTGATTAGTAGTCACTTTACATCCGAAAACTGTGAACTCTGCTCATCATTCTCCACTTTTTTAACTTTTATTATGAGAAAAACTCTGAATTTGTGAAAAAAAAACAGATATTCCATACATTTTGTTAACCAACATTGATTATTTTGTATGGAACATCTGACATTATTCTAGGCATTCTATTCATACAAGTTGTAATATTTAGCATTTATTTAGTTAATAAATTATGTTTTGTCACAGACAAGGCCCCCTTCCCGTACAACCCTGGCGTGTGTCGGCGCTACGCCAACCGCTGCTGGGGCTTCGCGTGCCAGTGGCCGCTCTGCGAGGACTCGCGCACACATCGGCGCGCGCTGCTGCTGCTCGTGGAGAGACTCATGCCGCTGCTGACGCGCCCGCACCTCGCCACCGACATGCTCTGCGACAGTCTGGACGCCGGTGAGTCGACCGCTAGCCACTGTGTACGGTATACCGCAGTCCACTGCTGAACATAGGCTGCTTTCTAAAGGGGAGGTCATACCAAAACTCAACATTACATTTTCCCTATTTTACAGTGAATTAGAATGTAAAAATTTCCTCACCGCACGTTGGGAATAGACGCGTGTTGTAAGATTCAACAAAACCCAGCACGCTCGGTGGTAGGATCTATACGGTCCACCTGGCTAGCTACCACCCTCACATTAAAGTCCGGCGCCAAGCAGTTTACTGTGTTCCGTCGTGTGTATGTGAGAGTCAGAAGGGTATAGGGGAATTCCTCTATATCTCTGTTGTTTGGATTCGTATGCTCTCTTACACCGTGTCTGCACTTACCATCGGGTCGAACGAAACCAAATCTAATAATAATAATAAAAAAAAACAGACTAGTCAAGCCACAACAAACCAGTTCTGTCACGTCAAAGATACAACTTAACGTCAGCGAAGTTCTAACAGTGCGTAAGTTATTTTATGACAAAAACAGACAACACTGGGAAAGCCACAATTTTAATTGAAATGAAAAAGATTATTAGGATTTTCAAAGGTTTAAATCGTCAAAGAGTTCATTTGTATATAATTAAAAACAATATTGCGTTCAGCGTAGTTACGCTCCTCGTTTTAAATCGTTTTTTCACTCTCTTGTAAAGTAGCCATTTTTGACTTCGTACTGTTAGAACTCCACTGACGACATTAGACTTTTCACTAATAACAATGTATTTCTCACCCCTGGCCCATACACTGAAGGCCTTTGACGAATATTGGTACTGTCGTGAAAACATGTGGCCTACATATCCGTCAAAATTCACATCCATTTCATGTATTATAAATTGCGAAAATAGTAATAAGAATATTCGTCACGGGCTTTAATATTAATGTGCTGAAGCATTGGTATAATTTAACAAGGTATTCTCTTCCGACGACGACCCGTATTACGTCATCATTTGTGATGTTTACCCACCAATAACAACAAAGTTTGACAACAGAAACCAAAGCTTATTGGTTCATCAGTAGCAATGATGTAGTAACGTACAGTCACATGTTCTAGTTGTTACGGGAAGTGACTTACCTTGTTTTATTATGTCATGTGCTGAAGGAAATATGTTATTGTATGTCCAGGTGGTCCCATCAGTATGTTGGCTCTCCAAGGCGTGTTGGAGCTGGTGCGACGTCACAACATCGACTACCCCGATATGTATGACCGCCTGTACGCCATGTTTGAGCCTGAAATGTTCGCCACCAGATACAAACGCCGGCTCATGCATCTCGCTGATATATTTCTTAGTTCCACGTGAGTAGAATCTTAGTTATTAACACAACTTGCATTTAAAAGCCATTTGAACCCAAATGAACAAACAGCCTGAAAAAGTTGTAAAGGATGTAGTTAAAAGTACTTTAAAATTATGAAAATAACAACTTCAAAAATAATGCTTCCCACTACAAAATTAATGGTTCACACTTTAATCATTAAAAAACCTTTTTTGTTTCTGACTGCACCCATTAAACGAATGGCGGAAAGTAATCGGCGAAGCCTCGGACCAAGTGATTGGTCCGCGAAATAAAATATATTTTTGTATTAAGTTTATTTTTATTAGATGGTGTGTTTCATGATTTTCAAAAAACAGAGGTGTTCTTTAGTACACATTGACTTCACTGATTACCATATTATCGACATAAGTTACAAAACCTTTAGTATAAAGAACAATGGTCACTCGGCTAACATGCTTGTACTAGTAAAATCTAACAAAACTTAACTTGATGAAACATATGTCGTTTCATTCGCCTACATAAATATAACTAAGTACAGCCTTCAATATATTTTTAAAAGGTCGGAGAGACAAAATATTTTGCCACTTCCAATATCAGATTCAAAACGTGATGCGATTCCAAGTCCATTAAACGAATGCCAAGTCAACAAGAGTAGAAGATCAATCGGAGTCTGTAAGCAATGCAAAAATATAAAAAAAAAACAGGAAAATAATATAAAATCGCATAGAACACCAAAGAATATTGTAACAATATGGGAGGAGAACACAGTCGTCGCCGAAACTACAACGATACGGTTACCATGGATACGGTCAGCGCAGAAAACCGTCAATTTATTTTTACTTGTCAAGAATAGGGAGGGACGTAATCGATCGATTTATGACAGTGTCGATTTTTAGATGTGAAATCATTAGTTTTTTATCTAATTCATGGCTTTATTAAAACAATTTACCACAAAGTAACATCAAATTCTATTAGTGGCTAAGCTTAGTATAATATTAATGTGAGTTTATACGGTTGACATTGCCTGGGATTTTATTTCGATTTATGAAATCAAATCTTAACAGACTAGAAAAAGTATGGACTTCTCTAGTAATGTAAGTAATTACGGATGCGTTCGAAGTTAGATAATTTATACAGCATTCTGATAAATAAAATAGTATTTTTAAAATAAGATTATCTATATTTCCCCAGCTTTTAAAAATAAACGAAGATATCCAATAAATACACTAACAATGCACTAACATATTGGTGACAGTTTCATCTCGGTAACAATTTCTGTTTTTTCCTAGTCCAAAGTGACCATTGTTCTTTCATGCTCGTTTCTCACGCCTTTATTCTCCGCCAGTCACCTGCCAGAAGGTCTGGTGGCGGCATTCGCAAAGCGTCTGTCCCGACTGGCGCTGGTAGCTTCTCCTGACGACGCGGTGGGACTGCTGCAGCTCGTCGCCAACCTGCTGCTGAGGCACCCTGCGCTCAAGCGGATGATCTGCTACGAGGACACACCTGCCATTAGTGAGTTTTACATAATCATTATAAAACTGTATCTATATAACGTTATTTTTACTTTATGCGAAAACCGAGACACCCCAACAAGATTTTCATCAGAACTGCCTGAATATGTGTTTTTTTTTGGTAAATCTCCAAGTTACACCTTAGTTTATGTCGCGTTAAGTTCCCTAAAAAAGTGTGAAATGCCTGAGATGTGCTATGCAGGGGTTGTCTAATACACGGAAACTGACCGAGCGGACCATTTCAAGCCTCAAGGTGTCTATTCCCGTCAACTGTTATGGGTAGAAACCTACTGAAACAAAACTGAAATTTATGAAAAAAAAAAAACAAAAAAAAAATGTGGTGTAAAAAATATGTCAATCGATTCACCTAGTGATTCTGAACAAACTAGTTTCAGGTTTAGTATACATATGATAAAACTAACCTTGTATAATATCTCTTTATTTTACCTTCTACAATCAATACTTTGTGAAGGCATCTAAGCCATCATGCTAATATTTGCCCCTTTACCTCAGTTAAGACCTTCCTACTTTACAATTTACAGTCTTCGGATACTTTACAAATAGGACATTCCAAATTCCGTTTCAGCGTACGATAGATTGATTAACACGAATGTGCTAAGGAACAGAAAAAAATAAGTGGAAGTGCCACGCAGCTTTCGCGCGTGTGTTACAATTATGCGGTGATCACTCGCTGTAACACGACGTCACGAACTCACACGTAAAATGTTAGAATGCCTTAGAGCGATTACGCACTGCATCCGATCCGAATCCGTGAAAATACGGATATAAAAAACTCGGACCGAATTCGGATATTGCTTACGCATTATTCCGATCTCTGATCCAAATTCAAACAATTCAGAGGCCATCTTTGGCATATCCATTTGGCGTCCGATTTGAATCCGAGGTAGTGCGAAAGCGTTCATACATTACTACGGCTACTTCTGTCCGTCAATATTTCTTCCGAATTGGAGACTCACGGATGACGGATAGAAATCGGATGACGGATGCCGGATGTAGTGCGTAAACTACCATACAAATAGTTCTATGGCTTCTTCGGAACGTATTTTCACGGATTCGGATCGGATGCAGTGCGTAATCGCTCTTATTGTGTAATTTTAACGTGTAAAAATAATAGCCCGACGAAAAATATATCTCACAGAGGTGTATAAAGTATTTAGTTTAGTTTGATATCTTTCAATATAAGAAGTAGTTGTCAGTTTGGCGAAACCTAAGATCAAGTATGTAACTAGATGGAACATTTTTAAAATGAAAAATTTGCTCTAGTTCATCTCTTCACTCTAATGAGAATTGATCCGAGGGAAAAAGAGACGAACTTGCTGTCATGCGTGTACACGTCAAACGAAATGAAGCTTAAATGAGTTGAAGATCCTGAATGCATTTATATATATGATTAGAGATGAGGCAGAATAATCTAGGGACGGTATCGATACATTAAATATTTATTTCCTTAAAATTTAATAATTAATGACTTTCGAATTTGAAAAGTTTTTGTAGCGATGTGACTATTCAAAAACGCCTTTCAAAATGTAAAAATTCCTTTCATAAAATACGTAATTAATTTAACTAAAAAACCACTCAAACTAAATACAGTTTACAATAGAACTAAGAATGCATACGACGTGAATGATGATAATTGACCAACGGCGTATCTTAATTGACTATCGTTTTAACGCTTAGCAGACTGGAACAGTGGTGGTCCAGAAGTAACGGCGCCAGCGCCACGGTTACCATGGAGTTTCTTGTCGGCTCATCTCCATAGGACTTACTTTTTGGAACCGTGCAACTAAATTGTCGAGACATTTCCTAAATGCATGTACTCTGCGTATTAGACATAAAAAAAAAACGTTGAATTTGAATTTACCGAGTTGTAGGTCGCGGGTTCGAACTTCGAACCCAGGCAGGGACGCACTGTGTAATTTGTTTTGTCACTGCTCTTAAAACTGTAAAGGAAAACGGCATGTCCAAGATCCAAAAAATCGAATACGTGTCATCCATCAATCCACATTGGGGCTGCGCAGTGTATTACAGCTCAATCCCCTCTTTCTAGAGAGGAGGCCTGTGTCCCCGCAGTGTTGTGCTTATGCTTAGAAGACGTGTGACGTAACACTTAAGCTCACATTTTGATGTTGCTTATGTGTGGGTTACATACCACTGGAATTTGCTATATGCATAGGTATCTACTTACTCAATCACTCTTCTATATTTAGAGGACTGGGCTATAACAAAGGTGAGTACAAATTAAAACAGATAGCATTTGATCAAACACGTTTATTCCAAAATAATAAGAAACGTTTTAAAATATAAAAATTACATTACAATGAGCAATCTTCAACTTCAAGGAACCCGTGCCTCGAAGAGCACGTAAGGGCCAAAACACACTTAGCGTATCTTGCGCCATGTACTGTGCGAGATACGCGACGCAAAATACGCTTATGTATGGCGTTAGCCGCTAAATCTGCTCCCAACATAGTTGGGAAAGGCAGAATTCAAGGAATAATATTGTAGTCACAGTGGTCAAATACTTGAATAACCCTATCATTATGTAGTTGTTGTCCATGCAATTCAAATATTCGAGTATTCGCCTCATTTTACTGTTCGAATAGTAAGAGCTAAGGTATTTGAGTTTTTTAAGTAATGGTTTGCCATGTAATATTCGGACGCAAGAACGCTTTAAGACACGCGCCTACGCGTATCAAATCACTTGGCGGGGGTTGCATCAGGGGGGATGCTAACTAAACTAATTTATCCTCATTTTAACGGACTGCAACCTACTCCGACCAGATCGGTTAGGTAAAGTTAGAATTATGACGACTCGGCTGTCGGCGGTGGCTGGCGAGCGGTAGTTTTGACCTGGTCGTAGATTACTTATGTAAGGCACCCCGACCAAAACGGTTAAATTAGGTTAAAACAAACGCGTCACACAAACGCGCGCGAGTTTAACTATGCCCTTTTTACTGGGAGAGCTATAGAAGCATGGGGCAGAAGCGTCGTCGTTCTCTTCTTCAAGAAGAGCGAAGATTTTATTGAAGAATTATAAATTTCGCTCCTGAGCCATGTCTAAAAGTTGTTTTCGAGAGTTGTTATAAATCGTTTCGCGCAAAGATTCGATGAATTTCAACCACCGAAGCAGGTCGGGTTTGGAAAAAGATATGGCACCATAGACCACCGCTTTCATCTGTCATTATCAATAAGTACGTCTGTCTCCTGTTTGTAAATTCATCACGCAAAATCTAAAGATCACCATTTACAAAACAATACAAAACAAAAATCCATGATTTTGTTAATGGTGGTAATAACATTAATATTGTAGTCTTATACCTTTGTTTTGTTAGAAATAATTTCAAAACTTTTATTACGTATTTACAATTTACGGCTTTCACACTGTTTTTAAAAAACTATTTGATTTTTGATTTTGGCCTCCAATAACTAGCTGATCCTAACTGATTAATTAAGTAAATTATACAAATCATTCTACCAACTTAGAAATCTTAGGGCCAAAACATACTTAGCGTATCTTGCGCAGTACGCGGCGCAAGATACGCGACGCACGCGTAGGTGTGGCTGTAGCTGCTGAAAATACGCCGAATATACTTAGTTAACTTTACATCGCTCGAAACTTTACTCGTTCTAGGCCCCATTAGGCTCGGCTTATCAACGTACACACGGCTACACTTCAAGCTATGCAAAACCAGTATAAGCTGACCGTTACTTGTGCGAAAAGATTATACAAAGCAATGCCAAGACAAACTGGTTTTGTATAGCTTGATGTGTAGCCGTGTGTACAACGCGCGCGGTGAGGTCGCGCAAAAGAATTTGTATGTATACGCGTAATGCGACGAATCATGAGCTGCGCCAGATATGTTCAGTGTGTCTGCAGCCTTATAACTATTTTGTTAAATTGAAGTTAAAACTTAGGGCCCTCGCCCACGGGCGACTTTTTGTAGCGATGCAGTCGCGATGCTCTCGCGCGTAGCATCGATACAGACGCGAAGCAGTCGCTAGCTGTGTGCCCGCGCCCACGGGACCAGATTCAGTCGCGATGCAAACGCGATTCGGTCGCGATGCAAACGCGATTCGGTCGCGATGCAAACGGGATTCGGTCGCGATGCAAACGCGATTCGGTCGCGATGCAGTTACGATACAGTTACGATACAAAAATACCTTGGATCAGTACAGTTGCAAGATGGACTCCGTTGAGGCAACATTAGTCACGTTGTCTTTGGTGCTGCTTTTACGTAAGCAGCCGAAGCGTAGGCAACGGAAGCAGCGTCAATATTGGATGCATCCATTTAATACCCAGAGATTACTTTGTGGACATCATGTAACAACATTCAAACAACTCAAAATTTTAAAAAAATATTCGACGTTTTGTGAATTGCTTTCGTTTGTATCGATACAATCGCGATGCAGTAGCGCGTTAGTAGCGCGACGCGGTCGCGCGTTTGTATCGATACAATCGCGATGCAGTAGCGCGTTGCAAATGCGACTAACACGCGTTAGAAGTGATGCTGTCGCGCGTTTGCTAAACGCGCGACTGCATCGCTACAAAAAGTCGCCGTGTGCGAGGGGCCTTAAGATATTGATATAATTGAATTATTCTACAACCTTAAACATAATAAATAATAACATAGCTTACAAAACAAAATGTACATAAATACTTATACATATAAATAGTAATTGAATTCCATGTAAAATAAACGTATGATCACTATAATTATGTACCTTTGATATTGATTGTTCTGGAAATATAGTGGGTACGGCATCACTACGTAGAGTTCTTTTTTTGTAACCTTCACGGTAGTAATCCACTCTAAAATGGAGTGAACATAATTTTGAGTACTGTGAAGGAGTCCAATTTTGTCTTCCAAGATTACGTACATATCTGATTTTTGGTTCCAAAGGAAATCTAAAAAAAACATTATATAATTACATTATAAATTATATAAATGTTGTATAATGATGTTCGCACTTATACCTAACTATATTTCTACTATTATCTTAAGCATTCACTTATAAATAGAAATATTTAAAGTGAACATACATATAAAGCGACTGAGAAAAATATCGATATTGTGGAGCTTCCCTACTTGTGCGAGTAAAGGTAGATGATCTGCCAAAAACTCTTTGTAAAATACAACAATGTTATTTCTTGAATAAACTACGTTGTATATGCTTACTGAAACTTGATAAAACTTTTAGTGATTACTAATACTAAACGTAAATGGCTTAAAACGGCATTTGGGAACAGTCTTTTCGTAAAAATGAGTGTCGATAACTTACCTATGGAAAGATAACTTGCTATTATTTTCACTTAGAACACTCATACGGCTCTTACAGCCGACTGCAACACAAGCCATATTTAATGGGGCAAGCAATGAACACACTCACTCAGGTCACAATGGCACCAAAAGAAGAATAATTCGATGAAAACTATGTAAGAGCTTGGTATAGTGCATGATACCAAGCCGACTCGCAATTGTAAATTTTGACGTTTAAGACGGAGTCAAAATTTTATGGTTATCTCTTTTTTCTTAATTCTTAATTGTCATTTGCACAAAAGAGACAAAAAGTAGAATGACATTCATTTTAAAAAGGTTCTGTCTAGTTCACATACTTTGTCTAAGGGCGAAACTGGTTGTTTCCGTACTAAGTTGTTTTTCTATATCGTGATGCTAACAATAGGAGTTGTTCCCCAGTGTCGAACGACCCGTACGTGATGGAGGAGACGTGCGCGGGCACGTCGCGCGCGCTCGGCTCCTCGCTGTGGGAGGTGTGGGCGCTGCGCAGACACGCCGCGCCCGCACTGTCGCACGCCGCCGCGCGGGTGCTCGCCGCCGCCAACGAGCGCGCGCAGCCCATAGCGCTGGCGCCGCCCGACCTGGCCGCGGTGAGTATTGTCATTGTATCTTACGACGAACGACACCAGCTCGTACGTGATGGAGGAGACGTGCGCGGGCACGTCGCGCGCGCTCGGCTCCTCGCTGTGGGAGGTGTGGGCGCTGCGCAGACACGCCGCGCCCGCACTGTCGCACGCCGCCGCGCGGGTGCTCGCCGCCGCCAACGAGCGCGCGCAGCCCATAGCGCTGGCGCCGCCCGACCTGGCCGCGGTGAGTATTGTCATTGTATCTTACGACGAACGACACCAGCTCGTACGTGATGGAGGAGACGTGCGCGGGCACGTCGCGCGCGCTCGGCTCCTCGCTGTGGGAGGTGTGGGCGCTGCGCAGACACGCCGCGCCCGCACTGTCGCACGCCGCCGCGCGGGTGCTCGCCGCCGCCAACGAGCGCGCGCAGCCCATAGCGCTGGCGCCGCCCGACCTGGCCGCGGTGAGTATTGTCATTGTATCTTACGACGAACGACACCAGCTCGTACGTGATGGAGGAGACGTGCGCGGGCACGTCGCGCGCGCTCGGCTCCTCGCTGTGGGAGGTGTGGGCGCTGCGCAGACACGCCGCGCCCGCACTGTCGCACGCCGCCGCGCGGGTGCTCGCCGCCGCCAACGAGCGCGCGCAGCCCATAGCGCTGGCGCCGCCCGACCTGGCCGCGGTGAGTATTGTCATTGTATCTTACGACGAACGACACCAGCTCGTACGTGATGGAGGAGACGTGCGCGGGCACGTCGCGCGCGCTCGGCTCCTCGCTGTGGGAGGTGTGGGCGCTGCGCAGACACGCCGCGCCCGCACTGTCGCACGCCGCCGCGCGGGTGCTCGCCGCCGCCAACGAGCGCGCGCAGCCCATAGCGCTGGCGCCGCCCGACCTGGCCGCGGTGAGTATTGTCATTGTATCTTACGACGAACGACACCAGCTCGTACGTGATGGAGGAGACGTGCGCGGGCACGTCGCGCGCGCTCGGCTCCTCGCTGTGGGAGGTGTGGGCGCTGCGCAGACACGCCGCGCCCGCACTGTCGCACGCCGCCGCGCGGGTGCTCGCCGCCGCCAACGAGCGCGCGCAGCCCATAGCGCTGGCGCCGCCCGACCTGGCCGCGGTGAGTATTGTCATTGTATCTTACGACGAACGACACCAGCTCGTACGTGATGGAGGAGACGTGCGCGGGCACGTCGCGCGCGCTCGGCTCCTCGCTGTGGGAGGTGTGGGCGCTGCGCAGACACGCCGCGCCCGCACTGTCGCACGCCGCCGCGCGGGTGCTCGCCGCCGCCAACGAGCGCGCGCAGCCCATAGCGCTGGCGCCGCCCGACCTGGCCGCGGTCAGTATTGTCATTGTATCTTACGACGAACGACACCAGCTCGGTGACTACAGAGCTTACTTATCTGGACTTGTTCAGACTTGTTATTTCGTCTTCTATCAGTTGAGCTTGTTTATCAGAAATATTGTAAAGGCTCCGAAAAGATGCACGATGTGCTCTAGTCGCTGATGCCCCTGTTTTCTATGTTCCTAGGACAGAATCTCTAGCTGTTGACTGTCCCACTGCTGAGCAAAGACCTCCCCTTTTGTCTTCCAAACATCTCTATTTTGTGCCGTTTCTGAACATGCTAGCCTCGCAAACACGTCTAGATCGTCACGCCACCTACGGCGAGGTTGACCTCGACGGCAATGTCCTCCTTCAGGCGTCCAGTAAGTAACGGTCTTTGCCCACCTGTCCGGGTGCATTCGAGCGACATGACCGGCCCACTCCCACTTTAGCTTGGCTGTTTTTTCTCCAACGTCTTTTACTTACGTTATGGAGCGCAGGGTGCTGTTTCTAACACGATCGATTAGTGGGTATTAACCCAGTACACTACGCTCCATTGCTGGACAGAATCTTAACAAATCTTCCATGGCTTAATTTGAAATATTTTCTCAACAGTCATTCGACGCCGAACTAAAGAAGAGATTCAAAACAATAGAGATGAACTTCATGCGGCCACAAGGTATGATGACGCCATCCGGCGAGCGAGTGATGCAGTACTGGGAGCTGATGGCCTGAACACCCCCACATCACACAGTAAGAGTAACAACACAGTGTTAACTCGCATTTATGGACGACCCTACATGTGAGAGGACCACGCCGCCATACGGCGCCGACCAAATCAGACCCGATTTGGTCAGTCCCCAATTTGGACGGTCGGACCAAATCCTGTCGCCTGTAGGGCTAACACACATTTATTTTACAAAAGCCAGGTTGCTTGCGAATTTGTTTATTTCAGAGTTGTAAGAGTAGATTATGGTTAGATAATATTTGTGTCTGATTATTTGGAAGAATTATAAAAGTATTTTTTTCTTTACAACTCTGTTGAAATTTAGCTTTTGAGATGTGTATATTTATATTCTTCTGGACTAACGTACAATAATCATGTATTTCATCTATTATATAATTTCAGGACTTAAAGCTTGTCTTGGACATATCCATACTTGCTCAGATTTATTAGTTTCAAAGAAGCGCGTACATAACTGCCAGATTCAGAAAAATATAAATAAATGCGTACGTCTTCCCGCAACCGCCGTCAAAATTGTATGATCGACACGTATATTGATCATTCGATTTCGATATTAATGTGATATGAAGCACAGTCTTAGTAATATCACTGCATATTTACAGCAGAAATTATAGTAGGCCATAGGATACGGATGTACCCGTATTTAATAGTAGGCCTAGCAGAGTAGCAATTTTGTTCGCTTGCCCTTATTAAAAAAGTTAACTGTTAATGATTATGACTAAAATATAAGAATTTACGCTCTTTACACAGTGTATTTATAAATACGAGAATCCTATTACTATTTGGTAGCAAAAAATGTTTTTAAAAGTATTGCCAGTCAAAAAAAAACAACATCACTTCCTAAAATAAAGAATACACAAGATATTGATATAAAAATATAGTCTGTAATTGTAAGGTTTTGAATAAATTTTGCACTCTAATGTTAAAGTTGTAATGTAGGTGAAGTTTGTTGTAATTTGGTTATAATTTTATTTTTTTACGAACGTCTTGTACGTCTGTGATCGTTGGGCCTGGCGTCGGTAGTGAGCTTTAAGTTTTACACGTTTATTTATTAAAAACTAGTTTGTTATTGTATTTAGTCATATAAAATTAAGGAAATAGACAGACAGGTTACTCTTAGATTTGCCTGTTCGACTATTATAAACCTGCTTAGATGGAGGTAACAAGAATATTAGTAATGTCAAAAATATTGCTAATATTTTGATAAAAATAAGTAAATTATATCTAATATTCTACATGTTTAAGTATTAAACTAATTTATTGTGTATAGTCTAAAATTTACTAAAAGCTGACTACCGACATTCAGGTGTGTCTGGGCCATACATGAGATTTGTTGACTCTTGTATGGAACAGCGCATAGTTTGTTATAGGATAGCTCGTGACTGGCGCGTGTCATCATAGTGAATAAACCAAAAATATTTAGATTAATATTAATTTCCAAAAATATTGCAGTAGCCATGACAAAAACCAAGGAATCTGAAAATTTACTTAAAAATTGTTATTTATTGCGTTGTTTCCTGGATTAGGTAGTTTTGTTATTCATTTCAATCAGATACATGGATTAGAATTTAAATGGAGTGCTAATATGCGCGAAGAAACGCCGCTCTCCTTTTTGTGGTCGGTAGCCGCGTGGTGCGTACAGTGGCGAAGGGTGAATTTTCTTAAAAGGGAAACCGGACCAAAAAATGCTTACCTTGCTCAAGTGTGATGCGTGAATTCCAGTAACTACTCGTTTCGAAAGGGAAGCCGATAGGAATCGAGTTGTATGGAGCCTTCGCCATTGGTATGCACACATCTAACTATTGTGTGGCGATAGAACTAACACAACAGCAATTAATAATGAATACTTGCACTGTAGCGATTTAGATAAAGACTGGAGCGCGTCTTCGTGGATTGAACTATCTGTAAATGAGGCGGCTCGTCTTATTAACTTAGCGCTTAGATCTCTTTTTAGTTTCTTAACTACATCCAAGAAAATCTTAACGGCCATACCACAGGTCTAGTATAGATGCACAGTTGTTTTGTACAACCTTACCACAGTTAGAAATAGTTAAAAAGCCAGCATAACAAAGACATAAAACTAAAATTGAAATACTTTTGTCGCATAAGTTGAGATGTGAGTTTCGACTGTTGCTTGTTTGTTTTACAACTTCGAACCTGTGCAAGAACATAGCGACTGCCCCGTATTGAGGGTTAGTAAGACAGCAAGTTTTTCCGTTATAATACGCGCATTTTATTTAGGCTTCCCAGAACTTCGTGCAGCTAGTTTCGCAATAGACCTTTTAGGTACAAATTAGCTTTTAATTAACCCCATCTTAGGATCGACCATTAGTTAAGCGAAGTTTATTGAATACTTTTTACAGGAATTGTTTTCTTTCTGAGTATACATGCGCGAGTTCGGAAAGGCTATGTTCAGAGCGGCCAAGATAAAATGCGTTTATTGTACTTTGCATTCCATTTTTAAACTTCTCCGTGGCTACCAAGAAACATCGCAATATATTAAACTTTTTTTCCACCTCGACCATTCAAATATACAGGGATGTATTTTTCTTGTTTCGCAAAGAAAAAACATTATCTTTTTTCACATTTGACACGCTCAGTTCACTTGGATCGTGCCGATGTAAGGTCCGTAAGATAATCGTTACTGGCATCGACGCCCGTCTTCCCCGCACTAACATACCTTAGTTAGTTCATTCCAATGCGAATAATTTCTTCCTAGTTGTTGACTAAGGTTTCATGTAAATTAAGAATTTATTTTGTTAAAGTGTGTAGGTTTATAATTGAGATCCCCCTATGTAGCGTGGCGTGGTCGTGTAATCTTTTTTATATAATCGATCGAAGTGACCGTAAAATTAATTTGTTATGTCTACTAAAATACTTGTTATAAATATATCAAGATTTTGAAAAATGACCAGTCGTGATTTTTAAAAATAATTTATTAAATAAATACAGTTTCATCCAACATAAAATTGAGTATAAAAGAATCATGCAAATATTTTGAACTTCTACCACGTTCCGCTACATAGATGGGATGCTTACCAAATTGTCCTGTATCATGTTTTTACAATCAACTGTATCAGATCAGGTATTGTGACAAGCAACCGCCATATTTATTGAACTTTATTGTTATATTTAATTGTTTGACGAAGCCTCGCAGACTTGGGCGCGGCCGGCCATCAGGGAATCAATGAAAGATACTATGTAATTGTTGTATACAGAAATGTTACATGTAATTTATGTTGTCAACGATACATCAAGAAATCACGCATACATAAAACACTCGCTTGTCGGAAAGCTGTTTGAAATAGTGCCTAAGCACTTCCTAGAACTATGTTCGCAAATCTATCAGATATCGTGTGTTTCGGTAGTCTAGGTTTAATAGATCGAAAATGTATATATGCACCTATTGACGATTTTGGAGCACGAGGAGTATTAAAATGTTTTGACAGAAAAAAAAAAGAAAACGCTCTATAAAAACAGAGTTTATTTTGGTGTCTATGCTCTATCAATGATGATATGAATTATTATTCCTTTTAGGGCCGATTTTTCAATCGTCAGATAAATTTTATCCAACGAATAAATATGACGGTTTGATAGATTTTCTATACAAAAGCTGTCAAAACTTCAAACTTATTCCCCAGATAAAAGTTATCTGACGATTCAAAAATCAGCCCTTAGCATAATAAATACATTGTGTATTACACTAATTTCTAGATATTGTTAAATGTCTGAACTGGATGTGAAATGTGTCAATCCAATATTCCGTTGTTATTTACAAAGAATGAAAAATAAATATGACTTGGCTGTATGGTCTAACGATCTTTGCCCCTGCATTAGCGAATATTACAAGAACCAGATACTTAATGTCATTAACCACAACGATGGTAATATTGGCTTCAAATGCTTAATATATTGGCCAGTGATTTTGTAAATAATAAAAATAGTGCAATACTGTGCAACATTTTGTACGATTTTGTTAATATTCTAGTCTGGTGTATGTAAAAAATTAGGAATATACCGAAAAACGCGGCAAAATATATGATGTTTTCTTATCCTGAAATGTTTATACATATGATTTCATTTATATTAATTGTAGCTTAGTGTCTCCGAATAATAAAATAACCAATCAGTGGGTAATTATGAAATAATCTGTGAAAATAAAAAGACTAAATTGATTCTATTGAAATACCAAAAGGCAATGCTTCCACTAAACTAAAATGTTCAAAAGTTTTACCTCAATACGTGTTTAAATCTTTGTTAAAACAACATATTAAGACTTTAAATAACAGTTATACCACTTTATTGCATGTCTTATGTTAATTTTACCTACTATGTTAATAATTCACAATCCTGTCATATCACTCAAGCACGTTGGCTGGACACATTTTTAGATGTAAATGCAACTTTATATTGCCTGAGTACATGAACCAATAAATTCTACATTATAAGCGTACTAACCCCACCAGTGAATGTCTTAAGAAAAATATTAGAATCTCGCTATAATAGCCCTTATTACTATGGGGATAAGGTAGCCGCCGCGCCCGCCGCATCTATTGTGATTATGTTAAAACAAAAATGTTAGTTGTAAGCTAGTGTTAGGCATTATTTTAATATCATTCATTTAATGTTCTATTATTATATTCATGATGATAAATAAAAGTATTATAAAAAACTTTGTGGTTATTTAATTGTGCTTGCAATCGTCTCTCATGCATTTAACGTAGAAATTATTTTTACCTGTTTTTTATCTTTTAAGACTGCTTCATTGGTCTAGTGGTCGCAAGCTTGACTGCTGAGCGTGAGGTCTTGGGTTCGATCCCCAGGTCGGACAAAATGTTATTGGGTTTTTCCGTGTGGAATTTCTCAGTAGCAGCCTTTAGGGCCTGCGCAGACGACGGACTTTTTGTCCGACGGACTACCACGGACAAGAATGAAACTAGTTGGTAGTTGTTGCCATCTCAGAAACTAGAGTTCTAACCACAACTACAGACAAAACTACCTACGTGTGCGTTGAGTCCGTGTTAAATTTCGCGACCGGCAAAGACTACCAACCACATCAATTCCTGTCCGCGGCAGTCCGCCGGACAAAAAGTCCGTCGTCTGCGCAGGGCCTTAATGTCTGGATTTGTGCCCGGCTGATGACAATAGGCTCGCCCCCTATCACATGGGACTTAAAAACATAACGGCGAAATTTGGGTGTATTATACACCTCTGCCCAACCCTTCGGGGAATACAGGCGTGATGTAGTTATTCTTTTTACCTAATTTTTGACTTGAATTTTGCAACTTAAAAATATACCGTGCACGACCTCTATTGACACAACTTGCACGGGATAATAAGGCGCTGAAATCATTTAAGTTATTCTGTGAATCAAGGAATAAAAATAAAACTCATTAAAACTAAAATATTTTATCTATATTATCCAATAACAACACTATACAGATGCCTCAATACAAAGCTTGCTAAAATTTGGCACAACGCAACTCAAAACTAAGGCACATGAAATCACTAACGAATATTGTCGCATAGAGCAAAATTATAAATAAGGTACAGTCAACATTATATTACATATTATAAACATTATTGAACACAAGTTTGCGAAACATATCGTACCATACAAATGACTACTTTTTAACATATCAGTGATCAATTCGGTTCAAAATGAACAGTATTTTCTGAAGCCCTGACATTACGTACGTCGTATGTACAGATGGCAAACGAGATAAACATGCAGGCAAATAGCTGGATCTAAATTTTAAACAGTCATGTGTTGAACACCAAAATTCGTTTATAGAGACTAGGAGCTTAGCTTCGGGCGGTAAAGCGAACAATTTAAACACGCGCTCATGTTTTTTGAGTTGTTAATGTTTGTACAGTTAGCATCAAATATACCGAGACGAACAGACTGTTCAAAATGATCTGAACTAAGAAAATTAAACTATATATGAATTATAGCTTTATGGGGTGTTTTAGAATGAACACAGTACACGACAACTATCATTCTGACAAGAATTCTATCCTATTGAGATAAAGTTAAATTTCTTTGTTTAAATAATTATGAACAGTCTGTTCGTTCCGATATATTTGATGCCGACTATACGACAGTTCGCCGTGGAAAACGCGGCGAATTCAGAGTCTCCATAAACAGAGCCTATATTTTTGTCGTCATTCGCTAGAGCTCATCAAAATATTACGAACAATTTGATGGCAGTTACCTGTCTACTTATCTCTGTTGCCGTGTGTACTTACCTAAAGCTACTAGGCTGGGAAGAATAGGATAACTGTGAATTACATATTAGTTACGGACTCAGATTATAAAACAGAAGGCAGATAGAGTGACAGGAACAACGTGAGTGCGGCCAAAAAAGCAAATACAAATTCAAAAGCGAATACAATCTCGAGTCAGTATGACACGAAGCGCCGCATTGTTAGGACGTCATCGATAATTTTAATATTTATGATAATAATGCCATCTTGCGTTTATAAACATTGCAAAAACTGTTCCTAAAAACAAAATAAAGAAGATGGAGTATCTTTTCATAGGTTTTATTGATTATTCATCTATTTGGATATTATTTTACGTGATTATTATTAGTGACATCTTGGAACACAAAACCTTAACAAAAATCATTCGGTGTTGCTTGTTTATATTGAAACCATTTACCCCCTAAGTTAGGAAATAAGTAAAGAATACAGGAATAACGATTTACAAAAATATTTATTTCGATTATAGTGTTTTATTTATCGCGTTTTTTGGTTGGTATGTTTGTAGGTATGTGTGTCCGTTTGTATGTGTCTTCGTAACTAAAACTACTTAATGCATTGTCTGTCTCTAATAATAATCATGTACGTCAGTCGATTTGCCAACATAAAGTAAATATAGATATCAAAAACATAATTACAACCATTCAAGACTATACTAAATGACTGCCATAAATCCACAAAATATTTCTATTTATCATCTTCTATTCTGTAATCTGAGATTAGTAAATTTCTAAAGTAGGTACTTGCATTAAAATACAATCTGACTCAACGGCAGAGATTCACTTTATATACATATGTATAACTCTGTATGTATCTGCATTTTTCGGAGACAGTAAATTGTTTATTTAATATGAAATATTATGGGAATTTTGTCATTATCATGGCAACCGTACACGCACAAAGAGGCAACGTGTTCTTATAGTGCTGTCACACACACATGTCTACAGACGTGCCTCACATTATGGTTCAGTACAGTCTATCTGCCTTTTGTTTTATAATCTGAGGTTACGGATAAGTCAATGACTAGTGACGATTGTATTCGTCGTGTTAAGGAAAACGTAATTGTGGCGCCACATCATGCCGAAATTACGCGACCGAACTTCTGCGTCTGTTTTTCATATAGGTAAAACGCGACGGAATTTCAGCCTGGTGTGTCGGGTAATTTAAAAAGCATTGCAGGCGTAATCATGCCGAACTTCGGTCGCGTATCTTCGGCATAGTGTGTTTGTTTAGACATTAACGTAGAAAAGGCCTATTTTATGATGTTGGCAACACAAGCTGTGAATAAAACATATGTATAAAAATTCTCTATGGCTATGATTTTGTTCGCAATACGTTCCTACTATACAATTATGCAGACGGTTGTAAACTAAGGTATTACATTTTAGACCGGCCTTCATTTAATTCATGAGAGACATTAGGTAACTCCTACAAAATAGTAACGAAAACAGACCTCAAGACTATGTTTGATAACATAAATTATCGGCTTTCAGGTTCCCACTAAATTAGACTCCTTTGGATAGGAAAGTCCCTTGTTTGTCAAAATTATTGTCACTCTACACAATGATTGCACTAGACTGGAAGCCATGATAAATTAAATTCAAGTATTTAATAAATATATTACTCGCGTCATACAGACTTCGAATTCAGGAACAGGATTCAGACTTCGAATTACAATCGCCTCATTCCTGTTCTTGTAATTTTCATGAGGTCAATTATGTAGTCCACAACTAGACAGGTTTCTCTCAAGGCACTTGAGGGATTTTCATAACATGAAATCTAAATATTAGAAATCTCCCACTATTGCTTAGGAATGCGCACATTCCGACGCGCATTTTAGTCTTTTAAAAATAGTGATATGCCAATACAAAAACTTAACCAAATCTACATATAACTAACAATAAAAAAGTTCATTTCTGTACAAATAAAAAAATACTAAACGTTACTATTGTCATTAGCGACCGATTTATGTAAAACTAAAGCGATGTACTGTGTTGGATGTCTTTCAAAGTCACAGTATCTTAACACTATTTTTATTAGAGTCAGACATGAAGAAAAGAAAGAATTTATCACAGAATCTTATGGTGGACACGTTTGTGTATATTTGCTTGAAACACTTAATAATTTATACCCTAACAACCAAATAACAGAGTTAGAAATCAACTACGATAACACGGCACGTCCCCCTCCATTGATAGGTACTGCAAGTAAAAATGTGTGAGAAACAATATTTACAACGCGTCATTCGTTCAACGCAGATGTGTGCATTCTGCAACTGTAGGCCAAACTTAAACAAAAACATGGATCTGTCGCTCGACTGATTTGACGTTGCTAATTAACAGTATGGTACCGTTTGGAGGTTTGTATGAATGACACACATGTGCCTTGTCGAGCGGTCACTTTCATTATGCACTAATCGAGCAATAAATCTACTAAAATCAAGTATGTACAAATACAAGGTTAGTCAGAAAGGGGGTACTAATCCGAAAGGGTGTTAAAGTACACATAATAATGAATAACTTTTGTTCTACAACTTTTCCCAAAAGTCAATAGTTTAAGAGAAACAGTTGTTCAAAAATCTCAAAAAAATATCTGCAAAATCTATCTTTCCCCAGTTATGATCAGCTGTGTTTACATTTTAGGTCATATTTGGGGTCATGAATTAGAAGCACCATTTTCTGAATTTGTAACTAAAGCAGGGATGAAGAATTTTTGAAAAAACTAAAATAAAAATCATTTTATTTGGAAAAAAAAAATATCGAATTTTGAAATTTTAACACTTGGTTTCAAACACTCATCAGCGATACTATAAGTGGGCTTCGGATTAGTACCCCCTTTCCGACTAACCTTGTATAAAAAAAAAACATTAAAATAAAATAAAATTTTTATTTTATTTTATTTAACAGCGATTACGCACTGCATCCGATCCGGATCCGTGAAAATAAGAATATAAAAAACTCGGACCGAATTCGGATATTGCTTACGCACTTATCCGATCTCTGATCCAAATTCAAACAATTGAGGGGCCATCGTTGGCATATCCATTTGGCGTCCAATTTGAATCCGAGGTAATGCGAAAGCGTTCATACAAACAGTACTACGGCTACTTCGGTCCGTCAATATTTCTTCCGAATTGGAAACTCACGGATCACGGAGAGAAATCGGATGACTGAAGTCGGATCTAGTGCGTAAACTACCATACAAATAGTTCTATGACTACTTCGGAACGTATTTTCTAGGATTCGGATCGGATACAGTGCGTAACCGCTCTTATATTGCACCGACTTCTGAAACTGTGAATTGCACACACACGTTGAAGACTGATCTTGGAGAGCCGTGCCATGTTATCGTAGTTGGTCTCTACTCCAAGTAACTACGGTATTAGACAGTTCATTGGAAGACTAATTTCTATGGAAAACGAAAAAACCTTCAAATATCAATAAAATTTTACACAAAATATACAAAACACGAGCCTATCATCGCAAGCAAACCACAAACGCGTCCACGTCGACATCCACAACAGTGTAACGCCTAATACATGAGCCTCGAATATCACTTGTTATCTTTTTCAACGATTGTCTCTATCACTTGATGATCTGTTCCTGGCTGTCACTCGGCGCAGACTTCGCGTTGTGACAGCACGTGATCTGCGGACTCTTCTCCCGGACGTCCTGCCGCTGTTCTTCTGAACCCTCGTCATTACAGCAGCTCTGACTAGGCTCATGGACCATCACAGTAGTCTCCTTCTTACAACACTTCTCTTCAGGCGGAGGCTCTTGTTTCTTCTTGCAGCATCCTTGCCGCTCTGTCCGGAGTAGCTGGACGTCTTCTACGCTAGGACTGTCCTCTTTTTCATTTTCGTGGTGGCAATGTGAGGTGGAAGCTTGCATTTTCTTTACTCTGGCAACTCTGGAGGGGCACTTCTTGGCGCCGTAGTAGCAGGTGGCGTTCGGCTCGCTGGTGCTGCCCTCTTGCGAAGATGCGGGGAAGTAATGTGATGGCTGGATGCAGGTGCGGGTCTGGCAAATGAAGAAGTCTGACTCTGAACTCATTGAAGAGTTGAGTAGAGGTGGCGTTGTGTTTTCAGCTGGAGAAGACAGAAATTTCGTTGAATTAATAATGTGAAGACTTCTGGGTGTGGTTTAATCATTTACCGATGATCAAATTGGTGAAAAATACTGTGTTATCTAAGGAATACATGTGCTGAAGCTGAAGATTCAAATGGGTACAACACATAGAGAAAAAAAAGTTTGATAGCTGATATTCACTATGATTGGTATTATCTTAGTAACAAGTACAGTACAGTTTTTTTTAATAAACATTTAAATTCATTAATCGTTTCACACGTGGCTCGCAATCAGTAATGCGACCTTGTCATTACCGCATTATATTACGATGAATGAGAACAGTACCTAGCGACAGATGGCATAACATTTGCGGTTAGCTGAAGCATTTTGAATTTTTTCCATATTTGACAATATGGAAATAAGGCTTATTATAATAATAAAATAAAATTGATACAATTAATATTATTCTCTCAGTATAATAGTTACACAGCTGTTAAAACTTGTATAATTAATGTACAAATTGAATTAATTTATAATTTACATGGGACAGAGGTATGTGAAATGGAAAACAGGTAAATATGGAATAATTAAAATATTAATTTTTACAAGTACGTACAAACTTTTTGATATGAATTCAACAGTAGTATAAGAAAAAAATGTAAGCTCGAAATATGAGAACGATCTAAAGCAGGGAGGGTGTGGGCAAACTTTTTTCACCAGGAGCCAGTAGAAAACCGCAAGAAACATTGCTGAGGGCCAGAATTAAAAAAAAAACGCGTTTTTATTCTGCCAGAACAACATTTTTGTCTCAAATAATTACGGCTATTTGTTATGGCATTTTACCTATACTAATCTATGAATTTATTTTATACCTATTTGTGTGATAAGGGTCATTTACTCTTGCTTTAAAAGGGAGGTTTGGCAGGCCGGATTAAAATCCTTCGCAGGCCGGAGTTGGACCACGAGCCGTAGTTTGTTCACCCCTGGTCTAAAGCCTAAAACTACAAATTGAACAACAAACTAATGCTATGTTCAATGATTCAACAACAACAACAACGAACTAATTGAGGTGAAAAAGCGTTGGTACCAGCATACAGGAATCTAAAACAACTACATAACAATAGTTCATTTTACATCAATGTCTGTGATTGCTGTAGCTGGACAGCGTAGTGTCCGTCTGCTGCAGCTCCACGGCGTCCATCTCCTTGCACAGCTTGCCCTCGCACACCTCCCAGCTACACTTCTGCGTGTTGCAACGATCTTACCGGGAGGGTAGGAAATGTTAGGGAGGATGTAGCTTACTTTTGTTAGATAAAGATGGCGTTTTAATACACAGAATAGTTGAAAATGGAGTGCTTATGTGCGGGTGAGGGATGCAAGCGACATCTGCAGGAATATCGCTGCGACTATTTAACCCTTTGCCACAGTAGATATAGAAGCTGAAGTAGCACCTCGACTACATTATAACTGCCTGAATTGACACACACAGACACGCACTGCAACAAGATCTCTAAGTGTGCATCACAATGCAGTCAGTCACAGCTGTCATAGAATACATTACAAAGAGTATATTCTACACAGTGCGTGTATGTGTGAGTGTCAATTCAGGCGATAATAGGTAGTTGAGGTACTGCTTTAGCTTATGTATCTACTTTGCATTTTCTCTAGTGTGTGTGACTAAGTATCGAAGCGCCGCCCACTTTTTGCGCGTGTGATTCCAATGAATGTATTAGTGATGTTGCTTTCTTTACGGTGTGCGTGTAAATTGCATTTATGTTAGCAAATTAAGGGGGGATACTTTGAACGCGCATTAAGAATGTACTGCCCCATGATTCAGAACCTTTTAGATAAGCAGTTATCGACCGATTTGGTTTGTTATCTCGTTTCGTCTACGATTGTCGCAACGAGAATAGAAGAGATAGCAAACAGAATCATTTGACACCTGACTAATCGAATTGTTTTGTATCAGGGAGCTGATCTGATATCTTTGGTTGCGACAGTCACCTAAAGATAATTCGATCCATGAAACTAAGCCTGGCATTGAGTTACAGAGGTTTCTCTCTTCCGGCGGAAAGGTGTAATGAGTGAGATTCTTTGGTGCACTTTACCAAGCACTCCATTTATAACTACTCCGTGTAATTCATGTTTTAGTGGGTGTGTTTCTACTGCTTACGACCACCTTTGCTTGATTTCGGATTATAGCAATATTGTAGCACAATTAGGGTTACCATTTAGAAATTTGAAAAGTCCTGACAAATTGCCTGACATTTCAATAAAAGTCCGGACATTTTAGTCACAAAATGAAAACATAAGAAGATTTATTGTTTGATCTCGTTATGTTGATTGATAAAGAAGATTTATATTTTGTTTTTAGATGAATGAGAAGTTAACAAAGATTAAATTTGATAATTATTACTTACGTAAGTTTTATTACTCGTATTCCATATAAGCCAAAAAATCCGGACAAATTAAAGAGCCGGATAAAAGTCTAGAAGTCCGGACATGTCCGGACAAATCCGGACGGATGGTAACCCTAAGCACAATGCTATTCATAATGATGACAAAAGGTTACATATTAGTAGCATAAAAGAAACAGAAAATTGTTAGGAAAACTTGACAATAATATTAAATCACATAATGCAAATAATAATGATTAGAAAACTCCAATATGTATGGACAGTAGAAGGTAAGTATGGCGGCAACAAGCGATACCTGCGTTTTAATAAGAGCGAGTTTTATGTATAAAACGTATAGACTTAACGAGACTGTTGCCCGCGTATTAAATAATAGGTATATCTTCGTTAGTTGCCTACATTCTTAACTACTTTGCCGTGTGTACAATTAACAAAAAAAATTATGAGAATAGATAAAATTTTAAACATAAAAGAACAATGATTAGTTTATACGATATTTAATTTCAAAATACCAAAATAGTCGTCGACTTTTGCTGTTGACTGTACAACGACAACCAAAAACATACACTTTATGTAGTTAGTATGTCCCATTGTGATATTAGTTCGGCTAACGAGTTAATGGTACCGATTCTGTTGTGCACAAACTATACTTAATTTAAGCTATTGCCATATTTTTCACTCTGATAAAATAAGAAATAGACGGGAGTAAATAAGAGCTGTCAAAATTTCCGTTTAGAAGACACGTCAAAACGTGTCGACTATAAACACGGTGAAGTTCAAAATGTAAACTATAGGTCTAGCGCTTAACTGAGGCAGTGCCTGCGGTATGGGAGCGGCACGGGAGACGTGACATATGACGTGACATGACGTGTCCGAACTATCTCGCTATACACGTGATAAATATAATGAAGATATCTCTTACGATATTTGCGTGTGTATACATAAGTTAAATTAATTAATACAATTGCGTGTGACAATGTACCTAAACAAAAAAATAAAGTTACAATAATTATATTATTTTATTTAATAATTATTAACATTTTCGGCTGAAACAACAAAAAACAACAAATAAATCCCGAAATCCCAAATTTAATTAATCTGATTCCTTATCACTGTCTGTACTGTCACTGTATGAATGGCTCGAATCACTTTCATTATCTAGTAGTAGTAAAAATATCGTAAGAGATATCTTCATTATATTTATCACGTGTATAGCGAGATAGTTCGGACACGTCATATGTCACCCCTCCCGTGCCGCTCCCATACCCCAAGCACTGCCCAGTCAAGCGCTAGACCTATAGTTTGACATCTCTAACTTAGTTCTTATCTATCACCGTCCTTTTCTCGCACTGTCTGTTAATAAAAGATAGCAATTCTCTAATTTTAGTTTAGTTGTTGAACAAGAGAATCTGCAGCGTTACCCAGTCTCAAAACCCACAAAAGCAGTTAACATGCTATGAGTATTTGGTAACATTAAGAAAACTGTCCTCACCTGTATCGTCGCACTCCGGCGTGCAGATGACCACTCGCTTTGTGCTGAAGCACTGCATCTGAAGACGCGTCAGCTTCGTACCGAACAGGAAGTAACCTGAAGACAAGGATGTGACGTCAAAAATGTCTGATCTAGGCGTTTGCAATGCAAGATGTTAATATTTATGAGACATAGATGATAGATATAGATGAGACAAGATGACTCAAGAGTAGGGTTGCCATCTCTAAAATTTGGCAATCAGGACAAGACGCGTGAAAAGCCCGGATTTTAGAGCCCAGAACCCGGACATGTCAACAGGTTTTTTAAACATAGTCAGTGTAATAAAAAACAGTTGTTTAGCGAGTCGGTTCGTCGGTTGATCGCGGCGTGCGGGCAGTGCATGTGTCGCGGGCGGACCAAAACTTAAATTTTTTAAACCCGGACTACAAATGATGCCCCGCCCGGACGCTCCCCGGATGCCCTCTAAACTAGGACAAATCCGGGGAAACCCGGACGGATGGCAACCCTACTCAAGAGGTATATTTAACTTTACTCGTGCTGCAGAATATAGTAACTTATAACGCGATCGGTACAGTCGCCGAGCGCTTGCTTTGGTTCGATTCCCACACAGAATAAGTTTTTGAGTATGTCCTACAAATAAATATTTCAGTTCTGGGTGTTAAAAAATGGTGTCTGTAACCACACCCGCGATACAGGGGTACTCCAATAGGCGAGGCGATACTAAAAACTCCTCATCAAAACTTTTGCTGAAGGGAACAAACCAAAACGTCATCTAAGTAAATGTTTTTTTTTTTGTTTTTGTTGATTTTTTCGAAAAGCGCTGAATCAATTTCGAAAAAATGTATATGGGACCACCTCTGAAATATGGCCTACCAAACAAAAAAGAATCACCAAAATCCATTCATAATTGGCGGAGATATCGCGTAACAGATACAAAAAAAAAACAACATTCAGTCGAATTGAGAACCTCCTTCTTTTTAAAGTCGGTTAAAAAAAGGAGCCCATGAGGAGCAGCAGAGTAGACATATCTCGTATAAAGTCGTGGTACCGGACTGTAAATTGCGATCCTTCGCAACATATCTCATTCCACAATTATTCAATACAATAAGTAAGTAGTAGGTAGAAGTGGTGAGCAGGGTGCGGGCCAGCTCTAACAGTATCCTAAACATGATCGCAAGCAGATTAGATTGCGTATATGTGAGTCGTTGTTGCACCGTCTCTCATGGGATGAGACAGCGGTGAGTCATGGTCATCATGGTCATGTATAAAATGTATATCCCTTACCTACGTAGTTTTTAGTATCACTAAAATGAATATTTTTCTATTTCTATAAGTACGAAGCTAACCAAACATTCTTCTTTTAAATTGTATTTTAACTTTATCGTTATTTTATGATGAAAATATGTGTCAAGTCACTTACCGAGCATCATCCCAAACACGACGGCGAGTAGTAGATGCACGTTGTAGACCATAACAGCCAGCATCAGAAGATACCCCACAACATTGTGCAGCAAGAACACCATGGACTGATGCGTGTTTACTAGCGCGCTGTATAAAAGAAAGAAAATATGTTTATTCGCGCCGACATAACGCAAAAAATTAATAAATTAGTAAGTACTTAAATTATATCGGGTCTGCCACACTTGCGCCAGTGCCCGATATGAGAAGTGCGCATTCTGCTTCAAACCCATTTGATTCATGTGAATAACTCCTGCTAGACCTGTTTTGTCGTGGTAGAATCCTCATGGATAGGTACCCTTCGCCTGGGGAAAGCGAAGGGTTATGCCGGACTCTTACCGGCTAAAAACCCACGGTGTTCCTTCTCCTGACCCTTGGCCGGGGTCGCGGGATTCGCAGCTGCACGCACCGCAACAGACATGGAACCCTGTGATTTTATTGAAGCTCATAGTTTTTTGTAGTTTAATTAGTAGTAGTAAATCATCAAAAAAGACTTTCTAATTGAACTAAAATAAATTAATGCTTTTTGAACATCAACTAAGAAAAAAAACGCCCACCCTTCAGCACTTTCTAGTGTTGAAACTGGATCGATTCATCGATCTTTCATTACGGAAGTCTGTAGAACTATATCCAGTGGTCGTATTGCAGCTAATATGATGATGATGAATATTACAGACCACTGCGAAGAACAATCTCCTCCGTATTATAAGAGATGGGAAACAAAGATTTAAGAAAGAAAAAAAAAAGTATTGTTCCCGAGGAAAACAACAATAACGATAATAGATGGCGCCACGTGTCTTTCGAATCATGATTGAATTATATTATTATGGAAACTTCTATATAACTTCTATATAACTTGTATACTAGGTTAAGGTTTCTATGGGTCTATGCCACCCGAAATAAAGTTATTAGTTAAGATATACCCATCACTTTCTATCGTCCGGTTGTAAATTATTGGCCAGCTGGTCCATTTGCCCCAGGCCCACAACATGTTAGTAAGTCCACTATATCTTACCGTACTTTGAGCGAGTCCCAACTGCTGACCGGTCCGGAGTTGGCGTTGCGGCTGGTGTTAGGCTCCATGGTGCTGCCTTGTTCCCTGCAACCAACCAAATCATCTATAAACGAATAACTACAGCATAGTCTGTTTAATTGAAAAGGGTACTAGGACCGTTACGCGATCTATGGAGGAAATCAAGGTTATCTAGATGACAATGGCATCCACGCTTTTTTCTGCTATGAGGGCGGCGCTACTGAACCGAAGTCAAAAAGTGACAAAACTGACAACTTCGTTGTGTTTTGCCGTCATAATATTAACAATTTAATATCAATATAAAGACTTGGCAATGCTGTCGCCATGTGGGATGTTGATTCAGTAGTCATTGTGTCGTAGTAGTTACGGCAAATGGTTTAATAGCCAAGAGCCTCGACGAACATCTAAAGAGGCTCTCGTTGGCGGCTGGATCAAGGGCCTGATACAGAAAGCTGTACTTCTTGATACGGCGTGTATTGTTAGGAGGTTCCTCTCTCTGAGGCCCTGACCACCGGTAGCTTGGACCCTGTTCCCGATGCCGGTGGGCTACTATTTTTCATACTTATAAAACTAGTTTATATATAAAAATGTAAAATAATATGTATTAAGATGAATGAACGAAACAATTTAATAAGTAATTATATTTCAGATAAATTTTACGGTCCACATGATAAATGATTTTATTTCTATACATAAATAAATCTGTTACAGACATTGTTACAAGTCAATTTTATATGTTTTTTAAAGGTGCTCTTAAACGGGCTATTTTTTGACAATTTCGTGCTGCAATCGTATAGCCGCCAAGTTGCCGATTATATCGCTCAACACAACACAATTGCTGCAATCTTGCAGTGTAGCCCGGCGATATTGCCAAGATATTTCATAGTAGTCGCAAGTATTCAATGTCTACCTGGCTAGATTGCAAATGATTTATCCCGCTTTGACTTTACTGCAATATCGCCGTATATCGTCTTTGCTCTAATGTATACGTGCATCTTTTTTCCCTCGCTCGCCTCCCCCTGTCACTGCCGCCGCTGCTGTCTCCTCGCAACTGCTGAGATCTAGCCTCAATATAGCTCCGCGTGTACAAACAAAATTTCTCAGCAATACAGTTGCAGAATCTTGCTGGACTACACTCGGCAATGTATTGCACAATGAAATGCACCAAGGGTATAAGTTGCAAATATACTGAGCTCTATATGGTCAATAAAATTGCCAACAAGATGCAATTTTTATAGCCCGTTTACAGGCCTCTTAAGACTAGTTCCTTAGTTAATAGATCTCGATTCGCTGATTCCGAATTACATAACTCAAAATCGTCCAAAATCGAGTTATTATATTCTTCGTTAGCGCGGCAGAATAGGAGGGCGAGCCTATTGCCATCAACCGGTCACAAATCTCCGGGCTGCTACTGAGAAATTCCACACGGAAAAACCTAATAACACTGCCCGACCTGGGAATCGAACCCAGGACCTCACGCTCAGCAGTCGCTCTTGCGACCACTAGACCAACGACTGTCACAAACCTACGCAATTTACATAGTTATACCACAGTCTACCTATATCTTACTCCTTACAGTCGGTCAACGTAGAACATTGTCGCAGAGCAATCGTGCGGGCGGTTGCGGGGTGAAGGAGCGAGGTTATGTCCCGAGTAGCCATACTGCATACTTGGGACATAACCTCCGCTCCTACATCATTTTGACATTTCTTATGACCTGTCAAATGTATGTAATTAGGTACACTGTGGTTACACAATGAATTTCGCATATTACAACGTGGCCTAGCTCAATTTAATCAATCACTATCTTAACTCAATCTTATCGGATGGTACTTGAAATAAACTACTAAAATTATTTCCCAGTAATAATAACCATATTTGATGCTATTTCTTGGAGTTTATTTATTTTTATGATTCAAATATAAATAGATAATTGATAATAATTTTATTATGTCGATTATTGCTTACTTCGATAGTTATGCTCAATTAACTTTTACTTATTTCATGCTTTTATGACATCCATAAGATAATGTTTCTTTATAAATTGTATCTGTGTTGCATTAAAAATAAGGTGCAAAATTGTTTAACAAAGTAATGTGAACGGAAATTGTAACATGTTTTCTTTTCCTCATTTCACAGTATTTAATAATCCAATTTAGTTTACGATTTTTGCTAAAGATTTAATAACTTTATTAGGGTTTTTCAAGAAACTCCAAAATTTTATACCTACGAAGTAGTAAAGTTTCGATTAAGGAAGATTCTTGAGCAAATGATAGTTGTTGCTACTTACCTTAATATTAAATAAAAAATGACAACAATATTTAAAGTTGAAAAAACTCCTGGCTAATTAACAGCCGCGTGGATCATATAAGATTTAAAAAAAAAAACGAGTGAGTAGGAGGTTTCCCGGTAAAGAGTTTCACAAGTTCGGCCCAAACTGCATTACACAGCCAAAGAGTACTAGGACATCATAAATGCGAAGGGGTGGGGTGCAGTAGTTAGAACTGTCCACTTGATATTTTTTCGTAATTTGAACACATTCATTAATAAGATAACATTTCTATACAATTGCCGATCTAAAACCAGGCTTTCAGCGTTCTGTTCCTCACTTCAGAGGGGCAAAGTTATTTAGTACTCGTAAAATAACTTCGCAGCTCTGAAACCAAGCTTTCAGCGTTCTGTTCCTCACTTCAGAGGGGCAAAGTTATTTAAGTACTCGAAAAATAACATTGCCGATCTAAAACCAGGCTTTCAGCGTTCAGGGGCCTAATTCTCCTAAAATAAATCTTGATAAATCACAACCGAACCAAGGCCGAACCGTTCATTCAGACAGTTCTCAATTTCAAAAGCTATCAAATTGTTCGACACAAAAAACAAAATCAATCATTTTGAAAGTTTTCGAAAACAAAAACGGACTGACGGTTGTGGTTCGATTGCGTTTGGCAACAATTTATTTTGGGAGAATTGGGCCCCTGTTCCTCACTTCAGAGGGGCAGAGTTATTTAGTACTCGTAAAATAACTTTGCCAATCTAAAACGAGGCTTTCAGTGTTCTGTTCCTCACTTCAGCGGCGCAAAGTTATTTGGTACGCGTAAAATAACTTTGCCGCTCTGAAACCAAGCTTTAAGCGTTCTGTTCTTTACTTCAGAGGGGCAAAGTTATTTAGTACTCGTAAAATAACTTTGCCAATCTAAAACGAGGCTTTCAGCGTTCTGTTCCTCACTTCAGAGGGGCAAAGTTATTTGGTACGCGTAAATAACTTTGTCGCTCTGAAACCAGGCTTTCAGCGTTCTGTTCCTCACTTCAGAGGGGCAAAGTTATTTGGTACGCATAAAATAACTTTGTCGCTCTGAAAACAGGCTTCAAGCGTTCTGTTCCTCACTTCAGAGGGGCAAAGTTATTTGGTAACTTTGCCGCTCTGAAACCAAGCTTTAAGCGTTCTGTTCTTTACTTCAGAGGGGCAAAGTTATTTGGTAGTCGTGAAGTAACTTTGCCGCTCTGAAAACAGGCTTCGAGCGTTCTGTTCCTCACTTCAGCGGGGCAAAGTTATTTGGTACTCGTAAAATAACTTTGCCGCTCTGAAACCAAGCTTTAAGCGTTCTGTTCTTTACTTCAGAGGGGCAAAGTTATTTGGTAGTCGTGAAGTAACTTTGCCGCTCTGAAAACAGGCTTCGAGCGTTCTGTTCCTCACTTCAGCGGGGCAAAGTTATTTGGTACGCGTAAAATAACTTTGTCGCTCTGAAACCAGGCTTTCAGCGTTCTCTTCCTCACTACAGAAGGGCAAAGTTAGTTTACGCGTACTGTATGAGTAGCATAAGACGCGACTCACGAGTCGTTATGGGTTCTCAAGGCCAATTTGATTAGAAAACGGATAACAAAGTACCTAAGCGGTGGCTAATTGTTACATATTTTCAAGGCTTTGAGCTTTGACACAGTTTTGCCTTTCACTAGACGACAACGATTATGTAAGGTAACTGACCTACGACCGGTTTAGTAATCGGTTCTTTTCCTTCATATTGTGGTAGAAAGTATCGACCTCATCAGCTTTTTTGATAATATTAAAAGTAAAATTCATTATTTCTAATATTTAAATGGAAAAGTAGGTCTGCCGGTTTTCTAATTGCTACGTTTGCAAGTCTTTAACTGCTAAACTAGATTTTTGCCAGAGATTAATTGATACCTGGTGACGAACATCTTTAAGTAGGGTACCATACAGTTTGACTTGTTCAGTATTGTCCTACTACGCAAGTGTTTCAGATCCGACAGTTGATTCGATTTTCGCGATTTGACATTTTCTCATTCGTTTACCTTTAAGGTACAATTCTGAGACGGGCTGCAAACTGCAGACTGCAACCGCAGACTGTAAGTCGCCATCGGTATAGCGCCTTTAAAGTGTGCACTTTAAAGGTGCTATTCCGACAGCGACTGTAAAACTGCAACCGCAGACCGCAGCCGCAGATCGCACCGCAAGCGATACTACTTTTGCAGTTTGCGGTCTGCAGCCCGTCTCGGACTTGTACCTTTACTCCCAAATATTACATTAATTAACATCTAGTAGTTTACCGTTTGACAATACTTTGATCGTATATTTATAAATTCCATGTTCGTCGTTGTTCTGTTTCGATCCGACGTTCGTTTTTTGGAGTAGGCCTTCTGTTCCACAATCATAGGTTAACCCATAACAGAGAGATAAAAATGTCATTTTGAGAGTTACTTTAAAGAAAATCTGCAACCGCCATATTTATTTTCCAGGAATGTCATCCGACGATTGTGAAACAGACGAGAGTTCTTTGAAGCAATCCCGGGCGACAAGTCTAGTCTACGTCTCTACATAATGTATCGCAGTAGTTTTATCTATTCTATAGTATAGCGTTTATGATAAGAGTACAATATGCATTCTTAAACTATTTCTATGCAACAATGGCAGCAACGAGCGCCACAATTATCATTCTAACTGGGTTTGTTTATTTACAACACATTGTTCTTATTGATTAAAAAAATGTTTCACTTAGGCACTTGTCTCACCGCGAACGATGAGCGAGCAGTGAGTAGAGCTAGAAACTAGAAACGAGTTGGCGAGCAGCGAGAAGCGAGTGTGTTTGATAGTATTGCCGCTGGGCTATAAGCGAGTGTGCGAGTGCGACGATCGATTACTCGCACCACTCGCAAATGACCGCTGGTTGGTCTCTCGGCGTGAGTTCTGACCGCCAAGCGAGCATCGCTGAGCAAGTATCGCTGAGCGAGTATTATCTTTGATAGCTCTTGTCGCTCAGCGACAAACTAGTGGAGCGAGTCCTAGCCGGCAGTATAAACAGTCAGCGATCGACTATTAATATATGCATCTCTTTTGTTTACACAGAATGTATATCTATTGTACGTTACTTGAGCGAGAAAATAGCCGATAGTTAATCGCTTCCTCGCCACACGTAGATACTCGTAGTTCCTGGTTTTCGGGATAAAAGTAGCCAATGTCCTTCTTCGGTTTTCAGACTATCTCTGTACCAAATTTCATCAAAACCGGTTCAGCGGTTTAGTCGTGACGAGGTAACAAAAAGACAGAGTTACTTTCGCATTTATAATATTAGTAAGGATGCATCCGGTTTTCAATCAGTAATAAACTTACCTATCGCTCAACAGGTTCCGCCTCTCATCCGACCTATATTGGTACAGCTTCTTGTGAGCCGCGCGCTGCACCTTGGCCAGATACACCTGCAATAACATAGCATTAGTTATATACAAGGTTAGTCAGAAAGGGGGTACTAATCCGAAAAGGTGCTAAAGTACACATAATAATGAATAATTAACATTTGTTCTACAACTTTTCCCAAAACTCAATAGTTTAAGAGAAACAGTTGTTAAAAATCTCAAAAAAAAATCTCTGAAATCTATCTATCCCCAGTTATGATCAGCTGTGTTTACATTTTAGGTCATATTTGGGGTCATGAATTAGAAGCATCATTTTCTGAATTTATAACTAAAGCAGGGATGAAGAATTTTTGAAAAAACTAAAATGAAAATCATTTTATTTGAAAAAAATAAATATCGAATTTTGAAACTTTAACACTTGCTTTCAAACAGTCATCAGCGATACTATAGGTGGGCTTCGGATTAGTACCCCCTTTCCGACTAACCTTGTATATATAAGTGTTATAACATTTGAAATTAAATACATGTATTAAATAATAGAACGCAATTGTATTGATTCAATCGAGCAATGAGCTCAGCCTAGGATTAGTAAGATCTCAGTTCAAGTTAGTTCTGCTTTACCAACTTAGGCTGATGTTAACCAACATTGTCCGGTTAAGTAATAGTTTCAATAAAATAATAAATAAAAAACCGGCCAAGCGCGAGTCGGACTCGCGAACGAAGGGTTCCGTACCATTATCTACATATAAAAACGGCAAAAAAATCACGTTTGTTGTATGGGAGCCCCCTTAAATATTTATATTGTACTCTTTTTATTTTAGTATTTATTGTTATAGCGGCAACAGAAATACATCATCTGTGAAAATTTCAACTGTCTAACTATCACGGTTCATGAGATACAGCCTGGTGACAGACGGACGGGCAGCGGAGCCTTAGTAATAGGGTCCCGTTTTACCCTTTGGGTACGGAACCCTAAAAAATGTGTGAATCATTCTAAAACCGGGTACGCACGAACGACCACGAACATCGAACACGAATTACTATGTAGGTGTTTGCCGAACACACTGTTCGGTAGTGGTACGCACGTGCAAACAATGTGTTCGAATTTCGTGTTCGCGATGTTCGTGTTCGCTCGTGCGTATACGGCTTAACGAGACATTGATAGTTTGATACTATCAAAAAATGAGTGAATCATTCTAACGAGACATTGATACTATCTGTGTTATTGTAATTTGTATTAGAACTGAATAACGCAACCGAATCATTTTGCGTTTATGTTATGTATGTGTTGTTAAGTCGACTCAAAACGGAAAATTACAACTAAAAAGCATCAAATACATAGGTAACATCACTCCTGTATTCCCCGAAGGGTTGGCAGAGGTGTATCGTACACTCACATTTCGCCATTATGTTTTACGTCCCATGTAGGTAATAGGCGGCGAGCCTATTGCCATCCACCGGGCACAAATCCCGACTCCGGACTGCTACTGAGAAATACCACACGGAAAAACCCAATAATACTTGGCCCGACCTGGATATCGAACCCAGGACCTCACGCTCAGCAATCGCGCTTGCTACCGAAGCATCCAACGAAGCATCAAATAATAGTTATCTAATAAATTAATATTTTTTTCTGCATACGAATACCGTTCGATTACTTACTTATCGAACTTGTGAACATTGCTGTGCGGCTAGATAAGAAAACAAAATATTTCAGGGGTTTTTTTTGCATAGCACTATATCGGGGCAAAAACACGTAGAGATTTGTCATGGTTTTGACATTATGCGAATTCCCAGTTGGAGCAGAGTCTCAGAACAAAAAGGCGGGAGTGGACTGTAGGTACTGTGGTACACCCAGTTTCTACTCCCAAACTGAATTCCGACAAATCGTTCTACGACAAGATTTTACTTCGACACTATGGAACTCCGACATTACGCTACTCCGACAATTATGGAACTTCGACACCTAATTTGGGGCACCCCGACGGTTAGGTTCTAAGGGGATGACGTCATCCCCTTCATGTTAGGTTACTTTAAACCCCAGTGTCGAAGTTCCATAATTGTAGGAGTAATGTAGGAGTTCCGTAGTGTCGAAGTAAAATCTTGTCGTAGAACGATTTGTCGAAATTCAGTTTGGTAGTCTACCCAATAGGGAATATGAATGTAACTTTTTTTTCTCTTAATCAATAAAGCACATTAATATAAACCCAAGAAAAGTATTAAAAGTCAAATGTTACTATTATTTCTTGCTCAAAACAATTATTAAACTTCACCAATTTTCTTCTACAGTTCAAACGTCCTTTATTGTCGCGGTCATAATGTGACGTCATAATCCAAGATACTGCTTTGTTTACATCTCTTTTTAAGCCACAAATCATATAAATTAAATTATTTCTTGTGCTTTATTCAAGCAGAAATCGCACTTACTAACTTAACCTCAGTGAGAAATCAAACAGTTTGCTAAGAAAAGATTATTTAAAGATTTATTCATCTGGATTTTGATGTCACTTCCGGCATTTTCGAAGACGACGCGTTTTGAGATTGCGTTCCGTTCCACGAAAAAAACGTAACATAAAACAATGAATTGTAAAATAAGTAATGAGTTAAAAAATGTAAAAAATAATGCAATTTGTTTCTTGACTCCTGTACAATGTATATTTAAATAATGAACGAGTTTTGAATTACATGCATATTCCCTATTTCAGAAACGTTTAATAAAAAATACTCAAACTTTCCTTAACTAGATAAAAATATACTTCCTAAGTTCCTACTACGTGCGGGCTCTACGCTACTTACAGTATTATTATAGTTAGATATCTCGTTACCTAATTAACTAAAGTTTATGTATTTTTTTTTAATTTTAATGTGTTCTTAATGATGTCTAGTAACCCTGTAAAGTTTCGATAGTTAATTTTAAGTAATCCAGTATATCTAATCTAAATACGTTTCTGCACACAGCCGGATCTGTGTTAAAATTCGCGTGATTTTTCACACGGCTTAATTACTTTATATGCGTGTGCGCTGTGCAGACAACTTCGGGGCTAGATAGTGATTTAACCCGTTTCATGTCTGGCGCCGGAGTAGTGCTGTGTGCACAGGCGCGCCCTAACACATGTAACGATAATTATCTGATGATAATTAACAAGGATTATTGAATTATCCCATTACGTAGGGTAACGTTGTTTTCATAGACTATTTAACAGTTTCATGGCTCGCAAATGACATGCCTCATAGTGACTGATGAAGTCACCTAAATAGAAAGAAAGGAGATGTTTGATTTTGGGCCACCACTATGTACAGTATACATATAGAAAAATTGTAAAAAAATAGGGGATTACCATAAAAATACAAATAAATTAATTTGAAGAAGAGTACAATTGTACTGGAATTATTATTTGGGGACGTTTTTTAATATGTTAACCCTATTTTTCTGGTAGCCATGACAGTTGTGTTTGACATTAACATGAATTTGACAACTTTGACAGTCCTAGGTTTCGTGATGTGTGTTCTATTTCATTGTAATTATAACGAAATCCAAGTATTTTCGTCTATAAACAACGTAGATATGTTATGTAAGTACACAAGAAATAAACACTATGGGGTCAATGACATGCAACAGTTGTCAAAATGACATTTCACATAATTTCGATCCACCATATTTTTATGTGTTGTGTTGCTCTCCTTGACCAAGTTAACTTGAATGTACAATTAAACAAAGTAAAATTATAGAAAATGAACATTAAAAACGGTTACTTTATTGTATAGCTATATTTCCTTATAGTGTACATGGTGCTGGCCCAGGCTCCATACATTTCTGAAACATCTCCTTTACCCCAAGTGTGAGTTTTTTATGTTACTACTGTAGTTGCGTCACGCCACAAATGTCAAACAAATTTTTAGTCACGCTACTCGTCGCTAGATTTAGCTTTGCCTAAATTTTCATACATTTTTGGCGTGACGCAACTATAGTAGTAACGTAAAAAAACTCACACTTGGGGTAAAGGAGATGTTTCAGAAATGTATGGAGCCTGAGCCAGCACCATGTACACTATAAGGAAATATAGCTATACAATAAAGTAACCGTTTTTAATGTTCATTTTCTATAATTTTGTTATTCAAAACAGTTGGGGTACTGGTTATGGAACTATACTCCATCTCATTATATCATTAGACACAAGTGGCCAGGCTAAGAATATCTTTTGCACAATTTCTTCAAGTGAGTTTCAGTTCATCTTGGTTGACCGTTAAGGTTCATATAAGCAGTATACTGTGTTGCATTTCTGCTGGAAGCAAATACGTTGTTTATTTCTATACATTTCCTTGCTAAACTGGGTCTTATTTGTCTAATGTAATATAAAATGGAGTATAAATGACTGCAATTGACTGTACATAGATATCTATACATAGTATAACAAAACTGAAAAGTAGAAAAAAAAATTCGTGGGTTTTAAAGAAAACCAATAGAATCCACTTCGTCCATTTTTGGATTTTTTGTCTGTTTATCGGTTTGTTTGTGCACGCATCACCTAAAAAGCACTGATTCAACGCGGATAACTTTTATAGCAAAATATTTGCGTATCTCGAAGTAACATTTAGTTTTTGTTTCATCGTAATTGTTTCGCTCAATCATAAGATATTAGAATTTAAAGTTATCAAGAAGAAAGTTTAGTTATTACGACACAATATTTTACGGTTTTTGATGATGTCGTTTACGTTTTTTCGATAGCAGTCACCTGCTACAATTTTGCGAAATGACCGCTGTGTCAAGACTTATCTTTAGGTGAACAGAATATAAAAAAACCGGCCAAGTGCGAGTCGGACTCGCGCACGAAGGGTTACATACCATTTCGTTTTTTAGTATTTGCTGTTATAGCGGCATGCGGCAACAGAAATACATCATCTGTGAAAATGTCAACTGTCTAACTATCACGGTTCATGAGATACAGCCTGGTAACAGACGGACAGACGGACGGACAGCGGAGTCTTAGTAATAGGGTCCCGTTTTACCTTTTGGGTACGGAACCCTAAAAATGGTATCGCTTTTACCAAGTTATAGCTTATGACGCAATATGCTTTACTTTATAGCGAAGTAGTATAGCGTAGTCTGAACTGCCCTTTATACATTATTGAATAACTATACATAGTACACAACATAATAGATCTGTTTACTACTATGTAGTTTTGTGGCATGTATGTGGTATGGTAGATCAAATTTATTTATGGACTTGGCTGCGTTTTACCTGTGGCGTCAACTGCGATCAATTCTAAGCTATTATTCTTTGTTGTTTTTATTGCCTCTTGTTCTAGTCTATCCATTTATTTTACCTGTATATTGTGTGCAGTTTATGATATCGGAGTAGAGATATCGAGAACCGGTCACGTTTTGTAACTAGGACAGTTTGTTGAACAGACAATGTAGCCCTATTCAAGTGACCAAGGCATAAAATGCTACATAGCCTGAGGAAACACAAAATGCCCTACTCACACTCTTTAGAGTTCCGTGGCAAAATGGTAAAAAAGAAACCGTAAGGGCGTTTGTCGCCCGCCGCCGCCGTCATCGAAAACGAGATGACGTTGCCGAAGTAGCGATACATACATTACTATGGCTGCGTGTCCACCGCACGTCCGTCATCCGAGCGCCGTCATCTCGGCTGCCGAGATTGTGGGTAGTTCGGCGCTACCGCTAGAACTCCGCCGAGATCGTGACGGACCGAAATGACGGCAATACAAAACACCTCTGCACTTGTTCACTACATCCGAGATTGCCGGCGCCGGTGCACGGATTTCTTTCTTGTGTTAAGAACCACCGAGATCGGTCACGGTGGACACACGATCACCGTCACGGTCATTCCGAACTCGGTCCGAAATAATCTCGTTTCTCGGTGAAGGCGGCGGTGGACCAACGCTTCTATGGTGCGGCTCCATCCGTCCGTTCTTCAGGCTATCTGTCACAGCACTCACAGCTGCTTATTTCAGGAACTACTAATGCTATCGTCTTGGAACCGTTTTAAATAATGCTTGTCCATCTATATTGCAAATGAAAGAATTGAAAAAATACTTTTGTTTTCATTGCAATGGGGAGGGGACCGAAGTGGGAGGTTGAAATTTTTGAGTTGATAGAGGTTTATGTAAATATTTCAGGAAACTTAAAACGATAATCTGTAACAAGACAGTTTTTTTAGAAATCAGCAAATATCCTTTACAAACTTAGTTGTCCTAGGTTCTATTGTTTTCGAGGCGGTCCATGAATGTAACTAAAAAACTTTTTAAACCTACGTGTTCTTCCAAGGTACAGAAGCCTCGTTGCGCAAGTTCGACTCGCACTTGGCCGGTTTTTTCAATTTGATAAAGTGGGTAGGTTGATTATTAACATCATTTAAGCCCAATGAATAACTCATACGTAGCAGACATTTTCAGATATCTACATCATCATAGAACGTTTTCTCACCTTGGAGCCTTCGAAGAGCAGCGCCACAAAGAACAGCACTATCCATGTGATGGCGAAGGACCACCGCGAGCCGATGGTGAGCCCGGCGAACATGAACTCTCCAAGGTCGTAGCCGAACCATAGCCACATGTGCATCATCCTGCCGGTGATGCACGACCTGCTGGAAGGAGACGAGAATTAGTTTGACGTCATCAATCTACTGTTGTAGACCACTGCTGTTATAAGCATAATAATACATAGGCTATTGCATTAGGTAATAAGTACCTGTAATGATAGTTTTATGTTTATATGAAATAAATAAAAATAAATAAATAAATAAGGGCGCTTCAACATCGGAGGTGTCTATTCCCTATAGTCAGTAAAGTGCATGCGTAGCATGACAAAACAATTGAAGGGTACAGGAAAAGAAGGGGCTCATCAACAAAAAAAGTATTGTACGGTCAGCAACAAAAGTAGCTGAACATTTGAGTTTTTAGACTTTGCATTAATTAGATAACTAATTGATAGGAAACAAAACTTTAAGACATACTTAGAGCTGTATTTAGCAGCTCTAGGTTTCTATTAAAGTTTTTGTTTTAAAACAATTAGTTATCTAATTAATGCCAAGTTTAAAAATTCAAATGTTCTGCTACTTTTGTTGCTGACCGTACATGTAATTATTCTGTCAAAAATCAGCACTTGTTTTTATTAACTGTAAATTTCATTTATTTTCGTTGGATCCCAATTTTCGATTTTATATCTCACATATCTAGTGTGTCTGTAATTGTCGGTTTTGTATCAATAAAAGCAATGATATCTAAGATAAACTATTTTTTTCGAAGTAACTCATCATCATAGACAAAAAGGGGCTTAGTGCTGCATTGTGCCCTGTTGTTGGTAATAGGCTCGCCCCCTATTACATGGGATTTAAACGTAACGGTGAAACGAGGGTGCAATATACACCTCTGCTCAATCCTTCGGAGAATACAGACGTGATGTTATGTATGTATAAAGGATGATTCACTTTACACCGTGCCGTGTCAGGGCCGGGACCGGGCCGGAGCTTAACGTTACATATATTTTGTACCAAAGCAGGAGCTCCGTTATTTCCGGGCTGGTCATTGACGTTACTGACCAGCACTGAGCGACAGGGGTCTTGCTTCGGTAAAAAATATATGTGACGCTGAGCTCCAGGCCGGTTCCGGCCCTGGGGGTCTACTCCCTAAGCACGAAGTCCGTGGTTTCGGCCTTAGTTACGAGCGTTTCCTACTCCCTATCACCTACGGACATACGATTATTTCGGGGCCCGAACTAAGAATGAATGACATTGACAGTTGTCCCTACGACCGATGTGTTTTTGCCCGTCCAAAAAGTTGAACTCTTGTTTTGTTCACTCCTACGTTTCGGGCTACTTTCGGAAGGGCGACTATAACTTCGTTAACGAACTTAGGGAGTAGGCCCCCTGACAAGGCACGGTGTAATGTGAGTCATCCTTAATTCGTCCTTTTGTCTATGCTTGTCTACGGTGGTCATGCTATGCTTGATAGGCAACCGTGTTCCTGACGGAGGGGTGACGCAGCTTTCCATCACCTGTCTGCGTTAATTAGGTCTGCAACTTAGTTGGTCTTGGTATCTGTCTAATGAAACTCGTTAAAGCTTCATTGGTATTTCTAAGCAGGGCACATTAACTACATACTGTTAAACTAGAAAAGGCAATTAGATTATGTTTGTTAAGTTAAAGAAGGCGTAACTTTGTTAAGAATTTATGCAATAGGTACTTGAACTGTTAGCGTATTCGCCCTAGGATTTGTTCCGGCTAATAGCAGTACCACAAGTCTGTTCCATTTAGAAAGGGACCACTCGTGCTTTAACTATCAAGGACACGATCAATCCCTTCACCATAACGCCAGCCATGTATTCAGAAACCATTGTAATACCCAGAACCGGGGTGATCTGTACCACGGAACGATTTAAGATTTAATTTACGCCGAAACCATTGCGTGGTATATAGCTCCGTCAGTTCTGTTTTGCACAATGGTTTTGAGCTGAAATTATCCATCATTTACCCAAAAACTATTGCGGCGACAATCCTGTTTTAGACTGGCCGCACATCACAGAAGAAAAGGTCTGCCAGGGGTTGGCGGAACGAAGCCTGCTGGGGTTGCGGTGCATGCAACTGCGAATCCCACGACCCCAGCCAAAGGACAGGAGAAGGAATACCATGGGTTTTTAGCCGGTAAGAGTCCGGTATAACCCTTCGCCTGCCCAGGGCGAAGGGTATCCATGAGTTTTTTCCCACGATAAAAAAAAACAAAAAAAAGTTAGCTAGTTTAGTTAGCATCTCTATTGACTTCGCCCGCCAAGTGATCGGACACGCGTACGCGCATGCTTCTAAAACGTTCGTTGCGTCCGAATGTTACATACAGGCCATTATTCAAAAAACTCGAATACCTCGAATACCATGGCTCTTACTATACGAATATGATATATGGGGTGCATGAAAAGAGCCTCCACGAGTGACGTTACTTCAGTACGTCCGGTGCACCCTGGGCAGTCAGCCTCGCTACCAACCTTGCTGACTGGCTAATCTTTTCACCACAGCATGAGTTATTCTCGTATATCTCGTGTCGACACGATAGAAGATTATACGAATAGTAAAATGAGGCGAATACGATTAACATGAATACTCGAATTGCATGCCCTAAATGCAAACTGTATGCGCAGAGGGTCTTCGCGCACGCGTCAGAAGTTTCTGTCAAAAAATTCTTATGTCGTACGACCGGGCTAACTTGGACGGCCATCCCATCCGAATTTGTATTTTTTCATTTGGAGGAAGATGCTATTGTGCACCTGATATCAACCCATTGTCTTTTATTACTAAGTATATGCGATGAGAAATATTTTTTATTCAAAAACATACGTTTTTACTTTTTATAAACCACTAGATGTGCCCTCGCTCCGCCCGCGTAAGTCGTTTTTTATGTCAGGAACCTTCGCTCTGTTCTCAACACCATCTGTACTAAGTTTCAAGTCAATCGGATGAACGATGCATGAACGCATAGAAGACGAACAGACGAACACACGACAAAACATTTATCAGAGCAACTGATTATCATCTTAATTAACTTCAAGGTCACTTGGTTTTTAATAAATAATAAAAATCATTAAGTTTGATACGATTTCTAGATAATACACTGGGTCATTTTAATGACATACTGCTACAATTATGTATAAATGTTGCTCTACTTATTCGATGTAAAACGATTAATTTGCGTAAGTGCAATAGCAGTTGCTGGCAGGTGAAAGTAGACGAAAAGTTGACGACTTGAATTTAAAGGGCACTATGAATGTTATAATGAGGTACACATAAAAAAGTGGCAAATAATAATTATTTATGTATCGAAAATTTAAATGAAGAAAGAGTTAAATAATAGTATCAGGCGTTACTTTCCGCAAATCCTTATGGATGGATTAAAACTAAATATTAATTACATATTTGTATGTTATCATTTATCATACAAATATGTAATTAATATTTAGTTTTAATTCCGCCAAAATTGGAACTAGAAGCTTGGAGTTTGATGGAATTAAAACTAAATATTAATTGCATATTTGTATAAAAGAAAGAGATATAAGAAGCAATTAGAATACGAGTAAGTAAGTAATAATTAGGTAAGTAATTTCCGATATTCCAATAAAATAAAAACTCTAGCTGATACACAATTATGACAATATTGTCACAGCCATACCTTCTCAATTGGTTTTCAATATTCATTCAGATGCAAATAGAGTAAAAGTAAATAATTCTATGAAACTACGGCTGCCCCATTTCAAAACCTAGTAAGGGACACTTTTTACAAAAATCGTTTTATTGCATAATCTTGCTAACCTAGAAAGTCTCTACCAAATACAAAAACACCAGCGTTGAAAACTCACATAATAAGCAGATAGATAAGCATCGATACCTAGTAAGTGCCATTCACTAACTCTGATCATTTTAAAACTAACATAAATACTTTTCAAAGGCTGATCGATTTAACGTTTATGTGCTCTCCTGTAAAACTTCGTTTTAAGTCCTTACTAGGTTTTGAAATGGGACAGCCGACTATTCCATCTGTAGACCGCCTAGGGGTCGGCGCACATAATTATGACGAGGCGCAGCGTAGAGCATTTTTCATTGTCAAACTATTATCGACATTGTTCGCGTTGAAATAAGGAACCCGATTGCTTTAGCAAGGGCGCGGCCGCGCGCATTCTCGCGCAGACGCGCATAGTTCCTTGATTTTCGATATTATTTCAACGCGAACAATGTCTTTAATAGTTTGATAGTGAAAAATGCTTTGCGCTGCGCCTCGTCATTGTGCGCCGGCCCTAGTTAATCTAGTGGTCGCAAGTGCGACTGTTGATCGTGATGTACTGGATTAGATCTCCAGGTCGAGCAGTATATTATTTTATGCACGTTTTTCCTTGTGGAATTTATCAATAACAACCTGGACTCTGGGTTTGTGCCCGGATGATGACAATAGGCTCTCACTTTATTACATGGGACTTAAACATAACGGCGAAATGAAGGTGTAGGTACCTACCATGCACCTCTGCCCAGCCCTTTGGGAAATACAGGCGTGATGTTATGTTTATTTTTGTTTGTTAGCAGACTTGGTCCCCTAAAGGCCTCTACACACGGCTTTACCTGGCGGGATGTGGCAGCAGCTTATTTGCGGCCAACTAACGCGAACTAATGCCAAGGCATTAGTTCGCGTTAGTTCTCGCCGTGTAGTGTCTCGCCGGTTTGCTCGGTACGTGTGATCTCAAGATCACACGTACCGAGCAAACCGGCGAGACAGTACTCTCGGTCGAGTACTCGGTACGTATAAACATAGCACCGAGTGCACGGCCGAGCGCTCGGCCGAACGAAGTGGCGAGACATTAGCTCGGCTGCCGTTCTACTTACTAGACCGAGTTACCACCCTCCCGCTTCCCCGCACTGTCTCGCTCACTCACTCGGCAGGTTTGAAAGTGCACTGTCTCGCCGCTCGCCACTCGGCCACATGATTTTCGCGTCGCCGCACGTGCATCGTGTCCGAATTGTAGTCTCAATAAAACTGAACTGACTGTGCTTATTTCAAAACGTGTGTGAACAGCTACTCGCTTACTACACTGTCTCGGCCAAGAAACATTTTAGTGTCTCGCCGGTTTGCTCGGTACGTGTGATCAAGGCATAAGCGAGCGAACATGACGCAAAACAAGCCCGGCGGTATAACCCGCCGGGTAAATTGGTGTGTAGGTCCCTTTATGCTGTAGTACCCTCCACATTTGTCGTTCTATCAGTGACAGGTTTCGCACACTATGACGCCAATTACTTCCATAACCCAGTATGATAACATACACTTTTAAGTCGTTAAAAACTAGTTTGACAGCAAGCACTTATCAATAATGTTACGTGTTATCTGGCAAGTACGAAATAAATAAGCCTAATAAATTGTTTCGTTATCTAGAGCGTCGGTGTTTGCAGTCAATGAACTGTTGAAACCATATCGATTTAATATCTACTAATTAATCTGTCTGAATTAGCAGGCAGCAGTATTTGAATTTATGTAAACAAGTAATTAGTGGTTAGTATGACAATTTAATTGAATGAATTGATTACATACATACATATAAACTCACGCCTTATTCCTATGGGGGTAGGCAGAAACTAGAACGCCACATGCTACGATCCTTAGTTCCTTACATACTCCTTTCGCTTCGTCCACGTTCATACACCTTGTTATACACGCACGGCGGTTGATATAGTGATATGCACATTACATGTCCTTTTTGGAGAACATCGATGTACTAGTATGTCCTTCTAGGACGTCTTCTACCGCTGCCGTTTCCACTGAAATCCTCCTTAAAAATTCCTTTTGTTAATCGCCGTTCACTGACTCGCTCAACATGACGGTAAACATTTTTGTCACTACATCATCTTTTAAAGCACAACTTTGTATTATGATGGTATGTCTACACCAGTGCGCTGTCATGTTCATCTTGCGCTTTCAACTTTCAATTCCTCTTGCGTCAAGCGCATGCAATATTGATTGCCATAAGACGCATGCAGCTTATCGTCTACACCGGTGCGCCTCGGTCAGTCGTCAGTCGACATACAATAGACGGATTAGCGTGCGCTAGGGACACAGAAAGTGTGAAAAATAAATTATGGCATAATTGTTGTCTTCTAGAAAGGTTGAGAGGTCTAACTGCAATATGTAGTGGGAAAACGTACCTAGGCTAAAATATCTCTTCAGTATTTCATCTCATCAAATTATGTCAATCATCTGTTGAATGTAGGCAGACTTCTTAGTACTTATACAGTCAATCTCTTGGGCCGTAACTAAGCAATTATTATCTGTTATTTATTGAATGAAAATATGTAATTACTGATCGTTGAGGCGTTAATGATCGATTAATAAATGTTTCAACATGCATTACATGCACATTTATAACGATACAGTTAAACGAACTTCCATAGTAAACGCACTTTTATCGCTTTTATTATTTACAAATCAATCAATTACTGCATACGAATCGAATATTACAATAATGTACTACATAAATTTGAGTTTTTTTAGGAAAATATCGGTGCATTATTTCTACAATTGCCTCCTCAGCTTTATCCCAAATTCGTTGGGGTCAGGTGGCTTACAGACTAACCAGATACAGCCAAATATTATGATTAGAGTAGCGACTGCTATCTGACCTCCTTAACCAAACTAGTAGATTATACCGGTATAAAAAGTTGACCAATTAATTAAAAATCGCGTTAACAAAATTTTCCCCTAACTAAGACCCGATTTTACCACTGTCGCATAGCGTTACAGAGGGTGTCGTAAATAGTGGTCCAACGTTAAGGGGTCGATACGCGATATACCTATTCAGCTATCACTTAACTACCACAATTAGTTTTTTTTTTCAGGATTAGGTTTTTTTCAAAAAATTAACTAAAAATTAAAAATTACTTGCCACATGTATTTAGCAGTTATAAACAAAAAACAAAATAGGAAAATAATGTATTGGGTTGAAATTACAGCTAAATTAGTAAAACGAAGAGTTTATTTTAATAAAAATAAAATAAATATAATTCTGAGACTTATGATACAAATGGTTCAAATTGTGGTATGTGATAGCTGAATACACGGTGTGTCGACCCCTTAACGTTGGACCACTATTTACGACACACCCTGTATGAAGAATAAATTTGACGTTTTGACAGCATAAGAACAACATGTCAAAATGTCAAATTTATTCCACAGATAAAAGTTGTCGGACAATTAAAAAATCAGCCCTAAGTAAGACAAAACAAATACCAATTCACAGTTTTATTGTAAAATCATCCACATTAGCACATAATCACTTCACAGAACAAACACCACATACTCGTCCCTACACTGACTCATTACAAGGGCTAGTGGTGCGTGCACGTATCTCAACCACTGCCCACTGTTACACTACTGTGTTATTGTAAACACCTTAGAACAATGGTGTTAATTATAAAACGTGTGCTCGAAATTATTTTTCGCCAATCCGCATTGTGATTAGGCGATCAGTAGGGGGACTATGATTGTGGTATTAAACGGGAAGATCTCATGTTATTAGTAACTTAATCATAGCTTTATCAGTAATCTGTGTATGTAGGAAGGACTCTCTTTTTTAAAATCATGAAACTATTAAAAAAAACCAAAGAAATCTATATAAATAAAAATAAAAGTTCTGACTGACTCATTCATCAACGCCCAGCCCAAACCCCTGGACGTAGTAAGCTGAAATTTTGCACAGAGTTTTCCTTTATAATGTAGACAAGGAATAAGGAAGGATTTTTCGAAATTCAACCCCTAAGGGAGTTAAATAGGGGATGAAAGTTTGTACGGAAAATCGTCACTTAACGGGTTCAAAATTTTACGCAAGCGAAGTTGCGGGCAAAAGCTAGTGTATTTATATGTTCGGTGTTCGTTGTTGTTTCGTTTCTATTAGAACTTTACAGAATAGGTCTTAGAATCTCTTTTCAATAAATGATATTCAATTAAGGGCTGATTTTTCAATAGTCAGATAACTTTTATCTGAGGAATAAATGTGACGTTTTGAAAGATTTTCTATACAAAAGCTATCAAAGCGTGATATTTATTCCTCAAATAAAAGTTATCTGACGATTGAAAAATCAGCCCTAAGTCTTGTGTAGCGGCGGACTTAAAGAATAGCACTCCCCATCTCTTCCCGTAGGTGTCGTAAAAGGCGACTAAGGGATTCTCTAGAGGATGGGCAGCAGCATTCTCTGCGTACTTTAACAACCATACTGCGATCGCCAACCCGTCTGCCAAGCGTGGCGGTTACGCCAAACCCCCTCCTGTTAGGGGAGGCATATGTCCAGCAGTGGATGTCTTTCGGCTGAATGATGATGATGATCAAATGATATTTATATTTGTAAATAAATCTGTTACAGACACTTTTCCAAGTCGATATAATTTTTTTCAAGACTAGATTGCGCCGGCATTTCCTCTGACTAGCTCTAAGAAGAAAAGTAAAAACAAACTCAGAGGTCAACGTCTTTTTTAGAGTCCAGACATTGTGGTATAAAACTATGCGAGTGTAACAATGTAGGGCAACGTCTGGAATGGTCTTTTGAGGAAAGAGCCATAGCTTTAACCTGTCCCAACTGACGGCACGCATGCGTCAGGCATCGTGTAGCTCAACCTTATTTTAAGATTCCGTGATCACGGGTTGCTGGGTTAACCTACAATATTTTCCATTCATACGTTTATTAGGGCTGTCCTATATAACTCCAAACCCATACGGCTGTCGCATTACAAAACCTAGTAAGGGCTTAAAACGAAATTTTACAGGAGAGCGCATAAACGTTAAATCGGCCAGCCTTTGAAAAGTATTTATGTTAGGTAAAACTACGTGGTTATAGTGACTTACTAGGTTTTAAAATGATCAGAGGCAGTGAATGGCACTTACTAGGTATTGATGCTTAAATATGTCTGCTTAGTATGTGAATTTTCAACGCTGGTGTTTTTGTATTTGGCAGAGACTTTCTAGGTTAGCAAGATTATGCAATAAAGCGATTTTTGTAAAAAGTGTCCCTTTCATTTTGAAATGGGACAGCTAGCTGCATAGACACCGTACTCGTGACTCAATAATATTAGTGCGCGACAAATATAATAGGGTGAATCGACCGAATGGTGTTATGATAATCTAATAGGCATCATTCATTTGTTATAATTTATTACTCATTACGTTACTATGTGTATTGCAAAATGCGCATTCTTAAACTATAAAGAATTTCTTTTACGTCGTGTGGTTGCTTTTGAATAACAAACAATATTATGGCTGTAGTGCCCTCATAATATCCATGGCTCTGTTATGGTAGAGCCACCACCTGTTCCTAAAGAGGAGATAATAACAAATTTTAATAAAGAAATCGAACTAGACACACTCTTCAAAAACTATATCACTGATGACTGTTTTAGAGCCAGTTTAAAAATAAATATTTCCATAAAAAATGATTTTTATTTTAGTTTTTTCAAAAATTCTTCTTACCTTGCGAATTCAGAAAATGGAGCTTCTGTTTCGTGACCCCAAATATGATCTAAAATGTAAACACAGCTGATCATAGCTAAGGATAGGTAGATTTTAGCGTATTTTTTTTTTGATCTTTGAACAGCTATTTCTCTTAAACTATTTACTTTTGGGGAAAGTTGTAGAACAAAAGTTACTCATTATTATGGGTATTTTAATACCCTTTCGGATTAGTATCCCCTTTCCGACTAACCTTGTATAAGTACACTTGTTATGCAACTGACACGCAGAAGAAGTCAAACGATAGACTACTAGCCGATTCCTATGATTTATCGAGCGTTATTGGTTAAAATTAAGTCTCTTGAATCTTTAGAAGTAGACCTTACGGCCTGTCCACATCTCCACGTCACGACGTCATCAACGTGGAACGATGCGGTGACGTATGGCACGGTGCGTTGACGTAACGTGCAAGTTTACGTTACCGTATCGTAAAAATGCACGTCAGGATCATTGTTAGATTTATCGTTGACCATGTAGATCCTGAATTTTAATAATAGAATCAGTAAGGTATGGTTTTAAAGCATCGGAGAACATGGACGGCGACTAACTCGCGGGCGTGGAGAGCGCGGGCGGAGCGCATATACGTGTGTGCTTGCGGCTAGAGGCGGAACGTGTTACGATACGGTAACGTAAATTTGCACGTTACGTCAACGCACCGTGCCACGTCACCGCACCGTTCCACGTTGACGACGTCGTGACGTGGAGATGTGGACGGGCCCATACGTTTTGCATAATAGACCTATAGGTTTGTAGCTATCACAGGTATAATAAGCATACGAGCAGTGGCGTAGCTACCGTATGGCTAGGCACCGGGGCCCCCAAGCTCGAGGGGCCCCTCGGCCTCTATGAACGACGGCGACGTTCGAAAAAGTTATATGTATAATATCCAAGTTGAATAAAGAATGTTTCACTTTAACTTTTTGTCCCTTAACCAACAACTTTTATTTGATTATTATTGCTTGAAAAAAAATACAATAATTGGTCATAACCAGTGATCGGAAAAGGGTGAGCTAATTTACCTAAACTTCAAAGAACAGAGACAAAAACTGGAGACTTCCTTACGACAACATTTTTTTTTTCGGGAGAATTTTCTTGGAGATTTTCTTTTGAAAAAGCGCGGGAAACTTTGGATTTGGCGGGCGTATATTTTTTTGGCTATTGTTTAAAATTTATAAATTATAAGATATAGTGATCAGTTGAGAAGTTTTCTGTTGTTTATTTATAGTTTGTACACACATCAAAAGTGTCTAGGGATCAAGCATTTTTATGCGGATTTCTTGAGATTGAGATGTGGCTTTGTAATAAATTTATGATTTTATAAATTTATATGGATCCTTTTTGGTGCATTTCATAATTTGAATCAGGAACTGTGAATCAAATTCGAGTAAAAGATGAAAATCAGCTGTCAATATTTTCCCTATAAAAACATACAACGCATTGAAGACATTATTAGTGCTACTGTTTCCCTACTACTGATTAAAACCAACGTTATTATGGAGCGGCGACGTCATTTAAGCAGGGAAGAAATGCTCAGAGCCGTGGGAATGATAGAAGCTGGTTCCCGGCAACGTACTGTGGCTTTAGCTCTGAATACAAGTCAGAGTGTTATCAGTCGACTTTGGACACGTTACCGAAGCACTGGTACCGTGGCTGAGCGCCATGGAGGACGGTATCGCTGCACCACACGGAGACAAGACCGATACATTCAAATCTTAACTCGAAGAGCTCCAACAATAACCACCATGATGTTAGCCGTGAGGCTTCATCACTCTTCAGGGAACTTAATTAGCGACCAAACAGTCAGAAACCGCTTGCATGAAGTGAACCTTCATTCCCGAAGACCGCTACGGGTACCACCTATAGCAATGCACAATCGTAGGATTCGATATCAATGGGCTCTTGGACACAGAAATTGGGCAGAAGAACAATGGCGTTTCGTGTGCTTTTCTGATGAGTCTCGTTTTGGTATGAGACCGGATACAAGACGTATACGACACTGGAGAACCCCTGGACGCCAACAGCGATTAAAATCCTGCCAGGAAGTCCATCCTTACAGTGGTGGAACCATCATGGTATGGGCGGGTATTTGGATCGGCGGAAGAACTGAGTTGATTTGGATCAGAGGCAACCTCAACGCTCAAATTTATGCTGAGACGATTGTATCAGACGTCATCGTTCCTCTACAAGCGCAAATCGGTCCCTTATTTCAGTTAATGCATGATAATGCACGACCGCACACCGCAAGAGTTGTAAGACAGACTCTCGCCGCAGCTAACATCAATGTCCTGCCCTGGCCTGCTCAGTCGCCAGACTTGAACCCGATTGAGCATGCATGGGATATGCTACAGAGAAGAGCTCTGCCGAATATGGAGGGTATCCAGTCGCAAGAAGACCTTTTTTTGTTGTTGCAACGAACATGGGCGGCCATTCCACAGCGTGATTTGGATGAACTCATTTTGAGTATGCCAAACCGATGTTCTTGTGTTGTTAGTGTTCGCGGTAGAAACACGGATTATTAATTGTTTAAGTTACCCAATAAAATTTTAAAGAAAACTGTTATTTCAGTCTTTTTTTCGAACTTTTGTGTTAGTGGTTCAAATGTCAAAAATCCCTTTATTAGGAAAATGGCAAATTTCTTTATTAATGCAAAGGTGACTTGGTTTATCGTTACTGTGACAAACGAAAACACTTTATTTGATGAATCCTTAAAGAAAATTTTAATTAATATCAATCAGGAGAAAAGTTATTGCAAAAATATATGTTGATCCCTAGACACTTTTGATGTGTGTATATACTTATTTAGTTTAGTGTACTTATTTCTTCTGTAGCGGTAAGTTTTTATTACTTTTTCCTTGCGCGGAGGGGACATGAACGAACCGCCTGACCCGGGGGGCTTTGTACCCCCGGCAGGGTGTTTCGTAACTATTCAATCCAACGAGTCGGGCATGGACACTGATGGGTCCACTTCAGCCCGTTCCCTAAAAAGAAGTCGCATTCATGTTTGCAAGCACTGCAACAAGCGAAGAAGAAAACACCACGGCTCGGAGTTGTCGGGCTGTAACTGTTCCGATTCAACTCACACTATAGAGCAATTACAAACAGAAACTGAGATTTTACCGAAAGCCCAGAAAAATATTGTGGCTCCCTCTTCAACTCAACCTGCTTCCTCTCTAGCTCAACCTGCTTCCTCTCCAGCTCAACCTACTTCCTCTCCAGTGGGGCGGAAGCTTTATGACAAAACTGATAATTCGCCTTACATCATTCATATTTCAAAAAATACTTTAGCTCCTAATGATGGCACTACACTGCACCCCATTGCATTTGGAAATTTCTTAAAACGAAATAAATTTAATAACATTATTAATGGTAGCGTTAAAAAGATTGGACGCAATAAAATTTCCATCGCTTTCTCCACTTATACTGACGCGAATTCTTTTATTCAAAATAACAGCCTAGAGGCCCAGAATTTAATGGCTTTTATACCGACTTTTAACGTTACTCGAATGGGACTGGTTCGTGGGGTTCCAGCTGAATGGTCTCCAGAGGAGGTAATAGAAAACATTTCTGTACCAATAGGTTGTGGTCCTATATTAAAAATTAGACGCCTTAATTTTAAAACACTGGTTGATGGGTCAGCTGTTTGGAAACCTTCACAAACAATAGTTGTTACTTTTGACGGTCAGATCTTACCTAAACGCATATTTATGTGCTACAATGCCCTACCTGTAGATCTGTATATTTACCCTACTATACAATGTTTTAACTGCTGTCGGTTTGGTCACACAAAGCTACAGTGCAGGTCTAAACCTCGCTGTTATAAATGTGGCCAAAACCACACAGGTGATAGTTGTGATAGAGAATTAGAAAATGCATCTTGTTGCTTATGCTCTGGTTACCATTTTGCAACTAATAAAACATGCCCAGAATTTATAAGGCAAAAACAGATTAAAACCTATATGGCTCAAAATTCATTATCTTACTCTGAAGCCTCAAAGTTACACCCCCCTGTTTCTAAGTCTTTCGCAGATGCTTTACTTTCTCCCTCTAGAAACTCTCCTGATAAATCTTTTGCATCTTTTCAAAATAAAAGCTCTCCTTCTGGTTATAAAAAAACTGTTTTTCTTAAACCTCGTTCTCCTCCAATTCCCATCCCAGGTTACAATAAAGATGCCCACAATGCAATTATCAAAGATTTTGATATTCCAGAACCTTCTAATGGTTGTGCTCTTATTAATCAGAATAAAAATGAATCAGATACCCAATTCCCACTAAATGATTTTTTAACCGCCTTCTTTAATCTTCTTACACAGTTCAACTTTTCACCGTCCAACGTTGCCCCTATTTTTGAAAAACTCTCCCAGTCCTCCCTAAATGGACCATCAAGCAAAACTCGTTCAATGGAACTGCCGCAGTCTAATCAATAAAAAAAGTGATTTAATATATCTTATTAATAAACATGAGCCTTTTGTCTTTGCTTTGGCAGAGACATGGCTCAAACCTACTTATGTTTTTAAAATTCATAATTATTTGACTATTAGGGATGATAGATCTGATGGGTATGGTGGTGTAGCCATACTTATTAAAGACTCTATCCCTTTCTCTATCATTTCGTTACCTCCTCACAGTGATGACTTATCAATTGTAGCAATTAAAATGTATAATATTTGTTTTGTTTCTATTTATATTCCTCACCCTTCATCTTCTTTACTTCAAGAGGTTAATCATCTCTTTTCTTTTCTTCCTAGGCCTTTCCTAGTATTGGGGGATTTCAATTGTCATCACCAATCTTGGGGCAGTTCTATTTCTAATTGTTATGGTGAAGAGCTACTGGACATAGTAGACTTGCACAACCTGTGCATTTTAAATACAGGATCTCCCACACGACGTTCTGATCCCAGCCAGAGACAAAGTGCAATTGACCTCTCTATCTGTTCTCCAAACTTAGCTTCTAAATTAACATGGCATACTCTCCCCTTTACATTTGGTAGTGATCATTTTCCAATTTTAATTTCTTTCCCTTTCTCCAAACCTTCTATTCCAATTAAGAGATCAACTTTAAAATATAAGCTCCCTAACAAAAGTCATAGTGACTGGGATAAATATAAAAATAGTGTTGACAGTATGTTTTCTTCCCTTCCTGCTATCTCGGATGGTGATGAAAACTCATGTGCTGAATCTTTAGCGAAAATTTTGATTGCAGCAGCTGACGAAGTTTTTCCTGCTAAAGATAATAATACTAGAACTATTCCGAAGCCTCCTTGGTGGGACTCTGAGTGCACAGATGCTGTTCATAAACGCAAACAAGCGGAGCTAAATTATAACCTAAATATGTCTCATAGTAACTTTGATATTCTTTCTAATATAATTGCAGAAACGCGCAAATTATTTAAGAAAAAGAAATTCGAAAGTTGGCGAAACTTCTGTTTGTCAATTTCACCGAATACACATCCCTCAATAGTTTGGCGTAATATTCGCAGATTTAGGTCCGTGTTTAACAACCCCTCTTCCCTTATTTCTGATACTTTAGTTCATGACTTCGCAGATAAATTAGCACCACCATGGGTTCCTCAAGCTATTAACGTATTACTGCCCGTGCCCAATGAGAATGAGTCCAGTAATAAAAGCACTAACACCGTGTTAGACCTTCCGTTCACGTTTAATGAGTTGAAGGGTGTTATTCTTAATACTGTGGATTCTGCACCAGGTATTGATGGCATTCCGTATTCCTTTTTTGGCAATTTAAGCGATAGTGTTCTTAATTATTATCTAAGTCTAATAAATTCCATTATGAAAACTGGAAACATTCCTGTTGAATGGAAACGTCAAATGGTATTGCCATTTCTGAAACCTCATAAATTACCATCTGATGTTTCTTCCTACCGTCCCATTGTTTTATCATCAATTTTGATGAAATTAGCGGAACACTTAATAAAAAATCGTCTTGAGTGGTATGTTGAAAGTAAAGGTTTATTGGCAGCTTCTCAATATGGTTTTAGAAAGGGCAAAAGCACCATTGACTGTCTAAGTATTTTCACTTCCGATATTAGGTTATCTTTTTCCAATAATGAGTCCACCGTAGCTGTATTCTTAGATATTAATGCTGCATATGACAATGTGTTGTTATCAGTTTTACAAAAAAAATTGCATGTTCTACAAGTGCCAATTAATTTATCTAATTTCATTATAAATATTCTAACCGAACGTTCTGTAATTTTTTCATGTGCAGATCATCAATTATCTCGTCTTATATGGAGAGGGCTTCCACAGGGTTCAGTGCTGAGTCCTCTGTTATACAATATATACACTTTTGATCTAGATAACAACTATAAAGTTAACGTGCTACAATATGCTGATGACTTATTGTTATATTTTTCTAGTCATTCTGTTGAACATGCCTGCTCTGTTCTCTCTTCTGCTTTGACTAATCTAGCTTCATGGTTACATTTAAATGGTTTAGAGCTATCCACGTCTAAATGCGCAGCTGTGTTATTCACCCGGAAGAGAATAGTTCCTCAAGTAAATATTTTATATAATGACATTCCTATTCCAGTTAAAGACAAATTCAAGTATCTAGGAGTAATCTTGGACTCTAAACTTAGCAGTGTTCCACACTGTGATTATGTTATTAATAAATGTGAACACCACTTAAATATTCTTAGATGCCTTTCTGGGGTGTGGTGGGGTGCACACCCTTTCTCTTTAAAGCTTATTTATAACGCTATCATTAGAAGCATATTAGATTATGGTATGTTTATTTTAGAACCCGGAAGTGTTATGGCTTTTAAAAAACTAGATCGCATACAGGCTAAAGCACTTCGGATTATTTCAGGCGCGATGAAATCCAGTCCCATTAACGCACTTCAAGTTGAATGCTGTGATGCCCCTTTGCATCTTAGAAGGCAATTTCTTTCTGATAAGTTTTTCTTCAGAATTCTTCAGTTTTCAGGTCACCCTCTTATCTCAAAATTGGCATCCTTAGGAACACACATTAACTCTTCTATCTACTGGACTCATAAAACTGTCCCATGTTTAGTTGTGAGTTACCAAAAATTTCTTTCCCTATCTTCTCCTACTCACCGTTCCAATAAACTTCCTTTATTCAGCAGCAGTTATGACAGTCTACAATTTTCTCCTAATATTAGATACAGCTGCATGGATAAATCTGACCCCAATATTAATTTCAATTTTAAAACATTTCTTGCTGAGAATTGTGAAGGTTTCCATCATATCTTTACAGACGCTTCTAAGCAGTCTCCATCTGGATGTGTTGGAATAGGTGTCTACCATTCTCAATATAATATTGTTCAAAAAATTAAACTCCCTCCGGAGACATCTGTATTTACAGGTGAATGTTTCGGCTTACTCAAAGCAGTTGAATATGTTAATTTATTGAAACTAAAAAAAACTATTATATTTACGGATTCTTTAAGCGCACTTCAAGCCTTAGATAAATTTCCATTTAAGTACAAATCACAGCTACCGGTTATATTTGAAATAAGAGAATTCGCGTTTAGAGCCACTTCTGAGGGTTATGCTGTACAATTTGCGTGGATTCCTGCTCATGTCGGAATCCATGGTAATGAAATTGCTGATAATCTTGCTAGTGACGCTGTGCAGTGTGGGGATTTGTATCCTTATAAAAATTTCTGTTGTGATCTTATGGCTTTACCGAAGACCTTCCTCCGAGATACTTGGAAGGTAGCTTGGGATTTAAGTAGTAGATTGAAGGGCCGTTATTATTCTTTGATTCAGCCCGAAATTCCTGTGAAGCCGTGGTTCTTTAGGGCAAAGTTTGGCAAGGCGGAGACCTCCATCCTTATCCGGATTAGACTTGGTCATGTTTGTTGTCCAGCCCACCTTGCCAGACTTCATATTATTGACAGCCCTATTTGTACATGTGGAACGGATGTTGGGGACTTAAATCATATTTTTTTCAACTGCCCGCTCTATGATCGTTGTTCCTTCCTAAGTAATCTTGTATCCCTCCGTACTCCTTTTCCTACTTCTATACTTTCATTGCTTTGTACAAATAACTTCCTAGTTTATAAGTGTATTGCCTCTTATATTTCTGTAAATAATATTAAAATTTAAATTGTGTAGATAGTTCATCCTCATTCATATCCTTGACCTTTAGTTTCTTTTTAGCAGTTTTTCAAATACATCTCATCCATACTCATCTCTTCTGATCCTATCCAAATCTATCCGAATTGTCTTCTTAAGAATAATCCAGTTTCCCTACCTTAAAAAATTAGTCATTCTTCGTTTTAAATTTCTACCATACTTGACGTCTGGCGAGATGCACAAATAGCGCGAAGCCAAAAATTAAAAAAAAAAAAAAAAAAAAAAAAAAAAAAGATTTTCTTTCATTTGTTTTCAAAAAATAAAAGACAATCTCCTTTTTTGAAAACAATAAACAATCTCTTTTTAAAAACAATGAAAAACGTGTCATCTGGTTTTGTGACAATTTTGGGAAACAAAAATAGGAAACGAATTTAATTGTTTTCTGTACTATTAACATTAATATTAAATGTACTTTAGTGATGTCCCGAAACCCGGAATAATTTTCACGAAAAATAATGTTGTCGTAAGGAAGTCTGAAATTTTTGTCTTTGTTCTTTGAAGTTTAGGTACCTAAATTAGCTCACCTTTTTCCGATCACTAGTCATAACTTTTGAACCGTAAAAAATTGCACATTCTCAGGGTTAAAAAGTTTGTAAATGGCCTTGCCCACACCCCTATTCGATTTGATCCATACTTCCAGGGATACCCTGTATGAACGGTTCGGCCTTGGTTCGGTTGCGATTTATCAAGATTTCTTTTAGGATAATTGGACCCCTGGTTTCTGCCCGATGCCTGTGAACTATTATAATATCGAACTGCGTAAACCTCTCTTTATAATGGCGGACGGCATCGGCTGAAGTTAGCTGTATCATGAGAGATATAACTGGTTGTGCACAGGAGACCTACTACGATAAACTAACGTCGAAGATTTCAATAAAAACGAAACAACAACGAACTTCGAACTTATAAATATGAATTACGTAGCAGTGATTATTATAGCATTACAGTTCAAACCAATGTCTGCTTATCAGGGGCAATGTGGACATGGTAAATAAAACCAACATAGACTCTCGACCACTGAGAGTACTTGTAATCAGATTAGTTGTTAGTTACATGAGCTAGATCACAACACAAAATAATTCAAACAAGATCATAAAATAAGAAGTCCCTACAAACTAGTCAAATAATAAAGGTTAGACTTCTACGAGGGTTCGACACCTATTCACATTGTACTCTTTTCACCCAAAGATGAGTCCTGACAGCTCGGTCATTAGTAAGCCGTAAGAAGACTGCTATCGAAAAAACGTAAAGGACATCATCAAAAACCGTAAAATAGCTATATTATCCATGTTTTTTTTTTTTTTTTTTATATTTGATATTCTTTTATGGTAACGTTTTATAGAGAAACTAGCTGACCCGGCAAACGTTGTTTTGCCATATAAAATGTTTTTTTTTTTTTTTTGCAACATTTAGGGGGATGAAAAATAGATGTTGGCCGATTCTCATAGATACCGGATAAGCACAAAAAATTTCATCAAAATCGGTCAAGCCGTTTCGGAGGAGTATGGCAACGAAAACTGTGACACGAGAATTTTATATATTAGATTAGATATCAGGAATCAACTTACGGTTAAAAGAGAATAGATGTCAAAATTAACATTTGGGACTATAATGTACTCTCTCTGTGGGGACTACGGTGAAAGAAAGACAAAATATCAATTCGCGAAAACCAAATCGCTCGTTGGATCCGAAACAATTTCGTGGTTGGAAAACGTGCGATCCGTCAGCGTTCGGAGTAGGCCCCCTAACACGAGTGCACGATCAAATACCTTAGATGTTTTTTTTTGCTTGCTTGCTGTTGGTCGTTGATGGCTTTTGCATTCAAAACCTTTTTTTAAACCGGATTTGCAACCCGCTGTGTGCACTGTACTAATTCGCTCAGGAGAATATTGTACACACGGCTACACATCAAGCTATACAAAACCAGTTTATCTTGGCGTCGCTTTGTATAATTTTTTCGCACAAGTAACGGTCAGCTTATACTGGTTTTGCATAGCTTGAAGTGTAGCCGTGTGTACGTACTGAGTGGTATCACAGTTGTATAAGCTAAAGCAGCACCTCAACTTACTATAATCGCCTGAATTGACACACACACAGACTTAGTTTTCTTGTAGATCGTAATCATCGTAACGTTTTACATAGAAATATGTCATTTTGTTAAGCAATATTGATTATTTTGCATGGAAGTGCAATGTTTTTTTTCTTTACTTTTTGCCTCATCGTAAAAGGACAATGGGACAAAACGTCCCCAGTAGTGTAGCACTTCCTTACCTATTGCATATGAAAGACCTTATTAATCTCTTAATTTTATTGTATTACAGCTTGTAGTTCCTGCATGACTGGGATGAGGACAGTTGGTGCATGCGCACATGTTCTAACTTTCTAAGCATAATATGGTACCACGGTGTCGGGAAGCATTTAGCGAATTTCGTTGGCCCAGCAAGTGCCTGGGATGAAATAATAATCGAAAGTGAAAATGCGGAATAGAAAATAAACATATTTTTATTTATAATTAAATGTATTTTTATTTTTGTAACCTTCTCCAGAAAAATAAAGAATCATGATTATAATACTCTTCATTTAGGAATTTTTTATTCATTGACTTTATAAACCGTTCATTTTGAATTTAAGGACTCATTCTTTAAGTCAGTATAGCATTTATTTTTCAGCCAATAATTGATTTAAAATTAGGAAACAATAAAAAAATAAATATCATTTTATTTTATTTCAAACCGGTTTCATTCATTCCTTCCCTCATTCTCGACTATTCATTTGTTCGTTCATTCAATCAAACTCACTCTACATACTCACTCTTTAAAGTGCTACAAGAGTGGGGACGGGGTCCATACATTTTGTCCCATTATCCTTTGTACAGAATGATGAGCACATGAGCAGAGTTTATGATTTTCGGATGTAAAGCGAATAAGCAGTCCTGCTGTTTATTTGTCTCTTTTTTCTTGTGGATAAGTGAGATAGAATTTAGCTAGCTATCGAGCTCGTCACGTTAGAAAATATTTAAAAAAAAATTGTGCGGAAGCCTTGGTTCGCGTGTCTGAGTCGCACATAGCGGTTTTTTAAAATAGTCAACCACTCTATCGCCGTTTGGGAGCAGCATAGCCATTGATACGGGAAATGCCGTGGCCCGTGTTCTACCGTCTAAACTAGGGCCACAGTTCCAAAAGGTAGGTCTTATGGAGAAGAGCCGGCAAGAAACTCCATAGATACTCTTTTTAAAATAACAGGTAGGTAGGTACCTACCTATTGAAAATTCCACTACACTAGTGTGAGAATAGTAAGAAATAAAATCAAGTAACCGTACCTAACAAATAGAAAAATATGTGTCGGGAACTTCGTGGAGTGAGCGCCATCTGTTGTCCGCCACCTAACTAGCCATGACGTCAACATCGGACCACCACTGCCCGTTGGAGGGAGGAGACCGGCTCGCTCGGTGCGCCCGGAGGATTGCTTCTTGGACCGTACGACGGAACACTCGTCTAGAGTATTCTGTGTAGATCAGCTGAAGAAGTCTGACCTTTTATATCTGACTAGCTTGTCCTTATTTTATGATCTTGTAATAACTTGTAATAATTATCTTAAGTATTATATTGTGATCTAGTTCATGTTACTAACACTAACCGGACCCAAATACAAGTACTCTCAGTGGTGGAGAGTCTATGTTGGTTTTATTTACTACATTTACCTTGCTCACAATCCTGACATACCAATATTAGCGATAACTGTAATGATAGAATCACTCCTTAACGATTAAATTGTAGTGTCGCTAACATATGCCTTTTATGATTGCCATAGAAGTTATAAGCTGACCAGTCCCGATAGACAGCACCATGACGTAAACGTCAGCATCGCTCAGCTCAACCACATTATAATTAACACAACAACCGGATATAATATGACACTTATTGTAAATATATTAATTGTTTTACAGAGAATGTATTTTCACATTCATATACTTCTTTATGCTACCCATAATTACCCATAAATTAACTGTATATGCATATAATTAGTGTCAAGGACATTGACTGGTGTAAATTATGCACATAGTTATTAATACATCATATTTTATAAGCCGTTCAACATCACTAATATTCAAACATGCCTATTTTCAGCAGATTAATGTTGGCTGGATAAACATTTAGGTCTATGGGCCCTGATATATGTAAAGTTACCTCTAGTTTATGGGGGGAAAAGAAAAGAAAAATATACAGGGTGTCCTGGACTGAGCGGTCTAAAAGAAAATGTGGAATAGGTCATATTACAGCTTAAAGAAACATTTTTTTTTTTTTTTTGTAATTTTTCGATTTTGATATGAATAATCTTAATTTGAAAATGTTCCCATAAAGCTAGGACTCTGAAATTTTTGCAGTTTGATTGTAAATGGTCAAGTTATTTTTTACATTAATGTGCACAAACCCGTCAGTACATTCTTTTTAATTGAAATAAATCTGTAAAATTTTATAAAGATTCTAAAAACGGCGATAACATCTATGAGAGGATAGCCCAACCATACACCTATTTGAAGAGGTAATATGGCTTCCTATTCCATATTTTCCTTTGGACAACTTAGTCAGGGACACCTGTATAATGTACCCATGTATGTTTCGTCTTCACAGCTAAACAATATGAAGAGGTGTTTTTGGGGGCTGTATTTTGTAACATTGATATTCAAAAAGCATGAAGTAATTCAAGTATATTTTGAATAATCCCTTAAGCTTCACTGATGTAACACAGCATGAGCATAGCCAAGAAGAAGTCTGCAGACTAGAGCCTCTTGAAATTCAATATACCTACTATTAATTTAATTTTTTAAAACCTTACTTTACATGCAGTGGCTAACGTGTAATAATCTAGACATGGACGAAATTGCATCAGCGAGGCCCTTTTCTTTCAGCACTTAAAATTACAGTAGGGTCCTAATTGTTAAGGCCTCTACACACCAAAGCCTTTAAGGCTTTACCCGACGGGTTATGCCGGCGGGTTCTAACGCGAACTAAGCGAGCGAACATGACGCAAAACAAGCCCGACGGGTTATTGCGGCCGTGTGTTCCTTTGTGGCCGGACCACATTTTAGTACTCAGATGCTATAGTTCGAAATAATACCTACCTAAAGTCTACTTTCATCGGAATATATACATATTTTTAGTACCTCAAGAGATATCTTATTAATTAACAATTTATGTGGTCCGGCCGCCAGGCAGTGCTCTCTGGCCGCGCCACCTCAAATTAAATAAAGTATAATAAACTATTAATAAATCAATATCCCGAAAAAAACTACCTAAAGAGTACCTTGCATACGACAGATATGGTCCAATAAACCCCTTTAGTTAAGGAGTTATTGGTCGTAGGGTGTGGTCCGGCTGGAAGGTATACTCTGCAGCAAGTCAATTTTGCAATATTTAATATTAACTATCCATAAATCAATTTATATAGTAGTACCTTTTCTCTACTCTTCGTTGATACTTTTTTCTCTCAAGAAACTATTCATTTTGATTAATTAATCTTTAAAGTATGTGGCGCGGCTAGGGAGGATTACTTTCAGCAAATATAACGAAATATGCTTTATTTCTTTATGCCAACGAAAACTGCTTAATAAGATTAACAATTGTTAATACAAGGTATTGTAAATGACGGAAAAGTGTTTTATATAACAAGTCAAGTTATATAACAAGAAATAACAAAGAGAATAAGAGTGTACCAAAACCGCGTATTAAAAATATCGGGTGTAAAAAGACCCTTAACGATAACGAAAACCACATATTCTACCCATCATTGGGATCATTTTTTTCTACCAGACCATACCTGGGAAACCTTTGGTTTTGGAGATATTGAAGGTCAAAGTATACATTTTTTTTAGTTTTTTCCAAAAACGTATTCTAAGTGATAATACTAAACTTTCTTCTAAACAACCTTATCAAAATTTTCAATTTTTCCTCACAAATTACGCATTTGCAGTTACAAAAACGCAACGAATATGAAAAAAATGTATACTTTGACCTTCAATATCTCCAAAACCAAAGGTTTCCCAGGTATGGTCTGGTAGAAAAAAATGATCCCAATGATGGGTAGAATATGTGGTTTTCGTTATCGTTAAGGGTCTTTTTACACCCGATATTTTTAATACGCGGTTTTGGTACACTCTTATTCTCTTTGTTATTTCTTGTTATATAACTTGACTTGTTATATAAAACACTTTTCCGTCATTTACAATACCTTGTATTAACAATTGTTAATATTTGATTTTAAACCAAAATTTTCACTTACTTCGTCAAATTATACCTATTCTTAGGTAGATAGGTAAACAAAAACCAAAAAGTGCACCTGTTTTAAAATCATTGTTGGTAATAAAAATAAAAGTTTATAGATGAAGTCCAGGTCTTTTTATAAAGTACTTATTAAGCAGTTTTCGTTGGCATAAAGAAATAAAGCATATTTCGTTATATTTGCTGAAAGTAATCCTCCCTAGCCGCGCCACATACTTTAAAGATTAATTAATCAAAATGAATAGTTTCTTGAGAGAAAAAAGTATCAACGAAGAGTAGAGAAAAGGTACTACTATATAAATTGATTTATGGATAGTTAATATTAAATATTGCAAAATTGACTTGCTGCAGAGTATACCTTCCAGCCGGACCACACCCTACGACCAATAACTCCTTAACTAAAGGGGTTTATTGGACCATATCTGTCGTATGCAAGGTACTCTTTAGGTAGTTTTTTTCGGGATATTGATTTATTAATAGTTTATTATACTTTATTTAATTTGAGGTGGCGCGGCCAGAGAGCACTGCCTGGCGGCCGGACCACATAAATTGTTAATTAATAAGATATCTCTTGAGGTACTAAAAATATGTATATATTCCGATGAAAGTAGACTTTAGGTAGGTATTATTTCGAACTATAGCATCTGAGTACTAAAATGTGGTCCGGCCACAGAGGAACACACATTGCGGCCAACTAACGCGAACTAAGCGAGCGAACATGACGCAAAACAAGCCCGACGGGTTATTGCGGCCAACTAACGCAAACTAAGCGAGCGAACATGACGCAAAACAATATGCGGGATATGCCGATGTGTAGGGCCGGCGGTGTGTAGAGGTTTTTATATCCTACATAGTTTGTGGCATTCGGACTCAGGTAGCACCCACAACCGTAAAGCCCCCTAGAGGGTGGGCCTGTGGGCTACTTTGCCCACGCCTAGCTACGCCACTGATTACATGATTATGTTAACAATCTAACCCTAACACTGCCACTGCAGTCACCAGTGCAAGACAAACAATGGATATCCTATTGTGTCTATTGTATGGCAATTGATGTATTAAGTAGTTACACAGAGCAAAGACTTCAATAAATCAAGTGCTCCTGTGTATTTATATTTATTAATAAGTGTGATTGTATTAATTACTTAATTAGGTTAATAAAGGTGTTTGCTGATAACATGATTAACTTGTTTACAATAATTGATAAGTGTGTTATTATGATTAGCTATTAACTTTCATGTGTGTCCTACAGTAGGAATAAAATAACTGTGGCCCTCTGAAGTGAGGAACAGAACGCTAGAAGCCTGGTTTTAGAGCAGCAAAGTTATTTTAAACACACTGTATGTAGGTACCATTATTAGAAGATTTAAGTACCCATGCTGCTACTAGTACTAGAAGCATCAGATTGCACTCATTTTTAAAATTCCAATCATAATAGAAATTATAATTTTACTGATCTGATTTCAGATAATAATTAATTATTGGTTGTATTTGACTACATGTATTTTTATTAAAATCATATTATTATGTGTTTTTTTTTTACCATTGATACCTTGGGACTTAAAGGGGCATCCATCTTAATACCTCTTATATCAATATCTTTATGTTACTATCATATTTTATGCCAATAAGAATTAGATAGTATAGTCCACCATTAAATGTAGGCACCTACAGAAAGTATTTCTTTTTTATGTATCTCCAGTAAAATTACTTGTAAGATCTTTTGTTTCACACATGAAATCATGTAAGGAATAACTTATAAATCTATAATTAAATTGGTTTAAAAATATTTTATACCAAGGGTAATATAATAAAATAAATAACATTGCACTCACCTTTATTCGCTCTGCAAGCAGTCTAACTAGGGCTCTTCAAAACCTTATCCTCCATGTATTTGTTTACTAACTGTCCTCGAGATATCACACTAAACGACTGTCGTTATCACACATTTTATTGATAAATTAGAAAGTAAATAAAATATAACTCACACCTGATAACATTTAAGACACTTTTTTTAATATTAAAAGAGGATTCTGTGAATCGCAAAACGTTCACTAAATATACACGTGATTTTCTACGTTTTTACCTTCAACTATAATTAATAAAGAAAGTGAAGAAAGTAACTCGCAAAATTTTGCACACAAATACAGTCGTCAAGTTCATTCAATCAAAAATTCCCAATGAGCAACTGTCAGTGTCAAACAATTTGACATTTGAAACGATTATGTAACAATTAGTCGATTGTAGAATAAGAAGAAAGACTAAATGAAAGTCTACTAATTCCAAAATATAAACTCGGACCGAACTCAAAATTAACTGTAAAAAAAGTAAATAAGTATTATAAATATAATGTTTCCAATTTACATAAAATTATGCGTAGTGAGTGTATAATCAATAAAGCATCAACAATTTCCATTTGATAATTTTGTAAAAAAATCTACTTTTCCTTTGTATTCTATACCTGAAGATTGTCACATGTCCCGTGACGTCCCATACGCTATTAAACTTGTATCGATTTCAAGATTAATTGCTCTGCTAAATAAACTAGATGTAAACTTTGTTTGTGGTTTTGTTTAGTCGATGTTCTATGTCCCAGCACGGAATGGATTGTGGAATCTGTCATTGTCATTGAGTTTTGTTCTTGTTTTTAGTTGTCATTATTGTCACATCTCGTTTTTTCTTGAAAACATTATTGGAAAATACGATTTATTTACAAAGTTCATATAACTATTAACTTTGTCAAAGTTTTTTTCTTGAAAACAGAATTATCTGTAATAAATATGGAAGTCAGCACCCAAAAGCCGAAGAAGAGACCGACAAAAATTGAGGAGATGAGTAAGGAGCAAATACGTCAAGCAATCTTGAAGAAACGAGAATGTAACGCTAGGGCTCAAGAGATTGTAGAGAGCCTTTTGGAACGAGGAGTTACTGAATCATACTTACTGCAGTGTATCCCAGATATCAACCAGGAGCATTTTGATGATATTATAGAAGAAAGGGTCATCATCCATCTGTGTGGTTACCCCATTTGTCAGAAGGCGTTGTCAACGAAAGATATACCTAAACAAAAGTACAGAATATCGTTGAAAACTAACAAAGTTTACGACATCACTGCTAGAAAGAGTTTCTGCAGCAATTCTTGTTACAATGCAGCCATGTACATCAAGAAACAGATGTTGACAAGTCCATTATGGTTTAGAGAGTATGAAAATATACCAACATTTCATCTCTGGAAGCAAGATGCTATCGGAACAATGGGAGAGGAGGTTGATGTAACATTAATTGAAAGAGTTAAAATATCTGAAAAGAAATTCACTTCAATCAACGATTTCGCTGAAGCAAGCCTAAATGAAATTTCTCCTGATCCTAAAGATGAAAATGAAAGCAGTGAACAATCAAGTAAAACAAAACATGAATTACAATGCAGTACTGTTGAACAACAAACTGAGAATTTAACCAAAGCAATTGATACAACTGCTGATATTACTGAGAAATTAGGCAGTATTGACCTAAATCGAGATATCAACAACAGTAAACAAGATATTTATACAGAACTTGAGGATAGAATAAAGGACAGTAATCCTAAAACTCATGAACCTGAAATTAAAACCACCGCAACCACAGATTCACCTATGACTGATGCAGATAAAACCAAGGAAAATCGTAAGCCCGCACCTAACCCATTTAACATTGTTGGCGATATTGTAGAAAGACCGGAAAAGAAAATTGATCCCATAATAACCGCACACATCTCTAATGCTGTTGAGAAAGACAGCAAAGAAAACAAAAGTAAAAAGGTGCCACAGAAAAAGCAACCTTTAGTGACAGTATTAACTATTGAAGTCGAAAAATGCCTCGCTGAGTGGTTTACTTTAGACACTATACTTTTATTATTTGGAGAAGAAAAAGTCAGAGAAATGGTTGCACACAAAGGAGAGACTATGAAAGAGTACTTAAATAATTATGCTAAAGGAATATTCTACAGTTCCAATGTCTATGACCAGTATCAAGCGTTATGTAAGAAACTAAATATGTTGGAGTTAGAAGATAGAAAACTTGATAATCAAACATTGAAACGAGAGACAAAACCGTTGCCGGACTACACAATGCTGCAGGAGGAAAGTAAAAAAATGCAACTTAAAGTAAAAGCATTCTTCTCCGGGGAGACTGAAGTATCAGAACCAGTGACCGAAATACCTGTAAAAACTCCAGATATTGTGGAAGAAGAAAATTTTACAAATCTGCCTCTAGTAGACAAAAATTCACAGAACGCTCTACGTAGAAGAATAGTTTGTCAACATTTGAACAGAGTATTACCTGACATACTACGCTCTTTAGGTCTATTGAGCCTTTCCATAAGTTCTGACATTCGTTTATTAGTAAATACTTTTAAATTAAAAGCTAATAACATAATGTTTAAGCCAATACAGTGGACTTTGATTGCGATCATATTTATAAAGCTGTTGTCTCTGAGGGATAAACGGCTAGAATTCTTGATGCAGCAACCAACTGCTTACCAACATATGCAGCTGTTACTCCTAAGTTATAAACAAGATGGGGGATACCTAGATAGATTGATTTCTTGGCTTACAGATATAGATAGACTGTTACATACTAATGATACACAATTAACTATAGAATAAATTTTACATTTTATTTATTAAACATGTTTTTAATTGCAATCCCTTTTTTCATTCTTCCTATAAGAAACAATTTGCACATAGAGCCATAGAGGATTTGATTCAGTCTATATACTTGTATACAACCATTAGTTTTAGGGTCTTCAAGAAAATGATTTACAGAACAAAACATAGTATTTAAAAAAAATTGCCAAACTCTACATATAAACAAAATGACTACATCCCCCTCTGCATAGCCTTTTATATGATTGAATGATGATGTTTATTGCAGTACAGACATTATACTGACGCTTGTAAACCCAGAGAGGGTAAGCAGGGGCCAGGGGTGCCCGTGTTTTGACGAAGAATTTTATATGGAATTTCATTACACCGACGTAATGTTTGTCGAAGCAATGTTTTCCCTAATTTGATTTCGCCGAATCCCCAATGATTGGTTGGCCAAAAAATCATTCACAAATTTTATTTTAGTCGAATAGGTACTTACAAGGCAAATGTTTAATTTGGTCTTACAATAGAATGTAATGTTGAACCGACTCAGCGCACCCCGACTACATCAAGTCAAACTCTGTCCCCCCTAGTGGTATTTAAAAGTGTGGAGCCAAGAAGAAGTTCGCAAAGAAGGTCCCGAGTGGGCGAGACCGAAGCGCAGCGAGTGGGGGGAGGTGGCGAGCGAAGCGAGTCGGCGACCTCCTGAGCGTAGCGCTGGTGGAGTGTCCGAGCGAAGAAAGGGGCGACAACGCGAGTCTTCTGGTGGAGCAAACCCAGAAACACTTGCATGCATGCTTGTTTTCTTAGTTGCATGATGGGAAAATGAGCCATCTAACAAGTGTAAAGTGGCCAATAATGCAGTTGACTAACGCAACAGTGGCCAGCAGTCTAGTCGGCGTAACAAAAAGTTACAAAATATAATTAGGGACTTTAATCGTTTGGCGTTTTAATTATTCGACGAATGAAAAGTGACGAGATTTTCGGCCAGATAAACATATTATTTCAATATTCCAACAGAGAACCGGGTAAGCAGATGTGTTCTCGTATTCCAGGAGTCTACACTCACGTTTCGCCTCTGGTATTAAGTCCTCGCCTCTTACGTCTCGATTGCCCGGCATCGGAAGTGAATTATATTCAATCATTCCCCCCCATTCCTATTGTTTTCGTGCTAATATGAATTAATGGAGAGTGATTTTTAAAACACAAACAGAATTGCCTTACTAAAATAAACTTTATTAAAACTTAACATTAATTTTAAGTAACAAAACAATCAACTACTTAAATTAGGATCTAATATCGAAAGCGCAGCACCAACCAGGTGCAATGACCCTGTAATCAACACGGACGATCTATCGACAATTTTGTTTTTCTTCAAACTGACCAAGGCGTCTGCCACACAGCCAGCAACTGTCACATCCGTACAGCCTTCTTGGAAGTGTTGCCAAATCTCCGCGTGTTTTTCACACCTGGCTATAAGTTCTTCTTCTTCCACTAAGGAGAAATTGTCGTTGTTTTGACCTATGTTTTTGTGGGCAGTCGGGATGACGAAGTAGACTGTTTTGAAACCAATATCACGAAGTGGTTGAAGTAAGATTTCGGCGTTTCTGTCGCCTGTAGCACTGAATATCAGTACTTTGTCATGTAATCTGTAAAATATATATTTGTTAGAATGCGTGTTATAGACAATTTTGAGAGAGTGGATTACAGTTCGTATTCTGTGTAGTTTCTTCACCGAATCCTACTTAACAATAAAAAAACGTCAAAAAAACCCATTTGTCACACGAGGTTGTCGACATGTGGGATGTTGACTCAGCAGTCATTGCGCCGATAGTCGTTACAGCCAATGGCTTAATAGTCAAGAGCCTCGACCAACATCTGTTGAGGCTCTCGTTAGGCAGCTGGATGAAGGGTTTGATTCAGAAAGCGGTACTTCTGGACACAGCGCGTATTGTTAGGAAGTTTCTCTCTTTGGAGCCCTGACCCCCGGTAGCTTGGACCCTGTTCCCGATGCCGGTGGACTACTATTTTTTTTATATTTTGTAATATTTATTTGAATTATTTTAACCGCTAGCGGCCACATCGGTATTTAGACGATGACCTGGATTAGGACATAGAATACTTTTTATTCAAGTACATTAAGTACTTCTCCTAGGATGCGAGTGAAACCGCGATACACACAAAACTTACCTATTATTGTTCTTAAACCACTGTGCGCAGATCTCCATAGACTCCTTAGTATGAGCGCCATCCAAATAAAATTGCGCGTAATCTGAATTCACAACATGGTACCTTCCCGGCCACTTGCAAGACGTCAAACCTGTCATTGTCTCCTTCGTCACACATTTTACTACCGATTCTAATACTGGTTTAGTCAGGCCATTTTGACCGTTAACGACGTGTTTCTTAAGGCCGTTTTTTCTGTGTGTCAGTTTGGTGATTCTCATCCATGCGTGAGCCAGCTGTATGGCGAGAGACGCGTTCGTCTGGTAGGCTTCTACTTCAACTGGCAAGTGAGCTTGCTCTGTGTTTGGGAAGGTATAGGTTTTGTAGTCTGGGACTACAGTTAGGGGGCACTGAAAACATACGAAAATATTTTAATATAATTTACCTTTCGTGAGTGAGAAGTAGATTCGGATATTCGGATGCATATTTACCTAAACTTGAGATGTTGGCTAATATGAAACGCGCTTATGGGCTAATTTCTGAACGCAGCAACATTGACAGGTGATTAGTATGACATGTTCAGAAATTAACTCAATTTCAAAAGATTTTGTTTGGAATATTATATATTAAATGATTTTAAACTTTCGCGATTTGTACACATTATAAAAATACAGATTCGGGTCTAATCGCGTAAAAACTTAAAAGGCACTAAATAAAAAGTGACCACGGCCGGTGTAATTCGGCCGAAACGTCGGGATAAAAAGGTATTTAGTGCCTTTTAAGTTTTTACGCGATTAGACCCGAATCTGTATTTTTATAATATTATATATTATTCCGGGGTTCTAAAATTATTTTAAATGCTGAAAGATATTCTTTAGGGAGTAAGGATCAATGGTAAAACTAATCCAACTTCTCTAAAAATCTTTATTTTTTTGTACAAATCCTACCATGATTCTTTAATCATCTTGCTCAATCTATAGCGGTGGTATTAGCGGTAAAACGAGGAGGCTACAGAATGCGTATTTAGTAAACAAAGTAAAAAAAAAGAATGAAACGCGAGTCCTGCTATTTTTAGTCTTGGAAAGATTGTTGTTTTTGTGAGCTAGCCAATCAACAATGCATTAAAGCCTGACCTTCTGTCTCGTATTTTTTATGAATATTTGAAGTGTGAATACCTTAAAATTATTCGCGACATTTCTCAGCACATCCATAGCCTCTGGTGGCTGCTCCACAGTATATGCTTCACAACCAGTCTTCATAACACCCGCCTTAGCAACCGCGATCTCGGGTAAGGTGGTGCCTAGTATAGCCGTGTGATCCAGACCCAACGCGGTTATACCTACGACGGGGACCTTCCTGAAATGTTCAGATAAAAGAAACATTGAACCTTGGCTCTTTACCTTCTGGGCCAGACCGACCTTTGACAAATATTCGTGATTAAAATATCGTAAAGTTTAGTCATCGGTGGAACTGCAGTGCAATTCTGTAAGAATCTCACCTCGATCGCGACTGTCAATTAGATACTTGTCGTAACACAGCGTGGATAACAAAACTACGCGCTATTGATTATCTGTGTGTTATTTGGTTCTATTATTATCCATACCGTGACATTATGGATATCGAGCTAACCGTCAAATGTGAGGTGGGTTTCTTACAGAATGACACTACAGGAATATTCGCCAAAACAGTAAACCATGGCATTAAAAAACGTAAAAAAACATGAACTGTTAGTGCCAAGATATATTAGGCTGTAATAACACAACAAATAAAAGTACAATAATAGGTAAATAGGATGAAAAAAGATTGCATGTAGCGGAGATGAGAATGTTGAGATGGATGTGTGGAGTGACCAGAATGGATAAGGTCAGGAATGAGTATATTAGAGGAAGTTTGAAAGTAGCGGCAGTCACAGAAAAGTTGAAAGGGAACCGTTTGTGTTGGTATGGACATATGAAGAGCAGGGATGAAACGCATGTGACCAAAAGAGTTTGAACCTTATCACCCCGTTTATTAAGTCTATTATTAAATACGCTACTTTACCTTAAAACATTAGTGTAGTCTACAATGCCGCCGATGCCCACTTCCACAATGGCGACATCCACCTTCTCCTTCACGAACACGTTAAACGCCATCACAGTTAAGAACGAAAAATACTTTGGCATGTCGCCGTCGTGCGCCTATAAAAGAAATAACAAAACAATTAACCCCTTATTACAAATGATGGTCTAAGAAAAACCTAGGTTATAAAATAGCCCCGTCTCTTTTTGTTATATGACATAAGAAAGTGATGGGTATATTTTAAAGCTGGGTTTACCTTAGTCTTGGTTTAAACCATCTTTTGTAATAAGGGGTTTAAGTCCTCATTGAGAGGCGCGATTAAGGTTACCCGACAGGATTTGACGTGATATATTGGACGTTTTTTTTTTCACAGGCACGGCATCAGCACCGGCACGGCGCGGCGGCGAGTTAAATAGGGGATGAATGTTTGTATAGAATATCGTCACTTAACGGGTTCAAAATTTGACGCATGCGAAGTTAAGGGCTAAAGCTAGTACCTAATATAGGGCCTCTGACTCCTGCCAACGACGACTGGCTGGTCAAAATGCTTTATACATAATTATGTTCCCGTTCATTAATCACGTGAGGCTCGAAAGGGGGGGGGGGGGAGAGGGGGTTTGGCAAAAATCACGAAATATCACAAGGGGGGAGGGGGGTGTAGTAAGATATCACGTCTATTTATTTTTTTGTCAAACGCGCGATTTCTAAACCGAAAAGCGAAAATTTTTATGCCAGTCAAAAACAACCTGCAACCTTTCTGTCTAGACATTTTTATCATGGTCCTTAATTCAGAATTAAATTAGATTATACTTTATACCTGTATTTAAAGATAATATTCTAAAAATTTTAAGATTCTTTGTAAGTACTAAAAAATACACGTGATTTTGGGTGGGGGAGGGGGGTAGTCTTAAACCTCACCACGTATCACCAGGGGGAGGGGGGGGTTAAAAATGCTAAAAAAACATCACGTGATTATTGGACGGCCCCCTATAAAGAACGTAGAGAGCTTAATAAGTAAAAAAGTTTCCCATTAAAAGTATGATTGCGCGGGAGTCGAGAGGATATTGGGTAGATGATGACGGATTGATAGTTTATAGGTACCTTAGTGCCATCAAGCATATCGTAAACCTGATGGAAATGTTTCGCGAATTGATCTTCAGTGATGACGCGGCCGTCGAGTCGGATGCGCTCGCGCACGGCCACGAGGTGCGGCGACGAGTAAAACCCTGTACGGAACCCGTGGTGACGGAGGATTGACTCGCACATCGCGCTTGTTGACCCCTGAAATTACAATTAGGTATAATTATATGCATTACAAACGTTTTTTTTTTGTTACATTATACACGCTGTTTATGTTTTTTTAGTCTTGACAAAATAATTATCTCTATCGATTCGGGAAGTTGACTAATTAAGATAGAGGAACGAACAAAAAAACTTTTACGTAACGGATACTTAACATCTGTTTAAAAGTGTAATAATAACAAACATTGTGTACTATGTATGTATGTATACTATGTATGTATACTAATAAAAAATGTATCATGAGGTCTACTGAAAAGCTTACAAACCGCAGGGCAGCTTGTGGCGAGCTGTTGGTGAGTGGCGACACTGCGTACCCTATTGCCTCAGAGAGTCGGTCAGGGCCTCGTCTCCAGGTTGCCTTTATTGGCTGGCTGGGGTGGAAGCCCAAGAGTGCCCGCAGGACTCTCAACTCTGGCTTGCCTTTATCGGCCGGCCAGAGGGGGGCCGCCAGAGCTATATGCTCGGGGGTGGAAGTGTCTAAAGGCGTAATAGCGGGGAAACCCACTCCGGGTCTCTTAGACCCGCGACGGCGAAACCGGGGCCACACCTCTCTACACCTCCAGCCGCTCACACGTCTGTTGCCCCCTTCGCCTATGTACTGGCGGCTTTTCAGGGGGCCCAGTTAGTGAGCTGGCGAGTCACCGTCTGCCAACACTTCAATTTTAAATGTTGAAAGGCAGACGCCGTTTTCTCTCGGCAATAGAAGTTATCTAGTCCACCTAACACCCCATCCCATAGACCAGATATTTTTCACCATATTTTACAATAGTCTTGCACCCACCTGGGACGGTCCATGACTGTACTCCAATAGTGCAGCCGTGGATAGTCCCGGGTTGGTGCCCCACCCCATTTTAGATTAAAGCTCTCAAACGGGCCTCTGCGCGTTGGACCTGTGTCCCCGTGTATGCCTTCCAAAGGACCGGACATCTTTCGCACGGAAGATGAGCCGTGATGTCCAAAAAAAAAAAAAAAAAAACAAACATTGTGTACTAAAAACATGTTGGTTCTAAAATAGGTACCTAGTACTTAGGGCTTGACTCACAGACCTCACTTACTTTATTTTGCGAAGTAAGTAGGTCAGCGTTTCATACGAGTATCAACCTTAAACCCTTTACAAATAATGTTCATATTCGTATATTGCGTATTATAAGCATTTAATGAACATTCATTTTGTACAAATAATGAATTCATATTCGTAAATGAAGTCAATTGTAATTTATTTGCTGTAATTATTCATTGTGTAGTCACATATTATAATAATAAGGATACACATACCTAAAATCAAAAGCGATTTTCTTGTAAAATTACTAATTAAAATTATCAAGTATTCACAAATATACTAAGTATAGAAACTATCACTAAATTATGTACTACACTAAGTTTCTACAAATACATACAAATTATGGTACCAAATATTTCTTAATTAAAATCTAGTCTCTAATAGAAAATCGCTCTTTAAGCCTGGTATGTGTATACACATTATTTCACGTGACTATACTCGTACTCATAGTTTTGTATATTTACAGTATATCATAATTACCTTTCCTTTGGTTCCAGCAATATGTATGACAGATAGTTCATCCAACTTTGTCAGACTCACTCCAGTTCTCGACAAATAGTTCTCCATATCTTCTAAATTTGTGCATTTCTGAAAAATAAATAATCAACTGCTTTATTCAGTTTGGATTTAAATTATATTCTTACTAATATTATAAATGCAAAAGTAATTCCGTCTGTCTGTTTGTAACTTCTTCACGACTTTTTAGTCGTGAAGAATCGTTGAACCGATTTTGTTTAAACTTTGTACAGAGATAGTCTGGAACATGGAGAAGGACATAGGTCATACTTTTTTTTTCGAAAAACGCGGAATACGCGATAAACGAAATCAACGCGCGGGCGAAACCGCGGGCAACATTTAGTTAACAATAATTTGTTTAGGTTCAAGATCTTTAAGATCCACAAGTATGAAAATTAAAAGACAATGTTTAAAAATTCTTTTAGATGTTTATGATCAACCTTGTCTACTACAATACACTATACACCCCGGACGAATGCTTTAATATATTTGTAGCAGCTTTTTGAGTTAGATAAGTAAGATTTAGATAGAGTTAGATAAGCTGATGTATGAGAATGAATTTTACAAGCTAATGTATGTACCATGGAGTAGGAAAACCGAGTACCTTTGTACTTTACCTATTCTCTTCAGAATCACGGCTCATCTCCCGTGTGGAAGATGTCCTGTCCTTTGGAAGGCATACACGGGGACACAGGTCCAACGCGCAGAGGCTCCTTAGAGAACTTTAATCTAAAATGGGGTGGGGCACCAGCCGGGGACTATCGACTGTTGCACTATTTACCTATTCTTATTATTTTGACATTGCATTAAACAGAATACGATTATTTGACTCATTAATATCATGCAATTACTTTTATTTAAACTTTTGCATGCCTGCTTCTGGCGAAACACGTAATGCCACATAATCACCATGTAACACAATTTAATACCATGATTCATGTCATTCATGCAAATAAAATTTCATTTCACTACTTAATTTTCCTTCACTTTATCTTTCTGTCCAATGTTCTGTGTGTACATACATAAATAGTTGAATTAAGAAGAAACATTTTTATAAAATTTAAAGTCTGCTGGTATATGCTCTAAGGCTGCACTCGCTAATTCTTACAAAGAGGTGTTTTAAAAAAGAATTACAGGATCAAAAAGATCGATTCAAACAAGAAGTGCGATGAGACTATTAGTCCAACGAGTTCGTGCGCGACCGTCCTAAGGGGCGACAGACGTTGGGGGGACGCGGGGAAACGCGCGTGCTGCGCCACAAGTACTCTGTTCACCCAAAGATAAGTCCTGACAGGTCGGTGATTCCGTAAATTGTAGCCGTAAGCCGAGACTGCTATCGAAAAAACATTAACGACATCATCAAAAACCGTAAAATAGCTATAATTATTATCTATGTTTTGTTTTTTGAAAATATTTGATATTCTTGCTGTAGTATTTGTATGGTAACGTTTTGTAGAGAAAAGTCACTAATCAACTTAGGCTTAAAACGCACTTGCGGCCAGCCGCAATGCGGGCGGCGTGCAGCCGCAGCCCCAGAACAAGCGGAGCGGTTGACGGCTGGCCGCAAATCAGTGCGTCGATATCACAGTTTACTGTGTCGATATCATGCGGTTTCATGTAAAAATCGATGTGCGGCCCGCCGCATACGGCATGCCGCCGCGCCGCATCCCGGCCAGCCGCTAGTGCGTTTTAAGCCTTACAGTGAAAAGGGTAGGTATAGGTGCTACCGCGCCCCCCCCCCCCCCCCCTCTGTCACGCACTATGTTGTCGGACTATAGACGCGACACGCGACCGCGACGTCCACTTTATGGATAGCAATCGAACTGTTATTGACATTATTTTGACGACACGTTGGTGTACTGCATTTCTGCGCTACGGGTCGCGGTTCGATTCGTATAATTATAGGTACCTATTCGTAGTTGTCCCGGGTCAGAGTGTTTGTGTAAGTGAAGATAGTAATTTATGTCGTGGGTAATACACCCACGACACAGGAGAAATTATAAATGAGTCAATCATTTACAAAAAGGTTTATGCCATATCTGTGCCCCTAGTGAAAAAGGGTATACGCTTAAACCCTTAAGAACAACCCTTTTTCACTAGGAGCACAGATAATATAAGGTCCAAACAAAATACCTGGACAAACTTTTACAGATCACAATACTTATGAATATGAATAACTTTGACTAAGGGACCAACTCGGAAATCTAAAAAAACAGGTGTTCCATACAAAAGTGCAATACTTAAACGATCAAAATGTATGGAACAGCTGGTTTTTTTATATTTCGGAGTTGGTCCCATAGAAAAGTTGTTCATATTTATGAGTACTTGATCTGTAGAAGTTTGTCCACTATTTTGTTTGAACCTTATACATAATTGGTTCATATTTCTGCGAGAAGTTTGAAGTGATTCTGCTATGTGACCCTCATTCTTTTAAGTAACCCTTATTCTTTTGATTTAGAACCTTAATGATGATGGCCCATCCACCTGCATGCAATATGTGCCTACAACTATTACAAGAAAAATGCATGCTATTACAAAATCATTTACCTTGTCAAGCTGAGGTAGGGTGCTACTTACTTGACCAGTTCTAATATCTCTTCTGATCTGTTCTATGGCGGCTTTGTTTGACTGCAGCACATTCAACTTGCGCACAGCCTCCTGGAATCATAATATTCTAATTAATAAATCACACTGTTCATTGCAGTAACTACTGCAATTTACTGACAACACTGCTCCCAAAAAACTTTTTGGGAGCAGTATTGCCAAACGTCTCGCTTCTGACGAGATGTCCCGTTTCGAAGCCCTGTTAGGACAGCCAGCGGTTCCGCTAGTGCCCTGAGCGGGATGCTTTAAATCCCGTTATTTCGCCAAAGTTAGTAATATTGATGACGCAATTAAAAAATGTTGAATTCAATAAATTTTTAAGTAATTTTGTTTAGGGATTTTTATGCTTTCCTTTTACATCGCGTTTTTTTTGTCCCATTCCCGCTTTTTTTCGTTTCAGTCTTTGCTGTTTGGATAAACGGATCTGGCAACACTATTTGGGAGATACATGGTATAACAACACAAGTTCCTAATCTGTAGGTATAACGATACTGCATCTTGCCGTGACAGCTAGATCACTTGACTGTAGGTACGTTACTACGTCATAGCTACGGATGAACAAATAAGCTTCGGCGTCTTTTGTCAAACTTTGTTGTTACTAGTGGGAAAATATTACAAATCGTGAAGTGGCGGTTGTCCCTTAAGTGGGCTATTTGCGAGCACGACCGCTAGTGTGCCAACGAGCCCGCGAGCCATACCGCGGTTTCAAAAACCGGAGGATTGGCTCGCTGGCTCTTTGTTCATGCTTGAAATTCTAAGACCGGTATAAAAACCGCCAGTAGATAAGCCGAGCCGACGGACTACGAGCCAACAGTTTTTATGGTGAAATTGGTTCACCAATAACAGCCAGTACAAAAAAATACTAAAAGAAAAATGTAATTCTACTAAAAAAATAACTAACACACATTTAAACGACACATTATACTCAGGGCCGTCTTTAACTTATTGGAGGCCCTGGGGACATTAGGATAATGGGGCCCCAATGACCTGGACAGAACACTATGTTGTTAAAATAGACAAAGAAATTTGTTAAGCAAAGTTCTAGATTTATTTTTATTTCTTTAAAGTCACATAAACTGCATAGATAATAATAATATAATCCACAAAAGAGAGTAGAGTAGCTTCGCGCTTGCAAAAGCTAATAAGCAAGTAGGTAAGTACCTACTGTAGTCAGTCATTATAGTTTGATTTTTTCGAAATAAAATGTTTTTTCGGTAATAAATATCGGTTATCGTTTGGTGATATGGCAGGAACTTGGGGGCCCTATCGATCGCGGGGCCCTGGGCACTTGCCCAGAGTGACCAGTGGGGCAGAGGGGCCTGATTATACTGTGACGCAAAGACCTAAAGGTCGACGTAAGTACAGTAAAATGGAGTTTTAAAAGGTAAACCCACATCAATACAACGCAATATTTTCTCGGCTAATAATAAAATTACGTCTTATAGATGTTACGGTGTTACACCGAATTCGGATGTTGCTTATGCACTATTCCGATCTCTGATTCAAATTCAAACAATTCAGGGGCCATCTTTGGCATATCCTATTGGCGTCTGATTTGAATCCGAGGTAATGCGAAAGCGTTCATACAAACAGTACTACGGCTACTTCGGTCCGTCAATGGTTCTTCCGAATTAGAAACTCACGGACGACGGATAGAAATCGGAAGACGGATGCCGGCCGGATGTAGTGCGTAAACTACCATACAAATAGTTCTACGGCTACTTCGGAACGTATTTTCACGGATTCGGATCGGATGCAGTGCGTAACCACTGTAAAGCAATATCCGAATTCGGTCCGAGTTTTTTATATCCGTATTTTCGCGGTATCGGATCGGATGCAGTGCGTAATCGCTCTTACACTGAGCGTCACGTCTAATACACATGTACCTATTGCCTGATAAGACCTAACCGACACAACATTGACAAAGATTAAAGATTAGTTCCATTCATCCAAGCTGTGCGTAATATAAATCTGCAACTAAGGTTACCATTTAGAAATTAAAAAATGTCCTGACAAAAAGCCGGACATTTCAATAAAAGTCCGGACATTCTAGTCACAAAATGCAAACATACGAAGATTTATTGTTTGATCTCGTTAAGTTGATTGTTAAAGATTTATGTTTTGTTTTTAGATGAATGAGAAGTTAAGAAAGATTAATAAGTTAGTTGATATTACATAAGTAAGTTTAATTACTGGTATTCCATCTAAGTCAAAAAATCTGGACCAATTAAAGAGCCGGACAAAGTCCGGACAAAAGTCTAGAAGTCCGGACATGTCCGGACAAATCCGGACGGATGGTAACCCTACCTGCAACCTAATTACGTAAAGCCGTGTACGCCACGAGCGAACACGAATATCGAACACATCGTTTGCACGTGCGTGCGTACCACTACTGAACAGTGTGTTCGGCGAACACCTTCATATTGATTCGTGTTCGATGTTCGTGTTCGCGATGTTCGTGTTCGTTCGTGCTTACAGGGCTTAACAGTCTCTATAATTAAGCTCTGAAATGCAAATGAAGGAGTACATGCTAGCTATGAATGAGCTGGTGGGCTCAAGTACCTGTAACTGTGAGTGCTCACATCCAGTGACCACCAATAATACCTCACCCAACGTTGAGCTCTTACCGGTTCATTCTACGTCTGTGTGTGATACCTCCATAGTGCAATTGTGTAACAATAAAAAAACTGCTAATAGCTCCCTCAAACTAACAGCTATAAATGTTAATAACCCCCACAGTGTGGCACCCATACTTAAACCTAAACTTGTCATATTTAGTGATGAAATTGGTAGACATATGGGCCAGTTGCTATCATTTTATTGCAAGGGACATTTAGTTACAAATTATTGTATGCCTGGGCTAAGTTACCTTGACTTATTGAGAAAAATTACTAGTTTTAATTTTGGCCAGGATACAACTTTATTAATTTTAGTCGGAAACAGAGGAAATGTGAATAAAAAAAGTCTGCTCCAGTATTATAATAAGCTGTGTGAGCTTAACTTAAGAAAAATTGTTATGTTCACATTCCCTTACAGTAACAACTTGCCACAGGAAGAAAATAATACTAGATATAAGCTTAACATATTATTGCATACATGGACATGCAATAATAGTCAATTCCACCTTATTGACACTAACAATTATGTTAGTAAACATTTATATTTGACAAAATATAGTTACTATCTTTCGAAATATTGTAAAAGACAAATAGCTATGTCGCTATCCTATTTTTTTGATATTTCAGCCAAGAATTTGGCTATTGATACGGTTGCTTCTATTGAGCAACTACCTGACATTTGCAATTATTATAATTTAAATTAGATATTGAGACAATAGAGACAACCTCTAGCTTAATTATTACTGATGTGATTATTAATGATAAACCTATTTCAAAAATAACAAAAACCAAGTTTTTAAAAACCATCAACCTGGTGCACCAAAATATCCAAGGAATGTTTAGTAAAGACCTTGAAATTGAATTGTTTATGAACAGCAACAACATTGACATTTTCTGTATTACCGAACATTGGTTAAAAAGCTATCAGTTCATATTCAATTTCAATAATCACCAAGTTGGTAGTTCGTTCAGCAGAGAAAATGCTATACATGGTGGCTCATTGATTTTATTAAATAAACAGCTTAAATATAAAGAACGTAAGGATATTGTGAGCCTCTCTGTTGAGCGGACAATTGAAATAGCCTGTGTGGAGCTGGAGCGGTTTGTTGTATTGAGTGTGTACAGACCACCATCATCATTATATGATTCTTTTGAAAATATTATGGATCAGGTGTTGCAAAAAATTTGCAAGCTAAATAAAAACGTTTTTGTATGTGGCGACTTCAATGTAAATTTGTTGGAAGATACTTCTATATGTCTTAAAATTAAAAATTTGTTTAAATCATATAATCTTGAAAATCTATTTTTGGAGCCTACGAGGATAACTGCCACTTCAACTACTTGTCTGGACAATATATTTACAGATATTGTACCTAATAGTAAACAGATAATAAATCAACTTAACTCTGATCATTGTGGACAGTTGATAACATTTCTTAAGGAAGACAAGAAAGTGGTAAAAAAGGATATTACTGTAGTGCCTAAAACTGTGGGTCGCTTGGAAGGATTTAAAAATAAACTTATTAGCAAATTGCCCTACTTGTGTTATAGTGATGATCCTAACCAGTTATACAATACATTTTTTAACATGTTTTGTACAGAATTTAATTTAATTTTTATTCCCAAGACGATCTCAGTTAAGGGTACTGCAACCTTCAGTGAATGGGCAACTATAGGTATACATAAAAGTCGGAAAAGACTTTATGAGTTGTATGAAGAAAGAAACTATAATAATAGTGTAGAATTTTGTCAGTACGTTAGAGATTATTCAAAATTATTTAAAAGAATTTGTCTTGTAGCCAAAATTCAATATTTAAGTTCAAAAATTAAGAATAGTAATAACAAAATTAAAATGACTTGGGATATAATCAACAATGAGACTGGAAGAGTCAGGAATCGAAGTAGTGACTCTAGCCTTACTATTGATAATAAAACGATTAAATCAGACTTAGAAGTTGCCACAGCTTTTGAACACTTCTTCACGGACATTCCAGTCTCAACTACGAAATCCCTGAAGTCATCCCCCACTGTTGCGGAATCCCTATTAAAAGAAAATGTTAATGTGTGTACTGATGAATTAAATTTCCGTTATGTAAGTGGTAAAGATATTTTAAAAACTTTCAATACCCTTAATGTCAAAAAGACCGCCGATCTTTGGGGTAACTCCGTTGAGGTTACGAAATCTATTATAAACATAATAGCACCTGAGTTAGCTGTCATTTTCAATAAATGTATTGACGGTGGTGTATTTCCTGACTTAATGAAAGATAGTAAGATTATACCTTTATTTAAATCAGGTAGCACATCTGACCCTACAAACTTTAGACCTATTTCTGTGCTACCCACCTTTAGTAAAATATTTGAAAAATTAATCCTTAATCAGTTGCAAACCCACTTTAATAAAAATAAGTTATTACATAGGAAACAATTTGGTTTCACAAGAGGTCGCTCTACAACCGATGCTGGTGTTGAGCTTTTAGGTAATATTTTCAATGCCTGGGAGGATTCACATGATGCCTTAGGCATCTTTTGCGACTTGTCAAAGGCATTTGATTGCGTTTTTCACGAGACATTGGTCAGGAAACTACATCACTATGGAGTTAGAAACACCGCTCTGGATCTTCTTATTTCGTATTTGGGTAATAGGATCCAGAGAGTGGACGTTAATGGGAAGAGATCTCCGGGGTCTGTGGTGACAATGGGTGTTCCACAGGGCTCAATTCTTGGCCCGTTCCTGTTTCTCGTTTACATTAATGACCTACCTTATCTCATAAAAGATAATCAAGAGATTGTGTTGTTCGCAGATGACACATCACTGTTATTCAAACTTAAACGGCAGCAGCCGGTTACTGTCGATGTTAATAACGCTCTCTCTGAAGTAGTGCACTGGTTTAATGTTAACAATTTACTTTTAAACGAGAAAAAGACTAAATGTATTAGATTTTTGACACCTAATGTTAAGCAGGTGAAAACCAGTGTAATAATAAATGGAGCCGAGTTGGATCTTGTGGACACCACTACGTTCTTGGGTATAACTTTAGACTCGAAACTGCAGTGGGGCCCACATATAAATAAATTGTCGAAGAGACTCAGTTCTGCAGCTTACGCGGTCTATAAGATACGCCAGCTAACTGATGTAGAGACAGCCAGATTGGTATATTTTAGTTACTTCCATAGTGTTATGTCGTACGGCATTTTGTTGTGGGGAAATGCCGCCGACATTCAAACTATCTTTGTTTTGCAGAAGAGAGCTATTCGAGCAATTTATAACCTTAGCTTTAGGCATTCACTGAGGGATAAATTTAAAGAAATTAATATAATGACGGTCGCATCTCAATATATTTATGAAAATTTGATGTATGTTAAGAAAAATATTAGTTTGTTCTCTAAGAACAGCGACATTCATAGCGTCAATACTAGAAATAAAAATAAACTTATACTACCAATGACTAGGCTCCAAAAAATTAGTAATTCATTTAGGTGCCAAAGTATACGTTTCTACAACAAGATTCCAAGCAATATTCAAGAACTAAGTCTCAATAAATTTAAGTCCTTCGTAAAACAGAAACTTTGTAATAAGGGTTTCTATAAAGTTAAAGATTATATGGACGATAAAAATGCTTGGAATTGAGCCGCTCGCTCTTATCATAGAGATACCTATCATTGAAATCATTGGAATTATTTCATATATATATTTTTTTTTTTTTTGCTTATTTTGACATTCTGCATGGTGATTTATTGATAATTATTATTATGGAATTATTATTATTGAATTATTACTTTTTTTACCTTGACATTTTGTCGACTATTATTATTAATATGTCGTTTGTTTTTATTTTTTATTTTATTAAATTGTGAATGTGAGTACAGTGTAGGCTAGCTTTATTACATTTTTTACAATTTACATTTCGTAAAACTGTTTGGGGGTTTGAGTATTTTTTTTTTTTTGACCTACGCAAATGTCCGGCTGATTGGTGTCGTCGTGCGTCGGGTCGTTGAGCTCCCTAAAATAAGGTTGAGCTACACGATGACTGATGCATGCGTGCCGTCAGTTGGGACAGGTCAACTCAAACCTGCTATGGCTCTTTCCTCAAAAGACCATTCCAAACGTTGCCCTACATTGTTACACTCGCATAGTTTTATACCACAATGTCTGGACTTTAAAAGAGACGTTGACCTCTGAGTTTGTTTCGGCTTTTCTTCTCAGAGCGAGTCAGATAGGAAATGCCGGCGCCATCTAGTCTTAAAAAAAACATTACATTGACTTGTAAAAGTGTCTGTAACAGATTTATTTACAGAAATAAATATCATTTATCATTTTATAGCAACAGCTTTCGTTTTGGCAATACAACAATATTCCGGGTAGTGCATACAACATTGTTGAACTGTCAAAATCAATGCTATTGTGATCGCGAGTGTTTCGTAATTAGGGTGCTGAACAAATAAAATATATTCATGTAAATATGCATGAAGTTTTTTTACGGTTTTAGAGTCGTGATTAGCTGTATGGTATTTTCATGGTTTAAGAACTGTAACTTACTTATTTAATGGTGAATTTGATCGTTGGTTAGATAACATTTGCAAAGTAATAAGAATTTTTCTTTTTACTTAATACAGTATTATAATATGCAATAATAATATAAATTTTATTTAGCTACTTAATTTTTAATAGGATACATTTTATTCTTCAGCGGATAGTAGGGTTTTCACCCCAGATACGGGGGACCGGGAATTCCCAAGAATACGGGGATTTTCGTACGCGGGATCCGTTTGGCGGGAATTCCGCCTACCCGGGAATTATTTGAAATGATTGTTTTTCATTGTTTGACTAAGAAACGTCTAGCAAGAATTTAGGTATTCCAAAACATTGTTTTGTTTTTTACAACATTAAAAGAACACAATAAGGTAGTAAAAGAATTTGTAGAAAACATGAAAGATATGCCCCTGCAAAATCTGCATAGGCGGATGCCTATGAAGATTTTGGAGGGACCATTTTCTATCCAACTCAAGCATAATTTGTACTATACACCTCTGCCCAACCCTTCGGGGAATACAGACGTGATGTTATGTTATTATTACGTAATAAGAAAAAATTATTGGCTTCTAAGACAATTTTGTAGCATATTGTTTACTCATAACACAAGTGTAACTTAAAAATACATGAGAACAACAATATTATTAAAAAAAATATCACAGGTTCCTGGTAATTATTTAAGAAAAAAAAACCCGATTCAAAGAAAATCAAAAGGTCTGGGAACGTGAAAATCCTAACAGATGGATTTCCATGCCAAGTATAGCATACCCTATTTCTAGAACTACGTACTGTTATTTTATTGTTGGGGTTGTGTCTTTTATAAAATAATTTGTGAAAACAAATTAACAAAAAAAATTACAAAATAATGTAAAATGTAAATTTAAGATTGGTGTGGATCAATCACAAAATTGTGAAGTTAGTTATTTGTCAACAATTTAACAGATAAATGGTATACAATAAAATTGTTGTTGATAATATTTACAAACAAACTAAACTGCCTAACCAACTATTAAGATTTGCAGACATTTATTATTTCAATGGAACATTTAACTAACAACAGCCGCTGCTGCTAACTTTGTACCTAGATGAAACTATATGAAACTTTCTAATACAGAACAATATGATGTGGCAATATTTCCCATAACAACACAGAGTTTATTGCAACAACAAACACTACATACGTCAGTCTCAATCAAAATAATAAAATAAAAATACTCTCAGAACTCGTACCTCGTAACTTGTTTTCGTCGAACACATCCTGACAGCTATACTAGTCACTAAACAACTACGGAATAAGCGGACGCTGTTCATCTGCACGTCATCCGTCCAATGGACGGTGTAACGACGTAATTATGCTGCAATTTAATGTAAAAAACTGTGACCTCGCCGCGCACGACGAGCCAATAAAATCACATGGCGTTTTTCTTGGTCTCCTACTACTTATCAATGAGGCATACGACATCTGACCCCTCATATTAGCTACCTATTGTCATAACATCAAACCGAACTGAGCCGGTAATTAGCGATAATCGTTTCCTAGAACCAAACAAAATTACGTAAACATGACATAACCTTACAAAAACATGTGAAATTGACAAACAAAACAACATGACAGTGACAGACAGCGCTGACCATAGAGTACAGACATAGAACAGAGCACACGCGAACACATCACTATAGCGATTGGAAAGCCGAGTTATTTAGCTCACTCGAGTAACCTAAGTTACTCGTTGTATTGACTCGAGTTGTTTTTCTTTAAACTCGAGTTGACTCGTTACGGTGTACGGTGCAGGAGCTGGTAAGCGAGAGCGAGCGCTCGCGCGCTCGCGGCACTGCTTACTCATTTACTCAATATCCGAGCAGAGCGACGAGTGAGCGAATCAGCGAGGTACAGAGCGAGCGAGAGAGAATAAGAAAGAAACATCATGATCCGCTAAATCATAAGTCTTGATTCAAACCAACCACGTAACTCGGCGGAAGATTGACGCCGCGCCGCTTACTGACTCGCTGTTTGTTTGTTTACATTGTTTTCTTTAATGAAAGAGAACACGGGTTAAATAGCCCCGCGCAAAAAAAAAAACACGAAATGTTCATGTATCCTATAAACGTACCAATTCCATTTATCGTGCCCAACTCGATGACTTCGCTCGTTCATTCAGAAAACATTAAAGATACCGAGTTGAGTCAACTGAAATCTCGAGTTGAAATGAAACCATAGCCAACTCGGTGATCCGGTTCGTTCATACAAACATAGAACGAATTGTCGTTTACCTACTTAGACGCAGATCCAAGTCGACGTTCACTGCAAATCAAGTGAAGTGGGTTAAAAAAAAAACTCCTTACGTTGCACATCACTATCAAAGTGACATCTGTAAATCGATGCGTTCAGAAACTTGGTACGTTATCTTTGATGTTGATAAAAAGTAAATAAAAAACAGCAATATTATAAAACAAATAATCAAACAAAATACCTAGGTATCGAAAAGCTTTACATAAAAATGCAGTTAAAATTACAGCTTGATTTCCAGAGAAAACCGAAAAAATAACGTAAATTAACTATAATAAAAGTACTATAATCCTTAAAATATAGCTTGATTAGAATGACAGATGTCAGCAAAAGTGACGACATAACTTTGTAGTTACGTCGAACGGGTAATTTATATTGGCACACGAAAAATCACTCACCTATCACGTAACTAGCATGATAACATATTTTTTTTAAATACAGTGCTTCCCATATAATTCAAAATATTAAAAATCAGCTTGAAAACTGAAATAATTCTTACTGATTCATGGTCTTAAATTATAAATCTAACGTTCTTCAAAAGTTATGTCATATTGCAAAAATGTTAGAGATGGGACACATCGATAAATGTAAATCGATTGAATACAAAAATTATTACGTTTGCGTTATTAAAATTTTATGCGATGATAATAAATAAATATACCTACTTCGTACAATATTAAAAAGGTCTTTAAAAGTTTTAAATGTATGTTTTAGATATAAACTATTGCGGCTATGATTATTCGTCATGGGTATCAAATCCAAAGTTCTCGGGTATGCATGCTGACGCTGAATATGAGGTCAAAACTCAAATTAAAAATGGCGGCCATGAATATTTGCAAATTAGTTGTCATGGGTGTCAATTTCATGGTTTTTTCGGTGTGCTGATGCTGAAAATAAGGTCAAAATCCAAATCCAAGATGACGACTACGAAAATATACAAATTATACGTAAGTATTATATTTTGTATCTCTGTTCACGGCTCATCTTCCGTGCGGAAGATGTCCGGTCTTTTGGAAGGCATACACGGGGACACAGGTCCAACGCGCAGAGGCCCCTTTGAGAACTTTGTATTATATTTATTTTTAATGATTTATATCGATTTAATCAGTCCTTTCCCAGCACTAGTCACACCAGTTTGGCAGCTGCGTACCTATAAGTAATACGTACTACGTTCTATAAAAAGTCCTTGGGCAGCTGTCATTCTAATCAAGCTATATTTTAAAGGCCTCTCTGCATTCGCGCGCGAATCACGGCGTGAAATCGCGGCGCGGATCGCGGTGCGAACCACGACAAAATTGCTAAGTTCCACATTCGCAGAGGTTCGCGCCAGGTTCACAGTATAGTTCGCGTTCGCGCACATAACGAACATGGACGCCAATATTGCTGCTGCGGGAGCGGGACTACTTTGCGCATTAGCGATTTATAATTACGGGTTCTGCTTGAAAACATTCTAAAAATGATAGTTCTAATTGGTTAGACCAATTTGTGCTCATTTTCAAAGCTTACGTGCGTAATACACTATCTTGTACGTAATATTCTGTAGGTATCCCTATATAAATTACAGACAAGCGCTCGGTGCACTCGACGCGACACGACTGAGCTCATGAGCTGCTGCTGCTGCGCGCGAATGTGGAGCCTAGTCGCTTTCGCGCCAAGTTCGCGGCTTGCGAACCCTTTGTCGCGGGACAAAAAACCGTCAATTTTCGGGAACGAGACACGAACGCGACGCGAAGCCGCGAAAAATATGCGAATCGGATCCACACTCATGAATCGCGGGTGATTCGCGGCTTCGCGCGCGATTCGCGCGGGTATGTGGAGAGGTCATCCTTAGAGCATATACCTAATATGCTCTAAGAGGTCATCATGGATCGCGGGTGATTCGCGGCTTCTCGCGCGATTCGCGCGGGAATGTGGAGAGGAGGACTATAGGTATAGAGCCTACGGAAAAAAATGTAAAGAACATTTTAGGAAAATAATAGTAGTTATTTTATATTATCATTGAGTTATTAACATTTTTCTGTCAATTCGCGGTTTTAAATGGACATTCTGCTTCTGGTTCAAGTTTTGTGCCTGTAAAAAAGGTGTGAACTTTATTTTGGGGGAAAGAAGACGATGGGGGCGCAAACCTTATGGGCATTATTACAAAAGATGGTTTAAACCAAGACTAAGGTAAACCCAGGTTTAAAATATACCCATCACTTTCTTATGTCATATAACAAAAAGAGACAGGGCTATTTTAAAACCTAGGTTTTTCTTAGACCATCTTTTGTAATAAGGGGGTAAGAGTTGGCGTACGGGTGGCGCAAACCTTTAACAGGCCCTGTCAGCCAAAATTACGATTAAAGCACACCGACGCCGACGGTGTGGCGGCGAAGAGCCGTGGTCGCAAGGCAAACCGAACGGTGAGCCGCCTGACCGCGTGGCTCTCAAGGATGCGCGAAACGATTGAGGGTTGGGCATTCTATGGCCGGTGCACAGAATACCAAATACGATGTTTGTGATAGACCTGGACGTAGGTATTTAAAATGGTGGGCTGACACATGGTAATTATCGCTTTCCTTGCTGAAGAGGAAGAAGAAATTAAACAGAAAAATAAAAGAAGATTTTGGGTGACCAAACTAAATACGGCTGCAACGATATTTGGCTAAAATACCTACCCTGTGTGAGAGTTTGTCAAGTGATAAATTATATGATTACATTAAAAATCTTCGTTTTATTATCCAACAACACCTAACTACCTGTCTTATTCCAGTGGCCGCGCGCGCCAAGCCCACAGAGCGCTCTTCGCGGGCGGCGCTTTGAGTTTCCCAGTATATGTTTTGCTATTCCAATTCCAGTCGTCGTATGTTGTTGAATTGTTACTAAATTAGTCTGATCGCCGCCACTGCATCGGTGTGCGCTAACCCTAAGGGTGTTACTGCCGCTACAGCCACGAACGCAAGGTTGCGAAAAGGTAACATCACAAATACCTTTGCTTGCCGGAAGTCAGTACCTAGATTTCGACAAACTGCAATAAATTTTATAGGTAAGTAAGTTTTTGAAAAATACCCTGAATTCACAGACAGGGATACAACCCTGTCCAAGAATCCTGAATTCGTTCTGTGACTTGTGTTCTGTGACACTTTCGTACCTACCCGGAACCTTAGAGCTTAACGGAACCCATAAAAGTTTTTGAAAAATACCCTGAACTTGTTTTGTGGCTCTGCTGCACAGAGTACTTTTTTTATACAAAGGGTTCTGTGACTGTATTGTTACTGGTTGCGCTATGAAAATTATTTGTAAAAATAAAAACAAATCACCGTTGCTGTTGACAGCACTAAGTGACAGACAGACAGACGTGACACGAAGTTATTTAATTTGATATTAACGAACAATACTGGTAGACATTTAACACTAATCTGTAAACAGTATAAAACCACTTTTTATTATTTACTTAATTGGCTTCTGTTGCGCAAAGCTCGAAAATCCTATCTTAAAATATTAATATATTATTTTTAAAGAACTTTAACAAGGCGCCTGCAAAATGACGGAAACCGACTGCACGAAACGACCATTGGAAATGCCCGCGAAATTTTTACCACATATGGAGAAGACTCGGGTTTATCAAATGATGAAGGTTTTCTTTTTATATTGTTTTATGATACCTACTAAACTGTAACGACGAACTGTAACCCGCTTTATGGTCCCAAGTGCTGGGGGCTTACCATGACCTCTTATGAAAACGCTCAAATGCCAGCCAGTCAAGTTCCGTTCAAAAGCAGGCCTGCTTCTGAATCGCTTAAAATCGTACCATGACAGTACTAAAGGTGAACGACTATTCAACCAAGTTGAACGGATAAGCTTGTACATGGTACGAAAAGTCTATAGAAAAAAAAGGTGAACGGATTTCATAAACGTCAACGTAGCAGGCCTGCTCTAACGATGACATAGTACAAAAAAGCAGGGCAGTTCAACTTCCAGACAACTTCTGCCCTGCTTTAAGAGGTCAAGGTAAGCTCCCTGTAAGGATAGACCCGATTAGAATCGAATTTGCATTTGCTTTTCGCTCACAGAGATCCTGTGTGAAGGAGAGGCAAATATCCCCAAAAACAGTAACGTCGCCATTTCTAATCCCACTCTATAGTAATCGGGTGTAGAAAACTTACCACCTTGGTGTCCGAATCTCCAAGAAAACCAAAATACCAAAAAATTCTAGAGTCACATGCTAACACAGTTGCTTGGGAGTGGCTTCTTAGGCGTTGTCCTAACAGGCGGAAGATCGTGCGATCGTGCGATGCGTTGGTGCGACTGCTCAATCAAATATCATAATGTTAGTAATATTTTTAACTGACAGTTTTACAGTGGCTTATTAGGACCTAATTGTTTTATTCAAAATTGTAAAATTAATTCATTTTATCTCATACTTTAAGATATATGATTGAGAACATTCGCAACATGGCATCGCACGCACGATCGCCCGCCTCTTAGGACGACGCCATATTCTCGTGGTCGCAAGCGCGGCTGCCTGAGCGAGTGAGATCCTGCGTTAGATTCCTTCCAGATTGAAGAAAGGCGTCGTTCGATTTTTTTGTTTATTCTAAGTAGCAGCTCAGAGCTTGGAATTGTGCCCGATATATTGCAAAAGCTAGGCCTCTTATTATAGACTGAATAGTGTCAATGGCAAAAAAAAATCTAATTATTATAAATGCGAAAGTAAGTAGGTAGAAGATATATCTACACATTTTTTTGATTATAAGTAACGTCGTTACTTAAATCAAAAAAAGAAAGAAAAAAGGAAGAAAGAAAGGTCGTACGCGGCCTCGCCCGCGTGTATGTCGTTTATCTCGTATTCCATACTTTTCGGGATAAAAGTAGCCTATGTCCTTCTCCAGGTTCCAGAATATCTCTGTACCAAGTTTCATTAAAATCGGTTCAGCGGTTTAGACGTGAAAACGTCACAAAACAGACAGAGTTTTGCTTTTATAATAATACAATAATAAAACATTTTGTTCACCACAAAAGTGTTATTTTTCTTAGGATATGATCAGGAATCTCTTAATTCATATGCCAAAGGATCACCTGAAGCACATGAAAGTCTTTTTGAGCCGCCATATGTATTCAAGCCAGGCGTCGCGCATAGTGATGCTGATTGAACCTGGGCTCGTATTAGGTAAAACTTGTTTTAAGCTTTATTACTAACATAGACCGCAGCTCATCAAGGTGTCGAGAAGTTTACTTATAATTAGGATTAGAATTTATATACAATTATAAGCCTAGCCTTGATAACAGCAATAATAGTAGTAACTACTGTTTACCCCCTTTGCAACTTCATTACCCCTTAATTCACACGGGTTCCGTCATTGACGATTCGTCATAAAACACGATACGTCACGACTGATGGACGTTCACATTGCATACGGAATCGTGTTTTATCACGATTCGGCAAAATATCCAAATTAATGTTCACATTCGTTTCGTGATTCTTAGTCTTGGTTGAACTATCGAACACGATGGATCCGTTACAAAAAAATCACGATTCGTGTTTTTTGACGAACGTGTTTTTTTAAAAGACGATACGTGATTTAAAACGTGTCCGACATTTTTCACGATTCGTGATGCGTGTGAACACGGGCACATGAGTAGTTTATCTACTCATGTGACACGGGCATTTAAAAAGAAAAGACGCCGTCAAAAAAAAAACGAATCGTGAAAAAAGACGATACGTCAAAAAAAACGAATCGTCTTCGTGTGAATGAGCACTAAGTGCAGCTAAGTGTAGCCCCTAAGTTGGCTACACTGCAGCTACAGAGTTAACTGATTTAGGTGAGGAGACGGGTGGAACGAAACACGTCACCACGTGTGTGTGTAGGTACACGCGTTTTTGTCCACCAACCGTTGTGGAGTAGCCCGCCAGGCAAAAGACCCGCCTGGGTGGAGGATTCTCCCTTCTCGTAAGAGGATTCTCCCTTTTTGTTGGAGGAACACCATACCTCGTTCCTCAACGGCCACTTCTCATACAGAGAAGGAGCGGAGCCGACTGGACGCGACGACAGCCGACCGCCGCCGTCCACGTACGCGAGGAGCCGACCGGCTGCCGCGACATACGCACGGATCTAACCGAGTTCCAAGCAGTGTGAATTCCATGCAAACATGAAACTTAACTATCGTAATAGAAGCCTGAATTTCCTTTAGCAGTGAGAAATGCGCTCAGGCGCGCCCGGCGCGGTCCGTTTGGTGGAAATCGTACATAAAAGTCACATTGGTAATTGCCAGGTTGTGTAACTTGCAACCCTGTGGTTAAGAAGCAAATCCATAAACCTCTTGGCCACCACAACATTAATTAAATTAATTTACCATTCACAGCAGTTCAAATAATCATTTTCTAATTAGATGTGCAGTATCTGGTGCAACAGATGATAAAAGACTTCGGTTGCTTTGTTATAACACGTCGGTGCGTGATGGATCGCTATGAAAGGGTAATTAACGTTGCGCTTTTACTTTATATCGATTATCGATGCGTGATGATAATCGATTAATAACACAACTGTCTTGCGCAGCATGATAACTACGAGCCGGGATGTGTGTCCACAACTTTGATGTCGGAAGTAACGAAATCATTAGCTGAGAGAGACCCGGTGCCCCAAGCTGGATGGCTGATGTTCGGTAATCCTTATTCCTTTAACACGTTCAGTGCCGGGTGCCCTCGTGGAGGGCTCATTTTAAATGTAGGTTTTTTGGGAAAGTACACCGTCATGAAACAAGCAAACACCTATTTTAAGACGTAGTAGCGTATTTTTCACGGTTTTTAATCTAATGCCAAGAACCTTCCTCGAGGGTTCACTCTTAGCGCAAACGTAATGCCAAGGACCCTCCTGGAAGGTCCATTAGCAATATGTATGGCGGCATGGCGGATGAGCTCTATGAAAAGTGTGGTGGACTCGAATGTGTTAATCAACGAACAAATGAACTGTATACTGTTCAGTACACAAAAACATAGTTTTTCTCATCAACTGGCTTAGATCACCCGTGCACGGTCCGTGAAGCGCGTTGCCTGCAGCAGGACGGCGTCCTGCCCTCGACGACGTTGGTGGTGATGAAGACGCCTCCTGTAGCCCCGTGTGCCGTCAACAACCACACTACTGCTAGAAACTTCTTCCAGCAAGACTTTGAGGGGCTCAAGTTTGCATACAAAGCTACGTTGAAGGTTGTTTAATTTTGTTTAAGGCGCTAAAGGTACCTACCTAAAATATACAACGTGACCCTCACGTGGCTTTTGGACAAGAAAATTTATTGTCCATTATTATTAAATATTATTGTAGGATTTTAATTTAATGAAAATCTGGGGAATTATAATACTACTTACTTCTCAAGAGTGCTCTAAAATATTAACCAATTTATCTCTTATAAGTAGGCCCTCCTGTAGACAAATGGCAATCGATGATCGCCAGTGATCCAGTGAATAGATACGCCAATTAAATGTATGAAAATGACATGACAGATCGCTTGACCGGTCGATAGCTTATGTCAATCCAGTAAAATCTAATTGTCGTTTCTATTCTCTAGCGATCGTCGATTGCCATTTGTCTACAGCCGATAGTGCGAGTTTACCTACGTTTTTGCGAGCTCGCTAAACTGATGATACATTTTGTCTCTTTTTCTTGTGGAAATGTAACAGAGATAGAGCTTAGCGAGCTCAGGAAAACTATTACAGTTTTCGTAATTTGCAAACTCGTACTAGGGGACAGGGGTACTATTAATAATTTATTGAAAACAGCATTCTAATTGTACCCCTAGTGAAAAGGATATACTTAATAACTTATTATTATTAATAAGGCCTTATAACCTATAAAAGAACTATTCCGTTTTTTACTAGGGGTACAAAATTGATATCAAATCAAATTCCACTAAGTAGAGAATGATCTCCTAAATTACGAATGAGGCTGTTACAAGTTACAATTAAGTGCCATCAATGACATGCGTATTGTAGGCTAATTCACATATTTTCATGACGATCCGATCAAGTCGTAGAGTGACGCTGCAGTTCACGGGAACGTATCTGACAGAGATCGCTTAAGAGAATACGAAATGCGTCGTGAAATTACGTGAATTAGCCTACCGTTACCGTACGGCAGTGGCGAAGGGTGAATTTTCTTAAAAGGGAAGCCGGACCAATTATTTGTTTAAATGATAATTGAAAATCATTGATACTATTATTTGCCATATTTCAAAAGGGAAGCCGATAGGAATCGAGTTGTATGGAGCCTTCGCCACTGCCGTACGGCTATAATAACTTTGCCCTTCTGAAGTGAGGAACAGAACGTTTAAAGCCTGTTTTCAGAGCGGCAAAGTTATTTTATTACCGGCTGTTTGTATTGTTTGCCGTGTGTACGGAGACTTAATAGAAATAATGACTCCTTTGTTTGCAGGAAGTGCACATCAATCCTGAAGATAGCATGGAAACAATAACAATAAAGTGCTTCAACGCGGTGCGCGCGAACGACATGGGGGCGCAGGGCCCGAAGCAAGGCTTACACGCAATCGGCGCGCCCTGCGTGTACCGAGTGCTAATTCTCGGGCCCCGGGGCTCCGGCCGAAAGAGCCACGCCTATCTGCTGGCTAAGCATTTCGGATTGGTTTATTGTACGTTTGCTAGTTATCTAGACACACGGTGTGGCGGAGCGGTACGACTAGTCGTGGAGTGTAGTGTAGCCAGTGTCGTAGCTAGCATAAGTAGGCTTGCCAACCTATAAGTACGAATTTACCGCGACTTTGGCAGTCAAAATAATAATAATCATTTATTTTCGACCAACTAGGATCACCACATTACATTCACATTAGGTATATTAATTACATTATCAATAAAATAAAATACAAATCAAAGGCAAAAATACATGAGTACTTACTTAATAAATTAAATTGCATCAAATCAATAAGTAAACAAGAATCAATATTAATTAAAGCGTAATAAATTTCATCAAATTATTAAATTAATCAGAATCAAAATAATAAATAAATTGGAATCAAAACAATAAATAAACAAGAATCAAAGTAATTAAAATATAATAAATTTCACCAAATTAATAAATTACTTAGTCAGAATCACCAATTCAAATAAATAAATAAATTAGAATCAATAAATAAATCAGAATCAAATTAATTAAACAATTTAAATGGCAAAAAAAGCGGGACTCAACTGTCAAAGTATAGGGAGGCAAAAATACGATTACTTAGAAATTATTATTTCGTTCGTTCGTCACAAAACTCGCGGTCGCGATCTCCTCTCTTCTAGCTAAACAAAACGTGCGTTCACTAAATTCCGACTTCTGCCCGAAGGTTTAGCCGTAGGTACGATAAAACGGGACAATTGGCGTCCCGCACACGTCTTTCGCGGGACGCATCCTCTAAAGCTCTAGAAACGGGATTACAGGACGGCCCAGCTCTCGCGGGACGGTTCGCAAGCCTAGTCATAAGCGCCCAGGGCAAGGACCAAATTTAAAGTGAAAGCAGTAACGATTTTATCTGATACTAGCTTTTGCCCGCGGCTTCGCTCGCGTTAATTTACGGATCCCTAATTTTTTGATCCCAAAATATAGCCTATAGCACTCAGGGATAACGTAGCTTCCTATTGGTGAAAGATTTTTTTAAATCGGATGAGTAGTTTCGGAGATTACCTCCTACATACAAACAAACAAACAAACAAATTCTACCTCTTAATAATATTAAGTATAGATTTGAAGCTCTGAATCTCCAGACATAATTCATTTGCATTTAGATTTGCATGATATTTTAAATCGAGATTTGCTGCGGATTTTTTTAGTTCCATATGTTTAGCCCAAAGAAAGTCCGAGACGGGCTGCAGACCTCAAACTGCAAAAGTAGTATCGCTTGCGGTGCGATCTGCGGCTGCGGTCTGCGGTTGCAGTTTTGCAGTCGCTGTCGGAATAGCACCTTTAAAGTGCACACCTTATAGGCGCTATTCCGATGGCGACTTGCGGTTTGCGGTTGCAGTCTGCAGTTTGCAACCCGTCTCGGACTTGTACATTAATTTGCGCGCCTCTAGGTTCTGCGCCCCTGGCAGCCACCCCTATGTTCAGCTCCTAGATACGACGCTGAGTGTAGCGTCGTCAAGGTGGGGAGAAATTATGATACTGATGGGGAGGGGGAAGCTGCATGCTAACCTAGACACGACCCTGTACTCCGTGCGCAATCTATCTAGTTTTTGGCTCATTTACTTTTACATTTGCAGTGAATTTTGATGCGGTGTTCAATGAGGCTAAGCAGAAGAACGACGACATTGGAGAAAGGATTCGTAAGTATGGGACGAGCATCCAGCTGAGAGCAGAGGTTATCAAGAGACGAATTCTGGAGAAGGTGCGCAATATTAATTAAAAAAAGATTTTTGGCCTTATTGAATCAGTTATGAGGACCGAATTCTGCGAGGAGGAGCTCGTGGCTAAATAATTACAGCCGCATAGACCGATGTTCCGGGTTAAGCCACGCTTGCCGAGGTTGGTCTGTGAATGGGTGACCATTTACCATAGCGAGTTTCCTCCGTGCCTCGGAAAGCACGTAAAGCCGTTGGTCCCGGCTGTCATTTGTAGATCTTTGACAGTGGTTACTGTTGGTCAGAAGCCAGAAAGTCTGACAACCAGTCTTATCAAGAGTATCGTATTACCCAGTTACTGGGTTGTGGAGGTCTGATAGGCAGTCGCTCCATGTAAAATACTGATATTCAGCTGCATCCGGTTCGACTGGAAGCCGACCCCAACATAGTTGGGAAAAGGCTAGGCAGATGATGATGAGGACCGAATTCTGTCTGCATCTTTCAAGGAAAGTGCAACCGAGGCTTGATATGAAGCTAATATTTCCAGGATAAGCTGACCTTTCATTGTAAGAAAAACCTGATACAATGCGAGATCAGCTCTTACTGTGTAGTATCACCTTCACAGTCATTCACCTACCTACTGGCCATTTTTATATTTTATACTTTTTTTTGGATAATGACAGATAGGAATTTAAAATAGACTGAGAGACTAGACTTTGGATTGTTTTTTTTGACACCATGGTGATGTTTTTCTGATACAATATATTTTCTATTTATTTTATGTTGATATAAATATTATAAATTCAATCTACTGACTGTTTAATTATGTGGCATGCCACAGCAACCCACCTTGAAGCACAATATTTGCCTGGGGGAGTCCGTTTCTACACAGTGAGACAGTAGTCAGGGGTAAGGCAGTTCTAATCTTATCCCTGGTTGATGAAGCAATAGGCTAATGAGGAAAAGCTATTGTGGATTATGCACGCAGCCGAGTCTGCGTCTCGGCGATCGAGTCCGAGTGGTTAGCCCATGTGGCAATTGTAATACGCGCTTGCTGCCGCCGGATTCTGTCAAGTGGCTGTGTGGGCCATTGGCGAACGCCGTAACTTCAAGAAGGAACTCGCTGACTACTCCAAGGGACGTGACGCTGTCCTGTCTCTTTTCTCTAACCATTTTTATTATTGTTGTTATGTACTAGGTATGGAATGCCCTACACATTCTGTACAACTGGTGTAGCAGACGTGCTCTCAGGAGATCCTTGGGGCCGTCTGTTACATTACAACTGGAAATGTATACCCTGATAAGTAGCAGTGCGTTCATCTGTACACATAGTGATTTGATCATGTGTGACTTGGGCCTTTCAACAGCGGCAGACTCGGAGAAAAAAACGCCGTTATTTCTTAATAAAAAATATTTGTTAAATGTGAATACATTATTTAGGAAATCAATGTACAGGCATCAAGTATTACAACTTAAAAGAGTATGCAAGGATCAGCTTGATTTCTGAAATCATATTTTTCATTTGGTTATGAATTTTTCAACAAAATTTGTCCAGGTTTATTTCATCAAGTTCAATATTTTATCTGTTACCGACGGATCACGAGTTACGCTCATTGAAGATTGACCATTCAAACCCGAGTGTGACCCGGACGGTTGGTATCCTTGTGACACACAGGGTCAAATTATCACAACAACAAATTATGACAACCACAGTCAAATTATCTTTTATAAACAGGACTGTATTGACAACGGGTGGGTGTTAACTGGGTACCCGACGTGTGGGAACGACTTTGAACATCTGGATTCAACGCCTTGTCCCCCAAACCGGTGAGTGCAATTCGTTGTCTAACTAATCTGAGACAATTGCAGAACTCTAATTACCGACAAGTTTAGGCAGTTGTTCCACCGCCGGCGCCGGCGAGGAAGTGACTAACTATCGGCTATTTTCTCACTAAAGAAACATACAATAGATATACATTCCGTGTAAACAAAAGAGATACATATATTAACAGTTGATCGTTGACTGTTCACACTGCCTGCCGGCGGGAACTCGCTCCACTAGTTTGTCGCTGAGCGACAAGAGCTATCAAAGATAATACTCGCTCAGCGATACTTGCTCGGCGATGCTCGCTTGGCGGTCAAAACTCACGCCGAGAGACCAAGCAGCGGCAGGGTTGCCAACCGTAAAAAAAAAACCCTCGTACATATGCAGCTAAAAATCTCGTATTTTGACTTTCAAACCTCGTACATTTATGATGCATCGAAAACGTGCTAAAAACAAAATAAAGGTATATTGAACTACTGGATTTAGGACTTTTAACTCAAAGAAATAAACTATTGCAAGTTTCCTACTAAATAAAACTTCAGTTTGTGTTGTATTTCAATTTTTTTTTATTGTTACTCAAGTAAAATCACAAAAAAAACAGTCATTATTTTCGTCGTTATCACTCATAACGATACTTCTATTAGGTACACCACCAAACAATTGACGAAACAACGAAAAGACTAGGTATTTAACAAGAAAAATCTTTTTTTTTACAATAACTTCATGTACCTACACGTACTAACGTACCTAGTGCAAAATACACAGCCGGCATGCAACGAATGGAACACATAAGGAACAGAGAAAGAAGAAATTTCCGCTGTGTGACAGAGACGACTTGCGAAGAACGTACTTATTCTAAGCGAAGAACGAAATGTTTTACTAGGCAGGGGATTTCCGGTTGACGGGATAGCTAATCATCGCGTAAATACGGCAATGAAATTTTTGGTGTAAGAAGCTCCTACAAGTTCTGATTAGATGGCACTAGTTTTTACTATTTATCTAATGGTGATGCAAAATGTTCGTATTGCCATATTATCAAAATCTCGTACATAATTGTACGAGGTTGATAGTGTCCTCGTACCTCGTACGGAAGACCACAAATCTCGTATTTGTACGAGGAACCTCGTACGGTTGGCAACCCTGAGCAGCGGTCATTTGCGAGTGGTGCGACTGGTGCGAGTAATCGCCCGTCGCACTCGCACACTCGCTTATAGCCCAGCGACAAAACTATCGGAACTACACACTCGCTTTTCGCTGCTCGCCAACTCGTTTCTAGTTTCTAGCTCTACTCGCTGCTCGCTCATCGTTCGCGGTGGGACAAGTGCGACTAATCTATTATTTAAACTGCATTAAAAAGTTGTAAACGCCGATAAAGATAAGTCATAATAATATGTAAAGCACTGGTCAAACTGTCGCGAGTCCCGCGTAGGTCGCGTCTTTTTCACTCATGTTTTGTCGTCTCTATTCATAAACTAGGTAACTACACTTGGGAGCAAAGAAATCGAGCCACTCTTTTTTCACGTGTCCTGGTTATTAGTTTTGTTTTCATGATTTATATTATTCAAAATACAAAAAACTACCCTCACTGTAAAGTAAAGGTTATCAAATGAGTCGTATAGAATCAAAGGTGGCAATCTCACTTTTAGCAAGTTTTGAGCAAACGAAAAAATTAAAAATTAAGCAACTCTGCCCTAATACAAGATTGCCGTCTTTGGAACTAAATCGAGATTTTGTGTCGATTTAGCAAAAAATATGGTCATGTTTAGTTAAGATATGTCAAACAAGCAGTTTATTTTGAATATTTTTGATATTTCTGCACCGATAACTCAAAAGTGCCAAAAAGTGAGATTGCCACCTTTGACTCTATACGACTCAAATAACCTTTATGGCGATATATGTATGTTTAGAATTGATCTGTTCCATAATACCAAAAATAATAACAATTATACCTACGTGAAAACTTGAAGTGGCTCGATTTATTTGCTCCCAAGTATTTAAGTAGTTAGAGCTATCATGCTAACATAATCAGCGCAAAGGATTCGCGTCCCGCGCGGGTTTCGGACCTGTTTGTATCGTGCTTCAATGAAAAGCCTCGAGCTATGAAATTTTGCCAAATGTCTTCGCAAAAAGATGTGTATTTATTGCTATTATTAAAGTACTGTATCTACCTAACGCTCCCACGTACAAGTTAGTACTTCTGTCCTAGACCTCTGCCTCACTATTCTGTTATTCCCAAGCGTGAGATTGTGTCAGTGATAATTATAATTTTACTTCGACCAGCATAATGTTCTTGAACGTGGATATGGAAACGTGTCGTAAGCGGGCGATGGCCCTGGGTTATGACTTCTGCACGGGCAAGAAGGTGCCGTATGGCTCTGACCCGAGAGTCACGCGTCACCCTGACCACGACGAGGCCCAGATGGAATATGAGGTTACATTTATCATAATTTTATGTAGACTGTTAGCAGCAGCTAGTTAGTGTTTCACCGGATATGGAATACCTTTTTTTTTCGTGGTAAAATCCTCAGGGATACCCTCCGCCCGGGGAAGGCGAAGGGTTATGCCGGACTCTTACCGGCTAATAACCCACGGTGTTCCTTCCTGACCTATGGCCGGGGTCACGGGATTCGCAGCTGCATGCACCGCAACCCCGGCAGGCCTCGGTCCGCCAGCCCCTGGCGGACCTCTCCTTCTGTGGGGCCATGCCCCACGTCTTCCTGAGACGCGCGTACGGTAGGTACACATGCGCGCCGCCTTCTCGGGCCTGTTACTGGTCAGGTGTCAGGTCCCGTAACCCGCCGCCCGCAGGCCACACACTAGGGTGGCCGGAGAACGTCGCGCGCCCTCCGGCGGCGCCCGGTGCGTCTGGCGCGGGAAGGGAGAGTGGCAGTCGCCTCTCTCTCCCTCTCCGCTCCCTCCTTGGTCGCCATCACCTCCTCGCAAAAGGAGGCAACGGCTTCCCACGCACACTCACTCCCGACCATGGACAGAACCACGGCCGGAAGCGAGAGCTCACCACCGACTGCCGCGACTAGTTCACGGCGCGGCGTTGCCCACGCAGGGCACGCCTGCAGCGTGTGCAGCGCCGTATCTTCGGGGCAGTCGACGCAGTGGTGACATCCGGGCGTCTGCTCCCGGCCTATGCGACACAGGTACTTCCCGAAACAACCATGTCCCAAGAGCACCTGCGTCAGCCGAAAGCTGAGAGCGCCATGCCGCCTCTCCAACCACTCCTCCATTACGGGTCTTACCGCCGCTATTGCGGAGTGCCCTGGGATATGGCATACCTACCTGAAGTAATGCCGCAGATATTACTATATAAATAGTGCTTATTTGTTTCTGACATTATACTTAGGTATTTATAACAATGCTACGGGTATGACTCAACGGGAATAAGCCCGCCTTTTTGAAGGTCTAGGTTAGATTAGTAAATAATTATTATATGTGTTGTACACAAGAGGGCTGAAGCCCGCCTCCTAATCTCTATCCATTAGTGAAATGCTAAAGTAGTTACTTCATAATTTTTATTTGCTAAGGCTTGTCCAAAAACATATTCTGGATCTGCCACTGCTTATACCGTTTTGAAGAAAATTTTAAAACTGCCTACATTTATATATCTACATCACAGAACTTATAATAAGAGGCATAGAAATGTTACTTAAGCTGAAAGCGCGAGGCGCCTATCTGGCTGAAAAGCCAGATATTTGATTTACCGGGCTCAGTCTCAAACGAACCGCCGTCATGACAACTGTTCAATAAAATGGGTTATTGTAGCGTATCCAACTCTGGAAATTGTTCAGAAAAGGGTGACTGTGCTTCTAAAAGGATTAAATTTCACTGGTGAACACCGTAATTTAAAAAATAACATAATATTAATAAAAACGACAATTTTGCGGACAAATTTAAAAACAGCACCGAATGTTGGTATTACCAAGTGGTTCGATATACATTGCTTGTTTAAGTTCGGAACACAATGTAAGCCACGATTAAGACGCCGCAATGGATTAAAACAATAATCGATATTTTCTCACCCATAAATATGCCATAGTACGGCCGCTGTTGGCAGACGCGAGTTAGTGCTGTGATGTCAGTGTTTCCCAGTTATCGATATATCCACAGTAGTCAACAAATTTTGCTTTGTTAAAATTCCAGTGATAATTTTGTTTTATTTTCTTATTCCGTTTTTGGTAAAGAAATTGATTTTCACCAATTTGACTAAGTGCCCATGGGCAATCATGTAATTCTATTAACAAAATGTGTAATGGAAAGTTATACACGTGTTACAAAAATACCCCAAAAGCCCAAAGGGGATTAAAAAGTCTATTGGCAATATTTTAAAATAAAAGAAAGACCAAAAAAAAAATTGTATAAATCATAAAATAAAATTTCAAGAGTAGACTACCCGGAAAGTTATTTACATTCTAAAAAACAAAACACAAAATAAATTAACGCACAGTACAAGATAATGCACAGTATAATTGATACTTATAATACTGATTTTCGTAAAGGACATCTAACATACTCTACAGATACACACATCTTACATCATTCTTCAACACACGCAATTCCATAGACACAGCCAAACATGTCACATTCTAATACTATTGGACTATCACGTAAGTCGTCACTAATTATATGTATCAACCTTCTTCATGGACTAATTTCCATCCACACCAAATAAAATAAATCCTTAAAAATTAGAAATCCCCTAGCGACTGCATCTACAAATTGTAACAATCGATAACATTTTATCTTGCGTCAAGTACTAGCGTAAATGTAAAATAATTGTATATGTGTGAGTATAATATGCGGTACGTGTTTATTCAACGCTCTGTCTTAGGCCGGTTTTAGTGCTTGACCTTGACCGACCGTCGGTGCGTACGTCGGTCGCGCTTGTCATTTGTATGAAAATTCACAAGTCGTAAGGCCGGTTTTAGGCCGGTTTTAGTGCTTGACCGACCGTCAGTGCGTACGTCGGTCGCGCTTGTCATTTGTATGAAAATTCACTAGTCGTGACAGTGCTCGACCGACAGTACGCACGCGTATGTTGCTACGCACTGCGTACGAGGACCGTCGGTCAAGCGCGTGCGCATGCGTGCCGTCGGTCGACTGACGCGCTATGGATACATATTAACGCGTTCAGTGCTACACCGATCGGTGGACCGACCGTACGGATGCGCGTATCATCGTAAAAAGAATGAAATCTACTAGTTCAAAACTTCAATAATATTGTTTGATTTTATTGGTATCATTACCTTTTAATGATTTAAGTACCTAATTTTGATCAAACATGGCATTTATATTGACACCAAACGCCTAATTACCGAAGTTCGACTTCGTGAACTTCTGTGGGACAAAGGCCACGTGTTATACAAAGACCGTATTGCCAAGTTAAAGGCATGGGAAGAAGTTTGTACAGCTTTGTGTTCAAATTGTGGTATCTACGTCTTCTGTTCCTTATAAGTTTAAGAAGATAGTAAGCAGCAATTAAACAATTTGTAAACGCGTTCATTTCGTGTACGTGTTTGTGACTGTACCAATCCGGCCAGTTTGGTTGGTCAGGAGAGCACTGAACGTTAAAAACTGACGATCGGTTATGCGTATCGTCAGGAACGATGGTACGCACCGACGGTCGGTCGAGCACTAAAACCGGCCTAACGCGTTCAGTGCTACACCGATCGGTGGACCGACCGTACGGATGCGCGTATCATCGTAAAAAGAATGAAACCTACTACTAGTCGCGCGCAGAAGGTTTGCCGATGACTGCCCCTCCCACTTCACCGACCGCTACCCGCGCTCGTCTGGCCTACCTACTAATAATTCAATTCACTGATAATTCGTCAAAACTTTTGATCGACATTCTAAAGTAATTTAAAAATTTTTCTTCATCTTCGTGCAATAATGAATATAAAGTAGTAAATTCCCCTTGACGTGCTCTTTGAGCGACGATTGGGTGTACGTGGTATCTACTACGAAGATAGTAAGCAGCAATTAAACAATTTGTAAACGCATTCATTTCGTGTACGTGTTTGTGACTGTACCAGTCCGGCCAGTTTGGTTGGTCAGGAGAGCACTGAACGTTAAAAACTGACGATCGGTTATGCGTATCGTCAGGAACGATGGTACGCACCGACGGTCGGTCGAGCACTAAAACCGGCCTTAGTGCTTGACCGACCGTCGGTGCGTACGTCGGTCGCGCTTGTCATTTGTATGAAAATTCACTAGTCGTGACAGTGCTCGACCGACAGTACGCACGCGTATATTGCTACGCACTGCGTACGAGGACCGTCGGTTAAGCGCGTCCGCATGCGTGCCGTCGGTCGACTGACGCGCTATGGATACATATTAACGCGTTCAGTGCTACACCGATCGGTGGACCGACCGTACGGATGCGCGTATCATCGTAAAAAGAATGAAACCTACTAGTTCAAAACTTCAATAATATTGTTTGATTTTATTGGTATCATTACCTTTTAACGATTTAAGTACCTAATTTTGATCAAACATGGCATATATTGACACCAAACGCCTAATTACCGAAGTTCGACTTCGTGAACTTCTGTGGGACAAAGGCCACGTGTTATGCAAAGACCGTATTGCCAAGTTAAAGGCATGGGAAGAAGTTTGTACAGCTTTGTGTTCAAATTGTGGTATCTACGTCTTCTGTACCTTATACGTTTACGAAGATAGTAAGCAGCAATTAAACAATTTGTAAACGCGTTCATTTCGTGTACGTGTTTGTGACTGTACCAGTCCGGCCAGTTTGGTTGGTCAGGAGAGCACTGAACGTTAAAAACTGACGATCGGTTATGCGTATCGTCAGGAACGATGGTACGCACCGACGGTCGGTCGAGTACTATAACCGGCCTTAGTCTTAAGGTTCATAATTGTTAGTAGTAAATGTACAAGTAATTGTGTGCGTAATTGCGTAGTTATGGTTCTAGTTTTTTCTATGTATGAGTTAGAGTGAAAAAAGCGGCGACATCGGTTCCAGAAGGAAAAACAATTGATACCATTTCTATTCTCATATTATAAGTTCTGTGATCTACATCGATGTCCCGCACATGACACACATATTTAGCAACTCCATCAGCTATGGTAATAACGTGTTTATGTGTACTTACCTATGTTTGAGAAAAGTCATCGACTCTTGCAACTAACCGGAATTTGGGCTCCGGTTATCATTATCAAAATTAAATAACTGTGACGAACCGTTACCAGGCGTGATCGAAATAAGAAGTTCTGTTCGTTTCATATTGGGAATATGTGATATAATAATAGGTAAGGTTCCGCTGTGTTACGACAGTCGGTCTTGTCCTGCTGAATGAAGTGTATGAAGGTAATGATGTCGCTATTCACCTAGGATGGCCAAACTGTATTGTGGAACTACCATAACAAAAATATCCATTAATTCGCAGTGGGACATTTACTTCACGGAGGCGTTGGCAGAATTGCGTGCGTCAGCCGGCATAACTGCTGTGGAGATCGATGGCACTCTGCCCTTCGGTACGTAGAGGCAGAGAGACCATACCTATAGAACATAAGTATTTTTACGCTTAGTTACTGTGATGATGTCTCATCACTTGTTTTTTTAAACATTTTAGATGCAGTGCAAGTAAAGCTCCAAGCTGCTACGATGGCTGCACCGTTATTCGACATTGAGTCTTGTTCTCTGAAACTGTGCAATGTTCGCGCTGATTAATTTATATTACTTACGTTGTTTGCTTTGCATGTTATTCAGAAATTAAAGATGGTATCGTTAGAAAAATGTTGTATTTATGTACTTCGCCGTAAAGTAAAATCACTCAATTACTACATTTATTTAATTTTTCTGCTAAATAAGAACTAACAATTCTGCAGTCTCAAAATAATTACAAACGTTTAGAACACTGAGTAGCCTCTTAGATGTAATGAGACTCGTATCGATTCATGGGCCGATGACGCATCGATTTAAGGAAGTCATGGAATCAGGCCTCTCGCAATTCACATAGGATCCTAAAGCTTTCACTAAAAATAAAAATGCATCAATTTTTACGGTTAACTTACGGTACGTTCACACGGCGTCGTGTGTTTCTCTACCGAATCGGTTTTTTGCAGGATTCGGTTTAGTGGCAACAGTATTTCAATACATGAGTTTACACATGCATTCAGTTTCAAGACACGGCAAAAAACCGAATCTTGCTGAAGTTGACATCCGATTTGGTGACTACAAACCAATCCGGCCGTACTGCAAAATGTAGGATCCGGTGCAGTGGCATAGCGCATTCAATACATGCGTTCATACGATTCAAGCAGGTGTAGATTCGGTTATTTGCCGGGTCTTGAATCCGAATACATGTTGGGTCGCACAAGCGGGGAAGTGGGTGGGGAGGGACATGAGACGTGTGTTCACACGGGATCCCAATTCGAGGCCGTCGTATACGGCAACGCAAGATGTGCCGTGTGAACACAACATTCAGTTTTTCCAGATCCGATGAAAATAAGATTCGGCAAAACGTGACTCCGTGTGAACGTAGCGTTAGGGATTGCCTCCGCTGCCGGCGCCGGTTGCCAAACTGGCTGCCGGCGGCTCGCCGACTACGTACACTGTTTTTATACACCTTCAAGGCCTTGAAAACTCTTCATGAGACAATTATTCGTCACCCACTTTCATTTTCACAATAAAAACAAAAGAAAAACTTAAGGGGATGTTTGTAAGGTTGTTTCGGTTTCCAAAGCAGAGTCGACGGAGCGCTGCTGTGCGGGGCTCCTATTTCTGTCTGCAGGGTTTTAAGGAACCTAACCTATCCGTGTCGGGGTGCCCCAAATTACCGAGCTCGCTCTTGAAATTAGTCAGTTGGAAGACAAAGTTACAGTGTTTGGCCCGAAATCTAACCTACCTTTCAACTAACATACCTACCAAACAACGTAAGTATTACCGCCGCCGGTGTTCATTTTGGGTGCCGGCAGACGATGATTTTAATCTCGGCTGCCGGCAGCTTAGAGCAACCAACGTTTATAAACACTGCACAAAATTTTATTGTAGGGTGGGAAATAGTAATTAGAGCCCACCGCCATTTACCGGGGTTGAGAACCCCGGTAAATGGCGACCCCCTTTTTCAGTACCTACATGTGCCGTTTTCCGTACCGTAGCCAAAGAATAAAGCCGGAGATACGAGATATGCGCCGGATACACATGCCACTAAAATAGGTAAGTAGCTGGCATGGCATTAAATTTCATATGCCAGTAGCACGGGCCAGTAGTTGGCACACAGTAGAGATACATTTACAAGTGAAATGGAAAGTATTTTATTAGCACATTCTTTATATGCTTACTGGAATATGGCATGCCTGCAGCTGTGGGACGCGTTCAGGGATGTCGTGCTTTTTAGTATGCAACTTGCACCCCTGGCCACCACCAGCAACGATCTTGCAGATGCCAGTGGCTGGCATTTGCAAGATCGTTGCATGCCGTTATGCAAACTACAGGCATGTGTATTCCCGGCTTAAAGTATGAAACAGCGAAATAAAACTCTTAGTGCATAAGATGTTTAAAACTACAGTGTAGTATAAGTTCCAGACTAGAAACTACGGCTACATCCTTGAACGTAATAAATATTACTTACGAAAGTTATTATGTAAAAAAAGCCTCTTGGTTGATTGCGAATCTTTCGAGACCTCACAGTGCAGCGGCAACAACACCGCTGCCACTAGAGATAGCAATAAGACGAGTGCAACTTGCACTTTCGATTTTGTTCAGCTTACAATGAATAGTCTGCTCCAATTTAAACTGTTTTCTAAGTGAAAGTCGTGTAAAGTTGCTGCTTACAGGAGATTTCTAAATCTTTACTTTATCTAAAAAGCAATTTGTTTTATTTACAAACACCTATTTAAAAATAAAAAGTCGTATATCATTGCTCTAGTATATCTACCCTACGTATACTGATATAATATTACTTCGACCAGCATAATGTTCTTGAACGTGGATATGGAAACGTGTCGAGCTCGAACGATGGCCCTGGGTTATGACTTCTGCACGGGCAAGAAGGTGCCGTTCGGCTCGGACTCGCGGGTCACGCGCCACCCGGACCACGACGAGGCCCGGATGGAATACGTGGTTACATTTTATCATAATTTTTATGAACCAGCAGCAGCTGGTTAGTGTTTCACCTGCGTTTGCCACAAATCAGGGTACTCAACGGGACTAAGCCCGCCTTTCTTTAACCTCGGCTGCGGATCTTGAAGCTCTGGGATAGATTAATAAGTATATAAGTTAAGTACGTTTTTTAACCATGGCGGCTGAAGCCCACCTCCAAATCTCTATCCATGAGTGAAATGACAAAACCTAAGAGCGGTTACGCACTGCATCCGATCTGAATCCGAGAAAATACGTTCCGAAGTAGTCATAGAAAGAACTATTTGTATGGTAGTTTACGCACTAGATCCGACTCCCGTCATCCGATTTCTCTCTGTGATCCGTGAGTTTCCAATTCGGAAGAAATATTGACGGACCGAAGTAGCCGTAGTAGTGTTTGTATGAACGCTTTCGCATTACCTCGGATTCAAAACGGACGCCAAATGGATGGACTAAGGCCAAAGATGATCCCTGAATTGTTTGAATTTGGATCAGAGATCGGATAAGTGCGTAAGCGAGATCCGAATTCGGTCTGATTTTTTTAGACACTAGATTCGTATTTTCACATATTCGAATCGGATGCAGTGCGCAAAGCAGTATCCGAATTCGGTCCGAGTTTTTTATATTCTTATTTTCACGGATCCGGATCGGATGCAGTGTGTAATTGCTGTTATACGTCATTTGCTAAGACATATAAAAACTACTCAGCCCCATCTGCTACAACGTATACCGTCTTGAAAAACATTGGGTAACAACGGCCTACATTCATCAGGATCGATGACACTTAACACGCATATTTAGCAACTCCATCAGCTACGGTACTAACGTGTGAATATTTGACAAGTCATCGACTCGTGCGACTAACCGGAATTTGGGCTCCGGTGATATCATTATCAAAGATATATATAACTGTGACGAACAGTTACTAGACGTGATCGAAATAAGAAATAGGTAGATAAGTACCTAGGTACTGTTCCTTTCATATTGGGAATATGTGATAATAATAGGTAATGTTTCGCTGTGTTAGGAAAGTAGGTCTTGTTCTGAATGAAGTGTACGAAGTTATTGATGTCGGTATTCATCTAGGATGGCCAAACTTCATTGTGAAACGACCATAACAAAAATATTCATTTTCTCAGTGGGACATTTACTTCACGGAGGCGTTGGCAGAACTGCGTGCGTCGGCCGGCATAGCTGCTGTGGAGATCGATGGCACTCTGCCTTTCGGTACGTCGAGGCAGACAGACCATACCTACCTACAAAACACTAGATTTTTTCTCAAGAAACACGCTTCTAAGAGAATAGGCACCGAAAAACCTCAGATCAAAGACTTTTTCAAAGAAAAATGGCTCGTGACGACTTTTAAAAAAAATTGTAATCACGTAGATTCTGACGACCATTTCACTTTCAGCCATTTTTTATAGCATTTCTAGAACTATGAATGGAAGAACAGTATGCCAGTAAGATATTATTAGTGTACCTGTACTGTCAGTAGGTAGGTGCCCATAACACAGATTAATGAAGAGTTAGAGCCATTACGCACTGTCGACTGGTCGCCGGAGACTTGGTCGACGGCGACTGTGACTTTCTATAAGTTTAAAGGCTCATTTACACGGAGATAGTTTCTCGAAGCGAGTCTCATGTTATCTCTGTTTTCGTCGTAGAGAAAAACAAAGACAGAACTAGTCTCGCTTCGAGAAACTATCTCCGTGTAAATGGCGCTTTAATAGGTGTTTACGCACTTGGTCGCCGGTCGCCCGGGTGACTACGCTTATGTTTTGGTCGTGCAGAGACCAATTAGTCTCCGGCGACCAGTCAACAGTGCGTAATGGCTCTTAGGAACAAATATCAAGCTATACGAACGCAGTATAAGCTGACCTCTCGTTGTAAGGAAAGCCTACACAATGCGGGATCAGCTCATCTATACATATAATAAATCTGTAGACATGGCGTGTCTGTACATAGCAAATATTTTGAAAAAACCTGGTTGGGGTGTTAAACTATAACCAATAGAACCCATTTTTAACATTTTTGGAATTTTTGTCTGTTTGTCTGTTTATCTGTTTGTTTGTTCAAGCATCACGTAAAAACAACTGATCCAATGTTGTTGACTTTTATAAATAAATATTGTGCTTATCTCCAAGTAACATATGTTTTTTCTTTCATCGCAATCGGTTCACGCAATCAAAAGTTATGCGAATTTTAAGTTTTCTAGAAGAACTTAGCATGTATTTGTGTATACTTACCATTTCTTTTCAATAGATGGCGTTACGTGTATCAAATCACGTTGTGAGGAAATATAATCAACGAATATATTACTATTCTCAGTCTACGGAAGGTCTATTGAAATGCTATCCGAAGAAGGTACTAACTAAGCTTTTATAAAAAAAACGAAGATAATGTTATTTAAAATTTATTAGGTACCTATCTATCTGAATGGCAGTGGAAGAGAAATACATTCAATTTCATAAGCAAGTGTAGGTATTTAAATTTTTTAATTGTGCAAGGCAATACTACTCATATATTTTATTATGAATACTTAAATATGTATTTATAAATCTATTTACTATTAATAAAATTCAAAGTGCACTTTGTCTGTAATTAAATATTTTTCCAAAATTTCGATTCGGTGGTACTATACTATCGATACAGAAACCATAACATTTTTTTTTGAATTATTGTGTCTGTTTGTCTTTCCGTCCGGACCTCACGTAAAATCCCGTGGATGGATTTTGATGGGACTTTCGCTGATGTGTTGCGTAAAGAGCGACAATTTTGCTGGTACATATATCATCACGCTATTGTTCATAGGAGCCGAGCAGTGGAACATTATTTCCACATACTACGAAGTATAAGCTTAATATTCGGATCGTAAAATCGCGTGAATCGATTTTGATGGGCCTGCGCTTATGCTGGTATATAAACTATCACGCTATTGCTCATAGATGCCGAGCAACGGAACATTATTTCCATATACTGCGTAGTATAAGCTGTAGACAGAAGTAACTGCTGCAGTGAACGGTCGCTGGCTCAGTGTCTTGCGTTAAAACCTCACTTTAAAAAAATACACTTTTTGTAATTTTTTTGGAATGTTTTTATATATTTGATTTTGTTCATTGTTGTCAGAACTATTCAAAGCCTGTCGTCGCCGTTTTATTAAGTTTATTTAAGCCTTAGGTAATGTCCCAAAACACATAGCCATGAAGGGAAAGTACTTTAAATATTAAAAATTGCAAATTTCACTCAAAGGTGACTTCATTTTATTTTTAAAAGTAAGAAATATTGCCTTTACTGATTTTTTTGCCTGAACCGGGAATCAAACTGACAAAGCTATACCATCTGCAAAGGAACCTGTTCATAATATCTTTATGGTCAATAATCAGGATCAAAACTTTCCAACAAACACACTGTCTTAAATTGAACTAAGTGGAAAAAATAAGAACTACTTAACAACAATTAATAAGTGCTTGAATTGAAATGTACATAAGTTAGTCAATTTTCGTTTTATGGTCTTCCATCAATTTTAAACACAATGTTTATTGGAGCGATTTGATCCGTATTATTGATCCTATCGATTGGTGAAATAAAAATACAGATGATATTTTTTCGCATTTGGGTTGGTTCGATTTCCAGATCAAACTTTTTGAAATCTTTGAAAGCAGTACCTATTTCTAACTTATAAAATTAAATGAAGTCTTCTATAGGTGAATGTTTTATATATTTAAAGTACTTTCCTATTCCACACCTCGAATGAAATCATTTAATAGACTGCACTGCGTAAAATATTTTGATTTAGTTCGCCGATTGTGATTAGATGGCGTTGTAGCCATAATTGTATCGCCATAAGGTTTCGTTACATTATCACAATAAATATCAATATTCAATTATAATCCATTTTAGCAAGGAAATGTATGGAAATAAGCAACGCGTTTTTAGTATTATGGTTATAATATGAACCTTTACGGTCAATCAAGAAGAGCTGAAACTCTACCTAAAGAAATGATTTAAAAGATATAAGTGCCTTGGGGGACACCTTTGTCTATTATTATTATAAATGGAATACATGTACACTATTTAGTTGCTGCGACACAATGTTGTATTCCGAGTTCCACGCGGACGGAGTCGCGGGCACAGCTAGTACTTGAAATAAATTAATAATGTGAGTTTGCAAATTACGAAAACGGCAATCGTTTTGGTGAGCTCGCTAACTAAACTAGTATTTAGATTTGTCTTTTTCTTGCGACTGTGAGAGAATATTCACAGACATCCATTGGTAACTGGATCGAGCAACCTCGCTGAAAACTTGTGACTATAAAGAACGTAGTAGTTGCAATGTGTGTTCTGTTCTTATGACCGTTTTATTTGAGGTCATTGACTAGCATTGATTGGTCACTGACCTTTTCGCCAAGATAGCATGAAACTTGTCTAGTCAGACTAGATTTATGAAATACTTACCTACAATACGGCTGACGTATCTTGGCGAGTCTGAAGTTAGTTGTTTGGCTGCGCAATGAATCTTTTAGTCTACTGCGCAGCTAATCAGCTAACTTCAGACTCGCCAAGATACATCGGCCGTATTGTAAGTTTTACCTGAGGTTGTACCTTGTATTGTAGGTACCGAACTAACGTGACAACGTGGTATTGTCCGTCTGCCGGTATTTGGATGATTTTCTAGTACCTAAACTGCTAAGCCGATTTAGATTAAATCTGAGAAATTCCTACAACAGGATAATTGAGACCAAGATGTTACAAACAACTACTTGTAATAAGTATTAGGTAGGTACGTGTTTATCATGATAATTTATAAAGTATTACGTAAACTTATCATGATAAGTTTACATATTATTCTTTATTCAGATATGAATACACAGATACTTATCTAAATTACTAAAGTTATTTTCTTTTGTAAACAGCCGTTGTTAGGTACGACTAGGTTTCTTGGGTGCCTATTATGGTTGGCAAAAAAGTCTACCGTTGGTGTGTTAATACACCTAATCTACGTCAACGTGGATGGGCAACCAGCATCCTTCTTGTAATAGCATTATGGGTCTCTGAACACAATTTTCCGTTCGAGAGACTGGTACCTATGTGTGATAGAATCCTGCCCTTCAATAGACTTAATGCACCCAATGGATTAGAGCACTTATTGCACCGGGCTAACATACGCAACTAAGATATTTTTTTGTCCTCGCACTATCTTGTGCCGAGACGAGTTAAGCGATAGGTACATCTATACATATAATAAAATCGTGGTTTAGAAGTAACTAGGAAATTTTTGTCTAGAACTTATAAATCGCGCGGTAACGAAACCATAGCGCGATCTAATTCGACGCCAACGCCATCTAGGGAAGTAAAGATTAAACATATGTTTGCATGTTTATGCAAGCATCACGTAAAAAGAGCTGACCCAATGCTGTTGACTTGTATAAACATATATTGTGCTTATCTCCAAGTAACATATTTTTTTTGTTTCATCGCAATCGGTTCACGCATTCAAAAGATATGCAAATAATTAATATCTTCTATACATTTACAAATCTGTAGACTTTTGCGTATCTGTACATAGCAAATATTTTGAAAAAACCTGGTTGGGGTGTTAAACTATAACCAATAGAACCCATTTTTAACATTTTTGGATTTTTTGTCTGTTTGTCTGTTTATCTGTTTGTCTGTTTATCTGTTTGTTTGTTCAAGCATCACATAAAAACAACTGATCCAATGTTGTTGACTTTTATAAATAAATATTGTGCTTATCTCCAAGTAACATATGTTTTTTGTTTCATCGCAATCGGTTTACGCAATCAAAAGTTATGCGAATTTTAAGTTTTCTAGAAGAACTTAGCATGTATTAGTTTATTTTCAATAGATGGCGTTACGTGTATCAAATCATGTTGTAAGGAAATATATTACTACGAATAAATCCACAAATTACCAATATTCATTGTTGAATTGGTACCTATTCTCAGTCTACGAAAGGTCTAATGATCTCTATCCTTATGAAAAAGGAACTAAGCTTTTACAAAAAAAAACGAAGATATTGTTATTTAGAATTTATTAGGTCAATTTCTTATTGTTGTTCACAATAAAATGAATTCATGACTCCATGTGGACTAATAGTAAGATTTTTGTTCATTGAATGTTCATACTTTTTGGGAATGCTGATGCCGAAAATAAGGTCCAAATTCAAATTGAAATCGGTGGCCATGATTATTTGCAAGGAAAGCGCTCACCCAGTGCTTTCGTTGAAATTTAGTATTTCGTAATCATTCTATCTACTCAATGCACTTTTTGGAATTTTTTTCTATATTTAATTTTATTTTGTTCATTATTGTCAGATTTATTTAAAGCCTGTCGCCGTCGTTTTAATAAGTTTATTTAATTGAGTTTTTTTAAGCTTTAGGTAATGTTTCAAAGACATGGCCATGGAGGGAAAGTACTTTAAATATTAAAAATAGCAAATTTCACTCAAAGGAAACTTCATTTCACTTTTTTTTAAAGTAAGAAATATTGCGTTTTACTGATTTTTTTGCCTGAACCGGGAATCGAACTGACAAAGCTTTATGTACCATCCGGTATTATATTATGGCACCTGTTGATAGATATTTATAAGGTCAATAATAAGGATCAAATCTCTCCAACAAACACACTGTCTTAAATTGAAGGAAGTGCAAGAAATAAGAAGTAACAACAAATAAGTGTTTGAATTGAAATGTACCTAAGTTAGGTAGGTACTTAATGTTAGTTTTTATTGTCTTCCATCAATTTCAGGCACCATGTTTATTGGAGCGATCATATCGATTGGTGAAATAAAAATATAGAAGATGTTTTTTCGCGTTTGTGTTGGTTCGATTTCCAGATCAGACTTTTTGAAAGCAGTACCTACCTATTTATAACTTATTAAAATTAAATGAAGTCTTCTATAAGTTTTTTTTAAAATATTTAAAGTTCTTTTCTATACCTACCACACCTCGAATGAAATCATAATTTAGTTCGCAGATTGTAACAAGACGGCGTTGTAGCTATTTTTGTATCGCGGTATGGTTTTGTTACATCTTCAATAATAGTATCAATATTCAATTATAATCCATTTTAGCAAGGAAATGTATAGAAATAAGCAACACGTTTTTAGTATTACGGTTTTATGAATCTTAACGGTCAATCAAGAGGAGCTGAAACTCTACATAAAGAAATGGTTCAAAAGATATAAGTGTCTTAGTGGGACACCTTTGTCTATTATTATGATAAATGGATTATTTAGTTGCTGCGACACAATGTTGTTTTCCGACTTCCACGCGGACGGAGTCGCGGGCACAGCTAGTTATAAATAATTATGAAACCGTAAAATAATCATAAAATATGAAGGTGTCTGATGAAAGTTTTAGAACATTATGATGCGAGACAACACAATTTTCTTGCGCTGCACATAATAGGCTTGCTGGAATCAACTAAAGGAGACCGATGCTAGGCCAGACATAATAATAATAATGATGTCTCATCACTTGTTTTTGTTTATTATTTTAGATGCAGTGCAAGTAAAGCTCCAAGCTGCTACGATGGCTGCACTGCTATTCGACATTGAGTCCTGTTCTTTGAAACTGAGCAATGTTCGCGCTGATTATCATTTTCGTTGATTCTTTCGTTAGTTTGTTGTTTCCTTTGCATGTTATTCAGAAATAAAAGATGGTGTCGTTAGAAAAATGTTTTATTTATGTACTCCTCCGTACTTCAATTGAAATTATTTAATTACTACATAATTATTTAATTATTCTGCTAATTATGAACTAACAATTCTGCAGTCTCAAAATAATTACATACATACAGTTTAGAACACTGAGGTAGCCTCTTAGATGTAATGAGACTCGTATCGATCATCGGCCGATGACAGATAAATGGATCGATAATAAGAAAGTCATGGAATCAGGCCTCTCGAAATTCATACGCGAAACTATTGCTTTCACTAAAAATAAAAATGCATCAATTTTTACAATTAACTTCACGCACCAGTCATACGCGCATGCGCAGCGGCAGAAACTCGATCAGATCTCGACTCTGTGAGCGCGGCTCACCCGCCGCACACGCCACACGCACGCAATACTCACACGCATACAGACATACAATAAATATACACAACACGAGCTAAAACACTCCGCATCCGTGTCTCGTTACAGGCTATGCGCTATGCAGCGTGACGTCACGCGTGATGGTGTATAGTCTGTAGCGATCGGAGATCACATTTGGCTATGATCACACGTTTTTAAAGTCTGTTTGGTTACAACTCGTCCTTGAAGTCTTCCTCATCACCTCCCGCGCCAGGCGGAGGCACGCCTCCTTGTCCCTGGTACAACTTGGCGATGATGGGCTGGACGACGTCCTCGAGGGACTTCTTCTGTTTCTTGTACTCCTCAGAGTCGACGTCCTGATTGTCTTCAAGCCATTTGATGGCGGCGTCGATCGCCTCCTCCATCTTGGTCTTTTCGTCTTCACTCAGCTGTAGACAACGACAGGAAAATTATTAGTTTATGTAATTGAAAGACCTTGGTGCTGATGTGATAGTAAAGAAATACTTACAGAATAATAAAGACTTGTTTAAAAACATTGGGGACTTGACGAAATTGACTTCGACTGAATGAATACTCAAGTAAAAACATATCTAAGGCTAACAAAATAATATGGTAAGGAAATGATACCAACCTTAGCACCAAGTTTCTCCTTATCCTGGAGCTGGTTCTTGATGGAGTATGCGTAGCTTTCCAGCTCGTTCCTGGCCTCAACGCGCTCCTTGAGTCTCTTGTCCTCATCGGCGAACCTCTCGGCATCCTTGATCATCCTCTCGATATCCTCAGGTGTCAGTCTGTTCTGGTCGTTGGTGATGACGATCTTCTCGCGGTTTCCGGTACCCTTGTCCTCAGCAGACACTTGCAAGATACCGTTAGCGTCAATCTCGAAGGTAACCTCAATCTGAGGAATACCACGCGGCGCGGGGGGAATGCCAGTCAGATCGAACTTTCCGAGCAAGTGGTTGTCTTTGGTCATAGGACGCTCGCCCTCGTACACCTGGATGGTGACGGTGTGCTGGTTGTCACTGGCGGTGGAGAAGATCTGAGACTTCTTCGTGGGGATGACGGTGTTACGGGGGATGAGTTTGGTCATGACACCTCCGACGGTCTCGATACCCATGGTAAGAGGGTTGACGTCGAGCAGTACAATAGCGTCAGTGTCCTGTTCACCGCTAAGCACGCCAGCCTGTACGGCAGCACCATAAGCGACGGCCTCATCAGGGTTGATGCCTCGGGAAGGCTCCTTGCCGTTGAAGAACTCCTTGACCAATTGCTGAACCTTGGGGATACGAGTAGAACCACCAACCAGCACAATCTCGTCGACGTCCTTCTTGTTCATGTCGGCGTCTTCCAATACTTTCTGCACAGGCTTGAGGGTAGATCTGAAGAGGTCCATGTTCAATTCCTCGAACTTAGCCCTGGTGAGGGTTTCGGAGAAGTCTTCACCTTCGAAGAATGATTCAATTTCAATCTTGACCTGGTGGCTGGAAGACAAAGCTCTCTTTGCCTTTTCGACTTCACGACGCAGTTTCTGGACGGCACGGTTGTCTTTCCTGATGTCCTTGCCCTTCTTCTTCTTGTACAGCTTGATGAAGTGCTCCATGACCCTCTGGTCGAAGTCCTCACCTCCCAAATGGGTGTCACCATTGGTGGCTACTACTTCAAAGACTCCATTGTCGATGGTGAGCAGTGACACGTCGAAGGTACCGCCACCCAAGTCAAACACGAGCACGTTCTTCTCGCCGTCCTTCTTGTCAAGACCGTAAGCGATAGCAGCGGCGGTGGGCTCGTTGATGATTCTCATCACCTGGAGACCGGCGATAGCACCAGCGTCCTTGGTGGCTTGACGCTGAGCGTCATTGAAGTAGGCGGGGACAGTGACGACGGCGTGGGTCACCTTCTTGCCAAGGTATGCCTCAGCAGTTTCCTTCATCTTGGTGAGGACCATAGCGGAGATTTCTTCAGGGGCGAAGATCTTGTCGCCCTGGGAGGTCATGACAGAAACGTGGGGTTTGCTGTTCTTCTCAACCACCTTGAAGGGGAAGAATTTGACGTCATGTTGGACAGTGGAGTCACTCCATTCACGACCGATGAGACGTTTGGCGTCAAATACGGTGTTTTCAGGGTTGGTGGTAAGCTGGTTCTTAGCGGCGTCACCAATGAGACGCTCGCCGTCAGCAGTGAATGCTACATATGAAGGAGTGATACGGTTACCCTGGTCGTTAGCAATGATCTCCACACGGCCATTCTTGTAAACACCCACACTGTGAACAAATAAAATAAAGATCTTTATAATTTTGTTCTCTCACAAAATCACTCATTTGAAAAATGAGTGATATATGTACTTATTTTAGGCTATTTGGTGTTTTCCATTGTGATATTAAATAATAATTAAACAAACAGATAAGATAGTACTTCCACTCTGTGTTTTAACTTAGTGACAACCTATAATGAGACTGAGAATTGAGATTTCACTAAGGAAACCAATCTTTCAAGATTCAGCACTAATTTCTCACATATTCTGCAGAATGTTTTTAAATATTTTATTAGTATTATGTTAAAAGTTAAACATCACAAGAAACACTCTGAAAGTAGCCACATATTACATGATTTTCTAGAAAGTAGAAAAAATACTTCTGATCTAATTTTTTCTGTATGTGAATACAAATGTAAAATACTTCAGATCTAATATTTCTATATGTGAATACAAATGTAGTCTCTTTTGGTGATTTTATAATGTAAATTAATGTCACTGTCGCACAAAAACAGGTTCCTTCTATCATATTAAGTCAATGGTAGAGTTCATTGACCTAGAATAGGATAAAATCCAGTCATCATATTCTAGGTTTAGTGTCTTTAGATTCTTCTAGTTAATACTATTATAGTTAGTTTTGCACATTTTTTAAGATATTTCTGATAAAAATATTTTTATAAAATAAAATGTTTTTCTCATTTTATGGCTGTGTCATCACTCTGTTGTCCACATTCTTTCAAAAGATGAACTTCAATTATGTTTATATCAGAAATTGTCCATAGAAACTACTGGAATAGTTGCTATCAGCAACAGGTTGATAAATACATGTTTAATCTTAATAAATCCCTAAGATAAATCATGTTAAACCTTTATAGTATACTTAGGCAAAGGTGCTTACTTTTGGGGGTACTTAAATTATCTTAGTGAGAAAAAAAAGGGGGTGGATAAAAAATGTTCAACTCACCAAGAGTATGTGGTACCCAAGTCGATACCAATGACGGTGCCAATGTCCTTTTCTTTATCCTTCTTGTCGTCGGCGTATACCGCCACGACCACGCAGGCCAGTGCTAGAATACTCCACCGCATTTTCAGCATGCAATGTTACACTTTTCTGTAACAAAATAACCATGGAAATTAGTCATGAATCCTCTCAATAAACGTATGCGTAATATATGCAGCTGTTCATGATGTTAAAATCTCTCAATATCTACCAGATGACAGATCTTTGGAAGGACACGTATGTAATCGGTAATGGACACGTCACTAGGGCGCCGGGCCAAACACTAGAAGGAACTGAATTATGGAAAATGAAAGTAACCCGTTACGTTTATAACGGCATGGGAAGCCTAACGGTACCTACTATAAAACGGCCACGGGAGATGTAGGACGCGGCACGGCCCACACTACGTCGAGAAATTTCGCTGACGTTACACAAAGATAAGCAGAATTTTATATGTATCTTATAGGAAATACTGTATGAAAAGACTAGATTTATCGAATAAAACCCAATAGCTATAACCACATAACTGAAAACTTCGTAATTTTTCCATTGTCAGGTATCAAACCATGACGGATGAGGTTAACAATTCATAGCTATTCGCAGTCGCAGGTTAGATAAAAAGACAATACGGAATGTAGTATAGTAAAAATATAATTACCGAATACTACGTTGATTAAATTAGATTGAATCCCAGTAAATATAATTCACAGCCACGATACAAGCACTTTTTGAATGGGACACTTGAGTACAAATTCACAGTTACGTTGTTCTTTCACCTTCGATTTTTCAAGAAAAACTGAATTTACACACGCGGCCGTCGCTATTATTTAGCGCTAGTATCCATCGTGGGCTAACGTGATTGGTCCACAATTCGATGACGTTTCATATATTTCGCTACGATTGATCCAAGTGTACGTATTCGGTGCAACCTGATTGGCCCACGTTTATTACTGGCCCTGAATATGACGTTCTCTAGATAGCGCCAATTTTAAACAAGGGTTTCATGCATATTTATTGCGAAAGAGATTTTAATATTTTATAAACTTGCGAAAGAGATAATTTTATATCTGTACGGTTATGATGAAATTAAGATAAAGTAAATCATGACCCAACCTTTCTTGAAAATTGCTTCTTTTATTTACTATAGATAGACAGTTTATGCAACTTTTCTACAGAAAGGCAGATAGATGCAAATGTTCTAGAATCATTGTTCTCGAAATAACTTATCAATGGTTTTGATCGTTTTGATACTCATATCTTTTAACATGCAGATACTTTCGTGAATAGGATTGAAATAATAGAACACCATGAATGATCCTAAAAAATATGTATAATGCTCGCTTTCTCCTGTGTTGCGTTGCAGGGTTCCGAATTTTCTAGAATTCTAGTAGTGAATTGCAATTGGAAAGTTCCAGGCTTTATTAACTCGAGACTGTTCGGCAGCACTACAGCATCTAAGATTTGGGCTAGTATTAAGTTTGAGCTGTTTGAAGCAGTCGAGTTCTTAAGGAACGTGTGACCATAATATTGCTGAAACCTTTTACATAGCTTGTTCATCGTTGAGTTTCTGGTTGTGTTCCTTTAATTAATGACCCTCGGCGCAATCAGCTCTTAACTACTTCGAAGATCATACTGTTTTGCCGATGTGTTATTAAGTGGATCATGGACGGTGCTACAAATCATTATAGCAAGTTTTATGAATTTATTTTAACATTACCAATAATTACTATATGCATTTAATCTATCTATATATATAAAAAGAAAAGTCCTGACTGACTCATCAACCCAAACCCTTGGACCTAGAAAGCTGAAATTTTGCACAGAGGTTCCCTTTATAATGTAGACAAGGAATAAGGAAGGATTTTTCGAAATTCATCCCCTAAGGGAGTTTAAGGGATGAAAGTTTGTATGGAAAATCGTCACTTAACGGGTTCAAAAGCTAGTTTAAATATAAAGATACGGCCATAATGGGTAATCTAATCTGATGTCTATGGTCTAATCTAAGAGTAGAATAGAAGTATCAAGTAGGGATTGCTGTACTCTGGTGCTGATGTACACTCGTATTCAGTACTTAGTAATAAAAGGAAAGCCCGATTCCATTTAACGGGCAAAATCTGAAGACCAACCTGTTACTGTGACGATTCCTTATCAGAAAATATCATAAAAGTCATGGAAACCATCACCAGACCCATGATACAGTTACCTACCTATTTCCATAAAATATTTTATCTACTCGTATTGTTTCCAGACGCTTATTCTTATGATAAAAAATTGCATCATCCATATTATGACTCCCGTAACCGTTTACTTTCTAAATAAATAAGCAAAAGTCCACGTCAGCTCAATATACCAGATAACGAACGTAATATACCGACACGAAAATGATTTTCAATTTACGACCATCTGTTTTAATTGTAGGTAATTAATTGTTGCACTTGAGCACCATAGCAACAAGACAAAGCAAATAATAAGAAAATTACTTATTTATGTAACAAAAGTTTCATAAAATAAAAACAGAAGTTTCTTGTGTATTCTTTATTTCATAATTATTGCTATATTTTTATCACATCATGACTCATCCTTATTTTATACCTTTACTAAACCAATTTAATAAAAAAGTTAGACAATATTTTGGTGACTCATTTACATAAAATAAGATCTACAAACGTAGATAACAATTTGGAAATAAAATTTATTTGATTTAAACAATATCTTAAATATAAATAGCAGTTTCAGATAAAAAGATTCAAAACGATTGTTTTCCTTATCAAATTGGTTTATTATCGGGTAAACCCATAGAAGTAATAAGTACTACGTATTTATAGTCCTTGGGTACACCATAGTCTTACATCACATCACTATGCATATGGGGTAGGCAGGGCTTGTTGTTGTACACCTATATTTTATCAATAATCAGTGACGGATCAAGGGGGGTGGTCACGTGTACTAATAGTACCTATTCTGTGATCATGTGGCACATGATCACCTCTAGAGTTACCACCCACGACCATGATTCGTGCCCCAGCAGGCCCTATGTGGCCAGCCAATAATTGTACAGCGGCTAGGGTAGCCCATAGACACTGGGTACACTGGGTAGCCAAATCTGTATAAAGAAATCACCAGCGAGCCAGTTGTGGCGGAGGGCAGGGCGGCTGTCCCATTTCAAAACCTAGTAAGGGCTTAAAACGGAATTTTACAGGAGAGCGCATAAACGTAAAATCGGTTCTCCTTTGAAAAGTATTTATTTTGAGGTAAAACTACGTGCTTAAAATGACTTACTTACTAGGTTTTAAAGTGATCACGAGGCAGTGAATGGTGCACTTACTAGGTATCGATGCTTAAATATTTCTGCTTTTCATGTGAGTTTTCAACGGTGGTGTTTTTTTATTTGGTAGGGACTTACTAAGTTAGCAAGACTATGCAATAAAACGATTTTTGTAAAAAGTGTCCCTTACTAGGTTTTGAAATGGGACAGCCGAGGGGTGTCAAGCGAAATCTGGTGCCTCCACCATTACGATCGGCCACCGCATTTACTACGATTGGTCGCGCGGATTCCGGGAGTGTTCGCAACCCTAATACCAGCCCTTGTAATAGGCGGCAAGTCTATTAAGTAGCTCTAAAAAAAATATTCAAAAAAACAAAAACAACCCATTTCTAAACATTTTATTTTTAACTTAAAAACTATGACAACAGTTGGTAGTCTCTGTACTTATAAAAAATCATGAAATAAACTTGAGGAAATTATAATTATAATCCAAAATCCCGTTCCCACACTTCACGCAATCAAAAAATAATAAGTCACATTTATCTTTCTTTAGCTATTACATCTAAAATTAATGGCGCGAAGTATGTGATGATGCAATCAGCACCTGAAAAAGAAATAAATATTGTAGCTATTATTAACAATCAATTTAAAACTAAAATAGACAGTGTAGGGGGCTTCATATGAGCTCATATAACCAAATTTTCCTTCTACAGTCGAAGAAAAGTTATTTAGGCTAATCGTATGCTGAGACGCAGGTGACGCAGCGCAGCACAGTACAGATTTTGCCGCGCAAGGCAGGCGAGGCAGACATAGGCCACGACCGCATGCTGCGACGCAGCTCGAAGACACATTCGAGTTTTAACTAGTGCAAAGAATAGACGCGTTCGAGTTGAAGAACGTTTTTTTTAATAGTCTGTATGATTAGTATCATACAAACAAAGTTCACAACGCACTAATTCAATTAAATGTTCTGTCATTGCAATAAAATTCGAATTAGCGGTAAAAAACACATATCGACATGCACGCGTCGCGCAGAAATCTGTGCCGGCACTACAACGAGGCGCAGAGCAGGGCAGACACATGTCTGCGTCGCACGCGTCTGCGCCGCAGCGTACGCAGCTCTTAGTACGTTCATGCATTACAAAATCTGCTCTGCGCTGCGCTGCGTGCACCTGCGTCACCTGCGTCTCAGCATACGCTTAGCCTCATTGTTCTTCAACACATACGAGTTCACCACAGTTTTCATAGAGTTCGTACGCCATGCCGCCGTACATACCTATTGCTAGTGGACCTTCCAGGAGGGTTCTCGGCATTACGTTTGCGCTAAGAGTGAACCCTCGAAGAGGGTTTTTGACAATAGGTTAAAAACCGTGACATAAAATACGCTACTACGTAGTAAAATAGTGTTTTCAGGGGGTGTTCTTGCTTTTTATAACTGTATTTTCTAAGAAAAACCTACATTTAAAATGAGCCCTCCACGAGGGTACTCGGCATCGCGAACGCGACTAGAGGGTGAAATGTGACTAGGCACTGCAAGTGTGAAGACCCTTTCGGATATAAGTACCCCTTGGGTGGGATACTCAACTTCAAAAACCAAAACATCAACAATCAAAATATCAACACCATATAATCAACAGTTTAATTTTTCAATGAATCAGAATAACATTAGCTTAAAACATAAACGGTTCAAAATGTCAACACTTCAGATGAGCAACGAATCTGAATGTCACTGATTTATAACGTAAATTGTTCATTGTACGTAAATTGTGTCATATTTATGTCATAAGTTATGATGTAATGTTATGACTCATATCATCATAATATCACGCCTGTGTTCCGCGAAGAGTTGGGGAACACCCTCATTTCCCCGTTATGTTAAAGTACGATTAGGGGGCGAGGCTATTGCCATCAACCGGGCATAAATCTAGACTCCGGACTGCTACTGAGAAATTCCACACGGAAAAACCCAACAACACTTTGCCCGACCATCCTCAGATCGAACCCAAGACCTCGCGCTCTGCAGTCGCACTTCCGACCACTAGAGCAATGAGGCAGTCCAGTTTTTGTCAATCTCATCTTAAGTGGATATTTCCTAATAAAATCATTTGCTACTAACCAGCTCTGCGCATGCTCGTTAACGTCTCGAAGAGAATCGTTTGGACCTCTTGGCTGTCTTCTCTGCGACAGATCATTGCGTACTCGCCAGAAACCTGTAAGATGACAATCAAATAGTATTTTAATGACTAGGTCATTATTGCCCTTTGGCAGTGGCGTAGCGTGGGTTTCAGCTGCCCGGGGAGGAAATAAATTTCGCCACCCCCTTATTTAGATATTTCAATTTAAAAGACTATGTATCCAGTAATTCTAAAGAACTTTTCTGCCGCCTCCGCTACGCTACGCCACTGCCCTTTGGTGAATATTAGCGCCAGCACAATCGTCAAATATTGCTTTAATTTATTATTTTCGTTGTATCGAGATAGCCTAGAGGTTGAACGCTTGCCTGCCTTCTGCCGGCCCGCACCTCTGACTTTTCGAATTCATGTGCGTGTCAGAATTTGGTTATTACCAGTGATCGGAAAAGGGTGAGCTAATTTACCTAAATTTCAAAGAACAGAGACAAAAACTGGAGACTTCCTTACGGCAACATTTTTTTTCATGAAAATTATTCCGGGTTTCGGGACATCACTAAAGTACATTTAATATTAATGTTAATAGTACATACTTACAGAAAACAATTAAATTAGTTTCCTATTTTTGTTTCCCAAAATTGTTACAAAACCAGATGACACGTTTTTCATTGTTTTAAAAAGAGATTGTTTATTGTTTTCAAAAAAGGAGATTGTCTTTTATTTTTTGAAAACAAATGAAAGAAAATCTCCGAGAAAATACTCCCGAAAAAAAAATGTTGTCGTAAGAAAGTCTCCAGTTTTTGTCTCTGTTCTTTGAAGTTTAGGTAAATTAGCTCACCCTTTCCCGATCACTGGTTATTACTTGCGTTAACGGTGAAGGATAACGTCGTGGAGAAAAATCAACACCTGGTTTCTAAAATGTTCTCAGTGGTGTGTTTAGTCCGCCAATCCGCGCCAGGCCAGCGTCGTGACTAAGGCCTCAACCCTTCTCATTTTGAGAAGAAGCCCGTGCCCAGTGTTTGTTTAAATAACCTGGCCTTTAGTGAACTACGATAAGTTGATTGATTGATTTTTAAATATTAATTGAACTGCTATGGAAACAGGATGCTGAAGTGTGTAGAAATCTAATCGTTATGTAAATGTTATAAATTAATGTAAATTTTAATTAACTTTGCGATGGTCACGTGATTTCTATTATTATCATGAACAACTGTTCATATTTGATACAATGAAATAACATGATAAGCAAAACAGTTATATACCTACATTTAACGTTCTCGCGATCCTAGATAGGCAGGCAGATAGAACGTTTCGATAAGTCAGCTGTCGACCTATTCTGTTTATTATATCGTTTTGTCTACGATTCCCGTACCGAGATAAAACGAGATAGCAAAGCAAATCGGCCTACAACAGACTTATCGAAACGTTTTTCGGTAAGAATGTCTATGTAATACTAGAGGTCGCCAGCGCCTTCGCCCGCGTGGATGTCGTTTATCGCGTATTTCTCTACTATAATATGCATGTATTATACATATAAACCTTCCTCTTGAATCATTCTGTCTATTGATGAAAACCGCATCAAAATCCGTTGCGTAGTTTCAAAGATCTAAGCGTATAGACGGCGGGAAGCGACTTTGTAGAGAAGAGGCGAGAGCGCCTATTGTCATGTATAGGGCAAAGTTTTATAATGCAAAATTAAAATCTAAATACACTTTTCCCGACCAGGGACTAGATCTCAGGACTTGCCCCGCCAGCGATCACTAAACTAGCTCGTTCAAGTAAGTTCTTGGAGCCAATATACCAATGTGTGGATGGGTCTCCAACGACTCTTGGACAGTGATGTTAACAGTAATTGGATTCAAAATTTTCCATTTAATCTTGGAGCCAAGCTTGGGCTCCAAAATTGAGTCAAATGTGTGGCCGCGATATAACGTAAGCATCAAAGAAGGGGGTTTACTTTGTGCTTATTCTATATAAATACAAATGAATCGCCGAAATGTATGTACACGCATAACTTACGAACGACTGCACCAAATTGGATAATTTTTTTTTTTGTTTTCTTTATTTTCCTGACAACTTAATTTTAAAAAACGAAATCAGAATTGCGGTAGGTACGATGTTCGCCGGGTCAGCTAGTTTTAGATAAAAATGGGACGAGGGGGGTTTGTATGATCATTACGTCAGCAAACAATATACTTAATTCCATTTTAATTTTGCAGACTATTTACTTGTTAATTGCTTGTTTCGTTGTATTGTAATACAGGCAAATTAATGGCAATGACACCTTTTTTATGAATTATTTGAAGATCGATGTAAAATTATATCAAAGTTCAGGTGAAGGGTGTTTTTGGAGGCTATCTTTTGTAACATGCAACACCATCACCATCCTCCTGTCCTTATACCAACTTATTTGGGGTCGGCGCAGTATGAGTTTTTCTTTCTTCATGTCTTTTGTAACATTGACTTTCAAAAAGAAATAAGTAATTCTAGTCTATTTTGAATAAATGAGGTTTGAGTTTGTGGAAAACGTTTGCTTACTTTATTTGATGTACAGCCAGCAGGTCACGCTATCCGCAACTGTCAAATTTTCCCAATCAACCTTGAACCTAATACTTTTGCGATAAAGATGAAAATCTAATAAAGAAATTTGACAGATTGTTGTAGCTTGGTGTGCTTAAAGAGGTTTAAAATGGCGAAAATTCAGCTGATGTACCTAATATTTGAATGGCCCCTTGTGAAGAAAGGTGTGAGTGCAAAATGAGTCATAAAAACATTTTAATAACGTTCATACCTGGTATACGAACAAGGGATGGTGAGGGTACTTGTCCTTCGTCTGCCTCACGATGTCCAAGTACGGCAGGCCAGGCTTCACCATCAGGAAATCTGCTCCCTCAGCCACGTCCCGCGCCTATTAATTAATAAATTGACGTTACTAAACCAACAGTCAGCTGCTATGGCTCTTTCCTCAAAAAACCATTCCAGATGTAGCCCTACATTGTCACACTCGCTTAGTTTTTATACTACAATGTCTGGACTTTAAAAAGTGACCGTGGCCTCTGAGTTTGTTTCAGCATTTCTTCTCAGAGCTAGTTGGATAGGAAATGCCGGCGCCATATACCTAGTCTTAAAAAAAACATATAAATTGACTTGTAAAAGTGTCTGTAACAGATTTATTTACAGAAACAAATACAATTTATTAGAAGGCCAATTCTCGTAATTAAAAATGTTCAAAATATAGTTTCGAAATAGTCTCAGTCTAGTCTCAATCTTATTCTTGTTCGTTAACAAACAACGTCAAACGTGAGATTATATTGAAATGAGATTGAAAGTTGACTGAAGCCAAATGGGTATTCTGGTTACATTATGTACTGAGCCATTTTGACAAGTTGGAATTCTCATTTTTGTCTAGAATTTTAGTAATGGATTTTAAGTTGACTGAATTGACATTATATCGAGATCGAGATAGACTGAGGTGATACTGAAACCGGACCGAACTTTAAGTGTACCAGAATACCATTTTTAATTCAATTCATAATTTAATCTCAGTTCGGTCAACCTTCATTCTTACTTCAAATTAATTACGAGAATTGGGCATCAGGTTTCACGAGATTCAGTGATATCAGGGACAGTGATATTAACAAAGAGTACTTATCATAATTAACAAACCGGAACATGTCTACCGCTGGACGTAAGTTATTATAATGTAATTAACATTGTAACAACGTATAGGTACAAGGTGTAACATAATTAACCAGAAACCAGGATAAAGTTTGTTTACAATACACACATAAGTACATAAACTTACGCCTTTTTCCCATGGGAGTAGGCAGAAACTGTAGAACGCCACATGCTACGATCCTTGCATCCTGCCTGGTACACACGGGTAGAGTGAACGGTATAGTATCACGGTAGAGCACTAACTATGCTACTAACTATACCAATGTAGACAGCATTAGCAGAGTAGAGTACTAAAACTTGAAAGATTAGAGTGACTAGCCTCGCGGGCAAGCTACTCTACCACTTGCCTTCCCCCACCACGGCGCCCACTCTACTCTACCGTACACTTTAGCGCCTACTCGACCCATGTATACGTAAAGTTACTGCTCAAGTCCCGTTCATAGCGTTTTCTTTTTTCCCGGACGATATTTGAGGGACGTACGTGGCGTTCTAAGAAACACTAGTTACTCTACTAATAAAATATAAATCTACGTGTAGACAGTCATTCTACTGAAACTGGTAGAGTACTTGGAATTGGTAGAGTATTACGCTAGTTGACTCTAGCGTTAACTCGTCCCGTGTACACCAGGCTAGTACTCTTTCAGAATGGACGCGGGCGCGGGTACTAGCGCGGGCGCGTGTAAATCAAAATATAAGTAGACGCCAGTTGCATTCACAGTGATCCCGCGAGCCGCGCGTCTGCATGAGGCGGGGGTTGCACTGGTGTTTCTAATGGCTCAGTCCGCCCGTATCGCTCACAGTGATATAGCGTCTATTAGGTGACTGCGCGTGCGGTTCTAAACCATTTTGATTCACCCGCCGAAGCGTCGTATGATAGCTTGTTCGGCACTACTGTGAACACGCAAACGCCAACACCCAAGCGCCCGCGCCCGCATCCGCTAGTGCAGTCTGATTGACCACTTACACGCACGCTGGTTGAAAGTTCTACGCACCTGTTCTTTTTGAAGAACATCACCAATAACATCGATGCATGTCCTTCTAGGGCGTCCTCTACTGGCGTTTCCACTTCTTCTATCGTGTCGGCACGAGCTATACGAGAATAGGTCATGCCGTGGTGAAAAGATTAGCCAGTCAGCAAGGTTGGTAGCGGGGCTGACTGCCCAGGGTGCGCCGGACGTACTTAAGTATCGTCACTCGTGGAGGCTCTTTTCATGCACCCCACTTTCCACGTTTCCACTGAGATCCGCCTTATAAATTCCTTTAGTTTATAATCCACTACTTCGAATATAGATTTTTTTTCAAAAGAAAAGGTTAGTCTCATTAAAGTTCAATTTTAACTATTGTTTTGTGCATTTAACTTCATATTCTAACTGGACTATCTGAGATTCCTGGTTATTTCTGTTACAAGTTGATTATTTTTAGGTTTCCGCAAAGGGTAAAACGGGACCCTAGTACTAAGACTCCACTGTCCGTCCGTCTGTCACCAGGCTGTATCTCATGAACCGTGATAGTTAGACAGTTGAAATTTTCACAGATGATGTAGGTATTTCTATGGCCGCTATAACAACAAATACTAAAAAACAGAATAAAATAAGTATTTAAAGGGGCTCCCATACAACAAACGTGTTTTTTTTTTTTGCCGTTTTTATAGGTAAAGGTACCTACAAATCCGAGACGGGCTGCAAACTGCAGACTGCAACCGAGTCTCCATCGGAATAGCGCCTTTAAGGTGTGCACTTTAAAGGTGCTATTCCGACAGCGACTACAAAACTGCAACCGCAGACCGCAGCCGCAGATCGCACCGCAAGCGATACTACTTTTGCAGTTTGCAGCCCGTCTCGGACTTGTTCCTCAACGGTACGGAACCCTTCGTGCGCGTGTACGATTCGCACTTGGCAGGTTTTTAACCAATTTCTTATAACTGTTCTTTCTTATATCTTATATGAAGTATTTTACTTACAGCAGCTCTAGCGGCAAGTCCAGCACTGCCTGGAGGCAACTGGTAACACTTCCTGTCACCAGCCATGGGAGAACTGTTCATCGTGTCCCGGAATGGGCCATACATTGCCGACGCGAACTTGCACGAGTATGACAGTACTGACACCTGAAGTATTAACAAGGACTCAAAGTTATAAGCGTCAAAAACACTGGCAAGTTTGATTGCACAAGTTGACTTCTGCTCGACAGAAGAATAGACAAAATGACATCAATGGTAATGTGTTATTTTGTCTGTTCTTCCGTCGACAAAACCCTTGTCAACGGTGGTCATGCACGCCTGCAGGAATCGAACCCGCGACTCGTTGCGCAGCAATAGCGCTCAGCCCCTGCGCAAACCATTTTTTTTTTTTCGTTTGAAATTCCTCATCGATGCCCTTCGCCTCGGGAAGGCGAAGGGTTATGCCGGACTCTTACTGGCTAAAAACCCACGGTGTCCCTTCTCCTGACCCTCAGCCGGGGTCGCGGGATTCGCGGCTGCATGCACCGCAACCCCGGCAGGCCTCGGTCCGCCAGGGGCTGGCGGACCTCTCCTGTGGGGCCATGCCCCACGTCCTCCTGAGAGGCGCGCACGGAACGCATGCGCGCCGCCTTCTCGAGCCTGTTACTGGTCGGGCGACGGGTCCCCTAACCCGTCGCCCGCAGGCCACACACTAGGGTGGCCAGAGACCGTCGCGCGCCCTCCGGCGGCGCCTGGAGCTTCTGGAGCGGAAAAGGAGAGTGGCCGTAGCCTCTCTCAGCCCCTGCGCCAACCATGTCGTTGGAATTTAACAGGGACAATAATTTTCCAAGCTTCAACTGTCAATGTCCTAACAAAAACACCCAATAATCTTGTGTGTAGATTTGTTCAAATACGCAAAACGCGTAGATTTGATTAACAAAGTTATAAGTAAATCAATGGCCTTGTATGTAAGTAACGCTCTTCGTTTCTATCCTGTTAATTGTACAGAGCCACACCTACTCGACTTCGATAAATATTCTAATTATCGCGAACGCCGGAATACAAGAAATGTATTTAATATTTGACGAAAGTGAAGGCCACATGAATTTTCACTGAGTCTGTTGTTTGTCCAAGTGTGGCTTCATAAATAACATTACATATGTAGTATATTTTTTAAACTCACTGTATTCTGCAGTTTGCTCGCGAACAGGGCGTCTTTAATTGCTTTTATTCTGTTGTCCATCATGTCGGACGGGGCAATGATTTGTGCTCCTGTTGAAAGTAAATCAGATTTCATCATGGGAGGTCAGAATAGGTTGTGCTATTTGAGCTCAATGAATTGAAATGTTAAGTTGAAGTGGACCACTGCGCTTTAGAATTTATAAAGCACATTACCTAAAGTATGGTAAAGAAAATAAGTTATAGTGACTTGTCCATACCTACTTGCTATGTTGAATTAGTTGTTTAATTCCTTTCAAACGTGTTGCATGGCTGTTTTATAACAAAAAACTGTTTTTGAAATTCAAAGATGTAAAATCTTTTCATTGCTTGATAATAGGAAATGTCAATACTAACATTTCGAACAACTGTTCATCTTATATGTCGCACCTTTTCAGTTGTTTGTTAGTTAGTTCGTCTAGTACAGAGGTTCCCAAAGTGGTCCAGGTGAACCCCCAAGGGTCCACTCACAGGGGGGAGACTCGACGGGGGTTTACGTTGGCGTGACAAAAAGATCTAATCTTCACATTTTTTATGGTATTATGGTAGAAATGTAGCTGCAGGGGGTCCACCGGAACCAGCTAAATTTTGAAAGTGGTCTATGAGAAAAAAAGTCTGGGAACCGCTGGTCTAGTATGATATTGTACTGTATTAACTAGGGAGGCTCACCCTCATTACGGATGGCCATGACGGTGTTAAGTCCTATGTAATATGGGGCATACCTATTGCCATAAATCAGGCAAAACTCCGAATTCTAGTCTGAATTTCCTATGAGAAAGACCCAATACAACTTTTCAAACTGGGAATTTCGTTCAAGACCGTCAGCAACTGACCATTTAACTAATGAGGCAAATTAGATGTAGAGTAGACCTCATTTTAGTGATGAAACAGTCTCAGCTATGTTAATTTAGAGACTCAAAGTGAATTTGCAAAGTAATGTAGATAATTCTAAGATATACTTTAGAGAATAATGTTACAAAAAAGTCTTATCTTTTGAGTTTTACAAGGACAGTTCAAAGGCCAATTGTTACGTTAGAAAACATACTTCCAAACAATGTAATATATTTTTGTGAAGATTGAATAATATCAATATCCTATATCTAAAAGGGTGTTAAGTGACTAAACCTAATTTTGAGTTATGAACAAAAACGTCGAAAGTATTGTCTCTAGAAATTCTGAAGACATACAGATGTTTTTGAGTACTTATACCAAATTATTGGGCTGCTTTAAGCTCATTGTATAACTTTTAATGAGTTACAGGAATAACACAGTGTTTAAAAATAAAGTTTTTGTTTTTATGTCATGCTTTTTTTGTACTTACTGAAATTTAACCATCTACAATATGGCATGGTATGGTATTATATGGTAATGTCTCAAAGTCTCTGGATCTCGTAATTGACAAATGATAGAAAAATACGGACCAGACTGGTCGATAAAGAAAATGTTGCGCTTTTACATCTTCTTATATATAAAACTGAATCGCAAAATGTGTTGGTAAGCGCATAACTCAACAACGCCTGGACCAATTTCCCTATTTTTTTTTTTGTTTTGTTCGTAATCGTCAGGAGAAGGTTCTTATGAAAAAAAATGTTGATAAAAAAAAAAAAAAAAACGGTAGGTAGTAGGTAGGTAGTAGGTAGGTAGTAGGTAGGTAGTAGGTAGGTAGTAGGTAGGTAGTAGGTAGGTAGTAGGTAGGTAGTAGGTAGGTAGTAGGTAGGTAGTAGGTAGGTAGTAGGTAGGTAGTAGGTAGGTAGTAGGTAGGTAGTAGGTAGGTAGTAGGTAGGTAGTAGGTAGGTAGTAGGTAGGTAGTAGGTAGGTAGTAGGTAGGTAGTAGGTAGGTAGTAGGTAGGTAGTAGGTAGGTAGTAGGTAGGTAGTAGGTAGGTAGTAGGTAGGTAGTAGGTAGGTAGTAGGTAGGTAGTAGGTAGGTAGTAGGTAGGTAGTAGGTAGGTAGTAGGTAGGCAGTAGGTAGGCAGTAGGTAGGCAGTAGGTAGGTAGTAGGTAGGTAGTAGGTAGGTAGTAGGTAGGTAGTAGGTAGGTAGTAGGTAGGTAGTAGGTAGGTAGTAGGTAGGTAGTAGGTAGGTAGTAGGTAGGTAGTAGGTAGGTAGTAGGTAGGTAGTAGGTAGGTAGTAGGTAGGTAGTAGGTAGGTAGTAGGTAGGTAGTAGGTAGGTAGTAGGTAGGTAGTAGGTAGTAGGTAGGTAGTAGGTAGGTAGTAGGTAGGTAGTAGGTAGGTAGTAGGTAGGTAGTAGGTAGGTAGAAGGTAGGTAGTAGGTAGGTAGTAAGTAGAAAAAAGTGCATTGCAACGCATGCGGGTACAGCTAGTAGTTTATAAAACTCAAATTTGACAAAATGTCACTTAACGGTCTTTTAGAAATAGGATGGCAGATCAGTAAATCTGTAATTTTGCTAATTAAATATAAAGTATTACCAGCTTTAGCATAAGCCAAGGACACTTCAGCTATTCTTTTGACGGATGCAGCATGGTCTATCACTCCATTTGGTGTGAGCACCCCACAGTGTCCATGTGAAGTGTATGGGCACAGACATACGTCACATGCTATGAGTAGATTGGGGAATCTGTCCCGTAGTTTGGGAAGTGCCTTAATTACTGGGTTCTCTGGGCAGTCTGCACTGGATCCAGTAGCATCCTGTTGAAAAATATTAAAACTAGTTTTTATTATGCCATGAGGAATGACTTGAATATGAATTTCTATATGCATTAGTGTTATGTGTTATTTTACTGTTTCCAACTAAAATAATATGGTTTAAGATATTAATTTCCCAATAAGAATACAATTAATTTAGCTTGAGAATATATTATTATATGATAAAATCATTAGACTTTGGAAATCTTTTCAATCTTTTTAGTATTTGTGTAGCAATCAGTAATGATGACTATAAATTTTAGTACTTTAAGTAATGCGGCATGGTTATTTAAATTTTTTGTAATTGTCTAATTTACTAACCTTTGGCAAATTGCTGACAATTCCGAAGATAAGTATAGACTTGAGTCCCTTATTAACTAGGTCAGAGAGCTTTAGGATCAGCTGGTTAAGGCCATATCTGCACACACCGGGCATACTGGCCACAGGCTGAACGAGGTTGTCATCTTCCCTGTTAAAAATAAATACTTTTTTTTTCTGTGTTTTATTTTCAGAGCAATAGAAATATGGTAAGTAATACTTTTAAACAACGAGACTAGAGGTAACAGGGGACTCCAACGACCGGCACTGGACAGCGAAAAAAATACTTGCAAGATTTAAAGTTACCTAAGTATTTCTGCGTACTTACAATAAGAACACGGGGTACATAATATTGTGAGGCTCAATACTTGTATTTGGCTCTTGTAGTTTCCTCAGAGTGGAATGAAAGTAGCCTCCTTGCAAAACATGTTCGGCACTCAAAAATAATTGATTCATTTTATTGTATCAGAGTTCAAGTGAACCGCTCGTTAAAATGGTGTAAACAGTAATGTATGAAGTAACGCTTAATTGGTTTTTATCAATAGTTCACTGTTCAATTAATCATAAATTAGGCATCGATAAGAAAGTGGAATACACGTATGTCATTGTTGTCAATACGTCAGTTTCAGTAGCATCACTTACTGACTGAGATAACTTTATGAATTTACGGTAAGAGTAAGCGAATTAACAGGTAAAAAATGCTGAACAGCACAATTACTACGGAATGCACACAATAAAAACAAAACAATGTCAAACTTCAAACTGACAACGTCAAACGTCAGTCAAAGCCAGACGCAGGCAAAGACCATAAAAAATACTGCCTCGTGAATGTCAGTAATGCTCTGAGGCATAGAGTAGGTTTAATTTGATTGTATAAAAATCGCTGTATTGTATGACCGGGATCCGAATCCGATCCGGTCATACAATCCATCGATCCGATCGGATCTTTGTGAAGATCGGATCGGCGCATCCCTCAAGCATTTTTATCCGTATGTGATCCGTATCTAGTCTGTGGACAGGACAGCAGGTGTCATTCATGTCATTGTCAACTTTTCTATAGATTTTACATTTTTTACACATACATTTTATTTCTGTATTTTCATGCTTAATCGTATGTTATTTACTAATATTTTAATAGTAAATCCGTTTCAAAGTACAAATAACATCTTTTTTGCAATAATGCCTGAATAAAACTTGCCGAGATACTATATTATTTTTGTTGTTTACAATCATAAAGTTATGTGTTACTTGTTTTATATTATTTTTAAATAATCAATGTAGTGTAAAAGATATTCTATAAGTCTGAGTGTACGTGTACGTTATTGAAAAAAGACAGAAAGTGAAAGAAACTCAACCTTGAGTAATTGAGACAGCCTTGAAGACACCATGAATGCGGATGAAGACGCGCCTATCAAGAAAAAAGTCGATAAATCATCCACTGAGAACCTTACAGTGACTGTAGACAAAATAGATGCAAAGAGATCAGAGAAAGGTGACGAGGAGCCTAAACCGCGTATAGTTTTGACGTTTCGTTCCGAAAAGAACAGCGCCAAGAATAGCAATATGAAGATTGTGTCTACTGAGGAGAAAAACGAGGAGGCGCCGCGACGGTCCAGCAGAACTCGCGGCAAGTGGGAGTGGATCTGCGACAGCGACACGTCGCCCAAGAAAGATAAGTCTGGTGCACAAACCGCTTCAGAGAATGATGAATCAGACAGCTCTCACACCACACCCAAGAGGTCCACGCGCCGCCGCAGCAAGGACAACGACAACGTCCTCGCCAATGCCATTGCTAGGAAAGAAAAGTCTTACGAAACTCAACAAGCCCCACAGAGATTATCTCGCAGAATAAAACCTACAGCCAAAATTCTTGCCAACGAAGAGTTACGTATTGGACTTGAATCTCAGAACAATGCACGGCTCGGTATACCATCTGACAAGTCTCCAGAAGAGGGAGTTAGAACTAGAAGGTCAGCTCGTCCTTTAATTACAGAGGTAGAGAAGAAGAAGACACCAGAGATTGATGAAGAGGTGGTGGAAATAGGCACTGATGATGATAGCCAGGGTCAGAACACTGTGATGAAGTTGAAACACTTGTGTGAACTGGGTCTGAAGGCTATTGGTCCTGATGAAGTGGATGACAGCGGGAATGAGAACAGGTAAATCATTTATAAAGTTGTTGTTTGTTTGTTGTTCATCCAGAATTCTTCTATACCCTTTTCACTGCAAGGTAAGTCCTGATGTTTCTCTACAAAACGTTACCATATAAAAATATCAAAGATTAAAAAAAACAAAACATAGAAAGTATAGCTATTTTATGGTTTTTGATGATGTTGTTTACATTTTTCGATAGCAGTCTTGTTACAGCTACAATTTACCCAGTTTGTACCATAAAAATATATACATACACACATCAAAAAAAGAATGTGATCACTTTGAAAAATTATGTAGCCTTTTTGAAGCTGAATTTTCTAATCAGGATTCAAAGGATAATTATCATGATAAATATAGTTTGATAGTTATATAGATAAATATAAATCAGATTTCAGTTGGACTTTGAATTCAGAATCTTCACATACATAATTATGCTAGTGATCGCAAACTTTTTTTGATGTGTGTATATATTTTGCTGGGGTACCATAGCGGTGAAGGGTGGGTGTTTTAGAAGCTGTCTTTTGTAACACTAATGTTTAAAAAGAACTAAGCAATTTTAGTCTATTTTAAATAAATGAGTTTTGAAGTTATGTTGAATGAGAAATGAGGACAGATTCTTTTCCAAATTTCTAGTTAGATTTTACCAAGAACTATTTTCCTGCCAAGCCAGAACTTTCTTGCCAACAAGTATTCCTGCTAATTAAACAATGAACGATATAGCTTTAAAATAATAAATCCTACCCAAATTAATAAATGCCATTGTTTTTCTACTTTCCTAATTGGAATAATTACACATTTTTTAACCTGTCGAGCGTCCTTCACTATCACCTACACACTACCTATAACGTTTTTTAGGCCAGTTTGTAACCTAAGTTGTAATAGAAAATATAATATGAAAATCTTTAGATGCATTCAAGGCCGCTACTGGGAGGCTGATGTGGGACGGGTTAACCAGTTTGCTGCCAACTCCGCATAAAACAATTAAAAATCTATTGTTTTATGAGTGATGGCAGTCATAGCGTTATGCATATAAAAAACTAACAATCTTAATTATGCAATAACTTTTAGTTACATTTACTTTAAAAGACTCAGTAAGTAAAAGTATTTTGTAGAAAAACTAAAGAAGCAACCAGTTTCAGGGTAGATGCACAACTATTTTGTTTGTTTTTGATGTTGTTATTTATTTGACAATGACAATCAGCTATACAAATGATTTTAAAGTACCCACATAACTATAATATAAGAGTTAACACAATTAAACCCTTCCTCCTTCCACATATTATCAGAAATTTCTGTCAGAAAATTTGTAATGCCTGACTCTGCTCATACTTTTTGTACTAAGACCCCATACACTGTTAGAATTTGCCAGATCCGGCAGCCTTTTGGCTCTAGTACAAAATGTATGAGCAGAAAGTCTTTGCGCATTGTCTTAGAAATTTCTGATAATTTGCAAACAGCATTACAGCATTCCTATTCATTCTCATATCATTAACATATTGTAGGGAAGACGAGGAAGAAGCTGAAGCTGAGGAAATTGAAGAAGATGATGAAATGGATGATGATCCTGTAGTCATCAGCAAGCTATTGGAGACGATTGATGAGGATTCTAGTGAAGACTTCCAGTGCACTATTGAGGTGGCTGCAAAGAATCGTCCAAGGAGGTCAATTAGGCTGTGTTCATCATTTGGCATGAATGACAGTGACCGGTCTTCACCACCTGTAGGCGAAGAAGAGCATAAGTAAGTTATTCTTTCTTTATTATTGTGTCTATGACGTGGCTACCTTAATAGCGTTAGGAGTGGCTGTAGAGATTGTCCCTCTTGCAGATGTTCGGGCAGAAGGGACTCACCACTAAGTGTGACATGGATTGCTCTGTATCACCACAGTCACATTGAGCATTCTTAGTTGTTCAGATCATTTTGAAGAGTTTCTTCGTCCTGATATTTTTGATGTTGACTTTACACTAGTAAAACTACGTAAATGATTTGTAACCCATCTTAATTTCGGAGAATCTAATTATTGTGAATAACTAAATATACGGCAAAATAATTCTTTGTCAGGTCACCGCGCCGGTCATCCAAACGATCTGCCAGGCACAATTACAATGACGACAGTGAAAGGTGATATCACATTATTAGCAAAGTTTACTATTTTATAACTTTTTATTATCATAAATACATGTAATGACATTTAAATATTTATTATACGCAGGAGCCATCGTAGACGAAGGAGGCGTAGATCATCTGGTAGTGATGAAGGGCATTCTGACGCTGAAATGGAAGAAACAAAGTAAAGCAAACATACCATAGTAACTTATAGCATTTTACTTTTTGACGTGAAATGTCTTTAAAATCACGCAGAAACATGATGTATGGATATCATGACAGAAATGTGGACCGTAACGAAAATATCTATATCGTATTGCCTCATTATCTCCCTAACCACGACGTCTTTTCTACGCGCAGAAGTAGCGCGTTCATAAAGTTCTGTGGCGGCATCTATCACGCCACATGCGAACTACGCAGCACACCGGGCGGCGGTGTAGACGACTACAGCGACATTAACGACAACTCTTATAGATGACAGTTCCTACATTGCGCTATCATGATTTAACACGCAGATATTATATAATACAACCGCCCAACCCAACATTAATCATTGGGTAGTAGCCCGCCAGGCATAAGACTCCGCCTGGTTGGAGGATCCTCCCTTTGGTTGGAGGAACACCAAACCACGTTCCTCCACAGTTCCAAAAAGCAGACGTAAAGTATACAGGCTGCGACTGCATCGCGTTTACAACTCGTCTTAATTGCGTTAACGCGCGTCGTCTGCGCGTAGAAAAGACTTGTGCGTAGGCCCTTAAATAGTCCAGTAACTAACGCCTATTAGTTAATAGACTGACTGAAACAGCTATCGTATTGTAGATGACGAATCTATAAGAGATGGCCCGCGATTTATTTTACTGTGAGTTTTATATGGAAAACTTTATCGTTAAAGCCACGAAAGTCCAACACAGTACAAACTTCTTTCGTAAAGGGTACAGATCAACAACTATAACATGTCACGTCCCTCCAACATCTGCCTTCAATGTGTGTGTGCATATACCAACAAGTCACTATATTTGTACAATACGGCCGAACGGCCGACGTATCTCGGCGAGTCTGAAGTTAGCTGATTACCTGCTCAGTAGACAATTTCGTTTCTGAAAGATTCATTGCGCAGCCAAACAACTAACTTCAGACTCGCCAAGATACGTCGGCCGTATTGTATTTGACAGTGCTTGACATGTTTGATATTTAGTAGATTTACTGCTTGACTAGTGCATAATTAAGGTGCCCGCTCGACGAAGTGCACGTGTGTCATTCATAAAAAGCTCCAAATGGTACCATACTGTTAATTAGCGACGTCAAATCTGTGGAGCTGATCCATGTTTTTGTTTAGGTTTGACCTACAGTTGCAGAATGCACACATCTGCGTTGAACGAATGACGCGTTGTACCTCACACATTTTTACTTGCAGTGACAATGCCTTGCCATGTTATCGTAATTGATTTATACTGAAACTTTTGGGGAGGGGTTTTTAAAAATAATGTTCAACAGCTCGCACGCACGGGAAGCTTCTATCTACACTTGGGGGCAAAGAAATCGAGCCACTCCTTATTTCACGTGTCCTGGTTATTAGTTTTGGTTTCATGAATTATATAATTCAAAATACAAAAAACTGCCCTCATTGTAAAGGTTATCAAATAACCTTTTAGGCGATATATGTTTAGAATTCATCTGTTCCATAATACCAAAAATAATAACAATTATACATACACGTGAAAAATAAAGTGGCTCGATTTATTTGCTCCCAAGTATATTTGCAATGGTTGCAGAGTTAACGTCTTATTTTAAGTTGTTTGTCCAGCAACTCTGCCGGCGGTGACGAGGGCTCGGAGGCAGCGTGCCCGGTGGACGAGTCCACCATCATAGCGACGTGCTTCTGTGAGACACCTAGCAATGTGTACGCGGCGCCTGATGAACTAACTGGTAAGCGTGCTTTTGTATTCATTATTCAGACGTCCACTGCTAGACATAGGCCTCCCCCAAGCATCGCCACATCGACCGGTCCTATGCAGATCATCGGTCCACCTTGTGGGCCTACCCACGCTGCGTCTTCCGGTACGCGATCGCCACTCCAGAACCTTTCGGCCCCAGCGGCCATCCGTTCTGCAAGCTATGTGCCCAGTCCTTTTTATTATTTGAAGTCATTTCTTATTACGAGAGACTAGTTCTCTCATTGATTAGAAATATAATTAAAAGAATAGATCGGTTATCTATTCTTTGGCCAATAGTAGAGAAGTAACTAATATTGTCTAATTAATTCAAGTAAAGTCTGGCCCATCAAATCATATTTATATCCAATTATTGTATTAGTTTGTAATTTTTTCGTTAAAAAACGTAAGTATTTTTAAATACGTTTTTTTAATCAATGACCTGTACCTCAAGTGTTAGTTGCGTAGTTTACTATACGTTTCTGTAGCGAATAGTTTACGATAATAAGTATCAAAGAAATGTTTAGTCACAATATTCGCCGCTAGAGGCTCTGCCTAAATTTTTATACACATTTGGCGTGACGCAACTACATTATTAACGTAAAAACTCACACTTGGTGTACTGGACTTCGTTACTTTTTTCAAATTGTTTCGGCCAACAATAATATTATTAATTATTTCAAGTAAATCTAGTTACCTCTTACAAGATCACGTTTTGTTTCTCAGAACCAGTATTCTGCCAAGCTATCGAGCTAGTTGACGGTGTTCGCGTCGGCTGTTCTCACGGCGCGCGTCGTCAACGCGGCGCTGGCGCTAGCGGCAGTAATGGTCTGGGCCCGCTAGTGCGTGCGGGACCGAGGGCGCCCTACTTCTTGGCGTGTGGCTTGCATGCAGCACAACTAGCTAAACACATGTGCTGCCCAGGTTGTGGACTATTCTGTTCTCAGGTGAGTACGTAAATGACGTAACTGCCGGTAAAATGAGGCTATTTGAAAACTACGGGGCTAATTGGCATGAACATGGCATAGGAGATGTTCTGCCATATTTTATAAACTAGCTGTGCCCGCGACTCCGTCCGCGTGGAAGTCGGAAAACAACATTGTGTCGCAGCAACTAAATAATCCATTTATTATAATAATAGACAAAGGTGTCCCACTAAGACACTTATATCTTTTGAACCATTTCTTTATGTAGAGTTTCAGCTCCTCTTGATTGACCGTAAAGATTCATAAAACCGTAATACTAAAAACGTGTTGCTTATTTCTATACATTTCCTTGCTAAAATGGATTATAATTGAATATTGATACTTTTATTGAAGATGTAACAAAACCATATCGCGATACAAAAATAGCTACAACGCCGTCTTGTTACCCGCCGGTACTTTTTGATCATGTCGACGTTACGCGGATTCTAAAAGATTTGATGCGTATGCAGCAAGAGATGAATCAGTTCAAAGAACAGTACGTCACTAAGGATAGCCTAGATACTGTTAAGTCTGATCTAGAAAACCTAAAAAAAGCATCTATAGTGAACAACTTTGGAAGTACCCCCTGTAATATTAATATGAAGAGAGGTGGCTTTTTACTGGATAGTCACGATGACTACTGCAGTGGTCCTAGGGGACTTACATACGTGGGCGCAGAACATGACACTCCATGCAGGGAGCCTAACGAAGTACGATCAGAAACCAATTATCGGGATATCACTCAAACTTTTTCTAAAAGTGAGGGTGTTCAGAAAATTTACGGGGAGACCAACTTATTGAGCGAGAGCGGTAGTCGCCTTACGGCGGCCGGTGACGCGCTCGAGTCGGTGACTCACGCGCAATCAGCTGCGATCGTTGTAACTAGCGAGGTGGGACACACAGCCCTTTCGAACGTAAACAATAACGTAAACGGTAAGAAATCTTTAGCCGATGTTGTTCGCGATGGTGACTGGAAAATTCCCGAAGCAGACAAGGAATGGACCTTAGTACAGAAAAGACGTCTACGTAATCGCTTTGTTGCCAATAGAGGAACTGCAGTTTTGAGCCCAAAAGCTACTTTTAAAGCTGCGGACATAAGTATTCCTATTTACATAAACAATGTTGCGAAGGGCGTGCCCGTGTGTGACATTCTGAGTTATATTGCGAGTAAAACGGATGTTGCTGTTTCGCTAGAAAAAATGCATATGAAGATACCAAAATCGTATGACGCGTATAAAGTATTAGTACCGAAGCATAAATTAGAAACTTTTCTAAATGATGATTTCTGGCCAGAAGGCGTCGCGTACCGGCGCTTTGTTGACTTCAAGATTAGAAGTAACGGTACAAAGAGTGGGAAAAAAAATGTATGTGTGCAACCTTCCTTATGAATAATTACGCCAAACTAGTAACATTTAACTGTAAAAATATTGTAAGATCAGTGGAATGTGTAAGAAAAATATGTGAAACCGCTGACATAATAGCACTTCAGGAAACGTGGCTGTTGCCGCATGATATTCCGTTTCTGGGCAGCATCAGCGATTATTTCGCGTTCACTGGCAAGTCTGCCGTGGACACGTCGGCCGGTGTGCTCCGCGGCCGACCGTATGGAGGTGTGGCAGTCCTGTGGAGGAAGTCTGTGTTTCCCTCAGTGTCAGTGTTACAGTGTAGTAGTGATCGCATAGCAGCTATTAAGGTTGAGATAAGTGAGCGTTCTATGTTATTTATATCTGTGTACATGCCTACGGACTCAAAAGACAACTTGATTGAGTTTACGGAGTGTCTAGGCGAAGTAAATTCTATAATTGAAAATAGTGATGTGGAATCTGTGTATGTGTTGGGAGATTTTAACGCGCACCCGGGTGAGTTATTCGCTAATCAGCTTTTAGACTTTTGTGTGGAACAGTCATGGGTGTGCGTTGATCTTGATATGTTACCTAACGATTCACACACCTTTGTTAGTGAGGCACACGGATGTCGCCGGTGGCTCGATCACTGTGTGGTTTCGAGCGCTGCGCGCACAACTATCGATCACGTGACTATATTATACGATACATACTGGTCTGATCACTATCCCTTGCAGTTAACTTGTAATTTGAATTTAATAGAACCGAAAATTATAATGAATAGTGTTTGTAAAAATAAAGTGGTCTGGGGAGATAGGCAGGCTTGTCAAATTGAAACATATCATAATTTTTGTCATAAGAAGTTAAGGGATATTGATTTTCCAGCCGATTTTACTACTTGTGCGGATAAAATGTGTAACTGTACATTTCATAAATCATTAATTAATGATATGTATAAAAGTATAGTGCAAATACTGGCTGAGGGCGCGAGATATTCATTTAGTGCGGCTTCAAATTCCGGTAGGGGTAAACACATAATAGGCTGGAACAGACACGTTAGAGAGGCTCACGGTAAGGCGCGGCAATGTTATCAGAATTGGCTATTGTATGGGAAACCTAGCTCTGGACGGTTATACAATGATATGGCAGAGTCTAGGCGATTATTTAAGGTAAAATTAAAATGGTGTCAAAATAATCAACAAAGGATTAAAATGGATATGATAGCACAACACCATTCCAATCATAATTTTTCAAAATTTTGGAAATCAACGAATAAGTTGAATCTGAAGCCGAGCCGGCCCGTGAGCGTCGAGGGTGTACACGAGCCGGATGATATCGCGAGATTGTTTCAGCAGCATTTCAGGGTTGAACCGTTTTTGAGGCCTGCACAGTCGGACTTGTTGTCGGTGTCGAGTGCTGGGGCTACATCTGGTGATGTCAAGGTGAGGTTCACTGCAAAGGATATAGCTTTGGTCATAAAATCTATGAAGAGAGGAAAGTCTCCAGGACATGATAGCCTCAGCATTGAGCACTTACGGCATGCTGGGATACACTTACCTAGGGTTCTAGCTTTGTTATTTAATCTGTGTGTCAGCCACTCCTACCTACCTGATGATCTCATGTTTACTGTTGTTGTCCCTATTGTAAAAAATAAGACCGGTGATGTCTCGGATAGGTTAAACTATAGGCCTATCTCGTTAGCTACGGTTATAGCGAAGGTGATGGACGGTCTGCTTGACGGCCATTTAACTAAACATATAAAACTGCACGACGGTCAGTTCGGTTTTCGGACTGGTCTATCCACGGAAAGTGCGATCCTGGGTCTCAAGCAGACCGTGCACTACTACACCGCGCGTAAGACGCCAGTATACGCGTGTTTCCTAGACCTGTCCCGGGCTTTTGACATGGTCTCATACGACCAAATGTGGACAAAAATGCGTCAAGACACTAGTCTGCTCCCTGAGATTGTATCGATATTTGAGTACTGGTATAATAATCAGAAAAATGCTGTTAGGTGGGCCGAAAGTAGATCGGACGAGTACAGGTTAGAGTGTGGGGTGAGGCAGGGGGGGTTGACCTCACCGAAACTTTTTAATTTGTATATGGACCGCCTGATTGGAGAGCTAAGCAGCACAGGAATCGGATGTCATATAGATGGAGTTTGCGTTAACAATATTAGCTACGCGGATGACATGGTGCTGCTCAGCCCTTCAATCGGCGCGTTGCGTAAGCTGCTTCGTATATGTGAGAGGTATGCGGAGGCCCATGGCCTCAGATACAATGTGAAGAAAAGTGAGGTTATGGTTTTTAGAGCACCCAAAAAAGATTTCTCAGACGTACCACCCGTCTCACTATATGGTACACCTTTAAACAGAGTCACTCATTTCAAGTATCTGGGCCACTGGGTCACCGACGACCTCAAAGACAACATGGATATGGAGAGAGAACGTAGGGCGTTGTGTATCCGCTGTAATATGTTGGCTCGCAGATTCGCTCGTTGCACTGAACAAGTGAAGGTCACACTATTTAGGGCTTTCTGTCAAACCTTCTACACGTGCAGTTTGTGGGCTAAGTACACGCAGGGGACGTACAACGCCCTGCGTGTACAGTATAATAACGCGTTCAGGGTGTTGATGGGGCTGCCGCGCTACTGTAGCGCGAGTGGCATGTTCGCAGAGGCGCACGTGGACGGCTTCCATGCCATCATGCGTAAGCGCTGTGCATCGATGATGGCGCGGGTGCGCGGCAGCCCCAGCACCATTCTGGCCGCGTGTGCAGGCCGCTGGGACTCGGAACTGATGGCACACTGGATAGGCTTACACGCGAGAGCAAGCGCCTAATCACAATAACTTTTTTGTACCTTAACTAACACTAGGCTAAAAACATTGTTACTAACTACTTTGGATTTGTATTTTTATTAACACTAGGTTAAGAACATTGTTACTAACAAATTTATGGACCAAGTCTGAAATAAATATTATTATTATTATTATGTTACAATCTGCGAACTAAATTATGATTTCATTCGAGGTGTGGTAGGTATAGAAAAGAACTTTAAATATTAAAAAAAAAAACGTATAGAAGACTTCATTTAATTTTAATAAGTTATAAATAGGTAGGTACTGCTTTCAAAAAGTCTGATCTGGAAATCGAACCAACACAAACGCGAAAAAACATCATCTATATTTTTATTTCACCAATCGATATGATCGCTCCAATAAACATAATGCCTGAAATTGATGGAAGACCATAAAAACTAACATTAAGTACCTACCTAACTTAGGTACATTTCAATTCAAACACTTATTTGTTGTTACTTCTTATTTCTTGCACTTCCTTCAATTTAAGACAGTGTGTTTGTTGGAGAGATTTGATCCTTATTATTGACCTTATAGATATCTATCAACAGGTGCCATAATATAATACCGGATGGTACATAAAGCTTTGTCAGTTCGATTCCCGGTTCAGGCAAAAAAATCAGTAAAAGGTAATTTCTTACTTTAAAAAAAAGTGAAATGAAGTTTCCTTTGAGTGAAATTTGCTATTTTTAGTATTTAAAGCACTTTCCCTCCATGGCCACCGCTTTGGAACATTACCTAAAGCTTAAAAAAACTCAATTAAATAAACTTAATAAAACGACGGCGACAGGCTTTGAATAAATCTGACAATAATGAACAAAATAAAATAAAATATAGAAAAACATTCCAAAAAGTGCATTGAGTAGATAGAATGATTACGAAATACTAAATTTCAACGAAAGCACTGGGTGAGCGCTTTCCTTGCAAATAATCATGGCCACCGATTTCAATTTGAATTTGGACCTTATTTTCGGCATCAGCATTCCCAAAAAGTATGAACATTCAATGAACAAAAATCCTACTATTAGTCCAGATCACGGAGAAGAGAAAGAAGCGGAGATGCCGCAAGGCAATTAGGTCATGCGTCTTCAATTAGGTCATGACGTCACAGTGGGCGTCACAGTGGGCGGGGCCACAAACCTTAGTTTCGAATGAATCGTCATCGTGTTCGGGTCCGTTGTATTTGAATAGTTTTTAATTGTTAAATTGTTTTAATAATGAAGTGCGCTGTTGTTGGATGCAAAAATTGTTCAGGACCAAAACTGAAACATATTGATGGCATAACATTTCACGTTTAAGTCCCTAAAATTTATATTTTCATTTTAAAACACATTTTCTCGTTTGTTCGCCAGATTATAGCTAGAGACATCTGTCGTCGAAGAGATGCATTCTAACCACTTCCCATCTATTCCGTGTTTTTATCATTATCAATGCATGTTATTGTGACCAATCTTCGGCACAAATAACTTACTTTGCTTGCTTTAAGTTATTTCATAGATAAATTAAATACCTTGACACAATATATGAAACAAGAAGAATTAAAATAAGAAAAAGTGCGCCATCTGACGGTAAGTAGTCGGTCCTAATTAGAGATGGGCGGTGGGAAAAAACCCGGGTTCTTTCCCGTTTGGGAAAAAACCGGGTGTTTATGAGGAAAAGAACCCAATAGATGGGTTTTTTCATTATCTACAATAATACAATAAAGCTGAAGAGATTTTTTGTTTGTTCTAACGTGGTAATCTGTGGAACTAGGTTACCAGAGATACCATACGGATTGTAAAATATGTTTCTGCATAAAACAGCCCAGTCGCCAGGTAGTTTTCACTTGTAAAAGGTCCGTCAGTCCTGAATTTTGGGTATGTGTTATGTTTAGGTGTTCTTATTAAAATATCAAGTTTTTGACCTTGTATAATCTCGGCGTGCTACGCCATCTTGGATTAAAGACACCAAAAATGAGTTTTTATTAAATAACTCCTTATCTATCTTTGGGTTTTACGCCAACAATTAATCAGACCAATTTTGTAGACAATTAAATTTACTACAATTCCTGCCTCAAGTATTTTTTTTAGCTAATATTTTACGATATATTGCGCTTTAAAGCAGGCAAAAACACAATTTTCAAGCATTTTTTTAGTTTTCGTTCCCGACTCAAATAGACTCTCCTACCTCCTCTCTCTCCTTAAAAATAGGCTTCAAACACGACGCAAAAAGAAGAATGTTTTATAAGTTTGACACCTATTTCTGTATGTGTGTAAGTCTGTCCGTTTGTCTGTATGGCTGTCTGTTTGTCTGTATGGCTGTCTATTTGTCTGTATATCTGTCTGTCTGTTTGTGGCAACGTAACTCCGAAACGGTTGACTCGATTTCGTTAAGATTAGGAAAGTAGGAAAATACTATTTTGGTCGTTTCAAATTATTGTGAAAGGCTAGAACGAAGTCAATTCGAGTCGAGAACTCACTTTCTAGTGCCAGTAGATCATGCCAGAAAGTCTGTGAAAAACGAAAGAGTTCAAGCCCTCACCAATCATTTGAAATAATGAAAATGGCATTTTTCTACTTTTCAGATTTTCTGGCATGGTCTGCTGGCACTCGAACGTGAGTTCTGGACTCGAACAGAGTTCTAGATTGCAGTGCTGAGTCTGTGAAAAACGAAAGAGTTCTAGCCCTCACCAATCATTTGAAATAATGAAATTGGTATTATTCGATTTTTTGGACTTTCTGATATGATCTGCTGGCACTCGAACGTGAGTTCTCGACTCGAATCGACTTCTACGTTGCAGTTCTGATACGGATCTGTGAGAAACGAAAGAGTTCTAGCCTTTCACAATAATTTGAAACGACCAAAATAGTATTTTTCTACTTTTCAGCCGTTCTAACGTGATCTGCTGGCATTTTTGTCAATCGTCTTTTTTTAAGGTAAAAACGCCAGAAATATTTCTAAAAAGTATCAGGAACTGTAGAACTCAGCTGCATGCGATAGGAACTCATATTTAATTTTGATCTGTTGGACAATGATCTGTTAAGTTCACTAACATACTTAATTGTCCATACATTAAATTTGTTTGTTTGCGTAAAATGTGGTAGTGGAGCGCGTCATTTCATCTTAGACAAGCTGTAACTAGTAGTAATCAAGTTCAAAAATTATGTACTATTTAACGCATGTGTATCTAAATATTACATAAGCTAAATTTGAAAAAACCCGAATATTTTCCCAATCGGGTTCTTTCCCGGGTTTTTCCCTCGAATTAACCCATTTTGGGTTTTTTTCCGGGTAGAATCCCATCACTAGTCCTAATTGACAAATAAAAATGTGTGCATCATGCCAGCAAGACCCTATTTTATCAAATTTATTATCTTCATGTAATTTGTTTGTTTTTTTTTAATCCTAACTTATTTTTTGTTATCATTTTAAATTCCCTGTTAATACAGATATTAGAAATGCATGGATACGTATTATAAATAAACCTAACAACTGGACACCAACAAAGTACTTATTCGAAAATCTGTTCACTTCATTTCGCTGAAAATGATTTCTATAAAACAAAAAAACGGTTATAAGAAATTGCATCAAGGAGCGTTACCTAAAATGTTTATACCTAATCAGGTAATGACAATGATAAACTTTTGTTGCAACTTGTTTGCAGTTCAATCTTACCTAGAACACGAAGATCTATGGGAATGTGTTGATCCTGGTTCTAATGTCGACTCCAAGAAGGACATCAAGGCTAAGTCCAAGATAATTTTGTTGGTGGAACCTATAAACTACGTACACATCGAAAATGTACAGCGTACAAAATGCGAAATATCGTTTTTGAAGTCGGTGACGAGTGGTTAGGAACACTCATACTAGCAGGTTTACCGGACAATTATGAACCGATGATCATGGGTCTGAAAAGTTCCGGCATGAAAATTTCGTCAGACTTCATCAAGACAAAACTTTTACAGGAAGTTAAAGTTTCCGAGTCTTCTGCATTCTTCATAAAGCACAAAAATACCTCAAAGAATAAACCAAAAGGAAAAGTCCCACGTTGTTACAATTGCAACAAATATGGACATTTCAAAAATCAGTGCACAGTAAATAAATTTAATCATAATAATTTTACAGCAGCTTTTTCAGCTTTCAGCACAATGAATAAGGATGACTGGTATATCGATTCAGGTGTCACAATGCACATGACAAGACTTTCAGACTGGATGTATGATTTGAACCACCCCCGATTCAAAAAATAAGGGTGGCCAACAATGATGCTGTCTCCGTACAAAAGATGGGTAAAGTAAACATTCATACCAATTTGTATAAAGATGAGCATCCTATCTAGGTGAGAAATGTTTTACTTATTCCTGAACTAAGTGCAAACCTGTTATCGGTCTGTCAGTTAACAAAGAATAGCTGTAAAGTGGAATTCACTGATTTGGGCTGTAACATATACAATGCCAATAAGATCCTTTAGCAACTGCAACACTGATCAATAACATGTATAAACTTAACACTGTTACTGGCAAGGCTTATGCTGTTTCATGTGAAAATAAGACAGATATTGTTACATGGCATAAAAGGATGGGGCATTTAAATATGGCTGATGTAAAGAAGTTGGAATTTTGTGCTGAAGGTATAACTATTACCAACAAAGAAGTTGATACCGTGTGTATACCATGTTGTGAAGCGAAACAAACCCGATTACCCTTTTACACATTCTGGTTCTAGAGCAAATGCATTGCTAGAAATAGTGCATACTGATCTGTGTGGTCCGATGGAGACACCGTCTGCTGGTGGTGCAAAGTACTTCATAACCTTCATAGATGACTATTCCCGTAAAGTATATGTATATTTTCTACATAAACTATCGATACAGAAGCCAAAACAACTCTTTTTGGAATTATTGTCTGTCTGTCTTTCCGTCTGAGCATCACGTAAAATTCCGTGGACGGATTTTAATGAGAATTTCGCTGATGTGTTGCGTAAAGAGCGAGAATTTTGCTGATACATAATGGTGTACGTTATTGTTCTTAGGAGCCGAGCAGCGGTACAATATTTAAAACCCCGTGGATGGATTTTGATGAGACTTTCGCTAAAGTGTTGTATAAAGAGCTATGCTTATGCTGGTACATATACCATCACGCTATTGTTCATAGGAGCCGTGCTGCAGAACATTATTTCCACATACTGCGACATATTATAAGCTTAATTTGTCGGATAGGTACCTATCCACGGATAAGTTTAATACATGAGATATGTATTCAACAACGTGTAACATATTAATTCACAATAAATATCAATTTACAATAAATTATAATCCATTTTAGCGAGGAAATGTATAGAATTAAGCAATACGTGTTCTTCCAGTAGGGATTCAACGCAGTATTATGATTTTATAAACCTTAACGGTCAATCAAGATGAGCTGAAACTCTACTTGAAGAAATGGTTCAAAAGATATTAGTGCCCAGGTGGGCCACTTTTGTCTATTGTTATATTAAATTGAGTACCTACATATACATTTAGTTGCTGCGACACAATGTAGTTTTCCGAATTCCACCCGGACGAAGTCGCGAGCACAGCTAGTTGTCCAATAAAAATTGATTATTTTATCATTTTTTTGATTTTACTACCCAGCTGATACCCCACATGACACTTTATTTTTGTAATGTTTTTTCTAACTTTGAACTCATTAATTAGCCACCTTTTGGGCTTCATCAGCAGTTGGGTAATAAATAATGTGGTCCTGCCTTACTAACGCACATGGAATGTTCTAGAACAAAGTGTAATGCTGTGTTACGCCAATAGTGGCCAGTAGACGTACTAAAATGAAAAATAGCTAGTTTAGTTACACTGTAATAATCCTTTCACCGCAAGATGGCTTTACAAATAATAGGCGGGTTTTCCATCGTGGGGCGGAGCTATCTCCGTACCTCGTCCCCCTGTCACCCGCATTCAGGCGACGCTTCTTTCTAAAGAGAATTTTCCTTGCAGCATCTCCGCTTCTTTCTCTACTCCGTGGTCCAGATCATGAATTAATTTTATTGTCAACAACAATAAGAAATTGACCTAATAAATTCTAAATAACAATATCTTCTTTTTTTTTCTGTAAAAGCTTAGTTCCTTCTTCATAAGGATAGCATTTCATTAAACCTTTCGTAGACTGAGAATAGGTACCAATTCAACAATGAATATTAGGTAATTTGTGGATTTATTCGTAGTAAAATATTTCCTCGCAACATTATTTGATACACGTAACGCCATCTATTGAAAATAAACTAATACATGCTAAGTTCTTCTAGAAAACTTAAAATTCGCATAACTTTTGATTGCGTGAACCGATTGCGATGAAATAAAAACCATATGTTACTTGGAGATAAGCACAATATATGTTTATAAAAGTCAACAGCATTGGGTCAGTTGTTTTTACGTGATGCTTGAACAAACAAACAGATAAACAGATAAACAGACAAACAGACAAACCAACAAACAGAAGAAACAAAATACAAAAATGTTAAAAATGGGTTCTTTTGGTTATTTTTAACACCCCAACCATGTTTTTTCAAAATATTTGCTATGTACAGATACGCAAAGTCTACAGATTTGTAAATGTATAGAAGATATTGATTATTTGCATATCTTTTGAATGCGTGAACCGATTGCGATGAAACAAAAAAAAATATGTTACTTGGAGATAAGCACAATATATTTTTATAAAAGTCAACAGCATTGGGTCAGCTCTTTTTACGTGATGCTTGCATAAACATGCAAACATATGTTTATATTATCTTTACTTCCCTAGATGGCGTTGGCGTCGAATTAGATCGCGCTATGGTTTCGTTACCGCGCGATTTATAAGTTCTAGACAAAAATTTCTTAGTTAGTTCTAAACCACGATTTTATTATATGTATAGACTATCTGCAGTTTAAGTATGCATTGAAATAGAGAATAAAAAAAAAAAGGGCGTTTATCTTTTTTTTTATCGTCGAGAAATCCTCATGTATACCCTTTCGCCTGGGGAAGGTGAAGGGTTATGCTGGACTCTTACCGGCTAAAAACCCACGGTGTTCCTTCTCCTGACCCTTGGCCGGGGTCGCGGGATTCGCAGCTGCATGCACCGCGACCCCGGCAGGCCTCGGTCCGCCAGCACCTGGCAGATCTTCTGTGGGACCTTGCCCCACGTCCTCCTGAGAGGCGCGCACGGAACACAGCGCGCCGCCTTCTCTGGCCTGTTACTGGTCGGGCGACGGGTCCCCTAACCCACCGCCCGCAGGCCACACACTACGGTGGCCGGAGATCGTTGCGTGCCCTCCAGCGCCCGGCGCGGCTGGCACGGGAAGGGAGAGTGGCAGCTGCCTCTCACTCCCTCTCCGCTCCCTCTTTGGTCGCCATCACCTCCTCACAGAAGGAGGCGATTACTTCTTACGCTCTCTCGCTCCCGACCATGGACAGAACCACGGCCGGTAGCTAGAGGTCGCCACCGACTGCCGCGATTAGCTCGCGGCGCTGCGTCGCCCACGCAGGACACGCCTGCAGCGTGTGCAGCGCCGTGTCCTCGGGGCAGTCGACGCAGTGGTGACAACCGGGCGTCTGCTCCCGGCCTATGCGACACAGGTACTTACCGAAACAACCATGTCCCGTGAGCGTCAGCCAGAAGCTGAGGGGGCGCCGTGACACAGCTGATTGACTTGATCTCTGGGTTCCTTAGTTTCTCTCATTAGTTTAGCATAGTAGTGTTATTATTGCAAGATACTCATACAAGCTTCAGAAAACTCATTACCTATTCTATTTCAGGGTACATTCTACCAATGTTCTTCAGGCCACTTATTCCACCTCGATTGTGGTCTTCCTTACAACGACGCTAAGGTACGACCCGGCTGTCCCCACTGTGGGGTCTACTCGTACCGCTGGCAGCCTGCCAACACAGAGTGCGTCAAGGTCAAGGTGGAGATGAAGTGCAGCAACAAACGGATCTTCTTACCTGACCAGAGGGAGCAGTGGTGAGTCAATATGCGGAATTATGTATGGAATAAAATGAATGTGTGGAATCACTTATGGTTTAGGTAAAGAAAGAAAAAAGTATTTAATTCAGACTCGCAAAGACAGTTTCAGAAACAGAACTTTTTTTTATATTAATATTTATACAATACTAGCGACCCGCCCCGGCTTCGCACGGGTGCAATTTATACATATAAACCTTCCTCTTGAATCACTCTATCTATTAAAAAAACCTCATCAAAATCCGTTGTGTAGTTTTAAAGATCTAAGCATACATAGGGACAGATAGCGGAAAGCGACTTTGTTTTATACTATGTAGTGATTTGGCCTGTACGAGGCCAAACAAGGCATCTAACTCGGCATAATGCTGCGACATTTAAAAAAAACAAATTGCCGCGACCCTGCTTTTCAGATAGAACCGTTGTGATCCCACGGGCAATAACGCCACAATAAAATATATAGTAAAATAACTTGAATGAAAAAATAGTATGCTATAATTGAGATTCCAGCAATTAACAAACTGTCTTAATTATTATTCATACAACAAAATGGTGGATTTCCAAAATGGTGGATTTCCCAAAGTTTTCACTCTAAGTGTCCGTCCTGAGTGACGGCGCACCGGCGCTTTACCGTGGCTTTACCGTCGATACCTGTCCTTAATGCACGGAGGAAAGTTGACGCGTACGCGCGTGTTTAGTGTTTCGTTTATTTTACTTTGGTTTTAATAATGTCGATATCAAAATTTAAACGTTTCGAACATTTATTGAATGCGCCGTTCATTCCGCCTGCGTGGTGCGCCGTCACTCAGGACGTCACTAAGGCGGCGATCTACGCCAATATTTGCAAAAACCCTATGCGCATTCAAGTCGTTGCGTGTAGCCGGACCATAAAATGCCAAATCCTCTCCAAGTTATAAACAGAACTTAACTCAGGCATCTCTTACAGCACTCCAGCTTACCTGACCTTTACCGCCCGGGACCCCAAGCTGGATACTGGTCCGATCATCCCCGAGGACTTACTGCCTTCACCCCCCATAGACCTGAAGCAGTTGTGCCAGCAAGCTGAACAGGCCCCCAATAAATCACCCCAGCAGTTGTGTGACGCTATCCTGAGCGGAGACACGGTGGACCAGCTCATACCGAAGATTGGTATGTATTTTAGAATTATAGAATATGTATCTGTGTAGGGGCAGACAAAAATAGTTAGCCTAACATGACGAGATAATGTATGGCTTATGTCGTCTCGGCACGAGATATTGCATTAATTGCAAACTTATCTTGCGCTGCGCATGCATTGATCAGTATTTTATGTGATTGTTGTTTAAAAAAAGCAGGGATACCCCTAAGGGGCCATCCATAAATTACGTCATACGTTAAGGGGGGGAGGGGGTCGATGAAGTGTGACATTGTGTGACTAGGGTTGGGAGGGATCCTAAATTTCGTGACGTCACATTTCAAAATCTAATAGGTATATTTAAGAATTAAATGGAAATAAAAATAATTTCGAAACTGCTGATTTAATTTAATAATTTCTAGATGCTATTGCAAAATATGTGACGTCACACTAGGGAAGGCGGGGGGAGTCTCACAAATGTGACAACCTGTGACAAGAACGGGGGGGAGTCAAAAAATCATGAAATTCGTGTAACGTAAGTAATGGATGGCCCCTAACCACAAATTACGAAATGTGCACATTTTGAGAATTGCCCATTTTGAGAAGTGCCCGTTATGAGAAGTGCACTTATTGCGAAATGCACATTTTGTGTCAATTTCTCATTTTGAGAAGAGCACATTCTGCGTCAGACCCGTCCTGATCAACTTATCTTTTATTAAGCGTTGTGTGTACATACATTTTTAAATAATTAGAATTCAGCTTCATCATGCAGTCACGATGTCTAAAGCCACATGTTCCGTAGTATCGAGCTCCAGCATCAACAAGGCGCTCCCCAGCCAGTCGGGCGGCACGTGCCTGCACGCGGCGGCCTGTACGGGCCACACGGGCGCCGTGTACCTGCTGCACTACGCCGGCGCCAACCTCGACGTCACCGATAGCAACATGCGCACTCCGCTCGTGGCTGCTATACTTGGTAATATACGATAACGTGCCACGTCCCTCCAACATCTGTCTTCAATGTGTGTGTGCATATGACAACGAGTCACCGTGTTTGTGTTTGATATTTAGTAGATTCATTGCTCGACTAGTGCATAATTAAAGTGACCGCTCGACAAGGCGCACGTGTGTCATTCATACAAACCTCCAAACGGTACCATACCATTTTTTTTTTATTCATCCATGGTGATCTCACTGCCGGGCAAAGGCCTCCCTACCTCCACTCCTCACGTTTTAATGATTGTATACTGTTAATTAGCGACATCAAATCTGTCGACCGACTGATACATGTTTTTATTTAAGTTTGGTCTACAGTTGCAGAATGCACACATCTGCGTTGAACGAATGCCGCGTTGTAAATATTATTTCTCACACATTTTTACTTACTATCGTATTTGATCTATAATATGTAGTATTTACGAGTATAAGAGCGATGCCACTACATTTATACTCTATTTAATATAACGTTAGACAAATAAGAACCATGTTAGCAAGGAAATGTATAGAAATAAGGAACATTTTTGCTTCCAGCAGAGATTCAACATAGTACAATGCTATTATGAACCTTAACGGTTAAACAATATGAGCTGAAACTCTACTTGAAGAAATGGTTCAAAAGATATTCGTGCCTTGGTGGGCCATTTATGTGTAATATTATATGAAATGAAGGAAATCAAACGTCAACAACACTTGGTTATTTGTTAACAATCTTAGACCAACGCCATGGACTTCTCAGTCGGGAGTGACCATACAAAAAAGTCTAGTCTTTCAAAATAGGCCCCATTTGACAGTTCCTGTCAAATAGGGCCTAAGCGAGTTGACAGAGAGGAAATGTTTCGTATGACCACTCCCAACTACGTCAAACGCGTTGCTCTAAGTTAACAATGGTTGTTTGTGTTATAAAAATCCTGACAATAAGTCAAAATACTCAAAACTATCTCCGCAGTAGCTTGATACTAAACTTTCTTTCAGCTCTCCTCGATAAATCTAACAAAAAGAACAAAGATAAACTCAAAGATACCAGCTCGAAAGACGTCAGTATGGAACTGGAAGTGGACGCAGAAAAAGAAGAGACTGAGAAGCCAGAAGGAGACAAGACTGAGAAGATAGAAGATGATGAAGCTAGGAAGACGAAGGATGAAGATCTGATCAAAGTGATCAGGTATCTGGTGGCGGCTGGCTGTGATGTTAACTTTCCGGTAAGTTAGTGTCAAGAAAGCATCCTACATTTTCTACTTATTTCTTCAGCTTCAAAGGCACTATGAGCGTATTTTGATGAGGGCTAAGCATGGTGTTGCTAATATTTCTGCGAAGTTTGGGAACGAGACAGGCAAATAATGCAATAGGGAACAATTGTACTATTTTATTATAATTTATTCTAGGTTGTGGTACTGTGAAATACCGTAGATGCCGACGACCGTCACATTTTCAAACGCAGTTGTGCTGCCGCCATCTTTTTGAGCAATAAACTAACTTAGCTACCTGTATAATATCGTCAGTGCGCTCACATATGCCAAAACCCATATGTGGATTTTATCAACTTTTCAGGAGGCGGCAAAAACTGTTTTATCTGATAACTAATAAGTTTAAGAAAACCCTAAAAATGCAAAACATTAACAAAACATCTTAAAATATTATTTTAGTGTTACTCGATTCCAGTTGCGAAAGTGAAACACTTTAAAAACATTATTTCTGTCAACACACAACTTATTAAAATTTCGTACGTACAACATTTTAGTCAAGTGTTGTAGAAATTTAACATACTGCTTTTCATTCCGAATGTGAGGAAAGTAAAAATACAGAATAACATGCAATCATACCGAAAAATACTCCGACTGATAGATGGTGGTCTTAATATTATTAGCCAATGTAGACAGACAACGTTCCTAAAAAAGCCTTGTACTCCGACAGAACGAAATTGAGTTTCGAGTCTTTATCCTTTTTATTTGCGGTTTTTATTTTATGGATATTTATTATTCCGACCGAAAAAATGCTTTTATTTTGCACCTAATTAAATACTTAAAGGAATTAGGAATTTTACAAAAATAGTAAGGATTTTTACAGTTCCATTGCCAAACTGAGGATTAGAAAAAATATGAATATGTAGACAGAGTATAAAAAAAAAATCTTAGTTAGTTTAGAACAGCGGTTCCCAAACTTTTTTTTTCTCATAGACCACTTTCAAAATTTAGCTGGTTCCGGTGGACCCCCTGCAGCTACATTTCTACCATATAAAATGTGAAGATTAGATCTTTTTGTTACGTCAACGTAGACCCCCGTCGAGTCTCCCGTGGACCCCTGCGGGGCCACCTGGACCACTTTGGGAACCTCTGGTTTAGAAGAAAAGAAACACTTCCCGCCCGCTTTTCAGATCAACAATGACACACTTTCAGAGCATGAGAGATAAAAATTAGTTTTTTTTGTTTTCTTTCGAACTGGTATCCGGTTTTAAAGGTGTATATTGTATCGTCCAGGGCCCGGACGGTATGACAGCGCTGCACGTGGCGGCGCAGCACGGCGGCTCGCTCGTGGCGTCTCTGCTGTTGCCGCACAGCAACGTGGACGCGCGCGACCACGGGGGCTGGACCCCGCTCGTGTGGGCCGCGGAGAACGAACACAGCGATGTTGTGAAGTGAGTCTTATACCAACGAGTTTCTTGCCGACTCTTCTCCATAGGAGCTACTTTTTAGAAATAGAAATTTATTTGTGAGAAACACGGTAGGTCAACACACGTACGTGTACACGTTTCTTAAATAATGCAGGTACAAATCAACATGTTTCGCCGGCACAGCGGCATGCAAATTACTATAAAATAATTCAAACTTTGTTAATTACATTTATACTCGTAATATAGACTAGGAAGTTTTAGATTTAATACTATATCAACAATAACCGTGCAAATAAATTGTTAAGACGTTTCCTAAGTGCATCTACCTTTCGTTCGAAATAAAAAACTTGAATTTGAATTTGGAATTATGTGGTAAAAGTACTCATGAATGTGTTTTTTTTTCGTATGGAAGCAACTGAATAAGTTAAAATAAAAAAAAAAACATTAACTGTTCCATACAATTTTGTTGAATAGGCATTGTTGTTTCTATAAAATATTCCATCTGCAGACCACCTCATTGGTCTAGTGGCTGAGCGTGAAGTGCTGGGTTCGATCCCCAGGTCGGGCAAAGTGTTATTGAGTTTTTCCGTATGGAATTTCTCAGTAGCAGCCCGGAGTCTAGATTTGTGCTCGGCTGGTGGCAATAGGCTCGCCCTATCGCATGGAACTTGAACATAACGGCGAAATAAAAGTGTACACACTTCTACCCAACCTTTTGGGGAATACAGGCGTGATGTTATGTATTCCATCTGTCGCTCCATTATCTTGGACCGGTGGTCAGCAAAATGACGTTTTTCGCTTCAATTAGCTGCCCTGCTTTACCTGTAAAAGTGTAAAACAATAAACCACAATGGTCTAAATTCGCTAAATTGATATCTTCTCAGAAGCTAATAGCTAGAGAGCTGATGACAAATTTGGGGAAGGTATTTTAGGCAATTTGAAATTATGAAAACGCGTACTAATCAATTGATGAATCTGAAATTGAAAGTCTGGCAGAGCGTTTGCGCTTATAAGATACTGCGCAGTATATCACTTTATAAAAAAAAAACATCCCACAAAATATCCTTTAGGCACCTTGGCATTGTTTTAATTTTGTGTTTTAGTATTTATCTATTAATTCTAATTCATATTATTAATATTAATTCTAAACAAAAATCTTAAGACTATTTCGACCGTTATAAAGTATTGCCAGGCTGCCCCAGAGTTTTTTATTTGTATGTAGTTTTTTTTTTCAATGTGCTTAAAGTACCTTCCCCAAATTCGTCATCAGCTCTTGGGTTAATCTTTGTTCGATTCTGTGGCAGGGTGCTACTGGAGGCGGGAGCAGACGCCATGACGTGTGACAACGAAGGTAACGGAGTGGTGCACTGGTGCGCGCTGGCGGGCGCGACCGCTCCGCTGCAGCTGTTACTGCACGCCGCGCCGCAAGTGACGGCCGCTGTCAACGCACACGCTGACACACCGCTGTACGTATACCTGTAGTGTAGTGTACTACCTAGCACGAACACGAATGTTGTGTTGTGACGTATAGTAACGGAGTGGTGCACTGGTGCGCGCTGGCGGGCGCGACCGCTCCGCTGCAGCTGTTACTGCACGCCGCGCCGCAAGTGACGGCCGCTGTCAACGCACACGCTGACACACCGCTGTACGTATACCTGTAGTGTAGTGTACTACCTAGCACGAACACGAATGTTGTGTTGTGACGTATAGTAACGGAGTGGTGCACTGGTGCGCGCTGGCGGGCGCGACCGCTCCGCTGCAGCTGTTACTGCACGCCGCGCCGCAAGTGACGGCCGCTGTCAACGCACACGCTGACACACCGCTGTACGTATACCTGTAGTGTAGTGTACTACCTAGCACGAACACGAATGTTGTGTTGTGACGTATAGTAACGGAGTGGTGCACTGGTGCGCGCTGGCGGGCGCGACCGCTCCGCTGCAGCTGTTACTGCACGCCGCGCCGCAAGTGACGGCCGCTGTCAACGCACACGCTGACACACCGCTGTACGTATACCTGTAGTGTAGTGTACTACCTAGCACGAACACGAATGTTGTGTTGTGACGTATAGTAACGGAGTGGTGCACTGGTGCGCGCTGGCGGGCGCGACCGCTCCGCTGCAGCTGTTACTGCACGCCGCGCCGCAAGTGACGGCCGCTGTCAACGCACACGCTGACACACCGCTGTACGTATACCTGTAGTGTAGTGTACTACCTAGCACGAACACGAATGTTGTGTTGTGACGTATAGTAACGGAGTGGTGCACTGGTGCGCGCTGGCGGGCGCGACCGCTCCGCTGCAGCTGTTACTGCACGCCGCGCCGCAAGTGACGGCCGCTGTCAACGCACACGCTGACACACCGCTGTACGTATACCTGTAGTGTAGTGTACTACCTAGCACGAACACGAATGTTGTGTTGTGACGTATAGTAACGGAGTGGTGCACTGGTGCGCGCTGGCGGGCGCGACCGCTCCGCTGCAGCTGTTACTGCACGCCGCGCCGCAAGTGACGGCCGCTGTCAACGCACACGCTGACACACCGCTGTACGTATACCTGTAGTGTAGTGTACTACCTAGCACGAACACGAATGTTGTGTTGTGACGTATAGTAACGGAGTGGTGCACTGGTGCGCGCTGGCGGGCGCGACCGCTCCGCTGCAGCTGTTACTGCACGCCGCGCCGCAAGTGACGGCCGCTGTCAACGCACACGCTGACACACCGCTGTACGTATACCTGTAGTGTAGTGTACTACCTAGCACGAACACGAATGTTGTGTTGTGACGTATAGTAACGGAGTGGTGCACTGGTGCGCGCTGGCGGGCGCGACCGCTCCGCTGCAGCTGTTACTGCACGCCGCGCCGCAAGTGACGGCCGCTGTCAACGCACACGCTGACACACCGCTGTACGTATATCAGCCTGTAGACCTAGGCATAAAACACGGTTCAAAGTGCACGCCTTACCTGAAAAAATAAAATAAATAAACTGTAGCAGGATTAAATAAAGAGAATATTTTTGCTATAGTTTAATATCGTTTTTAACGTTTAAAACTATGTAGAACAAAAATTGTGCTTGTCGCATAAATTTAAACCAAAATGCTATAGGATAGTTGTATTTTCAAATCAAAATTAACTCACATTAACGTTACTACATCATGTCAAAACATTTGTGCTAGGTCTACTGAAATGTATCTACAAATAATCTTGAAGAACCGTTATTGTAAAGCTTTTTCAATAATTTTCAGAATATTTAGAAGAAATGTTTTCCAGTTATCCACGCGGAAGATTAATTCTGATTAATTAAGAATATTAAAATGAACAAAAAAACATTTATACTCCTTCACAAACACGCACACATACACATGCACATACACGCACACACTTACATAATCTAAAATGCACGTCTGTACCTACTTTATATTACCTACTTGGCTCTGCTGGTTTTGCTGTTGGCATTACTGTGTAACTATAATAAAGGGAATACACTGGCTCCTGTAATACAGTATTATACTAGCTCAGGGTCGAGGGATTTCAAATAGTTGTATAAACGAAAAAATGTCAGTAAAGAAATTTTAATTTAATTCACTCATCTGAAAGTGATGTGAAAATAACATCGAATTTTTAAAATGAATGATTTCGACGACACGGTTGGTGCAGTGGCTGAGCGATTGGCTTTTGCGCTAGGTTCGATTCCCAAACGGAACAAAAATTTCGGGTCTGGGCTTTTGTGTATGTGAGATTTGTGTCTGTAAACGCACCCACGATACAGGAGAAATCCTAGTGGGAGGCAAAGTTTTCTTTAAAATAAAAAATAGAAATAAATAAGAATATACCCTAATCAATACGTCAATAAAGCTCGATCAATAAACTATTAAGTTGGGAAGGTCAACTCAAAGCCGCTATGGCTCTTCTCAAAAAGCCATGCACTGTCTGGATTTTAAAAGAGACCTTGACATCCGCGTTTATTTCGGCTGTTCTTCTCAGAGCTCGTCAAGACAGGCAATGCCGGCGCTATCTAGTCTTAAAAAAACATTAACTTGGTGCCGATTCTGTAATGGACAAACTAAACTTAATTAAGGCTATTGCCATCTTTTTCACTCTAATAAAATAAGAAAGAGACATACCTACGTAAATAAGAGCTGTCAAATTTAGTTGAACTAAAAGTTCCATACTTTAGACGACATTTAAAACGTGTCGACTAAAAACACGGTGAAGTTCAAGGCGTAAACTAATTTGACATCTCTAACTTAGTTGTTGTCTATCACCGTCCTTTTCTCGCGCTATCTGTTAGTAAAAGATAGCAATTTTTAGTTTAGTTGGTGAACAAGAGAATCAGCACCAATGACTTATTTACAAGAGATTTAAATAAAGAAAAAAAAACATTGATCATTAGCAGTGATCGGAAAAAGGTGAGCTAATTTACCTAAACTTCAAAGAACAGAGACAAAAACTGGAGACTTCCTTACGACAACATTTTTTTTCGTGAAAATTATTCCGGGTTTCGGGACATCACTAAAGTACATTAATATTTATGTTAATAGTACAGAAAACAATTAAATTCGTTTCCTATTTTTGTTTCCCAAAATTGTCACAAAACCAGATGACACGTTTTTCATTGTTTTTAAAAAAGAGATTGTTTATTGTTTTCAAAAAAGGAGATGGTCTTTTATTTTCTGAAAACAAATGAAAGACAATCTCCGAGAATATTCTCCCGAAAAAAAATGCTGTCGTAAGGAAGTCTCCGGTTTTTGTCTCTGTTCTTTGAAATTTAGGTAAATTAGCTCACCCTTTTCCGATCACTGATCATTAGAGTAGGAAAGTAATTTTGTTTTTTTATTTCAGGCATGTAGCTGCTCGGCAGGCACACTACGCCTGTGTGGTCATCTTACTGGCACGAGGAGCGAGGGTATGTACTTGTATATTCTCTATATTTCTATCCTCAACTATGATCAGCTGTATTTATTCTGTTCTAGGTCATATTTGGGGTCACGAATTAGCTTCATTGTGTAGCTCCATTTTCAGAATAATTCGACATCCCTGCTTTAGTAGAGAATTATTCTCAACTAAAACAAAGATGTAGAATTTTCGAAAAGAACCATAGTAAAAATATTTGTGCATTGAAATAAAAATTATCGAATTTTAAAATTCTAATACTTGCTTTAAAACAGTCATCGGTGATACAATTTTGTAATTTGCGAATTAGTACCCCCTTTCCGAGTAACTTAGTATACTAATAATAAATGTTGTGTTCAGACGGACATAGAGAACTCTGCCGGTGAGCTGCCAGTGGAGGTGTGTACCGGACAGTGTCAGAGCGCCATCTCGCTCAACATGCAGATGACTATCGCCGTCAGAGACAACGTGTCGCGGTTCAAACTGCTGTCAAGGTAAACTATACTCTACTACGTGAAGCATAACGTGCATAACTACAACGGTAACGTAACGGAACGGTCAGTAAGGCTGCTTTTCCATCAGAGATGTGTGCTGCGGATGTGTTTCAAACAAGACAATAGAATCGCATTATTTTACTAACCTTGAAACATGATTGAAAATCAAGAGATTCTATTGGTGGATTAGACACAAATCCGTAGCACACATCTCTGGTGGAAAAGCAGTCAAAGCTTAAAATTATATCCATGTATTCACTTGAAGCAGTGATAGAACAGTGACTAGCGGTTGAACGCTTGCCTTCTATGCAGGAGAGTCTGAGTTCGATCCCGGCCGCACCTCTGACTTTTCGAGTTCATGTCATCATCATCTGCCTAGCCTTTTCCCAACTATGTTGGGGTCGGCTTCCAGTCGAACCGGATGCAGCTGAATATCAGTATTTTACATGGAGCGACTGCCTATCAGACCTCCATAACCCAGTAACTGGGTAATACGATACTCTTGGTAAGACTGGTTGTCAGACTTTCGGGCATCTGACCAACAGTAACGACTGTCAAAGATCTACAAATGACAGCCGGGACCAACGGCTTTACGTGCTTTCCCAGGCACGGAGGAAACTCGCTATGGTAAATGGTCACCCATCCACAGACCAACCTCGGCAAGCGTGGCTTAACCCGGAAGATCGGTCTATGCGGCTGTAATTATTTAGCCACGAGCTCCTCGAACTTTTCGAGTTCATGTACAGATCATAATTTGATTATCACTTGCGTTATCGGTGAAGGAAAACATCGTGAGGAAACCTGCACACCTGAAAGGGCTCAACTCCAATTTGTATATCTGTAAATAAAATTAATAACTTTTCCAAAATTCACCTTACACACGTTATACTTTAACTAACGACGCCCTGACGAAGAAGATGATAAAATTTTACATTTTCCTACAGTGACATCTCAAACGGCCGCGAACCGTTCCCGATCCCGTGCGTAAACGAAGTGGACGACACTCCGTTACCGGACGACTTCACTTACGTCACACGGCACGTGATGCCGTTGCCCGTCAACGTTGATAACACTATCAACACCATGCAGGTTAGATATAACAAGTTTACAAGAGAAACTTATGTTTTTTTTTTCTATTTGACGTAGTCGCATCTGATGGTAAACGCAGACAATCTAAAATGCAGCATACGAATCCAAGTAATGGGGGATTTACACGGGACGATTTTAGCCGTGCGGCAAGTCACCAGTCGCATCACTTGTAAAAATCGAATCGCCACCCCATTTACACCGGTCGACAAAAATCGCATATTATTATGCGACTTTTCATTTCTAGCGGAACAACATAGCGCAAAACACACCTCATGCGGCGGGCGATCGCCTGCAACTGACCATTTACACGGTCGGTTTTAGTCACCCGCCGCATGCGGCTTGTCGCCGCACGGCAAAAGTCGGAGTGCACCCAACTTTGGGGCTTGCGATTTTAGTCACTTGCGGCCTAGTCGAATTGTCATTTAGACGGCGAAAATCGACCCGTGTAAATCCCCTATTCCAGAGATGTAGAGGAATTCCCTTAAACCTCTCTGGCTCTCACATACACACAATGGAATACAGTAAACTGCTTGGCGCCGGACTTTAATGTTCAGATGGTAGCTAGCCAGGCAGACCGTATAGATAACCAAGCGTGTCGAGTTCTACTAATTTTATCCATTCTTTACCTTTCTACCAGGGTTGTGACTGCAAGGAGGGTGACTGTACATCTGGATCCTGTGCCTGCAGCGCTCTAGGTGTGCGTTGTTGGTATTCGCGCGGAAAGTTGCAGCCTACCTTCCCGTACCACGACCCGCCCATGCTGTTTGAGTGCAACCAGACCTGTGGGTGCAACCTGGTAAGTGTTACACATTGGATCATGCAGTTGCAAGATTAGATTAGATAGCAAATTAAAATTGTAATTAGAGGAGGGAAATCACACGTCCTCTGGATGCATATAATTCCGCGACATGCAAGTTAAACAGACTAAAATTACTTTTAATTTTATTGTAATTGATAATATATTGATACTGACTACGAGATATGACTGTCATACTATTGTGAATCCTAATATTTGCATTTTATTGTGTAATAACTTCTGAATATTATTATGTAACACCAATGGTTACACCATATTTAAAAGCAAATAAATATTTGAATCATTGAATTATGATCATAATAATTCAAAGACCATCATCGGTCGCGTGGGGCTTTAGTGCTCGTAAAATAAGGATGGGATGGGATCTTCGATTAGTCGATTTTCAATAATTTTATGTTACTAATCTCTAATATTTCCAACAGCGTCGCTGCGGCAATAGCGTGGTGACGAAATCATCAGCCGCGGGTTCCGTATGCGTACGCGCACAAGTATTCCGATGCGGAGGTGCGCGCGGCTGGGGGCTCCGCGCGAGGCAGAAGGTAGCCAAGGGAGCCCCGGTCGCGCTGTACTGCGGGGAACTGCTGCCGCTGCCGCAAGCTGACACGCGCCCGGCAGACCATTACATGTTCGCGCTCGATGTTAAGCCTGACCTGCTCGAGGTAAACATTGTTATAGGTGCACATTGAAAGTTGCACGTGTTTTACTATTTTGCGTTTCAAAATAGTTAATTGTCATCCATCCCTATTTTATTTTTTTTCGTTGGATCTCCTCTTGGATACCTTCGCCCGGGGAAAGCGAAGCGTTATGCCGGACTGTTACGGGCTAAAAACCCATGGTGTTCCTTCTCCTGACCTATGATCGGGGTCACGGGATTCGCAGCTACATGCACTTCAACCAGGGAAAGCCCTGGCAAACCTCTCCTTCTATGGGGCCTTACCCCACATCCTTGAAACCCATGAGAGGCGCGCATGGAACACGACGCGCCGCCTTCTCGGGTCCCGTAACCCGCCGCCCGCAGGTCATAGTTGTCATCCACCCCTGTCCTAATCTAATTCAATTTGTCCAGCAATGTTCGGACAAGACGCAGCTATGTGTGGACGCGGCTCAATTTGGCAGTGCGGCGCGGTTCATCAACCACAGTTGCCGGCCCAACCTGGCTCCAGTCAGGGTTTTCACTGACACAAGGGACCTCAGACTGCCTGCTGTTGCGCTGTTTGCTACCACCGACATACAGCAAGATGAGGAGCTCACGTGAGTATACGGTTACTTCAAATAACTTGCGAAACGTTGCGGGGTGACCAACCCCTTGAGACAAAACTGACCTATAATTTAATTTAACCTTTCCGCAGGCGTTAACGTATTAAGGAAAAGGAAATTTGTCTCAGGGGGCAGGTGTTTATCAACATCAAAAAAGGGAGTTCTAATTTTCCGTTAAATATTTAAATTTTCTTTGTTTTTCTGCAGGTTCGACTATGGAGATAAATTCTGGTCTGTAAAGTCAAAATGGATGAAGTGTGAATGTGGAAGTGTTGACTGTCGATATCCTAATAAGTCTGAAGAAACAGAATCTTCCTAAATAAATCAATGTAAATAATATTATTGTCGTAGTGATTAATTATTGTAATGAATCTATAATCGTGTACTGAATAATTAAATAATGAATTACAAATCTGCAAACTTTTTTATTTGTGTACCTTGCAGGAATGTCTCACGTACTTAGAGCAACTCGGCTACCGACAGCCGGTGGCCGGGTTGCTTTTAATTCACGAATCTTACGCCGAAGCAAACACCCCTAATGTAACATTATTTTTGCTAAAAATTCGATTCAGTGAATGAAGAAGACATAAAAATGAACAAGACACTCACTCTAATACCCCAACATGTAACAAACATGGTCTATAATACAGCATATTCCATTAATTATCATCAGCAGTGTGCCTGTAAATGGCCACTCCGTCTACATAGACTTCCTACTAGAAAGCTACGACTATGGTGAACAATCGTGTGGGGACTGGACTAGCGATCGCAGAAAGGCACAAGAGGTTGTTGCTGCCCATCATCCTAATAATCCTTTAGTTTTCCTTTGCTGATAATCACATGATGAGTTCGTTATGTTGTTTCCACAAAAATCAATTTTACCACTATTAGTCGACTGACACAAAATCGACTAAATAGATAATAGATTTTTAGTATGGTAACCCTATACGTCAGTTTTAATGTCATCAATTTTTAGTTCAGTAAACAACTGTCAAATGTTTAAAAGTTCAACGGCTATATTTCGACGAGTTTGAAAGTGTGAAAATAATTACAATAATTCCATTCTAGTGCTTCAAACTAAGTGAAAACTGTGTTAAAAGTGGTGACATAATTCTAGGTTTTTGACTAATGCGTTAAAATGAGTGGTAACACGGAACCTACGTCCAACAGCATCAAGTTTGCTCCGATGCCGATGTCGGTATTGCTGGCTAACTTGATGCCTTTACAGAATGCAGTAGACAGTCCTGACTCCAGCCTCTCCTCCAACGACGATAGTGACATCTCCTTGGGCGAAACAGTCGCTAAGAAGCCTTCTCCTTCAAAGAAAACAAACACAGACTTTTACACGCCTACAGTTAAACCTAAACCACAAGATACAAAAGCGTTCGCATCAGAGAAAAAATACACCTACAACGAGCACAACAAAGAAAATTCTAACGACAATTGGGCGCCACACCAGACATATCCTGCTAAAGAAAACCGTATCATTCAAAATGCAAACAAAAATATAAATTCAAACATATATCCAAACTCAGAAGCTAAAAAGCGTAGTGTATTGATGCCTCAGAATAATAACAACACAAGAAAACAAAATTCAACCGTTAAAAGGACTCCAGATGGTTGTAAAGTACCAAACAGTGGTCAGAAGTTAAAAACAGTCACACCCAAGAAAAAAACAGCCACTCCTAAGATAAAATCAGGGATCAGGAAGTTTACACCAGGCTCAGCAAATCATAGTCATAAGAAAACACAAATGGCTACAATACATAATAGGGACAGAGTGAGAGTTGAGTTATTTACACAGAATCCTGCAAAAGATGAACCGCAATGTCCTCCACCTCGGTCAGAGCCCACCCCTGTGCAGGTCCCAGTGCCTGAGACCCCATTGAACAAAAAAGTGGTGCCTGCATCTTATATGGCCACACCATCTTACCCTCAGGGTGTGGTCAGCAATAGCTCTAAGATGTTGATGGCGACACCGTCTTACCCCCAGGGTGTGGTCAACAACAGCTCTAAGATATTGTTCAAGACTACCAGTATAAAGGATAAGAAGTACATGTTTATTAAGAAGCTGGGCACCGGAGGCTCCAGTGAAGTATATAAAGTGAGTATAACTTGAAGACATATATCAATATTAACAAAATTACTGAGTACACACATATAAACTAACACCCCAAAGTGAAAGCAGTATGTAAGGATTATAGCATGTGGCATTCTACATTTTCTGCCTACCCCTATGGGAAAAAAGCGTGATTTAAATAACTGAGTAAAACTTTATTAAATGTATAATTTTAAATCAGTTACCATAAAGGCACTGATAAACCTGACCATTCACTTGTAATGAGCATTCTAGCAAATGTTACAAAAGACAAAAAAATGATGAATGTTCAGTTCGACAAAATTTAAATATGGCAAATGCTTGGTGTTTTGTTACAAGAGAATGCTCAGGTTTATCAGCACCATAATGGTCAATAGTTCAGGGCACTACCGAACAAGACTCCTCTAGTAGACTACAATAGTAGAGGTTTATTTCTACAGAAGTAACTTGGTGATTACAGACATGATATCACCGAATTGGCAAAAGTGAACAAGTGGAAGTCATCAAAACAGAACCATCTTTAGGTTGTTAAAACTCTATTGAATTTAGGATATTTTTATTACAATCTTGTGCACTAGTTTCACCTTTAGGATTAATCTGCATATAAAAAATGTGTGTGAATATGATCAGATAAAGACACAGTAGGCTTATTTATTCAGGTATTTTTTGAAGCAAGAAACATGCGTGTTTCTTTAATAGTACTATTTTCATTTACAAAAACTGTCAAATCGTTTGACAACAAAAACAAAACCAAACATTTTGAGACAATTTTTGTAAACAAACACTGTATGATTAAAGATATACTGCTTCCCACATGTTTCACGCTTCAGTAAATACCTGATAGATGTAGCCTCTGGTTGCTCATGTTATAACTTCAAATTATTATTAAATCAAAAAGTATGATGTGTTGTCATCCCTTATTTGGGTAAACCAGTTTGAATATGTGGTACATTGCATAGGGTGCCACCTGTTTTTAACCGACTTCAAAAAGGAGGAGGTTCTCAATTCGGTTGTATGTTTTTTTTTATTTTTTTTTTTATTTTTTATGTTTGTTACCTCATATCTCCGTCATTTATGAACCGATTTGAAAAATTCTTTTTTTGTTCGAAAGGGTATACTTCCCGATTGGTCCCATTTAAATTTTGTTATGATTAGACCATGAACTTCAGAGATATGGAACAGAACTCCTCATCGGATCAAAGCAAAATTCTCAAATTACTAATATTGCTTTGTTTACATTCGTTGTTGGGAACTGACCACTGGAAAAGAGAAGGGGGTGCGTGTCCCCCCCTCCCCCCCTTTGGAATGTTTTCATTATATTGTGTAAGGTATCATTTGAAAGGACTTTTTATGCCCGACTACGTCAAAGCCAAAAAGAAGGGTTATGAAGGAGGGGGTTAAAATTATGACACTAAAACGTATTTAATAAAAAATAAACTTTAAAAAAAGTAAAAACCGACTTCAAAGAAATACTAAAAGGAGTAAATAATTACCATGATATAAAATTAACAGTTTCAGAAGTCGGTGCAACTCTACACTGAAGCAAATAGAAGCCACCGACTTCTGAAACTGTTAATTTTATATCATGGTAATTATTTACTCCTTTTAGTATTTCTTTGAAGTCAGTTTTTACTTTTTTGAAAGTTTATTTTTTATTACATATTGACCCCTTTTCAAATTACATAGGTGGTATAAATGAATTCTGTAACTTTATTACCATAACAGCTTGTTCACACAGAAACTGTTTATAGGACCATTTTTAGTAGATTTTATTTTGGTGGTGTCATATGTATAACGACGGTGAAGTATCAATATCTAATAACTAACATTTTAGCGATTTTCACTTTAATCTATATTCGTAGGTAAAATATGAAAGAGCTTGTATTTACAATGTTGAATTGTTATTATTTATGATTTTATTGGTCTTGAATTGTTCTTATTCATGAAATAATTGCTTAAAAATACGTAATAACTATAGAAATGAAAGGTTTTTTTCGCCTCATGTAAAATGATGGTTTTGTAGTTATTAGATATTGATACTTCACTGTCGATAAGCAAGTTCACATACACAATAGTATTCTAGATTCAGTAAGACACTGATCTGCTAAAAATGGTCATGTAAACAGTTTCTCTGAGATTGAGCTGTTATATGTGACCAAGCATTTCAAAATGATAAATAATTTGTTAGTCTATATTGTGTTCAAATTGTCTTGAATGATTGTCTCAATAACGTAAGGTGTTAAAAATGCCACCCATTGGCTATCCTCTGTCAAAACAGGGCCTGAGATTTTATGCATAGCAGTAAGTAATTATACTAATTAAACACCATATTTCTCTAATTATAGGTGCTAGAAGTAGGCACATCATGTGAGTATGCCGTCAAATGTGTGCACCTGGCCACTGACCAGGAGTTAGCACAGGGCTACATTAATGAAGTGAGGCTGCTGCGAGAGCTACAGAACTCTGATAGAGTCATCAGGCTATTTGACTAGTAAGTTACTATACACTTAAATAGTGGCTTCTATGAATGTTATTGGTATAGCTTAAGATGGATAGTCACCCAATTTATTTTATCCTATTATTTATCATTGGTGCACTTGCCAAAACCCGTAAGTAGACTTTATTAACTGTTCAGGAAGTAGGACTGTTCTATCTGATAACTTATAAGTTTAAGAAAAATCTAAAAATTCAAAACGGTTGCAAAATATCTTGTTTTGAATTTGTGTTAGTTCATGTGCTCAAAAAAATTTATACATTTTTTTTGTATTTTTCGTGCACATGTCAGATTTTTTGGCTGTGCACATATGGGTTTTGGCGAGCGCGTCGACGATATTTAAACTAACAACCATTTTTGACAATCTCACCGTTTGCAATGTAGTAAAGTAAAAAAGTTAAAGTAATTTGCAGCTGTTTTAAAAATGTATGATTTTGATAATAGGATTTTTTATTTTTCTACAAATTAATAATCTCTCTCAGTGAGTACGACCGCACCAATCGGTTTCTGCGTCTGGTGCTGGAGGTGGGCGAGACGGATCTGTCCTCGTTCCTGAAGGGGCGCGGCGGTGGACTGCCGCCCGCGTTGGTGCTACATTACTGGGAGGAAATGTTACACGCTGTGCATTACATACATGAGAATGGTAATTACAATAATATTGTATCTACAATCTGTACATCAAATTTGGACCATTAAGGCTGAGGTATACCTAAGGCTGCAGCCAGGGGCACATGAAAATTTTAGCCTGCCCTAGCCGCTAGTCTGAGCTTGCTAAGGATTTCGAAATTTCTTCGCGTAATTGCCGAGTTATACAGAAGTCTACATCTAAAGGCTCCTCACAAACAATGCCGCCGGGGCCTGCCGGCGGGGGTTTAACCAGGCTGCCGGGTATTACGCCTATTGACTTACACCCGCGTGGTAATAAGCCGGCGGCATTGTGTAGGAGCCTTAAGTTACATTATGAATATCATCTGTAGCTTGGACCTAGGACAATGCCCATCGAGATTCATGAGAAAAAATTTGGAGTGAGAAAGAAAGTAACATCTACTTTCATTGTCATCTACTTATTGGTTTATAAACAATTTAAATCTTTTCTCCACAGGTGTAATCCACGCGGATCTAAAGCCGGCGAATTTCCTCCTGGTGTGCGGGCGGCTGAAGCTGATCGACTTCGGCATTGCGTCCGCTATCAGTAGTGACGCTACGTCCGTGGTTCGCTCGCAGGCGACGGGCACGTACTCGTACATCAGCCCGGAGGCGCTCATGGGCGGTGCCGGCGGGTATGGCGTCACTAATGGCGATGGCAGTGCTCCCATCAAAGTAAAACGCTTATTTCTACTTTAGATTATAATTTTATGGGTAGTCTTTAAGTGAGAAGTGGTTCCAATATACCTAATATCATGATTATTTTTTTTATTTAATATTGTTTACTGGTGGGTTTGTCCTAAAAGTACAACTATGTGCGTATTTGAGTAACAATATTTAGAAGTTATTTTTTATTAATATGTAGAACTTTTTTATTTTATTTAGATTATAAATATACCTAGCCCCTGCTCATATTACATTTATTTTCTATTGTGTTGTAGATCTCATTTCGCTCGGACGTGTGGTCTTTGGGCTGCATTCTGTACAGCATGGTGTACGGACGCACCCCGTTCGGCCACATCCCCAACCTCGCCAAGCTGGCTGCCATACTCGATCCGAACCATCGCATAGACTATCCGCCCGTTGAGCGTAAGTATATTACACGTATAAGATCTCGTAATAATGTTTTCATATTGTTGTATAAGGTATTCAGATAGTAAATGCCGACGCCAGGTAGTAATAAAAAAAAAAAAAAACATCAAAAAAAGTACATGTAAAAGTGGTAAAAGATTCCTATTTACAGAAATATTTCATTTAATTTTATTTCAATGGATTGATGGATTCCACTGACGCACGTTGCAAACTGTTATAGCCTAGACTTGTATTTTTTTGGTTTTAATAAAATTGTAGTACTTGGTACTTACCAGTAGGGGCGGCTGCCAGGGCCGCAGGACCTAAGGGGGCGCAAATTGGGCCGCTTGCCACGAAGACGGTTTAGCAACCAGTTATCCAAACAGGAATTGCTCTTCGACCAGCATATTAATAAGTTTTTGGGGGGCGCAGAATTTGATCCTTGCACTGGGCGCTCGTGACCCTAACTACGACGCTGACTATTATAGAGTACTCTTAACCTTTTGACCGCCAGTCATGTATACATGACAAAGCAGAATGTGTCCAGCAAGCCACGGTCACGACTACATGACAGACTTAAAGGATGAAATCGTAGCTTGGTGCCGAGAACACGCTTTTGCTTTTTTGACATGGCGGCCAAAGGGTTAAACAATTGGTGTGTTCCGCAGACCTCCCTCCATCACTGCTCGCAGCGCTGAAGTGGTGCCTCACATACAACGCTCGCGCGCGCCCCTCCGTGCGCGAGCTGCTCTCCATCCCGTACTTACAGCCGGCGCGCGGCACATTGCCGCAGCAGCTGCTCGACAAGCTGCAGCCGCACGTCACCACGCAAGAGTACCGGCTGCTGCAGAGGGCACAACTGTAGCCCACAACCTACAAATTATGGGTATTTCATTGAACGATAGGCAGTCGTTCTGAGTAAAACATAAACTGATATTCTACCACATCTGGTTAGACTTGAAGCCGATCCTACTCAGGCTAGTTGATGATTATCATGAACCTATTATCCGGTTTCAGATCGGAAAAGGTTCTACTTCTAGAATTAGATCTCAATTAGATGTCTTTTATTTAGGATATTAGCTCAATATGGATAGAAATGTATACAACGCTCTACTGTGACTCGTTTCGCGGCTTACTCCGCAATGTGAGCGTGAATACATAGGGCCAAAACACACTCAGCGTATCTTGTGCAGGAATGCACGCGCACGAAACTTTTAAGCCCTACTACGCTCAGTGGCGTGCCTAGGGTTCAAAGTTAGGGCAAGCCCGATAGATTTTTAGAAAAAAAAACCCTGTAAAATTTGTCAAAATTCGTTATTTTGCGAAATCACACAACTATTATTTTCACCCTAATAATAAATAGAGTGCAAATAATACAATTGTGTGATTTTGCAAAATCACATACATTTTGGTTTAAGAGCCATCTATGAGCATTACAGGTGCTTTTTTGCGCGCTTCGAGTTCGACGGGAAAAATGACACAATCGCCCGTCGCCGCCAATAGATGGCTCAGAAATAATTGATGAGTATAATTACGCAATGTTTATAATGTTGAAAAAAATATTGTTAATTTATAATAGACCCGATCTATATTTTTATGATGTGCACAAATCGCAAAAGTTTAAAAACAATTTATAATTACTTTCGATGTAAACAGCCGTGTTAACTCTTCATTCTTCGCTTCTTTACTACTGCTGATGACAAACAACAAAGCACACTGAAGGCATGGTATCACTAGATAGATTTACAGACATATCTATCATTCGGTAGCTTTGATAAAAGCCGTTTGTTGTTTCGTTCTATTTGTTTAGAGCAATTAATCCTGGCCACAGATAAGTTATTCAAATCATCGTGACCTGATGTATTCCAGGCGTTCGTATCATTAGAGAAAAATATGCAACTGGTGTTACAGAATAATTTCTTTAAATGAGAGCAACCAACACAATACAAGTACATACAATCCAAAGAGTTTTGTAAGCCGATCTATGAAAATGCCTATTGTGACTTTGATTTACTAGAAATACTCAAATCAGGAGTAGGTTCAGGTGAAGTAATAAAACGGTATTTGTCTGCAAAATTCAAAGTATTTACCTTCCCGAGTAACGATTGCACACACTTCAATCCATCACACACAACTTCACACAAGGAACAATTATTTCCGAATTCATCATAAAAAGAAAGGCAAATCACAAAGAAACTTAATCACAAACGTTAAAACAAACTAATAAAAGTTACACAATACTTTAAATCACAGAAACTGAAAAAATATATATCGCGTCAAAAAAATGCTCCAATATCGCTCAAAACAAAATGTGAACTAATTTGAAATTGTATCATTTCTATCGAAATACAAACATCGCGGCATCTATGTGCCTAAACACGCATGCCACACAAATTGCACTTCTAAACACACTACCGTAATGTTCAATTTCGTTAAACTAACAGAGTCATAAGCCCGGCTTATTTTTGCGAACAAATTATGTGCACTTATGTATATTTACTTATATATCTCTATGCAATTTATGAATGAGATTGAAGGAAAAGTGACAGAAGACTTAAGCCGCGTAAGAAGCCAGCGCGTGCGACCGTAATGCAAGATCTTGCAGGCGGTTTGGCAACGTTACGTAGGCCGGCCGAGGCGCGACGCGAAAAATTTTGTTTATGTAAACCTGGCAACTTAGCAATACACGGAGGTCACGGAGGCTCGCTGTATTGCGCGCGGAGTTTAAACATTTTATTTATTACAGTAGGTATCAGTTGTTATGTTATGAGACATGATGATTCAATACTACTTTACAGGAGTTTTTTTTTTGTTTTTTTTTTTATTATTCTCGCATTCCTGATATTAAGCCGGGCTTTTCGGCTTGTATGGAAGGCACGCCACTGACTACGCTCGGCGTAACGACGTAAAATATGCGTGGTGAAGTCGCGCAAGAGATACGTATGTAGCTCGATGCATACGCGTAACGCGACGAAACAAGAGCCGCGCAAAGATACGCTCAGTGTCTGCAGCCTTAGGCCGAGGCTACACTTAGCAGCGACGCGAACTGCTACACAAAGCGATGGAAACAAATTACATTATAAATCGCTGTCGTGAATAGTGTAGTGACACATAAAGCCCCTCCGCACACGGATCGTAAGCGTATCGTCATGAATACGATACAATAAAAATCTCATGATTCGCTGCACCACCGCTTCGTATGCGGACTTGTTTGAACATGTACGTACTCGTATTGCTGTCGTCCTACGCGCGTATTACGATAAGCTTACGATACGACGCCGTGTGCGGAGGGGCTAATATTAATATACTTATTTCAGTTCACGTGAATATTAATATAATGCATTTGTTTCAATCGCTTTATGGATTGCGTCGCTGCTAGCTGTAGCCTCAGCCTTAGTAAAATTGCTAAAATAATGGCTTTGTTAATTATTATATACCATATTATAATAATCTGTAGTTGTAAATATAATACATTGTCTGCTGCGTGTACAGTATAACTACTCGCCTAGACGGCGAGACGTTCAATGTGACTTAATTCTTAACTAAATTGTAGTCTGGCAAGTAAATAAAGGCTCATTTACACGAAGATAGTTTCTCGAAGCGAGTTTCATGCTATCTCTGGTTTCATCGTAGAGAAAGACAAAGACAGAATGAGTCTCGCTTCGAGAAACTATCTCCGTGTAAATGAGCCTTATTAATCGCAAAGACACTCATTGTGTATTCTATGACGATTTTACTTTTAAAAAATATTTTTGATAATACCAAAGTATGTCAGTTCTACTTGTTAATATGTAAAGATAATAATATTAAAATTGCTTTTTAAAATTCACGCATTTTAAAATGATCATTTTGATGATTTGAAACAAAATTAATGTAGAAATAAAAAGTATGTACTAATTTTATTGAAAATTTAATTAATTAATGTGTATGAAACTTGTATGATAGGAATAATTTATAAATGTATTTTAACAGACACTTTATTACATAAATAATGGACTGTATCAATGGACCACTGACTTTTATTGGAAAATAAACAATTTAACTTGGAAATAAATATTTATTGAAAAGATAGTTAAAAGGATACAAAAAATAAATAGCATCTTAGCACAAAGAATAAATGAATAATAAAATACGATTCATTATTATTAGCTTACAACACTATCTAGCAAATTATAAAATTGTATGAAATGCAATGCAACATTGAAAATTCAAAGAGAAAGTTACTGTTATTATTAAAAATGTTGACGTCAAATCGTAGAGACTGGCAGCTTCGTATTTCTCTGCTCGCATCAGAGAAAAGGAATTCTCACCCATACTACACGTACCATAAGGTACGGAACTACTACGCAATAGCGTCACGACATAGCACGTTATTCGTCCGGGCACGCGCGCTTGCTCGCACTTCGAACACAAGCACATCCCTCCGAAACGACAACGCACTGACATCAGCTGATAATTATTTTGTATTTTTTTAGTTACACAGACTCTAATTATTCTACAGTATGATAAATTTTAGAAATGCTTTTTTTTTCAGTCTATATACTTCTGGAATAATAATGAGACATTGAATAGAGTGCTATTATATAAATAGTAATGCAAGCTGATCGCGCGGACGACCGCGCAGTACTCCGCGTGAGGTGGGAACACGGCACAAATTAAAAAACAATGTTTTCTTTTTGATTTTAATACGTTATTAAATAAAGCTAGGCAGTACTGCGCGGGCGACCGGCGCGTGCGGTCGTGCGCGGCGTGCTTAGTTCTGGAAGAGTGTGCGCGTGAAGTCGATGTAGTCGAGCGCGTTGGGTATAGGGCGCTCTGTCTTGGCTTCCACGAAGGGTTTCATGCGAGCCACGCAGTAGTCCGCCATCTCCTTTGTGAGGTTCTGTGAATAAGATAACAGGTTAGCTGGGTGCTACGACGTAATTTAATAGGCTGAGCATGCAGGCTCAGCAGATATTTTATACGGACACGTTCACACAACGCTATGCTATAAAATATTGGCTTGCTGTACGCGATAAACTTTAGCGATTCTCAGAGCCATATCGTACAATTCTGTGGTCACCGCGCCCCGACTCACTTCTACCCCGTCCGTTGCCCGACGGATCACCGTCACATAACTTGCTATAAATAGTAGACGGCTTACGATATAACGTATAGTGTGAACCTCAGGCTATATAATTATAGCTTATCACGCAATATGTTTTACTATATAGCGAAATAGTATAGCGTAGTCTGAACTGCGCTGATGTGCCGTTATATGTGTTGTGTCGTTACTCACGGCGTATAGTTCGTCCTTGGTGACGTAGGCGCGGTCCTGGTGCGCCGTGATGGCTCGGAACGCGTTCTCTATCTCCTCGGAGGAATGGACGTTTTCAGTCTCCTTGCTGATCATGAACGCCATGTATTCTTGGAGGGATACTTGGCCGTCACGGTTCGGGTCTACCACATCTGAAAGGTGAAAGAAATTTGTTAATATCTGGAAACGTAATAATAATATCAAGATATTTGATCTTTCTCAGGTTGTACGAGGTTTTAGTGATGAGGGACCGTGATATCAACAATCATTGTGCGGTGCTCTGATCGATCTATTACCACTTAATCAGGCCTATTGGCAACAATAGTATCAGGCTTATTGGCAACAATAGAACGGAGTTTTAAAGGAACTAATGTGCAAGAGTATGCAAAGTTTATTTTTTATAAAGTTTTCACAAGCTTGTATGGTCACAATACTCACTAAGTATAGCCTCGAACTCTGGGTCGGGTTGTCCCTCCTCCACCATGGGCAGGTCGTACCCGAGCGCGCGCAGACACGACTTGAACTCGTGATGGTTGAGGCGACCGGAGCGATCCTTGTCGAAGTGCTTGAACATCATCGAGAACTCCTTCAGAGCATCCTCGCTCACGCCTGAGATACAAAATTATTGTTAACATGTGAAAAAGAATTCGGTAGTCAATTTAAATATGATAATGGGGAATTCGCAATATCATTCCAAACTAGACGGCTAGTCTGCTTATCCGCAGATTCTGTTTTGATCAGACTGTTTAAAATTACTCCATTCAAATGGAGTCTATCTCGTGTCAGGATGGACCAGAATATAAAACTTCCTCACCACACGCTAAGAATATATGCGTGTTGTAAGATTTAACAAAACCCAGCACGTTTGGTGGTAGGACCTATACGGTCCGCCTGGCTAGCTACCATATGAACATTAAAGTGGTCCGTCGTGTGTATGTGAGAGCCAGAGGGATATATGGGAATCCTTCTTTATCTCTTTTACTTTGATTCGTGTGCTCCATGTCAGACCCTGTTTGCGCTTACCATTACGCGCGATTAGGGTTAAACACGAGCAAATCAAATAAGTAGACTTTATTGAACAAGCTTTTTATAGCAAATCTTTTGTTATCTGCTATACACGTGCTATGTTCTGAAACGCATCCAAATTACTTCCAAGTCACAGCTGTAAGCTTAAAAACTACATGGTTACATACCGGAGTGGTTCCTGGCTTGTATCTGCTGCTCCAGGTTGTGCTGCATGCGCATGGACAGCTGGTCCAGCTGGTCCCATTGCTGCGCCAGTCCGACCGTGCTGTGTTCCGTGTACCGGTTGTCCAGGATCAGGTGCTCCTCTAGTGCCGCGCCTATAACAAGATACGACGTGTTACAACATATAATTACGGCTAGTTATGGTTTACTCATAATTACAATGTTACTATATTCTTTGGATCTTGGGAATTGATTAAAGAAAAGACATCATAGCCAGTTTAGATATACCGAACTGAGTAGGCGGTGATTCAGAACTTTTAGATAATTCAGTTGTCAAACGATAATTTTGTCGACGGTTTTCGTAACAAGAGAATACGAGATAACAAACCGTAAATCGTTCGACAGCTGATTTATCTAAAAATTCTGAATCCCCAACTGCTCAAATACAGGATCTTGGGAGCAACACAAGAAACTGTCTTGGTAAGCTATTCAAATTTTGTAAATTCCATTGTCTCATTCAGTTTCTTTTGAAATTATAATGAATCGATAGTTTTTTTGTTGCGACTTACCTAATTCTTCCAGGCGACGCAAGTCAGCTCTGCGCGCGCGCACCTCTCCTGCGCGTTGACGCAGCGTTGCGAGTTGCTGCTCCAGGGAACCGGTGCCCTCCATCATTGATGTGCTGTACGAACATGCATACATTGATTAGTTTAATGTCCCGACCTTTAAGTGGTAACGCGAAACGACGCTTGAACGCAGACAAAATACCGCTCAAAGCTATGTTTATTTTAGACATCATAAGTATTGCAATAGAAATAGTTAATCGTAGATTATAAGTATATAACATACAATACGGCTGACGTATCTTAACGAGTCTGAAGTTAGCTGATTAGCTGCGCAGTAGACAATTTCGTTTCGAAAAGATTCATTGCGCAGCCGAACAACTAATTTCAGACTCGCTAAGATACGTCGGCCGTATTGTATTGGTTATAGATTATTGGTCACGATTGCGCTGTAGGGTTGTAGGACATGTTGTCCACTATCTAATAACGCAGAAATAGTTTATGCAACAATGAACCATTTTCGAGATATAATTTTTTTCTCGGGCATGGTTCACTTTTGCATAAAGCATTACTGGGTTATTAGATAGTTGATAACAAGTGCTACAATCTTGCCACGGGATCGTGACAAATAACCAGTAACCAACCAGTTTAAGAGCAAAACACAGATTGTAATTTTGCTAACAATTTTATGTCGCGAAACTTAATTGAATAAAAAAAAACCTGTTTATAGACTCCTAGCCTCATTGGAGTCTTTAAGTTAACGTCAAATTAAAACAAAAGTACATCTAAAAAGATGTGTTTATTATTTCAGTGGAAAGTGGATTAGTAAATATAGAAAGTAAAATACACTCATATGTAAGTTAGGTAAGTGTTGTAAAGAATGGGATTAGAAGTGGCGGATCTACTATTTACCATTCGCTCACAGAGTAAGTGCGTGAGCGAGAGGCAAATAACGACAACCGTAGAAAGAGAATCCAATAGACGGCGGGGTCGAGTAATCGCTACGCTCTATTTCATTCGCGCATCACAGTGTTACACTACGGCTTTAACAGCCCATAATACTATATGACACCATGATAAGATATCAAAATCAAATAGTTTTCAAACTTAAAACGTACAACTATTGAGTCTGTATCTGCATAAACAAATTAAAATCAATGAAATACTCCGTGACAGTCGCATTGTTTGCCATCAAATTATTTTTTGAAATTGAATGCCAAACGACTTGATTAGTCGCACGGGGATAAGGACAACAATATAGTAGCTACATCACTGTCCTATGAAGTGCTAATATGGGCCTTCTTCCTGTCATGCGGGTTCGTGCCCGCGTGCGTGCGTCACTCGCATGCGTGGCGCTCGCAGTTCATCTTTTCGTGCGTGTTTCACGCATCACAATAAATACATGTATGAAAAGGTGAAATTCAGGCGCCACGGATGCGGCTGACACGCATGCGGGCACTAGCCCGCGTCACAGGAAAAAGGCCTTTAGTTATATGCGTCCTTTGTTGAGTGAATGAAACAAAACGTCTATTAGATTCTCTGTCTACGACGACAACAACAATAGTAGTGCCGCCATTTTCAATCCCCTTCTATAAGTAATCGGGCTGTATGTACAGCAATTGTTTTTATTAAATAGGTGAGACAAACGTATTACAGAAGACACTTTGAAAACATATTTTTTTGTTGTAAGCCAATCATTAAGCTGCACGGTATAGACAGACATCGATAACGTACGTGTGCGTACAACGATTATGACGACTTGACAAAAGTATAAAAATTAAACTCAAATTAACAATTAATATTATTAAGAACTTCTTAGTTACATTCTCGCATTAAATCTTCAAGAGTTACAGAAATTATATACATTTACCTAAAACATAGTTGACGAAATTAGGTACAGTTGAGTTGATTAAAATCTAAGCTGGTGTTCGGGGAACAAGAATAAACCATGTATCACTAGCAATCAATGTTTCTGATAAAAAAAAAAGTTTCGGAACCTTTGCCATCAAATACTGTCAGTAGAGTTTACTGAAACATGTATCAATGTTTTAATAACACGTAGATTGTTGGTTCTGACACAGTGTTTATACACAAATGTTTACAAATTAATGGCTTGAGTTTTGGTTGCCGGAGACAAAAAAAAACGACTTATTATTAATATTTTTAAACGTATAAAACTTTTCAAGCTTTCGCTCTTATATGTTACAAAGGGCTCAAAAGTGCCTTGACTTGTCTCGAGAAAACAGTGTACAGCATGTTCGGAGTTGGATAATATGAAAATTGCTGCAACAAGTGCCAGTTAAGGTGTACTTTTGCCAAGTCGTGAAGCAAATCGTTGTACAAGTTTAGTATAACACGCGACATTCTGAATACGTTACCTGTCCCAGCCTAGTAGACGGTACCTGTACACCAATGATCATATCAACACTTTTAATACTATGGTAACATGTGCCATTTACAACTACAAGTACTGATATAATAAGTCACAGATACTTCTGCGAAACATTACTTCTTATAGTTACTGTGAAGCGCTAATCCCACTAACATGTTTTGTTACGCAAGTGCTCGCTTAGTTCATCGACTTTCTGCAAGTATGTCCACAGTTTGAAAGTACGTTGCAGAAGTCAATTTGCGCAGTAAATCTTAAGGTGTATAAAATCAAAGGTGGCAATCTCACTTTTAGGAAATGCAATTAAGCAACTCTGCCCTAATGGAAGATTGCCGTCTTTGGAACTAAATCGAGATTTTGTGTCGATTCAGCAAAGACCATGTTTGGTTATAATATGTCAAATAAGTAGTTTATTTTAAATATTTTTGGTTTTTCTGCATTGTTGGCTCAAAAGTGCCAAAAAGTACGATTGCCATCTTCGATTCTATACGACTCACTTGCTAGTGGATTTGGCGTTGTAGAATGTATCATCAAACTGCTGAAAAACGCTCCTATAATACTCCTGGTTTTTTGGCACGTATAGAACTTTTTTTACTCCAGCTCATCTTGTACTCGTCCATATCAGGACTGAATTTAGTGGTAACTTTGTCCCACAGCCCATCATCAAACGAAACCAGCTCAATCCCGTTTAAATTTTGTGGGGTTGTTCATTTTATTTCATTTATTTATTCAATAACAATTTACATTGTGTCTGAATAACATTGTTAGATACGTGATAACTAACATGAAGAAATTATTATTATAAAATACAGAATAATATTATTAACATTTATCATACCTACTTTAGTCATTATTGTATTACATCAGTTTGAGAAATCCACTGACCCAAACTTGGGAAAGTTTATACCTGGAAAAAAGCTAGGTGGAAGTTTTTTTTAGGTAAATCGTTGTTTACATACCGTGTCTCAGTGAGCCACTGGTGGAAGGCATTGGCGTGCTTGGCGAACTCCTTGCGCAGCTTGTCGTTCTCCTCCTGCCTGTGCGCTTCCTTCGTCAGCTCCACATCGCGTTCAGCTGTACATAAGTTGATACGTTAGCACAATAATTATAATAGGTGGTAAACAGCTGAATCACCACCGAACTGGTTGTATTATTAGGTAAGTAAATTGTAGCCCAAAGACTACAGAATTATAAATCGGCCTGTAGTTTAGCCTGTAGTCTGTGGGCCTCTAAGTTGGTTAACACTTTGACAACTGCACACTTTTTTTTTATCAGCCAATAACTGCGCGCTTGTGCACGTGCCGTTATGTATGTGCGTTTTCGAAAAAGTATGCAATCACGGTGTGTGCGCCCGCTGTGAGCGCATAGCATTGCGGAAACGAGCCGTCTGTATTTTGCCACAGTGAACGTATTAAATTGTGACCGATATTACAGCTACATTAAATACTGCACGGTATTTTAATAAAATTATATAAAAATATTGATTTGACGAGATTGATACTTTCCATGTCTTTTATTTAATTTCTTGAACTTATAACATTTAAATCTACCAATAAACAACCTGAATGTTTTACCAGCTCTATATTAGATACCATATACGCGCGTTCCTATTAATGCAGATTGCAATAGCGTATAACTTATGTCGTTCTACTGTAGGAGTATATTATAAGAAATAGACCTATGTATAGTATTGAGTAGTTGAGTAAGATTTCAGTGTACGTTACCGATGATCTTGCGCAGGTTGCGCCAGGTCTCCTCGAGCGCCTCCATGGTGAACCAGGTGTAGGGGTTGGCGCCCACGTTGAACGACTTGATCTGCTCGTCCAGCGCTGCCAGGGCCTCGAAGTCGCTTTGTGCCGATGATAGAGACGCCTGGGATTTAATTTTCGAGATTAGTTAGCTTGCTTTATAGAAGAGATAGATAGGTGAATAGATATTTATACTTTATTGTACACTAAATGAAATAAAATAGAAGGAATACACGTAATTAAGAACATTACAAAAGCGGTCTTATCGCTTAAAGCTATTTCTTCCATACAAACATTGTATGGAAAGACTAGTTAAATATACTTTTTTTTTAACAAATTCCATAATTATCTAAGTTAGGAATTAATGTATTCAAATAGTAAATGCAAAAACCTACTACAAAAAGGAATAAATTTAGAGTTCAGATCGCGTAAATGTTTTTTAAATTGTTAACTACTCACTTGGAACTGCGCATGCGCATCCCTCAGCGCGCGGATCTCCTCGATAGAGTTGCAGCGCACTGGGTCCGTCAAATCTTCCTCTGCATTCTCGAACCACGAGTTGAATGCCGACGCCTGAACAAACACGTTTAGTTAGTAATGTACCGTTGAGTATATGTATAAGGTAGAATATTAATAATGAGTGAGCTGAATAGATTTATCCTTTTGACCGCTACAATTATTCAATCTTGTCAAGCGGCAAGAAGAAACTGAAATGATGTAACTTAGTTATTATAGGAACTGTAGTATAGTTTCGTTTCACTCACAATCGTCGCAAAAATTGTAATTTTATTAAAAAAAAACCTGTACTATCGGCAAGTGGATCCCAATATTCCCAATACAATTAATGTCTTTGTTTTAGTTACGTACATTTTTCAGGATTTTCCGTCTAGAAATCGGAAATGTGTCTCACGAAATTTTTTATACAGTACAATTAATATTGTCGTCATAATGGACGAGAGTGCTACGGGTTGTGTACTTATTTATGATCAATTATCAATTTTTGAGCAAGCTAGTCGCTGGATAGGCTGAAAAGGGCAAAAACTAACGAGATATTCTCTAATCTCTAGTTTGTATATACCTTTTTGGCGAAAGTGAGATACAGCTCCTCGATCTGTCGGAACTGGTCCTGCAGCTGCAGCAGCCTCTGCTTGCGTGCTGCGGAGTCGGCCAGCAGTCGCTGCCAGCGCGCGATGACGTCACCGTGCCGCTTCACGATGGCGGGGGTCTGCTCGTGGTTGGCGGCCACCAGCTGTTCCTTCAGAGACGTGATGTTCTGGATGCCTTCGTGCTCGAATGCGGCTAGGCCTGTGTAAGTCAACAGATTTTGTGAGTTAAAGAAAATGCAACGTGAGGTTTTTTTTATGAACTTGAAAAGAAAGCGCCTAAAACGAGCCGCATCGTTTTTATGTTCTTTTAAATAAAAATGTTAATCTATACATAATTAAATAAAATTACTGCGGCACGTTAGCAATACGGGTGTCGTGAGGTAACTATCATTAAAATTACTAAAGGAAAAACTTTTTTTTCAAAAGAAATTAGTATTAAAAAAATGAGCGACGCATTTACACTCTGTCGGCAATCAAAGAACCTTTCCTAGTTTCCGTGGGACTGCAATTCTGCCGTCGTAATGAAGAGTGCAGTAAGTGCAATTCTTTAACATAGAATATTGAACCTTAGTTTTGGGTTATACGCAGACGCAAAAAGTTAAATATTTTATATTCAAAAATGCACTTACTGCACTCTTCATTACGACGGCAGAATTATCCATAAAAGTTACATAGAGTTGTTTGGAGGTCTTGCCAGCTCTTTGCATCTATTATAATAATTTCATACAATATGAGAGTACTGACCAGCATCGAAGGTGTCCTGCTTGGTAAGCAGTGTCTGCACGGTGGACAGGTCCCGTCCGAACTCGTCGGACCTCACGTGCGTCTCCTTGTCAGCGATCCAGGACTCCACCACGTCGGCCTTCCACAGCAGCTGCAGGTACAGCGAGTTGTCCACTAGGGCTGCCTTGCGACGAGCGGCCAGACCGGTCAACTTCTCCAATTTAGCCTAGATAAAAATAAATTTAAAATAATTATATGGAAGCCGTAGAGATGAAGTACGACAGCACGCACGTATGACCAAGGCGTCCCCAGCTACTCCTCGAAGCGCGTAATGCCTCCTATCAGTTTTTTCATAATCATTTATTTGCTATTAGTATTGGTACAATGAAGGTCTTAAAAGAATATCTTAGTTTTCTAATACTTAGCCTTAATAAGCAAAAATACGTGTAAGAAAACACGAAAAAAAAAAATGGTAATTCAATTTCGGGCATTGCATCTGTACGCAATGTATTGGCTCCTAGTATTTCACCAATGCGTGTGTTAGGGCCTTAACATATCTGACGGAAGATACGTCGCCGATCTTCCGTGTCGCGAAGCATCTTCGGTCAAGTGTTTACGGTGTGAGATGTTTGTACGGAATTATGTGTACTGGCGGAAGATCGGCGACGTATCTTCCGTCAGATGTGCTTGGCCTGTTAATGTGCTAATTTAGTTCAACCTAGAAAGTTTCATTCCTACATTACAAAAATCTTCCTGGTGAATGCTCGTCATATGTGTACCTACTGGCCGAATGAGAAATTAGTTTATATTACATTCTTGTTATAGATGTCAGAGTGCACATTTACCTGTAGAGCCCTAATCCTGTGAGACAGTGCATCAGCATGCAAGTTGCCGGCAGCTAACAGTCTCTCTCCATCAGCAGCCAGATCTCTAACGCGGTCTCCACGCGCGGCCAGCTCGGCTTCTAAAGCCTCGTGCTTCTTCAGCAGACCTTGTACAGCTGCCATGCTGTCGCCGCATTCTCCAACGACCACTAGCTGCTGTTTTTCGCTGTCGAAAACCATATCTAATTAGTGAAACGTAATCAAGTCGTAGGATGTTGATGATAAAACAGTTTCCGTCTTTTAACGACAGATAGTTGAAACCAAAACTAAGATAAAGCCAGATTTAAAATATACCAATCACTTTCTAACGTCATATAACCAAAAGAGATGGGGCTATTTTAGCACTTAGACAATCTTTTGTAATAAAGAGGTTTGACACAATCATATTTATGATTATTTACGATTTACTCGTGTGCATTTTTGATGCGAGTTCGACTCGCGACCTCGCCGCGTGATCAGCTCATTAATAAGGGCTCCATTTGGGTCCGAAACTAGTCGGGCAATCACGAAAAATGCACGTGAGTAAACTGTAAATAATCATAAATATGAAGGGGATTTGAATCTAAAAGTGAGGTAATTTAAAGTAAAATAACTTTAATTTATAAGAAGTATCGACATCTATACTACGACATCTACTGCTCAATCAAAAACTATAATTTTGGGGATACCCAACGTCATCAAAAAAGTCTAGGTACAGTCAGCATCAGAAGTAGATGAGCAACTCAGGTGTCCAAATAATTAAACACATTCAAGATACCAAAAACATCTATGCAACAAAACTGTTCAAATTGTTTTGAGCATCATAAACTCCAAATATATCTGAGCAGTCACATTGTCAAATATTTATTTACAAACTAAAAGTCTATGGTAAGTAAACAAGCTAAACATTCAAAGGTAACTAAGCAACACGTTATTCAGAAAGTCAGGATAGCAACAAAAAATGAATTGTATTTGATTGTACTTAGAGTCATAAATTAAAAGTTCAAAAATAGATACAATGTGTACTATTGTGTCAATACAGCATTTTTTCTTTTTCTTCATATAGCTATATCCCTTTCATTTCGTGCGTGACGTCATTGACGTGTCTTTTGTTTATAATATAATCTGATAGTCAAGTTATAGGAAAACATCGTAAGGAAATTGAAACGAGTATTTATTCCACGCGAAAGCCATTAAATTCGCAACAATCAGTTTGAATGAAACTGAAATTTTTATTTGCTACATTTTCTAGTATATCTTCAGGAATTGAATTCGTATTGAATAGGTACCTACAAAATACCTCGGTTCATTTTAACTATGTTTCGGATTGATAACCGTGTCCAAAAAAGTACAAAATCTGTTAAACGTCAATTTAATTACTCGGTTAAAAGATATCTAACGATGTAAAATCAGCCCGACTAAGCACGCACTGAGTGATAATATGATTTTACGCAAGCGGTTTTCAAATGCTTCTTTTTCTATCGTGTCGGCACGAGCTATACAAGAATAGCTCATGCCGTGTTGAAAAGATTAGCCAGTCAGCAAGGATGGTAGCGAGGCTGACTGCCCAGGGTGCGCCGGACGTACCGAAGTATCGAATAGAATCACTCGTGGAGGCTCTTTTCATGCACCCCTTTTTTTTCAAATGCTAAAAGCGGCTTATCTATGAACATGCACTGTAGCCTGATTTTAGTAGTCAGTTATCATCGAATCGCATCGAATATACCTTTAGCCAAAATCTAGCACGATACGTTTTAAAACAGTCACTTTAAAAAGAACCGCTAGTGCGTGTGCTGGTATAGAAAGCCATACGCGTTACATTTAGTGGCTCACTGCCTGCCTTTAATTGCAATGCCTGCCTACATTTTAATCTTAATAACGTCACAGGACACTGTACACCTTACAGCGATAACACACTGGCATGGCGGTCGAATCCATTTTGCTACAGAGAGACCCACTGGCAGTGCGAACAGTAGCATATACGTGCGTTCGGTTTTTTTGAAGCGCGAAATGTAATGCGCTTGTATGCGCGCATGCAAAAACTGTAAAAAAAAGTAATAACCTACTACAAAAACATAAAATTAACAGTTTCAAAAGTCAGTGGCTACAATTTTTTTTCAGTGTAGAATTGCACCATCTTCTGAAACTGTTAATTTTATGTTATGGTAATTATTTTACTCCTTGTGGTTTTTTTTTTGTAGTCGGTTTTTACTTTTTTATAAGTTTATTTTTTATTGAATACGTTTTAGTGCCATAAATTAAACCCTCTCTCCTCCATACTCTCTCTCCCTCTCTCTTCATAACCCTTATTTTTGACTTTGCCGTAGTCAGGTACAATAAGCCCTTTCATGCTATACCTTACACGATATAATTCAAACATTCCGGAAAATGGGGGGGGTTACGCACCCTCTCATTTTTTCCAGTAGTCAGTTACCAACAACACGTACAAACAAAGCAATATTAGTTAGTTTGATCCGATGAGGAGTACCGTTCCATATCTCTGAAGTTCATGGTCTAATCATAACAACATTTTTAGGGGACTAAACGAAAAGTACCTATACCCTCTCCAAGAAAAAAAGAATTTTTCAAATCGGTTAATAAATGACGGAGTTCTGAGGTACAAACATAAAAAAAAATACAACCGAATTGAGAACCTCCTCCTTTTTGAAGTTGGTTATAAACGAGCATAAACCAAGGTCTGTAACCGCCCTAAAACGTCTAGGTTTGTAACAGGCCTTAGTATCACTGAGCAATTATTGAGAAATGGTTATTGTTTACATATTTTTGAACACTTTGGTTGCTTAGTTACATTTGACTACCTCAGTTGACAAGATGATTTGTTTGCATAGAAATATTTGAGTTGCGAGTGTTCAGATGATTTTGATACATTGGATGCTAACAATAATTTGAACGCTATTGTTGTGCAGATGTTAATGTGTTTTTGAGAGTGTAGAATTATCTGAGTACCTGAATTGCTTCTATGTATCTGATGTTGACTGTACTCCTCAAAAACTATAAATATAAATGTGACTTTCTCACCTGATCCAGGCCTCCTCCTCGTCAACCTTGGCCAGGAACTGTTGGTAAGCAAGCGACTGCTGCAGTTTAGCTCCTCTTTCAGCGGCCAACGCCTGCAGCTCATCCCAAGCTAACGACAAAGCCTTGAGTCTCTGCTCAATCTCTGGTACTCCTAAGTTGGACACGTCCATGAGTTTCTCTCCAGCCTCTTGCACAGCTTGTATGGCAGGCTCGTGGCTTGCTAACTCTGCTTCTAGACGCTTGTGCTTCTTTAGAAGGTTTTGGACGCCGGTTAAGTCGCGGCCGTAGTCGTCTGATGCGACGAGGAGTTTCTTCTCCCTGTAAAGGAAAGAAGGGTTAGTATTTATAGGTTACTGATAATTTTGTACTTTTATTAGGATAGCATATCTCATTGTTCTATCTAACCATGGAGTTTATTGCCCGTCCTTCTCCATAGGAATCTACACTTTGGAATGTGGCAGTAACTTCTTTTTTTTTAGACAGTTCAAAAGAGTCTGTATATTCTAATTGAAATAAATTTTTTGACTTTGTTTCTGCAGAATCGCTCGATTTTGTTGAATTATGTAGGCGATCGAATAGTCTTCTTTTATGAAAAAGACTTTTAGAGAATTGCTCGCTTTTTGAAAATCGCAAGTGTTATTTGACAACAACAAAGAAAATTAATTAATGTTTTTTACTGATTTATAGTTAGACTTGGCTTGTTGTGTTTGTGTCATGAAGTCTGCGATGTAGAGAATATTTTTAATTAAAGCTTCCGTTACCATTAGTAACTTTTTCAGGTGCGTAAATAAGTATTTTATCGTCGTGTACTAACTTGATCCAGGACTCCTCATCAGCGATGTCCCTGAAGAACTGGTGCAGCGTGTTGGCCTCGTGTAGCCTGGCCCGTCTGTGCGCGGCCAGGTTGCGCACGCGCTCGAAGCGCTCGTTGATGGCGGCGCGCCGCGACCCGATGCCCGCGCTGTCGAACTGGCCCGACGACACCAGCGCGTCCGCTTGCGCGTTCATGTCTAAACACAAATACCACCATTGTAGTTACGTACCACAATCATACGATTCTTTATCGATACCAATAGTATGTCGGTATTGCCTTTACTGACGCAATTAAATAAATATAGATACCATTGAATTTGATAAAGTACGGTACCGAAAATATTGTGTAGTGTAGCTATACACCAATAACTATATCCCAGCCAAAAAACATAGACGACCAATGAAAACCTAGCATTCCATATTTGCGACTAGCCCGAGTTTAATTTTAACGCAAATAAGTAGATTAAGAATTTATAATACTTGTTTATCTGTATTTAACGACAAAAACCCAATTTTTTTCCAAGAAAAGCTCAGAACAGGAAAAAAGGAAAATCTCTTAAAAAAAAAATTCGAGAATTCCTATTCAAATATCAATAACATGATTAGTAGGTAATGGTAATAAGTTAATAAAACAAAAAAAAATAAGTTCCTTTTTTTCAGGTCCCACTTTTCCGTCTCCTGTAAAATTTTACTTTTGACTATAACGAGGTTTTCACTGGTCGCCGACGAAAAGCACATAATGATGATCACAAAAATTTGCAACCTATAAATTAAGACGAAAGGGTTTCTCAGGTAAGTAAATCTTGAGTCTGCCCAAGTGTATAACAACTTGAAAGTAGGTATAAATCTCACCATTGATCCTGTCCTCGTGCGCCTGTATGTCAGCCTCCACGAGCTGATGCTTCTTCATGAGATTCTGAACGGACGCTAGATCCTTGCCCGAGTCCTCCGATGTCAACAAGCTTTCAACCTAAAACAAAAACCAGGTTTAAGGAAATATCTAAAAAAAATGACATAGTACAACGTAATTGACAAAAGATTAGAGATGTGCCGACTATGACTTTGGCCGACTAGCCGATTAGTCGGTTGTAAAGAGGCCGACTAGTCAGCCAAGCCGATCACGGTTTCGGGGGTTTTCGGCAATTTCCGTGACGCTTCGTTTACAGCTTATTCTGCGAGCGTGTCGGAACATGTTTTGTTTACTTCGCATTGTTTCATGATTTTTGCTCTTGCAAGGGTCGAAAAAAAAAGTCAATACTGTTATTGTTCATGAAAGTGAAAGACCTCAATTACAATTTAATCATGTCAAAAAGAAAGTCTACTATAATATAAGGTTTTTTTTACTAAAATGCAATTCCTCCTATTTACATTTTATTGAGAAATACATACAAAGTAGGAAGCCGGATAGTCGGCGTTCTTTGCCGAATAGTCGCCGATTTCGAAAGTGGCCGGATAGTCGGCTTTGCGACTAGTTGGGACATCACTACAAAAGATTAAACTTAACTCCAATAATTCGGGTTTCTTTTTTGTCTTATTACCTTGAAACTAATATTACCCGTGTTTCAGTGAATCATAAAGAAGATAGGAGATATTGCTGCCAGACTTATGATTGAACACCAGACATCCGGCTGTCACCTAGTCTATTTGCCGCAGTGATAGTAACTTTTTTTTTAAATAAAATTATCCAGGTCGCATTTGACCCTAGTAGCGCCTCATGATAAGCGCAGACAGGGTCTTAGACACACGAACACACTAAGGAGTACACGAGTTCAAGAACTACAGATTTAGAGGGATTCCCTTATACCCCTCTGGCTCTCACAGACCCATGACAGAACACAGTAAACTGGTTGGCGCCGCACTTTAATGTTCAGGTGGTAGCTAGCCAGGCTGACCGTATAGATCCTACCATCAAGCAAACCTACAACTATTTAATAATTTTGTCTACACGTGAAATACTTGTGTACAGAATATTGTGGTTACCTCTCCGAGCCAGAAGTCGAGATCCTTGACGGCCGCGATGTACGTGCGCTGTTTGTTGGCCTCCTTGAGCTTCAGGGATTTCTCCGTCGTCTTCTGCGTCAAGAACTCCCACTGGTCCGCGATGGATGCTAAGCGAGCCTGTGTAAAAAAAAACAAAATAAATTACATAATAATGTAATGACTATCAAAGTGGTGCTATAGTTTAGTAAGACTAGATTCTCCGATTTATTATCCCCGACGAGATCGATTTTTTAAATGGTTTTCAGATAATCATAGAAAGAAAGATAGTCCCAAATTAGGATACTTTGTAAGAATAACATGTAAAAATGTTTTTGCTATAATAAGAAAGAAAAACAGAGAGAGAGAGAGAGATGAAAGACCTGCATTAGTGGCATAAAAGGCAATGTAGCTTTAAATTTCGTCGCTTAGCTAACAATACCGCGCAACAAACTTTTAATACATTTTCAGAAAGGTCGTAAAAGTGCTAAATTATTGAATTTAAAATTAATTAAGCTGTATCTGTAATATGTGTTATAATTATGGTACAAACTGTAATATATTAATATGACTCTGGTGATTCTCACTAAGATGATTTGATGCGTGATAAAACGAGTTATCCAATGAATATAAAAACCGTCATATTTTAACTTGAGCGGTATTGTTACCTAAGCGACGATTTGTAACTGACTCATAAACCAGAACATATACAAGGTTAGTCAGAAAGGGGGTACTAATCCGCGGGCCACTTATAGTATCACTGGTGACTGTTTTATAGCAGGTGTTAAAATTTCTAAATACGCACATTTTTGTTTCCATACAAAAGTAAATAAATATTATTTACTTCAAAAACTCCACAACCCTAATTTTCTTATCTATTTCAAAATGGCGGCGCACGCGGTGTTCGATGCCTAGCGGCTCGGCGGTAAAATACAAAGCACCTGTACGAATGCCGCCGAAATCGTAGGTTACCTAACCTACTATGATACTGTGGTTGTGTGTGTGCGTGTTAGAACATACAATTATTATCTAGGAACTTACCATTTCTAATGTTGACGTTGTTCTCTGCCAGCAAAAAAGTCGCACACGTGTAATCTTATTTCTAAATTGAAACACCAGAAGCACTTTTGTTTACTACTGTTTTGTGTACGGTAGTACCTACGAATGAATCTATCACCAGTATCACCAAGGATGTTACAAGACGGGTTAATTTCGATTGGAAACACAAGAAACACTTTTGGTTATTACTGTTTTATGTACGTTAGTTTTATCTACGCGCATGAATCTATCACCACGGACACTTCGCGAAGAATTTCGAGTTGAAATACAAGAAGCACTTCAGATTATCACCATTTCAACGAGGTAGCCACCACGAATGGATCTCCACCGCTACAAAAAAGGTTCAATGTGCCGCCCTTGTCGCTCGATGCACAAAGTTGCGCGCCGATGTACGGATGCGATCGCATTTCGTAACATCTGCGGATTGGCCCTGATGCTCTCAAACGCAGATATTATGCGATGCCGCATCTCGTCCTCATTGCTGCAGTCCTCAGCGTACACAAGAGCCTTCACGTGACCCCACAAAAAAAAGTCCAGCGGCGTCAGGTCCGGTGAGCGAGGAGGCCAGGCAACAGGACCGCCACGACCAATCCATAAGGGGAACCGCTCATCCAAGTACGCTCTGCAGCTGCGAGCGAAATGAGCCGGAGCGCCGTCGTGCTGGAACACAATCCCTGCATATTCGACCAAAGGAAACTCCTCAAGAGTATCCTCGAGAGTCGTTTGTAGGAATTCTAAATAGTTATCCGCGTTTAGGCTTCCTGGCAGAAATACTGGCCCTATCAGTCGTGGACCAATAATTCCAGCCCACACATTAATACGCCACCTGTGCTGAAAACTGTCGACTCTCGAGGCACAGGGATTTTCATGTGCCCAGTAGTGCTCATTGTGGATATTGGCTATCCCACCTCTTGTAAATGCGGCCTCGTCGGACCATAAAACTTTAAACGCGAAATCAGAATGCGTTGAAATTTGGTCACGGTACCACTGGCAAAATTCCATCCTCGGGCTGTAGTCAACGGTGATAAGCTCCTGAGTACGCCGAAAATGGTAAGGATGTTGACCGTCGCGACGAATAATCCTCCATGCAGCTTTTTGGGGCACATTGAAAACCAACCCGGCCCGAGTGGTGCTACGCCTAGGATCTTCCTGGAAGTACTCCAGGATATCCTCCTCCAGTTCCGTGCGTGCACGACCCGACGGCCCAGGCCTCCCCTCAGCAGGCGGCTGGTGAACGGACCCCGAAGAAAATAACCGGTGCGTCACTCTCCGAAAACATCGGTACGATGGCAAAGGACGATTGGGAAATCTCTCATGGTACAACACACGAGCGGCCAAGAGTACGCCATCACAACTACCAACACACATCACCATGTCGTAGTACTCCGCATTGGTATAACGCACCGACATTTTAAAACCGATAATTAAACCACGACTCGCGTAAATTGTAACGCAAATATCGACTGAAAGCCCGGAAGCGATGCAAGCGACTAAAAAATCTTAGAATAATAACGGAAATAAAAAGTTTATGCGTAAATGCCTACATTCAATTTTTAGTGTTGTGCAATGCTAATCCCGCATTTTTAAATCCCGGAATAATTCCGGCTAATTTGATAACCGAATTGGATTCAATAACTTTTTTGTTCATCAGTGTTGGGCTCCACGTGTGGGCCTTACACACATGAACAAATATGGCGGGAATTTACGCACTTTTACGTTATCTAGGGCAACATTTATGGGTTAAATTAGATGGTACTTAGAAACAATTCTAAGTACCAAACTCAACATCATACGGGATTCGAGCACACATGTCATAAGGGTGAGAGGTCTTGGGTTAGCAATAGCACGCTGACGAAACAGATTTACTTTACTCGTAAGTTTGAAATTGTTAAACATCAATAAAGTTCGTAAAATTTTCTTTTGAAACTGTATCTTAACATGTCAAAATGTAAAGAAAAGTTACGAAAAAATAATGTCCCATAAATTGATAACTGTCTCGTCGAGTTCATGAATTAATTGTTTTCGAAACTTAGTACATACTTTTTGAGAAAATACAATACAAGCTTAGTACGTACATTAGTAATCATTAATATGTTATTCTAAATGACTGACACCTTCGTTTTACAATAAACTTAAACATTCCCGCATTCCTTAAAAATACAAATAAAACGGAATTTTTAGTTTATTAAGCGCCACTCTAAACGGCGCGGCGGGCGGCTACAAAGAGTTCCGACAAACGCGCCGGTCGCCGCGCAGTCAGACGGCGCGGCGCCGGCGGCTCCTTTGACGAGTCCGCTCGAGTCTTTTGGCGGCTTATTGACTAAGTATTGCAGAACTCTGCAGAAGCGACATCGTGCGGTAAGCTCATTGGTGAATTTTGATGGTTTATTTCATTCGGATTGTTTGTGATTATAACTAACTTATTGTACTGGCTGATTATTGGGATAGTTTTTAGTATAGGATGAAAATAAAATAATTACGTGCTTTTGTGATCCAAGCCTTTAATAGCCAAGTTGACGGTGTTTCATCTGTTATTTACAGATATTCTAAGTAAGTAGGTACAGAGAACCTTAATTTCAGGTCAGTCAGTTGTTAATAATAAGAAGCCGATAAAATATTGGTCTCACAGCGCTAACACATTATTAGGCACAATACTATTGCGAACTGTCGTGTCTGCGCAATTTTTTTGTTCGTTTAAATTGCAACTTTGTAAGGTAGTCTTACAAAGTTGCAATTGCGAGGGGAAAAGTCGGCCATTTTTATTTGTACCTATACTGTTTCGTGACCCGAAATATGACCTAAGATGTAAACACAGCTGATGATAGGGTTGTTGTAGCGTATTTTTAGTGAAATCTTTGAACAGCTATTTCTCTAAATTAATTGATTTTTGGGGAAAGTTGTAGAACAAAAGTTGTCCATTATTATGGGTACTTTAACACCCTTTCGGATTAGTACCCCCTTTCTGACTAACCTTGTATATGATGATCGTTTCTCATACATCTAAACAGAATCTTCAGTTCTGTGCTGTGTACATACCTGCACGGCGTCCTCGCTGCCGCTGCACTGTCCGCGCTGCACCAGGTTGCCTCCCATGGCGAGCACTGACTGTATACGTTCAGCGTTGGCAGCTAATTCTGCCTCGAACGCCTGGTGCTTCTGGTGCTTCGACTGGATGTTGGCGGGGTCCTGGGAAACGGGAAACAGTTGTAGTTGTGTTGCTAATTTAAAGACCTAGAGTAGTTACACGTAGTTCTACAATCTCATTGCTGTAAGTGCTTACTGCTGTTTTAATTTAACCTTGTTACGATCCATGAACCGGGAGTTCCGGATCCGTTGGAGCCACAAAGGACAGGTTATCATGTAGTAGAATAGTAGTACAGAGCCGTCTTGCACATCGTCAGCCCAAGAGTAACTAATTAATCCGTGCCACAGCCATAAAAGCTTTACTTGGCTATCCGAAGTTGCGCAAGTGAGCCTAATAGACTTAAGGCTAAAATATCAGGTCTGGATTTTACGGTTTCGAAGCCCTGGGGCAACCAAGAAGTAGAGGCACGTTGAAATGTTTTTAAAAAAGTGCCTCGTGAATTTGATTTTTTCTTCTTCTGTAGTTTTTTTTTCTTAACTTAAAAAATTAAAAACTCTTAGGCTCTGAGCAGACGATGGACTTTTTGGCCGGCGGACTACCACGGACGAGAATGAAAGTAGTTGGTAGTTGTTGCCATCGCAGACACTAGAATTCTAACGACAACTACAGACAGAATTACCGTCGTGTGCGTTGAGTTCGTGGTACATTTCACGACCGGCAAAGACGTGGTAGTCTATTATATTATTACACGTCAATTCCTGTCCGCGGCAGGCCGCCGGACAAAACGTTCGTCGTCTGCTCCGGGCCTTATTGTAGACTAAAAGCCCTGTTGCCCTTCCAATAAATCCGGCCTTGCTAAATATAAAAGGTTATAGAAACGCGTGATTAAAAGACTATTAGCACAAAATTTTAGTATTCACCTTGTAGCTTTCCTCGGTGGCGAGCTGCAGTTTCTCGGCGATCCAGTTCTCCATTTCGTCGGCGTCGCGAGAGAATTGTTGCAGCGTCTGCTCGTCACCCAGCCTAGACAACAACGTTATCTTAGTGACATTTCGTGAAGTAACTAACTTTATAGTAGAATTGACATAGACAAATTTGTAAAGTAACGAAAAAAATTAATAGGATAGACATTAGCGTTGAAAATTGCGAAAGATACATTTTGTTTTTTTCGAAACTTTGTATCTTTCCCAATCTTTCCTGTATAATACATGTAATTTTCGAAAAATACAAATATCTTGTTCGTCTGAAAAATACAATCATACATGTATAATACTTGTATTATACTCATTTCCTAGGAATTCTATACATTTCCTAAACAGCAATTGGAAATGTGTTGTTTGGGTTTCCAAAGCAGAGTCGACTCATTTTTCTGACTGCAGGGTTTAAAGTAACATTTCTATAAATGCGAAAAATACACCGTAAAATACTTAAACTTGCGAAAGATTCAACCGAAGATCCGCAAGGAAAGTTTCTGTATTTTATTGAAAAATACAGGGGCGTTTGAAAGATATATGTATTTTACATGTCATTTTCAACGCTAATAGACATATAGCGCCATCCATAAAATAGGGGGAGGGGTCCTAAACTTCGTGACGTCACATTTCAAAATCGAATACTTATATCTAAGTATTAAATGGAAATAAAACAAATTTCGGAACTGCTGTTTTAATTTAATAATTTCTAGTTGTAAAATTGCAAAATATGTGACGTCACACTAGGGAGGGGGGTCTCACAAATGTGACCAGCGGTGACAAGGCCGGGGGGGGGGATCAAAAAATCATGAAATTCGTGTGACGTAATTAATGGATAGCCCTTAAGTGATGCCTCGATGCCATAAGTGTACCGAATCTATTCCTCAAGATAAAAAAAATGAAAAAAGTACATTTTTTCAATCCTCCTAGCTACGGCCATGATAGTCATTCAGCCGAAAGACGTCCACTGCTGGACATAGGCCTCCTCCAAAGGGAGGGGATTACCATAATCGCCACGCTTGGCAGGCGGGTTGGCGATCGCAGTATGGTTGTTAAAGTACTCAGAGAACGCTGCTGCTAGAGAATCCCTTAGTCGCCTTTTACGACACCCACGGGAAGAGATGGGGTAGTGCTATTCTTTAAGTCCGGCACTACACGAGACCATGATAAGATCGTTAAAACATGTATTACCTGGATCTCTTCTCAATGAGCGCCTCCTTGAGGTGACGCCAGCGGTCGAGCACCTGTCGCCTCTTGCCGTCAATGTCGTCAGCAGCATAGTGCTCAGAAGCCATAAGCTGGTCGGCCAAGGTCTGCAGTTGAGCTATCTTCTCCTCCTGTAGGAATGAGAGAAAAATGTTATTATAAATAATATGGTATTATTAATTTTTTTATATGATATATTTTATGCTTCTTGGAAATAAACTTAGTTTTTTCTAGATTATTCAAAGGCACTATTTCACAGAAAGAAATTGGTCAGAATTTGAATTTACATTTTTTTTTAAGTATCGGTAATTTTGAAGATCTCATTTATGGTAAGGGATATTTTTACTAATAATTTTAATTTGTTTTTAGATTTTAACAAGTAGATCAGGACGGTCTACTTGGTCGGTGCTACTTTTGGGCAAATCTTTTAACCGACTTCACAAAAAGAGGAATGGTTCATTTTCCGAGCTAATAACATCAGTACACTAACATGAGCATTGATAGCCTTATCGAAGTCCTCGTGCTTCTTGATCAGCTGTTCGACATTATCGGGCTGCGCGGCGTCAGCGGCGTCGGCGGCGGTGTCTGTCTGGTCCTTAGCAGACGGCGACAGGAAGGCCTCGCGCGCTCCCATCCAGCCCTCGGCCTGCTCGCAGTCGCGGTAGAACAGCTGCAGCTCCAGGTTCTGGTCCAGCTTCATGCGGCGACCTACCCACGCCCTGAGGGGTACACATACAACGTGTTACAAGATACTCATACATCAATAACAATATAAGCAGTCACCAATAGTCACCATCTCGCATTGCGTGGTGAGATGCCTACTGGCTAATCTCCTTGGAAGAGTAAAAGTTAAGGTGTTGTATATTAAACGCTAAATCCACTAAAAAGTTAGAATGAGCAAGTTGACTTCTTGAACAGACTTTCACTGTGGACACACCTACAGCAAATCAACTTTTGGCAGCTTTACCGACTTGCCTACTTGCAAAACTTGCTTTCGGTGTAAACAGGCTACATCCAGGATACACGGGTCTGACACAGAATGTGCACTTCGCAAAATGTGCATTTCACAAAATGTGCATTTCACAAAATGTGCACTTCACGCAAAATGTGTATTTCGCATTAGGTGCACTTCTCATAACGGGCACTTCTTTAAATGTGCACTTGGCGAAAAGAGCACTTCGCGAAATGAGAACTTCGTAAAATGTGCTCTTCGTAAGATGTCCACATTTTGTAACTTGTAGAAGAATAGAATAGAATAGAATCATTTATTTGTAGTTAGGTATATGCAAAACTAGCATTTTCCCGCGGCTTCGCTCGCACTAATTTAGAATTTGACAATCAACTCTTAACACACTACTAAAGTTTCTAAAATAATGTAATTCAATCATGATTCGAAAGACACGTGGCGCCATCTATGAACGTTATTATTGTTTTCCTCGGGAACAGTACTTTTTTTCGGAATGAAAGGTACCCTATGTCCGTATCTGTACACCTGACAACGTATATGCAAAATTTCAGGATGTTCGGTTCAGTGGTTTAGGCGTGAAAATGTAACAAACAAACAAACTTACTTTCGCATTTATAATATTAGTTAGGATGGTCTTCAAATAAAAATCTTTTTGCTAAATGCACATTTTGCGTCAAGTGCACATTTTGCGAAGTGCACATTCTGTGGCAGACCAACAACCGCTTGCTTCAATAACTTGCACAATTTATCTTGCTAGTGGATTTAAAGCTTTATAGTGAGTTTACTGGTTTTATACTAACTTCTCAAGCTCCTGTCTGGCGTCGCTCATGTTGTTGAGTTTCTCCTGGATGTCAACGCTGGCGTAATGACCGCCTTGTAACAGCTGTTGACCGAATAGTTCCAGAGCTTGGAACGTGCCGGCGCGGGCGTCCATTTCCGTGCGATGTTCCTATATCATACAAAATAAGTCAGTAAAGATTCAAAAAACGTACTGGAATCCCACTCCTTTACATTTTAACCAATTATCAATCCATAATCCAAGAATATCTTTGAACCTCTTAGAGATTTTAATCTTAGCCAGGCCCAAGCAACAAACACTGATGTGTTTTTTTTTTGTTTCTCTTTGTCAATTACAGGCGCTTATGAAAAGTCGAATTTAGGTGCACGGTTCCAATTAGTCGTTTCCTATGGAGAAGAGCCGGCAGGAAACTCCCATGATAACTCTTTTAAAATCAATATCTATCCATAAAAGTTCTAATAAAGGTCTACCCCCAAACATCCGTATCGTGCCCGGGTTCAGAGCTCAACATCGCATTCATTTTATACTAAAGCAAGACCTCCGTCGCTCAGTGCTGGTGATTTAACATCGAGAACCAGCTCGGAAGCGAAGGAGGTCTTGCTTCAATACAAAATGTATGTGACGCTGAGCTCACGGCTGTTAAGACACAGATGTATGTAAACAAACCTGTTGATTACTTATTAGCGCAATTATTAATTGACCTAATTTCTGAAAATTACCATTAATATTTTTGATACATTTAAAAACACGCCGTGAAGAACTCAATCGAATGTTAAATTTTGATTTATTGGCAAAAAAAATAAAGCTGTACGAACACACAAAAATAAACGTGGATAATACAGATACGAAGAGTAAATAATAGACTGAAAGATAGATTGTACAGAAAATAAAAGGTATACAGAGTCACACACACTAAAACATTTAGGATACAAACTGAAGACACCTTAAAAACACACGCAAAACCGTGTACAGTCAACTTGAAAAGTGTATAAACACAAACTGCTATTTTAGTTTAATATTTTTTAAATTTTATTTGGCTACGTGTATACTTTTTTGGTTGACTGTACTTTATCACAACATTGAAAAACCGTAAATAAAAATCAGGTATAAAACAATAAGAACTGTTAATAATTGTCGTGTATTTGCCGGTTAAGTTTTTTATAGTTAAACTGTTAGGGTAACTACCCCCTGCCACTAAGTTACATTAATTTAAATATAAATTAGATTGTAAATAGCAGCACATCGAGTGTAGTGTATATTATTGAGTATTATTGCATACACGGGTGTATATTATAGTTCTTGCAAGTCACAAACTATACTTTGTAGCATCTACTAGTTGTCTGTTTCGAGTTTGCAGGCGTCGACCGTTACAACGTCACAGCTATCGGTACCGTTGACAAATGACAGCGATGCTATCGGTACTACAGGGATATCGTCAGAGGCACGGTACCGGAAGCACGGCAAACTCGAAACTGACGGGTAGTATGTTCATATACATAAGATTTGTGGGCGTGACATCGTTACTAGCTATATGAATAGGTATACTGGTGTTGTCCAATGTTGTATTGGTCTTGCTGACCAAATCGATCAGTCTGTTGACCAAAAATATTATGGTCATTTCATCGTCAATAATCGGTGATCCTGCCCAATGTTCTAAAATCATGACTTAAACGCATTTAAATTGATATTTATGATCAGTTACGGTTTACTCACGTGCGGGACTGCCCGAGGTCGCGAGTCGAACAGTTCGACTCGCGACCTCGCCGCGTGTTCAGCTCATGATTAAGGGCTCCGTTTGGGTCCGAAACTAGCCGGGCAATCCCGAAAAATGCACGTGAGTAAACCGTAATTAATCATAAATATAAATGTGTCTCACGAAAGTTATAATACAAAAGGATTTAAATTGCTTTCCGCAACCTTGGTTGCGAAGCAAGACAGATTGTTTTAAACGATTATAATTTGTATTACAGCATATTATAGCCCAAAACCAAGAGGCAAAATATTTTTTCAACATTTGAAAAGTCATATTACCATCATTGAAATTGCTTAATATAAAAACGGTCGTCTATTGTACAGTCCCACATTGATATAATAATTATCAAAAACGACCAGTACGCACTATGCGTATTCGAAATAATCATTTACGAACGCACAGATCTTATTATAGAACGCTAGTCCTAAAAAATAGTTTGCGAGACTTGCAAGAATGGTAGTAAGGCTGGGGGCACACATGCGTGCAATGCGTCTGACCTGCGGCATTATGCCGTACCGCGCGTCTATCTCCAAACGCTGGCTCTAGAAATACAGTCACCATGATGTGTTAGTTGTTCTCGAATACCCAATATCTGCCAATTCTGTATGAAACTGAGACTTTTTCTTCCAAAATCCAGATTATGAATCCCCACAATTTACGAATACTTTTGGAATTTCACGAGAGAGTTGAGTAAAATTTCTTCTTGTCGGAGTTTATTATTGAACCATTCGTGAGTCATCACCCGGAAACTTCAAATTCGCGAGTGATTTCAATGAGAATTTGAGTTTAACGAGTAATATAACTTGTCTCCCGATTCAGAACCCTTTCAGTAATCAGATCATTTGTCGACCGTCTCAGAAAATGAAATAAGTTTTAAATCGGGGCTGCACGAATGATTACAAAATTGAAGTCCTGTATATAAAATTGTATGGATGTTTGATATGACTGTACTTGACTTAGAAGGAAGTGTAACTATTCATCTAATTTCATCATCACTCTTTGTACATTCAAACAAATTAATAAAATGTATAATGACTTCACTCAATTAGTCACTTGTGGACCAAACATGGTTGTAATTTACAATGAACAACTTGGATAAAATGAATCCTGTTTACCTGGTGTCTCTCGAGCAGTGCTTCTGCGCCGGTGACGTCATTAGCGAGCTCGTCTGAGCTGACGAGTGCCATCATGGAGTTGATCCATGCCATCAGGTCACGGTAGTCGGACAAGAACCTGTAGGATTACTGTGTTTTTATGCATGTGTTTTTGAGCAGTTTGATGTTATGTAGGTAGATAGCATAGTCTACGCTATAATATTTATTTATTTATTGGCTTACCAACTAAATACATACACAGCATTAACTACAATCATAATAGAATTTGAGATCTCGCATGCATCTAAATTATAGCATAGCACAACAGTGTTAAGTGTACGTACATTTTAAGTAATATGTAGCATATAGTAAATATAGTATAGCACAACGACATCGCTCAGCATACATTTTATACGTACACGTTCACACAACGCTATGCTATTATAGTTTGCTGTACGCCATAAACATGAGCGATTCTCAGAGGTATACCGTACGATTCTTCGGTCCCCGCCCCACCTCACTTCTACCCCGTCCGTCGCCCAACGGATCGCAGTCAAATAACTTGCTATAAATAGTAGACCGGCTTGCGACATAGCATATAGTTATAGCTTATGACGCAATATGTTTTACGATATAGCGAAATAGTATAGCGTACTCTGCGTTTGAACTGCACTTTCGTGTAAAAATGTTGTGAGATAAAGTTGATTTTTATTTGTTTCTCATGATTTCTTCAGATCTTGGCACAGAAAAGACTCGTCTCTTCCTATGGGTGTTGAATAAGAGAACGAGTTTCAAGAGAATAGGTACCTACCAATACGTTTGCCAAGATTACAGTAAAATATCTTTAGGATTTGTCAATGTGTTGGTTTATGAGGCATTTCATGTTCAGCAGAGAATGTACTATAGTCTGATATTGATGATTACGTTACCTTTGCAGATCGTAGGAGTCAAGCAGCTTCTCTTTACGAGCGTTGGCTCTGGCTTGCAGCTGCTGCCATGCCTCGTTGATCTCCCGCTGCTTGCTGTAGGTGGCGTCGGCGGAGTCTCCGTGTGTGGACATGAGGCGGTTGGCCGTGTCGTCCAGCTGACGGATCTTGTCGCCGAGAGCTGCGAGGTCGCGCTCTAGACCCTCGTGTTTGCCTGTGGAGTGAAATGGTCGTGAGTTTTGCGTTGATAAATTGGAACAAATACGTTATACCAGTGCGGTATGAGCGTACTGTAACTGAGTCTTTCGTTTCAACTGTCGACTCATGTTGACTTCCACGTTGGCCATAGTACCCTTGTAAGCTATTCTTAAGCCATCTACATTGACCAGATTACGCGGAACATGACGCTGAAAGAATTAGTACGCATCATTTTATTGCACGTTGTCGCTCATCATGTTGCTCCATGTTGCGCGTAAATTGTTACCAAGTAAATACGAAGCTTTACCATCCACAAATAGTCACACAGTACATCATCGACTTTAATTACGAACATTTACAAATTGTCGGATATTTAGAATTAGAGCTGTCTGTCTTAACTATTCAGACCAATTCTCCTTTGGGTAACCTTTCTCCAAATCTTAAATACACTTGTGTACTTACGCTGTAAGGTCTGCACAGAACGCAGGTCCTTGCCCAGGTCATCAGTAGCAAGCGCGGCCTCCTTCTCAGCGATCCAGTCCTTGGTCTCATCGACATCGCGGTGGAAACGTTGCACCTCGTGCGCTGAGCCCAGTTGGGCGGCGCGTTCCGCCGTCAGTTGTTGTAGAGACGTCCATTTTGAATTCAGCTCCTGTTACGTGAAAATAACGTTAGTTTAGACACATTGTTAGTAGTATACTTGCGATAACTTGAGACTCGCGAGCAAATATCTCCCAGCCTTCCAGAGATAGGGGGTAAATCTTTGTTAACAAATTGGTATTTGAAATTGGTATTCTACTAATCGTCACCTTAAAGTAAAAACGTTGGGACTGCATTTCGGTCATTCACGGTTTCTGTGGGCTTAGACGCGGATAAGTCGCGGGCAAAAGCTAGTCAATTATATTTATTTCGAATTTTATGTTCCCAAATCCCAATAAAGGCTTAATGTCAATGCCTACAAACTAAGTTCGCATTGAGCGGCTCTCTTATAACTATAGTACGGTCAGCAACAAAAGTAGCTGAACATTTGAGTTTTTAAACTTGGCATTAATTAGAAAAGTAGATGTTTTAAAACAAAAAAAAATATAGATACCTAGAGCTGCTAGATACAGCTCTATGTATGTCTTAAAGTTTTTGTTTCCTGTCAATTAGTTATCTATTTAATGCAAAGTTTAAAAAACCAAATGTTAAGCTACTTTTGTTGCTGACTGTACCTATACGTCGTGATAAAATAAAAATGACCAAATCGCATTCCCCAGGTTTTCACTCTAAGGTGACATAATAATATATTAGAATACAACTGAGCTGATGCTCAAAATTAGCCAGGATCGCCATCAACTAATACGGAGTGTAGAATCTATCCTATTATTTTAATGTTAAGTACGTCGGGTTTAGCAATCGATCGGCTAATCCAATTTAGTCAGTTTACGAACCTAATACCTATTTTTAATATAGGCTTTTATACAAGTTAAGTGGATGCACTTAGTAGGGCTTAATTCCACGTGTTTATCTTATCAACACGTAATCGACATAGTCATGAGGGCTTTCACTTGATAAGGCAATGCTATCACATGATGGTAAATGTTCCTGTTGTATATTTAAATACTATAAGTACAAGTAAATGTAGTATGTTATAAATTGACACGGCACGATATTAAAAGTTAATATTTGTGATGTCTTGTTACACCTTGTTTGATGTAAATATTGGTTTATTATATAACGATAATCTGTGTTAAATCGCCCCGTACGTGACATTCTATGCGTCAGTGCAGGTTTTATACCTATATAAGCAAACTACTAAATCTTGACGACTCGATTGGATCACAGGCTGAGCTATGGTTTTTCTGCGCTGTGGACCTTGGGTTCGATCCCCAAATTGCAGAAATATTTGTATGCAAGATACAGGAAAAAGTCTTAAAGTTCCTAACTTTATTAAATGACAATTATGTTTTTTATGACCCCAAAAATAATACCAAAAGATTTCCTTATTTCGTTTGAATCGTGAATGAATAGATCTTGTAATGGCATTAACTTTATGTGATACTAGCTGTGCCCTCGCGGCTCCACCCGCAAAAGAAGTTTTTTTTTAAAATATAAAACCTTAGCGCAAAATGCCAATACAGCTGTACAAAATTACAAGTCAATCCATTGTCTAGTTTTTGAGTTTTGCGGACACAAACATACGGAATCTGAATTTTATATTTAAAGATTAATAATATTCGTATGACCTAAATTCTACGTCAACTCACCTGCATCTGCGTCTTAATCTTCAGCGCAGCCTCCGTCTGTCCAACAGTCATGAGCTGTACGGCGATCTCATTCATCTCGGCGAGTCGCACTTCGTTGGCGCGCAGATCGTTCTGGAAGTCGTCGAACTTCTTCTGCATCACCTCCACTTGCTCCAGGTCCTCGCCCACGTCCTGCACTTGGGCGTGCATCTCCTGCAAACGGAATTGATGTTAACATGCTGTGTCTGCTTATGTGTATGCGCAGTTGACTGCAATGTCTGCTGCTGCTACGTTTGAAGTGCCTTCTATTGATCTATTCCAACTTATAAAACATAATCTTAGTAAAATACCGCAGTTAGGCTATGTAAATTATTTTGATTGAGCAAATATGTATTAACAACGAGATGGTCTACTAAGTTAGGACAGACAAAATGGAACAGCAGACGTCTGCCATAATTTGTAAAGATCGTAGTACTGAAATCTTTTTTTTTTTCTTTTATAACACTGGCAACTGGACCTAGTGTCTCTGGCCGATTTATTTTTCCTGCAAACCTATATAAGTGAAAGCACGTTCCATATACAACATGTAACAGGAATGACGCAAACACTCAAACAAGCGAATTAGGATATACAGTTATTATCGTAATACATAAAAATTCAGTTTTATGGCCTTGACATAAGGTTGATTTTTTTTATCTCGTTTAAAAAAAAAAGAGACGTAAAATGTATGGATTCGATTCAGTACCTAATTCTTCACGAACTACTTTAAAGGTTTGTGTTTATTATGTTACACATTGCATTTATATTGATAAGTAATTTTACATACCTTGTCCTTAATCCAGGTGGCGAGCTCAGCGGCCTCGCGCACCAAAACGTAAGCCTTGACGGTCTCATTGAGCTTGTTCTGTCGCTCACGAGCCAAACCAAGGAGGTTGTCATATTGTCCCTCGATCTGTCAACAATAGTTAATGTTAGATTTACGTTACTCAACCATCGTAATTCTCCTTTAGCAGAAGAGCTGCTTCTTAAAAAGAAACCCAATTTTCGTGGTTCTACAGTTCAATACCTATAATAATACTGATACTTATTGCTTAAGCGCTAAATCCACTAGCAAGTTAGATTGCGCAAGTTATTATTGGGGATGTTCCGTGTGGTATCAGACGTAAAGAATATCACTACCCTATCTCTTCCCATGAGAGTCGTAAAAGGCGACTAAGGGATTCACTAGAGGATGGGCAGCAGTGTCCTCTGAGTATTTTAACGACCATACTGCGATCGCCAACCCGCCTGCCAAGCGTGGCGATTATGGCAAACCCCCCCTATTGGGAGAGGCCTATGTCCAGCAGTTGACGTCTTTTGGCTGAATCATCATTGTATGTATATAAAATCAATTTAAAACTAATGAGAAAAACAACAAAAAATGTTTAAGACACACTTCAAAAATAATGGTTCAATAAATCAAAAACCACTTGTTGTGGAAAGTGATCGGCAAAGCGAATCGTTTCTGGCTTTCGCTGTCCACTGCCACGGCACCACGGCAGATTCTTCTAATTTGCTCTATTGTAATAATATAATACACACCTGGTTCTGCCTAGCAGCAATAGAGCTGGAGTCAGCAAGGTTCTGCTGCGAGGAGGACAGGCCGGCGTCGATCTTCTTGACGTAGGCGGCCGGCACGAAGCCCTGTCGGTCATTCACTTCTACCTTCCACCAGTCCTGTGAATATAAGAGAGGGTTAATACGACGCTTTCTTTTAGTTAGCGGTGAATTCATAATGTCGGGTTTTGTGAATAGATGTTTACAGTGACACAATAGCTGTCATTCTTGCCCGGAGACACGTGTTTGGTCAAGGCATTGTAAAAATGGCTTCTCGATAAATATACTTTATTTAATAAAACAATAGACAAATAAGCTAGCTAGCTACATGTTTACTTCCAGCAAGGATTCGACACGGTATTATACTTTTATGAATCTTAAAAGCCAATCATGATGAGCTGAAACTTTACTTGAAGAAATAGTTCAAAAGATATTCGTGCCTTGGTGGACCACTTGTGTCTATTGTTTTTTTTATTTATTTATTTGGATCTCCAACAGAGGCTACACAATTATATACAAAATAACAATTACAGGGACAATGACGAATGTGCTCCTCCAATTACAGAAGACCATTGAAATTGTTATATGAAATCGGAGAATAACCGATCGTAAGAATCATTTATATCGTTTTAATGTTAGCAAGGTAGGCCGTCTTATTAACCTAGGTAGCCGGTGAGGTGTTAAATCGCCTGGATTAGTCGTTACGTCCGTGTATTTAGCGCTCACTATGTGCTTCCTGTAAAGACTCGTTAATTTGTCGGTCTGTATGTTTATGTGATAAGTATGTGTAAATACAGGGAGTAAACGAATTCACTCCTTCAAATCTCGTGATCTACTACTGAGACAAATTGGCCATGCATGAGATATTTTCAGATGCAACGAATTCTATTCTCAGCTAGGTTAATAAAGAAAGAAGCACTAACACGTTTCAGTACACGATAAGCTTGCTTACTTACTTCCAAATTAATAGTTCTAGTAATTAGTTACGGGTGGTTACTACACGTAGTAATTATGCAACTATATCAGCTTAAATTTTAAGAAACAATAGGGTATTTGACTGAAAAAAACTAATTAGTCCGTCAGTTACATTATCAAAAAATATTTAACCCGTATATTTTCTTTTGTTACGTAAACCAAAATTGACGAAGATACGACACTTTTAAAATTGGCGAAACGTCACAAGCAAGTACGATTTTTACTTGCTTCTGACATCACAAGCCCCCACTCTCGAGTTTTGATGCGTTTTATCTTTCCAATTATTCATAGATTTAACAAAAGAAAAAATACGTGTCCATTATTTTTCAAAACTCTAACTGGCGGACTAATTAGATTTGCAATTCATTGACGCTCTCAACTTGCCTATTCGTGGTACCTCAATAGTACATGAAATAGATTACGTATTCAAGACTTCCTGTCATAATTCATTCGTCCTTGCCTCGATTTATACTGTTAGCGGAACAACATGGCAATCAATCAAGCCAAACCTATGCTATCTGCAGACAATAGTAATAATAAATCATCACATATGAGCCAGATGGCTACATAGATGATCTAGAAACAATAGTAGTAAAAGATAAACATTGATATATGACTATGATCCATTTCATAATTATAACATTAGACAAAAGTGGCCTACCAAGACACGAATATCATTTTGAACCATTTGTTTGAATAGAGTTTAAACTCATCTTGATTGACTATTAAGGATCATAAAAGCATTACCTATACAGTCCGCGCAGCCTAAGCTGAGCTTTGCATTTGTGTGAGTGCACATAGATAGTGTAGGTGTGACGTCGGCCTAGAGCGCGACGCGTCCTTTGCTTGGTTTAAACCGGTTTATACTGCAATTTGGCACATTTTTGTGTGATCACTCACACAAATGCAAAGCTCAGCTTAGACATTGCGGACTGTACTGTGTTGAATCTCTGCTAGAAGCAAACACTGGTTTATTTCAATAAATTTCCTAGCTAAAGTGTCTTATTTGTATACAAGGTTAGTCGGAAAGGGGGTACTAATCCGAAAGGGTGTTAAAGGACACATAATAATGAATAACTTTTGTTCTACAACTTTTCCCAAAAGTCAATAGTTTAAGAGAAACAGTTGTTCAAAAATCTCAAAAAAAAAACTCTAAAATCTATCTATCCCCAGTAATGATCAGCTGTGTTTACATTTTAGATCATATTTGGAGTCACGAATTAGAAGCACCATTTTCTGAATTTGTAACTAAAGCAGGGATGAAGAATTTTTGAAAAAACTAAAATAAAAATCATTTTATTTGGAAAAAAAATATATCGAATTTTGAAATTTTAACACTTGCTTTCAAACAGTCATCAGCGATACTATAACTGGGCTTCGGATTAGTACCCCCTTTCCGACTAACCTTGTATTGTTATATTATTGTATAGAGAGCACATAATAAGACCATATTGTAGACCCCAAAATGAATTGAGAATAATGTACATCAATATTTTGCCGGTAGCCCACTCGATAGGGGGGATACCCACTGCCATATACCATATACCGGATGTTATCTCAATCCTAAAGCATGGTTGATTACTGGCAAACTGAGAGGAGAGAAATCATTTACATAACATTGTGTCAGTTTTCATGCTGAAAATAAACACTTGCGAACCTCATACAATCTGACAGTCGTTCATGAAGAAAAAAGAATAATATTTTAATATCATCTCATAATAAAAGGTATATTAAAAACTTTAGAGTTTGAATGTTTGGGGTGATACAGAAAAATATTGAATAATTTCGTATGTGCGTGCAAACAGCAGTCGCAGTTCTTACTTCATGGGTTATCTAAGTGTTTATTTGAAAGAAATGTTATTTATCGTAAGCAATAGGCATGTTGACAGCATCAATAAATTGCAAATCTAATTAGTCCGCCAGGTAGAGTTTTGAAAAATAATGGACACGTATTTTTTCTTTTGTTAAATCTATGAATATTTAGAAAAATAAAACGCATCAAAACTCGAGAGTGGGGGTATGTGACGTCAGAAGCAAGTAAAAATTGTACTTGCTTGTGACATTTTGCCAATTTTAAAAGTGTCGTATCTTCGTCAATTTTGGTTTACGTATCGAAAGAAAAAATACGGGTCAAATATTTTTTTGATAATCTAACTGACGGACTAATTCGATTTTTTCAGTCAAATACCCTATTAAAATGTATTTAAATACATTCAAGAGGTCGTGGCTAATTAATAACCGCGCGGATCATATGATTTGAAAGGTTAAGCTGCGCTTGCTACAGTCAGTCCGTGTCCCGGTCTAACCTTAGGATATCGGCATTGACCAGTAACTGGGTTGCGGAGTTCTGATAGCAGTGGCTCCGTGTAAAATACTGGTATTAAGTCGCATCTGGTTAGACTGGAAGCTGATTCCAATATACACTTGGGAGTAAATAAATCCAGCCACTCCTTTTTTCACGTGTCCTGGTTATTAGTTTTGGTTTCATGAATAATGAAATTCATAATACAAAAAACTACCCTCGTTGTAAAGGTTATCAAATAACCTTTTAGGCGATATATGTTTAGAATTGATCTGTTCCATGATAACAATTATACCTGCTACGTGAAAAATAGAAGTGGCTCGATTTATTTGCTCCCAAGTATAGTTGGGGAAAAGCAAGGCAGATAAATATTAGAAACAGTACTACAAATTTTCTATTCGGAAAACTATGTAGGTATCTAAAATATGTAGAAAAAAAATTGTCTACACATTTTTATTTATATCAGCGCTGCTGGGCAAAGTACAATTGATGATGTTTACATATATAAAAGAATGTGCGTGTGCAATTTATATCAAGATAATGTCTAGATCGTCATGTAAAACAAGTCGAGTACTTTATTTATATCAAACGGAACTCTAGTGTGCTCTAGTATAACTTACTAAATTAATATGCTAATGTTGATGGGAAATCGCAAGGGGATACCGGGAAGAAAATTAAAGGGAGATAGTTTTCTATTGGAGTGCTTGTATGCACTTTGTCCTTGCCGACCGTTTTTACGTAACCGGGCAGTTATTGGCGACCTTAGGGGTCTCCAGCCAACGGGGGGGGGGCAGCCAATAAAATACCTAAGCTAACTACTTATACTACACTAACATCATGACTACTAGCAACAGTAGCACTAAGGACGACCCCTAGTGGGACTCAGACCTCGGCTTAGGGCGTTGCTGGCGGGGTATTGGGCCTAGGGCATGAATCTCGGAATCTCGGAATATCGCAATATCGGAATCTCGGAACGCAAGTTCCGATATTACAATTCCGATACTGAGTGATCCAATATCGAATATTTTGATATCGAAATCAGACGTTATTTTCTATTTGAATTTAAACTAAACCCATATATTAGTTATTAGCCCCTTGTGTAGCGCTGAGCGCGATAGCGCACTTAACCGTATTCCTGTTGTCAGCTCGCTAAGCATGCTAAAAAAATTTGTTCATAAAAGTTATTATTTGGCGTGCGCTGCGAAAACTATTGATGATACATAAAAATAATGTACAGACGCCAGACATCAAGCTACTACAATCTGTAAAATTTCTTTAACAGATTTTCATCTTTATCGCGAAAGCATGAGGTTCAAGGTTGATTGGGAAAATTTGACAGTTTCGGGTAGCCTGACCTGCTGGCGTATGTAGTATGTACTTACCTACTACATGGTTATAGTACTCTTCATTTTCCACAAAAAATGATATTTCTAACTAAGTATTATAGTTAAGTCACATCAACCGTTTTTTGTTTAAATTAGTCGATCAAAACACGGGTAGAATCGAAAGATGAAGACATTCCTATCATGATATTAATCCTTATCCAAATAAATAGCTTCATAATCAAGGTTGATTATGTAGTACTACATGTAAAATGTTCCTTAAATTATTCGAATCGGACCTTTCGTTTAGAAGTGCTAAAAGTAAGAAAAATGCTGCGGTGTGAGCGAACAGCCCAACGTTCAGTCTATTAATTAACTACACATTTATTAATCCGCGATTTCGTCTGCATCCGCGATCACCGACATTCACGCTGACAAACTTGCGGGCAAAAGCTAGTAAATAATAATAAGTATAGAAAAATAATGAGAAATATGTGATTTAATAAATAGAAATAAGAAATATAAATAGATGGAGTATACAGACATACTTAAAAAACAACCAATTTTTGAAGTACTTAAATTGAAGAATACAATTTAAAAATGTTTTTTATTGTATTCAATCCAACCTCATACCGAATTTGAGCAATTTATAAATAAAATGTGCAATTTTTAACGAAATAACGAAATTACGATATTCATATTCATATCGGAATTCCGATATTGAGATCTAATATCGGAAATCAGTATCGGAATTGAAAACCTTCCGATATTACATGCCCTAATTGGGCCCCCTGAAAACCCTGCTAAATGGCTTAATGAGGGCTGAATTATCGGTGTGACTGCGGAGTCTGAAGAGACGACCGGCAGTACGACGAGAGATCTCGGTGAATCGTGACCGGCGGTAAAGAAAGATCCATTGCTTCTTAAGAGTACACAAGTCCCCTTATTACAAAAGATGGTTTAAACCAAGACTAAGGTAAACCCAGTGTAGACGACAGGAAGGATAAATGATGCAAGATTTTTGTATTTTTTGGTCGTCCGGTAAACAAACGTGCGCCCAGTACACCGAAAACAGGTTCAATGGTACATAGCCTACGATGTTTTTGTTCTATTTATAACCTCGGTTACCCTGCCTCCCGCAAGTTCCCCTTTGACAACTGGGCGCGCACTTCAATCTGACCGACCCATTTATTTCACAAGGAATTAATATAAACATAATTTTAGCATAGGTTAACACAACTTAATAACAATAAGAACAAGGTGTATTGTGTCGCTAACACCCAGGTTTAAAATATACCCATCACTTTCTAACATAATACAACAAAAAGAGACGGGGCTACTCTAAAACCAGGGTTTTTTTAGACCATCGTTTGTAATAAGGGGGAAGAGTTCTATTAAAACTCTAATGGAGCAATAGACATAACACATACAAAATCAAGCATGTTCGCTAAAACTCACATGTGCTAACTTCTTATCTTTCCACTTGTTGTGTACAAACAGACTGTCTACCAAAATCACGCCTAACCAACTTAACACTATCATTTTAACACTAGTATCACTTCACTATCACAGAGAGATTTACTGGCCACTTATAAAAAAAACTACATTATTTCCTCCTTAAAAAAAAATACTACCGCACTAGAAAAATACTGGCAGGAAAGTCATAGAAACGTAAAGAAGTTTTTTTTTATTTTTTCACTCTCTTTTCAAAAGTTCGGCACATAGTATTTTTTTATTTTTTTTATTATAAAAACGCTCTATGATATAAGTGCGTTCGTCCGCGCGTGTAGTTCATCGTAAACTGTTCACGTGTGTCGTTTAGCGCGCGTTACATAAACACGATCGGTTTGAGCCAGATAACAATTGTGTTCTGTAATTCATTACTATTGAAACATCGAACCGTTTTTTCGATCTACTATTGTGGTTATTAGGATTTGTTTGTGTATTGTTGGCGGAATTTTATGCTTATTTGTGTTATAAAACGATAAACAATAAATTGCAATACATACGATCGGTCTTTATCACATGGAATGTAATATCTTTGACAAGGTATTAATTACGTGGGTGTATGATAACACAACCCTGGCTAATCTTTCAGTGTTCAAAAATTTAATGGTTATGTACAAAACCCTAAACTATGAAGTTTGAAAACCGGTCATTCCCACCCACTTTACATGTAGGGGAGCTATCCTATAATAATTTAATGACATTACTTTGTAGGCGTTATAACTAAGTACAATTTTGTTTTTCTAATGGATTCATTTCCACGTAACCGGGCAGTTATTGCCGAGATCTGAAGCGTCACCAGCCAATGAGGGGAAGTAAAATACTTAACCTAAGCTAACTAGTTATACTACACTAACCTCATGACTACTACCAACAACAGCACTAAGGGCGACCCCTATTGGGACCCGGACCTCGGCTTAGGTCATTGCTGACGGGAAATTAGGAGAAAGACAGCTTGATTGACGGCTGAATTATCGGTGCGAGCAAATTTCAGCTTAATAGTACTAATAGTCTGCGAGTAAAATAGCTGTGACAAACAGAAAGATGGACATAGCGAAACTATAACCCCGTTATTACAAAAGATGGTCTAAGAAAAACCTAGGTTTTAAAATGCCCCGTCTCTTTTTGTTATATGAAGTAAGAAAGTGACGGGTATGTTTTAAATCCTGGTTTACCTTACTTTTGGTTTAAATCATATTTTGTAATAAGGGGGTCAGGGTTTTTACTTTGACTACGGAACTATAAAAATGCTTAACTGCGCATGATATCAGATAAAACTAAATACAGAAGATAGTCCATATACAGTTCATTTTTTTTCGACAAACAAAAGATAACACGCCTGATATAAGGTACAAGAATTATCTTTGTGTTATACTAATTTAATTACAAGGACGACAGATTCGGCTGTCCGATGTTACTAATACTTTATCTGTTTTGCGTAATAGAAGATCAGATGTGGTAATGTGGGATGACGTCATTGTATTTATATCAGTTTATGTATTCTAAATATACGAATAAGAAGAGAAGTATTTTAGCAAAAGTATGTGTCAAATAATAAACAATGACCTTCTACATAGACCTTGTCTTAGTAACTCCAAAGATTGCTTATTCAAATAGATCATAAGATCTTCATGTATGCAAGCAGTATGTTTGCTATTCGATTAGGTACTATTTGTGGCACAAATAAGCCAACCTAAAGAAACCACAACATATTTTCGGCTTTCGCCCGACTCGCACCGATCGATAATAACTCGGGCTTGTTTGTGAGCAACTATGCAACTTGACTAACTATATTAAGTCACAAACTCCTTTCTCAAACGTTTATCTACGGTTATTATCGATTTCAGCCGCCCAAGCATGTCGGACTGCCGGCTTGAATATTAGCACAGTTTTTTTTTTTCTATTGGACTGCTGTAGATGGTCCTAGGGGACCATTTCTACGTAACCGGGCAGCTGGCGAGACCTGAAGGATCTCCAACTAATGGGGGGGGAATTAGCACAGCACGCTATAAATGCCTTTTAAAACTAATCTAAAACGTAATGTGTATAGACTCAATCCCCCTATTACAAAAGGTGGTTTAAACCGAGACTAAGATAAACCAGATTTAAAATATACCCATCACTTTATAAAGTAATATAACAAAAAGAGACGGAGCTATTTTAAAACCAGGGTTTTTCTTAGACCATCGTTTGTAATAAGGCGGAATATATTTATTCACTTAACAGACAGATCTGTGTTGCTGGAAGTTTGTTTCGCCCTTTTTTCTTCACAGCATAAACACTACAAAGCGCTGAAGGGCGGACGTTTTTGGAGGCTGTCTTTTGTAGCATTAACGTTTAAATAGAACTAAGTAATTCTAGTCTATTTCGAATAAATGAGTTTTGAAGTTGAAGTGGAAATAAACCTGTCTTTGCTGTCTGTGTTGTGCAGTCGGATAAAAAGGAGATTTTAGATTTATTCTTATCCAGGAATTACAGTTATCAGTTTATGCAGATATTACGCCGCGCCGGCAACTTGTAATGGTGTTGTCTACTTTGCATCACAATGTAATATGCTAATAATAATAATAGAGCATTGTTATCTCGCTTGCTAGGTGAAGGTGACTCGTGCGACATGTCTGTATTGTATGTTATCGATAATCTACTCAAAGATCTGTTAAGAAAGTCTAGTATCTTCTCAAAATAATACCAATGTTATTGCTAAATTGGAACAACAGTGACAGTCATAGATTTATATTATTACTACGTATAGATCAGCAACGGTAACAAAAAGTCGAGATCAAAAACGACTTCTCATAAATTGCTTGTATTTTGCGGGTTTTTCTGCTTGGATTAGCATCCAACCACTGCACACGTCACCACTAAACGTATTTAAAGTAAAATAAAAAAATACGTGCATGTCGGAAGCCCGGCCAATACAGGCCGATATTGTTTCTTAGACAAGTGGTGAGAACTTAGCTCTAACACAATCCTATCTTCCTTGTTGTTCACATTGCCAATCTATGAAATATAGTAAAATAATTTATCTGTAGCGACAGTGGTGTATCACTCAGCACCCAGTCACCTCCACTAGGCAGCAACTTTACTCTGCCTTTTGTAGTCGAGTATAAGCGTCAGCGCATCTCGTCGTTCTACAGACGACACCGAGAAAGGCGCACGGGCGGGGTACCGAACTCGGTTGCGCGCCTCCGTCCTCTTACTCAGAGTTAAGCTATATGGGCATCTCTTTGTAACCGTCCATATGGTAATAAATCTATTTGTTTTACAGTCCATGTTTTATTCATATAGTCCCGACCAGGCCTAAACAATAAGCATTTTCCAAAAAGAGGCTCCCTTGATTATGGAAAATGCCCATAGTAAAGTCAAGGGCATGCTGACCTATAGTAAACGACCTTCTCTTTAGCAACGTAATACTCTTTAGATTACTAGTCTCACCTTGTTGTTTGAGTTGAGCAGTGTCAGCACGTCGCCTCGCTTCATGGACACCTCACGCGGTGACTTCTCCGCGTAGTCGTATAGAGCAACCACGCACTCCTTGCCCGATACATCGACAACGGGGGATTCTTGTTGCTGTATACAAAAATATTGGTATTACAAAATTAATACTATCATCAGAAGAAGCAATGGAATGGAGGAGCTCGTGGCTAAATAATTACAGCCGCATAGACCGATCTTCCGGGTTAAGCCACGCTTGCCGAGGTTGGTCTGTGGATGGGTGACCATTTACCATAGCGAGTTTCCTCCGTGCCTCGGAAAGCACGTAAAGCCGTTGGTCCCGGCTGTCATTTGTAGATCTTTGACAGTCGTTACTGTTGGTCAGAAGCCAGAAAGTCTGACAACCAGTCTTACCAAGAGTATCGTATTACCCAGTTACTGGGTTGTGGAGGTCTGATAGGCAGTCGCTCCATGTAAAATACTGATATTCAGCTGCATCCGGTTCGACTGGAAGCCGACCCCAACATAGTTGGGAAAAGGCTAGGCAGATGATGATCAGAAGAAGCAATAGACTAGCAAACTTTGAGAGATTTTTATATAACTTCAAAAACATTGCAAATTGTATATCTCACTCGTGCCTTTTAGAGCCATTGCGCACTGTCAACTGGTCGCCGGAGATTTGGTCTCTCGGCGACCAAAACATAAGCAAAATCACCCGGGCGACCAGCGACCAAATGCGTAAACACCTATTTAAACTATAGAAAGTCACAGTCGCTGTCGACCAAGTCTCCGGCGACCAGTCGACAGTGCGTAATGACTCTAATCTCAACGAACAGATTCGTCAAGACGACAGCCGAGACGGACCGACATAGATTTAGTGTGCCCGCGCATGGACCTTTCGCGACACCAAGAAGTGGCCGGCCATAAGCTGCAGAGTAACTTTTTCATTCTTTTCATAGGGCCTCGCTGGGTATAGCCAATGGCAGCTACTCGAAATATATGGAAATTGAAAACAGTTTGTAGCCGGCTTCCGTTGGCTGTGGTGAGTGGCCTGTTTCTGGGCAGCCTTGGGTTAGGGATATAGATGCGAAGCCGGTTGACAACCACATTTTTGGATAACAACCGTTGTCTACGGTTGTTTACCATTTTCGACGGCTTGAAATGGATAATAACCTGTTTTTTTTAATGAAATCAGTTTTTGTCCTTATGTAATAGATAGAATAAATAGCCCCACTTTAAGGGAAACGATTGATTTTTTTAAATTAATTATAGATTCTTTATTTTAATGTAAAGTAACTTTTATGAGAGATTTCTTTTAGCGTAGGTACCTTAATTTTGAAATGATTACTTCCAAATTGAGTAATTGGGTAGTAGTGGCAACGTCACTCAAGGTCAAGCGACGACCCCCACGCAAAATAATTTGTAATGAAGTAGATAAGTTTCGTATAACGTAGGTAGGTATCTACCTACCGGATAAAACGGGGTAAATAGAGACCCACGGGTGAATAGATACAAAACTTTAAACGAGTTTTTAAGGTTGAATTACGAAATGTACGTGTCAGTACTAACAAGGTAACAAAAATCTTAATTTTAGTTCAGTAAAAAAATTCGAGTCCTTCTAGGCAACAAACAACATTTTCAGTAACGTGAAAAACCATTTTGAAAGTTACAAATAAAATATTTTAGGCTCAAAACATAACCAACCTTTTAGCTTGCAGTCGGATAAACGATCGGTAGTCAACCGTTGTTTATAGGTTGTTATCGGCTACTTTGGATAAATATCGGTTGTCAACCGCTGTTTTACAACTATAGTTAGGGATTTAGTGGATAGGATTAGTGCTTGTAATTTACTGTCTCGTCTGCTGATAAATATGATGTATTTTTACTGTCTATGTTTAGAATAGGGTCCAAAAACGATGTCATCGAGGTTGTCAACTCACCCTGCACCCATCAGCTTGCTCCCTAAGCGACTTGATGGTATTTCCAAAAGCTTCGAGATCAGACAGCAGAGCCTCATGTTTCTTCAACAGAGCTTCAGACGAGTCTTCATCTTTGCCGTAGTCATGAGTGTTAGCCATGGGTTCTTTCTCACGGATCCAGGACTCGGCCTCGTTGGCGTCCGCGAAGTATTGCTGCGCTTGGAGAGAATCTTCCAGGTCTTGTTTGCGCTATTGGGAGAAGAAAGTAGTTTTAAGTGAAAATTGAAGTGTAAGTCCTCGTTTATAGAGCCGTGGAGCGATAATACGAGGAATAAAGCGGACAGTTCAAACATATGACGACGTACAATAGCGTATATAGAGACGCATTTTTCCGCTCGTATTGTATTGTAGTTGTTATTATTGGCAGTACGCGGCGGAGTGCGCGACGTATCCCGCGTGTCCATTAACAAGGTCTTAGTTAACATAATAAACTAGTAAGAAGTATTATTGCGATTTAGAAGATAGAATGTTATTGTTTACTCTGAAATAAATTGAAAGAGACTGGCCTCCACGACACAGGGAATCCTAGTGGGGAGGCTAGTGTAAAATTGTCTGTAAGAATTTGTTATTGAAACAATAAAGAATTATTATTATTATATTATAATGGCTTGAATACGAAAAGGTTGCGCGGTCGGTACTCTCTATGATTTATTCTAAGGGTGGAACTGTTAAGCTAATATTGATATCCGTCTTTGGATTTTACGTTAACTAGCTATGTGTCATTGGATGACACTGCGGCATTTTTTTTATTTATCTAATTTGTTGTGCAAGTATGAGTTTGGTACCTGCAGCGCCTTCTCCTGCAGCTGCGTCCACTGCTGGTGCAGATGCTGCAGCCTGGCAGCGATGTCGTCAGCAGCAAAGTGTCCGGCGTCCCTGAGCGCTGCGCCGGCGGCTCGCACGGCGTCCACGCGCGCCTCGTGTTGTGCCATCTCTCCCATCACGGCTTGGTGCTTCTTCATCAGATTCTGTACACCGATTAGATCGCGACCTGTTGACGATACATAACGAGTTATTACAATTTGGCGAGGCTGTCGAAGGAATGTTATATCTGGGGGTTCTGCCTGATAAAACGTACTTTATAGATATTTCTATTTTAAGATGAAGGTATTGGCTAAAGGCTAAAGATATTGGCTGGTCCAACACCTGAAAAGTGGCCTAAAAAGAAGAAGCCTATACACATGAATCTAAGTTGTACTTTTAATACCTGATGCGTTATCGTGAAAAACAATGAGTAGATATACATTTGCAGCAGCGATAGCCTAGTAGTTGAAGGCTTGCATTCCATGCGTGAGGATTTGAGTTCGGTCCCGGCCTGCAGCTCCGCGTTTTCGAATTCATGTCCGGATCTAAATTAGATTATCGCTTGCGTGCACAACTAAGGGGCTCCAAAATTAAGTGTTTGATGGTGTGCTTAGTCCGTGAACCCGTACAAGATCAGGGTGGTGGACTAAGGCCTACACCCAGATGATGACCCAGACCCAACCAATGAATATGCTATTGTTGGCAACATTGGAAAAACGTGTACCACAGGTTAAAAAAGAGCAGCACACGAATGCGCTCTAGGGTAGTAAGTAAAATAACCGCCATTGAGGAACGTCCGATATTTTTGCTATTTTCCCTTTTTATGATTAACTTTGTTGTGATAACTTAATAACTGATTGTGATTCAGCGTCTATATTTTTAAGAAGTACCTTCAGTTCAATGTATACAAGACTATGTTATATTTGTAATAAAATCAGTCTTTATTTGTTTGAACCAGAATCTTATTTTTTTTTTGTACAATTATCACAGTCGATTAAGTAATTTTTCAGGAGACCACAATACATACCTCTGTTGGTAGACGCAATGATAGGTTCCTTCTCACGGATCCAGGCGGCTTCATCATCCAGGTCTCTGAACAGCTGCTGAGCTTGCAGAGAGTCTAACAGGCGACGCTTGCGGATTGCCATCGGCTTGTCGAGCGCTGTGTAGCGACCCACGAGGCCGTCCTGATATATCAATCATTTTTATAAGTCATTTAAATCGCCGTTTACGTAGGGAAGAAGAAAAAGTGATGACGTCTTTTTATTCTGCCAGTGTTATATTTCAGAGAACTAGAACTTTCAGTTCATAAAAGATCCTTAAGCGCCACTAGCGAGTTAACCGTATAGTCCGTAGCGGGCCCCGAAAGGGGACGAACACAAGAACTACCGTAAACTCGTTTTCGACCCCGATCGGGGCCCAGAATTAGGTCATACGACATCCTAATTAATAATGTAAACATTTAATTATCTTCGGATCTTGTTATTGGATGAAATTTATAAGAACTAAATAAAAAGCTCAAGTTTGAGTACCATTGAATCAATCCTATTTAGCGCACGAGTTTTAATATTTACCTTTACAAAACTGAATGTATAAATGCGATAACCGCCATTTGATGACAGTCGTGGTGGACGCTAAAAATCATAAAAAGAATGGATTCTGGACTACCAATCATCACAAAATGAGTAAATCATTTATTAACTCGAGGAAATCATCCATAGTTTTGGTAATTTTAGTAGTGATAACAAAGTTTTTGATATCCAAAGTAAAAGCTTCCCGCCAGTTGAACTTTTGTTGTTGTTCATTTATCACTAATATCACAAATTACACAGTAGGCGTGGTTAAAAACAATCCATCATCTATAGACAAATGCGTACTACTAGAAAAAGCCCATGTTTTAACGTAAAACGTAAACGTACGTAAAATATCACGAAATCTTTGTTATCACTACTCAATTTGGGATTCGGAATCAGCCGCCATATTACTTTTTTATGGTTAATGATGTGAGAAAGTGATTATGTGAATCGATTATTTCGTTGTGATTTTGTTCGAATCGATTTAATAAAAAATAAGTAACACCAAAAATCGATTTTTTTAATTATAGTAAATATTTTACATGTTTGATGTAATTTAACATTCTATCTATGTTAAAATTATAATCAAGCAATCAAAGATACTTTTTTTTAAATATCGTAATAAGTCAGTAGGTACATTTAAATAAAATAAAATAGATTTAGATTCATCATAAATCATAATCCTCTGTGGCTACATCAATAAATATTCGTACCGAAACTTCACCGTGGAATCCAATGCATCCGTAGACTGATATTCTTTATTCAAAATTCAAAAAATAAATTCTAATTTGACGCAATATCGGCAGTAAAATAATAATTATCTACGAAACGTTCCTTGTAATAAGGTTTAAAATTGTTAAACGGGATCTTAATAGTGCGAAATCTAGGTACCTCGCCTACGCCTTCATGTACTAATTTTAAATTGCATAGGTACCTACATAGAATATTAATTTTATTATGTCCAGGATGGTTGACGGTTGTGAATAAGCGAAAAAAAAACAGAAGAGAGGTGAAGAGGGTGAAGAGGTCATACATTATAGACTTTATTTTTTGAAGGCGTAGATGGTATAGGGTGCCCAGTATATCTGACATAGGCGTAGTGAGTATTTGATTTCGGGGAAGATTTAATGGCGGAAAGCTTTTGGCATTCTCGATGCGAGACATTAATAATAATAATCTTTATTGTAAAAACATTGATTGACAAACAATTTGTTTTTAAACAATTGATTGAGAAACATTGACGAGGCCTTGGGCCATCTTAAGTCGGATGCTGACCGGAAGCATTTACTTATAATTTAGTAGTTAGAATTCGAATAAGTTAGAACGTAAAACGAGCAATGAACACGCTGTTATGTGAAAATGGCGAATAATTGTAACATTACACGAACTCTTAAATGTTTCACCTCAGACTAGGCACCTCTGGGTTTTGAAGTAGGATTTTATTTCGAGATCGATTTTAAACGCTTTATGAAATTTTGCTCGTTTTATTTGGACAGGGGTGCAAAGGCAACAGTAGTTCAGCCATCTTTACTTGGCACTTTTACAACATTTTTTAGACCTTAACATTTTGTCGAGCTGATAGTCGCAGCGGATAAGCCTTGCAGCAGTAGGTAGACATAAGTTATTCTTAAATTCAAGATGGCGGCCTTGAAAATTTACTTATTATTTCATAATTATATTATTTCCATAGATTTCGGGGGTGCTGATGCCGAAAATAAATTCTACTCCCAAATCCAAGATAGCCGTCATGAAAGTTCACTAGTTAAATGAAATTTACTAGCCCTTAAATCATGGGATTGACACCCATGACAGCTAGCCAATTTGCGTAACCGCCATCTTGGATTTGGATTTTAATCTCATTTTCGGCATTAACACCCCCGAAAATCACGATTTTGAAACCCATGACGACTAATTTGCAAATTTTTGTAGCCGCTATCTTGGAATTTCATTTTGTCCCCATTTTCGGCCTCAGCGCCACCGAAAACTACAGAATTGACACCCATGACGACTAGTGAACTTTTCATGTTTTGACCTCATTTTCTGCAACAGGAGCCATGAAAACCATGGAAATATCACCCATGATGAATAAGTAGTAAGTTTTCGTAGCCGCTATCTTAGATTTAGAAATCGATCTTAGCCATGTTTGTTTTGTGAACCGACCTTATGTCCTCTAACATTATTAAAACCTGATTATAGTAGTACGTCCTCTATCTTATGAACTATTTCACTTCTATTTGAAATCAGGAAGCAAAGGCCCAGGAATTTATGTCCCGAGCTGCGGTATGGCAGATTAGGACATAAGCTCCGCCTCTCTGCTGCTCGCTTTCCTCAGCAAACCCTAGCACGAATGCTCTACGACAATGTACCGCGTTGACCGACTGCATGTAGTAATATAGGAGAGAATGTGGTAATACATTCTAATTATGTCTATTAGATACTTAAAATATCTTCGTGTTCATTCTACTTGTACTAATATTTAATCTGTGCCAATACTTTAGGTTTTGGAAAAATAATTTCTATTCACGTGAAATTATTTATTTGTAGCTATGCCGAAAATAAATAAATGTCATTAATTAACTTTCGAGCGATTTCATTTATTTAATGATTATTTTTCGATTAGGATGAATGAGTTTCGATTAGGATGAATGAGTATCGATTTGGCTGAATGCAACATTTGTATTGTATTAACAATTTTGGATTGATGGTCAGCACTAGGTTCGAATTAAGTCGACGTACAATTTTTACTGAATTGAATTGTGTTTTTTTATCCGTTTTTGTATTTGAATAATGGTAAAAGTGAAAATGAAAAGAAAAAGAAACTATGTTTAGCTTGTCCCTTCAGCGTTTCAACACGTAACTAGGTACGTTAATTATTGTTTTTGAGCTAATCTATCTCAACTAATATTTGGATATAGGTATATTAAATATCTATTTTATTCTAATTTCGCAATATGTTGACGTAGCTTCACGTAAACAGCACATTTTTAAAGAAATTTACTAGACATATTAGGTACAATATTAATTAAATAAAATATTTTTCACATTAAATTCATACTTAAAACTTGCGTGCAAATTCCTGCATTTGGTGACTTAATTCAATTAATTGACGCGACAACTCCCCGAGTCAGCGGGTATGACAAATGTCAAAATCTCGTCGAGCCAAAGGGTTAAATTGCAGAAGTTGACTTCAGAATGTGGTCACACCCGCCGCAAGTCGAATTCTAGAAATTTTACGAACTAAGTGAGTGCTTGCTGCAATAACTTTCTCAATTTAACTTGTTAGTGGATTTGGCACTTAACGGCAGAAAAATACAAGAAATAACCTCAAGGAGTCACGGTGACGTTCAGTGGATCATAAGCTAATAGCTCTTGCAGAAACTTTACCAGAAGAGAGTCCAAGACGATTGGACTTACGACTGTTTTTAATAACATATCTATCGGCGGTTTCTAGTACTAGAGATAGAAATTTGATATTACTTCTATGGAGCTTATAAACGGTTATTAGACCGTCGCAATATCAGTCACAACCACGCAAGACAACCAGGTTAATGACTGCCAAATGAGTCCTCACCCAACAATGACAGAATAAAAAATAGAACTACGTACATAAACCTCACTCCCAAAAAAAATGCGTCAAATATCTAGAAAAAATGTGGTACGCGCAAGCGAAATTGAGCTTTAATGTGAGGCGAGAGGGCTCCCATTCCGCTGTGCGTTCGATCACTCTCTAACATTTGGTTCGGTTTTCTTTTGTATTTCACTGCGAAGGCATAGCGGCGCGTATGTATGTTTTCATACCTAAACCACAGTGTACCTACTTACTACATACAGTGGGTCAACGCCCATACATTTGACAGGTCCTATGAAATGACAAAATTATGTAGGGGCGGAGGTTATGTCCCAAGTTGCAGTATGGCTACTCGGGACATAACCTCCGCCCCTTCACCCCGCAACCCCCCGCACGATTGCTCTGCGACAATGTTCTACGTTGACCGACTGTAAGGAGTAAGATATAGGTAGACTGTGCCTAAACCGTGGATTGACAAACACCTGTTTATAGGCCAGCTAGGTGGATTTGTTGGATTTGTTTCATTTGCGTGTCGTTTGGCTATGTTGGATACCGGGTAGATGTACGGGGTACAGGAAAACTTGAATGTCGTGTTTATTCAAAGGAGACTCACCCTCTTAGTCTTGATATTATCAGCGTCGAAGTGTCCCCTGTCTATGAACTGTTCAGCCTGAGTGCGGATGGCGTCGATCCGTTCTGCGTGCGAGCTCACGTCCGCTTCCAAGAGCGCGTGCTTCTTCTGGAGGTTCTGTACGCTTGTGAGGTCCTGAGTGTAAATTAATAATGCTGATTAGTTCATGCTGAACAATTTTAAACAGATTTGGTGCGTTGGTAAATTGACTTGATGTTTATTGTGTATCGATTAACAAAGAATTTTTATCGCATACTAATGGCCGGCGTTCACTGACAGGATGGCATGACAAAGGATTTTTAAGCTCAAATAACTTGAAACCTTATTTTAATCCCTTTAGGACTTATATTTATCGTGTATGCCGAAGCATCCCGCTATTAGTCCTAAGGGTATTAAAATAAGGTTTCAAATGATTTGAGTCAGTGAGCGCTGTCCATAAGTATGCTGGCCCGTCGCCTATCACGCCCTCTAGCATGGGGGAGGAACAAGTAGGGGTACGACAGAAAATCGTTGCCTATCCTTTCGGATATGAGCATGTATCTTATGAAATTTTTTATCAGTACACTTATCTATCTGCTGCTGTTTCCTTCCTATATGATATGGCGTGTATCATCATACCTTGCCGTAGTCCTCGCTGAGCAGCTGTCCCTCTACTTCAGACAGCCACAGCTCGATGTCCTCAACAGCGCGGTTGTACTGCTGTTGGGCGGCTGCCTCCTGCAGTTTGCTGCCTTTCAGCTCGGAAGCTGCTGCCAGCTTCTCCCAGATGCCACCCAGCTCGCCAACGCGGGACTCGATTTGAGCTACACGGAAATATCAAGTGTAAATATTACGGACTCTTTAATATCGTCATAAGTCCGTGCGCGTTAGCGAACCTTTCAACATGTATTCGCAAGCATCGACAATTCAGTGTTGGTCAAAGTAAAGGGCACCTTGTGCAATTTTATTTCGGTTTTAGATCAATAAATAGGACATGGAAGGGACTGGTATATTCCAGCCAGTTTAAATTTAGATCAGTAACATGCTTTGGAATTAGAAACCTTAATTCCAGTATGCATAGTTCAATTTCTATTGCTACCTTTGTTATATGACCTTTACCATAGTTTTTGTCATTCTGAAATCAACTTAGTTCTCTTGTACTTAAAGTTTATATTTGTGCAAGTTAGAATAAAACCTCATTCATATTTTCAGTATGGCTTACATATAAAATGTCCTGCAGTAATACATACGTTTAGCGAAGTGCTCCTGCTCGAGCAGGCGTCCTCCGGTGAGTGTGATCTCGTCGATGCGCGGCTTGTTGGCCTGCAGCTCCTGCTCGAAGTTCTGGTGCTTCTGAACTTTGCCGTTCAGGTTAGTGGGGTCCAAGTAAGAGTCGTCTGTCGCGAACTTCAGCTTCTCGTTGATCCAGCCTAGCAACAAGCAGGATTTTATTAGAATAGGTAGGTTTGAGTGAACCAAATCGGTTTTCGAAATGAAGGATAGTTTTCCCGGCCTATGAAATCTTGAAGAACTTTTTTGGCGGTACTTATCGACGCCAGTAAATGTCTAAATAGACTAAGCGTATCTTGCGCAGTAATGCGCGCGCACAAAACTTCTAGGACCTATTACTCTCGGCGTAACGACGTAAAATACGCATGGTGAAGAAACGCGCAGGAGAATTTGTATGTGGCGGGATGCATACTCAAACTTCGCCCTTGATACCATAAAAGTGCGTAAATTTCCGCTATATTTGTTTATATGTGCCATGCCCACACGTTGAGTCCAACACTTATGAACACCCGTGTGTGCGTCCGACATTTCAGGGGTTTTGCACAAGGAAACACGAGCCGCGCAAGATACGCTCAATGTATCTGCAGCCTAAGGGATGTGAGACGAACTTGGACTTCATATAGTCCTGATTCAGTAGCAAGCGCGGGGAATACTAAGTAATGACTCTTTTCACTATTGTTGTCAGATATTTAGAGGAATCGTTTTGCAGCCTAATTTTAATAGTATACAGGGTGTAAAAAGACCCATCACATAGCCGAAATCTACGCACTCTGCACATCAAACTAAACTACATAGACCAAAAATAATTGCTGGGAAACGACTTTTATTTTTTGGCATGAAAAAAAACGCTTTTTTTTGTAGCGCGCAAATTATGATTGTGGCGATGTCGCGCGTTTGCATACGTGCAGCGGCCACACAGCCGAGCCAAGGCGGTCGTGTACGTTTGATATTCATTGCGTTTTTGTAACATCAAATGCGTAATTTGTTAGGAAAAATTTAAATTTTTGATAATGTTTGTATGGAAGAAAGTTTAGTATTATGACATGGAAATCGTTTTTGGAAAAAACTAAAAAAAAAAAGTGTACTTTGACCTTCAATATCACCAAAACCAATGATTTCCCAGGTATGGTTTGTTCGAAAAAAATGATCCCAGTGATGGGTAGAATACGTGGTTTTCGTTATCGTTAAGGGTCTTTTTACACCCGATATAGAGTTGATTTATCCCTTTTGTTTTGTTATCTATCGGAACCTAAGACATCAACAAGACAATACAGGATGACATTTTCTAAAACCTAAAATGTGCGGTTATGTGGTACTGTTGTGAAACAGCTCACTAAAAGTATGTGCTTACCCTTGGTCTCATCGCAGTCACGTTCAAACTGTTGGTACTTGTAGGCATCCTCGAGCAGTGCGCGGCGTTGGCTGGACTTCTCCAACAGGGCGGCGCGGCGCTCCAACAACTGTCAAAACATTTTGTCATTCAAATTCTTCTTACAAAATGGAAAAACGAGCACCAGCTGGAACGTTGAAGATCCGTAAATACTCCATATACAAAGAGGAGTCTTTTACATTAAAAAAAAAACAACACTGCTTTCATAAATTTAAAGGAAGTCGCTTGTTTAATTCTGGTATCGAACTGGCATAAGTGCGATAAAGCAACATCGTATTTGATGACACCTACTGAGATAGGGTCAATCAAAAGGATAAATTCTCTCTAATAAACATTATCTTTAATTAAACAAGCTCCATTGTTTTATCAAGACGCAATGCTCGTAAATGTAAAGAGTACTAACCATCTCCCTCCTCTGAGCGACGTCGTCAGCGGCGTAGTGTTGTCCCTCAATGAGTTTGGACGCAAACTCGTCCAAAGCCTTGATCTTCTCTTCCTGGGCTACCAATGACTTCTCAAAGTCCTCGTGTTTCTTCAGGAGGGCTTCGACAGAGTCCAAGGAGTCACCCACATCTTCGTTAGCGAGGAAAGCCTACGAAATTAATATCGGATTAATATGACAAACTAATTCTGGACTGGACTGCACTAACTAACTAATTAACTGGAAACTCATGTTCCCGATGTAGTCAGACTACTTAGATTATCACAAAGAATTCTCTTAAAAATCAAACGGTTAATAAATCATGTTGTGCGTTTAAGACTAAATGTGTAAATTTTTTATGATACATTTTTAGGACTGAGCTTTAACATAGTATGTTTGTTTTTTCTCCTGAAGCGAATAGGAAAGTCTATTTATTCCAGAGGCCTGTGTGCCAAAAAATAGACATCAAAATAGTCCATACCTCCTGCTTATGCATCCAAGCGTCAGCCTGCTCGGTATCCCTATAGAAGAGCTGCAGGTCCATGCACTGCAGGTACAGCACGCGGCGCTGCTCCCACAGCTGGTGCAGCGCGGAGCTCTCTCGCTCGAGGTTCTCCAGCGCCGCGGACACCTCGGAGGAGGCGCGGTGTCCTCCTTCCACCAGCGCGACGCCGGCTGCGGCGCACGCGTGGATCACGTCCGAACGAGCGTCCATCTCGCCCTGCAATTGTATAACCATTAGTACATGTCGACGATAATGTGGGTGTAGAACAGTACACCTCTGCTAAAAAAGTTGTCTTCAAACAAGTTTTGAATAACTAAGTACCTAGTTTAAAAAAATTGTAGTGGGATTTTACTTCGTGACTCGGTTACGCTGTGTAGATGAGATCTGGCGTCCTAAAGGTACAAGTCCGAGACGGGCTGCAAACTGCAGACTGCAACCGAAAACCGCAAGTCGCCATCGGAATAGCGCCTTTAAGGTGTGCAAATTAAAGGTGCTATTCCGACAGCGACTGCAAAACTGCAACCGGAGATTGCACCGCAAGCGATACTACTTTTGCAGTTTGCGGTCTGCAGAACGCCTCGGACTTGTACCTTAAAATTTGTTACTTCAGAGCAGCCGAAAACGTTTCTTCTTCTCTCGGGTCGGCACGACCTAATGCTGATAATGCTGCTAGCTACACGCGTCCCCAGTTACGAGCCAGAAAATAAGCTATCCACGCCACCTAAGCCATGTTTTTGCATCCAGTTAAGGTGGCATTCGATAAAGCTCTATGTTCTTTTACAAGCTCGTAGACAGAGCTAATTAAGACATGGAGGTTTGATATTTAAGCTGTCAGAGTTTCGTCTTCTGTGATGTTGATGTTGGGGGACCATTTTTTTTTAGATACTTTGTTCCTCCGCGGGATTTTTCGAATTCGCTAGTGCATTAATTTCTGGCAAGATGTTTGGGAAACCTAGATGTTCAAAATGGCTCACCTTATGCTCCTGGTGTTTCTCAAGCAGTGCTTCAGCTCCAGGCACGTCCTTGGCGAGGTCGTCGGCTGCGATGAGCGCGCGGATGTCGCTCACCCACGACATCAGGTCGCGGTAGTCAGCCAAGAAGCGGTGGAGAGCGTATGATGACTCCAGCTCTGAACGGCGTTCCTGCATAAGGAAAAAATATGATTAGGTACATTATTGCAGTACTAAGATACAAAAATGTTATTTTATGAGTCTGATGTCTCGGGTTTTAATGAAATGGGATATGGTATTTTTTTTTATTCAAACGCTAAATAACAGTCTCTCTTATATTAGCCGACCAAACCAAGTAGGCGAGTGGGAATACGGCCAGTTCGTCGGCATCGCCTCAGGCACAGCGTTCATCTGTTCGTCGTACTTGTTGGTGGGGTGTCGTGATAAAATTGCGCGTGTCGTCACGTTTGACAGTCGTCTAGTTGGCTTGGTCGTCTAGTAAAATAAATGAAATGCTTCCCTCAAGAATCAAACTCCCATAATTTGTGAAGTGCATGGGTGAAAGAGTGACATCATACATTGTTTTGCTTAGTGACTGTCGCGACAAAAATATGTAATGTTTTTGCTTCGTCATTGAGCGTGTATGTTCGCTCGTCAATTATCATATATTGTGTTTCTACTACATGAAAAAATATTGACGTAAGAACACTTTGACATACCTTGGCCTTCTGCACGAGCTTCTGCCAAGCGAGCGTGATCTCGTCGCTCTTGGCGTGGATAGCGGGCGCGTGGTCCGCGTGTATAGCGGCCAGGCGAGCTGCCTCGCCGTCCAGCGTCGATACTTTGTCTTCCAGGGCCGCCAGGTCACGCTCAACACCCTCGTGTTTACGCTACACAACAAATAAACAACATTAGTTTTGTATTAATGCGAGTTGCTACAAATTTTAATCTTCAAAAATTAATTGGCAAAAATTGTTTTAAAAATGCATTTTTACAATCAGTTAGCAGTTACCACGAAAATTCGAAAATGTATTTTATTTATATACAAATTAATTACATTACTTAGGAATGCAAAAAGTTCCTAGGAACCCAGGCAAAACCTCTAATTTTCGATTGGCAAAATCTCATTTAAATTATTATTTCAGCCAAAATAAAAATGTTAAAATAAAATGCACACAAATTCTCAGGCGCCTTACCTGCAAAGTCTGCACAGTAGCGAGATCCCTTCCATAATCATCGGATCCCAGCACTACGTCCTTCTCGGAGATCCAGGCGATGGTCTCGTCAGCGTCGCGGTTGAACCGCTGGATCTCATGCGCGCCGAACAGACGCTCCTGGCGCATCAGCGCCATCTGGCGGAGACGCTGCCACGCCTCGTTTAGCTCCTACAGAATAAAGTTTATGTGAGTTGTAATAATATAAGGTTTGTGGGTACAGCAATTTTTCATCAACGGCCATTATTGATGATCCTTTCCATTTCCTTGAGAATAAAACACTAGGAGAGCATGTCGACTCCAGTGACGAACTCGTGACAAAAACAGATAAGTAGTCAATAACCAAATATTATTGTTTTATAATTTTTTACTCCATGCAATACCGAATTATTACTTTAATGTATCAACTTTTCTGTTAAACAAAAAGCATCATGGACGACTTACGTCCTTCCTCTTGACAATGGTCTCCCTCTCAGGGTGACCCTCGAGCACCAGTCGTTCAGCCAGTTGGTTGACCTCGGTGACGCGGTACTCCTGGGCGGCCATGTCCTTCTGGAACTCGTCGAATTTGCGCTGCAAAACCTCCACATGCTCCAAGTCGGAACCGAACTCGTCGGCGCATACGAATGTCTCCTAAGAAAAAAATTTAAGAAGTTAGAATATGTTTTGGTTGATCATCGTAAGAGAGGAAACCTCTTTGATGTAGGTGAACATGGTCATCATCAAACGTCTTTGTAAAACTAGGTCAATAACATTCTTTAGGCAAAGTTTATAATTACAACCAAATATATTGGTCTGAATTGACATAATAAGCCTATGGAACAGGCCAAGTAACTTCGTGAGGAACAAAATCTGAACCATTATCTATGTTTTTCTGAAACATTCATCATCAGTTTTTGATGGCTATATAAACCTTCGAAATACTGTTTCTCCATCTGCAACTTGTATCTCAACATTATTTACATGTGAATACAGGGCTTTAACATATCCACTTTCAACTATCAGTTTTTTTTGTTTTTCTCTCAGAGTTTAATTAATTACATCGTCTAACGTAAAAAACATAACATTTCCGATCCGAAATAACATGTAAGAAACAAGTTTTGTTTCATACCTTGACATTTAGTAATCATTTTGATAAGATTCCGTTTTTATAAATTTTCCAATGTGGAAATATTGGTTTTTGTTCCCCCACTGCCTCTGTTGAATCTTTATAATTTCCCCAAACGACAGTTAATTTGTAATTTATTATGTGCATTATTCGGTAGATAAACACCTCAAAAATTCTTGGAATTTTAAGTTATGAAGGACAATGTTATCTATATTAATGCCATTGTTACTGGAAATACGTATTAAGACTACAAAATACAAATAATTATGTTGTCAACCATAACCAAGACTTCGTCATCCTTATTCATATCAGTATTAAAAAGAATACATTAGCATCATCAATTCATCATACTGATTCTGAACGCTGACGTCATTTTTACCTTGTCTCTTGGCAGATCTCACAAAGTCAAACACTTTTATATTCTGTTTGGTTAACATGGCCTATATCGTCGGCGCTATGTCCACACCCAAGATTGTTGTAATGTAGGCTACGCCCACGGTCAACCATCATTTTATATTAGCCCTGTGACATGGAACACATTGTCCTATTATTCTGGTCTCTAGTGGGTGGTATTTTAGACTTAACTTGGATAATTTGAGATTAATGCTGACCAAATGAAATTAATTACTACAGTTATAACTGCGCCAGCAAAAGGGCTTGTTGTGTCTTGGTGCTTAATCAGGTCAGAAAACACACAGTGATCTCAAAAACATCTATACTTTACAGATAGTTTACATGTAGTTAATTCACAAAGATGTTTGTCTAAAACACTACAGTGCAAAAGTGTGAATTATAAATTGCTATTGTGTTTATTCTATTGTCACAAATCACAAATAATAATAAGAGATGTATGCTACCACGCGGCTACCGACCACAAAAAGGAGTGAGGCGCGTCTTTGTGGATTGAACGCACTGCATTTAACATAACATAAGACAAATATGACACATTTTAGGAAGGAAATACATAGAAATAAGCAACATCTTTGCTTCCAGCAGGTATTCAACACAATATTGTGGTTTTATGAACATTAACAGTTACTCAAGTCAGTGTTTGAAGAAACAGTTCAAAAGATATTCGTACCTTGGTGGGCCATTTTTGTCTTATGTCCTATAAAATGGAGTCTTCCATCATTCATCATAACATTACCCACCTTGTCATGAATCCAGAACATAACTTCATCGCAGTGCCTCAAGAACTGCACAAGCACTAAAGCCTGCTGCAGCTTCATGCCCTTCTCGGCCAAACGGGACAGCAGCAGCTCCCAGAGGCGATGCAACTCGTCCAAACGACGGCGGATGGTCTCCGAAGCGAAGTGGCCGGCAGAGATCATCTCACTGCCGGTGTTGTCAAGGACCACGATTGCGTTGGAATGGGCCGCCACTTCCGCCTCGAAGGCTTGGTGCTTCTGGATCTTGGCCTAAAGGAAAAGATAAAGTTTTTGAATTGGAGCTTGCATTTGCAGTGAACTGTTTAAACAGGTATAAAAAGTAGTAGTAAAAGTAGTTAGAGTTGTCTTTTGTTTCATCATCACTCAGCCGAAAGACGTCCACTGCTGGACATAGACCTCCCCCAAGCATCACCACATCGACTGGTCCTGTGCTTCACGCATCCAGCGGATTCCCGCGACCTTCACACGGTCATCGGTCCACCTATTTTGTTTATTGTGATGTATAGTTTAGCAGTTGCACTTGTAACATTACTATACCAAATGCAACTGAATACATCATATTTATACAAGAATAATGGATCACTACCTCCTCATTATTTCATTCACTAGTAAAGCCAGCTGCCCCCCTGATTCAGAATGATTCGATTAGTTTGTTGTCGAAAGATTCGGTTAGCCATCTCTTTTTCTATCGTTACGAGAATCGTAGACGGAGCGAGATAACAAACCGAGTAGACCGACAACTGCTTATCGAAAAGGTTCCGAATAGGGGGGCAGACCTTGAAGTTTAAACACATTTAAAACAAGCAATCTATACCTGAAGGTTGGTAGGATCTTTGTAGCTCTCATCGCTGGCGGCCTGCAGCTTCTCCTGAATCCAGGACTCGAGTTCATCAGCGTCACGCTTGAAGTACTGGAAACGACGGGAGTCTTCCAGCTTCTCACGCTTGGCGCGAGCTTCCTGCTTGAAGTCTTCATAGCGGTTCAGCACCTGTGACAAGAAAATGGTTTTAGCTTCATCTTTATTACGTAAGACCTTATACCGCAATGCAGGACCTTAAATAAAGACTGGGATAAAGCAAGGAATAAGATGACGTGATATTGTCATAGGCGAAAGTGGGTGCTAAAGTATTCTGCATGAACTTTGAAGATCACACACCTTTGAGAATTTTGGTAATTTGTGACACTTCTCAGGGTTACTGGTAACCGACGATCTCCGGCCACCCTAGTGTGTGGCCTGCGGGCGACGGGTTGGGGGGCCCGTCGCCCGACCGGTAACAGGCCCGGGAGGGCGGCGCGCGTGTGTTCCGTGCGCGCCTCTCGGGAGGACGTGGGGCAGGGCCCCACGGAGGGAGAGGTCCGCCAGGGGCTGGCGGACCGAGGCCTGCCGGGGTTGCGGTGCATGCAGCTGCGAATCCCGTGACCCCGGCCAAGGGTCAGGAGTAGGAACACCGTGGGTTTTTAGCCGGTAAGAGTCCGGCATAACCCTTCGCCTTCCCCAGGCGAAGGGTATCCATGAGGATTTTCCCACGATAAAAAAAAAAAAAAAAAAAGGGTTACTGGTAACGATCCCGTGACAGGATTGTAACACATTTTATCCTCTACTAGCGACTCGCCCCGGCTTCGCACGTGTACGTTTTATAGCTCAAAACCTTCATCTTGAATCACTCTATCTATTAAAAAAACCGCATCAAAATCCGTTGCGTAGTTTTAAAGATCTAAGTATACATAGGGACAGACAGACAGCGGGAAGCGACTTTGTTTTATACTATGTAATGATCTAATAACCCAGTAATGTTTTATGCAAAAATAACCACTTCCGAGATATTATTTTGAAGTTACCATCCTTTCCCTTTAAAATTAATAATTAAAAAAAGTATACCTTTAAAATGGTTCATTCATTCATAAACTATTTCTGGATTATTAGATAGTAGATAACACGTGCTTCAATAGCGGAAAATCTCCCACGGGATCGATCGTGACCAGTAATCCTATATACATATTGTGTCTCTGACTGCTGATAGCTGTAGTTATAGCTGTTTGTGAGATTTGTGTCTGTAAACGCACCCACGATACAAGAGAAATCTTAGAGTGGGGCAAAAGTAAAAAAAAAAAAATGTTGATAACTGAAATAACATAACTGAAAGTTGCAGTGGTAAGCTTCGCAAATCTCTACCGATCTTTTATCAAGCTGTAACGCTTTCTACACTTACTATAGTTATTTCTACAACTTTCGATAAACTAGGCTTCTATTAAACGTCGGTATACCACAATAGTGTATCAGGTCAAGGATTTAGAGACCTAACCTTTTGACCATTAATCAATATCTATCTATCTAGCTATCGTCGCTTGATAGACGAATGACGCACAAGTTTTCGTCAAGTCATCACTATCTTACGTGCTATCTTATCTAGCTATCTTTGCTAAAAAGTATTACCTTTTTATTTATGTGCGGCTATAATGTCATCCATGCTTTTAATTATACATAGTATAGCAGACTAACGGGAACACGAATCGTATTGAATCATTGTATTGAAAATCACATCACATTCCCTAATTGCCGATTTCCTGTGCATTGTGATTGTGATGTTTAAAGGGGACTTTGGACCTTCGTAGAGAATTAACATAATATCATGTCAGTATTCACCAAAAGGTTGGGCAGAGGTGTACAGTACACCCTCATTTCACTGTTATGTTAAAGTCCCAAGTAATAGCGAGCGACACATGTTGGTTTAAGTGAACGGGCATGACCGCTGAATGACATCCGTGGAGCACAAAGGTTCCAGACGAAAACCAGCGTCAAGTACTTAAGTGCTTGACATTAAGCTGATCTGGACACCTTTTTGGTCCAGCCGTGAGACACACCCAAGATTAGTTTATTTACATTGTACTTTTTATCTGTTGTGTCTCTTTGTACTGTGTCCAAATAAATGTATCTTTATCTTTTTTTTATCCTATTGCCATCAACCGGGCACAAATCCAAACTCTGGGTTGCTACTGAGAAATTTCACACGGAAAACCCAATATCACTTTGCCTGACTTGGGGATCGAACCCGTCTTGGTTCACGCTCAGCAGTCGCGCTTGCAACCAATAGACCAACGAGGTAGGGAATTTAATAATTCAAATATATGTAAAGAAAACTATTTCATTAATAAGTTTGTATTTGCTGCGCTATAGACAAAGCCCACTAGATGTCAAAACTGACATCAGTGAAATATGTGTCATCTAAAAAGAATATGGATACCAATATTGTATTGTGAATGAATCCTTCGCTATAGTAAATAATTTCTTTATTTGTTAAATTATAAAAGACCTGAAATAGAGGCTTTAAATGTTGTTTCTATTGTTTTTTACAGGTGAGTGAATATTAGTAATTAGTAATATTAGTAATTAGTGAAATATTGTAAGTACCTATTTGTAAATAAATTCTATTGTTTTTTACAGAGAAACGCAATTACGTCTTTATTTCATTGTTCCTAATTGTTGAGGAGAATAATAACATTATATATATTTCTAAAATCATGATATTTTATTTGTAGACCGTGTGACAACTACTCATGAACCAATAGTACTAATTTTCTTCAACCTATCTCACAAGGCATTACATTAATACCTTACTATAATTATGAACTACGTGATGTTATTCAGTGCCACCTATCAGTCGCGTGCTACTTAAAGTACAACACTTATCGCTATTAATTAATTGAAACGACCGGACACGCTACGACGTGACCAAAAGGCGTTGATTTCCGACCGAACGTAGCGGGATGAAATCTGTTCCTATAACATTATTAAAAACTGGCATAACTTTGAACGGGGGACTGCATACCTGATAAAGGTCAATTGACAAAATGGCTGGATGTTAACACTGCGCAATACAGTAGTGTAATGATTTTGTAAAATATTTGAATTGTTTATACCGTGTTAAGGTTTCTAGATTAGAACCATAGATGGCGCTAGTAGTTGCGCCAACTTTAGAAGCTGTATTAAACATATTATTATTAAATATTATATAAACTTAGTGTGTATATTCCATAAATTATTAATTTAATTGAGTTAATGTTCCAGATAATTGTACACTTATTGTAATGAATTTATAATAACTTATATGATTATTGTAAGTCGACCGGAAGTACTTTTTACTTTGCTTTGATTGGTCGTGGTCAACTGAGTGTTCATTTCCACTGAGAGTGGGAGGAACAGTCAGTTGTAAAAACTTAAATTAATGTTATCAGTGCGTTGTGAGACTTGAAATAGAAAACAGTTCTGTTAATTTAGCGATAAATAAATGAGTTATATTTTATTATTCGAGGTGTTTAATTTCATCACAGTAGCAATACCGTTATAGTCGCTTTATTTAGCAACATGAATACAGCATGATTGGTTAGTCACATTACATCCGAAAACCATTAATGAACTCTGTTCATCATTAATTAATATCAGCTGTTCCACACAAAATAATCAATGTCAGTGTTGCATGCTGTGGTCTCTCATAATTGAAGGAGTACACTGGCTATACAAGGTTAGTCGGAAAGGGGGTACTAATCCGCAGGCCACTTAAAGTATCACTGATGACGGTTTTAAAACAAGTGTTAAAATGTATAAATTCGATAATTTTCATTTCCATGAAAAAAATATTTTATTTTAGTTTTTTCAAAAATTCTTCGTCCCTACTTTAGTTATGAATTCAGAAAATGGAGCTTCTAATTCGTGACCCCAAATATGACCTAAAATGTAAACACAGCTGAACATAGATAGATTTTAGCATATTTTTTTTGTAATTTTTGAACAGTTATTTCTCTTAAACTGTTGACTTTTGGAGAAAGTGGTAGAAGAAAAGTTACTTATTATTATGGGTACTTTAACACCCTTTCTGATTAGTACCCCCTTTCTGACTAACCTTGTATAATCTAAGTGAATTATTACCATTATCTTTTTGTGTATGTCCTTTGTCAGAGATCCTTAAGTAAATAAATAAATAAATGTATGGAAGAGCTGATTTTCATCATCATCATTGACATCACTCAGACGAAAGACGTCAACTGCTGGATATAGACCTCCCCCAATAAAGGGGGTTTGCCATAATCGCCACGCTTGGTAGGCGGGTTGGCAATCGCAGTATGGTTGTTAAAATACTCAGAGAACCCTGCTGCCCATCCTCTAGTGCAGCGGTTCTCAATTTTTTTTGACGACGGATCTCTTTTGACACCCTAAATATTTTACGGAGCCTTAAAATAAGCAAGCCCTGGTTTTATGTTATTTTTTTTATAATAATTATACAATAAAAGCTACTTTACATAACACTGTAATGATTAAGACGGAGCCCTCGCAGAAACCTTGCGGAACCTTAGGGCTCCGCGGAGCACACTTTGAGTATGGCTGCTCTAGTGAATCCCTTAGTCGCCTTTTACAACAACCTTGGGAAGAGATGGGGTAGTGCTATTCTTGACATCCGGCACCACATGGAGCAACGAGACGGAGCACGGAGCTGATTTTATGCACGAATTCAGAGGTTGTCCCTTAGTACAGAATTCAGAGGTTGTCCCTTAGTACAGAATTCAGAGGTTGTCCCTTAGTACAGAATGATGAGCATAGTTCATGGTTTTTGGATGTAAAGCGACTAACCACTCATGCTGTATGGCATCACAAATTAAGTAATCTTTTACCACTTTTGAGAAGCTGTTTATCAACTATATCGCACGTGAATATACTATCCGCTATAACTAAAAGATTATGGTAGTAAATGCTCAAAGAATAACAGCGACTGCATCTCGTTAGAGGCATCCTTCACATGACTGTATCGTGAACGTGACTCGGTCTCTCTAGGCCAGCTCTTTATTTTAAGAATAACGCGCGACGGACATCCTTCCGCACACAACGCACACTATCAGAAATTCCGAAAGCCCAGTTCGCGACTGTCCGCGTTTGGGTAAAGTAACCCAACGCTGCATCTACCTACTACGGCATCAGCCGAGTTTGCTAACTTCTGATGGTGTGCGGGGGGGGTCTAGTATAGTCAGCTGCACTAATTGGTTACCCCCCTGAAGGACAAACTTGTTCGTTAGAGGGGTAACCAACTAATCAGTTGGTGCAGCTGACTGTACAAAATGTAAGGAGGGGCACCTTCCGACATTCTGATCAGGCAAATTTTTGACGTCCGGTTGGCACACATCCGGCGGGCGTCAGATGCAGACAATCCAGCAAAACTCTGACAGTCTGCGGAGTCTAGTACAAAATTTATGCGAAGGCGTAGAGTGGCGCGCGTCAGAAAATTTCTTACAACATACGGCTGGCCTTATTGTCATACCTATGTCGTTGTAGGTATTGGTGTAGTAATTCTAAAAGTGATCTTACACATTGTCTAAACATGTATTAGAAACATACTCAGTGTCCATTGAATTATCTGAAGAAGTTTACCTGCTCACGTCGCTCCTGAATATCCTCGGCTGTCTCGAGGATCTTCACCTCTTTGGGTGGGGGTATCTGTTCCATGATGGAAGAGTCAAATTAACTGCAACAATACAGACACAAAAGTTAATAACAATTCTAAAACAATGATTGTTTAACAACATTTCATAATTATGCTATTCATTGTTCTTCTATTTTGACTGTACAAATAAAAACTTTGAAAGTGATGATAAATTATTGTGTTTTATGATCAGAAACGGTTAAAAGAAAATGTTACAACATCCACTATGTTTCTGTTAGAAGTTATTAATCTTTATAAAAATGAAATTAAGTAGGTACGTCTTTAGAATTTCAAGGGCGTACTGATAAAATATCCTCAAGTATCACCTGACATCACCATTTATTAACAATATTGAGAAATACCATACATAGCTCAGATAAAAGTGAAACTTATAATTTTATCAGTGATGCGTCAGTTATTTTTTATCCCCTGATCTCATCAAACACTATTCATTAACTCAGAAGAAGGTCAAGCTACACTTGACATCACTCATACACAAGAACAGAAATAACTTAGAAGTCCAACTACAACTCAATTTCTTTAGAAATGGTTATTCTACTATACAGGATGGTAATTTCAGATGAGGCATGAAGGGCAGCTACCTTAACCATTGTAGCTACAGGAAAACGTTCTTAGGAGACCACCCTTAACTTATGGAATAATTTCTATCTGCATTTACAGAATTTGAAAAAAATGTACAGTCAGCGAGAAAAAAGGGCAGTGTTCACAAAACATTTTTTAGATAATATGGTGACATTAAATTTATAATGATAGAAACGTGCATCACTTTTTTCGTAACAGATTTCTGATCTTAGAAACCAATTCATCTCGAGTATTTTAAACATGATATATTCATTTTAAATGGGAGCAAATGTATTTATAAATACTACAGCAATATACAATACATGTACAGTACAATTTGACAACAATGGCTCATCACAATTGTATTCAAAGCAAATTCATCACATTAGCCCACAAGGCCGGCTATGAATTGACGACTATTACGCGAATTTTACGATCAATCAATGTTTATTGAAAAACGCTATGCCAGAGGCGATTTTCTCTAGACGTGTTTATAGGGACATTTTCTCAAACATTATTTATCTTTAACGATGGAAACATTTTATCTCTTTATCTGAGATGAAGTGTAATCAAATTTTATTCATAATATTATTGTCAGAGTAAATATTTAACGATTCAATACAATACAAATACAACACTCTATATTGTACACAAAACAAACAAGAAACATTACTGTAAAAATTGATAATTACGTACAATTGGCGGTCTTATTGTACTAGGCGATTTATGCCAGACAACCTTTGGATGGACATGATTTGCAAAAAAAGAGAGGGATAGTTCGCGGTGTAACAATAAATAACTATAAACAGATCTCACTACAAAAATGCCAGTAACGAAACTGTAGAAAAAACATTAATTTGTGGGACTACTGCAACTTCTCTGCATTGTGTCACTGGCCAGACAACGCTTACATCACACGGCCTTGTGACTCACCCCAATGTAACGTATTTAATAACTTGATAACATTGTTCTTATACTCCTTTAAGCAATGCACTTAGCAACTCATTTTAAAATTAATCTTTCTAACAACAAAACAAACATTCCTTGGACTAGTCTTTTGTCCATGATAATATTATTTTAAAGAAATTCGTACACTCATTTTATCAGTAGATACACTATTTTTATCAGTATTTATGGAGTACACTCTTTTAATTAGAGATAAGTGATTTTACAATACCTATTCTCCTTCTCAAAATGTTAGGAATCATGATTGGGGACAGGTAGACAGAATAAATGAATATTATTATCACAGGACGCAGGCCTCCCCAAATATTGCCACATGAGGCCTATATCCTGTAGTGGATGTTTTTAACCCCTGACGCAAAAAGAGGGGTGTTAAGTTTGACTGCTATGTGTGTCTGTCTGTGGCACCATAGCTCTTAAACGGGTGAACCAATTTAGGTGCGTTTTTTATTTAAAAGCTGGTTTTCTAGCGGTGGTTCTTAGACATGTTTTATCAAAATCGTTTCAGCCGTTTCAGGGTCATCAGCTGTTTTGTAATTTGCGTTGGGGGTTTTTTAAATTTTTTATTTATTATTCAGCTGAATAATGATGATTATTACAGGATTGGGTGATATAAGCAGCCGATACCTACAAGTGGGTATACTCAGACTGTGTATGATCATTTAAAAATACTGTATCTACTTAGCGATTAGCAGCAGAAACTAATCATCATTCATCCAAAAGACGTCCACTGCTGGACATAGGCCTCCTCAAGCCTGGGAGGATTTGCCATAATCGCCACGCTTGGCAGGCGAGATGGCGATCGTAGTATGGTTGCTTAAGTACTCAGAGAACACTGCTGCCTGTCCTCTAGTGAATCCCTGAGTAGCTTTTTACAACACCCATTGGAAGTGATGGGGTAGTGCTATTCTTTATGTCTGACACCACATGGACAGAAACTAATATAAGGTATACATATAATATAATGGGCTGATGTCCGCAACTCCATATCTAAGCGCGTATTTTGCGTGATGTGAAAGGACAGAAACTAATAACCGATCTCAATACAAAATCTCTGGATTCATTTAGGTTTTTGTCAGAAATTCAATAGAAATAATGTCGAAAGTCTACATCAATCTAGAGGTTTTGATTTGAAATTAGTTATGGGTTTCAGTCGTAAACCTACCAAGGAATGGATGAATAACCAGATAATGGCTGAAGACATTAAGAATAGATTCAAAACATTTCTATAAGTATTTATTTAACAATTAACTAATATGACAACCCATTAAAGATATAACAATAATTATTATAGGTTTTTTTTTCTACATAACTTGAATATTTAATGACAACTGTAATTAATATGTTGGTGAGTCATTTTTCAAGTAAAACCATTACAACAATCTGTATCTAAGAAGACTGCCATTCTACAAAACAAAATACATACATGTAATTATAATAATGTCCGTTGTCCTACATATGGATGTGACAGTTGGGTGCACACATCACCCAGGTAATCAATACCAGTGCAACTTGATCTAGAGCACTGCAATCACACACACACACAGACACAATGTATGTAGTCAGATGTGTGTCATGAATGGGTGGGGCTCACTTGAAAACTGAAGGCAGATTTTTGTTATACTTTGTGAAATTTAATAATCTTGGTAGTTATGACTATTTATACTTGCATGCTTTTTTGGGGTTTCAGTATTACGTTACACATAATTAATGGCAAATTTTCGATTATCCACAATTTTGATGATTTTTTGTATGTATGCAAATAAATACCACATGATTCTAGTAAACAATAAATACAACATTTCTAAGTTTTCGAATAAAATATTGTGAATCTATGTATATCTTGGCCTTTTTTGATAAGTGTTGAATATTCTAGTTATGAATCAGTTCATAATAATAGTCTAGAGAGTAAAATGTTTAGGGAAAAAAATACAACAGGATATCCTGTCCTAATAATACAAAATATAAACATCAAACTACTCCATTTACCTCACAAATACCAAGGCTGGTGAAAAAATAAATCAATACACAACACTGCAGTAGTCACAACACTATCAGTATTCTGATCACAAAGTCTAGATTATCTACTAGCGTAGAAAGTACAGGCGACGGACGCGACGACGCACTGCTCCAGATTCTACCGCCCTGCCCGACACGCACGGCCGACACTCTACGGCAATAAAACTGCCGCCGCCGGCGTATCCACCGCTACCTATCGACCCCACATACTTCCCTCTTATGTACAATGACGTAATGCTCCAAAATAAACCTAATAAGGATAACGGCCGGGGCCAATTTTAGACTTCCGCAGGAATCACGGGAATGTTAAATGTTGCTGGGTGGTATCTACATGGGTTTCCATTTTGATTCACCTTATTCATGAATCGGATTGCTTTCGGAAAGTTGGACATTCGTAAGGAATTCGCCGATACATGGGTGTGTCATAGATAAGATTTAGAGCACTTTAAAAGGTTTGTTCTTAGATTTAACACTATAAACAATAGCGTTAATTGAAAGACTTACCTTTGACTTAAAAATAACACAGATTTTACACGTTTTAAGCACTTTTTCTAAGAATTTTCATGAAAAATCGTTCGTTCGACGTGCAGTGGCGTCACTCCGCCTACAACCAATGTTGCTAGCTGTAATATTTTATTTTTATTGACAGCACAGCTGTTAATTGATTGACCTCATTTCGAAAAGTTTTTTTTTCAACGCCTTTAGTATAAACTGATATTGTAAATTAAAATAAACATAACACGATAGTTTATTCCTACATAAGTGCATAATAATATAAAATACATTTTTATTCTAATATCTAGGATATAAATCTAAAATAGTAACTAACTATTCAAAATACAGTTTTAAATGCACTTGTCGTAATATTCCTCCACATCACTGTCATCTGGAAGCATGCCCGGACGATTGGCAGCGTTGGTACTTTGGATGGCAGCGCTTATTCTTCAGCCAAAGAATAAGCCAGCGCTATAACCCTCGAAGTGTAGACCAGTCTTCTAAACTAAAAATGACCGGCCCAAGAGCGTCACCCTGCTGATATCCAATGGCCGATTTTAAAAGGTTGTCCAGGGTTGTCCTTGCATCTAAATTATCTTAAGATACTAGATCTTCCAGAGAAATTTGTTGCATTATCGAAGAAAACTGTTTTTCTTGTTTCTTTTTAACTTCGGCCTATGAGGTGGCTCTGTTTGTAATCTTAAGGATGACCTCACTTTCATTGCTATTAAGTATGCTATTAGGGCGTGTACGTCATCCTCGCAGACCACTTTAGAGTCGAAACCTAGCTGCAGGGCTTAGAATTTGCCAGAATGGCCAGGGTTTCGCTACAGAAGGCGCTGTAAATCTTGGCTGCTATAGTAAGCGCACTACGGCAATGGGACCAATACTACCACCCTTGTTGCGCAGGGCATCATATTGGTCAGACCCGTAAGCTGCTTCAAAAGCGACTCACCAACTCCCCAGGCACCCAAATGCGTCAGGTCTTTCAGGCACCCCGTCAAGCCGTCAAGGCTGCCGGCAGAACCGCTCCATAAGAAGCGTACGGCCGCGAGCTATAATGGTAAGGGAGTTGGGGTCAGATTCATGGAGGTCGGGAATGGGGAGATCATCTGCAGGGTGGGGTGCCTACTCTTTAGAGCTGTAAGTAAGACGCCACCAAATCTCCAAGCCACTCCACATGTAGTACACCTTTCTGTGAAAGGTTTTGGGTCAAAATTACAATTTTCTTTAATTTAGGTTATTAAGGTTTTTTGCTTGATTGACTTACTTTTTTGTATATGTAAAACCTTGGGAAGGTAAGTAATGTTCCCAGGCACATGGTGAGTTTCAAGGCGCGGCGAAACGGACAAAGCGAGCTAAACTGAAAGCAACAGAAAGTCTCGTGCCACGGGAACTCATTTCAAAACAGTTTCGAATTCTTACATTTTTACCATGTTCTGTAATGTTGTTTACGTAATCGGTAGCAAATGTAGCTACATAATGGGGTATAAGGACATTACCGTAATGCATCTATACGGTCTCGTTCACCTTTGACAAAACGTGTCTGGGAAAAGGGAAAAGCTTAGAGCGTAAACCTATGCTCTAAGGGGAAAAGTGACGACTGAGGACATCTCACAAGGCTCCTAACCCAGCGGTGCGACAGGTCGACAGCTAGCCCTTACAATTTAACTATACTGTCATGAAAATTTACCTATATTATCTAAAAATAAATAAATAATAAAATGACATAATTACACATTATTTCACACACATTTCATATTTTTATTTTTAAGTTACACATAAATCAAAAATAACTACGTAAAATACAGATACAAAAACATTTTTTATCTGTAAGTGGTTTCTCATTTCCATATGGCAACACTAGCATTCAGTTGTCAAAAAATCTTGTTCTCGCTTGGTTCGTCTGTGTTTGTTGTATCAATTTGTATGTCAATTATCAATTAACCCTTGTTTAATGATGGCCTGTTGATTATTAAAAAGCAGTGCTCGGTACTGATACTATCGATGTGCACTTCGAAGTTTGTGTAAATCATGGCTGCTGGCGGCGAGGATCTGTGGCGCGAGTGCGCGTCCTGGCTGACGAGATGTGGCTTGCTACGTCCCGACCATAAGGCAAACTGGGAAACAAGTTCAATCCATGACCTGGCGTACACACTGCGCGATGGCGTGCTGCTGTGCAACCTGCTAAACGTGCTGCACCCGGGCTGCATCGACATGAAGGACGTGAACCAGCGGCCTCAGATGGCGCAGGTAATTGGTCCCGCGCCGCCGCGACCTTCACTCTAATTACTATAAAAGCATTAAATTTGGCACATAATAGCTGCACGCGTGTTATGTGGAACTAATGTCTAGGTCGTACGTTCTTAATTTTGAAATACCATACAAGGTTTACATATTTACATATAAATTCGTGTTTTTAAGTTAACGAGCTCAATTTTAACTATTATGAATTAATATTTCGTTTATAAAACGCGGCAGGACTTCCTCGTATTCAAATGTGTATTTAACATATGATTTACAGTTATAATGTGTTAGTGTAGTTAATTATGCATGCAATCATGAATGGAGCTTTGCTATTGATATGTGCGTATTCAACAGTCTTTGAATATATGTTCCGGTGTTATCTGCATCGTAAACTTGCTGTGAATGAACAGACGCTGCTTACTATTGAGTGTCAATTCATATTAAATGTTCATGTTCCTGCAGTATAATAAAAGATGATAAAACATGTGAATATTCTACAGAGTTCAATGACCATTATGGGGTAGAGAATAGAATGGTATTCATTATCATTGTAATCTATTTCAATATCAATGTATTTTCCGTAAATGTTTATTCCTTATTTTTGCCATAAACAGACAGACTTTTAATACCATGTGAGTTGATTATGTATAAACAAATCAAATCACATTCAGTCATTAAAAATATAAAACATTCTTAATGAGTACTTACATACCGGTAAACATAACATGTAAGTAATGCATTACCTCTTTCCTGTTACAAAAATAGAATGTACCAGGAAGGTCAACTTTATTTTTAAATCTGTTGGAAATAACAGTTATTTTTAATTGCATGTTTATTGTGGTTTCAATCATAAATTCCTCATTCTAATTAAAATCTTATTGTATTTTATGTGGCCACTATTTTCATAAATACAGCATTTGGATCTTGGGCACCACGACAGGTGATGGCGGCAACCACTACTGGTTTGCATGACTCACTGTTTAATGCTATGCTACCTCTTGCGTTGGTCACCACTTCATATAAATTCATTCTAAACAGTGAGTTGCATGACCCGGTCATAATTGCCAAGATCCAAATGCTACCTTAAGACGAGGAATACCACAAGCACAGCCTTTAGAAAAATTAGTTAATTTTACTTGTTGAGTATAATGTAATCTAAGGGGTGCATGAAAAGAGCCTCCACGAGTGACGATACTTAAGTACGTCCGGCGCACCCTGGGCAATCAGCCCCGCTACCAACCTTGCTGACTGGCTAATCTTTTCACCACAGCATGAGCTATTTTCGTATAGCTCTTGCTGACATGAGAGAAGAAGAAGATGTAATCTAAAGGCTAAAAAAACATATAAAGCATAAATATGGATATGTTTCTTAGAGGTTCTCATAAAATGTCTTTGTAAATTTCAATAGCCTTCCTAAGCAGTCATCTTCCAAAGGCAAAAAAAATACTACTAAAAAGTTATCTCAAAATCACTACTTAGATTGAACACCAGTCTATTGCTTTTCACTAAGCATAGATAATTCCAAAACCTCAGATTTCTAATGAGAATTCTAGAAAAATCCAATAAGTCTGTCTGTTATGGTAATAGAGTTAACAGTTGTAAGCTTACTATGCAAATGCATTACTGGTTTATAGTCAAGTCATTAAAGTTTTGTCAATAAGGTAAACAAACATTTTATCAAAAAACATTCAGCTTTCTTGAAGAATCTATTACACAGACACATGATTAGTGACTTTAAAGTTTTCTAATAATGTGTAGAACATGAAGGCTTTTGTTTTTTTTTAAACTGCTTCGTTTTGAGAGATCCGCTTATGTGTAGTAATGACACAAATAAAAAAATAAAAACATGCCAAGTGCGAGTCGGACTCGCACATGAAGGATTCCGTACCATTATCTATTCTGTTTTTTAGTATTCGTTGTTATAGCGGCAATACATCATCTGTGAAAATTTCAACTGTCTGACTATCACGGTTCATGAGATACAGTCTGGTGACAGCAGAGTCTTAATAATCTAAATGTTTTTCCTCATCAAAAGTTTGTTGACCTTTTTTACAAAGTTTCAATGGTTGGACTATACTATAAAGTATAACATTAATTAAGTCAATGTTTTAGGTCAGTAGTTTCGTCATATTCAACTATTCCACTCCCCATTGTTACTGAGAATATCTGTTTTATTACTTACTGTCCACATTGTCTCAACTGTTGCCCATAAAACAAGTCACCCTATGTTTATAGGGTACGGCCATAAAAATGGCTATAGCTTGTTTATGTCTACTAACATAAAGTGTTAGAAATGACTTCAATGTCACATCTATTACAACTTAACAGGCAGTGCTGGTACAGTCGTGGACTTGAACCCCCTTATTACAAAAGATGGTTTAAACTAAGACTAAGGTAAACCCAGGTTTAAAATATACCCATAACTTTCTTATGTCATATAACAAAAAGAGACAGGGCTATTTTAAAACCTAGGTTTTTCTTAGACCATCTTTTGTTCTTCTTCTGTTGTGTCGTGCTATACGACAATAGCACATGCTGTAGTGAAAAGATTAGCCAGTCAGCAAGGTTGGTAGCTGACTGCCCAGGGTGCGCCGGACGTACTTAAGTGTAGTCACTCGTGGACCCCCCCCCCCCCCATCCACTTTTGTAATAAGGGGGTATGTATAGTATGTTTACCACCCTAAGGTCTATAATTGCTTGCACATTACTTTTTCATAAGGTTGCTTGCAAAGAATTGACAGGGCAAAGATATTTTTTTCTTAATTGTTATAAAAAGGTTAATTGAAAGAGGATACTAAGTAGCATAGAAAAATACCTAAATCAATCCATTTAGTAAATTCAATCAAATTCGCTCTTTAAACATTTTGATACATACCTAAAAAGGAGTTCATAACATCAAAAACTGTTTAATAGCCTTTTTGCTAGAATCGACGCTTCACAATTTTAAAAAGTAATACTTATGTAAGTTGACATGACATCTTAAACCTTATTGCGCACAGTGTGAGAAGGAATCGAATTTAAAATCTGATAAACATTTCAAGTCCACGGCTGTAACCACCTTCACCCATACATGATGGAAATAGGTATTGTATAGTTATAGCTAATACCCAGTTTTTCCCTCGCAATTTGAAGTTAATATCTCAATTGACCTTTTAATACATATTTATTAGGAGCCTTTTATAGACTACATTGTAATTTTACGTGAAGTGATAACAAGGTGTTATGATTATGTTTCCATGCCTATCTGACCGTGTGATTAAATGACTGTAGAGTACAAATTGTCAGGTCAGCTATACTACTACAGGGTTATTTTTATTCATTACTAGAGGACGCGCGCGGCTTCTACCGCGCTTATGTCGTTTACCGCATATTCCGTATTTTTCGGCATAAAAGTAGCCTATGATGTCCTACTCCAGGTTCTAGACTATCTCTGTACCAAGTTTCATCAATATCGATTCAACGGTTTAGCTGTGAAAGCGTAACAGACAGACAGAGTTATTTTCGCATTTATACAGGGGCGGATTTCATACGTTGGCTGCCCTAGGCCTATGAAATATTGCCGCCACCTATACTCGCTGTAAATCACGAAAAATTAAATGAACTATAAGAATTAAATAAAAATAAAAAACAATGAAAGTCTGTAAATGATAAAATTATCTCAATCAGTGTTTCAAATACTGATGCTTACCATTTCTATTTGTGAGTAACAATGAATCGTTATTCACAAATTGTCTTTTGTCTGGTTTGCGAGATGCTATGGTCACATTTGTGAGTTTTTACATTTGAGTTGAGTTTATTGAATTTGAGTTGGCGGATAGGTTCAAAAAAGGAATCTCCATACTAAAAAAACCCACCATATTTTGCCGCCATAGGCCCGGGCCTACCTGGCCTATAGAGAAATCCGGCCCTGCATTTCTAATATTAGTAGGGATGAGCTCACGTTTGACCACTATCTAACCTGCCCTCTGATTCAGAACCTTGTCGATAAGCAGTTGTCGACGGATTCGGTTTGTTATCTCGCTCCGTCTACAGTTCTCGTAATGAAAGAAAAAGAGATACATTACCGAATCGATCGACAACCAACTATATTCTGTTCACTCAAAGATGAGTTCTGACAGCTTGGTCATTTCGTAAATTGTAGCCGTAAGGAGAGTGCTATCGAAAAAACGTAAACGACATCATCAAAAACCGTAAAATAGCTATATTATAAATGCTTTGTTTTTTTAAAATATTTGTTATTCTTTGTATGGTAACGTTTTGTAAAGAAACGTCACTAATCAACTTATGGTGAAAAGGGTATAATCGAATCTTCCGAATCAGAGGGCAGATGTTAAGTGAAGATGCGGTCGACGATAGTTCTTTACGTACTCCTAGGTAATTACTTAGCCATCTGTTACTTGATAACAGTTACTTTTAGGGATAATTCACACGTACTTGTGGTACCACAAACCACAACCACACCAAATCGCAGCGACAACAAGTGGTCAAGCAGTGGTTACGTAGCTGTGAATAGTGTGGCTGCAGCTTTGCCGACAAAATGTGGTCCGTGTGAATTAAACTATTCATTTTCGTACAAATTAGTGCCTGCCCGCGTGTTGTTGTTGTGGTACAGTCACGAGTATACATGTAGCGAAATTCAAGTGATTTTCTCCCTGAATACCGATAGAATTTACGAAATATTTTAAATACCATACGGTACATATTCGTATGTATTCGTAGATAAGTACTATGTGAACAATATTTCAAGCTTTCCATTACAACTTCTTCGTTAATGCAGTTTATAATTTCACTACGTTTAAACATGTTTGTGCTCGTGTGAAGCAAGCCTTAATGTTACATTGACACGGCCACACTTCTCTAAAGGCGCGATTCCATTAGGCAAGTTACTTGTATGCAAGTTGCAAATTGCAAACAACTTGAACAAACCTGTATACAAGCTATAACTTGTATGAGATACACTGGACCGCAAAGAAAAAGGGTCGGTTAGAAAATCTTCAATATCTTCAAAAGTACCTGACCTAGCTTTATGAAATAAAGACTAAATTAAAGAATATTTTAATGTGCTTAAATGAATATAAAAAAAAAATCATGCTTTTCATTTTCAATAAATGTAAAATAAATAAAAATGCGTAGTTTTTCCAGTATTTTCGTAAATGTAGATTGGTTACAGATGTGCCGTTTTCACGCATTTTAGTACTTTGTGTTGCCTCCGCGAACTCGCAATACTGCTGATATGTGATTTGGCATACTTTCTACTAGGTTTTTGAGGCGATGCTCCGGAATATTCTGCCATTCCTCTATTAGAGCTTCTTTCATTTCACGTAGCGTGATTGGCGGCGAATTCCGCTGACGTACACATCGTCCCAGTTCGTCCCATGCATGCTCAGTGGGGTTTAAGTCGGGGCTGCGTGCTAGCCACTCCATGTGTGTGATACCGACTTCTTGAAAATAGGCAAACACTATCTGAACTGTATGCGGGCGGGCATTGTCTTGCATAAAAACGGCATTCTCGCCCATGTCCACTAAAAATGGACCAACGTAGTCATTCAGAGTTTCAGTGACATATCTTTCTGCAATTAAAGTTCCATATTCTATCACCACTAGCACAGTGCGGCTTTCGGAAGAAATCCCAGCCCACACGTGAACAGAGCCTCCGCCGTATGGTAATTTTTCTTCTATACAGGCTTGGTTATAGCGCTCTCCCTGTCTTCTGTTCACTCTTTTCCTCCCGTCGTGCTTGTATAAACATAATCTAGACTCGTCTGAAAACATAACTCTTGACCAGTCATTCAGAGTCCAATTCTCGTGTTCTCTACAATAACTCAACCATGCGTTTCTGTGGTGTCTTTCTAGTTTTGGGCCATTTGCAGGTCTTAATGGCTTTAAATTTGCTTCAGCCAGATGCCGCCTTACTGTATCCGTACTCAGATTATTTCCTCCAGCTCGTAAATGATGATTCTTTACTTCAAAAGCCGTAAGAAAGCGATTTCTCAAAATTGTTGACACCATATAGCGATCCTCCCGCGCCGTTGTGCACCTTGTCCGGCCTGTTCCTGGTCTTCGAAGTTTGGATTCAGTTTCATGGAAACGCTGGAGTACTCGCTGAACTGTAGAGAGAGGCACACCGACAGTTCTCGCTGTATTTCGCTGACTGTGCCCAGCTTCAAGCATTGTCAGGATCCTGGTACATTCTTCAAGGATTAACGACATGACGACTTCAGAATAATAAAATTATAAGGTAGAGACACCATATTTATAACTTTTTTATTGCAAAACTAAAACAAACGCGAAACAATTGATTTGATTTTTTTGGTACTAAATCCAAAAACGACCATTATTTAACATTTTCAGTTTTTTATACAATTATCAAAAATAAATGAAAAAGTTTTATACATTATTTTATGTGGCATTAAATATTCTTTAATTTAATCTTTATTTCATAAAGCTAGGTCAGGTACTTTTGAAGATATTGAAGATTTTCTAACCAACCCTTTTTCTTTGCGGTCCAGTGTAGTTTGAACTTGTACATTTTTTATTCAAGTAACATGCAAATTGAACGTACAAATGTTAGTTGCACTTTTCGAATTGCGAACGAGTGATTGACACCCATGATGTCCAACTCAATCGCTGAACATCTCCACTTGTATGCAAGTAAAACCTGCATGAAATTTGCACACTCTCGAAAACATGTTTCCAATGTAAGCAACTTGTACGCAAATGTGACGACATACTTGCATGCAAGACTTGCCTAATGGAATCGCGCCTTTAATGTTGTTGGCCAAGTGCTGTCCGCCTGTAAACATTGTTAGACCCCATAAAATCAATTGCATATATTGATACATCAATCAACTACGACTATAGCGTCTCTCACAAGTAATATCAAGTGTTGACATACACTCGGGAACAATGAATCCGGGGCAACAACATAAAACTTAATATCTCGGACACTAAGAGTGATACCTTATATTGGGTGAGATATGTCCCATGTTCTGCGGCATGTTGGGTGATATCCGGCCCATTGGCGACATCACCTGCATGTTGGGAGACATGGTCTGTCCGTGAGGTGACATCACCGCCATGTTGGGTGACATGCGGTCTGTTGTGATGTACGTCTGCTGCATGTTAGGGCGCGTTCCCACTTTGTCGTGACGACAGATAATCGTGTAGTTTTAAGTGTCGTGGCTTATATGTTTAAATGGAGGTGTTCACATATAGAACGACACGATTTTCTGTCGTCTACAACATTTTTTGCAGTGACAACAGATTGTCATGACAGTGGGAACGGCTAGCACGACAGTCGTAAAATGATAAAAAATCATTACGACTAAATCGTGATCGCAAATCTATCGTAGCCACGATAAAAATATCGTCTCGTCGTTTACGACACACACACACACACACACGTTTTTTTAACGACAAAGCGACTGCGCTGAAACGATAAAATGTCGTCGCGACAATGGAAACAGCTAGATACGATAGTCGCTAAACGATAAAAAAATTTGACGACAATCAATCGTATTAATGGGAACAGCTAGAATCGACAGTCGTCCAACGATAATTTAATCGTTACGACATAGTGGGAACGCGCCCTTAGGTGACATTCAAATAAAAAGTATTTTACTACTAGCGACCCGCCCCGGCTTCGCTCGGGTGCAACGTATTATACATACAAGGTTAGTCGGAAAGGGGGTACTAATCCGAAGCCCACTTATAGTATCACTGATGACTGTTTGAAAGCAATTGTTAAAATTTCAAAATTCGAATTTTTTTTTTCCAAATAAAATGATTTTTATTTTAGTTTTTTCAAAAATTCTTCATCCCTGCTTTAGTTACAAATTCAGAAAATGGTGCTTGTAATTCATGACCCCAAATAGGACCTAAAATGTAAACACAGCTGATCATAACCGGGGATAGATAGATTTTAGAGATTTTTTTTTGAGATTTTTGTGCAACTGTTTCTCTTAAACTATTGACTTTTGGGAAAAGTTGTAGAACAAAAGTTATTCATTATTATATGTCCTTTAACACCCTTTCGGATTAGTACCCCCTTTCTGACTAACCTTGTATAAACCTTTCTCTTGAATCACTCTATCTATTAAAAAAAACCGCATCAAAATCCGTTGCGTAATTTTAAAGATCTAAGCGTACATAGGGACAGACAGACAGCGGGAAGCGACTTTGTTTTATACTAGGTATGTAGTGATTTAATTGTCCTAATCCTAACTTCCTAACTTAATATTATAAATGCGAATGTAAGTTTGTTTGTTTGTTACCTTTTCACGCCTAAACCACTGAACCGATCATCCTGAAATTTTGCATATACGTTGTCAGGTGTACAGAAACGGACATAGGGTACCTTTCATCCCGAAAAAAAGTATAGTTCCCGAGGAAAACAACAATAACGTTCGTAGATGACGCCACGTGTCTTTCGAATCACAATTGAATTATATTATTATAGAAACTTTAGTATTGTGTTAAGAGTTGATTGTCAAATTCTAAATTAACGCGAGCTAAGCCGCAGGCAAAAGCTAGTGATATATAATTCAAATAAAAAGTATTTTATAGACTATTTAATAATACTCAAATAAAAGTAATAAAACTTCTTAAGGCTATGTTGGGGACCCGGATTCATTACTTCCGAATGTTTATGTTGATGTGAGTCATTAAAAATGTTATCGATTGTTAAACTACACAAACTTAGACACATCGTAATAGTAGCAGATAATGTTATCAATAAAAGAAAAGTTACAAACCGATTACGATTGATGTCGAGGCTGGGAAGGGCCATTTTAAAGTGATCTTTCACATTCCTTTCGTTTATAGTTAATTAGTTGTTTATAATATGGTGTAAGGCCCAGCAACAGTTGATAATGGCACTAATAAAACTGTGACTATTAATTACCACAGATTAAATTATAGTTACTTCTGTAACTATTACCTAAAATTAGCTTCAGTAGGAAAAAAATAGAGTAATGATGTGAGTGAATGTCGCGCTTATTATGCCATTTACTTAACACTGCACGTATCGCCGTGAAAGTCATGTATGTTACAGCGATCTTAACTTAATTTGAACGAAAGACATAGCTTTCCTTCGAAAGAATTTCACAAATTGCATCAATTTCATTTCGGAGCGAAATATGCGTATAACAGCACTTATTTAGTACTCTGTGTTCACCTTATAAATAAAACTACCCTCATAACGTATATATTTTCTTCTGTTTTACCCAGTTCCTGTGTATGCGCAACATCAAAGTGTTCCTCCGAACATGCCACGAAGTGTTCGAGCTGCGGGAGACGGATCTCTTCGACCCGTCCATGCTGTTCGACTTGTCCAACTTCCATCGTGTGCTGTGCACGCTGGCCAAGCTCAGCACGTGTCCGAAGGCGCTGGCTAAGAGTATCAAGTGAGTTATTTTGTTAATGATGATAGCAAGATAAATATACAAGGTTAGTCAGAAAGGGGCTTCTAATCCGAAAAGGTGTTAAAGTACCCATAACAATGAATAACTTTTGTTCCACAACTTTTTCCAAAAGTCAATAGTTTAAGAGAAATAGGTGATCAAAGATCTCAAAAAAAAAACGCTAAAATCTATCTTTCGCCGGTTACGATCAGCTGTATTTACGTTTTAGGTCATATTTGGGATCATGAATTAGAAGCACCATTTTCTGAATTTGTAACTAAAGCAGGGATGAAGAATTTTTGACAAAAATAAAATAAAATCATTTTGCATCGAAATAAAAATTATCGAATATTGAAATTTTAACACTTGCCTTAAGACAGTCATCAGTGATACTTTAAGTGGCTTGCGGATTAGTACCCCCTTTCCGACTAACCTTGTATAGAAATGAGAATGATTCATAAATTACTATTATTTATAGATTTTGTTGTTTTTAAATCCGTGGCTGGCGCTCATGGTTTTATAGGAAAAAAAATTACAACTCCATTTATTCATAGGTTCTAGAGTAACCTATAAAACTTATGTATAAATCAATGTTTTCCTATAAAACTTTAGGCGTAAAAAGCGTATAAATAAATAGAAAAAAAAAATATATCGAGATGTCGAATATGTTATTCACGACAGCCACGGAAATTTTCATATGTGGATGCATTTTTTTTGTTAAAAAATGCTTTTTCGTAAAATAGCCGTAAACGTTGTTGTCTATTGAAGTTTTCTTGAATACGCTCCATCAGAAAATAAAAACTTCAATATTCACACTCCCAATTTTATTCCAGACCATTCTCAGCGCTGAGAACACAATCAGAAGAGGACATATACAAAGATCTGCAATCTGTGTAAGTACTTACTTTACCCAAACTACCCTCACTCTAACTTTCGAAGTACAAAGTAATTTAACACCCTTGTAGTAGCGGGGGTGCGACCCACGCGCCTCCCCCATACTCCAGCGTCATTGCCGAATATCCGACGCATCCTGCCGCGGCGGAGGTCCCCTGGGTGCAGTTCACGATACCCAGCGCGACCTGCGAGGACCGAGTGGAGGAGATTTACGAGGACCTCTGTTACGTCAAGTTCGCCTCAGCAACGCCAGAGGTGGCTGTTTCAGATAGTCATTTATTTTCGGATATTCGTTTGGATACGGGCAGATATGAGGCGGAGTTAGCGATGAATTACTTTTGATTGAAACAAAGGTCGGTAATAATCGTACTGCATTCAGTCAGCCGCTGATCTTACGCAGTGAGGAGCTCATTGGCTGAAGCCTAGATCACCTTGCGTAGTTTCAGGCGACACAAAAAGCACAGTACACTCTTAATTTGTGCTGAAAGTACGCACGCTGGTCTAAGTTTTGCCGTTCGTTAGCTTAGAGTCAGCCGCTAACTATAAGTCATGTCTGGCCGTTAAACGAATATTCGGGCGGTTAGTCGGTTAACATCACGCTTGGTACATTCTAATACTACAATTTACTTTCATCTAGCTTGTTAATATTCAAATCCCCGGTCGCACCGCGGCACCGTTATCATCAAACAACAATAAGTTAATCCTTTTTAACCGACTTCAAAAAGGAGGAGGTTCTCAATTCAGTTGTATTTTTTTTTTTTTTTTTTTTATGTTTTTTTTTATTTTTTATGTTTGTTACCTCATATCTCCGTCATTTATGAACCGATTTGAAAAAATCTTTTTTTGTTCGAAAGGGTATACTTCCCGATTGGTCCCATTTAAATTTTGTTATGATCAGACTATGAACTTCAGAGATATGCAACGGAACTCCTCATCGGATCAAAGCAAAATTTTCGAATTACTAATATTGCTTTGTTTATATTTGTTGTTGGGAACTGACTACTTGAAAAGAGGAGGGGGTGCGTGTCCCCCCCTCCCCCCCTTTGGAATATTTTCATTATATCGTGTAAGGTATCATTTGAAAGGACTTTTTATGCCCGACTACGTCAAAGCCAAAAAGAAGGGTTATGAAGGAGGGGGTTAAAATTATGACACTAAAACGTATTTAATAAAGATAACTTTAAAAAAAAGTAAAAACCGACTTCAAAGAAATACTAAAAGGAGTAAAATAATTACCATAATATAAAATTAACAGTTTCAGAAGTCGGTGCAACTCTACACTGAAGCAAATAGAAGCCACCGACTTCTGAAACTGTTAATTTTATATTATGGTAATTATTTTACTCCTTTTAGTATTTCTTTGAAGTCGGTTTTTACTTTTTTTTAAAGTTATCTTTATGTTATTTATAACTGAAAGTTTGGGACCAATAGGTTTAGTGTCGTTTTAGAGACCAATAAAAGGTTCGAAATAATAATCCGATGTCGTGACTTTGAAAACCGAAATCACGGCTAATGTTACTTGCGACAGTTAGATACTTTTTCTCGAATTCCAAACCAATGGTTTAGAGTTTAAAGCTCGAATTTCAACAATCTGTATTCTCGTGATAACAAAATTGCCCTAAAATAGTTTATTCGCTTATGAAAACACTTCTTCACTCTTTTCGTCACGACCTATTTGAGAGTAGTTCATGTCGTCGTGAAACGATTAGCTAGTCAGCAAGGTTGGTAGCAAAACACCTACTCCGAAAAACGAACGTCGACGAACATCGATCTAACTTATAAATATACGATCAAAATATGTACGAGAAAGAACGAACTACTAGATGTCAATTAACATTTAGAAGTAGGCTGAGCGAAAAACAAAATGTCAAATAGCGAAAAATCGAATCGATCGTCAGATCCGAAACGTACTTTCGTGGTTGGAAAACGTGCGATTCGTCAACCGAAACTTCGTAATTTGAATTTCGGGAAAGGCTCATGAGCTGACTGCCCATGATGCACCTGACGTGTATCTGACGTATCGTCACTCGTGGAGGCTCTTTTAAATACCCCAACACTATGATATTAATACACACGCGATAGGAGGCAAAGAGGGCTCTAGTAGAATGAATATTTCAGCGTCCAGGTTAGCTTGTTGCATCCAATCAAAACTTGTTCAATTAATCGTAACTGTACTGTTACTTGATATTGCATAACCGTCGCCGTCATCAACTGTTACTTATCTATTTTGAATGCTCATCAATGAATACGCTTTACTGATCATTATTGTGCAACAAGCAATTGCGTGCATAATTGACCAGCCATCTGCTGTTGATACAGGCTATTAACAACTTTATTTCCATACAAATAAAATTGATTTGTACATTGTTAGTGGTAAGGCAACTAGCTCTCTCCCGCGGAACTGCGCGCGTGTTAGTGCTCACATTCTTTGCTTTATTTCATGACGTTATCTAAATATTACATCGCTGTTTGTTTCCCATACATTTTATAATACCAACGTTCCTAACATTAGGTTTTATATTGTGCAAACAGACAAAACATGAAGCTAACCGTCTCAGCTTGTGTTTTCGAAGAGTTAGGCCCCTCGCTGTTCTCCGATACCATTATCAAGCCTCATGAGATAACATACGTCCAACACTAGACGGTAGCTATGTCTCTTTAAAGATTTGAGATATCTTTATTCCCATAAGAATTATAATTCACTTATACGAAAAGATAACTAAAACATTTTGGCGAATGAAAGATAAATAAATTAGTAAAAAAGTGTAAAAGGGGAAGTCGTAATAAATCAGCCCAACCAAAGCGTAAACATAGACTGAATACGCGCAGCTGTAAGTCGTTTTAACAGAAGTACCCAAAACACTATTTGAATGACTTGGGGATTGAAACAAGGGCCCTTAACATCGTTAGCTCACATTACACCCAATAAACAAACAAGGCAATCAACAAAAATACAAATATTTAATTTCTAAATCACTATCCACATATTAGCCTACTCTAATTTACATGTCAACACTCCTGAGCTCCTTTATAACAAAGATGGATGACACAACCTTTGTCACGGGGACCGTGTATGTCCGTAATGTGGTAAAAGTTTTAATTTAATTAAATTGCTCTACGTGGGAGAATGTTGGGAACTTTCTACTTTATTGTCTTATTAAGTAGAATCTCCGAGTCCTTTGCGGAATTGCTGATTACGTAGTTTCAACACCTACACACATAATCTACGTGTTTAGGCACTTTGTAGTCTTATTATTAGTCCTAATAGGCGTAGCATGACAACCGTAGACAAAGGTTTTGTCACGGATATGGCACTCCATATCTGTCGGTTTTGTAGACGGAAAAATAGACAAAATGACATTGTCATTGTGAATATGTTATTTTGTCGATTGCCTCATTGGTTTTATGGTCGCAAACGCGATTGCAAAGCGCGAGGTCTTGGGTTCGATCTCCAGGTCGGGCAAAGTGTTATTGGGTTTTTCCGTGTAGAATTTCTCAGTAGCAGTCTGGAGTCTGGATTTGTGCCCGGTTGATGGCAATAGGCTCGCCTCCTATTACATGGGACTTAAACATAATGGCGAAATGAGGGTGTACCATGTATGGTACACCCTCATTGGGTTGGGCAGAGGTGTACCTCTGCCCAACCCTTCGGGCAAAACAGGCGTGATGTTATGTTACCTTTTTTGTCTACTCTCTCGTCGCCTAAATATCTTTCTACCGTGGTTATGCTATGCCTACTAGTGTTTATGATTTTACGGTTTACTCATGTGCATTTTTCGGGATTGCCCGACTAGTTTCGGACCCAAACGGAGCCCTTAATCATGAGCTGAACACGCGGCGAGGTCGCGAGTCGAACTGACACCTAACCGAACTAATCATAAATATGAATGTGTCTCACGAAAGTTATAATGCCTACAGTGTGTTTAAAACTATTGAACAAATGCTTTTCTTCAATTTTGAGTTCTCGAAGAATAAAAGCCGGCCTGGCTTTACAAGAATGCTATTGCCCTTCTGAGCAAGCGCACGAAGAGTAACTTCATCCTAAAAAGCTTTTGGTTGCCCACACAAACTGTGTTTAATCCTTCACATGTAAAGATTCATCATCATCAGGCCATAGCAGTCCACTGCTGGACATAAACCTCTCCAATAGCACACCACTGATCTCGATTTTTGGCCTCTCATCCAGCTGATCCTTGCAAAGACCGTCACTCCACCTAGCGTCAGGGCGTCTCACACTACGATGGCCGTTTCGCGGTCTCCACTCAAGAACACGTCTTCCCCAACAGGTTCTATGTCTACTATGGTCGGCCTATTGCCACTTTAGCTTGCATATCCTGTGGGCTATGTCGACTACTTTGATTCTCTGTCGTAAACATTGAACAATCTGAAGTAAGGACTTGTTTTTAAAAATCAAGACTCAGTTACATGACCTGTTAGTCAAATACTCATTACGCAAGCTTAATCGAATAGTGTATCCGTTTACTAAGTATACCCGTAGGCAGAACACATTATTTTCACGCTTCCCACGTGAAAGTTCATCAATCTAATTTACTTAGTTACGAACGAGATCTAGTTACGACTCTCCAATAATAATTGCTAAAAATAGATACAGAAGTTAAAAAACCTGATTAGAAATCTAAGTTTTTATTATCTACATACCATTAGTGTTGTGCGATTTCAAATGTCACTCACAATAAATTTAAAGTGACTTTTTGGGGTAACGGGACCCTATTACTAAGACTCTCCTGTCCCGTGAACCGTGATAGTTAGACAGTTGAAATTTTCACAGATGATGTATTTCTGTGTTTTTATTTTTTATAGATAATGGGTACGGAACCCATCGTGCGCGAGTCCGACTCGCACTTGGCCGGTTTTTATACAAATACGTGATTGATTAACAAACATTTAAATTCACAAACTCGGAAACATCAAAAATTTCTCAATTATAATATTAATTAGATTAGATTTACATGATCCAGTAACTGGATCTAGCATTGGATTGCGATGTTGGATTGGCATTGGACTAGTGTAAACACGTTTCAATCCACTCCAGCGTCCAACATCCAACGGCTTTATTTGAATACTATTAATCCAATGCCAATCCGGTGTTGGAATTCAGCGACACTGGATCCTCCAATCCTCCATCCAAAATTATTAAAAATCGCTGTTGAACCGCAGTTCAACCAGTAATATCACGCGTGTATTTCCGTAGGGTAGGGCGGAGGTGTATAGTCCACCCTCATTTCGCCGTTAACTTTACGTCCCATGTTATAGGGGCGAGCCTATCGCCTTAACCGTCCAAAAATCCAGACTCCAGGCTTCTACTGAGAAACTTTACACGGAAAAACCCAATAACACATTGTACGACCTGGAAATGGAACCCAGGGGCCTAATTCTCCTAAAATAAATTGTTGCCAAACGCAATCGAACCACAACCGTCAGTCAGTTTTTGTTTTCGAAAACTTTCAAAATGATTGATTTTGTTTTTTGTGTCAAACAATAAGACAGCTTTTGAAATTGAGAACTGTCTGAATGAACGGTTCGGCCTTGGTTCGGTTGTGATTTTTCAAGATTTATTTTAGGAGAATTGGGCCCCTGGTCCTCACGCTCAGCAGTCGCGCTTAAGACGACTAGACCGACGTCTTTCTTTATTTTTTAATCTTTATAAGAAACAAAATCAAATTGTCTAAAGCCCCGGTTCGAACGATTTTTAACATTTTGTTAGCAGAGGCTTCGTGAATCAATGTAAATTTGCCTTCACGCCAAAACGGTCTTTGTTCCATGCGGGTATAATTCTGGTGTACAGCGAACTTTATAGAAACACGAAGCGATAGTCTAAATACTCACATAGTTATCTACTAGTCTACTACATAGCATCAACAGTGAGTGGCAAACTGGCAAGCACAAGTTTCGTATCTATTCAGCCTAGATTCATCCAGTGTTGAGGCCTCTGCCTTGCGCCGCGTTTAAAAAGTTAGCATTTTGTTGGATTCTGTAGTTCTATTTTTAAAGCAGTTTTTTTTTGCGTAGGTCTGTCTGCGTTTACAATAGTATTTTTTTTTCTATTTCATTCAACAAAGCAACCTCGAAAATAATGTTTATGTATTACGTGAAATCCAAGACTGGACGTACCTAGTTTACTAATTCAAATCGAACGAAACAAAGTCGCAAATACCTACATATATAACGTGTAATAGAAATAGCCAGATTGTTAAATTACAACAACATTATAATACAAAAACTTACCATATTTTCTACGAAATGTGTATTGCCGTATGTATTGATAACTTGCATTCAAAATTCTGGTTCCGGTCTTTCTCTATCTCGATTGACTAGATCAGCGGTTCCCAGACTTGTTTTCTCATAGACCACTTTCAAAATTTAGCTGGTTCCGGTGGACCCCCAGCAGCTACATTTCTATCATATTATCATATAAAATGTGAAGATTAGATCTTTTTGTCACGCCAACGTAGACCCCCGTCGAGTCCCCCGTGGACCCCTGGACCACTTTGGGAACCTCTGGACTAGATGATTTTTAAAAAGCATAACTACACTTTATTAATAATTGTATAAATTGATTTATTTGTCTATTCTACACAAACATTTAAGCAACATCGTGTACGTAATACTGATATAGGTAATGCGTTCGTCGGTCTGTGTTGTCTCCACTGTTAAACTGCCGAAACGATTTTGATTGAGTTGCGCAGAGATATAAACCAGTAAAAAGTCATCCCGAAAATATAAAACAAATCTCACGCGGATAAAGTTTCGAAAGCCGCATAGGTGTTATCAAAATAATTACAGCTATAGCCAACAATGAAATCAAGAGAATAGACAATTTATGCACATCTAGGTATCACTTAATTTCCATATTTTTTGCATTCAGAACATTTAACTTGTAAAATACCGCAGCCGCTAGAAAGTTTGAGACGATGAATTAAATTTAATTTGAAGCGAATCGTCAGTTAACGGAAATTATTTAAAATAAAACCATGCAGTGACGTAATACGAATTCTTACGACTATGTCAATTGAGTGCTTACTGTTTAGATGCGATGTACCGTTTGCGCGAACTCGATAACACAAGATAAGCTAACTTGGTACTTCTTAGAAAGTTTTAGTCATGCTTTATCTTTATTGTGAGTACCTTTATCTAACCGTTATCCTTTAAATGATGAGCAGGATATCAAATGGTATTTAAATTAAAGATTACGAGATTATTATATCGGGTTTTCTGAAACCGGGAACAAATGACAGCGAAGATAATGACAGTTCAGAAAAAAAATGTTTTTCTTTTTCGAGTTTGTTACCTCTTAGAGCCATTACGCACTGTCGACTGCCGGAGACTTGGTCTCTCGGCGACCAAAACATAAGCATATTCGCCCGGGCGACCGGCGACCAAGTGCGTAAACACCTATTTAAACTATAGAAAGTCACAGTCGCCGTCGACCAAGTCTCCAGCGACCAGTCGACAGTGCGTAATGGCTCTTAAAACTAACTATTAAATGTGTTTAAAAAAAAAGGTTTCCGACTTATTTTTTCTGAACAGTCATAAACTGTTCTATCATTTGTTCACAGCTTGAAGTTGAATTTTGGGACATCCTGTATGTATATGTTACCGGCCAAACCCGATTTCAGGACAAACTAGTTTTGCCTAGGCTAAACTAGTTCTTCCTATACGCGATAGGAGTAACTAGTATAGCCTAGTCCAAACTAATTTGGCCCAAGCCCGATAGGATAAACCAGTTTAGGCTAGTCCAAACCATTTTGTCCTAAGCCCGATAGAATAGACCAGTTTAGCCTAGGCCAAACTAGTTGATCCTGATAATTATAAATACGCACACTCTAGGATAAACTGGTATGGCCTAGTCTAAACATTATAAGTATATCAAGAAAGTCAAAATAAATAGATAAACTGAATAAAATACTCCGTAATTGGAAAAATAATCATTTTTATTAAAACCATAATGATTCGTCGTTAAAAGTTATGGATAATTGGTAATACAAACAATCATACTACATCAAATAATAAGTGTTTTTTTTTAATAGAAGCAATAATCATAATCTCAATTATTAAAATTGTTATTTATTTTTACATGGTTTACTTTGGTGGCACTTAGAATTGCAAAGTATCTTCTTGCACTGGCATCTGTTTGTGGAACAGTTTTTGTTGCAGCTGCATCTCACAAAACCTTGGCCTGATCCAACTGAATGTTTCGTAGCTGCAGTCCTTGACGATATTTCAGAGCCTTGGTTTACATCTGCTACCTCTAAAAAACTTCGATTGCAAATTCCGAATTCTGATCTGAAAACAAAAATTAAAACATATTAGCTACTTTAGAATATCATTAATGCTCCAGAAGGATAGATAAGTAATTAAGTAAGAAAAAATAAAACCTGCAATATTGTTTCCGAAGTACACCATGTTTGGTGCCAACTTTGTAAAAACCTTCGTCATTTTTCTGAAGAATAACTTCAATGATGTCTCTGAGCTCACCTTTGCCTTCGTCAAATGACATGTTTACTCAATATTACTTTCGACTCTACAATTTTTTTTTGTTTAGACTAGGCCATACCAGTTTATCCTAGAGTGTGCGTATTTATATCAGGATCAACTAGTTTGGCCTAGGCTAAACTGGTCTATCCTATCGGGCTTGGGCCAAATTAGTTTGGACTAGGCCATACTAGTTACTCCTATCGCGTATAGTAAGAACTAGTTTAGCCTAGGCAAAACTAGTTTGTCCTGAAATCGGGTTTGGCCGGTAACATATAGATTATTCTTCTATCATATCAATAGACCACACGCACTCTTGACATGTCTCGTCAGTTGTCACCAAGGATACGCGTGAGATAAAAGCTTCTCTTGCACTTTAACATTTTTTTCTAGAGCTAAATTCTAAAGCTCCGGCTACATGTAGCGACTTGCATGCCAAATGGCTTGTGCAAACTGTATTATCGGTATAAATGGTACTGCACGGAATACCCTTCAGCCGTCTTCACGTTCATGCTTACTTGTGTAAATTAGTATTTACTATCGCAAGCCTGGTTCAATCGTTACAGCAGGCTTACTCCCGACAGCATCGAGTTTTGAATCGAGTCGACTTAGTGTCAATTCTTACTCTTGAAATCGACAAAACTGCACGACCGTGCTGAGGTTTGATTTAAAACTAACAAATATCAAAAACAGTCGTTAATTTTTATTCGAGCCGGTGCACAATTGTGCGCTTTTGTCGATTTCAAGATTAAGAATTGACACTAAGTCGACTCGATTCAAAACTCGATCCTGTCGGTCGGGAGTAAGCCTGCAGGTAGTCAGAAGCCCGAAAGTCTGACAACCGGTCTAACCTTAGGTATTGCCATTGCCCAGTAACTGGATTGCGGAGGTCTGATGGCAGTCGCTACTGGTATTCAGCCACATCTGCCTCCGATTCAGAACCTTTTCAATAAGCAGTTGTCGATCGGTTTGTTATCTCGTTCCGTCTACGATTGTCGTGACGAGAGAAAAAGACTAATCCAGCGGTTCTCAATTTTTTTTGGCGACGGAACTCTTTTGTAGCATTAAATATTTTTCGGAGCCCTAAAATAACTTGCTTCTTGGTTTTATGTTTAATTTTTAATGATAATCGTACAAAAATAGGTACTTTACATAACACTATTGATAAAGACGGAGCCCTCGCAGAGACCTTGCGGACCCTCAGGGCTCCGCGGAGCACACTTTGAGTACGGCTGGACTAATCGAATAGTTCTGAATCAGGGGGTTGATTAGACTGAAAGCTCGCCCTAGCATAGTTCCGGGAAAAGGTTAGGTAGAACAGAGTCGCAAGCCTAGTTTCTTCATCCCATAATTTTTCAAGTTTTCACACTGTATAATTCTGTTGATAAATGACAAATAATATTTTAATTGCCGTTGGAGAGATCAACATGAAGTTTGAAGTAAGAGAAGTATAGGCTATACGGTTGACGGAATGACGGTTTACCACCAAGCTGGCTAATTACGTCCATTTCTTACTTAATATGCTAGACTGACCGCCAAGTATTCTACACAATGATTGGCACGCAATGTAATAATCGCATTGATACTTAATTACTAATTTGAAGGTAATGGACCTTGAAATTGTATGCAGTCCATATAACTCATTTACTTGATAGCGTCCAGGAAAGAGAACTCTTCTGTTTCTTAGTTAAAGTAATTAGAATCCAGCTGTGTTGCGTGCAGTCCGATCGATCAATTTGTCTTTGACATGTTCAATTGGGACTGTTATTTTCAGGGTTGTTGCTGATGCACATGATGCTGATGTTGATATTTTATCTTTGACAACAGCGAATCCTGATTTTAATTATTTGCTTAAAGAAAACAGAAATAGTACTGACCATTATGAACGTATATCCAAAAGTTGCAGTTTACCTAGGTTTTGAAATATAAGATTATGTTGTGTATATGTGTGTACAGACAACCCCAGTAGCACTTTGCCTATTGGGGATCTAACTCAAGACCTCACGCTCAGTAGTCGCGCTTGCGACCTCAAGACCAACGAGGTCGTCAACATAAAAATTACTCATACAAAAATATATCTTCCCTAAACAGTATAAATTGAAGTCGTTTTTCGCTTCCGCTTACATCTAAAGTACTCAATGGATTTTGATGCGGTTTTCATCTTAATTTAGGTAATTTCTTCCGGAAAGTTTAAAGCTATAAAACGTACCCGAGTGACGCCGGGGTGGGTTGTTAGTAACATATAAATACACTGGTTCCTGCCTTCAAAAACTTCCGTGTGTTCAGCCACATTGTTGAACGCAGATGTAACAAAAACAAATGCGTTCCGATAACCAGCCAAGTTTCCTAAATAGTCACGTATACACGTGTGCGTTACGTTCTGTAGATAAACAGCTTTATATCATAACTAACTGCTGTCTTTCCCGTAGCTTCGCTTGCGTATTTTACCAGAATTGCTAATTTTATTCTGTTCAACGAAAGATGAGTCCTGATGACATAGCAGTCATTTCGTAAGGAGACTGCTATCGAAAAAACTTATACGAAATCATCAAGAACCGTATAATAGCCAAATTCTCCCAAGTTTTTTTTTAATATTATAAATTCTTTGTATGGCTTAGAGCAGAGGTCTCCCAAATTTTTAGTTTAAGGGCCACACTGACTCCTCCACTACGTCCCAAGGGGTCAAGACCTTTCATCATACTGTAGTCTTAATGAGCACTAACAATCGGGTTCACTGCCGCGGGCCGGATCGGTGGTGCTCGCGGGCCAGAGGTGGCCCGCGGGCCGTAGTTTGGAGTCCCCTGGCTTAGAGCAACACGGTCGACATAGTCAGGAGTGGCCATTCGGAACATTTTCCCTCTGTCAACTCGCTTATGCCCCATTTGACAGTGCGTGTCAAATGGGGCATAATTTTGTTTCATTTTTAATGTGTGAATGTCGTAGCTACAGTCACTACAGTGTAGAATGTTTATGTGTGCGACCCCGCCACCCCGCAAAAATGTTTTAGTATTGAGAGAGCGCTATGGCTACTCCCGACTATGTCGACGGCGTTGCTCTAAGTTGTATGGTAACTTTTTATAGAGAAAAGTCAGGACTCATCTTACGGTGAAAAGGGTAGTAGCCATTACATATACTCACGACTGTAAGTCCCTAAAGGAGTAAACAGAGGTGTTCTCCTGTTACATTAGTCTCTACACTCACGTTTCGCCTCTTGCATTAAATCCCATGTAATAGGTAGCGAGCCTATTGCCAATTAATATTAATAACGACTATAATTATATTTGAATCTTGAAAGGGCAATCAAGGGATTGTGTCGTTGTGAGAATAGACAGTATCCTATGTAATGTAATTACATACTGTGACCATCTATACATATAAAAGGAGAAGCTGACTGATTGACTGATCTATCAACGCACAGCCTAAACCGCTGGGGTTAGAAAGTTGAAATTTTGACAATAGGTTCCTTTTGTAACGTAGGCATCCACTAAGAAGGGATTTTTCGAAATTCAACCCCTAAGGGAGTTAAATAGGGGATGAAAGTTTGTATGGAAAATCGTCACTTAATGGGTTCAAAATTTCACGCAAGCGAAGCTGCGGGCGGAAGCTAGTCAATAATATAGTCGCTTTATATCCGAAAATCCTGAACTGTGTTCATCACTCTGAATAACTTTTACTATGAGCGAAACTCGGAATTCATGAAAAAAATATACGGGGTGGATATTGATAATATGACAATAAATGATAGCACGTGTTCTATGATATGTTCTAGTACTGTACACAAAAAATCTGTTACTTCCAAGCACATTTTTTTTCGCATGATTTTTCAATTTCACTCACTCATTCGTGTAGATGAAGGGACGTTGAAGTGGAAACTTATGTTAACTGTCTATCCTACATGTGTAAATAAAGATAATTTTGGTTTAAACGGGTCATAGATTTACATAACTTCGCGTAGAGATCTTGATATTCGTAAAATTTATGATTGATTACGGTTTACTCACGTGCATTTTTCGGGATTGCCCGACTAGTTTCGGACCCAAACGGACCGGGGAGGAGTTACTAGTCGGGCAATCCCGAAAAATGCACGTGAGTAAACCGTAATCAATCATAAATATGAATGTGTCTCACGAAAGTTATAATACAAAAATTCGTAAAATTTTAAATTGTACGAAAATTCCTGTGACTAAACTATTGAACGTACATGATTGAATTATTTGTGTCCGGTCTTAAAACCCATCATAGAATACGTGGTATCATTTATTGTCGTATTATCATATCCACCCCGTATTATATTATTTTGTATACAACACAACAGTTTTTTTCTTTTCACGCACTTAGACTTTGTACCAGAGTTTTCGAATGTAAACCAGTCATGCTGTATATATTCCATAATGAAGATGTTTAATTTTCCCAAACGTTTATTTAGGTCGTGCTTATTGGCTATCTGTATCCATAGTATAAATACTTTCATTACATATAATTCCTTATATTTTAAGACTCATATAGCGATATTGTATTGAATACCTATGTGCAATTCGGCATTCGGTTGTAAATTGAACCTATTTCGTCACACGAACTACGCGCATTCCAAACGTATCAATTTGTTTATTATTGCTATTTATAAGTACACAAACATATTCCTACGTTCTCAACATTATTCAAGATATTTCGTATGTAAACTATAAAGACATTGATTGGTACCAAGCGTGATGTTAACATGTTAGAGGTGGTCGTTGTCTAGCTTCCAGCAATAGTTCGACGTGTAGATACGCTTCGTAGGGGCATAGTCCACGTGTGTACTGATTTGTAACATACTCTTGTTTTTTTAAATACTAACTCAAGTACTTATTAGAATGTATCACCGAATACGACTCAATCCTTGCCTCTAATTATGAGAGGAAAACGTAGCCTCTGTACAGTACTATGCAACTAAAAAGTCGCATCGGCAAACTTCGTAAAACCGATCACTTCCGAACTGACCGTGACTTCAAGATCACGATTAAATTAGTACTGGAAAAAAATGTTTTTTACGCTGACGCGATAAGTGTGAGTGGCGCGAAAATGAGCGACTGCCATTGTTTAGATCGATTCGATCAGGGGGTCTACTCCCTAAGCACGAAGTCCGTGGTTTCGGCCTTAGTTACGAGTGTTTCCTACTCCTTATCACCTACGGACATGCGATTATTTCTGGGCCCGAACTACGAATGAATGACAACACGATTTGACAGTTGTCCCTACTACCGATGTGTTTTTGCCCATCCGAAAAGTTGAACTTGACACTTGTTTTGTTCACTCCCTCGTTTGAGCTACTTCGTTGACGGACTTAGGGAGTGGGCCCCCAGATACAATACGGCCGACGTATCTTGACGAGTCTGAAGTTAGTTGTTTGGCTGCGCAATGAATCTTTTAGAAACGAAATTGTCTACAGCGCAGCTAACCAACTAACTTCAGACTCGTTAAGATACGACGGCTGTATTGTACATCGATGTAACTTATTAGCAGCTGTGTTGTACTGTACTGCTTAGAGTTCAAAGTAAAGTCAGATAACATCAAAACCGAACGAGTAGGTTTTCTCGTTTATACCAAGGCGCAAGTACTGTGATACTTGTATCTCGGCACATGTTTATTCGCCATAAAGAACGAAGGTTTCATGTAGACTTGTGTTGGAAAATTCAGGAACCTGGACCCCAAGTCTGCTAATTTACGAATGCTTCAATGGTGTGTTGATAGTGTGTCGATAGAATAGTTTTATACATTTGGTATTCTCCTAGTTATTTTAACCACTGGCATTCCACTGACTTTCCATTGAAGTTTTAGCAGACTAGACAATCTGTAACAATCATAATGGAATCTCAATAGTGAGTCGCTGGGAAGACACTTTTTTTTTTGTAAAATACTTTGCCTCACACTTAAGATTTCTCTTGTATCGTGGGTGCGTTTACAGACACAAATCGTCACAAGCACAAACGCCCAGACCCGGAACAACTATCTGTAGGCCATACAAATAATTGTTCCGTGCGGGAATCGAACCCACGACCCGTAGCGCAGAATCGCTCAGCCACTGCACCAAACGAGTCGTTCAAATTGTCATGTGTTAAAATTAGCAGACTTAGCCCCCAGGTTGCGTTACTTTACATATCCAGGTCCACACCTGGGTCCACCTGGTCCTGTCCACACAAAGTTTAAATGGACTAATGCAGGTTATTTTATTTATTTTTATTATTTATTTATTTTATTATTTATTTATTTTAAGTTCACATACAGCAAATAAATTATAAACTAAGCCCCACAAAACCGTAGTAATGGTTTGACTGTGGTATCTGGTGAGTCTTTATACACTTATACCATTACATTAGTCTATTTAAACTTTGTGAAACCCTGACCCCGGAACATTGGCCACGTAACAGCAGGCGTAGCATGACCCCGTAGACAAGTGCTTTGTCGACGGAAGAATAGACAAAATGAGATGTTCACAATGGAAATATGTCATTAGAGCCAAAAGTGATATTTAATAAAATGACGAGGCCTCATGTCAACAGGAAGTGCGTACTGCCGCCTGCTATACCAATAATTGGTCAATTAACATTGTCAGATTTTGATTTGGCTGTCACAAATTAAAAGTACAAGGTTAGTCGGAAAGGGGCTACTAAACCGAAAGGGTGTTAAAGTACCCATAATAATGAATAACTTTTGTTCTACCAGTTTCTCCAAAAGTCAACAGTTTAAGAGAAATAGCTGTTCAAAGATTTCATAAAAAAAGAAAATCTATCTATCTTCGGCTATGATCAGCTGTCTTTACATTTTAGGTCATATTAAGGGTCACGGATGAGCAGCTTCATTTTCTGAATTCGTAACTATAGCAGGAATGAAGATTTTTTGAAAAAAACAAAAATAATAATTGTTTTTCATGGAAATAAAAATTATCGAATTTTGAAATTTTAACACTTGCTTTAAAACAGTTATCAGTGATACCTACTATAAGTGGTTTGTGGGTTACCTACTATTAGTACCCCCTTTCCGACTAACCTTGTATATGTATTTATGTCACTTGTTTTTTTTTATAATTTATCTCAATATATTATGCATTATTTATTATTCTTCCGTGTGTCACTGCAAGGATACCAACTGAAATTCAGCGCTGGTTGTTTGACGCCCAGCATAATTATGCTGAGTTGGTGACTCTTTCGGCATGGGCAAACTTGATAGCATAAAATGCAAAATAAAATGCATGTTTGATTCTTTTATGTTTTTATTTTGTTTTTTATTTTTTATGCTGTTGTTATTGTATCCTTGGCTGATAAAATATACACTTGGGAGCAAATAAATCGAGCCACTCCCTTCCTTCACGTGTCTTGGCGATTAGTTTCGCTTTCCTGAATTATTATATATAATTCTATAAAATATGTCATTTCAAAGTCCATTAAATAATCTTTAAAATCAGCGTAAATTATTCAATAATAACCGTTTTGAATGATAATTTATTGGTTCATAAAGAAAAACAGTAATTTTGATGGAAACTTGGGTAAGGATACAACAGTCCAGAAAAAACAGATGAAAACAAAAATATTGTAACAATCACACTACATTAAGGGTATAATTAAAAAAATCCCCAGGTTAACCTTTTCTTATTGGAGTGCGGGCAATCAAAATGTCATAAGCAAATGAAATACGATAATTTTTTTCTACCCTTTAATTTTTAATTTAAGTTGATAAAAAACTACCCTCATTGTAAAGGTTATCAAACAACCTTTTAGGTGACATATGTTTAGAATTGATCTGTTCCATGATAACAAAAATAATAACCAATATACGTGAAAAATAGAAGCGGCTCAATTTATTTGCTCCCAAGTATATTTTCTTTCTTTCATTAAGTCTATTCTTCGGTCGAGAAAACCCTTGTCTACCGTGTTCATGTTACGCCTGCTGGATGCGTCAATCTTGCTTCCTTGAAAGTACTTTGCCATTATTCTTAAATTTCTATTTGAAATGGTTAACTATCAGTTAGAGTTATCTCAAGTGTTACTTATCAGTACGCACCTAGATATTATTGTATTTATGTGTGGTCAGTTGTGTAGGTTCTATGAATACTTATTTCAATGATATGATAGCTGTTTTAACATTGTTTCTTTAGAATTTATTCGAGATACAACATGTAACAGGAATAACGCAAACACCCCAATTAGAATTTTCAGATATAATCATAATACATACACTAAAATTTTACTTTTATATGTATTTTAAAAAAATAGTATTACTTTTCATTGTTAACTGCATTTAAAATTCAGTTATATGGCCTTGAAATAAGGCTCAACTTTCTTTATTTCAGTAAAAAAGGAAGTTTAAAAAAAATTACACATTAAACATGGTTGAAATCGGCTTAGTGGCCGATACTTGAAAAACTACTTTTCGGTGGTTGAAATAACTTTGTTACCATCAATGTAAACTAGATTTTATTTCCATATTATAGATTCCAGAACCTTTATAAATTGCACTATGACATATGTGATTCTAAACTCAATACTTGGAATTGAATACATAACATCACGCCTGTAATCCCCGTAGAGTTGGGCAGAGGTGTACCTATAGCACACCCTCATTTCACCGTTATGTTTAAGTCCCATGTAATGGGGGGCGGGCCTATTGCCATTACCGGGGCACAAATCTAGACTCCGGGCTGCTACTGAGAAATTCCACACAGAAAAACCCAACAACACTGCCCGACCTGGGGATAGCAGCAGTAGCGCTTGCGACCACTAGACCAACAAGGCAGTCAATCGAATGGAATAGGTACCGCCGCGTGTGAGAAGGAATCGAATTTGAAATCTAATAAACAGTTCAAGTCCGCGACTGTACCTACTTATAATTCTATTAATTATTAGTAGTTTCTGTTGCCATATCTGAAAGTGTCACTATCACAACAGTACATTCGAAACCCATATTGTTATCATGGAACGATGTTTAAACTATGCTAGCATATCCTGTCAGTTTCTATAGTTATCTTCGTGTATTTTGGTAGCTAGTATTTTTGTCATCTAATTATCTGGTCACATTGTTTATTTATTTTTAATCACATGCTGTGTTCAGATTGTCAGGCGTATTGATAAGATTAAAAAAAAAACAGGAATGCTGTATCTGAACACACCATACTTTGTTATACATTTTTTAAGACATGTTTTTGTAAATTTTACTATAATCATTTTGTATTTAATTAGTTTAATTTACACGTTGATATTTTGAGAGCATTTAATCTAGAGTTGTCTGAAATTTTAGTAGTCTGTTTATTAGCCTAAGAGGATATTTCACCAACCTATCATTAACTGTTCATTAAGCTAATTTGGTCTCTAAACTCTTCAATAACTCACATTTGCATTTCACCACATGTCAACAGTGATAATGACAAAATTATTGAACACATTCATATTTAGCTTTTCTGGTGAATAGTTACATAATACATTGACATGTTGGTGAAATAAATCATTTATTTAAATGTCTTTAGTCACCTCCGGTCTTCTGTAAATATCTTGAAATGTTAACGTGTAGATTATAAATGGACATCAATTTTATTTCGTATTCGCTTTTGTTTCATTAGCTATCAGAGCCTTATTTAAAATATTTTAATCCATTTAGTTTTTTGCTCTTGAACTGAACGCGTTGCAGACGTCATAGTACCCCTTAGAAGCTCATGCGCAGGACATGCTGATAATAAGAGCATTGTAAGACCTTGTCCTTAAGTTGGCAACTAATTGTTCAGTTTCCAAACCCATATCCATAAACCTAGTAATCCAAAAGCGAATCGTAAGCTTATGCATGTCAAGTAACGATGGTGGGTCGCTAACGCAGCGGAGGCGCGAGCGCACCCGCGGCCGACGTCGGTGAGTACGCGAGCTACTGCGCGCGCATCCACGACGAGGAGATCTACCACGACCTGTGCGCGGTCAAGAACAGCGTGCGCGACCTACCGCCCGTGCAGCCGCCCGCTTTCAATACAGTACGCTAGGGTTCCTTTTTTTTGTTTCTTTTTGGTTGTTCCTCTTCGGTGGTGGGGGGAGTTGTAGTGCCAGTAAGCTGCTAATTTATGCTAATAATAATGTTCAACGCTCATCCACACTAAGATTCACGTTCACTAATCGCCCATGGGGTACAAGTATCTGTCCATAGATACCCTAATATGTGGTTGATCCTCAGAAGCCTATATTCTGAAATAGCAGTACAACTGGCGAGGCGTAAGATGAGCTTTGCATTTGTGTGAGTGCACATCGAATCGATTGCCAAAAAGCAATATAAACCGGTTTAAACCAAGCAAAGGACACGTCTGCATTCACTCTCACACAAATGCAAAGCTCAGCTTAGGCCTCTCGGACGATACTACGGTTTCGCTTGCATAAAATTGAAGATAGATTTTTTATAAACTCCCCTAATAATTCTGCTAAAAATCCTTAAGAAGTTGCTAACGCATAAGTTTATTATCAATTAAATAAAAGTAATTAGCAAACAAACAGAAAGACGTTGCGTTCATAATGTATAGGACTCCAACAGCAAATACATGACACGTAACAGCCCAACCTATTAATGAGTAACTTGGGGTTGGCTTCCGGCCTAATAAATTAGATATCGCTAAATATTAGTAAGAGTCAATAAGTATGATTGAACGTCAGCTGTAGTCAGGGGGGCTAATGACGTCATATTTTGTGGAAAATATTTCGTTTCATATACAATCAATCATAACTGCAAGGGCTGTACATCGAGTCGGCAATCGTCACGCAGTTGCACTGACTGTATCCTCATTGCCTTCAAGCTTCATTTAGCAATTGCATTGCAGTTGCGACTGAATGTATTATCCCGTGCGGGGACGGGCTAGAACTTCCTCACCGCACGCTGGGAATAGACGCGTGTTGTAAGATTCAACAAAACCCAGTTCACTTGGTGGTAGGATTTAATGTCCGCCTGGCTAGCTACCACCCTCACATTAAAGTACGGCGCCAAGCAGTTTTCTGTGTTTCGTCGTGTTTATGCGAGAACCAGAGGTATAGGGGTATCCCTCTTTATCACTGTTACTTGGATTCGTTTGCTTCATCTTGGAACCTCTCTGCGCTTACCATCAGCGACGAGGGTCAAACGTGACCAAGTAAAATAATTAAAGAAATAATGTACAGACGCCATCACATCAAGCTACCCCAAACTGTCCCTAATCAACCTTAAAACTTTTGCTATAAAGATGAAAATCAATTAAAGAATTTTGACAGATTGTAGTAGCTTTAAGGCGCGATTCCATTAGGCAAGTCACTTGTATGCAAGTTGTAAATTGAATACAACTTGAACAAACCTGCATACAAGCTACAACTTGTATGAGATAGTTTGAACTTGTACATTTTTTTATTCAAGTAACGTGCAAATTGAACGCGCAAACGTTAGTTGCAGTTGTTTGCAATTGCTGAACATCTCCACTTGTATGCAAGTAAAACCTGCATGCAATTTGCACACTCTCAAAAACATGTTTTCAATGTAAGCAATATGTACGCAAATCTGACGTCATACTTGCATGCAAGACTTGTCTAATGGAATCGCGCCTATATGTGCTGGCGTCTGTACAATCCACTTGCAGTTCTGATTACGAATGTGAAACGAAATATATTTCACCAAATGTGACGTTATTAGCTCCACTGGTTGCTAACGTATGTCTGTAATTACTTTTTAATGGAATGATAGAATGTACACTGATATGTAGAAAGCAAGTTTCTATTTGTTAAAATAAGACGAAAGTTATTTATTTTCTTGGACGTAATTCACGAACATTCATCTTGTATTGAACGAAGAAAACAGACCATTTATTACCATTGACACGAAAAATATAGCACAGTTATTATAGCGCCACGAAACCGACAAACTTTTTAACAATTTTCCCAACAAAAAACTGTTCACGGATGACGGACGTATAAAATTCCAACCGGACAAGTAAAAGTTTAGCAAATCGTTCCGTACGGCGATTGAATTATGCATGGCATGGCACTACAGCTCCTCGAATCACGATGTATACAACGCGCCTATTAGTTTTGCTATCACTCTTTTTATAAACACCCAGTTTCTATAGCGTTGCGTTCCTGATGATAAAAATAAGTGGATATCTGAATGTAAGTGGATTAAAATAACTTGTTATTGAATAACGCGGTACGCGTGTAGCGGAAGTCTGTTTATTTGGGTGTTCTACATTGTGGATATGGCGTGCAATGCTGCGCGGCTTTTTGTCGCGTTGCATCGCATCCTACTGTATCGCATAATACATGCAGATTTTCTATGTTTTAGTTTTTTTTTGGAAGATTTGGTCGATATAAAACGGAACATGACGTTATAGAAACGAATTAATGTAAATTGTAGCTATCATATCGTAGAAATAGATGGGTTACGGTGTTTCACAGTTAATGCTTTCGCTTTTACTGTACACTGCGGGAAAAATTCAGAGGGTACACTTAATTAATAATATGTTTTTTTTTTACATGACAGTAACTTAAATATTTAGATCATACTTGCAGTCCCTCTGAATTTGAATACCATTTTTTTCATTCCGAATAAAATAATAATATGTTTTTATATATTTTCAGCTAGCAACCTCATCACATAGTTTAGAAAAGAGGGATTACGTCATAAGAGAGCTGGTTGACACAGAAAACAATTATGTGGATGTACTAAGCAAAATTATCAAATACTTCCTAAGGCCACTGATGCCGTACCTCAAACCTCAGGATATGCAAGTTATATTCTTCGGTATTAAGGTGAGATATGAAACAGATCTTCTATGTTTATGATTAGTTACTCACGTGCACTTTTCGGGTTTGCCCGACTAGTCAGTTCGACTTGCGACGTCGCCGCGTGATCAGCTCATGATTAAGGTCTCCGTTTGGGTCCGAAATTAGTCGGGCAATCCCGAAAAATGCACGTGAGTTAACCGTAACTAATCATAAATATGAAGGGGTTTTACGAAAGTTTTAGATCTTCTATAAGTGTGTTTCGTGTTCTTCTTTACGTATTTTTTATTTGTTCAAGAACTTAACTTTCTAGAATATAAAACTTTCAGCATGCTGGGAATAGACGCGTGTTGTAAGATTCAACAAAACCCAGCAAGCTTGGTGGTACTATACAGTCCGCCTAGCTAGCTACCACCCTCACATTAAAGTTCGGCGCCAAGCAGTTTACTGTGTTACGTCGTGTGTATGTGAGAGCCAGAGGAGTATCTCTTAATATCTCTTGGATTCATGTGCTCCATCTCAGACCCTGTTTGCGTTTACCATCAGGCGCGACAAAGAGTCCCCATTCTCCTTAAAACCCCCTTATTACAAACGATGGTCTAAGGAAAACCCAGGTTTTAAAATAGCTCCGTCTTTTTTTGTTATATTATGTTAGAAAGTGATGGATATATTTTAATTCTGGGTTTATCTTAGTCTTAGTTTAAACCACCTTTTGTAATAAGGGGCTTAAAGTTAATCACATTAACCCTTCATATTTTGCAATGCGCTTTGTCCACAGGAACTACACGAGATCCACACCGGCCTCCTCCGGCAGTTAAAACTAGCAACAGAAGCATGCGTACCAGGCAACGGCACGCCGCGATTAGCTGACGTGTTCCTAACGTGGCGGGAACGACTGTTACTGTACGGAGACTATTGTTCCAACCTCACGAACGCACAGGACACGCTCAAAACGCTGGACGCAAGAGACTCCACCTTCAATAAACAACTAGCTGTAAGTGAATTTCAAGAAAGCTTTGGTTTGATGCATTGACTTACATAATCTCGCGCCTTTTTCCAATGGGAGTAGGCAGAAACTGAAGAATGCCACGTGCTACGATACTTACATACTCCTTTCGCTTCGTCCACGGTCATACATCTTGTCATACACGCACGCCGATTGAAAATACTATCCACCTTTCCTTTTTGAAGAACATCACCAATAACATCGATGTATGTCATTCTAGGGCGTCCTCTACTGGCGTTTCCACTGACATCGGCCTTATAAATTCCTTTTGTTAATCGCCGTTCACTCATTCTCTCAACATGACCAAACCACCTAAGCATATTCCTTTAAATTTTTGTTACTACATAATTTTTTAAATTTCTCATTATTCCATTCTACTCTGTAGCTTAAATACTCTGGACGTTGGTCACCGAACTCCCAGCTCAGCGTTTAACACCGATATTAATCTCGTTCTTAGGAGCTTTATGACTCCAGCAAAGAACTGCTATAGTTTCCGTAAAAAAAAAACTGGTCGGATCTCCAAATATACCACTAGTAACAGGAATAACGCATAAAACTCAAACAACCAAATTAGAATATTCAGTTATAATCGTAACTTCAATCTTATGGCCTTGACACAATGCTTAGTTTTCTTCATCTCAATTAAAAGAAAGAAAAGTAATAATCACGTTTAAAAATTGCACATTTAAATGGATTTAGTAGCCGATTCTTAAGAAACTACTTTCAGTGTTTGCGTTTATAAGTTTACACGTTGTATATTGTTTATTTTACTTTGAAATTTATTCATCGTGCTACATTCTACTTTTTGAACAAAAATGAACCTTATTTCCAAGTTCCTTAAATTTTATTTTGTCAACAGAAATGTCAGAAAGAACATAGCGATGGTCGGATACAACTGCGCGACATACTATCGGTGCCAATGCAGAGGGTGCTGAAGTACCACCTGCTGCTCGACAAACTAGTACATGAAACACAACCGGTGAGTTTCGCGACTATCAGATTACAAGAGAAAATATCAAATAAAAAAAACGAATAGGTATTCTGGAATAGAATGGAATATCCTGATGTGTAGCTAGACGATCAGACGTGTGTTTTGCCGCAATAGGTTACATGTGCTATGTAAGCCACTTCTCAGTGCGGCCTGGGGCCCATTTTGCTAAAAGAAATCTTGAAAAATCGCAATAGAACCAAGGCCGAACCGTTCATTCAGACAGTTTTCAATTTCCAGAGCTACATAAGCTAACACAAAAAAAAACATAGTTTACGTAAACAAAAACTGACTGACGGTTGTGGTTCGTTTGCGTGACAACAAATTTGTTAGTCTAATTGGCCCCGAGGTGCTAAGTAAGCCACTTCTCAGTGCGGCCTGAGGTTTAGCGATATGCGAAAGCAGGACCATTTAGGCGTTTAATGACGAAAAAGTTTAAGAGTATGCTTATAAAAGTTTTTAACACGATGCTGAAGTTGGGTATTTGAACTTTGTACTGCAACTGGCGAGTTCTTGACTGGAAATACTTATGGATCCTCTCTGGCAAAGGGGTATATCGGGCTCTTACTGACTTAACCCCACGCTGGTCGCTCCGGGGTCTTCGGTGGAACTTACCAGTGCGCCTTTTCTGTCAGAGATATTCTTCAAAGACATAAAAGTTACAACACCCGCCTTCGTGAGATGGAAAGAGTATACGCCTTTCACACGTCCCGGGGCTGTACTGGATAATGGGGGCCTACTCTAAAAATCGAACTACGAAGTTTGGGCTTACAGATCGCACATTTTCCAACAAAAGTGTATCGGATCCGACGATCGATTAAATTTTCGCGATTTGACATTTTGTCTTTCGTTCACCCTACTCCCAAATGTTAATTAACATCTAGAAGTCGTATCATATATCGTCGTATCGTATGTCGTCGTGTCGTATCGTATACATGTATTTATAAATTCGATGTTCGTCGTTGTTTCGTTTCGATCCGTAACTTAGACGTTCGTTTTTCGGAGTAGGCTCCTTGAGAGGCCTAAGTTTGCCAGGTGACTACGAAGGGCTGGGTCTTGTTCATCTTAGATTGTTTGTCAACAGAATCATGAAGAGTTTCGAGGGTTGGAGCGGGCAAAGGAGGCGATGGTAGACGTGGCGCAATACATCAACGAGGTCAAGAGGGACAGCGAGGTGCTGGCACTACTCGCTAAAGTACAGGTATTGCTGTACTACTCAATTGTTTTTTTTTTATATTATCGATCTTCTATCCTCTTGAAAATCGCCTATGATGATGTTCACGGTTTAGGTATGAAAACATGCTACGCTTCACCTTCGGAGTAAAGGACCGAACAAAAGCACAGAATAGATAGTAAGTGACCGAACCGAAATCTAATAAGAGCGCAAACGCACAGCGGAATGTGAGCGCTCTCGCCTAACACTAAAGCTCAATTTAGCATGCGCGAAGCACGTTTTCTAAGTATTTGACGCATTAGTCCGGGAGTGAGATGACATAATCCGATGACTCGTATTCATTGTGTACTTTCTTCAACAGGAGAGTATAATAGACTGGGAGGGCGGAGCACTAGGTGCGGGGGGCGCAGGCTTAGCGGCGTATGGACGGTTACTGCTGGACGGAGAACTGAAGGTTAAGGCGCATGAGGACCAGAAACTACGGTCACGATACGTGTTCGTGTTTGACAAGCTTATGTTGCTGTGTAAACCCGTCAAGGTTAGTTAAACATAAATATCCTAGCTACCCGGCATGGTTGTAGCCAGAATTTTGTCCAGGTTAGGGGGGGGGGGGGGCATACCAGCTCACTAAAACAGCATTTTTTTTCTCTAATTTTGGACGTCAAAATTATCCAATTTTGCCCATGCCTATCTTTTTGACGCCCAAATAATTATAGCCGTGTTGTTCTGCCTATTTTAGTAGATTGGGTGCAGACTCTGCAAAATCAGTCAACTTTCTCCACTTCCATTCTTTCCGGTATCTGCCTCACCCTCGATACGCCTATGCTACCAGGAGAACATAGACTGACGGCATACAGTAGCTACTTATTGACAAGCAACAAGAATCCCCCGATGCCTAAACTTGTTCGTGTCTTATTTGGTGCAAAATCATTTGAAGTAAGTTGACATACACGTTAGGAACAGCACCGAAAATTCTGGCTTTCATAACAGAGCGTCAGTCTACATCAACGTCACTAATCGACATACTACATTGAGCTATATTCCGTCACAAACCCCTGCAAATTCAATCTTCCACAATTCAGCACCCATTCACCTTCCGATTTTCTCCGTAGGACAACCAGTACTCCTACCGTGTAGGAGTCCGACTCGCGGAGTACCGTGTAGAAGAGGGCTGCGGCCGCAGAGCGTTACGTGCTGACGCGCGCTGGGCCTCCCACTTCTACCTCGTGCGACGCACTAAAGACGCCACATTCACGCTGTACGCACGCACCGACGACGCCAAGCGCAAGTGGGTCAAGGCGATACGGGATGCCATGTGAGTACAACACGATAAGCTGCTAAGAGTTCGCATATTTTTATGAGTCGCCTACAGCGCGGTTGTGATTGTATATTAGGTATTGAATTATTATCATCTCATCATTGCCTATCATCATCATCTTCAATCGCCATCGTCAATCATCATCATCAATCACCATCGTCTATCATCAACATCAATCAACGATAAGGACAAACATACAATCACAAGCCAATCAGAAGCCAAGTTCTCGTAACAAATGCGGTACCGCATTGACAGGACCCAATATGCTGCTGCGACCCGCAATACCCTCGACGCAGCTGTACGTGTCCCGTCTTCATCACTCTACGAAGGTTGAGGAGATCGTGGAGTACATTACTATCAAGACCAATTGGACTTTGAGGGTCGAGAAGTTGGAGTCGCGCCATAATGTGAATTTTAAATCGTTTGTGGTGCGGGTTCCAACTCAACATCTAGATACCTTCCTAAAAGAGGAATTTTGGCCGAAGGGTGTCGTGTATCGTCGTTTCCGCGGAAGGTTACGCGACACCATGCAGCGCAACACGACGCCGACACTACGTGTACAATAATAGTGCGCTATTAAGTTATATTTAATATGTATGAATTTATTTTGATATGTATGTTAGTCTTTATGGTATTTATCTATGGCCTTTTGTAGCCTGTTATATGTATAGTATATGTGTATCTATTAGTTTCGGCTAGCCTCCACGACACAGGGAATCCTAGTGTGGAAGCTAGTACCAAATGTAATATTATTATTATGTAAGTTTATTGAATAAAGTATTTGACAAAAAAATATTGAAACTTATTAGGTGGATCATTTACACGCAGTAGATCAGAGGATCCCAAAGTGGTCCAGGTGGACCCCCAGGGGTCTACGGGAGACTCGACGGGGGTCTACGTTGGCGTGACAAAAAGATCCAATCTTCACATTTTAAATGGTAATATGGTAGAAATGTAGCTGCAGGGGGTCCACCGGAATCAGATAAATTTTGAAAGTGGCCTATGAGACAAAAAGTCTGGGAACCGCTGCAGTAGATCATGCGGTTTTAAGGAATTACACGAATTCGACATCCTGTATTATCATATTGGCTTACGTATAATTTATTTTCTTTATTTGTTGTTAGTGACAACCTGGAGCCCCCTGGCTGTCGGAGTACGAACCACAAGTTTGTGCTGCACACATTCGAGAAGCCCGCCACGTGTCATCACTGTTCTAAGTTCCTCAAAGGAAGAATATTTCAGGTTCGTGCTGTATAGAGTTATATTACCTGATGACGAAATGCAAGTTCACTAAAAACCTTGTACGACCTAACAGGCTCAGACGCAGTCTGTGAACGCCCTTATAATTTGTGAGATTTTCTTTTTTGATAGTTGTAAAATTTATTGATATCTCTATTGTAGGGCTACCTATGTACGGTGTGCAACGCTTGCGCACACAAGGAGTGCATCGCGCTGTCGGGACGTTGCGGCGGAGGCCTCGCCCCCGCACCGCCACTGCCGCCGCACCAGCTGCAGCACCAGCCCGACCAGGCGCTGCACTACTACATGTGGTCAGTCACTATATTGTTAACATCGCGCTGTCGGGACGTTGCGGCGGAGGCCTCGCCCCCGCACCGCCACTGCCGCCGCACCAGCTGCAGCACCAGCCCGACCAGGCGCTGCACTACTACATGTGGTCAGTCACTATATTGTTAACATCGCGCTGTCGGGACGTTGCGGCGGAGGCCTCGCCCCCGCACCGCCACTGCCGCCGCACCAGCTGCAGCACCAGCCCGACCAGGCGCTGCACTACTACATGTGGTCAGTCACTATATTGTTAACATCGCGCTGTCGGGACGTTGCGGCGGAGGCCTCGCCCCCGCACCGCCACTGCCGCCGCACCAGCTGCAGCACCAGCCCGACCAGGCGCTGCACTACTACATGTGGTCAGTCACTATATTGTTAACATCGCGCTGTCGGGACGTTGCGGCGGAGGCCTCGCCCCCGCACCGCCACTGCCGCCGCACCAGCTGCAGCACCAGCCCGACCAGGCGCTGCACTACTACATGTGGTCAGTCACTATATTGTTAACATCGCGCTGTCGGGACGTTGCGGCGGAGGCCTCGCCCCCGCACCGCCACTGCCGCCGCACCAGCTGCAGCACCAGCCCGACCAGGCGCTGCACTACTACATGTGGTCAGTCACTATATTGTTAACATCGCGCTGTCGGGACGTTGCGGCGGAGGCCTCGCCCCCGCACCGCCACTGCCGCCGCACCAGCTGCAGCACCAGCCCGACCAGGCGCTGCACTACTACATGTGGTCAGTCACTATATTGTTAACATCGCGCTGTCGGGACGTTGCGGCGGAGGCCTCGCCCCCGCACCGCCACTGCCGCCGCACCAGCTGCAGCACCAGCCCGACCAGGCGCTGCACTACTACATGTGGTCAGTCACTATATTGTTAACATCGCGCTGTCGGGACGTTGCGGCGGAGGCCTCGCCCCCGCACCGCCACTGCCGCCGCACCAGCTGCAGCACCAGCCCGACCAGGCGCTGCACTACTACATGTGGTCAGTCACTATATTGTTAACATCGCGCTGTCGGGACGTTGCGGCGGAGGCCTCGCCCCCGCACCGCCACTGCCGCCGCACCAGCTGCAGCACCAGCCCGACCAGGCGCTGCACTACTACATGTGGTCAGTCACTATATTGTTAACATCGCGCTGTCGGGACGTTGCGGCGGAGGCCTCGCCCCCGCACCGCCACTGCCGCCGCACCAGCTGCAGCACCAGCCCGACCAGGCGCTGCACTACTACATGTGGTCAGTCACTATATTGTTAACATCGCGCTGTCGGGACGTTGCGGCGGAGGCCTCGCCCCCGCACCGCCACTGCCGCCGCACCAGCTGCAGCACCAGCCCGACCAGGCGCTGCACTACTACATGTGGTCAGTCACTATATTGTTAACATCGCGCTGTCGGGACGTTGCGGCGGAGGCCTCGCCCCCGCACCGCCACTGCCGCCGCACCAGCTGCAGCACCAGCCCGACCAGGCGCTGCACTACTACATGTGGTCAGTCACTATATTGTTAACATCGCGCTGTCGGGACGTTGCGGCGGAGGCCTCGCCCCCGCACCGCCACTGCCGCCGCACCAGCTGCAGCACCAGCCCGACCAGGCGCTGCACTACTACATGTGGTCAGTCACTATATTGTTAACATCGCGCTGTCGGGACGTTGCGGCGGAGGCCTCGCCCCCGCACCGCCACTGCCGCCGCACCAGCTGCAGCACCAGCCCGACCAGGCGCTGCACTTCTAATTATATATTATATAAAATTAGTCCTTAAGTACGAAAGCGAACACCTTTTCAGATAACCGTTGGACTGTCTATAGTATATTTGTCTCGTCGTTATCATTGACAGTACAAATTATTTTGCCTATTATTATTGATTATTTTTGCTCGATAAGGAAATCTATGAGTGCACATTTAAAACGCTCGCGAGGCGGCCGTGTTTTTTCGCTCTGAAGTTTTCAACGCTCGTTCAGTGCGAGAGAGACCATGTCAAAAAACAATGCTTTCTTAAATGGTGCTTTTGCGTTCGACCACAAAGTTACGTGTAATTAATGTATGTATGTGATAAACGCAGGTACGTGGGCGAGATGGGTCGCGAGACGGCCACGGCGCGACTAGAGCGGCGAGTGGACGGAACGTTCTTACTGCGAGTGCGGCCACATCCGTCGCACGCGCCGCACCACCCGCATATACCCACTGATACCAACCTAGCGCTCTCGCTCAAGTACGTATTATACACGTTCTCGTACGACTACCACGCCTGAACTAACGTGCTTACAAAACTAATAAAAGCTTGTTAGAAAGACCTATTTAATATCACTGTGCTGGACATCGAGAGAGCCAATCGCTTAGCTACTGCGCCAAAAATGTCGTCAAATCAATTTACCTGCTTTTAATGAACGAGGCTGCCAAATGTTCGAGGAAACGAAAAGAAGTATGATTCCTCCGTACACTCTTCTCGTACGTAGAACGCAACACGATTACTGTATGAGGCCACAGTTTTCGCGACTGCGCTCCTTGATGCCTACAGCGTGGTATAGATCTTCGACTTGCACTCCGTACGCGATCCCATTTTTTATGAAGACTGCATGAGACGTGAACCAATCGCCCCGCCCTCCGTCTCTGATCGCTGTATTAATTTTTTGCTAGTTTTTAGATATGTACTCTTTACACCCTCGTGTAATAATTTTTCTCCGTTCTACAGAACAGACAACACGGTGAAGCACATGCGCGTATGTCGCAAGCCTATCGACCAGGTGCAACACTACTACCTGTCAGAGTCGCGCTTCTTCCGCAGCGTCGTCGAGCTCATCACCTACTACGAGAAGACCAGCCTCTCGGAGAACTTTGAGGGGTGAGGAATACTTATACACCTTGGAACCCTCATCCGAAATAATTGATATTACAGTGAGATTTTGTTCTTAGGGCTATATTTTAGGTCAAGATCGGTTCTTCGAACTTGTTGGTGCACGCTGTCCCCTTGTTTAGGATTCAATCAGTAATGTTTGAGCGTTTCAATGCTTGCTGTCCCACTGCCTACTAAAATACAGTCTCATGTGGCGTACCCAGTATGCGAAGAAGCAAGCCGAACCACAAACTCCCCTTTGTTACGAAATATTGTATCAAAAGTTAGGTAAATCCAGGTTTAAAATATACCCATCACTTTCTAACGTCATAAAACAAAACCAGACGGCGATATTTTAAAACCAGGTTTTTTCATATACCATCTTATGTAATAAGGGAGACTTCAACCGTGGCAGAGTATTTGCCGCTATGTGTCATCCGCCTCTTATGAGCGTCTTGTGTCCCACTGCAGGGCAAATGCCTCTCTTTCCTCTTGACATTATTCCCAATCATTGCAATCTGAGCCCCAATCTATTAGGTAGAAGTCTAGCTCTTCTTCTACTTCAACTTCTTTAGTTAAGTGAATCAGGCCTCAGCTCCATTTCATCATTTCTTTCGCCATTATTTTATTTTTTCTCTGACCCACAATAGCCATGTCCTTCTAAAGTAAAGACTACCCACTGCCTCATAATGATAGCACACATACATACATAAACTCACGCATTTTTCCCATGGGGGTAGGCAGAAACAGTGGCGTGCCTAGGGTTCAAAGTTAGGGCAAGCCCGATAGATTTTTAGAAAAAAAAAACCCTGTAAAATTTGACAAAATTCGTTATTTTGCGAAATCACACAACTATTATTTTCACCCTAATAATAAATTGAGTGCAAATAATACAATTGTGTGATTTTGCAAAATCACATACAATTTGGTTTAAGAGCCATCTATGAGCATTACAGGTGCTTTTTTGCGCTCTTCGAGTTCGACGGGAAAAATGACACAATCGCCCGCCGCCGCCAATAGATGCTCAAAAATAATTGATGAGTATAATTACGCAATGTTTATAATGTTGAAAAAAATATTGTTAATTTATAATAGACCCGATCTATATTTTTATGATGTGTACAAATCGCAAAAGTTTAAAAACAATTTATAATTACTTTCGATGTAAACAGCCGTGTTAACTCTTCATTCTTCGCTTCTTTACTACTGCTGATGACAAACAACAAAGCACACTGAAGGCATGGTATCACTAGATAGATTTACAGACATCTATCAGCAATCACATACCTTCGGTAGCTTTGATAAAAGCCGTTTGTTGTTTCGTTCTATTTGTTTAGAGCAATTAATCCTGGCACCAGATAAGTTATTCAAATCATCGTGACCTGATGTATTCCAGGCGTTCGTATCATTAGAGAAAAATATGCAACTGGTGTTGCAGAATAATTTCTTTAAATGAGAGCAACCTACAATCCAAAGAGTTTTGTAAGCCGATCTATGAAAATGCCTATTGTGACTTTGATTTAAGTACTAGAAATACTCAAATCAGGAGTAGGTTCAGGTGAAGTAATAAAACGGTATTTGTCTGCAAAATTCAAAGTATTTACCTTCCCGAGTAACGATTGCACACACTTCAATCCATCACACACAACTTCACACAAGGAACAATTATTTCCGAATTCATCTTATAAGAAAGGCAAATCACAAAGAAACTTAATCACAAACGTTAGAACAAACGAATAAAAGTTACACAATACTTTAAATCACAGAAACTGAAAAAATATATATCGCGTCAAAAAAATGCTCCAATATCGCTCAAAACAAAATGTGAACTAATTTGAAATTGTATCATTTCTATCGAAATACAAACGTCGCGGCATCTATGTGCCTAAACACGCATGCCACACAAATTGCACTCGTAAACACACTAGCGTAATGTTCAATTTCGTCAAACTAACAGAGTCATAAGCCCGGCTTTTCCCTTCATAGAAACTAGCTATGTCATATTCATATATTCATATTCATATTCATTTATTTGCATTCCACAAGGTAAAAAGATGTTAACAAAAGGCTTAGAGCTAAGAGCCGTTGTAGACCCTGTCAGGGCACAGCAAAATTTGTAATTAGATACATAGCTAGGTATTACTTAAAGTTAAAAAGCTAAACATTAAAATAAATTATTCATGAAAAAAAAACAATTACATTCGCATAAAATAAAATAACATTAACATAAATAATTCTAATATTTGGTAAGCAGGTTTTCTTATTTCTTATTTTCTTAAAATACCTTAAAGTAATATTATTACAACTTATTTAATGAGAGATCATATTTTAGGGTTACAAATTATTAATTAAAATTATAGATTCGGTGGGTAGCATTTTATAATTTACTCATTGTGTATTTAGAAGTCATGTTATGTTTCATTAAATAAAATTCTTGATAAATACAGCGTGGAAGGGACATCGTAACACAAACTTCGTGAAAAGGTTCCTCATAAAGCCTTAAATTAATTTACGTAAGTCATTAATATCACAAATGATAGGTTACAGATGTTGTCATTTTTAAGCGCGCAATGTACTGCGAATGCAAACAACGAGTCACAATCACAACCGCAAGCCATTACTCCGCTAACGCGGTACCGGCGCGCGGCGCGGCGCGGCGGCGGTACTGTCAGTACAGTGCCTACACGCATACGCACGCACACATCACAAGTCTGAGTTCGGCACGGAGTCGCGTTGCCGCACAACGCTTTTGTAAACGTGAAAAGTAGCATACCTACGTTTACACTACTGATAAAGAAATCACCTAACAAACACATTGATAAACCGAACTTGAAATTTAGTTCAATTGACTGATTGCTTACAACAAAAAACAAAACATTGCTCGTTCGCTCATAAAATAACATAAGTAGGTACCTACCTAATGATTCCGATGAGGTACCTACCTACCTACATGGCAATTAGTTGCAAACAAATTAACACTCACCTTAATCTCTCTTATTAGGAGTGAGGGACTCCTAATAAGATAGGGTTCAAAGTGGCTGCCACCAACTTGCTCACAAATCCTAGCGCGGCGCAGAGTTTCAGCGTGGACACGGGGCAATAAGGTGGGGTCTCGGACATACTCCGCACGGAGCGTCGCAAGCGATCTCGCATTTCTGCTGCCGTATTGCACTCCGTAACAAAGTCCCTATCTTGACCCCACAGACAAAACTCTAGTGGGGTCAAGTCTGGTGATCGCGCTGGCCAGGGTTGTGGATCGAACCTCCCAATCTACTGGTCACCAAAAGTCGCTGTAAGGTGTAAGGCTGTCGCACTGAAAGAGTCACGTGTGGGGGAGCGCCATCGTGTTGGTACCACGCATCCAGGAAGTGGGCCACCGGCATCTCTCTAGTTACGGGCACTAAACGTATGGTTACGACTGTTACGTATCCGAGGCATTTTCGTTCAAAACACACACAGTACAACACAGACAAAAAAACAACTCTACTGATAATAACTAATACGCTCAAATCCAAAATCACGAAAAACAACACAACCGTTTACAATGAACGCAAATCGGAAACTGAACTGATCAAAAATCGGCGAAATTCAAAATTTTACTTCCTTTACAATTTCGCCGACAAGCCGTCATAGACTCGTAGGCACCTAGATCATGCACAGACCAATAAAATGATAGACTGTGCCAACGCATTAAGTTGTACTGACAAAATAAATTGCGAAAATGGATAGGGTTAAAATTTACTAAAGATCAGATTACATCGGTTAAACAAAGGTGTTAATGCAAAAACAAATGTTTATAACAAAAATTGCCTAAAAAAAAGGTTAATTACTAAAAAAACTTATTTTTTTACATTCAATTTATTAAAATTGATAACAGTATTGGACATACTATCAGAGATCATTAATAATCCCAGATAAAAAGTCTAAATAAAAGTAGTCAATCTGATATTAATTTACGTAATAACGCATCTGTTAGATTCATAGGCACTGGCCGCTATAGCTTTGTCGATACCGCGCGTCGGCGCAGCGGCATGGTCGGCTTCTTTGAGTGAGCGAGATAGCAGAAGGTAGGCAGGAGCGCGCGCTCAGTGACTAGTGCCTACACTGCCTACTTTGTTACGCTCACTTACTTTGTTGCGATAACCTCGGTTCGTGAACTTTACCAAAACAGCTGATCGGGAGCACTTTTTAAGTTTGATTTTCATTGCTGTTTTACGTGAAAATTGTGAAATAATTGTTTTTTTCTTTTTTATCGCATTGGGATGGAAAACAATAATGATTTTATACACTATAAATTTAAAAAAACTGCAAAAAAAATCGTAAAAATTAAGAAAAAAGCGACGAAAAATTCCAACGCTGGGGGGTTCAGAATCATGTACTGGATCCATGGTACACGTATACGTTACGATGTCCCTTCCACCCGGTATACACATGTCTATATTTAAGGATGTATTTATTGTAATTATATTCTTTCATTCAAGTATTCATTCACATTATAATAGATTTTGTTTAATAGAAATAATTTTAATTTATTAATATAGGTGTTGTATTTATTTATATTTTTTATTTCTTCCGGTAACTTGTTATATATTTTTATCGACATGACATAGGTACTTGAGGAGTGCATTTTTAATCGGGATGTAGGTAGGTTTAATCTATTTTTATGTCTTAAAGTAATTTTAGTTTGTATGTCTTCTCTTTTTGTGTAAAATTCCGGGTATTTACGTACAAATTTACAGATTTCAAAGATGTAGAGGCATGGTAGGGTTAAAATTTTTTGTTCCTGGAAGTGGGGCTTACAGCTATCCGTTTGTTCAATATTGACTAGAATTCTAATAAGTTTTTTTTGTAGGGTGAATAGTGTTGGTGAGTCTGTACTATTACCCCATAATATGATACCGTATTTAAGCCATGCATAGGCATATGCGTAATATGTTACCAACGCAGTATTTATGTCTGTAGTTTTTTTGATTTCCCTAAGGGCGTATGAAAATTTTGATAATTTTGCTTTTAATTTTTGGATATGCGACTTCCAATTTATGTGTGTGTCTATGTCTAGTCCTAATAGGGTGAATTTGTTTACAATTTCTAGTTTGTAATTTTTATAACTGAAATTTAGATGTATCGGTTTTTTTTGTCGTGGGTGAAATGTCATTATTTTTGTTTTATTAAAGTTAATTTCTAAGTTATGTTCCATCATCCAATGAGTTGTAGCATCAAGTATTGAATTTAATTTATCATTAAGGTTGAGATTAGTTTCGCATGAGGCAAGAATGGATATATCATCCGCAAACAGAACACAAGGTTCACTGATATGTTTCGGGAGATCGTTAATATAAACTAAACTGTCTAGCTATAAATATGTGAATATCTACACGGGATTTATCAATGAAATCGAAGGAAAAGAGACAGACGGCTTAAGCCGCGTAAGAAGCCAGCGCGTGCGACCGGAATGCAAGATCTTGCAGGCGGTTTGGCAACGTTACGTTACGGAGGCCGGCCGAGGCGCGACGCGAAATATATTGTTTATTTATGTAAACCTGGCAACGTAGGCCACACGGAGGCTCGCTGCATTGCGCGCGGAGTTTAAACATATTTTGATTTATTACAGTAGGTATTAGCTGTTATGAGACATGATGATTCAATTAATTCAATACTACTTTACATGAGTTTTTTTTGTTTTTTTTTTTTATTTATCTCGCTTTCCTGATATAAAGCCGGGCTTTTCGGCTTGTATGGAAGGCACGCCACTGGACAGAAACTGTTGAACGCCACATCCTTACATACTCTTTTCGCTTCGTCCACGGTCATACATCTTGTCATTCACGCACGCCGGTTGAAAGTACTACGTACCTGTCCTTTTTGAAGAACATCACCAATAACATCAATGTATGTCTTTCTAGGGCGTCCTCTACTGACGTTTCCACTGACAGTCGCCTTATAATGATAGCAATTTATTTCAATGTCTCCAGCCTAAACTCAAACCTGCGCTGGCCGTTCCGTCGCGTTGTAGCGACTGTGATCCACGACTTCCGACCGCTGGAGAGTTCACAGCTGGCGCTGAGACCTGGGGCCAAGGTGCTGGTGCTCAGCAAGGAAGGCGATAGTAGGGGCTGGTGGAAAGGACGCACACTTGATAAGGTCAGTTTGTAAACCAACACTATTCTAAATGATTTAGTGTTGAGGTCCAATCATCTGAACAATTTAGTTGCTTTTCTTGGACTAAATAGTTTTGTCCTACGTTTTCACTAGCAGCGTCTTGGCAAGTAGAACCCTTTCTCAACTACGTTGGGATCAACTTCTAGTATAACCAGATGCGGCTGTCATCAGACCTCTGCAACCCAGTTACTGGGCAATGCCGATATCCTAAAGTTAGACCTGTTTGTAGCCTTTCGGGCTTCTGACTTATCTATGCTTTTGACTACTCGTAACAACTGTCAACGCTCATTTGTGACAAGAACTTGTTAAGTCCGAAATCGGTATTTTTCAGATATCGCCTTTGAAAGTTTTGAATAAAGGCGTTTTCTCAATAATCCCGTTTTTGGACTTAACACGTTCTTGTTGCAAATGAGCTATGTATTCATATGTAACCCGGGACCGACGGTTAAACCCGAGGCTCAATGTGTTACGAACGGTCACCCATCCACGGGCTGACCGTGGCAAGCGTAGCTTAGCCTTGCAAACCATATGATCGGCGCGGTTATTAATCAGCTTGCTACTTCGATTCCCTGTTTTTCACTCTAAATAACCAGCAACATTCCCTTCAGGGTGACAACCGCTCAGGGTACTTCCCAAAAGAATGCGTGCGTGAAGAACCGGAGTGCATCGGCGCACTTGACTGATGTCAGCTTTGCCTCGCCGAGCGCGAGCTACACTTCTCGTCGCCGCGCCCGCCCGCGACTGACGATGACCATGACGACAACGACACTGCGGACCTCGTGTAGAGAAACGAGGATAAAACGAAGCAAAAACTTCATTAAATATACCTGTACATCCTTCTTGAAGGAGGAAACGAACGTACTGAACTCTGAAGGTATCAAATTCGTCATAAATAATAATAATGAAATGGTCCTTCTGCCCTCTTTGAAGATATAACTAATGGTCCTTTCACCCACAAAACTTCAAGTATTGAAAAATGGAGTATGGACAGACATTATTAGATATTTAAAGGGTGTTTTATTCCTTCTGCAATATTCTGCATGTGTTAAAATTGATAAAATTAACGATACAGAAAATAGTCTTAATTTATTGATTCTACTAGATCTAAAGGAGCAACTTCTTTAGATTTCGTGTGAATATTTCTAAAGAAGACGTTTTAGCTGATGTGTAATGAAGAAATTATACTTAGATTAATGAGTGTTATGACATGTAGAGGATGGGAGACGAGGATATATTTTCATATCGATGTTAAAAGTTCGATAAACTTTAGTAATTAAGGTTGCATGGACTTGCAACGAATTGTCGAGTCGAGTCTTCGGAGATAGTGACATAGTAACTGCGTCTAGAAGTCAGTGTAAATAAGTTTACGGTGTGTATAAAATATATGTTTACGTAAGAAATGGTCCTTTGGCCACGAGAAGCTGATAAATATTTGACTGCGGAAATAGTAGTTATATCATTGTCAACAATACAAATATTGAAAACAATAACTAAATGTTTAAAAGAAGAAAGAGTTTAGTATTATTGTAGGTGAAATATGTATATGTTTTAAAAATCACTTAACATATTTTGTCCGTAATACAGAAAAATATATTAGCTCAATGTTTAAATATACACCAGTGGATAATATCCCATTATTTAATAAATAAATGCAAAGCTACATTACGTAGTCCTTAGGTCATTGATAGAGTCTGTTCAACATTTATTTATCACTGGCAATTCAGGGGTACATACATCCCAACTTACGAGTTTGCAAATAACGAAAAAGGCAATAATTTTCGCGAGCTCGCTAAAATGAATAATATATTTCTCTTTTTCTTGCGGGCGTGTAAGAGAGATAGAGTTTCGTGAACTCACGAAATCTATTGTCTTTTTCGTTTGATAAGGAACTTTTTGGACAGACTTTAATCACAGAGACACTGTTGTGTATAGACAAGTTCACTTTTGTGAATATTTTATTTAGATGAGCAAGTGACTAAGTAAGCCAATTTACACGACAATTTATTATGTCTGCAATTGAGAATGCGTTGCGATTATTTTTAACGCGATATTGTTTAAAAATAGTCGCAAAAAGGGGACAAAATTTGATAATGTGTGTAGCAGAGAAAAGAAAGACTTGCTAAAAGGAGAAATTCTCGCGTGAAGTGACACTAGGGGGGGGGGGGGGTGACAAATGAACAGACTCTACGTTGAAAATTATTTTTGCTGATCACCGACTTTCAATAAAGCCACGGATTAATCGATAGGTCAACAAAATGCAGTCACAGTGCAGATTTGGATAAGTAGCACACGACAGAATAATTTTGGTCAAAAAAAAATTGGGGGGCGTGACCGGTAAAAGGTTGGAAACCCCTGCCCTAAATGTTCTCTCTTTGAATATTCAATAATTGTAGTATTTAAGGATATTTTATGGGCAAATTCAAGTGAACATTTTTACTATAATAATACGTATTACTACGTACCTAATCGAAATTCTTAGAACACCAATAAATATTTTAATTAGTCGCATCGCGTTCTAACATTAACTTTAAAACAATGCATATTATTTTAGCGTAAATATTAAGCAATGAATTTTATTATAAGTATAAATTAAAGTTTATTTCGAGACAAAATCTCTAGTCGTGTGAATGGGGCTTTACGGAGCAATCTCACTTCGGTGTTAATATATGTGTAAAATACATGTGCATATAATATGTAATTGTGTATAAAATTATATTTGGTGAAATTCTAAAATGTTAGACTTTACTGATAAAATGCGTTTTTTGCGACTGATCGCATCGATCAGTCCAATTTTACTATAAGACATAGAGTATATTTAAAGCTGTTAAAATAAGCTTCTAAACTGGATGAGCATTACCACTGTATGCGACCAGCAGCTTCATCCAGTACAATGTTCGTAGAGGGAAAATAAAACAATATTAAACAGCGTTTTTCAGTAAAGTTCGTCTTCTAAATTGATCTTCATGTTTGGACTAAGAACTCGCTCTCTTCTCAGTTGGCACTCGGCAATGTTTTGATGGTGCGTATCGATGCTTTAATGTAGATATATTGTAGAGACGTGTGCTTCAATGGCACACACTATGTTGGATGAGTGTACGTTTTAATGCGTCACGACGGTGTTTGAAGCTTTATAAGCAGTTTATATACGAAAACTTAGTTTGTATATGCAACACTGCTGGTTCAGGAAGTGTACTACTTTTGTAGTACCACAAAATGGAACATTTGGAATGACGTGCAGTCTGCAACAAATATGACGGTATATTTCTCTTTGTTCGCCTGGGTGAACATAGTGGAATTTTTGGTATGTGGGTGAATAAAGTCCACAAAATTTATAAAAAAGTCGCCACTGTTCACCTGAGTGATTTACTTCCAAGGTGAACAAAGGACACCAAATACGTCGAATAGGGTATTTGACTGAAAAAATCTAATTAGTCCGTCAGTTAGATTATCAAAAAAGATTTGACCCATATTTTTTCTTTTGTTACGTAAACCAAAATTGATGAAGATACGACACTTTTAAAATTGGCAAAACGTCACAAGCACAATTTTTACTTGCTTCTGACGTCACAAGCCCCCACTCTTGAGTTTTGATGCGTTTTGTCTTTCCAAATATTCATAGATTTAACAAAAGAAAAAATACGTGTCCATTCTTTTTCAAAACTCTTACTGGCGGACTAGATTTGCAATTTATTGATGCTGTCAACATGCCTATTGCTTCACCTGGGTGATATTATCTAGGTGAAATGAATTCGAGGTGATATTAGGACACCAAAAATTCCACTTTGTTCACTCAGGTGAACAGAGTGAAACATACCAATATGACGTTTCTCTGCGAGTTTTGAGACTAAAATCGAGACAAGAATCTCTTAGGATGACGCATTAGAACGTACACTCTGGATTGTTGTTATATATCATGTTCATCTATCATAATCGTACAGTCTTGGACTGTTCACCTGTTCACTTGTTCACTTTAGTCTTATAGCGACTTAGCACTACCCACCATGACCGAAAGTAATGCTCAACTTGTGTATTAACAATTTCTATATTAGTTGTATTTTACAAGTGTTCAATAAGACTTAAATTTGAAATACTGTCACCTCAATATCGCCATTATTTATTCGCAATAAATCACCGTTTTAATCATCATCAAGATAATCATATCTTTATCATCTGCAGTAGTCATCAGAAACTGGGCCGTCAGCTCAAAAGCGCCCTAACTATTTTTTTGGTATTTTCCATTAACAATGAGGAATGTAAGATTTCTTCAGGATAAATATTTAATAATTTGACTGTGAATTAGGCCACCTTTGCGCTTGCTAAATGTTTCGAGAAACTTCCGATCAACGCAAATTATGTAGCATTTATTTTTGCAGTCCTTAATATATCCCTTAACTAACTATCATTATAATAGTTACTTAAGTCGTTTCAACTCCTTTAAAATAGTAAATGAAGTCCCAAACTTTGTCAAGATTTTTCGCAACTAAAACTTTACAGCGTATATTGGCGTAATGTAGATAATCGTTTTATTGACTTATTATATTATTGAATCTTATCAATTATCTTCCCGTGGGTTTTGCAATCATCATAATAAAATTTAAAAAAAAAACTTTATTTCCTTATAACTAGTGAGTTTTCGACAGAAGTTCGATTGCAGTAATGTCAAAAACTAAATTCAATCGAGAGATTTTGGATTGATAATCGGTTATGGATTCTGGTCGTTAACAGAAAAATTATTACATAAAAGTTCTATTCAGCAGTCAACATCTTAGCTTTAAGGCCACAGTCGCAATATTCATCTTATTATTCCGCTCTTCTGCTTTCTATAGCCACAGCGTGACCGCCCCATACAGTGATTCAACGATTTTGAAGGTAACACTTTTTAAAGGCGACTCAGAACAGTGAATTGACGCTTTTTAAGGTCGATCCACACACTTCCGTGCAGTGTCCGGGACGTGACAGGTCTGTATTCCTCTGCATATAAAAATGTGTCGGTTCCGACACTGAAGTCATGTAACTGGCGCAATTCACTATGTACAAGACACTCCTTGGACTTTGCAGGGATGTGTGTGAATCAATCTTTAGTCCTCTCGGCACTTTTTTTCTATCGGTCTGCTTCTAGATCGTCTTTGCGGAACGTAACCAGGCAGTTATTGGAATCGGAATTAAAATAGTTGACCCAAATACTACACTAACATCATAACTACTAGCAAAAATAGCACTAAGGGCAACCCCTAGTGGAACTCGGACCTTGGCTTAGGGCGTTGTTGGCGGGGGATTGAGAGGGAGATAATTTGAGGGCTGAATTATCTCTGTGAACCCTTCGGAACAGTGTGTTGACGGTTTTTAAAGGCAGCTCCACTACCCCCGCCCACGTCATCACGTAACCCTCGCGTTGAACTACTGTATGGAGTGGTTAGATTGTGTTATCATAAATCCAATACGCCAACAACATTTACCTCAATATCGCCACTCTGTCTACATTCCAATGCATAGTATTATTTTCTTTACTCGTAACTAAACTATTCGTACACAAGTTTCAGGTCACACTTTGACTCAACAAGGTTTTCAATTAGTCATTCTATGGTTCTATTAATTTATTTTCATACTTATTTAATAAAATTTATATTTTGACTCATTATCACGGTCACAATTATTATTCACCTAATTTTGTCTTCCTATTATCCAAATATTACGATGTATAATAGACTCATATTGAGTTAATTTCATATTTTAATGTAACCTTATTTAATCTTAACTTCGAAACATAACTCCCCAATCTAGTTCAATCCATGATGCTTCCAAACAGTCATCCACATATCACGAACATAACAAATTAATTATAAAACAATTCGAGCTTTACTTTTTACATAAAAAAAAAACTAAAAAAACACAAAAATCGATGACTAAATAAGAAATATAAATTAAAAAATAGTAGTCGGTTTATGCCGTGTTTATTAATTAAAGTAATTATTGTCCTCGTTATCTAAATATCTAAACTCAAATATTCCCATTGACATTTCACTTAGGGCTAGGCATTCTGGTAGCTACGATACAGCGACAAAAATACCTAGTGTGCTCTCTGCCTGCTATCACGTTTGTTTCATTTATTTTAGTTAGTTTTAATTCAAAAAGATGCAATCGATGCACGACTCAACATGGTTCCGATCTTGATCGAATAAGAAAAATTCTGCGCAAATCAGATAAATACCTACAAACATTTGCTTTACGCTTGATGACGTAAAAAAACTGTTTTGCGCAGCCCTTTTCTTATTCGATTATAATGGGAACCGTATGTGACGTTTCTTCATCTCTGAAATCGCATTACTCTCTTCCTAACTTCACTAGAAAAAGGCTGTATAAGTTCTCAAAAAACTTACCATTTCTAATCTTAGAACATTTCCATCTATAGGTACAGTATGACTTCAATGTAAATATTGTTAATTTATTGTTGTAATTGTAAACAAATAAATGTAATTAGTAGACTATCAATAAGTCGACGTGCACAATGAATGTTATCCTTCCACGTTGTAGGTAAGTGTATATTAATTATATAAGTACATATAAAAATAAACACTGTCTTATAATATAAAAAGCGTGGAAGTGGCAATATAGTTTAATATTAATATAATTATAAACTAGTACCGATTCTGTCGCGCACAAACTAAACTTGATTCAGGCTATTGCCATCTTTTTCACTCTGATAAAATAAGAAAGAGACGGACGTATACACCGTGGGCCCGAGGTACCCGAAAGATTTTAACCACGCCTTTCCGATGGTATAAAGGCCTATCCGCACACAACAGTGACGGCACAGTGCCGACACGTGCCGATCAACAACGTATCGATCAGTGTCAGTGGAATATGATATTGTACCTTAAATTTTGTATGACGATAGCCGTACTCGTCAGTGACAGTGACGTTCAGTGATGTCAGTGTTACGCCGACATTCGCCGGAACGTCACTGTCACTGACGAGTACGGATAGCGTCATACAAAATGTATGGTACAATATCATATTTCACTGACACTGATCGATACGTTGCTGATCGGCACGTGGTCGGCACTGTTGTGTGCGGATAGGCCTTTATGATTAGTTTAGTTTGTGAACAAGAGAATCGGCATCACTGTCTCTTTTTTTTTAGCAATATGCTGACAAGTTGGGCTATCAGTTATGTATTCTAAGCTACGTGTGCGCATTTTATTTACACTTTTATCTTATTACATAATATAGTAGTTTTTTTAATAGTATGACAACGTAGTAGACTTTGAATACTATATATTTTTACTAGATAAAAGTTATTTTACACTTATTTAGAATAGTGTAAATAAACTCAAATTTTATCTTGCTAATATTTTCAGAGCCACTTCCATCTCGTCATAATAAATTATATAAATATAAATTTTAAATGGATTTAAATGTTACTTATAAACACTAGTGCCACTTAACAAAATAAAATTTTAAAATATGCTTCAATATAATCCTTATAATAACCACAATATAAACACTGCTTTATAATGAAGTTGTGAAGAAAAATATATCTATTGATTAAAAAAAATAGTTAATCTTGTCCATGGCGACAGGGTGCCGTACGTTGTTATGTAAAAAAATTAAAAAATATTATATTATATAAAAAATATATGAAACATAGTAAAGAATATGGTTGTTGTAAAGTAATAGATATATATTTTTTCTATTTAGTTGGCGAGCCTGGGGCGGCGTGACGGGCGTGTCACGGCGGCAGTGTGATAGATAGATCAATGTAGAAAATATTAATTTGCATTTTTATTCTTTTTAGATAAAGCAATTTTAATTTTATTGGGAGTTGGTCGCTTATTGTGTGGGGAAGTCAAATTAGTAAGCTCCTCCACTCGTTCTAAACATTCAAGATGTATAAAAAAAACTGCAATTATTAAAAGAAAATCTACATGTATGTATAATATTTTCCCATTTATATTGTAAGTTAGCTCCTAACCGCTCCCAATCAGTCGCTAATTTTATGATTCGTGCCAAAATATTTTAAATTATTATGAGCAAACATAACAATATGATCTCTGTAATATTAACGCTGTTAAACGATATATTATTAAAATACCTACGTACGTTGTTCGTACACTAGAATATATTCATTTACCAATTCAATATATACATTAAATACATACTTTAAGTTCGTCGGATGCACTCTTGGGTGATCAGACCTTCATTATTTTAAATGAAGTTTTGCTGTCCTGAATTTGTTTCTGGACTAATTTATAGTTTGAATAAGTGTAGCTTTTTGCAATTTTATTCTTAGTACAAATACTTGCTTGATCGTCTTTTGAATGAAGCACTGTTAGGTTGTCATTTGTTAAACTTGTTCACAGAATGGTAATTTATGCAATGGTTTATTTTCGTATGCAAGTCGTGTCAATGTCAAACGTTAAACCTCGGTGATAATCCTTATTTACGCTGTCCTTGTCCTGAAATTGTGTAAAGACAACTTTCTGTATAATATTTCATATAATAACAATACCTAAATATAACATGACTGCGTTGGTATTTTTACGCATTTATTTTTAGCATTACGCTAGTGAACATCGTTATGGCCTAAGAATAATTTATTTCTAAGGTTTCAACAATTTACAGCGTAAATAAAGATTTATCATTGTGTCCCCTAAATGTAATCCAATAATTTGACATCATTATAATTTATTAAGTGTAGTTTAATAGCAAATTTGTGTTAAATGTATGCATGCATGGAATGTTGGTGCTAACAAATTGATTTTGTGTTCATTTATCATTACGTTCCCAGTGCTTGGCGAGTGCGCGTGCGCCGCGTTTACGTCAGTAATAAATTGTATTTTGATATTATTTATGTTCATGTTTGTAAATATACAGAAACGGCATATCCATTGTTCCGTAGTTAGGTAAGCCACTCCACAAATAAATACACTGTTGGAGAATTTTATTTGTTTTATTTTGAGTCTGACACAAATAACACTCTTATAAATTAAGTACCTATTGATAAATCTGTAACAAAAATAAATGTAGATCTAGTATAAAAATATGCAATATAAATGGATACCTTGGAAGTCAACTGATCCAAGTGTAATTTTTTGTAAATTGGGTTATAAACTTAAAATACTTAGCTATAGAGTTGAAATTCAATGTCATTAAAATTGTTACTTGGATCCAGTTGGCTTCTAAGCTATTCAAATGTATGCTGTCTAAATAATATTTTGCCTGACTAACGGCATAATATAAGCTATTAAATTAGTAAAATATCATAAGTTTTGGTCCCACAGGGTAGTCAAAATAATTAAGTTCAAAAGGAAAGGAGAAGAATCTACAAATTACTGATTATAAACGACTGAAATCAGGTTTTGATAATTGCAGATATCAGATACGTATATTTTATGGCGTCCGTTAGAGGAAATCATTATAACTTCTTATCTTTAAATCTGGACAAATAATTACGAGGCTAGCCTTAAAATATTTTTAACATATAGCTTCCGCCACAACTAACTCTAGTTGGGAGCGGACTGATGAAGGCTGGAGTCCAACCTGTTTTAATCTAAGTTCATTGATAACTAAATACCATAAATGACACATTTAAGAGGTGCTTCACCAACCTAACATTAACTGTTCATTAAGCTAATTCGGTCTCGTAAACTTTTCAATAGCTATCATTTGCATTTCACCAATATATCAATAGTGATAATGATAAAATTATTGAACACATACCTAAATGTCATATTTGTAGGTCACATCTAGCTTATCTGGTCAATAGTTACGGACTACTTATTGATGGGTTGGTGAAATCGCCCATAAGCGTGTAAATGTGTCACTTAAGTATAGGTAGTATTTTAGTGTGTTGACCCGGCTAATTAAGGCTGCGTTTTATACGCCAGTAGCACGTGCAGTTGGATAAAACTATTTACACATTTTCTAAGTTAATACGTAAATGCAGCCTTACTCATTAATATAATAAAAGTTGTAATAATTGCACGACCAGCAACATAGATACAAAGTAGATCCCAGTTATAAGCTAGAAAGATAAATATCGAAGATAAAACAATAAGGATCGCAAAAATATGATATCATTTTACATTCTGGGTACCCAACCGGGCAAATATACGCGAAAGAATTTTGTCGTCGCATTTTCTCGGGCCGAGACAAGACAAGCTATGCATTATGCAAGATACGTTTGGTGTAGTGGTTGAGCAATTAGCTTCTGCGCTACGGGTCGCGGGTTTGATTCCCACACGTAACAAATATTTGTATAGCCTAGAGATAATTATTCCGGGTCTGGGCGTTTGTGCATGTGAAGATTTGTGTCTGTAAACGCACCCACGATACAGAAGAAAACCTAGTCAGGGGCAAAGTTGCTTATAAAAAATAAATGCGACGACAAAATTATTTCGCGCTACGCATGTTAGAGTTGCAGAGCTTACACTATATCTTAGCGGTTCATGGTGGCGCTGCTTGTTAAGGCATATCTACATATTTATAATAAGTCAAGTTCAAATATTTCAATTTAGTTTCATTTTTCGCCGCCAGCAAGATATACTGAAGCCACTCGCGTACTATTACGAAGTGGAGTCTTCGTAGCATTTACACAGCTCACAGGATCTGCTTTCCATCGCGGACATAACTTCCCTAGCACATTACTCAACGAAGTTGGCCCCACCACCCACCATCATGAATGGTAAGATAGATTAAACTCAAATTACATTTATTACTTCAAGTCAGGAGTACTACTGCCCAAATACGTCCTCAAGTCGGTGACGGTGGATCTGATCAGTTTGCCGGGGATGGTCGGCCGGTTCAGACGTTTGTACGCGGCGTACCGGTGGCATCCGCCGAAACTGTAGTAGTAGTCTCCTCCTTCAGAGCCCTTGATCCAGAGAATGTCTATTGGCGGCACGTTGCCGGCTTCTTCTTCCTTCTGGAAAATGATATGGTATATATTATCATCTTTTATCATCGCTATAACTGAAACTACTCTCGTTGGTCTAGTGGTCGCAAGCGCGACTGCTGAGCGTGAGGTCTTGGGTTCGATCCCCAGGTCGGGCAAAGTGTTATTTGGTTTTTCCGTGTGGAATTTCTCAGTAGCAGCCCGGAGTATAGATTTGTGCCTGGTTGATGGCAATAGGCTCGCCCCCTATTACATGGGACTTAAACATAATCGGCGAAATGAGAGTGTACTATACACCTCTGTCCAACCCTTCGGGGAATAAGGCGTGATGTTGTTATGTTAAAACTGAAACTAAACAAGGACTACGTGAAAGTTATTTCTTTATAGCCCGGCCTTTTAATTTAGAAATAGTCTGTAAATACTATAAATTAAACTCGCTTTTCGCGTCTGTCTGTTTGTCCGCTTACTTCTTCTAAACTACTCAATGGACTTTGATGCGGTTTTCATCTTAATTTATGTAATTTCTTCCGGAAGGTTATAATACGTACCCGAGCGACGCCGGGGCGCGTCGCTAGATTTGTATAAAAGGTAAACAATCCTTTAATCGTGAAACATTCCTTTTGCTTCAAGAGTGTATTATACATAAACATTTAAAGAAACTATTTAGTTTTTCTTGTATTATTTTTGTTTACAATAAATGTCTACTTTAAATAGATTTCTCTAAAAAATCAATGCTTACGCTCATATTTGTATTCAGAGAAGTTTCAAATACTGCTTAAACTTATCTTAAACTAAGCTAAGCCTAAGTAGTGAATATCGACAACTTTAGCTCTGTAAGCAGCGGATCTGGCGCCACCAAGCGGGCAAAGCAAACAACGTTTTTCATTTTGGGCTATACAAAGCGTCCCTTAAGAAGTGATACAGAAATGTTGGTGATGTGATGCTGATCGCGTGTGATAATTGTGTACATCTTCACATTTGTGTTTGTCCCGTATGAGAAAGGTCACCTACCTAAGCCACACCATTCGATTCCGAGCCGAAACAAAAAAAAAATGGTAAGTACAGGTATTTTAACTTTTCATAATTGCTAATGCCTAAAGTGCCGACACCTAAAGTTGATAATATTGACGAACAAAATTCGCATAAATTAGCACGCTCTGGGTCCATACCTCACAAGTTTGTTGACAAAATGAAATCATAAAATACTGTAGATATATTGTTTATCGATAACTGATGACTTGTTCACCTCTAGATAGCAAATTACATCGACTCTTTAACCCCAACATATTAGTTTAAAAAACAAAAGAATTATGTTTACATTTCTTGCCTACTATCAACGTAATTACATAAATGGATCTATATTTGATTACTTAATCCATTTCTAGTTACCGATAAAAAAACTCATCGATACCTGTAGTGGAAACTATTAAATTTATAAGTAGGTATAGCAAAGTACTGTACACTTTCCTTCAAATTCCATGGGCAGCATTCAATCACTACTTCACTACTACCTAGTATAAAACAAAGACGCTTCCCGCTGTCTGTCTGTCTCTATGTCTGCTTAGATCTTTAAAACTACGCAACGGATTTTGATGCGGTTTTTTTTAATAGATAGAGTGATTCAAGAGGAAGGTTTTATGCTATAAAACGTACACGTGCGAAGCCGGGGCGGGTCGCTAGTAAATGATAAAAATATACAATTTACTAAAGTTTAAACCTACAAATATTAAGAAACGGTACCTACAGTAAGCAGTTAGTAATGGACCTAGTATGCCTCCTTGTGGCATGCTATACAAACAACGACTTATATAGAAAGTTGTTGGGCTTGTTAGCAAAGTCCTTACCGAATGGGGTCAAGTACAATCAATGTAGGATAACTGTCAATGATCTAGGTTACCTGACCGGCTGAGTACATATTGATCGGCCGCGACCACTTCGGATATTAGATATCCGTTGAATATGGATTAATATGGGTAGGGTAAATCATAAAGTTTTCCCTCTTAATAAGTAGGTAAGTATTGCGCACACAGCATTCCTAGTAGTATTGGGTCAGCCTTACTTACACCATACTTGGTCAACGGTAAAGAAAATACCGATTATAACTTATAACAATCGACAGTCGTGAAAAGAGATGATCTATCAAGTATGCCAACCATAAAACCTCAAAAAACTGATGTGATTATCAACAAAAAAAGTTCATTATAATAGTACCTACTTAAATAAAAACACCCGAATGCTTGAAAAACTAACTAAAAAGATGGAAACAAGATGATGTAGAAAATAAAAAATAAGAACTGAAAAGATGTAAACAACACGATGTCTGAGAAATTTACGTACTTACCTAGTTTTTCAAAAAAACTTGGTATCAAATCATAGAATGCTGTCGGAGGCTACGTGTGTTTTTGAAAGGCATTTTGGGAATGACATAATTCGTAGGTAGCCTCCGACTGCGTATTTTTTAGTATTAATTTATTTATCAATATATGTTACCTATCTATAAATATCTACCATTTTAATGAGGCCTTAGCAAATCTATCTATAGACATCTCATTTCACATACCTCACCATTCACTCGCTCTAGACAGTAGATTGTAGATCCTACACAACTTTCAGGTTACGGAATTCTTAAACGAAGTTAATGGCTGTAAAATGGTCAAGGAAACATGTTGATTTTAAAAGACCTATTCAATGATGCCTAGCCCACAAGATATGAGAAGCATTTTTTTTGACTCTTCCTCTATTTGTTATTCCGTGGCCATCATTTTAATTTTATTAAAACAAAACCTAGCCTATAAACATCGCACGGTTTAGGGAAATCGATATACCCGTTATTCATTAAAATCCATCCTGCCTTTTTGGGATGTTTCCTTACTTTAAAAAAAAAAAAAAAACTTTGCGCCACTCTTGGATTTCTCCCGTAAATAGGTACGGGAGAAATCGTAGTGTGGGGCAACGTTGGTGCGTTTACAGACACAAATCTCACATACACAAACGCCAGACCCGAAACAACTAAGTATCTGTAGGCCATACAATTTTTTGTTCCGTGTGGGAATCGAACCCACGACCCGTAGCGCAGAAGCCAATTGCTCAGCCACTGCACCCAATTGCTCAGCCACTGCACCAAACGTGTCGTTGTTTCGTCATAAATCGAGAAAAACATAACCCTGCCTTTGCTGTCGCGCAGTCGGGTAATTACCCTGTATTTGCAGTCGCGCAGTCGACTAATGAATAAATTCAATAACTCAGTTTTTCTTACCTGTATAGTCTCCATGAGCGATACAACTTTATCCTCAGTGAGTTCCGGTATGAAAGGTCTGATGATCACCGACATCGGCACGTCGTGGACTTCCTCCTTGTATGCGCTGTGTACACTCGTCATTCTCGATGCTATAACCGATAACAACAACATTGACCTTATGAATAAATACATTTTAATGTTTTTTTATTTACACGTCGACTGAATGAAAACGCAATCTAAAGTAGGTACCTAGGCTATCAGATTTATTTGTAATCTGATTAATATTTTGATTTGCCATTTGTCCAGGATTTTGCCTGTCACGCTGTAAGAACTTTACTTTTTTATAGCGTGAAGATAGGAATTTACAGACCGTTATAGGTAGGTACTGTTTTAGTAGGGACAGGAATATATATAGGCTTCATTTCCATTATTAATTATTCCAAATATTAATTTAATTAACCCAGACAAGTTTAGTGTCAACCAAAAGCCAATTGACTTCCCGGACGTTTTACCTAAATTAACAAAGAATGGCGTAATTGTTTAAAAATAATCGTGACTTTATTTGTAAACTGTAACATCGTCTATTCATTATGAAATTCGCATGTCATGATCAAGGATGATCCAAAGTTTTTTCAACAAGCTATGAACACTCAAAATAGCCACAATGTTTTTTGCTTTGATCAGTTAAATATTACAGTTTTCTGTCATAGGTACCAGACGCTAAGAAATAAATAATACTTACAATTTCTCGCGGACACAGAAGCAGTTAAATTGACAAACGATTTTAACATAACAGCAAAAAACTTTGGTATAGTCAAGTGACTCGGTCGACAGTCGGCGCGTTACTAACTTCAACCAAAGAGTATGTAGCGATATAACTAATGATGCCACCGACCACCTGATTCATACTTTACGCCAAGGTCAGCCATGCTCTGATAAAAATAAACACAAACAAGAAAAGGCGAACTATTTACAATAACTACGTTTAAACTAGCGTTATCAGTTGACAAACAATGTTAATCTATAAAATCTATAGATTTTGATATTAAAACGCTAGGATAGGTGATTGATTGATTAGCTGGCAATGGTATTGATGTTATTGTTTTCTTTGCAGGGGTCATACAACTTACAAATGTACTTACTCACCCAAACAGGACCATTTGCAGGTTATCTGGCGTCGGGGTGCGAACCCAGTTCAGGCGCCCCTTAGCCATTTCAGCATGCCTTCCGCCCCGCCAGTTGGCGCTGTGTTTAGTAGCCATTATATGTCGCCTATCTATGATGAACGTAGGTAAGTTTGAAATGACTGCTGAGTATATTAATTTCTCAAGCCTCAGCGTCCTCAAAGCCTCAACACTGGCCTTCAGAAGCCGGCGCTAAGGCGCCCCTTATGCCTCGACGGCCGGCTGCCTTGCACCCCCGGGTAGAGACGGCCCTGCACCCAAAGACGCCAGACGCCAGAGCACATCAACCTACTACAATCTGTCAAATTTCTTTAATAGATTTTCATCTTTATCGCGAGAGCGTTAGGTTTAAGGTTGATTGGGAAAATTAACAGTTTCGGGTAACTTGACCTGTAAGTTGGCGTCTGTACTAAACAATGTCTGCCGTGGTAATGCCATTCCTCAGGGCCGGGTTTAAAGGTTTGTAGGCCTTAGGTGAATCGATCATTGACCATACTTGATAGGATAAATAACATTAGAAAGTAATTAAATACGTATCCTATCTAAATGTCAAAAAGTTAATTGCATTTAGCTTCGGAATAACTTTGAAAAAAAACCTAAACAATTCTATACCCTATTTCAATAACTGGTTTCTTGATAGCTCCGATCCCTTTCTGAGGTCCCCGTGTAATTCAAGTCATAATACAAATTCGACACGCTCTTGGTCCCAATAAGTATTGTAGTTTATTACAAAACCAGTTGTTTTTTTCAAAACTTTGACTTTTACGGTTCTACAATTCAAAACCAGAATTTTCAAAAGTGCCAGTAGACCTATCACAACAAGGCATTACCAAAGCATCGAAGCCGACGACCTTATCGGTAAATGTAATGTTTATTTATACAATTTTAAATGTCAATCGTACTTGTTTTTCGTACATAAATGCAAAATCATTATCAAAACAACCTATACAGGACATAAGTAATTACACAAATGCGTCGTGAAATTACGCCTTAAAACCACACGCACGGCATTTAGCTTGATTGAAAATAAAAACCTTTTTTTAAGGGTTCCGTACCCAAAGGGTAAAACGGGACCCTATTACTAAGACTCCGCTGTCCGTCTGTCACCAGGCTGTATCTCATGAACCGTGATAGTTAGACAGTTGAAATTTTCACAGATGATATGATGTATTTCTGTTGCCGCTATAACAACAGATACTAAAAAACAGAATAAAATAAATATTTAAGGGGGCTCCCATACAACAAACTTGATTTTTTTGCCGTTTTTATAGATAATGGTACGGAACCCTTCGTGCGCGAGTCCGACTCGCACTTGGCCGGTTTTTTTTGTTTGCGGTAGTGTTGTGATCTAATCTAAACCACCAAAGGACCAAGCATAAAAAGGGCAAAAAAAAATTTGCAGAAAAGATTTTTTTTGTGATAGAACTTTCAACAAATTATAATGGAAGCACGGTGACAAAGCTGCACGGCAGCGGCAGCGCTATATCGCTCTGTGCAGTCAGTTAACTCAGGGCGCTAAAATAACTCAGATACAGAACACCATGTTTTCTTTATTGTTTGTTGAATCTTATTACGTCTCATGCAGGGTCTATCTATGTCACCAGTAGATCACGCGGTTTAAGGAATTACTCGAATTCTGTTACACCTGTATATTTGCTTGCATTTTGAATTTGCAAAGTTCTTCATAATAGTCGCAAGGTGGTTCATGCATGCTTTTGTTCCGTACCTAGGTAATCACATTATCGCATGTTTGTGTAGTTATCAGAAGTAGATGACCCGTAGTACACAAATTACATGAGCTTTGTTTTGAAAACAAAGAAATTAAAGTAATGATTGTGTAATTACGATAATTTGAACTAAAACAATGTGATAACATTCACCAAAAATTTACGAATGTTATTTAAAAAATGTGTCTTAGAGTAGAGATCGTGTTAACAGTTTTTATGTATTATGTTGGGCCAAACAAGGATGAACGAAAGGCAATTGATTGCAGCTGAGATGTGAATGCTCAGAGTGATGTTACGCGAATGGACAGAGTTAGAAATGAGTATGTAAGAGGAAGTCTGAAAGTGGCGCCGGTGACTGAGAAATTGTATGGAAACCGATTGTCGTGGTATAAGGAATAAGGAACAAGTCGTGAGAAAAGTTTTGAGTATGAATTTGGATGGTTATAAGAGTAAAGAAGACCAAAGAAACAAAGGATGGATAGTGTGAAAGATGATATAACTAAGGGGTGCCTTGCCTACTGAGATGACGGCTAATAGAGATGTATGGAAGAAAAACACATGCTGCGACAACCACAAGTTGGGATAAGGGTAGGAGGATGATGATGACTTAGAAACGTATTACTTTGATAAATTCTGGACAGTGCCAACCTTGCTGACTGGCTCAATTTTCCACCACGCCATGTTCTATTCTCGTATAGCTCGTGCCTACAGGGGGTCTACTCCCTAAGCACGAAGTCCGTGGTTTCGGCCTTAGTTACGAGCGTTTCCTACTCTCTATCACCTACGGACATACGATTATTTCGGGGCCCGAACTAAGAATGAATGACAACACGGTTTGACAGTTGTCCCTAATACCGATGTGTTTTTGCCCGTCCGAAAAGTTGAACTTGACACTTGTTTTGTTCACTCCTATGTTTTGGGCTACTTTCGGATGGGTGACTAACTTCGTTGACGGACTTAGGAAGTAGGCCCCCTGAAACGAGAGCAAGAAGTAACGAATCAATGCACACCATACTTTCAAACTGACAAAATGGTATTTATTAAAGGGATACAAGGTTTTAAATAAATGAAACAACTCGTTTAACTACACAAAAATGTATTTTAATCAATCTGATGGTCGCAATAACATTGAACTCGTCGTCGTATACATGTGTGTCCGCGCCGCCCCGCCCGTCTATGGGTACTATATTAACATTATAACCATTATAATAAATAATTTATCGTGAACGAGTAAGAAAGGTGCGATCGGCGGCGGCACGTGAAATTACAATGTTCCACAGCGTTAAAACATCAATTAAATTTTCGTTTTTTTATCTCGTATACTGTTTCAGATATTTTGTTTTAGAACACATTAACTTAACACTAGCAATATTTTTTTTATATCCAATCTATCACTAAGTGGAACTAATTTTAAGTTACAATCGTTAAGATCTTGTTATGCTTCGATGAAAATGTACGACGAAATAAAATAACATTCAACTTATGGCTAACAAGTAAAATAAATTGTGCTACCAACATTTTAGCACCACGATAATTAAAATATTTGTTCTGATATTCACAACTCCTGGGTTACCGTGTCACCAGGGCCGAATTTAGCTTTTGCAGGCCGTAACATAAGTCAATTATACTAACTGGTGCATCAGTTAGTCTTGCACCTTTTAAGTTTGACACCTTGGGCCTTACCTAAGTTCGGCTCTGTATAAATAAAAATAATAATTGTAAACAATTAAAATTGACTGATATTTTAAAACGACTCCACATTTAGATTAGTTAGGGCCAAGTTGCGTGTGCGCGATACTAACACAACCATTGCTAATAAAATATTAAAATTGCACACAGTTCAATGCGTCCGCGCAAATATAAAGTGACTTTGAATCAACACCACTTACCGACATTTTGTATCAAAAAGTAGGTACAGAATTAATAATGTTTCAGTGCTCGCTCAATAAGTATTCCAGCAATAATAAATGTATATAAAAATATGATTATTATATTTTATATTTGATTGCGTATACATAAGTTTAAAGTGCAGTTAACGTGCTCGTATGGTTAGTATATTATTATAATTATATCTGTACATAGTCGTAATAATTTTATAATAATTATAAAATGCGTGTATAATATTATTGTTGGAGCAGAGATTGAGCTTGAAAACGATTATGTTTTCACTTTTATAACGTATACATTACGTGTGATAATAGCTTAGTTATAAATTCAAATCTATGGGCCTATGCACACGACGTCTTTTTTAAGCGCAGTCGACGCGCGTTTTCATCAAACACCATACATAAAAAACGTGATCATGTTTCTTAATATGGAGTTTGACGGAAACGCGCGTCGACGGCGCGTATAAAAGACGTCGTGTGCATAGACTCTATATTTGAACTTAACATTTACAGTACAATTATGAAGATTTTAGTCTTCATAAGAATTATTTGCGATGAAATTTGACTTTTGCCAATGCACAAGGCTACAATCACGCTATACATTCCCAGTATGAGCTGATCTAGCATTGTATGGACTTTCCATACAAGGAGAGGTCATCTTATACTGGTAATTGATAGTTGTACAGCATTGATAAACAGTAGTGATTCAAAGTCATAAAACACACGAACGCACTTCATATAGGACACTAGTCAGCACAAAATATCTGAATACTTACAATTAATAATATTACACTAGTTTCACCTTACATCTATCGTATAATTATAACCACCGTAGAGTAAAAGATTATTAGAACGAATAGAAACACGAGATCCCCGCCATATCGATGTGATGATTTACTTTTGTATATAAATTACTAATACTGTCCAAATAATAACTTTTCGAAAAAAAAAGAACTAAAAAATTTAAAAACAACGTCACTGGTAAATAATAATACTATAAAATAGTTGCCGTTGAAAATTAATTTATAATAAAATTAATATAAATATAATAATAAAAATAAAATTGTATAATGATAAATTGTTTAAACAAATACTGGGTTCCAGTCGTATAGAGTTCGTAATACAAATAAAAATACGTTTCATTACATTTCCTTCCAAAAATATCGCTAATAATATGTAATCTAAGGTATATTGTGTAGTATACAATGTCCTATGTCCTAAGGCTAGGCGCGTCGCCGTCGCCGCCGCGCGCGCCGACGTAAGTAACCGGTCGTAAGTATTTAGTACCTGACCTACTTAACATAATAATAGTAAATGTAAATGGCAATTCTGTGGAAGCTGCACAATTATGTGTCATACCCGTAACCTGAAACAATAGTTTGAAGTTGGTCAGCTTGAAAGCTAAGGCCCTTCGTACATTACGATACTCGCAAGAGACGATACGTCATCAGTCGCATGCCAATAGAATACATGTTCCGCTACTCGAGGTTCGTACATTATGCTACTAAAAACAAAGAAAATTTCATCATTTGCATTTGCATCACACACCGCTAGGACGTTTTTTTTATAATTATGTCGAGTGATTCTAGTGACGAAGAAGCACTTGCAGTGTATCTTTATTACAGAAATAGAAACAATACAAAATACTGGGTTCACCCTTACATTACCAGAAACATAAAGGTAGTACAGCCATGGATATTTTTCTATTTCTTGAACAAATTTATTATTGATCTGCTGTTCCGCCGCCATTTTGCCGAGATGCGTAGGAGACGCGACGCGCGAACGACTGACAAGGCGGCTATTGCGATACTAGTAGCAGACGCGTAGGATACCGGTAGCGAAGTGTGCGAATCACCATACAAATGTATGTGAGATACTCCTCGGCGACTCGTCTCTGAGACTCGTGTAGGATACTAGTCGTCTGTAAGTATCGTAATGTAAAAAGGGCCTCAGAGTTGGTATTTGTGTAGATCCGACGTGATGCATGGATCCACAAAGCAAATAATCAACCATATAATTTTACGTTTTAGTCTTTCCTCTTATAAGATATTTCTGTCCGCGCTTATATTCATATCGTGTTATAAACAATTTTCAATAAGAAAAGATTGCATTTTTTTTCAATTTAGATGTTTTTTTAATACAACAAACTGTATTTAAGATTTATACCTGACGTACGGGTGCGCCTACGCGCCTACGGCGAAAGATCCTGATGCATGGGGTCGTAGCCCATGGAGCCGTCGTAGCTGGGCTGCGGCTGGTCGTAGCCCGGCGCGGGCAGCGAGTAGCCCATGGAGTCCTGCGTCGGAGCCGGCGACATCATCGGTGTAGCCGTGCCCGATGCCGCGCCCATCGAGTACGGCGACGCGCCTGCAGCTGCGCACGCGCATCACTCATGTATACGTGTATAGTTAGTTGGGGGGGACTACCAAAGTGTGTGGGGATCTTTCATTGGATTTTAATTTATTTTTGTAAGGTATGGGTATAACAAAACATTGGACAGAAATTGAATTGAACAGGTTTTGTATATAAATATTATGACAAAATATTTTTATATGTATAATCTGTAATTTTCTCTGCAATTATAATCTTGATAATAATGAGGTTATGGAAGTTACCTCATACAAAAATATAGTTTATTGAAAATATATGCGATACTGTTCAAGGGGAAAGCTTGTTGAAAATGACGATTGAAAGTGTGTGATAGTTTTTTAATAGAATTGAGATATAACGAGAGTTAATGAAAGATGCTCACAACACTTAATATGAACTGAGATTTATAATTCAAATATATAGAGATATTTTTTCTCAAGTGTATCGTTATATTGACAGCGCTTAGCGCAACAACAGCAAAGGTACGCGGTGTGTAAGGCTACGTACGCACTGAGAGGCTTACTAAGCGCCTAGAACCTAATGTGTAACTCTTGGTTATTCAGACAACGAGCAGTCAGGATGTCTTATGACTTGACGTTGGCTGCGAGTCCGGAATAGACAATTATGCCGTCTGCACTAAAGTTTGACGTCTAAATTTATGCCTAACTCTCTAGGACGCATATCTCATATCTCTCTTAGCCATAAAAATGCGTTGCATCAACCTTAAGAGCGCTTTCAAATTGGACGGTTGCCGTTGAGCTAACAAAATTAGACGGTTGTTGTCGGACTGTAGCCGTGCCGCAGCGGTGTGGCTCTCGAGCTGCAAACGGGTGGTTGTGTTTTTACATACAGTTGACGCGACGAGAGAGCAGTGTGACGTCCGACCTGCTGCCGTGCGTGGGCGATGCGGACGACGCACTGCTCTCAGGCCGTGTCAACTATATGAATAAAAACAACCGCCCGTTTGCAGCTCGACAGCCGCACTTCTGCGGTACGGCAACAGTCTAATTTGAAAGCGCCCTAAGGTCTGCCTAAATACTTAGGGCATGTCCTAACTTTACGACATCGATTTTCCGAGTCTTAGCGCTAAGCAACTGCTTAGCAAGTGTTAAAACCGCAAAACGTCACTTTCATTCACTTAGGTAACGTCAAGCGTAGGAGTAACTTTACGTTATCTAGGTGGTGCAGATGAATTTAATATTTAGGATTGACTTAGTTTAATAGTTTCTTAGTTAAGCTCTGACTTTAGTTACAGTAGACGTAATTATAAACTAAAGCCCTCAACTTACTATAATCGCCTGAATTGACACACACAGACACGCACTGTATATTGAGTATAGTGCACTCTTTGTATGGGACTGTGTACCGATAATACCTTAGAACTCTTGTTGCAGTGCGTGTCTGTGTGAGTGCGTCAATTCGGACGATCATAGGTAATTGAAGTACTGCTTTAGCTTATATATACTGTGGTTTAGTTCAGACGTGCATTAGTTGTCTATTCCGGACTCGCAGCCAACTGAGTTGGTTTCCAATGAATTAGTTGCCTAAATAACCAGGCGACATACTACGTTATAGGCGCCGAGGCCACTATCACACAGGCATTTGACGGGCGTGCCCTAAAACGTGAGTGTGGTAGGAGCCTAAGTGAGCCCTCAATCAGTGCGAATTAGCCTAGGTCTAGTTAATGTCTATAGTTTACTGTAATATGCCGAAGCTCTGGCGGGCGGTGAGCTAGCATCGCGCCCCGCGCCAACCCAAGGCAAGTCTGTGTGCGAAAACGTATCTCTATGTAGCGCACGCTTCCACCCATATAGTACAGATACTGAAGGCTGATATACAATTACATATCATGCTTATGTTATATGAAAATGGGGAGATGGGTTGTCCGATAAATGGAACCCTGATTGATGGGAACTTAGAGGATGCTATTAGTTTTTTTTTTTTGTTGTGGATTCAATGCAGAAGTAATCATAAACATCTGCCCCATTAGTTATGGTGATGTAAATCATTATACAAGGTGTAACATAAATAACGCACAACTAGGGTTACCATCCGTCCGGATTTGTCCGGACTTCTAGACTTCTGTCCGGACTTTGTCCGGCTCTTTAATTTGTCCGTATTTTTTGGCTTAGATGGAATACGAGTAATGAAAGTGACTTATGTAATATCAAATAACTTTTTAATCTTTATTAACTTCTCATTCATCTAAAAACAAAATATAAATCTTTAACAATCAACTTAACGAGATCAAACAATAAATCTTCGTATGTTTGCATTTTGTGATTAAAATGTTCGGACTTTTATTGAAATGTCAGGCTTTTTGTCAGGACTTTTCAAATTTCTAAATGGTAGTCCTACGCACAACCTCTTCTACTGTACTCATCATTATGAACAACTTTTACTATGAGAGCAAATATGAAATCGCGAAAAAAAATCAGCTGTTCCCTACACGTTGACGAGTTATGCGAACATTAATGTAGGGAACAGCTGATTTTTTTTTCGCAATTTCAGGTTTGCTGTCATAGTAAAAGTTGTTCATAATGATGAGTACAATGACCCCTTAAGAGGTTGTGCGTTATTTATGTTACACCTTGTATAAGTACAAATCTTGCACTTAATATAAAATTAAGATTGTGTTTCTTTTACCATCATTGTATGATTCAGTCGCCTCTTACGTTTTGAGAGATACACAAAACAATATACATTCGTCATTTAAAATCACTAAAACTGCTCATTTATGGTAATTATTACAATGAGTATCCAAGTTTTGACGTAACAACAATGGCCAATAGTGCTTAGTTTCGAGTCTCTTTCGGAAATTCTGAGGAGAACTCTGTACCATTATCCCTTCAGTATAAATACTTTAAACTGTATACATACCGGCAGCTTTCTTCGCGGCGTACAAGTTAGCCTCCTCCTGGGCCTTGCCGATGTTCTTCTTGTAGCGAATGCGCTTGTTGCCGAACCAATTGGACACCTGGCGACAAGGTGTGACGTCAATATGTGTATTATAATAATATCGTCGAATATGACTGAACTCTAATTGGTTCATTTTTAACCGACTTCGAAATGAAGGAGGTTTTTACACCAATTTCTCAGAGATTTGTCGTTGTTAAGTCGGTGCCTTCAATTTGTTTCAGCGTAGAATTGCACAGACTTCTGAAACTGCTAATTTTATATATTTTATTTTTTTAAGTCAGTTTTTACTTTTTTTAATGTTTGTTATGTAGCTGTACGCTAGGCTCACATCATCATCTCCCTGGCCCCAAGTTACTTGGGTTCAGCGTCATATATTTTTCTGTTCTATTCCAGACGCATAATATATCAAAGTAAATTATCGTCCCATGTTCAGTTACATTGTCTATGAGGACATAATAAGGAATGCTCATATTCGATACGATTTGTCCTTATTATAAAATTGACTGACTATAAAAAAAATGGTGAGTTGCGCTTTTTACGCCCAGCATAAGATGTCCGCGCAAACGTTGATTTCTGCAAGAATTTGGAGATTGCAAGCATTTAAGTCGGATATGGACCTCAGGTCATCGCTCAAAAATGTCCGAACCGAATGTAGACTAAAACGCGAAAAAGTAGACTAATTTACGTCAATGGGCGTAGTCGAATCTTCATAAGTTTGTAAGATAAATTAGGCATTGTAAAGACGACATAGGATTTAAATTAGTTTGTTGGTATTTCTATGTTTATATGGCGGTGTACTTTGGCGCGTGCTCTGGTGGTGTATGTAAACTAAGGACACTTTTTTGGTGAATAGACCATTGGTCCGTATGTTTCTACGTCAATGATTGCAAGGCATGGTTTACAAGCGGAGAAGCCTATACAAGGTCATTGGAAAAACATTAACAACCTCTTATGGGCTCATTGTACTCATCATTATGAACAACTTTTACTAAGGGACAAAACCGGAAATCGCGAAAAAAAAAACAGCTGTTCCCTAGTTATGTTCGCATAACTCGTCAAAATGTAGGGAACAGCTGATTTTTTTTTCGCGATTTCATTTTTATTCCTGTAAGTTGCTCATGATGATGAGTACAATGATCCCATAAGAGGTTGTTAATGTTTTACCAATGACCCTGTTAAGCCGACTAATTAATAAAAATAAAAAAACTCCATAAGAATCAGTTACAGTTGTTTTTCATTGTTCCACCTAAGTACACGAATTGTCACAATGATTTACAATTTTATTGTTAAGTTAAGCTTTGTAAATAAGATTAATGTTGAAACTTCAAATTAAAAGTTAAAAATTACCGTAAGCGTGCCGACTTGAAAGAACTTTCACACGGTTTTAAGACAATAGGCTGGGAAGGGCTGTCTCGCGGGTGTGTTTTCGTCGGCGGCTAGCCGTGTCGTGTACCTATACTATAGGGTTGCCAATTCTACTAGTTACCAGGTATTTTATACTAATTTCTTAAAAGCTTTTTTTTATTGAAAAATTTAATCCTCTTTCAAGGTATGACTGTATTACCTGTAGACAAGATTTGCAATTTTCCGATACACCTTGAGAGGTTTTAAGCAAAGAGCTAAAAAGTTATTTCCAACTAAACACAAAAAACCTTAAGGTTTTTTTAAGACTTCTATGTGTACAAATAAGCAAATATAATATTCAGTTTTACTATTGATTGAGATTGAGAAAAAATTGAGATTGTATCGGTTTGGTTTGCATGTTGCATTATTTTTTTACTTGCATATATTTATGGACGGGAGAGCGGTGATGTATACTGCATCTAAATCAGCGATGTAGTTTGGCGGAATTAAAACGAAATATTGTATTTGTATATTAATTTGTATGTCATGGATTTACGCAAAGTAACGCCTGATTCCATTATTTAACTTTATATGTTGAAAACTTCCTCCCAGACTTGGCAACCCTAAGTACCTGCGATACAGTAATGCCACACTTCCTTGCGAGCTCCTCCTTCACGTCCTCACTGGGGTAGGGGTTGGCGAGGTGCGAATAGAAGTATTCGTTAAGCAGCTCCAGCGCCTGTTTGGTGAAGTTGCGTCGCTTCCGACGCGCGTCGAGGAAACTGAAAGGGGAAGTGACGTCACTGTACCTGGGACACGGTAATGCCGCATTTCCGCGCCAGCTCCTCTTTCGCCTCCTCACTGGGGTAAGGGTTGGACAGGTGCGAGTAGAAATATTCGTTGAGGATCTCCGACGCTTGCTTGCTGAAGTTGCGACGCTTTCGGCGCGCGTCCAGGAAACTGCAAGCGGGAATTCGTATTTTTTTTTTCGTAATGTTTTTTTTTTATTTGTTATTGAGGCCAAAGTTGAGCTGGTTTTGTACGAAAAACTCATGGAAATAAATTTAGTATAATGTTAGATTTAGAAAAACATGAAAAATTTAAGGCCAATTGTTGAATAATTCCATGGTTTCTGAACGGCCAATCAATTTAATCTGTTGTCAATGAATGTGATTGGTCTACCAAAATAATAACAACCAACAATATTAAGACCCAATTTCACCATACTCTGTTAGTTATTAATGTCCTGTTAAACATTTTAACAGACTGTTTAACAGTAAGTACATTGAAATTGACATTGACTGCTTAACAGAACATCAACAACTAACATTGTATGGTGAAGTTGGGTCTTATATGTAGACATTAGATTTGATGGCAGATTAGTTAATTTTTGCGTTGACCTTTCATAAACCGTGGATTAAAATGATTATGACGTCATCTAATACATTAATGTATTTTTTCCATAGCTACTGACCGTGAGCGCAGTATCATGACGGCCTCGCAGGTGGACTGTTTCAGCTGCATCTGGATGGAGCTGAACTTCTTGTGGATGATCTGCACCATGCGTTCTATTTCCTGTTGTCATACATTAACATGTCATATTTTTGTTTCTCCTTACAAACATTACTGGGAGTCAGGGGTTCAGAAATAATTGTTTTATTGAGATATAATAAGCAGTGATCGGATAATCGGGTGCTTATATACCTAAACTTCTTCCCCACGAAAGAATAATATGGACATTCCTTTCTGAATAAATAAGTAATCCCGGGTTCCCGCATTGAACAATTTTGTAAAAACAACTACAACAAACTTAATGAAATTATAGCAGTGGTTATTTTGATTTAGTATCTTTATTTTATTCAAAACAAATGGAATATCAATAAAAAATGATAATGTGCACAATGTGGTCAAGTAGTGGAAATTGATTAATCTATCTAACAGATTAGTGATTGAATCGACTATAGCAATCTCAGGAATTTTAAACGATTCCGGGATCCGGGATTCTGAAAGGCATGTCCTTATTATTCTTTCGTGGGAATAAAAGTGAAGTTTAGGTATATTAGCTCCTGATTATCCGACACACGTAATAAGATACGGACATAAATTGAGTCCAAGCAATTTGTTTGACTGAAAGCATTACGGTAGTATACGTTTAATACTCATTGAAAATCCATATTAATTTGAAGAGTCCAGGGAACGAATGATCAAAGTCACTTGAAAAGAATTGAAAGGAAAAACGATTTCTAACTTAGAATACTTATAAATTGTTAATCAAAGAGATATACATAAATACGGAAACTTAAATTTATAATTATCTTTTTTAAGATTTTCCTTATTTAGTCTCAAACAATAATTATAGTAATGATCAGTCTTACTGAAAATTCTTAAGATCGATCAAAGACTTTGATGGTTTTGAAGTTTTACAGTGTAGACTTTTAGCACTACCTAACTTTTACGCCGAAAAATAAAGGTTATTTTTTCGGGACTTTCAATCATTCTTTCCCAGAACTCTTCCGTTTGTTTTCTTTAATTTTTCATTGCTTTGTCCAGAGAACCAGAAGTTGTTCCCAACAAAAACATACCTTAGGTGTGATAGGTCTGGTGCGACTCTGCTCGCGGAGCAAGTTCATGACGTGCGTAGTGAACTCATTGCAGGCGTTCTCATACTTGTCCAACTCCTGGTGGTAGATCTGACGGATTTGGGCCAACTTCGCGCGGTAGTCCGAGTGCTCGATCGCGTTGTCTGTTTGGTTATCTAGATGTTAATATAAAGCAAGGGAAAGCAAGATGTAGAGCCATTACACACTGTCGACTAGTCGCCGGCGACCGGAAGTCACAACCAGCGAAGGCAGCAGTGGCGAAGGGTGAATTTTCTTAAAAGGGAAGCCGGACTAATTATTTGTTTAAATGATACTTGAAAATAGTAGATACTAGTATTTGCCATATTCCGAAAGGGAAGCCGATAGGAATCGAGTTGTATGGAGCCTTCGCCACTGGAAGGCAGCATTGGCAGTCCTGAGCAAAGATCTTTTTTATACAGATTTCTATTAGATTGCTTGAATATTGTCCTTGTGGACAATTTTTACGTAACCGAGCAGTTATTTGCGACACCTAAAAGGTCTCCAACCAAAGGTACAGATGCGACTTACGATATTTAAACGTTTAATATATTTTGATAGTTTATTTTGTAAATATAGTTTAAAAAATTTGTTAAATTATAGTTTTGTAATATTGCGTCGCTTGTTTTTGTGCTAAAATAAATATTATTTCTTTTTCATTATTTTCTTCAAGTTCTTTGATGTATTTATTACTTGGAAGTGTTAACGTACTTGGTCGCCGTGTTGACTGAGAACGACGAGTTACTGCGCGACGGCGACGCACAGGCAACTAGCGAGTCGCCACAACCAATCAGGTGCACGCATTTTTATGGACGCTTGCACACGACAAACTTCGACTTTTGACTTCGGAAGCAACCGCACGAAAAGGAAAGAGACTGCTGTTTTCAAATCGCCGACAACCGAGTCAACAGTTCGTTATGGCTCGTAGGACGTTTACTATGTGTTTTTTATGAACTTCTATTTCTTTCCTAATTTAGAGCCTTTGAAGGGCAAATCATAACAATCCTTTACTATAATGGTAGTTGCAGTTTAAGAAGTATGGATGGTTACTGCTATGAATTTATTAATGATTTCTCTTCATCATCTCTTACAATACTTAAAAGAAGTTACCCTAACTTAACACCCAATACCACCACCCTTAATAATATGCATAAAGCGTTATATCCACTAACAACTTTAATTGCGCAAGTTTACGCCTGCAACCGATTTGCGTTGTGGACACACCGCAGCCAATCATCCTCTGCAAGTTTTAGCGAGTTGTCTGACTGCTTATTACCCAGGTCATTTTTAAAAAGACTTGCTTTCAGTGCAGGTAATCAAGCCCTTGCTTTAATAGCTTGCGCAATTTAACTTGCCAGTGTATTGAGCACTTAATGTTTGTACTGATTTATTTATGAGGATATGCTACCATAAAACACGGTTTATTTTACTTACAATGTCTGTATATCTTAACATTCATGTGATTTAAGAACTATTTATGTAATATATTAGCTTTCAATACATTGTGTAAACAATAAATCTGGGATTCTCCCTTAAATAACTGTATAGTTAGTTATTGTTTATTTTACGTAACCTACTTCGACTGTAGACAGAAAATTATAATGTGTAGTTAGCTTTAAATGAAAACCCTGCATCTGAGTTATGTTTGAAAGCATCTAAGAAACCAATACAATTTTAAAGGCAAATTGAATTTTTATATAAAACTTTTGATTGTAAATTAAATTGAACTTTTAATTGGAAGTTCACTAGGACTAAGTAATTCACTCAGATAGGTTTTGGACTGCAATATCCTGATGATGCCAGTAAAAATATATACGTTTTAGAAACTTCAAAGCAATTACCCCATTCACCAGCAGCGGCGGACGCCGATGCTGCAGCGCCGGCGCCTCCGCCCTTCTCGGGCCCGGCCACTCCCTCTGCTATCAGCATGTTGTCCAAGCGCATCAGTTGAGGATCTGGAGGTTCTTCCTCTTGGGTGTTGCGAAGTGACAGTACTGTTAAAAAATTAAAGGATTTTGTATCAATTTCTGAGTGTAATATGATGTGATTGACTTTGACCTATCCCAAGAGTGACATGTTTACAGGGAAGAACTACACTCTTGTTGGTTTTTCTAGTACAGTTGTAAGTTGCATACAGTTTGCAAATTTAAAAATGTATTTAAGAAAAATTTGTGACTGATACAGATAAATACTTGGTTTGTTAAATTGAAAGATGGTATAGACAACTTCTTCATAAATTCACCTTTTAATTGTTTTGTCTGTATGCTGAGATGGGTTTGTGGATGTTGTGTTTAAACTCATTTAAGTGAAAAATTAATAAATTCAATTCATTTTAAAACATTTAATAAATGTTCAGCTCAATATTTATATTATACAGCAGTAAAAAGCAACCAGTGTGTTATCAACTTTGAATGTTTGAGATCAGACAGTGAGAATGCAAAAAATAAAGAGTTATTGGTATGCAGGCTTTTAGATGTTCATTTAATTGCATCAAACAATCAATAAAAACTGTTGGTCTCCAAAATCCATCTTGAATATCTGTTTTTCATTTCAAATGAACAAAATTGCTTTCTCATAATATACATCTGTATTTAAAAGGCCTTATGTGCAAATGAGGGCCACAGAAATTTTCTGTACAATCAGTACTTAAATTAAAATTTTCATAATGCATCTTATTCATACATTAGATACTAAACTATTCACTGAATAATTCAGAGTGCTGGAATTTCAATACAATTCAGTATAGTATAACATATTCAAACATTGAATTTCAAAGCAGAGAATTACCTACCTATGTATGTTGTGTACCTATTATAATTATGTTTACTGAAATCTCTGCCTTGCATAGCTACAATTTATTGAACGAAAAAAAATTTAAAGTTGGAATCATAGATAAAGGCAGATAGACATGTATGTAACAAGACCAGCAAGCCCTCGTATCCTTCTTGAAGAAAATTGAAAGCATTCTCCACAGAGAAACGAGAATCTACGAGTTAGCGTGTAAATGCATAACACAAATTCTTCAAACAACGTTAATTTAGTAGCCTGTAATATAAATACGTCAGCTCGCTTACCTGTTTTCTCTTTGATTTCACACAACACTGAAAATAGGGCAGGCTTCATTCTGTGACAGTTGAGCGTGTGTTTTCTCGCTTGCGCTTCATCAAGACTCTGATCCGTGATATTCATAATCTGCTGCAATATTTCGCCAATGTCCTGCTTGCGGGCTTCTCCCTCACCCGCGGCTGGTGCTCCCTCGCCACCAGGCAGCCCGTAGCCCTGCGGCCCCATGAGCCCGCCGCTGTGCGCCATCATCCTATTTGGATCGTCCATTGCGGTTCTGATTCAATACATAAATACACCTAAACTTACACTAAGTACGTATACAGTTTTGTACGTTGTTAAAACGGATAATTAGAAAAATAACTCAATAAAAATACAACAATGCTACACTGGGCGCAAAGCCACAGCTTCACCCCCCGTTTTCCAACGAGCAATAAAATAAAATGGCCGACTCCTTTGTGCTGTCAAATCTGAAATATTTGAAAAAGAAAACAAATAATTAAAACTATTCCTATCACGCTTCATCTCGCAATCATTTAGGCAGTGATTTAAAGTAAGAAAGAGATAGTAAATCTCAGTGTTGCCAGTATTTAAAGAAACACTTCAAGTTTTTTTTCTTTTATAGGTGGATGGCCAGTTATCAATAAAACTATTGATTTACGTTCAATATCTCAATACCATTGTTAAATTTATAAAAAAACTCTTTATTTTAAACCCTATCATAACTGTTGGCTACGGAATCGATAGTAGGTATTTTCATTTATTGACAGTTATGTTTAATCAATTAACTATTTAATGAACGCAGTGATAAATTTTATGACGTTACATTTCCCTTCACCTTCACCTTATTCACATCTTCACCTTCACGTTCTCTTTACTGTCAAATTCTAATGACATTACTTTCAAAGAACAAGCGAAGCATAAGTTTTATTTCGTATTCGGTTACACTCGTCGTAAACGTAGTAAGCTATCTCGTTCTCGTGCTAAATTTCGTAACATTTTCGATTATGTCAGAAGTGATTTGATTCCTCGTATTCGTCTCTTTCGTCATTACTTTACCACGCGATCAAAAAGCTAATTGCCGGCTGCCAGATGGATTAATGTTAAAAGAAAGAATACCTGCGCTTAGTTAAATGAGAAACATTGTAGCTTTAGTATATAAGTGTAGTGTATTTAGTAAACAACTTCCACTCGTCTGCAGTCAACTCCGACTATCTCATAATCAGTGGGGCAGCAATAAGCTTCACAGGAAGATCAAAATACCGAATCCTCAGAGAGATATAATCATGGCTGATCCAAAAGTTGAGGAAATCTTGGCGCCGCTGCGTGCCTTAGTCAAGGAACAGGGTGACTTAGTCAGGAAACTGAAACAAGAGAAAGCTCCTGAAATTGACGTAAAGAAAGCCGTTGCTGAACTAAAGACAAGGAAGAAAGTTCTGGAGGACAAAGAACTCAGCCTCGCTCCTGCAGAAGATCTTTTTGATCGCGCGAAAATGGAGGATCTTATCAAAAGAAGGTTCTTCTATGACCAGTCCTTTGCAATTTATGGTGGTATCACTGGCCAGTTTGATTTCGGCCCTATGGGATGTGCTCTCAAAAGCAACATGATCCAACTATGGAGAAAATACTTCATTCTACAAGAACAGATGTTAGAAGTAGACTGCTCTATTCTGACACCGGAGCCAGTACTTAAAGCTTCGGGCCATGTGGAACGGTTTGCTGATCTTATGACCAAAGATGTAAAATCTGGTGAATGTTTCCGTTTAGATCATTTAATCAAAGCCCATCTTGAAAAGATAAAGAGTGAGAAAAATACTACTGCAGCATTGAAAGCAGAGATTGAAGATATTCTTGTAAAACTTGATGGTATGACAGCTGATGAGATGTCAGCCTTGATGCAGAGGTTCCAGATGAAGTCACCTATAAGCGGCAATGATCTCACTCCACCAATAGAGTTCAATCTCATGTTCAACACCCAGATTGGTCCCAGTGGGTTAGTTAAAGGTTTCCTGAGACCTGAAACCGCTCAAGGCATCTTTGTCAACTTCAAGCGCCTATTAGAATTCAACCAGGGCCGTCTACCATTTGCTGCTGCTCAAATTGGTAACTCCTTCAGAAATGAAATCTCACCTCGGTCTGGTCTACTTAGAGTTAGAGAATTCACTATGTGTGAAATAGAGCACTTCTGTGACACTAAAGACCATCCTAAGTTTGAATCGGTGAAGGATACCCAGATGCTGTTCTATTCAGCTGATAGCCAGGAACAAGGCAGACCTGCTGCGATCATGACTATTGGAGATGCTGTCTCCAAAGGCATTGTTAACAATGAAACTCTGGGCTACTTCATGGCTAGAATCCACTTGTACATGTTGGCTGTTGGCATTGACCCTAAGAAGCTGAGATTTAGACAACACATGGGTAATGAGATGGCTCACTATGCCTGTGACTGCTGGGATGCTGAGTGCCTCACCAGCTACGGCTGGGTAGAATGTGTAGGCTGTGCTGACAGATCAGCTTATGACTTGACCCAGCATTCCAAAGCAACTGGCATCAGACTAGCAGCTGAGAAGAAGCTGCCAGCTCCTAAACAGATAGAAGTTGTTGAGGCTGTTCCTAACAAAGCAGCCATTGGCAAAGAGTTCAAGAAAGATGCTAAACTCATCAATGATGAACTAGCAGCAATGGACTCTGCAGCTTTGGATGATCTTCAATCCAAGTTAGATGCTAATGGAGAATACATCCTCTCTACTTCTAATGGTGAATTTAAACTCACACCAAACCTTGTCAGTGTAAAGAAGACTCAGAAGACAGTCCATGTTGAGGAAATTATTCCCAGTGTCATTGAGCCTTCATTTGGTGTTGGCAGAATCCTGTATTCAATTTTGGAACATAACTTTAAAATGAGGGAGGGTGACGAGCAGAGGACCTACTTCTCATTACCAGCTACTGTTGCGCCAATGAAGTGTGCTGTTTTGCCTCTCAGTGGTAACTCAGAATTCCAACCATTTGTCAGGGAACTGTCCCAAGGATTGATAAATACGGATGTTTCTCACAAAGTTGACGATTCTTCTGGATCAATTGGTCGCCGATACGCCAGAACTGATGAACTAGGCGTGCCGTACGCCATTACAGTGGATTTCGACACTATCAAAGAGCCCCATTCTGTGACATTGAGGGAAAGAGATAGCATGGGACAAGTAAGACTGCCATTGACTGATGTACCAGCTGTTGTGAGAGATTTGTCTAATAGCAAGATCTCCTGGTCTAATGTAGAGCAGAAGTACCCCAAGTTTGAACAGCAGGAGGCGGCGAAAGGCGCTGCAGCGTAAACTGACACAACATAGCTGTTTGGACAGCTGCATAGATCTATAATTTTCCATTGAATGTGTATTTATTGTTAGCTATAAGCTTGCCTATTGTTCTAAATCATTCTCATATCTAGCTCAAGCTGGTTTTCAAGCAATTATTTTTACAATGGAATAAACGAACAGACAAAACAAATGTTTACTTGCCCCACCTCAGATAAAGGTCCCCACACCACTATGCTGTATCGTAGATGCGTTTACATCATAAATCTCAAATGAAAAAACAGTCAGACCACAAACAACTACTCATATGCCATACAAATATTTGTTCCGCGCGTGAATCGAACCTACGTTCCGTAGTGCAGAAACTAATCGCTTAGCCACTACTATAGCAACCGTGTCGAAAAATTCTTGATACTTGATTACGCAAATACTTACACTTTCATTATCAGAGATGATTATCGGCCCTATGCAATATTATGATGATTACCTACGTAATATGGAGGAGTATAATACGGAAACTATCGATTCTTTCGTAATAGCGGTTTTCATATTTTTTCTTTCTATGTATAACGCGCGATTATTTTGTTTTAGATTCATGAGCCTAAATTATTATCGAATTCCTGCTAGCTACCTATACGATCGTCCGATACTTCCCTTTCACTTTTTCATATAAGCTTGGGTTTATTCATAGATATGTTATTTTTCTAGGCAAGTACATTATAATTTATCGGTTTATACCTACATAAACTCACGCCTTCCCCAAGGGAGTAGACAGAAACTATAGAACGCCATATACTCCTTTCGCTTCGTCCACGTGTTCATACATCTTGTCAGACAAGCACGCCGATTAAGAGTACCAACTACACATCCCTATGGGCCTTTTCACTGTAGATGAAGATGTATTTATTGTGATGCGTGAAATACGCACGAAAAGGTGAATTGCGAGCGCCACGCATGCGGGCACGAACCCGCATGACAGTGAAAAAAAAAGGGCCTATTGGTTTATCCAGGTCAGATTTTCTTTATTTCTGTCATGACTGCAAGTAAATGCCATGTAGCTGTAGCATATCATGGAAGTAATGAAATAATATTGGTATACCTATCGCCTGAACTAATTTCTATTCGTTTTGCAATGATTGCAATCCTTTGACTTTACATACCTAGCCAAAGTGAGTCATTAATATAATTCCTATGACTGTGTCGTCATCTGTATGACGCATCCGTAGACGCCTACGTAGTTTTTAGTAAACGAATTCGGATTCAGCCCGCATACTATAATACTTACGATGAGGGCTATGAGTGACAGACTGTTGTTACCGTACACCCAGTTCGCCAATGAAGGTTCAAGTGTGTCTGTGCGTGCCTAAAACTATTTAAGTCAGGACTTCTAGTGTCTAGCGACTTGGTAGCGAGGGCACCAAGCATGCAGTGCAGCCGGTCCCGTTTATTTTCTTTAGAAGGGTCTCGCTAAGCACTAGGTGCTAAGCGAGGCATCCGCCACTCGCCGAAAAAATTACCAACCAACTTAGGAATAAGATCCCTCTCAGTACAATCAACAATCATTATGTAGAAGATAAACTGTTTATTTAACACTTATAATCTCAGATTCAGGAAAAACGAATGGTGTACATAAAACAAAACAATAAAATCCAGAACATCATATTATTCATTCGTAAAGACACAAGTATAACCATCTATATTTTGCTGAACATTATCTAAAGCGGCGGTCTCTGGACCGCGATCGATGACGCTGTCGGTCGCGCGACCCAGACTTCTCGCCGTGGCGGTCGCGGCGGTCACGATCACGACGGTCGCGGTCACGGTCTCCACGGTCGCCGCGCTCCCGTTCTCTGTCGCGGTCGCGTTCTCTGTCCCGATCGTCACGTCTCGTTCTGTCTTTTGAGTACCTGTAATATTTTATAATATGTTTCATCATCAATATACGTTTCATTATGTTTAAAATATCTTGATTTAGCACACGAGGTTGTGGCATGTGGGATGTGGACTCAGCAGTCATTGTTCCGATAGTCGTTAACGGCGAATGGCCTAATAGCCAAGAGCCTCGATCAACATCCTGTAATATTTTATAATATGTTTCATCATCAATAAACGTTTCATTTTTATCATCATTTAGTTGAAAGACGTCCACTGCTGGACATAGGCCTCCCCCAAGCATCGCCACATCCACCGGTCCTGTGCTCCATGTTGGGGGGGTTGCCATAATCGCCACGCTTGGCAGGCAGGTTGGCGATCGCAGTTTGTTTGTTAAAATACTCAGAGAACGCTGCTGCCCATCCTCTAGTGAATCCCTTAGTCGCCTTTTACGAAACCCTTAGGAAGAGATGGGGTAGTCTTTACGTCCGGCTCCACACGGCACGTATACAATATGTTTAGTACCATATAAAAGATGTAAAAGAGATTTGGTCACCTCTTATCACGAGCGTAAAGGCGACTAACGTATTTTATGATCACATCACATCCGAGGAGCTTGTGGCTAAATAATTACAGCCGCATAGACCGATCTTCCGGGTTAAGCCACGCTTGCCAAGGTTGGTCTGTGGATGGGTGACCATTTACCATAGCGAGTTTCCTCCGTGCCTCGGAAAGCACGTAAAGCCGTTGGTCCCGGTTGTCATTTGTAGATCTTTGACAGTCGTTACTGTTGGTCAGAAGCCAGAAAGTCTGACAACCAGTCTTACCAAGAGTATCGTATTACCCAGTTACTGGGTTGTGGAGGTCTGATAGGCAGTCGCTCCATGTAAAATACTGATATTCAGCTGCATCCGGTTCGACTGGAAGCCGACCCCAACATAGTTGGGAAAAGGCTAGGCAGATGATGATGATCACATCCAATATCGTTGTTGTCAAGGAAGTCGCCAGAACTTATACACGTAACTGATGATAGCAAAGACAGCAATCGCAGTTGTTAACGATGTTCAGTATTAAAGTACATGCAGCTATGTTTACCTGTCTCCTTCGCCATAGTCCCGTCTGTCCCTGTCGTCGTGCTCCCTGCGGTCGGCGTCCATCTTGGCCGGGTTGTAGGCCCCGGCAGTGCCGCCGCCGCCGCCTCCGGCCGTATTGTTTCCGCCATTACTGCTGCCTCCGCCACCGCGGTAGTTCGCCGCGGGTTTCGTAGCTACTGTCTGCCTGTTGTGTTCTGCTAGCCTAGTGTTTTCAAGTGGTTTAGTAAGATTTGATAGTAAATTGATAAAATTTCCTGTTGCGTGAAGCTACTGTGTAGTAGTATTTTGACCACAGTGGCAGATAACTATAATAATCCTGTAAAAAGTGACAAATCATAACATGTTCCTGTTAATACGCAATAATGTGGAAATGTCGACAGCAGAGCGCACAGGCATGCTAGAATCATTACATTGTGTAAAAGTTATGATTAAAGATACTATTAAAGAAGCGGACAAAGGAAGTTAAAAAAAAACAGTTAAATGCTACATTCTGTTCTAGACAGGCTAAAATCGATGTTCTGGATGGAACACTCAAAAATAAACAAAATTTTGGCAATAGAATAAAAAAATGAATAACGTACAGTGAGAATCTCATGTAAATAGCATTCTAGTATAATTTTATATGAAAGAGACAACCACAAAATAATAAAAATTTACAATAACAAGTTACCTACTTCTGTTCAATCTGCTTCTGTATGGGCACCGGTATCCTTGGGAAGAGTGTGCTGAACCAGTCGAGCTTGATAAGCATCTGTCGCACGAGGGCTCCTATAGTCGAGGACCCTCCACCCCCGGCGCGAGGATCTATCTCTTCCTCGTCGTCCAAGTAGTCCGCATACCAGTCAAACAGGTCTGCAGGGGGCTGTGTGTAGCGGATGTACATGAATCCTGTGAACATGGATTAAACAATCACTGAATTAATCAATAAAGTTCAAAACTAAAAAGTATTCATAGCTTGAAGACTCCATAAAAAATAATGACCTATCTCTATGATGATGTGATAACATTCAATTGTTTTGCCATTACATTATGCTCTTTGGTACTTTTTACGTGATGTGTACACAAACTGATAAAAAGACAAAAATTCTAAAATATCTCAATATTGATACTATTGGTTATCCACACAATTTTTTTCCAATGTCTGGTTTACAGCCCGTACCAAGTCTACAGATTTAGTTTATGTATAGATTACCAAATGTAGAGACAAGCTTTAAATGTAAACACAAAGAGTATTGCAGTGTTGGCAATATTAGGGATGAAAGTTAGAACATTTTGTGCTTGTAAATAAATGTAATTAGACAGTATTTAAAACACTTCCAATTCAAATGTGTTTCTGTGCTATGGAGTCAGAAAATACTTATTTACCAATTAAGTAAATGACTTCAGAATAATTGATAATTGACTTGACTTGGCCTAATTATTATTTGGCTAACTAAATAAGGAACAACTTAAATGAAATGATAAATATTTATTTGTCTTATGATTAGTGATTACACTCGATCTTCCAAGTGCCTTTTAGCACAGTGCATAGTATGAAAAATTTATTAATGATGAAAAAAGAAACTGAACTCGACTCCTGTACTGAATTTTTTAGAGTCCTATAGTGGGGGTGGTTTGGTTCAGTGATAGGAGCTTGATTGGTGGAGTAAAACTTTCTTAAAAGTGCTATTCCACGCGCGACTGCAAACTGCAGACTACAACCGCAGACCGTAAGTCGGCGTCGGAATAGAGCCTTTAAGGTGCACAACTTAAGTGCTATTCCGACAGTGACTGCAAAACTGCAACCGCAGACCGCAGTCGCAAGCGATACTACTGGTTCATACAAACCAATGAGATTTGCGGTCTATGGCTGCAGTTTGGAGCCTGTCTCGGTCTTGTACCTTAAACTAGCGAGCACATAACATTTATACACTAAAGACACTTCCAAAAAGAAAAGACATGCATTACTTCACTCTTGACATAAGGCAAAAAGTGACAGCGCAGAGTGCATGCATACAGGGAGCCCATGGTCAGATACATTCCCACTACAGTGCTTTAGTCTTACCAACACAATTTAATGCTGGCTCATTTTAACAGTACACTTCTTTATTGAATGATTAACATTGATTTTGGAGATAGATAAATGCAATTCTTAATATTTTTAGAAAGATCTTTTATAAATTTTGTACTCATACCTACCAAGTGCTCTGATGTAAGGTGAGTCTGAGTGCTGCAGTAGGCCATTGACTTGTTTGCGTGTCAATCTTAAGGTGTACAGTTTGTACAGCAGGCAGAATGCTGTGGACACGATGCCGCCGGCGCCTACGCCGCGCACCTATGGACAATAACAATTCATTTTCATCATAATTTTCTAATTCAATGACTGATGTTTATTAGATCTGCAAGATGTGATGAGACTGATAGTGATACTATAGGTGTAGCGTAAAACTGAGTCAGTGCCTGAGGTAGGTGCGCGGTGCGGGAGGGGTGTGGTGATGCGACGCGAGAGCTCACTGATATGTCAACTTGTGACAACTGTCACCCCTCCCGCACTGCTAAGCTACCTCAGGCTCTGATTCAGTTAAGCGCTAGACCTGTAATAATGTATCTTGTTTAACTTCAAACCAGCACCACTTACGGCTGATTTTACCAATGTCAGATAAGGTTTATCCAAGAAATTATGACATTTTGAAAGCTTTTGTATAGAAATTCTGTCAAACTTCTAACTTGTTTCTTAGATAAACAATTGGTAAAATCAGGACTCAATTAGGTAAACACATTTGCAAAATCAAAGCTTTTCGATTGTAATTGGATTTCTTCACAACTATAAACCACACAATGAATAAGGTTGTGTATTATCAAAATAAAAGCTATTGCAATTACAAGTGTATTACCCAAATAAAGGTACACAGTTATCAGTAGAGAATTCATAATTTTTTCAATTCCATAGTAACAGTAAATACAATACAACAGTCAAAGTATAACACGGTTGAACATACTCACGCCGCCACACATGCCCGTCTGGCCGGCAGTCTTGCGGCTCCCTCTCTCCCATGGCTCCAGGTGTTTGACCTGGTAGTAGATCTCGTCAACCACCTCATGGTAAGTCTTCAGCTTGAATAGGTGCACTGCAGATAATGGTACTCATGAGTTAAGGAAATATGAAAGTACATTGCTCATTCATCTGTCTTTTGGTGTTGTTACCGTTTCTGGTGACTTTCTATTTAGACTATAAAACGTTTGTGCAGTTTTTGTGAAAGTGCTTTGTTTTAAATCAGATTTGCAGTTTCCTGAACAATTAGTCGCATAATAAGTTAGTAGATAACTTTAGATGAAACAGCAGTCTTTGTTGATTGCTTTGTTCAAAAATAGCAGGCAAAAAAGAGGAGTTCAGCCTAACAAGAGCAGCTATTGTTAGTTTTTAGGTCAGAAACAGTACTTAACAGAAAAAAACGGTGACAAATGAAAGTAAAATAAAGTGGAACAAACGAAGTCCAAGCTCCTGCGCGTTGGTATGTTTGCTTACCTACCTTTGAAGTAGCTAGAGCCCTGTATATTCGCTAATATTAGTGGGTTCAGGTTCATAGTCTGTTCATTACCCCATATTGGTAATATGTTATGCTGCTTGCCCGTCTTCGCGGGCTTTTGCTGGTTGAACTCTGAAAATCAACAAATATTAGTGGCCAGTCCCAATGTAAATCACTCTAATATTGGCACAATACCCACCTTCAACTTCTGACATTATACTACTTATAACACTATACTTATCATATAAATTAATATCTATAATGCTAGTAGCACCGTCTTCATTCAATAACAATATAGAAAGCTAGGATTTATCACGAGTAACAGATTTAATTTATGATTTATATTTTTCAGAATTTGACAAAACAAAGTAAACCACAATGGCCGCCAATGAATGAACGATGATGAATGAAAATGAAGTAATTGAGAGTGAAAAATAAATAAAACGGAAATACTGAATGAGTTTTACGGCGACATCTAATTATATTATTGCCATTATACAAAATCACAAGCAGAACAAATAAAATGTAGTCCCTCAAAAACGTTTAAAAACACAAGAAATAATGTATTTTATCCTGTATCCGACGATAAATATGTATTATTACAATTAAAATGATTAAAAAGGAATTAGATTAATGTTATAAGTTATCAATGATAAGACTCCGAAGTTCAGCGAAGCGGTTAAACTAGTGGCGCCCCCATTTCTGTATTGAAAACAAAGAAAATATTATCTAACCATGTTGGATATAGAATTCACCAGCCTTAGATTTCTCACTATTACTCTCGAGAATCGCATCGAGCGGGAATCCGCTGAATGCAAGAAGCACAGGACTGGTCGATGTGGCTGTGCTTGGGGGAGGCCTATGTCCAGCAGTGGACGTCTTTCTGCTGAATGATGATGATGATTACTTTCGAGAAATCAGTTGGGTTTCGCGGATCACACAAAAGCTTAGAGCATAATTATAATATTATGCTCTAAGTACAAAAGTAGTGTTGTGTAGGTGCCTTGGATTGATTGCATTTGGGACAGAAAAGATAATAAAGCATGATACAATATTCAAGAGTTTTTATTTCAATTCTTACAAAATCTTATAGTTTCTATCTTTATTATAACTAGTCCATCCCTATCTAACCCACATGGGAAAGGGTGTGATAATATGAGAAGATCAATAAAAGTCTTAATTGATGGCTTAAATTTTACTTATTTTAATAAGTTATAATTAAATTAACATTATTATTTGCGTCAGTCCCCACCATCAGCTCCTATTGGTAATACAGTTCCAAGTTCATACCGTCGTGAATTTCATCTGAGTTTTTGGTTAAAGAAAAAGATTTTTGTTATGTCTTATTTTAAATTAGTATTTTGTGGCCCAAATGTGATGGGCAATTTGAGGAAATAACATTATAGATAAACAAGATGGAACATACGCTCCATCTTAGGATTACAAATGGGCTAAGCAAACGGAAAATGATGTGATATTATGGATTTATATTCAGGAGTTCTTTTAAAAATATAATCTTCATTTCAAAATAATAAAAATTGAATGCTGGTTGTTGGTAATTGCATTACTTGAAAACAGCTAGACTAGTTTTTCTTTAAATGTTCTTATTAATCCAAATTAGGTTTATAAGGAAAGAAAAATAGGTAGTCGCCTGGAAATTTGGCAAATTTGGGAAAAACTGAAAGTTCTTTTCCTTTCCTGTTCTTTTCTGTCCAAATTTATTGAAATTTGGACAGGACAGCATCCATTGGGTCAGCTTGTGATACTAGTAAACGTCTCAAGTTATTCTTATCAACACAAGAGAATTACTTCAGTTTGAATTATTTACAAATTCTTAAACAGTTTACAACACCAGCCCATATACCTCCACTGCTGTCTCCTTATGGGGTAGAGTCAAGGCTAGAGTAAATTTTGACAAGTCATGATACTGATACAGTGAAACCTGGTTATATGGGATCTCAAGGGACCTAGTTTTTTTTTTTTACTTATCAAGGCTTTTCATTTACACAGTTTCCAGAATAGGCAGGTTAACATAACAGTTGTCTTATTTATAGAAGATAAAGAGGTGGAAATGTTTATAAAAGAAATGCATATTAATTTTATGTTGCACAATTGAATAAAAATGGAAGAAATAAGACTGTTTGTAAACAAGAGTGTCATAACTTGTTTAAACTTGATAAAATGTCTCACTTATACGGGTTATTGAGCTACGAAGCCCCAATTATAGAGGTAAACATAGAAGAAATCTGTGAAATCTAATCTCAGCTAACAAGGTTTGAAAATTCCCATTAACAGAGGTATTTCAATACAAAAGTGTCGGGACCTCATTGTATTATCAATAACAGAGGTTTTTCACATATGCAGGGCCCACTTAACCAGGTTTCACTGTATATGGATTCATCTAGAAGAAAATGATCTTTGTAAAAGGATACAGTCAGATAATTTGATGTGGTCTTTGAAGACTGTGTACCACTTCTTAAGGACGATCTTGTCATATCGAGTGCCAGTTTGTGCTGCTATTAACTTTTTAAGGTCTCCAACTGTGTCATCAGGGTTGCACTTTACTCTCACTTTCTTCCCAAGACGATCATTGCAAGTTACTTCAAGCATCGTCTGAAAAATAGGTTATACCAGCACCAAGTTTAGTCTTCTATAAATTTGCTAGTATTCTATGTTAACGATTTTAATAGATTACAACAGGACACATACATTAACTCTGTTTGTTTTATATTCTATAGTAACAAATAAATAATTATTCACATCACAATATTTGGAAATTGCTGTCAAAAGGTACTTTTTTTTCAGTATTGGTGTGTATAATCTATGGAACTCTGATAATCTCTGTGTGCATCTGTGATTTCTCGAAATTCGAATGATAAAATAATTGCTGACGAAGCATTGAATTTTAAAAGATATTTTAAATGTATTATAATTGTGAAATTATAAAAGTATTTTTAATAAAATTAAATTATTTAATTCCTATTAAGACAGTTTATTGCTGACTGAAAAAGTAAAACAAAATACGAAACTTCATTGGAGTAACGAAACGTTTATGTCTGTTTGACGTTTATCGCATAGGTACCAAACGACTTTCTGAATAAAAACATCCGAATCGTTTTCTATTTTCTAAATTCAAAATAGTATCAAGTACAATATGATCTCACAATAATAAAGCAAAAATATTTCTTTAATAATTTTTTTAGTTACTGTTTTCGTTAATAGCAATATATTAAAGATAATAGGACAAAAGCTAATTTGTTGGACAGGAAGTGTATTCCAACTGTCCACACGTCATTCGACGGCGAAGGACTGACGTGACGGTTCCGACGGCAGTGAAATTTCATTTTTAGTGAATGTGCTTGTGAAACGGCTTTGAAAAATGCAAATTCCAACCGAATATGTGTCTACTGCCGAAGATGTTGCAGATCAGGTAGGCTTTATATTGATTATTTACGCATAAAAACAGTTTTTTTATAAATGGGCAAATTGAAAACGTACTTTGGATAGGATTGTCACGTCACCGAACTTATTTTCTTGTTGGCGCTTCTTGAATGAGTTGAAACGCATAAGTACGATAATATAAATAGTAATGCGAAGGACCGGTGTAGCTGCCAAGCTAAGAAAAAAATGAGTATCATAATGCATCGTCAATGTTCAGTGAAAAAACTACAACATCATTGTAAATTTATAATCCTACAGATGTTTCACCCTTTAACCTACTTATCTTTTGATTTCATCAGTTAAATTCGATTTGTAACACACCAACCGGTAGTTATTCTAATATAATAGGTGGGCATTCTTTGTATAAAAAATGTAGTTGGCACATACACACACAGAAATAATGTATCTAAAAACTTATCATTAGCAAGGGTAAAAAGACTATGTAAACACATAATGAATTCGTAATGAATCTAATTAACCCTAAGTAGATGTCCTGTTTTTGTTTTAAGATAGTTTATTTATAACACCAAATGTTTTTTTCATCTTCAATGATACTTTTATTCTTGACTGTACATGATTACAGATAAAAAATCTTTTCTATCATAATTTTATGTTATGGGGCATGAGCATTGCAAAACATAACATACTTTATCTTTTTAAACAGCCCATAACTGCAATATTTTTTTAACTGAAACTTTCTGAATTGTGTATTCTATTTCGCTATGCCTGTTATATTTATGGTGTTACCAATACCTATACCAATAGTTGTAACTTTGTTAACTATCACTGAATTGACATTTTCATTCATTTATTACCTTACTATTTAATGAAGACATCTATACCCTATAAAACATAAATTTTTACATACATACATTATACAGTACTGGTTGTTTTTCTTATTGGTAGGTAGATACTACTGAATGGTATGCTATTTATGATATACATCATAATTTAGATATTATTATAAATACAAACAGATACAAACTATTAACTCGCAGAATATGGGTAGACTGGTGGTACATACACTCATATACTCATACCTGTAATATCAGAAAGGGGTAAACAGAAGTATTCTCCAATTACAGGAATCTGTACACCCACCTTTTCACCTCTTGTAATAAGTTGCGAGTCTATTGCCTAATCAATGTGCTATACAGTCAACCTCAAAACTAAATGGTGATTGTACAACACTTTAGATGTGTTTTATGAATGTAAACTTGTTTTTTAATGACATTATTATGTTTACAAAATAACAGAATAGACAACATTTACAAATACTAGTATTATTAAAATTTTATATGCAATACAATAATTGCATTCAAAGTTTAAAAAAAGTCATCAACTTTTTCTGTTGCACGTACCATAATCTATAAAACTATAATTATTTTTTAATATTAGCCAACAGTAGAAAAGCTTTCATGTTTTTGTCATTGATCACCTTTTAATAATTTACTTTACTTCATGTAAAATTATGCATTACTGGGCACCACAGACAACTTATTATTTCACTTTTACTTTTAACACCTTTCACTTACTAAGGTGTTTTAGTTTATTGTTTCCTGTCTAGGTGGTCACTAGAGGTTTTGAGGCCCTGGGGTAACAAGTGATCAAGCAATTTATTTTCTTATCCAAGAGCCCCAAATGCTCAGGGACCCCATACTCTGGCACAACTGCTCCAGTAGTAGCTAGGGCCCTATTTTCTAGTCATAAAATGTTTAATTTATGAAATGTTTGTATGCTTACTTCAAGAGGCCGTAAAAGTTATGATAAACATGTCTGCGGTTTGACTTTGAGATGCTTTTCAATACAGACACTTGTAGCAACCTCTAAAGGTGAACAAAACACATTTATGCGGCTATTTCAAGATTTGTGATTTTGTGTTGGAAGCCTGACTTATTATGAATATTTTTGGTTCTATTTCATTAAAAATACTTGCTTAGTATTTTTTGGTCTAGTGGAGGCAAGCGTGACTATTGAGCGTGAAGTCCTAGGTTTGATCCCTAAGTCAGGCAGTGTTATTGCATTTTCCTTGTGGAATTTCTCAGTAGTAGCCCTGTAGGCTGGATTTCTGCCTGGTTGATGGCAATAGGCTGGCCCCCTATTACATGTACTATACGCCTCTGTGAACCCTTCGTATTGTTGTTTTTTTGGTGACTTTCTGAGTTCTTAGCAACAGAAGTCATGCTATTGGGAAAAAATCAACCAATGCATAAAATTTGTATGCCAAAGCTTTAGTTTATAGAAGCAGAAGTTACATGGCATAAAGATTACTTTGTAATTATTATAGATGTCAATTAATGATAATACAGTTGGGAAACACAAATATGAGATAAATTAAGTAATTAAATTATGGAAATTGTAGCATGTATTTCTTATGTGTTGTATCTTATCATACTTATTAGTTAATCATTTATATCATTGTTCATGTAATTTTAAGTTATGTTGTAATACACACTTATAAAATATTACATTATGTATTGATAAGCATAGCATTTTATCTGAAAGTTCAAGTATTTTTTTTAATACATGCTTTTAGCATTGTAAATAATTATTTTGAGTGATAATTTGATTTTTTGTTGAGTAACCGTACGTATTTCAATGATTGCTACCATAGGTAGTTACCACTTTTTTGACATGCGGCCGCAAGAGATCTCTTTTTTGTATTTTTTTATTAGGTTGTTGCATACTGACAAACAACTCGTATTTATCATTGTATATTCCTTAGAAAAAGAATTCTTCACTATAACATAGTCTAGTTAAAATATAATATGAAGAGTCTTTAAATTATCTGTCAGTTGTCATTTGTTATTTTCCAGAAAAACTCAACATAACATCACGCCAGTATCCCCTGAAGGGTTGGGCAGACGTGTGTAGTACACCCTCATTTCGTCGTTATTTTTAAGTCATGTAATAAGGGGCGACCCTATGTCCATATTTGCCATCAACTCGAATTTGACGACACGTTTGGTGCAGTGGCTGAGCGATTGGCTCCTGCGCTACGGGTCCGTGGGTCGATTCCCACACGGATCAAAAAATTTGTATGTCCTACAGATAGTTGTCTCGGTCCGGGCCGTTTGCGTATGTGAGATTTGTGTCTGAAAACGCACCGTTTTTTTTTAAAGAGAATAAAATTAAATCTCGGCCCAAATCAAGACTCCGAGCTGCTACTGAGCAATTCCACACGGAAAAGCCCTATAACACTGCCTGACCAGGGGGTCGTACCTCACGCACAGCAGTGGCGCTCGCGAGTTCGCGACCACTAGACCGAGGCAGTCAGAAAAATTTACTGGAAATTAAAACTCACATTGCCTCATAAAGCCCCGGTGTATGTCAAGATCAAAATCCACACTGATAATTTAGCCCTCATCAAGCTGTCTCCCCCCCCAGCCCCGCGACAGCAACACTCAAGCTAAGCCGAGGTCCGAGTCCCACTAGGGGTCGCCCTTAGTGCTGTTGTTGCTAGTAGTCATGTTGTTAGTGTAGTAGGTATAAGTAGTTAGCTTAGGTTAAGTATTTTACTACCCCATCATTGGCTGGAGACCTTCAGGTCTCGCCAATAACTGCCCGGTTACGTAGAAACCGTCCGCAAGGACCATCTATAGCAGTCCAAGAGAAAAAAAAAGAACAAATCAACAGCCTGTGTTATATTATGTTACTGCAAAACCCAATATAATAAAGTTGCTAATACAGATATCTCATCAAAATTGGTTATTATTTACATAATATATTTGATTACACAGTCAGTTGGCCTTTTAAACTTTGTATATGTACTGGTTTGGTCTAGTTTCGAAAAGCAGAGTGCATTGACTCAGCCCAATTTTAGTCTATTAGCGTCAGCCAACAGTCTATGGTGTTTATGGTTTTTGCACCCTGGGATGCACGTTTCTGTGATCTAATGTAGGAGCGAACTGTTTTTTTTTTTTTACCATTGTTCTTGTAGATTGTCCTTGGGGACCCCTTCTACGTAACCGGGCAGTTATTGGCTGGACCTGAAGGGTCTCCAGCCAATGGGGGGAAGTAAAATACTGAACCTAAGCTAACTACTTGTAACATCATGACTACCTGCAACAACAGCACTAAGGGCGACCCCTAGTGGGACTCGGACTTCGGCTTAGGGCGTTGCTGGCGGGGGCTTACGGAGGGGGAGACAGCTTGATGGGGGCTGAATTATCGGTGTGAGCGAACTGATATGACTACTGCTCTAGGTGAATCAGCATCTCGTTACGAGAATCGTGAACAAAACGAGATAACAAACCGAATCGATTGACAACTGTTTATCGAGAAGGTTCAGAATCGGGGGGCAGTTACTGTTAACTGTTAGCCTGAAACATCCCACTGCTGGGCCTCCCCGTAATTTCCGGAACCTTTCGGTTTTTTAGGTAATATTGACCATTCATTGTGCAATTTGTACAGATCGTCTCGCTATATTCGTGGTCTGCCGCAAAAACTACATTTTCTTTAAATGATCATAAAATTAAATAATGTACGATTGCACGGAGCTTCACGCAAACTTAAAACATTTTGTTATAAATGTTTTATAATAATGACGAAAGCATTATGTTCAAAACTAGTTTTTAGTCACGATAGAAAGGAGAAAGTATGTTACGACTCGTTACTTCATCGTTCATGTGAACACTTTCCTTCTAGAAGGCTTTAACTAAGTTTTATTACTTCGACTTTTACTATTTGGACTACCTTGTTGGTCTTGGGTTCGATCCCCAGGTCAGGCAAAGTGTTATTGGGTGTTGCCGTGTCAGTAGCAGCCCGGTGTCTGGATTTATGAAATACAAGCGGAATACAAGCGTGATGATATGTTATGTTTTACTTATTTCGTTAATAATTCCGCTCTTTGTAACTGTGACACGTTATTTTAATTTTCTTCGGGATACCGTGTTCCTGAACTATTTAAAAGGGCCCGTCTGCTTAATAGAATGTCTAGTCTTTATATTCCGGATTGCATTCCCCGAAAGATAAGGAAGGAATGAACATTGACTCGTCTAAATTCTGTCCAAATGTTGATAATTTATTGTTCAACTAACTTTGAGATAACGATGCGATGTAGGAAAACGAAGACTAAAAACATTGAATTCTCTAAATTATGTGCTTACAAATGTTTATTGTTCAACTAACTTTTAATTTTCTGTGATCGTTCTTAAATTACTGACTTCCTGTTTCCACGCTCATTCGAAAATGCGTTTATTATGCAATTTTATCGAATTAATAACGAGTAGAGCCATAAAATTGTTCGAACATCTGTAATCGCGTGACGGTGACGAATTCTTGCGCTTTAAAAAAGTAGAGTAATTCGCCAATACGTGTCTCATATACGTACGTACGAATTAGCTGGCTAGTATCTAATGTTACGGTGCTAGGATTTAGATTCTTTGACGTGTATTTTTAGCGTGAATTATAATTGTTGATGTGCTCTAATTTAAAGATAATAACGTGTCTAATTAATTATACACGTGGATGAGAAGTATTTTATTTGCTGCACAACCTTTCGCTTTCTATAAATGGGAAGTGTGACGGTTACCACCTTTTTTGGAACAATAAAAGTACTTTTGTGATTTGGGATAGCAAAAATAAAGTACGATGAAAAAAAGAATACTTTTATTGCTATGTTTATACACATATTTTTCATCGCTTTTAGATACTTGAAAACTTGTAGCGATTGTGTCCACCTACGCTCGGATCTTTCAATTTCAGCCAAAGAATTTAGTAGTAGCAGTAAACTTAATAAAAGTATGACAACAAAAAGTTCAAATCAGAATGGTGTAAGGTAAAAAGTAAAAAGAGTATTTTAGCGTACTTTTGTTACTATCGTGTTATACATACAATACTCTATAACAGAGTGCGGGTGGCAACCTTAAGGGTGCTTTTCCACCAGAGATGTGCTATGCAACGTTGCTATGGATTCGTTTGATATCCACCAATGATATTCATTCGTCCACATAGCATAGCACTGGTGGAAACTGATTCAACCAAGCTACGTTTTTATATGGAAGGATGTATGATGTGAATGCGTGCTATGGATGCGTGCTGTGGATGTTCGCGAGTGGTGTAGCTATACCCGCCGCTTCCCGTGCCTTCCCTGTTGTCGATATGTCGCATAGCTCGAGCTGCGCATCTTCCTCGCACAGCTACATAGCTTAGCATCAGTGGAAACGGTCACATAGTTTCGTAGCTATCTTTTACATTCTCGCAGCATAGCTGCATAGCACATCTCTGGTGGAAAGGCACCCTTAGTGTGACATTACCAGCTCAAGTTTTTTTTATAGTTTCTTACAAAAATGGATTGTGTTTTAATTTAAGATTTTATCGTAATTTGCAGAACAGCTTTTGCCTCATGTTTTCTTTTAAGTTCAATTATTTCCACTGGCAACCTACTCTTTCTTGACTTTCGCTTGCTTCTCACCTACCTTATTTCAAAACAGACAGACAGACAACCGGCTCCAAACCCTCGTTCTGCAGTCAACTAATCAAGGCTTCTCCTACCAACTACCAACTACCACTCCTACGTGTTAAATAAGTCTTTGTGTCAGAAGAAAGACAGTAGCCAACATCATGGGCGTAGCCAACATGTCCAGGGTGGGACAAAGTAGCTCAGACAAAACAGTGAATATCTATCTTTTCACTAAATCTGGAAGGGCAGAATGTGATTTTGGGTCAATTTGACTCTTTTGGAGGCCTAAATAAGTAAAGCTGGCTATATTTATTTATTTATTTAAACTTTATGTACATTGGTGGTACACAAGGCGGACTTAATGCCATAAGGCATGGCTATACACTAGACATGGGCGTTATAAACCGTAAAAAGTTTCATATAGGTATTCTTTATTAATAGATGTGGGTGGCGAGTTGACGGAATCTAGCCATTTACCTATTGTTCCCTGTGCCAGGTTGGGGCAAGCATTTCATAAACCCCATCTTGGGCACGCCCATAGCAAACATCCTCTTGTATAAATCGTAACATACTATCACTAACGTTTACAGCATTGCTGTTCCCACTGTACATTGTTACGATCCACCTACGAGTTCCAAGTTGACCAGTGCTAACGATTGATGATGAGATGAATAATTATAAATTTTTTGTGTCCCGTCCAGGTGATCCGCAAAGGCAAGAATGTGCTCCCAACGGTGGCACGTTTGTGCCTCATCTCCACATTCCTGGAGGACGGGCTCCGCATGTGGTTCCAGTGGTCGGAGCAGCGCGACTACATGGACATGTCATGGGGATGCGGCAAGTTCCTCGCCACAATGTTTGTTGTAAGTATCACCTAATTCGTTTTAACTTACAAATCTTAAGCTAGGGCCGGCCACACTTACCGGGATTCGGCGAATATTCTAACTTCGAACGGATTCGTGAAATATTACTTATTACTAATTCATAATATTTAGGCTCTCGCGACGCACAGTGTTTTACGAAGCCCGATTTTCGGACATCCCATTTTTATTGAAAAACCTGACAGAAATGATCATTTAAATGCAAGATTTCGTATCCCCATTTAGCTACCAAGTTTAGTTTCTGAGTTATAATTTTTTGAAAATCGCTATTTTTCCATCCGGATATTAAGAAAAAAAATAATTACGCTTAAACTAAGCGTGATACGAAATAATGATGTTAGATACATTGATGGCGCATTTTATGCCGAGTATTTTAGTCCATAAATGAACCTCGCACCATTGTTAGATCGAGATTTATACGAGTTTTTCGGTTTATAGTTTTTCTTAATTTTCTCGAAAATTCCGCCGTTTCGGGAAAAGTTATCTATACAGAAAGAATTCTATTTACTTCCCCAATACACCACATAATTATGACAACCCAAATCCATGGCACTCAGAAGTTATTCCAATTTAACTATTTTTGTTAGGGTTGTCAATTTTTTTAATCCTTATTTTGTGAATAAAATTTTTCGTAAAAGTAAAAGTTCCGTAGTCAGAATGACAAACAAAACGTGAACCAGTTTACTGGCAGCCTACCGAGACCTTTCAAAAATATATATTTATTTATTATTGTTTCTTAAAAACTCTATACACAAGTAAAAAAACATTGTACAAAGGCGGACTTAACGCCTTACGCATTTTCTACCAGTTGACCTTATGGTAGTCCAGAAACAACATGGCGGGTGCAACTTAAAAGAGAAAAACAGAGCGGAATATAATATAATTGATAAATACATACATGTAAACAATATTGTTAAGAAAAAAAGTGTCCAACGAATTACCGCTGTGACGATTCTACCAACTTCTTGCGAGAAATATCAAGCTAAAAGTCCCCTTCAGGTTTGACCCTGACCATCATGTGCATTGGGATTCTCATGCCCCCCTGACATTAAAGAGTCACCTGGTCGGGGCCCAGAAAGACCATCTCCAGCAGAGCGGGTCAGGTTCTGCTAAGGTAGAGTAGTCCCATGGGTCGTGATCGGCTCCATGATTACGAAGAAATTCCGCTTACTAAAGAGTAAAATATTTGGTGTATGCTCCACTGCGTTACCGGGTAGGCTACCGTGCCACTAAACAGATGTACGCAATAGACAAACGAAAACAACATAAGCCCGAAGGCATAGCTGGTAGTCAAGTTAAAAATATTTATGGGAGTTTTAGCTAGTAGAAACTGTTATCGCCTTCACCGCGCGGAGGTACTCCCAGCTTATATTATTGCTATTGCATTATGTGGATTTTGCGTGTCATTAAGTAGTATTTAGTACGTACTACAAAAATACTTAAATAACACAAAATGCCTGAATATGTCTTTTAACGTACATCGATGAATCATATTTTATTTAGATACCAAGCTGATATCCTGGCTTCTTCACGTCAGATAATCTAAACCACCGATTTTACTACAAGGTAGATATATTTTTTGGCAAAGTTATATAAAATCCGGATATAAATAAAAATCTGAGATTTTGACAGCCCTAACGACGTAAAATCCGGATAAAACTTAAAATCGTTGTGGTTTCCAAGTTCTATGGAATTGGGGTGTGAAATTTATGTAATGTATTGGGGAAATAAATAGAATTATTTCTGTATAGATAACTTTTCCCGAAACGGCGGAATTTTCGAGAAAATTAAGAAAAACTATTAACCGAAAAACTCGTATAAAACTCGATCTAACAATGGTGCGAGGTTCATTTATGGACTAAAATACTCGGCATAAGATGCGCCATCAATGTATCTAACATCATTATTTCGTATCAGGCTTAGTTTAAGCGTAATTAATTTTTTTCTTAATATCAGGATGGAAAAATTACGATTTTCAAAAAATTATAACTCAGAAAATAGACTTGGTAGCTAAATGGGGATACGAAATCTTGCATTCGAATGACCATTTCTGTCAGGTTTTTCAATAAAAATGGGATGTCCGAAAATCGGGCTTCATAAAACACTGTGCGACGTCATCGACGAAGCCCGATAAGTGAGAGACGTGAATTAGATCTCATTATTCTTCGAAATGTAGCAGATTATTTGAGTGTCATATTCATTATTGGCATGACCATGGCATATACGATATTTTTTAAACTATCTATAATTTCAAAATTGAAATACACATTGAATTCGCAAATACATAAGTAACACATGTGCCCATAATGTTTTAAGAACCACTTTCGTTAACTCAATTCCAATTAGCCGTGTGGTTTTCAAATGGGGCTGGATAGCCCGGTTTTACGGTTTAGTTTTCGAACTCACAAGGAAGATGCTAAAATTATCCGAAAAAAATATCATTTATACACCAATGAATATGATAAATCCAGTTTCGTATAATGGTACAATACATCATCGCTTATCAGTTAAATTATTTTTTCTACAAAAGCAAGTCATGTACCTATCTCTTTCGGATGTTTCTAAACAGTTTATTATAACTTCATTCATCGGTCTATTATCTTTTAGCACTCCGATGAGTTTGTCAAAAAAGTTGCCCAATAAATCGTTTTCCTTGTAGGTATTTGATTAACGTATACAGTTGCACACTACACTAATCCGCGCTGGAAGATCATGCTCACGATCACTTGAAGCTGGGATGTTATGGATATAAAATTTCGGGTCTGGATATGGATACGGATATATGAATAATATAATACCGGTTTCAGGGGTCCTACTGCCTAAGCACGAAGTCCGTGGTTTCGGCCTTAGTTACGAGCGTTTCTTACGATTATTTCGGGACCCGAAATAATAATGAATGACAACACGATTTGACAGTTGACCCTACTACCGATGTATTTTTGCCAGTCCGAAAAGTTGAACTTGACACTTGTTTTGTTCACTCCTACGTTTCGGGCTAATTTCTAATTTCGTTGACGGTCTTAGGGAGTAGGCCCCCAGATACTGTTACGGATATGAAATTATTTCGGATTATCCAATAATTACAATACAAATAGAAATGATAAAAACAATCTAACCAATGCAAGAGACGCGCAAGGCTAGTGTGCCGGCTCGGCCGGCCGAAAATCTATCATAACCCCTATCCGAAATTATTCGAAAATGTTATATCACATTCGGTTACCGTTTCGGATGGACAAAAGCAACACATGTGTTCTACGACTAGCAACTTGGAACGTGGGCTCAATGACAGGCAGAAGTGCCGAACTAAGCGAAGTCCTTTCTCGACGCTGCATTGACGCATGTTGTGTACAAGAGACTAAGTGGCGAGGATCAAAATCTAGAAACATCGGAAATGGATATAAATTGCTCTACCATGGTACTGAGGCCAAGAAGAATGGTGTGGGCGTCATATTATCGGAAGAATTGAGTAACAGACTAGTAGATATTCAGAGAATTAGTGACAGATTGATTTAGGTTAAAATTGCATTGGATAAACAGCCATGTTTCAACATAATTTCTGCATATGCTCCTCAAACAAACTGCACAAACGTTGAAAAAGAGAACTTCTGGGATGACATGCTGAACCTGGTAAATGGTTTGCCTCAAGATGAATCTATACATATAGGAGCAGACCTCAACGGGCACGTTGGCGAAAAAGATGAGAATTTCGAACGATGGCACGGCGGATTTGGTTATGGAACGCAAAATCAAGACGGACTGAGAATTCTAGAGTTCTCCGCTGGCTGTGATCTTGCCATTATAAACACATTCTTTAAAAAGAAAGACACTCACCTTTTAACTTATGAGAGTGGCGGAAATGCAACACAGATTGATTACTCACTAAGCAGACGTAAACATTTAGGCCTTTATAGGGACAGCAAAGTCATCCCCGGTGAAGCTTTAACTACCCAACACAGAATCCTAGTAACAGTGTATAAGCTTCCGAAACCCCTAAAAATCAGCCGATGTGTGACACCTAAACTCAAATGGCAAAGACTACATGAGCCTTGTGGTGAGTCTCTGATCAAAGAACTAGCGGAGAAGATTAGCGCCATGAATGTACATATGACCACGAATAAAATCTGGAATGAGTTTGAACAATTTTGTAGAAAAAGCGCAGAAAAACATCTCGGAAGAATGAAACCCAGAAAAGGGCCATTTAAGGAGACCAGCTGGTGGCAAGACGGTGTTAAATCAGCTGTATCGAAGAAGAAAGAGTGCTTCAAACTATGGCAAGCTACAAAAGAACAAAGTCATAAAAACCAATACACTACAGCAAAGAAAGAGGCTAAGAAGGAAGTTGCAATGGCAATGGCAGCAGCAAACAGTAAATTATATACACAATTAGAGTTAGCAAAAACCGATAAAGATATACATAAAATTGCAAAAAGTAGAAACAATAACACCAAAGATTTTAATAGAGTTAAATATATAAAAGATAACAATAATAAACTACTTACATCTGATACGGATATTAAAGAACAATGGGTACAATACTATAGACATCTACTAAACGTGTCCCACCCCCGGGTATCGAACTTTGAGAAGCCTAAACCCGTCTACAGACCAATACCTGTCATAACACCTCAGGAACTGAAAAAAGCCATCGCGCAAATGAAAAACCACAAGGCGACAGGACCGGATGAAATCCCAGCAGAGGTCTGGAAGCAACTAGAAGAAGCAGTTATGGTCTGGTTGTACAATCTATTTAACAAACTGATTGAAGGCGATTGCATTCCTGATTCATGGCGGAACAGCTTCTTAATGCCGTTTTACAAAGGGAAAGGGGATATTAGAGATTGTAACACGTTCAAAATCTGGGAAAGGATAATTAACAATAGACTTGTTGAACTTATAAACCTAACACCAAATCAGTGTGGTTTTGTTGCCGAGAAAAGTACTTCAGACGCCATTCAAACTATCCGAATACTGCTTGAAAAGTCAAGAATCAATAACACCAATCTACATATATTATGATCTTTATTGATCTTGAAAAGGCTTTCGACCACGTGCCTCGAGATCTCATTTGGGACGCACTCAGAGATCAAAATGTCCCTGAAGAGTACATAGGACTCATACAAGATATGTACAATGGTGTTACAACACAAGTAGTATGTCCAGCAGGAACATGCGGAAAATTTGATGTTACGGTGGGAGTCCATCAAGGTTCGGCACTGAGCCCTCTGTTGTTTAATGTAACCATGGACTACCTTACGAAACGCTGCCAGAAGCCCGTGCCGTGGAATATACTGTACGCAGATGACGTTGCTTTGATAGCTGACTCGGTAGTAGACCTACAAAACATTTTAACCGTTGGATGAAATCGCTCGAAGACAATGGTCTGAAGATCAGTCGTAAAAAGACAGAGCATATGTCGTGTATATTCGATGGCCATACGGACGTAAGTGAGATTAAAATTTTCATCGACGCCACACCCATACCGTCCGTCGACCATTAAATATTTAGGGTCAATCATCAGCAGTGATGGCAAAATTGAGCGAGACGTAATCCATAGAACAACCACGGGATGGATGAAGTGGAGACAACTTACAGGCGTAATGTGTGACAAGAAGATGCCAATTAAGCTTAAAGGCAAACTGTACAAAACAGCAATTAGACCCGCCATCCTTTATGGTACAGAGTGCTGGGCAACCACTAAACAACACCTGTCAAAACTACACACAACGGAAATGCGCATGTTACGATGGTCAGCGGGCGTCACACTTCTGGATAAAGTACGCAACGTACACATCCGAGGTAGCTACAAGATTGCCCCCATTGCTGAGAAAGTTAAAGAGCAACGCCTTCGATGGTATGGACATGTGTTACGCCGTCCAGAAGACCACATGGTGCGAGTAGCCCTTAACCTGCCGACAGTGTCGCGAAATCGCGGAAGACCCCCTGCCACCTGGCTGACAACAGTCCAGAAAGATCTGAAGGAGAGCGAAATAGATACCGCAACGGCTCTGGATCGACATAAATGGAAAAGGCAGACAAAGAGAGCCGACCCCAGATAATGGGACAAGGCAAAGGAAGAAGAAGGTTACCGTTTCGGATAGATTTTTATTTCGGATATCCGATAGTTTCGGTGATGGTTACGGAGCTCCATAACATCCCTGACTTGAAGCACCCAAGTAGCTCCCGAGCCTTGCTTGACTTGCGCTAAAGAAAAAGATGCATACGAAACGTCACTGAATTTTAATCCACGATGTGTTCACACCCTATTCTGAACATTTTAAAGACATCTAATTAAGTAGCTTTTGTTTATAATTGCAGCATGCGTTAGTAAGTTTAAACAATAATAAATTGTTTAGTTGGCACCGCACCCTGCTCCTTGCACTGTTTGCATCACGTCATCACTTGCACCACATTAACTAATTAGTTATTAATATATTAATAACGTTCTATTGTATTATAATTTATAATGTACGTGCCTTAAAATAAACTATTCGCTGTTTTCTCTACAATTCGCTAAAGACGATTTGAATAGGTACATAAATTGCAATAGCAACCTATAACCATAGTAACTATAACCTCTGGTAGAACTTTGGATCTCATTCATTTTAACTCAATTTGATCGTCTCTATTTTACCACCTGATAAAACAATGGCTGACAGAGCACTGACAAAGAAAAAAAAAATAGTTCTATTTATACACTTTTATGTCAAGTTGTAACTTGATGACTAGCAGCTGATAATATATTTGACTCGTTTAAGTTATATTACTGTTAAACAAACAGATAAAAGTATCGTTATCAGACACTCCACAAACCGCCGTAACGACCGATCCCGTCCCCCAAGACCCCTCGTTACGGCAGCCAGTCGTGTAATCGCCACGATTAGCAGTTTGTTGGACAATAATGTTATTGGCTTAGGACCCACCTATTCGCGCTGAACAATTACTTAGGTGTGCACCTTTGGGAATGATAGGAAAAAACAAATTGTACATGTTCAAGATGCTAGTAGCTTTGAACATGTCCCTAAAAGGCATATTACACACAGATTACACTACTCTTAATTTAGGAATCCTTATTAAGATTTAGGAAAGTGTGATAAGAGTTAGGACGGTTGGGATCCTAATTAGCCAGTGAGGATGCTAGCCTGACTCGTCCTAATTAGGATTCCTAAATTCTGAGTAGTGTAATAAGCCTTTAAATATGTAATTCTTCTCTCGTGTCGGCACGAGCTATAAGAGAATACTCTCATGCCTGAATATGTTCATGCCGTGCTCATAAGTTTAGCCAGTCAGCAAAGTTGGCAGTGGGGCTGACCGCCCAGGGTGCGCCGGACTTATTTAAGTATCGTCTCTCGTGGCTCTTTTAATGCACCCTCATATACGGGGTGTAAAAAGACCCATCACAAAGCCGAAATCTACGCACTCTGTACATCAAACTAAATTACATTGACCAAAAATAATTGCTGGGAAACGACTTTTATTTTTTGGCATGAAAAAAAACGTTTTTTTTTTTGTAGCGCGCAAATTATGCAGCGGCCACACAGCCGAGCCAAGGCGGTCGTGTGCGTTTGATATTCATTGCGTTTTTGTAACTTCAAATGCGTAATTTGTTACGAAAAATTGAAATTTTTGATAATGTTTGTATGGAAGAAAGTTTTGTATTATGACTTGGAAATCGTTTCTGGAAAAAACTAAAAAAAAAAGTGTACTTTGACCTTCAATATCTCCAAAACCAATGATTTCCCAGGTATGGTTTGTTCGAAAAAAATGATCCCAACGATGGGTAGAATACGTGGTTTTCGTTATCGTTAAGGGTCTTTTTACACCCGATATGTATGTATGCCCTCTCCTAGCCACGTCCGAAGCGAAGTCCCAAGGGCGAATTTAAAAGTTTGGAGGCCCTGGAGCGACGAATAAGTGGAGGCCCGTTGAAATGTTTAAAAATACCTCTTGAATGTGAACTTTTTTCTCTTTGTCAGAATGGGTGTAATTTATTTCCCTATCTAAAAAAAAACGGAGTTTGTTCAGGCCCGTGTCTTGTGGAGGCCCCGGGACTAACGCCCCTTTTGCCCTCACCTAAATTCGGCCCTGCCAAGTCCCACTATTGGGCAAACAAGCTGCTGTTGTTTAGTATTATTATTCGCACCTTAAAGCTTTCTGCCCTCTAGTCTCGACTCTTGTAGCTAGGCTTGCCAACCGTTATGTACGCATTTACCGGGACTTTGGCAGTCAAAATGCGGGACGTGGCAAAAAAAAGTGGGACCCAACTGTCAAAGTATAGGGAGGCGAAAAATACAATTAGTAATTATTTTTTCGTTCGTTCGACGCGAGACTCGCGGTCGCGATCTCCACTCTTCTAGTTAACAAAACGTGCGTTCACTAAATTCTGATTTTTGCCCAAAGATTTAGCCGTAGGTACAATAAAACGGGACAATTGGCGTCCCGCACACGTCTTTCGCGGGACGCATCCTCTAAAGCTCTAGAAACGGGACGTCCCATCTCTTGCGGGACGCTTGGCAAGTCTACTTGTAGCTCATTTAGATGAAGCAGATACACATAGAAAAAAAAACAGTTGCTTGATATTACCCACAAACAGGTAAAACTTGTCTTTATTGATCTCCTAAAAGAAACAAGTGTTTTACGAAAAGGATGTCGTGTTAATCAACTTCCTTATTGATTTTCCTTATAACTGAATTAGACATGTCGCCTGTCTAATGGGTACTATTGAACCCAATTTGTGATACAATAAAAGCAATTGATTAACAATTTGAAACTTAAGTATATTGGTTACATTATAAGGGTGCATTGTTATAATTTAGAGATTTATCATTGTAATGTTAAAAACTGTGAACCCTCATTCTACTATTATGTAGAATTTGTGTTTGAAAATGCTCTGGTCAAATCTTACAACGCATTAAAGAAAACCTGATAATTCCAGTAAGGGGTACCAAGAATTATAAATTACTAACTTTTTCCGGCGGTTTCACTCAGATCCTAGGCGAACTACTTCGTGTGCCCGGATACAAAGTCTCCTACATCCCAGTCCACGTCATGAACTACCTGTGTGCCTAATTTCATTGAAATCCGTTCATCCGTTAAGGCGTGATTGATTAACAAACATCCAAATTTTCACATTAAAATTTCCTTTAATAATTTTAATTCCTGTAAATTATACATTTATATTTGTATCTCTTTGGGAATCACGGCTCACAGCTTTGGAAGGCATACGGGGGACACAGGTCCAACGCGCAGAGGCCCCCTTGAGAACTTTAATCTTCATTAATTCATTTAATAATTTATAATAATTATTATAGTAGAATACCTAATGCTTGTTTAAACCAAGCATAAGGTAGAAACGAAGAAACGTCTTTAAGAACAGCGGCACACACCCTTATTGCCTTTAGGTTTTCCAATTCGCGCTGTGGTCGTTTTACTAGTGCCTCGGCATGTGTATTGCGCTGTCAATGAATCTGAAAAGCGGTTTATTCCCATTAAGTTACACCCTATGTGTAACAGTGTGACCCAAGGGGAAAAAAATATTCCTCTTGGGTAACATTGTGACACAACGCAACTATTTTTTTCCCAATGAGTCACACTCAAATTTAACAGTAACTGAACGTGGGTAACAGTATCACTCAACGAGAAAGAAAAGCGTCGTGTCGCAGGGGTGACTGCAAAGAAATTTTTTTCCCGTTGGGTTACACTTTTACACATACGGGAATTAATCTGAAAAGCCACACGCTGTTATATGCACGCACGTGATCGTTTTCTATCTTTGAGCCTAGCACACATTCATAATTTCACGCCATTTTGGCACACCACTTTCGCTTCCTACTTTCATGCGTAGCTTTTCAAGACTATCCAAGTTACTCAGTGGCGCCTATTCTCTTGGTCACTAACTATACTAAAATTAGAGAATTGCTATTGCTATCTCTTACTAAAAGACACCGAGAGAAAAGGACGGTGATAGATAAGAACTAAGTGAGATGTCAAACTAGTTTGCACCTTGAACTTACTCGCCCTTATTACAAAAGATGGTTTAAACCAAGACTAAGGTAAACCCAAATTTAAAATATACCCATCACTTTCTTATGTCATATAACAAAAAGGAACGGGGCTATTTTAAAACCTAGGTTTTTCTTAGACCATCTTTTGTAAGGGAGACTGTTTTTAGTCGACACGATTCTGACGGTATGGAAATTTTAGTTCAACAAAATTTGACTCCTTTACGTCCGTCTTTTTCTAATTTTGTCAGAGTGAAAAAGATGGCAATAGCCCAAATTTAGTTTGTGCACAATAGAATCAGCTCCATTATGTATTGTTCTTCTAGGGTACCTCCTACCGGTGTTTCCACTCACATTGAGAACAAATGTGGAGCGTAGGACGCCATACACGAGGCCTTTCTCTGCTAATTAAATAAAACGGGCTTTTATTATATTATCAACCCTGACACAGAGATGCGTAATTGATTGAATCAAGTATGTTTTTGCCAGCAGACTTGCGTACCTACGAAGAAGGAATGGTTCATTACATTTTGCGAGATTTCACAATTTCTTTGATTACAATATCCTAGCATTTTTCCTTGTGGCTTGTCCCTTATCAGCAGTTTCATAGTTCCCATTCCAACTGGCATCCCACTTTCAAAATACAGCTTAATGATTCAAGTAATGCTTAACAGGCAGTCAATGCTTCATCCAGTTGGTACATTGTTTGCTTTTTAATATAAAACTATATTGTATTATTTACAGATAATAAACTTAGTTGGACAGATCGGCGGTTGTGTGATGGTCCTCGGCAGACTTAAAGTGGACATCGCGTGTGGAGTACTATTCTTCATTGTTGTTCTACAGGTGAGGAACTTGTTCACTGTTAATAATGCCAACCTAAGGCGTTGCATCCTCCTTCCAACTGACAACCAATAGATATTTGCCAGCCAGTGTGATGAGTTCAGTTATTCAATCACCTACCCGCTTGCCAAGAGTTGTAGGTAGTAAGTAGTGACTATAGAAAATGCCTCCCATCTGTACGATTATATTCAAAAGGCAACATATTATGCTGTTGGCCTGTTGATGAATCATGCCAATTTAAAAATAGAATTGTTTACGCCTTAAAAACTTTTCGAAACTAAATTCGGATTGCATTCTAATATCACGTCACAATCTAAATTCTGATGCTATTCCAATTTTAAATGTGTACGACGTTTTATGGCAAATCGTTATAGTGCTGCCCGTGTCACGGTCGCCTGACTCGAGGGTCATTATCCCATCAAGACACAATGACCAACATTATTTTATGTTAGCGTAAATCCAACGGTTTGGGCGTTTAACTGTGTGTACGTCATACTTCCTGATTCCGATGATTGTAGTATTTATTGTCACAATGATCGCCAGGTGGCTGAATGGCGTGAGGCCTCGGGTTCGAGTCGCAGTTATTGTTTGTGTGCTAAATGTGTAGTAGGTGGCCTGTCTTAAATGATAAGTTGCAGATTAGAGTTGGACTTCGTACCTGACGAATGATGATAGGCATTTTATCACATTGCCATTGTATCTTTAGGTCTGTTAGGCTTATTGGCAACCTGTGAGAGTAACCTATCCTCGGAGAAAGGAGAGACTTATATTTTATTGATTTTACTAATATTTAATCATTCAGCCGAAAGACGTCCACTGCTGGTCATAGGGCCTCCCCCAAGAAGGTGGGGTTTGCCATAATCGCCACGCTTGGCAGGCGGGTTGGCGATCGCAATATGGTTGTTAAAGTACTCAGAGAACGCTGCTGCCCATCCTCTAGTGTATGGGGTGCTGCTATTCTTTACGTCCGGCACCACACGGGATATTTTTTACTAATATTTGCTGTCCCATTATTTATTTTTATTTTTTCTTCCAGACATTCGCCTACAGCATACTATGGGACATGCAGTTCTTGCTCCGCAACTTAGCACTCATCGGAGCCCTACTACTAGTCGTCGCGGAGGCGAGGGCTGAGGGGCGAAGCCTCTTCGCCGGTGTTCCGTCCTTGGGCGAGAACAAGCCCAAAACCTACCTGCAACTCGCCGGCAGAATACTTCTAGCATTCATGTTCATCACGCTGCTGAGATTCGAAATATCCTTCGTGCAGGTCAGTGGAAATAGCGTTGAACTAAACCTATTTGTATGTCCTTGCTTGGAAAACAAGTGGTTATCACTGTCCCAACAACGCTATGAAGATTAAATGTTTTTAAACTTTCGCGATTTGAACACATTATCAAAATAGCCCCGCGTCAAATTTGACATAAGATATAGATAAAACGACAACTGCTGTCGTTTTATCTATAAGTTGTCAAATTTTTTAGAATAGATAAATTTCTCGAATCGACTCGATAAAAGATCCGTGCTCGCGCCGCAGATTCGGCTTTAATCGCGTAGAAACTAAGCTAAGAAGATTGCCAACGTTTTGTCAACCTTAGGGAGCTACCACACCAATCGATCGATGATAGGTCGGTCTGAAAAAGCCACCACACCAATCAATCGACGTTGATCGATGGTATCGATCAACAATCGATCGATTGGTGTGGTGGCACCCTTAGAGACAAAGTTGGGAAGTCTCATGTGCCTGTAAATTTACCGGCACCCATACCCTTCAAATCAGACCACGAAATAGGTATGGTGTTAGTACCTCCACAGACGAGTTATTTGACAAGGAGCTTCTACTGTAAATATACAATATTTTTATCTTTTATCCTATTATTTACTTCTTACATAATACAAGATAATTTTTCAATCACCATCCACGAATTTTCTAGGCATTTAGGTATCATTCAAAGATTCAATTTCTATTAATTTAGCATGGTTACTAAGTCAAAAGTTAAATACTACGCTTGTCGCTCATGCACAGAATTAGAGAAAGGGACTCTCTTACCATTTAAACCGCCTTGGACAGTGGTGGAACAAATTGAGCGCCGCGATTCACTCCCGTTCGCCCTTTGGTAGGGCCGGCCCTGCATCAGAATGAGAGGATTTGCCTATTTGATTTTCAAAAATAGAGCCTTTTCATTAAAATCAATGCCTAAAAAAATTTGGATGGTGATTAAAAAATCAGACTATATTTTTCATATGAAATGAAAATGTCAAATATTTAATTATTCTATGTTCTTTTTAAAAACTTGATTCCTAAACTAGTTTGGTAGACTTGTCGAATCTCAAGTGTTTATCGACGTTACGTCATAGTACATAATTAGCCTAGTAGCCTACTAGTCTGAACTAGGATTAACATAACTATGGCTTTTTAGCTGCTTATTATCTACCTCACTCAATTGGCTTTTGTTTAATAAGGAAAACCGGTTTACCGGGGCCGCCTATCATGATACAGCAACTATTAAATATTATTTACTAGCTTCTGCTCTCAACTCTTAACACACTACAAAAGTTTCTATAATAACATAATTCAATCATGATTCGAAAGACACGTGGCCCCATCTATAAACGTTATTGTTGTTTTTCTCGGGAACAGTACTTTTTTTCGGGATGAAAGGTACCCTATGTCCGTTTCTGTACACCTGACAACGTAATGCAAAATTTCAGGATGATCGGTTCAGTGGTTTAGGCGTGAAAAGGTAACAAACAAACAAACTTATTTTCGCATTAAAATATTAGTTAGGAAGTTAGATAGGATTAGGATTACGATGTCTATAAATATAGTAATTTGTTTACTATTAAATATGTCACACCGATAATTCAGCTCTCATCAAGCTATGTACACCCCCCCTAAGTCCCCGCCAGCAACGCACTAAGCCGAGGTCTGAGTCCCACTAGGGGTCGCCCTTAGTGCTGTTGTTGCAGGTAGTCATGATGTTAGTGTAGTACAAGTAGTTAGCTTAGGTTAAGTATTTTACTTCCCCCCCCCCCCCCCCCCATTGGCTGGAGATCCTTCAGGTCTCGCCAATAACTGGTTACAGCAGTCCAATAGACAAAAAAAAACTATTAAATATTTAGTTTTAATAGGATTGTATTTATAATTCACATAATTTCATAACGCGCCGATCAAGATGCAGTGACGCTGCAGTTAAATCCACGCGAGCGTATCTGACAGGTATCGCTTAAGAGAATACGAAAAGCGTTGTTTTGATCGAAACTTAACTGCAACTGAATTTCTTTAGTTAAGTGTATCAGGCCCCTGGCCGAAGAGAAATTACGCGCGACTTATTGTCTATAAAATTAACAAATATATGAAAGAGATAAAATAAACATGTATTCCATTCGCACTAAAGAAAAAAAAGCGGATTATAAAAGCGCTAACAAAACACTAGGCATCTCATCTAAAGCGCCAAATTCACTAGCAAGTTTCATTGCGCAAACTTGCAGAAGTAGACTTGATGTGTGTGTTCACAGTTCCAAAGTAGGTTACAGTCCAGGTCCTCTGTTTTTTAAGCTGCGGCCGCGCTGGACCTAGCTTAGTGTCTTGTTACAGCAGCTTGGTAGCGAGGACACTATGCGTCCCATGTATTTTAGTACGTTTCTTTTCTCTTGTCGTCTCGCCTAGACGCCAGGCGCTAAACGAGGCATCCGGCAATGCGACTGCTGCCTTACAGCGGTTACGCACTGCATCCGATCCGAATCCGTGAAAATACGTTCCGAAGTAGCTATAGAACTATTTTTACGGTAGTTTACGCACTACATCCGTCCGTCCGCATCCGTCATCCGATTTCTATCCGTCATCCGTGAGTTTCTAATTCGGAAGAACAATTGACGGACCGAAGTAGCCATAGAACTATTTGTATGGTAGCTTACGCACTACATCCGGCATCCGTCATCCGATTTCTATCCGTCATCCGTGAGTTTCTAATTCGGAAGAACAATTCACGGATCGAAGTAGCCGTAGTACTGAATTGTTTGAATTTGAATCAGAGATCGGAATAGTGCGTAAGCAACATCCGAATTCGATCCGAGATTTTTACTCTAGATCGGTATTTTCACGGATTCGGATCGGATGCAGTGCGTAAAGCAATATCCGAATTCGGTCCGAGTTTTTATATCCGTATTTTCACGGATTCGGATCGGATGCAATGCGTAATCGCTCTTAGGCTCAATTTACACCGGAATGGAAGCGACGAAATTGTACATAGCATAATGAACTTTATGTCAATTGTATAAAGTACAAACTAAATACGAGGCTAAAAAGGTCGTGAGGATTCCCCGGAAGACGCGCAGCGCGACCTGTTTTGGCTCTTATTTAGTTTGTACTTTATACTATTGACATAAAGTTCATTATGCTATGTACAATTTCGGCGCTTCCATTCCTTTCCGCGGCGGAGTAAATTGAGCCTTAGTTAACTTTAAGTTGCTATTTGATTTTGCGCTATATGTTAAGGCCAATAATATTGAAAATTATTTGCCGGTTTTTGGAACAGTTCTCAGCAATACTTAAAACGTTACTCCTACGAGTGTCTAGATTATAATCAAATCGATAATTCCATGACCTTAACATTTACCATAGTTGCTTTAAATCCGAAAATAATCAGATTCGTTAGAACTAGGTGACATTTAACGACGTGACAAACTCATTGAACACATTACTTAGGTATTCATGCTATGTAAATGTATTATGACGACATAATGACCTACTAGTGTTGCGAAAATTAATTATTAATAGATTACATGTTTAAATAAATGTGGTATTTTATGTGCATATTTAGTGAAATACACTCTCGATTTTATTGAATATTTTTAACATAATGAAATGTACGTAGATATAAGTTATCCACCAGCTTGACTGATAATTTTGTCGTCGTATTATCTCGTCTCGGTACGAGTTTGTCACACACAAGCACAAAATTATGTCGCGCTACACATGTCTTATCTTTATTCGTTCTTGCTGGAACCTAAAATGAACAAGAAATACCAAATCTTGCAGTAGAAACGCATTGCGTCGCTCGGGTACGTTTCATAGCTCTAAACTTTCCGGAAGAAATTACCTAAATTATGATGAAAACTGCATCAAAATCCATTGAGTAGTTTAGAAGAAGTAAGCGGACAAACAGACAGACGCGAAAAGCGACTTCAATCAGTCAGTAGCGTGATGTTGTGTAGGAAGAAGTGAAACAACACACACAATTTCTATACAACCACGACGACTCAGAGCGCCATATTTCTATGAACCGTTTCATAGTGTCGTGTCGTACTGTCAGCTTTATAGGCGATGTATAACGGTCGATTTTCGCCGCACAGCGAAAATCTCTAGTCTAAATGATAATTCGACTAGGCCGCAAGTGACTAAAATCGCAAGTCCCAAAGTTGGGGGTGCCATCCGACTTTTGCCGTCCGGCGATAAGCCGCATGCGGCAGGTGACTAAAATCGACCGTGTAAATGGTCCGTTGCAGGCGATCGCCCACCGCATGAGGTGTGTTTTGCGCTGTGTTATTCCGTTAGAAATGAACAAGTCGCATGCGATTTTTGTCGACCGATGTAAATGGAGTGGCGATTCGATTTTTACAAGCGATGCGACTGGTGACTTGCCGGCTAAAATCGACCCGTGTAAATTCCCTATTAGACGCCAGCGTGTGAGATAGCACAATGAATCTTCCTTTAGCGACGTTATTCCTATATTCACCCTAACCTTTGAATGTTCCAGATCGTGCAAGACTTGTTGGGCAGCATCCTGATGATCCTGGTGACAGTAGGCTACCGCACCAAGCTGTCGGCGCTGATGCTGGTGCTGGTCCTGTCGGTCCTCAACTTGTACCACAACGCGTGGTGGGCCGTGCCATCATACAAGCCCCTCAGGGATTTCCTTAAATATGACTTCTTCCAGGTAAAATATTGAGCAATTATGATTCAGAAATTGAGAAATATAATGTCCATAGTCAATATGCTGGAACAGTGCGTTGGTAATGGCCAACCCAGACTCTTCCAACAGTGATGCTCCAAAGTCCAAGCGTAGGATATTTAGAAATGTAGACATACCTCCGGTTTCTGAATTGAGAATTCGGGATAAGCAATACTTAAGTAGTATTTGAGTACGGAGTTGTCAAAAAATGCTTTAAAATCCGTAATTTTTTTGACAACTCCATACTCAAATGTTACATAAGTACTGCTTATTCTAGAATTCTCAATTCAGAAACCGGAGGTAATTCACGTAATTTCATAACGCGCCAATCAAGCTGCAGTGACGTTGCAGTTAAGTTCATGCGAGCGTATCTGACAGCTATCGCCTATTAAGAGAATACGAAAAGCGTTGTTTTGATCGAAATTTAACTGCAACTGAACATCTTTAGTTAGGTGAATCAGGCCTGTGACCAGTTGGCAGTCCCACCATCTTCAGACATTGGTGCTAATTGTCTTGTTCACCAACTAAACTAAAATTAGAGAATTGCTATCTTTTACTAACAGACAGTGCGAGAAAAGGACGGTGATAGATAACAACTAAGAGAGATGTAAAACTACACTCACCGGCATAATTAGCGGAACGTTTTTATTTTATACATTTTTTTATTATTATGGTACTGCTATTGCTATGACGATTTTTTTATTCAAAAGAACCTTCATTTACGACTTCCATTTTGAAGAAAAATTTGGTTTTCCTAAGCGATTAGAGGTAAATTAGGCCCAGTTTTGATTTTACAAAGATTTTGCCCTTTTGTGTTTTTGATCGGAACTTTGTTTTATTTAAGTACTGGTGGTTTGGCCTTAGTGTATTTATTGCATTTGGAGAATAAACATTGCGTAGAGGCTGAAAGAAGTAATTTACCTGTGACAAAAGCTACGAGGGATGTTACAGTGATCAATGAAAGTCAAACCTATCGTGTAGTAAGTTAAGCACTGGGTGTAGCGATATTAGTCATTCCTCGCAATGTCCGTCGGTACAAGCAGACAGGATGTTTCGTTAGAAGATGAAGACAATGCAGAAATCAAGGAAAAAGCGCCGTTGATGATTGGTTTATGACAGTTGAAACCGGTTAAGGCTCTGAAAAATTAGCGCAATGCTGATATTCGGACCTGTAGCATCCTGAAGGTGGTCTGTATTTTGCTTGTGAGTATGCGGAAAGAAAGACGACGTCTCATTGAAGGTAATCTGATGTCTAACACGACTGCTGAATGTCCAAAACGTGCTGTTAGGTCACCGCGTAGTGAAAATAAGTTTTGCTCAATAACATCGAGATCAGACTAAGGAGTTAGAAAGAGATTTTTTCTCAGGGGCAAGCTGTTTTTTCATATACATTTTTTGGATGGGAGGCATAGAATATGGATACGTCAAGGGAATCGCTTTGAACAGTCAAATGTTACAGGAATGTGCCTTATACTGGAGGCTCCAATAATGGTTTGTGGTGTCATTGGTTTTGAAGCGCATACGGAGTTAGGCATTATTGACGGAGGCTTACTGGCTGCTTATTTTTGCAGGATAGACATCCCAGAACCTCATGCGATGCCACTTGACGAATAAGCAGACAAGAAAAAAAAATCTGCACGATTATGTGTGGCCGAACTGTGTATTCGTGGTCCGCAATTTCATATAAGATGTTGTAATAACCCACCAGGGTGGGTCAACGTGGATCCCGGACATGAGTCCAATAGAATATGACTTGGCCTTGACGGGAAATAGAGTTAGAGAAAAAAATCCAGCCACCCAGAAACAAATGGAAAATCATGTCATAATACTGATAAGGACCCTAGCAGTATAGAAACGGACGCAAAACAAATAAAAAAGTAAAATAAATAAGTAGCAAATTAATTATTCCAAAAAATATGCACCGAAAGTTACAAAATGGATATTTTAGCAAATTAAAGATTTAAATTGCCAAATTCAATTAAATGATTATTGAATATTTGTCATTATAATGCATTTAAGCCTAATTATAAAATATTTAAACAAAAACATTAATGTACAATACAAAATTATGGAAAAAACACGGTTTTTTGTTGCGTTCCGCTAATTATGCCGGTGAGTGTAGTTTACGCCTTAAACTTGACCGTGTGTTTCGACACGTTTTGAGATGTTGTCTAAATTTGCATGGAAATTTTAGTTCAACTAAGGAGATCATTCATTGTCAAACTCATATCACTTTTATCGCCAGCAGATGAAAAATATTTTTGTCAAATAAAACGTACGGAAATCCAATTATTCAACCAAAAAAATCAGCTGAAGGAATGGTTGTAGAGACTAAGGCGATTCACACACTGCACCGCATCACGCAGCGTAGCGCGGGAATGCGTGTTCTTATGTTGTTTGCAAGTATCTGTATTTGTATAGAAAACACGCATAGATAGTGCAACACACTGAAAACGCATTCACGCGCAGTGTTTTCAGTGTGTTGCAACTTGGCACTTTGACTTTTGGCCCGATCTTTGTATGAACCGTGAATGATCTCCTTTGACAGCTCTTATTTACGTATGTCTCTTTATTATTTTATCAAAGTGGAAAAGATGGCACTATCCTAAATTAAGTTTAGTTTGTGCATAACAGAATCGGCACCATTGTCATATTCACTGGACATCTTGTGTTGTGTCCAGGACATTTTATGCTACTGGAAATGGACACAGGCTGTGGCTGTTTCTATGTGAAGGCTCTTTTTTCTTAAATTGATTGTTTCTAATAGTCCGGGTCTGAGCCAGGGCATTTGTCTTACAGCGGTTACGCACTGCATCCGATCCGAATCCGTGAAAATACGTTCCGAAGTAGTCACAGAACTATTTATATGGTAGTTTACGCACTACATCCGGCATCCGTCATCCGATTTATATCCGTCATCCGTGAGTTTCTAATTCGTAAGAACAATTGACGGACCGAAGTAGCCATAGAACTATTTGTATGGTAGCTTACGCACTACATCCGGCATCCGTCATCCGATTTCTATCCGTCATCCGTGAGTTTCTAATTCAGAAGAACAATTGACGGACCGACGTAGCCGTAGTACTGAATTGGTTGAATTTGAATCAGATATCGGAATAGTGCGTAAGCAACATCCGAATTCGGTCCGAGATTTTTAATCTAGATCGGTATTTTCACGGATTCGGATCGTATGCAGTACGTAAAGCAATATCCGAAATCGGTCTGAGTTTTTTATATCCGTATTTTCACGGATTCGGATCGGATGCAGTGCGTAATCGCTCTTACGCCTAGCTTTTTTCCAACTATGTTGGGGCCAGCTTCCAGTCTAACCAGATGTAGCCACATCTGGTTAGACTGGAATTAAGCCTAATACCAGTATTTTACACTGAACGACTGCCATCAAACCTCCGCAACCCAATTACTGGGCAATGCTGATATCCTAAGGTTAGATTATTGGTCGTTACTTTTGTCTGTCATAGGTATTCGTATGACACCTGGGACTGACGGTATAACGTGCTCCCCGAGGCATAGGCATTTTTATTCTCGCAAATGCCCTGATTACACTACCACATTACGTGTTAATTATGAAGTAGATGTAGACAATCAATCAGAGCTACAAACATATAATTATATTCCTAAAAACAGAATCACGTGAGAAGCTACAGTTTTACTAAAATTATTATTTTCTCGTTTCAGACATTATCTGTGATCGGCGGTCTCCTAATGATCGTGTATTTGGGACCGGGTGGAGTCAGTATGGACGAACACAAGAAAAAGTGGTAGAATCGGCCAGCAGTGTGTACAATGTATGCACAGTGAAAGACAATTGATATTTTAATCATAAGATGTTATGGTGCGAAAGGAAAGATTTTTTTTCATACAATTTGGTGTTTTTATGTGACAATCTAACTAGTCGGCGACAATTGTGAACATTGAGCTTACTTCCATATCCTGTAGTGTCCTGTTTGTGTTATGGGCAATTTGTTTAGTAACTAGATTATGTACTAAGTTTTTTGGGAGAAATGGGGTCTGCTATGAAATGAAACTTGTAGAAAATTAAATGATGTAAAGTAAATTGTGGTTTAGATTGAGTTAGGTATGTTATAGACAGGCCGAATGTAAAGGCCCTAGTAACATAATTTGTTGTAGATTTTTTACAATGCAAGTCGCAAATAATAAGGATTCTAGTCCTACAAAATTGTTTTTGTTATATTTATCTATTTTTACAACTCAATTTTAAAAGAGCAAATTGCCCATATCAAAACAACAATATTGGTGTCATAATACAAAATTTTATAATAAAATGTGCACATAGTTCGGTCGATCAATAGACACAGGTCAATGACCCTAGCTGCGTTTTGATAATAAGCCGATATAAACACGGCTCATGATTTATATACTGTCAATTTTTATATATAAGACTAGTATATTACCTACCACTGTTGAACATAGTGTTGTGAATTTTGAAGCATGTCGCATGGTTGCAGCATTGCATGGTAACTACAGACAAAGATTTGCTCAAAGCGACGTTTACAAAGATAAAAAGTAAATGCAAATATAAATAGGTTATGTCACGCCGCGTACAATGCGTCAATAGCTGCATCTTTTTTTACATGTTTGTTATGAAATAAATCATTGTCGCATGTACTTGGCGTGATGTAAGCTAAATGTAATCGTTTTGCATCGACACAACTGAAAATACTGTGTAAGTTTCAAACGTAAAGCATCACAATGAGTCACTAATGTTGACTTGTGCTTTTGGCGATGCAAATACATTGATTAACTGCGCGTATCAAGTGCATGTTTGTATCAGTCCAAGCAATGTTGCGTTCAAGCGTGCCAAAATAGTAAACTCCCTTCCTGCCCGCGTAGAAGTGATATTTTCTTAGCGGAGTCCCCTTCGCGTGTAAGTGTATGTACTCAGACTGAACGTAGTCCCGCTTTCATTTTCTATAGCGTTACATTATTTCATTCCGTTTTTTTTTCTTAATGTTGTGATTCATGTAAATATTTATATAAAAAATATCTAATTTGTACTTACCGACTGAATAACAGACAACAGATCTTTAAATGTAAACACAAATGCTCTTTTTATTGAATTTTAATATTCCAGTAGCCATAAGTAAAACTTTGGTATCACAATTTGATTATTTGTGCTTCATCTTCCCTATAAAATAATAAATGTAGTCATAAAAACATATATAATAATTTGACTTATCAAAAGTATTTAAAAGACACATATTTTTGTATTATTATTTTTTATTTATTTTCTTAAGTTTCAGTTTGGCCATAGATGATAAAGATTCCTGAAAAGATTGTTCCGAATAAATTTTATATAATAAAAACGTTTTATTTTTTTAAATAGTTTATATTGTTTGTTATATTACAACTCCCTATTCGAATGAGAGCACTAAACACCTAATTTTAATAGATCTTTCAATCAGTTTCCTCTACATCAGTAATTTCACTATGTGATCAAAGTCGAGACAAGCACGCAAACGTACAAAGTTTTATAAAACATTTATTTGTATAATAACTATATAATTATAATAAATTCAACAACTACTGGTGTACACATCACATATATTGTGCGTCTATTGACTATTCCTTCGCTTTCGCCTGTTCTTTGTCCTTCGTTTTCGCGTGTTCTTTTTCCCTATTTTCTATATATTTGAACACTTTGTTCGCTAGCTGTCTATATTTTTCGGCGTGTACGCTATCCGGTAAGGCATAGATGGCTGGTTTCCCGCTATTTATGCATTCAGACATGTTATGGTCGACTTCAAAACTCTCAATGATTTCGAGACCCATTTGCTTGGCTGTTTCCTTGGTGTCGTTACCAAAGACGAAGTTCTTGGTTCCGCATTTGTAACATATTGCGTGTGACATGTTCTCCACCATGCCTATGATAGGCACTTTTAACTTCTCAAACATGTTGACGCCTCGTTTCGTCACTTGGAGTGCTGCTGACTGAGGTGTCGTCACTACTAGTGCGCCTGTGAAGTAATAAGATATATACACAATTTAATACACAAGTGAAATTTTATGTTCTTTTAAAAATGGTACATAATACACATAGCTATAGGAGCGCCCAGGGCAAGGATGAAATTTTGCACCCCCCAAAAATACACTACATAAAAAAAGGCATTTTATTAACACATTTAGTGCCGGTTTATATCCTAATGCCAAGAAACCTCCTCGAGGGTTAGGCTTAGTGCAAACAACGCCGAGGACCCTCCTGGAAGGTCCACTAGCAATATGTATGTTTGCATGGCGTATGAGCTCTATGAGGAGTGTAGTAAACTTTTGTTTAAAATTAAGGCAGTAACGATTTTATCTGATGTTTGTAGCTCTCAATCTCTAGACATAATTCATTTGCATTTAACTCAACATCATATTTTAACGCGAGATCAGCTGCGGATTTTTTTAGTTAATATGTATTGAGCGGCCTACTTTGCGCTTCCTAGGTCCTGCGCCCTTGACAGCTGCCCCTATGGTTAGCCCCCAATACGACACTGAATTTACACACTAGAAATAGTGTATAAGTGACAAGAAATACTTACTACATTTACTTAACCTCAATATTCAAACAATTTCATATTGTTATTGTTCAGCCAATCAACTCAATATTCAAAATAGACTAGAGTTACTTAGTTTGTTTTGAACGTCGATGTTACAATTATAATAGACAACCCACAAAAAAGTCCGCCCTTCATATTGTATCGTCTAACGTATGTCTAAAGGTCAATGTGATCTAATGTGCAAATTAGAGGCTAATTTTTCAATTTCGAATAAGTTAATTAAGTGATTGACGCACGGCCTGCCTCGGTGATGCATCACTATGAGGCAGCCTCATAAGTGTTATACTGTCATCTGGCTCTTATAAAAAACTGCTTAAGGAAAAAAATGTTACACACCATCTATAGGCAGATTCTGTGCGAGCGACAGGTGCGTGTCACCAGTGCCAGGAGGCGTATCTACGATAAGGCAGTCCAGCGGTCCCCACGCCACATGCCTCGTCAGCCTCTCCAGCGCCTGCATCACCATCAGACCGCGCCATACGACGGCGTTCTCACCAGACACTAGCAGGCCCATTGACATGCTGAAAAATTAAAAAACATGCTTATGAGTTACCAATTATAAAGTTTACAGTGTGTTAAAATTAATTGAAGTTGATTTATGCACATTTTTATAGTTAGTTATGTACTTAATGATAAAATAATTAATTTTGATACATAGTGATTAGATAAGGATGGTGCTATATATTACTTAATGATGATAGAAGTATAATTATAATATTTTGTTTTGTTATTCTTTTTAAGGAATGTTAATAAACCTATATTGACTATTGTTAGTCTAGTGGTTGAAACCGCAACTGCAAAGAGGGAAGTCCTGGGTTCGATCTCCAATTTAAGCAAAGTGTAATTGGAAAATTCTCGGTAGCATCTGGTTGATGGCAATAGGCTCGCCCCCTATTACATGGGACTGAGAGGATGGAGGGTGTTCTATATTCCTCTGCACAACCCTTTAGGGAATACAGGCTATGATGTTATGTGTCTAAATAAATGATATATTTAAAAAAAACAACATATAAAAGCAATGATGCAAGAGGCTTAAAAATTGAGTAAGTAACACAACCTCATTGGTTGTGTAGATATTGAAAATGTGGTATGACATAATATTTTCAAATTATATCATTAGCATATTAGGGATTTTTACACAAGTCTCTACTAGTGTCCTAGAATAAAAAATTACAATGCCAAGTAAATACAATGCAATGAATGAAATGTTATATTTAAATTCTCACCATTTTATGCCATAATTCAATAGTGGCTCAATAAGGTTTTCGTCATTCAGCATGGGCTCTCCATTGATGTTCATCATGAGTGGCACGGATGGACCAAACACGTCGGCGTCCAGCAGGCCAATCTCCTTGTCAGGCTCTATCACCTTCATAGCACATGCGAGATTCACTGGAATCATAATAATACAAGTTTTAGTCCTTCCTAATATTATAAATGCGAAAGTAACTCTGTTTGTCTGTGACGCTTTCACGCCTAAACCGTTGAATTGATTTTGATGAAACCTGGTACAGATAGTCTGGAACCTGGAGAAGGATATAGGCTACTTTTATCCCGAAAAATACGGAATACGCGATAAACGACATCCACGCGGGCGAGGCCGCGAGCGACCTCTAGTTATCTATGTATATTTTTTTATCTAGCATAAATACACAAGAAGTGGTAGCATCATACTATACTTGTAGATGCTTATAAAAAAAAGAATTACAGGTTTTAAAGAGGGCATTAGGGTGACTCTGGAGTGGGACTCCATATGATAATATCAGTAAATATACAGCATGACTGGGCACTTTACATCTGAAAACCACATTCACTAAAAATCATTCTGTACAACTTTTACTATGGAACAAATTATGAAATCATAAAAAAACAGCTGTTCCATAGCAAATAATCAATGTTGCTCAGCAAAATATAAATATTGTAACAGCAGTTTTTTTTTCACAAATTCCTTATTCGTCCCATAATAAAAGTTATACAGAAAGATGACCAGAGTTCATGGTTTTTGGATGTAAAAAGACTAACCCGTCAAGCTGTTTAAAACAAAACATTGAAAGAGATTTGAGTTTATTAAAGCTTATACTTTACGAGTCAAATAAGCTGTCTGCAAGGATGTATGGCCGTTTTAGGCTAGTGAACTGTAAACTGTCATACTGATAATTGGACGTAGTTACATGAAAAGGATCCAATCCACACTAAGTCACTTTAGAGATATTGATGTTTGAAGTTTGGAAGATGTTAAACGTGTCATACATGTGGGTTGGTTATGAGGTTGATAAAAAGTGCTAAACAGTTGTTTTTGCTTGGATCTTTTTTACTGGCCGATAGTATTGATATTTAGCATCAGTTTGGTACACATAACTCATTTTCGACCATTTTGTGTATTGGATCCTTTTCGTGTAACTACGTCCAATTTACAATAAAAGATCTATATTCTCATTTTAATATTTTTTGTACCTCTTTTTGATGCTATTCTCTTTGACCCAAAGGTGGTAGAGAATGCCTTATGGCATTAAGTCCGCCCTATGTACCTCCATTGTGCAATGAAGTATTAAATAAATGGATATTATATTATACAAACCAGCAGTAGTAGTCTTCCCAACCCCTCCCTTCCCAGAAGCTACTAATATTATGCTCTTGACTCCCGGCAGAGGCTTTCTCTCTGGCAACCCTTTAGCCATCACTTTAGCCCTATGCGCATTTGCTTCTTCTTTGGTGTGTTTAAGGCGGACAGAATAGGAACATGGTGCTAACTGCAAAATAAACTTGTGTAGTTTTATGCACCTACATGATTTTTAATATTTGTCATGTTAAAATAGCCCGTTGAATTAATAAGGTTATAGAAGTTGAATACTGCCTGCAAAAAGCAGAATATAGGCCATGTAACAACCATTTTTTCTTGGATTTTCGCCTGTTAGCTTCCGCTACAGCCTCCAAAAATGTTCATTATATTTTTTTATGGTAATCTATAAATTGTAACAGCAATAAACCAAGTTAATACTTAATTTTTATATCAATAAAATCTCACAATTAATTATGTATACGTACATTGTTCACATTGCTCTTCAATAAAACGCTATAAAGTCGCTGAAATGCTCTTTGTAGGTTCATAACTTGTAGTCCTTTTTGTCGATAAATAGAATTTACGGTAATTCGCCTCAATTTATTTTATTCGAGCAATTTTTTTCAAAATTCGCGAATTGATACGCAAAATACTCGTTCAGAAATTAAAAATGAAATGAAATTGTCAATTTTGACAAGGCGGCGCCCAAAGAGAATGTAACTAGTGCGGCGCCGAGACGTGATGTGAAGCGTGAAGTCAAATTAAAATGAAATCTTTACTGATCTCGATTTTTATAATCGATTTTATGGCATCCAGTTCGATCGCCGCGATATGAATAGATCAAAGATTAATCTTTAACGATCCATTTAAATTATACGATACTATGAAATGTATTATAAAATGGATGCGAGAAGAAGCACAGGACCGGTCGATGTGGCGATGCTTGGGGGAGGCAAGGGGAGGCCTATGTCCTGCAGTGGACGTCTTTCGGTTGAATGATGATGATGAATTGTATTATAATAAAAAAATGTTTTGTTCCCAAGTATTCTATTTTTCTTGAGCTGTATGAACTCCAATTCCTTTGCCTAAATAGAATAGATCAGAGTTAGAGCAACTTCACCGATTAGTTTTCCTCAAAAGTCTAGAACACTGAAATTTGAATTTGAAATTAAACAATGACGTAGAAAATGTTCAATTTTTTATTTATTTTACAACTAGCTTAGTTTTCTGAAAATGTATCAAGCTTATTGATGGAAAGAGATAATTATTATTTCGTCACAAAAATCTTAGGAAAAGAAGATTTTTTGTCATCAATCTTTTACTGGATCGATCTAAGAGTCCCCGAATCGAGTCGATTCATAATGTCAATCTTTTAGTCAAAGATCGGAAATTCTACTAGGAATCGACAAGTTGACAACTTTACAGTGATCAATAAGCACAGATTGCACAGGTATAATATAATTTGATAATATTCCTAAAACACAATTTACCACAAAGTTATTCAATTATTAATTACTTCAAATAATTTATCGCTTCAACAAAACATATAATTTATAGTTATTTCAAATTAATTATTTATGAAAAGCTGAATCAACCGAATCTGTGCTAGAACAGATGTTCGAAAATTAAAAATAAACACAGCTGTCAATCTCTTTGCGCTATGTCGGGACTATTTTACGACATATTTTCGAAAAATTTCGGAATTCCAAGCGATTTAGTGTGAATCCCGTACTGTATTAAAATGTCTATTTGCTTACGTACGATTTCTCAAAAAATATTGCCTGTAAATGGCTTCGTCACCATCAAAAGTCACTCAAGCCGCTTGTCTAGAAAAATCCCTCTGCGGACACAATTTCTGGAAGAAGTGAGTATTTTGTGTTGTTTTCTGTGGTTTTAAATATTGTTCTAGTTTTCTATAGTACAGAAAAGTTGAAGTTTGTTACGTAATATTTGAAAAATGCATAATATTATTTATATCGCCAACTGGATTTTTTCCTCCTTGACATTGAACTAATTAGAGTATGCGGAATAGAACTGCTTACTACAGATTCACGTGGTGTTGACATAGACTTTATGACATAAATAATATTTGGCAAGAAAGGTCTCATCCATATAACTAAAAATCGGAACTTTCCCTAATGTTTGAATATCTTACTAGGGTGTGTAATTAAATTTATACAAGCATTGCGCATATACGCATAACTTGATCGGGTTTATTTGTTTACAAACTGTGACTGCACTGGTTTTGGCATCTTACCAGCGTCATCATTGCTGTTGATTTGTACATTATAATTAAAATAACACAAAATTTTAGGTTAGAATAGGATGTACTTCTGTATTATCTTTGTACTTACAGATAGAAAGTATTTATTTACAGGAAATTACCATTGTTAATACTGTTATCTGATCTAAGGGGCCATGCTACACAATCTTAATGTATCACAATATTTAGATCAATGTATTGAATGTTTAAGCGCTCAATAAATATCACAATACAGGATCGCAATCCAAATATTGCAATGGATATTGAGTGTGTACTTATTCTCCTAAGATTGTTAGCATATGAAAAAGATCTTAAAGTTAATAGATGAAAATAATAAGTCATACCATGAATAACCATGAATGAATTTTGTGGCCAAAAATAGTAATGTTTAAATCCATATAGCAAAACTGATAAGATTAATTCATTAATATTAATTATATGGGGTGACTGGTAATTAGTGTACAATACTTAAACACATGATTGTACTAACAATAACAAACAACTCTTCCAAAAGTTTTTTAATTTAATATTCACACATGTGCATTTGACATGCTTCCAGGGGTGAGGGTGACTAAACTGGCTAGGCTGTTTGTGTTGTGTGCAGGGCTGTCAGATGTAATAATAAGGATATAGCAGCTGTAAAAATGTTGTATATTTAGGAGTTTTCAAAAAAAACAGTAGTATATGTAATAAAAACACAACACCATTGAGAAGAAACTATTAAAACTTTGTGCATTTATTTATTGTGCTAATTTGAGAATTCCCTGATAACAAGAAGTATGTATTTCAACAGAAAGTTTCAGACTGTACTGTCAAAACTGTACAAATATTATTTAAATTGTACATCTGACAGCACTGGAGGGCACAGTATTTTCCACTGTGCCTGTGGGCCAATATTTTTTTTTATTTGAAAATAATATTTGTTTGATTTTATAAAAAATGTTTCATTGAGAAAGTGATTTGTTATCATGAGTTATCAGTGACTGGTAATAGTCACCCTAGTATATTCATTCATGAATTAGTTATTGTAGCAATTGATATTTTAGCAACAAATTATTGTAGCAAATTCGAAAAAGATTTGAACAAAAATATATTTTTTAAATACATCACACAGAAATTGCCACAAAAAATACTAAAATAAAAACTTTTGATTCACAGTTCCTTAACCGAAGACGCATATCCAGTTGTCAACTAGCACCAAAATGTTCCACAGAGAGCAACATCGACGATATTTACATCCACGAGGAGGCGGTAGCCGGCCGTCTCTCCCAAGAGAAGGGAAAATTCAACTTCGACACAAACTGTAGAACAGAAACTAATGACAACAGATACGATTACAGTGATGATTTGGGACTGAAGAGTCGAGGACTAACGTCCGATGACTATATAGAGAGGAGAATGCCTCCATACACATTCGACGTTCCATACACCAATATTAGTGACATTGATTTAACAAAATATAGTAATGTGAGTATGAAAGCTTTTCTTAAATAAGAAGTTGTTGCCTGTATTCAAACTAGGGTTGTAACGGAGGCCTTCTTAGCGGAGGCGGAGGCGGGTGCGGAGGGGACGACTTTCGCCTCCGCAGATGCGGAGATTAACGGAGTCAGAGGCGGAGGTGAAAATGGACGTGGAAAAAAAAGTAATTTATGGTTTATTGAAAGTCAAAAATCACTTTTCACAATCACTTAAATAAACATACATATAAACATTACGTTCTATAAATAAAAATGAAGGAGAGGCAAATTACTTTTTGTAAACACCTGTTTTGCGGCTTTGTCACCCTCCAGACGATTTCTAAGGAGTTCATAAATTAAGCCAGTTGAACTAAATAATTGTTCATCTGGCACTGAACTTGACGGCGCCGTTATGTACGTGCGAACGATGGGAGAAAAAACTTTATATTTAATGTTATTTCTCCACCACAATGAAGGGTCATCGTCTAATTTGAGTCGGTTTTCTTCTAATTTGAGTCGGTTTTCTTCTAATTTGAGTCGGTTTTCTTCTAATTTGAGTCGGTTTTCTTCTAATTTGAGTCGGAATTTGTGTCAGTCAACACGCGGCCGGAAGACCGAGTCGTTGTCAAGCGTCGCTGCTCGCGCGTTATTGTTCTATGATTATGACGTAAATAACACCGTTACAACTCCGAATTTTACGGAGGCGGACGCGAAGTTCCGTTACAACCCTAATTCAAACATCTGGTACTTAATACCTCCTTTACCCCTAGGACATAGAACCAACCTGCCTCTCGGAGTTTGAACGCGATGCGATCGCGTACTGCCGCGGGACGGTGGCCGTGTCGGACCCCGACGACGTGCCAGCCACACAGCCCCTTCGTGAAGGCAAGCCCAGCGAGGAACAACTCATGAAAGTGTATTACACACTATCAGACACGGTCAGTATGCAAAAACAACTACAATAGCCACTAACAACTCTAACAAGTTACAACCACCCTCATTTTGGATGAATTTACAAATCTGTTAAAAATATGCTGTTTTTTTCGGTATATTTCCAATGAATTCATGAAACTTAGCCAGGGGCCCAATTCTCCTGAAATAAATCTTGATAAATCACAATCGAACCAAGGCCGAACCGTTCATTCAGACAGTTCTCAATTTCAAAAGCTGTCGAATTGTTTGACACAAAAAACAAAATAAATCATTTTGAAAGTTTTCGAAAACAAAAACTGACTGACGGTTGTGGTTCGATTGCGTTTGGCAACAATTTATTTTAGGAGAATTAGGCCCCAGATGTTATGGCTATGGATAGATGAGTAGTCCTTTAAAGTTTTCTTTGTCTGTAAAAGGTCAAGTAAATATTTACTAGCTTCCTTCAATGAAAGTGGCGTGAGGTTTGGTACACATTTCCCAACAACTCTAGGGTTTTAATAAATAAAACAATACCATTAGTTAATATTTTCAAATATTTTGCTAAAAAGATTAACCTTAATTACGTAATAATACGGTTGGTTTTCCATCTGTCATTTTGCTGTTGGCCACACTCATTAGTGGACTCGAATCGTTTGATAGCAGCAATACACAGTCAAATAGATTCCTCTAGGGTCACAAGGAAGAAGATAATGGTGATGAAGATAAAGTTACGGTGTATATGTGCGCCTTCCGCATACAGAAACATGACTTATGTATTACCTATGCATTCTGCACAGATGACAAACTCTGATGATGAGGAAGGGACGGTAAATTCATTGACGAAGCATGTTCCTGTTCATCATCTTCTCTTAGACCTGTACATTTAATCGCCGTTACTATTCTTTGGCGATGCAAGTGGTCGCAACCCGTGTCCACTTTCCCTGGCAAATACATTGAGACAAGTTGCGATAGTAAACCCAGTATGGAACAACTAATGACGGGTGTTCTACACACTGTCTGAGATGATCAGTCAGGATTTAAAGTTTTGGAGACCTTGGGGCAACAAAGAAGTGGAGGCTCATTATAATATTTTTAAAAAAGTACCTCGTGTTTGTGCACTTTTTCCGATTTGTCAGGATAGGGGTAAATTTTTTCTTATCTAAAAAATCTAAACCTGTGCCTGTTGGACTCCCCTAAGTCCGGACCTGTGGTCAGTAATGTCAGTATGTATGCTTTACAACAGCAGTCATTATGAACACTGGAAAGGTATCCTGCTTGTTAAGTGATTGTGCAGTACCACAAGATGAGAATACCATTGCAGTCTCCTCTTGACTCTCCCCTTTAAGATTTAGTAGCTTCATGGCAAACAAATAACATTGTTTCAGATGCCGAACTTGTTCATCAAACCACTAGACTACTCGATCTATCACCCAAATATGGTGTTTGTCAACAACATCAGAGGCACCACATCTGTGTAAGTAAATATTATTAATTACTAGCTGTACCCGGCATGCGTTGCAATGCACTTTTTCCTACTTACTACCTACCTTCAGAAACAAAATCAAAATAGTTACAAAAGTTAAAACCATAATTATGAAGAATATGGACATACTGAGATAATTTCTTTTTTTTTTAATATCAAAATTTTCTTTCATAAGAACCTTCACCTGACAATTACAAATACAACAAAAAAAACGGTCCAGCCGCTTACGCGTGATACCGTGACCAAGGGAAATAGGGATTCATTTTTATATACATATAAGATCTTCTTCTTCTACCTACATCAATCCAGAGGTTTTAGATTGAGATTGGTTATTGGTTTCCGCTGTTAGTAGGTTGTCTACTAGACTAAAATATGTTACTATGTTAGCTGGCTCCGGCATTTCCTAGTTAATAACCGCTTGAGATGAAACGCCGAAACAAACTTAGCATCATCATCATCATTCAGCCGAAAGACGTCCACTGCTGGACATAGGCCTCCCCCAAACATCGCCATATCGACCGGTCCTGTGCTTCTTGCACCCAGCGGATACCCTCGACCTTCACCAAGACCATCAGTCCACCTTGTGGGAGGCCTACCCACACTGCGTCTTCCGGTACGCGGTTGCCACTCCAGAACCTTTCGGCCCCATCGGCCATTCGTTCTGCTAGCAAAAACAAACTCGGGATCATAGTTTTTTTTTGTAAGCATTTTATTTACGTAATGATTTTTGTTTCCACAGCGGTCTATTTCATTTCGTTAAGCAGGTGGCTTTACTGCGAACGGTGGGACATTTGAAGTTCGCGTATGTTAAGATGGAAGTCATGAAGATTACCGCACATCCTGAGGATTCATCAGTCAAGTGAGTTTTATACAGTTTGACTTATGTTGTTGTTTGACCAAACCTACTACCCCTGAAATGTTGGACGCACACACGGGTGTTCATAAGTGTTGGGCTCCACGTGTGAGCATAACACATATAAACAAATATGGCGGGAACTTACGCACTTTTATGGTATCAAGGGCAACGTTTAATAGTTAAGATTTGGCTCGGTCCCGCTACATGTTTGATATCTCCACTCTGTATGGAGATAGATTGTATGATACGATTCTACTATTGTTAGTTTCGCCTGTAACCGGCCAGATTTGAAAGTTTGAAGGCCCTGGGACCACGAAGAAGTGGAGGACTGTTGTTTTTTTTTTAAATGCCTCATTCTTGTGAACATTTTTCTCTTTGTCAGAAAAGGTGTGATTAATTTTATACCTAAAAAAAAAGTCCTATTTTGGAAGCCCCAGGACTGAAGCCCCCTGTTGCCCTCTCCTAAATCCGGCCCTGCCTGTTACTGCATTTTGTGTTAACAATAATCGACACGGACAGACGGACTGGAAATACGTTGATCGCTGCTCCTTATGATTTTGTAGTGAGTTTTAAAATTCGCGCCAGTAATGCATTAGTTCAACTTGTTTTCTTTCATTTCTATATATAGTTTTACTAAATAAACAATAGATAACGTATTCTAATTAGTCGGACTATTAGTTCGATGCAGTGACTTGACAGTTCAAAGCAAAATAATGATACCATACTAAAACTAATAGTGTTGGGGTAGTGAATGATTTTACGAAAAGAACGAATACGACAAATAGTTCAATTTAAACATATCTCTACAAATTCGTTTGCAATAAAAGAATAAAAGGAGAAGGAACTTAAATACTCTCTGTACTTAAGTTTAAAATAATGAAATTAAATAATTATCGAGTTTTTATGTATGTATTGGTGTAAGATGATTTAATCCAAAGCCGAATTCCCAAGTTTATTGTGCTTGGTGATGTTTACGTAATATATTTGTGTTTAATGTTAAGGTATTTTTTTACGTAAGCTATTAACGACAGACATAAATTAATTAATTAACTTATTTATTTATATTCTAGACTTTCTGTAACTCTAAAGATTGGGATGTTTGTTATTGTTACCTACATTTAGTAACTATTGTTTGGTTTAGTTGTGTGCGTCTTTTTTGCAAGAAAGAATAATTTTCTCTTTTCTATTCTTACTTCTAATAGCAATAAAATAAAAATAATAATCATTTCATGTAACGTTTTCTTGGTTGACTGATGGAGAATGCCTTATGGCATTAAGTCCGCATTATGTGCCACAATTGTGCATTGAAGTATAGAATAAATAATAAGCTTATTTCAGTTACTTGTCGCATCAAAAACGTCATATCAGTAGTTACTTGTGGTTAAGACTATGTTTAATGTTGTTATATCGTGTTTTGATCATCAAGTTATTAAATTCAAGAAAAAGTATCCATATAAGTACATTATTAAGTTCATTCGATTTCAGTCATTCTATTTTTCCCATCACTACCTTTTTTTTGTCAAAAACTGGTATCCCTCCAACTGTCAAGTCACTGCATGGAATTAATGGTCAGACTATAGTATACACGTGTTGAATGCTGCGAGTTATTTAAATCTCTTCCGGTTATGACGTAATATGAATATAACTTGGGCTAGTTTTAGTGAGAAAGTATCGCGGATCTCCGCATAATTGTGACACACGCATTGTGGCACTTCCACTTATTTTTTCTATTCCTTGATGCTTTATGAGAATTGAAGGACTTTGGTCAGCCAACAGCTAAACACTCCTTTGTTTCTATGACAATGGATTAGAACCCCTGAAAAGTAACGCAATTTTTGAAGAGTTTTGACCATCCCTCCCCACCATGTAACGCGCCGTAACGTTTTTCTGTACCCCCTCTCCCCCTCCCTAAACGTTACGTAACATCCAACATTTTTTTGGTACAATTACGCTGGCAAGTCAGCATGAGAGCCTTTATAGGCCAAGAACAACTGATGATACAAATCTGCTTCTTTTGAGGACACTACAGTATGAACTCACTAACAACAACAACACTGACTACAACAAACAATGTGCTTCTGCGTAAACACTAACTAATACTGACAACGAAATACAGTCAAGGGATTCCCCGTAAAACATAAACGAAAAGGGTTACCAACTTGGGAGATTTTAATTCCCTAGTTTTTTATTTAAATAAAAAACAAAGTCACGTAATGTGTTGTTCGAACCCCCCTCCCGCCCCTGTAACGCATCGTAACGTTTTACGAGACCCCCCCCCCCCCCCAAATTGCGTTACGTAATACTTGAACGCCCCCTAATTCTGCCTTTGTTAACCGTATGACGATATGGTATATAGCAGGGCTGTTGAAACGACCCAAGACCCTTTTTAGATCAAGAATCGTGTCGTATTTCTATATTTTTTCTTTAATTGAACACAGATAATATTTAGTTTCTTCGGGTCTTCAGTGCATGTCCTAATTTGTATTAATAAACGCCTCAGGCCTGGACAGCTCTGGTTTATGCCAATCTTATATTTTGACAAACTGGGAACCGAAAACATTGCAATACTTACGACTTTTCAACAATAAGAACCTTTATATTTGACTTCTAATTGTACAGTTTATTTTTCTTAGAATGTACCGAAGTATTGTGCTAGCTTTTGTAAAGTTACCAAACTACAAAATTCTGTCTCCAGGATGAGATGGCGCATCAAGGGCATATCGGGGCTCAAAGTATTCTTCATGTTTTGGAAGTACAAGCTTTGGAATATGAAGGAGGTGTTCCAGGACCAAGAACTGTGAGTATTTTGATATACCTGCGGCTATTTGAGGAGTTGATGTTCCACTAAACAGGATTTAGAAGATTTTTGTTATACTAAAACATCGAAATCGTAAATACACAGCACAGTATCCCGTCTGAGGACAGGCTAGAATATAAAACTTCCCCACCGCACTCTAGGAATCGACGCTTGTTGTAAGATCCAACAAAACCCAGCACGCTTGGTGGTAGGATCTGTACGGTCCGCCTGGCTAGCTACCACCTGAACATTAAACTCCGGCGTCAAACAGTTTACTGTGTTCCGTCGTGTGTATGTGGGATCCAGAGGGGTATAGGGGAATCTCTGTTACTTGTATTCGTGTGCTCCATCTTAGACCCGTTCTGCGCTTACCGTCAGGTGCGACTAGAGTCAAACGCAACTAAGTTTTTTTTTAAACATTAAGCAGCCATAATAGTTTAAGAAGCACGTTCCTTAATTAAATTCCATAAGAGCCAGTTACGGTTCTCAATTTATTATAACACTAGTCTTTGAAATATTCTTCACTCCAAAATAGACGAATAAAAAAATTTTTTTTGGAACTTATTATAATAATACTGATGTGGACTGTATCTCTCTGCAAGATTTTTTCAAACCTCGAGGAGCTAACGACTTCAACCGAAGATGCAGTGCACGTTGCGGAATATTAAGCCAACATGACTTGATTTGCTATCAACTAGCTAAAAAGCAGAGCTCTTTCGAATTGTGTTTTGACTATTCGTTTTTTTTTGCAGTTGGTATGACGGTTTCTCTACGTTTTACGTGGGCGCCGATGGTCTGGTACAGAAGCACGTTGTAGATAAGGTAAATTTCACTGGTATTACTTTAAATAATTTTAATAATAATGAAGGACGAGCCCTTCTTTATTAATGACCGCGCAGATGATACGATTTGCAAAGTTAAAACTAAAGTTGACGACACGTTTGGTGCAGTGGCTAAGCGATTGGCTTCTGCACTACGGGTCGTGGGTTCGATTCCCACACGGAACACACCGACCTAACGCACTCGGTGCGACCGTAGCGAACGCAACTGTAGTGCCCGGTTTCGGAAGCCTGATGGCAGTCGCTCCATTTAAAATACTGGTATTCAGCCGTATCTGTTTAGACTTCGGCGACACGTTTGGTGCAGTGGCTAAGCGATTGGCTTCTGCGCTACGGGTGGTGGGTTCGATTCCCACACGGAACAAAAATTTGGATGGCCTACAGATGGTTGTTTCGGGTTTGGGTGTTTGTGTATGTGAGATTTGTGTCTGTAAACGCACCCATGAAACAAGAGAAATCTTAGAGAGGAGAGGGGTAAAGATATCCTAAAAAAAAAGACTGGAATCTGACACTAACATAGTTGGAAAAAGAGCAGGCAGAACTTTCCTTGAAATAATAAACTCAACTCAGACTGTGTTCATTCACTTCTGGACATAGGCGTCTCTCAAGTTGCGCCACAACAACCATTTCTCCTATCGCATCCAGTCCGCCTTAGCTCCCGTTTCAGTAAGCTAGTCAGTCGTGCTGGTTCCCACTGCATTACGCCAGTAAATTTGAGGTCTCTGCTTAAGTAATTGTTCACTAAGGAACCATCGGCCCTCCACCGACCCGAACCAGACCAAACCCAAATGTCATTTCGCCATTTGAAGCCAAACATGTTCATGTCTAATATCACACTAATAATATAAAATGTATTAGTTTTTATATTTGTTACTCAATCACGCAAAAACGGATTGGGATAAACTTGGCACACTTTTTATTCAACATAATTCCCCTTAAAAAAGAAATTGTTAATCAAGTAGTCCTTTATGGTTGTTGTCATTTACCTCTCAGAGGAAATTAGGTAAGAATGTAAATAACTTTCTGAGTAGTCTACTCTTTCATGTTTTCAGGGTTGCGTTTCAGTGATGATTTTATTTTGTGATTGATCCAATTTTTTTTGGGACTTTCTTTTATTTTAAAATATTGCCAATAGACTCTTTACAAGGGCAAGGGGCCTTTTAATCCCCTTTCGGCTTTAGGGGTATTTTTGTAACACGTTGTATAATATTTACAATTTTCTTTCCATATTAAGAACACTTCAGTTCTGAACATTGTCAGAAGATGGCACTTAAGATCTGAAGTCCACGCAGATGAAGTCGCGGGCACAAGCTAGTAATAAATAAAGCTAACATACGTATTCGATTTCAGGTGATGCCCGACCAAGACACGTTAATTGATGACGAAGAGAAGGCCCCAATAGCCGCTAAGATTGCGCTGCTCATCGGGCTACTGCCACGAAACTATCTGTCTGACGTGTCGCCCTACTTCAGTTCGTCAGCAGGCACCGCCGACAGTACGCCGTTACCATTCAAAGTGTTAGAATAGTGTTCCATAGTAGGGGGAAACCTTCGTCAGGGTGGGAATTTTGTTTAGAAATATCAAGTTACATAGTGAATGAATAAGTAATTTTGCTTCGAATCGTCTAAAATTTTCTCTGGAATGGAATATTTGAAATATTTTAAAGGAAGGATACCTTTTTGTCACACCATTGTGATGTTTTAGACATGATCTTTTTAGGGAAGCCAATGCCAAAGTTACGCAGATGGCAACACCGCCGTACAACATCCCGGCCAATCAGAAGGCGTTAAATTTGACATTAGCAATTATGTCACATACACTTAACCAATGCACGTTAGTGGTACTATTTGTTCCACATTTAATTGTCTGCCCTATTAGCTGATAGTCTTTCTAATACTGCTATTACTATCATACCAGAAAAGCATAGATGCTATTGTACAGAATAGATAATCATGAATGGATTTAAACTTATATTGCCTTTGTCTATGTCTGTAGCCAATATTTCAATATTATTCCACATTTCATTAATTTATTGACATTAATTAAACTTTTTGTAAATTTTCTTAACGCGTCATTTTTTTCTATTACATTTTTATTAAGAAGAGGTGAAAATTATAATTTCGAATAAATAGTAAAATTGGCATAATTTTTTCGAAATTATTCCGAATGGAACACTCGTTTTGATAGGTTGTTATTTATTTATAAAATGAATATTTTTGTTAACAAATGCATTATGTTTTCCGTGCTGCAGTCGGTGTCGCGTTTATAGTTTTAGTTGGGCGTACACCTTTCGAGTATCGACTTCGACTATATGAATTAATACACTAGTGATATTTTGATAACTGCTGTGAATGCCTTGTATTAGTCTGTATAGATAATGTTATGTATTGCATACATAATACAATAAAATAATGTCCATTAAATTTTAGTTTTCTTGTAAGTGATAGAACCCTATTAATTCCACTCGGGTGTCTGTTAATAGGCACAGCCGGCCCACTATTCGCCATTCGATTGTGAAAGAGGCAAATAACGATGGAGGCGTTCTACTAAGGCCGCCCATTGGCGGGACGGCATGGTGAAGGATTTTTAATCCAAATAATATTAATACTAATACCAATAACACTTGTAATTGCTTAGCATACCGCGGGAGGCTACGTCGTGCCGTGGCATGCCAAAGCATCCCGCGGTACGTGAATTACGAGTCGTAATGGGTTTTAATAAGGTTTAAAATTATTTGAGCTTAAAAAAAACCCTTGCTGTACCATCCCGTCAGTGGGCGCAGGCCCTAACTCAAGAAAACGAACAAAAATAGCCCGTATCTAGCTCGAATAAACTAAAGGTTACATTATTCACATTAAAATAAATATCTATTCTTTTCTGCTTTTCCAAAAGCCGGACGAGTACCTAAATATTGGGTAGCACACGACCCAAAAAGCCAAACATAGTCTAACATGGATGTAAATAAACGTGGCGAAATAGAGAACTAACATGAAATATACTTAGAGCATCTGAATTTGACAGGTTTTCGACATCTTCCTTCACGAGCAGCCCCGACATGCGCGACATGCATGTTCATTACTTATTCTAAGATTTTAGTACTTATTACTTCTATGGTTCATTTAGAGCACAGACTAGATAGGGATACAATACTTAGAACCTTAGAACCACTTTAAAGCCTGACTAGCCGGCAGTACATACAGATATTACACCACAGTTTTTTTTTCTATTGGGCTAGGTATGTGCTCTAAGCGTGTAGGTGGTCCTGGGGGACCATTTCTACGTAACCGGGCAGTTATTGGCGAGACCTGAAGGATTTCCAGCCAATGGGTAACCACAGAGTACTTTGTAATTGTATTATATGCACTCTGGCGCTCCTAGTTTCAGGAGCAGTATCACACTCTCGCCGATAATATTGCTGTGGTCAAGTGCCTCAAGTGGTCATTCTCATTCGAAGAAAGTGCAAGTAGAGTATGAGTACCAAGGACTTTATATTATAACGTAGTAGGTACATATTACTTCTGTGATGAGTACATAGTCACTACTTTTTCCAGATTAATGCATAAACCTAATTACCTCTACCTAATCGTTCTAAATTGGAAGAATAATAATTTTGAAATCTGATTCGGTGTGTGGATCCTGATCGAAAGTTTAAAAGTCGGCAAAAGTCGGTCATCTGTATATTTCTACCGTATAATATTATTTCTATGACTTCTCCGAATTACAGTTTATTATATGGCAACTTTTGAACATATAGTAATTTTATGTTCTACGTTTCTGAAATTAAAGTTGCTGTATGTTCTTGTTATTATTTTCTACTTCGTAAGAATCGTAAATATTTATGAATGAAATTCATGACATGACAGTTTAATCCAGTTTATAACATCCTATGTTTACTGTAGGTATATGCTCTAAGGTAGGTACATGCTCTATCTAAGGTAATGGGGCTTCCTTTATGAAAATTCACACACACGTGGGTATGTACCATCATCGGTTAACTATTGTTGTCCCTGTTTACGGATATAATATGTATGTGTTATATTTTTGTAGTCAAATATAAAATTTTAAATAATCCAACAAACTTTTTTTTTATAATGCACTTTCCATTGTTTTTTTTTTGGTAGACACTCTCACAGTACACATGGCAACACAGTTATTTCGCCGATTCCATGATGAGTGAAGGGTTTTTGTTGTCAAATATTTTATTTATAAAAATATACAAAATTCGATAGCTAATAATATTGAAAAGGAACGTATAATAACGAAGTGAATAGTGAAGAAGCCGAGCGTAAGCTTTTGTGTTAATTAGATTCATTTATTTGTGGTTTTCGATTTTGTTTTGTGGCTTCATTGTTTGGAAGATTACTCGGTTCACCAAGAAAAAGAGGTCTAGGTTCCGAGTTTGTTCGCGTGATGTCATGACTACGGTGAGTTTATCTTAACTTAACTGTTGAGTTTAATATGGATTGTATCATCTGGCGGGGGTCATTGTTCGTGTTCGTCGCCCGGGCGCCTGCCAATTGCTTTTAATTATTAGTGTTGCACCGAAGGCGCTGCGCGCGTGTACTCCGTCACTGATCATATGGAATACTGCCAAGTCGGTCGTATCGCGTAACCAGTTTTCATTCAATCGTCTAGAAATACCTATTTTAAGTTAATATTTACGATTGTGCCAGTGCTAGTGTGAATTTTCTTGTGTTCAAAATTTTTTGTTGGGATTCCCTACTTTGTTTTATCATCTCGTGCGTGATCTTCTCATGACTCTGTTTTCAATACATCCACCTCATGTAAGTGTTTGATAAAACTTACTACTTAAAGAATTCTTGGTTTGTGTTGTTACTTTTTTTATAACTTGCTTGTAGTTTCTTTGTTTTGTCAATGAATGTTCTCACAATTGTTTTGTTATATCATATTCAGTTCCTAAGTTCATGTTGCATTGTCATGAATATAGAAAAAAATGTATTAAGCATTCTTTTCTACATGACAATCTAATCTATGTAGTTATTGTGTATGAATCTTATAACATGCCTGAGAACAAGAAAAGAATAGCAAATGGGAAAATATAAACATTACTTACTCAATGTTTGTGTAAAACATAATTTTCTTGTAACTTAAACAAATACAGTATGCCACTGCTTCTTAAAGCAAACAATATTATCTGAATCAGTAAGATTACCGCAGTCCTGCTCAGCAAATTTCCTAATTATATTTATTTAACAAATACGTAAATCTTTGTTGTTAAGATTAACAAGCAATATTCATTCTTACATTCCTATAAGACAACAACTTAAATATTTCTTACTTATGAAATTTTTAAATGCATCAATGGTATTGTGTATTCTTTTAAAATAGCAAATAAACAATCATTCACATCTTTGAGCTATCAATTCATCCATTGATTTGGTGGAAATTGAAAACGGTTGGTCAATACTTCTTAGAAATATGAAGAGATTATCCTGCCCACCCTCCTATGGCCTTGGCTTGAAAATAACTGAGATGTATTCATTCTGATGCATGTTATTCAATTGTAACAATTGAACATACAGAAGTTTACAATAGAGCTCAAGGCAATTTATTAACAATACTGTAAAAATTGTATTGATTCTCAGAACATTAAACTTTATTCATTTACTTATCTTAGCATTTTCCTAAGTAGGTATATTAGGGTTTTAGCAAAGTATTTGAAAATAAAAATAAAACATATTCAATAATATCCATTCATTCACCACCAAAAAGGATTGTAATCAAAAGAAATCGGCATTGAGATTCCAAAAAAAAAAAAACAATAAGAAGACAATAAACTCTGAACATCAGAATGTTCCAAAAAAAACAATGATTCATATCTATAGTATACGTAGTGTGGGTATCAAGTACAGTTAACAGCACAAGAACTGGGTTAGTTAACAATTAGCATGCTATGTGAGGAGCCAGGTGCTGTCTATGGTTCACTTGATAATTTAATTTTGTAATGCAATATATGGTACACGGTTATTGTTCTCTGGAGTTTTTAGTAGTAAGTAGTGAAAGATTCTATGTTTAGTTTATGATGTGTCTGTCTAATTTGGACGTAAAACTTTCTTTAAAGATAGTTTTTGGCTACTTTATTATACATATAAACAATGTTTCATCCTATACCATTCATTCAATTGTGATAAAACGTTGGTGAGATGTTGTGTGCAAGAGCGTCAAGGTTTCTTACATAAAAAAAAAGCGAGATGAGGCACGAGGACCATTTAAAAAATTGCTTTTTAACCCTTTGGCTGCCACGTCAAAAAAGATTACGCGTGCTCTCGGCGCTAAACTACGATTTCATCCTTTAAGCCTGTCATGTAGCCGTGACCGTGGCGAGCTGTACACATTTTGTTAAACAACATAATCAGCCCATTACTGTCCACTGTCCACTGCTGGGCATGTGCCTCCCCCATAATGTGAAGGGCTTAGGCCACAGTCCACCACACTGGCCAGGTGCAGGTTGGCGGACTAAACATACCATGGAGAACTTTATGGAGCCCTCTATGTGTGCAGATTGCCAGTTGATCATTTGCAGCACAGCACCATGATTTTATTAACTAGTGTAACGAGTCATTTTAACCCGTTACATGGTTATAAAAAATTTAAGACATTTCCTTGGGTGGACTGTGGTATTATAGATAATATCATGGGTTTACTGTATTATTAAATTAAAATTTTTAATTTGTTGGCAACACAGGCGAGTTTTATTGTTAGTTTGTGAAAGTTAATTGGCAACTTTTAAACTTTTGACAGCTCACTCTGCTTCCTGTGATCGCAATGGCTTGATCGTTTTTGTTGAATTTATTAAATATTTTTTTAATCCGGCTGCATACCGGTATACTTTTGAAATAATGTTTAAATAAAACATTTATAAAAGGATAATCTTCATTATTCAATGAAGATCCCAATATTTCTCTGGAAATAGAATAATATTTAAAATGATTTGACATCACACTCGTCGTGTTTGTTTGTTTATTTAACCGAAAAAACGCCCATTGGCGTTTTTTTTTTTTTTCGAGTACTTAATTTAAATTTTCTCTTTTCTACAATATGCCATTTTGGTAAAATGGATTTTTCGTAATTTTCACGTCGAGTTCGCCTCGTGTCGGCTCGTCACATAACCTTAATTAAATATATTTAGATTTAAACTCATCAATCTGGTATGTTTTTCCTTTTATACTTCATACCGGATGTAATAATAATATACCTAAGCAATAATACAAATAACACTAATTTTAGTTAAATTTAATATAGCTATAAATAATTAATTTAAGATCAATGTAGCTATACCCTAAGCCTACAGGGAATAAAAACAAGTCATATATTAAAGTTTTGTTTTTATTAAGTCCTCCCGCTTGAAGATTAAAAGTTCAACTTTACTCGGTAAGCTTCCGGTTACTTTGTTGTGTTAGCTCCTGGCGCCCGAAACATATCTTATTTACTTATTTTATATTTTGGAGCACACACATTTCTATTTTGCCCAAGTGTCAATACACCCAACTATATTTTTATTTTTTTATCATTACATTTGGCGCATGCGTTCAGGGACATGAAGTAGGCTTTTCATGCTTTGTTATTTGTATTGCTATATTATTGCATCCATTTATTGTTCTGCACATTGTTCTAATGTATTGTTTACAGACCATTTTGTTTGTTAGTAGTTAACAATATTGTTATAACAAGTTACTTTATAACAACAGATAATTAACATTAATTTATAACTTTGATATTTAGTTGTAAACAATATTGATATTGAACATTGTGTGATATATTTTGTTGTTGACTTTGCTGTTACAACATATAACTTTTCTTGTTTTTACTTTAGCAAAACCAACATAATTGTATGGTGACAACCAGTTTTATTATCTTTTGGTATTGTACTTACTTAGTGAACTTAACTTATAAATACATAGTGAAGTGTAACTTTTCTTATATAATTTATGTACTTAAACAATTAAGTACAACAATAAGTAAACATTGAAGCATAATCATTATGGAATAATTTGACATTGTTAGTTATTGCATCTTTTCATTGCTACCCACTTAGTAATTATTATTTTAAATAATTCAACATTGACTTTATTTTAACTTAACCTCAAACATTTCATAACTTTTTAAGTTTTAGTTTTGCTTTGCTTTTGCTATTTCCCTTGCTATTCATTATGGATAAAGAAGTTCAATTTCCGCCGCTTTCGGATAGTCCTAGCACTGTTGCTAATGCTGCTATTGCTCATGATATGATTAATTTAACAGAGGAGCATAATCCTTTTAATCATAACGACAGAGTTGCACATTCTTCTGTTTTTGCGACCAATGCTTCTTGGCCTTCTTTTAATTCGATGAATGCACGTGTTAATGAACATATTAAAAAGAATTTGCCTTCTACAAATAAATTGCCTGATTTAAAGAGAAGTAAAATAAACTTTGATGGAAAAACTTGTGTTAGGGAATTTATTACACAAGTTGAAGAATATTTTTTGTATAAAAACTTTGATGAAATTTTACTAGTTGGTTCTTTTTCAGACTTGCTTAGTGGCATTGCTGTTAAATGGTTTCGCACTATTAGAATTCGTATTGCTTCTTGGCTTGAGCTTAAACTTGCATTATTGAAACGTTTTGATAAACCTGACTTTGATTATTTTTTGGAATATGAACTTCGCACAAAGAAACAAAAGTTTTCTGAATCTCTTCCAGATTTTATTACAGACATTATGGACATGGCTAGTCGTCTTTCTTCTCCATTATTCGAAACGGTTTTAGTTAATATAATTAAAAATAACATGTTGTCCTTATATACACCTTATGTGTTTGGTAAACATATTGATACCGTTGAACAATTTCTTGATCTTGCAAAAGAACTTGAAGTTTTTGTTAATAGAAAACCTTTTAAGGAGGCTGTTAAATTAGAAAAACCTGTAAAATCTTACGCAGTTTCAACGAACTTAGTTTGTTTAAAATGTAAAAAGCCAGGACATAATTATAAAAATTGCCCATCAATTCCTGGTGTTATTTGTTTCAAGTGTCATAAGGTTGGAGTAACTTCAAAGAATTGTGACGTTTGTAATTTGGTTGTTAAAAACTCATGCGAGTCAAAAAACTGATTAGGTCGCATCGAGCCCCTGTTTTTAATAAAACCGCGAGCGTCTCGATGTTAAATAAATTAGTTCATAGTCACAAACCTGATGACATTACTCGGAACAAAGAATTTTCGGATTGGTTAACTTATTTAAAAACATTTTTCGAAATTTATAGATCAGCTCCTATTTTATTTGTTAAACATAACGACACTAGACCTTATTTAGAATTTTCAGTCGATAATAATAATTTTTCAGGATTGTTAGATAGTGGTTCAAATAGTTGCGTTTTAGGTTCAAATAGTCATAAACAATTTTTACAATTAGGTTTTCAAATTAAACCTATTGCTGGTTCTGCTTTTACAGCTGATGGCTCCGCACAAAAAATTATTGGTGTCATGGAATTGCCAGTTACTTGTGATAATTCAACTAAAATTATAACATTTTTAATTATACCTTCTTTTGTATCACCTATCATTTTAGGATTTGATTTCTGGTTAAATTTTAACTTAGCTAAAGATTTATGGAAAAATATAACTTTTGTTAAAAGCAATAATATTGAAGTTAGTACAGTTACTTCTGTTAGTGAACTTTCTCCCTCTGAGAAACAAAAATTAAATGAAACTATTTCACTTTTTGAAGATATTTCTTATGAAAGAAAAGGTTTAGGCCTTACTCATCTTGTAGAACATAAAATTAATGTTACTAGCGAACCTTTTAAACAAAGATATTGGCCTTTGAGTCCTGCTAAACAAAAAGAACTTTTTGATGAAGTAGAAGTTTTATTGAAGGAAGGGATTATTCAACCCTCTAAATCTCCTTGGTGTTCACCTGTTTTAGCTGTAGAAAAGAAGGATGGTAGTACAAGATTATGTTTAGATTCGCGACGATTAAATTCAGTAACTATTAAAGATTCTTATCCTCTTCCTTATACCTCTAGAATTTTAGATAATCTAGGAGGTGCTAAATTTATTAGTACAATCGACCTTTCTAAAGCATTTTTGCAGATTGCTTTGGAAAAATCTTCCCGTGAGAAAACTGCTTTCGTTGTTCCCGGAAAAGGACTTTACGAATTTGTTCGTATGCCATTTGGTCTCACTAATGCACCAGCTGAGCTGCAGAGACTTGTAGATAAACTTTTTGGCCCTGAATTTGATAGCACTGTGTTTTGCTATTTAGATGATTTAATTTGTGTAAATTCAGATTTTAATTTGCATATAGAATACCTGCATAAAATTTATAATATATTAAAAGAAGCAGGATTAACAGTTAATTTAAAAAAGTGTAATTTTTGTAAAGATAGACTTCGTTATCTTGGTTATATTGTTGACAGTAATGGTTTGCATACTGATCCTTCTAAATTAGAAACTATTAATACTTTTCCGCGTCCAGAAACGGTTAAACAACTCAGAAGTTTTCTTGGTTTATGTTCATATTACCGTAGGTTCATTTGTAAATTCGCTGATATTGCTTCTCCTTTAACTAAATTGACAGCTGGTAGTAAGAATTCTAAAAAATCTCTTTGTTGGAATGATGAAGCTGAAGATGCATTTAACAATTTAAAACAAGCTTTAGTAACTTCTCCTGTTTTAATATGTCCTAATTTTGAAAAACCTTTCTTTTTGCATTGCGATGCTAGTTCTGTTGGCATAGGTAGTGTTTTGAGTCAAGAGGATAATGTTGGTGAACAACATCCTATTGCGTTTTATTCTAGATCACTCAATAAATGTGAACGCAATTATAGTACCACAGAACGTGAATTATTAGCTATTTTAGATTCTATAGAACATTTTAGACCTTATATTGAAGGAATGCAATTTACAGTTATCACTGATCACGCTTGTTTAAAGTGGCTTTTAGGTCTTAGTAATCCTAGTGGACGTTTAGCACGTTGGGCCGCTAGAATTTCTCAATTTACTTTTGATATTATTCATAAAAAAGGTGCATTGCATTTAGTTCCCGATGCTTTGTCTCGTATTGAAGTTGCTGTGATGGAAATTAATTCTCAGAGTAGTTTAATTTTACCTGATGAGGATATTTGTGATCCTTGGTTTAGAAAAATATTTGTTAATTGTCAAAAATCTCCTTGTAAATTTAAAAACTTTAGAGTAGAGAACAATACTTTGTACAAATTTTGTAAAAATAAATTTGATCCCAACAGTCGTCTTAATTGGAAAATAGTTATTCCTAAGGAACATATTTTAGATACTATTAGTTCAAATCACGATGACATTAATTCTGGTCATCTTGGAATTCATAAAACTTTAAAGAAATTAAAACAACACTATTTTTGGAAAGGAATGTTTAGTGATGTTCAAAAATATATTTTATCTTGTGATACTTGTAAAGCGTATAAACATACTACTTCTCCTCCTTTTGGTGCTATGATTAACCCTAAAAAAGTAGATCGCCCTATGCTCATGCTTTCAGTAGATATTATAGGAATTTTACCTAAGACTTATTCCGGTCATAAATATATACTTTCAGTTGTAGATGTTTTCACTAAATATTGTTGGATATTTCCTATGATTAATGCTACTACAAAAATAATTTGTAAACTCTTTGATAAAGAAATATTTCTTAAGTTTGGTTGTCCTAAGATAATAGTTTGTGATAATGGAACACAATTTACTTCAAAACATTTTGTAGATTTTTTGAAGGGTTTTAATATAACCAAAATATTTTATAATACTTTATACACTCCTCAAAACAATCCTGTAGAGAGATATAATAAGACGGTTGAAACTTGTATATCATGTTTTGTTAAAGATGATCATAGAACTTGGTCTAAATTTTTGCCACATGTTCAATTAGCTTTAAATAATAGTGTAAATCTTGCTACGGATTTCACACCTAATTTTTTGATGTTCGGTCGAGAACTTATTTTTGATGCTTCATTACATCGTTTTAGTGATTCCATTGATAACGTGGATCAACTTGAAGTTGGTGATAGAAACCAATTTGCTATTTCTCTTAATTCACTTAGTGATATTTTTGTAAAAGTTCAAGCTTACTTGTTAAAAGCTTATAAGCGTAATGCGCTTTATTATAATAAGGGTCGCAGAGTCATTTCTCTTGATGTCGGTGATATCGTGTGGAGAAGAAGTTTCGTTCAATCTAGTGCACCTGTTTATTTTTCGGCAAAACTTGCACCTAAGTTTATAAAGTGTATAATTATAGAAAAAGTTTCTCTTAATGTTTATGTCTTAAAAGATCTGAAGAAAGGTACAGTGGGTCGTTATCATGTTAAAGACATTATTAAATTTTAATTTGTTTTTGGTTCTCAAGCTTTAGTCTTGATTTTGATAATTTAGTTTGAAGCACACTTGTGATAGAAAGAAGAATGAAAGGTTATAGTGTTCTGAAAGATAATAGTATGTTAGGTAACTTCATATCAATTTATTAAATTCAATTTCTAAACTTATTAAAACATAACTTAGGTTATTTTAGTTAACATTTAATTGCTTCTTCCACCAGCACAATATTTATATTACCCACATCAAAAGATCTTAATTTTTATTATATAATTATGTTTTTATAATATAATTATACCTTAATATCATACTAACATTTAGTTTAATGTTAATAATGATTATTAGTTTTTTCTTAAGATTAGTCTTAACAGTTAGTGAACTTAGTTAAGATTAACAATTGTTTATTTCTTTGTTGAAGTTAAATCTTACTATTTTACTTCACAGTTAAATAGTTTTGATTTAAACACTTTAACTGCAAGTTAATTGTAGACTTACAGTATTTATTAGTTTGTTCTAATGTTCTAGTTAACATTATTTGTATAATTCCTCGGATTTGACTAGTTTTTGAAATATTTAACCTCGGATTTGACTTTTGGAGAGACGTCTTCTTGCCAATTTTTTTTCTTTAGGGATTTTTTCATTTCACCTTTGTTGTGGAATGCCTTATATTGAAAACGGATTTGATGAAGAGACGTGTTCTTGCTTTCATTTTTTCTTTAGGGATTTTTCATTCTACCTTTTGTTGTGGAATGCCTTATGTTTGAAAATGGATCTTGGTAGTTTTCCCTGATTTCATATTTTTTGCTATTGTGTTCGGAATTTCGGTGGTGTTGTGCCGATCGCAATATGCAACTTTTGTTTTTTTTATTGTGTTCGGAAAAATTGGTGGTGTTGTGCCGATCACAATATGAAAGTTTTTTTTTGCTTTTGTGTTCGGAAGTTCGGTGGAGTTGTGCCGATCACAATTATGCATCTTTTGTTTTCTCTGCTATTGTGTTCGGAAAGTTCGGTGGTGTTGTGCCGACCACAATAAGCATTTAATATTGTTACAGTTTTGGCTGTTTGTGAAATTATATTTTCAAGGATGTCTGTGCCCGGAAAGTTGGTGGTGTTGAGCCGATCCCAGCATTCCTTTAAAGTTTTCTTTTTTCAAATTTTCCACATCGTTTTGTGATGTGAGCTGTCTAATCTTGTATCTGATATACAGGATTGAACAGTTACACATTGTGGAAATTAGTTAGTCAGTGGCGTTGGTGCTCAACTGTACTCAACTTATAGAGGTTGTCGTAGTAGATAGTCGGTGGCGATGGTGCCTAACTGTACTCATAGGGGGAATTTAGTTGGAAGTTGTTAGTCAGTGGCGATGGTGCCTAACTGTACTCATAGGGGGAATTTAGTTGGAAGTTGTTAGTCAGTGGCGATGGTGCCTAACTGTACTCATAGGGGGAATTTAGTTGGAAGTTGTTAGTCAGTGGCGATGGTGCCTAACTGTACTCATAATGGGGATTTTGATGTAGTAGTTAATCAGTGGCGATGGAGCTTAACTGTACTCATACTAGTTGTCTTTGATGCTAACTGCACTTTAATAGTATTAATGCATGCTTTAGTTTTTCTTAAGACTTTGCAAATTTTATTCTTGCAGTCTTATATTTGTTTTCTTTTTCAACCTTCTTGGTTATTGTTATTATTACTTCATAGGTTTTGAAATTTATATTTATTATGTTTTTAGGATGATAGATTTTATTTCTTCTCTTTGTTACCTTCCTGTAGGTTCTGGTTTTTTCTTTTACAAAAAGAAAGTTCCTTTCTTTTTTTTGGGGAGGGATGTAATGTAACGAGTCATTTTAACCCGTTACATGGTTATAAAAAATTTAAGACATTTCCTTGGGTGGACTGTGGTATTATAGATAATATCATGGGTTTACTGTATTATTAAATTAAAATTTTTAATTTGTTGGCAACACAGGCGAGTTTTATTGTTAGTTTGTGAAAGTTAATTGGCAACTTTTAAACTTTTGACAGCTCACTCTGCTTCCTGTGATCGCAATGGCTTGATCGTTTTTGTTGAATTTATTAAATATTTTTTTAATCCGGCTGCATACCGGTATACTTTTGAAATAATGTTTAAATAAAACATTTATAAAAGGATAATCTTCATTATTCAATGAAGATCCCAATATTTCTCTGGAAATAGAATAATATTTAAAATGATTTGACATCACACTCGTCGTGTTTGTTTGTTTATTTAACCGAAAAAACGCCCATTGGCGTTTTTTTTTTTTCGAGTACTTAATTTAAATTTTCTCTTTTCTACAATATGCCATTTTGGTAAAATGGATTTTTCGTAATTTTCACGTCGAGTTCGCCTCGTGTCGGCTCGTCACATAACCTTAATTAAATATATTTAGATTTAAACTCATCAATCTGGTATGTTTTTCCTTTTATACTTCATACCGGATGTAATAATAATATACCTAAGCAATAATACAAATAACACTAATTTTAGTTAAATTTAATATAGCTATAAATAATTAATTTAAGATCAATGTAGCTATACCCTAAGCCTACAGGGAATAAAAACAAGTCATATATTAAAGTTTTGTTTTTATTAAGTCCTCCCGCTTGAAGATTAAAAGTTCAACTTTACTCGGTAAGCTTCCGGTTACTTTGTTGTGTTAGCTCCTGGCGCCCGAAACATATCTTATTTACTTATTTTATATTTTGGAGCACACACATTTCTATTTTGCCCAAGTGTCAATACACCCAACTATATTTTTTTTTTTTTATCATTACACTAGGTAATAAAGTAATAATAGCCTCCGAACAGACACATTTACCTATAAATCATAAATAATGCCATTTTCCTGTCTATTGTTTCCAAATGTTATACCATTTACTTAACAATTGATAAGACACAGAAAATGTAACTTTTATTTAGACTTGTGGCTGCTTGGTTTTAAATATAACCAATTTCGAGAATAGCTGGCACCAATGGAGTTTTAAATGTAGCACATTAAAAGATCCTTCAAGAGTAATGATACATAAGTACATCCTGTGCACCCTAGTCAGTCAGCCCCCGCTTTACTGACTGGCCAATCTTTTCACCACGATATGACTAATGTTCGTTTTGCTCGTGCGAACACGAGAGGACAAGATCCCATAATCGCACGCCTTTGGGCATACATCATTCTAACGTTCGTCACTCTCTTTCATACCATACTTCTATTAATATCGCAGCCTCGTGCATTCCACTGCTGGATATAGGCCTCTTTCGAGTTCCACCATAAGGCCTGATTTACACAGGGTAAGTAACTGATACTTACCTAGTGTAAATTGATTTGGGGTCAGTACAGCGCTGTCGCGATCAATTTACACTAGGTAAATATCGGGTCAGCACGAACTTCTCTCGAGTTTGGAGTCAGTTACTTACCCTGTGTAAATCAGGCCTAACACAGTTTTATGCCGATCGCACGTCTACCCAATAAATCAATCAAGGAATCCAGCATTTTGTTGTCCACTGCTGGGAATAGGTAGTCAGTTTTTTAGGTTATATTTGAAGTGCATTACCAGAGCCTCCACTACTCCACCTTTTCAGTACCGTAAGGTGAGTCCTGACGGTTCTCTATAAAACGTTATCATATAAAGAATATCAAGTATTTTTAAAAAACAAAACATGGATAGTATAGCTATTTTACGGTTTTTGATGGTGTCGTTTACGTTTTTTCGATAGCAGTCACCTTACGCACAATTTACGAAATTACTGAGCTGTCAGGAATCGTATTTCGTTGAACAAAGTATAATGACGAGATCAGTGGCGAAGGGTGAATTTTCTTAAAAGGGAAGCCGGACCTATTATTTGTTTAAATGATAATTGAAAATAATAGATACTAGTATTTGCCATATTTCGAAAGGGAAGCCGATAGGAATCGAGTTGTATGGAGCCTTCGCCACTGGACGATATGTAAGTACGTCCGGCGCAACCTGGGCAGTCAGCCTCTCTTCAGACTCCGCAGTCACACCGATAATTCAGCCCTCATCAAGCTGTCTCATTGGCTGGAGACCCTTCAGGTCTCGCCAATAACTGCTCGGTTACGTAGAACCGGTCCGCAAGGAATAGGTATCTACAAGCAGTTCAAAAGAAAAAAAAAGATAAAAAAAGCGCTATCTGCAATTTGCCCCGCTACCAACCTTGCCGACTGCCTAATATTCTTACCACGACATAAGCTATTCTCAAATAGATCGTGCGGACACGAAAGGAAAAAAATCTTTATACTCAAAATGGCACCCAAGTTACGTACTTTGGTTTTCCCAAACCATCTAAGGAACAACCGCTAAAACGTTGTTCACGATCAAAGTGTCTGTGTACGTAAATGGCTATTTATAACCGGAAATAGGCAAACATGTGACTATTTGCTACTAAAATAGCAGCAAATATTTGCGACTCATTAGGTATGTTTTACTGTAAATATTTTCGTGTTTAGAATTGATTGACAGTTACACCGACTGAGGAAGTTTTGTTGGTGCAAAGAATTTTACTTATGAAAGAAACTTCTCTCGTGTCAGCAAGAACCATACGAGAACAGCTCATGCCATGGTGAAAAGATTAGCCAGTCAGCAAGGTTGGTAGCGAGGCTGACTGCCCAGGGTGCGTCGGACGTACTTGAATAACATCACCCTTAGCACAGTAGACATATAAGCTAAAGCAGTACTTCAACTACCTACAATCGTCCGATTTGACACACTCACACAGACACACACTGCAACAAGACAAACAAGGTATTTTCGGGATACACTTCCATACAAAAACAAAAAACTACTCAGTATACAGCGCGTGTCTGTGTGTGTGTTTCAAATCTAAGTTCAAATCATGAGATTATAGTAAGTTGAGGTACTGCTTTAGCTTATATGTCTACTGTGCCCTTAGCCTCCACGAAGGAAGTCCACTCCACTTTGGGGTGCTTTTAAAGAACCCCAAAGAAGCTATTTCAGCTGTTTCACCAAAGAGCACACACAACAATCGCTCTAGATGAAAGCTAATTGAAAAACGATGTTCTTTCTAAAGACAAAATCCTAAGTAATTTAACAGAAAATTAAAATTATTCTCGCAGACGAAGTAGGCAATTACTAAGCAAGTTCATTGTAAATGTCTTTAGTCTACAATGAATCACTAATGATCACATTATACAGGTTCTGCATTGGCTATGATGTAACAGGTCTTATTTATTTAAATAAATTCATATATTGACTGCCTCTTTACTCAAGTGGTCGCAAGCGCGACTGCTGCGCGTGAGGTCATGGGTTTGATCCTGTGTTATTGGGTTTTTCTCTGTGGAATGTCTCAGCAGCAGCCCGGAGTCCGGATTTGTGCCCGGTTGATGGCAATAGGCTCGCCTCTTATTACATGTTAGACGTAATATACAACTCTGCCAAACTCTTCGGGGAAGAGGCGTAATTATGGTGATGACAAACAGACCACGATCTACGGTAGTAGTAGGTCGTGGTCCGTTTGTCGTACGCTCATGACTCTCTGATGACTGATCAGTATCCTTAGGTGCTAAACCCACTAGCTAGTTAAATTGCGCAATTTCTTGAAGCAGTGCTTGCTTAGTCGGTAAAACTTCCAGCACTCGTAGTGTGATCACCGTAAACAAGGCTTTTGTCAACGGAAGAATAGAGAAAATGACTTAAGCACAACAGTAATATGTCATCGTCTAATAATCAGGCGACTAAACCCTTACCTACGGTGGTCAAGCTACGCCTGCAAGATTCAACTTGCTGCGGGTGTGTTCACAGTGTAAGTCTGTTGCAGAAGGCGACTTGTGCAACTTAACACATTCGAGTCCACCACACTTTTTGTAGAGCTCATATGCCATGCCGCCATAGGCACATATTGCTAGTGGACCTTCCAGGAGGGTCCTCGGGTACCTGTGTCGCATAGGCCGGGAGCAGACGCCCGGATGTCACCACTGTGTCGACTGCCCGGAAGACACGGCGCTGCACACGTTGCAGGAGTGCCGTGCGTGGGCGACGCAGCGCCGTGAACTAGTCGCGGCGATCGGTGGTGACCTCTCGCTTCCGGCCGTGGTTCTGTCCATGGTCGGGAGCGAGAGTGCGTGGGAAGACGTCGCCGCCTTTTGTGAGGTGGTGATGGCGACCAAGGAGGGAGCGGAGAGGGAGAGAGAGGCGACAACCACTCACCCAGGCGCCGCCGGAGGGCGCGCGACGATCTCCGGCCACCCTAGTGTGTGGCCTGCGGGCGACGGGTTAGGGGACCCGTCGCTCGACCAGTAACAGGCCCGAGAAGGTGGCGCGCATGTGTTCCGTGCGCGCCTCTTAGGAGGACGTGGTGCAAGGCCCCACAGAAGAAGAGGTCCGCCAGCCCCTGGCCCTGGCGAGGCCTGCCGGGCTTGCTTTGCATGCAGCTGCGAATCCCGTGACCCCGGCCAAGGGTCAGGAGAAGGAACACCGTGGGTTTTTAGCCGGTAAGAGTCCGACATAAGAGTCCGCCTGGGGAAGGCGAAGGGTATCCATGAGGATTTTCGAGGGTCCTCGGCATTACATTTGCGCTAATAGTGAACCCTCGAAGAGGGTTCTTGGCATTATGTTAAAAACCGTGAAAAATACGCTATTACGTCGTAGAATAGGTGTTTGCTTGTTTCATGACGGTGTATTTTCCAAAAAACCTGCATTTAAAATGAGCCCTTCACGATGCCGCGAGAACAACCGGCATGGCGAAGAATGCAACTACAGGGCGCCCTCCTGGAGGCCACCCGGCACTGAACTTGTTAACTTGCTAGTGGGATTAGCGCTTAACTTCTTCTTCTTCTATCGTGTCGGCACGAGCTATACGAGAATAGCTCATGCCGTGGTGAAAAGATTAGCCAGTCAGCAAAGTTGGTAGCGGGGCTGGCTGCCCAGGGTACGCCGGACATACTTATGTATCGTCACTCGTGGAGGCTCTTTTCATGCACCCCAAAATGCGCTTAACTAATAACTAGTTACTTAATGTAAACTCGTTGCTGCCGAGAAATGGTAGGATTACCTCGTCCGTCGCATTTTCCATTTCTTTCTTTTGTGACTTAACAATGAACTCTTGTAGCCTGTCGAGTGCTGACTGCTGTCCCTGGACAAAAAAAAGTCTTAGATCATCAAGAAGACCAGTTGATAGCCCCAATTCTTAAGACTTTGATCGCAGCTTAGTCACATCACGAAACGCTCGAGCACCCAATGTATTAGTTATTTAAAAGTAATGTGCGTTAATCAGTTGTAGTTCGAGCATAACAAGCAACTTCTAAAGTATTTAACAAAGGATCTGTATACGTATCATATTTTATAAAAAACCGCAAGCTTCGTCTCATTTCAAGTGGAAGGTCCGAGTAGCCAGAAGGTCGTTAGAAGGGTTACGGGTTAGAAGGTCTTCCCGTGCAAGGCAGATTAAGGCATTTTAATTCAGGTGGTATAAACTTAGAAGCTAGACAAGACCGTCTGGACTATAACGTCAACTTCAAACCTCATTTATTCGATACTAGCTTTTGCCAGCGGCTTCGCTTGCGTTAATTAAGCTCAAAAAAACTTTTAACACACTACTAAAGTTTATGTAATAATACAATTAAATCATGATTCGAAAGACACGTGGAGCCATCTATGAACGTTATTGTTGTTTTCCTCGGGAACAACTTTGTTTCGGGATGAAAAGTACCCTATGTCCGTTTCTGTACATCTGACAACGTATATGCAAAATTTCAGGATGATCGGTTCAGTGGTTTAGGCGTGAAAAGGTAACAAACAAACAAACTTACTTTCGCATTTATAATATCAGTTAGGAAGTTAGGATAGGATTAGGATATCAGTTAGGATTAGGATTGACTTGAATAGTTCTCTTTGAACGTACACCGTTTCCTCTAGTGTTTATGCTGTGAAGAATAAACGAACATAAATCAAATTTACAGATTTAACATACTCATACATTCGGGACGGCTCATTTTTATCGAAGATTCGTTTCTCAATTAGTCGACCAAGCCGACCAACCAAGCCAACCGTGGTAATTACAGCAATCTTCAAGATTGCTCGTCCGGAGGTCTATTACCCCTAGTAGACTTTTTCGTTTTACGAGAATAACTGTTCTTGATAGCCGTTGCTGATTTTTTGTGACTATTTGTAGTAATACCTTTTTAATTGTGACCTTGTATCACCGTACTACTTGCCAATTTATTCTTAGTATTAGTACCTGCTCTATCTGGTTATGTAATGTAAACGAAGCAAGCTTCGTTAGCCACTTGCTCATTTATTGTAATGGCTCGCATTACATACTATAATATCGGAGATTATCGACATGTGGTTATTCTGATCTGTGAAGGTTTCCTTATATTGTTTTTAAAATGTATGAACTAATATACGAACTAATTACCTTTTCCAAGAGATTGAGTGCCTTATAACTATGAGTAACACAGTCACAAGTTGCTTGGACCCTCATGAAATGTAACTGGGGAGCGGGTAATGTAACTGAGGGGATTGGCGCTGATAGCCGAAATACAGGCTTTTCCCTAGTTCGGCTACAGATGATTAATTCATTTGTAATTAGAAAACATAGCCTATGAATAATATGAAACTCGAATAAGAATTAAAACTCTGTACTATTATTGAAATAAACGTCTTTTTAGGAAGAATTCAGCCATACCACATTGCAGCGACAATAAGTGGTCAAGCAGTGGCTGGGTACGTGTATAAATAGTGTCGCACAGCTTTGGCGACAAAATGTGGTCCGTGTGAATTAAACTATTAATTTTCCTACAAATTAGTGCCCGCCCACGTTGTTGTAGTGTGGTTGTGGTATGTTTGTAGTACGTGTGAAACAAGCCTTACATTGAAATCGCGAAGTTTCAAGTACGTGCTGGTGCTGAAGCAATAATTAAGATGATGTGTGTCTTTATCGGACACTTTTATAAACAAAGCAATATATTGATAGGATTATCTGTAAATAACCTAAATGATAATAAATACTTCGATGTGTTGATAAAGTGTTCATCCGTTGTTTCATACATTCTAGTATGCGGAATTTATTGTTATAATAATCGGATTCACGGTTCGGATTTGCCGTTGGCGTTCAGCTTAAAATTACGTAACAATATAGGGCACATTGCTGCAACTCACGCTTTACTATAATCTGAACTGAAAATAATCCGATAAGTGGTAATAAGCTCACCCCCGTTTAAAGGAAACCTAATATAGTAGAGAAATTTTTAACTGTTGGTTATATTATCATAATACCTCAGATAATTTCTATAGGGATCATAGACTTATAGACTCATTATAAGTAAAAAGGTTTTACTTATAATATCATTGCCCTGTACCATCAGGGGCAGATTTCCCTATAGGCCAGGTAGGCCCTAGGGCGAAAAATTTTAGGGGGCGGCAAAATTTGGTGTTTTTTTTTAGAACAGCGAGTCGGGGGCGGCAAAATTTGGTGTTTTTTTTTAGAACAGCGAGTCGGGGGCGGCAATATTTCATAGGCTTAGCTAGCAACGTCCCTAAACTTAAACCTAAACTACCTCCTCTCTCCTACATTTGCCGTGCCTGAAAAGGCCCAAACATGTTTCTTATATTATATTAATGTAACACCTATTTAACTTGTGGAGTGCAATAAATGTATTGAGTATTGAACGTATCAAATCCGCCCCTGTGTACCATGTAATCTTATCATAATTTCTATTATATCTGCCTATCCAACAATGTTAGGATCAGCTTCCAGTCTAACCAGATGCGGTTGAATACCTCTATTTTACACGGAGCGACTGCCATCAGACCAGACCCAGTTAGGTACTGGGACTACTGGGCTATGCCGATATCCTGACATTAGACCGGTTGTCAGACTTTCGGGCTTCTGACTACCCGTAACGACTGTCATAGGTATTCGTATAACACCTGGGACCGACGTCTTAACGTGTTCTACGAGACACGGAGGGGTCACGATGTGTAACGAACGGTCACCCATCCACGGATTGACCGCGGCAAGCGCAGCTTAACCTTGCTAATCGTATGAACCGCGCGGTTGTTAATTAGCCACGACCACTATTCGTATCATAATTTACTATTGTTGATTTAATTTTCAATTATATAAGTTTATATCGAATAGCTCATTAATATCGTTGTTTGAAGGCTCTGTCTGGCGCCTATTCGACCTATGACAGGACGCAGACCTCGTTTAGTTTGTTTGAACCCTCTAGGTCCCTGACCCTTGTCATTTTCATTCACCTTGTCTGCGATTTTCCTTTGTTGTCAAGCCGCGTAGACAGAACATTCTGTCGACGTCAAATCGTCTAGCCTGGTCAAAGATAATCAAAGATATTGGATGAAAGTAGTTGTGACGAATTTATAGACGTGATGAAGGGTATAAATATTTGCTGAACTGTTATCTTTTTGCTGAGATAGATAGATTTATTAATCATTAATCACTCTGCACGATAGCAATAGTTAAAGACAATAAATATTACCATTTTATTATATTATGTATACTTAGATTATTTTATTTTCGATAAAATTACTAATATAATAGTTACTATAGATAGTATAGTTATAGCTAGTCCTAAAGTTTTCATTCTTAATGTTCATGCATATAATAATAAATCGGGATTTATTGTGCAATACTAGAAGGTGATATTATGTTATAACTGTTACCTAAAACACAGGACTTCCTAGTTTAGGTGACAGTGTTCAAAACTTGACAAATGATTTGAACCAATAAACGATTTGATAGCTTTAATGAAGGACTGAACTAAAGTTTAGAAAAACTACTATTGCCGTTAAAATTCCTTATAATTTTTTGGTGTACATAAAAATTAATTATCAATTTCAATTTGACTTTTCCTCTTCATAGAAATACGATAAAATTCGATAAACCGAGTAAAAATAGTTTCATAATAGCCGATAAGCTAACGAACGACGAATAGTATACTTAATTTAAAACATTTTGTTTCAGGTGCTAAACAATTAGAGACTGATAAATTAAGAAGCGCAGATATCTAGCAAGACTGAGTGGTCACCTATAATGACATAGGACAAAGATGTCCAAGGTGCTGAGCGCGCTCGGCGGCGCGCTGCCGGATGAGCGGCCTTTGCTGTCGCTGCAGATCGTGGAGAGCGTGGCCAAGTGTCCCACAGGGTACTGGCCCGTCAGCAGGACTTACGATGAAGACGCTGATGCAGGACTACTGCGGCAGAATGGACTGTTCGGGAAGAAGCCAAGCCACTATATTTGTTTGTCGAAGTCGGAAGGTCAGTTAAGTTTTGTTTTATGTGTTAATTTGGGAAACAAGCCGACGACCCACTTGATGGTAAGTGGACCAAGAGGATTGCTGATGCGTTGCCAACCTTAGAGACAAAAATGGTAAGTCTCACGTGCCTGTAATGTCACCGGCACCCATACCCTTTAAACCGGAACACAGCGATGCTGCTTAGCGGCAGAAATAGGTATGGAGGTAGTATTTCCTCGGACGATGCCTGCCGAAAAAGCTCTACTACTCATAAAAAAAATAAGTTAGGCCCAAACTCCACCAAAGCGGAGACGAGACGAGCGGAGCGGCGATGTGTTTTAAAAAACCAATAGAATTTCGTTATTCACACATCTCGTCTCCACTCTGCTTAAGTGGATACCACTGAGCGGAGATGTATCATATTTGTATGGCGCGATGGAAGCGGAGATGTGAACTTTGCCTCGCAAGCTGACGAGTCTGACGACGTGGCGACGGCGTGCAGCGGAGACGACATGTGTGCGCAGTGCATTGAGAAAAGAAGATACTGTTTTTGCAATAACGACATGACTGAGACGTCTACCTTTCGTGTCAGATCGCACTAAACTGCGTTCACATTCAACGCTCGCCGCACACAGCTCAGTTCCGCTCTAGTCAGCGCACATCTCTACCCTAGCCAGCACACATCTCCGCTTTGGTGGAGTCCGGGCCTTAATTAAGTTAATTTTGTGTACTTGCTGTGGATTCATAATGGTATGCATTTTATATTGAAACAGGCTATCGGTAAATGTATAAATTAGCCTGCATGCGTCGTTATGATCTAAATCTTCACAGGGAGTTGATTGACACAACTCTAGAAGCTATACTTGGTTCACTATGTTCAAGTTTTTGTACCCCAAGTTAAACAGTTGTTATGCCTCGTTTAAGAACTAGTGATCATCTCATTAAACCTAATGTTTCTCGCGTTAACAACGAGCTTTTGAACGGATGTTAAATGTGAAGTGATTATAATCCTAAAGGCTATGATTAATTGTAATGGCGCGGCGCATACCACCCACTTAAACCATCAGTCCACACAACGCTTTGTAGGAGTTCCCTTTGATTTTAAACTCATTCAAGTAACTACTTATTAAAGTATGAAGACAGGAAAAGTGCGTTCTCTAAATATAGATATACAGTTTTAAAGGTCGTATTCATAAATGAACATAAAGGATTATATGATTCATAACGACAAAGTGAGCTGTCCTCAGTATTAGTTTTCATCAGGTTGGGAACCAGTTTAATAGCCTCAGTTTGTGGTTAATAATTTAATCAAAATACTCAATTTCCTTATGTTTTTCCTTATACAGCTTACTCAGTTATACGAACGCAACATTTTTAACTTCAGAATAGCGCTTAAAATCGATTGTATCCTCAGACCTGACACCTGATAGTCGGTTAATCGATTAACGAATCGATACGCCACCAGTGGCTGAACGACGCATTGTCTTTGCGTAGTTAGGGTTACACAACACGATAAATACTGGCTTGCAAGATAAATGGGTCACAGTGATAACTGAATCATGAAAGTCCTCTATGGTGATAGAGCGCTTTATCTGTGAGGGCAAAGCCCTTTCAAGTTCTTTCATAAAAAAAATACGTCTCAATTTGAATCTTAGGTCGTAGGGATCAAAGTTCAAACTATGATGCACTTGAAACAATGATCAAATGTCAAAATACAAATATTTCATTTCATGTGCTGGGTTAAAACTGCATTCTAATTGCGCAACACACTCGCAATCGCTATGGTTTAGATTTTGACAGGTCAACAATTTCCATAGCAACGTATTTATTAACTATTCGACTTCTCCACAACTATGTACAACGCATTTAATATTGGTGTATTGTCAAAATCAAAGCCATAGCGATTACGAGTGTTTTGCGGAATTAGGATGTAGGTCTTTGAGTTATATTGACATTTTAAAGCAAACAATTATGTATTATTTAATAACGAAGGCTATAAATATCTAAGACAGGCAGTCCTAGATATTTTTTGGTTGGTCTAGTGGTCTTAAGCGCGATTGCTGACCGTGAGGTCCTGGGTTCAATCTCATGGTCGGGCAAAGTGTTATTGGGTTTTTCTGTGAATTTTTCAGCAGCAACCCGTAGTCTGGATTTGTGCCCGATTAATGGCAGTAGGCTCGCCCCCTATAACTTCGAAATGAGGGTGTACTGTACACCTCTGCCCAAGCCTTCGGAGATAAAGGCGTGATATTATGTTATTTTAAATATCTTAGTTGACCCGGAAATAATGAAACCAATAGAGCTGCTTATAAAAATCGAAGCCAATCTAATTGTGGCAAGTACACTAACGGTTGTACTCATTCACTTTCATTAAACATCATACGAAGGCCGAATCTGTTGTCGAATTATTACTCAATGGTCGTAACGGGGCCACGACCGGCGGCCGGTGACCAACGACCAGCCCCTAGACACGCTTAACTCTGTTTACACCGTTACTGGGTCAGCGCCTCATTGTTATTAGATTTGCGTGCTCCATTCTTTGAAAATTGATTTTTAATATGCTTTTATTGTGCTCTGAGGAATGGGAATTCTTTGAACCGCGGCTTATTGTCTGGAACGCCTTTCTGACATACATTGGGCTACTGCCCATGCTACTGCTTGTGTCGGCACAAATACAAGGTTAGTCGGAAAGGGGGTACTAATCCGAAGCCCACTTATAGTATCGCTGATGACTGATTGAAAGCAAGTGTTAAAATTTCAAAATTCGATAATTTTTTTTTCAAATAAAATGATTTTTATTTTAGTTTTTTCAAAAATTCTTCATCCCTGCTTTAGTTACAAATTCAGAAAATGGTGCTTCTAATTCATGACCCCAAATATGACCTAAAATGTAAACACAGCTGATCATAACTGGGGATAGATAGATTTTAGAGATTTTTTTTTGAGATTTTTGAAACTATTCACTTTTGGGAAAAGTTGTAGAACAAAAGTTACTCACTATTATGTGTACTTTAACACCCTTTCGGATTAGTACCCCCTTTCTGAATAACCTTGTTAAGGTGTAACTTAAATAACGCACAACCTCATAAGGGGTCACTGCACTCATCATTATGAACAACTTTTTACTATGGGAATAAACGTGAAATCGCGAAAATAAAAATCAGCTGTTCCCTACATTTATGTTCGCATAACTCGTCAAAATGTAGGGAACAGCCGATTTTTTTGAATCACCACCATATATGTTCCGCGATTTTTTTTAGTTTTCGAGTTACATAATGATTTCTTTCATGTTTTAACCAAACTCTGTCTTTAATGACATTTTTGATCATAGTGACGTGAATAGTATTTTTTTCTGTAATGAGTAACTTTTGTTCTACCACTTTCCCCAAAAGTCAATAAGTTAAGAGAAATAGCTGTTCAAAAATGATATGAAAAATATGCTAAAATCTATCTACCCCTGGCTATGTGTACATTTTAGGTCATATTTGGGGTCACGCGAATTAGAAGCTCCGTTTTCTAAACTCGTAACTAAAGACGGACGAATATTTAAAAAAGAACTAAAATAAAGTTTATTTTACATGGAATAAATTTAAATTTTAACACTTTAAAACGGTCATCAGTGATACTTTAAGTGGCCTGCGGGTTAGTACCCCTCTTCCGACTAACCTTGTAGATATGGTGGTGAAATGCAAATGTTAGCTATTGAAAAGTTTAGAGATCGAATTAGCTTAGTGAACAGTTAATGATCGGTTGGTGAAATACCCCCTTAATCATCATCATCATCTGCCTAGCCTTTTCCCAACTATGTTGGGGTCGGCTTCCAGTCGAACCGGATGCAGCTGAATATCAGTATTTTACATGGAGCGACTGCCTATCAGACCTCCACAACCCAGTAACTGGATAATACGATACTCTTGGTAAGACTGGTTGTCAGACTTTCTGGCTTCTGACCAACAGTAACGACTGTCAAAGATCTACAAATGACAGCCGGGACCAACGGCTTTACGTGCTTTCCGAGGCACGGAGGAAACTCGCTATGGTAAATGGTCACCCATCCACAGACCAACCTCGGCAAGCGTGGCTTAACCCGGAAGATCGGTCTATGCGGCTGTAATTATTTAGCCACGAGCTCCTCGTGCCGAAATACCCCCTTAATGTGGGTTTCAATTTAAATAGCGCTTCAACTGTTTTGGAAACACTTACATTCCTTCCCCACGTTCCCTTCAAAAGTTATCTTTATGAAAAGCATTCCAGTAACGCTGACTGGGTTTTAAATAAACTGTATGTATACGTCAGCGTGTACACATTGTAGTTACTATAGAATAAGCAGGACTCAGCGTAATGGCATGCCGGCACTGATAGATGATTGCTGCTGACGTTATCTTCCTAGCTTCCCACGGTCTTTGTCTAAATTCTCGTAACATGTTCGTTTGTTCGCACGGATTTGTTCTTTGGGATACAGTGACACTTCGGTCTCTTTTGCATTGATTCATGACCGGACCGGAGTTGCTCGGGTTCGTTTTATAGCTTTGCGTACCGCCCGTCGTCCTAGGACGACACTTAATTGTCTTATCTATTGTGTCTATAATTACCGTGCTTGAAGTTTTAAAAGCCTCCGGAAGAAATTATCTGAATTAAGATGAAACCCGCGTTGGGTAGTTTAGAAGAATTAAGCGGTCAAACAGACGCGAAAAGCGACTTCAATTTATACTATTTAGAGATTATTTGAAACTCTTTCTCGCCTTTGATGTAGTGTACAGCCGGTTGGGGTCGGGTTTCAGGATGGACCAAATGCGACTTAATATTAGCATTTTTCGAAGAACAACTACTACTTTCTGCAAATAGCCCTCAAATGTCCAGAGTTGGAACGATATGACTATTATGACGTTATCTTTACTATCATTTAGGAGAAAAAAAATGTTTTTTTAAGATTAGTAATACTTCTTAGAATCATACTAATCAGTCACTTTGCTGTATTGAAAATTGTGACATCATTCGCATGACTCATTGCCAAAATTATAATAGCTAAATAGAATAACAGATATAAGCTACTCCTTCACATTCAAACAATAAGAGACACCGGCGAATATAAAAGGTTAGTCGGAAAGGGGTACTATCAATCCGGAAGGGTGTTGAAGTACCCATAATAATCGCCGTATCCCAGTAGTTCCATTCTCTAGTTCCATCATGAGACTACCTGGGATTATTTTCTCCCAGTAGTTCCATGGAACTAGAATACTCGGTTCGGTTTAAATCATTTATTCTCAAAAAGACAATAAAGCCACTTACATGAGAATACAAAATAACATTTAGTTTAATTATCAAATTAACCGCCACCGAGATAAGTAAGTAAAAAAAAAAAAAAAAAACTGTTTACGTAACACAATTGTAACATCATTAGAGACTTAATAAGTAATATCATTAGCCGGTAGGTAGTTTAAAACAATAAAAGCGACAAAATGCGTAATGTTAATTAAGTACCCAGCGAGCAAAAGCAACAACGGAAAATAACAGGTATAGCATGCACGCCAAATAAATTATTGACAATAAATGTCTATTTTCCTTATAAATCTGAAATCTGCCAAATGCATGTAATAGTAATATATTGCACGTAGGTAAATAGGTAAGATTATTGTTCTTACCATATTTAACTACCATTCAACTGTACTTAATGGAACTAATGGGATTAGATTAAAAAGTATTCTAGTTCCATGGAACTACTGGGAGAAAATAATCCCAGTAGTCCCATGATGGAACTAGAGAATGGAACTACTGGGATACGGCGATAATAATGAATAACTTTCGTTCTACAACTTTCCCCAAAAGTCAATAGTTTGTTAGTCAGTAGTTTAAGAGAAATAGCCGTTCAAATATTTCATAAAATCCATCTATTCTCAGCTATATCAGCTGTGTTTACAGTTACTACAGTACTGTTAAAGCAGGGACGAAGAATTTAGATTTTTTTTTAAATAAAATCAAAATCATGCTGCATGGATTTTTTTTATCGACTTTTGAAATTTTATCCCTTGTTTAGAAACAGTCAGTGATACTTTAAGTGACCCGCGGATTTATACCCCTTTTCCTTGTAACCTTTTATATACATACATGTACTGTAATTTTTTTTGAGCTGAATATCCGATAGTGATGATAATGCCACGAGCTGCGTTCAGACAAACGTTACGTTCTGTTCATCCAAAGATGAGTCCTGACAGCTCGGTCATTTCGTAAATTATAGCCATAAGGAGATTGCCATCGAAAAAACGTAAATGACATCATCAAAAACCAAATAGCTATTTATTACATGTTTTATTTTTTACAAATATTTGATAGGTATTCCTTGTATGGTAACGTTTTGTAAAGAAAAGTTACTAATCAATTTACGGTTAAAATGTTGTGGTATCATGTTGTATTGAACATCTGTCACACTTAACAGCTGGCACCTGGGGTGGTTACTCATCCATGTATCCAGCACAATATGCACATTCGATTGTTATTCAAGTACAGGGGTATCCTTACAAGGTTTCCCATTACTATAAAAATCATCCAGCTAAGTGAAATTGTTTCGTTTCACAAGAAATTAAGAACGTTCTTCTTCTTGGATTTCCCATACTTCAAAAATGTCAAACTTCAATACAAACTTTTATCCTCTTTTACGGGATGAATTTTCAAAAATCCTGTTTATACCCGACTGCGCGACATCAAAGACCCGAAGGTATAAAGAATCCCACATACATAGATACGCGAGAAAAACATAACCCTGTCTTTATTGTCGCGCAGTCGGGTAAAAATAAGAACTGAAAAGATGCATATATGTTCAGTTCTTATTTTTTTAGTTTGCTTTTTATGCAGTCGGGTTTTTTGATTTATTTTAATTATTATGCTCACCTATAGGGAACCCCTGTGCAAAATTTCATGCTCCTAGATCCACCGGTTTAAGCAATGCGTTGCCTGTCAGTTACACTGACTGTTTTAGAGTTTCATTACGCAGAAGAGGCTGTCATTGTGTCCATGGCTGAAATTTATTTTCTTTCTTTCTCATGTCTAATAACTTACTGAGATCATCAGCCCAATGGAAAATATTCAACTCCGTCCTCCGTACTGTAGTAGTAAACAATAATAGTCTAAACCAAATCTATGTCTTACCCAGGAGTACCCGGCTACGTGATGGACGGCGTAGTAATAGTAGGAGAGAGAGAGGCTGCCCCGCCAGGGTACAGCGTGGCCGGACGAGCGGGCAAGCGACGGCTTTGTACGCGCGTGTCGAGGCCGGCCGCAGCGCGCGCGCACCCGCCCGTCACCGACGTCATCGTGTGCTCCAAGATGAGGCAGGCGCCGCAGGGGTTCATACTAGCTGGGTAAGTGGAAAATAATAGATTTAAGGGGAAGAATAGAAGTTCCCTTTGCCTTACATTAACATGAGACATTGCTCGCAGAACGGATGGCCGATGGGGCCGAAACGTTCTGGAGTGGCGACCGCGTACCGGAAGGCGCAACGTAGGTAGGCCTCTCCGGTGGATGCAAGAAGCACAAGACTGGTCGATGAGGCGATGCTTAAGGGAGGCCTATGTTCAGCAGTGGAAACTGGTCCTAACTTTGCTGATGAGAGCAAGTTGAATACATCCCGTGTCGGAACGGCCTAGAATATAAAACTTCCTCACTCCACGTTGGGAATAGACGCGTGTTGTTCGATTCAACCAAACACAGCACTCTTGGTGGTAGAATGTATACGGTTAGCCTGGCTAGCTACCACCTGAATATTAAAATTCGGCGCCAAGCAGTTTACTATGTTCCGCCGCGTGTATGTGAGAACCAGAGGGTTATAAAGGAATCCCTCTATATCTCTGTTACTTGGATTCGTGTTCTCCATCTCAGACCCTATCTACGCTTTCCGGGTGTGACTAAGGGTCAAACGCAGCAAAGACAAAAATACAATAACAAGATAAGAAGCCGACACGATAAAGTGGGTGCACCCTCTCGTCGTAACGCGCGCGACAGCGTGTTTCAATATGAAGTTATATTCTTCTCTCGCGCGTACCGGAAAGCGCAGTGTGGGTAGGTCTACAAGGTGGACCGATGATTTGGTGAAGGTCGCGGGAATCCGCTGGATGCGAGAAGCACAGGGCTGGTCGATGTGGCGATGCTTGGGGGAGGCCTATCTCCAGCAATGGACGTCTTTCGGCTGAATGATGATGATTCTTCTTCCATCGTGTAGGCACGAGAATAGCTCATGCCGTGGTGAAGAGATTAGCCAGTCAGCAAGGTTGGGTTGGTAGCGAGGCTGACTGCATAGGGTTCGTCGGATGGACTTGAGTGTCGTCACTCGTGGCTCTTTTAAACAATATGTAATAGACCTTTTTATTGGCATAGAATTCATAATAGAATTGATCCATCTCATTTCCACCTCATAAAAAGGCCACCCAAAGGGCAATGGAGAGGGCTATGCTCGGAGTTTCCCTACGGGATCATATCAGAAATGATGAGATCCGCATGAGAACCAATGTAACCGACATAGCTCGAAGAATTGCCAAACTTAAGTGGCAGTGGGCGGCACATTGCTCGCAGAACGGATGGCCGATGGGGCTGAAAGGTTCTGGAGTGGTGACCGTGTCCCGGAAGGCGCAGCGTGGGTAGGCCTCCCACAAGGTGGACCGATGACCTGGTGAAGGTCGCGGGAATCCGCTGGATGCGAGAAGCACAGGACCGGTCCATGTGGCGATGCTTGGGGCAGGCCGGACTATGTCCAGAAGTGGATGTCTTTTGCTGAATGAATGAATTTCCACCACTCCTCAAACATGCCTTGAAGTATCTTCCCAAATAATATTAATGTGTTATTTTCTTCCTCAGCGAGATCAACGGCAAGATGGTGTGTTACAAAGTGAGCGGCGGCAGCGCGGACACGTCGCCGACGCACAACGAGTATGAGAATGTGCTTACAAACATCACGCCCGAGGCTAACAGGAGGTCAGTAGTGCATTGAGCTTTGTGTTACACGAGATATTTAAAGGTATAAATAACTCTTTTCGATCTTCTGTTTCGTACCGAGAAGCAAGCAAAACAAAGTCAGAAATCAATCTCGTGTGGCCTGGAATTTAAAATTCGATAATTTTTATTTCCATGTAAAATATTTATTACTTTAGTTTTTATTCAAAATTCTTCTAAACTTTGGTTATGAATTCAGAAAATAGAGCTTCTAATTCGTAACCTCTAATATGACCTAAAATGTAAAGACAGCTGATCATAGCTACGGATATACAGGCTGTAAGGGTAAACACCGTTATCCTTGAAACCAGTGGTTTGGTTTCATTTATAGAACGTAAAATCAATGAAAAATAACAAACTTTTTTTTTGTAAATTTTTCATTTTTCCTCAAAAGCATTTCACCCCATGCGCGGGGGCAACAAGCTACGGGAGGGGGCGCGGGGTACTCGCCGCGTGGCCCGACGCACGGCCCCGCACAGTTTGCTACCCCAGTCTCTCTAGTATACATATAATAGTGGTCTATGCCCCAGTCAGTCAGCTGTCTCGTTAGCGAGTGTGTGTACCCCGCGTCGTAGCGCTGCCGCGCCGCTCGTTTCTCGCGCATATATATATTTTTTTTTTACTCTGTCCTATATTTTTATGTTTAAGTCAACTACCCATGGTTTGAGTGATAACGGTGTTTACCCTTACATGCTGTATAGAATTTAGCATATTTTTTATGTAATTTTTGAACAGCTATTTCTCTTTAACTATTGAGTTTTGGGGAAAGTGGTAGAGCAAACGTTACTTATTATTATGGGTCGTTTAACACACTTTCGGATTAGTACCCTTTTTCCGACTAACTTTGTATACCGCAAGTGGGCTGCATATCCAGTCGGCAGTTGTCATGCCGTTGCACTGACTACATCCTTACAGCGATTACGCACTGCATCCGATCCGGATCCGTGAAAATAAGAATGTAAAAAACACGGACCGAATTCGGATATTGCTTTGCGCACTGCATCCGATCCGAATACGTGAAAATACGAATCTAGAGTCTAAAAAACTCGGACCGAATTCGAATATCGCTTACGCACTTATACAATCTCTGATCCAAATTCAAACAATTCAGGGGCCATCTTTGGCATATCCATTTGGCGTTCGATTTTAATCCGAGGTAATGCGAAAGCGTTCATACAAACAGTACTACGGCTACTTCGGTCCGTCAATTTTTCTTCCGAATTAGAAACTCACGGATGACGGAGAGAAATCGGATGACGGAAGTCGGATCTAGTGCGTAAACTACCACACAAATAGTTCTATGACTACTTCGGAACGTATTTTCTCGGATTCGGATCGGATGCAGTGCGTAACCGCTCTTATTGCTTTTAAGCTGCATTTGGAAGTTGCATAGTTTACAATCGCGTCTAGATGTGCAGTTTACTTGCAATTTTTTTTAAAAAAAAAAAGAAAAAAGAAAATTATGAATACAATTATTAAACGAAATATGTTTCAACAAACTCGGCGTGAGTAACCCACAAGGCCAATCGTTTTAAATCAGTCGTACTTCAATTCTGTTAATACTCAAACTCGAACACAACAAAGCAACTCTCAACAAATTAATAAATCCTTCAGTTAACAAGATGAGTTAACTGGTACTGTTGTTTATATTCTCATGTAGTGCACAATAAACATGCGCTCCGTTCATTGAGAGTAATTTGATACATACAGCTACTTAGTACCTATGTGTATAGTAAGACGATTCATTCTGTTCATTCATATCTTCAATTATAATGTACTAGCTTTGCCCGCGGTTTCGCTTGCGTTAATTTAGAATTTGACAAACAATTCGGGTTGTATTAGATATAATAATATAATTCAATCATAATTCGAAAGACACGTCGCGCCATCTATTATCATAAGAAAGTTATTGTTGTTTTCCTCGGGAACAGTACTTTTTTTCGGGATGAAAGGTACCATATGTCCGTTTCTGTACACCTGACAACGTATATGCAAAATTTCAGGATGATCGGTTCAGTGGTTTAGGTGTGAAAAGGTAAAAAACATACTTACAAACTTACTTTCGCATTTATATAATATTAGTTAGGATGAACAACTAGCTCTTTGGCTACACTCTGGGTGCATGTGATATCATAAAACGACTTCTAACCAGCAATGGATGAATCGTATCACTCCATTAAGTACCTACATTCTGTATTCTGAGCCTACAACGTGTAACAAACCCTCAAACAATCAATTACAATATTCAGTTATAATCATAATGCATACACTGTACTTTTATGTGCTGAAATATTGTTTAAGAAAATGCTAATACTTTGTCATTGTTAACTGCATTTAAAATTCACTCTTATGACCTTGAAATAAGACTCAATTTTCTTAACTTTCAGGGTTTGCATTTATGTTATAAGTTGTATTTCCATTGGGGATATTTAGAGGATGAATGTTCGCCCCTCTATATCCGTCGGTATTGAAAAGACGATTAAGTTATTGTAGACTCTTTGGCAATTGGCATGTTGACAGCATCAATAAATTGCAAATCTAATTAGTCCAGTTAGAGTTTTGAAAAATAGTGAACACGTATTTTTTATTTTGTTAAATCTATGAATATTTGGAAAGATAAAACGCATCAAAACCCGAGAGTGGGGGCTTGTGACGTTAGAAGCAAGTAAAAATTGTACTTGCTTGTGACGTTTTGCCAATTTAAAAGTGTCGTATCCTTGTCAATTTTGGTTCACGTAACAAAAGAAAAAATACGGCTCATATATTTTTGATACTCTAACTGACAGACTAATTAGATTTTTTCAGTGAAATACCCTATTAAGGGCATTTAAGGGATTGTATTATAAGAGCCTCCACGAGTGACGATACTCAAATACGTCCAGCGTATCCTGGGCAGGCAGTCCCGCTACCAATCTTGCTACAACAAAAATTTGAAGACTCATTTATTCAAAACAGACTACAATTACTGAGTTCTTTTTGAACATCAATGTTACAAAATACAGCCTCCAAAAACGTTATGTGTTTTTGCTGTGAAGAAGAAACTGCTGACTGGTTAATCTGTGCACCACGGAATGAATTAAGTGTTTTCGTATATCATAATCCCTTCTTCTTCGCTCGTGCCGACATGATAAGAAGGGATTATGTCAAGCATACATCACTGTACAGGGACGCAAAGTATTTTGTAATCTGTCAATGAAAGTTTATCAAACATCGGCCATTGTGTAAAAAAGTAGGACGATGTTTATATTATCGACTGTCTAAATAATTACATGCGTTTACAGGTTACGAGTACCAGAGCGTCCACCGAAGCTGTCGCCTCTCGTCTCCGAACTGAACAACTTGAATCTCAAGCAGTCACCAACCACCTACCCAAATATAGAAGAGTTCACCACAGACCATGACTACGAAGCTCTGAGTCCTTCGTACAACATCAAGCCGAGCCGGCCGGCGCCGCGGCCCCCCTCGGCCAAGTCCCCCGTGCCGCACGGCAGCCCCGCTATAACGGGCCCCACGTCCCCCGTAGCGCATTCCAGGAAGAAGGGCCCCGCGCCCCTACCTAGGAACACCATCTATCAGACATTAGGAGGCTATAACGGAATGGAGGGAGTGCCATTTGTACTGAACCCCAAGTTGAGAGGACTGCCTAGTGATCATTTGGTGAGTTCTTTTTAATAATACGTTTTTTACCGACTTAAAAAAAGGAGGTTCTCTGTTTGACAATCAACACTAGAACTTCTAGATTTAAAGTTTTCGTGATTAGTACCAAAACCGGCAGTTTTTAGCATTAATTACTGTAACTTCTAACCAAGGAGGTAAAGTGTTGTTTTTTACTACAACTCTTGCCTAAAACGTTTTACATACGAAAATTAAAAGATTCCCAGAATTAATCAAAATTTCTTTCTTCCAGACACAACTGCCATCGATCAAGCGGCGCACGCGCTTCGATCTCGACCGCGACTACACCTACAACTTCGGCGTGGAGCGACAGACGTGAGACTAAACAATACAAACCCTATTGCCATATACATAAGGTATATTATACTTATTCTACGTAGAGACTAATTGACATGACCGTGCGTTTAGCAATCTACCGAGATGGTTAAAATAGACAAGTTTTATTGAATATTATAATGGTTGTACCTGTCTCCTATAGCTATGAATGTTAAAACTATGGACTATTTCGCGAATTTCCTAGAAACTATTGCTCAATATTTTTTGGTAGAAAACTACCAGCAAATAGTTGACATAGTGAATAGTCTGTAGCGCCCTTTGATAATAATCTTCAGTCGCCAAAGAATATAACCCTCAGTGAAATGTATGCACGTTACAGATAATGCATTTCATTAAAGTTTTTATTCTTTTGCGATCGGATATTAGTATCTTGTCCAAGGGAGCAAATAGTTCCATTTCAGTAAAATAGAGCTTGAGTAACTGAGATCTGATTTTTAGAAATCTTCAGAGTTTTTTAGTGTTGATTGTCCTGTAAAAGTTGAATGTACTGTTCTATGATGGGGTAATAAATGGAGCCCACCCTCAAATATGTACATACCGATAAAAATCTTGACATTCGTATGAACTGATCGACAGACATCTCGAATGTTGCCAGCTTTTAAAATGAATACTTCTGTGGTAGAATTTCCAATTATTAATCAAAGATTTTAAATAATGATATTATTATATTGTCATATAATTATTAATTGGTTGTGTTCAGAATGTGACATATTACTGCTCAATCGGCTCAGCGGTAGGACTGACAAGTGTAATTTAAACCAAAATTACAGCAATTTGTTTACATATCCCTTTTATATTTGTAATTGTAAAGAGACGGCTTTGAAACAAGAGATTATGGATATCAAAATAATTAATTACGGAGCACTCAATTTCTGGGTAGTCAGAGTAAAATCACGGAAAAAATATAACAAATCATCCCGAGCTTTTGTTTATTTGAAAGGAAAATAAACGCTATCAAAAAAAAAATACCTAACAAAACCTTTTGTGCCACAAAATAAAACATGTAAGTAAGTATTTGTATCTATTGTCTGTCGTTTCTTAGCCTGTAAAGAGGTGACCTTGAGGCCTTGATCGCGTGTCTGTGTAGTTATAGATTTACTGAGCTCTAGCACGGAATATATCGGTATTTTATTGCTGTTAATTATCACAAAACGGATTGTGTATCTATATGAAAGTTTCTCGAAGATTCTCAACTAATTGAAAAATTGGTTAAAAATAAAGCAATAATGCTCCAAACAGATATAGACTGTGCTAGGATGCTTGTTGATTGTTAATGTGGATTGAAATTAAATTTTCGAGAAATGCACTTCCGGACACCTGAATAGAGCCACCGTGCATTTTTATGAAGCCCCGTTTCCTTTGCGTGACTGCTTGACGTCTGCGACGGATTTTATACTTAAATGCAATACTGATAGAGTTCTTTATTCACTGAAATTAAAAAAGAGCGCGAGCTTTTTTCCTATTGGTGGCAACTTTACAGACTTTTACAAAAAAAATGCAGGGTGGCTCGATTTAAGAGTCCGGAAGTGTATGTTTAATGAGCGAATTTATAAAAGAAGATTACTTCATTCCTTTGTTGTGTAAGTTGACGACATAACAATATTCTGTCCTTACGTAGATACATTTTTTATTTGTAAATGACTGAAAACGAACAGAATGATTATTGTAAAGAATGGAAACCAATATCTATTAATGTAAAAATTATAATAACGTTCTCGTAAACGTAAGTATCGTAGTGATACATTAAATTAGTCTAAACTTAAATGTGATTCTCCTATTTTCTTACTAAATGTACCCTAGCAGAAGGGTATTCTGAAGATATCTGCCATAAAGTAACTTTGCTATAAACATGTTGTGATGACTTAAAATATCATCATCGTAAGCCTAAAAAAGGGGTGGGATACTCAACTTCAAAAACCAAAACATCAACAATCAAAATATCAACACAATATAATCAACAGTTTAATTTTTCAATGAATCAGAGTAACATTAGCTTATAACATAAACGGTTCAAAATGTCAACACAGCAACAAATCTGAATGTCACTGATTTATAACGTAAATTGTTCACTTGATCAACACTTTGCATTGCATTACACCAATTACATTTATAATTAAACAATAGGTAATTAATATTATAGGTTTATTTCCTTGTACTCGTATGTGCATCCCATAACAATATAAATATGATTTCTTGTTCCAGAGACGTTTAGACAGCTATTAAACTATTTGCATATGATTGCAGCATTTAACAATGTCTGCGACGAATATTATGTTATGACTGAAAATTTCACGATATTTTGTTAAACATCGATTTTGTAAAGTGTTGATTAAGTGAACAATTTACGTTATAAATCAGTGACATTCAGAGCTCATCTGAAGTGTTGACATTTTGAACCGTTTATGTTTTAAGACTTTTAAGCTAATGTTATTCTGATTCATTGAAAAATTAAACTGTTGACTATATGGTGTTGATATTTTGGTTTTTGAAGTTGAGTATCCCACCCCTAAAAAAGGCCACTGCTGGACATAGGCCTCGCTAAGTGCACGCAACTTAGCTCGGTCCTCGGTTTCTCTCATCCAGCTGCTACCATCCGCCTTGCGATCTTTATTAAATCACCTAGACTGAGGGAGTGTCACACTATGTTTGCCGATTCGCGGTCACAATATAACATAATAGAATACACGGAATTATGCAGTACTATGGTACAATTGGCGAGCCCTAAGCCGAGCTTTGCATTTGTGTGAGAATGAATGCAGACGCGTCCTTTACTTGGTTTAAACCGGTTTATACTGCTTTTTGGCAATCGATTCTATGTGCACTCACACAAATGCAAAGCTCAGCTTACGCCTCGCCAGTTGTAAATCTTTCCGCTGAAGGTGATGATCTCTGGTTATTGGAAACTCCTATACGAGTAATGTATATTATCAGTATAACAGACACAGTGATAAATAAGAATTTCTACAATTTCTTTTTTTATTTTATCCATTGACTTCTAGAACTTTCACAAAGAAAGTATTTTTAGTACTTTCTCAAGTGTGTCCAGGGGGTTTACCATGATCTCTTAGAGCAGGAATGTTTTAATATTACTCCGAGAGTGGGAAAGTGACAGCGCTAGACAGCTTTCTAGCGCCATCTCTTATCCACTCTCGTAATAATATTAAAACATTCCTGCTCTAAGAGATCATGGTAACCTCCCAGTGCTAACGAATGGTAACTATTTTACATTTAATTGTATAATGACTATGTGCCAATACCCGTACAAAGTGGTCTGGTTACCGGCGGTTCGCCAGCCAACTTGACTAGTCAAAGTGAACGAATTTGAATTATTTGCACCAATTGAACGACTGACATGATTTTAACCTACGCTCACTTGTGTATACATGTTTTTATACCCCAATGTCTATTTTTAGACGATTTTCACTCTGTATCATTTTGCCCAGATAGCTCTGATTCTGTTGAGACCAGGGGCCCAATTCTCCTAAAATAAATTGTTGCCAAACGCAATTGAACCACAACCGTCAGTCAGTTTTTGTTTTCGAAAACTTTCAAAATGAACAATTTGATAGCTTTTGAAATTGAGAACTGTCTGAATGAACGGTTCGGCCTTGGTTCGGTTGTGATTTATCAAGATATATTTTAGGAGAATTAGGCCCCTGAAACTGTTGCTATCCTTTACTTAAAGATAAAAAAAGAAAGAGATGGAAGCGTATTCTAGCTGTCAAACTAGATTGTACTAAAATTTACAAACAGATTTAAACGGCACCTCAGCATATGCCGCCTAAAAATACGGTGATGTTCAACAAGTAATCTAGTTTGACACATAGGCGTATAGAGTGGGGTCGGGTGAGCCGAGCCCTCTACAGAATGGTCTGGTGCCCACCCTAGGATGTTGGGTTACTGATCCGAAATTCTAGGCTGGACACTTAAATAACTCCACACAAAAACAATTTCAATCAAATATGGGACCATGCCCTGCTTGAAAATAACCCTGGATACGCCAATGGTTTGACTGCTCTAAAAATTTTCTATCTCTTTCTTGTTTTGCTTGTTAATAAAAGATAGCAATATTTAGTAGTTTCATTGATTCGCAATAGTATCGGCACCATTGTCAACTTGGATTGGTTATTTTTGACAATAATCCAGGTCTTGTAAAACGGTTATGAAAAGTTGTGAATGATTTTTAGATTTAGTTTTACATAGTCAAGAACTTATTGTTTTTGATGTATTGCAATTCAATAAGCTACTCCCTATTGTTGATACAGGTAAATAATATATATATATATATATTAAGTGAATTAGACTATATATTTATTTCCAACGCGTGTACCTTCAGTTTGATTTTCCTTGTGCCCAATACAGCACATAGATTTCCTTTTGAAACGCAACTTGTGCTGCAAAGATCATGCGCGGTCAAAACTTTATTGAAATGAATGACACGAATTATGTACCTCAAGGGGTAATGTATCCTAGATTTAGGGCCATCGCGCACGTCACATGTCTGTTTAAATTAAGGTAAGACTGCACGAGGAGGAATTGCAGTGCCGCGGCACGGAGATTGAACTCACTACTCGGCAGTGGAACTGCGCTCTGCAGCACTGCGATTTCATACAAACAAAGAATCATGGGGAGTCCCACACATTAGAGTTGTACAAAAAAATAAAGAATTTTAGAGAAGTTGGAATGGCGTTATATTCGAACTTTGGTGCCTAAAGAATAGCTTTAGGTATTTAAAATATTTTTAAAACCTTGTAATAAAAATATATTTGTGATTCCTAACTTATCATTGGGCTAATTTCTGAACGCGACCACATTGACAGTTGATTAGTATGACATGTTCAGAAATACTCAATTTCAAATGAATTTGTTAGAAATTTTATTCCGGGGTTCTAAAATATTTTATATGCCGCAAGTTATTCTTTAGCAACCAAGAATCAATAGTAAAACAATTCCAACTTGTCTATTTTAAAATCTTTATTCTTGTGTGCAAATCCTGCCATGATTTCTATGGCTGCGGCGTGCCGCGTCGCTCCGGTGCAGTGCAGTCCCGCCTAGTGCGATCTTACCTAAATGGTCATCCCCACTTCTGCCTCGACTGTAATGTAAACATTCGTGGGAGGTGACGTTTATAGTGAGTGCGCAATGGCAGTAACATACGGTCCAGTTTGCACTATATTGTTTGTCAATTTGTTGTACATATCTTAGCGTATTGTTAGCACGACTGTTATTTATTAACTTTATAACTAGCTTTATTTGCTTTATAATAAAATTCTTTTAACTGACATCTTTTAATTAGCCTGTAAAGAGATTCTGTAATGCAATTTTTAAAGTTAATATTAGTCCTTTCTAGTTGTACTTGTTATAGATTGGAGATGACAGAATAGTATTGTTTTTGTCTCAAATCCTATTTGTTTTACTCAAATATTTATTAGTGATATTGTAAATAATTTATGTGTAATGCAATTAGAAAATTAGTACGCTTTTTTACACATTAGAAATGTATTTCATCTGATAATTTGTTTAGAATGACTATGAAGGAATAAAATTTAAATTATTGACTGATTATACTGTGCTTTTATTTCTTAGCCAAATCCAGGATTCCTACAATTTATTATTCGACATCTTCGTCAATCAGACAAAAAGGCATTCTTTCTAAAATTTACCTCTTCCTAGAAAAATCTATCTCAAATCACAATATTATAAAGATGTGTGATGTTTGTTACTCAACCACGATTTGGATGATCGGCACACAGATAGACTATGTAAATTACCACAAAGGATACTTTTATACGTGTACGAGAAGTAAACCTTAAGATGCGAGTAAAACCGCCGGCATATCTTGACATTTGAGGTCGTCAGCGCAAAAGTGGCCTAAACCACATTTTTTCGTGTACTTATAAGAGATACGTGCGGTAAATAATTTCAAACATGCTCCCTCTTATTACAAAAGATGGTCCAAGAAAAACCTAGGTTTTAAAATAGCCGCCTCTCTTTTTGTTATATGACATAGAAAGTGATGGGTATATTTTAAACCTGGGTTTACCTTGGTCTTGGTTTAAACCATCTTTTGTAATAAGGTAAGCCACTATAGGCCAAGTAAAATGGCTTAACTCTAGTTTAACATCTTCTTCTTCCTGCCCTTATCCCATGTTACTTGGGGTCGGCGCAACACGTTTTCTTCTTCCATTCCGTCCTATCATCCGTCATGATATCACTGACACCCTTCTCTTTCATATCATTCTTCACACCATCCATCCATCTTTTTATTGGTCTCCCTCTTCCTCTCCATCCATCCACATTTATATTCATAACTCTTTTCGTCACATGCGTTTCATCTCTCCTCTTCACATGCCCATACCAAGACAAACGGTTCCCTTTCAACTTTTCTGTCACTGGCGCTACTTTCAAACTTCCTCTAATATATACTCATTCCTGACTTTATCCATTCTGGTCACTCCACACATCCATCTCAACATTCTCATCTCCGCTACATGCAATCTTTTTTCATCCGTCTTCTTCACGGCCCAACATTCCGATCCATATAGTACGACAGGTCTTATCACGGACTTGTAGATTTTCCCCTTTAACTTGAGATTTATTTTATTAGCATTTTTGAAATTATTTACATGTTTTATTAATTTTTATTTTATTAGCATGTTTGAAATTATTTACCACCCAACTCTTAGACGAAAAAATGTGGCTTAAGCCACTTTTGCGCTGACGGCCATTTCAGTGTTGTACTTCTATCCTACATCAAAGCTATGCCGTATGTACCAGGAACGCATAGTACGAAAACAATTCTTATTCTTCATGGCGTCCTCCGAGGAGCTGTGTTATTGTCAAACGCAAACGAACCACAATCGTCAAAATGATTGGTTTTGTTTTTTGTGTCAAACAATATGACAGCTTTTGAAAACTGTCTGAATGAATGGTTCAGGCTTGGTTTGGTTGCGATTTATTCTCTTTTAGGAGAATTGGGCTCCTGGTACCACTACATTTCGAATGGAGACTAACCTCCGGTTTCTGATTTGAGAATTCGGGATAAGCCAATACAATATGGATACAATACCTGGGCGGTTCAATAAGTACCCGTGTTTGAAGACAGTTTACATTGATAGGGCAAGTTGGTGTTACCATCGTGTGCTGTCATTTATCAAAAGCCGCCAAAATAATTTTGATGCTGATTCATTGATGAGTTTTGATTTTACAGCAATTTCAGTAAATCGTGTAACGTAGTTTTCGGCAAGATGGAAAAAGTGCTGTATCGTTTAGTGATTCGCTTTCTAGCTTTGGATAGAAAAACATGTGAGGAGATAAAACCGAAGTTGGATGCTGCTTATGGGGACCCTTCGCCATCTATGACTACAGTCAAATATTGGTTTAATGAATTTAAACGTGGTCTTACATTCGTTTTTGATGAGGAGCGCCTAGGATGCCCGACAGATGTGGTTACTGAGGAAATCATTGAAAAACTCCACGACATGATTCTCACTGATAGACGAACGAAAGGGTGCGCATTAGCGAAGATTGTAGGTGTTTTGACGGGAACGTCAATTAATATTTTAGCTAATAAGTTGGCGATGAAAAAGTTATCACCCCGATGCGTGCCGCGATTGCTCACGGCGGACAACAAGCGGGCGCGGCTCTCAACTTCAAAACTGTGTATGGACCAATTTAAGCGAGATCCGAAGTACTTTTTTTCGGAGTGTTGGCACCTGATGAGAACTGAATTCACCATTATATGCCGGACACCAAGCAACAATCAAAACAATGGGTTACTCCCAGAGAATTTGCTACAAAGAAAGCGAAGACGGTTCCATCGGCTGAAAAAGTTATGGCAACGATTTTTTGGGATGCGAAGGGCGTCATATTCCACGGATTTCGAAGATACAGGAAAAACGATCACTGGACAATACTTCAGTAAGTTATTAGACCGCTTTGACATGAAATTAAAGGAGACACAACGCTTTGGCGAAGAAGCAAGACTTGTTCCACCACGACAACGCAACAAGCACATTCATCCGAAGTTGTCGCCGCCAAACTGAATAAATTGTGTTATGAATTGCCACCGCATCCCCCGTATTCGCCTGACCTGGCTCCCTGCTATTTCTACTTGTTCACAAACCTAAAGAAATGGCTCACGGGGAAAAGAAATAGCTGAAATGAGGAAGTCATCGTCGAGACAGAGGCATATTTTTGGGCGTTTAACAACTCCTATTTTTTTGATGGGTTAAAAATATGGCAGGGCCATTGGGAGAAGCTTATATCTCTAAAAGGAGACTACGAAGAGAAATAAAAAAAAAGATTTTGAAAAAAAATAGATCTTCATTCCTAACACAGGTACTTTTTGAACCGCCCTCGTATGGCCGACGTATCTTGGCGAGTCTGAAGTTAGTTGTTTGGCTGCGCAATGAATCTTTTAGAAACGAAATTGTCTACTGCGCAGCTAATCAGCTAACTTCAGACTCGCCAAGATACGTCGGCCGTATATACTTCAGTAATATTTGAGTACAAATTCGTCAAAAAAATGCTTTAAAACCTGTTATTTTTTTGACAACTCCATACTCAAATGTTACTCCCGAATTCTCAAATCAGAAACCGGAGGTTTTCCTTCATTCGATAGAACAAACCATTCGACGACACACCACACACGTACGGTCTGGTTTGAGGGATAAAACTTGTATGTACCAGGAACATAGAAGCAGAGAGGAGGTTGACTTTTATTGTCTTTTTATTTGGTATACCCACAATTTCTTAAAAATATTGTAATCGTACCAGGGGGGTTACCATGATCTCTTAGAGCAGGAATGTTTTAATATTATTACGAGAGTGGGTAAGAGATGGCGCTAGAGAGCTGTCTAGCGCTGTCACTCTCCCACTCTCGGAATAATATTAAAACATTCCTGCTCTAACGGATCATGGTAACCCCCCAGGCGATCATAACGGAATGGAGGTTTGATTGAGAGGTTTTGAAGTGAAACATGAAGAAAAATAAAGAAAAAAAAAAACATTTTAAAATCAGGTTTATTTTACAATAATCAGAGGTGGTCAATATATTGACATTGCCTTATAAAGGGTTAAAATCACAACAAAATCATGCCGTAAAGAAGCTTTTGTAAATGTCAAACTACACTTAAAGCGAAGCCGTATAAAAAATTACACAAAAATACAATTAAAACCATTTGAATTTGGAAGAACGACTTATAACAAAATCAACGAAAAAACCTTCAATTAAGTTTCATAATTAGCCGTTACATGGACAATAATCATCATTTTACATGTAGTTTGACAATTACAAACGTTGCCATCTTTCTGTCACCGTTCACGCGATACGACACACGACTGATATTTTACAAAAATATGCAAGAAGTGTACAAGAATAAAGACAATTTTTTTCACTGACACCCGACTTTGGGCACAAACATAGTATTTTCGTACAAGTACTAAATTAGGTGAACCAAATCTATCTATTTACAGACTAGTAAAGAAACTAGCTACTTAACGTCATCTAGTGATGGTCATTTTGAACTATCTACATTCATAGTTCATAGTTTCAGTCTAAAGAATCATTCCGAGCAAAAATACTACTTTGCTAGATGTACTGTCACAGCCAATTAATATTTAATCAGTACGCTCAGAATAAAACTACCGCGAAACTCGATGGAAGTATAAATAGGTACTATGTGGAAACACTGGTTGAACGTAAAGTCTGGTTTACACGAAGATAGTTAGTTGAAGTGAAACTTGTTCTAACTTTCTCTTTCTCGGCGATGAAAACAAATCAAAGTCAAAACATTTATAAGACCATTTACAGGCACTTCTACAGTCGAGAAAAAAAAAGTTATTGCCGCTTTGCTAAATGTAGTAGATTCCCATGTAGAAGAACGGGTAAAAAACTCCATGGTTACTCTTTTTCATCAAATATTTTTAAAATTTTGGATTAAGAAAAATATGAGAACAATTAAAAAAAGATTGTGACTATGCTAAAGAGTATCTGCCATTTGCCATGGCAAGTTAGAGATGATAGCATGAGACTCGCTTCCAGAAACTGTCCTCGTGTAAATTCAGCCTTAATTTAGGTAAACCATGTACGTCATTCAGTATTGATATATATTCTTTGTAATGACCACCTATGTACCTATGCTTCACGAAATAAAAATCTTGAATCTTGAATAAATATAATTTTCGGGTTTAATCTAACAGTTTTTAAATGTGTATGATAACTACAAATAATCCTATACTCCCTTATTACAAAATATGGTTTAAACCAAGACTAAGGTAAACCCAGGTTTAAAATATACCCATCACTTTCTTATGTTATATAACAAAACGAGGCGGGGCTATTCTAAAACCAGGGTTTTTCTTAGTTCTTAGACCATCTTTTGTTATAAGTAAGGGGGATAATGTTTAAAATAAATAAAATACATTCGGCTTATATTATCGAATCTGCAAAGTTATGTTATGTTCTAAAAAATTGCACAAAATAAGTAGTGCTTGGACAAAAATACTATTAAGGTCCCACCATTGTCGCCGTCGACTTTACACAACTGTTTACATTTATACAATTTTATACAACAGCATTTTATTATTACCAAGGAGAATTTATATGCGACTACGCATTGTAAGTGCAACATTGACTCGAAAACAAAATTCCTCATTACTCTCTTTTTTAAAGTAATAGGAACAACACTGACAATTCAAAATGTTGCCAGCCTCCTGAAGTTTTAACACTGTTCAATTGTGGGCCTAAATATTAGCTATATATTTTTTGTTTTTCAAGCAAACAAGAAAGCAAATTCTGCTTGTTGCTTATGTCTTTTGCCTTCCCATACTACACAAAACTGAGCAAATCCTTTAGACCATACAGAGGTCATAAAATCAGCAGAGGTTGAGTCGAAGGTAGTATGATATCTGTTCGGAGACAAGTGAGAGGTAGCCTCGTGTTACCGGCGTCGCGGGCTGCGCATGCGCCGCGCGGGCGCGCCGGACACGTGCAGCTGTCATTGAGGCGGCTTCATCTGCTTCTGCTGCTCCAACAGGCGCTCCAGGGGGGACGGACCCGGGCCCGACCATAACGACTGAAAGGAACAAAATGCAATGTATTACAAACTATACCACAATACATGTTTATCTGTTTTAGCTAGAAAAACTAACGACAAAAGGATCAATAGTTAATTGAACTCTTAATTCATTACCTAAAGAAAAAAATTGAATTAAAATATCTATGCAAAGATAGACATTGTTCTGTCTTGTGACCACAATTTCTTCTGAACGTTTCTTCTTCACAGTATAAGGCACTTGTCACACCGCGAACGATGAGCGAGCAGCGAGTAGAGTTAGAAACGAGTTTGCGCGCAGCGAGAAGCGAGTGTGTAGTTCCGATAGTTTTGTCGCTGGGCTATAAGCGAGTGTGCGAGTGCGACGGGCGATTACTCGCACCATTCGCAAATGACCGCTGGTTAGTCTCTCAACGTGAGTTGTGACCGCCAAGCGAGCATCGCTGAGCAAGTATCGCTGAGCGAGTATTATCTTTGATAGCTCTTGTCGCTCAGCGACAAACTAGTGGAGCGAGTCGTCGCCAGCAGTGTGAACAGTCAGCGATAAACTATTAATATATGCATCTCTTTTGTTTACACGGATTGTATATCTATTGTACATTTCTTGAGCGAGAAAATAGCCGATAGTTAGTCGCTTCCTCGCCGGCGGTGGGACAACTGCCTAAACATTAGGAAGCTGTGAAGGGCGGTCTTTTGTCACATTGACGTTCAAAGAGAACAAAGTAATTCTAGTCTATTATGAAATTTGAACAAGTATTTTTGGTCGCGAGAAATAAATTCGTTCATGTTACCTGCGATTTCTGAATTGAGAATTCGGGATAAGCAATGCTTAAGTAGTATTTGAGTACAGAGTTGTCAAAAAAATGCTTTAAAAAAATCCGTAATTTTTTTGACAACTTAGTACTCAAATGTTACTTAAGTACTGCTTATCCTAGAATTCTGAATTCAGAAACCGGAGGTTAGAGTCTAGCTTTATAAGTAGGAGAATTCATTTCTGCTTGATCGTGTGTGTCGTAATGGCCGGCGCTCACTAACATAACGGCATGGCAAGATATTTTTTAAGCTCAAATAATTTTAAACCTTATCCTAAGCACTATACTGCGGGATGCTTCGGCATGAAGCCGTACAGTAACTAAGAGTCCGAAAGGGTTTTAAAATAAGGTTTAAAATTGAGACCTCAAAAAAATCGATGCCGTGCCGTGGCGTACAGTTAGTGACCGTCGTGTATGAGATAGTTACCGGCTGCTGTCTCTGCGCGACGGCGCCCCACGCAGTTGTGTCGGCCGCTCCGCTGAACAGCGAGTACGTACTGCTCGGGGCTGTGCCGCTCTGAAATAGAATAACATAACAATATTGTATTACAAATAAAATGACATATACGAGTATGAGACATTTTTTGCTATTAGGAGTTCTTGAAGTACCTATATTGTCGTTGAAGCTCGAAATTCATAGCAATGACATCGCTAGGATTTCATTAACACATTGGAGTCCACCATACTTTTCATACGAGCTCATACGCCATCCCGCCATACATATTGCTAGTGGACCTTCCAGGGGCCTAAAGGTAGGACCGCACTAGGCGGAACTGCACCGCAGCGGAACTGAGCGACACGACGCGTCAAAATATTCTTTATATGAAATTACATGAGACAACACGCACTAAGCGACAACGGAACTGCACTGCAACTGAACTGCGCGGCAAAGTTGAGCAACTGACCAAAAGTGTCGCGACGTGTAGTTCCGCTGCCGCGGAGTGCGGTTCGACAAACTTCATTCCACTCCTATCGCTTTTCGGAATAGTGTGTCCATCCTTTGTACATGCGGCTGCATAATTTGTAAAAACTCATTGAATTTGTATTGAGACATTCTAAAATAAGTATGGAATCATATTGGATCCTTCTTGAGTAGTGGCAAACGCGTAAAATACTCGCCTTCTTCATATCGCGAGTTTGATATGTCATGTAGCCATATTCTTTGCTTTTTTCTTGCCTGTTCTTGCTCGATCCTTTCCTCTTCCTCGCATAACAAGGAAATAATAACCATATTATTATCCATTTCGTCGTTCATCTTGCTCAGAGGTTGCCTAGCTACTGAATATATTTTTGTAGCGCCGCTGCAGTTCAAGTGCGGCTTACCAAAAAATTACGCGTCGTGACGCTCAGTTCCGCTGCGGTGCAGTTCCGCCTAGTGCGGTCCTACCTTAATTCTCTTAAAATAAATCTTGATAAATCACAACCGAACCAAGGCCGAACCGTTCATTCAAACAGTTCTCTATTTCAAAAGCTATCAAATTGTTTGACACAAAAAACAAAATCAATCATTTTGAAAGTTTTCGAAAACAAAAACTGACTGACGCGTCAGTCAGCAATCGAACCACAACCGTCATGACGGTTGTGGTTCGATTGCGTTTGGCCACAATTTATTTTAGGAGAATTGGACCCCAGGACCTCGGCATTACGTTTGCGCTAAGAGTGAACCCTCGAGGAGGGTTCCTGGCGTTAGGTTAAAAACCTTGAAAAATACGCTTCTACGTAGTAAAAAAGGTGTTTGCTTATTTCATGACGGTGAATTTTCCATGAAAAACCTGCATTTAAAATGAGCCCTCCACGAGGGCACCCGGTATGGCGAATCCGACTACAGGGTGCCCTCCTGGAGGACACCCGGCACTGAACGTGTTAAACATGTTCTAGGAATTAAATGGTATTGACGTAGATAGTCTTTTCTTATCGTGGGAAAATACTCATACCCTGCACCCTGAGGAAGGCGAAGGATTATGCCGGACTCTTAACAGCTAAAAAGCTACGGTGTTGCTCCTTCTGACCTATGACCGGGATTCGCTATAGCATACGGCCTGTCCACATCTCCACGTCACGACGTCGTCAACGTGGAACGGTGCGGTAACGTGGCACGGTGCGTTGACGTAACGTGCAAATTTACGTTACCGTATCGTAAAATGCACGTCAGGATCATTGTTAGATTTATCGTTGACCATTTAGATCCTGAATTTTAATAAGAGAAACAGGTATGGTTTTAAAGCATCGGAGCACATAGATGGCGACTAACTCGCGGGCGTGGAGAGCGCGGGCGGAGCGCATATACGTGTGCGCTTGCGGCTAGAGGCGGAACGTGTTACGATACGGTAACGTAAATTTGCACGTTACGTCAACGCACCGTGCCGCGTTACCGCACCGTTCCACGTTGACGACGTCGTGAGGTGGAGATGTGGACAGGCCCTTACACCACAATCCCGACAGGACGAAGGTAGCCTGCAGTCAATTGTGATGATCTGGCCAGAATAAAAACCTAACCTCCGGTTTCTGATTTGAGAATTCGGGATAAGCAAATACTTAAGTAATGTTTGAGTACAAAGTTGTCAAAAAAACGCTTTAAAATCAGTCATTTTTTTGACAACTCCATACTCAAATGTTACTTAAGTATTTGCTTATCCCGAATTCTCAAATCAGAAACCGGAGGTCAGTGTTGACTATTTTTTGAGTACCACTTTAAAAAATATGGAATATTTAAAACCTTACTATACATTACAGGATAAGTGTCATATTACTGTGTACTCACCCCAACTAGGTCCGCATTCTTCATACTCCCAACATCATTATTGAGAGGTTCATTGAAGTTCATGTTCAGATTCCTCTGCTGCTCGAGCGGGTTAGCGCCGAAGCTGAGCGCGTTCATATCCATGAGATCCTTATTACCCTGGTAATTCACAGGCTTATCGACCATCTTCATCTGCAACGGTTGATAGCCCAGTTTGTTGCTGAATTGAGGGTACATCGACGAGTCGTAGCTGACTGTCGGTGCGTACGAGAAACTATTCAGTGAAGAATTAAAGTTAGGCGACGTTACTAGATTCTGTAATGTCTGTAACTGTGGCTGACCAATAGCAGACTGTAAATACCCCGTCTGACTGAAACTTTCTTGCTTATTTTGCGGAATGTTATTCTGTAATTGATTATATGATAAATTCTGATAAGGATTCGGTAAATTCGTGTTCAAATGCTGCGAATAAAAGTTTGGCTGTATTGGTTGTTGGAAATTCGTGCTAAAGTTGTTTGGTTGCTCCGGTTTCCACCACATGGGTTGTTGGTACCCTTCGGGCGGCTGTTGGGGCTGCGTGTTCCAACTCCGCGGTTGTTGAGCGTTGAACAACGAGTTAGGTTTAAAATTGTCGTCCCTAAACTTGTTGTCGTTAAATTGGTTTTCTTGCGCGTTCTGCCAGTATCGGTACTGGTTAGCGAAGCGAGGTGGCAGATCGTTCAAGAAGTTTTTCTTGTCGCCCGACATTTGGTAGTTATGGTTGAACTTCTGTCCATCTTGGAACAGCTCTTGGCGGGAGTTTTGTTTCTGTAAGGCGGCAGTTCTTACGTCAATCTCTTTAGGGTTGACAACGGGCAGTCTAATGCCTTGATTGTTGACATTCGGCGCCGGGTAGCTAGGGTTGTAGCTCAAGCCTGTATTTTGTATTCCATAGTTCTTCTGGAAGTTCATTCTCGGTGCGTCGGGGTACGTGTTCTGCATTGGATTCCAGTTGGGTGACGGGGGATGGTCCTGTCTCTTCTGCTGGTAACTCTGTGAGTTCTGGCTGGATTGGCTGGGTTTCATTTCCTTCTTCTCGTCTTTTTCTATCTTTTTAGGCGGTTCTGGCTCCGTGTTGAGGACTAAGTGAGGGTACCCTGCGGACTTGTCCTTGAGAGATAGGATCCCGCCCGTTTTTCTGCCTAGAGGGAGGTTGGCTAAAGACTTGATGGCTTTTGGCTGTATAACTTTAGGTTTCTCTTCTTTGGATTCAGTGCTGTCGGCTGTGGAGTCTGGTGTTGGTGGGGGTGTTACGAATTTCACCTGGAGAAGAATATTCTGTTACTAATTGGACGAAGATTTAGGGTGTATCTGAGTTACGTGATGTAATACTTACTATGTTGTGGGCGAGACCTGTTTTAGAAATAAATGAGTGGCTTACCAAGCCTGAATATTGTGGCAATTTTTATGCTAAAATGTTATCCATGAAATAGAAGAAACAAGTGGAAGTGTCGTTACACTTTCTTAGTACGGGACCAGTGTCGCCAAACTCACAAAATTATATTGTATGATAACAAAGTTTTATACTTTATACATGCCTGAGAAATAAATTCTTCGTCCTGCTATCATTTTAAGTTAAAATTGCATAATAAGCAGAGATCGGAATAGGTAGAGTATATTTACGTAAACTTCGAGGAAGGAAGTAACATAGAGTGGATAGTACCTCCTCTAAAATCCTGGAATAATTATAATGACGTTTTAATCCCGAGATTTAAAAATCACGTATTATTTATTGGACTTTATTTATAGTTACAAATTTTATTTATTTGAAGAATCATATAACATGGTTAGGGTTCCGCACTAAAAGTATTAAAGAGCTTTGTTTTACATATTACATAGGTACATTTATTTATATTTTACATAGTACGGAACCCTAAAAATGTTGTATGATTTTTCAAATCAATAATTTGTAACTAGGTATAAATAAAGTCCAATAAATAATTCATGATTATTAAATCCCGGGATTAAAACGTCATTATAACTATTCCGGGATTTTAGAGGAGGTATTATTCACTCTATGTTACTTCCTTCATCGAAGTTTAGGTAAATATACTCTATCTATTCCGATCTCTGATAATAAGGCATCATTCTAATATTTTACGTCCGAGTTCGTGTCACAGAAAGTAGATAATCGCGTGAACCAGTGTTCAGCGGATCTCCGCACAATTGTGACACGTGCGATAGGTGCGTGGTACTTCCACTTGTTTTTTCTATTCCATTATGTTATCGTTGTATTTGCTCAGATAAAATAGTATTGTGAAGATTAAGACTTAAAACGCACTAGCGGCCAGCCGCATTACGGCGTGCCGCTTGCGGCTGGCCGCATATCGATTTTTATATAAAACCGCATGATCTCAACGCACTGATTTCCGGCCAGCCGTCGTGCGCCAGTGCGTCGAGATCATGCGGTTTCATATAAAAATCGATATGCGGCCAGCCGCAAGCGGCTCGCCGTATTGCGGCTGACCGCAAGTGCGTTTTAAGCCTAAGGGCCAATTTCACCGATCAAATAAAACGCGATCAACTGAGCATAAACGGCGATTTAATTTTAATCTAAGTTTTTTTTTTTTTTATTTTTTATTTTAATTCACAAAACTGATGTACAATCTCACATACAATAAAAATAATCGGTAAAACATAGTACGTCTGATTGACATCTACTAGATGTGAATCCAGCATGCATATTTTAAGAGCAGACACTTATTTACTTATACTAATTAAAAAAAAACTAAAATTAAATTAAGTTTGCCATAAACAAACAACAAATAATATGGTAAAAAAAACATTTTTGAAATGAAAAAATTAAAAAAAAAGTTTAGTGCAATCCTAGTCAAATGTATCTCTGAGTTTAGATTTGACTGAAGCCACGGAACCAACGAAGATATCTATTTCACTACGAATGGAGTTGGCAAGAGAAAGCATGCGGGATATCGGTGAAAACTGACCCATGTTAGTTCGATTATAAGGCAGTACGAAAGTTTTTCGATTTATTAAGCGGCTGCTAATACGCGGAACACAAATATGCACTTTTTCTAATAGCTCAGGAGAATCTATTAAACCATGAATTAATTTAAACAAAAACATAATATCTAGAGTTTTCCTACGTGCACTCAATGATTTCATTTTATAGTGACTCAACCTAGATTTATAAGAGTTCAAAATACGGCATTTGTTATCTGAGTAACATAAATGATACAAAAACCTCTTTTGAACGCGCTCTATCCTATCGGAGTGCACCTGATAAAACGGGCTCCAAACTACACTACAATATTCCAGTATACTCCGAATAACGCAGTTGTAGACAGAAATAGTGAGATTTGGTTCTTTAAAAATTTTCATTTCTCTTACGATGAAACCTGACAATTTTGATGCCCTATCAACTATGAGGTCGAAGTGGCTTCTAAAATTCAAACTGCTGTCCATCACAACACCCAGGTCCCTAATACTATCAACCTCTTGGAGCTTACTGTTATCGATTGAGTAACAAGCATCACATGAATTCTTTTTCCGGCTGAATTTAATGAAGTAACATTTGTTTTGATTCAATGCCATGCTATTTTGTACACACCAACTATGCACTTTATTTACATCAGACTGAAGTTGAGTAATATCAGATTCACTGTATATGGTTCGGTATATTTTTAAATCATCAGCATAAAGTTTAAATTTCGAAGCAATTTTACTACCTAAATCATTAATAAACACCAAAAAAAATAATGGTCCCAGGTGCGACCCCTGAGGCACTCCTGATGGTATGAAACACTGTTTAGATTTAAACCCCTTAAGATATACTAGTTGTGATCGGTTTCTTAAGTACTATTCACACCAACGCAACAACGACCCGTGAACTCCCATGCTTTCCAATTTAGCAAGTAGTACATCATGATTTACTAAATCGAAGGCTTTTTTAAAATCGGTATATATAGCATGAACTTCTCTGCCGGCATCTAACGCAGTCGAAATATAAGAAACATACTCAACCAGATTAGACATGGTCGATTTTTTGGGGCGAAAACCGTGCTGGTTATCATCCAGCACATTCTTAAAGTGAGAGAACATTTTCTTCTGGACAAGAGATTCAATAACTTTACCACATGCTGAAAGAATTGATACTGGTCTGTAATTTGCAACATTATCGCTACAACCAGATTTAAAAATGGGTGTGATGTGCGCAATTTTCCACTGGTCTGGAAATAAACCCTGTAATAGAGAATGATTGAACAGCATAGTCAGTGGACCAGCTAGGCTTACTGCACATTTTCTTAGGAAAAGTGGAGAAACCGAGTCAGGCCCAGGTCCTTTATCGCAATTTAAGGAAGACAAGCAATCAGAAACTTCCTTTAAGTTAAGTGTACATCTGCTGAATGTGCTATTGCTACACGGAACGGATAAAACTGAACTTGAAACATCAATGTTACAATTGGTTCTATAGATAGATTGAAAATGTTCGGAAAACAAGTTACAAATTTCTTGACCGCCCTTTGCACAACGACTGTCGTTTAAAGTCATTTTATTTGGAATACCGCTGTCGCTTGCCCGTTTGTTTTTAAAGTACCTCCACACATGCTTAGGATTGTGACGCAGATGTATCGCTATTTCCTTTTTAAAATTTGCGAAACAGTCTTTTATCAACACACCGCAACGCGTCCTTAGACAATCAAACGTAAGTTTATCTCTGGGGTTCCTATATCTTTTGTATAGAGTGTGATATTTAGCTTTCTCTTTTATTACTCTTAATAACGCTCGACTGTACCAAACTGGATAACGTTCATCGCGTGGTTTGGTAATCGGCGTATACTGCGTTATGATTGGCATAAGAATATCATAAAATCTCTGCAACATCTCATTGACATTATCAATATTTCTCCATTCATCAGACCAATCAATTTTCGACAGCTCTTCGTTAACAGATTCGTAATTGCATAGATAAAAGTTTAAGTAGGGAACTTTATTTTGCACTAGCGGATTATTATGGTTAGTTCTCAACGAGATTTGCAGAGCTGGATGATGTGGATCAATAGGTAAAAAAGGACTCGTGGCTTCAGATACCAGCAATTTACCACTGCTAAGAACAAGATCTAAAGTACGATTAGAAGCATTGAATATCGTGTTCCACTGATGTAGATCATTAAAGGCAAGCATGTCTAAGAAGTCATTTTCTTGATTACTACTAGATCCTTTTGGGACTAAAACACCAGAATCCACATTATATTCCCAATAAATACTACCCATATTGAAATCACCTAATAATAAATTAATAGAGTTACTTTTGCATTTCTTGTTGATTACTTCAGTAAAATTATTAAAAAGAGTATCTATATAATCTTGCTTGATTGGAGGTGGAATATAAACCGCACAAATATTAATATTCAAGCCATTTTCGCACTTGATTGTGATCCACAATTCCTCGCAATATAAATAAAAAAAAGTTTAAGATTTGTTTTGGCATTTCACCGACAGTATTTAAACTAGTTAAGTGCTAAACGCAGTTACTGTACTGAACGCTCAATTTTGACCGTTTAGCGATCTAAAAAACGCGGGTTAAGGGACATGTGGCACACAAAAAAAATTGACCAGCGGACCTTTTTTTAAAATGTGCATGGGTAGATTCGTCTTGACCAGTTCATTAGAAAAGGCCAGATGTCTCCTATTAACAAGTAAAGGGATATTTCAGCAAACTCGTATTTTTTTTATTAAATATCAAAAAAATGGTTTTGGTATCCAAAAACTATCACATCAATGCATAATCACGAATATTTTGAGATATACAAATTACGTCCACTGCAAATCAGAAAAATACAGCCTCGCAAAACGAACAATAATATAATTCAGCTCACTTTAACATGACATTAATATTGATGGCCATAGGAATACGTTTTGTTACACGTATTTTTACACAAATATTGCTATCGTTTTGTCAAATTTCGATGCAAGGACAAAACGCAACGCGACGTTGCCGTTCTGAAATACCATAAACGCGGTTTTCGAAAACGCGATCAACGGAACCGCCGTTTTGCTCTGTGAAATGCAATTGATTTTAATCGAGCACAAATCTTGATTCTGAACTCAGTGTAAACGCAGTTTTACTGAACGTAGTTTTGGAGACGATCGGTGAAATTGGCCCAAGCAAAATCAAGGGGCGCGTAAAAATTACGCTCTATTTAAGGCGCAGTAACGCCTATCCTTAAAATAGAGCATTAAAAATGGACTGTAAATGATCTGACGATGAGTTATGTTGTTGGGTTGACGGCGCGCTAACTACTATTTTCACTTGTTAATAATATCGTCAGTGAAGTCATTTTGTGACTGTTTTGAGAGTTAACACTGCGAAAGTCACAATATTACTTGAAATGAAAGAGATTATTAGGATTTACAAAGGTTTAAATCATCAAAGAGTTCAATTGTAATGATAATTAAAAAACAATATTGCGTTCAGCGTAGGTTACGCTTATTTTAAATAGTTTTTTCACTCTCTTGTAAAGTAGCCATTTTTGACTTCCGCACTGTTAGAACTTCACTGACAATATGCTGTATGAAAAACAACTTTAAACTTTATTTTTCGATACTCTATTTAGGAGGCGAGAGGGTGCTGCGGCGTTTACACCTTGTATAAGCATTCATGTAGAAGTAGTGTACCTGTTTGTTGGTCTCTTCTTGTTTCCTCATGATGGCCGCCATCGCAATGTTGACGCGCGGCTTGCGGACCTCCTTCTTGTCCTCAAACTTGCTATCCTCACAGATATCGACCTCCTAAACATACAATTTTGTTACAAAACTTATATTTTAGTGTATTAAACATAACATCACACCTGGATTTCCCGAAGAGTTGGGCAGAGGTGGATACAACGTTATTTTTAGTATATACAAAAACCGAGACACCCCAACAAGATTTTTATCAGAACTGCCTGAATATGTGTTTTTTTTATAAATCTCCAAGTTACACCGTAGTTTATGTCGTGTTAAGTTCCCTAGTAAAGTGTGAAATGCTTGAGATGTGCTATGCAGGGGTTGTCTAATACACGGAAACTGACCGAGCGGACCGTCTCAAGCCTCAATCAAGGTGTCTATTCCCGTCAACTGTTATGGGTAAAAACCTACTGACACCTAGTTTTGACGTTTTAAAAGTGCCTGTAATCTGGTCTATTTGAAATAAAAAACTTTGACTGAAACAAAATTGAAATTTAAGAGAAAATAAAACTAAACAAACTAGTTTTAGGTTTAGTATACTAAAACTAAGCTTGTATTACACCCTCATTTGAGTCCCATGTAATAAGGAGCGAGCCTATTACCATCAACCGGGCACAAATCCAGATTCTACTAAGAAATTCCACACGGAAAAATCCAATAACACTTTGTCCGAGCTGGGCATCGAACTCAGGACCTCACGCTCAGTATCCGAGCAAGAAAAATATAACGTTTATTTGTTTTAAAAGTATACTTACAATAACCTGGTCTTCTTGCGTGGCCAGTGCGCGTTCCTCGCGAGCTCGCTCCAATGAGCCTTGAGGTTTGAGGATACCCACACGTTTCTCGCGAACTGTCGGTCAAATGGTCTAATATAAAATGTGACAAGTTTATGTAAATTTTTAATTAGTATAGTTTTTAAAATCGATGGCTTGTGTATTGGTACAGTTCTCGCAACTAGACATGACCATTGCGTTTGTGTGTGTTGCGCATACTCCGTTTGAAAGGATTTGGACCAATCGCACAGCGCACAGTACGCCTAGCACAAATATTTTGACGTATAGTAACGTAAACGTAACGTTAATGTGAGTGAATTTTGAATCGAAAATACAACTATTCTATAGCATTTTAGTTTAAATTTATGTGACAACCACAATTTGTATCATACATAGATATGAGTAAAGTTTTCAATTCGATTAAATATTATGTGCGAAACGAGTATTTCCAATTCAAAATTCACTCGCGTTAACGTTACGTTTACGTTACCATACGTCACAACGTTCGTGCTGAAACGCAACTACTCGCGCCGTTTTAGATCTGCTAATCGGCGTCCATTCGCACAGATGCGAAGTCTGTTTCGTAATTGTTTTTTTTGCCATTTTTCAAATGATATTGTTTGTTTAAATATATTATATTTCGAAAAGGAGATCAGTGCCCCAAGTGCGCGGGCTCGTCGTCGCTGTCGTCCTCGGGCTCCGGAGCGTCGCGGGTACATAATGTTAACATAGATCGTACCCTTCTCCCGGAAGTCAGCCTCTGAGATGACGATGGGTGGGGGCGGGTGCGCGGGCTCGTCGTCGCTGTCGTCCTCGGGCTCCGGAGCGTCGCGGGTACATAATGTTAACATAGATCGTACCCTTCTCCCGGAAGTCAGCCTCTGAGATGACGATGGGTGGGGGCGGGTGCGCGGGCTCGTCGTCGCTGTCGTCCTCGGGCTCCGGAGCGTCGCGGGTACATAATGTTAACATAGATCGTACCCTTCTCCCGGAAGTCAGCCTCTGAGATGACGATGGGTGGGGGCGGGTGCGCGGGCTCGTCGTCGCTGTCGTCCTCGGGCTCCGGAGCGTCGCGGGTACATAATGTTAACATAGATCGTACCCTTCTCCCGGAAGTCAGCCTCTGAGATGACGATGGGTGGGGGCGGGTGCGCGGGCTCGTCGTCGCTGTCGTCCTCGGGCTCCGGAGCGTCGCGGGTGCTGGCTGCTGTAGTCCCCGCGCTCCCCGCGACCCCCGCAGCTGCCCGGAGCGCGGCGAGTGCGCGTGAGAGCTGCTCGCCTCCCACAGATGATGCCGTGAACGTCAGCTTGCCGTCCTCCTCACTGGAGAAAATAACGGTTTTTAAAAGATTAGGCGCGGCTCAGACGACGCACTTTTTGTCCGGCAGGCGCCCGCACACAAGTATGAACGTGGCTGGTAGTGGTTGCCAGTGAAGACACTAGAGTTCTAACGACAACTACGGACAAAATGACCGTCGTGTGCGTTGAGTCCGTGTCGAATTTCGCGACGGGCAACAACTACCAATCAGGAATGTTACAGACGTGGTTTTATTGGAACCGAAGTCGGAGGGTTTTATTGGAACCGAAGTCGGAGTTTTTAAATTTGGTTTGTCGGATTCGGAACCAGAATCGGAGTCGGATTCGGAGTCGGAGGTGGATTCGGAGATGTTAGCAAAGGAGAGATGTGTTTAGGACAGGCCTAATAAAATAGTAAGTACGCACGGCTACAGATCAAGCTATACATTTCCAGTATAAGCTGATCTCGCATTGTGTAGGATTTCCTTACAGTGAAAGGTCAGTGTAAACTGGAAATGTATAGCTTGATGTGTAGCCGTGTACAGTAGGGACCAAAAGTCCATAGGCAATCTCACAAAGCAATAGCTTGGCGTTTAGTTTAACTTACGACCTTCTATTTTTAAGAGACACATGCATCATCGTTGTAGTTCATAATTTCAACTTAAATCTACATGTTAAGATGGCTTAGAGGTTAAGCGCGTCCAACAACATGCCTGGTTCATGGAGGCGTGCGTTCAAATCTCACGCAATGCAGACTTTTTGTAAGTTCTTACTCGATTGTAAGTATTTGTAAGTAATGAGACAGATATAATATTCAATTATCTTGTTCGCCTGGTTCACACATTTCGTAACGTTAGGGAGGTAGATCATAGAAAACTAAATAAAGAATTTAGATTTTTGTGGGGTAGATAGACATGAGTTTTATGAATATTTAACTTGATCGGAACGAACGTTGTCGATTGGTTGTAAATGTTAGTTAGTGACGTGTGGGTGTGGTTTAATAGATACTTAGCGGTATTGTATTTATTCTCAAAATGCAGGCAAATAATAATATTGAGACGAGGGCGACTATTATTGCGCTGCATAAAAGTGGTCTTAAATAGAACACAAATATGTGATGAAACTGGACTGAATGTGAGTATCATAATAAACAATTCATAACTTGACCATTTACTTCAAATTTATACCTAATCACCTAAGATTATTTGGCCATGTCTCCAAATTCTTTTTTAAATCCGCCATCAAGAGGCCTAAAAGATAAATAATTAGTGTTTATTATTGGATTTAAAATGCAGAGTTATAATATTATATTATTATATTAAATAAACATTATTATATTATATGAAAATGAAGTCACTTCAGTATTTTGATATAGCCGCCTAATATTACTTTTTTTTGTTTTAGAGGAATACTGTAAGTCTTTGGATCAAAAGATATGAGGAAGAGGGAAGCCTTGCTAGTCGATAGCGAAGTGGAAGGCCGTCGCTTATTGGTGAGACGCAGCGACAACATATGGTGGACTATTATGAAACAAATGGTTTCACACCTACGAGGGACTTTACGGAATTATTTGACACCTCGCTGCAAACTGTTCGCCGTGCCCTCCACGCTGAAGGATTGCATCACAGAAGACCCGCTAAAAAGCCCTTCTTGAAATAATGACATAAACAAGAACAATTACATTTCGCACGGGATTACTTAGATTTTGACTGGAATACTACCATATTCTCAGATGAAAAGACGTTTAAATCTAGTCAAAAGGGTAGGCTTCACTTATGGCGCAGGAATAACACTCGCTTGTGTGATAAAAACGTAATCCCTAATACAGACTCAGGTCGCATTACAATTAATATGTGGGGATGGATGAGTGCAGCAGGCAGGAGAACTGGCTTTCCTCCACGCACCAACAGTTCTACTTATTGGTTTTAATAATTAGACGGTGTAACTAAATATTTAGTAATATTAACATGTCCGTAATTATTTAATGATCTTAAATTGAGGTTTAGTTTCAATCTTCTTTTCGTCAAGAAAATGAATACTTAAGCTATAACCTCAATACATTAATTGTGACGTTACATAAAAAACATATTCATAAAGTCTAAATCACATAATTATTAGTTTTCAATAAACTCTGCTGAATACCGATACTTAAATAAGTGGATGTCAACAATTACATTTGTGTCATTAGAATATCCCTTCCTTGATATGTTATTATGAATTGACTAAGTAGGTATACAACAAAAAATCTTGTGAACGGTTACAAGATAATTTCTTTTATCTAGGTAGGAATGTGACGTCACAATTCTCATAAAAGTTTGTTAGTAATTTAAGTAAATAAAACGAATAAACATTTTTGTTATCATTTAGCACAACTTTTTTATTTCCACCTTCCTACACCAAAAAAAGATAAATTGAATACATAATCACATAAATAATGAAATAATAATACAATAACTAACATTATAAATAAACATCAATAACGAATAATTTTTTTGCTTTAATACAAATTATAATAATAGTTTCAAAGAAACAAAAACGAGTTACGCATTGTAAGACTCGAACTCAGACGTCATTGATTGTGGGTCAATGCTTAGCCCAAACAGCTATCAGGACATATTAGTTCAATGCGAATTTTAGCAATGCAATGTTAAAAATGACGCATCACTATGACGCGTATTTTAAATGCAACAGAAATATAATGTTATTTCGCGTAGCGCGACGACAGTTCATTAGTGTGTGTTATCTGTGGAATGTTGAGACATCACTTGTACACGCACATGCATACGCATTCGCTGCATCGTGCGCGAGTTTATAGCAATGTAGTCCTTAGCGTGCCTATGGACTTTTGAGCGTTTACTGTACATAATTCAGTCAGCCTCTTTAATTTCAATTAAAAATAATAAACCTACTTATTATAGCAGACGATAAAAAAAAAATGCTTCGACCTCCTATTCAAACCTCCGATTTAAAAGTATCGGAGCCGAAGTCGGAACCGGAGGTGTAATATCAATTGGAAGTTCCGACTTGTCGGAGTCGAAGCTCCGTAAAATCCCTGCTACCAACCATGTTCATTCTTGTGCGCGACAGTCCGGCGGACAAAAAGTGCGTCGTTTGCGCTGCGCCTAATAGTTACTGGAGTACACACAGATGTAAGTAGATACCGGGTGCATACACAGTTTGCCAATTTTATTTAATTCTACTGTGGTGGAAAATTATTGGTATTTATCAGACAAGATATTATTATGGATTTGGATAAAACAAAACGTTAGTTTTAGACCTTCTAAACTTTTAATTACAGTGCCAGTGAAGAGACAAGTTACTAAACTAACATTTATTTATAACCAGCTGACCCGACAGACGTTGTCCTGTCATACAAAAATCTCATGGATAAAAAGAACATTCAGTTTTTCCCGAATTTGCCAATTTTCCGGGCAACTTTTCCAATTTGTGTTTCCATAAAAACCTAATTAGGAAAATTTAAAAGAAATAGCTATGTTGGTCCAGTCGTTCTCAAGTGATGCGCTTACCAACGAACAGCATTTAATTATTATTTACATAGATTACTAGAGGTCGCCCGCAGCTTTGCCCGCGTAGACGTCGTTTAAGGCCTCTCCGCACACAACAGTGCCGACACGTGCCGATCAGTAACGTATCGATCAGTGTCAGTGAAATATGATATTGTACCATACATTTTGTATGACGCTATCCGTACTCGTCAGTGACAGTGACGTTCAGTGATGTCAGTGCTGCGCCGACATTCGCCGGAACGTCACTGTCACTGACGAGTACGGATAGCGTCATACAAAATGTATGGTACAATATCATATTTCACTGACACTGATCGATACGTTGCTGATCGGCACGTGTCGGCACTGTGCCGGCACTGTTGTGTGCGGATAGGCCTTTATCGTGTATTCCGCGTTTTCTGGGATAAACGTAGCCTGTGTCCTTTTCCGGGTTCCAGACTACACGCAGTACCTGTGAGGGTATGTTTACCACCTACGCGTGGTTTTCAGCGATTGAAGTGTAAGATGATGCTCTATGTGAATAAAATGAAACACTCCACCCGGTTCAGTGGTTTATTCCAAAAATCAAAGAACGCTATAATAACAACACGGTTGCTATACCAAATTCAAACACATTTTGTTCATAAATTGTAAGCACTAAAAAAGTTCGTATTACTCACAGTACCTACAACTGGCGAGGCGTAAGCTGAGCTTTGCATTTGTGTGAGTGCACATAGAATCGATTGCCAAAAAGCAGTATAAATCGGTTTAAACCAAGCAAAGGACGCGTCTGCATTCATTCTCACACAAATGCAAATCTCAGCCTAGGCCTCGCGGACGGTACCAAGTTTCAAAAAAATCGATTCAGTAGTTTAGTCGTGATGAGGTAGCAGACAGACACATAGAGTTACTTTCACATACAGGGTGTTAACGAAATCGTGTAATTCCTTCAAACCGCGTGATCTACTGGTGATACAGATTAACCCTAAATGGGAATTTTCGAAATTAAAACAAAAAAAAAAAACAAAAAAAATGTTTGGTTTTCAATTTCTGAGTCTTTTTAGAGCCTTGAGTTATCTGACTGCAAAGAGCGATATCGAGTTAGTCGTTCCTGCCAGCCGTGTCACCGTACTTTTATTAATTTATGAGTGGCATCGAAATGTTCACAGAAATAAAATTTGCAAAAAAAAACTTATTTTTTTACTGAATCCTCATTAGGTGGTTTAGATATGATCGGTAACAAAGAGGCTTGAATTTTTTTTTATTTTTTATTTTTAATCAAGCTAAATCCCGTGCGGGGCCAGTCTACACCAGTAGTAGATCATGTGGTTTTAAGGAATTACACGAATTCGTTAACACCCTGTATATAATATTAGTAAGGATTTAAAAGTATTAGCCAGCATCACAAACTTTTAAGTATTCGGCTCTAAAAACTGAAAGCACTCACGTGTATGAGAGATGTTCAGGCCTCAACTGAGACAGTTTCTTGCCGAGCAGCAGCAGTCGATGCGCGCGCACACGTTGTTCTAGCTCAGGCTCTCCACTTAAACACGTCACTGACACCTCTGCCGGGGACCTGTGGGGACACGGTATATTGTTATCAATGCTGTGGCGGACTAACTCTATGGGAGGCCCGGGGCGGCCTCTGAACCTCTCCCCCCAGTGGCGCTAGTAATGTGGGTTTCGAGACAGATAAATAACGTCGGAATGGGATAAGATTGCTTGTGTTATAACCAATGATCGGAAAAAGGTGAGCTAAGAGACTTCCCTACGACAACATTTTTTTTCGGGAAAATTATCCCGGGTTCCAGGACATCACTAAAGTACAGTAGCGTTCATAAGTCCATTAGCAATCTCACAAAGCAATAGACTGACACTTTTGTTTGACTTACGACCTTCTTTAATTAGTAATTTCTATACTATAGGCACACACACACACTCAATATTGTCTACAACTGATTGTAGTTCATAATTTCAATTATTTTAACAGATAGCATCCTGGCTTAGCGGTTAACGCATTCAGCTGCGTATCACGGCGATCCGTTGGTTCAGACCTCACGTGCGGGGTGACTTTTTGTAATTTTAATAATTACTCGTAGTAGTTCGATAATTATTAGTTGTTGTCTCTTTCGTCTTGTGTAGTAAAGTTAGTAGGTAGACCACAGAAAACTAAATAAATTATTTCGATTTCTGTAAGGTAGACAGACGCAGTTACGACTCATCCAACTAAATCGAATAGAACGTTGTTGGTTGGGTGTTATTGTTGGTTTGTGACGTGTGAATCTATTAAAGTTTAAATATTTTCAATATGCAGGCAAATATAAATATCGAAGCGAGGGCGAATATTATTGCACTGCGTAAAAGTGGATGCAATATAACACAAATATCTAATGAAACCGGACTGAGTGTGAGTGTTATGATTTAATTATTTTATTGGATAAAAAACTAAGGTCCATCAAAGATAACTATATCCGATCATTTATTTTAATATTTTTTTAAATAAAGTTTTAAAATCATGATGTTACAAAAGAAAAAGATAATAAATAACTTTAAAGTTTATTTATTTGGATTAATGAATGATGAATAACAATAATATGTGTAATAATTTTATTTTTAATAGTGTTGTGTTTCTAAATTATTAATAGCAAACTTATCAGTTTTAGTATTTTGCTTATGGATGCCTAACAGTATTCCTTTTTTTGTTTTAGAGAAATACTGTGAGTCGGTGGGTTAGGAGATATGAGGAGGAGGGAAGCCTTGCTAGTCGGGAGCGAAGTGGAAGGCCGGTGCTTATTAAAGAGGCGCAGCGACGTCACATGGTGAATGAATATGAAAGAAGTGGTTTCATACCAACGAGACATTTTGCTGAAGTATTCGACACATCATTACTGACTGTTCGCCGTGCACTCCACGCTGAAGGTTTGCATCACCGAAGACCAGCTAAAAAACCCTTTTTAACGGAAAAACATAAACAAAAACGTTTACGTTTCGCACAAGAATATTTAGACTTCGACTGGGCCACTACTATATTCACAGATGAAAAAACGTTTAAATCGAGCCAAAAGGGAAGACTTCATTTATGGCGTAAAGATAATACACGCTGGTGTGAAAAAAACATAGTTCCTAACACGGAATCAGGGCGAATCACGGTCAATATGTGGGGATGGATGAGTGCAGCAGGGCCAGGGGAACTTGTATTTATTCCTCCACGCGCCAATAGCGTCACTTATTTGGAAGTATTAAATGACGTCATGCTACCTACTGTGCGTAACGTTTATCCAGCTGAAGAGATTATGGAGATATCTTTTGTCCAGGATAATTGTCCAATTCACCGGGCGGGCACTGTGCGTGAGTGGTTTATCAGACACCCGGAAATAACTGTCATTCCATGGCCAGCCCGATCTCCTGACCTCAACCCTTTAGAAAATCTATGGGGTTTGATGGTGCAAAGATGGGAAGCACGGGACGAGAGGTGTCTTGAGCAGTTAAAATCACATTGCATGGAGATATGGGAAAATATAAGAGGAACAGAAATATGTTTTAATCTCATAGGCTCCATGCGTCAACGTCTTCTTGACTGTATCGAGAATAATGGGGGATACACAAAATATTAAATGTTTTATTATAAAATTATTAAATATGAATATTATATTACGCCATATTTTCTGTGATTATTTATGGATTAAAATGTGAGGTTTAGTTTCAATCTTCTTTTCGTAAAGAAAAAGAATACTTAAGCTATAACCTCAATAAGTCCTAATGAATAAGATTTGTTAACTTTGAGGTTTGAGATCACACGCAGTAAAATAAAAGTAGTATTACTGTGTAATTTAATTGTATTGTGACAACGAGTCCGCACTGGATATATTTACGTGGGTAGATTTGCGTAGATTTGCTAGTTGTGGTTTATTAGAGTACCCACTATTTAAAACACAATATTGTTTTAATACTAAGATACAATATTTTAAGCCTGATTGTCATAGTTCACTGATTAGCTACTTTACTTCAATGAATCGTTCTGTATGAGAAAATAAACTGTTTTAACTAGAAGTTTATTTATTTATATAAATATATATTATATAATAATTGTAGCAGTTTTTTTAACTTTATGTAATTAATTAATTAAAATGAATAAACAATAAACATTTTTGTTTTGTTATCACTTATCACTTAACACGCATTTTTTATTCTAAACCCTTTAATGCAATAACAATAATAAAAAGATAGCAATACTATCACCTAGGTAAATATTATTGTTGCAAACAAAAATAAAACATTGACAAAAAATGCATCACGAGATCAGAACCTAAACCGACACGCACCTAATTCCGACGCTTTACGCTTACCGCTATCGGTGCCTAGTAATTTCAATTGAATTTTAGCAATCCTATGAACCGACCAAGCAAGATCATGCGTATGCTGCGTGTATAACAAAAGCGACGGAAATATATTTTTGTTTCGTGTAGTGCGACGCGATGTCAGTGTGTGAACTCTGTGGCTGTGGTATGCGTACTGTATCGAGACACCACTTACACATACAAACATACGGACTGCACCGCGTGTGTTCACAGCAATACAAACCTTAGCGTGCCAATGCACTTATGAACGTTTACTGTACATTTAATATTAATGTTATTAATACAGAAAACAATTGAATTCGTTTCCCGTTTTTTTTTTCCAAAATTTACACAATACCAGTTGACACCTTCTTTATTGTTTTAAATAAAGAGATTTTTTAGTGTTTTCAAAAAAGGAGATTGTCTTTTATTATTTGAAAACAATAAAAATCGGTGTGTCTACTTGTTATGCGTAAATTTAAAAAATTAGAAAAAAAACGTTGTCGTCTTGAAATCTCCACTTTTTGTCTCTGTTCTATGAAGTTTAGGTAAATTAGCTCATCTTTTTCCGATCACTGGTTATAAGTATAACACTAGCAATTTAGACTACTAGAACTAGAAGTTTGGCGTAGGCTATTTCTTAGCCGCTCTGAAAACGAAGTAAATGCCTACAGCTAACTTTAGGTGGGTGCAAAGAATTATACAAAATTCAGCTACAGGTTTAAAAGGGGATAACATGACATAAAAGTCCCCATACTCACTCAGAATCGTTATCCTCCGTGTCCTCATCTAAATCAGGCACTCTTCCTCCGTACGTGTCCCAGGCGGCGTGGTTGGGGAACCGCAGGCCCTTCAGAGCACTCTCCAGCGGTAGGAAGCCTGCTAATTCCTCGTCTTCGGGCAACGGGACGCTGTCATCTGGGTGGTAATGATTAGGGAAAATGTAGGTTAAAGAATCTCACGCACTAAAATAAGTCAGAAGTCTATGGAATAAGAAGAAATACCATATTTATAACTACATAACATCACGCCTGTATTCCCCGAAGGGTTGGGCAGAGGTGTATAGTACACCCTCATTTCGCAGTTATCTTTAAGCACCATGTAACAGAAGGCGAGCCAATTGCCATCAACCGGGCACAAATCCAGAGTCGGGGCTGCTAAAACTCAAAACTCGTTTATTCAAAATAGGCTAGTATTACTAAATTCTTTTTATACGTCAAAATTACATAAGACTGCCCCCAAAAGCGCCCACCCTTCACCGCTTCCTAGTGTTTATGCTACTGAGAAGTTCCACACGGAAAAACCTAATAACGCTTTGCCCGACCTAGGGTTCGAACCCTGGATTTCACGCTAAGCAGTCGCGCTTGCGACTACTAGGACCAACGAAGCATTATTTATAACTATCCATTCATATCACTTCCTGTGCTTCGTCGTTCAGCAGTAGGGTGCATCGCGTGCACACATTGAAGTGTGGAAGTTAGATGTTATAACATATTTTTGTGAACAATAAATAAATATATGCCCCAAACAGCTTTTATATAGTAGAGCTCCGTGCAAAAGAGCTCGCCCGGGGTAGTACTACACACTATTTCTGCCGCCAAGCAGCATTGCTGCGTTTCGGTTTGAAGAGTATGTGTGCCGATGAAATTACAGGTACTTATACTTTTCTTTCGATACCAAGTACTTTTGGTATCGATACTTTGGAACCGAGTACCAAGTAGGTATCGGTCAAAAGTACTTGTATCGGTACTCGGTAGCGATACAAGTACTTTTGTCCTGATTATTGGTCTAGTCGGTAGAATATTTATATTTTATTACTTAGGTACTTGTGAGAGATTGTTTTTCAAAGCTCGCGCGACAGTCATTGCATCAAAGAATCGTTTAATAGGCAAACATCTTGAAAAAATATTAATTTTGGGGAGCACATTAAAACCGAGTTTATTTCTGAGTCTGTTTTGTTTTATCAATTAACATAATATCAGTACTTACTGCTGTTTTTATTTGTCTTTAATTCTACGAATAAATCGACCGATACGAGTAAGTATCGATACTTTTCAATTGATACCGAGTAGGTATCGATACTTTACGACAGATACGGTATCGAGTAAAAGTATCGATACCTCAGTTGTATCGTTTTATCCCTAATTATAGGTACATGAGACTTTCCAACTTTGTCTCTAAGGTTGGCAGCGCATCAGCAATCCTCTTGGTGTTGTCGGCGTACAGGCCACTTTCCATCAGGTGGGCCGTCGGCTTGTTTGGCAAACTATTACATAATTTATTTCTGTTTGGCTGCTTGCGATGGTCTTTGCAGACCGTTTCCATGGAACCGGGCAGTCATTGGCGAGACCTGAAGTGTCTCAAGCCAATGGGGGGAAGTAAAATACTTAACTAAGCTAACTACTTCTACTGCACTAACATCATGACTACTAGCAACAACAACACTAAGGGACTCAGACCTCAGCTTAGGACGTTGCTGGCTGAAGATTGGGACGGAGACAGGGCGAGGAGGGCTAAATAATGGTGTGAAAAGAAAAATATAGTTACAAGTGTCAGTAAGTAGTGCTGCTGTTGGCGCGAGCGCGTTCAAGGTGTGAGCGAAGGCCGGCCATAGCGCGGCGAAGGAACACCACGCGTCGGAGCTCAGGATCTTGGAGTGCCACGCCGCCCATTGCATCCACACCTTCACTGCACAGAATTAACTTCATTATTCAAGGGCCTAGAAGATCATCATACATTCCCATCCAATTTTTTTTTTGTGGTTCTTTCGTTATTTGTACATTTTAGCTTTTTTTTTATTTGACTGTTCAATACATCTCAATATACAAGGTTAGTCGGAAAGGGAGTACTAATCCGCGGGTCAAAAGTATCACTGATGGTTTGCCATAATCGCCACGCTTGGCAGGCGGGTTGGCGATCGCAGTATGGCTGTTAAAGTACTCAGAAAACGCTGCTGCCCATCCTCTAGAAAATCCCTTAGTCACCTTTTACGACACCCACGGGAAGAGATGGGGTAGTGCTATTCTTTAAGTCCGGCACTACACGAGACATAATTTTTATTTCCATACAAAATTCTTCATCACTGCTTTAATTACGAAATGGAGCTTCTAATCCGAACCCCAAATATGACCTAAAATGTAATGTGTGTCAATTGTCATTTACATTACTTACGTCACAACACAACACAACATTCGTGCTAGGCCTACTGTATACTCACACGCAGGCAGGGCGCGCTGCAGCGGCGCGTCCACCGTGTAGTTAGGCAGCAGCAGCGCCAGCAGAGTGCCCGTCGCTAGCGAGCTGCTGAGCTGGGCAGCTCTCGCCTCACCCTCGCTCATAGCGTTGCTCTCCACCGTCAGCTCCTCGGTTGTGGAGTGCACTAGCCACACCATTACTTACGTCACAACACAACACAACATTCGTGCTAGGCCTACTGTATACTCACACGCAGGCAGGGCGCGCTGCAGCGGCGCGTCCACCGTGTAGTTAGGCAGCAGCAGCGCCAGCAGAGTGCCCGTCGCTAGCGAGCTGCTGAGCTGGGCAGCTCTCGCCTCACCCTCGCTCATAGCGTTGCTCTCCACCGTCAGCTCCTCGGTTGTGGAGTGCACTAGCCACACCATTACTTACGTCACAACACAACACAACACAACACAACATTCGTGCTAGGCCTACTGTATACTCACACGCAGGCAGGGCGCGCTGCAGCGGCGCGTCCACCGTGTAGTTAGGCAGCAGCAGCGCCAGCAGAGTGCCCGTCGCTAGCGAGCTGCTGAGCTGGGCAGCTCTCGCCTCACCCTCGCTCATAGCGTTGCTCTCCACCGTCAGCTCCTCGGTTGTGGAGTGCACTAGCCACACCATTACTTACGTCACAACACAACACAACACAACATTCGTGCTAGGCCTACTGTATACTCACACGCAGGCAGGGCGCGCTGCAGCGGCGCGTCCACCGTGTAGTTAGGCAGCAGCAGCGCCAGCAGAGTGCCCGTCGCTAGCGAGCTGCTGAGCTGGGCAGCTCTCGCCTCACCCTCGCTCATAGCGTTGCTCTCCACCGTCAGCTCCTCGGTTGTGGAGTGCACTAGCCACACCATTACTTACGTCACAACACAACACAACACAACACAACATTCGTGCTAGGCCTACTGTATACTCACACGCAGGCAGGGCGCGCTGCAGCGGCGCGTCCACCGTGTAGTTAGGCAGCAGCAGCGCCAGCAGAGTGCCCGTCGCTAGCGAGCTGCTGAGCTGGGCAGCTCTCGCCTCACCCTCGCTCATAGCGTTGCTCTCCACCGTCAGCTCCTCGGTTGTGGAGTGCACTAGCCACACCATTACTTACGTCACAACACAACACAACACAACACAACATTCGTGCTAGGCCTACTGTATACTCACACGCAGGCAGGGCGCGCTGCAGCGGCGCGTCCACCGTGTAGTTAGGCAGCAGCAGCGCCAGCAGAGTGCCCGTCGCTAGCGAGCTGCTGAGCTGGGCAGCTCTCGCCTCACCCTCGCTCATAGCGTTGCTCTCCACCGTCAGCTCCTCGGTTGTGGAGTGCACTAGCCACACCATTACTTACGTCACAACACAACACAACACAACATTCGTGCTAGGCCTACTGTATACTCACACGCAGGCAGGGCGCGCTGCAGCGGCGCGTCCACCGTGTAGTTAGGCAGCAGCAGCGCCAGCAGAGTGCCCGTCGCTAGCGAGCTGCTGAGCTGGGCAGCTCTCGCCTCACCCTCGCTCATAGCGTTGCTCTCCACCGTCAGCTCCTCGGTTGTGGAGTGCACTAGCCACACCATTACTTACGTCACAACACAACACAACACAACACAACATTCGTGCTAGGCCTACTGTATACTCACACGCAGGCAGGGCGCGCTGCAGCGGCGCGTCCACCGTGTAGTTAGGCAGCAGCAGCGCCAGCAGAGTGCCCGTCGCTAGCGAGCTGCTGAGCTGGGCAGCTCTCGCCTCACCCTCGCTCATAGCGTTGCTCTCCACCGTCAGCTCCTCGGTTGTGGAGTGCACTAGCCACACCATTACTTACGTCACAACACAACACAACACAACATTCGTGCTAGGCCTACTGTATACTCACACGCAGGCAGGGCGCGCTGCAGCGGCGCGTCCACCGTGTAGTTAGGCAGCAGCAGCGCCAGCAGAGTGCCCGTCGCTAGCGAGCTGCTGAGCTGGGCAGCTCTCGCCTCACCCTCGCTCATAGCGTTGCTCTCCACCGTCAGCTCCTCGGTTGTGGAGTGCACTAGCCACACCATTACTTACGTCACAACACAACACAACACAACACAACATTCGTGCTAGGCCTACTGTATACTCACACGCAGGCAGGGCGCGCTGCAGCGGCGCGTCCACCGTGTAGTTAGGCAGCAGCAGCGCCAGCAGAGTGCCCGTCGCTAGCGAGCTGCTGAGCTGGGCAGCTCTCGCCTCACCCTCGCTCATAGCGTTGCTCTCCACCGTCAGCTCCTCGGTTGTGGAGTGCACTAGCCACACCATTACTTACGTCACAACACAACACAACACAACATTCGTGCTAGGCCTACTGTATACTCACACGCAGGCAGGGCGCGCTGCAGCGGCGCGTCCACCGTGTAGTTAGGCAGCAGCAGCGCCAGCAGAGTGCCCGTCGCTAGCGAGCTGCTGAGCTGGGCAGCTCTCGCCTCACCCTCGCTCATAGCGTTGCTCTCCACCGTCAGCTCCTCGGTTGTGGAGTGCACTAGCCACACCATTACTTACGTCACAACACAACACAACACAACATTCGTGCTAGACCTACTGTATACTCACACGCAGGCAGGGCGCGCTGCAGCGGCGCGTCCACCGTGTAGTTAGGCAGCAGCAGCGCCAGCAGAGTGCCCGTCGCTAGCGAGCTGCTGAGCTGGGCAGCTCTCGCCTCACCCTCGCTCATAGCGTTGCTCTCCACCGTCAGCTCCTCGGTTGTGGAGTGCACTAGCCACACCATTACTTACGTCACAACACAACACAACACAACACAACATTCGTGCTAGGCCTACTGTATACTCACACGCAGGCAGGGCGCGCTGCAGCGGCGCGTCCACCGTGTAGTTAGGCAGCAGCAGCGCCAGCAGAGTGCCCGTCGCTAGCGAGCTGCTGAGCTGGGCAGCTCTCGCCTCACCCTCGCTCATAGCGTTGCTCTCCACCGTCAGCTCCTCGGTTGTGGAGTGCACTAGCCACACCATTACTTACGTCACAACACAACACAACATTCGTGCTAGGCCTACTGTATACTCACACGCAGGCAGGGCGCGCTGCAGCGGCGCGTCCACCGTGTAGTTAGGCAGCAGCAGCGCCAGCAGAGTGCCCGTCGCTAGCGAGCTGCTGAGCTGGGCAGCTCTCGCCTCACCCTCGCTCATAGCGTTGCTCTCCACCGTCAGCTCCTCGGTTGTGGAGTGCACTAGCCACACCATTACTTACGTCACAACACAACACAACATTCGTGCTAGGCCTACTGTATACTCACACGCAGGCAGGGCGCGCTGCAGCGGCGCGTCCACCGTGTAGTTAGGCAGCAGCAGCGCCAGCAGAGTGCCCGTCGCTAGCGAGCTGCTGAGCTGGGCAGCTCTCGCCTCACCCTCGCTCATAGCGTTGCTCTCCACCGTCAGCTCCTCGGTTGTGGAGTGCACTAGCCACACCATTACTTACGTCACAACACAACACAACACAACATTCGTGCTAGGCCTACTGTATACTCACACGCAGGCAGGGCGCGCTGCAGCGGCGCGTCCACCGTGTAGTTAGGCAGCAGCAGCGCCAGCAGAGTGCCCGTCGCTAGCGAGCTGCTGAGCTGGGCAGCTCTCGCCTCACCCTCGCTCATAGCGTTGCTCTCCACCGTCAGCTCCTCGGTTGTGGAGTGCACTAGCCACACCATTACTTACGTCACAACACAACACAACACAACACAACATTCGTGCTAGGCCTACTGTATACTCACACGCAGGCAGGGCGCGCTGCAGCGGCGCGTCCACCGTGTAGTTAGGCAGCAGCAGCGCCAGCAGAGTGCCCGTCGCTAGCGAGCTGCTGAGCTGGGCAGCTCTCGCCTCACCCTCGCTCATAGCGTTGCTCTCCACCGTCAGCTCCTCGGTTGTGGAGTGCACTAGCCACACCATTACTTACGTCACAACACAACACAACACAACATTCGTGCTAGGCCTACTGTATACTCACACGCAGGCAGGGCGCGCTGCAGCGGCGCGTCCACCGTGTAGTTAGGCAGCAGCAGCGCCAGCAGAGTGCCCGTCGCTAGCGAGCTGCTGAGCTGGCCAGCTCTCGCCTCACCCTCGCTCATAGCGTTGCTCTCCACCGTCAGCTCCTCGGTTGTGGAGTGCACTAGCCACACCATTACTTACGTCACAACACAACACAACACAACACAACATTCGTGCTAGGCCTACTGTATACTCACACGCAGGCAGGGCGCGCTGCAGCGGCGCGTCCACCGTGTAGTTAGGCAGCAGCAGCGCCAGCAGAGTGCCCGTCGCTAGCGAGCTGCTGAGCTGGGCAGCTCTCGCCTCACCCTCGCTCATAGCGTTGCTCTCCACCGTCAGCTCCTCGGTTGTGGAGTGCACTAGCCACACCATTACTTACGTCACAACACAACACAACACAACATTCGTGCTAGGCCTACTGTATACTCACACGCAGGCAGGGCGCGCTGCAGCGGCGCGTCCACCGTGTAGTTAGGCAGCAGCAGCGCCAGCAGAGTGCCCGTCGCTAGCGAGCTGCTGAGCTGGCCAGCTCTCGCCTCACCCTCGCTCATAGCGTTGCTCTCCACCGTCAGCTCCTCGGTTGTGGAGTGCACTAGCCACACCATTACTTACGTCACAACACAACACAACACAACACAACATTCGTGCTAGGCCTACTGTATACTCACACGCAGGCAGGGCGCGCTGCAGCGGCGCGTCCACCGTGTAGTTAGGCAGCAGCAGCGCCAGCAGAGTGCCCGTCGCTAGCGAGCTGCTGAGCTGGGCAGCTCTCGCCTCACCCTCGCTCATAGCGTTGCTCTCCACCGTCAGCTCCTCGGTTGTGGAGTGCACTAGCCACACCATTACTTACGTCACAACACAACACAACACAACATTCGTGCTAGGCCTACTGTATACTCACACGCAGGCAGGGCGCGCTGCAGCGGCGCGTCCACCGTGTAGTTAGGCAGCAGCAGCGCCAGCAGAGTGCCCGTCGCTAGCGAGCTGCTGAGCTGGGCAGCTCTCGCCTCACCCTCGCTCATAGCGTTGCTCTCCACCGTCAGCTCCTCGGTTGTGGAGTGCACTAGCCACACCATTACTTACGTCACAACACAACACAACACAACACAACATTCGTGCTAGGCCTACTGTATACTCACACGCAGGCAGGGCGCGCTGCAGCGGCGCGTCCACCGTGTAGTTAGGCAGCAGCAGCGCCAGCAGAGTGCCCGTCGCTAGCGAGCTGCTGAGCTGGGCAGCTCTCGCCTCACCCTCGCTCATAGCGTTGCTCTCCACCGTCAGCTCCTCGGTTGTGGAGTGCACTAGCCATACCATTACTTACGTCACAACACAACACAACACAACATTCGTGCTAGGCCTACTGTATACTCACACGCAGGCAGGGCGCGCTGCAGCGGCGCGTCCACCGTGTAGTTAGGCAGCAGCAGCGCCAGCAGAGTGCCCGTCGCTAGCGAGCTGCTGAGCTGGGCAGCTCTCGCCTCACCCTCGCTCATAGCGTTGCTCTCCACCGTCAGCTCCTCGGTTGTGGAGTGCACTAGCCACACCATTACTTACGTCACAACACAACACAACACAACACAACATTCGTGCTAGGCCTACTGTATACTCACACGCAGGCAGGGCGCGCTGCAGCGGCGCGTCCACCGTGTAGTTAGGCAGCAGCAGCGCCAGCAGAGTGCCCGTCGCTAGCGAGCTGCTGAGCTGGGCAGCTCTCGCCTCACCCTCGCTCATAGCGTTGCTCTCCACCGTCAGCTCCTCGGTTGTGGAGTGCACTAGCCACACCATTACTTACGTCACAACACAACACAACATTCGTGCTAGGCCTACTGTATACTCACACGCAGGCAGGGCGCGCTGCAGCGGCGCGTCCACCGTGTAGTTAGGCAGCAGCAGCGCCAGCAGAGTGCCCGTCGCTAGCGAGCTGCTGAGCTGGGCAGCTCTCGCCTCACCCTCGCTCATAGCGTTGCTCTCCACCGTCAGCTCCTCGGTTGTGGAGTGCACTAGCCACACCATTACTTACGTCACAACACAACACAACACAACATTCGTGCTAGGCCTACTGTATACTCACACGCAGGCAGGGCGCGCTGCAGCGGCGCGTCCACCGTGTAGTTAGGCAGCAGCAGCGCCAGCAGAGTGCCCGTCGCTAGCGAGCTGCTGAGCTGGGCAGCTCTCGCCTCACCCTCGCTCATAGCGTTGCTCTCCACCGTCAGCTCCTCGGTTGTGGAGTGCACTAGCCATACCATTACTTACGTCACAACACAACACAACATTCGTGCTAGGCCTACTGTATACTCACACGCAGGCAGGGCGCGCTGCAGCGGCGCGTCCACCGTGTAGTTAGGCAGCAGCAGCGCCAGCAGAGTGCCCGTCGCTAGCGAGCTGCTGAGCTGGGCAGCTCTCGCCTCACCCTCGCTCATAGCGTTGCTCTCCACCGTCAGCTCCTCGGTTGTGGAGTGCACTAGCCACACCATTACTTACGTCACAACACAACACAACACAACACAACATTCGTGCTAGGCCTACTGTATACTCACACGCAGGCAGGGCGCGCTGCAGCGGCGCGTCCACCGTGTAGTTAGGCAGCAGCAGCGCCAGCAGAGTGCCCGTCGCTAGCGAGCTGCTGAGCTGGGCAGCTCTCGCCTCACCCTCGCTCATAGCGTTGCTCTCCACCGTCAGCTCCTCGGTTGTGGAGTGCACTAGCCACACCATTACTTACGTCACAACACAACACAACACAACACAACATTCGTGCTAGGCCTACTGTATACTCACACGCAGGCAGGGCGCGCTGCAGCGGCGCGTCCACCGTGTAGTTAGGCAGCAGCAGCGCCAGCAGAGTGCCCGTCGCTAGCGAGCTGCTGAGCTGGGCAGCTCTCGCCTCACCCTCGCTCATAGCGTTGCTCTCCACCGTCAGCTCCTCGGTTGTGGAGTGCACTAGCCACACCATTACTTACGTCACAACACAACACAACACAACATTCGTGCTAGGCCTACTGTATACTCACACGCAGGCAGGGCGCGCTGCAGCGGCGCGTCCACCGTGTAGTTAGGCAGCAGCAGCGCCAGCAGAGTGCCCGTCGCTAGCGAGCTGCTGAGCTGGGCAGCTCTCGCCTCACCCTCGCTCATAGCGTTGCTCTCCACCGTCAGCTCCTCGGTTGTGGAGTGCACTAGCCACACCATTACTTACGTCACAACACAACACAACACAACACAACATTCGTGCTAGGCCTACTGTATACTCACACGCAGGCAGGGCGCGCTGCAGCGGCGCGTCCACCGTGTAGTTAGGCAGCAGCAGCGCCAGCAGAGTGCCCGTCGCTAGCGAGCTGCTGAGCTGGGCAGCTCTCGCCTCACCCTCGCTCATAGCGTTGCTCTCCACCGTCAGCTCCTCGGTTGTGGAGTGCACTAGCCACACCATTACTTACGTCACAACACAACACAACACAACATTCGTGCTAGGCCTACTGTATACTCACACGCAGGCAGGGCGCGCTGCAGCGGCGCGTCCACCGTGTAGTTAGGCAGCAGCAGCGCCAGCAGAGTGCCCGTCGCTAGCGAGCTGCTGAGCTGGGCAGCTCTCGCCTCACCCTCGCTCATAGCGTTGCTCTCCACCGTCAGCTCCTCGGTTGTGGAGTGCACTAGCCACACCATTACTTACGTCACAACACAACACAACACAACACAACATTCGTGCTAGGCCTACTGTATACTCACACGCAGGCAGGGCGCGCTGCAGCGGCGCGTCCACCGTGTAGTTAGGCAGCAGCAGCGCCAGCAGAGTGCCCGTCGCTAGCGAGCTGCTGAGCTGGGCAGCTCTCGCCTCACCCTCGCTCATAGCGTTGCTCTCCACCGTCAGCTCCTCGGTTGTGGAGTGCACTAGCCACACCATTACTTACGTCACAACACAACACAACACAACACAACATTCGTGCTAGGCCTACTGTATACTCACACGCAGGCAGGGCGCGCTGCAGCGGCGCGTCCACCGTGTAGTTAGGCAGCAGCAGCGCCAGCAGAGTGCCCGTCGCTAGCGAGCTGCTGAGCTGGGCAGCTCTCGCCTCACCCTCGCTCATAGCGTTGCTCTCCACCGTCAGCTCCTCGGTTGTGGAGTGCACTAGCCACACCATTACTTACGTCACAACACAACACAACACAACATTCGTGCTAGGCCTACTGTATACTCACACGCAGGCAGGGCGCGCTGCAGCGGCGCGTCCACCGTGTAGTTAGGCAGCAGCAGCGCCAGCAGAGTGCCCGTCGCTAGCGAGCTGCTGAGCTGGGCAGCTCTCGCCTCACCCTCGCTCATAGCGTTGCTCTCCACCGTCAGCTCCTCGGTTGTGGAGTGCACTAGCCACACCATTACTTACGTCACAACACAACACAACACAACACAACATTCGTGCTAGGCCTACTGTATACTCACACGCAGGCAGGGCGCGCTGCAGCGGCGCGTCCACCGTGTAGTTAGGCAGCAGCAGCGCCAGCAGAGTGCCCGTCGCTAGCGAGCTGCTGAGCTGGGCAGCTCTCGCCTCACCCTCGCTCATAGCGTTGCTCTCCACCGTCAGCTCCTCGGTTGTGGAGTGCACTAGCCACACCATTACTTACGTCACAACACAACACAACACAACACAACATTCGTGCTAGGCCTACTGTATACTCACACGCAGGCAGGGCGCGCTGCAGCGGCGCGTCCACCGTGTAGTTAGGCAGCAGCAGCGCCAGCAGAGTGCCCGTCGCTAGCGAGCTGCTGAGCTGGGCAGCTCTCGCCTCACCCTCGCTCATAGCGTTGCTCTCCACCGTCAGCTCCTCGGTTGTGGAGTGCACTAGCCACACCATTACTTACGTCACAACACAACACAACACAACACAACATTCGTGCTAGGCCTACTGTATACTCACACGCAGGCAGGGCGCGCTGCAGCGGCGCGTCCACCGTGTAGTTAGGCAGCAGCAGCGCCAGCAGAGTGCCCGTCGCTAGCGAGCTGCTGAGCTGGGCAGCTCTCGCCTCACCCTCGCTCATAGCGTTGCTCTCCACCGTCAGCTCCTCGGTTGTGGAGTGCACTAGCCACACCATTACTTACGCCACAACACAACACAACACAACACAACATTCGTGCTAGGCCTACTGTATACTCACACGCAGGCAGGGCGCGCTGCAGCGGCGCGTCCACCGTGTAGTTAGGCAGCAGCAGCGCCAGCAGAGTGCCCGTCGCTAGCGAGCTGCTGAGCTGGGCAGCTCTCGCCTCACCCTCGCTCATAGCGTTGCTCTCCACCGTCAGCTCCTCGGTTGTGGAGTGCACTAGCCACACCATTACTTACGTCACAACACAACACAACACAACATTCGTGCTAGGCCTACTGTATACTCACACGCAGGCAGGGCGCGCTGCAGCGGCGCGTCCACCGTGTAGTTAGGCAGCAGCAGCGCCAGCAGAGTGCCCGTCGCTAGCGAGCTGCTGAGCTGGGCAGCTCTCGCCTCACCCTCGCTCATAGCGTTGCTCTCCACCGTCAGCTCCTCGGTTGTGGAGTGCACTAGCCACACCATTACACACGCCATCTACATATAACAAAATAATAGCTACAACAGATGCTCAATTAACCAAGAGCCATAGTTTGCTAATTAAGCATTTCATACGAATATGAACCTTATTGTTATACGCATAATGTTTACATTCGTATGAAACGCTTACATTACTTTGCAAAATAAAATCTAAGTGCGATCAGTTGAATCTCGCCCTTAAGAGTTGTAATTATACAGGTTAATGTACCATGTTCTTAGCATTATACACATAATGGTGTGCACAGAATATGCAGACTGTATCCAAATTGCTCACACACTAAAATAAAGTAAGTTTATCAAGGACCAACCTTTATGAGCGTCATGGATTCGAAGCTGTCGGTTGCGATAAGAGCCGTCAGCGAAGAGTTGAGGGAATTCACCAGAGTTGCCGCCGTCTCTAGCCTGCAACAACAGACTTTATGAAAGCCACTTAACACTTTGATAACTGCACATACATTGTTTTATCAGCCAGTACTGTGCCATTGCGCACGCGCTGTTTATGTATCTGCGTTTTCATACAAAAAGTATGCAAACGCACAGTGTGTGCGCCCGCCGCCTGCGCATGGCATTGCCCAAACACACGGTGTGTGTTTTCCCACAGTGAACGTGTTTAAAACACCCAAAAAATACGGGCACATTGGTTAATTAACGAATTGTGGCATCACAACATAAAATGTGATCAATAAGCCATGCTCAGTCGTGTGCAATCAGCATCAAATATAACGGGACGAACAGAGTGTTCAAAATAATCTGTACAACTAAGAAAATTAAACTATATCGCAATGGTACAAGGGGTATTTTTGAATGAACAAATTACACAACTGTCATTCATCCAAAAAAATTCCCATTGAGATGAAGTTTAATTTATTTAATTGTTTAGGTAATTATGAACAGTCTGTTCGTCCCGATATATCTGACGCTGATTGTATGGTGCGTTCAATCCACGAAGACGCGCCCCTTTTTGTGGTCGGTATCCGCTTGGTGCGTATGCACACATATCTTATTATTATCTTATATTAGTGTGTGTGTTTGGCGATAGAACTAATACAATAGCAATTTATAATGCACACTTTTGCACTGTAGCAATTTAGACAAAGAGTGGGGCGTATCTTCGTTGATTGAACTATCTGTAGTATGGTGTTAGAAATATGTCATTAACTTTGTTTTTTTTTTTAGGAGGAGTCAAGCTGCTGATCAGTAACGTTGAAAAATATAGTTCTGTAGAAGTTGTAAGACGTCGGGCCAACACGTCAGTTACCGTCACAGTCGGCGCGTCTCAGTCGCCGCCGCGTCACCGGCACGTTCAAACGGTTATCGTGGCAAATGAAACATGGACACCACGTCACATCCCTTAACTCATATCCAAAATTCAGGACTGACGGACCATTTGCAAGGTAAAACTACCTGGCGACTGGGCTACTAATCTTCTTCTTCTTATTCGTTTCGCTCTTATCAGAGCGGTCTTGGTCGTCATGTAGCACTATGAGTTACTGCAGCTGATGTGGCTCGTTTCACGATGTCTCGCCATCTGTCCCTGTTGGTGGTCATTCTGGTACACTCGCACAAGAGGCCACCTACGGCTGATTTTATTTGGTCGGTATTATCGCATCGGTGACCTTCCGCGCGGTCTGGTGCCTTCCACTCTGCCCTGTACGACCAAACGCTCTATGAAGTCATTTCCCCGCCGTGAGACGTGGCCGAAGAACTTAAGTATGCGAGTTTGTACTAATGCTGAAAGACGCTACTTGATGCCGAGTTCTTGGAGAATACAGACATTTGTACGACACTCGGTTCACGATATACCGAGCATTCTTCTCCAGCACCACATCTCCAGAGCGTCAATCTTCTTCTTCTCAATTTCTCGCAACGTTCACGTCTCTGCAGCTTGTAGAAAAGTAGGGAAAACGAGTGTTCTTACTAGCCGGATCTTAGTGGCTTTTGTAATGTTTCGATTTCTTCACACTTTCTTCAGCTTGTCCATTGCAGTTCTAGCTATCGCCATACGTCGCTTAATTTCATCTACGCAACCTCCATTGTTCGAGATAAAAGCTCCAAGAAGACTGGACAACTTCGCAGTTCGCAATCTGAGTCACTTCCGGCGAGTTGTTGTTAGCTCGATCTACGATAATTTACGATAATTGGTTTTACTGCGATTTATCTTTAACCCGAACTCAGAGCTTACACGCTCCATCTTGAGAAGTAGCTTTTCCATATGGCAAGCACTAGACGCGAATAGTGTGGTGTCATCTACATAGCAAAGGTTCGCAATCCTACTCCCACCAACCACAGCACCGTCAGTCCAGTCTTCCAAGATGATCCGCATTATAAGCTCGGTGTAGACGTTGAACAAGAGCGGCGATATTATACATCCGTGGCGAACGCCTGCACTAAGATGAAAAATGCTCGAAAGCACGTCATCGATTCGAACTGAGGACTTTCCATCTTCGTAAAGACGTCTCAGAAGGAGCACAAGGTGTTTTGGTGTACCCATTTCCAACAATGTGTTCCACAATACCGGCCATTTCACGGAATCAAACGCTTTCGAGAAGTTAATAAAGCAAATATAAGTTGGCTTGTTGTATTCTAATAATGTAGACTAAAATCACAAATAACTTACTCTTCAACCGTGTGTATGTAGTGCATCGCCCTGATCAGCTCCGTGACGTAGGAATGCGCATCAAGACGTGAGGGCGCGGCCACCGGCGCGGGAGCATTGTTGTCTGTTACACCTGGGATCACTGGGAGGTCCTTAGTGTCAGTGCTGTAGACAATAATAATTAAGGTTTGAAATAGCTTTATGCAATGCCACCAAAAATCTTACAGTAAAAAATGGGCTAAGTTCGGTGCAAAGGACGTACGGAATTATCGGCTCCGCAGATAAAATAATTGAAATCTAAATGTGTTCTGTAGTTGAGTTGAGATTACCTTAAAAGTAGATGTATAAAGTCCCCGTCACGAGAAGCTATAAATTTTGTAAATAAAGAACTTCTACAAAGTTACGTAGCGACAATTCAATCAACAACAAATAATCCCAAATTCAATCAACTCAAAGTTACATACGTGTAATACGAAACTAACGAGCAATTTCACTTAGTCGGGTTATATTTTAGCGATATAAAGCGCTATCGTCTAATGTTTTGTGGTACCGGAACGTGTCTGACTCATGGAACGTCAACATTTGGCCCGCCATTTTGAAGTAAGTTCACACTGACGCTGTCAATGCTGTCATTTGAGTTTTGAATGCGTTTCAGTTTGTTTGTGTTGTTTTCGTAGATTATTATTTATTATTATATAAATAAAATAAAAACCATTATATAAAAATAAAAATCATTACAAAACTGTTTTTTTTTATTTGTTCCAAAGGTTGCGAACCCCTGAATGTGTGTTTACAAAATTTATAGCTTCTCGCGACGGGGACTTTAGACGTTATATACAAAAACTGGTCTTCGTCATTGGTCGTTCAGTAACACACATTATCCCTCACACATTAAAACAATCACGTTTAGTAGAGGGGCGTTCAGTTTTAGAGTAGACGATTTCTACTATGAAATCACTTGGAAGTGCGCGCACTACGAAAATTCACCGCATACGGATTTACTAGTATTTATTTAATATTTGCGGTGAAAAAAAAAAGCATCGCAAATCGCCGTACCGCAGTGCGCGATAGCTCTTAAGGCTTTTCATCAGTTTACTATACAAGTAGAAGTTAAAGAGACATGATCACTGCGTTTGTATGTCCGCATAATGTCCATCCGTCCATACGTCAAGTCAGCACAAGACATAAAGTTAGCATGTATGTCACGTGACGTACCTGGCAGAAGCAGCGGCAGCTCGGAGCGTTCGCGACAGATTGGCGGGCGCGGGCGGGAAGGGCGCGCGCACCATGAGCGAGCGCACGTGCCAGTACAGCGCGCCCAGGCGACGCCCGCGTCTCCACGCCACCAGCGCCAGCTGGTTGTACGGCTGACCTGAGTGCGCCGACACTACCAGCGCGTGTCTGCACAGTACAACATACAACCACAGTGTACCTACTTACTACATACAGTGGGTCAACGCCCATACATTTGACAGGTCCTATGAAATGTCAAAATTATGTAGGGGCGGAGGTTATGTCCCAAGTATGCAGTATGGCTACTCGGGACATAACCTCCGCCTCTTTACCCCGCAACCCCCCGCACAATTGCTCTGCGACAATGTTCTACGTTGACCGACTGTAAGGAGTAAGATATAGGTAGACTGTGATACAACTATGCGCTCAATTGTCACATTCTAATTCATTACATTAACACTGTACAGTATTTAAATTAATAAAAATAAAATAGACAATCAAAACTAAAAATTTTGGAAAATGCAGCTACAATGTTTAATATACATATTACTAGATGAGAAAAAAATAAAAACACATACAAGGTGTAACATAAATAACGCACAACCTCTGAAGGAGTCACTGTACTCATCATTATCCAAAAATTAAGTATAAAATTGTATCTGTAGACTAATTTAACTTTAAGCTATAATTTGTGGTAAGAAAATAAAAATCTATTCTATTCTACATTATGAACAACTTTTACTAAGGGACCAAACCTGAAATCACGAAAAAAAAAAACAGCTGTTCCCTACATTTTGACGAGTTATGCGAACATAAATGTAGGGAACAGCTGTTTTTTTTTTCGCGATTTCATGTTTGGTCCCATGGTAAAAGTTGTTCATAATTATGAGTATAGTGACTTAGAGACCCTTAAGAGGTTGTGCATTATTTATGTTACACCTTGTACCTATAAGCATACAAAATTGATAGGTTAGATTTAAAACAATATTTAATTCGTACCTGTAAAAGGTGTGTGCGACGCGCAGCTGTTGCCTGTAGCGCGCCAGGTCTCCGAGATGCACGAGGCAGTGTTGGCAGATGTACCGCGCCGACGCCGGGGGCGGCAGTCGCGCTCCCACAGCTGTCTCACCGGCGCCCCAGCCTTCTACCAAGCCCAGCAACGAGGCGCGCCGTCTGACATACATTGAATATTACTACACATTTTTATTACTACACACACACGGAACACATAATAATATGTTGTTGATAAACTGTTTATTGTTTATTTAGTAGTATTTTAATATTGTACCTACATAATTTATATATTAATCTATTTGTGTCGTTAATGCCCGTGGCATCACTAGGTAAGGTCCTGTCAGAAAACCAGCGCTGTGGCATTTTGTTTTTTTTAAATGTCGCAGCATTATGCTGAGATAGGAGCCTTTTTTGGCCTCGTGCAGGTAGTTTTGAATTTTTTATCCTTTTTCTTTTTGTATATTGTTTTTGTTCTGTAACTGCCTGTGTGAGTCCATAATAAATATTTTTTCTTTCTTTCTTTACATACCAACATTAAGTCATTAACCACATTTTGTTTCCATAAAACTTGTCATTTAATTGTGAACTGATCACTAATATTTGAGCAAGATGTAATCCCTACTATAACATTATAAATGCGAAAGTAAATCTGTCTGTCTGTGACGCTTTCGCGCCTAAACAGCTGAACCAATTTTGATGAAACTTGGTACAGAGATAGTCTAGAACCTAGAGAAGGACATAGGCTATAACGGAATACGCGATGAACGATATCCACGCGGGCGCAGCCGCAAGCGACTCCTCAGTACATAATATAGCTAAAAATGTATGTCGTTTTTATATTTTGTGTGGCTTCATGTATTTTATACTTCAGTGAACTGCATGGAAAATTAGCAATGCAAGGTATTAAAGCATGCCTTAAGATTTTATATGGCTTCAAAGTTTATAAAAACTATACTCCATTTCATATAATATTAGACAAAAGTAGCCCACCAAGTCACCAATATCTTTTGCACCAAGGTAGAGCTTCATAAAAGTATAATAAAGTATTGAATCCCTGAAGCAAACGCACTGCTTATTTCTATACTATTTCCTTGCTATAATGAATCTTATTTATCTAATGTATGTTAAATAGAGTATAGTTGACTTTGACTAAAGATTCTGGGAATATTAATGTGTTAATAGTAATAAATATAAAATAATAACCTAAATGGTAAGTCTAATTTGAATGTAGTGCAGATCTGATGCAACAAACAGAGGTAGAATCCGGCAGCTGCCTGCAGCACCCACGACAGCATCGCCTGCCCTTCACTGCGAAGGGGATTCTAAAACAACAGCCAAGAAAACACTTTCATTAAATGGTTTAAAGCTGGTTGAACTACAGGGGTCAGTAATATCATAAGAAATATAATTTCTGAGCACATTATTGAGAAACTTAAATGATAGTCAAAGCTACGAAAGGCATGTGGCTAAATAGCACTTGCCGCGGTCAGCCCATAGATGGGTGACTGTTAGGCCGTGGCCCCATGTCTACGGTACGGCGCCGTCCGCCGTGAAAATTCGCGGCGCCGCGCCGCAGAACGGCGCGGCGCACGGTGCCGTGTACGGCGTCGTATACGGCGCCGCGTACGGCGCCGTGCGCGGCGACACGGCGCCGTGTACGGTGCACCCCACGTTAATTCCGTGGCTGGCGTAACTGTGACATGTCTAAAATTGCAATTTTTCAGGGCGACCATTTTAAAGTTTTAACCTCTTCTGGTAAATCGGTAAATTAGTTTAACGTATGTATTTTAGTTGTTTTAAAATATACAGGATGTTAACGAATTCGTGTAATTCCTTAAAACCATATGATCTGCTATTGGTGTAGATTTTCCCGGCATGGAAATAAGGCAGATTTAAAAAAAAAAACTTTTTTATTTCATGCTGTACCTATGGCTAAGTGATCGAATCTAAACCATAGGATTCAGTAAAATACAAATGTAAATGACGTCAACATCAAAATCCAAGATGGCGGCTGTGAAATTTTACAAGATATGCATCATTGGTGTCGTTTCCGTGGTTTTTGGGGGTGATGATGACGAAAATGAGGTCAACGTCAAAATCCAAGATGGCGGCTGTGAAATTTTACAAGATATGCATCATGGGTGTCGTGTCCATGGTTTTCGGGGGCGATGATGACGGAAATGAGGTCGAAATCAAAATCCAAGATGGCGGCTGTGAAATTTTACAAGATATGCATCATGGGTGTCGTGTCCATGGTTTTCGGGGGCGATGATGACGGAAATGAGGTCGAAATCAAAATCCAAGATGGCGGCTGTGAAATTTTACAAGATATGCGTCATTGGTGTCGTCTCCGTGGTTTTCGGGGGTGCTGATGACGAAAATGAGGTCGAAATCAAAAATTTCACAGCCGCCATCTTGGATTTTGATTTCGACGTCATTTTCGTCATCAGCACCCCCGAAAACCACGGAGACGACACCAATGACGCATATCTTGTAAAATTTCACAGCCGCCATCTTGGATTTTGATTTCGACCTCATTTCCGTCATCATCGCCCCCGAAAACCAGGGACACGACACCCATGATGCATATCTTGTAAAATTTCACAGCCGCCATCTTGGATTTTGATTTCGACCTCATTTTCGTCATCATCGCCCCTGAAAACTATGAACACGACACCCATGCATGATGCATATCTTGTAAAATTTCACAGCCGCCATCTTGGATTTTGACGTTGACGTCATTTACATTTGTATTTTACTGAATCCTGTGGTTTAGATTCGATCACTTAGCCATAGGTACCGCATGAAAAAAAAAAGTTTTTTTTTAAATCTGCCTAATTTCCATGCCGGAACAATCTACACCAGTAGCAGATCATATGGTTTTAAGGAATTACACGAATTCGTTAACATCCTGTATATTTTAAAACAACTAAAATACATACGTTAAGGTGCATGTGCCGATGGACCGTCCATACAATGTTTGTAGGGATTATACGCTAAAAATAGACACTCTTTGTTTAAAACGAATCATTTTATCACTTTTCTACAATCAAATGTGCTCGCGAATTCACTTTTTAGGAAATAACTTACACTAATTACTGAGAAAAACAATCATGAAATTCAGACAAAATTTGACACTTCTTTACATGTGTGGGTTTGTTTTGACAAGCAAACTAAGCGCCATGTTTGTTATAGTTTAAAATTGTAAGCGATAGATGGCGTGCAGGCGATATTATAAATAGACATTAAAATATGCAGCGTTGCCGGTCTTCTGTAACCTTGACGGCGGCCGCGTTGCCAGCTAATTTGACTATGATTCGAATGCATGTACATTTTCAATTTGTTGAACGTAATGTTGATGCACTAGGATTTGCGCGCGGAATTTGTTGCGTTTTATATTTTGTATGCTATTTTAATTTATTCAAATTGCAATATGTCTAGTAGGTACTTATGTAATTGATTTCAATTGAATATAGGTAATTATTGCAATTTATTATTGGTAGGTAAATAATTTTATTAATTATTCAAAATACGCAATTTTATTATAAATAAAATTACCTAGGTATATTTCGACGGTAAGTATTAGAAACAGCAAGTTGGCCCGTGAGTTGGGTTTTAAACGCTGCAATCTCGTTACAATACTAATTACGTACCTACGTGTCGATGTTGTCATTATGTATATTTTATGGTCAACCATGAATTAAATTATTCAGTAAGTCACCAAAGTAACCACAACATTAAATTTCGTGAAAAAGCAATCGTGGGGTATGTTTTTACCAGGTAAAGAATACTTTGTATGCATATTACAAACAGACAAACATGAAACAATACATTAGTTTGATAGGTCACGTCAGACGCGTGTCTCGCATCGCAGCACGGTGTGTTGCGTTCAGAAACAACAAATAATTGAGTTACTTATATCAAATAGACGTCATTTATTGTGTATAAATAAATAATATAATCTAATCAGATTTTTATTTTCTTATTCGTCGACCAATATCCTACCAGGAATATAAAGATAAGTAAATTTGACCGTACATTTTATTGTTCTATTATTTCAGGATGTGTTCAGCGTTCTGAAATCAGAACGCAATAATAAAAAAGGTTACTTACTCTGTGGCAATAAAAAAGGTTACTTACTCTGTGCTACTCACTGCTCCTTAGAATAAGTACTATACTTATTCTAAGCACTGCTCAATGGTTGTGAAGGACGATTCTATTCGATTTTATTCAAATACTGTGTATGTTTTTCTATATTTCAGATTTAGATTACGTCTACAATGTAATGTACACTGCAAGTAGCAAGAAGGCGTACAGTCGACACGTATATTCGGGACCGCGCAAATCTTTGAAACGAGTTCGAGGTGGACTGAGACAATTTTTCGATGAAGAGAGGTAAACATGCCTAATAAAACTAATTCTGTGTCCGTTTCCCGATCTCTTATTTCCATGTACCTACCTACCTAGGTTTCTGTTGACAAAAACTTACATTCGTAAATCGTTTTACACCCGTACGAAAGTTTGGCGTTCTGAAAATAAGAAAAACCCAGTGAATGAAGAAATCGTCGTAGATAATTATTTAGCGTATGTATCAAATAAGCGTGATATATTCTACTAGTTGCTCAAGAGTACCTGTACATTTCGTTGTGGGGCACATATGTATAATTATACCAGAATTATACCCAAAATACACAACCAAGAACATACGCGCGTGTAAAACCAAAAATCCGCTTAGAGGCCACCTATAGTGCACCTAATACTAGCACAGTGACAGCTGAACCTGCGATTGAACCTTGGCCACAAGCCGATCCTGGGAAGCACTGTACAATATGACTCGTCGCTTTTTTAAAGTAGGTACCTATTATTTTTTGGGTAGAATTTGGTGTTTTTAGTGTGTTTTTGAAAACCGCAAACTGCGGAAACCCATAGGTTCCGAGAAAAAGATCTCCAAAAGTGTCATTCGGGATTGGTGGGATTGTGGGAGTATTAAGGGTGGGAGGTCGGGATCGCGGCTCAAATTTTGTGTCAAAGTAAGAATTAGGTCAAGGTCACCTCCAAGGTCAAGGTCCAAAAGGTCAAGGACATACAAAAAAGAATTTAAAAATCTTGGAAAATTGCCCCAAATCGTGCTCAACGGTCAAGGTCATATCAAAGTCAAAGGTCAAAATACTAAGGTCAAGGTCAATTTTTTTTTTGGCCTTTTCTTTTTTTTCTCTACCGTACTTACATCATATTCAAGGTCAAAGTAATTCACAGAATCGAGTATTAAGGTGCAGTCGACGGATACCCGCTTCGCGAGGCACCTATTTTTGTGTAAAGGGTCTGAAAAATAGGTGACCCATATGTGTGTTTATGTGATATGTAATTTGATAGGTAAACAACAAATAAAAAACTCAAAAATATAAGATTGTACGAAGACTGACAACTGTCAAACGTTAGCGTTATGTATTCACATCAAATTCCATAAATTACGTTTCGTTATCCACAATTATTAATAAGTACAAATAAAACTATTACATTTTAAATCCTAATAATTACATTATTCACGTAATATTTTATTTTATTGCGTTAACAACAATTTAAAATTTAAAAAAATGTTAAAAACTGCTTTATTAGTATCAAAAAACATTTAAGTAAATCCGCTGTCACTTTGTCTGATCGTAAAACGAAACGACCAAGGAGTGAAATTTTTACATTATCTGTGGCAAGATATGTCAATTTATACGTAAATTAATTAGAAATTATTGAAAATTTCGGATTTTTTTTCTCGAAAACTGTGCGGCTCCGCAGTAAAGGGTTTTGTGAAAAGCTTTAAGAAGGACGAGACCTACACGCAAAAAAAATGTGAAGCTCCAAATCAGCGGGTCATATTGTACAGTGGAGCCACAAATTGATTTTGTTAGTGAGAGATGTGATGGATTTCGAAGTGAATTAATTTTCAAGTGCAGTATGTTTGGTAAGGCATGGAAACACTGTACGGAGAGCAGTGACAAAATAAACACTGCATTTGTGTGGGCAACTGTGACTTCAGGTAGCTATTACACTCAAGCAGCCCACATAACAAGTCTCATGGATATTCCAACAATGTCATCGAATAAATTAATGTTGTGTCGAAAAAAAATTAGGCAGTGGGTGGTTTGAACATCTAACAGAGGAAATTAAAATTGCTGGTGAACAAGAAAGATCAATTGCTATTGAAAAAGGTCATGTGTCTTCAGACGGAGTTCCATTTGTTACTGTATATGTAGATGGAGGATGGTTGAAAAGGTCATACGGGCATAACTTTGATTCATCATCTAGTATGGTAAGAAAATATTTTACGAAACACAAAATTGGTTCTTTATAACCTTTTTATTATGTGTAATATTTAAAAGGTGTTTTGCTTTTCATTTTCAGGCCTGCATTATGGGTAAAGAAACTAAGAAATGTCTGTTTCTTGGTGTTCGAAACAAATATTGTTATACATGTCAATATTATGAGAGAAGAAACATGGATATGAAAGCACATAATTGCTGCAAAAATTTTACTGGACCGTCTACAGCAATGGAATCACAAATTATTGTGGAGGGCTTTCAAAAGAGTGTAGAAATACATCAACTTCGCTATTTGAGTTTTATTGGAGACGGAGATTCTTCTGTGTTTGCAAACTTGAAAGAGAAAGTGTCATACGGGAACATGATAAAAAAAATTGAATGCAAGAATCATGTAATCAAAAACTATACCAGTGCACTCTACAAGGTAAATAAATAAATCAAATTTTAACAGTCACTTCAAGATCAGTAAAGCATTTTCTGTATTTATTTATATTTGTAATTTTTAGATCTTGGCCAACACTAAGTTGCCACTTTATGGACGAAATATTTTAAAGCCCAAAGTGATGAAGCTTACACTAGTGGCACGGAAAATTATAATGTGTAGCAGTGAGAATGATGCTATGGCTGCAGATTTGAGAAATGGTCCGCTGCATGTATTTGGAGTACATGAAAACTGCAAGGATTATTACTGTAAAACATCTGCACATGGAGTGTGAAGAACGGTTAGCAGAATTCCAAAAGTCACCAGAAGAACTAGCTTTGATTGAAATGTCTACAGTAGGGCAGCATGAAAATGATTTATATGTATACTACTCATAGGTGTGACCGTTTGACTGCCAGTCAATTTGGAATGGTTGGTTGTGTGGTATAATTATGTTAGCAGAAATGAATATACAAATATACATTTCTTGCAGTACTTTATTGAATACCTATGTAGACTATGCTGAATTTAAAAATTATCCATAACATACATTTATTTTATCTGGACCTTTATGTTTACAGATTTGCAAACGCCGTATTACCACTCCATGTCACAATCATGTAAAGGATATTCTATATAAAAATATTTTTTGTACAAAAGACATGTTATATGGACAGCAAAATGAGAATGTGGCAAAAAGTATGTTCATGCAACAACATAATAAATTTGTGAGGCCTTCAGGTCTTTATAATGATGAAGAATTTGGATGTTTAGCTGGCAGTCCAGATGGTAAGTATTTCTTTATCAAGCTTCAATTTTTTTATGTATTCGGCAAATGTGGAAATTCATAATACTAGTTATAATGGTGAGAGACCAAAGATTACGAGCACGATAGGCGATTGAATTTCTTGTATCAAATTTCATGAAGTGCTCCATTGGATTGATACATATTTTGTGTCAATTTGTTACAGGTATTATAGAAAATGAGAGAGCTGTTATTGAGGTCAAGTGCTTTCCATCATTGGCGAGGAAAAATCAAAGCCTAGAGTCAGCTGCACTAGAAAAGAAAAACTTTGCTCTAAAATTGAATAATAATGTTTTAGTCATGAATAAAAAACACGATTATTACTATCAAGTAAATTGATAATTTTATTGCATGGTTACTAATTTATTTCAATATCTTATTTTCTCATATTATAATTAAAATATATTTCAGGTTCAAGGACAAATGCGTGTCAGTAAAATGGAAAAGTGCTACTTCATATGTTTTATTTCAGTCACTGAACCTTTGACTGTAATAGAAGTTGGTCGAGATAATGAATTTATCAGCAATATGATACCAAAGCTATTAGACTTCTTTAAAAACTGTATTCTGCCAGAAATAATTTTGAGACATGTTCAGAAAAATGCAAAATGTATAGATTTGAATGGTATGTACCTCCCAGTATGTACACCAGGTTATTTTATTTACTTTATAAGTTTTATCAATTAATAAGTTATTATGTTATTCTAGTGAAACGTAATCCTTCAACATCATTATCAGTTGGAAATTCGAGCATGGAATAAAATTTCATTTTGGAGCAGCTTTGGAGATTGGTGGTAAATAACAGATTGAAATGGATAAGAAATAATATCCATCAAAAAGTAACAAATATACTAAGTAAAGTTATTTTTCTTTGTAGCACCTGTGAAGCAGTGGTTTCAAGACAAGAAGAAATGATTTTTGTTCAATTGATTTTTTTTTGTAGTAGTTTGTTTAGAATCTACTTAATCATTGTATAAAGCTTTTAATTTGTATTTACTATAAAAGGTGAAATAATACCTTATTGAACTCAATAAAGATTTAGATTTTTGTTTTACTAAAAACTTAGGTAATAAAATAAAACTATATTTTACTGTGTATATTTGACATTATTTATTTCCTTTTTTTATTAATCAATTAAATGTTTTACGCCTTAAAATATAACTTTTATTTTCCTAAAATAGTACTAGTTTTAATTTATCGTAGGTGTCGTTCTGCCTACCCCTATTTAGAGTATTTCTACAAAATACTTTAGCCCTTTTTTAAATACACGCCATCTAGTGGTAAACTTTGTAAACGTAGGGAATACGTCTATGTGTGTGTAAAAGAGTGTAAATTCAATGACAGATGTTATTATGGGATTCTGTGTCAAATTGGGTGGATTTTGAGGCATTGTTATGATCAAGTTCATTAAAAGGTAATGACCAGGTGTCGCGAACACTACTTCTACAACCTAGTAATGCTCAGATTTCACATAAAACGAAATAAACACAAAATAATGATTTCAGCGCCATCTAGCGGAAAAAGTGCTGGGAACAGCCCGTATCTTTCACCTTAAAGTAATTTACCGATTTACCAGAAGAGGTCAAAGCTTTAAAATGGCCGCCCTGAAATATTGCAATTTTAGACTTGTCATATTTACGCCAGCCACGGACGTACGGTGCAACCTCCACGGCGCCGTACACGGCGCCGTGTCGCCGTACGCGGCACCGTATGCGGCGCCGTGTCGCCGTCCACGGCGCCGTACGCGGCGCCGTATACGGCGCCGTCCACGGCACCGTGCGCGGCACCGTGCTGTGGCGCGGCGCCGCGCCGTTTTACGGCGGACGGCGCCGCACCGTAGACATGGGGCCGCGGCCTTATACATCAATACCTAAAATAGGTACTATAATTTCCGACGTCCACAGGGATGAAGTCGCTAAACAATAAATGTTTTGGTATTAAGGTTGGTGTTTGCTTAGCAGGAATTTTGGTAAATAGAAAATACGTGCTTGCTTGAATATGGTTTTAATGCGACTGGTTGTGGTAGGGGCATACAGCCGTTTATAATATTCGATAATGACATAACATGCCGCCCACCAAAAGGACGTAGTTCTTTTCTACTTTATACAAATAAATAAATCTTTAAACTTAATAAACAACAAATGTTTAGATTAGAAAACAATCATTAAATTACTACATAAAGCCTAAATAAGTACAAATGTTCACGCAAATCTTAAATGTTTCAGGTAAGTATGCAATAATGATAAAATATTCCTAAGTTACATTTAACATTTTAATCAGAAGCAATAGGTAAAGCGCATAACTTTGACACACATCTTTTTACTACGTTGTTGCCACTTCTTATGCTGTAGACTCGGGTAATGCCATCTCTACCGGAATGTTTGTTTACAACTCGACCCAGTACAAATTTACCAGGCGGTATTCCATCAGATTTTAGTAAAACAATATCACCATGCAACGTATGGGTATGCGCATCAGCGATAATCAAAGCCACCAAATCGTTCTTGTTTCCAATGATAATAGGATGCTTGACCTGCTCTTCCAAGTTCGCGTTACGAAGTCGACCGCCCACCCTGAGGACACCATCATCGTCAAGGTAAGGATTCAATGTTTTAATTTTACTTTCTCCTTTTACAGCTTTATTTTTCTTTAGTCTTTCTATATCATCTATAAACTCTTCTTGTTGTACTAATACTATACATTTCTTCAACGACTTTTCCAATTCTTGCGTAGTAAAACTTCTTTCAGTATTTTCAGAACTTCTTTTAAAATTTAAAAATCTTCGACAATAGGTTATTGCTTTTATCAATTCCTTGAGATTATCAAATTCTTTAAATTGTAATGTTATACTTTCTTCATGTCCTATTTTTAAATTCACATGCAATGTATCCTTTTTCATTTCTAAATCTGTAGATGTATTTGCTTTGTTTAATCGTATTTCTGTTTCAGAGAGCCAAGCTGGACCTTTCCACCACAAATCAGAGTTTTTTAGATCTACTAGTAACATGCCCCGGGACCCAATGTCTGCAGGATTATCTTCAGATGAGACATGAAACCACCGGTTGTTGTTTACATTCTCGACGATCTCTACAACCCGGTTCGCTACAAAGGTTTTCCATTTGTGGGGATCACCAGATAGCCATGCAAGGACATTCGTTGAATCTGTCCAGGCATAGGGGTTTGAGGTAGGTATTCGCATGGCGTTTTCTATTTGTTTCAGCAATTTCGACAACAACAGCGCTCCACACAGCTCTAACCGTGGTAAGGAAACAGTTCGTAGCGGTGCCACTTTAGTCTTAGCAGCTAGTAATTTTGTTGATACCGAGCCATCTTGCATCGGTACTCGGATATAAGCCACTGCTGCGTATGCTCGCGTGGAGGCGTCGCTGAAGCCATGTACTTCTACATTTTCTATATCTAGACTTAATGTGCCAAGCCATCGATCAACGTCTACTTCTTTTGCTTCACCAATGTCCTCACGAAGTGTCATCCATTCATCCACCAGGTGTTGACTTATTTTCTCGTCCCAGCCAACCCTTTCTAGCCATAGTCTTTGTATAAACATTTTAGCCAAGATTAAACTCGGAGCGATCATTCCCAGTGGATCGAACAGTGTCTGAATGTCCGATAAGATTGATCTTTTTGTGACATTATCTACCATCTGCGGTAAGTTTATTTTATATTGAAACTGATCTGTTCCTAAGTTCCAGATCAATCCTAAGGCTTGCACAGTTCCATCTAATTTTAAATCTAATTGTACTCGCTTTGTTCTCTTACTTGCTTCTATAGATTGCAGAAACTCAGTAGAATTAGAAGCCCATTTTGATAATATAAAACCACCCCTTTGCAGTATATTATCAACTTCTTGAGCTGTCTGTATGGCTTTCTCTGCAGTGTCATCACCAGATATCAAATCATCCATATAAAAGTCGGCTTTGATAATGCGTGCAGCCTTTGGGTGATATTTACTTTCATCTTCAACCACTTGATGAAGAGTTCTTACTGCGAGGTAAGGCGCCGATGCTGTACCGAACGTGACACGAAGCATTCGATATTCTTTGATCGGATCTGACTCTTCCTCTCTCCACAAAAGGCGTTGATAGCTATCGGCGTCTTCTTTATAGAGTAAGACTTGCAGGTACATTTTTTGTATATCACTTGCATAGCAGACTCGATATAATCTCGATCTCATAACAATATCTCTGAGGTCATCTTGAAGTTGAGGACCTACAAGCAGTTCGTCATTAAGAGAGACGTGGTTCGAGCCCTTAGCTGAAGCATCAAACACGATACGTGTCTTCGAGGATTCTTTGTCGTCGCGGACAACGGCGTGGTGAGGTAAGTATACTGCTTTACTTTTATTTGTTTCATTTTCAGGTATTTCTTCCATATAATTTGATTTTAGATATTCTTGCATAGCTTTTTGATAATTTTCTTTTAGTATAGGTGCTTTTCTAAATCTTCTTTCTAGCTGTAGTAATCTATTTCTTGCTATTTCTTTTGTATTTCCCTCGGGTGATATGGGATTTTCGCTTTTAAAGGGTAACTTTACTATGTACCTTCCTTCTTTTGTTCTTGCATGAGTGTTTTTAAATATTGTTTCACATAGCTTCTCTTCCTTTGTTAATTTTCTTTTCTTTTCAGTGTCAATTTCCCAAAAAGTTTTCAACATGTTATCCACATCTATTTGCTGATGAAGGACCAGAAAAGATTCCTCTTGTAACTTGGTCTTGATTTCTCCAAACAAGATCCAACCCAGGTTTGTTTCTTGGGCACATGGAGAACCGGGTGGACCCTTGATCAGTTGTTGTTGCACGATTTGTGCATACTCTTTAACACCTAGAAGTAAGTCAATTGGACCTGGTTTGTGGAAGTCTGGATCTGCCAGGTTGAGTCCTTCTAGGTGTGGCCAATGTGTGACAGTCACAGCTTTGGAGGGTATTCTTGTAGTCAACTGTTTACTCATAACGTATGCTTGTATGTTGATCTCAAAGTTTGAATTCCAACGAGAACCTATCCTTAGTTGCACCATGTGATCGACGTTAGTTCTTGTAGATCCCACTCCAATGATACTTCCCTTTGCTGTCTGCCTGGTTAGTTTGAGCAGTTGTGTCGCCTTTTCGCTGATGAATGAGGCCTGCGAACCTTGGTCTACTAGCGCACGCAGAACAACAGTGTGGTTATGCTCGTTTCTTGATAAAACTGTTGCCGTGGCCAGTAGCGCTGTGCTTGTGCTTTGTTTGGTACTGTAATGTGACGCAATCGTAGTGTTGACTATTTCCTCCATCTCTTCTACATTGTTATGAGCTGCTTTCGGTTGTGTTAAATCCTCAGTTTGTCCCGAAGAAGCAGAGTCCTGATTTCGATGTAGGAGAGTATGATGACGTCGACTGCATAAACGACAGGACATTTTCAGTTTGCATTGATACGCGGAATGGCCTGGTGCCAAACAATTAAAACACAGTTTGTTTGTCTTTACATATTCAGACTTCTCAGCAGGTTGCAGGTTGGTAAAATTCTTACAATGGCATAAAGTATGTTTTTCTTTACACAGCACGCATGTTCTATCTGCCGACGATGATGACGTGGTGGTTGTAGCAGTAACAAGGTGTGAACGTTCTCTTATAGGTTTGTCACGGGTGCCCGATGTTGACATAACAAGTTCTAAGGTACGGTATCTTGATTGCAAAAATTCCTTCAATTCATTCCAGGTTGGTAATTTATCTTCTTCGTTAGTGTAAGCAGCTTGTTCCCACTCTTTATGAGACTCAGGGTCCAATTTCTGTATTACAAGAAATATAATTATAGGATCCCATGAGTTCAAAGATATGTTCAAATTCTGTAGATTGTTTAAACAATCTGTCGTAACGTCTAGTAAATCCTTTATTTGATTTGCAGACTGCGTACTTATTTTCTTTTGGTTACAAAACTTCTTTAACACTGAATTGACAATCATTTTTTTGTTTCCATACCTAGCTTTAAGAACACTCCATGCTTTTTCATAATTACTTTGTGTTATTTGCATAGGCTTCAATAACGTCTGAGCTTCCCCGGTGACACTACTCTTAAGATAGTGTAATTTTTGCACGTCACTAATCGCCGTGTTTTTATGTACTAATGACATAAATAGGTCCTGGAACGTAGTCCAGTCTTCATACTTTCCACTAAAACTCGGTAGTTGTATCCTCGGCAGTCTAACGAGTTGATCATTGTTTATATTTGTAAACGAGTTGTCTTTCGATGACGTGGATTGCGCAGCCGCTGCATTTATCGTCAACAAAAGGTCATGTAAATCAGCTAATAACACAAGATATAAGTCTTCATATATAAAGAAATCTTCGTTAACAAAATAGTGCAATGTTTGTTTTTGTTCCTTTGGCGTTATCTTGACTAATTGCTGATGATTTTCTTTGAAAGTTGTCCAGTACTGTTCTATACATCTTATTCTAGCTTCAATGTAGCCTTTTGTCAACCTAGCTTTGGGACATTTCTTCAAATTCAACTGTGTTTTTTGTAATAATGCAGCTGTGTCTTCTAAAACATTAATTAACTCCGCCGTTGTACTCATCGCACCGTTTTTTTTGCTAATATTGCACTAATCACCTTTGGAATGCGGCTCCCTATTGTTCTCGCCGGCCGCTCGGAATCTTCGATAACTTGTTTTAACTTCAATTAGTCCGGCTCGATTTTGACCACTATGTTTTGGTATTAAGGTTGGTGTTTGCTTAGCAGGAATTTTGGTAAATAGAAAATACGTGCTTGCTTGAATATGGTTTTAATGCGACTGGTTGTGGTAGGGGCATACAGCCGTTTATAATATTCGATAATGACATAACAATAAAATAACATTTACATTAAATGTACATTTTTTTACAGTCCATTTTTATAAAATCACATCTATTTGTTTTATATTTATTAATTAACTATAACATACCTTCCTATCTTTAGAGATGGCCTGCAGGGCCTCAATCTGCTGCTTGAAGCCCACATTCCACAAGTCCTGTTCCACTTTCTTGTCCAATGCATAGTCAAGATCCAAAACTAATACTTTTTGATACACCTGAAAACACAATTACTATCAGTATAAGAGACAATGACTGTGCAAAATATAGCAGGTATTACATAATTACTATAATAATTAGGTACTAAATTAAGGGTTGTGAAGCCCCCCTATTTAAGGGGGGTTTCACGACCCTTACATCAAGATAACAAGTTATGAAAATAATCTTCCAGCAATAGAAAACAATGGCACATAAATTCTTGCACTGTTTATAAATTCCTTACCATCCTACGTAAGTTTTGCTAACTTAGAAGATAACATATGGGCTAAGTTAGCAACTTGAGCACAATACTGTTATTTAATCTAACATTTCACCTTTGTCTTTGCTTTGAGGTGAAGCTCTTCAGGCTTTCAGGAATAATATTTAATGATAGGAATAATAATGCCCTATGGAATAAATCGCCGGGTGCGATAAGGCTGCCCATTGTACATATTTTAAATAAAACCCTTACTGTAGGTACTAAATAATCATTATAATTAATAGGTACTACATAAGCATTACAATTCAGCCTTGTAAAATTCATCAAATAATTTAATTAGTATCTAATAACCAGTTTGTATGAAATAAGATTGCCAGGGGCCTAATTCTCCTAAAATAAATCTTGATAAATCACAACCGAACCAAGGCCGAACCATTCATTAAGACAGTTCTCAATTTCAAAAGCTATCAAATTGTTTGACACAAAAAACGAAATCAATCATTTTGAAAGTTTTCGAAAACAAAAACGGGCTGGCGGTTATGGTTCGATTGTGTTTGGCAACAATTTATTTTAGGAGAATTGGGCTCCAGTTTCTGAGTTGAAAATTATAAAATAAGCATTTCCCTTCTCAATGTAAGGGGAGTCCTGGGGTTTTCTATAAAACATTACCATATAAAGAAAATAAGATATAAAAAAAAAACATGGATATTATAGCTATTTTACAGTTTTTGATGATGTTGTTTACGTTTTTGTGATAGCAGTCTCCTAACAGGTACAATTTATGAAATGACCGTTATGTGACTCATCTATGGTTAAACAGAGTAAAGTAGCATGAACATAGATTTTTTTTTAAATTTTTTTTTTTTTTTATTTTTTTTTATTCTGTTGTTGTGTCCTTAACTGAATAAAAAATATTTTCTTTCTTTCTATCATTTGAGCTAGTCAATACTTAAATGCTACTCAAGTTCTGCTTATCATAGAATTTAACCGGTTTTTAAAGCAAATGACAGTTTGCTTAGCCTGGGTATTGAACATAGAACATCACAAATGAGGAGCGTCAGAACAAAAGCCGATAAGTCACTTTCGTGTTTTTTGTTTGAAATTGCAAAAATATGGTCAAATTCATAGTTTTCTAATATAGAATTTAACGAAATCTATCGATTTATTGGTGTTGTAATCACTGTTTGAAAACCTAAATTATGCAATTGTGTGTGCGGTACTTGCCGAGTTATAAAACAGAATAGAATGGACATGTCAGTTTTTGACCAAACCAACTGGATATACTTATTGGTTTTTTTCAACAAGTCAACAATAAAAGAAAACAACCAACAGACATAATTAAAAAAAAAAAGTGAAAATGTAAGTTACTTTTGTTCCGATGCTCCTCAAATACAATACCTATCTGTCATAGATTTTTGAACCTTTATAGTTGCTGACTGTGTCTGTATATTAAGGCCCCAACAACGAATTGCTAAATATAATTGTTGTTTTGTTTCAGTCAATTTTGAGATTTTAAACACATTTAGCACAAAATTTATTTCACTAGTTGTTGTGCAAGCGGTCTAAAGGTATTTGGAAAAGTATCCAGTTTAAAACCTAACAAGAAATGTTATGAATGCTAAAGGAATTGTAGACAAGTAGTTTAAAACATGTGCTTCAGCACTACTGAAACTATGTCAACTTCTTTATATAAACTATTATCAGCATATTATTGTTTTTAAGAGAAAACAACAAGTGTTAGGTACTTCTAGTGAAAATAATATGTCAACAAGAATAAATATTTCAATTAATCATGGTAGAACATTTTGTATAGAACTGTTTTTAGTAAAGTCCAAGCTTAAATGTTATGTTATTGTGTTCAAACCTTTTGCAACTGTTGTTGTGTGGCCCAAAGACCCCGTTCTTGAAGCATAGATGTCCCACTCTTGAATTTTGATATTTTCTGTTTCAGCTCATCTGCCTCCCTGCGCGAAATAAAACCATAATAACAGTATTTTCGCGTCGAAAGTAAAGGGGACATTTAACTGTTTATTACTTAGAAAATTATGTGTCATTCAATGACGAACTAATACAGGGTCATGCATTTCTTTAAGATTTCTAACATTTTAAGAAACGTGTATTCGTTTGTACAGCTGGAAGAATTAATTTATTGCTATAAAAATACAAATATTAGTGACCATTGACCTCAGTAGAGTAAATTATAGAATTTCGAAATTACAAACTAGGTTACTACAACATTTATTCTTACTCACCTCAACATCTGCACAGCGGCGTTTAGAACCATTCTGATAGAGGCTTAGAGCCTCAGTAATTGTCATAGCATTAGGAAATTATCCAAATTAAAATTACGGAATACATAATGAAATGAAAAATCCTAAAAACAATCGAGATCCATGCACTGTCAGACTGTCAAGGTGACATTTGATCGAAAAGTTGCTATTATAAATATTCAATTCTAGGCGACATAAACGACCCATTATTCTTGATTGTGTTGAAAGGCTTAACTCGAAGTAACCGACTTTCAAGCTGTGCGCAGCCTTAGCAAGTCGACTTCTGCAAGTTTTGCAAACTAAGCTAGCAATGGAGTGCAATAACTTGCACAGCAAAACTTGCTAGTGGATTTGGCCCCGAAAGATAAGAGGTCGTAGCCTCAAAATATTTTTTTCATATTTGCAACTCTCTCAGCTCAATAGACATGGGCGTTTTCGGTTTTTTAGCTCAAACGGTTACATATTCGATAATGAGATTTTAATTCGATATCGAAAGTCGTTTCCGATATCTATAACAATAGTAAATGTTTTACTATAATTTGGCCAATGAAATTTGATCCTGATTAACACCGCGAAATTCAAAAAAACTTGTTTCAAAAACACTCGTAACACTTTTTAGTGACATTTTTATAAATTATTTCGTTTCATTTGAAAAATAATGAGAAATGAATACGAAATAATTTATAAAAAAAGGAATAAGTGTTATATCTGTTTTTGAACCGAAACATAAACTCAAACTGTAGAACCAGTGCAAACATTAATTTTACCAGTTCTTAGAGCATATCTAAGTACCAGTTGCTTAGATTATATTAGGTCGGTTATTTATTAATTATGTATCTCTTTGGAGCTCACGGCTCATTTTCCGTGCGGAAGATGTCCGGTCCTTTGGAAGGCATACACGGGGACACAGGTCCAACGCGCAGAGGCCCCTTTGAGAACTTTAATCTAAAATGGGATGGGGCACCAACCGGGGACCATCCACGGCTGCGCTATTGGAGTACAGTCATGGACCGTCCCAGGTGGGTGCAAGACTATTGTAAAATGTGGTGAAAAATATCTGGACTATGGGAAGGGGTGTTAGGTGGACTGGATAACTTCTATTGCCGGAAGAAAACGGCGTCTGCCTTTCAAGGTTAAATTTGAAATATGTTGGCAGACGGTGACTCGCCAGCTCACTAGCTGGGCCCCCTGAAAAGCCGCCAGTACATAGGCGAAGGGGGCAACAGACGTGTGAGCGGCTAGAGGCGTAGAGAGGTGTGGCCCCGGTTTCGCCGTCGCGGGTCTAAAAGACCCGGAGTGGGTTTCCCCGCTATTACGCCTTTAGACACTTCCACCCCCGAGCATATAGCTCTGGCGGCCCCCCTCTGGCCGGCCGATAAAGGCAAGACAGAGTTGAGAGTCCTGCGGGCACTCTTGGGGTTCCACTCCAGCCAGCCAATACAGGCAAACTGGAGACGAGGCCCTGACCGACTCTCTGAGGCAATAAGGTACGCAGTGTCGCCACTCACCAACAGCTCGCCACAAGCTGCCCTGCGGTTTGTAAGCTTTTCAGTAGACCTCATGATACATTTTTTATTATATGATGGGGGTTGTAGAAAGCTAGTCTAATGTTCCCAGTTATTTATTAATGATTATTAATCGGCATTATCTTTTTTTTTTAAATGAGAACATTTTTCACTAGCTTTCCGCAACATTTTTTAAGTCTATTTACAAAATGTAAATATCGAGGCTAAATAAACTAAAACTGTTTTCGCTGTAGCAAAAGGATACCTATACAAAATTTGTACAAAATGCACAGTTATCTCTATTATAAGCACTATTGCCTGTGCTGAATCATAGACCGCGCAGCGCCACTCTGAAAATCCATTCACTCGATACGGCCAAGCAGGTGGTTGATTATTTCCAATTATCGGCTGCAAAATCCGTAATCGATTGATTATTCCATCACTACTGACCAATGTTTGACACATGGTTTGACAGTTGTTGTAATTTTGTAATGTTGATGTTGGGTTTTCATAAAATTGAGATTTTCAGAGGGTTTTCCTGTTTCTTTCAAAAATAAATAGATAGCTCAAAAATTTACAACATTAACATGTACGAACCACGTGTAGGAGTGGATCCTGCGTCGAATAAACTCGTTATTACGGTAAGTCTTTGTAATATCTGCGGTTTTCTCTATCTGGGGGATGACTAATACCTTGTGCAATTTGTTATGTTCCAGGATCCAGACGTGGTGTTTGGGCACCGAGTGTGTCAGACTCGCGATGTGAAATGGCTTTGCCTCGACAACATATACCAGAAGCTCTACCGTCCCAACTTTTACGACATCGGCGGCACTTACATGCAGGATGTGGCGGATTACTGGTTCACGTACAAAACAGAGCAAGTCGGTAATACATTCCTCCTGCATTTATTTATCTGTAACCACGGAGTAAGCTCCTTCAGCATCGCCCTGAGCTGCGGCAACAAGTTCAAAGTCGACAAGAAAACCGACACAGTATACTTACAGCAGTACCTCACAGAGTTCACGTTCAAACAACTCAATGAACTGTCTCACACTTACCTCACTACCTACAGTTTCTCTGAACTGGACATAGAATGTTTGCAGAACAGAAAATTGTATATTGCAGTCTCATTTCCATTTGCTGATGCAGAAGGAGTCAGTCTTGAAGTCATTGATAACATTAAACTCAACCACGACTGTAGTGCACTCTTTGCCGACCCAATTGGCTCTGATTTTGTCATAGAATCTGCTGATGGAGCCAAATTTGAGATTCACAAAGTCATACTTGCTGCCCACAGTGAGGTTTTTAAAGCAATGCTAAAAGGAGAGACTGCTGAGAGCCAAAACAGTTATGTCAAACTTATAGATGTCAGTGGAGAAGACCTCCGGTACATGTTAGAATACATTTATACTGGAACAGTTAGAGAATAGAAAATACAAACTTTGCCAGTTTACTCATGCTAGCCGATAGATACAATTTAAGAGGTCTCTGGGAGCTCTCCGAGTATGCTCTCTCTGAACACATGACTTTAGATAATGCACTAGATATTTTAATTGTTGCCGATATGTATGACTCTGATTTCCTGAAGTCTGAAGCTTTGAAATTTATTAAACAAAACAAAGAAGTACTTTACACTAGTTCTTTTGATGAGATAACTAATCCTGAATTGCTGAAGCAATTGTGCACTTATATGGCATAAAGGGTTCTAAGATGTTACTTAAAATTCCCATTTTGTTTTGTCATAAGAAGCAACTTCCACAACCCTATGTCAATGTGTATATTACACTTGGGAGCACAGAAATCGAGCCACTCCTTTTTTCACGTGTCCTGGTTATAAGTTTTGGTTTCATGAATTATATAATTCAAAATACAAAAAACTACCCTCATTGTAAAGGTTATTAAATAACCTTTTAGGCGACATATGTTTAGAATTGATCCGTTCCTTATTACCAAAAATAATAACAATTATACCCATGTGAAAAATAGAAGTGGCTCAATTTATTTGCTCCCAAGTATATTTGTATTGAACTGAAGTTCTTGTGTAAATCAATATTGTTTATAATTTGTACAGTAATTTTGCTCTGCATTTCTTTTTTCAACTCTTCCTTTTTCAACAATATTTTTTACTGTAGTATGTAAGTGAAAACTTTTTGTATAATATTTCATGTGATATAAGTATACTGCAAATTAAAATATGTAGTCCGTTACTTTTGTCCCAATTTGTTCATAACTTGCTAAATCACATATTTATAAACTAGGTATCTACAATGTATAGTGGAGGCCTCGTCTTTGTCAAATAAGTAACTGTTTTAAATCATATGTTTACGATTTTGTTGACACCTTTAAATTATTATTAAAACCAAATAAATGATATACCTATATTTATAAAAAAAAAGTTATTTTATTATACATCATGTCAAAACTATTCTTGTACACACAAAATAAATGAAAAACATATTATACAGAAAACGTAAAAATAAACTTTATTGAATTTAAAACATAACTGTATCGTTATATGGGAAGTAAAATTAATTGTTTAAATAATAAATATTATCATTATGTATGTTACTCGTAGTAGATAGATAGCTTGTACAAGTGAAGCGTCGGCGCAGGTCACTTGCTCAGTCCGCAGCAGGGTGGTATACCCTGTCACGTGTCCTGCGAGCAGCGCACACGTTGGCTAAATAATCATTTTGGAATGTTACTGGAAGTCTTCGTTTCTGCGGCAAACAAACATTTTCTTCTATTAAAATGTTAGTCCACGACGTTTTAACGTTCGGGTGTGGTGCGACAAAGGCTGTTGTTAATTAACTGAGTATCGTGATGCATATGGGCTATTCACATCGCGATGGGCTCGCTAGTAAGCGGCTCAACGCTCAGCTATGTATTTTGCAATCGTAAACAAGCGTAGCAGGCAATGCAACAAGCCTAAAGCATCTGAATGATCATCGTCACTCAAGCTTATTACCGGACGGTAGCAGCCCAGTGAATGTGAACAGTCCATGTGATAGCGTTGCGTCTACGTTATATAGCGATCATGTACGTAACTAGCTAAAGTGGTACTCATTTCAACTGTACTATTTATTGCGTCCGTCGCAATATCTAGTCGATGCTACGATGGCTCTCATACTCAGTGTTATGTCGCACGATATCTAATTTGGAATCTATAAATCCATTCGTAATGCGGTCAGCGAGAGGATTCGACGTGGTCAACATGCAGGATAAGCAAGAAAAAAGGCCAATAGTTGTCTTATCGTTTATTGATAATTACTGGAACCGGTACACAAGAACGAAATAGAATATATCTCTCATGAAAAAAAAATACGCGTCCATGTAATGATCACCTACGTTCTAATGGTTGTTATCGAATATAAAAATAAAAATACATGAACCCCCTATGATTACCTTCATATTTCAATGCAAGCTACAGTACATATTGCTACGACTCGTAAACTGCATTTACTTACTACAATACTTATGAGTTTATAGACACAACTCTCATTAAACTAAATACGTGTCTTCACTTATAATGAGTACGATCTCTCGAGAGATGTCGATAACATGACTGTGCCGTGTAATGGAACTGTTGCTGGAGTTACAATAGAGTGTTAATTTATCACTAATTGGCCACAGGATAGTAATTATCATTATATTAATAGTCAGAACAACATCCCACGACAAACAGAATAGCCCCTAGTAAGTATTCAATTGTTTAGAAACGCCTCTGCTTCTGTTTGTATGTAAAACAGCGATAGCAGACCAACTGTTATTGCAGACGAGTTAAGTTTAGTCTACATGTATAGACACCTGTTTGTTCACATGTTATTTGATACAGATCAAGCTCCCGTGTACTTACGCGCGATGCACCACGTCGGCGTTGTCCTGGCCGACACATGACACATAGCTACCGATGTAAGCCAAACTTCCGCTAGTAACACTTCCGAGTGAAGCTTATTATAAGCGTGAAAGTTAGATTTAGAAACAGAAGGAACACAAAAATTCATTGTGCGAGACAAAGCGTGTCATTTAAGAACCATTTGTGACGAAAATCTTCACGATTTTTAATTTTTAATCTCTTCTTAATTGAACACTGAAATGGTAATACTCCTTAGTACCGATCTTAATCATAAAAAGTTTAAAAGTAAATTAAAAAATATGATTACAGTTCTTAAATGCCTGGGACTTGTGCTCGCAGCATGAAACTAGATGAGTTTTATCTTAGCGTTACGGAAGGCACAGTGCGTTGTTGCGTTGTGCTGCGCGCATGTGTGTGCGTTCCGTAGCGCGGTGACGTCGTATGTACACGCGCGTGTGGGAGCGTCTGTATCAGTGTGCGGGAGTGGGCGCTCGGTCGCGCGCGGCGCGGCCCTAGCGTTTACCGTTGTTATACGAGAGACTCCGCAGCGGCGCCTTGAAGTTCGCCGCCGCCTGCTGTTGGATCTGGTATGCGAGCGGATGGATCTTGAATCCGTACAACCTGGTGACGTTAATGCAAACGTTAATGAATTGATAAGCAAGATGACATCAATAGTGCAGTACAAAAAAGTGAGATATAACTACAAATTGTGCAACTAATTACTGAATGAATATTTAAAATAATATAAATATAATAAACCAATTTCTAAAAGATTTAACCATTACTTTTTCTTCATCCGAACATCTATTATTGAAGTCCATTGTGCTTTAAAAATCACTGCCCTCATCCATAGTAAGACATTTTTTTATGAGTAAGAAACTTTTTCTTCAGAAAGTCATTACGTAATTTGCTCGAGCTCCATATTGTCCCGAGAATAGATCCCTGAACAGAGTCCAAACTTCACATAATCACGCTGCGATGAGTGCACTACTACAAAACTTGGCTATGTGCTGAGTGCTCACCGACAAGTTCGCGTACGCGCCGTGTGTGAATAAACCAGTTTACGCTTCGCAGGTAAAAAACGTTTGGTGAAACATATCCCGTTTCAAATTCGAAACCATAACTGCAAGTGAACTGCATATCCAGTCGGCAGTTGCACTGTACATCCTAATTGCCTTCAAGCTGCATAGTTTCGCTCGGGAGTGAAAACTTTGGGAATGCATTTGGTGATTGCACGGTTCCTGTTGACTTTCACGCGGACGAAGTCGCAGGCAAAAGCTAGTCAATTATATTTATTACGAATGTTATATACCCAATTGATATGTCTACACCAGGGGCCTAATTCTCTAAAATAAATTGTTGCCAAACGCAATCGAACCACAACCGTCAGTCAGTTTTTGTTTTCGAAAACTTTCAAAATGATTGAATTTGTTTTTTGTGTCAAACAATTCGACAGCTTTTGAAATTGAGAACTGTCTGAATGAACGGTTCGGGCTTGGTTCGGTTGTGATTTATCAAGATTTATTTTTGAGAATTGGGCCCCATGCGCTTTCAACATTCAATTTCTTTTGCGTCAAGCGCATGCAATATTGATTGTCATAAGACGCATGCAGCTTATCGTCTACACCGGTGCGCCTCGGTCAGTCGTCATACAATAGACGGATTAGCGTGCGCTAGGGGCATGCGCTGACGTCGAACTAGTATTAAGGCATGCGCTATGGCGCTTCACGCATGCCTCAGACGAAGACGCAAGATGAACATGAAAGCGCACTGGTGTAGACGTAGCTATAAAAGGCTAGTTTCAGTGCCTACATACTAATTTCACATAGAGCGGCACTCTTATCAGATATAGCACCTATACGTCGTGATAAAAATGACCAAATTGCATTCCCGAGCGACGATTTGAATGATGATGTGAAGTCATTTGCAGTTATCGATTAGGCACGAATATGAAACGAAATATGTTTCATCAAACGCGACATTATAACCAGTTTACGCTCAGCCTGTGACAAGTGTCGCACAGTTTTTGTTTCTTCATATGACACCCCAACCAAAATAGGCATGAATATTGCGCTCTAAGGAAGCTTGGACCCTGTTCGAATATATTCATTGTAAAAGTCGTGTTACATACCTAGGCACGAACTGCGAGGCAGGTCGCTTGGGTCTGTACTCTGGGTGCACCATGAACACCATGTGCGGGAAGCCGGTGCCGAAGTACGCGCCGTCAGTGTGGTGGTGCCGCGACGACTTGGGCGTGTACACGTCCATGCAGCGTGGGCAGTACAGCTTCACCATCGCCTCGCCGGGCACGTCCGATAGACCTGTGTGAACGATACGTTTTTAAATGATTGAATAGGTCTTTTGCAAGACAATTTTTAAGATTCCGTAGTCAAAGTATGTAAATGATATTTATTTCTGTAAATGAATCTGTTACATACACTTTTACAAGTCAATGTAATGTTTTTTTTAAGACTAGATGGCGCCGGCATTTGTTATCTGACTAGCTCTGAGAAGAAAAGCCGAAATAAACTCAGAGGTCCAAGGTCTCTTTTAAAGTTCAGACATTGTTGTATAAAACTATGCGAGTGTGATAATGTAGGGCAGTCTTTCTCAAAGTGGGCGATAACGCCCGCTTGTGAGCGCTAGAGGCCTACAAGGGGGCGTTAAAGAGCGGTTAAAAAAAATATTGCGACTGTGATTCGTAAGATGTGGTAACGTTAAAAAATTTAGGGGGTGCTAGAAAATAATTGATTCTCAAAATGGGCGGTAGACGATATAAGTTTGAGAACCTCTGATGTAGGGCAACGTCTGGAATGGCCTTTTGAGGAAAGAGCCGTTGCAGGTTTGAGTAGGAAGTGTTATGGCGGATTTAGAATCGTGCAGATTTCATCACGCATGCGTGGCGCTCGCAATTCATTTTTTCGTGCGTGTATCACGCATCATAATAAACATTATGTATGAAAAAGTGAAATACGGGCGCCACGGATGCCGGTCGAACTCACTTGACTTTAAAACACCGTTATAGTTTCATCATGTCCATCTGCCTGTCCGTCCGTCATACCATCGTAAAACCTACTGTTTTTCCGTCTCATTTGTAGATTGATGAGAAAGGTCAGGTTACTCACAAAAAATATTTTCCTTGCTACTTAGTACATGCTACGGAACCTTACAATGTGCGTCGTCCGTCACGCACTTGGCTGGTTTATTAGTTCGAGTGGTCCCAGGCGCTTTACGTAACTTGAGTATCTCTAAGTAACGTCAGACTCAATACTCAAGGTTCAACCCAGTTTAAAAAGACTTTAAACCAGAATTTACACAATTCTAGAAAAGGGTGGGTTTATTTTCATAGCAAAGAGATACTTTAGAATATTTGTCAAATTTTAGCATCACTCCATTATGTCTTTCATTGTACAGAAAAAGACACATTTTTCGATAAATAAACACACACGTGGCAAGCGCGTGCGCATTAATTATAGACAGAAATGCTACGTAACACCACCGTATATATCACAACATTCACAGCCAAAAGTCAGGGTTAATGACACTAGACGAAAGATTCGGGAACAATAACATACTCGGTTTAAAATCTACAAATCATTGTCAATGTTTTGATGCCGTACCTACTCTGTTGTTTTTATTCAGACTATCAGCACAAAACAGATCGCAAAGTATGATTGTGTGAATTATGTTCTAATTGCATTGATAGGTAGCTTGTAGTATATTATGATGAGGTAATTAGAGGAAGCTATGGCGTGTACTGTGTGTAAGTATTGTGGGTCAAATGTTGTCCTTTATGTTTAACATGTCAGTTAGAAGAATAGTTGGGTTAGTATAGTGAATACAACTAGGTCAAAGTTTTTTTGTTTCAAATACTTAGGCATTCACAAACACCTAAGCAATTATACTGAATTTAATTTCACGGTTTCTAAAAGTTGGTCCTATGGAGAACAGTAGGTAAGAAACTCAATAACGTTGGCGATCAGTGAAAACCTCGTAATGGTAATTTTGTTCAAACACGTTTTATGTCATATTTAGCAAGATAACTTCGCAACCCTTATTTAAGACTGGTCTGAGTTTAATTTAAAGCAAATAAAGAAATTGATTATGAACAATGCACCTGTAGCCCCATAATCGACAAAAAACCTTTTTTTTTTTCAAGAAAACTTCCTTTGCCTTTGACAAAATGCGAGTTACGAGAAAAAAAAATCCTTTCGAGAATTCATGTTCAAATATTAATTAGAAGATTTAGTAGGTTATGGTTAATAATTTTATAATAATAAAAAAAAACAATGAAGTTCTTTACAAAAAAAATCAGGAAACGGTTTTTCCGTCTCCTGCTTTTTTCAACAACGAAGTTTTCACTGGTGGCCGACGATAGATGATATTCTTTTCAAATCATTTATTCAATGTTGTTTTGTATTATAACTTTTGTGAGACACGTTTATATTTATGATTAGTTAAGGTTACTCACGTGCATTCGTCGGGATTGCCCGACTAGTTTCGGAAACGGAACCCTTTATCATGAGCTGAACAAGCGGCGAGGTCGCGATATGTCGTTACAATTGTGATAAGACTTGTATGAGAACAATGTAGGTTAATGCGTGAATTAAATTTATCGAAATCATGTAATAATCATTCACATTTGATAAGCATTATATTTTATCTCAGCTTAATCGGAATCTTCCGAAATTTAGACAAAATCTGCTACAGGCACCTACAGCAAGCCTGTCTATTTCTTTAAATTTGCATAGAAATTGTAAGCAACATTAGTGTTCTTGTATACCAGTGGCGAAGGCTCCATACAACTCGATTCCTATCGGCTTCCCTTTCGAAACGAGTAGTTACTGTAATTCATGCATCACACTTCAGCAAGATAAGCATTTTTTGGTCCGGCTTCCCTTTTAAGAAAATCCACCCTTCGCCACTGTTGTATACCACCAACCTACCGCCAGCAACGCCCTACGCCGAGGTCCGAGTCCCAATAGGGGGTCGCCCTTAGTGCTGGTGTTGAAGGTAGTCATGACGTTAGTGTAGTATTAGTTTGGTTAAGTATTTATTTCCCCACTATTGGCTGGAGACCCTTCAGGTCTCGCCAATAACTGCCCGGTTACGTACACACGGTCCGCAAGGATCATCTACAGCAGTCCAATAGAAAAAAAGTGTTGTTGTATAAAATAACATTGTCAAGTACTTACCAAGTGGAAGCATAGGTTGACATTCACAATAAACACGGGGGCAATGTCCGAAATCGCCCGCCTGGAATTTCTCTAACATTTGTCCAATGCCTCTGCAATAAAAACAAAAATATTCTATTAAAAAAATGTATTTTTATGTCTCCATTTGAATGGGAAAATAAACATAAATTCACGCCTGTATTTCCTGAAGGGTCGGGTAGAGGTACATAGTACACGCTCATTTCGCCGTTCCGTTTAAGTCCCAAGCAATAGGGGGCAAGCCTATTGTCATCAACCGGGCACAAATCCAGACTCCGGGATGCTACTGGGAAATTCCACACTGAAAAAACTAATAACACTGCCCGACCTGCGGATCGAACCCAGGACCTCGCGCTCAGCAGTCGCGCTTGCGACCGCTAGACCAATGAGGCAGTAAAAAAATACACGGATAAATAGTTCTCAAAGGTAATTTTTCAAGGTGTATCGTAGGACAGGCCCCTTGCTCACATCTAGGCTTGCCAACCGTCCCGCGATAGGCGGGACGTCCCGTTTCTAGAGCTTTAGAGGATGCGTCCCGCGAAAGACGTGTGCGGGACGCCAATTGTCCCGTTATAACGTAACTACGGCTAAACCTTCGGGCAGAAGTTGGAATTTAGTGAACGCACGTTTTGTTTAGCTAGAAGAGTAGCGATCGCGACCGCGAGTCTCACGTCAAACGAACGAAAAAATAATTTCTAATTGTATTTTTCGGCTCCCTTTAATTTGACAGTTGGGTCCCGCTTTTTTTTTGCTTCGTCCCGCATTTTGATTGCCAAAGTCCTGGTAAATTCATACATAAAGGTTGGCAACCCTACCCACATCGCTACAGAATCTGGGCGAAGGTACACAGCCAGCGACAGCATCGCGGCTGTATCGATACACATACGCGACAGCATCGCTACCAAGTCGCCGTGCGCGAAGCTTCTTACTCGTTTATTTTAGAATAGAGTAAGATGTGTTGGAAATGCAATCATATTGTATTGAGTTAAATCATATTTTTATTTACAGACTTGAATATTGTCTGTATTATTGTTCGTCACGGTAAATAAGCAGAAAAATATAGCAAAATTGTATTCTGTAGATTCTTGTAGTTAGCATTGTAACAATATTGGCAAAACAAAATACAATATTGAATAACAATGACATTTTATAAAGCAATGTGTATGTGTCGCATGTTAATTATGAACTACTTAACTAGGGGTTGCTCGCGGCTCCGCCCGCATCAATGTAATTTATAAAGTATTCCGTATTTTCGGGATAAAAGCCTATGTCCTTCTCTAGGTTCCAGACTATCTCTGTACCAAGTTTCATCAAAATAGGTTCAACGGTTTAGGCGTGAAACCGTTAGTTTCGCATTTATAATGTTAGTTGGGATTAAAATGATTGTCTGTGATTAACTTCTTCTTCTTCCTGCCCTTATCCCATGTTACTTGGGGTCGGCCCAACACGTTTTCTTCTTCCATTCCGTTCTGTCACCAGTCATTATATCACTGACTCCCTTCTCTTTCATATCATTCTTCACACAATCCATCCATCTTTTCTTTGGCCTCCCTCCTCTCCATCCATCCACATTTATATTCATAACTCTTTTCGTCACATGCGTTTCATCTCTCCTCTTCACATGCCCATACCAAGACAAACGGTTCCCTTTCAACTTTTCTGTCACTGGCGCTACTTTCACACTTTATCTAAACAATGATTACTATATTAACTATACTTAAATATAAACAAGTGTTTTTGAGAATAGATTTTAAGAAAAAGGTGAGCAAAGAATCCGACGGCCTGCCTGATGGAAAACGGTTACTGTTGCCTGCATACACCTACAAGACGTTGCAGTTGCATTGAATTGCTGATGCATTGCCATTTTACGCAATAGGATGGTCACCTATTGCCACACATGTAACTTAATACAAGCGAAACATTGGTGTACAGACAGCTGGAATAGCAAATACCTCTGCTTACCCCTTCAGAGATTATGGGCATGGGTTACATATCTAACAAGCTCACTAAAGCACTTACCTATTAGTTAAAATATAGCGAGCGTGAATCAGTCCGTAGAGAATCTCGGAGGCCTGCTCCACCAGGTCGGACTGGTTTGGATTGTCATCAAGGTCATCATCTACAACAAAAACATGTTAACATAATTATTATGACTAATACCACATGTGTAAGTTGTGTAACCAATGAATCAACATCATCGTAATTAGCCCTGATACAATTAAGTTAAACGTGTGTCTGATTTAATTTGATTGTTGAGGTTATCATCGTCATCATCTGAAAGACGTCCACTGCTGGACATAGGCCTTCCCCCGAAACGGAGGGGGGGCCGTAATCGCCACGCTTGGCAGGCGGGTTTGCGATCGCAGTATGGTTGTTAAAGTACTCAGAGAACGCTGCTCCCCATCCTCTAGAGAATCCCTTAGCCGCCTTTTACGACACCTACGGGAAAAGATGGGGTAGTGCTATTCTTTAAATCTGGCACTACACGAGACCGTTGCTGTTGAGGTTAGCTACCCCACAAACCATAATGTGTACCATGACCATTGCTCAATAAACATTTTGCTGATAGTATATGCATAATTTCAGTATGTCATTGTCTATACTACAAAACACTGATGGACGAATTGAGCGCCTTAAAAGATGGTCATATCCTACGCCTTGACCAAAGAAACTAACTAACCATTAGTAATTATAGGTCTAGCGCTTAACTGAGGCAGTGCCTGGAGTATGGGAGCGGCACGGGAGGGGTGACATATTATGACGACGTGTCCGAACTATCTCGCTATACACGTGATAAATATAATGAAGATATCTCTTACGATATTGACGTGTGTATACTTAAGTTAAATTAATTAATATAATTGCGCATGACAATATAAACAAAAAAATAAGTTACAAAAATTATATTATTTTATTTAATAATTATTAATATTTTCAACTGAAACAACAAATAAATCCCGAAATCCCAAATTTAATTAATCAGATTCCTTAACGCTGTCTGTACCGTCACTGTATGAATGGCTCGAATCACTTTCATTATCTAGTAGTAGTAAAAATATCGTAAAAGATATCTTCATTATAATATCACGTGTATAGCGAGATAGTTCGGACACGTCACTTCACGTCATGTCACCCCTCCCGTGCCGCTCCCATACCTCAGGCACTGCCTCAGTTATGCGCTACACCTATAGTAGGCAATGATTCTCAATAGAGAAACAGCTGTCCATATTTTATAATACCACAAAACATCTGATTATGCTGACTGGCCAATTGCAGATACAAAGAAAAGTGAATTATGTATTTTTTTGTCTATTCTTCCATCTACAAAAGTCTTGTCTATGGTAGAATAGAATATACTTTATTGTACACCAAAATTGGTAGTCATTCTCCCCCTTATTACAAAAAATGGTTTAAACCAAGACTAAGGTAAACACAGGTTTAAAATATACCCATCACTTTCATATGTCAAATAATAAAAAGAGACGGGGCTACCCTAAAACCAGGGTTTTTCTTAGACCATCTTTTGTAATAAGGCCCTCTATGCCAATGCCAATGTGGTTGAATGTCAGTATTTGCCAGCGAGAAACAACATTATGACCTTTGCAAAGCAAAGAACTGAAGGATATGAACATAAAATTTTATTAACTATGGAATATTTCTATCATGCAATATGAAGATTCTATTAATAAACAATGGAATAAATAACTGTAAAACCATAATAAATGTTTACAATAACAACTTATTGAAAATGCTCTTCATAGTAGATTCACAATGAGAATGAAAATAGCATTATCAGTTTTCAAACATACATTTCAAATCTGGAATGCCCATTTGAAATTCTTCTGAGTTAGCATTAGTCATAGAGTAATCAACCAGATTATCATACATACAAACATTTTTATTGCCAGCCCTCTTTGATTCAGAACCTTTTTGGTAAGCGGTTGTCGACCAATTTGGTTTGTTGTCTTGTTCTGTCTACAATTCTCGTAATGAGAGAAAAAGAGATAGCTTACCGAATCATTTGAAAACTGACTAATCAAATCGTTCTGAATCATGAGCAGTTCTTTAACCGCTAATTGACCCAGGGGCCTAGATAAAGTCAACGTCTTTTATTTCAAGTAGACCAAATTACAAGTGCTTTTAAAACGTCAAAACTAGGTGCACGGTTCCAGTCTCATAGAGAAGAACCGGCAAGAAACTCCATGGATACTCTTTTTAAATAATAGATCATGACAATTTCACTACAGTATCGTGAGAAAAATAGTATGAGAATAATGCAGGTTAATGTAAGAAATAAACTCATACAAGAGTACCTAGCAAATAGAAAATTACGCCTTTTGGGATTGCCATAGCAGTAAAGAGCTGACCAGTCCCGACAGTAGGCACCCGTACACAAGCATGACGTGCACATCCGCATCGCTCAGCTCAATCATGTTGCAGGGAACTCAACATTCGGATGCACGACGCCACCATCACCAGGACATTTTAGTGAGCATGACAAACTCATACTGCCTGGCAATAGGCAGTTGCATATGTGATATGAATAAAGGTGTATCATTAATTATTGCATGATTCTCATACTTTACAGACAAAATCCCTTTACAAATGGTAAGGAAATGAAGTTTGCTCGAGCGTAAGCAAATGTCATTTCTATACAACTTCATCTTTCTGCAGGTGTTAATGTTTATGTGAAAGAGATTTTATCTAAGGGGGCTGCGAACTCACTATTGACCCAGATCCCATTGTTTATCTATTATATCAACAAGTACATCCGGTGATTGATTGGTTAGGCATAGAGAACTTAGAACTGCCAGGAAGCTGGTATAAAAACTCTTTGGTGTTATATTCACGTAGTACCAAATTTATCTAGATGATAAGAAATCTCTTGCACAAAAACTATTTGTATACTTTATCTCATCTGACACAGATATTTAGTAATGACAATTAAGGTTATGTTTTTATACGGCAGTCAAATCTAGACAGGTAGTTTTACAAAGTCTGATGCTTACGTGGTACACTTCACAACTGTCATATTTTCATAACCCACAACAGTACAGGAGCACTTCAAACTTTCATGTAAAAACTAGAATGTTAACTTGTTTTCCTAACATGACTGTTTGACATTCGTCTTATTACCATAATAATGTGCAGTGACAACAAAATGACCTCACGAAGGTTTAGTTTAATAGGTTCATGTACTAACCTGGCTCCAGGTCCAGAATCATGTCCAATGCTTGTCTGTAGTGTGGCACCTGCTCATTGAGCCCCGTCAAGTTGAATTTATCATTTATATAATCCTCGTCCACCTAGAAAGCAACATGATGGATCAATATCTATTGCGATCACCACCTTATGTGACAAAATTTAACGACATACCTCGCAAAAAAACTCGTTTCCCCGTAGCCCACAAAACCATGAAATCCATGATACCTCCTCCGAGCTGCTCATTTTCCTAAAAAGTAAAACAGTTTGATAAGCGCAAACCGTTTCCGTTTAGAGATTCGGACATAAAAAATCCAACGCTTTGGTGTCCACACTGTTACAACAAAATTCTAAGCATTCCTATGTTTTCACCTGTTTTTTCACGACTTTATTGAAGTTCACAACGAAATTTCGACACGGAATAGCAAATTCACTATAATTACATAGGGATATACGCAAAATAAACAGAAATAAATGCAATAAAATGATGACAAACCTCACCTTTTCGTGCCTTGATTAGCCACGCTTGACGGGAGGGTACCTTGGGATGAGGGAGAGAGAAATTTAATTGTATGTGTGAGTGTCACAGAGTATAGACAGATTTGTCTATGGTCTTGAGTAAACTACTGTTTTCATTCGGTCAATCATTCACACGCTAACTTTTTTTTGTTACGTATTGAGCACATGGGTGTTTTGTAAAGTGGTTTTATTGTGTATTTGAGATTTGATAATAACTACACACATCAAAAGTGTCTAGGGATCAACATATATTTTTGCAATAACTTTTCTCCTGATTGATATTAATTAAAATTTTCTTTAAGGATTCATCAAATAAAGTGTTTTCGTTTGTCACAGTAACGATAAACCAAGTCACCTTTGCATTAATAAAGAAATTTGCCATTTTCCTAATAAAGGGATTTTTGACATTTGAACCACTAACACAAAAGTTCGAAAAAAAGACTGAAATAACAGTTTTCTTTAAAATTTTATTGGGTAACTTAAACAATTAATAATCCGTGTTTCTACCGCGAACACTAACAACACAAGAACATCGGTTTGGCATACTCAAAATGAGTTCATCCAAATCACGCTGTGGAATGGCCGCCCATGTTCGTTGCAACAACAAAAAAAGGTCTTCTTGCGACTGGATACCCTCCATATTCGGCAGAGCTCTTCTCTGTAGCATATCCCATGCATGCTCAATCGGGTTCAAGTCTGGCGACTGAGCAGGCCAGGGCAGGACATTGATGTTAGCTGCGGCGAGAGTCTGTCTTACAACTCTTGCGGTGTGCGGTCGTGCATTATCATGCATTAACTGAAATAAGGGACCGATTTGCGCTTGTAGAGGAACGATGACGTCTGATACAATCGTCTCAGCATAAATTTGAGCGTTGAGGTTGCCTCTGATCCAAATCAACTCAGTTCTTCCGCCGATCCAAATACCCGCCCATACCATGATGGTTCCACCACTATAAGGATAGACTTCCTGGCAGGATTTTAATCGCTGTTGGCGTCCAGGGGTTCTCCAGTGTCGTATACGTCTTGTATCCGGTCTCATACCAAAACGAGACTCATCAGAAAAGCACACGAAACGCCATTGTTCTTCTGCCCAATTTCTGTGTCCAAGAGCCCATTGATATCGAATCCTACGATTGTGCATTGCTATAGGTGGTACCCGTAGCGGTCTTCGGGAATGAAGGTTCACTTCATGCAAGCGGTTTCTGACTGTTTGGTCGCTAATTAAGTTCCCTGAAGAGTGATGAAGCCTCACGGCTAACATCATGGCGGTTATTGTTGGAGCTCTTCGAGTTAAGATTTGAATGTATCGGTCTTGTCTCCGTGTGGTGCAGCGATACCGTCCTCCATGGCGCTCAGCCACGGTACCAGTGCTTCGGTAACGTGTCCAAAGTCGACTGATAACACTCTGACTTGTATTCAGAGCTAAAGCCACAGTACGTTGCCGGGAACCAGCTTCTATCATTCCCACGGCTCTGAGCATTTCTTCCCTGCTTAAATGACGTCGCCGCTCCATAATAACGTTGGTTTTAATCAGTAGTAGGGAAACAGTAGCACTAATAATGTCTTCAATGCGTTGTATGTTTTTATAGGGAAAATATTGACAGCTGATTTTCATCTTTTACTCGAATTTGATTCACAGTTCCTGATTCAAATTATGAAATGCACCAAAAAGGATCCATATAAATTTATAAAATCATAAATTTATTACAAAGCCACATCTCAATCTCAAGAAATCCGCATAAAAATGCTTGATCCCTAGACACTTTTGATGTGTGTATTTCATTGTAAAGATTACATACAATAAATTATTTCATTGATAAAATGTATTCGTTAGGGTTATCTCAGATTAATAAAACCGTAGACAGTCTGTCGGCGTCGGCCCACAAAAATTCCATGTTTGTGAGTGGTTTTGATCTTCTGACTGAGCCCTATTAAGCGTATTCCAGACGACATGGTTTGATTGACAATTTACTCTAGTTGGCAATCAAATTGCAAGGACTTTGTTGTACGTAGTACTTATTACTTCTATGTCAAATTGTGGTCTACAGTAGTTGATAAATTAAATAGTAAATGCTGACTATAAGGGCCTTATCACAGTGGCGATTTGCGAGAGAGTTCAAAGCAAGGCGAGAAAGCACCGAGCTCGCCACGGATTCGCAACGAGCGTGCAGCGCACGCACAGCGAACACACCGCAAATAGCACCGTGGACGCCGTGTTGTTCACTCTCGTAGGACAGACAGCCCATTCATCCCCCCTTTAGTACCTAGTAGCAAAGGCTAGTTACTCGCGTGTTCGCTGCGCTCTCACCTCGCTTTGAAATGCTCACAAATCGTCATTGTGGTATGGCCCTAAGTAGGAAAATTAATTCATACATAAACTCTTTTTCCCAGGGGGGTAGGCAGAAACTGTAGAACGCCACATGCTATCCTTAGGGCCCTCGCCCACGGGCGACTTTTTGTAGCGATGCAGTCGCGATGCTCTCGCGCGTATCATCGATACAGACGCGAAGCAGGCGCTAGCTGTGTGCCCGCGCCCACGGGACCAGATTCAGTCGCGATGCAAACGCGATTCGGGTGCGATGCAGTTACGATACAAAAATACCTTGGATCAGGGGGCTTACCATGGCCTCTTAAAGCAGGGCAGAAGTTGCCTGGAAGTTGAACTGCCCTGCTTTTTTGTACTATGACATCGTTATAGCAGGCCTGCTACGTTGACGTTTACGAAATCCGTTCACCTGTTTTTTTTGTATAGACTTTTCGTACCATAAACAAGCTTATCCGTTCAACTTGGTTGAATAGTCGTTCACCTTTTGTACTGTCATGGTACGATTTTTAGCGATTCAGAAGCAGGCCTGCTTTTGAACGGATATTAACTGGCTGGCATTTGAACGTTTTCTTAAGACGTCATGGTAAGCCCCCAGGGGGCTTACCATGACCTCTTAAAGCAGGGCAGAAGTTGCCTGGAAGTTGAACTGCCCTGCTTTTTTGTACTATGACATCGTTAGAGTAGGCCTGCGGCAGGCCTGCTACGTTGACGTTTACGAAATCCGTTCACCTGTTTTTTTTGTATAGACTTTTCGTACCATAAACAAGCTTATCCGTTCAACTTGGTTGAATAGTCGTTCACCTTTTGTACTGACATGGTACGATTTTTAGCGATTCAGAAGCAGGCCTGCTTTTGAACGGATATTGACTGGCTGGCATTTGAACGTTTTCTTAAGACGTCATGGTAAGCCCCCAGTACAGTAGCAAGATGGACTCCGTTGAGGCAACATTAGTCACGTTGTCTTTGGTGCTGCTTTTACGTAAGCAGCCGAAGCGTAGGCAACGGAAGCAGCGTCAATATTGGATGCATCCATTTAATACCCAGAGATTACTTTGTGGACATCATGTAACAACATTCAAACAACTCAAAAATTATGATTCCCAATCACGCGCCGCGCCACACTCCCTCCCCCCTCCGTTCTCTCTACCGATGTCGTCCGACGCGGTCGCGCGTTTGTATCGATACAATCGCGATGCAGTAGCGCGACGCGGTCGCGCGTTTGTATCGATACAATCGCGATGCAGTAGCGCGTTGCAAATGCGACTAACACGCGTTAGAAGTGATGCTGTCGCGCGTTTGCTAAACGCGCGACTGCATCGCTACAAAAAGTCGCCGTGGGCGAGGGGCCTTACATACTCCTTTCGCTTCGTCACGGTCATACATTTTGTCATCATGAAAATTAAATTCAATGCAGTAAATAGACAGCTCATTATTGTTGTTTAACAATAGTACATTGTTGTTTGTCATTAGCATCTGTTAGTTTACTCCAGTAAATAAATGCTCGTACTGTAAAGCCTAACGTCGACTACAGCCGAAACGCGTCGAATCGAGTCGAGTCGCATAGTTCCGTGTGAAGACGAATCGAGGCAAAACGGTCAGTAATCGCAAGTCGTTAAAACAGAAATTCGCGTGCCAACCAATGCGAGCGAGTGATGCGACTCGGCGCGTCTCGGCTAGTCGCTGATTGACGCAGTTTTATAGTAAATGTATAGGATGCGAAGTATTGCGATTCTATTCGACTCGACTCGGCGAGCCTAGTGGACGCTAGCCTTAAAGGCTTCTACACACCAAAGCCGCCGACCCGGCGGCTTTACCCGCCGGGTTATGCCGGCGGCCAACTAACGCGAACTAAGCGAGCGAACATAACGCAAAACAAGCCCGGCGGCATAACCCGCCGGGTTAAGCCGCCGTGCCGGCGGCTTTGGTGTGTAGAGGCCTTAACACCCAATTCTCTTTCGTCTGGCATAGGGCCAGCAGCGCACACCGAGAGCAGAGCAGAGCATTTTTTGAGACCACTGAAAAAATTACTAAGACTATAGCATACAGTGCAAAATTAAATACTCGAACACGCATCTTGCAAGCTCGAGCATGGTCGAGCATCAAGTTTGGACGTATTTAATTTTGCACTGTAATGCTAGTCTTAAAGTCATTTTTTCAGTGGGCTCAAAAAATGCTCTGCTCTGCTCTCGGTGTGTGCTGAGCAATACACTTTAAAGCCAGATGGTTAGCCTCATGGTAGAGGATGGTCAGCCTGTTTTGCGGCAGTGCTCCTTAAGTGTGCGTTCTGAGTGACGGCGCACGGGCGCCGGGCGTATTGCGGATTGTGGAGCGGCTTTACCGTCGATACCTGTCCTTAGTACACGTGGGAAAGTTGACGCGTACTCGCGTGTGTTTATTTTACTTTGGTTTTAATAATGTCGATATCAAAATTCTAATGTTTTGAACATTTATTTAATGTACCGTTCATTCCGCCTGCGCGGTGCGCCCCGTCACTTAGGACACACACGAAGACCAATAACGACCACACATAGTATTGAGTTAGAAAGTTATCTAATGTACGGTCAGCATCAAAAGTAGCTGGACATTTGAGTTTTTAAACTTGGCATTAATTAGAAAATGAATTGTTTTAAAACAAAAAGTTTAATAGATACCTCGAGCTGGTAGATATAGCTCTAAGTATGCCTTAATTTTTTTGCTTCCTGTCAATTAGTTATCTAATTAATGCAAACTTTAAAAACTCAAATGTTCAGCTACTTTTGATGCTGACCGTACTACAATTGTTATTATGAGAGCTTACTTTAAATAGCAGTGAGAAACTCTTCTTCAAACACATAATTAATGAAACAGTTCATTTTTAATTGCAATTTATTACATCGAAAATAGAGAATATTAATTTTAACAAAATATCAACATAAAAAGAAATATATAAGTTTGGGTTTTTACACTTATTGAATTAATACTTATTTAAGGATGTGGTCACACCACCTAAAAGATTGGCTATACAATGCTTTTTACACAGACATATTATGCTCAGACTACTATCACAGACCTTTACCATGTTCAATATCCACATTCTTTTAAATATATCACTTGCCATCCAACTAGGATATTTTCTTACTTAGCAATATTAGTCGAGCACTCATATTTTACATAATTGAAAATATTATGTACATGAAAAATATGAATACATACAAAAATACCCGTCTATTATGAAAGGTAATATGGTAACACCTAAGCACATTCATATATAGCATAATTATAAAAGCATAGTAATCTGATTCTTTGTTATTTTCCTTTTTCAATGATTATTAGCACAACACTTGGGGTGCATGAAAGGAGCCTCCCCGAGTGACAATACTTTAGTACATTTGGCGCACCCTGGGCAGTCAGTCCCGCTACCAACCTTGCTGACTGGCTAATCTTTTCACCACAGCATGAGCTATTCTTGTATACTTGTGCCGACACGATAGAAGAAGAAGCACTAGGTACCATTGAATCTCAAATATTTATACATAGATATACACATTTTAACATTTAAGTAGAACTATAAAATTGTACTTGTTTCAGAATGCTTGTTTACTCCTCCACAACATTTAATCCTTCATAGAACGAGTGTACCGAAACAAGTACTTTGTTAGTTCAACATCCGTGAGATCATTCCATGCATCAGTCTCCAACACTTTAGGATTTTTTGCAATATAAGCAAATACTTTCTTCTGTAATTCCTCTAGTTTGTATTTCTTAGCTATTACGGCCATTTCAACTGCATTGTTTACATTGATCTGATCACCGATCACATGCTGAGTCAACGTAAATAGTTGTGTCAGTTGGAACTTATCTGCAATCTCCAATAGTTTCAGGCAGTCTTGTTTCATTACATCTTTTATCGTGCCTGTATATATAAATTGTAAAAGCAGTTCCATATCATTATCACTAATATCAATAAACATTGAGGTAAGCGCAGAATTCTTAAGCATATTTCTTAGAACTGGGCTGTGTGCCGCAAGAAGTATCTTGTGCGTTGGGAACTTTTTATGTGTAGCAGATTCTAGAACGAAGTCTGTCGTCTCCTGCTTTGTCAGAAGTCCACTCAAATCATGTTGAAGTTTAATTGATTTCACAATATTACTGTTCAGTACAAACTTTGGGTTGACCGTAATTTTTATTGGTATGAATAGCGTGCAGGATTGGTTGAAGCGTTCTAAATTATTAAAACAGAATGTTTTGATAAAGAAATTTTGATTTGGTTTTGTAGACTTGAAGGTGTAGTTTACTAACGTTTCTGGTATTAGCAAATGAGGGACATCGTCACTTGGTGCTACTTTTTGTGTCAGCTGACTAGAGTTAGAAATATCTATAGAGAAGGATCCAGTTTTTCTATGGCACACAAATAAGTTAAGTAGATAGTTTCCTCCATGGCACACCGATGTTGTGAAGAAGAACCAGAGTTCTGGTTCTGTTTCTGAGTAAGTACCTCCTATATCGTAGTCACTGTTTTCATGCAGTTTGGACAATGCATCATAGACGCAGAGGTGAGATGCATCAATTGTTTGGCATTTGTATACTGCTGATACGAGTCCGAAAGTACTCTGTAAATAAACAATACATTTAGATTTTTTTGGAAATCTAAAATATCATGATGGATATGCTGCATAATTATGTCTTAATTTATTTTTTTACTTATGTATTTCCTTATAATTTTATGAAATATTATAAAAGGTAAATACTTAATCAATTTTTTATTTATGCTGTCTTTGTTTCAATGTATACAAAATTATAGTGATACACATCTATAAATAAGGGAGGGTCATGTTATCAGCAGTGAGACAGAGTGAAAATCAAAACAATAGGAAATGAACACCTTGCGAGATATTTTGATAGTTACCATATCTTTAGCATCTTCAAAAGACTTTACGGACGCTGCTGAGGCTGCCATAGCTTAGCCTGCTGTAAATAGAAATATAATGTTAGAAATTACAAGAGACTGAATCACGAATTATCTTTCTCTTGCATCATAATTTAGAAGATAATGTAACTTTCGCCGGACTGTTATGAATAAAGTAATAACATAGAAATTAAATTGTATAAACATCAGAATAAATTTTACACTTACGATTTTATGAGGCGCACTCCGGTTGTGAAAACAAAAAGTGACAAAAACCAATTCAAAAAAAAGATACAAAATATTATCGAAAATGCGTCATACGTCAATAGCGTCACCCACAGATTAATTTTGACATTTTTGACTTTTTAATAATTAATAATAAAGCTATGGTGCCATAGACAATACAATAGAAGTCAACCATAGAATAGAAGTAACGGTCGACGTCTACGTCGCTCGGGACAGTCGCGTCGGTCGGGAGTGGCCACAGCGTTCTCTTTCAATACAAAAATGTCTGTTATTTTTTGTGCTAGAAGGGTCTCACACATGCATTTTACCCTGTAGCTACGACATTCACACATTAAAAAGAATACAATAATAGGCCGCGTTTGACAGTACTGTCAAATGGGGCATGAGTGAGTTGACAGAAGGGAAATGTTCCGCATGGCCACTCCCGAAAGTCCCGACTATATAATATGATTAATTACGGTTTACTCACGTGCATTTTTTCGGGATTGCCCGACTAGTTTCGGACCCAAACGGAGCCCTTAACCATGAGCTGATCATGTGGAGAGGTCGAGAGGAACGAAAAAAAAAAACGAAAAAAAAGTCCCGACTATGTCGACGGCGTTGCTCTAATGCAGGGGCTACATTAGCGGGCTACGGCGAATATTCGTGTTAACGCGATGAGTGTGGCCGGGTAGATCGTTGCAACGCGTAGTATTCGGGCGTAGACGATGTACTATCGGGGAACTGTCGGTAAACTGGCGCGCATCAAAGGGATTTGTCGCGACAATATTCGCTTGGGTGGCTACACCTCCATCTCTTTATCTTATTATTTTGTAACTGATGCTCGTACAATTGTAATAAATAATAATTTACCGACGTATAATGCAACGCCGCTACTTCCTCAATTTTGAATTACGGCCTGCGTCTTGGCCGCACAACAGCAGTGCCGGCGCGGCGTAAGGGCCACTGACACCCCGGGCGAAAATATTGTGGCGCCCACTTGAGGGAAGCAATATCAAGTGTTAGTACTCCAACTTCAGACCTTGGCGCCCCCCAGAATTTGTCGCCCTGGGCCATCGCCCCATCACGCCCCCCCCTAACGCCGGCACTGCACAACAGAGAACAACACAATTCGGCACCATGAATCTTCGCCCGCCTAATGTAGACAAGAACATCGCGTAGTACACGATGTTTTAGCGCGGCAATACTACACGAATCTTCGCCCGCTAATGTAGCCCCAGCATAAGGAAGTAATACAAGAAGCTTGTTTTACCTATAATTTTCTTGGAAGTTGTAAAGAAGTTTCCGTTACATTCTGAAAATTACAGTTGGAGAGATTTAAGTTCTTTTTAAATGTTAACCCTTTGACCACCACGTCAAAAAAGCAAAAGATTGCTCTCGGCACCAAGCTACGATTTCTTCCTGTCATGTAGTCGTGACTGTGGCGTGCTAGACACATTTTGCTTTGTCATGTATACATAACTGTGGCGGTCAAAAGGTTAAACATATTTATTTTGTTATTTTGCAAGAAGAACAAAGCAATCAACAGATAGGCATATAAATGTCTGTGGTTGAAAGTTGCATTGTCTGATAGTAAAAGAAGGATGGCTTCAAATGACAGTAGGTACCCGCAATGATGGACGCATGCGCGGCCCGGGATTCGCTCCGGAACTGCCTGGCACCTCCCCCTGAACAATAGTGATGTGCCAATACCCGGCTATGGGGTATTTTTGTAATAATACTGTGTTTATAATATAAGTAAAAATTGCGTCATCTTTAAATATACCGTTTCATGAACCCTAGGTGTCGTAAGTGGTGCCAGTAGTAGAAGAGCACCAGGGCCGTATTTAAGCACAGGCTGCAGCGTAGGGGCACAACCACAAAAGCTCATGCACCACCAAAAAAAATGTTGTGTAAAATTAAAATGTTATTTTCGTATAATTGAATTACCTACTTACAGATATTTGTGCATTTCTGAAAAAAGGCAGAAATGTCAACTTAGCTTTGTTTTTTAATAATTGAGTTGTTTCATGACAATGTTAATAAATCATGTTATTTACTATGAATATTAATGCCTTTATATTTTATTATCTCATGAATTCGCGAATTTACGAATTTAACCCCTCCCCCCTCCTCCTCCCCGGTAAGTAGTGCCATCACCACAACTTAGCCTAGGAGCCTGCAGATCCTAAGGGTCAATTTACACCGCCGCGGAATGGAAGCGACGAAATTGTACATAGCATAATGAACTTTATGTCAATTGTGTAAAGTACAAACTAAATACGAGCCAAAAAAGGTCGCAAGGGTTCCACGAACAACCACTTTTCCAATGACAAAGACCACTGTGAAATTTCAGTGGTGCATAGGACTGGAAGCTTGGCATAATATCATGAATGAATAGATAAAAAACTAGAGAAATGAAACCTACTGGACTAAAAAACTAGAGAAATGAAACCTACTGGACTAAAAAACTAGAGAAATGAAACCTACTGGTTGCAACACACATTTTACGCTTTACCTACCGAACTGGCAGCAACCTGGAAACATAGCACCCATTCAAACACTATAGTTACACCCGTCGATTGCTATCAATTTATCCTCAAGATTGCATAAAAAATTGTGGGATATTCCAATGGTGGTAGGCAGATCGATACCTACTACGGAATATTGGAATACCACTATCTATTTACTTTTCTTCTTTCATACTTTCTCGTATCAAGGTACTTACATGGCATGTTCATCATGCAGCTTCCTCGATATCAACAGATAACACCACTCACCCAGCACTAGGCTGCACCATTTTCAAGGCCACATCTTTCAGTAGGCTGCAAGCAGCCAGCGTGGCCGCACGATGCCAGTCCCGCGATGACCACACCACGCGAACACCGTCCCAACGACACTGTTGAGTTGTTACCGTTAAAATCGGCGCTAGTCAACAATAATTATAAAGATGAAGACTCGTATTATCCGCCTCCCATTACCAGCAACCCTTCGAGCTCCAATCTCTACGATTACACCTTATTGTCAAAGAGGACGCCGGCCTCCAAAAGGTATTTTTGTTTATTTTTTGTGAGATTAAGATTCGCTTCTGATTTTTGATTAGAATAATATTTGAGGAGTGTCTTATTGTCATCGTTTATAGGGTTGAGAGCAAAATAGTGAAAATATTGACAAAGACTTTGTTATTTTTGAGCTTCAAAAGAAATGTTTCTAAAACTGATTTATATGCGGCATTTAAATAAAAAGCAAGTTTATGTATTTAAATTAATGTTTATTAAAAGGGAGCATCCCTTTTAGTATTGCGCTTGGATTCAGTTTTGGTAGCCAAATTCGATGTCGGCGTTAGCAGCATCTAGCCACTTGCCTTTTGTTTTTGCTAGCCTTGCTTCTGAAACCACTGTTCATCTATGCATTCCTCAATTTCCACTTCATTATATTAAAATGTTTAACAGTATTTTTTTAGGTAAGCAAATGGTAAATAAAATTTATATCAAATAAATATAACCAACTAATTCCACCCGCGACTATGTCCGCGTGAACTTTGAACCCCTTTTCATCCCTTTCGGGACTTAGCTATGAAGAATCTTGTAGTGTTTGCCTACTTATTACGTGTCTCTGTGCATAATTTCAAGTTTCTAGACCCAGTGGTTTAAGCTGTGCGTTGTCTAGCCTGGGGCCTAATTCTCCTAAAATAAATCTTGATAAATAACAACCGAACCGTTCATTCAGACAGGGGCCTAATTCTCCTAAAATAAATCTTGATAAATCACAACCGAACCAAGGCCGAACCGTTCATTCAGACAGTTCTCAATTTCAAAAGCTATCAAATTGTTTGACACAAAAAACAAAATCAATCATTTTGAAAGTTTTCGAAAACAAAAACCAAACGCAATCGAACCACAACCGTCAGTCATGACGGTTGTGGTTCGATTGCGTTTGGCAACAATTTATTTTAGGAGTATCGGGCCCCAGTTCTCAATTTCAAAAGCTATCTCAAATTGTTTGACACAAAAAACAAAATCAATCATTTTGAAAGTTTTCGAAAACAAAAACTGGCTGACGGTTGTGGTTCGATTGCGTTTGGCAACAATTTATTTTACGAGAATTGGGCCCCAGAGTGTCACAGATTTTGTATTAGGTACAGTATTTATAAAGATAGATTTAAAATTTTGCCAATAAGTAATTTCGCAATGGTATTAGAACCGACTGAACCCACATTCGCTAACCTAAAAAAAAAATAAGCTAACTTTTTTCTACTTCTTCACCCTTACCTTTTTGGCCTTAGAAGAGGGTTCACTGAATTTCATTCTGCTAATTATTTTGCTAATTATTACCAGCTTTTTTATCCGATGCTGAAATAAAAGCAAGTTTCAGTTAAGTACCTACTTAGAATTCTGTAATTGTTTTAGTTTTGTAATGATCTGAAAGAAATTACTCATTGCAGCACTAGCAGCGGATTTGCAATAATAACTGAAAAAAAACGAATATTAGCTACGCATCACCAACATGTTATAACCGCGAAAATGATGAATGATATGTCATCAAAACTCGACTTAATTTTGACGTAAAATCATTAAAAGAGACAACAAAGAATTGGTTTCATGGTCTCTCGCAGCGCTGCAGCGGTAGGAAGTAATCCAATCTATCAATTTGCGTGTCAGCACACCTCTAATCCAGTGTTGTTTCAAATCTAATAAACTGTCAGTGACCTCCAACGGAACTTCCACTGATTTGATTTGAAAGTTCTTACCTAAGGTAGTTTTTTTTGTTTTTTTCGCTTCTTTTGGTCGTCCTTCCGGACCCCTTCTACGTAACCGGGTAGTTATTGGCGAGAACTGAAGGGTTTTCAGCCAATGGACCTTTGGTAGTTAAAATAAATCGACGTATTTATACCTACATACGTTATATAATCTAGTAAACTTCAATGATAAATTAAAAGTGGTGGAATTTATGAAATCAAAATATAATTCACCCAAAACATTATTTATCCAAAATATACTAAAACTAATTAGTTACTACTTTCTGAACGTCAAACAATAAAGACAGACCAAAAATGTAGCCCTTTCACCGCTTCCTAGGTAGTATTAAAGCCGGCGATTCATACTCATTGCTGCACGTGGACAGTTACATTCAATAATTAACAATGATTTATATCCTTATATTCAATCATTTATTTATCACAGCATTTATTAGGGGAGGGCTGTAGTTACCGTTGGGTAGTTGGGCCAGTTTTCCTGGGCCCCCGAGCAGGGGGCGTCCCAATAAGTAGGTAAAGAGCCCCTTGCTTGAGTCGCCTCGATCTCTTGTATCCTCGGGGCCTCAGAACCTATAACTACAGTCCTGTCTTATTTACTGCCATGATAAAAATTATGACAGCACACAGAAGGATGTTGCTGCCCGTCCTCTTGAAGGTAGGTAAACGCTTCATAAAAAAGATCAGATAACTCTTAACGAGTTCACGCTATTACTTAATATTTTCTTTTAGTCCCAGAAAGTAGTCTAAAATAGCCACATAAAAGTACCATTGCTATCACGTAATCGTATTAAAAGTACTTCGAAAATAAGAGGAAGAAGGATTCACTTCAGTAAAATCGAACACTTCAATCTCGCGCAAGCCTAGATAAGCTTTCAGAGTTGACGGCAACCGGAAATTGAAAAGTTCTAGCCTCTAAAGCAGATAACTCACTAGCAAGTCGGACTGCGCACAGATATCTAAGTGAAGTCAGTCCAAACGCTGGTTCTGGCGGATTCTGACATTTCTATTCATTATCTGTTGAATTAAAATAGAGAGACTCGAAACAGTTCATGGCTATTTAACAACTGCACGGATTATATGGTTTGCAAGGTTAAGCTGCGCTTGACGCGGTCAGTCTGTGGATGGGTGACCATTTCTTACACATTGAGACCCCTCCGTGCCTCACGTTATACCGTCGGTCCCGGGCAGCGTTGCCAGACGTCCCGATTTTGAAATCAAAATTAAATGTCCCGCGCGCTTTTCGGGGATTCGAATTACATAAAAGTAATGCTTATATATCATTCTTACTTAATTATACTTAATTATTATATAAGTAATATGGTTTATATAAACTCCTCTGGGGGCTTACCATGACGTCTTAAGAAAACGTTCAAATGCCAGCCAGTCAATATCCGTTCAAAAGCAGGCCTGCTTCTGAATCGCTAAAAATCGTACCATGACAGTACAAGTAAAAGGTGAACGATTATTCAACCAAGTTGAACGGATAAGCTTGTTCATGGTACGAAAAGTCTATACAAAAAAAACAGGTGAACGGATTTCGTAAACGTCAACGTAACAGGCCTGCCGCAGGCCTGCTCTAACGATGTCATAGTACAAAAAAGCAGGGCAGTTCAACTTCCAGGCAACTTCTGCCCTGCTTTATGAGGTCATGGTAAGCCCCCTGAAGACTCAACTGCCTTACTACTTACAGGGTAAACCAGACAAAAATACACTTCCTAGGGCTATTTTTGCTATCTATTATTGTCATGTAAACATAATTTAAGACTCAAATAAAACGATAAGTAGATATTTAAAAACTACTGAATATTTAAGTTTTTAACTATGTCCCGCTTTTTTACTCAAAAAGTTTCAAAATCCAGGTTTGCAAAAAAAAAAAAACTGGCAACGCTGGTGCCGGGTGTCATACGAATACTTATGACAGTCGTTACGGGCAGTCAGAAGCCTGACAGTCTGACAACCGGTTTAACCTAAGATTGAAATGAAATAATATTTATTTCTGTAAATAAATATGTTACACACACTTTTACAAGTCAATGAAATGTTTTTTTAAGACTAGATGGCACCGGCATTTCCTATCTGACTAGCTCTGAGAAGGAAAACCGAAACAAACTCATAGGTCAAGGTCTCTTTTAAAGTCCAGACATTGTAGTATAAAACTATGTGAGTGTAACAATGTAGGGCAAAGTCTGGAATGGCCTTTTGAGGAAAGAGTTATAGCAGGTTTGAGTTGACCTGTCCTAACTGACGGCATGCATCGGCAGCAGAATATCGGCATTGCCCAGTAACTGGGTTGCGGCAGTCCCTCCGTTTAAAATACTTGTATTCAGATGCATCTGGTTAGGCTGGAAGTACCCCAACATAGTTGAGAAGAGACTAGGCAAAATTATATGTTTCATTCAAATTAAATAATCCGCTGCCTAAATTTTTAAACATTTTTGGCGTGACGCAACTACAGTAGTTAACGAAAAAAACTCACACTTGGGGTACTGTAGTCAGTCTTTATCGTTTGATTTTTTCGAAATAAAATATTTTTTCGGTAATAACTATCGGTTAAGTATCGTTTGGTGATCTGGCAGGAACTAGGGGGCCCTATCGATCGCGGGGTCCTGGGCACTTGCCCAGAGTGCCCAGTGGGAAAGAGGGTCCTGACAACAGTAAAACCACAAGTGGTTTTATTCTCTGTTGGCGCCATACCTAACGCCATCTATCGCTCTCATCGTGAAAACTAACTTCGACACAAACTGATAGATGGCGTGCACCTCAAAACATAAATCAAGTGGATTGAAAGAAGCCTGGGAAAGAAGCCTGTCGTCACTACGATTTTTTCCACTTCGACTACCACCTACTTGTACCATATAAAATTATTGTAATTCTGTATAAACGTTAAAAGTATACCGATTCATGTACTTCAAAAATTCAGATAAAATAAACGCATACATACCACGATCAATAAACGTATTCATTGAAGAAGCCCTGGACGACTCCTGACTACGAATAAGCGTAAGAAACATTGGTCACTTCGAGCCGGATCTTCGTATCGCATCGAGGATCAGCAAGTAACGGTCAGGCCGGTCGTTCCTCTTCTTCCCATCCCATTTTCAACTGTCTAATAACGTACTGTGTGATTGAAATTCCAGTTTCCGTACCTACATCGCGCAAAGTTCGCAACACGCATCACCTACCATCTCGTTTCGCCGTTGGTGTTTAACCGTGAGTAACCTTTGTTCCCTCATAAGCCGCTAAAATGAGTGATGACGATTACAGTGAAGCTGGTAATGTTTCGAATATCGGGGATCTTAAAAAGCAAAGGGGTACACTAAAAGGGCGACTAACTTTATTTGAAAAATATATTGCCAAGTATGAAAACGTTAAGTTGTCTGAGCGACAGCAGGCTGAACTTCTCTTACGCATGGAGTCGGTCTCCAATGTGCTAATCACGTTCACCAAGATTCAAGACAAAATAGAACAATTATTAGATGACAGTGAATTAGATAAACAACTAGATTATAGGGCAACGTTTGAGGATCAATATTTTAGTATTATGTCCATTGCAAAATGCTTAACTAATGTTGTAAAGGATAAAGATAGTAATGATAGCGTAAAGTGTTCAAATGTGCATAGTAATTCTAGTTCTATTAAGTTACCGCAGATTACTCTCCCCTCTTTCGACGGTTCATATGATCACTGGCTCGAGTATAAAAATTCCTATTTATCTATGATTCATACACGAAGTGATTTAGACGCAATTCAGAAGTTCCATTACCTGAGGTCTTCGCTCAAAGGTTCAGCACTCCAAGTTATAAGTGCATTAGAGTTTACCGCTGCTAATTATGCCCACGCATGGGAGTTGTTGGAGAATAGGTACCATAATAATCGTCTGCTAATCCACAACCATGTTAAATCTTTGTTTACGGCACAATCCATTAACAAAGAATCCTCTTCGTTAATCAGAAAATTAATTGATGTAGTGTTACGTAACCTACGAGCGCTCAAATCCCTAGACGAGCCCACGGACACGTGGGATACGTTAGTCATTTACATTATAGTGTCGAAGCTAGATTCTCCTACTGAGCGTGAATGGGAGAATTATTTAGGCTCGATTTCTTCTGGTAGTCATAAGACCAAAACAAAGTTAGACGATTTGTTATGTTTTTTACGGAATCGTGCCGATATGTTAGATATGGTTCACAGTAATCACACTCGAAGTACACAAAATAATAAACCTAACAATACGTCTGATAATAAAAGGTATACGAGTGCTGCGCAAGCACATCAATTACATAGTTATGTGTCTACTACGCGTAAAAATACCGGTAAACCCGAAACATCAAAACAGCTGTGTTTGATGTGCAGGCAGAATCATGCGTTATTTACATGTTTTAAATTCCTTAACTTGACAGTTCCGGACAGAATTAAATTCGTTGATAGTTCTACCGATCTGTGTCACAATTGTTTACGCACAGGTCACTTAATTACCGAGTGTGTGTTCGGGCCGTGCAAGCAATGCAAGGAAAAACATAATACGTTACTACATAACGATAATAACAATGGTATGGCATCCGTACCGGCATCGTCAGCGGCGAATGCTGATAAGAAACCGGTCTCTGTCGTGTCATGTGCGAATAATTTGTTAATCGATAAAGCGTCTTCCGTACCGTTACCACAGGTTTTATTATCCACTGCACTAGTCGAAGTCATGGATAGTAATAGCAACTATCATACAGCTCGAGCGCTGATTGATAGTGGTAGCCAAAATTGCTTCATTTCAGAAAAGCTTTCTAAACGTTTAAACGTATCAGTAATACAGTCCACTATACGAATATCGGGTGTGGGACAGTCGGTCTCACAATCGAATAAATTATGCGATATTAACATGCGATCAAAAACGAGTAAATTTAATATTTCACTGAGATGTTTTGTTTTGCCGTGCATTACGACGCGTCTGCCGGCAACTCATATTGTCTATGATACGCTCCACATCCCGGACAACGTATGTCTTGCAGACCCTACGTTCAATATACCATCAGAGATCGATTTGCTGATTGGTGCGGACGTATTTTGGGATTTGTTGGATGTGGATCGGATTCGTTTATCTAATGGTCCATACCTACAGAATTCGAAGATAGGGTGGTTAATTTCAGGTCCCATTCTTAATAAGTTATGCGTTAATAGAACTCATTGTAATTTTGTACAACAGTCGAATGTAGATACACAATTACGTAAATTTTGGGAACTAGAAGAAATTGTAAATTCGGGTTCTATTCTCACCGAAGAAGATCGTAAGTGTGAAGAATATTTTATTAACACTACTACACGAGATGATAGTGGTAGGTTCTCGGTGAGAATTCCATTGAAAGAATCGGCTGACGCGCTCGGTGAATCATATGAAAACGCTAAATCTCGTTTTATATCATTAGAACGCAAGCTAGAGCGATCTCCTTCTTATAAAAGGCTGTATAGTGACTTTATACGGGAATATATTGAACTAGGGCACATGTCTCAAATAAACGAATACGCATGGCCACACTATTTCCTCCCGCATCACGGGGTATTCCGCGAACACAGCACGACAACCAAATTGCGTGTTGTGTTTGACGCTAGTGCCACAACTACTTCTAATAAGTCACTTAACGATATACAGATGATAGGACCTCCTCTTCAAAACGATATTCTTTCTATTCTACTTCGTTTTCGGCAATATAAGTATGTTGCCTGCGCTGACGTGGAGAAGATGTACCGACAAGTACTGGTGTACCACGATCAGCGCAACCTCCAGTTAATTTTATGGCGGGAAAATTCATATGATGCGTACGGAACCGCGGCGGCTCCATACCTAAGTATGCGTTGTTTACGTCAACTCGCACAGGAAACAGAAGATAAGGTTATTGCTAAGGTCATAAACGAGGATTTCTTTGTCGATGACTTAATCACTGGTGAAGACGATCCTCAGCTTTTATTGAATATTTGCGAAAAAACTTCGGAAGTTTTAAAATCGGCTTGTTTTCCTTTGCGGAAGTGGACATTCAGTGATGACGCAAATATAAAAGAATCTAAAGAATTAGCGATCGGGGAACATTGTCAAAACAAAACTCTCGGTTTAGGTTGGCAAGTCGATAAGGATGAACTTTATTTTACCACGAACTTAGAAAATAAATCTAAAGTTACTAAGCGAAGTATGATGTCGGTCATTTCACAAATCTACGACCCTCTAGGTCTTTTATCGCCGACAATAATTATAGCAAAAATATTGCTTCAAAAATTGTGGCTATGTAAGATCGATTGGGATGATTCGGTTCCGAACGATATCGAATGCTTGTGGAATCGATTCATTCAAAACTTGTCATCGTTAAGCAATATTCGTGTTCCTCGTTACGTCATGAGTCAATACACACATAATCGTGAGTTGCATATTTTCACTGACGCGTCACAAGACGCTTACGGTGCGTGCGCATACATACGTACTTGCACGGACGACTCATCTATAGAGTGCGCGCAAGATAAGTCTGCGCGCGGCCGAAATCGGAACTAATCATGGTCCACCAAAATGTGTGCCGTTTTATCAATTTTGATAGTAGAACTACCTGATTGTAGGAATATTTAACGGGAAAATTATGTTTAGCGATAAAAAAGTTAAGCTTAAAAAGCGGTAATTTGAACTTTTGCGATCACGGCAACGTTTAGCACGCCCTCAGTCGCGCGCAGAGTTATCTTGCGCGCACTCTAACAACGAAGTTGCTGTGTGCTAAAAGCAAAGTCGCGCCAGTCAAAACTGTATGCACCATTCCGCGACTTGAGTTATGTGGTGCTTTGCTAGGCGCACGGTTATATCACAAAATTATAAGTTCATTAAGACTGACTTTCACTAAAGTATTTTTCTGGACTGATTCCACCATAGTCATGGGCTGGATCAGAATGTCACCTCATACTCTAAAAACGTTTGTTCAGTTTGTTCAATCGCGTGTCACAAATAAACGAGCTTACAGGTGATGCAATTTGGTTGCATATTAACGGTAAAGATAACCCGGCTGATATTGTGTCGAGAGGTCTTCCTCTAAATGAGCTTCAAACCAATAATATGTGGTGGCACGGGCCAGCTTTTCTACAGGAACATAAATTCGATTATTCGAGTGATATAAACATAAATATAGATAAATTGCCTGAAGTAAAAATACAACATGTTAGCATGGTGTGTAGTAGTAATTCAAATGATAATATTAGTTTCATAGATTTTAACAGATTTTCTTCATTTAATCGTTTGCGGCGCGCGACAGCCTATATACTACGTTTTATAGGTAACACGCGTACGAGTAAACAACATCGCAGAACCGGTTCGTTATCTGTCGATGAGTTAGACGCTTCAGTTGTAATGCTTGCACGGCTCGCGCAACGCCAATCATTCTATAACGAATATAATGATTTAGCTAAGGGATCGATAGTGAAATCTAAAAGAATAATAGGTCTCAACGTTTTTCTCGATGAATTTAAATTAATACGTGTTGGTGGGAGATTGAGTAACTCACCACATTTTGATAATAATAAAAAACATCCAGTATTATTGTGTGGTAAACATAGATTTACAGTGTTGTTGTTTTCACATGAACATATACAATTGTTGCATGGTGGACCTCAGCTCCTACTGGCTTGTGTGCGTGAGGCTTGGTGGCCTCTCGGAGGGCGAAACCTAGCTAGGAAAACTGTACACGACTGTGTCAAGTGCACGCGCATCAAAGGGAAAACTATAAGGCCTCTCATGGGTAACTTGCCGGTTGAACGTCTGGAACCCGGCTTCCCTTTTATGCGCTGTGGCGTTGACTACGCAGGGCCAGTGATGATCCTGAATCGTAGGGGCAGGGGGGCTAGTCTCATCAAAGGTTACATATGTTTATTTGTTTGTTTATGTACTCGTTCCATTCATCTCGAATTAGTAACAAGTCTTTCAACAAAAGATTATATCCTTGCGTCAAAACGTTTCATATCACGTAGGGGTAAGCCAGCGGAGATAATGTCAGACAACGCAAAGAATTTTGTAGGGGCTGAAAAGGAATTAGTTTCGTTTATTGAAAATAATAGCACAGATATTAGTGATTTCGCTTCAAACAACAATATTAAATTCAGCTTCATTCCTCCGTATGCTCCTCATTTTGGCGGTTTGTGGGAAGCAGGGGTGAAATCGTGTAAGCATCACCTGCGACGAGTGGTGGGGGACGCGAACCTTACTTACGAGGAATTCAGTACGTTGTTGGCACAAACTGAAGCCATTCTGAATTCTCGTCCCTTAACAGCTCTGTCCACTGATCCTAACGACCTACAACCCCTTACCCCCGCTCATTTCCTCATCGGCCGGCCTCTGACCGCTCCAGCCTGCCACGATCTGACAGCTACACCGAGTCACCGCTTGCTGCGCTACGACGTGATCGAGCAGATGAGGCAAAGCTTTTGGAAGCGATGGGCAAAAGAATATGTATCGGAGCTGCAGACGCGGACTAAATGGAAGACTCATCAAGATTCCATTACGCTCAATCAACTCGTTCTGATCAAAGATGACAACCTGCCTCCCCTCAGGTGGAAGCTAGGAAGGATTGTACGCATTCATCCCGGTGCCGATGGAATCTCAAGAGTGGCTGACCTACTGACAGCATCAGGCGTCACACGCAGAGCGTTTTCAAAAATATGTCCGCTGCCAGTAGCTGACGTGCCGTCCTGCTGATCCTGTTGGAACGTCGTGCTTCCAAGGCCGGGGGCATGTTGGCGCCATACCTAACGCCATCTATCGCTCTCATCGTGAAAACTAACTTCGACACAAACTGATAGATGGCGTGCACCTCAAAACATAAATCAAGTGGATTGAAAGAAGCTTGGGAAAGAAGCCTGTCGTCACTACGATTTTTTCCACTTCGACTACCACCTACTTGTACCATATAAAATTATTGTAATTCTGTATAAACGTTAAAAGTATACCGATTCATGTACTTCAAAAATTCAGATAAAATAAACGCATACATACCACGATCAATAAACGTATTCATTGAAGAAGAGCCCTGGACGACTCCTGACTACGAATAAGCGTAAGAAACATTCTCTTTGATAGTATACTTAATTCATATTCATAAGTTTACAGTCAGATCATTAGTTTGCTTTTAGAGAAACAGACAAGTCTATCGCGTGATGCATGGCAGGGCGTTCTGGCCGCTTACTGTGTTAAAACTGCCTAAAAAGTTCTAAGAAAAGGATTCGTAAGATAGAAACTTATATTGGATTCTACCACTGATTACAGACAACAGCCACATTAAGATTTATGTAATGGTTTAGTTTCAAAACTGTAGGAAACGAAGTACTTAGTTACTAAGTACTTATATTGCGGTGAAGAGCGGCAGTTTTTGGGAGCTGTCTTTTGTACTATTGTCGTTCAAAAAGAACTAAGAAATTCTTTCTAGTCTATTAGTCCGGTTGCGTACCGCCCGTCGTCCCAGGACGACACTTAATTGTCTTATCTATTGTGTCTACAGGGTGTTAACGAATTCGTGTAATTCCTTAAAAACTACTGATGTAGCTGTCTACATCAGTAGTTTTTAGCATGATTAAATTAACCCCGCACGGGATTTAGCATGATTAAAAATAAAAAATAAAATATTATTTTTTCATGCGGCCTTGTTACCGATCGTATCTAAACCACATTCAGTAAAAAAATAAGTTTTTTTTTGCGAAAAAAATATTTTATTTTTGTGAACATTTCGATGCCACGGATAAATTAAGGAAAGCACATGGCTGGCAGGCACGACTAACGCGATATCGCTCTTTGCAGTCAGATAACTCAAGGCTCTAAAATGACTCAGAAATAGAAAACCAAGTTCTTTTTTGAATTTTTATTTTGTTGATTTTCAAAAATTCCCATTTAGGGTTAATATCTGTGTCACCAGTAGATCGCGTGGTTTGAAGGAATTACACGAATTCGTTAACACCCTGTATATTTACGGTGATTGAGAGTTTAAATAAATGAGTTTGGAAGTTTGGATTGCTTTCGACCCTCATGCGCATCTCCCTAAGTAAAGAACGACCTGATAAAGATTGCAGGTAGTCGCGCATACAAGCGGCATATATCAGATCTTCGATGTTTATGGAAAAGGCCTAAGTATGTCCCACAGTGGAAGAATTAACGCTGCTATAATGATGATAAGGGCCATCCTAAGACAATCTAAGATTTAATTTCTCTTGCCTCTCTTTGTCCGCAGACTACTGTCGAAGACGCAACAGCCAACACCGACGCCGTTGTTGACGCTATGCGGCGCGCCGCCCCCCTCCAGGAAGCGAGAGGAGCTGACCGCGCTCGCAAACCTCAGAAAGAAGGTGTCACCCGCTATGATGCAGCCCGACAAGTAAGTTTATGTTTATTTTAAAGGAAAAAGGGGTCATTTTGAAATAGTACCCATTTCAAAATGATCATAGATGTCCCATGTTGGGCGCCAATAAAACTTGGCACCGTAATACGAGTAGCATGCATAGCTAGATTCATAAACAAATTCCAAAAGTATTAATCTAACATGCAAGTAGTTTTTTCATAGTGAAAAACATCACCTTATTTGCAACTTATCACTAAAATTCAATGTTTCGGCACGCGTCTGTTGTGTTTATAGTGCATAAAATATATTACTTATGTAGATTTACCTCGCGCGAGATATACCTACTATAATATAATTTTGGAAAGTATTGTCGGACATGTTTGAAGAGTAAAGTTAGGAAAATTAAATGAAAACAGAGTCGCAGTTAAAAGATAATTATCAAACATTCTGCACTGTGAGTCTATTTTTAAACTGTTATTTAATTGTCCCATGTTGGGCGCCAATAGAATGTTAACATTTTCATGGCCCACGGTGGGTGCCATTAATAATTTTGGTATTTCAATATGGTCCATGTTTGGTGCCAATTATACAATTATTTCGTATGGGGATATTATTTTAATTCGCTCGACGACGAAATTACGTTACTCAAGTTGCATTTTAACCAATATAAAATTATATCACGCCATTTAAGTACTAACATTGTTGCTGTTGAACAAGGAAGGAAAGAAAAAACATCGCGTTACCAGCCTTCAGCCATTTAGCGAGTAGTTACTATACAATTTAGCAAACTACCTGCACATCGCGTGTTGAATTCCAATGCTTCTCAAGGCCCGACGAGGGTGGAAGGTGGGGTGGGGAGATAAGTATTACAATGAAATGCTCCCTTATAACTTCCTTCAAAACCCAAGAGAAGCACACGAAATCTTGATACCTACAGTATTTCGGAACTTGACAGTTGAAAGGAGTATAAATTTCCGGGGTAAGTTAGTTCGCAAACTAGTTGTTGAGGTCATGAACAATGGCCCTTAATGGCGAATTCTTCAACGTCCATTACGAAGTGTTCTCTTTTAGAGGTGGCGGCTGACGGCTTTAGTACCAGGATATAGTGAAATTTTATCGCCATTTACCGGGTTGCTATAAGCAGTGGTGAACCTAGGGTGGGGCAAGTAGGGCTCGTGCCCTAGGCGCCATTCAAACAGCGTAAAATATTCAAATTAAAACAACAATATAATTGATGTTACTATTCAAATTATCACGCGACTCCTACGATGTTCTGACTCAATAAAAAAAGCCCCCGAGACTATTTTTAGTGTAAGTATTTGTTTATTTTGTATTTAGATAATTTACGAAAGGGCGCAACTTCGATGTTCCCCCAGGTGCTATTTTCTATTGGTACGCCCCTGAATCCTGTACATTTCATGTTGGTACTTTACTTCGCCGTGTTCGTTTACATACATGTCAGACTGCAGTGCCGTCCGCCCCTTAGCATCATTATGTAACTTTTTACCAATAAAAACATGTTTTATGCTAGCATTAATAATTTAATATGTCTCGAGATGAACACAAAGGCGCCGTTCCTCATCAAGCAGCGGTTACATTGAATTTAGCGGAACATACCTCAGGACAAGTGCTACATTATTCATAATGAGTACTCAGTTAACACTACACGGTAGGGATGTTACGTAGCCCGGATCTTTATCTCCAAACAGAGTTCCCAGACCTTGCTTTCCAGCTGTTTTTAATTGCTAATATTTTGATCAACGGCATCGGAAAAAAGCCCGATATGTCATTTTGTCCGTGTATGTCATTTTGGACGTACTTCCCCTACTGTCTAACGTTCCAATGTGGCTATTTTGCCGAACCGAGAAATCTATGAATATGCATGGTGTAAACGAATTCGTGTAATACCTTGAAACCACATGATCTATTTCTGGTATAGATTAAATCCCGCACGGGATTTAGCTTGAAAAACATAAAACATAAAAAAACAATTTTTCGTTGCGGTTGCGGTATGTGGTTGTATCTAAACCACAAAAAAAGGTTTAAAAAAATAGTAACAAAATTATATTTTTATGGTAGAATATTTCGATGCCAAGCATAAATTAATGAAAGCACGGCGACACAGCTGGCGGGCACGACTAGCGCGATATCGCTCCGCGCACCCAGTTGACTTGGGGCGCTAAAATAATTCAAAAACAGAATAAAAAGTTTGCATTTTGTTTTCTTTTGTTGGATCTCAATAAATCCCATGCAAGGTAAATCTGTTTCACTAGTATATCAAGCGGTTTGAAGGAATTACAAGAATTCGTTTACACCCTATAGGCACAGTCTACCTATATCTTATTCCTTACAGTCGGTCAACGTAGAACATTGTCGCAGAGCAATCGTGCGGGGGGTTGCGGGGTGAAGGAGCGGAGGTTATGTCCCGAGTAGCCATACTGCATACTCGGGACATAACCTCCGCCCCTACATAATTTTGACATTTCATAGGACCTGTCAAATGTATGGGCGTTGACCCACTTTATGTAGGTAGTAAGAAGGTACACTGTGCTATAGGTATAATTACTTATTTAACCGAACATCTTTTGTTCTCAGGTACAATTACTACAGGAATGACAACGAACAAAATAAAAACACCATTGAAGAGCCCCTAGACAACAGGCCCAAACTTTTACAAAGGGTAAGACTTTCTTATTATAATACATGTGTCTGATCCAGTCAGGCATCTAGTACTTAGTAGATAAGTTTTAATAATGTTCACGAAATTAACACTTAGGTAATCCTCATTGAGTAAAATTTGGGGTGTATTAAAAGAGCCTTCACGATCACGAGTGACGTCACTTCTCACACCGATAATCAGCCCTCATCAAGCTGTCTCTCCCCCCCAATCCCCCGCCAGCAACGCCCTAAGCCGAGGTCCGAGTCCCACTAGGGGTCGCCCTTAGTGCTGTTCTTGCAGGTAGTCATGATGTTAGTGCAGTACAAGTAGTTAGCTTAGGTTAATTATTTTACTTCCCCCCCATTGGCTGGAGACCCTTCAGGTCTCGCCAATAACTGCCCGGTTACGTAGAAGGGGTCCCCAAGGACCATCTACAGCAGTACAAAAGAAAAAAAAAATTACGACACTTCAGAACGTCCGACGCACTCAGGGTAGTCGGCCCCGCTACCAACTTCGCTGACTATCGAATCTTTTCATCGAGAGAGAAGAAGAAGAATATAGAGTATAAACATTATTTACTGTTGTAATACTATAATAAACAGAGGTTCCCACAAAAACAAGTTGTCGAATAGCTCTACAAAACTATACATTATCATTGTGGTCCGATTCTGCTGTACAGAGCCTAAAATAGAGTAACTGGAATTTTTGAATATAGAATATTATTGGACTGTTTCACATTCGTCGGGTAACTGGGACAAAAAAAATGGCGGAAAGGAAAAAAAAAATTGTTTATTGACACATAAATTACATACCTACAATTGTATTAAAGTAGGCACAGTCTTTGGTTATTTATTACAATATGTAGGTACTGTTACTGATTCCCAAACTAGGCCAGAGCCTGTATCTTGGGAGACAGTGTTCAGTCGCACAAAAGGTAGAACAATACTGTTTATACATAAGGTTAAGTTCGCTGTTTATACCTACTTTAGTAATTAATGCTCGTAATTATAATATATTTGTGATGTAGTATGTGTCCATCTGTGGTGTGTGTGTGTTGTGTGTGTGGGTGTGTGTGGTGTGTGGGTAATTCGAAATTGTGGGATTTATATTGGGTAAGTAAGAACAGCGGCAGGTTTTCTACATACTTATATATAGAGAAACTGTCAAACCGCCATATTTATTTCTCAAACAAGATCTAACCGACGCGCGACGATTGTGTCACAGGCCCTAAACCTTATAGTAAAATAAATGCGTCTCCGTATCGCTAAACTTTTTTGGTTCGATAATCCATATTTCAATAATTCCATTTACTGCACTAATGAAAGTGCTTCTTAATAATTATTTATTCAAACTTTTACAAAGTAAACGAAGATACAAGTATCTATCTAAGTAGTCTACCAGATAAACGAACATGTTCGAACTTCAAATTCAATTTCAAAGTTTACCGAATAAAGACGAATTTTAGCGAAAATTCACGAGCGCGAAGCTCGGTTACGTCACTAAACTTTAAAACTCGTGTCAAAGTTTTGCAAGGGCAACACAGCATGTACGCTACATAAAGCATAATGTTTACGTCTCATTGTTTACGTCATGTAATATGCATAATATTATGATCTTGAGAAATGGAACGCGTCCTTGACCTGATGCGGAAGTGTTTTTGCCGTGAAGGACCCGAGGGCGCTCACTGGGCCGCTTCCAACCATGAAAATGAACTATAATGTGATAAAAAAGGGCCACCTTTACCAACATTTGTATTTGGATTACGTCCCAGGTGTATTTGGGGCCTAAAAGTTTAATAATGGATTTTTAGCAATCGTAGATAGGGAATTAAAAGGTTAATTGAATATCTAATATTAAATGAACCTGCCTCAAAAGTCTCCTTTGAGTAAAATTAGATACCTTCATTAATTAAAGGTAGGTCCCACCAGGTAGCGTTAATTTTCCACCCTTTATGTAATATTTTGCAATATGTCGTAGGTATTTAGGTATATGAAATGTCTAAAGGTATTGGGCACAATGTCTGATCAGGATCTGAGAAAATCTATGAAATGTCAGAAGCTTCATTCTCGTAATTAATTTGAAGTAAGACTGAAGGTTGACCGAACTGAGATTAAATTATGAATTGAGTAAAAAATGGTATTCTGGTACACTTAAAGTTCGGTCCGGCTTCAGTATCATCTCAGTCTATCTCGATATACCTAATGTCAATTCAGCCAACTTATAAATCTATTACCGATAGCATACCAATATTAAAGTCATAGACTAAAATTCTAGAAGTAAATGAGAATTCCAGCTTGTCAAAATGGCTCAGTACATAATGTAACCAGAATACCCTTTTGGCTTCAGTCAACTTTCAATCTCATTTCAATGTAATCTCACGTTTGACGTTGTTTGTTAACGAACAAGAATACCATTTGTCATATTTATGAGATTGAGATTAGACTGAAACTAGATCTATACTAAGTATATTTTGAACATTTTTAAATACGATAATTGGCCTTCTGATCGGATGTTAGGCACAACCATTCATACATAATATATTATAGTAGGTACTGCAGCTTGTTCGGACCGTATTTTATTGGATTCAGATCGGACGCAGTGCATAAGCGCTCTTCGGGTGGATAGCTACAATGGGGGCTTAACCTACACTCGAGAGCAATAAATCCGTGTGACTGAGGGAAACTTTAATATCTCGGAAACTAAAAATGATAGCTTATTGAAATTAAAAGTTTTTTATAGATTAATACTAAGTAAGTAGTCAAATTAAATTAATAAAACTTCTTAACCGCTTGCGGCTTGCGGCCCGACCGACGAACCGATTCGTCAGTGCCATTGTTTATCTATTGTGTCTATAATTACAGTACTTGAGACTTTAAATTATTATTATGAGCCCATGTTGTCCCACTGCAGGGCAAAGGCCTCCCCTCCCTCCTTCCACCGTATACTGGGTGTCAAACTTACGGATCGCATCAGAAATTCCATACTTCGCTCTAAAACACAAATAGCCGAATGTTGGCCTCACAGCTGCTAGGCTAAAATGGAACTGGGCTGGTCATGTCTGCCGCATGTCGGAGACTTTAAATAGTCTATAAAATAATTATAATTTGAATAAGCTAGCATTCCTAGTTTTAGAGGTTTATCTCAGTGACACAGATTCATTGCTCCGATCGTATATTATTTGTATACAAGGTGTAACGTAAGAGCACAACCTCTTAAGGGGTCACTGTACCTACTCATCATTATGAACAAGTTTTACTATGGGACTAAACATGAAATCGCGAAAAAAACAGGTGTTCCCTACATTTTGACGAGTTATGCGAACATTAATGTAGGGAACAGCTGATATTTTTTCGCGATTTCTAGTTTGGTCCCATAGTAAGTAAAAGTTGTTCATAATGATGAGTAAAGTGACCCCTTAAGAGGTTGTGCCCTTATTTATGTTACACCTTTTAAAGGTAGCACCTAATTAATGCAGAAAAGTATACCGTAAGATAGAAAAACAAAAACAAAATGATGAATATTGAAGAACCCTGTCTCAGTGTATTCCATGTGTGGAACCTATGTGTAAACCTAGATAAATTAATAAAATAATTTAGAAGAAAAAACTGTTTTCTGCCTTCTTTTAGAAAACAGCGTACAGTAGTCGTAAAATACTTTGCCTCTTTGAAGTGAGGAACAGAACGCTCAAAGCCTGTTTTCAGAGCGGCAAAGTCCTTTACGAGTACCAAATAACTTTGCCTCTCTGAAGTGAGGAACAGAACGCTCAAAGCCGGTTTTCAGAGCGGCAAAGTCCTTTACGAGTACCAAATAACTTTGCCTCTCTGAAGTGAGGAACAGAACGCTCAAAGCCGGTTTTCAGAGCGGCAAAGTCCTTTACGAGTACCAAATAACTTTGCTTCTCTGAAGTGAGGAACAGAACGCTCAAAGCCGGTTTTCAGAGCGGCAAAGTCCTTTACGAGTACCAAATAACTTTGCCCCTCTGAAGTGAGGAGCAAAATGCTCAAAGCCTGTTTCAGAGAGCCAAACTTATTTTACTTGTCGTTATTTTGTTACAAAAACAAAAGAAACATTTCTCAGTTCTATCTCATTACGTAATAGCGTCACGAAGTTATCGAATTTATTTTCGATGTCATTAAGCCAATCATCGAAGTATCGAAGTACGTACTTCTCGTTCAGTGATGAATGGTCTTCCTGATATTGATGGATGACTGTACAATTATAATGAACGAACTCTTCGATTACCCGTTACATTGAAAAGCTATTACTTATAGACATCGGTCTGAAAACTCCGGAAAAGGCTAGTTGAAAACTTTTAACACGTTCAACGCCGTAACGGACAATGGTGGGCGACACTCCATACCCTTGTGGGGGCCCAGTTGAAAAACAATGATTTTACCTTTGTTATTTTTTGCAAAAACCAACCAGTATGGGGTAGTCTAGAGGGCCGGTCTGGTCCCTTTTCAGACGATATAAGATATAGCACGAGTTTTCTGTCCGTCGGCTTGCCATAGAGTTTTATAAACTCCTCTGACGCGCGGTCACCTGTGGGCGACGTGGCCCGAACGGTAGAGTTGGTTGTCGGCCAACTGTGGTCGTCACGGCTCCAATAAACAATCTATTTTTTATCGTCAGCAGTCAACGCGTTAAAGAAGCTCTCAAATTCGATCCTATGATTTATTATTACATCGTCGGATGGATCACTGTAAAATATCCCGTGTAGGGACGGGCTAGAATATAAAACTTCCTCATCGCATGCTGGGAATAGACACTATAAAAATAGTGAATCGGGTCTTCTCGCGTAACAAACTTTAAGAGGCACAAAATACCTTTTATCCCGACGTTTCGGCCGAATTTCACCGGCCGTGGTCACGGGTAGACTGAAGTGGCGGAGCAGTTGTCATCTTCGTGAAGCAAGGGCATTTTCATCTACCCTCACTTGATCTTGATTTTTTATAAAATTTTTGTGCCTCTTAAAGTTTGTTACGCGAGAAGACCCGATTCACTATTTTTATAATGTGTACAAATCGCGAAAGGTTAAAAACATTTATTGCAAAGGGAATAGACACGTCTTGTAAGATTTAAAAAAAAGCAGCATTCTTGGTGGTAGGATCTATTAGGCCCGCGCCGCCTGGCTAGTTATCTGTTACGCTGGCTAGAAACAATATGTATACGGTTTAAACAACGTGTAACATTATTAGTAGTTAAGTAAAGTAGTTTGTTAAGAATCGGCTATTGAATCGATTTCAGCCATTTTTAGGGTTCCGTACCCAAAGGGTAAAACGGGACCCTATTACTAAGGCTTCGCTGTCCGTCTGGCCGACTGTCCGTCTGTCCGTCTGTCTGTCCGTCTGTCACCAGGCTGTATCTCATGAACCGTGATAGTTAGACAGTTGAAATTTTCACAGATGATGTATTTCTGTTGCCGCTATAACAAAAAATACTAAAAAACCGAATAACATAATTATTTCAGGGGGCTCTCATACAACAAACGTGATTTTTTTGCCGTTTTTATAGAAATGGTACGGAACCCTTCGTGCGCGAGTCCGACTCGCACTTGACCGGTTTTTATTAATATTTACTTACGTACTTAAAAACGTGCTTTTTACTTATCCTTCTTTTAATTTAGATAAAGTATGAAACAATGTCACGGCTTGAATTTTAAATACAGTTAACAATAAAAAGTAATACTTACTAAGTAAAGTAAATACTAAGTACCGTCCGCGAGGCCTAAACTGAGCTTCGCATTTGTGTGAGAATGATGAATGTAAACCGGTATATACTGCTTTTTGACAATCGATTCTATGTGCACTCACACAAATGCAAAGCTCAGCTTACGCCTCTCCAGTTGTACTTAGTAGGTACTTACTAAGTATTTTCGCTTGCGTGTAATTTTGAACCCATTAGTGACGATTTTCCATACAAACTTTCATCCTTAGGGGTTGAATTTCGAAAAATCCTTTCTATTCCTTGTCTAAATTATAAAGGGAAACTCTGTGCAAAATTTCAGCTTTCTATGTCCAAGGGTTTGGGCTAGGCATTGATAAGTCAGTAAATCAGTCAGTCAGTCAGGACTTTTCTTTTTATTTATATAGATAAATAAATAATAATAAGACTTGGCACACGAGGTTGTAGCTATGTGGGATGTTGATTCAGCAATCATTGTGCCGATAGTCGTTAAGGCCAATGGTTTAATAGCCAAGAGCCTCGACCAACACCTAAAGAGGCTCTCGTTGGGCGACTGGATCAAGGACCTGATACAGAAGGCGGTACTTCTGGACACGGCGCGTATTGTTAGGAAGTTCCTCTCTCTGAGGCCCAGACCACCGGTAGCTTGGACCCTGTTCCCGATGCCGGTGGGGCTACCTACTAAGTATATATTTATATTTTTAAATGTTTTTATTTTGTATAGAAATATTTAAAAATGTAATCTTATATGTCTTTTAAGTGAATCAACGGAATAATAATAACTAGTTTTAGTAGTAGGTAATAGAGCCACAGAATAAAAAATAGTACCTGACAGTTATAGAGCTCCTTGTAAAAGAGCTCGTCCGGTGAAGTATCTACTATCGACGTAACTATTTCTTCTGCCAAGCATTGATGTGTTCCGGTTTGAAGGGTATGGATGTCCGTGAAATAACAGACATAAGAGACTTTACAACTTTATCTCTAAGTTTAGCAACGCATTACCAAATCCATTGGTGTTGTAGGTGCATATACGGCAGTAATCATTTTCATCAAGTAGGACGTAGACTCTATTGTTTGCCATGGGCCTGCGGACTGCGAGCGTTGGGTGGCTCGCCGTCCGATCAGAACCAGGTGGCCTACTCGCTAAGTCCGTCAACGAAGTTAGTCGCCCGTCCGAAAGTAGCCCGAAACGTAGGAGTGAACAAAACAAGTGTTAAGTTCAACTTTTCGGACGGGCAAAAACACGTCGGTAGTAGGGACAACTGTCATAACGTGTTGTCATTCATTCTTATTTCGGGCCCCGAAATAATTGTATGTCCATAGGTGATAGGTAAGTAGGAAACGCTCGTAACTAAGGCCGAAACCACGGACTTCGTGCTTAGGGGGGAGTAGACCCCCAGGCCCGGTTCGACGCGCGACGCGGCGTTGTGTTCCACGCGCACCTCAAAAAGATGTCAACTTAGTAGACGGGGCCTGCTAGGGCCAGTGCCTGCCAGGGTTGCGGAATTTGTTCGAAAGAGTTACCGCGGCCCTGGAACGCAAAGGGCATTAGGAAGAACACAGATGGGTTTTAGTCAGTAAGAGTCTGACACTCCCTTTCGCTCCTCCCAGAGCGGAAGGAGTCATATGACGATTTCAAGTCAATGAAAAAAAAGCTTGCCAACCTACAATATATTTTTTTAAACATATCCTTTATTATTCATTTTAAAAAAACCTTCCCCGCTCTAGGATTTCTCCTGTATTGTGGTGGGTGCGTTTACAGGCAAATCTTAACATGCACAAACACCCAGGCCCGGAACAACTATCTGTAGGCTATAAAAATATTTGTTCCGTGCGGGAATCAATCCCACGACCCTTAGCGCAGAAGCCAATTATTCTGCTACACCAAACGTGTCGTTAAAGTTTAATCGTTCGAAGTTACTTTTTTGCTAAATTGAATTCGTTCTAGCACAGTACTTACCAACACCTACGCTATAGGTACACTTGTAAACGAACATAGAAACTTCTTATCACCTCCATAGTTCATTAATCACTGACTCAGCAGAAACCCGGGAAACTAATTTCCGCGGCGCAATAATAGAGTTACGCACCGTACGTAAAAAATCGCGTTAACTCTGAACGACTACTCAATAGACTCGGAAAAGTGGACTCAGGCCTATAATACTGGAGTAGGGTTAACAAGAATAAGAATAAAAACTAGGTATTTGTGAAAAACACGACAGGTTTTACATAATACATAACATCACGCCTTATTCTCGAAGGGGTGGCAGAAGTGTATAACCCTCATTTCGATGTTTTATCTTCCATGTAATAGCGGGCGAGCCTATTGCCCTGGGCACAAATTCAGACTCCGGGCTGCTACTGAGAAATTCCACCCGGAAAAAACCCAATAACACCAATAACCCGACCAGGGATCGAACCCCGGACATCACGCTCAACAGTCGCGCTTGCTACCGCTAGACCAACGAGGCAGTCGATAGGTTTAGAAGATAGGTTTTATTTCAGCAAATATCAGCAGCGGCTCAGATCAACGTAATCAGCCTATTAGTGTTCCCCTTTGGGCAAAGGCTTCTTCTCAGAATGAGAACGTTCTAGGCCTCATTCCGCCACGCTTCACTGGTGCGGGTTGGCTGACTATGCACACCATTGAGAACATTTTGGAGCCCTCTCAGGTGTGCAGGTTTCTTCACGATGTTCTCCTTCTCCGTTAAGACGACACGTTTGGTGCAGTGGCTAAGCGATTGGCTTCTGCGCTACGGGTCGTGGGTTCGATTCCCACACGGAACAAAAATTTGTATGGCCTACAGATGGTTGTTCCGGGTCTGGGCGTTTGTTTGTGAGATTTGTGTCTGTAAACGCATCCACGATACAAGAGAAATCTTAGTGTGGGGAAACTTTTTTTTTTTTTAAAAAGAAAGAAAAGAAAAGAAAGAAAATTAACACAAGTGATAGGTAATCAAACTCTGATCCGCATATGAATTCGAAAAGTCAGAGGTGCAGGCCGGCCCCCCGTTTCACAACCTTTTCGATAAGCAGTCGTCGACCGATTCGATTTGTTATCTCGTTCTGTAAATGACACAACAATATAATCGTTCAGGGGTGATTCTATTATTACAGTTTTAGCTAATATCGGTATGTCAGGATTGCGAGCAAGGTAAACACAGTAAATAAAACCAACATAGACTCTCCACCACTGAGAGTACTTGTATTTGGGTTAATATTAGTAACATTAACTAGATCACAGTATATTACTTTACACAATTATTACAAGATCATAAAATAAGGACAAGCTAATCAGATATAAAAGGTCAGACTTCTTCAGCTGTTCAACACGGAATGCTCTCGCTGCGTCGAATGACCACCGCCTTTATAACCTCGGGTGGGCCGATCCATATCGACGGCTACCCTCTCTTGTCAACATTGCCCAGTGTTACCCGCTATCGATAACACGGCCCTCCTGCAAAACACACGTCCTCGTGTGTTGGTGGTTGGTGGTTGACGCACCATCAACCCCCATCGTCAAGATTGTACATCAAGGCCTAACTTCAGTGACACCTTCGGACCTTAAACAGAAACAAATAATACAGTACACATCTCGGCCACACCTGATCACTCATCTTTGACCTCGTCATGTTACTCATGTCTTTGACCAAAGTAACATGAAGAGCATCCAAAGAATGTTTGTATCGATTAGAGCTTGTTATCCCATCGACGGCCAACAAGCTCATCACCCGTGGCTTAAACTAGTTGATATTCATTCAGTATCAACCTAGTTCTATATTCGTTCATAACTTCTCGTATCAAAATCTTACAAACATCCACACATTACATTTCCAACATTTTCACAATAAAATACTATCTCAGATGCCTATTAGACAGTTCTACTTTGGTTATACATCAAATTTTAGTTATTCAATAAATCATAATAGGTACATAAACACACAATCTCATTATACACAAATTCATAAAATCATTTAAATACATTTACAATATTTTTCAGGGCTAAATATCTCATTATAGTTTTTCACAAATTCATAATACATAAACACTTAAAATATTTCTTGGTTAAATATTTCAACGATTCACAAAGCCATAATACATAAACACTTAAAATATTTCATTCGTAAAAATCTCATACCTAATTATTCACAAAATCACAACATAATATCTCAATAATTTACAAACTCATAGTACATTTAACACTTAAAATATTCCATGATTATAAATCTCAATTATTCACAATTCATTTTACCAGCATATAAACACTTCAAACTCATAGTACGTTAAACACTTAAAATATTTCAAGATTAAATATCTCATTATTCATAAACTCATAGTACACCCTTAAAATAATTCACGATTATTATCTCATTATTATTCACAAAATCCTACATTCTTAAATATCTCAATTCTTCACGAAATCATAAAACAAACATCCTAAATGTTTCATGGTTAAATCTCTTATAATCATTATTCACAGTATCATAGTACATAATTATAAACACTTAAAATATTATCTCAATTATTCCCAAAATCATAATACTTAAATTAATAACCTTTAAAACTTTTCATGATCAAAATAATATCTCAATTATTCACAAACTCTTATTACAAAACTGACATGATGTTTTAAACATAACATTTCTATATTGCGCTAATAATCCAACCTTTTTACAACAATACAATACATATTAAACACATCTTTAACGAAAATAAGTCAAATTATTTTTTATTTAAAATAACTTTGACAAATTAATCTTTAACGGAAGTCATCATAGTAATTATCATCAATAATAAATATAATTTCCTGTTTTCGTCTCCAAAAAATACATTTTAAACCATAAGTAATAATAACAAACTACTTTTTAATTTCAATAAACTATTTTGTACCATTCTACAACAAGAATTATAACAAAACCAATCAAAACAAATATCAATACTTTCAAAACTTTTTCAAAACATTAATTCAAAACAGAATCTCATTTTCACTGCATTTTCATTTATCAATTAATAGCATCACCCGCCTTGGATTTAGCCAACTCATTTGGCATCACCCGCCTGGGATCCTGCTTTATCAACATGGCATCACCCGCCTTGGATCTAGCCATATCATGGCATATCCCGCCTTGGTTCCAGCCCTATAACAATTGCTTCGCCACGTTAGAGTTTCAGTTTTCCCCAGGCGAAGCCTTTGGCCAACCCCGGCTGGCCAAACCGGGCGGTGCCAAAGATCAACCCTGGTTGCATCTCACCACAAACTCTAATACGACTTGCAATGTATTTTCCTACACGAATAAATACAGATGCCGTATTTATTTTCCACGAATAAATACAGATACCATCATATTTATTTTATACTAATAAACACAGATATCATCTCATTTATTTTACACGGATAAATACAGATAACATCTCTTTTATTTTACATGAATAAGCAAAGATATCATTTAATATTTATTTTACACGAATAAATAACCTCTCATATTATATTTCCTTCATCAAAATTCCTTCACACATAATAAAATGGTTGTGACTCACCGGATTTATCACATTTTCTCATTCTCACACTTCTCACCATTGTAATATCAAGTTTTTGTCAGTCCGTCTATAGGGGATTTAACTTTTCAAAAATTTTTACATGTGGGTATACAATCATAATGTGGACTGGTTTTTTCTTGTTCCACTTCTGATGTAAATGACACAACAATATAATCGTTCAGGGGTGATTCTATTATTACAGTTTTAGCTAATATCGGTATGTCAGGATTGCGAGCAAGGTAAACACAGTAAATAAAACCAACATAGACTCTCCACCACTGAGAGTACTTGTATTTGGGTTAATATTAGTAACATTAACTAGATCACAGTATATTACTTTACACAATTATTACAAGATCATAAAATAAGGACAAGCTAATCAGATATAAAAGGTCAGACTTCTTCAGCTGTTCAACACGGAATGCTCTCGCTGCGTCGAATGACCACCGCCTTTATAACCTCGGGTGGGCCGATCCATATCGACGGCTACCCTCTCTTGTCAACATTGCCCAGTGTTACCCGCTATCGATAACAGTTCCGTCTACGATTCTCGTAACGAGAGTAAACGAGATAGCTTACCGAATCGTTCGAAAACTGACTAATCGAATCGTTCTGAAGACCCCTTGAGGGCGGGATCGAACTCAGATCTCAGAGCTGGATGAAAAGCGTATTCAACCGTACGGGCCTGTCCACATCTCCACGTCACGACGTCGTCAACGTGGAACGGTGCGGTAACGTGACACGGTGCGTTGAGGTAACGTGCAAATTTACGTTACCGTATCGTAAAAATGCACGTCAGGATCATTGTTAGATTTATCGTTGACCATGTAGATCCTGAATTTTAATAAGAGAAACAGTAAGGTGTGGTTTTAAAGCATCGGAGCACATAGACGGCAATTAACTCGCGGGCGTGGAGAGCGCGGGCGGAGCGCAAATACGTTTGCGCTTGCGGCTAGAGGTGGAACGTGTTACGATACGGTAACGTAAATTTGCACGTTATTTCAACACACCGTGCCGCGTTACCGCACCGTTCCACGTTGACGACGTGAGCTATCACAGCGACACGTTTGTTGTTTGTAAGCTGCATTTCATTTAGGTTAAATAAAAGAGCCTCCACAAAGTACAATACCTAATTACGCCTGGCGCATCCTGAGCAGTCAGCCCCCCTACCAACCTTGCTGACTAGCAAGAAAGAAAGAAAAAACAGAAATGATCTTAATTCGCGTCGACATGAGGCAAAAAATAAAATAAAAATACAAACAAAACGAAAAAAACTGTTGGGAAAATATGCGCCACATCCGCGCAAAACGGCCATCGCTCAGCATAATGCTGTGACCTGTGACCTGTGACACGTACAAGACAGAGCCACAGCGCTGGTTTTCAGCGTCAGCCGCATGTATGAGTTTTGAAGTTTAAGTTAACCTTTTCACCACGCCATGCGCTATTCTCCTATAGCTCGTGCGACACGAGAGCAGAACAAGAAGCTGTATTTCAGCATTAACCCTAGATTTTAGGTTCCGGACAACATATGTTACTGAGACCTCGTGCTAATTTGGATTCGAGCCCCCTCTATTATAAAATTTATATTTATTACCTTATATTTGACAGAACTCAAAGCTACCAAAGAAAGGAAGTAAGTCAGATTCCGTATGCGTACCCTAATTGGTGCAAACCTCAAAGAGGGCCGAAATAAAAGAGAAAAACCCTTAACTTTGTGAGCTCCTTGTTAGTAGTTCGGTTCGTAGGAAAATTCGGTACTTTGTCACCAATTTCTGTGCCAAAGTATCTCTTAAATCGTGATTTAAGTGACCCTTGGCGTGCGGAAGGGTTTTTCCGGATTTATCTTGTGAAACAAGGGTCTTATAAGGCTTTTGACGTGGTTATTATGGGGTAAAATTGTCTGTACCTACTATGTTTACGTTTGAGGGTTTTGTTGATAGCAGATAGGGAGTAGAGTAAAGTGATTAAGGTAAGTACCTAGCACGTATTTTTTGGACCTTATTATGCTCGCTCTTTAGGGTCACCCGAACATGGGCCTCTCGCCTAGGCTTGCCAACCGTCCCGCGAGAGCAGTGACGTCCCGTTTCTAGAGCTTTAGATGATGCGTCCCGCGAAAGACATGTGTGGGACGAAAATTGTCCCGTTTTATCGTACCTACGGCTAAACCTTGTAACTTGTTGTAAGTCTTGTGCCTACTTGTATGCCAAAGTAAAACATTCAATAAAACTATTTAAAATGATTTCTAATTTAATGTTTCGCCTCCCTATACTTTGACAGTTAGGTGCCGCTTTTTTTTGCTACGTCCCGCATTTTGATTGCCAAAGTCCTGGTAAATTCATACATGAAGGTTGGTAAGCCTACTCTCGCCACAGCCACATGTGGTCGGCTACTATCAGTTCCATACATTTTGAGTAGCCGTCAACACACGTGTGGTGTGTCCCTGCAAAATGTTGAAAAAGATAACCCGCAGCTTTTGGCTGGTAATTTGTGGCTGTAGCGCCCGTGTCCGGGCACCGCCTCGTAGTAATGACAGTCGTATAATCTTTGCAGATATTATGTGATCCCTAGGTCAGTTAATACTCCACTCACGGGAACGGAAGAGATGCGTTTTAACACTAGGAAGAAGTGAAGGGCGAGCGTTTTGGGAGCTGTCTTGTGTCACATTAACTTTCAAAAAGAACTAAGTACTTACTTAAGGCGAGCTGAACCCTGGCGCGGTAGGTTTTGCTTGTTTTAGAACTCATTTTTGATAGGCAAATTAAAACATTTAGAACCCAAAATAAATTTATATTTTAGGATACATTCCTTCTCTATACCATGTACCCGTTCAATACACGATGCAATATAGTTTTCTCGATAGAAAAAAATACTGAAGTTACTTCGATTTGCAGTTTTTTCACAAGCAAAATTTCATTTAAACAAGTACTTACTATAATACATTTTTATAATTAATATTAATTTATAGGTAATTAATTTTGGAATCGATTCTACCCGATCGTTTTTTTTTATTACATTTATGTATTTTTTATCGATTTTTTAAAGTGATTTTCGGCCCGCGCGTCGTCGCTTACCCGATTGCCGTCGCTTACCCGATTACCGCGCCAGGGTTCAGCTCGCCTTAAGTAATTATTCTACAAATAGTTTATCCACAAAGACGCTACACTGCAAAAGGGTACGTTCTTCTTCTTTTTCTTAGCGTGTCGATGACAATCTACACCGTGTCGGCCCAGAACTCTGCAATGAGTTTAGCACAATCCGTAGCGTCCATTATTTCTTGTGGCGTACAGGTAACAGAGCAGGCGGGGCATGATGTTAAGTGCGCCATAGTTTGCGAAACGGCAACCACATAATTACACTCCAGGTTTGAGTTATCCGCAAATCTCTACCTGAGCAGGTTTTCCTTGCTTCGACCAACCTGAGTCCGAAGTCTGTTTAGAGACTTCCAGGTCAGCCAAGGCAACTCATGCCACTCAACAAACGGAGTGGGTAGTGAAGCCTTGTCTCGCCACAACTGGACTCTTGCCTGTGAACGTTCGCCAGTGAGTGGGAGGACACGCTGTGCAAAGCTGTTACGGCTCTTAAGTTTTAGCCGAACGGGGATGTTGTAGTGCAGACGCGTATCGCTTTCCATTTGTACATTATAAATTGGTATTGTGTTTATTCTATCGCCACACGATAGTAAGATGTGCGCACACGCACACTAACATGATAGGAGATGTGTGCATATGCACCACGCGGCTACCTCTCACAAAAAGGAGTGGGCGCGTCTTCCTGAACGCACTGTAGTCAGGAGCGGATTTGAAACGTTGGCTGCCCTAGGCCTATGAAATATTGCCGCCCCCTACTCGCTGTAAATCACAAAAAATTAAATGAACTATAGGAATTAAGTTAAAATAAATATTATTTTTTGCGAGATACTATGGACACATTTTTACTGTCGAGTTTTTACATTTGAGTTGAGTTTATTGAGTTTGAGTTGGCGGATAAGTTCATAGAATGCGCGACTACTAAAACAAAAACCCACCAAATTTTGCCGCCCCCAAAATTTTGCCGCTCTAGGCCAGGGCCTACCTGGCCTATACATAGAGAAATCCGCCCCTGACTGTAGACAATTTTGAATGAGAGTTTTAAGTTCAAGTTATTCTTCATCGTTTATCACATTATTCGATATGGTCCTCAATCGGAACCACCAGTCATGAAGGACCGTAGTCCCTGGGAAAGTAACTTCTGTCTGCAGTCTTCTGCATGTAGCTAGAATTAGTATTCTACGAAACAAAACCTTTAATCATACCTTACATCGCTTTCGACCGGAAATAAAGTTTGGTATTATTTACAACCACACTTACAAGTACAACACACCATTAACAATGATTACGAGCCAAATAATGACAGGTTACAATTTACGAAAATGGCGCAGTAAGGGTCGGTTTACACTGTGCACACATAAGTAGGTACCTACCGTTTTGAAATAAATTGCTGTTTATTTTTACGCAATTTATAGCTGATCTCCGGCTGGGGCATGAGTCTTCAACGGTCACGATGGTCACGTGCTGCCGTGCATGAGATTCAGGTTAGACTTCTTTACGGTCCCTCCAGAGTTGTGCCCTAGCAGGCGTTGCACGAGGGGGTTCTGGGGTAGTCTTTTAAGAGGACACAGTGCCCCCCCTCCACGTGCTGATGGTCACCACCATGGTGGTTTTAGTGAGGTAAGAATCCCGCACTCCCCGGTCTTTTCCCCGAAAGTCGGGCAACTTACGATTGTAGCAATGCGAAAATAAAAAAAGTGGGGTGTTCGACGGCGAAGTACTGCACTCTCGCTTATAAAACACGAGAGGTCGCCCGCAGAGTCGCCCGCGTGGATGTCGTTTAACGCGTAGATATTTCGCGGTTTTATTCGCGGTTCGGGATAAAAATAGCCTGTCCTTCTTCCAGACTATCTCTGTGCCAAGTTTCATTAAAATCGGTTCAGCGGTTTAGGCGTGAAAGTGTGACAGATAGACAGGGTTACTTTCGCATTCATAACAGTAGGGATTAACATAAACTCACGCCTGTATTCCCCGAAGGGTTGGCAGAGGTGTACACCCACATTTCGCCGTTTATGTTTACGTCCCATGTAATAGGGGGCGAGCCTATTGCCATCGACCGGGCACAAATCCAGATTCCGGGCTGCTACTGAGAAATTCCACACGGAAAAACCCAGTGACACTTTGCCAGTAGGGATTATTTGTTCTAAAAGGCTGATAAATTAAATCTGTTGTTAAATCGTATGTCAATGAATATGATTGGTCGACTATAATATAATAATCAATTACAGCATTTCACATGAGATTTCACAGATTAGTTATTATTTTTACCTTGATTTAGCCTTTCTAAAACTACGCTGCAAGTGAATAGATTTTTCAAAATACCTATCTAGTCGTAATTAGTTGCGTAAGGCCATCTAGAAACTTTGTTTAATCAGAGTGATTTTGAATCTACGTAATTACTGTTTTACCGAATTTTACATTCTACAAATGGCTTCATTTGATTTGGGGATGACCCTAATTTCTTCATTATATTCGTCCTTGACCGGAGCACCCTTATTTGTATAGAGCCGAATTAATTAAAAGATTTGAAACACAAAGATTACCTGGGGTTTCGAATATGATTCAGTCATAAATAAAACATTAAATAACTGAAGAGTTGGGATCATGAGATTTTAGTACCTAATATAATAAACCCGTAATCAGGCATAGGGCATATATTTGCCACTAACTTTTTAGGAAGATGTCGCGAAAGTCTCCTTCATATATTTTATTATTAAACATGACAATATTAAAACTTTTTACTATATTTCCGTATTAGAAAATAAAATGAGCATTTTTAGGGTTCCGTACCTAAAGGGTAAAACGGGACCCTATTACTAAGACTCCGCTGTCCGTCTATCCGTCTGTCTGTCCGTCTGTCACCAGGCTGTATCTCATGAACCGTGATAGTTAGACAGTTGAAATTTTCACAGATGGTGTATTTCTGTTGCCGCTATAACAACAAATACTAAAAAATAGGATAACATAAATATTTAAAGGGGCTCCCATACAACAAACGTGATTTTTTTGCCGTTTTTATAGATAATGGTACGGAACCCTTCGTGCGCGAGTCCGACTCGCACTTGGCCGGTTTATATTTTTATTATTTGTATAGAATTGCCAAATTGTATGTTATGTATGTAATTTTCTTATAACCTTATACCCTTATGATTAAAGCCTCGTCCCCACAAGGAACATTTGTCGAGCGACATGTGTCCCCGGTGACATCGGGCGATGTCGGGCGACGTCGGACGACATCGCCGCGACATTGTTGAAACTGTTCCTTGTCGCACAGTCGATGAAGAGTAGTGATAGAAGCCTCGTCCCCACTAGGAACATTTGTCGAGCGACATGTGTCCCCGGTGACATCGGGCGACGTGGGGCGATGTAGGGCGACATCGCCCGATGTGTCCGGGGACACATGTCGCTCGACAAATGTTCGTAGTGGGGACGAGGCTTAAGGGTTAAAATGATAATTATTATTTTTATTTTTCAGGAAAACAGTTACAATTTTCGCAAACTTATTTTTACAATAAAAATTATCTCTATAGGAAATGGGCTTAACGTTGGTGTAACCTGAGGACCAATTCTCCTGAAAGAAATCTTGATAAATCGCAACCGAACCAAGGCCGAACCGTTCATTGGACAGTTTTCAATTTCAAAAGCTGTCAAATTGTTTGACACAAAAAACAAAACCAAACGTTTTGAGATTTTTTGTCCGTTTGTATGTTTGAGCTTCACGCTAATACTGCTGAACATATTAGTTGTTTAGCAAAAATGACCGTTATAGAGCGGGTCAAGTTATAGGGTACAAATTATCACGCTATTGTGTGGGTGATGAGCAGTACAAAAATGGAGTACAATGTACTTTGTTTATTTGTTTCGACACAATGTTGTTTTCCGACTTCCACGCGGACGAAGTCGCGGGCTCAGCCACAGAATAGCTCAGCTAGTAAAAATATAGAAGTAAGTAGTATGGGTTAGATAGATAGATGGCCCATCAGATTTTCGAAAACGATATTTTCTATGTCATAAGAAAATTAATATAATGAATAAGTTGTGTTCCAGAGGCTTATCACTACATTGGAAAGAAAAATAAATCATTATCGAACATCACGAACACACGATACATCACAAATTAATCACAAAATAAAAATGAACGTGCTCTGAGAACTGCGATATAGATTACCGACACGACAGATTGGCACAAATTGGCGACGTAAAAAGGATGTCACGCGAGGATCGAGCGATCCCCACAATACGTGACTTTATAGGAGGAGCATCGATACATTTACTTTTAAAAACTCAACAGTATTCGTAACTATTGTCGATAGGATACAATTCAAAACGTTTTTAATGAATTATTTATACATATAATAAATCGAGAACGCAGTACTGCGCTGTTGACTCTACAATGAGAGTTTGATTCTTGCATAAAGTACATTATTTATTCGAGTACCTTGCCGAACCCTAAGGCCGTTTGTCTACCGCCGCCGTCACCGAGAACGAGATGACGTTGCCGAAGTAGCGATACATGTAACATTACCATGACTGAGTGTCTACCGCACGTCCGTCATCCGAGAGCGCCGTCATCTCGGCCACCGAGGTTGTGGGTAGTTCGGTGCTACCGGCAGAACTCAGTCCGAGATCGTGACGGGCCGAAATGACGGCAACACAAAACACGTCTGCACTTGTCCAATACATCCGAGATTGACGGCACCGGTGCACGGATTTCTTTCTTGTGTTGAGAACCACCGAGATCGGTCGCGGTGGACACACGATCGCCGTCACGTGTCGTTCCGAACTCGGTCCAATATAATCTCGTTTCGGAATCGTGAATGACAGTGGCGGTAGACAAAAGCTCTAGGGCGACCACAGGCTTAATGAATGAGATACCTTCGTATTGTAGCCCCAATTGTAATCTACGTTACCCGTGCATTTAAGTCCCAATTTAACTAAAGGATTTAATAATAAAACTTAGCTATCTGGCTATGAGATAGCCGACCTAGTAATTTATTACTTGACATCCCTATCATAACCCGGGATTTAAACAAAGTTTTTGTGTAAATATTAAAACATTGTTGGGGTTGAATTAGTATCGTTTGGAGTGTTATCTTCTTTGAACAGTGCTTTGCCAGGCAAGTTTTACTTTGCTAATAGGAAACTGGCTCGGAGTTCATCCGTTGCTTGGGTCCAATTAGTTTCTCATTAAGCGATATCCGTCTGTGTATTACTGAACGGATTTTGTTCCGATTTTCACGATTATATGGATTGATTCTCGGAGAAGCTTTAAATTATGTATTATTTATATAGCGTGTTGCTTGTGAATAACTATACACACTGAGCTATTCAGGATTATTGTCAGAAACGTCCATTGAAATAATCAAATATGTTTGATGAAAATTGGCGAGAATCACTTCAATGCGCCTCCAGTAAGTTCGCATGCTTACTGAAGGCGAGATGTGTTGGAAACCTTTTATATTGTATCAACTTGTGTTGCGAATCTCTAGCGAATAAGTTCTACTCTATTCAAGCAAGTAATAATATACATATTGGTAACGTACGAAGGTGTATTACCTACTGTGAGGTTTTATGTGTAGAGTGGAAGTTTCGGTACACATAATAGAGGTTTGATTGCCGTTGTGAATGATAGGTACCGTCGATCTTTTTTCACTTTTCTCGGGCGAAGACCTCAAGTTTAGATATATTTCGCTCTTAACATATGGGGGTACATTAATAATGCACTGATCTAACGGCCACCACTGGTGCCTGTTTTAGTGGTGGCCGTTGGGAGTATACCATTAAAAGAGGCCTACGAGTATACGAGTGACGATACTTAACAGAGTCCAAGTGTGTTGATATATAAATACGTCCGGCGCACTCTAGCACGCAGTCAGCCAGCCCAGTGTTTCACCACGACTTGAGCTATTCTCATAATATAGCTCGTGCTGACACGACAGATAGAGAGACCAAGATATAACATGCCGTTATTTCTGCTCATCATTCTATACAACTTTTACTATGGGACAAAGTAAATTCCTGGAAAAAAAAAGCCTGCTGTTCTTTTGTTTGTTGTGCTGTATTCACAATTTTTCTCATAAGTAGTATTTGTACAGAACGATGACTAGATGGTCATTATTTTAAGATATCAAATGACTAATCAGTCATACTTTATAATGCTCGAGGTTTTCCATCATCATAAAAAAACTACTAACTACTTCAAAGTTTAAACTAGCAAATATAAACGCTCTTTTTCAAAAATACCTAAACTTTTATGTACCTATGTATACCAGGGCTTATTGGCATTCATCGTGCTTGCGTAACTATTGAAAAATATGGAACTATCTTGTTAGGGGCGTTCAGTTTGTTGGCGCTGTGCCATGTGGTCGTGACCTTCTTTTATGTAACCAACTGCTTTATTTTTCAGGACATTTTGAATTGATTTTTAATAATTCAATGTAAGAGTGAATCGGCAGTCATGAATTGATATAAACTTTTGAACTTGATTAAATTATTTTTTGTATTAATTCCAGTAAAGTATATTATTTTTCTAACTAGTCCACTTTTGGGCTGGAAGACCTCGTCATCTGCCAGGGTTGCGGTGAACGTACTGGAGAATCCTGCGACTTTCAAGCAGGGGCCCAATTCTCCTAAAATAAATCTTGATAAATCACAACCGAACCAAGGCCGAACTGTTCATTCAGACAGGGGCCTAATTCTCCTAAAATAAATTGTTGCCTAACGCAATCGAACCACAACCGTCAGTCAGTTTTTGTTTTCGAAAACTTTCAAAATGATTGATTTTGTGTCAAACAATTTGATAGCTTTTGAAATTGAGAACTGTCTGAATGAACGGTTCGGCCTTGGTTCGGTTGTGATTTATCTAGATTTATTTTAGGAGAATTGGGCCCCTGTTCTCAATTTCAAAAGCTATCAAATTGTTTGACACAAAAAACAAAATCAATCATTTTGAAAGTTTTCGAAAACAAAAACTGACTGACGGTTGTGGTTCAATTGCGTTTGGCAACAATTTATTTTAGGAGAATTAGGCCCCTGGAAACGTGCAGGAAGCGTGTAGTAGGCTAATTCAGAAAACAAAAACTGACAAATTGATTGACAACAGAAGCAAAACCAAGTTAACTAATTATTGTGGCTTACTATATTTATATTGTGGCTAACTTTTCTAGCAAGTCTATTGCGATTTTTGTTATCTATACATATAAAAGGAGAAGCTGACTGACTGACTGACTGATCTATCTACGCACAGCCTAAACCGCTGGGGTTAGAAAGTTGAAATTTTGACAGTAGGTTCCTTTTGTAACGTAGGCATGCACTAAGAAGGGATTTTTCGAAATTCAATCCCTAAGGTAGTTAAATAGGGGATGAAAGTTTGTATGGAAAATCGTCACTTAACGGTATAGCGGGTGATAGTGTAGTGTTGGTGTGTCCGGGGCTAAATAACTTAACTCCAGATAGCTTAGCACAAAGGTATATTTATTGTCACAATTTGCACAGAAGGAAATAGTTCACACAACACAGTAATACAGTCAGAAGCTATAGAAATGAAGGAGTAGGAAAAGATCACAGCGATAGCATAAGGAAGATACATAAACAGCTGATATTTGCGACGTATATGAGTGAGCGCTCGGTTAGCAGGCGACACGGGCTTCGCGGACGAGGACAGTGAGCCGACTGGCGCGGCGCGTGGAACAAACTGCGCCCGCGCATCGTATTGAGTTAAAACAATAGATATAAGTTACTAGCGGCGGCGGTACGTTTCCAATGCACAACATGGCGAATGTAAACACTGTACATACTTTATTTTATTAAATATAATTTGTTTTACTTTAGTGTTAATATTCTGTTTGTGTTTTTGTTTATAGTATAGTTAGTATATAAGTAGTGTAAAAGACACTACAATTTAATCGTTCAGGGGTGATTCTATCATTACAGTTTTAGCTAATATCGGTATGTCAGGATTGCGAGCAAGGTAAACACAGTAAATAAAACCAACATAGACTCTCCACCACTGAGAGTACTTGTATTTGGGTTAATATTAGTAACATTAACTAGATCACGGTATATTACTTTACACAATTATTACAAGATCATAAAATAAGGACAAGCTAATCAGATATAAAAGGTCAGACTTCTTCAGCTGTTCAACACGGAATGCCCCCGCTTTGTCGAATGACCGCCGCCTTTATAACCTCGGGTGGGCCGATCCATATCGACGACTACCTTCTCTTGTCAACATTGCCCAGTGCTACCCGCTACCGATAACACGGCCCTCCTGCAAAACACACGTCCTCGTGTGTTGGTGGTTGGTGGTCGACGCACCATCAACCCCATCGTCAAGATTGTACATCAAGGCCTGACTTCAGTGACACCTCTGGACCTTAAACAGAAACAAATAATACAGTACACATCTCGGCCACACCTGATCACTCATCTTTGACCTCGTCATGTTACTCATGTCTTTGACCAAAGTAAAATGAAAAGCATCCAAACAATGTTTGAATCGATTAGAGCTTGTTATCCCATCGACGGCCAACAAGCTCATCACCCATGACTTAAACTAGTTGATATTCATTCAGTATCAACCTAGTTCTATATTCGTTCATAACTTCTCGTATCAAACTTACTTACTTACAAACATCCACACATTAGATTTCAACATTTTCACAATAAAATACTATCTCAGATGCCTATTAGACAGTTCTACTTTGGTTAAACATCAAATTTTAGTTATTCAATAAATCATAATAGGTACATAAACACACAATCTCATTATACACAAATTCATAAAATCATTTAAATACATTTACAATATTTTTCAGGGCTAAATATCTCATTATAGTTTTTCACAAATTCATAATACATAAACACTTAAAATATTTCTTGGTTAAATATTTCAACGATTCACAAAGCCATAATACATAAACACTTAAAATATTTCATTCATAAAAATCTCATACCTAATTATTCACAAAATCACAACATAATATCTCAATAATTTACAAACTCAAAGGACATTTAACACTTAAAATATTCCATGATTATAAATCTCAATTATTCACAATTCATTTTACCAACATATAAACACTTCAAACTCATAGTACGTTAAACACTTAAAATATTTCAAGATTAAATATCTCATTATTCATAAACTCATAGTACACCCTTAAAATAATTCACGATTATTATCTCATTATTATTCACAAAATCCTACATTCTTAAATATCTCAATTCTTCACGAAATCATAAAACAAACATCCTAAATGTTTCATGGTTAAATATCTTATAATCATTATTCACAGTATCATAGTACATAATTATAAACACTTAAAATATTATCTCAATTATTCCCAAAATCATAATACTTAAATTAATAACCTTTAAATCTTTTCATGATCAAAATAATATCTCAATTATTCACAAACTCTTATTACAAAACTGACATGATGTTTTAAACATAACATTTCTATATTGCGCTAATAATCCAACCTTTTTACAACAATACAATACATATTAAACACATCTTTAACGAAAATTTATTTTTTATTTAAAATAAATTTGACAAATTAATCTTTAACGGAAGTCATCATAGTAATTATCATCAATAATAAATACAATTTCCTGTTTTCGTCTACAAAAAATACATTTTAAACCATAAGTAATAATAACAAACTACTTTTTAATTTCAATAAACTATTTTGTACCATTCTACAACAAGAATTATAACAAAACCAATCAAAACAAATATCAATATTTTCAAAACTTTTTCAAAACATTAATTCAAAACAGAATCTCATTTTCACTGCATTTTCATTTATCAATTAATAGCATCACCCGCCTTGGATTTAGCCAACTCATTTGGCATCACCCGCCTGGGATCCTGCTTTATCAACATGGCATCACCCGCCTTGGATCTAGCCATATCATGGCATATCCCGCCTTGGTTCCAGCCCTATAACAATTGCTTCGCCACGTTAGAGTTTCAGTTTTCCCCAGGCGAAGCCTTTGGCCAACCCCGGCTGGCCAAACCGGGCGGTGCCAAAGATCAACCCTGGTTGCATCTCACCACAAACTCTAATACGACTTGCAATGTATTTTCCTACACGAATAAATACAGATGCCGTATTTATTTTCCACGAATAAATACAGATACCATCATATTTATTTTATACGAATAAACACAGATGTCATCTCATTTATTTTACACGAATAAATACAGATAACATCTCTTTTATTTTACATGAATAAGCAAAGATATCATTTAATATTTATTTTACACGAATAAATAACCTCTCATATTATATTTCCTTCATCAAAATTCCTTCACACATAATAAAATGGTTGTGACTCACCGGATTTATCACATTTTGTCAGTCCGTCTACAGGGGATTTTTTTAGCAAAATGTTTACATGTGGGTATACAATCATAATGTGGACTGGTTTTTTCTTGTTCCACTTCTGATGTAAAAGACACTACAATTTAATCGTTCAGGGGTGATTCTATCATTACAGTTTTAGCTAATATCGGTATGTCAGGATTGCGAGCAAGGTAAACACAGTAAATAAAACCAACATAGACTCTCCACCACTGAGAGTACTTGTATTTGGGTTAATATTAGTAACATTAACTAGATCACGGTATATTACTTTACACAATTATTACAAGATCATAAAATAAGGACAAGCTAATCAGATATAAAAGGTCAGACTTCTTCAGCTGTTCAACACGGAATGCCCCCGCTTTGTCGAATGACCGCCGCCTTTATAACCTCGGGTGGGCCGATCCATATCGACGACTACCTTCTCTTGTCAACATTGCCCAGTGCTACCCGCTACCGATAACAGTACCTAGATAATAAGATTTTGTATATAATTTTGAATATAAATAAATATCAAATATGTTGAAAATATGTAATAATAAAATCTGTAAATTATCTATGATGACGAGTAAATGTTGATGAGGCTACAACGGTTTCAAAATTTCACGCAAGCGAAGCTGCGGGCGAAAGCTAGTTATACAATATTCTTTTACCCTTCCTTTTCCCCAAGAAGTAGGCGGCTGGCAACCAGATGCAGAAACATACAGAGTTGTAAGACTAGTAGAACCAACTACATAGAACCGAGTTATTCAACGCCCACAGAGGCAGACTAATAACTCTTTCACGTGTAGGTCTTTAAAGTTTTATGCATGGCTACCCGTCACATCGCGGTTGAGTCGCGCCTCGCTTCTAAAGGGCTTAAATTACTCACGGGCTTGTGTGAAGTTCGCCACCTGAATCTCGTTATAATTCAACCGTCTTTAGTAGGTGTACCGTACTTTAGAACGTAATACCTATACAGGCTGTAAGGGTAAACACCGTTATTCTTGAAACCATGGGTAGTTGACTTCAACATAAAAATATAGGACCGAGTAAAAAAAAAATAAAAAAATATACGCGCGAGAAATGAGCGGCGCGGCGGCGCTACGACGCGGCGTACACACACTCGCTAACATACAGCTGACTGACTGGGGTAGCAAAATGTGCGGGGCCGTGCATCGGGCCACGCGGCGAGTTCCCCGCGCGGGGGCGCCCGTAGCTTGTTGCCCCCGCGCATAGGGTGAAATGCTTTTGGGGAAAAATGAAAATTTAAAAAAAAAAAAAGTTTGTTATTTTTCATTGATTTTACGTTCTATAGATGAAACCAAACCACTGGTTTCAAGGATAACGGTGTTTACCCTTACAGCCTGTACGCACGGCTACAGATCAAGCTATACATTTCCAGTATAAGCTGATCTCGCATCGTATAGGATTTCCTTACAATGAGAGGTCAGTGTAAACTGGAAATGTATAGCTTGATGTGTAGCCGTGTGTACATATCACATGGCAGTGACAGTGGCGTAGCTACGTAACCAAGGGCCCCGGGGCAAAAATGAAATTGGGACCCTATTGAAACTAAACTAAATACTTTGAAGGTGCAAAACTACTTCATCATCAGCTACTTATCGCCCACTGCAGGGCATAATAAAGCAAAGCTATTTACTAGTAACCAATATGTATTAACGCAGCAGATAAAATTATTTAATCGTAATTTCTAACATTTCTATTATTATTTCTATTATTTTACATAGAAATAGAAATTATCGAATTTTGAAATTTTAACACTTGCTTTAGAACCGTCATCAGTGATACTTTAAGTTGCCTGCGGATTAGTACCCCCTTTCTGACTAACCTTGGTTAATTAGTCAATTAATAAATAGATAGAGGTACCTAGGTACCGGGGATTAAGGACCATTGAAGCCATGATTTAAACGGTTTTTACCTCCGGTACATATCTGAATGCCTGATCAACCCAAAAAATTGACATGAGCTGTCAAATCTTATATTACGTCACTCATATGATTTGTTGTTAATATTTTGATCAACCAATCACAGCTATTGACATGAGATTTGACAACAGATTAAATTGATTAGGTAGCCGTTCAGAAACCGAGGGATAAGTAAATGAAAATATTATCAATGCATGCAGAGAAAACATACTGTGATACAGATATGCATAACATTACACATACAAATAAGCTTAGTATTGGAAAAATATAAAAGTATAATATATGTTTACAGTTGTGGCTGTGACTAAAGCCTGGGAAACTCCAGGCTTTTACAGTAATGAGAACGGGCCACTCGTCTTAAAGAGTTTGGCCCCCTTGTGGCTTTGGCCAGTGAGTACCGCACGACCTCGGCTTCTTGAAAATTCTCCAACATTTTTTAAATTGAACTTTTTAATTTACTTTTGTGATACTGTTGGAATTAACTTTTTTGTCGAGGTTTTCAATTAATATACAATTGTAAGTGTGGAAGACTTTATTAACGTTTCAAAGAATTATTTTTAATTACATGTGCTGGTGTTCAGTGTCGTAGCTAGGGTCAGGAGCGCCCAAGGCAAGGACCACTAAAAACAGACGCTACATAAAAAAGACATTTAGGTAATTAAGAATTTTGTTAAAAATTAAGGCGGTGGTAGCGATTTTATCTGATATTTGTAGCTCTCAATCTCGACATAATTTGCGAGATCTGCTGCAGATTTTTTCAGTAATTATGTTAAATAACACAGGGCGTTCCCTTAAACCCGTTAGGTAATATCCATCATTAATAGATTAAAATAAACATACGAAAATAAAAAAAACAAGCAAAAAAACGAAAAATAATTCGGAAAGGCCTGTTTAAAAGCAAAATAGTAGCTTATATAGGTTAAATGCGATGTTGCCGTTTTTTCCATAATGATAGACAAGTGCGCCATGATACCTACCTTTTACCTTTACCTTTAGGCGTTGCTATTAAACCATTTTTTTTTAGTTTTTCTCGTTTTCGTTGTTTTTTTTTTAGTATGTACGGGCTCTACAGGGTGTTAACGCAATCGTGTAATTCCTTCAAACCACGTGATCTACTGGTGACACAGATTAACGCTAAATAGGAATTTTCGAAAATCAACCAAAAAAAAATTCAAAAACAATTTTTGGTTTTCAATTTCTGAGTCTTTTTAGAGCCTTGAGTTATCTGACTGTAAAGAGCGATATAACGTTAGTCGTTCCTGCCAGCCGTGTCGCCGTACTTTCATTAATTATGCGTGGCATCGAAATGTTCACACAAATAAAATTATTTTTTTGCAAAAAAAAAAAACTTATTTTTTTACTGAATCCTTATTAGGTGGTTTAGATACGATCGGTAACAAAGCTGCATGACAAAGAAAGAATTTTTATTTTTTTATTTTTAATCAAGCTAAATCCCGTGCGGGGCCTGTCTACACCAGTAGTAGATTATGTGGTTTTAAGGAATTACACGAATTCGTTAACATCCTGTATAGGTACTATTGCTGGGAACGCCTTTCGTCATTTAACATACTGTATTAGGTATGTATTGAACGGCCTAATTTGCGCCTCTCTAGGTTTTACGCCCCTGGCAGCCGCTTCTATGACGTGCCCCTAGATACGACACTGCTGGTGTAATGTACTTAATGGAGTGGTAGCTGATTGATTGCAGCGTTCATTTGCACATTAATGACATCAGACGGACTGTACTGCACTTGATTTCCCCTCAGAGCAATTACGGCTTCCCAGAGGTAGGTACACCTCTAGGAAGGTTTTAACATTTAAATCGTGTACTCCGTATTTTTTTTTTAAACTGGTAATCATCTGAAGCCAATCCTCCTCATTAAAATACTCTGTAATGATTGAAACCTGCAACGGCAAAGCGAAAAAAAACGGCCAATTAAAAAGTAATTAAGTGCCCTTGTTACCCCTACGAATCGCGTGCTAAAAGCCATTCCTGGCAAATTTATTCAAAGCTGCATATTTGCATAAAATTTAGTTGACTGATGATTCTTCATAAAAAGGTATTTAAGACGGTTTATGGTATTACACGAAACATGGTAATTAGGTGTTAGAGTACTTAGATAAACTCCAAGGTTTGAATGAGGGGGAAAAGGGCCAAGTGCGAGTCACTGTGGTGGTTCCGTAAGATTGTTAGAAGTATTTTAATTTGGTATGGTAGGCTAATTTCAATAAAATTTAAGTATTTCTTAGAATAATAAAATTGGTCGTGTTCAATTTTGATATCGTAATTGAAATCAATTTCTGAAAAACTGATAATAAGAGTACTTGGGTATATGCCTACTAAATTATAAGTAAACTAGTGTTCTCTCGCGGCTGTGCCAGCATAAATAACTTTGACACCGCCTATCGGATCCTAGCTATGAACTATTGTTTCGATAAAATAAATATATTGTGTAAATGACCTCAGTCGGTCAAGTCATTTAGAAGTTACACGATGACTAACAGACGCAACAACGATTACTCGTACATACGAAGGGTCCAATGCAATAATGATGAATTTCCAAAGTTTCTGTAATTCTAAGTAAGTAGGTACCTATGTCATTCGGATCCTTGACTTATGCAGTTCGTAATCTCGTTTAAAAACTCAGCAATATCGCTTAAAATCCCGATAATACGTTTTTAAAAATCGGATACGCGGCTAGAACGTTTAGCGTCATAGGTGTTCTTATCTTTAACGCTGAGTTTTCTGTCTGAATAATTTTTACTTTGTTTTAAGATATTAAATATCAAAACAAAGTAAAAAGGACATTTATCATTATTGCAGTGGACCCTAGCTTATACAGTATCGATCCGAATTCGTGTAATTCGTTCAAACGATTGACCCTGCATAGGCTTTTCTGAGAAAGTAAAGCTTTTTTTTAAAATGCCATTTTCTCTTTCCGAAGAATTTAAGCGCCCCGGGTTAATTGACTGCGCGGAGCGATGTAGCGCTAGTCGTATCCGCCAGCTGGTGTGTACCCGTTACCCGTGCTTTCATTTATTTACATAATGCGTGGCATCGAAATGTTCCATGAAATAAAAAAAACCGGCCAAGTGCGAGTCGGACTCGCGCACGAAGGGTTCCGTATCTATAAAAATGGCAAAAAATCACGTTTGTTGTATGGGAGCCCCCTTAAATATTTTTTTTATTCTGTTTTTTAGTATTTTTTTGTTACAGCGGCAACAGAAATACATCATCTGTGAAAATTTCAACTGTCTAACTATCACGGTTCATGAGACAGACGGACAGACGGACGGACAGCGGAGCCTTAGTAATAGGGTCCCGTTTTACCCTTTGGGTACGGAACCCTAAAAAGGTTTTTTTTTATTGAAACCCTATTCTTTGGTTTAGATCACTTGACCCAACCGGATGAAGAAAGATTTTTTTAATTTTTTATCTAGCTAAATCCCGCTACATGGTTAATCTAACCAGTAATCATGCGGTTTAAAGGAATTACTTACTCGAATTCATCATCTTCGGCTTCATCATCATCATTCAGACGAAAGACGTCCACTGCTGGACATAGGCCACGCCCAAGCATCGTCACATCGACCGGTCCTGTGCTTCTCGCATCCAGCGGATTCCCACGACCTTCACCAGATCATCGGTCCACCTTGTGGAAGGCCTAATTAGTTAACATCCTGTAAAATGATAGTCGTAAATCTATGAAATAAATTCAGAATACATTACATAATTTCTTTCAAACATTTACACTACCTATTGTATTATAACCTTCGTGAGACACATTCATATTTATGATTATTTATGGTTTACTCACGTGCATTTTTCGGGATTGCCCGACTAGTTTCGAGCCCTTAATCATGAGCTGAACACGCGGCGAGATCGCGAGTCGAACACTAGTCGGGCAATCCCGAAAAATGCACGTGAGTAAACCGTAAATAATCATAAATATTTATACATCACTCAATACTCAATATTTTATTGCGTTCCACAATGTAGGTATAACGAGGTTTTACAAAAGATATTTGATCATCATGGACAGTCGGGCACAACAAATATAAGTAGACTAGAATGCATTATGAAGTTTGGAATTATTCAAAAAACCATCACAGTAAGCTTGACTCTAGTTCAGAGAACAAAACTGGAGCTATTTTCAGTATTTCTTCTTATTTGTGTCTGTTTCTTGAATAATTTATTTACGAGACATCGTCTATCGGCTGTTATTTTGCTAACAAATGTTCCTTTGCCACGCACTGATAAGCTCGCTTCAGGAACATTCGAGCTAATCTCTTAAATGTATATTTATACCCATTTTATAGCTATAAACGATAGGAATATCGAAAGAAAAATCTATCAATCATCTGCGTTAAAATATGTCTATGGAAAAACCAGGTGCTTCTGTTGATTGATGAGCCGTGAAAAACGATGTTCTCATCTGCATCTCAATATTTTTGCATAGCATAATATTCATTCTTTCAAAGTTAGAAGAATTAGTGAAAATGAATAATGGATTTTCTTACAAGATTTTCACTGCTTGATATTATTAATACTTACATAGGTTTCTTCGTATTGTTTTAAAATCTAGGGTTGCCTATTGTTTTAAAAAGTTGTAGGGTATCATATAAGTATTTGACCTGAAAGAAAAGATATTTTAGCGTTAACTTTTATTTTTCTTTCAAGAAACCTGGGAATATTTATTTCATTCTTTAAATAATAGGTAAAAGTTTAAAACACACATTTACGTAATAAGGTAACCTTACAACATTTCAGACATCTATCCCACAATAAAATTATAGGTAGGTACGTATCCGATATAACCAACATAATTAGGAAAAATCGGTCGAAATAGAAATAAATTTACTTGCCAGAAAACATGGTCACAAGTTGTTATAGAGTACCGTGACCACATTATGTTTCGCCGATGAGGCGGCATGCAAAGTTAACTAACTACCATAGAATTAGATGATAAATATTTATTTCTAAGCAGGGGCGCACGCCAATCCGTCTATTGTATGTCGACTGACAACTGACCGAGGCGCACCGGTGTAGACGATAAGCTGCACGCGTCTTAGGCCTGGACTCCACCAATGCGGAGACGAGACGAGCGGAGCGGAGATGTGTTTTAAAAAACCAATAGAATTTCGTTATTCACACATCTCCTCTCCACTCAGCTTAAATGGCGACACGTTTGGTGCAGTGGCTAAGCGATTGGCTTCTGCGCTACGGGTCGTGGGTTCGATTCCCACACGGAACAAAAATTTGTATGGCCTACAGATGGTTGTTTCGGGTCTGGGCGTTTGTTTGTGAAATTTGTGTCTGTAAACGCACCCACGATACAAGAGAAATCTTAGTGTGGGGCAACGTTTAAAAAAAAAAAAAAAAAAAAAAAAAAAAAAAAAAAAAAAAAAAAAAAAAAAAAAAAAAAAAAAAATGGATACCACTGAGCGGAGATGTATCATATTTGTATAGCGCGATGGAAGCGGAGATGTGAGTTGTTCCTCGCTGAGATTGAGCTGGGCCGCTGTACAAGGCCGAGATGTGAACTTCGCCTCGCAAGCTGACGACGGCGCGCAGCGTAGTCGAGATGTGTGCGGCGTACAGTGAGCGGTGTCACACTTCTCATGTCAACTTTTATAGCGACATGACAAACGTCTACCTTTCGTGTCAGATGGCACTAATCTGTGCGGCCAGCACACATCTCCGCTACAGTCTAGCCAGTACGCGTCTCCGCACAGTTTCGGTGGATACACCCTAGCTGAAAAACATCTCTTCTCGTCTCCGCTTCGGACATCTTCGCACATCTCCGCTTTGGTGGAGTTCGGGCCTTATGGCAATCAATATTGCATGCGCTTGACGCAAGAGAAATTGAAAGCTGAAAGCGCAAGATGAACATGAAAGCGCACGGGTGTAGACATACCAATAGAAACACCATAGAAGTAATAAGTACTACGTATAAAGTCCTTGAGAAACACCTGTCCATAGATTATACACTGTACACGGACATTTGTCTACTAGCCACTGACTAACACTCAGTTGCAAGAAAGGTCCATTAAATTTTAATGCTGTCATTAGAATGTTAATGCTCCATTAACCTCTTCTGTCCATTGCAAGAAGCTAGATTTAATGGAATGATTAATTATCCATTAAAAATAATTTTTGATGTGTCAAACTCCCCATGATTTCAATGTATGATAATTAGTAAATGAAGAACGAATTAAGACCTAATTAGTGTTCATGCAATAGCCATTAATTTAATGGAGACATTATTCTTAATGACGGATTAGTTAATGTCTTAATGATCTCCTAATGGTATCTTTCTTGCAACTCAGTGATAGTCTCCTTTGCTTGAGCAAAATAAAAAACAGTGAACCGTAAATAATGCCTTGGTAAGCGTTCCTAGATCGCTGAAATTCGAGCAGCTCTCCTGTATTGCATAACATTTTATACCTAAGCTACGTGAGGCGACTGACGTACATTTATAAATCCTGTTTTGGCCGAGACCACTAAGTTATTTGGCTCAGGTCCAGATAGGTCACGAATTTTGTGGAATACGGGGTACCTAATACCTATGAAGCCTTGTATTTAGGTACCTAATATTACTTTGGTCGGAATGATGGTTTTTGTTTTTTGCAATGTTTACGTATTCTTTCTCAAAGCACAATACTTCAACGCTTCTTCACTTCACTTGAAAGTGCAAAAGAATCACTTGACATTCAGTTCGAACTTGAACCGCTCTTGAAAAAGTAAATTTAAATGTTTGATAAAATAGTCATGAATATCTTAAAGCCGGTTTTTCACTATGGGATACACTTAATATAGTATAAAAGGTTAGTCGGAAAGGGGATACCTACTAATCCGAAAGGGTGTTAAAGTACCCATAATAATGAATAAATTTTGTTCTAGTACTTTCCTCAAAAGTCAATAGTTTAAGAGAAATAGCTGTTCAAAGATTACATAAAAAATACGCTAAAATCTATTGATCCTAGGCTATGATCAGCTGTGTTCACATTTTAGTCTTATTTGGGGTCACGGATTGGAAGCTTCGTTTTCTGAATTCGTAACCTAAGTAGGGATGGAAAAAATTTGAAAAAACTAAAATAAAAATCATTTTGCAGGGAAATAAAAATGATACTTAGTTTTTATTTTTATTTTAGCGCTTGCTTTATTACAGTCGTCAGTGATTTTTTAAGTGGCCCACGGATTAGTACCCCCTTTCCGACTAACCTTGTATACTCGTATTATCACACATCCCGGGATATAAATTAATTTCGATCACCGATGAAAACACCCTGTTCGCGCTCGATTTTGACTTAACCGCCATAGAATAAAATAAATCGTACCCCAATAGCTTTCATATGGCACAGATTTCATCACTGTTGGGGGATTGGACCAAAATGACTCAAGGTCCTTTACAAATCAAGAAAACTCTTCTTGCTTCATTATAATTATCGTCTTCATTCAAAGCATGAAGTTAAATAAATATTTTAAAAACTTTTCTCCATCCAAATTATTAAAAAGCCTTAATTCACAATTTTCCTCTCAAATTTTTAAATGGTTTGATACGCAATAGCCACTTTTATATTTTTACATAAATCAAAACACATGTAAATCGAATTCCGCATTATCTTCGCCTGACGAACTATCCAGGCAATCTAGCAACAAAATATCCATTGTAGCTTTTCGACCGACGCGACGCGACATTATAACTTGACGATATTCAACTGAACTGATCAAAAAGATATATCTTTTAGTGTGAACGCCAAACGTGGAAAGTAATTTATATCTTGGGATATAATAAATATTACATTCCTTAATGAGAAGCCAGCTTTAGGATTCCTACGTCATTGGCGTGTGAAATTCTTAGAACTTTATGAGAGGACATTTGCATAACCTCAAATATTTTTATTTTGACATGATGAACAGTACGAAATGCTGATAATGGGCCCATGATTTCTAAAACAATGATCTGAGTTCGCAACGATCGACAGTGTCAAAATATACAGTTGTAAATAACTGAGTCGGGTTCTATATACCTTGCAGGTGCTGCGGTCTAGGCCGGTTAGCATGGTGGTGCAGTGGAGCGAGGTCCGGACTGCGTGGCAGGACAGTGATTTCATCACCGAGTGCCTTTGTTGGCACAACGTGTACCGTCAACGTCATGGCTCCCCGCAGCTCTATATGGCGCCTGAGGTGAGACACTTTTAAAACTACTGCAAGTCCCACGTTGGGTGCCAATTTTTTTTCGCCTACTAGCCCTCTTATAGACACTGTCATAGCGAGAGTAATTTTTTGTAAGGAGGATGCAATCGTGTTATATGCCTAAACTGTCAGGACTTAAAAACGTTCCCTTACTTGAATTGATAATACCAAATGACTCTGCTAGCCATGTGTACCGCCAGCAGCAAGTCGTCTCGCAGTCCTATATTGCGCTCGAGGGAACCCACTTGATAGATGTGACCGTTTAGCAATAAAATATTTCTTTTATAGTGGTAAGAGGTCCCACGGTGGGTGGCAAAATTTAATTCACCGTTTGCAACTTATTGTGTGCACAACGTTTATGGCATCATTTACGCAATACCCGTTTATTTTATTTATTCTGTCTCATAATAGCTTTTAGAGAAGCTCAACTTTGAGCGCCAAATGCTAGTAGCGGTACTTACAGAGTGAAAGTTATAAACGTCTGAAAAATATTTCATATACAAGGTGTAACTTAAATAACGCACAACCTCTTAACGAGTCACTGTACTCATCATTATGAACAACTTTTACTATGGGACTAAAATAAAAAATCGCGAAAAAAAAATCTGCTGTTCCCTTACATTTTGACGAGTTATGCGAACACAAATGTAGGGAACAGCTGTTTTTTTTCGCGATTTCAGAGATGTTACACCTTGTATATCTTGTAATTATAGAGCTTAATTTTTTTAAATTAACGAATACATAACATATACATACCTAGTTTTCAAAATTATAACGTCGGATGTAAATATTAGCTAACCGTCACTTTTCACTAGCTATGCGACTACGCGCAGGCGTGGGCGAACCACCTAGCCCACACCAACAAGTTCCACTACAGGAACGACCGTGATGTCGGTCAGAACTTGTACCAGCGGCCGGTCAGCGCCTTACAGCCTGACGTCACAGGTACGTTCCCCCTCCTGTCATTGCTATTGTTGAGAACACCCATCCGTCTGATCATTTGACGAACTCACGAAGACTGGATGCCTAGGCCTGACTCCTTAGTGTGTTATCGAATAGTCTAATTCTACTATGGATGAATAACAACCCAGTCTCTGCCCCCCTGTGGTCCCACACATATGTGTAGGGGGGCTATGTGAGGTTACATTAGCTTGGCGGCGGCTCAAACTCTAAGCCCTGCTGCACATTATTAGAAATTTCTGCCAGAAACTTTCTGACGCGTGCGCGAAGACTCTTGCGCATACATTTTGTACAGGTTGCCAACAGGTTGCCGGATCCGGCAAATTCTGACAGTGTGCGAGGTCTAAGTAGTACAAAATGTCGCGCGTTAGAAATTTTCAGAATCGAATTCGATTCACTAAATCGACCCCAGGGTACGAGTTTTGCTTCTAAAAGTAAAACTAGCCTGCTATGCCAAGACATTGAGCTGGTGAGGTGCGTGTAATTACATGGTTTTACATTTAACTAGCTGCGCCCCGCGGTGTTACCCGCGGTAAAAGTAGCCTATGTGTTAATCCAGGATGTCTGTTACCTCCATACCAAATTTTATCAAAATCGTTCCATCCGTTTGAGCGTGAAAAAGTAACAAAATACAAACACACACACTCACAAAGTTTCGCCTTCATAATATAAGTGAGATTATAACTTATCTTTACTTCTGCAGGTCAAGAAGTGTCTTCCTACTGGTATGCAGCAGTGCGACAGTACAGTTTTTTCAAAGAGCCTGATGTTCTTCACGCCAACGTCAATGCAGGTGAGGTCCTTTACAAAACTGGTAAAGGTAGCAGATGCGTTGGATCCAACCCGATAAAGATTTACTCGTTGTGAAAATTTATAGGGCAGCTCTAAGTCCAGTAGTGATTATGAGCCCAATCTCGTGGGATTTATATTTTTATATAGTAATCAAAATTGGCGTAGCACTAATTCGTATCAAGCTAGTCTGGGGCTCATAAAAGGCAGGAAACAATATTTCCCATATCAATAATCCCTTACTTGTAATAAAATGAGGGTATTTCAAGATTCCTAAATTAATGTTGATAAAAACATTCTTCAGGTCACTTCACTCAAATGGTATGGGTGGCGACAACATTCTTCGGCGTCGGGAAGGCTCGCTCGCGGGACGGTAAAGTCATCGTAGTGGCCAACTACTCCCCTCCGGGCAACATGTCTGGGCAGTTCGAGACCAATGTCCTGCCTCCGTTGCCCGAGAACTTCCCAGATGTTCCAACGCCGCCACAGCACTGACGGCGGCTGTCCATACGTGGCAGGAGGCTCAAGATTGACGCCACGTTTTTACATTGATGCAATTTTTTTGTCAGGTTTTAGATGAGAGTCTGTGATTTTTGGGAGAGATAGCGAATAATTTCGATACTCAACATTTTTGTAATAATGTGATAATAACTACAGTTTATCTATTTAGGGCCGGATTTAAACGCAGCCGCCCAAAGGGCCTTCAAACGTTTAAATCCTTCTTCTACTGCCTAGCCAGGCAGTAGAGGCTCGTTCAAATGTTTTAAAAAAAGTACTTCGTCAATAGGAACTTTTTCTTTGTCAGAAAAGGTGTCATTTATATTTGTTATCTAAAAAAGTTCAAGAACTCATATTGTAGAGGCTCTGGGACTAGAGCCCATGTTGCCCTCTCCTGAACTCGGCCCTGCGCCTATTAAAAAGACAAAAAGTATGTAACAATATGTCAAATTCAGCACTTTATTCACATTTAACGGCCCGCAATATAAACTGGGCTATATTATGCGAAAAATATACATAATACAATGGTAAATCTTTTCTAGAAAATATCGATATTTCTCCTATAAATTAACAGAATCTGCCATTTAGACTTTACAGTGGAATCTTAGGAAATTAAATTTAAAGGGATAGGTCTTATTAATTTTAATCGTTTGGCAGTCTTAAAAACCGACCTATTAATGCAACTGCTAGCAATTCAATGAATTTGCAAGATTCCACTGTAATAGCCGATACGATTATTAGTTGCATTTAAGGCGCTGCACAGACGGCTTGCACGGATGGCTCCTGCCCGTTGTTGCTAGCGGGCATGATCGTCACGAACTCAACGACCTCAACGCACACGGCAGACAATCTGACCGCGAAGTTCTAGTGAGGATTCTATCGCTAGGACGCGCGCGGAACGGTCTAAATTTACCGCGAGATGGCGATCTGCTTTAGCATTATACAAACTAGTTCGTTTGATTCAACGGCGGGCAGCCGTGGTCCGTCCTGTCCGCCGGTCACCGTCGGGCACCAGTGGCATTTTGACCGGCGCTCGTTTCGTCTTACGTGTGCGTTGTTGGATAGGATTCCATAAGCATCGCGACAAAATTGCCATCTGTCCAGCGACTAAAAGCTAATTATTTCACTAATCATCGACACCGCAACAAGGCACCAAAATAATCCGTCTTCGATCACGCCGCCGTCCGCTTAGCCGAGAAAATGAAGTTCCGTGTTAAAAAATAGTGTTAACTTGTCAAGGAAAAATAGTGACAAAAATCATCGTTCTCTATTATGGTCATCATCTTCAGGCCCAAAGAACCAACCTTTGGTGTCAGCGCAGTATTCATATCTTTGTCACACATCTCTATCAGCCGTCATTTCAGCGTTCACCTCTTTCCTACCCAATCATCTTTCACCTCTTTCCTACCCATATCATCTTTCACACAATCTGTTGACTACCTACATGCTTACTAACGCGTTACATCACTAATCACAGTATGGTCACGGATTAACGATATTTCTTGCTTGCTTTACCAAGTCAACGGAATCAGAAAAAATATTTTAATATTTCGTCATTTAACATAAATAAGTCCGCGCTTAAATAACACTTACTACATTAAATTTCAAAAATCATAACACCAAATTGTTATAGGTACCTATCATGTAGAGCACATGATTACTCAAACAAAAAATATTAAAAAGTTGTGAACTTGAGTCATTTATTATTTAAGTGTTAAAATTAAATAGAAAAAATATGCCAATCATGAGCTATTATGAAATGCTTTTTATTCTAATTCAGTGCCATCAAATTATGAGACCGTGATTAAAATTGGAACTAGCATCACCGTTTCGCGTTGCCACAGAACAACAAGCGATGGCACTACTGACAGCGAAGCGCTGCAACCAGCTGCAACCTATAATTGTACTCTGTGCCAAGTTGATGGCATTGTATTTTATCCAAAACAAAACGTTAAAGCTTAATTATTCTAGAATATATGAAATGGTTGTTTTGCCCGAGCTTGAATTTGATAAAGTTTATTAGAACATAAAAGCAATACAGTTATACGCACATAAAAATTTAGGAAGTTAATATTAAATAAAATAGATAAGTTTACGCGCGAAATATACAAAAACACCCAATACGTTGTGGATACATTTGCTTAAAGCCTGATACTCATCAATCAAACTGCTGCGATAATATTACTTGTAGTCTATAATAAAGCAGCTAGTTAAACTAGGGCTCTATATACTCCGTTGCGAAAGTCAGTACCTATTTGAATAGTTACCTTTTAAAACGAAACTGTAACTGTATGACCAGTGGAACGAAAACTAGAAAAACGTTAAACCTAAAATACTTATAGGCATGCTAAAGGTAATTAAATCAGCATCACGATTAACGCAGATGTATCTTAGCCTTAATAGATTTTGTTGGTGCTTATAAAGTCAATATAATAATTCGAAATACGTATAACGCAATTAATTAATATTTAGACGGATTTATTTACTCATATACCACAGAATCATAATGTTTAGTAAATAATAATGCCTTTAGATTAAGACAAGCAATTGTCTCGCTATCGGACTGCCCAATTAATAGTTTAGAGTTACGACTTAGGCGCATTCCAAAATCAGTTTTAGGTAAAACGTTAAGGGGTTGTATACAGCGACAGTGGCGATGGCGCCACTCCCGAAAAAAATATCCACGCTGGATCTTTTTAAGTCGTACGTTAAGTGCTATAAATGCACGATGCCTTTATATGTTTTAACAACTAGAAAGTCCTCTAAAACATCAAAAAACTGAATATCCACGTTGAAATATTCTGTACCATGTTTATTTTTACCAAAAAGGCGTTTTAAAAGTTTTTTTTAGAGTGGTGCCACTTCCGTTTCATGGAGCCCCTTAATAATTAGAAAATATAGGTATTGCTCTTCCTTTTAATTTCCAAAAACCCGTCTTCCGAAAAGGTTGATGATAAAATTATAATGTACACTTGTTAAGTTTTTCCTGTTATAATGTATAATGCTTTGTACGAGTGTATTTGAAAGTAGATGATTGTCCGATTGATGTACGTTTAATTTCTAAGAGTTTTTTGTACAATTAGACCTAGACCATTGACGGCCTGGCATCAAAATAGCGTAATTCTGTGCCCCTAGTGAAAAAGGGTATAAGACCCTTTATAGGGTATAAGGACTTTTACCCTTTTCCACTAAGGGCACAGAATCTCAACTCGTCTTCATCTAAGTAACTGTTTATTGCATGTAGTCTGCAATTCGTCAATTTACCCATTGCATAAATTAAGCTAATTTGAAACCAGGCCTAATGCAAATACCAGTAAATCTTATAAGAAAAATCCAGAAATCCAATCTAAAAAATATCCAGTTGGATGCCAGCATTTCCAGCCGGTATAATTGAATACTACATGTTCAGGTCGAGTAAATCGGCGCGTATCAGATATTTCTTATAGGTTTTTCAAAATGTGTGCGGCAGGGCTGAGACGCATGACAATTATTAAACATAATTAATGTAATTTTAAGTACGATTTATACATGAGAGAAAATATTTTGTATTTAGATTTAGTATTGCCTGAAAGGCCTATTGAATTGGTTAATTTTATTAAGACCGTTCGAGAGTAAAAAAATAAATGTTACTGTTAATTTCAAACGAAATGTCGTCAGCTGCAGAATCTGAATTTGTTTATCACATAGTCTACTTAGGTAAGTATATATGTATTTGTTTGTAAACCGAATGACGCAGCAGCGAAGTGTCCGCGTGTCTGCCTGCCATGCTGAACCGTTGTGGGTTCAATCATTTAAAGTTGTCGAATGCACGGCTACATAACAAGCTATAGATCCAGTATGAGCTGATCCCTGTAATGAAAACGGTTTTCTCTTTAATGAGAGGTCAGCGTATACTGGAAATGTACCTATAACTTGATATGTAGTCGTGTGTACAATAGAGATTTATAATTTAATATATTGGACGATTTGTGTCAATCGTTTTGGTATTTTTTTGAGTAAGTTTTATTTATATTAGTCTCTTACAGGGACTAAGGCTGAGATCTATAGACCCAACTTGGACTTTGCTCAGACTTTACTTTAGACTTATGACAAAGTCAGTATTTATACAGCCGTCTTTGAATTCATCTGAGTGCGTGCTTAGCAAATGCTTAGCAAAGTCTAAGTTCACAAAATCGACGACTTAGCAAATACTTAGGCTACTATTATCCTAACAAAAAATAATGGTACAAACTTTACTTTACCATCATTATATTTACACAACTTTTTAACTTTGTAGTATTATCAAGTGACCAGACTCAACTCAGTAATACCAGATTAGAAAAAAAATCCTTGTTATTGATAACTAATTCTGAATTAGTTAAGATAAAAATAATTACGTAATATTACATCACACAAAAATGATTTTCTGAGTTTAAAATGTAAGTATAAAAATGAATTAAAAATTACTTTTTTCGACAAATTGCCAACACTGAATGGACAGTTTTGTTTTGACACAAACAGCGGCCAGATGTCAAAACGATGCGATCCGTTTCAATGAATATAAAATTGTGTTTGTTTATAAAAAAAAAAAAAACACTTATATGCATGCCAATTTCTGCTTATTCTTATAATAATAATACATAGAAGAAATATGAGCATAGTTCTAGATTATTTACATATTATTATTGTTAAACTTTTATGAAGAAAAATCAAGAATGTAATGCTTGAAACGAAACATTAACTTGTATTTTGACATCGACCGTCTTAGCGTATGCTTAGCTTATGCTCAGCATAGTCTCAACGTGATACGTCTATAAATTCCAAATCTAAGATTATGCTAAGCATACACTTAGCAAAGTATTACGTAAGTAAAGTCTGAGCAAAGGCTAAGCTAAGACCAAGTTGGATCTATAGATCTCAGCCTAAGGCTGAGATCTATAGACCCAACTTGGACTTTGCTCAGACTTTACTTTAGACTTATGACAAAGTCAGTATTTATAGAGCCGTCTTTGAATTCATCTGAGTGCGTGCTTAGCAAATGCTTAGCAAAGTCTAAGTTCACAAAATCGACGACTTAGCAAATACTTAGGTTACTATTATCCTAACAAAAAATAATGGTCCGTAATTTACTTTACCATCATTATATTTACACAACTTTTTAATTTTTTAGTATTATAAAGTGACCAGACTCAACTCAGTAATACCAGATTAGGGAAAAATTCCTAGATGTTGATAACTAATTCTGAATTAGTTAAGATAAAAACAATTAGGTAGTATAACATCACATAAAACAAGTTTTTCTAAGTTTAAAATGTATAAAAATGAATTAAAAGTTACTTTTTTTCGACAAATTGCAGATGTCAAAACGATGCGATCCGTTTCAATGAATATAATATTGTGTTAGTTTATAAAAAAAAAAAACACTTATATGCATGCCAATTTCTGCTTATTCTTATAATAATAATACATAGAATAAATTTGAGCGTAGTTCTAGATTATTTACATGTTATTATTGTTAAACATTTATAAAGAAAAATCAAGAATGTAATGCTTGAAACGAAACAATAACTTGTATTTTGACATCGACCGTCTTAGCGTATGCTTAGCCTATGCTCAGCATAGTCTCAACGTGATACGTCTATAAATTCCAAATCTAAGATTATGCTAAGCATACACTTAGCAAAGTATTGCGTGAGTAAAGTCTGAGCAAAGTCTAAGCTAAGTCCAAGTTGGATCTATAGATCTCAGCCTAACTGCCTACAAATAGACTCGAGGCTACCCACGGTAGTTATAATTCATACGATAGTTACATAACGAAAGCTGATTCTCATTTGATGTTCCTAACTAATCTGCAAGTTTGTTATTTTGGAACATTTCAACTGAATTTATGTACAAAAGTATGAATTGCAGACTTGCAAAGTAATTTCATCAAATGAGCTCCTGTTCATTGAGTTATATGTACTACGTATGAAGTACATATTAACTCAATGCTCCTGTTATGCTTTTTCTGCAGTTGAATTGACAGATTAACAAAATTTTATTAAACTGTATTACGTAACGTAAAAAAAAAAATATACAAAATTACCGCACAAGTTGTTACCTATGAAAAATTTAAAAAGACGTACGCAATAATTAATAATGAATTAAAAAATCGATGCAAGATGCATACTTAGGCTGAGATCTATAGATCCAACTTGGACTTAGCTTAGACTTTGCTCAGACTTTACTCACGCAATACTTTGCTAAGTGTATGCTTAGCATAATCTTAGATTTGGAATTTATAGACGTATCACGTTGAGACTATGCTGAGCTTATGCTAAGCATACGCTAAGACGGTCGATGTCAAAATACAAGTTATTGTTTCGTTTCAAGCATTACATTCTTGATTTTTCTTTATAAATGTTTAACAATAATAACATGTAAATAATCTAGAACTACGCTCATATTTCTTCTATGTATTATTATTATAAGAATAAGCACAAATTGGCATGCTTATAAGTGTTTTTTTTTTTTTTATAAACGAACACAATATTATATTCATTGAAACGGATCGCATCGTTTTGACATCTGCAATTTGTCGAAAAAAAGTAACTTTTAATTCATTTTTATACATTTTAAACTTAGAAAAACTTGTTTTATGTGATGTTATACTACCTAATTGTTTTTATCTTAACTAATTCAGAATTAGTTATCAACATCAAGGAAATCTTCCCTAATCTGGTATTACTGAGTTGAGTCTGGTCACTTTATAATACTAAAAAATTAAAAAGTTGTGTAAATATAATGATGGTAAAGTAAATTACGGACCATTATTTTTGTTAGGATAATAGTAACCTAAGTATTTGCTAAGTCGTCGATTTTGTGAACTTAGACTTTGCTAAGCATTTGCTAAGCACGCACTCAGATGAAATCAAAGACGGCTCTATAAATACTGACTTTGTCATAAGTCTAAAGTAAAGTCTGAGCAAAGTCCAAGTTGGGTCTATAGATCTCAGCCTTAGACATAACTTCTGAAAGTATTAACTAATGTTGTTATCTAACTCATTATAGATTTACTCTAGGTACTCCAATTTTAAAATTCTACCTGTAGTGTAAGCTTGATTTTAGACTTTGAACTTTACTGCACACGCTTTTAGGGCACAGATCTTTACACTAGGCCTAAATACATTTTTTGTTGGTTGTTAATCTAACAAACTTCTAGGCTTCTAATTACCCTGAATTTTTGGAACAGGGAGGCTGTTTTTAGATATTTAATAGATTTTTAAGCTAAATAGTAATTAGATATGTACTTACTGAATCCATTATTTTGATGCTTTCAATTTGAGCGACAGATTGTAGCGCGGGAACCGAGCACAGACACTGCAAAAAAGTTGTATGGAGTGTGTGATGCCAACTTAATCTGTGTTGTAGAGTGCGCGCAAGATAACTCTGCGCGCGACTGAGGGCGTGCTAAACGTTTCCATGATCGCAAAAGTTCAAATTACCGCTTCTTAAGCTTAACTTTTTTATCGCTAAACATAATTTTCCCGTTAAATATTCCTACAATCAGGTAGTTCTACTATCAAATTTAATAAAACGGCATACACTTTGGTGGACCATAATTAGTTCCGATTTCGGCCGCGCGCAGACTTATCTTGCGCGCACTCTAGTGCTGCAAACTGCCGCCAAAATTGGAATCACCCTTAGTACTTCACATGTGCCAAATTAGTGCATGAAGCTTACTTACATCTCTTTAACACTATGCCTAATTCCTTTGCCACCACTGAATTTGGAGCAAGTCATTAAAACTGGATACTTAACCGAAGAAAAAAAAACACATCTTGAGGTGACCCGTGAAGCTATCCTTAAATTACGTCACACGTTAAGGGGGGGGGGGGTCGACGAAGTTTGACAAGGGGTGGGAGGGGTCCTAAATTTCGTGACATCACATTTAAAATCTAATATATCTAAGTATTAAATGGAAAAAAACGAATTCCAGAACTGTTAATTTAATAATTTCTAGATGTAAAATTGCAAAATATGTGACGTCACACTAGGGAGGGGGGAGTCTCACAAATGTGACCAGCTGTGGCCAGGACGGGCGGGGGGTCAAAAAATCATGAAATTCTTGTGACGTAGGTAATTAATGGATGGCCCCTAACCACCAAGAAAATAATTAAAAAGTTTAATAAAAAGTTTGGGAAAATTGTGTCCCATCAGAACAAATCTGCTACTATTGCTCAGCATATTAATGTGGCACATTACAGCAGAGCAGGCTACACAATTTCAACTAGTATAGCATTACGTTCTATTTTTAGTGGTGGCAGAGTAAAGCTGGCTTCTCACGGCGCGCGATATCACAAGTCGCGCCGCGCCAGCTCGCGCCTACGCGCCGTGTGAAGGTAATGGCTCGAGGCGACGCGGGCTAGCGCGTGCAAGCTCGTCCGATTCGCTCGAAGTCGGTACTTCAAAGGCGCGGCGCAAGCGCACTCGTGGCGACTCGAGTGCGCGCGGGTTGGCGCGGGTGAACAAGTTCGGTCATTTCGTTTCGACCCGCGCAAATGTGAAGTACTCTCGCGTATTTAATATGGAGTGGACTAATGAAACAATTACGATTACGCGCCCGTGAGAACGGGTAGCGCGGGCTCGCCTGTTGGCGCATGCTCGCTCGTACAAATCTGCTGGCGCGGCGCGACTTGTGATATCTCACGCCGTGAGAAGCCAGCTTAATATATCCAGTTCCCACAGGATCTAATATAAATTGAATAAAATAAAAAGAATTATAATATTTAAAACAAATTGTTGTGTTATTGTTACTTCTAGTAATGAAACAAAGTGGTATGTTTGAGTTAAGTCTGGTAGAAAACTCCATGTTTATTATTAATAAATGGCTGTGAATTGTTAACTGTTATTTAGAACAGATATGCTTGGCAATATTTTTAGTTAATAAAGTGTACAAAACTAACTGCATTTGGTTTTATTTAGAATTAATAATAGTAACCTTTACACAAAACTCATTTGTACATCAATATATTATGAAATAAAATAACTTTAAAAAAAAGTAAAAACCGACTTCAAAAATAACTAAAAAGGGTAAAATAATTACTATATTATAAAACTAACAGTTTCAGCAGTCTGTGCAATTTTACACTGAACCAAATTGAATGCACCAACTTCAGAAACTGTTAGTTTTATAATATAGTAATTATTTTACTTTTTAGTTTTTTTTTTAAATCGGATTTCACTTTTACTTTAAAGTTAATTTATTTTTCTATTTTAAGTGGCATAAACAATACAAATACATGCAATTACAGCAATCCTGGGTAATTTGCTGTTATCTATTGAAGAATTCCATCGTCAATCTCCGGGGTTCTTCATCATATCTTCAACAAACTTAAATGGGACCACCTCGGGAAAATACCCTCTCAAACAAAAAAGAATTTTGCAAATCCATCTTTATGTGACGGAGTTATGCCCAAACATAAATAAAAAAAAACATGCATACATCAGAATTGATAACCTTCTCCTTTTTGAAGTCAGTTAAAAATAGTGACGGGCGACATAGATAATCAATCAGCGAAGTCTTTTTCTGACTATGTTGGGGTCAGCTTCTAGGCTAACCAGATGAGGCTGAATACAAATATTTTCCATGGAGCAACTGCCATCAGACTTATGTAACCCAATAAGGTACTGGGCAATGCCAATATTCTAAGGTTAGACTGTCAGACTTTCCAGCTTTTCACTACCCTTAACAACTGTCATAAGTTTTCTTGTAACACCTGGTACCGATGACTTACATGCTCTCCAAGACACGGAGGGGTCTTATTTTGTAACAAATGGTCAACTGTCCACAGACTGACCCCAGCAAATACAGCTTCTGACGGTAAGACAGATAAACCTAGACAAAATCCAAAATATGATTGGAACCAATTTATTTAACTTAAATAATAATCTTAAAACACATAACTTTCACTCAGTCCATCTGTGTTTACAACTGGTGCACACGTAGTAAAGTCTCATCTCTTCTTCAGCGCGTCTCGTTTGCCCCTGGAAGAATACCGCCTCTCTGTGGTTGCAATTAGGGCACATGTGATCCTTCGTTCTAGGCAGAGTAGGGTCACTTACTACATCAGGGTTTATGTGAGTCAATTCGTCTACTTCGTGCATAATTTTGTTTACATACACGCAGTTTGAGTCAGCAAGTTGCTTGTAGTCACAATTCCTGCATGCATACAGGAGAACTTTGTTGTTCTTATCTTCTCGCGGATATAACATGTTGTTACATTCCTGACAGAACTGTATACCAACGTAGCCTGGACCACCATCCTTTCTTGCCAAATTTACAGTCATTGTAGAGCTTTTATCTGATTAACGGAACTGATAAACAGTCCAATTCGAGAAACACACGTGAAATTCTAGCGGAAACTGATGAAAAGAAGAGTATCAGCTCCAATTCATGAACAATACAGAGTTGATTTCATTGTGTCAATGTCAGGTCAGTACTCAGTTGTCATTTTCTATTTTTTTTCTTTTTATAAGCCCCTCATAAAAACAACCGCGAAGCCGTTAAGGTTCGCGCACATTATATCGGGCTGCAGCGGGTCGGGTCGCAGCGCAAAAATCCGCTCAAATCGTTCGCAACAAAATGTATGAACCAGCAGGTGATTTGGTTGCCGGCAAAAAATTTGTTGCACAACCAAGCTGATACTGAGGTACCCTTTATAACTCACAGTTGGTGGCGTGACCAGTGGCCGCCACCATGGTGTCCTAGTGAGATAGAGCCCTTAAAGCTTAATTATTCCAGAATATATGAAATGGTTGTTTTAATACAGTTAAACGCACATAAAAATGTAGGGAATAAATATTAAATAAAATAGATAAGTTTACGCGCGAAATATACAAAAACACCCAATACAATACGTTGTAGATACATTTGCGTAAAGCCATGCTACTCATCAATCAAACTGCTGCGCTATTATTACTTGTAGTCTTTATTAAAGCAGATAGTTAAACTACCTATTTGAATAGTTACCTATTAAAACGAAACTGTAAATGTATGACCAGTAGAACGAAAACTAAAAAAACGTTAGGCCTTTATGGTATAACGGGCTATGGGCTGGTGTCCACAACTCCTCGTTTGAGCGCGTATTTTGCGTGAAAGTTAAGTCTAAGGGCCATCGCTATGTTAAACCGGCGCACGCGGCGGGTGGGCCCGCCTCGCGTGTTTGTATTGAAAGATAGTATGTATGAGTAGCGCTAACTGGCACGGATGCGTGCGACGGGTTTGTACACGCGCAGCGGGTAGCGTGTGCGTGGCGCGGGCGCACGTAGCGGACTTGTTTTTCGAAATCAGTTAAACGTCGCTGCGTGCTCCGGGTCGCACGCGTCGGGGGGATACATTACACACAACGATGAACATCGATACGGAGCGCGTAATAATTGAAGTGCATTTTCGTGAAAGGGCTAATCAAATGCCTTCGTTGCTGGTAGCGTTTTTTTGCCAAATAATAAAATTTGCAAATAATCCATGTAGGTCTGTCTATCCGATACAACTGTACCCGCTGGAGACCAAAATTGTACTAGCGCCGCTGCATGTAGCGGGCGCACGCGTCGGGCGCCCGCCGCAGATCCTAGGCCCGCGTCGCAGGCCCGGAGCGTGCGCCCGCTCCGTGCACCGGCCGCGTGCGCACGCTTAACGTAGCAAACGCCCTTATGGCGCTACATGCAGCGGCGCTAGTACAATTTTGGTCTCCAGCGGGTATCGGATAGACTACCATGGATTATTTGATAATTTATTACTTATTTGGCAATAAAACGCTACCAGCAACGAAGGCATTTGATCAGCCCTTTCACGAGAATGCACTTCAATTATTACGCGCTCCGTATCGATGTTCATCGTTGGTGTGTAATGTATCCCTCAGACGCGTGCGACCCGCAGCACGTTGCGACGCTTAACTGATTTCGAAAAACAAGTCCGCGAGCGGGCGCCCGCCGCGTGCGTCCGCGCCGCGCACCCGCGGCCCGCGCCGCGCACCCGCCGCCCGCGCCGCGCACCCGCCGCCCGCGCCGCGCCACCTGCTGCGCGTGTACAAACCCGTCGCACGCGTCCGCGCCAGTTAGCGCTGCTCATACTATCTTTCAATATATACACGCGAGGCGGGTACCCGCCGCGTGCGCACGTTTAACGTAGCGAACGCCTTAAAATATAGGCATGCAGATGCTAAATGTAACTAAATCAGCATAGCGATTAACGCAGATGTATCTTAGCCATAATAGATTTTGTTGGTGCATTTAAGTCAATATAATAATTCGAAATACGTATAATGCAATTAATTAATATTAGATGGATTTATTTAATCATGTACCATATTATTGATGCTTTAGTAAATAATAAAGCATTGGGATTAGGACAAGCAATACCTTGCTATCGGACTGCCAGCTATGTTTGGCAATATTGTTTGTTAATAAAGTGTACAAAACTACCTGCATTTGGTTTTATTTAGAAATAATAAAATAGTATCCTTTACACGAAACTAATTTGGTATATCAATAGACTATTATGAAAATATGAAGTTTTAAGTTAGATACCTATCCTCTCAAAGCTCTTTGAGAAAGCGCTTTTACGTAGAATTTTACCAATATACACGACAGAAAATACCTGACCATCAGTTTGGTTTTCGGCAACAGCACTCCACAGTCGAACAAATTCACAAAGTCTATGAAACAATTAGAAAGGCCCTAGAACAGAAAGAATATTGCTCGTCGGTATTCTTAGATATCCAACAGGCCTTCGACAAGGTATAGCGTAATGGTCTCCTCTACAAAATTAAGAAAAGCATCCCACACAGTTTTCACCTGCTGATGAGATCATATCTCTCTGATAGATTATTTCAGGTGAAAGAAGCTGGATCGACGTCTATTTTTGACAACATAGAAGCGGGAGTACCGCAAGGATCTATTCTAGGACCCATATTGTATACTATGTATACTGCAGATCTCCCCGCATTACCAGGTTTGACCACGGCTACGTACGCTGACGACACTGCCATCCTTGCTCGCAACAAAGATCCAGTAGTTCCATCAAACATCCTACAGCAGGGACTTCATGAGATCAATAAGTGGCTCCAAACATGGGAAATTAAAGCCAGTACATCCAAATCTGTGCAAGTACCCTTCACCCTAAAAAGGGGCGACTGCCCACCTGTTCAACTTGGGAATACCTTTCTACCTCATGATGACAATGTCAAGTATCTTGGTATACATCTGGATCGCCGCTTAACTTTGAAAAAGCATATTAAAACCAAAAGAGAAGAACTCAACATCCGATATAAACTCTTATACTGGCTACTTAGTTGAAACGGTAAATTGATTACTGACAACTAACTTTGAATAAACAAAATAATCTGTCCTCAAACCAATATGGATGTAAGGCATACAATTATGTGGTAGTGCCAGTGACTCAAACATCTCCATGCTCCAACGTCTGCAAAACATAATTAACGCTAATTGGTTTATTACAAACAATGAAATACACCAACACTTACTTATGAACACAGTGAAGGAAGAAATCCTACCGGCTGCAGAGAAATTCAAACGGCGACTGTGTAATTACCCGAATGAACTAGCAGTCGAACTAATGCACCAAAGCTACCTCAATCGCCATAAACAACACGACATAATGAAGCTACATGCCAGATGGCTGTAGCTGTGAAGTACATATGAGTAGCTATTCTCACTGGAGGAAACACTCTACAAAACAACATCCATGGAACTCATCTTATTATAGTCAAAAAAGACTGATCGCAGATAAACCAAGTACACAAAATAAAAAGATAGTGTTGGTGAGACAGATAAATGTAAATAAAATTCAAAACATGATTGGAACCTATTTATTTAACTTAAATAATAATCTTACAATACGTAACTTTCACTCAGTCCATCTATGTTTACAACTGGTGCACACGTAGTAAAGTCTCATCTCTTCTTCAGCGCGTCTCGTTTGCCCCTGGAAGAATACCGCCTCTCTGTGGTTGCAATTAGGGCACATGTGATCCTTCGTTCGAGGCAGAGTAGGGTCACTTACTACATCAGGGTTTATGTGAGTCAATTCGTCGACTTCGTGCATAATTTTGTTTACGTACACGCAGTTGGAGTGAGCAAGTTGCTTGTAGTCACAATTTCTGCAGGCATACAGGAGAACTTTGTTGTTTTTGTCTTCCCGCGGATATAACATGTTGTTACACTCCTGACAGAACTGTATACCAACGTAGCCTGGACCACCATCCTTTCTTGCCAAATTTAAAGTCATTGTTGAGGTTTTTTCTGAGTAATGGAACTGATAAACTTCGATCTACTTTGAGAAATGCACGTAAAATTCTAGAAAACTGATGGAAACAACACTCCAATTTATAAACAATGCAGAGTTGAATTGATTGTCGCGTCATTTGTCATATTGACGTCTGCGGTCTGTCGTTCGTGACAGTTAATTGAATGAATGATTTGCTAATCTAAATTTATTATCTGTAAAAGTAGAACTCAAAAAAATCTACATCTATGGCAAACTAAATAAAGCGAAATTATGTTTGTAATTGTGTTATTCAAAGAAACCTATCTTTATAATGAATTAAAACTAATTTTAAGTCATTTAACTGACAAAATTGTATTTCACAGACCCAATAGTAATATTGAAATGTTTTTTCTAGAGTAATGGTAACCCTAATTTGGTGCCGTAATGTTGGCAACAGTGATGAGTTGAAGCCGGTGGTTGGCTGGCTGGCTTGATAATTTCTTTTCCCATCCGTAGCCGATTGGTGTCGTGCTATCCAAATGGGTAAGGAATAGTTTTGTGCAGTATTTGTTATGGTTTATTTATTATTTTTGTTTTAAAATTGTGTCTATAAGTGTAATAAGTACGCACGCCATGTAGGAGTGAATATTTCAAATATAATTCCCCAAAAAAGTTGTAACTTATACGTGCATGCATAGGTGTCGGCCATAGCGCAGACATGTTTTTCTCGTGGTGTAAAACTAATCCATTTCCATCTTGCTATCGCCGCGTTAATAATGAGGTGCCTTAAAAGTTTTCCCCTTCATGTTAACCAGTTTAAATTATGGTGTATCGATTTCGGTGTCGTGCGTCGTAAACACAAGTGTTAACCGGCAGCGTTAATATTTCAGGTAAGCCCCGTGGTATTCGCACGGCGCGAAAGCACGTGAACCATCGCCGCGAGCAGCGATGGGCTGATAAAGATTACAAGAAAGCCCACATGGGTACGAGGTGGAAGGCCAATCCCTTCGGTGGTGCATCTCACGCTAAGGGCATCGTCCTGGAGAAAGTGTAAGTACGCCTCCCGAACTGTTACTGTACTAAGCTGGTCGTGGTAAGTCCTGCCAAGTTTGTGTCACTGAACGCCACTGTTTGCTGAACTTACGCGCGCTTACACCTTAGATTGATGAAGTCAAGAAGATGGACGCGGCAGTTACCCGACGACGCTTCCGCACGCAGTATTATTCCTTGTGAATGTGTTACTACTACAATCACAGGATAATACTGCGAGTGGCGGCGTCATAACATTCAGGTAGAAGACAAGATTGAAGATCAAGACTTGAAACTGAAGAGATTATGTACTAACATGTTTTTTACACTAGCACTATGCTTTACAAAGTTTTGATGAAACATAACCAACAATAAATAGCGCCCACAATTTTCGTAAGAACATGACAATCCTTGCATGATTAAAAATGCAAATAAAAAAAAACTTTCTAAGTCTTTCTTCTCAGTGTTTTACCGCTAAAAACACTGCTATTTAAACGAAATGCATGAAACATGAGATGTGTAAATACCACATGGGTCATTGAACTATGAATGAGGTTATCCACATGTATAGGCCTGGTGTTTACGCTCTTGCGCCGTTACTTTACTAACGTGTGCTGCTTTTATTGATTTTTTAATTGCAGCATATCAATTGATGTTAACAGTATCTTTTAAGTCTATGATTTGTTATGTTGGATAGGTTAAACTTCCTAAAATTTGAAGTGTATTTATTGTCCTCATGTTAACTGTCATATAAATTGAATGAGACATTGCTTCCTGTTACAAACAGCATGCTCTTAAATTATTCAGTACTTTGTCAATGGTCTGCAGGTAGCATAAAAAAAAATGATTCCCGCTGTAACTGACTGTGATACCTACCTTAGCAATGTTTACTTCATCATGGTCTTAACCTTGGCTTCACAGTTGGATAAATATTTGTCATACTCAGCAGAATGATGTTCATAGTATGATTTTCATCTACCTTCATCTCAAACATGCAATTAGACGATTTCCAAGTCTCAGACTTCACAATTTCAATTATTCTACTGTTGACATCATTAATCTACTTTTGACATCTTTATTCTACTGATAACATCATTCATTATTCTTTCATGTTTAGTTTAAATTTATTTTAACATTGATAACTCAGTAAAATTTTCCTCAAAACAATCTTAACATATTATTAATCACTTTGTTTCTCCACACAGTGGCGTTGAAGCCAAGCAGCCTAACTCTGCCATCCGCAAGTGTGTGCGTGTACAGCTGATCAAGAACGGCAAGAAAGTAACTGCATTCGTGCCCCGGGACGGTTGTCTCAACCACATTGAAGAGAACGACGAAGTCCTAGTAGCAGGTTTCGGTCGTAAGGGTCACGCCGTTGGTGACATTCCCGGAGTCAGGTTCAAGGTGAGAATTGTAATTATTGTGTGGGTTATTTCAGGTTGGCGGTAGATGTTGGTCAAAATTATACAAAACTGTAGTGTAAAGCTATACAAAATTTAAAGCACTTCTGCATCTGGTGGTTTTTTTATGTACGTTTTGTGAGGCTGTATTCAATAGAAGGAAAATTTGAGAATAAATTCAACTTCTGTGAGACATTGAAATGTTAATTCAGTAGTTTCACATGGTGGAAATAATAGTTCTTGATAGAATTCTATTTATTTACAGCCTGTAGTCCTGAGATTCACTATGGTATTAATTTCTTTGATTGCAATAATTTAAATGATTAAATAACATTTTGAACTACTTTCAACATAAAACCATTTGATAATTGGCAAATTCACAAAGAGGCATCAGAATCCTTATGATGATTTGCTTATTTTCGGAGTATTTGCTACTCTGAGCGCCATGATGCAGTTTGCTCTACTGACACGAAGATATCTTAATGTTGCTGCAGTATACCCTTCCTCTTCATGTGCTGATTGGTGTTATTTTGTTGTACAGGTCGTGAAGGTGGCCAACGTCTCCCTCCTAGCCTTATACAAAGAAAAGAAGGAAAGGCCGCGATCATAGGACGCGACTTACACTGTGATAAGGTAACTATGACATTATTTTGATACTTTTGATCATAAAATAGAACAGCAAGATATTAATGGCAAAAACTACTAGAATTAAAGAAATAGTTTTCTTGAGATTTTAGAAAATAATACATTTTACAAAAAAAAAACCGTTAACCTTTAATTTTTTATCGTGTTACACGTGGTCCTTATTAAATGATGAGATTATTATTATTTGCTACTTCTGAATGCTATGACGTAACACTTTGCCTGATAACATTCTTCATTACAAACAAAGTAAGGAAAATGCGACAGTTTGTAACAACTATGTTTTTTTGTTTCAGTGACCGCTGCTGCAAAGCTGTGTTGTTTCTAAGTGTACATTATAAAAATGAAAAATTAAGTACATAATAAACTGTGTATGCCAATATGTATTTTTATTACTCACTGCCTTGTTTAATTTACCTTAACTTTAAATAAATTTGGCTGGAAACCCAATGTTATGTGGTGTTCTGCTCTGAACTAGATAGAGCCACCTTACTCAATAGTATAGAGCAACGTGCCATCGACTGTCAGTGTCGCGTTGCTCTATGTTCAATACCGATCAATTGTAACGTAATGAACTTTGATCAGCCCGGACCCTTTTTACGGAAACTAACTGAATATTCCGATCGACAGATCCCTCGACGGAAACAGATCGAAACTTTATTTCTATTTTTCCCCCTAAAGAACAGCAGGGGACAGACCAGAAATAATTCGTTTGACCTGTCCGTTTGACCTGGTGACAGGGGAACATCAATTTTTTTATTCCTGATATCCCGAAGGGAACAGATCGGAATATTCCAAACTAACGCCCTGTATACCCAGTGTGTTCAACATTAGTCTGGTAAAGGTAAAAAATATAGAAAACTGCCCTACTAAATATAAATTAAGTTTAATGGTACCTTTCTTTACCCGTTTCCTGAGACGTCGACTGCGTGGCTCTCTAAGGCCGGTTCCTATAGCAAAGAATGGATCATTTTCCTGATAAAGGGCAAATAAAATGATCTTGTACCTATGGTAGGTAACATTTTTTCTTCTCATAGGTAGAACTCTTATAAAATATTACCTCTGATAGCAGGCTACCTATAGGTACTATGCAAACCTTATAAGTAGATTTCCAAATCTGGAAATTAATTTTCAATCATGCAAAATGCCCAATATAAAGACTAGGCGGCACCTATACACGAGTGAATGACGACATCGACAGTAGTTCCGCACACGACGGATAATTTAAATTTTCACGTTGAGAACTCTCCGGGCCTTATTACAAAAGCTGGTTTAAACCAAGACTAAGGTAAACCACGGTTTAAAATATACCCATCACTTTCTTATGTCATATAACAAAAAGAGACGGGGCTATTTTAAAACCTAGGTTTTTCTTAGACCATCTTTTGTAATAAGGGGGTCCAAGTTCGATAGATATGGAACCGTGGCTTGTATGCGAGGTGGATAGGTAGGTAGTTACTGAATAAATATATGCACAACGCGTGCGTGTCCGGCGCGCATTCGCCAAACGCGAGGTTCCGAATTTTGCGGGCAGCGGGGCGGCGGCGGCGGCGCGGCAGCGGGGCGGGCAACGCATACCTACCTGTTCTCCAAACCAGCGGGCAGATCGCGCGGCACTATAGCGGTGTAGTGTTGTGTTCGTGGTTGTGTTGTCGAGATATTTGTTTTTATTCGCGAACGAAATGTCTGAAAAACGGCGACAACATCTTTTTGATTCAAATTTATTCCTAACGCTCGATTTATTGTGGGCAAAAGAAGAAGTGGATCCCTAATTAAAGGGCAAGGAAAATAAATGGCGAGTTTTATAGAAATTATGAAAAACAGAGACAAAATCCCGACAAATTCTACGACTACACCGACTACAAGATTGCCGAAAAAATTTTCTCCTGCACGTCCGAGGACATTTTGATACGTCACAATAAAAATGTACAACACTATACCACAGTCTACCTATATCTTACTCCTTACAGTCGGTCAACGTAGAACATTGTCACAGAGCAATCGTGCGGGGGGTTGCGGGGTGAAGGGGCGGAGGTTATGTCCCGAGTAGCCATACTGCTACTCGGGACATAAATTCCAGGGCTCGCACTTTTTGATTTCAAATTTGATTGATATCGTTCATAGAAATTATATTAATTTATTATTGATATTATGTGTACCAATTAAGAGAATTTTATTATAAAGTCTGTTTACTAATCCAAGATGGCGGCATACCTACATACATTTTCAAATGATTGTTCGTGGGAAGTCATTTCCACGGTTTTCGGGGTCACTGATGCCGAAAATGACGTCAAAATCCAAATCCAAGATGGCGGCCATCAACATTTTCATCTAATCATCATGGGTGTTAATTTCATGGTTTTCGGGGTCACTGATGCCGAAAATAACGTCAAAATCCAAATCCAAGATGGCGGCCATGAAAATTAGTAAATTAGTCGTCATGGATGTCAAATCCAAGGTTTTCTGGGGTGCGGATGCCGAAAATGAGGTCAAAATCGAAATCCAAGATGGCGGCTACAAAAATGTCAAATTCGTCGTCACGGGTGTCATTTCTATGGTTTTCGGTGGTTTTCGCGGGGGTACTGATGCCGAAATTGAGGTCAAAATCCATTTCCAAGATGGCGGCTATTAAAATTTCAATTTAACCATCATGGGTGTCATTTCCATGGTTTTCGGGGATGCTGATGCCGAAAATGAGGTCAAAATCCATTTCCAAGATGGCGGCTATTAAAATTTCAATTTAACCATCATGGGTGTCATTTCCATGGTTTTCGGGGATGCTGATGCCGAAAATGAGGTCAAAATCCATTTCCAAAATGGCGGCTATTAAAATTTCAATTTAACCATCATGGGTGTCATTTCCATGGTTTTCGGGGATGCTGATGTCGAAAATGAGGTCAAAATCTATATGCAAGATGGCGGCCATAAAAAAATTCAAATTAGCTGTCATGGGTGTCAAATCCATGATTTTCAGGGACGCTGATTACAAAAACAAGATCAATTCTCAAACACCAAGATAGGGACCACGTTTTACCTGGCAAATCTCATTTATCTGGTAAATTTTTTTGACCGCCCATTATTTATCGAGGAATACTTAGGCTTTATTTCCGGCATCAGCACCCACGAAAATCATAGAAGTAATAACCATGAATAATAGGTAATTTTCTATGGCTCCTTCTTGGATTTGGGAATAATTTATGACTCTTACCTACCCCCAGCCTTAGCCACTGCGACTGTAACCTCGACAAAATTTGTAGTTTTAAATATTGTTAGAATATTCCAGGATAAGATGGCGAAACTTCTGCTGCATACCTTTGCATTATTTTGTCAATCGTCAAAATTACGCATGCGTGGTTTTCTTTTTGCGTGTCACTGTTTCTCTATAACGTTAATTTATTTGGACGTTTGTTTGATAAAGTTTGTGTAATTTATTTTATGTGACAACCCTTTGACAAGTGTTACCAATTTTGACATTTCATAGGACCTGTCAAATGTATGGGCGTTGACCCACTGTATGTAGTAAGTAGGTACACTGTGACTATACTAAGTACAATGCAGACGCGCAACGCGGGCGGTCACCGCTTGACTGGAGTGCACCGCTCGTTGCCCGCCCCCGCGCCGCTGCCACGCCGCTGTTTTCGAGAACCGGTCCATTTGATTTTACGCATAAGATCCTGCCGCTCCCGCGCCGCCGCCCCGCTGCCCGCAAAATTCGAGGCAGAGGCCTAAAGGAACTTCGTAAGTCAAAGTAGGTACCTATTAAAGTTTTTCATAGATTTGCTGTATCCAAATAATAATCACGTTGCTTGGAAGACATCGGCGGTGTGCGATAAGGGTCAATTCATCAAGCGCTGTTGCACGAATGCGCGCGGTAACGCGTGGATTCGCGCGCATTCGGACGCTTTTACATACTGCTCCAGTGGTCAACTCCAGGTCAGTTTCCGATTCCGAATGACGACGCGTTGGTTTCGTGTAAATACGTGCGAATTCGCACGTCTTCTTTTTATCTCAGAAGAAATATGTGCATTACGTTGTGGAGATAAGGGTGATTTTGCTATGTTGAGTTTCAAATTAACGCTTCGACTCTGCGCTAGTATGAATTGACCCTAAGGCCTCTGCCTCGAATTTTGCGGGCAGCGGGGCGGCGGCGGCGGCGGCGCGGGAGCGGCAGGATCTTATGCGTAAAATCAAATGGACCGGTTCTCGAAAACAGCGGCGTGGCAGCGGCGCGGGGGCGGGCAACGAGCGGTGCACTCCAGTCAAGCGGTGACCGCCCGCGTTGCGCGTCTGCATTGTACTTAGTATAGTGTTGTACATTTTTATTGTGACGTATCAAAATGTCCTCGGACGTGCAAGAGCAAATTATTTCAACAATCTTGTAGTCGGTGTAGTCCTAGAATTTGTCGGGATTTTGTCTCTGTTCTTCATAATTTCGATAAAACTCGCCATTTATTTTCCTTGCCCTATAGTAGGGATCCACTTCTTCTTTTGCCCACAACAAATCGAGCGTTAGGAATAAATTTGAATCAAAAAGATGTTGTCGCCGTTTTTCAGACATTTCGTTCGCGAATAAAAACAAATATCTCGACAACACAACCACGAACACAACACTACACCGCTATAGTGCCGCGCGATCTGCCCGCTGGTTTGGAGAACAGGTATGCCTTGCCCGCCCCGCTGCCGCAAAATTCGAGGCAGAGGCCTTAGGCCTCCCAAAACCTATTACTGCACTTGCATTCTTCTTTTGATGTAAAATAAAGAGTTCTGTTCTACCTAACCTTTTTCCAACTACGTTGGGGTCAGCTTCCAGTCTAACCACATGCGGCTTAATACCAGTAGATATTTTACACGGAGCGACTGCCCATCAGATCTCCGCCACGCCGTTGCTATTATAAAAATATTCGTATGAGTCCAGTCGTTTCGCAAGCGGCGCGAAGAAACGGGATCGTTGCGATGGCCCCCTCCCCGTGTGGTGAGGAACGCAACCCGGGAAGACGGGTTGACATAGGGGCGCCTGATTTATTTCACGCCACCCGTACGACCAGACCCTAACTAGGCGAGACCCCCAGTTAGCTGGGGGAGGCCCAATTCGTATGACATCTGGAATCGACGGTTTTAACGTGCTCTTTGCGGCACGGAGGGGTTTCGATGTGTAACGAATACTTATACACTTATGCACGGACTGATCGCAGCAAGAGCAACCTTTCAACAGAATGATTCGCCCGGTTGTTGGATATACAGGGTGTAAACGAATTCGTGTAATTCCTTCAAACTGCATACTCTACCGGTGACACAGTTTAACCCTAAATGGGTATTTGTGAAAGTCAACTGAAAAAAATAAATGAAAGAAAATCTTGGTTTTCTGTTTCTGAGTCATTTTAGAGCTCTGAGTTAACTGACTGCAAAGAGCGATGTAGCGTTAGTCGTACCCGCCAGCCATGTCGCCGTAGTTTCATTAACTAATGCGTGGCATCGAAATGTTCAATCAAATAAAAGCATTTTTTTACTTACATAAAAAAATGTTTCTTTTTTACTGTTTACTTAGTGGTTTCGATACTCACACGAACAATTACCGAAAATGCAAGAAAAAAAAAGCTAAATCCCGTGCGCGGCCTATCTACACCAGTAGTAGATCATGTGGTTTTAAGGAAACACGAATTCGTTTACACCTTGTATTTGTATACTTTAAAATAAAGAGTATAAATAATAAATAACTACTCCCCCCCCCCCCCCCCCCAAATAAAACAATAGACAATTATTGCTAGATATAATTTCATTGCTCTGATTACATTAGGTACATGTTTACACTAGACGCAGCCTGGCAGCGGTTAGTACATACCCTATACTTCTGCTGACTACCTAGGCGAGAGATTAGAAAGCTATTATGTCAGTAATTTATAAGATCGCAAGTTACGAAGGCACGTGAAATTCGTTACCATTTTTATTAAAATTTTAAGTTTATTAGAATAATACTTCTTATTTTGATTACCGCTCAAGATGAGATGGCGGTGTGTGACCGTGCCATTGTGGAGCCTGTGTGTGTGTAACCATAACAATCCACGTATCTTCGTTATTTGCGAGTTCTATTCGAAGTTTTCTAATTACGCCAGTTCTAAACATTCAGATGATCTATGTTTTGAGTTATACCGGTTACTTTTTTTATTATTATTCTGGGTTCAAAATCGATTTTATGGCATAGGTACAGTATGATACAACTAAGAAGTTTCATCGATGTACACACGGCTACACATCAAGCTATAATTTTCCAATTTACACTGACCTCTCATTGTAAGGAAATCCTATACAATTCGAGATCAGCATAAACTGGAAATGTATAGCTTGATCTGTAGCCTGTGCGTACCTCGAACAACCAATGGCAGTCGCTCATTTTCGCGCCACTCACACTTATTGCGTCAGCGTAATGAACATTTTGTACTGCAGTACTTAGCTCGGAAGTGATCGGCTGTACGAATTTTGCCGATGCGACTTAGTTGTGTCGAACTATTATATACGTAAAGTTTGTTCGAATTCAATTATACAGATTTATTTAAATGCGTTGGCTATTTCCCGAAATAAAAGGTATTGTCAATTGTCATCTTGAATATTTAGAATCGACGGTACAATGAAGCATGAATCTCTGGTACATGGAACAACTATTGATTACGTACTACTATTTTATAAGATTCCGTTACATGCTATGTTAGTTCAAAAATAGTGTCTTTTAAATCGGGGTGCGAAGTAAACCGGTGCTTAGACAACGAATAAAACTTAGCTTAAAACTATTCTAATTATGAGAACTGATGATATTTCGATTACGGGGTCTTCTCAATGATTAATATATTTTATAGTTTACGTATGCGAGTTTAACGCTTGAGGACCGATTTCACCAACACCGGATAACTTTTATCTGAGGAATAATTCGTTTTGACAGTTCGTATAGAAAAGCTGTCAAAATGACATTTTTATTTCTAGGATTAAAGTTATCGGACGTTATAGTCCGGTCAAATTAGACATTTCAAAGTGCAATAATTCGCATAGAGCTGAAAATTGGTGCGAATGTTCGAAACACCATTATAAATCAAATGTAAAAAGTCCCCAGCGATCCCACACTTGCAAAAAAAAATATTCAAGGTCAAAGTTCGCAACTATGGGTTTTTTGCGTTTTTTAGCCAAACGGTAAATTTTATGATAAAAATAGGTCAGACAAAAATGATAGATTATGCAATTTTCTATAAGAATTGTCTACAATTTTTCTCCTAAACGTCACCGATTCTGAGATATAATGGTTGAAAAAGTTGTATTCTTTATCACTGATATCGTACGAATCCTCTTCTGATGGCGATTAACATGTACCAGTTGTCAAGGTCAGTCGTGCTCCAATGTTGAATCACCATCAGAAGAGGATTCGTACAATATCACTGAGGAGACCTCTGATACATCGCTGTTAGACCAATTTACTTACATCCAGCAGGAAGAAGAAGAACAAGCAGAAGAAGAAGTACAAGAAGACGAACAAGAAGAAGAGGAAGCAGTATTATCAGATGATTATGAATGAGACGGATAATTTGACCTAATTTTGTAGAATTCATACGGCTTTCATCATTTCCAATAGTACCAGTTTTTATATATTTTAAATTAGTATTGAATTAAACAGGATCACAATAGATTGTGGGATAGGCCTATTGGAGAAACCACGTTAAAAAAACGCGCCAAGTACACTACCTTCCAGGTGGCGTGGAAACGCATATTATAAAGAATACAACTTTTTAACCATTATATCTCAGAAACGGTGACGTTTAGGAGAAAAATTGTAGACAATTCTTATAGAGAATTGCATAATCTATAATTTTTGTCTGAACTATTTTTGTCATAAAACTTACCGTTTGGCTAAAAAACGCAAAAAAACCATATTTGCGAACTTTGACCTTGAATATTTTTTTTTGCAAGTGTGGGATCGCTGGGGACTTTTTACATTTGATTTATAATGGTGTTCCGAACATTCGTACCAATTTTCAGCTCTATGCGAATTTCTGTTAACCTACCCCTATTTTATGAGCTAACTTGACCGGACTATTAGTAAACGGTTCTTATTATCATACTAGTTGAACCTAAATCTAAGTTACACAAACTAATCTATTAAATGTACACTTTCCAATAAATTATTTTATTAAAATCGGCCTCTTATTTTCGATATCAATTTTTATATTACTTATCACACCTTTAGATACCTACATCATTTTCAAAAATACACATTTTCGAGTATTATATCCAACTCTAAAATCACAGACCAATCGAGCTGTCGTAGGTAACAGTGCGCAAGAGGATTCAATGCGATCCTACCGTTATAACAGGTACATGGAAATAAAATATAATTACAAACATTATATACGAGCATATGTATTGCAGACGGCGATATCGTACAAGAGCGCGAGTCTTTGCAAATGGCGTATCTAGGGTTATTTTCTAGTACCTAGAATTTCAGATCAGTAACCCAACATCCTGGGGTGGGCACGATCCACTCGGCCCCAGCCCTGTATACGCCTACGGTCTTTGCAAAAGAAACAAGAAGCTTAACTGATCGAATACTGGAAACATAGACAAAATAGATCAGGGGCGGCAAATTTTTCTCATCAAGGACCAAAAACAAAGGCCCAGAATTTCTTTACTTTCATTTATGTCTACAAAAACAACGCAAGTATCTACATTTAATTTTGAGACTTCGAAAGAACTACGGTTGTTGGTGGGCCGAATCAAAACCGTTCGCGAGCCGTACTTTCCCCATCACTGTAATGAAAGTCGTCACTGATCCGCGTCTCTGTGACATTATCGCTATATTAAGTGTAGGTCTACGCAATTTATTTTGAGTATTTTTAAACATATTTTCTTTGTAACTTATGACCGATATCGGCAGCTGCAATACACGCACGAGCTCAAAATTAACATTACAAATGCCTATAGAAGTCAGAATTTCGGATCCCAATCTGGTAGGAATGACGGAACTAGTGGGTAGGTCCATCTTTCTAGGTTTTACATGAAATTGGGACATCTATAGGCTAAAATAACAAATACAACGAATTTTAGGCCAATCAAAAGTGCCTAAGGATATCGCCATTCAAATTATATAAATTGCATAAATATTACAATATTAGTGATTGTTATACTACATATTTAAGTGTTTGAGTTGTCTTCTAGATAAAATCCTTATTGTCTCTCCGAAATTTAGTCTTTACTTTGTTTGTTTTATGTATTAAGAGAGTAGTTTGGCAGAATTCACTTTAGGATGTCATCTAGAAGACATTACAAATTAATAAAACACAAGATTCGGATCCACCGGCTAAAAATATTATTTGCAAGGCCAAAGGCTGGGGTATACGGCCAAAAGCTAGGATATTGAGCCCAAGGCCAGGTCATATGGCCAATGCCTTAAAAAGACTTAGATCTTCGGAGCCATAAACACATGATCGCGAGTGCACACTCCAACACCTTCCGAATATCACCTACTACATAATTAGTTAACTTGGATCTTTATTTCTATCTCTACGTTTAATAAAAGACTATCTTCAATACTATAAGCGCGGAATAAAGTTATGAAGAGCTTACAACTGAAATGTATGGTTAAACTGATGTTTTTCTTGTAACTCTATTACGATCTGTGTATGAAGCGCGTTTTATTGTATTATCCCTCTTACTAATAAACGTTAAATAAAGTTATAACAAGCTTATGCATCGAACAATGATTAGTTACACTGACGTTAGATTGGCAAACTTTATCCAGCGATTATTTGCAAACAAGTTTAACTATTATTGATGTTTTCGTGTTAAATGTAAAATTATGTAATATATTAATAAAATGCAATGATTTGAAGATATATAAAATGCTTTAAAATGTTGACTTTGTTTATTTTGATTGCTCTGATACGTGCTGAAGAGTTTATTTAAATTTTTAACATACGTTTTCACGTTTTCATAATGCCAGTCACTTTATAAGCAAAGCTAGTTTTTCATAATTAGTATATCACATTCATAGGCAAATAAGTGAGATTTTCATTAATAATTATTTGTAAGAGCTGTGCCGACTGATTTAAATATGTGTGTTGGCACGAATATCTGCTTCCTGATTCGATTCTGATAGTTACCTCGTTATGAGAATCGTATACAGAAAGAGATAACAAACGGAATAGTTCGACAATTGACTAAAGGTGCATGCACACACATCAGCCACGTCAACGTTAGGGACTTGACGTAGTGTATGTGGATAGGTTGTCAGTTTCGTTCGCAACACAATCTGTCTATGAAGTCATGAAATGGAACTAATTTTTAATCTGTCCCAGTGTTTTGTCATTTAGTGTTTTATCAAGTGATTAATCGTGTCTAAATACGCGCGAATTGATTTAAGATGAATAAAACTATATTAAGTTCTACAAGAGAAGTGATTTTTAAAGTTTGAATGTTATAATGTATGACTAGTGGCGCCCCCAATTTTTAATGACTTTATAGACAGACTGTTTACGTTTCAACATGTTGGTGCGGTGACGCGACATTGACTGAGACGCAAAGGTCGTGACGTGAATGACGTGTGCGGCCAATGCCTACGACTTCTACTACAGTTCGAACAACGTAATAGGTCCGATTTGACGTTTGCATAAAAGGATAAAATAAATGTGTACAGAATTTGCACGCCTTTGATCTTAAAGAAAGTATCGTCTTTTTATTGATCTGAACATAGCGCACCATTGATAAAATGAAACTAAACGCCACGCACTGTAGTAATTAACACTAGTGTTGACATTACTCTTAGTATTTTGACAGATGTCAAATCGGACCTATTAGATTATCACAACCGTAAGCTATATTTTTTGACGTGATTGATCGGTGACTTGACGGTAACGTGACTGATGTGTGTGCATGAACCTTTATCGATAAGTTCTGAATCTGAGAGCTGATTCGGTAGCAAAAAATAGTTTTGTGAATGTGTAAATGATTGAGATGAAAATTGACTAATAATTTAAGCAAAATTATAATTTTTAGCTTGGTACAGAATTTTTTGCAATTCGATTTCGCTACATGAAGATTTTGCGCGAAATACTTTCTAAATGCCTGATACATCTTTAGCATGATTTCGTAATAGATCGCTTAGCATAACGCGTGTTAAGTATTTGATTATGTTTCATCAAGTTGCTTATACAGTGTGGCACCGCTGGCGGCGAATGATTTCCAATTTTATATCAGGAAAACGCGCTGAAATCTGAAAATTAAATATTACACATATTTAACATCACGCTTATTTCGCCGTCATGTTTAAGTGCCACGAAATAGGGGGCGAGCCTATTGCCATCAACCGGGCACAAATCCAGACTCCGGACTGAGAAATTTCAGATGGAAAAACCCAATAACACTTTGCCCGACCTGGGGATCGAACCAAAGACCTCAAGGTCAGCAGTCGCATTTGCGACCACAATACCAACGAGGCAGTCGCTTCATATTATAATCATTATCTGTACGGGACCCGAAATTCGAGGTTTTTATGTACGATTTGAAGTGGTTTTGTGCAACGCTTTACAGTAAGAAAAACTTCCAGATAAATCCAAGGGTTGGAATTGTGCCCAAGAAATTAGACTTGCCTGTACACAGACGGCTATACAGTGTGTCCGGTCATGGACTAGCGATATTCTAGGTACTTATATAACAACTATTCTAGTTCTCAAATACACTATACACTAGGTTCCAATTCACTTCCATTTTTTTGTTGAGATATTCTGTACGTGTGTACAAAAAAAGTCATATCTCTCAAAGTTTTGATCCTACTGAGATAAAAGTAGGCTTATTCGGAGGGCAACAATATTTTCTATCGTTCAGATTACGATACAATTGGTTCACATTTTCATAACTTTAATAGAGAATATCTCAACAAAAAAGCAAAATGGCTGCCAAATAGCGGGGAAGTAGATTGGACCCTCGTGTGTAGTGTATTTGTGTGCTAGAATAGTTGCTTTATAAGTACCTAGAATATCGCTAGTCCATAACCGGACACATTGTATATTAAGCTATACATTTCCAGGATAAACTCACCTCTCAATGTACAGAAAGCCTATATAATGCGAGATCAGCTCATACTGGAACTGTATAGCTTGATATGTAGCAGCGCATACACTGAATGCACGTCAAGGTCGTCGGTGGTCATCAATGCCGATACTTAGTACGTCCAGCGCAACCTGAGCAGTCAGCCCCGCTACCGATCCGCTGACTGGCTAATCTTTTCACCACGGCATGAACTATTCTCGTATAGGTCGCGCCAAAACGAGAGAACAATAAGCACTATAAGGGCTCGACGACACGTGATTGTTTTGCATGGGTGCGTACTTGAGACCATATTTTACTAAACGCGTGTGTTTGTCATTGCTGAGCGTGCACATGTATGTGTGATAGCCAATACTGCTGTGCTAACGAAGAATACAATAACTCTAGTTTGGACGATTTTGAGTAATATTCAGAATCAACGAATCGAGATCTATTAACGCTCTCTAAGTAACTTTTATGATCCTTGATCCTTCAGGAACTCGGTTTTTCAGTAAGCAAGAATGCAATAACTAAAACAGTTCAAAACATTGAGCGCGTTTTTTCGGAAGCGGCAACATCGAGTTATTGTATTCTTCGTTAATGCGGCAGAACAGATGTATACAGTACGGGTAAAGTAACTTTGCTTCTCTGAAAACAGGCTTTGAACGTTCTGTTCCTCACTTCAGAGGGGCAAAGTTATTTGGTACTTGTAAAAATAACGTTGCCGCTCTGAAAACAGGCTTTGAACGTTCTGTTCCTCACTTCAGAGGGGCAAAGTTATTTGGTACTTGTAAAATTACTTTGCCGATCTGAAAACAGGCTTTGAACGTTCTGTTCCACACTCCAGAGGGGCAAACTTATTTTACGCGTGCTGCATGTTTGTTATCACCGCGCTTGCGCATTGTGTTTGTTGCGTTTGTACTCACCAGGCGCGTATGTATGGGCTAGGTATCGTTGTTGTCGGGCCGCGGGTAGTCCATGGTCTTGATGTATGCGACGGCTGCGCAGAACTGTGTCCACCAGTACAGGGCTTCGCCTTGGAGGGCGGAGCCGCCTAATGCGTTCACCAGCTCGATCGTTGATAGCAGAGATGATGGGTTCACCTGGTGGCAGTAACTTGGCTTAGGGATATTATTTGAAGGAAAGCTGCGTGCACGCCTCACGCTTTCGTTAGCGAGCATTTGAAAGAGAACCTTAGCGTGGTTAAGAAAATTTCATCCGGATCGTACTCATAAAATATTTCTTGCCTGCGTGAGAGCTTTGTAATGCTTGATTCAACGCACTCACTAATCAAATGCTCGTAACCCAATGTTCATTACGCACATAGTTTCGCATGCAGTATTCACTTTAAGTATATTGGTAGGACTTGTAGCCAATTTCGTCTTTCCCCCCGAGTGATCCCCAAAACCATTAACATTCGATTCTCAAAACAATAATCACATCACTTTTATTTGATTTGTATAAAGCTAATCATAATAACCAATAAATTCACTGAACAAAAGTACATTCTGATGTTTACATTTTATGTTTTTGGCTTTCTAAAGGGGCCCCAAACTCAGTGTCCTAAGGCCTCCTGCGTAGCCTAAGAGCCCTTTTTTATCTTGGGAAAATCCTCATGGATACCCTTCGCCCGGGGATGGCGAAGGGTTATGCCAGACTCTTACCGGCTAAAAACCCACGGTGTTCCTTCTCCTGACCCTTGGCCGGGGTCACGGGATTCGCAGCTGCATGCACCGCAACCCCGGCAGGCCTCGGTCCGCCATCCCCTGGCGGACCTCGCCTTCTGTGGGGCCTTGCCCCACGTCCTCCTGAGAGGCGCGCACGGAACACATGCGCGCCTTGTTCTCGGGCCTGTTACTGGTCGGGCGACGGGTCCCCTAACCCGTCGCCCGCAGGCCACACACTAGGGTGGCCGGAGATCGTCGCGCGCCCTCCGGCGGCGCCCGGTGCGTCTGGCGCGGGAAGGGAGAGTGGCCGTCGCCTCTCTCTCCCTCTCCGCTCCCTCCAGCCTAAGAGCCCTGCTTGTAGCTTCTTACCTTCAGTATGACGTAGACGAGTACGGGCGTCAGGTCGTCGGCGGAAGGTGTTGCTCCCTCTGTTAGACCCAAAACCGCCATTATTGACGTCACGCACCGCATTATGCATGACAGCTGTCAAATAAACAATTTTGTAAATTTTTGTCATTTAACAACGCCCTATTTTTTTTCTATAATAATTAGTCATCATTCAGCCGAAAGACGTCCACTGCTGGGTATAGGACACCCCCAACCTCCATTTTGGGAGAGTTTACCATAATTGCCACTCTTGGCAGGCGGGTTGACGATCGCAGTATGGTTGTTAAAGTACTCAGAGAATGCCCATCCTTTAGTGAATCCCTTAGTCGCCTTTTACGACACCCATGGGAAGAGATGGGATAGTGCTATTCTTTACTTCTGGCACCACACAGACTAAAACGGAATTAATAATACCGTATAAAAGCTAAATTGTTTTGTGCGTGCTCCAAAAAAGAGTGATGTGTTTCGGAGCCAGACGGTGAGACAGAAGGAGAAGTGGCTCTCAGAGCAGTTCACTGGTCGCAAGGCATACCGAGTAGTCACGCACCGGCTTTTTTGGACGCTTGTGGCCGCTCGACCGCTCTTCGTAGTGCTAATAAAATAATAATTTCTATTGGACTGCTTGTAGATGGTCTTTGCGGACGAAATCTACGAAACCGGGCAGTTATTGGCGAGACCTGCCTGAAGGGTCTCCAGCCAACCGGCGCTTTGAGCCTCCCAGTGCAATTTTATTTTGATATTCCAATTGCAGTCGTATGTGGAAGCAAATTAAGTTGAATTCCAATTGTCTCCAAATTCGTAGCTTCGCTTTACCTTATCGCGCGGCGTGCGGTAAACGGGCAGATGCCTCAGATGTCTCTGCGCGCGCGGGTAGGGCGCGGCCCAGCGGTGCGGCGCGCCGATACCGCACGAGCGCGCTGACGTCACCGCCGACACGCGCCGGATGTGCTCGCTCAGCACTAATGTAACAGTATGTACCTTATCGCGCGGCGTGCGGTAGACGGGCAGATGCCTCAGATGTCTCTGCGCGCGCGGGTAGGGCGCGGCCCAGCGGTGCGGCGCGCCGATACCGCACGAGCGCGCTGACGTCACCGCCGACACGCGCCGGATGTGCTCACTCAGCACTCTGGATACAAATATACCGTCGTTAATGAAGTATTGGAGCAAACTACTACAACTTCTTTGAGGACATCTAGACAGCGATTACGCACTGCATCCGATCCGGATCCGTGAAAATAAGAATGTAAAAACTCGGACCGAATTCGGATATTGCTTTGCGCACTGTATCCGATCCGAATACGTGAAAATACGAATCTAGAGTCTAAAAAACTCGAACCGAATTCGGATATCGCTTACGCACTTATCCGATCTCTGATCCAAATTCAAACAATTCAGGGGCCATCTTTGGCATATCCATTTGGCGTCCGATTTGAATCCGAGGTAATGCGAAAGCGTTCATACAAACAGTACTACGGCTACTTCGGTTCGTCAATTTTTCTTCCGAATTGGAAACTTACGGATGACGGAGAGAAATCGGATGATGGAACTCGGATCTAGTGCGTAAACTACCATACAAATAGTTCTATGACTATTTCGGAACGTATTTTCTCTGATTCGGATCAGATGCAATGCGTAATCGCTCAGAGCCTATAGCGATATTCGTGTTCGCGAAATTCGTGTTCGAAAGTGCGTGCACAGCCTATCACGCCAAATGCGAACTACACAACACTGCAGAGGTGTAGCAGACTACAGCGGTATTAACGACAACTCTCAAAGAAGACGTCACAAGTCCTACATCGCGATATCAAGATGTGACACGCAGATAGCATATATGCAATCGCCCCACATAACCCTTGGGCAGTTGCTCGCCAGGCATAAGGCCCGTCTGGTTGGGGAATCCTCCCTTTTCTTTGGAGGAACAACATGAACACCATATCTCGTCCCTCCGCAATTCAATCCATGTAGACGCGCCCCACTCTGTCTAAATATCGCTATAGTACAAGCGTGCATATAAACTGCTATTGTTAGTTCTATCACGCACTAGTTATAGATGTGTTCATACGCACACTAATATCGGGTGACTGGTAATTATGATAACATGCACATATCTCTTAATACTATCTTATATAGGGTGACTGGTAATTAGTGACCGATACTTTAACACATGATTGTACTCATGATAAAAAAACAACTTTCCAAAAGAAACTTTTTTTTTTAAATTTATTAATAAACCGTTACGGAATGGACGCGGCTCAAAATAAGTTTTTTTTTTTGTTTTTTTTATATTATGTTTCTTTGGGAAAGTTGTTTGTTATCATGAGTACAATCATGTGTTAAAGTATCGGTCACTAATTACCAGTCACCCTATACAGGGTGTTAACGAATTCGTGTAATTCCTTAAAACCACATGATCTACTACTGATGTAGACAGGCCCCGCACGGGATTTAGCTTGATTAAAAATAAAAAAATAAAATTATTATATTTTCATGCGGCTTTGTTACCGATCGTATCTAAACCATCTAATAAGGATTCAGTAAAAAAATAAGAATTTATTTTTTTGCAAAAAAAATGTTTTATTTGTGTAAACATTTCGATGCCATGCATAAATTAATGAAAGCACGGCGACACGGCTGGCAGGCACGACTAACGCGATATCGCTCTTTGCAGTCAGATAACTCAAGGCTCTAAAATGACTCAGAAATAGAGCACCAAGTTTTTTTTTTTGAATTTTTTTTTGTTCATTTTCAAAAATTCCCATTTAGGGTTAATCTGTGTCACCAGTAGATCACGTGGTTTGAAGGAATTACACGAATTCGTTAACACCCTGTATAAGATAGTATTTAGAGACATGTGCATAAACACCACGCGAGTAACCTCATACAAGATAGTAAGGCTCGTCTTTGTGAATTGAATTATCTGTAGGAACAGACGGGTATATTCGATGGGCTCGTGCAAAATCACTCGTTACTACGTCAGATTTTTACATTTTTTTTTTCATACAGCGAATAATAGGTATTGTCGAAGACAATATGAATAAAAAAAAATTGCAATGGTCATCATATTTCTGCTTTCTGCCCGTGTCGCTGTTGCTACATAAACAAGTCAATAATTAAATACTACACAAAAAAAACATTCTATTTTACCGTTTCTTTTAGAAATCAAAAAATTTCGTAGAAAATAATTCTATTCTATTTTTCTTTATGGCAAGTGATGCCGATGTAGACAATTTTGCCAATGAAAGAAGAAAAAGTAGAAGAAGGGATAGTTAATACTTTTGAAAAAAATAACTTGTTTAATAATGGAGAGGCGAACGCAAAACGAAAGTAGATGACAGCACCTCTGTTGCTACCAATTATAACCAATCAGAATGAGTTCAATTATCATCGGCAATAATGTCAAACAAACTTTAACCAATGAAACTCCTCTGGTACCAGCGATTATAGCGTCATTAGTTCCCCAGTTCCGTACCTCATTGTACTCAATGTGAAAATAACACGTAATATCACAAAAGCCTGCTACTCACTGATCACGCGCAATATCGCCGTCTCCATTCGGGAACAGTACGTGCAGGTACAGTCTCGCGAAGGCCGCGCGCTCCACCGTCATCTCCGCACTCTCTAGTAACGTCGCCGTGGCACCTGGATACGCGATAAAGAACAAACGTAATGAAAAATAGATCATGTGAAAATACGCATAAGGTGTATTATTAAACAGAGCAATACCGAATGAGTTAAGTATGATTTTAAACTCAAACAATAATAGAATACTTCAGTTCTTTTGTTGTTGCATGCAAGCATAGAGCAACGCGGTTGATGTCTCAGTCGGGAGTCGCCATAGCGTTGTCTTTCAATACAAAAAAAGTCTGTCTTTTTTTGCGGGGAGGGGGGGAATCTCACACATATGCATACTACACTGTAGCTACGACATTCACACATTAAATTAAAACAAAATTAGACCCTATTTGACAGGAACTGTCAAATAGGGTAGTCTACTCTTTACTTTTATGTTTTCAGGGTTGCGTTTCAGTGATGATTTTATTTTATGATTAGCCCATTTTTTTTTGGGTCCTTGTTTTGTCTTAAAATGTTCCCAATAGACTTTTTACAAGGGACCTTTTAATACTCTTTCGACTCTTTAGGCTCCATACAACTCGATTCCTATCGGCTTCCCTTTCGAAATATGGCAAATACTAGTATCAATTATTTTCAATTATCATTTTAACAAATAATTGGTCCGGCATCCCTTTTAAGAAAATTCACCCTTCGCCACTGGTATACAAGGTTAGTCAGAAAGGGGGTACTAATCCGCAGGCAACTTTAAGTATCACTGATGACGGTTTTAAAGCAAGTGTTACAATTTCAAAATTCGATAATTTTTATTCACATGTAAAATAATTTTTATTTGAGTTTTTTCAAAAATTCTTCGTCCCTTCTTTAGTTACGAATTCAGAAAATGAAGCTTCGAATTCGTGACCCCAAATATGACCTAAAATATAAAAACAGCTGATCATAGCTAAGGATAGATAGATTTTAAAATATTTTTATGTAATAGTTAGGAAAGGGGGTACCCCTTTCTGACTAACCTTGTATATTCTACCACGTCGAGTTCTGGGTGAGGTTGAATCTTATAACACAAGTCTGGGGATCTACTCTCTAAGCACGAAGTCCGTGGTTTCGGCCTTAGTTACGAGCATTTCCTACTCCCTATCACCTACGGACATACGATTATTTCGGGGCCCGAACTAAGAATGAATGACAACACGATTTGACAGTTGTCCCTACTACCGATCTGTTTTTGCCTGTTCGAAAAGTTGAACTTGACACTTGTTTTGTTCACTCCTACGTTTCGGGCTACTTTCGGACGGGGGACAAACTTCGTTGACGGACTTAGGGAGTAGGCCCCCTGTTCCCAGCGTGCAGTGAGGTTTATTGAACAAACAATCAGCTTATAAAACCAGTCTACTCACCTTCCCAGGATGGGTCAGCCTTCACTTCGGCGGTTATGGCCTTTATGCTGGCAGTCAGTCTTGTTGCTTTCTCGTCCATCAGTTCTCCACCTTGTGAAAAAAACAATGAAAATAAGTAATATACAAGGACGGGTACAGGATTTATTTACGGTGGGGTTAGACGGTTTCCTCATGCGCTACTAGAATTATTCTGGGATCTATTACCTTTTGTATGGTTTATGTCTGTAGAGGAACCAGGTGTGGTGTTCCTCCAACCAAAAAGAGGATCCTCCAACGAGGCGGAGTCTTGTGCCTGGCGGGCTACTGCCTAACAGTTGATGTTGGGAGGTTCTATATACAGGGTGGAATCGTTAAGTGTCAACAGGCGATTATTCCGTCAGTTTAGGAAATATTTCAGAACTTATGGCTAAAATCAAAACTAGACCGCCTAGTAACGAAAATAAAATAAATATTTTTTTGGAAAAATAACCTCCATATATCGAGAATTTTGATTTTACCTACTTCCGTACATTTAGTATGACATTTTTGTTCATGAGACATTCAAGAAGCTTGTATTTTTTTACATTTTATTTTTGAGCTAAATTGTTTAGTGAATGACAGGATTAATAATAATTCAATAAAAAATGGATAATATTTCTTTCCGGTAGGTACCTATTGACAAAGTCAGCAACATTTTTATTTAAACTTTTAATCAATTGAACTGGCTGAAAACGAAAAATAACAAGTTACTAAAAAAAACTACGGAGTAAGCTTTGAATTCCAAATTCAAAATAAATGCTATTCCTACGATGTTTTTTATTTAAATCATAAAAAATACTCCTATGCCTATTCCCCTAAAGAGTAGGCAGAGGAGTTCTGTTATACAGCCAGAAGTTCGACATGACGGTATTTAACGCCATGTACCTAATAAGGAACTATTAGTATTTTTATTAGTTAAACAAACTGTTTGAAATATTATTATTATTTATTAGACATGAACATAATATTCTATCGCATTACGTAGGCAATATGCAACTACAAAATCTGTCTCGTTTTCTTTTCAAAATCCTGTGTTAGATTTAGGTACTTAGTGCTCAGGAATCTGTTGATATGAAGTTTTATTACAGAGATGACTAAGATAGACCGAAGTCGAGTAAGGCTAACTCCGCTGCCACATTAACAATAAGGAAGAGAGAGATTACGTAGGTATGATTGCTATGATAAATGTTTGGAAGGAGCGAAAGACAAAATTTTCAATACTTGGATATTCTTTTTTCTGAAGTTATTTATACTATTTTACTCTCCATGTAGCCTAGTTTTGATAATAGCCTTAACTTTTTAAATATCTGTTAAATCGACGAAAAAATCGTCTGTTGACACTTAACGATTCCACCCTGTATACTATCTGCGTGCTATATCATGATACCGCGATGTAGGAACTGTCATCTATGAGAGTTATCGATATTGTCGCTGTAGTCGTCTACACCGCCGGCGTGTTGCGTAGTTCGCATGTGGCGTGGATAGATGCCGCCACATGTCGAACGTATGGGGAGCAGGGTCGAAACCGGTATGAAAAATACAGATACGTTTTTATTACAACCTCTTTTTATTTTACTGGTAAACATATCGGTTTTCTTGAAAAAACCCGTAATTAAAATAACCTATATTTTATTCATAGGGTTTTTCGGTCCGTTAGGGAGGCAGGGAAGGGGGACACGTGACGCCATGCACCCCCTCGAATCTGGTCATGGTACTATATTTGACGGATTCTTTGTTAAATATACTATATAGAATTGTAGATCGATGAATTTAGGCAGTCCAGTGGGGTCAATGCTCTTTATCAAAGTCATCGAGAGCTTGATTCTCTCTAAGAGCAGATGATCTTCGGAACTTCTGCTTTTAACAAAAATCGAAGACCGATAATCCGGCAACCAATTTGACTTGAGAACAACACAGGTTGATAGCCGTGCAATAGTTTTAAAATGCAGTACAGTTAAAAAATATATTAACATTGAGGCACATCTGTTTAGAAGCTGAAGCAAAATATAATTGAGAATGTAATGCTAATGATAGTAATGATGTGTTGTACCGGTGTGAATATAATATGGAGTACCATTGTGCATGGCGTGCTTGTTGTGTGCGTGGTGGTGCCGCGCCAGTCTGCGCAGCGCACTGCCGCGCTCCAGCTGCTCCAGCACACGCGCCGCCGCAGCTGCGCGGCAGCACCAGATACACTCCTCGCGGACCAATTTGATTTGCCTAGTAGAGTAGAAAAAAAAAACATTTTTTTTAAATAGCTATCGTTTCACAAAGAAACTATTGAAATGGCTTATTTCATTGAGTTTCTATAATATTAAAGACGATTTTGAATTGAAATTCTACAAAACTTAATTTTTACATTTTTACATAGATTTATGAATAAATCTTAATAATAGTTATTTTTATGTGACTTTATTTATTCTTCTAAATACTCATTTTTAAATAATTCGACATACCTATTCTTATTATTTTGACATTGCATGGCATCGCAGACATTGCATTAAAACATTAGAATACGATTGTTTGACTAATTAATATCCTGTTACTTTTATTTAAATTATTGCATGTCAGCTTCTAGCGAAACATGTAATGCCACATAATGACTATGTAACCTATAAACACCGCTATGCCGTGATTCATGCAAATAAAATTTCATTTCATTTCAAGGATTCAAAGAAATTACAACGGATCTAAAGTAAGGAAGATTGCACATTTAGTTTTTTGATATGATGAGTGATTGTGACATTAGAGACGTTTTATAGATATTATAGTGTTGGCAACATTGGAAAAATGTGTACCACAGGTTAAAAAGAGCGGCACGCGCATGCGCTCTAGGGGGAGTAAGTAAAATAACCGCCATTGAGGAACGTCCGATATTTTTGCTATTTTCCCTTTTTATGATTAACTTTGTTGTGATAACTTAATAACTGACTGTGATTCAGTGTCTATGTTTTTAAAAAGTACATTTAGTTCAAGGTGTACAAGAATAGTGTTATACGTACTTGACCAGAGCATGGTCGGTGTGCGCGAGCGCGGCGCGACATGACGCGAGGTAGGCCGCGTAGGGCCTGCGGGCCGCCAGGTCTGCCCGCAGCGCGGCCGCTAGACGCGCGGCCAGCCCCGCACTGTTGCCGAGCGCGCGCGCCAGCTCCGACGCATGCGCGGCGCCGCTCTCGCCGCGAGCACTAGCGCCCGCTGCACGCACCCATTCCACGAGTGACGTGCTCGTGCAACGCTGTACGCAAAACAAAATCAGTACAGCTTCGTCCTAATATTTTCGCATGGTTATTTTCCTGAAACATTGGCAGGAGTCATAGAGAGTCATAGGTTGAACACAGAAGGTAACATCGCAGTGGGACGAACGCGAATGTTCGTAAACAGGAAATTACCTTTAAAAAACGTAAAATAAAACAGTCTCATAATTTGTTTCTGTGTTGAGGGTGTAAGTTTATGTGTGTCTCGAGGTGTGTATATTTATGTGTCGAGATGTGTATCTGTCTAAATCTACATTTAATAATGTATCTTACAAAACAGATGTATTACCACCAAATAAATGAATGTATGTTATACACTTACGTTAGGCACATACTCCGCACAATGCAGGTCGGGGTTGGACAGCACGACACGTAGCTTGCGCTTCATGCTGTTGAACACCTCCGGGTCGTTGAGATCCACTACACCTTCACACCTGGTCCAAATAACATTGTATTAGACTAGAGTATTAAATTATAATAAGAACAACTCTCTTGCGAAACAAGCCGACCATCCTCGCCTCTAAAGTAGTTAAAAAAACATATGATTTTAACTATACGGTATGGCCTTCGGTCACATTCGGCAATGAATTGCAACTTCGGCCGAAAGAGCCCAAGATTTTGCCGAAACCGATTCTCAATCTGGTCATCCAATTTATAATTAGCTGATTAATGATCATTGCATACGGGTTCAAGCGGGTCTTACTTTGTAGCGGTCTATGTAAAGGCCCATATTTATCCGAGGACGTTTACTGGTATACAGACTGAATTTTTCAACTAGTCATGGATGGCTAAATCTAAAAGTATAGGGAATGGCCAAAAAGCTCGAAGATGTGTCGGGGCCGATTTTGATAAAAAATAAAATGCACAAATAAAAATAAAACAGAGCGAAAGCAGTTTTGAAAAAAAAAACACTTTATTATTGCGCCATCCCATAGTGTCGCTTATAAGGATCAAATTCAAGGAAGTAATGTTAAATGACAAACTAAAGTCAAGGCATAATTTTTTAGTTTTTTTTTTCTTACATTTATTAAACTTGAACTAACCCATTGTTCGAAATTGTTTTCAAAAGAGACGTTTCCTTATTTTGCCATTTAACATTAGTACCTTTCTAGCTCTGTGTCGAGTTGCATCGATATTTGGCGATATTTAGGTCATGTTGAATGTGTTTTAATGTACATTTGTGTAGTGTCACGGTACCTGTCCAGCTCTGTGTCAGGCACATCGGACACTCGTCGCTGAGTGCGCTTGTGTTTGGAGCTGCTCGACTCTGTGGAACACTTGCGACGGTACTTGGCAAGGATTTCTTCAGAACTCTCGCCGCTAGCTAGTTCTGGACGAGATCCGTCGTCGCTGCGATTCTCCTCTTCGGGTAGCTTAACGTCTGTGTGACAAAATAAACCTATAATCTTAGAATAATAACGCCTAGAAACCTAGTACGAACACCAAAAGTGAAGCAACTCAAACTATGCCGGATACGGCAAAGTTAGCGAATCGAGCCGTCAGTGCTCAATGTCACGCTCTGTTGAACACAGCTCCCAAGAAATAATTCAAAACGACAATTTGTTGAGTATAAAGATGCTATAGCACATCCGGAAAACATAAAAAATTACATAATATTGCATTTCACATATTGATACTAACATTTAAATCCATTATTTTTACGTAAATCGATCTCCAAATCAAAATTTTCTTAACCTAATTTATTACAACGAAGTGTTGCCAGTTGTAAAGAAAAATTACCCATAATACAGTAGACACTAACACTTGGAGTCTACTGTATTTCATGCCCATTTTACTGTAGAAAAACGTGATTATATGTTGAAAATAACAAACACATGGTCACAGCAGACCCGGCTTAAAATTATAGGGTGACGATTTTGAAATACTTATTTAAAAAGTTATCATAATTTGCGACGGTTCGTCGCGTATAAATTAAACTAGTTTAAATAGATACGCGACATAGAGTCGCAAATTAATAAATTATTCTAAGTATAATTACGAGTTTAGTTAAAAACAACAATAAAACTTTTATAAAGTATTACGATAAGTATGTACTTCTGACAGAATTTTTTATTAGTTAAAAAAATTGATTCATTACTTAAGTTACATACGTAACATTTTTTATATGCAATCTATTGCTATGGCCCAAATACATATAATTTTCCCCCAATTTAGGGGAAATTATATTTTCGAGCAACATTTTTTTTACGTCTGTGTGCATGTCAGTCTCCGTAATTACATGCCGCTCACTCACACATAATTACGAATGTTGCTTCAGTTTTTTGTAGGGAGCGTGTATGAGACTATCCTTCTAGGCGTTATTATTCTAAGCCTATAATAAATAATTTGAATGTGTGTTTACTTAGCTGTTAGCTCGAAAATGATGTTTCGATAATCTAGTATTATATTTCTGTACCCGCGGATTTACCTACGGAAACATGAGGTGACTGCTCATCACCCACACTAAATAACTTGATAATTGGTATCCTATAACCTAACCCGCTCTTAAACGGATGTGGCTGTCAAATTTCAACTGGATCTGTCCAGTAGCATTGGCGTGAAGCTCAAACATACAAGCGGACAAACAGACAAAAATTCTAAAAACGACATTTTTGCTATCAGTATCGTTCCTATTATGCGTTGCATATACTTTTTCCAAAAATATTTAATGTAGAGTTTTAGGATCGTTACGATTTTATGATATGTATAGATATAGATAATATAGATTACTATGAACAAAAAGGTAAGACCTTTAAATTTATTTAGCATCGATCAGATGGCCTTGGCACGCACCACCAGACAAGGCAGTTACAAGACATTGTATCACGGAGATTGTATTTCTTTTGGATAAGAGACTAGACGTGACCTGCTATTTCGGCTGAAACCTTCAAACCTCACACAGACTATTATGGTAAAATCTCTATCTCTAGTCTCTAAATAGTATAAATTTTAGTCGATTTTCGCGTTTGTCTGTTTGTCCCCTCACTTCTTTTAATCTACTTAACGGATTTTGATGTGGTTTTCATCTTAATTTATGTAATTTCTTCCGGAAGGTTTTAAGCTATAAAACGTACCCAAACGATGCCGGAGAGGGTCGCTAGTTCTAGTCATCACGTTGGGAAAAGAGGTTTTGGTCGTAGGGCTACTAAGCGACACTTACCGTTGTGGTGTGTATGTGAGCGTCCCTTCTGCCGGAACATCTTGATCTTATGCAGCAGGTTGCCGCCTGAACGTTTCACGTTGTTCTTCAGCTCATCCAAGTTGCCTACTAGACCGTCTTCGCCCATGCGTCTCCTGGGTAAAAACCATACGCTTCAGTGACGTTAAATTTTTAAAGTACTGTCAAATAAAATGTATTAATCAACAAATTATTAAATATCAATATTTAATTACAAAAGCAGCTCGAAAACCTACGCTATAGAACATCAGCTTTTGCAGGAGAACGAGATTCTGGAAATGTCTAAGCCTAGATTACAATAAATTGGCTTCGCCAAGCATTAGTGATTGCTGTACAATTAGGGAAACGCAGTCGACGGCTCAGTACATCGGTGACCGCGTTGCTCTATGGCTGTACGCTTTGAACTGACAAGTACCTATTATTATACTATTAATAGTCAAATATTTCACTGAAACACTTTTTTAACGTAATTAAAGTCTACAGAAAGCCCATCATCTCTAAAGCGCCAAATCCCTAAGCAAGTTAAATTGCGTATATTGACTTTCGCAACAGACTTTTAACTGTGGACACACCCGCAGCAAGTCGACTTCTAGAAGTTTTATGAACCAAGCAAGCACTTGGCTCGCTTAGTTCTTTAAATGAATGAATTAACTCGCTAGTGGATTTGGCGCTTTATAAAGCCTAAATTCACTGCTCAACTCACCTCTGCGACTTCTCAGCGGTAGCATCAAAGCTGATGCTCTTTGGTATAGCGCCCGTAGACGCATTCTTGACCGGCGGCGGGCTGATCCGTCGCTCTGTCACGTTCTCAGAGTTCACATCCTGACTAGAACTCTTGTCTGATACGGATGTTTCAGCACTATTCACTGATAAAGTACTGAGAGATATGTTACTCGTACCGTCTCGTTTCTTCTCGATTTTAGACGAACTAATACTGACAATACTCGTTCGAATTTCGGATTTAACTATTCGAGAAGTCAGATTATTCACAAGGTTGGCTGAAGTGGAGATTGTCGCTGAACTCATTCGAGTCATCAAATCGGTGATTGTCGATCTCGATTCGGATTCAGCTCGTTCGGTATCGATTCCGGAATCGAATCGTCCTCCGTACATCGCGTTGAAAGAACTTTCGCTGGAGTTTAGGGAGCGGTCCATCATATCGTTGTCGTCGTATGGTTTGGACGTAGATGGAAGGTCGTACTTAGAGGTGGAGGGGTAGGGCCTGTCAGGGGAGTGGTGCGGGGCGGGGAAGCTATCGTCCACCCATTGGCTGGTCGCGTCCGATTGGCTGTTCGCGTCGAGTGTAGATTCAGTTTGCGCTTCGCTGCTGAGGAAAAGGTTTTGTTTCATAAATAAATTCTTTGTCCGTTGTATTTGTGTTAACTGTTAGCGAAGCCATTTTTGATCGAGTATTGAAAATAGATAGGTTTTTGTAACCAATATATCGTCGGTGCGGTTTTAAAAACCTATATGTAGATTTTATCAACTTTTCATGAAGCGGACTGTTTTATCTGATACTTAACTACAGGTCTAGCGCATACCTGAGTCAGTGCCTGGGGTATGGGAGCGGCACGGGAGGGGTGACATATCGTAAGAAATATCTTCATTAGGTATATTTATCACGTGTATAGCGAGATAGTTCGGACACGTCATGTCACGTCATATGTCACCCCTCCCGTGCCGCTCCCATACCTCAGGCACTGACTCAGTTATGCGCTAGACCTATTATAAGTTTAATAAAAATTCAAAACTTATCTAGTAAAACATCTTGTTTTCATACGGTGATAAAATATATTTTTTTAGTGGTACTTCATTAGCTCAAAAGACTTATGCTTTTTTTTGTATTTTTCGTGGACATGTCAGATATTTTGGCCGTGCACATATGGGTTCTTTGACAGTCGTTACTGTTGGTCAGAAGCCAGAAAGTCTGACAACCAGTCTTACCAAAGAGTATCGTATTACCCAGTTACTGGGTTGTGGAGGTCTGATAGGCAGTCGCTCCATGTAAAATACTGATATTCAGCTGCATCCGGTTCGACTGGAAGCCGACCCCAACATAGTTGGGAAAAAGGCTAGGCAGATGATGATATGGGTTCTGGCAAGCGCACCAACAATATTCCGAATGCTCAATGCTGTTTATTAACTGGCGTCCAGATCGAACTCGCAAACAGTACTAGAAACCTCACGATCTTGTTCGCCCAGTATTAATACGGCTATTTAGGGATTCTAAGTAGAGTCTAAAAGAAAAAGCAAATTTTGGAACATATAGAAAGAAGAAGGGGGACAATGATTGGTCACTGCGACATGACATCTTTATAACAAACATAATAGAAGGTAAATTAGAGGCAAAGAGAAAGACCAAGAAGAAAGTACACAGACCAAATGAAGGAAAAGATAGAAGTGATAACACACAGAGAAGTGAAGGAATTAGCTCGGCAGAGGAAGATGGAGATTGCTACACCAACAAGTGCAGCACTTAAATTTTGGATGGATTTACTAATATGGCCGAATGACGTATCCACAAAGTTCATTACCACCGAGTCGTATTCTCTGGTTTGTACGCAAACAACAAAGTCTTTAAAACAAAACCTGTCTACTGACTTGTTCTGCGGCACGTAGTCGAACACGTCGTTGGGGAGCGGCGCGGGCGCCATCGTGCTCGGGCTCTCCGGAGCCGACGTCGCGTAACACGTCATCACCTGAAAACAAGGGTTAGTTCAACTACTAATGAGCGGATGATCTTATTCAAATCTTTGCAAGAACATAAATAAGATTAGAATGACCTAACGTCTAAGTAATTCAGGGATCCTAAATAACTTAAGGATATTTGCGAGATCAAGTACCTAAGGCTTGTGACGGTGGACTAACTGACTGCAATTACCAATACGTTTGTGCTTCGTGATATATTATCGCCCTTATTAACCATATATTGAATACATTCTATTTAAGGTCCAATCAAAATAGGTGGACAAACTTTTACAGATCACAGGAGTCATGAATATGAACAACTTTTACTATTGGACCAACGCTGAAATATAATAAAAAATCTGCTCTTCCATACATTTTGATCATGTAGGTATTGCACTTTTGTATGGAACAGATGATGTTTTTTTTTTTATATTTCAGAGTTCGTCCCATAGTAAAGGTTGTTCATATTCATGAGTACTGTGATCTGTAAAAGTTTGTCCAACTATTTTGATTGGACCTTATATTAGCCGTTATGTCAAACTATCGCCAGAGCTCAGTCTCCAGTGTGTCGTACCCTAGAGGTGTTCAACGCCAACGCAATCCAGAATGTGATTTGTTTGCAAGTATGTCTTGTATTCTGTGAGAGTAACGTAAGTGCGAGGATTGGATGCGAGAGTGTCCACTATTCCATATAAATTTTTCATTAAAATATACAAAACAATTTTTCATAAATTTAAAAATGTTTCTACGCTAATTAATGTAATTGGTGTTGTAACGTTTTAATTAAAATTAAAAATAACGTTTATTTATTTCGACGTTGAAAAGGCTATTTATTTCGATGAAGACTGACTCACCGGATACCCGTTGACGAGTATGCTCTTCCTGTTCTCGATGTTATATTGGTGATGCGTGGGCGGCGCGTGAGGCAGGTCCAGCTCTCCGCCGCGAGACAGCGCCACCGTCGCCGTCAGGTAGCCGCAACCTGACCTGCACGAATCAAACTATGTTTAGCAACGTAAAAGGCTAATTATAATTCACTAGCATATCCGTCTATGCGGTGTAGCTCCGGCGCGGCGCCTGAGAGGTGCCGCTGCGGTGTAAAGCCTGACGTTAACTACAGCCGAAACGCGTCGAATCGAGTCGAGTCGCATTAGTTCCGTGTGAAGACGAATCGAGGCGAAACGGTCAGTAATCGCAAGTCGTTAAAACAGAAATTCGCGTGACAACCAATGCGTGCGAGCGATGCGACTCGGCGCGTCTCGGCTCGTCGCTGATCGACGCAGTTTTATAGTAAATGTATAGGAGGCGAATTATTTCGATTCTATTCGATTCGACTCAGCGAGCCTAGTAGACGCACCAGTTGCCGGACCAAGACGAGGGGAGAGGGTATGCGCGTCGCAGGCCGCAGATGTGTTGACGGAGAGTCGTTACATACGGTGCAGTGCGGCACCGCGTGGCTCTTTCGACGCCGTGTACTACGTGTGCACGCTGATGCGGCAAAATGGCGCACTGCACCGCACCGCATCGTCTGGTCTCCCTTAATCTTTAATTTTAGTACGCTACGGGGGAGCTTTTATCGAAAGTATAAGTTCTTTGTGCCGTGTGCCGGACGTAAAGAACAGCACTACCTCATCTCTTCCCATGGGTGTCGTAAAAGGCGACTAAAGGATTCACTAGAGAGCAGCAGCGTTCTCTGAGTACTTTAACAACCATACTGCGATCGCCAACCCGCCAAGCGTGACGATTATGGCAAACCCCCCCAACATGGAGACGCTTGGGGGAGATCAGTGGAAGTCTTTCGGCTGAACGATGATGATAAGTTTTTTTAATGCTTGGTTACTTGTTATATTTTCTGAAATTTACGCGACTAGTATTCATTGATGTACGTCAGAATGCTGCACGTAGGTATTACGTTAAGTTGTTGCATCAAAACTTACCTGTTAGTTAGGTTTGGTCGCGACGTGTGACGAGGGCTGCCTACTTCCGCTCGCTTCACGTTACCATTCTGAAACAATTATAATTTTGAAATCTCTACTTTGTACGTTCAGTTACTTACTAACACGTGAGTAGGGCGTGATTCATGGAGAAATTGAGTCCTAAGCATGTACGCGGTTTATTAATACTGGCCCTAATGTACTGATGAAGTATGTATTAGGCGACTTTATTATTAACGGCCTATAGTTCGCCGCTATCGACGGTTACCTAAATCATGGTGTGAAACGTTGGCGATAATCCAATGAAAGACAAATGATGGAGTCAGGCGTTAATATGCGGAAATCCATGACATACAATCTTATAATTTCCCTTGGTCACGAAAACACGCGTGAGCGGCTGGACCGATTTCGCAATTTTTTTTTGTTGTTTTCGTAATTGTCAGGGGGAGGTTTTTATGAAAGAAAATTTTGATATTTAAAAAAAAAACGAAATTATCTCAGTATGTCCATATTCTTCATTTATTTACCGCATGCATGAAAATGGTTTTAACTTTTTGTTACTATTTTGATTTTGTTTCTAACGGTAGGTAGTAGAGTAGGTAAGTGGTAGGTAGTAAGTAGGAAAAAGTGCATTGCAACGCATGTCGGGTGCAGCTAGTATACAATTAAAATATTTTAATTTCTGTCAAAAGAGATATAGTATGCAGCATCGCCTTCCTACCCGCAGGATATGTATACGCACACGCGGAAGGTGCGATTAATATAATGCAACATGCAACCCACATCGATACGACACATGTTTCGCCCCTTCACGGGGCATCCTCAGGAGATGTTGACTCATCGACCGCTCAGACGCGAAACCCGACTTCGTTTGTACAAATTAAATACGTTTCGACCCACGAAATAGAAAAAACAATTGGAAATGACCCTATACTTCCTTAGGGCGAATACATAAAGGAAGCAGGTAACCAGCGCCGACCTACCAACGCTTATCGGTACTGGTCCGTGTAGGTAACCGCTACATAAAGGAAGCGGGTAGGAGCAGGGGCTGGCATTTTTTAACGAGAATACGCTTTATTCCCTTGCAAATACAGCAAAGAATAACGGCCTACCAGCGCTGATCGGAGTAGGTCGAAACTTGGCGAGATGTTCAGAGCTTGTCGGCACTAACTGCGCGGAACAGCACCGACAAGCGCTGGCAGATCGGCGCCGGCAACCCGCGCCCTACGAGTATACGCACTTAGTACGGGAACCAGTGTCGTCAAACTTACGTAACGGTAATATTGAAAGATATCAAAGTTTTATATTCACCTCTTTGAGGTACATTTTTCGTCCTGCTATCATGTTTACACCTGTTAAAATTGCACAATAAGGCATGATTGTAATATTTTACGTATGAGATCAAGACGTCGTGTCACAATAAGTAGCTAATCGCGAGCCAGTGTTGCGTACCTCCGCATAATTGGACGTAGTTACACGAAAAGGATTCAATCCGCACAAAGTCACATTAGAGTTTGACGTTTGAAGTTTGGAAGATATTTGACGTGCCATCCATGTGGGTTGGTTCTGAGGTTGATAAAAATTGATACATAGTTGTTGCTTGGATCTATTTTACTGGCCGATAGTATTGATATTTAGCATCCGTTTGGTGCACTTAACTCATTTTTGACCATGTTGTAGTTTGGATTGTTTTCGTCTAACTACGTTCAATTGTGATACACGTGCGCATGAGCACTTCCACTTGTTTTTCTATTCAGTCTTTCGATACTATGGCGTGCCTCGCAACATGCTTATATAAGATTTCTAGAACAAATATGCGTATTAGCACTTCAGTATTTTTTCATCAAGCGAGGACCGGTGACCAAGATATAGTAAACCTACCTGGTGGTTATTGTTCCTGAATGGCGCGTCGTCTTGCTGTGAGGGGCGGCGCGGCCATGATGTGTCGGAACGCGCCGCTACAGACACGCAGTCGTCTGTGTCCACCTATTGCAATAAAACAAATATTATATGATTGGAAATTAAAGCTGGACTTCCGTGGATATTTGGTGTTCGAAACAACACTTGACTTGACTAAAATGTTGTACCTACGTACGAAACTTCAATATATTGTGTGTTGACAGAAATAATGCTTTTTATTTCTGAAGTGGCGCCACTTTCGGTGGGGGAAGCGCCTTAACAAAATGTATTGAAAAGCAGTTTTTTTTTCACGATTTCTGAATTTATCCTATGGTAAAAGTTGTACCGAATGAGCATGACGTATCGTAGTAAATCACAGACTACACTCATTTTTAAATTCATGTCGAACCTTAGAGCATATACCTATGGAGGTAGCAATGCGCAAGTTCCCAAACATTTTATCTGCCAAATTTTGGGGGGGACGCGGTAAACACGTACAGCACACATTTACAACTTAACACATATAAATATCGTGTAGCTATGAACTCACACTAAAATAAAAGCCGGAATACAAACAAAAAACACGCACACTAACAATAACTTCGTCGTATTTATTTATGTTGACGTTTAACACAAACGCAAAATATAGTGATGAGGTATGATAAAAGACCGATAAACTGAATGATAAAGGAATGAATAAATAAAATATATATTTTCATCTCGTGGAAAACAATTTGTATGTAATTATTATTCTTTAAATAAAAAATAAGAATAACAATAATTTATTTTAAAAAAGGGCTATGGAGCGCAGTATGCTTGGTGTTAAATTAACTGATCGAGTTCGAAACACAATACTGCGCTCCAAAACTCAAACTGTCGACGTGGCTGAAAAGGCCGCCCAGCTGAAGTGGGACTGGGCAGGGCATGTCTGCCGTATGCCAAATGAGCTGTGGGCCCGTATAGCACAAGAATGGAGCCCTGAGACAGCGAGACGGGGTCGCGGCAGACCGCGCAGAAGATGGCGGGACGAGTTGGATGCCTTTCTTGAGGTTTGGCATGAAGCTGCACAGAATCGCGACAAGTGGAAGGAATGGAGGGAGGCCTTTGCCCAGCAGTGGGACAGTACAGGCTAATAATAATAAACCCCCTCTGGGAAAGGCGTTACCTCACCATGAGATGAACGTAAAACCGGAGGGAACATTAGGCTAGCTTTCTACAACCCCATAATATAGTTAAAAACGTGTCATGAGGTCTACTGAAAAGCTTACAAACCGCAGGGCAGCTTGTGGCGAGCTGTTGGTGAGTGGCGACACTGCGTACCTTATTGCCTCAGACAGTCGGTCAGGGACTCGTCTTCAGTTTGCCTTTATTGGCTGGCTGGAGTGGAACCCCAAGAGTGCCCGCAGGACTCTCAACTCTGGCTTGCCTTTATCGGCCGTCAAGAGGGGGGCCACCAGAGCTATATGCTCGGAGGTGGAAGTGTCTAATGGCGTAATAGCGGGGAAACCCACTCCGGGTCTTTTAGACCCGCGACGGCGAAACCGGGGCCACACTTCTCTACACCTCTAGCCGCTCACACGTTTGTTGCCCCCTTCGCCTATACATATACTGGCGGCATTTCAGGGGGCCCAGCTAGTGAGCTGGCGAGTCACCGTCTGCCAACGCATTTCAAATTTAAACTTGAAAGGCAGACGCCGTTTCTTCCGGCAATAGAAGTTATCTAGTCCACCTAACACCCCTTCCCATAGACCAGATATTTTTCACCATATTTTACAATAGTCTTGCACCCACCTGGGACGGTCCATGACTGTACTCCAATAGTGCAGCCGTGGATAGTCCCCGGTTGGTGCCCCACCCCATTTTAGATTAAAGTTCTCAAAGGGGCCTCTGCGCGTTGGACCTGTGTCCCCGTGTATGCCTTCCAAAGGACCGGACATCTTCCGCACGGAAGATGATCCGTGACTACAGAGGGATATAATAATAAAAATGAGTCTTATATTATTTTCGCTAAACTTAGGTACCATTAAAAAATATTAAAAAAAAAACAACACTCAACTAAAATAATAACTAAATAATAAATATTTTAAAATCACGGCAATCAACTTCCGCAATTTAACTTACAAGTGGATAAGAACTACAGTGTTTTCATATTTTTTTTAATAAAATAAAGAATAGTCACAGAGACTACGGCAGAAACAAAAAGTTAAATAGGTACCGGGTGAAAATAAATATTAAGTACTATCGCGGTATCGCTACGCGTGGTCTGTCAATTCGAGGAGCTTAAATGCCTCACGTTAAGAACACCCGTGCGTGGCTGCCTCGTTAACATGGTCATCACACCTGTATTCCCTGAAGGGTGGGGCAGAGGAGTATAGTAAACCCTCGTTTTGCCGTTATGTTTAGTTCCTTTCCCTTGTAATAGGGGGCGAGTCTATTGCCATCAACCAGGCACAAATCCAGACTCTGGGCTGCTACTAAGAAATTCCACACGAAATAATCCAATAACACTTTGCCCGACCGGGGGCAAAGTGTTATTGAGAAAAATTTCAAAATTCGATCAGTTTTACTTCCATGCAAAACGATTAATATTTTGTTTTTTTTTAATTCTTCATTTCTGCTTTAGTTATGAGTTCAGAAAATGGAGCTTTTAAACAGTGATCCCAAAATATGACCTAAAAAATAAACAGCTGATCATAGCTGGTGATACATAGATTTTAGCGTATTTTTCATGAAATCTTTGAACAGCTATTTCTATATAAAATCCCACCAAAAACATTAAATGTAAAAAATGCCAAGTCTCTATATGCAATCTTTCCACCGTAAAAAGTTTTAAGATCTCATAGAAGCCAAGTCCTATTCAATTTATTTTGTAGTTAGTTATCTATCTAGTGACTGTATTAATAGTTTTATTTCTATTATAATTATAGTGACTTGGCAATGAGCACAAGAAGAAACAAATATATTTGGAGGAGGTGAAAGTAACGCATAACGCACGCGTAATGTTTAATATCACAGGATTAGTTAAGTTCTTTTGATTTGACCATTAAACATAGGTACCTATATATAATAAATGTCATGTTCTTATCAAATAAACTTAGGTTCTCTTAAATATGTATTGACGCACGTAGTCGATGGTGACCATATCATAAATCACACATCAGCATAACAACTAATGTAATCGTAGTACTCATAGATATCAATTCGTCAATAACAGTCGCACATAATTCCACACAGCAAGCAGCTTTTAATTTGTGCTCATTGCCAAGTCACTATAATTATAATAGAAATAAAACTATTAATACAGTCACTAGATAGATAACTAACTACAAAATAAATTGAATAGGACTTGGCTTCTATGAGATCTTAAAACTTTTTACGGTGGAAAGATTGCATATAGAGACTTGGCATTTTTTACATTTAATGTTTTTGGTGGGATCTCATTTATTTTTTGTAGGTGGGTCTCTTTCTTTTCTTTTTGGGTGACATAATAATGTCTTGTTCATCAACTGCTGCTTTGCTTAGAGCCTATTCTCTGTCTCTATCTCTTTTGTTTTTATAACTAGCTAACAAACTAAATATATAACAAACTATTTATGTATTAAATTAGTATTTTTAATAACTAACTATTTAAGTAACTAATAACTAGCTGATTCGGATATCCATAAACTTCGTTTCGCCGAATATAAATTTACGTTATTATATTTTTTTAGTTTCTAAGTGCTTTTTTCATAGATAGATGGCGCTATCATACGAATTTCGCATGTGGACACGACACCCATGACGCGTATTTTGTAAAGTATCACAGAGCCATCTTGGATTTTGATTTCGACATCCTTTTCATCATCAGCACCCTCGAAAACAATGGACACGATATCCAAGACGCATATTTTGTAAAATTTTACAGCCGCCATCTTGGATTTTAACTTCGACCTCATTTTCGTCATCAGCACCCTCGAAAACCTCGGACACGACATTAATGACGCATATCTTGTAAAATTTCGCAGCCGCCATCTTGGATTTTGACTTCGACCTCATTTTCGTCATCAGCGCCCCCGAAAACCATGGACACGACACCCATGACGCATATCTTGTAAAATTTCACAGCCGCCATCTTGGATTTTAACGTTGACCTCATTTTCGTCATCAGCCCCCCCCGAAAACCATGGACACGATACCCATGACGCATATCTTGTAAAATGTCACAGCCGCCATCTTGGATTTTGACGTTGACCTCATTTTCGTCATCAGTACCCCCGAAAACCATGGACACGACATCCATGATGCATATCTTGTAAAATTTCGCAGCCGCCATCTTGGATTTTGACTTCGACCTCATTTTCGTCATCAGCGCCCCCTAAAACCATGGACACGACACCCATGACGCATATCTTGTAAAATTTCACAGCCGCCATCTTGGATTTTGACGTTGACCTCATTCTCGTCATCAGCCCCCCCGAAAACCATGGACACGACACCCATGACGCATATTTTGTAAAATATCACAGCGCCATCTTCGATTTTGACTTCGACCTCTTTTTCGTCATCAGCACCCCCGAAAACCATGGACACGACACCCATGACGCATATTTTGTAAAATTTCACAGTCGCCATCTTTGATTTTGACTTTGACCTCATTTTTGGCATCAGCACCCCGGAAAACCATGGGAACGACACCCATGACGCTTAATTTGTAAAATTTCACAGCCGCCATCTTGGATTTTTGATTTTGACCGCCCCCGCCCTCTGGAGGGAAAACTTGTGAGATATTAAAACTTTAAACAATTTAAATTAGCATTTATGAATGTTATCTAGATACAGTAATAAATGGGTTCATATAGTTACATACTTAGTATACACCTCTGTCCTACTACCCTTCAGAGAATACAGGCGTGATGGTATGGAATCTCATTTCTCAGATTTTGCCCTAAATAAATTTATAAATAATCTACACCAATTCAATATTTTTTGTACGTAAACAAAGAACAAAGTTAACAATGCAGTCGAACTTCATACAAAATGTTCCTGGCAAAACGGCAAATATAAAATTGTTTTCTATAATTAACTATTTTTTTATGTTTTTATAATTTTTCCTTTATATATGCCTAATAATCTATCTTGATACCAAATTTCAAGGTTCTAGGCCTGCTAGAAGTATCTTAGAATTTTGATGATCGGTCAGTCAGTGAGTCAGTGAGTCAGTGAGTGACAAAATGATGTAACTTTGATCGATGATAACTCATAAACAATAAGTTCAAATACGATGTAATTTGGAAGTTTAGCTAGTTATAATGATTACTCTTGGTAACCGAAAGTTCAAACTGCTAGCTTTGTCCACAGCGAAGATATAGGGGGGGTGAAAGGGCCGCGAATGGCTTCGAGAAAAGATGGTACGGCCGTGCCCGCTTTGCTCGAGACTTGGCGGGGCACTGCCGTGCCCCCAGATATTGACTTTTCGGGAAAGTTGTAGAACAAAAGTTCACTATTATGGGTTCTTTAACAATAACACCCCTTCAGATTAGTACCCCCTTTCCGACTAATCTTGTATAGATGTATTAGAGAACATTTTAACCACGATTCAGTCGATTGTGTTCGCTGCACACGTAATAGGGTTTAAATATTAATTAAAGTTAAATTTCTTGATTGAAACTTAGTTCTATCATTGTTGTTGGAGGCAAAAAAACCTTTTATTTTTTGTTAAATAGTATCAACAAGGCAAAATGAAATAAAATCAATAACAGAGAACATTATGAGAAGCGGTAAACCTCTTTGTAATTTTCGTTCATTCAATTATATTCACATTGTCCCGTCACTGCCTCTCGTTTTAAAATATTTCTGTCATTTTCTGTCACAAAAGATGACAGCTAAGACGTGAATTATATTTTTGAAAATAATGCAAAATGTATACATGTTTGCCGAAATAATGCTTATAAGTGACAGAAAACTCCATGTTTGAGGAAGCAGACCGCTTTTTGCACGAAAATACCGAAGAATTAACCATTTTTACGAGGTGTGTGTCGTGACACGGTACGTTATGAAATGGCCAGATATCGCGAGAGAACTAGTTTTTATAATCGTCTATGGCCATACGTCACGGGGGTACGTCAGAGGGGTCAGCGTATTCTTGCTCCCTCCATAGGTATATGCTCTAAGTGTCGAACCCAAAGGTTGTCTGGAAGATACCGCTTTTAGCGACTAAGACTGTAAGCTGTTGTACGCATAATTACATAACTAATATCGTAACTTCACTACTCTACCTACCTATCTATCTAACTATTTAGTGTAAAATTCCGAACATCTGAAAGCATTATTATTCCCAAGCCAAGAATAATAAGTTACCATGTCAGCAACTATAGCTAATTATCAATAATATTGTGAGCATACTATACCTCAGTGTTGCGATCGCTATCTGAGGCCAGCACGTCCATGCTCCACGCAGACTCACTCGCTGTCTCAGAAACGTCGGGCGCATTGGTATTGCTTGTACTTGTACCTAGAAGCGACATTTTGATCTTTAATCGACGCGGACTGTTTTACCAGACTGCCCGAGAAGGGGGCTAATATTTTTAGGGCGTATGTTTGTATGTAATAAGTAGGAATGTATGTTTGTCTGTATAGCGGGTGATAGTGTAGTGTTGGTGTGTCCGGGGCTAAATAACTTAACTCCAGATAGCTTAGCACAAAGGTATATTTATTGTCACAATTTGCACAGAAGGAAATAGTTCACACAACACAGTAATACAGTCAGAAGCTATAGAAATTGAAGGAGTAGGAAAAGATCACAGCGATAGCATAAGGAAGATACATAAACAGCTGATATTCGCGACGTATATGAGTGAGCGCTCGGTTAGCAGGCGACATGGGCTTCGCGGACGAGGACAGTAAGCCGACTGGCGCGGCGCGTGGAACAAACTGCGCGCGCGCATCGTATTGAGTTAAAACAATAGATATAAGTTACTAGCGGCGGCGGTACGTTTCCAATGCACAACATGGCGAATGTAAACACTGTACTTTATTTTATTTAATATTATTTGTGTTACTTTTGTGTTAATGTTCTGTTTGTGTTTTTTGATTATAGTTTAGTTAATAAGTAGATAATAAGATTTTGTAAATAGTTTTGTATATAATTTTGAATATAAATAAATATCAAATATGTTGAAAATATATAATAATAAAATCTGTAAATTATCTATGATGATGAATAAATGTTGATGAGGCTACATCTGTTTCTTTTTTCTCCTGTAGCCTAAACGTCTTATCGAATTTTGAAGTGCGAGGTGTGATTCGTCTTTATTTCCGACGTGGCATATTGGAAAAACAATAAAAATAAGTAGCAAAAATTCGTCTACTTCTGGAGTTGTATAGTACAGTTACCTTGGCTGGCGGCGACTTGCGTCTGATCGCAGGAGTCACCGATGGTCTCCGAGTCGGAAGCCAGTACGTCTGTGCTCCATGTGTCCGACATTATGCTGATAGTCTCGTCGCCCTCCAAGAGTTTCTAAAACAAAAATCATACAGGTATTGTTTTTCAGTGCGGAGATGAGATACACTATGTAGAAGTACTCGAATCCAGTTGAGACGCATTATCAGTTTCAGATGGAAAGCATCTAGATTATAACAACAAATTAATTCAAGACATAATAACATAGCATCACGCCTGTATTCATCAAAGGCTTGGGCAAAGGTGTATACTACACCCTCATTTATATCATCTCATGTTAAGTTCCATGTAAAAGGGGGGCGAGCCTATTGTTATCAACCGGGCACAAATCCAATAACACTACCCGACCTGGGGATCGAACCCAGGACCTCACGCTCATTAGCATTAGTCTAAAAAAATAAAAAAATCATCTGTAATAATTTTTTGTGACTAATGAGTCTGTCAATTTAATTCAAGACATATATTTTTATAAAACAAATTCTGTGGTAATTGGTAAGAAAGCTATAAGCCCAAATCAAAACCTGTAATGTTTAATGAAATAATGAGTATTCCCTAAAAAAATAGACAAAAGATGTTTACTTTGATCTCAAACTTGCAGAACTTATCTTCGATGTCGTTGCGTGTCTGTTTGAGCAGCTTGGCGTGCGCGCTGCTGGGCTGTGTGAGGGGCGCGTGCTGCGTCAGTCTGCGCGCCGCGTCGCCCGCGCACTCCCCGTCCGTCACCTGCGACGACGGCGTCTCGCGACCAGAGATGTTGGGGCTGCCGCGACCGCTCACGTTGGCCGACACCTAACAACAACACGTCGCATCACAACCTGGAGCCTTTTTACAACTGTGTCATTTTCATATGTGTTAGATATGGGATACGGGACAAGTAAAACACGCGCGGGCTGTAAACGCACTGAGTGAAGGAAATTTCTGTCAGAAAACTGCTGACGCATGCGCGAAGGTCCTCTGTGCATACATTTTGTACTAGAGCCTGTCGGATCCGAAAAATTCTGACAGTGTGCGAGGTCTAATACAAAATGTATTAGAAGAGTGCCTTGCAGGACGCGTTAGAAATTTTCTGATAGAACTTTATAATAATGTGAGGTCGGGCTTAAGGATTCACGAGAAAACCGCGCGAGTGCGGGTTGCGGGGCAAAGCGCGGAGAAGTATGCTGCTGTCCGCACATCACTATGCCGCAGTATCTACCTACTTTATGCTTGTACATACACTACTACATGCTAACTTTGACACAGACAGTTAAACAAGTTGTTAAATAGTCGTTGTATCGTGTTTGGTGAACGCAGTACAAATAGATTATACTATGGAAGACTGATTGTAAGTAGAAAGAAACTTAGCTAACAGTAAAAAGATTCAGACATAATAATATTAATAGATATATTACTGCGATCGACTCATACTTCACTAATCACTTAGTTTAGTAGATGGAGAAATAAAAAAAAAAGTGAAGTCTAGTAAATTTTGTCAGACTAACCTCCGGTTTCTGATTTAAGAATTCGGGATAAGCAAATACTTAAGTAACATTTGAGTAAGGAGTTGTCAAAAAAATGGCGGATTTTAAAGCATTTTTTTGACAACTTTGTACTCAAATATTACTAAAGTATTTGCATATCCTGAATTCTCAAATCAGAAACCGGAGGTTAGGGCCGATTTTTCAATCGTCAGATAAATTTTATCCAAGGAATAAATATGACGGTTTGACATATTTTCTATACAAAAGCTGTCAAAACGTAAAACTTATTCCCCAGATAAAAGTTATCTGACGATTGAAAAATCAGCCCTTAGTCTAATATAGTTTTAAAAAGGCAGTTCGAATATATGAAAAAAACTAACTTACCATATCAGACAAATTATCGTTCTGATCTTCAGTTTCCAGCTCCAAACTTGAAGTAACGCTGTGGTTTGACGCAGCTTCAGACACAGCTTCCAAGTTATCTGATGTATTGCCCAGAGACACCTCATCATGAGATACTGAAAACCTGGTCCTCTTCTGTACCGGTGCGCCTGGTCCAGCCACGGCGAGCGCGGAACCAGTGTCATCTGCATCACCGGCTTCTGAACCGCCGTAGTAACATTCTAGTACCTTCGATTCTGGTACCAGACCTAAACAAAATAAAGGAGACATTAAAAGTAATTACGAGTAGACATAATGAGGGGCTCGTGGCACAGTAGATATACAAGGTTAGTCAGAAAGGGGGTACTAATCCGAAAGGGTGTTAAAGTACCCATAATAATGAGTAACTTTTGTTCTACAACTTTCCCCAAAAGTCAATAGTTAAAGAGAAATAGCTGTTCAAAAATTACATAAAAAATATGCTAAAATCTATCTAACCTGAGCTATGATCAGCTGTGTTTACATTTTAGGTCATATTTGGGGTCACGAATTAGAAGCTTCATTTTCTGAATTCGTAACTAAAGAAAGGACGAAGAATTTTTGAAAAAACTAAAGTTTAAATAATTTTACATGGAAATAAAAATTATCGAATTCTGAAATTTTAACACTTGCTTTAAAACCGTCATCAGTGATATTTTATGTGGCCTGCGGATTAGTACCCCCTGTCCGACTAACCTTGTATAAGCTAAAGCAGTACCTCAACTACATGTAATCGCCTGAATAGACACACTGACACAGAGACGCACTGCAACAAGACCTCTAAGTGAGCTTCACAATGCAGTCAGTCACAGCTGCCATAGAGTACATTACAAAGAGTATTTATACTCAATATACAGTGCGTGTAAGTGTGAGTGTGTCAATTCAGGCGATTATAAGATTCTGCTTTCGCTTATATATCTATTGGCTCGTGGTTAATTAACAACCGCGACGATCATACGATTTTCGAGGTTAAGCTGCTCTTGACGCGGTTAGTTCGTGGATGGGTGACCATTCGTTACACATCGAGACCTCTCCGTGTCTCGGAGATCACGTTAAACCGTCGGTCCCGGGTGGTATATGAATATCTATGACAGTCGTTAAGGTCTGACAACCGGTTTCACCTAAGGATATCGGCATTGTTCAATCACTGGGTTGCGGAGATCTTAATAGCAGCCCAGTCTGGATCTGTGCCTGGTTGATAGCAATAGGCTCGCCCCTTTTTACATGGGACTTAAACATGATAGCAAAATGAAGGTGTGTTATACACCTCTGCCCAACCCTTAAGGGAATACATGCATGATGTTATATTAATGTAATCTCATACCCTCTCACTCACCCACGTAATCATGTTCCTCAACATTGGCCAGCTTTATTACTAGCACCTCCATCTGCTCCAAGGTACTGTCTTCCTTGCTAGCGTTGCCGTTGACTGGCTTGTCTTCCGCAGCGGCTGCTAATGAGGAGTTGGAGCTGGCGCTGCGAGGTAGCCGGGGCTTCGGCACTTTGGCCAGGATGCTTTTCTTGCTGTAGTGGCCGTTTTCAACTGGGGATGGTACCGTGGACTCCGCTGGTGAGGATTGCCTGTGACGTGGAGATATTAGATCGAATAAAATTGTAAGTCGAATACAAAACGCATTTTCAATGCTGTTCATAAATAAGGTAGTTTGTATGCATTTCCAAAACCACTAGAAAGTTTCACAATACTCTTTATTGTACACAAAACAAACGAGAAATATTAGTGTAAAATTAGAGATGTACAATGGGCAGTTTTATCGCACTGGGTGATTTCTGCCAGACAAGCTTTGGAAGGACATGATTTGCAAGAAAAAAAGAGAGCAATAGTTTGCGGTGTAACAATAAATAAGGAGACATTAAATTAAGTACTTAATAATTCAAATACCACTGAACTATTACTTCAACAAAACACATTGAAGTTTTAGCAGAATACCTAATCTGCCACAATCGTTATGGAATCTAAATGATCAAGAATCATTTTATTTAAATTGGTAGACTTGACCCCCACATATTTTGGATTGAGAACGATTATTAACACTACCCCATCTCTTCTCAAGGCTGTCGTAAAAGGCGACTAAGGGATTCAGTAGAGGATGGGCAGCAGCGTTATCTGAGTACTTTAACAACCATACTACGATCGCCAACCCGTCTGCCAAGCGTGGCGATTATGGCAAACCCAACCCAACATAGATAGCTTGGGGGAGGCCTTTGTCCAGCAGTGGACGTCTTTCGGCTGGATGATGATGATTAACATCGGCTGTTAGAAACGAAGTCGATCTCCAGTTTTGTTTGTTCGTGACGTTGTTGAACTGTTGAAGCTAATGTGTGACAAAACGGTAGCAGTGCTTCTTACCTGTACTTGGTGAGGTCTGGCATCTTTTTAAGTAAATCGTGCAGACGGCTGCGGTAGTTAGGCTCGGTGGTCTGCAGCAAGGCAGCTAACCGACTAGCACACGCTTCTCCGTTACTGGAGCTTTCGCTGCTTGATTCACTGCTAAACAAAGTTGTGATGTCAATTTGTGTTATCGCTAGTGGGTAACACAAGGCAATGTTGACAAATGAAGGTAGTCGTCGATATGGTTCAACGCACCCGATGCAGCGATGTTATAAAGTTGGTGGTCAATCGACGGAGGGGGCATTCTGTGTTCATCAGCTGAAGAAGTCTGACCTTTTATATCTGACTTGCTTGTCCTTATTTTCTGAATCTTGTATACTTGTGTACCTTAATATATTGTAATCTAGTTCATGTTACTAACACTAACGCAAATATTTAAGTAGTCTCAGTGGTCGAGAGTCTATGTTGGTTTTATTTACTATTTTTACCTTGCTCGTAATCCTGACATACCGACCGATATTAGCTATAACTGTAAGAGCGGTTACGTACTGCATCCGATCCGGATCCGTGAAAATACGGATATAAAAAACTCGGACCGAATTCTAATATTGCTTTTCGCACTGCATCCGATCCGAATTCGTGAAAATACGGATCTAGACTTTAAAAATCTCGGAGCGAATTCGGATATTGCTTATGCACTAATCCGATCTCTGATCCAAATCCAAGCAATTCAGGGGCCATCTTTGGCATATGTCCGATTTGAATCCGAGGTAATGCGAAAACGTTCATACAAACTACTGCAACTTCAGTCCGTCAATATTTCTTCCGAATTGGAGACTCACGGATGACGGAGAGAAATAGGATGACAGAAGTCGGATCTAGTGCGTAAACTACCATACAAATAGTTCTATGACTACTTCGGAACTTATTTTCACGGATTCGGATCGGATGTAGTGCGTAACCGCTCTAATGATAGAAACTCCCTTACACGATTATGTTGTTATGTTGTTTACAATTGTCAAAGTTTTTTATTTCAAATAGACCAGATTTCAGGCGAGGGGCTAGTAGTGGGTAATTAGTATTCGCGCGGTTCATACGATTTGCCAGGTTAAGCTACGCCTGGCGCGGTCAGTCTCTGGTTACACGTCGAGAACCATCCGTGTCTTGGAGAGCATATTAAACCGTCAGTCCCGGGTGTCATACGAATACCTATGACAGTCGTTACGGGTAGTCAGGAGCCCGAAAGTCTGAAAACCGGTCTAACATTAGGATATGCGCATTGCCTAGTAACTGGGTTGCGGAGGTCTGATGGCAGTGACTCCGTGTAAAATTCTAGTATTCAGACGCATCTGGTAAGACTGGTAGCTGACCCCAACGAAGTTGGGCAAAGGCTTGGCAGATCAGATCAGATTTCAGGCTCTTTTAAAACGTCAAAACACTTATTTTTCATTCACGGTTCATACAAACAGGGCATTAAGGCTTCAACACGTCAAGTAGTACTAGGTATCAAGAAAATATGGTATTGGTCTTCCAGGATTATGATGAAGTTTTATATTACCTAAACGTTGGCTCAGCAACTGGTCCGCTTGCCGATTGTTCGTCAGCCGTGACGCTCGGAGTATTGTTGTTCAGCTTGGAGGAAATGCGCTTCAGGAACATTATCTATTGGAAAAAATTACAGTATCATGAAATATGTGGTGGTCAAACAGCAGTCGCTTTCACTTCAGTTCAAGCAAATGGACCTAGAATGGTACTATTGACCTAGAAAATGTTCTGTAATCTCGTCATATATATGACGTCAGAGTAATATAGTTTCTTCTTCTTACACACGTTTAAAAGTTGACATACTGACCAGTAAGTGAGCATCTTGTGGCGTAAACAAGGCCACAGTAGTCTGTAGATGCGCGTCGGTGGCTATCCGAGGCGAGTCGGCGTGCGCGTGCGCGTGCGGCTGCGCGGGCGCGGGTGCGCACGACCACGCCTCGCTGGCCACGTTCTCTATGAGCGTCCACACGCAGGAGCGCTCGAATTTCAGGTACACGTCGCGGACTTTTGCTTCCACCTACAGGAAAAAAAAGTCACATCGATAAAGTCATTATGAACCTAAAAAAATACTTTTGGTGTTATTATGACTTAGAAATAATAAATAAAATAAATATTAGAATTTGAAAAACAAATAGTTTCTTGATCTAGATGTTTCAAATATCTAACTTCAAACCAAAGACCAAACTGCAGATTCAATCAGCCATTGATTTTATAGATTTATCTGTCGATGAAATTGAAATATTTCAACATACCTCCTGATACTTGGCGAGGCACAGCATCTGTATGATCTGCGCTATCTGTATGAGATTGAAGCGCGCTATGTATGAGACCGGTACTTCGACAACCCCGTGAGCCTCGGGGTTCACGATGGCAGGACATATGAAGTGGTTTAGCACGAGGTCCGTGCATATCGCGTGGAGCTCCCGGTCTGAGGTTCTGTAGACAAAATATACACAATAGAAGATCGAACGCAAAACGAAAGTAGATGGCAGCGCCACCATAAGTGCCTTTTCCTAAGTTTCAGTTGCCGGATAGTCGGCACCGGGTACCCGGTTGCGAAGTGTATTGGCTTGAAGGCTCGCTTTTACACGTACATCCGTGTCCGCGCAGGAACCGGTCAGCCGGCAGCCGGACTCACAGTGGTGTATGGAGCACCAGCAAGCTTTGACACGCGCCGGCCGGTCAGTCTCAGACTTAAAGCAATGCGGTTGACATAGTCGGGAGTCGCCATACGAAAAGTTTCCCCTCTGTCAATTCGCTTAGGCCCCATTTGACAGTTCCCCCCCCCCCCCCCCCGCAAAAAATGACAGACTTTTTTTGTATTGAAAGAGAACGCTATGGCTACTCCCGACGGAGACGTCGACCGCGTTGCTCTAAGGTCTCAGAAGTACATCCAGGAGAGACGACGCGCTCTAACATCTGGACGCTACTGCAAGGCCGTGTGAAAGCTCATAATGGCACCGGGTACCCGATTGTACCCGACGCCAGCTACCCGGCAACCGGAACGTGAGAAAAGGCGCTAAGACCTCATCGCAACCAATCGGAACGAGTTAAATTTTCTTTAGCAATAATGGCAAACCAATTCTAACCAATGAAATTTCTTTGATGTCAGCGATAGTGGCCATTAGTTCCTCGGTTTCCTACCCGATTTTGACCGAAGAGATCTTAATTTAAACTTAGTTTTGGACAGATACGAAGATAAACGTGAAACCTGGACTTAACTTGAAACTACATATTTTCAAGTGTATTTGTTTTAGATATTGTCACAATTATTAGCGTCTTCAGCGAATTCGCACACTTAGGATTAATAGAGCAAAACCTTCCTCGAAAACTGTAGGCTTAGCAGCTGAGAACTTTATCTAAATCCACTTAAGCCATACGTTTTAGATAAGATGCTGAGATTAATTTAAACATACAGTCAGGCATGTATTATAGGTATTTTGTATAAGGGCCGCTCTGCCGTCCTCCGTTCCGTCCTGTCCCTTCGTCAACGTATTCTCTCGTATTATATTCACTAATACTAGCTTTTGCCCGCAGCTTCACTTGCGTGAAATTTTGAACACGTTAAGTGACGATTTTCCATACGAACTTTCAACCCCTATTTAACTCTCTTAGGGGTGAATTTCGAAAAATCCTTCCTTATTCCTTGTCTACATTATAAAGGGAACCTCTGTGCAAAAGGAGAATGCCCACCAATGGGCCCCTTATTTTTGGTGTCATGTCAAGACTATTTACTTCTCAAAAATTAAGTTGTATTTTTACATGTTCAAGGTTTTTTTATCAACATTTATTTTACCCTAGCATTGGAGAACATTATTAATATTTATTTTATTGAATTTAAGTCAGTTCCGCCATTAAAACTTAACCTGAATGTTGCCAGACGATAGGTCAATTAAATAATTGTAATCGATTGAAAATATCGATAATTTACTAATCCGCTAACAGTCTCATGTATCTGATTAGGCGCGAAGTACTACAGACATTATTGTCGTTAGACGTTAGTACTTAGGTTAGTACTGCCAATACATACCTAAAAAGTATTTATAATTATCTTTTTAATGATGTAAAAAATATTATTTATAACAAATCGATTCGGTAAATCGATTGCCAAAATATTTCTCATGGTCACACCTAGACAGATCTATCTATCAAATCAATGCATCAATCAAATTGTTTCTTATCGTTCGTTTTGCGTCTACTTTTATTAATATTCCTCCGTATTTAATTCTGTTCGTTACAATTTGAAGCTGTCGAGTTGTGCGTTTACGTTCCTTTAGTGTATTTGTTTTGAGATATTGGACTCCTGTTTTAGTGTTATGTGCGCAAATTGACTAGTCTAAGTGAACCTTGGACTCTTGTTTTACTCCTGAAAAATGTCTACACCTGGTAGAGGTCGGGTAAACCGCCTTCTCTCTCGCCGGTGTGTCAATTGCTCCGGGACGTTTAGCGCCTAATCTTCGGAGACGTCAAATCGAAGAATTAGATGAACCAATGCTTATCCTTCTGACGGCTTCTGAGATCCTGGGTAACACCTACACCGGTAAGTTTATCATGTGTCATATTTTACAAGATTTATATGAATAATTAGGATGCCTATGTTTGGTCAATCAAGGGGTCATCGTCAACTGTAAATCTCTATTATTTCCGTTATACCAGAAATTAACAACCAGCAAAACATTTAAGTCTTTTATCTAGGCAGCTAACTTCCAATTAGTTTTAAACAGTGTGCTGTGTGCAGTTTGCTTTTCTATGTGTGTCCTAAGTTTATTAAGCCATTATGCACACAATAATAATGAATGTTGATGGCGTAGTGGAAAAATAAATTGTCTGCATACTTAACTCTTTTGGTGATTATACATTTTCATTTAAAAGCAAAATGTAAATAAAAGTATTATTCATCTTAGACCTATTCTCTGGATATACAGTCACCATCAGATATATAGAAGCAATTCAGGTACTCAGATAATTCTACACTCTCAAAAACTCAATAACATCTGCACAACAATAGCGTTCAAATTATTGTTAGCATCCAATGTATCAATATCATCTGAACACTCGCAATTCAAATATTTCTATGCAAACAAATCATCTTGTCAACTGAGGTAGTCAAATGTAACTAAGCAACCAAAGTGTTCAAAAATATGTAAACAATAACCATTTCTCAATACATTGCTCAGTGATACTAAGGCCTGTTACAAACCTAGCCGTTTTAGGGCGGTTACAGACCTTGGTGTTTTATGCTCGTTTTTAACCGACATCAAAAAGGAGAAGGTTCTCAATTAGCTTGTATTTTTTTTTATTGTTGTTACCGCAGAACTTCGTCATATTATATGAACCGATTTGAAAAAATATTTTTTTGTTTGAGAGGGTACTTTCCGTTTAGCCCCTTATAACGTTGTTAAGATTAGACCATGAACTTCAGAGATATGGAACGGAACTCCTCATCGGATCAAAGCAAAATTCTCAAATAACTAATATTGCTTTGTTTAAAATATGTGTTGTTGGTAACTGACTACTAGGGGGTGCGTCAAACCCCCCCGCCCCCCTCCGTTCACTTTCCGGATTGTTTGAAATATGTCGTGTAAGTATAGCATGAAAGGGCTTATTATACCCGACTACGGCAAAGTCAAAAATAAGGGTTATGAAGAGAGAGGGAGAGAGAGTATGGAAGAGAGAGGGTTTAATTTATGGCACTAAAACGTATTTAATGAAAAAAAACTTATAAAAACGTAAAAACCGGCTTCAAAAAAAACTGTAAGGAGTAAAGTAATTACCATAAGATAAAATTAACAGTTTCAGAAGAGACGGTGCAATTGTACACTAAAAAAATTGTAGCCGCCGACTTCTGAAACTGTTAATTTTATGTTTTTTTTAGTCGGTTTTTACTTTATTTTTAAGTTTTTGCAAGCGCTCATTCAAGCGCGTTACATTTCGCGCTTCAAAATAACCGAACGCACGTATATGCTTCTGTTCGCCATGCCAGTGTGTTATCGCTGTAAGGTGTACAGTGTCCTGTGACATTATTAAGATTAAAATGCAGGCATTGCAATTAAAGGCAGGCGGTGAGCCACTAAAAAATGTAACGCGTATGGCTTTCTATACCAGCGCATGCACTAGCGGTTCTTTTTAAAATGACTGTTTTAAAACGTATCGTGCTAGATTTTGGCTGAAGGTATATTCGATGCGATTCGATGATAACTGACTACTAAAATCAGGCTACAGTGCATGTTCACGCTTTTAGCATTTGAAAAAAAAGGGGTGCGTGAAGAGAGCCTCCTCGAGTGACGATACTTCGGTACGTCCGGCGCACTCTGAGCAGTCAGCCTCGCTACCATCCTTGCTGACTGGCTAATCTTTTCACCACGGCATGAGCTATTCTTGTATAGCTCGTGCCGACACGATAGAAAAAGAAGCATTTGAAAACCGCTTGCGTAAAATCATATAGCAACTCAGTGCGTGCTTAGTCGGGCTGATTTTACATCGTCAGATATCTTTTAACCGAGTAATTAAACTGATGTTTAACAGATTTTGTACTTTTTTGAGCACGGTTATCAATCCGAAACATGGTTAAAATGAACCGAGGTATTTTGTAGGTATTTATTACGAATTTAATTCCTGAAGATATACTAGAAAATGTAGCAAATAAAAATGTCAGTTTCATTCAAACTGATTGTTTCGAATTTAATGGCTTTCGCGTGGAATAAATACTCGTTTTAATTTCCTTACGATGTTTTTCTATAACTTGACTATCAGATTATATTATAAACAAAAGACACGTCACTGACGTCACGCATGAAATGAAAGGGATATAGCTATATGAAGAAAAAGAAAAAATGCTGTATTGACACAATAGTACACATTGTATCTATTTTTGAACTTTTAATTTATGACTCTAAGTACAATCAAATACAATTCATTTTACGTTGCTATCCTGACTTTCTGAATAACGTGTTGCTTAGTTACCTTTGAATGTTTAGCTTGTTTACTTACCATAGTTTGTAAATAAATATTTGACATTGTGACTGCTCAGATATATTTGGAGTTTATGATGCTCATAACAATTTGAACAGTTTTGTTGCATAGATGTTTTTGGTATCTTGAATGTGTTCAATTATTTGGACACCTGAGTTGCTCATCTACTTCTGATGCTGACTGTACCTCTTAACTATTCCCTTGTAATCATAATGGATTTACTATACAATCTAACATTTGTGTTAAAACTATTTTGTAACGGAATTTAAGCAGTGTATGGTGATCTGTGAGAAAACCTAGACCATTGCAATGAGCACATGTATAATTATGTATGTATTATTTACCTAGGAATTCATTGATTTTTTCTTGTATCTTTTCAGATATCCTGTGATGACATCCTGTGTGTTGAATGTTTTGAATTATTAGAAAACTGCACATCATCAACCACATCTCTGTCCCTTGTATCCCCTGCCCTTGGACACCTCAACATATGTTTTGCGTGTGGCATGTCAATTGCAAGTTGCAGAACTCACAGGGTTAGTCAAGACTGTCCTCAAAGGAATGCTATACTAAGATGGACACCAGCACATCATGTAAGTGTTTTAATCTTGGCAGAATTACTATGATTGAACTAATTGAACAAATATAAGTAGTATAAATATAATGTTTTCTTATTTTCAGATCTTGCATTTGGAACGAGTTTGTCGTGCTTGTTGGGAGGCTCCATCGAGAGAAATACAGAGCCAGGTCATCGGTGGCGTTAACAGACTCACCATGGAGTCTGCGCCAGTGACTGATAACATGGACGATAACATTGCAGATCCTGTGATTCCTGTAGTATAGCATAAGCAATGATATAGAGTATCATTCCTCATTAATGTAGTTGCTTAGTGGGAAATCGAACAGTAGGGTGCTGCGCTCATACTATCAGCATATTGTGGTATTTAAGCTGGGGTTGTTTTAATGATATAAGCGCCCCACCGCCTTTTCTAGATCATATATCCTTGAACAATAAATGTTTTACCTACTATGTATTGCTGTTTTTTTTAAAGTAAGCATCCGTAGGGCATCTTACTTTAACCTTTAACTGTGGACGTTCGTTTTTTGTCACACTTACATGGACGCGCGGTCTCACAGACCGCTGTATTTGAAGGTCAAATTAATAACGAAATTCAATTTTTTTTATGATTATTACTTTTTTTAGTATCTATAGGTATCAGACTTAAAGACTTTATATGTATTTAATCAAACATATTTATTTTCTTAAACATTTTAATCAAATTAACATTACTAGGCACTTTTGGTCCTAAATTTACTTGAGACCACATAAACGAACAAAAAACATGTAACTGTAGAGTATTTTGAGAAATCAAGTAAAATATATTTAAATCTAAGGTATAACAAAAATAAAAAACAAAAATTCTACTTCTCAAAACAAAACAAAAAAAAACTGACAAAGGTCCAAAATATAGTAAATTTTTGGTAACTTTTGCATAAGGGCTTTTCGAAGTTAGGATCTTCAACTCCCAAAATTTTGCTTGGACGCTGTTGCAGTGGTGATTTTTGTGGTCGTTTTGATCTGTCACTATGTTTTTGGTTATTTTGTCACATTTTAAATTAAAATAATCTAAGACAAAAAAATAATCTCAGTGATTTTTTTGTATTGGAAATATGGACGCGCGGTCTCACAGACCGCGGAGGAAGTTTGAAGCCCAATAACTTATTCAATTTGCAGCCAACGACGCAACCTCCTGTTTCAACTATCGTTTCGTGACTAAAAGCGAAGCTACTGAGCGCATCAGTAGTGAGGGGGGCGGGGAAGTGGGTAAACACGAAAATTAGAAACTGCGAGCGGTCTGTGGGACCGCACGTCCACAGTTAAAGGTTAATATAACCTGGTCTATAATTAAGCCCTTCCTACACAAACTACAAATCATAGATGGCATAGTGAACTCACTAGGAAGCAGGGTAGTGATCTTACTATGTTGCTATAGCGCACTGAAGATGTTGTTAAAGTGTTAGTCATCATCATCTACCTAGCCTTTTCTCAAGTAGGTATGTTGGGGTCGGCTTCCAGTCTAACCAACGCAGCTGAATACAGTATTGCGCATGGAGTGACTGTCCATCTGACCTCCATAACCCATACATTGGGTTATAACATGTTACCCCCCGGTAAGACTGGTTATCACACTTGCGGGATTCTGGCTACTCGTAACGAGTATTTAAGATTTACAAATGACACTCGGAACTAGCAGCTTGAATGTGCTAGTTGACGCACAGGAAGCGTCTGTACGTAATGGATGGTCACACATCCACAGTCTGACTTCGGCAATCATAGCTTAAGTTGAGATGGATCCGTGCGGCTGTTGTAACTTAGCTACAAGCTCCTCTAACCTAAGGCTTCAGTCGTAGCCGTCGTAGGTAAGTATTTATTTTTAATAACACTATCTACTAGTGGTGAGGGCACAGGCCACTTAATGCTGACTGCCGGCATAGCACGGCAAGGGATATTTGTAAGCGCAAGTACTTAACCTACATAATATCTAGTTAGCGAAGAAGATATATAGTGTTTTCTAAATTCAGGAATTAGAAATGGAATATTAGGTAATACTTAAACAATATTATTTTAATTTCAAATAGGCCTACAAAAAAAAACAAAAAATGTTTTATAACCTCAATTTCAGCATCCGAAAAAATAAGGTATCTCTTAAACTAGGCTGAAAAATTGAAAATTGATTTCAGATTATGAAACGGTAATTTTAGGTCTACAAAACCAAGTTAAAACCACCGTGACATGTGAAGTTTTTAAGGGGCCCAAAGCTCCTAACAAGATGGGCATTGTCCTTTCAGCTTTCTAGGTCCAAGTGTTTAGGCTGGGTGTTGATGAGTCAGTCAGTCATATTTACACTGTATTTGTTGCGCTCGTCCGTGCCGTTGTAATTGGAATAGTCCTCAAACGGTTCATAGAACTATATGGCGCTCGAAGTTATTGTCGTGTCGTGAACCGTGAAAAAACGATGTAAGTCATGCTTTACATCCATAGTGTCTCCAGCTTCTATATCGTCTACTTCTGCAGCATCAGCTCAATCTGGCTGATGTCATGTTATGCCTTGTACAAACCAACCGAACGAAGGCGTACGAATGGCTTTCACCGATGTATACCGAAGTCACCGAACGTTCGCTCGCCTTCGCAGTTGTCCACACAGAGAAATAACGACATGCCGCGCCGCGGAGCACTGCCGAACACAGGCAAAAGCCTTCGTATGCGTTCGTTCGCCATCACTAAACCGTCCACACCTACTCGTTCGCGTTCGTCTGCCTTCGTTTTAGGCATTAGCAGAATCACGGTCACACTTAAAAAAAAGTAATTACATTATAAAGCCTTATCCTCATCTTACCTGGAATGTTGTTTAAGTAGGTGCACGATCTGCTGTACGATCCAGGCAATAGTCGCTGGGAAATTGGGCCAGTGTTCCCTGAGCGAGGCGATGAACTTGCTTGTGAGGTTGTACAGTGACTGGATGGTCCACTTGCGATAGCGGGCCACCTTCGTCGCGTACTCCTGGCTGTTGGGCTGGCCGAACTTCTTGACACGGTCCGCTGGAGAGAACCTGTAGAAGGAGAAGTTATTTATTATAAATGACTTACTTTTTCTGACACAATTTATTTTATTTAAATATACAAAAACACACGTTGCAGTATAAAACTGACTTACATCCGTCACCTCACACTTCAGGTCCAGTTGAAAACCAGCGTCAGGCACTAGTTGTCTGGCATTTTTTGCTGAACTGGGCCTTTTTGGCGCAGCCGTGAGGCACACTTTCCTCCTAATTTTTTTTTTGCTTTGTTTTATTTTGTGTGCCTTTTAGTCTGTGCTAAATAAATGTATTTTCTTTCTTTCTTTCTTTTGAATTGTAACTCATAAACTCACGCCTGTATTCCCCGAAGGATTGGCAGAGGTGCATAGTACACCAATATTTCGCCGTTTATGTTTACATCCCATGTAATAGGGGGCGAGCCTATTGCCATCAACCGGTGCCAATCCAGACTCTGGGCTGCTACTGAGAAATTCCACACGGAAAAACCCAATAACATTTTGCCCGACCTGGGGATCGAACCCAGGACCACACGCTCAGCAGTCGCGCCTGCGACCGCTAGACCAACGAGGCAGTTTAAAGTCTGTGTAATTGTGTAAGAATTAAAAACGAAGAACCACCCACCGAGCTTTTTAACTTGCTTGCTCTACGACCAAGAATAGGTAGTGGATGGAGCGAGTTCCAAAATTTGGGAAGGAACTAATGACGTAGAAACATACGAGTACCTATAGACCTCGGGTCAGCGCTCAAAAATGTCTGAACTGAATGTAGACTAAAACGCGAAAAAGTATACTAATTTACGTCAATGGGTGCAGTCGAATCTTCGTATGATGAAAATCTAAATAAGACATTGTGATGACGACATAGGATTTAAATTAGTTTGTGGGTATTTCTAAGTTTATATGGCGGTGTGCCTTGGCGCGGGCTCTGGTGGTGTATGTAAACTGAGGACACTTTTTTTCATTAATTTTGTTCTGGATCTTTGGTCTACGTGTTTCTACGTCAATGGAAGGAACCATAACATTACGTATTAGTTAAAAGACAGACAAAAATAAAAAAATAAAATCCCCTGCTAAAATCATCACAGATCGGAATAAGTAGAGTATATTTACTTAAACTTTGAGGAAGGAAGTAAAATAGAGTGGATTATACCTCCTCTAAAATCCCGGAATAATTATAATGACGTTTTAATCCCGGGAATTAAAAATTAAGAATTATTTATTGGACTTTATACAGCGTGGAAGGGACATCGTAACACAAACTTCGTGAAAAGGTTCCTCATAAAGCCTTAAATTAATTTACGTAAGTCATTAATATCGCAAATGATAGGTTACAGATGTTGTCATTTTTAAGCGCGCAATGTACTGCGAATGCAAACAACGAGTCACAATCACAACCGCAAGCCATTACTCCGCTACCGCGGTACCGGCGCGCGGCGCGGGCGGCGCGGCGGCGGTACAGTACCTACACGCATACGCACGCACACATCACAAGTCTGAGTTCGGCACGGAGTCGCGTTGCCGCACCGCACTTTTGCAAACGTGAAAAGTAGCATAAGTACCTACGTTTACACTACTGATAAAGAAATCACATAACAAACACATTGATAAACCGAACTTGAAATTTAGTTCAATTGACTGCTTAAAACAAAAAACAAAACATTGAGCTCGTTCGCTCATGAAATAACATAAGTAGGTACCTACCTAATGATTCCGATGAGGTACCTACCTACCTACATGGCAATTAGTTGCAAACGAATTAACACTCACCTTAATCTCCCTCACTCCTAATAAGATAGGGTTCAAAGTGGCCGCCACCAACTTGCTCACAAATCCTAGCGCGGCGCAGAGTTTCGGCGTGGACACGGGGCAATAAGGTGGGGTCTCGGACATACTCCGCACGGAGCGTCGCAAACGCGTTATCGCATTTCTGCTGCCGTATTGCACTCCGTAACAAAGACCCTATCTTAGCATATTCGCGTAGTTACGGGCACTAAACGTATGGTTACGACTACTACGTATCCGAGGCATTTTCGTTCAAAACACACACAGTACAACACACACAAAAAAACAACTCTACTGAAAATAATTAATACGCTCAAATCTAAAATCACGAAAAACAACACAACCGTTTAGAATGAGCGAAAATCGGAAACTGATCAAAAATCGGCGAAATTCAAACATTTACTTCCTTTAAAATTTCGCCGACAAGCCGCCTTAGACTCGTAGGCACCTAGATCATGCACAGACCAATAAAATGATAGACTGTGCCAACGCATTAAGCTGTACTGACAAAATAATAAATTGCGAAAATGATAGGGTTAAAATTTACTAAAGATCAGATTACATCGATTAAACAAAGGTGTTAATGCAAAAATAAATGTTTATAACAAAAATTGCCTAAAAAAATGCTTGTTTCCTAAAAAAACTTTTTTTTTACATTCAATTTATTAACATTGATAACAGTGTTGGACTTACTATCAGAGATCATTAATAATCCCAGATAAAAAGTCTAAATAAAAGTAGTCAATCTGATATTAATTTACGTAATAACGCATCTGTTAGATTCATAGGCACTGGCCGCTATAGCTTTGTCGATACCGCGCGTCGGCGCAGCGGCATGTCGGCTTCTTTGAGTGAGCGCGCGCTCAGTGACTAGTGCCTACACTGCCTACTTTGTTGCACTCACTTACTTTGTTGCGATAACCTCGGTTCGTGAACTTTACCAAAACAGCTGATCGGGAGCACTTTTTAAGTTTGATTTTCATTGCTGTTTTACGTGAAAATTGTGAAATAATTGTTTTTTTCTTTTTTATCGCATTAGGATGGAAAACTATACTGATTTTATACACTTTATAGTCAAAAAAACTGCAAAAAAAATCGTAAAAATGAAGAAAAAAGCGACGAAAAATTCCACCGCTGGGGGGTTCAGAATCATGTACTGGAGCCATGGTACACGTATACGTTACGATGTCCCTTCCACCCGGTATATACAAATTATTGATTTGAAAAATCATATACGATTTTTTAGGGTTCAGTTAATTTAGAGGAGGTATTTATTATCCTATTATCTGCAGTACAGGACAAACACAGGGCAAATATGGGGTCGGTTTCATAATACAAAAATATCTAAAACAATATGTAGAAAGTTACCTCGGTATCTCTGAACGCGTAGCCCTGCTAAATCTGAAAATACCAGGAAAGAAACTAACGATCATACAAGTATATGCCCCAACAGAAGCAGCAGACGAAGAAGAAGTAAATATTTTCTATGACACTGTCTATGAGGCAATGTATAAGGCATACGAAGATTTTATTTTGATGGGTGATTTTAATGCCAAAATTGGTAAACCACAAAAAGATGAATACTTAGTAATGAAACAGTATGGATATGGAGCAAGAAACGCACGAGGTCAAAGACTTATTGACTTTGCGATGGAAAACAAGCTAGCTATCATCAACACCTTTTACAAGAAAAAAGATAAAAGAAAATGGACATGGCAGTCTCCAAATGGTCAACATAAAAACGAAATAGATTTCATACTGTCTAATCATCCTCATTCATTTCAAGACATTGAGACACTAAGTATAAACTTTACATCAGACCACAGACCACTCAGAGCCAAAATATCACTTACTAAACCAATGAAGACACGAACCAGGTTTGTCAATAAACAAAACAGTATACTCAAAACCGAAGAAGAAATACAAATATATAAGGAAAACTTGAAATCTCAAATATCTCTACTCCACACAGAGCTTAACGTAACAGTACAGGACTACTACGATAAAATAATAAATTATATTACAAACAGTTTACAAGTCGCACGAACAATACATTCAACAAAAGTGCGCAGTGCACTCACAGAAAATACAGAAAGACTGTTAAAACGAAGACAAGAGCTACAAAGGACTAAAAATAAAACGCGAACAATGAAAAATGAACTCAAAGCACTATACAAGTTGATAAGCAAATATATAAAAAAAGATTATAAAAAGCATAGAACTAATATCCTTCAAAAACATTTAGAACAAAGTGGAAGTTTAAAAAAGGGATATAAAGAATTACGGACAAATAAAACATGGATTGATGGTTTGAAAGAGTCGGGAGATACTACTTATAACCGAAAAGATATAATAAATATTGCTACAAATTTTTATACAAAACTATATAGTGCAGCAGACTTAGCCAGAGACACAAACCACATTGAAAATGATTACATCGATATTGAAACGTCACAATCCCACATAGAACCAATAGAGTGTACAGAAATTATTGAAACAATAAAAAGACTGAAACCAGACAAAAGCCCGGGATCAGATAACATCACTAACGATGCCATAAAAACCGCCTGCTTCATATTAGCTGCTCCACTAACAAAATTATTTAATTTGATATTTGAAACTGGTGTCACACCCTCTCAATGGTCTGAATCTAATATTATCTTGCTATACAAGAAAGGAGACCCAAGAGACATCAGCAACTACCGGCCGATAAGCCTTTTACCAAGTATATATAAACTTTTCTCCACAATAATCAATCAAAGAATTAGTATAACACTAGAGGAAAATCAACCTATCGAACAAGCGGGATTTAGAAAGAATTTTTCTACTATAGACCACATCCACACATTAGAACTGATAATTGAAAAATATCAAGAACAACAGAGACCGCTGTATATCACATTTATCGATTACCAAAAAGCTTTTGACACAATCTCACACGAAAGTATATGGAACACTCTAAAAGCCCAAAATGTAGAGCAAAAATACATAAAAATACTCAAACACATATACAGTAACAGCTCGAGTAGAGTCAAACTCGAAACCATTGGCCCAAACTTTCCAGTCAAGAGAGGAGTCAGACAAGGAGATCCCCTATCCCCAAAAATTTTTATTGCGGTATTAGAATCTATCATTAGCAAATTAGACTGGAAAAATTGTGGCTTAAATATCCAGGGTAAATACCTAAACCACTTACGATTTGCAGACGACTTGGTTTTATTATCCGAATCGAGCCAACAACTACAATATATGTTAGACACTCTACATAAAGCAAGCAGACAAGTGGGATTAGAAATGAATATCACAAAGACCAAACTCATGACCAACTTCAAAAAATCAAAAGTAATAATCGAAAATGACCCATTAGATTATGTGGATAAATATGTATACTTGGGAAAACAAATTGGATTCAACAGAGATAATAATGAACTAGAAGTAGAGAGAAGAGTCAAACAAACTTGGAATAAGTATTGGAGTTACAAGGAAATATTTAAAAGCGAAATTACTGTCAAGTTAAAGAAAAGAGTCATGGACTCGTGTCTCATTCCTTGTCTGACGTATGCATGTCAAACATGGAAGTTTACCAACAAAATAAAGAATAAAATAAACACATGTCAGCGAGGAATGGAACGCAGTATGTTAAATATTAAGAAAATACAGAAAATAAAGCACACTAAAATAAGATCGAAAACAAAAGCGATAGATGCTCTCAGCTATAGTCAAAAGTTAAAGTGGAAGTGGGCCGGTCATATAGCACGTCTTAATGATCATAGATGGACAAAAACAGTAACGTTCTGGAAAGGCCCATCGGGAAAACGTTATAGAGGAAGACCGATCACAAGATGGGAAGACGACGTTAAAAAAATTGCTGGTCCACAATGGCAAAAAGTAGCCCAAGACCGAGACAAATGGAAAGCTTTGGAGGAGGCCTTTACCTGAGAGGGGGTTCCAGTGAAAAAATATACCTACCAGTGCCTACCTAGGTACTTAAATATTGTGTTTTTTTATATTAATAACAATTAGATATTTAATAAGATAGTTTAGGTTACTTAGATATTAATTTATATATTTTTCTAATTAGTATTGTTATCTCAGTACAAAGGTAGTTCATCAGCACCATCACCTATGTTATTCAGCAAAAACTGGAAATAAAAGGCTTTTTTATTTATTTATTTATTATCCACTCTATGTTACTTCCTTCCTCGAAGTTTAGGTAAATATACTCTACCTATTCCGATCTCTGCTAATCATTTACACCATTTGCTTTCCAAGCATTTTGTCACAATTGCATGATAGACTATATTTGTAAATTGAAGCAATAATACGTACACACAATCGAAGACGATGATTCCAAATTGGGATGAACTCTAAGCACACGTACATTCTTTCCGATTTTTTCTGCTATTGTTATAGCTTTTGGAAAGACCGACACCAATTAATATTTATGACTAATTAATGAGGTAGTACACATCACACAATTAATTGAAACTGCAACCATTACTAGCCAATAGTTTCGAGTGTACAGCGACACGCATGCGCGGTGACCAATTTTCAGGGAAATGACGTAGTTGCATTATCATGTCGTTAATAATGAAAAAAAATACAATGCAATTAATCTTACGAATCACTATAATAATTCAAGCTCAAAGATTTTAATTTCAAACAGCCTTTTACTGGCACTTATGACAAGTTGCAGTTATTCAAGACTTATTATTTATTTACAAAATGTTCGTTTGATCAAGGTCGAAGAGACAGGCGGCCGTGCCACCGATGCATAGATAATAGCTTGAGAACAAATATTATATCGACCGCACTCGTTGTCTTCAAATGAAATGCAGACACAAGGTTGATGAAGGTTGAATTAAACATTTCTGTAGGTCTCAACACAGTAACTTAAGGCGGTTCACCGACGGTGACGCATGACGGAGCGACAAAATCCGTGTGCGCACTACAGTGACGTGCGTCAATGCACCAATCAGCCATGGGCGCTGCGCCGTGCGACTCCATCAACTCAGTGCGATGCTAAAATCGTTCTGATGCGAGTTGCTCCGACCTGCGTCACCGTAGGTGAACCGCCTAAGGCTCAATTTACCAATATTATGCAGCGGAACGGAATGGAAGCGACGAAATTGTACACAGCATTATGAACTTTATGTCAATCGTTTTTTTTTTTGTACTTAAATTAAGTACGAGCCAAAAAAGGTCGTGAGGATTCCCCGGAAGACGAGCGACCTTTTTTGGGTTGAATTTAGTTTGTTCGGACCAATACCAATAACTGTGTTTATGATAAAGCGAATCACCCATTTACTGGAAACTCAACATTTGGAAAGAAAACGTACTACAAATTGTTTATGTATATGATGCATGTACGTCGTTCTGCCAGATATCATAAAATTGTTTATATTAAAAGAACAGTGATCGACACGTGTGATCTCGCATCGTTCGGTAAATATTTAAATTATAAATAACACTTCACACCTTTCGCATCATTTGTTTTGATCTCAAAGTATATTTGAAACTTCACACAGCTTTAAACTGTATGGACACAAAAATAGAGTTTAAATTCGTATGAATTAATTTATCTCCTTATGTGACAAGCATAGCGTCAACCGGTGGAAGCCACATGTAACATGTTTTGGGCTCATAAAATCTTAATGATGCATTAACAGGAGGGTCATTCTACGGAAAATCTTAACAAAAATTAAGAACATCATTACCATTATCCAAAAATTAAATACAAAATTAGAATTTAGTCGGTGCGAGCACGGATCTTTTATCGAGTCTATCTATAAGAAATGTATCTATTCTAAACGACAAATTTGACTTAAGATGTAGATAAAATAACAACTGTTGTCGTTTTATCTACATCTTATGTCAAATTTGACGTTTAGAATAGATAAATTTCTCGAATCGACGCGATAGAAAGATCCGTGCGTGCACCGCTGATTTGATTAAACAGAACTGACGATGCACCGAAAATACCACAATCTTTCATACCGTCTCCATTTCACCAGTGCATAAGAAGTCACCTCATAAAATAATATCCGTCTATCAATCCACTTACCTCTCCATAGCTTTATCTGGGTCTATGTCTAGGAAGAACTCGTCTTCATGCAGCACAGCCATCACTGGGTTCTGTAGAGCTGCGACCAGGAACTGACGCGCTGGAGTGTGCCCGTCGCGGTACACCGCGTACAGTGAGGATAGCGCGCACTTGCCTGCGCGAAATAACCTGGGGAATGGACGTAGAATTAGATATATGGAGAATTTTTCTTTTTAATTGAATAAGGCGAAGTGCAAGGTAAGGTTAAACTGCGCTTGCCGCGGTCAGTCTGTGGATGGGTGACCATTCGGTACACATCGAGACCCCTCCGAGCCTCGGAGAACACGTTAAACCGTCGATCCCGGGTGTTATACTGTGTTGCTGGGGAGTTTGTTGCGCAGTTTCTTCTTCACAGCATAAACACGAGGAAGCGGTGAAGGTTGGGCGCTTTTGGGGGCAGTTTTATGTAAAATGACGTTCAAAAAGAACTACGCAATACTAGTCTATTTTGAATAAACGAGTTTTGAGTTTGAGTATGACCGTCGTTACCGGTCTAACCTTAGGATATAGGCATTGCCCAGAAACTGGGTTGCGGAGGTCTGATGGCAGTTGCTCCATGTAAAATACTGGTATTCAGCCGCATCTGGTTAGACTGGAAGCTGACCCCAACATAGTTGTGAAAAGGCTAGACAGAACGAACTCCTGACTGGTATTTTACCCAATTGAAAGCTATTAGTGATTACAGCCCAAAATACAAATATCTTAAAAGAAATGCCTATCAGAAGATGACCCCAACATAGTTGAGAAAAGACTAGGCAGAACCAGGCGAAGATAAAAGGAAGAATCAGCAGTGAGAGCCCAGGGGGCTTGCTTTCCATGTAATCGTTCCATGTAATAAAGTAGAATCAGCTTTAAGAGGCCAGGGGGCTTGCTTTCCATGTAATCGTTCCATGTAATAAAGTAGAATCAGCTTTAAGAGGCCAGGGGGCTTGCTTTCCATGTAATCGTTCCATGTAATAAAGTAGAATCAGCTTTAAGAGGCCAGGGGGCTTGCTTTCCATGTAATCGTTCCATGTAATAAAGTAGAATCAGCTTTGAGAGGCCAGGGGTTGAACGCTTGCTTTCCATGTAGGAAGGTCTGATATCGATCACGGCCCGCGACCTCTGTCTTTTCGAATTCATGTGCTCAGAATTTGATTATCACTTGCGTTAACGGTGAAGGAAAACATCGTGAGGAAAATTGCAAAAATAAGAGTGCTGCAAAATCAGTTCTCGATGGTATGGTAGTCCGCCAAACCGCATCAGGCCAGCGTGGTGTACTAACGCCTTAACTCTTCTCATTCTGAGAATAGGCTCGTGCCCAACAGTGGGACAATAATGAGCTGATTATGTTATGTAGAAGAAAGTCTGTTTCGCGGTTTGTTTCCCCAACCATTATACAAGGTTAGTCAAGAACCCCGGGGTACTAATAGGAAAGGGTGATAAAGAACCCATAATGATAAGTAACTTTTGTTCTACCACTTTCCTCAAAACTCAATAGTTTAAGAGAAATAAATAGCTGTTCAAAAATTACATAAAAATATGCTTAAATCTATCTATTCTCAATGATCAGTTGCGTTTACATTTTAGATCACATTTGGGGTCACAGGTTAAAAGATCCATTTCCTGAATTCGTAATTAAAGTAAGGATGAATAATTTTTAAAAAATTAAAATAATTTTTCATGTGAATAAAAATTATCGAATTTTGAAATTATAACACTTGCTTTAAAACCGCCATCAGTGATACTTTAAGTGGCCTGCGGATTAGTACCCCATTTCCGACTAACTTGTATTGTGAATGACTATTAATTTTTTTTTTTTTTTTTTAATAAATACGTTGCCCCACACTAAGATTTCTCTTGTATCGTGGGTGCGTTTACAGACACAAATCTCACAAACAAACGCCCAGACCCGGAACAACCATCTGTAGGCCATACAAATTTTTGTTCCGTGTGGGAATCGAACCCACGACCCGTAGCGCAGCAGCCAATCGCTTAGCCACTGCACCAAACGTGTCGTCAAATTACATATGTATTAATCCAAAAAAAGCTTCCTACCTATAACAGTATGTAAAAACCTGTACCTCTAGCTTTGTAAGGATGTTCCAACTTAAAAAGATACTTACTTCCTAGGATCACCGGATGTGGCCATCTGGTGTTTGATCAGCGACCTCACGACGGCCAGGAACCTGGTCCTGTCTGAAGCTGATCGACAGCTGCCGTATAGCCCTGAGACCAGAGCTGACGGTAGACTGGGAGGCATGTGCTCCTCGCCCAAGAGTAGGCAGAGGGAGACCAAATGCGGGGACTCGCGGAGCCATCCTAGGAGCTCGCCCAGCGCTGTCGCCTCCTGTTGAAAAATAATAGTAAGAATATTAAGGATTTTCTATTTTTCAAAAATTATGTAAGCTTGAGAGAGATGTGTTTATTATTGGAAATCTGACACGAAATGATGTTATTTTTGTAGAGCCGGAATGACAAAAAACCGACTTCAAAAACTTAAAAGAGTACCCAAAATAAAATTATAAAATTTAAAGTTTCAGAAGGAGGCACCGACTTTTAAAACTGCACATAATACATTATCTTTATTTCGCCTTATATTTCCTCATTAATATATGTATTTTTTCAGGGCTTTTGCAATGTTTAGTACGACAAATAAACAAATAATTAAGGCGTTTCCCTGACCAAATGACCTTGAGCATTTGTTCCCTCTTTGCCGCACCCCCCCCCTCTACAATACTTCGTGAGTACTACTAACGCCAACTGGCGAACAACTTAGGAATATAAGTGAAAATCACAGACCTTCGAATGCACAGACACGGCATTCAAGAAAAAAATCTTATAAAGAAAGGAACGTTTTTCGCGTATTGCGACGACAGTATATTAGTGTGTGTTATCTGTGGAATGTTGAGACATCACTTATACACGCACATGCACACGCATTGGCTGTATCGTGCTCGGGTTTATAGCAATGTAGTCCTTAGCATGCCTATGAAGTTTTGAGCGTTAACTGTACCTATACAGGGTCAAATTAAATTAGCTAGTGAAACTGTGCAGACGTTAAAAAAGATATTTATTTGATGATGTTTTTTTTGGGGTCATCAATCGTCGATAGTGTGAAGTCACTTAAAATATTAGTTTAAAAATTACTTTCTTTTTGTGTAAACTTCACAGACGTAATGGGTATCGATATCTCAACACTGTATAAGGGTACGTTCACATGACAAGCGTTCAACGTGCGGTGAACGCGCGTAAAATTTTTGTATAATGTTCACATGGAGCGTGCTTGTCAGGCATTGAACGCGCGTTGCCGTGGCGGCCGTAGTTCATTTTCTACAGAGTGAGTTCTACATTTGTCGAAGATGAACGGAGAAACAGTTTTAACGGTGATTTTATACCGACGGCAAAAACGACGCGACAGAAGATATTGGGTCCATCCAATTTCTTCATACAGGCTGACTGAAAGCCAGTACTTCACTTTGTATCCTAAGTTAAAGCAACTCGGAATCAAATTGTTTAACTACTTCAGAATGTCCATCAAGTCATTTGATGACTTACTGGCTCATAAACGATGAACTCGTAGCAGATAAAAACGCTAAACTCTAAACTTTATTTCAACTATAAATAATTCGGTATTAAAAGCTTCCGTTTCCATTTCGGACGATTTCTGGAAGAACCGAACGAACCCTAAAATACGTTTATACACGTCGAAAGCGCGCGCTCATCTGAACGGTAACATAGAAAATCAATGATCTCAAAGCGCGCGTTGGCGCGCGCTGACAACAGTCGAGCGCTGGCGCAGCGTTCAACGCGCGCTTTATTAAAACGCGCGTTAGCATGTGTACGGCCTGAATAAAATGTATGTAGTTGTAAACGCGCGTTAGCAAAACGCGCGTTGAACGCTTGTCATGTAAACGTACCCTAATAGATTTTATCAACTCGCACTTCAAGTAAAAAAACACAAACAAAATCATTACTAACAGGCAAAAAAACTTTTCATTTTGTTGTGTTTAGATATTATGGAGGAACGAGAGATGGTGTTCCTCCAACCAAAGGGAGGATCCTCCAACCAGGCGGGGTCTTGTGCCTGGCGGGCTACTGCCCAAAGGTTAATGTTGGGCGGTTAGTTTACGAACGAACGAGTACCTACATGTTATATATTTACGTCAGTTCAAATTAATAATCACTCAATTCTCTCTTCAGTTTATGCTTATTACTTACGCCTTCTTGTTACTTACGCCACAGAATAGTCTTACGCTGACATCATCCTTGTCCAACTGATTGATGGGGTTAAACGAAAAAAAAAACACGTTGATTTTTATCCACATACTTTTTTTATTTGTACACAATTATATTTATTTATACATAATTGTGAAAGCAATGATTAAATGAGGCCAGTAGACGGCAATAAGCGTTCCCTAATATTGTATAGGACTGGTAATATAAGATGCCTGCCTAGCCTTTCGGAAAATCACGTGACAAAAAGGCATAATCGTACACAGAGTACTCATATTTTGGAATCCTGGGAGAGCTATCAGGATGCTATTGGCATCTTCTGTGATCTCTCCAAGGCTTTTGACTGCGTTGACTACAACACCCTCATCTGTAAATTACACCACTACGGAATTCGTGGCCGAGCTGCTGACCTTGTTTTCTCCTATTTATCTAATAGACAGCAAAAAGTTGGTGCTAACGGTGCGATATCTTCGGGGTCTCTAGTTAAGATGGGCGTGCCTCAAGGCTCAATTCTTGGCCCTTTATTGTTTCTAACCTATATAAATGATCTACCCTATATGATGACCGACTTATCAGACATAATTTTATTTGCCGACGACACTTCCCTTATTTTCAAAATAGATAGAAAAGATAGGGACGTTTTACATGTTAACGAGAGCCTTACTGTTCTTTCTAAATGGTTTACAGCCAATAACATGTTACTTAATGCAAACAAAACAAAATGCCTTAAGTTTTCACTACCAAATGTTCCCCAAGTAGGTTTTTTAATGCTTGAAGGCAATAATCTTAATACAATTAATGACACCGTATTTTTAGGTATAACTCTCGATTCAAAATTGCAGTGCGGTGCGCATATTACTATCATGTCGGCTAGGTTAAGTTCTGCTGCATACGCAGTTAGTAAAATTAGGCAGCTGACTGATGTAGCTACAACTAGGTTAGTATACTTCGCATATTTCCACAGCATTATGTCCTACGGCATTCTGTTGTGGGGCTCAGCAGCTAACGTAGATTCTGTTTTTATTTTACAAAAGAGAACTATTAATTCTAAGTCATAACTGTACCCACTTAAATTGTTAAAGATATGGATTTTAAAAGAGTATCCATTGAGTTTCTTGCCGGCTCTTCTCCATAGGAGACGACTAATTGGAACCGTGCACCTAAATTCGACTTTTCATAAGAGCCTGTAATGGTTTATGTGAAATAAAAACTTTTGATTTTGATTTTGCACAGCACTTGTATTGTCAATAATAAAAAGGCAAGTGCAAACTCTCTTTCCTCTTCTGCAGCATGCTTCATCGATTCTATGGAAACACTTTCCCATTTTTTACTAATTAATTCGTGGTTTGTTGAATATATTTTTTCGGACAAAGAAGGAAGATTTATTGATGACAATAGCTCGTTTAGTTGCGAATTTCCCGCGCCTATTGCAATAGTACCTGCGACTGCGCATTTATTTATTGATAAATAATTTTCACTGCAATTATCATTTACTATTAAAAAAATTCGTTGCATAATTGGCATTTAAACGTAAATTTCGACTCTAAGCCCTTTTGTGTTTCTCCGATAAGTTGTAGTTCGGTGACGCTGCAACCCAATGGACCATGATTGGAAATTTTTATAAATTCCGAAAAGAAGTGGCTGACATCAATTATTCTTCTTCTTATTATTTTTTCATTATTGCTTTATTCAGCCTCACAAGATATTTCTTACTGCAAAAAAAAAACTATGCATAATTAAATAAATCAGCAATATAGTGTTACGTATATTCAGATTAAATAAAGGCTCCTAAAAATAGATGTAGATAAAGAGGTATTTATACCTACCTACTTAGTATCTACTTATTTATACCTAACTACAATACCTACCAAGGTATTGTGATTAGATTATACTGGGTAGGCATTAGTACCTACTGATCTACTTAGTACTAATATCTACTTAGTACTAGTACCTATTTAGATATCTTTTACCTAATCACAAGCACAACTATGTATTTGTGCACAATAATATCTACAAACCAAAAAAATAAATAAACAAACCTCTACATCTTCAACCATTTCAGTTGAATCAAGACACGTATCCTCTAATTCTATGGTTTCTTGACTCAAGTCGTTTACTGGCGTATCGTTAGTGTTTCTGTTTAGCCTTCAATAAAGAATTCATTATATTAGATCTTGCATGAAAACAAAACTGAATTACTTGTAATAAATCATTTAGATACATATTTTAGCTGTACATTTGAAAAGGTTCATATTATTTTCATGGTAACCACAAAAAAATATCACATTTTTCATAAGTTTTGTCTGTAATTTCATAACTCTATGGACTCAAAAGTGCATCTGATTACCCAATATCATTTTCAATTATTGGTAAACTTGAATAATTATTTTCGTTGTCAAATGCGCATTCCGGTATTTTTCTTCTCTTCCTAAAATAAAAAGATACCATGTAATTACATGTAGGTATTTATCGGAATAAAAGCAGGTTGGTAAACTTTGCATAATGCATCAAAAATTACTTACAGAATTTCATTCATCTCTCATTTTGACATCTTTGACGTTTATTCTTCTTGAATTTAGGCATTTTCAAATTACACAAAATTAATTTCTTATCACTAGGTTTATTTATCCTAAAATTAAACTAAATAAATATTTGCGGCGGGAAGGACGACGACGAGAGCGACACGGCCTCCTCGTACGAAAGCACGCAGCGTACTGCCGCCCGCACCCTGCGCACGCCCCTTCAAACGTAGAACTCACACAATTTTCGGAATTATTTTAATTAAAAAAGAATAGCGATCTTTCGAAATTAAATAAAACGTGAAATTTATAGATTTTTTAATTCTCTATCCATTAGTGTAATCCTCAAATTATTAGAGCGTTGCCTTTAGCAACAGATGCATGTAATCAATAATTTTAGTCACTTTTTAAAAGTAGATTTTAAATGTATTTATAACACATAAAAACAAAGTAGAACGTGGAATGTGATGATAAGATATCGAACATTAATAATGTGCTTTTAGATTTAGTTTATTTCTCTTAACTAATTAGTTAATAGTCTCTGAATAACGAAGAAAAACGCACTCTCGCAAGGTTTTGGTCAGGGTATCGCCTTAAGTAAATAAAACATTCCCCATTACACCATCAACACACTTAATATCGTGTCACGGATGTAGTTCGTGCAACAAAACACACGCAGTTCCCACTGTTCCCGCCTTTCTTGACCTACGACAATGACATTGCAATGGCGGTAGGTTAAAGCCGATGTCCCAATAAGGACGGCTCTCAACCCTGCGAGTTTCTTCCCACGATAATATTATAAAGATGTCGTCATCGAACGGGAAACATGAAATATTTATTAAGCAGATCGTCTGTTCAATGTAATGTAGTATCATCAGCATCGCCCCCGGTTTCTATTTATGAATATAATCAATTTAATCTACTGTCAAATCTCATGTGATTGGTTGACATACTAACAACCAATCATAGCAGATGATAATAATATGAGGTTTAACAGCTGATCAGCGAATTTTTGCGTTGATCAGTCTTTCAGAGACCGGGGTTACTTTAATTAACACAACAACAATATCGACTTTATTTTTAATTTTAGGGTTGAATTGTTTGAATACCTCAAATTATGTTTGTATTATGCTGCTGAGACTAACCTATATTTATTTCCGAAGTCTTCCCAAAAACGATTCTATTCGTTATGTTATTTTTTGCTCCAAATTCATGGAGATGCGTGATTTACGACGCAGTTTGACGAACTGCCGTAACGTGCAACCAAAACCAGAGATGATAAGATGGCTGCAACTGCATCGATCGGATGCGCAGAAGGGTACAATGTTCGTTGTGCACATTTCAAACTACATCTAAGTATTTATCAAAATGTCGTAAAATCGATGGAGTCTAACTTAAAACGTAATCCTGACACCCTATTTCACATAACATAAGATTCATTTTAGCAAGGAAATGAATAAAGACTTGCTTTCAATTTTCAATAGAGATTCAATACAGTATAATGCTTTTATGAACCTTAACTCAAGGTCAATCAAGATGAGCTTTAAACCTTATTTGAAGAAAATGCTCAAAATATATTCGTGCTATAGTGGGTTACTTTTGAAATGAAGTTCGAAGACTGAACCACCCAAAACATAGTATGACCGGTACCCCTGTAATTCTTGAAAGATGAATCAGAGTTGACTTTTGTACATAAAACGTACACTATTGTACGCACTCCGATCTGACAGTCTAAGGGTGCCTTTCCACTAGAGATGTGCTATGCAGCTATGCTGCGAGAATGTAAAAGCTAAGCTACGAAACTATGTGACCGTTTCCACTGATGCTAAGCTATGTAGCGGAGCGAGTAAGATGTGCTATGAAAATGCGCTACCGCAAGGTAGCTGTGCGAGGAAGATGCGCAGCTCGAGCTATGCGACGTATCGACAGTAAGGAAGGCACGGGGAGCATCGCTACACCACTCGCGACTATCCATAGCACGTATCCACAGCACGCATCTTTCCATATAAAAAAACGTAGCTTAGTTGAATCAGTTTCCATCAGTGCCATGCTATGTGGACCAATGACTATGATTGGTGGATATCAAACGCATCCATACCATCTTTAGGCCTCTGGGCTTAAAGACAAAGGGTGCGAAAGTCCACAAAGTTCAAACAAAGACCAGTGAGGTACAAAATGACGGTGCAAGTCACTCGCTAAACAGTTCTATTTAGCAAGTCGTAAGCGAACTACCGCTATTACTTCGTGTACTCGTAGGTCAAGAGAATTGTTTAGAATTCAGGCGAATGCATATTGCATTGTGCGTCAACTAGCACATACATAGGGTTGTATACGGTTTAGATTTACGAGACAAGTTAGAATCACAAGACGTGACGGTTTTAGAAATTCACAACATAACATCACGCCTGTATTCCTCGAAGGGCTTGGCAGAGGTGTATACTACACCCTCATTTCGCCCTTATGTTTAAGTCCCATGTAATAGAGGGCGAGCCTATTGCCATCAACCGGATACAAGTCCAGACTCCGGGCTGTTACTGAGAAATTTCGCGGAAAAACCCAACAACACTTTACCCGACCTTATACACCAGAGGTTCTCAAACTTATTTCATATACCGCCCACTTTGAGGATCAATTCTTTTCTAGCGCCCCCTAAAACTTTTAACTATACCACATCTTACGAGTCTCAATCGCAATCATTACTTTTTCCGCCCTTTACCGCCCCCCTGTAGGCCTCTAGCGCCCACAAGGGGGCGTTATCGCCCACTGAGAAAGTCTGTTATACACGTTGGCATTCGCCTGCACTGGCCAGCTAAGCGAGCGACGACGAGCCATGGCGAGGCTAGACAAATGGTCTGTCAGACCGTAGTACTCGCCTTCGCTCGGCGAGCTATGGCCAACATGTATTGCCGACTTTAGGTAGGCGTTTGTTTAACCTGAGAGTTTATGTTGGTGAACACCTAGAAATAAAGCCAAGTGCGAGTCGGACTCGCGCACGAAGGGTTCCGTACAATCTATATACATAAAAATGAATCGCTATTTCCCTTGGTCATCGCATCACGCGTGAACGGCTGGACCGATTTCGCTATTTTTTTTTGTTTTGTTCGTAATTGCCAGGAGAAGGTTCTTATGAAAGAAAATTTTGATATTTAAAAAAAAAACTAATGTAGGTAGGTAGTAAGTAAGTAGGAAAAAGTGCATTGCAACGCATGCCGGGTACAGCTAGTTATCTATAAAAACGGCAAAAAAATCACGTTTGTTGTATGGGAGCCCCCTTAAATATTTATTTTATTCTGTTTTTTAGTATTTGTTGTTATAACGGCAACAGAAATACATCTTTTGTGAAAATTTCAACTAACTATCACGGTTCATGAGATAAAGCCTGGTGACAGACAGACAGACGGACGGACAGCGGAGTCTTAGTAATAGGGTCCCGTTTTACCGTTACGAACGTTTTAGGTACGGGACCCTAAAAAATGCACATAAAAACTTCACATTGCCCATTCTGGGGAACGAACCAATGAGCTTAGAATCTCACGCTTGCATTGATAGAATGTACAGGTACACACGGCTACACATCAAGCTATACATTTCCAGTTTACACTGACCTCTTACTGTAAGGAAATCCTATACAATGCGAGATCGGCTTATACTGGAAATGTATAGCTTGATCTGTAGCCATGCGTACAGCAAACAGTTGACCAACGAGGCAGTAGCTTTGTTCACGTGTTACAAAAAGGTTTGAGTTTCTCGCAGCAAAACATAACAAAACAGCTATTACTTCCTGTTGGCGTAGGTCAAGAAAGGGATTGTTTAGGATCGTACGCGCACGTGTTGTTTGTGTTAACTATAGTAAGCATTATAAGTAGGGTTGTCTCTCTTTTTAGAGATTTACACACAATGCGCCGATTTTTCAATCGTCAATTAAGTATAACTTTTATCTGAGAGAATAAATATGGCCGTTTGACATGCTTTCTATACAAAAGCTATTACAGCGTCAAACTTATTCCTCAGATTAAAGTGATCTGATGATAGAAAAATCAACCCTTAGTCAACTGATAGATAACCTCTATCAATTGACTAACGCGGCATCCTGCGTGAGCGATCTAGAAGCGACGTGAAAACAACAAACAGTCGATACCTGATACCACGATACAAGAGAAAACTTAGTGTGGGGCAAAGATTCATTAAAAAAAAAAACCTTTTGAAGTGGCCTACGTGACCAAACGCACGTGGAATACGGTGTGGTGCGGCTCGTAGGACAAAGCCGCCGCTTCGCACCGCATCGCATTGAATTCGCGTGTCACCGCATCGAATCGCTTCGCAATTCGCGTCGCTTTGAACCTCCTACGTAAGACGCCGCGTAAGTGTGGTCAAAGTTCTATGATAACTCAAATCCGCTATTAAGATCTTGTAAAATGGTTAAAACTGCTATAGGAAATTGTGCTCCTGAAAGAGCTTTGTTTTCTAAAGCGTAGCTGTACGCTTCGGCTACGACTAATGTAGTTAATGATACCTTATGCAATAAATCCTTATTAATATCATAAATGCGAAAGTAACTCTGTCTGTCTGTCAGTGACACGAAGCAATGTATTTGCTTCGTGGTCAGTGACGCTTTCACGCCTAAACCGCTGAACCGATTTTGACGAAATTTGGTACAGAGTTAGTCTGGAACCCGGAGAAGGACATAGGCTGCTTGTATCCCGAAAAATACGGAATACGCGATAAACGACGTCCACGCGGGCGAGGCCGCGAGCGACCTCTAGTCCAAACTAATATTATAAATGCGAAAGTAAGTTTGTTTGTTTGTTACCTTTTCACGCCTAAACCACTGAACCGATCATCCTGAAATTTTGCATATAGGTTGTCAGGTGTACAGACACGGACACGGGGTACATTTTATCCCGAGGAAAACAACAATAACGTTCATAGATGGCGCCAAGTGTCTTTCGAATCACGATTGAATCATATTATTATAGAAACTTTAGTAGTGTGCTTTTTGAGCTTAATTAAGGCGAACGAAGCCGCGGGCAAAATCTAGTTACTATAATCTAGCTATGGCAGCCAGATTTTGGAGATGTAAATGTTTCGTATACACCTTACAGAAATCGCCTTCTAGGAAGTACGAACCCAAAAAATCCCGGAGTGAGTGACTTTTTATTATCCTTTCAACTGGAAATCACTCGGAGATATGTCCAGATCTAGCCGAAACCGCATCAATTAATAACAAAGGTATGGTAAAGTTTGATGATCAAAATCTATACCTTACTTAAACCTTGGCAATGAGATCAAAAGTTTCTGAAATTAACTGAATACATTCAACTCCTACGCAAGGTCGGATGATTGACTAACAATACGATAGGTTTCTGGGTTAACTTATCGGTAACATTACTCATGTTCTATTGTTGTCATTAATTTTCCTTAAAATATTCGTATTGTTGCCGATTTTGTGGATTTAAAGCTATACGTTTCCCAAAGTGAGGCAAATCATTTTCGTTCAACTTCTTCTCTCGTGTCAGCACGAGCTATACGAAAATAGGTCATGCTGTGGTGAAAAGATTAGCCAGTCAGCACGGTTGGTAGCGGGGCTGGCTGCCCAGGGTGCGCCGGACGTACTTAACCCGGCGAGCATGAGGTGAAAAAAAGTTACTTCAAGAATGTGGCAGGGTGGGACATACCCTTATCTTAATGTACCGTAATGTAGTTCTTATTATTTTTTTTTTAAATTTTGTTAGTTTTATTTTGTAAGATAATGAATTATTTATTGGAAGTATATGAGAGAAGTTCTTTATAAAATAGTAATTATTTATTCATTCATGTTTTTCATACTTATACTATAATAATTACAGAAACAAAATTTAGGGTTTTACAAAAATTAAGAATTTAACAAAAATATTAATGTTTGGAATGTAAATCAACTTAAAACTAAAAGATAATGAGATCCTCCTCCTAATTAAACTTATTTTTATTTTTTTTTATTGAAAATACGATTAATCAGTACTGTTGAGATCAGCACAATTTTTGCAAGTAAATTTTGCATGCTCCAAACATTTATGGGCTTGGCACAAGAATTGTAGGGATGTTTGGTTTTTTTATCCTTCATAAATGGACAATCCTGGCATCTGACATATCGTCTGGGTACCTTTGCAGGTCTAGGTGAGGGCTCACCAAGCTGTTTTTCGATTCGCTGGAGGATGAAACTTTTTTTTTTTTTGTTTTTCTTGAATGTACCATGTGTTCGTAAATCATTGATAAGCCCAAATTACGAATGAATTCTGTTGTCTTGATCGTAACTAAAGAAATAAAAAATAAAAATGTTCAATAAATTAACTAATAACAAATCCATATACCTAAATTGTAATAAAAAAAAAGAATAAAAAGCTAAAAACAACAAACAAAAACAAACAAACAACAAAGACAACAAACAAACAACAAAGACAACAAACAAACAACAAAGAGTTAAAAATAATAGAAAAAAACAAATAAAACAGTTAAAAATCATGATTACATCATTACGTAAACAAAATACGTCAAAAATGAGGCAGGGTATAACATGCCCGAGACAAGTTTGCGCAAGTATATTGCGGCCAGTACCTCGCGCCACGCTGCGATCACGCCACTAACCCATCCCGCACACCCCTGCCTCCAGCTACTGAGCCAGCTAGTGTCGCCAGACGAGGATTTTAGAATATACACTACTTTTAAATTTTACCAGGGTGTGAGATACCCTGGCTCATGCTCGCCGGGTTAAGTATCATCACTCGTGGAGGCTCTTTTCATGCAACCCCATTTTCGTTTAACAAATTCGTAATTTTCAACATTACGAAATGGCTATGTTGTCCTAATTATAACGATAAACAAAACTGTTTTTGTACCGGAATTCTATTGTCGTGATTCTATAAAACCTAAGTATGCAATCTGCCTCGTTGGTCTAGTGGTCGCAAGTGCGACTGCTGAGCTTGAGGCCCTGGGTTCGATCCACAGGTCGGGCAAAGAGTTATTGGGTTTTTCTGTGCGGAATTTCTCAGTAGCAGCCAGGAGTCTAGATTTGTGCCCGGTTGATAGCAATAGGCTCGCCCCCTATTAAATGGAACTTAAACATAACGACTTAGTGAGGGTTACAAAACACCCCTGTCCAACCCCTCGGGAAATACAGGCGTTATGCTATGTATGTTTGTAAGTATACAATGTAATTATAATATTTCCGTCAGCCGGCAATTCCATTGAAGAGAAATAAATCATTCAGATAAGCTAATTGATAGTTTTGTAAACACAGCATCATTTTGTGACTCTAACGAGAGACGTTATTAGATAGCTGAATAACTCCAAAAGGCCGATAATATACCGACAATTATAAACGGGACAGAAATAGGCCAACAAACTGTGTTCATGATAAACCATTTGGCAGTATTTTCTTCAATTCCGAGACTGGCGGCCTGAATAGCAGTGTAGCGAAAATGCGATCAATAAACCTCTTCCTATTTCTGGCATGCGTGGCTTAGAATAGGCATCAATAGGCATCTTCTGAGTTGTATAATATGGGATTGTATTATGGATAAAGTGAAAATCGAGTATATTAGAGGGAGTTTGAAAGTGGCGCCAGTGACAGAAAAGTTGAAAGGAAATCGTTTGTCTTGGTATGGCATGTGGTGAGGAGGGATGAAACGCATGTGACTAAAAGAGTGATGAGTATGAATGTCGATGGATGGAAGGAGACCAAAGAAAATATGGGCGGATTGTGTGAGGGAGGATATAAAGGAAAAGGGAGTAAATGATGAAGTGATGGTTGACAAGGAAGAACGGAAGAGGAAAGCACCGACCACAACAAGTAAATTGGGAACAGGGCACAGGGTTACCTACTTATCTGCATCAGCTGTGAAATCGGGTGCTTTTAACTGCGAAAGCATTCTGTGGTGTGCTGACTGAAGGATGCGAAACAGTGAAAGTATGTGTAGGCATGTTCATACCAAATGCCTATTTTCTATGAGTGAAATGGGAGTTGATGGTGATATGCGTTTAGTCCCTAATTCTGAAATATGGAACGCTCAAAGTTCGATAATAACGGTATTATGCGCCACGTGGCAGGGGGGCGAGCCTATCACCGTTTCAATATCCAATAACAGACGTCAATAGTTAAGCGATTATAATATTATTTTACCAAATAAGGCGTAAATATCGTTTATCTTTGTTAGTTAAATTATGAAGTACCTACAGTTGCGGGTAAGACAGAATCGGAATAGAAACCACGCGCGCAGTTTGCGTGGAATGTAAACACTTGATGATCCTGACTTGTAGGGAAGCATCTGACTACGCCTAGGCTGCAGCCCAGAGGCAAACACTACATAAAAATTATGTGTAAAATTACAATAAGTTAAGGTAGAGACAAACTGATCATGACATCTGGGCAACTGACAATGCATCGCATACGTTGCACACAGGGGATCAGTTTGTCCGTACCTTTTTTTTCTATGATGTTATTTACTATGAATTTTAATTATGTACTTTCAATTTTATTTTCTCCTTAATTCGCAAATTTTCGAGTTTAACCCTCCCCCCCGTAATTAGGGCCAACAACACAAGCTAGCCTAGGAGTCTACAGATCCACCCCTCGCCCGACCAGTAACAGGCTCGAGAAGGCGGCGCGCTGTCTTCCGCGCTCGCCTCTCAGTACAGTAGGACGTGGGGTTAGCTCCACAAAAGGAGAGGTCCGCCAGGGGCTGGCGGATCGAGGCCAGCCGAGGTCGCGGTGCATGGAGCTGCGAATCCCGCGATCCCGGCCCTAGGTCAGGGAGAGGAACACCGTAGTCCAGCATAACTCTTCGCCTTCCCCGAGCGGAGGGTATCCATGAGGATTTTCTCTCGATAAAAAAGGGGTCTACAGATCCTAAATGAGGCTCTGCCTACCATGACAAATACCAAGAGTGTAACAGCCAGGAAGAAAGAACTTCTTTCTGGGTATAGCATATATTTAAGGGAGTCACATAAGGCTGATTCATATTATAACCTTCCTTGTCACAAACGCACTGTGAGCGTTCACAAACGAATTGCATTATAAGCCAATTCACCTAATTTCCTGTACATTATCCTCAACCAAATAATTCAACAATCAACGTACGTCGCATCCAATCACTGGCGACCCTTCCACGTCAAGTTGTCATATGAGCACAGACAAAGGCCGTACATGGTAATGAACACTATTGTTTCATGTTCAGTGTGTGTGACTTTATGCTACAAGTTATTATAACAATGAGATAAGTACACCCACATGTCCATGTGTTTCCTGAGCCACTTTCACTACATTGTGATTGGAAAATTGTTTGTTAATTATATAATGGGCTATGGCTATTGTTATTGCTTCCTTAGCGTAATAATAGTAAGCATAGTTGGAAATTTGCTCATTTTAGTTGAGGTTTGTTAGGTTCTATGTTAGGAGATGTGGTTTCCGTACTTAGTCCTTTAAGTGGACCATTGTACGTGGGCCATGGCGGCCATCATTCCAACCAGCCCACCTCCTTCCAGAAGCAGATTAGGGCTCTCAGTCCGCTCAGAACATTTGCGAGTGATTTCGGTGCACTAAGGGTTTTTTTCTCGTATTCGGGTAACCCCTGTGCATTCCAGGAGCACGTGTGCGACCGTTTCTTCGGCCCCCATACATGCTCTGCACAGAGGGCTGTCCGTTATGCCTATCGTGTGGAAGTGTTTGTTTAGTTTGTTAGGTTTTGTGTTGGGCTATTGACACGAATTGAAATAGGTGTTTTCACCTGATCTTCCTACCTATTTCTCAACTATGTTGGGGTCAAGGTTAACTTCTGGTCTAACAAGATGCGGCTGAATATAATACTGGTGTATTTTACAGGGAGCGACTGCCATCAGACCTCTGCAACCCAGTTACTGGGCAATGCCGATACCCAAAGGTTAGACTGGTTGTCAGACTTTCGGGCTACTGACTACCCATAACAACTGTCATAGATATTCGTATGACAACCGGGACTGACGGCTTAACATGCTCTGCTAGGCACAGCATCTTCATTTGATCAGAAGAAAAAGTGTAGCAACACAATTATTTTTATTTAATCTGCGAAGACAAAGACCTCCCGTCTTTGGCCAGGAGTGGGACAGGATAGGCTAACAAAAAAAAAGGATTAAAGATGCTTTAAGATTTTGACTGCCATCACTCATAAAACAATAGATTTTTAATTGTTTTATGCAGAGTTGGCAGCGAACCGGTTAACATAAGGATGTTTGGGGGCTGCGTCACCCTCGTCCGTGGGAAGGCACCCTTAGTTCGAAACCCCACACGTGGTCCCCGGGTGGTGCCAATCGGGTGACATCCTTTCGCTTGGTGGTAGGATCTTTACGGTCTGCCTGGCTAGCTACCACCCTCACATTAAAGTCCGGCGCCAAGCAGTTTACTGTATTCCGTCGTGTATATGTGAGAGCCAGAGGGGTATAGGGTAATCCCTCTATATCTCTGTTACTTGGATTCGTGTGCTTCATCTTAGTCCCTGTCTGCGCTTACCATCAGGTGCGACGAGGGTCAAATGCGACCAAGTAAAGGAATAAAAAAAAAAATGTCTCTTGGTTTTAGAATGCCCCATGAAAGGAGATAACTGACTAAATCAAAATTGGGACTCAAAACTGTGAATACCAAGCAAAGTTCTAGGTAGACATGTCAGTACATATTTTTCACTTTTCCCTATGCAAGTTTCCTGTTCAGAAAAATTGTATGACTAATTTAACATTTAATTAAATTATTGTAAGCTATGCTAAATGTAAACAAAGCCCTGTGGCCTGATGTCGGGGGTCCAGCATTCATACCTTATTCAATAGTAAAGGCAGATTTGTGAACAGGATTATTATATAATTTTAAGTTTTGAGTGTTGTGATGTTTAATTTTATGTGTTATGTCTTTCATTGTTGGATACAACAATAGCCGTATTGAGATTGATGTTTCATTATGATATACATTTAGGTGATTACTCATCTACATTTGTAAGAAGTATTGTTATTTTTTTTAAACTTTATTGAAAACATTTTCAATCTGATATTTACAAGATTTTCAATCTTCGGTCATCATTCAAGGCTGTATTATCTTATCAATGTATCAAATTGTTAAACAAAATACTCCTGCTCCTAGTATAAATAAATATAAATCTGAAAGTTTGGATATTTGTGACTTTGTGAATTTGGATGAAATTTTTCACACAGGTACCTAAACCATGACCTGGATTAGGACATAGGATACTTTTTATCCGGGTACATGAATAAGTTCCTCTAGGATGCGAGTGAAATGTCAGACAGCAACTACATCAAATAAAAGCTTTATCTCAGAATATTTGTTTGTGTTTCCTTTTTATACTTCCAATTTATATGTACATAATTTTTACTTTTACTAATTTTACTTTCTACTTATCCAATGTGTTTGTAATATAAAAAGTATAATAAATATTTATACAGCCAATTCTTTCTTGTAATAAGATTTTTCCTTTTTTTAAGTTTTGATATTTTGCATATTGTTTCTGTACCTACTTAACATTTGTATGTCATTAATGGCCTAACATAGTGCATGACTATCCTAATTATTTAAGATCTTAAATGTAAATACCTATGTTTAACAAATAAATGATTCTATTCTATTCTTTTAATGTTAGTTTAAAAATCTTTATGGAATCTTATAGATAGTTTCCAGACCCTCAAAATTTTGTGAATAGCTTAGATCTGTCCTTGGTTATATTCAAGTTGGCAAAAGAATAGTTCTCATACAATGGTTTATTATATTACTCATTAGGTAGTTGGAATGGGACAATGTATTCCGTATTCAAAACATTGCTACCAATTACAATAATGTTTTAAAATGAATAATTTATGATTATGTCATCAACATAATCATTATTTACGGACAAGTCTGTGCAATGTGTAATATTGAATTGGTTGATTTTTGTTTAGGAATAATTTATAAGGTGGGTGTCAGTGGAAATGCCGGTAGAGGACGCTCTACAAGGACATACATCAATGTTATTGATGATGTTCTTCAATAAGGACAAGTGCGTAGTACTTTCGACCAGCATGCATTTATTACAAGATGTATGAACATGGACCAAGCGAAAGGAGTAATAAAGATTGTAGCATGCGGTGTTTTATGTTTCTGCATACCCTCATGGGAAAAAGGCGTGAGTTTCTGTTTGTAGGAATAAAGATATTTTTATTTTATTTCTAAAATGGCTTTAGTAATACATGTTTGGTAATACATCAATCAATTATAAATTTGATGTTGTCCATGTAAGACTACATTTTTGTAGTAATAAAAAATGTAATAATATACCTAGGTACTTGTGATAAGTACCAAAAACAATGTGTATTGTGTGTTTATAAGTACTTAGCCTCTCAGATACCGTAAAGTTGTTTTCCATATTTACCGAGCAGAAGATATTAAGATTAAATTAAAAATACCTACAAAATTGTCGATAGAAAAAAAAAGCTTCCAGTACAATTTCTAAACATTGAACAGAGTTAATGGTGATTATGTTTTAAATAGGTATGTAAAATTGAAATGAATCAAATTACAAGGATTTCTGAGTAATAACCCAATCAATTAATTGTTGTGAAAAAGTGGGTGGACATGTAGGTCATATCGTTTCATAATGCTATTAACAAACACTTTATGTAGTTATTACTTTGATATTTATGTTCAAACAGAAATAAATGTCATAAATTCTGCAGGGTTATAACGATTTTTGGAAATTTTCATGATTTGTGATAAATCATGTATTTTTATTTTGCAAAAAAAAAGATTCCTGGAATAAAGTTAGTTCTTTACTTGAAGGTATAAATCACTCACCTTATACTTCAAGACTTTGTAGACATCAACAAAAGTCGCTCTTTCAAGGAGACTTGCCCTCTGGCAAGATGCTATGGAGTCAGCTTCACATCTCGACGTTATCAAGTTCGTAAGGTTCTGGCGCTGCTGAGAACAGATCCAGGCCACCTGCAGCAGCTCAAGTGCCCGCTTCTCCACCTCCTCATTAAGTTTCTGCAACAGCTGCCTTTCTGAGTTGATAAATATCTTCTCTCGCCTCAGCTGGTTCGCTAGCTCGGCGATGTTCATGCATCCCTCCGACGTTGATTGCATCATGATCGTTCACAATCAAACGCACAATAACAAACACATTTCGCACTAAAATGTTTATGAAATTGTATTTTCACGTCATTTCATTAAAGGGAAACAAGTTTCTGACACTTTTTCATTTCCCTCATTACGCTTGCTTACTAAACTTCGCACTTTATGATCCTAGCCATTAGATTTTTAATATTCTTCGATATTAAATTTTGGAAGGATATTATTTTGTTGCGGATTCCTAATAATTTTTTCTCGTTTTCTCTTTTCGGAAAGTAAGGCAAAAAGACGAGAAACGCGAAATGAATTGTATTTTTTTTTGTATCTTTTTTTACTCTCTTGATTGGAGTCAGCGTCTTTTGAGCCGAAATGAATGACAAACTGAATGAAAAATTCAACTACGTTCAGAAATAGCTTACAATCAGCTGTCTAAGGCATTATTATTGATTTTGATACCAACAACTTCACAAAGTGCTCAAAAATGAAACGGTATTAACATTGCGCTACAAATTTGTACTTTTTTTTATTATTTCTTCGAAATTATAATCAATTTTATCCTATAATTTCCGAAACGAAAACTTTTTGACAACTTAATTTCAAATATGTCAAAATTAAAATGTCTTTGCCAAAATCTTCAGCATACGAATTTTCAGTCAGTGCAAAAGAGACAAGCATATTACAACAATACATTTTGATTTAGTCAGATTACAAAACGAATGTTTTGACCGTGTGAACGTATGATAAAATCTGAATAAAGATTAAAAATGAACGAATGGAAATGGTTGGCGAAGGAAATTGAAGGAAATCCTTGGACTGCTGCGCTTTTCATTGTAATTTTGTGTAAATAAAATTTAGTATATTTGTTTTGTAATAAGTACTTAAATGTTATCAGTGGACTATTTTAGTTGCTATAATGTCAAATAGTTCGATTGAGGGGAAACTGAAAGGTTTACAGGAACGATTCGAAAATGAAATGCGTATTCGAAGAGAAGGTGGTTTCAACAACCAAGGTGGAATTGGGACTCCCAGGCCGGGGAGCGGCAGGAGCAGGCCCAGACCCCGTGAGTATCTTGATGATATCGCTATTCAGTGCACGTGCACTTTATAGGCTTGATACATTCATCATTTATAACCATCCTTCTTACACTTTATCTTTACGTTTAGTCATAACTTTGACGCTGTGCTGTTATTTTTGGTTGTAACTACATTTCCAGCTCATAATTTCAACGAGATATATTAACATGTAATGCACCGTCATGGTTAGAACCGTGAAATTCAACCTAGGACTTGTCTACACAGAAAGGGCTTGTGTTATCAATATACCTAAAGGTTATGCAGTAATCAATGACAAAATAATGTGTTATAATGCATGCAGGCAGCTTCCCTGCCGCCTGTGCTGCACATTGTGTACAAATTATTTGCATAAATTGGCATTGAGTGATTAGTGGGTGGTCGACACTGTGACATGAACCCATACATTGTTTTTCTCTTTTTGTTTGAGCTATCATATCTCTTATTGTATATATATCTTTTTGGAATCGATCTTTATTGTAATGTGTATGCAGGCTCCACTTAATAAGTTGTTAGTATTTAATGTTATCTGTGTAATAACTGTAACCTACAGATAACCATAATGTTTGATGATTTTTTGTTGCAACTGACCAGGTTTAACACCAGTACACAATTCCTGTTTTTATTTAATCTGTAACACAATTCAATAACCTGCTGAGAGTAGAAGAAAATCAAAAAGGCTCTGCAGTTGCTGGAAAATGGTGGTCACATATAATTTATGGTGTTGATGTATGAAATAGCAGGACCAGCAGGATTAGTGTAGAATAGCAGGACCAATCATATCTGTGAAATGTTTAATAATTGTTTTCATATAATAACTTGTGTGTGGCAAAATAAATGGTTTATCTATATATATAAATAAAAAGAAAAGCCCTGACTGACTGACTCATCATCGCCCAGCCCAAACCATTGGACCTAGAAAGCTGAAATTTTGCACAGATATACCCTTTATAATGTAGACAAGGAATAAGGAAGGATTTTTCGAAATTCAACCCCTAAGGAAGTTAAATAGGGTTTGAAAGTTTGTATGGAAAATCGTCACTTAACGGGATCAAAATTTCACGCAAGCGAAGCTGCAGGCAAAAGCTAGTAAATAACAAAATTAATGAATAGATAAATAAATGACAGACCTGGCACAGTGAAGTGCAATATATTATTTTGGTTTCTATCTGTTTACAACATATTACATGATTGCCAATTGTTGTTTTAATGCTATTTTTTGGCATTATTTGATTGTATTACGGATCAATAGTTTGGCATGACAATTCAGATTGATTTCAGGATTCATAGAAAGTATTTAGAAACTATAGATTTCTTTGTCTTTCTTTGATATCAATTGCAAAACTTAATTCATTTATAACTATGGTATTGCATGTCTAACTGCGATAGAATTTATAACTTCCTGCTATTTGTATTGTTAAGTAAAATGAGTCTGACTATGCCTAGGATATTACTGAAAATCTTAGAAACTATTGGATTATGTCATAGATGCACAATAGCTTATAAAAATTTGCAAAACAGTAACTTATGGTTATGAGAAACATTTTTGTTTTTTATTCACATTATGTAGTTCCTCCTTCCCATACCAAGAGTCTATCTTACTTATTCAATGTGTCCTTAAATTCAAGAATCCATAGATAATTAAAGTATAGTATGCACGCTATATATCACGCTATACATTTCCAGTAAGAGCTGATCTCGCATTGTATAGTACATACATAATATATACATATATATTGTATATATCTTTCTGTACTGTAGAGGTCAGCTTATACTGGTAATGTATAGCTTGATATGTGAATTAAGTATTCTCTGCTCATGCAAATAATTAAGCACATGTCATGTATCCCGAAAAACCATTCTCAGTTCCTCTGGCTTACAAACTACCTACTGGATTGCCAATTTAAATACAGACAAATAAGTTTCATTCTTTATTTCAAATTGGTTCGACCCAGTCGAACCAATTTGAAATAAACGTAAATTTCTGGTCATTTGTAAAAAACAGTATTTAAAAATAGTCACGTTTTGTAACAAAAAAAAACCTTTACCAAAATCGCACCTTTAAAGACAAACCGTTACTAAACGAAAAATCATGATTAAAAATGTTCTATCAAATTAAAATAACTTCTTTTAATTTTATGTTGTAGTGCAAATAAATATCCTCATTATGACCTCAATAGATGTCTAGAAGAGCCATGATCTCGAATTCTATTCCGAAAAAGCTGTGCATTTTTTTACTTAAGCTCCTGTCTAAAATTTGATACTTTCTTTAACAACGGTTTGTCTTTCAAGGTGCGAAATGTAGATAGATACAATTGGAAACAAAAATTTGAATAAAAAAAATACGTACCTATCAGTTTTAACAGTTTTAGATAAAAAGATTCAGAGATTATTCAAACTGGTTCAGACCAGAGTTAAAGTATATATACTTTAAATAATTATCATTTTCTATCACAACTGATAGGCTGCTGATATCTTGTATGTTTATATTTTAATTTTACACCAAGACTAGGGATGAAAATTGCCGAATGTTTCCGAAACTTACTAGGAAAGTTTCCAATATTCCCGGCAATATTGGTCAATATTGCCGGAAAGTTGCCAAAATTGCCAGATTACATAGGTTTTTTCAAATGCCATTTTTAATGTTTATGCGCTCATGAGGTTTTATGTAATGGTGTAATTATACGTATTACTAGTAAGCCTGTATGGTATATTGTTAATTATACTTAATTTCTAATTATCAATGCAAATATGTGAAGATAAAGTTAAACTAGGACACTGGTAACTTCATGATAGCTGAACCCATAGTTTTTTGAGAATTTCACTTATAAATTTTATAAACAAATACAGAGGACATTGATACCGAATGTTCCCCTTGTACCCTTATTTTGATTTACGATAACTTGAATGTTGAATACTACGTTGGTACGTTACCCCAGACTAGTCGCTTAGCCACTTGAAAAATCGTGTCGTTAAAAGAATTTTCTAAATCGGATCAGTAGGTTTTGAGAAAATCGCGGACATAAATACATACGGGTCAAATAAAGAACCTCCTCTTTTGAAGTCAGTTAAAAACATCAACTTGTTGTTGCTGATCAAATCGTCTTGCAAGGTTTGACCCTATTATACATACAGAGATGTATACATATAAATGTTATACTTTCTTACATACAAGTGTGGTTTCATATAGAAAGTAGAAAAAAAAAGATCATTTCTCCAAAATAGTTATGGTTTCATCACCAATGAAGTATCGTGGATAGCCTGTTTCTTTTCTTTAGTTTATCAGTAAGAAAATAAATGCAAAAACAAAAATTTTCGGTTGGATAATGTAGGCAAGTATAAAAACTAGCACCCTGCAAACCGCAATTTTATCCTACTATGCAATTATATAAAGTAAAATACGTTTTCTATTTACACGTTTCTTGCCAATGTTGCCGGCAGGATTGGAAACATTCGCGGCAGTTTTGGCAACTTTCGCAATATTGCCGGCAATTTTCATGCCTAACCAAGACCAGTGTGAAGTTCTTTCGACTTCTCTTTCAACAGGCACAGGAACTAATAGTGGCACATGGCATACATTGTTGAAACTGATTTGTTGATTCATTGAGTGCCAAATTATTCAGTATCAGTAGTTCACTCTCTACTTGTTATCCTATATACATTACAGGAGCCAAATGTAGGGAATGTAATACATATTAGCATAAAGCAGTGATAATATTATATCCAATGTGTTGTAAAAAAGTATACAAGTATCCATTGTCTAGTACCCATAGTACAAGCTCTGTTTTGTTTGGGACTAGATAGTGCTGTGTAAAAAATGTCCCAAATATTTACAAAAAAATCTAGCCGTTAAACGCTTGAATACAATTTTTTTTTGTTCTAGTCATGTTAATAAAAATTAAGGTTATTTTTTCAATCCAATCAAATGTACTTACAATTGTATTCTACATTTCTAGTTTTTTTCCACTTTACTATTTTTTTAAATAAATCATCAAAAGATTCTTCACCTTTTCTTTTAATTGGTTCAGGCCAGGCTTTAATAGACTATAGGGCATTCTGTATCAGAAATAAACAAATTAATATTTTTAAAGGCCACTGAAATATACATTAGCAAATGGATAGCGTAGAAGCCAACTGATCCAAGTAACATTTTTGCTAACATTGAGTTTCAACTCTATAACCAAGTATTTTAAGTCTATAATCAATTTACCAAAAATAACACTTGGATCATTTACCTTCGCCATCCAAATATATTCCCATATTTGTAGGATTTTATGACATTTAGATATGTAGTACGAACAGAATGTAAGAATCTATAAAAATATAATAATATCTTTGTTTCAGCTCCAATGTTCTCAAGCAGAGAAATACCAGCATTCCCACCGAGATCACCACAAGCAACTGAGACTGAATACAGAATGCGGGAGGTTTACAAGGTAGTTTACTAAATAATACATAAATAAAATAATGTCTTCTCTCTGTTTTTGTGACACGACAAAAACAGGACATCCCGTCGTGTCGTGAAGCGTTGAAAAACTGCCCAAATGATCTGCAGAGAGTATAAACCTAGGATGGATAGATGGCAAAGATATATCAGTGTTCAGTCAGACTGCACTAGCGGGGGCGGGTGCGGGCGCTTGGGTCTTGGCGTCTGCGTGTTCACAGTAGTGCCGAAAGAGCTATCGTACGACGCTTCGGCGGGTGAATCAAAATGGTTTAGAACCGCACGCGCAGGGGCACACGGGCGGACTGAGCCATTAGAAACACTCGCGCTACATGAGCCCGCGCCCGCCTCATGCAGACGCGTGGCTTGCGGGAGCACTGTGAATGCAACTGGCGTCTACATACATTTTGATGTACACGCGCCCGCGCTAGCACCCGCGCTAGCACCCGCGCCCGCCTCCTTTCTGAAAGAGTACTTATTCTTCCTTTGTGTCGTCGCGAAAAGATTAACTAGTCAGCAATGATAGTAGCAGGACTGCAGGATGCTGTTTTAACTCGAAGCTTGATAATATCTGACAACTTTCGCTTTGTCAATGTGTGAGTGAAATATATTATATTGCGCTTATTATTGACTGAGATTTGAAAGCCAAATTCCATCGAACATTTAAACCTATTATTACCCCTTATTACAAAAGATAGTTTAAGCCAGACTAAGGTAAATCCAGATTTTATAATATATCCATCACTTTCTAACGTCATATAACAATAAGAGACGGGACTATAGTAAAACCTGGGTTTTCCTTAGACCATCTTTTGTAATAAGGGGGTTTAAGTCCGGTCGCACATTGTAAGAAATGTCTGCCAGAAAATTTCTGACGCCCTGAAGGCCCTATGCGTATACATTTTGTAAAAGAGCCCGCAGGCTGCCGGCAAATTCTGACAGTTTGCAGGGTCTAGTACAAAATGAGTAAAGTGCCTTCCAAGATCCAACGCGCGTCTGAAATTTTCTGATAGAATCTTCATATAATGTGTGGCGTGCGGCCTGGCTAATTATTGTCTATAATAATATCTTTGTACAGGTGAGCGGCAAACTAAACGTTGACGGCGTAGAGTTCAGATCGCACATAGATGACCTCCAACAGCTCGGCGAGCTCGGCAGCGGCACCTGTGGCCATGTCGTCAAGATGATGCACAAACCTTCCGGCACTGTCATAGCTGTTAAGGTTAGTATTCATTAAAATTAGTACTGTAATAAGTAGCATTCAAGGGATTACTAGGAAGCATGTCTTAACAAATGCGAGCGTGCGTCGTAATCGGGGCAGGTCGTGAGCGGACCGTGTGATCGGCAGGCCCGCGTTAGTTGTATCGCAGGGATTACTATGCGGCATGTCACAGCAAATCCGAGCGTGGGTCGTGAGCGGGGCGGGTCGTGAGCGTGACGGGTCGTGAGCGTGACGGGTCGTAAGCGGGACGGGTCGTGAGCGAGGCCGGTCGTGAGCGGCCCGTGTCGTCGCCGGCCCGCGTTAATAGAAGGGATTACTATGCCGCATGTCATACTAAATGAAACCGTGGGTCGTGAGCGGGGCAGGTTGTAAGTGGCCTGTGTCGTCTTTGGGCCCACATTAATAGTATCAAGGGATTCTTATAAAGCATGCTACACCAAAGGCGAGTGTGAGCCTGCCGTAGACCTGACCTGTTCGAGGCCCGCGTTTGGTATGCCGAGCCCTTTATTAGTTACCTGATGCCACACTGCCCACAATTCAATAGGCACTAAACAAGCTCTAAACGAAGGCCAGAGATATAATAAAAATGCAACTACAACCTGATAACTGCCTTACAATAATTGTAATTAACTCTGTCAACAGCAAATGCGTCGCTCCGGCAACTCAGAAGAGACAAAACGCATCCTAATGGACCTCGACGTGGTGGTCCGTTCCCACGACTGTCCCTACATCGTGAGGTGTCTGGGTTGTTTCGTCACTGATGCAGACGTGTGGATATGCATGGAGCTGATGGCTTCCTGCTTCGACAAGCTGCTGAAGAGGCTTGGAGCGCCCATACCTGAGGCTATACTGGGGAAGGTTACTGTGGCGGTGAGTTTCATTATACAAATATTTCTGTGCTTGCTGCTTTAAAATTTGTTGGTCCGCTGTATTTTATAAGAGAATAAGGATCTCAAGATAATTACGAGTATAATTATCTTTTTACTTTTTTGGAAACATGAACTTTTCACCCCCAAATAGGATTTTCGGGGTGGTTCCAGAAACTGTTTAAATATGCATTACATTATTTACTTTGTGTCTAGGTTTATATTAATATGCCCAGGGAATGAGATTTTTCATATAAACTTTTTTAAGCGACAGTACAAATACCCGGCTTGTTTTAGGATAATATGAGAAGACACTAATTTCGTGTGTATTGGAGGGTAGGACCTTTATAAATTTATGCCGATTGTCCCATATGTGTATACTCTAGACGAGGGGTGGCCAAACTTTCTTTTATCAGGAGCTAGAATAAAAAAAGGCATTGTGTTCTTTTCGTTTTTTTGTTCTGCCAAGACTATAATTTTTGGCTCAAATAATTACGGCTATTTGTTATAGCCATACACTTCTGCTCTAAACCACCCCCCCCCTGGTTGGCGGGCTGGATTAACTCATTGAGAACCAGTTTCAGAGACAATAGATATACAATAGACGCCGCCGCTGATCGGTGGCGCTAGAACATTAGCGATTAAAACACTTCGCGGGCCAGGAATTGCCCGCGTGCCGCAGTTTGCTCACCCCTGTAGTGTCATTCTGTAAGAAACCCACCTCAATATCGACGGTTAGCTCGATATCTATAATGTCACAGTATGGATAATAGAAGCAAATAACACACAGATAATCGGCAGTATAATCAATAACGCATAGTTTTGCTATCCACGCTGTGTCACGACAAGTGTCTAATTGACAGTCGCGATCGAGGTGAGATTCTTACAGAATTGCACTGCTGCTCTTGACTCTACAATACATAGAAAAAAAAAGCAACTTGACTAACACCTCATAATTATATTGTATAGACGGTGAACGCGCTATCATACCTAAAAGACACGCACGGCGTCATCCATCGAGACGTGAAGCCAAGTAACATTCTTCTGGACGAGCGTGGGAACGTCAAGTTATGTGACTTCGGTATAAGTGGACGCCTGGTGGACTCCAAGGCCAAGACCCGGAGTGCTGGATGCGCCGCGTACATGGCAGTGAGTATGACGTCACTGTCTCATTCTTGTTATACTTTTTTTCTATTACTTGGACGCATTTGGCCCTTGTGGCACCTGATGGTAAGCGCAGACCGGGGCGACCAAAGAGGGAGCGGAGAGGGAGAGAGAGGCAGCTGCCACTCTCCCTTCCCGCGCCAGACGCACCGGGTGACGACCTCCGGCCACCGTAGTGTGTGGCCTGCGGGCGACGGGTTAGGGGACCCGTCGCCCGACCAGTAACAGGCCCGAGAACAAGGCGCGCTGTGTGAAGTGCGCGCTTCTCAGGAGGACGTGGGGCAAGGACCCACAGAAGGAGAGGTCCGGTCGCGGTGCATGCAGCTGCGAATCCCGCGACCCCGGCCAAGGGTCAGAAGAAGGAACACCGTGGGTTTTTAGCCGGTAAGAGTCCGGCATACCCCTTCGCCTTCCCAGGGCGAAGAGCATCAATGAGGATTTTCCCACGAAAAAAAAAAGTATCTAAGATGGAGCCGCGAATCCAAGTAACAGAGATAAAGAGGGATTCCTCTATACCCATCTGGTTCTCACATACACACGACGGAACACAGTAAACTGCTTGACGCCGCCATGACCACATCGTGAAGGTTTGTGACTTTGGCATCAGTGGGCGCCTCGTAGAAACATTCATTCATTCATAGACGAGTAAAATTGCTCATAAATATATACAACACACTACATGATGCTTCGTATATCTTGGAACATCATCGCTGTACAGCCAAATGTCAATATTAAAATTCAATACATTTTTAAGTTCAATAATTCTCCGTCGTATTGGCCCGGAGGTTACAAACCCGCTTGTTATCCACCGGGCTGCGAGCTTAAATCCAGGCATTTAGCAATGTGACAGTATCATATGTACTTTCTTAGTTAATCTAAGACGCCACTAACATACGGTGAAGGAAAACATCGCGAAGAAAACTGGAGAATGATCCGAAATCGCCAACACGCAGTGAGCAAGTGTGATGATCAATGCTTGTTCTTTCTCTCTGTGTGTCTGAATAGGCCTTTGCCCTGCAGTGGGACAGTTACAGGCTAATATTACTATTTTATTTCTCGGTCTGTCAAGATAAACTGGTGATAATGTACAACTTTTTTTTTAAACCTTTACCCACACTGCTCTGTCTCCTATATTGTGGGTGCGTTTACAGACATAAATCTCATATACACAAACACCCAGACCCGAAACAAGAATAATCAATACAAATAATAGTTTTATGTGGGAATCGCAGCCGCAATCAGAGTCTAAAACATAATGTATGTTATGCAGCCGGAGCGGATAGACCCGCCGGACCCGACGCGGCCGGACTACGACATCCGTGCCGACGTGTGGTCGCTCGGCATATCTCTCGTCGAGCTGGCAACAGGCGTATTTCCCTACAGAGACTGTCAGAATGACTTTGAAGTGCTAACAAGGGTAAGTTGATCACTGTTTTATACTTTTGGCAGATCTAGTGTGAATCTAGTAACGCTCGGAACTGGTTACAAACATATCGGTAAATAAGGTTGTTTACGGTTTCGCATAATGCTTTTGTTCAGAGCGACAACGATAATCATTTCGTTCTCTACTAGAAAAAAACCGGTTTAACTCAACGCGATGGATAGCTCTCGACCTGCGTTAACAACTTTTCAAGTTTGAAACTTGTTAATACCAAGTTTCAGAGACATTTCAAGAACGAAATACCAGTTAATAAATGCTAACCTTAACGAGAACTGTATTTCAGAATAAAGCTCAATTCACTGGTTATCAAGAACGAAACCGAAACATTGAGTTCCTTGTGTACTTATTGTCATACCGGTTAAAAAATGTAACCGCTTTCCGAGCCTAGATAGCTAGAGTTGACAGCCAGCCAATGACAAGTGTCGATCCGAAGTAATGTAAACTAGCAATAAGGGAGAATTCACGCATACTACAACCACACTACATCGCACCGACAAAAAGTGGTCACGCAGTGGTTACGTGTGAATAGTGTCGCTGCAGCTTCTTTGCAGTTGCGATGTGGTAACTACAAAATGTCGATGTGGTTGCGTTGTCGCTAGTAGTTGCGATGTGGTTACGTTGTGGCTAGTGGGAGGGCGGTGTTGTTGCCTCGACGCAACGTTGTGTTTGTGAGGTGGCCGGCCGCTAGGGCGCGGTGTCGATGGTAGTTGCGATTTGGTCGGCCTCGCCCACACGGTTGGATTTGACGGCAAAATGTGGTCCGTGTGATTTAAACTATTAATTTTCATACAAATTACTGCCCGCCCACGTGTTGTTGTGGTGTAGTTTTGTGTAACAAGCCTAAGACTAAAAAAACTTTTAATTTCTTGTTTCCACTAATGGTATTCTTGTTTTACCAGGTAATAGCGGACGACCCGCCACAGCTACCAGACACGACTGACTTTACACCAGAGTTCAAATTATTTGTGTCACAGTGGTAAGTTACAACCATAAATACTTTCTGTTTTGTCCAGCATTTTCCTAAATATGTTGGGGTCAACTTCCATCATAACCAGAGGCAGCTGAATACCAGTCATTTTACAAGAAGAGACTGCCATCAGACATCCATAACTCAGCTACTGGGCAATGCCGATATCCTAAGATTGGGCCGATTGTCAGACTTTCGAGCTTCTGACTATCCGTAAAGAATGTTATAAATATCCGTATAGCAACCGGGATCGATGGCTTAACGCGCTCTCCGATGCACGGAGGGGTCTCGATGTGTTACGAATGGCCATCTACGGAATGACCGCAGCAAATGTAGCTTAACCTTGTAAATGATAAGATCCGCGCGGTTATTAATTAGCCACGAATCATAAAAACTTCCTATAGCGTAGAATGTAATATTATGAAGGTGCCTCCTCCCATGTGGGTACTTACACAATGCTGGCATCATTTTTTTAAAATTCTTTTTGATGATTGATGATGATTCAGCCGAAAGACGTCCACTGCTGGATATAGGCCTCCCCCAATAGGGGTGGTTTGCCATAATCGCCACGCTTGGCAGGCGGGTTGGCGATCGCAGTATGGTTGTTAAGATACTCAGAGGATGCTCTGCCGCGCTAACGAGGAACACAATAACTCGATTTTGGACGATTTTGAGTTATATGTATATTTGGAATCAGCCAATCGATATCTATTAACTCTCTCTAAGTAACTTTTTATAATCCTTCAGGAACTCGGTTTTTCAGTAAGCAAAAATACAATAACTAAAACAGTTCAATACTTCGCGTTGAGCGCGTTTTTTTCCGGAGCGGCAAAATCGAGTTATTGTATTCTTCGTTAGCGCGGCAGCGCTGCTGCCCATCCTTTTGTGAATCCCTTAGTTGCCTTTTACGACACCCATAGGAAGAGATGGGGTAGTGCTGCTATTCTTTACGTCCGGCACCACACGAAACGATTATTCTTTTTTTGATACCTTACAGTGGCGAAGGGTGAATTTTCTTAAAAGGGAAGTCGGACCAAAAAATGCTTACCTTGCTCAAGTGTGATGCGTGAATTCCAGTAACTACTCGTTTCGAACGGGAAGCCGATAGGAATCGAGTTGTATGGAGCCTTTGCCACTGCTACCTTATTATGTATGGCCAGTTGCGCCCAGACAATCCATTTTAAAACAGCCAACTTCAACGTGACTTATTGGTTCGAATTATGTATCTGTATGACCACAGTACTGACTAAACCTTGCACGCTCTCATCTACAACTAATTCTGAAGGCGAAATAATTTTACAAAACACCTAACAGAAGGTATTGATTTATTTTAAAAAAACAGTTGCAATCGTTTATAAATGAAAAGAATTACCATTCTGTAAAAAAAATCTTAGCCAATTGAAGTTTATAAAATGATTATATAATTCCAATTTTCTTATATTCATTCCCTGCCATGTTTAATTAATCTACTTTATTTATTCCTAAATATTGTACAGCATATGAATGGTAGGAAACAACCGATCCTAAAATGTATCGTGTATTATACTATCCTGTAATGACCTACGTTCACTCACTTTCTCTTCCAGCCTAACAAAAAACTACAGACAGCGTCCGAAATACGCGAAACTTCTAGAACACCCATTCGTAGTGAAATCCGCGCGTAGCTCCATATCGGTCGGTGCGTGGTACTCCTCGCTCGCGATATCTGGGGGCCCGCCCAAGGCGGCCGTGGTGACGTCAGCGATCACGCCCCCCGTCACCCCGCCCAGCAATGGAGTGGAGACACCAGTCACGCCTCAACCTGTCAGGAACTTCGTGACTAGTTCCCAACATTGGATGGAGCAGGTTACGCCGACGCCAGCGAGGTAAGGATTTGATGATTTTTCTAATTGTATGTAAGATCTTGGGTTGCTATAATAATAATTAATATGCTTGATAGTAGTTTTAATAGTTATTGAGCATTTTGATATTAAACTTTACATCAATTAATTCATATTAAATGCATTTCACGATGATTCGTAAAAGGTTTAATTTTGAACCTTATGTCAGTGTTATAAAATGATATAAATCCGTGCCTCGGAAAGCACGTAAAGCCGTTGGTCCCGGCTGTCATTTGTAGATCTTTGACAGTCGTTACTGTTGGTCAGAAGCCAGAAAGTCTGACAACCAGTCTTACCAAGAGTATCGTATTACCCAGTTACTGGGTTGTGGACATGGGGTCTCAACTCGAACAAATTATAATTAGTCTTACTAAAAAGTTCATAGATGGCAGCCTGTGTTACAATTATGAAATTAACAATCACTAAAAAGTGTTAAACGGCAGATTTTGGTTGAAGTAAGAAGTACTAAAAATCAAAACATCCTTGCTTAATCTTGATTTATGTAATTACACACACAAATCACGTATTTTCAACAAAAAAGATAAATGAAGTCTTATAGTTCAATTCGAACCCATAGAATGATAAAGTAGTTAAAAGTAGCCATTGTCGGTCATTTTGTTTAGAGCTGTTTACAGTAGATGGCGCTTTACTCAATTTGTCCGGTTATCACTCCACAACACCTTTTTTTTTTTTTTTTTTTTTTTTTTTCGTGGGAAAATCCTCATGGATACCCTTCGCCTGGGGAAGGCGAAGGGTTATGCCGGACTCTTACCGGCTAAAAACCCACGGTGTTCCTACTCCTGACCCTTGGCCGGGGTCACGGGATTCGCAGCTGCATGCACCGCAACCCCGGCAGGCCTCGGTCCGCCATTCCCTGGCGGACCTCTCCTTCTGTGGGGCCTTGCGCCACGTCCTCCTGAGAGGCGCGCACGGAACACATGCGCGCCGCCTTCTCGGGCCTGTTACTGGTCGGGCGACGGGTCCCCTAACCCGTCGCCCGCAGGCCACACACTAGGGTGGCCGGAGATCGTCGCGCGCCCTCCGGCGGCGCCCGGTGCGTCTGGCGCGGGAAGGGAGAGTGGCTGTCGCCTCTCTCTCCCTCTCCGCTCCCTCCTTGGTCGCCATCACCACCTCGCAAAAGGAGGTGACGGCTTCCCACGCGCTCTCGCTCCCGACCATGGACAGAACCACGGCCGGAAGCGAGAGGTCACCACCGATCGCCTCGACTAGTTCACGGCGCTGCGTCGCCCACGCACGGCACTCCTGCAACGTGTGCAGCGCCGTGTCTTCCGGGCAGTCGACGCAGTGGTGACATCCGGGCGTCTGCTCCCGGCCTATGCGACACAGGTACTTCCCGAAACATCCATGTCCCGAAAGCACCTGCGTCAGCCGGAAGCTGAGGGCGCCATGCCGCCTCTCCAGCCACTCCTCCATAACGGGTCTTACCGCCGCTATTGCGGCGTGCCCTGCGCTGGGTTGCGCAAGTCGTTCTCTCCACTCGGCCACTAGGATCTGGCGGAGCTCACTCCGCTCAGGCGCCTCCTCGCGCTGACGATATCTCAGCGCGAGGGCCCTCGCCTCCAGATCCCAGGGCATCGATCCGGCTAGGAGGCTCGCCGCCTCGAAGGAGATCGTACGGTACCCCCTTATCACCCTGACGGCCATCGCGCGCTGCGGTCTGCGCAGGATTGCGACGTTGCGCGCCGTCAAGGTGTCCGCCCATATTGGCGCCCCATATAGGGCCATGGACCGTACGATCCCCGCGTAGAGATCACTCCACAACACCTAAATAAGTTCAATTTACGTTTAGTTGTTTCATTTCAAGGAAAATCTAAAAATCTTTTTTTTTAATCTATTGCAAAGATTTTTATTAATATTTTTTTGGCGACTTTTCTCTGTTTAATAAAGAAGCCTACCTAAAAAACTCAGTATTTTCATATTCAAATTTTGAATTTCGCGGACTAATGTACGGTTTTTGCTAAATAAGTGCGCATACACGTAGAAAGCGGAGCGGGTTGTCGGCGTCGATCTGCCAGCGCTTGTCGGTGCTGCCCGCGCAGTTAGTCGGCGCAGGTAGTTTCTATACTGTGTGGCGAACAGCACCGACAAGCTCCGAACTTCGCCGACAATTTCCGACCTGCTCCGATCAGCGCTGGTAGGCCGTCATTTGTTGCTGTATTTGCAAGGGAACAACGCGTATTTGTGTTAAAAAAATGCGGTTCTGGTATCAGATATGTACAGACGCCAGCACATCAAGCTACTACAATCTGTGAAATTTCTTTAATAGATTTTCATCTTTATCGCAAAACCATAAGGTTCAAGGTTGATTGGGAAAATTTTACAGTTTCGGGTAGGTTAACCCGCTAGCGTCTGTACATTTGTGCGAAAGACATTTCCGCGAAAGACACTTGACCACTTTATTATCTCACACGTTTCCCCTCCAGAAGATGGGGGTCATGGGGGAGGTCAAAATCAAAATCCAAGATGGCGACTGTGAAATGTTACAAAATATGCGTAATGGGTGTCGTTTCCGCGGTTCTCGGAGGCGCAGAAGATGAAAATGAGGTCAAAGTCTAAATCCAAGATGGCGGATGCAAAATTTTACAAAATATGCGTCATGGGTGTTGTGTCCATGGTTTTCGGGGGTGCTGATGCCGAAAATGAGGTCAAAGTCAAAATCCAAGATGGCGGCTGCAACATTTTACAAAATATACGTCATGGGTGTCGTTTCCGTGATTTTCGGGGGCGCTGATGCAGAAAACGAGGTCGAAGTCCAAATCCAAGATGGTGGCTGACAAATTTTACAAAATTTGCGTCATGAGTGTCGTTTCCGTGGTTTTCGGGGGCGCTGATGACGAAATGTGGTCAAAGTCAAAATCCATATCTTACAGCCTACATCCAAGGTGTAGGCTGTAAGATTTTGCCCATGACTCACGCATACTCATTTTGTAAAATTTGGTAGCCGCCATCTTGGATTTTAACTTAGACCTCATTTTTGGCATCAGTACTCCTGAAAACCATGGACACGACACCCATGACGCATATTTTGTAAAAGTTCGCATCCGCCATCTTGGATTTTAACTTAGACCTCATTTTTGGCATCAGTACTCCTGAAAACCATGGACACGACACCCATGACGCATATTTTGTAAAAGTTCGCATCCGCCATCTTGGATTTTGACTTTGACCTCATTTTCATCATCAGTACCACCGAAAACTATGGAAACGACACCCATGACGCATATTTTGTAAAATTTCACAGCCACCATCTAGGATTTTGACTTCGACCTCATTTTCGTCATCAGCGCCCGCCAAAACCATGGACACGACATACATGACGCATATTTTGTAAAATTTTACAGCCGCCATCTTGGATTTTGATTTCGACCTCATTTTCGTCATCAGCGCCCGCCAACACCATGGACACGCGACATACATGACGCATATTTTGTAACACAGCCGCCATCATGGCCATCTCGCTGACGCCTTACAAGACGGCCGAGACGTATCTTAGCGAGTCTGTACTGTAGTTAGTTGTTTGGCTGCGCAATAAATCTTTTAGATACGAAATTGTCTACTGCGCAGCTAATCAGCTAACTTCAGACTCACCAAGATACCTCGGCCGTATTGTACCTACAAGTAGTATAGACGCCAAGGCGCGAAATTGGCGCGAACCCCTATGTTTTTTCCCTACTAAAAATCGCTCAACGCAACTAAGGGGCCATCCATTAATTACGTCACACGAATTTCATGATTTTTTGACCCCTCCCCCGTTCTTGTCACAGCTGGTCACATTTATGAGAGCAGAGAGAGAGCAACAAATTGTGTATAATAAGTAGTAACCAAAATAACAAAATATTAGCGATAGCTGAAAACACTTTTCCCTCTCACCAAATCTGTCACTACCTTCTACCTAATAGTGGAATAAACACATTGTTAAGTAGTATTCACACAAAAGTAGCTGATTACACGATGAAGGATAGTTGTATAATATTCATTGGTGAAAATGACTTTCGACAAACAAATAATTATTTTGACTTAATATTGAATATACGCGAATCATTGTCGGCTATAAAGCACACAAATGTAACACTTTGTTTACCAACATATAAACATAATTATTATTCAACTATGTATAATTTCAGAGTAGAAATGTTTAGTGGTCTTCTTTACCAGGACATACAAAACTATAATTATGCTGCATTATGTGACTCGAACTTACACTTATCGTGCGACTATACCATGTTTGAAAAACGTAGTGGACGTATTAATGGTTACGGAATCAGAACTATTTTCAATGATTTAAAAAGCTACGTTTATACTAACACGAACGAAACATTATCAATGAAAGACCCTATGCCATGCGATACTCCTAATTCGTATTGTTCATGTAATAATGCTGATACTCTCGAGCAACATTTTTTTCGTATATAACAGCTTATGCATAATGCATCAAAACATAAATGGACTTTTGGCCAAAAGTGACTTACTAACGGTACATTTAGACACGCTTGCAACCACTGGTAGGTGTGTACATATTCTCTGCTTTACAGAGCACAATATGAAGAAGAGTGATGATGACTTTTTGAACATTCCTAACTATACTTTGGCTGCATGCTTCACTAGAACAAAACGAAATGGTGGTTCTTGTATACTAGTGAATAACTCCATTCGTTTCACAGAAATTGAAATAGGAAAAAGTGTTAACATACCAAACGTGTTTGAATCCTGCGCAATCGAGATAACTGACCATAAAATTATAATACTATGTATATATCGAGTTCCAAATAGTACTAAAATTAATATTTTCTTTAATAATTTGACATATTTATTACAACAATTTTGCTATAAAAATAATCAAAAAATAATAATATGCGGTGATTTTAATATTGATATTCTTCAGAAAAATAAAAGTTCTACGTTATTCAAACGTATTCTAAAAGAGTTCAATCTTAATGTAGCAATAAAACAACCCACGCGTCCTAGTAGTGGTACGTGTTTGGACAATTTTCTTCACAATATACGTGGCTGCAAGAGTGAACTACTTGAGTTAGGTGTCTCTGATCACACAGCGCAAATCATGAAGTTTCCTGTACAACGGACATGTGTCTTAAAATACTATTACGTGAATAAACGTGACTACAGCCCAGAAAACATTAGTCTATTTAGGAGGTGTATTGCTAGTCTTAGTTTCTCTGAGGTTTACGAAACGGATGATGCAAATGAAAGCTATGATAAATTTTTTGAACTATTTAAATTATTTTACGATCTATGCTTTCCTATTATCAAACGTAAAATCTCTACAGTTATAAGACCAAAATGGATAACTCGGGGAATAAAGTGCTGTAGTAAAAAGAGACGAGCTTTATTATGGCAATACAGAATAAACCGAAATAGTGATACAAAAGCGGCTTTCAAATCATTCTCAACGAGATATCAAAAAGTGATCAAATTGACACAAAAGGCTCAAAACAGCTATTTTATAGGAACTAGCACTAACAAGTCTAAAGCAACTTGGAAGGTAATCAACTCTATGAAATCCAATATTCCTAAAACGAATATAAATGTAATTAACGTAAATGACAAATGCATAACAAATCCTAAAGTGATAGCAAGACATTTTAATGATTATTTTATAGACTCAGTTCAATCGAATGCCGATAATGTGCCAATAATTAATAATACTAAAACGGACACATCATTAGGATCATATAAATCTATATTTATGCAACCAACCACGCCAAAAGATGTAATTACAATAATAACCAATCTTAAAAACACCAACAGTACTGGTTATGACGATATTGACACAAGGGTAATTAAATCAATAGTACCTGTGATAGCGCCCATACTAAGTGACATTATAAATAAAATTATCCAAAATGGAGTTTTCCCAAAAAAGTTAAAGGTTTCCATTATCAAACCATTACATAAAAAAGATGACAAAACAAAAGTGAGTAACTACAGACCGGTAGCGTTAATACCTATTTTCTCTAAAGTGGTTGAGAAAGTCATTTACAGCAGTGTTTATAACTACCTTGAAAAAAATAATATATTTTGTAAGGAACAGATGGGATTTAGGAAAAACAAAACCATTAATATGGCCATATATCACTTCCTTGAAAAAATACACTACAACATGGACAATAGAAAACCAGTCATGGCAATGTACATGGACATGACCAGGGCTTTTGACTACGTTAACCATAAAGTGCTGCTAGCTAAGCTCTCAAGATTTGGCATCAGAGGTAACGTACTCAAACTCATACAATCATACTTAGAGGATAGAAAACAAATTACCCAGATTAGCCAAGTGGATTTTAACACAAAAAGTGAAGTATTATATTCGTCTGACTCTAGAATACTCCATTACGGTGTTCCGCAGGGTTCTATATTGGGGCCTTTGCTATTCATTTGTTACATAAATGACTTTCCCCAAGCAATTACACAACAGATGTCTTTATTTGCAGACGACAGCACAGTTATATATAATAGTGGTAGTAATAAAGAAATAGAGAGTGAAATTAATGCTAGTCTGGTTACGATTATTGACTGGTTAAAAGCTAATAATCTTAAAATCAATCTTACTAAAACTAAAATTATGAACTTCAAAATTAGACAAAAAATACAATCGCAATCTCAAATCAGTTATAAAGGAGATCCAATACTTGAATCTAATGTAACTAAATTTCTTGGCTTATATATAGATAACGATATGTCTTGGAGGACACAAATTGACAATGTGTGTGGGAAACTTAGTAAGTTTTCCTATGCTCTTTGGAAGCTAGGTAAAATTGCAAACATGACCGCACTCTTAGCAGCTTATCATGGTTACGTTGCCTCCACCCTGCGATATGGCCTGATATTTTGGGGCAATGGTACTAAAGTTGAGCAAGTACTCATAGCACAGAAAAAATGCATTCGAGCTATATGCAAAATAAAACGGACGGATTCATGCAAGCCACATTTCCAGAACTTGAAAATATTGACTGTACCATCACTTTACATCTATGAGGCCTGTGTTTTTGTAAAAAACAATATGCATCTGTATAGCCCCGTCGAAAGCCAACGACGCTCAAATAAGTTGCACTTGATAAACACAAAAACCAAATTTCTCCATAAAAGCATATATGCAACGGCTCCCAAAATATACAACAAATTACCAAATCAAATTATATCAGCTAACAGCGTAAATACTTTTAAACGTCAGCTTTTTAAATTATTGAATGACAAGGCGTATTACTCTGTCGATGAATACCTTAATTACAAATTTTGATACGACAATTTTGTACAATTTAATTTAATTTTCACAATTCTAATTTTGATGACATTTTTATTATTAAGAGATTTGATACTGTTAGAATTAATTTAATTTCGATAATTTTAAATTCTGCTGACTTTGTATTTTTTCATGAATTGTTGTACTATTTAAATTAATCTTAATTTGACAATTGTAATATTGCTGACATTGTATTTTTTCTTTCTCGTGCGATTTTTGTACTATTTTACTTAATTTTTGACAAATTTCATTTGCTGATACTTACTATATTTTATGAGATTTTGTACTATTATAATTAATTTAAGTTTGATAATATTTACTTAAGCGACTCTTTAGCGTCACTATTTTGTATGCCTTTCGGCGGAACATAGGATGGACCAAACATTTTTATTGAACATCATTTGTACCCTGTGTTCACAAAATTAATAAATGAATTGAAATGAATTGAAATTGAAATGAAATTCCCCCCTCCCTAGTGTGACGTAACATATTTTGCAATTTTAAATCTAGAAATTTTTAAAATTAAATTAAAACAGCAAATCAAACATTAGTTTTATTTCCATTTAATTATGAGATATATTAGATTTTGAAATGTGACGTCACGAAATTTAGGACCCCTTCTCCCCTTGTCACCCAATGTCACACTTCGTCGACCCCCTCCCCCCCTCTTAACGTGTGACGTAATTTATGGATGGCTCCTAAAGATGTTTTCACTTCAAAAACTATTTCGCCAACTCGAGATAACTTTTTTTGTGCCTATTGTTATTATTTGTCCTTGAGCGCACGGGTGATGTATATGTAGGTACCTAGAGAAACTATCTTAACAACGCCATCTAGTAGTATCTATGCCACCTAGCATCGATGCCACGTAATATCCAGGCAGACTGTTAGATGGCGTTGTAAAACTAAAGCCTCGGGCAATTAGCGAGTCGCTGATGCTGCCATCTGTTAAAAAAATGGAGGAAGAAAAATAGCCAGATCAATAGCCAGACTTAGGGAGGTGTCATTTCTTTGTATGGGATTGGGTATCTGTACGTAGTATTATATGATCTGTGGTTGTGGAGGTCTGATAGGCAGTCGCTCCATGTAAAATACTGATATTCAGCTGTATCCGGTTCGACTGGAAGCCAACCCCAACATAGTTGGGAAAAGGCTAGGCAGATGATGATGTCAGTGTTATAAAAGTCACAGACAAAACAGAAGGTAATTTAAAGACTAATTTCTTTAAATTACTGATATTAATGACTGCCTCGTTGATCCAGTGGTCGCAAGCGCGACTGCTGAGCGTGAGGTCCTGGGTTCGATATCCAGTTTGGGCAAATTATGATTGAGTTTTCCGTGTGGATTTTGTCGGTAAAGAAAGAAAGAAAGAAAAAATACTTATTCTAGACTCGCACAGGCATGTAAATGACACAACAATATAATCGTTCAGGGATGATTCTATCATTACAGTTTTAGCTAATATCGGTATGTCAGGATTGCGAGCAAGGTAAACACAGTAAATAAAACCAACATAGACTCTCCACCACTGAGAGTACTTGTATTTGGGTTAGTATTAGTAACATAAACTAGATCACAATATATTACTTTACACAATTATTACAAGATCATAAAATAAGGACAAGCTAGTCAGATATAAAAGGTCAGACTTCGTCAGCTGATCAACACGGAATGCTCCCGCTTCGTCGAATGACCACCGCCTTTATAACCTCGGGTGGGCCGATCCATATCGACGACTACCCTCTCTTGTCATCATTGCCCAGTGCTACCCGCTACCGATAACACGGCCCTCCTGCAAAACACACGTCCTCGTGTGTTGGTGGTTGGTGGTTGACGCACCATCAACCCCATCGTCAAGATTGTGCATCAAGGCCTAACTTCAGTGACACCTTCGGACCTTAAACAGAAACAAATAATACAGTACACATCTCGGCCACACCTGATCACTCATCTTTGACCTCGTCATGTTACTCATGTCTTTGACCAAAGTAAAATGAAGAGCATCCAAAGAATGTTTGAATCGATTAGAGCTTGTTATCCCATCGACGGCCAACAAGCTCATCACCCATGACTTAAACTAGTTGATATTCATTCAGTATCAACCTAGTTCTATATTCGTTCATAACTTCTCGTATCAAACTTACTTACTTACAAACATCCACAGATTAGATTTCAACATTCTCACAATAAAATACTATCTCAGATGCCTAATAGGTAGATAGTTCTACTTTGGTTAAACATCAAATCATAGTTATTCAATAAATCATAATAGGTACATAAACACACAATCTCATCATACACAAATTCATAAAATCATTTAAATACATTTACAATGTTCTTCAGGGCTAAATATCTCAAAGTTTTTCACAAATTCATAATACATAAACACTTAAAATATTTCTTGGTTAAATATCTTAACGATTCACAAAGCCATAATACATAAACACTTAAAATATTTCATTCGTAAAAATCTCATAATTATTCACAAAATCATAACATAATATCTCAATAATTTACAAACTCATAGTACATTTAACACTTAAAATATTCCATGATTATAAATCTCAATTATTCACAATTCATTTTACCAGCATATAAACACTTCAAACTCATAGTACGTTAAACACTCAAAATATTTCAAGATTATATATCTCATTATTCACAAACTCATAGTACATATCAACCCTTAAAATAATTCACGATTCAATATCTCATTATTATTCACAACATCCTACATTCTTAAATATCTCAATTCTTCACAAAATCATAAAACAAACATCCTAAATGTTTCATGGTTAAATATCTTTAAATCTTTAATCATTATTCACAGTATCATAGTACATAATTATAAACACTTAAAATATTATCTCAATTATTCCCAAAATCATAATACTTAAGTACCTTTAAAACTTTTCAGGATCAAAATAATATCTCAATTATTCACAAACTCATATTACAAAACTGACATGATGTTGTAAACATAATATTTCTATAATGCGCTAATAATACAACCTTTTTACAACAATACATAACGAAAATAAGTCAAATTATTTTTTTATTTAAAATAAATTTGACAAATTAATCTTTAACGGAAGTCATCATAGTAATTATCATCAATAATAAATACAATTTCCTGTTTTCGTCTACAAAAAATACATTTTAAACCATAAGTAATAATAACAAACTACTTTTTAATTTCAATAAACTATTTTGTACCATTCTACAACAAGAATTATAACAAAACCAATCAAAACAAATATCAATATTTTCAAAACTTTTTCAAAACATTAATTCAAAACAGAATCTCATTTTCACTGCATTTTCATTTATCAATTAATAGCATCACCCGCCTTGGATTTAGCCAACTCATTTGGCATCACCCGCCTGGGATCCTGCTTTATCAACATGGCATCACCCGCCTTGGATCTAGCCATATCATGGCATATCCCGCCTTGGTTCCAGCCCTATAACAATTGCTTCGCCACGTTAGAGTTTCAGTTTTCCCCAGGCGAAGCCTTTGGCCAACCCCGGCTGGCCAAACCGGGCGGTGCCAAAGATCAACCCTGGTTGCATCTCACCACAAACTCTAATACGACTTGCAATGTATTTTCCTACACGAATAAATACAGATGCCGTATTTATTTTCCACGAATAAATACAGATACCATCATATTTATTTTATACTAATAAACACAGATATCATCTCATTTATTTTACACGGATAAATACAGATAACATCTCTTTTATTTTACATGACTATGCAAAGATATCATTTAATATTTATTTTACACGAATAAATAACCTCTCATATTATATTTCCTTCATCAAAATTCCTTCACACATAATAAAATGGTTGTGACTCACCGGATTTATCACATTTTCTTGTTCTCACACTTCTCACCATTGTAAACAAGTTTTTGTCAGTCCGTCTACGGGGGATTTTATTCTTCAAAAGATTTACATGTGGGTATACAATCATAATGTGGACTGGTTTTTTCTTGTTCCACTTCTGATGTAAATGACACAACAATATAATCGTTCAGGGATGATTCTATCATTACAGTTTTAGCTAATATCGGTATGTCAGGATTGCGAGCAAGGTAAACACAGTAAATAAAACCAACATAGACTCTCCACCACTGAGAGTACTTGTATTTGGGTTAGTATTAGTAACATAAACTAGATCACAATATATTACTTTACACAATTATTACAAGATCATAAAATAAGGACAAGCTAGTCAGATATAAAAGGTCAGACTTCGTCAGCTGATCAACACGGAATGCTCCCGCTTCGTCGAATGACCACCGCCTTTATAACCTCGGGTGGGCCGATCCATATCGACGACTACCCTCTCTTGTCATCATTGCCCAGTGCTACCCGCTACCGATAACAGGCAGTTACAGAAATAAAATGAATAAGCAAAAAAAAAGACAAAAATTTAAATACCAGCACGAGGCCAAAAAAGTCTCCTATCTCAGAATAAAGATGCGACATAAAAAAAAATGCCGCAACGCTGGTTTTCGGTAGCAGCCCGTAGTCTGAATTTGTGCCCGATTGATGGCAACCGCCTCGTCCCCTTTTACATGGGAATTAAACATCACGGCGAAATGATGTACTATACACCTCTGCACAACTTTCCCTCAGGGGAAAATCCGTGATGTTATGTTTCTTTAAATTGTTCCCCAGAGCATGGTGGGCAACGAGTAGCAACGCAAACGCAGGCGGCAGCAGTTCGCAGCCCGCGAGCTTAGAAGCTGACTTGTGCAACCACTCGCCTTACCCTAGAAGAAGGTAATACATACATCCCTACCCAGTGCCCGTGTTTTTGCCGAAGTATTTTATATCGAATTTCATTACGCCGACAACGATTCGAAAAATCATTCAGAAATTTTGTTTTAGTCGAATACTTATTTGGCTATTGTTTAATTTGCCAAATAAGTATTCCCACAAATTATACAACGGAATGTAATGTTAATCCGACTAAGCGCACCCCGACAACACGTGGTCAGACTCTGTCCTACCCCTAGAGTGTTATGTAAAAGCGTGGAGCCAGAAGCTTCTTCTAGACATCTGGCGGAGCAAACCCAGAAACCATGCTTGCTTGCTTTCTTGCTTGTATGATGGGAAAATGAGCCATCTAACAAGTGTAAAGTGGCCAATAATACAGTTGACTAATGTAACAGTGGCCAGCAGACTTGACGGCGTAACAAAAAATTACAAAACATAATTAGGGACTTTAATCATTTGGCGTTTTAATATTCGGCGTAATGAAAAGTGGCGAAAGGTTATCGGCCAGATAAGAATCGGCTAATAATATTTCGATATTGCAACAGAGAACCATCTCTACCTCATTGCTTGAGGTCCTTATTTGAGAGACTAGTGTCTATATGTCTGGATGACCCCTGAGTTGGTTTCGGCCTTTCTTCTCAGACGTAGTCAAATAGGAAACGCCGACGCCATCTAGCTTTAAATAAACAAAACAACACGTAGAAGTGATTTTTAAATATCCAATAGAATAAATAATTTCGTTTTAGAGGCCAATTATTCTTACTTTTTTTTAAATCATTTTTTAATCGCCTCTTATCCACGTCCGTTAGATCATAATTTCAAACGATTTTTTTTAGTAGACTTTGCTTCCTTATTGCTTGGTACCCAATTTATTCATTAACCGCGCGACAGCAGGTCCTTTCACCACATAAAAATGTCATATGTCAGTCTGTTGTTGTCCTCAAATTGAAAGGAATCTTAAAAGCATACAATTTTTCTAAGCGTAACGATAAACATAGCTAGCACGCAATGTTCAACTAAAGCGTCATCTGTTTTGCAGAACAATAGACGCTTGCGCATCTCCTCCGCCGCCGCCCGTCCGCAGAGTGTCGGCCGACAACCGCTGGAGAGCCTCACCCGCGGTACGTACACAATACTTTACTATTTTAAACTAAACACAATAGCTCCACGAGACTAATGTCAATAGAAATCAATTTAGGCTATGACTGAACCAACCCCAGCATATCGCAGCCCGGTTCTGGAAATAGACTTCTTCCAAGTTGCACCACAACCGCGGATCTCCGCGTCCATCTACATCCAGTCTCCTCCCGCTGCCCTCATCAGGGCTTCGGACCTGGACCATCAGGATATGCAACATGTGACACATGTATGTTGGGAAATGTGTACTGCGTCGCCGCATTCTGGTACTATAGCGTTAAGCCATACTGCTCCGTTACGTTGCGACGTCGCAGCGCTAGATTTGGACCAATGAGACATCGCAGCGCTACATTTGGACCAATAAGACGTCGCAGCGCTACATTTGGACCAATAAGACGTCGCAGCGCTAGATTTGGACCAATGAGACGTCGCAGCGCAACATTTGGAATCTATAGATTGGTCCAAATCTAGCGCTGCGACGTGGCAACGCAACGGAGCAGTGTGGCTTCACTCTAAGGTACCCGCTGCGGCGTCGCAGTGACGTCGCACCGTGTGTTATCGTCGTAGTAAATGAATGGTAGATCGACGCCTCACTGTTTTCATTTCTTTTATAGACATAGGTTTGCCGTCAAATTTTGTCATAATAATATGTAGCGGAACTTGTACACCGTGAGCCCGAGGTACCCGAATGATTTTAACCACGCCTTTCTGGTATTATGAGTCAAATGTTACAAAATCATAATAAATCAATTAACTTTAGTACTTCCTTGTAAACAATACTTTAGGTTGAAATGGAAACATTTTTAAATTATCGTGTGAGTGGATAAGAAATTTCTCACTTCACAACCCTCCCCGACAAATAAGACATACAGCGAGAGGGGTATGGCATGACAAAAGTCACAACGCCACGTTCATAGGACTTGTTACCAAATAAATTTTTCGAGTTGTCAATTTCCGTAAATAATGAATATTTCGAAAATTAAGCTTTATTCAACAAACTATATCCTAGCTTTTTTTCCCCAATTAGGCATCGGAATCGATGGTTAAAATCTTTCGGGTACCTCGGGTCCATGGTGTAGAATAGGTACTATAATAAAAGAAAATGCAAAATCGTTTAGTTAAAGTATCTGTTTCAAATATACAAAGTGGGAATGACGTAATGACTTAATTAAGACCGGCTTCACGTTATCAGAAATTTCTGTCAGAATATTTCAGACGCGTGTCTCTGTTCATACATTTTGTTGCCTGCGTTCTCTAATACAAAATGTATGCGCAGAGAGCATTCGGGCACGCGTCAGAAATTTTCTCACATACTTCTTATAATCTGCGGCTGGGCTTAGTGACACCACGTATTTTATGATGCGTTGGATAGTACACAAAATATTAGTAATTCACAATAATTCCCCGTGTCCCTATTCACATTTTTTAGGCAAATCTACATTGAGTGGACGTGTGCTACGCATCCAAATTTGCACTTACGTCATTCCCACTTTCTATAATTTCATACACAGCAATCAACTCCACTCTTCACATTAGCCGCGTTTTTAGAATAAACATACTCCGATTAGGAACTTTAACTCTATTACACATAGTTCAGTTTCCATTGCAATAAAAATTGTTATATGACCTTTTCAATCGTTTTTGTCATTTTGAATTTATTTTAGTTTTCATGTTCTTACAGTTAACGCGGTGTGTCTTGTTATATGGGTTTTTCAAATATGCAATTACAATTTTTAGCTTTAACTACGCAAACTAGATCTCTAGCTTGGATACAGTATGCAGCACCGCCCTTCCGCCCGCAACTATATGCACATGCAGGTGTGATTAAAACGCAACATGCAACCCAAACCAATATATATTTATCGGTTGGAACGCTATGCTGCATACTGCATCCAAGCTAGAGACCTAGTTCGGCGGAATAGGGTATTTGACTGAAAAAATCTAATTAGTCCGTCAGTTAGATTATCAAAAAATATTTGACCCTTGTTTTTTTTTTTATATTACGTAAACCTCAATTTACGAAGATATGACACTTTTAAAATTTGCAAAACGTCACAAGCAAGTACAATTTTTACTTGCTTCTGACGTCACAAGCCCCCCACTCTCGAGTTTTGATGCATTTATCTTTCCAAATATTCACAGATTTAACAAAAGAAAAAATACGTGTCCGTTATTTTTCAAAACTCTAACTGGCGGACTAATTAGATTTCCAATTTATTGATGCTGTCAACATGCCTAAGCTAAATATTGTACTTGCATACTTGTAGGTATGTCATGAATTTCCACAAAAACGCCTGATTATATTGTTTGTATTGGCTTTAGTATATTACTAATAAGACATATCTCTTTATACAGAGTTCCGGCAATACTAGTCCCATAGTCCTGCAGAGGTTCTACCATCAGAACCAGCAGAGGAGATCACGCGTCGACCTGCACGCGACGCCTAGACATAGAAGGTGAGTTCACCAACCATTATTTCAGATGAAAAAGCTAGGCTGGTGATGATTTAAAGTGAAATAATTATATCGGGTATCGGTATACCACGATTTTGTCTGTCTCTGAATGAACGCGAAATGGCTAAGGGCCAAACAAGTTTCGCATATCTTGCGCCGCTTATTGCTCAAGATACGCGACGCAAAATACGCTTAAGTATGGCTGTAGTCGCTGAAAATATGCCGAATATTTTCAGCGTATTTTTATTAGGGGTTAAATATAATGGCCACCATAAAATCTTTGATACCCTTAGTTCTTTTACCAAAAATATATACCTGACACCAGAAAAATAAAGTCTAAAATTACAATAGTACTAGCTATTTTAGTCACAACTGCACTTCAAATTGTATTCGAACACCAATTGTAGTAAATGATCACCAAATCTTAGCGAGCAAATTAATGCGCTATTTCTGCCTAAGCACCCCCGTGCCACCCCGACACGTATAGTTTAGGTTCGAAGGGGATGATCCCCGTCGTCGTCCATCGTCACCCCCGAAAAATAAATATTTATTTTTATTTTTGTCTGTTATATGTTACTATATCTGGTGGTAAGTTAAAAACATAACCCTTTTTATTATAATAGTTAACTTAGCATCGAACGCAAGATGCGCGCGAAACTTCTAGGGCCCCATTACGCTCGGCGTAACGACGTATAATACGCGTGGTGAGGTCGCGTAGGGTAATTTGTATGTAGCGCGATGCAGACGCGTAACGCGACAAAACATGAGCCGCACAATCTGCAGCCTAAAGGTACAATTCCGTGCATCGCGGCCGATCGCAGCCGCGCGCGGTCAATCGCATGCGGCTGACGCGTGCGGCTAATGCGTCAATAGTCGTGTCTATAATATACTGAATAATCTGTCGTTAGCCGCACGCGTCTGTCGCAGACTTCGGAATCGGTACCATGCATTTTCATACTCAGCCTATTGACGCATCAGCCGCGCGCGTCTGCCGCACGTGAACGATCGCGCGCGGCTGCGATCGGCCGCGATGCCCGGAATTGTACCTTAAGGGGCACTGCTGGTCGAGATGTCAAGGTTTATTAAGACTCTCTCTACTCCCTTTTTTCGATGGTGATAAACTCACTGCAGGTGTTAACAGAAAAAATAGTAATGTGCACAAACCTTTTTTGGAATAAAACGAACTACCATTTCTTTCTCATTAAAACTTATATTAATTTTGTTTCAGTTTAAGTAGAGAACACAGTACTGGTCGGTCGCCTGAGCCGCCACCAAGGACAAGTAGACAACATACAATGTTAGGACATGAAGGTAACTAAAACACACTTTAAATACTTGCATGCACAACTTTTAACTAGCTTTTAATACTTTAAAACCATTTTGAAAACCCTTTTTAGGATCGATTTGTATTTCCGCGAAACGGAATGGAAGCGAATTTTTGTAACGAAATTGTACACAGTAAAATATGTTAATTGTGTGACGTACAAACTAGATATGAGCCAAAAAAGAGGTCGCGCGTCTTCCAGGTAATTCTCACGCATTCTAGAGGATTCCTGTAGCTGCTGTCGGCGCCGTCTGTGGAATCCGTGGGAAGTGGCGCGAGCGGGGAGTCGCAGTGCGGCGTCAAACATCTAGGAAAAATTGAGAATTCTCGAGCATTCTCGCAAATTCGGGCGTCTTCTCGCACGACGAGGCGAAATTGACGCTTCCGTTCCATTCCGTTCCGCGGCAATGTAAATTGCGCCTTATTTGTCGCGAAAATGGGATGAAAACATCCATAAACTCGATACTATTTAGCTGTAAGTAATTAACGAACTGGACTTTGTTACAGCAAACGGTGGTAGTACTACAGAGCTGGAGCCTCCTGCGTTACACGAAAGGTTGCACCCACCATCGCCTTTATTACTCAACGATAGGTAAGTACCGCTGATGTTTACGATCCACTGAGCGCTCCCGTCGTAGAGCCGGTCGTCTCTTCAGACTCCGCAGTCACACCGATAATTCAGCCCTCATCAAGCTGTCTCCCTCCCAATCTCTCGCCAGCAACGCTCTAGTCCCACTAGGGGTCGCCCTTAGTGCTGTTGTTGCTAGTAGTCATGATGTTAGTGTAGCAGTGGCGAAGGCTCCATACAACTCGATTCCTATCGGCTTCCCTTTCGAAACGAGTAGTTACTGGAAATCACGCATCACACTTGAGCAAGGTAAGCATTTTATGGTCCGGCTTCCCTTTTAAGAAACTTCACCCTACGCTACTGTAGTGTAGTATAAGTAGTTAGCTTAGGTTAAGTATTTTACTTCCCCCCCATTGGCTGGAGACTAGGTCACGCCAATAATTGCCCGGTTACGTAGAAACGGTAGAGAGGAGCTCGTGGCTAAATAATTACAGCCGCATAGACCGATCTTCCGGGTTAAGCCACGCTTGCCGAGGTTGGTCTGTGGATGGGTGACCATTTACCATAGCGAGTTTCCTCCCTGCCTCGGAAAGCACGTAAAGCCGTTGGTCCCGGCTGTCATTTGTAGATCTTTGACAGTCGTTACTGTTGGTCAGAAGCCAGAAAGTCTGACAACCAGTCTTACCAAGGGTATCGTATTACCCAGTTACTGGGTTGTGGAGGTCTGATAGGCAGTCGCTCCATGTAAAATACTGATATTCAGCTGCATCCGGTTCGACTGGAAGCCGACCCCAACATAGTTGGGAAAAGGCTAGGCAGATGATGATGATGACGTAGAAACGGTCCGCAAGGACCATTTATTTACAAGCATTCGAATGAAAAAAAGCACCTCTGATTATTTGCATGAAAGAGAATAAAAATTAAAAAAAATGGTTTGATTGTTCTTTCGATATCGATACGTTGATATCATGGCCCGGGTGTCACACAATAAGCCCGAAGGTCAGAACAACAGCGCATGTGCAGCAGTGGCGAAGGGTGAATTTTCTTAAAAGGTAAGCCGGACCAATTATTTGTTTAAATGATAATTGAAAATAATAGATACTAGTATTTGCCATATTTCGAAAGGGAAGCCGATAGGAATTGAGTTGTATGGAGCCTTCGCCACTGATGTGCAGCCCACTTGCAGTTATGATTACTAATATGAAATGAAATGTTCTACTAAACGCGGCGTTATTAGCTTCCCAAATCTCATACGCTGGGAGTCCTTTAGAGCTCAGGCGACATGCGAGCCAGTTATAAAAATATACCTATGCGCCGCTTTGGTTATAAAAGATAGAACAAAATGTACGGAACAGATAGTCAGATACCGAATCGAAATGTAATAAAAGCGCTTACACAGTAGATTGTGAGCGTTCTGACCTAAAAGTAATGCGGTGCACATTTTCTATGTATTTGATGCATTAGTTTGGGGGTGATATTGAGTAAGTTTATACATATACGTCACTTTATTATTTTCTTTATTATGCTACAAGACAAGAGAAATGTGACATTTGTAGGTAAAAAGTGCAAATATTGAGGGTATTATGGGTTTGTGACGCATTTCCAGGTTATCAGAAGGTCGTAGTCAAAGTCTGACCCGCGCAGAGCTCCGCAACGGTTACCGAGCAGAGCCGCCGCCGCCCGCGCAACCCGCGCAGCCCGCGCCCCTCAAACATCACCACGACGACCAGGGTGAGTCACACACCACACTCTACTACTGGGGGACTCACTGGAGGGGTATCGTGACTATTGTCGTGTAGCAGAGAGTACCCAGACTGCTAATTAGTAAACCTATATTACAGAAAACATTAAGGCCTATTCCGCACAGTGAAAAAGGAACTTTATTTATACATTCTTTAAGTCGGTTTCAGATTATTTCATTATTATACTTTTCACAGAACATCACCGTCAATCACTGAATCTGATAAAATTGGAAAGCGACTTTGAACACGTATTAATACAGTTCATTGTTCACTGGTACTGTTTGTCACGGAACTGACGAAATGGATAGGCCTTTCATACTTCGTGCGCACAGGCTGCGTTCTGCTACAATCGCAAACAAAGCCAGAGTGTACAGTAATATCGAGTTGTGTGTAAACGGTCTGGGTACGCTTCATGACTGCAATATGGGAAGTATTTCTTGTTTCTTTTAAAAAGTTACAAATAAACTTTAAAATGTAGGGTTTCCGTGATAAATGAAACGTTCTTTGAACTGAAATTTTACTTTGTTGGATCATTTAGTTACAGAACGTAGGTCTAGTTAAAGTAATTAATTAATACGTTAAGTCCATTGACACGCGATAATTTATCGATTTCATAGCGCGACGGCCATACGTAGAACAGCGTGTTTGCTGCGACAAAAATCTAACAAAACATGTTCAGTGAACATGTTAGCAACACATTACGGTCTGCTGCGATACAAAAAACTCCACGAACAAAGTCAGATAATTTTTAACAAAAAAGACCGTTGCAAAGTTTCGTGAGCAACGACGAAATAAACATATCTTTCCTCCCCACAGTCGAACGCGGGCATATTTTCCATTGTTCGGCCAATGGGGTATTTGACTGAAAAAATCTAATTTGTCCGTCAGTTGGATTATCAAAAAATATTTGACCCGTATTTTTTCTTTTGTTACGTAAACCAAAATTGACGAAGATACGACACTTTTAAAATTGGCAAAACGTCACAAGCTAGTACAATTTTTACTTGCTTCTGACGTCACAAGCCCCCACTCTCGAGTTTTGATGCGTTTTATCTTTCCAAATATTCATAGATTTAACAAAAGAAAAAATATGTGTCCATTATTTTTCAAAACTATAACTGGCGGACTAATTTGATTTGAAATTTATTGATACTGTCAACATGCCTATTTTATTAGAAAAACATGTTAGAGATATTTCTAACAAAAATTTGGTCGCAGCAGAGTCAGCTAGCATGCATTAACGTTCCTCTAAGCGCAAACGTAAATAATAATGGCAAATATGGCTACCTTTAAAGTATAAGCTGCGGAATAAGGAATGCGTTGACAACTCAACAGCGTTTCTTCCGAAACCAATGTCAAGTAAAATATCGCGTGTCTATGTTATCTATTCTGACTATATTATAGTATGATCTGCGAGCGATTAGAATGGGACAATACTTTAGAAAACTGCCAGCAGTGTCGGCAAACTCGCGTCACAGCTCTTGATGACGTCATAAAACAATTGCAAGGTTCCATCCCCTTCTGATCCCGCGCAGATTATACTATAACAATATTTTTGATTGACAATGACAATTTGTAACGAAGGAGGGCAGCCAGCCTTTGACTACTATGAGTTTAAACGCGCGTTGTTCGCTGCCGCTGCGCCGGTCGCTCCGCGCACGCGCACTCACTCCGCACGCATCGTGTGTATAGACGCGTGAAATGATTGCAATATTGAAACAAGTATGAGCTTTATTGTTTGTTCAAAATATTATTATTGATAATAAAACTTATACGTTATTTTCAATTTATTTTCGTTCAATACCTTGCCTGTTCTGTCGTTTTACGATAATTATGAGTTCCAACGAAGCCGATAAAAGTTTTTTGAAACTCAATGGTCAATTTTGTCTGACCACATTCGGCCTCCAATCAATTGGACGTAGTTACACGAAAAGGATCCAGTCCACACAGTCACTTTAGAAATATTGACATTTGAAGTTTGGAAGATATTTGACGTGCCATCCATGTGGGTTGTTTTTGCTTGGATCTTTTTTACTGTCCGATAGTATTGATATTTAGCACCAGTTTGGTGCACTTAACTCGTTTTTGACCATGTTGTGGATTAGAGCCTTTTCGTTTAACTATGTCCAATTGGAATATCGAGAGAAAGTATAGAATTGCAAGCAAGAAAACCTCCTTTCGCTTGAGAACGACTTTTGTAATTTTTTATTATTTATTTATGACGGCAACGTTGGGTTTATTTTTTCTTTATGTTAGTTTATATTGCAATCAATTCACAAATCATCTCATTCTCATACAGTCTGTTTCTACCCTTCCATTATGTAAATATCGAGGAGGAAAACCATGAAGTTATGGGAAATATGCTTTTGACGCGTCCTATGTGCTTTTGCGGTTATATGCTTTCGCACAACCGAAATAAAATAGTCAAAAAGAGGCTTTGTTTTGCCAAAAACGTTTTGGAAATACTTTGTTGAGTTTTGTAGATAGATTTTTGACTGATGAATAAATATAATAGTATCTTATAGATGTATATTTTGTCTGGGACATAGTGCTTAAAAAATTGAAGTAACATTACTCTGTAAAATCCTTATTGTCCTATTACACGAGAGGTTAAGTAAAACCTAGGTTTTAAAATAGCCCCGTCTCTTTTTGTTATATGACGTTAGAAAGTGATGGGTATATTTTAAATCAGGGTCTATCTTAGTCTTGGTTTAAACCATCTTTCGGAATAAGGGGTTAAAGTTTTGGTAAAAAGTACGTGTTTATCTCACCTCTATCTACAGAACTCGATATCAAAATTTTGTGTCGACGTTTAGAACCATACGTGCTAAATTAATGTTTAAATCGATCCAGTCTCGATGTAATTAGAGATTTAGCCGCAAAATATTATATACTTTATGACCTAACCTACTCATTGTATGTTTAACAGGCTAGCACGTGCTAACGTGACAAGACATGTCGGGAATTGCGTCGAATCTTGAATACAAGATAGACAAAATGCGTGACACAATGGGCCTTATTACAAAAGATGGTTTATACCAAGACTAAGGTAAACCCAGGTTTAAAATATACCCATCACTTTCTTATGTCATATAACAAAAAGAAACGGGGCTATATTAAAACCTAGGTTTTTCTTTGACCATCTTTTGTAATAAGGGGGATTGTGACGTTAGTGCGTGATAAGCCAGTAGCTTTTCAAAATTGTCCTCCCAAATGTTTCTTACCGACATTTTGATGTATGTAATATGTTATATAACACATTAAGGGAACTTTTTGTTTGATTGTACAACTATTTCGCGTCCTACTCCAATTAATATCAGTCTTCTAGAAATTCAAAATCGTTTCTGCAGAATTGTTGCATATTCTTCTAAAATACGACTTTAGTATTATCAAACACTGCAAAAAAGTGTGATTTTAAATAGTTATCAGTCGCGTTTAGTATTTTCAAAATATAAGTTTATAGTTTTCGTGATATTTTTGTTGTCAACTAGTTGTACAATCAGGGTCCTACCAAAAGTTAAAATTGAGTCAAAATCTATGCAGTACACTTTCAGCGCTTATACTAAACTGTCTGCTCAAACGATATCATACTACGATTCAGCAGAGCAGATCAACATAAGCGCTTAAACTGACTTGCTATCAATTCATGGTAGGCCTTGAAAAGTTCCTATAAATGTGCCTGTGCTTTGCCGCTGTCCTTCCGCGCCCCACACATCGCCTGCCCATAAGTAGCTCTGTCACATGCCTCGCTACACTAAACACGACCTTAACACCTAGCTAATAAGGGCTATATTTGTATACTGCGGGTATGTATCGCTTTGGGAAGCGTTGCTAAAGTATTTACTTGCAGTTATTTGTATTTTATGTCGAGATTTTTCAAAGATGTGGTTTTTAAAGTGGATCGTTTTCAGGATGTTGTGTTAAAAAATAAAAGAAAGGCTGTAAAAGGCAGTTGCGTTCTTTAAAAGAGAATTATATTTCATAACAAAATTCAATAGTCTATGGAGATGATCTAACTCATTTAACTTATTTGTGTTGTTATTATCTTTCTGCCGCAATGCTTGTCTGCCATATTGTATTACTAGTTGCGCCCCGCGGTGTTACCCGCTTTTTTCGGGATAAAAAGTAGCCTATGTATTAATCCAGGATGTCAGCTACCTCCATACCAAATTTTAACAAAATTAGTCCATCCGTTTGAGCGTGAAAAAGTAACAAACATACAAACACACACACAAACTTTCGCCTTTATAGTTTAGTGTGATTTATTTAACGCAAATTACAAAATTATAAAACACAGAAACATTCTGTTAAACGCAATCTAAAACTCATTTAAAAATTCTTATAAAATGATTGCATTAGAACTTTTTAAATAATATTCTCTTTGCATTCAATGGTTTTCGATTGCATTCAATACATCTTGCAAGCTATCCACTTAAGATGTAAATAACGTGGCTTTTACTGGCGAGGTGTGAGCGAGGCACCTGTTCTTCATCACTCATCATCATGGTAGCTTCGCTGTCAGTAACATTAGCCAGGCATTGAGTGCCGACTCTTTGGTTGATTCACGTAATAACTATCTATGTAAGGAGTGAGCCAAATTTTAGGGGCAAGATAATTAGAACAAGGGCATTATTGAAACTGGTGACCATTATCTACCACGACGTATTCTGGGGGTATTGAATTGTCACAAAAATAAGGATATTATCTTCAAAATCAGTATGAGTCGTTTAGCAACGTTAACACCTTAGTCATTAGGCTATTAGAGCGTCATTAACTGGCTTTCGAGTACCACAAAATAATTGATTTTGAACAAAACAACGCGCACACGACGTCAACTCAATTTGAGTTGGTGTTGTATGCGTAGTCTCATATATTTTTTAAAGTTTGAACAATTGTACTGTTGTGTTGCTGAAAGGTCGTTCGTCGGCGGAACCCCTTACTGTGATACTCGAAAGTCATGGAAGGGAAATACAGGACTTGCCTTTTAAAAAATTTTGCTCACATCTTAGAAAGATAGTTTGATATGGATGGGTTATGCACTGCACTTTGAAAACGTCTCCTACTATGGCTTCAAGAGTTGTACTTGTATACCATTAAACAAAGCAAGCAAAGAGTCGGTACGTCCGGAGCGGTAGAGCGATCAGAGCGGGCAGAGCGGCGTGTAGTCGGTCGGGTGGGTCGCGGTCGTTGTGTCGCGGTGTCGCATGGTGGTCGGTCGCAGGCTGGCTGCACTCGCTCGCCGGGCTCGTGAAGCGCCGGCTCAGCGGGTACGTCAAGTGGCATCACCTTGCAGCGCGCAGAGACAACCACCACCCACACCATCTGCAGCATAGGTGAGTTACATTCTTTTACTACTATGTGTGTGTCGTGGTTCTCCAAAGGTTTTATTTTTTACCAGCAACATTGACAATAGCAGCAATAAAGTAATCTGACATAATTTTTTGCAAAAGCATTGGGTTCGAATCCCGTCTAATCAACTGCTTTTTCAGAAATCTAAAATTGCAGTTTTTGTTTTCTCCAAAATCAAGCTTAAGACTCTCTTGACGTCTTTTCTGTATTCGTAATAGCTTCGGATTTAGCCCTGAAGTCATATATCAATTATATTATTATTAGAATTATAGACCCCCGAATAAAGAGACTTTATTAAGCCTTCAGTGGTCACGAAAGTGTCAATTAGCACTATCTTTCACTTTAAACATGATAAAGCATCTATTGGAGCCTGTAAACAAAGACCCATTTCCGTCGACACTCAGCAACAGATCAAATTGTACCCCAAAGTCTTTGAATGTCTCGAGAATGTCTTTGGGCCAAAGATATTCTCGAGCCTAAAAAAACTAGGGATTGTTTAAACTAAATTGACGCGCCCCTCTAACGCATTTTCGCTTAGATTTCGATTAAAATAAAATTAAACGCGGATGCGCTGGAAGGGCGCGTATTTCAGTTTAGACAATCCATGGTTTAATAATATGCTACGCTAGGTATTCTCGTCTCACGATGGGCCAAACTATGTCACGAATATCACGATTAGTATTGCCATTGATTAACATCTTCAGTAATAATGAATATAAAATAATATGCTAACTAGCTATTTGCAATCTCGTGTTGTTCATTTAGAAAATTAAACTGTATAAAATTACCAGTTCAACATTGCTTCTTTATAGAAGCAAGTGAAAAAATGGAGTAGACTACGGAATTTCGACGCACAATATATCGATGCACGTTACTGCGAAAGTTTAATAGCTTGATTCACCAACAATTAAGGGGATCTGGTCATTATTGGTCACTGTTCTAACCTAACCCAAATGATTCAATATACTAAATAATAAACTTTCCCAGTAACGCGCATCGATATTTTGTGCGTCGAAATTCCGTATTTTAACCCTGTCACGGGAAGAGAATTCCTAGCGTAGCATATTATAATACAATGGTATAATCATGTTGATATTCACACAGATGGGGCAACAGCGAAAGTTGGAGCATGCCGGCGTCGCCCCTCCCGCCCCGCGCACCCCCGCCGCGCCCCGCCGACTAGCGCAGCCTCTCCACTACAGACTGTGGCATCAAACACTTGCATTACAACTTGTACGAGAACGTAACCAAGTTAGCTCTATAGTAAAACTGTTCAATTTGATTTTTTATTTATTTAATGTAGTCATAATTATATCGATGGTTAATGTAACAAGATTCCACAGAATTGTGGAAGCGATCGACTAAACTGTTAGGGTACACAATTGATCGATGGTCGATCGATGATGGATCCACGTCGATCAAGATGGATCGATGGTTCATGATCACTTTATCACAATCAATCGACAATCGATCGATTGATGTGGGAGCAGCCTTATACCGACAAATTGGTCGATCGTTAACGAGCCTTATTAAAATAATGTATGATGCATTCTTATCATTAAGTATGAAATCATGTACTACAGAACAGGTTCACGCAAAAGTAAATCAAAAAATTGTAAAAACTTAATCAACAGCAAGTAATTGATGCCATGTTGTCCTCGCAACCAGTGTTGTTCAACGTTCTACGCTAAAATTATGTATCGATAATAAAGTTAAACATTAGTGAACGACGGACGACACGATCGCTTTGTATTTTATTACTGCTTAAGGTACGGTTCCCGTGCACGCGACTGAGACGCTACTCGAAATTACTGTCGTATTTTAGTCCCAGATTTACACACGACTGTCATAGTAGACGGATTTGAGAAATATAATATCTTGATGCAAATACTGTGATCGATTTTCACGGTATATTGGTCAGCTGCTGAAGCAGTAAAAGCAGGTTTATTAAAAACGTGATCACGGAGCAAATACAAAGAGATTTTTAATGCGATTTTCTGGTAATACGATGCTTTACATTTCGCGGGGCAAGGTGAATGTTAAACCACGCCTACTTCTTTATTTTCCATCTAGCGGTGAATAGGAAAAACTAAAAGCTTCGGATATTATAGATAACTAACATGTGGTTTAGCTATATTACGGTAGATGTCTCTAGTGTCATAAATGTGATAAATTACGTATAAAATTACTTATAAGTGAAATTTGATGCCATCCATGGGATCAGAGCGCTTAAGCGAGTAGCTTTTGCAAGATAATACACAACACTTCCTCTTTTTCTTTCAAATTGCAAAGAAAACAATAAAAAGGGATGGGAGCGCGAAACTAGTTTGCACATAGGGTTACCAGACCAAATAATGTGATTTCCTGACAATGATTCTTCCATTGTCAGGAAATTACATGATGACGATGATTGACAACGTTGTATGTGATATGTGAAGGCAGCGAGTTTTTCAAAATATCCGCAGAATGATTAATAAGTATATTTTTTCTTATTACTTTATTTTCTTCTTTCAATTTCAAAACATTCTAACAATTACAGTTTCTCCATGTTTCCCTGACAGAGCGCCAAAACTCCGGACATGTCAGGAAAATTCCTGTCGTCCGGTAACTCTATTCGCACATGACGAGTGGCGGCTGACTGACAAAGGCCACGCCCACCGTGATGACGTCAGTACGTAGCTGGTATCACAGTTGCTTAGGCCAGCTCCTCGTTGTATTTGCTTCATGAACGCGACCCTAGATAGGCGATATTAATCTAGGAAGTTCGCAAAAGAAAATTTACTCATATCTGTCTACCATGCAACTGCATTCAAAGTGCCTCACATAAGACTGAGTTTCTGACTGAGATCAATACACATAGTCCTAGTATGAATCCGTGTCTGTGACAAAAACGAACTACCTCTTAATGTGATTCGCTTCCACAGTACTTTTTAAAGTTGAAATGAGTAATAAAGCACGATTTAAAAGTCGCATATTTCATTGTCATGATTGTAGATCAGTCGCGTGCATGGAACCACACCTTTGTGTACATAGTCAACGGCCGTGCAGTATTAAGCAACGGTGTTTCGAAGGCTTATCGCGTGATAATAGTTACTTAGCACATGTTCATAGTAAACATTAAATGAATATTTTGGAACAAAACGCGTTTAGTAGATATATCGGACGATTTAGTACGAAGTTGTGACGTTTATAGTGATTAAAAATATATTTTGGGATATACTACTTAATTCTGTGATTGCGAATAACCTGACTACGATGGTATTTAAAATTAAATCATTAATTTAGGTTGGGAATGAGCCATATTAGTTTTAGTTACACTAGAAGCTAAGGGTCCGGCGTGAAGCAGAGTTTAGACACAATATAACGATGTATTAGAGTCGAGAGGTCTTCCACGCCTATATTTTGCATTGTAGTTGTATGTAATGAATGAGACCTAACATCATTGCACACTGGCACCGTTTCAAGAACATAGGTCCAAATATACTATACTATGCGAGCCAAATAAGAATAGTACTGTCAAGACGCCATTTTGTTCAGCAATACTCGCGAACTTCATTACCAAAGCGTAAGGTGTGCAAAAAAATGAACAAAGAAAAATGATACTGTTTAATTATTTTTTGTTCACTTTTTTGGTATTTGTAATCAATTTTACGTCAAATTAATTACGCGCGTATACACGGAAGCGTAGCTAACGGCACACTGGTACTAGCTTCTTAGTTGCGTAGCAAAACGGCGACATATTAGTAGCATTACGTGAAGTCAACTATGTTGGTTCATTTTTTTAATAAAAATCCTGTTTCCATATATCATTCATTTATCCAAAATTATCTATTTATGGAATTCAAGAAATAAGAATTTATAAAAATGAATAAACATAATGAAATCTATGAATAAAAAAATTTAAAATATTTATTTTTCACAGTATTTTTATGCTGGCAGTACTAACTTGACAGCTATCGTGTGAAGTTGGCAGCAAGCGCGATCCTATTCTTATTTGGCTCGCATAGTACATCAAACTCACTTATGTATGTTACATTACACTCATTTAGGCTTCATCGTAGTCGGGTAGCGAAACAGGCTTATTAGGCACACTCTCTTTCAACGAGACCTTTATTTTAAATAAAGAAGTTTACCCGTAACTAGAATCGTAAATTATCATTTTTTTCGTTTCCCAATAACAAAGCAATTAATTAGCAATGATTCAGGTTCTTTCAGCATCGTTCAGGAGTCTTGTAGAACGAGAGAATGCTTAAAGTGAACGAAATAACACATTTTCTTCTGATATCGAAAACTTTGATATCACAAGCAAAATTTGTTGTTTCGACTGTTTAATTCAAAACACCATTTTGTAAATCACAGACTGTACACCATGTATAAATATTTAAATAAACGTTCGCGGGCTATACAGGTGTTACTTTGTTAGTGCACACCATCTGACAATTTCTGTTTTCACTTCTATCTAATCACTTCAAAATAATCTACTCTTTAGATGGCTCCTGCACTGTGTCCGATACAAATACGATACAATACAATCCGAACAAGCTGCTGTAGGATTTTCTGAAGCTGGAAACGTGCAAGAAGCATGCCGGTTTTAATAGTCCAGTTTTCGTTTACAAAAATTGTGAAATTGTTCGACAACAAAAGCAAAACCAAATATTTACGCCTGATTAAAGAAACCTTCACAGTGGCGGCGTAACACGAGTTGCCACCCGGGGCGGTTTTCTATTGAGCTCCCGACACTCCCCCCTTCCAAATAAAACAACAAATACTAAACGTGCTTGCGCGACCCAATTGCCGCGCGTGCTCTTAACTGACCAAATTTTTTCTGTGCTGCGCTACGGACGACTTCCTAATTTCCTCCGCGGGCGCGTACTGTCACCCATTGAGCTTGGCACCTGAGCTGGACCACCCCCACCGCCCCCACCTTTACGCCGCCACTGAACCTGCAGGAAACCTGTACGTTTCCTGCTTCAAAAAAATACCCGATTTCTACACTACTATTTGTATGAACAGTTGTGCACATACAATCCGAATTTCATGGATTTGCAGCCGAGTTACAAAGTAAACCTCATATTTTTAACAAATCCGAGCAGTGTAGCTTTGACAATATGTACGTCACGTATTAGATGGGGAATTGAGTTTTGATAGGCTAATGTACTGTTGTGCTGAACATCATAACAACCTTATTTCAGTACCTGTAAGGACGAAAATGCTATGTCTGAACACCCTGAACCCATTTTTTATTGATGAAAATGTTTGTCAAACTTGCGCCAAACACATTGAATTGCATTCTTTTTAGAATTTGAATATTATTGTAGAGTTTTTGTAGGTTTTTAATCAATAGATTAAAAAAGAGTGACGTACTGCTTTGTGCCTGGCTACCCATCTTTATGTTTGACACAAGTTTGCCCTGTCTTCGCATCACTAAAGTCCATTTTATGTATGTAAACAACATACTACCCTCACAACATGACGCTGGCAGAATAGTCGTGATCGGCACAGTTCAAAAAAAAAACATAGTAGGTACCCGCTTTTCAAATAACTCTTTTAGGGACTGTCAAATATACAAACAATAGTCATTCTTAAAAAGTTTGTATTCGTTTGTTTACGTTTAATTAAATACCTCAATGGGTTTTGCGAGAGCCAAAATATTAAAATATTTAGGCTATTAATTTTTCTTTTTTTTTCCTTTATTTTTGCCTCTTTCGAAGTGTTTCGAAGTAACTTATTGACCCAAAGGTTGACTGGTAGAGAATACCAACGGCATTAAGTCTGCCTTGTGTAAATGTGTACACACGGCTACACATCAAGCTATATATTTCCAGTTTACACTGACCTCTCATTGTAAGGAAATCCTATACAATGCGAGATCAGCTTATACTGGAAATTATAGCTTGATCTGTAGCCGTGCGTACCACCAATGTACATGAAGTTTAAGTAAATAAACAATTTTCGGTAAAACAACGTGTTTTCGTAGACTCTAGCTAATTAAGTATGTCTTAGCACAACAGTACACGGTCTTTAAGTACGCACTGTAAAGTTGGGGTTGTATTCCTATTCGACAATCAATAGTAATAGATAACGATTTCTATAATAATGTAAATATCGTGTATATTTTATTGTAAGGACAGATAATGCAATACGATAGCGCAAGTTATGATTTGTAATATAAAAGCGTGCGTTCACTGGTAAGTTACGGTAAAACATTTAGAAACACGTATTTTTGAGACAAAATTTAATGTTATTGAACTAACTCACACACGCTCTATAATAGTTTCCGATTGAAGTACACACGGTGCTCCAAGATAAGTATCCACCAAACTGACGTTTTGGTTATGAGCACAACGAAAACACTATTCAATCATCGAGTGCCGCATGATATGCTTAGAACCAAAAGGTCAGTTAGGTGCATACTTATTTTAGGGCACCGTGTGTACATACAAATTATTTAATTAAATACTATTCACGACGATCTCGTCTCCGACTAGTTTTGTTTATATTCATAAGCTGTAACTGACCAGTGAACGTACCCAGAATATAACACGAATTAAGTTGTACTTTGATTTGTAACAAATAGTGCGTCTTAGTGTTTACAGCTTATATAATAATTGTAGTATTTAATTGTACATTTCTTTTTTAATATTTTGACCAAATGTATAGATTAAAATCGGATATATATTTTTGTTCGCTTCGGGTGAACGAGTGTTGTAACTCGACTATTTTGACTTTAGTCGAATAGTTGACTTATGATTCGATTCAGTCAACTAGTAGATAATATTTTTGGAAAACGTACCTACCCGACAAATGCTAAAAATCGACTATTTAATTTTAGTCAGTATAGTTGGCTGAACATCGATTCACACAATAATGTACTATAAGCAAACGTGATGTGCGTTGGATAGTTTTTGTTCAAATAGTTTTTACAAATTAAACCTTTTATTTTAATTATGTTATTTTGAAACATTATTTACAAATATGAGCCATAATCAACTCTAAAGTCATGTATACAAGCATCAATTTAGCATGAAAATATTTTTAGGTACATATAAAAAGCAATCGCTTGGTGAAATTGCAAAAACTATCGGTTTTGATGCTATTTGAAGCAACGTTTGTGATTAGCACCGCGTGTCCCACGCTGGGCGCCATTACTCGATTGCTCATTGACAAGACATTGCGTACGAACACAAATTAATATTGAATAGATATTTGTAGAAGTTTGGTCTTTTATCATTTCTCTTTTACTAATTTTAATTTGAGCAACTGTTAAGAAACCATAGGGTTCATACATTTAGCGTAGGTATATTGCGCCGCGAACTTTGCAAGCTACGCGACGCAAAATACACTTAAGTGTGTCTGTAGCCGCTGAAAATACGCCGAATATAGTTAACATCGGTCGAACGAAAGATGCGAGCACAACATCTACGCTCGGCGTATCGATATAATACGCGCGGTGAGGCCCCGCAGGAGAATTTGTATGTAATGCGATGCATATGCGTAACGCGGCGAAACATGAGCCGCGCAAGATACGTTCAGTGTCTGCAGCCATAGTGATCATTTCCCTTCTAATTTCGTAATTATTATCATGAAAGCTAAACGAATTTGTTATTTTTATGCAAGGGACAAAACCAATCCTTATGTTTCTTTACCCTCATAGTAGAATGCATTCAAAGTTTGTATGTGTTGTCATGTCACTGAACAACCGACACTGGCGCCCTCTAGTCCGCGCGCCACCCTACGTGCAACCGCGTTAGTTAAGACGAGACTATATTTAAATAAATCTATTTAATAAACAACGATTAACTTGTTTTCTATTATATTATTGCAATAATTATTATTTTATTGTGTATTATATGGATCAAATTTTATTCTTGTTGTTTTATTGTAAGTACCTTCCTATGCCACTAATGGCGCCAACACCGCAAGCTCTAAGCAATTTCATTGGTTAAAATGTGTTCGACATTGTTGATAATGTCAATATAACTCGTTCTGATTGGTTGTCTTTGAGGTCTTATGGTGGTGCTGCCATCTGCTTTTATTTTGTGTATTATCTCCTATTGCAGTAGGTATGATGTTATTAGAATATCGGTATATGCTGCTCCTTATCCTTCCAACGGATTATCTATGGAGTGCTACTCTCAACATCTTAAATAATGGAGCTGTTCGCATCACATATTGTTAGATTTTCAATCTTTAACCGTATAGTCCGTAGCGGGCCCCGAAAGGGGACGAACACAAGAACTACCGTAAACTCGTTTTCGACCCCGATCGCGGCCCAGAATTAGGTCATACGACATCCTAATTAACAATGTAAACATTTAATTATCTACATAACGGATCTTGTTATTGGATGAAATTTATAAGAACTAAATAAAAATCTCAAGTTTGAGTACCATTGAATCAATCCTATTTAGCGCACGAGTTTTAATATTTACCTTTACAAAACTGAATGTATAAATGCGATAACCGCCATTTGATGACAGTCGTGGTGGACGCTAAAAATCATAAAAAGAATGGATTCTGGACTACCAATCATCACAAAATAAGTAAATCATTTATTAACTCGAGGAAATCATCCATAGTTTTGGTAATTTTAGTAGTGATAACAAAGTTTTTGATATCCAAAGTAAAAGCTTCCCGCCAGTTGAACTTTTGTTGTTGTTCATTTATCACTAATATCACAAATTACACAGTAGGCGTGGTTAAAAACAATTCATCATCTATAGACAAATGCGATATACTACTAGAAAAAGCCCATGTTTTAACGTAAAACGTAAACGTACGTAAAATATCACGAAATCTTTGTTAACACTACTCAATTTGGGATTCAGAATCAGCCGCCATATTACTTTTTTATGGTTAATGATGTGAGAAAGTGATTATATGAATCGATTATTTCGTTGTGATTTTGTTCGAATCGATTTAATAAAAAATAAGTAACACCAAAAATCGTTTTTTTTAATTATAGTAAATATTTTACATGTTTGATGTAATTTAACATTCTATCTATGTTAAAATTATAATCAAGCAATCAAAGATACTTTTTTTTAAATATCGTAATAAGTCAGTAGGTAGTAGGTACATTTAAATAAAATAAAATAGATTTAGATTCATCATAAATCATAATCCTCTGTGGCTACATCAATAAATATTCGTACCGAAACTTCACCGTGGAATCCAATGCATCCGTAGACTGATATTCTTTATTCAAAATTCAAAAAATAAATTCTAATTTGACGCAATATCGGCAGTAAAATAATAATTATCTACGAAACGTTCCTTGTAATAAGGTTTAAAATTGTTAAACGGGATCTTAATAGTGCGAAATCTAGGTACCTCGCCTACGCCTTCATGTACTAATTTTAAATTGCATAGGTACCTACATAGAATATTAATTTTATTATGTCCAGGATGGTTGACGGTTGTGAATAAGCGAAAAAAAAACAGAAGAGAGGTGAAGAGGGTGAAGGGGTCATACATTATAGACTTTATTTTTTGAAGGCGTAGATGGTATAGGGTGCCCAGTATATCTGACATAGGCGTAGTGAGTATTTGATTTCGGGGAAGATTTAATGGCGGAAAGCTTTTGGCATTCTCGATGCGAGACATTGATGAGGCCTTGGGCCATCTTAAGTCGGATGCTGACCGGAAGCATTTACTTATAATGTAGTAGTTAGAATTCGAATAAGTTAGAACGTAAAACGAGCAATGAACATGCTGTTATGTGAAAATGGCGAATAATTGTAACATTACACGAACTCTTAAATGTTTCACCTCAGACTAGGCACCTCTGGGTTTTGAAGTAGGATTTTATTTCGAGATCGATTTTAAACGCTTTATGAAATTTTGCTCGTTTTATTTGGACAGGGGTGCAAAGGCAACAGTAGTTCAGCCATCTTTACTTGGCACTTTTACAACATTTTTTAGACCTTAACATTTTGTCGAGCTGATAGTCGCAGCGGATAAGCCTTGCAGCAGTAGGTAGACATAAGTTATTCTTAAATTCAAGATGGCGGCCTTGAAAATTTACTTATTATTTCATAATTATATTATTTCCATAGATTTCGGGGGTGCTGAAGCCGAAAATAAATTCTACTCCTAAATCCAAGATAGCCGTCATGAAAGTTCACTACCTAGTTAAAGTCAAGGTTTGGTCATAAGACTCATCATCTTCATTCAGTCGAAAGGCGTCCACTGCTGGACATAGGCCTCCCCCAAGCATCGCCATATCTTTCGGTCCTGTGCTTTGCTAAACTTAGGGCCGAGTCACACCGGAATGGCAGCGGCCGGCAGCGACGCGGCGGGCGCTTTCAGTGCGAAATAATTTTAAACTTTATTTACATCCTTAAAAGACCAGTATCGCTTGAAAAGGTAGCGAGGCCGCCGGCGGCGACGCAAGCGATCGCGCGCCACGCGCGTCTTCTCGGTGGTTCTGCCCGCGGGCGGCCGCGCGCTCCTCACCCCCGCCGCAACACTGAGCGCACCATTTCTTTGTAGTCTAGCGACGGGATACGTTGTTCTTCTTCTTCCGCAATCCGCAATAAGTGCTATAATAACCAATTCCATCATGTTCACTCCAAACACACGAGTTTCCTTGCCGAATGTAGAAACTAAACTAGTCAAGAGGAGACTAGGCGCGTGGCCCGTGGGGTCTGGAGGTCGCGCGCGGCCGCTGGCGGCCTCTGCCATTCCGGTGTGACTCGGCCCATAAGTGGCAGTGGGCACATTGCTCGCAAAACGAATGGCCGATGGGGTCCAAAGGTTCTGGAGTGGCGACCCTGTATAGGATTCCTATACATAAAAATGGAACTTTATGGAGGTGAAAGCCAAGTAAGTAAGAAGTAGAAACAGACACAAATAAAACAAAAATAGCTTTATTTTAAAAATAATATATTTTGTACAATATTTGTGTGTAAACAACGAACTCTTGCGTCGAAATACAAAATGTCGTTAGAATGTAGTACGGAATAGATACTTTTACAGCAACAGCTAGTGTTAGCAGAGTTCAAGAAGATGATATTGAACTGCTGGCAAGTAATATTAAATAGAATCTAATATAATAACTTCCTTTTCGAAGTCTGTTAAAAACTGATCGCTTATAGCGTCTTCCAAAAAGGGAAGAAATAAAAACAATAACAAGATCTGAAGTGAAATTTTGTTTGAATAAAATTGTCCAAATTAACTATACTTGGGAGCAAATAAATCGAGCCACTTCTATTTTTCACGTAGGTATAATTGTTATTATTTTTAGTATTATGGAACAGATCAATTCTAAACATATATCGTCTAAAAGGTTATTTGATAACCTTTACAATGAGGGTAGTCTTTTGTAGTTTGAATTATATAATTCATGAAACCAAAACTAATAACCAGGACAAGTGAAAAAAGGAGTGGCTTGTTTTCTTTGCTCCCAAGTGTATATTTTAAAGTTCGGTAAGTTTAAGTACGGGATTAAACTAATTTAAAACAAAGTAAGTAAGTATATAAAACAATACAAAAAAAAAATCTTCATAAATTTAAATAAATGAGGAATTGATATGAATATTGTAACATAAATGTTAGTTCAATTAAAATGTAAGTATAAGATAGTGCGATAAACGGCTCAAGCCGCCTACACATAAACCTACTGAACGGGATTTTATTAGGCGGGTTATACATCTAAGTTAAAAAATGTGAAATCTTTTGTATTGGAAAATAAATGAAAATAAAAATAGTACCTATAAAAAAACATGGCGAGAAACCGTAAATGTATACAACGCAGGACATAACCTCACTAAAAAACCGTGCCCAGTTCTTTGAGTAAGTACACTGAACGTTTTCTAGATATAAAAATCATAAAACAGTGGTGCCGATACTCTTGTTCAACTACTAAACTAAAATTAGAGAATTACTATCTTTTAATAAAAGATAGCGCGAGAAAGGACTGCAAAAAGTACGCCTTGAACTTCATCGTGTTTACAGTCGATACGTTCTGACGTGTCATCTAAATTAGTAAGGAAATTTTAGTTCAACTAAAGGTACAAGTCCGAGAGGGGCTGCAAACTGCAGACTGCACCGAGTCGTCATCGGAATAGCGCCTTTAAGGTGTGCACTTTAAAGGTGCTATTCCGACAGCGACTGCAAAACTGCAACCACAGACCGCAGCCGCAGATCGCACCGCAAGCGATACTACTTTTGCAGTTTGCGGTCTGCAGCCCGTCTCGGACTTGTATCTTAAGGAACAATGGGAAAGTTTGTTTGGACCCCGTCCCCAGCAGTGTAGCACTATGGGCCATGTGTGAAAAAATAGATGTTATTTTGAATAACAAATTACTGAAAGGCTTGTGTTTAAACACCGCCCAAAAAAGTACCTATTTCGCAACCAAAAAAACGGTTACCAAAATGGATTAATGGTCACCAAATAACGTTTCTTAAAATATTATGAAATAAATCCATTTTTTCCTATTATTGTCTGTCATAAAAATATATGGACGCGTAAAGGAGCGTCGACGGAGCCCCGCTGTGCGGGGCTCCTATTTCTGTCTGCAGGGTTTAAAGTACCCTTCGAACCTAACCTATCCGTGTCGGGGTAAAGAATTTGGTGACCGTTGATCCATTTTAGGAACCAAAAATAATATTTGTGTAAGGTTTGTGATTTTTCTGATGTTATTTCATTTATTTTGGATCATAATATTATATGGTTTAGGGCCCTCATAATAAAGTCAATTGATTTTTTTGGAGTTGTTTATTTTATTTGGTGCCTAGGCTTAGAGTCTTAAAAATATTTTTGGTGGCCGTCTAAATTATACCCTTACTGAAAGTATGGAAGAATAATGTATGAATGTGGCAAACAATATTTATTATTTAATTATTTTTATATTAGACTTCTCTTTACTATTTTATAATTATTATCATGTTCTTAGATTTTAAAAACAACAAAGTAGGTAATCAAAAGATATTACAAATTAATCTGTATACTTATGGTTCAGTCTAGTAATAATCAGTATGGTTGTAGAAATTAATGCTTCTAAAAATGATATTTATTATTTATATTAATACTATTTTAAATACAAAACAATCATAGAGGTTATGAATAAACAAATGTAAACATGAAGGTTGAAGAAATGAATGATAAGTTAAAGAACCTCACTGGTAATTAAAAATATTTCATAATAAAAATAATTTATTGTGTTTTTACCTTTATGGATGAATAACTTTTTTACCTTATTATTCACACATTTACTGCCATACAATAAAATTATGTATTTTTTACGCTCTTTCATTTGATATATGACAAAAAGTGCTACAAGGGTGGGGACGCTTTTTCCCAATGTTCTTTGACAGCTCTTATTTACGTCCCTTTCTTATTTTATCAGAGTGAAAAAGACGGCAATAGACTAAACGAAGTTTAGTTTGTACACAACAGTATCGAGACCAATATTAACTTGCCAGCCGTTTAATTGTTCGTCTATTAAGATTTATGTTTAAAATATAATTTACAGCAATAAATATAAAAACAATCACATAACTATTAAAACATTGAAACACTTTCTTTGGTACAATCATTTAGGCGTCATGTTTCACACGATTTTAACAAAAACAGGGGAAAGCTAATTAATACCAAATAAATAAGGAACAAACAACTTGTTTCATTTTGAACTAATTGCAGATTCTAAAATCGAAAGAATCTCTTCATACGCTTGTCTTTTAATACCTTATACTATATTATGTAAAAAGATAATTTGCATCTGCAACTATCTCAAAATGAAACATCACGAATATCAAAACAAAAACAATCAATTTGCATAATTAAGTAATAACAAATTAGCATTTATAATAACAAATAATCAACATACACAATAGGCATTATAGACAGGGCCGGATTCAAAGGTTCAGAGGCCCTGGGGAACGAAGAAGTGGAGGCCCGTGTATTTTTTTAATTACCTCATTAATGTGTCACTTATATTTCATAAAATCTAAAATGACTGACGACAAAAAAAAACTAAACCTCATATTGTGGAGAGGGGCCCTTCTCTTGTTGAGGCCCCGAAACTAAAGCTCTTGTTGCCCTCCCTTAAATTCGGCCCTGATTACAGACGCAAAAATACACCACAAATTACTATTTTAGTTTCTATATTATTTCAAAACTGTAAAGATGTGTTCATATCTAATCTGCTGCTTAAACAACTATTAGTAGTAAGAGATATTAATCAGCCTAGGTAAATTGAAACTATTTATATTGTTATCATGTCTTGCTATGCCATTTTAACACTATCAAATCTTTACTATCCAGATGGTAACGATTTCATCGTTTTTAGTGGGCGACTTATTTTAAACGAGCAAGTGCGATTTTTACAACTCACTGTGCAACCAGACTGAAGTAGCGAAATGTGCTAATACTAGATTAGGCACATTGGATTTGCTGCCTAAACCGGGCTATGACCATCAGGGGGATTAATAACGTCACACTTGGTTAATCATATTTCTAGGGCCAGATTTAAAGGTTTGGAGGCACTGAGGCAACGAAGAAGTGGAGGCCCGTTAAAATGGTTAAAAAAAGTATCTCATGAATACAACATTTTTCTCTTTGTCAGAGAAGACGTAATTTTATTTTTATCTAAAAAAAAACATATTTTGAAGCCCTCAGGACTAAAGCCCATGTTGCTCTCCCCTGAATCCGGCCCTTCATATTTCGTTTCATATTCGTAATCATAACTGCAAGTGGAGTGCAAGTGCACTCGTCACGCAGTTGCACTGACTGCATCTTAACTGCTTTCAAACTGCATTTAGCAGTTGCATAGTTTGCAATTGCGACTGGATATGCAGTTATGATTACGAAATGTGAAGTTATTAGATGCTTAGAAGCCTAAAACGCCGCTCTGCAACAGTCTGGTGACCTAAGCATCATCTACCTAAAGCGAGCATATTTCTTGTTACAATACAATGAGGAATCGAGCCCCGAGCCTACAAGCTACAGCTTATCCTAATTACAAACTATAATAAATAAAATCAACAACATAACAGCGAATATCGCAATTTAATACGACAATCAAATATCTCAACAGCCTCGATCATTCCTAACTACTATCCATTAACATCTGACTAGTAACACTCTGTTAAGGACGTTCAAAAGGGTAGAAGACCCATTTAAATCTTATATTTTAAAAGTCTGAAGCGCCAAATACTAGCACGTTATATTGAGCAAGTCGGCTTCTGCAAGTTTTACGAAATAAGCGAGCACTTGCTGCGATTACTTGCACAATAAAATTTGCTAGTGGGTTTGGCGCTTTGTAATAATAAACCACTCTCAAAATGGCGGCCTGACAGCAGAATCCCAAGTGGATCTGTAAAAAATTAAACGCCGTATGAATTTCGCTCTAATCCATTAATGGATTACATTCCACTTTTCATTTTTAAATCAAGTTTTTTGTTAATTCTTATTTTCTATACTTACGTGGTATCAAAACGAGCTTCCAAATGAGAGTCATTTATTAATACGAGCCAGTCACTTATGGCTTAATTATCATATAAAAGATCAATTTAGTGACGAAGGCCTAGTAAGCCAACTTTATCATACTCCCAAAAAATTAGTTTTACCCTCTCTACGTCGGGTTTTTGGAAAACTATTTTTAAACAATCCATTTCAACGCCCAGGTAGTACGTATTTTTATAATTTATCCTAGATAACAATTCAATAGAATGAAACAATAACACATCAAAATTTATAACAGACCGAATAAGTACTAATGCCATTGAGCATAATTATCTTTAGACAAAAAAAATATTGACTAGTGACTAACAAGATGATTTTTATATATTTTATCTTTAAGATATGTAGCTTGAGTATGAGATTTATTTAAAATTTCGTTTTGATAACTATTTACTTATGTGTATAATCTACATTTTAATGCAACTCTTTTTTTTTTCAAAATGGCGCAACTTTATTTGGCGGGAAACTACTCTTTAGAACAGGCGGAACTCGATTCTATAAAAAAATATTTTGTGCTTTAAACGCAGTTACTAGTGTTGCGATGAGAATTGTCAAAACTACTAATAAAAATAGGTATCGAGATTAAAAACAGCTATACCTACATGTTTATTATAATTTACGTCTTTAACGTTCACCTTTATCATCAAGGCACACCACTATAGGTCCGGTCCTTCCACGAGCCCAATAAATTTAGTATAAATATCTAATTTTAAGCTTATACCTATATCTTCACGACCAGTGTCCCTTAGGGAGTGAGCACAGCTCCAAGCGATGCCAAAACTATATTGGTCGGTAATATTGAAAGACTCCAGTACACAATGGCCCATGCTAAAGGCCGCGCATCCATCGTTTTACGTCAGAAATACGCAAGCAAAAGTCATTGAGCACTGGAGTTAATAGATATAGATATTTTTTTTGGATATCAAAAGTAACTTCGTCCCATGCCCGCCACATTGGAAGCTTACGCCTGTTGTATTATAGTGAAACCCGCCAGCGATGACGATGTAGTTGCGATGTTGGTCGTACGCCTCTAATATCTCAAATTATTGCTGATGTCGCTCCAATACTGATCCTGAAATAATTAAATATGGGTTCTTTGTTTTTCGATGCTGAGTTTATAAGATAGATAACATAATAAACAACAATATACAATGCAACCCTTGATATCGGCTAACGGAACTGAACTGAACTAGGACCGTCGGATTGGTTGGTCAGATTGGAACCAATCTCAGACTTAATTCAAAATCTCTACATAAATGTAGATTTTTGACATTACTTTTATTGAATTTTTGTCGAAAACCTACTATCAATCCCGAGACTTTGAATTGAGATTGGTTATTGTTTAAGGCTGTTAGAGATACCTCGCTATTTACATAGTTACTTACGAGTATAATAGGCCGCATTATGGTGCTGCGTGGCGTTGTATTTAACAAGGTAAGGGTCTCCCCACACTTATCGACGCGGAATCGGCTTAGACCGTTCGGAAAAAGCTTTATGTCTAGAGGCATAAGAGTGTAACTCGGACAACTCGCCGAGACGAGGTGAACGCCGTCGGTTACACCCTTATAATAAAGCTGCTCACAGTTTCTATTCAAGCCCCAGCAGCCACAATTAAGCAGCTTTAGTGAGAAAGTTCCTTGAGGCGTTGGTTTAAGATAACAATGTATGTTACAACTACCTAGGGCCCACTACTGCTTTTGTTCAGAGTATTACTCGACTGCATTTCACACTCCCCGATTCCACTCACCTAACAAACCTAGTGCGGCCGGCCACCTTTCCCGGCGCGCTGCGGACTGCCCGGCACGGATGACGATGACAGGCCGAGCTCGAGCGCGATGTTCTTGTCTACAGGGCTCCGCTTCAGGTAGTCTGATATGTGCTGCACTATCAGATCAATTGCCACTGGAAGTAAAATAATGTTTACATTAACACGATTACACGAAAGTAGGAAAATAAGACCCTTCACACAATGCAGATTTTGAATAAGTGTAGAGAGTTAATGTAAGTACTGCTAATTTGATGTGCTAGTTTATAGTACCGCGGTGTGAAATAAGTAGGTAAATAAAACTCGACGATAGAAACACGTGATTATAAGTATTCAGGCGACGCCATAAAAAGAGAAGAATGTTGCTACACTGAAATATAACTAAGTTAAAAATGGTGGTGTTGCCAATTACTGGTATAAAATAACCCAACAATAAGGTAATGTTTTAGTTAAATGATTACCTAGAGCAGGGGTTCCCAACCTATTACCCTATGCGCCTCCCTAAAGTTTACGCTAAAATACTACGCCCCCCTTATCTCAACTCAACTAGAATGGACAAAAAAACAAACGATGAAAACTTTAATGGAATTTATTAATCGTGTACAACGTATAATAATGACCATTAGTGAGAACATTGGGCCTGCACTTTATTTACAATTTTATCAATTATCAATTAAAAAAAAAAAACAATTAAAAAGCGCGCGAAATTATGATTTTTTTTTAAGCCGCTCTTCGCGCCCCCTTTGGATCACCCTACGCCCCCCAAGTGGGGCGCGCCCCACTGGTTGGGAACCCATGACCTAGAGCGAGTGACCCGTGAGTCCCGTGACATAGTACTTTCATTGTCTTCCAGCTAACTTCCAAGTTGAAAAATAATCTGCACTGTGTTAAGACTCTTGTACTGAATGATTTATGAGCTAAAACTCAGCATCAACCTAACTGATGAAGAACGCACATACTTGTACGTGCATACCTATACGGTCTTTTGTTTCAGATGGAAAGTGAACCGGGTATATCATGGCTTAAACTAAATTTTGATTTACTCACGCATTAGTTACCTATGTAGGCGAGTTAACTTGTCGATTACGCGAGTTAAGTAGAAAACCTCATTTGGACCTGGTGCAGTACTTGCTCAACTGAGATAATTCGCTACTTAATACTATTACTCATATTCCGATTAACATACACATAAGTAGCGAGTTTGCTTGCATTTACTGAATTTCACTGAGCAAGTAGTAAGTACCTGCCCACATATCCTTTTATGCAGTTTAGTTGTAAGTTTCATTGAGTCCCGAGTACGCACTTAACTCGCTGAAAAATAAGCAGTCAGTCTATTCTGCGATAACTTATTACGTAACTCGCCAATGTGTCCAAATTTTCTACTTAACTCGTCAAATCGAAAAGTTAACTAGCTACACTTGTGCGTGTAAATCGGGCTTAACTCGGTCGCTACGCTACAGGTTCATACCAATTTACTTTCAAGATAGCAAATGAGAATAAACGGGTGTGTGTCCAGCAATAGGGACAGTGTGAGTCTCCATGCATAAATGAAATTGACTGAAACTAGAAAAGACATAACAAGCAATAATATACAGGAAACAAAAAAAACCTTTTACAGATTTCGCGTAAATTCTTCCTTATTTTTAAGTAATGGTTTTTTTGGGGTAAATTGTATTTCATCGGCATTGTCTGTTACCTATTTACAATCATTACCTATATTTTTGTTTTAACATGATAGACAAATTACAATAAAAAAAAAAAATATACCTACTTTAAAAAAAAGTAAAAACCGACTTCAAAGAAATACTAAAAGGAGTAAAATAATCACCATAATATAAAATTAACAGTTTCAGAAGTCGGTGGCTTCTATTTGCTTCAGTGTAGAGTTGCACCGACTTCTGAAACTGTTAATTTTATAATATGGTGATTATTTTACTCCTTTTAGTATTTCTTTGAAGTCGGTTTTTACTTTTTTTTAAAGTTTATTTTTTATTAAATACGTTTTAGTGTCATAATTTTAACCCCCTCCTTCATAACCCTTCTTTTTGGCTTTGACGTAGTCGGGCATAAAAAGTCCTTTCAAATGATACCTTACACGATATAATGAAAACATTCCAAAGGGGGGGAGGGGGGGACAAGCACCCCCTCCTCTTTTCAAGTAGTCAGTTCCCAACAACAAATATAAACAAAGCAATATTAGTAATTTGAGAATTTTGCTTTGATCCGATGAGGAGTTCCGTTCCATATCTCTGAAGTTCATGGTCTAATCATAACAAAATTTAAATGGGACCAATCGGGAAGTATACCCTCTTTCGAACAAAACAAGAATTTTTCAAATCGGTTCATAAATGACGGAGATATGAGGTAACACACATAAAAAATAATAAAAAAAAAATACCACCGAATTGAGAACCTCCTCCTTTTTGAAGTCGGTTAAAAAAGACTTTTAGATATTTTTCGTGTCGATTCACCCAATTTCATTATGTGTACTTTATGGGGATGGAGACTCACACTATGTCTTCCAACTGATATGGTAATGATATAATGTGACCATTATTATTATTTTTGATCTATTACAGGAGTTTGATATGATGGTGCTCAATATGACACATTGACAAGACACTAGCCAAGCTTGAAAGATATCCAGTCTCGAAAGTACCAGGTTCAAACCCCAGGTAAGCTTGCAAAAAACGCGGATAAAATAAGGTTAGAGAGAATTAAGATGTAAATACAAGACGTAATATGTAGATACTCGTAACAAGAGCTATAAAGTAAAATCAGATTCAGACAGAATAGAATTTTTATTTTGTATCAGATTCCATTTATAAACTTTTAATTATTGTAAAAATAAAGAAAACGCATTTAGGTTTGAAAACACTTTATTCCTTTAAAATATACATACATAACTTCAATAGTACATTGTTTAAAATGGAAATCATACAATAAGATAGGCAATACATATTGAACATAGGTACATTGTTTGTGCAGATTACATAATACGTACATATTTGTAAAATATACATTGTTATGTATGAAACGATCAAAAAATTATTTTAAAACTCAACCTTTTATAAATCGGGTATCTAAATAAAGCCCAAATTGTTCAATAAGGCAAAGTAATTCCTTGTTTTTATTAAGCGCCAAATCTACTAGAAAGTTCTTGATTTCTGCAAGTTTTACGAACTAAGCGAGCACTTGCTGCAAGAACTTGCTAAATTGCGCAACTTGCTAGTGGATTAACGCTGTATACAGGGTATAAAAGAATTCGTGTAATTCCTTCAAACCTCATAATCTACTGGTGACATAGATTGACCATGCATAGGTTTTTTTAAGAATCAACTAAAAAAAGTTTTCAAATAATGAACCATGGCATTCTGTATTTGAGTAATTTTAGCGTCCCAATTAACTGACTGCGTGGAGTGATATCGTGCTAGTCGTGCCCGTCAGCTGTGGCGCCGTGCCTTCATTCATGTATGCGTGGCATCAAAATTTTCTATCGCATAAAATATCATTTGAGAAACAAAAAGTTTATTTTTATTTTTAATCAATCTAAATCCCGTGCGTGGTTAATCTATACCATTAATAGATCATGTGGTTTAAAGGAATTACAAGAATTCATTTACACCCTGTAGAATTTATCAAATGTTAGTCACACCAATTAAACATCAAAGAAATAGTTTTACGTTCATAATAAGACTGTTTCATACAGAACAACGACAGTTTTCAGAGTAAATATAGAGGACACCACACACATTGATCTGTTATACGGACCAATGTTCACTGTATATAAATGCTACTTAAAATGCGGAAGCTCTACATAATAATATATAGGTTGTTCCGATACTCAAAGTCAACTCGGGAACAAATTATATGGGGGAGTTTACGACAATGAAGAAAAAAAAACAGATAAGTTATATTTAAAAATTAGATCTAAGATGTTAAATTTGATTCATCGTGACTTTGAAATTCGAAAACGTTAAACTTTTTTTTTCTTCTGGTTCGTCATTAAGGGGTTCGAATATTTTTCTATGGGAGCTGGCATAGGCCCCTGCCGCCATTTTCATTTTTTTTCCAAGTTGCGGCCGCACGATAAGACTAACATGTATGGGTAGAGGACACTCAAACAAACAAAAAATATTCAGAGATATAGTGCCCTAAAGTGTCACATTGCCGAGATATTTGGACTCAAAGATTTTTTTTCAAGATTATCTCGATATAATATCTCGGTAACGTGACACTTTAGGGCACCATATCCCCGATATTTTTTGTTTGTCTAAGTGTCCTCTACCCATTTATGTTAGTGTAATGGTGTGTCGCAACTTGGAAAAAAAAATAAAATGGCAGCGGGGGGGCTATGCCACAAAGGTTCTATCTCTTTTCCCTTTCATTTTGTTCCCGGGTTGATGTTGAGTTTTTGGACATCCTGTATATGCGATTGTGCATAAACAAATAGTTATAATATATAGGAAAATCAACTATGAAATAAAGTAAATATTCGATACCTAATTTTTTTTGTATCATACAACATTATTTGTTTTATCATATTTGACTATTGTAATGAACATAACTAAAGACTATGCCCACCTTGTTTTGCAAAAGTAACCAATAGTTTTTTTTTACTTCTTAGGTCAGCTTCATATTTATTTATTTTCAATTAAGGTAACAAAACAAGGTAGGTCCTTCAGTCTTGAATTTAAAATTTTGTATGATCAGAAAAAAAAAACAAAATACAAAAAAAAATTGCCTAATATTTCACTATATGTTATTTTTATAACTACGATATTTTTCTCAGGCTAAACGTGGACTATCTCGGCTTTGGATATAAATTGATATTGACAGCCAGATGGTAAATGTCATTTTATGAAATACTACACTCCAAAATGTTGAATCGTGACGATAAAGACTGCACTCAATGTGCAGATACACATATCTATATATCTATATATAGATACACATATCTACATACATATCTATATCTGAGCGAATATTACGATATCGCTCTTTATAGAAGTTAGTGGACTAACACACATGGCGAAGGTATTATATGTATATTTTATCGTTAAGTATCTGAAGATACCTACCGATTACAGATTCTGTCAAATACATAATATACGTGAAGATAACTGCAGATACAAATTTTATTAACTGACATTCTGTTCGTCGGTTTCCATATAAATATTATCGTATTTTTGGATGATACCTTCAGATACTATAAGTTTGTATGCGCAGATAGTCTCAGATAAAATATTATATACTTGGGAGCAAATAAATCGAGCCACTTCTATTTTTCTCGTAGGTATAATTGTTATTATTTTTGGTATTATGGAACAGATCAATTCTAAACTTATATCGCCTAAAAGGTTATTTGATAACCTTTACAACGAGGGTATTTTTTTGCATTTTGAATTATATAATCATGAAACCAAAACGAATAACCAGGACACGTGAAAAAAGGAGTGGCTCGATTTCTTTGCTCCCAAGTGTAGTATCTGCACCGTGTTTGACAGCCTTTACTTCATCTACCTCCAATCATGGCTGTGACACTGTACGCGTTTAGCTTAAAGATCAATATAACGACATAAAATTTTACATTGTTACATATTTTTTTTTCCGTGTTTCCACTACGTTTTATCACATTAAATCATTGGAATTGGCCACACCCTCTGTTTCTTTCAGGTTTAATTTCTAGTCCAATTTTAGGATCGGGTAAATATATATTTCTTCTGTCAGTTCTATCTTATTATTACTAATATTTTGAGAGTTATTTAGGATAATTTTATCTTATATGAAGAAGATTGATGAAAGCCTTCAGCACAACAAACGCCGATCGTGGTGGGGGGTGTAAGGGGGCTCGCATTTGATATGGCGTGTGCCATTATAGTTCCTCATATAAAACTCACGCGAGCCCGCCAACGAACGCCCGCTCACGACTTGCATGTGTGTTGAGGGCTTAAGACTACGAGATATTAAACGAGACAGTAATTTCGAATATATGGGGTGACTGGTAATTAGTGACCGATACTATAACACATGATTGTACTCATGATAAAAGACAACTTTTCCAAAGAAACATTATTTATAAAACAACAAAAAAAAACATGTTACGAGTCGCGTCCATGCCGTGACGGTATATTAAAAAAAAAAAACGTTTCTTTGGGAAAGTTGTTTGTTATCATGAGCACAATCATGTGTTAAAGTATCGGTCACTAGTTACCAGTCACCCTATATACAGAGTGATTTGAGATGGGGCAGCAAGAGCCTTAAACAGAAAAACGTTCTTAAAAGATTGTCTATATTTTTTTTTAATATTCGGTCTGCACTTACAGATACTCTAAGGACGTTTTTCTGCAGCTACAATGGATAAGGTCTATGAATGTATAAGGTAATCGATACTGTCCCATCTCAAATTATCAGCCCGTATATCATTGTAATTTAGAGAAACAGACGGCGTACACATGACATGATATTTAGTTGTAAACTTTACTAAGTTTGATACAATGAAAATCTACCACTTCCTACATGATAACGTTGATGTAAGAGTCTTTTATTTATTTTTGAATATCGTGTATTTGTATGAGATGGACGACAAAAAAAATGGTATGTAAAATATCTTGCCCGCTTTGTTGACCAGAAAAGCTGTATTTAAATTTAAATTAAAATTTAAAAAATTTAAAACCCAAGTAATCTTGAATAAGAGAAAGAGAATCGGAACTTTTTAAAACATTGAAATTCATCTGTATCAGCCTCCTGATTCAGAACGATTCGATAAGTCAGTTGTCGAACCATTCGATAAGCTATATCTTTCTCTCTCGTTACGAGACTCGTTGACGGAACGAGATAATAAACCGAATAGTTCGACAATTACTGCTTATCAAAAAGGTTCTGTATCGGGAGGCTAGTGCGTTTGGAAGCCAGCTGTAACATGCTTAGGTAAGAGGGCTAGGATTATGATGAAGACGAACGACATATATTAAGTTTGCTTAGGTTCAATAATTACACAAAAAACAATCTTGAGTCCGGCCATTTAAATAGTGTATACAAGGTTAGTCAGAAAGGGGATACTAATCCGCGGGCCATTTAAGGTATCACTGATGACTGTTTTAAAGCATGTGTGTTAAAATTTCAAAACTCGATAATTTTAGATAAAAATTAGTCATACCTGCTTTAGTTGCGAATCCAGAAAATGGAGCTTGTAAAGACAAGCTGAGCAAAGCTGAGGATAGATAGTTTTTAGCGTATTTTTTATGGAATCTTTAAATTGCTATTTCTCTCAGACTATTGGCTTTTGGGGAAATTTGTAGAACAAAAGTTATTCATTAATAAGGGTACTTTAACATTCTTTCAGATTAGTACCCCCTTTCCGACTAACCTCGTATAAGTTAAACGAACCTTTTGATATTGAAACATACATTTTGCTTTGAGAATCCATCAATCATACACACTTTTAGAAACTTTCACATTTAGTTAACGTCACGTCACTTATTTTTGTTTTTTAAACATTATATTTTTAATGGATTCTTAAAGCAAAATTAATGTATTACGTTCATAGGTTTGTTTACCTTGAATACAGCATTTTTATAGCTAGAGTATACAAAGACATGTCTTTGTAGATAATCGTTCGTTCTTTGTGCCTTAAACTTTGATAAACTCGGCGCTTTCAAATCTTTACTTAAATCTGTTGTAGGAAAAATAGATTCTATATTAGTAACTATTGGTGTTTTTGTAATTATTTGCGAAAGGCAATGGTAACTTGTAATCCTAAAGTTTCACTTCATTACACAATTTCAAGGAAAAATATTGCACAGAGCAAAATACATAAAATATTATATTAATTGAGACAATGACAATTTTTTAAGGAGAATGTCCTTTATAAAGCAGCTGTAAAAGATACAATACATGTAAAGTAATATGTCTACAATATAAAATAATAATATTGAATATTGTGCGCAATTATATTTTCAGTTATAAATGGATAAGTGCGCATTTAGTATTAAAGGAAAGACTACTAGTATTGTACATATATACTATCTAGTAAGACGATATTGACCAACTTGAATTATGCTCTTAAAGTTGTGCTTGGAGCAGGTTTCCATCAGAATTGGAACTTTCGATTCCATAATTGCGAGTTAACCCCAGCCGTTGCGATATAGTAGCTTAAATTGATGTTTTTTTCTGTAATCTTCACGACAAAAGTATAAAAAAAACTTACATATATTTCTACTATAATGTCCATGCATTTTGTGTAGTGCATGGCTCTTTTACAAAATAACCTACACTGGGAAAACTTAAACTTTATTTAAAAGTATACTCAGAGTAAAATATTCGAAATCTTGTAGGATATGCGCACTTATCCTTAAAAGGCAGTATTTAAAATGCATTATTTTCAAATTGACCACGTATGTAAACTAGTCACCGAACTAAAACAAATAATAAAATTATAATGAATCGCGAATTACTTTCTATTTTGATGGCGTACTATTAAATACTGATCACATACATTACCAGTTAACCCTGATATAACGAATATAATTTAGTACATATCTTATCACAAACTATCAAATTATGAAACATGAAAATTAATTTAGCCATTAAACTTTAATTCCCAATAAATACAGAATATAATATTAAAATTAAATGTTGGTACCAATGTTTGTCGTAGTAACAAATGTTGGTATGATAATAATTTTGTTTGAGATAAATATTGGCGTCAAACATTGGGGCATTTGTTACAAAGTATACATTGTGTGACCCTGTGAAGCGCATTGGACTATAATTCAAAGAATTATTAAATGGAGATATAAAGATATTTTAACTATCATTAACTGTCTACTAAGCCAGACAATTGACGTTAATATTTTACATTGAAAGTTGGAAAAAATACAAACATTCAGTGAGCACGCGCGAGCGTTCTCATTTTCCGCTTCAAAACCAGACAAAATTGTATCAATGGTATTGCAAACGTCCCAATTATCGGCGTAATAGTCCTCTGATAAGTCACTGCAACTGGCGAGGCGTAAGCTGAGCTTTGCATTTGTGTGAGTGCACATAGAATCGATTGCCAAAAAGCAGTATAAACTGGTTTAAACTAAACAAAGGACGCGTCTGCATTCATTCTCACACAAATGCAAAGCTCATCTTAGGCCTCGCGGACGGTACACAACTTGATGGCGTTTTCATAACATTGCACGACACGCTATTACGAATTGAAACTGCTGTTGTAAAGAAATTCATTTGTAAACATTTGCTAAGCCGCCAATCTTCAGCCAACGCGAGCGTAGGCAAATTGATACAAGACGAGTGCTACGGCCTAACTGTTGGTCAGGTTCGAACGATAGCAATACCATTCCCGGCCTAAGATAACTATTGCTTGTATAAGAACAAGTCATATTTTGGTAACACGGTATACAACTACTACATACCCAAAACATTTTTCTAAGACTCGTAATTTCTTTTGTAATTTTAAAATTTTCCACAATGTTTAATTAAGAGCGACCAACCCGTCTTACTTTTCATAAAAACGCCCGTACGTGATTATGGCGTTGTAATAGAAATTTCTTTCAAACTTTTGAACTAATAGGTATCTTGTACTATATCTAGGTTTCTATGAAAACAAAAAATCAACATTCGGAGAAACAAATTCAGTCTAAGCCTCCAAAAATCTGCTTTTTTGCACAAATATTACCTAAACTTTGGCCGTTCTTAATGTACTCATAAATTGTAAAAGTAAAGTAAATATTTTCATAGAAACCTCGCAAATGTAGTGGAGATTCTAAATGACAAACATTTATTTTACAAACTTGTAAGACTTACTGAAAAACACGTATTTTCTGGAAAAAGTTTTATGAAATTTCCGCACACTATTTTTCGTTCGTACCGCCCGGACGAATGATACCGAATGCCAACCGAGCGCTCAGGCGCTATCTCTCTCTTTTCGCTTTGCCTCTTTTTGTAACATTGCGTTGGATGAAACAACAAGCTTATCAACCAAGCACGCGTTGACGATTGACGGACCGGGTAGGGCCCTCTTAATGTTCTACAGAACTATCTACTTTTTGAAATAAAAACATACTTAAACACATAACATAACATCACGCCTGTATTCCCCGAAGGATTGGGCAGAGGTGTACAATACACCCTCATTTCGCCGTGTCCCATGTAATATGAGACAAGCCTATTGCCATCAACTGGATACAAATTCAGGTTCCGGACTGAGAAATTCCATGGATCCGAACCCAGGACCTCACGGTCAGCAGTCGCATTTGCGACCACTATAGACCAACAAGGCAGTCAAACAGTCAGACACACTTAAAATATTTTTAAATCTCCATCAGTCGTCAAGTTCGTAACAAGGAGAGAACACGCTATAAAAATATTCTTAAACTATATGCTTTGAAAAGCTTCAGCCTTATAATAAACAATAATGGACCTTAACTACATATTACTTATACGTATGGATATTGGAGAAATACGTTGCTTAGAGCACATGAGAAACAAGTATCTCGGTTTTTATGCAGTCCTAGTATTTTTATCTGGTCGTTCTTTTGAAGGCTAATAAGAAATTGTTATTATTAACGACGTGAGATTTTTAAGAAGAAGTTTGTTAACGTGGTATGTTCCACTGCTGGGCAAAAGCTTCTACTAACGTCTTCCAAACCGCTCTGGTTAGTGGCGTTTCAGACATTGACAGCCCCGCCAAAACGTCTAAATCGTCACACCAACTACGCCACAAAAGTACAGTCAATTAGAGAAATAAGTATACAGGCATAGGGTTATGTGTGTGTTGAGTGACCAAGTCTTTGTTATCGCTTGCCTGACAGTGTCTTATATATAAAAAGTTTTGACGCACATAATTACAATGAAAATTGCCTGCGTAGTGCATTGACATCCAATATTTGCCTGTATACTCTTTTGTTGACTGTACAACTCCAAAACTTTTTAAAATATCAAGAAACTTTTCATGATGCTTTAGTGTTGGTACGATGACGTTGAAAGAGTTTATCAGTTCGACATTTTAGGTGACGCTGATGACTATTAGATCACCGGGCAACAAAATGTCTAAGTATTACAGGAGTTCTTACAAAAATATATTCAGCAAAAACAGATTTATATTTTAGTGGACTACTTGTTTTCTAGCGTGACAGCTGACATTTTGGTTGGAGCAATCATGAAATTGGAAAAACAAGTGAAAGTGCCCTCATACTTTCTTAGTACGGGAACCAATGTCTCCAACTTGACATACAATTATATTGAAAGATATCAAAGTTATACTTTATACATCTCTGTGAGATACATTTTTTGTCCTGCTATCATTTCTACACGTTATTATTGCACAATAAGGCATGATCTTAATATTTTACGTATAAGTTCAACTCGTTGTCACAGCAAGTAACTCATCGCGTGAGTCTATAAGTTAAAGCAGTACCTCAACTACATATAGTCGCCTAAATTGACACACTTTACACGTACTGAAACAAGACCTCTAAGTGAGCTTCACAATGCAGTCAGTCACAGCTGTCATAGAGTACAATAAAAAGAGTATATTACACTCAATATACATTGCGTGTCTGTGTGAGTGTGTCACAGGCGATTATATAGTTGAGAGCAAATAAATCGAGCCACTTCTATTTTTCACGTATAAGTAATTGTTATTATTTTTGGTATTACGGAACAGATCAATTCTAAACATATATCGCCTAAAAAGTTGTTTCATAAACTTTACAATGAGGGTAGATTTTTGTCAACTTAGAATTATATAATTCATGAAAACTAATAACCAGAGTGGCTCGATTTCTTTGCTCCCAAATGTAGATAGTGGAGGTACTGCGTTAGCTTTACATATCTACAGTAGCGTGAGCCAGTGATGCGGATCTCCGCATAATAGTGACACGCGCGATAGCTGGCACTTCCATTTGTTTTTTTCTATTCCGTGGTGAGACCAAAGTCAAGCAATAAACTGCGATGGGCCGAGTAACCTATAGTCTCGTCTCTCATGTGCTAAAAGCAATAAAATCGGATAACGTTTACAACACAAGTGTATGAGGTACTGGGACGTCACATACCCTCGACGTTCAGTGTTCGTATGTGACTTTGTGATCTTAGTACTTGTTATAAAAAATACATTTCTTCAGAGAAAAATATAAAATAAAAACAGTACATAAAGCAGGGGAGACATCAAGCGGCGCAGAATGTGTTCGTATGTCATGTGTTATTATGACCTGTCAATAATTTCAGGGTTATTTCAAATTAAGTGGCGGAATTTCACAGGGTTATCATGAATAGAACACACAAAGACGTAAACTTTAGTTAGTTAGATAACAAGATACGGAACTAATGCTATAGCGAAGAGCGAGCTCGTTATCTTATAAATTAAAGTATTTTATTTTATAATAGAAAACAAACAAAAATAAAATGTATGGAACGTATTTAAAAAATAGGCGATTTCCGAAAAGTTGTTCCACGAAATTTGTTCAGTTTCTAATAACGAACCCCACAAAATTCTTAGGATTAATTTTTAAACAACCTGTACACAACTATGTCGATGTACTAAATGGACCTAACAAACACTGCCGCCTCTTGACGTCCCTCTATATTGTCGTAGTTTAAATTAAGATACGACAATAAACCAATCTTAAAATAATACTAAATTCATGAAAAGTTCCGCTTTTACATTTCCTTTGTAAAAAAAGTGGTCTTTGGTCTAAATTATTATGCGAAATTGTTGACTCATTAGTCTTACCAATGGTCTGTAGTCTATGGCGAAACCATAATCTACATACAATTCTTGCCAAACTTTCTAGCCGCTCTGCAAGCCTGACTGACATGCGCAGTGCGACACTCTCGCGCGATTATCTCATGTGATTAAAGTCATACTTTATCTCGTCTGGTCACGAGATAATGTGGCGATAAAATTATGTCGCGCTGCGCATGTTTGCCCGTCTGAAGTCAGGAGCAGGGCTGCGTAGAAGCAAATTTAGTTTTTTGCTTCTGCGCAACCACTCGCCGAACTACAGAGCGGCCAAAAAGTTTTTCGAAAACTATATTAGTCTACAACATCTAAATCACAATGTGCAACTAATAATAATCTTTCGTAAACGCGAAACAGTCCATTAATTAAATATTATTTTTGTCTTGTAGCTATAAACATAATATGCTTTAGTTTTGTTGGCCTTCGTCGTCCGAAAAACAAGATATTTTTCGTAAATTTATAACCACACAAAACTTGTAGCATAATTTTATAATTACAAGAAATTAAAATTATTCCTGTACCGTCAAACGAAAAAATCATACCTTATTCAAACAAAAAATCGTAGCAGGTACCTCGGTCACAAAGTCACATACTGTCTTCGAAACTAGGACTATCGGCTCAGCGTATCTTCAGAACTCCCGGACATTCTTCTTCCATTCGTCTCCTCCACCTCCTGATGACCGTTGCACCCGTTCACAATCTTCGGGGGCGAAGCCCTCTTCTTGTACATGATATCCCATATATGATGGACGATTAGGTCAATAGCCACTGCAACAATGCAAAACGGACTTTAAACGCGAGTGAATACGGACGGTATTCGCAGCTACATAAGAACATAGCCGCTGCAAACTGTGTTGCATTTGTTTTTTTTAAGTTCGGATACAAAAGTGACAGTATACGACCTCGTTGCAGTGGCTATGACCTTGTGTCACTTACCTTGGATTTAAAATAACACTTACATTTAAAAAATACGGTTTCCGCAATTTAATAATACTTATATGGTATTTAATCCGCAAGTTATATCAAAACAATCAAATTAACTTTTTCTAATATAACAATATGTTATCAGTAAACGTTTGTCGATATATTTGAGTTAAAACAGTAATAAACGCCAAAATACTGTTATATTTATTAATACTTTGTTATTAATTTTGTCTTATTTAAAATAACGTATCATTTTTGGAGATTTTGGTCTTCTATTTTTAAATATTGAAGCCGCTTTCAAAGGCGACTTAGAATTAAAATATTAGGTAAGCATGTACGCAAAAATAATATACAAATAATATAAATGAAGAAACATTTCTCACCCAGATTGTCGGCTCCTCTGGGAATGATGACGTCAGCAAACTTTTTGGTCTGCAAACAATCGTTTGAAAAATGAATTTGATGCAATTGTGTCACATGATACTTTGTTTTAAAAACAGCTACGTTTTCCACTGTGCTATTCTTCGCTTTCAATAACAGATGATCCTAAACGATATTTGATTGTATAACAATGCACAGATAATGAAACAATTGCTTGATTATGACAGAAGTCACTGGACGGGAAGCGTATATGAATCTCCGTATTCAATTCGTCCCAAAAGGAGAGATGAGTTGGGTACTCTTTTCTAAGGCGTAAATTACACAGAAGCGGCGTAAGGTGCAGACGCGGCGCAGGCGCGTCGCTTTCATACATTTTTTGCGAAAAATATTTGAAGCGGCACGACAAAACGTATGAAAGCGACGCGCCTGTTCCACGCCTGCTGCCTTACGTCGCTTGTGTATGTTTTAGGCCTAAGGGCCTTGACAACTGAAACATCGTACAATGTCCCCTAGATGAGACGAATGAGAGATTAATATGGCGAAAAGAGATCGGCGAATCGTTTCTGCCTGGATTTCATTTACGTTATTTATTCATTTCTTTTTAGAAAAAAAAAATGCGAATGTTCTTAGTGTCTAAATGCTGCTGTAAGTAAAATATATTCAACTCACCGGTAAGCAAAACTCTTCGAAGGCAGGCTTGACGAAGTTCATGTATTGGTTGAGCACTTGCTCCAGATCACGGCCGCGCTCCATTATGTCGCGGGGAACTGGAACATCGTTTGTGTTACTAACATCGTAACATCTTACTGACAGCGCCAGATTTAAAGATTTGGAGGCCATGGGGCATCGAAGGTATGGAGGCGCACTGAATTGTTTATATTAAAAGTACGTCGTGAACGTGTTTTTTTTTCTCTTTTTACAGAATTGGTGTAGTATTTGGGCCCGGCGCAGATGACGGACTTTGTCCGGCCGGGTCTTATCTAAAAAAAAACATGCTCTGGGGACCTTTCTCGTGTAAAAACCCCAGGACTAAAGTCCCTTTGGCCGTCTCCTTAATTTGGGCCTGCTAACTGATATAATTTTTAAAGCAGGAGTTCACTATAACTCTGTATACCGAATCTCGGTTCCCGCTTCACTTATATCTTTTATGACTTGAGCCATTTATGAGCCAGACAATGAGTAGCTGATATTCTCTACATTACTGTTCATAATCTCTAATTTGGATCTGTTCGCTTTACCAACAGGAAGATTTAGAAACATTTTGCTTAACACACTTAGAAATTTGAGTGAATAATTTTAGATTTATCTAGTATTCTTTAACAATAGCTGGTATTTTAAACCCTTTTGCCTTAAATTTAGGTATCAAGACTGTCTTTGTCTTATTGTGTATCTGTGGAGAACGTTGTTGGTTGCACATTTGTATAACCCTGTATATTTTTATTTTTTGTAAAGGTGCGTACAGATTAAGTAACATGTTGTATAACTTGTGTTGTATAACACGTCCACAATATGTAACATTGTTTTTCAACATTGCAACATATAACAATACTGTACACATTAGAATAACAATGCAATATAACCATGTTATAATTATAACACTATCGTTTGTCGTTCTGTAGTGCTATTCACAATGTCGACACGAGAGGACGTTTTGCTAGCTGCTGCAGCGACTGTTGTACTTTTAAATAACAAAAGAAAAAAACGTAGATACTGGGTTCGCCCTAGTTTATTGACATTGTTGTAAATATTAATAACATGTTATATAACACGGTTCTTATTATAACATGTTTTATAACATCCAGTCTCCACATACTGAAACATGTTATATAACAATGTTTTATAACATGTTATGTTATATAATACGTACGCACCTTAATATCTGATGTCTATTTGTTTTCCCGAATAAATAAAATAAAATAATGCCAAAACAGCGTTCTTGAAAAACACATGACAAGACGCCTAGAGTCTGGCAAACGAAAGAAGAGACTGAAAAAGAGCGGCCAATTTTAAAAAAAATCCCATTATTGCAAGCCCAATTAGTATGAAATAACCTAATTTGATACTTTAGAATTATATATTTTTGTAGAAAAATCATTGCCATATAAAAAGTTTGCAAATAATTCGAGTGTCTACTTTCGTTTGCCAGACTCTAACACTGCAGCTATTTTTATTATTTGACATAGTCGCGTTTGACCCCAGTGGCATCTGATGGTAAGCGCCGATAGGGTTAAAGATGGAGCACACGAATCCAAGTAAAAGAAATATAGGGATTCTCCTATTATCCCCCTCTGGCTCTCACATACACACGATAGAACACAGTGAACTGCTTGGCGCCGGAATCAAAATGTTACTGGATGCATAAATCACCATTAGGGCGTTTGGGCACTACAAGGAATTTTACTGTCCGGCAGTCCGATTTTTTACGGATGATTGGCTTGTGCACTTGTCCGTCTTTACTCGGATCGGTGCGGCGCAGTTTAGGGTAGCTCTCTTTGAAACTACACGGCCTGCCCGCTCATGAATAATACTGATCGCGGACGCAGTGCACAAGCATAAACATGTTTTGCATTACTGTCATCTCGGACCGGAAAAAACGGCCCGGAATGGAGAAAAGTAAAATGTCGGACGGTAAAATTACGTAGGTATACCTAAAATAAATGTATATACTAATAAAGTATATACATTTATAAGTAAATTAAGTATATAAATGTATATACTAATAAAGGTAAATGTATATACTAGTTTGTGCACTATAGTGCACAAACTAGTATATACATTTATGGCGTGATATATTGGACCGTAAAAAATCGGACTACCGGACAGTAAAATTCCTTGTAGTGCACAAACGCCCTTAGAGAGCAAAGTAATTACTACTACTAAGGCCGGCCTCATACAGTCTGAATATCTCTCTGAATTCATAATCTTAGTTGGAGTTCATTGCTTGCTTAGTTCACTTTCAACCTGTGGGTACAGCCGCAGCTAGTCGACTTCTACAAATTTTACGAACTAAGCAAGCAATGGACTGCTATGAAGAATCTGACATGTTCAGAATGTGTGAGTCCAGCCTAAGGTCTACAGTTTCTTGAGAGAATGGGTTCTTCAAGATATACTGTAGGCATTTAAAAACATTGCATACCAAAAGAAAAACATTCAATCAACATACCTCTCCTGGCCAGCCTGGTGTCGGAGTCGGTATCCACGAAGAGCTTCATGTGGAACAGCTCACGCACTTCCGGGAAGTAGAACACCAGGATACCCTCGATCAGGACCACGTCTGCTGGGTAGATGGTGTGCGAGCGATGTGGGCTGGTACGATAAATATTATGGTCATGTAACACATAAGACTATCATGCGGTCAATGCTAAGATTAAACACTGCATTTCATCCAATGACTGTCAAAAAGAGGCAAATATTGCCCGGTTCCTATGGGCAAAGTCTAATCGCTTTGCTTACCAATCCCTTCTAATATTATAAATGCGAAAGTAACTCTGTCTGTCTATAAGGCTTTCATGACTAAACCGCTGAACCGATTTTTATGAAACTTGGTACAGAGATATCTGGAACCTGGAGAAGAACATAGGCTATTTTTAAAAAACGGAATGCGCGATAAATGACATCTTCACTTCACGGGCGAAGCTGCGAGCGACCTCTAGTAATAATACATTCACAAACTCACGCCTTTTTCCCATAAGGGTAGACAGAAACTGCAGAACGTCACATGCTACGATCCTTACATACTCCTTTCGCTTCGTCCACGTTCATACATCTTGTCATACACGCACACCGATTGAGAGTACTACGCACCTGTCTTCTTTGAAGAACATCACCAATAACATCGATGCATGCCCTTCTAGAGCGTCCTCTACTGGTGTTTCTTACCACTAGTAGCATTTTTCATTGCCAAACTGGGCGTATAAATGCACTCGTAACATAATTTTAACTGTGATAGCTACTAACGTAAGAGAGGGAGACTACTATACAAAGCTATGTGGCCTTTGCTTCAATATTGGTTTACACAAGTCTTAATTTTAACAAATAACACTCGGAAAGGAGAGAAGTCTTTATTTGCCATAAACATGGTGCAAAGGTGATACAGTCTGGTTTTTTATAGGAGGAATCGGTCATAATGGTTTTCATCAAGTACCTGAACTCCTCAAAGTAATTAGATTCTGCTAAATTTTTTTAGCCGCCATAGTTGTTGTCGCAAGTCCATGAGGCTATAGGAACTTTGTATACCTCATTTGAACTAAATGCTAATGCTAAAACCGTAACTTTCCAAGCTTTTTTGCAAATCATTTGTTTGACCACGAGATAGTTCAAGCGGCAAATACACTACCAAGTTAAATTAGACAAGTAATTGCAGCAAGTGGTCGCTTAGTTTGTAAAACTTCTTGAAGTCGATTTGCTGCTGGTGTGTACATACTCAGTCTAAAGTCGGTTGCAGAAGTCAATTCTTGCAAGCGGATTTGGCTTTTCAGACTTGAAAGAATAACACCTAGGAGTTTATAACAAAAACGTTACTTACTTAATAGAATTCGTGATGTAATCATACTCTGGGACTTCCACCTTCTTGCCAGCCAGTATATCCTTCAGTATAGCCAGCAGTTTCTTATCATCGAACGCGTCAGGGTGATCAAAGTTGAACTGCCCCCGCTCAGCGCGGAGCCTCTCTGAGGGCGTGAGGGTCCTGTAGAACGAGTCCTGGCTGATGCAGACCACGCGGCGCTCTGTCTGCTCTTTGTGCTGCTGACCCAACTTCTCCATAATGCGCTGGCATACTGTTGACTGGGGGAAATATGACATAGTTTTTATTCCTACTATTTTGGTTTTGTTGTGGTAATGTTTAGCAATCAAACTAGATTTTACAATCTATAGAATTCAGCAGAGCCATGAAGGCATGCTCAAATACCCCCATCTATCGTCTTTGCAAAATATAGGGCAAGCGACAAGTCGGAAGAGGACGTCGTAACTCCGAAATGTCGAATTGTTCCCGACGCATCTCGTGAGCCGTTGCAACTTCTTTGTTAAGTAGAAAACTCTCCCAACGGATCAGGGAAAAAGACATCTTTAAAAAATGATTTTAACTATGTACCGCCGCACAGAGCACAGACTCGGCAACTTGATACAACTCCGAGGATATCTTAAAGTTTTCACCCTATTTGCCGAACTTCTGTGTTTGTGAGATTTATAGGTAACAACTCTTTACTATTGAGGGTGGCCTATGTCCAGCAATGGACATCTGAATCATCAAGTTGAACATATATTATAACAAATATCTTATACAGCATTTAATGTGCAAGTTTCTCACTAATAAACAAACAATTAAATGTGAATCCTAACATTGCACAATCAGGCATTATTCCAACTTTTTCCGTTGTCTGATTGTTTTGATGTATAGTGCCAATAACTATACAAGCAATGAATGAAAACAATAATAAAGGATGTTGTTCATGTATATCAATAACAAATGCATATTTTTAGTTCCAATTGCATATAATTCTGCATAAATTGCATATTTCAATAATTCACTTTGTCTTTTAAAATATAATTTTGGTATTTAATAAGAAAGGGTATTGGATTAATTACATTCTCTCTTAATACAAAGTATAAAACAATAATAATAATAAACGTTTATTTGGAACCATTTAGGGATTAACAATCTTTGCAATAGAAACGATGATAGCTACAAAAGTATAAACTGTGGCGCAGCTATCAACGCCCGACAACAGGACAGAGTAATACAATTTGTTCCAGGCTATCTCAAGGAAATAGCTATGAATAATTAGTGAACTTATAACTAAAAATAAAATTAAAAATCAAATCAAGTGTATTGTGAGGTGTTGGGGTGTGAAAGTGTGTGTGTCTGTGTGCGTGTGTCTGTGTGTGTATGTGTATATAGTATGTATGTACGTGGTAGTGTTTGAATGTGGGAGTTGTTATGTTAAGTTACCACAAGTTGTTCAGTTTCATCGTAGGATCTGGATTTTAGCCATTCTGTCAAATTCTTTCTTAATAAATTTCTAGTCAAAGGGTAAATTTTTAATGTCCTATTTATTTTATTATAAAGTTTGGGGCTGATATGGTCGAAGTGGCGACTTGCCACCGCCATAAAAGACAAAAGATTAATAAAAGGTTGAAATAGCACTGTCTCTTTTTCTTATTTGACGTTAGAAAGTGATAGGGATATTTTGGAAGAGCAAACTCACCAGTCCCAGTATAGTGGACTAGTGAATGTCGAAGTAAGCTGTTCAAATTTGTGCCCAGCAGTGAGGCAGATATGCGCAACCACCACACTTTGCCAAGAATGGTTTTTAAGGAGATATTCCACAGAATAGAAAAAAACTAGTGGAACTGCCATGTTTAATTGTGTCACAATTATGTTTTGACACAATGTCTCAAACTTTTGCTTTATTGTGCAATTTTATTGTGTAAAAATAATAGCAGGATGAAATTTATATCTCACAAAGGTATGTAAAGTATAGAACTTTGATATTGTTTAATTACTCAAGTACTGTAATTATACAGGGTGAAATTGTAAACACTCGACAAACCAAAATGGGAAATTGTACTCATCACAATGAACAACTTTTACTATGGGACCAAAGCCATTTCAGGTTTGGTCCCATGGTTCCCATTTTGGTTTGTGGAGTGTTTACAATTTCACCCTGTGGACACAATATATAAACAATGGCAGGTGTCGTCTTGGGTCGACGGAGGGGTGTTACCAGTTAATATAATTATTGTTGTCAGTTTGGCGACACTGGTTCCCATACTAAAGGAGTATAAGGCACTTCCACTTGTTGTGTGATATTCTCAGAATTATGAGGTCCAAGTGTAGCAGCGTTTAGAGAAGAACTTAAAATAGGGTTTTTAGGTATTTTGAAAGGTCAAATTACATGGTTTTAATGAGTGACCAAACTTTAATCCAGGTATAGGGGTGAGTTAGATAATATTGTTATGTTTATCTGCAAAACTCTACATTTCCCAGGAGGGACAGGTAGATAAATTCAATAATAAATTCAGTCTTTTGCTACAAGGAGTTTAGAGTAGTTTTACGAAGTCCTTATAGATTTTAAGTAGCACTATTGTCTTAGTGTTATAGTTCATACCAGCATAATAGTGTATTTTATTTATATATATGTCTTTGGTAAGATTATTAACAGATTCAGTGAATATTGAACATATATTCCTCAATAGAATATCTGTAGGATACATTTTACTATCAGTTGAGTATTTTGTTGACGTTAACGAAAGACGCAATGTTATCAAATTATCATCATTGTTCCGGAAGTTTATTTTTTCATCCTGCGCCGCAATGAGGTTGATGCATAGAGGTTACCTATACATATGACAAAGTTAGTCCGGCCTTCTAGAACTGTTAAACCCTTTTGTTAAGATTATTTTCAACAAATAATGACGCAGATAAATTTTTGATTATGTAAGATACGTTTCAAGTGAGAAAATCGATAATCATGTACCAAAACAATAAGTGAGGCTCACCTTCCCGCTGGCCGTGCCGCCCGCTACGCCGATCAGGAAAGGGGTTTTACTCTCAAAACCATTTGCGGTAGAATAATCCGTAGATTTATCTGCCATTTTAAACGTATGAATAGGTCTAAAAGATATTCTTAACTTTATAACACCAAAATACGCACTCACACGACACTTTTGCAGAAAACCTGACATTGACATTTGAATTGCAGTATTACCAAGGACAAAAAATTGCAGTGTTGCAAAATTTTATCAACTAATTCATTCAAAGTGTGATTCTATAACCTCTTTTGTTGAAGGTAGCGATAAAGCAAACTGGAAACTGGATTATTGTATTGTCAAGGTCATGTTAGGTTTTATAATCACAGTACAGCACAGTAGTACGTTCATACCAAAACAATGAAATGAACTCGTTCTTTTATTTTATTTACGTTGAAAACATCAATTAACATGGCACGCCCCTCCATTGATACTGCAAGTAAAAACGTGTGAGACAGAATATTTACAACGTGTCATTTCTTGGCTTAAATATACACACACACATTGGAGACGGATGTTGGAGGGGCGTGCCATGTTATCGTAGTTGATCTCTAGTAATTTGTGGGGCCTGAGTACAAATCCCGCGTTACTTATAATTTTGCAATAATGGTAATAGCACCACCATTCTTCGTAGGATGTCCAACTTCAGTGATCAATAGCTTATTAGTCGATATTTCGCGTAATCAGAAGTCCAGACCACCAGAAACATTATTACAGTACCTATGTAACCATTCTTATTAGTAGCCCGTAAACTTCCAAGGCTGAACGCGGGTATCCGAATGAGTTCAATGACCGCTTTTATACTGAACAGTCCCTTTACCTTGTTCACAACGCTTGGCATCTGCCGACATAGTACTGCGATCTACCTGGATTGGGATCGCTGTACCACGCAAATGTGCTACAGAGGCCGGGAGAAGGCAAGAGATAGTGGCGAGGTACCGAACTGGCTTAAAGGTTTCCGATTTAGGCCTATAAATGCTTTTATATGGGACTGCCTATAAAACCTTTAAGAAATATTTGCAGGACATGCATAGATTTTTTTTACATTGAATTAAAACGTAGGTTGTATCGAAATTAAATTGCATTTTATTCTGTAAAATGGGCTTGCACGTCCGGGCGTCCTTATTAACTTGTATGTACTTGCCTATTTCTACCTAAACCAAATACTTAGGCTTTTAAATTGTGTGCTCATTCTGTTTTCGCCAGTTAATTTGAAGTAACCATGTATTGATTATACAAACATACGTATTTATTGGAGGTTAACATCACCAGGGCGACAGCGGCAGCCCTCTGCAGAGTCAGCTCCACATAACCGAGTGCGTGTATACGATTCTAGACGTGACATCAACGGGTAAGCAGTGTAGGTCCGTCGGTGGCTCTAGCCTGTACACTATGGTTAACCACTACGTACCCTGGATTGAGAGCCTCGCGTGGTCGTGATTAAGCGGGAAGGACCTTTCACTTTAGCTGAAAAGTGGATGGGGCAAGTTATTTTTGTAATATAAATACAAATTAGCCATTTCATATTGAGGAGACAACTTAAATGTTATATTAAAGTCTATTATAAGCAGTTATTTGTTTATTGAGGTACTAAATATAAAAAAAAAACCTAAAAAATATTTCATGTTTTATTTTTAAGAAAATACGCATAACAAAATTTTACGGAATGTAATGGCAGCTTTCGCATTTTATACATCGTATACAAAACAACGCGATGGTTATTATGTTTTCACCTTCAACAAAAAACAAACTCTTTCCTCCAAAAATACTGCACAAAAATGTAACAAAAAAAATTTTCGAGTTTTTTTATTTAGACTTGGTTTCTGAGTTTCTGGTCAGCTTGTCTGAGTGTTGTGGCCATGTGGAGTTGTTTGACCCTAAGGCGGGCCCACACGAGGTAGTCTTGCAGCCCGATGATCTGCGCGGCCATCAGCGCGGCGCTGTCTGGGTACACCACTGTTGCGCAACCCAGGCCCGATGGCACGGAAAGGGAGGACCAGATATCCTGGAAAATATAAAAAAATGATGAAACTATTGGGACTTCCTAACTAAATACTTGAAGCAGGGAATATATGCCTAGACCAGAAAGTTAATGATGAACCCCTGTTACTCTGTCCTCAAAAAAACCGAGCCAAAATTGGCTCGAACTTCGACCCGATTGACACAAACGCTGTTTTCGCGGATTCTTGGCCCCAATGTTGGCTTAGACAACATGACCGACATCCAGGGCCAAGATATTGGCGTCAGTGTGTGGAACCGGGATGACAAGACAATTGGCTGGCTCAAAAAGCGATAAGATCTAACATTTATCCACTATTAGGCGTTACCTGCAGGTTCACTCGGTTCCTAGGGGAACTCTACATGTACCTGGATATAAAGTATCCTCAATATTAATCCAAGATATGGTCCTTCGACCATGGACAGTCCTTGGACTGCCTTGTTGGTCTAATGGCGCGACTACTGAACGGTCCTAGAGTCGATCCCCAGGTCGGGCAGTGTTATTGGGTTTTACCGTGTGGAATTTTTCAGTAGCAGCCTGAAATCTGGATTTGTGCCCAGTTGATAGGTTTGCCTCCTATTACATGGGACTTAAACATTAGGGCGAAATGAGGGTGTACTATACACCTCTGCCTTTGGGGGTGATGTTATGTTATGGTCTTTGATTAATATATTATCTAGTAGGATTTCTCTTGCTGTGGTTTTGACTGATTTGCCTATCTGAGTAACGTCAACCTCTGCGCACAGATGACAGCATATTATAGTAAACTAAAAGTCGCCCGCAGCTTCGCCTGCGTGGATATCGTTTATCGCGTATTCCGTATTTCTCGGGATAAAAGTAGCCTATATCCTTCTCCAGGTTCCAAACTATCTCTGTACTAAGTTTCATCAAAGTGGTTTCAGCGGTTTAGGCGTGAAAGCGTCACAGACAAACAAAGTTACTTTCGCATTTATAATATTAGTAGGGATATAACTGGCCAATTATAACATTATTACCTCACCATCGTTCATGGTAGGAGCACAGTGTACATACTTACTACATACAGTGGGTCAACGCCCATACATTTGACAGGTCCTATGAAATGTCAAAATTATGTAGGGGTGGAGGTTACGTCCCAAGTATGCAGTATGGCTACTCAGGACATAACCTCCGCTCCTTCACCCCGCAACCCCCCGCACGATTGCTCTGCGACAATGTTCTACTTTGAGCGACTGTAAGGAGTAAGATATAGGTAGACTGTGGTAGGAGTATGTATATGAGGTTGCAGTATTTACCTGGACCATTTTGTCGGAAGGCGGCGGGCAGTTGATCACAGGGTATGACGTATTGCCGGAGAGCACAGGGCCCAGTCCGTTAGACCGGCCGGCCACTGCGATGAACACGAGGGCTCCGTGTGTGTCTTCGTATTGTTGCATGATGCGAAGGGTCTCTTCTGTTGCCTTGTGTGCTGACGTCACGCGGAGGTCTACGCTGAGACCGAGTTCTCTTGCAGCTGTGGAGGTTGGAGAGTAACTGGTATTATCATCGCTGTGTGCTTTGGTCGTCAATTTTTGGAATCTATTCTAAGATGATAAGTTCTCGATCGACGAGGTTCACGATACCCAAAGATTTGAAATAGACTGGATCTTTTACTTTGGCCACGTGTCTTCGGCTATATCACCATCACTATAGATTTTCACCACAGCATGAGCTATTTTCGTATAGCTCGTGCTGACACGAGAGAAGAATTATAGATTAGGGAGGGGGTGTAATAAAAGACAACCTAAAGATTTCTGTCAGGAATATGGATATCAGCGCCTATATTATACAAGGTGTGTTCGAATTCGTGTAATACCCTCGAACCGCGTGATCTACTGGAGACAGATTGACCCTGCGTGGGATTTTTTCAGATACAACAAACTTTTATTGTGTCTGAGTCATTTTAGCGCCCCGATGTGGTTTAGATACGATCGGGTTACCGCAAGAAAAAAGACTTAATTGTTTTTTTTTTTAATTATGCTGAAAGGCGTGCTTAAACTCAAACTCAAAACCCGTTTATTCAGAGTAGACTAGTACTACTTAGTTCTTTTTGAACGTCAGATTTAGGTACAAAAGACTGCCGCCAGAAGCGCCCACCCTTCACCGCTTCCTAGTGTTTATGCTTGTTTAATCTATACCAGTAATAGATGATGTTATTTTAAGCAATTATACGTATTTGTTTACACCCTGTACACTAGACCTTTCGATTATGGAAATTTGTGTACTACAGCAGTTTTTAGAATCCTGACTTATTAAGAGTTGACGTATATTATGCCTTCTTAGTTTACCTTTAGCGATCTTCTGGCAGTGGTCCTGATCGGCGGGCGAGCCCATGAAGACGACGACCTTGTGGTGCACGTTGGGCTTCAAGTGGTCGAGCTGGTCCTTCACCCATCCGAAGTTACGCTTTACCGTGTCGAGGTCCGCTGCCGTCACTGTGGCCAGGTTTCTGTATACCTGGGGGTAGATAAGTATAAGTTAGGACAAGTTTTGAATTAGGTGTCCGATGGCCTATGCAACGTGGGAAGTGAGGACAGCTTCGGCTCAAGAGATGTTCTCAAAGAAAAAACTCGAACATGATTTGGCCATGTCGTCGCAAGTCGAGGAGTTCCCAGAGTTATGGGTTACACCCCTACGTGTTTTTTCCCGTAGTCATTATGGAAAACCGTGTTCATGATGTATGATCATCAGTTCAGAGCATCTATCTTCTATACATAATAATAAATCTGTAGACTTGGGGTGTCGGTACATTGGAAATATTTCAAATAAAATATAGACGTGAGGATAAAGGATAATCAATAGAATCCATTTCGATCTTTTTTTGAGTATTTGTCTGTCTATCTGTTGTCGGTTTGTTTGTGCACGATCTCGTAAAAAGTACTGACTCAATGCGGCACTTTTAGAGACAAATAGGCTGTATGTGCGGATCTCGGATTAACAACATAATTATAGTTTTTGTTTCATCGTAATCGGTTCGCTCAATCAAAAGACATTATAATTTAAAGTTATTAAGAAGTTTCTTTAGTAGACACGTCGCAGGCACAGCTAGTATTAAATTATGTTAGACCTTTGTCTTTGAGTATTGCTTACCTGTTTGTCAACCATGAGCCTCTTGTCGCCAGACGGCCACAGCCTCCAGGAGTCGGAGTCAATGACGTCAGCCAACAGGATGTTACCTGAGGATGAGAATTAAATAAATATACGCTTTTTTAACACGTCATTTGACTTGTCATTACATTGTACCACGGCCTGAAGAATTGTCAAACTTAAGTGGAAGCGGGCGGTTCACATTACTCGCAGAACGGATGGCCGATGGGCCGGAAAGGTTCTCGAGTGGCGACTGTGGGTAGGCCCCAAGGTGGACTGATGACCTGGTGAAGGTCGCGGGAATCCGCTGAAGGCGAGAAGCACACGACCGGTCAATGTGGCGATGTTTGGGGGAGGCCTATGTCCAGCAGTGGACGTCTTTCGGATGATGTTGATGATATTGTAGCGTAGCTAACAGCGCAGCGTAAGTCAGAAAGCAATAAGAGTGAAACGAGTATTTTAAGTTGTTCTCTTTTAAAGATCATAATACGAATGCCTCATTTCTAACAGCTCCACACACTTTTTAATCAGCCCATGATAATTAACCGTATCAAGAAACCTGAAAATGCTAGAGTAATAAAGAAGCCGTATCTTACCTTCGAGGTCAACACCGAATTCAATCTTCATGTCGATGAGAGCGCAGTCGCGGAGAGCCCACGCCTTCTCCAAGATCTCGAACACCAGGATTGTAGCCTTCCTCATGTAGTCTACCTCATCTTGACCTGTTGGTTATAACATAAAACATTAAAATATTTATCAAAGTTAAATTATTTTCTGTGTGAGAGAGAGAGACAGAGCTAAGAATACGAAATTCCTCTTGTCTCTTTCTCTGTCGTATCGGCACGACACGCGGCACGAGTTAAGAGAAAATAGCTGATTCGGTGGTGAAAAGATTAGCCACTCAGCAGGGTTGTGGCGGGTTGCGGTGCATGCAGCTGCGAATCCCGTGACCCCGGCCAAGGGTCAGGAGTAGGAACACCGTGGGTTTTTAGCCGGTAAGAGTCCGGCATAACCCTTCGCCTTCCCCAGGCGAAGGGTATCCATGAGGATTTTCCCACGATAAAAAAAAAAAAAAAAAAAAAAAAGGGTTGTGGCGGGGCTGACTGCCCAGGGCGTGCTGGACATAATTAAGTATCATCACTCGTGTATACTCTTTCAATGTATTCCAATTGTTTCCCTAAATACACTCGGGGCAATGGTAGATTATTCAAATAAAAAGTATTTTATAGACTATGAAGTAGGTATTATTAATTTTATTGGAGTAATATTACCTAAATAGTTTATAAAAATACGTTTTATTTAAATAAGCTTATTATTTCTTTCCGAGATATTAAGGTGTTATGTAGATGATTCGGATTCATTGCTCCTGTGTGTATTTAAATGCATGTTTTTTCTTGTACAAGGCATGCATTACTTCAGTTAAAGAGATAGGCAGTTACGTCCAACCTTACGCTAAAATATCATCATGCGCAACATAATAAGGTTTGCGGACATCAGGCAAGAATGGATTAGCCTAACACCAGAAAATCGTCACATCAGAGGAAATTGTTGAGTAGTAGTGAATTCTATAATCGTTTGATCTATATCTATACATATAATAAAACAGTAAAAAAACTGTGTCTGTACATTGAATATATTTTAAAAAAAATGATTGAGGGGGGTTTAGAAACAGTAATAGAGCACGAATCTAAAAAAAAAATTCTGTCTGTTTGTCTGTTTGTCTGTTTGTTTGTACACGCTAATCTTCGGAACTACTGGACGGATTTGAATGGTTTTTCTTTTGTTGTATAGGTATTAAGTCTGAGCAACATATAGGCTATAATTTATCTTGGAAACTTGAACACCTGATGCAGAACCGCAACAGACCAGCTAAACTATAAGAGATACAAAAATGGTACCATAGCAAAAATTGTTCCACGTGATGAGAATTTTCTGTTGAGAGAATAAATTTGAAGATCTGGAACACCTGATGTGGAACTCCAAGAGCCCAGCTACACTATAACATATATAGGAATGACGTCGTAGCAAGAGTTGTTCAGCCTGATGAGCACTCTCTGTTGACGTATAATAAATGAAGATCTGGAACACCTGTTGTGGAATTCCAAGCGCCCAGCTACACTATAACATATATAGGAATGACGTTTTAGCAAAAATTGTTCAATCTGATAAGCACTCTCTGTTGACTTATAAAAATCGAAGATTTGGAACACCTGTTGTGGAATTCCAAGCGCCGAGCTACACTATAACATATATAGGAATGAAGTTTCAGCAAAAGTTGGTCAATCTGATGAGCACTCTCTGTTGACTTATAAAAATCGAAGATCTGGAACACCTGTTGTGGAACTCCAAGAGCCCAGCTACATCATAATACATATAGGAATGAAGTCTTAGCAAAAGTTGTTCGGTCTGATGGGTATTTCCTGTTGACTTATATAAATCGAAGATCAGAAACATCTGATGTGGAAGCTATCACTAATTTCACTGTATAATTATAAAATAACATAAGCTGGGAGTACCTCCACGCGGTGACGGCGGTAACAGTTAAGGGCTGATTTTCGATGACGATGGTATATCATTGAAAATTTGACTCTACTGGCCAAAACTCCCATTTATTTTTTTATTTTATCGAATAAATATGCCTTCGGGCTTATGTTATTTGACTGTTCAATTTCCTTTTCCATTTATCTGCGTGACAAGGTAGCCTACCCGGTAACGCAGGGGAGCAGTCACTTATATTTTAATTGATCATGTATCTTCACTATAAAACTATAACCATGCCTAGAAAGAGGTCAAATCTTTCCCAATGTTCCAAAGGAGCTAAAAGATTGAGGATCATAAGATCCCAAGAATCTACCGAAGAGCGTCAGGAGAGACTTGATGCTGTTCGAGAACATCAGGCTGCAACTCGCTCCGTGGAAACCTCTTCGGATCGCGAAGCACGTCTGCGTTCTCAGCGTATTTACGCATCTACATCCAGGTCTCTAGAGACCAGTAAAAAATATGTTGCGCGACTGACCGCTGATCGCGAACGTCATGCATTATCTCGTGAGTCGGAGACGTTCACGGAAAGAGAATTACGCTTGAGTTCTCAGCGTATATACACATCGACTTCGAGGTCTCTAGAGACAAGTGCGGAACTTGATGCGCGACTGACCGCTGATCGTGGAAGTCATGCATTGTCTCGCGAATCGGAGACGTTCACGGATAGAGAATTACGCTTGACTTCCAAGCGTATCTACGCATCGACTTCTAGGTCTCTAGATACAAGTGGGGAATGTGATGCGCAACTGAGCGCTGATCGTGAACGTCACGCATTGTCTCGCGAGTCGGAGACGTTCACGGATAGAGAATTGCGCTTGAGTTCCAAGCGTATCTACGCATTGACTTCTAGGTCTCTAGAGACAAGTGGAGAACGTGATGCGCGACTGACCGCTGATCGTGAACGTCATGCATTGTCTCGCGAGTCGGAGACGTTCACGGATAGAGAATTGCGCTTGAGTTCCAAGCGTATCTATGCATTGACTTCTAGGTCTCTAGAGACAAGTGGGGAACGTGATGAGCGACTGACCGCTGATCGTGAACGTCACGCATTGTCTCGCGAGTCGGAGACGTTCACGGATAGAGAATTGCGCTTGAGTTCCAAGCGTATCTACGCATTGACTTCTAGGTCTCTAGAGACAAGTGGCGAACGTGATGCGCGACTGATCGCTGATCGTGAGCGACATGCATTGTCTCGCGAATCGGAAACGTTTACCGATACAGAATCACGCTTGAGTTCTCAGCGTATTCGTACATCTACTAACAGGTCTTTTGAAACGAGTGATGAACGGAATGCGCGACTAACTGCTGATCGAGATTATCATAAATTGTCCCGAACACGCACACAACAAAATATTCATAATCAGTTAGAAAGTGAGAGAGAAAGAATTGCTGGAGTACGGCATGAAGAGACAGAAGAAGAGCGCAACGAACGTTTGAATTCTGATCGACTTCGACATTCTCTGAACAGAATGTCGATATCATCTGAAGAATCGGATGTGGACCAGCTAAAGTATAAGAGATATAAAAATGGTGCCATAGCAAAAATTATTCCACGTGAAGAGCATTTTCTGCTGTGAGAATAAATTTGAAGATCTGGAACACCTGTTGTCTGAACTCCAAAGTCCAGCGACACTATAACATATATAGGAATGACATCTTAGCAAAAGTTGTTTAGTCTGATGGGCATTTCCTGTTGACTTACAAAAATGAAAGATCTGGAACATCTCGAATCGTCTCGCGCATCCCGTCCCCGGGCTCTTAGGCCCCTCGCCCACGGCGACTTTTTGTAGCGATGCAGTCGCGCGTTTAGCAAACGCGCGACAGCATCACTTCTAACGCGTGTTAGTCGCATTTGCAACGCGCTACTGCATCGCGATTGTATCGATACAAACGCGCGACCGCGTCGCGCTACTGCATCGCGATTGCATCGATACAAACGCGCGACCGCGTCGCGCTACTAACGCGCTACTGCATCGCGATTGTATCGATACAAACGCGCGACCGCGTCGGACGACATCGGTAGAGAGAACGGAGGGGGGAGGGAGTGTGGCGCGGCGCGTGATTGGGAATCGGCATCAGGCGACCGAATCGCGTTTGCATCGCGACCGAATCGCGTTTGCATCGCGACCGAATCGCGTTTGCGTCGCGACCGAATCGCGTTTGCATCGCGACCGAATCGCGTTTGCATCGTGACTGAATCTGGTCCCGTGGGCGCGGGCACACAGCTAGCGACTGCTTCGCGTCTATATCGATGCTACGCGCGAGAGCATCGCGACTGAATCGCTACAAAAAGTCGCCCGTGGGCGAGGGCCCTTAGAATTCAACATCAGACGTTTCAGATCTTCGATTTTGACGACCCCGTTGTCCCTGGCATAAGCAACAGGATCCGCGTACGAAGTCGCGGGCAGAAGCTAGTTATAGAATATAATAAGGATAATTCAAAGCACAAAACTCACCAATAGTAAGTCCATTGATCTTGAAGTTGGCGCACACGATCTGTTCCTCAGACCATTGAGGATCATGGTTAGCATCATCTTTGAAGAAGGTCTCCTGCTTCGGGGGGCAGAATCTGAAGCCCTCCGGCACACCAGGGTTCCTCTTGAGGAAGGAACCGGTGGCCAGGCGCCTGGTCACCCACTCTATCGGGATCATGTCGCATTTTTTGGAGAGGAAGGCCGTCGGCGACACTATTTTGACGAACGCGGTGTTGATACCTGAAAATAAATAAAATAAAATAAGATAGTAGTTCATGTACAAAGTTAAATGTGAGATCAAACTGCTTGCTAAAAAATCTGAAGCCAGAGTCCAAGTGCAGTATCGGACTGGCCATAGAGTTAGGGTGGCGTTTGCCACCAGGGCCCTAGCGTGCGCGGGCCCCCCTACCGGTTAAAGCCCGCGTAGGCGATTTCTGACGTTTCTAGTACTCCAACCTCAGTTGGTCCAGAAAAGTATTTTGATCCTTATGGGAAATGGGATCGATTGGCATCATAAAAGTTTAGTGAAAACAGCCCTTTTTCTCGCCGTCTGTACTTTTTTTTTCAAAATCTGTGGATGCCGATTGAAATTATCTCAAAAGTTAGGGGTGGTCTTCTAAGAACGTTTTCTTGTAGCTACAATAGTTAAGGTAGTTGCCCTTCATGTCCCATCTCAAATTACCACCCTGTATGTTTACAACCGCCCAACATCAGCCGTTCTTGGCTGGAGACCCTTCAGGTCTCGCCAATTACTGCCCAGTTACGTAGAACCGGTCCCAGACAATCTACAGAAGACCAATAGAAAAAAAAAAAACATCAGCCATTGGTCAGTAGCCCGCCAGGCATAAGACCTGGCTCGAGGATCGTCCCTTTTCGATGTAGGAACATCATACCTCGTTCCTCTACATCTACACGTTCAATCGATCCTTTGTAGATTTTTATCGGGTTAATTGGCACTCAATCTATGCCGGAAATAAAAAATTTAGGTCACATCATGTAGAAACAGTTATCGGTCAATTGATAACATATTTGTTATAAGCCTTGATAAATAATCTCCACCACATTGATAAGCACATAATGCTTTATAAAGGTAATCTCCAGGATTGCTATGGTGTCTCTTAAATCAGTAATGATACACTTTTTGGTCCATTTTTTCGCATTACATGGTCTTATTGCTCAACACCTGATAGTTGATAGCTGTACCTACCTACAACCCGATTATATAAATAAAGAGGATAAAAATGGTGGCAATACCTACTCGCGCTACTGTTAGACATAGTCGTTAGTATTTTTTGTGACCTACGCAAATGTCTGGCTGATTGGTAGCGTCGTGCGTCGGCTCGTTGTGCTCCCTAAAATAATGCTGAGCTACACGATGGCTGATGCATGTGTGCCGTCAGTTAAGACAGGTCAACTCAAACCTGCTATAGCTCTTTCCTCAAAAAGCCATTCCAGACGTTGCCCAGGTTGCCCTACATTGTTACACTCGCATAGTTTTATACTACAATGTCTGGACTTTAAAAGAGACCTTGACCTCTGAGTTTGTTACGGCTTTTCTTCTCAGAGCTAGTCAGAAAGGAAATGCCGGTGCCATATAGTCTTAAAAAAACATTATATTGACTTGTAACGGTGTCTGTAACAGATTTATTTACAGAAATAAATATAATTTTGCCTACTTCTTCTTCTCTCGTGTCAGCACGAGCTATACGCAGTGCTAGGGCTTGGCCATAGGGGCGGGTGCCAGGGTGCAGGACCCCGGAGGGCGCAAATTATGCCGCTCAATACAATATAACTAAAAAAATCCGCACCAGATCTCGCGTTAAAATATGATGTTGATTTATATTTAAATGAATTATGTCTAGAGATTGAGAGCTACAATTTTTTTTTCTGTGTTTGTATGTGGTCCTTGCGGGCCGTCATTGGCGAGACCTGAAGGGCCTCCAGCCAATGGGAGGAATGTAAAATACTTAACCTAAGCTAACTACTTATACTACACTAACATCATGACTACTAGCATCAACAGCACTAAGGGCGACTCCTAGTAAGACTCGGACCTCGGCTTAAAGCGTTTCTGGCGGGAGATTGGAATGGAGATAGCCGATATTTGAATTATACGTGTGACTGCAGAGTCTGAAGAGTCTTCTGTCGACTCTACGACAGGAGAGTGCGGTGGATTGTGACCGGACAAAATTCTTAATTAAATGCCTTTTTTATTTTTAGCGTGTTTTTTTGGGAGCGGAAAATTTGATCCGGCAACGATAGGCGCTCATGACAGATGAGAATAGATCATGCCCATGCCGTGATAAAAAGATTAGCCAGTCAGCAAGGTTGGTAGCGGGCTGACTGCCCAGGGTGGGCCGGATGTACTTGAGTATCGTCACTAGTGGAGGCACGTATGTAGGTAATCTGTGAGCGAAATGCTAATAGTACCTAAATATGCAATTCCTAATCCCGGTTGTACTGGTCTAGTAGTCAAAAGTATGACAGCCGAGTGTGAAGTCCTGACTTTGAATCGGACAAAAAAATATATATTGCAGACCGAGCGACAGTCAGTCACAGTTTTGAGGCTGATAAGTGGCGGGTCTGGAGGCGACAAGGATGTTTACAGTGGTCAATGCATTAACACGTAATAACACGTTCACCACCCCGTAGTCGCATTCGCCATGCCGGGTGGCCTCGTGGAGGGCTCATTTTAAATGCAGGTTTTTCTTGAAAAAATCACCGTAATGAAACAAGTAAACACCTATTTTATGACGTAGTAGCGTATTTTTCAAGGTTTTTAACCTATTGCCAGGAGCCCTCCTCGAGGGTTCACTCTTAGCTCAAATGTAATGCCGAGGAGAATGTCCTGGAAGGTCCACTAGCAATATGTATGGCGGGATAGCATATGAGCACTATGAAAAGTGTGGAGACTCGAATGTGTTAAAAGTAAATCTTGAAGTGCCTTCATTTAGGTAAGTTATATTTGGAATTGTTTATTACCTATATTGACAATCCCATATAAAGGTTGGTAGGGTAAAGTAGTTAATAGTTATATCATCTACATAAACAAAACTACTTACCATTATCTACAAGACCAATGACGTCAGCAATTGTTTTCTATTATTAAAAAAACAAGCTCATTATTGATAATAAATAATAAAGTCCATAAATATTATTAAGTTGACCTTTAACGAAGGCAATGTTTCATAACTGTTACATTAAGATTATCTGTTGTTGTTTGTGCAGAGTTCAAGAGGTCAAAATAATAAGATCAAATTAGTACGATGCATACGTAATATTGTCGCTAAATAAGGTAAACGAGAAATGCATTAAATTATTATGAGTAATGTTTAACTGGCAGAGAGAATTAAGTACTGTATTTTTTTTCAGTTTACTGAGCTTCGCTAAACTCTTTCTTTACCACATCCGCAGTTATTGTTTAGGGAGCTCAATAAAACTACTGCAGCTTTCGTTTTTTAAAAATTCGTACTAGTGGTCCTATCCTGCCAACCGAGGTCCCTTACATGTTGTAGTTACATTTACATGCGACAATTTATTTTATGTTTGGCAACAACCTTCTTAGTTTATGCTCATACATATTATATTCTGCTGTCGTGGATTCCTTAGATAAATCTGTAGGTAGGTAGGTACTATACTTATGTTCGTCCTGATCCAGAAATCGAATCTTTGGGACTACGATACGCGTGCGTATGGCGCGAATTTGTGATGATTCGAGATTTGAATTTTGATGAAATAAATACCTAACATAAGATTCGACGATAAAAAAAAGGTTAAGCATGCTAAGCTGTATCAATATTTTTTATTATCTGTATTTAAAAATATTAGGCTTTATGATGCTATTCTTCTTGCATATTATTGCGACAGAGAGGCAATAGTTTCATCTATCATGTTTTAAACTTTAAATCTATTTTTATAATTTTGATCTTTGACCAGAAGTTACATCATGACCATATTCGTTTATCAAAGTGATAACGAGTAACAAAAGAGTATTGTATCATGAGATAAATTGACGAACGTAGCAACGTATGAAGGGCAAGTCATCCGATTACCCTTGGAACGAAATATCTGAGACCACAGGAGGAGACTGATTGTTAATGACTTGCCAATTATATTATTCAACCTTCTGGAGTATCATTAATAACTATCGGATGTCGTCATTGAAGTTGCTATACCTAAAATTATAATATTGCAACAGCTTCTTAGGAAATAGAAGTCCCTGGCTCCGGTGTTATACTTTCAGCCCCCTGATTCTGAACGTTTGGATAAGTCAGTCGTCGAATGATTCGATTTGTTATTTCGTTTTCTCTCATTACGAGAATCATAGACAAAACGAGATAACATACCGAATTGGTCCTTAACCGACGTATCGAAACATTGACGCATGTCAAGCGCGGTAACTCGTACTTCACCACGTTTCTCTGGTAGAAGTTCCGACCACTACAAAATTATATTACGAAAAATCCACAGAATTTAAACACGAGGTCAATCAAAGTCCCTAAGCACTTAGGCTACCGTCCGCGAGGCCTAAGCTGAGCTTTGCATTTGTGTGAGAATGAATGCAGACGCGTCCTTTGCTTGGTTCAAACCGGTTCATACTGCTTTTTGGCAATCGATTCTATGTGCACTCACACAAATGCAAAGCTCAGCTTACGCCTCGCTAGTTGTACTACTTTGGCTCTTAATAAGATTTAGGCACTATCTAAGTAAGTAGTTTTAGTTTTTATCAAAATGGTCCCGAGACGCCTTTGATCATTTTTCGTTATTCCTTAACTTTCGGATTTGGTCATACATGCCCAGTTGAAAAATTCAACCTGCACTATGCGGAACCGTCGGTTCAAGCCCGAAGGAAGCTTTCCCATACTTCTGGAATTGAATTAGCCACTTCCGGTAAAGAATTTACACAGTCCCCCACAGCGTTTAACAAAACACGAGATTAACGAAAGATGGTCTGATTTTGTCTAATTCCGAAAATATGGTCGTGCAGACGTCGATCAGACTTTCATCACAGAATAGCTTTCATCTCAGTTCTATTAATGGAGAACAACCTGCACTACATTGAAGATTGCCGTGATCTATTGGACGGCGTTTCTATCAGACCAAAAATAAGTCGAATAGACTTCGCAAAGTATATCTGAAGCCTCCCAAACTCAGGGATTTAGTAAGATTAGTGTGGCCAGCTCTATATTATTTTAGTACATTAGGTGTGCAACACACAGTAGTCTTTTAGGATGACAAACTGTGTGTCCAGTACCTGAGCAGGTGGATAAAAGGGCACTTTTTGTTGTATCGAATTTGACACATTGTTGACTATCGCCATTGCAAGGAGCACTATCAAAGATACACCGACCCCCATGACCCCTATGTGAAATTATGTTTTATGGAGAACTTGTGGCTTGCTCGGAACGAAGCCGCAGTTATGTTTGTAAATTCAGAAACTAATAGCGACGCTCTTGCTGAACTTAGCCAGTTCTTAATTAAAGCAGACCCAGGACTTAGGACCCTTATTGTAAGGGTTGACTTGGAAATTCGTCGCCTGACCAGTAACAGGCCCGAGAAGGCGGTGCGCAGTGTTCTGCGCGCCTCTTAAGAGGACCTGGGGCTAGGCCCCACAGGAAAGGTCCACCAAGGGCTGGCGGAGCGAGGCCTGCCGGGGTCGCGGTGCATGCAGCTACGAATCCCGCGACCCCGGCCAAGGGTCAGGAGAAGGAACACCGTGGGTTTCTAGCCGGTAAGAGTTCGATACAACCCTTCACCTTCCCCGGGCGAAGGGTAACCAAGTGGATTTTCCCATGACAAAAAAGAAACGTTTTCGTGGAAGATCGTAAAGTTCCTTACCAGCAGACTTAAGGATATCGAAGACTTTGGCATTGGTCTGGTTGGAGATGGCCGCCTTTCCCTCGAGGTCATGTGCCTTCACGCCGTCTCCAGCGGTGATGCGGTCCTTGTTCAGCAGCAGGCAGTGGCCGGGAGCTTCTGGAAGGTCGAACACTTGCTTCGTTTTGCCTTCGATGAGGAGCTTCCCGAGCTTGTAACCGCCGACTGGAAAAATTGGATTTGGTTGTTAGAAATGAATAGCTAGATAAGATGGGTCCGGGGGAATTTAATACTTGTGTAAGGACCTGTAAGCACGATCCATACTTTCGGATCATATTATAGGATCGGATGGAGTAGATAGAGAGTGCTGTAGTATGGCCGCGTAACACTATCAACAATGCTAAGGCGAAAGCGGATGACAGATTCTAGTTTTTTCATTCTGTAATCCGTCCATTACTTTAGGTATGGGTAATAAAGACGGGAATTATTCATCACATTTATTATTGTTCGATTATGACAAATAGAATATAAAAGTAAAGTGGACATAACTAGGGTAGTTAAGTACCTACTCGTACGTTTTATTTAATACACATTATAATTATTACATGACTAATCTTCCAATTAAGTACATATTCTTATTTATGCGTGAAGATAGGTAAACGCGCATATTATTAAAAGTTAGGTACTTAGATTTTTTTAAATATCTAATTTATATTTAATAATTATTATATTATGTGATGTTACTTTCGGCACAGAATAAATAGTACAAGTACCTACTTTCGGTTTCGGTACCGGTAGGTACTTGTTATAGGTAGGTATTATTACGGTAAGTTGAAATTAAGAGGGTACCTAGTTATAAACAATTAAAATAGATTAGGTAGATAGGTAAAATAAAAGACGCATTCCAAGAAGATATATTACAAAGATTAGGTACAGAGATCAAGGACTAAGTAAGTATATCAATTAAATGGACCACGCTATACAGTCACAAAAAGATAATAAAACTTGTATCAATAGTAACAACTAATAAAAAGATCCAACATCTAATTTACAAACCAAGGCCGAAAGAAGCAATTCCTTAGTGAGATTAAAAAAAAATACAACGACGAAAATGGCCGGAAAAAATACTTTTCATGTTGTCCTCGTCTATGGTACTTTTAATTTAGACGGGTTACCTATCTTTGACAGTCAAAACTTTCGTAATGTAAATAAAAGTTTACCTTCTTTAGGTTGAGCCATTTTCTTTATAGCGTGAGTATTTCTGTGTAGAATTTGCAAGACTGGGTTGCGCGTTTGTTCCACGGCACAGCGTGTGCCTTTTATAAAGTTCTGTGTTCGGAGATGTAAAGAATAACACCACGTGTTTCACTACGCACATGACAGGCCCGGATCCCGGTTTGATAACGTACGGTATAGTTGGACGGAGCAGTTTTGAGACGCAATATTTAATTATCAGTTAATGATAATGGCTCTAATGTTGAGAAAATGCAATCCATCGCAATTTATAATTTGTTGTATAAATGTTTGACTACGACACTTGGTTTTGCAAGAGAATAGTAATTTATCGTGCAAATTGAAACTATCTGTATCTACAAGGTTAGTCAGAAAGGGGGTACTAATCCGCAGGCCACTTAAAGTATCACTAATAACGGTATTAAAGCAAGTGTTAAAATTTCAAAATTCGATCATTTTTATTTCCATGTAAAATAATTTTTATTTTAGTTTTTTCAAAAATACTTCGTCCCTTTGGTACCTACAAATCTAGAAAATGGAGCTTCTAATTCATGACCCCAAATATGACCTAAAATGTAAACACAGCTTATCATAGCTGAGGAAAGATAGATTTTAAAATATTTTTTTTGTAATTTTTGAACAGCTGTTTCTCTTAAACTATTGAGTTTTGGGGAAAGTAGTAGAACAAAAGTTACTCATTATTATGGGTACTTTAACACCCTTTCGGATTAGTACCCCATTTCTGACTAACCTTGTATAATTATTATTGATCGACGGTTTCGATGCTCCTGTAAGGTTTACACAAAAGTAAGGAATTAATAAAATTATAGTGTTAAATAATAAACTTAAATTATGAACGTAAAATTATTAAATTATAATAATTCCTCTGCCACCACGTGACGTCCGTTTCGTATGAAAATTAATTTTAGAGAAAAAGTCTTATCGTGTAGTTAATATATTGTTCTTTTTTTATTTTCTTTGAAAGACGTCAGCCCCTATTATTAATATCTGAAATAAGCACTGTAGGTATTGGAAAACCAATTCTACTAACAAAATTAATTACAATCGCAATCGAACCGAAATTCAATAGCCGTTATTTCTATAAGAAAAACGTCAAAGATTTATGGTTGAACTGCGTTCCGATTGCGATTTTAAACATTTTGTCAGTAAAATTGTTTCCAGAGCCGTAGCTTGAGGTTCAGAGGCAGAAAGTGATCAAGCAGCCTTTCATGTATTTTTGGGGGGTCCATATGCTCGGGGGCCCCGCTACTGCCCTGGCTGACCCGGTGGTTACTATGGCTACCATTTGAAGTTTTTAAACAGAAGAATTACGATGTATTAACAATTTATAACAATAATATATTTCAAGTATCAAAACAGTTTGACATAAAATGCAACTACGAGTTCGTTCCGAAATTGATTACATGCCTCAGGTCAAAACAAAACGTTCAAGTTATGAAGCTAACAAGTTTTACGTAATTTTTATGACAGTTGCATGAACTTTCTTGGATCGGGTTTATACAGGAAGACTTTGAATTCGTTGGCAATATTTTAGTCCAAGAATCTAATTGAGGAACAAATAATAACTAAAGCTAGTAAAGTGTTCAAAAATAATAACCCAGAGTTTTCCCAAAATGAACAAAAAAATAAAAAGGGTCAAATTGTGATTGCGCGCTATTTAAAATGTACGGGTGCCGTGTGTGAGTGTGTGTGACACGTACGCACACACGCGCCATCACCGTCGACGCGAGCCATTCATTTTTTGCGCGGGACGGAGCGCGGGCGGCGCGCCGGCGTCGCTTTGATTGCGATCGCGAACTCGCGGATCGCGATGTAGCAGCTTCGATATTCCTACGGAACTAACGTGTAACTCGTACTTAAATTAAATTATTTAGTTAGGTCCGAAAGAAATTAAAATCATGACAGAAAGCCCTGAAGCACAATAGCGCCCGTTTGTCTAAGCCACAAACACGAGAAAGCAAATTAAAAATGGGGGCCACTTCTACGCACCAATCAATGAAATAATTATGGCAGCTTGCACATGACATCATAATAAGTTATGCTACCTAATAATTGTCAGCACTGTTGGCAAAGTAGCTGAGTGTGTGGCTGCTGCGTTACGTGTCGCGAATTCGATTTCCGCATAGAAAGATGTACGTGTTGAGTTTGTAAACGCACCCAGCACATTACCTACAAAAGTAATTAAGTACAAGCGCTGGGAATGTTTTAAAAAAAGACAGAGGAAGAATTGGAAAATTGGAAGTGATTTAAACTTTTACTTCGGTGTTCAAAGTAAAACTTATTCTTAGCAAAAGTTTCAAATTACGTGTGCAATGACTGTAATATCATTAAAAATGAATTGAATGAAATAGCTGATTAGAGTTATTTAGAAAAGTACCTACAGCGTTGCAGGGCGTGAACTTTGGTGAAACAGCTGATTGGGACTACGCGGCCGGCGTGCGCGTGTGTTTGTAATTATTTAGTACAGTACCTTAACTACTACGTTTTAGTTTAGTACAGAGGTACTTACCTACGTGTACTTTAAGAGGTGCTCGAAGTGTTCACTTGTTCTTTGTACACACAGCTCAGCACGGCGCCTATGGCTTCTTTTCACGTTTTGCAAAACAAATGTACGCGATTAACAATTATTATTTCGAATGCCGTAACAATCCTTTCGCTTAACTGTTCGCGACTTTCACTTTATTGCTCGTGCACTAGTCTTTTAAATTAACCCCACAAAAAAAAAAACTAAGGGCGTCAGGTCAGGCGACCGCGCAGGCCAAGGTACAGGCCCGCCGCGTCCTATCCAACGCTTGCCGAAGCTTCGGTCGAGGAACGTGCGAACATCCCGCTGGTAGTGTCATGTTGGTAGTACAGCTCGGACTGATAGCTTTCAGGCACGTTCTGCAGCTGCTCTTCCACGGAGGTCTCTTGGCACTTGGGCATACGTTATTACGTGGAATGATGCAAAATCCAGTAAGTTTTGAGTTGACCTCAAGATTCGGTCTCTTGATTCATCGGGATAGAACATCAGACGGGTTCGCGGAAAACTGTGCGTTCGGTCGTAAAACAAGACCATATCCAGGTATTGCTGGTTCGTGTACACTGTTCTACGTGGTCGTGGCATGTTACTTACGGTTTACGGTTCACAGAATCTTTCGCGAATTACACGTCATGCACTTGACCTATTAAACGCGTGACTGGAGCGGCGCAGGCGACGCCGCGCATGCATTTCTTTGCTCGAGAGGGGGCGGGCGGCCGCACCCCGCGGCCCCGCAGATGAGCGCGGGGATAGATCGAGAGGCCCGATGTAGGTAACTTTGTTCATGCCGAATATTGTTTGGCGGCATTTCTTTTCAAGGACATGGCTACTGAATGAGAGCTCGTACTCGTACCTACATTGTAGCGTAAGTAATAAGACCGCGTAGTAAACTGGTATACTAGCATTACTAGCGGACGCATCTTGATACTTTAAATTTATTAAAGTTTTAACTATCATTTTTACTATTTATTTTTTTATCGTGTTTATTAATTTTGGACTTTATGTAGGTAAATGACAAGATATATCACGTTTTTTAAATTAATAATTTGACAATTTTAATACACGATATTATGGGCTTAAATACATTAGTATCATGGGTAGAATACGGGGTTAGAATATTGCCAATGAATTAAAAGTCACGCTGTAGTGTAGAACTGCAGATCTGCTGCTTTTTATTTTGCAACAGATACCTACCTAAGAATATTGAATGATGAAAAAATGTACCTAAATAGAGAAAACCACATCAAAAGAAACGAAAATAAGCTTTTATCTCCTGATGTAACTTTATTGCTTACTGTAATACAATATAATTTATAAATAAATAGCCGTGCTTTGTGAACTTGCGGGCTAGTAGGTTTATCTTAAGCAGTAGGTACTTACGGTTAATCGTTTACTTGATTGCCAAGTCTAAGTGTAATAAAATATCATGTAAATTTCTCAATTTCACATCAGCAATCTGTAAAAACAGATGTAACCAGTGGATAATATTGGTAAAAACTTATTTTACAAATGCTAACTTAACTAACAACTTCTTTCAGTCTAAAAGTGCGACTAAAAATCCGAACGTATGCTTGATCTTTCCGATTTCCTATCCTTGTCGCACACTTAACGTCAACCAATTCAAACAAATGAATGAATACAGACGGCTGCTACAATACAATTACTTCCTCCTTCAAGATACATAAGTTGCCGCTCCGTTGCTGTTAATACACGATTAAAAATACAGTGAGACTTTTTGCGAATTATTCTCCAGTCAAGTAATCCATCCAGGTGAGTGATTTATTTTAAAACTTAATAAACATTCTACAAATTCAGGTCAGGTGTGCGTTTACCTGTTGCCTCTAAAAATAATGCGACTAAATTAAATTCAGTTCAAGTTGTATTCTTTTGTTTGTTTGTAATGCTCTGTGCAATTTAGTCCGGTTACGTGTTTAATTCATGAATGTTATGATGTGTACCACATGGTTTTGTTAATTTACGATTTATTTTTTTACGTAATTTGTTAGTTCATGTTTGTTTTGTGTGTCACACGTGATCGTAGTAAGGCTAATTTGTTGCAATTGCTGTCCAATTGGGAAATACTGGAGGTTTCAAAACAAGGTTAGGTCAAATGGCTTAGGATTTTTATTTACTTTTTATAAAAACAATAAAAATACTGCATCTTGTGGCCATTAAGTAAAGCATGTTTTTTTTTTTAATAAATTTAAACCATGAGGTCATAGTCGTCAATGTTATTGCTTTTCTTGTTTATTCAAAGGCTGCTAAAATATTATAGGTACCTATTAAAAATATATTAAAAAAACTTCTACCTATAAAAATTTGTAAATGATGATGCTAAAACTTATTTTCTAAAAAACCTAGATCCACCTACTTATCTAGTGTTGTTTCTCATTGAATATGGGAATTGTTTCTTTTTTTAACTATGCAGATGCCCTTTTCAAACTTTGTTTTTTTTTCTTTGGTTCTAAGGCCATTTATTTATTATTTATTTAAAGCATTTCTTGTATTAACATTGATGACTTTATAATATTTGAATCAGCAAATATACCTATGGCATTGGTTTGTGTGGTTTATGTAATATCTGAATAATCAAACTTGATTTACTGTTGTCTTTTAAACAATAATTTGTGTAGATAAATAATAGGTACATAAGCAATGTAAATTTTAATGCCATTGCATCACAACTATAGGTAATTTTTTTATCAATATTATGTAGGTGACCCTAACATTTCACTGATAGAAATAATACCTAAAATGCCCATCAGATCAAATACTACTTCGAAGTAGAATTTACAAATGTTTGACTCTTAGAGATAAGTAATTGAATTCTTTAGGGGATGTTTCACCAACTTATCATTAACTGTTCATTAAGCTAATTTAGTCTCTTTTCAATAGCTAACATTTGCATTTCATCAACATCAATAGTGATAATGACAAGATTATTGACCACTTAAATGTCAAATTTGTAGGTCATATTTAGATTACTTATCTGGTCACTAGTTACGGACTGCTTCGTGAAAGGTTGGTGAAATCACCCCTTAGTCTTCTAAATTTAAAAGCTACCATAAACAAAAATGTGCAAGGAGTTTTTCATTGATGTTTTTAATACAGTCTAAGCCAATAGAATATCTATTTTATTTATCAGCTTACAATGGCTAATTACTGGTGTTATTGGCCTACTTATTGCTTGGCCTGTCTGTCAATAGGTTCATGAAACATAGATACTGTAGAAAATAATAGTTTGTGATTATCTTGTTATTTACAATGCAAATTATGGTAGTTTGGCCTTAATACTGTTTGTTAAGTTGTTAAGAATTGTTTTTGCTCTTATAACAACTTTTATGAATGAATGTTGATTTATTTTGAAATGTAGGTACATAACACACCGTATCCCCGATGGAGTAGGCAGAAGTGTACTGTTAAATACATTTAGCTGATAACACAATAATTGTTAACATAAAACAAATATCATTGCCTAGGGTGACCACCAGATTGATGTGCTCATTTTACAGTAGGTACATAGTTATGATGTAAAATACTTACAGGATTTTGAGGTAAAATACGGTTCACCGCGTATACTATTATACAGATTTATTTAAATAGGCATAAAGGAAAAAAAATTTTAGCATATAAAATCAACATAAAAATCGCACAAATCTTACATTAGTAAGTAAAGAACAAGGCTGCAAGAGCGAGTTCAAATACGGTTCCACAGACCTGTATGCTTCTTATTTAAATTTTAAAAGACACTGCATAAATTATGACCGAAAAACGGGACGTCCTGCAAAATACAGGAAAATTGGGCACCCTAACATTGCCAGATATGGGATTCAAACCCAGAATCTCACATTGAACAGCCGCGCCTGCGGCCACTTGACCAATAAGACATTACTACAGTCAGTTATCTAAAATATTGCGATATGTAATTCTTTCTCATATTATTTGAACTGGTTAATCAAGGTCTCGTACTCATGTCTTAGAATACAAATAAAGTCGCATCGCATGGTCACGATACGCAATACATCTACGCATAAAAGTTACGTCATTTTAAATCGCGTGTTTGTGCGATGTTTTGCAATATATTATTTACATTTTTTAACAGATATTATTTGAATGGTCCTTGTATGAGTACAGTCTTCTCGATCTGTGGTCCGTTTGATTCCCGTTTGCCCCTCGCCTGTGGTTCTCATGACTTTAATGTTTCGCCCTCCTGGATCTAAGACTTTTTTTATCCTGTGAAAATTCTCATGGATACCCTTCGCCTGGGGAAGGCGAAGGGTTATGCCGGACTCTTACCGCCTAAAAACCCACGGTGTTCCTTCTCCTGACCCTTGGGGGTCGCGGGATTCACAGCTGCATGCACCGCGACCCCGGCAGGTCTCGGTCCGCCAGCTCCTGGCAGACCTCTTCTTCTGTGGGGCCTTGCCCCACGTCCTCCTGAGAGGCGCGCACGGAACACATGCGCACCGCCTTCTCGGGCCTGTTACTGGTCGGGCGACGGGTCCCCTAACCCGCCGCCCGCAGGCCACACTCTAGGGTTGCCGGAGATCGTCGCGCGCCCTCCGGCGATCTGGATCTAAGCCCTACCGATTCCCGCCTGACACTCGCCTTGATATGTTTTCCCTATAAATCACGTTAATGTATCGCCCTGCTAGATCTGTGGTCTTTTGGACTCCAATTTGCTACTCCCATTTATCTTTGGTCCTTCTGCCTTTAATATATTCTCTTTTATAGATCCGTCGTCCAGTTGATCAAATTTGCCACCCTTCTTGGTTTGTAGTCTTTTCGATTACGCCACCCTTCTGGATCTGTTGTAGTTTTATTCCATTTTTCCACCCTCCTATCATACCTGTGGTCCTTGATTCCAATATTTCTTCCACTCGTTATTCTGTAGACCTTCGAAATTCTTGATCTAATACCTATAATTTACTAATCAAATGAAATCTCTTTTAGATCTGTGGTTGCCCACTGCAACAAAACCAAAATAAAATATTTTTAGTAAACTTTTGTAGTTCACTATTTTTTTAAATGTATGTTTTCATATAAATGGCACACGTAGTACTAATAGATCAGAAACGGTCAAAATCAAGCGTGTGATTAGTATGTTTCTATGGAAAATAACACTTGGTTTGGCCGATAACAGAGTTCGATAATACACAGGCTCTTTAAAACTGATATGACCTAGGTTATTAGGTTGTCTTCTAATCACCACCACATCGTGACCGAAATTGTTTATATGATTTATCGTAGTAGCTTTCTTTTAGGACCACCTGGTCCTTTGAGGCGGTCTAAATCATTGGAGCCATTTGAAATGCGTTTGTTTCTACGTAGGTATGTCGCTAGGATTCTTTTTAGAACAAATACCCCGCCTCGCCATCACTGACTTACAGCTTTTTATTCATGTATAAATGTTGAGAACCCAGTACTGGCAGTTATTGTAACAATGTTAATAATTGTATTATTAAATAATTTCATTTGTGTTTTGAAAGCGAATTAAATTACTCAACTATCAACAACCGCCTACCGACAGTAGGTACTAAACATTACATCACTATCAATCTTTGTCGATCGTCATTATGCAAGTAAGTTGCTGCATGTATTTGAAATATAATCAGATACCTACTAGCTGGTTTTGTAACGGAGTCACAGTGCCAACTTGTTGCTCTAGTTGCTCTTAGAAAATATTATATCGGTCCGGATATAGCCTGCTAGAAAGAATTGATTTTATATTGAAACTTGCCATGCGGCAATCATGAAAATGTAATAATGAACTTAGAAATAAAAGTAAAATTATAATACATAAATGTTCAGCACAGGACGTAGCAGCACAAACAAAAAAAATAAAATATGTATATCTATGTACGTAAAAATAAAGAAAAAATTAAATGTTGCATCCGAAAAGTCAAACAGGGCTCAGCTGTTCATCCTAAAACATCAATATTAATTTAGTCAAACTGAGTAGTTTAAAGGTTAAATGAGAGTTAATTTCGATGATAAAAGAACATCAAAATATATTACGACAACAGCCCGTCATTCCGCGTAGATATCTAAATCGTAAAATCTATTAAAAGAGGCTGGTTGCGATGTTAAGCTATGGGCTCTCCACCTGTGTTTAAACTTTGGAACAATTGGAACCATCAAAAAGCTCACCGCTGTTAGTTATTATGAAAGTAAAAGCTAACTTCCTTATCGAACCCAAAAGTACGAGAGCTTTGATAGTTTCTCTATTACCGTATAAAAGGACAATTTTTTTTTGCATTGAGACTGAGTTTCCATTTCAATCCTGTCCATACAGCTTGGCGATAGCCGTAAAATTAGAGTTATCTGTACAATGTACCTACCAACTCTCTGAACTCTCCATGAGACCACATTTATCAACAAGTCATCTTGCAAATCGCAATGTTTCTATTTTTACATTAAAGGTTTACAAATTAAGACTGACAAAGTTCATCGTAATCACGTTTTATATCAAAAATACTGCACATCACGATGTTTTTTATTGCGCCAGACTCTACTAAATATAGTGAGGCACTGTCATCATCACAATAATTATTATTAATGTTGTGTTAATTTCCAATAATCTTATCGTTCGCTTGTTTATTGCTCCCCCTCGTGGAAATGTACTTAAAGTCACAAGATAACTGACCCCCTACGAGTCAAGCGTCTTTTGTAATGACGACACATCACCAGTATATTGCTAATGTTTATGTGTAGAATCACGAGCAAAATTTTAATGTTTTTGTTTTGTACTTCTTTCTCGATTGTTTCATCATTTTTATTCTTTTGATAACGAGTAATACGCAAGTTGTGGCCAGTTTACTGCGCGAGATTGTTGTTTTTTTGTTTCAATAGATTTTGTTTGAAATCTGTTGACACAAAAAGATCTTGACTGAAACGGCACAGGTGACTCTTTCGCAGAAACTCGTCAGCCTTCTATATAAATCCTAACAGGTAAAGTGGAGATTTAATCAGTGGCTTAGGTTGTATCAGAATTATATTGCAAATTGGTAGTAGTATCTATTACTACAATCCCCTTTCGCTCAGTGCCGATAAATTTATATTTCAAATAATCCTCCATGCAGATTTTAAACTTACGAGCATGGTATTAGCCAGAAGAGGAGCGCCGTTACGGATAAACTTAAGTCCTTTTTTGCAGCAATTTAGGAGGTTAACAAAAACAAACTATTCAACATTACATCACAAATCAAAACATATTTGATAACCATCAACAAATTCGCTTCGGCTTTGCTAACTGGTTTTTGAACCTAGTTGATAGTCACAGTTGTACATATCAAGGCCCTTCAAGTCAGCTGGTCCACGCCAAAAATTATGTAATCACTCCATATTGTTGACCACTTTAATTGACGTCTTGTTTGCGTGTGAGCAATACAGCATCCTAAGGATAGGACGTGGATTTCCTAACGGATGGAGGGGATGTAACGGAAGGCTAGGCAATCGACATGCACTACAGTAGCTTTCTTTCATTCGTCACGTCTTTTCCCACGGAGTCACAGTTATTAAACCTATTTTCTTTTTGGTCCAGAATGTGTTATGTTTATAGTTTTTGTTAATTTATCGGATGCTTTCCTTATTCGTAGCTCTGTAGGAATTTGTTCGTCATGCATGACAATTCTGGGTTTTAATTATCAAGTTAAAATATTAAACTGACCGCAAGCAGAAAGTTTGCATTTATTAATCCTGTCAAGGTTGGTTTAGTTATTATTTATGCGAACGCAAATTTAATTAGTAAAGCGCCTACAGTTTGTCACTGGTTGTCCTCAAAAAATTAAGCGTGACGTACGCATAGCCTTTAGTTCACAAATTCAATTGTTTTTCTAGATCTCCCACCCCAACCCTGTTCTGACCCATAAACGGAGGAACTGCGCAAATAAATCTTAACGAAATTAACTATGATAATAATATCGCGCTTGGCAACATTATCTCGGTCAAATTATCGCTATCCCAATATCGTATGACGTCAAATATTCATATTATTTAAACATTCCCTTGACGTCACGTTTTAAAATCAGAACGCCTTTGCAATAGTGTTGTGATTCAAAGCTATTTGTCGTCATTTAGTCGAATGTTAAATTAGCACATGTTGTTGTTTTATTATCGAGCAATTGTAATGTTATTGGCATTAAAAACTTGTTTGTATATATGTTTGACTCGTTTATAATCTTAAGTGTTAAGGGGAGTATCGTTAGTTTGATTCTCAACGTCGGTGTGTGATTTTGTGCGGTCATAATAATTAGTGACCTCTGTGTTTGTTTTGTTATAACGAAAATAGCTTTCGTTTTATTTTAATTTTATCATCACTTGGTGGCAGTTGCATAGTAAGTAGTTTAAATAAAATAAATGCATACAAAAGGTACAATATTTTAAAAATTAATAACTTTTAATAACTTAATAATTTATCAGTTTTAATTGTTGTTTTGACATGGTGATTTATTAGTTGATTTGACTATGGATTATACCAGGTATTGATTAATTTAAATACAGGTTTATATTCTACCTACCTGTTGTTGTTAGTTTAAGTTTCTCTAACATTGAGATTTTCGGTGATGCTGAAGACCTTCTCTTCTTCCTGAGACCTTCTTTCCTTCTCTGCTTAGGGAACATGTGTTGCCGTATTAATCCACCACAGAATAATAATAAAACCTGTATAAAGAAATACCTCGTGGTCCTTTGTTACGAAAAGGACCAAAAAAATAATACGTACAAGATTGAACACTGCATGAACACTACTTTGGTCTTTACAAATCGAAGTTCCAAATTGCAAATAGCATTTGTCAGTTCTCAAAGCTCCTTTGCTTAAACACAATCTTCTTAAATAGCCAGCCAGACTATGGCAGATCCACCACTTCACTAATCAATAAGGTCACCTTAAATTAAATTAGCCAACTTGTTCCTTCCAGAAATAACATGAACGGTCCCGAAGGACCATCCCCATGTCGCCAAAACGGTTGTGAGGATCTGAGCTGCACACAGGCAGCTATGGAGCGGTTAGGAATGGAAGAAACACCTGGCTGTGATGCCAGGACGACCCCGGGCGAAGTTAAAATCAACAGTAAGAGGTTCGGAAGAGGAGCTGTGCAATCAGGTTAGTGTTTCTTCTACGATCGTAGTTGGCTAAGTAATTTATTCGGCTAATTTTAGCCGTGGTTATGATGATGAATCTCCACCAGAAGTCGCCGAAAAATAGGACCAAAACATGCGGACCTTAGGCTTAGATTCCATTAACACATTCGAGTCCACCACACCTTTCATAGAGCTCATACGCCATGCCGCCATACATATTGCTAGTGGATCTTCCAGGATCCTCGGAATTATGTTTGCGCTAAGAGCGAACCCTCGAGGAGGGTTTTGTGTTCTATGTTAGGAGATGTGGTTTCCGCACTTAGTCCTTTAAGTGGACCATTGTACGTGGGCCATGGCGGCCATCATTCCAACCAGCCCACCCCCTTCCAGAAGCAGATTAGGGCTCTCAGTCCGCTCAGAACATTTGCGAGTGATTTCGGTGCGCCGAGGGTTGTTTCTCGTATTCGGGTGACCCCTGTGCATTCCAGGAGCACGTGTGCGACCGTTTCTTCGGCCCCCATACATGCTCTGCACAGAGGGCTGTCCGTTATGCCTATCGTGTGGAAGTGTTTGTTTAGTGGAGGAGGAGGGTTCTTGGCATTAGGTTAAAATCCGTGAAAAATACGCTACTACGTCGTAAAATAGGTATTTGCTTGTTTCAAGATGGTGTATTTTCCAAGAAAAACCTAGATTAAAATGGGCCCTCCACAAGGGCACCCGGCATCACGAATGCGACTACAGGGTGCCCTCCAGGAGGGCACCCGGTACTGAACGTTTCAATGGATTGTATCAGGATAATACGCAACATCATCCATAGTTGTGTTCCTATTTTTTAACATCAGACTAAAATTACCAGTCCTGCTCCACCTAATTATGGTTGCTTTTATGGGATCTATTGCGAGCAGTGGACGGCTAAGATACTCTCGACCAGGGTCGGACTGGGCCTAAGGGGCCCGGATGGCATTATGACTGGGCCCGCCGCCCGCCTAGAATCAGCGCAGATTATACCACTTTAATGTCAACCAACAAACTAAATGACAATAATACTCGTAATCAAATAGGCAAGAGTTTGTGAAAGTGTTTATTTTCAATTCAATTTATTTTTATGAAAAAAGTTCCAATTAGTTGTAACTTATAAATATAATATAACTAAAACTAGTCAATTATTTTTTTTCTAAAAGAGGAGATATTTCACCTCGCCTACGCAGGCTTCCAGCCGGGAGTGGGGCCCGCGCACGCTAGGGCCCGAGTGGCAAACGCCACCCTAATTCTATGGCCAGTCCGACACTGCTCTCGACAAGAGGCCGTGAACATGAGTTTATTACAATTCCAAATGGATCTACGCCTATTTGGGCGACTGGCCACTTACACAAGAACTGTTTCAAACCACACAAAAAAAAAAGAAACTTACTTTCCTCTTCAGATGTGGACGTCCTCGACGTCCTCAGCAGCGCCCTCGGTTTAGTTTTGAACTTATTTGAAAAACGTGTTATAGTGCACGAATACAGCATAATAATCATTTGATTTCCTTTCGGATTAAGAAAAGTTATCTTTATGTTAGAATTAAATGATTTCGTACGTAAAATATTGCTTTATATTCAGGAGGAGACGCCAATTTATACTCAACGTGATGGACCATAAGTTGTCACCATTCATGCCCAACGCAATTTAATGTTTTATGAATATTTTCTTTTTACGATCTCTCGCACATCGTTTGAAACCGCTGATAGTTGTTTGAAATATACATTGAAAGTATTATCAGTCTGTATGTACATAGATATCGTTCAAGATCGATGGCGTGACTGAATGGTGTTGGTAGACATCAGTGGCGAAGGCTCCATACAACTCGATTCCTATCGGCTTCCCTTTCGAAACGAGTAGTTACTGGAATTCACGCATCACACTTGAGCAAGGGAAGCATTTTTTGGTCCGGCTTCCCTTTTAAGAAACTTCACCCTACGCCACTGGTAGACATGTTACGGATTTCGTTTTTGCTCAATTGCTCGTAAAAGATTATTAAAGTACGTGACATGCCTTGACACTGACAGCAGGGGTGGATTTGATACGTTGGCTGCCCTAGGCCTATGAAATATTGCCGCCCCCTACTCGCTGTAAATCACAAAAAATAAAATGAACCGTAGGAGTTAAATTAAAATAAAAAAACAACGAAAGTCAGGAAATGATAAAATTATCTCAATCAGTGTTTCAAATACTGATGCTTACCATTTCTATTTGTAAGTAACATTGAATCGTTATTCACAAATTGAGTTGAGTGGGCGGCAGTGGCGATGGGTGAATTTTCTTAAAAGGGAAGCCGGACCAAAAAATGCTTACCTTGCTCAAGTGTGATGCGTGATTTCCAGTAACTACTCGTTTCGAAAGGGAAGCCGATAGGAATAGAGTTGTATGGAGCCTTCGCCACTGGTGGGCGGACAGGTTCAAAGAAGGCGAAATTACTAAAAAAAAACCCACCAAATTATACCGCACCCTAAATTTTGCTGCCCTAGGCCCGGGCCTACCTGGCCAATAGGGAAATCCGCCCCTGACTGAAAAACAGAATTGTGTTGCTGGGGAGTTTGTTGCGTCGTTTCTTCTTCACAGCATAAACATTAGGAAGCGGTGAAGGGAGGGCTTTTTTGTTGGCTGTCTATTGTAACATTAACGTTCAAAAAGAACTAAGTAATTCTAGTCTATTTTGAATAAATGAGTTTTGAGTTTGACTGTTGTCTTGCTAGGCCTGTGATCACTTCAACATTCGCGTCAACCGTGATAATCAAACTGTGGCTGACGTAGGTGTTTTCTTCAAGTGGACTGTATTGGTTCTCGCCACACACGTAGATTACCTAGGGCTTCAAGAAAGTTCTACTTCTACCTGTTACGGGGAATATAAATAAAACACTTATTTACCTTGTATAGGCCGCAGGGAGGTAGGCAGAGAATGTTCTCGCTTCTAGTTTTCGGTTCGTGTTCTTCCTTTGGAGTCTGATTCCTGATTGGTCCGATCGCGGCGATCGGCCCGCTTAATATATGCATATCCACCGATATCTCTAGAACATTCTTTCACATTCCATGCCTCACCCCCTTAAGCCTATTTTTCTTTATTATTTATTTTATATTCATTTTACATAAATATCCTTATTCCTAGGTCTTAGTCTACCTTATTCTAGACTTATCTGGATAGGTGTGTGCCCCCGACGTCGCTTAGTTTGGGAGTGGCGGCGCGTTTCCCGATTCGCGTATTTTATATTACCGCGTCCCCCGCTTTACCTTAGTATAAAAGTCGCCCTTATTTGTGCGCACGTTGCAGTTTCTTTCTGGACGTCGGTGCGTGCACATACCTAGCTCTAAATGCCTTAACTATGCTTATCCTAAAGGGTATAACACTAATTACACGCCTCAAAACGTTTCTGATAACAATAAATAAATTATTACAATTTTTACGTGGTTTGTTTACCTTTTTTGAACCGTATTATCTTTCAAACTATTATGTTAACATTCATCCCGTTTTCACAGGGGGTTAGTACGGTTCGTAGTCTTACCGTTACATACCATGATATCAATCTTAGCCCTCCCAGAGCCGAGGTTAAAACCATGTAAGCGCACGGGGAAAACTGACCATATAAATTTACGTTATCTGCGTTATCTACGCTTTCTTGCTGCTTATCACGGTATGTAGCGTTATTTACAACGTATTACGTTACGTACATGATAGAAGGTTAAGTCTAACAAGTTATTCAAAGTGGTTAACATTTAAATAAGTATGTCTCCTTACATATTTTTACGCAAATATACAAGTATGACCTAGGTACTCTAAATGAGAGGACTTATATCTATTAACTAATGCCTAAACTTGCTATTATTTACATTGAGGCCGAGTATGAGCCGTCTGATTGCTTGTGGTACTGCTTGTACCCGTGTCTTTGTTTATGCTGTCGTGCACATTTCTCCCGCCGTCGCAGCATGCGAACCAATTGGTAGCACGACGATCTTCTTGCACGGCCTTCTCATGACGTGTCCGTTGCTCGTAGTGACGTCCACGACTCGTACCTCGTTGTCCTTTCCGGGGTAAACCTTGGATATTATTCCTCGCGGCCAGACGTTCCTCGGCAGATTCGGGTCGCAGATGATCACGAGGTCTCCGACCTTGGGGGGTTCTCCGGTGGCGCGGGGCTCCCGCCGGTGTTGCAGTAGGGGGAGATACTCCTTTACCCAGCGCCTCCAGAACTCGTCCGCCAACAGTTGTGCGCGCCTCCATAGCTTGCGCGCGTACTCATCTCCTTCTCCGAAGTTGCCTGGCGCGGGTACGTGGCTGTTCGGTCCCAGCAGGATGTGATTTGGGGTCAATGCTTCTGGCTCTTCTGGGGTCACGGTCACATGCGTAAGCGGGCGCGAGTTGATTATATTTTCCACTTCGACGAGAAGCGTGTGCAGGGTCTCGTCGCTAGGGTGCTTCTCGTGCAGCGTGACGCGCAGAGCTTCCTTCACGCTGCGCACTAGACGTTCCCATGTTCCGCCCATGAAAGGTGAGGCCGGGGGTATGTAGCGCCATTGAATGTGTCGAGCGCTCGCTTCTTCGCGGATGGCTTCTCGCGCTTCTTCTTCTGCTTCTTGTAACTCTCTGTCCGCTGCCTTGAAGCACGTCGCGTTGTCGAACCACAGCTCTGTCGGGGTTCCTCTTCTGGCTACGAATCGTCGTAGCGCGTTTATCGCTGAGTCGGCGCTTAACGACGTTACCACCTCCAGATGTACGGCTCGCATGGTCATACAGGTGAAGAGGGCCACCCATCGTTTTTCCCGGTGGCGTCCGACTGTCACTTCTATCGGACCGAAGTAATCCAGACCCGTGTAAGAGAAGGGTCGCGTGTGGTGTCCAAGGCGCGCGAGAGGTAAGTCACCCGTTGACGGGGTCATTGGCCTTGCCTTTCTTATTTTACACTGCGGGCAATTTCTTATTACGCCTTTTACGGTGGGGCGTATTCGCGTGACCCAGAAGCGTTGCCTTATTTCGTTTACTGTCATTTCTACCCCTCCGTGATGCATTTTTTCGTGTACATGTTGTATGTACATCTTTGTGTATTTATGTTGCCCATCCAGTAGAGCGGGGTTAGCCGTTTCAGCGCCTATCTCCGGAGCGGCGGATATTCTTCCTCGCAGGCGTATTAATCCGTCTTCACCAATGTATACACTTAGAGACGCGAGGCGATCCTTAGAGGGGGGGGTGGCGTTATTCATAATCCGCGTTTTTTCGTCGGCGTAACTTTCGTCCTGTACGGCTCGTATCCACATCTTCTCCGCTCTTCTGATGTAGTGGGCGTCTAAATGGATAAACCTTCTTCTGTCCACCTTTTGGGGAGCTTCTTTTTTCGTCACTTCTTTAGTCGCGTTCTTACGCCACGTGGGGTCCTTTTGTGCATTTTCCTTGGTTCTTTTTCGTTTTCCTGCCGCTGTCGTGTGTCTTCTTGGTCGACATATGTCTATAAACTGGAGTACACGTCCCGTCGCGCGGAGGAGGACCTGCCACTTACCGATATTTTTTATATCGGGCAGGTGTCCGTTAGTTATCTTCTCATGGGCCACATGGCACCTTTCCTTCTCTTCTCCGGTCTTTTCGGGGGGTGTCTTGACTTCTGTCGGCCATTCTTCTTCGGGTTGTCGCAGGAACTCCGGACCGCGGAACCATCGGTGTTGGGCATCGAATTCCGTTGGGGCTTCTCGCGTGGCATCGTCGGCTACGTTTTCCTTTGTGGGGACCCAGCGCCATTCGTTCACCTTCGTTAATTCTTCGATTTCTGCTAAGCGGTGCGCCACGAAGGTTTTGTATGCTCGGGGTTCCGCCCTTATCCATGCCAGGACCGTGCGGGAGTCGCTCCAGTACGTCTTCTTGGTGAACTCGAATTCGTGACCTTCTTCTGTGGTTCGTGCGAGTCGTGCGCCCAGTAACGCCGCTTGTAGTTCGAGTCGCGGTATGGAAGTGGGTTTTAAGGGCGCGACGCGACTCTTGGCTGCTGCTAGGGCTACGCTCACGGATCCGTCCGCTCGTTGCATACGTATGTACACAGCTGCCGAGTATGCTTCTTCGCTCGCGTCGACGAACGTATGTAATTCCCTTTGTACGACTGACGGCCCGATGTTGTAGCATCGTGGAATATGAAGTCTTCTTATTCCCTGCAGGTTATTTATCCATGTGGTCCAGCGGGGTTGTAGTTCTTCTGGGATAGGCTCGTCCCAGCCTGTACCGTATCTCCATGTTTCCTGCATTAGCCTTTTCGCGGGTGTCGTTATTGGCGATACTAGCCCCAGTGGGTCGAACAGCGACATTATTACACTTAATGCTTCTCGCTTCGTGGGTGGGCGTTCGTTTTTTAATACTTCTGGTGGTGCCTTCTTTTCGTTCAGGTGGAACCCGATACAATCTTCTTTTATTTCCCACAGAAGGCCCAGTGTCTTCTCCGTGTCTTCTCCGCATATGGGTACCGTTCTGGTCTCCGCGTTCGTGCAGAAGTGTGTGGACACGGATTGTCGATTGGACACCCATCCCGTCAATACGAAGCCTGCTTGTCGATGTATGTAATCCACGTCCTTTGAGACCTTGATAGCTTCTTCTTCACTCGGGAAGCTAGTGATGTAGTCGTCCATGTAGTGGTTCTTTTTAATTTCTTTCACGGCCCTGGGATACTCTTCTTCAAAATCTTCTGCGTTCCGATTCTTGATGTATAGCGCCGTGCACGGTGAAGACGTTGCGCCGAAGATCACCGACGTCATTTGATACTCCCTGGGTTTCGTCTCTCCTCTGTCGTTACCCCTCCACAGGAACCTCAAGGCATCTCGGTCTTCTTCACGTATCTTAATCTGCATGAACATCTCTTTGATGTCCGCCGAGACTGCGTAGGGGTGCTGTCGGAATCTCATGATGACCCCAGGTAGTGACTGCAGAAGGTCGGGACCGGAGAGCAGCATATCGTTCAGGCTTCGTCCGTGCGATCTCGCGGCTGCATCATGGACCACGCGTATCTTGGGCTTCGAGGGGTTGCACACGGCGAAGTGTGGCAGGTACCACGTCTTCCCTGGTGTCGCCGGTGTGGTTGCTGGAACCGCGTATCCTGACGCAAGAAGATTCCGTATCCTTTCCTCGTACTTGGCCTTCAAGTCCGGGTCGCGATCGAGCTTTTTCTCCAATGTTCTTAGTCTTCTGTGGGCTTCTTCATAATTGTTCGGGATCTCCGGATTGTCTTCTTTCCACAGAAGCGCAGTCTCGAAGCGACCGTCGGGCATTCTTCTACTTTTTTCTTTCAATATTCTCATGGCTCGCTCTTCTGGGTCGTTCTTCTGTCTTCTCGGCTCCACGCCAAGGGCTTCCAGGTCGAAGAACTTCTTCATCATACTCTCCATGGGGTCGCCCTGTTCGGGGACGACGGTATATCCACAGAAGGCGGCCGTTTGTGGGTACGAGCCGCGGTATCCGTGTAGCACCCATCCCAGCCGCGTGTTGGTCGCGACGGGTTGATCTTGTCGCCCTGTTCTGACTTCTAGTGCTACGAGTAGTTCCCAGTTATCCTGGCCTATCAATATCTTCGGGCAGGCATCCTTATATACTAGCTGGTCTTCTATCTCCTTGAGGTGAGCGCAATCTTCAAGGTCCCTTTTTTCGATGGTTTGTCGCGTAAACAATAGGCGCTGCACGGTGCGCGCGTTACGGATGGTGTATTCCTTGCCGCCATGTCGCCCTCGTATATTGATGCTGACCACCTTGCTATTTTCATGCTTCACTGTTTCGTTTAGGCCCTGTACCCACATGTGGTCGCGTGGGCCGTCCAGGTCCAATATTTCCGCCAGCCGTTCGTCGATCAGCGTGATGGTGCTTCCGTCGTCCATCAGGGCGTAGGTATCAACCCTCGTACCGGTGGGGCCCGTGAGTGTGACAGGTGCAATTTTTAAGAAGGCTTGACGGCTTCTCACGCAGTCGGCGTTCTTCACCACTTCGACGGCCGATGTTACTTCTGCAACTTCTGCGGGTGGCGGGGACGGTCTTCTTGTCGTCTTCTTGTGGTGCAGGAAGTAATGGTGGGCCATCGAGCAGCCGTCCTGTCCGCACTTCTTGGCCTTGCAGCTGCCCCGTCGGTGCGTGCTTCTCAAGCAGCGGAAGCAAACTCGATGCTTCTTGGCTAATTCCCAGCGTTCGCTGACGTCGGCGTCGCGGAACCTTTTGCAGTCGGGTAGCTGATGGTCGTGCTTACATAGCGGGCATTGTTCCTTCTTGGTGTCGGTCACGAAGGCGCGCTCGAACCTCTTCTTCTGGAACTTCTCTTGCGGGGCGCTTGCGGTGATATCTTCTGGTTGCGCGTAAGCTCCGCATTTATCCGCTTCTTCGTTCAAGAAGGCAGCCAGTCTCTTGATGTCGGGAACATCTTCCTTGTTCTTTGCGGCGTAGTCGTACCACTTATTCCTTAATATCGGCGTGAGCTTTTCTATCGTTATTTTCACTAACTCGGGATTATACAAGTAGTGAACTTTCTTCAGGGCTTCTATTGTTGCGATAATATTCGCCATCTTGTTCGCGAATATACACAATTCTCGCGGATTATCACTCAATTTTCCTAGCGCCTTTATCTTCTGCGCTTCGTTCATAGCCAGCGCGTCCGGTCGACCAAATCTTCTTTCCAGGGCCTCAACTATGGCCCCCGGGTCCGGTTGGCTAATAAGAAGGCTGCTGACCGCTTCCTGGGCCGCCCCTCTGAGGCTTCTTCTTAATCTTGCAACGTTTTCTGTTTTCGAGAAGAGGGCCTCAGTTTCATAGTAGGCGGCGCGGAAGGCTAGCCAGCCATTACACTGTCCGTTGAACACGGGTAATTCTTGTAAATACTTAGGCGCATCTCTTGTCATACGTACCGCTTGGGTGAGCGCCGCTGCCAGTGAGGTGACGTCCACGTTCTGTGGCTGACGCGCAGGCCGGGCTTCTTCTTGTCCCCGGTGCTCACTTTCCTGTTCCTCGTGAGCGCCCTGTCCTCGTCCTTTCAGCTCATCCTCTTCTGGACTTTTCCCTTCTTCATTCTTCTTTTCTTCTGTGGGGGGATTCTTCTGTTGCCCCTCCAACCATTCCTTTACTCGGCTTGCTCGTTCCTCTTCATCTTCTGAGGCAGAAGGCGAGTCTTCATCGTCGGCGGCTGCGGCGCGCCGTCGGGCTAATCGCGCTTGAGCGAGCGCGAGTGACGCACGTACTTCTTCAAGTTTTAATTCGGCCACCTTTTCTTCTGCCTCTAACAATCTCCGGTGGTTAGAGTTAGAGTGCCGCGATCGCGGGCGCTTCGATGGCTTCAACGTCTTATCGTGCTCGTCGACCTTCTGTACGGTCGCGTCGGTCCTCGTGCTCGTAGCGTTGTCCGTGGAGGTCGTGCACTCCGTGGTCGCGCTTGTGCCGGTGCCTTCCGACGTGGTTGCTGACCCTTCTTGACTCGCGATGTTCCTTGCCGAGCTCGTACTTCTTGGTACCACAGCGGTACCCCCTTGGGTGCTGACGGTGCCTCTTGTTCCGCCGAGGTCTCGGTCAGCAGGGCCTGAGCGATCTTCTACAACATCCGCTGCACTTCCCTTATTCGACCGCGTCACAGGCATTTTCTTCTTCTTCGATGTCTTGAACTTTTAGGAAACCCGCGCTGTTCACTCTTCCACTGATCCGGTGGATCCGGCTCGAAGGACCATAAAAATGTGGCTGACGTAGGTGTTTTCTTCAAGTGGACTGTATTGGTTCTCGCCACACACGTAGATTACCTAGGGCTTCAAGAAAGTTCTACTTCTACCTGTTACGGGGAATATAAATAAAACACTTATTTACCTTGTATAGGCCGCAGGGAGGTAGGCAGAGAATGTTCTCGCTTCTAGTTTTCGGTTCGTGTTCTTCCTTTGGAGTCTGATTCCTGATTGGTCCGATCGCGGCGATCGGCCCGCTTAATATATGCATATCCACCGATATCTCTAGAACATTCTTTCACATTCCATGCCTCACCCCCTTAAGCCTATTTTTCTTTATTATTTATTTTATATTCATTTTACATAAATATCCTTATTCCTAGGTCTTAGTCTACCTTATTCTAGACTTATCTGGATAGGTGTGTGCCCCCGACGTCGCTTAGTTTGGGAGTGGCGGCGCGTTTCCCGATTCGCGTATTTTATATTACCGCGTCCCCCGCTTTACCTTAGTATAAAAGTCGCCCTTATTTGTGCGCACGTTGCAGTTTCTTTCTGGACGTCGGTGCGTGCACATACCTAGCTCTAAATGCCTTAACTATGCTTATCCTAAAGGGTATAACACTAATTACACGCCTCAAAACGTTTCTGATAACAATAAATAAATTATTACAATTTTTACGTGGTTTGTTTACCTTTTTTGAACCGTATTATCTTTCAAACTATTATGTTAACATTCATCCCGTTTTCACAGGGGGTTAGTACGGTTCGTAGTCTTACCGTTACATACCATGATATCAATCTTAGCCCTCCCAGAGCCGAGGTTAAAACCATGTAAGCGCACGGGGAAAACTGACCATATAAATTTACGTTATCTGCGTTATCTACGCTTTCTTGCTGCTTATCACGGTATGTAGCGTTATTTACAACGTATTACGTTACGTACATGATAGAAGGTTAAGTCTAACAAGTTATTCAAAGTGGTTAACATTTAAATAAGTATGTCTCCTTACATATTTTTACGCAAATATACAAGTATGACCTAGGTACTCTAAATGAGAGGACTTATATCTATTAACTAATGCCTAAACTTGCTATTATTTACATTGAGGCCGAGTATGAGCCGTCTGATTGCTTGTGGTACTGCTTGTACCCGTGTCTTTGTTTATGCTGTCGTGCACACAAACAGACAACGATTACGTGTTTGGCGTTCTCTAATTTTGCCTTCTTCTCTTCTCCCCTCGTGTCAGCACGAGCTATACAAGTAGTACATGCGTGGTGAAAAGAATAGCCAGTCAGCAAGGTTGGTAGCGGGGGCTGACTGTCCAGGGTGCGCCGGACGTATTTTAGTATCGCCACTCGTGGAGGGTCTTTTCATGCTCCCCCATGTAAGTCAGTGGCATCCAATGTTGCCCTGCCACTGATCCTAGATGATCTACTATTTGCAGGACTCAATTCTGTCTGTGTGCATTGTCATCAGCCACCACATCTATTAGGCTTTGTATCACACGAAGTTAAAGATTCTCAGTTTGTTGAACAGCAGTACATCCCTCGTAGCGAGATCTGGGGGTGCTAACAATGCCGAGTTTTGCAAAACATGTTCGTAATCATAACTGCAAGTAGACTGCATATCCAGTCGCAGCTGTTAACTATGCAATCACCAAATGCAGCTTGAAGGCAGTTAGGATGTAGTCAGTGCAACTGCACAACAACTGCCGCCTGGGCAGCCCAAACGAAGCGTTAAGGCTTACATGGAGATAGTTTCTCGAAGCGAGTTTCGTGCTATCTCTGTTTTTATCGTAGAGAAAGACAAAGACAGAACGAGTATCGCTTCGAGAAACTATCCTCGTGTAATTCAGCCTTTTTTAGCTCCTCTGAGCTTTGAATCTGAGGGTGCAGTTCCTGAAGAACGGCTGTTCGACAAACTTGCCACATAACATCATCATCATCATTCAGCCGAAAGACTGCTGGACATAGGCCTCCCCCAAGCTCCATGTTGGGGGGGTTTGCCATAACCGCCACGCTTGGCAGGCGGGTTGGCGATCGCAGTATGGTTGTTAAAGTACTCAGAGAACGCTGCTGCCCATCCTCTAGTGAACCCTTTGGTCGCCTTTTACGACACCCATAGGAAGTGATGGGGGTAGTGCTATTCTTTACGTCCGGCACCACACGGACGACATACCATAACGACAGTCTACCTATATCTTACTCCTTACAGTCGGTCAACGTAGAACATTGTCGCAGAGCAATCGTGCGGCGGGTTGCCGGGTGAAGGAGCGGAGGTTATGTCCCGAGTAGCCATACTGCATACTTGGGACATAACCTCCGCCCCTACATAATTTTGACATTTCATAGGACCTGTCAAATGTATGGGCGTTGACCCACTGTATGTAGTAAGTTGGTACACTGTGCCATAACCATGTGCCACATAACATACCATGGATGAAAGATTTGTTCGCCTAGTAATTGAGCGGTCAACCGAAATAAAGAAGGCACTTTAACGAATTAGTTGACGACGGTCAGTTAGGTACCTACGCACAATTTAAAACAATTCCGTATCGAAGGTCAGTGTCATCTACGATGTTATCGTGTCCCTTTATCGTACGTCGAAATTTTATAAACCTTAGAATGACTATGCTGGAACCGGTTGAATAATATTTGTTTGTCTTAAAGTTATAGGTAGTTCGTTTTGTCACGTGTTCAGTACAGCTGAAGGTATTTATCGACATGTTTCAATCCCTTACAGTGATCATTTTTGGATACAACTTAGTGCTACAAAAGCATTAGCGTCTGAATCCGTTTCTTGACTGTTAATCGTTCAATTGTCAAACAATCTCATAAATAACGTACTCATGATGATATCTTTTAAGAAGGGATCGTCTTTGCAATGGTTAAACAAAATAACAAAATAAAATCAAAGATTTTGAATGATACAATATTAACTAACAACGTAGCAATATTTACATACCTACAAATATTGATATACCTACCAGATGACTTTTTTACCGTCGGAAAAAAAAATGGGTGAACGGTTTTTTTTTCATTAACATAATTATATTGAAATTGTTATATCTATAGATACCCACTATCGAAACTCAAATCATACGCAGTTGTGTATGATTTATATTTAGATATTATTTAATCGATTTATTTAATTCAAAATTTCTGTTTTTATTGATTTAGTATGAAAGTTTACTTCAAATTAGTAGCATTTATTGATAGATCAATGAATATCATCAAGGGCAGTTAAAAAAAAAACATACCATGGGGTTCTACTCCGTTCACATATTATACCCTTTTCTCCAGACGGTATACTTTTCTTTATTAAAGAAAAGTATATCCTAATAAAATTATAAACTAAAATAGGGCATCAAAATATTCCTCCACATCGCTGTCGACCGGTAACGTGCACTTTATGGTTAAAATAATGACAACAGGACGAGCAGTTCATCTCTCATAAGCAGTATAGAACACGGTTTCTTTTATTGACACTGAGCTCGTTGCGTGGGATGATAACCATAGATTATGTCCTTACATCTGCAAATTGGCATGCACACTATTAGAGGATAAGCTTCATGTCGCTTGTAGATCAGACCTTGACTTTAGAAACGGAATAGTGTTCAATGTTGGCTGACAGGCAAAGGCGGACTAGCAGTCTTAGCCGCTCTAGGCCGTGTAGTACTATCTTCCCTAGGTCGTGAAGTACCAGCCGTCCCTTTCTCAACTCCATTACTAAGCTATGATTTTGTTTCTGCGATTGGCCGCCCTCTCTTAATCGGCCGCCCTAGGCCCGGGCCTAGTCGGCCTTCTGGGAAGTCCGCCTCTGCTGACACGAGATAATTGTCATTCCAAGCTGAACAGACTACAATATTTATTTATTTATACTTTTGTGCACTATGGTGGTATGGTCGGGGCTATAAGTGCAGCCCCACCTTACGGGCGACATTATCTTGCGCGTTTGAGATGTAAGCAACGTGTAAGCATATAAAGCCGAGCAATTCGCCGCGTACGATTATTTCGTTGAACTGAGACTGCACTAATGAACCCGACTTTACATAAGGCGGACTTAATGCCATAAGGCATTCTCTACCAGTCAACCTTTGGGTTAAAAAGAAAAGCATCGAAATAGATACAGAAGAAAGTTGAGTTGACAATTTTTTTCATAATAGACTACAAATTACACTAAACTACATAAAAATACAAGTACAAAATATATAGATATTACAACATATATCAAATACAAAACATTATGCAATTATGACGAAGACTAGATTAGATGATTAAGAGTGCAGCGACTTGAAGACTGCATTTGAACGAAAATTTACTTTAATATGTGATGACATCGTCTGCTTGTATAGGTTTAAAATAAACACACGCCACAATTGTTACGGTACGCATCATTCTAAAATATTCCAGCATGCACATGCAACATTTGATTCAGTGTAGCAAACCGCGTTTCGCCTATTACCATTGTTGATTTCATACTTTGGTATCTAAACAATAATTGCGTTATAACGAGCCTCCGCGATTAAGTGCCAGGTTACGCCATTATGTTTTGTTTATTATATGAATTTGTGGTGATAAGATTCCTAAAATAATATACTGATGCATTTAAAAGAATGTGGAGTGCCCCGTTGATGTAGTCGTCGCAAGCGCAAGCGTGACTGCTAAGCGTGAGGTCCTGGGTTCGATCCCCAGGTCGGGCAGTGTTATTGGGTTTTTCCATGAGGAATTTCTCAGTAGCAGCCCGGAGTCTGGATTTGTGCCCGGTTGATGGCAATAGGCTCGCCTCCTATTACATGGGACTTAAACATAACGGCGAAATGTAACCGGGTATCTACAGGGTGTAAACGAATTCGTGTAATTCCTTCAATCCAAATGATCTATTAATGGTATAGATTAACCCCGCTCGGGATTTAGAATGATTAAAAATAAAAAAAAACCTTTTTTTCCCTATTTTTTTTTATGTGATAAAATATTTCGATGCCATACATAAAATATGAATGAAGGCACAGCGACACAGCTGACGGGCATGACTAGCGCGTTGTCGTCGCTCCACGCAGTCATTTAACTCGGGACGCTAAAATTACTCAGATACAGAATACCATGGTTCATTTCTTGAAAACTTTTTTTGTTGATTCTGAAAAAAACCTATGCAGGGTCAATTAGTGTCTCCAGTAGATCACGTGGTTTGAAGGAATTACACGAATTCGTTAACACCCTGTATACACATCTGCCCAAACCTTCAGGAATACAGGCGTTATGTTATGTTATAAAATAATGTTTCTCATTAAATCAAACAAAAAAATCCAGACTTCTTCGAATTAAATTACTTCAGTAGTTAAACTCCTTTGATGACGTCAACTAGAAACAGAGTTTAGGTCACCACAGGGGAGTTAGTGCTCTAAACACACTTGGGAGCTTAGGTTTTTTTTTACCCAGTCTTGGAGCACTAACTCCCCTGAGGTGTCCTAATCACTAATGAATCTTTTTTAAGGTCTTCTAAGCGGTGCGGGTTATGACACCCCAAAAATAAGCCTTCATTATCTTTAATAATAATATATCTTTTTAGGGTCTTGCAGGGTTTTGCCTTCGGTGTCGCGGTTCGTGTAAATATTTTCTCTCGTGGCAAATTCTTGTACGCACGGCTGCAGATCAAGCTATACATTTCCAGTATAAGCTGATCTGGCATTGTATAGGATTTCCTTACAATGAGAGGTCAGTGTAAACTGGAAATGTATAGCTTGATGTGTAGCCGTGTGTACCTCCTGTTGTGTTCTGAATCGGAATGTTGTTTCACGTGCGCCGAATTTATTGGTCCTTCTTGGTCCTTCGATACTCCGACATCTCTTAATGTAACCAGCGTAACTATTACGCAGTGTTATTCCATTTAGATAAAATTCGGAACTAAACGTTTCCGAGTGTTATCGGGCAGACGGTCTTATTATCATCGTTGATGAAACTTCAGAGGTCAATAAGGCATTCGATTAGCTTTGTCTCGATAAGAACCACGTGCTGTGCCGATTATTGTAGGTGAAACTGATTTGCACGTGATTTGGACCAATTTATTAAAGAACGGTGCGAAGCTTTGCCGGCGTGGATGTCATTTATCGCGTAGATATTTAACTTATGTCCTTCTCCGGGTTCCATACTATATCTGTATCCAGTTTCATCGATATCGGTTCTGGGGTTTAGCCGTGAAAGCCTAATAGACAGACAGACAGAGTTACTTTCGAATTTATAATATTAGTAAGGACTAGCGGTGCCCGCGACTCCGTCCGCGTGGAAGTTGGAAACTAATAATGTGTCGCAATAACGAAACCAAAGATGTAACGAAACCAAAAATGTCTATAAACATAAGTACTACCAACATAGACATAATAATTATTTATTCAGTTAGCATACCTGAAAATGTACAGTTTATTACTATTTAACATAAACCCATACACGTAACGCCATCTACTGAGCAAATATGGTACAAATGATGCTAATTTCTTCTTGATAATTTTATATTCTAATATCTTTTGATTGAGTGAACCGATTACGATGAAACAAAAACGAATGTTACTCCGAGATACACACAATATTTGTCTATAAAGGTATAAGTCCGAGACGGGCTGCAATCTGCAGACTGCACGCAAGTCGCCATCGGAATAGCGCCTTTAAGGTGTGCACTTTAAAGGTGCTATTCCGACAGCGTCTGTAAAACTGCAACCGCAGACCGCAGCCGCAGATCGCATCGCAAGCGATACTACTTTTGCAGTTTGCGGTCTACAGCCCGTCTCGGACTTGTACCCTGAAACTGACAAATGCAGCTTGAAGGCAATTAGGATGTAGTCAGTGCAAAATCGTGACAAATGCAGACTAGATGTGCAAACGTGACTAATAGCTCCCCTGTTCTTAGCTGCTGACCATATTGCAAATATTTCGTATATTATCACCTATCATCATTTATTTATTTATAGTTAATTAAAACGGTGAACACCAACTACAATAATTAACATAGAAACAAGTAACATGGAACGTAGAAAAATACAGGTATGTAATGTCGACAATTGTGTCAACACAAAATACTTAAGACTAACATGGGATAGTGGACACTCTCGCATACTGTCTCTCACAGAACATCAGACATACACGCACAATTTCACTCCATTTATCCGCGAACACATCACATTCAGGGTTGGCAGCCAGGAGGGCATTGAGTATCCTTAGAGTACGACACACAGGGGATTCAGCTCTGGCGACAGTTCTGGCTGAAGGTTGCGCGAATAGATTGTGCCGACGGCTTTGACGGTAATCATCATATCAGCTAAAAGATTCATGGCCATAAGACATCGCTCAGATTTCCATATAGCACGCTTTTGGGCCACCTACATACAACAGCCACCCAACGCGCCAAAATTTACCGAACAGATAACCTATTAACAATATTTTAACAATTTTAATATGATAAGAATCGATTTTGCAGTCAAATACTATTAAATACTAAACTGTATATATATCGCGAATTATTAATATTACTGGTTACTGTATCAGTGTAAAAAATTAGGTCAATATTAACTGAAAGTTATGTAATACGCGTTAGATTAGCGGGTTATACAATGAACTTATAAACGAGATAACGCAGGTCGCGAGTTGCGCGGTGGGCGTGTTTTGTGCTGCAAATAAGTATAAGTTTATTCATTTGAATACATAATTATCATTACCGTAATGTCCCGTGTGGGCACGAGCGCACGAGCTAGAATATGAAGCACGCTTGGTGGTAGGATCTAACGGTCCGCCTGGCTAGCTGCCACGCAGTTTACTGTGTTCCATCATGTGTATGTGAGACCCAGAGGGGTATATTATATAGGACAATCCCTCTTTATCTCTGTCACTTGGATTCGTGTGCTCCATCTTAGACCCTGTCTGCGTCTACCATCAGAAGCGAGTAGGATCAAACGCGACCAAATAATATAAAGTTATAAACCGTCAATAATAAAAAATAAAAAAAAAATGATTTTCAAAATTCGCAGTGCCCTTTTAAGTAGGTTGGTTGCTAGACTTGAGGTATCATCATCATTCCAGCTGACAAAGGTCCACTGCTAAAAACCATCTTCGAAAGTGTAGGGTAAAATTACATTTTGACGGTTTAACAATATCTTCACGTGTTTCTCTGCTTTACAAGAACAGCTCATACCGTGGTGTAAAGAGTCGCCAGACACCAAAGTGGGTACGGGGCGGACTGCCCAGGGTGCACTGGACGTATTTACGTATCGTCGTGGTATCGTCGCATATTAAAAGTTAAACAGTTCATTGCATTCAAAATCAGAACACTCTGATCTTATCCCGAGCTGCCTTATAGCAGTTCGGGATGCACGATTGCTCTGTAGTAGTACTTGCACTGACCGACATTGAGCTCCAGCTCACGTAATTATTTCTCTAGCTGGCATTATATTCAGGTACTATTATTTAACGGATATACTTGTTCCAGGTTTGACCCACGAATGCGGCGTGTTTGGCGCCATCAGTACAGGAGAATGGCCCACACAGGTCGACATACCGCAGGTCATATGTCTAGGACTAGTAGCGTTACAACACAGGTAAGAACTACTAGTTTACACGCACGAAATAGAAAAAACAAGTGGGAGTCCCCATAAACTTCCTTAGTTCGGGAACCAGTGTCGCCAAACTGACATAACAATTATATTGAAAGATATCAAAGTTTTTACTTTATACACCTCTGTGAGATACAGTTTTCGTTCATTTTTACACGTTAAAATTGTACAATAAGGCATAATTCTAATATTTTATGTATGAGTTCGAGACGTAGTGTCATAGATAGTAGCTAACCGCGAGAGCCTTGCAGATCTGGCACTTCTACTTGTTTTTATTATTCGTTGTTTACGCACCACGCCTGTTTTCTTCAAAGACAAGCGTACATGCAAACTTCACCGAATACAGGTTCGGTTTTGTGGGCCTAGTGCCAATTATCGAGAATATTCCAAACTCCGGGACTTTATATCACACCTCACTTCAGAGACGCAAAGTTATTTTAAGTATCATCACTCAATCGAAGTCGATGGTTATCAAATTATTTCGTCAACGTTTGTGTTGAATGTGTTATAATTTGAAATACGAGCTTTACTTGTATCTAAATGATATTGCTTCTCGGACTTTCGGCAATTCGGGCAGGCCGGATAAGAAAATCAAGCATGTGCTAATTCAGATTGCTGAACCATTAGCAGCAATTATTAATTATTGACGTACCCTCCTAGCCTCCTACATAGTACTGAGAACAGTACGAATACCACTTGATTACCAAGAAATCAACAGCCATCATTGTTTTATATAAACAGAACTTATTATATCGTATACACTTCCTGCGTATGTTTCGTTTTGCGAATTCGGGGGAGAACCGAACATTCAAAACGTAGGTATAACATCGCTGCATCGGTCTCTCAGAAAAATGATCTGGCTACTGTTTTAGATTAGAGCATTATGAACCTTATTGTTATTGATAGACAAGGTTGTTTATTTTTCTCAGCTTAAAGAATAGGAAGCGGTTAATTGGCTTTTAGCCTATTTTGAATAGATGATATTTTGATATTAGCCCGTAATGTTAGTTTTGTTGTGAATAAATAAATAAAATAAATAAATATTGATTGAAGTAGATAATATAATTTATAAAAGTGATGTGAAGGAATAGGATATGAATATCGATATCCTATAGATATACCAGTTGTCAGATTGTCTTGAATCCCAAGATCCCGGTCATAGGTCTTCGGAGGAACATCGTGTCGTGATGGTTATATGGCCGTTTCCAATAACCTATCTATCGGCGGTTTCCCCTACCAGAGATAGAAACTTGACAAAAGCTCAATAGAAGTACCTAACATAAAATTTCTATCTCTAATAGGGCAAACCGTCGATAGATAGGTTATTGAAAATGGCCGTTAGTTGGTAAGAGTCCAACATAACCATCTGCCTACCCCAGGAACCCTCCGATCCGAGTCCGATTGCATGACGATTTACCCACGTTAACAAGAAAAAAGAAGTATCTGATTGCCCGTATTGAGAAGCAAAAATAAGTTTTTTGTGTGAGCCAGAGGGGTATTGGCGAATCCCTCTTTAACTCTGTTGCTTGGATTCGTGTGCTCCGTCTTAGACTCATCTGCGCTTACTATAAGGCTCAATTTACACCGCCGCGGAATGAAGTTCAAAAATATTTTTTTTATTATTTATTTACTTTAATTAAAACGGTCTTAGACCAATTACAATAATTAAAGATAGTAATAGAAAACGATACATACAATATAAGGACAAGAAAATAAAAATTAAAAAATAATTCTAATAAACTCTTTCATAAATCCCTTACAGTGCTTCTGACAATATATTCTTTCACTCGTTCATGATGCATTCCTCTCGCAGTACTCCAGACATTCCGACAAAATCACCCTCCATTCATCCGCAAACATATCAAAATTCGATCTGGCGTCCAGGAGGGTATTGAGCGCAGTGAGACTTCGCGGTATGGGTGATCGTGAACGAGCCACAGTACGACTTGTCGGAACAGCAAACAGTTTATGTTTTCTGCTCCGGCGGTAATTATTTGGAACAAATAATCGGCATAACTCGCAATTAAGATCCGGGGCATCTACTTTCCCTCGGAGGATCTTGCACATCATTATTAGTTGGTCACTAGATCTCCTGACCTCTAATGAGTCATACCCCAGGCAACCTAAAAGGAATTTGGTTGGATACATAAAAGGGTAATAACCATATATGCGCTTGTATAGGTACCTTAAGAAAGCCTTTTGTACTTTTTCTAACAAGAGTGCATACGTGCTCTCGTGTGGATGCCATACACATGCACATAAAGTTCAATAAGCTATGTACAATTTCGTCGCTTCCATTCCATTCCGCGGTGGTGTAAATTGAGCCTAAGGAGCGACTGGGGGCTAACGCGACCAAAATAAATAATATCAATAAAAAAAAAACAATCCTTAATCTTTCTCAGAGGGCAAGAGTCAGCGGGTATAGTTACGTCAGAGGGCAAAAGTGCGCGCACATTCAACACGCACAAGGGCATGGGACTCATCAACAACATATTCAACGACGAAGCCATGAAGAAACTCAAAGGAAACCTCGGCATTGGACACACTAGGTATGTTACTTTTACAATCATGGAATTACAGGCAGGAGACTGCACCTTTTTTGTGACGTCATTGTGGCCCGTATGATGTCATTACGGTAGTAGCACAGTCTACCTATATCTTACTCCTTACAGTCGGTCAACGTAGAACATTGTCGCAGAGCAATCGTGCGGGGGGTTGCGGTGTGAAGGGGCGGAGGTTATGTCCCGAGTAGCCATATTGCAACTTGGGACATAACCTCCGCCCCTACATAATTTTGACATTTCATAGGACCTGTCAAATGTATGGGCGTTGACCCACTGTATGTAATAAGTAGGTACACTGTGGTAGTAGTGTTGCCTCTGTGTAGTGAGCAATTTTAAATCGTACCTATATCACTTGAGCATTTAGCATACGTATTAATTATTTCATTGTTTTTGTCTCTGTTGCTTATAATTTTGTTCTAGAATCGAGATTTCCAATTAAATTAAATATACAGGGTGTAAACGGATTAGTGTAATTCCTTCAAACCGCGTGATCTATTGGTGACACTAATTGACCCTACATAGTTTTTTTTTCAGAATCAAAAAAAAAAACTTTTCATAAAACGATATTATATGGTATTTTGTATCTGAATAAAAGCGTCCCGAGTTAACTGATCGCGTGGAGCGATATCGCGCTAGTCGTGCCCGTCAGCTGTGTCGCCGTACTTTCATTCATTTATGCATGGCATCGAAATTTCATGTCACATAAAAAAAAAATTGGAAAAAAAAGATTTTTTATTTTTAATCAATCTAAATCCCATGCGGGGTTAATCTACAGGGTTGATTGAAAAACACCGACAACCTCTAAAGGGGTCATTGTACTCATCATTACGAACAACTTTTACTATGGGACCAAATCCGAAATCGCGAAAAAAAACAGCTGTTCCCTACATTTTGACGAGCTAAGCGAACATAAATGTAGGGAACAGCTGTTTTTTTTTCGCGATTTCAGATTTTGTCCCATAGTAAAAGTTGTTCGTAATGATGAGTACAATGACCCCTTTAGAAGTTGTCGGTGTTTTTCAATTAACCCTGTATATCATTGATAGATCATGTATAGTGGTGGTTAATAAAACGTATAGCGCCAAAATATAACAGACTATGTGTATGTAGCGTATAGCGTTTGCTATAGCGGCTCTGACTTCGCGCTATATTATAACGCCTCAACCTACTCAACGAATAAAAGCCAAAACGCGCATAGCGGGGCCAGAACGAGATAGCAAGGTAGCGTAGCGACTAGCAATAGCGCGTAAGGGAATGAAATATTATTATATTCTTTATTGTACAGCGCGTTGCGAGATAACATTTACCGCGCATCATCAAGTTCGTTTAGCGCGTTGTTAAATAAAATGATAGCGTCTACGCGTTCAGACTACGCCCGAGTTTTGTAACACCGCGTTATAATGACAGCGTATAAAATAACAGACTCTATGAATATATTTTATAGTTTATAACACGTCTACTGATTATAGCGGATTTGAACATCACTAATCATGTAGTTGGAAGGAATTACACGACTTCGTTTACACCCTGTATAGTCAAAACCCTATTCCAGATATTTCATATTTTCAAGTCTTTCTTCTTTAAAAAAAGATTCTTTCAAAAATAAAGAAATAATAAATGTATTTCCACTAGGTACTCAACATCGGCAGCATCAGAGGAAGTGAATTGTCAGCCGTTCGTGGTACACACGGCACACGGCGCGCTCGCAGTCGCTCATAATGGAGAACTGGTCAACTGCAGTAGCCTTCGGAAGATGGTAACGTACATCAAATATCGTATCAATACAACATGTACTGGGGCCTAATTCTCCTAAAATAAATTGTTGTCAAACGCAATCGAACCACAACCGTCAGTCAGTTTTTGTTTTCGAAAACTTTCAAAATGATTGATTTTGTTTTTTTGTCAAACAATTTGATAGCTTTTGAAATTGAGAACTGTCTGAATGAACGGTTCGGCCTTGGTTCGGTTGTGATTTATCAAGATTTATTTTAGGAGAATGGGCCACAGGAATATCGCAAACACTTAACACCCTGATTAGAATATTCAGTTATTATAATCATAATACATACAGGAATACATCAAACATGAAATTGTACTTTTATGTGCTTGGTTTATTTAAGAAAATTGTATTACTTTTTTATTAATAACTAGGTTTAAAATTCAGTCTTATGCCCTTGATATAAGGCTCAATTTTCTTTATCGCATTTCAAAGAAAGATTTATAAAAGGCACATTACAAAAATACACATTAAAAAAGGATCAAATCGATTCAGTGGCCGATTCTTAACAAACTACTTTCAGAGCCTACGTTTATTATGTTACACGTTGTACAATCTACTAACTTTCAATTTCTCTATCACTCAAAGGTTTGCTGGTAGCAAAATCACTCTTGAGTTAAGTTCGCTTTTGTCCATGACTTCACTAAATAGTAATACTGTTATTGTAATTTTCTTGTTTACAATAAAGAATAAGAACTACAATTAAAATCTATTTGGTTGAAACACTCTTGAATTCACAACAACTTGCAATTTCCAGGTCCTGGGTCGAGGAGTGGGTCTCTCGACGCATTCGGACTCGGAGCTGATCACACAAGCCCTCTGCCTCAACCCCCCTGAGGGAGAGACCAATGGACCTGACTGGCCAGCGCGTATTAACCACCTCATGAGGTAACCACACACATTTTTAAACCTACCTTGTACTACGAATCGTACACACGACATAATACACGATTAGTCGGAAAGGGACCATAGTAATGAATAACTTTTGTTCTACCACTTTCCCTAAAAGTAATTAGTTTGATAGAAATCGCTGTTCAAAGATTTCATAAAAATACGCTAAAGTATTTCTAACCTCAGCTATGATCAGCTGTGTTTACATTGTAGGATGTATTTGAGATCATGGATTAGAAGCTCTATTTTCTCAAAGCATAACTGAAGCAGAGATGAAGAATTTTTGAAAAAACTAAATCTAAGTCGAGATCGAAATTTGAAATTTTAAGAGCGGTTACGCATTGCATCCTGTCCGGATCCGTGAAAATAAGGATATAAAAAAGTCGGACCGAATTCAGAAATTGCTTTTCGCACTGCAGCCGATCCGAATTCGTGAAAATACGGATCTTGAGTCTAAAAATCTCGGACCGAATTCGGATATTGATTATGCACTAATCCGAACTCTGACCCAATTCCAAGCAATTTAGGGGCCATCTTTGGCTATGCCATTATGTCCGATTTGAATTCGAGGTAATGCGAAAGCGTTCATACAAACAGTACTACGGCTACTTCGGTCCGTCAATATTTCTTCCAAATTGTAGACTCACGGATGATGGAGAGAAATTGGATGACGGAAGTCGGATCTAGTGCATAAACTACCATACAAATACTTCTAATACTTCTATGACTACTTCGGAACCTATTTTCACGGATTTGGATTGGATGCAGTGCGTAACCGCTGTTACACTCGCTTTAAAACAATCATCAGTGATACTTTAAGTGGCTTACGGATTACTACCCCTTTTCCAACTAATCTTGTATAAATATGTCGGGTCCGAAAGAGTATGTTTTTTTTTTAAATGATTTCTCTTACTTCATTTTGTTGGATGCGTCTTCGTGTATTGAACGTACTATACCTAGCTTATTTACTTTGTATCCAGACTGGCTCCTCTAAGCTACTCGCTGGTGATAATGCTGAAAGACAAAATCTACGCGGTTCGCGACCCCTACGGGAACAGACCGCTGTGTCTCGGCAAGATATTACCTTTAGGATCATCATGTAAGTACTTTACAAATAAATGTATAAGGCATAAGTATGGACAAGCGGATAATTACTCGATAAACAATATAAAAATAGTAAATACTCGTTTTTACTCGTGTTTATGAGTATTTACTCGACCTCGAGTATTTATCCGGGTAAGGTGGTTCGCCCAAGGTGACGCATGACGGAGCGACAACAACCGTGTGTGTACAGTCTATTCCCTAAGATAGCTGACCCCCCTCTATATCGTAAAATTAGACCTTATGGCAATATAAATTAAATTCCATTTTATTTGCACGTCTGGATCGGATAACTACTGCTTGATGGATTTTTAAAACTTATTGTTATGCGGTTTTGATCTTTATAGTGTTAACAAACAATAAAATGGCATCTAATTTAAACTACAATAAGGTCCAAATTCATGCTAGTTTTATAGGGGGCCAGCTATCTTAGGGAACAGACAGTACTATACAATGACGTGCGTCAAAGCGTCAGCTGTGGGAGCTGCGGCCGCCGTGCGACTGTTCAATGCGATGCTAAAACCGTTCTGACGCGTGACTCTCCGACGTGTGTCATCGTGGGCGAACCACCTTAGAGGCCATCTCTAATGGAGCATCATAATATTTATAATTATTTACGGCTTTGGAACATATTGTAGCATGTAAAGGTAGCATTAGGATCTTGGTGACCGCGACAGGCGACGGCTATACAAGGAACGGGTCGCGCGACCCATTGTTTAGTACGTGAAGCGGTGACTGGCGTAAGCGACCACGTCGCGTTAAACGTGGTCCGCGGTCGCCAGCATCCGAATGCTACCTTAAAATGGGTACAATTATGCCATAATGTGAGGAGTGTTTTATTAAAAGTGGATTTACGTCATAAACAATATTTCAGAAATGACCAAAAATTTATGTTGTATGAGTTCTCTTGCTAATATTTTATTAATCAGAACTATTAATCTAAAAATATTTACACAAATAATATTTACATAATTACAAATAAAAGTATATACAAATAAAGAAAAATATATCCTAATATGTCATATTATGTCCATTACGTATTACTTTTTGTAGTAAATAGCTTGTTTTGACCAAAATTAAGAATTTAGGGGACATTTTTTTTTGAGAAATTGTGACTTTTGGTGCATGAAATGGATACGAGTAAAAAATTCTACAATGATGAAAAAAAAAAGATACTTAATTGTAAATAGCGACGTTTGATCATACACTCCTCATGTAAGTGAAGTCAAGTCAAGCATAAATATTATATTATTAGGGTAGTATTTTTTATATTTGTGATTGAAACTGAGCAAGCAATTCGAACTTTCTCTCACAATACAAGTTCTCGAATCGATAATATTCCATTTGGAACTCCGCCACTTGATACTCGAGTATTGTACTTAATTCATTTGAAATACAAACACTTGATTTGAGTATTCAGATTAACATAAAGCACTATAATTAATAACGTTTCTAGAGTATGCGACACTCGACATCAAGCCACTTAAAATGGGGATATTAATTTAATATCTGCGTTTTCGCGACCGCAGCGCAAGCAGCGTGGCTTCTTGCGTTATATAAAACTTTTCAGAGAATTCACCTTGATCAAAAAAATCGAAAAACGTCACGAGGCACGCGCCGTTGTCGCTAAGGGCCGGCAAACATACGACGAGACGCAGCGCAGAGCATTTTTCTCTATCAAACTATTATAGACATTGTTCGCGTTGAAATAATATCGAAAATCAAGGAACTATGTGCGCCTGCGCGAGCATGTGCGCACCCGCGCTCTTGCTCGCGCAATCGCGTTCCTTATTTCAACCCGAACAATGTCGATAATAGTTTGACAGCGAAAAATGCTCTGCGCTGCGTCTCGTCGTATGTGCGCCGGCCCTAAGACGGTTGTATGTGGAACGTCTTAAAATTGCATATTTATTTAATTATTTGCCCTATGCTGCAAATATGGGATGCATCTTACATGTAAGTAGACAATGTCGTGTTGGTATGGTATAATCTAATATCATTACTGGGCTGCAAAGCATGCACATCTCTTCAACGACATGACGTCGAGTTTCCAGTTTTACGCTGACGAAACAACAGTCGTAGCCATCGGATCCTCACGAACTTGGGTATCAGGGGTTATTGGAGTTAGATTTATGGATATCAATCCTTCATCCGCCGATAGCCGACATGATGTTTATAATCCCATGGGCTCTTAACTTACCTGCGGGAAAACCTATTATTACAATATTATTTATCATTGTTACACAACATGTAGCAAGAATAACGCAAACAGTCAAACATCCAATTAGAATATTCACATATAATCATAATACATTTTAATGAAATTATACTTTTAATGTGCTTACTTTTAATTGTTTCATTGTGCATTTAAAATTCAGTCTTACACCCTTGACATAAGGCACAATTTAATTTTTCTTTACCCAAATTAAATGACAGATGCAAAAAGTATATTTATTTAAAACTATACACTTTAAAAATGCCTAAAATAGATTTAGTAGTCGATTCTCAATAAACTAATTTCAGCATTTGCATACATGTAACTTGTAAAGTACTGGGCAAACAGGGAAAAGGCGTGCGGGACGAAATAAAAAAGTTACAAATACGACTTTTACAGATTCGCGATTTACTATTGCTTGAATTAATGTAACCTTCCAACACAATGTTAGCTCCTACTAAGGGTCTAACTGAATCTCATCCGTCACCCTGCGCGGGATTCACCTTAGGTTAATAAATCCTTTAATGTTAATCCAATAACTATAAATGTTAATAACTAAAAATTTTCAGATGTCTACAAACAGTCGTCGGCGCAGCATGCCGCGGGTAATGCATGACACATTTCATTACTTATTAATATCATTTTATCATAATAATAACAGGGTCTGAACAGGGTTACTTCAAATTAAATATTAATAAAATAGAACACATCCCTAGCAACCCTATGAAGTTTCGCAAGTAAATTTTAAGTAACCCTATATTTAGGGGCGTAGCAAAAACATAGTTTAGTGGTTAAAATCCGCTCTAGGAACTACGGAGGCCTATGTCCAGCAGTGGGCGGTTAAACGCAGATTTGATTGATGAAATCCTTCCTAAACATATTTTCAGTTAATTATGTAATATGTTAGCTACGCCCATGATAATATTACACATTGATTTGCATTGTGGCTCCATGATTCATTCTATGACATTTTTGGGCTAAAAACATGTTATTAAATATTCATTTGGGTGATATATAATCGAATACCTATAGCCTCCAATTTGCATGATATTGGTATCAGTAACAAGTTTGTTAAAAAAAATAGTCTATGTAGGTTTTTGGTGCATAATATTTACGATAACAATGTATATAGCTATAGCTGGTTCTTAAAGTTCAAGTTCAAAAATATTATCTATTAGCGATCCGCTCCGGCTTCGCACGGGTGCAATGTATTATACATATAAACCTTCCTCTTGAATCACTCTATCCTTTAAAAAAACCGCATCAAAATCCGTTCCGTAGTTTTAAAGATCTAAACATACATAGGGACACACAGCGGAAAGCGACTTGTTTTATACTATGTAATGTGATCACTAATAACTGATGTTATCCTTGATCTTTCACAAGGCTGTTAAAAAAATATTTATAGTAAAACTTTGAACTTGAACTTTAAGATAGCAAATAAGCATTGTTGAAAAAATTAAAAAAATTTAAGGCAGCTTTAAATTATGAATGGTGATGTTAACTTAACCAGTAAGGTTGAACGGTTGCCTTCCATATAGAGCGGTCTGAGTTCGAACCCAGCCCTTCATGTGTGCATCAGAATTTGATTATCACTTGCGGTAACGGTAAAGGAAAACATCGTGAGAAAACCTGCACACATTAGACGGCTCCATAAAGTTATCGATTGTGTGTGTAGTCCGACAACTCGCACTAGTGTCATTCTGTAAGAAACCCATCTCACATTCGACGGTTAGCTCGATATCTACAAGGTTAGTCGGAAAGGGAGTACTAATCCGAAGCCCACTTATAGTATCACTGATGACTGTTTGAAAGCAAGTGTTAAAATTTCAAAATTCGATAAAAAAAAATCCAAATAACATGATTTTTATTTTAGTTTTTTTAAAAATTCTTCATTCCTACTTTAGTTACAAATTCAGAAAATGGTGCTTCTAATTCATGACCCCAAATATGACCTAAAATTTAAACACAGCTGATCATAACTGGTGATAGATAGATTTTAGAGATATTTTTTTGAGTTTTTTGAACAACTGTTTCTCTTAAACTATTGAGTTTTGGGAAAAGTTGTAGAACAAAAGTTATTCATTATTATGTGTACTTTAACACCCTTTCGGATTAGTACCCCCTTTCTGACTAACCTTGCATATTGTCACAGTATGGATAATAAGAAGCAAATAACACACAGATAATCGACAGTATAATCAATAACGCGTAGTTTTGTTATCCACGCTGTGTCACGACAAGTGTCTAATTGACAGTCGCGATCGAGGTGAGATTCTTACAGAATGGCACTGCTGGCCAGCGTGGTGGACTAAGGCATAACCCTTTCTCATTCTGAGAAGAGGCCTGTGCCCAATAGTGGGACAATAATAGCACAGTCTACCTATATCTTACTCCTTACAGTCGGTCAACGTAGAACATTGTCGCAGAGCAATCGTGCGGGGGGTTGCGGGGTGAAGGGGCGGAGGTTATGTCCCGAGTAGTCATACTGCAACTTGGGACATAACCTCCGCCCCTACATAATTTTGACATTTCATAGGACCTGTCAAATGTATGGGCGTTGACTCACTGTATGTAGTAAGTAGGTACACTGTGATAGGTAATAGGCTATCATTGCTTTTTCAGTACACTTACTTACACACACTTATACTTTTTATACAGTGATTCTAATATGTAATGTTTATTTCAGTTTTGTTGAACGGCTGTGCAAAGAACGGTGTGGAGGACAGGGCGGAAGGTTGGGTCGTGTCGTCAGAGTCATGCGGATTCCTCTCTATTGGTCAGTATAACAACTATTCGGATTCAAATTCATTTGCATAATTATTATACACTCGGGAGCTATAAATCCGGGTCACCAACGACTTTTAAGAAGAAGAAGTTTTATTTGAGTAGTATTACATTCTTCTCTACTTCTTTCTTAATTTCCGAGATAGTTTCTGAGGTTTCTGTAAGTGACCCGGATTCATTGATGCCGAGTGTATTCTATTCTGATAGACTTTTTTTGTGTTATAACCTTCGTGAGACACATTCATATTTATAATTATTTACGGTTTACTCACGTGCATTTTTCGGCCGCTTGATCAGCTCATGATTAAGGGCTCCGTTTGGGTCCGAAACTAGTCGGGCAAGCCCGAAAAATGCACGTGAGTAAACCTTAAGACTTTATGAATGAAGTGTATTTTTGAAAAACAAAAAAATGTGGTTATTCACCCGTGTGTAGGTTTTTTTTAGTTTACAGAGAGCTTGTAACACTAATAGAGTGTTTGTCGGAATGTTCCACATAGGTTTATAGTATGTTATGCAGTGTGAAGGGAGGGCTTTTTTGAGGGCTGTCTATTGTAACATTAAAGTTCAAAAAGAACTAAGTAATTCTAGTCTATTTTGAATAAATGAGTTTCCAAATTTAATGCCCGCTCTGAAGTTCAGCGAGTAACAGTTACGCAGTACCAGTTTGGAGACGACTTTGTGTTTTACGGTAACTAAAACGAAAATTATTTTTGACAATGTTTTGCGACCATTACAAACGTGTCTCATGTTTACTCACATGTTGCTATTGTTATTTTTATCCTGAGATCCGCTGAGGAATACATTTTACCAAGTTTTTTTAAAACTTTGTTAATTCTTTTCCAGGTGCTCGCTACGTGCGCGAAGTCCTTCCAGGCGAGATCGTAGAGATGTCTCGGCACGGGATCCGAACCGTGGACGTCGTGGAGAGGCCCGCCGACAAACAACAAGCCTTCTGTATATTTGAATACGTGTACTTCGCGAGAGCTGATAGTATCTTTGAAGGTAAGAGTTGTTATAACAACTTTTTTTGTAGAAGCCTAATTATGTAATGAAGTATTTCGTAGACGTAGACCATTCCATTGGCAGAAGCTATTGATATGTAAACGGAATATATATTTTATTTTCTATTTTTAAAATAACGTAGCCTCATTATAAACATCCTGGGTGTCCAGATTTTTAAGTTATGAGTTTGACCGTGGCCGAAGTTGCCGAAACCAATAACATTCAGCATAATATCATCCTATATTACAATGGGCCTCATAAGAAGGCTCAAGGTTACCCAAAGGGCAATGTAGAGGGCTATGCTCGGAGTTTCCCTGCGTGATCATATCAGAAATGATGAGATCCGCAGGAGAACCTAGGTAACCGACATAGCTCGAAGAACTGCCAAACTTAAGTGGCAGTGGGCGGCACATTGCTCGCAGCACGGATGGCCGATGGGGCTGAAAGGTTCTGGAGTGGCGACCGCGTACCGAAAGACGCAGCGTGGGTAGACCTCCCGAAAGTTTGACCGATGACCTGGTGAAGGTCGCGGGAATCCGCTGGATGTGAGAAGCACGGGACTGGTCGATGTGGCGATGCTTGGGGAGGCCTTTGTCCAGCCACTGCTGAACATAGGACAATAGAATAGAATACAATTTTGCGCCAGCCCCAAGTAACTTATTACGATAAATGCAAGCAGAAGAAGAAGACTGCTCTTAACCAGACAACCTCTGTGCTTACAAAATAGACAAAAAAGGATTGGACAAAGTGATCCTTAAAATCTATACATATAAAAGGAAAAGCTGACTGACTGACTGACTGATCTATCAACGCACAGCCTAAACCGCTGGGGTTAGAAACTTGAAATTTTGACCGTAGGTTCCTTTTGTAACGTAGGCATCCACTAAGAAGGGATTTTTCGAAATTCAAACCCTAAGGGAGTTAAATATGGGATGAAAGTTTGTATGGAAAATCGTTACTTAACGGGTTCAAAATTTCACGCAAGCGAAGCTGCGGGCGAAAGCTAGTACCATATAATAAGGACATAGGACGTCCACTACGTCTTTCGGCTGGATGATGATATCATCCAGTATCGGTGTTGCAGTAAACTCGGAGTTACACTGTCAAACGAACATTTGTGGTGTGTTGTCCAAACAACGCGAACGTTCGTCGAATCCCGTCAATGTGGGAAGCTGTTACTTTTTAGTTTTTTTTTTACAACGAGTACCTACTGCGTTTCAGCAGTTACAAAGATGCTATAAATGATGCTGATATTCTGTATATATAGGGTGACTGGTAATTAGTGACCGATGATTGTACTCATTGTAACAAACAACTTTCCCAAAGAAACATAACATATTTTCATTTTATTTTTTTCATTTATTTATTAATAAACAGTTACGAAATGGACGTGACTTGTAATATGGTTTCTTTTTTTTTCTTTATAAATAATGTTTCCTTTGGAAAGTTGTTTGTTATCGTGAGTACAATCATGTGTTAAAGTATCGGTCACTAATTACCAGTCACCCTATACAGCTTAGTTTAATTATGATCAATTTGTGGTTCAGGTCAGATGGTATACTCAGCGCGTATGCAGTGCGGACGCATGTTGGCGCGCGAGTCTGCCGTGGACGCCGACATCGTGTCGTCCGTGCCAGAGTCCGGCACTGCGGCAGCACACGGTTATGCAAGACAGGTAACATTACCTCTTACTGACTTACTACTATGTAAGACTACTACTATACGTAAGGCAATATCTACTTTAAGAACAAGTCAACTAAGTTCATTTCAGAATAACAAAAACTGTGGAAAAAGTCATAAAACAATTTAAGTTGCAATAGAAATTGATCTGTTGACAATGGAATAAAGGTTGAAAATCTCGAAGCATGTTAATTTCTGGAATATAGCAGAGAGTGCTTGGATCCTCTAGTCCTCAAAGATTTTGTTAGAATACTTTAGCAATAATAGCAGAGGTCGTGGTGGCCCGGAGGTTACAGACCCGCTTGTTAAGCACCGGGTTGCGGGTTCAAACCCAGGCATGTACCAATGTGACTTTTTCAATGTAATATGTACTTTTTTAGTTAATCTAAGACGCCACTGACGTACGGTGAAGGAAAACATCGTGAGGAAACCTAGACTTTAATGGTCTGAAATCGCCAACCCGCAATGAGCAAGCGTGGCGATCAATGCTCGTTCCTTCTCTGTACGAGAAGAGGCCTTGGCCCAGCAGTGGGACAGTTACAGGCTAATATTTATAATTTTTTTATTTTTACTTTAGCAATATTTTTTTCACACAAAGTTTTAAAAGCCAAATTCAGGTAATGCCAAAAAATGGTGCTATACAGAGCGGCTGGTCGGTCTGATATTGGTAATATCAGACCGACCAGAGGGGTTAAAACGCCGCGTTTGGTGAAATATATTGTTTCTTATTCGAAATCATAACTGCAAGTATAGTTAGTTAGTATAGCACGGATCCGGTCGGCAACTGTCACGCAGTTGCACCGAGTACGTCCGTATAGCATTCAAGCTGCATTTGGCAGTTGCGTCTGGATGGGCAGCCTACTTTCAATTATGATTATTAATATGAAACGAAATATGATTTTTGATAAACTCTGAACGACCAGTACTTTTTTTTTATTTGCTCTTGACCTTAGTCTAGGTCAAAGGTGACCGAGACAAAGTCGACGATGGAGCGAGCTTACCCAGAAGAAGCCTGTTCACTCTCACTTTGAAGAGATTACGGTTGTATGCGTTCGGAAACACAGGCGCAGGCAGAGAGTTCCACTCTTTTGCTGTGCGCATTATAAATCCTTAAGAGATTTTTGTTGTAATATCATTCAAAACTCACAAAAAAAGACGTTAGTCTAATTTTAGCCTTAGTCCACACAAGACAAGCTCAACAAAAATACTTACCCAAATTCTCTTTTCAGTCGGGCATCCCATTCATGGAGGTTCTCTGTAAGAACCGCTACGTGGGCCGCACGTTCATCCAACCGTCCACACGGCTACGACAGTTGGGCGTCGCCAAGAAGTTCGGCGCGCTCTCCGAGAATGTACGCGGCAAGAGAATCGTGTTGATAGACGATTCTATCGTTAGAGGCAATACTATTGGACCGATCATCAAGTTGTTGAGGGATGCGGGGGCTGCTGAGGTTAGTTTACTGTTTTTTTATTTAAAACTAGCTGACCCGGAACTAACGAACACACACAGAAAACGGAATTATCCGATTTGGTACAGTCGTTCGGAAGTTATGCGCGTACATATGTCGCAGTATGATAAAGCCGAAATATAGTTATATCCCTAGGGATATAATTATATACCGTAACATATTTATACGAAAGCGATTCATTACTATGTTACTAAGAATATAATTATAATACGGTTCAAGTTTAGTGATATAATTATATTACTTGATTAAGTTTAGTGAAATCATTGTAGGAGTGTAGAGTGGATGGAGATGATGTACGGAGATGGAGGATGGAGAGATGGAGTGTGTACATTTCGGCGATTCATTTTTATTTATATAGATATTTCGCGGTGGACTACCTCGTTGGTCTAGAGGTCGCATGCGCGACAGCTGAGCGTGAAGTCCTGGGTTCGATCCCAAGGTCGGGTAAAGTGTTATTGGGTTTTTCCTTCTGGAATTTCTCGGTAGCAGCCCGGAGTCTAGATATGTACATGAGAAATGAGTGTGTAATATGGTGTATAGATCTGCCCAACCCTTCGGGAATTACAAGAGTGATTTTACGTGTTATTTACCAGTATTTCTCAAGAAGTAACAACCTTAAAATTTTGAAAAACGGTTACTTTTCTATACGGCCGACGTATCTTGGCGAGTCTGAAGTTAGTTGTGTGGCTGCTCAATGAATCTTTTAGAAACGAAATTGTCTACTGCGCAGCTAATCAGCTACCTTCAGACTCGCCAAGATACGTCGGCCGTATTGTAATTTTGTGTAAAATGCATTTTTGCATAATTGTAAGCGAGTTTTTCTTAAATGCCAAAGGAAGCCCAGAATATACCGGTATCCTAAGTTTAACCCAGTAAAGTAGGCAGACAGTTTGCATGCTTCTAACTGCCTGTTTCCGCGAGTTAACGGGTACCTCTTATTCTCTGTTTATCTCAGCTCTAACTAATGATCCTATTTTATCTGCAGGTACACATAAGGATAGCATCTCCACCACTCAAATACCCATGCTACATGGGAATTAACATCCCAACGCGAGAGGAACTAATTGCCAACAAGATGGACTCCTTCAAACTAGCGGAGCATGTTGGTGAGTAGCATCACAGTAAAAATACCACAAGCAGTCTAGTCTACCTATATCTTACTCCTTACAGTCGGTCAACGTAGAACATTGTCGCAGAGCAATCGTGCGGGGGGTTGCGGGCTGAAGGGGCGGAGGTTATGTCCCGAGTAGCCATACTGCAACTTGGGACATAACCTCGGCCCCTACATAATTTTGACATTTCATAGGACCTGTCAAATGTATGGACGTTGACCCACTGTATCTAGTAAGTAGGTACACTGTGCCACAACCATGATCTACGATTTTTCCGAACAAGGACAAAAAGTTGACACTGGCGCCCCTCTTTCCTCCAGCATTTGAGTTAAAAGATTTCAAAAAACTTCGAAACAAACAAACTGGATGGGAATTTACCTGACCGGAAGAATAGAAACCATTAAATTAATTTTCACTCTTTATTACTCAGTGAAACAAGTTTTTTTTAAATATTAATTTCTCGTCCCCTTGAATTTCCGCTCGGGGCCGGTAAACCTGGGGGTTTGCCGAGAGATCCCATATTAAGAGTAGTTTTAAAAATTCAAAAATTATTGTTTTCAAATGTTTGGTGAATTCCTACTTTATTATAGCTCCTCTTGGGAGTTCTCTCAAATAAAAGCTGTTTATTAATACGGGACTGAGAATCACACCACATTTATTAACGTGTCGATTTTGGGGCTGAATAAAAGCTTAGCTTCAATTTTGAGTCGAACCAACTAAACTACGACTATTTTCACAAAAATAGAACCTAATTCAGGACGAATTAGATTCTATTTTTTGGGGGAGATCGTCTTGGATTCCCCTTCACTTTAGGAAAGACGGGAGGGGGGGAGGGGGGTTGTGTTGAACTCTTACAGACTAAAACCACGACGGTGTTCCTCTGAGGACCTACGGCCAGGGTTGCGGGATTCGCGAGTGAATTCATCGCAATCTTGACAGAACTAATACGTCCTACGAGTTTCCTCAAAAATAACACCAAATTAAACTCTTATTTCCAGGCGCCGACAGTCTAGAATACCTAAGCGTGGAAGGTTTAGTATCAGCCGTGCACTACAACATGAAGTCTACACCGAGCGACGGAGTGGGCGGACACTGCACCGCCTGCCTCACCGGGGAGTACCCCGGGGGGGTGCCCGACGACGACTGGTGAATGTACTCTGTGTGATGTGTGCTGTAGTAATAACACCATGTAGGAATGGAAAAATTGTCTGTATGTGTTCATTTTTGCATAAATGCAAACGTTAGTTGTCATTCAATGACATTCGTGATAAATATTTGATACCACATTGCTCTATATTCACTATTAGCTACGCCAAATAATGGGGGCAAATGAACTTATGTTCCCATCTGTCACCATTGGAGGCAACCAGTTCCGTCTTTATCATAAGGGCACGTGGGGCACGAGCACAGGGCCCTCGGCCTGATGGGGCCCCCAAAATGCCATATAAAGTTAACCATAATAACCAATAGAGTGACTGAACAAGTATATCTTGATGTTTTCATTCACGTTTTTTGACTTAAAAGGGCCCCAAACTCTGTGTGCCCAAGGGCCCCTGCATGGCTTAAGACGGCCCTGAAGGCAACTGAGAACGAAAAGAGTGGTAATTCAAAACATGCAACGCAAAAACATTTAAAAAAAAAGGTTTTGTCATCAGTAGTGGCGTCAACGGTGGGAACAACTGGGAGTGACTGGTCTAATGGTGCTCCAGCTTATAAAATGTTATATAAAGTTTTATAGTATTTGATATACATATAAAAATACCTAATCAAAATGTTAATGTATAACATTTCTATAAAATATTATAGAATATCGTGTTTTAATCATTTTATAACTTCAGTGTTAGGAGCGTCTTGAGTTGTGTAGATTGTCTTGGTTGCCAAGTAGCTCGATTCCTTAGACGGGCAGTGTTATGATTGAGATTTTCTTCGTATGAGCCTTGTATTTGGAATGGTGGCCGCCGTATAATAATTGCCGACTTGCCCAATAATAAAAAAATGCATTGATGGCCTAGCGGTTAACATGCACCCAGCCATAACTTCGAAATTTCGTTAGATCTATATTTTACTAGTTCAAAACTATCGAATAGGCATGTTGACAGCATCAATAAATTGCAAATCTAATTAGTCCGCCAGTTAGAGTTTTGAAAAATAATGGACACGTATTTTTTCTTTTGTTAAATCTATGAATATTTGGAAAGATAACACGCCTCAAAACTCGAGAGTGGGGGCTTGTGACGTCAGAAGCAAGTAAAAATTGTACGTGCTTGTGATGTTTTGCCAATTTTAAAAGTGTCGTATCTTCGTCAATTTTGTTTTACGTAACAAAAGAAAAAATACGGGTCAAATATTTTTCGATAATCTAACTGACGGACTAGATTTTTTCAGTCAAATACCCTATTAACATATCTGCAAATTCTGATTGTAGCTAGTAACAAAGGCATTTAGTCAGAACTAGTTTTCACTAATTACAACATGAACACGTTGCAAATTAATAATTTGATGTTGTTTCTAAGAGCGTTTGTATGAATGCAAAAATGCATAGTGATTTGAAAAATACATACTTATTGTAATAAAAATGATGAAATGTTGCAATTTACGATATACTTAAAAAAAAAACTATAATGTGGAAGTGTGATTGGAATTTTAAACTTGTATGGAATGTTATTGTAAACTAATAGTGTAAAATATTTTTACTATAGGTACTTTATTTACAAAATATTTTTTTACTTGTTTTTAGAAGTTATCGAATATTAAATATAATTTATGAAGTAAAAGTGTGGAGAAGCCGTTAGTGCCTTGATTTATATACCTACTCTTTAAAACGTGAAACATAAATAAAATTATAGCGTGGTATATGAACGTAGCATTTTATTATACTTTTAAGTGAAGACGAAGGCTTAGAATAGTTTTGTTTTCGATTTTAGAACTATTTCAGTCTTGTTTAAAACCTAACGTAAAATCGTGGTTAATCATTCGATTATAGTAAAAAAGACAAGTCTTCAACATTTTAAAATGTTTAAACCACAGATATAGAGTGAATAGAATGCAAGTGGACCGACTATGCGTGCCAAAACTGAGTGCAAAGATAACACTCATTATTATACTTATTATTGTTCTCGGAATCTAAAAGTAGGACAGTCAGTTTCAAAAAGATATAAACACTTTTTGAAATTGAACGTAATTAAGCAGAAAGCGATCATCGACGAACAACGAGTTGAGATAAGGCCGTTTTAAGGTATTTTGGCTATTATTTTTTACACAATAATGTGTAATGTACCTTTATTACAAACTAGGGGTCGCCAGCGGCTTCGCCCGCGTGGTTGTCGTTTATCGCGTATTCCGCGTTTTTCTCCACTAAAATATGCATGTATTATACATATAAACCTTCCTCTTGAATCACTCTGTCTATTAAAAAACCGCATCAAAATCCGTTGCGTAGTTTTAAAGATCTTAGCATACATAGGGACAGACAGCGGGTAGCGACTTTGTTTTATACTATGTAGTGACTATAAGAATGGTTACAAAAAGACAAATCTACGTACTTATTCACTCTACATGTGTGGTTAAACATTCTCGATTAAATGTGCATTTGATTCGAATTGTACCTCGAATATTAGATATAAACATTGTTTCTAGGTAACAGTCGTGCTGGTTACGACGATAGAGTCTATCAATTTAGATCTAAACTAGTAATATATCTTAAATATAAGTAGATTTGATGAAAATGTTTTTAACTAAAACAATTTTTCTAAACATTCCTATAATATATATAATTGTTATATGATTATGTTGCGATGGAATAATGCAAATAAAGTATGGGAAATGGGAATATAGCATTTATATTATGAGAATATTATGTATTTGTATGGAAAATCATTGAGTCTATACTTGAGAGTGTAGGGGTACGAAGGTAATTGCAGGATTACTCAATGAAGAACAGTTGAATATAAATATATAACTTTACTGGTACTAGTGGTGTCCCTACAAGAGCTATAAGAATTACAACGATGTTATAGACTGTATGAATCTATCAGTTTTGATGACAGTTTCATACAATCTATCTTTAGGAAGTACACAATTAAGGTATGTAATAATTCTCTATAGCGCTGAATTCACTAGCAACTTTTCTTGCGCAAGTTATCGCAGCAAATGGTCGCTTAGTTCGTAAAACTTGTCCACAGTTTGAAAGGCCACTTGCGCAATAAATTGGCGCTTAATATCTGTCCTATAACCTGTACTTTTGAACTCATATTGTAATTTTGGGGACCAAATGTTTATTTTATGGCAAAAAATATGTCACGCCACTTTTTTTTAGTTTCTAGAACGACAATGTTGTTAAAATATTAATTAAAGTTGTAAGGCGCTCAATCCACTACCAAGTTTTATTGAATAAGTACTCTTATATCGCACGTATAATATGCACATTCTAAGCGAGAACAACTTGAGTACTTGCTGCGGGTATGTCCACAGTTTGGAAGTTGATCGCAGTAGGCCTAGCACGAATGTTGTGAATGGTAACGTAAACGTAATGTTAACGCGAGTGATTTTTGAATTGGAAATACTCGTTTCGCACATAATATTTAATCGAATTGACAACTTTATTCATATCTATGTATGATACAAATTGTGGTTGTCGCATAAATTTAAACTAAAATGCTATAGGATAGTTGTATTTTCGATTCAAAATTCACTCATATTAACGTTACGTTTACGTTACTATACGTCAAAATATTCGTGCTACGCCTACTGAAGTCAACTTGCGCAGTACAACTAGCTAGTGGATTTGGCGCTAAGGAGAAATATGAAAAATAAAGAAATATGAAAGTCAATATGACTTCCTATTTCACATAAAACTATGAAGCGATATGGAAAGGCAAATCGGCTGTCTGTTCAGCTCAGCAGGTTTTGTGTGAAATTAGGATGTCTGTTGGCACTTTAAAAAGTTCCATTAGTCAAGCATTCCGTTTGGAGACACGTCCGGGCCGTGTTTTTCAATTTAGATTGCAATAATAAACTCGAAACGCCCGGGAATTGTAAGTGTATTTTACATAAATGTTTTTTTTTCTACATGCATGTGGTTTTATTTATCACTAGCTTTTGCCCGCAGCTTCGCTTGCGTGAAATTTTGAACCCGTTTAGTGACGATTTTCCATACAAACTTTCACCCCCTATTTAACTCCCTTAGGGGTTGAATTTCGAAAAATCCTTCCTTATTCCTTGTCTACATTATAAAGGGAACCTCTGTGCAAAATTTCAGCTTTCTAGGTTCAAGGGTTTGGGCTGGGCGTTGATGAGGTGATGATGATGAGTCAGTCAGTCAGAACTTTTCTTTTTATTTATATAGATTCTAAGTTCTTGGTTCTTCTGTACTCTCTTCTGTGCTCGTGCCTAATGGTCCACCGCGCAGATTACATGATTTGCAAGGTGCGTGGATGGTGAGATTCGTTACACATCGAGACCCCTTCATGCCTCGGAGAGCACATTAAACCGTAGGTCCCGGGTGTCATACGAATACCTATGACAGTCGTTAAGGGTACTCAGAAGCCCAAAAAGTGACAACCTGTCCAACTTTAGGATATCGGCATTGCCCAGTAACTGGGTTGCGGTCTGATGGTTGTGTGATGGTGTTCAGTTGCTCCGTGTAAAATACTGGTATTCAGCCGCATCTGGGGGCCTACTCCTTAAGTCCTTCAACGAAGTTAGTCGCCCATCCGAAAGTAGTCCGAAACGTAGGAGTGAACAAAACAAGTGTCAATTTCAACTTTTCGTACGGGCAAAAACACATCGGTAGCAGGGACAACTGTCAAATCGTGTTGTCGTTCATTGTTAGTTCGGGCCCCGAAATAATCGTATGTCCGTAGGTGATAGGGAGTAGGAAACGCTCGTAACTAAGGCCGAAACCACGGATTTCGTGATTAGGGAGTAGACCTCCTAGTTAGACTGTAAGCTGACCCAAACATAGTTGGGAAAAGGCTAGGCAGAACAATTCTTAGTTCTTTTATTTATTTAGAAGAATGCGACCAGTCGGCCAGCGAAATCCAATTTCTTTGAGTTTTTTTATAGCTTTCTGATGCGTTGGTGCAGATTCTCTTGATCACCAACTATACCAAGATTTGAGGATTGCTATCTTCTTCGTTCATTGTTAATAACACCACCAAATGATACCCCCAGGGGTGTGGCCATGTGGTTGCCAAAAAGGATTTGTTAAAGACATTTGGACAAGTCCGGTTAATGAATAGTGTTGTTGCGCTTCACAGGGCAACAAAGAGTATGTGTAAACTAACTCTCAAATTATTATTATTACTAATTGTGGCATCCCAACATTACGGTGGTGTCGTTAAGAAATCCTTTTTTGCAACCACACCCTTGGGGGTTATCATTTGGTGGTGTCATTAACAATGAACGCTTTTATTAACAGACAGCGCGAGAATAGGACGGTAATAGATATAATAAGGACTAAGTTAAGAGATGTAACTACACTTGGGAGCAAAAAAATCGAGCCACTCCTTTTTCACGTGTCCTGGTTATTATAATAGTTTTGGTTTCATGGATTGTGTAATTCAAAATACAAAAAACTACTCTCATTGTAAAGGTTATCAAATAACCTTTTAGGCGATATATGTTTAGAATTGATCTGTTCCATAATACCAAAAATAATAACAATTATACCTACGTGAAAAATAGAAGTGGCTCGATTTATTTGCTCCCAAGTATAGTTTATGCTAGTGATGGGTAACTCGTCTATTTTTAACGAGTATGAGGGAGACCTCATTTTACCTCGTGAGGTACTCACGAGTCACGAGGCACCCCTCATTTAACGAGAAGATAGGTGAGAGAGACTGGTCAGCGGCGGGCTCGCTTGTGCGCTTCCCTGTGCCGCCTCGCTAGGTAAGGGATAAAGGTAATTTATAGATTCCAAATGTAGCGCTGCGACGTCTCATTGGTCCAAATCTAGCGCTACGACGGTACGTCGCAACGCAACGGAGCAGTGTAGCTTCACTGTAAGTGAGCTTCACAATGCAGTTCAGTCACGACGGCTGTCATAGAGTACATTACAAAGAGTATAATACTATTAAACTCAGTATACAGTGCGTATATGTGTGAGTGTGTCAATTCAGGCAATTCTAGGTAGTTGAGGTACTGCTTTAGCTTATACAATCTGCTATGATAATGGGCTGATTATGTTATGCTAAGAGTTAAAAATAATACAAATCAATTAGACAATTCAACATTTTTATTCACATATTTTGTCAATTTGTATTTACAAAGGAACATGACAATTTAGTATTCGTCTGTACAACTTTTAGAACAGTACAAGTTAATAAAACATAACAATACGCGTACGTACGCTACAAAAAAAATACGTCAAAAGTATAACTTTTATATATATGTATAGTGTATATTTGTGCTTAGAGTTTATGAATAACTGTTGTGTGAAAAACGGGCGGTAATCGTAGATATTATTAACTATTTTTTTTAATAATTTAAAGGTGTTCATTTTAAGGCGCTTCCCCCACCGAAAGTGGCGCCACTTCAGAAAAAAAGCATTATTTCTGTCAACACACAACATATTGAAATTTCGTACTTACAACATTTTAGTCAAGTGTTGTAGAAAGGAGATGTTCCAGAAATGTATGGAGCCTGGGCTAGCACCATGTACACTATATGGAAATATAGCTATACAATAAAGTAACCGTTTTTTAATGTTAATTTTCGATAATTTTACTTTGTTTAATTGTACATTCAAGTTAACTTCGTCAAGGAGAGCAACACAACACAAAAATATGGTCGATCGAAATGATGTGTAATGTCATTTTGACAACTGTTGACATGTCATTGACCCCATAGTGTTTATTTCTTGTGTACTTACATAACTCATCTACGTTGTTTATAGACGAAAATACTTAGATTTCGTTATAATTATAATGAAATAGAACTACAGATGTTGTACTCGATTGCGTCACACACACATCACGAAACCTAGGACTGTCAAAGTTGTCAAATTCATGTTAATGTCAAATACGACTGTCATGGCTACCAGAAAAAAAGGGTTAACATATTAAAAAACGTCCCCAAATCATAATTCCAGTACAATTGTACTCTTCCTCAAATAAATTTATTTGTATTTTTATGGTAATCCCCTATTTTTTTCCTATTTTTCTATATGTATACTGTACATAGTGGTGGCCCAAAATCAAACATCTCCTTTTGGAATACCAAAAAACAACACTTGACATTCTAGGTTAGAAGTTTTAGTAATTAACGCTAAAAACGGCCGTTTTTGGTACTTATCGCTAAAACTTCGAATCCAGAAGCTCTAGATGATATTTGGTGTTCGAAAATTTCTACAACACTTGACTAAAATGTTGTACGTACGATATTTCAATATGTTGTGTGTTGACAGAAATAATGTATTTTTTTCTGAAGTGGCGCTACTTTGGTGGGGAAGCGCCTTGAAGGTGCATAATAGTGCGCCTAAGTACCTTTTATAGTAGAAACTCAAGCGCATATCACACATACGTATCGTGGACGTGCTAGCATCAAACCGACACCAAATATTCCGTTGTACGTTTTATTCTGATGTATTGCTGACATGTGTGCACGTCCTCAAAACCATAGTGTGATAGGGGCCCAGGGAATGGCACTATATAGCACCATAGGAAGCACCGCTGCAGCTACATAGAATTCCATAAAAATCGTAAGGGCTCAATCACACGGGTACCGTCATTGACGATTCGTCATAAAACGCGATACGTCATGACGGATGGACATTCACATTGCTTAGTATACGGAATCGTGTTTTATCATGATTCGGCAAAATATCCGAATTGATGTTCACATTCGTTTCGTGATTCTTAGTCTTGGATGAACTAGCGAACACGATGGATCCGTCACAAAAAAATCACGATTCGTGTTTTTTGCCGAACGTATTTTTCAAAAGACGATACGTGATTTAAGACGTCCGACATTTTTCACGAATCGTGATGCGTGTGAACACGGACATTTAAAAAGAATAGCCGCCGTCAAAAAAAACACGAATCGTTTAAAAAGACGATTCGTCAAAAAAACGAATTGTCTTCGTGTGAATGAGCACTAACAGGGTCACGTGTGACGTGATACAATAAAAATCCAAGAAATTCTGACTCAAATGACCATAACCGATGAAGTTCATTCAGTCATTTCATACGGGAAAACAAGCAGCCAGTTCTTGTTATTCCGTTCACAATTCAAAGCTATTCATATAAAAAGTTCCAAATCGAGTATAAAGGTAAAAACAGCTTGTTTCTCCCTATCTCCCTTTAAAAAGCTAACACATTTTCACAGCTGGCAACTAATTTCTAATGGTCCTATAAGTGGGAATGGCCAGTATCTAGCAACATTTTCTTTTTGTTTTTTTCACCTAAATTATAATGGTGAGTATACACTGGAGCATTTCCATGTAATGTAACGTTCTTACGAATGGTACAATACAGGCAAAAGTTCAATTTAAAAAAGCATTTCCATGTAATGTAACGTTCCTGCGAATGCTCGACACGGTGTTTGAAGTAATGCTCACGGCGAGTGAGCATTTACCTGTAACCTTTCTTTTTATTTTGCGTTTACTCTTCACTAAGACGTCGGATCTGCAGGTCGCGTGTGCTGCGTTCGCGCTCGTGTCTTTGTCCGACGAAATGTTACACAAATTAGCTCGGTTGTTTGCAAAAATAAGTTGTAACAAAGCGCTGAGTGCCGTGCTTATTGTTCGGTTCGTGAAAGGGCAGAGCAGCTCGATGTTTTGTTACAAATAAATGCTCTAGTCTATACTCACCTTAAAAATATAACGTAGGTTTTTTTAGTATTGCTTTTCTAGCAGTAAAATTACTACGGCAGTATTCAAAGTCCAGCATTTTTAAGTAACAACCGTTTTAAGTTCAGCGCGTCTCAGAGGTTATGTTTGCCAACAATAGCTTCGATGTCTGCCACGTCCTTAAAGCAAGTGTCGGTGAGGACGACGGGGTCACCGTCTGTGATGAGAACGTCGTCTTCGACTCTAATGCCGATGCCGCGGAATTCTTTCGGTATCGTCATGTCGTCCGGCCTTATGTAGATACCTGAATAAAATTAGCAAATGCAGTTCAATATGATGTGTCACTAATGCTGCTGGGCATAAGTCAGGGCGAGATGCACAGATCGCACTTAGACTTTGCTAAGTAAAGTAGGCGTTTCGTTCGAATATGAACATTATTTGTTTCGAGTTAATGTTTATATTCGTAAGAAACGCTTATTCACATTCGCTCTTACGAATATGAACATTATTTGCATAACAATAAGGTTCACATTCTTATGAAACGCTTAATTTACTTAGCAAAGTAAAGTCTAACCTCCGGTTTCTGTATTGAGAATTCTAGGATAAGCAGTACTTAAGTAACATTTGCGTAAGGAGTTGTCAAAAAAATGACGAATTTTAAAGCATTTTTTTGTCAACTCAGTACTAAAAATACTACTTAAGTATTGCTTTTCCCGAATTGTCAATTCAAAAACCGGAGGTATGTGAGCTCTGTGAATTTCACCCTTAGTGTTGTATTTGATTTTACAAAGTAAATAAATGATTATTGTTTAAAAACAAAAATGCAAAGTAATAAGTTTAAACAATCAAGTTAATTTAGAATTTAGGTCAACACAAAACGTCCGCTCTTAACGAATAAGTAAAGACTTATTCCTTATTTCGTGTTACAATTTTTTTTTTGCAAAATAAACACTAGGAAGCGATTTTAGGGCTATCTTTTGCAACATTAACATTCAAGAAGAACTAAGTAGTTCTAGTCTAATTTACATAAATGGGTTTTAGTTTGATCATAAAGTGAAGTTTGTTTCAGTGGAGTGTAGCGACCTACACTAGCTTTGGACCACATGAATACGAACCTGGTTCTACAGTGACAATCATGTTGGTACAGACGGGCACGTTGCGTCGTACCAGCGGCGAGTCGTGCACGTCCAGACCAAGGTAGTGCGACACGTGGTGGGGACATAGACTGTACGCTTTCTGTAATGTTAATTATATAATAAGCATAATACACACTGGAGTAGGAGGAAATATCTCGCCACCTAGGAATGAGAAGGCGAACGGAAAACGAAACCAGATGGCAGCTTTTAATAGAGTAGGGCAACTTTCAAAGTTGTAGAATACTTTAGAAAAAACGAAGCTGGCATAATTTCTTTTTGTCTAAGGTTCGCGCTCATTATGTCGGGCCGCAGCGGGTCGGGACGCAGCGCAAAAATCCGCTGAAATCGCTCGTATGTATTTTATATGAACTATCGCACACTATGCGGCCCGCTGCGCCCCGGGACAGTGTGCTATTATAGCAAGCGGATTGGAGTGCACGGTTTATTCCACTTTGTTCACCTGGGTGATATCACCTGGGTGAACAAAGTGGAATTTTTAGTGTCTTCAATTCACCTCGGATTTATTTCACCTGACAATATCACCCAGGTGAATTAGTGCGACATATTTGGTCTCCTTTGTTCACCTTGGAATTAAATCACCCAGGTGAACAGTTGCGACTTTTTTTATTAATGTTGTGGACTTTATTCACCCACATACAACGTGCTAGAAAAATCAAATCAAAGCCAACTTACGACTTACGACGAACGACAAATTATTTGGAAGGGTGGCACCATGGGCTAAATTCCTATGTACGTCGTCGTAAAAACATTATTATACATTTAATAGATGCGTTGAGCAAAGATGCATAATTTTACATGTTGCGTTTAAAACAAAGAATAAATATTAATCTCGGCGAGTATTCGTCCTCTTCCAATCTGACTCCTGCAGTAGTTCGCAATAATTTCATAGAAGAGTGCCAAATGGCACTAGTAGACGGACGCATTTCGATTGGCCATTTTCTCGAAAAATTACGATGACCCAGCATTTTAAATAACTTTTTATATTTGTGTTTAATAATTGACATACATTGTCTTCTTATATTTTAACTATTCCAACCATTTTTCAAGTTGACAAATTTTTTACACAATTTAATCAACACTAACACTATTTTTTGTAAAAAAAAATTTATTTTACTTTAAACTGATTTAAATATTAAGTTGGCTTTGATTTGATTTTTTCTAGCATGTTGTATGTGGGTGAATAAAGTCCACAACATTAATAAAAAAAAGTCGCAACTGTTCACCTGGGTGATTTAATTCCAAGGTGAACAAAGGAGACCAAATATGTCGCACTAATTCACCTGGGTGATATTGTCAGGTGAAATAAATCCGAGGTGAATTGAAGACACTAAAAATTCCACTTTGTTCACCCAGGTGATATCACCCAGGTGAACAAAGTGGAATAAACCGAGTGCACGCGTACTGTTCATTTTACAATATTTGCGTTTTTTTTTTGGTATTTGCGTGCTCCTGTGGTGTTATTATTACAGCGTGAAAAAAAATAAGTTGAGTAGTGAGTTGAATAAAATGAACCAATTTTGAGCACACTGTACTCAAAATCCGTCAATACGCTGCGACCCGGTCCGTCACTATATTGCTTTCACGGTAACTTGATTAATTTGGCAGATGTCAGTTCATGACATGAAAATAAATTGTAATGGCGCTTGTGTATGACAATTTAATTCAACAACTATTAAATCAATTTAAAATATTAGTAAAGCGTTACCCAAAAGCTTGTTTTAAAATCAGAAACATAGAAACAATATAGTTTTATGTGTTTAACGCCATAATTATATATTACATAAATGATTTCGAAAAAACCCCGACGCGTTTTCAAACTTGCGTCAGATGGTACCAGTTGCCAGAGACGTGCGTATCGATAAAATAATTTCGATAAATTTATATTAACAGAATGAATATTTTGACTATCGTAATAATTATAGACGATAGGCTCAGTTGATTGAATAATTAAAATAAGGCTCATTATAGCCCAGTTGCCTTGCAATAGATCGGTCAGTCCTAAATTTTGGATTATGTGTTATGGATATGTGTTCTTATAAAAATTACAAATTTTGTACCTTGAGTGACCTCGGCGCGCTCTGCCATCTTGGGTTAAATAACCCAAAAATGAGTTTTTATTAAATAACTCCTTATGGGTTTCATGTCAAAAATTATTCACATCAATTTTGTAGAAAATTAAATTCTTATTTTTCATTCCCGACTCAAAATCAGAGGTATTTTATAGGTTTGAAGCCCATGTCTGTCTTTCTGTTTGGCTGTCTATTTCTCTCTCTGTCTGTGTATCTGTTTGTGGGCTTTTCATAAAAACATCTAACATAACACATCCAAAATTCAGGACCGACGAACCTTTCGCAAGGTAAACCTCTTTTTCGCGACCCGGCTACTGGGCTATTATTGGTGATAAATAAACATTTATTTTCACTCATCCCATACCTACTGGATTCATTATCATATCAGCACGTAATCGTCTATTGTTGAAGATATGCATGCTAATTGACTTAATCCTAATAAATCACAAGTATTTGTAATCTACATAAAATCACATTACAATAATTTGTCAAATTCTCGCTGAAATTTTACAAATTTTATCGATAGTTGAATCGACTACAGTCACATGTCTAGCAACTCCTATTGACATGTGTCATTTTAATCAACTTATCGTGAAAACAATATAATGTGCTAAGTAAGCATTTTATGCTGCGCTGCGGCCCGCTCCGCCCCGCTGCGGCCCGACATAATGTGCGCGAGCCTTTATTATTACAATATAATACATTAGATAAATAAGACCCATTTTAGCCAGAAAATGTATGGATATAAGTAAAATGTTTGTTTTTTGTTTGTAATTTTGTTACGAATTATTTTTAGTTTGGACATTTTGTTAATGATTACCTGTTTTACATGCCGTCAACAGGCTACATAGATATAAGGACATTTAACACGATGTAAATTTCTCTATTTATGGTGAATAAATGAATTGAACTGAATTCTAGCAGAGATACAGTATTATGATTTTATGAACCTTAACGGTCAATCAAGATGAGCCGAAACTCTACTTGAAGAAACGGTTCAAAAGATATTAGTGCCTTGGTGGGCCAGTTTTGTCTAATGTTATATGAATAGAGCACAACCTATTGAAATGCGTATAAAACCCTTACCCCAAGTAGCTCATGACCGTCAATGTTCTTTGAGAGGATGCCCTCCTGTTGCAGATGTTTGCCCAGAAGCCGGCACATGTTGTCAAACAACTGGTCCAGAGAAGGTCGCTGTTCGCCTAGCACCTCAAGCAAACGTTTCTATAATTATAAATACAAGGATTGTTGGTTATGAGATTAAATATCGCCAAGCAATAAATCAACGGGTTCGATCGTACGGCTAGGGAAATAGATTTAAAAAAAACTAAGTTTCGTCGCTTTAGAGCGAAAACCTCGGGAATCTAATTTGATCATTTCTATTTTATCACGACGTATAGGTAGGTACTATAATTATAAGAGAGCCGCTCTATGTGAAATTATTTTGTAAGCACTGAATTTAAGCCTTTTTTTTTAAATCTTTATTTGTTTAGAGGCTTTTGGTTATCACACATAACCATGTTAGCCCCATGATATCTCGTAACAAAAATATTTTTTACTATCTAAGAGACAAGAGACACTCTATTAGCTAAATAGCTGTATGCAAAATTATAAATTTTCTTAGCTTCCGCACTACAAGGTTTAGACAAAAAGCATTGAACAGCACCTAAATCTAACTTACTAATTTTAAACTCTGCCAACAATTTAAGCCTTTATTGGGTATATAAAATTCGTAACAAATATAATTGACTAGCTTTTGCCCGCGACTTCGTCCACGTGAAAGGCCAAAGGAATCGTGCAATTACCAAATGCATTCCCGAGGTTTTCCTTCTGAAGGCGACGGTTTGGTTTTAGTTTTTATCAAAATCGGCCCTGAGACTCTTTTCAGCATTTGTCGCTATTCCTTTCGGACTTGGAGATCCAGGCCCAGTCAAAAAATCACGCACACTCACAAATTACATTTCAAACAGCGTGACGACAGTTACGCACTGCATCCGATCCGGATCCGTGAAAATACGGATATAAAAAACCCGGACCGAATTCGGATATTGCTTTTCGCACTGCATCCGATCCGAATTCGTGAAAATAAGGATCTAGAGTCTAAAAATCTCGGACCGAATTCGGATATTGCTTACGCACTAATCCGATCTCTGATCCAAATCCAAGCAATTCAGGGGCCATGATCGGCACTATACAACTCCCGGGGAAGTGAATAATGAAACTACATTTGTTTCCTAATCGAGTACAAAACATTTATTTCTCTCAAGGGGTATAGTCTACACGCGGAGAATCTCGACACCGCGATTCAGAAAAACACACAAAAAGTACAACGCCATCTATCGAGCGCATGAACAAACTTTCGCTCAAACATCCCGCCCACCATGGACAGAATGTCCAGAACTAATATAAATGTAAAAGAACTAACTGTCCGCCCACCATGAGGTCAGGGGCAAAAAAAAACTTAGCAAAATTGTTAACATAAACAATATTAACAAAATATTTACTCAAAGAATATTATTAAACTATGATAGATGACGTGAAAAAAAAACTATTACTATTTGTGGAATGACATATTCCTTGAAAAAAATACAACTAAAAAAAAACTTTCAACTTTCAACGATAACTACTTGAGGACTGTATATAAAAAATCAACGTTTACTATAATAATAATAACTTGTAGACTTTAAAAAATCTACATTTCGGCAATTTTACAAAAATTGCTCAACTTAACTTTACTTAGACATAAACTCACAAAATAAACTCAAATAACTATACTTTAACATGTGCTAGAACTTTACAATTTAAAAACATTATGTTTACTTTGCGATTGGCAAAATGCACAATTTTGAAATTGGTCGTTTAATCAATGATCCGTTACACTTGAGAGTCACTACTCGTGTAACCTTATCCAAACCAGGGTGCTTTTCCACTACTTTGCCCAAAAGCCAACGGGCAGGAGGTAAGTTATCCTCCTTGACCAAAACTACATCTCCAATACCTGGTTCTGGAATGTGTTTAGTCCATTTGTAACGTTGTAACAACTGAACTAAATACTCATTTGACCAACGTCTCCAGAAATCTTGCAACATACGTTGTGTTACTTGCCAACGCCTTAGACTACTGATGTTAGAACTCTCATAATTACGTTCAGGCACCGCTATCAGAGGCTCCCCTATCAAAAAATGACCAGGTGTAAGAGGAGTTGGATCTATGGAATTGTCAGGCAACATTGATAACGGCCTAGAATTAAGGCACGCTTCTACTTGGGTCAAAAGGGTTGACATTTCTTCAAACGTAAGTGTTGAATTACCTATCACGCGCCTCAGATGGAATTTGGTCGATTTTACACCGGCCTCCCATAAGCCACCGAAATTTGGGGAATGGGGCGGAATAAAATGCCAAGAAGTACTGTTGTTGCCTAACCACTCTCGAATTTCTACAGCTACGGAAGATTTTTCCGCAGCGACTAAATGCCGAAGTTCTTTGGCAGCGCCAACGAAATTGGTGCCGTTGTCGCTCCAAATATTACTAACCAAACCTCGTCGAGACACAAATCTCTTAAAGCCAGCAATGAAACCTTGCGACGTCAAATCGCTGACGGCTTCTAAATGTATGGCCTTGGTCACCATGCACACAAAAACACAAATGTACCCTTTGTATGATTGGTGGCCACGACCCTTTGAAGTTCGCATACTGATGGGACCAGCAAAATCCACGCCACTATTTAGGAATGGTCTTGCCGGTGTGACTCGACTGGACGGTAACTGACCCATGAGTGGGGTTTGAATCGATGCTGAGTACCGCTTGCATTTTACACATTTGTGTACGTAACTTTTAATCCTTGTTTTTGCGGATAGAATCCAATATTTCGTACGCAGATGGCTCAACATCAGTTTTGGCCCTCCATGTAACGTCATCTGGTGAGCTTCATCAATCACTAGATTAGTGAAGTGACTATCAGATGGTAGGATGATGGGATGTTTAACATCTTCGTCTACATGAGCATTCTGAATGCGCCCACTGACACGGAGTATCCCTTCATCGTCTATGACTGGACAGAGACTTTTAAGCTTGCTTCTTACTTTCACACTTCCTGATTTTCGTAAGTCTTTCATTTCTTCGAAAAACTCTTGACTCTGAACAAATCTTATACACGTCCTTGTTGCTTCTTCTATTTCTTCTTTAGTAAGATATCTTTCATATCTCTTCTCACCGTGTGCTTGTTTCTTCCAACTCAAAACTCTTCTGCAGTACGCTATAACCCGAACTAGCCTCTTTAATGACGAATACTTTGTCCAGAAAAGATCCTCTTGATGAGCTTCAGTTACGACGTGAGCCTTGACTGATCTTTGCTCCGTGTTGGTCGTAATTGACTTTGGCCTCGTATACTCTATCCTTTCATCATGAAGCCATGAAGGTCCTTGACTCCACAGTGAGCTGCACACCAGTTCTTGTGGTGTCACACCTCTGGATGCTAAATCGGCAGGGTTATGCGCAGATTGGACATGAGCCCAATGTGAGTTGTCGATGTGAGAGAGAATTGTGGACACTCTGGTTCCAACAAAAGTAGTCCAGTGACTGGGGTGTTTACTAAGCCATGCCAAGACTACTGACGAGTCGGTCCAGGCATGTATTTGAGAGGGTGTGATCTTCATTACTTCAGCGACTTCAGTAATAAGTTCTGAAAGCAACACTGCTCCCATCAACTCTAATCGCGGAACTGACTGCTGTTTGATTGGTGCAACTTTAGTACGAGAAGTGGTTAAACTGACATGAATGGAGTTGTTGGCGTCGATGACTCTAACATACACTACAGCGGCATAGGCCGCGATCGACGCGTCACAAAATCCATGCAACTCTACCAATCGATCGTCTGACTTTGTGTTAATCCACCTGGGAATGCTGAATTTGTTCGTCTCTACAAGGCTTAAACGGTAAGTTTCCCACTCCGAAAGAAGTTCCGGGGTCAGCTCTTCATCCCATTCCAGGCCAGCAAGCCAAAGCTTTTGAATGAATATTTTAGAAGTTACTATGCAAGGTGCCACCCAGCCAAGCGGATCGAACAAACGCGTGATGTCGGATATAACTTTTCTCTTTGTGGTTGGAGTGTGCTGTGGCTCAAGTTGCACTGAATATTTAAACTCATCATTTTTTCTATCCCAAGAAATTCCTAAAATTTTCATAACTGAATCTAACTTAATGTTCTTTCCAGATTCCTCTTCCCTTTCTTGTCCCATCTCTATACTTTCTTGAATTTTCTCATTTAATTCGTCGCAGCTGCTGACCCATTTCTGTAGTTGGAATTGACCTTTGGTAAGTACCTCTGTTAATTTTCTATGTATGTGTAAACCTTCTTCAACTGTTTGACATCCTGACATCAAATCATCGACATAAAACTCATTTTTTATTATTTCAGCTATTTTAGGATGACCTTCGCATGAATCAACTGCTACTTGCTGCAAAGACCTTACTGCAAGGTAAGGAGCTGCTGCTGTACCGAATGTAACTCTTACTAATCTGTATTCCTTTATTTCAGATTCCGGATCATCGCGCCACACTACTCGCTGAAACTCTGCATGTTCAGGAGAAACCTTCACCTGTCTGTACATTTTAATAATGTCAGCACAGAGACTTATGGGATGCATTCGCCATCTCATAATGATGTGACGCAATGGAGGTTGCAACATGGGACCAACCATGAGGTCGTCGTTCAGAGACACTCCATTTGACCCTTTCATTGAAGCATCGAATACTATTCGAACTTTACTGGTGAGCTTGTCCTCACGGACTACAGCGTGATGTGCGAGATATACGGCTGTACTCTTATTGCGCTCATCATCGCGTACAGGTTCCATATGGCCGAGATCTATGTATTCTTGGAATACATCTGAGTATCGAGGTTTGATTGAGGGGTTCTTCTTAAATTTATTTTCAAGAATATGAAACCTTTTTATGGCGAGGTCTTTCGAACCCCCATATTGGCATTGAGGATCTTGATCCCGAAAGGGAAGATTAACTACGTACCGGCCTTCCTCATCGCGATACGTGGTTTGTGAGTAAATGTCCTCACAACGCTGTTCCTCTTCAGAAAGGATCTTCTTATCGGGGATACCCGACTCTATTTCCCAAAACTGACGCAAAAGTGCATTGTCATCAGCCTGATTTGAGCTGCTTTTAATGACATGATGACAATGTATGGACTCCTGGTTTGACGATATCTGTCCAGAGAGGATCCAACCAAAGGCAGTATTTTGAGCTACCGGCGAGTTTGGCGGACCTTGAATCAAACCGTCTCTGAGAACCTGACTATATATCTCTGCACCAAGTAAGATGTCTATCTTGCTTGGCGTGTGGAACTCAGGATCAGCTAAAGTTAATTGCTTTAGCTGGGGCCAATGGGCCTGCTCTAATCTTTCAGAGGGTAAAACCGATGTAATCGTACCTAACACGAACGCATGGACTTGGACACTAAACTGTGGATTTAAGCGTGAGTGAATAGTCACCGTGACTGTAAACTTTGAAGCGAAAGCGCTTCTCTCACCGCCTATCCCTGATATAACCGACTGGACCGGTTTCTTCTTTAGTCCAAGTAACTGTACTGCTGATTCTGCTATGAATGATGCCTGAGATCCCTGATCTAATAGCACTCTCAGCAGTTGTGTTGAACCGTTTCTCGTCTGTGCTTCGACAAGAGCAGTGGCCAACAAAACTTGAGTGGGTATTGATCCCTTAGAAAAATGTGAAACTATAGAATTTGAAGTTAATGGGTTGCCTACTGACAACGATGCCTGAACGTTAGACACCGCTGTTTTAACTTCATCTGCTGTATTGGAACTTTCTCTAACGACTGTGGAGTTTGAAACCGAATTTGGATGTAGTAGTGAGTGATGCCTCCTTTTACATATTCGACACGTCGCGGTGTGTCTACAAAACTTAATTGAGTGGTTTGCGTTTAAGCAGTTATAACATAAGCGCCTGGTTTGCGCAAAGTTATGACGAGATTCGTAACTCTCTTGAGCGAACTTCTTACAACTAGATATTTTGTGATTTTCCTTACAGAATGGACAAGTATCTACGGCTTTATTATCGGTAGTGACTACATGGTGAACTTTAGGTTTGGGTTTACTGGGTTTTGTGTCAAAAAACTCTAATGCCCGAAATCGGGCTTCTAAAAACTCTCGGAATTCCGATAGCACGGGTAACTCATCCTTGGCACTTATCTTTGTCTCCCATTGCTTTCTCGATTCGGGATCTAACTTTGAACTAATTATGTAAATTACTATACTATCCCACGTACTCACGTCAATACCGAGATTTTTTAAACCATTTAAACTTTCCATAGTAGTATCTAGTAAACCTTTTATGCTATTTGAACATTCATTTACATTACTCTGACTTAATAAACGTTTTAGTAAACAATTTGACAGAAATCTCTTATTATTATACCGGTTATGTAACAGAGACCAACACTCTTTATAATTGTCTGAAGAGACTGCAATGTGTCTGACAAGTTGCTCTGCTTCTCCCGATAATAAGCCTTTTAAATAATGCAATTTTAGCACGTCTTCTAAACTATTATTGTTGTGAATCAAAGATGTGAACAAATCTTTGAACGTGGTCCATTCCGCATAATTGCCCGAAAACTTTGGAATATTTATCTTTGGTAATCTAACACTATTTGAAACTGTGTGGTCGACATTTGTCTTTGGATTTTGATCTGACTGATTATTGCTAAGTTTATTTAAAACTTCTTTTAATTGCGATTTATAGAGAACGTAACTTTCTTTGGTGACATCATAAACGTCGTTAACAAAATATTTATCGGAATCTTGTTGTGCGTCATTTAGCAATATGCTCCTATGTGTAGACGAAAACTCTTTCCACAAATTTTCTAGAATTTCTAACCTTGTCTCCACATAAGACCTAGTGATTCTATCTTTAGGTGCTTTTTTGAAGTTAATTTGCTCTTTTTCGATGATAATCTTAGTATTGTTTTGCAGTCTATATAAAGCGTCCATTTTTAATTTAACCAAATCCGTTAAGTTACTAATAAAATAAATTTTTAATTATTTAATTTTATGAAAAACTACCAAAGTCAGATTTCTACCACACTACCAAAGGAATTTTCTACCAAAGAACAAATGTTAACCACTTTGCAAACATCTTTTTTTTTGAATAACTAGCAATTCTCTTAAATTCACTGCTTTGAATGTTTACCGTAAAATACCACAAAGATAAATTCAATTAAATATTTACCGTAACATTCCACAAAGATAAATTCAATTACGTATTTTGACTCGAAACACATAAATTTTAAAAATTGAGCAACAATGCGTAAAATGGGCACATAAAATATCTTAAGTTCAAAACAGGTCACAAAAAACAGGTACACATAAAAACATATAAATAAAGTGCTACTAAAATCTACTAAAGTCCCATAAAATCTTCCAGACGAAATTTTCTATGTTCAGAAAATCCGACTTGTAAACATAAAACAATGAAAGTACTCACGATTTTATCTTCGACAAACCACACTTCACCGAATTGGCAACTCCGCACTCACTCACTAGTAACTGCGTCACCCAGCTGTTGACAGCAGGTGGAAACTCCACTATCGCCCTGGTGACTAGACTATTCCCGCCCAGCGCCTCACTGAGCTGGCGGTGTCTAGTCAGCCCTGCTCCACTCTTCACGCCGTGGTACTCGAACTTCGCCCTGTGCCTCCTTTTTGGTCTGGTACTCCAATAGCGCCCTGCGCCACCTGGTACTGGTCCTCGCCCTGCGCCAACCTGATGCTGCTCCACGCCAACTTCACTGCTGCAGCACTCACTCACTGTGCACACCAGCTTGGGTATGCGGCGCTTCAGGGCGATCCACCCTGGTTTCCACGCCAAGTATCACAGAACACTATCTGGATCTCACTATCGCGGCTCGAAGGACCAACAATGATCGGCACTATACAACTCCCGGGGAAGTGAATAATGAAACTACATTTGTTTCCTAATCGAGTACAAAACATTTATTTCTCTCAAGGGGTATAGTCTACACGCGGAGAATCTCGACACCGCGATTCAGAAAAACACACAAAAAGTACAACGCCATCTATCGAGCGCATGAACAAACTTTCGCTCAAACAGGCCATCTTTGGCATATGTCCGAGGTAATGCGAAAGCGTTCATACAAACAGTACTACCGCTACTTCGGTCTGTCAATATTTCTTCCGAATTGGAGACTCACGGATGACGGAGAGAAATCGGATGACGGAAGTCGGATCTAGTGCGTAAACTACTATACAAATAGTTGTATGACTACTTCGGAACGTATTTCACGGATTCGGATCGGATGCAGTGCGTAACCGCTCTAAGGCGACGGTTTAGTTTTAGTTTTTATCAAAATCGGCCCTGAGACTCTTTTCAGCATTTGAAGTTGTAGTGGTGGCAGCAGGCCGGTGTTTACGTAGTGTTGTGTTGTGTGAGTTGGGTTCTTCCTTTGAAATAACACTCTGGACACTACTTAGTCTTACAACCGTTTATTACTTTATAAACACCACATACAATAATTAAATAAGCACAAGCATATAATAATAATAATAATAACCCCCCTCTGGGAAAGGCGTTACCTCATCATGAGATTAACGTAAAACCGGAGGGAACATTAGACTAGCTTTCTACAACCCCATCATATAATAAAAAATGTATCATGAGGTCTACTGAAAAGCTTACAAACCGCAGGGCAGCTTGTGGCGAGCTGTTGGTGAGTGGCGACACTGCGTACCTTATTGCCTCAGAGAGTCGGTCAGGGCCTCGTCTCCAGTTTGCCTTTATTGGCTGGCTGGAGTGGAACCCCAAGAGTGCCCGCAGGACTCTCAACTCTGGCTTGCCTTTATCGGCCGGCCAGAGGGGGGCCGCCAGAGCTATATGCTCGGGGGTGGAAGTGTCTAATGGCGTAATAGCGGGGAAACCCACTCCGGGTCTTTTAGACCCGCGACGGCGAAACCGGGGCCACACCTCTCTACACCTCTAGCCGCTCACACGTTTGTTGCCCCCTGCGCCTATGTACTGGCGGCTTTTCAGGGGGCCCAGCTAGTGAGCTGGCGAGTCACCGTCTGCCAACACTTCAATTTTAAATGTTGAAAGGCAGACGCCGTTTTCTTCCGGCAATAGAAGTTATCTAGTCCACCTAACACCCCTTCCCATAGACCAGATATTTTTCACCATATTTTACAATAGTCTTGCACCCACCTGGGACGGTCCATGACTGTACTGCAATAGTGCAGCCGTGGATAGTCCCCGGTTGGTGCCCCATCCCATTTTAGATTAAAGTTCTCAAAGGGGCCTCTGCGCGTTGGACCTGTGTCCCCGTGTATGCCTTCCAAAGGACCGGACATCTTCCACACGGAAGATGAGCCGTGACTGAAGCGAGATACAAGATAATAATAATAACCTTTATTTCAGGCAACTTGGCCCATAGAAAACTAATACATAAATGATAAAAACAATACATAATTATAAACTAATACATAATATTATAAAACTTCACTTAAACGCTGTCGTTGTGCGATCGTGTGGCACTTGTCCGCGGAAGCGACGGAACACCACTCCCTCCGGCCAAAAGTTCTCCTCCATGACGAGGTGCAGAAGACACTTTGGTACTCGCACCACGAACGCCTTGAAGTTGGCGTTACGGCGTGATTCCAGCAGCTGCACTCTCACCAAGGACTTGGCCTTTTGGCGTACATACTCCACGATGTCCTCCGCATTAGTGGTGTAGTGTATGCGGGAGATGTACACCGGAGTGTTCGGCAACGCGGCACGAAACGTCATATTCGGCTCCGCAGGAGCCGTGCCGCAGCAGTTCTTTTTGTTTCTCTGACGGCACTTCTTTTGTACCGTCACGAAACCATCCTCATTTTCAACCTTTTTCGGCGCCTTTTCTGGCATAGGCTTCATACTGGTAGGGGCGCTCGCGGTGACGCTAGCGAAATCCCCACGTTTCGGTTTCGCCGGGGCTGCAGACACTGGCAGCGGGACGGGGCGAGGGGCAGGGGCGGTGCTCCGCGGTGCGGCCGCGGTGAGGGGCACGGGGCTGCGGGGTGCGCAGGCGGAGCGCACTGCAGGCTCAGCAATCGACGGATGCGCTGGCGACGAAACTGCTGACGCGGAATTCGACGACGATGTATCGAGGCCGGCTCCGCGACGCGTGTTTACGTTAGATGCATCGACTGGTGACCTAGTTACCGTCACACTGTTGCGCAACTCGCTGACTTCCTTGCGCAAATCGGCGACGGTGTATTGGGATGCATCTAACTTCGCCTGCATATCCGCGAGACTGGCCTTCAGAAGAACAATGTCCTTTAGAAGGCTCGTTACATCGACGTGGTCGAAAGTGACGGGAGGCAGCTTGTGTAGCTCCTTCGCCACAAACGTCGGCACGTCGTCAGGGTCGGTCTCCTTGAACAGTGTGATAATATCCTGCAGGCTTTTCTTTGTCCCGTCACGCCGGCGGGACACCATCTGGTCGCGCTTGTTCAGCACAGTGAACAATAACAGCTTGGCAGTAGCTATGTCGTCCTCGCTGAAGTTCGTTGCGCAGATCTGGACAGCTGACACCTCGTCCATCACATCCAGCTTCTGCTGCAGGAACGCCAGCAACTCATTCACCACAAGTTCGTTACTCATGGCGAGTAATTACGAGCGACAGCTTGCGCCGCGCTAATCGATATAAACAAATCGTAAACGCGTCCGCATCGGAACGCAGCACAAGTGAGACTCCAAAGCAAGACTGCATAGCACGTAAGCATTAGATGGTAAGGATATGCGATAGAAAATTTAGCGAGCGTCTGCCGTGGCGTCGTGTAGCGGACTGACTGGCGCGCGCGGCGGCAACGTGATGCGCCGACGATGGTTCTCGATGTCCTTTGTTCCTTGAGCAGCTGGGAGCGGTAAGTGCATTTATACGATGCGACATCGACCGGTGTACGGGGACCGACGCTCCACGATTAGTCGGCAACGACTACCAGGTAAGTATAATATATTTTTATTTAATCATGTAATGTATCTATGTTAGGTGTATATGATGTATTTAATGCTATGTATTTAAGTTATGTATTATTAATTATGCATGTTTATGTTGTGATTGTATATTGTGTAATTAATTGTAGAATAAGTTTATATACAAAGTAACATATAAGTTTATATTTATTATAAGTACATATACGTATTTTATGTTAGTAAATATATACGTATTATATTATAGTGGCTACGCCACAAAGTTATCCCCTATACTTTCGGATTTGGCGATCCATACCCAGTCGAAGGCATATAAAACATTTCAAACAGCGTGAGCATTTTGCTCGCGCGCGCCTTTTCGTGCAACTTTTTAAGGCGCGCCGTTTCATGGATTAACGGATTCGTGTTTTGCGTATTTTATAGTCGGAAGGATCACGTATGGAAAATTGTACGTTGACACTATAGAAGTTTGTTTACGTTACCTGCACAGTAAGGACTAGTTCATAGAGTATCTTGTGGTGTTTGGAGAACTTGCCGGACACCGGCCACGTGCGGGATATGTCCGAGTTGTACAACCACCGCTGACAACCTGACAATTATAAAAACGACACCTTAGGGCAAGCGCAGATCGAGAGCAGAGCAGCACTATACAGTGCAAAATTAAATACTCGAACACGCATCTTGCAAGCTCGAACATGGTCGAGCATCAAGTTTGGACGTGTTTAATTTTGCACTGTATGCTATAGTCTTAAAATCGTTTTTTCAGTGGTCTCAAAACATGCTCTGCTCTGCTCTCGGTATGCGCTAACCCTTAACGACCGTATTAATAAACAGACTGCCTCGTTGGACTAGCGGTCGCAAGCGCGACTGCTGAGTGTGAGGTCCGGAGTTCGATCCCCAGCTCGGGCAAAGTGTTATTGGGTTTTTCCGTGTGGAGTGTCCTAGTAGCAGTCCGAAGTCTGGATTTGTGCCCGGCTGATGGCAATAGGCTCGCCTTCTATACATGGGATTTAAACTTAACCGGTTACGTACCGCCCGTCGTCCCAGGACGACACTTAATTGTCTTATCTATTGTGTCTATAATTATGGTGATTGAGAGTTTAACGGCGAAATGAGGGTGTACTATACACCTCTGCCCAACCCTTCGGGGAATACAGGCGTAATGTTGTGTTACTTGGAAACTACGATTGACACTTATCACATAACTATTAGAACGAGGAAAATCCCCATTAAAGGGAAAATTACCTAAAGTCAAAATAGTATTTTGATTTGTATTATGTTTAACCTGTGTAGTACTGTAATTATAGACAGAATAGATAAACAATAGCACTGACGATCCGGATTGTCGCGCGGGACGATACCGGTTAGAACAATTTATTTAAAACCTGTGTACTAAATCAACTTTTTTTTTACACTATGCACTTGGTTTATTTTGAAGTACCTAAAATAAAAAAACGAAGTTTGAAGCTGGAAATCCACCAGGCAGCGCCTCTTTGGACGCAGGTGGAAAAAAATGAAAATTGATAAATTCCTTGCGATTTGCTGTCTTAATGATAACAATTGATTATATGATTTTATTTCAGAATAATTTGACAGTCCAACTGTCTATTATATTTAATATCGGTACCGTCATTTTTCACCCCGGTCCAAAGTAGCGGCACCTGGCGGATTTTCAGTCTCAACCTCTCAACTTAGCTACCATTGCGAGTTCTGATTATTTACTCACTGAAACAACATTTTTTTTCTATTGGACTGCTTGGAGATGATCCTTGTGGACAATAACCGGGCAGTTATTGGCGAGACCTGAAGTGTCTCCAGCCAAACAACAACAATCTCTGGTGTATTTATGATTAGTTGCGGTTTACTCACGTGCATTTTTCGGGATTGCCCGACTAGATCCCGATTTCTTGTATAATACTCATTCATAACTTCTACCTACCCGAATCCACAAGCAGCATTTCATCTTCCCCCAACAGCTGATTGTTGGTCACGTAGTGTATGTGCGTCGCCCGGGCTCCTCCGGCCACTACAGGCGGGAAGGCGAGGTGCTCCGCCCCGCCTTGCTTGGACGTGTACTCGAGGACGGCATTCACCATGTGCTCAGATATGCCTGTAGCAAGGAAATGGATTGATCGGTACTGCGAAGATTAGGACGGCTATCGGTATTCTCAAAAATCTCAACGTCTGCCCCACAGATGCAGGCTCGTAGAGGTACTCTCAAACGGGCGAGTTTTTTGACAATTTCTTGCTGCAATTGTAAAGCGGCCAAATTGCCGATTATATCGCTTAACACAGTGCAATAATTGCTGCAATCTTGCAGTGTAGCCCGGCGATATTGCCAAGATATTTCATAGTAGTCGCAAGAATTCAGTGTCCAGCCGGCTAGATTGCAAATGATTTATCCCGATTTGATTTTACTGCAATATCGCCGTATATCATCTTCGCTCTGATGTATAGGTGCATCTCTTTTCCTTCGCTCGCCTCCCCTCGCCTCTTCCTACGCCGCTGTCTCCTCGCAACTGCTGAGATCTAGCCTCAATATAGCTCCGCGTGTACAAACAAAATTCCTCAGCAATCCTGTTGCAGAATCTTGCTGGACTACACTCGGCAATGTATTGCACAATGAAATTGTAGCAAGGGTATAAGTTGCAAATATACTGAGCTATATTGGTCAATAAAATTGCCAACAAGATGTAATTTTTGTAGCCCGTTTACAGGTCTCTATACTTCACGGAGGGATAATCAAGATTCAACACCATTAGATCGACCGTTAAAGAAGTAAGCGTACAGCGGAATGGGAACTCTCTCGCCTAACACTAAAGCTCAAATTCGCATGCGCGCAACACATTTACCCATAGTATTTGAAGCTTTAGTTAGGAATTGAGATTTCTGCACGTGGTACAGTCAACAAAAGAGTTAGGTATACAGGCAAGCAACGGATTTCAAAGCACTACGCAGGAAATAATTTTCATCGTAATTGTGTGCGTAATAACTTTTCATATGCAAGACACGCGATGCGATGTGATTGCTTTACAAGCGATGACAACAAAGTCAACTCAACACACGCATAACTCTGTTGAACTACGACTCTAATTACAGATCTAGCGCATAACTGAGTCAGTGCCTAGGGGTATGGGGGCGGCACGGGAGGGGTGACATATGACGACGTGTCTGAACTATCTCGCTATACACGTGATAAATATAATCAAGATATCTCTATATGCATATACGACCCCTCCCGTGCCGCTCCCATACCCCAGGCACTGACTCAGTTATGCGCTAGACCTATAGTTGCCTGTATGCTTATCCCTTTGGTTGACTGTACTATTTTCTGTGCATTCATTTTCTGCATTCCGAAATCGCGGCTCATTATGTATAGTGAATGTCCTGGCTATGGACAATTTAGAAAAAAAAGAGCTATGTGTGTACTTTGTTATTTTTTACAACATATTTGTTTTTAACCCCCGACGCAAAAAGAGGGGTGTTATAAGTTTGACTGCTGTGTGTGTCTGTCTATCTGTGTGTCTGTCTGTGGCACCATAGCTCTTAAACGGGTATACCGATTTAGGTGCAGTTTTTTTTATTTAAAAGCTGGTTTTCTAGCGGTGATTCTTAGACATGTTTGATCAAAATCGGTTCAGCCGTTTCAGGGTTATCAGTTATTTGCGTTGGGAGTTTTTTAAATTTTTAATTTATGTTATTCCTATGTTTCTTTGTTGCTCCAACAATTTGTACTCATTTTATTCTTTTATAACCTAACTAGTGTACACAGATGAAAAGAAATAATTATAAAAAGATACTCACCAGGTTTCGTACAAGCCATAGCCATATTAATAGAATGTGATCCAATGTAGCACGTCTCCTTCATGAGCGCGATCTCCGCGGGAGACTTGACGACGCGCATAAAGTGCAACGCGCGCTGAGGATCCGCTAGCGACACGTTGGCGTCCCCTCTGAGCGTCCCTCGCACTGTGTTGTGGATGTCAGGGTTCGCGGGAGACTCGTTGTGGTACCAAAGAACCGCAGGCTTTGACATCAGTGTTGTTCTGTAGACAGTACTTAGAATTTTAAATAGGTATCGGAATTCTCGTAAATGTTGATATAAGGGATATCGTTTCAAGATGGATAGCGTCCGATTATTAATTTGAGGGGTTAATAATGTTGCGTTTGATGTTACTTATTTCGTTTCATATTCGTGTGCGTATTTATGAAATACATACATTTTTTCTTAGAATTACTTGGGGTTAAGGTCAAGTTACATAATTTGGATTTTTGTTTATTTACACAGGTAAATCTCGCAACAAGCTTTTATATCGTATAAATTGTATGATGTAGTTTAAGATGGGTTAATTAAATCATAATTTACAGTTTATTTTATTCTTTTTAGAGTATTTAAATAAAAGCTTGTTTTTAAAAATGTTTTTTTACTAATTTTATTTTTTCGTTTTTCGTTTTCTTCTCAGTAAACCCTTTCATTTGATATCATGATGGTAGATAAGAAAATTTTGTCCGCCATATTGAATTTAGTGTTACGTAATTTTTTTTTCGTTTTCTTCTCATCAAATACTTTTAATTTATACTACTTTTAATTTAATTTATATTATTGAAGGGTTGCATAAAAAATAACTAGTCTGACATTTTTGGGAGCCCGCCATACTGGATTTAGAATGACGTCACAATGCATGGTTAGCTACCATACATTGTCTTCCAAACTGAACAAGTATGGAAGATTTCAGCTCAATCAGTTGGGGATAACAGTTTTAAAATTCAGTTGCAAGATTTGCGCTAAACAATCACACAAACGTTGCAAGTAAAATAAAATTAAAATAAACCTAAAAATATTATAAACTTATTGATAGGACATGGTTGATGCTTACTTGTTCAAAAAAGTGCCAAAGACCTCGACAGGCCTCGCTTCATCCACATTGAACAGTCTAGCGGCGGCTGCGCAGCCCGTGCGCGGCCCTTCCCACAATTCAGCGTGTGCGTCCTTGTCGTGTACGAATAGAATGCTCTGTGGAAAAAAGAGATAGATGTATGTTTCTCAGTTTTTTATAGAGTACGCAAAAATGATGGAGAAGGATGAGATCAAAGCGAAATTCCAGGTGTTGAGGCAGGACTGAGGAGAGGCCCGTTACCTAAGTTGACTGATTGCTTAAAAATCCGAGGGTACTAAGCGTACACAGGGGTTGGATTAAGTCAAGTAGAGGCCCTTAGGCATGCAAGTTGCATGCCCCTCACCCCTTTTCTAACTTCCTTAACCAGCTTTCTTTTCAACTCGACAAAATGTGGCACTTATTTTGGAGCGCGGAACCAAGCTACTCATTCTTTTTTGTCTCTTTTTCAATTTGTTGACTATTTTATGCATTATTTAACTTACAAAGTAGTGAGTTACATAATTTAGTATTGTGTGTTTATCAGAAGAGTTATTAAAAAAATGGGCTGTTAAAGTGTGATCAAGCACCAAACAGAATTAACCGCCCTAGCAGATAACCGCTAGTGTCTAAGAGCGGGGGCACACGATGCGTTGCGGCGGCGGTGCGGCGCCGGAGCGGTGTCGCTGCGTCGTCTTACATAGAAATATCTGTGACATGTCACACGATGCGCTCCGGCGCCGCACCGGACTTGCAACCACCGAGACGAGGCGGGGAGGGGTGAATGTGTTGCGACGTCGGAGCGGCACCGCTCAGTTGTTTATGCGTCACAAGGAAGGACACACGCTCGCTCGTTTCGTTTTTTTTTCTCTACGATTTTTTTGCTACGGCGCCGCTGCGACATAACATCGTTGCGGCGCTGCACCGCTCGTGTGCCCGCTGATACGGTGAAATCTTTGCGGTGCGACGCCGCAACGCATCGTGTGCCCTCGCTCTATGGGAGAAGCCACACGATGCGGTGTGGCTCCGGCGCGGCGTCTGAGCGGTGCCGCTGCGGCGTAATATATACAAATGTCCATGGTATACCACACGGTGCGGTGCGACGCCGCGCCACACGCTCACCGGACCAAGACGAGGGGGGAGGGTGTACGCGGCAGAGCGGCACCGCGCCGACGTCGAAGACTGCAGATGTGTTGACGGAGAGGCACCGTACTGCGTCGCTCTTGCGACGCTGCATACTACGTGTGCACGCTGATGCGGCAAAATGGTTGCGGTGCGGCGGCGCACCGCACCGCATCGTGTGGCCTCTCCCTAAGTCAGTTCTTGAACATTTCTTTGTATAAATATAAAACAATGAATATCTTCACCTTTCCATACCTTGAATTGGTCTGTTTGTGGAGGCTTCAGCATGACTAGTATAGCAGATGGCTCCAGACATCCGGTGAGGTAGAAGAAGTCTGAGTTCTGTCGGAACACATATGGGATTTTGTCTGACATGAACTGTTTGCGGGCTGCTGGGATAACTATCTGAAATAAATATATATTATTAAGTTAAAGAAATTAACTGTTGTGGTACAACTTGGAAGAGCGTATGTCCGGTAGTGAGTTGAATGGAAACCAGCAAACTTTTATATACAGGGTGTAAAAAGACCCATCACATAGCCGAAATCTACGAACTCTGTACATCAAATTAAATTACTTTGACCAAAAATAATTGCTGGGAAACGACTTTTATTTTTAGGCATAAAAAACGCTGTTTTTTGTAGCGCGCAATGTACCTAATGCACGTAACCGATTGTGCCTGTGTGTGTTGTGTAGCGGTTACACAGCTGAGCCAAGGCGGTCGTGTGCGTTTGATATTCATTGCGTTTTTGTAACTTCAAATGCGTAATTTGTTGGGAAAAATTGAAAATTTTGATAATGTTTGTTTGGAAGAAAGTTTAGTATTACCACTTAGAATTCGTTTTTGGAAAAAACTAAAAAAAAAATGTATACTTTGGCCTTCAATATTTCCAGAACCAATAATTTCCCAGGTATAGTCTAGAAGAAAAAAATGATCCCAATGATGGGTAGAATACATGGTTTTCGTTATCGTTAAGGGTCTTTTTACACCCGATATACTCTTGAGCAATGAATTTGGGTCACCAACAAAAAACGGTATCTCGGAAACTAATAATGCTAACTTATTAAAATAATAAGTATTTTATTGACCATTTAATACTACCTACTTATTAATTTTATTTGAATAACATAAACATAAACTCACGCCTTATTACCCAAAGGGTTAGCAGAGGTGTATGGTACACCCACATTTCGCCGCTTATGTTTACGTCCCATGTAATAGGGAGCGAGCCTATTGACATTGACCGGGCACAAATCCAGACTCCGGGCTGCTACTGAGAAATTCCACACGGAAAAACCCAGTGACACTTTGCCCGACCTGGGGATCGAACCCAGGACCTCACGCTCAGCAGTCGCGCTTGCGACCGCTAGACCAACGAGGCAGTGAAGTCATTTTATTTGAATAGTGTTATTAAATAAAAATAATTCTTATTTGAATAAGCTATCATTCTTAGTTTCCGAATATTAAGTTTAAATAGAAGAAGATAGTGTGTCGCCAGACTTTAAAACTAGTTAAAGCATAGGACTTTAACACGCTCAGCGCCGGTGTATCCTTAACCACTCGTATGCCGCAATCATAGACACAATAGAAATTCCATTGTGGCTCACGTGGATCCACATTCCCGCATACAACGGGTTAATGATACACCATAAGGTGTTGTCACAGGCCAGTGTATCCTTAATGATACACCACACTGCCCTGACTTCGGAGGTCGGTGTATCCCTCAGTACATACCGTTTCATACATTTTAGTAGGGCGTTCAAAAGCATTTTTTAAACAATTTTTTGTAGTAAGTGGTACCAGTAGAATTAGATTCTGCAATAAAAAAACGCAGTTCCAGCACGCTTTTCCAAAAATTGCCTTGGCGCTAAGCGTGTTAATGTTACTTGTTGTAAAAATCAGTGGATAAAACAGATGATAAAGAAATATAACATACAATATGTGTGGTATGCATATTTTCCACTTCTCCAGCCAACTTGCTGACTAGTCTTTCCCGCCTCTCGTAATATTCAGCTTGCGATATGCCACATGTCAAATGTTCCTGCGGGATCAGATGAGGATGTGTGTGGCACGTAGCCTGCCCCAAATTACCCTTTGGGATGGTCAAATTACGCAGTTTCCTTTCTCCTGGCGGAGGTTCTACTGTGCTTATATATCTGTACTTGTCCCGATCAAGAGGCTGTCTGTTAAATTTCCTTCGCTCTTTGCTCGCTGAAATAAAAATAAAAATAAATTCTGAAGTAAAAGTTCTTCATTCTCAGCATTAAATAGGTTGTATAGTTTTAAGATCTTTGCCTGACTATATTGGCAGCTGCCAAGGGTCTGGCGAAAATTAAAAAAACAATCAGGTGAAATCAGTCGGTGATTACATTATTTACATAATGTTGAGACTTGACAAGGACTTGTAAGTTATTTATTTGACGTAATTCGAATACCATTGCTATATTTATAGACAAAATGTACATTTTATCTAGTTTACCTTTCAAATAACGACGAAAATGTTACAATATTGCTCCAACAGAGGAATAAAGTATTTTTGTTGTTATTGTAACCATTCAACTAAAAGTTGTAAAAACGACTTACCGATATTTGAAACGAGTTTTCTGAATTGTTGCATTTTAGTTTATCTGTTAAATATGTGGAGGGACGTGGTTCAATTCCAATTAATGGTGGGTTGGTGATTTCTAATAAGATTTAGATCATAGCAAAATAAAAGAAATATTTAGACATTATAAATTAGTTTGATTGACAGTTGACAGAAAACTTCAGAAATTTGACAGAAAGTTTAGTGTTGCCTTATTCTTAGCTTGTTTTCCTAACATAATATTTTTAAGAACAATCTTACTATTTGAACAACTCAAAAACATCACCGTGAAAAAGCGAAACCTTTTATTTAATTAATACGTAATATTTTACTCTATACAGAAATAGTTTATTTCTTTACAGATTACTTTAATACATGTTTTATGCCTATGGTAGTAGACAAAACTAGAATAGAAAGGTGTAGGGAGATTTGTTACTTAGGAAGTTCAATTCACTCTTCTTCTCTACCTTGCAGGCGTGAAAATATTTGCTTGAACTATTTTCTGCTAAAATAGAAGAATTTTTCATAATGCAAAATTAGTAGTTCCATTGCACGCATTGTGTACACGTTCATTAACAATGATTGAGTTCTCACCTGAAATCACCTGTTAACACTTTCCTCACCGTTGCACCGTTTGTTACCGCAATGATGCGGAACGTTACGTAGTAGGCAGTAGCGCTAAAATTTTAATACTAGAAGATGCTTAATGGTACCTTAGGCTGTCTACTACTAGAAATATTTTGGGCAGTGGGAAATTCTATGAGGTTTTATCTTGGGCTATAATGACTTTGGAACTGCGAGTAGCCTTACGTTATTAGGTAATTGTTTAGCAAATAAAGACTTCAACGACGAATGAGTAAAGCGAAAAGGATCTGACCTTCTTGCCAATATGCGAAGCGACTTCATAAATGGTTTGTATATAGGAATAAAAACTTCGGTATTTTTTTCGTAAATTGTTTTTATTTACTATTCAAAAACACTGCGGACCAGTGTAAGTTTTTGAAGTAACAAAATGGTCCTATTGCGCTTACATTTTTATACTTAGCTAATAGGTATGTTTAAAAATGCATTAGGTACACAACGTAGTAATATTTTATTATTTAATAATAGGCATCGGTACATAATAGGTCGATGACTACAATAAAATATAATTATGTTAGCTACTACGAGTATGAATTTTGAAGCGCCATTTCCGCTGTTTCCGGGTGTCCAGCAATTTTCCTTTATGAAAGGACATTTCCAATTTTTCCTAGGTCATTAATTTTGGGGACACGTCTCAAAAAGGAAAAGAGGTTCTATTGCTAGGCTCTGTGGGCAGGAAGGTCATGCTACGTTCACTGGGCACGTCTCGTGAGGTGAGGCAGTCAGCGCGGAACGAGCGGCGCATACGCACGTCGCGGCATCACACAGTCGGAATACGACCGCGGGACCCATATTGTGTCGTAAACTGTCAATCGTGCCCGTTACAATAGTGTTTCTTATCCGTTCAGTGATTGGTTTTTTTTAAGGACACCCCGCAACTACGACTCTTCAAAGAGGTTTGTTTACATTTCTAATTTTATATCGAACGCCCTCTCTGTCTGGTATATTGCGGTCTAGTCGATAGTTTACGTCGATAAATGGTCGGACCCATTCGCGAGTACATTTGCATCGTTTTGTGAAGTAATGAATGAGTTGTTACGGTTGGTTGCAAGGATTACTTAACCCGACCTCGTAGAGATTCAAAATTGTAACATTTGACGTAGAATTGCTGAGGTGCGTGTGTTTGATTGCGCGTGAGTGGCTATTTGCGCCCGCAGCGGTATTTGGGTTTTGTCTTATTGTTGCGTGTAAATAAATATATTGTTTTTGTTTATGAGCATCTGAGCTTGATTATAATTAGGATACCTAGTATACTTTTTAACCTACACCAATATGTGCCCTGGTTAGGTGCGACTGCCGAATATGTGATTATGGGTTTGAACATCGATTCCCGGGTCGGAAAAAGTGTTATTGGATTTTATCTGTTAGGAAATTTTCTGTAGATGCCCGGAGTTAGGTTTTGCGTTTGGACGCGGTAAATAGCAATAAGTTAGCTATTTACATAGGAGTTCATATCAGCATGTACTACTTACTATATGTCTGTTTATTTCTTCGGGATATAAATAGACGTTTTGTTTTTTAATATTTTTACACATAAACCGTCGATGTCCGAAAAATCTCCTGGAATTTGTGGAACCTCTAATCACGCAAGTTCTTTCAGATTTTTAACATACGTTGCTCGTTTTATTTTAATCAAAATGAAAAAATGGTCACTTGACGACCAATGTAAAGTAATGTCATAAATATTTGTGATGTCATCTATTTTGTAGTTCCGCCCGTATCATAACGAAGTCGTATTAAAAATAAATTTAATTGTTTTGACTTACAAATTTATTCTGAAGGTGAACAAATAAGATGTTCGTTGAAAGGTTACGGATAGAAATACCTAAGTAATAAATAAACAAACGCGTGACAGCCTTATTACACGGATTCATAGCGTGAAAAATCCGTATTTCGTGAAGAATTAGGGTAGGGTAAATATCCGGATGGTCGCGGTGCATGCAGCTGCGAATCCCGCGACCCCAGCCAAGGGTCAGGAGAAGGAACACCGTGGGTTTTTTTTTTTAAAAAAAAGGAAATGGGTAAATATCCGGATAAATTAATGAATATAAAACTTCCTTTTTTTATTGACAGATAAATTGACATTAAAAAAAAACAGAAATCGTAGCCCACTGGCATCAGAAACAGTGTCCCAGCTACTGGTGGTCAGAGCTCTAGAGAAAGGAACTTAACACAATACGCGTCATATCCAAAAGTACCTACTACCATAACGCACCTTCGGTAAGACAAGGGAATAATTGTCAAAAATTCACAAAATGAATTATATTACTCGTTTTTAAACTATATTACTCGTTCTTTAAAAAGAACATCCTCCAATTCACAAAATTATAAGGCTTATATGTATATGCAAAGAAGAATGACCTCAAAGTAATATAAGCAGAAATATATGATATTGAATTTTAAAAAAATCTTAAAATGGGTCGCCTGTAAAATTACATAAAGTACAGTTATGCCTCTGTCTTACCGAAGGTGCCGCGACACGACGCGTGTCGCCCGCGCTGCACGGCGACATCGTGCAAAGTTGGCCAATCACACCGATAATTCAGCCCTCATCAAGCTGTCTCCCAATCCCCCGCCAGCAACGCCCTAAACCGAGGTCCGAGTCCCACTAGGGGTCGCCCTTAGTGCTGTTGTTGCAGGTAGTCATGATGTTAGTGAAGTATAAGTACATATTTAACTTTCTCACCATTGGCTGGAGACCCTTCAGGTCTCGCCAAAAACTGCCCGGTTACGTAGAAGGGGTCCCCAAGGACCAGCTACAGCAGTCCAATAGAAAAAAAAAGTGCAACGTTATCGGACATCACGTATTACAATACGGCCGACTTATCTTGGCGAGTCTGAAGTTAGCTGATTAGCTGCGCACTATACAATTTCGTTTCTAAAAAATACATTGCGCAGCCAAACAACTAACTTCAGACTCGCCAAGATACGTCGGCCGTATTGTATGTTTGGCGACTAGTCCATAGTTAGGATGTCGCGAAAACAGATGTCTGGCGACGTGGAGTCATGTCGCTTGTCATCGCTACACGTGTCGTGGTTGTCTTCCATAATACATACATAAACTGACGCCTTTTTCTCATGGGGTTAGGCAGAAACTGTAGCAAGCCACATGCTACGATCCTTACATACTCCTTTCGCGTCGTCCACGTTCATACATCTTGTCGTACTAGCATGCCGGTTTAGAGTAATACGCACCTGTTCTTTTTGAAGATTATCACCAATAACATCGATGTATGTCCTTCTAGGGCGTCCTCTACTGGCGTTTCCAATGACATCCGTCTTATAAATTCCTTTTGTTAATCGCTGTTCACTTATTCTCTCACATGACCAAACCACACAAGCTTATTGCTTGAAATTTTTGTCACTACATCATGTTTTAAACCGCAACTTCGTCTTATCATATCATTCCTAAATCTATTATTCAAAGGTTGTCTTATGTTTTATATTACTTACTTATTATTTAGATTTCATCACTAATGAATAATACGGCTTTATTGTTACAAGTAATCTGTGGCCGTTTCCATAGATTAAGCTTCCCGCCATAAAGTAAGATTAAATTGGCAGCTAAGCGGATTGCCTCATCTTAACGCATTCATAAATACGTTTTTTTATTTTACGTAAGCATCTTATATTCCAATTAGGATGTAATCTTTTACTTGACACAAGCTCTAACTTTTAAAACTTCGGGAATTATTGATCCCGGCTTATTTATCCACCTGTTTTTTTTTAAAATTATAACCTTCTTACAGTATTCTCTTTCAGGGCTTGTATCCAAAAACAGATCTCTTCGACCTCTGTTTATGAGTAGAACCCTAAGAGCGATTACGCCCTGCATCCGATCCGAATCCGTGAAAATACGTTCCGAAGTAGCCATAGAACTATTTGTATGGTAGTTTACGCACTACATCCGGCATCCGTCATCCGATTTCTATCCGTCATCCGTGAGTCTCCAATTCGGAAGAAATATTGACGGACCGAAGTAGCCGTAGTAATGTTTGTATGAACGCTTTCGCACTATCTCGGATTCAAATCGGACGCCAAATGGATATGCCAAAGATGGCCCCTGAATTGTTTGAATTTGGATCAGAGATCGGAATAGTGCGTAAGCAACATCTGAATTCGGGTCCGAGATTTTTACTCTAGATCGGTATTTTCACGGATTCGGATCGGATGCGTAATCGCTCTTCTTATTCTAAGGTAGAACCAGTTCTTCGATGACAGTAGCCTTTACCTCTAATTATGAAAGAAAGAGAGCCTAGCCTAGCAGGGGTGGGCCAACTTTTTTTATCAAGGGCCAGAAAACGCAAGAAATTTTGTAGGGGACCAGAATGCATTTTGCTCTGCCGAAACTATTATTCATGGCATTTAATGAATAAGGCCACTCTTGATCTAAAAGGGAGTACCTATAGATTTACGCTGATAAGCTTTGCTCTATTCCAAAGAGTATTTTTTTCGCATTTTCCCCAATACGTCGGATTTTTTGTATATGCTGGTCACTACGAAGTCAATAAAGGAAAATGTAAATTACACATTATTACAGTTTCTAATTATACTTTCACACTAAAGGAAAATTGAAAACAAGAAATAAGGAAGTTCTTTTATGGTTAACAGTTTTCACGTAATGGCTGTACACAAAGAATAAGCATCAGTCTTTATTAAGACAAGAATATTTCTATGTTGAGTGTTGCTGATTCATATTCGATAGAACATTTACATCCAACTACCTAGTTCTAGGTATTAAATAATGACTATAATATTATAGTGATGTTGTCGACACATTACCTATTATTTTTGTATGAAATCTTTATTACCTACATGAGAATGTCAGTTCATTATGTACGCTTACTTCAACTGACGATGACTGGTCCATTTATGGATATTTTCCATAATCTAACTAAGAATTAGCTTTGTCGGGTTTATTTTCTTATCTTCTTATGTTTAGGTTAGCGGGTATCATTTTAAAACTATCCGCGGATAGTCACAGCCAACTTACAGCCGATATTAATCATCGATCCCGATCCAAAATCTACGGATTGATCTAGCTTTTGACATTACTTACATTCTATTTCTGTCCAAAAACTACAACAATCCAGAGATTTTGGATTGAAATTTGTTATTAATATCGGTCGTTAATTGACTAGTAAATGCATCTGTAACAGATTTATGTACAGAAATATAATTTATTTATCATTTAAACACAGGTCACAATCACTCAGTGTCGAGACATCTATGATGGTCAGTCTCAGTGTCGTGAGTGTCGTGACATCTACATAGGTCAGTCTCGATCTCGAGTATCGAGATAGGTTAGTCTCACAGTCACGCTGATTCTCTCTCTTGTTCCCCAGCTAAGATAAAATTAGAGAATTGCTATATTTTAATAACAAGCAGCGCGAGAAAAAGACAGTGATAGATAAGAACTAAGTTAGAGATGTCAAACTAGTTTACGCCTTGAACTTCACTGTGTTTTTAGTCTACACGTTTTGAGATGTAGGTATTTAGCCCTTTGACCGCTACGGACGTCTATGGACGTCAAATTAAAACGTGCTCACGACGCCTCCGACGGCATGGCACGTCGAAAACACCACTTTTTTGCAGTTTTTTTGCGAGATAGGTTAGTCTCACAGTGTCGTGTCGTAACTACCTACCTTAGTTACCTAGTTATCTACCAAGATTATTAAAATTCTTCGCTGTAACTCTTCTTTCAGTAAGCTCGAGGACATTCCTTGTCTTTCTTCAATCAGCTATTTGATTGTTTAATCATTCGATCGAATCGCCATTTTATCATGGTAGCATGCGCAAGATACATCTGTCTGACCCTTTCTAACGTTCCGTAGAGTTATTAATGGATTAGTTATGGCATTACAGTTAACTAAATTCTTTATAAGAAACCACAGTTTTTGCGGTGGCAGCTTTTTTTATTGTTAAATTGGCCATTGTTTGAGAGACTTACGTGTGTAGCTAAAATTACACATCTTCACGTAAAATTAAGTTTTGGTAAATTAACATTTGTTAGTGTTTTAACAGTTCTATGTCTATGATTTTAGCTGTGGTCAATCGCTAGTCGTTTAATTTAGGAGATATAATGAGTAGTATGATTTTTGTTGTTACGATATTTTTATAATGAATTTTTGACTTTTTTTGAGCGTTCTTAAATTATTTCAATTTTTCAAATTTGAACAGGTAGTCAAATGCCTCAATCAGTACAAGAATTTCTTTTTCTTTCTTTACAATTGGATTACCTAATGGAAATCGAAGTTTGACTAACTTAGATATTGATTAAGTACATAAGCTTTCATATCTATCGTATGTATTATAACTAAATCATCAAATGCGCGCACAGGCACACATAAACTAGTACCAATCGAGATCAAACAAAAAAGGTAAGAACATTTTAATCCGTTGTTGACATTACCGAAATGACCTGTTCTTTTTAAAGGACAAAACCCTTAACAATTAAGGAGGAAAACTTCCAATTTGTTCCCTATATCGATAAACAATGGGAAGGTATTATGTTCGAGCATTAACCGAGGAGGCCGTTAATGGTTTCTTAAGCCATTCAAAGATCGTAAGTACGTCGGTATTCACAGGCTAGTCGGTGGAATGCGCCTATTACTTGAGTTCCGCCTCTCGGATGCGCTTGCGTCGACGACTTTAGAATGGCGGGAATCTAACGAACGGACCAAGTTATGGGAAAATGGCGGCTGGCGCTTCGATTGTGATTTAAATGTCGTTAAGCGTGTTGTTTGAAAAAGCTTCCGTTGTTGAAGAAACAAAACTAAATTTAGTTGAGACTAAGAACTTAGGCAGTCGTTTTTAGTCTGAATAGGAGGAAACCTTTTATCCCAGCTTTTTAGAATTCCGCGAGTGTGTGAACAGAATTTTAACAATAGAAGTCAAGAATTCAACTAATGTCCTCTACAAAGGACAAACTTAATGATGTACAAATCCTGCATGTAGGTAATAAAATGGTGTGGAATTGCTAGGTGATTTTGTTTTAAGTAGATTTAACTTAATAATGTGATGCTAGAGGTCGCCCGCAGCCTCGCCTGCGTGGATGTCGTTTATCGCGTATATATTTTGCGGATTTCGGGGTAAAAATAGCCAATGTCCTTCTTCGGGTTCCAGACTATCTCTGTACCAAGTTTCATCAAAATCGCTTCAGCGGTTTAGGCGTGAAAGCGTAACAGACAGAAAGATAGAGTTACTTTCGCATTTAGTAGGGATAGTTTAACAGTAATAAAAATGTAAAAAAAAAATGTTTCCTCTTCACCACCTTATCACTTACCATACTTTAAAAAGTCATTTCCCGCCAGCAGTTCCCCACTCGCGTCACACATTAAAAACCATAAAACTTTTACTATTCCGACGTTATTAACGAAACTAATTCTGTGAGTAAGCCGTTAAAAGAGGACGGTAATGAGATTTTCGTTCGTCGCTTTGGAAATAAATGAAGTGTACATCAGTAGCCGGAGCTTCTTATTGCTTTTATGACTAAGGTTTTTTAATCTGTGCACAGATAACTTTATAAATTCGTTGTTCGGCGTGTTATATTTTTTTGTTAGTCATTTATCAAACTTCTTAATCTTTTATACCATTGGGAATCTTTAACTCTAAATACGAGTCAATTCTATGCTTAGCCAAAAATTTATTAAGTACCTACCTAGTCAAAGGCTGAAACACAGTATTATGTTTTGACTTTGTCTAAAATCTCTTGTCAGATCTGAAGGTTGATTAGTCTTGTAGGAGCGACTGGGCTTCGGGCTGTGACGATAACATATCGACATCTATGACCGTTAGGTAGTTTGATTAAGAACTCTTGAAAAACAGCTTACAAAGATGAAAAATGTAGCTTGATTCGGTTGGTTTTTGCCCCTAGAAACTTGACTTAAATAAAGTTACTTATTACTATTACTTATATAAACTAAAGTTATGTAAGTAAGCAAACATAAATATCGAGTAAAACTTAACTCACTAAAAAGTTTTCACATTGAATGTTAATTAACATAAAAAGTTACATCAAAACCTTGACGTTGTTTGGACAGCGCGAGTAAAAAATATGAAGGAGTTTTTATTACTTAATTACCTGCCTATTATTAGTTAAACTCTATTATTAAAGCTGTATTACTGAACGCGTCAGAAAAAACGTAAACGTCAAAATAAATCTACTTTGATGCGCGCCTTCAAGAAATGCTTCTCACTTGCATGCTCTCGAGGTGTAATCAAAAATGGAACAAAGCGATTTATTAAGGGCCCACAAAAACATCTTTATTATCCTTGCGAATATGATAGTTGATGCATCATTAGGCCCGAGAGTTATCGAGGCACCCTGTTGGGACCGATCAATACTTTTTTGTTTACCTTTTTATTTGCAGATACCAATTTACGAGGCAAAACTTTTTTTTTAAATATTGCTGACATCTTTTAACGCGGGAAGTTGTGACGGTCGATTTTTTAAATTAACGAATTCGGCTACATGGTCCGATGCACACCCTGTTTTTATTTTTTTAAATAATAATCGTCTAACAACGTTACATTTTAAGCACATGCGGCCTTGTAGAGAAACAATCGTGGAACCCACGGACCCATTACATGGCAATTTGCCTGTAGAAGATTAGACCACGCTTTAGTCTAGCCCGGAGGTGTCATGACCGAAGCGGAGTCCAGACAAAGGTGGCCGTAACCTACGGCTATTCTTTCTAACTTATTATCCTGCATCGAACCACTTAGGCAAATAACACGATGCAAGGTAATGGAAGCCGATGCGTTCAGTGATTTGTGTGGATCGGACCTCGTTTTGTTCTAGACTTTTTGTAAGTGTAGACCACTCCTTTGTTCGTACCAAATTAGGCAATATCACAATTACACAGCGCACACTTGTGTACACAGAGACACTACTGACATGGAACTTGCCTTTCCCGTAAGCGTCTGGGTAGGTACTATAATAAAATATAATATTTTTCGAAAGAGCTAGAGAGAGCGATGACCGGCGATTAGCTGTGGCGCATTTTTTATGGACAACGACGCATCGCGCAGGATGTTTGTACGTGACTTATTTATTAGGTTGTACCCTCGCGATTTGATAGGATACGACAAAAACTAACATAACTATACATCCCGCTTATTGAAAGAAAAACCTATTAAGAGCGAGCGACATTTTTTGCTGAATGTTTTGCGTCAGATAATTATTTCTGTTTAAGTAGGCCTAATACGAGTATATTATTTTTATATCGTTGAGAAATGCTGCCGAGGTAAGGTCATAAAATGTTGTAATATTGTAAGCACACCAGTTTTTTATAATTTTACTTGTGAGCATTCCAAATCAAGATTTTGATTACTGCCCCCTGATATGAGGAACTGGCATATACAACCTTATGTTTACTTTATACAAAAACCGAGACACCCCAACAAGATTTTCATCAGAACTGCCTGAATATGTGTTTTTTTAGTAAATCTCCAAGTTACACCTTAGTTTATGTCGCGTTAAGTTCCCTAAAAAAGTGTGAAATGCCTGAGATGTGCTATGCAGGGGTTGTCTAATACACGGAAACTGACCGAGAGGACCGTCTCAAGCCTCAAGGTGTCTATTCCCGTCAACTGTTACGGGTAGAAAACTACTGAAACAAAATTGAAATTTATGAAAAAAAAAGTGGTGTAAAAATATGTCAATCGATTCTGCTAGTGATTCTGAACAAACTAGTTTCAGGTTTAGTATGTACTAAAACTAAGCTTGTAGGTATATACCTATATACGTATGGGGATAATGTCCTCGACAAAAAAATCCAATTGCTGCTTTCCTGTTGCTGTCACCAATCTGATACTGCAGCGATCACGCCAACCCTTTGATTCCACCCATTAGTGTTGCTAACTGTTCTTAAATGAGCTATGCAGCTCAAGCAACGCCCAAAGCCCTTCACTAAACTATTTGCATAGTCTACACGACCTCATTTATTTGCAATTCAAAATCTAGAACAGGATTAGTCGAGTTGCAATAAGTCAGGCCTTACGCAACTAGATGTATGGACAAGGTTCGGCGGTGGGCGCACCCACTCGCAGTTGCCAGCTGCAAAATATATTATTCGAAATTTGAATAATGGCGGGAATTGATGTAATGGAATTCATAACTGCTGGTGCCATATGAGGGTAACGGAGGCAACCGACAATAACTGTTAGGGCTGTGAAAGAGCAAACAAAAAAATGAAACACATCTTTCAATTATTTAATTAATTTTATTTAAGTATACTTAGAGGGAAAGATACGTACCGGTTATTTATTAAATCGTACAAACTGAGAGATCGAGGAAACTAGTTGTTATATATGGTGTTTCTAAGCGACAGTTAATGTGATGTCAACTTGTCACTGCTTATGCACCGTTGCAATCTTTACTATTAAGATTAATTCATTGTACGTAGTTACCTACAACGCAACGGTACAAAAAGATTATCTATGCCATGCAAGGAAAATTAAAAGGAAAAACAGCTACGAAATCTCTGACGTAACTCATTAAATTGTTAGTTTAGATAGAATAGACTCTACAAGTTAGTCGAAGGAAATAATGATAATCCAACCCAACAATATTTTGTTTACTAAAACGAGGTTATATGAAGTCTAACATGGCGGGTGAAAATTGGCGGGAATTGATATGATTATTTCTGTGGCGGGAATGATCCCGTTTCGTTTTACGGTCCGTGTAAGCCGTAACATTGAGGTTTTATTGTGTTTCGCCTCGCCAGGATGGAGATGTCGTCCGTGCTCGTAAAATTCAAGTGCCAGTTTACATTTTACAAAATGAAACATCGTGTTTTATTGATGTTTTTGAGTGATAACGATTCTCTATGACACTATTGAAAAAAAAAGTGTCTTTGAAGGAGCGTCGTTGTGCAATATGCTTAGTACAAAATACATACTTACCTACATAATACGTTCACGTATAACGAGATATTAAATGTTTAAGTATTTATTAAAGTATTTTTGTTTAAGGAAAATAGATCCCTTTGCACATTTTTAAGGAGATTAAATCCAGTAATTGATTTAAGAAGTGATTTTTATACCAAACAATGATTAAAAAATAAGTTTTTTTTTAAATAGGTAATTACTCCGTTTCCTTTGTGAAATGTGAAGTACATTTCAGTTATTGATTTCAGCACAAAATGTTTGTTCGAAGAATTAAAACAACAATTTTCTATTAATTATGGTTAACATAATTATAATTTCAACAACTGACGATATAATATTAGATAAATGTTTAATAGACACAACTTAGCTATTTATCACGTACCGCGCACCGGTAGGTATGGTAGAGTTGTCGCGAGTCGCGGAGCCTTGCCAAGCCGGTTGCCATTTGCAACGATGACGTCAGACTTCGGTGACTCAAGAAATTGCTGCTCCGTTGCCTACAAAGTATTTTAATGTAAAGCCTTCAATAGCCATAAATTGTATTTGTTTTACACAAAACTATAGCCCTTGTTAGCACTGGGCTAGCGCACTTGTTATTTACGGCTTAAAAAGGAAGGGTTAAGGTGTATTTCAGTTTGAGTTTATTTTTATTGCAACTGTATTTTGTGGTGAAGTCTCATATAGAACTGGCTACCTGGATCATTCAGTGCGTTTGTATTTTTTATATTAAACATCTTCGGTTTCTGACCAAATAGGTGAAATGTTAATCGGGTAACAAATCAGTCCCTGATTCAGAACGATTCGATAAGTCAGTTGTCGAAGGATTCGGTTTGTTTATCTCTTTTTTTCTCGTTACAAGAATCGTAGACGAAACGAGATAAGAAACCGAATAGGCATGTTGACAGCATCAATAAATTGCAAAACTAATTAGTCCGCCAGTAAGAGTTTTGAAAAAAAATGGACACGTATTTTTTATTTTGTTAAATCTATGAATATTTCGAAAGATAAAACGCATCAAAACTCGAGAGTGAGCTTGTGACGTCAGAAGCAAGTAAAAATTGTACTAGCTTGTGACGTTTTGCCAATTTTAAGTGTCGCATCTTCGTCAATTTTGGTTTACGTGACAAAAGAAAAAATACGTGTCATAAATTTTTTGATAATCTAACTGACGGACTAATTAAATTTTTTCAGTCAAATACCCTATTGATTGAGAACTGCTTATTGAAAAGTAAAAGTCAAGAAAGTTTCTGAATGGGGGGGCTGGATTTGGAAGTGAACAAACTTTGGAATGAAAATGAATAAGGATGAATGTAGTTATTTACTTGCTTATTTTATAACTGTAAAGATTCAGTAAAGTGCTATCTAGAAGGCAGATTATCATCTTTTCCGACACTTTCGAACCAAAACACAATGATTAAAATCAGTATAAGCGTTTCGAAGTTATAAGTCATACTTGGCATTTACAATTTCGTTATTAAAATTCGCGGGAACGAATGAATGAATGAAATTTATTTCGCAGATTATGGTACAAAGTTCTTATTTATAAAAATTGTAAGTTCTTATTCCATATCCAACCATTATTGTAACAACAGTGTGCAAAATTATTCGTCATATTAATACAGTTATTTAGGTAGGTACATATATTAAGGGCCGATTTTTCAATCGTCAGATAGCTTTATGGAATAATTTTGACGCATTAACAGTTTTTCAGAAAATACGTCAAACCGCCATATTTATTTCTCAGTTAAAAGTTATCTGATGATTGAAAAATCGGCCCTTAGTTGATAAGCATTTTAAGATTGCAATTTCACTTATAAAGCTTAAATACTTTGTACCGTAAATAGGTATACATTTGTAATTGCATAATTTGCAACAAGACTTCCAATTTGAAGGCGTTAATATCAAATTAGATACAGTTGTAAGTACAGACGCCAGCACATTAAGTTACCCGAAACTGTCAAATTCTCCTTGAACCTAATGATTTTGCGGTAGAGATGAAAATCTATTGAAAAAATTTGACAGATTGTAGCAGCTTTATGTGCCTGTCTGTACCTAAAGTAAGTTGCGTTCTAACAATTGAATAGGTACGCCGATCCCATCGCAACAGTCCGATAAAGTGATGTGCAACTTGTATTGTTCGCACCTTTCTCTGTAGTTACTGGTATAAGGCGTGGCTTGCAAAGTTAATTACTGCAAGCTAACGCGTTAAACTATAAAAGCTTTTTTATACTTTTAGCGTAATAGCTATAAACTGTTTATTTTAATTGCAGCGCTTACAAGATTATGGTATTATAGTGTTGAGTTGTTACTTGACGATAAAATGAGTTGTTTTAAATGCAATGTATTTGAACATGATTGTTAAGTGTGAATAGTTGACAACAAAAATTGATAAATATTTTGAAATTTCAACTTTATTTATTTTAGCAGTTAATTTTAAGAATTTTGTGGGGTTACTTGGTATTGGAATTTGAAAAATTTCTGTAGAACAACTTGCCGAAATTCGCGTAATATTTTCATTACTTTACATAAAACCAAAATACTTTAATTATTTTTTGTTAATTTTGTAACATCCTTCAAAACATATTATTACAATACCTATTATTGTTTAAGTAATTTATTTCTCTATTATTGTTAATGGTAAAAAACAATAAATGACAAGTTTTTTTTCATAAAACATTTAAATTGTGAAACAGCAATCATCATTCACTTTTGATGTTGACTTGTACCACTTTAGTTTTATTAAAATAAAAACTTAATTATGATAAAAAGTAGATGTATATCAAATAATCAAGTGAAAGAGTTTAAATGCTATTTTAAAATACGTGGTATGTAAAGTGTGTACCTACATGCGAAAACATAAGTTTAAAATCGAAGCAACAGTTGTTATTGTAATAGCCCAAATAAGTTTTAATATCCAATTTAGAACTATGTTATCAAACTAAAAGTTTTTGAATTTATACACAGAGTAAATTGAAATTATTGAATAAAAAGAAAGAAAGGATTATTTAGGGTCGATTTTTCAATCGTCAGTTAAATTTTAAATCCGAGGAAGAAGTTTGACGTTTTAGATAGGTAAAAAAGTATGGAAATATGTCAAAATGCCAAAATTATTGCTCAGATAAATGTTATCCGACGATTGAAAAATCGGTCCTTAGTCATTTACTGATTCACTATCTTCTAAATAGTCTTATACAAAGTATTTTTGTGAGATAAAAAAAATTACGCGTCCGTACTGCGATTGTGCTACCTACCACAGATTATCAAATATATCGCATCATAAGATCGAACGCATAGCTTCGAGGCTTTGTTAAAACGTGCCTAGTCATAGCCAGCTATTGTTGAATCTATTATCAGATTTAATTTTAAAGCAGGCAATTAAAAATCGATCGCTGATAAAATAATTGGCTTTGAATAGAGCCTTTTCGGAGGCAATTTTATTCTTTGTTTGTTGTTGTAGGCTGAATTACTTTGCGATGGTGTAAAAAACTTAAAAAAACAGTTAAGTTTTTAATAGCTTTTGGCGTAGGCGTACGTCGCGTTCGCGCCTAATTCTTGCGATTGATCTAAATATTTTTTTACACTGGCCTGAGTAGGTACGACCTAATATGAACACCTATTTAAACAATTCGAATTAAAACAACTTAAAAGTGCTCGTTTTAATTTAAAACGTCAATTTTCATCATCATTTAGTAAAACGCGTCTCCATTCATGGGTTGTGTTTAACTTTATAATTTGTCCTAAAAATAGCACACAGGTATGTTCTCGTTTACAACCAGTATCGGATGTCTATAATTTATGGGACATTTGTTAAGTGCATTTTGCACGCATATCTTGCGTTGAAAAACATATTCAATTTATGTCTCTATTTTTACGTTTCTATACACACATTGTTCTTGTGGGCGACTTTTAATTCCCTGAATGATATTTTTTAAATACCCTGTTGGAAACCTATTTGATGGTCGTTAATTTTAGACTTGAATTAATTGTTATACTTTTTATGTCGTCAATTATGGTTTATGAAAAATTGAACGGCAATTACTTGGTATTAAGGAAACAAACTATGTTATAAAAATACGTGGTGATACAGAAATAAAATGTGTAGCTGTATATGTTAAAAAAATGCCGTATCTTCATTCATTCTTCACACAAAACTTCAGCTTACTACGGATTAATTATTAAAGAAAGAAAATTATACTTTAGACATGAAGAATGTGTGCAAAATTAAATTTAAGAAATATTATGCAAGTATGTACCTACTTACATTGATTGTAATGTATTTTATCTATCGTGCCAGATGTAAAAAAATATTCAACTTTAATCACTTCTGTATTTCATTATACCTAAGTGAACTGTTAGTTCATAAGAGAAATGAAACATTCTTCAAACCTAAACACTTCGTATGTAAATCATTCTTCTCAAGTAATTTATTTTAATTAGAAAACATGTTAAAATAAAACTTTTCTTTGCTTTCTTTTTCCTAACCCGGATTGACAGAAATCACTTTAAATAGCCACGCAAATGGTTTGCATGGATTGCGTGAGATAAATAACATAGTAAGTACCGCCCAAGCAACTTTAGTCACTAGATACCCATCTTAAAAATAAACTTTTCGCTTTTAAAACAGCTGTGTGACAATGCAAAAAAGAACAAATAGTTTCCTTTGCCGAGCGTAGAGCAGGTACTATTGTATTAATACGATAAACCTTACTAATAAAAAAGAAAATAAACTGTATACGAGTATCCGAACGCGCGCGAAAGTATTCCAGCAACGGACACAGTGCATTTGAATATTTTTTCTGCATAATTATTATTTTAGAATGTTGGTTATTGGGTTTTCCATTTTGATTCAGTGAAAACCTTTAAATAGTTTCCGGTGAATATTTAAAGTAAACTTTAAGTTAGGTATTTAATTGCGTTTTTTCCTGTTAAGTTTTCCTTGACGATACACGAATAGAATAAATATATTTTCTTGGAAGTTAAAGACGAATAAGAACACAAACTTAATCTTTTAAGTAATACATGTTTCCGATCTGTCCCCCCGATCTGTCCCCTTTGGAGGGCCAATCAGGAATAAAAAAATCGATCTGTTCCCCTGTCACCAAGACGAACGGACAGATTGAACGAATTATTTCTGGTCTGTCCCCTGCTGTTCTTTTGGGGGACAAATAGAAATAAAAAAAAACGATCTGTTCCCCTGTTACCGACGAGGGGACAGATCAGGGGTACAGATCGGAATATTCTATATTTGTTAGGGTCGATTTTTCAATCGTCAGATAACTTTTATCTTCCCTCGTGTCAGCACGATCTATGCGAAAATAGCTCATACTGTGGTGAAAAGATTAGCCAGTCAGCAAGGTTGGTAGCGAGGCTGACTGTCCAGGGTGCGCCGGACGTACTGAAGTATCGTCACTCGTGGGGGCTAAAACTTTTATCTGAAAAACAAACCTGAACACGTCAAAATACTCCTGAGATAAAAGTTGTCTGACGATTGAAAAATTGGCCCTTACTTAAATGAATAGTACCTACCTACCTATTTATTCATGGTAACATAATAAATGATTGATACTTAATATAAAAATATATTTAAGAACAGCATTCGACAACGATATGAGAAAATACCGAGTACGAGTTGAGTTTTCTGTGTCTGTCAATAAAAAGATTGTGCGTAGGTAACTGTAGCACTTTACACGCTCCATTTAAGATACTGTATTATGGACGCAAAAGAAAAAGAAATCTTGCGTTGGTACGATGCACTTAGGGAATTCGAGTAAATAAACCTTAAGGTTTGATAATTCAAGTTAATAAAACTTAAACTTTTACGTCTTTTACAATTCAACTATATAAAACTTATAGTTTGATATGTAATTGAAGTGAATGAAACTTAAAGTTTGATATTATTTTAACACATTCGAGTCCACCACACTTTTCATAGAGCTCATCTGCCATCCCGCCATACATATTGCTAGTGGACCTTCCAGGAGGGTTCCTGGCATTAGGTTAAAAACCTTGAAAAATACACTACTACGTCGTAAAATAGGTGTTTGCTTGTTCCATAACGGTGAATTTTCCAAGAAAAACCTGCAATTAAAATGAGCCCTCCACGGGTGCCGGGTGCCTTCCAGGAGGGCACTGAACGTGTTAAAGTACACCCTAAATACGTCATAGACTTGAGGCCTGGCAAGCCAGAAACTTTTTTTCTCTCTCTATGTCTGTTTTTAGAACTTCCTTGTGGACCGTTACTACGTAACCGAGCAGTTATTGGCGAGACCTGAAGGGTCTCCAGCCAAAAATACTTAACCTAAGCTAACTACTTATACTACACTAACATCATGGCTACTAGCAACAACAGCACTAACGGCGACCCCAAGTGGAACTCGGACTTTGAATCGGAATCGGAAAATCGGAATTTGTTTTTTTTTAATACATTTTAATAGGCAAAATATCGAATTCAATAAAGACCGAGGCACCTCTATTTAGACTGAATGCAATAGTTGTCTTTGCCTCGCAAGCTGTAATTCCACTAGCGAAATAGGTTACTGTGGTACTTGCCGGCCAGGTATTAGTAACTTATCACTATTTTATGTCCTATCGCAAAACGTTGCCGCCTTGCGTCGTATTACGACTTAAATGCAATTACTTCTTAAAGTTTCTTGTGGTTTTGAATACGTATAAAAGCTTAATAATTTTAATACACGCACTGTCACGCGTCGATGTTCATTGATGGCTTCTTTAAAACATTGATTGTCTTTTTTTTAATGAAAGGAGCGATGGATATGGTCGGATTTAGGAGCCAAGTAATTTTTTAAATATTGGCAGACACTCCGACGCGGCGACGGATGGAAAGTGGTTCCGCATACACTTACAACATCAAGAAGATTGCTCGTGCGTTGCCAAACTAGGAGAAGATACAAAAAAACTTACTGAAAAGAATAAAATAATTATAGTGTTATAAAGTTAACATTTTATTTTTCTATTTTGAGTGGCATATACATAAACATGCGATTACAGCAATCGCGAGTGATTTGCTGTTATCCTTTGAAGACTTCCATTATCTATGGGTATCTAGAACCCTTCATTTGCTAATGCGACCACAACGGAGAATACTTTTTCACACAAAAAAAGAATAATTAAAATCGGTTCACAATTTTAGTGGCGAAAATATAGCTGAACAATCATAAAAAAAAAATACACGTCGAATTGAGAACTTCCTTTTTTGAAAGTCTGTCATAAATGAAAAGGATCCTTCACGGGCGTAGCCAGGGGGAGGGTTTTGGGGGTTAAAACCCCCCCGAAAAGTTCAGATATTCATAGAATTAAAAATAAGAACAGGCGTGCGGCATATCTCATTGATTACTGACTATTACCTACATTAAAATATACGGTAGTTTGGATTCCTCCGCCATCGTCGATTATTGGATCGCATTTGGTAATCTTCGTATATTTTCGTGCCCTTTCGTATCCCACGCGCTTTTTTTCACGCGCAGATTTTTTCTGTAAGTACCTATGCATTTTTCACATCTTTAATATTTTTCTTATGTAAGGGTTATTTTATGTACTTTTAGTCGTTTTATTTTCTTGAACCCCTCCTAATACTAAAACCTGGCTACGCCCGTGGTATCCTTGCCTGTAATTTTACCAGCATCCCTCAAACCGGAACACAGCAATGCTGTACTTCCGCCGACGAACTCCTTCACAAAGATCTCTACTATAAACTATTTTTGAAGACGTAGGTAGGTATCTTAAGTATTTATTATCAACGTGAGATATTTATCAAACTGTTTGTCATCTCCGCCACGTAACGACAGTGTTCTGCGTGCCAGGGTCAAAATTGTTACCACTAGAATTACTAGTATTGAGTTAACTCAAGAACGTTATTCATATTACAGTAATATTTCGCAACAATGTTGTTCAGAGGAAATAATGAAGGTAATATCTTTATAAATAGGTATTCAACCCACTGTCCCACTACTGGGGGCCTACTCCCTAAGTCCGTCAACGAAGTTAGTCGCCCGTCCGAAAGTAGCCCGAAACGTAGAAGTGAACAAAACAAGTGTCAAGTTCAACTTTTCGGACGGGCAAAAACACATCGGTAGTAGGGACAACTGTCAAATCGTGTTGTCATTCATTCTTAGTTCGCGCCCCGAAATAATCGTATGTCCGTAGGTGATAGGGAGTAGGAAACGCTCGTAACTAAGGCCGAAACCACGGACTTCGTGCTTAGAGAGTAGACCCCCAGGACACGGGCCTCTTCTCAGATTGAGAAGGGTTTAGTTCTCAGTCTAACACGCACGTTGGCAGACTACACACTTTCAAGTGTGCAGGTTTCTTAGAATAAGTACTAAAGCATAGAAGGAGCGCTACTTAGCATAAACGAATCAAAATATAGCCATGCTATTTACTCATATGGCGGACTCGCTGTTGTCAGAGCGGGAAAGATAAACTTTTGACAGGCCGTAAAAATTAATTTTGTAACCTTTTGTACAGAGACTAGGGATGAGGGTATTCACACTATTAGACTATAGCTATCGATAAAATAAAGTCATCGTATAATGTAAATTACGAAATATCTGAAGTGGTATTGTAAGACCGAAAGAAGGTGACTATGATTGTGTTAACCAAATAACAGCCATGCCGGATATTGCCATAGTACATTTAAATACTTACTTCTTAGAAAGTTATAATGACAAAAGTAAAGTCATAATATCATTATTATTCAGCCGAAAGATGCCCACTGCTGGACGTAGGCCTCTCCCGAGCATCATCATTTCGACTGGTCCTGTTATTATCGCTATCAATAAATAAAGTCATCGTTTAAGTATAAATGTCTATTATTTAATTTGCAATTACTAAAAGCTTCACAAAAGTTAAATACATTATTATTGAGTATTCCTTGTAATGTACTTGGACATGCACGTTTTTTTCTGTCACTAGAACGGCGCCACGTGGTCTCAGGTAAGTTGTCTATTTCGAGGCGCTGGAAATTTTAAACAAAATAATGATTGTTTTATAATATATAACTAGCGACCCGCCCGGCTTCGCACGTGTACGTTTAATAGCTTAAAAGCCTTCCTCTTGAATCACTCTATCTATAAAAAACGGCATCCCTAAAAATACAAGATTTTAAAGATAATTACGGTAAAGAGGTGTAAAATTTAGTGGCACCAAATGCAAACTGATTGAGAAGTAAGTTAATCATCGTTTATTTAATACCTACGTTAATTTTGTTTAGATTCACTGTTCTCCTAATCTATCAGGCTTGAAGATTACGACTGTATTAACAGCATTTATTTGAAAGATAAACAAGACAATGAAATATTATCTGAAATAGTCTATTGTATGAATGGCCGAAAGAAGATGTCGAACGTAATGTTGCAAGAAAAAAAAGTTTTTTATTTTTTTATTTTCAATCAAGCTAAATCCAGTGCGGGGTTAATCTGTCCCAATTTTTTTTAAAGAAATTACTCTAATTCTTTTATTTCCTGTAGACATGCAATTCAATAAGAACTTAGGCTTTTAAATTTAGATTGAAGGTATAATGTTGGTATAGAGTCCTCCTTCAGTCTCCGCCATTTGCCAGAACGAGTAAAAGAAGATAAAGTGAAATGGCTGGAGCAAATTCTGTGGTGCTTTCTTGGAACCCAACCAATTTCGTGAGCTACCACGGCAATCAATTTATTTCGAAAATATTCGTCACAGGGAAACTTAAATGAAAAAAAAAAGTATAAATAGGTACCTAATTAATTAAACCTAACACAAAAATCACGTTGTCGATAGATTTATCGATACAATTTTCGCAACCCTTTAATAATTTCTTTGGCGAATATTCATATTGATAAATAGATAAGATTTAGATAGTTTATACTTATTTATTTTACTTCTTCTAAAAGGTAATGTCTTACTTTTACTTATTTAATGTATAATGAAATATATTTAAAGGAAAATCTATGAATAAACATAAAAATACTACGTACTTGTGGAAACTGATATTTTCACTTTGATTTTTTGTATATCCCTTGCGAGATTTACATTTTTTTACTATTCAGGACGTAGCGCACACTCTTATTTATATGAACAATATGCACTTACACAAAACACAATTAATTAAATATAAATTCTAGACTAAAATATTTTTTCAAATCACCGCGCCACTGACACAAGTATTATACGACAAAATTTAAAATGTCGTTGCCGTCTGACAGGGGGTACTAGTGGCGGGCAATTTAATTTGGTAGCTAGGCTTTGGCTCAAAATCTCGAAATTGCTCTTATTTGACAGATGCCCCTGTACGTTTTTCAAGTACTGAGGCGGCTTCTATGCTTTAGTACTTATTCTAAGGCAGGTTTCCTTACAATGTTTTTTTTTCACCGTTAACACAAGTGATAATCAAATTCTGGGCTTTTACTCCCGACAGGATCGAGTTTTGAATCGAGTCGACTTAGTGTCAATTCTTACTCTTGAAATCGACAAAAGCGCACAATTGTGCACCGGCTCGAATAAAAATTAACGACTGTTTTTGATATTAGTTAGTTTTAAATCAAACCTCAGCAGGGTCGTGCAGTTCTGTCGATTTCAAGAGTAAGAATTGACACTAAGTCGACTCGATTCAAAACTCGATCCTGTCGGGAGTAAGCCTGCTGTTCTGGCAAACAGAAAAAGTTCACGTTCACGAGGTAGGTACTAAAAACATTTCAACGAGCTTCTACTTTGTTGCCCTAGATTCTTCAAACCTTTCAATTCGGCCCTGGCAGTTGCGGTCGGGATGCAGTCTATCTGTCTGGGCATTTCTGGTAAAATGAAACATGATCACCAAATGTAACGTTGTCAGCCTTGCGAATGAACTTTGCCTCTGCTTAAGACTTTCCTGCTAAAACCTTTTCCTTAAATCCGTTAAAAAGCGCTAAAACTGCAACAAGAACACCTTATTGTTCGACGCAATTATGCTGGCGACATGCCAACATCCTTTTTGAACGGATGGCGCTAGTATCTTCGTGAACGAACACTTTTGCTATACATTTTTTAGTTCCGCCGTTTTGCCACCCGCAAGTGTGAGTTTGTAGTTCACAGTCGTGCAAGAGAATAGTCTTTGTTACGGTGAAAGCAGGAAGTTATTATGCAAGTATCATTGCCGGTGTAATTACGTATACGTGTTGTTAAACATTAGACACTGTCTTTTGATTGTGGACGATTTTTGTTGATAGCAAGTTCGGAAAAATGTTTTTACGGCGGTTACAGTTTTGATAACTTTTCCTTTATTGCTCATAATATTATTCTACTCCACTTATGCTTGTGTTTAACAATATTAATTCTCTGATTAAACAGCTGTTTAGGAATCTAAAATTTTAGTAAATACATTTTGCGATGTTTGTTTAACCAAAGAATTAATGTTGGTTATAGCCTTTTTTTAATAAAGGAATTCTCATTATACCGACCTATAAATAAATAAATATCAGCTTCATTATCTTTGCCTTAGGGACCTCTTACAAATAAAATAAGCTTTCATATCATAAAGAAGCGTCTTTTACTGCGGTGTCTAAAAAGAACACGATAGTTAAAACGCTATTCATAGCTGAGGGAACACGTAATTAGGTCCTTGTTAAAGACTACACTTACGATAATCGAATGCGAATGCGGTGGAAAATAAATGATGGTCCCTTTCAAGTACTATTATTCATTATTCGCATAATACCGAGATATTGAAGATACCATACGTATCGCGCCTGCGATCGATCATTTTACATCTTGATCACGCCTCCCCACATGTTTTATCGTATTTTCTTTTATTATGAGCATCGAAGGTTTTTAAACGTTGTGGTCAAGATGTCTGAAGATTGAGTTGTAAGACTTCTCGTGCTATTCATGCAAGCAAAAAAGTAAAAAGATTTGATGGCTTTGTGTACCATAACTATTTGTGATGAATTGTGAGTTTCAGTCTGGTCTTTTATTTAGTAAACATGAATTACTAAATTTATTGCGATATGTATAGCGTAACTTATGTAAGATGTAGGTATTTGCACAACTTACGAAAAGAATTAACTTCGTATCAGTAAGGTCAACGGATTTCCTCCCACGGCCGATACTTAAACGTAACAACTTGTGTAGGTGTTTTGTGTGGGTGAATCCTATTAAAGAATTTATGGAAAGGACTTTATTTAGGTGTAATTTATTGCATTTTCAATGATGACGACTAAAACATTTTCCATAGCTTTAGCTTTTAATTCACGTTGCATATTTTTATAAGTTCTCATTTTTTCCCGTGAAACGAAACGTAACAAGATGGCGTTACGTCAACGCAAACAGCTGAGTGGTAAAACGTCAAATAATTTGAGGCGGTCGGCGAGTTGAATTAGAACACGTCAGCCCAATATTTACGTTTATATTAAGCTTGATAAATAAGAAATAATCTTAAATCGTATTTAACATTGATAAGTTGTGACTGTAGTGCCAATTTAATTCACCAAAGTGTTGTGTTTCGAGAAACCTCCAGGATCGATAAGGTACTTGACAATGCAACAACAATCACTTGAGGGTGCCCAATTATTCTATTAATAGAAAATTGCTGAATGAAAAGTACAATTTTTACGGTTCTATAACTTGTTCAACAATTTTCCAGGGCTGTATCAACATGGGGAACAGTGGAAAAAATTTGATAAATACTCTAATCACCCTCGCAATATTGCCTCTCGTTTGTTGCAATATGCAGCGTCCAATTGTCGACCCTGGCATTCTAACTCAGTCTACAACCCTCGGCGAGTGTCAGGCCTGTAAATTATTCGTAGATTCGTTCAAAAAAGGGTTAGAACGAACCTCACGAGGTAAATATGAAGGCGGCGACGCGGCGTGGGAAGAAGAGAAATTAAAACTATCATACAAACGTAGCGAAATACGTTTAATTGATATACAAGAGGGTATCTGCAGGGAAGGCAAACACTCTGTCCAATGCCACCATATGGCTGAGAAGGCCGAAGAATTCATAGAAACATGGTGGGCCCAGGACCCAGATGAATCTACAGACTTATACAACTACATTTGCATCGATAAAATGCAAGTGTGCTGCCCAAAACATCATTTCGGGAAAGACTGTGCACCATGCCCTGGGGATCATGAGAAATTGTGTAGCGGAAACGGTAAATGTAGAGGAGATGGGACCAGGAAGGGGAACGGCACATGTTTATGTGACCCAGGCTACACAGGAGAGAACTGTGACCAATGCATGACTGGGTACTACTTGTCATATAAAGATGACAACAAAATGCTCTGCTCTCAATGCCACAGATCCTGCATGGGAGGTTGCCGAGCAGGTTCACAGAAGGACTGTGTGGCATGCAAGGCAGGCTTTGCATTTGACTCCGATGAAGGCTGTCTCGACATCAATGAATGTGATGACGTAAATAAATGTAACAAAGACCAGTTCTGTATGAATTCCATTGGGTCGTTCACTTGTATGACTTGCGATAAGTCTTGCGACACTTGTCATGGAGATGGGCCAGATATGTGCAGGAAGTGTGCAAAGGATTATTCAAAGAAGGGCGAGTTCTGTATAGCTGATAGGGAAGATGAGGACCAGTCGGAAAAGCTAACTACTACGAGGTATTTATTGAATTTACTTTGATTGCTTTTTCTTTGCAGATGCTGTGCACTGCAGTGTATTTTTAAATCAGAACATGAGTATACAATATACTGCTATAAGCACATTGCTTGGCACTAAAACCCAATTTACACAAGCATTCATTAAGTAGCAAGCTAACTTGCTCAATAAGTGAACTTAGTTGAGTAAGTGCTGTAGGCTAATTTAGGTATTTTCTGAAGCAGGATATGTGCAGGATGCTTTCAGGTTTTTGTAAATCGAACAGTTTTTTTTTTGATTTTGCGCTAAGGGCCGTGGGTTTGATTCCCACTTGGAACAAAAATTTGTATGGCCTACAGATGGTTGTTTCGGGTTTGGGCGTTTGTGTATGTGTGATTTGTGTCTGTAAACGCAGATGCACCCGCGATACAGGAGAAATCCCAGAGGATGGCAATGTTTTTTTTAAAAAAGAAAAAGAAATGACTTTTCTACCTAAATAACTTAATGTGTGTGTAAATTGGGTTCAAGATTAGTGATCAAATATTATTGCAGATGGGAGCATCTTATTTCCCTATTCATAAAAACCTAAGATTGTACACACATGATACATATCAAGCTGTACGTTTCTACTATAAGCTATGGGTTCTCATCATACAAAACACACAACAGCCTACACAATGCCAGATCAGCTCATACTGGAAATTTTTAGCTTGATATGGAGCCGTACATACTCTGATTAAACTAATCAATACTTATAGCATTTTTCAAGCTTTGTTTTAAGTAATAATTATAATTTTATAACATTTCTTACAGAAACGAGGAGTTATAAGACTACCTGTAAAGTGTGGTCATTATTTTGTGTAGGTAAATGAACATTTTGTTATATTGGTGGCGGGTATAATAAATTGGTATCATAATAATCATTATTATTATAGGCTATAATTTATTTATTAGAAATATGTAATGTATGTGTCAATAATGAATTTATTTATTAGATTTGAATGGGTATAACATGTGGCATTCATTTACATTTTATTGATGTATATCAATAACCAATACTCAGATTTTTATTTATAGTCTATCTAGAAAATATATGTACAGCATATATTTGAAATCAATTTATACAGGTGATAATACTAACAAAAATTCTTGTTATTTGTATATTCAGGTTTTATATTTTTATTACATGTTTAAAATTCACAGTAAAATATTCCATTCCTATTCATATTCATACATATTCATGAGTTTCATTCAAGTATATTACTTTTAACATTATTGTTTTGGGGGACTTTACTAACACCAAAATTAGCTTTACTAACCATTAAAATTCTCCTTCAAGGTACATGACATACGTGGGTCTGCTGATTGCTACCGGCATTCTTCTACCCAGGTCCACCTCCCTGGGCAGCCTCGTAGGAGCCATGGTGTTATCCTACATACTAGGTGCTGAGTACTACTGCATGATAAACGGACATACCGGTCTTGTCAATCTTAGGAATTTCGACTTGGCTCAGCTGTTTCATATGTAGATAGTTTTAAGCATAATTTTGAATTTATTCTGACAAATATCTGTGGATCTCCAAAGCTAAAGTTAGATGACATTTAAGGGCGAGATTCACAGACTTTACTAAGTAAAGTTGAGCGTTTCGTACGAATATGAACAAATTAATTAATTAATTAATTTTATACAAATAATGTTCATATTCGTATGAAATGCAAATTCACATTCGCTTACATGAATATGAACAACATTTACATAAAAATAAGGTTCATATTCGTATGGAACGCTCACTTTACTTAGCAAAGTAAAGTCTAAGTGTGTGACTTTACTTAGCAAAGTAAAGTCTAAGTGTCTCGCCTTATGTGGTGGGAAGCAAGGTGAAGTCTTCGGATATTTCCGCCAGCCTCTTTATTCGGAACTTTGTGATGTCTGTCGTCGACCGATTCGGTTTGTTATCTCGTTTCGTCTACGATGATTGTAACGAGAGAGAACGAGATAGCAAATCGAAACGTTCGGCAGCAAATTTATCGAAAAGTTCTTTATAAGGGGGCAGGTTCTTAGCAAAATAATTAAAGAATCAAGAAAGTAATTTATTATTACGTAAGTAATTGACTAGTAGGCTCAAAATGATTAGTAGATTTCAAATTATCATCTTTAATAGTTTTTTTTCAGATTTAAATTCTGTAGTTTTTTTTAGCTAATCTAAATAGTAAATTCTACTCTAATTATGTCGTCAGTTGGTACTAATGTTATGTATTATTAAGTTTCATAAATGGTGCAGTTGCAAGTGATATTAATTATAATTTTTGTATTTGGGTTTTGAATATACAGGGTCACTGTTTATTGATTACGATTCCGTGGCAGGGTTGTAGGAAATGTGATTCACTATCTAATAACCCAATAATGCTTTATGCAAAAGGGAATCGTATCGAGATATGAATCGTTTATTCAAAACAGACTACAATTACTTAGTTCGTTTTGAACGTCAATTTTACATAAGACGGCCCCTCCCCCCCTTCACCGCTTCCTAGTGTTTAACGGCGCTACAAACTCTCCAGCAACACAGTTCTGTCTGTCAAGTTTTTTTTTTTTTTTTTTTAGCGATAGTCTCGCGTTTGACCTCTATCTCGCCTGATGGTAAGCGATGATTGTGGTCGACGGCGAAGCACGCTTGAAGTAACCTAGAAGTAACCTATTCACTCTTGACTTAAAGACCCCAAGGTTGTAGCTATCAGGAAACACAGACTCCGGCAGGGAATTCCACTCCTTAGCTGTGCGAACAAGTGAATAAATAAATGAGTATATACCTACACAAAACAAACGTTTTTTTTTGCATAAAGCGTCATTAGGTTATAAGATAGTGGATAGCATATCCTATAATCCTGCCGCAGGGTCGTGACCAATATCAAACACTGTATATAAAAAAATACGCTCAGTTGCACCAACCAGCTAATCAGTTCAGATTTGACATGAAATATTACGGTTTTAGTTAGCTGGTGCCACTTAGCCTGAGAGAGTGTTTTAATACTGCTTTATATTATTTTTAAGAGGCGTTCTTTTAAAATCTAAGCTCTTCCTTTTTCGTTGAGATCATTCCATCCAATTTTAAAGAGATTATGTACCTATAGCACTCGCTAAACTTAATGGCAGATCTGAAGTTCGACGCGTGGTTGCGCAGTAGCAAAATACAGTAAAATAACTTTGCCGCTCTGAAACTAGGCTTTGAGCGTTCTGTTCCTCACTTCAGAGGGGCAAAGTTATTTGGTACTCGTAAAATAACTCTGCCGCTCTGAAAACAGGCTTTCAGCGTTTTGTTCCTCACTTCAGAGGGGCAAAGTTATTTGGTACGTCTAAAATATCTTTGCCGCTCTGAAACCAGGCTTTGAGCGTTCTGTTCCTCACGAGGCAAAGTTATTTAGTACTCGTAAAATAACTTTGCCGCCTTGAAACCAGGCTTTCAGCAGTTCGTTATTCACTTCAGAGTGGCAAAGTTATTTTACGCGTCCTAGTAGGTAAATCATCTACTGTGCAACCATTCGCCTGACTTCAGACCGTTCAAAAAGTTTGGCGAGTACTTGTCAATAGTTTTTTAAATTATTTATTTAATTAATTCTAATCTCATCTTTGTTTTATATTTTACGGTACACAGTGTATTGAAATGATTGCTCATAATAATTATTAAATAAGCCACCAATATTGTTTGTAAATACCTCATCTTTTATGTTAAGTAAAACAAGCATTTAAAAGTGTCATAAATTATTTCGCTAATGTGAAAAGGCTCGTACACAATGACCATAATTTTTCGGATTATTTCAAATTTTTTTTTGTAGGATAATTGGTTCCTAGCTAAATTAATTTGCTTCTTTGCTCACCATCAATAAACAACTTATTTCTTTAAAAAAACTGTTTTTATTCATTTATCGGACGCGTCTTCATTATTGAGTAATACAGTCGTCCAGTGTGGTCAGTCCCTAATGTTTTTCTTTTCAATGTATTATGGCTACTACATCAAATTGTGCAAGCCATCATTCCCCACGTCCGGTCTTATAGCAACGGTCTCCGGTAGGATATCATGGTCCATTGTGTACAGAGCCTTTAGCCACGGCTTTCAAACAGATTACAGTATTGAATGAACGTAAACAGCCATTATATCTCTGTTAGTTACTTTGTTAAAATAAATGGTTTTACAATGTCTATACCTGTTTTCATTGCAATGTTTTATTTTTAAGCACCGACGACATTTCAACGATGTTTTTTTGTTTTTAGGGTGATATCGCACTAGCGTTCGTTTTGTTTCTATAGATACTAGATAATCAATAATCGTGCAATATTTAAATGCGACATGCATGAGTACCTAGCGGTCGCGAGGTCAACGCACTATTTACTTAGGGATAAAACTTCCTAACTAATTTAAACAATGCGAAAGTTAGGGTAAGTGCACCACTGAATGAACACTTAAGCGATTATCGAACTTCAAAAAATAATTACAATATGTTACCTCAAAGAAATACGGGCCAAAGTTATATTATGGTATTATGAATATATTCCACGAAGCAAATACAAAGAGGAGATGGTGTAATTCGATTTTCCTATCATACGACGCGTGATACTTTGCGGGGTGAAGGGAACGTTACACCCCGCCTACTTACGCCTACTTTCACATTTTCCATCTAGTAGTGAATAGGAAAAACTAAACGCTTCGGGTACAGCGGTAACTAATACGTGTTTCAGCTATTTCACGCTAGATGTCCTCGTAGATTACGATCTACGTTACGTATGTTACGACAGGGACGTACTTAGAATTTTTGTACCAGCCACGGCAGAGCTGGTTTAAAAATTACAAAAAGATTGTGAACAAAAATGTAATAAATAAGAAAAATCTTCACACAGTAATAAGTAACCACCCCGCTAAATAATTGTATTCAAGTCGATTTTTTGTTAACTGTAGATTTTAGTGGAATTTTAGTGAAAATAATTAAGAAATCATGCCTATAATGTACATACGGTACACAATTTACTACAGTTTATTACAGAATTATTTTTGTGTACTTTTAATTTAAAATTGAAATTCTCGAAAAACAAATCGAGTTCCTACATCAAATGGATACGGCGATGGGCGATAGTCAATTTTTTTCGTACTCATAGTTTCTTGGACTGAATTACTGCTTACTGCAGTGAATAAAGAGACACTCTGTACAAATTCCCCCTTATTAGTATAAAAGGCGGTATATGCCATCGTGTTATCCATTTCTGTTTGAGATTATCTTCGGGTGGAAATCTGAAATACGAGCATAATCTAAATTTAATTAAGTATCAAGGAACTATGCAGGCCTCGTTCACCATTATTGAATAAAAATTAAAACGTCACGTATCACCACACATCGTAATTAATTAATTGAATTCTAAGTACGGACCTGTCTATTCATATTGTTTACACTATTCCACGATAGATGGCAACCGAAATATCACGGTTTAAAATATTGATAAAAAACAATAATACGATATTTTTGACAACAAAAAGGCTTTAAAAAAATCTTAAATCTGTTTTAATACATTATAATTATAAAGATATGAATATTTCTTACGTAGTTGTTAGTTATTCATGTTATAATAGGGTGCGCCATCTTTTGTCGAGCAGTAAAACTATTGTACGAGACGTGATAACAATAGATTTTTCTAGAACGAATCTAATAAATATCGAAAAAAAATAGTTACGAGTGAAATGTGATGCCATCCATGGTACCAAAACGTTTATATGAGTAGTTTTTACAAGATAACACACAACACTTCATCTTTTTCTTTTAAATGACAACGAAAATAATAAATAATGATAAAATGGAATGGGAGCGGGAACGTAATGTTTACAAGACGAGTGCCGACAGACTGATAGGCCACGCCCACCGTGAGGACGGAATGGTTCTACATTGGTATCACGGTTCACAGTTGCTTATGCCATCTCCTCTTTGTATTTGCTTCGTGATATATTCAAAAATATATTTTCAGTTCGTTTTACGCACGAAGCAACTTTGTATTTGCTTCGTGGTTTTACGTCATAAGCTGTATGCTTTCCTAGATAATTGGCAATATGTCGAAAAATACCCTAAAACCCCAGTGAATGAACGAATTTTTCTAGTAAATGAACAAAATAAAACCAGTAAATGAACTGAAACACAAAACAGAAAATGATGATAAACCATTTTTGTTTAAATATTAATACAAAAAAGTGGTTATTTTTGTGACAAAAGCAGCCCAAAAATCAATTAAATAAAGGAACATAAATCCTCTGCTTCTAAATCTGTAATAAACATTAATATTATATAACCGGCATAATACGGAATTCGACTGTTGGACATAGGTCTTTCTAAGAGCACGCCACTGAGCTCGATCCTCGGCTTCTCTCATCCAGCTGCTACCAGCCGCCTCGCGAAAATTGTCACTCCACCTAACCTGAGGGCGTCCCACACTACGTTTGCCGATTCAGGGTCTCCACTCAAGAACACGTTTACTCCAACGGTCATGGATTCTACCGATAACATGGCCGGCCCATTGCCACCTCAGGTTACTTATGCTATGGGCTATGTCGAGTACTTTGGTTCTCTGTCGAATCACCTCGCTTCGGATTCGATACTTTAGAGAGACTCCGAGCATAGCCCTTACCATAGCCCGCTGAACGACTTTAAATTTGTGGAACATCCGTGAATGTCCACGTTTCGACTCCGTATGTCATGATAGGCCCACTGATCAAAGACCTTAGTCTTTAGCCTCTGCGGTATAGTCAACCAGAAGACTCAACGTAGCTTCCTAAATGCGGCTCAGCCTAGCTGTATTCCTATGTTAGTTTCCCTCTCAAAATTGATTTTACCAAACTGCAGAGTTTGCCCAAAGTAAACATATTCTCGAACAACTTCGAGAGCACAGCCGTTGACAACAACCGGTTCCGGAGTAAAATGCTCATTTGAATGTTAGCTTGGTTCATCCGGAGAATGATGTGTAGAGAAGAATCAGCTAGGCCGCCCAACATTTGTTACAAGTCCTGCGACGATTCATCTATAATGACGATGTCGTCTGCAAATCGCAAGTGTGAGATGCACTCGCGTCTATATTTATGCCGCGTCCTTTCCAGTCTAGCGTCTTAAGCCTCCAAAGCGTTGGTGACTAATTTCGGAAAAATAACGTCTCCTTGCCTCACCTCTCGACGAAGGCGGATCTGTTAAGTCTGCCGTTTCTGGATTTTTACGGTCATCATCTCAGTCCTTGGATATATTTCCAGTCAACTTGGCATCGTTGCAAGGACTCCAGAACTGACCTGCTCGCGATGGAGTCAAAAGCCTTCTCATAGTCTACAAACGCTAAGCACAGGGACCGATTATACTCTTTGGCCTTTTGTATAATCAGCCACACTGTGTACTTAAATGTGGTCTGTGGTGCCATATCCTCCTCGAAACCCGGCCCGATCTGGTGGTTGAAGTTCGCCGAATCTTTGCGCTAGACAATTTGTAACGACTCTCAAAAACAGCTTAAAGACAAGGCTCAAAAGCATAATGGATCGATAATTCTAAAAGGGTCTTGCCGCCTTTTTTGAAGAATATAACGACCTGGAGTTTTCTCGGGAAAGAGGATATAATTAGAAATCTCCCGAAGCTCCTTCATCACACCATTTTCTCCTGCTTTAAGGAGTTCAGTCGTAATCCCGTTCTCGTCTGGGGCTGTTCTATTTTTAAGCTGTTTAAGAGCCGTCTTGATTTCGTCTAGGGTGATATCCGGCAGATCTTTTGTGAAGTGGCGGGTCACAGTGGCTCTGAGATTATGGGAGTAACTACAACCAAGTCTGATCTAGCGCTCGCCGGCCGTTGCCGCGAGAGGCAGCACGCTCGCTTCGCTCGCTTGGCTTGCGCGCACTTTGGTCACTGCTCTAACCTAACCTTTAAAATGGACTTTAAATGACGTCAACATTTGCGTAATAATAAAATTTAGGTTTTAAAAGGATGAAATCTAGCTCTAAATGCTGTGTTCGTTTATTGCTTACATCTTTATGACGAAAACTAATATTTCAACATGATGAAAAATGTTGGTTCATTCACTAGATTTGATACACCAATAAATGAACATACCTGTCCCAATACTGGCCAAAAGATCAGAAATCTATTTTTAAAGCTACTCCCAAAACATGAATCTTGTGACATAAAAATAAAATACATTTTTCAATAAAAATATGAAATCGACGTTTGTTCAGTGAATGAACGGTCGTTCATTTACCGGATTTTAAGCGATTTTTAGTTCCAATGCTGGGACACCCAATAATTTACTTAAAACTGGCTAAAATGGCAACGAAATCGATTTGAGAAACATAGTACAACTATCCTTTATTCGAAAAAATAAAAAACTTATAGTAAATACTTCAATAACGGCTACAATGTCATATCAAAAATGTTGCGTCTTACCATAGTCCTTAATTCTTGCCCGAACAAATACAGAGTTACAGAACATCAACAACTTCAAACGATCCCCATTAGGAACCGAAGAGTCACATGAAAAATAAATTTTGCCACAACAATAGAATAACGAGTTGCAATTACGAAAAAAAATACTGTGTTGGATAGAAATATCCCAATTTTTTATTTTTTGGAAAAACCTGCGTTTTGTTCATTCACTGGGGTGTGTTCATTCAGTGGAGCACTTACCCTACTTTATTCGCTCATCTGTTTGTTAGTTCCCTACATCTTCATACCTACATAGGGTAAAAACACGCATTTTTTTAAATTTCCTTATAAAAAAATGATCAAAATGATTCTCAAACAAAAATGATAGTTTTAATATAAAAATATTCCTTATAAAATCTTTGCCTACGCACGATAATCAAACAGCCGTCACATGTATTGCTGGGCTTTTGTAATATCGTGTGTCGTCACAAAATTTATTCCCACCAATCTTTATGCTCTCTATTTACAGCTGTCATATCGTGTGACGTCAAAACTGAGTTCGACCAATGTCGTTCGTTTGAATTTTATTTAAATATTTTACGTTTTAGATTTTGTTTGTTTAACACCATTCTACAATCAGGAAAAGTACCAAACACAATGTGCCACTCGAATATAGTGCTTCTGCACAAGAAGGGCGATAAAAGCGATATCGAAAATTACCGTCCAATAAGTCTAACATCCCACATATACAAGACATTTATTAAAGTCATACATAATCGCATAGACGGGAAACTGGATAAACATCAGCCACCAGAGCAAGCCGGATTTCGCCCTAGTTTCTCAACAACTGATCACCTTCAGACACTAAATCAGATCTTAGAAAAATTTGCTGAATTTAATAAACCACTGTATCTGGCCTTCGTAGATTATACGAAGGCCTTTGATAGTATCAAACACTCCGAAATATTCAGATCTCTAGAGAGCCAGCATCTTGAAAAACCATACATCGACCTCTTAAGAAACATCTACCACAACAGCTCCGCAAACATCAAACTTAGCACTACAGGATCTTCTTTCAAAATAGAAAAGGGTGTTAAGCAGGGTGACCCGCTTTCTCCCAAATTATTTACATGTACACTCGAGGAGATATTTAAGACATTTGCAGCCTCGTGGAAGACCAAGGGCATCGAAGTCGGCAATAAGAGGCTGACAAACCTCCGGTTTGCTGACGATATAGTCCTTTTTGCCCCGACAGCTCTAGAATTACAGACCATGCTTCAAGAACTAAGCACTGCTAGCCTCAGGGTGGGGCTCGCGATGAATCGGTCTAAAACGAAAATGATGACCAACAGCACTAAACGTAGGGTCGAGGTAGATGGACAGGAAATACATTATGTCGATGAGTACATCTACTTGGGCCAGTTAGTTTCTTTCCAAAACAGGCAGGAAAGAGAACTCGATCGCCGAATCGGAAACGCTTGGAAAAGCTACTGGTCCATGAAGACGCTAATGAAGGGAGATCTGCCGATCTCCCTCAAGCGCAAACTCGTCGACATGTGTATCCTGCCCATCCTAACCTACGGTGCTCAGACCTGGTCGCTCACCGAGTTGCAAAAGTCCCGCCTTGGGGTTTGCCAAAGAGCAATGGAGCGCAGTATTCTATGCGTCAAAAGAACAGACAGAATACGGAACAGCACACTGCGCTCCAAAACGGGGATATTAGACGTAGGCAAAAAGGCTGCCAGGCTCAAATGGGATTGGGCAGGTCACGTCAGCCGCATGCAAAATGACCGCTGGGCAAAAGTCTGCACACAATGGGTACCTGAAGGGGGACGACGCCGCCGCGGTCGGCCCAGAAAGAGGTGGCGAGATGACCTACACGCGTATCGCGAGGGCTGGTTTGTGGTAGTGCAGGAAAAGAGTACATGGAAGGACTTGGGGGAGGCCTTTGCCCAGCAGTGGGACAGTATAGGCTAAAAAAAAAAATGTTATTTTTCTAAAGGATTTAATAATAAATCAGTTATTTGCGATGACTTAGAATTAATAATGATTGTAAAAAAAAAACAATGGATTTCGGATCACAGGTATATTCCTTATTGCCGATCCGATTTCGTTGATTGCATGGGGAGGTAGATATCCTGAAACCCGGAAATGGATAATCAAGGCAGCAGAAATCTTTAACCATTTTACTCGTCAAAATAGCGGTGACTTGGCCCTAATATTCGTAACAAAAAAATCCATTGATTAATTGATCATTGGTTTATCAATTTTCTACTTAATAACTTCCCTATTAAATAACTGGCGACTCATACGCAACCATACGTAATATTTGGCGGATTCGGCGCAAGTGTCACGCGAAGACATTTACATACAGTCACGGCTGTCAATACACGATAATGTGGCGACCGTGACACGATTTTTATGTTCGAACACCCGACGCGACGAGTTTTGAGGAGCTGAGTCATAAGAGTTCAGCGAATTGGAAATCTGCGAATCTTACGTGTGGGATATTGAAAGATTAGGTATTACATCATGATTAGATATCTATTAACTTCAAAAGGCGTCTTCAGCAAAGGAACTGTTTTTTTTTCTATTGGGCTGCTGTAGATCGTTCTTGTGGACTGTTTCTACGTAACTGAGCAGTTATTGGCGAGACCTGACCTGACCCTTCAGCCAATAAATGAACTGGTAAACCATAACTTGAATTACCGCAACTGCCCGATTCAGTTTACCATCTCGCTTTTGTCTAGGCACAGTCACGTCACATACATCTTAACTTCTTTTAAAGAATAGAATAACTAAGAAATATTCAAAACCGTGATTCATATGTATTTGTAGAAACCATGTGTGTACTAATTCATAATTTAGATAAATATATTAGAATGAAATCGCTTTTGAATTTACCTATGTGTACTGTGTGTACACATATTATATTAGTAAACGTGTCTGTACAATTCTCGTACACTTTTGGCGTCTATGTATAAAAGGTTGATTTTTCTTAATTTCCGCTTGGCGCCTATATCTTAATCATCACACACCGTCAATCACTGCCCACATCGGTTATGTAAAGCTAAGTACCTGCTATTAGTCGTGTTACATTGAAAGTGGAACTGATATGACAAGGAATTACAGCCAGCCCACTAGGTAATAGCGACAAAGGTATGCCACTTTTTTTTCCTTAATCTGCTGAGTCTGCCAGCATCGTGTTTTATCCACACCGACTTGACAATTTATTGATCTTGTGACGTCAATTTGTTATTCGATTTGACATTTGAATGGGATTTGACAGTTGGTTTGACAGATAGCGAAGGTTATTCTGTGGTCCTAACGGGCAGGTTCAAGTACCTATAAACCTACACGGTGTGTAAAGTTAGTACTGCCTGGGCGATTTCGACTTTGCTTGGAACCTATATCGTACGACAACGCCAACGTCTGTTAAAAATGATAGTGTTTTTTTTATTTAAGTGTGATAATGATAAGTAATCATTGTATTAAATAAATGACTAACATGCAACTTTACTATAATTTTTAATTCAAATACAATACGGCCGACGTATCTTGGCGAGTCTGAAGTTAGTTGTTTGGCTGCGCAATGAATCTTTTAGAAACGAAATTGTCTACTGCGTCGCTAATCAGCTATCTTCAGAGTCACCAAGATACGTTGGCCGTATTGTAAGTAACTAGGTACCTTTCGAATTTCGAAAACTTTACGTAAATATCAATGTTTTAGGTTTAATGAATGTCGAGAATCTCATTCAGATATCTACCTATTGGTTATACTATTAACTAGCTATTAACCATATGAATCCAAAAAAATGGAAACCGTCTTAAGTTAGTAAGCAGAATTATTCCCAATTCTAGTACACATCTTCTATGTCCATAACATCGAGATTACATTAAATATACACTCATCCGAAATATGAACCAAAATTTTATGCCATTTCAGTCTCAAAACGAATTTTCAAACCTTTCAACCTACATTACACGTTAAAAACAATATCTAACATTTTGCATGTGTATTCGCGGCTGTTCAGTGTTCTATTTTCATGATGCACGTAAACTAGCAACGCTTAGTACATTCTTAAACATGTTAGAGCAGCCACAAGAACTAGTTTAACTAGTTTTGCTTCCGTGAACATCGGACTAAGTGGACACTTAGCAAGCTTCACTTTGTTTATTTCTGTAGAGAAAACTAATGGTTATTAGTTCTGCGTAAGATTTCATAGATTAAAATTGGTGAATTTATCTCTTCCTATGTTTTTTAGCGTTACGTTTAGACAGGAAACCGATTTCCGGCAGTGATAGTCTTTGTAAAAAAAAAACACAAATCTGGTACCGTTTTTATAAAATTACTAGCGACCCGACCCGGCTTCGCACGTGTAGGTACGTTTTATAACTTAAAACCTTCCTCTTGAATCACTATATCTATTAAAAAAACCGCATCAAAATCCGTTGCGTAGCTTTAAAGATCTAAGCCTAAATAGGGACAGACAGACAGCGGGAAGCGACTTTGTTTTATAGGTACTAGAGTAAGTGCGCCAATTATGGACCACCATAAGGATTTTGTCAAATAAAACTCAGAATTTTAAAGTTTAACCAGTCTTATATGTTTAGAACAGTTCGATAATTATTTGGTATCAAAAACGATTAGTAAAATTCTTAAGAAACATCAACATCTTAGAAATAATAAACATTTTCTAAAATATGTCATTATTGTGAATTTGCAAAAAGTGTACAAAATATGGACCACATGGTTTCAAATATGGACCATAGTCAATTGTTTTCAAAATTATTAAAAAAACTAGTCGTGTTGCCTAAAATTTAATCAGTCAATTATTAGGGTTAAACTAATAATATTGGTACACAATTCGCACACATAAAAATCAACCATTATCTTCTAAGTTTAATCCACTTTTACAAAGAGTAATATTTGTTGAAATTATGAGCTTACGAAGTTAGCTAAGAAATTACATCGCGCGTTGACAAAAACGAAAAATGGGTCCAGTGAATACGTGGGCGCTCTCTGGCGGCCTGGAAGCGACTTGCCGGCCGCGGGAGGGGTGAAGCTTAGCTTGCGCTGACCAACGGCTTGATACAAATAACGTTCTTTGAGAAACGCGGGTAGTCCATATTACAGAACCAGTCCATAATTGGCGCACTTACTCTATGCAGTGAATAATAGTCGGCAAACAAAGAATAATTACAGCCACTTCTAAATTCTTCGACAAAATACGAAAACTGGCAAACGCCTTAATCGTTTAAAAAGACTTCTAATCATTTTGTGTACAACTTGTATTACAATTTGTTTTAAGGTGTAAACGAGGGGTAAGTCCTAACTATACCTAACGTGGAAGGGCAACAGCATTCACCTTTTTACCAGGGCCGGACTTAAAGGTTTGGAGGCCCTGGGGCTAAGTAGAAAAAGAGGCCCGATGTAAAGTTTAAAAAAAAATAGCTCGTTAATGTAAAGTTTTTTCTCTTTGTCAGAAAGAGTGTCATTTTTTATCAAAAAAAAAAAACATTGTGGCTGTTCCTCTCCTGTGGAGGCCTTGGAACTAAAGCCCGGGCAACATGGGCCCCTAAATCTGGCCCTGCTTTTATACAGATGACATCAAACTGTGATTACCTACTCCGCTTGCCAAGCCTCGTGATTACCTACGTCATCATCACCATTCCCTATCGCAATAACTCGCCTGCGACTGTGACGACGTTATTTGGAGCAAAACGGTGCAACAGTGATGTAACTCAAGTAGATGTGTAGGTAATTCTATCGATCTGTGAGGAAATCGTAGGTAGAATGCGTTTGTCTTAATAAGCGAAGTGTAAAGCGCTATTCAGTTTGCGTAAGATGACTTCGGTAACTGACTTTCACTGTGGATATGTTACGGGTAAACCCCGAATGGCGGATACACCTAGGTTTACCCGGGTACAACTAGGTGCAACCAGTAGCAGTTGGGTAGAACTAGGTGTAGCTTAAGTCGACGGAGCCCCGCCGGGCGGGGCTCCTATTTCTGTCCGCAGGGTTTAAAGTAACCTAACACGAAGGGGATGACAGGGGCTTCGTTCGCCCTTCGAACCTAACCTATCCGTGTCGGGGTTCCCCATAACCACCGGTGTGCGGGTACACCTAGTTCTACCCGCTATGATGAAGGGTAAACCTAGTTCTAACCGAAGATAAGTAGGATACATCTAAGTTTAACCGCATGTGGCCGGCTGCACCTAGTTGTACCCGGGTAAACCTAGGTGTACCCTCCATTCGGGCTTTACCCGTAACAGATACACTCGTTTTACCCCGTGTGACGAGCTAGAATATAAAACTTCCTTACCGCACGCTGGGAACAGACGCGTTTCACACCGATAATTCAGTTCTCATCAAGTTGTCTCCCTACCAATCTCCTTCCAGCAACGCTATAAGCCGAGGTCCGAGTGCCACTACAGGACGTCTTTAGTGCTGCAGCTACTAGTAGTTATGATGTTAGTGTAGTATAAGTAGTTAGTTTAGGTTAAGTATTTTACTTACCCGCCAGTGGTACTCGGACCTCGGCTTAGGGCGTTGATAGCGGGAGATTAGGAGGGAGACAGCTCGATGAGGGCTGAATTATCGGTGTGACTGAGGCAGGTAACTCTCATTGTAAATGTCTTCGTAATACCTTTTTATACGCAAACACGCTTAGACAAGTGATGGCAAAGACTTGGCTACTCAACACACGCATATCTCTGTCAAAATACGAATGTCAAAATAAGTTGCCTGTATCTTTTTGGTTGACCGTAATCTGAAGCCGACTATGGCAGCTGTCCCACCGCCGCGCCGCGCCGGCGAGGAAGCGACTAACTATCGGCTATTTTCTCGCTCAAGAAACAATAGATATTTATAGGTACATTTCGTGTAAACAAAAGACATGCATATATGTTAATAGCTGATCGCTGACTGTTCACACTGCCGGCGAGGACTCGCTCCACTAGTTTGTCGCTGAGCGACAAGAGCTATCAAAGATAATACTCACTCAGCGATACTTGCTCAGCGATGTTCGCTTGGCGGTTAGAACTCATGCCGAGAGACCAACCAGCGGTCATTTGCGAGTGGTGCGGGTAATCGCCCGTCGCACTCGCACACTCGCTTATAGCCCAGCGACAAAACTATCGGAACTACACACTCGCTTCTCGCTGCTCGCCAACTCGTTTCTAGCTTCTAGCTCAACTCGCTGCTCGCTCATCGTTCGCGGTGGGACAAGTGCCTTAAACTTTTGGCAGACTGAATCTTAGACGATATTTAATCCAGGAAACCAGATTCGACCAAACATTATTAAGAAAAGCAAGTAAGTAATTTGAATAGTATCTCGACCTTTAAGGAAAACATCAACAAAAAAGAACACGCAAATTATAGACTCAGTTTTCGGTGAATCAATGCAGCCAATTCTATAATCATTGACTTTGCTTTCCATGAATCGTGAGACGTATTAAAAAATAATAACGTTGTCGATGAAAACCAGAGAAAGGCGGCACTTCCAGACCGTATAAGAAGCTTGTAAGACAATGCTGATAGAAAGTAATGAACATAATGTCTATTGTGAGTTATGTCGCATGGGAAGTGTTTCGTAACGATACAAAAAGTGTTTTGTTATATTTAATTACGTTAATAACATTTGTTTGGTGTCTGTGTCTACCGTGTTTAATATTTATGATTATTTACGGTTTACTCACGTGCATTTTTCGGGATTGCCCGACTAGTTTCGGACCCAAACGGAGCCCTTAATCATGAGCTGAACACGCGGCGAGGTCGCGAGACGAACTCACGTTAGTAAACCGTAAATAATCATAAATATGAATGTGTCTCACGAAAGTTATAATACAAAAATACCGTGTTTAATGTTGGGGTGACCCGCTCATAAAGCGCAGGCGTTGCTGGGGGCCTACTCCCTAAGTCCGTTAACGAAGTTAGTCGCCCGTCCGAAAGTAGCCCGAAACGTAGGAGTGAACAAAACAAGTGTCAAGTTCAACTTTTCGGACGGGCAAAAACACATCGGTGATAGGGACAACTGTCAAATCGTGTTGTCATTCATTCTTAGTTGGGGCCCCGAAATAATCGTATGTCCGTAGGTGATAGGGAGTAGGAAACGCTCGTAATTAAGGCCGAAACCACGGACTTCGTGCTTCGGACTTGAAATGTTTATCAGATTTCAATCTCGATTCTTTCTCACACTGAGCGCAATAAGGTTTCAGATGTCATAACACTTACTTATATAAGGATTACTTTTTAAAATAGTGAATACGTTGGTCCTACCAAAAAGGCTATTAACCACTTTTTGATGTTATGACCTCCTTTTTGGATGTGTGTCTTGTCAAAAGTTATATCGAGCGAATTTGATTGAATTTACTAAATAGATTGATTTATTTTTTTATGCATCCTAGTATAATGCTCATTTGCGACAAGAACGTGTTAAGTCCGAAGACCAGATTTTTCAAAAAATGCCTTTCAAAGTTTGGATTAAAGGCGTTTTCTGAAAAATCCTTGTCTTTGTACTTAATACCTTCATGTTGCAATTGAGCGTTCCTTTTTAAATGAACCTTTTTATGTCAATTAAGAACAAAATATCTTTGCTCTGTCAACTCTTTGCGAAAAAGTAATGTGCAAGCAATTAAAGACCAAACAAAGAGAGAGACAAAGTTATATGGTACGCGTAAAATAACTTTGCCGCTCTGAAACAGGATTTCAGCGTTCTGTTCCTCACTTCAGAGAGGCAAAGTTATTTTACGCGTACTGTACCAAAAACACTTTTGTTCAAAGGACACAACTACTTCTATTTCATAATTGCAGCGTCATTATAAATTCACTTTTCTGCATAGCCATATTTGCTGTCAGTAAAAGGTATCGAAATAGCCACTCATTCATTGTAGACCGAAGGACCACCTCTATTACCAGCCATTATGTACCGTTGCCTTTCCAATTTAATATGAATTTCTGATTACATATTTCATTAGACTGCTCAAACTGGTCCTAAGAGTCTCAGCTACATAATTATTTATCATTAACTCATTATAGATGAACTACGATAAAATGACACGCCCCTCCAATATCTGTCTTCAATATGTATGCCTATACCAACGAGTTATCATGTTTGTGTTTAACAGTACTTGACATATTTAATATTTAGTAGATTTGTTGCTCGACTTCCGGTCACGATCCACCGAACTCTCCCGTCGTAGAGCCGGTCGTCTCTTCAGACTCCGCAGTCACACCGATATTTCAGTCCTCATCAAGCTGTCTCCCCCCCCTAAGCCCCCGCCAGCAACGCCCTAAGCCGAGGTCCGAGTCCCACTAGGGGTCGCCCTTAGTGCTGTTATTGCAGGTAGTCATGATGTTAGTGTAGTACAAGTAGTTAGCTTAGGTTAAGTATTTTACTTCCCCACCATTGGCTGGAGACCCTTCAGGTCTCGCCAATAACTGCCCGGTTACGTAGAAGGGGTCCCCAAGGACCATCTACAGCAAGACAATAGAAAAAAAAAGTTGCTCCACTAGTGCATAATTAAAGTGACCGCTCGACAAGGCGCACGTCTGTCATTCATACAAACCTCCAAACGGTAACTGTTAATTAACAACGTCAAATCTGTCGAGCGACTGTAACATGTTTACATTTAAGTTTGGCTCTACAGTTGCAGAATGCACACATCTGCGTTGGACGAATGACGCGTTGTAAATATTCTTTCTCACACATTTTTCTTGCAGTGTCAATAGAGGGCGTGCCATGCGTAGTTGGTCTCTATGCTGTAAATATCAATCAATACTCGTCATATTAACGCCAGTCTCCCACACACGTCCAAATACCGGCACGTATAGATTTCTCAAGGGTTTCGCGCCGAAGCCCTAACTAAGCCGTTCAATTATATTATGATTACGGCGTTTGTGATAGCAGGGCAGCCACGAGCGTGCTGTACCGTTGACGCGGTACAGTTAGACGATTGTTTTGAGTTCACGATACGAGTACGACTCGTTTAATCGGTAGGGCTAAATGAGATTTTGGCTGTTTTGTGGAGTTTCACGAACTTTTGTTCGCTTCGCTTGAACAAAATTAGACGTGTTCATTGTCAAATAGTAAAAATCCTTGGCCGTTTCCTTAACCACAGCGTGGCCAAATTTGTGGGTAAAAACTTCAACTGTCAACATGACTAATTTTATCTATTTATATTATAGGTACCATGGCTTCTACGTATGACCAAAGTGGCATTTTAGTAATTTCCTATTTGAATCTTTTAACTGTAGATAATGTAGGTTCACATTGGAAATGACAAAAGCCACTTGACACACAGGAGTACAAGTACAACAGTTTTATCGTTTGACAAGTTCGTTTATGCGATGACAATATTTCTATATTCAAAACGCTAAGTTTATTATGACTTGTGCATCGAGGTAGAAAATTAAAAAATGAACCTGTCAAACATTGTAGCTGTCAATAGACAATTCCTGTCTTCTTTACGTCAGTTTTAAACACCAGCAGGGTTGTGCGAAATTGCATAAGCAGTTACGATCTTTTTCAAACTGATAGTGTAAAATGTACCCAAGTAGTTAAGTTTCCTCGAATCGCTTTAGCAAGCTTCGCCCACACTTGATATTTGAAGACATTTGCATAAGAGGCCTTAAGTAACCTCGGTCGTACAATAATGTAATTGAGATATTTCCGAATCAAATGACGTGTTGAACTGATAAAAACAAGTTTTAAGACTTCTGGTCACTAAATATGTACTTGTTTACTTATTTTAATGGCCATTGCTTCTTTCGTATAATGTTTTTTTTGATAAAAGTCCAATAAAATGCGTGCACTTCGTTTTGACGATTTTTAAAAAAGACAAAAGAAGATGAAAAGATTTAAAAAAGACCAGTTTCCAGGTACAGGAAAAGAGGTCTTTATGAAAAAAAAAATGAATTGAATTTGAATGGATGTAGGTCTGTACTTAATATCCAATCAAGTTGATATTAAAATTGAACATTTTTCAACGAAGTAGCGCGTCTATGTTTGATGACTCAGTTAAAAATTACAACACAATCCGACAATGTGTTGGCGAAATGACAATTAATATGAGATGACGTCATGCGTAGCTTAGTTCTAAAACGTCCAATATTATTAAAAGAAAAATGAGCGGGTAGAACATTGCGACGGTTATAGTAGGTAAAAATTTGAAAAATCTTTAGTGCTTCATCATCATAGAACTTGATCAATTGATCAACCTAAGAAATAATTATCATCCATATTCATCATGCTTAATAACCAAGTCTCTCTCATCATGAAGCAATCTTGGCATTTCTACCAATATGACTAAAACAGCTTGACATAATAACGTGCATCCAAATACAGCACTTGTCCTTCCAAGTTGAGAGCAATCTCTATTAGTCAAGGATGCGTAGGCGCAGCGGCGGAACGCGGAATCGTGTGGCATATAAATGTTTTTTGGTTTTTAACTTGCCATAGTGAACCTAATTTTTATAGGAAAAAGTTTTATTGCGGATTTAAAGACAGGTTACACACGGGATCTAGGACCATCTTTGGTGGAATGTGGGTGTACGATGGTCGGTAACTGTCCCTACACCTCAGCCTAAGCTTTTAGGGAAGATGTGCATTTATGTAGTCCTTCGGGGGACGGATTAAGAATATAATTCCTCTCCGAGCAAGCTACAGTTCAAATAACGTAATAGGACCAAAAACGACAAAATAAATGTGTACAGAAGTTGCACGCCTTCGATCTTAAAGTAAGTCGCGCAAATAGCGCACCATTGATAAAATGAAACTAAACTCCACGCATTGTAGTAATTATTACTAGTGTTGATATTACTCCTAGTATTTTGACAGATGTCAAATCGGACCTATTAGGCGTGAATTACATGGAAACGGCGTAAGGAGCAGACGCGGGGCAGGCGCGTCGCTTTGATACATTTTTTGCGAAAAGATTTCAAGCGGCACGACAAAACGTATGAAAGCGACGCGCCTGAACCTTATGCCTTTTCTGTTTAATTAACGCTTTAGATTGTCACAACTAGAGTAGTAAGAGGCGATGAACCTGGCACCATGATTGCGCCCGGAAAATGGCAATAGGCTCACCATCAAGCGATTATGCCAATAGGCGAAACATGGGTGTATAGACTCCTGTAGTAGAACACCTCTGCTTATCCCTATGAGGATAACAAGCGTGAGCATATTTTATATACGTATACCTATGTCACGTTTTGACGGCATGATGGCTACGTCATGCAGCGGTATTGAATGTCAGGTTCCTTCCGGCGTCAATTTAATCACATAGAGCAACACGCCAGCTTTCAAATTATATTTTTTTCAAATTCAATATATTCATTTGCTTTTAAATGTGGTTACAATTGGAGTTAACATTCAGTAGTTCAGCATATTTTGTCATAACATATTGACATGCAAATATTAAAGTTCACAATACTTAAGTACTATGATATAAATGTAATAAGCGACAATTACTAATATATTAATTTTAGAATTATTTCTTCTTTATATCTGTATATTATATACTATATCTGTGTATTCTCTATATCTGTATATGCTTATTCTAGCGAAATAGTTAAACACTATATTTCTTTCGATTAAAACATCGTGCTCTCAAACTCTCAAAGTAAGAGTCCAAGCAATATCGTTCAGTGCTTTTTTGTGCGTGTAGCTAAGTACTTATATAAAAATACTTGTATTTGGAGGCAAAGAAGGACCATTGACACCTGACGTCATACCCAAATCTCCTTCACAGTCGGACTGATAAAAATACATTTAGGAAAGGAATGATGATGTCATCTAAAAGCGGTCACGAGTTTGGTCCTTTTGGTCGAAACGTGATCCAATAATGGTCCTAAGTTTCGGATTTCCAACAGTGACTTTTACAAACCTTCCACTCGATTTACATGATAACTTTATTTACGAGTATAGTTTATTATGGAGCAGGTATTTTGGTTCTTATAAAAAAGAAAATCTTTTATTTACGAACTGTTTGGTTTCCGTTCTTCTACGTCTTGCGATGCCTCTCCACTAATGAAGGTTCGTCGTCAGCTCCGCACATTTATGTTTTGAATTTTAAAAAAAAAGGTTAGAAAGAACGAGAATTGGGAATTTGACATAACCTGACAAATTAATCAATTTTTACTTTTTAAATACTAACCAAAATGTATTTATTATCAACTATAATTGCTAGCACAATATTTATAATTTTAAAACAAGATCTCAAAATGCAGCTCCAAAACATTGTTAACAAAAAACAAAGCCTCTTACTCAAGGCCACTCGGTCACTTTCAATTTCAAAGTAGCTTAAACATTAGCATAACCTTTTCTTATGATGGAACGAGGACAGGCAAAGTCAAAACAAAAATATTGCTTTTTTACATTCCACTGCAGTTTTTGCACTTACGCTTTCGAACTCACTCTCCGTAAAAAGTGCAATGGATTCTACAGTTTGACCTTTTTCGTGATGTATAAGGTTTATATTAGGGTGTGCAGGTAAGGGCCAATTCACATTGTTTGCTCTTGGAACCGGCTGGTAATGTCAAAGGAGTCACATTGGCAGGTCCTTGGGACGTCTGGGAAATGCGTGTCCTACAAAAAGTTTCGTATTTACGTCAACAATGGGTAGGGTTTCCATCTTAGGACTTTTTTTAGGGTGGTGCGGGCCTAATGAGGTGCCAGATTTAACTGAAAATATGTCCTAAGAATAGGATATACAGACAGATCTGTGTTGCTGGAATTGTTGCGCCATTTCTTCTTCTTAGCATAAACATTAGGAAGCGGTGAAGGGCGGGGGTTTTTGGGGGCTGTATTTTGTTACATTGACGTTCAAAAAGTAAAAGTAATTCTAGTCTATCTATATAAATAGAAAGAAAGGTCCTGACTGACTGACTAATTGACTGACTCATCAACGCCCAGCCCAAACCCTTGGACCTAGAAAGCTGAAATTTTGCACAGAGGTTCCCTTTATAATATAGACAAGGAATAAGGAACGATTTTTCGAAATTCAACCCCTAAGGTAGTTAAATAGGGGATGAAAGTTTGGATGGAAAATCGTCACTTAACGGGTTCAAAATTTCACGCAAGCGAAGCTGCGAGCAAAAGCTAGTTTTGAATAAATGAGTTTTGATAAATTTAAAAGGTGCAACACTAATTATTGTATCTGGTCCTTTGTGGCGTAGTCACAGATTAGGATGAAATGCAGTAATTACAAACTAATTGGTTTCTTCGAAAGCCTTTAATGCTGCACACATGGCATATTAGCGACATGTGACAAATTCTTTTTCAGTGTCTAATTTAAAATTAAATATTTACCAAGTCCTTACTTTCGAATAGCTAATAATGTAATAAATGTCTCAAAAACTAGGTTACTTCTGGCGTTTAAATAACACTCGATGCGTTGCCCAAGTCCGACAAACACGTAACATATGGTGACCCTATTCTTAAAAGGTAGGTATGTTTTAAGCCGAGAGCAGACTAGTTTGGCCACATGTATTTATTTAACGTGTTCTTATTTATTTTGCGCATTATGTATACTTGTTATTTACATAAAAACGTGTTTTATGATATTTTAATAAACGAAATTAATTTTATGTATGTCATATACCTATGACCTATGATTATGTTTATTTGATTATGTAGTAATTGGAATTTCAATAACTGTAGTTGACATAAAAATATATTCTGTCATTTTTTGATAGGGATGTCCCTTTGTGGACCCGTCTTTTATAAAGACGCCCACCGACGTCTAATTTATTGATGATAAAATATAAAATGGACAGAACTTAAACCTGCCAAAAAATAACGGTTGACCACAAAAGGTCAGTTCAATATATTGAAATAAACTGACGCAAGGATAAAGAGAATTTGAAAACGATAGTGGGATGATGTCATGGAGGAGCTCGTGGCTAAATAATTACAGCCGCATAGACCGATCTTTCGGGTTAAGCCACGCTTGCCGAGGTTGGTCTGTGGATGGGTGACCATTTACCATAGCGAGTTTCCTCCGTGCCTCGGAAAGCACGTAAAGCCGTTGGTCCCGGCTGTCATTTGTAGATCTATGACAGTCGTTACTGTTGGTCAGAAGCCAGAAAGTCTGACAACCAGTCTTACCAAGAGTATCGTATTACCCAGTTACTGGGTTGTGGAGGTCTGATAGGCAGTCGTTCCGTGTAAAATACTGATATTCAGCTGCATCCGGTTCGACTGGAAGCCGACCCCAACATAGTTGGGAAAAGGCTAGGCAGATGATGAGTGGGACGATGTAATACTTTAAAAAAATATTAATATTATATTAATTACTATTACTGAGAAAATATCAGTAATACCTAGAGTCTGTGCGAAAAGAGAACCGTCGTGGCGTAAAAAGGAACTAACATTAAGATTGTATTTACTGAGTAACATACGTTTACTACAAACACGTTAACGTGTCAAACCGTGTAGTATAATAATTAGTTTACTACAGCAGTATTAACTATTACCGTTCTTGTATTGAATATAAACAGTAAATAAACACTGCAGCGCCCTCAAATCTATGACGGTTCTATTTTCGCACAGACTCTACCTATATTGATTCGCACACGGGCCTTCAACGACTGTTTTAATTAATGGAACACTATTTAACTTTAAACAAGTAAATAGTTCTTCAAGCCACATCGGCATGGGCTATCGCTCGGAGCTAAAGTTATTCTTGTAATCATACAAAAATAAAAATAATGTGAGAAAAATTAAAGAGTCTTGTTTTTATTTTTTCAGATAATCGAACGCTCGTCTTAAATGCCGCCCTCGATCGGGGTCCGTTGCAAAGACGTCGAATAAACGAGGTAATTAATATAAATAAAAGTGCAAGTTTAAATACGTTTGCATGGTAATAAAAATAAAGAAAAATAAAAACAGGCTGTGGTTTTTTAAATTATAAAGTGTCACTCTTTTTTTAAATATGAAAACAAAGACAGTGGACACAATTTTCCTTAGGCGTTATGTTTAGTAGTTTTTGTTTCAGCAAATAATTTAGCACCACACTTTTATTACAACCCGCATCCGAGTTTATCTGGATCAAAAATATTACCATACAGAAATGTAACTTAACTTTTTATAGGGATAGCGAATATTGCATGAAATCATAAAATAAACATATAAAATTCCTAAAGCAATATAAATAAATATTTTGCTGATAAACATATTTTTGCTTCTCTATTGCCTCCAATAAAACTGCGGGGTATCTCCGCAGATTGTCATCGCCATGCACTTTACAAAACAAATTTATTATATCCTAAAACAGGTATATACGAATATAACCTTTATTTTAATAACTCTAAAGTTTAAATCACCCCAAAAGATAACCTTGTTAATAAGCGAATAAAACGAATTCAGGTGGACCAGAGACAATATAGAATAAGCGGCCATGTTGCTTGTCTATGGATAGAGATTTATGGCGCGAGTGCAGCTGTAATTTCGCAATCTTTATATTTTTCCGATTGTCACTTTTGCTATTTTTACGACAGGGATGCCAGATATTATTATCAATTGTACTTTTATACGTCAGAAATGTTTTATGGTACTGCAAAAATATAATGTACGGACTACAGATAGAAATTCTATGGCCGTGTCATTCCAGGCTAAAAATAGCATAATTTCTCCTTCTTTCTGTGCATAGATCTTAGTTAAAAGGAAAACCAGTGTTAGCATCTATTTTTATTCTGAATCACTATGCTATTCAATATTAAACTTGGTCCTTAAGCGCTGAATCCACTAGCGAGTTTAATTGCACAAGTGATTGGTAACCTGTTTACACCAAAACTAATTATTAATAAAATCTTCACGCCCGTCAGATTAGGGCAAGTCGGTAAAACTTCCAGAAGTCGATTTGCTGCGGATGTGTCCACAGCGCAATTTAACTTGTTAGTGGATTCAACGGTTTATAATCACATTATACAAAAAATAAAATTAACGCACAACATAGCATCACGTTTGTGGTAGAGGTGTACAGACTAATTTCGCCGTTATGTTTAAGTCCCATGTAATAGGGAGCGAGCCTATTGCCATCAACCGGGCACAAATCCAGACTCAGGGCTGCTACTGAGAAATCTCACACGCAAAAATACAATAACATTTTGCCCAACCACACCTGGCGACCACTAGATCAACGACCAGTTCAAAATAAAATTAAATAAACATTTTCTTACTACTTCTAGAGTAACATCTTCCATTTCTTTTTCTAAACTCATCTTCAAAAGCGTGAAGATATGCAATCGCAGTCGCGTGCACTTATAGGCATTCTTATAATATTTCCATAGCCAAGTGTCCTTTTAAAACATTTTTTTTTGCAAATGGCCGAGCGTGCCGGATCGCGGGTAAAAACTATATAATAACATGCAATTCTTGAGCGCGCGCTAAAAGTCAGTTTTTGTTGATCCCTAGATTTTATAGTGCAAAAATTGAAAGTATTTTAATGATGTAAAAATATGTAAGTCATGTGGCAAAAAAATCACATTTCATTTTAAGTCTGTGCAAAATTTACGCGGTTTTTGCGGTTTGTTATTATTGTCTTGACTGAGGCAATGTCAGTCAGAAGAAATCTATCATTCCAGATGATTCCAGAGTTTAAAACACAAATTATAAAAAGTACTGACCTCCGGTTTCTGAATTGAGAATTCTTGGATAAGCAGTACTTAAGTAACATTTGAGTACGGATTTGTCAAAAAAAATACGGATTTTAAAGCATTTTTTTTGACAAATCCGTACTCAAATACTACATAAGTATTGCTTAACCCGAATTCTCAATTCAGAAACCGGAGGTATGATGCGTTAAATGGTATTTTTTAAAATTATTTTTGTGGAAATTGTTTGTATTTGTTGATCGTTCGCTGCGAATTCTTTAAACCAGGTGCCGACAACCTTTAGTCGATAGAAACAACGGCATTCCTCATGCTGTAGTGAAAAGATTAGCCTATCAGCAAGGTTGGTAGCGAGGTTGCCTCGAGGAGCCTCCACAAGTGATGATATTCAAGTACGCACTTCGCAACTTAGACAGTCAGCGCTTTTCGGCTCCGGTCCCAGTTTTAAAATATCTCACATAAGTTCGAAAAGCACGATGAAAGAACGATGAACGAAACAATTTTCCCCATTCTCATAAACGCGCACGCGGCGCATCAAAGATACTTGGATTTTAAAATAAACATGTCAACAACCTAAAAAGGATATGTCACTGAACTATACTTAATTAAGAATTGAGAAATAACGTTTTATCCAAAACTAAAAACAACGTAGGAGGGGACTTTTTGCTTAAAGGTAAATTAAAACTAATATTTATTGCTGGAATTGGTCGTGCCCAAAATAACTTTGATTACACAAACATCATTATACAATAGGAGAAACCTAGAAAGTACCTATAACCCAACACAGGAAGCATATAAAATGCTTTTCCTTTAGCTAAAGCTCAGGACAGCACGCTAATTGCGTAAAATACTTGCTATCGCAATATCTTTCATTTTGCGATACAACAATACAATGCGTGGTGCATAGTTGTCTAGAAGACGGATTGTTAAAACAAACGGTGCAATGGACGTTGTCGAAATGTCAAAATAATTGTAATTGTCAATGTGTTTTGCAATTAGGGTGCAGGTCAACCAAGATTTCACAGTATTGACGAAGGTTTAAGGTGCAGTATTCCGTGGCAAGCAATTTAAATCTTAAAGTCACAGTTGATTATCTTTTTAACTTGTAACAACGGGCTCAAAGAACTGTAGCAGTCAGTAAGCCTGCTATTTGTGCCACTTGAACTACATATTAAAACGAGTCTGCATAAAGATCGCAGCACATAGTGACAGGTCTTCTCGCCCATCACTATGAACATTAAAACGCACGCAAAATGCATACAAAACGTACACAAAACGTGTGTACAACTGTAATTACAGTTACTTCACACTTACACGTCGCACTTGATTATAAAATTACATTTTATTGTTATACAATAAACAAGATGGGTGCAGAAAAACCACTTTATGCAACGCGCAGTAACTTACAGAGATGTCGAACGAAACTAAGCATGAAACATAGTCTATCCATACGGCCTCGAAAAAGGTATTTTACACGGCTGGCGAGGACTCGCTCCACTAGTTTGTCGCTGAGCGACAAGAGCTATCAAAGACAATACTCGCTCAACGATACTTGCTCAGCGATGCTCGCTTGACGGTCAGAATGAACTCACGCCGAGAGACCAACCAGCGGTCATTTGCAAGTGGTACGAGTAATCGCCCGTCGCACTCGCTTATAGCCCAGCGACAAAACTATCGGAATTACATACTCGCTTTTCGTTGCTCGCCAACTCGTTTCTAGTTTCTAGCTCTACTCGCTGCTCGCTCATCGTTCGCGGTGGGACAAGTACCTTACTGTGCTATCCGTTTCTAATCTGTTATATTTGGTCTTTCATTATACTGTAGTGCAGGGGTGTTCAAACAGTCGATCGCGAGAGATTTCCGAGAATTTCCGAAAAGTATAAAATCCTTGAACCACTCGCGGCGGCGATCACTTATACAAAATGTGAAATTATTCAATCATAACATTAGAAAATTTATGATTCGTTAGTTCGTACCTACATTTTGAATCTATTTAATTTTGAAGTGTAGTAAAAGTCATTTCATAATTATCATGTGTTTTTCTTTCCTAGTAGTAGGTTGGCAGTCGATCACTTGCTGCCTAAATATTTTAAGGTAGATCGTCGACACTATAAAATAGCCCCGTCTCTTTTTTTTGTTATATGACATAAGAAAGTGATGGGTATATTTTAAATCTAGGTTTACCTTAGTCTTGGTTTAAACCATCTTTTGTAATAAGGGGGTTGCCCCCTTATTACAAAAGATGATTTAAAAGTCTGAGCATCGCTGCTGTAGTGACTAGCTATTTAGATTTCTGTTTTTCATAACCTTCTGTTCATTATTTTGTGTCACTATATTGACTTCGAACAGTCCGTGACCGCCGTGGGCTATAATTATCAACTGCACATCATATTTTTTTTAGTATTCACTGTCAAATGCTAACTGCGAGCGGTTCTTAAGTATTACAGACTTATTACAGGTATTACACGTGTGATTACAATCAGCGGCGTGCACAGAGTTTTTAGACAGGGTAGGCAGAAAATTTAAAAGCTATTTTCTTACCAAAAATACTGCATGTCGATTTTGGTTCGTCCTCTTGTCTATTAAATAATGATGTAGGCAATTGCCACCTCAAATATCCTATAAAGATTGACTGATTTTATAGACATCAATTTGCGGATACCTATTAGAAGTGGCCTTTCGATGCGTTTTTTTGATGTTCCATATTTGCAAACTAAATAATAGCAGTGAAAAAATGGTGGTGTGTGTATACGGATCTACTTACAATGTATTTCTTTTCAGATTGATCGTGTTTTTTTGCTGCCTTAGGAAAATTATGAATATCGGTGTAACCGGCATCGTTCCAGACGGTTTTATTGTTTGAAAATAGTAGACAAGGGAAGCAGAACAACCGATTACTGTGTATGCAACCTGCGAGCCAATAATTTGAATCATATATTATTGTTTTGTATTGAATTTACGTTTGACTTTACCTTTAGTTTGTATTAACTGCAAATCCGGTGTACACCGACCTTTCACAATCACTTGTTTTTTTGTCACCGAAAGATAGGTTCGAAAACGCATATTTTTCTTTTCTCTATACCTATACCACCTAAACAACTTTCACAGTGAATATTATCCATTATTCACACTATTTTCAACGTTAAAATCTTAAATATCTGATAACAAAGATCACAACCAAAACAAAACAAACAAAAATGACGACTCGACTCAATATTATGCTCAGTATAAAAAATAATACGACCAAAAAATGGTGTTTTATGTAGCAAAAATTAAATGAAACAATGCAACTTTTTAAAATAGTTGCATGGTTAACTTCGGTTCGGAAAACTTCGGTAAGGGTCGTAATTTGTCGTGTTGTAAAGACAGTGCCTACCCTGTGCGGTTGTGTGCGTTATTTGTGACATTGTGTGCCTCGTATCTATAAGAACGCACACTCATTAAATCCGCATGATAACGAGAGCACACATATACACATTTAGCCACGAATAGTTTGTGTCTTTGCCGAGGCACTCAGTGGCGCTAGCGCAGCACAATGCGAAATTGCGTCGAATTGTAGCTGACACCAGAGCAGGTACCTATGCCAGATGTTAGCTCGTTCGTACAATGATACCCGAAACTCGAAATACGGAGCTAAATTATGATTGTTTTGTTTATGATAGTAAGTGCTCGTAGATAAAATAATATTAGATATCAGAACAAGATTATAAATATTTATCTGAGTTAGGTAGGGTAGGCAATGTCTTTCTGTCTTTATGAAAGGCACGCCACTGATTACAATATAACATGTGTGAGTACCGGGTATTATTATCTGTGTGACATTGTTAGGGCTAATTGTCGTGTTTTAAGGGCACGCGATGTTTTAAGGTAAAATTGGCTGTAATGTGAAATGATTTGGCAATTGTTTCTTTAATGAGGAGAGTGAAGTCTCTGTTCTCTTACCGGTTTTTTTTTTAAACTAATGCCCGGTTCTTGTGGTCTAAAACGAATGGTAGCATTTTTGATTGTTAAATTAGGCATATAAAATCGTAAGACCTGTAGACTTGGCGTATCTATAAAGAGGAAATATTTTAACAAAAAGCGGATTCGTTAAAGGATAATCAATGTATGTAGAATACAAGTCTTAATTTTTACCTCAGCTCAGTTAATCATAGGTATCGATCATAAGTTCACCGACCACCAGCGTTTCGATCTTCTCTGTGGTCTGATTGTTGTTTCTCAATTGGCTTTCACAGGTATGTGTGACTTCTAACGTTGTGCAATAAGCCACATCATTTGTTTGTCTATGGCTTCGATTTCTAAGTCACGCATAAAGTGTAAACAGACTTTTCGTGATCGTTCAACAACTGATGTTATTTCGTACACATGACTACATATCTTCTAACTTCTAATATATAAAATTCTCGTGTCACAGTTTTCGTTGCCATACTCCTCCGAAACGGCTTGACCGATTTTGATGAAATTTTTTGTGCTTATCCGGTATCTATGAGAATCGGCCAACATCTATTTTTCATCCCCCTAAATGTTAGGGGTAGTCCACCCCTAAAATTTTATATGGCAAAACAACGTTTGCCGGGTCAGCTAGTCAAGCTATACAACGTTATTTTTACTTTATGCGAAAACCGAGACACCCCAACAAGATTTTCATCAGAACTGCCTGAATATGTGTTTTTTTTTAAGTAAATCTCCAAGTTACACCTTAGTTTATGTCGCGTTAAGTTCGCTAAAAAAGTGTGAAATGCCTGAGATGTGCTATGCAGGAGTTGTCTAATACACGGAAACTGACCGAGCGGACCATTTCAAGCCTCAAGGTGTCTATTCCCGTCAATTGTTATGGGTAGAAACCTACTGAAACAAAATTGAAATTTATGAAAAACAAAAAAAAATGTGGTGTAAAAAATATGTCAATCGATTCTCCTAGTGATTCTGAACAAACTAGTTTCAGGTTTCGCATATACTAAAACTAACCTTGTATAATTCCAGAATAAGCTGACCCCTATATGTATGTAGCTTTATATACAAGGTTAGTCAGAAAGGGGGTACTAATCCGAAAGGGTGTTAAAGTACCGATAATAATGAGTAACTTTGGTTCTACCACTTTCCCCAAAACTCAATAGTTTAAGAGGAAATAGCCGTTCAAAAATTACAAAAAAATATATGATAAAATCTATATTTCCTCAGCTTTGATCAGCTGTTTACATTTTAGGTCATATTTGGGGTCACGAATTAGAAGCTCCATTTTCTGAATTCGTAACTAAAGTAGGGAGGAAGAATTACAAATAAAGCTCGATCTTCTAAACATACGTTAGGTACATACACAATGACATAACGAGTCACAACCGAGGCGTGGACGTTGCCTCATCGACTAGTTCCGCTAAGATATTTACATAACACTGCCTCTTGGTTGTCTCAAGATGGCCAAGAAATTAGCATGCATACAGGTTTACGTACATTTCCATACTGGACTGGAAACTATGTAGGGTGAGACACGTTTAGTGTTAGACTTTAATTATTGGAACTAGATTGATACACACTGCTTTGGAGAGATTTAATTTAAAAAAGTTTTCAGGGTGAAGACTAGAGATCTGTCACACTGTGCTTCTCCAGTATGGACCCCAGTCTCTCAGTAGTTCCCATTTGTTATATGGAACATGACGTCAAAGGACTAAATTAGTCTATTTTTTACTTATTTGTTCCATAGGGGGCGTCATAGAAAAAAGTGGGAATCGTATTTTTTTCCAAATTGTTCTAAAAGTTTAACACAAAGATCTGACAATTTGTGAGTGACATCTACGTTGCTAAAATATTTATTTTTTAAATCATTACAATTAACATAAACAATAATAGTACGTACTAAAATCATTTAAACCTTCTCACATAACCATAGTTATGCACATTTCAAGCCTAATCTATCAAGTTTTTACGTAAAATATTCTTCAAGTAAAAAAAAAAAACCGTGATTTCTCCGTAACCAATAACATTTTTTCTGTTATCGGCATCGTAAAGCCGTATCTGTCGGACTAGCGGTCGTGGAGTCAAAACAATTAGCAAGCCGGCCGAAGTTTGTTGCACCTATTATCTTTTACTAGCGGTTCTAGGGTTCCGTAGAGGAATAGCGATTGGGAAATCTATGGGACTTAATCAAAACGCTTTTTATGATATTTAAGAAAAAAAATGTTTAATGGTTCCGGTCGTTAGTACTAATTATTATCATCATCGTCATCGTCATCATTCAGCCGAAAAACATAGAGCTATGTTCGGAGTTTCCCTACGTGATCATATCAGAAATGATGAGATCCGCAAAAGAACCAAGGTAACCGATATAGCTCGAAGAATTGCCAAACTTAAGTGGCAGTGGGCGGGGCACGTTGCTCGCAGAACGGATGGCCGATGGAGCCTAAAGGCTCTAGAGTAGCTACCGAGTACCGGAAGGCAAAGATAGATAGATAGATAAGACATTTATTTAGCACATACAGAAAACACAAAAACAATTACATAAAACATAATACTTTTTTTTTTAAATCTTTGCCCCACACTAAGATTTCTTTTGTATCGTGGGTGCGTTTACAGACACAAATCTCACATACACAAACGCCCAAACCCGAAACAACCATCTGTAGGCCATACAAATTTTTGTTCCGTGTGGGAATCGAACCCACGACCCGTAGCGCAGAAGCCAATCGCTTAGCCACTGCGCCAAACGTGTCGTCATACTAGAACAGAAATATTAAAATTAATAGGGTATCTGACTACTACAAAGCGTGGATATAAGCCCCCCAAAAGGTGGACTGATGACCTGTGAAGGTCGTGGGAATCCGCTAGATGAAAGAAGCACAGGATCGGTCGATGTGGTGATGCTTGAGAGGTCTATGGCCAGCAGTGGACATCTTTCGACTGAATTATTATTATCATGCTAAGTACTATGATCTTCTTCTTCTCTCGTGTCAGGAAGAGCTATACGAAAATAGCTCATGCTGTGGTGAAAAGATTAGCCAGTCAGCAAGGTTGGTAGCGGGACTGACTGCCCAGGGTGCGCCGGACGTACTTAAGTATCATCACTCGTGGAGGCTCCTTTTATGCACCCCAACCAAGTACTATGTATGATACGTACTTGGGAAACAAGGTTCGGACAGTGATAATGATTCTCCTTTAAATATAATCTGGCCCTATAAGTTACTAGAGTCGCACCTAAAAACAATGTTTAAAGATTTATCTGTAAGAAATCGTGATTCACGTGTTGTACAGGTGAATACACGTGAACAGTGAATCACGGTTTCATATTACTTACTACTCAAACGTATAATTGATGGCTCATGCATGATGAATCAAAACGCAAATCTCTATTGTTTATAAAATACTTTTTATTTTTTTGCTATGTACCTAATTTTTTTTACGTAGGGAACTCTAGCAGCCAGAAAAAAACACGCTTCACGTTTTTTAAATCTTAACCGGTCAGAATCAATATTTACATTCGATTCGTTGACTCTACAATTTCGTATGAACGGAAGAGGTAAAAAAAGCGGTAAACTGTAATTTTCTATGTTCACACGCCAAGTTCGTACGAAAACTGTGCGCTTGCGCATGATGCTCGTTGATGTCTTTTGTATGAAAGATTTATATGACCACAACGATTTGGTTGAATTTACGATTTGAATTTTTTGTGGGACTTAATTTTTTTTCTAGTTTTTATAAATATTATTATTGAATTGTGATACTTTTCTGAGTTCAACATTCAAGGTTAAAGTTTTAGTTTCCAAATTGATAAAATAATGAGTTCTTGTGGTAATAATCACCGATCTTGATTTTGTTGCTGCATTCTAATTGCGCAACACACTAGTCATCGCAATGGCTTTGATTTTGACAGATCAACAATTTCCATATCAACGTATGTATTAACAATCCGACTTCTCCACAACTATGTACGACGCAATAAATATTGTTGTATTGTCAAAATCAAAGCCATAGCGATGACTAGTGTGTTCCGTAATTAGAATGCTGATCTTTTCTTCATTTATTTCTTTTATGATACTTACTTTACTACAAAGGAATCTCACTATGAATATATGTATATAAATGTAAGATAGTCATAGTGTGTTATTACAAGTATGTTTTATTACGTAGGTATTAAATAATGCTGCAATTACTGCCAGGTGGCTAGAACCTTCGCCTACAAACGTTATGTACGCCTAGATGTTATTATGATAACCTCAGGTAATTGAAAGTGTAGATATATTCTGCAGATATTGTATAATTGTTTTGTAGACAGAGTAGATTAGAATAATTAGAGATTTTAAGAATTGATGTTTAACTCAACGAGAATAGTTCATGCCGTGAAAGATTAGCCAGTCAGCAAAAGTGGTAGCGGGGTTAACTGCACATGCCAATTTTTCTAACTTTGGATAACTTTTATCTCAGGAATAATGTCTAACTTAAAGCTAATTTATACAATCATATACTTGGGAGCAAATAAATCGAGCCACTTCTATTTTTCACGTATAATTGTTATTATTTTTGGTACCTATTATGGAACAGATCAATTCGAAACGTATATCGCCTAAAAGGTTATTTGATAACCTTTACAATGAGGGTAGTTTTTTGTCAACTTAGTATACAGGGTGTAAAAAGACCCATCACATAGCCGAAAGCTACGCACTCTGTACGTCAAACTAAACTACATTGACCAAAAATAATTGCTGGGAAAAAACTTTTATTTTTTGGCATGAAAAAAAAATGCTTTTTTTTTGTAGCGCGCAAATTATGGTTGTAGCGATGCCGCGCGTTTGCATGCGTGCAGCGGCCACACAGCCGAGCCAAGGCGGTCGTGTGCGTTTGATATTCATTGCGTTTTTGTAACTTCAAATGCGTAATTATTTAGGAAAAATTGAAATTTTTGAAAATGTTTGTATGGAAAAAAGTTTAGTATTGTATAAGTAGTACTTGGAAATCATTTTTGGAAAAAACTAAAAAAAAAATGTGTACTTTGACCTTCAATATCTCCAAAACCAATGATTTCCCAGGTATGGTTTGTTCGAAAAAAATGATCCCAATGATGGGTAGAATACGTGGTTTTCGTTATCGTTAAGGGTCTTTTTGCACCCGATATAATCCATGAAACCAAAACTAATAACCAGGACACGTGAAAAACGGAGTGGCTCGATTTATTTGCTCCCAAGTTTAGTTTCTTAAAGCAAGATTTGATCTATTTTTCTCTGCGAAAAACAGAGATAGCATGAAACTTGCTTCAAGAAACTATTATATGTATACCACAGACAAATGTTATCTGGCGTTGATAAAATCGGCCGTTAATGGCTTTGCTTGACTTTTTATCGATCAATAATCCAACAGTAATAAAACTATAAGTTTAATAAAGCATTGATACTCAAACAAAAGTCATTCCACCTCCATGACGAAATAAAAGCCTAATCAATAGCGCTATGATTTTTGGAATGTTCTCTCAAAGCCACCCACGCTGCGCTTGCGCACTTGACTCGAAGGTTACTGTAAGGCCGCGCACCCATGTGCTGTTAGTGTAATATGGGTTTCTAATTATGTATGGAGCATTTTTGACGTATGATCCTTTGTTGGAAATATATCAGCCCACAACGTACGTGTCATACAAATGAAGGCTATCGAGAAGTCAACATAACTTGATAGATATGACGAATACAACTTAATAACCATATTAGCAATGGCAATCTATACATGTAAAAGGAGAAGCTGACTGACTGACTGACTGATCTATCAACGCACAGCCTAAACCGCTGGGGTTAGAAACTTGAAATTTTGACTGTAGGTTCCTTTTGCAACGTAGGTATCCACTAAAAAGGGATTTTTCGAAATTCAACCCCAAAGGGTGTTAAATAGGGGATGAAAGTTTGTATGGAAAATCGTCACTTAACTGGTTCAAAATTTCACGCAAGCGAAGCTGCGGGCGAAAGCTAGTCTCTTCATACAAGTCCAAAAGTCCGGTTATCCTATTAAACTATCAACACTTAGGGCGAGATTCATAGACTGCACTTAGACTTTACTTAGCTAAGTAAAGTAGGCGTTTCATACGAATATGAACATTATTTGTGTAAAATTAATGTTAATTTTCGTATGAAACGCTTATTCCAATTCCCTTATACGAATATGAACATTATCTTTATAAGAACAAGGTTTATATACCTATGAAACGATTACTTTACTTATCAAAGTAAAGTCTAATCTAAGTGGATCTCGCCCTCGTTTTCATTAATTCTCTGATTATACCACCCTTTATTCGAAACTGCATCTACTAGAATTTTAGTTAAATGGTTGTGTAACCAGAAAATTCTAGAAGTTTAAGGTAAACTGTTAATTAACAAGAGATTTAATGTTGGTGAATATCAGCTAAGAAATAAGTTCTCCAACATTACCGGACTCCTCATAAATCCTTGATATTGAACGTGCTTAAAACAGTATTTGGCTTGACTCGGAACTCCTCCGAAGTGATAGTTTTAGCATTCAAGTCATTTGAACGTAAAATAATTTTCTAAAACGTGTATAACAAAATTAAGAAAATGGTTATTACAGGAATGTTCCTATTCAATTAATGAGATTTTTAATAAATATCCCTGCAAATTCTTTACTCTTGATTGTGCATTAAAGTCTCAAGTACTGTAATTATAGACACAATAGATAAACAATGGCACTGACGAACCGTTTCGTCGGTCGGGCCGATACAGACAGAAATAATATCTGTTGTTTTGAATGTTATTTATTATTTAGTTAAGTTATAGAATAGAAGTAATAAATAATAATTATGATAATGTGATTCAATTTGCATGCCGCTGTGTCGGCGAAACATGATGATCTAAACTATGTAACAACTTTGTAAGTACCGTTGTTTCTGGCAAATGAAAATATGTGTAATGTGTATAATCCACATTTTATTTGTTTGTCTTTCTCAGCTTTCACAAGGTTCTCGTCATGAGGGACTGTGATATCAACAATCATTTTGCGGCGCTCTGTTCGATCTATTACCACTATATCAGGCTTATTGGCAACAATAGTCCTGTCAGTGATAATATATCGATCCCAGTACAGTGTGGCATGACCATTCTCGAGAACTGGGTCGGGCACATACCTGTAGTACGGTACTTCTGATACTATTATTATAACAAATTTTTGGAGTATCCCATCAGGTTTTACAATTTTTGACTAATTCTGCCTTTTAGTTTTGCAAGGATTTAAGATTTGATCCCTCATTTCAGCTGTACATTCTTATTACTACTGTACCGCCAATGAAGGTTGCAACAAGGTCACGCACATGTCTTGCGCATGAGTTGATTACAATGTAATTAGTTGCATTATTGGATTGTAATTAATTTATGGCATTGTAATTGTAATTATAGAAGTTTTTTTTCTTTTATATTGAAATATTGTCAGGTATCTTATGTGTTGTAATGAAAATAAATGTTAATTAATTATTTTGTGGTTGGTTTTGTTGAGTCATTTGGTTTTTTGTATTATATTATAACTTTCGTGAGATACATTCATATTTATAATGAAGGTCCGACCTCGCCGCGTGTTCAGCTCATGATTAAGGGCTGTTTCCGACATTAGTCGAGCAATACCGAAAAAGGCACATTTGGTTTTTGGTTGCATTTTTGTTGACATAAATAAATCGCAATCGAACCAAGGCCGAACCGTTCATTCAGACAGTTTTCAATTTCAAAAGCTGTCAAATTGTTTGATACAAAAAACAAAACCAATCATTTTGACAGTTTTCGTAAAGTGTGCGTTTGGCAACAATTTTGTTGTACGTAGTACTTATTACTTCTATGAGTGGAATTGGCTCCTTGGCTACGTCTATGTCATCAATGTCATCACCAATGATGTCACATGTCAGTTATCTTGTCTATTCATGTCCTGTTTTAATATTCAAACATAATAATAGTACGTGCTTCTATGATTATAACTGAGATATTCCAATCGTTTCCGACTATAATTAAGTATTACCAACCCGCATTTAAACTTTTTGTATAATTAAATAAAGCCAAAAGCGATAATTTTTTTAGAATAGTTGGTGCGCTGTATTCCTTGAGATTTCATGGTAGCGCTGTACGCTAACGTGGGTGTTTTTTTGAAACAGGAAAAGTACAGTTAATTCGGGGCGCTAAAATTTCTTGGAAATAGATAACAAGGTTTTTTATTTGATCATAGTTATTTGTTATACAAGAGTGCAAAGTTGCTTTTTAACCGCGTGCTCAATTTTGATGACCGAGCAAGCGAAGGATTCTAAAATTGAACACGAACGCAGTGAGTGATTCAAAAATTAAAATCCTGGGCGTTAGCGAGGGAATCAAAAGAGCACGAGGTGAAAAATCTTTGCACTCGAGTGCAACACGTAACTTTTCATCCCACTTCAGCGAGGAAATGACTTAATGTAAAAATAATAAACTTCCTCGTCGCTAGATTAATCACTCATTTTAGGTTTTTCACTTGTTTTCAAGTTTCTTGTTTTTAACCTAAGGTTTTAATAATAAGACGTGAAAAGAAATAGGCGCGCGTAAAGCAAATAAAAAAAAAGTAATACACCAAGAAGGTTCCGAGTCTGAGTTTTAACATATTAAAAAAGGTTGTATGATAAATTCGGCACCATGGAGGTAGAAGTAAATAGGTATAAAGAAGTTTTGAATTCACAAACTTGGTGCACACGATGTTCTAAATTCAATTTACTTTATCCTCTAGCGGATAAAAACGACTTTTGCACTCAGATATCGAAGACCAAAAATATTCTTTCCGAGATGGGGGGATGAAAAGTTATTTTGCTGAATCTGACCATTGCTTGGTCTGTAGTCTGTATTAGCAATAGTTGACGCGGTTTGAAGGAATTACACGAATTCATTTACACTCTGCATAGTGTTTCATTTCGCCACTTGCTAACTTATACTGGGGACATATACCCATTCTATGTAAGTATAAGTAAGCGGTCTTCAGTCGAGTGACGTCACCAATGACTCAGTTTCCGGTGAGGATGTGTGTTTGCTTGCACGGTCCGTGGGTTCGAGCTTGACCTTGGTATCTTGTGGATTTTAATAATCATCTTTATTTTATATTTGCCTTGTACAGGTTTAACTGGAAAAAAACATATTATCTGATTCGAGAAATGTTGGCGAACAAGTAATGAAAATTTAATTGTTGTATATGTTACGGCTAAAAGCTGTAGTGTGGTAACACCTAGGTTTAGCCGGCTACAACTTGGTGCGCCAGGTTGCAGGTAGTTAAAGCTAGGAATATCCTTGCCTAAAGGCCTCTACACACCAAAGCCACCGGCCTGGCGCGGCGGCTTCACCCGGCGGGTTATTGCCAGCGGTTTATTGCGACCAACTAAGCGAACGAACATGACGCAAAACAATTAGTGAGGTCCGCCAGGCTTTGGTGTACCTTAACACTCAAGATCAAACATGCGCGGAGCACATTTAAAAGTTTGGAAATGAGTTTTCTGCACGAAGTACATTTATTCATTGCGCGGATCATATGATTTGCAAGATTAAGCTGCACTTGTCGCGGTCAGTCCGTGGATGGGTAACCATTCGTTACACATCGAAACCCTTGGAGAGCACGTTAAACCGTAGGTCCCGGGTGCCATAGGAATACTCATGATAGTCGTTACGAGTAGTCAGAATCCTGACAGTCTGACAACTGATCTTACCTTACCCTGGTCACTCACATGCGCGTTTTCAAATTAGTATGGAAAAATTTGCATAAATCATTTGCAAATGTGGTCCCACTTTTGTGGGTTCACGTATTCTTACGAATGTGAGTGTCCGGGGTTAGGATATCGGCATTGCCCAGTTAGAGCGATTACGCACTGCATCGGATCCGAATCCGTGAAAATACGGATATAAAAAACTCGGACCGAATTCGGATATTGCTTTACGCACTGCATCCGATCCGAATCCGTGAAAATACCGATCTAAAGTAAAAATCTCGGACCGAATTCGGATGTTGCTTACGCACTTATCCGATCTCTGATCCAAATTCAAACAATTCAGTACTACGGCTACTTCGGTCCGTCAATTGTTCTTCCGAATTAGAAACTCACGGATGACATGAACTACCATACAAATAGTTCTATGGCTACTTCGGAACGTATTTTCACGGATTCGGATCGGATGCAGTGCGTAACCGCTGTTAGGGTTGCGGAGTTCTGATGGCAGTTGCTCCTTGTAAAATACTGGTATTCAGACGCATCTGGGTACACTGTAAGCTGACTCAAACATAGTTGGGAATACGGTACGCAGAGCAGTACAAATTATTCACTAGAGGTCGCTCGCGGTTTCGCCCGCGTGGATGTCGATTATCGCGTATTCCGTATTTTTTGGGATAAATGTAGCCTATGTCCTTCTTCAGGTTCCAGACTATCTCTGTACCAAGTTTCATCAAAATCGTCTAAAACGTGAAAGCGTCACAGACATACAGAGTAACTTTCGCATCACTACATAGTATAAAACAAAGTCGCTTTCCGCTGTCTGTCTCTATGTATGCTTAGATCTTTAAAACTACGCATCGGATTTTGATGCGGTTTTTTTTAATAGATAAAATGATTCAAGAGGAAGGTTTATACGTATTATACATTGCATCCGTGCGAAGCCGGGGCGGTCGCTAGTTTATAATATTAGTAGGGATTATTCTGTGCGTCTAGCTAAACGCGAGTACGCTTAAGGATATTATGATTTATGTACCAACTTTACGGCCAGCCAGTTTAATGGTCATAAAGTTCCAAAAGAACCTTGTTTTGTATGCATCTGACACAAAGTTGAAGCTCGTTGTTTACTCGACCGCGGCGACCGTGGTGATGCGTGCTGCGCACTGCGCATGCCAAGTAGCTTAGATATAACCTGCGTTGACGCATCTTTGTGTGTATGAGTTTTGACTTAATAGGGTGAATATAAATGTTGATAGACCAAATATAAGATGGATGGATTGTGTGAGAGATGATATGATTGAAAAAGGAGTAAATGATAGCGGGACGGATAAAGCCTGGCGTCGACTACAGTCGAAACGCGTCGAATCGAGTCGAGACGCATTTGTTCCGTGTGAAGACGAATCGACGCGAAACGGTCAGTAATCGCAAATCGTTAAAACAGAAATTCATGTGACAAGATTTGCGCGCGAGTGATGCGACTCGGCGCGTCTCGGCTCGTCGCCGATCAACGCAGTTTTATAGTAAATGCATAGGAAGCGAATTATTGCGATTCTATTGGACTCGACTCGGCGAGCCTAGTGGACGCTAGCCTTAATAGGGAAGAGTGGAAGAAGATGTCGAATATCTCGTGACATTTGTCCCCTAGTGAATACGATAGTGTAGTGTGCATAATCTTTAGTGTTCTTTGATCACCAACGTGAGTGGTGGCGTCATCTACCATCATGGTATTGCGACACACACGTTTAGAATTAATGATTAATGTGAATTCCCCCGCGGTGAGTGTATCTTAGAAATACCACAGCCAAAAATTTTGTTTTTTATTTTTGTTTCTTATCATCATCAATAATCAATCATTGTGGTGAATAACTTTTTTTGTTTATATCTGCTAATTAAAATAATCAATAGTTATGCTGAAACCGTACTAAATCTTACTTTTTGACTTCTCTATCTATGTCTCTAAATAGTATAAATTGAAGTCGCTTACCGCGTCTGTCTGTTTGTCCTCTTAACTTTTTCGAAACTGTGGATTTAAATGCGGCTTTCATTTTAATTTATGTAATTATTTCTCGATGGTATTAAGCTATGCTACTATAATATTAAGAAAATATGCAACACAATAGCAGTATTTCCATAATATTGTTATGTGCGGGATTCAGGTTAAGTAGTTTTTATGGGTTGATTTGTAAATATCTAGAACCAGGACTATCTCCATTTTTCTGCTATCTAAGCCCGTATTAATAAGTATTATAAGTATCTTTCATAATTATGAGAGCTCTCGATATCATTTGAAATGTTATCATACTTATAAAAAATAAAAAACAAACAATATTACTGGCAATATTGGAAAAACGTATGGCACAAGTTAGAAAGAGCGGCACGCGCATGCGCTCTAGGGTAGTAAGTAAAAAACAGCCATTGAGGAACGTCCAATATTTTTGCTATTTTCCCTTTTTATGATTAAATTTGTTTTGATAACTTAATAACTGATTGTGATTCAGTGTCTATGTTTTTAAAAAGTACCTTTAGTTCAATGTATAGGTACCTACAAGAATATAATATAATACACTACACTTTATTGTATACCATCTATACCATAGAACAGCGGCTCTCAAACTTTTTTGGCGACGGAACTCTTTTGAAACACTAAATATTTTACGGAGCCCTAAAATAAGCATGCCCTGGTTTTATGTTAATTTTTTAATGAATATCATACAAAAAAGGGTACTTTATATAACACTGTATTGAAATCTGCGGAGGCCTAGCAGAGGCCTTGCGGAGCCTCAGGGCTCCGCAGAGCATACTTTGAGTATGGCTGCCATCGACTATAGTCAGTTTTTAAAGCAAGATTGTCTTAAATATTGGTAGACATTTAGAAGAAGTGGAACTAGTTTTCTGACAAGTTTTTTTCCCTGCTAAACTTAGGTATCTCCTAAGTTCGGATAAGGTCAAACACTCTTTTTTACATAATTAATGGTATAGTGTCGCGTTGATTTAAAAATACATAACGATATCTTTGACATTCTAGAAGCGGTTGATATTTTTCGACCTGATATAAAAACCCTAACATACAGGGCGTAAACGAATTCGTGTAATTCCTTCAAACCGCGTGATCTACTGGTGACACTGATTGACCGTGCAAAGTTTTTCTCAGAAACAACTTTTTTTTTTTTCATAAAGCCTTTCTTGGTGTTTTGTGTCTGAGTAATTTTAGCGTACCAAGTTAATTGACTGCGTGGAGCAATGTCGCGCTAGTCGTGCCCGTCAGCTGTGTCGCCGTGCTTTCTTTTCACCTCCATCACCTCCTCGCAGAAGGAGGCGACGGCTTCCCACGCACTCTCGCTCCCAGACCATGGACAGAACCACGGCCGGAAGCGAGAGGTAGCTCTACTACTACTAGTCTGACTTACTCCAGCCTTATCATAACCTAAAGTCTAAACTAAGCCCCCGCAGGTGGGATTAGGGTAAGGTGCACCAACAATGGTTAGTCATAATACAAGGTACACACCAACAAAAACAGTAGCCACTTATTTGTACTATGACATATTTCTTTTAACAATAATTCCAAAAACCGCTTTCAACTGTACAGCAAAGCCTATTGCACATTACTGCGTGTCGTCACGCGCGCACATGTAGGATGCGCAGGCGCACCGTTCCTAGAAACATGCGCGCGCGGCGACAAACGACCAGTTACTCAAATTGCGTTACGTCGCGGCGTCGCGTCGTATCGTTAATAAATGATGTGATGACTGTTTTATGTCGGTGGGAATCGGAGGGTATGTTAGAGCTACATCCTATAAACAAAGTGGGGATGACATAACGATATTAAATGATACCTTTACGAACGTTAGCCTGCTATCCTTTTAAACTAGTTTGACTATCAGCAGATCCACAATAAACATAAAACTTGCTCTCAACAAAGGCTGTACAATTAAAAGCCTTTCGTAGTTAGACATTCTTGTTTAAATGACTGAAAAAAATAATACAAAATCGCCGCTTAATTTCCATTACTGTCAAGAGAGCGGCTCAGGTGGTCTTAATGTTAATCGACCATGGTCTCCGCAGACCCTTCGACGTTTTAGTGTTTACGACCATTTTCTCCTTTGTTTTTATGGAACAAACGTGTTCATGAATTTAGATAGTCCCGACTGAGGTTTATGCATTTGTAATTAGCTGTTTTTTCTGAGCGTATGAGGACTGTTTTGATATTATTTTTAATGATTGTAAGATGAATAATGGTATTAGGCGTTGGTTTTTGGAAATTCATGACGTACTCCATGATATATTTATACCACAGTCTACCTATATCTTACTCCTTACAGTCGGTCAACGTAGAACATTGTCGCAGAGCAATCGTGCGGGGGGTTGCGGGGTGAAGGGTGGAGGTTATGTCCCGAGTAGCCAATACTGTATACTAGGGACATAACCTCCACCCCTACTTAATTTTGACATTTCATAGGACCTGTCAAATGTATGGGCGTTGACCCACTGTATGTAGTAAGTAGGTACACTGTGCTTATACTTTGTTGATAATCCGCATTTTGCATAATTTCATTATTGTAATTAATATTACCTATCGCTGTGTATAGACTCAATTAATTTATTCACTTGACAGACAGATATGTGTTGCTGGGGAGTTTGTTGCGCCATTTCTTCTTCACAGCAAAAACACTAGGTAGCGGTGAAGAGAGGGCGCTTTTGGGGGCTGTCTCATATGTAATATTTACGTTCAAAAAGAACTTATGAATATAAATATGCAATTACAATATTTAGCCAAACTATGTAGTTCGCTCGTGTAGTGCCGGACAAGCACACACGAGCACACTAGTAAACAATAGCACTACCTCATCTCTTCCCGTGGGTGTTGTAAAAGGCGACTAAGGGATTCTCTAGAGAATGGGCAGCAGCGATCTCTGAGTACTTTAACAACCATACTGCGATCGCCAACCCCTTCCTTTTTGGGGGAGGCCTATGTCCAGCAGTGGACGTTTTTCGGTTGAATGATGATGTAGTTCGCTAGCTTGGATGTAGTATGCAGTGTGATTTATAATGCAATATGGGACTCAAACCAAAATAATTGTAAGTACAACTTGTTAAAGACAGAGATTGAAAATCGCGACGCTTCTATTGTTGGTTAATCGCCAGTTTCAATATCCTATCTATCGGCGGTTTGCCTTACTACAGATAGAAATTTGACATTACTTCTATGGAGCTTATGCCAAATTTCTTTCTCTAGTAGGTGAAACCGCCGATAGATAGGTTATTGAAAAAGGCCGTTATTCCACATTATTCACCTGGGTGAACAAAGTTGAATCTTTGGTGTCCTCTTACCACCTCCGATTTATTTCACCAGGCCTGTTTGCCCACATATTACATAAAACATACGCTTGCTACTACATCATATCATACGACTGGTCTAATAAATTCAATACACGACTCTGTCATGTCGTCGACACACCGTTTTCTGTTATCATGTGAACCGCCATTACGACTGCAGTACAGTTAAATTCTCGTGAAATAATACAACAAACTGTTTTGCTGACTTTAAACAAAAAGCTTATAACTATGACTGGTTTTGAAATGGTCGTTCAAGCTTTAGGTTTGCGGTTGGTGGTTAACTTGGGTAAACTTATGTTTGTTAAAACATGCCAACAATGGGCAACCATTTTACAGTTACATGGAACTGATGGAATACAAACGACAGTCCTCAAAAGTACATTTCATCGCTTGAAAGTGAAAAGCTCGGGAATGCAATTTTTAAAAACTACCTAAGTTACTACAAAAGAGAGCCGCTCTACGCGAAATTAGTTGTAGGCGCTGAAATTAAGCTTTTAATGAATATAGTTGACAAGCTTTTACCCGCAATTTCGCCTGCGTGTAAGCCCACAGGAACCGTGCAATGACCAAAATACATTCACGAGCTTTTCGCTCTCATCATCTGCCTAGCCTTTTCCCAACTATGTTGGGGTCGGCTTCCAGTCGAACCGGATGCAGCTGAATATCAGTATTTTACATGGAGCGACTGCCTATCAGACCTCCACAACCCAGTAACTGGGTAATACGATACTCTTGGTAAGACTGGTTGTCAGACTTTCGGGCTTCTGACCAACAGTAACGACTGTCAAAGATCTACAAATGACAGCCGGGACCAACGGCTTAACGTGCTTTCCGAGGCACGGAGGAAACTCGCTATGGTAAATGGTCACCCATCCACAGACCAACCTCGGCAAGCGTGGCTTAACCCGGAAGATCGGTCTATGCGGCTGTAATTATTTAGCCACGAGCTTTTCGCTCTATGGCGACGATTTGAGATAAACCCTAAAGGGGCTATTCCGAATCGAGCTGCCACCTGCAACAGCCGACAGCACGTGCAGCGGCTAGAGGTGACGCTGGTGAGGCTAGTGTCGTGCGTGGTGCGACTTCATGCAGTCGCTGCACGTGCTGGCGGCAGTTGCCGTTGTAAGCTCGATTCGGAATAGTACCTTAATGCAACCCAGCTTAATAAAACATGCCTAATGATTAAATCTAGCACCCGTATGATTTAAATAAAGTAACTAAATAGTCAATAAAAACAGTTCAAGGAACCTCTTAAGTTCTTTCAACCTAATAAAATAAAAAGTTTGTGTGTTCGTTTTCTACGCGTTTGCGCAGTTGGAACTTTGTTGTTGGCACTTGCGCGAAGGTTTCTGACATAGTACCATCAACGTATGTGGCGCGCGAGTCGTATCCGTGATGATCTCCAAAATCTGCGTATTTGGTTGACATTCATTGTGTTCCGCATATTTATTTTGAAAAGGTGTCTAAATAAGCCTACATATTTAATATTGACCTCGATTTTAACCAAGCAGTTTTGGAAATATTTAGCTTTGAAATTTTAGAGACCCGAGCGATCAATTTTTATTTTGGAGATTGAGCCATCCGATAATTTGTAGGGGGGAGTAAAATTTATATGGAGAAAAACTTCTTCCACGGGCAAAGCTGCGAGAGCACAGCTAGTCTATAAATAACAATTAATCACTTAATGACAAGTGTAGATGACTAACAACGAGTAGGCACATTGGCCCTACAATGATTGTCTCAATTCATCGCGTACAAGGAATAGTAATGTCAACTGCGCGTGAGTCAGTGTGACGCATAAGAATGTTGCGTGTGCGCAGATCAATCGATACATGACAGAAGTCATTGTCTCTTCATTGAATGGCATATTACCAGTTGTGGTCTTGCTATTTTGAATTTTGTTAGTTTTTTTTTTTTTTGAAGACTTATGTTAAAGTGTACTCTATCAAAGAACTTTAGGACTTTGCTTTGGAAAGTAAACATTAAAATTTTTATTTCAAGTAAACCAGATTTTAGGTACTTTTAAAAGGTCAAAACTAGGTGCATGGTTCCAAAAGAAAGGTTCTATGGAGAAGAGCCAGCAAGACACTCCATGGATACTCTTTTTAAAATTGTAGATTATGACAATTCCATTACAATAGTGTGAGAAACAGTATGAGAATAATGCAGGTAACTATTTAAGAAATAAACCCACAAAGGGTAATACCTAGAGAGATATGCCTTTTATTAGGATTTAGGATTGTCATAGCAGTTTAGAGCTGACCAGTCCCGATAGACTGCACCCGTTCAAGACAACTGTTATACAAATGATATAAGTGGTCAATAAGTTCATTACTCTGTCAAATGATTGGTATTTAAGAATTTAATTCACAAAAGGAATTATAAATACTTGCAACACCAAAAAAGATAATTCACGTCACGATTTTGACAAAAGCATTACATTCCTGACCGCGAGCGTCGTTTGCTTTTTTTTTACAACCTGCCCGAGATCTTCTATTTTCTATTCCACTGACAAACCGTAACTAAAGCCGTTACATAAAAAAATAACAATCGTAATTATCAATCAGTTAATCCACATTTCTAGCAGGCGGTTAGCAAAAAGTTCAACCGTTAACAAAACAATACGCGGCTGTCAGTTGGTCTTATAAGCTCCCGTTAAAACTAACCCTTTGTATGCAGATGTGATGACAGGGGTATAATGGTACCGATTACATTATTCTTTTTTTAAACGCCTACTGGTGTTTTTCATAATGTAGAACAACTTTTTTTTAGAAGAAAAAAGTTTGACACTGTTTGTGGAAGTTTTTTCTCCTTTGACAGCGGGTGTTTTTTTATGTTATGATACTGGTATGACATGTAGAAAAAAAAGTGGGTCAGTATTTTTAAATGAAGCGTGTATGTAAATAAAACAAAAGCGAATCACGTTCCAGCACTTATTAGAATTAATTGTCGGAAGTGATTTATTCTATTGTGTTTGAAGAATTCTTCGCGAGACTTCTCTACATAGTATAAAACAAAGTCGCTTCCCACCGTTTGTACGCGTAGATCTTTTAAACTACGCAACGGATTTTGATGCGGTTTTCATCAATAGACAGAATGATTCAAGAGGAAGGTTTGTATATTAATTGCACCCGTGCGATGCCGGGGCGGGTCGCTAGTTATAAATAAAATAAATAACAGTTTATATCTAAAGGACATTGCCAAGGTTTGGACCAAGTGTTGCCTAGGAGTGTGAGCTGAGATATTTTTTCTAATAATAACTGATTGATACCTAATAATTATGTACTACAACATCAAAAATACAATTATTACAATGATAATTGAACGCACAATAACTGTTTAATAGTTGATTACTACATTTGTTGCTATTAAGTTCATTTTTTCCAATAAAAATATTCAAAACTTGGACTCCTGAGATAGATTTTTATGCGCTTTGGATTACAGATTAGTGATGATCTGAGGAATAAAATGCACTATAAACTTTTATTTAATAACTTATTTACAAAATAAAGTACAGTTACACCACAAGTTAATAATTAAGTCTTAGCTTTAATTACAAGAATACCAATGATATATCTAGATTACTAAGATTATAAATAATTTAAACATACTGAAAATAGTTAGACGGGCTTTATATCTAACTAGCGTCACGCCCGAGCTAGGTTTATACAAACCTGTGTTTCAGGCCATCACTTTACGGCTGATTATAATAAAAGGGACAAAAACATTATATTATGTATGACATATAAAAATATGTTTCTACTGACTACGAGACTAAACATTTCTAATAATAAAAGTAAGTTATGATATGAGTAGGTATACAAAAATAATTACTTACGGAGTATTAATAGATAACTAACTTAAAGTTACTGAACTATTACTAGAATATTTTCTGTGTCTGAATAGTTAAGGTTAGTTAAATATTCTGCTATTTTGAGACTACATTTTTTATAACTTAAACTATACATGTTTAAGAGCTTGTTAAGCTTGTTGTACAAATAGGATCCTAGGAACATATAAAATCTATTTGCAAAAGCATGTCTACTTGGGGTCCTTATGCAAACCAAATCTTTCCTTCTCTTGTCTGTGGGTGATGGGAAAAATGGAAGTTCTGTATGTTGGAGTAGTACGACATTTAGAATAAATAATTGGCGGACTGTTAGCACATCACATGACAAGTAAAGCTGGTGCGTGGGAAATCTAAAAGGGCGAAAGGTAGCAACCTTTAGAATTGCTCTTTGAGCACGTTCTAGAGGCAATAAAATTGATTTTGCGGCCCCTCCCCAGGAGGTTATGCAATAGGTGAGAATTGATTGACACAAAGCTAAATAAACCTGTTTAATTAATTTATAGTCGGCTATGTGTCGTAAATGTTTAAATATATATATCAGTTTACGTACTCTAGTACATAACAGATCGATATGTTTACGGAAATTTAGATTTGTGTCAATCGTGACACCTAGATATTTAATATGATCAGCTTTAACTAAAGCGGGACAAGTGCATGCAGTGTCACTATGTGAGCATTCTAGGCAGCACTTGGTCCAACTTCCATACAAAAGTAGACAATGTCCTTTAAGCTTTTCTATCAAATCTATTATTGGGAGTGGAAGATCCTAGACTACTTAGACCAATTGGCCCATGGAAAGCTATGCAAGGTCTATTGAAAAGCGAATTTTGAAGGAAGTCATATTCCTAACATGCCCATTTCGCCTAACCTAGTCAGTCTAACGCAGTCTACAGCTGGATATAATTCCAATCGGAAACGGGCGAACTTGCTATAAAAAAAAAACTTCCTGTCCTTTTCCCAACTATGTTGGGGTCAGCTTCCAGTCTAATCAGATGCGGCTGAATACCAGCATTTTACACGGAGCGACCGCCATCAGACCTCCGCAATCCAGTTACTGGGCAATGCCGATATCGTATTCGTATGGTCACCGGGCCCGACGGCTTAGCGTGCTGTCCAATTGTTATCGGTAGCGGGTAGCGCTGGACAGTGTTGTCAGGGGAAGGTAGTCGTCGGTATGGATCAGCACACCCGATGTTGTAGGGGCGGTGGTCTTTCGACGAAGCGGGAGCATTCGGTGCTGAACAGTTGAAGAACTCCGACCTTTTATATCTGACTATCTTGTCCTTATTTTATGATCTTGTAATAATTGTGTAAAGTATTATATTGTGATCTAGTTTATGTTACTAACACTGACCCAAATACAAGTACTCTCAATGGTGGAGAGTCTATGTTGGTTTTATTTAGTACATTTACCTTGCTCGCAATCCTGACATACGGATATTAGCTATAACTGTAATGATAGAATCACCCCTAAACGATTATGTTGTTGTGTCTTTTACACAAGACACGGAGGGGTCTCGATGTGTAACGAACGGTCACCCATCCACGGGCTGACCGCGGCAAGCGCAGCTTAACCTTGCAAATCGTATGATCTGCGCAGTTGTTTGTTAGCCATGAGCCCACTCGCCACAGTTACAAGCTACTAGAAGTCGCCCGCAGCTTCGACCGCGTGGATGTCGTTTATCGCGTAAATTAAATATTTCGCGGTTTTTGGGATAAAAGTAGCCTACGTCCTTCTTAGGGTTCTAGACTATCTCTGTACCAAGTTTCATCAAAATCGGTTCAGCGGTTTAGGCGTGAACGCGTAAAGCGTGAATTACATAGAAACGGCAAAAGGCGCAGGCACGGCGTAGGCGCGTCGCTTTCATACATTTTGTACGAAAAAAAATTGAAGCGGCACGAAAAATGTATGAAAACGACGCGCCTGCGCCGTGCCTGTGCCTTATGCCGTTTCTATGCAATTCAGGCCTAACGCCTGCGAAATGTACGGACAAGTTGGTACATAGCTTATGGCAAGCCTATGTATGAGCCTATCTTAGTAACTTGGAAGAGGTGGGCACCTTCCAAGTTCTAACGCTATTATAACACTCAGTGTTCCGCTTCCGTATCTAGTTCACTGTCTCCAACACTGTATAAATGGAATCCGTTTCTTTGTTGCAGTAACAAGCCGACAATGTGACGGGTCGCGGCAGTTTCCCGCCGAAACGTGATCGTCCGCCATCTTGATTTTATCAGAGACAAGTGTTGCCAGGTGAGAGAATTAAAATTCTACTATTTTTTCATCGAATTTAGGTATATTGTGTTTATCATAATTATATATCAATTAGTTTGCATCATCAGTGGGCCTACCACGAATGTTTTGACGTAAAGTAACGTAAACGTAACGTTAATGTGAGTGAAATTTGAATCGAACATACTATCCTATAGCATTTTGCTTTAAACTTATGCGACAAGCACAATTTATTAGATACGAGTAAAGTTTTCAATACAATTAAATATTATGTGTGAAACAAGTATTCCTAACTTAAAATTCACTTACATTACGTAACGTTAACGTCACTATACGTCACAAAATTCGTGTTTACATTTGTAAATAATTACGTGTACGAGACAGATTATATTTTTTACTGCGGTACATATTTGCATAGTAGGTATTTTAAAAAAAACATCTGGGCCTACTGAGCAATACAATTCGTTGCAATTTAATACATCGAATTTTCAAATATCGAACACATTATTTTAGCTAAAAGAATAGAAATGTTCTATCGGTACAATGTGTTACCAACATAACAACTTCGCTTTCAATCAGACGAGACTGCAATCAAATGCAAGCCTGGAATAAAAAATAAAATAGGTCCAAACATTTATCCTAAGTCTATAAAAGGCAGATAATCGCTAAGAATCTCGCTAAAGTTGCTATTTCCTTTAATTACTAACATAATGCGGTCAGACAGCGTCCTACGTGAGGATTCGCAGTTTCTTCAACAAATTGCATGGATCGGTGCGTCGGCCATTAGATTTATTGGGCGAATAAGCTATGCCGTTTTTATAGCTTAATAGCTTGGGAAATGACTGTATTCAATGCAATAAAAGGTATAGAAAATCTTAGAAGCGTTTTTGCTTGAATTCTGCCTTATTTAAAAGTGAAAAGAACGTTTTCAAGTGATTGAAATGATAGAATTTCATGGACGTAGAAATTATATGGTCGAGTACAAAAGCGTCCTGAGTTTACATACATCACTAGAGCGCGCGTCAAGGCACACCGTCATATAAACTTAGAAATACCAACAAACTAATTTAAATCCTATGTCGTCATCACAATGCCTAATTTAACTTACAGCCATACGAAGATTCGACTGCACCCACTGACGTAAATTAGTCTTTATTTTCGCGTTTTATTTATATTTCTGTCCATGTGTTTCTACGTCAAAGTAGAATTATAATTGGTTTTAACCTGCTTGTGGAAGCAATCGGTCGTACCTCGAAATTTCTTGCCGGCTGGAGTTTCTTGCCGGCTCTTCTCCATGCAACCTACCTTTTTGAACCGTGCACCTAGTTTTGACGTTTTAAAAGTGCCTCATCTGGTCTATTTGAAATATAAAACTTTGACTTTGAAATTCAATTTTATTCGAGTTTTTAACATTTTACGTATATTTGAGAATGTATTATTTAATTGTTTACATGGCTATTTCCTTAATCGTTTTGGACAACAATGAACAAAATATTTACTACTACTTGCCGACAATTTCTATGATAATCATAATAATTTTAACATCAATATTTTGTGCTTCTCGTACCAACATTTCTAGTAGTATCAACCACCAACTCTCAAGTGAACGGGCGCCGTCAGTTGGGGCTGGTCATCTTTAATCTGCCATGGCAAATTAATTGTAGGTACTCTTATTAGCATAGTATATCTTATATTGTTCTCACATTTATTTTTCTCATTCACAATGTAACCAAATTTTTGTAAATATTCGATGAAAAAGAGTAACCATGGAGTTTATTGCCCGTTCTTCTACACTTTAGAACGCGGCAGTAACTTCTTTTTTTCTTCTCGTCAATTCAAGTGCTAGTAAATCGTCTAATTGAAATAAAGCCTTTGACTTTGACAAGAAAAACGTGCCATAAAAACGAAAACACATAATTTTTCCATAACTTCCTATAACTTACTGTAGCAACATAACAAAAATAAGTCGTGTGCAATTTAAAATATATGTCCTGCGGCTTAGAATTTATTGTGACAACGCAACAAGCAACAAGGCGTTGGAGTCTTCCTTAAACATTTTATTTAACTTGGCAGAGCTACTATTGGTACACGACTCGATAATGAATACAGCATAGAAATTGCGAATGTATTTAAATTATGTTTGCTGTATTACCTCGCTTTCTCATACGATGTACTGACTTCGTGGATTTGCAGATGATCGAACATCGGGATCCGATTTTTATTTAAACAAAGAACAAGTACAGTACGACACAACTAGTGTTGCCAGGCCTGTCTTTCAAAAAATCTGGGAATTAAGTGAAAAAAAAAACGTGATTAGGACGGAAAAATCGGCACGTAGAAACCGCTTGTCGCACAGTCGCCCATCATCCGCCGCCCGCTCGTCTCAGACACTCCTTCCTACGTTGATAGATACTTTATAAATCATCGTAACCGTAACAAAGTTTCTAAAATGTGCGACCGAACTTTGTGCCATTTAAGGTTATTCACAAAAGCTAAAACCATATGGCTTGCCAAAGTACAACACCTATTCTTTTAACTACATGTCATTCGGCTTTAGCCAACACAATAAGATTTATTCCACCGATGTGTATCTAACAGAATTTTAACAAGGTGTCGCACTAGGTACACTAGGAGTGAACAAGTAAAGAAGTTTCACAATATGGGGTGATAAGTGATAACTCATAAAATAGATTCTCAACAAATTAAAAATATTGATAAGGAGTATGATATTTGCTGCTGCAGTACAGTCACACCGATAATTCAGCCCTCATCAAGCTGTCTCCCGCCAGCAAAGCCTTAAGCCGAGGTCCGGGTCCCACTAGGGCTCGCCCTTAGTGCTGTTGTTGCTAGTAGTCATGATGTTAGTGTAGTATAAGTAGTTAGCTTAGGTTAAGTATTTTACTTCCCTCTACTGGAGACACTTCAGGTCTCGCCAATAACTGCCCGATTACGTAGAAACGGTCCGGAAGGACCAAATAAAGCAGCCCAAAAAAAACAAGCTGAATTTACTCTTCCTGTTTATTAACCCTTTCCCTGTCCCGTGAATCACATACGAACCAAGCGCCGCGGCAGCAGCACGTGCAGTCGCCATTGGCTGCTGCAGCGGCGCTTGGAAGCCATTTCATACAAATACATACAAACGAGTAGCGCAGCTGCGGCCGACTTCTTGCAGTCGCTGCACTTGCAGTCGGCAGTTGCAGTTGGCAGCTCGGTTCGAAATAGTACCTTAACCGTTCAAAAAACTTCTACTTTAATTATGTCAGCAGGCACATTATTTGGTTTTCCATAATTCATCATAATATATTTTCTCTGTTCTTCTTCCTTCTAGTCTTTGCAACTCTAACCAGATGCGGCAGAATACTAGTATTTTGCACGAAGCGACTGCCATCAGACTAATAATAATTAACTTCATTAAACAGTCCATTTAACACCCCCTCCCATAGACCAAGTTTATTTTTACCATATTTCACAATAGTTTTGCACCCACCTGGGACGGTCCATGACTGTACTCCAATAGTGCAGCCGTGGATAGTCCCTGGTTGGTGCCCCATCCCGTTTTAGATTAAAGTTCTCAAAGGGGCCTCTGCGCGTTGGACCTGTGTCCCCCGTATGCCTTCCAAAGGACCGGACATCTTCCGCACGGAAGATGAGCCGTGAATTTACACAGATTAACTTCAAAATTAATTATAGAAGCTAGGCATATCATTTTTCGTAGTTTCTTCCTCTACCTATTCCGTAGCATCGATTTATAAAACATAAGTGGTATTCTCCTAGTATTGCTAAAAAGATCGCCTTTTGCACTTTCCTGCATTGTGCCAGATATCTATAATCTGCTCGTTAGCTGCGACACCTCAATAGGCAAGCCTTGAAGATGTGCGTAAGATTGTCGCGAAGACTATATATTTGGATCAAAGTATAAGTCTGCCCTTTCTGGGCCAACAAAGTGCGTATCCTATTGAGACACAATCAACTGTTTCTATAGGAGGAGAGGTACCTTATTAGTGTATTTACCTCATTACGAATGGTTGCAAGCATGGCTTGCCGACTTTAGTTAGGAGATAGGTCAGAGGAACAAAACTTTTTTTTTTACTAATTTTTCTACTAAAAGAAATTTTGATAAATCGCAACCGAATCAAATCCAAACCGTTCGTTCAGACAGTTTTCGTTTTAAAAACCTGTGAAATTGTTTGGCACAAAAAACAAAACCATTTTGATACTGGTATAGATCGTTCGGTTTGACGTCATAACCGAACTAATGAGACAAAATTAGTCTCTGTAGTCCGGCCCCGAACAAAACAACCGAACTATTGAGACTAGAGGAACCCCGCATGGAATTTATAAAAAAAAAAAAAAAAAAACTCTTTTTCTTGCGGTAGGGGTAAGTGATCGTATCTAAACCACCTAATATAAAAGACAACAACAAAATCGTTCAGGGATGATTCTATCATTGCAGTTATAGCTAATATCGGTGTGTCAGGATTGCGAGCAAGGTAAATGTAGTAAATAAAACCAACATAGACTCTCCACCACTGAGAGTACTTGTATTTGGGTTAGTATTAGTAACATGAACTAGATCACAATATAATACTTTACACAATTATTACAAGATCATAAAATAAGGACAAGCTAGACACATATAAAAGGTCAGACTTCTTCAGCTGATCTACACAGAATACTCCCGCTTCGTCGAATGACCACCGCCTTTATAACCTCGGGTGCGTTGATCCATATTGACGACTACCTTTTTTTGTCAACATTGCCCAGTGCTACCCGCTACCTATAACACTAATAAGGTTCTAATAAAAAGAAGAGCAAAATAAAAAAATGCGAAAAAAATAAAAAAAACCTCGTCTCAAATATCTCTTGACGAGCGGCGAGATTTTCGCCGAAAAAGCAAAAGTATGAACATGAGTGATCGCTCGGCGCTAATTCTTGTATCGTAATTGATTTCGGAGCTGAAAACGATGCAATAAATAACGTTTTTGTAAAGAAAGCTATATTTAGCGCGCCGAGATTTATGTTCACTGCGTTTGTTTAGGTTACTTTACACTTTTACGGTGGAGTCAGATTTATCGGATAGATCGCCCGCAACTTCACCCGCGTGGATGTCGTTTATCGCGTAGATATTTCGCGGTTTTCGGAACAAAATTAGCCTATATCGTTCTTCGGGTTCCAGACTATCTCTGTACCAAGTTTCATCAAAATCTGTTCAGCAGTTAAGGCGTTAAAGCGTAACAGACCGACTGAGCTACTTTCGTATTTGTAAGGATTATTACATCAATATTTTGGTATATAAATTTCTACCGTTGAGGATATTAAAAGTCCTTAAAAACTCTAGTTGTTGGCTTTCAATAACTTTTAGCTTTTTAAGGCCCACTTGAACTTACTCGCTAAAAGCAATTAGAACTGAACAAATTTAAATGTCATTTTGTTTCTGTCAATTGTTTGAAGTTGATAGAGACAGAATGACGTTTTAATTATGTTTAGCACTCATTGTATTTAGTGAATTGTCATGCAAGCGGGCCTAAAAATTCTTTAATAAGTCAGTAAACTCATTTATCCGACAGACTATAGGTACATTCTTAAGGATCGGTTTAACTAATGTATATTCCGGCACTAGCTCAAGCATGCATATCACTCACGAAAGTTATTATGTAAAGACTATACATAAAGTTATGTATGGAAGTTCGCCATTGTTCTTTCTATTTCTAGTAGGGCAAAACTTCAAACTAGAATATCTTTAATTCGTGACTTCCTTCAATAGTAAGCCTTAAGACAAAACTGTTCAGGAATTCAAACTCTATACTTATACATACGTTTCAACAGCGTATGCAAAAAATTATGGTAACAAAGATTTGTATGGGAGTTTGCCATTGTTCTTTAGTCTACAACGGGTGCAAATGTACTGAAAACAGTTCTAAGTTTTTACATGGATGCTTCAAGCACTCGTATAAGTCTAAACCTTCTTTTATAAGTGCTAAGTGGAACCAAAGCTGAGCAGAGGGCACGCGTCTGGCATACAAATTATATTCATACGAGAAGTTAGATTGATATTCAACATTATAATAACATGGTTATTATTTTAATAAGAATCGTTTTGAATTTTTACGCAAATATATCATGAAGCCGAAAATATTAGATTTATTTAATATTCACAGACGTCATATGGGGCCCTCCGTGTCCAATATAATAAAACGGATGGGGTTGTCCTGGCGTTACAGTGCGTCAGGGATGTTTGCAGAGGCGCGTGTAGACTTGCTTTTTCTTTTTTTTTTGGACTTCTTGTAGATTCTCTTTGTGGACCGTTTCTATGTAATCGGGCAGTTATTGGCGTGTCCTGAAGGGTCTCCAGCCAATAGGCATGCTTTGTGGTGTAGACTGCTTTTATACCATATAAAGCGCAAACGCGAAAGTAAGAATGATAGCGTATTCAAATAAAAAGTGTTTTATGGACTGTTTAGGAAGTCTTATTAATTTTATTTGAGTAGTATAACATAAACGTTTTTAAACTTTCGTGATTTGTACACATTATAAAAATCCAGACTCGGGTTTAATCGCGTAGAAACTTTAAAAGGCACAAAATACCTTGTTGTACCCACGGCCGGTGTATTTCGGCCGAAACGTCGAATGAAAAGGTATTTCGTGCCTTTTAAAGTTTCTACGCGACTAGACCCGAATCTGTATTTTTAGAAATAGTATTACATAGTCTATAAAATACTTTTTATTTCAATATGCTTATTATTCTTAGTTTTCAAGTTCATGTTGGTGACACGGATTCATTGGTCCCAAGTGTAATATTAATTAGAGACAGTATTGTTTTTCTTCCTTTAATTTAAGTGTGATATATCGTTACAAGTATTTACGTTGGCAGTAAAAGTAAAATCCTCTGACGTAACAGCCAAGAAAACATGTACTTACACTTAAGGAATCCTCTTTTTATCGTTCCCAGTATTCCAAATTGGGTCTCACTAATGAAGTGGAAAAACTTGACAGGACAGGACTACTCCTGTTGACCTTGGGTCCAAATATAGATATGAGTCAAAACGAGAAAGAACTTTTTAATTTTCGAACTTTTTACTGCACTCTTGATTTTTTTATGTGATTTTTAATGCTTTTTAATGTACATATGTATATTTTAGGGTAATAAAAAAGTTTTTAAGTTTGTTATTGTTATTACAGAATGTTTAGATAACATCAAAGGCAGTATATGGTCAACGATTTCTTTTTTTTGTTGTTTTACGCAGAGTTTTATCCGATTTTATATCGATTTTTATGACGATGACAGTGATTTTTACATGTTGGTAAAATTTTTATCACGGTATTGACGATATTCGCATGGAATTGACATATTTTAACTTTTTTTTTTTTTTTTTTTTTTTTAAATAAAACGTTGCCCCACACTAAGATTTCTCTTGTATCGTGGGTGCGTTTACAGACACAAATCTCACAAACAAACGCCCAGACCCGAAACAACCATCTGTAGGCCATACAAATTTTTGTTCCGTGTGGGAATCGAACCCACGACCCGTAGCGCAGAAGCCAATCGCTTAGCCACTGCACCAAATGTGTCGTCACATTTGTCGTGTCTTAACTTATTTGACATATTTCGTATGCGTTGGTTGCAGTGCCTGTTTCCATAATCATAAAAAAAAAAACTGATGTAAAAAAGGTTATGTTTGTAGGTTTATTGATTTCGGAAAAAAACAAATCGCTGGGTCTCAAAAAAGGGGTTTACCTTGCAAAAGGTCGGTCAGTCCTAAATTTTGGATGTGTTACATCTTGGATTAAAGACCCTAAAAATAACTCCTTATCAATGGGTTTTACGCCAAAAATAGCTCATGCCAATTTTGTATAGAATCAAATTTCCTACAATAGTTTTTTCAAGCATTTTTTATAGCTAATAGTTTACGACATAATGCGATTTAGTTATACAATTATTAAGCATTTCTTATTTTTCATTCCCGACTCAAAAATAGAGGTGTAATACCACAGAATACGGTTGAAGCCTATGTTTAACCCACTGCGTAAAAAGAAGGGTGTTTTATAAGTTTGAAGCCTATGTCTGTATGTCTGTCTGTGTGTTTGGCATCGTAGCTCTAAAATGGATGATCAGATTTTGATGCGGTTTTTTTTGAGTGAAAGCTGATTCAATCTTGATGATTATCAGCTATGTTTGATGGAAATCGGTTCAACCGTTACAAAATTATCAGCTCTTTTTACAGTTAGGAAGGAGGTAGGGTGCATAAAAAGAGCCTCCACAAGTGACGATACTTAAGTACGTCCGGAGCATCCTGGGCAGTCAGCCTTGCTACCAACCTTGCTGACTGGCTAACCTTTTCACCACGGCATTGTCTATTCTCGGATAGCTCGTGCTGACACGAGAGAAGAAGAAGAAGATAGGAGAGAAAAGGTTTTAAACAATGACTTTTTGAGTCGGTGTTGTCCTTTAAAAACATACCTAAGTATTACTTTCGGACCCAAGTAACTTGTGTAACTGATGTAACTTACATATCAACTTGTACACTACTTAAATCAATGTCTATAATTATGCAATAACTTCAATACTGTTTGAGGCTGCTAACTGGTTGTTATTCGTTATCTGCCATCTAGAAGGCTCGCATGAGCAAATCTATATCTTTGAAATTACGAGCGATGTCGAAATATGAGACCTTGTGAATGCAGTGATTAAATGGTAGAGCGGGCAATTAATTGAAGTACAGATGGTAAGATAGAGGGTGTTGGTTTTCAACTTCCGCACACGTTTCTTTATGTTGTAATAATTTTTCCTGTCATTGACGTTGGAATATTGACCTTGGGTCAACACTCAAATTTTTTTGAACCGAATGTATTTTAATGACGACACGTTTGGTGCAGTGGCTAAGCGATTGACTGTTGCGCTGCGTGTCGCGGATTCGATTCCCGCACTCAACAAAAATTTGTATGGCCTACAGATGGTTGTTTCGGGTCTGGGCGTTTGTGTATGTGAGATTTGTGTCTGTAAACGCACCCACGATATAAAAGCAATCTTAGAGTGGGGCAAAGTTTCAATAAAAAAAAAAAAAAAAACTAATTTATGTCATTGGGTGCTGTCGAATCTTCGTATGGTTGCAAGCTAAATTAGGCATTGTAATAACGACATAGGATTTAAATTAGTTTGTTGGTATTTCTAAGTTTATACGGTGGTATGCCTTGGCGTGCTCCGGTGATGTATAAAATTCGACACTTTTTTCGTGAATTTTCTACTAGACCCCTTGGTACATGTGTTTCTAAGTCAATGGTTCCTAAGGTTATTTTTTTATTAGTCGTAGTTTGAGCTTGTTACGGGTGACGTCAATATCAAGAAACTTTTCTAATCGATAGAGAGAACTCTAGAAGTAAAAGCGGCTAGTCGACACTACCCGTGACCCGAAGGCTGGCCTCTACTTTGGTCAAATGATTAGCATTGCCATACAACGTGGCAATGCTGCCAGCCTTCTGGGCACGTTACCAGCTGACAGCGATGCGGAGGAGAATTGTGATGTCCTATATTAGTATATAGTTTTATTAGGATATATTGTTCTTTATTTGTATATACTTTTATTTGTAATTATGTAAATATTGTAAATTAAAATAAAAGTTGACTCTTATAGATTTTAAACCTGGCCAGGCGCCCAATTCTCCTAAAAGAAATCTTGATAAATCGCAACCGAACATAGACCGAACCGTTCATTCACACAGTTTTCGTTTTCAAAAGCTGTCTAATTGTTTGACACAAATAAACAAAACCAATCATTTTGACAGTTTTCGTAAACAAAAACTGACTAACGGTTGTGTTTCGTTTGCGTTTGGCAACAACTTTGTTAGATGAATTTGCCCCAGTTGGTTGCTGTTTTAAAAAGGTCAGTCAAAATGTGACCTTATATATTATTTAATATAAAACAAAATTAATAAAAATAATAATTGACAAGCGGTAAAACGGACATACAAACGTTACCTAATTGGCGTCCGAATGTAGGTTGCTGCGCGTGCACAAGGACGACGCGAGTTTGTGCAGATGTTCGGCCACGTTCGGGTAAGATCGGCTTTTGTAAGACCCACTTTGTACACAATTGTGTAAATGAAATTGGAATAGTTCTGTGGACTATGAATATGTCAATATTAGATCGGTAAAATGTTTTTTTTTTTTCAGTTTTCTCTGGCGTAACTATGTCGTAACATGAAACCAATAAGGTTCTGGCTTACTGCTCTGTTCTTGTTAAAAAAGGTAAATGATCTACATTCGTAGTAGGTCATTGCGTTCATACATACATACTCCAAAAGCTGGTATTTATTTTGCATCGGTGATAGGTCGTACGTGGTACGACTACTTAATATCTGAATTCTGACCTCTGTAAACATAAGAAGAGTCCGGCTTTAGCAGAATGATGGTTCACGCGCAAAAAGTTCACTTGTGAAGCGGATATTTTGCGAAAGAGATGTTTTGCAAAAGGGACAATTTGCAAAAGGGACAATCTGCGTAAGAAACAATCTATGCAAGGGACAATCTAAATAATAGACAATCTAAATAATAGACAATCTAAATAAGGGACAATCTAAAAAAAGGACAATCTATGTAACGGGCAATCTAAGTAAGAGACCATCTGAGTAAGGGACCATCTGAGTAAGGGACCATCTGAGTCAGGGACAATCTGCGTAAGGGACCATCTGAGTAAGGGACAATCTGCGTAAGGGAAAATCTGCGTAAGGGACAATCTGCTTAAGGGACAATCTAAGTAAGGGACAATCTGCGTAAGGGACAATCTACGTAAGGGACAATCTATGTAACGGACAATCGACAAAGGGACCATCTACGTAAAGGACAGTGTGAGAAATGGATGTTTTGCGAATGGTAGTCATTTTGAGAAGTAGTTTTGCGCCTGCGCCCCTTAGTAAACAGGTAGCTGTTGTTTATTATCCACCTGACGTAATCGAAATATATTGATATATTTTAAACGGGGCCCATCTTTTCCCTGCCCTTATCCCACACTAGTTTGGTCGGCACAACATGTATTCCTCTTCCACTCTCCTCTATCAGCCGTCATCTCAGTACTGAATCCTTTCTTACCCATATCATCCTTTACACAATCCATCCATCTTCTCTTTGGCCTACTTCTACTTGTATCAACATCCAGATTCAAAACTCTTCTAGTAACGACTTTCTTCCCTCCACATAACATATTCATACCACGCTAACCTATTACTTCTCAACTTTTCAGTCACTGGCGCTACTTTCAAACTTCCTCTGACATACTCATTCCTTATCTTATCCATTCTAGTCACTCCTTACATTCATCTCAATGAGGGGACGGGGACCTTATATACCATGCTGTAAAATTGTGAGTCTCAAGGGAAATAATAGTTAATAGAATCCGTTGGACATAGGCCAAGGCATTGACTATTTATACACTTGCAATGCAATAACGTTTAAAATTTTGCATATAAAGTTCAACTCTACAAGTTAAATCATTACTAGTAGTACAATAGTATTATAACTTTCATGAGACACATTCATATTTAGTTACAGTTTACTCACATGCAGTTTTGCGGGATCATCCGACTAGTTTCGGACCCAAACGGAGACCTTAATCTTGAGCTGAACACGCTGTGAGGTCGCGAGTCGAAATTAAACTACCAATCGCGAAAATATGCACGTGAGTAAACCTTAACTAATCATGTCATCAAATAAAACACCGCTCCGCTCTGTACGCTTCCTGAAAAGTTGATAAAATCCACATATCGTCAGTGAAGTTCTAACAGTGCGGAAGCCAAAAATTGCTACTTTACAAGAGAGTGAAAAAACTATTTAAAACGAGCGTAACCTACGCTGAACGCAATATTGTTTTTAATTATCATTACAGATAAACTCTTTGATGATTTAATAAACCTTTGAAAATCCTAATAATCTTTTTCATTTCAAGTAATATTGTGACTTTCGCAGGAGCTCGTGGCTAAATAATTACAGCCGCATAGACCAATCTTCCGGGTTAAGCCACGCTTGCCGAGGTTGGTCTGTGGATGGGTGACCATTTACCATAGCGAGTTTCCTCTGTGCCTCGGAAAGCACGTAAAGCCGTTGGTCCCGGCTGTCATTTGTAGATCTTTGACAGTCGTTACTGTTGGTCAGAAGCCAGAAAGTCTGACAACCAGTCTTACCAAGAGTATCGTATTACCCAGTTACTGGGTTGTGGAGGTCTGATAGGCAGTCGCTCCATGTAAAATACTGATATTCAGCTGAATCTGGTTCGACTGGAAGCCGACCCCAACATAGTTGGGAAAAGGCTAGGCAGATGATGATTGTGACTTTCGCAGTGTTGTCTGTTTTTGTTACAAAATGACTTACACACTGTTAGAACTTCACTGACGATATGGGTTTTGGCAATCGCGCCGACGATATAGTATTCCCTCTTAAAATACTATTAATGCTGACTAAACTACGTACAAGTTGCATTTGCAATAGCTTGCCACCTTGACATGCTACTTAGACTTGTTTACGCTGCATAGCAGTCATTTATCTTAGTATTAGATTGACCTGAGCTGTCTTGCTTGAGTGCAATGTGCAATATGATCTAATTGATCTGATATTTGAGTTTTTTATTTAATCAAGGTTGATAATATACAGCAGACATGAGAAGATAACATTAGAACTTTCAAAAATCTAAATCAATCTAAGTCGAAAACGATGTCAAACGTTTGGAGTGAATGAGCTAAAAAGAATATTAAACAGGATGTAAGTACATGGATTCGTGTAGTTCTTTCGAATCACATGATTTATTAATGGTATACATTAAGCCCACACGGTATTTAGCTGGATTAAATGTATTTTTTTCGGTATTTAAGTATTAGTGATCGACTCTAAACCAACTAAGGGACCAAGAAAAAAACAATTTTTTTTTTGCTCCCGTTTTGTACTGATACGTTTCGATTCCACGCATAAATAAATGGAAGCATACATAGGTACATGTCCTTCAGTACAGTACCTATGTAGTAAAGGACATGTATATCGATCACTTCAAAAGAAAACAGCACACGCTAGCCAAACTCTGTTATCCAAATCTTTTGCAACACCGATCCATCTTAATCTCAATCATTACATAACCACATAAACAAACATGTACAGGGCGATGCTTGCAAAAAGTGAAAGTTGTACAGCCAAAAAGAATGGCAGAGGCCTTTCATCACCACCATCTCAATACCTACCTTATTCCCAACAGTTAAGGATGAGTTTCGAATGGTGATCGATGATATTTTACCAGTATTGTTAAGTAAGGCTTGTATAAGGCACTTGTCGTAGACTTATGTGGCTGTCAACCAGTTTTTGGCCTGTTTTAAGGTCTGCAGGTTTGAAATTGTCGTTTATAAACAAAGGAGCAGTTTTATTCAGAACATTCGAAGAACGAGAACAATCTTCTCCCTTTTAAAGACCTTCAGATTTAAATGAAAAACTTAATTGCAGTTTGACATCCCATGAGTCACCGATAATTCAAGGAATAACGCGCTATCTCAGTATAATTGGTACACTTTTCACCTCTGGCAAAAAATACATTAGTGAATTTTTCCAACTAAAATCTATACTCCATTTCATACTAGATCATACACAATCCGCGGGTTATTAAAAAAAACAAAAAAAAACAATATTCGATAATTTTCATTTCCATGATGATTTTTATTTGTTTTATTTTTAAATTCTTCATCCCTGCTTTAGTTACGAATTCAGAATACGGGGTTTTTAACCAGGGACTCCAAATGTGACCTTAACCCTTTATACGGCAGTGGCAATATTTCCGCCACCAACTATTTTGGAAGATGTCTCGAAAGCCTCCTTGTTATATTTTAAAGTTGGCAATATTATTATTTTTCCCTATTTTCTTTAATAAAAATAAAATAACACCTAAAATTTTTTTTTCTTTTCTTTTTATTGTTTTATAAAAAAATGCCAAATTCTTTATTATTTACTATTCCTAAAATCTTCTGCCATATAAAGGGTAAAATGTTAACAAAGCTGATCATAGCTGAGAATAGACAGATTTTATAGTATTTTTTTATAAAATCTTTGAACAGCTATTTCTCTTAAACTTTTGGGAAAAATTATAGAAAAATGTTATTCATTATTATAGGTATTTTTACACCCTTTCGAATTACAGTACCTTGTAAATTAAACAAAAGTGGCCCATCGCGACATGAATATCTTTTGAATCGTTTCTTCAAGTACAATTTCAGCTCATATTTATTGACTTTTGAGGTTCATAAAAGCATAATACTGCCAATACTGCGTTGAATATCTGCTGGAAGCAAACTTGTTGCTTATTTCTATAATTATATTTCTTTACTATAATGGGTTTTGTCTAATGGTATATCACTACATAGTATAAAACAAAGTCGCTTCCCGCTGTTTGTCTGTCCTTATGTATGCTTAGATCTTTAAAACTACGCAACGGATTGTGAACGTCGGGACGGAAATCGACAACGACGTCCAACGACGTCGACGTCGTCCGACGTCCCAACGAAATTATAACTCGAAAACTACAAAAAATCGCGGAACATACATGAAGGTGATTTGGGTACCTCTAAGGGTGCTCTAACCCTGGACTTCCGCGACGCCACTTTTTGGTACACTTTGTACATTATGTATATGGCTGATCAAAGAGAATAAAGTGGTTTTATAGTCTTTGTGGCTGGTCAACTGTGACTGTAATGCTTATTTTTTTTTTTTTTTCTATTTGACTGCTGTAGGTCGTCCTAGGGGACGGTTTCTACGTAACCGGGCAGTTATTGGCGTGACCTGAAGGGCCTCCAGCCAATGGGGGGAAGTAAAATACTTAACTCATGACTACCTGCTACAACAGCACTAAGGGCGACCCCTAGTGGAACTCGGACCTCGGCTTAGGGCGTTGCTGGCGTGGACATAGGGGGGGGGGAGACAGCTTGATGAGGGCTGAATTATCGGGGTGACTGCGGAGTCTGAAGAGACGACCGGCTCTACGACGGGAGAGCTCGGTGGATCGTGACCGGCGGCGGTGGGACGTCGCGACGGACCTCGTCGGCGAGGACGGTATGCCGGACGGCGGCGGACGTTGTGTATTGTGCTGGTCGATTTACTCGCCTCCTGGAGGAGGGTTATTTCGTCATCGGGTTCTAAGAGTGTGTGCCTGGGACGGCGAACTTTACTTATGAGAGAGGGACTGTAGTCGGCCGCTGCGGCGACTAGGGGGTTCGGATGGAGGGGGACAGTGTCGAAGTAACGCTTGGAAATGCGTTTGAGGTATTGCCTGATGGTTGGCATTTTTAGATCGAGATGGAGTTGGACGTTACGCATGAACCACGGGGCAGCCGCAGCTCTGCGCAACACTCGATTCTGGAGGGTTTGGAAGGATTTGAAACGACAAGGCTTAACGTGTGCGAACACGACGCTAGCGTAAGTCAAGATGGGGCGGATGCACGTCACGTAGATTCTCAGCTTATTTCTAAGTGACAATTTACTGCGTGCTCTAAGGATGGGGTGGAGGCGAACAGCGAAAGCGGCGCGAGCGCGCACCGCTTTGATGTGGTCTCGGAAACTCAGATGGTGGTCTAGGATAACCCCCAGGTATTTGGCTTTCATCTCCCAAGGGATCTGTTTGCCGAACATGAGGACGGGACGGATGTGGGTGTGGGAATCACCGTGTCTCTCGAAAAGAACGGCTGCGCTCTTTTCGGGATTCACCTCTATTCTCCATTTCCGGAACCAGACCCCGAGGGCGTTGGCTGCGGTTTGAAGGGTTCGAGAGATGCTATCGAGGCTCCTACCGGAATAGTAGATAGCCGTGTCGTCGGCGAAGAGAGCCAACTTGGCCAAGTCACGTCTGGGTGTAATGCTTACACACTGACCACATTATATTAATATTACCAGTGACATAAACCCACAGACCACAACAAATACCAATAAAAATATTTTACGACGAGTTTTTATATTATCAAAAAAGTTAAGTCATCGTCGATAACCACACACACAAATTCCAACTCAATACGCTTCAAAATAGAGTTGAACTTTGTTCGTTAGACAAAAATTAATAACTTACAATGACATACGTAATAAACAAATTGAAATCCGGTTTTTTAATATTAGATGCTTGAGATTTATAGGTAGTTTTGTCCCACGGCTTAGGATAGTTATTCTTTCGAGGCGTTGATTTTAAATTCAAATTTTTGCTTCGTTTTAATTGCTTGATGCTTCCCGTGGATAGGTATAGATAATCATTTTTGATAGAGTTCTTGTAAAAAGAACTTATTTATTTGAATATGCATTGCATTCAGCAGTCGTGAACACTTCGCGTCTCTGCTAAGTGTAGCCTAAGCCTAACAGTGTTTGCATTAAGATGTCTTTTTGAGTACTGTTTATTTTCCTTATTTTCTGTCTGGTCACAAATACATACTCACTAACACACACACACCCACACAAATCATTCATTCATATACTTAAGAGAAATGAAACACTAAAGATGTACTTTCAATTGTTTCTATTTTACTTTATATTTCCCTTTAGATTAAGAATTTTATTAGAAATGTACTTATTTACATTATTTCCGAAAATTTGTCTTCTTTAATACGATAATATTTGTAAACAGAACGAAAGAGCCTAGATCTCACGACACAGGGAATCCTAGTGTGAGTTCTAGGACTTCAACTAATTAATCTTTTTGAAACAATTATTCTTTATTCTTATCTCAAAAAACCGCCCATGTGGTGCCGGACACGTAAAGAATAGCACTACTCTATCTCTTCCCATAGGTTTCGTAAAAGGCGACTAAGGGATTCGCTAGAGGATGGGCAGCAGTATTCTCTGAGTACTTTAACAACCGTACTGCGATCGCCAACCCGCCTGCCAAGCGTGGCGATTATGGCAAGCCCCCCCCCCCCCCTTTGGGGGAGGCCTATGTCCAGCAGTCAATGTCTTTCGGCTGAATGACACTGACTGCTGACATGATGATGAAAAAACTCATACATAAGAAATAGTTCTTTTAAAATTGATCTTGACATTCGCCATAAATTGGCTAATTTCTGAGAACTTAATATTATAACTAATACATAGTCTGCTGTGATGTTGGCAATTAATCATAATTATGCATATGTCTGTTTTTTCTTTTAGATTAGTCGTTTTAAAATGTTCAATATAAATTCTATACAACGTACTACTACGTATAGGTACTCTACTTTATTAAATATTCTTTTATTTCATTTATTTCTTTATACAAGGTTAGTCAGAAAGGGGGTACTAATCCGAAAGGGTGTTAAAGAACCCATAATAATGAGTAACTTTTGTTCTACAACTTTCCCCAAAAGTCAATAGTTTAAGAGAAACAGTTGTTCAAAAATCTCAAAAAAAAAAACTCTAAAATCTATCGATCCCCAGTTATGATCAGCTGTGTTTACATTTTAGGTCATATTTGGGGTCATGAATTAGAAGCACCATTTTCTGAATTTGTAATTAAAGCAGAGATGAAGAATTTTTGAAAAAACTAAAATTAAAATCAACTTATTTGGAAAAAAAAAAAAACGAATTTTGTAATTTTAACATTTGCTTTCAAACAGTCATCAGCGATACTATAAGTGGGCTTCGGATTAGTACCCCCTTTCCGACTAACCTTGTATTTAGGTATTTTGATGAGTAATGTACAAGGCTAGGGCTAGAAAGGGGGTAGTAATCCGAAAGGGTGTTAAAATACCCATAATAATTAATAACTTTTTTTCCAGCACTTTCCCCAAAAGTCAATAGTTAGCTGTTTAAAAATTACATAAAAATACGCTAAACTCTATCTATCTTCAGCTATGATCAGCTGTGTTTACATTTTAGGTCATATTTGGGGTCACGAATTAGAAGCTCCATGTTCTGAATTCGTAACTAAAGCAGGGATGAAGAATTTTCGGAAAAACTAAAATAAAAATAATTTTACATGGAAATAAAAATTATCGAATTTTGAAATTTTAACACTTGCTTTAAAACCGTCATACTTTAAGTGGACTTCGGATTAGTACCCCCTTTCCGCTAACCTTGTTCGCTATTATCACGTTATACAAACTTGGGATGAAATAATGACATAAAATGACACCACGTATTCTATCATTCCTTGGGCTGTACACAAAAATCAATCAAATAAATTCAATGGCTTAGTCACAGGAATATTCTTACGATTTAATTATTTTATACATAACATTGAGATCTTTACGCGAAGTTATTTATGCTATGTCAATACCTCATCCCCACTTTGTATAACTGATTTAACGGTTCAACTGCTGGTCCTATAAACCTGCAAAATACTTTTCCTTTTACAACAAGATAGAATCTTTCGTTTCCGGCGGAAACATAGAAAAACGGGACTGCCTCATGACGCGAACGTCAGAGCTCTCATACATATTAACTTAGCCGACTGTACCGTAACCTGCGCGTGAGTGGATCCGTGGGAGACGACAAGGTCCTACAGCAGGGCTATAACAGTGCTAATTGAATCATTCATACGAGTCTTACGGCTATTTGTATGGAAACTCAATTATACGCAGACGGGTCGTGAATTAGCAGGTTTTGGCTAAATACGTAGCTACATGAATGTTAATGTAGTTGTATTTTCTTTCTTTGCTATTCGTACTGGTAACAAAATGAAATAAAGTATTGGAAATAATTTGTTATGTGATCCGTAGACTGCATCTCGTGGGAAGAAACTGCTTTTCTGTATGATGACTCGTGTAACGCTAATCTGAGAGTATGAAGAATAAATATCATACACATTATTATTATTTTAGAAGAAAATAACAGTATAGGTTAATGGCGCAATTAAACTTGGTCGTTTGCCCCGATTCGGGAATCCAAATTACTTTGACTGTACCCGAATTCGGGCAGTACCACAGGCATCCGGATTCGGTACCTTTTCGTGTAGAAAATCTACCGTACGTGGCAAGGCGTAAAGACGACACGTTTGGTGCAGTGGCTAAGCGATTGGCTTCTGCGTTACGGGTCGTGGGTTTGATCCCCACACGAAACAAAAATTTGTATGGCCTACAGATGGTTGTTTCGGGTCTGGGCGTTTGTGTACGTGAGATTTGTGTCTGTAAACGCACCCACGATACAAGAGAAATCTTAGTGAGGGGCAACGTTTTATAAAAAAAAGGCGTCGCATATATCGGACACATATAAATCAAAATCTATCGTGGCCGCTCTCAGCATTAAGAAGGGCTCCCGGATCTTTCATAAGAATACCTACATCACTTTCTGTTTATATTGTGATTAAATGATGCTACATGGACATATTTTTCACGTGAGCAAAGTCGCGGACATAGCTAGTTCTGAATACAACAAATACGTTTAAGTAAGTTAAGTAGAGTAAGTTTCTATAACATATTTTCTTGATGAAATATGGTTAAGTAATTTATATGCTGATCATCTATGGTCATGTGCAATAAACATTTTAGTTCATTAACCTCAAATAGCACTACCTATTCCGACTTCTGGTGATGTCAGAAGGTTTTCACTAGAAAGTCATAAAATCCATTGAGGAAAGGTTAGGAAAGCTTGTGTGTCATAGCTTTAGCAGTAACTATTTGCCTTATACAAAAAAAAGTAGACTCATTGACACGCCAAAGGTGACGATTTAATAATACACCAATTGGTGTATCTTGCAGATAGCGGTCACTGTCATATTTTACTCATAAGAGATACCTACTTACTTCACTCATCATCTGCCTAGCCTTTTCCCAACTATGTTGGGGTCGGCTTCCAGTCGAACCGGATGCAGCTGAATATCAGTATTTTACATGGAGCGACTGCCTATCAGACCTCCACAACCCAGTAACTGGGTAATACGATACTCTTGGTAAGACTGGTTGTCAGATTTTCTGGCTTCTGACCAACAGTAACGACTGTCAAAGATCTACAAATGACAGCCGGGACCAACGGCTTTACGTGCTTTCCGAGGCACGGAGGAAACTCGCTATGGTAAATGGTCACCCATCCACAGACCAACCTCGGCAAGCGTGGCTTAACCCGGAAGATCGGACTATGCGGCTGTAATTATTTAGCCACGAGCTCCTCTATACTAGATACTTACTTCACTACATATTATAAAACAAAGTCGCTGCTGTCTGTCTGTCCCTATGTATGCTTAGATCTTTAAAACTACGCAACGGATTTTGACGCGGTTTTTTTTAATAGGTAGAGTGATTCAAGAGGAAGGTTTATACGTATAAATTGCACCCGTGCGACGCTGGGGCGGGTCGCTAGTACTATATATAGGTAAACCACCGTAAGTTTGGCGCTCCGTATGGTCTGTAAGCTCCTGTGGAAAATCACTGTCACATAAATATTTGTAAGAAATTGACGACACGTCTCGTTTGGTGCAGATGCTGGTTTTTCTGGACCTGTAGACAACATGACAATCGATGGTCGTCAGAAAATAGATACCTACACTAATTAAATGTATGGAAATAACTTTACAGGTCGCTTGACCGGTCGAAAGCATATTATGTCCATTCAATACATGTCATTGATGTTCTCTAGCGATCATCGATTGTCATGTTGGCTACACACCCTAGGCTACGGGTCGGTTCGATTCCAGTACGGAAAAAAATGATGACCTACAGTTTGAAGATTTGTTTTTGTAAACGCACACAATACAGGAGAAATAGTAGTGTAGGTTATTTTATGCTAGTTTTCTTAAATTATATTCTTTTATAACTGCACAAAAACATTATCTGTTATTTAATCCACCATAACGGCACTTAGCATAAAATAACAACAAAACAACATTTCTTTGAAATATCTTTACATAACATTGCAATATTTCAATTCTAAAAACATAACACATGATTTGTGCTTCATAAAAACGTAAAAATACACTTAAGTTTTAAGGACATTTCTGTTAAAACCAGTCGGACTCGCTTCGTCGCAAACTCTGTGTTTTATTCGAACATAAATTTGGTGGTTAATGCCTTTGTGAAATGATATTTGGGAAGGAGTTTCTCGATGTGACCGATACAGGATAAGGGTAAGACCTGAGATGCGCGGAGCGATAATTTGTAATGTCTTTTTAATCTGATGTCGCTGAAATTCGCACCTTGATAAAGTTAGAAGTGGACAATGGTGCCGATTCTCTTGTTCAACAATTAAACTAAAATTAGTGAATTGTTATCTTTTACTAACAGATAGCGCGAGAAAAGGACGGCGATAGACAACAACTAAGTTATAGATGTCAAATTAGTTTACGCCTTGAACTTCACCGTGTTTTTAGTCGAAACGTTTTAAATGTCGTCTTTTGTATGGAACTTTTAGTTCAACAGCTCTTATTTACGTATGTCTCTTTCTTATTTTATAAGAGTGAAAAAAGATGGCAATAGCCTCAATTAAGTTTAGTTTGTCCATAACAGAATCGGCACCAATGCCTCCCGTTTCTAAAACTGTTTAATGTTGATTCGTAAAATAAGTTTCTTGCGCGGTTTCCGGTTGTGACTTTGGGACCATAATATTGAAGCCTTAGAACAAAAGATTTAAAATATGTTTATCACTTTCTAACGTCACATAACAAAAAAACATTCAGACGAATTAAGAACCTCCTTCTTTTTGAAGTCGGTTAAAAAGAGACGGAGCTATTTTAAAACTTGTTTTTCTTAGACAATTTTTTTTAATAATAACAGTGATGGTAAAACACTAAAAGTATTCATAAAAGTGTGATTTAAACTATTTCTACACCAGTGCGCTTTCACGTTCATCTTGCGTCTTCGTCTGAGGCATGCGTGAAGCGCCATAGCGCATGCAATAGCGCATGCCTTAATACTAGTTCGACAAAAGCGCATGGCCCTAGCGCACGCTAATCCGTCTATTGTATGCCGACTGACCGAGGCGCACCGGTGTAGACGATAAGCTGCATGCGTCTTATGGCAATCAATATTGCATACGCTTGACGCAAGAGGAATTGAAAGTTGAAAGCGCACTGGTGTAGATATACCATTATACCTACTTATGTACTATTTTAATTTTTACTTTTCCTTTATGTGCATAATTTTATTATTGTAAAAAATATTATGATTTTCTTTGTATCGAGTCAATTAATTTATTCACTTGACAGACATATCTGTGTTGCTGGGGAGTTTGTTACGCCGTTTCTTCTTCACAGCATAAACACTAGGAAGCGGTGAAGGGAGGGCTTTTTGGGGGATGTCTATATTGTAAAACCGACGTTCAAAAAGAACTAAGTAATTCTAGTCTATTTTGAATAAATGAGTTTTGAGTTTGAGTTTGATTAGGTAGATATTTTTCGTCAAAACTCCATTAAGATTAGAAACCGACAATTATAAAAATAATAATTTATTATAGTGTAAATTGCTTCCGTTTGTAATTTCTCGATCAATTCGTGTTAACGTATACAAGATGTGTCTAAATTCGTTTGATTCCTTCAAACCGCGTGATATACTGGTGGCTGGTGACCCTGCATGGGTTTTTGACCCTGCATTTCAGCGCTCCGAGTTAACTGACTGTGCGGAGCGATATCGCGCTAGTCGTGCCCGCCAGCTGTGTCGGCTTGCTTTCATAATTACCGTAAATTTTTTTTGTTGCTTACTTTTTTCATGAGATCTCATTAGATGATTTAGATACGATAATCGAGCTAAATCCCTTGCTATTTTGATTTATACCTGTAATTAATCATGTAGTTTTAAGGAATTACACGAATTCGTTTACATCCTGTATATGTATAAAAGATTTTTATCTTTATAAGTATTATAACAGTTATATTATAATGAAATGAGATTAAACATTTTATCACGATTTACAATCAACAGCAATAAAATATAAAGTTATCTCGCAAAATAGTGTCACTTTTGTAACTTTATAGATGAATATATTTGCCTGTACCAAGCCTAAAATGCAGTAAGTGAATTTCTTTAATATAGAATACTAGAGGCTCACGGCTTCGCCCCCGTGGATGTCGTTTATCGCGTAGATATTTTGCAGTTTTCGGGATAAAAGTAGTCTATGTCCTTATTCGGGTTCCAGACTATCTCTGTACCAAGTTTCATCAAAATCGGTTCAGCGGTTGAGGCGTGAAAGCGTCACAGACAGACAGAGTTACTTTCGCATTTATAATATTAGTAGGGTTTGTACCTTATGCGTCTGCGTATAAACTAACTAAGGGTGTTACCACAAGAATCGATCAATGCCATCGAACGACATCGGTCGACGTTTAGTCGATCGATTGGTGTAGTAGAAACCATCGATCGACATCGACTTATCCATTCTACCATCGATCGATGATCGATCGATTGGTGTGGTAACACCCTAAGATTCAATATTCTATATTTAAAAACTGTACAAATTAGATACCTGAAAAAAAAATGGATAAAAATCGCTTTCTTAGCAGCGCTCGTCACTATAACCTAACCTTTACAACAAAAAAGGATCTCAATAATGACAGAGTCGGATTCAAAGCTCTATATTTGGAGGCAGGGGGCGTCAATGCGATACCCGATTGCATTAAGTTTCCCAAGAAAATATTAGTGACTTCGCAAACACGCGAGTTTTTGCGATTAATGTGTATATGGATGATTTCATCTTGCGGTAAAATGACAGAGCCGTGTTTTTGGATCTTATTCAGTCACAATATCAAATCAAAAGCAGATTAATTTGGTTTTAAATGGTGTTGGAATTGAACTCGCTTTTGTTACAGAAACACCATTGAAATAATACAAATTATTTTATGTATATTTTTTGACATTCTGCATTATGATTTTTTACTATTTAATATTTTATTTACTTTGTCATTTTTGTGACTATTATCTATATATATAAAAGAGAAGCTGACTGACTGACTGATCTATCAACGCACAGCCCAAACTGCTGGGGCTACAAACTTGAAATTTTGACAGTAAGTCCCTCTTGTAATGTAAACATCCTTAAGAAGGGATTTTTCGAAATTCAACCCCTAAGGGGATGAAATAGGATATTTAAGTTTGTATGTAAGTCCGTCATTTTTGAAGTAAGAAGCATGAAATTAAATATTAAGGTTTCTAGTAAGAAATAAAGTTAAGTACACATGTTTGAGCGTTTTTGAAAATTCTACCCGTAAGAAGTGAAATAGGGGATGAAAGATTTTTTTGATTTTATAGCTACTCCTAACAAGGGGCTTAACGAGGGCTCAAAATTTCACGCAAGCGGAGCTGCGGGCAAAAGCTAGTTATTAATAGGTCGTTTGTTTTTTATTTATTTAATTTTGAATGTGAGTACCGTATAAGCTAGCTTTATACACGAATTTCACAATGTCTGGACTTTAAAAGAGACCTTGACCTCTAAGTTTGCTTCGGCTATTCTTCTCAGAGCTAGTAAGATAGGTAAAGCCAGCGCCATCTAGTCTTAAAAAATACACATTGACAAACATTAAATTGACTTGTAAAAGTATCTGTAACAGATTTATTTACATTAAGTATCATTTATCACTTAGTAAATTGTAAATACCAACATACCTTAGCAATTTCCTAGCAATGTGAAAGGGTGCACATATGTTTAATAATGTCCATCAAACTGACTGATCCGTCTGAATAAGCTCAAAGTCTCAAGTACTGTAATTATAGACACAATAGATAAACAATGGCACTGACGAACCGGTTCGTCGGTCGGGCCGCTAGCGGTTAAATAAAGCCATAGCCTCCTCCCACACATTGACGTAGAAATACATGGATCAAGGGTGTAACACTAAATTCATGAAAAAAAACCCTGAGTTTACATACACCACTATAGAGCGCGCGCCAAGGCTCACCGCGATATGAACTTAGAAATACCAACAAACTAATTTAAATCCTATGTCGTGTACACAATTCATAAATTAACGTGTCACCATACGACTGCACCCATTGACTTAAATTAGTCTTCTTTCTCGCTTTTTAACCGACTTCAAAAAGGAGGAGGTTCTCAATTCGGTTGTATTTTTTTTTTTATTTTTTTTTTTATTTTTATTTTTTATGTTTGTTACCTCATATCTCCGTCATTTATGAACCGATTTGAAAAATTATTGTTTTGTTCGAAAGGGTATACTTCCCGATTGGTCCCATATAAATTTTGTTACGATTAAACCATGAACTTTAGAGATATGGAATGGAACTCCTCATCGGATCAAAGCAAAATTCTCAAATTACTAATATTGCTTTGTTTATATTTGTTGTTGGGAACTGACTACTGGAAAAGAGGAGGGGGTGCGTGTCCCCCCCTCCTACCCCCTTTGGAATGTTTTCATTATATCGTGTAAGGTGTCATATGATAGGGCTTTTTGTGCCCGACTTCGTCAAAGCCAAAAAGAAGGGTTATGAAGAGGAGGGGGTTAAATTTATGACACTAAAACGTATTTAATAAAAAATTAACTTAAAAAAAAACTAAAAACCGACTTCAAAGAAAAACTAATTATAATTTTAGCCGTCTATGTACACACATCAAAAAAAGTTTGCGATCACTTTGAAAAATCGAAATCTTTTTTGTTACGGTAGATTATATTATGATTTCTTCTTTTTTTTAGATTCTTCAAACTGGGTATTTCTATTTAAAGAAAACACACAACAAATAATTTTTCTTGATAAAGTTCAATTTAAAAAATTATATCAGCTCATGCTAGTGATCCAAACTTTTTTTGATGTGTGTATGTATTTACGTATGTTTCTCCGTAGCGCATTGGTGATTGAGTATCATTGAATACAGAAGCAGTTTTGATGAATGAGATACCATTTGTTATGGTCTGTGTCAATATGGTGGAAGATGTATATAAAAAAAAGTGGGGTTCACTGTAATTTTCTTTTCTTGCTATTGTAACGAATGGTATATCAAAATTGCGTTACTTGGATCGTACATTACGTGCTTTGTTACGTGTGGACTTGACTATCGGAAGACAGATTTCGTAGCCTTGTCAATTCCGTCAACGACCTGTCGTCGTGTGGGCGATTTAATAATTTGTTGGCGTCCAAATCTGACAAAACTATGCCTTCCAAATTTCTGACACGACTTAACGCAACATATATTTGCCCTTTTGCAAAATTTTTTTTACCAAGATCGATCACAGCTCTTTCGAGGGTTGTACCCTGTAGTTTGTGGACTGTGACCGCCCAGCTTAAAATTAGAGGCAGCATACGACGCTCCACATCTCCGTAACCCCGCATAGCCTGAAACGTAGTACTCAAAGCAGGTATTGGTATGCAACCGTTACCATCTTTTAGCCTCAGACCGATAGTTTCGTCATCAAATTTTACGTAAACGGCTTCCGGTAGCTCCCCATCCTCCAGTTGATCTCTCCGTAGGGCCGGCCATTTGATTTTTTTTATAATTCCCATGGCACCATTCACTAGCCCTTCAGAGACGGCTATGTTGCGTCTTAACATCACTCGAGATTCGACGCCAATTTTTATTGATGACAGAAGACCACCACAGTTATTGACGTCTTTGGGAATTACGTTCTCTGGTGGTTTTCTACCATATGTTGCTGCTTCGCGAGACTCATCCACTGCGTTAATTTGATAAGTTCGGTGCAACTTTGCATTTTCATTACTCATTTTGTCGTTGTAAACGTCGACTTGCCTGACCGTAGGAAAAATACGAACGGCGACTCCATCCGCAAATTCGCCATTTAATGGCACGTGTCGCCGCTCGCATAGTAGTTCCAACTGAGCCGTCGTCAATTCACCTACCCTTAAACTGTTCAATAAATCAATAAATTCGGTATCATGGCGCTGTCGCATGTTTATGGTCAGTTCACAAAAAGAAAACTGATGCCACAAGTTTACTTCCGCTGAGAACCACGACGGCTGAACATAACACCAATGCCCTTTCACTGGAGGAAGCTGAAATATATCACCAAAGACCAAGATGTTAACTCCGCCGAATAATTTGTCGTTGTTCTTGTATTCTTGAAGCCTTAGGTGAATTATTCTCAGGTTCTCATAGGACACCATAGAAATTTCGTCTATGATTAGCCAATTTACATAGCGCCATTTACGCCGTTCATTCTCGAGTCTTTGTCCTGTAATCTTTTTGTATGTCATAGTATTTCTTTTCTCAATCGGCAGCAAGAAAATACTATGTAGAGTTTTACCGAAAATCTGCCGAGCGGCAACCCCGGTTAATGACCCAACTTCCACAAAGTTAGGCTTCAGTAGTATATCGACTGTTGGTGCGTAACAACGCTTAATATGCTCCACGATTAATTTCAAAAGAAACGATTTACCACTACCTGCACCGCCCGTGATAAAAAGTAACAGTTGACTTTCTCGTCCATGTAAATCGTTTTCGATTGCCGTTGAAACTTTCTGAAATAAATTCTTCTGCTGAATATTTAATCCTCGAATATTTCCCAAGAACAGTTCATCTGACATGACGGCTCGATCTCCCATTTCTTCACAAAAGTTATCATCGTCATTTACAATTTGTTCACCAACACATAACATGGGAGCATTGCCGACATCGGTTTCCCGTGCAGCATTGAGCGCGGTAGCTTGAGCAACAGCCTGTTGAATAATTTGTTCAGCATGACTAAACTCTTCTGCGCTGACATTACCCTGTAACGGGCGAAGATCTCTTTGGCGTCTTATAAAGCAGTCTTCAGCGGTTTCATTTTCGAACAGTAGCTCGGCTTCATTACGGAATGGTATGTGGCACACTATTAGACTGTAATAATACGCTTCTTTGTCACTATTAATTGTATAATAGCGGGTACGTAATACTGCCGGCCTATTTCTAACATGCATTCTCGTATTATCCTGTAATCTGATATAACTCACTGGCGTAGTATCTTCATCTCTCAGTTCAACATCACCATTGTCCTCTGACCATGTCGTGTTAGAGACGGTTTCAAAACGGACGGCAAATTCCGCAAGGCTTAAATCCTCCAGCTCGGTTGGGCGTAATACATAACGATCAAAAATGTTATTGTAAATACTGGTTTCATCACTGTCAAATCTCAGAAGTCTGAAGCGTTCCTCCGGCCTGCAACTATTAACAAAAACAGTCTTTCGCGACGACATTTTTAATGGCAAATGGCATAATCTGTATGCGCATTCTGGCGCGCTCACCAAGCGTTGATTTAAAATTGTCATTGATACTGAAAATAATTGTTTCCAAACATCACCACCTTGTCTCTTAGCTTTCGTAATAGCGTCTCGTATCACATCACCTGTATCATGTGGTTCACATTTACTCGCATATTTTGCGACGTAGTAGGCCACAGCAGTGTAACTACCACACGGTTGTACGTCAATATTTGCCTTCCACATACCTAAAAGAACTGCATTGTAATTGTTTACCATGCTTTCATTAGAGGATCTTTTCAATAAACAGAATCGTCCATTGTTAGCAAGTGCTTCATCTGGGCCTAGACAAACGGTGTTATCACTTGTTGGCTTTGGAAAACCAAAACGACAACCATCGTCTTGGCGATTCTTTTTGCATGTCGCAGTGTGTTTATGGACTTGCAAATCCTCGACTAATTTGCGCAACACTGGGTCGTTAGGATTTAATGAACATGAAACCACCCTCTCAATAACGGCTATTCCTTCTGGAGTCGAGAATTTCGGAACATTATTACACCAAATTAACATATGCAAATGTGGGCTACCGCGGTTTTGAAACTCCACTCGGTACCAAAAGTCTTCAATAGGACCACCCAAGCAATCTTGATTGCGCTTTAAGAATCGCATGAGAGCGTTAACACGCAGCGTGAACTGTCGTGCTATCACTACCGGATGTTTTTGCACTAATTCTAAGCGCTCCGGGAATGTCAGGCGTTCGGCGTCATCGATGTCACGTCCATCGGCGATTAGCAAAGCTTTAATCATTTCTGACCAATTTAAATCATTGCAGGAAAATGTTAAAAACCATGTTGGAGCCCCTAAAGTTCTAACCATTGCAATCAATTCAGAGCAACATTTTTGCCAATATGACGCTGATCCTCTAATGTTTCGCATAGTAAGATGCATGTTATCCACAAGTCCCTGAGGTGTTTGCTCTCCATGACCTTGCCGCATCCTACATGATACAGATACACTTGATTTCGCACGATAATATTCAACAATGGATAAAGCATAAAATAAATAATCATTTCGGTTGAACCTCCTATCATTACTCATTACCCGGTTTTGAAAGTAGTCAAGGGGGGTACATGAATTTTCTCTTTCCTCGCCAAAGCCATTCTTGCCATCTGGAAAAAGAAAATACCAACACAATTCCTCCATACGGCGTTCACGCTCTAAATTCAAGGGCGGTACAGTTTTTCTTGTGATTGCGGCCAATCTCACTGTATCATCTATTGAAGAACTATTCATTCTTACAACATTTTCTAAATTAGGTACATTATCGTCTATATTTCGGAGCATACTTGTTGATTCGACACAAATGGTATCCAAGGAATTATGAACTGGTAATGATGACTGTACTTCTGGTTCCTGGGTTGATGTCATACGAAGAGAGTCGATGACTTGTGTTGTTGGTTGGAGGGAATTGCTGTTTGGTGTATATGTTGGACTCTCTATCCACACTATTGTCGATTGTTCCAATATAGGCGCAACCGATTGTATTTGGTTGTCTACATGTATAATTAATGATGTTAACGAGAACACATTAAGATTATCCTGAAGGTTCCTTTGTCGCACTTTATTTGGAGGTATGAATAAATTGCGACGTAATACGGCATGTAAATCGTCCAAGTCACTAAAGCGCATGCAACAAGCGGTACCATTTATGGGAGCTGAAGCACCCTTGGGACCACGCGCATGGGAATCAAACAAAAAGTAAGTTAGATTTCTGCAATGTACTGCTACCGAGATGGCGTTTGCTGTGAGTATCCCATTTGAATGTTCTGTGAAAAAACTTATTAATGCATTTTTTAAGTTAGGGAAGCCATCGGAAGTGTTATCATTGTCTATGTGACCATTATAATTAGTTTCCTCGAGTACTGTGATCACTAAATTATGTCTATTATAGGTAACTCTTGGGCTAAGATCTGTTACAGCAAGGTATTCAGGGTTTACTTCGCCGAGCGCAGGATTATTTCTAGCAGCAATGCAGTCATTGTAGTACTTATCGCCAATGATAATAATGTAATCGATATCACTTTTGGCCCAGTTGTTTGGATCTAATACACTAAATGCTGCACAAGCAACAGCCGCTATCCCAGTGCATTGTTTACCCCGAGATAAATTAAATCGTAAATCACCTTGGTGAAATGATCCGCGTAATATTGCCTTGTTGTCATTTAAAATGACATAATGGTTCGGGGAAAATTCTGAAGCAGCACCACCCTGTTCTAGAGTAGAATCTTCAGCTATTTGGATTAAAGGAGTAATGTTGGACGTAGTTTCGAAATGTACTCGAACATCTCTGTAAAGATGGTTATTGGAAATTAACCAAGTTAATGCTCGATTTATTCTTTGCATATCCACGACGAATTCTTTACAGCATGAAAGGTTCTCGAGACTTTCCACAACCACAACTAAACCAGCCTGGTGTGGTGTCAGCGGTAACTGTTCCGCTATTTCCACAACATCCTTCGCAAATAAAATTACCTGTCCTTTACACCAATTTTGACTAAAACGATTATTAAGTTTAACAATCTTTAAAAACGGTACGATTCGACATAAAAACCGTTCTTCAACGCTCGTCAAATTGGCTAATTCAGGTGGTATTTCGGCGGGCATCATTTTATTCCAATATGCAGTTGGTGGATTTTTTCTTTTCCTAATATTATTATTACAGCGAGAGCACGTAGTTATTGTACCTAAAGCAATCAATTCTTCAGGTAACAGTGTACTATACATGTGTGTTTGTAAATTGATACGCTGTTGTGGATAAACTTTTTTTTTACAAATAGCGCATGATACATCAGCAAAAATATTAATAGCCGTTTCAAAAGATTGTTCATTTGTGATGTCCCTATTAACATGACTGGCTTGTCGCATTGCATTAAGTCGAACTAACCGAGCTTCAGGTGTTTCGTGTGATAAGCGATCGTGGATCAAGCCTAGACGGTGGGCACGTTGTTCCTCCGTCTCATTAGATAAACGATCGTGGATCAAACCGAGGCGGTGGACACGTTGCTCTTCCGTCTCATTAGATAGACGATGGTGGATCAAACCGAGGCGGTGGGCTCGTTGTTCCTCCGTCTCATTGGATAAACGATCGTGCATCAAACCGAGGCGGTGGACACGTCGCTCTTGCGTCTCATTAGATAAACGATTGTGGATCAAACCGAGGCGGTGGGCTCGTTGTTCCTCCGTCTCATTGGATAAACGATCGTGGATCAAACCGAGGCGGTGGGCACGTTGCTCTTCCGTCTCATTGGATAGACGATTTTGGATCAAACCGAGGCGGTGGGCTCGTTGTTCCTCCGTCTCATTGGATAAACGATCGTGCATCAAACCGAGGCGGTGGGCACGTTGCTCTTCCGTCTCATTGGATAGACGATTTTGGATCAAACCGAGGCGGTGGGCTCGTTGTTCCTCCGTCTCATTGGATAAACGATCGTGCATCAAACCGATGCGGTGGGCACGTTCCTCCTCCGTCTCATTAGATAGACGATCGTGCATCAAACCGAGGCGGTGGGCACGCTTTTCGATGTTCTCCCTGTTTAAAGCTTTTTTCATGTAAGTTCGCATTTGCGAAAGCCTCCTTTGGCACTGTTCACTAGTCTCTTTTGAAATGGCCTTGGAGTTAGATTTCCTACTATGAGATAGTCGTTTCTCCCTTTCTTCGTCTGTCTCATTTAAACGATGCTGTCTCATATGAGCAGCGCGTTTAGTAGGCCTACCCATTATCAGACAAATAAAAATTAGTTAAGCAACTATAACTAGAACTCCAGATTCACTAAAACTCAGGAAATAAATAAAAATTTTTACAAAAAAAAACCGACTTCAAAAAAATATATTATGCAACAAAAAATGAAAACAAAAAAATTAAGAAAAAATGCACTAAAAAGTATAAAATAATCGCGTACAAAATTTTAGCTTTTACTACTTATAATCAACTTTTTTATAATTTATTCTGTATAATCTAATCTATACGTTTAACACGTAGGTAACCCACTAAAACATCACATCTAACTCAACATATATACCTAAGACTAACAAACAAATATCAAAATATTTATTTATTGTTCACATAAACAAAAAAAATAAACAAGTATATTTGTAGACTGCTTAAAAGACAATAAAATTATTAGGACAATATAATGTACAATTATTGTTATTTTTGGAGTCGGTGTCAGCCAAAGAATAAACAATATTAAAGCAATACCTAATTAAACCTATTTACAACAGAACTTTAATACAACCATCTTCTTTGACAATATACAACAACCTTGATACAACAACGTAGCACTACCCTAAGCAAACAAATTTATAAATAAATGAACACGACAACTACTTAAACCGATACCTAACTAACCCTACTTACACAAGAACTTAATACGAAAATATTTCGTGACACTATCTAGCGACCTTCAAACGTAAATATAGCTAATAATTAACAGGAATTACCGTAAGAAGAAACGTGTGGCTCAATGAACATAGACACATTGAATAGTACAAGTAATTCGTATCGCTTCCTTCTAATGACGTGCACGGTGCATCGCAGTCGCAGCGGGCGCGCCCGCGTTCCGCTCGCTCACTCAACTACACTCCTCTCAGTCTAGCGTACACGCCCTCCGCTGCGCCGCTTGCGCCCGTCGCCGTCGGCGTCGGCGTGAGTATTATACCTACTTATTGTAATTATTATAGTCATTCATCTTACATTTAAGTTGTTACACACCTTGGCTGACACCGACTCCAAAAATAACAATAATTGTACATTATATTGTCCTAATAATTTTATTGTCTTTTAAGCAGTCTACAAATATACTTGTTTATTTTTTTTGTTTATGTGAACAATAAATAAATATTTTGATATTTGTTTGTTAGTCTTAGGTATATATGTTGAGTTAGATGTGATGTTTTAGTGGGTTACCTACGTGTTAAACGTATAGATTAGATTATACAGAATAAATTATAAAAAAGTTGATTATAAGTAGTAAAAGCTAAAATTTTGTACGCGATTATTTTATACTTTTTAGTGCATTTTTTCTTAATTTTTTTGTTTTCATTTTTTGTTGCATAATATATTTTTTTGAAGTCGGTTTTTTTTTTGTAATACTTTACATTATAGGCCTGATTTACACAGGGTAAGTAACTGACTCCAAACTCGAGACAAGTCAGTGCTGACCCGATATTTACCTAGTGCAAATTGATCGAGATCGACACGAGGTAAATATCGGGTCAGCACTCACTTATGTCTCGAGTTTGGAGTCAGTTACTTACCCTGTGTAAATCAGCCTTTAGGTTCGGACATTTTTGAGCGCTGATACGATGTTCATGTGTTTCTACGTCAATACTCTACTTACATATATACACCACCCAAGAAAAGAGGTGTGAAGGTCGAATTTTTAAGGTTGAAAATACCTACCGATAGGTAAAACTCTCACCGAAATCAAATACCCATTTGAAAATAATGTAATAAGTAATAATATTTTTTTAATTCCAGATCAATACAATCCATTATTGTTAGTAGAAACATAAAACTTACAAACTAGTGTTAGTAGATAGGTACATATACCGAAATAATAACACATTCAATAAATTCAATAGATATTCAATAAACATGTCAAGGTCTATAATAATAATAACAACAATACTCATAATAGCACACACAATGACAATGCAGATACTATTTCTGGGCACGGTTTGTAGGCAACACTTGCGTCCTCGTCCAGTGTTTCCAAATGAGTCCATCCGTCCTATCCGCTACAGTCATCAAGAGACTGTTGGTGCTGCCCCTCACCCGCCACATCAGGGATGCGACACGCTTTCGTATGATAGCATAGAAGTCATCCATACGTGCCTCAGCAAACATTCCTGATGCGCTGCAGTGACGCGACAGCCTCAGCAGTGCCCTATATGCGTTATTGTATTGGACACGTAAGCATCCCTGAAAGCGAATTCTGACTGCACCTATGTTTCAGACTACACATTTTAACATATAGACAATGACATAATCACATAGACACAAAAAAACCTACGCTTGTCCAGTCTGCGACACAAGACACAAGTGCTCGCCGGCGACCTTGTTCGGTGAAAGGTTATGCGCGCGCGCAGGCGGCATATCCTTGTTCGGATAGTTAGCCACAAAGTATGTTAATAGCAGTATAATGTCAAGACGGTATTTATATTGTTGGTGACTTATTATGGAATTGAAGATTTAATATGGGTTTTATTACCGTTAATAAGACAAAGTGGTGTGACCTTAGGTATATGGCTAGAATTCGTGACTGATTATCGTCGCGAGAGGCTGTGGCTCAATAGAAATTATAGTTTTCAACTTTGACTTCAAAAATCTCTAAGCACAGAATACATGCTAGTATCTACTACGTTGGCAACGTATCAGCAATTCTCTTGAGATTGTAGGTGTTTATAGGCAGCAGTAATCAGCACGTGGGCCGTCGGCCCGAATGCCAATCCTAATTTAATATTAAAAATTAACGAAAATTAGAAAAACGTTAGGCCTATCCTAACTTTTTAATATTTTATATTATTTTATTTTATTATAAATACGAAAGTAAGTTTGTTTGTTTGTTACCTTTTCATGCCTAAACCACTGAACCGATCATCCTGAAATTTTGCATATACGTTGTCAGGTGTACAGAAACGGACATAGGGTACCTTTCATTTCATCCCGAAAAAAAATACTGTTCCCGAGGAAAACAACAATAATATTAATAGATGGCGCCACGTGTCTTTCGAATTATGATTGAAATACAGAAACTTTAGTAGTGTGTTAAGAGTTGATTGTCAAATTCTAAATTAACGCGAGCGAAGCCGCAGGCAAAAGCTAGTTTGTTATAAATATTTTTAAAACCGCCTTCCTTCATAAATCTCTTTTAAAATACAATGTTTCCGATTCTGTTATGCACGAACTACTATTGTCATCTTTTTCACTCTGGTAAAAATAGAAAGAGGCGGGACGTAAATGAGAGCTGTCAAATTTAGTTCACCTATAGGTACCTACTAATTTAGTCGACACGTCATAAAGTGTCGTCTAAAAACACGGTGAAGTTCAAGGCGTAAACCGTAAACTAGTTGTTATCTAACACCGTCCTTTTCTCGCGCTGTCTGTTAGTAAAAGATAGCTGTTCTCTCAAAGTCAAAGTCAAATAGTTTTTATTTCAAGTAGACCAGATCCCTGGTGCTTTCAAAAGGTCAACACTAGGGGCTCTAATTTTAGTTTAGTTTGCTAAACAAGAGAATCAGCACTAATTAAATGACTGTTTAGTTGTATCTAATAGCGATTACTTAATGCAAGAACACTTTCCATTCTATGTTATAATAACATTGAAAATGCAACAAAAACCTAATTTAATTACACGTCTGCACTAGAGAAAATAAGAAAATTGTCGGCGAGTTTCTCAAAGTGAAAACTGTATGTCGTGTTGAGTTTACTATAGAAAACTAAGTAAAAAAACCTCTTTAGTGAAATGCTATGTGTAACGTGAGACAGTAAACTACTTTCTTTACGTTAGTAGATATAATAGTTATCGATTTATGGAATGTAACTGACTTTCTAGCGTAACTTGGACGTCTCACGTATAAGTTTGTTAGCGACACTACAATTTAATCGTTAAGGAATGATTCTATCATTACAGTTATCGCTAATATTGGTATGTCAGGATTGTGAGCAAGGTAAATGTAGTAAATAAAACCAACATAGACTCTCCACCACTGAGAGTACTTGTATTTGGGTTAGTGTTAGTAACATGAACTAGATCACAATATAATACTTTAGATAATTATTACAAGATCATAAAATAAGGACAAGCTAGTCAGATATAAAAGGTCAGACTTCTTCAGCTGATCTACACAGAACACTCTAGACGAGTGTTCCGTCGTACGGTCCAAGAAGCAATCCCCCGGGCGCACCGAGCGAGCCGGTCTCCTCCCTCCAACGGGCAGTGGTGGTCCGATGTTGACGTCATGGTTAGTTAGGTGGTGGACAACAGATGGCGCTCACTCCGCGAAGTTCCCGACAAGTTAGTGTGTGAATAGGGCTTAAAGACTTTTTAGGTAGTCAGGTCAGCTCCTTTAGACATTTTCTCCCTTATTAGGCTGAGCACCCACCAGAGCTGTGTCTGTGCTAAGCTGCGTACCGAGGAATGTGTTTTGTAAGCACCAATAGAATCACTTCATTTACCCAGCTTCGCTCTGCGCAGCTACGGCGGATATGGGCTTAACGGAGCGAGGTTTTTGTTCATACAAAACAAGCGAGAAATGCGAGCGAGGGATGTGTTGCGAGGAATGTGTTACGAGGAATGTGCGCGAGAATTTGAAAATATGCGCCTACCAGTCAGTCAATAGATGGTGTTTGGAACAGGTAGATGATCATTTGTCTATATTAACATATAACGCATTACACATTACACATTCCTCGCACAGCTCTGGTGGAAAGAGTCACACCGTTTCGCATCTTCGCTTCACATTTTCGGACCGCACAGCTCTGGTGGATGTCCAGCCTCACAAAAGAGGGTCTAAGAAAAACCTAGGTTTTAAAATAGCCCCGTCTCTTTTTGTTGTATGACATAAGAAAGTGATGGGTATATTTTAAATCTGGGTTTACCGTAGTCTTTTGTAATAAGGGGGTAGATATTTTTTATTATATACTTGGTCGCGGTTGTCCCTAGTCAAACCTGATGGTAAGCGCAGTTATGGTCTAAGATGGAGCAGACGAATCCAAGTAGCAGAGACATAGAGGGATCCCCTTATACGCCCTTTGGCTCTCACATACACACGACGGCACACAGTAAAATGCTTGGCGCTTGGCGCGAGATTTTAATGTGTAGGTATGTTCACAGTAGACGTTGATATTCTGAAGAGGACTTTGGAACAAGGGGCTTACCATGACGTCTTATGAAAACGTTCAAATGCCAGCCAGTCAATATCCGTTCAAAAGCAGGCCTGCTTCTGAATCGCTAAAAATCGTACCATGACAGTACAAAAGGTGAACGACTATTCAACCAAGTTGAACGGATAAGCTTGTTCATGGTACGAAAAGTCTATACAAAAAAACAGGTGAACGGATTTCGTAAACGTCAACGTAGCAGGCCTGCCGCAGGCCTGCTCTAACGATGTCATAGTACAAAAAAGTAGGGCAGTTCAACCTCCAGGCAACTTCTGCCCTGCTTTAAGAGGTCATGGTAAGCCCCCTGAATACCTATTGTATTTGACTACAATTAAAAATGTACAACAATTAAGTATTATTTTAAAGAAAATATAGAAAGAACACGGAAAGTGAAAAAAATACTAAAAACGATTAAAAACTGGAGGACATACACGCTTTCGAAGTTTATGGAGGGAGCATTTTCTGTCCTTGTTACACGAAACGGAATATTGTATAGTGTGTCAAGTCACTATGAAGTTTTTAAGGTGTGACGTCAGTTTTAAGTAGTGCTGTCTCCGTCCCGTGAACAATTTAAAATTGTTTATAACTTGCGCATTTTATTAAATATTTCATTGTTGGTTCGGTTTCATCGGTTTTTTCACTGTTGCCTAATATTTTTGTTATACTCTCGAGATTTACAATAAAAAAAAAAATAGTCAGATATTCTAGGTACAAAGAGTGGTGCCAGTAGTTCTAAGATTACCTTTTTTTGTCATACCATATTATCTAAACTGCAGCAGAGCAGAGAGGAACAAATTCAGAAGAAAAATGCCTTTACGTCCAAACTTCTTCAAGGATCCTGCCTTTATGCAACGACCACTTCCTCCATACAAGATTTCTCTTGAAGACTGCTGACTAAATTTATTTTTCTATCTTTTCCAGACAAAAGATGGCGCTGTTATGGTGCATGCTGGCTTGCGCACTGGCCGCTGCGCAAGCGCAATCGAACTACGGGTCGCAAGCGAACAATATCGAATACCAGGGAGAAGGACTTCCTGAACAGACTGTGTTAGATGGGAAGGTCAGTATCATCAACTTAGTATATCTAAGCTTCTTGCTGGAGATAGGGTTCTGCCTACAGAAGATGCGCAATGTCAGTAGTCAGTTCTGGGTAAGATAAATAATAGAATCAGGCGTTACTTTGCGGAAATCCATGTCATATAAAATAAGTGATTACAATATTTCGCTTTAATTTTCGCAAACTAGTTCGCTAGCTTGGATGCAGTATGCAGCACCGCTCTTCCGCCCGCAAATACATACACACATCAAAAGTGTCTAGGGATCAAGCATTTTTATGCGGATTTCTTGAGATTGAGATGTGGCTTTGTAATAAATTTATGATTTTATAAATTTATATGGATCCTTTTTGGTGCATTTCATAATTTGAATCAGGAACTGTGAATCAAATTCGAGTAAAAGATGAAAATCAGCTGTCAATATTTTCCCTATAAAAACATACAACGCATTGAAGACATTATTAGTGCTACTGTTTCCCTACTACTGATTAAAACCAACGTTATTATGGAGCGGCGACGTCATTTAAGCAGGGAAGAAATGCTCAGAGCCGTGGGAATGATAGAAGCTGGTTCCCGGCAACGTACTGTGGCTTTAGCTCTGAATACAAGTCAGAGTGTTATCAGTCGACTTTGGACACGTTACCGAAGCACTGGTACCGTGGCTGAGCGCCATGGAGGACGGTATCGCTGCACCACACGGAGACAAGACCGATACATTCAAATCTTAACTCGAAGAGCTCCAACAATAACCGCCATGATGTTAGCCGTGAGGCTTCATCACTCTTCAGGGAACTTAATTAGCGACCAAACAGTCAGAAACCGCTTGCATGAAGTGAACCTTCATTCCCGAAGACCGCTACGGGTACCACCTATAGCAATGCACAATCGTAGGATTCGATATCAATGGGCTCTTGGACACAGAAATTGGGCAGAAGAACAATGGCGTTTCGTGTGCTTTTCTGATGAGTCTCGTTTTGGTATGAGACCGGATACAAGACGTATACGACACTGGAGAACCCCTGGACGCCAACAGCGATTAAAATCCTGCCAGGAAGTCCATCCTTATAGTGGTGGAACCATCATGGTATGGGCGGGTATTTGGATCGGCGGAAGAACTGAGTTGATTTGGATCAGAGGCAACCTCAACGCTCAAATTTATGCTGAGACGATTGTATCAGACGTCATCGTTCCTCTACAAGCGCAAATCGGTCCCTTATTTCAGTTAATGCATGATAATGCACGACCGCACACCGCAAGAGTTGTAAGACAGACTCTCGCCGCAGCTAACATCAATGTCCTGCCCTGGCCTGCTCAGTCGCCAGACTTGAACCCGATTGAGCATGCATGGGATATGCTACAGAGAAGAGCTCTGCCGAATATGGAGGGTATCCAGTCGCAAGAAGACCTTTTTTTGTTGTTGCAACGAACATGGGCGGCCATTCCACAGCGTGATTTGGATGAACTCATTTTGAGTATGCCAAACCGATGTTCTTGTGTTGTTAGTGTTCGCGGTAGAAACACGGATTATTAATTGTTTAAGTTACCCAATAAAATTTTAAAGAAAACTGTTATTTCAGTCTTTTTTTCGAACTTTTGTGTTAGTGGTTCAAATGTCAAAAATCCCTTTATTAGGAAAATGGCAAATTTCTTTATTAATGCAAAGGTGACTTGGTTTATCGTTACTGTGACAAACGAAAACACTTTATTTGATGAATCCTTAAAGAAAATTTTAATTAATATCAATCAGGAGAAAAGTTATTGCAAAAATATATGTTGATCCCTAGACACTTTTGATGTGTGTATATGCACATGTAGAAGTTGTGATTAAAATGCAACATGCAACCTAAACCGATATTACGTGTTTCGTCGCTCCAGGAGATGTTGACAAGTTGACCGATTGAACGCGACTGAAACGGCTGTGTAGTGAGCGCCTCCTGCACCTGAAGTACCTTGGGCTTGCGAGTTAGTTGCTTACCCTACTATCTGGCGATGGACACTAGAACTTTTTACTCTGTCAGTTTCTGGATGCATCGCGTCTAGGTGTGTGAAAAAGGTTATTCGTCCTCTTTAAATCACTTCGAATTGGGTAGCAAAGTCCATGGGCCTATCCAGTCTTCTCAGTAAGGGGCAGAGTATGTGACTTCCAGAAGAAGTCTAGGGACAGACAGGCCTAGACAGGCTTAGGGGACCCGTCGCCCGACCAGTAACAGGCCCGAAAAGGCGGCGCGCAGTGTTCCTCGCGTGCCTCTCAGGAGGATGCGGGACAAGGCTCCACAGAAGGAGAGGTCCGCCAGCCCCTGCCGGGGATGCAGTGCATGCAGCTGTGCATCCCGCGACTCCGGCCATATGTCAGGAGAAGGAACACCGTGGGTTTTTAGCCGGTAAGAGTCTGGCATTACCCTCCGTCTTCCCCAGGCGGGATCATTATCAATGAGGATGTTGCCAAGATAATAGTTAAAAAAAATGTTGCTGGCCGGGGTCTGCCCTCCTCTGTCCTCCCTTGTGCAACCCATGAGCAAGTTTGCAAGTAGTCACGAATTACGAAGATCATTCAATCACAACCTTCGAATTTCTTCCCAAATCTCGGCTACAAAATTCACTTTTATAATGATATAGCGGTCATCTACAATCGCAGTAGGTTATTGTTAACCCACAGTACAAAGTGGGTCTAACCGCAGAATACCGGTGCGGTGAGTTAAGAGTGAGTTTGTTATACTCAGCACTGCACGTTAGGAGCATCGCACGCGCCGGGAAATGTAACAGGAATATTGTTTTGATGTTCTAGATTGTATGATTGTGGCAATAATAAACAAAACAGTGGTAAAGTAAAGAGCTAAAATCTATTTTACGAAGAGTAATGAAGAGAATAATCGGATAAGTATTATGTGTTGCTATTTAGTTGTTCTTTCATCTCTTGGAGGTGTCTAAGGAAGCGACGCACGTACACATGTCTAAAAATCAAGCTATACTGTTCCAGTATAAGCTAATCTCGCATTGTACATATTTTCCGTACAATGAGAGGTCAGCTTATACTGGAAATAAATAGATGGATAATTATGTGCTGTATGGTTTGCATAAACTAAACGAGAAGAAGAATTAAGAAGATTAAACTGGTCAGAGAGATAGTTTATTTTTATCACCTTTGTATATCCCTAATGACATCTCAAAAACCTTTTAAGTTATCAAAAAATATAAAAGAACTGCACTCAGATACGTTCAGCGGTTTCGGAGAATAATGACACCAATCATATCAAATCTACACAAAACGCTTGAGCCTTTGATAAAAACTCCATCATTACAATTCGCACAAAAAAGTTATTAAGTAATTTTCATTTACTGGGTTTAAAATTATAAACTGACCTTAAGGATGATTGACATTTAATCGCGGCGTGATGTGACATGGATCTGAGTTTTTGCTACCTTGAAATCTCTGCTACGGTGCATTGTGGCAATGCAAAATTATTATGCAAGTTGAAGCGATTCTAGCGCACCTGTTGAAACGTCAGTCGGTAAGAGGTTGGGAGTTCAAACCCATGTGGTATCTCTAATCTCTAAATAGTATAAATTGAAGTCGCCTTTTGCATCTGTCTTTATGACAGTTTATGGTTGAAAGGAATAAAGTTTTTTTTTGAATCTCTCTTTTTGTGGTAACGTTTTATTCGTGGTAACTTTGAAACTAGAAAACGATAAAATATTTTTTTATTTTTCGCCATTTCATTTGTTCCCGGCATGACATTGAGTTTAAGGGCAACCTGCATATTTTATTTATATTTTTATAACGTTGACTGAGTTGCAATATTTTGTATGAACTCAATGCTTGCCCTTCTTTTGTCCCGGAGATTAAAAAGCCATCAGGTCAACGGCATTTTTATTTCAACAAGTTGACATTTAAGTACTTTAAACTGACATTTGTGCAAATCAATTACAATAGGAAGATTCTTTGACGAGATGAAAATACTCGTCTCCGAAAGTAAACTGTATTGGTGCAATGTAGTGTTTGCTAGATGTTAAACGAAGAATAATAATAACGAATAAAAAAAGTAAAATATTGAGCTAAAGGCGAATACGGAACGATACTACAATGATGCAGATGAAAAAGAATTCCACTTTCGATTTCAAAGTTCGAACGTGTGTGAACTGACCTTTAAAATAAAATGTGCCAGTTATTATCTGCATTTGATTGCTTTTTTTTTATTCATAAATTCGTTCAATCTGAACTAGGCGGGAATTGATATTTCAATCAATATCAATATTTGTGGCCGACTTTATCGTATTGTTATGATTTTTTGCTGAAGTTTTTGTTGGTTTTCGATTTTTCGGTTGTTGGTTGTCAAAATTATTTAAACTACTGCATGTGGTGTTTAGCTAGTTGTCGGAAATGATTTCGTTAGTTTAGTGGAATGTGTCTTATAACTGAAAATCTACTTACTAACTACTTAGTGCTTAGGGTCAGGGGTTACATTTCCACATTGAGGTCAATACCTGTAAGAAGGAAAATATTTGTATACCCAGTCCAGCGGAGTTGACATCCCTAAATGATTATATTTATTTAACAGCAAAAAAGTTCGGGATTTTGAAATTAAAATGGTCATGGGAGCAAATCATTATTTTAGAACAGGTAGTCTTTAAAGAGTCCAAAAACGATAATTAAAAAAAAACTTAATCTTTCATTCATAAAACAATTTTGGAACTTTATGCAATCATGAATACATAGGCTGCGCTGGTGATATTTTTTTTTTACTATCACTAGCCGGCTACTAGAAAGTAGCCGGCTAGTGATATTTTGTTTTTTTTTGCTAGATCTTGTTAGTCACTGGCTATGGTGGTAGAAAATCTGGACTGGAATCGTAATTGAAATCCAATTACCTGAAGCCAACATGCTCATGCTTTATAAATAGGCACAGAATTCCATGGTGTCAACAGTTGAACACGCTCAAACGGCTTACAAGACAAAATATTGTTATAGGGCGATTACAGACAGATAGCCGGCGGCCCAACATTGTATCCCAGACCGGCAGTGTCAACATAGCTTAACAGCGCTCTGCGAGACGAGATATTGTTATTGGGTCGTGAATGGAAACATATACCTTTGTAGATAGGCATGGTTGTCCGGTGTGGTGATAGCCTGAACGCTTGGTGTGTTTCCATTGTTAAACGATACGACTTGATTTTAAGGTTGTAGACAAAATATTTAGGGCTTTCAGTCTCGTTACATTTACGAGTCCCGGTCTCAAAAATAGGTTTCTTAAGGCTAGGCATTTAGGCAGCCCCGGATCTAGGGGGGGGGGGGGGGGGGCAAGCCGGAGCCCATGCCCCGGGCGGCAAATTCAGAGGGCGGCCATTCCATTTAGATATGTATAGTTGGAAAAAATATGCTTAACATAGAAAGAGCAGCGCTAGACCGGTCGTTATGGCGTTCTTTGAGGGAGGCTTATATCCATCAGTGGGCGTCTGATGGCTTAAATGATGATCATGATAAAGGTAAAAATATTGGCGGGCGGGGAGGCATCTTTTAGTTTTTGCCCCACCTCGAAAAAATTCAAGATCCGGGGCTGCATTTAGGCAGTCAATATTTCAATAAAGCACTTCATTAATCATACTGAACTTTTACAGACTCAAGTACAAGTAAAATTAATAAATATTTCAGAGTTTTTTTTTAAATCTTAGTGGGCACGTAAAAAGCGAGGAGCATTTAATGTACTTTCAAAGGATCTGATTTTATTACAAAAGTAACCTGCGTTAGAAAAAGCCCTCTCTGCTGGATGGATATTAGAAACTTATAGCAATGGTATGGTATGTATTTCCGTCTGTCGCCACCATGTTGAAAGAGAGCTTTTTCCACATGGTTGTTTGAGTAATTTACTTCCATTTTTAAATTCTCCATGTTCTGAGAAAAATCTCCGTCGAGAAGAATATTGCTGAATATTCTCGGTCGGAGAACATTCTCCGTGAGAGAATAATCTCGACCCATCACCTCACGTAACCGGAATAAAAAAAATATTGGTGGTTTAGTAGATTTTTTAATAATGGTAATTATTTAACTTATGTTTCAAAAGTCTCGTTACTCCCGAGACTGGAGGTAGCAGTCTCGAATCTCGAAAATACGAAAAAATCGTCGAGACTCTCGAAATTTTCGAGACCGAGACTCCCGGGATGAAAGCCCTTACAAATCACATAGACAACTGTTGCGATTTACCAGTTTACTAGATAAAGACAGCACCACGAGGTTTGAACTTTTGTTTAGCGGTAGCCAATGATATTATAAGCTAGGTATAGATGCATTGCCCGCTCTCCATATTGGCAATAATAAAGCAAGGTAATTATTTGCCCGGCATTCAATTCACAACGATAATTCAGCCCTTATCAAGCTGCCTCCCTCTCAATTTCCCGCAAGCAACGCCCTAAGTCGAGGTCCGAGTTCCACTAGGGTTCGCCCTTAGTGCTGTTGTTGCTAGTAGTCATGATGTTAGTGTAGTATAAGTAGTTAGCTTAGGTTAAGTATTTTACTTCCCCCCCATTGGCTGGAAACCCTTCAGGTTTCGCCAATAACTGCCCGGTTACGTAGAAATGGTGCGCAAGGACAATCAAGCCTCGTATCCACTAGGCAAAAATTGACGTGCTACATGTTCCTCAACATATTTCTCAACATGTAGCAACACGATGATCGACAACTTGCAACAAACTCATGCATACTAATTCTTTCAGCGTCATGTTCCGCGTCATCTGGCAATGTTGCCGAACATGTCGAGCGTCACATGTTTCGCGTCAATTGTTGCCTAGTAGATACGAGGCTTCAACAAACAGACCAATAGAAAAAAAAACGGTCCTACGTCGCCGGCTATACGTCCCTATACAGTGTAACACTTGCAACATTTTGAGGAAGAAAAAAATGCCATCTTTAGTTTACAGACGATGCACGAAGTATGCTGTATAATGAATTGTTTAATTTGCACTGTATAATTAAATATAATGGTTTAGCTATTGTAAAATTTGCGCTGTTTTTTAGTGCAATGATGTTGATGTATGATATGACGCGTCTATTTACAAACGTTATTGGTGGTAGGAGAGAGTATAATTTTATCTACATGATCTTTCACGCCGTGTAGTGCCGTACAATGGAAACAAACACCGATAGTAACTGCCCGAAGGTAATAATTAGCAGTAAAGATTTATAGTGGCGTTTGGCATGCAACAAACTAAATATAGAATTGTAGCTCCAATCATCCTGCCGCAGGCTTCTATACCCATCTCTGGCTTTTTGTAGAAGATACTTGATTAACTTTGATAAACTGTTTCTTTGGACAGGGATAGGATGGACTAGACCAGGGGTTGGTAAACTTTTCTCATCAAGGGCTGAAAAATCCGAGTCAATCTTATGGGGGCTAGAATTTCTTTAGATTGATTTATGTTGACACAAACACAACGCAGGTATCTATAGTCCAATCAAAATAGGCAAAGAAAAACTTATAAATTCGGAACAATTCGCATAGAGCTGAAAATTGGTACAGACTCAAGATTACAAGGTTAGTTTTAGTTTATACTAAACCTGAAACTAGTTCGTTCAGAATCACTAGGAGAATCTATTGACATATTTTTTACACCACTTTTTTTTTTACCTAAATTTCCATTTTGTTTCAGTAATTTTCTACCAATAACAGTTGACGGAAATAGACACCTTGAGGCTTGAGACGGTCCTCTCGGTCAGTTTCCGTGTATTAGACAACCCCAGCATAGCACATCCCCGGCATTTCACACTTTTTTAGGGAACTTAACGCGACATAAACTAAGGTGTAACTTGGAGATTTATTAGAAAAAAACACATATTCAGGCAGTTCTGGTGAAAATCTTGTCGGGGTGTCTCGGTTTTCGTATAAAGTAAAAATAAGGTTGTATAATGTTTAAATCGCGATATCTTATCAGTGATGGCTCGTAGGAAAAAATATTAGTGCCATTTTTGTAGAGTATCGCGTAATCAAGCACTTTGATTAACTATTATGACGACAACACTTACCGTTTAACCGGTTCGCTGCCAACTCCGCATAAAACAATTAAAAATCTATTGTTTTATGAGTGATTGCAGTCAAAGCGTTAAGAGATATTTATGAATAACCGTTTTTTTTGACGTTTGACACTGAATAACTTTTTTTGCAGAAGTGGTATCGATGGATATTTTTGTCATTTTATTTGTAACTAGAGGTCGCCAGCGGCTTCGCCCGCGTGGATGTCGTTTATCGCGTATTCCGCGTTTTTCTCTACTATGACATGCATGTATTATACATATAAACCTTCCTCTTGAATCATTCTATCTATTAAAAAAAAACCGCATCAAAATTTGTTGCGTAGTTTTAAAGATCTAAGCATACATAGGGACTGACAGCGGGAAGTGACTTTGTTATAAACTATGTAGTGATATTGATGATGTATTTAAGGTCTATGCTATGATTTATATCGGCTTCGGCTTAGCTCGACTTTAGCAAGGCTTTCGCTAATTATCTGCGATGCCATTAGGTTATAGTTGTCCAAATCAATAGGAAAATAAGGCAATGTTCTGCCTAACCTTTTTCCAACTTTGTTGCGGTCATCTTCCAGTTTAACCAGCGATGCGAGCACGGATCTTTCTCTCGAGTCGACTCGATTAAAAGATCCTTATTCGCACCGCCGATACGGCTTTCAGTATTTTACACGGAGCAACTGCTATCAGGGGCCCAATTCTCCTAAAATAAATCTTGATAGATCACAACCGAACCAAGGCCCAACCGTTCATTCAGACGGTTCTCAATTTCAAAAGCTCGTCGAATTGTTTGACACAAAAAACAAAATCAATCATTTTGAAAATTTTCGAAAATAAAAACTGACTGACGGTTGTGGTTCGATTGCGTTTGGCAACAATTTATTTTAGGAGAATTGGGCCCCAGACCTCCGCAACTCAGTTACTGGGTAATGCCTACGAGTATATCCTAAGGTTAGACCGGTTGCCAGACATTCGGGCTTCTGAATAACGATTGTCATAGGTACTTATTCGTATTACACCCGACGGTTTAACGTGCTCTCCGAGGCACGGAGGGGTCTCTACGTGTAAAATGGTCACCCGTCCATGACTGGCCGCGACAAGCGCAGCTTAACCTTGCAAATAACATGATCCTCGCTGTTGTTAATTAGTCCCGAGCACCTCAGATAACAAGGCAATCTTGCAATTAAATGTTATCAGTGTCCAGGGAGGCTGTTACCCATTTGTGTTATAGATAAGCCCATTATAATCTCATCTGTTGACACTTACGAGAAGAAATGAGGTAGTCTAATCGGGAAACGAGCTTTGATTTTAGTTCTTTTGGTCTAGCTTTTACTCCTTCTGAGTGCTTTTGCTTATTTTGTGTGTTATGACGCTCCCTCCCTTTCATTCGCGTGTAATGTAACAACGCAAGATTACATTTTGAGCATTACTACTTGGCCTTACTTAAATCGTGGTGGCCTGGAGGTTACAGACCCGCTTGTTAAGCACCGGGTTGCGGGTTCAAACCCAGGCATGTACCAATGTGACTTTTTCAATTTCAAATGTACATTCTTAGTTAATCTAAGACGCCACTGACATACGGTGAAGGAAAACATCGTGAGGAAACCTGGACTTTAATGGTTTGAAATCGCCAACCCGCAATGAGCAAGCGTGGTGATCAATGCTCGTTCCTTCTCTGTACGAGAAGAGGCCTTTGCCCAGCAGTGGGACAGTTACAGGCTAATTTTTATTTATTTTTACTACTTGGCGATAATGCTCAAAATCGAGTAATGTGTATTTTTACGAGACTATTCTGGTCGGCGTGAGCCCCGATTCATACAAACTAGATTACGGTTCAAAGGCTGGCATGTACAGCATGACTGTTAGTCACTTTACATCCAAAAACAATGAACTCTGCTCTTTATTCTGTACAACTTTTACTATAGGATAAAAACTCAAAATTCGTGGAAAAAAAAAACAGTTGTACACACGGCTACACATCAAGCTATACATTTCCAGTTTACACTGACCTCTCACTGTAAAGAAATCCTATACAATGCGAGATCAGCTTATACTGGAAATTATAGCTTGATCTGTAGCCGTGTGTACCATACATTTTGTAAGCAACATTGATTATTCAGTACGGAACTGCTGTTTTTTTTCCACGAATGATTGATATAAAATAATAACTTTAAGATATACTCCACTTCAGAGAGAAGTGGGCTGGCCATGTCTGCAGACGAACAGATGGTAGATGGAGCAGACACGTGGTAGAGTCGAGACCGCGTTTGGGAAAACGTAGTGTGGGACGCCCTGCGGCACGATGGACCGACCATTTGAAGAAGGTGGCTGGCTGAGGATGGATGTGGGCTGCCCAACACCGGGATAGTTGGCGATCTCGGGGGGAGGCCTACGTTCCGCAGTGCGCGCAATAGGCTGGTACGATGATGATGATATACTCAGGGGATGTTTCACAAACATGCTAATTCGGTCTCTAAACTTTTCAATAACAAGACTTATTGATAGGTTGGTGAAAAAACCCTCAACATGTATCTAGACTCTTTAATAATTTTAAACGATACGCTGCAGTAGAAAAATGACAGTCTGTAATTATTATTTATGTGTATTTTTATCTAATGTATAACTATTTTGTTTCAGGTCACAAAGCTAGATGATTTGAGTCCAGTTATATTTTTGAACCGAACGAAGGCTGCCCTCAACTGCGCCGCCGGCTCCATGCAGGTATGCACATTATATTCTAAGCAGATACACTTGGGAGCAATTAATCCAGGTCAGTAATAAACCTTAATATCTCAAAAACTAGGAATTATAGTTTATTAAAATAAATATAATTTTATAGACTATTTAATACTACTCAAATAAAATTGATAAAACGACTTAAGTAGTCTAAACAATTTTTATTTGAATAAGCTAGCATTCTCAGTTTCCAAAATATTAAGGTTTATGTTGGGTGATATTTAGTGTACTTACCTATTTAGTTAGTAGTGGGACTATTATAGTTGTATCGTATTTTGTTCATTGATACCGCATCATAAGTGCATGTGGACTCCACATCCAGTCGTAGTTGCCCTGACTGCATCTTAAGTAAAGTTGCCGTCGAGATGCAGTCTAGATGGCGCGAGATGTGACTACATTTTGTCGTGTCGTATCAATAGCCGTAGAAGTAGAAAAACGATCATATGGTTGATAATGTTAATAATTATGATTCTTAAAGAGACTGTCGTTCGTTTGATAATAACAAGGAGTTCCTATAACCAAAGCTATGCGATGACAACGAACAACGAACCATGGTAGGAAAATTGTTGTTAGTGTTGACAATTTTGGTATTATCAGTAACAAGTTTGTTTTTAATGCAGTTAGCTTATTCAGTTTTTTTTTTAAGCCGAGTACTTGCTGCCTTCCTGCCAGTTTCTTTAATAGTACCTACAGTTTTCGTTTACAAAAACAGTCAGATTGTTTGACAACAGAAACAAAACCAAACATTTTTGCAGTTTTTGTAAATGAAAACTTTACGACTAAAGAAATAAGCACGCTTTCTGCAAGTTTCCTGCTTCAGAAATTACCTGAATTATGCTACTGCACTAATCAATACTATTAATGACAACAATGTATCTCTAAAACGTTTGTCAATACAACGAGTAACGGTTAGTTAACTATTAGGTAACTGTAGTTCGTGTTGGTGCTGTCGTCGGTATCGTCGGTCGGTATCTTACGATAGGTCGATACGTCGAGATTTGTGCCGCAGATATGTGAAATTCCTTATATAGCTGGTTCTTGTTAGAAGCGGTTATCTTGTCATCTGACATTAGACCGTACTGGTTTGAGATATGTATATAGTCTAGTCGGAAAGGGGGTGGGTAATAATCCATAATCCACTTAAAGTATCACTGTAGACGGTTTTAAAACAAGTGTTAAAACAAAATTCGATAATTTTTATTTCCATGTCAAGTTATTTTCATTTTCGTTTTTTTCAAAAATTCTTCGTCCCTGCTTTAGTTACGAATTCCGAAAATGGAGCTTCTAATTCGTGACCCCAAATATGACCTGAAATGTAAACACAGCTGATCATAGCTGAGGGGAGATAGATTTTTTATGTAATTTGTGAACAGCTCTTAAACTATTGACTTTTGGGGAAAGTGTTAGAACAAAAGTTATTCATTATTATGGGTATTTTAACACCTTTCGGATTAGTACCCCCTTTTTGACTAACCTCTTATATGTATATTTGTATCTAAGGTATCGTAAACTTTCGGAAATGGATACTTGTTGTTCCCAACGAATCAGGTGATTCGTTGCTAGTTCCATCGGATCACGCAAAAGCTTCCCATCGGATCACGTAGTTGGATGCAGCTACAAAATAATACAATTATAATCCCAACAAATCACATGATCCAAAGTTTGTTTTTTCCGACCTCTTTAAATATTAAGCAAAACTAATTAAAAACTTCAATTTAAATTAATCGTGTTAATTTAAATTGAAGTTTTTAATTAGTTTTGCTTAATATTTATTTTGTTCTGAAAAATTAAACTATAGTCCCATGATTATTGTAAATATTCCTGCTGTTTCGTTGGGAATACATTTTTACTAGAGGTCACCCGCAGCTTCGCCCGCGTGGATGTCGTTTATCGCGTAGATATTTCGCGGTTTCCGGGATAAAAGTAGTCTATGTCCTTCTCCAGGTTCCAGACTATCTCTGTACCAAGTTTCATCAAAATCTGTTTAGGGGTTTAGGCGTGAAAGCGTAACAGACAGAGTTGCTTTCGCATTTGTAATATTAAGTAGGGACTATTTTGTAGTTGCATCCAATCATGTGATTAGATGGGAAGATTTTACGTGATCCGATGCAAATAGCAACGAATTGCGTGTTTTTTTTTTTTTTTTAAAAAAAACGTTGCCCCACACTAAGATTTCTCTTGTATCGTGGGTGCGTTTACAGACACAAATCTCACAAACAAACGCCCAGACCCGGAACAACCATCTGTAGGCCATACAAATTTTTGTTCCGTGTGGGAATCGAACCCACGACCCGTAGCGCAGAAGCCAATCGCTTAGCCACTGCACCAAACGTGTCGTCTTATTCGTGATTCGTTGGGAATAACTCGATATTTGTTAGGCTTAGAACTGATGGCCGTTGGGGCAGAAAGGTTCTCGATTGTAGACCACGCCCCGTTAAACGCAGCGTATGACGGCCTCTAAGCTCTAGCTAGATGGACAGACGACCAGGTGAAGGTCAGTGACCTTGGAGTCGTTGGATGTAGGCGGCATGTAAGCGGCCGTTGTGGAAATTTATGGCCTTTGATCAGCTATTGATATCCTTTGGCTGATATGATGATGATTGGTAGAGAAAATTGGAATAAGTCCGTTTTACAAAATTTTATTGTTACTTACAGGAAAGTAAAAAAAGGTTTTTCCAAAAATCTTGCCTACGTAGGCAAGATTTAAGAATTAGATTTAGTAGGATAAAAAAACTACTTAAAAGTAATTTCAGCATACGTTTTTGCATTTGTTACTGCAAAAGAAAAGGTAAGCAAAGAGATATTGCTGAAAAAGACAAAAAAACGACATTAATCCTCTCTTTTTCCTCTGGCCGTCAATTCTGAGGATCGCGACCACATATTCATCGCCATTTAGTTCTGTCTGAAGAAGAGTGCACGGTTAGTTGTATGTTGCCGTCAACCGCACTCTTGACTGCATCGCTCCATCTAACGGGCGACCGACCTCTGGCTCATCTGCCATCTATGTGACCCAGTATTCATCATCATCATTCAGCTGAAAGACGTCCACTGCTGGACATAGACCTTCCCCAAGCATCGCCACATCGACCGGTCGTGTGTTTCTCGCATTCAGCGGATTCCCGCGACCTTCACCAGATTATCGGTCCACCTTCTAGGAGACCTATCCACGCTGAGTCTTCCGGTACGCGGTCGCCACTTCAGAACCTTTCGGAACCAGAACATTAATCCTATATACTGTTAATTAATTGATAGGAACTAGTGAACAACAATTAATCAGTACCTACTAACACATTGACCTATCCATTTCAGATCGAGATGAAATTCAACGAGAAGTTCTACGGCATAGCGTACGCAGACTTTGACCGCAACTCTGCGTGCCAGGTGGTGGGCAAGGGAGCTCTGTCTTATAAGCTGGAACTGCCTCTGAAAGGATGTGGTACCAAACAGGTAAGCCATGTGTCAATTTCCCACGAAAATCCAGCTTTTTCAGAAAGCATTTTATAAAACTATAAAGAAATGACTACCAAACTGAATTTTGACAAATCGTTCTACGTTAAGAGTTTATTTCGACACTATGGTGCTCCGACATTACGCTACTCCGACAATTATAGAACTTCCACACGGGGGTTTAAAGTAACCTAACACGAAGCGGATGTCGGGGGCTTTGTTCGCTCGCTTTGCTCGCTTACTCTAGCCCCCGTCATCCCCTTCGAACCTAACCTATCCGTGTCGGGATACCCCAAATTAGGTGTCGAAGTTCCATAATTGTCGGAATAGCGTAATGTTGGAGTTCCATAGTGTCGAAGTAAAATCTTATCGTAGAACGATTTGTCGAAATTCAGTTTGGGAGTGCCTGAGTTTACATACACCACCAGAGCACGCGACAAGGCACACCGCTTTATAGACTTACAAATACCAACAAGCTAATTTAAATCCTATGTCGTCATCACAATGCCTAATTTAGCTTACAGTCATACGAAGATTCGACTGCACTCACTGACGTAAACTACGAGTAGTCTTCTTTTTCGCGTGTAAGAGTCGACTAAGGGCAACTGCCCTGCAGCAGTTGTGGAACTGCACAGTTGAGCAGTGATCAATCCGATCTAAACTCGAGATGCCATCATTGATTTTCTACCGAATGTTCCCAAATCTCGAGCACTGCAAAAGCGTTTTAAGGTGATACCGCCTGAACTCATAAATCGAGTGTTGATCTAATTCATCTAATCCATTCCACCAGGATCCTCTCCGTGTCTTCACGAACAACATAGTAGTCCGGTTCCACCCTGGACTGGAGATGGACGGCGACGAGGTCATCACCATCGTGTGCCGTTACCCTCCGCCCATCGTGCCAAAGCCGGTCTTCAACCCCCTCATTTTGACGTAAGTATACTTAATAAAAACCTGACTGAGTCTGCTTTGATCAAGAGTCTAGAAGGAAGATGCCAAAGAAGTATAAGAAAGGAAAGATTAGTATCAGTACAGATAGATTTAGCTATAGATACATACATGGTAGTAATAAAATCTTGAATATATCTAAAGAGGAAGTCATAGATAGCTCACGAGATTTTGTTCAACATTTAGTTGATAATGAAAAAAATAGATTTAAAATAAAATTACACTATTTGGAAGCATAATAATTCCCATTCTTGGTGTTAGTTTTGTTATTAGTACTCATGGTAATACTAGCTATAGGTTCTTATTATATTTGTTCTGGTCCTAATATGATAAAATACATTGAAGTAGCACCTCGGGGTCTCTTTGCTGGTCGTTTGCCACTCTTAGTTGATTTTTCGTGAGTACGGTGGCTTGCGCATGATATGACCGAAATACGGCAGTATCCTTCCGTGAACGCGCATTGAGAGGCATTTTTATCGTCAACCTAAGCGAGGATGGATTCATTTGTACGGAAAGCGGTCCAAGGTATTCTGAGTATCCGCTGACACACAATGTGGTGTTCGAAAGAGTTAATTCGGTCTATATTATCTGCTTAATTATCCACGACCATCATACAATAATAATGAACACAAAAAAATGATGCTAACAAATAAATGACTAGAATTATTATCTCCTTTGCAGGCAAGAAGCCGGCCCTCTCCCTGCGAAGGCGCCTCTCGCGGGTACCCACATCCTGATGATCATCTGCGCGATCCTGTTCCTGACGCTGCTGCTCCTGGGTCTCGGAGTCTCCTACCTGTGTCTCCGGAGACGCGCCCTGCCAGCTCCGAGGCGGTTCATCGATGACTCCTCTGCTTCCATTGTTAGCAGGGAGAGTATACAAGGTATGAGCATGAGAAAAACTGTTTTAGTGTAGTTTACTATTGCCAAAAGATATACAGCTTGACTGGGTCACTTTACATTCGAAAACTATGAACTCTGAAGTGTCATACGAATAACTATGACAGTCGTTACGGGTAGTCAGAAGCCCGAAAGTCTTAGAGCCGGTTTAACCTTAGGTTAACGGCATTGCCCAGTAACTGGGTTGCGGAGGTTTGATGGCAGTCGCTCCGTGTAAAATACTGGTATTCAGTCGCATCTGGTTAGATTGGAAACTGATCCCAACATAATTGGGGAAAGGCTAGGCAGAACAATTCGACACTGTTGGTGATAGTTCATGTAACAACACAGTCTAATTTGAACGTTCTCTTCCTTCCAACAGAAGTCAAAATCCCTCGCGCTCACCCGGTGTACCCGGTCAACGCAGAAGCCGCCAGTGTGGCGTCCGACACGATTCCTTCCGACTACCCGTCCGAGACGCCGAGCGAAGCTGAGCACGCGCATAGCAACGCAGCCTTCATGATGGACGAGTCTTATCATAGCGAAGGTAGGAGATTAAAAGAGAATTGAGAAAAAATAAGTTAAACTGTAAAGTGGCAAAAGGCTGCGTACGCGCAGTGATGAGTTGGGTTCGATCTCCAGATAGCAAATGTTTGATCGAGTTCGATCTTTTTGTTAAATTTTCAGCTAGGTAAATGAGTTTCCCTGCGTGATCATATCAGATATGATGAGATCCGCAAGAGAACCAAGGTAACTGATATAGCTCGAAGAATTGCCAAAATTAAGTGGCAGTGGGCGGGGCACATTGCTCGCAGAACGGATGGCAAAGGTTCTGGAGTGGCGACCGTGTACCGGAAGACGCAGCGTGGGTAGGCCTTCCACAAGGTGGACCGATGATCTGGTGAAGGTCGCGGGAAACCGTTGGATGCGAGAAGCGCAGGACCGGTCGATGTAGCGATGCTTGGGGGAGGCCTATGTCCAGCAGTGGACGTCTTTCGGCTGAATGATGATGATGATGAAATGTGTTTATGTTACAATTTGTTTTAATGTAATCGAAATAATTCTTACAATGTGCAAAACGCGTAAACAAGGTTAAAAAACGTAACGCGCTTTTTTAAAATGAATGTAAAGCTATGGTTTTTTTTTCTAAGAGATAATAAAGTACTAAATACGTACTTATTAAACTAAAAAATACTGCATAACAAAACAGCTTTATTTAACTTGGCTTAACATAAAACTTAAATTATATTAATTTGTGTTCAGCAATTTGGAAGAAAAACAAAATTAATCACTTGAATATGGGTCACAGTTGGGCGCCATTAGTGAGTGGACTCCTACCACAGAAATCTAAATATGGTCCCACTATGGAATGTTTATTGTGATATTCATGTATATTGTATTTCGCTGCTCTCATGTAAGTTTATTTCTTACATTAAGGATTAGACCGTACCAAAAAAATATTTATTTTGAAAATGATACTTCTGAACGGCTCGAATGCTGCGATCTTAGTTTTTGCTGCCCATTTTTTAATCTATTATAATACAATATATTATTAACCAATTCACTAGAGCATAAAAAACAATATCTTTTAAAAAAAAAATTGAAATTAGATTTAGCTTAATTGAGAGAATTTAAGTAAATAGGTTAAAAATGATGTTAGCAATATTTTTTAACAGCGACTTTTTTGCTTTCTATCAAAACTAATCAACGTTTTCATTTACAAAACACAAAGACAAAGAATGAAGAAACAAATTTTTTCGAATTTTCCGTCTCATAAATAATAATATCAAGAGAAAAGGTTTCAAACATGGACTTTGGCGTTTTGAAATAAAAAGAAATGATTTTGACTGGACTCGCCGCACACGTAGCGTCTGCTGTCGCTGGTGGCGACCTCCTACAACACATGTAAAAGTTAAAGGCTTACTAGTAAAAATAAAATAATAAATCAAAATGCTTACCTACTCATAACTGATCCAATAACGTAACATAACCCACTAACAGGTTACGGCGAGACGCGCGAGACGCTGACGACTAACGCTCGTCTGGTATCAGGCGCGGCGCCGGCCTTCGACGTGCGCGTGCGCGTGCAGCGCCCCCCCGCGCCGCCCTCACCGCTCTCCACCATTACTGTCACGGAGACTGATGGAGGAAGTATCAGGTCAGTTTATTTATATTTAATGCCTCTTCGGGCTGCAAATATTTACTGTTGAATAGGGTATTCGACACCTATTAAAAATGTACAGACGCCAGTACATAAAGTTACTACAACCTGTCAAATTTCTTTAATAGATTTTCATCTTTATCGCAAAAGCATTAGGGTCAAGATTGATTGGGAAAACTTGACAGCTTCGGGTAGCTTGATGTGCTGGCGTCTGTAAAACAATTTAGTAATTTTTTATAGAAAACTGTTGACTGCCTCGTTGGTCTAGCGGTTGCAAGAGCGAGTGTTGAGCGTGAGGTCCTGGGTTCAATCCCCAGGTCGGGCAAAGCGTTATTGGATTTTTCCGTGTGGAATTTCTTAGTAGCAGCCAGGAGTCTGGATTTGTGCCCTGTTGTATACACCGGTGGTTGTAATACAACTCTGCCCAACCCCTTGGGCAATACAGGCGTGACGATATGTTTATAGAAAGTATAGAAAGAGCTGGAAAAGAAACAAGAAAAAATATATAAAAATCAATGAAAAAATAGAGGAGATAGATACACGCTTTCCAAGTTTGTTCAGGATACATTTTCTGTCTTTGTCACGCGAAACGGATATTGTACAGAGTAATGTCAAGTCACTATGAAGTTTTTAAGGTATGACGCCATAACGGTACTTTAGTTTTGTCTGTCTTGTGATCAACTTTAAATCGTTTATAACTTGAGCATTTTATTAAATATTTCACTACTTTTTTCACTGTTGCTTATAATTTCGAGATTTCCAATATAGTTAAATACCCTACACCTACTTTATAATACATATACCGTATTCAAGTAGGCAAGAGACATAATGTAAACAATCTTACTATGTTTTTTAGTGAAATACGAAACTAGTCAATGAAAAATTTTAAACTTACTACTTATGAAGTGTTTTAAGTAAATTAACATCACATCATTTCTTTTTGTTAGAAATTAATGTTTTGAAATATTTTACAGAAAATATTTTTATTAAGAGTAGTCAAATGTTGTTTACCTTTTATTGGGCTTATTACACTTGGCTGAATTTAGCTTAGCTTAGCTAATTTTGTTTCTGAATTTAGGATGCTAGCTTGTTAATTGCGATTATACTTGACTGAATTCAGTAACGACTGAATTAGACGACTAAATTCAGCCAAGTGTAATAAGCCCATTACCAGATCAAATTATGAGATTTCCTGACAATGTCCCTGACCTTTCAGTAAATTTCCTGACATTCTTTGAACGTTATATGACGTATGTAGCGAAGGCAGCGAGATTTTTAAAATGTGCGCAGTGATTCTTTTTTTTTATTACTTACATTTTGCTCTTCTTTAAAAATCTTGACAATTACAGTTTTTCCCTGTTTCCCTGACAGAGGGTCAAAATTCCGGACATGTCACATTTATCCAGCATGTCAATTTTACTGACGTTAACATTTTGAAACCCGTCAGACAAACGATGGTCTCAGAGGAGCACGAACGCCAAGAGTCTGTCCGCACGGTGTCGCCGGTGGCCCTCCCGCTGCCGGCGCGCGCGTCGCAGCTGCCGCCGCCAGAGAGGCCGCCGCGACCACCCGCGGTGTACTCGCAAGTGTCGCGCGACAAACAGGTACGTACTTGTGGTGATGGGGTGGGACTGTTGCGATGGCTCCTATATACAGCATGTAAGGGTAAACACCGTTATCACTCAAACCATGGGTAGTTGACGTGAACACAAAAACATAGGAAAGAGTAAAAAAAAAAAGTCTACACGCGCGAGAAATGAGCGGCGCGGCGGCGTTACGACGCGGCGTACACGCACTCGCTAGCGAGACAGCTGACTGACTGGGGTAGCGAAATGTGCGGGGCCGTGCGTCGGGCCACGTGGCGAGTTCCCCGCGCGGGTCCCGTAGCTTGTTGCCCCCGCGCTATGGTGAAATGCTTTTGTGGAAAAATTAAAATTTTATAAAAAGAAAAAAAAAGTTTGTTATTTTTCATTTATTTTACGTTCTATAAATGAAACGAAACCACTGGTTTCAAGGATAACGGTGTTTACCCTTACAGCCTGTATAAGGGCCAAAGTGGCATTTTAGTAATTTCCGATTTGGACCTTTTAACTGTAGATTCTAGGTAGGTTCACATTGGAAATAACAAAAATGCCACTTCGGCCCTTATACATAGGACCCAGGAGGACCCATTGGGAGGTTAACTGATGAAAGAAATCATATTTATTCTGGACTCACACAGGCAGTTACAGAAACAAAAAACAATATACAAAAAGAAAAAGGATATAAAATTAAACTACCTGCACGAGGCCAAAAAGGCTGTGACGCAATGCGCCATTTAAAAAAAAACAAAATGTCGCAACGCTGGTTTTCAGATAGGACCATTGTGATGCCACGGGCAATAACGACACAAATATATATTTAAATAAATAGACTACGTACAATATTAAAATACTATTAAATAAATGCAACAAATAGTTTATTATAAACTTATATAATGATGCACTGTGTGGTTTTGAATTGGATGGGAGAGCATTGGACTCTGTTTTGGTTTTTGTTGTTGATCTACTGTTCAGCGACAAGCGATGAAGTTATGAAGAAAAGCACTGGTGATTTTTGGTCCCTATAAAATGAGCTAAGACATCACTGCGGTAAATGTAAATGATAAAGTGATGATTACCACATGTTATATTGGATTCATAATGAAATATATGCTATATAACTTATTATGAAACCAACTATCTAGCTTATTAGAATATAAACTAATAAGATTTATTTTATTTTATTTTTTTATAAAACCGTACCAGGACTTCTCCTGTATCGACATAACAACTATCTGTAGGCCATACAAATATTTGTTCCTTTCGAGAATCAAACATGCGACCCGTAGCGCAGCAGCCAATAGCTCAAGTACTGCACGAAATATGTCGTCATAAAGATAATAAACCTGGATATCCACCCAGAATAATCAAGCAAATGTGTTTTTAAGATTTTCTTACTGTAGTAACCTTTCACACGCACAAATCTCACTGATCGCACGAATCAAAATCACAGTAAAAATAATAAAAACATTTTATCACACACACTCAAATATAAACGCACACACATACCATACCATTCACACACACGTCACAATTTTCACTGTAATAATCTAATTCCATCATCATCACGTGTGACTAACCAGGAGTGGGCGAGACGGCCGCGGTCCATCGTCTCCCTCAACACGGAGATGACTGACACCCACTCTGTTACCGAAGTCACTGACAGATCCCACGCAAGGATGTTCCATATTAAGGTACGGTATTAAACATTCGGGTCCTCTAAATAGATTATTTACTTTGCAATGACTTAGGGTCTGTACAGATTTGGCGAACGCGCCGCGAATGCGTTGTATTCGCGCTGCACGCGCTTGACATACGTGAAGTCACTGCAACTGTTTAGTGTGCCTCTTTTATACAACACACGCATGGCTCGCACAATGCACGCGTTCTGCGCGCTTGCAGTTCAGTTCGCTTCCTTTAATACCCTTCAGTTGAAGTTATAAACATACTGAGAGGGTGAGCCTTGAGATGCGGGTGACGGCGGGAGGAAGCAAGCACGCGTGCTGCATGCAGGCAGCGCTAGCGCAGATAACGCGCGGCGCGTGCGGCGGAGGAGTAGCGCGCGAACAGATTGCACGTAATCCATGCGTGCAGCTCTCGAGCCTTTCGCAAACAGGCGCATTCGTCAGGTCTATACGCACCCTTACATTCACTCAGTTACTGAAGTCACTGCCAGATCGCTGGTAAGGACGTCCCAAAACAAGGTACAATTGGCGAGGTCTAAGCTGAGCTTTGCATTTGTATGAGTGCACATAGAATCGATTGCCAAATAGCAGTATAAACAGCTTTAAACCAAGCAAAGGACGCGTCTGCGTTCATTCTCACACGAATGTAAAGCTCAGCTTAGGCCTCACCAATTGTACCTACTAAATATTGTTGAACTGATACTCCTATTGTCACGCATGTCTGGAGGGGTAAGTTCACTTCTTATGGTAAGACTCAGGTCTCGGTGAATGAAATCGTATGGCATGACTTGAAAAGCCAATAATCGATCATATCAAAAGAAAACTAAGCTTTCGAAACTAGATTCGTTCAAAATAACCAGAAAATTAACAAAAAGAAAACCGCATATATTTTAAGAAGAAATTAAAGATTGATTTATTTATTCAGAAACCTCCTCCACCACCTCCTGTGATGAGAGAGCGTCTGGAGACAGAGGAGCAGGAGATGCTGATGGAGAGTCTCGAGCCCATACCTGAGACACCCATCATGCCCGCCAGGTAAGCTACGTGCACAAAAGCAAATCTTACTTACATTCTGAACTTAAAGCCTATGCACTACCTGCCTACGTATTACGCAGTCTAAAATAGAAAGAACACCTTTTCTGGAGTTAAATTTAATAGTTGATGTGGCAAACAAATTCAAATTTGTGGCCTCTTGTTCACACACGTTTTTTCGCCGTAAAAAACTACGGTTAATTAGCCGTGTGTAGCCACGATCATCAGTGTTGTATGGACTACCATAGAAGTTGGTTGACGGACACGGCGGCCCGACGGCACGCCTGCGCCGCCATATGCACCGTGGCTACTCCTCTTTTGCGCACGGTTTGATTTACATTAGTGTTGTATGACAGTCTATGAGAGTTTGTTAACGGCACCGGACGTTTTCGCGACAGGCAGTTATTGCATGACAGCTTTCCAACGCTGATTTTGTGTTACAAAATGGATATAAATCAGTTTCGACTGGTGGTTTGCTGTGTCGTGTACAAGCTCACACGATTTTTCTACGGCGCGGCTAATACGCCGTACAGTTAAGAAACCGTGCCATGAACAAGAGGCCTTTAGGGATCGCAACACGAAAGCCATGAGCTCTGCTAATCATTCTTTACACCTTTTACTATGAGACAAAATCTGAAATCGTGAAAAAACATATCTGCTTTTCTATACATTTTGTTAAGCAACATTGATTGTTTTGTATGGAGCCAATTCTTTTTTCCTTACGACTTCCCCATTTTTATTGTTGTATTCCCCATACGACTTCCCCATTTTTATTGTTATTAGTCCCCATGCTGTATTGTTATTAATTCACAAGAATGATGCTACTGCGCATTCTATTGACATACTCCCATAGTTGCTGGCGGAGGTGAGGTTAGGTTTAAAGTTCTTTATTCCTTATAAGAACAATTACAGTCCACATTAAATAAGATTACAAAATATTACTTAATACTAACAAGAAGGTAGATTAGGATATCGGCATTGTCCAGATACTGGACTGCGGAGGTGTGATGGTTGGTACGCTCCGTGTAAAATATTGATATTCAGCCGCATCAGGTTACACGGGAAGTTGACCTCAACCTCAGAATACAGAATTCTAAGACCTCAACATAAGTCAGTCATAGTTTTTTTTATTTCAAATAGACCAGATTTCAGACACTTTTAAAATAGTGAGTGAGTGAGGTTGATTATTTCTATCTCCGAAACTACGTAACTCGACTTTTCATAATTATAAGTAACTCATCATCACCAGAAAACCCGAGATCACCTCCCACGTAGTCGACGACGTGTTCCTCCGAACGATCACAGAGAAGAAGACGATAGAAGACATCGAGCGCCACAAGCGACTGGTAACAGAGTACAAGCAGGTCCCCGCCCCTCCCCCCCACTTTGACGTCACTATCCGGAACCACACGGTGCCCGAGGCGCAGTGGGAGAACTTCTCGGATATCAGTTCGGCTTCAGGAATGACGTTGACGCCGAAGATGGAGAGGGTTCCCTTGTCGTTGCCGCCGCAGAAGTATATTGGTAAGATTCTCTTTTGTTTTTTTTTTTGTATATTCAGTATGCATACAATTTCTGATGGTGAACAATTCTAGGAATAACGGATGTTCTTAATAAATGATAACAAAGCACAATAAATGGGTTCGAGGCAACGATTGACTAATATAATCTTTAGTCAATCATGTATGGTCTATTATGGAAACCTTAACTGTTACCAAATACGTTTCCTGTAAAGGCAAAATCTACTCCTCAAGCCCTCTTCGATGTTGATTGTAATTCGTTGATTTTTACTGTATTATTATTGGGTTTGTTACTGGTTTTAGCAATTCGGAAATGTTTTTGTGTTTTTTTATGAGTATTCATTTAGGATAGATTACATTTAGGAATAAAAGACCTAGGCATACCGTACGTGTGACCATCACGTCACAATGCTCCCAAAGATTTAGATACATACCCCTTAGGAAATTAATTCTAATTCTTCGGATTCTCTAAAATTCGGTAAATAATGCATCCTATTAGATACATGAATTCCAGGGTAACTCAGTTTTGGTATCCATTCGGATACCGCTGGACAGGGAACATGTTAATGAATGTGACACTTTTTCTTGTTTATCTTCATTAATTTAGCTAACCAAACTATTTTTCATCAGGTAAAGGTGGCCCCGACCTATTCTCCCCGGAACTGATCAAGCAAACAGGCCAGTCCTACCAGTCCTCGAGCTCAGACCTCCCCTTATTGCCCGAGCTTCCTCCCGCACGTAACCCTCTGTTCAGAGACGAGGATGACGAGGATGTGCCGGAGCCCATACCAGCTCCACCTGTGCCGGTCAACTGGAGCGTTCTTACGAGAGTGCTGAAGATCGAGGCTCAGGATGAGGTGAGTGCAGTAGCCTCAAATAGCGGAATTTCTAACTTCAAAACTAATTAAACAAAACATACTAGAGTCTAGATTGATATTTCTCTTCATTGAAGCACCGACTGCATCGTTGGTCTGATCGCAAGCGCGACTGCTGAACGTGAGGTCCTGGGTTCAATCCCCAGGTCGGCCGAAATGTTATTGGGTTTTTCCATGTGGAATTTCTCAATAGTACCCCGGAGTCTGGATTTGTGCCCGGTGGAAGGCAATAGGCTCGCCCCCTATTACATGGGACTTAAACATAACGGCGAAATGAGGGTGTACTATACACCTCTGCTCAACCCTTCGGGGAATACAGGCGTGATGTTTTGTTATATTATGAGGCACCGAAAAAAGCTGGCCTTTTGTGACTAATGTCGACAAATTAACGTCAAATTATTGGTGTAATTTGATCTTCGCTAGGAATTGTGGTTTTGGAGATATTGAGGTGACTGTGCCAAAATGACCTCTCATTGGCACAGCCACCAATATATTCTTATATCTTTTAAACAGCGGTTTATAAATAGACTTGTTGAAGTCTTTTGAACTGTTCTTGGCCTTTCCGTATGACAATAAACAATTCTGCTTTGTTGATCTAGTGGTAGCAATCACAACTGCTGAGCGTAAGGTTCTGGGTTTGATCCCTAGGCGGGGCAATGTATTATTGGGTTTTTCCGTGTGGAATTTCTAAGTAGCAGCCCGGAGTCTTTGTGCCCTCTTGTCGGCAATAGGGACTTAAACATAGCGGCGAAATGAGGGTGTGCATACCTCTGCCGATCCCTTTGGAGAATACAGGTGTAATGATAAGTTAATGAAACAATTCTTTATTCCACTAGGTCCTAGCAGAAACCGAGCGCTCCTACCGCCTCACTCGCGAAGAACGTCTCCGCTGGCGCGAGCTGATCACCCACGAGAGCACACTGCGACGTGAACTGGCGCGCTCCAGCACTCGCGAGGAATTCTCTAGAGTCGCTCATGATCATCGGTTTGCGCCGTTGTATACTCCGCCGAAGTGGGAGGTCATCATACGTATATTGGCACCACCTCCGGATAAACCCAAGGTAAGCTAAGTGGTATAAAACAATTTAAATTTAAAGAGGGCTCGTGTGTTGTTGAGTAGTTAGTTTTGAATATGGGATGTATTTAAAAGCAACAAAAAAAAAACACTTCGATAGCCCTTCCACCAGAGATGTACTATGCAGCTATGTTGCGATAGTGTAAAAGCTAAGCTAAGATACTATGTGACCGTTTCCACTGATGCTAAGCTATGTAGCGGAGCGAGTAAGATGTGTTCGGTGGCAAACGCGCGCCTACTGTAGGTACACTGCTCTGCACGTAGCTACACCACTCGCGACCATCCATAGCACGCATCCTTCCTTATAAAAAACATAGCTTAGTTGAATCAGTTTCCACCAGTGCTATGCTATGTGGATCAATTAATATGATTGGTGGATAACAGACGCATCCTTAGCAACGTTTCCATAGCACATCTCTGATGGACAGGCACCCTTATCTTCAACATTTTTGCAATCTTCTAATAGTTGTACTTTTCCTTCACAGAATCGTTACCGCAAAAAGACAGAATGGGACTCTCGCTCCCGTCGCAGTTCCCTACCAACTCTGTACGAGTACGACAGCGACGCGACATCGTTACGGGACCCGCAGCGCTCGCGCAGATCCTCCTACCGCAGCGACCATGTTGATATGAGGTGGGTGTTTTAAGGAATGATATCAATCTTATACTTATTCACACCGATAACAGCCCTCATCAAGCTGTCTCCCTTCCAATCTCCCGCCATGCAGCAACGATTTAAGCCGAAGTCCGAGACCCACTAGGGGTTTCCCTTAGTGCTGTTGTTGCAGGTAGTCATGATGTTAGAGTAGTATAAGTAGTTGCTTAGCTGGAGACCCTCCAGGTCCCGCCAATAACTGCCCGGTTACGTAGAAACGGACTGCTAGGATTATCTACAAGCAGTACATTAGAAAAAAAAACATACCTATCTTGCCTAGATGTTGTGTGTATTCGGCCTCATCATCATTCAGCCGAAAGACGTCCACTGCTGGACATAGGCCACCACAAAGGGGGGGGGGGGGTTGCCGTAATCGACACGCTTGGCAGGCGGGTAGGCGATCGCAGTATGGTTGTTAAAGTGCTCAGAGAACGCTGCTGCCCATCCTCTAGAGAATCCCTTAGTCGCCTTTTATGACACCCACGGGAAGAGATGATGAGGTAGTGCTATTCTTTAAATTCGGCACTACATGGCACGTCGGTTTTCGGCCTAAATTAGCAAAAAAAGCAGTGATAGCTCAAAACGCAATGAAAGCCTAGCAGTTCAACGCTTGCATTCCATGCAGGAGGGTTCGAGGGTTCTGGCTTTTTGAATTCAAGTGCGCCTCAGAATTTGATTATCTTGTGTAATGGTGAAAGAAAACATCGTAAAGTAGCCTGCACACCTGAGAGGGCTCCAAAAAGTTCTCTAGGGTGTGTGTAGTCTGCCAGGGTTGCGGAATTTGTTCGAAAGAGTTACCGCGGCCCTAAAAAGCAAAGGGCATTAGGAGGAACACGGATGGGTTTTAGTCAGTAAGACTCTGACACTTCCTTCCGCTCCGCCCAGAGCGGAAGAAGTCATTTGATGGTATCCGATACTTAAAAGGGTGTGTGTATTCCGCCAACCCGCACCAGGTTGCGTGGTGGACTAAGGTTTGAACCCTTCTCATTCTGTGAAGCGGCCTGGTCCCAGCATTGGGCTGATTGTTATGCTAAGCTAAAACTGTGGACTATCAATCAAGCCCACTTTTATTTATCGTTTAAAGCCAGATTCTGTTTAGCATTCGAAGATATTCTTTTCATTATCCACGTTATGAAACGGTAAAAATAACAAAACGATATAAAATACTTAAGCTTACTTGACCAGCATTCTAAATGCAGTGTCGGCCCGAGGCAAGTTTTAGGATGGAGCGAGAAACTCATTTATTCAAAATAGACTAGAATTACATAGTTATTTTTGAACATCATGTTTAAAAGAGACATCCCACAATAAGCCCTCCCTTCACCGCTTCCTAGTGTTTATGCTGTGAAGAAGAGACCCAATTATGGCGCCTCCTTGCTTGCCCCTAATATACCAGATGACTGAGGCGCTTCCTGGGACTTGGCGCCTGGAGTGGCCACTCCGTTCGCCCTATGGTAGGGCCGGCCCTGCCTAAATACACAATACACTCGTAATCGCTATGGCTTTGATTTTTACAGGTCCGCATTTTCCATAGCAACGTTTGTATTAACAATCCGAATTCTCCACAATTATCTACTACGCAATGAATATTGTTGTATTGTCAAAATCAAAGCCATAGCGATGACGAGTGTGTTAGAATGCTGGCTGGGCTGTTAATAGAGTATAGCACAGTAATAACTACATTCCTACATCCAGGTCCATGTCTGAGATGATGGTGGACTATGCGCGTGAGCAAGCGGACACGCACTCCGAGGTATCAGCCGGCACGCAGCTCGGACGATACTATGATGACGACAGCGACTCCGAACATCCCTTCCATCAGAACCAGTGAGTATTGTATATTTCTTAATACTTCAGCGAAGAATCTTGTTCATAGCCAATCAATGTGTAAGTCGACGGGTTTTAATACTTGTTACTTGTTGTTTAATTTATAACTGTGACTGCTCAGATACAATGATGATACTTTTAATTAAAAGCATACATGTAGTCACTATTTTACACTCGGAAGCAATAATCCGGGTCACCTACATAAACCTAAATATCTCGGAAACTAAAAATGAGAACTTATTCCAATTAAAGTATTTTATAAACTATTTAATACTACTCCAATAAAATTAATAAAACTTCGTAAACAGTCTTTAAAATACTTTTTGTTTGAATAAGCTAGCATTCTTAGTTTCCGAGGTCTATGTTGGTAACCCGGATTAATTGCTCTCGAGTGTAGATGTGGCTATATCAGTACCTAGCTATGCCTTGTCAGACATCCACATTAAAATTAAGTTTTCTGACTTTTTAGGCAACTGATTGTCTGTTTTAACAATTTCATAACAGCATATTATTATAGAGATGGTTGGCGATCTCTGGGGGAGGCCTACGTTCAGCAGTGGACGGCAATAGGTTGACATGATGATGATGGTGAAATTATAGAGTTCTGAGAGCCTACTACGAGAAACAAATGTCATAGTTTCGGGTCGAAACGAAACAGCGACGAAAATCGAATTTATAAATACGATCAAAGTATTGTCAGACAACGAACTACTAGATGTCAATTATCATTTGAAAGTAGGGTGAATGACAAAATGTCAAATTGCAAAAAGCGAATCGGTCGTCGGATCCGAAGCCTTTTTCGTGGTTGGGAAAGTAGTCGTATTGACGGCCGACGTATCTTGGCGAGTCTGAAGTTAGTTGTTTGGCTGCGCAATGAATCTTTTAGAAACGAAATTGTCTACTGCGCAGCTAATCAGCTAACTTCAGTCTCGCCAAGATACGTCAGCCGTATTGTACCTGTCAGTCGAAACTTCGTAGTTCGAATCTCGGTGATGGAACCGTTATGGTCAGAATTGTCTGGCGGTTTGAGTATTGTGTGGTCTACTTTTATGGTCCTGGCTGGTAGTAATGTTGTGCGTCGGGTTGTTGAGCTCCCCAAGATAGGGTTGAGCTACACGATGGCATATACATGCGTGCCATCTGTTGGGACAGGTCCTCTCAAACTGCTCTGGAACTTTCCTCAAAAGGCCAGTCCAGGCATTGCACTGCATTGTCCTCACACAAATTTTTGCAACAGAAAATATGTCTGGACTTTAAAAGAGACTTTGACCCCTGAGTTTGTTTCGGCCTTTCTTCTCAGAGGTAGTCAGATAGGAAAAGCCGACGACAACTAGCTTTAAAAAAAAACAAACCGACATGTCATGCCATTTTTTTCATGTAAAGTGATTTTTAAATATCCAATTAACAGAATAAATAATCTCATTTCATAATTTCATTTCATAATTTTATTTCATTTGAATTCAGTGTCTGTCTCTCTGTCTGTGTCTCGCTGACGTGCAAATTATTTAAATTAAAATAATATCTTGTTATACTAGGCCGTGGTCCCGCCATTCGCTTAACCGCTCGGTAAGCCAGCCATCGCTAGCTCGCTCAGCGACGGAGGTGGTGGAGCAGTGGACAGTTCCGGAAGGTGACGTCACTCCCACGCCTGGACGCAGGATTAGAGGTAAAGTGTTTTTATACAGAGTGTAAGGGGAAATTCTTGGAATTTTCCGAAATTACTATTTATATTTTATTGTATTTCAGTTAACGTTTTAAAAGTAACTAAACTGCGTGTAAAGGACAGGTTACCAAAAATTAACACAGTGAAGTTAGTTTATTATTTGGAATTAAAAATCCGTAGCAAATATCGATAAAAATTTCAGATGTATACAGTTTAAAAAAAAAAACTTTTGAAACACGCTGTGTGTTCTTACACAATTCGTTATTTTACACCAGCAAAATGTGTAAAATTATTGAAAAGAACATCAGAAAAGTCGAAAAATTTTAAGCTCAATTTCCACTTATTTTCAATTCAGTTTTCGGTATACCGTTTACACCTGTTTTATTTTACAAGTACCTGTAAATAACATCGACTTTAAAAATATCTCAATTATCACTGAGGACTTACCAAACTGAATATCGACAAATCGTTCTACGACAAGATTTTACTTCGGCATTATGGAACTCCGACATTACGCTACTCCTACAACTATGGAACTTCAACACTGGGGTTTAAACTAACCTAACACGAAGGGGATGACGGGGGCTTCGTTCTTGTCAAATCTTGTCGTAGAACGATTTGTCGAAATTCAGTTTGGGAGTGATCACTATAGGCCTAGCACGAATATTTTGACGTATAATAACGTAAACGTAACGTTAATGCTAGTGAATTTAAAATCGAAAATACAACTATTCTATAGCATTTTAGTTTAAATTTATGCGACAACCACAATTTGTATCATACATATTTAATATGAATAAAGTTTTCGATTCGATTAAATATTAAGTGCGAAACGAGTATTTCCAATTCAAAATTCACTCGCGTTAACGTTACGTTTACGTTACCATACGTCACAACGTTCGTGCTAGGCCTACTGAGCCTATCTTTCTATATTCTCGATTTAGTGTATCTTTGCCATCACGACGGTATTTTGACGTTTCGGTTGCCGTCATATTTTCCTAATGGCAAACTTCCCATTAGTCTTATAATAGACCTATATTTTATTACGGCATTTTCAATTTAATGTAAATTTTCTTAAAATATTATAAATTATCTTTCAGGTCCACAAGGATTAACGACCTTCACGTCATCTGAAGTACGAACATTCCAAGCGTCCCGAGAGTGGCGCGAATAGAAAACTTTGATAGCGCGATTCAGAACTTAGTAAGTCATGATACGAGTAATAGATGGCGCTGAAAGCAATTTTGTAAATTGAACAATATTTCAGGAATTGATGTAATTAGCAATAAACAATACGTTTTTTTAAGTTTTGTGTAATGCTCAAAGTTACTCAAGTGATAATTTTCACTGCCTTTTATATTGAATTTTTCTTACATTCCTTTATGTTTTTAGAGTTATGTGATTCCGTCCATTCGTGACTAATACCTGTTTGAGTGACATAATATTAGTAATTGAATTGAATTTATATAAATTTATTTTTGTATGGCATTATTAATATCTTACATTTTTATGAGATAACTTGTATTAGTAACGATACCAGTGTATATTATCTGCATGAAATTTGAAAATGTAAATTTTTTCATACGATATCGATAAGTTTTTTGAAAGATATATAAGATATTTCTGTGACGATAATATCGGTATGATGTTTTTTTAGGCTTAGCCCTTATTTGTACTTAAAAGTACTCTTATGAAGTGTCTTCGTACGTAGGTACATTGTATACAAAATATACCATTATTTTAAATAACACATTTTTAAAAAGGTCAACTTTATATCTTAAGGTACAATAAAATAAAATGTATTAAATATAATTTTAACTAACATTGTGCCAAAATGAATTTATAACGCTTTCTAACAATCAGTGAATTGATTAATATTCTTTTAAATGTCTATGATTTTTTTATGTACATTTTAAATATAATTTTAAACAGATACTATTTGCTACGAATTTTAATAATCTCGGTAACGGTTATTAAAGTTTTATTCGCTTTTTCCTTATTTTTCTGCCAACACTAATATTAGGTGTATATAGGTAAATGTAAGTCAAAGAATGATTTAAATACCTAGCAGTTGAGGCAAGACGGGCTATACCTTTTTTATCACATTTATTTTAATATGAAAACGCTGCTTTTTATAATTTTGCTATATTTTCGGACGTTTTCAATTGTTGAAATAATGATATCATCCGTATATGTCAAGCCCATTATTTTTCTTAGAAATATTTCTTGCCTCGATTGCTATGTGAGTGTGGGATCTAAAGGGCAATGGGATAGTGCAAGGTGTGCTCAATTAGCGGTTGTAACAAGTTTATTTTTATCTGGAGACAGATTTGCAGTAGCATTTGATAATATTTCGGCACCTAGTCTACAAATTAAAATGGAATTGTGGTTTTATAAAAATGTAATGGACAAGCAATTTATATGTTATTCTAAAGAAATTAAATGCAATTAAGATATTCAAGTAAAGTTAGGTGTAACCGACTTCTTGTCGCCAGTTAAAACAATAAACTGAAGAGAACCATGTGGTGCTAAGACGATAAAAATATCTAATATTTTTTTGTATCAATTTAAATAGATGTTTACATGTAAATTTGTATTTACATTGTGAATTGATGTATTTTAATATTAAATATACGTACCTTAACATTTTATGTATTGTTTTTATTGTGACCTTTCCATTTTAAGCACATAATTTAATAACATTACATTTAGACAATGGTTGGTCTAACCTTAGGATATCGGCATTGTCCTGCAACTGGATTGCGGAGGTCTGATGGCAGTCGCTCCGTGTAAAATACTGGTATTCAGCCGCATCTGGTTAGACTGGAATCTGACTTCAACTTGGAAAAAGGTTAGGCAGAATAACATTATTATTTGGACAACGTTGTAATAATTTTGGTCGTTTTCTCCCTCTATTTCTTAGTTTTATCTTTCACCCAATCCTAAAATAGTAATAAACTTAGATGCTGTATTTAATTCATGGAGTAATAAAATTCTTCTCGTATAGAAAAATAAAGAACAAAGAAGCCTTTATTCGGCAGCAACTAGCGTAAGTGTACAAAATCAACGTATCATTCGAGTGCCTCACAGGGTGCTACTTCGGTATCCAGATATTATTACAATCATCACAAAAATAACATTGTCAAAAAATTGAATTCATAATTTTATTTTGATTCATCGAAATAAAATAAATAAATACAAGTTAAAAAAACTTCGAAAGACTATTAATTGTAACAATGAATTTAAAATTAATAAATTCGACGATCATGACATTGTTATCTACAAAAATTCAATATAGGTAATTATACAATAATATTAATTTTAAGATTCCCCTATATAATTCGTCATTTAGGAACTTAACAAAGCATTATCTTTGCACAAATTCACTAATAATATATATTTTATAATATGAATAATTGTTTCGTATTCTTGTTGCACTTATTAGTGCGAAATATTTGGTTGGCTGTATTCGATATCAGCTTAAAAGAAAATTGTTTGTTTGTTTTTTTATTATAATACACATTGTTGCCATTATTAATATTGATCCGCAAGAGATTTAGAAAATGATGTGGAAATCTAAAATAATAAATAAACTGGATATTCTTCTACTATATAAAACATGAGAAACAAGATTTTTAACCAACACAATTTTGAAAGTAGAATGATAAGTTTTATTACACGCACCAAAACTTTAAGTCGGTAATATTTTAAGAAATGTTATTGATAACATCTAAAAACGACCGGATCCTTATAACTTATACTCCATTTCAAATATCTAACATTAGACAAAAGTGGCCCACCAAGGCACGAGTAACTTTTAATCCATTTCTTTAAATAGAGCTCATCTCGACTCACTGTTGAGGTTCTTAAAAGCATTATACTGTGTTGAATCTCTGCTAGAAGAAAACACGTTGTTTTTCATAATTACACATTTCTTTGCTAAAATTGGTCTTATTTGTCCAATGTTACATAAAACAGAGTGTTATTGTAATGGGTTAACGGAATTTAGACTTATAATTTTGATGAAAATCTTTACAATCACATTTTGCAACCACAATCACAATTCGCAACTAATATGTACAACACACAAAAGATTCATCTAAAATTGTGCGACATATAAAATGAAGCGTTACACATTTCAAAGGACAAAATCGACGTAGAATACAAAGACGAGAAAAATATATTACAATAGTTACGAAAAAATCAATTTACATTTTTGTATCAGATGTAACAATTTACAAGACAGTTAAAACAGTTCATACCCTATCACATATTTTACATCCACTATCAAGCTCAGTTACAAATAATTCTATTTGTACAACTATGAGAAATAAACAGCTCTTTTATTTACAGTCAACAATTAGGCCTATTTCAGTGTTATGTACTATAAACACAATGAATCTAAGATATGAAGTATTGACAGGTCCCTTTCGTCAGTATTTGGCATATATCTGTTATCGTTTGGCATTCCATTGACTTCATCATTCTTTAATTTAACACTTTCATAAGCACTCCGTAGTTTTAAATTTATTTCTGGTCCAAGTTACGACCGTCTAGGTTTACAGTCTCTATTGCTGAATCATCTACTTCTATATTGTGAAGTTCTACACATGAACACTTTTTATGATCGTTTTTATTTCGTTTATTTACCTCGTCTATATTTGACTGATAGATCCGAGAGATTGACGTCTTCTAGTCACTTGTTTCCAAAATCTTTTCTCGAATTGTTTTTCCTGTAAGAATATTGTGTTATTCATGGAATGCTACTTGTGTATTTTCTATGCGCTTTACGTTTATATTACATTTATTTACAATAAAAATACAGGGTTATTAGGGTTCATATTTTTGTTAGTAGATAAATCTTATCTCCTAGTTCTATGACATACCCAACTCATAAGTTAACAAGTGCAATACACATAATCTTAAATAACCCTGTATATTCTACTTTAGCTTGCTACTTCAGATTGCGAAGTGGAAACTAATTGGATATAATCCGCGTGACTTTTAACTAATTAAAAATCAAAGACATTAATTTTGAAGACTAATAATATGCAAAAAATATTAGCAATTAAACGAAGAAGTGGACGGTTTTATTAGCGCTAAAAAAAGGATTGTGTAAAATGAAGGAAGGACCAGCTAAGCTGCAGGATGAAGAATGAAAAGCTTAATGATATTTTATTAAAAATATATTTTCGAGAACACTCGTTCCAATCAAAATGGACAGATCAGTTCAACAGACAACAAAAACAAATTTAGCATATCTGAAGCTGGATTTAAACTTTTAATTCTAAGTGTTAAGCAAAGAACAAATTGACGTGAGCTTAGTGCCAAGACAATCACAATCATAACAATATACCAAACGGTAATTGATCTTACGAAATAGGTAAAGATTAAAAACATGGAATATTTTCACTAAAAAGGTTTTAGTACTAATTTAACAATATCGTTTTAGAATTCTAAAGATTTTTGAAAAGAAAGGCAATTTTATTGGCCAATATTGACTGAAATTTAATTAACATTATCACTCTACTGTTTCGTATAATTATTTTCACTCACATTCACGAATCTTAAGATTGCCAAATATTAAATGTCCTTTAAAATTTTATAAAACACTATTATTTAATTATTCAATCATTTTCAACAATTCGAATCAATACACCTTTTCCAAACTACTTTTCATAATATAGGTAAGTATTCATGTTTATTTGTTCTAATTATTAACTAGGACGAATTTTCATCAACATTAATTTTGGATCTAAAATTAAGGCAGGTTTTAGAATTGTCCCGTCGGCATTCTAACCATATTTAATTATTGAGGTATTTATTCTGAACCCCGCAGCATTTAACTTTAATTGAAGTTTTCACATCTTATCTTATTTTTAAACGTGTACATACTACATAGGAAGTTTCTTCATTATTCTATATTAATCAATTATACTACACCCTTCCCGCGACGCTCTCTGAAGGCATTATAATTATATCAAATCAAATAAAAATCACCACTCATCCTGCATTGACCAGAACGACACAGGAGAACAGCAGCAACGGCAAAATACGAACTAAGGGTTGAAGATACCAATGAAAAAACTTCCCGCAATTGTTTAAATCCAGCTGATTGGCACAGATAAGCTCGTGCGTGCGCTGTGCTCACACATAGCCATTGACAAAGCATATCTTGTAATAGCCGTTGTTGCTCACGGTCGTGCGGCGCGGCGAGAACGGACGCATCGTCGACGTCGCCACGATGAATGGCTCGCGGCGGGGGCTATCGGACGATGCGCGTCGACGGAGGAATCCCATTCTGAAATTGTTTAATGTTATCGATTAAAAATTAGGCTCGTTAATTTTAAACGTACTGTGAGAAATAATGAATTTTGATGGACCCAGTATGGTTCCTTGCGACATCTTGCATACATTTAGATTTTGATTTGTAACGAAAGAAGCAAGGTTTGTCAGGTCTAAATTGATATCATTGATGAAGAATATCTATTTGTATAACTTACACGCGTAGAATTAATTTAATTAATTAGGCTCTGGTTCAAAATTGTTTTTGTTAGCTAAACTACCATGTACCATAAAAATGTTACCGTTGTTAGCAATCAGTCAATTCATCGACAATTTGCAAACACAATATTGTATAAAAACTATAAGATTACTGACATCTTCCCGTTCTGGCATAGAGAGCGCGTCCGCGAACGCATCGTCTGAACTTCCGCTCGTGCCAGTTGCTCCATCTCCATAGGTTTCTCGCTTTCTGGAACTGAAAACGAATCAATGATTAGTTTTGATTACAGTTTAAATTATTTATTTTGATGGGACCTCAAAAATATTAAATTTCATTTCTTTTGTATCTAAATGACGTAACTGACAATCAGTGAAACTTATAGGAATAGCTTTTATTGGGCTTTGAGTTACAGACAAAAGATTTTTAACAATAGTGTATTTTGCATGATTCCTAGATTGTATAATCATTTGCCCAATTCTTTGTTTGAAATTTGTAACTATAATGTATTTAAAAATAAACTAAAGAAATTGCTTTTAGAAAAAGCATATTACTCGGTGGCAGAGTTTCTTGAAGATAGGATTTAAGTAGGTATTGGAATGACTGATAATTGTTGTGTTGATAGTATTTCGTTTTTTTTTTTCTGTCTGTTCATTTGACATCTATTTATTAATCTGTTTAAATGTACGTATTTTTTAAAAAATTTGCATGGCGTAAGCCTGAATGTGGCGATCATTATAATTTGTTTATTGTAACACCATGTGTACCTACCCATATTACGCAAATAAAGAACATTGAATTGAATTGAATTGGATTGTAGCAAGCAAAGATCACTAGGTATTCTGTCAGTCAAGGCCTTTCGGAAAATATATTTTTCATTCATATTATTTAATTCCAGTACGTTAACGAGGCGTTCACGATTTAGTGTAGTTGGTGTAACCAATTATGTCACTTATAAAACTGACGATTTGTTCTGATAGCATTTCAACGTACCCTTCCAAGCATATACAGAATTGCGCGAAGTAGTATGCGGGACGGTGCGACGTGGATGCGCGCGGCACAGCGTCACTGCGTCGGCGCTCGCCACGCGACGGAGCAGCGACCGTTGGCACGCCGCGCGAAACGACCAGGGGTCGGACCCGCCAGCCTGATACACGTACCACATCACAATAAACAACTGAAACTGTATGTGTTAATTGCGCTTACGTCTATAATCTAAGATCACGTCTCTTAGAGATCAGATTGACTAACTCGAACTCAGAACTAAGGGGAAGGTTACTGCGGTAATACTCGTACATGAGGAAATGGTGCTATACATTTAAAAGAAACAATAATTCGCTACTCGTGGCAAAACTCTTAGATTTGAGTTCACACCAACCAGTGTGAAATATACAGTCACTATTTAATTGTTCTGAATTCATGTAGTGGCTATTTACATATTATCCCTGTTAAATACACACCCAGGACACCTCCTGGTCTGCCAGCATATCCTTCCCCTGATCCAAGGCAAGCCTCATCTCCGCTCGAGGACTGAGTCGCTCCGGCGTCCGTGGTCTCTGTTCCTCCGGTTGTGAGGTAGCCTCCCGTGCTAGTGCTGGCTCCGAGGCTGAAACGGCTAACAATATTTTTTGTTTCATTTTCTGTCTTCTTTCATAAAAAATAGACCTTCATTTTCTGTTTGTGTTTTTACGTATTTTGTTGAGAAAAAATGACAGCACCACCGTCTTATTACGCTTATAAACAGCTTAATCGGCCAATTACTGTACCGAGGCTGGGCGTGGACCTCTTCTGAATTCTCAGCATGAAAAGGGTTTGTCTTAATAAACAAACTGGTTACATTACAAATAGCTTTGCCAAGTGTGATTATAATGGCCCGTACAAAAATGTCTGTAAGAATTTACAGCCTTTTTTGGTACCGGTCTGTTAGCAGGTCCATGTGCAGTTGTGCCGTTAACAGGCTGATACCTAGATATGATTAAGAGATCCTTATGCTATACCTTGTACGGGTTGGCTGAGTGTCGTAGGGTTGTGTATAGTTGTGCGTTCGAGTGTGGAGGGCGTGCTGTCCGAGCTGGCTGAGCCCCGACGACCAGCTCCAACAGCGGCACGCACATCCGCAAACTCTTTTGAAACTGTAACAATGCATATTTTAAAGATTTTTACGTTTGCATAGTTATTGATTGAAATATTTTCTTTGCTGTCTTCACGAAGATACTGCCTCAATTTTACGAAGGTAGTAAAAATACTATTGATAATTAATGCCGTTAGATCATCTTAAAAACGGAATAACTTAGGTACTACCAAGACTAGTTATTTGATACTGCTTTTTACTTTTGATTTTAGTACTGGTTACGTTAATCGTGAAATTAAATACAAACCAGATAGTAAGGGCGTCGAAGGCGCCTCGTTGGTGGGTGTCCTGTCGGGGCTCAGCTCGCACCCGACGCCACCACCTTGCTCCCCTCCAGCATCCTGGTCGACGCCCGCACCCCCGCCCTCTGGTTCTGCAAATTTACTACCGTTACACCTACGAGAATCCACCACAGTTTTATGTGTAGTCGATAATAGTTAGGTATTTTTGTGTGTAGTCATGTGTAGTATAGGTAATATGCATTGAATAAATTGATATTATGTAAATTTATGAATATGAATAATATTATAAGTGGGGTGCTAAATACATATTGATACTGTGCTAGCATATAGGGGTACAAAACTAACAATATTTCCGTCCTGATTACCAGAAATAAATGTTTAATTTTTAAGCCCAAGCTTCTCTTCTTAATTTTATATTTGATTTATAAACAAAAAAAATTAAGAAATTTAAAAATAACGCAATATTTCTGGTAAACATGTAAACAAATTATACGATATATTCTTTTTATCTCACGAAGACGCGTCGTGTGACCTTTATGTCAAAGACATAAGGTTCATTTTGTACTGGTTCACGATTTTTCGTGAGATAAATAGACTCTATCCATAATAATACTCATGCATCGTGCTGACTTTATTAAAAAAATGTCTTCATGTGTTATTTTGGGACTAGACTGTTATCATCTTCTCACCTTTCATCATATGTCAAGCTGTCCACTTTTCTGTCAAAATGTATTTCTGATGTTATATTGTTTTCACGATAAGAAGATTAAAATGACACATGTCAATAGGAGTTGCTAGACATGTGACTGTAATCGATTCAACTATCGATAAAATTTGTAAAATTTCAGCGAGAATTTGACAAATTATTGTAATGTGATTTTATGTACATTTCAAATACTTGTGATTTAAGTAATTAGGATTAAGTCAATTAGCATGCATATCTTCAACAATAGACGATTTCGTGCTGATGTGATAATGAATCCAGCAGGTATGGGATGAGTGAAAATAAATGTTTATTTATCACCAATAATAAGCCCAGTAGCCGGGTCGCGAAAAAGAGGTTTATCTTGCGAAAGGTTCGTCGGTCCTGAATTTTGGATGTGTTATGTTAGGTGTTTTTATGAAAAGCCAACAAACAGACACACAGACAGAGAGAGAAATAGGCAGCCAAACAGAAAGACAGACATGGGCTTCAAACCTATAAAATACTCGTACCTCTGATTTTGAGTCGGGAATGAAAAATAAGAATTTAATTTTCTACTAAATTGATGTGAATAATTTTTTACATAAAACCCATAAGGAGTTATTTAATAAAAACTCATTTTTGGGTCTTTAACCTAAGATGGCAGAGCGCGCCGAGGTCACTCAAGGTACAAAATTTGTAATTTTTATAAGAACACATATCCATAACACGTATACAAAATCTAGGACTGACCGACCTTTTGCAAGGCAACTGGGCTATAATGAGCCTTATTTTAATTATTCAATCAACTGAGCCTATCGTCTATTATTATTACGATAGTCAAAATATTCATTCTGTTAATATAAATTTATCGAAATTATTTATCGATACGCACGTCTCTGGCAACTGGTACCATCTGACGCAAGTTTGAAAACGCGTCGGGGTTTTTTCAAAATCATTTATCTAATATATAATTATGGCGTTAAACACATATAACTATATTGTTTCTATGTTTCTGATTTTAAAACAACCTTTTGGGTAACGCTTTATTAATATTTTAAATTGATTTAATACTTGTTGAATTAAATTGTCATACACAAGCGCCATTACAATTTATTTTCATGTCATGAACTGACATCTGCCAAATTAATCAAGTTACCGTGAAAGCAATATAGTTATGTTATGGGTGTTTGACGTTGTGTTGTGTGCAAATGTTGGAGTTGATGCCGAACCGCGCTATTTCAGTGTTTCATTTAAAACTCATGTAGGTATTCGTCATCTCGAAACAGTTCTTTTATGTACAATGAATATACTAGATGAGAAAAAACTTCTAAGGAGTTTGGTATGAAGAACAAAATAATAGTATTAACGTCCAGTAAAATATGCTAGCAAAGACTGTCAGCAATAAGATAATTTTTTAAATGAAAGTATGAATTTACAAAGGAAATAATGAATCCTCTCGATGTCATACAGTGAGTCTCTACCATCGCTAGCAAAATCATCGCGCAGATGAACCTCTACGCACTTACCGAAAACTATAGCGTCGTCCACGTAAGCTTGCAAACTCACCTTGATCTGAAGCAGAGGGCGGCGGGTGCGGCACGTCGCAACAGTCGTCAGCATCGAGGCCACGCTCGCTGTCCTGCGCCAAGCGCCGCACCAGCGGACCAGTCACAATGTGAGATATAACCTAGCTACGGGACTTTACTTCCATTTGCCAATAATCTGGATCCAAGTCCAGAATAAAAAATTGAAATATCTTTCAATGATTTGACTTTTGAAAAATTTAAATTTTGAATTTGCTTTTGGTCATTACGCGATTTGTAAAAGTCGTATTCCAATATGAATCTATGTAATCTCAACATATTAAACATAATATACAACATTACTTAAGTTTGATCCAAATACTACATGCAACAAGCATGCTGTATCCAATAACATTATTTTGTATAGTTATTGGCATGCTATGGCTTACAACGATACTCCTACACAACTATATAATTTGGTATCTGTCAAATTTGACTTCTTTTAAAGAAGGCTTACAAGGTGCAGCTGAACCATTAAGTTAAAAATCACTTGATTAAGATGTTTAAATTAAATTTTGGTATGTCAATTTTGACAGACGATATTTATTATTACATTCGATGTAAACAAATAAGTTGGGTCATAAATTAAATATTACAATAAGTACGTATTAATTATTACTTAAAAATAATAACAACATTAGTTACAAGGAAAAGTGTTTGCACCAAACTTCGACTCTGAAAAATTGTAGGATGTTATTGCAGGGTATTTAGTGCGCTTCGTATCAAGTTATCAACTTGTAAATTATTTCAGGATTATCGTGAGTGATAACAATTTCAAATACTTGGATTTCGGAACTTTGGTGCAACTATTTGTAAAAATTCTATTGTAATCAGAGTTAATATTCACCTGGTCGTCAGAGTTGGTGGGGGTGGGCTTATTGTCTTCGCTGCCGCTGTCTGAGCATTCTTCTTCCATGAGTGGTTCCAGTCTTCTCCTGAAAACATCCCTGCGTTCCAGATTTACCATTAGTAATGTGTTGCTTTGAAAGTTAACATTAGTTAATTTACCACAGGTACAGGTTACGACACAGGTTACGAGTCCATTTATATGCCCCGTTTGGCTATAACAAATGCTACCATTGGTAACCAAAACGATTCGTTTTTGTCCTTAGGAACCGTTTTGGAACACGAGAAGGACAGTGTAGATGGATTAAATGAAAATCATAAGATAATTTTCGTTGAATTAAACTCAATCTTTTTTCTAGTACTTTGTGGTCTAGAATATTATAAAATATTTCTGTACAAGTTCTAACAGTACTGAACTACATTGTGCTGTTAAGCAATGGGTTTTAACTAGTGAAGTTATGCTTTAAAATCTGCTAAATAATGTGCTTAATAAGTAACAGTATTTTAAAGCATGCAACAGATTATAGATAGATAATTATTATTCACCTGGGAAGAAGCGGTCTCAGTGTCGTTGGTCCGGTAATGGTTGGTGCCATGAGGAGCTCGTCCATCATCAGCTCAGTGTCGTCATCACCAGCGTACGATGATGATGACTTTGTGGGAGACTGAAACGGTGATGGATTTTCCATTCAAAAGGCATAACATACCTAATAAAAATACAGTTTAATGGCTATTATTAAACAAAAGCAATAACTGTGTCAGCTTTTTAAAAATCCCTTTGATCACATTACATTATGGTTTTTCGCCACATAGCAAATTAATCTGACTATCTATATTTACAACTTTATCTAAAGTAGCTATGTTCATCTTTATCTCATTTAGCTACTCCTTCAACAGTGAGCACAATTAAATTATTTCACTAAAGTAATGGAACTGTTAAAAATATTAATCGTTACCGATAGTGTCCCATGTTCAGAATCAGGTAGGTTATCTGACAGATCACCAGATGAAGGGGTACCCCACGCCTCTTCACCGCTCGCTCCACTACCCTCTCCTGTCTCTCCTGTTCCTTCTTCTGTACCGATTGTTGACTTCCAGTCACTGACCCCAAGGCATCTGGCCAAATCATATAATTAACGGCGAAGAACAAAAATAATTATTGTATCTACTAAAGTTAAAACGAGACAAACATTTAATTAAAAATGTAAATTTTTGAGCAAAACTAATGAGCTCTATTATTTAGTACGTTTAGTCGTTACGTCACTGACTAGTATTTAGTGTGTATTGATAAAATATAAAAAGTATAAAATCTCACAAAATTGCTACGATTATGTTATACAATTCTACAAAGTAATTACTATGTATTTTAAGATACGTATACTAATACCTATGGTAGTCATAATATAATATAATTTAAAAAACTATATCACAAAATCCTGATAATGTTAAAACACATCTATTCGTTTAATTTGACTGTTAAGTTATTATGTCCTATTCTAGCTCAAGTACGTACATAATTTCTAGCAAAAATCTAATTTGACTAAAGTTACATAGATTTAGATAGCAAAAAACAATTCTTACACTAATCTAAAATCAATGTGTTTAATAATATTTATAGCTCTAGCAGCATTATCTTTTAGTAAAACGTTTATCAAAAAACCATTGATACTATAATTTTCACCCACACATACTCATCGTTCCATCATTTATCTCCATCGAGCAGTATTCCACCTATGTTGGGAAAAGTATTATTATACATAGAATTCTTGAACACAAAACAGAACCATAAAATTAAAGTAAAAGGTTATGCGCTAGATAACGTGACAGGAAGTCAAGGGTCAATCGCTCCCTTTCGCTCGCGCACTTTGGTTTATAATAGTCTTCTATGCAGAAGAGCCAGCAAGAAACTAAAAGGTTTTTTTAATTCCATTATAACCAACGAGACCAGTGCGTAAAACTTCGTGGTCAACCACAATTACGACATCGGCCTCAGAAGCATCGGTTGAGCATTTGGATCTAAAACCACAAGCTCATTATACGAGAGTAGGTCTTATAGACTTACTGGTAAAACCGGTAGATTTTTTTTTCGAGTTTCAAGATTTCGACGTTTGGATACGACAATAAAATAACAAAATCATACCTTTCTAAGAAGGAAGGCTGTTTGTGCGCTATGGATGTGTTCGGTACACTTTCAGTATAACTGAAGATATTCATCTTCTCCACGACGAAGGAGCCAGCCCTCGCCGTCCAGCCCATAATGCCGCCAGCGGCTCCACTCACTAACAAAAACATGTATTATGATTTGAGTGGATTATTTTTTTTAGATAAAACAGAGTGTAATTCTTTTGTTTAGACTAGGCAGTTATCATGATTAAAGAAGGGGCTCGTGACTCGTGGACAACCGTGCGAATTATACGATTTGCAAGGTTAAGCGGCGCTTGCCGAAGTCAGTCCGTGGATGGGTGACCGTAAGTTACACATCGAGACCCCTCCGTGCCGCAGACAGCACGGTAAGCCGTCGGTCCCGGGTGTTATACGAATTCCTATGACAGTCGTTACGAGTAGTCAGAAGCACAGAAGTCGGACAACCGGTCTAAAATTAGGATATCGGCACTGCCCAGTACCTAACTAGATTGCGGAGGTTTGATGGCAGCCGCTCTGTGTAAAATACTGGTATTCAGCTGCATCTGGTTACACTGGAAGTTGATCCAAACATAGTTGGAAAAAGGCTGGGCAGAACGAATGATTAAAGGATTTACTAACCATAACAAATATTTACCTGGACTAATGTAAGTTTTCGACGTTTCTGGCTCTTGTGCTGTCAGTCTTACGGTACCATCGTCAGTCTCATCGGACGGTAATCTTTCCAGGCTTGACATTGTGCCATACCTTAAACAATATTAGTAGTCTTTACAACAATACTTAATAATTTAAAAATATACTTATAATTGTTTTTAACACACCTTTTGAGCGTAACATAAGGCAGGTCATCTGGAACATCTGGGGAATCTGGGGACTCATCTACAAGGTCATCCTGCAATACAAAAGGAACATCATAATTCTCAGAATCTGTGGGTACCTAACCAACACCTCAAAAGTGAACTCACAGTCTTATTAGTGGAATTAAAGTCGGGCGTTGGTGGAACAACAGCTATGTTAGGAACAGGAGACTCTGACTTGACTGAGCCAAGACTACCTGGTCTAGAACAAGGGTTGTTCAAACTCGTTGCTGAACCTCTTTTGAAAGGTTCTACTCTCATTAAATGCGCTGCAGGATTAATGGCCGACAGACCCATCAACATTAGGGGTCCTAACTCTAAATCTTCATCAGAACCTGCGTCGATAGAATTATTAGCGTTCATATCTTCCATCCTTTCAGTCTTCTTATTTATGTCACCGTTCATTTTACTGACTGCCGAAATGCCCATCCTAGGGGACCGCCTCAGACCTCTCTCTATTTTAAAGTCAGTATCGTCTTCGTGCATAGAATCATCTTCTAGGAATACTGAGGAAGTCTTTAAACAAGAACCGACGGTCTCCCTTTTCGTTATTATATTCATGCCTAAGACTTTGTTCAAAACATTTTCAGCCTTTTGTCTTGTTATTTGCTCTTTTCTCGCAGTCGCTGGCGATGGGTAGTTCGATGTTGTTGTTTTCGTTTTTGTTAAAGTTATGCTTTCCACACATTTAATCTCATTCAAGTATTTCTCTTGAGCAATTACGCATTGGACCTGATTGGCGATGTTCGAATTGGACATCCTTAAATCATTAGAACTAGAATTAAAGACCATAGAACTACAGGTTGTGTGGCTAGTTGACAGCGGGCTATTTCGACTACTAGACGATGGACTTGGCGATCTTATTGAGTTATCTTTTCTTAATTCTAACTGGCTCTTAGTGTGCATTGAATGCACGCTTCTGCTTAAAATTGGCGAATCAGTTTTCAGTTCGTAGGACGTTGATTTGAGCATTCTCTGACTTTGTTCTATTGAATCTATAACCTTCTTTGCCGCCCTGGGGCCGTCTTCTGGACGTAACTTGATAGCACCTTTACGCTCTAAATGTGAGAAGTTCCTTGGTTTACGATTACCGCAGTGTGCACTACACGGACTAGTGGAACTTTTATTAGAGTTTGAATTTTGGGGTGATGCCTCCGTTTTTGGTTTGGCGGGTATCACTGGCGGTTCTTTTTGGGACACAAGGGGGCTATTTGGTTTGGACAAACACTTTTTGTGGCACTGTCTGCAGACGGGTATTGTGTCTACTACCACCGGGCTTGTCCTTACCGTAATCTGAAATATAACATGTTATTTTAATGAAGTGAATTCATGAAAATTTAAGCTGATTTCGGCGATACATACTTGACTTCCAGAATTGCTGCTTTTTGACGGGCTGTGATCGTTATCTTTCTTGTCACCTGGTGATGCTCCTTTAGCTTCATGACTTGAAACAAGATCAGCTACTTCTAGGAGATTAAGTTCCCTAGATCGTTTTCTTAGTTCTTCTACGCTCCACATCTAGAAGAATCCATGTTCCTTAATAATGAACTCTTACTCGAACGTTTTCCAATCCAAGTTTATACTTGCAATCATTATCTTAGGTGGATAGTGACGTAGATAGCAAAATCTTTTAATATCCCTTATTTTATAAACACCAAGAGACTGACGTTTCCTATCTAGTAGTTTTTAAGCACAATTTCTTTATTTTTGTTGTCTTTTGTCTAAAATGTATCAATACGTACCTCCATATCTGGCTCTGGTGGATCTAGCTCCTCAGCTTCAGGCAGTTGCGTCATCCATCTCTGAAGGTGAAGAGTGGAACCTCGGCTTCGTGTGCTTCGGGCACCTTCTGTGGCACTTCCTCCCCCTCCTGTCTGTGTTTCCACTGAACTGCGTCGCGTCTAAAATATTCGAGAATATGATAGTAATATCAATTTGTGATTCTTACTGCTTTACGTAAGTAATCATTGTGAAATGAAATCGAATCATATTACGCTCAAGTCATATACATGATTTAAGGATATCTAGTAAAGTTATTTTTCTGGTGATGTGGATATTTGGTGATAATATGTTAAATTGTACACTTACCTTTGTAACTAAATTGTCTCAAACATTGTTTTAATTTTGTCATAGCAACAATAGTTGTTTACCTTGTTTTATGGTGTGTGTTAAGTGCTGAACTTAGAATACTTTTTCAGGCTATGATATACTTCTAGTTTTTAGAACAATTTTATTTTTGGTTAAGTGTGCTCTGGGAGTATACGTTATACTTTCATTAGTATCAGTTTTTTATCGTGTTGCTAACTCTACAGGGTGTTCACGAATTCGTGTAATTCCTTAAAACCACATGATCTACTACTGATGTAGACAGGCCCCGCACGGGATTTAGATTGATTAAAAATAAAAAAATAAAATTATTATTTTTTCATGCGGCTTTGTTACCGATCGTATTTAAACCACCTAATAAGGATACAATAAAAAAAAAAGAATTTATTTTTTTGCAAAAAAAATGTTTTATTTGTGTGAACATTTCGATGCCACGCATAAATTAATGAAAGCACGGCGACACGGCTGGCAGGCACGACTAACGCGATATCGCTCTTTGCAGTCAGATAACTCAAGGCTCTAAAATGACTCAGAAATAGAAAATCAAGATTTTTTTTTTGATTTTTTTTTTTCATTTATTTTCAAAAAATCCTATTTAGGGTTAATCTGTGTCACCAGAAGATCACGTGGTTTGAAGGAATTACACGAATTTGTTAACACCCTGTATATTGTGGACTTCATACTCTCTAACTCATTAATATCCTTTGTGCCAATTCTCATGCTTTTTTGCCACCATAACGGATTGTAGGCACAAATATTGTTAATTTTCACGGAATTTTTGCTAACCTCATATCGACTGAAGTTCTGACTGATAAAATATTATAATACACAATTTGAGACATTATTTGACAATAAAACATGCAATTGTTGTCTACTTAACTTGTAAAAGATACAGAGAAAAATGGTAGATCATTCAATATAAAATTATTTAAATATTCGTTAGCGTCGCAAAGTTCTGGGCCCTCAACCAATTTCAAATAAAAAGATTTGTATTTCGCCATTGACAAAATCACTTTATTTACGGATAATAAGAAATATTCTGCTCCGATCTAAACATAAACATCCAAATTTATATTATTTAATCCATTAATATGTCATGAAGAAACCGGAACTATAAGTAAATTGCTTTCTCAAAATTATAAATTTTTCCTCATACTATCATTAGACTATATTAAAAATTTACACACAGCCAAAGACATCAAAAATTATTGGATTCTAACTACGTAGATTTGTAAAAAAAAACTCATTTATACACATACATTTTTTTCCCGGGAAATGTTTAGGTTATGTGAACATTTTGCGATGCTAGCGACACAAATAAAACGATCTTCTAAATCGTCATTAACAATTACATCTGCTATTACATGAATAAAATACTCTATGTGTTTATTTATTACATTACACTAATAAATAAAAAAGCGTCAAATAAATTAGTCACATTTAACATCGACTACCATTTTTCTTTGTAAATATATTTATATCTAATGGCGATGAACGTCTCAACTTAAGAAGCATTGTTTAAATCAAAATGCTCTAAATGTGCAATGATGGCAACTACATGATTGATTTCGCGAAGCAGATCGCCAAATATCCACATGACCTGTACAATTATTTCTATGTACAGATTTACAATGTTCAGTGTCTGTACACAACATCAACATTTTTATTAGCTAATTGTTCCATTACACAGTTAAAGGAATCAGGATGTAGAGGGCGCTGTTCAAAAAAGTACCAAAAATAAAGAAGCCTTTTAAATTTCTTAAGAAAAGGACGGAAGACTTAAGCAAACTTGTTATCCAAAAAAGTGTAATGTAATGTACACAAATCTCCACTATTGGTACCCTATAGTTACATTTGACACTGATTTTCTATTTGGTAAATATTGGCATACACATTTTCGATTATACTAAAGCGATTTGTAAAATACCCAATCGTGAATTCAGTTCTGTGATAAGTAAATTTTCATTAATACCCGGTCGCATATCATAAGTGGGGCATCAGACTTACAAATTATTTCTCTAATATAATCAAAATACCGAGATTTCTTTAATACTGCTAATGTTCGAAAATATGTCTCTCAAAATTTTGTTACCACAACCTTAATCTCGACTATAAGCGATTTTTTATAACAATCCAACAAACTCGCCAGTCTACGCGGCGAAAGCTTTCGACTCTCTCTCCTAAACACCGGCTAAACATGACTACAAGAACACACCGCTGAAAGGTTTCCGTTCAAAAACTCTATCTCCAATTTCCACGATTCCGGGGATAACAAGATTCTGCTAACTCCGGATCGGACTCCGCGGATCAAAGTTCCAGGTAAGCCGGTGGTGTCGGCCGTTCTGGCAGTGCCATCCGCGGCAGAAGGGGATCATCTGGCAAGAAGATGCGCTCCTCGACAGCGTGTTTGTACGAGGGGTCGACATCCAAGTCTGCGAGAGCTAAATCAGCTTCGAAGGATTCCCATCTGCAGGGAGAACTTTCTGAATATTCTTCGCCACCTTCTGGCGTTAGTTGGGCACTGGGTGAGGTATGGGGCTCATCGTTCTTTTCAATGCTGGACGACGAGACGAAATGAGAGGAAAACGTTTGGGAGTCTGCCGGAGAGAGATTGGCGGACGGCGTTTCAGGTGTAGGGGCAGTTCTCCAAACTGTGCTGAGGGGACCTCTGACTGGTTGGAGGATTGGGGAGTCTGAACTCGTTCTGACGTCGAAACTGACTCTGACTTCTTTTTCTGGACGTTCTTCCACTAGCATGTTAAGGTGTGATCGGTAGGAGCTGGCCGGTAAAAGGGCCAGGCTGGAATGCCGTTGGATGCTGGACGCAGATACCTGGCGTTGCTGCGAGTCCAGTGTGGCGAGGGAGAACGTCAGCTGAGGATCCGGAGAGTCCAACGGTGAACCAAGTGGTGTACCCGACATCGTGTGAGCACGGTAACTGGAAGAGAGGAAATGTCTTAAAAACTTTTAAGCGTTGTTGTCAGCAGATAAACTAATGGAAAAATTGTAAAAGTGGAAACTGATCTGAGCTTTCGAACGTAAGGCAACATTTAGAGCTAGTTTTTTTTTTTTTTAGAAACGTTGCCTCACACTTAGATTTCTCTTGTATCGTGGGTGCGTTTACAGACACAAATCTCACATACACAAACGACCAGACCCGAAACAACCATCTGTAGGCCATACAAATTTTTGTTCCGTGTGGGAATCGAACCCACGACCCGTAGCGCAGAAGCCAATCGCTTAGCCACTGCACCAAACGTGTCGTCAACAAACAACTTTCCCAAAGAAACATTATTTTTATTTCATTTTTTCATTTAAAATTTATTAGTAAACCGTTACGGAATGGACGCGGATCGTAATACCTATGTTTTTTTTTGTTTTTTAAATAATGTTTCAAAGTTGTTTGTTGTCATGAGTACAATCATGTGTTAAAGTATCGGTCACTAATTACTAGTCACCCTATACAAGGTTAATCGGAAAGGAGGTACTAATCCGCAGGCCACTTAAAGTATCACTGATGACTGTCTTAAATCAAGTGTTAAGATTTCAAAATTCGGAAAATTTTTTTTCAATGCAGAATGTTTTTTAAGTATTTTAATTTTTTCAAAAGTTCTTCATGCTTTAGTTACAAATTCAGAAAATGGTGCTTGTAATTCATGACTCCAAATTTGACCTAAAATGTAAACACAGCTGATCATAACTGGGTATAGATAGATTTTAGAGCTTTTTTTTTGAGATCTTTGATCACCTATTTTCTTTTAACCCCCTTTCGGATTAGTACCCCCTTTCTGACTAACCTTGTATAGCTTTGAATGTATCTTAGAAATACTTACATTTGCCTCTGCAGTAAGCTTTGCCACACCGCCTTGAGGTCTATAGAGGGAGCGCGTAAGACTACTGTTCTTGTTCGAGCAGGTGTGCGCGGCGAACATGAAACTAATGGCGACTCGCCTCCCGCACGACCCAGGATTAGGCGGAATTCAGTCGCTGAAATAAAACACTTATCAAACTCCAAACTAAAAAGTCGATAAGTTGATCAACAGATCCAGAATTCAAAGTGTTTTCAATAGAATCACTTTTTGTGTCCCGACTTAGAATAATTCATGCAGTATGCTGTGAAAAATCCTTGCCACAAACATTTTGTCCTAAATATTTATGATTCATTACGGTTTACTCACGTGCATTTTTTCGGGATTACCCGACTAGTTTCAGACCCAAACGGAGCCCTTAATCCTGATCTGATCATGCGGCGAGGTCGCGAGTCGAATTGAGCCGCGTGATCAGCTCATGATTAAGGGCTCCGTTTGGGTCCGAAACTAGTCGGGCAATCCCGAAAAATGCACGTGAGTAAACCGTAAATAATCATAAATATGAATTAGTCTGACGAAAGTTATAATTTTGTCCTAAAAATTAATTATTCGAAGAAATAATCAGCTAACCTTTCTTCCTGACATTGAACTGTGCTTCGGAAACAGTTCCTAACGCCACAGGTTCCTCCGTCACGAACAGCACCCGGTCCCTTGACACAGTAGCAAAGAGGAGGAGGTCACTGAACAGCAGTGCCCAGTACGGTCGCACCGCACGACCTTCGACCCTCGACAGCTCACCGCCGAAGATCCATTGACGACCTGCCGTGCTTAGCACGAACGGCTGAAAGAAGTTTATTTGTTTATCTTCGTGGTATCATCCAGGGTGTCTGGTAATTCGACCTATTCCTTATTGGCAATAAATTAACTTTCATCAACGGTGGCTCGGAAATGAGCGGTTTCTGAGATATCGAGGTTTGAAGTTTCCATAGTAGGTATATCTATAGATATAACAATTTCATAATAAGTTAAAGAAAAATATATGAAAAAAAATTATGCCAAAGCCTCCGTTCACCAATTATACAATTTTTTTTTCCAGACTGTAAAAAATTGGTCATTGGGTCTGCCGTGGCGGTGTAGCACGTCTGGGATGTTTGCTGAAGCGCGTACTGATGGTTTCCAGGCCATCATGCGCAAAAAAGCAGCTTCACTGCTGGCCCGTATACGGGGGAGCAACAACGGCATTCTGAACGCAATAGCTGTACGTTTTGACTGTCCCTTTCAGGATCAGTGGGTCAAGTCTTGTGTAGGTGTGGCGAGTCACGGCAAATAAATGTGTACTAGGTTAAGGTTTTTATGGGTTTATATCACCTGAAATAAAGTTTATATTATTATTAAAAAAACGTCACCTTTATAAAGCTATACATTTCCAGTATGAGCTGATCTCGCATTGTGTAGGCTTTCCGTACAATGAGAGGTCAGCTTATACTGGAAATATATAATTTGATACGTAACCGTGTGTACATTCGATATTTACCTTACACCTAGTGAACACGAGTCTACTCTCCAAGTCAGCGACGGACAGCAATGGCTTCCCATCGCCTGCTAGTCCCATCAGCCCTGAACCAGCTGTAACGTCTTGGTAACCACTCTGGAAATAACAGTTTTTATTTAATTGCTGTGCAAGAAGGCATCATTCGTGACAAAGGTGTAAAGACCACCAAAACTCTTCTTTCATATTTTAACACATCTCATATTTCATCAACACGCTCAATATTTATCACGATATTTGGATCGCGATCCTGCCCCGCAAGCACGGATCTTTCAATCGAGTCGATTCGAGAAATTTATCTATTCTAAATGTCAAAGGGCTATGCAACTTTTGCCATACATAGCTGGCATGTTTTTTTTTTTTTTTCGCCAGAATTGAAACCTAGGCCATATGTTAGAGGACTGTATGACAAATATATAGCAAAAAAAGCTAGGTCTACTAACCGTAACAAAACCAAGTTAGAGAGTGTTTAGTAGATTGCTATTGTTTTTTATCAGGCGTTATTTTTCTTAAATAAAAATATTCCGTGTGTGATATTTTAAGTTTCCCATTGTTAAATACTACCTACTCGGCAACTCTAATGAGTCATTCTGCGTCCCCCGCTTCCACATTATTATCTTAAATATTCTTTCTTGATCTTCTTGATAGAAGGGCTTAACGATGGCGTAGCAGCAATAAAAGGACATTACTGTTCCTGTATTTCTGGAAAGAGAACACAGGTTGTTGTAGCCACGTCATGTCTGTATTATGGTATATGGCGTGGGGTAGACATCAACAAAACTTAGGTCCTCCAGCTCAATTTCTGGATTTCATAATAAGACACGATGTGAAAAGAGAGACGAGTACTGATTACGATTAATTAACTTTATCTATAAGAATTTAGTAGCATGTAATTGTTCTATGATAAGGTAAGGCAAAGATTTTTGTAAAACTAGAAGTACCTACTAATTATTTAATAAATAGTTTTGGTTTCGGTTTTTATGGTTGTATAATTTCTTTTTTGTGACTGCCTCGTTGGTCTAGCGGTCGCAAGCGTGACTGCTGAGCGTGAGGTCTTGGGTTCGATCCCCAGGTCGGGCAAAGTGTTATTGGGTTTTTCCGTGTGGAATTTCTCAGTAGCAGCTTGGAGTCTGGATTTGTGCCCGGTTGATGACAATAGGCTCGCCCCCTATTACATGGGACTTAAACATAACGGCGAAACGTGGGTGTATTATACACCTCTGCCAACCCTTCGGGGAAGAAGGCGTGAAGTTATGTTTATGTAATTTCTTTTTTGTAAGAATATTCCATAGTACAATTTAGAAAAGTAACCCAGAAGACCTATCTTATAGTGGATACGCGTTAAATAGTGTTGCAATAGCGATCATCGACTCCTGTCAATCACTGTACGCCCGTGATTGGGTTAGCGATACTTACTTATTGCGTGCAACGTTTAAAATTGCTATCGCAACACTAAGGGCGAGGCCCCACTGCTCCGTTGCGTTGCGTTGCGACGTCGCAGCACTAGATTTGGACCAACCTAGAGATTCCAAATGTTGCCCTGCGACATCTCATTGGTCCAAATCTAGCGCTGCGACGTCGCAACGCAACGCAACGGAGCAGTGTGGCTTCACTGTTACGTATACCCACTAACGCGTATCGATTCGATACGTTTATCAGTTTTTTTACTAGTTTTAGTGATAAAAAAACTGCCAGTGCGAAAAAAATGTAACAGCAACAATCAACTTAATCTATTTTATCAAAGGAAACCTCAAAATATCACGTATGATTGTATTTTCATTTAATTATAATATAGGAAAAATAGGTAACGCGGGTAACGCCTGACAAAAAGATACTAGCAATACTTCTCTGGTTATCTTCGTTCGGTTACGGTTGATAGACCTGGTTCTTTTTGCTATTGATTTCTCGTATTGTCCTCTAACATATAACCTAGGTTTCATTTCTGGCGAAAGGAAAAAAGTAAAACATGCCAATAGTTTGCATTGGCCTTTCAAATCCAATTTGACGTTTAGAATAGATAAATTTCTCGAATCGACTCGATTAAAAGATTCGTGCTCGCACGGCTGGATCCTGATATTTATTAAGCTTTTCTATTGTTTAAACTCTTCTGCCTGCCCTTATCTCAAGTTACTTGGGGTCGGTGCAAAATGTTTTCTTCTCTGTTAGTCGTCCCGCTATTATTTACTCCCTTTTCATTCATAATCTCTCACACAATCCATCCATATTTACTTTGGTCTCCCATCTTCCCCTCCATTCATCAACATTTATATTCATCACTCTTTTAGTTACATGCATTTCGGGCCTCCGTATCACATCATAGTTTTTATTGATTAAATGCTCAATAAATCGGGATAAATATTGAGTTTGTGGCATGCGCCTTAGATATTGATAGCATAATATTAGTAACTTTGTTAAGTAAAAAAACTTTGTTTCCGGTAAGCTTTTGAAAAGCGGTTTATATTAACACCGTATTTCTTTTAACTGCCATGCTACTACAACATCAAAGAATTTACCTGTAACTGCTCCACGATAACTTGAAGCTGCTTTTTCTCAAGTTGATCATAGGGTCCAGCTCCGTTTGCAGCTGCTGCCGCCCTCATAAGTCTCAACAGTTCCCGGAACTGTTCCAAAGGTTTATGGACCAGCGACGTGATGTCAGGTCTTCTCCGAGGAATCGGCGGACTTGTGCAGAACCGAGAGAATGCACCGCTAGGGTCTTTTGATTTTTTTACCTGGTCAAAGAAGAGGATAATGGAATCAGTTGTTACTTTGCAGAAATTCATGAAATACATGCAATTACAATATTTTGTGTTAAGTAATTCCTCATACTAGTTCATCAAGCTTGGATGCAGTATGCAGCTCCATCCTCTCGCGCGCAATGATTGACTCGGTGTGATTTATATAATGCAACATGCAACCCAAACCAATACGAAACGTATTTCGCCCCTCACATAATAAAACACAATAAACTGCTTGGCGCCGCTTTGACTTGAAGCTTATCGAAGAGTTCTGAATTACATGGGGCAGGGCCGCTTAGGAACAGCCGCCCAGCACAGTCATTAAACAAAATTTTGGCAACAATTAGTTGATGGAATTTATCAATCGGATCTCTCTTATGAACAAAATTATTTCTGAGACCATTTCAAGTTATGTGCGACTATCATGCCAAAGACCCATTTAATGTTACTTACCAATACACAGTCAGCTCTCTTGAGGCCAAGGCAGTACTTCTTATAAAGGCTAAGGAACACAGGGGTCTTTTGAAGGTAGATGGCGACTACCGTCGACGTCGGAATCTCTCCGTCGTCTTGCACCACTTGATCCAGAATGTCTTCTGATAGTCTGAAGATCTGGAAGTTGAATACGTTACTACCGACTGCTATTAAAGATTTGATTCCATATTTCAAAGTTCCATACAAATCGCTAGATTGTAAAGTATATTGCGTCATAAGCTATAACTGCTAAATGCTATAATATCATGACGTTCACACTATACGTTATATCGTAAGCCGGTCACCTATGTATAGCAAGTTATTTGACGGCGATCCGTCAGGCGACAGACGCGGTAGAAGAGAGGCGGGACGGGGACCGGAGAATCATGCGAGTTAGCTTTGAGAATCGCTCAAGTTTATCACGTACAGCAAGCCATTACTTAATAGCATAGCGTTGTGTGAATGTGTCCATATAAAATGTATGCTAAGCGATATTGTTATAGCATAAGACGCAATATGCTTTACTATAAAGCGAAATAGTATAGTGTAGTCTGAACTGCGCTTCATAATGCGCTGCGCTTCTAATATGGCTTCCTGACTTCTTTCTAAAAATGTTAAAAACATCTCAACTATAGTGCGTAATAGAGTCTAGTTATCCGCTCCATTAATTTATTGGACTGCTGAGCGTAAGGCCCTGGGTTCGATCCTCAGGTCGGGCAAAGTGTTATTGGATTTTTCCGTGTGAAATGTCTCAGTAGCAGCTCGGAGTCTGGATTTGTGCCCGGTTGATGGCAATAGGTTCGCCCGCTATTAAATGGGACTTAAACATAATGGCGAAATCAGGGTGTACTACTATACACCTCTGCCCAATCCTTCGGAGAATACAGGGGTGATGTTATGTAATTTATTATTCATATTATGATTCCTCTAGTTTTAAGAAGAATTAATTGGACGTGATTTAAAGAACTAAAGAAGCATACTACAACGTTCCAATTTATTCTAATCAATGTGGCGTTTTTCAGGTTATTAAATTGTCTGTTCATGATTTATTAAATAATCCTAATACACTCGAAAGCAATGAATCCGGGTCACCAATATAAATTTTAATATCTCGAAAAATTAAGAATGCTAACTTATTCAAAAAAAAAAAACAGTATTTTATAGACTATTTGTTAATTTTATTTGAGTGGTATTAAATATTGTACAAAATAAATTTTATTTTAATAAGCTGTCATTCTTAGTACTTAATTATATTATATTATGGTTTATGTTGGTGACCCGGATTCATTGCTTCCGAGTGTAGGTATCTTACGTATTGATTTTTAATCTCACCTCTTCAATATTTTGGAACAACAACTGGTGATCATTAGGGGCTATGAGGTCTGCCCTCTCAGCCAGGGGTGACACGAATCTGACGAGGCCGAACTGTAGACACGTCCCGTAGTGCTGTTCTCTCGCAACCACGGCTAGGAGTGCACGCTTTCTGCCATCAGTTGCCAACCCTGGCGTCTGGTGGTATTCGAGACTATTAATAACCTGTTATGTAATTAAGAGAGGAAGCTGTACCCGTAGACAAATGGCAATCGATGATCGCCAGAGAATAGATACGCCAATTAAATGTATGAAAATGACATAACCGGGGGCTTAGACAAAGTAATAATTTAAAAACGATAACGAAGTTCGAAAAGACTAAAATGTATGGGATTGACATAAGCCGCGTCATGTCACGTGGTCAATCGTCATCGTTATCGCAAGTTGGTAGACAATGTAATAATTCGAAACGAAACGATAAAGAAACGATTTGTTTATCGTGGTTATCCCATACAAATGCGTAGACAAGCAGCGCTTTTAGTGTTCGCCTTCGCTTCGATCGTGATCGCCAAAAAAGATAACGAAGCGAATGTTTAAACGTTGTAGTTATTGGTCGGATTTCGAATCGAACGAAAACGATCGCGACAATAGAGACGATGACGAATTTAGATATCGTTTCGCTACGAAGCGATGTTACTTTGTCTAAGGACCCAGATCGCTTGACCTGTCGAAAGCGAATGTCAATCCAGTACATCTCATTGTCGTTTCTATTCTCTAGCGATCATCGATTGCCATTTGTCTACAGCCACAGGTACGGTAACATGGAGATATTTGAAAACCATGAGGATAATTGGCAAAAGGGATGAATGAAAGGCAATTGCATGTAGCTGAGATGAGAATGCTAAGAGGGATGTGTGGTGGTACGCCGATGATAGAATTAGAAATGACTATGTAAGAGGAAGTCTGAAAGCGACGCCGGTGACAGAGAAATTATGTGGAAACCGGTTGTCATGGTATGGGCATTGTGATGCAGGAAATGAGGAACATGTCGTGAGAAAAGTTTTGAGTACCTATGAATTTGGATGGTTTTAAAAGTAGAGGAAGACCAAAGAAACGATGGATGTGTATATAGTGTGAAAGATGATATGGCTAGAAATGGGTGACTACTGAGATGATGGCTACAGATGTATGGAAAAAAAGACATGCTGCACCGACTCCAAATAAGTTGGGACTCCAAGAGTTTTTATAACTACATAAAATTTCAAATATTTATTAACATTGAAATCAGCAACTGTGGCCGTCATCGTTTACGAGGCACATTCCTTCACTGAATTCTAAACAGCCTTGTGGTTCTCAAATAGTCCAATTTACCACTACCCATATTTAATATTTGAAAAGATGCTAGGAGATATGAAGTGGTCAAAAGGTCCTGGACATGTTGAAGTAGTTTGAAAATTATGAATAAAACTAAATGATCTGCCTTAGCCTGATGTACTTACTTGTCTACCCTACCAAGAGTTATGCACTATCTTGTTGGTATAAAGCCACCCAGATCTGTTTAAAATTTTGTTTGCATGTATGGTGTTTGTAGATTGTCTACTTACAACTTATGTGCAGGTTTAATTGTACTTGAGCTACTTAATCATTATTATTGTGTTATTTGGGTCGTATGTTGACAATTTGTATATGAGTTAATAAAAAATCGAAGTGGTAGTTCCGAAGTATAGTTTTAAAAGTTTTGGAGCTTCCATTTCCATTATCAATTTTTTTGTTAATATAAATGAGAACGATATAAAGTCTTCAAATTCAGTAAGAATTGACTTTGTCAATGTCGTGAAATGAAATTAAAGAGCATTTATCTATTGAGCGACAGTGCATCGTAAATGATTTTATTGTAACGTATTAGTAGTACAGATGAAGTACTACTATTCAATCTGAATTAAAACCGTTTTAACTTTGATACTATTAATACAAGAATTTAGTGCGTGTGGCAAAGTTTCTTGAGTTTCCTAGTAATAAAATGCTTAAAAGAATGCGAGCGTGTCACTTACAAGTCACTACTAATGCGATGGATGATAAAACTGATGATGTTAAATAAATGAAGATGATTCCTTTAGAACATCAATGATTTTCTAAATTAGGAATAAAAAGAAGAAATAAAAAAAAACAAATCATAATAAATTAAAAGCAATAAATTTATTTGCACTTAAAATTATAGAACATACATTAAAAACGAAATAAAAACAACAGGAACCAAATTTTTGCATCCAATACACGAATAAAATAAATTAAAAGTACAATACAAAATCATAGAGCTACAAAAAGAAAATTATACAAAAACACCACTATGGTACTATGAAGTTACAACACGCACGAACTAAGACAAAGAAAATAAATAAGAAAAGAAAAACATTAACAAAATAAATATTAACAAAAACAGTAAGCTTAAACGTAACGATTCCCCTTTCAATGATTTTCACTTAAATTCTAAGATTAAAAATAAAAGACGATAATTATACGACCTAAGACCGTGTAAACTGCAGATTTTTAAGGAATTTTAAAAATTCTAATATAATTTTGAATATAAGAAATATTTACGATACCATCTAAATAAATAATTTAATAATAAATTCCTAATGGGTCATAAAAATCTTTCGATCAAAAACCGGCAGTACACATAGTTTCATACTTTGAAAATTTTAGCAATTACAAACTAAAATAATGGAATGTATCATGAAGTATTTACAAAAAAAAGAAAAAATAATATTAATAACGAATTGCGATACATACTACTGTACATAACATTGTCAACTCCACACATCCAGAAAATACAAGGTCCGATACTAGCACCAAATTCGTAAAATTTTTGTCTCTCAAATACCAAAATAATAAATTCGAATAATGTTTCTAACGGCCAGCCCATGATACGTAAACTTATTGCGCAGAATGTGATGAAACTAAGTCTAAATAACTTCAGTATTTGGTAAGTCGTTGAAAGTGAAATAAATTGGCCGCGTTGAGCTAGATGATAGATATGAATCTGTCAAATTTGACTTTGGTTCACCTAACTCAACCATTCTCGGCCATTTATTATATTATAAAGTGTTCTATTTAATAATAAGTTGTATTTTCTAGGTCCTGCACAAGTTTACATCAAATGGACGGGCCATCAGGATGACTAGTTTCTAAAACGATTCTGATGAGATGTTTAAACGATAATTCCGTTACCGACCTCCTTAGAGAATGTGACTTGGGGTAGGTGGAGCTTGCGTCGGTCTAGGGACTGGCTGGTTGAAGAACAGGCCGTGGGAGGCCGTGCTGCTGTCGCTGGAGACGCTAAGGCAGCTGCTCGAGGGGACCTCGGAGGTGGAGGGGGAGTAGACTCCGCTGGAGGGATGGTAGACTGGGGGCCCACCTTCGGTCGAATTCCTACACCATTCGGGGGCACTCTTCTGAACGTTTCTATGTTCAGCAGCGTGCCTGACGATCTGTAAAGGGTAAATATAATTAATTTATGATGTGCTTAGGAGAATACCCAATATTCAGTTTGATAAAGTTTAAATGTAACCACATTATACATTTTAGGAGTATGAATTACGTTTGAAGAGTTTTGTTAATTCTAATAAATAAGATCAGACTACGTATGTTCAAACATTATGAGGGATTTTCAAAAAAAGTTGCAAGATTACGATTGTCATACTCACTTGACAAGGTTTCGGACCTCTTCCTCATTGGACGTCACCACATTCTTGTTGCCCACAAACACGAGATAGTCTCCTGCCCTGAGCCCCGCACGATCTGCTGACCCTCCTGCCGCCACCCTCTCGACTCTCGGCGGCCTGGTCCATACGACTGTGAAGCCGAAACCACCTGCAGTACCGCGGACGAGTCTGGAAGAAAGAGGATTTATTTAGTTTATTGGTTGTATCTTAATTATGTTGAATATTTTTATCCTACGGGACGGGCTAGAATATAAAACTTCCTCACCGCACGCTGAGAATAGACGCGTGTTGTAAGATTCAACAAAACCCAACACGATTGAGGGTAGGATCTATACGGTCCGCCTGGCTAGCTACCACCCTCACATTAGAGTCGCGCCAACCAGTTTACTGTGTTCCGTCGTGTGTATGTGAGAGCCAGAGGGGTATAGGGGAATCTCTCTATATCTCTGTTACTTGGATTCGTGTGCTCCGTCTTAGACCCTGTCTGCGCTTACCATCAGGTGCGACGAGGGTCAAGTGCGACCAAGTCAAATAATAATAAAAAAAAGACTAAGTAATCTAAGTTTGCTATAAATAAATAAAACTAAAATATTTTAATTTTTGAGGAGTCAGATCACATAAGAATATCTTTTCTCGGTCATTTTGTTATGTACAAACGTAATAGTTTGGCCTCTTTATACGAATATCCTATATGAATTTTGATGTAAAAATCGAAAGGTAGAAACCAGAAAACCTGTCCTTGTCTTTCATATTTTCAAATTTCAAAAAGAACATGCATCTGCATCAGTTATAAACATGAATTTACGTATTAAAGATAACGTTGCAAACGGTACAAATGCTACGCGCAGAAATTATTCATTTGATGCGAATTGACTGCGTACGTTGGCCGACATCAAAGGATGAATATGAACATATCTCTTATGATTCTGATGCAAAGGACTCGGCTTCGAAACGTACATGCATACGTAAATGTATTTATGGAATATGCTCTTATACGATCTGTCTAATTTCATTTCTATCGCTTTTTGGAAGTATGGATCATTGCCAAAATACGAATGAGTGCCATATGATTAAGTAAAATTTGGAGTTTCTTCTTTAATAATGAGATGTGTGAGGCTTTTATTGTTTGATTATTTTGTTGTTTTTCTGTCTCATTTTATAAACAAGTTTTATTAGCTACATTTGCAACTTTAACAATGAGCTTTCATTAGCTTCACTTGCATTTTTAATGTTAAGTAAAGTGCAAATCGATTTTGGGGTGATGGTTTTAGTTGGATAGTCTTAATTGAATATTTTAGGAATTATAGAGATTTAAAATTATTATTTGTCTATTAAAATACTATACTTTCAATAAACAAGTCTGTCATATAATTTATGCTTAACATTTATTACAATATAAAACATTTTTAGATCGTACTCACTTCCTTGTGGTCGTAAATGGTGTTCTCCCATTCCTCGGCGGTCTCTTGGGCGCGTTCGGGTCTTCAGGCGGGTCCAGCTCCAAGTATCTGAGGAACAGGTGCTCATCGGCCTCTCTTTGGAGAGCAGCGGCCACCGTCTGCGCCTGGCTCGCTGTTGTTGATGATGGGCCGTTTGTTGATACTCCTGTGGAAATTGATGCTGCTGAAGAATGGATTGATGCATTGATGCAAATGAAAATAATAATTTATTACTGTATGTTTAATATGCAAAAAATAAAGAAAGTTATGAACATAAGTGATCGAAGAAATATCTAGGTATAATGAATTTGTAAATGAATGTTCAAGTTAAATTATTTTTTGCTTTAGTTATTAAATTCACAATAAATATAACTCAACCATATAATAAATACATATATACAATAAAATATTTGAACCCTCACCTTTATCATTATGGTTCTCTTTAGTGCCATCGTTAGTGCTAGTCTCAATGTTGTCAGTAGCCATCTTGCGTGTATCCCCTTCAGTCACGCGGTCCTCTCTAACGAATCTGTCATTGGCGTGCGCTTGCGCCGCGTTCTGGCCGCGTCCAGAGCCTTGTTGCAGGAAGTACGTGCCCGATATGTCGCAGTTAATTGCATCTTTTAGTGGGAACGAGACACATCCTAGAAACTCGCTCCGCCTGTAACAATAGAGAAGAAAATAATAAAAGACTAAATAAATTCTTGTCCTAATATAGGACAAACATTACTTTGTTGCCGAGGCGAGAACCGTGCCCACGAAATTGAGCTCATAAGGTGAATGTTCTGCTGCCGGTCCATTTTGGTCGTTAAAGGTCAATAGATCGTCTGTGAGATGGGAATAATATGTAAATGTACGCAATGGGGTGATGTCGTTATGTTTAATAATGGCGAGTCCGAGCGTCGGCTCCACATGGACAAAGGGATTCACAATTGAAGTTTATTTTACGGAACATACAGTTTGGTAGATATTGTAGTCATGATGAAAGTTTATATCAATTGGATAAAAGACCTTTCGCACGCAGTATTTTTATAACCTTACAAACTAAAATAAATACACAACGAGAATATCAAAACAATTATTTGAAATAAATATACAAAAACAGAGTAGTGGAGTTTACAAAATTCAAAAAGGGTAATAGATATTTCAAGACTTCTACAGTTTACAAAGATAGAATGGAAGGGATAGAGTACATAAAGCAGACAGGGTTTACAAAAATACAAAAACGATCGGTGGTTCAATGATTACTGTTTTTATTAATAAATATTAAAAGCCGGAGAAGTATGTAAGGCCTGAAATATACATGACTCATCAGTAAGCCGCCCTTAATGCAGCGTGACTGGGAGGCTCTCGACCTACATACATAATGTGCGTTACGTAAGGAGTCATTGGTATGGCTTGCCTGTTACGCATAGCTTCAGGAGTGAATGACTTTTTGTGGTTTTCTGTTCCTCCGCTTTGGTGTCTGACCTTTTTGAGAAATTCGGAATGATTTCGATTTAGTGTCATCCATTGTCGGCACTCGACATGTAAAAATATTATCCCAGGTTCATCTTTGCAAAGCAACCCCACAAATATTCCTTGTTGTACGATTACTATATTATACTTTTCAATTTCACCAACTTTTCTTCTTATGTCTTCTTAGTTGATAGGTTTATATAACTTTATGTCACTGCAGTGTCCAAGTCCCAATATTTTACTGTTTTTTTCCACAGCTTTAATTAATTTCATCTTATCATGATCAAGTTCAATAAATTCACATTTTTCATAACTATTTCCAGTCAACGTAAGCACGAGTAGTCCTATTTCCATAGGTATCGCAGTTAGATCTGTGTTTATAAACAGCTGTGCAGCAACATGCACTCCAACTGAAATAGGTTTGCGTGCTATATTAGCATGCATGTAAGGGGAAAGTTTGCTCGACCTTGCAGGTTCATCTGATAAACTGTTTCTACTTAGTCTGGCCATAAGTGGCGTTGGTTTCTTTTAGTTTAAAAGTAAGCGAGCTCGTAGTGGATATCTTTGAAGACATATATATAGCAGAGCTCAGTAGTGAGCAATTTCCGGGTGATGTTAATGATAGTGATGGACTGAGGTTGAAGTTTTACGTCATAAGGTTGAATTTGGAGCTAATGGAGATAATTAAATAAAAGGTCACAATTAGTCATAGCTAATATGTTTGAAAGGACTTTTTATGAATAAATTAGGCAGAATATCCTAATAATTCTTCATCGTTCTTTAAATCCTTAATCAAGAGACAGCAAAAGTTAAGTAACCAAATCGGGAAGCCTATTTACAGCCCTATATGGAAAAATCACACACATGTTAATGTTTCCTTTCACATAACTGTACCTATAATCTGTACTAAGCGCAATTTATTAGAGATCGATTGCGAAATTGCTTCATGAGGCACTTAGGTTTGTTTCCGCCTAATCACCGGCCGAGACTACTGCCTCCATATATGTATGTGCTTCATAACAAGTCAACTGCCGGTCAGTTCACATCATTATGTCAAATAAGGCCTAAATGCTCATGTTGTTGATTACAAGCCAGTATCAAATTGGGGCAATGAAAGTGCTAATCCAGAGTATTTAAGAGCTCAAATTCCACAGATGAAGAAAGCAATTCATCAATAAATAATAATTATATACTTACAATGAATAAACAGAATAAAATATATTCTTGATACTTTTTGATTAGAACATTGAACAATACAATAATGAAAGTCTATCATGAATCAGAGAAGTTTTAGTTTGTTAAAAGTGGAATACAAAGGAAACATTAATTTACTCTGTATGATCACAAACAGCGTAATTACTTTTATGGACTGTGAGTCTATGACATTAATGCGATAGTAATCATTTTATACAACAAAGTACATACAATATTGGTTTCATAAATGTGTAATATCCTGAACAAAATCGATCGGACCTCAATTACGCCGGTCATTAATTGAACCAATTTCAAGTTGAGATTTGAACACCACGGCTAGCTGACAGGGTAACTGGAAATATAAATTGATTACGAGAATTAATTGGAAGCCGAAAAGCACTCGAAATTTTGCAGCAGATTTTTTGGGGTTAAAATTTTATGGTTTTGGTATGTTCTGGGAAATTTGGAGTACTATTGGAAAAGTGATAGCCGAAAAGAAACATGGATTTAAAAAAAAATATAAAACATTATATTAATATTTCTATCTTCATCAGTGTTTTCCTCTGTTATCTGAATAATCATGGAAATATTTATAGTTCTTCGGACATTATTATTTCTTCTTGGGTTCAATAACTTTGCTTATCAACGTGACACTATAGATTTTCACACAAATGCATATGTCTAGACATGGATATCGTTGAATTTTTTATATAGTGGAGGCAAATTGTGTCCACTTGTATGTAGCAAACTGTTTGTCGTGTCGTTGCCTCAATCATTACCATACATCTTTTATATGAAGCAATCTTCCAAAGCACTTGGTTTGTAATAGCTGTTATTTGAATAAATCACAAGGAAATCCATATTTGTTTGTACATTATTTTCAAATACAATCGCTCTTCAAATATGTGGCAATACATTTACAATTTCTTGTCTCGCTTGCTTCTCATCTACACTCATTTCTTCTTCACATTCTTGATTATTCTTTATCATATCTTCATTTACAACATTTACGCACAACATATATCTATGGGATTCGTGCAGGGTCTTCCCCTAATCACATAAGCCTCTAAGCATGCAAGGGGCTGTTCCAAAGCCTTTCTCTCCCATCCTGTGCATTAAATTGGAGTGCATCCATGCGTACTAGAGTGACGGGGACACCAATCGCAAAACTTACGGGGATAGCTGTCACTCTTCTGATATAGGGCTGATGGTTGATTCCGTCATTCTGTCCATGATATCTGCGGGGAGGCTGTTTTTTCTGGTTCTTTGTTCTGGTGGGTCCCATTCTGGGAGGCTGTTCTTTCTGGAGAGCTGCATGTGGCGATGGGCGTGCTGGTGCGAACAGTGCTGCCGTGGTGCTGGGTCCTCACGGGTACGGGTTTGGCTCAGCCCAGCAACCGTTTGGGATACGAACGACATCTTTTTTGAGAATTTACTGTAAAATATATGGTTTTATAGTACGAAACAGGAGGAAGGGCGGAAAGGGTTTGGTTAAGTTCCTTTTGTAGGATTTCAAGTGTATAAATAGACGTTATAGTTAAAGCAGTTTCCAGATCCATTATCCTAATCCTAATTGTAATCGTACAGCAATTATGAGAAAATAAATCAGCCTAAATGGATTCTTCTGGATTCTCGCTAAAATTTTTGCTATGTCCCGAATGTCCAAATATCAAATAGTGATATTGCTGTCTAATAGTATACAATACAAACACACACAACATCCAATTAGTTACAATTAACGTAAGATTAGCTAATCTAATATAGACTTGATCCGATGAAACATTATCTAATACAGCCTACCTATATGTTGCTTATTGGCTTAGGTTTTGAAATTCTAGACTTAAAACACGTTCCCCCTTATTACAAAAGATGGTCTATGAAAAACCTAGGTTTTAAAATAGCCCCGTCTCTTTTTGTTATATGACATAAGAAAGTGATGGGTATATTTTAAACCCTCTTTTGTAATAAGGCCCGTTAAGTTTAACAAGCGCTTGAAAACGAAAGTAAAATATAGAGAAAGAAATGCCGTCACGCGATCTAGATTTTCAACGTTTTACTGAAATTTATTCAAGTACTTATAGTATTTGGTCAGTAAACTGTTATTTTATACATCGTACATAAGTGGGGGTGGATTAAAAGAACCTCCACGAGTGACGAAACATAAGTCCGGCGCACCCTGGGTTGCCTCGCTACCGTGAACGCTGATTGAATAATCTTTTCACCGCGGCATAAGCTATTCTTGTATAGCTCGTGCTGACACGACCGAAGAAGAATACGTGTTTTATAAAAGGAGCTCTAGGGAGTGATCATAAAATCAAATAGTTTTTCATTGGGCCGTTGACAAAAAAAACATGGGCTCCTATAGAACGCCATACGACAACAAATGGTTTGGGCGCACATGACGTAATCCCCACGTTTGATGGGCGGATTTGAATTCGAAGTAGCATGTCAATGTAAACAGGGTTCTCCAAGAAATAAACGACACACTATTAAATGCATCATGTTGTGCTCAGAACCTCTTTAACAGTTTTTTTTGTACTCAATTCTTGTTACTGCATTATTCATAGATCTGTGATCAAGACTACATTGTTCTCTCATAACTATCCTAAATTATAGTCCTGTATTCACTGAATTTGTTAAAGATATCCTTTTTAAAAGAGTAGGTAACCACGGAGTTCCTTGCCGACTCTTCTCCACAGGAAAGGACTAATTAGAACCGTGCACCTAAATTCGACTTTTAATAAGCGCCTGTATTGGTGTAGGAGAAATAAATAAAAAAGATTTTTTTGATTTTTAACCGACTTCAAAAAGGAGGAGGTTCTCAATTCGGTTGTATTTTGACCCAAAAGGTCATTAGGTGGACAACAAATCTTGGGGCACTGTATGTACAGTACACACGGCCACATATAAAGCTATATTTTCCAGTATAAGCTAACCTCTCATTGTACGAAAAGCCTATACAATGCGAGATCAGCTCTGATATTCGAGTGCGTACAAGAGGATGCTTTTTATTCCCCTGATATATTCTAAGCTAAAGACTACACCAATCTATATAAATATAAATGAATCGCCGAAATGTATGTACGTAACATACGAACTACAGCACCAAATTTTTTTTGTGTGTTTCTATTTTTCTATACAAGGTTTGTACAAAAGAAAATAATAACACTAAAAAAAATGGCGGTACCAAGTTTGCCGGGTCAGCTACTAATCCATACAGGATGTTAACGAATTCATGTAATTACTTCAAAACGCGTGATCTCCTGGTGACTCTGATTGACCCTGCATAGGATTTTTCAAGAATCAACAAAAAAAAGTTTTCAAAAAATGAACCATGGTACCTATTCTGTATCTGAGTAATTTTAGTGTCCCAAGTTAACTGACAGCGTGAAGCGATATCGCACTAATCATGCCTGTCAGCTGTGTCGCTGTGCCTTCATTAATTTATGCATGGCATGAAATTTTCTATAATAAAAACAAAAAAAAAAATGGAAAAAAAAGTTTATTTTTATTTTTAGTCAATCTAAATAAATCCCATGCAGTGTTTATCTATATCATTAATAAATCATGTGGTTTGAAGGAATTACACGAATTCGTTAACATAAATAAAAATTGAATCGCCGAAATGTATGTATGCAAATAACTTCCGAACGACTGCACCAAATTGGATAATTCTTTTTTTTATGTGTTTGTTATTGTCAGGACAAAATTTGTATAAAAGAATTTTTTTTTTAAAAAAGTCTCGTAAAAAAAATGGCGGTACGATAAAAATATACGCACTATTAACCTTTAGAGAGGTTCCAATCGCGTGGATGACACGGGCTGCGAGGTTAAGCTGCTACCGCGGTCAGTCCGTTATGGGGACCATTAGTTACACGAGAGACCCTTCCGTGCCTCTGAGAGCACGTTAAACCGATCCGGGTGTCATACGAATACCTATGACAGTCGTTACGGTTGGTCTGAAGCCCGAAAGTCTGGCAACCGGTCTAACCTTATGCTTGTTTCCCACGGTGCGTGATATCGCGCACCGTGACGCACTAGCTCGCACCGACGCACCATGGAAAGAGACTCGTATGTGGTAACGCGGACGCGTGCGGAACGGTGCGTCGTATCCATATCACGCACCCTCATAATGTGGCTTCCCACGTTGCGTGATATTACGGATGATACCACGCACAGCTGGTGCGCGCTACCACGCACCGTGGGAAGCCAGCTTTAGGATATATTGTCTAGTAACTGGGTTGCGGAGTTCTGATGGCAGTCGCTCCGTGTAAGATACTGGTATTCAGCGCCATCTGCCCTTCGATTCAGAACCTTTTTGATAAGCACTCGTCGACCGATTCGATTTGCTATCTCGTTCCTTCTACGATTCTCGCAACGAGAGAAAAAGAGATAGGTTACCGAATTGTTCGGCATCGAAACGTTCTGAATTAGGGGTTGGTTAGGCTGGAAGCCGAACTAAAAGTGAGGTGTATTTATCGTAACAGCTAAATATAACAGGTATCATAAAATAACAGACTGTAACTGTGACAAACTAATTGAAAAAACAGTTCCTGTTCTACGAGATAAAAAATCCGACATACACGAAAATATACGACAGTCACAAGGTTTTCTCTATTCATGCTCACGAGAGTTACCTTAGTTAGAATAAGATAAAAATGTTACTTATTACATTGTGACACCCTGTTACAGTTGTCACTAGCCCTTTCCTTTTCTCGCATAGGTTTAACACCTTGGTTAGAAAGAGAAGTACCAACGTGTAACGTGTGTAACGTGTACCATCTAAGAACAGCTGTTACAGTGAACAGGTTAAACGTTTATATCTGTGGTAACAGAGAACACACAATAGTTTGTTGTCACATAGTATGAAATAACAGACTGATAATTTGTAACAGGTTTTTGGACCTGTTATTTACGTGGAACAGGCGTAACAGATACGAGATTTTACCTGTTACAACCCACTCTAAGCCGAACTCAACATAGGGATAAGGCTAGGCAGAATATAGACCTTCTTGGAAGGTTATTTTCGCTCCTTTGGGACTCGAGTCATAAATAAATAAATACTACAATTCGCATTTAGTGTGGCCTGAAAATGCCCTTTGTCTCAGCCGAAGGTTGAAAGGGAAAATTGTACAAATCGTCGCCTATCACGCGAGCTACGAACACCCAGAATTTAATGAATTGGCAATTTATACAAATTACTCTATTGTTTTTTCGTTCTCTTTTCGTGAAGAAAACTCGAGAAATTATTGGATTTTGATAGCATTTAGTAATGATTTAGGGAAATGTCAGTTATTGTGGAACCGTGTTTTGTAATACCGCGGCCTCACATGTATTTGCAATATCTTGGAGCCAATACACCAATGTGTGGATGCTCTCCAATTCTGAACAGAACTTAATTCAAAACTTCCCATTTAATCTTGGAACCAAGCTTGGACTCAAAGTTGAGGCCAATGTATGGTCGCGGAATAAATAATTGTCTTCAAGATAATAATAATTACGTGGCCTTAGGAGACTCTCGTTAGGCGGCTGGATCAAGGGCTTCATACAAAAAGCGATACTTCTTGACACGGCACGCATTTTGAAGAGGTTTCTTTCTCTGGAGCCCTGACTACCAGTAGCTTGGACCCTGTTTCCGGTGGACGACTTTTTTTAATATTTTTCAAATAAATAAAAATAAATATTTGTTATGTCCAATAGATATAGGTAGTTAATAAATGATTTAATGATTATGTTGCAAAGTTTCTATCTCCAAATACTCGTAATTCATCAAGGAAGTACATATTTCAAAAGTTATATTTTCTCAACAGCTTTCTTATGAATTTTAATTATGCGAAAATATATTATGTGTTATAGGACTAGGAGAAGATAGCATACATTCCTAATATATCGTAGAAACATTACCACTTAACATATATTTTACAAATGGCTTTTAAAGTTACGCAAAATAAGGACTACCTACATTTTCTCGGCATAATGGAGAATACAGCCGAAGTTGTTTTGAAGACATTATTTTTAAAACAAACAGACTGCATACGCTCAGTTAAATGAGGCTTACGCTTGCTATCTTTAGCGCATTTTGAAATCGTATTCGTATATTGTATCTGTGTTCTTTTTGACATAATTTCAAGGAACTTATATTTAAACTAGAATGCGTACCGCTGACTAAAATTCGGTCCGATAATCAGGAGCTATCTGATTCTTTCTAATGCGTTGGCATGTATGTCCGAAAAGGATAGAGGGCTCCCGATAACGCTATCCATAGGTCTTTCCGGTATTGCAGTAAAAGAAATTGAATTTGAATCAATCCTACTATCCTATCCTAACTAATATTGTATATGGGAAAGTAAGTTTGTTGGTTACCTTTTCACGCCTAAACTACTGAACTGATCATCCTGAAATTTTGCATATACATTGTCAGGTGTACAGAAACGGACATAGGATACCTTTCATCCCGAAAAAAAGTACTGTTCCCGAGGAAAACAACAATAACGTTTATAGATGGCGCCACGTGTCTTTCGAATTATGATTGAATTATATTATTATAGAAACTTTAGAAGTGTGTTAAGAGTTGATTGTCAAATTCTAAATAAACGCGAGCGAAGCCGGGGGCATAAGCTAGTAATATTATAAATGCGAAAGTAACTCTATCTGTCTGTTACGCTTTCAAGCCTAAACCGCTAAACCGATCTTGATAAAATTTGGTACAGAGATACATTAGACCTTGGGGAAGGACATAGGCTTTTAAGCTGAAAAACGCGGAATACCTACGCGATAAACGAAAGCCACACGGGCGAAGCCGCGGGAGACCTCTAGTTTATTATAGTAGTATTCTTTAAAGTTAATTGTCCACTCATTCATTTGTTAACAAAAATAATAATTAAGAAATTTTCATTCATAAACCAAATTGGAACTTTGAGCATGATTACTCACTTTCATGTTGATAGTACAGTTAACAAAAGAGTTAGATATACAGGCAAACATTGGATATCAATGCTTAACGTGTGCGCAATAACTTTTTATACGCAAGACACGGTCAGACAAGCGATGGCAAAAACTTGGCCTCTCAACGCATAACTCTGTTTAAAATACGAATGTAATTAGTTGCCCAAATACTTATTCCCTTTGGTTTGGTTAACTGTATCAGGCTCTAGTCACAGTAGGCATATAAGCTAAAGCAGTACTTCAACTACCTACAATCGTCCGATTTGACACACACACAGACACGCACTGCAACAAGACAAATAAGGTATTTTCGGGATACAGTTCCATACAAAAACAAAAAACTACTCAGTATACAGAGCGTGTCTGTGTGAGTGTTTCAATTCATGAGATTATAGTAAGTTGAGGTACTGCTTTAGCTTATATGTCTACTGTGCTCTAGTTGTACATAATAAAGAAATGCTTTCATAAATAACAAGAAATTACCAAAAAAATAACAAAAACAAACAAAGTTGCGGCAAAAGCTCTTCATTATATAGCTTTGGGAGCAATATACTCACACATCACATTTTATTTACTTATATGCAAGAGCGATGTTTGCTTTAAGGTCTGTGGCTCTGGCAGCCTGCCAGGGGTGGTCGTTTGAAGTTCAGCTATCCTAAAGATATGGGTAATGGTGTTGTTCAAGCTTAACTGGTAAGGGGATGGGTAGAAATGTGAGCGGATTTCGTGGTAAGCGTGGCGCCACTTCAGAAAAAAAGCATTATTTCTGTCAACACAAAACATATTGAAATTTCGTACGTACAACATTTTAGTCAAGTGTTGTAGACATTTTCGAACACCAAAAAACAGCACTTGACATCCTAGGTTAGAAGTTTTAGTAATTAATGCTAAAAACGGCCGTTTTTGGTACTTATCGCTAAGCCTTCGAATCCAGAAACTCTAGTGTTGATATTTGTTGTTCGAAAATTTCTACAACACTTGACTAAAATGTTGTACGTACGAAATTTCAATATGTTGTGTGTTGACAGAAATAATGATTTTTTCTGAAGTGGCGCCACTTCGGTGGGGGAAGCGCCTTAATATATAGTGCTGGGTTACGTTGCAGGCATACTGAGCGTATCTTGAGCGGGTCATGTTTAGTCTTGTTACACGTGTGTATCGCGCTACATACAAATTTACGCTTCACCACGCGGATTATACGTCGTTGCGCCGACCGTAATAAGGCTTAGAAGTTTTGCGCCCATCTTGTGTTCGATCGATATTAAGTTAACTAAATTCGTATGTATAGATATGCTTGTTTTCAGCGGTTATAGAATAGAATAGAATGTACTTTATTGTACACCAAAATTGTAACACAGCTCTTATACAATATCATAATATTGAAGGGTACAATGGCGGTCTTATTGCTGATAGCGATATCTACCAGACAACCTTTGGATGAACAGGAAAACGATGAATAAGATAGGGGGGATAGTCCGTGGTGTACTGCTGCTAATTATATACTACACACAATACATAGACATAACACTTGCATATAATATATATTGTATATATATACATATGTTATATAATTAAGCGATAGGGAAAAACAAGCACAGCCACAATTTAGCGCATTTGCGTCGCGTTAAGTTATCGCGGCGCAAGGTATGCTTAGTGTGTTTTGGGCCTTAGAGTTTTATATGAGCGTGATTATAGTTCAATTTTCTAATAGTTGCTTTGCTTTAGCATCGCTATTGCATCGATGAAAATGCGCGACTGTAGCGGGCGACACCGGAGGAAAGCAGCGTAAGCGCAGAAGCTCACCGCTGGATATGCGTATGCAGATTATTCTATAGTAGCGATATAGAATAGTGTGGTGTGTTAAGGAGGCGCGGTCGCAGCCCAAGATTTGGGGGGTCAACTATGTAAAGTACAAGTACACAACAAGTATGTAATTTTGTGTAGTGTTAGGTAAATGATTTCGATCATGATCCCCATGCATGATTTGCACTGTTTTTCATGTTTCTGGTAGATTCCCAATTCATTTCATATGTTTTTGTGTTACACCTTTCGTTTCATTTTCTAGTGTTTGACTCGCGACCTCGCCGCGTATTCTGCTCATGATTAAGGACTCCGTTTGGGTTCGAAACTAGTCGGACAATCCCGAAAAATGCACGTGAGTAAACCGTAACTAATCATTTCATATGATACATATTTCTATTTAGCTAATGGATTAGCAAATTCGTAACTGAGACACTACAATTCCCACTCCCGAACATTTTATTAGTATTTAACAGCATTAACTAATAATATTTGGTAACATTTCCATTAATAACGAGCGGTTATTAAGTATTTGACGAGCGCCGTTAACCTTTGGCTTCTGAGCAGTAAACTAGCGCAGTTAGGGTGCCGCCCTACACTGTTATGAAATAATGGATAGGTAGCTATGATGGAAAATTTTGTAGGCCATAAGTGTAGGCGTAGTGGAAAGCAAACATGGACTTAGTAGGTTGGTCATGTTATAGATATTTGTCATAATTATGGGATGATATTATAGTACTGGCAGAGTGACAAACTCTTTTTTTAGTTGTTTTTTTCTATGATCCTATTTTTTTAAAGTGGCTATGAAAGTGTTATTAATAATATTAATCTCCAGCTAGTGAGCTGGCGAGTCACCGTCTGCCAACGCATTTCAAATTTAAACTTGAAAGGCAGACGCCGTTTTCTTCCGGCAATAGAGATTAACCGATCCACTAAACACCCCTTCCCATAGACCAGATATTTTTCACCATATTGTACAATAGTCTTGCACCCACTTGGGACGGTCCATGACTGTACTCCAATAGTGCAGCCGTGGATAGTCCCCGGTTGGTGCCCCACCTCATTTTAGATTAAAGTTCTCAAAGGGGCCTCTGCGTGTCGGACCTGTGTCCCCCGTATGCTTTCCAAAGGACCGGATATTTTCCGCACGGAAGAGGAGCCGTGATAAAAAAAGAGATACTTACAAATAATATTATTCACGCTGATAAAGGGGTTATTATGAAGACTTTAAGTATATGTTATTATGTAATGATCCCTAGTCTGAAACCCGAAGAAGGACATACGCTACTTTTATCCCGAAAACCGCGAAATATCTACGCGATAAGCAACATACCTACACGCGGGCAAAGCTGCGGGAACCTCTAGCATTTAATATTTCGACACCAAAGTTCACTTTAAATCGTTTTTTTAACTTTATTTTTATTCGTATTTATTAACATTTTGTTTTTACTTTACATTTATATTAAACTACTTTAGATATTTTATATTGTATGTTGTATTAGTATAAAATGTATTTTTATGATACTTGTGACTGTAAGTATGATTAATTTTAGTATTTTGATTGATTAAAATTACATGTACCCGACGTTAGAAATGCTCTACAAATTTGACCGTCCAGAGGGCTTAGTATTAGGGCTAATAATTAGATATTATTATTGCTAGTTAGTAACAGTTGTAGGCTGTCATTTTGCATAAATAACTATAGTTTATTACTAACAACTGACTGGCAACGAGAGCTTATAATTACGGCCAAAAAGCCATTAAAAAAGATTAACTACAACCACAGAATTACAACCCACACTTAAATTTCCTTTTTATTCCTAACCCATGTAATCCCACATGATCCCCATCAAAGACCACAATCCCTTTGAAGGAATCCAATCAAACAGGGGCAGGCTATTAGCTTAGTAGCTAACAAACAAACATAAAAATAATTTGCGCGTGGCAAAGGCAACGGTGCAAACAGCCAGGGAAATGCTTCCATTTCTCCCCTCACTCCCCTGTTTACCATGTAGGCAGGGGAATGCAGGGCTGTCGATAAAAGTTTGCTTGGTTTTTGGTAGCAAAATATATGAATAATATTCATATACCGAACGACTTTTTTTTTCTGTCTGAAAAATATTGGTATAATTGGTGATCAGAGTAGAAGGCTTTGGCATATACATGCGGTAAGGGTAAACACCGTTATCCTTGAAAGCAGTGGCTTGGTTTCATTTATAGAACGTAAAATCAATGAAAAATAACAAACTTTTTTTTTATAAAGTTTTAATTTTTCTACAAAAGTATTGCACAGCTTTTTATTTTAACAGGAGGGGGCGCGGGGAACTCGCCACGTGGCCCGACGCACGGCCCCGCACAGTTCGCTACCCCAGTCATTCAGCTGTCTTGCTACCGAGTGCGTGTACGCCGCATCGTAGCGCCGCGCCGCCGCGACACTCATTTCTCGCTAGTAGGTAAATTTTTTTTTTACTCGTTCCTTTATTTTTGTGTTTAAGTCAACTACCCATGGTTTGAGTGATAACGGAGTTTACCCTTACATGCTGTATATTTTAATATTTTTTATTAGCATAGAATGAAATTGATCTATCAATAAATAGTTACTATCGAAATTCAAATCATACGCCTGAGTGTACGATTTGAATTTAGATATTACTAGATCGATTTATTTGTTTCAAAATTTCTGTTTCGATTGTTTTAGTATGAAAGTTTACTTCAAATTAGTAATATTTATAGATATATCAGTTTCAGTACAGACCACCGACAAATAAAAAAAAAACTCTTCTACTCCGTTCACGTCCTATTATACCCATTTTTTCCAGACGAAATTCATCCGGTATTAGACTGATGGGTTTGCGTTTTTATTCGTGTATCTGCGTGAAGTAAAGACCACGTGTTGGGAAAATAAAAAGCATTTTTTTGATAAAACAAAGTTAATAAAAAAAAACGGTGTTTTTCGCCGAAGTCTACGGTTTTTATTTGAATGTTTATTGATTTTCACATAAATAAACTACTTCTATTGCGTAATCGCTTCTCTTCGTCAACAAAAGAACACCAACAGCAACATTAATTACAACGATAAAGTAAACAAAAAGTCAACAAATTACTTTGTGTTTATTGTTTCAATTTTATTTTCTTAGCGTTTCCCTTTGTGTAGAGGTCAATGAAAAGGACCCTTGAACCGTAAAGTTTGTTTCATGGCTATTGAATTTATTTTTATTAATAACACGATGTTTTTTTGTCTTTGCTATATTTTTAAGTCTTTATTTCTGGCATATTAGATTAAACACGAAAAAAAAAAACACATTTATTGCAGTCAGCGTTAAGATCATTTTTACTTACAAATAAAGTTCACGGTCTTGAAGTTCGTTACTAATCGGTTTTACGAAATTTGCCGATGCAATGAGCAAGGTTGATGTACATATATTGTTGTTTTTCTATTCCATTTTACAATATTATTTTTAGAATCGTTCTCTGTAGCTGTGAAATGGTGTTTAATGTTGACTGTTTCGTGAGTATCTTAATAGTAGTCGGAGGGAAATGGCTGCAGCAAGACTGACACAGAGAATAGGACTTATTACAAGTCGTTTATCGCGTATTCCGCGTTTTTCGGGGCAAAAGTCCTTTAATAATATCCTTTTCCGGATTCCTGACTATCTCTGTAGTTAGTTTCATCAAAATCTGTTCAGTAGTTTAGTTGTGAAGAGGTAACAGACAGACAGACAGACAGACAGAGTTACTTTCGCATTTATAATATTAGTAAGGATTTAAGTAAAGTGAGCTCTAAAATGTCTGTTATAATTTAGGTAGGTACTTTTTACCGACGCAAAGATCATAATTATTATTTTCATCTCAGCTGCAGCTGGCTATCTCTTCTTGTAGGATTTTCCTGCATGTCATTAATTTCATTTGTCTTTTGCGTATGAAATTTACAGTGTTAATACAACTTTCCTTCCGTGACAACCCTATAATTCTAACACGAAGGGGTTTACTAAACATTCGTTGGAAGTTGGGCGTTCAAAAAAGTTACCTAATGGCTTAGGGGATCCATTTAGTTGCTCTTCCGGGATATTACTATGAAATTGGATATAAATGAAAGTGTAGTCTTGATTAAGGACAAGGCTTCTGCTAATCAAAATTGGTAAGTACTGTATAGCGAACCAAAGGGGCTACAATACAATACTCTTATGGTACACAAAACAAACCAGAAACTTTAATATAAAATAGAGATGTAGAATGGGCGGTCTTATCGCACTTGGCGGTTTTTGCCAGGCAACCTTTGGATGGACATGATTTGCAAGAAAAAAGTGAGGGGTAGTTCTTGGTGTAACAATAATAGGGACACATTAAATTAAGTACTTTAAATAAACCTAAAAACGCAAATAAATAAATAGTAAATACAATAAACATATTTTACATAAGTTTATGTATAAATACCTATATACAGGGTGTTAACGAAATCGTGTAATTCCTTCAAATCACGTGATCTACTGGTGACACAGATTAACCCTAAATAGGAATTTTCGAAAATCAACCAAAAAAAAATTTTAAAAAATTTTTTGGTTTTCAATTTCTGAGTCTTTTTAGAGCCTTGAGTTATCTGAGTGCAAAGACCGATATCGCGCTAGTCGTTCCTGCCAGCCGTGTCGCCGTACCTTCATTAATTTATGCGTGGCATCGAAATATTCACACAAATAAAATTATTTTTTTGCAAAAAAAATCTTGTTTTTTTTACTGAATCCTTGTTAGGTGGTTTAGATACGATCGGTAACAAAGCCGCATGAAAAAAAAAGAATTTTATTTTTTTATTTTTAATCAAGCTAAATCCCGTGCGGGGCCTGTCTACACCAGTAGTAGATCATGTGGTTTTAAGGAATTACACGAATTCGTTAACACCCTGTATAAAGTAATATAAACATACAATAAATAAATATGTATAAAGATGCAAACAGATAACTATATCGATAGGTAGTGATCCTTGAAGAGTCTTTTGTAAGTTGTCAAGGATTGCGCTCGTCTAGCTTATTGGAATTCTGTTAAGGAACGTTCTTTTTAAACCTTTAAGCGAAGAAGAACATCACGCTGGCGAGTTGGCGTACTGTACACACCATCCAGAATATTCGGAACCGTCTCAGATGTTCTGGGGGGCTGAAAACGCCACGTTTGGTGAAACATATTTCGTTTGGTATTCGTAAACATAACTGCAAGTGGGCTGCACACCCAGTCAGCAGATATTTTCCTTAAACGTTGACGCAAGTGATGATCAAATTCTGATTCGCACATGAATTCGCAAAGTCAGAGAACTCAAACCCACCAGCGTCTGTAGGCAAATGTCAATCGATGATCGCTAGAGAATAGATACGCCAATTAAATGTATGGAAATGACTTAACAGATCGCTTGACCGGTCGAAAGCTTATGTCAATCCAGTACATCTAATTGTCTTTTCTATTCTCTAGCGATCATCGATTGCCATTTGCCTACAGACGCTGTATGGAAGGCAAGCGTCGAACCGCTAGGCTATCTTTGTTAATGAAATAAACTTTCACTATAATGCCATGTTATATCGATTGACGTAGAAACATATGAACCAAGGGTATAGTACAAAATTCACTAAAAAGTGTCCTGAATTTACATACACCACCAGAGCGCGCGCCAAGGCACACCGCCATATAAACTTAGAGATACCAACAAACTAATTTAAATTTAAATCCTATGTCGTCATCACAATGCCTAATTTAGCTTACAACCATACGAAGATTCGACTGCCCCCTTTGACATAAATTTGTCTTTATTTTTATTCTATTTAATTTAATTCTATTTTTTTGTTCTTTATCGTTTTAGGCTTCATTCGGTCATTTTTGAGTGCTGACCGGACGTACTATTTATTCTGTGCCGGAGGTCCATATGTTTCTACGTCAATAATAATATTAATAATAATAATTTGGGACATTTTCTACACAGCACCATCTAGTCCCAAACTAAGCAGAGCTTGTACTATGGGTACTAGACAATGGATATAATACTTATATACTTTTTTTTTTGTAAATACATATTTATAATACATAAGAAACACCCAGACCAACGCCAACATCACATAAATATTTGTGTCCTGTGGGAATCGAACCCACGACCTCGTGATCAGCAGTCCGACACTCGAACCACTAGACCACAGACGTCGTCTCGACGACGTCAATGGTTATATATCCCATAAAATAATAAATAAAAATAAATCAGCTTATAACTGTCCCACTGCAGGGAAAAGGCCTCTTCTCATACAGAGAAGGAACGAGCATTGATCGCCACGCTGGCTCACTGCGGGTTGGCAATTACAAACCATTAAGTCCAGGTTTTCTCACGATGTTTTCCTTCACCGTATGTCAGTGGCGTCTTATATTAACCAAGAAAGTACATATGACATTAAAAAGTCAGATTGGTACATGCCTGGGTTTAAACGCGCAACTCGGTGCTTAACAAGCGAATCTGTAACCTCCGGGCCACTACAACATTTTATATCCCATAGTATGCCAAATTTGATAGGCAGCCACGTCCTCGTTTCTACTAAAAATATACTATGTGCACCATCTGCTGATGGTGCGTGGTGATGATGACAAATCACCTCGTTTATTTTAGTGTTCATTGTAATGCCCATGCCTCGCAGTGGACGGTTACGAGCTGACAAGAAGGACGCTTTACCTTAGTCCTATATTACCTAAGTAGTCAGTTATGCTTATAATTTTCGTTTTGTGTACCAATTTTTCCTCTCACCAGTAGAAAAAAACACGACAATTCGAGCAATTAAACTACCGTCCTAAATAAACGGAGCATTATGTTGCGGAGGCTAATCCAAGATTTACTGAGCGGTCTTTTACGATGGCCCCGAGTGTTTATGGGTACGGACGCCATTTAACGCCCCCGTGAGATCAGGTTTGTTACTTATTGATAAGTATGGTGTGTTTTATGGTTTTTGGTATATTTTTTTAAAGGGCTCATTACCCGATTTTTAGGGTTGATAATACTTATTGAATGTAGTATAATAACAGTTAGGGCGCCAGGACTCTTCAATATTCGGTCGGGAGTCCTACTACAGGGCCCTAAAACAGTACTACAGGGCCCTAAAAACAGGGCCCCAATTCTCCTAGAAGAATCTTGATTAATCGCAACCGAACCAAGGCCGAACCGGCCACTTTGGCAGTTTTCGTAATCTACTCATGAACAAAGATCCACCGTTCGGTTCAAACTCAGAGCAATAACGGTTCAACTATAGTTGTGACGTTTGTGGGTTGAACCATTTTTGATATTATTATAGTCCGACATGGATCAAAAGGCATGTGGCGAAATAGATCTAACACAAATGTACTGGATTAGACAAGTTTTTGACATCTTCCTCCACAAATAGCGATAATATGCATGCTTTTATCTGTTTTCCCTTTTAAAACATTCAGGGCGACAAGTTCTCAATAACGAAGTACTATAACAACAGTTCATACTCCATAAAACGGAAATTTGCCTCGCATTTTGCAATATAACGCTGAACAAAGGCGCCCTACGTTTTATTGTAAAACAATGCACAACCGTCAGGTATTTAGATCAATAGTGCTAGAAAAATAGAGCCGTGGAAACACCTAAAATGTATAAATACTATGGAGTGGAAATATATGGACTATGTATACCTGTATCTGTACACACAGCAAAGGAGTTTAGTATGCAGGCAATAAACAAACATTTATGCTCTACGTCGAGATTTACAAGATACTCTGACAAGCCGAAGATAAATACCAAAGACAAAGTAGTATACATTATAATACCAGTCCTTCAATGCTCCACTGCATAGCAAATACCTCTTCTCAAATAAAGAAGAAAAGAACATTAATCACGACGTTTGCTTAATGCGAGTCCAGGTAACCTCTCGATATTTTTCCTTTAAGGTAAGTCAGTGGTGTTAGATTAAAGCCGTTTACTTTGCTTTAGTAACTGGATCCAGGGTTCTTGGATTGCAACGTTAGACTGTCATTGGAAATATTTGACATCAATCATCAAATGATTTCAACGTCAAATGTATTATAAATTACGTTGTACCTTGTACTTTAGAAGCGAATCCGTAAACCTAGGCTAGCCCCACTTGATTTTTAAATAATATAACGACTGTAAAATGTATCTACATCCGATTTTTTATTGCTGGCATACTTATCTCGTTTGCGCACTGTACAGAAATAAAAATAATCCGTAGGGGTGTGTTCAGCGGTGCATATCCGTACAGGCACATCACAATATGTATGTATTTATGTGTATGTATGTATGAGTTGCATTCATGCGTACTTTGTGAGACTTCATTCTAGCCTTTGAAAGAATACTTCGTGATAGGTCAGTCTCATACACATGAAATAATGTTTTTTTTTTACCTTGGCCTTTTAAAACGGCTATAATAAAAGTTTTGACGTGTAGGTAACATTTCTATTACTAAATATCGAGTGTTTTCTTTATGAAGCAAGAAATAAAACGCAATTATGTTGGAACGACGCGACGTCTTATTTACTCGTAGACTATTAAATTATGACGTATTCAGTTTTTGCTGGTGTTTTGATATTCGCTTATGTGGTTTAAATTGCGCTCAAATTAAAGGCATTTTATACATTACAGTAGTATACAGTGTGGTAAGCTGTTAGTTCATAACAACCATTGTCGTTGAAACACACGGACCGAGGATCTAGTACAAAATTCACGAAAACAGTGTCCTGAGTTTACATACACCAGCAGAGCGCGCGCCTAGGTACACCGCCGTATAAACATAGAAATACCAACAAACTAATTTAAATCCTATGTCTTCATCACAATGCCTAATTTAGCTTACAACCATACGATGATTCAACTGCACCCATCATCATTCTCCTGCCCTTATCCCAATTTATTTGGGGTCGGCGCAACATGTATTTTTCTTCCACACTTCTCTATTAGTCGTCATCTCGGTAGTCACCCCCTTTCTAACCATTCACACATTCCATCCATCGTTTCTTTGGTCTTCCCCTACTCTTATAGCCATCAACAATCATACTGCATTCAACTGCACCCATTGGCGTAAATTAGTCTTCTTTTTCGCGTTTTAGTCTACATTCGGTTATGAGATTTTTGAGCGCTGACCCGAGATTCATTTGTTTCTACGTCAATGATAATAACTATTGTGTCCCTTGTATTTGAGATTGCAGAAGCTGGATATTACGAAATCCTAATCAGATAGAATAGTAAATAAATAGTCGGACAGCTAAACCATAGCTGTTACTAACTAAAAATATGCATACCCATAGTATAATAATACATTGTGAGTGTCCATAAAGTGCACATATTATATGAAATTGTGTGAAACTACACATAATTTTATCAACGGGAAAAATAATTAAAAAGAACGATTTTTTTTGGGTTAACAATTATAGAGAAAACACCAAAAAACAGATTTTCCGTAAATACTATAATACAAGTAATAAATACTTTTTTTAAGTGACTTCCTCATTGTCTGTTATTTACAATCATTACTGTTCTTGTTTTAACAGACCAGTTGGTTCTAATATTACAATAAAAAAGTTTTTTTATTTCTTTTCCCGTCGATAAAATTACCATGGAGACTGACACTATACATATAACTCCACCTGGTATTGCACGCATCACGTCACGATTTGTAATATTTTCCGACCAATAATAACTAAGTTTGACAATAGAAGCCGAAGCTTATTGGTTCATCAGTAGCCATGACGTAGTAACTTACAGTCACGTGGACTAACTGTCACTGGCAGAGACTACCTGTATTACCATGAGCATACCAACATTTACGGCGCTTTCAAATTGGACTGATGCCATCGAGCTGCAGCTGTACCGCAGCGGTGCGGCTGTCGAGCTGCAAACGGGAGGTTGTCTTTTTACATACGTACAGTTGACGCGACGAGAGAGCAGTGTAACGCCCGACCTGCTGCCGTGCGTGCGCGGTACGGACGACGCACTGCTCTGAGGCCGCGTCAACTGTATGAAAAAAAACAACCGCCCGTTTGCAGTTCGACAGCCGCACCGCTGCGGCACGGCTACAGTCCGACAACAACCGTCTAATTTGAAAGCGCCCTTACTTTGTTGTTATTAAAGTGACAAGACAAGATAGTATTAATTAATGTTGAGAAAACAATTCCCAAAAGAACGCAGATAGGAAGAAAATTGATCACGTCTACCCTCTTTACCACAAACATACAAGGATACTATCTAGGGTTGCCACCTGTACTTTATAATAAAGTATTGTACTTTATTTCGGGCAAACGTATTTTATACTTTATGAGAGCAATAAAATACGTGAAAATACTTTATTTGATTTGTTATGAGTTTTCTAGGTTTAAGAAAAATTGCTGATAGTTTTTTTGTGGTAACGGATCGGATACATACCTCCGGTTTCTGTATTGAGAATTCGGGATAAGCAATACTTAAGTAGTATTTGAGTGCGGAGTTGTCAAAAAAATGCTTTAAAATCCGTTTTTTTTTTTTGACAACTCCGTACAATGTTACTTATGTAGTGCTTATCCTAGAATTCTCAATTCAGAAACCGGAGGATAGTCAACATCGATTTCTATTATTATAACTTTCGTGAGACACTCATATTTATGATTAGTTACGGTTTACTCACGTGCATTTTTCGGGATTGCCCGAATAGTTTCGGACCCAATTGGAGTACTTAATCATGAGCTGATCACGCGGCGAGGTCGCGAGTCGAACTAGCCACCTCTCTAGCCAGACTCGTGACCTCGCTGCGTGATCAGCTCATTATTAAGGACTCCGATTGGGTCCGAAACTAGTCTGGCAATCCCGAAAAATGCACGTGAGTAAACCGTAACTAATCATAAATATCGATTTCGTTTTTAAACGCAGCAAGAGTCAGTAGACTGCTGAAAAACTGTTCAGCAGTGACAAATATGTTTGGAAAAATGTTTATTTATTTATACTTTCGCACAAAATCTGTACAGAGGCGGACTTAATGCCGCTTTGACTTAATGCTTTAAATGCTTAAATGTTCTGTCTGCCTAGCCTTTTCCAAACTATGTTGGGGTCAGCAACCAGTCTAACCAGATGCAGCTGAATACCAATATTTTACACGGAGCGATTGCCATCAAACCTTCGCAACCTAGTTACTGGGTAATGCCCCCCTAGTCTCAGTAGTTCGGTTGTTTTGTTCAGGACCGGACTACTGAGACTAATTTTGTCTTATTAGTTCGGTTATGACGTCAAACCGAACTGTTGATACTAGAAAAGGTACCAGTAGTCTGGTTAGGGATGTAAATAAAATGCTTTTATTATAAATAAAAGAATCAATCATATTCTCTGAAATCATAGTTTGGTAGTTATTAATTAATAAGCACTTTTATAAGAATACTGGCCGGAGAATACTGAAATCATTAACCGAACTACAGAACACAAGTCTCAACAGTTCGGTTTGACGTCATGACCGAAGTAATGAGACCAAGTTAGTCTCAGTACTCCGGTCCCGAACAAAACAACCGAACTACTGAGACTAGAGGGTAATGCCGACATCCTAATAACAGACTTTTGGGCTTCTGACTTTCCGTAACGACTGTAATAAAAATGATTTATTTTTCAACATTGTACAGCCAGAAGCAATAATATCTACCTATCGATGGTTTTACAATTACCAATAAAAACAGTCTGAATATTGATAAAACGGTTAAATTCGAGCCTATGTGTGTATATATCCACGCTATAAGCGAACTATTCAAGCCTACATCGCGATATCAAGATTTAACACGCAGGTTGTATATACATATACAACTTCCCAACATCAACCGTTGGGCAGTAGCCCGCCAGGCACAAGACTCCGCCTGGTTGGAGGATCCTCCCTTTGGTTGAAGGAACACCACACCTAGTTCCTCCACATATGTATAGAATAAATGATTATACCACCCATAGTCACATACTTATTTTCTTGGCTTGGGTCAGGTGGCTTCTATAGGCGGGTTTAAATCCGTGGATAGGCAGATATTATTGCTTCTCACTGTACTTTATTTTTCCGAATAAATGTATTTTATTTGCTCAAAAAAAGTTGACAGCCCTGATACCAACATTCAATGCATAGAAAATACATATGAAATGTATATGTTGGTAGTGCCGTACAGCCGCATGTATTGAAGCTACCGTGTGTGGTGTAAAGGTCGTATTAGTGACAGGTCATCGCACACCAGCTCTAACCTAACCTAATTCCCTTGCCGCTTTCACTGCACGGTGGTAAGCAGATTACTCGGTCCCGGCCGATAGGTACGGGATTTTAAAAGTGAGAGTAAAAGTGCTGTATAATAGTGTTAAAAGGGAAAGCTGTTTTGCTATGGATATTCGAGATATGGATATAAATCCCTTTTAGGTATATAAAGATGATATTCTATCGGATATAGCGATTTGATTGTTATACCAAGGAAAATTTATAGTGGCAAAGTCGCAGAAGAAGCCACCTTCCAAGTCTGTAGGCGAATTCAGGTATTTTTTGAAGCAGGATACCTGCTTTTAGGTTTCTTTAATCGTACCGTTTACATTTATAAAAACTGACAAACAATTTGACAACAAGAACAAAACCAAACATTTTGACAGTTCTCGTGAACAAAAACGACATCAGGAGTAAGTATTCCCTGCTTCAAAAAACAAAAAAAAAACCTAAATTAGCCTATCCTGTGTTTGCGAAACTGCAAAACAAGCGAGCTTTGAATATTGATAATAATTTATGTCTAGCTAGAGCTACTTTAGGCCGGTGTTCGCTAACATTCATTCTTTGGTTAAACAACCGTTTGTCAAAAAAAAACAAAGAAAAAGGAATATCACTACATAGTATAAAACAGAGTCGCTTCCCGCTGTCTGTCCCTATGTATGCTTAGATCTTTAACTACGTAATGGATTTTGATGCGGTTTTTTTTATATATAGAGTGATTCGAGAGGAAGGTTTATATGTATAATACATTTCACCCATGCGAAGCCGGGGCGGGTCGCTAGTGTCCAAAAATTTGAAATCAATTTTAATTGGACCACCTTTAGAACTTTGATAATGTTTTATTCCATTTTCTGAGCAAGCACCTGGTGTAGTAACAATTTATAGGAGGTGCCTATGAATGAAATCTATGCCTATGAGGTGCAGTAGAACTATTAGTATAGTATTCATTTAATTATGTACTACACACCCACTACGTGAACAGACTGTTATTCAAACTTTGATTACTGGGCTATTCCAGACCCTAGAAAAAAAAAAGATATGCAGGATTGTTTAGAACAGGGGTGGGCAAACTTCCTTTATTGGGGGCCAGAAAAACGCAAGAAATTTCGCAAGGGGCCCCAAATCCAAAAACATTTTTTTTCTGCCAAACCAGCATTTTTGGCTCAAATAATTACGCGATTTGTTATGGCCGTGCCGTACACTCTTGCTCTAAAAGGGAGGTTTGGCGGGCCAGATCAAAACCCTTCGCGGGTAGGGTTACCATATGACAGGCGTTTGCCGCATTTGACAGGCATTTTAAGGTTTAGACAGGCGTGCGGCCAGCATTGGTCTGAGACAGGCATTTTTAAATTTCCGTGACATTACAGAATTGATGAAAATCTGCCAGTTTGTGTTCTCTATTTTGGCACACAATGCGAATGTAGAACGTACGTTTTCTCTCGTCAACGCAGTGGAGTAAAGAAAGAAATCGGCTGACAATTGAATCAGTAGAAGCAATATTAATTACACAGGAAAATTACAAAACTGTATCTTGTGAAGATTTTTACGTTTATTATATTAGAAAAGAAAGAACTATTAAAAAAAATTATGTCCTCTGACAAATATCAGTAATAAATATCCTTCTTCATTATTATCTGTTGGCTTTTACTTATTACCTACAGCGTTTTGCTTTAGACAGGCATTTTTCTGAAAATTCAGGCATTTTAGGTACCATAGACAGGCATCCATCTATTTATATATTTATGGTAACCCTATTCGCGGGCCGGAGTTGGCCCGCGGGCCGTAGTTTGCCCAACCCTGGTTTAGGACATTAATTGTGACAAATAAGAATACGAGTCGTTTCTGTTGGTTCTGGGTTTTTTATGCCCTTATTCGAGTGAAGGTAATTGTTAATCAAAGCATTAATGCTGGTGAACATCCGATTAAGTGTGTTTTGGTACGTTTGCCTACAGCGTGTAGATTGTTTTTGCAGGATGAATTTAGTGTATCAATATTAGATATATTGTGCGCAGTTGGCTATGTACCGCCAGTCCAGCTGTTGACTGCGATTTTCTAATTAACAGCAGAAGCTGGCAGGCTAGTTAATAAATTACTCACTGAACTCACTTTTTACCACGTTTTCCCTTTCAGGGTGGGCAGATCTCCAAGTTGTTCACTAAATGCGTCACCACGGCGCGTAGTGAGTTTATGATCCATAATTTTTTTTCTTCTGGCATTACGCCAGATTACTTGGACAGTGGTGGTTTTTAGGAGATTTTGAGGAGGTTTTTATTAAGTAAATATCTTATACGTATAGAAAGTGTAGTCATTGTTTGCCCATGTTTATTCGCTGATATACTCGGTAGCGATGAATTCGGGTCACTAACATAAACCTTATATCTCGGAAACAGCACGATAGCTTATTCAAATAAAAATTATTTAATAGACTATTTAATACTACTCGAATAAAATTAATAAAACTTCTTAGATAGTCTATAAAACACTTTTTATTTGAATAAGCTAGTATTCTTAGTTTCCGAGATATTAAGGTTTATGTTGGTGACCCGGATTCATTACCCCCAGTGTACTTATTATATTCTAAACAGTAAAGAAGACAGTTCGACTTGCGACCTCGCCGCGTGTTCAGCTCATGATTAAGGGCTCCGTTTGTGTCCGAAACTAGTCGGGCAATCCCGAAAAATGCACGTGAGTAAACCGTAACTAATCATAAATATGAATGTCTCACGAAAGTTATAATACAAAAACAGTAAAGAAGTCAGTCTGTATTGTATAATATCAGTAAGACGTACTTGCTAAAAGCCATCAATAAGACCACGTGTGCTGGGTTTTGTTGAATCTAACAAGATTCAACAAAACCCAGCACACTTGGTGGTAGCATCTTTCAGGTCCGCCTGGCTAGCTACCACCCTCACATTAAAGTCGGGCGCCAATCAGTTTACTGTGTTCCGTTGTGTGTATGTGAGAGCTAGAGGGGTATAAGGGAAACCTTCTTATCTGTGCTACTTGGATGTGTCTATAAATAGATTGTGTTTCAGTTAGATTTTTGTGGGTTTTTCTAAATTAGCCCGCATAGATTAGGTGGAACTTCTCCGAGCCGAGAAAACGTACGTCTGAAGAATAAAAAGAAATATGTTTATACGAGTATTATTGTCTTCTACGCAAGAGTGAAATGGGTCACTAACGAGTAGCTCCAAGTCGTTTGAAAAACGAAAATCTTTTTATTATTTAGATACATTTGTACTGCGAGAGCAAGGCCTTCGATAGATGGAATTTGATCCGTCATCCAGAAGACCACATGGTGCAAGTAGTCCTTAACCTACCCACGGCGACGCGAAATCGCGGAAGACGCCCCGCCACCTGGCTGACGACAGTCCAGAAGGACCTGAAGGAGCAAAATAGATGCCGCAACCGCTGTGGATCGAAATAAATGGAGAAGGCAGACAAGGAGAGCCAACCCCATATGATGGTGCCGATTCTCTTGTACACCAACTAAACTAAAATTAGAGAATTGCTATCTTTTACTAACAGATAGCGCGAGAAAAGGACGGTGATAGACAACAACTAAGTTAGAGATGTCAAATTAGTTTACGCCTTGAACTTCACCGTGTTTTTAGTAGACACGTTAGCGTTTTGAGGTGTCGTCGCAAAAGTATGGAACTTTTAGTTGAACTAAATTTGACAGCTCTTATTTACGTATGTCTCTTTCTTATTTTATTAAGGTGAAAAAGATGGCAATAGCCTGAATTAAGTTTGGTTTGTCCATAAAAGAATCGGCACCAATGGGACAAACCAAAGGAAGAAAAAGAAGGTACATTTGAACTCTGTTGGCGTCATACTAAAAATATCCACATGAATAATGACATCCAATGTTTCACAGTACCATAAAGTAATATCACTTTGAAATGACCTTTCCATTGTCTTCAATCCATAGATTGACGGCCATAATGACATTAATTACGGCTCGGTATATGAAATTGTAATACAAAAACTAATATTAGATTAGGGATCGATAGAGACTTTGAATCTATATCGTTTAATTTTTTATGGGTTTATTAATTGAGGTGACCTTTAGTTTCATGCAGGGTTGGCATGATTAAATCATGATTTAAATGAAACAATTTTTTGAATTATAATCGATGATTAATAAAAAGAGTTTTGTTTCGGAGGAAAACGAAAATTAAGGCATTCATTATATTATGTTGTAATTTATTTTTTGATAAATTTTTGTTTTTCAGTAAAATATTATCAGTTCACGAAAACTTTAAGGAAAAGACGACTATTTGGAGAGGTATTTTTAACAAAAATACAACTAAAAACCTTGATTATCGAAATTGTATGGCAAAGTGTAGGTACTAAAAACCGCGCGGGAATTCGCCTTCGGTCCGTCACCAAAGGCCGCGTTCCGACTTACGCAAAATACAAATGAAAAAAAGGGTAAAACATATGACTAAATTGTTTTTTTTTTTAAATACATGATTTTTTCAATCCTGGTTTTAAGTCAAAGTAGATACTAGTTATAATCTTTTTTTCAGTAAAAATAATGAATTCTGTCAGAAGAATCTAATGACGGATCCATTAGGTACAATCAGTACAAGGAAGACCTGTGCTCAGAATCTATAGATGACTATAACCAACGTGCTATCTGTACCTCTGCCTGTACAGTCACGATGGACTGTAGTATCTAATTTCAATAAATTTGCTGTAGGTCAGACGCCAGTTCCCTTCCTTTCCTTCGGGACAACAGCTACAAAATATTATTTAATAGTACAATGTTCTGTTCTGTCTAGCCATTTCCCAAATACGTTGGGGACAGCCTCCAGTCTAACGATGCGGCTGAATACCAAGGTTTTACACGGAGCTATTGCCATCAGACCTCCGCAACTCAGTTGCTGGGTAATGCTGATATCTTAAGATTAGACCGTTGTCAGACTTTGGGGCTTCTGACTACACCACTTTCAGCAAATCTTTCATGAAACTAAGTCGCATGTAGACTGAAAGCTAAGCCTAGTTTCGAAACATCATTAGAGTTATCACTGAAGACAGGTAAGTACCTACATAGAATGTATTTTACAGTCGAAAGCCTCACAAGACATCCAAGCTTATCGATCGATGCACAGGCCATGCTCTACAACATTTATTTACTGAGGCAACATGAATAAGGCATAGGTAATAGAGGTCATCTGAGCTGGGGCCATTTATCCTCAAGATTTCCCCAGGGCTTCTATGTATGTTGGACCCTGTCCGTTTTATCACATTACTTATGCATTACTTATTATGTGTTACTTTTAAGTCCTTGTCTAGTACCTAAGTAACTACACTTCTCATCAAAAAAATCGAAACACTTCCGAAATTATCTTTGTGGCGACAATTAAACAAAAAACAAGCATTAATTCATTATAGAAAAAACATAATTTAGTAGCTGGAAGTTTGGCCTTTACAATGGTGTACGAAACTTCCAAAAATTTGTTTTTTTTTTTCAATTTTTATCCTTTAAATGAATGGAACATTGTTTTGAGATAAACGTGTATTTAGAGTTGGAGTACATTGGTCGTGCAAAAAACGAAAAATAACGCATAACTTTAAAATTTTCTGTTTGTAATTTGTTGATTAGGCTCTGTGACGTCTGATAAAAAGTTTTTTTTCTAACACACATGCATACTTCACCCGCAACAGCCGCTCAAGTAGTGGCATTGCTGCATTCTGGGACTAGTCAGCGTGTTGTGGCTGCAAGATTGCATCTAAGCCACTTGTCTGTTCAAAGAGTGTACCAACGCTATCGGGAGACTGGTTTATTTACGCGCCATCCAGGATCTGATAGGAATCGGGTCACTTTTGAGCGAGACGGCCGATTTATTGCAACCGTTTGTTTGCAAAATCGACGCCTTCGCGCTTTTCAACTGCAGCAGCAGCTCCTTGTTGTTCGAAGGGTGACTGTAAGTGGCTCTACGATTTGAAGAAGGTTGAAGGAACGTAGACTGGTACCACACAAGCCATCTAATGGGTCAAAATTAACAACAGACCATCGAACAGCTCACCAAAAAAAATCGACACACCTCGCAAGTTTTTGTTTTGAATGGTTTATTAGAAAAACATGTTTTTTTTTAAAATAAATACTAAATGCCATTTAATAGTAGGTAGCATAAGGTTTAGAATTTCTTATGTTGATGTTCCATAATTTTACTCTCGTCAGAAAAGAGAACCTTGCTCATTTGTAGATTTGAACAATTTAAGTGCACAAGTGCAAAGTTAAGGTGCGCTCTTCGATGGTCTGTTGTTAATTTCGCCCCATTAGCTGGCTTTTGTGGTACCAGTCTACGTTCCTTCAATCTTCTTCAAATCGTAGAGTCACTTACAGTCACCCTTCGAACAACAAGGAGCTGCTGCTGCAGTTGAAAAGCGCGAAGGCGTCGATTTTGCAAACAAACGGTTGCAATAAATCGGCCGTCTCACTCAAAAGTGACCCGATTCCTATCAGATCCTGGATGGCGCGTAAATAAACCAGTCTCTCGATAGCGTTGGTACACTCTTTGAACAGACAAGTGGCTTAGATGCAATCTTGCAGCCACAACACGCTGACTAGTCCCAGAATCCAGCAATGCCACTACTTGGGCGGCTGCTGCGGGTGAAGTATGCATGTGTGTTAGAAAAAAAAACTTTTTATCAGACGTCACAGAGCCTAATCAACAAATTACAAACAGAAAATTTTAAAGTAATGCGTTATTCTTCGTTTTTTGCACGACAAATGTACTCCAACTCTAAATACACGTTTATCTCAAAACAATGTTCCATTCATTTAAAGGATATAAATTGAAAAAAAAAAACAAATTTTTGGAAGTTTCGTACACCATTGTAAAGGCCAAACTTCCAGCTACTAAATTATGTTTTTTCTATAATGAATTAATACTTGGTTTTTGTTTAATTGTCACCACAAAGATAATTTCGGAAGTGTTTCGATTTTTTTGATGAGAAGTGTATTTCTTCCTATGTGTGCCACAACTTAAAGAAGTTACATCATCAGCCCACGATTTAGAACCTGTTCGAAAAGTCTTCTTTTTTCTCGTAACCTATGTTATTACGTACGGAATTCGGGAGAGAATTCAAAACGCGCACTGCACGAATAGCGAATGAAACATCATAAGGGCTAAAAGTGTGACGTGGAGTACGGAGGAGAGACGAAGCTGAGCGACAAAGTTTCCCACTAGGAACAAGATACTCAAAACTTTCCTGAAGACATTTTGAAGAAGGATTGTGAAGGATAGAAAAGAGAAAAGAAAGAATGTGAGTATTTCGATGCTTGAAAAGGCAACCACCTCAGTCGCGTCCGGAATCCGACTCATGGACGTATTTCTTAAGGCCCAAAATGAAGCGGATACACAAATGACACAGACGTTCAAGTTTATTAAGTTGCTCCTTCGTCGAGAAAGCAGACCTAAGGCCTTGATCGCGTCGGGCGTTTGAGAGTGACCACTTTAGTGCATTTCCATAATAAGTATTCTTTGACCGTGTACAGTGTCACGCCATACGCGGTTTAAGGCGTTTGTAACAGAGCCTAGCCTAAAAGAGGTAGAAGAAAAGACCAAACAAGAGGAGATTTTTCTGGAGATGATTGAGAGACTGAAATGAACAATACATCCTCTTGCTTACCTCCACAATAGGTACATTCTGGGCACAACAGGACTATTGGAAACCCTAGAATGAAATACTGCAGCACCGATATTTTGGTATGATGGCATAGGGCCTGTCCACATCTCCACGTCACGACATCGTCAACGTGGAACGGTGCGGTAACGCAGCACGGTGCGTTGACATAACGTGCAAATTTACGTTACCGTATCGTAACACGTTCCGCCTCTAGCCGCAAGCGCACACGTATAATGTGCTTCGCCCGCGCTCTTCACGCCCGCAAGTTAGTCGCTGTTTATGTGCTCCGATGCTTTAAAACCATATCTTACTGTTTCTCTTATTAAAATTCAGTATCTACATGGTCAACGATTAATCTAACAATGATGCTGACGATACGGTAACGTAAATTTGCACGTTATGTCAACGCACCGTGTCGCGTTACCGCACCGTTCCACGTTGACGACGTCGTGATGTGAGATGTGGACAGGCCCATACAGTTAGTAGATTTTGGTATCAAAGCAAAATACTGAGGGGAATTTTCAAGGAGGATTTGTTGCATAAATTCTCCGTCAGCCAAAACCCTCAGCTGCGGAGTCTCTCTATATTTAATACTGTAATCTTCACCCATGATGCGAATCGCATGCATAATTCAGGAGTCACACCTTGCGTTGGTGCCCTTCGGCTTTGCCCTAGCTATAAGGAAAATTCAGTTATTGGAGCCAGGGGTCTCATTTATGTTAAGTATACATGAAAAGCTATATATTAAAGTATTAATGTGGTTGAAGCTGTGTGTTGTAATTTTGTTTAATAATATTACGTTATTTTTTTATTTGGTCATTGATTTGCTTTTGACCGCCATCTCGTCTGATCTTAAGCGACGATACCGTTACGATGGAGCACGCTTGCCCGGAAGAAACCGATTCACTTGGAGTGACTTGAAGACACCCAGACTGTAGCTATCGGGGAACACCCACTCGGGTGTATAATGTATTTTCTATCCTTCTATTTACTCATCTACCTTTAGCATATGGGCCTATGCCCCATAGGGTTACTAAGTTTTTTGCATTGTCTTTAGGCCCAGCATCCTAATTGCGCAAAACAAATCGCTATGTCTTTGATTTTGACAGGTCAACCATTTCCATAGTAACTACGTATGTATTAACAATCCGACTTCTTCACAACTATGTACCGCGCAATGAATGTTGTATTGTCAAAATGAAAGCTATTGAAATTACGAATGTGTGAATGTGTGTGTGTACGCAATTCGGATGCTGGTCTGAAATAGATACCCCAATTTTGTCAAATAGCTTGTATGAAATCAAGCGTGTCACATCTTTTGATCTACACAACAAGGGTAATTTAGTGCTGGCAAGTAAACATTACGCATGCTTCGAACGTGCCATCGCAATGGAAGGCAAAGACGCGCAAACGCTTTCTGCAACCATACAGGCTTGCAGAAACGGAAACGGTCGAGAGGAAACTGACTTAGCAGCGTAACATGTAGGAGAATTGCTCCTACTGAATGCAGATTACTTTGCGTTGGTTTTAGCGGTCCAGGTTCAGCGGTCAATATCAATGCTAGAATCTAGACGATTACAGATTTCGTGCGAAGGCTTACTGCGATTGCTCGTAAGCATTACTCGTATGTGATTATTTCTTTAATAAGAGGTAGAAAAGGATTTATGGTTATAAATAAATTGTAAGCTCGCAGTTGTATGTTTAAGCTCGATAAATGAGCTTTTTACCTGATAAGCTCTGGAACTAGGTCAAGAAGTACAAGATCTAGTGTTCACGAAAGGTTAGTGTTTAGTTGAATAGCCTAACCTCACGCTTAAACCTTGCAGGGTCAGTAGAGTTCGAAGGTGTGGTTGGAAAGGTGTGGCACTTATACAGAAAGAGAGGACCAGGTTATCGTGTGGATATTTACAAGGAATAGGCTACCTCATCTCCCCTTGATGCATAGGTTGAGAAAAGCTAAAGGGCGGGGGGGGGGGAGGAACAGTTGCAGGTGCAGTTAAAGTTGTATTAGTTTATAAGCCATGGAGATCACCAGATTCATATGAGGTAGGATTTTTATAGTGGTGCTTTTTTCAGTCTTCCTCTTTCGAAGGAGGCGATAGCTGGTTATGAGTTTGTAGGGTGTGCGTTTTTGAGAAGGCTTTCTTATACGCATATTTAGCAGATTTCTGATCGGGTTATGGTATCTTTGGAGAAGGTTGATTGGGAGCGATATTGATTCCTCTGTTGTGGGAGTCTGTGCCGGTGGAATTGTATAGCGGTTCCCTGATGTTGATATATTAAGAGGTACCTGATCTATGAGGCTTCTATAGTCAAGAGAAAGGAACAAAGGCATCGAAAAAAAAGGTTTTAGTTTACTTCTGCAACCGCCTTGTACTGTGGGCACACACATAGCAACCGACTTTTGGAAGATTTACCGAGTGGTCTGACTTGCTACAAGTTGCCGTGTTAACAGGTAGGCAAGCATTTGCTTCCTTCAGTTACTTGTGCACAATTCAACTTGTTAGTAGTTTTAGCGCTTCAGAAAGATAATATAGTTCAATTTTTTATGCTCTATTCATAATTATTCATTGTCTTTCGATCTCCAAGCATGATTTTTCATCTATCAATCAAGATTAGTAATAGTATATAGATGTATATGTTACGGCTAATAGCCGAAGTGCGGCTACATCTAGTTTTAGCCGGGTACAACTAGGTGCAGCCGGCCACATGCGGTTAAACTTAAATCTATCCTACTTATCTTCGGTTAGAACTAGGTTTAGCCTTCATCATAGCGGCTAGAACTAGGTGCAGCCGCACACCGATGGTTAAGGGTAACCCCGACACGGATAGGTTAGGTTCGAAGGGGATGACGGGGGCTAGAGTGAGCGAGCGAAGCGAGCGAACGAAGCCCCCGTCATGTTAACCGTCGTGTTAGGTTACTTTAAACCCTGCAGACAGAAATAGGAGCCCCGCACAGCGGGTCTCCGTCGACTTAAGCTACACCTAGTTCTAACCAACTGCTACTGGTTGCACCTAGTTGTACCCGGCTAAACCTAGGTGTAGCCGCACTTCGGCTATTAGCCGTAACATATATAAAATATGACGGTATGTTTAGTCCGCTAATCCGCACCAGGTTAGCATGGCTAAGGCTTAAGGCGTGAGCCTATTGCCATCAACCGGACACAAATCTAGACTCCAGGCTAAAAAACTTTGCCCGACCTGGGGATCGAACGCAAAACCCCTCGCTCAGCAGTCGCGCTTGCGACCACTAGTGACTAGATCAATGAGGCAGAAGCATTGACTAATAAACAAAGAATTTTGTATAGCACTCAGGCCATTACAGTCCCACTGCTGGGCACAGGCCTCTTCTCAGAATGAGAAGGGTTAAGGTTAGTTCCACCGCGCAGGCATGGTGCGGGTTGCCGGGTTACAAACACCGTCGACAACTTTATGGAGCCCTCAAGCGCAGCTTTCCTCACGATGTTTTCCTTCACCATTAACGCTAACTGAATTATAGTTATAATTATCTCAGTAGATTTTAATTACAAAAGGCTTTACAGATAGAAAACTGAAACAGTGAAGTAGGTTTCATTAATATCTGTCCTAAAGTTTTTGAGTGGAGTGATGCTAAACAAACTGAGAGAGTAGATACTTAATAATTTCAAATGATGGAATGGCGGTGAGTTTTTTTTTATTGACTATCTTTGTCAACAGCCATTGGTAGATAGGTTTTGACACTAGTCTCATTGATACTGGCAGGAAGGACTCGTATATCGAACGGCAGAAGAAAAAAAAAAGAAAAAGATGTTCTTTATTTGAAAATACTATAGCTCACCGGCACATTTTAAACTGAAGAAGTCAACGAATTCATATTCCATAAAGCTATAGTAGTGAAACCACTCCTACTACAAGTATCTAGTATAGGTATAAAAGGTAGGTAGGCGTATTTAGGTTAGCTGTGCCGGATAGGAATAATATTCCTGTTCCTGAACTCACAGATAATGAATATTAAGTAAAACAAAAGAAAAATTTAGGCGTGTATTCAAATTTTCGAATTTATATTTCGAATGAAATGTGTTAGTGTGCTATCCCACTACCCATGTCGCGTAGACGTTGTAACCCATATCCCTAATTACGAATTAAAAGGGGATGGCACGACAATGAAGGGGATGATAACGATTATAATAATAATGAGTTCCTTCATAATTTTGTAATACGATTGTAAGTTATTACGTAAAATATAACTGTTAATTCAAAATTGCGTTTGATATTTTACACAATTCAACAAAGAAAACCTTTGCGTGTGTCGATTAAATATTTTTTTCGTAAAGAAGACTAAATTATTCTACGGCACTTTAACGATTGAATTAATTAATGGGAATTTAATTATTCATTTTCACAATTTTCAGCTGAAAACCTACTGCTATGTACTAAATGATTTATATTTAAAAGAAAAAATCAACGGCAGGATGATTTTTAATTTACAAACCAAAATAAAAATTATGAAAGAATATAATAACTACGGGTGACAAATAAATCCAATAACACGAAAATGATTCGAAAAAAAAGAAAAAAAATATAACCTTACCCGTCAAAAAATTCAATCCACTTTTAAAATAAGAATACCACCACAATCACTTCACTGCACGGCACTTAAAAAAATCTATGCGTATTTTAAAGGAATAGACGCGGCAAAAACGGGACCGCTGTCCGTCTAGAGTCGGCAACGCAACTGCCCGGGTCTGCGTCGGTGGGCAATCGATCGTTGTGCGCAGGTCCAGTCGCGGCAGCGTCACTCCAACTCCCCAATATCTTATGTATGAAAGTGCTACACAGGAGGAAAAAGTGAATAAAACACTCCTACTATGATATGTTGCGCTCTGAAACATTTTTTTACCATTTTTTGTCTATTTACTTACATTTAAAATAGGAAAATGGTCTATGGTGACCATAGAGCAGTGAAAGTTGAAATTCGATTCATTATTCATGTCACGTGTCGAGTTGACTTGACAGTGTTCGCTTTTCAGCTATTTTTTCGTAACAATCGTATTGATATCGGTTCCTGCTTTTGTATGGGTTTGGGCAAAACGTACATTGTACGTTACAATAGCCTTGAAAATTATTTTTGGTACGAAAACAAGGTATTTTTCCGAGGAAAAAAACGTGTATTCATAATTAAGTTGTATCTATAAAGTTACATCGTTTGGGCGGGCTTGTATTAGTTTTAATGACCTGTTGTTTAAAGCCCCAATTCTCTCGTAACACAGATAATACAGCCTCTAATCATAAGGTTTAATAACCAGTATCGTGTCTTTTAATACTTTAACTAAGTTACTTAGTATTTACAATGAGCTAGAAAGTTATCGGTATTTAAACAAAATTGTTTTCTTAAAACTCATCGCGAAATTCACAGTAAAGGCGGTGGTGATACAACAAGCGATAATACTCGTATACAATGGATCTTGTTTTGAAATCAGAATATTTTCAGTCTAAAACGGTATACAGCAAAAAAAAAATATTGCATTTTAACTAACGAAAGGCGTTCCCGTTAACCAGAAATACTATAGCGTCGGTACAATAAAAAGGTATAAAAAAACAACCAAAAAAAAACAATAATAATAAAAAAAACATTTGTTTGTGCAATTATGGACGAGGTAATGATGACGAACAACTATAGAAAATATATTGTGAGGGACGGCACGGTTGACATCTGTCGGGCATGCCACTGTCCCGGTGAATCTATCCGACATAGTGTCTCTGGTTGTTCTCGTCTTGCTAACGGTGAGTATTTGCACAGACACAATCTCGTGGCTAGGATTATCCACCAGCAACTTGCTCTGATATATGACCTTGTGGACTCAGAAGTACCATACTACAGGTATGTGCCCGACCCAGTTCTCGAGAATGCTCATGTCACATTGTACTGGGACCGATCTATCATCACTGACAGGACTATTGTAGCCAATAAACCTGATATAGTGGTGATAGATCGATCAGAGCGCCGCGCAATGATTGTTGATATCACTGTCCCGCATGACGAGAATTTCGTGAAAGCCGAAAACGATAAAAAAATCAAATACCTTGATTTGGCACACGAGGTTGTTGACATATGGGACATTGACTCAGCAGTCATTGTGCCGATAGTCGTTACAGCCAATGGCTTAATAGCCAAGAGCCTCGACCAACATCTGATGAGGCTCTCGTTAGGCAGCTGGATCAAGGGTTTGATTCAGAAAGCGGTACTTCTGGACACGGCGCGTATCGTTAGGAAGTTCCTCTCTCTGGAGCCCTGACCGCCGGCAGCTTGGACCCTGTTCCCGATGCCGGTGGGCTACTATATTTTTATATTTTTAAATGTTTTTGCTTTATTTATATGGAAATATTTAAAAATGTAATTTTATATGTGTATTTTAATGAATAAAGGAAAAAAACATAAAAGCAACGCTTACTTACTGTTCATGCGCACTTGTCTATCATAATGTGGAAAACACGACAACATCGCATTTAACCTATTTACGCTACTATTTGGTCTAAACAGGCCGTTCCGAATAGTTTTTTTTTTTTGATAATTTTTGGCTTATTGTTATTTTTTTATCAATTAATGATGTAGATGCAGGTAGTTTAAGGGGGCGCCCTCTGTTATTTTACATACTGTATGATGAGTATGAACCGCTCTCAAAACCTTTCAAAAGAACGGTCTTGTGGGATACGGTCATTATCATTACGCTGGGCATGTAGGTTGGTAATTGCTGTATGATTTTGTCAGTACCCAGCTGAACAGTGCTAAACCCCTTTATAAATTACATTTTCCTGCTAAATATTAACGAATAAGAACAGTCAAAATAGCCACCAAAACATCGTAATTCACTCCATAATCATGATACAACTTTATACCACAGTCATTCGGTTTCAGAAACAATTTCATATTCTGTAAATTATACATCAGTCTCGTGCATGCGACTGTTCCGCGGGCGAGCGCGATACAAAATTCAAGCGAGGCTTTGTCGGGCTCTGTTTATCCGTAATGAAATGTGATTAAGTTGAAGGATATTGCTATATTATTAATAGAATATTTTCAGGTAGTAGGTACTTGAAAGAAGTTACGTAAGAACGAATATACGTTGGTATTATATTATTAAGTGAATTGCTTACCTAATTGTAGGAGAGATACTCATTTGTAGTAGAATGTTTGCGTATTTTTGGTCCTCTAGTCTTAGTAGTTCGGCTGTTTTATTCGGGACCGGACTACTGAGACTAATTTTGTCTCATTACTTCGGTTATGACGTCAAACCGAACTGTTGAGACTAAATAAGATACCAGTAGTCCGGTTAGGGATGTAAACAAAATGCTTTTATTGTAAATAAAATAATCAAACATATTCTCTGAAATCATAGCTTGGTAGTTATTAATTAATAGGCACTTTCATAAGAATACTGACCAGAGAATACTGAAATCATTAACCGAACTACAGAACACAAGTCTCAACAATTCGGTTTGACGTCATAACCGAACTAATGAGACAAAATAGTTCGGCCCCGAACAAAACAACCGAACTACTGAGACTAGAGGTTTCTGGTGATTATGTGAGGTGATAAAATTCACCTTTTAGAAGCACGCTTGGTGGTAGAATCTATACGGTCCACCTGGCTAGCTACCACCCTCAGACTGAAGTGCGGCTCCAACAGTTTACTATGTTCCGTCGTGTGGATATCCATCTATGTCTCTGTTACTTAGATTCATGTGCTCCATCTTAGACCCTGTCTGCACTTACTATCAAGTGCGACGAGGGTCAAACGTGACCAAGTGAAATAAAAAAAAAAACATGTACTATGATTTCAGAGAGGTGTGTTTTCCCTGGAATTCTAGAGGAATATGTACCGAAACTCACACCATTTTCAGTATTTTCGTGGGAGAAGGCTACGGAAAATTAATATTATTCAATTACAAACTGTCAAATTAAAAAAAAATATGATTTTTCCATCTTTTTTTAACAAAGGAGAGTAGTCCATGCATAGCTTTACTTTATCAATACGGCCGACGTATCTTGGCGAGTCTGAAGTTAGTTGTTTGGCTGCGCTATGAATCTTTTAGAAACGAAATTGTCTACTGCGCAGCTAATCAGCTAACTTCAGACTCGCCAACTCGGCTGTATTGTAAGTTTCACGAATTGATCATAAAATGTACCGAAAAACAGACATTATATAGCAGTTTCGTAAATAAGTCCTTAAACGTACAATCGTCTTATTATTTTGATTCCTGTGGTAAAAAACCAATCATTTCATTTATTATATTTGGAAATCGTGTTCTGCCTAGCACAAGATCTATTTTATTTAAACACTATTTATAACATTAGATAAATGAGCTATGTTAGTAACGAAATGTATGATTCAAAGTTCAGTAGATAATATTAATGCCTTACTGGGCCACTTTTGTCTAATCTTCTATAAGTCACCTTAAGTAGTACCTAGTACCTGAACGAAATAGGTAGTGAATCAGTGTTACTTAAAATATATAAGATTCGAACCGTTTATTTAATTACAGGTAAAACGATAAATCCTTTTTAGTGCCGTTATAAGCTGTAGCTTTAAGTAGGATTATTAATTGTTGCCGATAAATTGAAATCTGGGTTCGAATTAATTATAATGGGTTCAATATCGATATAAAATTTATAATTTTTCTTCTGTAAATCTACAAATCGTGCAACTAGCCCAGTGCTGTTCATTTGACTCATGGCGGCTCTATTGCGTAACGTAATCAACATCAATCATGACAGTTGATGTGTCAAAAACAATATTCATTGCGTGGTACATAGTTGTGAAGAAGCCGGTTTGTGAATACAAACGTTGCTGTGGAAATAGTTGACCTGTTAAAATCATAGCCATAGCGATTACGAGTGTGTTGCGGAATTAGAATGCAGTTCACCACTATATCTGCTGTCAGTCGATATTAGAATTAACTAATAAATATTACCGACTATTACCAATATATTATAGTAAATTACATCTCGCCTCAATTGACCTCATTCATTGACTTAGAATAAGTATGGACTTCGGGTCATCGCTCAAAAATGTCCGAACCGAAAGACTGTTAAAACACAAGAAATTTGAAAAGAGCTACAATTGCGCGCGTCATTCTTCATTTGGCCGAACAAGCAGCTACACCTCAATGTCACATGTCAACAATGCAGTATAATGTAGTGAGATCGTGTAAAAACTACTCAAAAAAGTGAAAAAAGTTGATGGTGTATCATATTTTCAGTAGGTATATTATTGTTTTACAATTTTTAAGTATTATTTTGTTAAGGAACATTGTATTTTACTTAAAATTGAATTAATTGCAAGAGCAAAACACACAATAATCCAACTAAATAAAAAGTATCTTATTTTCCTTCCTTTGTTTGACCAATTATGTCAACTTCATTTGGTTGGATTACCACAAGAAACTTGACATATTAGACAGAATTTAGAACAAAGATTCCAAAGAGTCGTTATTTTTACGCGATGTTTTTTTGTATTGCGGTTTTGAACCAATTGCAATTTGTTTTGTTCTATTCATTTAAACAAGTTATTTTTAAACTTGCGTTGTATGCAAACATATTATGTACGAAAATATGTATGTTGTCCTTCCGTTTCAAAATTGTATTGGTTTTTCGGTCACTACCAAGTTCCGATCGAGCTGAAATTTTGCAGGTAGGTATGTGCATATTAGATCATTAAAATGTCATTGATCTAATTTGATGATGGAGCCAAAGATTAGGCAAGCACAGGAACAAATGGTAGGCTCGTCGAGTTTCAGCTCATGTACTTTGTCATTATAAGCACTTTTCATCGCATAAATAATGACGTAGGTCCGATGGTAGAGCCGGAAAACGGGCTCTGGAACTTCCTAATGGCAAATAGTGGACACGTGACGTTTGGGCTCGTTTGTTTAGTTATCATGAACTCTTTTAAATACACATGACAAAAGATTGTTTTCTGAAAAATAATAATATGCCTCTGATTTAATTTCAGTTTTCCTCGAGATTAATTAGATGATGCTGATGCTGATCGTGATACTTCAGCAAAGGAAGCGAAGTCGCGTTTTTGAAAATGACGATGTTGTAATTTTGCAAGAAATGTTCTATGCTCTTTCAGTTGGATTAAATATTTAGCAATCACAATAAATATAACGAATAATAAAATCTTTTAAAAATTAAGGTTGCTCTATTACTCCTATGTGCTCCAAATTTTCGTTTAATGTTAGATGAAGTTTCGAAATTTGAAAAATTGAGCAGTGCTGTCATGTTTTCGTATGGTAAAAATTGTTGCAAGCTAAATTAGGCATTATGATAACGACATAGGATTTCGTCCGTCGTAAATGAGCTTTTTGGTATTTCTATGTTTACATTATGTCAATTCAAGACACTTTTATCGTGAATTTTGTACTACACTCGTTGTCCATACTTATTCTAAGTCAATGACCTCATTAGATATCTACTAATAGTTATATTCGATATCATAAATGATAAATATTAAGTATATTGAATATGACTTACCTTCCAAATTGTCAACTTTTATGTAATTTTACTTATTTTACAAAATCTTTTTGGGGATTCGCGAAAAAATAACTTATCCAATTGATATCATACTTTCATCATTGTGATATATTAACAATATCGTAATCGTTTACGAAAGCTGTCAAAATGTTTGGTTTTGTTTTTGTTGACATTTTGACAGTTTTTGTAAACGAAAATTGTACTAGTAGAACTTTTTTTTAGTATTTATATTGTAGTTATTTTTTTTAGTATTTATATTTTAGTTATTATATACTATAATTTTAGTTAGTGTTCACGTATAGTCTACTTCCAAATGCTCCATTGTTTTAAAAATGCAACATTACTTACCGGTATTTCTTATCTCTATGCCACACGGAGATATGAAGCACCTGATGCTCGTAGATGGCTGCAGGCAATGGAAGCTTCAGGTGCCTTTGAAACTCAGGCTCCCGTTTGCCGTACAGCACTGAAGTTCTCTGGAAGATCGACCTTTGGGATGGGAGGGACTGACTTTCTGTTACACCGCTGATCACGACCTGGTGGGGAAGAAGATCCTTATTTGATTTGGGAATAAATGTAACAAATCGAAATTGATATTTATGATTAGTCACGGTTTACTCTCGTGCATTTTTCGGGATTGTCCGACTAGTTTCGGACCCAAACTTAGTTCGACTCGGGATCTCGCCGCGTAATCAGGGGGGTTAGCATGATCTGTTATAGCAGAAACCTTTTAATATTATTACGAGAGTGGGTAAGAGATGGCGCTAGAGAGCTGTCTAGCGCTGTCACTTTCACGCTCTCAGATCATGCTTAGCTCCAGCCCAGCTCATGATTAAGGGCTCCGTTTGGGTCCTAAACTAGTCGAGCAATCCCAAAAAATGCACGTGAGTAAACCGTAGCTATCTCACGAAAGATATAATACAAAAATCTAAATTGTTCTGATACTACAGAACATGCTCTCAATATCAGGATAGAATATTATTGTATCGATTATTTCAACCTTGCAAAGATGAATAAATCACATTTATGTTTTACAAAGCTTTCTACAAATCCCAATGGTCACAAAAGAATTTACTACCAACCTTCGCATAAGCATTGATATCATCCATTTTCCCTGTGGACCTCTGAAGATCTCGGCATCGTATAACTGTAAACATAAAATGGCCATCAAAACTCCACCCAGATGGGACACAACCATAACAATGAGATAAATGAAGGTCGATAGTCACCACTCACCGTGCACGTCTATTACGTCATTTCTCGTCATGATTTCTAAATCTACTGTCCCTTTTAGGGCTTGAAATCGCTCGCTGCTTCGCTCTAAGCGATTGCTAGCAACACTCCTTCTTTTCTCTTCATTACTAGTAATGCTGGTTTCTTCAGGTGAATAAGTCAAACATCGTCTTATAGATTTGTGCTCAATAATAGGAGTGTACGCATCCGTGGGTAGGAAATCATCATCCAGTTTACTCGTTTTATGAGCTCTTTCTTCACTTAACACTTTGCCAGGTCTTTTTAGGTTAGGAACTGGAGTTATAGGACTTGGGATGCCGTGTTCTAAGGTAAGTCCGAAGAGTTCCCTTGATCTTTTATTGTGAGAATTGTTGTGTGAGTTGTCATAAGGCATCAAGCTGCTATGTGATACGTTAGATTTCATTGAAATGTTCTGATAATCATCAGATACAATTGGATTTGAAAGTGGAGGACTTAAAGGCTCACATAATGACGTATTAGGAAGTTCGGTTGCTGGACTCGGTATTCCAATTTCGAGTGTGAGAATTGAAGTTTTAAGATCTTTATTTTTCCATTGGCTTTCATTGCTTACTGTAGATTTTTTTCTCCGTATGCATCTTTGCCGTTTTAACCTGAGACTTGCGCGTTCTTCTCCTGCTGAATACAAGTCTGGAGTTGATTCTGATGAAACAGATTCAAGGTTTCCTCTCTCATAAGATATATTCATTGATTGTGATCTGTTTAGAGCAGTCAAACGTTTCTTTGAACTAACCTTACGTTTGACATCAGCAGCGATATCTGGTGTTCTTACTTCTCTTTCATTGTAGCCATCGCCGTCATCTAAGATGAAGCAGCCTATTGGGAGATTCTTTAGTAATTTATCATTTACTCTATGTATTGGCATCTTCTTAGTTGGTGTAGTTTTTGGTGAGACAGAGTTTTCTCGTGACAAGTTTACATATTTGGCTTCTTTTATTAAATTAGCTTTGTTTTCCGCCTGAGGATTGACAAATAAATCTTTGACTGTATCCAGCGGAGGAATTTCTTCTTCAATCTCAACTTCTGGAGCTTTGTTCAAGATCCTTCTTTTTGATTTTATGATTTTAGTACTCTTTATTATATCTTCAATCATTCTTTCAAGTGTGACATCTCCCATTTGCGTTGTTGATACAGTCGATTCTGTGTCGTTAGTTATAGAATCTTTGCCTAGGATAAATTTATTTTCCATTTCTGTAGAACTTTCTTCATCCCTTAGAGGGATAGTAAAAGGATTCTCTACTTTAGGAAAATATTCTGTAACATCATTGGTAAAAGCGACTCTTTGTGATTTGCTATGCACACTCATAGTACTAAATCTTAAAGCTGCTAGTTTTGTAGATAAAGGTGTGATAGAGACAGGTGAACATCCATCTCTTACTAGCGCATGAGCATCTTTCTTATCTACAGAAGGAGATTTGAATGAACTTTCAAATTCATTTGATTTCTTCCTCGTCCTTTTCAAAGGCCTGATATTTGTGAGAGCGATGTCATTGTTATTGAAATATAAAGGGTTATCCATAAATATATGATGTCCAAATATAGGTAGAGTTGTTTTTTCAATAGTAGTTTTGTTGATAGTCAGAGGTTTTTCTATACAGTTGATGACTAAATCCTGGTCGTATTCTATTTCAACTATGCCTTCAGTTGCTGTTTTAGTGGTACACACTGGATTATTTGTTTGTTTTCCTAGGGCAAACGAGTTTCTGCTGCTTGAGGTAGTAGCACTCAGTCTATCAGAAAGATCACTTAAGGATGGCTCTGATGTACTATGACTTAGCTTAGGACTGAACGAGTTTCTATCAATAGGCTTTATTCTTCTCTCAGATTTGTATACACAACTATCTCTCCTAAATACCTCGTTTGCGCTGGCCATTTCTAGTTTCCTCTTCTTTGCTTCTCTCACTCTTCTGCTATAAGTAGGTGGTGTTGGTGGTAAATCCGGGGGTATGTCATCTTTAGAACCATTTAGATAGTATTTTCTCCTTTCAAACTTTTTTACCGGAGTACCCGTTGGCGTGATGTTGCTAACATCCTTTAGGGCAATACCTTCTGGTTTTTTGATGAAACCTTCTCTATAATAGTTTGGTGTGCACCCTATATAGTTCACGTTAACGTTTTCTTTATCTACAGTTTTAGTGTTTTTTCTTACTGCTGCAGATCCTAAGGATCTTCGCTGGTATCTGCTTGGTTTTTTGCTCTTTTTGACTGTTTGTGCGTCGAGGGATCTCCTGACTTTGTTATTGTTGTAAGGTTCATCAGTATATCGTTCGCAGTCTTCATTTTCAACGTCATTAGACACTCGATTTTCTTGATTCTTTTTACCGTAGACTGCCCACTTCAGCATTTTTGATCTGGAATTAGAGAAATAATATTTTTAGGTGAGGTAATAAAGTAAAAACAGCGAAGAACGTTGAATGGTGTTTCAAATAAATTAATATATTGCCTAAATTAGATTGCAACGAATGAGAGTGCGTCATTAGTTTATATTTTATAAAATTATAATTAAAACTGTAAATGAATTAAATGAAAATATTAAATAAACCCTTTACATAACATGCTATTAAATTTCAAATCAACCATGACATTTTAAGACAACAGATACGGTTTACAATCTGAACATTATTAAAGCTATATATTAATAAAAGCAACTAATAGCTCAAAGCAATTATCTTCAACATTTGTCATGTACGACAGATGTCAATGTCCGCTGTTCGCATCGCTATGACGGATTATGTATTCGCATGTATAATGTATGGGACCAACATTGACTGATTGAGGGCGATGTAGTTTGTCGCAGCAGTTCAAATCAATCAAGACTCAGTTGTTGTCTGGTCAATATTGCTTTTCCCATGTGGATATGGGAATGTAGGAAGAATGTAAGAAGTATGTCTATTAGGAAATAATATATGAATAACTAAACAATGTTTGTTACTAAAAGCACTTGTGTTTCCACTATAATTATTTTTAAAAGCTTGAACATAGAATTCATTAATATTAATTATATTAGTTACAACTTAATTTGCACTAAAAGTGTTATGATTTTTAACAAAGGCTCAATAAATACATGTATCAACATCCAATTATGGAAATCGGTTATAATAACTATTACTTTTACTACAATCACTATAAGTATAATGCCGATAAAAGGTTCTTATAGTCAATACCACTCAAAGAATTTCCTAGCAACGTGTGATGCAAATTACTGGTTTTTTAAATTGTTCTAATAATTTCGCAACAGGAAACTCTTTCAATACCAGTAAACACCATCCTAGTTCTATGCTTACGTCATTCGCAAACTTTTCGCATACGTAAACAAATTTGCCCATCCCTAATACCAAATATCGTTAAGACAAAGCGTTTCATCATAAACCGATAATAACGGTAACGTTCACGATTATATACCACGGTTATTCTAAACTCATAACATGGGTATTATGAACGATTAACTCCTTCTCGCATGTAGCTCGGTCATCGAAGACCATTGCGTGAATACGACGGTCGTAAATATCACCGCGCTTCCCCTAGCGACGCGAACTTCTTTTGATTCTCGGCTTGGAATGAAAGATGTGCGTAACGACTTTCTTATGGATGTGGCGTTTATTGTGAGGTTAGTCTGGTCAGCCCCCTGATTCTGAACGATTTGATTAGTCAGTTGTGGAACGATTTAGTTTGCTCTCTTTTTCTCTCGATATGAGAATCGTAGAAGAAACGAGATAAAAATCCGAATAGCTCGACTAGGTACTGTTTATCGAAAATGTTCTGAGTCTGGGCTGCAGTGATATAAATGTCGCATTGTTTCACACATCTAAGTCTGATTGTCAATATTTTTATGCGCTTGAGCATAGCTGGTTGGTTGGTTATCTAAATTTGCTGTTCTATCTCCCTAGTTTTGAGACACATGTGGAAATTAATTTATTGAAAGTGTATTAACGCCTGGTTGAGTCATTATTTATAAATCATCATCAACATGTCTAAATAGATCCCAGTTGGAAAACAGTTTTTTCCAATAAGGGAACATATGTAAGTTTAGTAAGCCAATTGGATATGTTCGATTATATATGAGTTTAACATAGCCACATAATGATACTCATATGATATGACCATACAAGACCATATCGGTTCCAATACGGTATACCACACCGTTAGTGACCATTTGCGGCATCATGTATCATAGTGTATGCAATTTGGAATGTGGCACTGACAACATTAGATATGCTAGTAAAACGATCGATTGCACGCGCTATATTTTATGTTTTTTTTTTAATAATCGTTATGTAATAACTTCTTGTTGCAAAAACAGTGAAAGTTTCATGAGATTTTGATAAGCGACGCAAATTGATTTGTTGTTTTGAATTTTTGTGAACGTCTTCAGAATTCCGTGAATTTGGAAGTAGGAATAGCGCAAGATGTGTTATTGGTAAATTTTTAGAAGAGGTAGCCTTGCGGAATTAAATTATATTATTTATTCTGCAATTAGATATAAACTAGATGGCTTTGGCGTGTCCTTTCTGACTACCTCTGAGAAGATAGTGCGGTGGAACTCTTACCTTCCATGAACTCAGACCGAGTTAGATTCTGCTTTGCAACGCTGACTTTTTCGAATTCATGTGCTTCATTAATTTGATTATCACTTGCATTAACGGTGAAGGAAACATCGTGAGGAAACCTGGATACATGAGGGGGCTTCCTTAAAGTTTACGATGGTGTGTCTAGCCTGGTCTAGCCCGTGAATCTGCACCATGGCGTCCTGGTAGTCTAAGACTTCGCTTACTCATTCTGGGAAGCGCCCCGTGCCCAGCAGTGGGACAGTAAGAGGCTGATCATGTTATGTATATTATGTTAATTTTTTTGCTATTAATATGAAGGTATTGTCTTCGATAATCGAAATCTGCGATGTTGGATATACTATAACGTCCAAAACTACTAGACATAGTATACTAAAATATACAAAAGTTTCTGCATAATAGTCGCTAATCTGGAATGCGCTGAATGAATAAACCTTAAAGTATATAAAATATACGTAGAATCTTAATCTTCATATCAATTCTTTAAATAGAACCACGTGTTACATAATTTAGCTTCCTAGTGGCATAATTTACAAAACAAATGAAACGGTAATTTTTGAAAAGGTACGACTCTACGCTGTGCGCTGTTATTATGGGCTAATCACCAACTAATCGTTTAAAAATACAATCCAATACGTACATTATTATGCTAAGTCGTTCACAAAAATTTCCGATCTATTGTCGCATATTAAATATGGCCGATTTCATCTCGGTTACGGGCCAGGGCAATAACTCATGTTTCCCGCTTTACTTACCAAATTGACTGTGTAATTAGAAAATCGGTCGGTCCATTCATATCCACGGTACTGTGACAGACTCATGCTGGGCAAGAAACCAGTGTGTACACAATGAGAGTCGAGAAATTCGCGTACTAAATACAACACCGCAAAAACAGGGCGTACTTACATTATCCTCTCCCTACCTATTCAACACCAAATTACTATTGAATTTAAAGATTTTTCTGAAGCATTTTTTAATATCGAATGCACGTCTCGACTCGCGAAATGTGGGGTCGCCAAACAAAAAAGTTTCTTACTCAATGCACAACCTCCATGTTACTGGCCGATATAGTTTTTAAACGACAAGCTCACGTACGAATAAGGTTTAGATTTAAGAAATAAATACTTTTTGGAGCGTATGGTGCGTGCTGAACGTCAACGATGCTGGTTGAAGGTTGAATAGAATGGAACAAGTTTTAGCGAATTTTGAATTTGAATCTTTCGAGTTTGTCGAGCAGTTACAGGATAATGCAAAGCTATCGAATCATCTATGGGTATAAGCAATTTTGGACTTTGTTCCATAAGTATACGATACATTACAGGAACATGACAAAGAGATAAGATTGTACGACACTTCAACTATTGAAGTTGAAACTTTATCCACTCGAGATAAGAGTTCTATTGACAGCATGATTATAAGATGAAGTTGCAAGAAGTCCATCAATGTTGTCTTAAACGTCTGTGCCAAGATGGTTGCATGTTTTTGTCGTCTAGAATTGAATTTTTCGAACGGTGTGTTTCGTATCCGTTGTAATGTATAGCGATTTAATTTTGCTTAGCAACACGTTACAAACGCCATGTTCTTTTGTAATTTAAGTAGCTAGAAATGTTTGCAATGTATTTGCGAATAACAATAGCGATAGAATTTTTTTGCAGAAAATAGTATACTGGGTGTAAACGAATTCGTGTAATTCCTTCAAAACGCGTGATCTACTGGTGACATAGATTAACCCTAAATGGGTATTTCTGAAATCCAACGGAAAGAAAATTCAAAAAATAAACTTGGTTTTCTATTTCTGAGTCATTTTAGAGCCTCGAGTTATCTGACTGCAAAGAGCGATATCGCATTAGTCATTCCCGCCAGCCGTGTCGCCATGCTTTCATTAATTCATGCATGGTATTGAAATGTTCTCTCAAATAAAAAACATTTTTACAAAAAAAAATATCTTTTTTTTTTATTGATTATTTATTAGGTGGTTTAGATATGATCAATTATCGCTACCGCATGAAATAAAAGAGATTTTTATTTTTAATCAATCTAAATCCCGTGCGGGGCCAATCTACACCAGGGGCCTAATTCTCCTAAAATAAATCTTGATAAATCACAACCGAACCAAGGCCGAACCGTTCATTTAGACAGTTCTCAATTTCAAAAGCTATCAAATTTCTTGACACAAAAAACAAAATCAATCATTTTGAAAGTTTTCGAAAACAAAAACTGACCGACGGTTGTGGTTCAATTGCGTTTGGCAACAATTTATTTTAGGTGAATTGGGCCCCTGTAGTAGATACGCGGTTTGAAGGAATTACACGAATTTGGTAACACCCTGAAGAATTTTTTATTGCAGAATACAGATAATTTGACGTAGAAAGATTAAACAAAAATTAAATTGCCCTTTTTGTGAATATTAATAATACAGCTGAAATTACAGATATTTAATCTAAATTAAACTATTCACTTTTCAATGCTGTACTTTAAAGAACGCTTGTCAAACTTCCACCAACGCTAACAATTTCTATCTACGAACGTATCAAATATTTATTAGCACATAATTTACAGTCACAAACGTTAGTTTGTCGGTTAGCCGGCAGGTGGCGTTGTCATGAATAATTCAGAACGCACCCGTTTCTACGGAACCCAGGGTTTTATGGTTCAATAATGGAATTCAAATTCTGTCATGTTTTGGGGACATTTTCGAATATATTATTATTGGTTCCGGTGTCGTGACGTCATTTGTTATGTTGACGTGTGACTTGTAGGGGGGTAAGTAGAGTTTTAAGTGGTGGTAAATTACGAAGTATTAGACAGCTGGAAAAGTTCATAAATCGAACATGGTGTCTACCGATGCTATTAAGACTGGATTGGCAGCTGTTTTGTGATCTCTGTGAGATATTAATTATATGGTACCGTAAAATAGGGTTGTATGAAAACCACGGGGCTAATTGGAATTCAATTAAACATGCTTTTTAAACCATTATAGCCACAGGTGCTATAGAAGTAGTACATAGTTTAAAAATGATGTCAAAAAATCTCCTATTCCATGTCATGCCAATGGGCTAGGAAACTTAAGTACTAATGGCGCCACCATCGCTGGTACACATGGCTGCATACCAAGCTATTCATTTCCAGTATAAGCTGACCTCTCATTGTATAGGCTTTAAATACAATGATAGATCAGCTTATACTGGAAATATATAGCTTCATTAGCCGTGCGTACCAAAGTTTTGTAAAGTTTGTTTGACATAATTGTTAATGACAATTTAACTCGTTCTACTACCTACCGTTTTTCACAACTATGTAGGAATTAGCTTCCAATCTATCCAGATGCGACTGAATACAGTGCTATTTTACACGGAGCGACTAGCTATCATCAGACCTCCGCAACCCAGTTACTGGGCAATGCCGATATCTTAAGGTTTGACCGGTTGTCAGACTTTCGGGCTTCTGACTATCCATAACGATTGTCATTAGTATTCGTTTGACAATTTAACACATTCTGGTTGGCCGTAATTGGTACGCACGGCTACATATCAAGCTACGCATTACAAGTATAAACTGATCTCTCATTGTATAGGCTTTCCGTACAATGAGAGGTCAGATTATACTGGAAATTATAGCTTGATATTTAGCCACGTGTACCAACAGAGGTGTTGCCATCTACTTTCACATTCGCTTCCCAATTAGAGCCCAAATACACGTCCGATACTTGCCTCCGATAGTCGGCTCCGATAGTCTGATCAGACTATCTGAAGGCCTCCACGCCATACATTTTTTTGAAAATGAATTGCACGTACGATCAGACTATCAGATCGGATGTCAGAATCGTAAGCATCGACCGGGCGTCGTCGTCGTCCAGAAAAAATCGGACACGAGAATCGTATGTGTATTTCATGTATCCGATCAGATAGTCGGAGCCGGCTCCCGGAAGCAAGTACCGGACGTGTATTTTGACCCTTAGCCTCGTTGCTCCTAAATACCATATTTTACCGGTACTGAAAAGGTGACATTGACTTTGACACTCAAGTAGGCGAAGCCTATTTTTCTGATGAGGTCTATTCATAGTAGAGAAAGGAGTATAATTCCTCAAAGATATAATGTTCCTCAAAGGTGGCCTACATTCAGGCATATAGGGTCGTCATTAAAAATATTATGTATGTCTCTTTAGCTAATCGAAATAACAATTAATTTAATCTAAGACACAAGTAATTTACAATGAAGGAACTAACATCCTAATTGCGCAAAACACTCGTAATTGCTATTGCTTTAATTTTGACAGGTCAACAATTTCCTTAGCAACGTATACAGGGTGAAATTGTAAACACTCGACAAACCGAAATGGGAGATTGTACTCATCACTATGAACAACTTTTACAATGGGAACAAACTGGAAATCGCGAAAAAAAATTTAGCTGTTTTCTACATTTTGAGGAGTAATGCGAACATAAATGTAGGAAACATTTGTGTTTTTTTTTCGCGATTTCCGGTTTGATCCCATATCCCATAGTAAAAGTTGTTCATAGTGATGAGTATAATCTCCCATTTCGGTTTGTCGAGTTTTTAGAATTTCAACCTGTATATTAACAATCCGACATATCCCACACCCAAACCACAACCGTTAATCAGTTTTTGTTTACGAAAACATGATGATGTCAAAATGATTGGTTTTGTTTTTTATGTCAAACAATTTGACAGCTTTAGAAAACGATAACTATCTGAATGAACGGTTCGGCCATGGTTCAGTTGCGATTTACCAAGATATCTTTTAGAAAAGGGCCCCTGATTTTTACCGTAATCAATTCATCTAGCTATAAATTATGTATTTTCATGAATTATTCGAATTTTTTTGCTAACCGTAATATTCTAATTCGAATTTTGTGATCTGATTATTCTGTTCGACTAACTCCGCCTTACCGCGCCGACTGCCTGTAACTTACCTACATTATAAAAAATGTTGTCTATGTAAATAACATTGTAACTATTGAACTTAATTTTAAGTAATATAATTTTGTCACCTTTTGCTGCACAAAACTTGCCCAATTGTAACCTAACTGAAAGAAGTCACAGGTGTTCTAACCTATCTCTGGAGCCAGGATCTCACATTTTTCTGTGTCGTGTCTTTATCGCAATAAATACATTTATTTATTACGCGGCATCCTACGTGAGCGATCTAGAAGCGACGCTAAGCGGCGCGGCGCGACGCGAAAACAACAAACAGTCGATACCTATTGAAGTGGCCTACGTGACCAAACGCAGGTGGAGTGCGGTGCGGCGCGGCGCGAAGCGAAGCGAACGCGATCAGTTGGCTGATATTTTCGCGCGAACTGGATGCGGTGCCGTACAGTGCTACTGAATGACGGCGGAGCGTGGCGTGCGGTTCGCGAGCACGTAGAACAAAGCCACCGCTTCGCACCGCATCGCATTGAATTCGCGTGTCACCGCATCGGATCGCTTCGCAATTCGCGTCGCTTTGAACCGCCTACGTAAGACACCGCGTTATTTATTGTGATAAAATATTAATTTGACTCTCTCGTTGATCTAGTGGTCGCAAGCGTGACTGCTGAGCGCGAGGTCCTGGGTTCGATGCCCAGGTTGGGCAAAGTGTTATTGGGGTTTTTCGTGTGGAAATTTTCAGTAGCAGTCCGGAGTTTTGTGCTCGGTTGGTAGCAATAGGCTCGCCCCCTATTACAATGGACTTAAACATAACGGTGAAATGAAGGTGTACTATACACCGTGTTGCTCTACCTGGGGAAAGGTGTGATGTTATGTTACGTTATTAATTTGAAAAAAAAATTAGATAACCTGCATTAATAAAAAAAACTTTAAAAAAAGCAAAAAACCGTCTTTAAAAAAAACGGTGTAAAATAATTCATATAATAAAATTATCAATAGGTACATTCAATTTGTTTCAGCGTAGAATTACACCGACTTCTGAAACTGATAATTTTATATAATAGGTAATTATTTTACTCCGTTTTTTTTTTGAAGTCGGTTTTTACTTTTTTAAAGTTTTTTATTTAATACTTTTTTGTGCCACAGTTACAGATTACAATTCCAATAGTGTACAAATTCTCGGAACACAACTAAAACGTCGTCTACATAGGATTTGTGTATTTTTTTTTTGTTTTTGTTGATTTTTTCAAAAAGCGCTGTATCAATTTTGATAAAATTTATATGGGACCAAACGGGAAGTATACCCTCTCAAACAAAAAAGACAGACGGGAAAAAATGACGGAGTTCTGAGGTAACAAATATAAAAAAAAATACAACCGAATTGAGAACCTCCTCCTTTTTGAAGTCGGTTAAAATAAGTTGAATCGATTCTACTCTTGAACTTAAACTAACAGGTACTGCTTAGGGGCCGTCCAATAATCACGTGATGTTTTTTTTTAGCATTTTCTAATCCCCCCTCCCCCTTGTGTGTCCCTGGTGATACTTGGTGATATTTAAGAGTACCCCCCCCTCCCCCACCCAAAATCACGTGTATTTTTAGTACCTACAAAGAATCTTAATTTTTTTTTGAATATTATCTTTAAATACTAATAATTAAGGACCATGATAAAAATGTCTAGACAGAAAGGTTGCAGGTTGTTTTTGACTGGCATAAAAAATTTTGTTTAGAAATCGCGCGTTTGACGAAAAAATAAATACACGTGATATCTTACTACACCCCCCTCCCCCCTTGTGAGATTTCGTGATTTTTGCCAAACCCCCTCCCCCCCTTTCGAACCTTACGTGAATAATGGACGGCCCCTTATTTCAAATCCTCGTTGTATAAATATTTTTATATTGCACGTACATGAAAACGTCGGTTATTAAGAATCTAGTTAATATAATGATGATTAGTGCAATTAGCGATGACATAAAGTTTTGCGAGTAAAGAGTATTTAAAAACGTAATAGGTAGTTATTATTGTTTCAACTTGTCTGTATACATCTGTCTGAAGTACGTGCTGTTATTAATGGCGTGGAAAACTGGATCACCAGATGTATTGAAATAGCGTATTTGATAAAAAAAAATGTATTAGATAGAATGAAAAGAAAGAAAATATATTGATATACAAGGTTAATCGAAAAGGGGGTATTAATCCAAAGGGTGTTAAAGTACCCATAATAAAGAACAACTTCTGCTCTACAACTTTATGCGAAAGTCAATACTTTAAGAGAAATATAGCTGTTATCATCAAAAATAAGCTAAAATCTATCTATCCTTAGACTATGGTCAGCTGTGTTTACATTTTAGGTCACATTTGGGTTCACGGATTTTAGAAGCTTTTCTTTTCTTTTAGTTAAAAACGTTGCCCACACTAAGATTTCTCTTGTATCGTGGGTGCGTTTACATACACAAATCTCACAAACAAACGCCCAGACCCGAAACAACCATCTGTAGGCCATACAAATTTTTGTTCCGTGTGGGAATCGAACCCACGACCCGTAGCGCAGAAGCCAATCGCTTAGCCACTGCACCAAACGTTTCGTCCAATTTATGAATTTATTACTAAAGCAGGGACAGAGAGTTCTTATACATTATAAAAATATAAATATTAGAAATCTCGAAACTGTTAAGAATGATTTGATTTACAGAGTGCAACTAAGATTGAACTCACGACCGAATGTCAGGTAACGACAGCATTTAATTTTCTAAAAACATCAAATTACACTAAAACTATTGACTTTACTCTCTAAACATTAATTTCCCATGCTAAGTGCAACGCGTGCGCAGCTGTTGCACACCCCCATTCGATGTGTGCGCAGGCGCAGGCGCCTCGATAAGTGCTGACAATTACTGCGTAATTACGCAATTAGATGTTGTTTTTGTTTTATTTCATTGCTAGGTCTTGTAAGGTTGTAAATATTGGTAAGAAAAGTTTAAGTAAACAGTGGTTATACAGCATTTTAACTACCAAAAGGCGTCCCAGTTAACCAGCAATACTATAGCATCCGTACTTAGTAAAAAAAAACAACCAAAACAAAATATAAAAAAACATGATAGGTAAAAGCAACGCTTACTGTATACATGCGCACTTGTCTATCAATGTGGAAAACACGGCAACATCGCATTTCACCTATCTCCGCTACTATTTGGTTTAAAGCAGACCGTTCCGAAATATTTAATGAAAAAATGTGATCTTTTTTTACTTATTTTTATTTTAATCTGTTAATGATGTAGATTAACGGGTTTAAGGGAACTCCCTCTGTTATTTTACATACTGTATACCTAATGTTTTTTAAATTCACTTAGATATTTTTTTGTATAACGCATTTGCATAACGTGGATTCGTTCTGCATAGCCTTTTCAAAAGTCGGTGCTAATCCACGCTGAACCAAATTGAAGGTAATTTATTTTTCAGTTTGTTGAAGTCGGTTTTTACTTTTTTTTTTTTTTTTTTTCTGTTTGACTGCTGTAGGTCGTCCTAGGGGACGGTTTCTACGTAACCGGGCAGTTATTGGCGTGACCTAAAGGGTCTCCAGCCAATGGGGGGGAAGTAAAATACTTAACCTAAGCTAACTACTTGTACTACACTAACATCATGACTACCTGGAACAACAGCACTAAGGGCGACCCCTAGTGGGACTCGGACCTCGGCTTAGGGCGTTGCTGGCGTGGACATAGGGGGGGGGGGAGACAGCTTGATGAGGGCTGAATTATCGGTGTGACTTCGGAGTCTGAAGAGACGACCGGCTCTACGACGGGAGAGCTCGGTGGATCGTGACCGTGGTTTTTACTATTTTATGATTTTATTTACTTAATACTTTTTAGTGCCACAAATTACAAGTGTAAAAGTTCGTGGACAACTACTACAATTAGAACGTCTATGGGTACGTAATTAATTTTCAAACTACTAATGATGGTGGATAAAAAACTACTCAACTAAATTAGATTAAATGTATTATGCACCAAATAAAAAAGAATTACTCAAATCAGTCCACAAATCTTGGAGAAATCGATGTATATGTTACACAGATTTCTCCAATGTGTAGACATTTAAAAAAATACGCACCTAAAACCTTCTTGTTTTCGAAGTTATAAATAAAGCACATATTGTGTAGTATAAATGTCTTATTTTGTTTAATTTTGGAAACAAATTTTTTTTTTGGGCCCACCGCGAGTTTGACTAATTTCGAATTGGACTTACCGCGTATTAGACTAAATGCGAATAGGACTAAACGCGAATTGGAATAAACGCGAATTGGACTAAACGCGAATTGGAATAAACGCGAATTGGACTAACCACGAACAATGCGAATTGGACCAATCGCTCCTAAAGATAAAAATCGAGCCTTTCTCGTTCTGATAACAATTATTTCTTTTTTAGTAACTTTCAATGTCAGAATGTGTATTGTGTGAATGCGTGATTTTTCTTATAAGATTATCGCACCAATAGGAAATTGAAAGCGTTGCGATATCTACACTTTAAGTGTCAATAGAGAAAGCAGTAACGAGCTTAAGGTCACATATCTATATCTAAACATACAATAAAACTAAGACTGATTCAAATAAAGACTAGGTATTTAATATTTGATACTACTCAAACAAAATTAATTAAACCTTTTAAATCTACAAACTCAATAAAATCTTAACGTATCGTATCGTAACGATAGTAAAACTGTACGTTAAATATTTTTGGAAACAAGTAAAGTGTGTAGTATCACCTTCATGATCGTCATCTTTCACCTACTGGCCATTTTTATATTTTATACTTTTTTTGATTGAAGACAGATAGGAATTGAAAAGGAGACTGAACTTTGATTTGTTTTACGCCATGGCGATTTCTTTTGATACAATTATTTTCTGTATAATTTACATATTGATATAAATATTATAAATTAAAATCTGTGACTGTTTGATTATGTGGCATGCCACAGCAACCCACCTTGAAGCACAATATTTGCCTGGGGGAGCTTACTATTGTGTGTCCGTCTCTCATGACGACGTCTCGTACAGGTCTGTCTTCTCATAGATAGCCTGTAACCCAAGATGTGCCTGCACGACGCTGGGACTGTGCTGCCTAAGCACTCACGCTGTGTATCTAGCCGTCAATACGCGCTTGCTGCCGCCGGTTTCTGTCAAATGGCTGTGTGGGCCATTGGCGAACGCCGTAACTTCAAGAAGGAACTCGCTGACTGCTGCAAGGGACGTGACGCCGTCCTGCCTCTTATTCTCTAGCCATTTCTATTTTTGTTATTTACGTACTAGGTATTGAATGCTCTACACATTCTTTACAACTGGTGTAGCAGACGTGCTCTCAGGAGATCCTAGGGCCGTCTGTTACATTACAAGTGAAACGTATCCTAGGAACGATACTGATGCCAAAAATGTGTTTTAGAATTTTTGTCTGTTTGTATGTTTGAGCTTTACGCCAGTGCCACTGGACAGATCCACTTAAAATTTTACAACCACATCCGTTAAAGAGCGGGTTAGGTTATAGGGTACAAATTATCACGCTATTGAGTGTGGTTGATGAGCGTTTTCGTAGGCAAAGCCGCGGGTCCAGCTAGTTACTTTATCCCTTATAATATTACAAATACGAAAGTAACTCTGTCTGTCTGTCTGTTACGCTTTCACGCCTAAACCGTTGAACCGATTTTGATGAAACTTGGTACAGAGATAGACTGGAACCTGGAGAAGGCCAAAGGCTGCTTTTATCCAGAAAAACGCGGAAAATACGATATAAGACATCCACGCGGGCGAAGCTGCGGACGACCTCTAATATTTTATAATTACAAAACACAAAATATTACAAAATATGGTACGGTAAGGTCAAAAAACTGTATCTATCGTCATTCGCCCATTACGAAATGTTATCTATCAATCTTTGGCCATATGGCGGCGCATACGCAAGGCATGGGGTCGTAGGAATATGAATCAAAATTATTTTTAACGAGCTTTTTGAGGACCTCTTATAGTGTTCAAGGTAGAGAAAAAATAAGGTTTTAAAATAATTGTTAGTCTATGGAACTGTTTGGGAAGTTTAATTCTGATACCAGACAGGTTATAGTAATGCGCGGGCCACTTATAGTATCACTGATGTTTGTATTAAATAAAGTGTGAAAATTTCAAAATTCGTTGTTTTTATTTCTATAAAAACATCTTCTTTAAAAAAAAATGATTCCCCTTGTTGACTTTTAGGGAAAGTTGTAGCCCAAAAGTTATGAATTATGGGTCCTTCTTGTTTTATCTGTGCTCAGGAGGACCTTGCTAAAGTTTTCTGCTCATGCTCTGAAGGTCATAGAAGTGGACGGAATAAGAGTGAAGCCCCACTCAGTGGGGCTTCACTCTTATTGCATGCATCTCCGTTGCGTTGCGACGTCGCAGCGCTGCATTTGGAATCTATAGATTGGTCCAAATCTAGCGCTGCACCGTCGCAACGCAACGCAATTGGTCCAAATCTAGCGCTGCGACGTCCGACGCAACGCAACGCAACGGAGCAGTGTGGCTTCACTCTAAAAGGTATACTACATACACTGTTTGACAACTTGGTCACCTCTGTATGTAACACCTCTCTCTATAATAGTGATAGTGTAGCAAGATCGAACCGGGTCCAAACCTCGCAACTTTTCGAGTTCATGTGCAGATTAGAATTTGATTATCACTTGCGGCAAATATCGTGGGGAAATCTGCACAATTGAGAGGGCCTCACAAAGTTTTCGATGGTGTATGTAGTCCGTCAACACGCACCAGGCCAACGTGCTGGATGAAGGCCTAATCCCCTCTCATTTTGGAAAGAGGCAGATGCCCGCATTGGGACAATAATGGAAATGTAAGTACTGATTATTGTGATATGAACTATAGTACCAGTACTCTTTGGACATCACGGCTCATCTTCCGTGTGGAAGATGTCCGGTCCTTTGGAAGGCATACACGGGGACACAGGTCCAACGCGCAGAGGCCCCTTTGAGAACTTTAATTTAATATATCTAATCTAACACCCTAATATAGTACAAGTACTTATTACTAGGGTGCCTTTCCACCAGAAATGTGGTACGCAGCTATGCTGTGAGAGTGTAAAAGCTAAGTTACAAAACTATGTGACCACTGATGCTAAGCTATGTAGCGGAGCCAGTAAGATGTGCTATATAAATGCGCCGCCGCAAGGTAGGTAGCTGTGCGAGGAAGATGCGCAGCTCGAGCTATGCAACGTATCGATAGTTGGGAAGGGACGGAGAGCGGCGGTGCGGTGCTCTGCACATAGCTACACCATTCGCGACCATCCATAGCACGTATTCATAGCTCGCATCCATAGCACGCATCCACATCACGCATCCTTCCATATAAAAAACGTAGCTTAGTTGAATCAGTTTTCACCAGTGCTATGCTATGTGCACCAATGAATATGATTGGTGGATATCAAACGCATCCATAGCAACGTTGCATAGCACATCTCTGGTGGAAAGGCACCCTTATTATTGTGCATACTAAACTTAAACATTAAAACAAGCTTTTTTGTCATTTCTTCGTATTGTTTCCCCTCAAAACCACAAAATTTTGTGAGAAATGTATAACCCTGTAATTATATGTTTAAAATAGAGCAACAGAAAAACTTATAACCCTTACTTCCTAAATAACCACCAAATAGAAAATAATAAGACTAAGGGCCGATTTTTCAATCGTCAGATAAATTTTATCCAAGGAATAAATAAAACGGTTTGACATATTTTCTATACAAAAGCTGTCAAAACGTCAAACTTATTCCCCAGATAAAAGTTATCTGACGATTGAAAAATCAGCCCTAAGGCTAATTAAAGTCCACCCCTACCAACTATTTACAAACAAAATCATTGTCCGTAAAATTGTAACTCAAAACTTGGTATTAGTATCACTTTTAATTTGAAAAGTAAACATTTCGATGGCCATGGGAAAAGAATACAATAACTATGGACTATGGACTGTGGACTCTACGGGGAATGAAGTGTCAAAAGGGATGGTACCCGCTGTGTACCACGGCGAGTTTAACTCATAAATTGTTGTAAAATTTATTGTTGTATAGATAGGTATCTGTTAGTTTTTCGCTTTGCAAATTATGTGCATTTTAATTTCGCGAACTTTTGAATTTTTCGGAATACCGTAATTGTTGATTGTGCAATCCGGTACCAACAGCTCGGTGTTACATCACTATCTACTACTACTACCATTACTATCACTACACACTGCACTACTACTATCTAGATCTACTAGCCTAAATCACTATTCTTTAGATTAGATATTCTTTTTTTTTTATTCTCACAAGTATAAGGACTTTATCATTGAGCTATATTATTATTTCCGTTTATTCATTTTAAATTCATATAAAATTACATTTTAAAATATTTCTATAAAATAATTAATTCAAAAATATTATTTCATATTTTAATTATTATTTTATATCGTTCAACGTATTTTTGTACATTGTTCAAGTTTTGTAACTACCTGTAAGAGTCTAAAATAAAGATTTTTTGCTTTCTTTCCATACGTATAGAATTTTCTTGTCCGCTTTTCTTTTGGCAACCATTCAGCCGAAGCTATCGGAAAAGCGATTAATAAACGAGATTTTTAGTGTCCAAACACACTGCCGAAGATACGCGACCGAAGTTCCGCGGCTGATTTTATGTTTTGACTTATTCGGCTGATATGATACAATACACCATAAGTGCCGAACTTACGCGGCAGAAATTCAATTGCGCAATCTTGTGGGCAGACACGCGGGGCGCGGGCATGCCTGCCTCCCGCTGCTACCCGCCCCGGATCTTCGTCGACAATCTAACCGAACTTCGGTCGCATATAATGTGTGCTCTACAGAATACGTTGCCGCCGAATTGTCGCTTAACTTACGTCCGACCGAAGTTCGGCTGTACGCTATAACGCAACGTAATTTCGGCACAATGTGTCGTCAGTAATCAGTAATTCAAATAGCACAGCAGGCGTAATCATGCCGAGCTTCGGTCGCGTATCTTCGGCATAGTATGTTTAAACACTTAAAGTCACCGAAAGATCCAGGCCACATCGCAAAACGGCCTAAACTTATTCTTCCAAAAAAATAATAAGAAGACATACAAAATAGCAGATGTCGTTATGTCAAGGTAGCAAGCCCTTACCTTTACCAAATTGAAACTATTGTTAACGCAACAATCGCTCACCTTTGACGTTCCGAAGAAATTGGAGTAATAATATTAATTGTTATACAATCTGGAGTAACTTCATCCTTTTGTTAACCCTGCTTTGCTCTGCCGCGGTATTATTCGAGGAAGTGTGCGAAACGGGAAGATGCGTTCCTGTCCGAAACATTTGCAAACTCATTTTCAAGCCACACAAAACAATATGGACCTTATTTCTAATGCAGCAGGGTAGAATTTCGGGTATCGTTTTCAAACGCATTTGTAAAGGAGCCTTTTTGTTGAGTCGGTTCCGATCTAGTTTTTTTTTTAATAACCAAAGAGTACATGTAAATGTCATGATTTATTTTGTGACAAGGAACACGGCAGTCGTTGTGGGAAATTTACGACGGTATTAAGGGGTGGGTTTGTATTGAATCTTTGATTATGTATTGTGGATTAATTTATGGAGCAGATGACTTTGTAAAAATAAAGTTTGAGACAGGTGAGGTAGCAAAAGTTTCTAATCTATATTTTATGATATACTTTTAATAGAACGTAGCGGTAAATTTTATTGTGCTCGATACAGAATAGATTAATTGTAAATTAATGAAAATGGGGACTATACAAGGTTAGTCAGAAAGGGGGAACTAATCCGAAAAGGTGTTAAATTACCCATAATAATGAGTAACTTGTGTTCTACCACTTTCCCCAAAAGTCAATAATTTAAGAGAAATAGCTGTTCAAAAATAAAATAAAAAATATGCTAAAATCTATCTATCCTCAGCTACGATCAGCTGTGTTTAGATTTTTAGTCATATTTGGAGTCACGACTTAGAAACTCCATTTACTGAATTCGTAACTAAAGACGAAGAATTTTTGAAAAATCTAATACTTATAAAAAATATTTTTCATGGAAATAAAAATTATCGAATTTTGTAATTATAACACTTGCTTTAAAACCGTCATCAGTGATACTTTAAGTGATCTGGGGCCCAATTCTCCTAAAATAAATTATTGCCAAACGCAATCGAACCACAACCGTCAGACAGTTTTTGTTTTCGAATACTTTCAAAATGATTGATTTTGTTTTTTGTGTCAAACAATTCGACAGCTTTTGAAATTGAGAACTGTCTGAATGAACGGTTCGGCCTTGGTTCGGTTGTGATTTATTAAGATTTATTTTAGGAGAATTAGGCCCCTGCGGATTAGTACCCCCTTTCCGACTAACCTTGTAGATACCGTTAAGATTCTTATCGATTCAATTGTCGATTTAATGAAATAACATAAATTCGATTTCAGAAAGGAAACTACTAAACATTACACGGAGACTAGGCCAACTAATTAACTAAATGCTAACTAAAATTACAGAGGCATAAAGTTCTAAACAAAACAAACTAAATTTAATATGCCTAACACGAAAGTTCCGAATGTTCGCTTCAAACTGTAATGAGAAATGAAACTCCCACTTTTAACTTAAAGCTAACAAATGAAAAACCAATATACCTACTTGCCAAAGTAAGTTACATCCTTATTTCACGTCATGTAACTTTATTACATTACACAATAAAATGGTCGTAAACCGTCCTCATATTGCAGATTAATATCAAAATCATAATCCCAACTCTATAATAGAGACGTTAAAATTTTTATAACCTATTTCTAACAATATTAATCTTTACGATATAACGATAAGGCATCGTCATTTTTTTAGACCATCCCTTTTGAAGAACCCACCCCTTATTGTTAACTTGGCTTTAAGTTTTAGCCCCTGTGCCTAAGTTTGCGAAAAAAAATACAGCTCGAAACCATTGTCGAGTTTTTGAAATGAGAACACGTTTTGTTGGTGTGATTTTTCAAAATGGCGTTTTGTTTCCATGTGCAGACCGGCTTGATTTTCAACGGTTAAGGTTGATTGATGTGTCTATGTGAGGTTTTTGGTTCAACTTGAGGCAGGTGGGAAAAGAGAATGCCTCTTTTTAAATACGACTTAAATAAACGAACCTTGATTGGAGCCGTTGCGAAAATATGTCTTGACGTTTGTCAATTATGCGCGAACACGGTTAAGCGTTTAGTAGATATCAATTTTATAAGAAATAAAATTTTACACGCCTCGTAAATTCGACTTTAATGGTCTTAAATTAATTTGGTTGCTTTAATTTAAGTGTTTAACAGTTTTGAAATCAGTTAAATATCTTAACAAAAAATATGTTATTGTATGTTGTTTTAGATATACAAGCTTAGTTTTAGTATTACTTACTAAACCTGAAACTAGTTTGTTCAAAATCACTAGGAGAATCGATTGACATATTTTTTACAAAACATTTCTTTTTTTCTTCTTAAATTTCTATTTTGTTTCAGTAGGTTTCTACCCATAACAGTTGACTGGAATAGACACCTTGAGGCTTGAGATGGTCTGCTCGGTCAGTTTCCGTGTATTAAATAACCTCTGCATAGCACATCTCAGGCATTTCACACTTTACTAGGGAACTTAACGCGACATAAACTACGGTGTAACTTGGATATTTATTAAAAAAAAAAACACATATTCAGGCAGTTCTGATGAAAATCTTGTTGGGGTGTCTTGGTTTTTGTATACACTAAAAATAACGTTGTTTAAACTAATCCAATGCTGCAACAGAAAAAAGTAATTATCCCAGATTTTCCTATCTGTAGATATAATTCCAATCTATTTCTTCGCATGAATCCCTACTTATATTATAAATGCGATTGTAACTCTGTCTGTCTGTCTGTTACGCTTTCACGCCTAAAAACCGATTTTGATGAAACTTGGCACAGAGATAGTCTGGAACCTGGAGAAGGAAATAGGTTACTTTTATCCCAAAAAATACGGAATACGCGATAAATGACATCCACGCGTGCAAAGCTGAGGGCGATCTCTAGTACAAGATAAATCTTTACCCAATCTTGAATACTCAGTGAAAGTTTCAGTACAAAGTAAGCAACCCTCCATCTTCTGCGTCACAATTGGAAATACTCGCAGAGATCGAAAGTTACGACGTTTCTGAAGTTTCGCGGTTGTTTTGACAGATAATTTGAATTCCTGCCAGGTACAGTGAATTAGATAAAGCGAGTTCTGTAGTTTTTCTACAAAACTTTACCATAAAAAAATATCAAATATTTTTGAAAAACAACATGGATAATGAAGCCATTTTACGGTTTTTGATGATGTCGTTTACGTTTTTTTCGGTAGCAGGCTCCTAACAGCTACAATAATAATTTACGAAATGACCGCTATCTCAGGACTCATCTTTCGTTGAGCAGAGTTGATTGAGTTTTAACACATTCGACTTCACCACACTTTTCATGGAGCTCATATGCCATGCCGCCATACATATTGCTAGTGGACCTTCCAGGAGGGTCCTCGGCATTACATTTGCGCTAAGAGTGAATCCTCGAGGAGGGTTCCTGGCATTAGGTTAAAAACCGTAAAAATACGCTACTACGTCGTAAAATAGGTGTTTGCTTCTTCCGTGACGGTGCATTTTCCAAGAAAAACCTACATTAAAATGAGCCCTCCACGAGGGCACCATAGCGAATCGGACTACAGGGTGCCCTCCTGGAGGGCACCCGGCACTGAACGTGTTAAGCTTTTGAAAAAGAGTTGGCAATGATTTTGTAAACGAACAATGTTATTGAAAAAAATTAAAGAAAAAAAGCGGATATACCTACATATGTTATCACATCGAAAAATGTATGATTATTATCTACATATACATAGCATATTTTATTCATGGTGTGTTATTAAGGGAGTATTTATTTATCTATATATATATATATATATATATTTTTTAAAACGTTGCCCCACACTAAGATTTCTCTTGTATCGTGGGTGCGTTTACAGACACAAATCTCACAAACAAACGCCCAGACCCGGAACAACTATCTGTAGGCCATACAAATTTTTGTTCCGTGTGGGAATCGAACCCACGACCCGTATCGCAGAAGCCAACCGCCTAGCCACTGCACCAAACGTGTCGTCAAATGTATTAAATATGTAGTATATGTTTTTAATGTAGAAAACGCACAAGAGCTGTTTTCGGGTATGAAAACTATAAATTAATAGGCAATAAATTTTACTACTCAACTTCACATAACCTACAAGCGACCTTCATGTGGAAACTGGACCTAGTAACTCTTGACCTGCTTCCAACCAATAGGTGATAAAAAAGTTATTTATTAAATCTAATCGGTTAATCAGAACAGCCTATTATGTTGGTACTATAAATTATTAGGTGATTAAAACAAGACCTTGTTATTATACGTGTAAGGTGTGGTTTACGATGTTTTAGCCAGGCTATGCTATCAGCTATAAAATGTGGGAATGGAATGCTTCTAGGAGATTCTGAACGGAGATGTCTGAAAGCTACGCGAGTGAATGTTGAACGAATCTGAGTGCGAGGGATAGTATGAATTATCTGTGGCGAGGCGTAAGTGACGACGATAATTACGAGTATGTAAGTATTGAAGCGGTGGATGACTGTTAAATGTTTTAATAAATTAGTTTTACTTTATTTTTTGTCAATCCCACAATAATATAGTCTAATAGTTTTTTTTTCTCATTGTTATTTAATAATAATTCATTTACGTTAAAAGTTGCTTTTTGGATGCTGGCGATTTAGTCACCTGCACCCTTCAAGGGTCATCATTCTACTCGTAATATTAAACAACTTTCACTATAAATCAGCTGGGGCCTGATTCTCCTAAAATAAATCTTGATAAATCACAATCGAACCAAGGCCGAACCGTTCATTCAGACAGTTCTCAATTTCAAAAGCTGTCGAATTGTTTGACACAAAAAACAAAATCAATAATTTTGAAAGTTTTCGAAAACAAAAACTGACTGACGGTTGTGGTTCGATTGCGTTTGGCAACAATTTATTTTAAGAGAATTGGGCCCCTGTTCCCTAGTAAAGTTTAATACCTACACGATCAAAATGTACTGAACAGCTGTTTTTTTTTTATTTCTTTTAAGGCACTGCAGTACAGTGACAGCCCCATCAAAAGCCTGAACGCGTTATTATGTTGAACTCAGACGGTACAATCGCTGAGCAGCAGCGCTGCGGCGCGGACGCAGCGCTGCTGCTCAGCAGCGACGTGTTTCTACTAGAGACTGAACTGACATTGCAGAGCGGTCGGCATGGAGGGCAGCCGCTTCCATTCTGCAAGATCGCCGTGGTACGCACGGCTACTTATCAAACCACACATTTCCTGTATGAGCTGATCTCGCATTGTATAGGCTTTTCGTACAACGAGAGGTGGTAATGCGTAGCTTGTTACGTAGCCGTGAAAAATGATTTATATATGTACAGAAGGTAAACACAGTATACCTTCTGTACATATTTATAGGATAAAAAAACGGGTTCATATTATTACAAAATAACAACAAAATTTTAAAAAAGTCCTAGTTTTTTTTTACTGTTGTTGTGCTAATGTACTGAAAAGAAATTGTTTCTGAACCAGAAACTAATAAGTACACAGTAGTATCGGTATACTGTTAATCATCCAGTTATGAACAGTTTTTAATTAAAAACTTAGAACAGTTTCAGTTATTTATACTACAAGAACACTAGTTCCACTGGAGTCCATTTCTGCCATTGGTAAATCTGCGGACTTGGCGTGTCTGTACATTGAAAATATTTTGGAAGAAAAGTTTTTTTTTTGTGTTAATGGCTAACTACTTATTAAAAATCATTAAGATCATTTTGTTTTTTTTTGGTCTTTTTGACGGTTTGTTTGAGCACGCATCACGTAAAAAGTACCGACTTAATACGGTTGACTTTTATAGGCAAATATAGTGCGTATCTTGCAGTAACATTTTTAGTTTTTATTTCATCGTAATCGGTTCGCTCATTCAAAAGATATTAGAATTTAGGATTCAGATTAATGATTAATTACGGTTTACTCAAGTGCATTTTTCGGGATTGCCCGACTAGTTTCGGACCCAAACGGAGCCCATAATCATGAACTGATCACGCGGCGAGGTCGCGAGTCGAACTCACCACACAGGTTGTCCGAAACTAGTCGGGCAATCCCGAAAAATGCACGTGAGTAAACCGTAATCCTAACTAATAGGTATTATAAATGCGAAAGTAAGTTTGTTTGTTTGTTACCTTTTCACGCCTAAACCACTGAACCGATTATCCTGAAATTTTGCATATACGTTGTCAGGTGTACAGAAACGGACACAGGATATCTTACATCCCGAAAAAAAGTACGGTTTCCGTGGAAAACAACAATAACGTTAATATATGGTGCCACGTGTCTTTTAACTTGAAACTTGAATAGTGTGTTAAGAGTTGATTGTCAAATTCTAAATTAACGCGAGGGAAGCTGCGGGCAAAAGCTAGTTAATCATAAAATATGAATGTGTTTCACGAAAGTTATAATAAGTACAAGAATTTAGGATTATCAAGATAAAGTTTAGTTATAGCGACTCAATATTTTTGGTTTCCGACTTCCACGCGGACGGAGTCACGGGCACAGCTAGTATAGTATAAAGTCGGACCCGATTGCAAATTTATTATTCCACTTATGAAAAAAGTTGGTACGTTTTCCAATAACAGAATAAACTATGCATATTTCTTTGCATTACAAAACCTTCTGGCACAATTAAGTTTTTTTCAAGAATAACGTTTCATTCGCCGTCTTTTTTTTCTATTGGGCCGCTTGTATTCCTAGCACAGCGGTTCTCAAACTTTTTTGACGACCGAACCCTTTTGAAACACTAAATATTTTACGGAGCCCTAAAATAAGCAAGCCCTGGTTTTATGTTGTTTTTGGGGTTCCGTACGCAAAGGGTAAAACGGGACCTTATTACTAAGACTCCGCTGTCCGTCCGTCCGTCTGTCACCAGGCTGTATCTCATGAATCGTAATAGTTCGACAGTTGAAATTTTCACAGACGATGTATTTCTGTTGCCGCTATAACAACAAATACTAAAAAACATAATAAAATAAATATTTAAGGGGGCTCCCATACAAGAAACGTGATTTTTTTACCGTTTTTATATATAATCGTCCGTCTTTCACCAGGCTGTATCTCATGAACCGTGATAGTTAGACAGTTGAAATTTTCACAGATGATGTATTTCTGTTACCGCTGGTTACAAATACTAAAAAAATAGAACAAAATAAATATTTAAGGGGGCTCCCATACAACAAACGTGATTTTTTTGCAGTTTTTATAGATAATGGTACGGAATCCTTCGTGCGCTAGTCCGACTCGCACTTGGCCGGTTTTTTTTCTAATGGGCTAGTTATAGATGTACCTAGCGGTCCCTTTCTACGTAACCGGACAGTTATTGGCTAGACCTGGGGCCCAATTCTCCTAAAAGAAATCTTGATAAATCGCAACCGAACCAAGGCTGAACCGTTCATTCAGACAGTTTTCAATTTCAAAAGCTGTCAAATTTTTTGACACAAAAAATAAAATCAATCATTTTGACAGTTGTCGTCAACATAAACTGACTGACAGTTGTGGTTCGTTTGCGTTTGACTACAAATTTTTTAGTCGGATTGGCTCTGAAGGGTCTCCAGCCAAACCGTCTTTTACAAACTCGCCAGGTATATATACCAGGTGGGTTATCAATATAAATCAACCCCATTTGCCCCCTGACCTCTGGGCACCGAGGATTAGGGGATAAGTTCCCAGCAGTTACGGGTTGACACCTACTTATGGCTTGTAGGGTACTTTTAATGCATGTTGTCTTTACCCTTCGGTTTGGCAATATTGATGGGATATGCCCCAAGTTGTTATGAACTTGATGGAGAAAGTTTGTCTCGTCCGTTTGTCTATCAAGAATGAAATAGAGGTAATTTATGTAGAGTTTTCATATACAAAATGCATTTTTTTTCTTTTTATCTGGATTTAAAAAAAATCAGGAGTTTTGGTATGACCATGCCATCAACAAAGGCACACACAAAAAAAAAGTATGCTTCTTATCTTCGTTTTAGGGCACAATTAACTAAACTATATAGCATCCAGGGGTGTAATGAAATAAAATTCTACTAACAAAATTGATAAAAATCGCAATGGGATTGCAGCTCGACGACTGTTTCATTTTTTTTCTTTTAAGAATACGTAACGGTTGTTCACGCCTTCTTTGAGATTTATTTGTGGTCAACAGAGGTTTTAGTGCTCTATTCTTGTAATTTTGAATGACGAGTCATGTGTGTCAAAAAGGAAAAAAACAATAACGTATGAAACATGGCGTAGTACATTTTTATAGAAATTTTTATAAGCAAATTCAATGTGTAAATGGTTTAGTTCGATAATACAGCTCTACAAAGTTATTCAGTGTTTCATTCAGCAGTTCAAATCAACCTTAGGTCTCAAACAACGGTCAAATGGCCGTAGTTGAGTTGAGTTGAAGTTCGAATACAATTTTAAACAAAAAAAAATAGTACATTCTTATTGGCGTCCAGTAACAAGTCGTTATCTTAAAAGCAAGCCGTTTTTTTAAACTTGGCCCCACACTAGGTTTTCTCCTGTATCATAGGTGCGTTTACAGACACAAGTCTACAAATATACAAACGCCCCGACCAAACAACTACCTGTAAGCCATAAAAATATTTGTTCCGTGCGGGAATCGAACCCACGATACGGAGAAGCCAATCGCTCAGTCTCTGCTCGAAACGTGTCGTCAAAATTGATTGTTTATGATATAATGTTCCTCTCGAATTAAGTTACTGAGTACTTCCAAAAGGATCTTGCAAAAGGGGTTCACGCTGGATACACTTCAAGTTCGATTGCTCCTTTCATGGACCCCTTCTCCATTAAGGTACTTATTAATACATCCATGGACTTTGAAGTGTGTCCGGTAACTTTCGTGAGCTATAGTACAATGACTGAACTATAGAATCTACATACATAATAGGTAATATTAATTTGATGTGAGTATGTTTAAAAATAGCTAATTCTTGTCTATTTTGAATAAAATGAGTTTTGGAGTTTTTGAAGTTTAATATGGAATATATAAAAAGGGGTATTTCACCAACATATCAATAATGTAGGTAGTCCGTAATTATTGACCAGATAAGTTAAACGACGACACGTTTGGTCGTTGGTTGGGTTACGTTTGGTGCAGTTGCTGAGTTCTTGACTTATCAAGAACTCGCTGTAGAGAGCAAAAAAATCGGAGGGTTTAGAACAAACCACGCGTCAATTAACAAAAAAAACTGATCCATATCTTTTAATTTACTTTTGTAAGTGCGTCCATAACCCTTTGCCATAAGTTTTGTTACAATTTCTTTTAATACTTTTTTTTTCGTTTAGTTGTGTGTCGACCTTTTTTTTTGTTCCGTGAGAACTGTCAGATATTTTTTTTAGTAAAAAGTTTTTATTAAAAAAAATCTTTGTCCCACACAAGATCGCTAATGGGTTAACTTTTCGGGACTTGCAAATTTTACCTGTGACTTTTAGGTTGAAAAAAACAAGGATACTGAAAAAAAAAACGCTGGAGGTTTCACGACTTTTTGTTGTTAGCAATTCACAAAGGGGAGTGATGGAAAAAAATATTCCATCATTTGTCAGAATTCTTTTAACATAAAATATGCATATTCATTTAAGTGCCGCCGACTGAGAGAAGTATTTTTATATAAATATTAAATTTTTATGAATGTTTTCAAAATAATTCTTGGCAAAACTGAAAACGTGGATCGCACGATCGAACGTTATCAGTTTGAACATTTCCATATTGAAGCAATCATAGTCACACAATTCAATTTATTCAGGTTCCAATTCCGCTTAGCGCCCACTAACAGAGCCGCTCATCCATCTACTCCAAGAAGGGGAAGATACTTTTTATCTTCAACAAAGGTTCTAAGTAGTTTCTCTTGGATTGGCGCGGGAAAATCAAAAGGGGAAAATTAAAACAACGTATTGCCGTATTTTTTTCTTGATTTTTTAAATATTTTTAGAGACTTTTTAGAGAGCTACATAATTTTAAGCACTACATTGTAACAATACCCGATTGTACTTGTTTTTTTTTTTAAAAGAGTGTTCTTTTGCTTTCTTGCCCGCTCTTCTCCATAGGACCTACTTTTTGGAACCGTGCAACTAAATTATCGGGATGTTTCTTAAGTGCATATACTATACTATTCGAAATAAAAACAACTTTGAATCTTAAAGAGGAACCAGTACAGAGCAATCAATTATTTTTAAATATAATGTCTTTCAAACTTCCAACCCCTTAAATCTTTTAATTAAATGCGCACTCCACGTTTATAGCTAAACAAATAAATTATAATGATAATAAAAACATTTTACGGTTTGGTTGACACCATAAAGGAGCGAGTGATTCCGGGCGTTCGACTAGTCTTTTGTTTCGCGATCTATGATTTGTTTTTATGTTTTTTTCTAAACTGACATTCTGTAAGGAGTTTGTATATCTTTTTTGATTTGGCTGAATAAGCAAGGGGTTATGATGGGAACCTATTGTTTATTTCGAATAAGATAAATTTTGAGATAAGTACCAAAATATACTGCTTGATATTTTCTCACATACGACATTTTTAAATTTTCCAAATTTAATTCAATAAGTATATGTATTTGAAAAAATCGCTTGAAAATGGAGTAAAGTTCAAGTTTTATGAGAACCTAGTTTCGCTCCTGTGTGTCGCTAAAAAGAAGATATCCATCAAATTGGTCTTTTTCTTTCCGAGTTTCGACTATATCTGTGCTAAGTTTCGTCAAAATTGGTTCAGTAGTTTAGTCGTGAGAAGTATCAAACAGATAAGTAGACAAACTCACTTTCGTATTAATAATTTAAGTATGGACATTAGCTGCATAGTTTCAACAATATAGTTTCCATGATCCCTTATATACCTACCGTTAAAATGGCACATCTAAAAACCGTTTAAAATACCATTCAAAATATTAATCATTTAATCCCATTTCCGCCACAAAACATGAAACCACGAATTCAATTAATTCTCTAAATTAAAAACTAAAAAAACAGCCATTCCCATAAAATGATAGCGTGATGGTTATCCATTACAGAACGAAAGCACTAGACTGTAAAAGCCGAGTTCTCACAGACAATATAAAAAAAAAAAGAATTCCGAAGAGGTTTGAACTCGTGCAAAAAAATCCGCGCGTACGCTCCGCTGAATCGCAAGGGTGCTTTATTATAATCTATTTATTCTTCCCTCTCTTTTTAACAGGGGATAGAGATATATTTCAGTCTCCCTCTCCCCTTAATTAAAGGCATAACTGACCCTGCAAGTGCTTGAGAAGTGCTTGTCTTTTGTTTTATTATGGCGCAGTTACAGGGTGAGAGCCCTTAAAGTTTTGTGTATTGACTTTGAACTTGGTAGTGCGATTTTTGGAAATGATACGGTCAGCAAATCGATTTGTTAGTATGTTATATTTTAAAACCTCAAGCACGGTAATTATAGACACAATAGATAAGACAATTAAGTGTCGTCCTGGGACGACGGGCGGTACGCAACCGGTTAAGCTAAGTGTCGTGGAAGCCTGGAGGTTATAGACCTATTTGTTAGGCACCGGGTGACGTTTTCAATGTCATATGTACTTTCTTCATTAATCTAGAACAGAGGTTCTCAAACGCCTACTTTGAGAATCAATCATTTTCTAACGCCACCTAAAATGTTAACTTTACTATAAAATATCTTAAAAATCACTATCGCAATCATCACTTTTATCGCCCTATACCACCCTTTAGGCTTCTAGCATACACAAGGGGGCGTTATCGCCCACTTTGAGAAAGTCTGATCTAGGAAACATAACCACTGATATACTTCTATACTGATATACTGGTGAAAGAAAACATCGTGAGGAAACCTGGACTTAATGGTCTCAAATCATGAACCTGCAGTGAGCAAGCGTGTTGTTGATTAATGCTCGTTCCTTCTCTGTATGAGAAGAGGCCTTTGCCCAGCAGTGGGACAGTTACAGGCTAATATTTATTTACATTTTAGGTAAGTAAAGTTTAGTTTTGAAATTTTTACAACCTTCTTCAGTTTTCAACCTAAATTGTAGTATTTGTTACTCACGGTTGTAAGGAAACCCAACGTATTAATAAGTCATCACCATATCCTACAGAGAGATACATTTGCTAATACGCGATGGCCAGTTCCTTTCATCAAAAAGGACTCTGAAGACGGTGATAAAACAATACCAATAGAAGAGAGTACATACATTAACGACATGAATTTATTTATCACGGAAATGGTAGTCATTTCGATGATTTCTTGAGGCTTTTTTTTCATTCCCATATTTGGGTAACAAACAACATCACAATAAGTTTTTTTTTTAAGTATTCGGGCATACTATATTAATAATTGTGACATCCACTTCGTCTACCACTAATTAATAGATAATTTAAAGTGTTACGAGAGGCTTGATTAAGATTTAACAATGACAGGTGACAGTTGATACACCACGCACGTACGTGGTGTTCATTACTATATTTATTTATTTTATTCTTTATGCACAAAATTAGTACAGAGGCGGACTTCATGCCTTAGGCAATATTATTGTGTGATGTGCTCTCTTGCGGTTTGTATGGATAGCATAATCACCAGCGTAATCAGCTCATTACTGTCCCACAGTTGGGCAAGGCCTCTTCTCAGAATGAGAAGGTTTAGGCCTTAGTCAATCACGCTGGTTTATGAAGATGGGCATTTGTACACAAAATCTTTCATCATCTGTTCTGCCTACCCTTTCCCCCCTTTATCCCTTTGACCCCAATATAGTTGATATTGGGTCAGTTTCCTGTAAAGTGTAAATATTTTACACTGAGCGACTGCTATCAGACCTCCGCAACCCAAAATCCTTAAATCATCAGTAAGTTCGAAGTTAAGTCTTTTTGTATTTGCAATTTAATTTATTGTTTTTTCCTTAAATCCTAACTAATCCTAATAACTATCCTAATCCTAACTAATACTATGAATGCCAAAGTAAGTTTGTTTGTTACCTTTTCACGCCTAAACCACTGAACCGATCGTCCTGAAATTTTGCATATACGTTGTCAGGTGTACAGAAACGGACATAGGGTACTTTTCATCTCAAAAAAAAGTACTGTTCCTGAGGAAACTAACAATAACGTTCTTATGATAATAGATGGCGCCACGTGTCTTTCGAATCATGATTGAATTATATTATTATAGAAACTTTAGTAGTGTGTTAAAGAGTTGATTGTCAAATTCTGAGCCGTGATCTCAAAGAGATACAAGAATAATAATAATTTATTTATTTTCTCATCACAAATGTTGCAGGTAGGTACAGAAAGTGCTTAAACTATTAAACATATAAAAACATTTGTGAGAGACTGGTGCCCGAAGAAGGCATTGAATACCTGTGTTACGGGTCACCAGGCCCCCCAACTCTTACAGTTAGACTTTGTGTGATAATAGATCAAGTATGAACTAGGTAGTTGTGTGATGCAGTTTATAATGCTTAAATTATGTAAAAGAAAAAAATAAATAATTACTGCTTCTAAAATGGATATAATGAAGAGTTTTATGTGTGTGTACGTGTGTGTGTACGTGTGTATGTGAGTGAATGTATGTGAGTAGGTTAATATGAGAGGGTGTATGTCGGTGTGTGTGAGTTTATGTGGGTTGGTTGTGATGCGTGGGGATTTAGATGTGGGTTAGCGGATTGGAATCAGCAGACATTCAGTTGCATGATAATCAAGAGTTTTCAGCCATTTAGATAAGGTTAATTTACAGGTTGATTTACGAAGAGGGTATATTGATAGTTTTGTATTAACTTTATTATACAGGTATCCTCCAAGAAAACAGTAAAATCTTTGCGAGAGACTGGTGTGAAAAAAGCCATCAAGACAGACATTTCCTTTTCTACGTTTATTCTTCATGAGATTTGGGTCATATTTAATTTGTGTATGTTTTTTAATTAAAATTGTAAGTATAAAGGTCTGTCTGACCGTTAGTACATCCCAGCGATTATACAGATCAGAGGTTGGAAAACGAAAAGGCAGTCCAGCTCCAACCTTGAGAATGGCTCTTTGCGCCCTTTCCACCTCCATAAGGTACCCCTTTCCTGCCCCTCCCCAAGAAGTTATGCAGTAGTTAATAATTGACTGGCAGAGAGCAAAGTACACCATTTTTGTAGTTTTAAGATTCGCTACATGCCTTAATGTCTTGAAAATGTATATTAGTTTCCGAATCCTAGTAACGAGAACGTCGATGTGTGGCTTGAACGTTAGTGTCTGATCCATATACACTCCAAGATATCTGATGATATCCGTTCTCTGCAGGGGTGGGCAGAGGCATGGTGAAAGTTCCAGATCGGTACACGTGTGAGCAATAATGTTGAGAGTTGTTGGTGGAAGAAGATTTCTCCTAGTCGCAAAGGCAATATATTTTGTTTTTGATACATTTAGTGTCAACACATTGTTTTTCAGCCATAAGCAGACCTGATCAAAACCATGTTGAGCACTTTGAAAAACCTCTTCCCAGGTTTTTCCACTAAAGAAGAGCGCTGTGTCATCCGCAAAGGATAATAACTTTCCGTGTAAAGGTTGGAGTTGACACAAGTCATTAATATAGACCAGGAAGAGGCTAGGACCTAAGACACTGCCCTGGGGCACACCGTAGTGGACAAAGAGTTCATCACTAATCCAGTTGTCAATTTTAACGCGTTGCTTCCTATGGCTTAAGTAGTCTCCGAGCAATTGTAAAGGGGTACCTCTGACACCTATTCTTTCCAGTTTGTTTACAAGCATTGGAATAGGAACCGTGTCAAAGGCCTTGGCTAAGTCTAAAAACACCGTAAGACACTTATTTTTATTGTCAAGATTAGTAACAATCTGGTTAGTGAGTTCATGTACAGCGTCATCGGTCGACCTGCCTGAACGAAATCCAAACTGGGCTGGTGAGAGGAGGCTGTTAGTCTCAAGGAAGTTCATGAGGCGTTTATTGATCAGTCGTTCCAAGATCTTGGACAAAGTAGGAAGGATCGAAATTGGCCTGTAATTATTGATGGATTCCTTGTCACCTCCCTTGTGTATAGGTTTGACAAGCGCTATCTTCAACGCCAGTGGAAAGATACCAGTAGAAAACGACAAGTTGCAGATGTGAGTGAGTGGGAGAGTAAGTGTTTTAGCGTAGCGCTTTAATACTTTGCCAGATATATGATCCACTCCCACTGCCGCATCCTCTCTCAGGTCAAAGATGAGTAGAAAATAATAATTTTCTTATCAGACTTCTGCTAACCATACAAAAATTAACCAATAAAAACCGAACTACTCAACTATAACACGTCAAACTGTCAAACAAAAATGTCGTTCATAACGAATTGGTTTAATTTATGACTCATTAATGCACATAATGTTAACATAAAAATGTTTGCCTGATCAATATTTATGTCATGTAGATCATGGGATCGAAGAGGGGATGTTATTGCTAAAGAATAATTATCAAGGTATTGAAATGTGGTTGTACATAATTTGCAGTATTCTTGCGGTTAGCATAATCAGCCCACAGTCCCACTGTTGGGCCTCTTATCAGAATTTATATATTCACTAGCTTTTGCCCGCAGATTCGCTTGCGTGAAATTTTGAACCCGTTAAGTGACGATTTTTCATACAAACTTTCATCCCCTATTTAACTCCCTTAGGGGTTGAATTTCGAAAAAATCTTCCTTATCGTCTACATTATAAAGGGACCTTCTTCCTTCTTCTTCTAGGTTCAAGGGCTTGGGCTGGGCGTTGATGAGTCAGTTAGTCAGTCAGGACTTTTCTTTTTATTTATATATTCATAGAGTGAGAGACGGGTTTTTTTAAGAATATTTTTGAATGATAAATCATCAGAGCTTTTCTTAAAAAGTTTGTTAACGAAGAAAAACATGGTTTTCGGGTCAACGCTCAGAAATTTCCGTAACGAATGTAGACTAAAACGCGGAAATTAAGACTAATTCACGTCAATGGGTACAGTCTACAGTACAATCTTCGTATGGTGAAAAGCTAAATTAAGCATTGTGATGACAATATAGGATTTAAATTAGTTTGTTGGTATCTCTAAGTTCATATGGCGGTGTACCTTGGTTCGCGCTCTGGTGGTGTATGTAAACTCAGGACACTTTTTTGTGAATTTTGTACTAGACCATTGGTTCATGTATTACTACGTCATTTGACGCGATTCACGCGATTTGACTTCTGCAGCCTACTTTCAAACGGGACACAACCGCAGCAAGTCGATTTCTGCAAGCTTAAGCAAGCACTTGCTGCAATAACTTGCGCAGTACCTAATTAAAAGGATTTCGCGCTTTTGATTAACTTCACATCATAACATATTTTCTAGCCTTTTAACCATGCAAGTATTTTCAACATCTATACATATCATAATACAGGGTGTAAACGAATTCGTGTAATTCCTTCAAACCAGATGATCTATTAATGGTATAGATTAACCTCGCACGGGTTTTTTTTTTTTAATGTGATACAAAATTTCGATGCCATCCACAAATGAATGAAGGCACGGCGTCACAGCTGTCGGGCACGACTAGCGCGATATCACTCCACGCAGTCAGTTAACTCGAGGCGCTAAAATTACTCAGACACAGAATACCATGTTTCATTTTTTGAAAACTTTTTTTTGATGTTTCTGAAAAAAACCCATGCAGGGTCAATCTGTGTCACCAGTAGATCACGCGGTTTGAAGGAATTACACGAATTCGTTTACACCCTGTATAATCTGTAGACATGGCGTAAGTATACTGTGTACGGTACAAATGAAATTAAAAAAAATAACGGTTTATTAAGGATACTAATAAAATCCATTTCGATAATTTTTGGAACATTTGTCCGTCTGTTTGTCGTTTTTTTGTGCACGCATCATGTAAAAGTACTGACTCAATGCAATTGACTTTTATAGACAAATATTGTATGTATCTCGAATTAAAATTTAGTTTTAGTTTCATTCTAATCGGTTCGCTCAATCAAAATATATTAGAATTTAAAGTTATCAAGAAGAAAGTTTAGTTATTGCGACACAGTTTTTGTATCCACGCGGACAGAGTCGCGGGCACAGCTAGTCTCACCTAAAAACGACTGCAAAAAAGAAATGTATACTCCATATCCCCCCGGATCTTGTAAAATGGCATAAATTATAATATTTGGGACACCTCACATAGATACAGCGACAAGGAATAAAAAGATTGGGTAAGATAAAATCTATACTGCTTACACAAGCGAAACCGGATGCATTTACTATACTATGAGCAAGTCTTGCTAAAACATCCGTTGGTTTATAGCTCCAGAAATTATTATTAATTATCTCTTACGTATAAAGCTTTTACAGATAATCTGTTTTATGTCCCTAATTAGCACATGGATAATCATTTTATAATCGCCTTTACATATTAAAAGTGTGGTGTTCACCAACATAAAATCTCTGGAAATCTAAAAAAAAACTGATCCTGGTTAATTTTTGAGACAACGGTTTTTTATATACAGGGTGTAAAAAGACCCATCACATAGCCGAAATCTACGCACTCTGTACATGAAACTAAACTACATTGACCAAAAATAATTGCTGGGAAACGACTTTTATTTTTTGGCATAAAAAAAACGCTTTTTTATGTAGCGCGCAATGTGTGGTTGTGGCGATGCCGCGCGTTTGCATGCGTGCAGCGGCCACACAGCTGAGCCAAGGCGGTCGTGTGCGTTTGATATTCGTTGCGTTTTTGTAACTCTAATGCGTAATTTGTGAAGAAAAATTGATAATTTTGATAAGGTTGTTTGGAAGAAAGTTTAGTATTATCAATTAGAATACGTTTTTGAAAAAAACTACAAATGAAAAATGCATACGTTGACCTTCAATATCTCCAAAACCAATGGTTTCCCAGGTATGGTCTGGTAGAAAAAAATGATCCCAATGATGGGTAGAATATGTGGTTTTCATTATCGTTAAGGGTCTTTTTACACCCGATATTTTTTTATTCTTAGGCGATATATTTTCTGCAATTAATCCGAGTCACCAACATAAATCTTAATAATTCGGAAAATAGCATGCTAGCTTATTCAAATAAAAATAATTTTATAGACTATTGGGATTTTATTAATTTTATTTGAGTACTTAGTATTACATATTATAACTTTCGTGAGACACATTCATATTTATGAAGTTACGGTTTACTCACATGCATTTTTTTAGATTAAGGGCTCCGTTTGTGTCCGAAACTAGTCGGGAAATCCCGAAAAATGCACGTGAGTAAACCGTAAATAATTATGAATATAGTATTAAATAGTCTATAAAATACTTTTTATTTAAATAAGCTACTCACTCGTATCATTCTTAGTTTCCGAGATATTGAGGTTTATGTTGGTGACCAGATTCATTGCTCCCGACTGCCGATATTATATTAAATATATAATTTTAATGTATTTCGCCTGCCAAACTACGGCGCAGATGGTAAGCAGTATTCGAATACAGTTATCCTCTTAAAATAATATGCTAGCTTTGTCCACAGCGAAGATATAGGGGGGGTGAAAAGGCCGCGAATGGCTTCGAGAAAAGATGGTACGGCCGTGCCCGCTTTGCTCGAGACTTGGCGGGGCACTACCGTGCCCCCAGATTTAAATAATGTGAAAACGCAACTACTTAAATCTCACCTAATTTAATATAATAACTTTATATTTTGTACATTGCGCCAGCGATTCGCAGGCCAGACATTTATCATCTACAGTATGTATGTTATGTTATACCTTTCAATCGTCAGATAACTTTTATCTGAGAAATAATTTTGTTATTTTGACAGTTTTTGAATAGAAACTACGTCAAACCGCCATATTTATTCCTCAGATAAAAGTTATCTCTAATAAATTATGTCTAATAATGTCAGTGATATTAATATCTGCGTCTAATTTACTGGTCAAATATGACACGTGTAGTCAATGAAACAATAGGAATAAAATCTGGGCTTCGAGCTGGAGATTAATTAGAGAGAATTTTGGCGCAGGCGTGTTTAGCAGGAGTGCGTACTACTTCCAAATTCGTAGAAGAGGTTCATAGTAATAATTCATAATAAGTATAACATTAAAGTCCGGCCAAGCAGTTTACCTACTATGTTCCGTCGTGTGTATGTGAGAGCCAGACGGTATGGGGGAATTCCTCTATATCTCTGTTACTTGGATTCTACGACGGTCAAACGCGATCAAGTCAAAATTAAAAAAAAAGTAATAAAATAAGTCCAAAGAGCAAAAAGTATAGATGGCGGGAAATAATATATCGAACATAAAATTAATTTCTAACTAATGAGAAAAGTTTACGCAGCCCCAAAGTAACTTGAACTTTCAGGCATCATAATTCTCACACAATTTATGTATTCTACATAATGTATTACATAAAGGTAACAGTTGCAACTTGAATGTCTTATTGAATAGGAACCCGACTCACCGTATCCTCAGCTCCGGTACAAAAAAGTAATCCCTATTGCACAATGAGATGGTCCGCGGACAAAAAAATACCAACTGTCATCTCACAAATCACTAGAAACTCCTTAAAACACACAGTTCTTATTCAATTAAAAATATAAAATTAAAAAATAACAACACATTCCAAAAACGATTCCATTTTCGAATAAAACCGCCGAAAACTTAAAAATGGAAAAGCTCTCGCGCAACCGTGCATTCGCGCGCAAAGCTCGCGTTCGAATAAATGGAATTCAAACTTTACCTGGGGTCGGTGTGACATTACATGTGATGTTCTATCTCTTTCTTTCCTATGTTCTATGGTTATGTGTGAGTGAGAGGTGAAATTTATTGAAGGTGGAACGGTCGGAAAGATGTTAAAAGTTTTTTCTTCAACCGGTGCATTGTTTTCCCGCGTTATCTTCAGCGGTCTGTTGATAACTATGTCTTCGATAAGAGCCATTGATAAGAATGCCATTAAAACTTTTTGAATGGACTCCTTTGTGAGGGAATGTCGATAGGGCTGGCAAATAAATGATCATTATGTTCCATTGATAAATGTTGGGTGAATTATTAATACTAAATTAAGATCGTCATTACTCTCATTCTAAAGTTAAGAATGCAGATGTTTAAAATTCCAATTATGATAATGAAAACTCAAACTATAACATCACGCCTGCATTCCCCGAAGGTTGGGCAGAGGTGTACAGTACACCCTCATTTAACACTTTGCCCAACCTGGGGATCGAAACCAGGACCTCACGGTCAGCAGTCGTGCTTGTGACTACTAAACCAACGAGACAGTCAAACTATACTACCGTCAAACAGTCAGACAATAATTAAAACAATCTGAAACTACTATAATTAACAACACATAAGATAAAAGATTTGAAAAAAAGAAATGTTAAGATAATTCAAAAGCTCGCTTTTTTCTTGAATTAGTTGAACAGTTGAAACATACGTTTTGTAGAGAATCTGAAACCGTTTTATGTGAATACTAGCTTTTCGCTCGCGTTAATTAACCTCAAAAAACTCTTAACACACTATTAACTTGTATAATAATAAAATTCAATCGTGATTCGAATAACACGTGGCGCCATCTATGAACGTTATTGTTGTTTTCCTTGGTAAAAGTACTTTTTTTCGGGATGAAAGGTACCCTATGTCCGTTTCTGTACACTTGACAATGTATATGCAAAATTTCAGGATGATCGGTTCAGTGGTTTAGGCGTGAAAGATAACAAACAAACAAACTTACTTTCGCATTTATAATATTAGTTAGAATTACAAATTCTAACAGTTAAGTAAAATGATCGAGTCACTGTAACTCCGTTAAGTTGTGTGGTTAGCGGTAGTTATGTTGGTCAGTGGGTTCGACCCCGTTTGCTGCAATTAAACGATTGCATACTCATGGATTTCGCGTTTGTGTGACATTTTCTCTTTAATGTTTTGTTAACGGAGTAATTTTGATTACTAGTGCATATTCTCACGCTTGTTATTCTCCGAAGGGGTAAGCAGAGGTGTTGTCCTATTACTGGAGTCTATACAAAGTTAGTCGGAAAAGGGGTAGTAATCCGAAAGGTTGTAAAAGTACGCATAATAATGTATAACTTTTGTTCTACAACTTTCCCCAAAAGTCAATAGTTTAAGAGAAATTGCTGTTGGAAAATCTCCTAATAAACAATTCATAATTTTACCAGGTACCCTTTTACAATACCTTCAAAAATAAAATAATCCGTTAAGACAAACAAACACACACACTCCATACACACATAAACACACACACTCCATACACACATCTCAAGAACACCCCCACACCACACATACACACACAGACCACGTTGTAGAATTAAAATATGTAAAATAAACTATTGTTGTACTTAGTATTAGTTGTACCTAACCACATTTCTTACTTTTATTAAGTTTTGGAACGCTGTCGTCTCCTCTCTTGGAGGTGGGCGCTTAATGGCTGCGACACAGTTTTCCTAACTAATGTAGCTGTTAACAACCACAAAATTTTGTACACTTGTTGATGTTCCAATAAAATATTTGATTTGATTTGTTCAAAAATTACATAAAAAATACGCTAAAATCTATCTGTCCTTAGCTATGATCAGCTGACATTTTAGGTCATATTTGGGGTCATTAATTAGAAGCTCCATTTTCTGAATTCGTAACTAAAGAAGGTATGAAGATTTTTTGAATAAACCGCCCGCTAAATGGCCCGCGGATTAGTACCCCCTTTCCGACTTACCTTGTATACCTACGTTTCGCCTCTTGTATTTAGTCCCATGTAATGGGGTCCACTTTTCGACTTCTTGTATAGGACTGCCTCGTTGGTCTAAAGCACGACTGCTGAGCGTGAGGTCTTGGCTTCAATCCCTAGGTCGGGCAAAGTGTTATTTCGGTTTTTCCGTGTAGAATTTCTCAGTAGATGCCTGGAGTCTGGATTTGTGCCCGGTTGATAGCAATAGGCTTGTTCCCTATTACATGGGACTTAAACTAACAGGGAAATGAGGGTGTAGTATACACCTCTGCCCAACCTTCCAGGGAATAGAGGCGTGATGTTACGTCTACAGAAAAAACCGAACAAGTGCGAGTTGGACTCGTTCACGAAGGTTTCATGTCTGTTGTATGGGAGCCCCCTTAAATATTTATTTTATTCTGTTTTTTAGTATTTGTTGTTATAGCGGCAACAGAAACACATCATCTATGAAAAATTCAACTGTCTAACTGTTCATGAGATACAGCCTGGTGACAGAGGGACGGACAGCGGAGTCTTAGTAATAGGGTCCCGTTTTACCCTTTGGGTTCCGTACCCTAAAAATAACAAAATGGCGGTTCTAACAAACTTCGAATTTAAAAATTCCTGTTTTACAGCGCCGTCTTTTGTTTACTCAATGATGCCTTGTTTGCACACTATGTCTGAAGACGCAACCGTGTCCTAAAATAACAAGAAATATGATTTAAAAAAATTAAACATAAATTATTTCAAAATGACTATACCACAGCGAATCGCATTTACGTGAATCTACCGTGACGCTATTGAAAAAAGCCAAGCTATTTTATTTTTTGATAAAAACTGTCTATAAATAATATGAAACATTTTCTGTTTTTCTACGGAAATAAAGAATGTTGATATATTTATTGTAAGACCCTATGTAGTTGACAAAAGAATTATGTAGTGCTGACAAAGGCATCTGCCGCCAGCAGTTTTTTTATAACACAACCCGTCTATGATTTTAAAGATACAAAGTCCTTGTATTTTGTTAGGAATTGAGTGAAATCCTGGCCGGTCTAATACTATTAACAAAATTGTTACCAAACCGCAAATGAACCACACCCGTTAGTCAGTTTTCGAAAATTGTCAAAATGTTTGGTTTCGTTTTTGCTGTCAAACAAATTGACAGATATTGGAAACGAAAACTGACGGTTTTGCTTCGGTTCGGTTGCGATTGATCAACGTTTCTGTTAGTAGAATTGTCTCCCTGATTAATTTTGGAAAATCAGTTTTGGCTATTTAACATAAACTTTCCCCGGTCTTTTATCTCAAAGCGACGCCCTGGGCACAGTAGATATACAAGGTGTAACTTAAATAATGCACAACCTCTTAAGGGGTCACTGTACTCATCATTATAAACAACTTTTACTATGGGACTAAACCAGAAATCGCGTTTTTTTTTATTAATAATAATAAAATTAATAATCCCTACATTTATGTTACAAACTCGTCAAAATGTAGGGAACCGCAGATATTTTTTTTGTGATTTCATTTTTGGTCCCATAGTAAAAGTTGTTCTTAATGATGAGTAAGTACAGTGACCCCGTATAAGGTTGTGCGTTATTTAAGCTTGTATAACCTTGAATAAGCTAAAGCAGTACCTCAACCAATTATAATCGCCTAAATTGAAACACTCACACAGACACGCACTGTTTATTGAGTAGTTTTGTTTTTGTATGGGACTGTATCTCGCACTTACCTTAGAAGTCTTGTTGCAGTGTGTGTCTGTGTGAGTGTGTCAATTTGGACGATTGTAGGTAGTTGAAGTACAGCTTTAGCTAAATATATATTGTGTGCCCTGGGCCAAAAGTAAGCCCAATAGGGTATTTGATTAGGTACTATTAAAAATATACAACAATTTAGCATTATGTTAAAGAAAGTATAGATAGAACACAGTATGTGAAAAATAAATAAAATCGATGCAAAAATAGAGAGGATACACGCTCTCGAAGTTTGCTTAGGAGGCATTTTCTGTTCTTTTCACGCCGTCACGCGATATTGTACAGAGTGGTGTCAAATCACTATGAAGTTTTTAAGGTATGACGTCATTTTTCAGTAGTGTTGTCTCTGTCTTGTGAACAATTTTAAACCGTTTATAACTTGGACTTTTTATTAAATGATTTCTATTATCTAAATCTATATCTTTTAGGAAATGGCGTGCGTTTTTATAATAAGCTACCGAAATCTGTAACTGATCTTACCGAGGGAAAGTTTAAAGCCCATATTAAACGTGTCCTTATTCAAAAAGCATATTATAAGACTAAGGACTACGTTGACGACAAAGGTGTTTGGAAGTAACTCCTTCTGCACATGTGGCTTCCCTGGTACCTCATTAACGTCGTATGTGTATGTCTATTAACTAACCTCATTACGATTACCTTTTTTTTTATTACTATCGTTACTCTCAAGATATCTTTATCTTACTATACAGTGATTTTCTTTGTAATGTGTTTTGATGACAATTAACCATGTCAGTTGTTTTATATAGTTTAGCGTCCTTTTACCTTTTGTAAATGTGAGAGCTTTGTAGACTTGCTAGATGCCTGGATACCTAGTTAATTTGTGACCATATTTTTCATTTTGTTTTTTGTGTGGTTCCTGCTCCTAAGTCTACTTTGTTCTCTCATATCTAAGTCATAACTGTACCCACTCAAATTGTTAAAGATATGGATTTTAAAAGAGTAACCATGGAGTTTCTTGCCGGCTCTTCTCCATAGGAAACGACTAATTGGAACCGTGCACCTAAATTCGACTTTTCATAAGCGCCTGTAATGGTTTATGTGAAATAAAAACTTTTGATTTTGATTTTGAATGTTTCACAATTTTTTCGCTGATGGTATTTATTTTTGTAACAGTATCGAGAAAACGAATAAAATAAAATAAAAAAATACGATATCCCTATTTCTATTGCTATTATTGAGGTAATTTAAAGCTGTACCTACACACGTAGATGTTAATGCTCATTCTTCCTGAGATGGCCAGTAAATATTTCAACACTTTTTTAGTTTTTATTTTTGTAAGTGACAAATTACAATCATTAGAAAGTACCACATGGGAAGTGATGATGATAAACCTATTAATATTATTGATTTCTTTTCAACCACAAATCAGCGTGAAAAACAATTAATTCATAACAAGAAGTTTCTTTGAAATAACAACTTTTTACACAAAACATAATGTATTATTTCCTACGGCTGTCATGAATAGTAAAATAGAACAGTTTGTCAGGGAAACAAATTAGTGCACGAACGTTAAAGTATATTTATAACGTCAAGAGATAGACTCATGCGCAAGTTACGCACCTGCTATCCAATAACAATGCGGCTCTCAAACTGTTGGGTTGTATTAAGTGTGTAGAAGTATATTTTTTATTTCGATAAAAAAATAGAAATCCAAGATACAATTAATTAATAATTTGCAATATTAGAAGGAACTTATTTATGCGGAAACTTTGACAATAATGTATTGTAGAGACAGGTTTTTAGGTATTCTTGAAATCATTCATTCTAAACATTGACGTACTCGTAGAAACACACAAAATAACTTTATTAAAATACTTTGATTCTAGTACTATTGCTTTTCATTATTTCGCAGAATGTGTGAAAAGTAGAGTATTTTCCTCGGGAATAAAGAAGTCTTCGTCTTGGGCGAGCTTGAATCCTTTGCTGCGCCCAGGATTCTAGTCTTAACTCCTTCGCTGCGTTCAGAAGTATCCCCATCCCTAGATTCCTCCGTTACAACCCGCCTGCCAAGTGTGGTGATTATGGCAAACCCACCCTATTGAGAGAGGCCTATGTCCAGCCGTGGACGTCTTTCGGATGAATCATCATCCTCCGTTACGATCGGGATTCAATATGGCGCCCGTGACGTAAGACACTGCTTTATCCCCTTAGTGAATAATGGACTATTTTCAAGGGTTTGGCTGGTTGACTACTTTCTCAAAGGTCAAAAAGAAACAGAAAGATCTCAAGGTCTTTCTCTTTACTTTCTGTCTTCCTTTGAAAGGACTGTCTGTTTAACGTTTAAACAATTCTTTCTAAATCTTTGAGAACCATGCCTTCACACTTTGCTCACTAATATTTATATTGTGAGTCCGTATATTTTACGTATTCCTAATTATACGGTTGTAGACAGGTGTAAAGCCTTATTGCTCCTATTGTAGGTGTTACCGACATTCTCCAATGTTATCGTTGCCTTGTTAAGTCACAGTTGTCAATAAACCTTATATTAATACACTACGGAGCAATGAATCCGGGACACCAATATAAACCTTAATACCGCAGAAACTAAGAATAACAGCTTATTTAAATAAAAAGTATTTTAAAGACTATGTAATACTACTCAAATTAAATTAATAAAACCTTTTAAATCTATACACATAATAAAATCGTAACGTACATTTATATCGTTTCGTAAAGATGTTAAAACTGTACATTAAATATTTTTGGAAACAAGTACCTAAGTGAAACAATACATACCCTAGGTGCCAAAAATTACATTTTTAGATTTTTTGTCTCTTTGTTCGTTTGTATGTTTGAGCTTTACGCTAGTGCTACTGGACAGATTCAGTTGAAATTTGGCAGCCACACGCGTTAAAAAACGAGTCAGGTTGTAAGGTACAAATTATCACGATACTGAGTATGGATGATGAGCAGTAACGTCGGTAAGCAGAGCCGGCTACCGCAGTGTGTGGCCTGCGGGCGGCGGGTTATGGGACCCATCGCCCAACCAGTAACATGCCCGAGAACGCGGCGCGCAGTGTTCGGCGCGCGCCTCTCAGGAGGACGTGCGGGTAGGCCCCACAGTAGAAGAGGTCCGCCAGGGGCTGGCGAACTGAGGCCTACTGGGGTTGCGGTGCATGCAGCTGCGAATCCCGCAACCCTGACTAAGGGTCAGGAGAAGGAACACCGTGGGTTTTTAGCCGGTAGGAGTCCGGCATACCCCTTCGCCTTCCCCGGGCGAAGGGCATCCATGAGGACTATCACACGACATAAGAAGAAAGAAAAAAGAGTTTGTCTGGAACCCGGAGAAGGACATAGGTTTCTTTTATCCTGAAAAAGTCGATCGATAAACGAAATCCACGCGGACGAAGCCGCAGGCGACCTCTAGTTATTTATAAAATATATTTGCCTTTGAGTAGTTAGTGATGCAGGTTGGAATACCTTGATCAGTATCGCCGTCTATAAAGTTATCATAATGTACAAACAGACGTTGTCTACTTCAGAATATCTTAAACAACAGTTTGTTAGTTAATTGAAGTTAATTCACTAACAAACCTGCGGGAGCGACGATGTCGACGCGACGAAATGTTTGTTAATACTTACCTATATTTTTACATGCTGCACCGGTCGACGTCATCATGTCAACGCCGGCTGTCAGTGAAACAAGTGCTGTAGCTCTGTCTCGTAGGTACGTGTGTGACAGCAATGCTGAGCGATGGCCGTTTTGCGAGGATTTGACGCTTATTTTCCCAAGTTCTAAATTTTTTTGTGTTACTATTTTTTATAATTATATTTATTGTAAATTGGTACAACAGCGCGGCGGCCCAACATAAAATGGGCCGGCTGCTAAAAGCTAAAAAGGTTGGCCACCCATGTTTTCGAGCTAGGGTTGGCCAGCGATACCCGTCGTCCGACCAGCAGGCCCGAGAAGGCGGCGCGCCGAGTTCCGCGCGCTCCTTTCTGGAAGAAGTGGGGCAAGGCTCCACAGAAGGACAGAACTCCCAGGAGCTGGCGGAACGAGGCCTGCTGGGGTTGTGGTGCATACAGCTGCAAATCCCGCGACGGGCAGGAGAAGGAACACCGTTGGTTTTTAGCCAGTAAGATAACGCTTCGCCTTCCCTGGGCGAAGGGTATCCAAGGGGATATCATTGCGTAAATCTGTCTGTTCTGTTCTTCTTCTCTCGTATGCATATATATATATACATGCTATGCGAAAATAGCTCATGCCGTGGTAAAAAGATTAGCCAGTCAGTAAGGCCGTGAACACATGTCTTCGGTGCGGCACCGGCCACCGTGTAACAGCACGGCGCCACTACCGGGAGACGGCGCGGCGTCGTGCCGCAGCACGGTGCCGTGTGCGGTGCACCGCACGTTAATTTTTGCTTAGTTCGCCTAGTGGAAGCACGTCCCGTTCTCTGGGACAAGACAAACGTAGATTATAAAGATAAAAATTTGATCATTTCCACCGCGTCGGCACACGGCAGCAACTACGTCAAGACGTGCTTCCACTAGTGAAATTAATAAGTCGACATCTAAATTTTCAGCCATTTTTATTAACACGTGCGAACTAAGCAACAGCAAAACATAAACTAACTTGCGGTGCACCGTACACGGCACCGTGATGCGGCACGACGCCGCGCCGTCTCCCGGTAGCGGCACCGTGCCGTTACACGGTGGCCGATGCCGCACCGTAGACGTGTGTCCACGGCCTGAGGTTGGTAGCGGGGCTAAGTGCCTGTAATTGTATTCTTGTACTGAGCTGATCTGTCATTATACAGGATGTTAACGAAATCGTGTAATTCCTTCAAACCGCGTGATCTACTGGTGACACAGATTAACCCTAATAAAAATAATAATATGAAATATAACCTTGTGGACACAGAAGTACCATACTACAAGTATGTGCCCGACCCAGTTCTCGAGAATGGTCATGTCACACTGTATTGGGATCGATCTATCATCACCGATAGGACTATTGTTGCCAATAAGCCTGACATCGTGGTGATAGATCGATTAGAACGCCGCACAATGATTATTGACATCACTGTTCCGCATGACGAGAACCTCGTGAAAGCCGAAAATGATAAAAAAATCAAATATCTTGATTTGGCACACGAGGTTGTCGACATGTGGGATGTTGACTCAGCAGTCATTTTGCCGATAGTCGTTACAGCCAATGGCTTAATAGCCAAGAGCCTCGACCAACATCTGATGAGGCTCTCGTTAGGCAGCTGGATCAAGGGTTTGATTCAGAAAGCAGTACTTCTGGACACGGCGCGCATCGTTAGGAAGTTCCTCTCTCTGGAGCCCTGACCGCGCCGGTAGCTTGGACCCTGTTCCCGATGCCGGTGGGCTACTATTTTTTATATTTTTAAATGTTTTTTTGTTTTTTATAGAAATATTTAAAAATGTATTTAATAAGTAATGGAAATGAATAAACGGAATAATAATATTAAAAAAAATGGTTTTCAATTTTTGAGACTTTTTAGAACCCTAAGTTATCTGACTGCAAAGAGTGATATCGCGTTAGTCGTTCCTGCCAGCCGTGTCGCCGTACTTTCATTAATTTATGCGTGGCATCGAAATGTTCACACAAATAAAATTATATTTTGGCAAAAAAAAAACTTATTTCTTTACTGAATCTTTATTAGGTGGTTTAGATACGATCGGTAACAAAGCCGCATGAAAAAAATAGATTTTTATTTTTTATTTTTAATCAATTTAAATCCCGTGCGGTGCTTGTCTACACCAGTTGTAGAACATGTAAGGAATTACACGAATTCGTTAACACCCTGTATAGGGTTTGCGTACAATGAGAGGTCAGCTTATGCTGGAAGTGTATAGCTTGATATCTAGCCGTGTGTACAGCCCACAATACCAGACAACCCCTCTACATCAGTTCCGTTTCCATTTAACAGGTTGTCTGTATTTATCGTGACTTATCAGTGGTAAATTTAATTAGGAGATTATTATCTCATTTGATTTACGTTGCGACACCTGTCGGCCAATATGGCGCCGACATTCCGTTGTTATTTAACAGACAAAGTATTTGTTTATGGTATTTTAAATCATCAACTATCCACTAAAGTTTTTGTCCTTTGGCGCTTACTAAATGTAATGTGAGGAATACCTATTCAGATATTCCTTACATTACAATTAGTGCATGACACGTTTGGTGCAGTGGCTAAGCGATTGGCATCTGCGCTACGGGTCGTGGGTTCGATTCCAACACGGATCAAAAATTCGTATGGCCTGCAGATGGTTGTTTCGGGTCTGGGCATTTGTGTATGTGAGATTTGTGTCTGTAAATGCACCCACGATACAAGATAAATCTTAGTGTGGATCAAAGTTTAAAAAAAAAACTAGGAGTAAGAACGGAGTTAAAAAAACTGAAACAAGTAAAATAACATTTATTGTTTCTTAAAAATAACCCACATTTCGTCGTTATATTTAAGTCCCATGTAGTAGGGGGCGAGCCTATTGCCATCAACCGGGCACAAATCCAGACTCCGGGCTGCTACTGCGAAATTCCACACGGAAAAACGGATTATTCCCATCTTCCCCCGCATGTCTGCCCCCGAATGGGGGAAAATGGGAATTTTCGTGGCATCTTCCCCCGAAATTGAAATCGGGGGAAGATAGGAAGTTCTATTCCCATCTTCCTCCGAATAGCTGCCCCCGAATGGGGGAAAATGGGAATGCTTGTGTCATCTTCCCCCGAACTTGTAATCGGGGGAAGATAGGAAGTAAAAGTTTCAAATGTCCCCGAAATATTTTTAATATTATTATTTTTTGTGCCACCGCACCCAATTTTGGTTTGAATGAAATAGACATGATTTTTTATAGGAATTTATAAAACAAAATGATGACTACCAACTTTTTATAAAACAAATATTTTTTCGTTTTACAATCAGTAATACATAAAATATAGGTACTACTACATCTAGCAGTTTCTCTAATTTAAAACTATCAATCTAACAATCAAATATTAATAATAATATTCATCTACAGGCTGTTAACGAATTCGTGTATTTCCTTATAATCACATGATCTGCTACTGGTATAGACTGGCTCCGCACGGGATTTTGCTTGAATAAAAAAAAACTTTTTTTTTCATGCGGCTTTGTTAACAATCTTAACTAAACCACCTAATAAGGATTCAGTAAAAAAATAAGATTTAATTTTTGAAAAAAAAAAATTGTGAACATTGCGATGCCACGCATAAATTAATAAAAGTATGGTGACACGGCTGGCAGGAACAATTAATCGCAATATCGCTCTTTGCAGTCAGATAACTCAAGGCTCTAAAAAGAATCAGATATTGAAAACCATTTTTTTTCTGTTTATTTTCGAAAATTCCCATTTACTGTTAATCTGTGTCATTTATGTCTTTTTTACTGAATCCTCATTAGGTGGTTTAGATATGATCGTTAACAAAGCCGCATGAAAAAAAAAAGATTTTTATTTTTTTATTTTTAATCAAGCTAAATCCCGTGCGGGGCCAGTCTATACCAGTAGTAGATCATGTGGTTTTAAGGAATAACACGAATTCGTTAACACCCTTTAGATGAATATTATTATTAATATTTGATTGTTAGATTGATAATTTTAAATTAGAGAAACTGCTAGATATAGTAGTACCTATATTTTATGTATTACTGATTGTAAAACGAAAAAATATTTGTTTTATAAAAAGTTGGTAGTCATCATTTTGTTTTATAAATTCCTATAAAAAATCATGTATAGTTCATTCAAACCAAAATTGGGTGCGGTGGCACAAAAAAAATATATTAAAAATATTTCGGGGACAAATGAAACTTTTACTTCCTATATTCCCCCGATTACAAGTTCGGGGGAAGATGACACAAGCATTCCCATTTTCCCCCATTCGGGGGCAGCTATTCGGAGGAAGATGGGAATAGAACTTCCTATCTTCCCCCGATTACAATTTCGGGGGAAGATGCCACGAAAATTCCCATTTTCCCCCATTCGGGGGCAGACATGCGGGGAAAGATGGGAATAATCCGGAAAAACCCAATACTTAACAGTTTGTCCGACCTGGGGATCGAACCCTCACGCTCAGCAGTCGCGCTTGCGACCACTAGACCAAAGAGGCAGTATTTTAACCGACTTACTTCAAAAAGGAGGAGGTTCTCAATTCGGATGTTTATGTTTTTTTTTATGTAGTTCCGAAGTCGCTGCCTTCAATTTAGTTCAATGTAAAATTGCACCGACTTCTGAAACTGTTAGTTTTATAATATTTTATTTTACTCTTTTTAGTTTTTTTTGAAGTCGATTTTTACTTTTGTTTTAAAGTTATTTTATTTATTTAATTCACACAAAATTATAAAAGACAAATTATTGTATTTTTAATCCATCCCCCACGCTCTCAAACAACTCCACCATTAATTGAACGCTGCTACCAAAAACCCAACCACACTCGAGCAATAATTTCGGTAAAGTACTGCAAATTGGATGTATTCTCACGTTGTCGCCGCGTTAATTAGGAGACACCTGCACCCGCGCACCCGTGACGTCATCTAACACGTCACTTTGAGTGGTGTTACACTGATAATGTGTGTTGGCATGTGTTTATGTTATGGGGGTGAGTAGGATTCTGAAAGGTGTGGTACAATGTATGTGTAACTGTATTATTGGTTTATTTGGTAGGATCGTGGTGCGTATTCCTTTAAGCTCAATTTACACCGCCGCGGAATGGAAGCGACTTTTTGCCACGAAATTGTACATAGCATAGTGAACTTTATGTCAATTGTATAAAGTACAAACTAAATACGAGCCAAAAAAAGGTCCACCGTCTTCCGGGGAATCCTCGCGTATTCTCGAAAATTCCCCTAGCTACTGTCGGCACCGTCTGTGGAATCCGCGGGAAGTGGCGCGAACGGGGAGTCGGTCGGGACGGTCACAGTAGTGTGGTGCCAAGCGTTTATGCGGAATCTCGAGCATTCCCGCGAATTCGCGCGCCTTCTAGCGTCATGAGGCGAAATTAACTCTTCCATTCCAATCCATTCCGCGGCGATGTAAATTGAGCCTTAAACAGGTATTGGTTCTCCTACAGATTTCATCATTTCTGATATATGATTGATCATGCAGATCTCTCGGACCTCTCTATTTGTTGTAAAAACAATACGTTCAATCAAAATTCGCTGCTGATATCATTCGCAGCAAGTAAAAGGCAAAAACAAAAAGCACTTCCACATATTAAATAGTAAATGTCGTGGTGGCCCGCAGGTTACAGACACGCTAGTTAAGCACCTGGTTGCGGGTTCAAATCCAAGTATGTACCAATGCGACTTTCTCAATTGCATATGTACTTTCTTAGTTAATCTAAGACGCCACTGACATATACAAGGTGTAACATAAATAACGCACAACCTCTTATGGGGTCAGTGTACTCATCATTATGAACAACTTTTACTATGGGACCAAAGCTGAAATTGCGAAAAAAAAACAGCTGTTCCCTACATTTATGTTCGCATATCTCGTCAAAATGTAGGGAACAACTGTTTTTTTAGCGATTTCAGGTTTGGTCCTTAAAGAGGTTGTCGTTATTTATGTTACACCTTGTACATGGTGGAGGAAAACATCGTGAGGAAACCTGGACTTAATGGTCTGAAATCGCCAAACCGTAGTGAGCAAGCGTGGTGATCAATGCTCGTTCCTTCTTTGTACGAGAAGAGTCCTTTGCCCAGCAGTGGGACAATTACAGGCTAATATTTATTTATAATAAAAAGAACCGACTTTAATGCTGCTGTTCAAAACCTCGTCTCTTGCTCTACGCCTGATGATATAAATCATCAAAACGATCGAATATATACCGACATCATTACAATAACAATATTATTAGTAATAAACAACTGTTACAGTTTAAATTTTAACCTTTTTTCTATCACTTCCGCACCTTTGAGGGTTCAACATAAAACTTTATTTTTATTGGTTTACGAACGATTTGTACAAATTAGATTATCTCTAGGATAACAGATGGTCCGGAACAGTTGTGTTTGATCTGTTTGATAGGCCAAACCTCGTAGACTATTATCGAATCAAATATTTAAAAATAAATAAGGAATTTTATGGACTCGGAATTATTTCTTTGGTCTTTAAGTGAAATTATTCTAATTCTATGGCATTACAGCTTGGATGAAAGATATAGAAACAAAACAAAAATGCCTGTAACTGTCCCATTGCAGGGCAAAGGCCTCTTCTCATACAAAGAAGGAACGAGCATTGATCACCATGCTTGCTCACTGCGAGTTGGCGATTTCAGGCCATCAGGGCTCTATCTCACTAGGACGCGCCACCAACAAAACGTATTATAATGGTTGCGCCACCAGCGGGTGTTTCGGTTGCCGGCAATTGCGCAACCAAGCTGATACCAGGTGAGGAACCCTTTAGGGCTCTATCTCACTAGGACACCACGGTGGCGGCCACCGGTCGCGCCACCATCAAAACGTATTAATGGTTGCTCCATCAGCGGGTGTTTCGGTTGCCGGCAGCAAATTTGTTGCGCAACCAAGCTGATACCAGGTGAGGTACCCTTTAGGGCTCTATCTCACTAGGACACCACGGTGGCGACCACCGGTCGCTCCACCAACAAAATGTATTAATGGTTGCGCCACCAGCGGGTGTTTCTTCTGCCGGCAACTTGTTGCGCAACCAACCTAATACCAGGTGAGGTACCCTTTAGGGCTCTATCTCACCAGGACACCACGGTGGCGGCTACGGTCGCACCCAACAAAATGTATTAATGGTTGCGCCACCAGCGGGTGTTTCGGTTGCCGGCAGCAGTTGCGCAACCAATCTGATACCAGGTAAGGTACCCTTTATACAACTGCATACATTTTGTTGGTGGCGCGACTGGTGGCCGCCACCATTCTAGTGAGATAGGGCGCTTTAAGTCCAGGTTTCCTCACGATGTTTTCCTTCACCGTATGTCAGTGGCGTCTTAGGGCTATATTTCACCGGGACACCATGGGGGCGCAACCAGTTGCGCCACCGTGGTGTCCGTAAGCTACCAAACTAGACACCAGAGTCGCCACACCACACTGAGACAGTATCAAAATGGACCTCGAAGAGATAGCACTACTGCTGTATGTACGTAGGAAAAGAGAGTTCAAGAGAAAAAAGAAACAGTGGTGGGTTCATCCTTATTTAGCCGATCGCTGTAAGAAAGGACAATTCGTCAACATATACGACGATCTAAGAAAATATCCGGATAAGTTTTTTAGCTATGTGAGGATGTCCGTGAGGTCCTTTGATGAGTAACGTTGACAGAACATAACACTGCACACGTGTTGCATGCAATGAGGTGGGGGCGTCACTGGCGGCCAGACTGGCGGCCAGACTGGCGGCCGAGTGAGTGAGACACCATACAGCGCTATAGTAATCAGCAGGGCTCGGATACCGGTATATTTTTCGAAACGGTTTCGTCTTAAATACCTAAGAAACAGTTTGTTTCGTTTACGTTCGAACGGAACGTTATAAAAAACGTTTTTGATAAAGAACAAAATTTGAATTGTTCTCGGTTAATAAAACGTTTTTAACCGTTTTTTTCCATTTTTTTTGGGTTGTTCGTTCGAAACAACGAAACTTCGAAACAAAACTACGAATATTACGAATTTAATTCAGTTGGTATTTGACTGCCGTTCGTCGTTTCGTTAAAGCTTAAAGTAGACCCTATTATCACTGTGAATATTATTCTGTGAGTACGAGTATAGTGTGTGTTAAAACTTGGACAAAAAAATATCATTGACATGCACATTTTATGTACTATTAAAAATTTTTTTTTAGGTTTTTAAACATTTTTTCCATCCCACTTGCGACACACCCGACTTGTGACCCACCAATGCCCTCAAGTTAAAGGAGAAAATCTTCAAGTCCGTGATAAGACCTATCGTACTGTATGGAACGGAATGTTGGGCCGTAAAGAAGACGGATGAAACAAGATTGCATTTCGTGGAGATGAGAATGTTGAGATAGATGTGTGGAGTGACCAGAATGGATAAGGTCAGGAATGAGTATATTAGAGGAAGTTTGAAAGTGGCGCCAGTGACAGAAAAGTTGAAAGGGAATCGTTTGTCTTGGTATGGGCATGTGAAGAGGAGGGATGAAACGCAAGTGACTAAAAGAGTTATGATTATAAATGTGGATGGATGGAGCGGGAAAGAAATGTCAAAGGAAAGATGGATCTAATAGATTGTGTGAAGAATTATATGGAAGAGAAGGGGAGGCAGTGTTAGCATGACGGTTGATAGGACGGAATGGAAGAGGAAAACATCTTGCGCCGACCCCAAGTAACAAGGGCAAGGACAGGAAGATGATGCAAGATTCTTTCTGTAAGTTGGCTGGAGTAGGTACAGTGGTGATTTGAAATTGTATTTGGAAGACACTGCGCTATCATCGGGTGCCTCTCTACCTCCGCCACGTCGTTGGGGCTTATCTGTCGGAGAGGTGTGTCACCTACATGGGACGCGATGGCAGTTACCAGCACCGAGTGACGTGCGGTGTTCCACAGAGCTTGGTCCTGGGCCTTCTCCTGTGGAACATCGGATACGACTGGGTGCTAAGGGGCGAGTTCAGATCGGGGGTAGACCTGACGTCTTATGCGGACGACACGCTGGTCACTGCCCGCGGGAGCTCGCACAGGGAGGCAGCGTTGCCGGCGACAGCTGCGGTCTCTTAGGTGGTGGACCGCATACGTCGCCTAGGCCTGGAGGTGGCTCTCAGCAAGTCGGAGGTCATGATGTCTCACGGCCCCCGGTGGGCGCCGCCACCCGGCTCGCACATCGTGGTTGGGGGGGCTCGGATCGCTGTCAAGTCTACCATGAAGTACCTGGGATTGGTGCTCGACAGCCGGTGGGACTTCGGGCCCCACTTCCGACGTCTGGCGCCCAAGTTGCTGGATGAGGCTGGCGCGCTCACAACGCTGCTTCCCAATTTGAGGGGCCCGAGTACCGCCTGCAAGCGGCTGTGTGTGGGGATCGTGCGATCGCTGGCCCTATATGGGGCCCCGATATGGGCGGCTGACCTGACGGCCAGCAGCATCAGCATTCTGCGGAAGCTGCAGTGGGCGATGGCTGTCAGAGTCATAAGGGGTTATCGCACGATCTACGAGGCGGCCTGCGTACTGGCTGGATCTCTGCCCTGGGACATGGAGGCGAAGATATTTGCGTCACTCTACCAGTGGCGCGATGAAGCGCGGGCGTGAGGCGAGCGGCCGATGCAGCGCCAGTTTGAGCTGCGTCGGCTGTAGCTTCACGAAGTCCAGGTGGTGAAATGGCGGGACAGGCTTTCACGCCCTACCGCCGACGTCATCACCAATCTACGCGATCCGGCCGGTACTGGCGGACTAGCTCTGGAGAAGGCACGGCTCCCTGACGTTTCACGCGACGCAGGTGCTCTCGGAGCATAGCTGCTTCTTTTTAAATTAGGTTTTTTAATTTTTTCTCTTGCGTCTCATTTTGTGATCAAAATAGGACCAATAACTAACCACTCGCAAGTCGCAACACAAACCGCAAAAAGGAGTCGTTTCGACCAAACTCCTAGTTTTCGGCATATGTCTGTTCCTATAACTGACCGGCTCGAGCTCCTCGGCATGGAGTTTACAGTCAGTCTCAACTTCGGCACCCCCATTGAGCACAAAGTCTAAACCAGCCAAAAAACTGGGCATCCTAAATAGAGTGAAGCGATACTTTTCGCCTGAACATTTGTTGACTTTTATAAAGTGCAAGTCCGATTCTGCATGGAGTATTGCAGCCACCTTTGGGATGGCCCAGCAAAATACCAACTTGCCGCGCTTGACTCAGTGGAATGCAGAGTTAAGAGACTCATTGGCGACGTAAAACTGGTGGATGCCAAGCTTCTCAGCTTGGCTCATCGCCGCAAGGTTGCCTGCTTGTCGGTCTTCTATAGACTGTAATTCAGTGAGTGTGCTCAAGAACTCCACAACCTCATCCCACCGGCCCCCTTCTACCATCGAACATCCAGACGCACTGCAAGTTACCATCCATACCTAGTTGCTATTCCACCAATTCGCACTAAACACGACGCACGGCAAAACAATGGAACTCACTGACTGTGTCTGTGTTCCACGCTTACGACCCGAATATCTTCAAAGTTACAATGAACAGGCTTCTTCTGGGTAAGCTCGTTCCATCGCAGACTTTGTCTTTATCACCTCTGACCTTGACAAAAGTCAAGAGAAAACCCATCTTCAGTTCAGTTGCACACATCAAATCAAACGAAGATTGTAAACTCCTCCAAGGGGATATTAATGCCATCTACGAGTGGAGCGTTGTGAACAAGCTGTTCTTCAACAAAAACAAATGCAATGCCATGACATACGGTCGAGGATTGCGACCAATCCATTTTGAATACAGTTTGGGTGGTGAAATAGTTACTCGAGTCAGCAACGTTAAGGACTTGGGAGTGACCTTCGACCGCTGTCTGACGTTTAAAGATCACATATCCACTCTGGCGAAGGAATCTTTCAGGCGCTTGGGATTTGTCTTGCGTAATGCTCGTGACTTTCGCAACCCAAATGTTATTAAGCTGTTAAACACCACACTGGTTCGCAGTAAACTTGAGTCCAGTGCCTGTGTCTGGCACCCCCATACTGCGACCCAAACACTGATGCTGGAAAAGGTACAGAAAACTTTCTTGAGATATTTTTTCAATAGGTCGTACAATTTCTATTCCTACATGTACCCCACCAACTATCTCTTAGGAATGTTGGGCTTTAACTCGTTGGAAGTAAGAAGAGGCCATGATCAGCTGATAGTAGCCTATAAAACCCTTAGGGGTCGTATCGACTGCCCTGAGCTCCATGGCCTTTTCTGTCGACTATTTGTGCCCGACAAATACATCGGACACCGTCAAAGCCGTCGGCACAATCTATTCGCGCAACCTTCAGCCAGAACTGTCGCCAGAGCTGAATCCCCTGTGTGTCGTACTCTAAGGATACTCAATGCCCTCCTGGCTGCCAACCCTGAATGTGATGTGTTCGCGGATAAATGGAGTGAAATTGTGCGTGTATGTCTGATGTTCTGTGAGAGACAGTATGCGAGGGTGTCCACTATCCCATGTTAGTCTTAAGTATTTTGTGTATGACACAATTGTCGACATTACATACCTGTATTTTTCTACCTTCCATGTTACTTGTTTCTATGTTAATTATTGTAATTGGTGTTCACCGTTTTAATTAACTATAAATAAATAAATCTCAAATAAAATAAAAACTATGCTCGACTATGCTCCGAACCAGGGTTGTTGCGAACATCAGCATCAGCATCCGCTGATCTTCAGCATCTTTTTCAACATCAGCATCAGCATCCGCATTGATCGATGCTGATATTAATGCTGATGTTCGAGTCGTGATATGACCGCAGAGGGGGCGGGGCTTATATCCCGTGAAGTTTTTGCTTGCGAGTTTTGATCAATCCAAGGGCAGACCGGGATTGCGTTTACAAACAAATACAAACTTGTCTCATTCATTACGTTATACTTAATACGTATCTGCGCGTGAAAGTTTTTTTTCGTAAACTTTTGAGTTTGATAAATAATGCCGACCCCATTGAAAAGTGGATTATGTACCTTTGATTAAATTCCAATACCTATTAATTAAACGAAAGATTGGTAGCAGGTTATGCACTAGGTAGTCTAGGTACTTAATTACTAATCTAGTACTATACTAATTGTTACTAATCTACTAAGTTTGATTAATTTTTTTATTAAAATCCCAAAATTTTTGAGACAATCGTTTATTTCAGTACCAAGGAAAACTGTGCAACTTTTAGATATTATTCAAAATGGTCACTACTTTTTCCGTTTTTTTAAGAAAATCATGAGAATCAGCATCAGCATCCGCTGATGTCAATGGTAAAACATCAGCATCAGCATCAGCATCCGCTGATGTGAAAAAAATATGCATCAGCAACAACCCTGCTCCGAACTATGCTCGGAATGAATGATGTATTGAAATGAAAACATATCCGCACACTATGTGCGGCTCCGTCCTGCGGAATAAACCGGTTTTTGAAAACTAGCTTTTTGTTCTCTTTTCGTTTTCGTTCCGAACAAAATGTTGTACAAAGAACTGTTAGAAACGTTTTAAAAACGTTATTTTAAATAACGTTTCCGAGCCCTGGTAATCAGGGCTCGGATACCGGTATATTTTTCGAAACGGTTTCGTCTTAAATACCTAAGAAACAGTTTGTTTCGGTTACGTTCGAACGGAACGTTATAAAAAATGTTTTTGAAAAAGAACAAAATTTGAATTGTTCTCGGTTAATAAAACGTTTTTAACCGTTTTTTTCCATTTTTTTTGGGTTGTTCGTTCGAAACAACGAAACTTCGAAACAAAACTACGAATATTACGAATTTAATTCAGTTGGTATTTGACTGCCGTTCGTCGTTTCGTTAAAGCTTAAAGTAGACCCTATTATCACTGTGAATATTATTCTGTGAGTACGAGTATAGTGTGTGTTAAAACTTGGACAAAAAAATATCTTTGACATGCACATTTTATGTATTATTAAAAAAAAATTTTTTAGGTTTTGAAACATTTTTTCCATCCCACTTGCGACACACCCGACTTGCGACCCACCAATGCCCCTCAAGTTAAAGGAGAAAATCTTCAAGTCCGTGATAAGACCTATCGTACTGTATGGAACGGAATGTTGGGCCGTAAAGAAGACGCATGAAACAAGATTGCATTTCGTGGAGATGAGAATGTTGAGATAGATGTGTGGAGTGACCAGAATGGATAAGGTCAGGAATGAGTATATTAGAGGAAGTTTGAAAGTGGCGCCAGTGACAGAAAAGTTGAAAAGGAATCGTTTGTCTTGGTATGGGCATGTGAAGAGGAGGGATGAAACGCAAGTGACTAAAAGAGTTATGATTATAAATGTGGATGGATGGAGCGGGAAAGAAATGTCAAAGGAAAGATGGATCTAATAGATTGTGTGAAGAATTATATGGAAGAGAAGGGGAGGCAGTGTTAGCATGACGGTTGATAGGACGGAATGGAAGAGGAAAACATCTTGCGCCGACCCCAAGTAACAAGGGCAAGGGCAGGAAGATGATGCAAGATTCTTTCTGTAAGTTGGCTGGAGTAGGTACAGTGGTGATTTGAAGTTGTATTTGGAAGGCACTGCGCTATCATCGGGTGCCTCTCTACCTCCGCCACGTCGTTGGGGCTTATCTGTCGGAGAGGTGTGACACCTACATTTGACGCGATGGCAGTTACCAGCACCAAGTGACGTGCGGTGTTCCACAGAGCTTGGTCCTGGGCCTCCTCCTGTGGAACATCGGATACGACTGGGTGCTAAGGGGCGAGCTCAGATCGGGGGTAGACCTGACGTCTTATGCGGACGACACGCTGGTCACTGCCCGCGGGAGCTCGCACAGGGAGGCAGCGTTGCCGGCGACAGCTGCGGTCTCTTAGGTGGTGGACCGCATACGTCGCCTAGGCCTGGAGGTGGCTCTCAGCAAGTCGGAGGTCATGATGTCTCACGGCCCCCGGTGGGCGCCGCCACCCGGCTCGCACATCGTGGTTGGGGGGGCTCGGATAGCTGTCGAGTCTACCATGAAGTACCTGGGATTGGTGCTCGACAGCCGGTGGGACTTCGGGCCCCACTTCCGACGTCTGGCGCCCAAGTTGCTGGATGAGGCTGGCGCGCTCACAACGCTGCTTCCCAATTTGAGGGGCCCGAGTACCGCCTGCAAGCGGCTGTGTGTGGGGATCGTGCGATCGCTGGCCCTGTATGGGGCCCCGATATGGGCGGCTGACCTGACGGCCAGCAGCATCAGCATTCTGCGGAAGCCGCAGTGGGCGATGGCTGTCAGAGTCATAAGGGGTTATCGCACGATCTACGAGGCGGCCTGCGTACTGGCTGGATCTCTGCCCTGGGACATGGAGGCGAAGATATTCGCGTCACTCTACCAGTGGCGCGATGAATCGCGGGCGCGAGGCGAGCGGCCGATGCAGCGCCAGTTTGAGCTGTGTCGGCTGTAGCTTCGTGAGGTCCAGGTGGTGAAATGGCGGGACAGGCTTTCACGCCCTACCGCCGACGTCATCACCAATCTACGCGATCCGGCCGGTACTGGCGGACTGGCTCTGGAGAAGGCACGGCTCCCTGACGTTTCACGCGACGCAGGTGCTCTCGGAGCATAGCTGTTTCTTTTTAAATTAGGTTTTTTAATTTTTTCTCTTGCGTCTCATTTTGTGATCAAAATAGGACCAATAACTAACCACTCGCAAGTCGCAACACAAACCGCAAAAAGGAGTCGTTTCGACCAAACTCCTAGTTTTCGGCATATGTCTGTTCCTATAACTGACCGGCTCGAGCTCCTCGGCATGGAGTTTACAGTCAGTCTCAACTTCGGCACCCCCATTGAGCACAAAGTCTAAACCAGCCAAAAAACTGGGCATCCTAAATAGAGTGAAGCGATACTTTTCGCCTGAACATTTGTTGACTTTTATAAAGTGCAAGTCCGATTCTGCATGGAGTATTGCAGCCACCTTTGGGATGGCCCAGCAAAATACCAACTTGCCGCGCTTGACTCAGTGGAATGCAGAGTTAAGAGACTCATTGGCGACGTAAAACTGGTGGATGCCAAGCTTCACAGCTTGGCTCATCGCCGCAAGGTTGCCTGCTTGTCGGTCTTCTATAGACTGTAATTCAGTGAGTGTGCTCAAGAACTCCACAACCTCATCCCACCGGCCCCCTTCTACCATCGAACATCCAGACGCACTGCAAGTTACCATCCATACCTAGTTGCTATTCCACCAATTCGCACTAAACACGACGCACGGCAAAAGAATGGAACTCACTGACTGCGTCTGTGTTCCACGCTTACGACCCGAATATCTTCAAAGTTACAATGAACAGGCTTCTTCTGGGTAAGCTCGTTCCATCGCAGACTTTGTCTTTATCACCTCTGACCTTGACAAAAGTCAAGAGAAAACCCATCTTCAGTTCAGTTGCACACATCAAATCAAACGAAGATTGTAAACTCCTCCAAGGGGATATTAATGCCATCTACGAGTGGAGCGTTGTGAACAAGCTGTTCTTCAACAAAAACAAATGCAATGCCATGACATACGATCGAGGATTGCGACCAATCCATTTTGGATACAGTTTGGGTGGTGAAATAGTTACTCGAGTCACCAACGTTAAGGACTTGGGAGTGACCTTCGACCGCTGTCTGACGTTTAAAGATCACGTATCCACTCTGGCGAAGGAATCTTTCAGGCGCTTGGGATTTGTCTTGCGTAATGCTCGTGACTTTCGCAACCCAAATGTTATTAAGCTGTTATACACCACACTGGTTCGCAGTAAACTTGAGTCCAGTGCCTGTGTCTGGCACCCCCATACTGCGACCCAAACACTGATGCTGGAAAAGGTACAGAAAACTTTCTTGAGATATTTTTTCAATAGGTCGTACAATTTCTATTCCTACATGTACCCCACCAACTATCTCTTAGGAATGTTGGGCTTTAACTCGTTGGAAGTAAGAAGAGGCCATGATCAGCTGATAGTAGCCTATAAAAAAACCCTTAGGGGTCGTATCGACTGCCCTGAGCTCCATGGCCTTTTCTGTCGACTATTTGTGCCCGACAAATACATCGGACACTGTCAAAGCCGTCGGCACAATCTATTCGCGCAACCTTCAGCCAGAACTGTCGCCAGAGCTGAATCCCCTGTGTGTCGTACTCTAAGGATACTCAATGCCCTCCTGGCTGCCAACCCTGAATGTGATGTGTTCGCGGATAAATGGAGTGAAATTGTGCGTGTATGTCTGATGTTCTGTGAGAGACAGTATGCGAGGGTGTCCACTATCCCATGTTAGTCTTAAGTATTTTGTGTATGACACAATTGTCGACATTACATACCTGTATTTTTCTACCTTCCATGTTACCTTGTTTCTATGTTAATTATTGTAATTGGTGTTCACCGTTTTAATTAACTATAAATAAATAAATCTCAAATAAAGTAAAAACTATGCTCGACTATGCTCCGAACCAGGGTTGTTGCGAACATCAGCATCAGCATCCGCTGATCTTCAGCATCTTTTTCAACATCAGCATCAGCATCCGCATTGATCGATGCTGATATTAATGCTGATGTTCGAGTCGTGACATGACCGCAGAGGGGGCGGGGCTTATATCCCGTGAAGTTTTTGGTTGCGAGTTTTGATCAATCCAAGGGCAGACCGGGATTGCGTTTACAAACAAAACAAACTTGTCTCATTCATTACGTTATACTTAATACGTATCTGCGCGTGAAAGTTTTTTTTCGTAAAGTTTTGAGTTTGATAAATAATGCCGACCCCATTGAAAAGTGGATTATGTACCTCTGATTAAATTCCAATACCTATTAATTAAACGAAAGATGGTAGCAGGTTATGCACTAGGTAGTCTAGGTACTTAATTACTAATCTAGTACTATACTAATTATTACTAATCTACTAAGTTTGATTATATTTTTTACTAAAATCCCAAAATTTTTGAGACAATCGTTTATTTCAGTACCACGGAAAACTGTGCAACTTTTAGATATTATTCAAAATGGTCACTACTTTTTCCGTTTTTTTAAGAAAATCATGAGAATCAGCATCAGCATCCGCTGATGTCAATGGTAAAACATCAGCATCAGCATCCGCTGATTTGAAAAAAATATGCATCAGCAACAACCCTGCTCCGAACTATGCTCGGAATGAATGATGTATTGAAATGAAAACATATCCTACGGAACTTAACAAGTCCATGCTTGTTGCCGCACACTATGTGCGGCTCCGTCCTGCGGAATAAACCGGTTTTTGAAAACTAGCTTTTTGTTCTCTTTTCGTTTTCGTTCCGAACAAAATGTTGTACAAAGAACTGTTAGAAACGTTTTAAAAACGTTATTTTAAATAACGTTTCCGAGCCCTGATAGTAATTAGTGGTGGCGCGACCAGCGTGGCGGCGCAACCAGTAACATTCTGTGCATGCGTCCGAGTTGGTCGCGCCACCACATTGGTTGCGCAACCAAACGGACACCAGGTGAGCAACTCTCTATAGAGCTGTATACATTTTGTTGGTAGCGGCGACTGGTTGCGCCGCCATGGTGTCCCGGTGAAATATAGCCCTTAAGGTGAGTATAGACTAGAGCATTTACTTGTAAAAAAACATCGAGCTGCTCCAATGTGTCACCCTTTCACGAACCGAACAATAAGTACGACACTCAGCGCTTTGTTACAACTTATTTTTGCAACTAACCGAGCGAATTTGTGTAACATTTCGTCGAACAAAGACATGAGCGCGAACGCAGCACACGCGACCTGCAGATCCGACATTTCAGCGAAGAGTAAACGCAAAATAGAAAGAAACGCCACAGGTAAATGCTCACTCGCCGTGAGCATTACTTCAAACACCTTGTGAAACATTCGCAGGAACGTTACATTACATGGAAATTCTCATTTATTTCGAGAGATTACAAAGTTAATTACACACATTTACATAATTACAAACAAAAATATACAAATAACGAAAAATATATCCTAATAAAACTATAAACTAAAATACGGCATCGAAATACTCAATTTCAGTACTTATGCTCCAATCATGACAGAAATCTACGCTCTTCACACAACCGACTCCTTCAATGTCCCTCGCACCGTTCTGACTTTATACACTCTTCTTTCTTCGTCCAATCCATTCTTCTATGGAATGTACTCCCCTTGGAAATCAGGATGGCAACCAGTCGCTATTCCTTTAAAATTAAAGTGCGTGAACATCTTCACAAGGAATTGGCAGAATCATCACAGCGCTGATTTATCTGTTTATATATATTTTTTGGTATTGTATAATATATTTTTTATATATATATATTTATGCATAAGTATGTATACATATAATATGTATGTAAATGTCATAATTATAATTATGTATGTAGGTAATATTATTGCAAAAATGTTTTAGTTATCTTTGTGTTTATTTTTAATTGCGAATCACATCACATAGCTCTTTCAGTGCACCTACCATGTTTTCTCTCCATCACTCTAAGGTCGACTGGTAGGAAATGCCTAAGGCATTAAGTCCGCCTCTGCACAAATTATGTGCGAAAGTATAAATAAATATTCCTCCGCATCGCTGTCCACTGGTAGCGTGCCCAGAAGGCTGGCAGCATTGCCACGTTGTATGGCAATGCTAATCCTTTGGCCAAAGTAGAGGCCAGCCTTCGGGTCACGGGAAGCGTCGACCAGCCGCCTTGCAACCTCTCTATATAGAAGTCGGGCACTCGGACCCCACGACCCGAGTGTTTCGACCCCAAACGGCTCGAAAATATAATTACTGATGAAGTTATTATATTTTCGCCGCTTGAGGGCCTCCGCAGCTGCAGCAGCAGCGCCAGCACATGGAAATGCTTTTTTAAATTGAGCTTTTGCTTGTATTGTACCATTCGTAAGAACGTTACATTACATGGAAATGCTCGAGAAAATGCTCTAGTGCATACTCACCTTGCGATTAACTTAGAAAGTACGTATGGCATTAAAAATTTAAAGCTTAACACGCGGGTCTGTAACCGGGTCACCATGACAGATTATATGAAACTGTCAAAAAAATTGTAGAGAGCTCTCAGGCTGCCGGATCCGGTAAACTCTGACAATGTGAGGTGTCTAGTACAAGATATACCTATGAGCAGAGTAAGTGAGTTTTTGACATTACTTCTATTGATTTCTGTCATAAACCTTCACCAATCCAGAAGCCCAAGTCTCTTAAAAGAAATCTTCATTCAGACAGTCGTGCAATCCCGTCCAAAACACACGTGAGTGAACTGTAACTAGTCATACATTTTGATTGTCACAAAACAATTTTATTGATGTCGGATTGCGTGCATATTCCTTATAGCTGATCATTAATTAAAAACTTATTGCAGTAGCAACCTACAGTGGCATAAAGCTGTAACGGTTACCTACTCACAGTAAATAATGAGCTATCAATCTGATTCAACCCAAGCTGTAAACCCGTCGTTTACGAGGTCTATAACTTCGTTTTCTCTCCTTAAAGTTTATGGGCCATGTTACGGTTTTTGTACAGTTTGACCAATGTTGGACATACTTTATTGACTTCTCATTCGTGAGTCTGATGTTTATTAAATTAGTGATGTCATCATTGGATGTTGTAATGATTGTAAGTTAGTATACAGTAGCTATTGCACATTAAAAACTCACGCTTGTATTCCCCGGAGGGTTGGCAGAGGTATATAAGGTCTATCTACGAGTATTCATTCATGAAATATTTTAAGGGATACATTTATAGGTGGTAAAGAAGACATATGAATAAAAAAAAACTAAGCATATTTTATTTAAATTAAATACTTTAAATTTACTTGATACACACAGCAAATACTGGCTCACTATTTTCAACATCCATTACGCTAGTTTCTACGTAGTATTTATTGTCCATGAAGTGGGCATTTTTTTTCAAAATTTTGAAAAATTTCTCAAGCAATATTACAATTATAATAATTACTAACGTAACTACGTAAAAAAATTACTTAAAAAAAATTTCTTAGCTATGGTAAAGATAAGATAAAGAATCATTTTTGGACACAGCTAGCTATGGCTTCTTTACCACCTATAGATGTATCCTTTAAAATATAATATAGATGGACCTTATAATGCACCCACATTTCGCCGTTATGTTTACGTCTCACGGGGGCGAGTCTATTGCCATCGACCGGGCACAAATCCAGACTCCAGGCTGCTATTGAGAAATTACACACGGAAAAACCCAATAACACTTTGCCCGACCTTTGGATCGAACGCAAGACCTCACGCTCAGCAGTCACGCTTGCGTCTGCTAGACCAAACAGGCAGTCAATTGAATCAACGAGACAGCCAATGCACATTGTTGTTTTATTTAGCACTAGTAGTACCCGCGCATGCGTTGCATTGCAATGCCACGTAAAGAAAAAAAAGTGTTTAGTTTTAAAATCTGTTTATTGAAGTGCTTTTGGATACACAATATTTTTGATTTGACACCCGAATTTACCGTACCGATGGGACGAACATCGAATGTTTGACAAGTAGGAACAGTTTGTATGGGAAAATTAAATTGATGTTTTTACTATTTTCCTCGCGATTTTTCCATATTTTCTCACCACTTAAACCTTCCCTGGACTTCCACAAATATTTCAACACCAAAATTAGCCAAATCGGTCTAGCCGTTCTCGAGTTTTAGCGAGACTAACGAACAGCAATTCATTTTTATATAATAGAAGATTTGATACGCTTTAGTTCAGAGTGCTTGTACAGTGCTCCAAATCCGAATCCAGGAACTATGATACCAGGAAACTCGGCTGCAATCTATGAAATTCGGATAAGATGTGATTTTTTTTTTCTCTTCGTCTTCTTGTAGATTGTCCTTGCGAACCATTCCTACGTAACCGGGTAGTTATTGGCGAGTCCTGAAGGGACTCCAGCTAATGGGGTAAGTAAAATACTTAACCTAAGCTAACTACTTATACTACACTAACATCATGACTACTAGCAACAACAGTACTAAGGGCGACTCCTAATGGGACTCGGACCTCGGCTTAGGGCGTTGCTGGTGGAGCATTGGGAGGGAGACAGCTTGATGAGGGCTGAATTATCGGTGTGTCTGCGGAGTCTGAAGAGACGACAGTCTCTACGACGGCAGAGCTCGGAGCATCGCGACATAATCGGATGTCGTCCACAATTGTTCATATAAATAGTACATAATACAGTTAAAGTCCCCGTCGCGAGAAGCTATAAATTTTGTAAACACACATTCAGGGGTTCGCAACCTTTGGAACAAATAAAAGAAAACAGTTTTGTAATGATTTTTATTTTTATATAATGGTTTTTATTTTATTTATATAATAATAAATAATAATCTACGAAAACAACACAAACAAACTGAAACGCATTCAAAACTCAAATGACAGCATTGACAGCGTCAGTGTGAACTTACTTCAAAATGGCGGGCCAAATGTTGACGTTTCATGAGTCAGACACGTTCCGGTACCACGAAACATTAGACGATAGCGCTTTATATCGCTAAAATATAACCCGACTAAGTGAAATTGCTCGTTAGTTTCGTATTACACGTATGTAACTTTGGGTTGGTTGAATTTGGGATTATTTGTTGTTGATTGAATTGTCGCTACGTAACTTTGTAGAAGTTCTTTATTTACAAAATTTATAGCTTCTCGTGACGGGGACTTTAGTTCCGATCGCATTTTCTCGGATTCGGATCGAACGCAGTACACAGCCGCACTTATTCGAAATTATATTGTTTTAATTGAGGTTTAAAGATTTTTTATTTCTATCAAGAGCCTTTGCTTTGCTTGAAGAGAACGTTGCCAAGGTAAGCTTATAAAAATAGAGTGTAAGTAAATAATAAGTTTCACGACAACGATATTAACTTTCATAATGGTCTGCAACTGCAGGATCCAGAGAAGGACAAGTGCGATAAGGAGGGCTTTATAAAGGTCGAGAAGAAGAAGACGAAGAGAAAGCCCACTTCTCGGAACCAGTGCGGTACTGCACTGACCGGACCGAAACACCTACTGCGTCCCGCTGTACCAACGACGCTGCTGTACGTGTCTCGGCTGCATTACTCTACAATGGCCCAGGAGATTGTAGAGTACATCCAAGTCAAGACCAATTTCACCCTGAGGGTCGAGCGGTTGGAGTCTCGCCACAATGTGAATTTCAATTCATTTGTGGTGAGAATTCCTACTGAACATCTGTCGATCTTCATGAAGAGGAGAGGAATTTTGGCCGAGAGGTGTTGCATTCCGACGATTTTGAGGCCAGCTACCAGACACCGCGCGACACACGACGCTGACTTCTCGTGTGAATTAGTGATTATATTTTATTGTTTATGTATAGTATTTTTGTGTTAGTTGTAAATTTTTTATTGTATTGTATTATTGTATTTTCTTAATATGTATATTTTATGTAGTGGTTTCGCCTAGCTTCCACGACACAGGGAATCCTAGTGTGGAAGCTAGTGCTTAAGTTTATTTGTACAATAAAGATTACTAGATTACTATTAATGACACCAAAAATTACTAACAAAAGTTTATTAAACCTCCAGCTCCAAATCTAACCCTACCCCTACTATTGATGCCTCAGGCGAGAAAACAAACACAATACAAGCATACACGTGTCAAAAATTTAACAAAATATCTGAATGCGTGTTCATTACATGTCAGTTGACATTGTCTGGTTCTAGTGCACATTGTCCGGTTAAAGCGCATGCTGGGCGCAGCGGGGCCGCTCGCCCACACGGCAGCGACAAAGGGTTGACAGAATATGAACGAATGAATGGAAATGAACGAATGTGTGCATACGCGATTTTATAATTGGATATTTTAATTATGAATTCGATTGTTGAATTTTGAATGGAATAAAGGTGTTACGTTGTTAATTTGTAAAATGTGTCAGGAATGTTGGAAGCATGAATTGATAAACACTTACGGTTTTTTTTTATCCTTTTCCTTTTGACCTCTGTGGTGTGTCTGTGCCTGTGGTCTGTATTAAATTGAGAGTCACAAAAATTCTGAAAAACGCAACTATTTTTCGAAACTGTTTCTCCTGATCATTCATTTACAACTGGAAATTAATTTCAGATGAAGGGCTTTCCTAACGTTACCCTACAGAGATTGCGAGCGTGATGATTATGTCACATTATAGTAAAATAAAATTACAACAGAACTGTCATCGCCGCGGGTCGCATATACCCCAGTCGCAACAAAGGGTTAACTTTATACAAGTCCATAACAAGTAATTGTAGGCGATTTAATTGGATATTTTAATCATGTAACCATTGTTTGAGGTAAACAAATCAGTGCAAAAGAGTTTTGGTAATTTTTGTTCAATGAAACTGAATAACATTTGAAATGGATCAACTTTTCAAAGTCAAGCATAAAATATAAACACGAGAGCAATGAATACGGGTCACCAACAAAAACCTTAATATCTCGGAAATTAAGAACGATAGCTTATTCAAATAAAAAGTATTTTATAGACTATTTAATACTACTTAAATAAGATTAATAAAACTTCTATAACAGTCTATTAAAAACGTTTTATTTGAATACACTAGCATTCTTAGTTTCTGAGATATTAGGGATTATGTAGGTGACCCGGATTCATTGCTTAGAGGTTAAGTGTATTATTTCGCCATTCGCTGGAGACACTTCAAGTCATGCCAATAACTACCCGATTACATAGAAAGGTCCGTAAGGACCATCTATCTACAAGCAGTCCAATGGAAAAAAAATATACAGGCTACGCGGTTTGAAGGAATTACACAAATTACTTCAAACCGCGTGATCTACTGGTGACACTGATTGAACCTGCATAGGTTTTTCTCAGAATAAACAAAAAAAAAGTTTTCAAGAAATGAACCATGGTATTCTGTATCTGAGTAATTTTAGCGTCCCAAGTTAATTGACTGCGTGTAGCGATATCGGGCTAGTCGCGCCCGTTAGCTGTCTCCGTGCCTTCATTAATTTATGCATGGCATCGAAATTTTCTATCACATAAAATTTTTATTTGGAAAAAATAGTTATTTTTTTTATTTTTAATCAATCTTAATCCCGTACGGGGTTAATCTATACTATTAATAGATCATGTGATTTGAAGGAATTACACAAATTATTTTCCTTCCTTCCAATAAAAACCAACATAATACCTTATTATGATTTATTCAGCTTTTAACTGCCTGACCAACTTTAATTAATGGCTTACAAAATTAAGTATACGACCTTCATTAAAAAATCAATAACCCTCAACTGCTGTAGCAAAAACAAAGGTCACCATTGGTATGTAACGTTCAATGGTAACCTTTGCGCAAGCGCACCCGTTAGCTGTGTAGTGTTAATTAAGTGTAGCTGATAGCATAATAGTGTTATAAAATATGGGATAGTGTGAGTTCTTGATTAATTTATTGGAGAAAAAAGTTTTTTTTTTGTAATAAAATTGCTTGCCGGCCTATTTTCGTCAGCAATTCCACAAAACTGAAGATAAAGTCAAGGAGGCTAAGAACCCTTTTTATAACCACTTTTCATAAGTATGTCATAGACAGTATTTTTTTTCTTTTAACACGTATGCACTTCCTTAACCCTTAATCAGGCAAAGGGCTTATATTTGCCACCAACTTTTTAGGAAGAGGCCGCGAAAGTCTCCTTGTTATATTTTTATTTTTAAACCTGGCAATATTAAAACTTTTTACTGTATTATTTAATAGAAAATAAAATAACGGATTTTTATTTACAAAAAATTGCCATGTTGTTAGTTATTTACTTTTCTTAAAACCTTTTGCCCGATTAAGGGTTAAAAGTAGTGGTGAATGAATTCAGAATTTATTTATATTATTTAAAAATTTATTTTCAATACAGCCTTACCGCCTTGCCTTACTTAGTTACAGAACACCGTAATTATAAAATTTTACACTTCACTGCTCCTCTATACATCTAAATCAAACCCTAACGAGAAAAATGGCGATACAACGAAATCACATACTAAATTATCTTTATCTCACGAGACGTACCCACGTTTTTTATTCACGGAAGAGAGCATTTAAAAAAATAATCAACAACCCCACATTAGAAGAGGGGTGATGGTACGAATTTTTTACAAAAGAAAAAAAGGAATAAAAACATTTTATCTATATGGAGCAGTATTTCTATTATGCACTGATCTTAGAGAACGCCCCACCAATAAACGTTACAGAAGACGGTATCAACCACTCTATTTATTCATTCAAATAAATATTCTTTAATCGACTTTAACCCTTACGTTGCCGGGGTAAGTAGCAATTCTAAAAAGAAGCCGGCAAAATAAAAGTTGCAAAAATTAATAAATATTAAAATATTATGCATGTAAAGTGATAATTGGGTTAGTAAGAATTAGAGAACAAGATCTTTTATGCTCTGTTTTGAATATCTTCGCCGCTAATGGCCTGGATTGGGACTTTTATTTCTTGAGCATTAAATTTATTGGCTGTAAAACGGTCGTGTTGGTAAATCCTATCACATCGTTAAGAACGCTAGAAGTAAATAAGTATCCTTATTAAATAATAATTTATATAGGGTTAATAAGAATGTGTACCTACAATTTCCAAATTTTTTAAATAATACATCAGTGATAATGTGATAAATATAATTGAAAATAAAATAATTTATCACATATATGTGGCAGTGGGCGGGGCACATTGCTTGCAGAACGGATGGCCGTTGGGACCGAAAGGTTCTGGAGTGGCGACGGCGTACCGAAAGGCGCAGCGTGGGTCCCCACAAGGTGGATCGATGACCTGGTGAAGGTCGCAGGAATGCGCTGGATGCGAGAATCACAGGACCGGTAAATGTGGCAATGCTTGGGGAAGGTCTATGTCCAGCAGTGGACGCCTTTCGGCTGAATGAAGACTTCGGTGACTACCAAACCTGCTAATTTATCTGTTTCAGATATTATGAAACCACTAGCCGCTACTTTAATTTGGTTATCACTTGAACATTATATTATTGTTTTTTTTCTCTTTAAATTTACGGCTCATCTTCTGTGCAGAAGATGTACGGTCCTTTGGAAGGCATACGAGGGACATAGGTCGAACGCGTAGAGGCCCCTTTGAGAACTTTAATCTAAAATGGGGTGGGGCACCAACCGGGGAATATTCACGCCTGCACTATTGGAGTACAGTCATGGACCATCCCAGGTGGGTGCAAGACTATTGTAAAATGTAGCGAAAAATATGTGGTCTAAGGGAAGGGGTGTTAAGTGGACTAGATAACTTCTATTGCCGGAAGAACATGGTGTCAGCCTTTCAAGCTAAAATTTGAAATGTGACTCGCCAGCTCACTAGCTGGGCCCCCTTTATTATCTTTTTTGTTAATTCAGCATGTGCTAAGCTGCTGCCATTTTTATTACTGTTGGGTATATTTTAATATTTCTCATTGCATGAAAATACGTCTGTTAGCACAGTATAAGTCGTTTACCCATTACCATACACAAAAGGACCGTTGCATTAAATTCTTGTGAAATTTAACTTAAAATTAAACTAATAATTTATCACATTGCAGACATTTTTATATCGGCTTCAAAGTATTCTAGATAATAAAGTTAATTGTAATGAAAAAACTTGACATTTTCCAAAGGTTAGGCGCGTGCTACACTACATCTGCCAACGGTTATTGCAATTACTAGTAAACTAGTTACTATTTATGGTCTAGCTTAATGTCTAGATGAATGGCACGCGCGGTGAACGGGTTAACTGGCTCCTTGATACCGGCCGTTTATGACGATTGGCATTTATGTCAAAAAAATAAAACTACTTAGCTTTTGTTGCCGGCTTCGTTTGTGGTTTTTCAAGTTCTAGTATAAAATGGATTATCTTGATGAGTTTTACAACTGTTGAGGAATTGCTTAATACTTTAATGGTTCCCATACATAATAAACTACAAATGCTAATTATTATAGTATTGATTTCTTCAATTTTTAACCAGAAACTTTAATTCAAGCAATAGTAACAATGGGATTTACATCAAAATACCTTAAAAGTACGGTATTTAAAAAGAAATAAACAGAGGCAGATGGCACTAAAAGTGGGTGCACATTGCACAACTCAACCAAAACTGGAGCGCTCAAAATTCGGAAAAATTGAATCACCGTTACGTCTTTGCATTTCTAAGTTAAAGTAATAAGCATAGGAGATCAGCTGCTCCTCACACAAAGAAAACGCTCTCGTTCTAACCTATTGTCAATTCACTATTGTTGCATTGTTGTCTTAAAATGCGTATTCTTCAAACGGGAACTTCCGTGTGCGAAAATGGAGCGAAGACGACAATGGCTTTCGCCCTTCTATTTTTTTTCGGAGTCCGCCAAACTAGTTTTTTTTTTCCTTCATGTAAATGTTGATTTATTTTCGTCAACAATGCATCGTCGTTATGGGAATTTACGGGCTCGATACTTGAGGAGCTAGTTTGTTACCAAGGGTAAGGTAACAGGAGTTTCGAGCTCGCACATATGTACGTTGCCTTAAATTTAATTTGAGTTACAATGAGACGTATTGAAGTGGGAAATTAGCAACAGAAACTGGATTTTAGCTGCCATTGTTGATGAGAAAATATTTTGCTTAGAGTTTAAGGGTCAGTAGATTAGTTGTAAAAGCAGCAAATTCGAGGATATAAAGTTACATTTATTTGTAAATAGAAACTAGTTTGCGAGGTAGAATCCTGAGTAATATGAATGTTAGATACATCAGTACGGGGTATGAAGACACCGTTCGAAGAAACGTAAAAAATAGCCCACGTCCTACTTAAATTACATACGTTATAATGTAGCAGACAGCCCCAGGATCTCCTGAGCTAGAGACACGTCTGCTACACAAGTTATAAAGAAAGCTGAATACTAAGGGATCCTACCTACCCCTAGCCGGACAAACAAGGAAAACACTTTTCAAAGACAACTTCTATAATATGGATAAAAAACAGATAAATGTAGTTCCTAATAGCACACGTAAAATTTTGGAATGGATAGGTACACACGGCTACACTTCAAGCTATGCAAAACCAGTATAAGCTGACCGTTACTTGTGCCAAAAGATTTTACTAAGCGACGCCAAGATAAACTGGTTTTGTATGGCTTGATGTGTAGCCGTGTGTACACGAAACTTCTCTGAGTGATATTTGGGTGACCGGGAGCTCAGTAGTACAGCGACTAGGCGAAGTGCTGGAAGGACAGTGCGGCGACTTCCTCAAGTAAGACGGAGTGCTGGAGGCTCAGCAGTAAATCGGAGTGCCGGAGGATCAGCAGTATAGTCTCCTTCAAGTTAACACCAGTCCGCTCACTTTCCTGGTCGCCTCTAGAATCAACTGGAATCAACCGCAAAAGCAACTTTGCTTCTTTTTCTTTTTCGAGTGCTTTCCAATTTCAAATATAATAATCAAAAACAATGTGGCCTGTGATAAAAAAAGGTTCAACCTAACTTGAAAGAAGGTGAATTAACGTATGATGATGAAAAAGTTATCCTACAACGTACATTTTCATATTAATAATACCGCAACTCGCGAGGACCCCGTGGCTAATTAAAAACCGCGTGGATCATGTGACTTGCATAGTTAAGCTGCGCTTGCTGCAGTCAGTCCGTGGATAGGTGACCATTCGTTACACATCGAGACCCCTCCGGGTCTTGGAGAGCTCATTAAACCGTCGAATACGAATACCAATGACAGTCGATATGGGTAGTCAGAAGCCCGAAAGTCTGACAACCGGTCTAACCTTAGCATCTTACCTTAGCTTACCTGTCGGCATTGCCTAGTAATATGGGTTGCGGAAGTCTGACGGGCAGTCGCTCCGTGTCAAATACTGGGTCTCTACTCCCTAAGCTCGACGCCCGTGGTTTCGGCCTTAGTTACGAGCGTTTCCTACTCCCTATCACCTACGGACATACGATTATTTCGGAGCCCGAACTAAGAATGAATGACAACACGATTTGACAGTTGTCCCTACTACCGATGTGTTTTTGCCCGTCCAAAAAGTTGAACTTGACACTTGTTTTGTTCACTCCTAGGTTTCGCGCTACTTTCGGACGGGCGACTAACTTCGTTGACGGACTTAGGGAGTAGGCCCCCTGGTACGCATCTGCGGTGCGAGCACGGATATTTTATCGAGTCGATTCGAGAAATGAATCTATTCTAAACGTCAAATTTGGCATAAGATATAGATAAAACGACAACTGCTGTTGTTTTATCTATATCTTATGCCAAATTTGACGTTTAGAATAGATAAATTTCTCGAACCGACTCGTTATAAGATCTGTGCTCGCACAGCTGGTTAGACTAGACACCTAGGTATTTGTATTTCCTGCGCTAATTACCAGCATTTAAAATTCCCAGATCGACCCCAAAAAATGAATTATTACCAACTAATAGTTCCCAATACATGGAACTGGTATTTCAATGACTTTTATACTCATAGACCATAGGGTCTGTGCTCACAAATAAATCAACTATGTTTTGACCCCTGACCTGCCTGGTTTAGGGGATTATCGTGCAAGTTTGTCCCACGTTAACGACTCTACGATGACGCTATAACTTTTTTGGTTATGGTTTGGTGACTTTCTGAAGTGTTAGTATTGTTTTGGAGATTTGAATAGCTTTTGAGAAACGTAGGTTTTCTCGAAGCAAGGACTCATTGCAAGTTTTCTTTTTTTTTGTAAATTCTTTTTCTCATGACTTGGTTTTTCATTACTTACTTACTGGTCTGTGCTCAAGACTACAGGGTGTTAACGAATTAGTGTAATTCCTTAAAACCGCATGATCTACTACTGGTGTAGACAGGCCCCGCACGGGATTTAGCTTGATTAAAAATAAAAAAAATATAATAGTTATTTTTTCATGCGGCTTTGTTACCGATCGTATCTAAACCACCTAATAAGGATTCAGTAAAAAAATAAGATTTAATTTTTTTGCAAAAAAAAAGTTTTATTTGCGTGAACATTTCGATGCCACGCACAAATTAATGAAAGCACGGCGACACGGCTGGCAGGCACGACTAACGCGATATCGCTCTTTGCAGTCAGATAACTCAAGGCTCTAAAATGACTCAGAAATAGAAAACCAAGATTTTTTTTTGAATTTTTTTTTAGTTGATTTTCTAAAATTCCCATTTAGGGTTCGTCTGTGTCACCAGTAGATCACGTGGTTTGAAGGAATTACACGAATTCGTTAACACCCTGTATATTGTTCTCTCAAACTATCCTAAATCATAGTACTTATGTACTGTATTTACTGAAATTGTTAAAGATTTTGAAAGAATAACCATTGAATTTCTTGCCGGCAAATCCAAACCGGAAATCGCGAAAAAAAAACAGATGTTCCCTACATTTATGTTCGGATAACTTGTCAAAATGTAGGGAACAGCAGATTTGTTTTTCGCGATTTCCGGTTTGTTCCCATAGTAAAAGTTGTTCATAGTGATGAGTACTATGTCCCATTTTGGTTTGTCGAGTGTTTACTATTTCTACCTGTATGTTATTTAATGTAGGTTACATGGCACAAAAATGTACGAATGGCTCGTACAGCTTTCATGGATCACAACAAAAATGTGTTCCAATATCAATTTTTTAACGGAAACATGACGTCACCATACAAATCTGATTAAAAAGGGTCTTGTAAGCGGCTATGCTAATAAAATGCCAGGTGGAGCCAGGTGTCAAAATAGTAGGCGTGACAGTTCGTGATGAAATTAATGCAAACGCATTGATTGACGAATATTAACATGCTGACCCTATAATGACATGTTTGTGCAACACTGCGCTTGCGCGGGTACGTGGAACCGATTTATTTGATAAAATTCGTGTTTTTGTCTGATTTCAATGTTGATTCACTACATAGTATAAAACAAAGTCGCTTCTCACTGTCTGTCCCTATTTATGCTTAGATCTTTAAAATTACGCAACGGATTTTGATGCAGTTTTTTTAATAGATAGAGTGATTCAAGAGGAAGGTTTTAAGCTATAAAACGTACACGTGCGAAGTCGGGGCGGGTCGCTAGTTATGAATATTTTAGTGTTTTTAAACTTTCAGGTTCATTTTGGCGAGGAGAGGCATTTGTTGGATGTGTGGAGCGACGGAGCTTGGATATGTAATTGTATCAAGACATACATTATAATTGCACAATGCACATGTCAACGCTATGGCTTTGATTTTGAAAATACAACAATATTCATTGCGTCTCTTGCTATCGCATCGTCGAGTACCAACCCATTAGGTTCTAATACAGCTGGCACGCCGGCGGTGGCAAGAGCGCGACGGATTATGTCATTTAAGTTCGCGTGTCAACTAATAGTTGCCTTTAACTACAGCATCCGAATTGCCTATCACATTCGTAATAGCTTTAATTTTGACAATACAACACTATTCATTCCGTACATAGTTGTCGAGAAGTTGGCTTGTTAATATGAAACAAACGTTACTATGGAAATTGTTGACCTGTCAAAATCAATGCCATAGCGATTACGAGTGTGTTGCGCAATTAGAATGCTGGGTGCACAAAACTTGCAGAGAGTAGGCTCATCATCATTCCACTAATGGCCAAATATTCGAACGAAAACAGCACGAAATTAACGGTAACTTAAAATTGAGTAGCGTTTGAGTATTTGGCCATAAGGGTCTCAAATAAACGGTCAATAATAGCAACAGCTAAATCTCTACATATGACAAATACGACTTCGTAGTTACATGTGGCGCCATCTTCTGGCGATTTATTAATCTTTTGGTTAGAAATAAATATACACGTGTTTGAGGTTTTTTGGAAATTCTACCTTATGGGGTGAAATAGGGGATGAATATTTTTTTTGAAGTTAAAATCATGAAATCAAATAAGTAGTAGGGTTTCTGGTTAGAAATATATGTACACGTGTTAGAGCGCATTTGTAAATTAAACCCCTAAGGGGGTGAAATAAGGGTTGAAGTTTGTATGAGAAATGTGATACTTTTGAGGTAAGAAACAATACACACGTTATAAATAAATTAATACACTATAATGTTACACATATCATTTATTATTTAAAAATGTTTACCATCAGCAACAAATCTCATTTGAATATTAAATTAAATATACAAAAATAAGTAGCACCTGCGGGTATAAGTAGTTAGTAAAATCACAATTATTTTAACGTTAGCAGATGCGGATAATTAAAAAATATAATTATAATGAAAACAATCTAGAGTATTATCGTTCAGAAACCTGTTGAGCGACCAAAAATGATGATGGTGAATATAAAATATGACGAAAAAGAAGCCAACAAACGTATCTAATACCGACCTAAGACGTTTTGTCAAATCGCTTAAATTGTTTGGAGAAGTTCGACGATGGAGTTGACAAAAAGGTTTTTGCTACCTCAAAGTTTAAACCATAAATTGTATTTATTACTGTAAATAAATATATTAAATTCACTTTTATAAGTCTATGTAATGTTTTTTTAAGACTAGATTGCGCCGGCATTTGCTCTCTGATTAGCTCTAAGAAGAAAAGACGAAACAAACTCAGAGGTCAAGGTTTCTTTTAAAGTCCAGACATTGTGGTATAAAACTAGGCAAGTGGTAATGTAGGGCAACGTCTGGAATGGCCTTTAATAATCCTAATCCTAACTTCCTAATCCTAACTTAATATTATAAATGCGAAAGTAAGTATTGTTTGTTTGTTACCTTTTCACGCCTAAATCACTGAACCGATCATCCTGAAATTTTGCATATACGTTGTCAGGTGTACAGAAACGGACATAGGGTATCTTTCATCCCGAAAAAGTACTGTTCCCGAAGAACACAACAATAACATTAATAGATGGCGCCACGTGTCTTTCGAATCTTGATTGAATTATATTATTATAGAAACTTTAGTGGTGTGTTAAGAGTTGATTGTCAAATTCTAAATTAACGCGACTAAAGCCGCGGGTAAATGCTAGTCTATACATATAATAAATCTGTAGACATGGCGTGTCTGTACATAGCAAATATTTTAAAAAAACCTGGTTGGGATGTTAAAGTATAACCAATAGAACCCATTTTTAACATTTTTGGAATTTTTGTCTGTTTGTATGTTTGTCTGTTTATCTGTTTGTCTGTTTGTCTGTTTATCTGTTTGTTTGTTCAAGCATCACGTAAAAACAACTGATCCAATGTTGTTGACTTTTATAAATAAATATTGTGCTTATCTCCAAGTAACATATGTTTTTTGTTTCATCGCAATCGGTTCACGCAATCAAAAGTTATGCGAATTTTAAGTTTTCTAGAAGAACTTAGCATGTATTTGTGTATACTTACCATTTCTTTTCAATAGATGGCGTTACGTGTATCAAATCACGTTGTGAGGAAATATAATCAACGAATATATTACTATTCTCAGTCTACGAAAGGTCTATTGAAATGCTATCCGAAGAAGGTACTAACTAAGCCTAAACTAAGCCTTTATAAAAAAAAAGAAGATAATGTTATTTAAAATTTATTAGGTACCTATCTATCTGAATGGCAGTGGAAGAGAAATACATTCAATTTCATAAGCGAGTGTAGGTATTCTAAATTTTTAATTGTGCAAGGCAATACGATAGATTAATTTGAAATACTCATATATTTTATTATGAATACTTAAATACCTACGTATTTATAAATCTATTTACTTACTATTAATAAAATTCAAAGTGCACTTTGTCTGTAATTAAATATTTTTCCAAAATTTCGATTCGGTGGTACTATACTATCGATACAGAAACCATAACATTTTTTTTTTTGAATTATTGTGTCTGTTTGTCTTTCCGTCCGGACATCACGTAAAATCCCGTGGATGGATTTTGATGGGACTTTCGCTGATGTGTTGCGTAAAGAGCGATAATTTTGCTGGTATATATATCATCACGCTATTGTTCATAGGAGCCGAGCAGCGGAACATTATTTCCACATACTGCGAAGTATAAGCTTAATATACGGATCGTAAAATCGCGTGAATCGATTTTGATGGGCCTGCGCTTATTTTGGTATATAAACTATCACGCTATTGCTCATAGATGCCGAGCAACGGAACATTATTTCCAAATACTGCGTAGTATAAGTTGTAGACAGAAGTAAGTGCTGCAGTGAACGGTCGCTGGCTCAGTGTCCTGCATTAAAACCTCACTTTAAAAAAATACACTTTTTGTAATTTTTTTGGAATGTTTTATATATTTTATTTTTGTTCATTGTTGTCAGAACTATTCAAAGCCTGTCATTGCCGTTTTATTAAGTTTATTTAAGCCTTAGGTAATGTCCCAAAACACAGCCATGAAGGGAAAGTACTTTAAATATTAAAAATGACAAATTTCACTCAAAGGTGACTTCATTTTATTTTTAAAAGTAAGAAATATTGCCTGTACTGATTTTTTTGCCTGAACCGGGAATCAAACTGACAAACCTATACCATCTGGTGGCACCTGTTGATAATATCTTTATGGTCAATAATCAGGATCAAATCTCTCCAACAAACACACTGTCTTAAATTGAACGAAGTGGAAAAAATAAGAACTACTTAACAACAATTAATAAGTGCTTGAATTTAAATGTACCTAAGTTAGTCAATTTTCGTTTTATGGTCTTCCATCAATTTCAGAAACACTGTTTATTGGAGCGATTTGATGCGTATTATTGATCCTATCGATTGGTGAAATAAAAATACAGAATTTTTTTCGCATTTGGGTTGGTTCGATTTCCAGATCAAACTTTTTGAAATCTTTGAAAGAAGTACCTATTTCTAACTTATAAAAATAAAATTAAGTCTTCTATAGGTGATTTTTTTTACATATTTAAAGTACTTTCCTATTCCACACCTCGAATGAAATCATTTTATAGACTGCACTGCGTAAAATATTTTGATTTAGTTCGCCGATTGTGACTAGATGGCGTTGTAGCCATTTTTGTATCGCCATAAGGTTTCGTTACATTATCACAATAAATATCAATATTCAATTATAATCCATTTTAGCAAGGAAATGTATGGAAATAAGCAACGCGTTTTTAGTATTATGGTTATATGAACCTTTACGGTCAATCAAGTCAAGAAGAGCTGAAACTCTACCTAAAGAAATGGTTTAAAAGATATAAGTGTCTTGGTGGGACACCTTTGTCTATTATTATAATAAATGGAATACATATACACTATTTAGTTGCTGCGACACAATGTTGTTTTCCGAGTTCCACGTGGACGGAGTCGCGGGCACAGCTAGTACCTAATAAGTTTCTAACCCGTGTGGATGGGCTAGAATATAAAACTTCCTCACCGCACGCTAGGGATAGACGCGTGTTGTAAGATTCAACAAAACCCAGCACGCTTGGTGGTAGGATCTATACGGTCCGCCTGGCTAGCTACCACCTGACTGAACATTAAATTCCGGTGCCAAGCAGTTTACTGTGTTCCGTCGTGTGTATGTGAGAGCCAGTGGGTTATAGGGAAATTCCTTTATATCTCTGTTACTTGGATTCGTGTACTCCTAGTCCCTGTCTGCGTTTACCATCAGGTTTGACTAGGGTCAAAAGAGACGAAGCCAAATAATCATTTAAAAAAAGTTTACGTTTCCAATTAAAGACTCAATCCGCCTTATTACAAAAGATGGTCTAAGAAAAACCTAGGTTTTAAAATAGCCCCGTCTCTTTTTGTTATATGACATAAGAAAGTGATGGGTATATTTTAAACCGGGGTTTACCTTAGTCTTGGTTTAAACCATATTTTGTAATAAGGGGGATAGACATCCTTCAAGCTTGTTGAATTTGCCACTTATTGTAAACAAGCAGAAATTATGATAGCCATGGCAAATCTCGAAGTACAGTCACAAATTAAACGTTTACTAAAAAAACCGGCCAAGTGCGAGTCGGACTCGCGCACGAAGGGTTCCGTACCATTATCTATAAAAACGGCAAAAAAATCATGTCTGTTGTATGGGAGCCCCTTGAAATATTTATTTTATTCTGTTTTTTAGTATTTGTTGTTGTCACTTCAAGCACTGTAATTATAGACACAATAGATAAACAATGGCGGTAAATCTCCAGATGTAGTAACGGACAAGAGGGTATAGCGGCAACAGAAATACATCATCTGTGAAAATTTCAACTGTCTAACTATCACGGTTCATGAGATACAGCCTGGTGACAGACGGACGGACGGACAGCGGAGTCTTAGTAATAGGGTCCCGTTTGGGTACGGAACCCTAAAAACATTCAAATACGTAGTACCGTCCGCGAGACTTAAGCTGAGCTTTGCATTTATGTGAGAATGAATGCAGACGCGCCCTTTGCTTGGTTTAAACCGGTTTATACTGCTTTTTGGCAATCAATTCTATATGCGCTCACACAAATGCAAAGCTCAGCTGACGCCTAGCCAGTTGTACTTAGGTATTTACTATTGTAGAATGAACAGGGCAGAATTTACGGTATATTATTTTGTTTAAAAACCTTGCCCGCCATTAGGATTGTTCCTGTATTGTAGGTGCTTTTTCAGACATACACACACACAGCCACAGAAAAACTCTCAGTAGGCCATACGAATATTTGATACATGCGGGAATCGAATCCACAGTCCGTAGCGCAGAAAGTCAATCAGAAGATAGAACCAGCGTTAACATTTCTGCATTTCTAGAATAGCACAGCTATAGTTTTCATAAAACTGTGACATTTAGTTTTGTCTTGAATAGGTAGGTATTCTTATAATTTATGCTAAATTTCAGTTAAAATTTGAAAAGATATAAAAAAATACGCACGCTATTTTTATTTAAGTAATTATCATCTCCTTTACTAATTTTAAGCCTTATTAAAATGACTTATATTATTCATATACTTAGTTTTTTTTAAATTTTATATCTCTTATCTACAAAAAAAAAAATGTAGACACATTTAAATAATATTTTTAAATAAGCATAAAAAATACATTTAAAAATATAAAAAATAGTAGCCCACCGGGCGGCATCGGGAACATGGTCCAATCTTATTTATTAAGTTTGCCAAAAGTTATAACAAACAGAACAATGTAAAATATGTGGGTACAGATACCAGCACATCAAGCTACTACAATCTGTCAAATTTCTTTAATAGATTTTCATCTTTATCGCTAAAGCATTAGGTTCAAGGTTGATTAGGAAAATTTGACAGTTTCGGGTAGCTTGACCTGCTGGCGTCTGTACATTAAAAGTTTAAAACTACACAAACACAAACAATTAAAAGCAAACATGGCATACACAGCTTAATTCTTATATTCCAAATAGGTAAAGGATTTCAGATAAGCAAAATGTCAAAAGCCTTGTCCCCAATACTCGTTACTGGTACACTATAGGCGACCCAGTGAAGTACATTCCATTTGTAACCCCCAGGGTAATTCTGAAGAGTTAATCGAATGTCAGTCACCATGGTGGATGGTTGACAGTGACACGATGGGCGATTGCCATCTTAAGTCCCATGGGTACCTAGAGCTACTCAATGCTCGTCCTTTTAACACTGTTATGCACATTTTTGCTGTAAATGAGTTGTAAGCGTCTTTTGAAATAGTATAGCGATTTCTATTCTCTACTAACAAAAATGTTGCCAAATCGTAAATGAACCACAACCGTAAGTCAATATTTTATAGGTACAAGGTTAGTCGGAAAGGGGGTACTAATCTGAAAGGGTGTTAACGTACACATAATAATGAATAGCTTTTGTTCTTCACCTTTTCCCAAAAGTCAATAGTTTTAGAGAAATAGCTGGTCAAAGACTTCATAAAAATACGCTTAAATCTATCTATCCTCAGCTATGATCAGCTGGGTTTACATTTTAGGTCATATTTGGGATCACAGATTAGAAGCTCCATTTTCTGCATTCGTAACTAAAGCAGGGATGAAAAATTTTTGAACAAATAAAAACATAATTTTTCAACGAAATAAAAATTGAATTGAATTTTGAAATTAACACTTGCTTTGAAACAGTCATCAGTGATAATTTAAGTGGCCTGCGCATTAGTACCTTTTTAATTTGATTTTTTCTTTTGGACTGCTTATAGATGGTTCTTGCGGACGGAGTCTACGTGACCTGGCAGCTATTGGCGAGACCTGAAGGATATCCAGCGAAAGGGGAAGTAAAATACTTAACCTAAGTTAACTACTTATACTACACTAACATCATGACTACCTGCAACAACAGCACTAAGGGCGACCCCTAGTGGGACTCGGCTCTCGGCTTAGGGCGTTGCTGGCAGAGGATAGGGAAGGAGACAGCTTGATGAAGGCTGAATTATTGCTGTGAGCGCGGATTAATACCCCCTTTCCGACTATTCTTGTATGAGTATATCGTATCGTGTGTCGATATTGCTTCGGTATTGAACCGTCTTTGCTGAGTAGCAAAGACGGTTCAATATCGAAGCAATATCGACACACGATGATTGAGCCTTCAGAGTCTCCCTTTTAACAACAGAACACAACGGAGGACTTTCTATTGCCATTCATCGATTGCATAGATACGTACAATCAATGAAACGTGTATCTATAAAGGTCGGATGCGAGATTGTTATCTTTGAGTGTCGTATTGATGTCAAGGAGTTGCATCCTCAAATCTATGATTGTTATAAAGATATTGAATTAATTGTGAATAAATTAAGATCCAAGATGCAAGTTTAAGTGATTTTGAAAGTGGTTTAGGTAGGTTATGAGTAAATTAATATGTTAAGATATTATAATTTTATTATTTTTCTTTATTCATAGTAAACACATATAAATTATATTTTTAAATACCTACATTTATCATACATAAAAAAAAAAACAATATACATTTAAAAATATAAAAAATAGTATCCCACCGGCATCGGGAACAGGGTGCAAACCGCCGGCAGTCAGGGCTCTAGAGAAAGGAACCTCCTCACTATGCGTGCCGGTCAAAGAGTACTGCCTTCTGTATCAAGCCCTTGATCCAGCCGCCCAACGAGAGCCTCTTGAGATGTTGATCGAGGCTCTTGGCTATTAGGCCATTCACCGTAACGACTATCGGAACAATGACTGCTGAGTCCACATCCCACATGCCGACAACCTCATGTGCTAGGTCAAGACATTTTATTTGTTTATCTTTCTCAGCTTTCACGAGATTCTCGTCATGAGGGACGGTGATATCAACAATCATTGTGCGGCGCTCTGATCGATCTATATATTATTATTATTTAACGGCCTCGTTGGTCTAGTGAGTTTCAAGTCTCCTTTATTAGGGGGCGAGCCTATTGCCATTCTACACGGAATAACCCAATAACACTTTGCCCGACCTGGGGATCGAACTCAGGAGCTCAACAGTTGCGTTTGTGACCAATAGTGGTCAATCAAACTGCACTAGCGGGTGCGGAGGCGGGCGCGGGCGCTTGTGTGCTTGGCGTCTGCGTGTTCACGCAGTTGTTGTTTCGGTGGGTGAATCAAAATGGTTTAGAACCACACGCGCAGTCACCTAATAGACGCTTCAACACGGTGAACGATACGGGCGGACTGAGCCATTAGAAACACCCGCGCCACCCGCGCCCGCGCCCGCCTCATGACGACGCGCAGCTCGCGAGATCACTGTGAATGCAACAGGCGTCTACCAGTGGCGAAGGCTCCATACAACTCGATTCATATCGGCTTCCCTTTCGAAACGAGTAGTTACTGGAATTCACGCATCACACTTGAGCAAGGTAAGCATTTTTTTGATCCGGCTTCCCTTTTAAGAAAATTCACCCATCGCCACTGGCGTCTACATACATTTTTATTTACACGCACCCGCGCTATCACCCGCACCCGCCTCCACTCTGAAAGAGTACATAGACTAACGACGCAGTTGTGTACCGTATTTACAATATTGTAAATAATTCAGACTGGTTTATTTAAGTTTTGTGTATGCAAATAAATACCATATAATTATATAGACTAACACCATAGCGCTACCATTTCCTGCCCTACTTAAATCACCCTTCAAAATCAACGCGAAATTAAATGCACCAAAAACCATATTTGTGCATCCGAAAATAGCGTTTGAATGACATTAAAGTAACACGATTAGGGCCGTCCACGTTGTCACTTTATCGATATGATGACGTCATTGCCCATGACAAAATGACACGCATTTATAGAATGACATTTAAAAAGCGAACGCAATGTCCTGCCCATCCGTGCGTGTGCATTTGAATAAAGAACAGAAGTTTGTGATGTATGAAAAACATATTTAATTAATAATGCGGCTAAAATGGATTAAATAGGGACAAGGTGCCACTAATGTTCATTATATTTGTTAGTTTTTTATTATTTGTATCATAATTATGTAGTATGTTACGTTTTTTAATTTTTAGTTTTTTAATTATTTCTGTTTTACGTTTGGTAACAATTTGGTATTAATAGTACCATTTACCATTATATGTCGGAATCGGAAGATATTGAAATGTTTTTTTTAAAAGGTAAAGTTTAAGTAAATAAAGTTCTAATAAAACGTTGTGGCTGGAAACATGTAAATATCTATTTGAATAACTAGGTACTTACCAAACTGATAGTTTACAAGGTTCGATTAAATAAAATTGAAACCAAAAACATGGGTACAGAAAACTGGAGACGTAAGTATATCTTTGCCATAAAAGAAGAAGAAAAAGATAAAGAAGAAGAAGATAAATTATATTGTATAAGGGCTATGTTACAATTTTGGTGTACAATAAAGAATATTCTATTCTCTATTCTATTCTATAAAGTTTTTTTCCAACTGGAATACATTCCGGATAAAACTTATCTTATTGGGTATGTAAGTCAAAAATAATGCACTGTAGGTAACCAAGGGGCCAATTCTTCTAAAAGAAACGTTCTTCAATCGCTACCGAACCAAAGCTGAACCGTTCATTCAAACTTTTTTCGTTTACAAGAACTGTCTAAATGTTTGACAACAAAAATAAAACCAAACATTTTGACAGTTTTCGTAAACGAAAACTAACTAACGGTTGTCGTTCGCTTGCGATTCGGCAACAACTTTGTTAGTAGAATAAGTCCCGACCCGTGTCGTTAGAGCTTTTTGTCATTTCGAGACAAACTACGTGGTGCTTTAGCTCATAACTAAAGATCAGATATTCGGATGTCACCTAAACTTGCGATGTTGGCTAATATGGAATGAGCTTTTGTATCGAAAAAATCCTGTGGTTCCGGGACAATTATTTTAATTTATGTTTTTTTTGGTTAATCTATCACACACCACTCCTCTTCTTACACTCTACATACACACATATTTGCATCGGGGGTTAAACATTAATTTTAAATAATTATGCAATCCAAGAATCCCGTTTTTATTAAATAAATCATTTTAAGAAGCCGCTTCCATACTTTCGTAAATAAAAATTCACTTTAGGTAAATAATTAAATATGTATGTATCCGAATAACCGATCCCTACTTATCATCATCATCATCTGCCTAGCCTTTTCCCAACTATGTTGGGGTCGGCTTCCAGTCGAACCGGATGCAGCTGAATATCAGTATTTTACATGGAGCGACTGCCTATCAGACCTCCACAACCCAGTAACTGGGTAATACGATACTCTTGGTAAGACTGGTTGTCAGACTTTCTGGCTTCTGACCAACAGTAACGACTGTCAAAGATCTACAAATGACAGCCGGGACCAACGGCTTTACGTGCTTTCCGAGGCACGGAGGAAACTCGCTATGGTAAATGGTCACCCATCCACAGACCAACCTCGGCAAGCGTGGCTTAACCCGGAAGATCGGTCTATGCGGCTGTAATTATTTAGCCACGAGCTCCTCCGATCCCTACTTATAACGCACATAATTGAAGTAAATATATTTAGCGTCCATCCATAATTTAAGTGCTGGGCACTTGTCGGTGTAGCAATCTCCGCCGCCGTCCGGCCATACCGTCCTCGCCGACGAGGCCCGTCGCGACGTCCCATCGCCGCTGGTCACTATCCACCGAGCTCTCCCGTCGTAGAACCGGTCGTCTCTTCAGACTCCGCAGTCACACCGATAATTCAGCCCTCATCAAGCTGTCTCCCTCCCTAAGTCCACGCCAGCAACGCCCTAAGCCGAGGTCCGAGTCCCACTAGGGGTCGCCCTTAGTGCTGTTGTTGCAGGTAGTCATGATGTTAGTGTAGGACAAGTAGTTAGCTTAGGTTAAGTATTTTACTTCCCCCCCATTGGCTGGAGACCCTTCAGGTCACACCAATAACTGCCCGGTTACGTAGAAACGGTCCTCTGGGAACATCTACAGCAGTCCAATAGAAAAAAAAAAGTGTATCAATCTCCATTTTTCTCTATCCAGAGCCAATTCCTGCACATCTCTGTATGTTATCACTTCTGTCTTTTCCTTCAATTGGTCTGTTAACTTTCTTCTTGGTCTACCGCATTTTCTCCTTGCATCTAATTTACCTTAGGTAAAATATTTAGCGTAGTTTTTAGTAAAATAAAATAATCTTTCAATTATACACCACTTAATTTGTAACACGGAACTCTCGGAAGCGAGCAAAAACGACTTACACAATAAGTAACATTTTTAATTAACCATCTCAATAGCCCAATTATTGCCACGAAAAAATATCCTTTTAATTTTCTAGCAACACCACTAATTAAATGTCAGGATTAGCTGTCAAAGTTGAACAAACTTCGACCCACTTCCTTTATTTTTTTAAAGACATTTACACTATTTTTAATTTTACAATGCGATACCGCAATACGTACCCCTTTAAGTAATAAGACCTCTTTTGGTAAAGTCAAGTAATTTGAGTACTAATTCTTGAACGCGTGTACTATTTTTTGTGTGGCAACTCTATTTTGCTACTCTAAAATTTCATGATGCACCTTGTGTCGTACAACTTAAAGTCTATTTTCCTATGACTGGAGTGTTGAATGGTGGTAAATGGTTGGTGTTTCTATTACAAAAGACGAAATCAGCTGCCGAGACCCTTCTTTTGTTTGAAACGAAATAAATATATCTTGAAGGAGTTTTGTGCAAAGGTATTTGCGAGACGAAATGCGGTTGAATGCTTGTTAGAAGCAGTAGAGTTGGGAAATATCGATGTTCGTAAATATCGAATAATATTACATATTACTTACAGTCAAGAAAGTCATGAAATGGAACAAATTTATAATCTTTCCCAGTGTTTTGTCAGTTAGTGTTTTATCAAGTAATAAACCTGTCTAAATACGCGCAAATTGTTTTAAGATAAATAAAATTATAAGTTCTGCAAGAGAAGTGATTTTAAGTTTAAATTTTATAATGTATAACTAGTGGTGCCCCCAATTTTTCATGACTTTCTTGACAGACTGTAGGTACCTACTCTCACACACTACTTAGTGTACTTTTGAATTGATCCACTGCAATAACATCAGAATTATTTAATTATTAAATGGACACGAGAATTTATATTCAAATGTATAGATGATATTTTTATGGCAATGAATATTTTTGAAAGAAAAATGATCACTAAAGTTCGTTTTTTAATCTCTGAGACTGAATTGACAGGTGCGAAACGTCAAATTTGAAAATAATGTTCCTAAAATTTACAAGATTGACATTTGTGCCTGGCAATTTTGTCTCCAAGATTAAAAAACGGACTATAATCATCCGTTCAAAAACCAGAACTGCTCCAATATAATATTTTTCGTGACGACACAATTATCATATTTGGACGATATTTCGAAAGTGAAAATTCAAGACGTGTACACACATTACGTAACAAAAGTGAAACATGTTCTTTATTTGAACAGGATTCCTTCCGGGCGGACAATCGACATAGTTAAATATTTATCGAACAAATTGTCTGCAGGGTACATCCCTAGAGGCCAGGTGAAGCGCGCGTGGACGTTTGCTCTTTGGCGGGATCCGACGCAGAAAAAACAAGATACTTATTTATGTCAAATAAGAATATTATCCAGACATATTGTGTTTATTTTTTATTATGGATTATCGATGGACATTTTCAAGGAATTTATCGGTGTATTTCGACTGCATTGACTAAGGAAATGGTAGACAAAGTGTCACTCTGAGCAGAACTAGAAATCACTTCTCAATGAAAAAAGAAATGAGCTTCCGCTCTTTGAAACTCGTTTGAACTGATGTTGGCCTATTAGTCGGAAAAGCGGTAAGTGCCACTGCAGGCACGATACTTTAAGTATCGGCAGTGGAAGATTTAATTGCTTTTTGTCGCTGGATACCGCGACTAAAGCTCGGAACCGGTTGCAAAGTTATCGGTTAATAAAGGTTTTTAACGATTTCGCATAATGTTTTCGTTCAGAATGAAACCGATACTAATTTTGTCTAGGAGGCCAATTTCACTAAAAAAGTTGTTGCCAAACGCAAACGAACCACAACTGTCAGTCAGTTTTCGTTTACGAAAACTGTCAAAATGATTGGTTTTTGTTTCTTACCTCCGGTTTCTGATTTGAGAATTCGGGATCAGCAAATACCTTAGAATAAGTACTAAAGCATAGAAGCCGCCTCAGTACTTGAAAAACGTACAGGGGCATCTGTCAAATAAGAGCAATTTCGAGATTTTGAGCCAAAGCCTAGCTACCAAATTAAATTGCCCGCCACTAGTACCCCCTGTCAGACGGCAACGACATTTTAAATTTTGTCGTATAATACTTGTGTCAGTGGCGCGGTGATTTGAAAAAATATTTTAGTCTAGAATTTATATTTAATTAATTGTGTTTTGTATATGTGCACATTGTTCTTATAAATAAGAGTGTGCGCTACGTCCTGAATAGTAAAAAAATGTAAATCTCGCAAGGGATGTACAAAAAATCAAAGTGAAAATATCAGTTTCCACAAGTACGTAGTATTTTTATGTTTATTCATAGATTTTCCTTTAAATATATTTCATTATACATTAAATAAGTAAAAGTAAGACATTACCTTTTAGAAGAAGTAAAATAAATAAGTATAAACTATCTAAATCTTATCTATTTATCAATATGAATATTCGCCAAAGAAATTATTAAAGGGGTGCGAAAATTGTATCGATAAATCTATCGACAACGTGATTTTTGTGTTAGGTTTAATTAATTAGGTACCTATTTATACTTTTTTTTTTCATTTAAGTTTCCCTGTGACGAATATTTTCGAAATAAATTGATTGCCGTGGTAGCTCACGAAATTGGTTGGGTTCCAAGAAAGCACCACAGAATTTGCTCCAGCCATTTCACTTTATCTTCTTTTACTCGTTCTGGCAAATGGCGGAGACTGAAGGAGGACTCTATACCAACATTATACCTTCAATCTAAATTTAAAAGCCTAAGTTCTTATTGAATTGCATGTCTACAGGAAATAAAAGAATTCGAGTAATTTCTTTAAAAAAAATTGGGACAGATTAACCCCGCACTGGATTTAGCTTGATTGAAAATAAAAAAATAAAAATCTTTTTTTTCTTGCAACATTACGTTCGACATCTTCTTTCGGCCATTCATACAATAGACTATTTCAGATAATATTTCATTGTCTTGTTTATCTTTCAAATAAATGCTGTTAATAAAGTCGTAATCTTCAAGCCTGATTGATTAGGAGAACAGTGAATCTAAACAAAATTAACGTAGGTATTAAATAAACGATGATTAACTTACTTCTCAATCAGTTTGCATTTGGTGTCACTAAATTTTACACCTCTTTACCGTAATTATCTTTAAAATCTTGTATTTTTAAGGATGCCGTTTTTTTATAGATAGAGTGATTCAAGAGGAAGGTTTTAAGCTATTAAACGTACACGTGCGAAGCCGGGGCGGGTCGCTAGTTATATATAAAACAATCATTATTTTGTTTAAAATTTCCAGCGCCTCGAAATAGACAACTTACCTGAGACCACGTGGCGCCGTTCTAGTGACAGAAAAAAACGTGCATGTCCAAGTACATTACAAGGAATACTCAATAATAATGTATTTAACTTTTGTGAGGCTTTTAGTAATTGCAAATTAAATAATAGACATTTATACTTAAACGATGACTTTATTTATTGATAGCGATAATAACAGGACCAGTCGAAATGATGATGCTCGGGAGAGGCCTACGTCCAGCAGTGGGCATCTTTCGGCTGAATAATAATGATATTATGACTTTACTTTTGTCATTATAACTTTCTAAGAAGTAAGTATTTAAATGTACTATGGCAATATCCGGCATGGCTGTTATTTGGTTAACACAATCATAGTCACCTTCTTTCGGTCTTACAATACCACTTCAGATATTTCGTAATATACATTATACGATGACTTTATTTTATCGATAGCTATAGTCTAATAGTGTGAATACCCTCATCCCTAGTCTCTGTACAAAAGGTTACAAAATTAATTTTTACGGCCTGTCAAAAGTTTATCTTTCCCGCTCTGACAACAGCGAGACCGCCATATGAGTAAATAGCATGGCTATATTTTGATTCGTTTATGCTAAGTAGCGCTCCTTCTATGCTTTAGTACTTATTCTAAGGCAAATACTTAAGTAATATTTGAGTATAAAGTTGTCATTTTTTTTAAATCCCTCATTTTTTTGACAACTCAATAGGTACTCAAATGTTACTTAAGTATTTGCTTATCCCGAATTCTCAAATCAGAAACCGGAGGTATGTCAAACAATTTGCCAGTTTTTGAAATTGAAAACTGTCTGAGTGAATGGTTCGGCCTTGGTTCGGTTGCGATTTATCAAGATTTCTTTCTAACTTGTTAATAACAAGTTAGAAATTAGTTAACAATAAGAGATAGAGACATACCACGTTCTAAATACCGGTTGATGAACGCTAACCTTAAAGAGAACTTCATTTCAGAATAGAACTCAATAAACCAGTTAATAAGATAGAAACTGAGAACCCGAAAAACCGAGTTCCTTATGTACTTATGGTTTTACCGGTTTGAATATTTAATTAGTTTCTTGGTCTGGCTGGTACTTCACACCGAGCCTCTGGCATCTCCGGAATATAGCTCAATGCCCAGTGCCTCGCGATTTCGGTACTGCGATCAGACACAGAGGGGTGCCAATACGCGATGCAGCATCGATGCCGATCGCCAATCTCTGATGCTAAAAGTATCCTGTCTGCACTGGCCCTAAGCTAACAAGCAAACGCTTCAGAAATCAAAAGCTGTTTATAAAACCTGGCGGGGAACACTCACTCAGTCACAGCGACACTAATTGCCTTCAACACTTGAAACTTTTTTATCTTTCTTTTGGACTGCTTGTAGATGTTCCTTATTGCAGATCGTTTCTACGTAACCGCACGTATGTAGCAGTTGTTGGCGAGACCTGAAGGGTCTCCAGCCAATGGAGGGAAGTAAAATAAGTAACGCACAACCTCATATGGGGTACCTGTACTAATTAATCATTATGAAAAACTTTTATAGTGGGACCAAAAGTGAAATCGCGAAAAAAAATCAGCTGTTCCCTACATTTTGACGAGTTAAGCGAACATAAATGTAAGGAACAGCTGATTTTAATTCGTGATCCCAAATATGGAGGATAGATAGATTTTAGCATATTTATATGTAATTTTTGAACAGCTATTTCTCTTAAACTATTGACTGTTGCGGAAAGTTGTAGAACAAAAGTTACTCATTATTATGGGTACTTTAACACCCTTTCGGATTAGTACCTACCCCCTTTCTGATTAACCTTGATATCTCTGGTACTTGGATTCGAGTGCTCCGTCTTGGACGCTATCTGAGCTTACCATCAGGGGGTCTACTCCCTAAGCACGAAGTCCGTGGTTTCGACCTTAGTTACGAGCGTTTCCTACTCCCTATCACAAACGGACATACGATTATTTCGGGGCCCGAACTAAGAATGAATGACAACACGATTTGACAGTTGTCCCTACTACCGGTGTGTTTTTGCCCGTCCGAAAAGTTGAACTTGACACTTGTTTTGTTCACTCCTACGTTTCGGGCTACTTTCGGACGGACGACTAACTTCGTTGACGGACTTAGGGAGTAGGCCCCCAGGTCCGACTAGGGTCAAACGCGAAAAAGTGTGACAGTAAAAAATTAAAGTTACGATTACTACCTACTTACGAGTACTACAAAATTAAATGTCTTCCCATAAATGGTTTTACAAAGTAAGTTTATCCGTCTAATAATTTCTTTATTATCCCACATACAAATTGTACATTATAATTGTTGCTCAAACATTTGTTATAAACTTTTGTATAGCAATAAATCCGCACGTTAGTGTCGATTGACATTTTGTAAAATTATAAATCTTACAATAAGGAACACAATCTTACGGTGAATTGGGAGAAACAAAAATAAGCCTTCAGGTCAACACCACCTTATGTCAAAGAAAAAGAGGTTAAAATCGTACAAAAAGTTGAAAGCTTTAACTTTGTAGTTTCATTTTTGGTGTCTATGAAACGTCAATTCAAGTTCAACAATTTTGAATTTCGAATTGTAAAAGTGACGTTCTAGACCGGCTGCGACGCCATTTTGAGTTTCGTAAAGGCAAAGGTAACTTTGTTTTCGATTGTAAGAAAAGAAATAATTATTTATTCGTTTCAAAACTTCTTATTTCTGGTGCGAGGGTGGGTGACAAAGGAAATTGGAGCAAAATTCCTTCTATAGCACGTGGGCCAGCTGCATTTTTTTTTCTATTGGCACAATAATGAACAAATTGTGCAATCAGTGAAAAAATACAATTGGTCCACGGATTAAGGAAAGTCTGTTTGAATATTATTGAAGCGTATTATTTGGGGAAGACGTTGAATTGTTTGAAACGCTAATCTTTAGCGGCAGTTTTATGGGAGTAAAATGAGAAACAGCTGACACATTTTGTGTTTTCTTCATCAGATTTACAAACAACTTTTTGTATTTCTATACCTAGTTCTTTACAATGCGGCCGACGTATCTTGGTGAGTCTGAAGTTAGCTGATTAGCTGCGCAGTAGACAATTTCGTTTCTAAAAGATTCATTGCGCAGCCAAACAAGTAACTTCAGACTCGCCAAGATACGTCGTCGGCCGTATTGTAAAGTGTTATTTAATTAAAAAAGTAAAAACCGACTTCAAAAAAAACTAAACGGAGTAAAATAATTATCATTTAATAAAACTACCAGTTTCAGTAGTCGGTGCATTCTATTTGTTTCAGCGTAGAACACCGACTTCTGAAACTGGTAGTTTTATTAAATGATAATTATTTTACTCCGTTTAGTTTTTTTTGAAGTCGGTTTTTACTTTTTTAAAGTTTTTTATTTTATACTTTTTAGTGCCACAAATTACAATTACAATAGTGTACAAATTCTCGGACCAGCACTACAACTAGAACGTCGTCTACATACGATTTGTGTATTTTTTTGTTGATTTTTTCAAAAAGTGCTGAATCAATTTCAATACAATTTATATGGGACCACCTCTGAAGTATGGCCCACCAAACAAAAAAAGAATCATCAAAATCCATTCATAATTGGCGGAGATATCGCGTAACAAACACACAAAAAAAAAGAACATTCAGACGAATTGAGAAACTCCTCCTTTTTGAAGTCGGTTAAAAAGTAAAACACTACTTTTACATCATCAGTATATTTTGTATGTGGCTTTCATCAGCTAAAGTTGGATCCACATTATAAAGGAGAACCTGACTGACGGATCTATTAAATTTCACATTTTATCTTCCATTCACCCTACTCCCATGTTAATTGACATCTAGTAGTTCGTTGTTTCACAATAATTTAATCGCATATTTATAAGTTTGATGTTCGTTTTTTAGATTAGGCGCCCTGGTACGATGATCTGCATTCTAATTGCGCAACACACTCGTAGGTAATCGTTATGGCTTTAATTTTGATAGGTCATCAATTTCCATATCAATGTATATGTCGTGGCCATATCGTAGAATTGATCACTTCATGATGTGGCCGGCCATTTCATGAAATGGTTCTATTTCATGAAATGGCCAACTAAAATTGGCCATATCGTTGAAACGTCAACGTTTAATGATATGGCCATCCACGTTTGGCCATATCATTAATGTAGGGTTTCCATGATATCAAAGGTTTAATAAAAAATCCAAATAAAGGAAGCACGTACCATGCAAGCAAAGGAGTAGACTACGGAATTTCGACCCACAAAATATCGTTGCACGTTACCGCGAAAGTTTAATAGTATGATTCACCAACAATTAAGGGGATCTGGCGCTCGGCGGCCGCTACCGCGGCACGCTCGCTTCGCTCGCTCGCCTTCGCGCGTTATTGGTCACTGTTCTAACCTAACCTAACCCAAATGATTCAATATACTAAATAGTAAACTTTCGCAGTAACGTGCATCGATATTTTGTGCTGTGTTCTGTAGTTTGACAGGTTAACCTGATAAATAATCGAACAAATAAAATTCTATGAAAAGTTCACCCGCAATTACCAGTCATGTTTTGAAATCCAATAATAGTCCATTAATTTTCGTTGCGTGGTCACCCTACTTTACTTATTATTATTAGCTTTTTTGTCAGAATAATTGTCCGCCGCCATGATGCATCACAAAAACAAAACGATATCAGCGCCTCTAACGGTGAATAATGTAACTATTTTACGATATGATCACTAATGTTTGACCATATCATGAAGTAGCCGTGCGTTTAGCTGATCATATCGTTAAACGCTGATTATTCATTGATCTGGCCAGGCCATTTCATGATGTGGGCAGCGGGTATTGGCCATTTCATGAAATGCAACCATTTCATGAAATGGCTGGCCACATCATGAAGTGATCAATTCTATGATCTGGCCACGACATATATATTAGCAATCCGACTTCTCCGCAACTATGTACCACGCAATGAATATTGTTGTATTGTCGAAATCAAAGCCATAGCTATGACGCGTGTTTGCGTTTGGATGCGGTTCGGTAAAATGATACATCTTAAATAGAGATTGCAATTATTAGTACTTAACTAAGATAGTAAGAAAGCGGCGAAAATATGACAACTTCATTAGTAATTATATTTTCGAGCCGTTTGGAGTCGAATCACTCGGGTCGTGGGGTTCCGAGTGCCCAACTTCTATACAGAGATGCTGCAAGGCGGCTGGTTGACACTTCCCGTGACCCGAAGGCTGGCCTCTACTTTAGTCAAAGGTAGCATTGCCATACAACGTGGCAATGCTGCCAGCCTTCTGGGCACGTTACCAGTCGACAGCGATGCGGATGAATATTTGGTGCCCTATTTTAGTTTATAGTTATATTAGGATATATTTTTCTTTATTTGTATTTATTTTCCTTTGTAATTATGTAAATATTGCTTGTGTTAATAAATATCATTATGTAGATAGTAAGAAAAATGTAAATGGATATTGTAGCCCCCGTTGACATAATTTATAACTCCACACCTTATCTGAATAGAAAAAAAGCGTGAAGCATAGTTTTTACATCGATAACGATAAGGCCCTGCGCAGACGGCACACTTTTTGTGCGATCGAGTCTGCGGCGCACAAAAAGTCTGCATGGCGCGCAAAAAGTCGGTCGCGGATTTTTCACAGACTCAACGCACACGACGCACATCTTCGATCATTTTGTCGGCAGAGCTGTAGGGACGTAGACGCTATGGAAATCGTGCAGAGATCGCGAAGTATTATTTTGTACATGAAGTACAGAAAAAGAAGAAGAAATAGAGAATTTTGGGTACATCCTATACTTTCGCAAAGATTACTGAAGGGACAGTTCCATACTAAACATTCAATTCTGAAACAACATCCGGCAAATTTTTTCAAATTTTATAAAATGTCTGTTACTACATTTGATGAGTTGCTATTTATTTTGAGACCTGCTTTGACTCATTCAGAAACAACAATGAGGAGGTGCCTTAGGTGCCGTGATATTCTGCCTTAGAAGTATCATAAATTGCTGGTCTGTTTTGTATTTCTTGAATTAACATAGTTACATCGACCTCTGGCGCCATGATAATAGATTGCGTGCGTTACGTCCACCCCTAGCAAATGCAGATTGCCGACTAAAGTGTGCGCCGTCTGCGTTAGCGCGCGTTGAAGCAAACGTTCAATTTTTTTCACACACTTTTTGTGCGGAGCGGCGCGCCGCGGCGCGGTGCGGTCTGCCCGAATTACACGGATTTTTTGTGCGCCGGACTTATTGCGCGTCGTGTGCGTTACTGCATATAATTGCATAGGTTCTATTTTCACAGACTAAAAAGTGCGTCACGGATAGTCTGTCGTCTGCGCAGGGCCTAACAAAACTGTTTATATCTTTCGATCTTGTAACTTGTCATCACTATTGAATTTTACCAAGTTTTGTATAACCTCGCTGTCATTTGAAAGTAGTTTCTATTTCTATGTGAATTGGGATCCAGTAAGATGTAAAGTTAACATTGTCTAATATTGATAGTTTCGGCCAAACATCTGCTTAGAGTACAGGTATTTACAGATCCTTATTACAAGGTATTTAGGATGAATTTTGCTAAACAAAGGTTCCTAATTTTAATGTTGTAAGTTGTAATTATGAATCGATTGTAAAATTTTATTTTGGGATATTTAAATAGATCAAGATAATTATCATATCGATTTACAAAATGAATTTAAAAGAAAAAAATGATGATCATTATTGCTTGATACGTAAATAAATATTTATAAAAATATACAGTAGGAACAGTTATGTTTGTGCCATTGTAAGTTTAAAGCTAAAAATAACATTTTCGCATCACCTGCTTGACAATATCCAATTATCCTTACTAATATTAATTAAAATGCGAAAGTAACTCTGTCTGTTTGTTACCTAATCACGACTAAACTACTGAACCGATTTTGATGTAACTTGGTACAGATTATAGCCTGAAACCCGGAGAAGGACATAGGTGTAAAAGACACAACAACATAATCGTTCAGGGGTGATTCTATCATAACAGTTACAGCTAATATCGGTATGTCAGGATTGCGAGCAAGGTAAATGTAGTAAATAAAACCAACATAGACTCTCCACCACTGAGAGTAGGTACTTGTATTTGGGTTGGTGTAGTAACATGAACTAGATCACAATATAATACTTTACACAATTATTACAAGATCATAAAATAAAGACAAGCTAGTCAGATATAAAAGGTCAGACTTCTTCAGCTGTTCAGCACCGAATGCTCCCGCTTCGTCGAATGACCACCGCCTTTATAACATCGGGTGCGTTGATCCATATCGACGACTACCTTCCTTCGTCAACATTGCCCAGTGCTACGATAACATAGGCTACTTTTATCCCGAAAAACGCCGAATAGGTACGCGATAAACGAAATATTCGCAGGTGAAGCCGTTGCCAACTTCTAGTATGATATTGACATATCATGCAAAACTAACCTAAAGTAAGTCATTATGATCTGGATCTGGAGTTTAATCAACGCAATATACGACCAATCAGCTGTCTAATCTCATTTCAAGTGCTGTGATTGGTTGTTAGACCTTTGTTCGACCAATCACAGTCGTTGATTAAATTGATCAACCTTTCAGAAACCAGGGGGAGGGGGATTAATATATTAATAATTAGCTTTTGCCCGCAACTTCGCTTGCGTGAAATGAACCCGTGAATTGACGATTTTCCATTCAAACTTTCATCCCCTATTTAACTTCCTTAGAGATTGAATTTCGAAAAATCTTTCCTTATTCCTTGTCTACATTATAAAGGGAACCTCTGTGCAAAATTTCAGCTTTCTAGGTCCAAGGTTTTGGGCTGGGCGTTGATGAGTCAGTCAGTCAGGACCTTTCTTTTTATTTATAAGTGTTTTTATAATATAAAAGAATTCCTTGACTCTAAAGATAAAATTTAAATATTATTATATAATTGAAGTAGGGACAGGCAATATATTAATTTGAATAATTTAATAAGTATGTAAATGAGTATAATTATAATGTAGTTCTAATGGATGCACCTATTTTTTTTTTTTTTTTTTTGTATAAATTTGCATGCCGCCATGTCGGCGAAACATGATGTACTATCACGAAATGTACTAACTTGTGACCATGTTTTCTGGCAAATAAATATATTTCTAAAATTTCTATATAGATGGATAGATGCTGTGGGCTAAAATCTCTACGTTTTTATTCCTGAAAGGAAAATCAAATGTGACTTCTTAAACGACTTCATAATCACATCTCGACAAATCCAAGATCAATTTCTTTCTGGATTCTCAAGCATAAAAACCAAGACGCCTTACACGATACGGCAAACTAAACTATTGCATATATATTAAATTCGGCACATCTTGAAGGATTAACATGACGCGTGTCGATGCATAAGAAATTCAATATTGATCCAACATAGCTGAGTAAATGATGATAAAATTAGGGATGCAACGATATATCGGCCAATCGAAGCGGAAACATCGATATTTAAATCGATATTATAACATCTCCGATACAATATTATCGATAATGCCGATATGATGGAATTTTAGCAATATTATTCACATGAAATATTCCTTAACAAACACGGCTTTTGATGGTGCGTGACGTGCTACTCGTGCTGACTTGCTCATAACATAAAAGTTTTAAGCATTGTGATTAGGGTTACCATTTAGAAATTTGAAAAGTCCTGACAAAAAGCCTGACAGTTCAATAAAAGTCCGGACATTTTAATCACAAAATGCAAATAAATCTTCATAAGATGTATTGTTTAATCTCGTTAAATTGATTGTTAAAAAGGAGATTAATATTTTGTTTATAGATGAATGAGAAGTTAATAAAGATTAAAGACTTAGGTATTTGATATTACATAAGTAAGTTTTATTATTCGTATTCCATCTAAGCCAAAAAATCCGGACAAATTAAAGAGCCGGACAAAGTCCAGACAAAAGTCTAGAAGTCCGGACATGTCCGGACAAATCCGGACGGATGGTAACCCTAATTGTGATCAACAAAATGAAAAGTAGTGAATTTAAAAGAGTTAATTAATTAATAATAATATTTTAAATAATTAATTGGAAATGCAATATTAATCGTTTATCAATGTATATCGATAAAATATGTGCAATTACATCGACTATCTATATCTGTCTGGTGTCGAAATTTTTATCGATATTCAAATTACCTTCCATCACTAGATGAAATGTTTTTAATATTAAATGATAAAAACCAGAGTCACGTGCCAGCTCCAGAAATACATTGATCGATACTTGTTTAGGTTGGAGTTTAAATATTTGAACGGTAAGTCACCTTGACCGTGAACTTACAGTTACAGTTAACTGGGACATTTTTGAAGGACGATGAATAAAAGGAGTCTTTGATAAATTTTGTAGACGTTTAAATAATTTAAGAAATGTTTCAATGCCTATTTATTTGACCGACTTCGAAAAGGAGGGGGTTTATCAATTCTAAAATCTATCTGTCCTTAGCTATGATTAGCTGTGCTTATTTTAGGTCATTTGGGGTCACAGATTAGAAGCTCCTTTTTCTGAATTCGTAACAAAAGAATGAAGAGTTTAAAAAAATAAATATTTTCCATAGAAATAATAAAAATGATGATATTTTAACACTTGCTTTAAAACGAGCATCAGTGATAGGTACATTTGCTTCGGGAGCTACCTGTTTCGGATTCAGCGGGAGGACACGCCCGGGTGTCATCACTGTGAGGATCGCCCGGAGGTCACGGTGGAGCATACGGTGGAGGTCTGCCCTGCTTGGGCGGAGCACCGCCGCCGCGCCGTGTGTGTAGGCGATCGGCGGCGGTGACCTCTCGCGTCCGGTTCAATCCATAGTCCGGAGCGAGGGGGCATGGGAAGCGGTCACCTCCTGCTGCGAAGCAGTAATTCTAGCGAAGGAGAAGGCGGAACGCGTGAAGGAGAGGAAAACCTCATGCCCCAGCCGCCGCAACAGAAGAAGACGCCCCGGGCGTCGGGAGTCGCAGGGCGATTCCCGGCCACCGTAGGCGCGGGCCAGCGGATGGCGAGCGGGTGGCTCGCCGTCCGATCAGAACCAAGCCCGGGTCGACGGCGCGTTGTGTTCCACGCGCGCCTCAAAGAAATGTCAGCATTGTAGACGGGGCCCGCTAGGTCCAGTTCCTGCCAGGGTTGCGGAATTTGTTCGATAGACTTACCGCGGCCCTGGAACGCAAAGAGCACTAGGAGGAACACGGATGGGTCTTAGTCAGTAAGAATCTGACATTCTCTTCCTCTCCGCCCAGAACGGAAGAAGTCATTTGATGACTTCACATACTTAAAAAATAAACATGTTAATATACCATGCAGTCCATGCATTACATCAAAACAATTGTCACCACTCTACAAACTTGTCTTTAAGTTGCACATCTGCCACCCGTATTGCAACATAACATAATGATGTGCGACACATCAACGGTACAAAATTACGCCATTTTATTAGGACCAACATAGGGGCGGGCTGTTTACATGTTGCAATGAAAAACATGCTATTCTTGTTAATATGACGCAGTGTATTGTTTTGCTTAGGTGAATATACATAATTATATTTTTGGGGAGAACACTGGAATATGATACTTATTAAATTGTGTACTATAATATTATGAAAGTGTAGTTTACTTGGCTATTGTTGTATATCATCGGTGCGCTTTCGAAAACCCATATGTGCACGGCCAAAAAATCTGACTTGTGCACGAAAAATGTAAAGAAAAGTATATTTGGAGCTTAATGAAATAAAATGAAAACAATATGTTTTGCTAGCGTTTTGATTTTTCTTAAACTTATTAGTTAACAGAAGTGTTAGCGACACTACAATTTAATCGAGGAGTGATTCTATCATTACAGTTATCGCTAATATTGGTATGTCAGGATTGTGAGCAAGGTAAATGTAGTAAATAAAACCAACATAGACTCTCCACCACTGAGAGTACTTGTATTTGGGTTAGTGTTAGTAACATGAACTAGATCACAATATAATACTTTAGATAATTATTACAAGTTATTACAAGATCATAAAATAAGGACAAGCTAGTCAGATATAAAAGGTCAGACTTCTTCAGCTGATCTACACAGAATACTCTAGACGAGTGTTCCGTCGTACGGTCCAAGAAGCAATCATCCGGGCGCACCGAGCGAGCCGGCCTCCTCCCTCCAACGGGCAGTGGTGGTCCGATGTTGACGTCACGGTTAGTTAGGTGGCGGACAACAGATGGCGCTCACTCCACGAAGTTCCCGACAGAAGAAACAGTCCGCTTCCTGAAAAATTGATAAAATCCACTTAAGGGTTCTGACAAGCGCACTGACGAAATATGGCATTAGTGCATCTGTGTTATTATAAGCGAACTCGTCTTTTGTAGACGCCGTCGCGCCGCAAAAAGCAACCTACATCTCCTATCAGCGTGTCGTGACGAAAATGAACGAAATTAAAAATGAATATAAAATAATATATTTTTTTCTTTATTTTTTATTTTAGAAAATATATCTTTTTATTAATTACGTGTATTTCGTTTAAAGTAAAACGATAATGATTGCCAAGAATTGTTGTTGCTTAAAAGTCAGCCTTAAAAAACAGTCATCAAGTTAAAGAACACGATTTTTTGAAAATTTTGTGTGAGTTTTTAATATTTTTTTTCACTTAATATTCTTCTTATTCCTCTTTTCACATTATCTGTGTAATTATGTTTTGTTTACCGCCTTCTGACATAAGTAAAATGGATGGCCCGACTAGTATCGGACTCAAACTCGACACGCCACGTGGTCAGCTTATAATCAAGGGATCCTTTTAGAAACGAAACTAGTCGAGCATTTCTGAAAAAACACACTTGACTTATTCCTAATAAGAAATCAGAGAATTCTATTTAGGCTTTAAACAGCTTCATTCTCAAAACTGGTAATTCCCATTCGGTTTCCCATTCACTGCGCATCTTGTTATAGTAAGCGTATAATTCAATTACTTTAATTTCGTGGTTTTGAAACCTATTTGCGGTGGTGACGTGACCCGTGAAGGGCGGCTCAAAATATTTATCTTTTGTACCTTTACCTTTTTATGGTTTTGTTGCTAACTGGAAAATGGAACTGGAATTTTGATAGGATTTTTATCTGTTCTTTCGTGACTTTTGGATCTGGAGACTATTTTAATAACAGAAACGTTGATCAATCGCAACCGAACCGAAGCTGAACCGGTCATGCAGACAGTTTTCGTTTACAAGCTCTGGGGGCTTACCATGACCTCTTACGAAAACGCTCAAATGCCAGCCAGTCAACTTCCGTACTAAAGGTGAACGACTATTGGGCCAAGTTGAACGGTTATGCTTGTTCATGGTACGAAAAGTTTATACAAAAAAAAGGTGAACGGATTTCGTAAGCGTCAACGTAGCAGGCCTGCCGCAGGCCTGCTGTAACGATGTCATAGTACAAAAAAGCAGGGCAGTTCAACTTCCAGGCAACTTCTGTCCTGCTTTAAGGGGTGATAGTAAGCCCCCTGTCAAATTGTTTGATAAGAAAAACAAAAGCAAACATTTTGCCAGTTTTCGTTAATAAAAACTGACTGACACTTCTGGTACATTTACGGGTTGGCTACAATGAGGGTCAAATTTGAGAGTAAAAATCCGCTGTCCGGCGCCACTGTACCTAGATCGAGATAAATAAAACCGATATTTAGATTGCAGAATTGGTCTGTAACAAAATTATTTAGTAAATTGTATCTCGTTAGGGATTCACGATTCATCTTCCGTGCGGAAGAACTCCGGTTCTTTGGAAGGCGTACGGGGGAAACGGGTCCAACGCGTAGAGGCCCTTTTGAGAACTTTAACCTAAAATGCGATGGGGCACCAATCGGGGACTATCCACGGCTGCACTATTGGAGTACTGTCATTGATCGTCTCAGGTGGTGCAAGACTATTGCAAAATATGGTAAAAAATAAATGGTCTATGGAAAGGGGTGTTTAGTCGACTGGTTAACTTCTTCTTCTATTGCGGGAAGAAAACGGCGTCTACCTTTCAAGTTATTAAATTGTTTTTATTATGACTCCAAAAAACAATGAATTTGACAGTTTTGACATTGTTTTATCTCGGTACTCAGTGGCGCCGTGGTGGCAGAAAAAAATGTGGATGCTTCCATTGGCGCGCAGGTTGCCTTGTATAGTCTGTGGCTTAGGGAACGTCACTGGAGTTACCTACGTATCAGTGCAAGTATATTGCAGAAGAGGGTGAAACGGTACCTTTTGATAAGTCTACGTGGCCTAGATTTTAGGAAGCTTTACTTACGAAGCGTGAACATTTTAAGAGTCCAGGTCAGAGGTGGGAGCGGACGCCTTACAATGAACATATAAATAAATACCCTTAGAATTACAGCAGGCTATCCGTAGAAGGCTCAAGGTCACCCAAAGAGCAATGCAGAGGGCTACGCTCGGAGTTTCCCTACGTGTCATATCAGAAATGACGAGATTCGCAGGGTAACCGACATAGCCCGAAGAATTACCAAACTTGCGTGGCAATGGGCAAAGTACATTCGCAGAACGGATGGCCGATGGGGCCGAAAGGTTCTCAAGTAGCGACCGCGTACCAGAAGACGCAGCGTGGGTAGGCCCCCCACAAGGTGGACCGATGACCTGTACCCCAAGTGTGAGTTTTTTTCGTTAACTACTTTAGTTGCGTCACGACAAAAATGTATGAAAATTTAGGCTGCGCCTCCAGGCGCACCATTCAATTAACGCGCGAAAAATAGTTAGTGAACAGTGCGCCTAGAGGCGCAGTCTGAATTTTCATATATTTTTGGCGTGACGCAACTACAGTAGTTAACGAAAAAAACTCACACTTGGGGTACTGGTGAAGGTCGCAGGAATCCACTAGCTGCGAGAAACACAGGACCGGTCGATGTGGCGATGCTTGAGGGAGGCTTATGTCCACCAGTGGACGTCTCTTGGCTGAATTATGATGATGATGATGATGATGAGTCGTAGCTAGGCTTGCCAACCATCTCGCGGGAGCCGCGTCCCGTTTCTAGAGCTTTAGAGGATGCGTCCCGCGAAAGACGTGTGCGGGACGCCAATTGTCCCGTTTTATCGTACCTACGGCTAAACGTACGGACAGTAGTCGGAATTTAGTGAACGCACGTTTTGTTTAGCTAGAAGAGTGGAGATCGCGACCGCTCGTCTCGCGTCGAACGAACGAAAAAATAATTTCTAATTGTATTTTTCGCCTCCCTATATTTTGACAGTTGGGTCCCGCTTTTTTTGCCACGTCCCGCATTTTGACTGCCAAAGTCCCGGTAAATTCGTACATATAGGTTGGCAAGCCTAGTCGTAGCTGAGGACAAGGGTTGGGAATTTTCATAGAACCACCAAGGTAAACGGTCTAAAATACTTAAAAGAAATAACGAAAAATGGTTACAATTCTATACTAATTCTAAGCCCTCCAAAAAACTTGTATCGCAAACATCTATAAATCAACTAGGTAATAATTACCACCACATTTTCGCCAACCACAGACTAACAAAATAACAATTCGCGCGTTGCACAGATTGCTGATAAATCGCACGCAATCACTCCAGCCAAATGACTCCAGCTGTGACAATCATAAATGTATACTTATCTATAATCTGGCACGCGCCTGCCGTGCAAATATTGCGTTATTGCAATTATTTTACACTGTGTGCTGATTGGTTGCTGTGGTTACCGGATTGTAAATACTAATTAATTATTTTTATGTTATTTTGGCTTTATTTGGTCTCGTAGAGTTTTCGGACAATGGTATTTTAATTTAAATGCTTACTTCATAAACGCTTAGAAAAATAACGCGGTATCCTACGTGAGCGATCTAGAAGCGAGGCGAAGCGGCGCGGCGCGACTCGAAAACAACAAATAGTCGATACCTATTGAAGTGGCCTACGTGACCAAAAGCACGTGTAGTGCGATGCGGCGCGGCGCGAAGCGAAGCGAACGCGATCAGTTGGCTTGATATTTTCGCGCGAACTGGGGCTCAATTCTTCTAAAATAAATTGTTGCCAAACGCAATCGAACCACAACCGTCAGTCAGTTTGTTTTCGAAAATTTTCAAAATGATAGATTTTGTTTTTTGTGTCAAACAATTTGATAGCTTTTGAAATTGAGAACTGTCTGAATGAACGGTTCGGCCTTGGTTCGGTTGTGATTTATCAAGATTTATTTTAGGAGAATTAGGCCCCTGGATGCGGTGCCGTAAAGTGCTACTGAACGACTTGGTTCGCGAGCTCGTAGGACAAAGCTGCCGCTTCGCACCGCATCGCATTGAATTCGCGTATCACCGCATCGAATCGCTTCGCAATTCGCGTCGCTTTGAACCGCCTACGTAAGACGCCACGTAACTGTAGTATTAAAGCTCTAACCAATAATATTTATATTTATAAACATACACACCACGCCTATATTTACCGAAGGGTTGACCAGAGGTGTATAGCCCTCATTTTTAGTCCCATGTAACAGGGATCCAGCCTATTGCCAACCAGGCGCAAATCCAGACTCCGGACTGCTGCTGAGCAATTCTATACAGTAAAACCCAATAACCCCACTTTGGCTACCATTCGGTCAAAACTATGCTCCAACGGGTATCACCATGTCTGGCCAGATACCCCACCCAACTTCACTTGAAATTGATCGCCCTGACCCCGACGTCTCGTAGACTTTCGTTCGACATAAAACATACCTACAACAAAATAATTATCATTGTAAACAAAAACAGTAACAAAATTGATGCAAAATAAACCTAGCTATCACATTAAAATTTTCACTTTTCAATGCGCATAATAATTTGTTCCTAATTTGTCTCCAAAATTAATTTAATATTAAATTGAACAGCTGCCATAAGCCACGAGCCAAACAATTCGATAAAATTAAATAATTACAAGTACATGTGTATGCGTTTAAAAGTCCATCAGCCGAACATCAGTCGTCCATCAAAGCGCTTCAGTCATTATTGTCATTAAGTATTGTCCACATGTCGCCGGCGTGCGCTACCGTTTTTAGGGTTATGATTCGAAGTGAGTGGTAGCGGGTTTAAACAAATACCATATAAATTTTCTTTTTATTCATTTACAAAAAAAAATAGTACATTTTTAAATACATAATCATAAAAAAACACATAAAAAAGCATTTTTATTATTATTTCGCGTAAAAGACAGTCTTTTTTATAAATAGGACGTCACACTTTTCGTGTGCCTATAGATCGCTTTTAGGTTAGAAAAAAACTCTCGTAATTCGCAGTATTAAGCGATATTAAGTCCCAATTTGTGATAATGTGTTTGGTTAAATCATTAATTACTCTCAATTATTAAGGGCGTATTTAACTAACGCGATTTTGACAAATAAATCTAATTGTCGCTAGAAATGCTGTTCAATTAAGATGACAAAATATGTCCGATTGTGACTCGTTAATAGTTGACAAAATTGTCAAACTGCGAACCACGTTCAATAAAGGTCTACTGTTGTCAGTTACAATTATTATCTACAGTACAGAAATATGTAGTCGCGACAAGTCGACATTATTGTAGATTTTCCACCATGACATGACTAATATGTCAACAATTTTTATTGAACAAGAAATGATCAAATTGTCGGTTTGTCACTTGTCGCTCGTCAATGTCGCGTTTATTAAATACGCCCGGTACCAACTCACAAAAGTGACAAAACCCTTTCAAATTATTAATCGCTTATAAACAAACAACCCACTATGTCCGCTGTCCAACCACATTTTATTAACGACAGAGGTAACATGCACTTGTCCGCGGCGGCCTCACAAATTGGACCTTTTTATTGACTATAAACCATATTCAGGGCACATTGTTAAAAATTTATGCTTCTGTATTCAAGAGAGTTTCGTTCGACGACTTTATGGAGTACTGTGGGGCTGTGTACGATGAAAACGGGACTAAACTAAAATTCTTTCCTTTTCTATGATATCGACAAAGTTTGTAGAAAACGAAATTCAAATTTCGTTTTGTTAGTTCTTGTTGTGTGAGCTTAGATTTACTTTATTTATTTATTATTTATGCACAAAATTAGTACAGAGGGGACGGCTGGACTGCTGAACTTCCAGCGCTCCGCCGAGTGGATTACTACTGAGCCTCCGGCGCTACTGCACTGCTGAACTACCAGCCCTTCGCCTGGTGACATACCTACTGAGCTTGTCTATTCTTGGAGAGTATTGTGTTTCCATCAGTTTTGATTACGTGTGCCATATATTCTATTAGGGACTTATAAGTGTTTTTACCATATTATAAAATTGTCTTCTTTTAAGTGTTTTCCTTGTTTGTCCGGCTAGGGGTAGGTAGGGATCCTACTTATTAGTTACATATCCCTACACCTGGTGTGGCAGACGTGCTCAGGAGATCCTGGGGCCGTCTGTTACATTACAGTTTGCCCCACTTCTAATACATACATAATCACGAATGTAGTTTCCGAAGGGGTAAGCAGTGGTGTTCTGCTATTGCAAGAGTCTGTACACCTACGTTTCGCCTCTTGTATTTAGTCCCAGGTGGCGAGTCTATTGCCATTTGTTGGGCACAATTATGGTGCCAGGTTCAACGGCTCTTACGACTCACCCAGCGACTGAGGGGAATTGTATTCTTGACCCGTCCCCCCAAGGACTCAAACTTCAATTTATTTTATTACATAATCCATTACAGGCATCTTATCATCATCACTCAGAGGAAAGACGTCCACAGCTGGGGGCCTACTCTCTAAGTCCGTCAACGAAGTTAGTCGATCGTCCGAAAGTAGCCCGAAACGTAGAAGTGAACAAAACAAGTGTCAAGTTCAACTTTTCGGACGGGCAAAAACACATCACTGCTGTAGGGCCAATTTAATAGATCACATTTGACACTTCATCAAAATTTAACAACGTAACCTTATAACGGCGGATAAGTATAAAATATTATTTTCTTTCAACTACGTAGTAAGTAATGTTATCATTAATCGCTACAAAACCGATCACAAAATACGTATTTTCTGCTTAGAAGCAAGACAGTGCAGAAATGTTGTATGAAATCTCATTACTGCACTGCAAACAGTGCAGAAATGTTGTATGAAATTTCATTGCTGCACTGTTTTTATTTTTTAATTTTTTATTTAGATTACAATTTACCACAGAGGTTTAATGTCTCCCGTTAAGTTTAATATTAAATGTATGCATTCTTATGCATTAGATCAAAAAGATACTGGCTGAAAATAAAAATTGGCTGAATAAAACCGAATTGGAGAAAAAAAAAACAAATGGCGCGCATTTTGTACCATTGTAAAACTATGATAGGTACTTCTTATTTAGCAAGAAAAGTTTAAAAAAATGGAAATAGATATGAATTCAAGTCCAGAAAGTATAAAAACAGCTGCAAATGAAATTGTTCAAACTTCAAACTTCAAATGTTTATTGCAATCATGAGTACATAAGATGTTACAATGTTTTATAGGCTCATACATGATACCCTGTTAGGGCGCAGCAACACAATTTTATTATTTTATTAATTATACAAATAAAATAAAATTACAATTAAATACTATTATTTAGTTTATAAATGTTATTGTTATAAATGTATATATATTATTATATGAATATTATTTAGATAAATCATTATGTCATATATTATATTGTATTCATATTTTACATTAAGTTACAGCTTAGTTCTGTCCTCGAAAATCCTTTTTAAACTGTACTATATTTTATTACTTAATTATTGTATCACATTTGTATTATTTATTATATTGTATTCATATTTTACATTAAGTTATAGTTTGGTTCTGTCCTCGAAAAACTCTTTTAAACAATAGTAACATTTTTGAGACAAGTATTTTTTTAATTTAATTTTAAATATATTGAAACTAGTTGTGTTTTTTAATTGTTGTGGTATTTTGTTGAATATTTTAACACACATTACATGTGGTCCAGAATGAAATATAGATAAGTTTGATGTTGGTAGAGCAAGTGAATTTTTATTTCTTAAGTTACGAGGGTATGTGTAATGGTCTTTCTTTAAGGAAAATAGGTGAATGTGTTTTTTGACAAATAGACAGATTTCAAAGATATACATGGATGGTAATGTTAGTATGCCAAGTTCAGTGAAGTGTGGTCTGCAGCTGTCCATTCCGTCGATGTTTGCCAGGATTCTTATGCATTTCTTTTGTAATTTGAATAGAACACCTGCATCTGTACTGTTACCCCATAGCATAATTCCATACATAAGCCAAGAGTGTGCATATGCATAGTAGGCAGCAGTTGCTGATTTTAAGTTTGTTGTTTTTTTTAATTGAAGTAATGCATATGTGAACCTAGATAGTTTTCCACTTATGTTATGGATGTGGGATTTCCAGTTTAAGTTGGTATCTATATGTAAGCCTAATAGTTTAAATGATTTAACGCATTCTAATATTGTGTTGTGGTGGGAATAGTTGATTACTAGTGGACTTTTTTGATATGGATGGAATTGCATAATTTTGGTTTTAGTAAAGTTAACTTCAAGGTTATGGTCTTCGAGCCATGCAACAATTTCGGATAGGGTTTTGTTAATTTTAGTGCTTAAATCTAAGTTGTTTTTGCTTGGGAATATTACTGATATGTCGTCAGCGAATAGGATGCTTACTGTGTCTATGATTTTTGGGAGGTCGTTAATATATAACAGGAACAGTAGGCAACCAAGTACGCTGCCCTGTGGAATGGAGTTTTTTAAATCAGTTTTTTTAGAACGGACATGTGATATTTCACCGGTTTGTGTATTAAGATGTTCAATTTCAACATACTGCGTGCGGGAATTGAGATAAGAGGAGAACCAATCATGGGCAACACCTCGAACTCCAACACCTTCCAGTTTGTTTAGCAAGATGTTATATGATACCCTGTCATATGCTTTACTCATATCGAGCAGAATACCTATGGCGTATTTCCTATCATTTATGTAATCTAGAGCTTGTTGGATGTATCGGTGTACTGCATATGTGGTAGATCTATTCTTCCTAAAACCGTTTTTATTTTCATCAAAGATGTTAAATTTTTCGCAGAATGCATAGAGGCGTTTTGACATTGCGGTTTCTATTATTTTTGAAAAGGTTGGCAAAAGGGCTATTGGACGGTAATTAGTACACTCAGTTCGGTCGCCTTTTTTATGTATCGGTTTTACAATAGAGATTTTTAGTAAGTCTGGGACAATACCTTCTGAGAACGATTGATTTATAAGATGTACCAGTGGCATCACGAATTGTTGGGCACATTTTTTTATTAGAGTGGGGGGAAGTTCGTCATGACCGAAACTTTGTTTGTTTTTAAGGTTGGATATTATGGAGAAAATTTCAAGTGGGTCGACTGGTTCTATATATATGGAATTCTCCGAGCGTGTTTGGACTGGGCGACCTGGTTGGGTGCCAGGTGTACCCCCGACCTTAACAAAAAAGTCATTGAATGCATTGGCTATTATGTTAGGCTCGTCTGTGACTTTATTTTGAACTTTTAATTTAATATTATTTCTAATCCTTTTCGTTGTTTTATTTGTACGCTCTTTTATGATTTGCCACATTGTTTTTGATACGTTGTCACTTTTATTAATTTTTTGTATGTAATGAAGTCTTTTTGATTTATTTACGCATTTTTTTTAATATGTTTTCATATTTTTTATAATAGTTATTTAAAATAGGGTTATCGTTTAGTGTTATAAATGTTTTTAGTAGGCGTTTTTGTTTACAAGATGATTTCAATCCGGCTGTTAACCATGTAGTTTTATGTTTATTTTTTATTTTTATTCGCGTTTTGGGGTAACATTTATTTAATAAACTATATATTGTATTATGGAATGCTTCGTAATTAATGTTAACGTTGTTATTTTTAGTGATAATTGTTTCCCAATCTATTTTCCCTAGTTCTGATTTGAAGTTTAGAGTGTTTTTTTCATTAAATATTCTTTTATTTATGCACCATGTTTTCCTTTCATTAGGCAACATATTTTGTTTACTGAGTAATATACCTTTATGATCTGAGATTCCATATTCATTTACAGTTATTTTAGTATCTTTCGTGTCAAAATTTGTGAAGATTAAATCAATACAGGTGGCACTTGTGTTTGTTATTCGGGTAGGTTCTTTTATTTGTTGGTGGAAGTTGAAGCTTTTCATTAGATTTAATAGGGATAGACTTGTTGGAGAATTTTCTAAGATATTAATATTGAAGTCTCCTCCTATTATTATATCTTTTTTACTATCCTTCAACAATAATACATTTAAGAGTTTTTCGAGTGAACCATAAAAAATATCCGTATTCCTATTTTTTTGAGGCCAGTACAAAACTATAATGACAAGATTTTGTTTGACTATTTCTATTGCACATATTTCAAATATGAACTCAACAGACAGATTGTCTATATCTTTACGTTCTGTGAATTGAATATTTTCCTGTAGTAATACACACACGCCTCCTCCTTCATAGTTTTGCCTGCAATACGATGATGCCAGGGTAAATCCATCCAAGAGTAGTAGATCTATTTTAGCTTGCGTGATCCACGTTTCAGTGAGGCATAATGTTTGAATAGTCTTTCTGTCTTCTGTGATTGATTGGAGTAGATGTGTTTTATTTTTTATGCTACGTACATTATGGTATAGAATTTCAAAGTTATTAGCGAAATGTATTGTTTTGGGTTTGTGTTTGTGTTTGGCTTGCTACATAGAGGCTTTGCTTGAGTTTTTTTCTATCACGAATAGTGGCTTTGTCAAGGAATTCCGCTATTGCTAATCCAGTGTTGTGGAGTAGTCGACCATTTTGTAGTAGGTAACGAGTCATCCTTTTGCTTAACAATTCGACAACCACAGGTCTGTTATTCCTATTTCTTCCTATTCTTGAGATATCTTCGATATAGCCAGTAAGATTGATGTTAAACAAATCATAAAACATTGCTATAATTCGGTCATGCAGGTCAGTCTCTGTCTCATCGTAATATTCGTGTAAGCCAAAAAGAACAAACTTTTTATTGTGTGACTCTGGGATCCTTTGAGGGGTTTCTTTATCCAGCACCGTCTTAGTTTTATTAATAATTTTTATTGTTAATAACCTTTTGCCGCAAAAGTCGCAGGATAACCTTGTTTTCATTAACTTGAGTTTTTATTTTGAGTAGATATATTTTATCACGGTAGGTAAGTTGGTAGTTGAAAGAAAAGTAGATTACGTACCTTGCTGAAGTGAGTGATTAATGCACTCATGCTAATTTAGTTACGTAACACTCGTGCATTAATGACTCACTTTGCGCTCGGTGCAACAATCTACTATTATTTTTTCGAAGTTAGAACTGCACAATTGCTTAACTTTTTTCAATTACGATTACATGTCCGATTCGAATAATCTAAGGAACATTTTACATGTACTACATAATCAACCTTGATTATGAAGCTATTTACTTGGATAAGGATTAATATCGTGATAGGAATGTCTTCATCTTTCGATTCTACCCGTGTTATAAAATGTCTGATTTCGATATCAAAAAATTCGATATTGGATCACTCAGTATCGGAATTGTAATATCGGAACTTGCGTTCCGAGATTCCGATATTCATGCCCTAATTACATATTTATTGTAATAATGACAAAAGAAGATAATTTTACGATTTGCTTTCACTAATAAACCATTCTAAACATAATAAACAATTTCTGTTCTAAAGAGAACTGAACGTCGTTACAATGTTGCGTCAGTGAACCCTTTTTCTTTTTAAACACTAGGGATGTTACCCAAAAAAAAACGAAAGTTGATAAGTAGATTTGAATGCAGTGATTACTTATGTACTGAATTCGATTTACATATATAATGTTTGAAGTCCGTATCGGTTCATTCACTCTAATCAATGTTTTTAAGCAAGTCATCTCACTATTAAGCTAAAACTGACAGATGTCAAATGTGATCTATTAAATTGGGCCTACATTAGTAGGGACAACTGTCAAATCGTGTTGTCATTTATTCTTAGTTGGGGCCCCGAAATAATCGTACTAAGGGACTTCGTGCTAAGGGAGTGGACCCCCTGGACATAAGCCTCCTCCAAGCATCGCCATATCGACCGGTCCTGTGCTTCTCTCATCCAGTGGATACGCTGTCGCCACTCTAGAATCTTTCGGCCCCATCGGTCACCCGTTCTGCGAGCAATGTACAGGCATCTATGGAAGGTAAAGTTTTGATGCCTTTGAGCTCTCAATACAAATTCTCTGTACGCAATATAAAATGAAGAAACCGAATACCTACAAGAAGAAATCCTAGGTATTTATGAACCCATATAAAAACTTATACATCCGCCACTCAAAACTTTGCGCGTAAGCAAACTTCGCAAAGTTCCTCCGAGTATACTCGAGGATAAAATGATGTTTTCTGACATGCCCTAGATAAACACGAACGTTACAGCCTTTTAGTCTTATGATAGAGCTAAAGAACTTTTTTTTTCTATTATTAACCTGAAAAGTTCTTAAAATGTGTTTGCAAGGCTACGAGGGCATTACGCAAGATCTATCGCGGCTGGCAACACAACGGCTTTATTAAATACTATGAACAAAATTTATTGACAAATCCTTGCATTGGAATGCACTACTATGCAATAAGGCGTGATAAAAATATGCCTGTGTTATAAAAATGTAGTGAAGGAATATTACGTGTCGCTGTAATTTAATAAATAAGTACTTTTGGTGTACAGTTAGAGTATCTTTATATATAAAAATGAATTGCTGTTCGTTAGTCTCGCTAAAACTCGAGAACGGCTGGACCGATTTGGCTAATTTTGGTTTTGAAATATTTTTGGAAGTTCAGGGAAGGTTTAAGTGGTGAGAAAATATGGAAAAGTTGCGAGGAAAATAGTAAAAACAACAATTTTATTTTCCCATACGAACTGTTCCTACCTGTCAAACATTCGATGTTCGTCCCATCGCGTCGGTACGGTAAATACGGGTCCCTCAAATCAAAAATATTGTGTATCCAAAAGCACTTCAATAAAAAGATTTTAAAACTAAATAGTTACTTTTTTCTTTACGTGGCATTGCAACGCATGCCGGGTACAGCTAGTACCTAATAAATATATAAATTAATATCAATTCTGTTGGCAGAAAGGTGTGAAATTCTTACCGTAAAAAAGTTCATTTTGCTACCATCTAGAGTGCCGTTAGGTTTTTAAGTTCGCGCGGTTTATAGCTTGGATGATGGGCAGCCAGTTAACAAATTCATTTCGTTCCATTTTTTATGATACGACTTTTCCCATTTCGTCGTTTCATTTGGGAAATTCCCAGTTGTACAGTTTGATAAGGTTGTTAACTGACCGTCTAATGTCTAATTTATCCGTTAATATAGGAAGGTATAATGTTAAGGTGTACTAGGTATGCATGTGTGGAGTTATGGATAGTCGCTCGTAGCGTCGTAGGTAGCGTCTAAACTTCTAGATTTTGACAAATGGGGAGTGTATCGAGAATCGATTCATCTTCGTGACACGTTTGAGCGTTGCGTTATTACCTAGCGAGCGAGGGCTTATATTATTTGTGAAATAATTTTTTTCAAGATTATTTCTCATCTTTTCGATTAGAAAACGAAACGTAATGTTAAGAGAATAATTTGGGAAATGCCTCGTTTTCAATTGCTATCTCCAATTTTGTCGTTTCTTTTGGGAATTTCCCAACTATCACTCAACATGAAGTTTTACAACTTTCTAACAAAAAAAACACGGAATATGATTACAGAACTAACAATTGAATTAAACGTGTGTCCATCAAGTCCTATTATAAAATGGTATATATTCTATTCCCATTGTGGAATGGATCTGATTTCCATTTGATTGTAATGTACTGTTTTATACTCTTTGCCAAAACCGGTTTAGTAGAGTCAGTACCCCTACACTTGAACAGTTTGCTCCACTTTAGGACAATTGAATATTTTATTTTGTGTGGTGTCTAATGTCCTGTTGAATACTTTGTTTTTTTAGAACAGTCGTAATAGAATTAGATTGAATAATGGTTAACTAAACAGCTGATTTAGATAACGTGAAGTACATACAATACTAGCAATTGTGATAGATAGCAACGGGTTGCAGATTGAAAAAAATGTGGAATTTCACTAAGTACCTAACATTTGCATAAAACCTATGTACAAACCTTCACCGTGCTTTTTCAGTGGCTGAAAAAGCTTTCAGGGGCGTTGATTTTTTATTGGACTGTTTGTAGATATTTAACCTAAGCTAACTACTTATACTACACTAACATCATGACTATTAGCAACAGCACCAAGGGCGACCCCTAGTGGGACTTGGACCTCTGCCTAGGGCGTTGCTGCCGGGGGATTGGGAGAGAGACAGCTTAATAAGGGCTGAATTATCAGTGTAATTATGGAGTCTGAAGAGACGACCGGCTCTCTAGATGGTACTTACAAGCATTTTTTGCAAAAAAATATGTATTATACTCTATTTCATATTTAACACACAAATAAGATCGATTTTCGTGAGGATATGTAAAGGAATAAACAACGTGTATGCTTCCAGCAGAGATTCATCATAGTATAATGGATTTTAATGAACTTAAGGTTCATAGGGTCGGTCGGTGAATCAAGATGAGCTGAAACTTTATTTGAGAAATGGTTCAAAAGATATAATTTGGCTTGGTGAGCCACTTTCGTGTAATGTTATATGAAATGGAGTACCTATAGGTATTATCAAAAGTTGCGGAGCAAATGTTCTTATTCTTATTCTATAAAGTACGCAAGAAAATTACAAAAAAAAAAAAATATAATTTATTGAAGTCAGGTACAAAGGAGAGCTTAACTCAAAAACGAGTTGTCCATAAGCAAACCTTTGAGTGTTAGAGAGAGATTGATATTGTGGTCAATTACAATGTTGATTGTAAAGCTAATAATTATCATTTCTGAAAGTTTCTTAGCCAATAAAAAGAGCTATAAGTAACAAGTGGATTGTACAGACAGTGACACTTTAAAGTTCTTACAGCGAAGTGACCAAGTCTTACATAGTAAATAATTATCTATCTGCCTAGCCCTTTCTCAACTATGTCGGGATCAGTTTCGTGTCTAACTAGATGTGGCTAAATACCATTATTTGAGACGGAGCGACTGCCGTCAGAACTCCGCAACCCAGTTAGGTACTGGCCGCTATCATAAGGTCAGAACCGGGTGTCAGACTTTCGGGCTTCTCACCGCCATAACGGCTGTCATAGGTATTCGTGTAATTCCCAGGGCCGACGGTTTAACGTACTCTCCGAGACACGGAGGGGTCTCGTTGTGTAACGAACGGTCACCCATCCACGGACTGACCGCGACAAGCGCTGCTTAACCTTGCAAATCGTATGATCCACGCGGGTTACACAGTCTATTATATTATATTGTATTTCAAAAAATACATTTTCTAACAAGCAACCGCTCTCTAGATACCACAAAAAGCCATGAAGTACAATTAAAAGTACACTTCAATGCATCTGCCGCCCGCATCGCACCTCAAGTTAACACATTACACATGCGAACGAAATTATTAACCGCGCGTAATAAACACTCGATACGCCCAATAAATAGAAAGTAATGAATAGATACGAGGCGCACCCCTACTACGAATATGGGTGGCGTAATGGGAAAGAGACGCAATACATTGCTGCTTTTCATGTTTTTTATTCCTATTACAATTCATTGGGAATCGTCATATGAATAAAAAAAGCATTTATCAATGAAGATGAGTATGAATACATTGTAACAATGATTTCCTTATTTTTGCCGCAAAAGATAAAGCTATTTTGTTTTATACTATTATGGCCCAATTTTACCAATGTCGGATAGCGTTTATAAGAGGAATAAGTTAGTCATTTTGACACAATCTCTATACAAAAGCTGTCAAAATGACAAATCTATTCCTGAGATGAAAGTTATCCGACGTTGGTAAAATCGGCCCTATGACGTATATGATATCTGTCGACTAGCTTTTTCCCAATTGGGGTCAGCTTCCAGTCAAACCAGATGCTGCTGAATACCAGTATTTAACACGTAGCGGCTGCCATCAAACCTCCGCAACCCAGGTAGGTACTAGCCGATATCAAAAGGTTAGACCGGTTTTCAGACATTCTGATTACCCGTAACGACTATAATAGGTATTTATGAGACAAAATAGAGAATCATTTGCTAAGTATGATATCGATTGAATCTTCTTTAATTTAAATGTAAATGTATTTTTACTGTCAAGTGCTCCAATCCCGCCGATGATTTCCGCCAGTTTACCGTAACCGTACCTTACCACTAAAATAGCCATCGTTCTCATATTAGGATATTCTCAAAATATGCTTTTCCTTAATATGATGTTCTTAAAAATGTGCTGATTGTACAAAATGTCATACTTTGAGAATATCATATTTTGAAAAAAGTATATTTTGAGAAAATCATAATTTGAAAATATCATATTATTATGAGAACGAACGGAAAATAGACACATAACTACACTAAAAACACATTCTACTTAATAACCAGCAATGTATGAAGCTCACACAACTATTCCCATTCACACACGGCAATAGGGAGTTCAAACATCGTTATTATTGTCATACGCGATTGGTGAAGGGTGCGCTAGCGCATTTTCAAATCATTCGTTACAGCGGTCAGTAATTTGGTTTATTAAATTATATTTTTGTACATTTGTAACGGATTTCTGTCACTACTTAATGAGATGTTTGACAATTTTGAATTTTTAATGGCATACATAAGTACTTTGATGAATGATTGAGACATTACGTGTATTAATGGGAACTTTATCGATTGATGACATAATGTTTGAATGCCGTGTTTGTATTTCTTTTGGCGATAGTTTGAAGTTTAAAGGCTATTTGGAGCTGCTTATGGAAATGAAACTATAAAATATACCGTCAGTTTAGGTCTTCCTACTGGCTCTGGGCGTATTGTATTGTACTATTTGACTGCTGTAGGTCGTCCTAGGGGACGGTTTGTACGTAACCGGGCAGTTATTGGCGAGACCTGAAGGGTCTCCAGGCAATGGGGGGGAAGTAAAATACTTAACCTAAGCTTAAACTTGTACTACACTAACATGACTACCTGCAACAACAGCACTAAGGGCAACCCTTAGTGGGACTCGGACCTCGGCTTAGGGCGTTGCTGGCGTGGACATAGGGGGGGGGGGGGGGGAGAGACAGCTTGATGAGGGCTGAATTATCGGTGTGACTGCGGAGTCTGAAGAGATGACCGGCTCTACGACGGGAGAACTCGGTGGATCGTGACCGGCGGCGGTGGGACGTCGTGGCTCTGGGCAGAGCGAGCGTTGTTTTTATATATCTATACATATAAAAGGAGAAGCTGACTGACTGACTGACTGATCTATCAATGCACAGCCTAAACCGCTGGGCTTAGAAACTTGAAATTTTGACAGTATGTTCCTTTTGTAACGTAGGCATCCACTACGAAGGGATTTTTCGAAATTTAACCCCTAAGGGAGTTAAATAGGGGATGAAAGTTTGTATGGAAAATCGTCACTTAACGGGTTCAAAATTTCACGCAAGCGAAGCTGCGGGCGATAGCTAGTTTTAGTATGGTATGTGTGAATAAGAAATGTTACCTATTATTGAAGAATGCAAAATGTTTGTATTATTGACTGCGTCGTTGGCCTAATGGTTGCAAGCGCGACTGCTGAGCGTGAGATTCTACGTTCGATCCCCAGCCCAGGTCAGGTGTTATTGTGTGTTTCCGTTTGGAATCTCTCAGTTGGCTCGGAGTTTAGATTTGTGCCCGATTGATGGCAATATTCTCGCCCCCTATTACATAGGACTTAAACGAAACGGCGAAATAAGGGTGTACCATACACCTCTGCCTATCCGTTCGACGAATACAGGCGTGATGTTTTGTTAAGTGATTGCAGTATGTTATTCACAATTCAGGAACTAGAGTTAGGGGAGTCGTAAGAAGGACGTTAGAACGATGAGCAGCATAATGTAATACAACACTTCCACCCGTCCGTGATCATGATTCATCAACCTTCCAAGTTTGTTGGTCGTAGCAGTCCATCAAGGAGGCTCATATTCTAAAGACCGAATCTTAATGTTTCTGTTGTTCAATGTTATGTTATGTTTGTACGACAATTTAATAAAGATGGATTTAATCTATAGGCTTATGTGATACACAGTAATATGCTGTTATGGAATTTAGAAAATAATAGAAAGTAGCACTTAACACGTTAAATACAAGAACTAATTGAGGACAGTCGGTTACTACAGCCACTTGCAAGAAGTGAGTTAGCAATTTGTCATTAGATGGTTACATACTAACCTCCATATGGATAAAATATTGTTCCTAGAAACACGCTTCTTGAGACTGTTCGTAAGAAAATGCTAAATTGACTATTAAGACTAATCGAGCTTATTAAATAAATAAACGATTAAGGGTGATTATTCGAAAAATGTTAGCAAAAAATAAGAACGTCAAAGTTCTAAATGCAGATGTTTCAAACTTCAATTATAATAATGAAAAATCAAACTATACCACTGCCGTCAAGCAATAAGACAAGAATAAAAACAATCTGAAACTAATATTAATGTTAACAACGAAGGAGAACAATGATTTGTTTTTTTTTTTTTGAAGGAAGTTATTTATTCACCCTTAAGCGATTAACAAAAGGAATTTTTATGGCGAATGTCAGTGAAAACGGCAGTAGAGGACGCCCTAGAAGGACATACATCGATGTTATTGGTGATGTTCTTCAAAAAGGACAGGTTCGTGTAGTTATTTTGTTCCTTTAACAACCCAGTTTTGATACTAGCTACTTATGTACTCGTTTTTTTATATCTGTAAAAATAACAAAAAATCGCCTGTTGACACTTCAATTTTCCACCCTGGATATATAATTCAATATACATTACATGTAATGTTTATTATTTATGTATATCAAAAATGTATTATTCGTTAATAATCTTTAACATGTAGGTAAATATACAAGGTTAGTCGAAAAGGGGGTGTACTAATCCGAAGCCCACTTATAGTATCGCTGATGACTGTTTGAAAGCAAGTGTTAAAATTTCAAAATTCGATATATTTTTTTTCCAAGTAAAATGATTTTTATTTTAGTTTTTTCAAAAATTCTTCATCCCTGCTTTAGTTACAAATTCAGAAAATGGTGCTTCTAATTCATGACGCAAAATATGACCTAAAATGTAAACACAGCTGATCATAACTGGGGATAGATAGATTTTTGAGTTTTTTTTTGAGATTTTTGAACAACTCTTAAATTATTGACTTTTGGGAAAAGTTGTAAAACAAAAGTTTTTCATTAATGTGTACTTTAACACCCTTTCGGATTAGTACCTCCTTTCTGACTAACCTAAAGAGTTTTTTTTTTAATTTCTAATCATTTTGTAAAGGGCTCAATCTTCAAAATAAAAATTGATCGCTCTGGTCTCTATAATTTGGAACCTAAATGTTTTCAAAACTGCTTGGTTAAAATCGAGGCCAATATAAAAATAGGTTTATTTAGACACCTTCTTTTCGAAATAAATATACGGAACACAACGCTGATTTTGGAAATCATACCAGGGACAATGTTGTACCTATTTACATTCCTTTATTTCCTATAGCAATACGTTATGTAATATCGAATAGGAAAAACAGTAACCACCAATGCAAATACTTAACTAGCACAATACTACCAAACAAAAAACAGATAGTTAGGTATAAGTAACGCGCATATCACTAGAACTACCTACCAATTTCCCATTGACTACGAATTTTTCCATAATTCCCATTAATGTCGTATGGGAATGAGAACGCCTGGTGTAATTAACCAAAGTGTCTCAAACTGTCGAGACAAGGACGACTCTTGTCTTTGCGATGAATTATTTATTTTATAGGGTTGTCAAAAATTATTTGATGTGATTTTTAATTGTTTTTATTAATTATATCATTTAATTGTTTCGCGGTGGCTAGAAGTAAGACGGAACACCGTCATGAATTTTCTCAATACAAATAAAACAGTCCATGCTGAAGACCCGGCCAAGATCCAAACATTAGACGGTTACTATGTCAACTAATGCACCGCACAGAATCACTCAAATTAATTGTTTCATACGTTCTGGTTTAAATGCATTTAATTTAAATTCATATAAAAAAATATAGCATTTTATGTAGGTATATTTTTTTTTATTTATTACTAGGCCTGCGTTTGGCCGCCGCCGTCTCGCCTGATGTTAAGCGATGATGCGGTCTACGATGGAGCACGCTTGCCCAGAAGAAACCGATTCACTCGTGACTTGAAGACACCCAAATTGTAGCTGTCGGGGAACACCCACTCGGGCAGCGCATTCCACTGTTTGGCGGTTTTCACAATGAAAGTGGAATCAAAGCGCTTCGTTCGGGTTTTTGGTATATCAACCATGAACCGATGGCGCTTTTTCGTGCTCCTGGCCGTCCGATAGAAAAAAGGGCAGGGGGGTATTAGATCATGCAGATCTGAAGCACACTCTCCGAAATGTGTCCGATAAAAAACCGATAGACTGGCAACTTTGCGCCGATGCTCAAGACTTTGGAGCTTGGTCTGAACAAGGGAGTCGTTGCTGATGAGCTTCTTGGCACGCTTCTCAATGGACTCCAACGCCTCAAGCTGGTATTTATATTAATTTAAGCATTACAGTACGACGTTTTGCCGCTGCCCGGTCACGATCCACCGAGCTCTCCCGTCGTAGAGTCAGTCATGTCTTATGACTCCGCAGTCACACCGATAATTCAGCCCTCATCAAACTGTTTCCCCCCCAACACCCTGCCAGCAACGCCCTAAGCTGAGGTCCGATTCCCACTTGGGGTCGCTCTTAGTGCTGTTGTTAGTTGTTAGATTAGTTAAGACAAAAAAATCGCTGACTTTTCTTACAAGTTCACATAGGTATGAGTGACAGAGACGACGCTCTACGAAGCCGAAGCTATCAGATATCCCTTTCTAAACCTCGTGCGTTATATTTACTGCCGGTTACTGTACATAGGTATCGAAAGAACATCGAGCAACTGGTAGAAATATATTTTAGCCGACCCACTAAAGATAAATAATTCATGAAATCATGTTTTTCTTATAGGATTTTGGTTGTAGCATTCTCATTGGCGAAAAACTGCTATATTTCTTAACGTTCGCGTAAAAAGGGCATCATAGCTTAAACGCTAGTAAATCGAGCGATGACTGGACATTTTTAACTTAAAACATCCATGTATAGTTCTGCTGTTTTTTTTTCACGAATTCAGAGTTTGATCCAAAACAAAAGTTGTACAGAATGACGAACATATTTCTTGATTTTCGGATATAAAGTTACTAACCAGTCATATATATTAAACTAACGCGATTCTCAATCCGGACAGCCCTGTGATCGTCACCCGTGACCCAGATCTACGCCTCTATTATTTCTCTTTATCAAACCTGTAATTTAGTTTTGAATGTTTTGAAGACTTTCGTAGGAGTCAAATGGTAGGTAAACTTATTATTTAGTTGGTTCCATTTTAAGTGATACAAGTTATATTACTTAGAAACTAAAAGAGCGTTGACGGTTTGTGCTAGTTGTGAAGTCTATTGAGGAATTACGAACTATTTTAATATCTGACTAGGTACGTATGGACTCTAGGGACTTACCGACAGCTTCGAGTTCGTTAAGCGTAGTTCAGACAACGCTAATACAAGATTAGTCAGAAAGGGGGTACTTATCCGAAAGGGTGTTAAAGTACCCATAATAATGAATAACTTTTGTTCTACACCTTTCCCCAAAATTCAATGTTTTAAGAGAAATAGCTGTTCAAAAATTACATAAAAAATACGCTAAAATCAATCTATCCTCAGCTATGATTAGGTGTGTTTACATTTTAGACGAATTGAATTCGTAACTAAAGCAAGTATTAAGAATTTTTGAAAAACTAAACTAAAATGATATAATGAAAATTATCGAATTTTGAAATTTTTACTTTGTTTACTACATACAGGGTGTTAACGAATTCGTGTAATTCCTTCAAACCGCGTGATCTACAATTGATATAGATTAACCCTAGATAGGTATTTCTGAAACCCAACTGAAAAAATATTAAAAAAAAAACTTGGTTTTCTATTCCTGAGTCATTTTAGAGCCTCGAGTTATCTGACTGCAAAGAGCGATATCGCGTTAGTCGTACCCGCCAGCCGCGTCGCCGTGCTTTCTTTAATTTATGCGTGGCATCGAAAAGTTCACTCAAATAAAAAATACTTTTTCCAAAAAAAAGTTTTCTTTTTTTTACTGATTCCTTATTAGGTGGTTTAGATATGACCAATTACCGCTACCGCATGAAAAAAAAAATCATTTTTTTACTTTTAATCAATCTAAATCCCGTGCGGGGCCATTCTACACCAGTAGTAGATCATGTAGTTTTAAGGAATTACACGAATTCGTTAACACCCTGTATACACACCCTGTGACACTCGATTTTTCCTCGCAAGATTTTGCACCAACTAACTTGGTCACTAATCCTTCGCACGTCAAGCGAATTATAACCTAAACAGCCTAGAATAAAGTTCGTATGGTACATAGACGGATAATAGCCAAATATACGCTTGTACATATACTTTAAGCCGGGTCCGCTTCGCCGTGTTTTCGTCTTTGCAAACAGGATAACATTGTTCGCTAACCGAATAGGGGCGTGGCCTAACAGTTTTGTTAGCAAAATTGGCGCTGCGGACCTGGCTTAACATTGTTTGCTAACCGAATAGGGGCGTGGCCTAACAGTTTTGTTCGCAAAAACACAATAACATGTTAGAAAATTGGCGCTGCGGACCAATGAGGTATGAAAGGTAAACTTTTTGTACCTTCTCTAAGGTCAGAATGTATTTGTTAGCTAGTTAGGTTACCTAAGTATTTTACTGCCCCCCATTGGCTGGAGACCCTTCAGGTCACACCAATAACTGCTGGATACCTAGAAACGTTCCCCAAGGACCATGTACAAGCAGTAGGTAGGAAAAAAAACTTTTACTTTTGTTACTCAGAATAAGCAGAACTGGTTTCATTCCAATTACATTATTACTTACAAATGCACCCCAAATCTGAAACGAATCTATTCTTTAATTTTATATTTATTTCCCTAATAAACAACAAGATTTTAATAATCCTTGCATAGATCAAGTGTAGTTTTTTACGACAATGTACGAAAAAGGCAGATGCATTCAACCCTCGAACGCGACCGGGTCATTTTTATCCCAATCACATATTTTTTAAGCACGCGCCTATTGTTGATTTTATAAATTATTTACATTACAACAATGGTCGATTGTTATAGTTGGCTGACCGTTTAAATATTTAGTACGAACTAATTATTTTGTTAAAATAATGATATGTCCATGTTCGGTTATAATGGGATACGTGAGTTCGAATTTTGTGGTCTAATTATGGTCAGTGCTTTGTGGTTGATGTGGGGTTAAGCGCTATATTGAAATAACAATGGTTTGCCAAAGAGTTATTTGGCAAGTTACGCGTGTCTTGATTAATTGGGATAATAATATGGGGGTGAAAAATAGATTCAATTTTTATTATGTAAAATTTCTGGGCCCTTTTATGCTTATGATTAAAATTTTATAATTACATTTTTGATCTATATTTTGTTCAATAATAATTATGCTGAAATAAGGGTACGTTTTATTTCGATAGCGGATATCCGATTGTGTATCATCATCATCTATTTATTTATCTACACAGCGATAAGCCATTAACACAAAATTACTTCCTATCACTCAATCTTCTCACAGAACCGCAAACATTCAAACATTTTCGTCTTGCATTTATTGTATTGCATATTAACTGATTAACATCAACTGCTAAACAAGCGTGCTTCCAGATTTCGTATGGTACATAAGGTGAGCAACAAACATGAATTTTATTATGCCCAAAACTATTCCACAAAGGAACTTAAAGTTATAAATTAAAGACCAATACTTCTACACCCTACAGAATAAGACTAAAAACTAAACTAACCCCTTGTCACACGAACAGTAGTAGCCTATCAATTAGCTATTTAAATTCTACCAATAACAACTTAGCTCCCTATAAAAAATCCCAAAAAACATAAAATCAATCGACCGTTTCCTATAAAACTACGAAACGGGACCGCACGGGTACGTTACGTAGTTACGTGCCACAAAACATACGGACAGACAGCACGCACTAAACGATAATTTTGTATGCAAATATTTAATATCTTAAGTGGGATCAAAATACCCACCGCGCGGTTCAGGGTTAAGTACCTACTGTACTGTTGGGAACAAAAATGTTGGACAGAATTATCTTAGAATTTTGTTTCCGATTATTTTGATGCACATTTCAGTTTTGAAAGTGACATAGTGGATAATTGATTATTTGAAGTATGTAATAATTAGTGATGTAATTTTTCTTTGTTTTTACTTTAGATTTAGTTTACATTTATATTTCTATTAATTTAGGTTAAAAAATATTAAAACTGTATTTATAATTAGTTAGGTACTTTTTTTTCTTATGGTCCTTGTTGATAGTTACAATAGTCACAAGTGGGATATTCTTTATAATTAATTTTATTTAGATTTTTAACTAAGTACTTTTTAACCGACCTCTTCCAAAAGTAGTAGGTTCTCAATTCGTCTGTGTACAAGTTTTTTTTTAATGTATGTATACATCCTACTTAGGACCGATTTGGATGATTCGGACTTCAAAAAAACGAATGAAATAATTACCATATTATAAAATTAACAGTTTCAGAATGTTAATTTTATAATATCGTAATTTTTTGACTCGTTTTATGAAGTTTGCTTTAACAGTGTAATGGTACGGTCATTTATTTTATCTACCCTATTTGTGTGTTTATGTTCGGCTGTGATAAGCTCAAAAGCGGTATCTCAAAAAAAACGTGGAGTTCTTGTTGCATCGGACAGCTTAAAGAAATACGCATCCAACGAACTAAGCCAAATAGCGGTATCTTATTTAAAACATTCTCGCACAACACAAAAGAATTTTCCCTATCTCAGTTTTACCTCAAAGGAAAAGAAAACTATATTTACAAAACTTAAATTTTCTCGAAACTAGCTTTCCCTGAGATAGCGCTTTTGCTTTTAGCACGGCAGTGTTATAGTTAGCCAAGTCTGTCAAATAATTATTTCTCTAACATTTAAATCCTCTAACACCTTTCTACTCGGAGGTACTATCAAAGAACAGATGTATGTGACGTACCGGCTAATTTAGTATGCACTGCAGTAAGGGTTAGCGCATGCGCAGAGGTGGCGTGCGCAGGAGTCGCGTTACGGTGGCCCTGACATGTTCTAATATAACCGCTTTTCAAACCGACAAGCGTTCAATTCTTTTATATCTTTAGATTTTGTAATGTGTGAAGAACGCGTTTAAACCCTGCGCCCACTAGCGGAAAGGTATGGCAAAATATTAAATTAAATTCCATTTAAACCTAAATGGTTTTTATCACACATATTATTATATGTAATGTAGATATGATATGAATAGATTGGATCGTTGACCCACATTGTTAGACTTGCACCCCCTTATTACAAAATATGGTTTAAACCAAGACTAAGGTAAACCCAGGTTTAAAATATACACATCACTTTCTTATGTCATATAACTAAAAGAGACGGGGCTACTCTAAAACCAGGGTTTTTCTTAGACCATCTTTTGTAGTAAGAGGGGCAAAGTTTTATACCACAATGTCTGGACTATAAAAGAGACTATTTATGATAAGATAAGGTTTACTCACGTGCATTTTCGGGATTCGACTGGACTTACTCGAACTGTTCGACTCGGGCCCTCGCCGCGTGATCAGCTCATGATTAAGCGCTCCGTTTGGGTCCGAAACTAGTCATGCAATCCCGAAAAATGCACGTGAGAAAACCGTAACTAATGATAAATATGAATGTGTCTTACGAAAATTATAATTTAAGAGACCCTGAGTTTATTTCGGCTTTTCTTTCACAGAACTAGTCAGATAGGCCGTAAAATCGGCAAATGCCGGCGACATCTAGTTTTAAAAACATTACATTGACTTGTAAAAGTACCTGTAACAGATTTATTTACAGAAATAAATCATTTATCATTATCATTTATTTTATTACACAATATCTTTTAGGTACTTATATCCAAAATATTTCCTTCATTGTAACTCATTTAAATCGCAACCAGTAAGAAACAGGGGTCTATTGTTCTCAGTTGTTTTATAATGCAAATGAACACGTCTCGTTCCTATACGGAACTACAGAAAAACAACGCGATGTTTTCTGACAATCGCTGTCGGAAAGCTAACATGCTGACAGCTACAGATGTTCTGCGAGAGGGAAAAACCTGTACAGCTTTGCATAAAACAGTACGAAAAATTATAAAAAAAACGATTTAAAAAAAAACTGAAAAGAGTAAAAAAATATCAGTTTCAGAAGTCGGTGCTAATCCACGCTGAATCAAATTGAAGGCATCGACTTCTGAAACAGTTAATTTAATGTTATGGTAATTACTTTACTTTTCTCAGCTTTTTTGAAGTCAGTTTTTTAATGTTTTTAAATAATTTTATTTTTCCATTTCGATAAAATAATGAATAAAATACTTATTTCAAGAAAAAAAACATTAAATTCGGTTCACAATTGGCGACGATATCGCCGAAAAACATACCAAACTAGACATAGTAGACAAATAAAACTTTGCTAAAATTATGTGTGGTGGTTTTAGTCGTTAGAGTCTGACAAGTCAGTGGAATGCGCTGCCTGAGTGGATGTTCCCCGACAGCTACAATCTGGGTGTCTTCAAGTCACGAGTGAATCGGTTTCTTCTGGGCAAGCGTGCTCCATCGTAGACCGCATCATCGCTTAACATCAGGCGAGATGGCGGCCAAACGAAGGACAATTTGACGACACGTTAGGTGCAGTGGCTAAGCGATTGGCTTCTGCGCTACGGGTCGTGGGTTCGATTCCCACACGGGACAAAAATTTGTATGGCCTACAGATGGTTGTTTCGGGTCTGGGCGTTTGTTTGTGAGATTTGTGTCTGTAAACGCACCCACGATACAAGAGAAATCTTAGTGTGGGGCAACGTTTTTAAAAAAAAAAAAAATAACAAAAAAAAAGCATGATCATAACATCACGTCTGTATTCCCCGAAGGGTTGCGCAGAGGTGTGTAGTAGGGTTTTCGCCCCGGGTACCCGGAACCGGGAATTCCCGGGAATTCGGAGATTTTAGGACCCGGGAATTATTTGTCGGGAATCCCGGGTACCCGGGAATTATTTGAAATGAAGAAATGATGATGAAAAATGAAGGGTCTACACGCTTTCGAAGATTTTAGAGCATTTTGTGTCTGTCTCGTGTGAAACGGACATTGTACTGCGTGGTGTGAACTTAGAATGGGTTAAATGTATCGTGATGTCAGCACACAGTACTAGTGTCTCTGTCTAGTAAACAAATTCTAATTGCTTGATTTTTTTTTGTAAATCTTTTATTTGTAGAAACTATTCACAATGCTTATCTTTTGTGTAAGTAATTTCGAGATTTATAATGAAGATATACAGCGTGTAAACGAATTTGTGTAATTTCTTCAAACAGCGTGATCTACTGGTCACAGATCAACCCTAAATGGTTTTTATTTTAAATACAAAAAGTTTATTTTCATAAAAAAAAGTTCTGTTTTCGAGCCCTTTTTGCGCACCGAGTTAACCGACTGCAAAGAACGATTTCGTGCTAGGCGTGCTAGCCAGCTGTGTCAGTGTCACCGTGCTTTCATTCATTGATGAGTGGCGTCGAAATGTTCCAACGAATACATTTTTATTTAGCAATTTTTATTTTTTTATTTGTACCTTATTAGCTGGTTATATTTCGATCACATATCGCAACCGCAAGAAAAAAACTTTATTTTTATTTTTAATGAAGCTAAATCCCGTGCTCGGTCATTCTACACCAGTAGTAGATCATGTGGTTTTAAGGTATTACACGAATTTGGTAACAGCCTTTATAGTCATTCACCCTATTGTTATTCCGTAATATTTTGCCATATTATATGAAGAGAAGACTTTTTTTCACTAAAGAAACTCGCGACGTCGCACGATAAATGACTGTACCTAACTGTTCCTAGTTCAATTTTTTAAATAAGTGTAAGATTTTTAATTTTAATAAGAAAAGTCGATTGGTATGTAAAACAATTTATCAATTTATCATGTTTAAAGTACTTACACAAGTTTAATGTTGAAATATACGAGAAAAACTATATTTATACTAAAAACATGAAAATTCCCGGGTACCCGGGAATTCCCGGGAATTAAGAGAAAAAATTCCCGATTCCCGGGAACTCAAATAGGCCGGGAACGCGAAAACCCTAGTGTGTAGTACACCCACATTTCGCCGTTTTATTTTAAGCTCCATGTAATAGGAGGCGAACCTATTGCTATCAACCGGGCATACATCCAGACTCGGGGCTGCTACTGAGAAATTCCACACGAAAAAACCCAATAACACTTTGCCCGACCTGAGGGATCGAACCCAGAACCTCACGCTCAGCGGTCGCGCTTGCGACCACAAGACCAACGAGGCAGTTTGACATAATCCTCCCTCCTAACTGTCACTCGGTCTTCCATGGGCGAAGGGAACCCAGGAAACTTTATTTATTTATTTATTGCACAATGTACACACATCAAAAGTGTCTAGGGATCAACATATATTTTTGCAATAACTTTTCTCCTGATTGATATTAATTAAAATTTTCTTTAAGGATTCATCAAATAAAGTGTTTTCGTTTGTCACAGTAACGATAAACCAAGTCACCTTTGCATTAATAAAGAAATTTGCCATTTTCCTAATAAAGGGATTTTTGACATTTGAACCACTAACACAAAAGTTCGAAAAAAAGACTGAAATAACAGTTTTCTTTAAAATTTTATTGGGTAACTTAAACAATTAATAATCCGTGTTTCTACCGCGAACACTAACAACACAAGAACACCGGTTTGGCATACTCAAAATGAGTTCATCCAAATCACGCTGTGGAATGGCCGCCCATGTTCGTTGCAACAACAAAAAAAGGTCTTCTTGCGACTGGATACCCTCCATATTCGGCAGAGCTCTTCTCTGTAGCATATCCCATGCATGCTCAATCGGGTTCAAGTCTGGCGACTGAGCAGGCCAGGGCAGGACATTGATGTTAGCTGCGGCGAGAGTCTGTCTTACAACTCTTGCGGTGTGCGGTCGTGCATTATCATGCATTAACTGAAATAAGGGACCGATTTGCGCTTGTAGAGGAACGATGACGTCTGATACAATCGTCTCAGCATAAATTTGAGCGTTGAGGTTGCCTCTGATCCAAATCAACTCAGTTCTTCCGCCGATCCAAATACCCGCCCATACCATGATGGTTCCACCACTATAAGGATGGACTTCCTGGCAGGATTTTAATCGCTGTTGGCGTCCAGGGGTTCTCCAGTGTCGTATACGTCTTGTATCCGGTCTCATACCAAAACGAGACTCATCAGAAAAGCACACGAAACGCCATTGTTCTTCTGCCCAATTTCTGTGTCCAAGAGCCCATTGATATCGAATCCTACGATTGTGCATTGCTATAGGTGGTACCCGTAGCGGTCTTCGGGAATGAAGGTTCACTTCATGCAAGCGGTTTCTGACTGTTTGGTCGCTAATTAAGTTCCCTGAAGAGTGATGAAGCCTCACGGCTAACATCATGGCGGTTATTGTTGGAGCTCTTCGAGTTAAGATTTGAATGTATCGGTCTTGTCTCCGTGTGGTGCAGCGATACCGTCCTCCATGGCGCTCAGCCACGGTACCAGTGCTTCGGTAACGTGTCCAAAGTCGACTGATAACACTCTGACTTGTATTCAGAGCTAAAGCCACAGTACGTTGCCGGGAACCAGCTTCTATCATTCCCACGGCTCTGAGCATTTCTTCCCTGCTTAAATGACGTCGCCGCTCCATAATAACGTTGGTTTTAATCAGTAGTAGGGAAACAGTAGCACTAATAATGTCTTCAATGCGTTGTATGTTTTTATAGGGAAAATATTGACAGCTGATTTTCATCTTTTACTCGAATTTGATTCACAGTTCCTGATTCAAATTATGAAATGCACCAAAAAGGATCCATATAAATTTATAAAATCATAAATTTATTACAAAGCCACATCTCAATCTCAAGAAATCCGCATAAAAATGCTTGATCCCTAGACACTTTTGATGTGTGTAGTTAACAGAGAACTTATAGAATAGTTATCCCAAACATACATAGACCCTATAAGGGTGTTGCAAGGCATACAATAATAGTACTTACTTTTAAGATATTAAAATCTTTAGGAAAATAAACATCACATTAAAATTAGGTTACATTGATGATAACATATTATTACATTACTTAGGTATAATAGGCACATTATTTTATACATAGGAACATAGTTATTTGACGTATTTTTTTATTTATTTGGTATTCATAGTAGGTAGGGTTTTTTAGAATTTATCTTCCATAAATTATTTAATACTATAATAACTTTCCCTACGTTATAAAATACCTAGACCCTATATCATAGGTTTGCGAATTTTTTGCACATTTATGGCATTCAAATACCTTCGCATTTTTCCTGTAACCGGTGTAAAACAACAACTCTCTCATTGTAGCATTCCACGCAAATATGTCAACTCATTTATTATGTATTTGAACGAATGGGGCAGCGGTCGTGAACACTTGGATCGCCCCCCGTCGCGGATCATTTGGCGTGGACATTGCGCATCTGTTTGTGTCGTTTGATTTAGGAGTATACAATTAATTGTTTGTACATCTACATACACCTTAAATGTTTAGAGGTGGGCAGAAGTCGAAGTACAAATGTATTTATTTATTTATCTAGGTACAGGTAAATAAAAACAAGGGAAGACAATTCAAACAAAAAAAAAAAGCATAATGGGTGGTCTTATTGCGCAAGTCGACGGGTAGTGTAGGTGAAAATAATATGTAGGTACATACATTTCGTACATAATATTACTTAGAATTATGAAAAATATACAAAATGTATGTAAAACAAATTTTTAAGGCTGTAGTCTTCGAGTAAGATGGTCTATTAAGTAGGTTGCGTCTACATTTCTATGCTTGAGTGTTGTAAAGGTAGCTAAGATAGATGAAGTCGCAGTGTCAAGATTGTCAAGATCTTGACAATACATGGTTAGCATGTTATTTTAGCGCCCCGAGTTAATTGTCTGTGCGGAGCGATATCGTGATAGTCGAGCCCGCCAGCTGTGGTGCCGTGCTTTTATTTATTAATGCCTGGCATGGAAATGGTGTACTTACCAATTTTTTTTTGTTTTTTTTTTTAATTCCTTGTTATATGTTTTAGAAACGATCAAAAATCATCAAGCGAGGGCTTATCTAAAACAGAATAGATCATGTATTGTGTGGTTTTAAGTAATTATACGAATTCGTTTACCTAATCAATCGTACTGCGAAATTCAAATGACAGACCAACTGCATAAATCGAAACACGAAAAAGTTGTACGTAAAGGCCTTTGATGAAACGACTGTCGCATGAATTACCCTTAAGGGGTAAGTAAACGGGTAATAGGCCAAAAAACGTTACTATTACGAAGATTGCCACATTTTAAACCCATTATTTAAACACCATATGCATGTCCCTCAAATTTTACTTACAAAACTAATTTATCATGTTTACTGTCCGTGGTATACCCTAAAATGCAATTAAAGGGTATCACCGATGACTTTATCTTATCCGGGGGATATCAAGACAATTAATAATTACTTACGGAACCGTTCGCCGCACACGTGTGAACCCTAGCGTGGAGTAGGCGAAGACAGGATAAGAAATAAGCTGAGCTTATGGCTGTAAAATGGTCAAGGAAACATAACGTATCATTAGGTACATATTGAAATAAAAAGGCTTTTTTTTCCTTTTCTTTTTATATAGAACGTTGCCCCGCACTAAGATTTCTCTTGTATCGTGGGTGCGTTTACAGACACAAATCTCACATACACAAACGCCCAGACCCGAAACAACCATCTGTAGGCCATACAAATGTTTGTTCCGTGTGGGAATCGAACCCACGACCCGTAGCGCAGAAGCCAATCGCTTAGCCACTGCACCAAACGTGTCGTTTTAAAGTGATACCGCATGTGATACGAAGGAATGTGGAACATGTCGTGAGGAAAGTTTTGAGCATGAATGTGGACGGATGAAGAGTAGAGAAAGACCAAAGAAACGATGGATGGATAATGTAAAAGATAATATGACTAGAAAGAGGGTGACTACTGAGATGACGGCTAATAGATGTATGGAAGAAAAATACATTCTGCGCCGACACCAAATAAGTTGTGATAAGGGCAGGAGGATGATGATACAGTGATACCCCACAAAATATGGTACGCAACTTTTTTTTTTGTTACATTCGCCATTTTGTAATTCACGGCCGCCATTTTTATTTTATAAAAATAAAACCTAGCTTATAAACATCGCACGGCTTAGGCGAATCGATAGACATCTCATACATAAAAATCCATTCAGCCGTTGTGATGCTTCGTGGGTATAAAGAATCCCACATACATAGATACGTGTGAAAAACATAACCCTGACTGTGCTGTCGCGTAGTCGGGTAAAACTGAAGGATAGTAGAATGATGAATTTGATGTGTATTAAGGTTTTTTTTTATGTAAAACGTTGCCCCACACTAATATTTCTCTTGTATCGTGGCTGCGTTTACAGACACAAATTTCACATACACAAACGCCCAGACCCGAACCAACCATCTGTAGGCCATACAAATTTTTGTTCCGTGCGGGAATCGGACCCACGACCCGTAGCGCAGAAGTCAATCGCTTAGCCACGTGGCACTAAACATGTCGTCAAATATTTCGTAAATGTACCTATACGTTTTAATTATATCATTGTACAGCCTACGTTTTGTCATCACTTCACTTTTTTTTTTTTTTAAATCTTTATTATTTAGGAACTTTTAACAATATGTTACGCCAGTTCCATCGTAACCTGATCAAAACATAAATACATTACAAGGTAACTAATTAATAAACTAATGCAGCCTCTACCGATATTGGTTTGGCTAAATTACTATTAAATACTCGTATATTCGACTGCGAATTCCATTGCAGTATATTAAGATCGAATTCCTTTAAATTGTTAGGAGTCATTGTTGAAAAGGCTAATTACTCACTTCACTTATCATTTTATTCGATAAAAAAAAATACCTACCAATACAAAAAACTGTTCAGATAACGTCATATCCTTTTCATATCCACTTCTACGAATCCTTGCCCCCTGACTAGTTTCAATTAGTGTGAGCACCCACTGTACAATATTCTTATGGTTAAGCTTAAGCAACCACGATGCAACCCTTCATGGACGGTGTTATAGATTGATGGACATTCTCGTAAAATGGGGTCTTAGAGCAGTTTTATGTAGGGGGAGGTATTAACCGGTTGGTGTAATTATATTTATTATCTATTTTGTAATGTAATAGGTACATTTAGATGCACACGGCTACATATCGTCGACTTAAAGTGAAAACCTATATTGCTTTCACGGTAACTTGATTAATTTGGCAGATGTCAGTTCATGACATGAAAATAAATTGTAATGGCGCTTGTGTATGACAATTTAATTCAACAAGTATTAAATCAATTTAAAATATTAGTAAAACGTTACCCAAAAGGTTGTTTTAAAATCAGAAACATAGAAACAATATACTTAGTTATATGTTTTTAACGCCATAATTATATATTACATAAATGATTTTGAAAAAACCCCGACGCGTTTTCAAACTTGCGTCAGATGGTACCAGTTGCCAGAGACGTGCGTATCGATAAAATAATTTCGATAAATTTATATTAACAGAATGAATATTTTGACTATCGTAATAATTATAGACGATAGGCTCAGTTGATTGAATAATTAAAATAAGGCTCATTATAGCCCAGTTGTCTTGCAAAAGGTCGGTCAGTCCTAAATTTTGGATACGTGTTATGGATGTGTTCTTATAAAAATTACAAATTTTGTACCTTGAGTGACCTCGGCGCGCTCTGCCATCTTGGGTTAAAAAACCCAAAAATGAGTTTTTATTAAATAACTCCTTATGGGTTTAATGCCAAAAATTATTCACATCAATTTTGTAGAAAATTAAATTCTTATTTTTCATTCCCGACTCAAAATCAGAGGTATTTTATAGGTTTGAAGCCTATGTCTGTCTCTTTCTATTTGGCTGTCTATTTCTCTCTCTGTCTGTGTGTCTGTTTGTGGGCTTTTCATAAAAACACCTAACATAACACATCCAAAATTCAGGACCGACGAACCTTTCGCAAGATAAACCTCTTTTTCGCGACCCGGCTACTGGGTTTATTATTGGTGATAAATAAACATTTATTTTCACTCATCCCATATCTGCTGGATTCATTATCACATCAGCACGTAATCGTCTGTTGTTGAAAATATGCATGCTAATTGACTTAATCCTAATTACTTAAATCACAAGTATTTGAAATGTACATAAAATCACATTACAATAATTTGTCAAATTATCGCTGAAATTTTACAAATTGTATCGATAGTTGAATCGACTACAGTCACATGTCTAGCAACTCCTATTGACATGTGTCATTTTAATCTTCTTATCGTGAAAACAATATGTAATTTAGTATTTTTTTTTTATCACGACTTATATAAGGTGGTATAATTACGAGAGAGCTATGCGAAATTATTTTGTAGACACTGATATTAAGCCTTTATTGGATATATAAAATTTGTAATACTTAAATGTAACTTCCAAAAGCTGTTGCTTGGGGCGGAGACCTGGTGTCCTGTAACACAGGCTTTTGCCTAGCTTAAGCGTGAATTACACAGAAAAGGCATAAGGTGCAGATATGGCGCAGGCGCGTCGCTTTCATACGTTTTGTCGTGCCGCTTCAAATCTTTTTCGCAAAAAATGTATGAAAGCTGCGCCGTATCTGCACCTTACGCCGCTTCTGTGTAATTCACGCCTTAGGCACCAGTCTCCCACAATATTTTAATGTTTAAAATTATTAGTATTACTCAAACTCAATCTCAAAACTCGTTTATTCAAAGTAGACTAGTATTACTTAGTTCTTTTTGAACGTCAAATTTAGGTAGTTACAAGTGACTGCACCCCCAAATGCTCCCACCCTTCACCGCTTCCTAGTGTTTATGCTGTGAAGAAGAAACGGCGCAACAAACTCCCCAGCAACACAGTTCAGTCTGTCAAGTGAATAATTAAATGAGTCTATACACAAAAAAGTAAAATATTAATTACATTGATTAAATTATGCAAGTTGATGATGGTAAACAAAATATTTACCTAGAACAATTCTGGATGAATTGAAAACAAAAGTAAAACTATCTAAATATAGATAATTCAACATAATATAAACATACAATTATATACCTACACTCAATATATATAGACTCTATATATTCCAATACATTATTATTACTACAGTTAATGTGAGAATAATGTAGGTCAATGTCAGTAGTACAAGAATAACAATGAGAAATTGCCTTAATGTTGTCATAGCATGTAAGAGCTGACCAGTCCCGACAGACAGCACCCGTTCACGAGCATGACGAGCGCATCAGCATCGCTTAACTCAACCATATTGTAGGGAACTTAACAACCCAATACACAACGTCACCGTCAGCAGGACATTTTAGTGAGCATGACAGCCTCAACTGCCAGACAATAGTCAGGTTTATGTAGGAATACACAAAAAAAAAAAACATACTAAGCATGACAATAATGGCTACATGATACTCACATTATATACTAAGCAATAATGTCCTTATCATCGTAAATATTGTGGGGAGAAATAAAGGCTCATTTACACGGAGATAGTTTCTCGAAGCGAGTCTCATGCTATCTCTGTTTTCATCGTAGAGAATGACGAAGACAGAACGAGTCTCGCTTCGAGAAACTATCTCCGTGTAAATGAGCCTTTAGGCCCGGTATCGACCAAAGTGGAGAGGAGAGAAAATGTCTCGTAAATGACCAATAGGATTTCTTATTGAGTTGAAGCTGAGCTGAGAGATGTGAAAATAACGCAACCCTATTGGCTGTTCGAGACATCTCCTCTCCTCTCCGGGCTTTAATGTTTTTTTTTTTTAATTGCACGTGAAAGCCCACAGGAACAGCGCAATGACCAAATGCATTACCGAGGTTTTCACTCTAAGGCGACTATATCAAGCTATACCTACATTGCCGCTAAAGCTGAGCTCTCATTGTACGGAAAGCCTGTATAATGTGAGATCAGCTCATACTGGATACATAGCTTGATAATTATGTACTTCCCAACTGACTGCTCATGTTTTAAACGATTTGATGTTTTAAACGATTTGATATTTTTCACAAGGCAGAGACAACTTCATAGTGACTTGACATCATCATCATCCTCCTGCCCTTGTCCCAACTTATTTGGGGCAGGCGCAGCATTTATTTGTCATTTCACTTGTTATGCTGCAATCGTTTTGGCTAAGTTTTATGTTATAGATAAAGATAAAGAATCATTTATTTGGACACAGCACAAAGAGACAACAGGTAAAAAATATGATATAAATAAAAAAATAAAAAAAACTTGGGTTGGGAAGTCTCACGGCTGGACCAAAAAGGTGTCCAGATCAGCTTAATGTCAAGCACTTTATGTACTTGACGCTGGTTTTCGTCTATGACCGGCCGCCTTCTTGACGTCAATTCTCCTTGGGAATGCTGCGTTGACGGCTTTCCAGCGCTGATCGGAGCAGGTCGGAACTTGTCGGCGAAGTTCGGAGCTTGGTTCGCCACGCAGTACCTATAGAGACGACACCGACAAGCGCTGACAGATCGGCGCCGGCAACCCGCTTTCTACGTGTATACGCACTTAGGATTAAAAGAGTATGATACCCTATTGTTTCATCCATTGTCAAAGCATGGAAAGCTTATCCCATATCAAAAATCATGACCAGCACAAACTCAAATACAAAATAAAGGATTTCAAAAAATATTTTGTCCGAAATTCCCGGTTTGACAAGCATTTCTAACGACAATAGAATATTCGCCCGCAGCTAAATCCCCTGTCGCAGTAGGGGGCGAGATGGCGTTTTGTTGCCAACAATGGATATCATCGTCCTGTTTACATAAAGGGTATGGGTTGGAATCATTAAGCTGTGTTATACGTAGTGATAAGTGCTCATAATGATTGTCAATTCTGCCTGAGGGCGTCATAGATTAACGACCATTGCCCGTATAGATTTAAATGTGGTCACTTGGTCAGTGAATGCGCATAGGTAGTTTGTTGTTATTTGAAGTTTTGGGACTAAATAAATACAAGTGATGCGCCCCTCACTCGTGGGTAGTCGTGAGTTAACCAGTTTGAGTTCCTCAAAATGAAAAATGAGGGAGTTACTCGCATTTCAACTTTGAACCACCTCATCTAATTCCTCAATTTATTATTTGTGCGCGAGTGTGTATCTGACTGATGAGCAAGTCAGTATTAAGTGATAGAGACGTAAATATTTGATGAGGAGTATTCGTACGGTAGCGCGCTCGGCGCCTTTTCTGTCCTTCCATGATCCACCGACACGGCATACGGTGGCGCTCAAGTGAGCCTGCCGCTCATCAGACTCTCTCACAAATCACGTCGAACGAGAGTAAACGGAGGTCCTCCATCATCCTCGTTTAAAATAGACGAGTTACCTGTTACTAATAAACACCAGCGTAAGATTGTTCTTACAAAAAAATCTATAGTCTATAGCTAATCTAGTACTTAAAATATTAATAAATCAACCGATGTTTTCAATCGACGAATATGATCATGGTGCTAGTGTTAACAGGAACTACTAGAGTTAATCTGTGGTGTTAAGCCGGGTCCGTAGCGCCATTTTTCTAACATGTTATTGTGTTTTTGCGAACAAAACTGTTAGGCTACGCACCTATTCGGTTAGCAAACAATGTTAAGCCGGGTCCGCAGCGCCAATTTTGCTGACAAAACTGTTAGGCCACGCCCCTATTCGGTTAGCAAACAATGTTAAGCCGGGTCCGCAGCGCCAATTTTGCTAACAAAACTGTTAGGCCACGCCCCTATTCGGTTAGCAAACAATGTTAAGCCGGGTCCGCAGCGCCAATTTTGCTAACAAAACTGTTAGGCCACGCCCCTATTCGGTTAGCAAACAATGTTAAGCCGGGTCCGCAGCGCCAATTTTGCTAACAAAACTGTTAGGCCACGCCCCTATTCGGTTAGCAAACAATGTTAAGCCGGGTCCGCAGCGCCAATTTTGCTAACAAAACTGTTAGGCCACGCCCCTATTCGGTTAGCAAACAATGTTAAGCCGGGTCCGCAGCGCCAATTTTGCTAACAAAACTGTTAGGCCACGCCCCTATCCGGTTAGCAAATAATGTTATCCTGTTTGCAAACACGAAAACACGGCGCAGCGGGCCCGGCTTTATGATCATACCTATATCTCCGGTACATGATCATAATTATAACTAGAGACAGCTAAATAACCATCTTACTATGTTGGGTTCGTAAATGCATAACACTGTGTTGAATTCCTGCTGGAAACAAACATATTGCTTATGTCTATACATTTTCTTGCTAAAATGGGTAGTATAAAATATAGATAACAAGAGGTTGCTCGCGGCTTCGCCCGCGTGTATGTCGTTTATCGCGTATTATATGTGTAGTATAAAAGTAGCCTAAGTCCTTTTCCAGGTTCCAGACTATCTCCTTACCAAGTTTCATCAAAATCGGTTTAGTAGTTTAGTCGTGATGAGGTGACAGACACACAGACAGAGTTACTTTCGCATTTAGGAAGGAATAGGTAGTATAGTACATACACAAATTTTGTAATAAAATGCCTGCTCTGTTTTAAATCCAAATTTGACCAATCACACTCTATTCCTAGACCAACATACTGCAAACGGAACCCAAAAACGGAAATCAATGACTTCATTGTAACCATCCCCTAAAATAATCGTCCCATGCTTAGTCACGTAGGAAAAAAATAAAAAATATAATCTATGATGGGTCGCTCATTATCTCTTTATAATGCTAAACTATGGTCTATTGTTAAAAAGATGGCGGTAAACAAAGATTATAAAGCTTATAAAACGAGGGTAGTTATTGATACGTAAGGATTTAAGTTAATCTCTTACAGTCAAGCGGTTTGCAAATATTATGGGATTTTGTTGGTTAGTATTAAATTATTGTTTTTTTTTTTTTATATTAGCCTACCCCGAGCTTAGATCGGGAATCGCGATTATATGTAGTGTTGAAAAATTATTATTATACAGGGTGTTAACGAATTCGTGTAATTCCTTAAAACCACATGATCTACTACTGATGTAGACAGGCCCCGCACGGGATTTAGCTTGATTAAATATAAAAAATAAAATTATTATTTTTTCATGCGGCCTTGTTACAGATCGTATCTAAATCACCTAATGAGGATTCAGTAAAAAAATAAGAATTTATTTTTTTGCAAAAAAAATGTTTTGTTTGAGTGAACATTTCGAACGCGATATCGCTCTTTGCAGTCAGATAACTCAAGGCTTTTAAATTACTCAGATATAAAATATCAAGATTTTTTTTTTAGTTGATTTTCAAAAAATCTTATTTTGGGTTAATCTGTGTCACCAGTAGATCACGTGGTTTGAAGGAATTACACGAATTCGTTAACACCCTGTAGATATCAATTGTTTCCCACAGTTGCAGAGGATAGACTTGGGATAGACGGTAATCGACGCGAAGTAGTGAAATAAACATTATCCCCCATAATACAAAAGATGGACTAAGAAAAACCTAGGTTTTAAAATAGCCCCGTCTCTTTTTGTTATATGACATAAGAAAGTGATGGGTATATTTTAAACCTGGGTTTACCTTAGTCTTGGTTTAAACTATATTTTGTAATAAGGGGTATAGGTATTGGTGAGGAGAGTGATTGGTTTTTTAGCTGCATGCAAGCTATAATGCAGCAGGATGCATAGTTATTTATCGGACCTAATAAAATAATCATAAGATCGTCGTCTTCAGTACTTTTTTCATTGATCAATAAAAAAAACATCAGGGATGGAAACAACCGACTTAAAACAAACTGAAAGGTGTAACAGTTTCAGAAGTCGGTGCTAATCTACGCTGAAACAAATTGAAGGCAGACAGTGTTAATTTTATAATATGGTTAGGTATTATATAGGTATCTGCTTTCATTTTTTTTAAGTCGATATTATTGTATTTTTTTTTACCTTCGACTTATTACATCTGGTATAGTGTGCAAATTCGTGCACCACTATTACAACTAGAACGTCGCCTATTATATAGAAACTAATCACTACATAGTATAAAACAAAGTCGCTTCCTGCTGTCTGTATTAGATCTTTAAACTACGCAACGGATTTTGATGCGGTTTTTTTTAATAGATAGAGTGATGCAAGAGTAAAGTTTATATGTATACATAATACATTGCGCCCGTGCGAAGCCGGGGCGGGTCGCTAGTAATATTGTATAAAAAAAATACTCAACTAAACTTAACTAATGAAATAAAATTCATAGGAGCCCAACTCGAGAGCATTCTGCACCAAATAAAAAAACTATTACCTAAACCAGTCCACAAACTACGGAGGAAACGGAGCAAAATCATTTTTTTTTAATATTCAGAGGATTTTGAAACTCCTCTTTTTCGAGGTCGGTTAAAGTACATGTCATGATGAATAATTAAATACTGTTGTATTTAGACCGTAACAAAGTCACCCACACAAACAATGATGTCAGCAAAATATTACTTACTAGCTTTTGCCTGCGGCTTCGCTCGCGTTAATTTACGGATCCCTAATTTTTGATCCCAAAATATAGCCTATAGCACTCAGGGATAACGTAGCTTCATATTGGTGAATTTTTTTTTTGAAATCGGATGAGTAGTTTCGGAGATTACCTCCTACATACAAACAAACAAACAAATTCTACCTCTTTATAATATTATATATTAGTATTAGTATAGATTAATACTAAATACTTAAGGTAAAATAAATTGTAATAATGAGCGGACAATGACGCTGTACTACAGTCACCATGACTTTGTATATATAGATATAACTGGTTCAGAAATGCATTCAAATTGTGATGCAATCGCTCTATTATAAATGAGATTTTTATCTACTGTGTTTTAGGTGCAGGGATGTTCCGAGGGGCAAGTGGAAAACCGTGTAGCGGGGCCTGTAGGTATGCTGGATCTATTGATATTGTATGTACTTTTATATTTATGTTATATGTATTTTTATGTACATATAGCCCACTGAATATAAAGGTTTTTTTCTTGGTAGGACCTAAGATAAGTTTTTATTTCTTATTATCCGTGGTGTCAAAATTGTCCTGTACACCTTGAAAATTTTCAAAAAAAACATAGTTACTAGGTATAGGAATCACGTTAATTAAGATTGGAATCAATATCGTCCCTATTTGCTTATGAACATTAATTATCTAAGTAGGTATATTTAGATACTTTTACTTATGTTTTCAATTCATCAAGAATTGTTCTAGGTAAATATTTTGTTTATCATCATCAACTTGCGTAATATAATCAATTTAATTAATATTTTACTTTTTTGTGTATAGACTCATTTATTTATTCATTTGACAGACTGAACTGTGTTGCTGGGGAGTTTGTTGTGCCGTTTCTTCTTCACAGCATAAACACTAGGAAGCGGTGAAGGGTGGGAGCTTTTGGGGGCAGTCTTATGTAAATTTGACGTTCAAAAAGAACTTAGTAATACCAGTGTACCTACTGAATACATACAGTGGGTCAACGCCCATACATTTGACAGGTCCTATGAAATGTCAAAATTATGTAGGGATGGAGGTTATGTCCCAAGTATGCAGTATGGCTACTCGGGACACAACCTCCGCTCCTTCACCCCGCAACCCCCCGCACGATTGCTCTGCAACAATGTTCTACGTCGACCGACTGTAAGGAGTAAGATATAGGTAGACTGTGGTAATACTAGTCTATTTTGAATAAACGAGTTTTGAGTTTGAACAATTTTTGTATAAATGAAATACTGAGATAATTTTATGTTTAAAACAGCGCCATCTATGAGTTTTATGAGTAACTATAGGGACAAAACGTTGACGTCGTTCACGCACACACGGTACAGAAATAACCAGTGCGACAGCTATGTAGTTCCAACAATGGTTCATAGATGTCTCTAACAGCAATAACCATGGTGTATTCACTCAATAATTTTCTTTTTAAGAATTTAGCTAAACACATTACACAGATCTGAGATCCATTTAATAAGTACACCAGACATTTATCTATGAGTGGAGAATACAGTTTTATAAATTATATTTTATGATTATCCCAACGTACTTAGTATTGTAAATGCGAAACTATAATAATATGTAACTCTGTCTGTCTGGTCCATCTATTACGCTTTCACGCCTAAACCGCTGAACCGATTTTGATGAAACTTGGTACAGAGATAGTCTGGAACCTGAAGAAGGACATAGGCTACTTTTATCCCGAAATATACGGAATACGCAATAAACGACATCCACGCGGGCGACGCGACGTCTAGTTATTTAACCATAATTAGAATCTTCTAGTGATTACCTACATTACAACTTCATAATTATAACTCAACAAAACCAACTTCATTCACTGAGAAATAAAACCAAACGCGGCCATTTTTTTATTAAACTGGACATGTAATTTTTCTAAGTAAGCACACAATTTAATTACACAGCCATAATTATAATCAATTATAATAATCTCGGCTTAATGTCGGCGGTTAGTAATGACAAATGACGCTCGTTACAAACCGCGATGTGCGGCTTGACGGGTAGGCAGATAAATAAGATGAAATGGATGCTGTAGTCAGAATGGACGCGAAAATAATAATTATTATTAGTGGCTTGGTATTTTGGTTTGTATTATTGTGAGAGAAAATTTAAATTTTTTTGCCGCATTCGTCTACCTAGTGGTCGCAAGCACGACGGCTGAGCGTTTTGAGTTCGATTCCCAGGTTGGGCAAAGTGTTACTAGGTTTATCCGTGTGGAATTTCTCGGTAGTCGGTAGGGACTTAAACATGACGACGAAATGAGGTTGTACCTATACTACACATCTGCCCAACCCTTTGGAGAATACAGGCGTGATGGTAATATTTCAATGAGGATACGATTTTTGAGGGCCTTTTATTTTATATGTAAGTAGTAAAACTAGGCAGGGTATGAACTCATCTCTACGTGCAAACAAACGTGGAAGAATAAACTGGCAGCTGGGTTTCACGTCTACAGCCAAATGGGGGGGGGGGGGGGGGAAAATACTTCGCCTAAACTAACTACATTATACTACACTAACATCTGGGCTACTAGCAACAACAGCACAAAGGGTGACCCCTAGTGGGACTCGGATCTCGGCTTAGAGCGTTACTGATGGGAAATTGGGAGGGAGACAGCTTGATGACAACTTCGGGGAGTGTGCGATGGAACTGCACAATTTGATTCTGCCTGGCCCTTTCCATCAACGGACTACAAGACGTACGGCAATGCGCCATCGGTACATGGTGGACATCCCACTCATACATACAAAGCGTTTTGCGAACACTTTCATTGTTCGCACAGCTAAGGAGTGAAATTCCCTGCCGGAGTCTGTGTTTCCTTATAGCTACAACCTTGGGGTCTTTAAGTCAAGAGTGAATAGGTTACTTCTAGGCAAGCGTGCTTCACCGTCGACCACATCATCGCTTGGCAGGTGAGCGAGATAGTGGGCAAACGCGAGCCTAAAGATAAAAAAAAAAAAAATTAAGACTGAATTTGAAGGTCTGAAATTTTGAATGTGTGCATTGCAATTGCAATGCACTATCTCAGGCCTAGACGAGGTAATTCATATATTATCACGTCTCGGCACGAGATAATTCGAAGACAAAATTATGTCGCGCTGCGCATGTTAGGCTTGCTGGCTCTTAGGACATCCTCTAATCATTAGTCTAATGTAAACGCGTACAAATTTTTGTTAACAGTAGTTACTCGTTACTGAAAGAGGTATGTACACAAATAGCTTTAATAATCTGTAACAACTAGACATACATACTTAACTAAATAGATATACCTGTAAAAAAGCCCTTTCATAGTTCACATAGAAACAACTACTTCGATACCTACACAGCACTTAGTAAAGATTTACAAGATTATCTTCGTAGATCGTGTGTCGTGTAGGCTGCGCCTGCGCAGACAGACGTAATCACGTCATAGTCATAAGACACGACGCCGCCGTGGGAACATGTTCAGTGTAACTTGTTTCAACATATTATACACACATTGTTTTAATACCAAGAGCATGGGAATCAAAGAAAGGATTGTAGAGAAAGAGTAGCTCTATGTTGCTGTTTGAACAGGATCAAGTTTGGAAGATAAAATGTACCTATAGTACAAGATTTATTATTATTTACGAGAGGTCACTCGTGGCTTCGCCCGCGTGGATGTCGTTTATCTCGTATTCCGTATTTTTCGGGATAAAAGTAGCCTATGTCCTTCTCCAGGTTCCAGACTATCTCTGTACCAAGTTTCATCAAAATCGGTTCAGCGGTTTAGGCGTGAAAGCGTCGCAGACAGAGTTACTTTCGCATTTACTTATAATATTAGTGGGGATAACTGCCTCGTATCCCGTGTGGTGCCGGACATAAAAAATAGCACTACCCCATCTCTTCTCATGGGTGTCGTAAAAGGCGACTAAGGGCGGGTTGTTTCAAACGGTTCGTTAACGTAACATACGTACGTCAAAAAGTAACGATCACGGAAGATGTTTAACGTACGTTAACTATGAAGTGTTGTTTCATAGCATGAAAAACTGGCTGTCATAGTTATCAGGGTTGCCAGTAGAAAGCAAGATGTTTTCCTAATAAACATCGATGGGAGATTTTTCTAGTATAGCAACATTTGACCGTTCACGTCAAATTTTATCTGTTTTGTCATTAAAACTGTTCTTTATGTTTCTATCGCGAACGATTTAACAACTGAATTCCGTAATTCTGAAAACATATTCGTAGATTTTGACGAAAAATGGATACTTGTACACCAAAGTATGTTTAGTACGATGATATTTGTTAAACTTTGCAATCTACCTATATTCTCTTTTTTCTTATAATTTTTGGACTTCACGTAGTATTTTTTTACAGAGAACGGGCTGTAAATTTTTCCAAAGATTAAAAGCTCGCTTTCAGTCGTTGATTGAAAAATATAAAAAAATATTGTTCTGCAAAAAAACAGGCAATAATAGTTGCAACTGCCAATCTCTCCTCCTCGTCAGATGGCAAGTTAATGTAATGAGGACGTAGCTTGGCGATAGCCCGAGTTACTCGATGAATAATACGGCTTGCTGTTGATTTATGCTAGCCTGATATGTCATCAACACATCTCCTAAAAGATCCTGAACCATAATACTGCAGCGTTGCAAGTATCTCGTCTATGGGTTTTACAGTCAAATTTCTGAAATATTGTGAACAAGTAAATTTAAAAATCAGAATACCCGATGAGAAATTCTACTGGTAGAATAGGTCTTCTATTGTGGTAGGTAACTTATTTTTCTGTAGCAAATTTTATTTCGTCTTCGATTTAGCGTGTTAACAATACATCCACTTCCTTTGATACACGGTATCTTTCAATAAACTCCTGTTCATCCCAAAGGCGTAAATTACTAACACGTGTCTTAAATACCTTTTTCTTTCTTTCTATCGTCTATTAAAGACCAGATGGGCGAATACAAAAAAAGTCCCTATTGTTTTACTATTTGACGCAACTAAAGTAACGCTAACCAATGGTCAACCCATCTGTTACCGTAATCGTTATTTTTTTACGTACGTTAAGGCCTACATTTTGTGAAACAACTCATTTTTTGGTTTAACGATAGTTAACGCCATTTTTAACGTATACGCGTGCGTTAAGTGGAGCTGAAACAACCCGCCCTAAGGGATTCACTAGAGGACGAGCAGCAGCGTTCTCTGAGTACTTTAACAACCATACTGCGATCGCCAACCCGCCTGCCAAGCGTGGAGATTATGGTAAACCCTCCCAACATGGATAGCACAAAGAACAATCGGCGCCTAGTCCCTGGCGGCACTGCTAGCCCAGGTCAAGTGGGGCCGAAAGGTTCTGGAGTGGCGACCGCGTACCGGAAGACGCAGCGTGGGTAGGCCTCCCACAAGGTGGACCGATGTGAGGGTGAAGGTCGCGGGAAACCGCTGGATGCGAAAAGCACAGGACCGGTCGATGTGGCAATGCTTGGGGGAGGCCTATGTCCAGCAGTGGACGTCTTTCGGCTGAACGATGATGATGATGATGACTGCCTCGTTGGTCTAGTGGTCGCAAGCGCGACTTCTGAGCGTGAGCTTCTAGGCTCGATCCTCAGGTCGGGCAATGTTATTGGGTTTTTTGGTGTGGAATTTCTCAATAGCAGCCCGGAGTCTGGATTTGTGCCCGGTTGATGGCGATAGACTCGCCCCCTTTTACATGGGACTTAAACCATACACCTCTGCCCAATCCTTCGGGGAATGCAGGCTTGATGTTATGTTACAAGACTTTAAATTGATGTAGAGACATTTTTCAGATGTTTCAGTTGACTAATTCATGGCGTCTCGAGCTAAACAGTCAGTCAGTCTATCTGTTAGTTAGCTTTGTTGGACTCTAATCAAAACTAGCTCTTGCCTACGACTCCTCTTGGTTATGAACCGTGTACCAGGAGTACCTATAAAAACTCACGCCTTCTTCCCATGGGGGTAGGCAGTAACTGTAAAACGCCACATGGTACTATCCTCACATATTCCTTTCGTTTCGTCCACGTTCATACATCTTATCTTGTCATATACGCACGTGTCCGTTTTGAAGAACATCACCAATATCTATTTTGTAGTAAAATCGGCCAAAGAAACTCCCAAACAACTAAGTAACACTTTTACCTTTTACTTACATTATCTAAGACATAAACGAAGCTCCTACAAATAACTTCAAAAAAGAAAACAAAAGGAACGTAGATCAAAGTCCCGACGTAGGACCTCAGCCCCTCAGGTCATTTGACCCCTCCCTCCACCCCTACAGATGTCTAAGTGACCCATTACACCATTCCCTACATTCCTAGTGGATTACAAAAGAAATTACGAACGCGGCCAATCTGTATAATGATCGCAAAGATGATAGGATCCTAACATTAAGATGATGGAACACACACAATGTTACATAGATTGAGATTAATGCAGATAGTTTAAAACGAAACGCAAAGATTTATGCCTAAGGGCGGATGGAATTTTTTTTTGGTAGGGTCTCATGTAGATCCAGGTCCTGTATGCCAAATTTTGAGACAGAAAGTAAAAAAAAAATGCGATTAAAATTTGGTTTTCAATTCGAGATAACTACAAAAAAAAACAGGTTTTTCTTGTAGTTGTTGGTGATCATTTTTGTTATTAGTTAGCAAGAGACCGCCATCTTATCACAAAAAAACTTAATTAACAAATAAATTAAAGCTGAAAAAGCGGAATAGAACGGGACAGCGTGATATCCTTATCGCCCTTTTCGTGGTATACCTCTGTCTCCGCTTACATTGAGTGCAAACCTTAGGGCGTATACATAAAGGAAGCAGGTAACCAGCTCTTATCGGTACTGGTTCGTGCAGGTAACTGCTATATAAAGGCAGCGGGTAGAAGCAGGGGCTGGCTGTACCTACAAACAAAAATACGCGTTATTCCCAAAGCAACAAATGACTGTCTAACAGCGCTGATCGGAGCAGGTCGGAAGTTGTCGGCGACGTTCGGAACTTGTCGGCGCTGGTTCGCCACACAGTATAGAGACTACCTGCGCCGACTAACTGCGTGGACCAGCACCGACAAGCGCTGGCAGATCGACGCCGGCAACCCGCTTTCTACTTGTATACGCACTTATATGATGCAACGTAACTGCGAGCGCACGGAGTTCATATTTTTTGATGACCGTAGTCTAAATCAGCCAAAATCGGGACGTTTGGTGTCCCGATCTTGCTGCCTACTTTTGGTGTCTGCCTTAAAAAAAAATACCGGCAATCACGGGTGTCCGCGCATGCGTCGCACTGTATGCGTTCTGACAGTTTTAATGATACGCAAAAAATAATGCCTAATGACTACCTCGTTGGTCTAGTAGTCGCAAGCGCGACTGCTGAGCGTGAGGTCTTGGGTTTGATCCCCAGGTCGGGCAAAGTGTTATTGGGTTTTCCGTGAGGAATTTCTCAGTAGCAGCTCGGAGTCTGGAATTGTGCCCGGTTGATGGCAACAGGCTCGCCCCCTATTATATGGGACTAACATAACGGCGAAATGTGGGTGTACTATACACCTGCTGTCTGCCCAACCCTTCGGGGAATACAAGGCGTGATGTTATGTTTATGTTAAATAATGCTGTCCACCTCACCAGAACCAAAAAAAGAAAATATGGCGTCTAATGATAAAAAAAAACATCCTCAATGATGCTTCAACTACGTAGGCAAAATGTAAACCATCTTGAAACATCTACTCTGTTAATCTTCTTCTAAAACAATGCACCCATTGAATTATACCCAAATTACATTACACAATAATGACCTTTATTTTCTAAACACTACAATTCAGAATTCTACAAGCATCTAAGAATGTTGAATTCCATTTTTTCCCATAAATGTTGAAATTAGGAGCGTTATAAAATTTATTGTGTGGAGACGGTGGAGACAATTCATTTGGTGGTGACCCAGATGTAATGATGCGTGTGATGTGAAAATCATTATCATCAACCCGTGTTCTTGATGATGATGAAGTCATTTAGGATGTTAAGCTTTCTTGGATTATTAAGTGCAGTTCAGACTACGCTATAAATGGTGTAAACGAATTCGTGTAATTCCTTCAAACCGCGTGATCTGGTGACATAGATTAACCCTAAATGAGTATTTCTGAAATCCAACTGAAAAAAAAACAAAAATAAAACTTGGTTTTCTATTTCTGAGTCATTTTAGAGCCTCGAGTTATCTGACTGCAAAGAGCGATATCGCGTTAGTCGTACCCGCCAGCCGTGTCGCCGTGCTTTTATTAATATATGCGTGGCATCGAAATGTTCAATCAAATAAAAAAAAATTTTTGCAAAAAAAATTTCTTTTTTTTTACTGTTTCTTTATTAGGTGGTTTAGATATGATCAACTAACCGCATGAAAAAAAAAGTTTTTTATTTTTTTTATTTTTATCTAGCTAAATCCCGTGCGGGGCCAATGGTGTACATTAGTAGATCATGTGGTTTTAAGGAATTACACGAATTCGTTTACACCCTGTATAGTAAAGCTTATTGCGTCATAAAATACATATAACTATACAATAGGTTAGTCGAAAAGGGGGTACTAATCCGCAGGCCACTTTATTTATTTATTTATTTTACTTTAAATAGAACGGCCGAAACCAATTACACTACTTAAAGATATTGCAAACTACACATAAGTAACACATTCATACTTTCCTCTCACAATACTTCATACATTCCGACAAAATCGTCTTCCATGCATCCCCAAACAAATCAAGGTCTGGGTTTGAATCCAGGAGAGCATTAAGCGCAGTCAGTGTCCGGGGTATGGGTGACTGAGAGTGTGCAACAGTTCGACATGAAGGGACTGCTAATAATTTATGTCTCCTGCTACGACAATAATTATTAGGGACAAACAGCTTGCAGACTTGGTTATGAAGATCGGGGGCATCCATGATCCCTTTTAAAATTTTGCATGTGACGATCATCTGGTCATATGTACGTCTCACCTCTAAAGAATTAAATCCCAAGCAGCCCAAAAAGAATTTCGTGGGATCACTTATATCACTGATGACGGTTTTAAAGCAACGGTTAAAATTTCAAAATTCAATCATTTTTATTTCGATGCTACATTATTTTTATTTTAGTTTTTTCAAAACTTCTTACCCCTGCTTTAGTTACGAATTCAGAAAATGGAGCTTCTAATCCGTGACCTCAAATATGACCTAAAATGTAAACACAGCTGATCATAGCTGAGTTTAGATGGATTTTACCGTATTTTTATGAAATCTTTGAACAGCTAGTTCTCTTAAACTACCTATTGACTTTTGGGGAAAGTTGTAGAAAAAAATGTACTCATTATTAAAGTTACTTTAACTTTATGATTAGTACCCCTTTTCCAACTATCGTTGTTTATTTTAGGGTTCACACTATACGCTATATCGCAAGTCGATCTACTATGTATAGCAATTTATTAGACGATGATGCGCCGGACGACGGACGGGGTAGAAGACGTGACGCAGGGCGGAGAAACTTAAGATATAGCTCTGAGAACCGCTCAAGTTTATCGCGTACAGCAAGCCAATACTTTATAGCATAGCGGTGTGCGAACGTGTCCATATGAAATGTATGCTGAGCGATATCGTTGTGCTATATACAATATTTGCTATATCCTTACTAATATTATAAATGCGAAAGTAACTCTGTCTGTCTGTTACGCTTTTACGCCTAAACCGCTGAACCGATTTTAATGAAACTTGGTACACGATAGTCTGGAACCCGAAGAAGGACATAGGCTACTTTTTTCCCGAAAACCGTGAAATATCTACACGCGGACGAAGCTGCGAGCGATCCCTAGTAATTTTATAAAAGTTCTATTGTTTGAAGCGTAACACAATCAAAGGCTTCTGTTAAAACCATTGTAATTTGCCGTGAAGATGTTAGAATGGAAACATAAAAACTGTAGATCACGTTACAAAGGCCTGATTCATGAATGTAGGTCGTTTGTCTATAAATCATTCGGTTTAGAGGACTTTTGAAGTAAATTGGTTCGGGAAGCAATAACATAACTTTTTTTCACTGAGGAACTACGAATACTTACTTATAATATTAAGAGTAACATGAGACCAGGAGGGCGACGAACCGAACCAAGGTACCTAATATGGATATAAAATGGGCACAACTACCAATGGTACTTGGGTGCACTAAACAACTCTGTCTACCCCTTCGGGGCATAGAGGTGTGATGTTATTATACAGGGTGTTAACGAATTCGTGTAATTCCTTAAAACCATATATGATCTACTAATGGTGTAGACAGGCGCCGCACGGGATTTAGCTTAGTTAAAAATAAAAAAATAAGATTCTTTATTTTTCATGCGGCTTATTTGTTACCGATCGTATCTAAACCACCTAATAAAGATTCAGTAAAACAATAAGAGTTTTTTTTTTGCAAAAATTTTTTTTTGTGTAAATAAACATTTCGATGCCACGCATAAATTAATGAAAGTACGGCGACACGGCTGGCAGGAACGATTAAAGCGATATCGCTCTTTGCAGTCAGATAACTCAAGGTTCTAAAAAGACTCAGCAATTGAAAATCAAAAAAAAAATGAATTTTTTTTGTTTGATTTTCGAAATTTCCTATTTTGGGTTAATCTGTGTCACTAGTAGATCACGCGGTTTAAAGGAATTACACGATTTCGTTAACACCCTGTAGTGTTACTGACTTTAATAATTAGTATTACGATTTACGATAACGAAATCAATTCAAGAGGGTACAAACGTTCTATGATCACCAATAATGTCTGCCATTTCTGGTGATTATGGTGGACAATGTTAAGACCATATTAAGTGATGGATATTGATGTGTAATTATTGATATGTGAGCTACCAGGGGGGTTAATAACGCCGCGGTTTGGTGAAATTTATTTCGTTTCATATTCGTAATCATTACTGAAAGTAGACTGCACATTCAGTCGCAACTGTAAACTATGCAACTGCCAAATGCAGTTGGAAGGCAATTAGTATGTAGTCGGTGCAACTGCGTGACAACTGCTGACTGGATGTGCAGCCAGCTTGCAGTTATGATTACTAATATGAAACGAAATATATGTTTCACTAAACACGGCGTTATTCGCTTCCCTGGGGGGTTACCATAATCTGTTACAGCGGGATTGTTTTAATATTATTACAAGGGTGGGAAAGTGACAGCGCTAGACAGCTCTCTAGCGCCATCTCTTTCCCACTCTCGTAATAATATTAAAACAATCCTGCTGTAATTAATAATAGATCATGGTAACCCCCCTGGTCTCTATGTTAGGTACCCATTATAATATAGTCGTAATTCCTCAGTGAAAAAGTTATGTTATTGCTTCCCGAACCAATTTACCTACTTCAAAAGTCCTCTTTGTCAGCTCTTTTGCAGAGGAACTCTTTGTCAGCGTCAGTTTTCCCTACTAGCTATACTCGTAACCCGTTTACCTTTAAGCAAGAGGTAAACGGGTGAAATGGTATCATCTGGGTTCGTTCCATCGTAGACCTCATCCATGGCTTTCCATCAGGCGAGATCGAGGTCAAGAACGGACGCTTTGATAAATGAAAAACTTCAATAGAGGTCGGAATTTTTTGGAGCTTTTGTATGAGACCTCAAGCATCTTAATCTAACCCTCCATCTTCGAATAAAGATATTTTAACTCTTAAAATGATCTGTATAACCCGACAGCTTACAAAAGATCATTAAAAATTAAAAAGAACATAATCTGTCGGCACCACACACAAACAAACAAACGCCACGTCACACCGCCATGATTAATTCTTATTTCATTACATAATGCTTGCGCGCAGTTATTAATGAATACATCGTGATTCTTTGTTTATCTTTTGTGGGAAAGAGTAATGGAATCCTTTCGAAAGAAAGGAAAGAGTTGAGCTTTAATGTATAGTCCAGTTTCAATAAAATTCATATTAAAAGCTTGGGTTTAAAATGTAAGGAGAAATAATCTAAAATTGGGGTGTAATGGAAAGGTCAAAATTAATTGGGCAGCATTACCAGAGGCGTGACGGGTTCTACGATGACAATCACAACCTTGCCCTGAGTGTGGTAAATGGATCTATGTTTTTTTCTACCACCAGGGCGGCGCCACTGAGAACCAAGGTAAAAAAATGTCAAAACGGACAAATTCCTTGCGATTTGCCGTCATTATAATAACAATTTAAAAAGCAATTTTATTTTAGAACAATTCTACAGTCTAAATATCTGTTTTAATATTGGTTCTGTAATTTTCACCTCGGTCAACAGTGGCGCCCCTAGTAGATTTCCAGCCTCAAATTGGCCCCCTTTGGAACAAAATTTAACGTTTTAAGTGAGGCGTAGACTATAGGAAGTCATTGTTTGTGCCTAGGACAATATGGCGAGGATGACTCATAGATAGCGAGCTTCATAAACAAAGCTAAAGCACAATACGTCGCCTTAGATCGGTTAGGCACTGCATCCGATCCGAATCTGAGAAAATACGTTCCGAAGTAGTCAAAGAACTATTTGTATGGTAGTTTACGCACTGGATCCGACTTCCGTCATCCGATTTCTCTCCGTGATCCGTGAGTTTCCAATTCGGAAGAAATATTGACGGACCGAAGTAGCCGTAGTACTGTTTGTATGAACGCTTTCCCATTACCTCGGATTCAAGTCGGACGCCAAATGGATATGCCAAAGATGGCCCCTGAATTGTTTGAATTTGGATCAGAGATCGGAAAAGTGCGTAAGCGATATCCGAATTCGGTCCGAGTTTTTTAGACTCTAGATTCGTATTTTCACGTATCCGGATCGGATGCAGTGCGCAAAGCAATATCCGAATTCGGTCCGAGTTTTTTATGTTCTAATTTTCACGGATCCGGATCGGATGCAGTGCGTAATCGCTGTTAGAGTGAAAAGCTTGGGAATGCAATTTGATCATTTTTATTTTATTAAGTACGACTTATAGATACTTACTTATAAGAGAGCCACTCTATGCGTAATTATTTTGTAGACACTGAAATTAAGCCTTTATTGGGTAAACTAGATGTAACCTAAATAAGTGTACAACCATGGGGTCACTGTACTCATCATTATGAACAACTTTTATTATGGGACCAAACCTGAAACAGCGAAAAAAAAAACAGCTGTTCCCTACATTTTGACGAGTTAAGCGAACAATGTAGGGAACAGCTGTTTTTTTTTCGCGATTTCAGTTTTGTTCCCTTAGTAAAAGCTGTTCTTAATGACGAGTACAGTGACCCCTTAAGAGGTTGTGCGTTATTTATGTTACACCTTGTATTTATAAAATTCGTAATAAATATAATGGGGTAGCTTCTGCCCGCGACTTCATCCGCGTTAAAGCCCACAGGAACCGTGCAATGACCATATGCATTCTCGAGGTTTTCACTATAAGGTGACGAATACTTCTTTCTTACCCAACGAAGTTAAGCTACCATCATTAACACGTTCAGTGCAGGGTGCCCTCCAGTAGGGCACCCTGTAGTCGCATTCGCCATGCCAGATGCCCTCGTGGAGGGCTCATTATAAATGTAAGTTTATCTTGGAAAATTCATCGTCATGAAACAAGCAAACATCTATTTTACGACGTAGTAGCGTATTTTTCAAGGTTTTTAACCTAATGCCAGGAACCCTCCTCGAGGGTTCAGTCTTAGCGCAAACGCAATGCCGAGGACCCTCCGCCTGCCGAGGATGGCGGATGAGCTCTATGAAAAGTGTGGTGGACTAGAATATGTTAACAAGGCCAGAACAGAATACAAACCTCTCTTTCACTGATACTAAAATAAAAACACATCGAAAGACCACTTTAACTAATGATTTACGTCATAAAATCTCAACCTAAATCCATGAATCAGTCCTTTGTAAACCAAATCCAAGTTTTTATTGTTTCAAAGCTTATGAGTTCGAACACATCTTCACAGTAAGTTAGAGGTGTTAACAGAAACATTTGATTGTTTGTTCAACTTAACAATAGAGCTCTCAGAGGAGGTGAGTTGTTGTTATAAAAATTTGAATCTATGTTGTTCAATGGTGCTACAAATTACTCTGAAGCCGTTTGACAAGCGCGGTTAATGCTCTGTGTACCAGTTTATGAAGAGGCTCGGATGCCGCAGGGAGTGTGACAGTTCATGTTACCATCGCCTTTACACACCTACAACGCCAGCCGGTCACGATCCACTGAGCTTTCCCGTCGTAGAGCCGGTCTTCTCTTCAGACTCCGCAGTCACACCGATAATTCAGCTCTCATCAAGCTGTCTCCCACCCAATCTCCTGCCATCAATGCCCTAAGCCGAGGTCAGAGCCCCACTAAAAGTTGCCATCAGTGCTGTTGTTGCTGATAGTCATGATGCTAGTGTAGCGTAAGTAGTTAGCTTAGGTTAAGTATTTTACTTCCCCCCCATTGGCTGTAGACCCTTCAGGCCACGCCAATAACTGCCCGGTTGCATATAAACGGCCCGTAAGGAAGATCTTACAGGACTCCAAAAAAAAGAGCTTTTGACTCTGCATTGGAAACCCAAACAACCTTACAAATATAATGTTCTCATTTGTTTTTATTGTGAAAATTAAAGTGGGTGACGAATAATCGTGTTATGAAGAGTTTGAAGAGGACTTGAAGTTGTAAAAAAAAACAGTGTAACAGTAACAGTGCCGGCCGGCAGCCAGTTTGGCAACCGGCGCCGGCAGCGGAGGCACTCACAATATTTAATTCCCATTTGTTCTACGGAACATGACTATTTATTTTTTATTATTAATATTTAACGCAACGTAGGGATGTCACTCACAAATGGAAATCTTTGTGTCAAACTTACTTATAGAACAATTTGGGAAAAATTAAGATGCCTATTTTGTTACATGATGTCATTGAAAAGTAAACAAATGAGTCTATTTTTTACTTACATGGAACATGAGTTACATAGAACACATGGGAACCACCCGAATTTTTTCAATTTCTCAGGGATAAAATAAACCTTCAAAACCTTATATAGGTAACAGATTTGTCAACGTTTCTTTGTCGAAAGCAGTTTTTTTTAATACAAACAATACATGCATTATTTCAAAGCGCATTACTGCTTCTGATATGTATTTAATAAGTATAAGTACGAGTAACTACCTCGACGTGTCGTGGGAACTCCAATGCGATGAAAGGCTCACTTCTGCCCTCTCTTTTCGTCCTATACAATTAAGTATATCGCCATCTCTTTCACAAATTCGTGACTATACGATTTTGCTTCAGAAACCGAGAGGCAATTTGTACTTTGTTTTTTGACAGACGATTTTTAATGAAGATATGTATCTGAATTGGGTTTAATGGTTTCTTTGGTCCAGTTTAGAAATCAGTGTTATAAATCGTGCTGATATTAAACCGAAACACTTCAAAAGTCTCGGAATTTAGATGATGACGGATAGAAAAGGAGATATAGGTTTCCATGAAGGATGCAATAAAGGAAAACTCAGCTTGGAAATAATTGTGTATTATGTTTCAATAGAACACGGAAAAACCCAATGACACTCGCACACCATGCATGTATTATTGGGTGTTTCCATGTGGAATTTCTCAATAGCAGTCCGGAGTCTGGATTTGTGGCCGGTTAATGGCAATAGGCTCGCCCCCTATTACATGTGACTTAAGCACAACGGCGAATGAGGGACCTCTGCACAATCCTTCGAAGAGTACAGGCGTGATGATATGTAAGTTTCAATAGAAGAATCAGTGAAATCAGATCACGAAAAAGGCAACGGCCGAGTGGTTTGGTAAAATGGTAGCCTCGAAGACAGCCTCTCGCACCAGGAGCGACTGCCATCAGACCTCCGCAATCCAGTTCCTGGCCAATGCCGATATTCCTGACTACCCGTAACGACTCATAAGACACCCAGGACTGTTTAACGTCCGCTCCGGGGCACGGAGGAGTCTCAATGTATAACGAACGGTCACCCATGCACGTGCTGGCCGCAGCAAACGTAGCTTAACCTGGAAAATCACATGATCCTTACGAGCCCTTGGTATATGATAATAAAATAAACATAAACAATTCATTACCTGCCTCGTTGGTGTAGTAGTCGCAAGCGCGACTGCTGAGCGTGAGGTTCTGGGTTCGATCACCAGGTCGGGCAGTGTTATTGGGTTTTTCCGTGTGGAATTTCTCAATAGCAGTCCGGAGTCTGGATTTGTAGCCGGTTGATGGCAGTAGGCTCGCCCCCTATTACGTGGGACTTAAACATAACGGCGAAATGTGGGTGTATACTATACACCTCTGCTCAACCCTTCGGGGAATACAGGCGTGATGTTATGTTGTATTATTATTATAAATAATTCAACATATAATATAGTATATATACTGGATTTGTATCGGCGTGTCGCACCTTGCTCACGCGCATGACGTGTTTGTGGGTCCCATTCATGAGAACGCGTTATTATAATGTCAAATGCTTCATTCATGATCGTAGTTTGTGTATTACAAATAGTTACGAAACGAGTAGGTTATAATTATTAAATAATTCTAACTTTGATGATATTATATGCTCTAGGAATGAATGCTGATGGAGGTTTTTGTTACTCAGTTAGAGAGAATTTGTCTTCAAAATAATTTAATAAAAAGTCAAAGCTACACAAATGCAAATGACGTTATTTTCTAAAGTATAAAATAAATATCGAAAATTAATTACTTATACAGTATTTTTCCTATAGAGTTCAGGTATACCTACCATTTCAAAATTTCATCAATATTTTTCTATTGATTGTTGTCAAAGTTACAAGCTTTAGAACCTTTAAACCGCTCTCCTGTAAAGTTGTATTGTTGCACTTGCACTAGTATACGTAGGACCGTTAGCCCCATTTCAGAGTGTAGGCGGGCGCGGGTACCAGCGCGGGCGCGTGTAAATCAAATGTATGTAGACGCCAGTTGCATTCACAGTGCGCCCGCGAGTCGCGCGCCTGCGCATGACTCATGAGACGCCCAGCGCTCAGTCCGCCCGTATCGTTCACAGTAATATAGCGTCTGTTGGTGACTGCGCGTGTGGTTTTTGATTCACCCGCCGAAGCATCGTACGATAGCTCGTTCGGCACTACTGTGAACACGCAGACGCCAAGACCCGAGCGCCCGCGCCCGCGCCCGCACCCGCTAGTGCAGTCTGATTGACCACTTAGAGCAACGCGGTCGATGTATACGTCGGGAGTGGCCATAACGTTCTCTTTCAATAAGTACAAAAAAGTCCGCCATTTTTTGCGGGGCCCTCCCCGCATATGTGTGAGAACACCCCCCTGGGTGTTCTCACACATATGCATTCTACACTGTAGCTACGACATTCACACATTAAAAACTTAGGCCCCATTTGACACGAACTGTCAAATGGGGCCTAAGCGAGTTGACAGAGGGGTTCAACCGCGTTGATCTAAACGTAGGACCCGTCGAAGTGATCTGCGTACTTCAAACATAATACAAGCGTGAAGTTTTCACACCTCGTTAGATCATTATCATCATTTAAGGACAGGTTAACATCTACGACCATTTTATGTGCGTCCAATTTTACGACTTCGGTTTACTGCACTTAAAGTAGCTTTTATAGGGATTAACTGGTCAGAATCGAGAATCAGCTGGCGTTTGTAACTATTTATTACGTAGTTTTACTCGCGTTTTATTAGTTTATTTCTGAAATAAACTTAATTTCTGTTTAGTGGCTTCTTACAGCATGAATGTCACTTTACATCCGAAAACTATAAACCAGCAGGGCTGGAGACTCCACGGTAGTCACCTGCCTGGGATACTTGAGCTAGTTACATGGTTTTTTGTCATGTTGGTGGCACAGACAGGGGCACAATTCTCCTAAAATAAATCTTGATAAATGTAGGAGGGAGCGGAATTGAAACCCCAGATAACTTTTTATCGTTTTATTCTTCGTAAACTGAATTAAAAATAAAGCAAACTCGCCAGCCACGCGCGCACTCTCATTATGCAAAAAGTCGTCTTCCAGTCCTTCCTTCTCACACACTATCTCTTTCTCGCTTCTCATTCGTTCGGCTCTGGCCGTCTCCACTCGTATCCTCTTTCACGCTCACACTCATTCTGTCTCACTCACACATCGGATCATACGTCATACATCATTCCACATAAATCACAACCGAACTAAGGCCGAACCGTTCATTCAGACAGTTCTAAATTTCAAAAGCTATCAAATTGTTTGACACAAAAAACAAAATCAATCATTTTGAAAGTTTTCGAAAACAAAAACTGACTGACGGTTGTGGTTCGATTACGTTTGGCAACAATTTATTTTAGGAGAATTGGGCCCCTGAATCATATCTTTCTGCGACTGACATAAATGCTGAGTGCAAGTACTGTGACAAACAAAGCTAATGTCAGGTTGTGATGCCTCGTGGACTAGCACGGTCATGGACCGTTTCCCTCAGTTGACTGTTATATAACTTGAGGGGAGAATAAACAAGTGGTGCACTATGTTTGTCCTTGCTTTTGAGAGAAAAATATTTGTACTGTTTGCTTTAATAGCTGGGTTGTTCCTTTGCCCACCGTCTACCCCTTTTTCTGTCACGGGTTTCATAATTTGTGAAGGTATAAGGAATTAAGTATTCAAATTAAAAGGGTAGCGGTCTCCATCTGCATACAACCTGGCCTCCATATGCATTGAGAGCACAAAAAAAACAACTTTCGCGGAAAGGCTGGGGACCAGGGGACCAATTCGACTAAAAGAAATCTTGATAAATCGAAACCGAACTAAGGCCAAATCATTCATTCAGGGCCAGTCAGGTCCATTGGTCTCTCCCTCAGCCGGTTGAGGCAGAGGGCTTGTGTGATCAGCTCCGAGTCGGAATGCGTCGAGAGACCCACTCCTTGACCCAGGACCTGTAAAAGCAAGTTATTGTTAATTCAAGAGTGTATTAACTAGGTAAATGGATTTTAATTGTACAACGTGTAACATAATAAACGTAACAGACTCTGAAAGTAGTTTGTTAAGAATCGGCCACTGGGACCCAATTCTCCTAAAATAAATTTTGATAAATCGCAATGGAACCAAGGCCGAACCGTTCATTCTGACAGTTTTCAATTTCAAAAGTTGTGAAACTGTTTGACACAAAAAACAAAACGAATCATTTTGTCAGTGTTCGTAAACTAAAACTGACTGACGGTTTTGATTCGTTTGCGTTTGGTAACAATTTTGTTAGCGCCGATTTTTCAATCGTCAGATAACTTTTATCTGAAGAATAAATATTTTCTATAGAAAAGCTGTCAAAATTACTCCTCAGATTAATGTTATCTGACCATTGAAAAAACGGTTCCTAGGGCCGATTTTTCAATTGTCAGATAACTTTTATCTAAGGAATAAGTTTGACGTTTTGACAGCTTTTGTATAGAAAATATGTCAAACCATCATATTTATTCCATCCATAAAAATTATCGGATGAATGAAAAATCGGCCCTTAGTCGAATTGGCCGCCAGATATTGTGGGCTCTGGCTGAAACATTAGTAGTAGAGACCTAGAGACCCTTGTAGGTACCTATTTCTGCCGTAAAGCAGCATTGCTGTGTTACTGTGCTTTCTCATAAGCTGCTAGAATTTTTCTGGAACTTAATCTCCCTTTTTATGGGCTTGGTTGACCGTCTTGAATCCGTTGTTTATGCCCACACAATGTTTCAACTGCTTGAGGTGACTGGGAGTTTTCGTTGTCTATGTAGCACTAGAGGGTATTTCAAGATATCCATTCTGTAGATAGAGCCACTAATCAGGAGCAGTGAATGACCGAGCCTGAGAAGGTAGAGTATCTGTCGTCAAGCAGCATTGCTGTGTTATGGTTTGAAGGGTATGAGTGTCGGTGAAATTATAGGCACATGAGATATTCCAATGTTGGCAACGCAATAGCAATCCTCTTGGTGTTATAAGTGTATTGTGTGTTAACGGAAATGTATACAATGCCTAAAATTTACAGGAAATGTGTGAAATAAATTTTATCATACACATTTCCTAGGAATTCTATTCATTTCCTAAACAGCAATCGGAAATGTATTAAAAGATTGTTATGTTGCATAATGTGACCTGATTATTCAGAATAAACATAGTCTAAGCATTTATAAAAAAAAAGTGAGTGCCTCCGCTGATGTTTGTAAGGTTGTTTGGGTTTCCAAAGCAGAGACGACGGAGCCCGCTCTGCGCTGCTCCTATTTCTGTCTGCAGGGTTTAAAGTAACCTAACGCGAAGGGGATCATCCCCTTCGAACCTAACCTATCCGTGTCGGGGTGCTCCAAATTACAAGTCAAATGTTAATTTGTATACATTTCCTAGTACCATTTAGGAATTGCATACAATGCCTAGGAAATATATACATCTCCTAGGAATTGTATGTATCAAAGAACCTTCGACAAATTATTTTACACATTTCCTAAATTGGCTTGGCATTGTATACATTTCCTAGGAATAAGTTTCATACATTCCTGTGACATATACAACGTGTAACATAATAAACGCAAACCCTGAAAGTAGTATGTTAAGAAAAAAAAACAAAACATCACTGTCTTTCGTTTCTTAAAAAACGCAGGGACGAAGAAGATGTATCGTAACGGCAGCATGGCGTTCTGCCCACCCAGGTAGGAAAGCTTGCGTGAAGCTACAAAACTAGTTAGGCGCCCGGAGTCGTCTGCCAGCCGGCGCTATAGCTCACGTAATACCGAGCATTGTTCACGAGTCAGCCTGTACCTCTACCATGAGTTTACGCAGCCAAAACTCGCTAGCGTCTCCGTAAATTATTTGTATGACATATTGTATAGCGCCACTAGCGGTCACAGAAAGAATTAAAACTCGTACCATGAGCACTATAGATTTCGATAGGTTAAAAACCTAACGTAATCTATTCGATAGTCACTAACGTTTTTCAGCTGTCACCATACAAAACGGTACCATGAGTCACTAATTCAACAGACGCTATCGAGTAATACGCTTACGATAGTAGTTACGTAGCTCACTAGCATTTTGACGTGTGAAACATATGTTTACATTTAAATTATATACGTTTTTGAGTCTAATAAAGTCAAAATAATGTCTGCAAGAGCTTATTTAGCATGGAATTTCTATTTTAAGTAGTTACTATCAAGCTGTGCCTTTAAATTAACTTTAGTCAAATCATATTCATAACCATTTTTTTGTTTATTTGTTGCATTCCTCACATCTTTAGTATTTTTAGACACTTGAACTTAGCTGACTTATTACACTTTCAAAGTTTCAAGTGGCTTGGATATATACTTGCGTTGAGGGGCCACTATTTGGGGAATTTTATAACTTAAAGTTTTAAAATAATAAAGAAAGTAGAAACATATATTTCCATGAAGTCCACCAACAATTGAAACTGTGACACTGGTCCTCATTGTATTAAATAATCCAAATAATCTATTTTAAACTTTCAAAACACACAACGCAGCTCTGTGACACAACGTAAACAAACAAAATTACTAATTGAATAGACGACAGTGACATTTTATATGGAATACAATTAAAAAACCACTAAATATCGTAAGTAGTCCACTAACCGTCAACTTTTCTATTTAGTCGGTTTATTTTGTGATATTGACTGTCTTAAAATTTTTAGCATAGCGATAACACAACATTTTCAGCTTACGAGCCGTTCTCTCTTCTTATTAGTGAGAAAGAAAGAAACAAAACATAAGTAGTGAAGATTGTAGCGAGTAGAGTGAAGTTAGCTAGACGACATGATCTATCGAGCTTACCTTAGCGTCTGCGTAAGACTCCGTAAATCTCATGGTGCAACCATTATCGTAATCTATTTGATCCAACGTTAGCACGCTAGCGAGTTGAACGCTAGCGAGTAATTTTTCGATGACATCTCATGGTAGAGGTACTGCTCTGTGTACCAGTTTGTAGGTGAACCACGATTGTGTCAGGAAGTCAGGACATTTATATTACTTGTATTAATTTTCAGCACATTTTTAGTAAATTCGGTCCAAACTTAAAAAAGATACAGCTTTAATATTAATTAGATAATTAGGCATAGATCATTTTAAACAAAAAAACTATTAATTATACATATTTAATAATAAATTTATTAACTGTTTTTTTTCATATTTCTAATTAAGTAACCTATTAATTCCTCCATTAATCTAACATAAATTACCATTATTTTAAAGTTTAATAAATTATATGTATGGAAGCAGGAGTCGTTGCGACTTACGTTTTTAGTCAAAACATTTTATCTTGTAGCTGATTGGTTGACGATATTTTGTCTTGTTTCTGGCAAAGGTTCTAATCTACCTAGGAAGACGTAAGCAAGAGTCTAATGGGCTTTTATTTATAAATTCCCCAATAGAGACTGTCCAGCCTTCACCCAAACTATGGCCACCCTAGCACCCACTGTTCGGACTGACCGACATCGGATCCAGTCGGACCCCCGACAATGCACGAAGCGTTACAGAACAATAAATTTTTATCTCGATGCTATTCTATCCAAATGGCATGTGATCTATGACTATCGATACATAGTTTCAATTCTTACGATTGTGCAACGATGTAAAAAATTGTTCGATGTGTTGTTGTACGAGTATTGTTCGATTAAACAGAGTAGAGTTATGTTATGAAATATTTCTTTTTAATTTAGAGTATTCTGTTTAGTTTTTATATGTATGTAAGGGTTCAGTTAAAAACTATTGGTTGGTCAAGTTCTAGTAAGAGACAAAGTGTTTTTTTTTGCTTTAATTTAAAAACAGGAATGTACCTATGCGAATTTGTGAAGTTTTCTGAAAATAACGTACACAGAATAAGGTTTTTTTTCAGGAGTGAGACAATGTATCAAAAAGTTCTTGGCGTTTCATGGCGGGAAAATTTAGTTCACATTCAATTCGCCTCGAAAATGAGAATTTTATGCCGATTAGTTGTATCTATCACAGACAAAACTATTAAAAAGTGATTGTAAAGCATTTTAATACAGCATCTAAATCAAAGTAATCTTTTCCGGAGCAAGCACGGAAGAATCACATAAGCCAATGCTCACACTCACTCACCCGGCATCGCTTTGGCGCCAAAACAAAGCTAAACAGACAGTCTATCTATGGCTGTATGCACGCTCGGCCGGCTGTGCGCATGCGCGAACGCGCGCCATCTTGCCGTAACCATAGCAACGCAAATGTAATCAAATAAACTACTGTAAATACGTTTAAAAACATTCTTGTGTTTGTGCATCGTATTTTAAATTAATAAGAGAAACATGGTGAACATTTTTTGGATTTTAAACTAGTTGAATTGGAAAGTTATTGTTTGTTTTTGTTTGGGAAGTAAACTAGGTGAGTTGTTGTTGAATTATTGACTTTCGTTGTGTTTATTTTATAGCGCATGGCAAGCTGTTTTTGGTATGTCAAAATGTTTTGCACGGTTTTTGATGTTTATTATCAATTGTCAGAGGAATATATTTGAGTGTTTTTTTTTTCATTATCGCTGAACTTGGGTAGATTTTGTAAAAGTAGATCACTTTTGTAAAAGAATTTGATTGTCTATCGGTTTTATTCTTGCAGTAGGTAATTTGTTTACCACTCAGACCGGAAATGTTATTAGAAAATTACTAAATTAGACCTTAATAGGGGCTAATTGATTTATAGATACACACATCAAAAGTGTCTAGGGATCAACATATATTTTTGCAATAACTTTTCTCCTGATTGATATTAATTAAAATTTTCTTTAAGGATTCATCAAATAAAGTGTTTTCGTTTGTCACAGTAACGATAAACCAAGTCACCTTTGCATTAATAAAGAAATTTGCCATTTTCCTAATAAAGGGATTTTTGACATTTGAACCACTAACACAAAAGTTCGAAAAAAAGACTGAAATAACAGTTTTCTTTAAAATTTTATTGGGTAACTTAAACAATTAATAATCCGTGTTTCTACCGCGAACACTAACAACACAAGAACATCGGTTTGGCATACTCAAAATGAGTTCATCCAAATCACGCTGTGGAATGGCCGCCCATGTTCGTTGCAACAACAAAAAAAGGTCTTCTTGCGACTGGATACCCTCCATATTCGGCAGAGCTCTTCTCTGTAGCATATCCCATGCATGCTCAATCGGGTTCAAGTCTGGCGACTGAGCAGGCCAGGGCAGGACATTGATGTTAGCTGCGGCGAGAGTCTGTCTTACAACTCTTGCGGTGTGCGGTCGTGCATTATCATGCATTAACTGAAATAAGGGACCGATTTGCGCTTGTAGAGGAACGATGACGTCTGATACAATCGTCTCAGCATAAATTTGAGCGTTGAGGTTGCCTCTGATCCAAATCAACTCAGTTCTTCCGCCGATCCAAATACCCGCCCATACCATGATGGTTCCACCACTATAAGGATGGACTTCCTGGCAGGATTTTAATCGCTGTTGGCGTCCAGGGGTTCTCCAGTGTCGTATACGTCTTGTATCCGGTCTCATACCAAAACGAGACTCATCAGAAAAGCACACGAAACGCCATTGTTCTTCTGCCCAATTTCTGTGTCCAAGAGCCCATTGATATCGAATCCTACGATTGTGCATTGCTATAGGTGGTACCCGTAGCGGTCTTCGGGAATGAAGGTTCACTTCATGCAAGCGGTTTCTGACTGTTTGGTCGCTAATTAAGTTCCCTGAAGAGTGATGAAGCCTCACGGCTAACATCATGGCGGTTATTGTTGGAGCTCTTCGAGTTAAGATTTGAATGTATCGGTCTTGTCTCCGTGTGGTGCAGCGATACCGTCCTCCATGGCGCTCAGCCACGGTACCAGTGCTTCGGTAACGTGTCCAAAGTCGACTGATAACACTCTGACTTGTATTCAGAGCTAAAGCCACAGTACGTTGCCGGGAACCAGCTTCTATCATTCCCACGGCTCTGAGCATTTCTTCCCTGCTTAAATGACGTCGCCGCTCCATAATAACGTTGGTTTTAATCAGTAGTAGGGAAACAGTAGCACTAATAATGTCTTCAATGCGTTGTATGTTTTTATAGGGAAAATATTGACAGCTGATTTTCATCTTTTACTCGAATTTGATTCACAGTTCCTGATTCAAATTATGAAATGCACCAAAAAGGATCCATATAAATTTATAAAATCATAAATTTATTACAAAGCCACATCTCAATCTCAAGAAATCCGCATAAAAATGCTTGATCCCTAGACACTTTTGATGTGTGTAGTTACCTACATTGTGTAGAAGTTAGTACTTATTAAAAATACTCCTAACTGAGAGGTATAACTGTAGGTATTCCTAAAATTTTTAGAAACCTACATATCTGGATTATTGGAACATTTTCCAAAGTAACTATTATTTGTATCTATACGTAAATTAATCTTCATTATTCATATTATTATGAAAAGCTTATTCACATTCGTTTCTATACGAATATGAACATTATTATCACTCAAAGTATAAGGTTCATATTCGTCTGAAACGCTTACCAATTTAGTCTGTGAATCTCTCTCTAAGACATCAACCCCTTTATTGAGAAATGGTTTATACCAAGACAAAGTAAACCCAGATTTGAAATAGGTATATATATCCCCTTATAACGTCATAATAACAAAAAGAGACGGGGCTATTTTAAAACCTGAGTTCTACTGTAAACAATTTCTCGTAATAAGAGGAAGTTCTACTGTAAACAATTTCTCGGATAAGAGTTTTCATGACTTTTACAGAACTAGCGCCATAGCGATGTTAAGGAGCTAAAAGGTGACGTAATGGTTGTGGAAGGTACTTTTATAGTGCAGATTGATACTGTAATAATGTTTTTGATACTTCTGCAATACTAGTACTGTAAAAGTTATTTTTACGCATTATTAGTGCAAAATAGATACATAAAAGTGTCAGAAAGGTCGTCTATAGTACTAAATAGTACCATAACCGCTTTTTTCATATCTATTACAGTGCAACACTTTAAAGATTCTTTTGTATGGTCCTGTAAACGTTCTAAGAGCTAAATTATAGAACTTAAATGCTCTTTAATCTTATAGAATCAAAACGCTCTTTTAAAAACCTTTATAGTACAAGCAGGCACAATGGTTACCACTATAGGCCTACTATATCACTATTTGGTGTTATAACACCCTGGTTATAGAAGCTTTTGTTACTTGGGCCCTTAGTGCTGTTGTTGCAGGTAGTCATGATGTTAGTGTAGTACAAGTAGTTAGCTTAGGTTAAGTATTTTACTTCCCCACCATTGCCTGGAGACCCCTCAGGTCTCGCCAATAACTGCTGGGTTACGTAGAAACGACGGTCCGCCAGGAGAAACTACAGCAGTTTATAACTCAACCGAAAGAAATCCACTGCTAGACATAGGCCTCCCCCAAAAGGGGGGGGGGGGGTTTGCCGTAATCGCCACGCTTGGCAGGCAGGTTGGCGATCGCAGTACGGTTGTTAAAGTACTCAGAGAACGCTGCTGCCCATCCTCTAGAGAATACCTTAGTCGCCTTTTACGATACCCATGGGAAGAGATGGGGCTACAGCAGTTAAATAGAAAAAAAAAACACGCTGCATCCGCTGCAAAATCATGCAGTTAGAGTCTGGCCAACGAAAGAAGCCACTCGAATTATTTGCAAACTTTTATATTGTAATGATATTTATTTCTACTGTGTAAAATTAGGTTATTTCGTACAAATTGGGGTTGCCATGCAGAGATTTTTTTTTGCCGCGCTTTTTCAGTGTCTTCTTTCGTTTGCCAGACTCTAACGTATTGGTTTCGGTTGGAGAATTGTTTAGTTCCAAACATGCACACGTGGCGCTAGTGTTAGGGGCTCAGGTAGCAACTGTGTATGTATGATGTTCGGACTCTGACCAATCAAATAGGAAGCATCTTGTGAACTCTCATCCTCTATCGATACATCCGCGAGAACAAAAATTTACAATTCTCTTTTCATGACACATTGATTGCAAATAAATTGTTATTCGTTCGGTAATATAAGAAAAACGTCCACACGACTATACATGTAGTATATTCCGCGATTTTAGATTGTTTTTGAGTTATGAACTAGGTAATAGGTATTTACATGATTCAACCAAACCTTAATTTCCTCCAGTTACTGAATTGAGAATTCTAGGATAAGCAGTAGGTACTTAAGTAACATTTCGCTGTTTTTCATGAATAACCACATAATCCAAAATGTTCAAACTAGATTTGGAGACAGCGGAATCCAAAATAACCTTTATTTTTTGCGAAAAAAACTCACATTCATATCGTCTAGAATTACGAAGTGGCATCACAAAACGTCAATGCCATTTCTTTAATTTTTGCGCCATATATCTTCAACAATGTAATCTTAAAAGGCTCTCCTCTAAAATAAGCATTTTTTGAATTGAGTCATTATTCATCCAAAGCATCGATTTGAGTACGGAGCACAGTGTTTTATGAAGCCCGATTTTCGGACATCCCATTTTTATTGAAAAACCTGACAGAAATGATCATTTAAATGCAAGATATCGTATCCCCATTTAGCTACCAAGTCTAGTTTCTGAGTTATAATTTTTTGAAAATCGTAATTTTTGCATCCGGATATTAAGAAAAAAATTAATTACGCTTAAACTAAGCGTGATACGAAATAATGATGTTAGATACATTGATGGCGCATCTTATGCCGAGTATTTTAGTCGATAAATGAACCTCGCACCATTGTTAGATCGAGATTTATACGAGTTTTTCGGTTTATTGTTTTTCTTAATTTTCTTGAAAATTCCGCCGTTTCGGGAAAAGTTATCTATACAGAAATAATTCTATTTACTTCCCCAATACACCACATAATTATGACATCCCAAATCCATGGAACTCAGAAGTTATTCCAATTTAACTATTTTTGTTAGGGTTGTCAATTTTTTTAATCCTTATTTTGTGGATAAAAATTTTCGTAAAAGTAAAAGTTTCGTAGTCAGAATGACAAACAAAACGTGAACCAGTTTACTGTCAGCCTACCGAGACCTTTCAAAAATATATATTTATTTATTATTATTTGTTAAAAACTCTATACACAAGTAAAAAAACATTGTACAAAGGCGGACTTAATGCCTTACGCATTTTCTACCAGTTGACCGTGTGGTAGTCCAAAAACAACATGGCGGTTGCAACTTAAAAGAGAGAAACAGAGAGGAATATAATATAATTGATAAATACATACATGTAAACAATATTGTTAAGAAAAAAAGAGTCCGAAGAATTACCGCTGTGACGATTCTACCAACTTCTTGCGAGAAATATTAAGTTAAATACCTCTTCAGGTTTGACCCTGACCATCATGTGCATTGGGATTCTCATGCCCCCCTGGCATTAAAGAGTTGGTCGGGGCCCAGAAAGACCATCTCCAGCAGAGCGGGTCAGGTTCTGCTAAGGTAGAGTAGTCCCATGGGTCGTGACCGGCTCCATGATTACTAAGAAATTCCGCAACATTTTGATTCTCTCCCAGCTTATATTATTGCTACTGCATTATGTGGATTTTGCGTGTCATTTAGCAGTATTTAGTACGTACTACAAAAATACTTAAATAACACAAAATGCCTGAATATGCCTTTTAACGTACATCGATGAATAATATATTTCAATAATTTTATTTAGATACCAAGCTGGTATCCTGGCTTCTTCACGTCAGATATTCCAAACCACCAATTTTACTACAAGGTAGATATATTTTTTGGCAAATTTATATAAAATCCGGATATGAATAAAAATCTGAGATTCTGACAGCCCTAACGACGTAAAATCCGGATAAAACTTAAAATCTTTGTGGTTTCCAAGTTCCATGGAATTGGGGTGTGAAATTTATGTGGTGTATTGGGGAAGTAAATAGAATTATTTCTGTATAGATAACTTTTCCCGAAACGGCGGAATTTTCGAGAAAATTAAGAAAAACTATAAACCGAAAAACTTGTATAAATCTTGATCTAACAATGGTGCGAGGTTCATTTATGGATTAAAATACTCGGCATAAGATGCGCCATCAATGTATCTAACATCATTATTTCGTATCACGCTTAGTTTAAGCGTAATTATTTTTTTTCTTAATTTCCGAATGGAAAAAATACGATTTTCAAAAAATTATAACTCAGAAACTAGACTTGGTAGCTAGATGGGGATACGAAATCTTGCATTTAAATGATCATTTCTGTCAGGTTTTTCAATAAAAATGCGATGTCCGAAAATCGGGCTTCATAAAACACTGTGCGGAGTTATCAAAAAAATAACGGCTTTTAAAGCATTTTTACGGCTTTTATTGACAACTCCGTACTCAAATACTACATAAGTAAGTATTGCTTATCCCGAATTCTAAATTCAGAAACCGTAGTGACGTGAATACTTGAGATGCATACGTGGCTTTTTTTTTTAATTAGCTTCACCATTCTGCAAATTTACAATAAAATAAAACACGCATGTGTATCACGTATTCAGCATAACTAGAAAACTACAAAAAATCGCGGAACATGCATGGGGGTAATTCGGGTATCTCTAACGGTACCTCTGGATATCCGCTTGACACTTTTTTGGAACACCCTGTGTATCAAGCTATACATATCCAGTATCATCTGATCTCTCTTTGTATTCTCTTTCCGTGCAATGAGAGGTCAACTTATATTGGTAACTAGCGACCCGCCCCGGCTTCGCACGTGTACATTTTATAGCTTAAAACCTTCCTCTTGAATCACTCTATCTATTAAAAAATACCGCATCAAAATCCGTTGCGTAGTTTTAAAGATCTAAGCATACATAGGGACAGACAGACAGCGGAAAGCGACTTTGTTTTATACTATGGTACTGATGTTCAGCTTGATAAGTAGCCGTATATTCTAAAGTATCTTGATACTTCCCCACGCTAGTAAAAGTCAATTGCGTAAATTGCGCTCTATCTTTATAACTCATTTACACAATGGGCCATTGCAGCACTTTCAGTTGCATTGATACTTTTTTACTACTGTATAGTATACTAAATTGATAAATTGATAGACGTCTCAAATAACATAGGTGGGTGGGTGGTCTGTCAGAGAAATAATAGCGGGATAGTTTATTAGAATACACGACTAGAAACTACACTTAGGATGTAAACGAATTCGTGTAATTCCTTCAAACCATATGATCTACTACTAGACTGAAATCGCATGGGATTTAAGATCGATTAAAAATAAAAAAAGTTTTTTTTGTTGCGGTACGGGTGATCGAATAAAAGAATTAAAAAAAAAAGTTATTTTTTAATACATTTCTATACCACGCATAAATGAATAGTACGGCGACACAGCTGGCGGGCGCGACTAGTAGGTAAGAGCGATATCGCTCTTTGTAAACGGTTAACCGGGGGCACTAAAAAGAATCGGAAAAAAAATTGAAAAAAATGTTTACTCTGTTTTCAAAAAAACCCATTTAGGGTTCATTTGTGTCATTAGTAGATCACGTGGTTTGAAGGAATTATATGAATTCGTTTACACCCTGTATAAATTAGCGTGGAAAACAAGCGCAAATATTTTTTTAAACCGTGACATGAGAACGTGTAGCATGTGTAGTGTTACGCGAATGGATAGAATCAGAAATGAGTATGTAAGAGGAAGTCTGAAGTGGCGCTGGTGATTGAGAAAATGTGTGGAAACCGGTTATCATGGTATGGGTATGTGATGCGGAGGAATGAGGAACATATCGTGAGGAAAGTTTTGAGTATGAATGTGGATGGTTATAAGAGTAGAGGAAGACCAAATAAACGATGGATGGATAAGGGCCATCCATAAAAGCCACCCATAAATTACGTCACACGTTAGGGGGGGGGGGGGGGGGGGGCGGAAGTTTGACATTTTCGTGACGTCACATTTCAAAATCTCATATATTATCTAAGAATCAAATGGAAATAAAACTAATTTCGGATTTGCTGTTTTAATTTAATAATTTCTAGATGTTAACAGCTAAATCTGTGACGTCACACTAGAGTGGGGGGAGTTTAACAAAGGTGACCAGCTGTGACAATGACGGGGGAGGGTAAAAGATCATGAAATTCGTGTGACGTAATTAATGGATGCCCCTAATGTAAAAGATGATATGACTAGAAACAGGATGACTACTGAGATGACATCTGATAGAGATATAGGTATGGAAGAAAAATACATTCTGCGCCGACCACAAATGATGAGGTCAGTACCTACGATGATGATGACGTTTAAGTGAATTTGTTCATAGTCATGAATGCCTTCGAAAGACTTTGTAGAATACAAAAAAATGGCAACAAAATGACAGTTTGAGAGAATGATAAATTCAGAACGTCTTGAGACGTCAGTTATCAACAGATGCGGTTTGTTACCTCGTTTTACCTACGCCTAACAATATATTTTCTAAAAACGTTTCTTTGATATATTTTTTTCTGCAAACGTTATTACTTTTATCGAATTTGATGATTAACTTAACTCCATCACTTGTTAAGAAACCCGTGTCTTAGTTTCCAATAATGGTCGGTAAGACATGGGCCGGACATACTTATTTTAGGAGCCTTTATAAGGTTTTTTTACTGTAAACGCTACTTTATCGAATTTGATGGTTAACTTATCATTATCTCCATTACTTATAAAAAAACACGCGCCTTAGATTCCATCTGTCGGTAAGACATGAGCCGGACATACCTACTTATTTTAGTAGCCCTTATAAGGTTTCAAAAGATATCATCGTAATTGTTTACTCTTTGAATAAGAAACGGAAGGGCTGGTCAAGGGTGCTTCTCGGGCTTCCCACAATATCCGGCTTCCTCAAACCCAACTGTCACCAGCATGGTGCACATAGCTGCTGCTGACCGACACAGATCATTGTGGACTTCGAAAGACTTCGTAGAATACAAAAAAATGAGGCAATTGAAATGACAGTTTGAGAGAATGATAAATGCTAAATGATTTTTATTTCTGTAAATAAATCTATTAGGTACAGACACTTTTACAAGTCAATGTAATGTTTTTTTAAGACTAGATGACGGCGACATTTTCTAACTATCTCTGAGAAGAAATGCCGAAACAAACTCAGAGGCCCAAAGTCTCCTTTAAAGTCCAGATATTTTGGTACAAAACTATGCAAGTAGCCAATGTAGCGCCAATGTAGCGCAACATCTGGTATGGCCTTTTGAGGAAGGAGCCATAGCAACTTTGAATTGACCTGTCCCAACTCCCAACTGACGGCACGCGTACATCAGCCATCGTGTAGCTCAACCTTATTTTAGTGAGCTCAACGACGAGACGCACTACGCCACCCATCAGTCGGACATAACAATTCACTGTCAAGAGTGCGTTGGGGCAAGATCGAATTTGTGGTATACTCTTTCTATCTCACGAAGACGCGGGTGTTGTAACTTTTATGTCTTTGATGTAAGGTTCAAATTGTAAATTCACCCGCCTTCGTCAGATAGAATACCTCTAAGTTCGTTCAAATGAATATACGACAGCACGAACTGAAATGAGGAGTAGAATAAATGAAGACCAACCACGCAATTCTTGCCAGCAATTAAAAATATCGCTACATTCTGCCAAATCAATTTGAATGAACTTACTATGTGTCTGGATGTACCTCAATGCCTCTAACCTACATAATTAGTAGTCTGGGATCCAGATGCAATGTTTATGTCGTACCTACCCACAAAACACATTGCAGGTGTAGTAGCGACCACGAAGGGGACGGATGAAAGGAGATTGCATGCAGCGGAGATGGGCATGTTAAGATGGATGTGTGAAGTGACAAGAATGGATAAGATAAGGAATGAGTATGTCAGAGGAAGTTTGAGAGTAACGCCAGTGACTGAAAAGTTGAGGAATAAATAGGTTAGCGTGGTATGGACATGTTATGCCGAGGGAAGAAAGTCATGTGCAAGAAGATTGTTAATGAATGTGGATGGATATACAAGTAGAGGTAGGCCAAAGAAAGGATTGTGTGAAAGATGATATGGGTAAGAAAGAAGTGAGTACTGAGATGGCGGCTGATAGAGGAGAATGGAAAAGAAATACATATTGCGGCTGTCCCATTTCAAAACCTAGTAAAGGACACTTTTTAACCGACTTCAAAAAAGAGGAGGTTCTCAGTTCGGATGTTTATATTTTTTTATGTATGTTCGGACATAACTCCGTCATAAATAGACGGATTTGCAAAATTCTTTTTTTGTTTGAAAGAGTATTCTTCCGAAATGGTCCCATTTAATTTTGGTGAAGATCTGATGAAGACCCTCGGAGATTGACAATGGAACTCTTCAATGGATAACAGCAAATTACCCGAGATTGCTGTAATTGCATGTTTGTGTATTGTTTATGCCACTAAAAATAGAAAAATAAAATAACTTTAAAAAAAGTAAAAACCGACTTTAAAAAAACTAAAGAGTAAAATAATTACCTTATTATAAAACTAACAGTTTCAGAAGTCGGTGCAACTTTACACTGAACCAAATTGAAGGCACCGACTTCTGAAACTGTTTTAAGTTTTGTGTTTTTTTAAAAATCGTTTTATTGCATAATCTTGCTAACCTAGAAAATCTCTACCAAATACAAAAACACCAGCGTTGAAAACTCATATAATAAGCAGATATATTTAAGCATCGATACCTAGTAAGTGCCATTCACTGCCTCTAATTTTAAAACTTAGTAAGTCACTTTAACCACATGGTTTTACCTAACATAAATACTTTTCAAAGGCCGATTTAAAGTTTATGCGCTCTTCTGTAAAATGTTGTTTTAAGCCCTTACTAGATTTTGAAATGGGACAGCCGATTGTGCTGAACCCGCCTACAGTGGAATAAGGGCCGGGATATGATGATGACTTTTGTCTAATATCTAACCTAGACCGAAGCCTATAAGGTCATTATAGGTATTTGAAACGCTGAATACCACCCACTATGACTAAAAAAATCACAAATATATCGTCGCCCTTCGTTTTCTTCTAAAACTAACAACTATAAAAGCAGTAGGTAAACTAGACTAGATACACACATTTTATTTGTTCAGATGTTCAGCCGTTAATGATGTGTTGAAATACTGTGAACTACTGCGGAGTGAATATAGTTCAATAAATCGACAATCTTCGGCCGTCCAAACAAAAAAGTCCGGGAATACACATGCCTTTAGCTTGCTTAATGGCATGCAAGCAGCTTGCAAATACCAGGCACGTGTTTACATAAAAAGGCATGGCTGTAGATGTCATGCAAGTAATTTGCACAGCATTTGATTTTTTGGCATGTTATGTGACGCGGGGTACTCGTAAGGTGCACGTTGCATACTAAATGGCACCTCTGAACGCGTCTCACAGCTACACGCATTTCAGGAGGCTTTTAAAGACTGTACCATTAAAAGGCATGCCTTTCTATTGCATTGGATACATTACATGCAAATGTATCCTCGGTGTGCCATTTACTGGCACGTGCTATTTTCTGGCATACAAACTACTTCCCTATTTTACGGGCATGTGTATTACCAGCTTTTTGCGCAGTTCGGCCTCAGTGTTGTTAGTTCGACACAAATAATCATGAAATGTTTATTTTATTCGTGTACTTCCGGACTTTGAAAAGGCGTTCGAATGATTTCAATCGTTACGTTTGCTTTCATGATTTTATTTTACCACTTTGTCGGTTTGATTAATATGTATATCCATGCTAAATTATAGCTTTCTATTACTAAGAGTCTCTGAGCTAAGCTGCGAACGGACGGACAGATGGACGGACATGGCGAAACTATAACCAAACTATTACAAAAGATGGTTTAAACCAAGACTAAGGTAAACCCAGGTTTAAAATATACCCGTGAGTCTACCCGTGACCACAGCCGGTGAAATTCGGCCGAAACGTCGGGATAAAAGGTATTTTGTGCCTCTTAAAGTTTGTTACGCGAGAAGACCCGATTCAATATTTTTAAAATATACCCATCACTTTCTTATGTCATATAACAAAAAGAGACGGGGCTATTTTAAAACCTAAGTTTTTCTTAGACCATCTTTTGTAATAAGGGGGAAAGGGTTCCTTGTTGACTACGGAACCCTAAAAAAGGAAAAAACTTGTACTTGAAACCCCTTATTGTAAATAAAGAAATCATCTATAAAACTAATTATTAACAGACCAAACTTAAAAACAGTACCTAAATAGTATTGATTTGAAGTAGGTTTATCAGTTATCAGCTATTTATCAATTACGTAAGATAATTATTTTGTAGATAGATAATTTAATGATCTTCAGTAGTGATAATTAACATAAACATACCTATTTCATTAATTCCATACTTCCATACAACGATAGCGAATTACTAAAACATCGAGGTATGTACGCACGGCTACAATATCAATGTAAGGTGAGGTGACTGACCCAAATAAGGCCTGGTTCCCAAAAAGGACTATTTTTCAAATTTCCCACTTCGCTATTTGTTAATCGCGAAGTTATTCCCAGTGACGTCATGGAACAAAATGGGAATCGTAATCTTTCCCAAATTGTTTTACAATTTGACACAAAGATCTGACAATTTGTGAGTGACTGTACGTTGATAATTAAATCAAATTATCATAAATTGACATTGAAAATATTTATTTCAGACCAATCACACAGTAATTGATACAAGTCCATATTATGTTAGTAGGTAGATACTTATAGCTATGTTAGTTAAAATAATTATTATTTTGGACATGCCAATGCCTCAGGATTTGGCTGTCCACTCTGTACTACGTTCTAATTATGTTCTATGGAATAAAACGAGAAAAAAAAAACTCATTTTGTCCGATGACGTCATGTTTCATAGAACAAATGCAAATCCAGTATGAGCTGATCTCGCATTGTATAGACTTTCCGTACAATGAGAGGTCAGCTTATACTGGTAATGTTTAGCTTGATATTTAGCCGTGTGGCTTACAAGTTATTCACAAACATTATATCTAACGACAGTTTTAGCGCAGTGGCTGAGAAACTGGCATTTTGCGCTACAGATCGCGGGTTTGATTAGGCGGTTCCTCCACTGTGACGCACGTCGGAGCGACACGCGTCAGAACGATTTTAGCATTTCACTAAATTGTATGGAGTCGGATGACGCAGCGTCTACAGCTGACGCATTGACGCACGTCACGGATTTTGTCGCTCCGTCATGCGTCACCGTGGATAAACCACCTTACCGCACGGAAAAAATATTTGCATGGCCTTCAGATAACTGTTCCGGGTTCAGTATACGGAAGACAGAATTATTCAGTCATCAGTATTCAGCAGTTTCTTTAATTTTCAGAACATCTGTAGTTCTATTCAACCAGTTATGAACAAAGCGTGATAATAATTATGTAAGAGAACTTCGACTTATTCAAAACATAATTAATTCAAAACATCGTATTTCCTACTATGATGTGACGCACGCACGTCTGCGTTGCCAATAGTACTCACACAAATAAACGAACTACGTAAAATACCGATAGTGTGTGGGTGTGTGCGTCATGTAGAACATGGTACGTTATTACGGCGCGTCTCTCACAGTCCCTGTGGCGCAGAGGATAGCGCGTTGGACTTCTAATCCAAAGGTCGTGGGTTCGATCCCCACCAGGGATGCAATAAATCACATTCCCTTGTGACTTTTTACGATTTTTGTTACTTAATTGTAAACTTTGCAGTACTTATTTTTGTTAAAAAACTTGGGGTTTGTTTTTATCTTTACTTCTTTTTGTTTGCTGTGTTGATCTTTAGAATAATGTAATAAACGTAATTACTTTTTTTGCCGTTTATTTAATAAAGTGTTTGTGAGTAGGTACTTATGAATTAAGGCTCTCCCACATAGGCGCGTTATTATCGGTCGATAATACCGGATGCGTTATTGCGATAACTGTTTTTAGTATCTTATGTATTAGGACGGCTACGAAGTTACACACTGCTGCGATAATAACGACGCAATAGAAGTAGGACGCTTGCGTTCCTCCGTCCTGCGATATTCCGATATGAGTTCTTAGAACATTTGTATTGGGACTTGGGACGCATGCGATCCCACACACAGCTGCGAGATTGTTAGTACATACGTCAAGGACGAAATTTGGTTTTACAGACGGTTACGAGTGTTCTAAAAATCTACAATAAGGATATTGATTTATCATCAGAAGAAGAATTTTATCACTAACAGTAGCTATGGAAGATGATCGACGAAGACGCCAAAAACGAAGGTAAATAATTTAATAAAAATCAAATTAAGGTACAGGGACTATTTTGATAATATATAGCTGGCAGACACATAAATAAACCTGCCAAAAACACGAATATGAAATAGAATTATCTGACGATAAAAACGTAGTTGTGTGCAAGGAATCGGGATTGCAATCCCGCAAAACAGGATCACGCATTCTCGCGGGATCCCGCTTCTTTTATTAATGTGCTGGATCCCGCACCTTTAAAGCGCGGATCCGCGGATCCCGCAAATTAAAAATTTGGCGCTAAAACTTTCGCGTAAATCGCGAGTAGCACGAGCGCCATTTGCTTCTTAAGAGCGTATTTTCAAAAGTTATCACCATAGGTTGATATCATAGTAATAGCATTTAAGAGAAAGTTGTGATTTGATTATTAGTCATATGAATAAGACTGAATAAAAAATATAAAACTATTGTTAGGAGTAAGGGTTAAATTAAACAAAATTATTAAACTATGCCAAACATTTAAAGATGAATCTAAGAAAACAGATTACTTATACGTAATTAATAGAAAAGAAATAATTTCTGTTGCTTAATGTAAGAAATGTTTAAGTAATAAAAGTTGATTTTTACACAAAAATCTGTAGTTTCAATTTGATTTTGTAACATAATCTCAAAGATGCGGGTTTCGCGACTCAATCCCGCGTGATCCCGCACGGGATTGAGTAATCCCGCATATCAATCCCGCGGGATTGAATGAGCTGCGGGATTGCATACCCTAATCGGGACGCATTATCGCAATAACGCATCAGGTATTATCGACCGATAATAATGCGTCTATGTGGGAGAACCTTTACATATTTATATTAATTAATAGCAGTGGTAAATAGCTGACTCGACAGATGTGCCATACAAATCCCAAAGAAAAAAAAAACATTCAGTTATTCGCGAATCAGGCAATTTTCCAGGCGCGCAACTGTTCTAATTTTTCTTTTCACAAAAACCTAATTCGGAATATTACGAACATTAAAAAACATTAGCCAAATCGGTCCAGCCATTCTCAAGTGATGTGCTTACCAACGAACAGCATTTAATTTTTATTAAGCAGGGATAGATAGATGTAAATACATTCATTACTATGACAAAATTAAATTGAAAGATTGAAACATACAACTAAAGTAGATACGGGCAGCGAGTCTCACTCACGCGCCACGCGATCCGTACATGTTTAGGATTCCGTAGTCTAAGGGAACGCTAATATGGCAACGTTTTCCGTCCGTCCGTCTGTGTTGCTTCTAACTACAAAACGGAATTAGATATCGACCTGAAATTCACACATATTTCTTTAAACTAAATAAAGTTCGCGTTGAGTTTCGCCTTTGGGGCAAGGATTAACAATTTTAATAGCAGGGTTATTGGAAAAACATTAACAACCTCTTAAGGGGTCATTGTATTCATCATTATGAACAACTTTTACTATGGGAGCAAAAGTAAAATCGCGAAAAAAAAACAGCTATTCCCTACATTTTGACGAGTTATGCGATATGGGAAGCACTGTTTTTTTTTTCGCGATTTCAGATTGGTCGCGAAAAAACAGTTTCAGAAGTCGGTGCAATTCTACACTGAAACAAATAAAAGCTACTTCTGAAACTGTTAATTTTATATCATGCTAATTATTTCACGCTTTTTTTTAGTTTTTTTTTTTGAAGTCGATTTTTACTTAACTGCTTAACAAAAAAAAAATCGGTACCTATGCTTGTTACGCGATTGTTCCGCCAATTATGAATTGATTTTGATGTTTTTTTTTTGATATTCTGCTTTGATATTAGATATAGGTAGATATTGATTATTATTGATTTATCTAACCACTATATTGCTTTCACGGTAAGTTGATTAATTTGGCAGATGTCAGTTCATGATAGGGTTTTCGCGTTCCCGGCCTATTTGAGTTCCCGGGAATCGGGAATTTTTTCTCTTAATTCCCGGGAATTCCCGGGTACCCGGGAATTTTCATGTTTTTTGTATAAATATAGTTTTTCTCGTATATTTCAACATTAAACTTGTGTAAGTACTTTAAACATGATAAATTGTCTAACGTACCAATCGACTTTTCTTATTAAAATAAAAAATCTTATACTTATTTAAAAAATTGAACTATACCCTAATTCCATAATTCAGATAATTTATGTAAACAAAGAAATGTCATTGTCAAAGTGACAGGTTAGTGGTACAAAACATTTTATCATTATATGTTTACTAAAGTAATCATTTAAAATATTAAAGTTAATTTATAAGAACAATGCAAACAAAATACCGTAGCCAAACAATGTCTTGTGTAGTGTGTCGGAGACGCGCTTTATAATCATTTTAATCAGTCCTTTTAAGTCCAATATTAGACTTCTCAAAATCTGACCAAATTTACACTTGGAACAGTTTACAGTCGTTTTCATCCAACGTGTGACAAGACTTGCTACTTACAAAATCAATCTATGAATGAGAGTTATGTGTGTTGTTGAAGATGTAAGTAGTTAAATAGGTAAAACATACAAAAGACATTATTGCATTTATTAAACCACACACAGGTACATCAGTCATTTAAAAATTACATGTTACGGAAAACGGGAAAAGAAAACGAATGTATTGTTATGACGATAAGACAAACAAAAGACAGCTTTAACATTTTGTCAAACGAAATTTGAAAATGTTTTGTACTCCTACAGTGCTACCAGTATCATAAAATACTTTATACCAGAAAATCTCCTTTTTTTAATAACTTTGTTGAAAACTGAAAATTTATAAAAGTTAATACGGTATGATATTTTTTAAATCATTATTTCTAAAATCAGTACATACAAGAGAATTTAACCTTTTTTCCGGCATTTTTAGTGAATTACCATTAATAAGATATTTTTTTGATCTGTTATCCCCTTTGTTTACATAAATTATCTGAGTTAGGAATTTAGGGTATAGGAACAGTTACAGTCATTTATTGTGCGACGTCGCAAATTCATGTTTTTAAACTTTCGCGATTTGTACACATTATAAAAATAGTGAATCGGGTCTTCTCGCGCAAATTCATTTAATGAAAAAAAGTCTTCTCTTCATAATATGTATAATATGGCAAAATATTACGGACTAACAATATGGTGAATGTCTAGGGTGACCGTAAAGGGTGTTACCAAATTCGTGTAATTCCTTATGATCTACTACTGGTGTAGAATGACCGAGCACGGTATTTAGCTTGATTAAAAATTAAGTTTTTTTTTTCTTGCGGTAGCGATATGTGTGATCGAAACACAAACATAAGGTGCACAAATAAAAAAAAAAATTTCTTCATAAAAATTTTATTCGTGCAAGCACGGTGACACAGCTGGCTAGCACGATTAGCACGAAATCGTTCTTTGCAGTCGGTTAACTCGGGGCGCAAAAATGACTCGAAAATAGAACTTTTTTTTTTTAAATAAACTGTTTTGTATTTAAAATAAAAACCATTTAGGGTTAATCTGTGACCGTTGATCATGCTGTTTGAAGGAATTACACGAATTCGTTTACACCCTGTATATTTTCATTATAAATATCGAAATTACACAAAAGATAAGCATTGTGAATAGTTTCTACAAATGAAACATTTACAAAAAAAAAAACAAGCGTTTAGAATTTGTTTACTAGACAGAGACAACAGTACTGTGTGCTGTCATCACGATACATTTACCCCATTCTAAGTTCACACCATGCCGTACAATGTCTGTTTCACGAGAGAGAGACAGAAAATGCTCTAAAATCTTCGAAAGCGTGCAGACCCTCCAGTTTTCGTCATCTTTTCTTCATTTCAAATAATTCCCGTGTACCCGGGATTCCCGACAAATAATTCGCGGGTCCTAAAATCCCCAAATTCCCGGGAATTCCCGGTTCCGGGTACCCGGGGCGAAAACCCTAGTTCATGACATGAAAATAAATTGTAATGGCGCTTGTGTATGACAATTTAATTCAAAAAGTATTAAATCAATTTAAAATATTAATAAAGCCTTACCCAAAAGGTTGTTTTAAAATCAGAAACATAGAAACAATATAGTTATATGTGTTTAACGCCATAATTATGTATTACATACATGATTTTGAAAAAAACCCGACGCGTTTTCAAACTTGCGTCAGATGGTACTAGTTGCCAGAGACGTGCGTATCGATAAAATAATTTCGATAAATTTATATTAACAGAATGAATATTTTGACTGTCGTAATAATTATAGACGATAGGCTCAGTTGATTGAATAATTAAAATAAGGCTCATTATAGCCCAGTTGCCTTGCAAAAGGTCGGTCAGTCCTAAATTTTGGATACGTGATACTGATATGTGTTCTTATAAAAATTACAAATTTTGTACCTTGAGTGACATCGGCGCGCTCTGCCATCTTGGGTTAAAGAACCCAAAAATGAGTTTTTATTAAATAACTCCATATGGGTTTTATGCCAAAAATTATTCACATCAATTTTGTAGAAAATTAAATTCTTATTTTTCATTCCAGACTCAAAATCAGAGGTATTTTATAGGTTTGAAGCCCATGTCTGTCTTTCTGTTTGGCTGTCTATTTCTCTCTCTGTCTGTGTGTCTGTTTGTGGGCTTTTCATAAAAAAAACACCTAACATAACATATCCAAAATTCAGGACCGACGAACCTTTCGCAAGATAAACCTCTTTTTCGCGACCCGGCTACTGGGCTTATTATTGGTGATAAATAAACATTTATGTTCACTCATCCCATACCTGCTGTATTCATTATCACATCAGCACGTAATCGTCTATTGTTGAAGATATGCATGCTAATTGACTTAATCCTAATTACTTAAATCACAAGTATTTGAAATGTACATAAAATCACATTACAATAATTTGTCAAATTCTCGCTGAAATTTTACAAATTTTATCGATAGTTGAATCGACTACAGTCACATGTCTAGCAACTCCTATTGACATGTGTCATTTTAATCTTCTTATCGTGAAAACAATATAGAGGGTACACTAGTTATTATTATTTATGATAAATTTTACTAGATAATCATGCCACAGCCACACTGACATTTTAATTTTCATTGTAGGTATTGACTATGTAGGCTAGGACATAATAATTTAATGTTTATTTGTTTTGATTATTGTACGTACTTACTTCATTAATCATATTTTGTAGGTATGCCGATTTTACGGTGAGAAATGATGTACCTGCCAATAACCGTATAACATCATTATAAAAACCATTTTTCTTGGAAATAAAATTCTGTATTCTATAGAAATATCTTGTTATTGTTTCCCGAGATCCTGTAGAATTGTCCGGAAAACCAACCCTATATAATGCGCGTGTCAAAAGTTTGCCGGTTGTCACTTAGGTTCATCACTCGTCAATTTCTTTTTAAGGTTTTGTTGACAGTACGAAATTAGTATTGTTTGGATTATAGTGACTTATTGAAGTCACTGGCTCCTGAAATACAGGTGCTCTAACCTAGCTCTGGAGCCAGGGTCTCACATTTTTCTGTGCCCTGTTTTTATTGCAATAAAGAAATTTATTATTATTTATTATGTATCTCTCTTTAAATCACGGTTCATCTTCCGTGCGGAAGATGTCCGGTCTTTTGGAAGGCATACACGGGGACACAGGTCTAACGCGCAGAGGCCCCTTTGAGAACTTTAATCTAAAATGGGGTGGGGCACCAACCGGGGACTATTCACGGCTGCACTGTTGCAGTACAGTCATGGACCGTCCCAAGTGGGTGCAAGACTATTCTAAAATATGGTGAAAAATATCTGGTCTATGGGAAGGGGTGTTTAGTGGACTGGATAACTTCGATTGCCGGAAGAAAACGGCGTCTGCCTTTCAAGTTTAAATTTGAAATGCGTTGGCAGACGGTGACTCGCCAGCTCACTAGCTGGGCCCCCTGAAAGCCGCCAGTACATAGGCGAAGGGGGCAACAAACGTGTGAGCGGCTAGGGGTGTAGAGAGGTGTGGCCCCGGTTTCGCCGTCGCGGGTCTAAAAGACCCGGAGTGGGTTTCCCCGCTATTACGCCATTAGACACTTCCACCCCCAAGCATATAGCTTTGGCGGCCCCCCTCTGGCCGGCCGATAAAGGCAAGCCAGAGTTGAGAGTCCTGCGGGCACTCCTGGGGTTCCACTCCAGCCTGCCAATAAAGGCAAACTGGAGACGAGGCCCTGACCGACTCTCGGAGGCATTATTTATTATTATTATTTATTGTTTTCAATCAAAACAAAGGATTACATTTATCTAATTAGAGTACCTAAATTTGTAATTTTGACAGCTTTTGTATAGAAAATTGTTTAAAAACGTTAAACTTATTCAAATAAAACTTATGCGACGTTGGTATAATCGGCCTTGATACATTCTGGCGTAATATCACACCAATCTTTAACCAAAGATAATTATGAAATATATTAAATCTTTTTATTGGATCAAAAGAGGTGCAGTTATTAAGGACCGATATAATAAATAACATTGTCATAGTCCCTGTGGCGCAGAGGATAGCGCGTTGGACTTCTAATCCAAAGGCCGTGGGTTCGATCCCCACCAGGGATGCAGATAGAGTTCACTTGTCCAGGCTTGTGGTTTCTGTTTATTTTTTTAAATGTTCGATTTTTTTCACGTCTTGGATAATGTTTTTTTTACGACCTCATGTACCCCAATAGCGACAGGTTGTCGTCTTTGATGTATGTAATACGACAACATTCAGCATTTCTTTAATTATAACAGATCAGTGTCGAATAAAAATATTTTTAACTGATAAATAATAGAATCAGGCGTTACTTTGCGGAAACCCATGATACACAAAATTACAAATATGCAATTACAATATTTTTAATTTCGCCAAACTAGTTGATCAAGCTTGGATGTAGTATGCAGCATCACCATCCTGCCGCAAATACAGCATGTTAACCAACAAAATCCGTCCGTATATATTACTTATACTAAAAAAAATATTACTAAACAAAACAAAAAAAAAACAACATCACAAAAAAAATTATAGGTACGTAAAAGCAACGCTTACTTGTACATGCGCACTTATCTATCAATGTGGAAAGCACGACAACATCGCTTAACTATTACTTATCTACGCTCCTATTTTGTATTAAGCAGGCCGTGCCGAATTGTTTTTCATTTATTTTTTTGGGATATGTTTATTTCATATTTCTATTTGAATCTATTAATGATGTATATTAACGAGTTCAAAGGAACGCCCTCTGTTATTTTACGTACTGTATATGTACGTGCAGAAGGTACGATTACTATAATACATAGAGCGACACGGCAACACCGAGGTCTCGGAGGGGAGTAGGTACCCATACGGAACATTTCCCCGCTGTCTACTCACTTATGCTCAAACTGTCAAACTGGGCAAAAGACAAAAAAAGTCGCAAAGAGATGTGACCAATGTTCATATTAGCCATCGATAAATCATTGCTCAAATTTATTTATTTATTTACTTTAATTAAAACGGTCTTAGACCAATTACAATAATTAAATATAGTAATAGAAAACGATACATACAATACAAGGGCAAGAAAATAAAAATTATTCTAATAAACTCTTTTTTTAAATAATTCAAATTTCAATAATAATTTTATTAATAATAATTCAAAAGAAACTTTGTCGAAAGGAGATGTTTCAGAAATGTATGGAGTCTGGGCTAGCACCATGTACACTATAATTAAATATAGCAATACAATAAAGTAACCGTTTTTTAATGTTAATTTTCTAAGTATTTTTACTTCATTTAATTGTACATTCAAGATATGTATATCTTGGTCAAGGAGAGCAACACAAAATAAAGACATGGTGGATCGAAATTATGTGAAATGTCATTTTGACAACTGTTGACATGTCATAGGATGGAAGGATAGGTCTAAGACTGTCAAAGTTGTCAAACTCATGTCAATGTCAAACACAATTTGTTACGCGATACCTATCTCCTCCAATTACGAATGGATTTTGATGATTCTTCTTTTGTTTGGTAGGCCATGCTTCAGAGATGGTCCCATATAAATTTTATCGAAATTAATTCAGCGTTTTTTTAAAAAATCAACTAAAACAAAAAATCTAATACTTAGATGACCTTTTGGTTTGTGGTTTCCGTCAACAAAAGTTTTGATGAGAACTTTCAATCTCTGTTTTAACTGTCATCAGTCATCACAGAGAAACATTAGCCAAGAACAAAGAAGATTGTATGTATAAGTTGTAAGGAGCCGTCATGATAATTATACATTAATACCTATTCTTAAAGAAAACTACCTAGTTGTTGGAAATATTACGCAACCGTGTCATTTAAATTTGTAGTCTTAAACCGTGTAATTTATGGCACTAAAACGTATTTAATAAATAACTTTAAATAAAAGTAAAAACCGACTTCAAAAAAAACTAAAAAGAGTAAAATAATAACCATAACATAAAATTAACAGTTTCAGAAGTCGGTGCAATTCTACACTGAAACAAATAAAAGCCACCGACTTCTGAAACTGTTTTTGAAAGTCGGTTTTTACTTTTATTTATTGTATCAAAAGAGAACTCTCTTTATGGCGAAACTGAAACGTTTTACCCACAGTCGATTGGTCCATGAACCGTTGGTCAACATTATCTTTAACCCATGAACTTTTCATCCAAAGAACTTTTCATCCATGAACGTTTCGCCAACATAACTCTACGCCAGTGAATGCTTAACCAACAGAATGTTTTGACCAATAACTGTTCGCCCAAAGAACAATTGGCCCATGGACTGTTCCCTAACAGAACGGCACGTCAGTGAGTGTTTAGGTAACCTCTAGAAGCAATAATAGCCTAGGGATATGGCCGTTGGACTACCAAGTCACAGGTCGTAGGTTCGAACCCCGGTACGCACCAATGTATTTTCGAATTCATGTACGTATTATAAATTAATTATGATTTGCTGAAACCGGTGAAGGAAAACATCGTGAGGAAACCATCACACCTGAGAGATTTTTCAACGGTGTGTAAAGCCATGCCAATAAAAAGATTTAAACACACTGTCTGACATTTAAACACTCACTGAGACGTGCCGCTCTGTTAGGGAACAGTCCATGGGCCAATTGTTCTTTGGGCGAAAAGTTATTGGTCAAAACATTCTGTTGGTTAAGCATTCACTGGCGTAGAGTTATGTTGGCGAAACGTTCATGGATGAAAAGTTCTTTGGATGAAAAGTTCATGGGTTAGGGTTCAAGATAATGTTGACCAACGGTTCATGGACCAATCGACTGTTGGTAAAACGTTTCAGTTTCCTCTATAGCCAGTTCCGACTGAGTAGACCACTTCGCTCTAAGTCCCCAGCAGATTGTAGTGCCCAACAATGTAAAAACATTCAACACTAACCGCTAACGTGCAAACGGGATCTGCGGTTCCCAGTTGCCGTAAAATGCAGATGGGATCTGTAGTTCCCAAACGGAAAATATTCGTAGTGATTTCAATTTAGTTCCTTTTGCTTCAGTATTAAGTTGTACAGTCTATTTCTATGCATACGTTTTTAAATTCCGCGCATTTCGGTGTATGGTAACAATAGAAGCGACTAGTTTATGATTTAAAACGTCGCCAAAGGAATGAATCGTTTGAAATTCCTTCATAATGTTTGCTTATCTATTCTAAGTACGTCAATAGTTTTGGTGCAATGTTTCCTTCAGACGCCAGCGGGCATTCTCATATCGCGTACATTTGAGGAGTCACAGGTTTAAGTAACTAAGTAATCAAATCGCGTTATAAACAGCCAAGAAGTAGTAAAATGAATGTTATTTTTATATTGATTTTAATGTGTGCTAGGGGTAAGTATTTTTTTTATTTGAATATTTTGTTCTGCTAAAATACCCGTTACGGGATTGCTTAGAATGTAACTTTACTCTTTTCACCCAAAGATGAGCTCAGACATTTCGTAAATTGTAGCCGTAAGTGCTCATTCACATGAAGACGATTCGTTTTTTTTGACGTACTTATCGTCTTTTTTCACGATTCATTTTTTTTTTTGACGGCGGCTATTCTTTTTAATTGCCCGTGTTCACACGCATCACGAATCGTGAAAAATGTCGGACACGTTTTAAATCACGTACTTATCGTCTTTTAAAACACATGTTCATCAAAAAACACGAATCGTGATTTTTTTGTGACGGATCCATTGTGTTCGATAGTTCATCCAAGACCAAGAATCACGAAACGAATGTGAACATCAATTCGTATATTTTGCCGAATCGTGATAAAACACGACTCCGTATGCAATGTGAACGTCCATCCGTCATGACGTATCGTGTTTTACGACGAATCGTGAGTGACGGAACCCGTCGAATGAGCCGTAAAGAGAATACTATCGAAAAAACGTAAACGACATCATCAAAAACCGTGAGAGCTTGGATGCGCGTACGGTGGTGAAAAAATGTGCGATCATCTTGAGTGTGATTTTCTGCATTTATGTCGTCCAGCAACCTCAGCCAATACCAAAAATGAAAATTATATTTTTGTTACAGTGGTTCAAATCACTTCTGTCATTCAATCGACATCTCTCAACAACATTGTCTTTACGAATATTTCGTCTAAAGGTACGTGGATTTTAAATGGTTTTTAAAATTAACTTTATTAACACATCTACAATGTATAACATAGGTAAATCACGCACACCCTCAGGGGTCACTGTGCTCATCATTATGAACAACTTTTTACTATGGGACCAAACCTGATATCGCGAAAAATAAAACAGCTGTTCCCTACATTTTGACACTTGTAACGGAACTTCGCCTCCGCCTCCGTTACTGCTGAAGTTCCGCAAGAAATCGTATCTTCGCCTCCGCCTCCACCTCCGTATAATTTTTGTGGAGTTGTAACGGAAGTTTATTTACGTCATAATCATAGAAAAATAACGCGCAAACAGCGACGCTCGACAAGAATCAACGTGTGCGCGGTGGCAACGCGGTTGGGGTGGGGGCGGGCGTATGTCTAATTGACAATTATAGTTTACTTTGTCAATTTAATGTCAAACTGTAAAATATAATTTGCCTCCTTATTTTTGGTTACCAGAAGGTAATGTTTATAATGTTTATTTAAGTGTACTATGAATGTACGAATTTGATATTTTTTTTTTTTGACTTTCAGTTTCCCTTGAACTTGTATTTTTTCCACATCCACTTTCACCTCCGCCTCCGGCTCCGTTAACCTCCACATCCGCGGAGGCGACACTCGTCGCCTCCGCATCCGCCTCCCCCTCCGCTAAGAAGGCCTCCGTTACAACCCTAAGAGCGATTACGCACTGCATCCGATCCGAATCCGTGAAAATACGAATATAAAAAACTCGGACTGAATTCGGATATTGCTTTACATATACAAATAGTTCTATGGCTACTTCGGAACGTATTTTCACGGATTCGGATCGGATGCAGTGCGTAACCGCTGTAATTATGACGTAAATTATAAACTTCCGTTACAACTCCGCAAAAATTATACGGAGGCGGAGGCGAAGATACGATTTCTTGCGGAACTTCAGCAGTAACGGAGGCGAAGTTCCGTTACAACTTACAACCCTAGTTTGAACTGCGCTTAATTTACTATAATCACACACAAGGACTACTTGTCTTCTTTTGATTATTAATGTAATATCTATCCTTTTCAGCGGGTACCGTAACTGAATATTTCTTTGGCAATTGTGCGAGTCAAAACAAACGGTTTCGCCTCCATAGACTATATGAAGGCTCTTTTTTAAAAGGGAAAGCTGTTCTTCGGGTAACTATTTGAGTGTCTTATTTGCGTGTTTTACTATTCTACCTTTTTTCCGTTTTTCGATACCTTTTGCTTTTGTCATACCTGCGGTGCGAGCACGGATCTTTTATCGAGTCGATTTGAGAAATGTATCTATTCTAAACGTCAAATTTGTTATAAGATATAGATAAAATGACTGTATTTTATGTCAAATTTGACGTTTAGAATAGATAAATTTCTCGAATCGACTCGATAAAAGATCCGTGCTCGCACCGCTGGTAAGTGCACCACAAATGGAAGGTACTTTTTTAGCATAGGTTACCTGCCTTATCTAGCTTAACTTACTACCTGAGTGCCTATATTTTGTAGGGATAGTATTTTCTATGTATATCTACTTATACAGAGTGAAATTATAAACACTCAACAAACCGAAATGGGAGATTGTACTCATCAGTATGAACAACTTTTACTATGGGACCAAACGGAAAATGACGAATAAAAAAATTTGCTGTTCCCTACATTTTGACGAGTTCTGCGAACATAAATGTAGGGAATATCTGTTTTTTTTTCGTGATTTCCGGTTTGGTCTCATGGTAAAAGTTGTTCATGGTGATGAGTACAATCTCCCATTTCGGTATGTCGAGTGTTTACAATTTCACCCTGTATACCTATGTGTAGTAGTTGTCTGGACATTGGATATTTGAAAAAAATAAATACCGGGGATTATTAGGATAACCGCTTGTTTTAAATCTATTTGACGTAAACGTAAGCGGTCTAATGAATTTTTTGAATCTTAATAAGAAACGCTATAATACGTAGTAAGTTTATTTCTAATATGTGACATATAAAATATTTAATTTATTTCAGCGTTTCGAAAAGGCGTTTGGTGACAAGCTACCAACGTGCGTGCGCATTCGGACAAGATCTAGTTTCTCCGACATGGTTCGGTATCATGCTTACAAATTCAACATATGCCTGGGCAAAATCGTATACAATTATTTAGCAAAAAAGTTTACTCATTCTTTCTTTGAATGGTACATGCCGGTAGAAATGCAAGGGCACGTCACGTGGGAGTTAACGTTCTATAACTAAGTTTAATTTTAAATCCAAATAGACATCCATCTATCCGTCTCCGACTATCCTTCCCGTTATTTGGAACAAGGGATCCGGCAACACTTTGGGCACTTTCAAATTGCCGCAGCGGTGCGGCTGTCGACCTGCAAACGGGCGGTTGTGTTTTTACATACAGTTGACGCGACGAGAGAGTAGTGTAACGCCCGACCTGCTGCCGTACGTGCGCGGTACGGACGACTCACTGCTCTCAGGCATCAACCCATCTTCCCAGAGTCAGTGGGATGAGCCGCTGTGCAGGTTGTTACGGAATAATTTATTTAACACGTCCACCAATACTGCTGAGCGTGCTCCTCTACTGGCTGTGAGTGAATGGGAGTCGGGACTTTGGCTTCAGGCACTTCCCTCACCCAGCATAGGTACTATGCTGGATGACAGCAGTTTTCGGCTTTCCCGCATCGGTGCCACTGCGGCGAAGCTGTCGACGGCCTCAGACACCATGGCCTGTCTTGCTGCAGGAGTGCAAGTCGCATAGCACGGCACGCGAACTTAAACGACATAATCCGTCGCGCTCTTGTCATCGCCGGCGTGCCAGCTGTATTGGAACCTAATGGCTTGGTAAGCGACGATGGCAAGAGACCTGACGGCATGACGTTATTGCCATGGAAAATGGGTTGGCCTCTGGTGTGGGACGCGACTTGTGTCGACACCCTTGCTCCATCCCATCTTCCTAGCTCGGCGGGCTGTGCTGGCGCTGCCACTGCGGCTGCGGAGACCCTCAAACGGCGCAAATATAGCAACATCATAGGAAACTATGACTTTGAGCCGTTTAGGGTGGAAACGCTCGGGTCATGGGGTCCGAGTGCGCGTCTCCTTTTTAAGGAAATAGGAAGAAGACTGGTCGACACTTCACGTGACCAGAGGGCTGGCTTGTTTTTCGGCCAGAGAATTAGCGTTGCCATACAACGTGGCAACGCTGCCAGCCAGGGCACGTTTCCAGTGGACAGCGATGCGGAGGAATATTTTGATGCACTCTTTTAATTTATACATATAGTTTAGTCTAGATATAATTTTTCTTTGTTTTTACATTAGATTTAGTTTAGATTTATATTGTATTAATTTAGGACAAAATATATTAAAACTGTTTTTATTAAGATTTTAGAAATAAAAATTATTTCATGCTAAAAAAAAACTTAAACTCATGCAGGTTTTAAGAAAGTACGTAGAGGTATAATGTCCTCAAATTATCATGACGGCTTCTTACAAATACATACAATTTTCTTTGTTCTTGGTCCTTTTGTCCTTATCTGGTTTGAACATTTTAGATTGTGTAGTTATTCACACAAAGCAGCGATGTGTGTGAGATTGCCCCCTTCAAAAAAAGACAGACATTTTTGTATTGAAACAGAACGTTTTTGGCCAGTTCTGACTCCCCCCGCCATCCGAACCCCCTAGTCGCCGCAGCGGCCGACTACAGTCCCTCTCTCATAAGTAAAGTTCGCCGTCCCAGGCACACACTTTTAGAACCCGACGACGAAATAACCCTCCTCCAGGAGGCGAGTAAATCGACCAGCACACTACACAACGTCCGCCGCCGTCCGGCATACCGTCCTCGCCGACGAGGCCCGTCGCGACGTCCCACCGCCGCCGGTCACGATCCACCGAGCTCTCCCGTCGTAGAGCCGGTCGTCTCTTCAGACTCCGCAGTCACACCGATAATTCAGCCCTCATCAAGCTGTCTCCCCCCCCTATGTCCACGCCAGCAACGCCCTAAGCCGAGGTCCGAGTCCCACTAGGGGTCGCCCTTAGTGCTGTTGTTGCAGGTAGTCATGATGTTAGTGTAGTACAAGTAGTTAGCTTAGGTTAAGTATTTTACTTCCCCCCCATTGGCTGGAGACCCTTCAGGTCTCGCCAATAACTGCCCGGTTACGTAGAAACCGTCCCCTAGGACGACCTACAGCAGTCCAATAGAAAAAAAAAAAAAAAAAAAAAAAAAAAACCAGTTCTGACTGAGTAGACCGCTTTGCTCCAAGTCTCCGGTAGATTGTAGTGCCCAACAATGTAAAAACAAACAACACTAAGAGAGGTTACGCACTGCATCCGATCCGAATCCGAGAAAATACGTTCCGAAGTAGTCATAGAACAATTTTACGCACTAGATCCGACTTCCGTCATCCGATTTCTCTCCGTGAGTTTCCAATTCGGAAGAAATTTGACGGACCGAAGTAGCCGTAGCTGTTTGTGTGAATGCTTTCGCATTACCTAGGATTCAAATCGGACGCCAAATGGAAATGCCAAAGATGGCCCCTGAATTGTTTGAATTTGGATCAGAGATCGGATAAGTGCGCAAGCGATATCCGAATTCGTTCCGAGTTTTTTAGACTCTAGATTCGTATTTTCACGTATTCGGATCGCATGCAGTGCGCAAAGCAATATTCGAATTCGGTCCGAGTTTTTTACATTCTTATTTTCACGGATCCGGGTCGGATGCAGTGCGTAGGTAATCGCTGTTACATCGCAAAAAGAATGAATCGTTTGAAATTCCATTCATATTGTTTGGTTACGTATTCTACGTCAATAGTTTTGGTGCAATGATTTCACGTGACAGCGTAGGGTTCCTTCAGACGCCAGCGGGCATTCTCATACCGCGTACATTTGAGGAGTCACAGGTTTAAGTAACTAAGTAATCAAATCGCGTTGTAAACAGCTAATAAGTTAGTAAAATGAACGTTATTTTTATACTGATTTTAATGTGTGGTAGGGGTAAGTATTTTTTTATTTGAATATTTTGTTCTGCTAAAATACCCGTTAAGGGATTGTTTAGAATGTGTAACTATACTCTTTTCACCCAAAGATGAGTCCTGACAGCTCAGACATTTCGTAAATTGTAGCCGAAAGGAAACCTTGAAATAGCAATAATATAGGTACAGACGTCAGCACATCAACCTACTACAATATGTCAAACTTTAATAGATTTTCAACTTTATCGCGAAAGCATTAGGTTCAAGGTTGACTGGGAAAATTTGACAGTTTCGTATAGATTGACCTGCTGGCGTCTGTACATGTTTTGTTTTTTTTTTTTAAATTCGACATTCTTTGTATGGTAACGTATTGTCAGGAATCGAAATGTCGAACGATGCCGCAAATAGTTATAATGGCGAATAGGTAGTCGAATTGTACGCAAAAAATATTTGACATCAAAAACTATACTATACACTGACTGCTTAGTCCCTATAAATTCGAAAACCGTGACACAATTAATCCCTCTAGTGGTCTCGAACATTCCAATTTTCGGTTTTTCAAACTAAATGGTATGAATAGGGTTGCCAACTTTTTTTGACAAAAAAAAAACTTATGAAATTGTTTGAATAGGAAAAAAAAAGCTCATCATACCTATTTGGAAGAAAAAAAAAGTATTTTTCGTGTTTTTATTTCCTTAAAAACATACTTTTGGGAGGTTTCAGCACATGCTAACAATTTTCTGTTATCTTTGAACGTTTCAAAGCTAGTTTTACAATCGAACAAAAACGGAACCTGTCACATTTGACATCTAACATTTTGTTTAGTACTTAATTAATAATCGTTTTCATCATATTATGTACTTATGTTCTGTTTCATAAAAACGACGTCGTCGACGTCGACGTTTTGTTTGATAAATAGTTCAATATTTACCCATATGAGTGTTTCGTTTTATGCATCACAGTAAAGATAGGAAATAAAGTATTTTCGCATACTTTATTTTTATGCAAAAGTATAAAGTATATTGGAAATAAAGTAGGATATGTTATTATAAAGTATGGTTGGCAACCCTAGGTATGAATCCTACCGAAATCCCACGATTTTTTGTTTTGTTATTATTAATAATAATTGAAAACTTGTTTCCGCATCGTACGGTGCTGAAAAAATTAGCAATCATCTTGAATGTGATTTTCTGCATTTTATGTCGCACAGCTGGCAACCTCAGCCAATACCAAAAATGAAAATAATATTTTTGTTACAGTTGTTCAAATCACCTCAATCAGTTCTAAGTGGACACCTCTCAACGACATTGTCTTTACGAATATTCCGTCTAGTGGTACGTGGATACTATGATTTTAATTGATTTCTACAATGAACTTTACTAACATGTCTATTTATACAAGGTTAGTCGGAAAGGGGGTACTAATCCGCGGCCCACAAAGTATCACAAGCAAGTGTTAAAATTTCAAAATTCGTCAATTTTTATTTCAATACAATTTTTTTTATTTTGATTTTTAGGGTTCCGTACCCAAAGGGTAAAACGGGGCCCTGTTACTAAGGCTCCGCTGTCCGTCTGTCTGTCCGTATGTCATCAGGCTGTATCTCATGAACCGTGATAGTTAGACAGTTGAAATTTTCACAGATGATGTATTTCTGTTGCCGCTATAACAACAAATACAAAAAAAAACCGGCCAAGTGCGAGACGGACTCGCGCAAGAAGGGTTCCGTAACATTACCTATAAAAACGGCAAAAAAAAACATGTCTGTTGTATGGGAGCCCCCCTTAAATATTTATTTTATTTTAATTTAATTATTTATTTTTAAAGTGAATATATAGCTAAATATTCTGTGAATATTTCAAGCATCTACCTGTAGCCGTTATCAATATCGAGCAAAAACGGGCAAAAAAATCACGTTTGTTGTATGGGGCCCCCTTAAATATTTATTTGATTCAATTTTTTTGTATTTATTGTTATAGCGGCAACAGAAATACATATCTGTGAAAATTTCAACTGTCTAACTATCACGGTTCGTGAGATACAGCCTGGTGACAGACGGACAGACAGACGGACAGACGGCCAGACGGACAGCGGAGCCTTAGTAATAGGGTCCCGTTTTACCCTTTGGGTACGGAACCCTAAAAAAACAGAATAAAATAAATATTTAACGGGGCTCCCATACAACAAATGTGATTTTGTTGCTCGTTTTTGCTCGACATTGATAACGGCAACAGGTAGACGCTTGAAATATTCACAGAATATTTAGTTATTATTAACTTTAAAATTAAACAAATATTAAAGGGTCCCATACAACAAACTTGATTTTTTTGCCGTTTTTATAGATAATGGTACGGAACTTTTCGTGCTCGAGTCCGACTCGCACTTGGCCGGGTTTTTTTTAATATTCTTCACCCCTGCTTTAGTTACGAATTCAGAAAATGGTGCTTCTAATCCGTGACCCCAAATATGACTTAAAACTGAGGGATAGATAGATTTTAGCGTATTTTTTAAAAATCTTTGTTCAGCTATTTCTCTTTTTTTATTTTATTTTAGTATAGTTTTTTCAAAAATTCTTCACCCCTGCTTTAGTTACGAATTCAAAAAATAGTGCTTCTAATCCGTGACCCCAAATATGACTTAAAATGTAAACACAACTGATCACAACTCAGGGATAGATAGATTTTAGCGTATATTTTTTTAAATCTTGGTTCAGCTATTTCGCTTAATTTATTGATTTAGGGGAAAGTTGTAGAAGAAAAGTTACTCATTATTATGGGTACTTTAGCACCCTTTCGGATTAGTACCCCCTCTCCTACTAACCTTGTATATCTATTTATATATTATACCTAATCTTGTTAGAGTATGGTAGATAAGTAGAGAAGATAGCGAGATCGAAAAAAAAATCTGCTGTTCCTGTTATCGCTAGTGGGTAACACTGGGCAATGTTGATAAAGGAGGGTAGTCGTCGATATGGATCGGCCCACCCGAGGTTATAAAGGCGGTGGTCATTCGACGAAGCGGGAGCATTCCGTGTTGAACAGCTGAAGAAGTCTGACCTTTTATATCTGATTAGCTTGTCCTTATTTTATGATCTTGTAATAATTGTGTAAAGTAATATACTGTGATCTAGTTAATGTTACTAATATTAACCCAAATACAAGTACTCTCAGTGGTGGAGAGTCTATGTTGGTTTTATTTACTGTGTTTACCTTGCTCGCAATCCTGACATACCGATATTAGCTAAAACTGTAATGATAGAATCACCCCTGAACGATTATGTTGTTGTGTCTTTTACATCAGAAGTGGAACAAGAAAAAACCAGTCCACATTATGATTGTATACCCACATGTAAATATTTTATGATCTTTAAAATCCCCTGTAGACGGACTGACAAAAACTTGATTTCGACTGATATTACAATGGTGAGAAATGTGAGAACGAGAAAATGTGATAAATCCGGTGAGTCACAACCATTTTGTTAAGTGTGAAGGAAGTTTGATAAAGGAAATATAATATGAGTGGTTATTTATTCGTGTAAAATAAATATTAAATGATATCTTTGCTTATTCATGTAAAATAAAAGAGATGTTATCTGTGTTTATTCGTGTAAAATAAATAAGATGATATCTGTGTTTATTCGTATAAAATAAATATGATGGTAACTGTATTTATTCGTGGAAAATAAATACGGCATCTGTATTTATTCGTGTAGGAAAATACATTGCAAGTCGTATTAGAGTTTGTGGTGAGATGCAACCAGGGTTGATCTTTGGCACCGCCCGGTTTGGCCAGCCGGGGTTGGCCAAAGGCTTCGCCTGGGGAAAACTGAAACTCTAACGTGGCGAAGCAATTGTTATAGGGCTGGAACCAAGGCGGGATATGCCATGATATGGCTAGATCCAAGGCGGGTGATGCCATGTTGATAAAGCAGGATCCCAGGCGGGTGATGCCAAATGAGTTGGCTAAATCCAAGGCGGGTGATGCTATTAATTGATAAATGAAAATGCAGTGAAAATGAGATTCTGTTTTGAATTAATGTTTTGAAAAAGTTTTGAAAATATTGATATTTGTTTTGATTGGTTTTGTTATAATTCTTGTTGTAGAATGGTACAAAATAGTGTATTGAAATTAAAAAGTAGTTTGTTATTATTACTTATGGTTTAAAATGTATTTTTTGTAGACGAAAACAGGAAATTGTATTTATTATTGATGATAATTACTATGATGACTTCCGTTAAAGATTAATTTGTCAAATTTATTTTAAATAAAAAATAATTTGACTTATTTTCGTTAAAGATGTGTTTAATATGTATTGTATTGTTGTAAAAAGGTTGGATTATTAGCGCAATATAGAAATGTTATGTTTAAAACATCATGTCAGTTTTGTAAAATGAGTTTGTGAATAATTGAGATACCTATTTGATCACGAAAAATGATACTTAAGTATTATGATTTTGGAATAATTGAGATAATATTTTAAGTGTTTATAATTATGTACTATGATACTGTGAATAATGATTATAAGATATTTAACCATGAAACATTTAGGATGTTTGTTTTCTGATTTTGTGAAGAATTGAGATATTTAAGAATGTAGGATTTTGTGAATAATAATGAGATAATGAATCGTGAATTATTTTAATCGTTGTTATGTACTATGAGTTTGTGAATAATGAGATATTTAATCTTGAAATATTTTAAGTGTTTAACGTACTATGAGTTTGAAGTGTTTATATGCTGGTACAATGAATTGTGAATAATTGAGATATTTAATCATGGAATATTTTAAGTGTTAATGTACTATGAGTTTGTAAATTATTGAGATATTATGTTCTGATTTTGTGAATAATTATGAGATTTTTACGAATGAAATATTTTAAGTGTTTATGTATTATGGCTTTGTGAATCGTTGAAATATTTAACCAAGAAATATTTTAAGTGTGTATCATGAATTTGTGAAAAACTATAATGAGATATTTAGCCCTGAAAAATATTGTAAATGTATTTAAATGATTTTATGAATTTGTGTATGATGAGATTGTATGTTTATGTACCTATTATGATTTATTGAATAACTAAAATTTGATGTTTAACCAAAGTAGAACTGTCTAATAGGCATCTGAGATAGTATTTTATGAAAATGTGAAAATGTTGGAAATCTAATGTGTGGATGTTTGTAAGATGTTGATACGAGAAGTTATGAACGAATATAGAACTAGGTTGATACTGAATGAATATCAACTAGTTTAAGTCATGGGTGATGAGCTTGTTGGCCGTCGATGGGATAACAAGCTCTAATCGATTCAAACATTCTTTGGATGCTCTTCATTTTACTTTGGTCAAAGACATGAGTAACATGACGAGGTCAAAGATGAGTGATCAGGTGTGGCCGAGATGTGTACTGTATTATTTGTTTCTGTTTAAGGTCCAGAGGCGTCACTGAAGTTAAGCCTTGATGTACAATCTTGACGATGGGGTTGATGGTGCGTCGACCACCAACCACCAACACACGAGGACGTGTGTTTTGCAGGAGGGCCGTGTTATCGCTAGTGGGTAACACTGGGCAATGTTGATAAAGGAGGGTAGTCGTCGATATGGATCGGCCCACCCGAGGTTATAAAGGCGGTGGTCATTCGACGAAGCGGGAGCATTCCGTGTTGAACAGCTGAAGAAGTCTGACCTTTTATATCTGATTAGCTTGTCCTTATTTTATGATCTTGTAATAATTGTGTAAAGTAATATACTGTGATCTAGTTAATGTTACTAATATTAACCTAAATACAAGTACTCTCAGTGGTGGAGAGTCTATGTTGGTTTTATTTACTGTGTTTACCTTGCTCGCAATCCTGACATACCGATATTAGCTAAAACTGTAATGATAGAATCACCCCTGAACGATTATATTGTTGTGTCATTTACATTCCCTACATTTATGTTCGTATAACTCGTCAAAATGAACAGCAGATTTTTTTTCGCGATTTCATATTTGGTCCCATAGTAAAAGTTGTTCATAATGATGAGTACAGTGACCCCTTAAAAGGTTGAGCGTTATTTAAGTTACACCTTGTATAGTAAATCAATTTGCGTCATAAGCTATAGCTATACAGGGTGTAAACGAATTCGTGTAATTCCTTCAAACCGCGTGATCTACTGGTGACACTGATTGACCCTGAATAGGTTTCTTTCAGAATCAACAAAAAAAAAAAAAAAACGAACCATGGTATTCTGTATCTGAGTAATTTTAGCGTCCCAAGTTACCTGACTGCGTGGAGTGATATCGCGCTAGTCGTGCCCGTCAGCTGTGTCGCCGTGCCTTCATTCATTTACGCATGGCATTGAAATTTTCTGTCACATAAAATAAATATTTGGGAAAAAAAGTTCATTTTTATTTTTAATCAATCTAAATCCCGTGCGGGGTTAATCTATACCATTAATAGATCATGTGGTTTGAAGGAATTACACGAATTCGTTTACACCCTGTATAGTATGAAGTTCACACTTTACGCTATATCGTAAGCCGGTCTGCTATGTATAGCAAGTTATTTGACGGCGATCCATCGGGCGTCGGACGGGATAGAAGTGAGGCGGGGCGGGGCCCGAAGAATCGTACGATATAGTTCTGAAAATCGCTCAAGTTTATCGCGTATAACAAACCAATCTTTATAGCATAGCGTCGTGTGAACGTGTTCATATAAACGTATGCTGAGCGATATCGCTGTGCTATACAATATTTGCTATAAGCTATGTATATATTATAGAGTAGTCTGAAGTCTGAACTGTGCTTAATTTACTATAATCACCCACAAGAACTACTTGTCTTCTTTTGATTATTAATGTAATATCTATCCTTTTCAGCGGATTCCGTAACTGAATATTTATTTGGCAATTGCGCCAGACAAGACAAATGGGTTCGCCTCCAAAAACAATATGAAGGCTCTTATTTAAAAGGGCAAGCTGTTCTTCGGGTAACTATTTGAGTGTCTTATTTGTATGTTTTTCTATTCTACTTTTTTCCGTTTTTCGATACCTTTTGCTTTTGTCATACCTGCGGTGCGAGCACGGATCTTTTATCGAGTCAAATTTGACATAAGATGTAGATAAATCGACAACTGTTGTCATTTTATCTATATCTTATAATTATCAAAGGTAAATGGGCATTTTGTTCGGACCTATGACACACCAGAGACCACTAACGAAACTATTAGTCGGAGTATGTTAAAGACCATGAATACCTACTACCCAATGAGATGAGTTGCATTCCTCAAAAGTATAGGAAAGTTTTTTTTAGCAAAACAAGAATTAATATAAAAAAAGGACTTTCGTATATCCATATTCTTGTAAATATATAAAATGTTTACAAAAATACACAAAGACCTTTCTAAAAAGGTACAAGAATGTTTAGGAGTTTTTCTATCTTGTTCCCCGCAGTTTCTTGAATCACATAACTTTTTTTCCCCCATACATTTGGATTAAAATAAATACATTCTGTGAAATGTTAACCTTCAAAACAAACCACATTTCAATAATGGACGCGTACTTTTGAGGTACCGGGTCAAAAATGCCCAATGACCTTTGACGTTTAGAATAGATAAATTTCGCGAATCGACTCGATAAAAGATCCGTGCTCGCACCGCTGGTAGGTGCTCCACAAATGGAAGGTACTTTTTTAACATAGGTTACCTGTCTTATCTATTTTAACTTACTGCCTGAGTGCCTATATTTTGTGGTGATAGTATTTTCTATGTGTACATATAAATGGATAGGAAAGAGCTAGGCATCAACATTAACGGCGAGTACATCACTCACCTTCGGTTTGCCGACGATAGTCATCATGACTGAGACCATGGAGGACCTCAGTACAATGCTCGATGACCTTAGTAGAGCTACCGAAAGAGTGGGTCTTAAAATGAACATGGATAAGACAAAGATCATGTCAAATATCCATGTAACACCCACTCCCATGAAGATCGGAGACTCTACACTCGAAGTTGTCGACGATTATGTTTACCTAGGGCAAACTGTCCAGTTAGGTAGGTCCAACTTCGAGAAAGAGGTCAATCGTTGAATCCGACTTCGCTGGACAGCGTTCGGGAAGCTGCGTAGAATCTTTTCGTCCCAACTACCGCAGTGTCTCAAGACGAAAGTCTTTGACCAGTGCGTGTTGCCAGTGATTACATACGGCACTGAAACGTGGTCGCTCACAATGGGCCTCATAAGAAGGCTCAAGGTCACCCAAAGGGCAATGGAGAGGGCTATGCTCGGAGTTACCCTGCGTGATCATATCAGAAATGATGAGATCCACAGGAGAACCAAGGTAACCGACATAGCTCGAAGAATTGCCAAACTTAAGTGGCAGTGGGCGGGGCACATTGCTCGCAGAACGGATGGCCGATGGGGCCGAAAGGTTCTGGAGTGGCGGCCGCGTACCGGAAGACGCAGCGTGGGTAGGCCTCCCACAAGGTGGACCGATGATCTGGTGAAGGTCGCGGGAAACCGCTGGATGCGAGAAGCACAGGACCGGTCGATGTGGCGATGCTTGGGGGAGGCCTATGTCCAGCAGTGGACGTCTTTCGGCTGAATGATGATGATGATGATGACACATATAAATGTGTAGACTAGTAGATATTAAAAAAAAAAACCGGACGGATTATTAGGATAACCACTTGTTTTAAATCTATTTGACTTAAGCGGTCTAACGGATTTTATGAATCCTAATAAGAAGCGCTATGAGTATACCTAGTATATTTCTACTATGTGACTTATAAAATATTTAATTAATTTCAGCGTTTCGAAGAGTCACTTGGTTCGAAGAGTCACCTTCCACGGTGCGTGCGCATTCGGACAAGATCTAGTGTCTCCGACATGGTTCGGTATCATGCTTACAAATTCAACATATGCATGGGTAGAGTCGTATATAGTTATTTGGGAAAAAAGTCTACTCATTGCTTCTTTGAATGGTACATGCCGGTAGAAATGCAAGGGCACGTCATGTGGGAGTTAACGTTCTTTCACTAAGTTTAATTTTAAATCAAAATAGACATCCATCTATCCGTCCTGTTGTTTGGAACAAGGGATCTGGCAATACTTAAGGCGCTTTCAAATTTGACGGTTCCCGTTGAGCTGCAGCCGTGCCGCAGCGGTGCGGCTGTCGAGCTGTAAACGGGCGGTTGTGATTTTATATACCTATAGTTAACGCGACGAGAGAGTAGTGTGACGCCCGAACTGCTGCCGTACGTGCGCGGTACGAAAGACGCACTGTTCTCAGGCGTCAACTGTATGAAAAAACACAACCGCCCGTTTGCAGCTCGACAGCCGCACCGCTGCGGCATGGCTACAGTCCGACAAGAACCGTCTAATTTGAAAGCGCCCTTATTCTAACTCAGCAACAGAAAGGTTCAAATTAAAAAAAAAAAAAAACAGTTAACCTAAATAAGTAATCTTATGTAAAATGCAGGTTTTTAGAAAGTGCGTACAGGTATAAAATAATGTCCTCAAAAAAACAATGAGACCGAATGTCGACGATTTTCCTACTAGCCAGCGGTGATTTAATTAACTTTTCTTATTAAAAACAAAATATGTACAAAATAATCTAGGAATGTTTTTTATTTATACATCGCATTGCGTATTTCCCTTTCCGTGTCCAACTGGCGACACCGGTCTCGCGAAATCCGCACGCTTTTGTATTACTACGGAATTCTACTAGCCCGTGTTCAATTCGGGGATGCATGAAAAGAGCCTCCACGAGTGACGACACTTCAGTACGTCCGGCGCACCCTGGGCAGTCAGCCTCGCTACCATCCTTGCTGACAGGCTAATCTTTTCACCACGGCATGAGCTATCCTTGTATAGCTCGTGCCGACACGATAGAGAGAATTCGCGCCAACAGGGCTTCGTTCGCTCGCTTCGTTCGCTCACTCTAGCCCCCGTCATCCCCTTCGAACCTAACCTATCCGTGTCGGGGTGCCACGGGGGTGCTTAGGCAGAAATAGCGCATTAATTTGCTCCCTAAGATTTGGTAATCATTCACTACATTTGGTGTTCGAATACAATTTGAAGTGCAGTTGTGACTAAAGTAGCAAGTACTATTGTAATTTTAGACTTTATTTTTCTGGTCTCGAGTATATATTTTTGGTAAAAGAACTAAGGGTATCAAAGCAGTTTATGGTGGTCATTATATTTAACCCCGTTAAAAATAGCTCCTCAGACAAGAAAACGCCAAACGTATGGTAGGTAAATACCATTTACCATACGTTACAAGAAAGTCGTGCAAACATTTACTGTTAACTGACTATCAAGTTTTTTACCGCCCGCCATGTTTTATATCCGCTTGCCGGTCAGTCGGTCAATAAGACCGTACATCGATCAGTAGCGGGTTAAAAATATTTTTGGTACGATTAACCCACTTGTAATTATCGTTGTGTATATTTTAACACGTGTTTCGTGTAGATATATCGCTTACCTTTTTATGAGGTCAAATTTTTATAAGTCTTGTATGTACGTTGTAATGTAACAGACGGCCCCAGGATCTCCTGAGAGCACGTCTGCTACACCAGTTGTAAAGAATTTGTAGAGCATTCAATAACTAATACATAACAACAATAATAAAGTGCTTATACGAGTAAGAGTCAGCATAGCTTTACGTCACTTGCAGTAGTCAGCGAGTTCCTTCTTGTATTCACAGCGTTCGTCGATGGCCCACACAGCCATCTGATGGAAACCGGCGGCAGCAAACAGACCGGCTGTACCATTTAGTCGTAGTCATAGTAGTAGACGTAGACGACAGCAGGTCCGATCGCCGATCTCACAAGTGTAGGTAGGGCAGGAGACGAAGTGAAAAGAAGGGAGAAGGGGTTACCACCGGGGCGCAGCTTCTTTATCTGGCTTTCCAGTTGGATAACATGCCACAGCTGTTAATAACACCAAGGGAAACACGTAGAAATTCCACAAATGCTTTTTATTTAACTTGATACGCTTAATTTCAGTAAAATATCAAAAACTGTTCTGCTGTAGAAATATTCCAAATTTCAGTTTATTACATTTATCAATATAAATTATACAGAAAGAAATGGTATCAAAAAAATCACCATGGTCAAAAAAACAATCTCCCAAAAGCCAAGTCTAAATTAGAATCCCATCTGTCATCAATAAAAAAGTATAAAATATAAATAGCAAGTAGGTAGGTGAATGACCATGAAGGTGATACTACAACGTTAGGGTAAAATGTATGGTTTGTGTATTACGTAATGTTACTAAAGACTTTTTAATTTTTTTGTACAACGTGCATCCCAATTTTTTTTTCAATTTTTTTTTTCTTTTCCTTTTTTTTTGCTAAGAAAATAGTATTCGTTTATCATTGTTAATTGTATTTAAGATTCAAGCTTATGACTTTGGCATAGACATACAAGGCTCAGTTTTCTTCCTCTCAATTAAAAGGATAATTATTTAAAAGCACGTTTAAAAAAAATGCTGAAATCCACTCAGTAGCCGATTCTTTTAATAAACTGTTTTAGGGTTTGGGTTTATTATGTTACACGCTGTATATGTTTATTATGTTACACGCTGTATACGACCACAGATAATATTATTATACTTAATAATATTATTCTTTTACAATCGTGTGAACTAACCGGTTCAAGGCCAGTACAAACAAAAACCGGTCAAGTGCGAGTCGGTGCCGCGGTGAATACTTCGTATGATAAATTATTTATTAATCACCGCTTGTCATCTAGGTATTCTAATGGACTTGTTTGTAAACAGTTTTTTACTAACATGTTTTTGGCATCACCGCATAATTGTAAAACAAAATTCTATATGCCACGCCTATACTTATGTTGTCTGTTTGTGTGGAGGTTATTAAAGTTTATAATTTATACAAGCTTAGATAAATGATGGAATCAGGCGTTACTTTGCGGAAATCCATCACATACAAAAATGCAAATAGAATATCTAGCTTTAATTCGCGACGGACGCGAATTCAAGGATTCGCGTCCTAGCGGTCGAGGACTCAACATATCCTGAGGATGCCCCGTGCAGGGGCGAAACACGTGTCGTGTATTGGTTTGGTTGCACGTTGCATTATTTTTTCACTCTTTCTTCATGTGCATATATTTGTGGGCGGGAGGGTGGTGCTGCATACTGCATCCAAACTAGCGATCTTGTTCAGTGGAATTAAAGCTAGATATTCTATTTGCATTTTTGTATGACAAGCTTAGTTTTAGTATATACTAAACCTAGGACTAACACTAGGAGAATCGATTGACATATTTTTTACACCACAATTTTTTTTTTCTTACATTTCAATTTTGTTTCAGTAGGTTTCTACCCATAACAGAGTTGACGGGAAATCTTGAGGCTTGAGATGGTCCGCTTGGTCAGTTTCGTTGTATTAGACAACCCCTGCATAGCGCATCTCAGGCGGTGCTAATCCACGCTGAATCAAATTGAAGGCACCGACTTCTGAAATTGTGTGGCGCCACTTCAGAAAAAAACATTATTTCTGTCAACACACAACATATTGAAATTTCGTACGTACAACATTTTAGTCAAGTGTTGTAGAAATTTTCGAACACCAAATATCAACTCTTCTGGATTCGAAGTTTTAGCGATAAGTACCAAAAACGGCCGTTTTTAGCATTAATTACTAAAACTTCTAACCTAGGATGTTAAGTGTTGTTTTTTGGTGTTCGAAAATTTCTACAACACTTGACTAAAATGTTACGTACGAAATTTCAATATGTTGTGTATTGACAGAAATAATGGTTTTTTTCTGAAGTGACGCCACTTTCGGTGGGGGGAGCGCCTTAATTTTATAATATTTCCATATTACAGGAATAAGTAAACACGCGGTTTGCTAACTAAAATAAAACTCACAATTTGGCTAAATATGAAATTACTAGTTTAGTTGTCATTTTTTTCCGTGTGTGATTCCTCTAGTTCTTACGGAACTCTGAAAAGTAATAACAATGGAAATAAAACTACCTTGAGACGGGTTGCTATTCTTAAAATAGTTATTTACAGACAGACATTTATATATTTTAAAGAAAGGTATTTTATTTTTAACATTATTATTAATCACATCATGCTCGATTTCTCTAGTGAGGTGGGCAAAATTTCAACAAGTCTGTCTTGTAGATTTTGCTTCATCATAGGTATTGTGCCACAAACTTATCTGGGGAGTTACCATGATCTCTTAGAGCAAGAATGTTTTAATATTATTACGAGAGTGGGTAAGAGATGGCGCTACAGAGCTGCCCAAGTAACAAAACACGAAAATTATGAGGGCGCATTGTCAAATTTGAAATCAGCATAATTATTTTATCGATACAATTATTTTCGCAAGTGCAAGTTATGACAGAGTTACGATCCACGAATGTTTTGAAGTTTGCTTTTTATTACATGTTATGCAACAATTACCGATATATTTTGTTGACCACAATACAAACAAAATGTGTGATAAAAAAGATCACTGGAATCGTTTACGGTGCAAAATAGCACTTTAAACATGTTTTGGTTACTTTTATAGTGCAAATTTGTGACATAAACGATGCAGAAGCACTATTTTAGTACTAAAAAGCGTTTCTCGACACTTTTACTTTTCAACTATAGAGCTGATTTATCACCGTGAGAGCCTTTATGTTTGTAATGTTTATAGAATAAATCAGTGATAAAACTAGGGCCTATTTGGGGTTCTGTAAACGTTTACAACACCATTATAGTGCTAATCATGAACACTAATTAGCACGCTCCAAAACGCTCTCAGGACTTTTATAGTATCAAATTTTGTTACTTGGGTGTCTACCATCATCATTCAGCCGATAGACGTCCACTGCTGGATAATCTGGACATAATATAGAATACAAAAATATTTATTTATTCAACTGCACTTGATGATGACGGTGATGGTGTAATAAGAAATACTTCATGAGTACACATATTATATTTCATAAACAAGTTCAAGGTTTAAGATCAAGGTTGAAACAGGTAGATAACTCAACGTTTGCTAGACCAAAAACTGGTTTTCTTCTTTTAACAACCAAACCGCTGAACTTGAGCAGATTATGTGCAATGAGTGTTTGGTTCCCGGTATCATCGAGGAGCTAGCCATAGGGGCGGCTGCCAGGGGCACAGAACTAAGGGGGCGCAAATTAGGCCGTACATACAGTATAATAGGGTATTTGACTGAAAAAATCTAATTAGTCCGTCAGTTAGATTATCAAAAAATATTTGACCCGTATGTTTTCTTTTGTTACGTAAACCAAAATTGATGAAAATACGACACTTTTAAATCTGGCAATACGTCACAAGTAGGGTTACCATCCGTCCGGATTTGTCCGAACATGTCCGGACTTCTACAGTTTTGTCCGGACTTTGTCCGGCTCTTTAATTTGTCCGGATTTTTTGGCTTAGATGGAATGCTAGTAATAAAACTTACATAAATAACCATCCTTTATTATGCCTACCATACCACTGTAACTAAGTGGGTATGTTTGCATTTTGTAACTAAAATGTCCGGACTTTTATTGAAATGGCAGGCTTTTTGTCAGGACTTTTCAAATTTCTAAATGGTAACCCTAGTCACAAGCAATTACAATTTTTACTTGCTTCTGACGTCATCACAAGCCCCCACTTTAGTTTTGATGCGTTTTATCTTCCCAAATATTCGTAGATTTAACAAAAGAAAAAATACGTGTCCATTATTTTTCAAAACTAACTAGCGGACTAATTAGATTTGCAATTTATTGATGCTGTCAACATGCCTATTATGTATACTAGATGGCTTCGCCCGCGTGGATGTTATTTATCGCGTATTCCGCGTTTTTAATAAAAGTAGCTTACCTATGTCTTTCTCCGGGTTCCAGACTGTTTCTGTACCAATTTTCAACAAAATCGGTTCAGTATTTTAGTCGTGATGAGGTAACATACAGACAGACAGAGTTACTTTCGCATTTATAATATTAGTAAGGATAACTGAAAAAATCCGTAGCAGATCTAGCGTTAAAATTATGATATTGATCTAAATGCAAATGAATTATTATGTCTAGACATTGAGAGTTACAAATATCAGAAAACCGTTACTGCCTTAATTTTTAACAAGACTCTTAATGTACGATTTCCAAATTCAAGCTTCTATGTAATAGTTATGTTTCATGTTTGCATGGTATTTACACTGCTTGGAACTCGGTTAGATCCGCACGTATGCCGCGGCAGCCGGTCGGCTCCTCGAGTATGCCGCGGCAGCCGTTCGGATGCTCGCGTACGTGGACGGCGGCGCTCGGCTGTCATCGCATCTGGTCGGCTCCGCTCGGCCACACCGCAGGTAGAAATTGACTGCGATAGCGGAAACGCGAACATGCGCGCGCATGCGCCCGGGTTCCAGCAGATTGTAGCCGTCGGGCGGACGCGGTCGGCTACGCGCGCATGCTCGAGCATCCGCTGCGATGCTCTGCGCTGCGCTCCTGCGTGGCCCGGTTTGTGGAAATAGTATATAATTCGCATAAACGGCTTAAACGCATTTCCTATTTAGCTTGGTTTTATTTGGGGGCGCAAAATATGTCTTTTCCCTGGACGCTCACGACTAGGCTTACCAACCTTAATGTATGAATTTATCGGGACTTTGGCAAACAAAATTCGGGATGTGGCAAAAAAAGCGGGACCCAACTGTCAAAGTATAGGGAAGCGAAAAATACAACAAGAAATTATTAAATAGTTTTATTATTTAATGTTATACTTCGGTATACAAGTACAAGACTTCCAACAAGTTACAACATGACAAAAGTTGAAAAAAAATAGGAAATGTAATAAAAATTAACAGAGAAAAGTAGTGGGAGGGAAGGTAGCGGGACGACGTTGAGCGAACCGCGCGAGCGGTGTTCGTTCGATGCGAGATACGCGGTCCCTCGCGATCTCCACTCTTCTAGTTAAACAAAACCTGCGTTCACTAAATTCCGACTTCTGCCCGAAGGTTTGGCCAAAGGTTGGTTTATAAAACGGGACAATTGGCGTCCCGCACACGTCTTTTGCGGGACACATCCTCTATCGCGGCATCCTACGTGAGCGATCTAGAAACGACGCGAAGCGGTGCGGCGCGACGCGAACAACAAACAGTCGATACCTATTGAAGTGGCCTACGTGACCAAACGTACGTGGAGTGCGGTGCGGCGCGGCGCGAAGCGAAGCAAACGCGATGAGCTGGCTTGATATTTTCGCGCGAACTGGATGCGGTGCCATACAGTGCTACTGAATGACGGCGGCACGCGGTGGGCGGTTTGCAAGGTCGTAGGACAAAGCCGCCGCTTCGCACAGCATCGCATTGAATTCGCGTATCACCGCATAGGATCGATTCGCAATTCGCGTCGCTTTGAACTGCCTACGTAAGTCGCCGCGTTAAGCTCTAGAAACGGGACGTCCCGGCTCTCGCGGGACGGTTAGCAAGCCTACTCATGACCCTAGGCTACACTATACAGAATGCTTGCTATTAAAGACATTAACTTTCAAAAAGCCCGTCCTTACTTTTGTTTTCCTTATAAACAAACACACATACAGTCACATACAAGGCAATGCCAGTTGATTGTTTTCTTAAGGTCACTCTTATTGATCTGACCTCACGGCTTCACGCGCTGTTACGAAACGCGGGTACCTAATAAAGGCACTGTTTAAACTCAGATTGACCGATTATAGTATTCAGACTGTCGGTTGTTCTTTTTTTGGCGGTTTATATACAGCACGACTGGTTGGTCGCTTTATATTCGAAAACCATGGACTCTACGTCATTCGGTACAATTTTTACTACGGGACAAACTCTGAATTCGGGGAAAAAACAGCTGTTCCATACATACAGTTTGTTAAGCAACATTGATTATTTTGTAGGACTCTACATAATTATACAAGGTTAGTCGGAAAGGGAGTACTAATCCGAAGCCCACTTATAGTATCGCTGATGACTGTTTGAAAGCAAGTGTTAAAATTTCAAAATTCGATATATTATTTCCAAATCAAATGATTTTTATTTTAGTTTTTTCAAACATTCTTCATCCCTGTATTAGTTACAAATTCAGAAAATGTTGCTTCTAATTCATGACCCCAAATATGACCTAAAATGTAAATACAGCTGATCATAACTGGGGATAGATGTTTTTTTTTTTTTTTTTTGCGATTTTTGAACTACTGTCTCTCTTAAACTATTGAGTTTTGGGAAAAGTTGTAGAACAAAAGTTACTCATAATTATGTGTACTTTAACACCTTTTCGGATTAGTACCCCCTTTCTGACTAACCTTGTATAAGGTCTTTCTTTAATAATCCACGATATTTTGCATAGCGTCTAAGTGAATGCTGAAGATAATATAATATAGGTATCACTGAAAATTAAATCAGTTTTTTTTTTGTAAAAATTGTTTCAGACGTCATTAATTTCGTTACTGGTTCTCTAAGTTCATACAACATCCATGCAAGAAAATGGCCCGCGTTGATATCTAGCGCCGTGCACGCTATTACACCTAAAATAACCAGTAAATTAATTGATTGATTTATTTATTAAATTATTTTTTAAACAAAATATATATTTAAACTATCAGATTTATTTTTTTGTGGTGGGTACATCATCTTCAGCATTTACTAAAGCGCTATGCAAAATATCGTGGATTATTAAAGTAAGACCTTAATATAATTTGCTCAGAGCTATTTTTAAACCTTACTCTTCTATGGCCTTCAGCTGAGCTACTGAGCACGTAGAAAGATGAGTAATCTTCCACACACAGTAATTGTCCATGATAGACTACGAAGGCACTGCTTGTAGTGCAACTAGAACCAAGATTTTTAGGAGAATTGGCAATCTTTAAGTAAAATCGGGGGGCATGCTGGGGTGTATTAAAAGAACCTCCACGAGTGATGGTAATTAAGTACGTCCAGCGGATCCTGCAGTCAGCCTCGCTATCAATCTTGCAGATTGACTTCTCTTTTTACCACGATCTCGAGAAGTCACGAGAAGAAGAAGGGTGCTTCTACGCGTATTCTACATACACACCTAAGACATCCGTAACGAGACCCAACAAAAGAAATTTCTCTTTTTTTTTCCGTCCTGAAATCTTTGTGTAGCCAGGCTCAAATGGGATTGGGCGGGTCACGTCAGCCGCATGCATAATGACCGCTGGGCATACTCTCCGCACTATGGGTTCCTGAAGATGGACGGGGCGCCGCAGAGGTCGGCTCAGAAAGAGCTGGCGAGATGACCTAGATGCGTACCCAAGGGGCTGGTTAAAAGTTGCGTGGGAAAAGAGTACATGGAAGAACTTGGGGGAGAACTTTGCCCAGCAGTGGAAGAGTATCCCAATGCAAGACCAAACACTTCATTCCTTCCAAAGTTCTAGAACTGTGTAATTTTTGCAACACCACGTAAAGAGATGTTGATGGTAACGACTCTGCACTGTCCAACCCCTGATTTAGAACGATTCAATTAGTCAGTTGTCAATTCGATAAGCTATCTCTTTCTCTCTCGCTACGAGAATCGAAGACGGAACGAGATAAGAAACCGGATTAGTCGATCCTGCTTATCGAAAAGGTTCTGAATCGGAGGCTGTACATCTAGTGCGACTGTGCAAATTTCGAAAAGACCAATCGTGTCTGTGAGGTCGCTAAACTGAATATTATATTTGTCTCTTTTCTCGTGTGGGTGGGTGTAAGAGAGATAGAATTTGGTGAGGTCCCGAAGATTATTACCGTTTTCGAAAGCTAACTCATACTTGGGGTACAGATGTTACTGGTAGGATACTAAGCGCTTCTCCTCATCCTTCATTATGCGCACAGCCAAGGTGTGGAGCTCCTTGCCAGCGTCAGTGTTCTCCACTAGCTACAACCCGTTAACCTTTAAAGCAAAAGTGAAGGCATCTTCTGGGTACCCTCGTTCCATCGTAGACCTCATGGATGAGGTGGACGGTTTCCATCAGGCGAGATTGAGGTCAAAAGCGGACACTATTATAAACAAAAAGATTTTTTATCTTGTCTACGTACTAAGTATTAACTAAAAAAAGGTATAAAAATCTTACTCGTATCCGGAGAAAACGGCGTGGCTATAGTAGTGGAGCGTCGTTCAAGGTCAGCGCGTTCCGGCTTGCGCACACGCATTCTACTCGTATGTTGCCGATATTTTTTGCGCTTTTACTTACGAAAGTGGAATCGAATTTCTTTGGGGGGAAATGTTTTGTGCGCGCCCTCCTGATAGGAAGTTGTTGGCCGATTTAAGCAAAATAACGATCGATCAGTTCGTGGATGTTTGGCGAACCTCCTTCATAAGGTATACAGGGTGTTAACGAAATCGTGTAATTCCTTCAAACCGCGTGATCTACGGGTGACACAGATTAACCCTAAATGGGAATTTTCAAAAATCAAACAAAAAAAATTAAAAAAGATTTTTGGTTTTCTATTTCTGAGTCTTTTTAGAGCCTAGAGTTATCTGACTGCAGAGAGCGATATCGCGTTAGTCGTTCCTGCCAGCCGTGTCGCCGTAGTTTCATTAAATTATGCGTGGCATCGAAATGTTCACACAAATAAAATGATTTTTCACAAAAAAAAAAAAAAAATTTACTGAATCCTTATATGTTAGATGGTTTAGATATGATCGGTAACAAAGCCGCATGAAAAAAAAAGATTTTTATTTTTTTATTTTTAATCAAGCTAAATCCCGTGCGGGGCCAGTCTACACCAGTAGTAGATTAATGTGGTTTTAAGGAATTACACGAATTCGTTAACATCCTGAGGTGTTAAAAAATTAACTAAGAATTTTATGGGGTTACTGGGTATCGGAAATTGAACAACTTTTGTTCTACAACTTTTCAAAACTCGCCATTTTTTTTAAGCCTTTCCGTACTAATCATTTTTTTTATTTGTATGCAAAGTTATAAAAAATAGTCACATCAGTGGCGAAGGCTCCATACAACTCGATTCCTATCGGCTTCCCTTTCGAAATATGTGTGGCAAATACTAGTATCTATTATTTTCAATTATCATTTAAGCAAATAATTGGTCCGGCTTCCCTTTTAAGAAAATTCACCCTTCGCCACTGAGTCACATCCATCCAATCCATCCACATACTTGTGGGCGGGAGGGGGTTGCTGCATACTGCATCCAAACTAGCGATCAGGTTTGACGGAATTATAGCTAGATATTGTAATTTGTGCTATCCATGTTGGGGGGGGTTTGCCATAATCGCCGCGCTTAGCAGGCGGGCTGGCGATCTCAGTATAGTTGTTAAAGTACTCAGAGAACCTCATAAGAAGGCTCAAGGTTACCCAAAAGGCAATGGAGAGGGCTATGCTCGGAGTTACCCTGCGTGATCATATCAGAAATGATGAGATCCACAGGAGAACCAAGGTTACCGACATAGCTCGAAGAATTGCCAAACTTAAGTGGCAGTGGGTTAGGCACATTGCTCGCAGAACGGATGGCCGATGGAGCCGAAAGGTTCTGGAGTGGCGACCGCGTACCGGAAGACGCAGCGTGGGTAGGCTTCCCACAAGGTGGACCGATGATCTGGTGAAGGTCGTGGGAATCCGCTGGATGCGAGAAGCACAAGACTGGTCGATGTGGCGATGCTTGGGGGAGGCCTATGTCCAGCAGTGGACGTCTTTCGGCTGAATGATGATGATGATAATGATTGTAATTTGCATATTTGTATATCGGTCCTACATAGGTATTGGATTTGAATTCGGATCAAGGATCAAAGTAAGAGAACCTATTCTCACGCGTTAAAATGAGTGTTGAACTTATTAAATGACATTGAAGTACGGTACCTATTTCCGTTGTTTTTATTCAGATGTAGTGACAAGGACAACAGAAAAACATTAAGGTAGTTACAAATAGCTCACCTTCCTACGTAATGTTAATGTTGTGTGAGTCATTATGGAATACGAAATACTATACTCGCCTACGGCTATTGTAGTATTTCCTTAGTAGTAGAATGTATAGTTTATACATTTAAATATTGTAGAATGTATAGTGTATAAAAGGTAAAAATGTGCGAATAAAAGGTAAAAAAAAATATGGTGAAAGAACTATTTTATTTTACGAATCCATTAAAAATGCTTAATTTAAAAAAAAACGTCGGTTTTTATTGAGATTTTGAAAAAAATTTCATTTTTAACGGATTTTTAAAGCAATTTTTATTATTTTTATAAATTATTTTACGATCAAAGGTTTGTTTAACTTTTACACAATATTTAAATGACCAGACTATACATAAAGATTCTCTACAAGGTTAGTCAGAAAGGGAGTACTGATCCGAAAGGGTCAGGGATTACTATGGGTATGTACCCATAATAATGAGGAACTTTTGTTCTACCACTTTCCCCAAAAGTCAGTAGTTTATGAGAAATAGCTGTTCAAAAATTACAAAAAAAATGTGCTAAAACCTATCTATCCTCAACTATGATCAGCTGCGTAATTTACATTTTAGGTCATACCTATTTGGGGTCACGAATTAGAAGCTCCATTTTCTGAATTCGTAACTAAATTAGGAACGAAGAATTTTTGAAAAAACTAAAATAAAAATTATTATACCTACTTGGAAATAAAATTATCGAATTTTGAAATTTTAACACGTGCTTTAAAACTGTCATCAGTGATACTTTAAGTGGCCTGCGGATTAGTACTTATCCCCTTTCCAACTAACCTTTTATACAATATTTAAATGACCGGACTATACATAAAGATTCTCTATTAGAGAAACTGTGTCCGATAAATGGCATTAGGACTAACATAATATATAGGACAATTCCCTCGTCAGCACATTGCAAACAATAGAATTTTACTTCTACCTTCCCCTTCGGGACTAAAAAGCGTGATGAGCATTGTAAGAATGATATCAGTATCCTTTTTTAAAATCAGTGACTCACAATAGAATAAAATTCGTATTACTGTGTTACATTGACATTTACTGATAAACCAATCAGAAGGTTATCAGCATTCTAGGTAGGAAACATACTTCGGTGATTGTTATCAAATAAACTAATATTCGGAGTAAATTGAACTTTGATAGTTGGTTTGGATATAAAAAATTAGAAGAGTGTTAGGTTGTAATCTTTGATCTAATTTGTATTGTTGTGTAAAAATTCTCGCTCGAAGGGTCCAGAGAAATTGACTACTGCCATCAACCGGGCACACATCCAGACTTCGGGCTGTTACAGAGAAATTCCACATGGAAAACCTAATGACACTGTGCCCGACCCGGGGATCGAACCCAGGATCTCACGCTCAGCAGTCACGCTTGCGACCACTATATACATATAGTTTTTTGTTATTTTTATATTTGGAACAGATAATATACATAAAATTAGACTCTTTTACGTGAAAAACACAAAATTGCAATTTGTGCCTTACAACAAGTTACTTACGTGGGTGGCATCGAAATATTCATTTAATTCTGTACTACACAGACTACACGAATGGTCAATTTTTCAAACTTTGACCTCATTTTACTGTGTTCTCCCGGGGCCTAAGAAAAGAAAATAATATGTAGGATTGTTTAGGACATTAAATGTTACAAATAGCAATACGAGTAGTTTCTGTTGGTTCTGGGTTTTTTTGCCCTTTCTCTTTGCCACGGAAAATTTGATCCATGATATCGTATCAAATATCAATTAATTTAATATTAAATAGATACATACGTACTCAAATACTTTCGTACTACTTTCCTCAAAAGGCCATTCTAGACGATGCGCTACATTGTTACACTCGCATAGTTTTATACCACAATGTCTGGACTTTAAAAGAGACCTTGACCTCTGATTTTGTTTCTTTTCTTTTCTTCTCAGAGCTAGTCAGATAAAAAATGCTGCGCCATCTAGTCTTAAAAAAACATTACATTGACTTGTAAAAGTGTCTGTAATAGATTTATTTACAGAAATAAATATCATTTAGATATGAAATTAAATTCGCGAATGATCATTCAACAAGTGTGCCAGTGCCACAGTTCTCCGTACAAGTGTATAATCTATGGTCAGTGTCATCAGTGTGATTCTGACCGTGCCGGACGTTGGACGTGCGTTCAAAAGTGCCGTGAAAAATGAACACGTGTTTAAAAACATAAATAATGATAATTGTGATACTCTGTGTTCCACTGTGATAATTTGGATTACGTTTTTGGTGTATAAGGTATGTTTATACAGTTGGTTTTGTATTTTGATGAATAGACGAACGTACCTAGTTTTTTTTAAATAATTATATTGTTGTTTTTATGTTACCTACCGCAGTATAATATACAATTAGTATTTCCCGCGTTTTTGATTACGTTTTTTTTTCTTTAAAGTAATGTTGTTATTAGTCATGTGTTTCGAAATAGGTACTTCAAGCCTATTATCGTATGTGATTGTGACATAAACACTTCTGTTTTCGTTTAAAGTTATGCCTATGAAGTTATTTTGCGAGATTTTCTTTACTTGGTTTTGCCTTTTTGCATTCTATTATTAGGTGAGTAGGTATAATTTACCTTATTTTGAACGACATAAGACCGATTCTTATGAATTACTGATTGGCATTGATTAAAATTAAGATTCTCGTTTCTTTACTTTGCATAGTATATCCTCCCATACATTAGTAGCTATCTCAAGTAAAATACCTCAGCTTACGGACTCAAAATGCCTAGTTTGGCAAAATAAATATGCTACCGTTGGTAAGCAAAACGATTCGGTTTTGGTAATGGGAACCGGACATTAGAGCTCCATATTATTGACGTATAAAATTCAACTAATTACAGTAGTCATTACACCTTGGATGGAACAAAAACTAGATATGTACAATCAACATCAAAAGTGAATGATGATTTTTAAAAAGTGTTTTCTGAATGAAAACTTGCTGATAGATAATTACTTTATTGTTAAAATTAATTAAGAACAGTGGTCGCAAAAACCGATTATTTCCAAATTATCAAAATATTCATTGGCTTTTGCCGTTGACTGTACAACCTAGGTAGGTATCTATACAAGGTTAGTCGGAAAGGGGTACTAATGCGTGGGCCACTTAAAGTATCACTGATGATGACTATTTTGAAGCAATTTGTGTTAAAATATCAAAATTCGATAGTTTTTATTTCCATGCAAATAGATTTTTATATTAGTTTTTTCAAAAAATCTTTATCCCTTCCCTACTTTAGATACTAATTTAGAGAGCGGATCCGTGACCCCAAATATGACCTAAAATGTAAACACAGCTGATCATAGCTGAGGATAGAAGGTTCAATTTTAGAGTATCTTTTATGAAATATTTGAACAGCTAATTCTCTTAAACTATTGACTTTTGGGGAAAGTTGTGCGACAATAAAATTCATTATTATGGGTGCTTTAACCCCTTTTTGGATTAGTACACCCTTTCCTACTAACCAATTAAAGTACATACTTTATAGCTACGGCAGTACGTGATACAGGTTGTCCCAAAAAGTAGTGTCAGAGCATCCTTAGAGATGCCCAAATCACCCCCATGTAAGTATGTTCCGCGATTTTCTGTAGTTTTCGAGTTATGATTTCTTTTCATGTTGTAATGTAACAAAACTCTGACTTTAATGACATTTACAAAAAAATGGCGGTGACATACTTACATGGGGGTAGGGTTACCATCCGTCCGGACATATCCGGACTTCTAGACTTTTGTCCAGACTTTGTCCGGCTCTTTAATTTGTCCGGATTTTTTGGCGTAGATGGAATACGAGTAATAAAACTTACATAAGTTAAAATTATCAAATAAGTCTTCAATCTTTATTAACTTCTCATTCATCTAAAAACAAGATATAAATCTTCTTTAACAATCAACTTAACGAGATCAAACAATAAATCTTTGCATGTTTGCATTTTGTGTTTGTGACTAAAATGTCCGGACTTTTATTGAAATGTCAGGCATTTGGTCAGGACTTTTCAAATTTCTGAATGGTAACCCTACATGGGGGTGATTCGGGTAACTCAAAGGATGCTCTGCCTATGGACTTCCACTTCACACTAATTTTTGGGACACCTTGTATAACTAATTAGGGTGACGTACTGACGTCTACGACACTACTTTTTAGGACACGGTGTATAAATACCTATGTAGTGGTTACCTTACTAACTTATGATGACAGTTGAAAATTACTCATTTCCCTTGAAATGTGACAACTTTCGCGGAAAGATTACGTATTTCCTTTCTTGGTACAGAGTAACTAGAAATCTATATTTAATTTGTACTTATGTATCGTGTACACTAGGGTTTTCGCCCCGGGTACCCGGAACCGGGAATTCCCGGGAATTTGGGGATTTTAGGACCCGGGAATTATTTGCCGGGAATCCCGGGTACCCGGGAATTATTTAAAATGAAGAAATGATGATGAAAAATGAAGGGTCTATGCACGCTTCCGAAGATTTTATAGCATTTTCTGTCTCTCTCGCGTGAAACGGACTTTGTACTGCGTGGTGTGAACTTACCTACAATGGGGTAAATGTAACGTGATTTCAGCACACAGTACTGTTGTCACTGTCTAGTAAACAAATTCTAAACGCTTGTTTTTTTTTGTAAATGTTTCATTTGTGGATACTATTCACAATGCTTATCTTTTGTGTAATTTCGAGATTTATAATGAAAATATACAGGGTGTAAACGAATTCGTGTAATTCCTTCAAACAGCGTGATCTACTGGTCACAGATTAACCCTAAATGCTTTTTATTTTAAATACAAAACAGGCAATTTAAAAAAAAAAAAAAACTCTTTTCGAGCCCTTTTTGGGCCCCGAATTAACCGACTGCAAACAACGATTTCGTGCTTTTCGTGCTAGAGTGCGCGCAAGATAAGTCTGCGCGCGGCCGAAATCGGAACTAATCATGGTCCACCAAAGTGTGTGCCGTTTTATTAATTTTGATAGTAGAACTACCTAATTGTAGGAATGTTTAGCGGGAAAAATATGTTTAGCGATAAAAAAGTAAAGCTTAAAAAGCGGTAATTTGAACTTTTGCGATCATGGCAACGTTTAGCACGCCCTCAGTCGAGCGCAGAGTTATCTTGCGCGCACTCTAGCCAGCTGTGTCACCGTGCTTTCATTCATTGATGAGTGGTGGCGTCGAAATGCTCCTACGAATAAAATTTTTATTCAGCAGTTCTATTTTTTTTATTTGTACTTTATTAGCTGGTTATGTTCTCAAACTCACTCAAACTCAAACTTTTTATTGCATTCATGTGTACATTAGATGTTATATTTATGTAGGTACATATATAGTTTCAACATGAAACCCGGTAAGGGCACAGCAACATACTGTTATTAGGTGCTATACTAATAAAATTATAATAATAAAATTGTTGAATGGTAATAGTAATAACAGTTATTAATAATAATCTACGTATATCATAATAAGTAACATTTTGATTAGATGAATTGTATTGCAATATTATTAATAATGTAGCGTATAGTTGATAATTAATATTTTATGTATTTAATGTAGTGTATTTATTAATGTAATTATAATTGGGATATGTTATTTATTTATTTAGTTATTTTTATTTCTTTCTTGTGTATTATTTTATTTCAGATATCCATCACGTGTATTAATTTATATTTGGTCCTAAATAATCTTTAACTGTGTAAAAGCAATTTTGTATTAGATATTCTTTTAAGTGTTTGTTGAATATTATAAATTTGTTTTCTTCTTTTATTTTTGCCGGTAATTTGTTAAAGATTCTAACTGCCATGTAGTATGGGCTATGGTTGAGCATTTTAATTCGGGAGGGTGGAAGATATAACCTATTTCTATGGCGCGTATTTAAATTGTGAGTGTCTTTTACTTTTGGAAAAATATTGGTATTTTTAAATACAAATATGCAAATGTCATGTATATAAATGGAAGGTAAGGTTAGAAGTTTTAATTTAATAAAGTATGGTTTACAACTTTGTGTATTGTCAATATGGGCCAGGATTCTCACACATTTCTTTTGTATAATAAATAATTCGTTTACATTAACGCTATTTCCCCATAGCATCACTCCATATCTTAGCCACGAATATGCGTAGGCATAGTATGCTGATAGTGCTGTTTCTATATTTGTGCTGTATTTAAGTTGGAACAGGGCATATGTAAATTTAGATAATTTAGATTTGATACTTTCTATGTGGTTTTTCCAATTAAGGTGTTTCGATCACATATCGCTACCGCAAGAAAAAAAAACTTTATTTTTATTTTTAATCAACCTAAATCCCGTGCTCGGTCATTCTACACCAGTAGTAGATCATGTGGTTTTAAGGTATTGCACTAATTTGGTAACAGCCTTTATAGTCATTCATCCTATTGTTATTCCGTAATGTTTTGCCATCTATGCTAATATTATAAAGAGGTAGAATTTGTTTGTTTGTTTGTATGTAGGAAGTAATCTCCGAAACTACGCATCCGATTTCAAAAATTCTTTCACCAATAGGAAGCTACGTTATCACTGAGTGCTATAGGCTATATTTTAGTATCAAAAAGTTAGGGACCCGTAAATAAATTAACGCGAGCGAAGCCGCGGGCAAAAGCTAGTATTATATGAAGAGGAAACTTTTTTTCATTAAAGAAACTCGACTTTCGATAAATGACAGCTCCTAGTTCAATTTTTTAAATAAGTTTAAGATTTATTTTAATAAGAAAAGTCGATTGGTATGTTAGACAATTTATCACGTTTAAAGTACTTACAGAAGTTTAATTTTGAATTATACGAGAAAAACTATATTTATACAAAAAACATGAAAATTCCCGGGTACCCGGGAATTCCCGGGAATTATGAGAAAAAATTCCCGATTCCCGGGAATTCAAATAGGCCGGGAACGCGAAAACCCTAGTGTACACTCGACTACAAAAATTTAAGCTTTAAATTCCAGTATAAGCTGAACTTGCATTGTATAGGATTTCCGAACAATGAGAGGTCAGTGTATACTGGTACATGCTAGCTTGATATGTAACCGTGTGTACGTACACTCGACTTTTAAAGTGTACGTGATGACATCATGTGTGATAATCTCAATATAGTCATTTTATATTTCTGTTCATAAGTAATTATTTACTTTAAGTTGTTACCTTATGGCTCATTTTCATTTATCATCTCGGAGGAATCATCCAAAATGATAATTCTTTAGCCAGTCGGCAAAGTTGGTAGCGGGGCTGACTGCCCAGGGTGCGCCGGACGTACTTAAGTATCGTCGTTCGTGGAGGCTCTTTTCGCATGAAACAAAAATAAAACGCAATCTACAATTATCATTTTGGGGTGCACATACCCCAAAATGATAATTGTAGATTGCGTTTCATTTTTATTTCATCAAAAGTGTACACTAAAGATGAACGATGAAACATTGACCCCGTACCAACTTTCGATGAAAGAGTTCTTCCGTGAAGGCGCACTGAAAAATATAAACAAACGGTCCTCCGTTCATTTCACTCCAATTCATTTTTAGTTCATCATTTGAAATCAGACTTTTAAGTGATTTCTTTTTTATTATTACCACTCGTGCAAAACTGGATTTAAACAAGGATGATCATTCTGGATGATTCACTTTGGATGTACAGACGCCAGCACATAAAGCTACTACAATCTGTCAAATGTCTTTAATAGATTTTCATCTTTATCGCAAAAACATTAGGTTCAAGGTTGATTGGGAAAATTTTACAGTTTCGAGTAGCTTGACCTGCTGGCGTCTGTACATCAAAAGTGATACCTACCACCTGCACCTCTCCCCCGCTGTTTTCCGCCGTATGGTAGCTGTGATAGGATCTATACGGTCCGCCTGGCTAGCTGCCACCCTTACATTAAAGTCCGGCACCAACCAGTTTACTGTGTTCTGTCGTGTGTATGTGAGAGCCAAAGGGGTATAAGGGAATCCCTCTGTAGCACTGTTACTTGTAAAACTCGAAAAATAGTGTTACAGTTAAATTAGACCGATTTGAAATTTTCCATACAAACATAAATTTTTAATTATCTTTTTTTAAGTAAGACATTTCGAAAATGTTTTCTACTAACTTTTTAGAACTAGTATCCTGCTTATGTGTGTGAAGTTTCATCAAAATCGGTTCAGTCATTACGAAAAACAAAGACTTGAAAATTTGTATGAAATGCCGTACGGCGTACATGCTCTTGACCAAAGAATTAATGTTGGTGAACACTAGCCTTAATTATCCACTATACTGTGACTATACACTTTTCATCGTAAGTTGATTTCTGACTTTTTCTCTCCAAAACGTTACCATACAAAGAATAAAAAATATTTTGCAAAAACAAAACATGGATAATGTAGCTATTTTACGGTTTTTAATTATGTCGTTTACGTATTTTCGATAGCAGTCTCCTTACGGCTACAATTTACGAAATCACTGAGCTGTCAGGAATCATCTTAGGGTGAATAAATAAAGAGAGTAATGAAAGTTTTGTTGCTCTAGTTTCCTTGTGCCACCGACTTTTAAGCTGTGGACACACCCGCAGCAAGACTGCAAGTTTTACGAGCTAAGCGAGCAATGGAGTGCAATAACTTGCACAATAAAGCTTGCTAATGAATTTGGCGCTTTATTCGGAACTAGCGACCCGCCCCGGATTTGCACGTGTAGAGATAAACTACGATAACATGGCGCGCCCCTCCATTGACACTTCAAGTAAAAATGTGTGAGTAAGAATATTTACAACGTGTCATTCGTTCAATGCACATGTGTGCATTCTGCAACTTAAACAAAAACATGGATGAGTCGCTCGACAGATTTGACGTCGCTGGTAACTATGGTACCGCTTGGAGGTTTGTATGGATGACACACGTGCGCCTTGTCGAGCGGTCACTTTAATTATGCACTAGTCGAGCAATAAATCTACTAAATATCAAACATGTCAAATACTGTCAAACACAAACATGGTGACTTGTTGGCATATGCACACACACATTGAAGACAGATGTTAGAGGGGCGCGCCATTTTATCGTAGTTTATCTATACGTTTTATAGCTTAAAACCTTCCCCTTGAATCACGTTATCTATTTAAAAAAAACGCATCAAAATCCGTTGCGTAGTTTTAAAGATCTAAGCACCCTATGTATATAGGGACAGACAGCGGGAAGCGACTTTGTTTTATACTATGTAGTGATTTAGAATCTGTGTCTGGATCTTCTCACTCATTATTATAATGTATTTAACTTTTAATGAATATTCATGGTAATCTTGACATTGATTTTTGTCTGTGACACACTTGAGAAGTGAAACGAGTCAGACAGGATATAATAAATATCCTAAACTTAAATCTTCGTTTAAATTAATTGAATTAAGTATAGCTTTCGTTCGTGAGACACATTCATATTTATGATTAGTTACGGTTTACTCACGTGCATTTTTCGGGATTGCCCGTCTAGTTTCGGACCCAAACAAAGCCCTTAATCATGAGCTGAACACGCGGCGAGTTCGGGCAATCCCGAAAAATGTACGTGAGTAAACTGTAATCACACTAATAATATTATAAAGGCGAAAGTTTGTGAGTGTGTGTGTTTGTATGTTTGTTACTTCTTCACGCTCAAACGGATGGACCGATTTTTATAAAATTTGGTATGGAGGTAGCTGACATCCTGGATTCACACATAAGCTACTTTTTATTCCAAAAAAGCGGGTAACACCGCGGAGCGCAGCTAGTTAATCATAATTTAATTGAATTATTTTAATCTTGTTCACAAGTTTCACAACCCTCTGTTGCAATCATTTTAGAGATATGATTATCTTAAATGCCTTTATTCCTATGTTTGTTTTGTCTAGCCTTTTCCCAACTATGTTAGGTTCAGCTTCCAGTCTAACCAGATGTGGCTGAATACCAGTATTTTAAACGGAGCAACTGCCATCAGACCTCCGCAATCCAGTCACTGGGCAATGCCGATATCTTAAGGTTACCGGTAGTCAAACTTTCTAGCTTCTGACTACCCGTAACGACTGTCATAGATAATGATAAAGAATCTTTTATTTGGACTCACGGCTGGACCAAAAAGGTGTCCAGATCAGCTTAATGTCAAGCACTATAAGTACTTGACGCTGGTTTTCGTCTGGAACCTTTGTGCTCCACGGATGTGTCAGTCAGCGGTTCATGCTCGTTCACTTAAACCAAGATGTGTGTGTATATGTGTAGCGTATGTAAAGAAAGAAAATAAATTAATCTATTTATATAAAAAGAGAAGCTGACTGACTGACTGACTGATCTATCAACGCACAGCCTAAACCACTGTAGTTAGAAACTTGAAATTTTGATAGTAGGTTCCTTTTGTAACGTAGGCATCAACTAAGAAGGGATTTTTCGAAATTCAACCCCTAAGGGGGTGAAATAGGGGATTTAAGATTGTATGTAAGTCCGTTATTTTTGAAGTAAGAAGCATAAAATTACATTTAAGGTTTCTGGTTAGAAATAAAGCTACACGTGTTTGAGCGTTTTTGAAAATTCTACGCCTCTGGGGGTGAAATAAGTGTTGAAAGTTTATATGAGACACCTGTTACTGTTGAAGTAAGAAGCACGGAATTAAAAATGTAGGCTCTTGGTGAGAAATAAATATACACGTGTTGGAGGGTTTTTGGAAATTCTACCCGTAAGAGATGAAATAGAGGATGAATGTTTTTTTTAATTTTATAACTACACCCAACAAGGGGCTTAACACGTTCATTGCCAAGCCAAAATATTGAACTTACACAGATGGCCAAAATAAATTTTTTTTTAGTAATACGTTTGCAAGATGGCTACCCACAGGCCACGCCCACTAATAAATAGGTAATTCCCTTCCCTAGTGGCCAAAACAAATACCCGAAGCGAATACGCTATGGCCGCTATTTTGTAGCTCGAACATTATTGTAAGGGACTATCCGGCCACAGCGTAATAGGCCGCTTCACGCGACGTCGCGTGATGTGGCAATCAAAGTGTTAACGAGGGCTCAAAATTTCACGCAAGCGGAGCTGCGGGCAAAAGCTAGTAAGCAATAAATAAGGAACAATCTAAAAGTTGATGCAATAAAATATTTCATAGGTATTCGTATTACACCCGGGACCGACGGCTTAACGTACTCTCCAAGGCACGGAGAGTCACCCATCCACGGACTGACCGCGGCAAGAATCGTATGATCCGCGCAGTTGTTAAGAAGCTACTAGCCCGTCACGTTTTAATGGAATTTAGAGAATGCCGTAAATTTTGTTGCGGTTCCCTATCTAGCTTCCTACCTTCAGGTAAAAGACACCGAACCCTCTATACAAGGGTGCCTTTTTACCTGAACGTACGGAATCCTAAGAAATCTCGCAGTTATTTATATTATTACTACAGGTCGCACGCAGCTTCGCCCGCGTGGATGTCATCAGGGCCAGATTAACCCTATCAGGGCCCCTAGGCAATGCAATTCTCAGGGACCATTTCCTTACCGTTTTCTTACTTTTTAAAATACATGTTTTCTATTACAAAAGTCGAGTCGATCAGATCGACTCTTTTGGTATCCTGTTACTTCAATCTCTAAAAGTCAAAGTCTAACTCATCAGCCGACCGCGCGCCGGCTTCGTTCCGAATTAACGCTTACCTTACCTATATCGTCAAATACAGCTATTTTTAGTTCTACTATGTATGAAGTATTTCATCAATTGACAACATGCGTCGAAAAAAAGGAATAATATTGAGGAAGTATACAAATTAAAAAAAAAAACGTTCAATGAATCGTCTTTTTTTCTTTGGTGCGTGCATGTGGCCTCTAGTTGATGCGGGGTCCCTAGGCAGTTGCCTAATCCGCCTTATGGATAATCCGGCCCTGGATGTCATTTATCGCGTATTTCGTTTTTTCGGGATCTTCTTCTATCGTGTCGGCACGAGCTATATGAGAATAGCTCATGCTGTGGTGTAAAGATTAGCCAGTCAGCAAGGTTGGTAGCGGGGCTGACTGTCCAGGGTGCGCCGGACGTACTTAAGTATCGTCACTCATGGAGGCTCTTTTCATGCACCCCAGACAGAGAGAGTTACTTTCGCATTTATAATATTACTAGCTTTTGCCCGCGGCTTTAGTGTTAATTTATAATTAGAAAAAAACTCATAACACACAACTAAACCTTCTTTACAATCATGAGTCGAAAGACACGGTACGCCATCTATTATCGGTATTGTTGTTTTCCTCGGGAACAGTACTTTTTTTCGGGATGAAAGGTAACCTATGTTCGTTTCTGTACACCTGACAAGCAACGTAATTTGACTACCCCTTGGTCTTGGTAGGTTTTTCCGTTTGGAATTTCTCAGTAGCAGCCCGGAGTCTGGATTTGTGCCCGGTTGATGGCAAGACTCACCCCCTATTACATGGGACTTAAACATAACTGCGAAATGAGGGTGTACTTTAACTATACACCTCTGCCCAACCTTTCGGGGAATATCGGCGTGATGTTATGATGTATGTATTTTCCTTTATTCTTCAACAAACTAAAAGTAAATTCTTTTGTAATGACTTCACAGGAGTGGTTTGTATGAATCGTATAATATCTAATCTTATCTCCAAGGAATTTTCGTTAATTCATCGTCTGAAGCCGTTGCAATAGATTTCAATTGATTCAATATTGTGTATATAGGATTAATATTGCAATCTTTATAGCCTAATCTTTATACAAGGTTAGTCGGAAACGGGATACTTATTCGAAACGGTGTTAAAGTACCCATAATAATGAGTAACTTTTGTTCTACAACTTTCCCCAAAAGTCAATAGTTTAAGGGAAATATCTGTTCAAAGATTCCATAAAAATTACGCATAAATCTATCTATCCTCAGCTATCTTCTATCATGTCGGCACGAGTATACAAGAATAGCTCATGCCGTGGCAAAAAAATTAGCCAGTCAGCAAGTTTGGTAGCGGGGCTGACTGCCCAGGGTGCGCCGGACGTACTGAAGTATCGTCACTTGTGGAGGCTCTTTTCATGCACCTCTTTTCCTCAACTATGATCAGCTGTGTTTACATTCTAGGTCATATTTGGGGTCACGTGTTAGAAGCTCCATTTTTTAATTTTTTACTAAGAAGTGATGTTTTTTTTTGAAAAACTGAAACGTGAATCATATTGCACGTTTTTTTTTTAAATTTTAATTCTCATGAACTATAAAACAGTCATCAGTGATACTTTAAGTGACCCGCGGACTAGTAGATGCCCCCTTTCCGACTAACATTGTATAAGAAAAGGGTTGGTAAGTCCAGGAGAACCGATTACGCGACTTCAATTTTTGTTTTAAACCTGGTTTAATTGAAATGATTATAGGCTATGTTTGATGGAAATCGGTTAATCCGTTGCAAGATCATGGAAGTGAATTTAATACACATTGTAGGCAGAAATCTATACACTAACTATGAAAAGACCTGATGATCTGGCAACAGCTAAATGGATTGCCATCAAACATAGCCCATGATCACCCTGATTAAACCAGCTTTCATAGCAAAAAAACTGCATCGAAATTGGTTCATCGCCTTCGGAACTACTAGGCATGCCACAGACAGGCAAAGAGACAGACAGACATAGGCTTCAGACTTATAAAGAACCCCTCTTTTGCGTCAGGGGTTAAATGTAGGGTTCAAAATTATAAAAACCCTTTTTTTGCGTCGGGAGTTAAAAATAGGAAATATTTGATAGTTGCGTTTTTTTTCAACGTAATATTTCGCAAACTATTAGCTATAGACAAAAATGCTCAAAACAAGAATTGTAGGGCATTTATTCTGCTACAAAATTGATCTAAACTATTTTTTGGCATAAAACTCATAGATAAGGAGTTATTCAATAAAACAACACAACAAAAACAACACCTAAACATAGCACACATATCGTCGATGCGCTTGCAGAAACCCGTACGTCTCTACAGAAACAGAACAGTCTGTTAAAGTCTGATAGGTGCAAGAAAAATCCAAAAAAAAAAAAAACACCGTAGACAAGATATTTTGCTAGAGTTTTGATTTTTTTAGATTTTTTAAACTTTTTAGTTATCAGATAAAACAGTCCGCTTCCTGAAGAGTTGATAAAATCCACATTATGGGTTTTGGCAAGCGCACTGACAATATCCAAAATTCAGAACTACCTTTAGCAAGGTAAACCCCTTTTTTGCGATCTGGCGACTTGACTATTGGTTCATTTATTTAATTTATTATTTTTATGACAAAGACACAACGACATTTCAATCTACCCTCTAAGAACGACATTCTTCAAGTAATCGGTCCTTCAGAATCCTCAAGACAAAAAATGGGAATGAAGATAAACACTCTTATCGTTAAATCGTTATCGATAACGATATAGTATCGATACCGATCGAAACATGTTTTTATCTAAATGTAAAATTCTATTAACCACGTTTGTTTATATTGATTTGACCTACGGTTTACGAACCGAGGCGGGTCGCACCGAACGTTAACCTTTTGATTAGTAAATCAACTGGTTATATTAAGATTAATGTTGATGTACGAACAAATGGTTACTTGTTTTATTGGTTTGGATTACCAATTAGGTAAGTGTATGGTTAAGTTTTCTTCTTGTGATTTCAGAACGGTAAAATTTAATCATATACAAGTTTAGTCGGAAAGGGGGTAAGTACTAATACGCAGACCAATTATAGTATCACTGATGACTTTTTCAAAGCAAGTGTTAAAATTTCAAAATTCGATAACTTTTATTTCCATAAAAAAAGATTTTTATTTTAGTTATTTAAAAAATTCTTCATCCCTGCTTTAGTTACGTATTCAGAAAAAGGAGTTTCTAATTCGTGATCCCAAATATGACCTAAAACGTAAACACAGCGGATCATAGCTAAGGATAGATAGAGTTTAGCGTATTTTTTATGAAATCTGATTGTATACGAGTGTATGCTGAAACGTGCTTGAATCTTTCAAGCACGTTTCCTGCTTAAAAAAAACCTGAATCAGCCTACTAATTTTCAGTCCAGTTTAAATAAATGAGTTTTGATTTGAATTATTGAAATTATGAATTTACTGCATTTGGTATTAAAATTACAAAAACTCAACATTTAGTCATTTTTTAGCAAGTGAGTGTTTGAGACCACGGGTGGACACCTTTTATCATTAGGGGCCTGAAAAACGCAAGAAGTTAACAGGGAGACGGAATTTAAAAAAAACGCAATTTCTGCCAAAACTAACATTTTTGGCTCAAACAATTTCGGCTATTTGTTATATTATTTATTTATTTTCTCCTTTATTCATCAAAATACACATATAAAATTACATTTTTAAATATTTCCATATAAATAAAACAAAAACATTTAAAAATATAAAAATATAGTAGCCCACCGGCATCGGGAACAGGGTCCAAGCTGCCGGCGGTCAGGGCTCCAGAGAGAGGAACTTTCTAACGATACGCGCCGTGTCCAGAAGTACCGCTTTCTGAATCAAACCCTTGATCCAGCTGCCTAACGAGAGCCTCATCAGATGTTGGTCGAGGCTCTTGGCTATTAAGCCATTGGCTGTAACGACTATCGGCACAATGACTGCTGAGTCAATGTCCCACATGTCAACAACCTCGTGTGCCAAATCAAGGTATTTGATTTTTTTATCGTTTTCGGCTTTCACGAGATTCTCGTCATGCGGGACAGTGATATCAACAATCATTGCGCGGCGCTCTGATCGATCTATCACCACTATATCAGGCTTATTGGCTACAATAGTCCTGTCAGTGATGATAGATCGGTCCCAGTACAATGTGACATGACCATTCTCGAGAACTGGGTCGGGCACATACCTGTAGTATGGTACTTCTGAGTCCACAAGGTCATATTTCAGAGCAAGTTGCTGGTGGATAATCCTAGCCACGAGGTTGTGTCTGTGCAAATACTCACCGTTAGCTAGACGAGAACAACCAGAGACAATATGTCGGATAGATTCACCGGGACAGTGGCATGCCCGACAGATGTCAACCGTGCCGTCCTTCACAATATATTTTCTGTAGTTGTTCGTCATCATTACCTCGTCCATAATCGCACAAACAAAACCTTCGGTTTCCCCGAAGAGGTCACCGAATCGTAGCCAGGCCACGGACGCTAGAAAATCTACATCGGGCCCATGAAGGGCCCGGTAAAAGCGTCCGTGAAGCTCCTTGCTCCGCCATACCTCCCTGCGGCCATTAGTATCAAGTACTACAGGCTTGCGCCAGTTCTCTTTTGCCAAGGAGAGCGGAGTGAGTCCCTTGTCCACTGCGACTACATCTCGATGCATCCCCACGTCGGCTTGGGAGAAGTACTCCCTGAGACTGCACACCTCACGGTTGTGGAGGGTCTTAGCATTTAAAAAGCCTCGCCCCCCACACTTCCGCGAGATGTACAGTCTCATTACCGATGAGCGTGGGTGATGCATTCGATAGCAGTCAGCAGCGTACGGACCCTTCTATCCAGGGCGTCAAGTTCGGTCTGAGTCCACCTGAGCATGCCGAAGGAGTACATTAGAACCGGCATGACCCAACCGTTAAAGGCGCGCACCTTGTTACCGCCCGACAAAAGACTTTTAAGTACTTTTATCAGGCGGCCAAAGAAACGCTCCCTCAACGATTGCTTCATGTCAGCCTCGTTGATGCCTAACGCCTCCGACATGCCCAGGTATTTGTAGGTCTCGGTTGAGGAGAGGGACCTAAGTTGTATGGAATCCGAGAGTTGGGTTCCCACGGATTCCATAATCCTCCCTCGCTTTACATGCATGACTGCACATTTGTCCACACCAAATTCCATCCTGATGGAATTACTGAAAGTTTCAGTTACCTTCAGTAACTCTAGCAGTTGCAAATTGTTGGGGGCAAAGAGTTTCAGATCATCCATGTAAAGGAGGTGGGATATTACCTGACCACCTCTTCTCAACCGATAGCCTAACCCTGACCCCTCGAGCAATGTGCTTAGAGGATTCAAGGCTAGGCAAAACCACAGTGGGCTCAGACTATCGCCCTGGAATATACCCCGCTCAATCCTGATCAGTTCACCGTTCCCTTGAATTTGTCGACATCCTGGATAGTGAAGCACCGTCCTCCATTGCCCCATACATGACATCAGGAAGGTGCGTAGAGTTGCATTTATTTTATACAACTCCAGCACCCTCATGAGCCATGTATGCGGCACCGAGTCATAGGCCTTCTTATAGTCTATCCAACATGTCGACAGATCCTTTCGGGACCGACGAACTTGCTGGCTGATGGCCATGTCAATGAGGAGTAGCTCCTTAGTACCGCGGGACCCATTCCTACATCCATTTTGAGAGGCAGACATAATAGAGTTATTTTCAATATGACTACTAATTCTGCCTCTCAAAATGGACGTAAGAAGCTTATAGACCGTCGGCAAACATGTGATCGGTCTATAGTTCTTGGGTTCCGCGGTACTACCTGATTTATGGAGCAGGTGGGTTACTCCTGTTGTTAAGAACTGTGGGAGCGTACCAGTTTCCAGAGATGACTGGAACTGAGACGCCAAGCGAGCGTGTGAACTGCGCAGCCATTTTAGCCAGAAATTGTGCAGCCCGTCCGGCCCTGGAGATTTCCAGTTTGGCAACGGACGGACTGCACTGGCCACGTCTTGGGGGCTGATTGAAATAGCCCCCATGTCTAATATCGGTTCACATACTCGCTCGACGTCCCGTATCCAGCCACCTTCGGTGTGAGAGACAGGCACCGACCAGATGCTGCGCCAAAATGAATTCATGGCGTCATCATCCGGCAGATGCGCATCCCCCACACCTTGGTCTGACCGCTCCCAAGCTCTGTATACCCACCTTTGATCGCGTTGGAACATGCGATTCTGGGTGTATCGCTCCACTCGCCGCTTATACCTTCGGATACGGTTCGCCCATGCATAAACCTTCTGCTTCAGGAAGTCGATGCGCTCTGTAACACAGGACATGTAATCTCGAGGACTGGTATCAGTCCCCGAGAACGCCCGCCTTACAAAGCGCATCACTCTTGGGCGAGTATTGCCCTCCCTGAAGCAGATTAGTTTGCCAATGAGTGCTCTAGCCCCGCCAATACGCCGCTCAATCCTGCACTGCCACGCCGGTACGGCAGGTTTTGGTCGTGTAGCTCTGTCATTATTATCAACTTTGACATGGGCTACACGACATGCCGCAACAGCCGCACAGTACAGGATGGAATGGGTATCAGCGAGGTCTTCGCTGCCATCAAAATAACTTGATAACAACGAATCTAGAGCACACATTAGCGCCTTGTTTTTTTTATTCATGGGCAAACGAGGTAACCGTGGTCTAAGGTCTGGCAGAGTGGACCGATACTCCCGAATCGCGAGCTCCAAAGCACTCCTCAATTGTTCATTGGACTGGGTACTTACATTTGTAACCCTGTCATCGCTCTCCTCGTCAGCGGGAATGGACCGCGGTGCAACCACGGATGGAACTTGCGATTGCGCCGCAGTCTGCGACTGGAGAGGTGCGACATGGCTACTCTGCATTTCAGAGCGAAGCCTATCAAGCGCGGCGCCATCCAACCTATGATCACGTTGGATGACTCGCACCTGATCCGACAATCGTTGCGCCGACACGTTGACAGCTGGCTCAAGCGCCTGAAACAGAGAGAGCATCCGGCCACGGTACGCGGTCAGGTTAGTTCCCCCCTCTGTAGCCCCAAAGTATGCGCGCATGCAGTTCTCGTTCATGGCTTGAGTCCATCGCATGCGCTGCACACTTCCGCCGGGAGCGGGGACCCTGTCAGAGGCCGGTGGGCCTCGAGGTCCTATGCTGGCCGGCGGTCGGCCTCTTCCTCGTCGCCGTGGTGGTGGTGGTGATGTCGGCGGCGAAAAGTATTCGTCGCTCGAGCTCGACGCAACTGCAGCGGCCGGTGTCACATCACTCACGGTAGGGGCGGGTTCCGGCGGCTGCGAGGCGGAGCTGAGCGACGAAGCCGAAGATGGTGGGCGTGTGGCTTTGGCCCGGCTTCTTGTCAACATTCCTTGTTCTTGTTCATTTCATAACGTCCATGATTTCATAGTAATTATTACAATGTCCACTCCAGATTACTATTGTTTTGTGAGTTTTTTCGTTTGTTAATCATGTCGGTGTTTTATTACCGTTTTATTTATTTTTAAATACTGTTTCTTTAAAAGAATTTGAATGTATTTATTATTATATTTATTTTATATTTTTCAAATAATTTTCTTCTGAAAATTTGGCATGTCACCTTGACAACCGGGCCACAGATTATTTATTTATTTATTATGGCTCTCCAACGACTTAATCACTAAACATACAATAATCAATTTTGGGGATTTTGGATTATGGTGAACTCGTCACTTACAGGAGTGCACAGCACTTGCAAAATTGTAGCTTATAGCAATACAATATGATTAACAAAATTAACAAAAAAAAAAGAGCGAGCGATTGTGACATACCTACTGGAAATTTTGAGATAGAATAGGATTCGCCAGCGAATGCAACAATTGTCTTACAGAAACAGCGCGTAAATGCCTAATTATGATATAGTGAGTACCCATCCCTTTATAAATCTTGTTTCTGCTGAGAAGCCAGTACATTTCTGCGAAATTGTGGCCATACACGCTTGTTCTAAAAGGGAGGGTTGGGGCGGGCCAGATTGGCCCTTTGCGTGCCAGAGTTTGCTCACCCCCTGATCTAGACCATTGAAGCTTTATGTACATAGTAATTTTGCCAATACCCTCTTCACCGTATGTTGATTCCTGACGTTTCTCTTCAAAACGTTACCATACAAAGAATATCAAATATTTTTAAAAAACAAAACATGGATAATATAGCTATTAGGCTCAGAAAATTAGTCAAAGATCATTTCTTATCTCAACACACTTCTATTTCTTCATGATTTTAATACCTCATCATCAACCTACCTTGTTTTTCCTTATCATATAATTATTTAACATATGTATATATACAATATATATGTATAGTTTTGTATGTAAGTATTATGTCTATGTGTAGTATATATTTTCCAGCAGTACACCACGGACTACCCCCTCTATCTTATTCATTGTCTCCTTGTTCATCCAAAGGTTGTCTGGTAGATATCGCTATCAGCGATAAGACCGCCATTGTACCCTTCAACATATGATACTGTATAAGAGCTGTGTTACAATTTTGGTGTACAATAAAGTATATTCTATTCTATTCTATTTTAGCATTTTTAATGATGTCGTTAACGTTTTTTCGATAGCAATCTCTTTACGGCTACAATTTGTCTGTCAGGACTCATCTTTTAGGGGGATATTAAAGTATCAAATATCTAGAGGTCATTTAAGAGAAATGATCCTGATGATCCTAGATATGATTATGATAGTGTAATATCTCCCATAGTAGCACGACTACAATTTATGAAATGACCGATACGTCAGACGTCATCTTTCATTGAACAGAGTATAGCTTAAAATTGATGTATCTCCAATGTCTGGAATACCAGCTTTCTACGTGTTATTATGATGATCCATACTATTAACTTTTACCAATAGTTAGCCGACTTTGCGACGGACATAGTCTTAACGACAGAACAAATCTCAATACTCCAGTAACATGCGATACTAATATTATATTTCGTTACATAAAACTCTCGCAAACCGAGATAGCGTGAACAATTTTTAGAAAGTTTTTCGCCGAGCCCATTTTTCGGTTGAATTGTTTTTTACGCAAATCTAATAATCCGTTTACCAATAATATATTTTTTTACTGCAGTTTTATGGTTCAATGAAAAAAAATTGGGATTATACAAGGTGTAGGTACATAACATAAATAACGCAATACCTCTTGAAGGATCACTGTACTCATCATTATGAACAACTTTTACTACGAATAAGGGACCAAATATGAAATCGCGAAAAAAAATGAGCTGTTCCCTACATTTATTTTCGCATAACTCGTCAAAATGTAGGGAACAGCTGATTTTTTTTTCGCGATTTCTGATTTGTTCCCACAGTAAAACTTGTGATCATATATACAAATCATAGATCATCAGAGCATATATAAAAAATACGTGTCAAATATTTTTTGATAATCTAACTGACGGACTAATTAGATTTTTTCAGTCATATACCCTATTATCCTTACTTCTGTGCGTTACCTCTTCGCGATTAAACTACTGAACCGATTTTGACGAAACTTGGTACAGAGATAGTCTGGAACCCGGAGAAGGATATAGGCTACTTTTATCTCGAAAAACGCGGAAACGACAACCACGCGGGCAAAGCCGCGAGAGAACCCTAGTGGTAGAATAAATGAAACGATATCAGAGCATTCCCTGGCGTGAAGAACACGTTTATTTATTAATTTGATTCACCTCTTATGTTTAAGTGGTTTTCCTTGCTATTACATTATTTATATAAATAGCTAGCAAGGCAAACCACTTGTAGGTAATTAAGTATAATTATATAACAATAATTTTCTAAATTGCACACTGCATTGAATCATTTGTCGTCGTCATTCGTGAGTCAAGTGTTATTACGCCATTTTGTGTCAACAGATAAACAATTGAACGATGTCATCAAGTCAGACAATCGAATGAATGAATGAAATGAGTAACTGTGTTGATATTTTGTATTAGGAATGCGTAACCTGGGGATTGCTCCTACTTATGGAGCATTCAGCTTTTTTGTGGGGCCTTAAATAGAAGACAGGCTTTATTTAAAACGGAGAATTATGAAAAAAAAAGTTGACTTCCTCGTTGGTCTAGCTAGCGGTAGCAAGTGCGACTGCTGAGCGTGAAGATTCGAGGGGTCGGGCAAAGTGTTATTGGGTTTTTCCGTGTGGAATTTCTCAGTAGCAGACCGGAGTCAGAATTTGTGCCCGGTCGATGGCAATAGGCTCGCCCCCTATCACATGGGACGTAAACATAACGGCTAAATGTGGGTTTACTATACACCTCTGCCAACCCTTGGAGGAATTCGGGCGTGAGTAAAAACTTTAGGTATAGGTCTCAAGATACAGCAGTACATATTATAAAAGGTTTAATGAAGGTGGAATACAAGATTTTTTTATTTAGCGTTGGTCTCGCATTTGACCACTATCTCAACTGATGGTAAGCGATGATGTGGTCGACGGTGAAGCACGCTTACCTAGAAGTAACCTATTCACTCTTGGATTTCGAACCGATTCTCTTTATCAGCAAACACAGACTCCGGCAGGGAATTCCACTCCTTAGCTGTGCGAACAATGAAAGTGTTCGCAAAACGCTTTCTACGTATGGGTGGGATGTCCACCATGTACCGATGGCGCATTGCCGTACGTCTAGTAGTCCGATGATGGAAAGGGCCAGTCGGAATCAAATTGCGCAGTTCCATCGCACACTCCCCGAAGTGTAACCGATAAAAAACCGACAGGGCTGGCAACTCTGCGTCGATGATCAAGGCTCTGAAGCAAAAAATACAGAATGCTAAGCATTGACTCCCAAACTAGGCGGTAAGCCTGTATTTTGTACTTTTTCAGCCATGGCGCATCATTTCTGATGTGGACAAAATGGTGTATATGTTACAGTCAACATTCTGAACCGGTCAAAAGTACTCTTCCATTGCCACGACACAGAACATACAACACCCATGAAAATCATTACAATTAAGGGCCTTTTTCCTGTCACACAGGTTCGTGCATGCGTGCGTGCCTCACCCGCATGCGTAGTGCTAGCATTTTCGTGCGTGTTTCATGCATAAAAACATGTATAAAAAGGTGAAATTCAGGCACCACTAATGCGGCTGAGGCACGGGCACGTATCTGCGTTACAAAAAGAAGCCCTAGGACCACACCCAATTACGATCCCATTAATAAGGAGCGAGCCCGTTTTAGGGGACCATTCCTACCCTTGCTAACGTGAGGCCTCCCTCACTGATACAATACACCCTTGGGAAAGCAGAGGGTTATACAGGACTTTTACTGACTAACAACACCACCGTGATCATCGAGAACCTAAGGCCAGAGTCGTAGTAATCGCTATTGCATTTACAGCAAGCCTGGCAGGACAATTCTCAATATTATCACCCCACTAGGATGTCCTACTACTTAGTACAATAGACTAGGACAAGGGTGGGCACACGTTTTTCACCCGAAAAACGCAAGAAATTTAGAAATTTTGCAGGTGGCTAGAATTTAAAAAAATGCATTTCATTCTGCCAAAACCAAAAATGTTGGCTCAAATAATTACGGTTAGTTGTTATGGCAAAAGGAAAGGTTAGCGGGCTAGAGTTGGCCCGCGGCCAATAGTTTGCTAAACCCTGTTTTAGGATGATCCTTTTTTTTTAAGGATATTAAATCATCAAATGACTTCTTCCGCTATGGGCGGAGCGGAAGGGAGTGTCAGACTCCTACTGACTAACATTTTTTGGGTTGCATGAAAAGAGCCTCCACGAGTGACGTTACTTAAGTACGTCCGGCGAAACCTGGGCAGTCAGCCCCGCTACCAAACTTGCTGACTGGCTAATCTTTTTACCACAGCATGTGCTATTTTCGTATAGCTCGTGCTGACACGAGAGAAGAAGAAGAAGAGAAGAAAAAGACTGACTAAAACCCATCCGTGTTCCTCTTTTGCGTTCCTGGGGGGTCTACTCCCTAAGCACGAAGTCCGTGGTTTCGGCCTTAGTTACGATCGTTTCCTACTCCCTATCACCTACGGACATACGATTATTTCGGGGCCCGAATTAAGAATGAATGACAACACGATTTGACAGTTATCCCTACTACCGATGTGTTTTTGCCCGTCCGAAAAGTTGAACTTGACACTTGTTTTGTTCACTTCTACGTTTCGGGATACTTTCGGACGGGCGACTAACTTCGTTGACGGACTTAGGCTGCAAATTCGGAACGGCGGCGCGTGCAGCGGAGCGTTCCAGCGTGTATTGTCGCGTGCAGCGTCGCGTTCAACGTGCACGCAACTAGTTTTCGCTAGAGCGTGCGTGCGAGCGGGGCGTCCTAGTGCGTTGACCAATCGGAGGCCGCCATTCACACACCCCACTTTTACTGGCCAATCTTGACACACTGAACAAAATATCACTTGTACACGCTCGTTAAAACGCCGAACACTGATCACGCCACTTAACTACACGCTAAAAACGCTACTACGAATACACCAAGAGAGAAGTCCATACGTTCAGTAGTCAAGCGTGCACGCTCAAAACAACGCCCCGCTGCACGCGCCGCTGTTCCGAATTTGCGGCCTTAGGGAGTGGGCCCCCAGGGCCGCGGTAACTCTTTCGAACAAATTCTGCAACCCTGGTTTATGATGATCCTACACTATTGCACTGAGAAAAATATCACAGACAACTCAATCGCATTTCGCCTTAACTTAATCAAACTCATCAATCACGCTTGAAAGCTTCTAATGAAACCTTATCAAACATTCTACTTGCCTTATCAACAATTCGGTCAGGCAGCCAGAGTCAACAACCTGCGTTAATTAAGTTGAGCTAATTGCATTAGAGACATACGGCACGTTAGCGTTACGGTCAGTAACTATGCACAATGGGATTGTGTGTGCTGTCCGGTTCTCTTTGTGTGAACACGGCTTTATAGAGGGGAGTATGTTGAGGTTAGGATTTGTGGTCGGTTGTTTTTCTTACTTTTACAAATAATACAGATAATATAAATTCGTTTACTGTTTGTCACAGGTCGAAAGACTTACAGTAACATACATATAAGGTGTATAATATATTTGTGCCATTCAAAATAATATTTAAGTTTATTTAAAATGCCTGCATTAATGGGATTTATATTTCTGGTTTATTATTATTTATTTCAAAATTAAGTATTATTTATTATTAATTAAATTCCTACTATCATAATGTTGTTAAATGGTCATCTGTATTTTAATAAGTTACATTTCTATAATTTATAAAATGAAGTAAAAAATATTTAAATAATAAATATGTACAACATGAATTCTTTGAGTTTATGTTTAAAAGTATTAAAGATATTTTTAATACAAATCGGTAGAATGTTGTAATTTTTTACCCCGATCGCAAATAGGTATGCTCAATTTATACTGAGTTATCCTATATTTATTATGTTTATTTTTATGCTTTATTTAATTATTTATTTACTTAAGGATCTCTGACAAAGGATATACACAAAAAGATAATGGTAATAATTCGCTTAGATTATATAGCCAGTGTACTCCTTCAATTATGAGAGACCACAGCATGCAACATGCAACTTTGCACTTGTTGTTGTTGCAATTGCGTACATTGATGTCATTAATGCCGTTTTAAATAGAAAATATACATTTCTTAGCCGCCAGCATGAGATCTATCGAAATCCGACAAAATAAGAGCAACCAGGAAATAATAAAAAAAAACTCTAACACTTCCTACAAAAAAATATCCACAACATACAAAAAAAGCGTATAAAAAAAGAACGGATCTCAAACGCGGCCCTTCTTTTTGTACGAAGCGAAGAGACCTGCGCACGCGTTTTATCTACAGTCACGATCTATCGTGATACAAAACGTTTTTTATTCGACTGTACCTTGGATTGTAGTACTTACATTTCGTAATTTGTATTACAAACTTATTTATACAGGGTGATAACCCGAACACGATTGAATGAAGTGACTTATCGTCGCCTTAGATTGAAAACCTTCGGAACGCATTTGGTCATTGCACGGTTTCTGTGGGCTTTCATGTGGACGAAGAAATGGGCAAAAGCTAGTCAATTATATTTATTACGAATTTTATATACCCAATAGAGTTAATTTCAGTGCCTACAAAATAATTTCGCATAGAGCTGTGTTACAATTTTGGTGTACAATAATGTATATTCTATTCTCTCCTATATTTATAGCACCTAAACATGCAATGCAACATAGAATGCAATATTTTACATACATTTTTAATGTGCTCGCAAACACAGTATTGTTTTTACTGGGTTTGCAAACACGTGTCAGCAATTTTAATGAAATTTTATCACTTTTTTTTGTAATTGCATTTTTATTCTATTTTTACACAGATTTTAATATTTTTTACAATTAATGAATTTTTACTTCTGTTTTTTACACCTTTTCAATTGTTTTTTTTTTCTTTCAATGTTTGCTCTATTTGTTGCAACACTAGAATTGTTCCTGTAATTATGTTTACATAATCTTGTAGTTTATGTAATGTTGAATATACTCAATTTAATAAATAAATAAATAAGTTTTTGATTTTTCGAATCATAGTTATTCGCGCAGGACAAATAACTGCATGCCCAATGTCGAACCTTAAGGTATCATTTTTATTGCCTTCGTAAGTCCTTGAACGACCTTTGTCTAATAAGTCGGTCATGGTAAATTACCTACTTATGAGTCATGCATCCACGTACTCTTTCTCATTAAGAATAGGGACTACAAGGCGGCCACTATAATTGGCGTACTGGAGTAACGTAGAGGTACACCCTGTATAGTGTTGTAAGTAAGTAATTCACAATATTTTTCACAGCGTGGTTTTCGTCGTGGTTCAATGGTAACTATACAAATTGACCATTATGTGACTGTAAATATGTGACATAATATACATTGCGGGTGGTCTATAGCTTATTTAGTACCCTCTGTCTTTCTGTGGGTGTCTTAGGATTTAGGGATTATTTTTATTATTTGTCAGCTTCGTTGGTCTAGTGCAAGGGTGGACAAACTTTTTCATTCGGGTCCAGAAAAATGCAAGAAATTGTGAAGGGGACAGAATAAAAAAAAAGAATTTTGTTCTGCCAAAACTGACGTGTTTCGCTCAAATAATTATAAATACTGCTATTTGTTATGGCCACACACTCTTGTTTTTATAAGGAGGGTAGGCGGGCCGGATAGAAACTCTTTGCGGGCCGGAGTTGGCCCGCGGGCCGTAGTGTGGCGGCACCTATCTCGCCACACGCGAACTATCCTACATCGCGCAATCAAGATTTAACACGCAGATAGTATATATACAACCTCCCAACATCAACCGTTGGGCAGTAGACCGCCAGGCACAAGACTCCGCCTGGTTGGAGGATCCTCCCTTTGGTTGGAGGAACACCACACCAAGTTTCTCCACAGTAGTTTGCCCACCCCTGGTCTAGTGGTCTCAAACTCGACTGCCGAGCGTGAGATCCTGGGTTCGATGCTTATGCAAACTGTTATTGGGTTTTTCCGTGTTGAATTTCTCAGTACCAGCCCGGAGTCTGGATTTGTGCCCGGTTGATGGCAACAGGGAGTCTACTCCCTAAGCACGAAGTCCGTGGTTTCAGCCTTAGTTTGAGCGTTTCCTACTCCCTATCACCTACGGACATACGATTATTTCGGGGCCCGAACTAAGAATGAATGACAACACGATTTGACAGTTGTCTCCACTACCGATGTGTTTTTGCCCGTCCGAAAAGTTGAACTTGACACTTGTTTTGTTCACTCCTACGTTTCAGGCTACTTTCGGACGGGCGACTAATTTCGTTGACGGACTTAGGGAGTAAGCCCTCAGGCTCGCCCATTACCTGGAACTTTAATATAACGAAATGAGGGTGTACTATACATCTCTGCCCAATCCTTTGGGGAATATAGGATGTTATCTTACTAAGGGATTAATTATATTAATCAATCAATCAATCAATCATTTATTTTGTTAAACATAGGTATGGTAACAGATAGTAGTGTCTAAAATATGCGCACTATGTTTTGCCAACATATGGCGTACAAAATTAACATATAAAATCAATAACAATTAAGGTGGCATGTCAATAGATTACATTAAAAAATAATAAATAATAATTCAATTTAAGATGTCAGTTAGGTAAACAGGTCATTACAATTCCAGATAATTAAAGGCATGCACACTCAATAAATAAAATCATAAGGGTCTAATTAGCAAGTCGGGATCGTCATACCTCTGTTTATCAGTAGTAAACTCAGTGATGGAGTAGTAGCATCTATCTAAAAGGAATTTAAACAAAGATCTCTTAAAGGATCCCAAACACTCTTTATTTCTAATAGCTGCTGGTATACTATTATATATTTTTGGGGACATCCCTAACACACTTTTGCCGAAAAATGCGGTTGTATGAGAGGTAACATGAATGGTATTTTGATTACGGCGGGAGCGCAGTTTTTCAAATAAATGCAGGTTACTGCGAACAAAGACTCCCATTTCATAAATGTACATAGACGGTAGAGTGAGCAAACTTAGTTCCTTAAACAATGGTTTACAACTATCAATAGATTGTAATTTGGTAAACGATCGCAAGCATTTCTTCTGAGCTTTAAAAGCAATGTCTCTGTCAGTGGAGTTGCCGCAGAAAATTATTCCGTACCTAATGCCGGAAGCCACATAAGCAATATACGCTATTTTAACTGTAATGCGGTTAACAATTTTTGACAGTTTGTACAATGTACAGACCATACGCAAACTGACTAAGCTTCTTTGATAAAGCGTCGATATGGTGTTTCCAAGTTAGATGACTATCTATGTAAAGGCCCAGAAATTTTGTGATTTCACTTTCAGAGATTGCTACGTTACCATATTTTATATTCAGTTTCGGCTTATTTGTTCTTTGATTGAATGTCATTACTTTAGTTTTAATAAGATTTATTTTTAAATTATTATTAACTAACCAATTTATTATACATTATTAAGATCATCATTTATGTCATTTTCAAGAATATTAATGTCATTACTAGAGAATATTATAGTACTGTCATCAGCAAATAAGACCATCTGGTGCTTCGTGACCTTAGGCATATCATTTATGTAAATGTTAAATAATGGAGGGCCAAGAATGCTACCTTGAGGAACACCATAAGTAGTTTTCCTAGGACGTGACATGTACGTTCTTTCAACTTTCGAGCTCACACATAGCCTATCAAGTGCTGTGATTTGAGTGCGATTGGTGAGATAAGATTGAAATAGGTTTAATGCAGTTCCTCTAATCCCATAACGCTCTAATTTGTTTAGGAGTATATCATGATCTACACGGTCGAATGCTTTAGACATATCCATGAACAAGGCCGCCACTGGAGTTCTAGCATCAACACTTGAAACAATTGTTTTGATCACGTCATAAATCGCCATATTAATGGATTTACCTTTCCTGAATCCAAATTGTTCTCTGACTATGAGATCATGCTTTTCAAAAAACGACGAAAGGCTATTAAATATCACCTTTTCTATAATTTTGGAGAAAATAGGAATAAGTGCTATCGGTCTATAATTACCCATGATACTTTTATCATCTTTTTTATGTATAGGTTTAATAACCGTTATTTTTAATTTGTCCGGAAAATGGCCATATTCAATGCAGAGATTGATGGTAAAACTCATAGCAGTTCCTATTAATGGCGCTACATGTTTGACCACTTTTGTAATGATTCCATCATATCCATGGCTATTGGTATTATTTAAAGAATGGATTATAGCCACTATGTCTGCTGGTATTGTAGGAGGAATAAATATGGAGTTACAATTAGTCTCAATGTTTGCATAGGAAGGAGTAGAATTATTCGGTTGAATTTCGTCTATAAAATAATCATTAAAGGCTTGTGCAATTAGTCGAGGTTTATGTATCTTATTGTCATTTATTGTTACATATTCAGGTATATTTTCTCTAGGATAGCTAATCTTATTTTTATTGATAATGGTCCAAGTCGCTTTAGATTTATTCCGGGCCGAAGTTATGTGAAAGTCATTCTGAGATTTTTGGGTTAATGTTATTATTTTCTTTAAACGAGCAGTGTATTGCTTTAATAGAAGTTTATTTTTAGGAGTAGGGGCTCGTCTGTATTGCCATAAAATTGCTCTTTTACGCTTACTACTGAGCCTAATTCCCTTGGAAATCCAGTTTGATTTCTTACGCAGAGTGATTCGTACTTTCCTTAAAGGGAAACAGAGGTCATAGAAAAGCATAAATAGGTCATAGAAACAGTTAAATGCGCCCTCAGGATTGTCGTGCAGATATACGTCACTAAAACTAAGATTATGAAGAGAATCAATGAATTTAGTCAAGTTTTCTTGGCAATAGTCGCGCTTCAGGGAATACCAATGCTTAATGGAATTATTGTACTTGTGTTTAGATATTTCTTTAAAGCATGTTGTGGTCTCCTGTAAGTGAAGGAGTTCACTGACTTGACTGTCTTTCCTTATACAGGGTGAAATTGAAAACACTCGACAAACCGAAATGGGAGATTATACTCATCACTAATGAACAACTTTTACCATGGGACCAAACCGAAAATCGCGAAAAAAAAACAGATGTTCCCTCTACATTTATGTTCGCATAACTCGTCAAAATGTAGGGAACAGCAGAATGTATAATATTTTGTCAAATTGTGTATGTCCTTTGTCTGTGATCCTTAAATTATAAATGAAATAAAAATTATATCACATGAAAGTGCTAATACCTCTCTGCTCCCTACAAAACTTTTTCTGTGATATTTTTTTGGCTTTATGTCCTATCTATCCTAGTAAAGATAGATACAATAAAAAACGTTTTCTCTACAGCATTCATTTAAATATTGGCTATAAAATGTGGTAACCCGATGACCAACTTTCTATGGAATGTTATTTGTGTGCAGTTAATGCAAAAAACTTGTAAATGCGCTTGCGCAAGCTCGAATGGAACGCGCGTGTAACTCCGATACCGGAGCAGAATGTTAAGTTGAGGAAATATAATACACACTTACATAAATATACAGGGTGTAAACGAATTAGTGTAATTCCTTCAAACCGCGTGATCTACTGGTGACACTGATTGACCCTGCATAGGTTGTAATCAGAATCAACAAAAAAAAAGTTTAAAAATAGTGAACCATGGTATTCTGAATCTGAGTAATTTTAGCGTCCCGAGTTAAATGACTGCGTGTAGCGATATCGCGCTAGTCGTACCCGTCAGCTGTGTCGCCGTGCCTTCATTAATTTATGCATGGCATCGAAATTTTGTATGACATAAAAAAATATTTGGACCAAAAAAAAGTTTTTTTTAATTTTTATACAATCTAAATCCCGTGCGGGGTTAATCTATACCATTAATAGATCATGTGGTTTGAAGAAATAACACGAATTCGTTAACAACCTGTATATTTGAATAAATTGGATCTTTGAATCATCATCATCACCATTCAGCTGAAAGACGTCCACTGCTGGACATAGGCCTCCCCCAAGCATCGCCACATCGACCGGTCCTGTGCTTCTCGCATCCAGCGGATTCCCGCGATCTTCACCAGGTTATCGGTCCACCTTGTGGGAGGCCTACCCACGCTGCGCCTTCCGGTACGCCAGCAATGTACTCCTTTGGATTTTGGATCATTGAATGCAGTACCTATACATATTTCTTCCTGTACCTACATTCAAAGGTTGTCGGGTAGATATCGCTATCAGCGATAAGACCGCCATTGTACCTTCAATATAAGGATACACAAGGTGAAACATAAATAACGCACAACCTCTTAAGGGGTCACTGTACTCATCATTATGAACAACTTTTACTATGGGACCAAACCGGAAATTGCGAAAAAAAATCAGCTGCTCCCTACATTATGTTCGCATAACTCGTCAACACCTGAAGCATGCGGGGCCACATCTGTATAGGGTTCTTGCTTTGCTTTTTAATTTATGTTTCAGTCACCGCTACTTGCCGGAAGATCTTATGCACACTGTGGTGGTTCCGCTTATTAAGGACAAGACGGGGGACGCCTCTGAGGTGTCCAATTACAGGCCTATTTCGTTGGCCACGATAGTCGCCAAAGTCTTGGACAGTTTGCTTGATCAACAGTTGGCTAAACACGTTGATCTCCATGACGCGGAATTTGGCTTCAAATCCGGTCTATCCACGGAGAGTGCCATCCTGTGCCTCAAGCAAACTGTTCAATATTATACCTCCAGAAAAACACCTGTTTTTGCTTGTTTTTTGGACCTGTCAAAGGCGTTCGACCCTGTGTCCTACGAGGTACTATGGGACAAATTGCAGAGTGAGACAACACTACCGAATGAAATTACATCCTTGTTTCGCTACTGGTACTACAACCAGAAGAATAGTGTTAGATGGGCTGAAGCTCATTCGGATGTGTATGAGCTGGAGTGCGGGGTGAGACAGGGGGGGTTAAGTTCACCCCGCCTCTTCAACTTATACATAAACCGGCTGATCGGTGAACTCAGCAGCACCAGAGTTGGATGTCATATTGACGACGTTTGTATGAATAATATTAGTTATGCCGATGATATGGTGCTGCTGAGCCCATCGATCGGCGCTTTGAGGACGCTTGTGGCAATTTGTGAGTCCTATGCAGTGTCCCATGGGCTCAAGTACAATGTCAAGAAGAGCGAACTTATGATGTTTAAAGCGCGTGACATAAACTATTCAGATGTCCCCAGTGTCTCGCTCTGTGACGCTCTTTTAACATGGGTGACTAAGTTTAAGTACTTGGGTCACTGGGTCACAGAGGATCTTAGAGACAATATAGACATAGAGAGGGAGCGCAGGTCGCTGGCTGTTCGATGTAACATGCTGGTTCGAAGATTTGCACGTTGTACAAATCAAGTGAAGGTAACGCTTTTTAAAGCTTTCTGCCAGTCTTTTTACACGTGCAGTCTTTGGACTAGTTTTACGCAGAGGACATACAGCGATCTGCGTGTCCAATACAATAACGCGTTCAGGATACTGTTGGGGCTGTCGTGGCGTTATAGTGCGTCCGGGATGTTTGCGGAGGCGCGCACAGGTGATTTTTACGCCATAATAAGAAAAAGGACTGCATCCATGGCCGGCCGGCTGCGCACCGCCACTAATAGTCTCCTGAGCGTGTTCCGAGATCGGTGGGACTCCCCTCTGCTGCGCCATTGGATAAGGATCCACACCAGTTAAGGGCCCTTATTATTTGAATTACTAACACTAGTCTTTAAGTAATTTTGTTATACTAACTCTATGGACTCATGTCTGAAATAAAGAATTTGAATTTGAATTGTATAAGAGCTGTGCTACAATTTTGGTGTACAGACGTCAGCACATAAAACTATTACAATCTGTCAATTTTTTAATAGATTTTCATCTTTATCGCAAAAGGATTAGGTTCAAAGTTGATTGGGAAAATTTGACAGTTTCGGGTATCTTGATGTGCAATAAAGTATGTATATTCTATTCTATACCAAAACGTCGCCAATTGCGTGTGGTCTGCGAATGAGAATCAATCACCCGATTTTATTCTAATCTATCTATCCTCAGTTATGATCAGCTGTATTTACATTTTAGGTCATATTTGGGGTCACGGATTAGAAGCTCCATTTTCTAAATTCGTAACGAAAGCAGAAGAATTTGTTTTTTTTTTTAATTTCTGTTGGACTGCTGTAGATAGTCCTTGCGTACCTTTACTACGTAACCGCGCAGTTATTGGCGACACCTGAAGCGTCTCCAGTCAATGGTGGGGAAGTAAAACACTTAACCTAAGCTAACTATTTATACTACACTAACATCATGACTACTAGCAACAACAGCACTAACGGCGACTCCTAGTGGGACTCGGACCTCGGCTTAGGGCGTTGCTGGCGAGGATTGGGGGGAGACAGCTTGATGAGGGCTGAATTATCGGTGTGACTGTGGAGTCTGAAGAGACGACTGGCTCTACGACGGGAGAGCTCGGTGGATCGTGACCGGCGGTAGTAAAATACTTAACCTAAGCTAACTACTTATATTACACTAACATCATGACTACTAGCAACAACAGCACTAAGGGCGACCCCTAGCAGGACTCGGTGCTCGGCTTTGGGCATTGCTGGCGGTGGATTGGGGGGGAGATAGCAGTGTGAGTGCTTTACTTGCTTTAAAACTGTCATCTAAGTAGCGTGCGCATTATTCACACCGATAATCGCCCTCATCAAGCTGTCTCCCCCCCTATGTCCACGCCAGCAACACCCTAAGCCGAGGTCCGAGTCCCACTAGGGGTCGCCCTTAGTGCTGTTGTTGCAGGTAGTCATGATGTTAGTGTAGTACAAGTAGTTAGCTTAGGTTAAGTATTTTACTTCCCCCCCATTGGCTGGAAACACTTCAGGTCTCGCCAATCACTGCCCGGTTACGTAGAAACCGTCCCCTAGGACAACCTACAGCAGTCCAATAGGAAAAAAAAAGCGTGCGCATTAGTACCCACTTTCCGACTAACCTTGTATACATATTGTAATAAAATATGATAGAATTTCTCTCCAAAGTTATTTCTCTTAACGCTAGACCGGTCACCGTGTGAATCACAGGAATCACTAGAGCGAATCAAACTCCTAGAAATTATACTTACTAGTAAAACTATTGTTTTAAAACGATTTGTAGCATTTACTACATTCCATTTATGTTCAACTGTATCATTTGGGTGATAAAAATCTTGTAATGGTCGTGTTAACAGTATGATTTATCGTGGGAAGTGAATACGCTCTTTTCGTTGCGGTGTAAGCAGAATTCTAGGTCATTACAAGTTTGGGGTACCTACCATAAGGTCAAGATCAAGACCGACTTGAAACCTTTTATCCCCATATTTACGAACGCGAAAATTCTAAAAACATATAAATGTATGTTATTACTTCTTTCTTTGACCAGTGAAAACGTTGTTTAGTTTTATTTTAAAATTACGTCTTAGCCCGGCCGCACATTTTCAGAAACTTCTGTCAAAAGAATTCTAATGGTATCTCTACACCAGTGCGCTTTCATGTTCATCTTGCGCTTTCAACTTTCAATTCCTCTTGCGTCAAGCGCATGCAATATTGATTGCCATAAGACGCATGCAGCTTATCGTCTATACCGGTACGCATCGGTCAGTCGTCAAGATGGACGCATGTGAACTTGTAGCTATCTGTGCGGCATATTTAGACGGATTAACGTGCGCTAGGGGCATGCGCTTTTGTCGAACTAGTATTAAGGCAAGCGCGCTATTGCATGCGCTATGGCGCTTCACGCATGCTTCAGACGAAGACGCAAGATGAACACGAAAGCGCACTGGTGTAGACATAGCTTAACGCGCGACTCTACTCGTACATTTTGTACTGCACACTGTCAGAACTTACCAAAACCGGGAGTCTGTTGGCTCTAGTACAAAATTTGTATGCAAAGGGTCTTCGCGCACTTGTCAGAAGTTTTCTGACAGAAACTTTGATAATGTGCGGCCGGGCTTAAAGATCTCCAGTTTTTACGTAAAATATTAAATAACTCTAAAGGGGAATGCCAAGATCCGGCCATTACAAAGTAGTATGAACTGACATGCCGTAATTTTGATAATTCGCGTTTATTTTTTGGAAGATTTATGTACTTAATATAAATAAAGTCTAAGTACACCGTCGGATAGTCATTTTAAATAGTATTTCAATGTTTTGGTTAGTAAGTTTTTTTTTTATCTACAACTACAAATAGAAATGTTGCACAGATTAAAAATAAAATTATATCGATACTAAAATTACATTTATAAATCGATTACAACTATGAAACAATAATTATGTAATTGTAAATAATTATATCACAATAATATCATGTTATTTATTTATTTTATTTATACAAGTAATTATTTTTATTCACGTTTTCTTTTTTGAGTAATGTGATAAGTGAATTGTGCTCTTCCATTAATAGCTACAAATTATAGTACTAAGCTTTATTAGTAATAAGCTGTTACGAATAATCCTAGTTACCACTATAACACAACAGGTTTGTCACTATTGTTGTGATTTATCTTAAACGGGCTACTTTTCTTATAAGTACGAAACAAAATAAATAACATAATATTTTATTAAGCTGAGCATGCTTAGGTACCAAACACATTCAAGTGTTAGTTAACATATTTAATTAATCTCTTTGATTTAGGGCCGATTTTTTAATCGTCAGATAAATTTTATCCGAGGAATAAATATGACGGTTTAACATATTTTCTATACAAAAGCTGTCAGAACGTCAAACTTATTCCCCAAATAAAAGTTATCTGACGATTGAAAAATCGGCCCTTAGGTATATTAATATAAAATTAATATTTTGTAATACCTATTATGAAATCATTTACAAACATGCTATTATGACTATCAACTATTTATTTAGCGATATAAGTGCCTATATTTCTTTTTTTTATTTTATATTCCATTCGATGATACACATACTTGAAAATCGATTACGTTTAAAATCGAATATTGTTATGATTTTATTTTAATGGCGACAACACCTTTGTCACAATTAAAATAACTTCCACTTGTTTCTTACGATTAATTATGCGACAAAGTAAGTATCTGTATTGAAGTAAGAAACCATAATTATTATATATATTATTCCTGATCGTGAATACAATATTATGGATTCCGGTTGGGCAAGATTTTTGATAAATAAAATACTTTGTTTAGTAAAAGTATGATACATGCATGTTTTGTCATCGTTGCCATGGCAACGTCAATAAATGACAAATTCAAAATAATATAAGATTTTATTTTGATTTGGTTTTGGTTTGGTTATTTAGGTATTATTCTGACCAAAAATGGTTTAATTTTGTTATTTACAAAATTAAATGCTTTAATCAAACAATAATATTAAGATTTTTACAAAAATATTGAAGGTCTATCAATATGACAAGGATTAAAAAAATTAGTCATGAAAATGTAGACGGAGTATAAAGAAAGTGTTAGTTCGATTTCCGAATTACTTTTCTTCCTTACGTTAAAAATCTACTATTAAGGTCAACTTTATCGACCTATAACTTTTCTTGGTGTACTTCCAGCGGAAATGTTGTTATTGTAATACATTCTACAATATTTGCCCTTTTTAATAAGATATGTTTCATCCTTGTTCCTTCTGGCCGAGTCGTAAAGGAAATCTTGGCATTCCCATTGGGGGGCGACTGAACGCATTCATCTTAAGCCTGGCCGCACAATATAAGAAACCGTCAGAAAATTTCTGACGCGTGCGCAAAGACTCTGCGCATATATTTTGTACTAGAGTTAACAGGCTGCCGGACCCGGCAAATTCTGACAGTGTGCGGGGTCTAATACAAAATGTATGAGCAGAATGGCGCGCCAGAAATTTTCTGATTAAAAATTCTGATAATGTCCGGTCGGGCTTAAAATACGGGCCTTAGAAAACAGGGTCTAAACATTTTCCTAATCCAGCACCTTTCTGTCAGCAAGGATAATGAGGTATTCATTTCGTAAGTACTCTCACTAATCACAAGATGGCGCTAGTATATGCTATGGCTAATTGAAACGCTATGCATAGAATGCCGCGCTTATCAGTAAAACGACATAGTGACCTATTTTACAAACATTTATATGGAATGATAAGACTGTATTCTTTCACTTTTCTAGGCTTTGTTTTAATCTAGTTTAATCGTTTTGTTTTTATGACGCAAAGAGTATTAAAACATTGCCTGTTTGTTTGAACGTCTGGGCTTACTTTGAAAACTACTTGAGTTGGTTTTGACTTTGTTGTGTTGAGAAAGATTTTTATATTTATTATATTCGTTTTGTTTGTAACCTTTATTATCGTTCATTTACAGTTTTCTGAAGACTGTTTGGGGATCATTTGGGTGTGACCGATATCCTAGCTTTTAGAGACGGACGTATACGGTGTAACATAACTAATAAGTTACATCGACGTACGCTCATTTTCGCAAAAGATCGTGGTCTTGAAGTCGCACTCAGTGGTCGGTTTTACGAAGTTTTCCGATATTTTTCCTTAGCGTTACTGTACATTATCATGTGCAAAATATAAATTACAGGGTGTAAACGAATTAGCGTAATTCATTAAAACCACATGATCTACTACTGGTGTAGATTGGCCCCGCACGGGAATTAGCATTTGATTAAAAATAAAAAATAAAATATTTTTTCATGCGGTAGGGATAAGTGATCGTATCTAAACCACATCAAAACGATGCAGTAAAAAAAATTTTTTTGCGTATTTTTTATTTTCTTTTAGTGAACATGATGATGATGTCACGCATAAATGAATGAAAGCAACGCGGCTGGCGGGCACGACTAACGCGATAAAGCTCTTTGCAGTCGGAATAGAAAACCAAGTTTTAAAAAAAAAAAAAAAAAAAAGTTTTTTTACTTTTTTTTAAATGTCCCTTTAGGGTTAATCTGTGTCACCAGTAGATCACGCGGTTTGAAGGAATTACACGAATTCGTTTACGCCCTGTATACTTAACTCAAAGGAAACTTAGCTGCATAAGTTGTTAATAACTTCCTGTCTAGCCTCTAACGAAACTAGGGAAATGTGTTACCTACTGGACTAACAACTTGTCACTCTACGCACAGATTCAGTGCAAAACCTCAGATTTTTGCTGTGCGTATATTATAACAAGGGTTGCCAAACATACTGTTAAAAATAGTATTACCTATACTTTATTTCGCTGCATAATTAACGTGACCATACGTCCCGCTTTTGACCTATGTGTCCCACTGACCCCAAAAACACGTAAATGCCCCCGCTTTGAAAAAAAAAGGCAATCCGTGGAAATGAATCCAATATAAAACGAGAGCGGATTTATTAATTGCATCGGTAAACATTTTGCTAACCAAGTAACATCAACATGTCATGCTAACCTTATTACATAATATACACATTCATTATATAAACTAAAGCTGATAATCGTAAAATATCGGACCAGCCTACGAGACTACACATTTTTTTTTTTTTTTTTGCATATTTTCGTAATAATTTATTCTTGTAAAAAAAATGATTGCAGGCGTCCCGCTCTGAGGAAAAAATAATAATAGTCACGTTATGCATAATACTGTTTAACTGTTTAATAAAAATAAAGCATGCAAAATACAATTTTTTTATCATCCATCCGTGACCCAGAGCTTTCACGTGTAAATAATAAATAAGTACTATTTTTTCTTCTAAATACTATTTAAATTCCTTCTCCGACCTCTATACACTTTGTTTGTACAAAAAGTTGGCAACCTTATTTTTATAACACCTATGTAAAAAAAAACGGTTACGCACTCTTCACTACGTCAGCAATATAGTACAGGTATAATAGCTCACTTATGTAGGACTTGTGAATTTTTCAACTGAGCGTGGATGGCCAAATCCGAAAGTTTAAGCGAAAGGAAATAGCGAAAAATGCTCACAGGAGCGTTGGGGCCGACTAGGGAATCGATCCTGTTTGCTTTAATTTGCCATTTAACATTACTTCCCACAATCCAATCTTTACAAGCGACACTGTGGGATGGTGCAATAATGAAGATAGTTTTTTTTTATTTCTTTATCTTTTTCATCGGCTAGGCAAATTGATATTTTAAAACTCTATTATTACGGTTTTGGTTTTTTATCAAAATCGACCCGAGACTCCTTTTAGCATTTTTCGCTATTCCCTATACTTACTTTCGAATTTGGCCATCCATGCCCAGTTGAAAAATTCACTTTTTATACCTACTTTGACGGCCGTCAGAAACACCTATCTACAATTAGAGCAAAGTACGATGAACTTCATCACTTCAGCACGTGTCTAAAATAAAATACTTCTCAAACAAAATTCTCAGTAATATAGCTCTATCTAGAGCGCCAAATCCAAGTTAAATTGCGGAAAATGATTTCTGCAATCGACTTTGACTGTGGGCACACTCGCAGCAAGTCGATTTCTGCCAGATTTACCGACTGAACACTTGCGCAATTTATCTTGCTAATGGATTTAATGCTTACTTACTAACATCACAACAGAATGACTCCCCCCTCCCCACCATAACCCCCCACCTCGTCCCTTCATCTCGTGACGAGTATTTTTCCTATCGCATAATTAATCATAGAGATGCGATAAAATTATCTTATCGCGACACTTTGCTATATTATAATTATATTTAAACTTTTTTCCTAGACGTGAGGCCGTGTGCGCGTGAGTTCCTGCGTCCCGAGCGAATCCCGATTATTCCCGACGTTTGACGATTGCCCCCAGTTCCTGAATAGCCTGAAAATGAAAGGATGGGAACTGTGCTTCTTGGCCTTTCTGGGCTTAGCTATGGCGCAGGGCCCGGAAAAACGTAAGTAATGTTTATTAATTTAAATAAATATTTTAAAGTTGAAATGTTATTGTGATGAAGATTTAAAAGTGTTTTTTATGTACGAATCGTGCTGTTTGATTGGGAAAAAATCGGCAAAATGTTGTTAAGTGCCATGATTACGTAATTTTGCTTGTGTAAGGAATTACAATGTGCCATGTTAATATACCGTTATTGTATTTCGTAATCATTATTGTTTTAAAACAACTTTTTAATTCGAGTTTACATGTACGTTTTTTTTGTTAACTACTTTTCGATTTCGATTAATGAGGGTAGTTACATAACTTTATTGTGATCAAGTAATTTTATTATCGTGATTTCATGCCCATTTGGGCATGTTTTTTTTTGCAAAATGTATTTGCGTAGTTCAAATAAAATTTTGGACATACAGCGAGTTAATTTAAAGAAGATTATAGGTGTAATTTTGTTCATTAGGCAACCTAGTTTTGATATTATACCCGTTTCACCGTAAGTTGAATGACTTTTCTCTACAAACCGTTACCATACAAAGATATTAAATATTTTTTTAAAAACAAATCATGGATAATATAGCTATTTTACAGTTTTTGACGATGTCATTTACGTTTTTTCGATAGCAGTTTCCTTACGGCTACAATTTACGAAATGACCGAGCTGTCAGGACTCACCTTAGGGTGAATAGAGTAGTATAGTTAAAAGTTTTTCAATACCTGTTAATATCCTTGTAGATATCTTGTGGCGAATAAATGTATTGTATTGTTACATTGGCGAAATAAGCGCCGGTCGACACTTAACGTTTCCACGCTGTATAAAGCTGGCTTCCCACGGTGCGTGGTAGCCCGCACCCTACATTTATGTTCGTAGGTATAACTCGTCAAAATGTAGGGAACAGCTGTTTGTTTTTCGCGATTTCAGGTTTGGTCCCATAGTAACATTACCTGGTCTGAATTAAATGATTATTATTATTATAGTAAAAGTTGTTCATAGTGATGAGTACAATATCCCATTTCGGTTTGTCGACTGTTTACAATTTCACCCTGTATAAAGTAATAGATAGATCAAGGGACAAAAAAACGTAAAAAAAATGAAAAAAGAGAGATACGCGCTTTCGAAGTTTGTTGAGGAGACATTTTCTGTCTTTGTCACGCGGAACGGATATTGTACAGAGCGATGTCAAGTCACTTTGAAGTTTTTAAGGTATGACGTCATTTTTAAGTAGTGCTGTCTCTGTCTCGTCAACAATTTAAAATTGTTGGTAACTTGGGCATTTTATTAAATATTTCATTGGTATTTTCCCTTCTACTTATTATTTTCGTAATAGTTTCAAGATTTCTAATAAAAAAATAATAGACAAATACCCTATTGTTGCCATGTTGGTACATCCTAGTGTTGCAAGTTGCAACAATGAAACTTAGCCCTAATTTACCTAATTAACATTAGTATGCGAATATCGCTCGTATGTAGTTCAGATTTCACTCTTTAAGGTACATGGCATTCTACAATCATCACTAGTAGTAGTAGATCATGTGGTTATAAGGAATTACAAGAGTTCGTTTACACCCTGTATATTATGTTAAGTGTAGGATTTAGTTAATTTAAAGTTGTTTGCTTTTCTGATTATATTTTTTCTACAATAACAAGCGTTTTACAACTAGGCCTAGAATCCAAATTACTGAGTAGGTACGTATGAGTAGTCGTTTCAACATGTTTGCTTCAAGGCTTATTACACTTTAATGTCATTGACTCAGATAACAGTATAAACAATGGCAAAATCTTAAACAGCTTGTCAACCGCTTATCAATCTTGTGCAAGTTGTAAATCACATTACTTGTGTAAGTAGTCAAGTAGTCTAAAGTTTTTTTGTTTAATTCAAAATACATTTTCTTTAAATTCATGGCTCATCTTCTGTGCGGAAGATGTCCGGTCCTTTGGAAGGCATACGGGTGACACAAGTCCAACGCGTAGAGGCCCCTTTGAGAACTTTAATCTAAAATGGGATGGGGCACCAACCGGGGACTATCCACGGCTGCACTATTGGAGTACTGTCATGGACCGTCCCAGGTGGGTGCAATCCTATTTAAAATGTGGTAAAAAATATCTGGTCTATGGGAAGGGGTGTTTAGAAGACTGGTTAACTTCTATTGCCGGAAGAAAACGGCGTCTGCCTGTTTAAAATTGAAATGTATTGGCAGACGGTGACTCGCCAGCTCACTGGCTGGGCCCCCTGAAAAGCCGCCAGTGCACAGGCGAAGGGGGCAACAAACTGTTTATATTAATTCAAAATACATTATTATTTTATTTTAACATAAATCTAAACTAGTATAATCTAAAGAAAAAACTAAATACATATATGCACAAAATACGTAAAAAAATACAGTTCAAAAGTAAAACAAATTAGAAAAAGCACTTAGGCGTCGAAATATTCTTCTGGTGCTCCCACACTGGTGTTACAAAATGTTTACTACATTAGTAAACATTTTATAAAGAAACATAAATAAAAAAAATGTATTAAAATATTATCTAAAATCTATTAATAGATAGATTAAATTTATTACTAAGTATCCGATATTTTTATCTTTTTCTTACATTTTTAGTCAATGTATTAATGTTAGAAAATGTTTGTAAACATTTTGTAACACCAGTGTGGGAGCACCATTCCACATCACTGTCATCTAGGAGCGTGCCCAGAAGACTGACAGCGTTGCCATGGTAAATGGCAACGCTCCAAAGAATAAGCTAGACCTCTGGTCACCTGCCAGGGTTGTGGACTTTATTCGAAAGAGTTACCGCGGCTCTGGAACCCAAAGGACATTAGGAGGAACACGGATGGGTTTTAGCCAGTAAAAGTCTGACACTCCCTTCCGCTCCGCCCAGAGCGGAAGAAGTCATAAAGACCTCAGGTCACGCGTAATGCTAATGTCGACCAGCCTTTAAGCAATTTCCTTGATGAGAAGACATGCACTCGGACCTAGGATTGCCAACCGTCCCGCGAGAGCCGGGATATCCCGTTTCTAGAGCTTTAGAGGATGCGTCCCGCGAAAGACGTGCGCGGGACGCCAATTGTCCCGTTTTATCGTACCTACGGCTAAACCTACGGCACAGTAGACATATAAGCTAAAGCAGTACTTCAACTACCTACAATCGTCCGATTTGACACTCACACAGACACGCACTGCAACAAGACAAATAAGGTATTTTCGGGATGCAGTTCCATACAAAAACAAAAAACTACTCAGTATACAGAGCGTGCCTGTGTGAGTGTTTCAATTCTTGAGATTATAGTAAGTGGAGGTTGAGCTTATATGTCTACTGTGCCTACGGGAAGAAGTCGGAATTTAGTGAACGCACGTTTTGTTTAGCTAGAAGAGTGGAGATAGCGACCGCGAACGAAAAAATAATTTCTAATTGTATTTTTCGCGTCCCTATACTTTGACAGTTGGGTCCCGCTTTTTTTGCCACGTCCCGCATTTTGACTGCCAAAGTCCCAGTAACTTCATACATAAAGGTTGGCAAGCCTACTCGGACCCCATGACCCGAGCGTTTTGGACCCAAACAGTCTAAAGTAGGTACTAAAACGTTTTTGATATTAAGTGGCTTTGACTTTGGTCGGGACGCTTTGCCCGGAATTAAACGATATCCCATTTTGTCTGATAGGATACTTAGAATCGGATATCGACATTACCCAGTGACTGAACTACGAAGACTGCCTCGTTGGTCTAGTGCTCGCAAGCGCGACTGCTGAGCGCGAGGTCTTGATTTCGATCCCCAGGTCGGGTAAAATGTTATTGGGTTTGTCGTTGTAGAATTTCTCAGTAGCAGCTCGGAGTCTGAATTTGTGCCCGATGGCAATAGGCTCGCTTATTACATGGGACTTAAACATAACGGCGAAATGAGAGTGTACTATACAACTGCCGTACCCTTTGGGGAATACAGGCGGCATTGCCCAGTGAGGGTTGCAGAGGTCTAATGGTAGTCGCTCCGTGTAAAATGCTGGTATTCAGCCGCGTCTGGTTAGACAGGAAGATCACCCTAACATAGTTGGAAAGAGGCTAGGTAGAACAGAACAGACAATTAAAATCGGATACGACTCTTTCTGGCTGTCTCCTTCCTCATAGGCAATAAAGACCTATATCCGCGACACGGTCTAGTATCTACAAGGTTAGTCGGAAAGGGGATACTGATCCGAAATAGTGTTAAAGTTCCCATAATATAGAATAACTTTTGTTTTATAAACCCCAAAAGTCATTAGTTTAAGACAAACAGTTTTTCAAAGATGTCAAAAATACGCTATAATCTATCTATCCTCAGCTGTGATCAGCTGTGTATATATTTTAGGTCATATTTAGGGTCACGGATTAGAAGCTCCATTTTTTGAATTTGTAACTAAACCAGGGATGAAGAATTTTTGAAAAAACTAATCTGAGAAAAAACTAAAGTAAAAATCATTTTGGATGGAATGAAAACAAATCGAATTTTGAAATTTTAACGCTCGCTTTGCAACAGTCATCAGGGGCCTAATTCTCCTAAAATAAATCTTGATAAATCACAACCGAACCAAGGCCGAACCGTTCATTCAGACATTTCTCAATTTCAAAAGCTATCAAATTGTTTGACACAATAAACAAAATCAATCATTTTGAAAGTTTTCGAAAACAAAAACTGACTGACGGTTGTGGTTCGATTGCGTTTGGCAACAATTTATTTTAGGAGAATTAGGCCCCAGTGATACTTTAAGTGGCCCGCGGATTAGTACCCCCTTACCGACTAACCTTGTATATTTTGGATTGATCATGTATACAGGCTGTAAACGAATTCGCATAATTCCTTAAAACATCATTGTCTATTACTGTTATAGATTAACCCCACACGGGACTTGGAGAATGGTTAAAAATAAAAATAAAAAAACTGTTTTTTTTCTGCGACACCTCCGCCGTAATCGGAGATCGTATTTAAATCACGTCGTTACGTTGCGTTTTTTTAAGACATTTTTTTTAAATGTGAAATTGCATCGAAATTTTACTTATTATGTACAATGTAGCTATTGGACGTACTATATACCTACCTTACATTTTTTTACACAATTGTTCAAGTTTATAAAATCTTGATTTAGCACACTAGGTTGCCATGTGGCATGTGGACTCAGCAGTCATTGTCCCGAAAGTCGTTACGGCGAATGGCCTCATAGCCCAGAGCCTCGGTCAACACCTTATGAGGCTCTCGTTTGGATCAAGGGCTTGATACAGAAGGCAGTACTCCTTGACACGGCACGCATACCTCCTTTCTCTGGAGCCCTGACCGCCGGCAGCTTGGGTCCCGTCCCCGATGGCGGTGGGATACTATTTTTATATATACAGGGTGGTAATTTGAGATGGGGCATGAAGGGCAACTACCTTAACCATTGTAGCTACAGGAAAACGTTCTGAGAAGACCACACCTAACTTTTGGGATAATTTAAATCGGCATTAATAGATTTTGAAAAAAAAGTACAGTCAGCGAGAAAATGGGCTGTTTTCACAAAACTTTTTTATGATGCCAATCGATCCCATTTCCTATTTATATTTATTAACTGTTGGCCACCGGTTCAGAATAAAGGATTCATAATAGAAAACCAGACATTTCAGTATAAACATAGATATTTATTACTTCCTTCAACATAAACCACAAATAGACTCGGTACAATTCCAATTATTTCCAATTATTCAATACATAATGATTTAATCTGTACTTACACTTGTATCTGAAGTGTTACCATTTAATCCAAAATTACACAGTAAGTATCACTTGATGTTCACACCTCGACGTCTCTGACAAGACTCAAAAAACTCTTCCAGACCAACTGAGGTTTGAGTACTAGAAACGTCAGAAATAACAAAAAACTATTTGAGATGAGTTATTTATAAGGGCAGCTACCTTAATCGTTGTCGCTACAGGAAAATGTTGGCAGGAGACTGGCCATAATTTTTGACATTATTTCGAACTACTTAAAAAGAAATTGAAAAAAAAAAATGGTACAGTCAGCAAAAAAATGGTCAGTGACAAAACTTTTTTATGATGCCAATCGATCCTATTTCCCATAAGGATCAAAATACTCTTCTGGACCTACTGAGGTTAAAGTACTAAAAACGTCAGAAATCACGAAAAACAAGATTTTGTGAAAAGTGACGTTGATACCAAAAAAAAATATTTTATTTTCAAAATCTGTGAATGCAGTTCGAAATATTTTCAAAAAATATGGACAGTCTCTTAAGAACATTTTCCTCTAGCCACAGCGGTTAAGGTAGCTGCCCTTATTACTACCCCATCTCAAATAAGTTTTTTGCGTTTTCTGACTTTTCTAGTACTCCAACCTCAGTTGGTCCGGAAGAGTCTTTTGATCCTTATGGGATATGAGATCGATTGACATCATAAAAAAGTTTTGTGAAAACAGCCCATTTTCTCGCTGACTGTACCTTTTTTTCAAAATCTGTGAATGCCGATTTAAATTATCCCAAAAGTTAGGGGTGGTCTGCTCAGAATGTTTTCCTGTAGCTACAATGGTTAAGGTAGCTGCCCTTCATGCCCCATCTCAAATTAGGTACCATACTGTTTATATATTTTTCTCTTTGATGTTTATTTACAAATGTATCTGTTTGTACAACGAATAAACGAGAATAATATAATACTTAGTAGGAAATTAACACAATAAGTGTGTTACGTAGGTGCTCTCCCACGGTGTTAGAAATCGTCCATCCGGATCGCATTTCCTTACATTATAGATATTATCGTTAATTGTGAAGAGAAATGCGATGATAGGCTCGTTATCAACTGGTTGATTATAATAATATTTAAGTAGGTATCTATACAGGGTGATATTGTAAACACTCGACTAACCGAAATGGGAGATTGTACTCATCACTATGAACAACTTTTACAATGGGACCAAACCTGAAATCACAAATACATTTTGACGAGTTATGCGAACATAAATGTAGGAACAGCTGTTTTTTTTTCGCGATTTTAAGTTTGGTCCCATAGCAAAAGTTGTTCATAGTGATGAGTACAATCTCCCATTTTGGTTTGTCGAGTGTTTACAAATACACCCTGTATAATTTAAATAATACCTAGGTTTTAAAGCGAGTGAGGGTTCTGAGTCAAAACTTTATTTATAAACTACTTGCTGATATTCGCATGGTATCTCGATAAAAAGTATCCTATGTCCTTCTTCGAGGTCTAATCTTCCTTTGTACCAAATTGTATCAAAATGGGTTCAGCGGTTTAAGCGCGAAAGCGTGGCTTATTTCTCGAAGCACACCAACTTTGAGACGCACCAAATGAGCCGCACCAAAAGTATTCCTCGAAACGCACCAACGATGAAACATAGAGCAGAGCATGAAGGATTCATAATAAATGGTATCGATAGACGTTTTAAAATTATTTTTATTGATTCAATTTCAAAACCTATATTTTTACCATTATTGAGCTAAGTAGTAATTCGCTTTAGCACCTAGTTCCAGTTCATTTCTGCTTTCCTGGTAGTTTTAATAAATAAACAATTAAGACAGTTGAATTTTAAAACGTCTATCGATATTATTTATTACGGAATCCTTCATGCTCTTCTCTATGTTCCATCGTTGGTGCGTTTCGAGGAATACTTTGGGCGCGGCTTATTTGGTGCGTCTCAAAGATGGTGCGCTTCGAGGAATACCCCGAAAGCGTAACAGACAGAAAGACAGACAGAGTTACTTTCGCATTTATAATATTATTACTAGGGATTTTTTTCAGCAATTATTGAGACTGATGAAAAATTAGACAGTTTTACATTTATCTTAACTCAATACTCAACAACCTTGATAATATCAGCATAAATTCTAATTGGAGTGTTTGCGTTCTACCTGTTATATGTTGTCTAACTCGCAGCTTCGTCCTCTTTGGATCAATTCCGGATATATCGCTTTCGGGCGCATCATTCGGAAACACGAAGATTGCCGAAGCGCATATCTTTGTCGTAGTACTGTTCAATCATATTAGCCAATTGCAATGGCTTACCTTATCCGAATGACGTAAGGAGGGCAAGGCGACTTACATCGACCTGGAAAAACGTCGCTAGTTGAATGATTAGTGTCTTCATGAGTCATGATACAGGTTTGTAGCAGGCAGAGCAAACGGGGCATATGCAGGGCCATATTTAAGCATAAGCTACATAGGATGCAGACTAGGGGACCGCACCACAAAAAATGTTAAGTGTAAAATTACAATAGGTATGTTATATTCATAATTGGAATACAGATATTTGCATATCTATACATATAAAAGGAGAAGCTGACTGACTGACTGACTGATCTATCAACGCACAGCCTAAACCGCTGGGGTTAGAAAGTTGAAATTTTGACAGTAGATTCCTTTTGTAACGTAGGCATCCACTAAGAAGGGATTTTTCGAAATTCAACCCCTAAGGGAGTTAAATAGGGGATGAAAATTTGTATGGAAAATCGTCACTTAACGGGTTCAAAATTTCACGCAAGCGAAGCTGCGGGCGAAAGCTAGTTTCTGATAATAGACACAAATGTTAACTTTCTGCTGATTTTAGAATTAACCCCATCTCCCCCCCCCCCCCCCCCCCCCTCTGCGCTGTTTAGTAGGGCCAACACCACAAGTTAGCTTAGGATCTCCTGATACTAAATGAGGCGCTGAGCATATGCTATGGAGGAAGTGATCGTATTAGTTTTAGAGAGGGTGTAAATTCTGTAGTAAAACTAGATATTTTTTCAGTTAGGTACTTTAAATTAACTGGCGAAACACACCCTGTGTACGAGGTATCATTATAATACACATTCAAATAAAAAATACTTAACCCTACTAACTAGTTAGTAAGATAACAAAATATCTACCATACCACCTGCGCCCTTTTCACTTATTAATTCGATATCTCGTCACCTAATTAAGAAATTCAAGGCATTTTTCTATCTGGACGTGAACGATACTTATTAACACTGTCGTGTTTCGCCAGTTAATTGGAAGTAGCCCTGTTTTATAGAGAAACTTAATTAAATTTTTATTTAGATTTTGTATATTAGTATTTTAGACATTGCAGGCAAAATTAATATCGGCAAAATTAATTATATCGGGTGTAAAAAGACCCTTCACGATAACCACATATTCTACCCATCATTGGGATCATTTTTTTCTACCAGACCATACCTGGGAAACCATTGGTTTTGGAGATATTGAAGGTCAAAGTTAACATATTTTTTTTAGTTTTTTCCAAAAACTTATTCTAAATGATAATACTAAACTTTCTTCCAAACAAACTTATCAAAATTTTAAATTTTTCCTCACAAATTACGCATTTGAAGTTACAAAAACGCAACGAATATCAAACGCAAATGACCGCCTTGGCTCAGCTGTGTGGCCGCTGCACGCATGCAAACGCGCGGCATCGCCACAACCACACATTGCGCGCTACAAAAAAAAGCATTTTTTTATGCCAAAAAATAAAAGTCGTTTCCCAGCAATTATTTTTGGTCAATGTAAACTAGTTTGATGTACAGAGTGCATAGATTTCGGCTGTGTGATGGGTCTTTTTACACCCTGTGTTATCTCTATTCCCAGCCTGCTGTATAGGGTGCACTACTGATTTCTTAAAGGGTTTAGGGCACACAAGCAATATTATCTGCACCGTGTGTATTAGCTGACTGATTTTTATGAAGAGCGATATCGTAAAATATTCGCTCAGATTGTAGATATTTTAAAGTACCACAAGTAGCACCGTTTGACTTTGCTTCTCACAATATTTTATGTGATAATGATAGACGAAGAGCCCCCAAAAAAGTTTGTAATAACAATAATAATTATTTTTGTATTATAACTTTCGTGAGACACATTCATATTTATGATTAATTACGGTTTACTCACGTACATTTTTCGGGATTGCCCGACTAGTTTCGGACCCAAACGGAGCCCTTAATTATGAGCTGATCACGCGGCGAGGTCGCGAGTCGAACTTCGACCAGGTCCGAAACTAGTCGGGCAATCCCAGCAAATAAAACAAAGGCAGCTTGGGCCATTATCAATAGATCAAAAATAAAATACCCCAAATAATGTAATCTCATCATTAAATATTGGACATAATATAATAACTAATCCGCAAAACATTTGTGATCACTTTAACGATTTCTTTATTGATAAAAATAAACCTATACCGGGTTCTGGAAACAAAGTAATCTCAAATTTAAATAAATCAAATAATTCTATGTTTATGGCTCCAAGTTCACCTAATGACATAATCAATATTATAAGATCCCTAAAAAACACTACAAGTGTTGGTCACGACGAAATATCGAGAAAATTTTAGAACATGTTGCATATACAATTTGTGATCATTTAAGTCATATCTTAAACACGTGCATTATTACAGGAACATTCCCAGAAAAACTAAAAGTATCTGTCGTTAAGCCTTTATTTAAAAAAGAGAATAGGCAATTAATGGACTGCTACCGACCAATTGCACTTCTATCGATATTCTCCAAAATATTTGAAAAATATATCTATGACCAGATTTACATCTTCATAGAAAATTCTAACAAACGAACAAAAGGGATTTCGTAAGAATAATACGATTAATATGGCAATTTTCGATTTTATTACACGTGTTATAGCTAATGTTGATAAAAAAATACACGTATGCGCTATTTACTGTGACATGACTCAAGCGTTTGACTGTGTTGATCATGACATCTTACTTAATAAATTAGAAGCTTACGGCATAAGAGGAAACTTGTTGCAGCTTATGAAAACTTATTTAAAAAACAGAACGCAATACACTGAAATAACGCGAATTAATTTTAATAAAAAAAAGGAAGAAATATTCAAGTCACACATGCGTACAGTCAGTTATGGGGTACCACAAGGAAGCGTATTGGGTCCCCTGCTATTTATTATCTATATCAATGACCTACCAAAAGTAACAAAATACCCCATGACACTTTTTGCCGATGACAGCACGGTGATTATACTTTTTAAAAACAAGACTACTTATGAAAATGATGTTAACGACACTCTGAAATCACTGATAAGCTGGATGGATAATAATAACTTAAAAATAAATCTAACTAAAACCAAAAAAATGGAATTCAGCCAACGCTTGTCACCTCCAAATTTCAATATCAACTATCTAGGAACACAGATTAACACAGTCGACAAAACAAAATTTTTAGGTGTCATTATACAAACATTTAAATTGGAAGCCTCATACTGAGGAACTTAATAAAAGAATTAACTCATCTGCTTATGCCCTCTTTAAACTCGCATCTGTCATAAATCACGAGGCTCTTCTTATGGCTTATCATGGCATGGTGGGTTCCCTCTTAAGATTTGGGGTTCTATTTTGGGGAAATTCCGTCAATAAAGAAATTATATTTAAATCCCAAAAAAGATGTATTAGAGCTATGTTTGGACTCGACACAATCGATAGCTGTAGACCTTACTTTATTAAATATAAGATTCTTACTATTCCTTCTTTATTTATTTATGAGACAGCAATTTTCGTGAAAACTAATCCTAATTTATTTAATCGCGTCTTTGATGTAATTAGTCGAAACCTGAGAAATAATGACAGGCTATGTGTAGTTAAAGCTAACACGACATTAATGCACAAAAGCATTATATGTCTAGCACCAATAATATTTAATAAAATAACTAAATCAATAAAACAGTTAAACTTAAAACAATTTAAACAAAAATTAAAACACTACTTAATTGTTAAATGTTATTATACTCTAACAGATTTTTTGAATAATTCATAACGTTAATAACCGAATTTGTACGCCAATTTTATTTTGGCAAAACATGTAGATCGTTATACCATGTAATCAACACCTTACACTGCAAACCACAATTTGTACTGTACACTCATGTTTTATACAAATAAATTATCTTTATCTTTAATCCCGAAAAATGCACGTGAGTAAACCGTAATTAATCATAAATAATAATAATTATTGTAATTTGTGAAATAAATAAATCATTCCAAATGGTACTCAAACAAGTTATTTCTCGATCCATAAACAAAAACCGTTACCACCGCTACTTTTATTAAAAATTAGAGAGTAGAAGAAAAAAATCAATTTCCCGCGGTTATTCGCGGTTCAAATTATCCGCGGCAGTTTACCAATGATTCTGCGTTTAGTGAGCGGCGGACTGCGACGGCGCAGGCGCAGGTTCGACTTCGGTTCAAACGAAACGAATCGAGTATTGCAAATGGTTCATAACGGTTGATATAGTTATCTACGGTTGCTACAATGGAATGTTGGGAAGTGTTGAAGCTTATTGTAAGTGTAGTTTTGTTGTGGTTTTTATTTGTTTCGGATGTTGTAAAACATTAATCTTCTTTTAATTCCGTATATCTTAAGACCTTGATTTTAAGACGCTTTCAGGAGGCAATCAAATTATTCTACGGAAGATGCAGTATTATCTCTAACTGATTATGCCGCTGGGAATCTTAATCTATATAAATAAAAAGAAAAGTCCTGACTGACTGACTGATTGACTGACTCATCAACGCCCACCCCAAACACTTGGACCGAGAAAGGTGAAATTTTGCATAAAGATTCCCTTTATAATGTAGACAAGGAATAAGGAAGGATTATTCGAAATTCAACCCCTAAGGGAGTTAAATAGGGGATGAAAGTTTGTATGGAAAATCGTCACTTAACGGGTTCAAAATTTCACGCAAGCGAAGCTGCGGGCAAAAGCTAGTTAGAAATAAAAATGTAGAGTTCTGTTTCTAGACCTCTCTAAGGCATTTGATAGAGTCTCTGTCCCCATCCTTTTGTCTGAACTAACTTTGGTGTTAGGGGACTTGCACAAAAAAAATCACCGACTACCTCATGGACCGTTCACAGATGCTTAAAATTGAAGAATACACTAGTGACGAAAAGCAGATGAGTTACGGTATACCGCAAGGTAGTATTTTGGGCCCTACCCTGTTCCTCATGACCATCAATCACTTGTGTGATCTCTCTCTGCCAAATTGTAACGTGTTCACCTACTCAGATGACACAGCCCTTATTACAACTGTAGTAGATTGGGTTCAGGCGAAGGAACAGGCGGAACACATACTGCGGAACACATACTACATGATGCAATGGCTGTCTAACAATATTTTGGCAATATTAAGAAAATTCAGTAAATCCCCCTCTCTATAAGATTCCAATTCCAACAGCCGGAAACCTTCTCATTATAGGCTCACACATGCAGCTCCTCATATCGTGCAGCTGTCTCACAATACGCAAACCATCATGTGTTAAATATCTGGGGGTATTTACTGATCGGGGTCTTGACAGGCACAAGCAAAATGAACTAGCGAAGCGTGCTCGTAGGTTTTTGTTCATCTTTATGCGTCTTCGTGCGACAGCTTAAAATTCTGAAGATGGTATACTTTGTATTGTGCCAGTCACTCATATCATATTGCATACAGGTGCAGAAGATGCACCACAAGATCCCCCAAAATGTTGCACAGTAACACATTTCAAAATCTCTTTTTTCACGCACGGATGATCGTTTCTCTTTTGTGGACCGATACCAATAAGATTTGTACGGTAATACTTTTGAACAATAAAAGAAAACGCTTAAGACTTTATTAACCTAGTTTCCACGACTGAGGTGTGACAGATAAATTGGGTAAACCTAATGAGCCGGTTCTCCAGCAAATAGAAGGCAAACTCTCTATTTGGTCCCCACCAAATGGATAAGCGACAGCAGTAACTGGGAGGCCCATGTTAGTGGCAAAACATTACAATCATTAAGTATGTATGTATTAGCCATTTTCTTACATCAAATCCATAGTTGTAATCTTTTAATTGAAACACCCTTTAGAAGTAAAAAATCTTATGGTGGTGACTGCTCAGAGCAAGCGTGTTGCTCGCTGTAGTAACTGTCCGAATGCTCGGTTCGTAACATGTTATGATCAGTGCCGGATTAAGACAGCGCGGGGGGCCCGTAGCAAATATGAAAGGGGGCCCTTGAGTTGCATCACTTATTAATTTTACTGTTATAAAACAGTGGTATTACACTGATTTTGTATTAGTCCAAAGCGATCGAGCGATTGTCAAAACAGATATAATAACACAAAAGCACGTAAAAACTAAGAAACTAACACGAAATAAAAAGGCCGGTAAAAAAACAAAAGTTAAAAAAATACACGCCTGTAAAGTATAAATTAGCATTATAAGCGTGTTTTTTTTTAATCATTACCTTTTCATTGTTGTTTAAGTTTTTAGGCTATAAATCTCTTAAATAAATAAGTAAACGTAATGAAATGGTTTGTTTGAATATACAAAAGGAAATAGTCGAGTGGAGTAGTAAGTACATACAAAGCGTACCACGTTTTTTTTTCGCTCGAAGCACGGGCGCGATTTTTTTTTTCGCAATTTTGGCGAAAGCATGATGTCATTCTTAGTGCATTTATCGCTTTTGGCTAAATTCTCAAATGCTCAATTTTAAGTTGCCGATAAGTCTAGTGCTGTCACTTTCGTTGGACTCTCGTGATAAGTTTCACTCAAAAAATTACGCTCAGGCAGATATGAGTGGGTTTAAATATGCGGGGCCCCCTTTCGCGCGGGGCCCGTAGCAATTGCTACTCTTGCTACGTGGTTAATCCGGCACTGGTTATGATGTTACATTACACGAATATTATACATACAGATCGATCACTGCCTTTAAAACATAAATTCATTACAAAAAAACGTTGTTTGCAACATGATCCATCTCATAACAGCTCCTTTTTGTTTGCAACTAATAAAAAACTCCCTTCAAACAATAAAATTTATCTAAGACGGATTAAAATAGGCCAACCTTGCAAACACAGGCTGAAAAAATAACCTTCATCGAACAAAAAATATATTGTACACTGTCGAGCCATAAAATAGTCAAGTCTAGAAGTTTGTTTAACGTTGATTACACTGAGGTGCAAACAAAGTCGGTTATCGCGAAATGACTGATAATATAAAACATTTCCTTGTTGTCATTTATTTAAACTCAAGGTAAATTATTGCGAGAAACTCGAGAAATATTGGTTCAGCCTGTATTCGTTTACTCAGTGAGATTAAAATAAACAGTACATAATTATACTGTTGCTGTGTGGGTATTGGCTAAATACGATATCTCAGTTTTTCTCAGAATAAATACAACGAAGGAAAACTGTGTACATGGACAGTACCTACCCGTCAGCTGAAGCAATAAAAACGATATGATATCTTTCAAAGCACTTAGTTAAGTAGTAGCAATGAACCTCTATTATCGTAATTTAATTAATAAATAAATATATATTACATAAATTTGCTGGGTATGTAGCTAATACGAGAACGAATCTAATATTTTTAAGACGAAGACAACTAAATGAGAAGCAAATAAAACAATTCATAATCTTACACTATCTGTACCCCAAGTGTGAGTTTTTTTGGTTAACTACTGTAGTTGCTTCACGCTAAAATGTATGAAAATTTAGGCAGCGCCTCTAGGCACGGCGTTCAATTTTAGCGCGAATTTTAGTTACACGTAGTACTGAACGCCTCGCCTAGAGGCGCTGCCTAAATGTTCATACATTTTTGGCATGACGCAACTACAGTAGTTAAGTAACGAAAAAAACTCACACTTAGGGTAATGTTCCCTCTAGGCTGTGCCCGAGTAGTTTTTATTTTCCACCCCTTTTCACCCCCGTAGCTCCGATTTTCGAAAAACCCTAAATATTTGATTTATAGTTTGCTTCTATTTATACATTTTGAGCTAGTCAGGCTACGCGTTAAGGCTCTCTCATAACTTCGACATCCATTTTCAATCCCTTACTGATTGAATTTCCAAAGATCTCTTCATTATTGCATTGCATATACTCTTGTGAATTTATTTTTTACATTAACCTGCATTATTGTCATTCTATGTCGCACGCTACTGTAGTGGAATTGTCATGAATAGTCATGATCTACTATTTTAAAAAGAGTATTCATGGAGTTTCTTGCCGGCTCTTCTCTATAGAACCTACCTTTTGGAACCGTGCACCTAGTTTTGACGTGCCTGTAATCTGGTATATTTGAAATAAAAAACGTTGACTTTGATTGCGTATTGAGTAAGGAACCACAATGCAAAGATTCATGTTTCTAGAACCACCGCTTTCGGTTCGGCGTTGATGAATAAGTTAGTATGGACTTGTACTTTTAAACAAGGTTAGCCGAAAAGGGGGTATTATTCAAAAGGGTATTAAAGTACCCATAACAATGAATAGCTTTTGTTCCACTACTTTCCCCAAAATGTAATAGTTAAAGAGAAAAAGCTGTTCAACAATTTCATAAAAAACACGCTATTTATCAATCCTCAGCCATAAGCAGCTGTGTTTACATTTTAGATCATATTTCGTCACCATCCGCGCTAACTGTCGTAACTAGCAATTGATAATTTTTCAGAGAAATTCTCACAGTGACGTATCTGCTTCAAATGAATAGAAATAAATAAATAGATACCTTAGGGCTTTAGGGCAACTACTAACCAAGCCAAGAGTAAGCCAAGAGCAATATAAAAAAGTTATTAATTCATTAATAAAGCCACAGCTAACGCAACTGACGACACGTTTGGTGCAGTGGCTAAGCGATTGGCTTCTGTGCTACGGGTCGTGGGTTCGATTTCCACACGGAACAAAAATTGGTATGGCCTACAGATGGTTGTTCCGAGTCTGGGCTTTTGTTTGTGAGATTTGTGTTTGTAAACGCACCCACGATACAAGAGAAATCTTAGTGTGGGGCAACGTTTTAAAAACAAAAAAAAAAAAAAACTACTGAAAAATTATCCATTGCTAGTTATGACAGTTAGCGCGGAGGGTGATGATTTGTGGTCACTAATTAGAAGCTCCAATTTCTGAATTCGTAACTAAAGCAGGGATGAAGAATTTTATGATTTTAACACTTGCTACAAGATACGAGCATGGCTCAGTTTGGGAGTCGTTGTCTCATTTTGTATTCTTCTGTACATTCACCTCAAAAAATTGAAAATGTTTGTTTTCTGCACTTTGTGTACTTTTTGGAAGAATAAATTATTTATTATTATTATTATATTATTGCTTTAAAACAGCGATACTTAGTGTTCCGCGTATTAGTACCCCTTTTCCGCTTAACCTTGTATTGATTAATGAAATTCGCTCGGAAACAAAACAAAATGTGATCTTGTTTAATACGATGAGCTAATTAACATATTTTTTCACTTCAATTTGAGTCATGATAAATCTTCAAGCGAATTCCGCAAAATAACAAAAGGCTGTAGCAACAATGACAAGAATAATTTGGTATATTTATCAATTTAATCTGTTTAAGCAGAATTTATGGATTCATGACGTCAGTGGAACGAAATAACAATGCTGATGGGTAGACAATCCGTCTTGGTCTTAGTTTAAGAATAGGTAATTTGCTTTATTTAGCAAATAATACATACCATGTAGAACACCACTCATTACCAACGGAACGCAATCACTTCGCCTCTTGACAACCACACAAAAGGAAGCTACGCCAGATTTTTTCCGCACGACAGGAATGGCATTGCGTTTTTCCGCTGAAGTATAAGCATGTCCAGTATAGCATTGGTCACGCAATTCTCTCTCTATCAAATATGTTTTTGTTAAATCTTACCCCACGCTAGGATTTCTCCTGTATCGTGAGTGCGTTTACAGACACAAATCTTCACATGCACAAACGCCCAGACCTGGAACAACTATCTGTAGGCCATACAAATTTTTGTTCCGAGCGGGAATCGAACCCACAACCCGTAGCGCAGAAGCCAAGCGCTTAGCCACTGCACTAAACCTGTCGTCGGTTTACCCGATAGCGGGGATATCACCACCTGGGGTTCGACGAGATGTGACCTGCTCAATAGAAACAGAAGTCTGACTGTCGACACTAAACGGTCACCAAATGCCTCCAGGTCGTCTTAAAAGCTGTAAAAGCTATCTAGTAGGAAGTAATTTTGATGAAAATCTGATTTAAATGCATTTTTTTACTTATTATGAGTCCCAAGTCTAGTAATAACTACTTGTTCTTTCGCTTGATTGATATAACCAGTTTCTGGTATTACGCGGATCTCCGTGTTCAGATTTATTCACTTAATTTAATTCCTTACAGCATCCACCAAAAATGACCGATCTTCTTCTCTCGTGTCAGCACGAGCTATACGAAAATAGTTCATACTGTGGTGAAAAGATTAGCTAGTCAGCAAGGTTGGTAGCGGGGTTGACTGCCCAGGGTGCCCCGAATGCACTTAAGTATCGTCACTCGTGGAGGCTCTTTTCATGCACCCCAAAATGCAGGCCCTAAATGGCTGATTAGGTACCATTTCCTTCAGCTATTCACAGCACCTCAAATAAAAATAATTTCTTAGTCAAGACATTTTATCTCTTTACCCAGGTCGGACGGGAAACGTATGCGGCGTTGATATGGACTGCCCTGACAACGCGTTCTGCAGACTCGGCAGCTACTGCGTCTGCAAGGATGGTTTCGTGTACGCCGCTGTTAACAGCACGCACAAGGGATGTTTGAAAGGTACACTACGATTTTAGAAGTAGTTCGTTTTATGTGGCTTAGACATGTACTGCTTTGTCAACGCGTACTGCTGTCTCAGCAGCTACTGCATCTTTTAGGATGGGTTCGTGAACTCAGCCGTTAACAGCAGAGAGGGGATGTTTGAAAGGTAAGCTTTGTATTAAATCTTTCTTCTTTTTGCCCTGTTCCCAAGTTCTCTCGTCTTCCATTCTTCTCTGACAGCCATCACCTCATCATTTAGTCCCTTTTCTATCATATCCTCCCTAACACAATCCATTTATCTATTCGTTGGTACCCCCCCCCCCCCCCCCCCCATCCATCGACATTCATATTCATCACTATTTTAGTCACATGCGTTTCATCCCTCCTCATCACATGCCCATACCAAGACAAACGATTTCCTTTCAACTTTTCTGTCACTGGCGCCACTTTCAAACTCCCTCTAATATACTCATTTCTCACCTTATCCATTCGCGCCACTCCACACATCCATCTCAACATTCGCATCTCCGCTACATGCCAACTGCTTTCATCAGTCTTCTTCACAGCCGAACATTCCGATCCGTACAGAACGACAGGTCTTATTACCGATTTGTCGATTTTGCCCTTCAACTACTAATTATATTATGCCAAGATGCGTAGATATGGAATGTTCTGACATTGCTATCTGTAGACTCTGCAGCTAGCTAGCTTAAAAGGTACTGTTATCTTTAAAAAGGTGTTTGATTTCATAAGATCTCGGTCCAACTACTCTGCTAAGATAATTAGCGCCTCCAAAGACTACCTTGTGAATGTTATTGTCAAGCACAATGAATACTAAGCGCCGCCATTATAACAAAATAGATAGTAACCTTCCTCTTGATGCCTCAATTTGCATGAAATGAAGTCTCAGGCGACATTTTGCGAAAGAGAAATTTTGCAAGTGACGTTTTGCGCCAGTTAGACATTCTGCATGGTCATTCTGCGCCTGAGCCGAAATTAAATCTTCCAGTTAGTCAAAATTTGGCGTGAAATTAATGTTGAAACACTCTTATTTCTTTTCTATTCTTATAATTATAACATCACGCCTCTTTTCCTCGAATAGTTGAGCAAAGGTGTATTAGTACACCCTCTTTATTTGTATCTCAGCATCTCTGTATTTGAATGTGTTAAAGCTATGTTAAACTCTATACAACTGCTAATCACGAGTTTCTTAATACCGTGAAGTTTATCAGAACAAAATAGTAGAAAGATTTATCTAAGTACTACGTTATAAAGTATCTCCATTTTCTTAATTCCAGAGGCCCGCATCGGCGAGGAATGCGTGCAACACATCCAGTGCCACTCGACGACAGGTATCCACTCCGAGTGCGCCAACGGAGTATGCGCTTGCGCACCTACCGCGCACTTCGAAGATGATCGCTGCTATGAATCTGCCGGTTAGTTCGATTTATGTCATATAATTATGTCGATCAATCAATCAAATTCTTTATTTTAATCACACATATGCTATTAAAAGATTTACTCACTCCTGTTATCCCCGAAGGGATAACTAGAGGTGTCCTCCTTTTACTGGTGTCTGTAGTCTGTACACCCACGTTTTGGTTTCCGTTTCAAGAATGTATTCTCATAAAGAATATAAACAGTTCACTTGTAATATAAGATGTACAAATAAATCATGCAGTTCTTATTAACGTAATGACTCTACGAGTCGATGAAAAAGAAAGCAGAAGAAAAAAGAGTGGAAAAATTAATCTTAGGTTACACAAACATAAATGTTTATTATTATGTATAAATTTTTATTGGTTAAGTTACAACCTGTCTGTTATGATATGGTTACACCAAGTAGTTCGCTATGTGGTCTTTCCGTGATAGCCACAACGCGTCTTGAGCATTTTCTTAAGAGCCATAACACGAATTTCGCGATGTGGATGTTTTACAATGACCACAACGCGTTGTGAGCTGTTTTTTCGCTCAACGAGCGTTTTCGGTATTTGAGCGTAACATTAGGTTCTATAATTTTCGCCATTGGTAATAAGTCCTATGAGGCAAGCGGCGAGCCTATTGCTATTTTTCAGGCTCTATAAAATTTCGGTTACTATGTTAAGTACTAATAACACAAACAGAAATATGTTGTTTCATGAAGACTTCTGTGATATACCCTAGTGCGGCTGATACTTTCTTTGTAGGAGGTTAACCCTTAACTAAGGTAACATAATTTCCTACCAACTGTTTTGGAAGATGTCGCGAAAACCTTCTTGTTATATTTTTATTTTTAAACCTGGCAACATTACCATTTTACACCATTTTATTTAATCGAAAAAAAAACTTTTTGCTTATTTTTTACTCTTCATAAAAAAAAACAAATTGTTTGTTATTTACTTATTCTTAAATCATTATTGCCTATTTGCCATGTTAAAGGTTAATTGGGAGTGACCTTACCTATGAGGCTTGCATAATATATAACCACAAAAAGAGAAATAACGAACCGAAAAAAGATTGAAAAAAAAACACTGCTCCATAAATTATGAATAATTAATATGACAATAATTGCAGTACATGTCAATTGATGAAGGTCAGAATTCCTAATTGAGCAGATCGAAACAATTTAGGTGCTATACTTGTAAAATAACTACGTATGATTACGATGCAGTACGGTGTGATGGAATAATGGAAGACTTCCTCTTGCATCTTCTGCACAGCTAGTCTATACGTGAAAAGATATGTAAAATGCGGTATATCGTTCTCATAGTTTACAAGGTTAGTCGGAAAGGGGGTACTAATCTGCAGGCCACATAATGTATCACTGATGTCTGTTTAAAAAGTGTTAAAATTTGATGATCTCTATTTCCACGCAACATGGATACGAGGATACTTATATGAATTTTAGCGAAATTTTACTAAAATATTTGAACAGCTATTTCTCTTAAACTATTGCGATCTTCTCTCGCGAAGATAGCTAGTGCCGTGATGAAAATATTAGCCAGCCTATGAGGTTGGTAGCGAGGCTGACAGCCCAGGACGGGTGACTAACTTATGCATCGTCATTCGTGGAGGCTCTTAATGCACCCTAAAAGTAAATTAAAAAGTAGTGACAACTAACAATACAGTTTGAAACAGCTTCTAAAATAGCTTACTTGTATAAGAATAATAAAAAATGAGTAACCGACTTTTCAAGTTATTTTATTTTTCTATTTTGAGTGGCTTAAACAATACATAAACATGTTACAGCAATCGCGAGAGTTTGTTGTTATCCACTAAAGAGTTCCATTGTCTATCTCTAAGGTCTTATTAGATCTTCAGCTTAAATGGGACCAACTCGGAAGAATACTCTTTCAAACAAAAAAGAATCATTAAAATCGGTTCACAATTGGCGAAGACATCGCTGTACAAACATACAAAAAAATACATGCCGATTCACCTCCTCCTTTTTTGGAAAGTCGGTTAAAAATGCAGAAATGTTAGATTGAAACGCATTTTCGAGTTATCCCAACACAATTTGTGCTGTGCGAAATTATCGACATGTTTCAACCGTTTTAACCCTAATACTATTCTTTCCAGTAATCGGCGAGCGTTGCGTAGTGGATCAAAACTGCTTCCTTGGCTCGCGGCCTGAGCGGCAGGCGTTCTGCGTCAGAGGCTACTGCACCTGTCAGCTGCAGTATAGCCCTAGGGATAACGGCACAAGGTGAGTACAGCTATCAGGTGTAATCATTTATTTTCATTTATTTCAGGAAATTATTCCCATAAGCATAAGCACTACAAATAACAAACAAATATACATAGGTAGGCTTCATTATAACATTAACAAACATAAACAATAATTACTTAATAAATGGTGACGAAGTGGCATGCAGGTGCATCCACCTCTTCAACATCGCCGAATAATGATAAGAGATTTGAAATTAAGGTACCTAAATGTGATTAGTTGTCCTGCGATTTTTTTTAGATATTTTTATATCACTACATAGTATGAAACAAAGTCGCTTCCCGCTGTCTGTCCCTATGTATGCTTAGATCTTTAAAACTACGCAACGGATTTTGATGCGTTTTTTTTTAATAGATAGATTGATTCAAGAGGAAGGTTTACATGTATAATACAAGCATATTATAGTAGAGAAAAACGCAGAATACACGATAAACATCATCCACGCGGGCGAAGCCGCCTGCGACCTCTAGTTTTACATAAAAAACTGAATATCCTTAAGACGTTTTTTTTTTGATTCACGCCTTTTACTGATAGTGTACAACTTACTAATAGAAAAACCTGAAACGGTAAAATAGCTGGACGCATTAAAAGTGACGGCCTTTGCACATGACCGTGACCGCTATGGTAATACCTTCAGTGGGGTCGAAATCCTTGCTTTGGAAGCCTTACGCGCGTTGCAATACTGAAAACGCACGCAAAAGACGTTTTTATGTAACGCATTGTGTTAAACCCTGAAGCCATATACACACTTCTTGTCATTCTATATAAAGCGGGAGTAACCTTGACTCTCACAATTTTATTTTATAACTCTAACTTAATATCTTACTTGATAAACCAATATGAATAAGTAGTCCGTAACTATTGACCAGATAAGCTAAATGTGACCTACAAATATGACATGTATGTGTTCAATAACCTTGTCATTATCACTATTGATATGTGGTGAAATGCAAATGTTTTAGCTATTGAAAAGTTTACAGACCGAATTAGCTTAAGGAACAGCTAATGATGGTTGTTGAAAAAACCCCTAAGAATTACCTACCCTTACACATTAGATTTATTGATCTGACTGCCTCACCTCCGGTTTCTGAATTGAGAAATCGGGATAAGCAATACTTAAGTAGTATTTGAGTACGGAGTTGTCAAAAACATGCTTTAAAATCCGTCATTTTTTTGACAACTCCGTACTCTGAGGAGAGCCGTGTATAACATTACCGTGGTTTGGATTTATCATCGTGGTGAAAGGATTAGTCAGCTAGACTCTGCATTACCGAGTGCTAGCTGTCCAAGGTGCGCTGGACGTTTGGAATCGCAATACGATTTAAGAAAACGCCGCTCGGGGAGGCTCCTTACTCAAATGTTACTTAGGTAAGTACTGCTTATCCTAGAATTCTCAATTCAGAAACCGGAGGTCTGTCTAATACCTAGTCGCAAGCGCGACTGATGTGCGTGAGGTCGCGGGTACGATCCCCAGGTTGGGCAAAGCATTATTGGGTTTTTCCGTGTGGAATTTCTCAGTAGCTCTCACCTCCTATTACATGGGACTTAAACATAACGGCGAAATGAGGGTGTACTATACACCTCTGACCAACCCTTCGGGGAATATAGACGTGACGTTATGTACACATAATATACTCACGCCTGTAATCCCTGAAGCGGTAAGCAGAGGTTTTCTTATTACAGGACTCCGTACACCCACGTTTCACCTCTGGTATCTTTGTGGAGGAACGAGGTATAGTGTTCCTCCAACGACCTTAATACTAGAGGCGAATTGCATGGGACTTCTTCTTCTCTCGTGTCAGCACGAGCTATACGAAAATAGCTCATGCTGTGGTGAAAAGATTAGCCAGTCAGCAAGGTTGGTAGCGGGGCTTACTGCCCAGGGTGCTCCGGACGTACTTAAGTATCGTCACTCGTGGAGGCTCTTTTCATGGAATTATTCCTCTTTGCCCCACCAGCCGCCCCACTGGTGGGGCAAAGTGGAAAAAATCTAATTTTGGAGTGGAATTTGCCCCACCAAATTTAATTAGTGGGGCAGGGTTGGCACTGGAATTTGTGTAAGTAAGTATGCTAGTATTTTATATTTTTTTGGAAAGAAATGTATATCTAAGTGAAATGTAAACTTGTGACTTAGTACATAGGTAGTGTTTTTAAATAAAAGTACAAAAATAATTGTTTCAATTTTTTTATTTACTTTTCTTTTCTGGAAGGAAAGTAGGAAGTACTTAAAGGTAAAATTTTAAAACGTGTACTTCAACCATTATAGTGAGCTAAGTAGTATCGCATACTTCCAGTTCATTTCTGTTTTCCTGGTAGTTATAGGTATAGTATAGGACATGAAAGTCCACAATATCATGTCCATAATAAAAATCCCACTACAATTTTATTTGTATAATACTCTGCCTTAATAGTCTGATATTGTTTTATATTTATAATTTTGATAATGGTACCGATTCTGTTATGGACAAACTAAACTTAATTTAGGCTATTGCCATCTTTTTCACTCTAATAAAATAAGAGAGAGACATCTGTAAATAAGAGCTGTCAAATTTAGTTGAACTAAACGTTCCATACAAAATTAGATGACATTTAAAATGTGTCGACTAAAAACACGGTGAAGTTCAAGGCGTAAACTAATTTGACATCTCTAACTTAGTTGTTGTCTATCACCGTATTTTTCTCGCGCTATCTGTTAGTAAAAGATAGCAATTCTCTAATTTTAGTTTAGTTGGTAAACAAGAGAATCGGCACCAATATCATTTTCTAAACTGTAAAGTTTGAGCATCATGCAGCAATTAATGATACACCTTTAATCATATCATATTACTGCCCATTGTCTAGTAGTATGAGTCTGTCATGCTCACTTACATGTCCTGCTGATGGTGGCGTTGTATATCTGGTCGTTGGGTTCCCTACAATATGGTTGAGCTAAGCGATGCGGATGTGCACGTCATGCTCGTGAACGGGTGCTGTCTGTCGGGACTGGTCGGCTCTTAACTGCTACGGCAATCCTAGAAGGCATATTTTTCTATTTGTTACTCTTATGTGAGTTTATTTGTTACGTTAACCTGCATTATTCTCATTCCATGTCGCACACTACTGTAATGGAATTGTCATGAACAGTCATGATCTAAGTACTATTTTAAAAAGAGTATTCATGGAGTTTCTTGCCGGCTCTTCTCCATAGAACCTACCTTTTGGAACCGTGCACCTAGTTTTGACGTTTTAAAAGTGCCTGTAATCTGGTCTATTTGAAATAAAAAACTTTGACTTTGACTTTGAAAGTTATAATAGGACATAGACTTCTATCGAATGTAGTGAAAATAACGAATACTTTATATTCATCTTTGTGTTTAATTGTTGGAGCACAACTTAGTGAAATCGTTTAGGCGCATGTTTTTTTGTATATTTCTGTCACCCTGGTACTTTTCAAAACATCAAATGATTCAATTTCAAAGCCTGTATTTTTACCATTATACCATTATTGAGCTAAGTAGTAAGTTGCTTTTAAGCACCTAGCTCCAGTTCATTTCTGCTTTCCTGGTAGTTTTAATAAATAAATAGTTTTAAAACGTATATCGATATCATTTTTATTATGTGTATCCTTTCATGCTCTTCTCTGTTTCATCAATTATTTTTGTACTTTTATTTAAAAACACTACTTATGTACTACCTAAGTCACAAGTTTACATTTTACTTAGATATACATTTCTTTCCAAAAAAATATGAAATACTTAGCATAATTACTTACACAAATTCCAGTGTCAACCCTGCCTCACTAAAATTAAATTTGGTGGGGCAAATTCCACTCCAAAATTAGATTTTTTCCACTTTGCCCCACCAGTGGGTCGGCTGGTGGGGCAAAGAGGAATAATTCTTTTCATGCACCCCTGGGCCCATGCCCAGGGGTGCATGACATTACATGAGACTTATCCTATGTAATAGGTGGCTAGCCTAGTGCCATTTGTATTCACAATATTTAATTATGGTGTCCAGTTCATCGCCGTTTACTACCCGCTAGCCCAGCAACGGAGGTGAATTGTTTTCTTAATCTGTCCCCTCCATTAACTTATTTACTTTCTATTGCTTTCCAGATGTGTCCGCGACGCTATGCTGGGCGAGGAGTGCGAAGATCAACTTCAGTGCGCGGGCGCAGGTCTCGAGTGTCGAGGCACGTGCCGCTGCAGAGAGAACTGGGTGGCACATAATGCTACCAACTCGTGTGTGGAATGTGAGTACCATTGATTTTGTGTGGAAATATAATTGATCAGCTGTAGTGCACGGGCGCGTGTCTAGAATAAAAGCAGGTATTGTAGAAGGTATACAAGGTTAGTCGCCAAGGTGGTACTAACTTGAAAGGGTGTTAGGGCAGAAACTGCGTTAAGCGGAGCCCGCGCGGTTCCATACAAAAGTGCTCCGTCGCGGGAACATGCGCGGGCATCCGTCGCGGGGAGGCGAGCCCCGCGCCCGCGCAACTGTTCCGGCCTCCGTGCGATGGACGCCAGCGCGGGGGCATGCGGGGATTTTCAATAAACGGGCTTACTGGCTGTCGTATTGTTTTTGCTAGTGTCGTTTTGCTCGACACGACTGTACATGCACACCGTTAAAATTGAACTAGCAACACTGCTTAATTAAAATAATCCAGGCTCCGCGTTCCCACGGAGTCCACCCGCGTGACCACGCGCATAGACACGAGACGGGTGTCCGTCGCGGGCTCCCGCTTAACGCAGTTTCAGCCCTTAAAGTACCTATAATAATGAATAACTTTTGTTCTACAATTTTCCCCAAAAGTCAATAGTTACTCTATATCTCCACAGCTATGATCAGCTGTGTTTACGTTTTAGGTCATATTTGAGATCCCGGATTAGAAGCTCCATTTTCTGAGTTCTTTAGTAAGGCTTACCCTTAATCACATTAATTAGACATTCTTGCAACTAATCGTCGATTTCCAAACTAGGATTAATGTTAACTTAATTATTGGTACACGATAAAACCTTGGAATTCCTATCAAAGTTCAATAACGGTGGGCACGTTAATTAACAGGCCCTTGATACATTGGTATGCCCTTAATTTCTAGAGCCCATGCAGTTAATTGATAGTTAGGAGCTTTTAACTGACGTTACTTAAACATAGTTATCACAAAATCGGGCCAGGGTTAATTTGATTTTTAAGCTATTGATTTCAATGCAAGATACATTAGGCTAAATTAATACGCAATTAAGAGTTGGGCCATTAAGAGTTGGGCCATTAAGAGTTGGGCCATTAAGAGTTGATACGTTATTATTCTGAGTAATTGTTATATCACCTACTTGCCATTTTCCGAGAGATTTTACGTGAAAGACCTCTAATAATAATATTGCGCTTGCGACCAGAGAGGCTTGGATATACCTACGTTATGCTGCTTTAATGTTTAATTTATTTGTATACATTTCTTTGAACAGCTGTAAAAGAACTAAACGAGTCGTGCGAGTACGACGTGCAGTGCGACGGTCTGGCCGGGTCCCCGGAGGCGCGCTCCCCGGGCGCCGCGCTGTGTCTGGGCGGCGCGTGCGCATGCGCGTACAGCGCGCGCGCAGCCGGCACACCCGCGAGGTGCTGGCATCGCAGGCGACCGGGGCAGGAGTGTAGGAGAGATGAGGTAGGTTTCATTACTACTTTGATGGATGAAGAAACATCCCTAGGATAATACACCGTGTCCCAGAAAGTAGTGTCAAGCGGAAGTGCAGAGGTAGAGCACCCTTAGAGGTACCCGAAATACCCCCACGTATGGTCCGCGTTTTTTTGTAATTTTCGAGTTATGATTTCTTTTCATGTGTTTAATGACAAACAACAAAAATCTAACTTTAATAAAAAATTTGATCATAGCCTCATTAATACATGATAAAATGCGTGTTCTATTCATCTAGTCTGGAAAAAATAACTATTCACGTCACTATGATCAAAAATGTTATTAAAGTTAGAGTTTGGTTAAGACATGAAAAGAAATCATAACTCGAAAACTAAATGGTAAACAAAACCGTTCAGTTTGCTACAGATTTCATAATTTATTAGCAATAAAATATTTACATCATTTATCAAAGCAATTAAACTTAAAAAACACTTTATACTTAAATGTCACAAACTGTAAAGATGGCTTCCCATGGTGCGTAATTTTACGGATGATACCACGCATAGCCACGTACCGCAACAAGGCTCTTCCAAACGGTGCGTGTCCGTATGTGTGGGTGCGTGATTGGAAGCTTTTTTGTCCTTCTAAAGGTGACTTCGCGACGCACTCGTTCGCACCGGCGCACCATGGGAAGAAACTCGTCCGTAATAACGCAGACGCGTGCGTAGCGGTATGCCGTATTGAAATGTACGGTGCGAGTTCTCTTTCACTTGGTATTTAAACCGACTTCAAAAAGGAGGAGGTTCTCAATTCGTCTGTTTTTTTTTTTTGTTTTGTTTTTTTTTGTATGTTTTTTACGCGATATCTCCGCCAATTATGAATGGATTTTGATGATTCTTTTTTTGTTTAGTAGGCCATACTTCAGAGGTGGTCCCATATAAATTTTATTGAAATGGATTCAGCACTTTTTGAAAAAATCAACAAAAACAAAAAAAAATACACAAATCGTATGTAGACCACGTTCTAGTTGTAGTGCTGGTCCGAGAATTTGTACACTATTATAATTGTAATTTGTGGCACTAAAAAGTATGAAATAAAAAAACTTTAAAAAATTAAAAACCGACTTCAAAAAAAACTAAACGGAGTAAAATAATTATCATTTAATAAAACTACCAGTTTCAGAAGTCGGTGTTCTACGCTGAAACAAATTGAATGCACCGACTTCTGAAACTGGTAGTTTTATTAAATGATAATTATTTTACTCCGTTTAGTTTTTTTTGAAGTCGGTTTTTACTTTTTAAAGTTTTTTTATAGAAAGACAAAATAGCTTCGAATCGTCTACCCTCATAAGGTGGTCTCACGGTGCGTAATTTTATGGATGATACCACGCACAGCAGGTGCTCTCGATATCACGCACCGTGGAAAGCCACCTTAAAATACCAAGTGAAAGAGAACTCGCACCGTACCTTTGAAGTCACCGACTCGCGGCGGATACAATGCACCGCTTCGCACGCTTCCGCATTACTACGAACTCTTCCCTCAGTGCGCCTGTGCGGGATTATGTGTCACGGTGCAAGATATCACGCACCGTGGGAAGCCGCCTTTATACAAGCTAATTCAGTGTCAAACATATGAATGGCATCTTACAAATTAATAATATCACAACTTCTATTGAATCTTAATGTAATAAATAATTATTTCATTCGTAGCATTGACGTAGAAACACATGAACCTTGAGTCAGCGCTCAAAAATGTCTGAACCGAATGTAGACTAAAATGCGAAAATGAAGACTAATTTCCGTTAATGGGTGCAGTCGAGTCTTTGTATGATGAAAAGCTAAATTAGGCATTGTGATGACGACATAGGATTTAAATTAGTTTGTTGGTATTTCTAAGTTTAAATGACGGTGTGCCTTGGCGCGCGCTCTGTTGGTGTATTTAAACTCAGGACACCTTTTTCGTGAGTTTTGTACTAGACCTAATAATCCATGTATTTCCACGTCAATGATTCATAGCCTTATACCACATTTACAGGAGCTTGAGACAAAATGCAAACAAAATACTACCGACTCTAAAATTATCGCTATTGTATTTCTTGCAATTGACTCCTCCGAACAAAGGAATTATATGAAAAGTGGGTAGTTGTTTGTTGACATTTTATCTCATGCTTTAATGAATATGGTATAGATTTATTTTATTTACTACCTACGCATTTTTTTTTAAACCTAATATAACTAACAACTTTGCCCGAAGACTAGATACAATTCTGTTATTACCATTTTTTAAATCTATCATAATCTTTAATGAATATCTTCTCAGGAATGTGTCTCAGAGGAAGACGAGCCTGGCTACTGTTTGTCAGGCCGCTGCACATGCAAGACTTGTTCGCCAGACGCCAGAGACTTCGGCGGCGCCGCCACGCTCTCCCGTCCGCCATTGATCGTGTCCGCCATTTTGACCGTCGCCGCCATTTTGAGATACCAGCTGTGAGAGTAATGCCGACACAAATTGTTAATATATTGTTGTTTTTATGTAGACTTGTCTAAGAAAAAATGATAATTATCGGCTTGATGCCACTAAAATAAGAAATTGGAAATATTATTTTAGATGTTTGCACCAAAATTTTATTGACCAGTGATGACGCAGATAAATCATGTTTTGTGTTGGATCTTAAATTAAAATACATTTAGGTATGTGTTAGGAAAAAACAGAAACAGAGGTATGAAAAGCACCAATATTTTTAGATAAAAAAAAAAACAAAATGGATTCCTTAAAAGTATCAAAACAGCATAATAGTTTCCTTCACGTGAAATATAAAATAATATTCCTAAGTAACAAAATGTTGTCAATTAATGTACCTAATAGATATTATAGGTGTTATTTGTTTTAAACAAATACCTTTATTTTAACAATAAAAACATTATTCCTACTATAAAAAGTATAATTGAACAAATAATTAAGTGCATACCTAAACAAGTCAAGCTTGACTGCGCAGTGTTGCAAAAAAAATAATTTGTAGAAAAGAAAAATAATAATTTGTAGAAAAGAAAAATAATAATTTGTAGAAAAGAAAAATAATAATTTGTAGAAAATAAATAATAATTTCTGCAAAAGAAAAATAATAATATATCGCACAATATTTAGTTTATAGGCTGTTACATTGTTTGTAGTCTATTTCAAAGTTTATGTAAGTTGTAAATAATATTGTTGTTTGTTAAACTTTGTAAATTTTAAGCGTAGTTTAAATATTTCACATAGAAACAGTATTTTGCGAGTGCAATTTTATATATTTGTTTTTAATAATGAATGGGTAGTGTTTATGCCAAAGAAGTGTACACAAATATTGAATGTATTATGTGTAAATAAATATTATTTATTTTAAAACTATGAGCAGTTTTACTTGTTAGTCATAGTGTTGAGATTTTCTTTTATTGCAGCATATTTTACAGGTACCTCTTTGGACATCACCGCTCATCTTCCGTGCGAAAGATGTCCGGTCCTTTGGAAGGCATACACGGGGACACAGGTCCAACGCGCAGAGGCCCCTTTGAGAGCTTTAATCTAAAATGGGGTGGGGCACCAACCCGGGACTATCCACGGCTGCACTATTGGAGTACAGTCATGGACTGTCCCAGGTGGGTGCAAGACTATTGTAAAATATGGTGAAAAATATCTGGTCTATGGAAAGGGGTGTTAGGTGGACTATATAACTTCTATTGCCGGAAGAAAACGGCGTCTGCCTTTCAACATTTAAAATTGAAGTGTTGGCAGACGGTGACTCGCCAGCTCACTAGCTGGGCCCCCTGAAAAGCCGCCAGTACATAGGCGAAGGGGGCAACAGACGTGTGAGCGGCTAGAGGTGTAGAGAGGTGTCGCCCCGGTTTCGCCTTCGCGGGTCTAAGAGACCCGGAGTGGGTTTCCCCGCTATTACGCCTTTAGACACTTCCACCCCCGAGCATATAGCTCTGGCGGCCCCCCTCTGGCCGGCCGATAAAGGCAAGACAGAGTTGAGAATCCTGCGGGCACTCTTGGGGTTCCACTCCAGCCAGCCAATAAAGGCAAACTGGAGACGAGGCCCTGACCGACTCTCTGAGGCAATAAGGTACGCAGTGTCGCCACTCACCAACAGCTCGCCACAAGCTGCACAGGTACCTATTATTAGGTAAATTATACAGGTAAAAAGCTATTTAAAATAAACAATAAACAAGGTTAGTCGGAAAGGGGGTACCTACTAATGCGAGAAGAAGAGTGTTAAAATATCCATAATAATGATCAAATAAGTTAATCTGTTCAAAGATTACATAAAAAAATATACTAAAACCTATATCTATCCTCAGCAATTATCAGCTGTGGTTACATTTTATGTCATGTTTAGAGTCACGGATTACAAGTTCCATTTTTTGAATTCGTAACAAGCAGGGATGAAGGATTTATGAAGATGCTAAAATAAATAGTTATTTGTTATACAAGAGTGCAAAGTTGCTTTTTAACCGCGTGCTCAATTTTGATGACCGAGCAAGCGAAGGACTCAAAAATTGAATCACGAGCGCAGCGAGTGATTCAAAAATTAGAATCCTGAGCGTTAGCGACGGAATCAAAAGAGCACGAGGTGAAAAATCTTTGCACTCGAGTGCAACACGTAACTTTTCATTCCACCTCACCGAGAAAACGAATCAGAATATACTTTTGCGCATTTTTAACAGTTTCAGTCAATTCTGTTGGCGTCAAATAAACTTCCTCGTCGCTAGAATCACTCATTTTAGGTTATTCACTTATTTTCAACTTTGTTAACAATAAGACGTAAAAAGAAAAAGACGCGCGTAAAGCAAATAAAAAAAAAGTAATAAGTACACCAAGAAGGTTCCGAGTATGAGTTTTAACAAATTAAAAAAGGTTGTATGATAACTTCGGCACCATGGAGGTAGAAGTACCTAAATAGGTTTAATGAAGTTTTGAATTCACAAACTTGGTACACACGATGTTCTAAATTCAATTTACTTTATCCTCTAGCGGATAAAAACGGCTTTTGCACTCAGCTATCGAAGAGCAAAAATACTCTTTCCGAGATGGGGGGATGATAATTTTGCTAGTCAACAAAAATTATCGAACTTTGAAATTTTAACACTTGCTTACACGTTCAGTTCAGAGGCCGGGTGCCCTCGTGGAGGCCTCACTTTTTTTTTAGAAAATTGCTTGTCCGTATAAAACTAGCAACAAGAATCCTTGAAAACACCCAGGTTTGTAACCTACTTCCAAGAACCCTCCGCGAGGGTTCACTCTTAGCGCAAACATAATGCTGAGGACTATTCTGGAAGGTACATTAGCAATATATGTATGGCAGCATGTCGAATGAGCTCGATGAAAAGTTTGGTGGACTCGAATGTGTTAAAACGGTCATCAGTGATACTCTAAGTGGCCCGCGGATTAGTACCCCCCTTTCCGACTACCCTTGTATTGTCCTCACCTCAGCGGTTCCTAGTTGGTGTCAATGGCACATCAGTCCTGGCCGAGCTGGTCAGTGAAGCTTGCAGCGCGCGGCGCACGCTCGGCGATGCTGCCGCGTACACCAGAGGGTTCAAAGCCGAGTTGAGGAACCCAAGCCATGTGCAGTACTGCCAGATTGAGTCCAAAACGCAGTCGCATATTGAATCTGGATAAATATTGATTTATCAGCGCAAACTAGGTATCAAAGGCAATATTATATAGGGTGACTGGTAATTAGTGACCGATACTTTAACACATGTTTGTACTCATGATAACAAACAACTTTCCCAAAGAAACATTATTTAGAAAACAAAAAAAAAAAAAACATGTTACGAGGCGCGTCCATTCCGTAACGGTTTATTAATAAATTTTAAATGAAAAGATAAAATAAAAATAATGTTTCTTTGGGAAAGTTGTTTGTTATCATGAGTACAATCATGTGTTAAAGTATCGGTCACTAATTACCAGTCACCCTATATTTTCTACCCACATTTGATGGGGGTTAATTTGTTGCCAATGATCCCTACTATAACCCCTTTAAAGGAATAGATCGAATTACCAGTCACCCTGAATATGCGTATACGCAACTTACCTACTGGCAGGATGACGAAGAAAGGTGTCCAGCAGAAGAGAAACAGGCCCATCAGCCTGATAATAGTACGTGTGGCGCGTTGCTGACGGGACAGAATGGAGTATCTGTAAATATAGGGGTTGTTATTTTCGAGTTTAATTATTACTCACTAGCTTTTGCCAGCGGCTTCGCTCGCGTTAAAAACTCTTGACACACTACTAAAGTTTCTACAATAATATAACGAGATCATGATTCGAAAGACACGTAGCGCCATTTATTGTAAATAAAGTAAATTTAATATTAATATAAATCAGGGTTATGTCCGTCTCTGTACACCTGACAACGTATATGCAACATTTCAGGATGATCGGTTTAGTGGTTTAGGCGTGAAAAGGTAACAAACAAACAAACTTACTTTCGCATTTGTACGAGTATTATTAGTTAGGATTAGGATAACTACACGTCGGTCCAGGGTGTCATATGAAAATTTATGACAGCCTTTACGGGCAGTCAGAAGCCCGTAGCTCTTACAGTCGCTCTAACCTTTTGAAATTAACCGTCAGACTGAATTTAGTTAATCGTCTGCACTCACTGGCCCTGCTTGCGCACATACCTCATCTGTTTCATGACCTTGATTGTCTACAATTTTTATTGGCATAATTTTATCCGAAAAAGTATTATTCTTCTCGGTTTTAGCATGTCGATGGCAAACTAAATTGTGACAGCCCAGAACTGAGCTACAAGTACTGCATTTTCAGTAGCGTCCATAAGTTTCTCTGCCGTGCAGGCTTCAGGGCACGCAAGACACGATGTAAAGTGCCCTATAGAAGTATTATAAGAAATGTGACGAAATACTTACGGTGCCCCGGGATGCTTCAAAGGTGACGCTTGGCAACAATCCGATTTAGATTCTCCAGTTACATTCAGATGACAGCCTTTTGGTGACAACGCACTGTAAAATATAAAATAAAGGAAATTATTACACTAGCTTCCTAATAAAAGGAAATATTGGAGAAAAGATAACAAGACTGAAACTTAGTGTTCATTTACACTCGGAGAAATGAATCCGGGTCACCAACATAAACCTCAATATCTCGGAAACTAAATATGATAGCTTATTCAAATAAAAAGTATTTTATATACTATTTAATACTACTTTAACAAAACTTCTTAAATCCCTACTCATCTATACATATAAAAGGAGAAGCTGACTGACTGACTGATCTATCAACGCACAGCCTAAACCGCTGGGGTTAGAAAGATGACATTTTGATAGTAGGTTCCTTTTGTAACGTATGCATCCACTAAGTAGGGATTTTTCGAAATTCAACCCATATGGGAGTTAATTAGGGGATGAAAGTTTGTAGGGAAAATCGTCACTTAACGGGTTCAAAATTTCACGCAAGCGAAACTGCGGGCGAAAGCTAGTACCTATTATAAATGCGAAAGAATCTGTCTGTCTGTCTGTAAACCGCTGAACAGATTTTGTTGAAACTTGGTACAGAGATAGTCTGGAACCCGGAGAAGGATATAGGCTTACTTTTATCCTGAAAACGCGGAATAAACGACAACCACACGGGTGAGGTCGCGAGCAAGCTCTAGTAGTCTATAAAATACTTTTTATTTAAATAAGCTATCATTCTTAGTTTCCGAGATATTAAAGTTTATGTTGGTGACCCGGATTAATTCATTGCTACTGAATGTATTTATTCATAAGCGCAATTCAGACTACACTATAATATATTAGCTTATGGCAAATATTGTATAGCAAAACTACATCGCTCAGCATACATTTTATATGGACACGTGCACACAACGCTATGCTTTATAGGTATTATGGGATTACTCAATAAGCTTTACTATATAGCGAAATAGTGTAGCATAATCTGAACCCTATATGTATACTTTATTATACATCATAGCATTCATGTTAATTACTTACACTTCATTTGTCTGCTGTTCCTGTGTAAGACATTTGGATGTGATACTTCTTGTCAGCACCGCTTTTGTAGGTTTGCTCTGAAATATAAAATATATTTGAGAAATAAAAACTTAAATTAGGTATAATATTCTGAAATATATTTCAATGTTTTCTGAAATTCGAAACGAACGGTAGTTGTGTACAGCATGACTTTACATCCGCGAATCACGAGCTCTGCTCATCATAAAGCTTAAAGCGACTAACTAGTCATGCTGTATTTATTATTAGAATCAGGCAATTTTGATTCTTGAATTTGGGTTTTACGGGTTTCGCGGACAGCAATGACAACGGACTTTACATAGCTACGCTGTTGTTGCATGTGCCGCGAAATGCAGCTTACGACTATTTTACACAGTACTTCGATGCGCGGTCGCATCGTTAAGTCTTGGATTTATGCGTTGCGACTAGGCACGGCAGTGCTGTGAAGGGCCCTAAGATCAGCATCCACCTTCTGCGCAATCGCGATCGCCAATCGTGGTGAAGCACAAATATTTACTGACGTCAGTTAGGGTGATATGATAAAATAACATGCCTGTAGTCCCGGAAAGGATGGGGAGAGGTGTATATTACAACCTCATTTTGCTGTTATACAACGTTAGTCAGAAAGGAGGTACTAATCTGAAAGGGTGTTAAAAAGTACCCATAATAATGAATAACTTTTATTCCACCACTTTTCCCAAAAGTCAACAGTTTAGACAAATAGCTGTTCAAAAAACATGAACATGAAAAATCGCTAAAATCTATCTATCCTCAGCTATGATCAGCTGTTTTTACATTTTAGGTCTTATTTAGGATCACGAATTAGAAGCTTAATTTTCTGAATTCTTAACTGAAGCAGGGATGAATAATTTTTGAAAAAACTAAAATAAAAATTATCGAATTTTGAAATTTTAACACTTGCTTTAAAACCGTCATCAATTATACTTTATGTGGTCAGCGGATTAGTACCCCCTTTCCGACTAACCTTGTATTTAAGTCCCAGGTAATAAGGGGCGAGCCTGTTGCCATCAACCGGGCACAAATCCAGAATCCGGGCTGCTATTGAGAAATTCCACACAGAAAAACCCAATAACACTTTGCCCGTCCTAGGGGTCGGACCTCACGCTCAGCAGTTGCAGTTGCGACCACTAGACCAACGAGGCCGTTAATATACATAGACAGATAGATTTACTTTAAGGTACAAGTCCGAGACGGGCTGCAAACTGCAGACTGCAACCGCAGACCGCAAGTCGCCATCGGAATAGCGCCTTTAAGATGTGCACTTTAAAGGTGCTATTCCGACAAAGACTGCAAAACTGCAACCGCAGACCGTAGCCGCAGATCGCACCGCAAGCGATACTACTTTTGCAGTTTGCGGTCTGCAGCCCGTCTCGGACTTGTACCTTTATTGTACACTAAAAGAAATAAAACAGAAGGAATACACGTAATTAAGTAGGTATAAATGGCGGTCTTATCGCAGCAATTTCGTCCAGAAACCATAGGATGGAAAGAATTGTTAAGAATAATGTAAAGGGCAGTTTGCAGCGTACAAATGTGACATGATATTCAGTTTGTTTACCGCTTGTCCGGTATTCAGGCAGGGCACACCTCCACGATGCGAACGGATCTGCGTAGGCACGGACAACGCGCACAGAATGCGAGCGTACAACACCAACATCACGATAGCGGGTAGGTAGAACGATAGGGTCGCACCGTACAAGACGTAGCTGAAAACAATACGGTGTAAAATCTGTTATCGCTTATCATGATAGGGCATGTGATGCGGAGTAATAAGGAGCACGTCGTGAGGAAAGTTTTGAGTATGAATGTGGATGGTTATAAGAGTAGAGGAAGACCAAAGAAACGATGGATGGATAATGTAAAAGATGATATGACTAAAAAGAGGGTGACTGCTGAGATGACATATAATTTCGCTGAGGGAACCACGTAGGTCAAAGCCTTACCCCATATACCCTAAACGCTAAAAAGGCTGAAGCCTAGGGCGCGAGTTACTGGAGGGCGAGACGAGAAAGGAGTAGGTAGTATAACATTTTTAGTAGTGTAGATTTTGAAAACTGAATTGCATATAGCAAAAACGCAGCTTTACAGCGGTTACTCACTGCATCCGATCCGGATCCGTGAAAATAAGAATATAAAAATCTCGGACCGAATTCGGACATTGCTTTTCGCACTGCATCCGATCCGAATACGTGAAAATACGGATCTAGAGTCTTAAAATCTCGGACCGAATACGGATATTGCTTACACACTAATCCGATCTCTGATCCAAATCCAAGCAATTCATGGGCCATCTTTGGCATATGTCCGATTTGAATCCGAGGTAATGCGAAAGCGTTCATACAAACAGTACTACGGCTACTTCGGTCCCTCAATATTTCTTCCGAATTGGAGACTCACGGATGACGGAGAGAAATCGGATAAAGGATGTCGGATCTAGTGCGTTAGCTACCATACAATTAGTTCTATGACTACTTCGGAACGTATTTTCACGGACTCTGATCGGATGCAGTGCGTAACCGCTCTTAGCAGAAACAAAAGTTATTTACTATCATCACATTACTAAAATACTCTAATCCATACCACCAACTCACCCAACATTAGTATTATCAGGGCACCCTTTGTCCGTCTCTGAGTTGAACTGCTTTGGAGACGCTATGAAAGCAGAAGGCAGTGCCACAGCTAAGGCCACTGGCCAGACCAGACCAGCGAACAGTCTGGCTCGTTTAGCGCGTTTAGCTCGAGCGAAAGGAGCGGTGATCCCGCACCAGCGCTCCCAGCCCAAACAGCAGAGGGAGAGGATAGATGCTGTGCAGCACATCACGTCAAGCATCTTCCAGAAGGTGCAGATGTGCCAGTCTGGAAAGAATGTTAGTCAATTAACGTTATACGTGCGCGTTATACGCTTGCCAGTTGAGGGTCTGAGTCCAACCTCTTTTTTTATCTTTGTTTAATCCTCATGAATGTATACCTTTCACCCGGGGAAGGCGAAGGGTTATGTCGGACTCTTACCGGCTAAAAACCCACGGTGTTCCTTCTCTTGACCCACGGCCGGAGTCGCGGAATTCGCAGCTGAATGCACCGCGATCCCGGTAGGCCTCGGTCTGCCAGCCCCTGGCGACGGACCTCTTCTACTGTGGGGTCCCACGTCCTCCTGAAAGGCGCGCGCGAATCACTGCCCGCCGCCTTCTCGGGCCTGTTACTGGTCGGGCGACGGGTCCCCTAAACCGAGTTCAACCTCTGACTTGTGTTAACGGTGAAAGTAATGTCCAATGGCGTCGTGCGTCGGCTCGTTGAGCTCCCTAAAATAAAGCTGAGCTACACGATGGCGGATGCATGCGTGCCGTCAGTTGGGACAGGTGAACTCAAACCTGCTATGGCTCTTTCCTCAAAAGGCCATTCCATACTCTACCCTACGTTGTTACACTCGCATAGTTTTTATACTACAAATTTTATACTGGAATTTAAAAAAGAGACTTTGCCCTCTTACTTTATTTCTACTTTTCTTCTCAAAGCTAGTCAGATAAGAAATGCTGGTGCCATCTCGTGTTAAAAAACATTACATTGACTTATAAAAGTGTCTGGAACAGATATATTTATAGAAATAAAAATCATTTTATATCCTCCTCAGAGGGCTCCAAAAATATGCTCGATGGTACCTATATGTAGTCCGCCAACCCGCACCAAGCTAACGTGGTGGACTAAAGCCTAAACCCTTATCTTTCTGAGAAGAGGTCTGTGCCCAGCAGTGAGCTGATTATGTAAGGGTAATGGGTTTATGTAGGACATGTCTCCCTTTCCAAACTGGGGCTACTTCTCCCAAGATTACTCCCTAAAGATATTATTTACAGACTTCTTCAGTAATTGATTTTGACGATTAATAACTATAAAAACTATACCCTGTTCTGCCTAGCCTTTCCCCGACTATCTTGGAGCCAGCTTCCATCAGTCTAACCAGATGCAGCTGAATACCAGTATTTTCCACGGAGTGACTGCCATCAGATCTCCGCAACCCATAAAAACTATACCTACTACTTAACTTTATTTCACAACATACATTTGATAGTTCCACAAAATCTATTAATTTAAACACAATCCCTACCTACGTACCTAGTTGAAACACAAACAGTTCCCTCGCAGCAGCCACAGGCAGCACAAACAACCCTACCAACAGATCCGCAGCGGCGAGGCTAGCTAACGGGTAATGCGCAGGCGCAGTGCGCGTGCGCCGCAGCGCTATCAAAACGGCTGCGTTGCCGATGAGCGTGGCTGTTATCAGTGCAATCATTGCAGCTGCCATCCCGCACCAGAGGGACGTCAGCCCTCCGCGTGGCTCCAGCATGGGTATCTGCAAATTAGGTTGGCTACAGTTCTAAACGAAACAGTTTCTGATTTACGAACGTTTCAATAGAGTGTCGATTAGTTTTGGACACTTGGTATTCTGGTTGTTATACAAGGTTAGTTGGAAAGGGGGTACTAACCTGCCGGTCACTTAAAGTATCACTGATGACTGTATTAACTCAAGCGTAAAAATTTCAAAATTCGATCATTTTTATTTTCATACAAAAATTATTCATCCCTACTTTAGATACCAATATTTTTAGCATATTTTTTTGAGATATTTGCACAGCCGTTTCTCTTAAACTTTTGACTTTTGGGGTAAGTTGTAGAACAAAACTTATTCATTATTATGGGTTCTTTGCCACACTTTCGGATCTTCTTCCTCTCGTGTCAGCACGAGCTATACGAAAACAGCTCATGCTGTGGTGAAAAGATTAGACAGTCAGCAAGGTTGGTAGCGGGGCTAACTGCCCAGGGTGCGCCGAACGTACATAAGTATCATCACTCGTGGAGGCTCTTTTCATGCAACCCACACTTTCGGATTAGTACCCCCGACTAACCTTGTTTAAGACCAGTGGCTTTTCATATACCTATATATTATTTTAACCTATTGAAGAATAGACTACTAAATACTGTAAATGGGAGCACTATGCAGCCATTATTGTAACATTTTTATGTTTTTGTTTATGGCATATTTTTCAAAACATTTTCCATCCCTTTCACTTCCCTTCAAAAAGCCCCACACACTTTACATAAGACCGCTAGTTATTTAATAACACTGACTTTTAATAAAGTTAACATCTAAAAACTTACTGTTAATGACTGCTTATCTCACTAAGAACGATGTCCTCGTCCAACGAATTCAATATAATTAGTTTTTAAAGCCTCTGATACAAAAGAATTATAATAAGGTTTCATATTAAAAACAATTAAAGAATCGCCGGTTTGGCGTTTCAAATTCCACGTTTGTATTCACTGAGTTTTATGCACCGTTACTTACTAAACCTTTTTAAAAGAAACGTGTATAAAATAATAGCTTCACTTATCTAAAATATTGAGGGTATAAAAATATAATCTTGACAGTTTTTTTTTTCTTTTTTATGTTTTTACTAGCTCGGATGCTATGGACACTAAAATAAAGTTGTGAGTGTCAAACTGTTGCATACTTACTTATTTTTTATGAATCTCCGAAGACTGGTTAATATTATTGTAGATTGTTTTTTAATGTACAGACGCCAGCAGAAGCTACTTGCAATGCCTAATGCTTGTTTCCCACGGTGCGTGATATCGCGCACCGCGACGCACGAGCTCGCACCGACGCACCATGGGAAGAGACTCGTCCGTGGTAACGCGGACGAGTGCGGAACGGTGCTCCGTATCCACATCAAGCACCCTCATAATGTGGCTTCCCACGGTGCGTGATTTTACGGATGATACCACGCACAGCCGGTGCGCGCTACCACGCATCGTGGGAAGCCAGCTCTAGAATATGTGTACCAAGGGTTGGGACTGGTGCCTTTAATACAAGTTATCCTGATGACTTAGCAAGGGTGCTAGTTATGACAACTTCTAGTGTGCTTTTATAAATCGTATCTTTAACAATCGGCTTGTGTGTGTGTGTAATTTAAATGTATGAAATGATGTAGTATTCTTTGATTTTATTGTATGGTATGTAGTATCTATACATGTCATAAAATCGTAACGATGCTAAAACTGTAGACCAGTACCCCAAGTGTGAGTTTTTTTCGTTAATTACTGTAGTTGCGTCACGACAAAAATGTATGAAAATTTAGGCTGCGCCTCTAGGTGCACCGTTCAATTAACGCGCGAATATTAGTTAGTGAACGCCTAGAGGCGCAGCCTAAATTTTCATATATTTTTGTCGTGACGCAACTACAATAGTTAACGAAAAAACTCACACTTGGGGTACTGGGTACTGGTACATTAAATATTTTTGGAAATAAGTAAGTGCAACGCATCCTAGGAACGATACTGATGTCAAAAGTGTCTTCTTTAGATTTTTTGTCTGTTTGTATGTTTTAGCTTCACACCAATGCCACTGGACAGATCCAGTTGAAAGTTGGCAGCCACATCCGTTAAAGAGCTGGTCAGGTTATAGGGTACAAATTATCACGCTATTGAGTGTGGGTGATGAGCAGTAACCTTATGTTTCCGTAAGCAAATTCGCGGTTACAGCTAGTTCTGAATAAAAATACAATATTTATTTTATTCCTTTATTGTCATTACGGGAGAACATTTATTAAAATTTCATTTTTTTCTTAAAAATTAAATGTAATTATCTTCAATGAAAATAATTGTTTAAAATATATTTACAAGTTTATCAACTATTGCTAGGGAACTAAACTAATTTAATAGTTTAAATTACAAACATCTTAATTAAAAGGCACACGGATTGAACATCATTATCATCATTTATTCGTAACAGAGTGCCTTCAAGTGCATTACAAATGTGCCACGGTTCAAAAAATATGCCAGAATCTTTTTTACACACATACACAAAAATATAAATACATGGAAATGAGTATAATTTTCGCACTTAATTATCTTTTACAGTCTTTATTTTGTCACAAATTTAATTAGTTACAATTTGCAATTATTTTATTTTTTTACTTCGAAAAATTACGAATTTATTTTTTGTACTTTAGCCAATTCCTAAACGTGTTAGGGCCATACATTTTATGCCTAAACATAAGCAATTAGGAAGCACAATTCGCTTATTCATAGATCTATTCTACAACTAGTAATACACATGTAAAACTGTGCTTTTTCACTAACGGTACAGTATTCAAATCTGCTCATTGGCACATTAAGATGACACAAAAAAATAAAATTAAAACTATCGTAAAACTACGAAGATCAGTTATTTCATTCGCATTTAAATATTACTTACATTTAAAAAAATGATAAAAATATTTACAATGATGCAGGCGATACAACATCGGAAGCTGTTAAAAACGTTAAAATTACTTATTATATAAAATATATTACAATATAATAGAGTATGTATGGAATTGAGTAAAAATTGAGCATGAGTGGTCCCGCGTCAACTATTATAATATTATTATATAATAATAATAACAAATCAACTAGTGTTGTCATTTTAAAGCGCAAATGGAATGAATGAGATCTTATATCAATTGGAAATATGCAGTATATGCAAGAGGTGGCGCGGTTATGCAATTTATGGCAACATTTGCACAAAATGGCTCAATTTTGCTTCTGTAATTTTTACTTATACATGTTCGTCATGACGTTATCTATTTATAAAAGTATATTTTTCTAACTGCACCTCTGCATATTATAGTAAAATTGGAAGCAATTATGGAATGATTCGATATACGGAAGATACGTAAACTATCAATATTAAAACTGAGATTATTGCCAGATCAAATAATAAAGTCTGCAAAACAAACAAAAATAGAAAAAATAATACTAAAATAATGTGAGAAATGCGATGACGGCAGCAATCTCAGTCAATATTATATTTAAATACTAAATTAACACAATTTGTTAATAAAGCCGATTTAAACGTCGTTTTTCTTAAAAACCCTCAATTTTTATATACTATATTTTTTGCAATATCCATTGAAAAGCCATGCTTATTTTTTATAACCCAAAAAAAAAACTAATAATAACCTATTTTACCCCAGCTTTAGTAACAAATCGAAACTATCTACACACTAAAAGCGATAAAATCCTAAGCTACAGAATCACACATAAATAATTTCCGTACAAATGTGGAGTCGACGCCTACCGGGCCTCCATTTTGTGACGTCATCGACTGCACTTAACAAATCTCTTATGCATTGAAACCAAGTCCAAAACACAGGCTTACCTTACAAACAAGTAAATAATAAAAAAATCAACAACGTAACAAGTGTCTCATTTATCAAAATGTGATTGTTAATATTCGGTGTATTTTTTTTGCTGTTCAAAAAAGGTTTTCAAATATTTTTTGAACATTATTTCTGTATTAAGCACCTAAGCTTTTAATTTTATCAAGACGCACGGCAGTAGGTCAGGCAAAGTTTGGAGCAAATTTCAATTTTCCGGGTAAGACCTACCGTCGCTCACTTTATTTGTGATATGGCAAGTTCATAGTGTATACGGTGCTATACACAAAAAAAAAAAAAACTATTGTATATGCAGTACTAAGCTTTAGTACAGATTTTGCAAAACAGTGTAAAACGCCTTATATTAAAAAAATGCACCATTTTTCATAAAAAATACACCGAAAAGGGAATGCTAAAAAATCACGAGATTACCAAATGTTAGTGCATTATTCTACACTAGGTTTATAGCTATACACTCGAGTCATGGCTGTACAAGTCAGTCTATGTTTACGACACCGCCGCTCGACGTCGTACGAACGCGGCAATGGACGTCGAACGGTAATTTTCACGCATCGCTCTGTACATGTCTTTATACGTATGCTGCTATGGACGTTCTTGTTGTGTGGCGTTTTTGTATTTGAATATGCCTTTTATATTGCCATTGATAAAAATTGATTGTTTAATAAAACATTCGAATAAATTTCTCCTATAGCTATAGAAAAATTAATTTAAAAAAAGTAGGACTTTTTTTTTTAATTTAGCCCCTTTCTTTTTCAGGCAAAACTATAACAATTTAGCATCGACTTTAAAAAAGGTAATTAAAAATGACTCAATCAACAAATCCAACGAAAAATCACCACTTACATAACACAGAACGTCGAAAATTCGTCTAAACTCAATTCTTAACATATCTATATATAGATGGCTTCGGTCGCCCCCTTATTGGTCTGTTGAATGTCGTTTGGGGATAGCGCGGCGCGATCCGACCAATCAGAGTGCGGGGATTGCGTGAGCGGCGTCTGCGGCGAGGGGGTCGACCAGTGATCCGGTGATTCTGGGGATGGCGTCGGGAATGTGTCACCGATGCCCCAGCCGCCGTATAGACCTGCGAAGAAAATTGTTATTTTATAAAATGGTGGCAATAAATTGGTAGTTACACACCTGACACGATGGGTAGAAGATTAGACTTAGTACACAACTGCATCTGTTTGAAAATACCTATTTCTGCCAATTCTTTTCCCAAGTATGTTGGGGTCAGCTTCAAGCCTAACCAGCGGTGCGAGCACGGATCTTTTTATCGAGTCGATTCGAGAAATGTATCTATTCTAAACGTTAAATTTGACATAAGATACAGATAAAACGACAGCAGTTGACGTTTAGAACAGATAAATTTGTCGAATCGACTCGATAAAAAGATCCGTGCTCGCACGGCAGATGCGGCTGAATACCAGTATTTTACATGGAGCGACTGCCATCAGACCTCCGCAATCCAGTTACTGAGCAATGCCAATATCCTAAGGTTAGACTGGTTGTCAGTTCTTGTCTTCTGACTACCCGTAATGACCGTCATAGGTATTTGCATAACACCCGGGACCGAACGGTTTAACGTGCTCTCCGAGGCACGGAGGTGTCTCGATGTGTAACGAATGGTCACCCATCCACGGACTGACCGCGGCAAGTGTAGCTTAACCTTCCAAATCGTATGATCCGCGGCTTGTTAATTAGCCACGAGCCAATTGAAAATACCTATTATGATACAGAAAAACACATATTTGAAGTGCTTCTGATTCTTCTTCTTAGCGTGTCGATGACAATCTACACCGTGTCGGCCCAGAACTCAGCAATGAGTTTAGCTCTATCCGTAGCGTCCATTAGTTCTTGTGACGCACAGGTAACAGGGCAAGATGGGGCATACCTAATATTAACCGGTATCGTCCCGCGCGACGATCCGGATCGTCAAAATTATTTATCTATTGTGTCTATAATTACAGTACTACACAGGTTAAGTGCGCCATCGTTTGCGGAACGGCACCACATTTACACTCCAGGTTTGAGTTATCCGCAAATGCTTCTGATTGACACTTATACTTGGAGACGAAGGGTTATGTGATACCCGCCACCTATGGCTCAAGTTTGCAGATTGACTTATTTGCGTAATAGCACTGAGCCGATAGCCTAGAAACAGTATATCTATTGAATAAGTATTTCTATTGAATAAGATCACTAAAGTACTTACTTGACATCATGTTTGTCAACGCGGGATGCTGCGCACCCTGTACTTGTCCGAGTGCGGCCGCGTGCGTCATGACCGCTTGAAGCTGAGCATTGTGCTGACCATTGGCACCTACAAATAGTGACAACTATTAATATATGCGGCAAAAAAAAACCTTTTGATCGGATTACCAGTCCAAGATAGACCAATCCATGGACCAAGATTTATTCGCTTGACAGACAGTATATGTGTTGCTGGGGAGTTTGTTGCGCCGCTTCTTCTTCACAGCAAAAACACTAGGAAGCCGTGAAGGAAGGGCGCTTTTGTCTTGTAACATTGACGTTCAAAAAGAACTAAGTAATTCTAGTCTACTTTGAATAAATGAGTTTTGAAGTTTGAAGTCAGGTAAGCTAAAAAAACTGGAGCTATATTACCACCGTCTCTTTGATCACGAACGATAGTGTTCATTGCATCTAACAAAAAGGTCAAAAACACAAAAATAATGAAGAATTCAGTCGCAATGATCTAAATCAGCACTAGCCTGATTTAATTCTACAAAAAAAAAGAACTAGAACGAAAAATATACTCACTAAGATGCGCAAGCGCAGAGTATGCCGCGGCGTCAAGCTGGTGTTGATGTGAGTGACGTAACGCCGCCATGTGCGCGGGCGACGTCGGCAGGGATGGCCGGGACTTTCCCGGGGATGGAGATCCTAAAGAAATGGGAGTTGATTTAGTATTCTGTTATTAAGGGCGGGAAGACATTCTAACACACAGAATAAAAAGGTGAAGTGCAATATCTATGGCTAAGCCGACAATCTCACGCCAATTATATGTCAGGGCTTGAAAGAAAATATCCGGAAAAGAGGAGCAAGATTGATATACGAATAGTTTCTATAATTACGGCCCAAAAAAATTACGCACACGGCAGTGTGCAATGTGTGCATGCCAAGTTCTGTAAAATATATAGATAGACAATCAAATCAAAAGTGTTTGTTTCACATAAACCATTACAGGCGCTTAAGAAAAGTCGAATTAAGGTGCACGGTTAAAATTAGCTATGGAGAAGAGCCGACAAGAAACTCCATGGTTACTCTCCATATCTTTAACAATTTGGGTAAGTACAGTTATGACTTAGAATAGTTATGAGAGAGCAATGTAGACACTTTTGATGACCTTCTTTTTTTCTAAGCAAATATAATAAATAGTCTTACCTATATACGCATGCGGCGATGTAGTGTGGTTGCTGTGCGTTGGAGAATGATTGGAGTAGGGCGGCGACAGAGACGCGCCGTGAGCGCCGCCGCCGAACGACTGTTGCAGCGTCTGACCCGTCTGCGGGACGAAGCACTGATTTTATTAGCTACTAGTTCTAAAACGACATTTTAGGTATACGCACGAAATAGAAAAGAAACAAGTAGAAGTCCTCCTATTACTTCTCTGGTACGGGGGAACCAGTGCTTTTATTAAATGTCAAAGAGAATAAGAACCTTCCTGGGTAGATCAGAACATAGACTGGTTTTCAAAACATTCTTTAAAATTCGAAAAAGTTGTATGAACAATAAAGCATTCAGAAGATACAATATATTTTTTTACAAAACTATGAACGCGTGCTGAACTTGGCTCGTCTCTCAATAAAAGCCAAGCTTTTTCGATCTCGCAAATCAGTAAAGTACGTGACGATTAATCTACTAACAGATTTTTTTTAAATATAAAACTTCTAATAAGTAGTTGGAAGAGTTCAGCGCGGGTTGATGTAATGACACCAGCACATCAAGCTACCCGAAACTGTCAAATTTTCCCAATTAACCTTGAACCTAATGCTTTTGCAATAAAGATGAAAATCTATTAAAGAAATTTGACAGATTGTAGTAGTTATACCTATGTGCTGGCGTCTGTACTTACATATACTATGACTTTGATAGGACTTAACTAAAACTAAAAGACAGCAGTAAATTCAGCCTCCGATTCAAAAAGATTCGATTAGTTTGTCGAACGATTCGATATACTATCTCTTTCTCTCTTGTTACGAGAATCGTAGACGGAACGAGATAACAAACCGAATAGGTCGACAAATGCTTATCTTAAAGGTTCTACATCGAGGGGCTGGACATACATCACGTTATATTTATTACCTTGACGCAGTCCTCATAGCTTGGCGGCTGCTTGTGCTGCACGAGCTGCTCGATGCCTACGAACTGCGCCATCGCGTTCGAGTACAGCGACGTTGCGTCGTACGGCGACGGCAAGTCCTATAAAAACAGGGAAATATTAATAAGCGCTATAAAGGCAGAACAAAGCATCACGCCTTATTTTCCCCGAAGGGTTGGGCAGAGGTTTATAGTACACCGACATTTCGCCGTTGTGTTTCAAGTCCCATGTGATAGGGGGCGAGCCTATTGCCATCAACCGGCCATAAATCCAGACCCCGGGCTGCTATTAAGAAATTCCACACGGAAAAACCCAATACCACTTTGGCCGACCTGCGGATCGAACCCAGGAACTCACGCTCTGTGGTCGCGCTTGCGACCACTAGACCAACGAGGCAGTCATTAAGCCACACTTCATTTTCATGTGAAGTAGAAGGAATGAAGTTTAAAGACAGAACATACTACTACTTTAAGGTACAAGTCCGAGACGAGCTGCAAACTGCAGACTGCAACCGCAGACCACAAGTCGCCATCGGAATAGCGCTTTTAAGGTGTGCACTTTAAAGGTGCTATTCCGACAGCGACTGCAAAACTGCAACCGCAGACCGCAGCCGCAGATCGCACCGCAAGCGATACTACTGTTGCAGTTTGCGGTCTGCACTTCTGTCAGGTTTAAAACTAAAAGGCATTCTTTAAAGGCCGTTGACTTATTTTCTTAAGACCGAACCAAAACAATATCAATTTGGAAAATGACAAATCTGAACGGTCCGAGTGCTGCGAACGATCTTAGTTATTGATGCTAATTTCTTTATATATTATTGTTATACAATATATTAGTAACCAATTCACTAGAGCTTAATAAAACCTACTGCAATCGTATTAAATTAGCTTCAGAAAATTTAAGTAAATTCGTTAGAAACGGTGCTTGCAATATTATTTTTTTACAGCATCATTTATTGATTTAAATAAAAACTAATCAACATTTTCACTAGAAAAAGAATGAAGTAAAGTAACAACATATTTATTCAATTTTCTCTCTCGCAAATAAGGAGAGAAAAGGTTTAAAACATGTTTTTTTTTTGTCGCTATTGTCGTCAACTATGCACTGTCATCGGTTTATCAAGGTCTTTGACGATATTTCATAGTCCATGACGACAAAACCACTATTATTAAGGAGCTGGACTCCCAGATCACTCTCCAGATTGAGTTATTCATGTTAAACCTTACCTGTAAATTTTGGAGCGGTGATTCCACTGGGCTCAAACTGGAACCCAAACTTTCAACGCTCTGTGGCACTTCCTGGGCCACTTTCTTATTGTTCTTTTTTACGCTAGGCTTCCTGTAAAAATATGGAAGAATTCAGTAAAGAAGCGCAAAAAAACAGCATCCTAAATCTCGATAGTGCAAATAGATAGATCTAGATAAACGGCAAAGCTCGTAAAAGAGTTTGATTTGGTCGGCGAAAACAGGCGTAGTTTTGCCCATAAAACTTCTTGATACATGAATTGTTTTCCCTACAGATAAAATACTATCCAGCATGACTATGGGACAAAATCTCCCAAAATAATCAATGTTGCCACGTTCACTGCGGATCCCACAAAATCGGCCCGATATGGTGCTTACCGCTGATGCGCACGGTAAATACTATATCTTTCTCGCTGGTGCGGAGCGATTATCTTCGGTGTTTGTAAGAGTTTGACAGAGACAAATATAGATTTCGGCTCGTAGTTACAAATGTAGGTATTAAGCATTAATCTATCCTGGTGATGTCCGGTCAAAAAGGACTGATACGCACTGTTGAAAAGGATGATGGATGTGCATTTCGACCGCCGGCGCAAAAGATGAAAGATTATGATTTTATTGCCGCAGATAGCGTGTTAACAAAATGTATGGAACACCTGCTTTTTTTTCACGAATTCAGAATTTTTCTCATAGTAAAAATTCTACAGAATGATGAACAGAGTTTTCAAATGTTAAGTGATTAACCAAGGATGCCAATACCAAAACATGTCGTACCGTCTAATTTGCGTAGTCTGCAAGTTGTTGTTGTCGTAAGCCTGGTCGGGGCTGTCGGGTCCGGCTTTCGCTCGCGACTTCTTCGGCTTTCCCTTGGCCGCTGTGCTGATCACTGTCGGCTGACTGATCAGCTGCGGGTGCGGGTTTGGTGACGCTGTGGAAGAAGATTGCGTTAAATATGCTACCAGCAAGTGCAAATGCTTAACAGTTCAAAGTGTGATTACAGCTCCAAAACCGAATGAATACCAGCCCCCCGATTCAGAATCTTTTGGGTAAGCAGTTGACGACCCATTCGGTTTGCTATCTCTTTCTATCTACAATTCTCGTAACGAGAGAAAAAGAGTAGAGAGTAATTGAATCGTTCTGAATCAAGGGGCGGAGTCGTTTGCTTCCTAAAGAGCGCAGTTATAGGTTATTTGCACACAGTTAAGCCAATTTTACGCAGAGCAAATGTGTTCACAGGAGGCCAAAAGGAGGAACAAGGCTATCAATGGTGATGATGATGAGGAACTATTGTAATCGAAACTACCTTAAAGTTTTCGTAGGATCGGATTGTCTGCAGGCTCCTTATTTAGCCACCTGTTCAACACCCAAACAATGGAGTTGTAATTTTTTGGTGGAACCACGCTGATTCTTTTCTGTTTATTAACAGTTCTAGCAACTCACACATAAGATGATGATGCTGTGGCGGCGGCCTTGGACAGTGTTCGTCCAGTAGCCTTACTATGTCGTCGTGCATCCTCTCTTGAGCCACGTCTCGCGGCAGTCGGTCCATGTGGTCTGTGATCTCCCTGTTGGCCATAGCGTCTAGCAACGCTCGGCATGCTCCATAGGAACCTTCGCGGGCGCCTAGGAAGAGCGGGGTTTCGTCCTGTGGGTAGAAGAATGAGTTTATTATAATGGGTAAAGGCTTAATGACAAAGTAAGCTAGGTTGTAGAATGTCACTCTAACTCTTAAAGTACTGAACACTTCTATGGGTCAGAGGATTCAATCTTCAAAATCTTAGAAATCCGAGCAATAATCTTAGTAACTCTAAGACTGCTTTTCCACCAGCGATGTGTTTCAAACCAGCCAATAAGATCGCTTTATTATACTAACCTTGACACATGTTTGAAAATCGAGCGATCCGGATTTAACACACATCAGTAGCACACCTCTGTGGAGGAAAAGCAGTCTTATCCAGACGAATAATATTCGGTTAATCGGGAATACGTAAAACCGCAGGGTTTTACGTATTCATGCATTTCTCTTTGAAGGTAACATTGGGCACAGTTCCTTAGAACCGAAAGTTCTTGAGCTTAATGTCTAAAACAGAACCATGATAAACAGAGTTGATTGAAATAATTTACCTTATCATCTTGGGCGTCTCTATTCGCTCCATGAGCTAACAGAACATTGACAGCATCAATATTATTGACGGCTGCAGCCCAGTGCAGCGCGGTCTTGCCACTGTTGTCCGCGGCGTTTATGTCCGCATCTGCATTGATGAGGTCTTCCACCATGCCTTCAATGGCTAGCCTGTTGGGAGAAGGTGATGCATTAGTTTATTAAGAAGTATTTCTACTTATATGAGCTTCATGGCATGGTAATTTCTCTTCACTTTTTGGTCTGTGGATAACCACTATTTACATATTAACGCTACTCCATACCAACTGTTATATGTGCCATTTCGAGAGCTAGTTTCATCTTAGTGGGAATCAACATGCGTTGCGGAGGCGAAATAAAAACGGCATCGTGTAAAATACTTCCATGTATCCGCATCTGATTATACTGGAAGACCAACCTAATTTTCTTTAAGAAATCATCAGGTAGGATGATGATGTGTAAGGGATTTTACGATTTTTGTACAAACTTACCTAGCAGCCAAAATTAGCGGGGTGGTTCCATCATGCATCCGAGCGTTGAGGTTGGTTGCTCTATTCCGCAGTAAAATCTGGAAGACGCCCATAGCATCGGCCGCGACTGCCGCGTGTAACGGAGTGCGTCCTGTGTTGTCTTGTGAGTTGGCGTCTGCGCCCGCGTCCAGGAGACGCTTCGCTGCGTCTGCGCGTGCGTATCTGTGAAGTAAGCGTTAAAATGAGTAACATTCGTATTTATTTAGTTCATTGTAGCGACCTAGAAGACTCATGTTCAGCAATAGTCGTTTACGAGAACCTTATGCTGATGAAATCATCGGTCCGGAATCGTAGCAGACTCTGATCTGATAAATATAAAAATATTTACACGAGTAGACTATGGAACTGCATCTATCTCTTGCGCTCAAAAGATTCTCTCTGAATCTTCTCCGAAAAAAATTAAATGTTATCCTCACCTCGCAGCCAAATGCAAGCTGGTCTCTCCGGTCTTATCCATGGCAGCATTCAACTGAGCTCCCTGAGCCACTAGTTCCGATATGATATGAGCTGTTTGTTCGTCTTCGGCATCAGATCCAGTGTCCAGTCCACCTCCTCGTACTGCTGCCACCATGAGAGGTGTCATACCAAGAGGACCTCGAGCATCTACTTCTACATGACCATCGTGCTGTAAGAGAGAAAATTGTTAGTTTCATATACCAATTAAAAATAATATTCTCAATACAAAATAATTTAAACAGATTTGAAATATAAATCAATTCTCACAATAGCAGGCGGCGTCATCATCGGTGGTACTCTGATATCAGCTGCATCCAGATGCTGTTGTGTCCAAATCCTGCCGTCATGACCTGCCTCCTCATAGTCCGTGATAGCAGTATGGTCTGACGCGTATCCTCCAGGCGCACCGTTAGCATCCCCAGGACCTCGTGCCCGCTTAGCTCTTGGAGGCGCTGACCCATCTTCGTCTTCGTCCGACCAATGGTGAGGAGGTCCCATATGACCGCCATTGATATCCACGTCAATACAACCAATAGATCCTTTGTTCAAGTTCCGCATCTCCTGTCCATCTGGACCACGTCTCCGTGATCTACGTCTGGTCGAAGAGTTGTTCCGGATAAAACCTTCGGGGAACCATGTTATACCAGCTGCTCGTTTTCTTTGAGCAGTTACTAATACTCCAATCAATAATCCGGCCAAAAGGACCAGAATTACTCCGATGAAGACGTATTTGGAGTTTGTTGGCACGTCACCAGGATCTTCGGGAGTGTTAACCCCTTTGACTTGAAAAATAGGGAAGTCAGGAGATAAAGAGTGCTTGGATGCTGTAGCTGCTAAGAATTCAGCAGCCTCTCTGGCCGAGAAGAAGCATTCGGAACTGGACATTGATGTGCACTTTCTGTTGTCAATTTCCAAATACACTTGCACTCCCGTTTGCCCTCTTTCGGTGAAGACGATGTTGTGTTTCTTTCCGAACTCCGTATCTTGCAAGCCGACGTCTGTTGACCCTTTCCATGGGTAGACCATGTCGTTGCCTAAATGGTCTTTCTTTATCAATATAGTCGTACGCAACTGATGGCCTAAATCTCGGAGGAAAGCAACAGAATTCTCCTTGAAAGTCCTCATGTCCATCAGAAGCGTTACTGACATAACGCCTTCGGCTAGATGTGGAGGTTCATTCTCGCAATCAAGACCGTCCCAGTTACATTCAGCGTTGTTGCAGCCATAGTCACAATGGCCGTTGGCGTAATGTTTCTGACAATATGCATCGTAGATTGGGTTGCAGCGTTGTAGCGATTTCTGGCAATCTCTGCCATCGAACAAGCAAGCTTGAGTATTGCATACTTCATTGCATTCGCCATCCATGAAGACTTCCCAACATTTTATTGGCGCTGTACAGTTCGCCCAAGGATTGAGGCCTAAAGAGCAGTCGTTTCCATCAAACTCACACGCGTAAGTATTACATTCTTCATCGCAATGGTGGTCGCTTTGCTTTTCTTTGCAGCCCTTTTTCACACATTGTTCTCTTTGGAAGGCAAGGTCTAGTTCTTCAAAGGTTAGTCCTGGTTTTTTGGGATTGAACCCTCCGCTCACTGGACTGCCGTAACCACCTCTGGAGTGAGGGTCATGGATGTCACAGCTCTTGCCAGTCCATTGTCGAGGGCAGTAACAGAGGTAGTCGCCAGGCTTATCAATACATCTAGCTTCTGGATGCTTGCAAGGGTTACTAAGGCATTCGTTCATAGAGTCAATTTCGCAGTTTATGCCTGATAAACCTGACGGGCAGTCGCAGACGTAGCCTCCAATTTCTGATGTTCGGCAGTACCCTCCATTCTGGCACGGATTGGAATCGCAAGCATATCCTGAATATTCGCAATTCTTGCCGTAAAAGCCATCACTGCAAAGGCACTCGTGTCCTCCTTGTATCGCTGTACAAATACCTCCATTCTGACAGGGTGAGTTCGCACAGAAGTTTACTTTGGCATCGCAGTGTCTTCCCATGAAACCAGGCTTGCAGTTGCAATGGTAGTCGTTGACAAGTTGGACGCAATCTTGAGTTCCAGGGGTTAAACATGGATTTGAAAGACATTCATTAATGTCTCCTTCACATCTCGGGCCAACGAAGCCAGGTGGACACTTACACTCAAACCCTCCAACTTTGTCGATACAAGTACCATTGTTGTGACAAGCGTCCTGCTTGCAGTCATTCACGTTGATTTCGCAGATTTTGCCAAGAGTTCCAAATGGACATGAGCATGAGAAGTTGTTGATTAGATCGTGGCAAGTTCCTCCATTCTGGCAAGGGTTCGGAAGGCAGTCATTCACGTTTAGTTCGCAGTTTTGCCCTTGGAATCCTTTGGCACATTGGCACTGGTAGGTCCCTACGAGATCTTTACATAGGGCTCCGTTCTGGCATGGGGCAGAGTCGCACTCGTTGATCTCTTTTTGGCAGTAAGATCCCGTGTAGCCTTCAAGGCAGTGGCAGCGATGCGAGTTGCCGATATCCTCACATGAACCGTTGTTGCATAGTTGTTTTAGTTTTACACCTGGGGACAAGAGTTATTGATGAATTAGTTACTCCAATTATAACAATGAGCAAGGTATATATATATCGGCATAATAAAAAGCAATACACCGCAAGCTACGTATTAATAAGGTTAAAAAAAGTTCCTTCACCAATAACTAAAAAAATCTATCTTTAAAAATTCTTCATAAATGCGCGTGATACATTCAATTTAATTTAAAACAGTATAAATAAGTAGTTGAACACTAAATTACCTCTGAAATCCATACCTTTCCTGATAGCCGCGTCTTTACAGGATACCATCTCGACGTCACATAGCTTGCCCGACCATCCAGGTGCACAAGTACATGTGTACTGGGGACCTTTCTGTGAACATGTTGCTCCGTTCTCGCATGGGTTGACTTCGCACCTGTTGGAGAAGGTAGCGTTATAAAGGTTGAAGAAAGCAAGTACGCTACTAGAATCTTTTACATCATGATAATTATGTCAAAACCTCGAGACCCTGGTGGAACAGATCTTCATAAGATGCCCTTCCATGTTATTGTAAATAGGGGTCCCGTTTTTTCATTTTGACAACCAGATTCCAAGAACTGCTGAGGATTTAGGGAGGCCCATACGGATATTCAGAAGCCCGAAAGTCTGACAACCGGTCTAATCTTAGGATATTGGCATTGCGGAGGTCTGATGGCAGTCGTTCTGTGTAAAATACTGGTATTCAGCCCCATCTGGTTCAACTGGAAGATAACCCCAACATAGTAGGGAAAAAGCTAAGCAGGCAGATAGATATACACGGCAGTAGACTTTAGGGTGGATGATGTCGAACATGAGGTTGATTTGATGATTTCTTTTAATGATGTAGATGATAACTTAGATCCTGTAAAATATCATCATCATTCAGCTGATAGACTGCAGGACATAGGCCTCCTCGACCCCGATCGGTCATGCGCTTCTCGTCTCCAGCGGATTCCCGCAACCTTCACCAGGTCATCGGTCCATCTTGTGGAGAACCTACCAACGCTGCGCCTTCCGTAACATAGTCAACTTCAACTCCAAGTATTTCCCTCTACTTACCAGTCGACGTAAGTCTCGCAATGCTTCCCGGTGTACCCGTAAGGACAGTGGCACGTGTAGTACGTGATATGATCGTGGCAGGTAGCGCCGTTGTCGCACGGAGAACTATCACACATGTTTATACGGAACTGGCAGTTTGAGCCCGTGTAACTGAAACGAAGAAAGGATTACAAATTATTACAAAGGAAAATTTGGTTTCTAAGGTCTTTTTTTTTTCTTCTCTTGGAGCGCTCCGTAAAGATGCGCCTTCATCTTATTACAATCTAGCCTTGTAATTAGGCTTATCAGTAATTTAATTATAACTTACACTGTTAAACTGTATTTTACTAAGAATGTGTCCAATAGCACTTTTCTCATTGTCTCTATTAAGGCGAAGACACTTTGTTCATGTGTCCTTTATGGGTAGCACTTGTTGCTACATTACACTTAATCACTATCACTAAACGCTAACTCGAACAGTTTTGTTCTTTTGAGTCTTCTCACTATGTTCGTGTTTCGAGAAGCTGGATTGCCTTGAGAAGGTCAAATTCCCATCTTATCATTAAGCGTGTCACTTGCACGCGGTGCATCATGCCCCTGACATATTGAGATCTGACAACCAATGGACGGCGGGATGCTCAGATAGGCTAGATAGTCAAATCTTAAGCTGAAAAGGGTAGGATAGATTTCTGTGGGTAAAGGAGCATCACCAATGCGGGAAGACACATTTTCCGTCGAAGCGACACAAACTCACTTAGCACCAATATAATATTAGGAAAAGGGTATTATTTCACTTTTAATCATGAATTCTTCTTCCAGAATAGATTCCTATATCTTATAGATGAGGCAACGTTTAAAAAATGAAAAAACTCTAAAACTGGATTTCGAAAAACGGGTTACTACACGTATTATCTATGTACTTCTTTACAAGGACAACTTTATGTCCAATACTGGACAATAAATAGATAAATACTCACCCAGGTGGACAAGAACAGTTGTAGGAGTTGATGCCATCAATGCAGGAGCCTCCGTTCATGCAGCTGGACTCCGTGCAGTCCTCGTCGTTGGTCTGGCAGTTGATGCCCGAGAAGCCAAGCGGGCAGGTGCAAGTGTATGATGCCACGTACTGAAAGCAGAAAGTTATGAGTTTGTCAAATAATATTAACGTAAGGCACTTTAGAATGAGTTTCATGATCTTAGACCAATAAATGATAAATTACATTTATTTCTGTAAATAAATCGGTTACAAACCCTTTTACAAGTCAATGTAATGTTCTAATGACTAGTTCTGAGAAGATAAGCCGAAACAAACTCAGAGGTCTAGGTCACTTTTAAAGTCCAGGCATAGTTGTGCTATAAAAACTATGCGAGTGTAACGATGTAGGGCAACATCTGGAATGGCCTTTTGAGAAACGAGCCTGACCTGTCCCAACTGACGGCACGCATGCATCAGCCATCGTGTAGCTCAACCTTATTTTAGGGAGCTCAACAACCTGACGCACGATACCAATCAGCCGGACATTTGCGTAGGTCACAAAAAAATAAAGCTTTAAAATGAATTATCTTAAATCAGCTTATAGATGCGTAAATAAAAATGCAGTAATAGCCTAGTGGTTGAATGGTTGCCTTCCTATAGGTGGGTCCGAGTTCGAACCCGGAGTTAGGCCCGCACCTTTGACTTTTCGAAAACTCGCACCAGGCTAGCTTGGTGGACTAAGGCCTAAATTCTTCTCATTCTGAGAAGCGACCCGTGCCTAGCAGTGGGACAGTAATGGGCTGATTATGTTATATGTACGTTAGATAAAAATGAGTAGGTACTTCAAAAACTCACTCCCTAGAAACCCTTGAACTTTTTATCGTAATAACCTAATAACATTCAAAACTATAGGTTTTCGTCAAGAGGCATCCTAAACTAAGGATATACACATTGTTTACTGTTCTTACCTGATTACAAGTAGCTCCGTTCATGCAGGGCCTCGACTGGCACTCATCGATGTCTACCTCGCAGTGCTTGCCCGCGAACCCGCTTGCGCACACACAGTTGTAGTCGCCGATAGAATCCAGACATGTAGCACCGTTTTGACATGGGACTGAAGAAACAAAATAGATTTAGGAATACAGCTGCATAAAAACATTGGCATTGTAGAATTTTCAGTTTGGAACATTTCATAAATGAGATTTCTGGAATAACTACATACTATTCCTCTGATTCATTGTTCTGAAGGTCTTTGTACATTCCACAAAGTAATATTAACATACATAACATCACGCTTGTAAACCCTGAAGGGTTGGGCAGAGGTGTATAGTACACCCTCATTTCGCTGTTAAGTCTCGTTTAATAGGGAGCGAGCCTATTGCCTTCAAACGGGCACAAATCCAGTTTCCGGGGTGCTACTGAGAAATTCCACTCGGAAAAACCTAATAACACTACCCGACATGAGGATCAAGAACCCAGGAACTCACCTAGATCAACGAGGCAGTTAACATACATAAAATAAGTTAGTTTTAATACTTACATGAAGCACAATCATCAGTATTAATAGCGCAGTCCTTTCCCTCATATCCTCTTGCGCACAAGCAGGCGTAAGACCCCTCAGTATTAATGCAGGTAGCTTCGTTATGACAAGGAGCTGTGACCGCGCATTCGTCGACGTCTCGTTCACAGAGTGCACCTGTCCACCCCACGGGGCATTGACAAGTGAACTCAGCGTATGATGCTTCGGCTATGCAGCGGCCGCCATGACGACATCTGATGAAAGAAATTAATCTGTTAGGTGGAATAGGTGGTGGCAGTGTTGAAACGTATTAAGGATAGGGGTCCGTGGATGGGTGACCATTCGTGACACATTGAGACCCCTCCGTGCCTCGCAGATCTCGTTAAACCGTCGGACCCGGGTGTTAAAAGAATACCAATGACAGTCGTTACGGTTAGTCAGAAGCCCGAAAGTCTGGTAACTGGTCTAACCTTAGAATATCGGTATTGCCCAGTACCTGGGTTGCGGAGGTCTGATGGCAGTTGATCCGTGTAAAATGCTGGTGTTCAGTCGCATCTGGTTTTACTGGAAGGTGACCCCAACATATTTGGGAAACGGCTAAATACAACGGTGTTGAAACGTATAGCTCTTGTTCTCTACGTTTCTTACCTAGCCAGCTTATCGCAGCAGTGCTTAATAAAGGTCCTCATCAAGAAGGATGATAAAAAAATGCCCGTTGTCACCATACTTAGCAAACGGATAAGTCATCGTAGAACCAACGATGATGCTTGCTATAGGTCTAGCGCATAACTGAGTCAGTGCCTAAGGTAGCTGCGCGGTGCGGGAGGGGTGTGGTGACGTAAGGCGTTAGCTCACTGATTCGTCAACTTGTGACAACTGTCATCCTCCCGCACCGCGCAGCTACCTCAGGCACTTACTCAGTTATGCGCTGGACCTGTAGTTTGCAAGACACCGCATGCAGGTGAAGTTGACGAAAGCCACAGGCTAGTTAACTGACCTTTGAGAATAGGAACCTAGTCTACCTAGGTATACTTCTAGAGATATCATCTCCCTTTTTGTAAATAGTTCAGCTAAAGACGCTAAGTTTCAGTATTTTGATGTATTGTACTCACTGGTTAGGCGTGCAGGGATCGAGCGTGTTCTCGCAGTTACGTCCGGAGTGCGGCGGTGCGCACACGCAGCGGTACCCGTTGACGAGGTCGATGCACGAACCGCCGTGCAGGCATGGGTTGCCAGCACAGTCGTCGATGTTTGTCTCGCAGTTTACACCTAAGGAACGAGAAATATGATTAGTTTCATGATAAGGAGCCTTCTTCTGCTACTTGTCCTTATTCCAAGTTATTTGAAGTTGGCGCAAAATGTTTTCTCTTTCATTCTCCCCTATTAGCCGTCCCACTATCATTTACTCCCTTTTCATTCATATCATCTGTCACATGATCCATCCATCTTTTCTTTGATCTTCCTCTTTAACCTCCATCCATCAACATTTAACATGATAACGGACCAAAATTAATAAAAGAGCCGATGAAAAAAACTTTGAACCAAATAGAAAATGCAACTTAAAAATATTTGTTTTTCTTTTGAAAAACCACCCTTTCTCCTTTCAATTATAATTTATATGTATTTAAGATCTGCTAAGAACCTGCAAAGGTTGTTGAAAGTCAAACTACAGGACTCTGATTCACTTAACTAAAGAAGTTTAGTTGCAATGTCTAAAGTTGCGGTTAAGTTTCGATCAAAACAACGCTCTTCGTATTCTCTTAATAGGCGATCGCTGTCAGATACGCTCGCAAGAACTGCAGCGTCACTGCAACTTGATCGGCGCGTGAAATTACGTGAACTAGCCTACAGGTCTGAGGCCATGACCAAATCATTTGCGAGGATCCCCTCAGCAGAGTGGATCATCGCAATTACCGAAGCAATTGCTACGCTGAAGAATAAAAGTATTCTGTTGTAACCTCTAAATGTCAACTCACCAGTAAATCCAAGCACACAGTCGCACTTGTAAGCATTGAGTCTATCATGACATGTTCCTCCATGCTGGCACGGGTTAGAACTACACTCGTCTATATCACGTTCACATCGTTGACCTGGAAGAAAGTGGTGATTTAGTACTAGTTTCAACCTAGTGGAGCGAAGCCCATGCTATTGAAGATAATAATGTAATTCATTATTGGGACATCAAAGAGCTCGATGCTTATTAACAACTGCGCCGATAAAACGCTTTGCAAGGTCAAGTAGCGCTTGCCGTGGTCAGTCCGTGGATGGGTGATCGTTCGTTACGTATCAAGAGGATCACGGAGGCCTCCGTGCATCGGAGAGCACGTTAACCCTTCGGACCCTGGTGGCATGAGAATACCTATGACAGTTGTTACGAGTAGTCAGAAGCCCGAAAGTCTGACAACTGGCCTAACTTTAGGATATCGGCATTGTCCAGAAGGATTGCGGAGGTCTGATGACAGCCACTCCATGTAAAATACTGGTATTCAGCCGCATCTAGTCAGCCTGTAAGCTGATCACAACATAGTAGGTAAAAGGCTAGGTGGAAGTATTATTGAGACATCAAAATCAAATATCATAAAGGAACTATCGGTATCCATGAGTGGGGTCAATCAAACGCAGTACACTCCTGGACTCCTGACACTCCCAATTGAATTTGAAAATTGATATGAATTAAAACAGAAGAAATCTCAAAAATAATCTGACAGGATTAATGAAGACAAAAATTCTTCAATTCGCTCTCGGAGTAGAGTGGTAAGTAGTTGGAATGTATAAAAGAAGAAAGTGTCTAGTAGGAAACATCAAAAGACAGACTGCAACAGCCAATGCGACGTAGGTATGATGGATTGCCTAAGCACTTGGCTAGTGCGTTCTCTGCCTTAGAATTCGCTACAAATACTTACCTCCATATCCAGGCAGACAGTGGCAGATGAACTGGTTGACTCCGTCTTCACAAGAGCCGCCGTTGATGCATGGGTTTGAGGCACACTCGTTCACGTCTGAGAGGCATCTGTAAAGGAAAGTTCTCGTGAGTACGATGCTTGACTGAAGGTCAATATAGGAGGACGTTTTTGGAGCAGAATTTCGAGGGCAAAGGAGTTCTTAGAAAACAGTGTTAAATTCTGGGATTTGATTTTACTCAAGTTTAGTTAATTCGATAGATCTTATTCGGAGGATCTGGCCAGAAACATGGACATGGCACCAAAATGACTATTGTATCCATGTTGATACACGCAGCTGCGAGCATTTCCAATGCAATGGAGTTGCTCTCTTCCTTACCAGGGATATCATAAATTGTAGTGATGAAGAGATTATAATTGTATGGATAACTGATCTCTAAGCAATTTTCTGCGTCATTGTTTTAATGTAGTCTCAAGGGAAAATCGCTCAGCAGTTGTTTTTCGGTAAAAGTAGTCCCAAAACCCTTAAAGTAGCAGTCCTGCGTCCATTACCCGCGACTACCGTTCGTACCTAGCGTCATAATATCCTCTAGGGCATTCACACCGGAATCCGTTGATCCTGTCGACGCATTTGCCGCCGTTCGCGCACGGGTTCGACAGGCATTCATTGATGTTCGTCTCGCAGTGCTGGCCCGTGAAGCCTGGGATGCACTCGCAGGTGTACCTGAGGGAGGGATGCCGGTTAGAGGTATTTGACTATGGTACAGTTCTTGCAAAGGGACCTAAAGGCCAATTCCCGTAGTATATAGTTCCGATCTAGTCTCAATGTCACAAATAGTATTCTCCTAAACTAACATACATCAAACGTGAGCTAAATCATAATCATAACACATTGTAATGAAATTGAAAATGGATCGAAAGAAGATCAAAGCCAAAATGGTATTCTGCTAACATTCTGTACTGATTGTTTCTAAAACTATTGGTATTCTCGTCCATAAATAAAATTAAATGTCATAATTTAGATCATACTGAATTTTAAAAAGACCAGAATACCAATTTTTTGTCAATTCATCATTTTATAAATATCAGTTCGGTTAACTTTCTGTCCGAATAAATTAATTACGAGAATTGGCCTTCAGAGTTTGTGTGACTGCAAAATATCAAATTATTGTCGTCTGCACACACTGTTTAAATCGGTTTTTACACTATTTCGACCAATCCGATAGAAGTGCGGTGCGCCATTTCAACCAATCCGATTGTGCGCTATTTCGACCAATCCGATTGAAATGCGGTTCACGATGCGTCTCTTAGGCCCGTTTTAATAAATAGCTCTCTTTAGAGACCTGCCTCAAAAATTACGTTTTAATGTCATTTGAGAAGGAAATTTCACAAAAAGAAAATGTTATTTTTATGAAATCCAGATGACTGTTACATTTTGACAGCTTTAAGACCACTGCCCCAGACCACTATGTCGAGAGAGGTTTATTAATGCAGACCTTAGATAAATTGTCAATTACATAGCAAAGCTCATATTTCGTTGCCAGAACTTTTTAAGATGACATTGAAAGGGATGCGTAGCGGGATACACAAACCACACACAAGTAGCTCTAGTAGTAATACTGATAGATCAAGTACAGAAGATTTTAAAATTGTTTCTATTACATGCAGTAAAATATGATTTTAATAGTAGGTTTTCGTATAATAAAACAAAAACAAAACGAACAATTTAACATGCATTTATAAATAATTTTGGAAACTTACTCAAAATAAGTATTGCTGCATGTAAAGAAAATAAAGAAGCGTTAATTTTTGATTGTTAGATGACAACACTTTTGTAAGTGTAAAGCCAGGTACTCACGAACGAAGACGAACATATCGAACACGAATCACTTTGAATGTGTTCGCCGAACACACTGTTGGGTAATGGTACGCATATGCAAACAACGTGTTCGATATTCATGTTCGTGTTCGTCCGTGCGTACCCGGCTAGAGAATAATATGAGACAGTGCTAATACGTAATGATTACGCAAACATTCCAAATATTGACCCAAGAAAGAATTTATAAAACGGTTATTGAAGAATGGCATTGAAAATGGCTACTATCTGTCTTTCGCTTACAGAGAACGAGCATGAGCGAGATGCCAATAACGACAACAATAGAAGCACCACCATATTCGATCCCATTCTTAATAATGTATTGGGGTTATTCTTATATTGTTACCCTGCATGCGTGCTAAGTGCCAGTGTGTCTGAAGGATAATTTAAAGTGTAGTGCAAAATTATAGACATAGGGCGAAAACACAATAGTGCGGTAAGCCGTAGCACCGAAAAATACTGCGCAGGCACGCCGCAACGCAGAGACATGAGTTGATTTGGGTGGGCGGCACAACGCACGAAAGACCTCGCCCTTCGATGCTATTACTGTGGGTTTGTAACAGCAAATTGCGGGAACGCTACGCAAGAACCTGAGTTGTTAATGTAAGTTGCGGTCCCGCACCGAACAGTTGTGTTTTCGCTCATGCTTACGTTTAAAAAGTGTATACGTAGATTAAAAGTTTATTCTATGTTCTTACCTGTTAATACCATCGATGCAGGTGGCTCCATTCCTGCAGGGGTTGGAGTAGCATTCGTTGACGTTGATCTCACAGTTGCGGCCAGACGTGCCAGGCTTGCAGCGGCACTGGTAGCCGCCTATCAGGTCTTCACAGTGGCCTGGGGAGTGAAAAAATATTTTTTGAGTACCAAAACGTACTTTTCGTATATTTTCATTACTCTAATTAACGGTCAATAGAAAGACAATGAAGCCTGCAGAAGACGTTCATACACTAATTTCAATTTATCGACCAGTCCATCACATTACATCCTCCGTGACTCACCAAGTCACATTACGTGACACGCAAGACATTAAGTGTCAAATTTAACACATTGATTCACCCAAAAGCTCGTATGGGCACAAAGGTGAAATAAATTTTAATTTAACCACTCCGGCAATGGATTTATATCTCGTCTTGTACCGTCTCCTTTAGTTAGTTCCAAGTTACTCTAGTGGCGACAGCACGTGAAGGACCTATGCAACAATATAATAATAATAATAATCTTTTATTTCGGACCAAAGAATCCATAGAGTGTTAGTTACATAAAATCGCTTATTACCTAGTGTTAGTAACAATCATCCTCCGCACACACTGCTTTATAATCGGGGAGCCGAAGCTCTCAGCTATAGTTTTCAGAATGCTGTTGCGACTGTCTCTCACTCTCCTCAGCAGCGAAGCTGTTTTTTTGCGTATAATCGCGTAAAATCCGTCAGTACGAGCTTGCGCAAACATTTCAGACGCACTACAGTAACGAGGCAGTCTCAACAACATCCTGAAAGCATTATTATATTGAACGCGCAGGGCATCCAGCGATCGTTTGGTGTAATTGACCCATAGATTGCCAGTGTACAGGCTCTGGCAGTAACAATGGGGTGCCTTAAAAAAATGTTACAAGTCTCGAATCAATGCTTACCTCCAAACTGGCAGGGGTTAGATTCGCACTCGTTGATCTGCGTCTGACAGACCCTGCCGGTGTAACCCGGGTGACAGTTGCAGGTGAAGCTGTTGTCTCCATCGATGCACTCGCCGCGATGGCATGGCGCTGACAGGCAGTCATTGATGTTGGTTTCGCATGACATGCCTGAGGATAATAAAGGGTACATTTTAGGGAATAGATTCGAAAGAATCAAAGCCTTAAGACTAAACAGGTAAGGTAGGCCTCAGTTACGTTGGTATCTGCTTTGTGTTTAAAAAGAGACTATTAAGCTTTTTAAGAAAAGAAAAATAATTATTTGTTGCAGTACATGCTACACAATTGCGGAGATGAGAATGTTGAGATGGATGTATGGAATGACAAGAATGGATAAGATAAGGAATGAGTATGTCAGAGGAAAAGAAGCACCAGTGACTGAAAAGTTGAGGAGTAATAAGTTAGCGTGGTATGGACATGTTACGCGGAGGAAAAAAAGTCATGTTACCAGAAGAGTGTTAAATATGAATGTGGATGGATATACAAGTAGAGGTAGGTCAAAGAAAAGATGGATGGATTGTGTGAAGGATGATATGGGTAAGAAAGTACTGCTGACAGCTGATAGAGGAGAATGGAAGAGGATTACATGTTGTGCCTAAAGTGGGGCAAGTGCAGAGAGATGATGATGATGCAGCACAATACACAGTTTACAGGCAGTTACAGCGATAGTAATTTTGCACCAAGTAAATATCCAGTTATGTATGTGAGGGCAACACACGCCTTTTTTTTTAAAGGTGGGGAATCGTCATGTGACATCTTCCGCTCTGGGCGGAGCGGAGAGTGTCAGATTCTTACTGACTAAAACTCATCCGTGTTCCTCCTAGTGCCCTTTGCGTTCCAGGGCCGCGGTAACTCTTTGAACAAATTCCGCAGCTAGGGCAACTTATGCCTGGCGCTGCTTTCCAGTTGAATTCTTATGTGACACGTTAACCTAACACAATTATCAGTGTTACTAGTCGTAAAGCTTGACGATAAAACTTACCGGTGTATCCAGGTGGACATTCGCAGGTGTATCCAGCGATGGAGTCGTGGCAGGTCCCGCCATTGCGACATGGACTTGAGGCGCAGTCGTCTATGTTCACTTGACAACGGGCGCCCGTAAACCTGAGGGATGGAAAGAGAGATCAGTTATATAAAGATAAAAGAAAACCACGCTATAAGAAGATTATTAGAAATACTATGTTCTTCTAAATCAGTTCCAGACGCCGCTGGCACGCAGAATGATAGCGAACCGAAAGCGAACCAAAAGCGGACCGAAGTGTTCCTACATCATACAAAATCATATCAGACAATTTCACTATACGTAAGTGTTTCGCTTCGCTTCCGTTGCGCATTCGCGGTAGTTTGCTAGCGAGGTCAATGTTTATAATCGTATCATAAAATTTCGATAGCTTGATTGAAGGAAAAGAAGTTCCCTACTTTTGACCAATTACCAATCTCACTGTCTTAATAACACAGTGATGTATGCACTAAGAACTGCTTAAGGATATGCATTTAGGTCATAGAAAACCCAGGACAATATCACTAATTAGATAACTCAAAGTCAAAAAAAAAATTTCAATTAGACCAGCCAGTTTTGAATTGTTGAAATTTTTTTACTTCTTCTTTCCAATGTGTAGATTCCTATGGAGGAGACCGTTCAAATGAAATGCTAGATTTTGTTGAGGAACTTTCATTATTTTGTGTTTGATTTTTTCTTTCACGAATTCCTAGTTTGACCCATAGTAAAATTTGTACAGAATGATGAGCAGAACTCATGGTTTTCGAATGTAGAATAACTTACCAGTCATGCTGCATAAATATAAAATGATACAGTTTTAAATTCTCTATCTCTACCCCTGAATAAACATGAACTGATAATAGCTTACCCTATCACACAGGTACATCTAAATGCATTGATCATATCGTGGCAGACACCTCCATTGAGACAGGGGTTGTTGGCACACTCGTCGATCTCCACCTCGCACTGCGTTCCCGTGAATCCTGGAAGAAAAGAGAGTTTAAAGATAAGAAAATAAAGATAAAGTAATCGATGGAGGGAGGCCTATGAGGATGATGCAAGAGGAAGTGAAAGACTTAGAAGTTAAATCTGGCCCGATTCAATTTGAAATGAAGGTAAAGATTGTGTAATATCTTTCTGGGTCATTTTTTATACTGTTATTAAAAAAATAAGGTATTGACAACATAACATCACTAATACTGGGAATACAGGCTATTCCCCGAAGGGTTGGGCAGAGGTGTATAGTACACCCTCATTTCGCCATTATGTTTAAGTCCCATGTAATAGGGGGCGAGCCTATTGCCATCAACCGGGCACAAATCTAGAATCCGGGCTATTACTGAGAAATTCCACACGAAAAACCCAATAACACTTTCTTCGACCTGGGTTTCGAGCCCGGTACCTCACGCTCAGCAGTCGCGCTGAAGTTAAGGTATTGTTTAAATGAAATCAAATTTACTTCTAACTGTATTTGTACGTTTGTAAGTTAACAGTTAAAAGCCGACACTAATTCGAATCAAACTCAATTGATTTTGAAATTAAAACTATCCAGAGTAAGCCCACTTTTTACGACGAAACCCATAAAACGAAATACATAAACCTTTATAATTATCGACCATAAGGACCAAAAAAAGACAATAATTGGGTACTAGGACCAAATGCAAAGACCATAAATTAATTAGGTACGTTAAAGTATTTTTAAAAGTCTGCAGGAAAATTCTCTGGCAAAACAAAACATACCTAATCACAACAGTTTATTCCTCAAGTAACGAAACGCAATAATTTAACTTGAGCGACTGACTTAGTTTAAAGTATAGGTTTTAAGTTAACGCAGCGTCGTAAAACGCAATACATGATGGCGACTACAATGTTAACTTAGTTGTAACTTGAAAACATGTTGTGAATACGAGGGTTAAATTTTTGTTTATTTTGCGATAAATTATTAGGAGTCTTTGAGTCCATTAATAGAGTAACATTTTATTTGTTGAGTACTGTTCTGCCTAACCTTTCTGCAACAATGTTGGGGCAGCTTCTAGTCTAATCAGCGGTGCAAGCACGGATCTTTTTATCGAGTCGATTCGAGAAATTTATCTATTCTAAACGTCAAGTTTGACGTTTAGAATAGATAAATTTCTCGAATCGACTCGATAAAAAAATCCGAAATTCGAAATTTGACATAAGGTATAGACAAAACGAAAACTGCTGTCTTTTATCTATATCTTATGTCAAATTTGACGTTTAGAATAGATACATTTCTCGAATCGACTCGATAAAAAGATGCGTGCTCGCACCGCAGCGCCGACAAGCTCCGAACTTCGCCGACAAGTTCTGAACTTCGCCGAAAAGTTCCGACCTGCTCCGATCAACGCTGTTCGGCCGTCATTTGTTGCTGTATTTGCAAAGAACAAGGCGTATTTTTGTTAATAAATACCAGCCCCTGCTTCTACCCGCTTCCTTTATGTAGCGGTTACCTGCACCGACCAGCGTCTGTAGACAAATGGCTATCGATGATCGCCAGAGAATAGATACGCCAATTAAATGTATGGAAATGACTTAAAGATCGCTTGACCTGTCGAAAGATTATGTCAATCCAGTACATCTCATTGTCGTTTCTATTCTCTAGCGATCACGAAGTCCGTGGTTTCGGCCTTAGTTACAAGCGTTTCCTACTCCCTATCACCTACGGACATACGATTATTTCGGGGTCCGAACTAAGAATGAATGACAACACGATGTGACAGTTGTCCCTACTACCGATGTGTTTTTGCCCGTCCGAAAGGTTGAACTTGACACTTTTTTTGTTCACTTCTACGTTTCGGGATAGTTTCGGACAAGCGACTAACTTCTAACTAACTGGTAGGTCGGCGTTGGTTACCTACTTCCTTTATGTATACGCCTTACGCAATATTTATGGTCCATATTCCGAGGTAATCTGATAGAACAAAACTTAATTACAACAGTTATGTCCAGCCGACAATCCATCATCATTGTATTGTCCTAAAATCAAATTATACACCACAATAGACCTCTCATACAATAGACTGTTCAATTCATACACTTCACATGAATGCCATTATGATGGGCAAACAGATTTTATGTTTATACCATAGACCCGTCTCTAGAGAATGCTAATTGACGTCATCGTTCTAGACCCATCAAAACCAAACCATCAACTGTCCCAAACAAAAAACTATCTTAACTGACCTGAATACGACTCAATATTGCTTATTTTTTCCGTTGTCCGATGTTCGAGTGGACGTTGAAGTGCGATAACGAAAAATGAACAGTAAACTTGAGTGGTAAAGTTGATATTTGATTGAAACGTACAGAAGTGCTCGAGGCAGGACAATCTAGCTCCGACCAGTATCGAGTGTGCCCTTTTAAAGAAACACAAATAAACATGCAGTTCCATGACCCCTATGGCAAAGGGATAAAGTCCAGTTTTGTTTGGTTACATAACTTATTACCTTGGTAAAATTATTCTTAAGAAAATCACTATCCTGCCAAATTGGGAATGTGGTTCTGCATAGCAAAAAAATTAAAATAATCGCAGTTGAATGACTCTTAAATGCATGGGCTTAGAGTTCATTTTAACTGATAGAAATAATCTTAAGTGACCGTTTAAGTCGTTTTAAGTAAACTAAATATTTAAATAGCGTTTCTAGAGTGGTAGAATTTGCTACGACTGTGTTTTTTTAAGTATAAAAAAGCGGTAGAAATATCTAGTACATACCAGTTCTCAACCAGAACATGAAGAAAAGGAATCAAACTTAATAATTGCATGCAAGATAAAAAACATTATCGCCACAACGCAATCTTAAGAAATTACAGATAAACATAACAAAACATCACGCCTACATTCCCTTAAGGGTTGGGCAAAGGTGTATACTTAGTACACCCTCATTTACAGACTCAAGCTAGCTTCTTATTACATTCAGGCTCAATACAATCAATTACATAGATACTGGTCTGTGCTCAAGACTATGTTGTTCTCTCATAACTATCCTAAATCATAGTACTGTATTAAAATTTTACATAAAGAGTAACCATGGAGTGTTTTGCCAGCTCTTCTCCATAGGAAACGACAAATTGGAACCGAACACCCTTTGACTATTGATAAGCTCCTGCAATGATTTTTATGACATAAAAAGTTTTGATTTGACTATAACTAATGAACTGAAGTTGAAAGAAATACAGATGTATTTCTTTCAACTTCAGTTTCCAGAAATACAGACGTGACGCTAGATCCCATACAATTTGAACCAGAGTCTCATGATTCTGGGCTTTTGGGAGTAACCAATTCCCAAGTTAGTTTCCAATTAGTATTAATATTAATTCTTACTCTTAAAATCGACAAAACTGCGCAAGAGCGTTGCGAGGTTCGAGTGGAAACGAACAAAATATTTATAACAGTCGTTAATTTTTTTGAGTTCGTGCGTTCGCTCTGCCATGTCCTCTCGTTCATTTCAAGATTAATAATTCTCAAACTCAAACTCAAAACTCATTTATTCAAAATAGACTAGAATTACTTAGTTCTTTTTGAACGTTAGTTTTACAATATTATAGACATCCCACAAAAAGCCCTCCCTTCACCGCTTCCTAGTGTTTTTGCTGTGAAGAAGAAACGGCGCAACAAACTCCCCAGCAACACAGATATGTCTGTCAAGTGAATAAATTGATTGACTCTATACAACAAAAATCATCATATTTTTTACAATAATAAAATTATGCAAGTACAGGTAAAAACAAATTAAAAATAAAGTATATAAATCAATTCTGTATGAATTGTGTTAAATCATAATCGTATCTAACTAATATACACACATCAAAAGTGTCTAGGGATCAAGCATTTTTATGCGGATTTCTTGAGATTGAGATGTGGCTTTGTAATAAATTTATGATTTTATAAATTTATATGGATCCTTTTTGGTGCATTTCATAATTTGAATCAGGAACTGTGAATCAAATTCGAGTAAAAGATGAAAATCAGCTGTCAATATTTTCCCTATAAAAACATACAACGCATTGAAGACATTATTAGTGCTACTGTTTCCCTACTACTGATTAAAACCAACGTTATTATGGAGCGGCGACGTCATTTAAGCAGGGAAGAAATGCTCAGAGCCGTGGGAATGATAGAAGCTGGTTCCCGGCAACGTACTGTGGCTTTAGCTCTGAATACAAGTCAGAGTGTTATCAGTCGACTTTGGACACGTTACCGAAGCACTGGTACCGTGGCTGAGCGCCATGGAGGACGGTATCGCTGCACCACACGGAGACAAGACCGATACATTCAAATCTTAACTCGAAGAGCTCCAACAATAACCGCCATGATGTTAGCCGTGAGGCTTCATCACTCTTCAGGGAACTTAATTAGCGACCAAACAGTCAGAAACCGCTTGCATGAAGTGAACCTTCATTCCCGAAGACCGCTACGGGTACCACCTATAGCAATGCACAATCGTAGGATTCGATATCAATGGGCTCTTGGACACAGAAATTGGGCAGAAGAACAATGGCGTTTCGTGTGCTTTTCTGATGAGTCTCGTTTTGGTATGAGACCGGATACAAGACGTATACGACACTGGAGAACCCCTGGACGCCAACAGCGATTAAAATCCTGCCAGGAAGTCCATCCTTATAGTGGTGGAACCATCATGGTATGGGCGGGTATTTGGATCGGCGGAAGAACTGAGTTGATTTGGATCAGAGGCAACCTCAACGCTCAAATTTATGCTGAGACGATTGTATCAGACGTCATCGTTCCTCTACAAGCGCAAATCGGTCCCTTATTTCAGTTAATGCATGATAATGCACGACCGCACACCGCAAGAGTTGTAAGACAGACTCTCGCCGCAGCTAACATCAATGTCCTGCCCTGGCCTGCTCAGTCGCCAGACTTGAACCCGATTGAGCATGCATGGGATATGCTACAGAGAAGAGCTCTGCCGAATATGGAGGGTATCCAGTCGCAAGAAGACCTTTTTTTGTTGTTGCAACGAACATGGGCGGCCATTCCACAGCGTGATTTGGATGAACTCATTTTGAGTATGCCAAACCGATGTTCTTGTGTTGTTAGTGTTCGCGGTAGAAACACGGATTATTAATTGTTTAAGTTACCCAATAAAATTTTAAAGAAAACTGTTATTTCAGTCTTTTTTTCGAACTTTTGTGTTAGTGGTTCAAATGTCAAAAATCCCTTTATTAGGAAAATGGCAAATTTCTTTATTAATGCAAAGGTGACTTGGTTTATCGTTACTGTGACAAACGAAAACACTTTATTTGATGAATCCTTAAAGAAAATTTTAATTAATATCAATCAGGAGAAAAGTTATTGCAAAAATATATGTTGATCCCTAGACACTTTTGATGTGTGTAGATACATCATAAACCTACATCTAAAAACTATTGGTTACCAGGGAAGCCACATGTGCAGAAAAGAACTAGCGCCACACGTCCCTATCGTCAACATAGTCGTTTATCTTATAGTATGCCTTTTTAATGAGAACTGATTTAACGTGAGATTTAAATTTGCCCTCAGTGAGATCCGTAATTGATTTGGGAAGCTTGTTATAAAATCGAACACAGTTTCCTAGGAATGACTTATTCGTTTTGGATAATCTAAATTTAGGGACTACTAATTTGTGTTTGTTCCTAGTATTTATATTATGAACGTCGCTTTTTACACTATACATTGGCAGATTTTTACGTACAAACATAATGTTTTCAAAAATGTAAAGGGAAGGCATCGTCAGAATATTAATCTCTTTAAAGAAATCTCTAAGGGACTCCCGAGGGCCCATATTATAGATCGCGCGGATTGCCCTCTTCTGTAATATAAATATCGAGTCGCGATCGGCCGCTGCCCCCCACAGCAGAATACCATAAGACATAATGCTGTGGAAGTACGCAAAATAAACAAGTCGGGCAGTAGGTATGTCAGTTAGCTGTCTAATTCTTCTGACTGCAAAAGCAGCAGAACTTAACCTACTAGAAAGGGCAGTTATATGAGCTCCCCACTGTAATTTGGAATCTATTGTTATGCCTAGAAATACAGTTTGATCTACTATATCCAGTTTACTGCCGTCAAGCGTTATGTTTACTCCTACATGGGGAACGTTTGGCAATGAGAACTTCAGACATTTCGTTTTAGTCGCATTTAATAAAAGATTATTTGCCGCAAACCATTTCGATAGAGCGGATAAACTACTATTTACATTTAAAAGATCTATGTCTTTCCTATTGATTTTAAAAATAAGGGAAGTGTCGTCCGCGAACAAAATTATGTCAGATATGAACGCGAACAGAATTATGTCAATCTATTAAGAAATTGACCGTAATACGAATCAAACTCGATCGATTCAGAAATAAAACTTGTTGTAGCTTGCCCCCTGGTTCAGTTCTACTATCGAATAGTCATAGCCTAATCTTCAAGAGGATTGATGGCTCATTATCAGCGTCATTCGCTGGCCTATACTTAGCCGGTGACCAAACAGCACTTGGACAGTCATAGGCGCGATTCCATTCTCAGAATGCTAATCCAATATTTCGATGATCTAAAACAATGCCAATAAAATGTGTTATTGCGCAAGCGCGGGTCTATGAGCGACATGGCCTATTGAGCGGTTATGGTGAGGCTATGGTAGGGATGCCCCGCCCCGGTGCGCCGGCGCATGTAGTGGTCATTTGTGATGTAAGGCATGAGAGGTGAGCGATTTTATCTAGGTGTTTAAAAAGATAAGGTGATTGACTAAATGACTTCACGACCGGGACCTAAGACTTCCAGTCTTAATTAAAGGCTTTTAAGAGGATGAAGCCACTAACGAATCGATTGAAATTTAAGCGAAAGGTAAATCATTTAATTAGAACGGTGAAGCTACCAAAAATTATTTATCAATCTATTAAGAAATGCGTTAGTAAATGGTTATGAAGACTTTAAAGCCGCTGGTCGCAAACCTTCTTCTGGAGTCATACTCATATCCATAGTTAAACCCTATCCAAGTACCTCATCGGTCATTGTCAGTATCTAAACTTTCCCGAACTCTTGATTCTATTGTAAAAGCTGAATAGGAACCTATAAGCCCCCCGATTCAGAACCTTTTTGATAATCCGTTGTCGACCTTTTCGGTTTGCTATCTCGTTCCGTCTACGATTCTCCTAACGAGAGAAAAAGAAATAGCTTACCGAATTGTTCTGAATTAGAGGGTAGGTTTCTTAATGAAGTGCCTTCTTTAGGATGTTGTGGCAGTTCCTAGCAGTGACGCCTCTTAGTCTGTACATCCCTTTTAGACCTTTTGCTGTCGTGTCGGCACGACCGATACGAGAATAGCTCATGAAAATATTAGCCAGTCAGCAAGGTTGGTAACAAGACTGATTGCCAGGGGTGCGCCGGACGTACTTCAGCATCGTCACTTGTGGAGGCTCTTTTAATGTTCCTCGTGTGGGGACAGGCATGAGCATAAAACTTCCTCAGCGTACGCTGGGAACAGACGCGTGTTGTAAGATTCAACAAAAACCACGCTTAGTGGTAGGATCTATACGGTCCGTCTGGCTAGCTACCAACCTCACATTAAAGCCAAGCAGTTTACTATCTTCAGTCGGCCAGAGGGGTGTAATAGAATCTCTATATATCTCTGTTACTTGGATTAGTGTGCTCCATGTCCCTGTCTGCGCGAATCAGGTGCGACTAGGGTCTAAAGTGACCAATACCCCAAGTATGAGTTTTTTTCGTTAACTACAGTAGTTGCGTCACGCCAAAAATGTATGAAAATTAAGGCAGCGCCTCTAGGCGCGGCGTTCAATACTAAAATTCGCGCTTAAGTTGAACGCCGCGTCTAGAGGCGCTGCCTAAATTTTCATACATTTTTAGCGTGACGCAACTAGAGTAGTTAACGAATATAATTCACACTTGGGGTACAATACCCTTCTTAGATGGAAAACCGTGTATATTATCAAGGTATCCTATAGTTTACACCGTGCCCCCACCGTCACGATTTCGGATCACAAGCCACAATGAGAATGTTTTGTGCATGCTAATGGCCACTATTCGCATACATGAATGCCTAATACCAGTTTTAAATACATATGCCCAGCTGGTTCTAAATGCTTTAAATATTATGTATTTATTACTTTGTACGTATCGTTTGGGAAACCCCGAAAAATGTGGGAATTGTTTCTTTGTTGTATCATCATCTGCCTAGCCTTTTTCCCAACTATGTTGGGGTCGGCTTCCAGTCGAACCGGATGCAGCTGAATATCAGTATTTTACATGGAGCGACTGCCTATCAGACCTCCACAACCCAGTAACTGGGTAATACGATACTCTTGGTAAGACTGGTTGTCAGACTTTCTGGCTTCTGACCAACAGTAACCACTGTCAAAGATCTACAAATGACAGCCGGGACCAACGGCTTTACGTGCTTTCCGAGGCACGGAGGAAACTCGCTATGGTAAATGGTCACCCATCCACAGACCAACCTCGGCAAGCGTGGCTTAACCCGGAAGATCGGTCTATGCGGCTGTAATTATTTAGCCACGAGCTCCTCCTGTTTCTTTGTTGTATGTTAGTTAGATATTTGATTCACTCTGCTTTGTCGTGTCAGCACGGCTAATTCACGTCATGAAACTCATGACGCGCTGATCAAGCTGCAGTGATGCTGCAGTTAAGGGCCTATTCACACGACGTCTTTTCTACGCGCCGTCGCACACTGGTCCCAAATTTAAAAAAGTGGATATTGATAGTACACCGCAGTTTTTTTTTTTATTGTTGATACAATGATAACAGATAAGGCAAAAAATATTATTGTCCTACTTCAAATACTTTTCTGTAAAAAAATATTTCTTTTTTTTTGTATGGGAATGATTACATTTTATTCAATTTCTCAAAAACCTTAAGCGATGTCGAGATGGCAATCACATATGTTAGAAAACTAATAATTCTGAGTATTTGGCTCGAAGAAACTTATTGCTTATCTCTGCGTACTTTCGAGATAATAGTGACAGAAAATAACATTTTTTTTTTAATATTAATTGTTTTCTTTTTTTTAATCATAGCCTTACTTTAGCAATGTCCACTTTTTTTTAATTTGGGACCAGTGTGCGTCGACGCGCGTTTTGGTCAAACTCCATACATAAAAACGTAATCATGTTTCTCTAGTATAAAGTTTGACGGAAACGCGAGTCGACGGCGCGTAGAAAAGACGTCGTGTGCATAGGCTCTAAGTTCACGCGAGTGTATAACAGCGATCGCCTATTAAGAGAATATGAAAAGCGTTGTTTTGATCGAAACTAAACTGCAGCTATACTGCAACTGAACTTCTCTAGTTCGGTGAATCAGGCTCCTATACGAGAATGGGTCATGCCGTATAGCGAGGCTGACTGCCCAGGGTGCGCCGGACGTACGGTATCGTCATTCGTGGAGGCTAAACTGCTACCGTACGTCAACGAATGTGATTGGTCAACCAAAATAGTTACAACCAATCACAGGATTTGATATTTGACAGCTGATTAGTTGATGTTTGCGTTGATCAGCTTTTCAGAAACTGGGCTTTAGTATTTAAACGCGGAATAGAAGGTAGGTAATTGTAGGCGGTTCACATGCGAATGTGACGCATTTCTGTATTTTTAGTCTATTAATAGTTTAAGGTGTAATACACAGTACCTACTCTTTAGGTTTTCTTTGTTTTATTTATGTACTGTTACAGCTTTTAGCTTTAAGAGGAGCTCGTGGCTAAATAATTACAGCCGCATAGACCGATCTTCCGGGTTTAGCCACGCTTGCCGAGGTTGGTCTGTGGATGGGTGACCATTTACCATAGCGAGTTTCCTCCGTGCCTCGGAAAGCACGTAAAGCCGTTGGTCCCGGCTGTCATTTGTAGATCTTTGACAGTCGTTACTGTTGGTCAGAAGCCAGAAAGTCTGACAACCAGTCTTACCAAGAGTATCGTATTACCCAGTTACTGGGTTGTGGAGGTCTGATAGGCAGTCGCTCCATGTAAAATACTGATATTCAGCTGCATCCGGTTCGACTGGAAACCGACCCCAACATAGTTGGCATTATTACATTTATCGTGTCAATTTGCATGCTTAACAAAGTGCTTTTCTTTTCTTCTTTACTTCTTCTAGGTAGCAATTCCTATTTATTAGCTATGAGAGGTGCCATGTGCCTTTTTACCAAGTTTATTAAAACTATTGAGTTGATTCATAAGATTATGAATGATTTATCACGTTAAATGAACGAAATAGTGGAGGATGGGTGTATTTTTTACGTAACTTCATAAATTATTACGTATAAAGAAAATTAATTGTTGCCAATACTTTTGATTAATACTAGCCGAGTCTATGGGATTTCCCATACTTCAAACATGACGTACTTTCATCCCCTATTTGAACCCTTTAGGGGATGAATTTTCAAATATCCTTTCGTAGTGCTCATATACGTTATATAAGGAACTCCTACGCAAATTTTCATGCTTATAGCTGCGCGTTGTCCGTCTATCACACTGACAGTTAAAAAAATATTATGGATAGATCATAGCTGTCAATGTCATATTTATAAATTGTCATTTTATTTAAAAATACAGTTGCAGCCGGCCGTTTTACTGTTTGCAAGATATATTTCGGTCCGAATTTCTTCGTATTTCCCTCACACGCAACGATAGCGATCTGAATAAATTATTATATCCTAGAAAAATGACATTTAAAAGTCAATAACATTGAAAAAAAAAACAATAAAGGCAACGGTCGTTTTTTAAAATTATACAGTTCAAAGACCTAAGGAGATGTTTTTATAAAAATGAAATGTCGTCATACAGTGCAGTGCAGGCATGCCCTTATTTGTACTCGCGTGACAAGTTTGAGCTCAGTCGAGCATTGCGCGGTAACGCGAGCGAAACCAGATGTAGAACTTGTGGTCTGGGTGTAATGACAACTCAATTCCTTGTTGTTTGTTGTTTTATCGAAAAATAATAAGTTATCAAACAGTATCAGAACGTAATCAACCTATTAATGTCCCACTGTTGGGCAAGAGCCTATTCTCAGAATGAGAAGATAAGCCTTAGTCCAACACTCTGACCTGGTGCGGGTCACTTAAAATGCTAGCTTATTCAAATAAAAAGTATATTTTATAGACTATTTAAGAAGTTTTACTAATTTTGAGTACCTAAGAAAATAATAAAAAGAAAACACTATGAATTATTTTTTATTTGAATAAGCTATCATCACAGTATTATAAAAGCTTAGTTTTAGTATATACTAAACCTGAAACTAGTTTGTTCAGAATCACTAGGAGAATCGATTGACATATTTTTTACACCACATAATTTTTTTTGTTTTTTTTTTTCATAAAGTTCATTTTGTTTCAGTAGGTTTCTACCCATAATAGTTGACGGGAATAGACACCTTGAGGCTTGAGATGGTCCGCTCGGTCAGTTTCCGTGTTTTAGACAACCCCTGCATAACACATCTCAGGCATTTTACACTACTAGGGAACTTAACGCGACATAAACTACGGTGTAACTTGGAGATTTATTTAAAAAAAAAACACATATTCAGGCAGTTCTGATGAAAATCTTGTTGGGGTGTCTCGGTTTTTATATATACTAAAAATAACGTTGTATATATAAGCTAAAGCAGTATTTCAACTACAATCGTCCAAATTGACACACTCACACAGACACGCACTGCAACAAGACTTCTAAGGTATCATCGGAATACAGTCAGTCACGAGTGTTATAGAGTGCATTACTCAGTATACAGTGCATGTCGGTGTGAGTGCGTCAATTCAGGCGATTTTATTAAGTTGAGTTACTGCTTTAGGTTATACATCTATTGTGCTATCATTCTTAGTTTCCGAGTTATTAAGGTTATGTTGGTGACCCGGATTCATTGCTCTCGAATGAATTTAACTTGCAACATTGCAGGTCCAACATTGTTTATCTCATTAATGTATTTATATCTACACAATGAACGCACAGGAAGTGTGAGGCTAAAGGTCAAAGGAGTCGCTTACTAATAAGTAAAAACACATAAGTTTCCCCCACTCGAATCCTCCGTGGGATGAAAAACAGAAGACGTGATGATTACTTTACATTCACCCAAGGGTGAGAATAAAGTCAATAAAATTAATTAAAAAAGTCGCCATTGTTCACCTGGGTGATTTGATTCCAAGGTGAACGAAGGACACCAAATATGTCAAATTGTTTCACCTGGGTGAAATGAATCCGAGGTGATATGAAGACACCAAAAATTCCACTTTGTTCACTTCACAACATAGTTTAAAACAAAGTCGCTTCCCGCTGTCTGTCCCTATGTATGCTTAGATCTTTAAAACTACGTAACGGATTTTGATGCGGTTTTTTTTAATAGATATTATAGTGATTCAAGAGGAAGGTTTATATGTATAATACATTGCACCCGGACGAAGCCGGGGCGGGTCGCTAGTGGGTGAATAAACCCATTCGACTTATTCTATTACTTTTTTTTTTGTTGCTACTTTTTTTGCTGATTTTTTTCGGTCTCTTACGCCTGCCGCAAGTTTTTTTTTTTTAATAATTATTTTTAATCAAGCATCCCTTGCGTGTTTCACCCATAATGTCACCCATAATGTAAAAGATCATATGGTTTTAAGGAATTAGGTACACGAATTCGTTTACACCCTGTATAGGCCGCCCAATTGAATTCCCCTATTCGGAGGGAGAAACAGTCCCAAGCGAACAATATAAAGGAGAAAAATTGTACATTATTAAAATTGGAAAATTATACCATAATAAGCCGAATATTACCAAACTATTTGAAAAAGGTAGCGTTTTGTGAGGATAGTGTCCGGTAGTGTGTACTATATCATTCGGTCGGTTTACCTATGGAAGTACACGGTTCCAGAGAGTGGGTTTGCTCGCACCATTGCGTTTCTGACATATTTGAACATGTTATGTCCACTTGACTTGTGTTCTGAGTTTAATGGACTGTCTTATAATGTTCTAAATAAGCTCACGATTATAGATTTAAATATTATGTGGGTTTTTTTTTCGCAGGTTTTTGTTTTGATTTTGATAACATAACAATACGCCTGTATTCTCCAAAGGGAGAGTAGCAGAGAAAGCAGAGGTGTATAGTACACCGTCATTTCGCGGTTATATTTAAGTCCCATGTAATAGGGGGCGAGCCTATTGCCATCAACCGGGCACAAATCCAACTCCAGGCTGCTACTGAAAAATTCCACACGACAAAACCCAACAACACTTTGCCCGACCTGGGGATCGAACCTAGGACCTCACGCTCAGTAGTCGCGCTTTCGACCACTAGACCAAAAAGACAGTTTTTTTTAAATGTACTGTATTTCGACAATTCGACTCGCTTACGTAATTTTTTTTTTTCTAATTTAATAAAAATAGAAAAAATATTTAAGAATTAGAAAAAAATATTTAATAAAATTAGAAAAAATATTTATTATAATCACGGTAGTAATAAATTGCTTGCTTCTCAGTGCGATATCAGTCTTGGTCTATTGAAGCTATAAAACATTTTATAATTATGTTTATTAAAACTATTAAATTGTTTTATTTATGCCTTTCTTTTTTATTGACATCAACGCTGAGATTAATGTGAAGTTTATGGTTTAAATCCTATTCTCAGTACTTACAGGCCTATAACCGTATACGAACAGAAAATTAATAATCAAGCATATAACAAACGAATGTTGTAATTAATTTTACGATTAAATTTATTACAAGTTTAAATTATAGACAGCGCTCGTGCTTTTTCAAAATTAATTAAATATTCTAAAAATATAACAATAGAAAGAGTGTTTAAGTGCGATGATTTCTACGATATAGTTTATACGGTAGTTAACAATAAACAACTGATCGTAAAAATAAACTCTTCAATTAAAGTTATGGCAAGATCGATAAATGAAAACTAAAAAATCATTTTATAGAACGCCATGCACTCACATTTACGAATAGGTAATCCAAGTAACAAGAACAAGAACGTAGCCAGAAAAAAAAACAAGGAGTAATTATTTGAAATCCTTGGAAAAGTCTTAATAGCATTTTAAAGCACGCTTTAAAAACCCATCTTTTGGCAAAATGTCTTGTCAAAATCTTTTGTCATCTTTATGATTATTTACGGTTTACTCACGTTCATTTTTTGGGATTGCCAGACTAGTTTCGGACCAAAAAGGAGCTCTTAATCATGAGCTGAACACGCGGCTAGGCTATTTATACAGCGTGTAACATAATCAACGCACACCCTGAAAGTAATTTGTTAAGAATCGGCTACAGAATCGAAGAAAAACAAATTGAAAAAAAAAATGAGATAAAGATAATTGAGCATTATGTCAAGGCCATTAGACTGAACTTTAAATGCAGTTAACAATGAAAAAGTAATACTATTTTCTTAAATAAACAATTAGCACATAAAATTAAAATTCCAATATAATTAGTAGTTAAATATATATTATGATTACTAGCTTTTGCCCGCATACTTCGCTTGCGTGAAACTTTGAACCCGATAAGTGACGATTTTCCATACAAACTTTCATTCCCTATTGAACTCCCTTAGGGGTTGAATTTCCAAAAGTCCTTCCTTATTTCTTGTCTACATTATAAAGGAAACCTCTGTGCAAAATTTCAGCTTTCTAGGTCCAAGGGTTTGGGCTGGGCGTTGATGAGTCAGTCAGTCAGGACTTTTCTTTTCATTTACATAGATAGATACCTAAATATTCTAATTGGTGTGTTTAAGTGTGTGCGTTATGCCTGTTACACGTTGTATATTGAAGTATAGACACAAGTCTCACGGTTTTTAGGCCAGCAAAACTCTAAGCGACACCAAAATGAGATGTGCCGATACCCTTCGAACCTTGTTTAGCAATCACTGATTGTGTTAAAAGATTTACTTTATTGCATTAATATTGACGAGAACCGAGTTTATCGTGGTCTAAGTTTCCGATTTCCTTTCGTTGACTTGTGCAATGTACCTAAGTAAGTAGGTACCTTAGTACATAATGAATGAATGCGTTTAGTTGGGGGAACCTCGCCATTTGTTCTGCCTAGCGTTTTCCCAACCATTATGGCGCCAGTTTCCACTCTAACTAGATGCGGCTAAATACCAGAATTTTACACGGAGCGACTGCTATCAGACCTCCGCAACCCAGTTACTGGGCAATACCGATATCCTAAGGTTCAACATCTACCCAGTTTTAAATATCCACTCAGCACCAAAATCACCGGTTTTTGAATTGAGAATTCGGGATAAGCAATACTTAAGTTATATTTGAGTACGGAGTTGTCAAAAAAATGCTTTAAAATCCGTCATTTTTTTTGACAATTCCGTACTCAAATGTTGCTTAAGTACTGCTCGTCCTAGAATTCTCAATTTAGAAACCGGAGGTAAGACTTTAGCCCTTCCTACTCTGAGAAAAGCCCATGCCCAGCAGTGAGACAGTAATGGGCTAATTATGCTACGCTTGGTAAAAAAATATAAACCCGGAAGCAATGAATCCGGGCTACTAACATAAACCTCAATATCTCGGAAACTAAGAATGTTAGCTTATTAAAATAAAAAGCATTTTATAGACTATTTAATACTACTTATTAATTTTATTTAAGTGATATTAAATAGTCTTTAAAATACGTTTTATTCGAATAAGCTGTCATTCTTAGTTTCCGAGTTAAGGTTTATTATGTTGGTGACCCGGATTCATTGCTAAAACCATCCGCGAAATCAATATTGGCCGAGCCATTGTTTTTTAATTTGTTGGCCTAAGTTATCCCGGATTATTCCGATCTATCCCTCTGATCTGTCCCCTCGTCGGTAACAGGGGAACAGATCGAAACTTTTTATTTCTATTTGTCCCCCTAAAGAACAGCAGGGAACAGACCAGAAATAATTCGTTCGATCTGTCCGTTCGTCTTGGTGACAGGGGAACAGATCGATTTTTTTATTCCTGATTGGCCTCACAGATCGGAATATTCCGTTATCCCACAGCGGGGCAAAAGATCTGATAGTCTCCAAACTAACTTAACTCCACTCAATCCTACTTAAAGACGCCTTCGTCACGCGAGAGTGCTTCCTAGGTCTCACTGAATGGAAATATAGGGGACAATAATAATGCTACGTATTATAGCACTGTGTTTAGTATAGCGTAGCAAGATTACGTTAACTGTGACGTTGATAGTGAGGTTTGCGCGCAATCGTTTCCGCGTCAAGACAATGCGCGGGCGCCGACGCTCTCATCGCCATGGGAATCGGGTCCCGAATAGGGCTGCCAGTTTTTAAATGTTTTAGAGTTAGTTGGAGTTCCACTGAGCGTTGGCTAAAAGTATGTTTGACGAAACTTTTGGTGCAATGGCTGAGAAATTGGCTTCTGCGCTACAGGTCGTGGGTTCGATTCCCGCACGGAACAAGTATTTGTATGGCCTACAGATAGTTGTTTCGGGTTTGGGCGTTTGTGTATGTGAGATTTGTGTCTGTAAACGCACCACGATACAGGACACATCACAGAGGGGCAAATTTAAAAAAAAATGTTTTATGTTTGTAAATTACAACGTTGTGTATGAAAATATTAAATAGAAAGGTTATAGTATAATTGCGTAGATAAGGATAAGTTAATGCAATTTTCTGTGATTTTCTTTAATTTTCTAGAGTGGGACTATTGTGGAAGACACCGATTAGACGCCATCGGCTTCAGCAATAGCAATTGTTGATAAGTTGACAATTGGCAATTTTTTTATTTATGAAATCAATTTATTTTCTCTTCTCAAATTTACAGTAGTATAATTCTGTTCATGATTTTGAGAATTTACCAAAAGCTACGTACTTTTATTTCTACATAAGTTACAATCGCTTTAAAGACGACCAGTGAACCATTTAAGGCACCATAAGCTTTACCATCAGGTAAATTAGTCAAACCATGAAAAACACAAAATCTAAAATTAAACATAAAAGGTTGAACAAAATGATGTACCTATCTACCATTTTCGTTGTGCCAACCCTAACCTAGCGGTCTATCGCCCGTCTCTGTCTAATAGGAATTAATGATAATCATCAAGCTTGCCGTCAACTAGAAGCAAATTGTAACTTAGCGACTTCAACCTAGCTTTGCCGGAGAAATCGAGTCCTAGCAGTACCTATGTACAGTAGGCAAAACATATAAGTTTACAGGCAGCTAACTGAATCTGCTTCTTCATCTAGTTTTTTAAAGTAATGGAAAGTGCTATGCTGCGGGCTATTTTACTCCGTAGATTATTTGAAAGATTAGAGGAGCAACATCGAGATCATCGCAAGATCAATTGAACTCACTGATATGGTTTTAAGTAACAGTGAGCTGGCAATGTATGCTGCGCGTTTGCTTTTCAACCAAGTCTGGACTATCGATCCAGTACGTGTCTTCAATTTTTTACCAACAACATAATTGACAGTTGCCTCCATAGTGCATCATTCATTACTTTTTCACAATATGCTTTCTGTTTATTTCTGCTGTGTTGTTGATCCGTTTACAGACAAAATTTCAAATGCAAATCTAGACCCGCAAAAAATATCTGTTGCCTACGCAGTGTCTTATTTCGTGCGGGAATTAGTCCCGCGATCCTAATCGAGCCATTGAATGTCAAATGTTTGGCTGCTGACTTAACTCCTTTGCCGTCTGTACTTACAGTACCTTAGTAACTACTGTTTATTACAATGTTCGATTAATGTTCAAGCGGCTATGGAAATTAGTGATTGAGATGGCCTGATAAGGCAATTTGTGTGTTTGTTTTCAAAATACAAGTTTATTTGCTTGAATATTAATCGATGACTCAGCTGGGCTTGTGGTTTTCAACGTACTTGTGGTTATAATTATAAGTTTACTTGACCAGTAACATTCTTCACGGCTAAGCTCGAAAATTGTCACCATCAGCTGCTGTAATTTTCTTTATAAACTAAGTCATGTTCTTTTATAAGAATTAACAAATAAAAAATTACTCTGTAGGTCCTTCAACATTGTTCATCCCTACTTCATTAACGCAAAGTTTTGCCCGTTGTTAAGTATTATACATTCCCGTAATTAGTATAGGTATGAATACTATCGTTATTTTCTCTTCTTCTCGCAGTCCTGTGCATCTTCTACGATTAGATAATTTACGTTGATAACATCCTTACAACTATTTAGGCTCCGTAAGATCGCCTTATAGTGAAAACCTCTGGAATGCATTTCGTTATTGCACGGTTCCTGTGGGCTTTCACGTGGACTAAGTCGCGGGCAAAAGCTAGTCAATTATATTTATTTTGAATTTTGTATAACCCGATAAAGGCTTAATTTCAGTGCTTACAAAATAATTTCACATACAGCAGCTCTCTTATAATTATAGCCTAAGGACGTGTTTTTTTATCAAATTGTATTCCCGAGGTTTTCACTCTAAGACCATAAGTATAATTTTCATATTTGATAAATCACTTACCAGGCATGCAGACACATCTGAAGGTGCCAGGGTCATCGAGACAGGAGCCATCGTTCCTGCAAGGGTGACTCTCGCACTCGTTGACGTTGGTCTCGCATCGGGGTCCCGTGAACCCCACGGAGCAGTTGCAGGCGAAAGACCCCGGCGTGTTCACGCAGATGCCGTCGTGCTCGCATGGTGATCCTAAGGAATGGAGAAAATGTTAGAGTTCTGAGCACAAACAAGATCAAGTCTAAATGTATTACGTATCTTCAAGACCTTTACACACTGAATACCAAAAAACATTTGCGAGGACATGTCCATATGGGAAAATTCATCAACGAAGAAACTTTTGAAGCAATTCTTGCCTAAACCTAGTTGTAACAGCATGGAATATGCTCCCAGAACATGTTGTGACGGCTCCTACGCTGAACTGCATCAAGAACCGACTGGATAAATTAAATATCTCCAAGCTATTTGAAACACATGCATCAGCTAATTGGCTGCTAGTGTGTCTTACTAAATATGTAATAACAATTTTGATATCGAATTTGATGATTTAAGAGCAACAAGCAGATTTAGGGTATGAGGAACATGGAAAGTTTTGAGTATGAATGTGGATGGTTATAAGAGTAGAGGAAGACCAAAGAAACGATGGATGGATAATGTAAAAGATGATATGACTAGAAAAAAGGTGACTACTGAGAGTAAGGCTAATAGAGATGCATAGAAGAAAAACACATGCTGCGCCGACCCCTAATAAGTTGGAATAAGGGCAGGAGGATGATGATGATGAAGCAGATTAAGTACCACTACATTAGTTGAATCACATTTTAAATGGATGCTACCAGTACTAATATTTTCTGAATCGATTAGCAGTCCTTATACTTTTCCACTCTCATAGCGTTACCAGGCTTATCTAACTTTTGTTTACCTTCTACACTCCTGCTGACTGCTCACTGTCTTCTATCTGCCCTTATCCCAAGTTACTTGGGATCGACGCAAAATGTTTCTTTCTTCCATTCTTCCCTATTATCCGTCCCGCATTCATTTACTCCCTTTTCATTCATATCATCTCTCACACAATACATCCATCTTTTCTTCTCATGACATGAAAGTTCAAAATCAAACTTACCCTGTTCACACTCATCGATGTCCTCGGAGCAGTCTAACCCCTTGTACCCCGATGCGCAGGAGCAGGTATACGAGCCATTGATGGGGCTAGTGTCGCAGATTGCATCTGCGTGACAAGGGTTGGAGGTGCACGCGTCGTCCAAGTGGCAAAGTAGACCTGGGGAATGATAGAGTGGTTAATGAAATGTAGCATTTGTTTTATTGTGTCAGAAATCTGTTTATATCCATGGATTGTCCTATTCTCTTCACTTTGTCACTTCAAGATTCATCTGTTTCAGAAATTGCTCGTTCACTAAATTGGAAAACTGTTATAATATACTTCATTGTCGCGAGAACTCGCTCGCGTAGCCATCATACCTATAACCTGTGCTGGTTTATAAACTATCGATTCTAAGTGGATGTGCAGCTGAAGGTCTACGAATGATTGTGCGATGGGCGTTAGTACGAAAGATCGTACTTGTAAAAACTGTAGTCGACAGAACGCTTGTGCAAAAGAATGTGCTAAAAATTGTAGGTCGACAGAATGCTTGTGCGATGAACGTTAGTGCGAAAGAACGTTCATGCTATGAACAGTAGGTCGACAAGCAGAAGACCTGTGAGAAACAAAACTTCTGACACAAATAAATCTTTACAGGAAGAACAAGGCTTTACATGACTCAAGTTAACTTACCAGTCTTTCCAGGCGTGCACTTGCAGTAGAAAGCTCCAACCCTATCAATACAGGTGGCGCCGTTGAAGCAAGCCGCGCCTGCGCAGTCGTCGATGTTTACAGAACATTCTGGACCCGTCCACCCGTTGACGCAGATGCAGGAGAAGCCTCCGACTGAATTCGTGCAGGTTGCTCCGTTCTGGCAGACTAGAGGTCTGGAGTGGAAAGAAGAGGTTAGTTTATGGTAGGGTTGAATTTTCGCTACTAATAACACTTTTTTTGGAGGGAATAAGAATTTCCTGAAGCGGCATCAAACGTAACACACAGTTCCAACATTTTTTTATAAAAAAACACCAAAACAAACGTGGAAAGTTTTTTTAGCCTAAATAATGACCAAAAATAGTCATTCTTCGGTAACCGCAAATATGTAATTACGAAAAAATAATGATACAATGCAATCCGAGACCAAAACTTTCAGAAGAGCCATTTAAACAAAGAATGCGTGTAACAGGGCAATATTTTTCGCGCGAAATTAACAAAAAGCGCCGCCATGTTTTTTACGCCAGTTTTAGTTTTAAAACCATTTAAATATAGCTTATTAAAGAGGTTTGAATGTTTTTGTAAAAACTTTTTCGTAATTTCGAGGTGGAATTTGGTGCAGATTTTAAACCTTGCTGTCTCCTTGATTACCGTTTAGCATATTTTTATATGTTTAAAAGTGATTTTGTAGATTTATTATGTATTGTGGAGTAGAAGGATCCCTTCGCTGTGTAATTAGGGAAGTACCTTCGTTTGTTGAATGCGTTATTGGATCTTGATTTTGAAGTAGGTGCTGTTCATTAACCCTATTGTTTCAGATTACATTCTTTAAGTATACATACGTAGTTTATTTATATATCTGTATTTAATATGGATAATGTTCCGGTTTACAAAAGGCATTTATTTATTTAATTACTATGGAAGACTTACAGCTACACAAAACAGATTAAACACAGTAAATTATAGGTACTGGCAGCCAATTACAGGTCTTCACTTATAAAAAAAAAAATACAATAAAACTAAGTGACTTACAGCGGTTACGCACTGCATCCGATCCGAATCCGTGAAAATACGTTCCGAATTAGCCATAGAACTATTTGTATGGTAGTTTACGCACTACATCCGGCATCCGTCATCCGATTTCTATCCGTCATCCGTGAGTTTCTAATTCGGAAGAACAATTGACGGACCGAAGTAATAGTAGTAGGTACTGTTTGTATGAACGCTTTCGCATTACCACGGATTCAAATCAGACGCCAAACGGATATGCCAAAGATGGCCCCTGAATTGTTTGAATTTGAATCAGAGATCGGAATAGTGCGTAAGCAATATCCGAATTTGGCCCGAGATTTTTACCTCTAGATCGGTATTTTCACGGATTCGGATCGGATGCAGTGCGTAAAGCAATATCCGAATTCGGTCCGAGTTTTTTATATCCGTATTTTCACGGATTCGGATCAGATGCAGTGCGTAATCGCTCTTATGATAAAACAAAAAATCAAACGCTTGAACGCTTAGGTACATAGTTCGCTTAGTTCTATTTTCGAGCTATCTAGGCTAAGCTATTCACCGGTAACCGTTACTAAAAATATCTCCGAAAAATCATAGTAATTACATTTAAATATTTCCACAATAAAGGTTAAAGGCGCAATGTAAATCACTAAAGTCCGTATTACGAAAGATTTATGCGGCCGGTCGGGCACAATCGGGTACGATCGGAAAGGATCGAGAACGGGCGCGGCACGAGCGCCCGCGCGTATCAGATCAAATTGCAAACAATATTGCCAAACCTTTAGTTTAATATATAGTTAAGGGGTCGTATGTTGTGTCAGATTGATAAGTTAAGGAGCCGGTCTGAGAGTAGGGGGTATTTTACCAAAAAAAAATAATAAAAAAAGTTCTAGAAGCTGATTGAATACATTTTAACATCACCATAATCATTTTTGACGACTTTTTTCTGCTTCGTTCGTCTACAGTAGGATTATTAATTTTCTAAACTTACCTAACTGATAGGTGCTAATGTCAAACAACAATAGTAGGACCTGTCACTTTACTCCTTAAAAATCCTACTATAGTGGTCGCAAGCGTGACTGGTAAGCATGAGGTGCTGGATTCGATCCCTAGGTCGGGCAAATTGTATTGGGTTTTTCCGTGTATAATTTCTCAGTAGCATCCTGGACTCTGGATTTGTGCCCGATTGATGGCAATAAGTTCGCCCCCTATTACATGGGACTTGAACATAACGCGGCGTAATGAATGAGGTTGTACTATACACCTCTGCCGAATCCTTCGGGGACTATCTACTTACATGTTAGATATGTCATTTTAACAGTAATTTTTCGACCATACTCTTAGCGATGAAAGATGAGTCCAGATATTTCATTTCGTAAATTGTAGCCGTAAAGAGACTGTTATCAAAAAAAAACGTAAACGGCATCATCAAAAACCGTAAAATAGTTACCTATATTTATTATCAATGTTTTTCTTTTTTAATGTTACAGATTCTTTGTATGGTAACTTTTTGTAGACAAACGTAAACTCACCCTACGTTGAAAAGAGTAGGACCCGAAGCATAACGTTATAATTAAACTACTTAATCACTAATTAATTATCTTATAGAACTTAATCACAAGCTAAGTGCTAATCTAAATCGTATCTATTCAGTTTACTGATTGAACTGATACTATTTGATTTAGAATCCAAATAAACTGTAATAAACGTGTTACGTTTGTAAACAAGTTACAAACCAAAACTTTTTGATTTATTACAAAAGTTGATGAGTTAAGAGCGCAAACGACAAGCGGGTACCGTACGATTTTTATTAAAGATTTAGGGGCTAGTGTCTTTGTAAGGTTAAGCTGCGCTTGCCGGGGTCAGTCCGTGGATGGGTGAACGTTCGTTAGACATCGAGATCCCTCCGTGCGGGGAGAATGATAAGCACATTAGGCCCCGTGTGTTATACGAATAGCTATGACAGTCGTTACTGGTAGTCAGAAGCCCGAAAGACTGCCAACGACTGCCAACCGGTCTAACCTTAGGATATCGGCATTGCCCAGGGGCCTAATTCTCCTAAAATAAATCTTGATAAATCACAACCGAACCAAGGCCGAACCGTTCATTCAGACAGTTCTCAATTTCAAAAGCTATCAAATTGTTTCACACAAAAAACAAAATCAATCATTTTGAAAGTTTTCGAAAACAAAAACTGACTGACGGTTGTGGTTCGATTGCGTTTGGCAACAATTTATTTTAGGAGAATTGGGCCCCAGTTACTGGGTTGCAGAGGTCTGATGGCAATTGCTCTGTGTAAAATACACAGATCAGCGGTGCGAGCACGGATCTTTTTATCGAGTCGATTCGAGAAATGTATCTATTCTAAACGTCAAATTTGACGTAAGATATAGATAAAACGACAGCAGTTTTCGTTTTATCTATATCTTATGTCAAATTTCGAATTTCAGATCTTTTATCGAGTCCATTCGAGAAATCTATCTTTTATCTCGACAACTGCTGTCGTTTTATCTATATCTTACGTCAAATTTGACGTTTAGAATAGATACATTTCTCGAATCGACTCGATAAAAAGATCCGTGCTTGCATCGCTGGTTAGACTGGTAGCTGACCCCAACATAGTTGAAAAAAAGCTAGGCAGACGTATTATATCGATAGAATATGATTATAACTTAGTCAAAACTGTAAGTGATCAATCCTCGCTCATCACCAGTGACTTGAACCAAACTCACTCCAGACCACAATTTAATATTTCGTAGGCTTTCCGATCGTAAATCCAGCGGGAGTGTCAATAAATTGTTGATTTTTAACTATTCCTGACACCACTATGAAATGTGTTGTAAAATCTGCATACCAGCTGATGGAAAACATAACATATGATATTAATAAATTCTTGCTTTATCGGTTCGCCAACATTTTAATTCATATTGTTTCAAACAGTATATTTTGAAATAGTATGACAGTGGTATAAAATAGTGGTGGACACTGAGTATACAGTATATCCCTGAATAATCTGCACAGATGAAAATGGGTGAAACTAGACCAGTTTATCGACAAAAAAAATGCAAAAAAAAAACTAAAATCTAATATTTTAATCAACATCGCTTTTTTAGCTCTTTTATTAGAAAAACTAATAACTTTTTATTAATTGCCCGTATTTCGTTTAAATAACAAGAATAATGATGACTAAGAATTGATGTTGCATGGCAAATAAAAAGAAACCCTTTTAAACAGTCATCAAGTTAGAAAACATGTTTCTTCGAAGAAATTTTGAATTTTTGTGTTTTTTTTTATTTTGTTTTTTTGCCATTTTTTTTGTCGATGAATTGTGGTCAAGTTTCACCCATTTTCATCTACATACATAGACAGTACATTATCCAGTGACAAACTGTATAGTACCTATAGCAGTGATAGCCTAGAGGTTGAACGCTTGCTTTCCTTGCTCCAGGTCTGAGTTCTCTCTCTAACCTTCGAATTCATGTGCGGAACATAATTTGATTATCACTTGCATTAAAGGAAAACGTCATGAGGAAACTTGAATCTCTCCTCTATCAGCCCTCATCTCAGTACTCACTCCTTTCTTACCCATATAATCCTTCACACAATCCATCCATCTTTTCTTTGGCCTACCTCTACTTGTATATTCATCCTCTTCTATTACCACCACTTTCTTCAACACTCTTCTAGTAACATGAATTCCTTCATACCACGCTAACCTATTCTCAACTTTTCAGTCCTGGCGCTACTTTCAAACTTCCTCTGACATACTCATTCCTTATCTTATTCATTCTTGTCACTCCACACAGTTATTGAATTATCCGCTTTACGCTCTGCGTCGCGCTCCGCGCTGAGCTCCGCGCCTCCAAAAACAAAGCGTTAACCTCAAAACCGTTCGTCATCATCCGTTCATGTTCAGTGGTGAAAATTTACGATCCACGGAATATGCAGTAGCAAAATCCTTCTTCTTATTTGAAGTTAGCTGGCAATATAACTATCATCAGTTATCTATCTATTAGACCGGGATGGGGGTCCATTCATCACGCGCCCTGCACGGAAGTGAACCGAGATGATTGCGGGGGTCATCATCATTAATCACTTCGCTTTACGGGACCGACTGGGTGCGCCGACGCCGACGTTCAGATCGAGGATCGAAGATTTGATCTGTAGAGAACTGCCGGGTTTGATTTAGTTTCTGTTGTGTTTCTTGATAAAGTTAGTTAAGATCTTAACACGGTTAACCCATCAATTCAACAGCCAATTTACAAACGGATGTCGTCTTACTTAGATCACAACAATAAAGATGAAGAAATCTTTAATTCTATTACAAAGAACATCAAATAATAAATCAAATTGTTTTCAATAACTAGAGCTTTGACCACCTACAATGACTTCTGATTATAATCCTTCACAATCAGCGTTTATACACCCGCCTTTTCTCCCCACTTAAACCGACCTCTTCAAGTACCCGGTAGCACCATCATGCGCAAGCGTAGCCTCGCTTAACGATCTACACCGGCACCGCGTGTTGAGTGCAAAATGTATTAAAGCAATTTCCTCATAAAATTATCATGTCCAAAAGTTCGCTTAAAAGTTTTTGTACGAAATTGATACTGAGCTGACGGAACTGTAAGAGTTTTGAGGTTGTATAAAAGTGATGAGATTTGACATAATAACGGGGATGCATAATCAGCGAAGAGGTTCTCGAGGACAAGTTTTTGTGCATGTTTAAAAGAACAACTACGAAGTGCAAAGTTTTTAATTATATGTGGGGTCGGGCCAGAATATTAAACTTCCTCGTCGCACGCTGGGAATAGACGAGTATTGTAAGTTTCAACAAAACCTAGCTCGATGGTAGAATCGATACGATCCACTTAGCTAGCTAGTACCACTTTCACATTAAAATCGCCAAACAGTTTTTGAGTTCCATCGTGTGTACGTGAGAGACAGAGGGTTATATGGGAATCCCTATAACGTAACAGTGTCTCTGTTACTTGGTTTCCTGTACTTCGTCCTAGATCATGTCTATGCTTACCATAAGGTACGAGGAAGTCAAAAGCAACCAAGTCAAAGGAATTAAAAAAAAGAAATAAATAAAAGACTACTGAATGCTGATATAAACTTTGAAAATATTACTATAGATATTAAAATAGCTATAAAAGAAAACTTTTCTCTAATACTATTAAAAGTCTATCATAAAACAAAAGATGAAATACCAGTTTCGCATAACCTTAATAGCCTTTATCTTATAACATCTGTAAGCGAATGTACGTCTCCAAGCAGATTACTCCTCGGCATATAAAATAATCGATTAGCCAATGATTAATAGCCCATCGATGATGCTCAAATTGAATATCCTATCGGCGATCTGGTAGCCGTTCAGTTACAAATTATAGCAACGTCCCTAGAATGTTAAGAACCTGTTTATGTAATGAAACAGAATTCTTCTTTAGTGCTAAATACTACATTATGAGTATCTTTACCCAGCTTCAAGTACTCATTAACTTTACTCTTTGTCGATAGCAATGAAATTTTTCTGCTTCTTAAAGCTCAACAAAAAGATGGGGACTTAAAATCAACGAATGGGTACTGTTAATGATCTTTGGTCAACTAAAGTCAGACCTGTATAAAGTAATTACCTTTATAGATACAAAACATTAGTATGTTGATGATGATACTTAACAGGATATTTATGCAAGTTATGCTACCTACAATACAACCCTACAGGATCGAAGGCTTATAGTTCAATTGACTTTTACGACCTTTGCAGGAAGACAAGCAGCTGACACATTCTTTGCTTACAGCCACCATCACCTGAACAGTTATAATAGTGCGTACTTATGCGACAATTTCCTAGCCAGTCAATTCGCTTGGAATCGGGGTAAAAAATAAAATTGTGCGCCTAACAAGATGGCTGACTGCTGACTTGTGCCGACACGTTGTAAATCTACGAGTGAGTAATTTGTTGGCGACTTCTGTAAGTGTTTAGGGTTAGGTGAGGTTACTGTGGTTTTTTAGAAGGTTTAAGTGGTCGGATGGTCCTTTGCCGTAGGTGTATTTTTTATAGCCTCCATATTTTATAGGATTTTTATGGCTTAGTATTTTATATCGTAGCCACACGTGTGTCGTTTTTCAATATCATTGCAAGTTTTGAAAATTGATTTACGGATTTGGTCCTTAGATACACAAGTAATTATTCATCTACTAACTGCTTAATGGAAATGCTTAAACAAAGTTATTTTAACAATATACGTCTCCAAGCAATGAACATTGACTATTCAGTATAAACATTTCCTCTCTAGGCCCAAACATGTCCCATACTAAGAAGACAGACATTATCGTTTGTTATACTTAAACTTTCCTCATTTCATTAATTAAAACTTACACTTACGAATAATTGAACAGCTATATATAGAACAGATCATGAATAAACATTTAATTATGTCTTTAAGAATTCTGGTGGTAATACCGCCATTTGACCAAATGGAAGAAAAGGCATTTTAATTGAGACTTTCTTCAAGCATCCGTAGCTATTTGCTGAGATACGAAAATTATTTGGTCGTTTAAATCATTGGTTGGATTCGATAATTAAAGAATTTCAAAATAATTGGAAATGTGTTAATTTAGAATAAAGATGTTTGCTATGGAAATCTCGTTATTGTACATTACCGTGGAAAAACCATGGTAGAATTTGATTTGTAACACTTGCATAAAAGTACAAGGAGGAGCTCGTGGCTAAATAATTACAGCCGCATAGGCCGATCTTCCGGGTTAGGCCACGCTTGCCGAGGTTGGTCTGTGGATGGGTGACCATTTACCATAGCGAGTTTCCTCCGTGCCTCGGAAAGCACGTAAAGCCGTTGGTCCCGGCTGTCATTTGTAGATCAGACAGTCGTTACTGTTGGTCAGAAGCCAGAAAGTCTGACAACCAGTCTTACCAAGAGTATCGTATTACCCAGTTACTGGGTTGTGGAGGTCTGATAGGCAGTCGCTCCATGTAAAATACTGATATTCAGCTGCATCCGGTTCGACTGGAAGCCGACCCCAACATAGTTGGGAAAAGGCTAGGCAAATGATGACTTGCATAAAAGTACAAACGCAACAATATACATAAATGTAGAAGTATATTGTATGTAGACTATTGTTAACAGAAGCTAAAAAAATTGTGAACAAAAGGACCAAAATATTCTTAAGTTTGTTTGTAACGAGAAACTATACCCAATGAAAGCTTATTTGTTTCCACTAGAAAATAAGACAAATACAAGATACAAGTTCAATAATAAATTTCTAAGCATGTAATACGATAGCAGCGCCACCTGTACCGTTGGCTATGCTTCCGGCGCAACGGATACATCGTAAGTCATGACAGACGCTAGATTATACCTGTTTATCCCTTAGGGGACGTGGCGAGATGATTGATTCAAGAGAATAGCTGCTTATAACCTAAGTCTCATGCATTGTTTGTCAATACGAAACTTTAGATGTAAAATACTGATTGTAGGTATTATTAAAAGTATTTTTTAAACAATGAGCACAGAAGAAAAAGATGTATTCAATGAAATTAGTTAATTGACGAATAACTTGGAGATAACTTTAATTTCATCATTTCCATTACCTTACTCATTCGAAATTTAAAACTTTCTAACACCAATTAAATAACATCTCACACGTCAAAAAGATCCAAATTTTATTACCTTCAAGTAACAAACACAACACCTAAAGCGCGATACGATCTAGCATAAAACATTATTATAAAAACTGTATCGACTTCCACCTCACAGAGCTTCAAACCAAACGAAAATAAAAAAGTAAAGGCACCAAGACGTAACTTGATATTGGGCACGCATTTATCTGACGCGTTTCATGAGCCAGCGACTCGGATACTGTGACACTATCCCATGGACCAATACTACACTTAAAAACAGAGCTAAACACGCAAGGAATAAAGTTCAACATTAGATATTTAAAGTAAACCCTGAAGTACATGCTATAAGTAAAACAAAACATAAGCAACAACACTACGCTAAAGTGTGTCCATACAAAGTTATCCTTTCGTTCAAAAAGGGATTTTGTGATCGAAATTCAACTTTATTGGATTGTGATAAGCGATATTATAATACAGATTGGGGTGAAAATATAGCTTGTTTAGTTTCGTAAGAGGCCTTTGCAGCGGGAGGTCTAACATATCCATAGATGGTCGAAATATTAATAGTTTGTATAGAGACGATTAATTCAAAAGAAATGGGTAATAATATTCATTTTTATAATCGTATTACTTTTATGACGGTACAATATATCAGAGGACCCAAAAAAAGATGTGTTTTTGGAGGGGTTTTACTTTTTTGTAATGATTTCTACTTTGTTTAATTGATCACCACTGGGCGTCCCACTAGGTGGCCGGATTAAGGACTTATTGGATAGATAAAGAAATTTAAGGGTCACGTTTTTACGTTTTAAACCTACCATAAAAAGAGATTTGTCGAAGACATAAAATAGTAATAAAAAAATAATTAATACATTCTCTTATCCAATCTCATGTTTGCATTGCACTTCTAGTATTGTCTCCTGATGTCTAAATTATGAAGAGGGAGAAAGAAATGGCGCCTCATCTTTCATCTCCCAGACATTCATCAATCTCCATCTCCAAGCTTTTTAAGCGCCATAGTGGAATGTTACATTTATGACATATTTCGAGCAAGATCGTAACATTCTACAGTTAGTCTCTTTTAAAATATTCACGATTATGAACGATAAAATGAATGTTTTGAATGCTCATCATTTGATACTTGCGACATTATAGAAACAGAATAAAACGTACACAGTTAGGTTAATTCCCGTGCGAAAGAGAACACGTCAAAGTAACGTAAACCCTTAAACCGAAGCTACAGCGGAAAGACTTTTTAAGATTATCTTTGCTAAAAACCTTGGAGGATGTGAATTTGATACGCATAAAAACTCTGCTAAGGAAACAGAAGCCCAACATGGATATCAAGGATCTCACAATTCACAATCTTGAAGGACAAGTTGAAGACTTATAAAACTTATGCCGCTAAGTAACTGATTGATCGTAAATCAAATATGCAAATTCCTTACAAATATTTATTTAATAAAGAAAAACGTGAACGATCATTAATTCAGATCTAATCATCACTTCAGAAGTCAATTACTGGAAAAAATGAAGTCATTTGCGTGTATAGACGCAAAAGTATTATAAACACGAAGCTTACTATTACCGTGCGAACGTAGGAACATCATAGCGTTTTTTGTAGCCAATCATTAGCTAACAATTAATGTAGGAACGGCGCATCGCACATGGCGACTTAGGACGTTGATCTTAGACTAAGTTGTGAGAATTGTACGGAAGAATGATTTACCTGTCTCTAAAAATGACTTATTAATGAGAAAACTGATAATAATTTTGATAAACTTAAAGAAACTTGATGAAATGGAGGAATATTGAAACTAATTGGCACTAAAAATTTCAAGGTTGAAGAGCATCTAGCGATATTGTTACGTAAGATCAACAACAGGTTAAAGACATCATAATAGCTAGAAAGAATAGTGAAGATTCAACAAACAATTTCTAAGAAAATTACTCGAATTGGTAAAGAAAACACTAGGAAAAAATCAAAAGTACAAACATTACAAAGTAAACAGGAAGAATAAAGTGTGTTCCGCTATTCTGTCGTCGCTTGAGACGCGGGGCCGTTGACTTCTTGACGAGTTATTTTGTAATTAACGCCCAATACATCGACACACAGCCGCGATGATATTGTATCATACAAAAAACCATCTCAATACAGATGTAGATATCATTAGCCCGTTTATAATAACATTTGGCAGTAATTCGTTTCATTAACTTGTCGGTTTTTTAACGAGTTACGCAAAAAATATAATATGGACATAGTCGCATGCGCAGCGTCATCCAAGATGGCGTCTGATATTGAATTACAGAGATCGGAACGCGGTGTTGTTTTTAAAATTATCCTCCCTCCCAAATTTCAGCCTTGTGTGTTCGCAATAAAGAATAATCTTTGGCTAAATCTATTTTTTCGGCGGTGCAATCATCCGATCCGTTCCAGACTTCGTTTTGCCGGGACGCTGGCTTAATTGGGCCGCGCCGATTCCTTGACAAGCGAATAATATCTCGCAACACATATTTTCCAATCTGAACATACCGCGCCCCTTTCATCTCGGCAATAAAGTCGATAATTCTATGACATTCGTTGCAGCAGCTGTAATATTTCATTGTCAATTATAGGCCGTGCTTCGAGGTCCAAGAAGGATACATGATGCAACATGTAACTGTGTGCATAAAATTGTTTGCGTATGAAAGTTTAATTGTAGCTAAAAATTTATCGGCTGATCATACCTTAGGCGGTCAGGAGACGGTTTTTTCTTGCTGACTTTTAAAAAGTCGGTAACTAACTCTATTGGCTCCGCTTTAACACAGCAACGATGTTCTTATAGAATCAGCAATTAATTTAAAATAATTGAGTGTTTGCAGAAGAGCTTTATCGAGACAACGGTTCTTGTTTTGTTGATAAATGCGCAAAGCTCTTGACCATGTTGATCGGCGGATGTCTTCATTTATAATCTCATCTAGATTAATGATTATATCTATTAAGATGATTTGTTAATTAAATTGGTCGAGTAATTATGATGTTCTGCGAATTTAAGCAAAAATATCATACGAATTTATATTAATAACATAAGTATCTCAGTATATAGTGGTTCCCTGACTATTTGTAATGATGTCTTAAACAATAAAATACTTTATCAAATGGTGTTATTAACGTGAAAGGTTGTACAATGTAATAAAAGCTATTATTTCGTCTCGTATTCACTATCATTCATCAAGAACCTATTCTGTTGTCATTCAATTTGATTGTCAATACTGACAGTTCACCTGACTGTCCTTTACAACTTGAATGATCAAAGAATACCTCAGGTTTCGATGTTAGAAAATACTTTAGATTGTCTTGTTAGCTTTCAGTAAACAATATTACAGAATTTCTAAAGTTCAGCTGACATATTAAAAGCTCAACTATAAGTTCCTTGTTAAACGTGTTTATTTTATACAGAAATATTACGTAATGGCCTCCTGTGAAGTTAATCAAAGTCCCTTTTAAGTAGCAACTCTTGACTATTATATTTCCCTTATCAGACCAAAAAACCCTCGCAATGAATCAGTTACATTGATGCCGCTTACAGATTCATAATTTCAACCAGAAATAAAACAAACGCCACGACATACCAGGTCATCATAAGACTGAACAATAACCTAAGGTCAAAACAGACTTACCTCAGAGCACACTCGTCGACATCGGTCTCGCAGAGCGTCCCGGTGAAAGTGGGCGGGCACTCGCAAGTGTAGGAGTTGAGTCCGTCGACGCAGGTCGCGCCGTTCTGGCACAAGTGGCCGGGACAGTCGTCGATGTCGATCTCGCAGTTCTGGCCGCGATAACCTGGGGAGAGATTAGAAATATTACATTGCAGAATTCACGATTACCTTGTGCATAGTAAAGTAGATGAAATTTGTTTCCATACTGAGTTTTGGAGATGTATTGAAGCACACAATTTTTAAGAATGTCTAATTATGAGAAACAAAACACGTATTAAGTCGCGACAAACACATCTGTATTATAAGATCCAAAAAAAAAGGAAAAGTTCTCAGTTTAACGCGTAAGTTCGAGAATTACAGAGTTCATACAAATTCATAACTTGATCTTTGTTTACATCCTTGGTTTTAACTATACTCTAAAGGATAACCAAGCAACTCATGACGTTCACGTTGTTTATCGATTTTCACTCAACGTGTTACAGATGCAGCAGATAATGTACCATATGCCTGTTTAAGTGCTGTGCTGTAACTTATATTTCTACCACTAGAAACACAAACCCAAACAGAAAATGCAACGTAAAATATAAAATTGAAGATACAACAAATAAATGAACTGACGTTATTTATTTTAAAAGGAATGCAGTCACTAATGCAATCAGATCTATTGAAAATTGTTTAACTGTAAACTGTAACTGAAATATACAGTTTGAAGCAAATTCATAAATTCTTAGACCATGATTCAGCGTCATGAGAGTTCCGATAAGAAACGGTTCCCAAATTAATTAGTCATCTATCCTCTTAAATTTTGATAGACTCTTAATTCTAAGTATCACATGTGGTTACTATTTTCAGCTGAAGTGTTACAGCTCCTATACAAAAACACATGTAGGTAATTTATTATATCAATGGTTGATGGGTGTTAAAAATAAGACCTTAACTCTTAATTAAACTCTTTGCATGTTTTGTTAAAAAAACAGGTTAAATTCCATTTGCCTGACACTTAGCGATAATCTTTTTAATTAGAGCTGTGAAGCATATCACAAGAGCTAAATTTAGCTATGGGTCTATTTTTTGTCTCGTTAAACACGCTAAGCACTAACTAAAGAACTGCAACAAATCCTATTTAAGCAAGACAATACACCCTAATGAAACAAAAGAATATCTACACTACACACCGAATCTCACGAAACAATTAATACAATTCTATTAGAACCTCTAACACTTATTGATAAAGATCCGATTACAATTGAACAAACTAGCTGATCAGTGGTCAATACCAAAGTGTCGAAATCACACCATGGTTCATAGTGCTTCGATTAGCGAGTAAAGAATCTCATTATGTTCATTAACCGGCCAGTTCCCACGAGTAACACATGTGCAACTGTTTATGGTAGAGGCGCCTCGTTTAAATCTCTCGACAGCTTTTTTTGCTTTGAAGCCAGCAAGCGGAAAGTTGGGGATAAATATTTTGGTAACGATTTTAAGAGAATGGCTTTTGCTGAATTTGCTACAGCAGTTCAAATAAAATACTATAAGATAACTATTTTATGGTATTTAACAGTTAAGTCGCTTCTGCCTCTATCGTAAATAGGATATTAAAGTTATATTTATCGTTTATTTTCAATATTAAGTGTTCGTAAAGTTTATTTTAAGCACTTCCTACTTCTAATGCAAGCGTGTTCGTCTATAATAAAACTAGTAATTACAAAGCATATCCGAATTACGTTGAAACGTCTCCCATCCCATTTGGGGAATAAAGAGTCATAAGCTTGACCATAAAAATTCAAGTAAGTTTCGAATTTGAATTCTAAAACCTTGGTTTAATTAAATGATTTAATCCTAATTAGCACTTAATAAGATTGGAAATAGTTATGGCGGTTAAATAATAAAACGAAGATCACCATAAAACTGTCGCCGGAGATGCGCTTACGCAGATTTTATCTTCACGCCGTCACTTTTATGTGTATGAAAACAAAATTCTCAAGTTTTTATTGTGCATAAAATCGTATAACCATTTCACTATTTTAGTTGAGAAACGATGTATCCAAATTAAATTTCCATTAGAGAAATTAACATAAACTTCCTTCTGCGCATGGAATTAAACATTAATTAGTTAATAAAAGCTGTACTATAAAGAATATTATTTAATTATATTGTTGGCGTTCCTATTTTTTTTTAATTATCCTCCTTCACATAGTTTACTTCAATATTAAAATATATTATAAATGTTTTGTTAATAGCAATGTTACGGATTATAAATTATCTATACTTATTTTCTCTTCTTCCCTTAGAAGTCTGCTGATATCGATAATCTTACCAAATGTTTGTCCAGACATTTCAAATTCAATTTCATTGCTTCTCCAAACATCATTCTCAAAATCTTTAGGCATATTTACCTTTGTACGCCATGATTGAATATACATACATATACTCGTAACAAATATTGGTGTTTCGTGTTACGTAAACGTTAAAGAATCTAAATTGACAATCAGATTACCATAATATGGCGGTGTGAGAGATCGTCTCCCCGCATTCCCAGAAATGGGACTTAGTACGGAAGCTGTTATTTCAGACACACACATGTTAGCCCTATTTAGACATGTGTTAATGATTTTATATTAACTAACAGGGAAATTAATAATATCTCTTTTTGATGGAGGAAATGAAAAGACGTAATGGATAGTTTTATGGTGCATGATTGATTGTTTTTAATTTAGGAGAAGGATGTTGGGACATGTGGAGTTGAAATGTTAAGTCATCAAAACACGTGTTTGCATGTTTTAACATTTAAACTTACTCGTTTTATTTATAAATAAACATACCGATGGTCCATGATAAGATTTTTCAAAGATAAAAGAATTTGATATCTAGATTATAATCTGATTCATTATACAGTTTAAAAAAAGCGAAACCGATAAAAATAATACTAAAAATAAACAATTTTGAATAAATAATACAAAATATTCTAACATATACGATAGATCACAATCTAGTTATAATCATTTAGAATCTGAGAAAATCGGCTATTATAATACTGACCATGGAAAATGGAATCAATACTAATTATGAATGTATTCATTACAATGCAGATTGCTATAATAAACATGTAATCAAGTGAGTTAGCGAAGCGTGTACAGCTAAGGATTAAAATGAATAGCTAGATGAATGGCAATGCGGTAAAAACCTAACAGGTTAGCTAAAGTCAGGTACTTGTTTGTGCGTTTGTGGAGATTGAAGCAAACGACGCTGCACTTGGAATATTTATAACTAAATGATAATGATTAAATAAATGATGATCTGAGAATAAAAGAATGACTCAAATATGATTCGTTGCTTGATTTGAGTGAAAGTTCCCACAGTAATCCAAGGAAAACATATAAACTAGAATGAGCCCTTGAAATGAATACGAGAGAAATTCTAAATTATTTTAATTTGTTACGATAAATTTGAGGTCCCTGTTAGCAAAAATAAGTTTCTATGTTTTAGTAATATTACTGAAAACCAAACCACAAGGTTAATAATAATGTTTTTTCACATCACCAAGCTTCCATGTTGTAGAAATGTTAAGGCAATAAACAAATATTACTTCGAGTGTTAATTAAGTGTGTATTACTTTTCCCACACTTGGACGTGGGGTGTGACGTCATTGAGCTAATTTAAGTGGTCGATGGATGTCTCTAGCTTTGGAGTAGAAGGAATGTATGGGAGAAAGTGCTTCTCAATGTATTGAGTCATTGGTAAATTATTTGGTATAATTGAAATGTATGGTATTTGGTCTAATTTGTTTTGAATATCGAATCATACCAGTTTATTGTATATTTATTTTATTTTGACGTCCTCATTAATTTCTTTAAATGCTGTAGCAGGATTATGCTGAGATAGGATACCTTTTTGGCCTCGTTCAGGTTGTTTAAATTTTAGTTGTAAATTTTTTTTTCTGTGTGTTCTTCTGCTTTAGTAAATACCTGTGCGAGTCTAAAGTAAATGTATTTTCTTTTATTAATAAAGGTCAGGTTCTAAATATCTACTTATTGGACGTTTTTTGAGTTTTTAGTGCAGTGCTGCCAGAGTTGTCAGTATTCACTTGGCTTAATAACAATAAAGGCTTTATTTTCTTATTGCGATTGCGCAACTAAAATAGTAATGTAAACTTAATTAAGCACTACTTACCTACATTAACAATTACAAAAGGCTTTATTAAATTCCCAGTGCATATCACTGCGACCATCATTTCCTTATTTCGCAATTTTTTCTCAGAAACTTAATATGGTCCTCGAAATATGGAACATTTCACAGTACAGTGTTGCAACTGCTCACCACCGTTTTGCAACAGCGTAATGAAGCTAATGAATCCTAGATGCGCCGGCGCAACTACAAAAATTGTGACGTAACTGTTGCGTCATGAGTGCGGTTACTTTTTAGCAAATTACATGGAATATTAAAATAATGGAGTGTAGAAGCATTGGGTCTTTATATGTTTTATTAAGTTTTTTGTTTTTATTTATGTTGTTGTGTGAATGATGATTTCCTTTCTTGAGATTAAGCTTTTGCCGGTAGTCGTACATCATATTTTGATGTCTCTTTAAGCCGCATGCGCAAATATTGACAGCTTAACATCCCATTCAGGACAATAAAATAAAATTGAGAATAAAGACCGTGAGATCTACAAGTAGAGGGAAAGTAAGCTAATATTTCCATAAAATACTTTTACCCCCATCCATAACATTAATTTCAAGAAGAATTGTAGAAAATGGAGCAGGAACAGCATGAACAGTTTATCTCCCACTTTTATTGCTCATGGAGGAAGATCTGTAGATTTAGCTATTTTTTCCCTACACTTAGCAGGAATCTGTTCAATTTTAGGACTTATTAATTTTATTACTATCATTTTATTATATTTACTATGAATTAATTTTAATTGTTACATAACATAACATCACTCCTGTATTCCCCGAAGGGTTGTGCAGAGGTGTATAGTACACTCTCATTTCGCCGTTATGTTTAAGTTCCATGTAATAGTGGACGGGCCTATTGCAATCAAACGGGCAAAAATCCAGACTCCGGGCTGCTACTGACAAATTCCAGACTGAAAAACCCAAACGCTCAGCAGTCGCACTTGCGATCACTCGACCAAAGAGGCAGAAACAAATAATAATAACCTATACGCTCCATCTACATTCCTTGAGTATTATCAGAAGGGAAGTTTTTTAAATATTTTTGCAAATCTCAAGTACGTTGGTAAGTTTCGACCCTATTCTCATTAGAGATGCTTCAGTAGATATTTTATACAAAGCAACTACACGTATAATTTTTGTTTTTGAGATATTTTCGTCACCCTCCGCCCTAACTGTCGTAACTAGTAATTGGTAATTTTTCAGAGAAATTCTCACAGAGTGACGTATCTGCTTCAAATGAATAGAAATAAATAAATAGATACCTTAGGGCTTTAGGACAACTACTAACCAACCCAAGAGTAAGCCAAAAGCAACATAAAAAAGTTATTAATTCATTAATAAAGCCACAGCCAACGCAACTACTGAAAAATTATCAATTGCTAGATACGACAGTTAGCGCTGAGGGTGAAGTTTTTTAGAACAGTCGTATAGTCACCGCTCTCTCTACTAACAGGTCTACATAAAAACAAACCAACACTATTCATAATATAGATAAACATAGATAGCATAGTAATATTATAGATTTATGCAGTATACCCATTTGGTGTACCGCTTTCGTACAAGTCGTGGTCGCCTCGGGCCACGGTCGACTTTCAGGCTGTGAGCTGTGACGTAAATAACGCAGACACGATTATGAATGTGCGCTTGATTGCTTAGTGCGTACGGCTTGAGACTAGGGATGTAAGACGAGATTGGCGAGGATAGATAGATGAAGTATATTGTTTAAAATTTAAAGAAAGTTGGTTTGTTTAAGGAAAAATCTAGAATGAATCTAGTTGATTTGATTGAGAAGTTTGTGTAAATATTATCTACAGGAAAATTTAACGATGTCTGTAACTAACAGTTTTTTAGAAATCAGAAATATTCCTTCACAAACAAACTTAGTTGTTCTAGGTCTTATTGTTTTTGAGGTGGTCGATGAAATTAACTAAATAGCTTTTTTTATGATTCCTTTCAAGGTACCCACAGAACCTTCAGTGCGCGAGACCGACAAAACTTCGAATGGATTCAGGCAAACCACTATCCAAAATAAGCAATGGCAATTAATTTTGCCACTCATGAAGATTTATAATGGACAAATATAAGGTTCAAACGAAATACCTGGATAAACTTCTACAGATCACAGAAGTCATGAATATGAACAACTTTTATAAAGGGACCAACGCTGAAATATTTAAAAAAAACATATGTTCCATACATTTTGATCGTGTAAGTATTGCACTTTTATACGGAACTAGCTTTCGCCCGCAGCTTCGCTTGCGTGAAATTTTGAACCCGTTAAGTGACGATTTTTCATACAAACTTTAATCGCCTATTTCACCCCTTTAGGGGTAGAATTTTCAAAAATTCTTTCTTAGTGGATGCCTACGTTACAAAAGGAACCTACTGTAAAAATTTCAAGTCTCTAACCCCAGCGGTTTAGGCTGTGCGTTGATAGATCAGTCAGTCAGTCAGTCAGCTTCTCTTTTTATATATATAGATAGCGGATTTTTTCCCATATCATAGTAAAAGTTGTACATATTCATGAGTACTGTGATCTGTAGAAGTGTGTCCAGGTATTTTGTTTGGACCTTATAATTATAATGAGGACAAAAAGTATTTTGGTCCTTTGAAGCGCTTTCGCTTAAACCACCAAAATATCGATTTCCCAGCTCCCACTATAATTTCAAATCACTAGAACTTGATGATACTTTCTTTTAAACTCTTCATACAATTTCCTTACAAACAGTCCGTACACTTCCAAACGCGTATTTACAAAACCTGTCAGCCGCATCTCATCTAAACTTAGCCTCAAACAAACAGGACAAACCGTTAAAATCACCCACTTTCCACCCTCAATCAGTCAAGAAATTAAACATGAAATTACGAAGATAAAGACAGTATAATTAGTACAATTCACACACTAACTATATTTAAAGATATCGCATAAACTTGGCAAGATAACGCCGTAAACATCTCGAACTTTCTCGGGTCCATTCAAGAGCAATGACATTATATAGTATGAATTATATTTGCCTTAGCTTGTACAGTTTATTGGTATGGGAAATTTACGTTGGACGGTAAGACCTTGGAAAGTTGGTCTAGTCTAGTATATTCTTGGGTTTAATAAGGTGTGTCTCTGTTTCGCATGTTAATTTAAATAGAAACGCAGCTATAATGCGTGAGCTGGTCTCGGTATTATCAAATGTTATGTTTAATAGAATCGCAGCTATGACCCATAATTTGCAAATAAATCATTCAGGAAATGGGTTAAGCGATGACACAGTTAAACCGTCTTCGACTGATGGTACTGACATTTCTGCTAAGCAAACTTGTGAGGAGACCTCTTATAAAAAAAGAAAGAAAATAAAAGTGTTATTTACATTAAATCATTGCCAAGTTATCATTAGTCAGTAAACATCAGCAAGAAATTTAATTTTGACAACTCTTTTAAGCATTTTTTAAAAAATTTAATGTATATTGGGAAAATTGTAGTACCTATATCTGTTTACCTCATTAAAAATATAAATGCTGTTATTTCTATGTACCAAATCAATACGCAGATCCCAACAGATCCAGTGCTAACGACTAGCCACGCCCGTCCTGTTACGAAAAACTGGCTAGCTAGACTAGGCTATGCAGTCTCGACAACACCTGTTATGGCAACTAGTACTGCAACATTGTACATCTCTCTGATTGAATAATACTGCCCAACATGGCCATTAAGAAAGTTATTGTACGGGTCAGAATGTGGCGAAATATCTTTGGAATACAAGCCCTGTTTTGCTAGATTAATATTAGCTTTACTACCTGTTAGAAGTACTCAATACTTTTATTGCATTCCACATGTATTCATAAGTGGTAAAAACTTATAATTAGATCACATGGACCCTGTCGGGCACAGCAAATTAAGTAAGCTTAGGAGAGTAAGTAAGTAGAGGTTGGTTTGCCGATTACAGCTGATCAAAATAAATTTAACAGGTAGTCCATTGGCATTTTGTTACAGTAGAAAATGATGGTTTCAACCCTTACCTTCTCCGATATTAAAGCAAGTGAAAATAAAGAGCGGATAAAATAAGTATCTACCTATTTTTGACTTGAATCAGCATGAAAGTTATTATGAAAAGTCTAAGAAGTGAAACTCATTAACTAGTCGAACATTCTCGAAAAAATACGTAAGTAAAAAAGTAAAGTTCACTTACCAGGCGGGCAATCACATTCGTATCGGAGCTGATCCAACGGCGTACACCTCCCATCATGATGACACGGCGACGGTTCACAAGGTACATACTCCGCATCACAGTCCCTTCCCGTGTACCCTGGCTCACACACACAAGTGTAAGACCCATGGGTGTTGAAGCACCGGCCGTGGTGGCAAGGTCCTGACCCGCTGGAGCATTCAACCACGTCCTCGGTACACCGGGAGCCGGTGAAGCCAGGGGGACATGCGCAAGAGTAGCCGGCGTTGGTGGTGTTGTCGGCTACGCAGCGGCCTCCGTTTCGACAAGGTTGGGATGCGCAGTGGTCTTCATGGGAGCATTCGGCACCTGGGTAAAAGAGATGTGGACATTAGAAACATTTTTAATAACAACATTGAAAAATGTATCACTTTATGGAATCACTTTGGTGTCTGTCTTTCTGTTTCCAAGAGGCAATTTTTTAAATATACTTATTATCATAGTAAATGCTGAACTGTACAGCATGTTACAAAGACTTCTGAATTGCAATAATCTACTATTGGAATTGTAGGGCCTACAAGAAAACATACAAAACCTGTTTACGCTAAAACAGATCTGTTATAAGTCCATGTATCTTTCAATACTATAAAAAGAGCAAACTCTTAATTATTCTTTTAAGAAAACGTCAAACAACAATTAAGTCCTGACATCTCTTAATAGCATATGCAAAATACAAACACTATAACTCATCTTCAAGGCCAAAACATCCCGAGACATTGCTCTATACGACGACAAAGAGTCGAATGAACCAATAAACCAGACTAACAAACATATATCACCTATAAAATGTTCATAAACCTATCATTAACGAAAGCTTCTAAATCTCATAATTACCTCATCAGGAATACAAATGAACGAGATGTGTGAATCAGTGAGAATCGCTAAAACGATCAATTTGCATATATACGACCCGATGAGCAGATATTAATCGTATCCATAATTGCGATTCTATATCGATAAGTTGTAATCGATTGCTAATCGAATAATTTAGTTGTTGATGTTTCGGATACAATTCATGGATTTGACATTCTTTTACAATTGTAATCTTTGAGCCTAATCAGTTTATATTATTTGCATATGAATTAGATATAATTATGGGAATGTTTTAGAGAAAGCATTGCCATGGGACCTGTTAACATCATTACAAACTTAACCGTAAAGTTAAACTGTATGCCTTCTTTCGTATCAGCACGAGCTATATTTTTTTGAGTATTGTTTGCTTCGATAACGTTGAATTGTTTTCTTATAAATTCAACATCAGCTTTTACTTTACCAGAAACATTAAACGAAAAATCCTAAGTCTACGTAAAAATCCAAGTCCCAAAATGGCCGTCTGGCTTACAAACCTGACCTCACGAAATTCATCATCTAATAAGAATGCTGGGCTGACTAATAGCTAGCTAAACGAAAGAATTCGGTTTGATTGGTAGGAACGAGCTCAATTGGTATTATGGACCCTGCTTCGATCTTTATGCAAGTTTAGAAACAAAATGTTTAACGCCTATGTAGTTACCTCCCGCCTTTTTAAGGGGAATGATTTTAGTAGTTTTAATTTTCCTTCTGGTCAAGTGGTCGCTCACTATAGGCCTTATAAGAAACCTCAAGGTGACTCAGAAATCTATGGAGATATATCTATGGAGATATGTAATCTATAAGATCGAATCAGAAATTAGGAGATCCGTAGTAGAAATGGTTAGTAAGCTGAAGTGGCAGTAGATGGGGCAGATAGCTCGTAGAACTGATGGCCATTGGGGTAGAAAATTTCTCGACAGGAGACCACGCTCCAGAAAGCGCAGCATGGGACGACCTCCAACTAGATGGATTTATGGATAGATAAACTGTTGAAGGTCGCTGGGAGTCGTTGGATGCAGGCGACATGTAACTGGCAATTGTAGAAATCTATGGGGGAGATTTTTGTTCAGCAGTGGACTTCCCTCCTTAAGCTGATGAAACAAATAAAAAGTAATCAAGATTGGTGGGAAACTTATCTCTGAATTGAGCAATATTATCAACCTTTTATTTAACATTAACTGTACTTTCTTTTGCACTGATCGTATTTTTATTAAACAATTCGAAAGATCTTATAAATATGAAATCACTTATGACCATAAAAATACTTCCTCCGAAATTCCACAACATCAAAGTTCAGTTACCGACAGAAAACGGTAAACCACTAATTCATTAGCTGCACAAACAATTGAACAGCAAATTGGTCGCGTTCACACAACGTTTTTATAAAACGACACGGTTGATATTCAAAAAGTATTACACGTTATTCAGGAAATGACAAATAGCGGCTTTCTACGGCTTTCTCTGACTCCCGTGTGATACAACACCATAATATATAATTTTCCATGTAATCTATTAAAAGTTGTATTCGTTTAATTGTAAATTGTCTTTGATTAGACTTGGCGGTTTTGTCAAAAGTAGGTAGATGTGCTACTTGCAGTAATTGGTCGTCGTAGACATGCAACACTGGTTGTTATATTATTTCATTATTTCTAATTCATTTTTTGTTGAGACTTTTTGTTTTTTGCGTGACTATCTGTTAATTCCGGTGGCGTACATCCGGAAATGAAGATCGTGAATTCTCACAGACAAGCATACTTTATTATTTGCGGTGAAGCATAAACCGAAGCATATATTTCTAATACGATGTCAGATACATACGATCAGGAGCCCAATTCTACTAACAGAAACTTTTATCAATTGCAATTAAATCGTTTATTCAGACAGTTTTCGTTTACAAAATCTATCAAATAGTTTGACAGCAAAAACAAAACCAAACATTTTGACAGTTCTCGTAAACGAAAACTCTCTGAATGAACGATTCAATTGCAATTGATAAAAGTTTCTGTTAGTAGAATTGGCCCCCTGTCAACAAAAACCTTATCTACGGGGGGAGGGTTGTCTACAGCATGCTAAAAGGAATAAAGTGTAATAAAGACTCATCTAGCTCACCATTATAAGATGCATAAAAATTAAATCACTCCTCATTTTTTATCCTAATCTAGGAGGCAATTGTTTAAAAAAAACGATCGCTTTACCTCCAAGTATATTTTAAATACTAGTCCCACTTATACTAAAATATTGAGCATCTTAAAGTCGGTGCGCGCCATAATTGCGCACCATAGATGGCGTCGGCGCAGGCGCAGCGCAGGATTTTTTGCACAAATAATTCCCTTCTTATGGCGACTAGCCCATGTAGACTACTACTGGTTTGGTGCGTGTGACGTAATTTACGTTAGTTCTTGTATTTTTTACTTGTGGAATACATAGGTGGACGATGTCCAAAGAAATATACTTACTAACTACCACTAAATTATTACTAAGTACTATTAAATTCAATGTCAATAAAAATAAGGAGCTAAGGATCACAGAGAATCACTTTAAATTGGAAATTATACATGTTTTACATAATTAGGTACATTATTTATTTCATTTATAACGACCAAGAAACGTAAAAATAACCATAAAACTTTCGCAATCTACAGTAAATATTTGTAAGGCTTAAATCACTAAAGTAAAATAAAATGAAGATTATAGTTTAATAGGGTTACTAACGATTACGCAGTAATTTTTAAGTGCCAATTAAATATTGTAGGACAGCACGAAACATAAAATAGCTAATAGACAAACAAAAAGTAAAAATAAAATTATAGCATTACATTGCATTTTAGATTTTATTATTTGTTACTGACAGGATTTAATAAAAGAGTAACAGTTTCGTACGTGTATGACACGATGTATGAACCTGGATGAAGCGAAAGGAATATGTAAGGATCGAAGCATGTGGTGTTCTATAGCTTCTGCCTATTCCCATGGGAAAACGTCGTGAGTTTACGTGTAGAAAAGTAATATCTACAATCAAGTTATAAATGGTAGAACATCATAGTTAAGAAACAATCATGCTTAATAAGAAGGTGCAATTGCAAGTAAAAAATAATAACAGACATCTTGTATTAACAAAAATATACTGAGACAAACTAAAAATAAACGTCACCATGACATCATATAACAATTAACGATATTTTTATGGCCATAAACTTTATGATACGTAACAATAATACAACAAATAAAAATAGCTAAGCCATGTCTGTACTCAGAGCTAATCCTTAAAAGGATATAAAATATGTGGTTAAAGAATGAATGGCAGGATCTTGTAAACAGAACAGAATCGTTATGAAAACAGCTTTTATTGTGAGTGGAGTCAAGATAAATATGTCAGGATATGAAATGGCACATGATGCTTGAACATTAAGCGAAACTAATTGTAGAATCAATTCTGTCTCACGATCGTTGGGGTGAAAAACGAAGGTGTATAGAGACTGGATGTAGACTTAAGAAATGCAATAGAATATGGTGACAACGTGAGGTCTAACCTTCAATTTTAGATTTTTACTATTTAAAACCAATTCTTTACAGAACAGGTAAGTAAAAGATTTTAAAACTGGAGACTAAGACAAAATCTAAACTAGTCGCTTCCAACTGCATTCAATAACACTTCAAATGACTTTATAATATGGACTTTATGTAGAACAAAATAAGATTTACCAGTCGGCAATTATAATAGAGTATTTGAAAGGAAACGGCGGTAACAACTTTCCAAAATTTACCAGTTACTCCATCCTATGCTTACGACATTAATAGTTCACTAAATCATTTTGATAACATAATTCTGAAACTAGTTTCGCTCGGGGCACTGATTGATCGAATTTCGCTTTTAGTTGTTCGTCTTTTATATTCGTAATTTATTTTATGCCAACTATAATATAAAAATCTTCATCGGTTTAGATGACGGATTTATATGGACTTTTATTGATACCGTTTACGTTTCGAAGTACATAAAATCTTTCCATATTTAGATGGTGATTGAGGATTTACAGAATTTAATATGTTGGGTTTTTTAGTTATTGAATTTTAATGATTTATGATTTATTTACTATTAAAGCTTGAACACAAAATTCAATAATAAATGAGATTAGAACATCTTAATTGGAATCCTACAGGATCAAATCTAGAATAGCAATGTTCTTGAGTTCCACAGTTGCCTTCTCATTTAATCAAACGTATCCTATGATCATTAATTTTATGTCAGTTCTTATTTTATTCTACAACATTACGACGTTAAAACTAAATGTGATAACTACATGGGATAACACAGCTTACCGTTGTAGCCATAATAAAAGCCATAAATGGTATAGGATATGCGCTATAAACGTTCTCTAAGACGATGCCAATTAATTGAAACAAAGATTAAAATCAATTCTACATATTCTAGCTATAATCTTTACCATAATTCATATCTTGTAGCACAAACACCTGTTTATTAGTCATCAAAATGCGTAACCAATAACGCATAAAGGATATAAGTAACAGACAGACGGACAGACAATTATCGTGATAATATCTAAGCTATTTCTGACGAAGATTATGAAGTGAATTATTGCATAGATCTATGAGAAGTGCAAAATAAAAGAAATCCAGATTAATGAGGATTGACAAGAAGCAATTAAGCAAATAATAACTATGAACTTATTTTATATTTAAACAAATTACAACTGACCTGTATACCCCGGCGGACAGTCACACTCGTACGTATCCAATGACGTCAGCCGGCACGTAGCTCCATTCAGACAAGGTGCAGAGTCACAGGCAGCTGGTATCCTGATCTCACACAATGACGCGCTGTAGCCCAAAGGACAGTCACAAGCGAAGGATGGAGGACCTCCGCTTACTCCTGGCCGGACGCGACAAGAACCTCCGTTTTGGCATCGAGGACTGGATTCGCTGTGGCAAGGGTTCAGATGCTGGCAGAACTCGCCCGCGTATCGGGATGTGCAGCTGAAACAAGGAAATTGAATGTTAATAAAGTCAAAAAATTATTTTAAAGTGAAAGATGGTTAGGTTTTCTTTAAAATGTTGTAGATAAACTGGAAAAACTAAAATTACAGCCCCCTGATTCAGAACGTTTAGATACGTCAGTTGTCGATGGATTTAGTTTGTTATGTCATTTTGTTTATAGTTCTCGTAACGAGAGAAAAAGAGATAAGAAAGCGAACCGTTCGACAATCGACTTATATTACAAATTAAAATAGTCAATACCCTTTTTTGAAATTGAGCTAAAATCAAACAAAGCTATGCAGAATTTCCTTGTACCAAAATATGTAATTGATGTACGAACAAAAGAAAAACAGATTTGTATGAGATTCTTCATCTTCAATAGCAAATCGGAACATCCACTTTTCTTCTAAGTGAATAATAAGACCTTTAAAGACCATGTGGGTTAGTAACCTGTTACTTGTTACATTATTGCACTGTTGGGACATACTTTTAAGTCCATTGGCTCCCAGATGTAGTTACCTCCCTAACCATTGTATCATACTCCTGATTCATAATGCTGTACACTACCAAGTCTTTTCTTAAAGAGTTATTTTACTTTTTGGATCCACGTCTGAGCCACAAGACATGTGTAAAGCTTTATATATTAAAGCTACTCTAAGTACTAGTATTTATTACTTCACCTCCGTCGGAGGTCTTTATGATGTACAATGGCTCTCGAGCTAGGTCTATTATATCAGATGGCTGTATTTTATGAGTTCTAGTTTAAGAGTGAATATTATTTTCTTGTTAATTATGTATGTATGCAGATAAAAGAGTAGTGATTTAAAATACAGCTACAATTGTTTTTGAACTTTAATTTAAACTTCCGCATGACGTATGGCAGGTTTCTGTTATTAAATTATTTATAATAAAGATTGACGTGTATAAAGTTGCATTCTGAATACCGGTTGATTCTAAAGAGTTTACAAAACCTTGACATTCGTAAACAAATCTAAATTGGCTACTGAATAACTTTGCATCAAAAATTAATGTTTATATTTTATCGTATAATAAAGCATTTTCTTAATTATTGTATGGTCTGCTTCCAAAACAAATGTGAATTCTCAATATCAGTGACAACTTTATCAGCACAATTTATACATATTATTATTTGAAGTTGGATATTCTAAAAACAAAATACCTAAAGGGATAAAACGACATTACATATCCCTATTATAAGGCTTATAACATACACTTGGTGTCCGTACGTAGGTGTACAGTCGTGCAGCCCCGGCCGGACGTCGACAATAAATAACGCAGATACGTCGCGAACACGACCACGTGACGTGCGCACGCGCAGGCCTTGCTTTTGTATCGCCATGATGCGTTTTTCAAGTTTAAATATCGAATTGGAAATATTTTTGATTCAAAAATGTTTTTTGGTGCCAGACAAGTACCTGCCTACACCGGTTAACCGATATTTATAACCGCTATAACAGTGTATAGAGAAATGTTAAGTTACTTTATATTGCTAGCTCTTCTCAAAGGTAATAAAAAAAAACGTAGAAATTTAAAAGAAAAACAATCTCATATTAGAAATTCTGCTAAGTAATGAAGAAAAAAGTAACTAAACTACCTAAATAAACTACTATTGAAATAGAAATACAAACAAATCAAAAAAACAACGCCTTGTAAGACGTATAATGATGGTGTTTTTGCAGATTGCCTTATTGCAGGTAATCATGCATCACTAGCTCATCGTCTAAGAAGACCATTAAGTAATCAATTTCCCCTCAGTTATCTCCTACACCTTGCAGAATATACGCAACTAACGTTATACGGTTTTGTTTTATACCACTATCAACATGGGAATCATTCAAAGACAAGAATTTAGTAAGAAAGTTAAAAGATCCCTATTTTCAATATCGAAAGAGAATACTTTATTGATATTAACAAAGCAACGGTCGAAAACATTATTGATATGAGAACTAAGACATTCTTGACACAATCCGAATCGTTATTCAGAGTTTAAGGTGCACCCAATGTGTTCAGAGATAAAATTGTCGAAGAACGCCCACGAAAGCCCGAGAATCTTTTCTTAGGCAAGTAAAAAAGGTCGTATTATCATAATCTCACAGTAAATTACAATGACATGATAACCGAACAGACTATATGCATTTATATAAATCATTGTCACTCTCGTTGATTTAAGAACGACACAAAATTCTGAAAGTGCAGTTTTGATGGGAAAAACAATTGCAAGTTTTTATTTATATAGTGCTGATAACATGTTCTTTACACCTTAATTTACAAGTAGATCAGATTTTACTATGATTGTGTTTATCTATAATATTAAAACAGCACTACAAATCATATTATTCAAGAAAAATCAGTAAAAAGAGTGTAGCACCCACAATACTTTTATTATATTAGTTTATATTTATCGATAGCAGTCCCGATCTAAATGTACCCACCCACGTGTATGTTAATGATCTTAACTAAACGAAGTAAATCTCATTTATTGGACCGTTCCAATACAGACACTTGAGGTGTTGGTGGGAAAATAAACTGTCTAAGTATATTCATAGACATTTCACACAAATTGAACATCATAAACCCATATTGGCTGTTTGATTATACATTCATTTTAAACGGTTTGTGTATTTAATATTGTTTATATTATTTGTTACAATTATAACCTCACAATTTATTGCCCGTAAAACTCATAAAATGAGTATAGATGTAACGTTATTTATTTTCTAATAATTATGAATATTAATGTTATATTACAACTGACTCAACAAGGTATGATAAATGGAAAAGCTTGTGCGTCTATGAGACGATCAAACCTTCTCATTTATTAAATTTTACCTTTATTATTTATAATATTATACGTATATCCTAAACCCACTTTCCAAGCCCAGAACCAGCGACATTCAAATATTATACAAAATACTCGAAGGATTTACTTTTGCTTCAGCAAAATGTTTTGGATCTAAACAATGGATTCCACCAAATACAAATGGCTTTATCGTGATTTCGTTAGGTTGGTGTATTAAAGCTGAGGTGAGCCTGTATGTATGCTGGCGTGGGAGGACAAGCCTGTTGCCTACCCACGCAGTGACCTCGCCAGAGGGTGCATGCACTGGACCTACAACTTCGATGATGGTATTGCAAATGCTGAGATGTTTCAGCATATTTTCGCTTTTACAAAAGCTCTTAATAGCCAGAAAATAATTCCGACGAAAAATCTGAATTATTTCTATTATTTTATAAATAAAACCATGATGCGATTTCAAGCAAAATTAAAAGTTATGTACTGAGAAGGATTTTCCATTACCTGCTCATCAGCCAAGAAACCTGTTATTACCGACTCAGTTACAAAAATGTCTAACAAAGATAAACAGAAATTATGTCATGAAACCCGAGGCAGCTTCTCACCGCCTTTAATTACGACATCAGCGAAACAATAAGACTGCAAGATGACGATGGCCACCGCTCCAGAGATTATCTCTAAAAATTATAACCTGTCTTGAAAATAGGGCTTTTGTTCAACTAACAACACTAGGAGCTAAATCTTCATTATAGGGCGAGCAATAAATTATTATTATCGCTGATCTAATTATAGAGGTGAGTGAAAAAGAGTAACCGATGTGAGGACACGGTAAAAACGTGTTTTTATGTGAAATTTCATGGAGACGTTCCATCGCTTGTTTTAAGATTTGTTATGATAGCTGGTTGTTCATGTCATCACCAGATACCCTTTTCTGATTACACGGTTCTTGTTAACAATATATTTAGGTTCTTTTTTTACCGGAATTTTGAGACATAACGTTCAAATGTGATGCTTGGGGAAACGACGGTTTCAGATTGAAATAAAAATATAAGATTTTTGAATTGATACCCTTTTAACTCCGCAAAAGATGTTTTTACCACTAACTGCCCAGTTTGTTCTAAGGATTTTACACTAAACACATTTACAGTCCGTAAACTAATTCCATACTTTTTCCAGTTTGGTCCTTATGTACACACGGCTACACATCAAGCTATACAAATCCAGTTTACACTGACCTCTCATTGTAAAGAAATCCTATACAATGCGAGATCAGCTTATACTGGAAATGTATAGCTTGATCTGTAGCCGTGTGTACCAAAGGCAGCAGGACCACATTTGTGTCAAAACACATAACTAGTTGGAAACCGCGCAAGACCAAGGTTGGCTGTGCGACCATAATTTATGGCTGGCGACAGGAGATCCCGTGTCGCCGCCAGTGCCCGCAATAAATAAATAGTTGCGTGCTTGTAACTACGTTATACGATACGCTGCAACGTTAGTGAACTTTTAAAGGGTTGCACCATTTTATGTAATTGAATCAGTGCAAAAACTAGTTCGTTTATTAGATAATGAAACGAAAATCAACGTAATACATTCGTAATTTCAAAAGCTTTTATTTTGACAATACAGCAATGTTCATTGCTTGGTACATAGTTGTGAAGAAGTCGGATTGTTAAAACATGACATATATGTTGCTATGCAAATTGTTGACCTCTCAAAATCAAAGCCATAGTAATTACGAATGTTTTGCGCAATTAGAATGCAGTAATGTAGACAAAATAGTAAAATTTTGTAAAGGACCCTACTAAATGTTTTGATATCAGTATTAAAATCTTTATGAGAAAACTGAAACAAAAGTGCAAATTGTAAGACAATCAAAGTTCAGATTTTAACAACTTACTGCTATTACTTAAAATTTAAATCTTATAAGAAGTTATAGTTGGATTGCCATTAAAAATATTTGAATTATCAACACGTAACATCTGTCACAAAATAATTATTTCCAAATGCGTGTGTACCAAATGTAACAGTACCAACAACACTCGGTACATCATAATTAGCATGAGTATGTATGAATGAATGTATAATAATATGATTAAACGCGCACAGACGACAAATATTCCGTTGGGTTCGGTTCGTGGAAGCGCGCATAGCATCGCATGTCGTAGTTATCTGATGCGCGCGCGCTGACGGCCTGCGTGCGCTTTGGCGCATGCGCAAAGGGTGTATCTTGACGTTAAATCGTTTAACGCAGAAGTGTCATCGAAATGTGAATGTTATTTTTTGGTTGGTTCGAGATTAAGATTTTGTATCGGCAAATCTTTGGATTAAGAGTTTCGGCTGTGCTTGATTTTTTATTTTGGTAGTTATTGGGATACATATCAAGGCATAATGAAGGAGAAAAATGGTCAGTTCTGAGAAAAGTCCTTTACCGGAGCAGTATTCAATTCTTTAGACTATAAGAAGTGTAGTTTACGGGTGCCTTCTGCAGGCACATACATTTTATGGTCCTTTGGTCCACTGAGACCCTATTAACGCTGAACTTCTAAGGCAAACACGTCGATCCCACACATCAGCCAAGCCAACCTAATCACATCATACCAATTTGTAACTATAACGGTAACAAGCTGGTCAGACCAGAAAAAGTGTTTTTCTACAAGATTCCCCAGTTTTTTCTTAAGTGAACATATAGCTGCCGAACCAGTTCAGTTCCTGTCATCATTAGGTGCGCTTGCACATCTATGGACATGCCCAGTTACGCGACCCGTAAAGGGCGGAAAAGAAGTGCAATGTACTCATGATGTTCAACCGTTTTAATGGGATTTTTGTATGGGAATTATGTTAATTGGTGTTAAACTGTATGAGAGGCACATTTTGTATTGAGTTTATTTCGTTAAAGCTTTCGGTTTTACTTCTTAAGTGATCTACATTTAGGATGCCAGCAAAGTAAATTTTGTTTTATTATTGTTTTTTTTTCACTTTTTTATCATGAATCGTCAACATCAAAAGTAAGTGATGATAGTTCAAAGTCCCAAATATGTTTTATGAATGATAACATGCTGATAATGAAATCATTGTTTAAATGATAGAGTAGATGATACTGTAAAGACTAGCATTTCTATACATTTAAAAAATTATTGGTTTCTGCGATAATTAATTTCAATTTACCAATATACCTATTTAATGACTTTTGTTGTTGACTATATGGGATACACTGAATCACTATTATGTCAAGGTTTTCAATACTCTTTGAAGTAAATTACCAGAGAGAGTCCTTTAAAATAAGATTTAGGTACCTACTTCACAATATAACCAATTCAGTTTTTTTATTTAGTTCTAAGTTTCATCACACCAAATTAATAGTCTAAACTAGAGACCATTTATAAACTGTTCGCTGGAAAATAAACAACAGTCAATATGGTGGGAGCATAAAACGCACGGTAGCATGCGCGGGCGCAGCGCCATAGCTCATCGGGTGCGCGCGCAACTAAAACATTACATTTCGCTTGTTCAATAAATACTTCTCTTTTCTCCCGGCTTTGTATGCAAATTGCGGTTTCGATGTCTTATTTGTTTTGTGAATGGATTTTGAAGGTTAGTTTACGCTTTCGGTCTAGACGTTTTGTGGTTAAGTATAGAAATGATGCATACTTATTCTACTCTAACATAAATAAATAAATTATAAATAATAGGTGATTAAAGATGGCCAAACGGTTTATGGTAAGGCACAGGAACTACCTGCAGCGGCGGCATGGCACGGCACGGGACGACATGGCACGGCACAGCACGGCCAATATTGTTTAAATCCTAACCATCCTAACTAATATTATAAATGCGAAAGTTTTGTTTGTTTGTTACCTTTTCACGCCTAAACCACTCAACCGATCATCCTGAAATGTTGCATATTAGTTGTCAGGTGTGCAAAAACGGACATAGGGTACCCTTCATCCCGAAAAAAAATACTGTTCCCGAGGAAAACAATAAGTATGATAATAGATGGCTCCACGTGTCTTTCGAATCACGATTGAATTATTATTATAGAAGCTTTAGTAGTGTGTTAAGAGTTTTTTTTAATTTATAAACTAACGCGAGGGAAGCCGCGGGCAAAAGCTAGTATAATATACACTGCCGCGTAGTACGTTCTATCTCATACGATTTCATTTATAGAATATTAGTCGTGCCGTGCCGAGCCGCTCGGCTGCAGAACGGTCGTACGGTCTCGCCTTTAAGGAATCGTATTTTTTATTAATTCAAATATCTACTAATTAAGTTTTAAATATTCCTTTGCGAGAAATAACTTGGCGTGTAAAGTACTCTGAAATCGTTAATATTATTGCGTATTTCTGTGTGGAACATAAAAAATCTTGTAGACCTCATTCGCACACATTGGCATGTGACAAACAGACGAGCACGTGTTGTTTTGCATGTGTAAAAATGCTACGAATGTACTGCGATCGGATTTCTTCGATTCTCCGAAAGATTTGTGATGTTATGTGATGTTTGTAAAATTTGTTTAGCAACGCTTATTAGGTACTTGGTTTTTGCTACTTCCCGGTGATATAAAATGTTATTAAAGATGCATACATGCATGTTAGTAAAGTGACATACACATTATTCTACAAAAACATAAATTAGCTTTTTTAGCTTTTTCTTATTTGCGTGTATTTTGTTTAAAAAAAACGATAGTGATAATTAAGATTATGATGTAGTACATCAAATAAAAAGCAACCCAAAAAATTAAGATTCTGTTTTTTTAGATTTTTTTCCTTTTTTTTGTCGATAAATTGTGACCTATTTTCACTCATTTTTGTCTGTGCACATTATCTAGGGATATACTGTTTATTAGTAGTTTCTAAACTAACAATGCTACAATAAAGAATCCAAGCAAAGACTCGACTTTAATTAGCGTAACAACAATTAGAGATAGGAACACAAAGGCTCCGGATTGTACCTCGGACTTCGGTGGACTTCCCTCTCCTTGTAAATCTTCCCGATAGTGCCCTGTAGACACTAGCCGATAAGAACCCACACGACCCTAGTAATTGACGTAATAAGCTAAAGGTTTTTGAACCCCTTAAAGAAACTTTATGTCCTAGGGTTTAAAATAGATAGGCGCGTTGATAGTGCTATATTGTAGTAATAAATACTATCCTATCTTACGTTTCGTGCGAAATATTATTTGATATAGTTTATTTTTGGATTTTGAGGATGTGTTAGTTTAGAATTTAGATTTTGTTGCGACAGGCAATTGCAATCAGAGCTGGAATAATTCATGTTTAAATAATAATTTTACAGGATTTTTGGTGCCCGGTTCAACGAGTTCCGTCCGACCGAAGACCGAAGAGACCGGGCGCCCTGTTATTATACTACACTGAAAAAGAGTTAGGGACCCTAAAAATCGAGTAATGTAATATGCCTAAGTGTGTGAATAACTCATTTACAAAGTAAGGTTTGTTGTAGAAATCCGGCTTGTGACAAATTCGTTCAAATGAACTTGCCGCAGAATATGTCGTCAAAATATTACGACGAAGACTGAAGTCAGCGGTAGAAAAATAACATTGCACTCTATTAAAAATATCATCACATTCTACGGTAAATCCGTTTGACCCAATTTACCCCATATCCGGATTTGCCCCAACGCACTACTGATAGCTACTCTGCACGAAATATTATTTCCGAAATCATTGATAACATTGCATTACATTACGAATCTGGAAATGACATTTTAAGTACACCGGTAAGCGACACATTACCTTAAGCTTTTTAAAGTTCACCCACATCAACCATCATCAACACACATACAAATCTACCAATCGAGCTTTTTTATCCTTCCAACATAAACTTAGACGCAGTTCAAGCATCTAGATCGGTTAAATTCAGATCTATGTTAGTACGTGATTGGGCGAACGAGCGGCGCGGGCGCAGCGGCGGACGCAATTTGCCGGGGGGCGTGGCCACGGTAGCGAGAGGGGGAGGGGGACACCCGCACCTACAGGTAATAGGTAACCTCCGTGCACTCGAATTCTTCAAGTTTTTCTTATAGAAAGACCACGAGATTTATAGTGACGCTACCGCTAAATGAGATGAGTCAATGTTTCTTTAATAAGCAAGATTTTTGTGATAGGTGTTTTATTGTTGCAATTACGGTGGTAGACATTATATGGATGGTGATTTAATCCTTGAACTTACTTTAGAAGCTAAAGCCTCTAATAAAGAATATAAAAGAAACAGAATTTAAAAATATTGTAAATTAATACAAAACATATAATGTTGTCTTAATGGTCAAAAACATAACATTAAGCTTTCCAATAACACTGTAGATAACAATGTCCAACAAACAAATGTATAAAATCGAATCGTGTCACTAACAAAACTCAATTTACCGAGGACATTAAACGCAGAGGCGAATGAAACGCGAACAAATAAATAATACAGAGGGTCTATGCTCTTGCGCATCCAGGACAATACGCGGCCTCACAATGAGTGCTGTGCGTCGTACCTCAGGTAAGGATGCAGTGTGGTCGGGATTCTATACTTTAAGTACAATACATGCGTACAAGGATATTCGTGTTTGTTTTTGTTTATTGATGATCAGAATTTCTAAAGGTATTTAGATTATATAGATAGGAAAGCAGATACTGGGTTTGCTGGTTCAGTACAAATTGATCATACGTATGTAAAAGATCGAGTATAAATACAATCATAACAATAAATAGCTGAAATAACACCTCGGGAAGCGATGGTAAATGAGCTACCATACACCATTGTGTTTGTAGCCATAATGGAATAGAATTTAACATCATTTCATTTTGGGTTCATGATTCTCAGTACAATGCCACGGGCGGCTTACCTACAGGATAATAATTTTGACCCAAATCTCAAGTTTGGAGTAAAGTTAGCAATTTCTTGTCGAATAAAAAGGTTAGCCAATATAATAATACCAAAATTCGAGGTAGTTGCGAAATCGTGACACAACAAACTTTTGGCAAATGGTAATGACTCTGAATGGTGATTTGTCCGAATGTGATGTCGAAAACGATTTTATACTATATATTTTTGGAGATTTAGGACTCAACGCAAATAAAACAAATGTTGGTACATTTGATGACGCACTAATTAAATTTGTAAATATTAATTTTGCATCATAAAAGATGACATTCATTTCCACAGTCAATGGCTGAATGATTTGACATCTATGTTTATCTGAATATGCATAGTTGAAAACTAGTTAATACAAGAAACTTAATTAATACAACTCCATTTAGATAACCGTAGTATTATTTATAGAAAATGGTCTAATTTGAATAAACTTGTCGATATTTGCATCTGGTAACAGTTTGATTTACTTTTATTCCTGGAGTAGTGTGGAATCTCTTGAGATTTGTTTAGCAAGTTTAATATCATATTTTACGATGTCTCCTATTTTCCTAACGACACTTCCACCATTAAAGGCTCTTACAGCTCATATCATTAGCAAGTTAAAAAGTATTATTTAATACAAAAATAAACACAGATACCTCTCTTAACATAACAGGTTACAAATGGTATCTTCATCATGAAATAATCAGCAAGATCGTGCAAGTCATATTTAATCTGAACATCGGATCATTTGGACGGGCGATAGACAAATAGATGTTGTATAATACAAGGTTTGGGAGCTGGGTTACGATACGGTTATTCAGACATGTTCAAGTCCAAATGGAGTTGCAATAATAATCTGACTTTAATATCAAGTAGGCAATTCAGTTGGGTAAATACTAATATACTTTTTGAGTATATCGAACTCTACTAATTTTCCGGAAAACAAAAGCTACATAAACAATTTCTGCAAATGATGAAATAAGCCAATGAAAATAATTCGTAGAAGGAACCGATTATCTGACACCTACTTCACAAAAACTATTCATGAAATAAACCCTGCCCTACAGTACAGATGACAAACTAAAATAAGTCAAGTCGTAAAGGTAAAAAAATGTTGATTTGTTTAAATAATTCACAATACGCGCATGTCACAATCCGCGCACGCGTCCGCCGCGCCCGTTCCCACGCGCACCCACACATGCGCACGTGCAACGCGCTGGTGTGTGTGAGGCCCGCGCGCAGCTTGCGCTCCCAACTTTCATAGAGTAGACTATAATGTGAATTTATTAATTTGAACGTTTAAAGTTGTCTTTGCGAATATGATACCTATTAGAATTTATGTTTTTTAAAGACTAAATGATAATTAGATGTTATTTGTTTTTGGCAACTACCTAACCCAAAAAGTAGTAATTAATACGAAACAGCAATAAATCCTTCCAGAATCTAATATGATTGAATCATCAAAATCTAATTGGAAATTCAAAAACCTACCAGTCCAAAGAAAGATAGGTATATCACTTCACACTTCATCTCATCAATCAACGGTAAAAGAAAAATCACTTTGGAGCAAGGTCGGCAGCTAAATTGCAGATATTTCTGAAAGTGAATCTTCAACATCTGCTGGACCTGACTTTAGATCAGAATCCCTTGTTCCATAGTTTTAATTAAAATTGGATAATGGAGGTCATAAATTGATCGTAAAATTTATAATTGTTGGCAAGATTGTGGTTATTTTTGTAGAGATGTTTTTGTATGTTTCCATACAAAAATACTCGCTGTTGCCAACTGGTTTTGAGATAAAGAAGATCAATTAAAATAGTGATAAGATGGCTTTTTAATGGGCGATTGAATAATTTTGTGCTGTGTTTGATCCTTGCTAAAATATTTGTATAATTAAAAAGCCATTTCACATTTTAGTCTTATCGTCACATTAGCCACAATTAGTGGCATGGCATTAAATTGGCAGTTGGATTATTTATGTTAAAGGCAATAGACAAAATACTCGCAACTGCCAATTACATTTCAAAGAACCCCTTTTTTGATCATTCTGATCTCACAGATGCTACAACGTAATAAAAAGTTGCAGCGCATCTGTCGCATTGATCTGTGGGCACCCGCAGAACAACATCCGTCGATCCCATTGAGCACACGTCTGCTGACATCGTCTACGTCATCATCAAGGTGATAGCATTGTGCTTTATGATCTATAAATCGGAGGTTATTTAGTTTAATGCACCTTCTAATGGTGGGACCATCAATGGTAGATGGTAGATGAGAAAATTGGTTTGGTGACAGAAAGGCTTTTCTTATTGGAGAAAGTGTTTTAGTATTTACGAATTATACTAAAATGACTACCGATTATTATAATTGTTAGTAGTGAAACATCTACCATATGACACAACTCCCAAAACGGAAATATCAATTTCTTTCATTTTCTTTATTAGCCCAAATATCTGGCAATTGTTTAACACTCCCTCTTTAATCCAATTCCAATACACCTCAATTAAAAATAAAATTACCATCATACTAAAACGAACTTGCATCTATTCATCATCCCCTTATGGTTCATTATGTAGCCAACAATACGGAATTATCTATACACCGGGATCGAGTTACTGCACACACGTGCAATACCCCCCTCCCCTCGCGCTGTCTGTCTCCCCCACCACATGCGCAGACGCGTCTCCGTGAGATCGGGCGGAAATTTTGCCGCGATGCAGTTTTGTCATGGCCGGTTGTTATGTAAGTAATGTCAAGATGATTGAAGTTTAAGGTTTCATATGCTGTCAGTTGTTTTACATACAGTTGTTGAATAAAGGCAACATTGTATGAGAAATATAAAACAGTTGAAATCTACCTTGAGGTTAGTGAGGTGTATTCAAATAATTGGAGTTTTTATCGCAATTAATTGATCAACATTGAAATATTTGTTCGGTAGCTTCACTAAGTAGTTGCACTTCCATAAAGACTTGTAGATGGTACTGTTAATGCTACAACCTATAATACTGTGACTAGAACATTTCAATAACAGGAACTTGAAATAGTTATAAGTAGATGGAGTTCGAAATAGGAGCGATTAAGATGTTCGAATCCACTACACAAAACGCAAAAGAAAATACTATTAAATCAGAACGTAAAGAAGAGGCATTTAAAGGCAAGACAACATTAAATATAGTGAAAGCAAATTAAATTGTCCAACTGAATGGAAGCAGTGTTTATGTCAGTATTACTTCCAAAGCTATTAGAGTAGCCATAGAATTCTATAATCTATGGTAATTGCCATTAAGGTCCAGTTATTAATCTCCTGAACGCATCCAATTAACTGGCATAATCACTGATATGTTTTGCTAACTACTTTAGTTAATGGTCATTTAATCTTTTTATACTTAATCTTGGTTATGAAAATTTCTGTTTCTGATTCATCATCATATTTAGTTAGCTTTTGAAGCCTTCAACATTTTTCCAATGGCATGATTCAAACATCAAATGTTACAATATTTGAAAGAATGATAGCCTATTTTTAGCTCCACATCATATTATAACTTGATATTTCTATTATTTTAATATAAGTAATATAAGACGACAAGGATACTAAAACTAACCAGTTGCAACATTAACATTTATAAATTAAATAAATTCATCTGTTAATTCTAGAAGTAAATCAGCATGTAATTGGAAACCTAAAGGCACAGTAAGAACTGTTGAACATAAACGGAGCAAGATACGAGATCAATCGAATCATTTAACGGCTTGCGAGAACCGCGTCCAAGCCTGAAACGGCAAATCCAGTTGGCGCTAGATTGGAGATAACATCTCAAACAGATGTGTGAGGCTGTAATGAGAACCCTTTAATGTGTTAAGTGTGGGCAAGGATGAGAATACCGTCCATTTACGTAATGAAAGTAGTTTAGCAGTAAGCTGTAAAATATTCTAATTTGAAACAAAATTTGCGAGCGCAGCTGTTTAGATTATTTGCAGGGACTAAGATATTCAAGAGGTGTATAAATCAACCTTCAGACCCAAATCGGGGCACCCAAAAACGCTCCCAGGCAAAAGAAAACATAAAAATAAATAATCATCCATATTTGTTTCGTAACACTGATAGCATCACCGAATAAAAACAAAAGTCTTTCGATTTACGATATCTACTTCGATCAGCATAAATATTAATATGGGCGTTACCATGTCATGTTGCATTTGAAGATTAATATGGTGATCAATTCTTTTAAAGTTTTAATTGTGGACTACATCGGTGTTCGTTGCTATTGAGCGCAATGTTGGCAATTACTGGAGTCAATAGAGGATGCAAGCATTCGATCGTGATAGTGGTGTGACAAACGTATGGAGCAGGCGTCGGCGGCGGCGGCTCGCGGCCTACGTCGGCCATAAATCTAAAAGCCGGGCCGAAAGGACGCGCGCAACCCTTTATTATACTGAGACATGATTGGCCTCGGGCGCTCGAACCAAACGAATGCACGCTTAGTAACGACCGTCTCGTATCTCTGCGACTTCACTTTCCGAGAAGGTTTTTCTCCTTTTTGAACCGCAGCGATTAATACTTCAAGTCGAGCGCCAGAGTTCAATGTATCACGCTCAAGGTCGCGGCTAACGGTCGCACAAACCAAGAATACAATAGTCTATGGTTTAGCAACATAATTGTTCCTTCACGATCGCTACGTGCGACACCGGATTGTAAACAAGACATGTGGACTCGTGTGCGACGTGCATACTGATAGCCGGGGAAACACGCGACCCCAGCGATTGTAACACTTTTTTGCGATTATCGAATTCCATCTTTTTTGTACTGAGAATCTGATCTATCGGTGCTCGGGACGTAACAATTGTGTCTACATCAGACGTCGCACCACCGTCAATCATGTACTCGCTCGTAAATACCTCTAGAGCACGATCGCTATTGAATGCGGCAACAAGAGAACGAAATGTAAATCGAACATGACATCCGGGTGCGAGTTCAAGCGAGCATCACCGCGGATTCAAAATGGAAACATTCACGGTCGCCGCTTAATCTCATATCGAATCAATGAGATTGTTCTGGCGAGCACGCCCGGGGTCGGGTCACCGTGCTAAACGGCGCAACAACTCGAATAACCAACCAGTCGGTAGTTAAAACCATAAGAATACGTGAGTACATATACATGTACTGCTGTCATAACTGGTTTATGAACGATTTTGAGCCGTATCTCATTGTGATAAGGATTGCTGAATATTTTTCATTAACACTGCTCGAATGCTGTGAGTCATGCGAACTTTATTTTTAATGAGGTTTAAAGTCAATAAACTTTTATAAAGTTTTTCTGTTTTAGCATCTCTGTGTCTTTTTTGGAGCTGTTTGCAAACGAGCTACTGATTGAGCAGTGTAATTGGCAAATATTTAAGAAGCTGCCGTGTTGACACTGATGTGCAAACTCGGGATTGAATCGTAATCTGGTGTATATGATGCATGGAGTGGAGGAGACGCGCACGACGCTCAGATCTGTGCTCTAAATCTAAGTCGTGGTCGCGCCGCTCAGCCATTATATGCAAATTGTAAAGCCGTTCTCTCAGACACAAGTTTTGGACGCCAGCGATAACTAATTTGGTATCGAACATTGCTGAGAACTGCTTTTGTCCAATCAGTGTTTAGATCAAGGTGTCATTATTGAAATCCAAACCACTGACTGCATCACAGATAAGTATAAAGTACGACAATATTATTCTTCAATGCTATGATTTGAAAACAATGAGTATCTTAGGAAGGCAGTCTTGGAATTACTGTCGCAACGTCGCAATAAATTGTATCAAAACATTGTTTCTCCTTTCAAAGCTGGCAACTTAAACCATAGAAACACTTCTTAAAATAAATAACGATTGGGCAACGCGTGTCACCCTATTGTGACAGAAAGCCACGCTTAGAGGTAATAAAACGTTCTAAGCAAACGCCTCTTGAATTCACCCAGATTATTTCCCAAAATAATTGAGCAATCTTTTAATGTATGTGAGAATGACAAGTCTTTTGCGATTTTGTTCTAGAAAGCGAATAAACAGATTGTATAATGTACAGTAATAAAGACATTTGTACGTAAACAAGCGCAGGGCGAAAGCCGCATTTATTAAGCCAGATAAGTTTCAAACTAGAAACATTACTTTAAGGAGATTATAGTATGTACATAAAGTAGAATCTTAGGCAATAATATATATTCGAGATTATATTCAGTTCTAAGCAAAGATTATAAGAGCTAACGAACTTGAGTTTATTGCGACAGTCAATGTAATGGCTGAGTAGAAAATTAATTATAGTGAGACCTGAAAAAACCTAAAACCATCGTCTGGTTTAGCAACAGCTGCAAAAACTACACAAAAGGAGTGACTCGACTAGATTAGAAAAAATCTAGGATCAAAAAATTGCAAATCTATTAACCGAATTAGCCCAAAATTTGCCAAAATAGTTTCATGGTATAGTAATTTCGCAGCTCTTGATTTTCAAACGGTACTGCCTAGGATCCCGTGGCGGTATTTACGTGTTGGTGGGAAAGAGGCTTGGCTCGCATGGGAGCCCTCGAGGCCTTCGTTCTCTCGATTGGCCTCGCGCCACCGCCCCAGGCTAACCGACCTGGCCTAACCACCGGTTCTTGATGCCTTTTTACATTCGAAACAATGTTGGTAATAATAATGTGTGGTATGATAGAATTGGAATTGGTTTATAATCGATTCCGAATGTGGTTTGAGGTCGTGATTGATTTTGTGTTGTGTCTGTGAAGGAGGAAGAGGATTGATACAATATTAAGAGCCTATAGATGTATATTCTTTGATTTTGGATGCGTTTTTATCATTACCGGTCGTGATTTTTCTTTTTGTACAATTTATATTAGGTTAGGTTTAGTTAAATTTTTCCCCATCATTTTCACAATATGATCAGGAATCTTGTAATATCCAAATGTGTAATCAAAATAATTAGTAATTTAAGATACTTATACTTACGGCTTAGTTGAGGTACTTTTCTATTTAATTTGCGTACATATAATAGTGAAATAACGAGCTGATACCTCAAGGCGTCTGAAATAAATCATGTTTGCCACGCAAGATTAACATTTTCTGAGAATTGGAGATTGAATGAAACATTTACTTAAGCTCTATAGAATATAATTTATGTAGCCTTAAACAGCTAGAACATTTTGGCAATTAATTAGAAGGTAACTTATTTTTGGCAAGGCTATTTTTAAAGTTATTTTTATTAGCGAAACTGCAACTAATTTTGCTTCTTTCCTAGTCTCTGCCATCTCCTTATTAACAAATGATAATCTAGACACAGGAAATATAAATAAACGTTAACAGTTATCACAGTCCTAGATACCCAAGAAACTTACAAATGAAGCGGTCATAGAAATAGGGCATGAAATACAACTATTATGCGATCTTATTAGAGATTCAAATATGCAAGCGAGAAATAGTGGCGATACTTACATATGTATGTATTCAACATGTAATATGAAATTTATTGATGTCGTGTCGGTAGTGATATTGTGCATAGTTCTTTATGATACAGGAAATCTTGGGAACCAGGCCTTGATTTAAGATGTGTGGAATAAGTTGGCGTTGATAGTAAAGAAAATCATCATATCGCCCACGTTTTCTCAAAATAAATAAAATTAAGTGGTACTAATACGAGATATATTCGATTCAAAAAAGGTAATAATATTTTATGATTATATTTGTATATATCTCGATATTAGTTAATTTCATAAGAAGTAAATGGAAAACAGTAGGAGATTTTTTCAAATTGAGTTGAAAAAGGAGATTTAAAAGAAATCCTATAAGGAATTATGAATCCACTACTAATTCGAGATGATGACACACAACAATCAAAAACTTGATTGATTTCTGAATTCATATCTAAAAATACATTTTGATATACCTACCATAAACGCAGTAGGTTAGATCGAAAATGCAAATTATTTTGTTCCTCGAAACGAAATCAATATGAGAACCTGTGTTCAATCAAATAGGATTTTTTATGGACGTGTAACATTATGGTATAGGTAACACTTTTTTGTTGTTATGCGAAACGTCGTATAGGATATAAAATATGCTAATCGATGTGTGAATCGATGAACTAGTGCTAGATTTAGAATATGAATTTTGCGGTTACCATCTGATCACCTTGATAAGTGGTGCTTTAATATTTTGAATTGCTATTCAAAAATAATTTCAAGTTACGAACGTTAGGTCGTGCATCTTCAATTCAAGGTAAACCTTGGAATTAATGAAATAGAACTACTTATCAAGTCACCTATATTGGCTTAACAAGGCATCTGACTCAGTGCTGTATTTTGGTAATTATGGCGATCTTTCTTTGTCCTTGCATGTTTCTCAATAATGTATTTATTATCAGAATCGTCCGAAAAATAACTAAAGACTTGTTACATTAAAATAATACAAGTTTAACTTTTTGTCTAAATGTGAAAGCACACGTCTTTCTAAGCCCAGCATGCGCAGGGGCCGCAGCCGAGGGCAACTCGCGTGTAGATGCTATCTCTGATAATAGGATAATATGACGTCCCATCACCGTTTAAGACGTTACAGATTTATCGATTTTGATATCCATATTTTCATTGAGAGTTATTATGAATAACTGTATTGTCCATTAAATCAATAACATCTGCGAAATAAAAAATTATAAAAATTACATGAATTACTTCGATTAGCCAGACGCAATTTAGGTGGTGAAAATAAATAAAGGAGACTTTGCCAGCAACAAAATGAAATAAAATTTAAATTGAAAACCTAACCGAAATAAAGATGACGTCAATTTTAAAACCCGCAGAAACAGCAGAAAAAAATGTCACAAAAACTAATGACTAACAAGAAAACTAACCGCGAGATTAATTCTAGATCTAAAATCGGTAGCAGATCAAAGGCGTATCGACATTGACCTTAACTGCGCGGGCGCAGTACAAATCGATTCAGATCCGACCAATGGGGGCGCGACGATGCTCAAACATGGCGGCCGATGACCCGACGCTGGACAATTTGCATACCTAGTTGCATCACCAGTCATAACTAGTTTGATGATATGATTTGTTCCGCTGATTGTGTGGGAGATTACAATAATGGTGCTAGAGTGGCAGTTATTGTGATGGTCTAGATAAGTATGAAAATAGAAATTGAAATATTTTCTAAGCTATTAAATGGAAATCGTATCAAGACTAAACTTATGTATGTACAATGTATCTTGAAAGGCGACCGTCAAATAAACAAAGCGTAAAACATGAGCAAAAGAGAAGTAAAACAATAGTAAATGAAAATTGTAATCCAAAGAAAGCAAGAAGTGAAAAAATATGGTTGTTGGTGCCGACAATACGCACAAAAATATAATTATGTATAATATATACAAAACCAAAAAAAAGTGATGGTAAAGTATGCGAAAGTAAATGTAATGCTAGAAGTGTACACGGAAACGAGATGAAAACTTGACAAGGTCAGTATAACATCTCACAGATTTCAAAGTTAGGGCTTATTAAGTACTATAGTTAAGTATGATTCATCAACAGGTTAGACAGAGGTAGTGGGCAGGTGCACGCCCAGCCTTCAAGCTGTCATAATTAAAGAGGGTTGCCGCTTTGTATGGGTAATTAGCTTTATTTGAGAAGACGATTATAATTCGTATGGACTCTATTGGTAATTTATGACAAGAGAATAAAAGGAAAAAATATGTAATGTACTGTATTTTTTTTTCCTTTTTGGAATGATTAGTTTAAATTATAATATAGTGGATGAGATCTTCAGAAATGACGTTGCCGAACTTGCTGGTAACGAAAATCTGACATATATTTATAAATTCATATTTCTCATTATCATCTGTAGTCTTATCATCTTAGTCTTTCTTGAACACTATAACATTAAGATCATAGCTTTTCTTAAATCCTGTCCATTATTTCAGACAAGACCATATAGAGCCACCACAATTACCCACAAATTAAAACTTATGGAATAATCCTATCGTAAAATCACACACCAATAAAGTTCACAGCACCATCCATCTTAGGGGACTAATTTGTGCATCAAACGGCTTCGAAGCAATAAAATCTTCTAATAGATCAACATTAATAAAAGCTGGGAATAAAAATCAAAAGATACCTATTCACATTTCTTTATGGCATGATGAATTCAATATTTCTAATAACAATCGTTTGGTTTTCAAATTTTTTACGACATCGCACGATTATGTGAATATTCACGAGTCGTCTAGTCTAAGAATATCCTTCTCGTTTTATAAGACTGAATTCTTCTTCAATAGCAGTTTCTTCTACTGCTTTTATTTTTGAACCTAAATCATCGTCCTGTTTCACTGCAAGTAGACTAGAAACCAAATCACTAACTACACTTAGAACAAGAGTAGGAACATCATTACTTTCTCTCAGGGTAAATAGGACAGGTTGATTGTCCAGTTCAGGGATAAATACTCTCCTAAAAGAATTCACATCAACTTGGTTCTCGTCAGACTTTCTTACAAAAAGCCAATTTTAACAATAAAACCTAGTAAATGTAGAAAAGTGGAGCTTCGACCCGTACTGATGCTACCCGGATATTGTTTACAGCTATGGACGACAGGCTTAGAGATTGCTCTGTGCATAAGTAATCACAAGTTTCTAGGCTAACATCATTGTAGCCCATTTTCCATGGCTTAGGAATTGTGTAGCAAATGACTACCTTTGCTGCGTTACAATTTACTTAGCAAAACAGTCTATTTTCAAAAGTATTTTTATTCAAGTATTATTTTCATCTTCCGCATTTGAAAAGCCATCTTTTTCGTGTAATAAGATCGGTAAACAAGCCAATGGCCAACCTTATGGCAAGTAAGTTACCGCCGCCTATACATCTGCAGCACCAAGAGACAAAATTGGAAAGTCTCATGTGCCTCTAATTTCAGCTATTTCTAATAAGCTTGTCATATACCATGGATTTCTTAATGCTTATGCCATCACTGGTAATTTTTCGTCTTAGGGAATTAGTATTTAATCCAAATTTCATGATTGACGCATAAGCTGCTTTGGATGCTTTCAACGTGGACCATCAAACTGACAATGAATACAGGTTGGATTAAGGGATTTCGAATTTAATTTTGTACTGAATCACGTGACATTACTTATAAGTATTTATTACTCGACCCAAGAAGCGGTTTGGCATTACTAAAACCGATCAGTGAATCAGTAGGCCGCAAATGCATATTTAAGACTGGTTTATAAAATCGGTTCTTTGATAGGCTAATAATGCAAATATTAAATGACCTTATTATAAAAATTACAGTTCTTAACAGGCATAATTTATTTCAACATTTATAATGTAAATCAGAACATTGGGAACTTGAACGAGTTGTACTCAAAATTAACCTAAATGAAAATTCATGACCAGATTATCATCTATAAAAACTGATAAACCAAGGTGTCCCATTAAATTTCTGAGACAAATACACACAAAGAATTAATGGGAACTACATTAGTGAAAGATAAAGTTGAATGAGATTGAAATCCAATACGATTCACATCGACCAATCAGGGATCGTTCTTGATTCTTCCTGTCCTGTGATTGGCCGATATCTGAGCTCATCCTTCGATGCATTCCTGCTTAAAGCAGTATTTATTTGTTTTTTTTAATCCAACACAATTGCGGGGGCTTATTCAAATGAACTGGGTAATCGGTCGTCGGCACCGTATTAACGCTTTTTATGGCGTTATTGGGTTCAAACGATGAGTGCAAGCGATCCTTACCAACTGCAGTAGACTGCATGGCAGACTGAGTTTTTGTATCCTTTGGTAGGTTAAATATTTGAATTTTAGAATTTTATCACGTCATGACGGCGACATCATAAGTTTTGATAAGACAAAGATGTGTAATAATAGGAATACTGTAACATACTTTCTAGTTATCTGATCTACATACTAATTCATTATACGAATAGTACGATATATGACACAGTCTAACGTTGGCCATTATAAGCCTACGTGCGTCTTTTGACTTGGTTTCGTCTTCTCCATCTTTACACTCATCGCTTTCTTCTACAACTTGCACCACATAAAGAGTGTTGTTTTACCGAAACTCATTTTAATTTTATTAACATTCAAGCACTGTGCTTGTTTCAATGGACGATATCAGGAATACATAATTACTAATGGACCTTCAAATTAGAGGGACCTTTAATATCAAGTGGGCTTATTATCTCTTGAATAAATGTTAATATTCAAAGCATTCCGGTGACGATTAAAAATTAAGCAGCATACAATAAATTTTCACTTTTACGATCTTGTATTTTTAAGTTTGGATTTTATATGGTGTGAGAATTTTTGCGTAGAGACTTGTTTGTTTATCAAGGTATTTGACACATGGTTTATGGGTATTTAAAAATTATTAATCTTAAAAAAATATCATATTTCTTGATTACATTGTATAGGGATTCTACATACACATCTAATTGGTGTCATATATTTTCTATCATTTCAACTATTGATTTCGTAAATAACTATTCTAAATTGAAAATTCTAAGTGTTGGTACTTTCCAAACCAATGCTATAATAATAACACGAAATATAAACTTACAAATACTCATTTACAATCCAGACAACCACGAATCGAATAAACACACTGTGTTTACAATACAAGCAACAATATTATGACGCATCGAATCCACACAATCGATTGATACTCCACTCGATGTCAAATCGATACCTGCTTAGTTCAACTCCAGAGAGGCACGAATGAATACTTTTTTTCCTAAATAAACATCCAACGAATCGATTTGGAACTTCATCTCCGAATGTTTACTTAGTAACAGTCCGTTTTAAGAAATCGATTATAATAATGTTTGTTCATTCTAAAATAGACTTTCGGACGTGAATCACAACGTTGAAATTTCTTCAGGTATCGCTAATGTGACTCGTTTGCATTACTTGATAAAGAATTCTAGCCTTTATTTGTATCTAGCAAAGCTTTAATTCGGTTTGGAGGATGATGTGGTCAAAGTGTGACATCCGCGGTGAAGATTTCGGAGTAATATACGGAAAGATAACATAGCCATTGAACTGCAAGTATCGATACAGGAAACTAACAAGATACACTTTCAAATCAATTAAACTAGATTTAGAAAGCAATAGCTGAATAAAAAATTGATAATAAATCGTCCTTGCTTACATAAGTTTCTTAAAATTAATTGGAATTGATTTCTAACAATAAATTGTTGTAAATGATCTTGTTTTTGCAGTGCGCGGGTGAGTATTAGTTTTACATAATTATCATTAGCATTTTTTTCAAATTAACGTTCACTTTTGGGATGTTTTAGAAAGAGACCTATCCTTTCTTAAATTAACATCTCAAGTGTCAAGCGCTCACTGAAAACTAAAAGTACAGAAAAGTTTTGCTCTGTATTTACTTTTCTCTTGTTCCAAATTAACGGCAAAACATTAGCAATACAATATCAGACAATCTCGGAACATAAAGTTCATCTATTTAATTACAGAAACCGACCATCGATCAGGGTAGGGCGTGGCGACCATACCGTGCTCAAACACAACCAGTAATAATAGGTTAAAGATCAGACACAATGTGTTACTGCGAACTGTTACAGACATGCATACTGACAAACAATGTCTTGTTGAAAGTACTACAAACTCAGTAAACAATATAAAAGAAATAAATTGTATTTTGAGTTGAGTTGTAAAGGTCACTTGAGGATATGGGATAATTTGTGGTCGTCCAACTGGTAAACCACAAGCAGAAGCTGTATAATTGAGCAAAATTTTGACTTTTACGAATATAAACGTTTCAAGATCTGGTTTTCAAAATTATGAGTTCAAAAGACGTTTAACACAAGAAAAACTTGAATGACGCGAATGCAACTTCATTGTTTCCTCATTTCAAAGAATCGCAATGTTATCAAACATTCAGAAATGTCATTCCGATCAATCCATTTAAAGGTTTCAATTAAAATTCTGCGTGCACGCATAACTCCTTCGAATCAATCACGCTGATTGGTGGCACGGTGTAATAATTTACAATACCAATCGTTTTCAGCTGCAATAACTTCCAATTAAGGCCCGTCATGTCCAAGATGGTCGATCAGACAATGGTGGAAGATACGACAACAAAAAGCCGGTCAACTACAGTGGAAAAACATTGTTTCTACTTTTGATCCTATTCCTGAAGTGCAAGTAATGAAGGAACGATTACTATAATGACAGTGTTTAAACGATAGAACGTGAAATTTTAAAACTCTATTAAGGGACAATTATATCCTGTGGCTGAGCAGTAATAATAGGTCAGACACAGATTAAAGTATACTGCAACTTGTCCTGAGGATTGCATAGGCCAGACAGATGCAAAAAGTTCTATGATGAAATAAAGAACATGGATCCTAATATTAAGTATACATTGATTCCTATAAATGAGTTTCCTAAGTCCCAGAGAAATTCGATCGAGTTGTTGAAAAGAAAGTAAAAATTAACATAAGAACGATAAGTAAAGTCAATTAACACGCAGAACCAGTCAAAGGGTACATTGTAAGTGTTGAAGGTACTAACAAATATATGGAGTGACATTTAGTAGTAGTTAAGTTTAATATTCGTTAAATAGAAGCATCAGTTAAAATGCGGCAGCTGTTAAATATAGTTAATTAGTTATACGACATGGGAATGCTGTTAAATGGAGCACGAGATGATGTAATTTACGAAGTTTTAGATATTAAGTGGTTGGGCATGGAAAATATTTTGTTTGGGTTGATAGTAAAAGACAACTCATTTTTCTTTTAGAAGTTAATTACCGGACAGAAGTTTTTATTACCAAAAAATGTGTATGTCTCAATGAAGGAATGTAAATATTATATAAGAGATGCGTTGGCGGCTCTCAAGTGTAATACCAGGATCAATATTAAAGTCAATATGTCTATAGAATGCTTTAATGCTTCAGGTGTCACCAAATAAATCAAAGAAAAATAGAGAAAGATAGAATTATTAATTCCTTTGGCACGTAGTTCTTTTGGTATTATCATAGCTATTACTTACAATATCAGCAGAGCTAATTGAAGGTTCCATGCTGCATTAACAGTTCACGCGCGACGTAATTTCAAGAAAGATGCCACAAATATTTTATCATGGAACCTTAGCTCACAAGTATCACGGATTTAAGAAGATCGTGCGTAAATAAACGGTCGATGTTGAGTAAACAGTGGTATAAGGCATTTGGTCACGGCCGGAGAGTAATCTAAATCCGAAATTAGTTTGTTTTTTGTCAAAGTGCCTGGAGACTGTCCCGTCACGTCTTGGGATCGATGAGACAGTGAGGGGTATTGGAGGTGAAATAAAAATAATTAAGAGTAAGAGAGTAGAGCGAGTTTGGTAAATCAACTTTGGGTCCCGATGACGCAATATTTGTTTTGGACTTCAATCACAATCCAAATAATTGTCCAATAGTTACACAGAAGGCTAATTCAGTTGTTTTTTTAAAGCACGAAACGTGCAGGAAGCGTTCAGGTTACTTTACTAGTACTAGTAGTAGTAGTTTGGTATTCTTTTTGTTGTCAAACAATTTAACAGTTCTTGTAAACGAAAACTGCAAACTTCCTGGACGTTTCCTGTTTCAAAGAAATGCCTTAGCCCTGAACGTGCATAAAATGCGTGCTAAGTATCGATATGACCTCTGACCTCAAGACGAAGTCCATTCAAGGTGGTCACAAACCAAACTTAAGATAAGAAGTGCAAGCAAAATATGTACTTTTCTAAACCAATAGACCTCTTTCGGTAAAGGTGAGTGACCTGCCGTTGGTATTTACGTAAATCGTTCATGATGCGTTAACTGACAAATGATGAGCGTGATGCTGCGTGGTTTATACTTTATACTTCGAGTTAAAGTTCAAGTGTTGTGTAAAGGTGCTGACATATGGGTGTTTCTTCGATCGGATCGTGATCGAAATGGGTGGAGTTATTTGCACTAGATTTTTGTCTGATACTGTATTAACGTGTGAATGTTTCATTTGTGTTATAAGCTTAATATTAAAAATAAAATTATACTGTTTTTGAGATTCGTTATTGATTTCAGCATCCGAATTGCGTATCACATTCTTAATTTCAATAGTTTTCGTTTTGATAATACAACAATATTCATCGCGAGGCCTAAGCTGAGCTTTACATTTGTGTGAGAATGAATGCAGACGCGCAGACGCGTCCTTTGCTTGGTTTAAACCGGTTTATACTGCTTTTTGGCTATCGATTCTATGTGCACTCACACAAATACAAAGCTCAGTTTACACCTCGCCAGTTGTACATAGTCGTGAAGAAGTTAGATTGTTATTACATACGTTTCTATATTGTTGACCTGTCAAAATCAAAGCGATTACGAGTATTTTGTGTAATTAGGATGCAAGCCTTCACTACGCAATAACATTTTTAGTATGATTTAGATTTCCACGACAAAAAAAAAATCAACACAACCTACTATTGGGACTTGATCCATCAATCGAACTCTAACGAAGAAGCATTGCGATCAATGCGGCCATATTACGGCTGTACCCTTAACCATCATCCGGTCGTTAGATAACAATTTTATTCACGTCTCTATGAATCATGACACGGATTGATACAAGCATGTTATTGGTTCAGCACGTGGTGTTATATCACAGTATTGCATAGCTCAGAGGGCCTTCAATAGGAGATGAGTGTTACAAATAAAACAGTCAAATAGAAATCCTGGTTGAAGTCAAAATTACTTTTCAACATCTCAACGAAACAATAACTCATTTAATTGCTAGAGGTCGCCCGCAGCTTCGCCCGCGTGGATGTCGTTTATCGCTTAGATATATCGCGGTTTTCGGGATAAAAGTAGCCTATATCCTTCTTCGGGTTCCAGACTATATCTGTACCAAGTTTCATCAAAATCGGTTCAGCGGTTTGGGCGTAAAAGCGTGACAGACAGACAGAGTTAATTTCGCATTTATATTATTAGTCGGGATTACTCAAGAAAATATATAACACACAAATTATCGAAAGCCTTTGACACTAGCCACAATAAAATTGCGCCATATTACATCAAACTGTGTGAAACGAAAGCATGCGTGTGCGCAGGTAAGCGCTAACCTAACACACCATTGTTCTCAAGTTGCACTGCTACAGAATTGCGTGATACATGCCAGCCGGCGAAAGTCGGTAAACAACACTAGGCATTAATAGGGATGTGCCTTTGTGGGTGATGATTAATCGACTAAATAAATTGACTGTAACTGTAGGTAAAGTAAGGTAAGCAGTTAACGTAATAACGGTATACTGATATAATGAGGAAGTAATTGCATTAATAAACGCTATACTGGTAGTTTGGTTTTGTGTCGTAGAGACTGAGTTTACTAAGGAGTTAAAACGCAATTATAACTTTATGATAGGATACACCGATATTAACCATAACTTCAGCGATGAACATGGAAAGACCTATTAATACTTAGATTTAGATAACTACAAACTAATGCTTGCAAGCCTAACATGCGCAGCGTGACATAATTTTGTCGTCACATTATCTCGTGCCAAGATGAGATAATGTATGGTTTATCTCGTCTGTTAGCCCAGCTGGTTCTTATAACTAAGAACTAGTCGTTTTCCTTATGAATGGTAGCAAATTTTATTACCAAACTGGGCAAGCTAATTTTGTCTGTGACAGCTCCGCCTACAAGGTCTACTTTGCAAATCTATGGGGTTTTCGCCTTATTATTGGTTAAGATAGAAGAATGTTAATTTCAACCAATAACGCTCAGTAAACCGTAGAAATCATATACAACTTTATTTTTAGTATTACAAACACCGAGACACCCCAACAAGATTTTCATCAGAACTGCCTGAATGTGTTTTTTTTTAAAATAAATCTCCAATTTACATCTTAGTTTATGTCGCGTTAAGTTCCCTAGTAAAGTGTGAAATGCCAGAGATGTGCTATGCAGGGGTTGTCTAATACACGGAAACTGACCGAGCGGACCGTCTCAAGCCTCAAGGTGTCTATTCCCGTCCACTGTTATGCGTGATTCTCCTAGTGATTCTGAACAAACTAGTTTCAGGTTTAGTGTATACTAAAACTAAACTTATATTCATTAACTTGAATACGACCATTTAGTTATTTGGTGTCATACAAATGCCTATGACAGTCGCTACGGGTACTCAGAAGCCTGAAAGTCTAACAACTGGTCTAACCTCAAGATATCGGCATTATCCAGTGACTTTGTTGCGGAGGTCTGATAGCAGTCGCTCCGCTAAAAATATTGGTATCCAGCCGCATCTGGGGGCCTACTCCCTAAGTCCGTCAACGAAGTAAGTCACCCGTCCGAAAGTAGCCCGAAACGTAGGAGTAAACAAAACAAGACAAGTGTCAAGTTCAACTTTTCGGACGGTCAAAAACACATCGGTAGTAGGGGCAACTGTCAAATCGTGTTGTCATTCATTCTTAGTTCGGGCCCCGAATTAATCGTATGTCCGTAGGTGGTAAGGAGTAGGAAACGCTCGTAACTAAGGCCGAAACCACGGACTTCGTGCTTAGGGAGTAGACCTGGTTAGACTGGAAGCTGACACGAACATAGATGGAGGAAAGGCTGGTTAAAACAATTTAGTTATTTAAAAGATTCTGTAATTCGATATCGAAATCTAACAATAGATACAACTCGGTCAGTCCATTGATGAATTACCAGCTATCGATAACTTTTGTATTCATGCTTTAATTAATGATAGCTGTTACACAGCCGTTGTAGCAACGGTATTGCAACATTAGCTAATGTTAGTGTTTTATTGCCCTATAAAATCTCTTGTCCATTGTTTTCTATCTAAATATAATTAATTTTAAATGTTCTTTGTCTAGATAGGCATGTTACTATGATTGTGAGAGAAATGCATACTGTTGTTAAAACTATGCTTATTCATGAAAGTCATTTTATAAACTTTCGATATGTCGTGGGATTGTCTGATTGCCATATCGTATCAATTTTTGCTTAGTTTGTGGAAAAAAATTGTTAAATGACTTCGAAAAGGAGGAGTTATCAATCGGATACGTATTTTTTTTAATGCATGTACCCATATTTCTCTGCAATTTGTGGACTGGTTTGCGTAATTCTTTTTTTTTTATTTGTTGCGTCACATACTGTCGAGTTGGTCATATGAATTTCGTTAAGTTTGGTTATGAGTTTTTTTTTACAATATTATTCTTAAAAGATGCCATAACCTCCTGTTTACAGACATCTAAGAGCGTGCTTAGCAAACGAAGGTACAGAGAAATAAGGTTCACTGTCAAACATTATTAGTGTCGAGATAATTGAAAAAAACATTTTTCTTCTTTCCTTTATTTCTTACAGCCATATTATCTTTAATTGAATCTCATGTGTAAATTGTTATACCTTAGCATTTTCTGGTTTTGCAGTACGTTAGCTTTTGTATTTTTTAACATCGTGGCATTATTAATAAAATATTGAAAATAAATTGACTGATTCTTCTTCCCTGTGTGTACCCTTCAAATTTTAAAGTCCACGAAATAAACAACTTACCAAAAACTTAAGACTATAAGCCAAACTAATTGACCATTTCACGTAAGTCAAGAATAAGCAAAGTCTAAATACGCTTTATACATCTCAGTATTCGAGTACAGAGTAAACATGCAATAACATTAGTTCCAATACAAACCTAATAGGCTACTAGTAATCATTTTGACTCAAACGTCAATCAAAATCACTCACAGGGATATATGTGACAATGCTTTGATTCAGTTAAATACCAACATATTCTCATTTTGCTATAACAAACGACGCGAGCGCTGATTTAAAGACATGCTGTTAGGGTTGCCTGTGTTTTGCATGGAACATTTTGTTAAAAGGATGGAAGTCTATTCCTCCCTGGTTGAGGAATCGACTTTACTTTGAGTACTGATTTTATCAACCCATAGATTTTTATTTGTTACTAGCTTTTGCTCGCGGCTTCGCTCGCGTTAATTAACGGATCCCTAATTTTTTGATCCCAAAATATAGCCTATAGCACTCAGGGATAACGTAGCTTCCTATTAGTGAAAGAATTTTTGAATTCGGATGAGTAGTTTCGGAGATTACCTCCTACATACAAACAAACAAACAAATTCTACCTCTTTATAATATTAGTATAGATTGTAGTGCTTCAGGCATGTTTGCAGATGCGCAAGTAGAAAATTTCTATGCGATCATGCGTAAGAAAACTGCGTCTGTCATGCAAGGTGTGCGGGGGAGCGGCAACGGAATCTTGAAGATGATAGCAGATAGACTGGACTTAGCTGTCCTCAGCCGATTCATTGATTTGCATGTGAGAAGTGTGAATTAGTTAGACACTGTTATTAGTATTTATTATTTTTCTTGTAGCCCACTAACATAGGTTGTAAGTTTTTTCTGTTACTAAAACCATGGACTCAGTTGTCTGAAATAGATGATTTTAATTTTATTTTTATATTATACAAGGTGGAACGACAAGGTACTAATCTGATCATTGCAATTTTTGGCAATCAAATAATGTCAAATAATGCCAGATATTGCCAGTGAGGGATCATCGCTAATTAACAACTGCACTGATCATATGATTTGCAAGGTTAAGCTGTACTTGCCGAGGTCAGGCCGTGGATGGGTGACCGTTCGTAACACATCGAGACCTCTCCATGCCTCGGAGAGTAGATACTGTCAGTTCCGGGTGTCATACAAATATTTATGACAGTCGTTACTGGTCGAGAAGCCCGAAAGTCTGACAAGCTTTCTAACCTTAAGCCTTGTACGGACTAAGCGTTCCAATGAACGCGTAGTCGGTTACGCGTACACAGAAACGCTTAGTCCGTACCTGCAGCAACGCGTACATAAAGGGGACGTGAACGATCAATTAGCCTGTACGCGTATTCAACATACCTAGATGACGCGTACATTGGAACGCTTAGTCCGTACATGGCTTTAGGATATCGGTATTGCCCAGTAACTGGGTTGCGGAGGTCTGATATCAGTCGCTCCGTGTAAAATACTGGTATTGGGTTAGACAGGAAGCTGGTCCCAACATAGTTGATAAAAGGCTAGGAAGAAGACTCCCAGGGAATGTGTTTAGATTGATGGCCGACATATGATGCAGCATCAGACAAAATCAGGTCCTTATGAGATGTATTTAAGGGTTTACTATCAAGCATTCACACCCTTGGCTGGAGACCCTTCAGCAGTGCAATTCTGTAAAAATCTCACCTCGATCGCGACTGTCAACTAGACACTTGTTGTGACAGAGCGTGGATAACAAAACTACGCGTTATTGATTATACTGTCGATTATCTGTGTGTTATTTGTCAGCTATTATCCATACTGTGACATTATGGATATCGAGTTAACCGTCGATATTGAGGTGGGTTTCTTACAGAATGACACTACAGGTCTCGCCAAAAACTGCCCGGTTACGTAGAAACGGTCACCTAGGACAACCTACAGCAGTCCAATAGAAGAAAAAAAGCATTCACACCAAATGCGAGCCCGGGCACGTCAACACGACTCACTCGTGCCCCACGTTTGGTATAGCGAACGTTTTATTGTTTGTCTTATCAAAGCCATTTTAAATAGGACCCTGTATCACTAGAGTTATTTCAATAATTATTTCTTAAAAATTATAACTATCACTAATTTTAGGAACAGCCCATTATGACCATAACCTCTACAACCTCGATCACTATGGCTAAGCCAGCCCTATTCATACCATAGTCGTGATCCACCATCGCTATTATTTCATTAAACGTATAATTGATAGTTTCAGATGTTGTAATACAGTTTAGATGGATAGCTCGTGTAACGCGCTATGGTATTAACAAGAATCATACTGACGCTACGCCACCTTGTCTGTGCAATGTGGTATGATTCTAAAGCAAGGGGGCGTCAATCACACATAACGTCACCCTCCCCGCTAACTGTCGTAACTAGCAATTGATAATTTTTCAGAGACATTCTCATAGAGTGACGTATCTGCTTCAAATGAATAGAAATAAATCAATAGATACCTTAGGGCTTTAGGGCAACTACTAACTAACAGGTATCCTACCTGTTGAAATTCACATACCCGTGACATAAATCCCTACGCATAAATGTGCACTCAATCACAAACTTACATTCACTACACATACACACAAACATTCACTACACATACAAACAAACATTCACTACACATACAAACAAACATTCACAATGCAAACATAAACCATTTACACTAACGTAATGTTCCTTACCCTAACTTTAGTTATATGTTTAGTCCTTACTTACCTTTTTATTAACTTTAGTCATATGTTTAGTCCTTACTTACCTTTTTATTAACTTTAGTCATATGTTTAGTCCTTACTTACCTTTTTATTAACTTTAGTCATATGTTTAGTCCTTACTTACCTTTTTATTAACTTTAGTCATATGTTTAGTCCTTACTTACCTTTTTATTTCATTGGAACGCTGCCGCCTTTGACCTCTTGGAGGTGGGCGTTAATGGCTGCGACACAGTTTTATAACTAATGTAGCTATTATCGTACGCAATCTTATTGTAAACCTGTTTTTTAGTTCCAATAAAAATATTTTTAAAAAAAACTTAAAAGAGGAAGCCAAGAGCAATATAAAAAAGTTATTAATTCATTAAATAAAGGCACAGCTAACGCAACTACTGAAAAAATATCAATTGCTAGTTACGACAGTTAGCGGGGAGGGTGGCGATAAGAGACTCGAATGATTGATTTGAAAACTAAGACTATAAAGAAGTAAAAAAATACATCTTCGTATACTTGGCGACACATGCACCACTAATGTATGCAGATAATCTACAACAGATACATGAATCGCAAGAGAAAATTCTAAAGCACGAAATCCTCATAAATCATGAATATTAAATGTGTCTTTCATCATTATTTCAGCAGCTATTGTAACTATAGTCTAACATGAATCTAAATGAACGTGACGAAATAGAGATGTAACATGAAATGTACTGGATTTGACAGGTTGGTTTTGACATCTGTACTGTATTTGTACAGCTAATTTTAGAGAGGCTATAGTATTTTATAGTGTTATTTATTTTATATACCTAATATTTCCTTTTTTTTCTTTTTATGTTTTTTATAATATTTTATAGTGTATTTCTAATATGTTACTTATAGCGCCGCTTTGGTTTCTACTGTCAAGATGTTATAATTGTGTGTGTAAATAAATAAATTAAAAAAATCTTCCTACCATTTACGTTCATTTAGAGCCATGTCGGACTCTATTAAACACTAAAATAACATAAATTATCCACACGTCAAAATACGAAATATCAATCTATCAACTCGAGCTTGCCAGACCAGTGAAATGCTCTACCGTATCCTTTCTTGAAGCAATTCGGGGTGAAACTTCGCCCCCCTTATTATAAAAGATGGTCTAAGAAAAACCTAGGTTTTAAAATAGCCCCGTCTCTTTTTGTTATATGACATAAGAAAGTGATGGGTATATTTTAAAGCTGGGTTTACCTTAGTCTTGGTTTAAACCATCTTTTGTAATAAGGCCCTATACGTTTGGTTTTTTACCTAGCGTAACCTAAGCATATACCAATCTGTTTACCTTAGTCTTGGTTTAAACCATCTTTTGTAATAAGGCCCTATACGTTTGGTTGTTTACCTAGCGTAACCTAAGCATATACCAATCTCGCCAGTACCGTTTTGTGGGTGGCAGCACATACATGCAGTCTGATTTACCAATACTATTTAAACTGAATGAGTGATTAAATAACTCGATACATCATGTCTTAACAATTGCATTGTTGCGCTCAAGGGGATCATTAGAGTCATTCGTTAAGATCTGATCGTCAACGATGATGGTGCTGATATTAAAACAGCAGATGATTAATCAGTGTATCACAAGAATTTGTAAACTTTTGCTTCCAATAAGATTTAAGGTCAAAGCGAAGAGAAGTGCGGAAGGCTACAGGAGAGACCACCGCCCAGTAGTGGCAAAGAAAAACGCCAAACAAGCCAACATTTTGGAATACTGCATAATTCTTTCTTTATTTTATTTTTAATGAATCAACACGGATTCATTGGCTTGCTCATGCGCACAATAGTTTAACACACAAGCAGAATCTTGGAAATGTCATATTTAGAAAAGATAAAGAATGATTTGAATTTCTCAAGATTCATATTTTGTTAAGTATATTAGAAAAATATGAACCATGCTCAAAATATAGTTCTCACCATTTTTTTTAAATGTTACTCTTATTGTAACTGTATGGTTAAGGAAATAACTTCAAGTGAACCCTTCGTGCTTACTCATGTGGTCTAAGACCATTAAGACATATGACTGTAAGATAAAAACATGGCGACCGAATGAGACGTGCTTCATGCATCGAGATAGGCGCGAGCGCAGGTGAATTTTCACGGAAATCGTACCAAAATATCATATTATGTCTGCAACCTCTATGACATAAAAAATAAGGTTGGTTTTTGTATAGCAATGGGAACTTCTATGGTGGTTTCGTCGGCACTTTTAGTGGAAGTCCAAGTTCTTTATTACTTATGTTGTCGTCAAGATAAAGCGTGATAGTACGACAAAGGTTTACTGACAATGTTTTTTATAACTGTTTTTATTACAGAAAATAGTGTTCTTAAGTGTTCTAAGAAATAAGTAACTGTTGCGGTCAAAATTGTTGTTTTTACTGGATATGTATCAAAATTTTCCTTCGTTTGAAGTTTTAAGTCTTGTCTGCAATTGGTTGGTCCAAAATTGGTGACAGATTACAAACCATTGCCTTCGAGCTTCACTAAATAACCCTCATTTGAAACTGCTAGATGATTTGTGTCTATTTGTCCGAACTAATGTCAATATCGTGCAGATCGTAAATAATGCATTCCTATAGATTCACCATCGTTACAGTAAGTAGATAGATTGTGCTTTGTTTCAACAGTCTTTAGTGTCAAATCTTAATATTAGCTATACCGATATCGCTTTGATCAAAAAATTTAATATTCTTACTAAGATATTTAATTTTATGTATCTCTTTGGACATAACACTTCAATTTTAAATGTTGAAAGGCAGACGCCGTTTTCTTCCGGCAATAGAAGTTATCAGTCCACCTAACACCCCTTCCCATAGACCAGATATTTTTCACCACATTTTACAATAGTCTTGCACCCACCTGGGACGGTCCATGACCGTACTCCAATAGTGCAGCCGTGGATAGTCCCGGGTTGGTGCCCCACCCCATTTTAGATTAAAGCTCTCAAAGGGGCCTCTGCGCGTTGGACCTGTGTCCCTGTGTATGCCTTCCAATATCGTGCAGATCGTAAATAATGCATTCCTATAGATTCACCATCGTTACAGTAAGTAGATAGATTGTGCTTTGTTTCAACAGTCTTTAGTGTCAAATCTTAATATTAGCTATACCGATATCGCTTTGATCAAAAAATTTAATATTCTTACTAAGATATTTAATATTTTTATGTAATTCTGCATTTCATCTTTACTAGTTATTAGAACGTTATCGATAGTTTGACTGTTCTCATTGTTTTCTTTTTGTCATGAGAACATATTATTCATATGTGGATTATTGTTAGGGGAGACTTCAGAAAAAAACCCAACACCGCCGGTGCGGTGCCACAAGACCGATTACCAAAAGCCTACCGAGCAATAATGTCTCAATAACGTTATCTATACAATCATTTTCAATTATTTAAATTTCATAGACACTAAATTTGGATTCCAAGACCTTTGTATCGTTATAATGAACGCCATATCAAGATATTGTATCATTAATGGGGAATATTCCATCAAGATGCAAGGTAACCGTGGTTCCGCCTGCATTTAGCTGTCAATTTCCCGATAATCTTGTATGATCGTGATTATAATATTTATTGGAAATATAATATCAACTATGATCCCCGTATAAAGTATTTAAATTGATTTTGAGTTGCATACAAAGACTGTTACGTCATCAAGTAAAAGAAAATTATGACAAAGGTAAAAATCACGCATTCGTCTCTCTTCTCTAAACATATGACCCTAAATGAGTACCTGAACCACAAAGTACAAACACGTGTGGTGACACACACGGCCACAAATGATGCAGAGCAAGAATATTTTTCTTTTCTGAGCTTCTGAATTAAACGTCGCATTAAAAGTAACCATACAGAGTATCTAGATGTGAATGACTTCACGCTTCCTCCCTAACTACACAAGCAGAATACAACTGTTCCACATTTCACACAATCCGCATCGTTAACGACAATGCGATGTGATACAGATATCGCTGAGCCGATTGCGCGGGCGCAGCGAACGAGCCCATAAATGGCGTCGCGAGCGTTCATTAGGACTGATCCGGCTGACTTGATGAGGCTTGATGTTTGATTCAAATGCCTGACAGTCGTGATTGTTGCGCATTGTTTTCAGAAGCCTTGTTAAAGTTTGATTATTTTTAAGTTCAGTTACTAGATAGATAAATGATATAAATTAAATGGAAGTTATTTGATGAATAACGTAGAGCAATTAATAAGAAATGCTGAAATAATGCTTTAATTATAGGAAAAACAACATTAATAAGTGAATAACATAACAGTTCCTCATGGATCAGCGACTTAAAATAAATAGGTAAGAATAATTCTCATACGCGGAAGTTCAATAAAATTAATTCAAATAATTAAGCAATTTACAATAATCTAGAAATAAAATGCAGATTATTGTGAGAAAATTTGTCAAAGCCGCAATAATAAGATACATTTTAAACGAAGGAATAATTTAACCAAAATGTCAATTAGAATGGATATTTAAATTTGACGCATAGACAGTGGAATATTTTTATCAAAATGTTAAGGCCACTAGATGGCCTCAGTTAAACGAGCAACAATTTGTTTTTAACTGACAAAAAAAATAGATATGCACATTCTCTTTATGGGAACAAAGAAATCATTTTAATTGTTGAGCAACATCTTAAAACAATGGCTGATTGAAATCATCGGGTGCATCCATTTTTAAAGTATGATTATATTTCCATACTGGTAGTATCTACCTATTATAATTAATGTAATTTTCTTTATCATGAGACTAGATAGAACCAACTTTAATAAAGGACCACTGTTCTTTAAATTTAATTTCACGCATGTCAAAATGAACAACTGTACGACTAACTTTGTTCAAACTAATTAAATTAAAGGACATAAAATCAAGTATTCCACATGCTCCAGTTTGGCCAAAGGACGAGGGAACGTAGCCATTCTAAATGTGATAGCTAGCTAAATTACAATACGGTAAAGGGAATCGATGTTCGCAACGAGAACAAGCATTGATTCAATTTGAATTGTAGTTGAATTGAGAAACTTTAATGCTGTTATAAATTTATATTAGAAACTGGTACGAACAAGGCATCAATTTAGGGAAATAGACTGCTAGACAAGCAATAAGACTGGGCGAAGTGCTAATGTTATCTACATCACTAAGTACTAACCTATGCGTTTAGTACTGTTTGTTTAATAGAAATACTTAACTAAATTAATGTTGAACTGTATCCATGCACTACAGAAAATAATGAGGTAGCTTACTTTGTTTAAAAAATAAACACAATACTCCATTCTGTATTGCATTTCATAATGTAATTTTAACAGGTGGTGGGCTTAAAACTATGGAATCAATTATGGACCCTGTCGGGCACAGCATTGTTTAATAGGAGGCACAACTCATTACAGAAAGATTATTGTTTACTAAAAGTCACTATTATATTCAACCTCTTATAATCGTCAAAACTTCTTATGATGATATCCTTAAAGATAAAAACAATGATGTACAACACAAAATTGCATGTACTTACTTACATGTAACAGCATTATTGCAAACAAAGTTGGTCAAATCATATTAGTACATAATACTTAACCAACTAAAAACAAAGAATCTACTTCACACCAGGCTAAAACTGATATAAATGCAAATGCCACCATCAAACGTCTGCTGAACATCTGCCAAATACTAAACGTGAATACGCAACTAAATCAATGAAGCACGATAACGCTTTTAAAAAAAGGTGCAAAAAAAAAACAGTTCGCCCGTGGCCAGGGAGTATAGTGGAGTGGACCATTCGCATGCATCTGCAGAGGTAAGTTTTTGTTCCAATAGGTATGCGGAGGTTTGTCGAAAGATTATCTTTAATCTATTGATAAGTTAGTAATCCCAAAAAAAACAAGCATAAAACATTGAAGAAGACAAAAGTTTTTAGCATTTGGTTATCTACAAAGTATCTGGTATGTAAATCAATAAATCCTTAATTTGAAATACATTAATTTAAATACCTATTCATGCGGCATTTTTATCTCGTTGATTTTGGTGAATCTTTTAAGTTGGAATCTTGATAAAGCTGTACATATCTTATTTATCATTTCGCACGGTTTTAATCTGTTAATACCCTCACACTTTTCATCTATGAATATAAAAACAGTTGTATTATTCAAATATTTGATATATTCCTGTCATAACTCAGCTGATTAACACCATGTTTTGACATGTTCGATAAAACATCATGAATATCTACACCAAGTTAATCCATCGATTTGAATTTTTACTAAATGAGTGTTGTCATATACACAATTACTTGAAACCAACAGCTTCTATCAACAATTTTTCCTCGGGTTAAAAGTTGTCACTTCATTTTTCTTGTTTAATCCTATTATTTCTTTGTGTTTATATTTTTACGTTAACATCGTGGTTTTCGTCAGCTACATTTACAAATTGATTTATTAATCTTACATCTTTTCCATATTCACATAAATTACCTATTATTATAAAAGGATTATTCAAATTTGCATCCCAAGATCTGACTACAAATAGATTGTATACAAGTTCTGAACGTCGGAAATTCCTAAAATGTTATTTGCCTAAAGCCAAACTAAAAGGACTTAATACCGTTTACGATATTCAAGCTGAGCCAGTTATGGTGCTCTTATACTAAATGCCTATTCAACTTGCAACAGAAGCACACATTTGCATGTACCAACTTCATAAGGCCAGTATGCCTATAATGACTCAGTATGTACAAGTTGCCGACCGAGCAAAGATTGTATCACATTATTTATAGCATAAAGTCATGGTTCAATACCTTTGGGCTTATTATTATTCATTGGTGCCGTGTAGGAAATCTTTTGCCGCTCTAAGGCAAGTGTCTGATAATGACAAAGTGTAATCTGTAGTCTGCTTTGAATTTATCCCTACGGGGTTTCTAGACAAATAAAAGTGTGGCTAATATCAATTTTAATCGATCTGGAATGATATTTGTTTCTGTTCTCATATTGGTATTACAATTTTGTTCCAAGTTCAAAATAGTTTACTCAGATGACAGCTTCATATTGGTATAATATATGGACGGTACCGTATCTTAAATTTGGAGCCTCCGGAATCCAATCAAAAACATTCATATTCAATTAATCGTTAGACGCCACTAATTTTCTATCACCGTTAATGGCCTGTGCCGGTAGCAGAATAAAATTCCCTGTTATAAGAAGATAAGAAATAATATTTGAAATCACAGTAGCGTCCATTATAGTCGTTTCGTAATTTATTTGTTGGACCAACGATAAATAAGCGGACGTCTATGACTTTTTATCAAAAAATGCCTTCGGGCAGGATTCCCTAAAGTTTCAACGAATAAAACTACTTTGGTTGGAATTTCTCCGAGACTGCGTGCGTGGACGATCGTTTTGGTGCTATTATCTCGGGAACCGGTTTGTTTGGGCGAATTTGAGACAATGGCGGCGGTTTGCGCGTGCGCATATACGTGATTCGTTGTTCCGGGACGGTGTATCAAGTTTATTTCAGCTGCGAGCGTTGTATGAAATAATATATCATAATTTTATGCCTTATACGACGCTGTAGGTTGCTAGAGGTATATATGCATCGATTGTTATACAAAGACGATTGCAGAAATATATATAAGGAATTGAAGAATTTAATTATTGTGCTTGTACGCATATTCTGCAAATAATCGATAATAAAATCATCTCAATCAATTTCCAGATTCTTCTCAGATTCTTCTGCCTTAATATGCTACATTTATATTTTAAACCTTCAACAGAAAAAATATCCACATAAAGATTATAATTAACCACAATTTGTACCACCAGGATTCCTCTGTCCACTTAATAACGGGCCACATGAAGCTAAAAGGTTTTTTAAAGTTGTAAAACTTCTGTAATTGATCTTTTTGACCGCAGATCGTCCTTTAAACGTCACGATGATCAGCAGAACACTTAGTCAAAGGCAAGTACATGGTTCCAGACTCAAGTGTGGTTAATAGTCGCAAAAGGAATTAATATTTTTGGTGTGACTACGTCCACGTATTTTGAGGCTTGAATCGGTGAGTTGGTGGGTGTTTTTTTTAATTTCTTCTTTAGTTATTTACTATAGAAAAAGATATATAAGATCTGAATTAAATTTAATGCGATTTATTATTTTAGTTTTATTATTTGTTTTTTCAATAACATGATTATTAGACCTAATATTGTAAGATTTTATTGGGTTGAGATGGTTTAGGTTTAGTTTCTTATTGTTTAGTAATTTATTACCAAAATTTAAAATCTTATAATGCTGATATATTAACTGCACTAACTAATCGAGTTGGGGATGTTTTTATTTTAATAGTAATTTCTTTTCGCAAATTGCATTTAGGGATATATGTAAAACCGAATGATAAGCCTTCTTTTTTTTCTTGCGAGCTGCTTGTATATGATCTTTGCTGAGCATTTCTATAACCGGGCAGTTATTGAATCTCCAGCCAATGGGGGAAAGTGAAATACTTAACCTAAGCTAACTACTTATACTACACTAACATCATGACTACTAGCAACAACAGCACTAAGGGGGACCCCTAGTTGGACTTGGAATCAGGCGCTGTTTCTTCTTCCCAGCGGAAGAAGAAACGCTGCTTATATAAAGCGGTGAAGGGCGGTCGTTGTTGGGGGATGTCTTTTGTAATTTCGTAGAGAATAGATTTTAATCTATTTCAAATCTGTGAGTTTTTTAGTTTTAATTTGATTGGTCTTGTTTCTCATTTATTTAAATCAACTAGTGGACTTTACAATGAAGAAAAAATTCTATATCGGATTCTATTAAGTTTTTTGACTTATAAGAATCTGATAAGAGCTTATTCACTTCCCTAATCAAAAATAATAGTAGATCTAAATCCAGCTTGACTAAAGTATCTTTGTATTTTTTTACTTACTAAGCAATATTATCATTAAGGATAATAACTCAATTTGTTGATCTCATAATGCTTCCTTTTCCAGGAGTCAGAAAATTCAAACCACTTCAAACCAAGCAGCCCTGTCCATGTGGTAAGGATACGTAACGAGGGATTCTGTAACCTATGTTTATAGTAATTGAGCTCATAATGGCATACGATGGCGGTCATTATCGGCGATTCCTGTGTAAGGAACAGAAGTTGTTATTTTGCAAAAAAAACGCCTGTTTATATCAAAAATATAGTTAGTGATGACACTAGCTCCAGCGTTTCATTGCGAAAAGGGAGGCAAACGCAAAACGAAAGCAGATGGCAGCACCAACGTAAGTTTTCAACACAACCAATCAGAATGAGTTAAATTGTAATTGATGATGATTAGTATCAAAGCAATAATATCGATATTATAACATCACCGATACAATATTATCGATCTATGGCAATCCTAGAAGGCGTATTTTTCCATTTGTTACTCTTATGTGAATTTATTTCTTACATTAACCTGCATTATTCTCATTCTATTTCTCACACTAGGTACTGTAATGGAATTGTCATGAACCACTTACTATTTTGAAAAGAGTATTCTTGGAGTTTCTTGCCGGCTCTTCTCCATGCAACCTACCTTTTGGAACCGTGCACCTAGTTTTGACGTTTTAAAAGTGCCTGTAATCTGGTATATTTGAAATAAAAAAACTTTGACTTTGATATCATACAATAGCGTTCTTCTGCAACAAAATGCAATCACCAACTGTCCATCAAACATGGTGATTAGGTAAATGTAACATCTAACCATCATACAACTTACATCTAAATTAACAGTCCTGAAAAATGATACCTAAGCGGCACAAAAAGTGCCTCCTGACACTACGCACGTGATTCATTAAGATCTAATCGCCACTAAAGTACCGAAGTCTGAGACCGATTGCATTGAATGGAACCGTATCAGCTCAGATCTGGTTTCGTAGAGAATTATAATTTCAATTCAAAATGTGAGCCGTAGATTTAAAATTGATTTAATTAGCTGTGTCTTTAATGGTACCTGGTTCTTTTTATTTATTTCATAATTTATGTGCACTCAACACTTAATAAAAGATGAGTTAATCAGGACCATAGGCAAAGGCACTGCTTGTTCCTTAAAGTAATCTCTTTCAGCAGACATATGAGAGGAGAATTTAGAACGAGAAATGTAGACAATAGTGGGTAAAAACAAAAGAAACCGATAAATATACACCGTGGCGTGGGCCCGAGGTACCTAAAAGATTGTAAGCACGCCTTTCTGATGGTATTATGAGTCAAATGTTATATCAACGAAAGTCCAACTCAGTTTTTTTTTCGGTTCTTAATTAATCAATTAACTTTAATAGTTCCTTGTAAACAATACCTTAGGTTGAACTGGCAACATTTATAAGTTATCGTGTGAGTGGATAAGAAACTTCTCACTTCACAACCCTCCCCAACAAATAAGATATACGGCGAGAGGGGTATGGTATGATAAAAGTCGCAACGCCGCGTTCATAGGACTAGTTGCTATAGATATTTTTGGATTTGTGAATTTCCGTAAGTAACGAATATTTCTAAAATTAAGTTTTATTCAACAAAATATATCCTAGCTTTCCTTCTCCGATTAGGCATCGGAATCGAAGGTTAACATCTTTCGGGTATCTCGGGGCCACGGTGTGTAGACACAAAGAAACACATAAATACAAAAAGAATAAAAATATACAATAAACTTACATAAAATGCATTCATACTTGTTAAGTATAAAACTTTGGATGTTGAAGGTATGCTCTATGATTTGAAAGACCGAAAGCGGTCTTGAGTATGTCCTTTGTCGAGTACATCTAGTCTTTCATGAAGTCTTCAACTCATTTGATCCCTCTTTTAGTTTATAGTTTTAGTCTAGGATACAATTTAGTTAGATTAACTTGTGTGGAACTTAACTTATAAATACAAAATTATTAAGTATATGACATTGTAATAAGTACAATTGGAAAAATAAACCAAAAATAAAAGCCCAATTATATGCAAAACAGAACCATTAAATATTTCCATTAAAATATTACCACACAAAAATTCTTATTAAATCTAAATAATCATCTCGAAAGAGTTGCATGACATGCCTTCACACTACGGTCGAAAACAATTCTAAAACTATCATTTTATTTCTCACGCTCTAAGGCGAGTCATCTCGAAACGAATTTGAGGAAGTCGTCGCTATTATCTTCCTTCAACTAAGTCAAACAAACCGAGAAATGGTCGCATGCCTTAACTTAAGAAACTGGTTTCGTAACTTTTAAATTTTATTTACCTAGGCAGGTGTCGCTTGTGACGAGAATAACACGACTCGTAAATATTAAGTGAAAACATGTAAATATGGTTTAAAATGCTCTTTACATTAACATGTTTTTCGTAAGTTATTCGAACTGCCGATATACTGAGGGGCTTGTGGCTATCGATTTGCTAGGTTAAGCTACGTGTACGGTATTGTACCGCACAACTTTTACTGATAAGTTGATATGATATTAAATGATACGAGTCCTTTAAAGTCCAACAGTTTAATGCACTAAGTTAACACCAAAGTTCAGACAGAAATAGTTGTTAAAAATAAATGATATTGATAAGTGAGAATACGGTGCATTCGATGACCGGTTATGAACTGAATTGTAACTAAATAATAATGACTGAAACTACTTTCTAAACTGTAAAGTACGAGAATCATGCAGTAATTAATGATACACCTTCATTCATATCATTATTATGCAACTGCCTATTGCCAGGCAGTATGAGTTCGTCATGCTCACTAAAATGTCCTGCTGACGGTGGCGTCGTGCATCCGATCGTTGAGTTCCCTGCAACATGGTTGAGCTGAGCGATGCGGATGTGCACGTCATGCTCGTGAACGGGTGCCGTCTGTCGGGACTGGTCAGCTCTTAACTGCTGTGGCAATCCCAAAAGGCGTATTTTTGTATTTCCTAGGTAGGTACTCATATATGAGTTTATTTCTTACATTAACCTGCATTATTCTCATACTATTTTTCTCACGATACTGTAGTGAAATTGTCATGATCTATCTAAAAAGAGTATCCATGGAGTTTCTTGCCGGTTCTTCTCCATGAGACCTACCTTTTGGAACCGTGCACCTAGTTTTGACGTTTTAAAAGCACCTGTAATTTGGTCTACTTGAAATAAAAAAACGTTGACTTTGAATGAATTATAAAAGGTGGCGGATATGCTGACGCAGTAAGTACAATAATTTCGCAATGTACGGTTGCACTGTACAATACTCTTGCCGCGGTCAGTTTACGGATGGGTGGTCATACGAATACCTACCTATGACAGTCGTTACGGTTAGTCAGAAGCCTGAAAGTATGACAACTGGTATAACCTCAGGATATCGCTCTCTAGACCTGATAAATTACAACGTTCTAAATGCTAATTAACAACAGTTTTTTTTCCCGTGTGAGGACGCTCTACAATATAAACAACACGTGTCTATTCCCAACATGCAGTGAGGAACATGTTGGGAATAAATAGCACGTGTTTTAAGATTCAACAAAACCCAGCACGCTTGGTGGTAGGATCTATACGGTCCGCCTGGCTAGCTACCACCCTCACGTATAATCTGGCTCCAAGCAGTTTACTGTGTTCCGTCGTGTGTATGTGAGAGCTAGAATGCTATATAAGAATCCCTCTATATCTATGTTACTTGGATTCTTGTGATCTGTGGATCTTAGACCCTGTCTGCGGTTACCAAAAGCACCTTTTTAAAGACAAAAGATTGTTCGAAATCAACAAAAACCATTTTCAAATCTGAGGCAACTGTTTATCTACCTCGCACCGAACCACGAACTCCCAAAAGCTTTTTTATCGACATGCGGTGTAACGAGGAAGCTCAATGCTAGTCTACAATTAACCTAATGCATTTCTTACTGGCCCACGAGAGGCCCTGAGAGGGCCCACCGGAGTCCTTTATTATAAACTCATTTAGAGATAATGGTACTGTTACATAAGTGCGGAAGTAGGACCGAAACTTGTGAGAATTGGATAGGGAAAGAAGTACAGTCAATCAAAGAGGTAAGTATACAGCCACCTGATTCAAAACTATTCGATTAGTCAGTTGTCCAACGATTCGGTAAGCTATCTCTTTTGCTCTCGTTACGAGAATCGTAGACGGAACGAGATAACAAACCAAATCGGTCAACAACAACTTATCGCAAAGGTTCTAGATCGAGAGGCAAACCACTAATTAAATCGTATTTTAACAGACCTATGCGTGTGTCGAGTGGCCACGAGTTTGCCATCGCTGGTCTGAGCATATGTTGCTTGTAAAAAAATATTACGCACAAAATTACAATGACAATTACCCGCATAGTGTATTGATATCCGTTATTTGCTTGTACACCTAACTCTTTTGTCGACTGTACATAATATGTTCGGAATTATCATAAGAACGTCATCTGATTATCTACTTTGGGACCGTTGATGAGATGTTTCAAAAATAAATTGGAATTAAATTAGTTAAGACAAAAAGAGCTTTTTGGTATACCTAAACTATGTAACAAAAAAAAAAAAAAAATTTTTGTTCGCAATTCACTACGACGAAAAGGAAAACTGTCAAAAAAAAATTGTTTTTATCAAGGCTGAAATGTCTAGGAATCATGGAGGGTGGTTTTTGCCCAGCAGTGAGTTTATACAGAATGACAATAACTGTTAAAAAAAACCTAAAAGCTCCTTGGCTTAAATCCAATACATTAATTGAGTTAGCCCCTTTTAGAGTAATGAAAGGTCATTTAACGTAAAGGGCTTTCGACAAGGTTTCTAAATTCTATTACGTCAAGAGCTCGCCCTACCCGTTACAGTAAAAATGAGAACACAAAATTTAGCATAATGTAAACACAAAATAACCATTGTTATGCAAAACAAAACCAACGCCAAAACAAGACACAATGTCTTCACAACTACTATTAGCAATACCGCCAGTCAACTAGTAACATACATAGTCGAAACACATTACCTCTTCAAAACTAACATTGCACAATATCGCAATACTTCTTGGTTTCTTATTTCGTAACTGTTCGTGTGAACTCGCTCAACTAATGTCCTTTACGTTTGTTTTATTGGTTACGTTACGCATAACGTAGTACCCCGAAAAGGTCACATTATTTTAGGAATATTTTTACTGTTACAGTCGGCTGGTTTCCCACAGCTGGGCAACAGCTAGAGCGAGATGTTTTATAGTCTTTCGATTTATTTACCGACGTCCTCTATTTCTATGTTTGTTCGTATCTCAAACTACTTTGTAGATTATCCTACGGTTTTCACCACCTCTTATCACCTGTCGGCCAAGGTTAGCTGATTGTTGACCTTTTGTCTCCTCCCTTCCGGCTTCCTGCTCCACTCCCACACTGAATTTCGACAAATCATTCTACGACAAGAGTTTACTTCGACACTATGAAACTCCCGACATTACGCTACTCCGACAATTATGGAACTTCGACACCCTAATTTGGGGCACCCCGACACGGATAGGTTAGGTTCGGTTACTTTAAACCCCAGTGCGAACAACTAAACTACTGAACCGTGATGAAACTTGGTACAGAGATAGTCTGGAACCCGAAGAAGGACATAGGATACTTTTATTGCGAATAAAATAACTTTAAAAAAAAGTAAAAACCGACTTCAAAAAAAACTAAAAGGAGTAAAATAATTACCATATTATAAAACTAACAGTTTTAGAAGTCGGTGCAATTTTACACTGATATATTTGAAGGCACCGATTTCTGAAACTGTTAGTTTTATAAGGCATGTATTTAACGCGGCGACAAACTAATCTGATTTAGGGTTTTAAAAATAATTAAAATGGGTAGCAAAAATAATAGGTTGGCAGCTACAGTGAAGTAGCATTTTAAGTATAAAGTAGCATATAATATACAGGGTGGAATCGATAAGTGTCAACAGACGATTTTTTCGTCAATTTAAGAGATATTTAAAAAGTTAAGGCTAATATCAAAACTAGGCTAAATGGAAAGTAAAATAATATTAATAACTTCAGGAAAAAGAAGAGCCAGATATTGAAAATTTTAACTTTCGCTCCCTCCATACATTTGGTATGAGATTTTCGTTCAAGTGATCATACTGATCATACTTCGTAATCTCTCTCTTCCTTACTCCAATCGATAAACTTCGCTCTATCTCCATCGTCTGTGTAGGTAAACCTTCATATCACCGATTCCTTAGCACTACCTAAATCAATCCCGGGATTTCGAACAGGGAACAGACAATTTTGTAGTTCTAGATTGCCTACGTAATGCGATAGCCTCGATCGTATGCGATATTTTCATGGCTAATAAATAATAATAATATTGGAACCACTTTGTTTAATTAATACGAGTACTAATAGTTCAATGACAATGTTTCTTATTACATGGGACTAAATACCGTCATTACAAACTTGTGGCTGTATTACAGAACACCTATGCCAACGTTTTAAGAGAATAGGCATTAGGTGTACTTTTTTTAAATAATTAAATAAAAATTCCAAAAGAACAAAATTTTCCTTGAATTTGTAAATCCAGTCTTTCTCAATAGTTTTTTTTAAACCTGTTATTGTTCCTTTTCAGCCAGTTCAATTGATTAAAATTTTAAATAAAGAATGTTGCAGACTTTGTCAATAGGTACAAGAAAGAAATATTTATTATTCATTGTTTTTGTTGATTTATTAATCCTGTCATTCAATAACCAATTTAGCTCGAAAGTCAAATGCAAGAAAATTATTAGCTTCCTGAATATCTCGTAAGTATACAAAATGTCACACAAAATGTATGGAAGTAAGTAAAATCGAAATTTTCGATCTATAGCAATTATTTTTCTAAAAACGATTTATGTTATTTTAGTGACTAGGTGGTCTAGTTTTGATATTAGCCTTAAGTTTTGAAATATTTCTTAAATTGACGGAATAATCGCCTGTTGACACTTAACGATTCCACCCTGTATAATAATATGATATGGTAATTATTTTACTCCTTTTATTTTTTTTTGGAGTCGGTTTTTACTTTTTTTTTAAAGTTATTTTATTTTTCGATTTTTAGTGGCATTATCAGTACACAAAGCATGCAATTACAGCAATCTCGGGTAATTGGCTGTTATCCATTGAAGAGTTCCATTGTCAATCTCCGAGGTTCTTCATCAGATCTTCACCAAATTTAAATGGAACCATTTCGGAAGAATACTCTTTCAAACAAAAAAGGAATTTTGCAAATCCGTCTATAAACGACGGAGTTATGCCCGAACATACATAAAAATAATTACATTCTCCACATAGCAGTAATCAAAAAAATGCTCACAAAATAAAAAGTACTGAACCAAATTGGATTAAATTTTTATGGGACCAAATGGCAAGCATACTGCATCGAAGAAAAAAGAATCACACTAATCGGACTAGAAACCTCGGAGTAATCGGTGTACATACATAAATAAAAAAAATACCGACCGAATTGAGAACCTCCTCTTTTTTTTGAAGTCGGTTAAAAAACGCGGAATACGCGATAAACGACAAAAACGCGGGCGACCTTTCGTTTCAAATAAAAAAAAGCTTGCCTGTGTCCATCCTTTAACATATTTTTACATATGCAAAGAATTTTATACCATCGCGTATTATGATATTTTGTAATTCAGTATCATAAAAGTTTATGTCTCACGATGTATGGTATACATAATGCATGGTGTATAACTTGGTCTAGGCTGTTTTATCGTGTGTCTAAAGAAATAGTGTGTTATTTTTGTATTCGTAGAATTGTCAACTAACTGTTGCCAGCGGTTGCACTCCGATCCTAGGAGAACTACTTCATATGCCCGCATAAAAAGTATTTTATTTACTAGTCCAGGTCATGGTTTACCTGTGCGGAAAATTTCATCCAAATCCGTTCAGCCGTTAAGGCGTGATTGATTAACAAACATCTAAACTCACAATCTTACAAACATCCAAACTTTCGCGTTTATAATATTAGTAGGATAGGATAGGATTATAGTATCGTATTAGTAGGATCACAAATTTTATTTCGCACAAAATCAACAACAAAACTACAAAAACCGGCCAAGTGCGAGTCGGACTCGATCTATAAAAATGGCACAAAAATCACGTTTGTTATATGGGAGCCCCCTTAAATATTTATTTTATTCTGTTTTTTAGTATCTGTTGTTATATCGGCAACAGAAATACATCATCTATGATCAACTGTCTAACTATCACGGTTCATGAGATACAGCCTGGTGACAGACGGACGGACGGACTGACAGCAGAGTCTTAATAGGGTCCCGTTTTACCCTTTGGGCACGAAACCCTGAAAATGTACCGAAAAATTATTTCATTTGGAATGTTTCAGTAGCAGCCTAGAGTCTGCATTTGTGCCCGATTGATGACAATAGGCTCGCCCTTTATTACATGGGACTTAAGTCATCATCATCATCATCTGCCTAGCCTTTTCCCAACTATGTTGAGGTCGGCTTCCAGTCGAACCGGATGCAGCTGAATATCAGTATTTTACATGGAGCGACTGCCTATCAGACCTCCACAACCCAGTAACTGATACGATACTCTTGGTAAGACTGGTTGTCAGACTTTCTGGCTTCTGACCAACAGTAACGACTGTCAAAGATCTACAAATGACAGCCGGGACCAACGGCTTTACGTACTTTCCGAGGCACGGAGGAAACTCGCTATGGTAAATGGTCACCCATCCACAGACCAACCTCGGCAAGCGTGGCTTAACCCGGAAGATCGGTCTATGCGGCTGTAATTATTTAGCCACGAGCTCCTCCTTGGCACTTAAGTACAACGGCGAAATAAGGATGCACTATACACCCCTGCCCAACCCTTCGCTAAATACAGGCGTGATATTATATTTATTCCATCCACTATCTTCACAGTATAATAGCAAGACAGACAGTACGCGCTCGTAACAAAAAGGTAATAATACACATTCTACAATAACTTGACCCCCTTCCGGCGCATACGCAGATTAGTCATCAAAGTAATACAACGTAACGTATTTCATCATACCAAATAACGTTTTCGTGAGCATGTCCGTCCAGGGGTCGAGGGTTCACTCCCGCGCATGTTCTCGGAATCTAAGACGTTTTCGGTAATTTTGTGTATTACTGTAATAGTAATACTGCTTTGTTTTACTGTGTGAAGTTAAGTTATACATAGCCATAGTGTCTTAACACACTATGCCGAAGGTACGCGACCGGAGTTCGGCATGATTACGCCTGCAATGTTTGAATTACTGACGACACATTGTGCCGAAATTACGTTGCGTTTTAGCGTACAGCCGAACTTCGGTCGGGCGTAAGTTCAGCGACAATTCGGCGGCAACGTATTCTGTAGAGCACACATTATACGCGACCGAAGTTCGGTTCAATTGTCGACGAGGATTCGGGGCGGAGAGCAGCGGGAGGCAGGCATGCCCGCGCCCCACGTGTCCGCCCACAAGTTTGCGCAACTGAATTTCTTATTACCCCGCACGGAATTTAGATTGATTAAAAGTAAAAATGAACTTTTATTCCCAAATAAAAATGTTATGTCACAGAAAATTTCGATGCCATGCATAAATTAATGAAGGCACGACGACACAGCTGACGGGTACGACTAGCGCGATATCGCTCCACGCAGTCAGTTAACTCGAGACACTAAAATTACTCAGATACAGAAGAATACCATGTTTCATTCCTTGAAAACTTTTTTTTGTTTTTTCTGAAAAATATCTATGCAGGGTCAATCAGTGTCACCAGTAGATGACGCGGTTTGAAGGAATTACACGAATTCGTTTACACCCTTTATATTATTCCATGCTGCCATGCAAGAAAAAGAAACTCAATACAAGATTCAACCCTTTGAAACTTTACCATACGATCTTTAATGGACTAAATGTATTAAAAAAATCAACAACATTTATTAGAAATACCCTTAATTTTAAAATTCAAAAGTAATATTATCCTAAATCGATCCATAATGCCTTTGATTGATCTACCCATCCTCACCAGGGTCCAGTTGCTTAAAAGAACCCATTATTCCTTTGATATGAACCGCACACATACGTAATTGTTGTCCAAATCGATAATAGTGATGTACCCAAATTGATATCGAATAATTTCGATTACACGAACGATTTGAAGCCATCATCATTGTAAATGTTTATAATAAAGGTTATGAAAGGTGAATTTCGTATCATAAAGGTTTTTGGAGTGATAATCCTAATATTAGGGAGATTTGAATGACATTTGTACTTTGGGAAGAACACGTGTTTCATTATAAAGCTTTTTTTGTAATTGAAATAGGGTGAATCTCCCCTCTTGATAATAATTTTGACAATTGGAGAAACATCGGATAGTATTACTTCATATTTTCCAATAAATTTTGAAACAGCTTTATCGCTCCATTAATTTGTTACAACCACAAATCATTGTTATGCTTTTGTTAGTATTTTGAAAAAAGAACATCAATCTTTTTTTTATATAAAATTTCTATCATCTGTCTAATCTATTCCTAAAGTCAATTACAATTTACTTAAGTATTGAAGTCATTGACGTTATTAAACAAACTATTCCTCGAGTAGATCGTAGCCACAGATCCGTACATCTGAGATGCGCGAGCGCATGACATCAGCGGAATCGGGGCCGGCCGCCCACCTCCATTAGACGTCTAGACGAGTGGACAATTGTTATCTATTATCTGTGCATCTTCCAAAAGTACCTTTCATAGTTATACTTTTTTACTTTTTTTAGGCATAAGGCATCTTTGGTTACAGAAAAGCTTATTCTTTTTGTGGCACAAGTTGCAATTACTTGGAATTTCCTGTTGAGTCAAATGCTAAATGAGTCATGCTGAATTGAATTTAAGCTAAAGCGCCAAATATATTCGCACCAATTATATGTATTTAGCACGAATTAAATCCAACTAAACATATTGCTATTCTTTACTTACAGATAAAACAAGAAAGGGATGGAAGAATAGAAGAACTGTCAAATTAATTTGAACTAAAATTTCCAAACAGATTTAGACTTTGATGATTTTTGGCAGCAAGGCAAATACTTAACATCACGAAAATTCAAAACTGTAACTGCGAGCACAGCAAGGCATTTTCTTCTTAGCCCCAGCTATGGTGGAGTCAGCTTCCAGTATAACCCGACGCGGCTGAATAACAGTATTTTACACGGAGTGACTGCCATCAGACCTCCGCAACCAAGTTACTGGGCAAATACTAATATCCTAAGATTAGACAGGTGATCAGACTTTCGGGCTTTTGACTACCCATAACGACTATCGTAGGTTAAATGATGGAATCAGGCGTTACTTTGCGGAAATCCATAACATACAAAAATGCAAATAGAATATCTAGCTTTAATTCCGCTGAACAAGATCGCTAGTTTGGATGCAGTATGCAGCACCACCCTCCCGTCCACAAATATATGCACATGCAGAAAGAGTGAAAAAATAATGCAACATGCAACCAAACCAATACACGACACGTGTTTCGCCCCTGCACGGGGCATCCTCAGGATATGTTGACTCCTCGACCGCTAGGATGCGAATCCGATAGCGTTGCATTATTTTTTCACTCTTTCTGCATGTGCATATATTTGTGGGCGGGAGGGTGGTGCTGCATACTGCATCCAAACTAGCGATCTTGTTCAGCGGAATTAAAGCTAGATATTCTATTTGCATTTTTGTACTATCGTAGGTATTCGTATGACACCTGGGAGTGACGGTTTAAAATTCTCTTCGAGGCCCGGAGGGGTCTCGATGTATGAATGGTCACCAATCCACGGACTGGCAAGCTACGAGCCACTCGTATAAACTGTCCGCTGGCACAGAGAGTAGGTACGGTACAAAATCGAGCATAGTTATCGATAAGGAGATACGATACAAATATGTATTTGATCGCAGTTACAACTTCCGCCAGTCCTTATGGCGATAGAAGTCGCCATTATCACCATAAAAGTACCCGTTTTAATGAGCGCAAAACAAAGGGATATGCCGCACAGTGCCCGTACCATTGGTTTTGTAACTAAAGTGATGAAGAAGAGAAAACTCTGGGGAGACGTTCGAGAAGTTTTTTAAGAGATCAGATAGTGTAAAAAACAGCAGTATGCAATAGGAGACGCAAAACCCAGGAACAAACTCAGTTAAGGACAAGACTGAATCAAAAAAAAATATGGAGAATGACACATCTGAACGGCTCGAGTGCTGCGAGCGATCTTATTCTTGCTGCCAATTTTTTTGTCAATAAATAGAACATATTTTTTTGACACTTCGCTACGTTTTATTATGCTCTAGCATAATAAAACGTATCGTTTGAAAAAAGAATCGTTGCAATAGAATCAAAATCAAATCAAAATAATTTATTTGTTAAACATAAGTTTGAGAGAATTTAAATACCTACATAGATTACAAAGGCATGTGAAGAGGAGAGATGAAACGCATATGTGACGAAAAGAGTTATGAATATAAATGTGGATGGATGGAGAGGAAGAGAAAGGCCAAAGAAAAGATGGATGGATGGTGTAAAGAATGATATGAAAGAGAAGGGTGTCAGTGATATCATCACGGTTGACAGGACGGGATGGAAGAAGAAAACGTGTTGCGCCGACCTCAAGTAACATGGGATAAGGGCAGGAAGAAGAAGAATAAGAGACAAATGACACTTGCCCGAATCCGAATTCGTGAAAAATAAATACTGCTCTATACAAAATAATCAATGTTGCTTATAAAAATGTGTGAAACAGTAGTTTTTTTTTCACAAATTCAGTTTGTCCCGCAGTAAACGTTATAAGTACAGAATGATGATCAGAGTTCATGGTTTTCGGATTTAAAGTGATAACATAATGTTGTTAGCAGAATGAGTACCCGTCTTCGCTCTCATTCGATTCTCACCTCTTCTCTATCACTTCGAACCAATAGTACAGGAGCTAGTGTGAATCCCCGCACATTACATGACATATATGGCCATCTGATAGCGGACCACTATTTATTACCACGGCCCTGTGCCTTACCAGGGTAAGGTAAGAATTACCTACCATTGTAAATTCCCTCATAACAGATTTTAAAACTCCCGTTCTTACTTTAACATCCTTGTTTGGGAAGAAGGCTGTGCACCAAATGTGGCAAATTATAAGTGATGCTGGCAGGGACCAATTCCACTAGCAAAATTGTTGCCAAACGGAAACGATTCACAACCGTCACTCAGTTTTTGTTTACGAAAACTGTTAAAATTATTGGTTTTATTTTTTTGTGTCAAACAAGTTGATGGGTTTTGAAATTGAAAGCTGTCTGAATGAACGGTTCGGTCTTGGTTCGGTTGCGATTTATCAAGATTTCTTTTAGGAGAATTGGGCCCTTGTTTTATATTATAACTAGCGAACCGCTCCGACGTCGCTCGGCAACAATTAAATTACCTAAATTTAGATGAAAACTGCATCAAAATCCGTTGAGCAGTTTAGAAGAAGTAATCAGACAAACAGACACGGAAACCGACTTCAATTTATACTATTTCAATAATCACAAGTCGGATAAGTTATTGTTTTTTAAAAGAATTATGTTTAAATGACAGAAATCTTTTTCGTTACATAAAACTAAACTTTTTTTTTTTTGGAATAGAATAAGTAAAGTCGATCGTAAAGTTTGATAATATCGATTTTTTTTGCGTTTTATCTGTTTTATTTCACTTTACAACCGCGAAATCTGAAGAGAACATATTTCATTAAATTCTAAGAACTAGTTATTAAAACTAGCAGGTTATCAGCCCGTATTTTGTTAATTTCATCATCTTACATGACTGAATATGTCTAGACTAAAGAGATTCATATCTGAACAGGTTTAATAAAACTACACGTTGCATTACGAGTAAAGAAATTCAGGTATAGTTTTTATTTATTTCATAATGTCTTATAGCTATAAAAATACTGATTGGCACTTGTAAGTTCGCTGAGGGTGAGATTCACATAGCGCACTTAAGACTTTACTTTGCTAAGTAAAGTGAGTGTTTCAAACGAATATGAGCCTGTCCATCAGTGGAATAGTGATGTCCAAGTATTGCTAAACCTATCACAGGCTCTAATCTCTTACAAATTTTGTTACTTATACCATATACAATGTGTCCGGCCACAGACTAGCGATATTCTAGGTACTTATATAGCAACTATTCTAGTACACAAATACATTACACACTAGGGTCCAATCCACTTCCCCGCTATTTGGCAGCCACTTTGTATTTTTGTTGAGATATTGTCTGCAACTGTATTTCTTTATGTGAACGCATTGTATCGTAATGTAAACGATAGACAATATTGTTGCCCTCCGAATAAGCCTACTTTTATCTCAGTAGGACCAAAACTTTGAGAGATATGACTTTTTTTTGTACGCACGTACAGAATATCTCAACAAAAAATGGAAGTGGATTGGACCTTAGTGTATAGTGTATTTGTGTACTAGAATAATTGTTATATGAGTACCTAGAATATCGCTAGTCCATGAATGTGTCCGACATTGTATAGAAAATAAGTAGGTACAATACATATTTTAAATGCTTGAAGGGTCAAACAAAAAGATTCTCGAGCTTCGGTCTTGACATGTCTAGTTGAGATTAGAGTGTCATGCCGGCAAGTTATTGGCATGTCATAATATTTGTGAACAATATGCTTGCTCGCAATGTAAATGCGCTGTCAGTCATCGCAATTCATTTAAAAGTAGGGTTAGCAGAAGTAGTAGTACAAATATAATGAGTAATACTTTTAGTTTTGATAGCAAATGATTGATATATATTTCCTCAGCTTTTGTAAGTCTTAGGGCCAAAACACACTTCGTGTACCTATCTTGCGTCGCGTATCTTGCGCAGTAAAGCGCGCGCGTGAAACTTCCAGGCCGTATTACGCGTATTATTAAAGACGTAAAATACGCGTGGATAAGCCGCGCAGGAGAATTTTGTATGTAGCGCGATGCATACGCGTAACGCCACGAAACATGACCCGCGCAAGATACGCTCAAAATGCGCGCGTTTTGCTAAAGCGCGTGCTACACAACTACATGAATTTTATTCAAGGCATCCACACCCCGCGTTAATTTGTGTAGTTGCAAAACGCGATTAACGCGTCATCTGAACGTCGCCTTAAAAGCAGTTTAGGAAAAAAAGGTCATACTTTTTGCTCACTAACCTTGATCGAAAAGCGCACAACTGCAATATATTGGTTCAACGGCACGTATCAATTTACACGACCAAAAACCATTAGCAACAATACTGGCAAAGGGTTTTGGGTTCCGTAGAACAAATAATTTAAAAGAATATTTGAGAGGTGTACAATATTTGAGTTCGACTCGCGACCTCGCCTCATGTTCAGCTCATAATTAAGGGCTCCGTTTGGGTCCGAAACTAGTCGGGCAATCCCGAAAAATGCACGTGAGAAGACCGTAACTAATGTGACTCAAAAAAGATATAAAACAAAACCTGAAAAGGTTGGGTCTATAGAATAGTACGCACGGTTAATTTAAAAAATAATCACTGTTTAACATATCAGCCAATGTGTTATACAATTAAAGTACTATTCGTATTTAAAGAGCTACCTAATAATAAACACTGCTTTTAAAATACATGAACCCATATTTTACAAAAATATAACAACAAAAGCTATAATTATTTCCCAAAGTACATAATTCAAGCATGATTTATTCGAAGGAACCCAGTAAATTCATTAATGCCATATATTTTTTAACGCAATTAAGGTCCCACTTGAGTTCCAAGGGCTCGCTTGCGCATCTGTCCGTTGATCCAGACACGCACACATGCGTTCGCGCACGGTACAATTAGTCACGCACACACACAGTGTAGTGTACATGTAGATGTATGTATGGGGCGCGGTGAAATAATAATTCTAACGGTTCTCTGGCATATGGATGGGGTATCAATTTTCGGAAACTAGTAACGATTTTTATGAAGTTCGAGGGCTAACTCTCGAACCCTTTAGTTAGGATGTACTATACTATATATAAATATAATTATCTCATAAAACAGGCTTACATTTCTAACTTAATTACTTGAATCAGAAAGCTCCAACACATTTATTTTTAGTATTTAATTCCAATAAATGAATGCACTTACTTGCAGAAATATTCTCCTCTTGGTGTGGACAGACAAGTTCCGCCATTTTTGCATGGCGAGGGCGAACACGACACGAAACCTGAGAAAAAAGAAACGTCACATTAGCATTATACAATATACCTAGTAACTTTTAACCGTGGATGCGCCAGCGTGGAATAATTTCTTAGAAAGGGAATGATCATAATTATGACCTTAATCAACTGTATTAAATTATTCAATTTTTTTGTGTATAATTTCATGTATTATTTATCATTTAAAAAGAGTATCCATGGAGTTTCTTGCCGGCTCTTCTTCATAAGACCAACTTCTTGGAACCATGCAACAATTTCGCAATGTTTCTTAAGTGCTTGTAATTATGCCTATTTGGAAGAAAAACCTTTGAACTTGAACATTTCTTCTTCAATGCTGTATTATAGTTATAGTATGTGAGCAAAAGTATGAAGTTAGATCGGAATATAAGGCAGTATAGAGTTGATAAAAAGACTCATTTTCGCATTTTTATTATTAGTTAAAAACCTTAAGTGTTCATTGGTAAAACAATTCATGGTATCAACAAGTTAAGTTTTTTTTTCATCCTTTACCTGTCCCACTTCTGGGCAAAGGCCTCTCCCGAATAAAACGTTGTTATTTAAAAAAAAAATTGCGCATGCAGTTTCAAAGAGCTAATTGCTTAGAAACTCAAGGTATGTTAATTTAGAAGATTGGCAGCAATAATATGCAGTGTTTGAAGCTTCATTGACGGATAGCTGGTGATACGTTAGTCTTGTCCATTGCTGATAATTATTCTTTTGTTTTCGTAACACAAAACTAGCTGCTAATTGAGAGAAGAATCGTAAACATTACAGTCGATGGTGATTTTTGTAGCTTTAAGGAATTCCTTTTAAGAATATGTAATCCCTACTAATAGTACTAATATTATAAATGCGAAAGTAACTCTGTCTGTCTGTTACGCTTTCACGCGTAAACCGCTGAATTGATTTTGATGAAACTTGGTACAGAGATAGTCTGCAACCCGAAGAAGGACATAGGCTACTTTTATCCCGAAAACCGCGAAATATCTACGCGATAAACGACATCTATGCGCGCGAAGCTGAGGGCGACCTCTCAATAAAAAGCAATTGTAAACTTTAGGGGCCATCGCAAACTGGGCGACTTGTCGCCGCGACTAGACGCGGCGACAAGTCGCCTAGTTTAAGACGCGGCGTTGTCGTTTGCATCTGGCGTCTTGTCGCCGCGACTAGACACCGAGCTGTCGCTTGCGTCGGCGACTAGTCGTTACGGCAGACGTCGTGCAGGAAGCGGTCATTAGTAGTAGAGTATTCGAGAGAGACGGCCGTGTTGTTTCACAGCGAGACTGTCGGCGTTTGTCGTTGTGTGTGCGAGTGCATAGCGCGACTAGACGCGGCGACAAGTAGCGAGTGCGCGCAACTCCTCTAGCTTGTCGTCGCGACTCCGAGACTCTGACGCCAAGTGTGCGGAGCTTTGAACAAAATATATGAAAATTGTCGGCCGCAGCCTGTTGTCGCGTCTAAACGCCGAGCTGTCGCTGTCGCGTGTCGCCTAGTGTGCGCCTAGACTTAAACGCAAAGAAAATAATAAATAACTTATTTTTGTTTAAAAAGGAAATAAAACAACATTTTGCTTAATCCATAAAAAATATAACCACGATTCTTTTTAGAGTTTCAACAGAAAAATGATATACATTTAATTCGTCTGATTAATTGCAACAACGTTATGACTATGGCAGCCATTATACATCACCATAAAAGGACATGTGGGTCACAACTGAGATTTGAAATAAAAATTCTGAATATCAGACAGATCTTGATAAAACTTGCTATTAGATTCGTAATGTGATTGCGAAGCGTGTATTTTATAGCCGGAGGTCAATGTGTTTCAATGGTGAAGCGAAGAAGAAGAATAAAAAATGTAGAAGAACAGAATGGACATTAGAAAACTTCCGAAGATTCATTTTGCTTAATAAAGAAAATGACGTTAATACAAGGTTAGTCAGAAAGGGGGTACTAATCCGAAAGGGTGTTAAAGTAGGTACCCATAATAATGAGTTACTTTTGTTCTACCACTTTCCCCAAAAGTCAATAGTTTAAGAGAAATAGCTGTTCAAAAATTACATAAAAAATATGCTAAAATCTATCTATCCTCAGTTATGATCAGCTGTGTTTACATTTAGGTCGTATTTATCATTTGGTCAACGAATTGGAATAGTATTAATAAAGAAGGGATGAAGAATTTAAGAAAAAACTAAAATAAAATAATTTTACGTGGAAATAAAAATTATACAATTGTGAAATTTGAACACTTGCTTTAAAACTGTCATCAGTGATATTTTAAGTGGCCTGCGGATTAGTACCCCCTTTCCGACTAACCTTGTATATAAAAAATAAAAACATTTTCGAAATTTAAAATAAATAATAATGTATGGCCTAAACTTCTGCACGCATTTGCAGAGCATAAGTGCCAAGTTGAGGACAAAATTCAAAAATAAAACGCGATAAAACAAAATGACTTTAAACAAGATTGATTGGCGACAAAAACACCCGAGTGATCCGGTGGTAAAGTGCGAGATACCGATCACTATGTGACGTCGAGCTCTTAAACATATTGCCTGTTCCTCGGAGAAGTATTGCTGATTCGGTGATAGTGACTGCATTTTGGGAGCTGGCTGGCGTGATGAGGTGTTTGAAAAAAGAACAGAAAATTTAAATGCAGAATTATTTCATTGTTTTTTCTTTTTTTCCTGGTGTATGTTGGTCATACCTATTTTTTTAATAATAATTTAGGCATGTTGACAGCATCAATAAATTGCAAATCTAATTAGTCCGCCAGCTAGAGTTTTGAAAAATAATGGACACGTTATTTTTTTCTTTTGTTAAATTTATGAATATTTATAAAGATAAAACGCATCAGAACTCGAGAGTAGGGGCTTGTGACGTCAGAAGCAAGTAAAAATTGTACTTGCTTGTGACGTTTTGCCAATTTTAAAAGTGTCATATCTTCGTCAATTTTGGTTTACGCAACAAAAGAAAAAATACGGATCAAATATTTTTTGATAATGTAACTGACGGACGAATTAGATTTTTTCAGTCAAATAACCTATTATTTCATTGTTTTTTCTTTTTTTCGTGGTGGAAGTGAACATTTTTTTTTTATTCAGTTACCTTTTGAAACTGACTGTTGGGAGATTGACATTGGTTGCAAAAAAACGGTTATTTTGGGAGTTATGCTAATATTTTGTCTGTTGTTGTATATAAAATAGGTAAATCTGTTGTTGGGGCAGGCCTATGTCCAGCAGTGGATGTCTTTCAGCTGATGTTGTATAAAATCTACAGTAAAATTAAAATATGCACATATTTCAAAACCACAATTTACATAAAATATACAGCATCAGATATTTCCGAAGATCTACCCACAAAAACAGTAGCAGCGAAGAAAAAAATTAAACATTCGATTTGTTATCAACACATACGAGTACCGATCGATATAATCTCGATGTATCGATCAGTCAGAATCGAGACCACCCAAACATAATCGGATACATTCCGTCCAGGAAATTGGACTCAAAATGGCGTCTTTTATTTAATTTAAATAAAAATAGCGAAGAACAAAAAACAGTACTTGTAAACGGTTGGTACAAAGACTACCTATTGTTGTTAGTGTTGCAATAAATAAATGCAGATTTGATAAAAAAAAACAATTTTCGTAGATATTAGCAACTTATTTGACGGCGATCCGTCGGGCGACGCCGACGGACGGGGTAGAAGTGAGACGAGGGGGTCTACTCCCTAAGCACGAAGTCCGTGGTTTCGGCCTTAGTTACGAGCGTTACCTACTCCCTATCACCTACGGACATACGATTATTTCGGGGCCCGAACTAAGAATGAATGACAACACGATTTGACAGTTGTCCCTACTACTAATGTGTTTTTGCCCGTCCGAAAAGTTGAACTCGACACTTGTTTTGTTCACTCCTACGTTTCGGGCTACTTTCGGACGGGCGTCTAACTTCGTTGACGGACTTAGGGAGTAGGCCCCGAGGCGCGGACCGGAGAATCTCTTAAGTTTATCGCGTTTTTTTTTATTTTTTTTCTATTTTCCTGCTGTAGATGGTCTTTGGGGACCCCTGCTACATAACCGGGCAGTAATTGGCGAGACCTGAAGGGTCTCCAGCCAATGGGGAGAAAGTAAAATACTTAAACTAAGCTAACTACTTGTACTACACTAACATCATGAAGGGCCACACTGACTCCTCCACTACGTCCCAAGGAGTCAAGATCTAGTTCGTTCATCATACCAAGATACTGTAGATCAATCTGGTTCACTGCCGCGGGCCGGATTGGTGGTGCTCGCGGGCCAGTGCTGGCCAGCGGGCCGTAGTTTGGGGACTCCTGCTTTATAGCATAGCGTAGTGTGAACGTGTCCATATAAAATGTATGCTGGCGATATCGTTGTGCTATATTTGCTATAATGCTGTATATTAGAGCGTAGTCTGAACTGTTAAGGCGTGATTGATTAACAAACATCTGAACTTTCACGTTTATAATATTAGTAGAAAATGGTATTTGACTAAAAAAATCTAATTAGTCCATCAGTTAGATTATCAAAAAATATTTGACCCGTATTTTTTCTTTTTTTCTTTTGTTACCTACGTAAACCAAAATTAACGAAGATACGACACTTTTAAAATTGGCAAAACGTCCCAAGCAAGTACAATTTTTACTTGCTTCTGACGTCACAAGCCCCCACACTCGAGTTTTGATGCGTTTTATCTTTCCAAATATTCTTAGATTTAACAAAAGAAAAAATACGTGTCCATTATTTTTCAAAACTAACTGGCGGACCAATTAGATTTGCAATTTATTGATGCTGTCAACATGCCTATTTAAATGTCGTCAATTTTTTTTCGCATTTTATCGTGGGAAAGTAATTACATTTCATATCACTATTAAAAAGCTATCCGACATAAGCAAACAAGATTAAGAACTAAGTAAATAATACACAATTTTTTTTCGCATTTCTCGTTATACACAAAATAAACATCACTGGGAAACTCTAACGAATTTCGCTCAATTTCAACTTTTAAGCGGAATCAGATAAACATGTATACTTGTGTTTGGTTAAGCGATAAATAATTTTGGTAAAATTAAAACATGATAAGAGTACATTTCACTTGTTTACTTAGCTCTTGTATAAATGTAAACACACTTGAAACTTTAACATAGCTTTGGTGTGGGTTATTCTGAACTAAACACGAAACTGATATAACACGTGTAATAACTAGGTACTTTAGTATGTATTTAAAAAAAAATTAAGTGAAATTAAACAGTGATTGCCTTGCCGTGGAACGCTTGCCTGCCATGCAGATCTGCAAAACAGATAGTGCAGCTTCTTAAAGGCGAAAACACACTTAGCATATCTTGCGCCTCTAACTACGCAAGATACGAACCGCAAAACATAAGAAATTTCCGACGCGTGCGCAAAACCCTCGCATACATTTTGTACTATAACCAGAGCCAGATCCGGCTAATTCTGACAGTATCTAATTCAGATCTAGTACAAAACGTAGGAGAAGAGTCTTGCGTCAAAAAAATTCTGACTGTTTCCTATACTGTAGAAGATTATTATAGTATCGTCTTATAATGTACGAGCAAAATACGCTGAAGTTTGGCTGTAGCTGCTGAAAATACGACGAATAAAGTTAACTTAACATCGATCGAGCACAAGATGCGCGGGAAAGTTCTAGGCCTTATTTCTATAGTTAATACACGTGGTGAGGCCGCGCAGATGAATTTATATGTAGCGCGATGCGTACGCGTAACGCGACGAAACATGAGCCGCGCAAGATAAGCTCAGTGTGCCTGCAGGCTAAGACTTAAAACGCACTAGCGGCCAGCCGCATTACGGCGTGCCGCTTGCGGCTGACCGCACATCGATTTTTACATGAAACCGCATGATCTCAACGCACTGATTTCCGGCCAGCCGTCGTGCGCCAGTGCGTTGAGATCATGCGGTTTCATGTAAAATCGATGTGCGGTCAACCGCAAGCGGCACGCCGCATCGCGGCTGGCCGCTAGTGCGTTTTAACGCTTAGAATCACAAAACAAAATTCTTCATTAAGTAACGAAGTTCCAATTATGACCCTATTATCAAATCAATTGCGAATAACACTACAAATCACAGGAAGGGGAATAACTCATCACCAGAGTGATAGGCATGTGATAGGTTATCGTTACAAAAAAATAAACATATACGGTGATTGACACCGACGCGTGGGAACAAGTTCATACTATGTAAACATTGATAAACAAACTTAGATTTTAAACATTTCAATAGTATTGCGCAATTTATGTACAAACATTTGAATAAAACCACTAAAAGCATGCAAGTACTTCGAATTTGGGTAAAAAAAAGTTTGAAAGTGGAAAAAAATACGAACTTGGGTAAAAAAAAGTTCGACCGTCGAAAAAAATGTCGAACTTGGGGGAAAATAAATTTGAAAATGTATTTTTTTTTTAAGAATGATGTTGTAGCAAACGGAAACTTTACCTAAACTTGCCCTTGTGGGGACGGACGAGAACATAAAACTTCCTCTCCCCACGCTGGGAATAGAACACGTGTTGTAAGATTTAACAAAACCCAGCACGCGTGGTGGTAGGATCTATACGTTCCGCCTAGCTACCACCTGAACATTAAAGTCCGGCGCCAAGCAGTTTACTGTATTCCGTCGTGTATATGTAAGAGCCAGAGGGGTATAGTGGAATCCCTCTATATCTTTGTTACTTGGATTCGTGTGGTCCATCTTAGGACCCTTTCTGCGCTTACCATCAGGTCAGGTGCTACTAGGTGTAGAACTCCTTGCTCGCGTCAGTGTTCTCCACTAGCTATAACCCGTTAACCTTTAAAGCAGCAGTGAATAGGCATCTTTTAGGTTCGTTCCATCGTAAACCTCATCCATCGCTTTCCATCAACCGAGATCTAGTTCAAGACCGAACATTATTATATAAAACGATGTATTAGAGTTGTAGTTGTATGTAATGAGTAATGACCAGAGCTCGGAATAGGTAGAGTATATTTACCTAAACTACGAGGAAGGAAGTAACATAGAGTGGATAATACTTCCTCTAAAATCCCGGAATAATTATAATGATGTTTTAATCCCGGGATTTAAAAATCACGAATTATATCTTGGAATTTATTTATAGTTACAAATTATTTATTTGAAGAATCATATAACATTTTTAGGCCTCCGTACTAGAAGTATTAAATTAAAGAGCTTTGTTTTACATATTACATACATTGTTTTACATATTACATAGTACGGAACCCTAAAAATGTTATATGATTTTTCAAATCAATCATTTGTAACTATAACTAAAATCTATACATATAAAAGGAGAAGCTGACTGACTGATCTATCAACGCACAGCCTAAACCGCTGGGGTTAGAATGTTGAAATTTTGACAGTAGGTTCCTTTTGTAACGTAGGCATCCACTAAGAAGGGATTTTTCGAAATTCAACCCCTAAGGGAGTTAAATAGGGGATGAAAGTTTGTATGGAAAATCGTCACTTAATGAGTTCAAAATTTCACGCAAGCGAAGCTGCGGGCGAAAGCTAGTCCAATATAATTCGTGATTTTTAAATCCCGGGATTAAAATGTCATTATAATTATTCCGGGATTTTAGAGGAGGTGTTATCCACTCTATGTTACTTCCTTCCTCGAAGTTTAGGTAAATATACTCTACCTATTCCGATTTCTGGTATTGAGTAATGAATGACAGTACGCGGTGGAAAACGCGGCGAACTGCTCAGTAGACACCGCGTTTCCATGAACAAGGCCAAGAGCTGCTGAATACCACAATTTTCTAAAATCTAAGTTCATTGAACGTTAGTCTGCATTACAATTTGACTATTATGCGCGCACATTGTTCCGAGATAGTCAAGGACACTGATAATTTCAGGTCACTCGTTCAACTGGGATCAGATAAATGTCATGATCCGCATACCAAGCGGTGTAAAGGGCTTTTAGGAATTACCTTTCATTAAACTGTTTAATATACGAGTAGGGTTACCATCCGTCCGGACATGTCCGGACTTCTAGACATTTGTCGGGACCTTGTCCGGCTCTTTAATTTGTCCGGATTTTTTGGTTTAGATGGAATACAAGTAGTAAAACCTACTTATGTAATATCAAATAAGTCTTTAATCTTTATTAACTTCTCATTCATTCGAAAACAAAATATAAATCTTCTCTAACAATCAACTTATCGAGATCAAACAATAAATCTTCGTATGTTTGCATTTTGTGACTAAAATGTCCGGAGTCCGGACTTTTATTGAATTGTCAGGCTTTTTGTCAGGACTTTTCAAATTTCTAAATGGTAACCCTGTATACGAATCTAAAATATGTGGAAATGAATTATTACTTCTTGAAGTGACGTATAAAACCAACAAAAATAAACAAAATATAACAAAAACTTATTAGTCCGTGTGGCGCCGGACGTAAAGAATAGCACTACCCTATCTCTTCGAATGGGTATCGTAAAAGGCGACTAAGGGATTCACTAGAGGATGGGCAGCAGCGTTCTCTGAGTACTTTAACAACCATACTGCGATCGCCAATCCGCCTGCCAAGTGTGGCGATTATGGCAAACCTAACATTGTTTGAGGGAGGACTATGTCCAGCAGTGGACAACATAAAAATAAAAACGAAACGTTTGACGACACGTTTGGTGCAGAGGCTAAGCGATTGGCTTCTGCGCTACGGGTCGTGGGTTCGATTCCCACACGGAACAAAAATTTGTATGGCCTACAGATGGTTGTTTCGGGTCTGGGCGTTTGTTTGTGAGATTTGTGTCTGTAAACGCACCCACGATACAAGAGAAATCTTAGTGTGGGGCAAAGTTATTAAAAAAAAGGGAAAAAAATACAAAATGAAATTTGGAAAAATGTGCGTCACAGTCAAGCAAAATGGCCATCGCTCAGCGTAATTCTGTGGCACATACACAGTAGGCTAATTCGCATAATTTCATGACGCGTAATCAATAGCAGTGACGCTGCAGTTAAGTTTACGCGAGCGTATATAACAGCGAACATCTATTAAGAGAATACGAAAAGCGTTGTTTTGATCGAAACTTAACTGCACCTACACTGCATCTGAACTTCTTTAGTTAGGTGAATCAGGAAGCCAATTCGACTAACAAAATTTTTACCAAACGCAAACGAACCACAACCCGTCGCTCGGGAGTGAAAAACTCGGGAATGAAAGGTCATTTTTATTTTATCACGACTTATAGGGACTATATCTTATAAGAGAGCCGCTCTATATGAAATTATTTTGTCGACACTGAATTGGGTATATAAAATTCGTAATAAATATAATTGACTAGCTTTTACCCACGACTTATTCCGCGTGGAAGCCCACAGGAACCATGCAATAACCAAGTGCATTCCAGAGGTTTTCACTCCCGAGCAATGAACGAGTCACTTTTCATTTACGAAAACAGTCCAAAATGATTGGTTTTGTTATTTATGTCAAACTATTTGACAGCTATTGAAAACGAAAACTGTTTGAATAAACGGTTCTTGGTTCGGTTGCAATTTATTAAGAACAATTCTCCTAAAATAAATCTACAGGGTGTTAACGAATTCGTGTAATTCTATCAAACCGCGAGACCTACTGGTGACACTGATTGACCCTGTATAGGTTTTTTTCGGAACCAACAAAAAAAGTTTTCAAAAAATGAACCATGGTATTCTCTATCTGAGTAATTTTAGCGTCCCAAGTTAACTGACTGTATAGAGCGATATCGGACTAGTCATGCCCGTCAGCTGTGTTGCCGCTGCCGTGCCTTCATTCATTTATGCATGGCATCAAAATTTTCTATCTCAAAAAAAAAAATTGGGAAAATTAAAAGATTTTTTTATTTTTAATCAATTTAAATCCCGTGCGGAGTTAATCTATACCATTAATAGATCATGTGGTTTGAAGGAATTACACGAATTCGTTAACACCCTGTATACACCCCAAAGCATAAGTAGCCACAGCAACATTTTGACCTCTATTTTCCATTACACCAAGAACAAAAGTCCCTAACAGACGGATCCAAAACTACCAAGAAAACAGAATCGTTAAGATCCCGAAACTCCAAAAGTTAAACAAAGCGAGTGTCTGCATATTCGTTTTTTGGCATAACTTCCCAAATTCGCGTATCAGACGGGTGCTGGTGCAAAAACTGGATGCGTCTCGCATCACCTTATAAGGTCACCCATTGTTTTTGCGGCCGCGGAACGCAGGACCGGCTGGAGACTGAACGATAATTTTCTGGGTGTATGTGGAATAGGTATATCTAAGTAATATTATAAATCTGAAAGTTTGGATGTTTGTGAATTTGGATATTTGGTTATCAATCACGCCTTAACAGCTGAACAGATTTGGACGGAATTTGGCAGATAGGTTGACCATGACCTGGACAGGGATAACTTTATCACCCTTTTGCACCCACATAGAGGGAAGATGGTAGATGGAACAGACACGTGTTAGAGTGGAGACAGCGTTTGGGCAAACGTAGTGTGGGACGCCCTGCGGCACGATGAACCGACGATTTGAAGAAGGTGGCTGGCAGCGGATGGATGCGGGCTGCACAACACCGGGATGGTTGGCGATCTCCGGGGGAGGCCTACGTTCAGCAGTGGACGGCAATAGGCTGATATGATGATGTGGGGGTGTTTTTTTTTTAAACCGTTTTTGTTTCTTTTTTCGCTATAAATAAAACCACCTTCCAAATTGCGTGTTTCTACCTTTAACGGTTTAGGCTGTGCGAGAGTCTTATACATTAGGACTTGTTCTTTAGTATAGATGATTTTTCCAATTTATAAATCGTTATAAACTTATAACTCATGAATGATAATTCGCAGGAAAATAATATTGCTACCTCTTTTGTAGAAAATCGTATAATCTATAACTTTGTCTTAACTATTTTGACGATAACACTAACCGTTTAAGGGATATTTACGACTAACCGATATTTTTGACGTTAGACATTGAAGTTTTTTTTTTTGCAGAAGTGGGATCGATGAGAACTTTTGACATTTCATTTGTAATGATTGTATTTAAGATTTGTACCAACTTTCAGCTCTATACGAAGTATTCCGAAGTCGAGTGTCTATTTTGACTGGAATAATAGTTCTATTTTGTAAAAAATTTAAAGCATCACACGGTAAGTGGTTTTAGTACAGCTTTATACCAAATGTAATTCCGCTTTCTTAAATCCTTATACGCCAAATCCACTACCAAGTTTTGCAATCAACTTTTAAGTAGTGGACACTTGCAGCAAGTCGTCTTCTGCAAGTTATAAGAACTTAGCAAGCACTTGCGTGCAATAACTTGTGCAATAAAACTTGGTAGTAGATTGAGCACTTTAACATGATTTCATTGACTCCAAATTAGAAGTAATCGTCACCATAACAGGCAAAAAAGAATTCACGACTAAAATCGCCATTTTAATCAATTCAGCTACCAAAACTGGTTTGATTTTAAAATAAGCATTGCAAACGACATAATTATGCAAAACCAAATATAACAGAAGTCATTTCCGATAACCTAGATTCGATGTCGAATAAAAATGAAGCGTTTAATGCCAAAATGAATTGCACAACACTATCTATCTATACATATAATAAATCTGTAGACTTGGCGTGTCTGTACATTGGAAATATTTCAAAAATAAATAGCGGGGTGGTTAAAGGATAAACAATAGAATCCATTTCGATAATTTTTTGTCTGTTTGTCGGTTTGTTTGTGCACGCATCACGTAAAAAGTACTAACTCAATGCAGTTGACTTTGTAGACAAACATTGTGCGTATCTTGGAGTAGCATTTAGTTTTTGTTTCATCGTAATCGGTTCGCTCAATCAAAAGATATTACAATTTAAAGTTATCAAGAAAAAGTTTAGCTATCGCAAAATAATAATGGTTTCCGACTTCCACGCAGACGGAGACGCACGTGGAGTCGCGGGCACAGCGATTACCTACATATTAATATTATAAATGCGAAAGTAACTCTATCTGTCTATAGATTACGCTTTCACGCCTAAACCACTGTACCGATTTTGATGAAACTTGGTACAGAGATAGTCTGGAACCCGAAGAAGGCCATACGCTAATTTTATCCCGAAAACCGCGAAATATCTACGCGATAAACGATATCCACGCGGACAAAGCGGCGGGCGGCCTTTAGTGTTGAATAAAACAAAACTGGATCATTTGTTTTTATTATAACATGCAATAAACAAAATGGCACTTATGCTTTTAGCGAGTGGCTGCTGCCAAAGATAAACATCGCTGTTTGAATATATATTAACAGTTGACAGGCCTACTGCTTCCAAATAGGTGATAGATTGGCAACCTGTCACTAGATAGCGCTGTTTTATCAATTCCAAGTTACCAAACTAATATTAATTAATTAGTCACTTGTCTTAAGTGTGTTCAATAAATGATTTTATTGCTATAGATAAATCTGATACAGACACTTTTACAAGTCAATTTTAAGACTAGTTGACGCCTTCTTTTTCTATCTGATTATCTCTGAGAAGAAAATGGATGGTTATAAGAGTAAAGGAAGACCAACGAAACGATGGATGGATAATGTAAAAGATGAATTATGACTAGAAAAAGGGTGAATACTGAGATGTTGGCTAGTAGAGATGTATGGAAGAAAAATACATGCTGCACCGACCCTAAATAAATTGGGATAAGGGCAGTAGGATGATGATGATATCTCTGAGAAGAAAAGCCGAAACAAACTCAGAGGTCAAGGTCTCCTTTAAAGTCCAAACATTGTGGTATAAGAACGATGCGAGTGTCACAATGTAGGGCGACGTCTGGAAAGAGCCATAGCAGCTTTGAGTTAACCCGTCCCAACTGGGGCCTAATTCTCCTAAAATAAATCTTGATAAATCATAACCGAACCAATGCCGAACCGTTCATTCAGACAGGGGCCTAATACTCCTAAAATAAATCTTGATAAATCACAACCGAACCAAGGCCGAAGCGTTCATTCAGACAGTTCTCAATTTCAAAATCTATCAAATTGTTTGACACAAAAAACAAAATCAATCATTTTGAAAGTTTTCGAAAACAAAAACTGACTGACGGTTGTGGTTCGATTGCGTTTGGCAACAATTTATTTTAGGAGAATTGTTCTCCTGTTCTCAATTTCAAAAGCTGTCGAATTGTTTGACACAAAAAACAAATCAATCATTTTGAAAGTTTTTCTTCAAAAAGGAGGAGGTTCTCAATTCGTCTGAATGTTTTTTTTTTTTTTTTTTTTTTTTGTATGTTTGTTACGCGATATCTCCTCCAATTATGAATGGATATTGATGATTCTTTTTTTGTTTGGTAGATCATACTTCAGAGGTGGTCCCATATAAATTTTATCGAAATAGATTCAGCGCTTTTTGAAATAAACAACAAAAACCAAAAAAAATTACTTAGATGACGTTTTCGTTTGTGGTTCCCTTATGCAAAAGTTTTGATAAGGACTTTCAATCTCTGTTTTAACTGTGATCACAGAAACATTAGCCAAGAACAAAGAAGTTTGTATGTGTTTGTAAGGAGCCGTCATGATAATTATACATTAATTCTTAAAGAAAACTACTTAATTGTAGGAAAGATTACGCAATCGTGTCATTTAAATTTGTAGTCTTAAACCGTGTAATTTATGGTACTAAAACGTATATAATAAATAACTTTAAATAAAAGTAAAAACCGACTTCAAAACAAAAACTAAAAAGACTAAAATAATTACCAAAATATAAAATTAACAGTTTCAGAAGTCGGTGCAATTCTACACTGAAACAAATAAAAGCCACCGACTTCTGAAACTGTTAATTTTATATTTTGGTAATTATTTTAGTCTTTTTAGTTTTTGTTTTGAAGTCGGTTTTTACTTTTATTTAAAGTTATTTATCGAAAACAAAAACTGACTGACGGTTGTGGTTCGATTGCGTTTGGCAATAATTTATTTTAGGAGAATTGGGCCCCTGACGGTACGCATGCATCAGCCATCGTGTAGCTCAACCTTATTTTAAGATTATATTAGTTTTAGTAACGTGCTATTTTTGACGATGCTTGACTATTTTCCTAATCTGGACGAAATCTGGTTGTCACTGAACATAACAGCATTTAAATTTGCTTAATTTTACTTTGCTGGCAGGACATTTTTACAAACTTTGACAATCAACTAATAGCAGTCGATGAAATTGATAGTCAAGATCGATCAAATCTGTAAACACATTGAATATTTTCCAATCAAAATTCGTTCGATCCGTCCCTGCGCGTACGCAGCCTCTTTCTTAAAGTGCTTTAAGTAAAGGACATTGATCGATGTCGACCACTGCTTGAGGAACGACTATCAAGTAATGACTGGCTCTTATTGATGTTTTATTGATCACTTACTTTGGTATACTGCTCTTGCGCCGCTATTCAAATACACCAAATTTGGAGTTACATGATCAATGTGTAAGATGCTGTTTTATTTTGTGAGTGTCAAAAGAAACTTTATAGATAATTAATGGATTATTTAGTTTTACTCAATGTTTAACAAATAACAATGCCATAATATTTTATTAACAATACGAGAAGTCACAAGGGGGGAGGCCTTTGCCCAGTTGTGGGATGATACGGGCTAAGAGTTTTTTTTTTTTTTCATAAATATAAGACTAGACTAAAGAGTATTCAAATAACGTGAGAATGGAGAATAAGTAGCACCAAAGAAGAAGAAGAAGAAATTACACAAAAGCATGAAGATAGTCTACATTAAGTAAGTAGATAGTAGTGACAGGTTTAAGAAGGAAAGAAAAAAGTTTTTTTTTAATTTGCGATTTTTAGAAGAAGAATATCTTTAAGAAGATTTCAGTCAGAATGTAGACATTGTTTCTACTTTTCTCACTTTTCGCTAATACAGTTGTCGAACGAATATGTCGACAAAAATGACGTATCAAAACGGTCTGAATCGGGGGGCAGGCGTAGACGTTGTATATATATTTCTTTCTTTGAAAATCCCACATTTTTTTCTAATAAACAATGATTAAATCAATTGAAATTATCATACTCAGTAAACATGCGTACTCAAATCATTAGATTGGAGTATCGTTCAGTCATTGAGGAAGTACTGATACGGTTATCTCAACCGTGGGAACCAGTAACCTACTGTTATCAGTACAAAAATATATAAATATCATTTAAAAATATATTTGAAAAAAATCGCCTACGATCGCGCGTTTCCGCAATCCGTGTGATACCTACTTTGTGATTGATAGTGGTGAGCATGTTACGACTTGATCTAAATCGAGTACGCAAGGCTACCGTCCGCGAGGCCTAAGCTAGGGCCCAATTCTCCTAAAATAAATTGTTACCAAACGCAATCGAACCACAACCGTCAGTCAGTTTTTGTTTTCGAAAACTTTCAAAATGATTGATTTTGTTTTTTGTGTCAAACAATTTGATAGCTTTTGAAATTGAGAACTGTCTGAATGAACGGTTCGGCCTTGGTTCGGTTGTGATTTATGAAGATTTATTTTAGGAGAATTAGACCCGAGCTTTGCATTTGTGTGAGAATGAATGCAGACGCGTCCTTTGCGTAGTTTAAACCGGTTTATACTGCTTTTTGGCAATCAATTCTATGTGCACTCACACAAATGCAAACCTCAGCTTACGACTCGCCAGTTGTACATTGTCAAGCTATAAATTTCCAGTATAAGCTGGTCTCGCATTGTACAGGCTTTCCGTACAATGAGAGGTCAGCGTATACTGGTAATTAGTAGCTTGAAATGAAGCCGTGCGTACAACACCCTCACTCGCAATCACAAATAGCTTTAATTTTGACAATCCAACAATATTCATTGCGTGGCAAAAACTTTTTTTCTTTTTTTTCCCTTTGCTTTCTTTCTCTTTTCGTGACTATGGAAGCCTCACAGGTACCTCCTAATATGGCGCATACTTGTGGAGAAGTCGGATTGTCAATTAAAACAAAATTATTGTAAAAGCGAGTGATTCATGAAATTGAGCTTTGGATGTCAAAACACTAATAAAGTAGGTAGTGAAATACTTATGTATTATGGTAACTTTAGTATCGAACTGGGGCGTTCATTGGGAAGATCCCTTCTTCATCCCAACACTTGGAATATAGGTACTGCCATGTCTTTTTTTTTCAAATTTTCTCCTTCGTACCTTTATTGCTTTCTGCACACATACCTTTCCTTAAATCCCAATCGACTAACAAAAAAAACAACTAAAATTAAAGTCGACTAAAGCTCGCCTCTATTCCAAGTGCGCACCTCTATTCTTGTATTTGCATATTTGTGTAAACGGACACTACGACTAAGATTATGTTAAGACAAGATAAGAATTAGCTTCGCTGGTGAGAATGATGTGGACACTGTCAATACTAGTTTTTTTTATTTTTTTCCACCAGATTTTGCTTGTTTAAGCTTTGACAGTACCTACACAAATATGTTTAAAAAATAGCCTATCTTGGAAGGTAAATCGGCTCTCCCATTTCAATACCTAGTAAGGGACACTTTTACAAAAATCGTTTAATTGCATAATCTTGCTAACCTAGAAAGTCTCTACCAAATACAAAAACAGCAGCGTTGAAAACTCACCAGTCGATAGGATAATAAGCAGATATATTTAAGCATCAGTATCCTAACTAATATTATAAATTCGAAAGTAAGTTTGTTTGTTACCTTTTCACGCCTAAACCACTGAACCGATCATCCTGAAATTTTACAATATACGTTGTCAGGGGTACAGAAACGGACATAGGGTACCTTTCATCCCGAAAAAAGCACTGCTTTCGAGGAAAACAACAATAACGAATCTTAAGATATTAGATGGCGCCACGTGTCTTTCGAATCATGATTGAATTTTATTATTATAGAAACTTTAGTAGTGTGTTAAGAGTTGATGTCAAATTCTAAATTTATGATTATTTACGGTTTACTCACGTGTATTTTTCGGGATTGCCCGACTAGTTTCGGACCCAAAAGGAGCCCTTAACCATGAGCTGAACACGCGGCGAGGTCGCGAGACGAACTATGTGTCTCATGAAAGTTATAATACAAAAAAAAACTAAATTAACGAGAATGAAGCCGCGGGCAAAAGATAGTTAAAAATATTCCATTAATAAAACCTGGTTTCCGTACGTTCTGTATGTTCCGTATCTTCGTGACACTGATATCCATGTTAACATAATCCAAGTAGGTATTACTATGTAAAAAAGAGTACATCCAATGGTTATTTGTGTATAAACAGGTCATTATTGTCGTTTTGACAGCATTATGGGATTCTAGCGACATGTAATACTCTGTGTAGTTACTTAAAATTCATGGTTGTGACATGAACCCCGCGGGTGTACTACAGTTACAAATAAATCGAGTTATAATTTAGATATTTAGAATCGATTTCGTTAATACTATTTAAAGTGAGAGATGAAGCACAGAAAGAGTTATCAATGTGTAATATGCATTTATTTTTGATATGAAAGTCCACACATATTAATATAAAAAAACAACTTCAAAAATAACTGACAAGTCTAAAATAATTACCATATTTAAAAAAATGATTACAAAAGTCGGTGCAGGTGTAGATTACTACGCTGTTTTTTTATTTTACTCTTTCCAGTTTTTTTTAAATCATTTTTTATTATTTTTTAACTAATTTTATTTTTCTGTATTGAGTGGCATAAACGATACATAAACATGCGATAACAATATGCGACGAAAAAGCTGAACAAACATACAAAAAAAAGTCGATTTGAGAACCTCCTCCTTTTTTGGAGTCGGTTAAAGATAGTCCTAAGATAAAAGTGATTTTTTATTCAACGCATGAGAAGATTTGGAATCGAAATGACTTTCCATCGTAAGTCAACACTTTGGATTAAATGCAACCATTCGGTTACTCTTCAGTATTAAAATCTCTCTCCACTCAATTGATAAACAAAAACAAGTTTATCCATAACCGCAGCTTAAACCACAAAAAACCGGACACCACGCAACCTGGTACCAGATACCAATACCAAAAGACCGATACCCAAATGTGGTCAAGCTAATTGTCAATCTCTACGGGAGTTTAATCGCATGACGGTGCTCAATAAACGCCGATATATTCAATACATAGATATATAAAACAATAATTGGTTGCGTTTAGCGATTTCACGGTGAATCAGGCTTGTTTGACAGTTGTAGAATCGCCGCCATCTTGTCGGAATGCGGGATAGGAAAAACTTTTGCGGTTCCCATAGTTTTGAATGTTTCCACCATTTATTGGTATGCGTGATACTATGTGGATTATTATGGTAAGTGAAACAATGTTGGATATTGTTCCACGCAAATTAGACGAAAGAAATTGAACACTTTTGTCTTCGTTAGCAATGTATTTGGTTTTAGCTCATCCACTCTTGTCCGTGCCTACCGAAATGGACTGAAGAATTGTTTGTGTAAGGTAATGGGGTAGTCATAGTAGTAGTCACATAGTACATAGTAACATTCTTATTTATGGATGGACCACCAAACATAAAACCCTGTGGCTGTAGACAAATGGCAATCGATGATCGCTAGAGAATAGATACGCAATGAAATGTTTGGAAATGACATAACAGGGGGCCAATTCTACTAACAGAAACTTTTATCAATGGCAATTGAATCGTTCATTCAGACAGTTTTCGTTGACGTAAACTGTCAAAATGTTTGGTTTTGTTTTTGTTGTCAAACAATTTGATAGTTTTTGTAAACGAAAACTGTCTGAATAAACGATTAAGTTGCAATTGATAAAAGTTTCTGTTAGTAGAATTGGGCTCCAGATCGCTTGACCGATCGAAAGCTTAATGTCAATCCAGTAGTGTCATTCTATAAGAAACCCACCTCAATATCGACGGTTAGCTCGATATCCATAATGTCACAGTATGGATAATAGAAGCAAATAACACACTGATAATCGACAGTATAATCAATAACGTGTAGTTTTGTAATCCACGCTGTGTCACGACAAGTGTCTAATAATTGACAGTCGCGATCGAGGTGAGATTCTTACAGAATTGCACTGCAGTACATCTCATTGTCGTTTCTATTCTCTAGCGATCGTCGATTGTCATTTGTCTACAGCCATTGCTAAGCAGAAGGTCCGACAGAATACACTCTGCGTTTCGTTTGCTAAAGCTTGCAAGACCAATAATTACTGCAAGAAAATCTGACTGTATCAATACGATTTTATATTATCTTTTTAAACTTTCCTCTACCAACGTGTAGCGATTTCGCGATTGTAACAGGAAACCTCGTTTATAAAGCATAGAAATCAACATTGACGCGAACATAGACCAAGGGTCTTGTACAAAATTTACGAAAAAAGTGTCCTATGGCTTAATTTACACAGCCGCGGAATGGAATGGAAGCGACGAAATTGTACATAGCACAATGAACTTTATGTCAATTGTATAAAGTACAAACTAAATAGGATTCCCCGAAAGATGCGCAACCTGTTTTGGCTCGTATTTAGTTTGTACTTTATACAATTGACATAAAGTTCATTATGCTATGTACAATTTCGTTGCTTCCATTCCATTCCGCGGCGGTGTAAATTGAGCCTAAGTTTACATACACCACCACAACGCGCACCAAGGCACACCGACAGACTATTTTAAATCCTGTGTCGTCCACACAATGCCTAATTTAGCTTTTCACTATACGACGATTCGACCATTGACGTAAATTAGTCTTCATTTTCGCGTTTTAGTCTACATTCGGTTCGGACATTTTTGAGCACTGACCCGTGGTCGCAGTGTTTCTACGTCAATGGAAATCAATGTAAAAGTTTTTATTAATTTGAGGGTCATTAATGTCACAATATCAAAGTTCACGATGCTATCGCTACTGATAACGCAAGTCAATTAAATAAAATCGTAACCACGCTTATCAATCATAATGAATCATTATTATTGTTTGTTTTACTCATTAACCACGTAGTTTTGAATGAAGTGGCAATTACGACGTAATTGATTATCACTTTCAAATAATTGGTAATTAGTTACAGTAATTAGGAAGTTTATATATGAGATGATAAAGAATTTTAATTTGAAAAGATATTGGAGTATGATAAATTAGTATTGGTGTTATATTTTATGATTATGACTGCCTCGGTTGCCTAGTGACTACTGAGCGTGAAGGTCCAGAGTTCGATTATAAAGTCGGGTAAAGTGTTATTGAGTTTTTCCGTGTGGAATTTCTCAGTAGCAGTCCGGAGTCTGGACTTGTGCCCGGTTGATGGCAATGGGCTCTCCTTCTATTACATGGGACAAAGATAAACATAACGGCGAAATGAGAGTGTACTATACACCTCTGGGAAAACCGCCGTGATGTTGTCATTTTATGATTATGAGCCTTAAGCACAAAATAATAAATACTGTTTTGAGTTTCATGTTCTTACATAAGCCTACATTGTCATGACCAAGGTATGCTTAACGCCTTGATTCCACTAGGAAGTTAACACATTCAGTGCCGGGTGCCCTCCAGGAGGGCTCTCTGTAGATTCGCCATGCCGGATGCCCTCGTGGAGGGCTCATTTTAAATGCAGGTTTTTCTTAGAAAAGTCACTGTCATGAAACAAGCAAACACGTACTTTACGTCGTAGTAGCGTATTTTTCAAGGTTCTTAACCTAATGCCAGGAACCCTCCTCGAGGGTTCACTCTTAGCGCAAACGTAATGCCGAGGACCCTCCTGGAAGGTCTACTAGCAATATGTATGACGGGATGGCATATGAGCTCTATGAAAAGTGTGGTGGACTCGAATGTGTTAAGCACAAAATAATAAACCCAGCTTTGAGTTTTTATGTTCCATTGTTATAAACAATGTATACTTAACGAGCTGAATCCACTAGGAAGTTAAATTGTGCAAGTTATTGTAGCAAGTCTCCCCGTGTGGGGACGGGCTAGAATATAAGACTTCCTCATCGCACGCTGGGAATAGATTCACACCGATAATACAGCCCTCATCAAGCTGTCTCCCTCCCCCCCCCCCCCAAGACCCCGCCAGCAACGCCCTAAGCCGAGGTTCGAGTCCCACTAGGGGTCGCCCTTAGTGCTGTTGTTGCAGGTAGTCATGATGTTAGTGTAGTACAAATAGCTTAGGTTAAGTATCTTACTTCTCCACCATTAGCTGGAGACCCTTCAGGTCTCGTCAATAACTGCCCGGTTACGTAGGAGGGGTCCACACGGACCATCTACAGCAGTACAATAGCAAAAAAAAAAGCTGGGAATAGACGCGTGTTGTAAGATTCAACAAAACACAGCACGCTTGGTGGTAGAATCTATACTGTCCGCCTGGCTAGCTACCACCTTCACTTTAAAGTCCGGCGCCAAGCAGTTAACTGTGTTCCGTCGTGTGTATGTGAGAGCCAGAGATAAGAGAATTCCTTTAGATCTCTATTACTTAAGGTATTATTCCGAACTGAGCTGCCAACGGCAACTGCCGCCAGCACGTACAGCGACTGCATGAAGTCGCACCACGCACGACACTCGCCACACCAGCGTCACCTCTAACCGCTGCACGTGCTGTCGGCAGTTGCAGGTGGCAGCTCGATTCGGAGTAGTACCTACCTTTAGATTCGTGTGCTCCATCTTAGACCCCATTTGCGCTTACCATCGACGCGACAGTCAAGTTTTTTCGATGATGTCGCTGTTTAGCTGCGATTCGATTGCGTTTTTAAACAAAATACAACTGGGGCCTAATTCTTCTAAAATAAATCTTGATAAATCACAACCGAACCAAGGCCGAACCGTTCATTCAGACAGTTCTCAATTTCAAAAGCTATCAAATTGTTCGACACAAAAAAAAATGACGACACGTTTGGTGCAGTGGCTAAGCGATTGGCTTCTGCGCTACGGGTCGTGGGTTCGATTCCCACACGGAACAAAAATTTGTATGGCCTACAGATGGTTGTTTCGGGTCTGGGCGTTTGTTTGTGAGATTTGTGTCTGTAAACGCACCCACGATACAAGAGAAATCTTAGTGTGGGGCAACGTTTTTTTAAAAAAAAAAGAAAAAAAAACATTTTGAAAGTTTTCGAAAACAAAAACTGACTGACGGTTGTGGTTCGATTGCGTTTGGCAACAATTTATTTTAGGAGAATTCGGCCCCTGGCCTGCTGGCCCGTTGCGAGCCTCATATTAAAATCAAATGAGAATTCCGATAATTAAATAAAAATTCATTATGGCCAGTATGGTCGCAGAAGCTGCCTGGGCCAACAAAATGGTACATTATGTACCGTTAGTGGTCATTTGTGGTCCACTACTGTTATTGCGTGGGTGTGCGACGTTTAGGGTACCGTGACATGGTTATCTTAATTTGATTATCTGTAATATTTATGATGTGTATTGTTAATGTGGTTTTTATTATGTTTGACTGGATTCTGGTTAAATGTATTCACTTGGAAACAATGTTTCGGATACAAAGTTGCTAGTTTCTGAAACAAGACGTAAATGTTTTTAGAAACAATGTTTTGTAGTTTTGATAGATGAAGAAATACATGTCCTTGTCACGCGAAACGGATATTTTACAGAGTGATGTCAAGTCACTATGAAGTTTTTAAAATATGACGACATACGGTAGTAGTGCTGTCTCTACCTTTTGAACAATTTTAAAAAGCTAATACTTGGGCGGTTTCTGAAATATTTCCTTGGTTTTTTCAGTGTTGCTTATTATTTTTGTAAAATTGTGATTTTTTTATTAAAAAACGTCGAATACTTTCTTGTCAATGTTTATGATAGTGGTAATTAATAAATGAAAACATTGCTTTACACGGGGTAAAGTGAGTTTTGGTCTGCAATCCGTAGAAAAATCGGTCCTTTTGACACTAAATGAATAAATTGCAAGGATACTTGAAGCACTTCAGTTCCCAGTCTTTTATGATATTCAGGGAAAAGATGTAGGAGTATATTCTTAGACGAAAGCAAAACTCGAATAAATCTGTAATCACCCTATAATTGTAAGTTATAGAATGACAGTTGACGTAAGAAAGAGATAGAAATATTAGGAATTAAAGAAGAGGAAACGAATGTAGATAATGTGACAGATTGTATGCGAGTGAAATAGTCTGGAAGGAAGAATAAATAAATTATGGTCGAAGTTGTGTTTTATTTTGTGGACAGGATTCGAACCATACGTAAATAAAAATATTCCATACATATAGGTAACACATCGCGGACAGTGTACTGTGGTTTGTTTTTATTTTTTGTACGGAACTTAGATATCCCAATCTGATTGACACTTAACATTCTTCAACAGACAACACTATAATAAAACGTTGGTCCCCAAACTTAATTACCGTGATCAATTAGTAGCTTGCCACTGAGACGGTAATAAATTACAACAATGATCAATAGTTTGACTAGTCGATAGTAATTAGTTTTCTAATTAGGTTTTTATTAATTTGAAGAAGAAGAATGTATTGTTATTAAATTATTTATTATATTATGCAGTGGTGTATTTGTACATTACGATTCTCCTAGCTTTAAGGTGTTTGATTTTAAAAGTAGCGTTAGCGTTACTGTGACAAAAACTGCAAAAAAATACCAATTCAAACTTTTTTTTCTTTTTTATTTTCTTGTCTTAATACAAAATCGCAATGTATTTTTGTAACACCCTGTATTCGTTTACAATTGTTCGTTATAGCAGACCATAAGGAGACACATGCTTTTGCGTAAATCTACAGGCTGAAGTTTTAGATCGAGTTGTTGTTGCCTTATTTAATAAAAGCCAAAGAGATGTGACATTTTTTTCGCGAAAAATAAAGTCATGTATTCATTTGTTTATAAACACTGTGTCAGAAACAATAACTTACGTATTTCTGAAACATTGACGCTTATTGCAATAAACACAACTGACAATTCTTTTTTTTAATCTTCATGGACATACACAAATCAGACTTAATACCATTGGGATTCTCTACCAGTCAACCTTTGTGGCAAAAATTACGCACTTCAAAAGTGTTACAAAAAAAAGAATTTAAAACAAATACTGGAAAGATCAATAATAATTTTTGATGACAATATCTCCGAAACATTGTTTCTAAAAACATTTACTTCATGTTTTAGAAACTGTTTGTTTCAAAAACCACTGGCAACTTGTATCCAAAGCATTGTTTACAAGTGAATACATAGCTTAAAACTTCAAGTGCAACAAAGTACTTTGTTTGATGGTACCATCGATTATTATCATTATTATTACTACCCCGGGACGCCCAGCAGGGGTCGTGCTCACCCTCTGTAGCGGGCAAGCGCAAGCGCATCGTACGTAGAACTTTTGCGACGTTATCGAAATTATAGCGGGGCATAGGATGTTATTATTATTTTATCATTTGGAATGGTCTGGGTTATGGTTGAGTCTCACATTATTTATTTATTTATACTTCTATGCACTATGGCGGTGCCTACGGCGGATTTAATGCCATAAGCCATTCTCTAGCAGTCAACCTTTGGGTTAAAAAGAAAAGTATCGAAAAAAATACAATAAAAAAGATGATTTGACAATTTTGGTTTGAATAGATTATAAATTCATAAGATAAATATAAATTATAGTAAAATATGTAGTTTTTTAATATCAAAGGGGAGTACGTTCCAGAGTTTGTTTGCTGGGACAGCGAAGGAGTTATTCCGTTTATTCATTGTAAACATACTTAAAAATTATATTTTTAAATACATACCTACGTTATTAAAAAAAAACAATCTAGATTTAAAAATATAAAATGGTACATAGCCCATCGATATCGGGAACAGGGTCCAAGCTGCCGGCAGTTAGAGCTCCTGAGAAAGGATCACTATGCGTGCCGCGAAGCAGTACTGCTTTTTGTATCAAGCCCTTGATACAGCCGCCCAGCGAGGGCCTCATAAGGTGTTGATCGAGGCTCTTGGCTATTAGGGCATTCGTCACAACAACTATCGGGACAATGACTGCTGAGACAGCAAAGGAGTTATTATTGTTAAGATTACTAGCTTTTGCCCGCTGCTTCGCTCGCGTTAATTAAGCTCAAAAAACTCTTAACACACCACTAAAGTTTCTATAATAATATAATTCAATCGTGATTCGAAAGACACATGGCGCCATATATGAACGTTATTGTTGTTTTTCTCAGGAACAGTACTTTTTTTTCGGGATAAAAGGCACCCTATGTCCGTTTCTGTTAGAGAATACAATCCCGAGCATGTTTTTCAATCCCGGGCTTACGGGATTTTTGAAGCCTTTTCCCGGGATCCCGGGCCTATCCCGGGATTAGACTATGTGGTTTCTAATTGGGCTAAAATAAAAAAAAAACACGAGTAATTAAAAAAAAAGTCTCCCGCCATTTGAAATACTTAATTTCAGATAATTGACTTTTAAATTTTAATGGCGTAGCCTACGTAACCCGTCGTCACTGACGTAGCCTACGTAACCCGTACCCGTCACTGACAGAACAATAAATGAAAAAAATAAAACCCTATTTGCATATTTATACTTTCGTACAGGGAATCCCCGACGGGAAATACCCGCAACAATATTATGATATGAGATGATCGGGTGATTCCCCTGTTGGTTCGTTGGGGAATTACCTTAAGAGTATTGTATTAAAGTATTCCGAGTGGGGAAGTCCCTTCTAAGTTCTACGACAAACATATTATTAGGACTGTACCTGTGTAGTAAATAGTGGGTACCTACGTATTGTACGAGTTGCTTTTTGTCGTAATGTATTAAAAATAATCTAGGCAAGGCTATTTTCAAGGCGCAACGGACTACGGAATACAAACTAGACTTGTTTGTGGCAATCCCGAAAATCCCGAGATTAGCCAAGTACAGTCCCGGGATTTTCGGGGCCAGAAAACGGTCGGGATCCCGGGATCCCGAGATTCGGGATCCCGGGATTGTATTCTCTAGTTTCTGTACACCTGACAACGTATATGCATTTCAGTATGATCGGTTCAGTGGTTTAGGCGTGAAAAGGTAACAAACAAACAAACTTACTTTCGCATTTATAATATTAGTTAGGATTAGGATTCTAGAGAACTAGAGACTCCTTTGGAGATGGGGCCAAAGACCTCACGACACATCAGTAATTCTTGTCTATTTAATCATACGAAATGTTCAGCATATCAACCTTCCATGGTCCATATTGTGACCCATGTCATCGAAGGTCGTCTAAACACTGCTGATAGTATTTACTAGGTAACCGGGGCCTCAAATCAGCGGTAATAGCGGATGCCGTCGGTTAAGCGTCGCATCCGCTCACCGCTAACGCGACACGATTTCACTTCGCTTTTATATCGATATCATTTCATCTCACTAGATGCATGAGATTATATAAGTAGTAGTATTTTGGGCAGTTTAAACAAAAATAGATGTACGAAGTTGTTAGTTCAAACAGTTTTCCTAGGTAGGATATGTGTTTTGAAAAAACAAATGTCTCAGCAAACATAAGTTCAGTCAACAGTTCTAATTAATTTACAAAAGTAAAAAATACAATCGAAAACTTTTCGGAGCCCTCTCATGACAGCATTTTTCATAGCTGTCATTGAAAATATCAACTTTTGTTCTTTGTTGTTAAAATAAAACGTTTTCCGTACAATACAAATAAACTGAACAAGCTTTTGTATTGAAAAGGTTTAGCTTTCCATATAAACTCGAAAAACTTAACTATATTTTAGTGTATTTGCATGGTGCATGAAAAGAGCCTATTTTTTTTCCTGTTGGTCTTCTATCGCTCTGTCTTGTCTTCTACGTAACCGGGCAGTTATTGGCGAGACCTGAAGGGTCTCCAGCCAATGGTGAAGAAGTAAGATACTTAACCTAAGCTAAAGACTGGCCAATGGGGGGAAAAGAGCCTCCACGAGTGACGTTAAGTCCGGCGCACCCTGGGCAGTCAGCCCCGCTACCAACCTTGCTGACTGGCTAATCTTTTCACCACAGCATGAGCTGTTTTCATAAAGCTCTTGTTGACACGAGAGAAGAAGAAGAAGTGTATTTTCAACTATCCTTAAACACTTCAATGAAATAACAGGCTCAGTATTTCACCAAAAAAGTATCAAAAGCTTTTAAAAAAACATAACCGTAACTTTGCTGTCGCGCAGTCGAGTAAAAACAAACTTAAGTTACAACACACATCCAACGACGAGCAAGCACTAATAATAAAACACATTTTCTTTCAACACATTCCACGACAACAATCAAAGATTATCCACTCCAGCCTCCAGAGTACTCACTAACGCTACATAACATTATCCAGACAAAAAGGGCAGCATTAACCAGACCAGTCCTCATAGCCTATAAGGCCGTTATAATGCATGTTATGGTCTAGTGTTATCCCGCTATTCCTAGAACGATGCGCATAAAACATCTACTTCGATCGCAATTTCTAAGGGCGTTTAGTATAGCATTCTCCTACATATACTGTGTAAAGAGATAAATGGTAATAAGGTATTGAGTGCTTCAGAGATCTATTCCGTGTGTTAGAATCTTTATTTTTACGAGCAGACTGTAAATGTCGTATTTGGAATGCTAGTAAAAGTTATTGCTTTTTGGAAACTGACAATGATGGTGGATTAACAATACTCTGAATAAAATATAGTATATGGAGCTAAATAAAAAGAAAAGAAAATAAGTAAACTGAAAAAGAAAATGCTATAGATTTTATACCACTATTTATTTAATTATGATGTGGATGACATCATAATTTAAACCCGATGAGAGTAGAATTTAGATTTTGGGGTTCAATGTATTACAGCTAAAAATTTACGACGAAATGTTGCCTTGTGTGTCAACGTTGAATTAAAGGATAGGCTAGTCCTACCAACAAACTTTTTTTCTTATTAAGTAAACGCTCAAACGGCGGTGGTTCAGCTGCGGTTCGATTCCGATTTTTAACAATTTCGTTCATAGAATTGGCCTCTGGTACTACAGAGAAAATAAATTTTATTCAGCCAAGAACACAATTACAGCATAAACAATAAGAACATAAAAATAATTAATCATACACATGTTATGCTGTCGAGCATGCCCATGCCGAACGGGTCACCAACTCAGCATATGCTGGGCTTCAAACACGCAGCGCTGATTTTCAGTTGGAACCCATACCTCCGGTTTCTGAATTGCGAATTCGAGATAAGAAATACTTAGGTAAGAGTAGTATTTGAGTACGAAGTTGTCAAAAAAATTACGTAATTTTTTTGACAACTCCGTACTCAAATATTACAAGTACTGCTTATCCTAGAATTCTCAATTCAGAAACCGGAGGTTACAGTGACACACGGACGCAAGTAATTATATTTTGTTTTATTGAATTAAGTATATAAGTGTTTTATAATAATAATCTTTTATTTCGGACCAAAGAAACCATAGAGTGTTAGTAACATAAAATCGCTTATTACCTAGTGTTAGTACTAATCATCCTTCGCACAAACTGCTTTATAATCGGTGAGCCGAAGCTCTCAGCTTAAAACTATAGTTTTCAGAATGCTGTTGCGACTGTCTCTCACTCTTGTCAGTAGCGAAGCTGTTTTTTGCGAATAATCGCGTAAAATTCGTCAGTACGAGCATTTCTGACGTACTACAGTAACGAGGCAGTCTCAACAACATTCTGAAAGCATTATTATAATTATTGAACGCGGTTTTATACTACGCCATAAGTTATTCGCATCGGCAATCATCGTGTTTCCGAATTTATACGAATAATGCCGAATTTACTGATGCCGTCAACATGCCTATTAGACATGTTGAGAAATTAGTTGTTAAAGTGTTTTGAAAAATAATGGATACGTAATTTTTCTTTTGTTAAATCTATGAATATTTGGAAAGATAAAACGCATCAAAACTCATGAGTGGGGGCCTGTGACGTCAGAAGCAAGTAAAAATTGTACTTGCTTGTGACGTTTCGCCAATTTTAAAAGTGTCGTCGTATCTTCGTCAATTTTGGTTTACGTAACAAAAGAAAAAATACGGGTCAAATATTTTTTCATAATCTAACTGACGGACTAATTAGATTTTTTCAGTCAAATGCCCTATTATGTAGGCTGTGAATTATGTAGCCGTGCATACTAAAAAGGGCCAAATGCAGCAGTCATGTTTCAAACCTTTTCAGAGCCATTTAAACACCTCATGAATTCCACTCAACATTTCCACCATCAATCTCGTAGCCACTCTGTTAACTTCATCATGCAGCGGTTTTCGTGTGACAAAAGCGCTTCGCTGTCCATTGTTCGGTGATAAATCGACGGGCAATTCATTAATACCGTTTGAGAGCACAATGGATGATGAAATACGTCACGAGTTATATGGTCGAACAATGCTGAGCTAATATGTCGCTGTGTCGTTTGTAATTTGATTGGAGCTTTCTCTTGTATGTTCTAATTTTGCGAGTAATGGGATCTTGTTAGTGTGTTGATCATCAATTATACAGAATGGCTGGTTAGTTATTTTACATCCGAAAACCATGAGCTGTGTGCTCCTCATCCTGTACAACTTTAATTATGGGACAAATTAAGAATTCGTGAAAAAATAATCTGCAGCTCCATACATTTTGATAGCAACATTGATTATATTTTGTATTGATTTTTATTTGTGCGTTAGATTTTAGCATATATTATGTTTTATGAAATACTAGCTGTACCCGGCATGCGTTGCAATGCACTTTTTCCTACTTACCTACTACCTACCTTCAGAAACAAAATCAAAATAGTAACAAAAAGTTAAAACCATTTTCATGCATGCGGTAAACAAATGAAGAATATGGACATACTGAGATGATATCGTTTTTTTTTTATAAATATCAAAATTTTCTTCATCAGAACCTTCTCCTGACAATTACGAACACAACAAAAAAAAATAGCGAAATCGGTCCAGCCGCTCACGCGTGATGCCGTGACCAAGGGAAATGGGATTCATTTTCATATACCTACATAGATTTGAACAGCTATTTCTCTTAAACTATTGACTTTTGAGGAAAGTTGTAGAGCAAAAGTTATTCATTATTATGGGTACTTTAACACCCTTTCGGATTAGCATCCCCTTTCCAACTAACCTTGTATAATCTAAAAATCTAATTTCGGAAAATAGCTTCATTTTAAAAGATTACCCCATCATTAATCTTCTACATATACCTCCAAACAATACTGTACTTGTACTCCAAAATCCAAAAAAAACTATCACACTATCTTGTTAAGTTAACAATTCAGTTCACACCGCAACGCACGGCGCACGCGCATTAGTCTCGAAGAACTTGGGACAATCGTTCTGTATAAGGCCCTACAGCGGCCGTCCATTGTTGTGCTGATAATAGGCTCTGGGAGATCCCCTTTACCATTCAGACTAGTTTGGAAGTGGCTAGAACTAGATATAGGCTGGTTATTTGTAAATATAACTAGTCGGTGGCAAAGATGTTGATTTTTTTAAGATTTCGAGTTACTTAGAAAAAGATGAACATAATTTTCTGATAACGAGTATTAAAGTACCCATAATAATGAATAACTTTTGCTCTACAACTTTCCCCAAAAGTCAATAGTTTAAGAGAAATAGCTGTTCAAAGATTTCATAAAATATACGCTAAAGTCTATCTATCCTCAGCCAACCAGCTCTGTTTACATTTTAGATCAGATTTGAGGTCACGGATTAGAAGCTCCATTTTTTGAATTCGTAATTAAATAAAGAATGAAGAATTTTTAAAAAAACTAAAATAATAATCATTTTACGTGGGGATAAAATTTTGTGCATGAAAAGATCATCCACGAGTGACGATACTTAAGTAAGTCCGGCGCACCCTGGGCAGTCAGCCCCGCTACCAACCTTGCTGACTGGCTAATCTTTTCACCACAGCATGACCTGTTTTCGTATAGCTCGTGCTGACACGAGAGAAGAAGTACCCCTTTTCCGAATAAACCTGTATATATGCTGATCAAAATACAAGTAACAGAGCGGTAAAATCACTTGAAAAAAAAACTACATTTACATAACCAAAAAAAACTTCTCACATCCTCAGATACACATCGGACGATATACCACCATAAAATGTTAAGCATTTACGAGAAAGAAACAACTTTCTTGCCTTTTAATAAAATCTGCACAAACCAGTAATCTTTGTAAGTTTGTAACACATCCAAGCCTCCGAATTGAGAAGTTATCCGCTACACAAGACTCGTTCAGTTACGATAAATATTGATCTCAATTACATTGCGTGTTTTTGCATTTATCCGTTTATGATAGGGTTGTTTCCTCCAAAATATCTTGCATGTGTGAGGAGAATTCTTATATTAAAATCAAATCGATAAATCGCTGCATTTTTAACACGTTTTTTTTTTAAATTACCTACTGGGACATAATAATATGATTAAATTGGCATTCCATTTAGCGCACCAATTTGAAGCGCACCAATTTAAAGAGCACCAATTCGAATCACAGGATTAGGAATAGTATATTAATAGGAATATTCCTATTAATATTGGTGTGATTCTTCAAATTGGAGCACTAAATGGAATGCTTCTGAAAAATATAAGAAAATAATTATACACTCAAATCAAATCAAATCAAATCAAAAATTTTTATTTCACATAAACCAATACAGGCGCTTATGAAAAGTCGAATTTAGGTGCACGGTTCCAATTAGTCGTTTCCTATGGAGAAGAGCCGGCAAGAAACTCCATGGTTACTCTTTTAAAAAAAGGGGATATCTTTTACAATTTCAGTGAATACAGTAGTTACTATGAGAGAGAACAATGTAGTCTTGACCACCTTGGAGTATAGTACCAAGTCTTGAGTACAAAAATTAACCAAAAAGGGAAAAAAAAAAAAAAAAAATAGAAAAAAAGAAATACAAATGAATAATAGTAATTTACACAATTATATGTATAGGCAAGTCCACAAAGTTCTCACACTTACAAAAAATAAAATGAAGCTAAATTATATAAAACAATTGACATACTTAAATGTCATCAAAACTTAGACAAAAAATCATTATAGAGTAAGATAAAAGATATCTTGAGAGTAATGATAGCAATAAAAATAAAAATAAATAATCATAATTGAGGATAGTTAATAGACATACACATACGTCGTTAATGAGGTACCAGGGAAGCCACATGTGCAGGAACTAGAGCCAAACATCCCTGTCCTCGACGTAGTCGACGTCACTGTTGGTTAATTACATCTTTATTATTGAACTTAATCTAACAAAATGCATTATTAAACAGGCATATTGCTACAATGCTTTGACAGTCGTTACTGTTGGTCAGAAGCCAGAAAGTCTGACAACCAGTCTTACCAAGAGTATCGTATTACCCAGTTACTGGGTTGTGGAGGTCTGATAGGCAGTCGCTCCATATAAAATACTGATATTCAGCTGCATCCGGTTCGACTGGAAGCCGACCCCAACATAGTTGGGAAAAGGCTAGGCAGATGATGATTGCTACAATGCTTTAGAGGAAACTGAACAATTTTTACAGCTTTAAAACACGCGTTTTTGTCCAAATTAAAATAATTTTGAATTAAAAAAGTAACCATGGTGTTCCTTGCCGGCTCTTCTCCATAGGAAACGACAAATCTTAAATTCGACTTTTCATAAGCGCCTGTAATGGTTTACCAATGAGTTATTGTTTTTTAATTGATTTCGGGGTGATTTTTCAATTATCAGATAGTATTTACTGAGGAATAAATATGGCGGTTTGACATATCTTCTATACGAAAGCTGTCAAAATGTCAAAATTATTCCTCAGACAAAAATTATCCGACGATTGAAAAATCGACCGTTAATCGGATATCCGATTCGAATAACTGTATCGAATATGAGTGGCAGCCCTACCAGAAAATGGCATTATGCCTAAGAACCAGTTGCCCACATATTAATTTTAATTGCCCGGTGAAATCGTGCAGTGCGCTTTGCACTCATAACATGACGCCTTAAAAGGCGGGCCTCAGCAGTGCAGTGTATACATAGCCCAGACTTTCTTCGACAAATATTCTCTAAGATATTATGTGACTGGATTGAACTGGCGTGGTTTACTTCATTACATTTCTGGTGTGAAACTGTTTATTTTATTGCCATTATATAGTGGAAGGTTAACACTATTGTCTGTTTAACCTTTAACTAACGACCTATACGTCTCACAGACGGCGTAACTTTTTTAATAGCAATATTTTAATACACATCGCTCGCGAAGTGGTACCCCTCCCGCTACCTTCTTCCCTCGGCATTATCTAGCGGTCAGTCGACACCTTCGCACGCGGCGAGTACTCATTTGTCCGTTGAGGAGCCATTGCCGTCTCACAGACGTAAGTACGCTATTTATGTAAAAGATTTATGACGTCTCCTGGTCGTCACCTCAGTAATTACGTAAGTAAGGCTATAGTGTCTCATAGACGTGACATCGTTCAAAGTGTAGTTTTTTTTTACAGAATGCCTTTCTATAGGAGTTTTTTTGAGTAGAAAGCGGAAAGCATCTCCTGATGAAGATATGGGGTTAACGCAATCTTCAACTTCACGTATACGTAGCTTGGACAAGATATAGCTAAACATCTTGAGTAAGGGAGTGATGATTATTGCAGTATTTTTGACGATGGAATCAATAAAAAATGATAGCATCCCAATCCGACCGATGGTCACTGGGATAATATTTACAGTTACTATATACGAGTACTTGTATGCAACAAGTAAGGCACTTTGGCTTATTACACTTATGACAAGAATACTTTGTACGTCTTTTTAGGCGACTAGGACATATTGCACAGGTCTTTCGAACAGCTGGACCTGCCTTGCCTGACTTGGTCATCCTCCACTTTAGATTGTTCCGAGTCTGATTTGTTATCGCTATCCAACATAAAGTCGGGATTTCCCATGTGGGAGACCCTGACTATAACAACAATATTCCACAAGAATTGCGCCTAACTACCTCTGCCTGTGGTACAGCCTGCAAATGACTCGGTTGCAGGTCCAGCTGTTCGAAAGACCTGTGCAATATGTCCTAGTCACCTAAAAAGACGTAGAAAGTATTCTTGCTATAAGTATAATAAGCCAATGTGCCTTACTTGTTGCATACAAGTATGTAGTAACTGTAAATTATCCCAGTGACCATCGGTCGGATTGGGATGCTGTCATTTTTTTATTGATTCCAATAGAAGTTTTAAATGTTATTATATTTTGATAAATGTTTATAGAAGATAATATTTTTTGAGTTTTTAAGTTGATATTTATAAATAATTATAGAAAAAGAAGGACCGAAGTAAGTTCCTAAAACTAATTGAGCAAATATTGTGATCTCATGAATAAAGGCTGATTGTGCATAAAAATTAAACTATGTTTTATTTTGAACCTTTTATTTATATACGTAACAAAACTAACTTTTCAATAAAATAAGTTACTGAACCGCTAACTTTATTATAGATTTTATTTTATCACTAGATTTCTTTACGTCTCTCAGACGTCATTTCGGCGTTAATGCGACAAATAGGCCTGGTCGTTAGTCAAAGGTTAAAGTTATTTAAGGCATTATCTGAGGAATAATTTTGTCGTTTCGACAGCTTTCGAATAGAAAATATGTCAAACCGCCATGTTTATTCCTAAGTTTTTTTTTCTAACGATTTAAAAATCTGCCCTAAGATAAGTACCCGCAACAGTTTGCATAAAGAATTGTAGTGTTTTATGACGAAATGCAACATAATAAGTAGTTAATAAGAATTTATAAGGAGTTCATAAATCATATGCAAGGTAACTATCACTGCTTTCCTTCTAAATTGTAACTACGTAGGTGTAGTATACTGAATAAAATAATGTTAAAAAAAAGTACAGTGACAAATATACACTAGTATTTAAGTAAAGCTAAAGCTGATTGAAATTACGTGTCGTATATGTATACACATAGCGAAATTAAAAAGCCATTTCTCTTCATAAAATTATGAAATATCACACACATAGTCTCTACAAGTATTTACGTAATATGGTTTCGAATATTTCTTCATTACAAAGACTGTCTTGAACGAATTAGCTTTTAAAGTTCGCAATGTGTATACATATACAGGTGACTATACATAGTCTCTTATTTTGTTCATAATTTCAGTCAGCGTTAACTTTACCTAAATACTAGCTAGTCCACAGTTCCTAAAGCATCCTAAACCTTCATCAACTACCATGCGTAAGCGCATAAAACGAGACGATTAAACAAATTGCCCTCAATCGTCGATCCGCGTTTTTCTACATTCCGGGTAGAGAACCAGTATTTTTTAAATGCAGCAACATTGGGAAACTAAATTGGTACATGTGCATGCCTACCTAATTAATTGGCGTGCTTCCCCCTTAAGGATTGGGTAGAATTTAAAGATGTAAAAAGTTGTGCAATTTTACCGACTACGACAAATTCCTTGAAGATTTTTATAAGCAAACTTGTAAGGATTTTGTCCCATAACTTTTAAATTACTAAATTATTCTAACCACTACGATGCTGTCGATGATGAACGTGTCAAGAATCAGACAGGGAGGGAGTTGTTTACAAAATTGCGCATTATAAACAAATTTGGGTACTTTTTTTCAAATTCTGACTGCTCCAGAAAGTGATGCCGCAAAGATTGTTTATGACATGGTAATATGTCGATAACTCCACTATTTGTTAAATTAATTTAATTTTTAGGAAGAATTTTAATATTGTTAAAATTTAGGTTAGGTTACGATGGGGCTGACATCCGTGACCCCCGGTGCAGGTGTGAGATGGAACACCGGGGTGGCTTTAATCAGTAAGTCTGACAGACCCCTCCGCCCACTCCAGGGCGGAGGACACCCATGAGGAATTCCAAGCCAATAAAAAAAACAATGGGTCTGACATGCCTTAAAAAGGTCCGTAATGAAATAAAGAGGAAAAAAAACCACCGCGGTGTCTAGAAATTGATGTAGAACACATGGAATTGACTCTAGTACAAAATACACGTAAAAAGTGTCCTAAGTTTACATACACCACCAGTGCGAGCGCCAAGGCACACCGCGAAATACCAACAAACTAATTTAAATCCTATGTCGTCATCACAATGCCTAATTTAGCTTTTTACCATACGAAGATTCGACTGCACCCATTGACGTAAATTAGTCTACTATTCGCGTTTTGTTGGGACATTTTTGTCAGTGTGTCTAGATATTGTTTTCTTGTTCTTAATTCAATGACATCATCATCCTCTCCGTCTACATCTACGTCCGTGTAGAGCCGGACGTAGGCAATAGCACTACCCCATCTCTTCCCATGGGTGTCGTAAAAGGCGACTAAGAGATTCACTAGAAGATGGGCAGCAGCGTTCTCTGAGTACTTTAACAACCATACTGCGATCGCCAACCCGCCTGCCTAGCGTGGCGACTATGGCACATCTCAAACAAGTTCATTTCTCGTATCGACTAGATTCATGGACTGTGACGTGTCGACCAGTACCTCTACCATGAGTTTACGCAGCCAAAACTCGCTAGCGTCTCCGTAAATTATTTGTATGAAACATTGTATAGCGCCACTAGCGGTCACAGAAAGAATTAAAATTCGTACCATGAGCACTATAGATTTCGATAGGTTAAAAACCTAACGTAATCTATTCGATAGTCACTAACGTTTTTCAGCTGTCACCTTACAAAACGGTACCATGAGTTACTAATTCGACAGAAGCTATCGAGTAATACGCTTACGATAGTAGTTACGTAGCTCACTAGCATTTTGACGTGTGAAACATATGTTTACATTTAAATTATATACGTTTTTGAGTCTAATAAAGTCAAAATAATGTCTGCAAGAGCTTATTTAGCATGGAATTTCTATTTTAAGTAGTTACTAGCAAGCTGTGCCTTTAAATTAACTTTAGTCAAATCATATTCATTACCATTTTTTTTTGTTTATTTGTTGCATTCCTCACGTCTTTACTATTTTTAGACACTTGAACTTAGCTGGCTTATTACACTTTCAAAGTTTCAAGTGGCTTGGATATCTACTTGCGTTGAGGGGCCACTATTTAGGAATTTTATAACTTTAAGTTTTAAAATAATGTAATAGAAAGTAGAAACATATATTTCCATGAAGTCCACCAACAATTGAAACTGTGTGACACTGGTCCTCATTGTATTAAATAATCCAAATAATCTATTTTAAACTTTCAAAACACACAACGCAGCTCTGTGACACAACGTAAACAAACAAAATTTCAAATTGAATAGACGACAGTGACATTTTATATGGAATAAAAATTAAAAAACCACTAAATATCGTAAGTAATCCACTAACCGTCAACTTTTCTATTTAGTCGGTTTATTTTGTGATATTGACTGTCTTAAATTTTTTAGCATAGCGATAACACAACATTTTCAGCTTACGAGCCGTTCTCTCTTCTTATTAGTGAGAAAGAAAGAAACAAAACATAAGTAGTGAAGATTGTAGCGAGTAGAGTGAAGTTAGCTAGACGACATGATCTATCGAGCTTACCTTAGCGTCTGCGTAAGACTCCGTAAATCTCATGGTGCAACCATTATCGAAATCTATTTGATCCACGTTAGCACGCTAGCGAGTTGAACGCTAGCGAGTAATTTTTCGATGACATCTCATGGTAGAGGTACAGAACCACTAATGACTCAAGTGTGTTCCATATATCCCGAACGACGCTAAGAACTATCACTTACCGCATCTTACGCTACAATTCACCGCCCACCAATAGGAATCTTGGCCCACACTTACGCAATACTGCCACCTAATTAAAAGTACTACAAATCGAACAAACCACTTTATATTCTGAGTTTATCTCCTCGTTTTATCATCTATGTACCACATTATTGCCATCGCCGTATGTGTCGCTAGTTCATTAGTGCACCATTAGTCAGCCGTGGTTATAAATTGGACTATTTATCTGGCAAGCCCACGCTTGATAATGGCCAACGCAAATGTTTGTGTTGGCGATGCGAGATACAATCGTGCGGAGGTACTGCAGGGCCAATACGCAAATGTTGGTAAAGGAATAAGGGCTTTGTATGTACACACTTATTTGGCCAATTCGCAAATATTGGGACGTTGGTTAAAAAACAGGTTTGCTTTTTTCAAACATTAACGCAGTTTGCACTTGGATTTTGAACTTCAGAAGTTTAGGCAACGTTAATTACTTTATGTAAAACATAAATAATAACACAAGCGTAAGTTTGAGACCTGTCGCAAATAAGTAGACCATTTGCAGATACTTTTAAAAGGTCAAGACAAGGTCTACAGTTCAATTTGTCGATTCTATGTATAACAGCCAACAAGGAACTCGGTGAATACTTCTCTAATGTAATCTTTATAAGGTTCAAATTCCGTTTCTTGTATTTTTCGGTATCTCCATTAGCTATTTCATGTCCGTTAATCACAAACAGCTTATACGGACTAGGTTATGCTCCCGAGAAATCCCGTTCTCGAAAGAATCTGGAAATCGTGGGATTTATCAGCGATTTAAGAACCGGGTATATCAAAACCAAATCCCGGTTCCTTCGGCAAACAGTACCGAAAATTACGGTTCTTTTAGCATCCGAATTGCGTATCCCATTCGTAATTTCAATAGCTTTCATTTTAACAATACAACAATATTCACCGCGTATTTCATGGTCCTGGAAAAGTCCGATTTTTAATACATATTTTGCTATGGAAATTGTTAACCTCTGTCAATATCAAAGCCGGCAATTAGGATGCCGGTTCCTTCGGCAGAGAGTACCGAAAATCACGGTTCTTTAAACCAGTTCCGGTTCTGCAATAATCCTTGTATATTATTCCCTCCATTCAACAATAAGTTATTAATAATATCTCTAGCAACACTTCCCGTACACTCCTTACTATCTGAAAATGCAAATTCATACAAGTGGCCTATGAAACAGAGATACCATGAATTTATAGAATTGATACCTGTGACAAATCGTTATGGTGGACTGGTATAACATGGTCTATGACCATAGTCGGGCTCCTGTGGTGCTACATGACAACGCGATTACCGGTACATGGGGTCCGAAGCTTGTAATGATAGTTACTGATAGTGGGGTCATTTTAAGACTAGAGTCTGTATGGCGTTGAAGGATATAAATATTCTGTTATTCTGGGTTATGTTTTCGTAAAATTGTACTGTCTTTATGATGTTAAATGGTTTAAGGAATCTATTTATTTTCTAGTCATTATGGAATAGCTTCTAGTAAGAAAAGATGTAGGGGGATGATTTCCAAAATCAACATATTTCGTTGACCTCTCTGGTACATTTTATATATGGATATTAATTGTATTCCGTATTTTTATTTTCAAAAAAAGGTGTTTAAATAAGCCTATTTTTGTATTGGCCTCGATTTTAACCAAGCAGTTTTGGAAATATTTAGGTTTGATATTTTTGAAACCAGAGCGATAAATTATTTTGTAGATTGAGCCATGGATTGTGTGAAGGGTGATATGGGTAAGAAAGGAGTGAGTACTGAGATGGTGGCTGATAGAGATGGAAATGGAATACATGTTGTGCCGACCTCAACTAGTGGAGACGATGATGAGGAAATAGTTTCTAGTAGACTCAAGCTAGATTTAGAAATGCTCGAGCTACAACAAATCGTTACTAACCAAAAGGCAGATTTACGCTGGTGTTTGCCTACTTGATAAACAAACTTTTACGCGAAAATGTTCAGTCAGCGTCAGATATATCAGGACGAACAGACTGTTTAAAATGATTAGAATAACTAATAAAATTAAACCATATGTCAATGATGCAAGAACTGTTTCAGAATGAACATAGTACACGACAACTGCCATTCTGACAAGAATTGTATCCCATTGAGATAAAGGTTAATTTCTTTAGTTGTTTAGGTAAATATGAAGTCTGTTCGTCCCGATCTATTTGAGACTACTACTAGAATTTTAGAAACCTTAGTAAGCTTAGACACTATCCTCAAAAGACTTCGTTTTACCGAAGTCACTTATTTGACCTTTGACCATTCATTATGATGGTCCTTGGAGCCTAATTCAGCAATGAATGTTTGTGGCCTAATATGTTGAATCAAGCATTGCCCAAGAATTAAACTAGTATAAAGTCCAACTTATTTACAAGACCAAACACAGACCTAAAAACCTAAATGATCTCCATTCAGAGCCCTTCCCAAAGTTTCTCTCAATTAAAGCCGTCCAGTTTCCACTCAGAGCAAGTCGGACACTTGAATACCTGAACTGTCTCGCCCAGCCGAGTTACACGCGTTACCCTTATAATAGTGGCCTAATGGGCTACGCTAAATCGATGCATAAATCGATCCTACAGAATAGAACCATTCATCAGACAGACTTGAGTAATATCTGGCTGGAGACGGTTTTAACGCGGCGAGATCTAGCGTCGAGATGGTGCGGCTTTTTGCGTGTCTAGATTCGTGGGGTAAGTGAGCATTATGTATTGAATTTAAAAGTTCTTTTGTCAGTTTTTTAGATGGTTGTTTTTGTCTATCCTTGGTAACAATTTGGTAACCTTTGTAGTAATATTATAGATTTTTTTTTCAAAGTCACTTTTTATTTCAAATAGACCAGATTACAGGCACTTTTAAAACGTCAAAACTAGGTGCACGATTCCAAAAGGTAGGTTGCAAGAAGAAGAGCTGGCAAGGAACTCCAAGAATACTCTTTTCAAAATAGTAGTTCATGACAATTCCATTATAGTAGTGTGAGAAATAGAATGAGAATAATATAGGTTAATCTAAGAAATAAACTCACAAGAGTAACAAATAGAAAAATATGCCTTCTAGGATTTGATTGGTTGGATTGGTTTTAATATGGTGTAGGGTGAGTGTCGAATTCGTGAAATTCTTTCACACCTCGTGGTGTACTGGTGACACAAATTGACCCTGCATGGGATTCCTTCAGTATGAACAAAATAGAAACTACAAAAAAAAACATGTTTTTCTTAACGTGAGACAGTTTAGCGTCCCGAGTTAACTGAATGCGCGGAGCGATATCGCGCTAACCGTGCCCATCAGCTTTGTCGCCGTGCTTCAATTAATTTATGCATGTGAATGTAAAACGTCAAAAAGTGTTTCTTAGATTTGTTGCACTGTAGAAAGCGATAAACGTTCGGCGAATATGGGTCCTGCCTTGTGTAAGTAATGTTAAAAAAGTGCTGTCCACTTTGAATAATCTGTTTTTTTTTTCTTTGTATCCACTCGGTCCTGATTTCAGATATTATCTACGTGAGAAAGACATGTTAATGTAAGTACAAAGTAGTGTAAAAAAATATTACTAAAGGCATACCTACATGGTTACAAATAGAAACCTATCAATCTTAACAAAATACCTATTAAAGACATAATAGTTATATAGATACTCCAACTATCGTAATTATCAGAAATTGTAGCGTCTTACTCTGTAATTAAATACAGTTGATTGAAGTTAGTAAAAGAGACGAAGCCGTGTGCTCCAACTAGTTAATTGCTGAAACAAGCAAGTAGCGATCAAAGGTGCCGCGTAACGAAATGTCAGGGTTACCAGCATGTTGGGTTATTGGCGAGTGCATTTTTTTTAAATTAAATATTTTACTTAAGTTTAAATGGGTTTAATGAGAATGGTATTCTTTATAAAGTTTATACTTATGTGGAAAATTATGGAGAAATCATTTTTAATATAACTTAATTTTGGAAGTACTATTGTCGTTTTTTTTTATAAATCTTTTTTCTTTTTTTTTGTTGCTATTTCACCTAAACCAATACTGGCGCTTATGAAAAGTCGAATAGTCGAAGTAGGTGCACGGTTCCAATTAGTCGTTGAAGAGCCGGCAAGAAACTCCATGGTTACCCTTTTAAAAAGAATATATCTTCAACAATTTCAGTGAACACAATACTATGATTTAGGATAGTTATGAGAGAACAATGTAATCTTGACCACCGACTAGTGAGTAATGTAATACAAAGTCTTGGGTACAAAAAATATTTTAATTGAATTAAGTCAGTTTGTATTTTAGGATTCAGCCCAATACTATCCCACTGCTGGGCACGGGTCTTTAATCAGAATGAGAAGGGTTCAGGCATTAGTCCACCACGCTGGCCAACATCGAGAACTATTTTTCTTTTGAAACTTTTTTTTCGTCCTTTTTTTTATTATTTACTAGCAACCCGCCCCGGCTTCGCACGGGTGCAATTTATACATATACTACTCAAAACAAAATAAGAGCCACTCGTTATTTTCACATTTCAGTGTAATTTAATGAACGTTATGTAATTAATAAGTAACAAAATATTGATGTTTGTAACTCTTCGATATTTAACCTCTGTGATTTTGTACTTGAGACCAAAGTGATTGCCATCATTTAAAAAAAAATGAATTTGAAATTTTCTTGTTATTTTGTTTTGATTTTTCTTTAAGTTTTGTTTCGATTATCTTTCTGGTGATCTGAAATAATCGTTTAACTTTATTTAGTTAATTTGTTTATGTAACATCTTATGTTAATATGCCACAAATACGAAGACATATGGACGCAATTACTGCAACCAAAGCCGTTACAATGATCCAAGAAAGAATTTCGCGGCGGTCTGTGGCTTTGCATCTGGGTTTTTCTCGGAAAGCTATCCAAAATGCTTGGAATCGCTTCCAAGAGACTGGTAGTGTTGCAAGAAGGCCTGGTTCGGGTAGAGTTCGCATTACAACTGTTCACGAGGATCGGTACATCAGGTTAAGTGCCTACCGAGAATGCACAGTGACGGCTCGTAAGTTACAAAATCGCCTACGGTTGACAACGGGTACTCGCGTCAGTGACCAAACGATCCGTAACCGATTGCACGAAGACTAGCAAACTTCAAAACGTCGAGTTGTTCGAATTCCTTTGTGCAGGGCTCAACGTGCAAATCGTTTAAGTTTCTCCCGTCAATATTTAGACTGGGGCATAAACGAGTGGGGCATGGTGCTTTTCACCGACGAGTGTAAAGTAAAATTCTTTAATGACGATCGGCGCAATAGAGTATGGAGGCGACATGGCGAGCGATTTTCTGAAGCCTGCATTCACGAAGTTGACCTTTTCGGTGGACCCAATGTAATGATTTGGGGTGGAATAAGCTTACATGGCAAAACTGAACTCGCTATTTTAAATGAAGGTTCCGTAACTGCTCAGCGTTACATTGAGGAAGTCATTAGGCTTCATGTGATTCCATTTGCACAGCGAATGGGTCCTGGGTTCATCCTGATGCAAGACAATGCCCGTGCATATACAGCTCAAGCGACCCAGTCTGTACTGGAAGGCTCTCACATTCAAGTGTTGCCGTGACCAGCAAACAGTCCGGACTTAAATCCGATCGAGCACATGTGGGACCAATTAAAACGAAGGGTTAGAGAGAGTGCACAAGAGGTCTATAACCAGCAGCAACTGATTGATGCTTTGAAAAGTGCCTGGGAAGAGATCCCAGCTGAAAACGCCAGGATTTTGATAGAGAGCATGCATTCCAGGCAACAGGAGTGCATAGCCAAAAGAAGAGGGCATACCCGTTATTATAAAAGAGAAAAACAAATAAAAAGTGAAGTTTTTTTTAGTTTTTAGTGACTTTTTGTTATTTGTGTTTTTTATCCTAAATTGTCATTTTTTATCAAAAGTTAAATAAAAATGTTTATTAATCACTAATTTCAACAATTACTAGCCTAAACGGTAAAAAATAACATTGTTTTAAGTTTACCAAAATTGAACAATGTGTTAATTTTATATTTTTCATGGTATACCTTAAATACCTAGTGGCTCTTATTTTGTTTTGAGTAGTATATAAACCTTGCTCTTGAATCACTCTATCTATTAAAAAAACCGCATCAAAATCAGTTGCGTAGTTTTAAAGATTTATGCATACAAAGGGACAGACAGCGGGAAGTGACTTTGTTTTATACTATGCAGTGATGATTATCTCACGATAAGTATTATGACTGATAAACAATCCTAAACTTCCAAATTACATCCTCATCACATTTTTTTCGAGAAAAATCGAATCTTAATTAACGCAGACAACCCTAAAGCAGACGAAACAAAGTGATTGTTACGATTGGTCACGGCGAATAAAAATTCTAAATCAATTGGACGGTAGACAACAAATTGTATGAGATTTATAAAGACTCATCGATACAGATCGATCTTGGTTCATTATGCGCTTGTTCCAAGAAATTTTGTAATCAATTTCGTAAGTCAAGTTCATTGAAAGCTCGTTTTAATTTTATTTAAAGATGATATACAGCTTGAACAACGTAATAGGTCCGTATTAACGTTTGCGTAAAAGCACAAAATAAATGTGTACAGAAGTTGCACGACTTCGATCCTTTTTTATCTGTTTCACTGCTATAGATGTTCCTTGGGGTCTCCTACGTAACCAGGCAGTTATTGGCGAGACCTGAAGGGTCTCCAGCCAATGGGGGGGAAGTAAAATACTTAACCTAAGCTAACTACTTATACTACACTAACATCATGACTACTAGCAACAACAGCACTAAGAGCGACCGCTAGTGTTACTCGGACCTCGGCTTAAGCCCGGTTTCCACCGCGAGCGGAACGGACCCATTACGGACTCCGTTTAACTCGCAAGAGTAAACTGCACACTTGTATTACCACCAATAAATAGTCGGGCGGAAAGGACTGGGCGAGCAGAAAGCGTTGAAATGAACTCGCTTAGTTAATTTTCCTTTTGCAGTGGAAATCAACAGACTAAACTCTTTGTTGGTGGAAATGTAAACCTATTTCATTAAAAAGGAGCCCGTTCCGTCTAACCATTTCCCGCACATTACCCTTTCGCGGTGGAAACCGGGCTTTAGGGCGTTGCTGGCGGGGGCTTAGGGGGGGGAGACAGCTTGATGAGGGCTGAATTATCGGTGTGACTGCGGAGTCTAAAGAGACGACCGACTCTACGACGGGAGAGCTCGGTGGATCGTGACCGGCGCCTGCGATCTTGAAGAAAGTCGCATTTTTATTTATCTAAACATAGCCTTGATGAAATGAAACTAAACGCCATGCATTGGAGTAATTATTACTAGTGTTGACATTACTCCTAGCATGTTGACAGATGTCAAATCGGACTCATTAGATTGTGCCAATTATATTCGCTAAAACTTTGCAAATTAATTGACAGCAAAAATTGTAATTACAAAAAGTTACAAAAGGTTAAATAAAAAGGAATCGATATTTCTGTTATGGAAGCAATTAATTTTTTTTTTATCTAAAGGCCTTCACGTGGCCAGAGGTCTGGCTAGTTTTTTGGCTAAAGAATTAGCGTTGCCATATAACGTGGCAACGCTGCCAGCCTTCTAGACACGCTTCCAGTCGACAGCGATGCGGAGGAATATTTTGATGCCGTCTTTTAGTTTATAATTTTAGCCTAGGGTATTTTTTTTCTTTATTTGTACCTATATGTAAGTAATAAGTTAGAAATTTTGATTTATGTAAATAGGTACCTAGTTATATCTGAAGAAAATAAAATGAAATTAAAATGATACAGACATTTTTGTTTCTCAAAGATTGAAATGAATTCTGACTATATTTACCGAAAATAAGAAGGTAGGACAAACTGAACATACAGAAAAGAATCTCACAGATTATGAATATTAATAGGTTAATAAATAACCATAAGAAGCTAGAGCTACTGTTGTTTTTTGATACATCACACGTTTAACATGCATTTATGAGCGATGCGTTTATCTAGTGACAAATTGCCTAAATCCACACAATTATAATATTTGTACCTATTTCAAGATCTGCATTTCAAGAGAAATGTTTACGAATAGATCTCCCCCGTACAGATAATGTTGTCAGATCCGTATCACCAAATACCGGGACTTAAATGAAGAAAAAACGGTACTGGGATGAAAAAATCAGGACGTAGATGAAAAGCATAACAAAGGTTTAGAATCTTTTAATTCTAATGGACTGCCTGAACAAAATCACTGACAAATTATATGAAATCATTGTTTTTAATTTACGGCGCCAATATTACCTGCTTATAGGCGAAATAGCGGTATTTTAGGCGTCCTTCTCAGGGTTATGGTGGGACGCGGCCTGAGAGGGCTGAAAAACGCAACATCTCGCCTAAAGCGGAACGTTTGGCAACACTGCCTACAGACCACAAAAACTGGTCCTAAGAGACGGTTTCCACAATAACCAAGCGAATTGGTTAACTAAAATATTTTAAGTGGTTACAACACCCTAAGGAATAAAGACGGGGTGGTCCTTCATCCCACCCCTATATTAAACACTCCTTAGCTGTTCCCGCCCTTTCGGTGGATTCTCGTAACGGCTTATGAAGAGACGTATGGTCATCAACGTACAAGTTGATTATGATGATAATGACTTTAAAGCCTAAAAGCCTGTATTTTTTAATTTAATTTTGTTTGTTTCTTGATTTATTTTTGTTTTTATTGTAATTTTGATTTTTAATTTGGATTTTAATTTTGATGTTGATTTTAATCTAATTTTTTAATTGTAATATTGTTTTTGATTTTAACGCTACTAACTTATTTTTTATGTTCTAATAACACTAATACAATATGGATGTTTTCCGAAATAAATGATTGATTGATTGATTTCCCGAAGGTTTGGGTAGAGGTGTATAGTATACCTTCATTTCGCCGTCATGTTTAAGTCACATATAAATCATATAATAGAAGGCAAGCCTATTGCCATCAACTGAGCACAAATCCAAACTCCAGCCAGCTACTGAGAAATTGCACTCGGAAAAACCCAATAACACTTTGCCCGACATGGAGATCGAAACCAGGACCTCACGCTCAGCGGTCCCGCTTGCCACAAGAACTATATACAAGTGAATACAATCCGCGACGCCAAAGCTGAGCTTTGCATTTGTGTGAGAATGAATGCAGACGCGCCCTTTGCTTGGTTTAAGGCTTGTATTCACGCCAACGACCTTGAGCATTTGGTCCCGTTCTAACTTACGACGAGTCGACGAGATAGAGAGGGACGAGTGCGAGTGTGACATAGACGCAATCTGTAATTTGACGCATTTTTAATTTAATAATAATATGGACGATTATGGACGAAGTAATGATGACGAACAACTACAGAAGATATATTGTGAAGGACGGCACGGTTGACATCTGTCGGGCATGCCACTGTCCCGGTGAATCTATCCGACATATTGTCTCTGGTTGTTCTCGTCTTGCTAACGGTGAGTATTTGCACAGGCACAACCTCGTAGCTAGGATTATCCACCAGCAACTTGCTCTGAAATACATCCTTGTGGACGCAGAAGTACCATACTACAAGTATGTGCCCGACCCAGTTCTCGAGAATGGTCATGTCACATTGTACTGGGATCGATCTATCATCACCGACAGGACTATTGTAGCCAATAAGCCTGACATCGTGGTGATAGATCGATCAGAGCGTCTCACAATGATTGTAAATATCACGGTTCCGCATGACGAGAACCTTGTGAAAGCCGAGAAAGATAAAGAAATTAAATATCAAGACTTGGCACACGAGGTTGTCGCCATGTGGGATGTTGATTCAGCAATCATTGTGCCGATAGTTGTTACGGCCAATGGCTTAATAGCCAAGAGCCTCGACCAACATCTAAAGAGGCTCTCGTTAGGCAGCTGGATCAAGGGCCTGGTGCAGAAAGCGGTACTTCTGGACACGGCGCGTATTGTTAGGAGGTTCCTCTCTCTGAGGCCCTGACCGCCGGTAGCTTGGACCCTGTTCCCGATGCCGGTGGGCTACTATATTTTTATATTTTTAAATGTTTTTTTTTTTTTATTGAAATATTTAAAAATGTAATTGTGTATGTATTATAAATGAATAAACGGAATATAAATAATGAAACTAATACATATTTTAAAAAAGTAACAAGTTTAAGTTATTGCCCTTTGTATTGCAAAGCAGAAGATATTTTTTTATAGTCTTTTGATAAAAAATGTAGGAGTAAAATGGTTTCATCTCAACGATTTGGAGGTGATTTGGTGGCTTTTTTTCTTATTATGTGATGCCGATAGAAAAAATCTGGCAAGTCCAAGTTACGTATCGTATCCTGTAGATTACTACCTATTTTTTCAGATATATTTTCTCTGTAAATGCCGACGAAAAGTTGCTTCATCTGCACGCTTTTTTTCCGAGAGGACCCTTAAACTTAAACCGGTTTATACTGCTTTTTGGCAATCGATTCTATGTGCACTCACTTAAATGGAAATCTCAGCTTAGGCCTCGCGGACTGTACCTACATCGCTTTAAGTCCAACTTTGTTTATGATGTCATACCTACTATGATACATATAAAATCGGTCGCATTCTCACGGAACGCGTCAACTGCGAGAATAATAAGAAATTAATGCGCAATATTGACCTTACCCGATCATTATCTCTAATAGCTACGTATGACAGCAACCTGGTCGTACGGCCTTCGGTTAATGGTAGTAGAACATAATAGAGCATGTTCTGACCAATTTTCCGCGTGTCATGCCGACAATTTGTTTGTTGCAGACAAATCAAGGTTAGGGGCTATTAGATGACAAATTATTTATGTTAAGAAATAATGTAAGATAAGACTGCTTCGTTGGTAAAGTGGTCGTCAGAGCGTCTGCTGAGCTGAGGTCCTAGATTCGATCCCCATGTCGGGCAAATCGTTTTTGGGTATTTCCGTGTGGAATTTTTCAGTAGCAGCTCGGAGTCTGGATTTGTGCCCGGTTGATGGCAATAGGCTCGCCCCCTGTTACATGGGACTTAAATACAAGGTGTACAACTCTAAGAATCTTATGGGGTTACTCTGTATCGGAAATTGAACAACTTTTGTTCTACAACTTTTCGAAATTCGCGTATTTTTTTTTATAACTTTCGATACAAAAAAAAAAAATTGATTTGTATGGACAGGCATAAAAAAATTGGCGAATTTCGAAAAGTTGTAGAACAAAAGTTGTTCAATTTCCGATACCGAGTAACCCCACGTAATTCTTAGAGTTGATTTTTTAACAACTTGTATAACGGCGAAATACTATACATCTCTGCTTAACTCTTATGGGAATACAGGTGTGATGGTACGTTTTCTCTAATTCTCGGAACCTAATAAGGTTTCCATTTCGCAACAAAATAAGACAAAGAATTACGCAAATACACAGTTTAATTGTCTCCATCATATGAGTAAAAGGTGCAAACATGAGGATATAAAAGATACAAAAAAAAAAATCATTAGATTTCAATCAAAAAACCCCGAGACGAAAAGATTGCAATTATAATATCGCTTGAAAAGATAATAATACCACCTAATTAATCATCCACACATAACTCCCTTATCCTTTATATCCGTTCAGTTGATCACAGACGCGCCCTCGCCTGCGCAAGCAGCGCGCACAGATGCGCGTGCGTTCCCACCGCATCCCCCAATGAAAACACAAGTGCGGCCCATCTGGCGACGAGCACTCACATGTTTGTGTATCATTGATTTTTACGAGTTTTTGTATGAAAACGTTGCGTAGTATGTTAATTGTTTAGCTTGTACACTCGGCAACATAAAAAGCTATATATTCCCAGTATAAGCTGACCTCTCATTGGAAGGAAAGCCTATACAATGCGAGATCAGCTCATACTGGAAATTATAGCTTGATATAATAGACGTGCGTACTATAACATTATAGACTAGGTACATTATTCCCTAACTCAAAAACTCAAGTAACTTATTTCACCAACCTACCATTAACTGTTGATTAAGCTAATTCGATCTCTAAACGTTGGTGATAATGACAAGATTATTGAACACATAAATATCATATTTCTATGTCACATTTAGCTTATCTGGTGAATAGTTGCGGGCTACTATTTAATATATTGGTGAAACACCCCCTAAAGTTGTAACAACCTAAGGCTAAGTTTCAGAGTTGTTGAAAAGTTGTGTCAATCCATGTAGACTAAAATTAGAAGCTGTTGATAAAACTGGACCAATCTATAAAGAATTATACAAGCTTGGTTCTGGAGTTGGTGATTTTTTTTTTCTATCTCTCTTCTGTAGATGGTCCTACGGGACCGTTTCTACGTAACCGGGCAGTTATTGGCGAGACCTGAAGGGTCTCCAGCCAATGGGGGAAAGTAAAATACTTAACCTAAGCTAACTACTTGTACTACACTAACATCATGACTACCTACCTACAACAACAGCACTAAGGGCGACCCCGAGTGGGACTCGGACCTCGGCTTAAGGCGTTGCTGCCGGGGACTTAGGGGGGAGACAGCTTGATGAGGGCTGAATTATCGGTGTGAGAAATTACACTAATGTTTTGCATAGCCTTTATATACCTAGCTATTATTTATTACAGACCGCAACACAGTTACTGGGCAATGCCGATAGCGTAAGGTTAGATCGGTCGTCAGAATTTCGGGTTTCTGACTACCTGTAACGATTGTCATAGGTAGGTATTCATATGATACCGGGACCGATGGCTTAACCAAGTACGGAGGAATCTCGATGTGTAACGAATGGTCACCCATCCACGGACTGAATGCGGCAAGCGCAGCTTAACCTTGCAATTCATATGAACCAGGCAGTTGTTAAATTATACTAATGTATAAAGTCTAAATTCTGGAATTGTTGAATAGTCGTGCTTATAAGCAAAATTCGTTAATGAAGGCTAAATTTTTAACTTGACAGACAATGAGTCAGACTGAATAGCCAGTAAATACGTAATATTATGGATCAGAGAACTGATCGTGCGCATGTTTGTTAATGATTTCGTGTAAGTTAATCCTGGCAACAGCCCAGGGGAACGGAGAAGCTAGACAGATTTATTACCTACTCGAAATAATGGTAATAGTATAAATGAGTTACTTATATTCCCCGCAGATATGAGCATGCTTTACTCGTGGTAAATGTAATTTTGTTTTCTGTTATTGACAAACTATTCAGCGTCAAGCCAGCGTCGCGCTTGGAAAATAAGTCATATTATAATGACTGATGAACCAGTCAATAGATACTTATTTACATTACACAAAGTTAAAAATATGATCAAATAAGAATAAAAAAACATTACTAAGAAGACACAGCATCAAAGACAAAGTAATTAAATTTTAATAACACAAAATTTATACACAAGCATTGGACATAAAAACGTATATCCGTAATTGTTATGGCCGACTGTGAACGTTTATTCTCACGGGTAGGTTAAATTTAACCGAGCTAATTAAACTTAGTTAAACTTCGAATATTAATATGATGGGATTTTATTACGAGGTACGTATTATCTTCGGTGGCGCCATAAGACCGCCTGCCATGTCTTTCCATCAACACACATCATGAAAGAAAATGACTGCGTAAGCACAGATTAAAACTTTAAAAAATTGGAAGGATTTTTGGCATTTCTTTTACACAATTTGGGCTATTTTGTAGAAGATAGTTTCGGTAAATTGATTTCAAACGGCTGGTCAAATTCTCAAATTTACATTTAATTGTTTAGTATAGTACCTAAATTTACTGTCTCTTTAACACGTTTGTTCTCTCGCTCTCTCCTGTATAATTCTGTGCTACACATCATCTCTTTATAAATATAAAATAAATAAATTAAAGTACTGATTTTGTAACATAATCCGTGTCAATAGTTAATAAACTAGTAATATCAAGTGTGTTTTCATAAAAATTCCCCATCCTCTGAAAGCTTGGTATAATCGTTAACATACATTTTGAAAACCAAGAAATGATCCCAAAGTCAAGTTTTATTTTGGAAACCACATTTTATTTCGTACCACTTGACAATGTTACCGCCATTAAGAAGTTATGACGTCATTAAACAGTACTGCGTTGTTCCCGCGCTTCCGTTACACGACACAGGTGGGGTGCGTTTGCGCATCGCTTTTGCATACTTTGTTGCACTCAATAAAAGTCTTGAAATAATTTTCGTCCTGCGTTTTTGTACAAAAACCTTTTATTATTTATAACAATACAGAGATGAAATTATCAACAAACATAATAATATGAATGTGAAATTCTCAATAAGAAACATTCCTTTTATGGACCACTTTAAGAATACAGAACAAAGTATGAATAAGTAAAGTTACACATGCACAAACACGCGACAACACCCCAGTGAGCAAAATATTAAAACTATAGATCAAAGTCCACATAATTACCGACTATGTACAAATGTCCCTAACGACTTCAACAACTTACCAAAACAATTCATTTAATTATTCCAATCCAAACACCGCCATTTTGACTTATAAAACGACCAAATAAAGGTCATACGCATTGCATGTAACGCTCGTAGGTACATTTTTTGTCGGCCTTTTGTGTTACATTTCATGTGCCATTAGAAGCATAAAAAACACAAAGGCAAAAAAAAAATTGATAAAAAAGGTTTGGGCTCGAACACGTGGGCGTTCGATAGCATAAGGCGATTAGTATGGTGCTTTATAGCTTTTGGTTGATAATGGAACAAAGATACTCATAAAAGATATAAGAACTAAAACCATAAATGTTGGTGTTTTAGCTTATTTTTCCTTTTGAGAGGCAATATCGAATTTCTGAGACGATATTGCTATGCTTGAACTTAATATTCAAATTAATTTCGACCTAAGACAACGAACATATCACTAATAGCATTTATCAAAATTATCTGAATCATACTCAAAAATATTCATCCAACATCCAGAATTTCTCAAACACAAAATGACACAAATCGATACAGTTTCACCGCGCGCGCAGTAGACTTGACCGGATGATAGATATGCACTTGTGAGGGAGAGAGATAGCGCCCAAACTCTGTACCTATGTTAGAAAGAGAGATGTATACACGTGGCGTACGTTAGTTGCAGCTGCCGCCGACGTCACAGCTAGGGAATAATGGGACCCGCTCAAGCGTAGACACGAGGATAAAAACATGATGTGATACCACCTTTGGCCACTTTCTGACATACCAGAATATCCAGTTTGATGGGATAACTGCGAAATTTTTTTACTCGTGAATTCAAGTTTATGGACACGGACAATAATATTTTCCGTGTTATAAATATAAAGGTTGAGAGTGAGGTTTCGTTAGGAATTTGTTTCATTTAAAAACAGTCAGTCTAATAATTACTTATCTTATGTTTTGGCTCCTAACTTTGGCATCGTCAGTAGCAACGCTTCATCGCAACTAAGATAACAAAAACATACCTACAACTATCAACTATTCACATAAACATCGGTCAATCAAAACCAACACTTTATAAATACATCAAATAGTACAATAGATATTATTAAACAATGACCCACCGAAGTCATGTCCTAAGCACAATGCAAACTTCTAGATCCCACATGCAACATGCGCGTGCGACTGTTCCTTACAGTATTGCAAACAATTGGTTGCCCCAGGTGCCCAGGGCGTTCGTGACGCCCAAAGATAAGGTAGCTCTATAAATTAGCCCTAATTACTTCCTATGTAACATTAGAATTAGAATTTTCATTGCCAATTAGATCGAAACAATGAGCTTTCTGTGTTGTTCATTCAATATATTGATTGTAGAATTTGTAGATACAAGATAGATAGGTCATGCTTTTGTAGAAGCAAAACTAAAAAACAATACCAGTATTTTAGAGTTAAAAGAACATAATTATGGTGACAACACAAACACAATGCAAATAAGAGAAAATAAATTACAACATAATAATTTTATCAATAACACTACAAATCTATGCTCACTGAATAGTAACAGCGCTGACCTCAAACCAAAGAAAATTTCGAATCCAATAAAACAGATGAGAAACGAAGATGAGAAAATGTGAGCACACCACAGTCCGATATTATAGCGAGCAGGCCGAGTCATTACTTACCTCACAATGCTGTCTATCATCGGGAATGGAATCGTTGAAACCCGTTATAGAAGGAGCATGGTCCAAAGATGGATCTTTAGCGAAATGATTTACATTTACTCGTGCCTTTCTACTTTCCAGATCGGAGGAGGATCGAGATTTAAATATGCCAGCTACGGCAGGGTTTGTAATATTTTCAACTGTTTATTCTTCTTTCTTTGCAGAAAATGATGTTATTTGAAGTCCTGCAGATAATAATTGGCTCACATCTCATAGTAATTTAGTCATTAATATTTAAATTACAATGTATATTTCAAAACGTAAAACTCAAAGTTACTTTCTTTGTATGCAATTTAGATTGTATTCTTACCTCGCTATTCCTAAACTAAATATCTACCTAACTAACCGAACGAAACATGAATCAAATAACAATAACATTCCAAAGAAATTGAGCAAACTTGGTCCAAACACGAACCTTTAAGAGCCATCATAGAATGGTCATTTCGATTCGTCATGACACTAACCAACTTCAGTTCTCAACGTACGTAATTGTCCGCCACGGTCCATACTTGCAAATTATCGCAATATAATATTGAAATTGTTTATGGCTAACCGTAAAATTGTGATATGCTTCAATACGATTTCGTTGCGTGTAAACTTTAATTCAATGATGTGCTGAAATGTTTTCTTTGGTGAATCATCAATTGTTTCGAGTCATGTACGATAATAAAGCTCACGTTTTTTGTTAGTGAAAGCATAATTTTGTGAACCGAAAAATGAGCCGACAATATCAAGCTTCCTTCCATTCTCCACTTATCTACCATTTCCTCAAATCTACATCTTGAACTATTAATAGATAAAGCCCATAATCACATCACATTACGCGGAACGATTTCAACAAATTACTCGATGTTGAAAAGGCGGCATTCTCCTAACATTCATTAATCACTATCTTACGAACGATACTAAATCGAATATTAGACCGAGGTATACAAATGGCATCAGCAGGAAAGTAGTTACCGTACAATATGTCTTCTACCAGTTTGAAGCTACAACTTTTTGATGGGCATGTAATTTTTCAAAGTGCCTCACTTATTGCGGTTATATTTTAAAGTTGGGCAACTTGTTTTGTTACTGGTAGTTTGGGCGGCGTCTACTTTCGAAAACGATTATAGTTTAGTATAGAACACTACTGATCAGCAGTGATGTTGTTTTTGTTACCGTCAAATATTATCTAATGCAAACACTGCTCAGTGTGAAATGCACTATATTGAACTGTTTCAAAAATCATATCTAGCTATTGAGAATAGTTATTATGAGAATTTTCTGGCTTGCTTTGCCCATTTAGTGGTAGATTACCCAACCAGTGTGGAAGATATAGATTTATATCAGCAAACCTGGATTACATTTGATCTTCACGATTTTATTCCCAATCCTGCGCAGCTCAAATCCTTCTCAACTCATGCATAAAATTAATCATAATTACCCGTTAGCTTTGTGAACGGCTGAATTATGAGCAGCGTCGTTTAGCCAGGGTACAGGCCCGCTAACAATGACTAATAGTCGCGATGAAATAGATTTGTTGCGTGTGCCAATTATGGAAGTGGGTGATCGTAAATTACGTCGTTAGGACCGACAGAATCTAAGTGGTATGTTTTATGTGTAGGAATATGATGAATTTTAACACTGGTGGCTGTTAGAATTATTTAGTGAGAGGAGCTTTCAAGGCAAAATTATGCTTTTGTTTTTATTGTGGAATCTATGAAACATCATTTGATCCTACCTTCCCTAACTATAAGATTGACTTAGCACCTAAAAAACTGAGAGTGTTGAAAGAATGATAGCGTAAATCTTCTAACAATGAAGTGTTGTTGCATTGTCACTAACTGTGAATAACATCCGAACGTCCGACTACTCCATTAAACGCTATTCAAGCCTCGTATACAATCCTCCATTTATGGAATTTAACAGAGCCTTCGAACAAAAGCATCACCTAATTAGAATCAATAGTCATGTCCAATTTTCTTTTAAAGGTCACGAAATGGTTTGCGACCCACAGGTTAAAATCCCTCAGGGAATAAGCTTAAATATCCCATATACGTCTAAACCACAATAGCCTGGATTCACGATTTACTGTAATACGTAGTTTAAGTCCGTAAACGGTATATTTAGGCCGACTGGCGAAGATCCAGTGAACACCATTACCTTGGCTAACAAGCTGTTATATTTGGAGTTCTTGTTTTCTGCAATTTTGTTTTCATTGTTAACGGTTATCAATGTGTCACCTATATTTATAGTAAGTATGAGAACAAATTGTTGTTCCACATATGGTTTTAACTATGGGAATGGAAACAGCGTTGACTTTTCAGTCCTTAAATCACTTCAAAGAGTAGAAATTACAACATCTATTGGTAACAGGCCATGAAATAGTTTAAGTATCAATATTTCATTCTAGTACCTCATTCAGAATAGATTTCTCCTTATCCTGCAATCATTAAACTTTGATATTTATAATCCCCGACGTTGCGTGACTTATGGCGGTGAAAGCGCCCTCTAAATGATAAAGAACAATGGCAAAATCATTGCTGAGATTTGAATAAGCGTCTAATGGTAAGAGGTATATTAAAAAAAGCCTAATTTTTTTCTAGATATTCTTGTAGCTTTAACATTTAAAAACGAACTCTCTAAAAAAAATATATTACATTTCAAAGTTTTACTGATATTCCCGTTAATTCGAATAATTTTTATTTGTTCTCCATGCTTCTTTACTTTTGCAACACTTTGAGAGATGCCCTTATAATTAATTTCGAAGATTTTTTACCAGCTATGTTAATACATTTAATGCTTAATTATTTTATAGGATGTTTTATTTCGATTAATGAATTATTATTCAATAATTTGTGAAACAAATACCAAAATAAAGACAGCAAAGCTTGGCGTATATTAGGAAAGAAATAGATTTTCTATAATCCTGTTTACCTAATAGAAGTATATGAAAAAATAAGTATAGCAACACAGACATGACAATGCTTTCTTTCAAAAACTGTCACTGTCAATCCTATAGTTGTCAAATATCAGTATATTATTAAGCCCCTAGTAGACGAGATCGAGGCGCCGGGTGAGCCCCGGCCAAACTCGTAGACGATATGGTTTGTACCCGCTAGCTAGCCGGGTTAAGTGCCACATATTTATATAGGATGCGCCGTGCGTACAACCGGCCTCCGCAAGGAGTGTAGGTACATAGGCCACCGTACCAGTTTGAGCACAGGGTAGCCACGTCGTAACCGATCAGGGCGGCAAGCTGAGCCATCGTCAGCAACGGTGTCGTCAAAATAGCTCCATACTGTCCCATACATATCCGACATCCAGATTTACTACGGTTTGAAACTGTGCGTAGCCGGTACTGCCGGTAGCCACGGTCCTAAAAACAGTGTTGTCAGCAAGGGGCCTAACTTTACTGCCTACACGGCTACGCTTTGTCGTTGGACATAATTATTGTAATTATATTATATTCGGTGATAGTGCTACTGCTTCTGACAAATATTTAAAACTTCTACGTTGCGTTAACGTTACGTTGTACTACTCATTAACAGACTACGATTTCACTCCTCGATTTGGAATGAGAAGTGAAAAGTGGCACATGGATTTTGTGGATTTTTCTGTGTAGTGATTGACCAAGTGAATTTCTCTGAGTAGGTATAGTCTCAGAGGGAGTGGAAATACTTCTTTAGTAAGAGGGAGAATAAAATCATGGTACGTGTCATCATGGAGGAAGTTACTTAAATGTTCATTGTCATGACATTGGTGTGTTACAAAGGAACCAAGGCATCAAAGAAATGAAGCAGCGCCAGCAGAATTGTGTGTGTTACTCATTAAGAAGAGCAAAAGACAAATAAATATAATAACACGAAATCTTTTATTTATACCCTACATCTTACAAAGTAGATTTTTTTAATTTTTGCTGAACTCGTACACCTATGTTCATACAAAACTATAACCGAGGGATGTGCTCACAAATTATTGCATAGGCTAGGGTTTTTATGGATTTCATTGAATTCGCAACATTTTTTAGAATGATGTTTTGTTGGTTAGGGCATCAGGCAGGTATAGACCATCAAAGTGATATTCATGGGATTTTTAACAGAGAGATCTGCTGCACTGATGAAAGATAAAATGAAATTACCTACTTAATAAAAAATGTAATTTGTTTCCGTATAATCATAAATATTCTAACCTAAATATACTTTGTGAGCTATTTTCTCAAATCCTAGGGATAAATGGCGAATCGCTCATTTCATCAGAAATGGCTCAGTTCAATAAGAAATAAAAAAATAATTGCGAATACACAAAGCCTACGATGACACGAAGACGTTACAATTTATTTATACAGTTAAAGTGATGTATCAAAGTTCGCCATTGTTCTTTCTATTTCTAGTTAAGCAAAACTTCAAACTAGAATATCTTGAATTCGAGAGTCTCTTTAATAGTAAGCCTGAAGACAAATCTGTTCAGGAATTCATGCTCTATAATTTTACATATGTTTCAATAGCAGACGCAAAAGATTATTTCAACAATAGTTTGTTTGGGAGTTTGCCGTTGTTCTTTAAAGAGTCTTTAAGAAGACTTAGCCGGAGTCCCATACCGAACATGCATTATTAAAGTTGAATATTAAAAATCGTGTTCTAACAAAATTTATTTAATCGCATAAAACATTCAAGTTTGACCGCAAACAATAATCTGTGGATAAATCATAGTGTAGGCTCACACGCGAGGTGAATCACGGTTCCGAGAAAGCGGAAACGGCCAAATTCTCCGTTCTTTTTTATGGTATAAGCCGACGGAATAACGTGACACGGTTGCCATCGCTCCCGACTGGGTATTTTTGTTGTTTTTGTAAAATAGACGGTTAGTACGGCCGTCGTGCGTCGAGCACCTGCGCCTGCACACCCGGCGCAAATCTCGGAGGGTGCGACGCCTTCGGGACCGCTCCGAGCGAAGGGAGACAGACGAGCAGGTAAACGGTCCCCAGCCCTCGCTGTAGCAACAGAGATCAATAAAACTAGTTTTGAATGCGAATATGAATAGGGACCTTTGAAACGTCTTTTACTTGTAACAACCCATAATATTTGATGTAATGAACGTAATTACAGAAAAGAAAATGATTTGATCTCATGTGTTACGCAACTACCGTGCACATCGCATGCGCAGCGTTCGTGTTGCCGCGGCTGCCGAGCATCGGGCCATTCTCAGCACAAATCATCACAGACAGACAAAAAACGAGCCATGGAATAGGTTTAGAGGTATTAATTACAGCAGCGGCAGCGGCCGACACGATACACCGATATTATATAATTAACCATTACCAACTGTGTCGAAATCCCACGTGGAGGTTATTTTATTCATTAAATTGTCGTATAAATGATGTATTTTCGTTTATTATTCGCGCCGACATAATTATAAAGGTTTATAAATCATCAGAGATTTTCATTTTTAGTTTTCTTTGACTCTTATCTATATAGACGACGTTGTTTTCTCAGATACCGAAATTACTAGTGAACACGCGATTTTGGACAACATTGAAGTAAGTAGCAATTAAATTTGTTTATAATCCACGATTCTGAGATACGGGTTGAATCTAAACAGATTTAAATGGTCTCACGGTCCGCAAATGGGTATTTAACCGTCAACGGAGACTGGCCTTCTGGTTTCAGTAGCTTTATAATAATACTTAAGCAATTACGCATGTCAGTGAGGGCTCGCGGACCAGATGTCGATTTTAAACTCATACCGTTATTACCACGACTTGCAAGTCCGACTGAGTGAAGGATAATCCTTATAATTAATGCTATTGTTTCACCAGGATTTCGCAGAGAATACTTGAAGCCACGTTTATATCATTAACTTTTAGTATCAACTAAGGTACGGTCTAGATTTCTGCCAGTTTGCGTGATGTGCTTAGTAAGTATCTGCTTCGGGTTGATCCGTGATGTGTGTGAACGGATAAGCATTGAAGCTCAGAGGTACGAAATGTTTAAACAATAGGCCGTTAAATTAAATGAGTCATTATGTTCAAAAAACTAAAATTCAATTTTCAACGAATTTGCAATACAATTTTATGAGTCAAGCAACTTCAGGTACAAGTAGACAAGTTAGGTAGGCTTACTATCTACACCCAAATTGTTATCATACTTAAGCAAACTGAGACACCCCAAAGCATCCTTTCAATAAAGTATTACCACCAGCTCATTAAAAACACCACGACGACTAGAACAATGGGGGACGAGCAGGTAGGCGTACAAGTGCAACTTTATGACTTTGTAAGTCACCACAATGAGAGAGACCTGACAACTTTACCGGATTCCACTCTTCCGAACAAAGAACTCCATTTGAGAGCACTTTAAACAAAAGTTTGGTGATTAAGTGTTGACTATGCTTTTGACTTTAGAGGAAGTTGTTAAACGATAAAATTTAACCGTCTTTGAACATCAGAATAGATTTTTTGAAGTACAGTTCGTTCTTTAGTTAAATGTGAAGACTCCTCTACTGTATTTACTTGACTCAACTCGTTTTTACAAAACATGACATCAAAATTGTTTATATCATCAATTTATTCGTATAGTATATTTTCAGTTGCCACCGGGTGGCAATCCATGTAGGACTAACTGGGAATATACAAATTTATTAGATCAACTTGCAAAAGCTCTCATACTAAAAACAACTCGTGTCTACTTTTTTTTTCCACATCACATAAAAAAAACTCGTCTGTATTCTCCGAAGTTTTGGGCAGAGGTGTAAAACATCATCATTTTGCCGTTATATTTAAGTCCCATGTAATAGGGGGCGAGCCTATTGCCATCAACCGGGCACAAATCTAGACTCCGAAAAACCCAATAACATTTTACCCGACTCAGGACTCCACGCTCAGCAATCGCGCTTACGACCTCTAGACCGACGAAGCTGCCTTTTTTTATGCCAATTAAAAATAGCAATCGCCGCTTAATGGGTGCTTAAATTATAAACACAAATGTTCCAATATTTTAAGTACAATATCAATCATAATCCGTCAATTAATATCACGAGACAATGATAATATAAGTACAATACATAAAGCTAGAATCCGGAACTATTATAAACCAACGATATAGATCACGCTTAACGTTAGCCAATGACGTTGAATTTTGACAAGCCACCGAGGTCAAACCACAATGGCTGTAGGGTCACTACGCTGATGGGTTTTTTGGCTTTATAGTTTTTGAGTTAAAATATAGTGGAATGTTTGTTTAGTATTCTGATGATTATACATATTTATTTCACTTTGTGATGGGATGAATGATAATCCCTACTAATATTGTAAACTAGCAGTCGCCAGCGGCTTCGGCCGCGTGTATTACGTTTATCGCGTATTCCGTCTTTTTCTCTACTATGATATGCATATATTATACATATAAACCTTCCTCTTGAATCACTCTATCGATTAAAAAAAACCGCATCAAAATCCGTTGCGTAGTTTTAAAGATCTAAGCATACATAGGGACAGACAGGCTGCGGGAAGCGACTTTGTTCAATACTATGTAGTGGTGATGTGAAAGTAACTGTCTGTCTGTTACGGTTTCACGCCTAAACCGCTGAGCTGATTTTGATGAAATTTGGTACAGAGATAGTCTGGAACCTGAAGAAGGACACAGGCTACTTTTATCCCGAAAAATATAGAATACGCTATAAATAAACGATATCAAAGCAGGCGAGGCCGCGAGCGTCCTCTAGTTTGTAATAAATACAAAATCTTCGTGTAGTCGATGTTGTGTATTTTGAATATTAATAGGTATTCATTAGACTCAATTACTTAATTACGGTAAACCGGGGTTACTGTCAAATACAGGGGCGACATTGATAGTTACTAAACATTTTGCATTTGGTTAAATATCTGTGTGAAAATGGAACTTGTGCATTTTAATTTAATATTGTAGGGAACGTTGACAGTTTTCCTATTTTACCATTCAGTATAGAGGTGTCTGCGATGTTAGATGGCGATGATAAAAAATATTAAATGACACCCCTGAATATGTAAAAAAAAACAGTTTTATATTTTTCGATTGGGGCTACTTTGAAATTCAATGATAGAACAGAGATCATCAAAGTAGAAGCTCTACGGTCCAAGTTTGATAAGGAACATTTCTCCTTTTTGCTATCGAAAACTGTGCTCTATAGTTTTTTTTATCTAGTCTATGTGATTTTATATATCTCAGTTAATTGAGTCTACATAAAATATTTTTGATGTAGCAGCTAAAAGCGAAAATAAGTAAATAAGATACAAACACATGAAGCTCAAAATATCTTACTTTGCCTTATTATTTATTTCAGTACAAAAAATCGTGCTTCAAGAAATAGACAAGATGAATGACCAATTCATTCATCACAGATACCTATCGTGTTGATGTAAATTAATTACAATCTTTTCTTACTTGACTAGTTTCAATAGCAGTTTATATTCTATAACCTAGTCCGTTCATAAGATATCCAGTTTCAATCGAATGGTGCTGATTTCGGCAGTGCGTGCGCCTGCGCATGATAGCGGCGTTCACACGGTACGATAGAGCTTCCGAGAGCGGCCTTCCGTCGACTTGTTCAGACCTGACCCGCTATCGCACCGCTTCCGCCGGACACCGCAAACGACAAAGTTTGTCTCAGTATCATACATAAGTGATAAAGAGATAACTTTAACATATTATTTATTTTTGTGCTATTTTCCGTTAATGGATCAAGGTTAAAAAAGTGGGGAACAAAGTTTCCATTCATGAAACATAAAAAAAACATGGCGTCGCTAATAGGAGAATCCAAGGATTTTTGGCATCACCCTTAGGGTCAGCGCACACCGAGAGCAGAACAGAGCATTTTTTGAGACCACTGAAAAAACGACTTTAAGACTGTAGCATAAAGTGCAAAATTAAACACGTCTAAACTTGATGCTCGACCATGCTCGAGCTTGCAAGATGCGTGTTTGAGTATTTAATTTTGCACTGTATGTTATAGACTTAAAGTCGTTTTTTCAGTGGTCTCAAAAAATGCTCTGCTCTCGGCCTGCGCTGACCCTTACTTTGTTGTTTAACTAAAATGGATTTTAAGTCTGTTGCCATCTCTGTTTATTGCCGTAGAAATGACAAAGACCGGTATAATTAAATCAGTGTTTACAATTTTCGTGAGACACATTCATATTTATGATTGGTTACGGTTTACTCAGGTGCATTTTAGGCCAAGCAAATTAGCTAAACCTGGACATAATTCGATAACTGTAATTTTCTTTTTCTATGACATAAAGTATTGTTAATTATAGTTAAAATAAATAGAATTAAAAATTTTAAAGCTCCGCGTCAGTGTAAAAAAAATTAAAAACTAAATTATCAACACATTTTGATTTCGTAAGTACAGCATAATAAATAACTTTGTAAAAGTACCTTTATTATGATATGACGCTTGTATTCCAGTAAAAAACGTCTAAATTAAACTAATTAATCTTTCGGGACTATCATTAATGAAGAAGGTTCAGTAAGTTACAGATTTTGTGGATTATCTTACCAGAAATTATAGATAACTATAATTCAACAGTTTATTCTGCATAGTTTAACATGTGTGTTAATAAATTATTAAATATTAAACAGATTCTCTTTGCGGAAATATAAAGTCACAAATATTTGTAATTTTTGGAATGCCAAAATACATAACTACTTCAAAAGTGTTTAATTCATGCCTTCAAAATATGTTTAGTACCTTAGTAAACAAATTAAACAATAAATGTTCACGATTATTAATTTATTGATATTTTTTCTTTGTTACATTTCAATATAAACGTTATTCCTTGTAGCTTAAGGTCGTAATTTCTTTGTGTCCCATTTCCCGACCGTGCTATCGCGAGTAACGAGCGATTTTTGTATCTCACTATTTATTACTAGTTTTTGCCCGCTACTTCGACCGCGTGAATGTCGGTTATTATCACGGATGCTGACGAAGTCACGAATTAAAAATTTGCCTTTGTCCTTCCCTAGGGGTCGAGCTATCTTCTTCTTAATTATATAAAGGGTGTCCCTGGAAGTATGGATCAAATCGAATAGGGGCGTGGGCAATGTCATTTCCAAACTTTGTAACCCTGAGAATGTCGGTGCAATTTTTTACGATTCAGAAGTTATGACCAATAATTGTTTTTTTTTCAATCACTTTGCATAGAAAAAATCATTAAAAAAACTATCAGAGCTATCATTTTTTTAGGACTTTGGCGAACAGTAGGCCTTTCTTGTTGTAGTACTTTTACGCAGCTAGAAAACATGGTGTAAAATAAGAAAAAACATTTACTGCAAAGGCTTTTTTGGTCTGGCAATTTTACTCAAGTTTTTACTACTACAAGTTTTGAAAGGACCTTGCCCACGCCTCTATTTGATTTGATCCATACTTCCAGGGATAACCTGTATAGATTATAAACTACTATTCTATTGTTTCCACTTTACAAAAAATAAAATGTGTGGTTAACTAATAGACTAAACGTTGGGCAGTTCGCTCACACCGCGGCATTTTTCTTATTTTTAGCACTTCTAAACGAAAGGTCCGATTCGAATAATTTAAAGAGCATTTTACATGTACATAATCAACCTTGATTATGAAGCTATTTACTTGGATAAGGATTAATATCATGATAGGAATGTCTTCATTTTTCGATTCTACTCGTGTTTTGATCGACTCATTTGAACAAAAAACGGTTGATGTGACTTAACTATAATAATTAGACATATACCCTCATGGACTTTTTTGTGGATAATGAAGAGTGCTATAAACATGTAGTACATTATTTTTATGTATCGTCAATAGTTTTCGCAGCGTACGCCAAATAATATTTTTTTTTAAATTTTTGATAATGGGTTACATTATTGTAATTTTCTTACGGATCCCTAATTTTTTGATAATAAAATATAGCCTATGGCACTCACGGATAACGTAGCTTAGCTAGCCTATTGGTGAAAGAATTTTTGAAATTGGATGAGTAGTTTCGGAGATTACCTCCAATATACAAACAAACTTTACCTCTTTATAATATTATATATCTAGTAAGAATTCGATAGGCTATATAGTCAATGATTGTCAAACTTTTATGACCACGTGGCACCGCGGATCGACTAGGGCCGAAATTTATTGCAATATTGTATTCATTAGATCGATAATAACTAAATTGTTCAGGATGAGGTATTATGATGATTTTACTGTTTTGTGATCGGTACTGTTTTCCAATTTTTTGTAAATTTTGGTAGGTATAGGTATCATCATCATCATCATTCAGCCGAAAGACGTCCACTGCTGGACATAGGCCTCCCCCAAGCATCGCCACATCGACCGGTCCTGTGCTTCTCGCATCCAGCGGTTTCCCGCGACCTTCACCAGATCATCGGTCCACCTTGAGGGAGGCCTACCCACGCTGCGTCTTCCGGTACGCGGTCGCCACTCCAGAACCTTTCGGCCCCATCGGCCATCCGTTCTGCGAGCAATGTGCCCCGCCCACTGCCACTTAAGTTTGGCAATTCTTCGAGCTATGTCGGTTACCTTGGTTCTCCTGCGAATCTCGTCATTTCTGATATGATCACGCAGGGTAACTCCGAGCATAGCCCTCTTCATTGCCCTTTGGGTGACCTTGAGCCTTCTTATGAGGCCCATTGTGAGCGACCACGTTTCAGTACCGTATGTAATCACTGGCAACACGCACTGGTCAAAGACTTTCGTCTTGAGACTCCGCGGTAGTTGGGACGAAAAGATTCCACACAGCTTCCCGAACGCTGCCCAGCCGAGTCGGATTCGACGATTAACCTCTTTCTCGAAGTTGGACCTACCTAACTGGACAGTTTGCCCTAGGTAAACATAATCGTCGACAACTTCGAGTGTAGAGTCTCCGATCTTCATGGGAGTGGGTGTTACATGGATATTTGACATGATCTTTGTCTTATCCATGTTCATTTTAAGACCCACTCTTTCGGAAGCTCTACTAAGGTCATCGAGCATTGTACTGAGGTCCTCCATGGTTTTAGACATGATGACTATGTCGTCGGCAAACCGAAGATGAGTGATGTACTTGCCGTTAATGTTGATGCCTAGTCCTTTCCAATCCAGAACCTTGAAGACATCCTCCAGTGCAGCGGCGAACAGTTTCGGAGAGATGACGTCTCCCTGCCTCACACCTCGCTGCAGAAAGATAGGTTTCAAGGTCTGATCCTGTAATCGGACTGACATAGTGGCGTTTTCATACAAACACTTCAGCACTTCGATGTACCGATAGTCAATCTGGCACCATTGAAGAGACTGCAGTACAGCCCAGGTCTCGATCGAATCGAAAGCTTTCTCGTAGTCCAGAAACGCTAAGCAAAGAGGCAGGTTATATTCTTCGGTCTTCTGTATAACCTGCCGCAGCGTATGTATGTGATCTACGGTGCTAAAGCCTTTTCGGAATCCGGCTTGTTCGGGAGGCTGGAAGTCGTCAAAACTGCGCGCGAGACGGTTCGTGATGACTCTTGAAAACAGCTTGTAGACATGACTCAGAAGTGAGATGGGCCTGTAGTTCTTCAATAGGGTATTATCACCCTTTTTGAAGAAAAGTATCACCACACCTCTGTTCCATGCCTGTGGCGTTTTCCCCTCGAGTATGACGGAATTAAACAGCTTCTGAAGGGCCTTATGGACCGGTTTTCCACCCACCTTCAGAAGTTCGGCCGTAATTCCGTCATCGCCCGGCGCCTTGTTGTTTTAAGGTACTTCAGAGTCATCCTAATCTCGTACAGGCTGACGTCCGGGATGTCTTCGGTATAGTGTCGGATCAATCTAGCTCTTGGGTCGTTTGCCAGATTCGCAACGGGTTCGCTTGTTGAAGTGTACAACTGTCCATAGAACTTCTCGACCTCTCTCAAAAGCTCTGGTTTGGCGGATACGATTCTGCCGTCATCGGTCTTCAGTTTCATAAGCTGACTCTGCCCAATAGACAAATCTCTTGCAAAAACTTTGGAGCCCTTGTTCCGCTCAATCGACTCCTTAATACGCTCTGTATTAAATCGGCGTAGATCGCACTTCAAAGACTTACAGATCCGTCTATTGAGCTGCCGGTACATAAGCGCGTCATCTGGAGACTGCAGAATCATCTCGTGCCTTGCGTCCATGAGCTTAAGAGTAGGGTCAGAGAGCTTTTCGGTTCTATTTCTACGACGGGTCTTGAAGATCTTAGACCAGACAGTATGGACAGTTTCCACAAACCCATCGTTGTAATCGTCCACGGAGCTCCCTAGGCATTCGAAACGATTCTGAAGTTCAATCTGAAAGCTCTCGGGGTTATGGACCTGGATCGGTGCAGGACGGAGCGTAGACTTCATCAGTCGAGATCTTTCCAGCTTGATATTTAGATTCAATGTGCCTCTTGCCATGCGGTGATCGCTTCCGGTTTTCACCGCGTTGATCACAGAGACATCTTTGAATATTTGCTTCCTCGTCGACATAATGAAGTCAATCTCATTTTTAGTTGCACCATCAGGGTTCAGTCAGGTCCATTTCCTATGCTCACGCTTTTTGAAGAAGGAGTTCATCATAAAGAGCCCCTCCTTCTCCACAAAGCTGGCCAGTCGATGGCCCCGGTGATTGCGACTTCCAAGTCCAAATTGCCCCACTTGTAGTTCATCATCGTCTCGCTTGCCCAGTTTAGCGTTAAAGTCCCCCATGACAAAAGTGAAGTGAGTTTTAGAGCCACGCATGGCTCTGGAGATATCCTCATACATGGTCTCCACCTCATCGTCGGAGTGTGCCGAGGTCGGGGCGTATACCTGTACGACCTTCAACGAATACCCTTTGGATATTCTGAGTATAAGGTACGCCACTCTGGTCGACACACTCTCGATCTTCACCACATTGTTCACAAGGGACTTGTGGACGATAAACCTGACACCACCCTGGGACTGTCTATCGCCCTCCCGGAAATAGAGCAAGTTACCGGATTTGAGGATTATCGAGTCCGGGACTCTCTTCGGATTTCAGATAACCCTATAATATCCCAGCGTAACCTGCTCAATTCTTCCTCGAGTTCGGTAATCTTCTCGTCGGTCCGTAGTGTTCGCGTGTTGTACGTTGCCAGGTCCAGTCGTCGTTGTTTGTGGTAGCCGGATCTCTGCCGGGGATTCTTAGCACCCCACGCCCTGCCGTTACCTAGGCCGCTACCTTGACCAGGGCTAGCAGTGCCGGGGAGTGCAGGGGACTAAGGGCCGTTTCTTCTTTGTGCTATCCATGTTGGGGGGGTTTGCCATAATCGCCACGCTTGGCGGGCGGGTTGGCGATCGCAGTATGGTATGGTATATGTGTGACAGCAAATAAAACTCATTATACAAGGTTAGTCGTAAAGGGGGTAGGCACTAAAGTATTAAAGTACCAATAATAATGAATAACTTTTGTTCTACAACTTTCCCCAAAAGTCAATAGTTTAAGAGGAATAACTCTTTAAAGATTTCTTAAAAAATACGCTAAAGTCTATCTATACTCAGTTATAGCAGCTCAGCAAGCTGGTTTAAACAGCATCATTATAAGTTTGAGGAGAATCGGTTCAGCCGTTGCGTAATTATCAGCTGTTTTCTCAGTTAGGTTAGGTAGGTGTGCATTGTACGGCGTTGCAGCTATTGTAAGATCATAGAAGTAAATTTGCTACTTAACTGAGAAAACAGCCGGGCCCACGTTGTATAAAATATCAAGTATCGAAAATGTATCAAATACGATTTATTTTCAATAGCAAGTTTCCTAGTTAGGTATATAAACGAATAGTAATAGTGAAATATTTATTGAACGAGACTCGTAAAAACAAACACAATAGAATTTCATAACCACATATTTTTTTTAAAATTTCAGCGATGTATCGATTGTTCTTTTCGATGTATCGAGTTTGAAATTAATATATTTTTTAAAATATTAATTTGATTTATATCGATAATTTTTGGGACTTCCTGCATCCCTAAGTGAGGCCGCACACCGGCACCACACGCTACACGCAACATACATTTAGGGCGCCACAATTATTGCGATAAAATTTACGCGGCGACAAATGTATCGTGTATGCGCACATCGGAAACACAGTTGTAACGTGGCACTAGCAACAGAATGTCGACATCATCGTCTGACGACCACGATTTTTTGATGTGGCGATTAACGAGAAAAAATAGACGTTATTGGGTTCATCCGTTTAATCAAAATTGTATAGGTTAGGTATAGGTAGGTACTTCCTTTCATTAGATTTTTCGCCGATCTTAGTCCATATCATTTCTGTAATCCATTTGGTGCTATACACAGTGAGCGTGTTATTATATAAAATAGGGTTTTATTCAAAATCTGCAATAAACTCAACGTAAAATTCAATGTTGTCTTTCATTTTTGTAAAGCGCGGCAAACGTCTCACCACAAACTGCACCTACTACAACTGTGTCCTTGATGTGCGGGTTTACATACAAATATACGGGGGCGATAAATGTGTCGCGGTTCAAATGTGGCGCTACAATTATTGTAATACAAATGAATCTCTGGTGTGCGGCCTCACTAACTCGATAAGCCATCTTGCCGCTGACGCCGCGCCCCGCCCCGCACCCACCGCATGCATCCCGCTCCAATACTCTTTTTCGCGCGTATCAACAATAATATTTTCAATTTTAAAAGCGTAACATTAACATGTTTAATTTTGATGAAAACATGATTGTAATACACAAAAACCTATTATTAAACAAAAATTTCACAGTTTCGATTTTTAACTACTGAGAAAAACATTATTATTAAAACGTAAGAATTAAATGTTTAATTTTTGTCTTAAATGTCTAAAAAGACGCACTAAAGCTTAATCAGATACAACCACCATAGTTACCATTTTTGCTTATCTAGATATTGAGAACAGATGAATACTTTGAAGAAAAACATATATACGAATTTGGTTTCAGTTTAATTTTGCTAATAAGTGATAGCATTTGAATGCCCCTCAAAATTATACTGACAAGGTATTTGGTTACCTATTTTGCTTTTAGAAAAAAGCTAAGTAGTGTACGAAATCTCATTTTTTTTTAAATATACGGTTACCACCGCGGGTTTTTTACATCATATATCTAATTAATATTTGATACTTAATATCAATATCCCATAAAATAATAAAAACAACGAGTTATCGAATTATGTCCAGGTTTAGCTAATTTGCTTGGCCTATTTTTCGGGATTGCCCGACTAGTTTCGGACCCAAACGGACCCCTTCATCATGAGCTGAACACGCGGCGAGGTCGCGAGTCGAACTCTCAGTTTAGGTTCTACTCGGATATAAGAGGGATAACTAAGCAAGTAGCAAGGCAAGATAAAAAGTATTTTTGAGAGATGTCCAAAAAAAAGTAAAAACCGACTTCAAAAAAAACTAAACGGAGTAAAATATCTAATTATCATTTAATAAAACTACCAGTTTCAGAAGTCGGTGCATTCAATTTGTTTCAGCGTAAGAACACCGACTGGTAGTTTCATTAAATGATAATTATTTTACTCCGTTTAGTTTTTTTTTAAGTCGGTTTTTACTTTTTTAAAGTTTTTTATTTTAAACTTTTTAGTGCCACAAATTACAATTACAATAGTGTACAAATTCTCGGACCAGCACTACAACTAGAACGTCGTCTACATACGATTTGTGTATTTTTTTTGTTTTTGTTAATTTTTTCAAAAAGTGCTGAATCAGTTTCAATAAAATTTATATGGGACCACCTCTGAAGTATGGCCTACTAAACAAAAAAAGAATCATCAAAATCCATTCATAATTGGCGGAGATATCGCGTAAAAAACACACAAAAAAAAACATTCAGATGAATTGAGAATCTCCTCCTTTTTGAAGTCGATTAAAAAGAGATTCAACGTCTTTTCATACTTTCTTAAACGAAATATTTGTACGATATTAGTACAACAACACAGCGTGCGATATAAAACAGTCTCACAGCGATTGCCGCGGTTTCCTTACTTTTATACGCGTGCGCTCCCATCATTATACCTGCGCGCGCAACGTTACGAAAATATTATATTCACACGAAATTAATTGACGTTTCTTAATGCCAAAGCGATCGCCTTCATTGTTTTATAAGATTATCCGATAAATTTGTAAATCTGTGGGACTTTACGAAATTAATTTAATTGAAATTCTTGATTAAAATGACTTGGCAAGTAATGATTGCAACACAAGCTCTTCACTATACTGCCGTACGAGCAATAAATGCAATTAGTTCAATTTTAAAATATAGAAAATTAAACCTTATTAGTTAGGCATAACATAAATTGTACATTATTTAAAAAAATCACTTACTGCATTTATTGCTTGTACGGCAGTATAAACAGGGGCGGATTTGATACGTTGACTGCTCTAGGCCTATGAAATAGTGCCGCCCCCTACTACTCGCTGTAAATCACGAAAAATTAAATGTTTTTTTTTTTGCGAGATGCTTTGACTCATTTTTTTATTTTTACACTCTAGTATTTACATTTGAGTTGAGTTATTGAGTTTGAGTTGGCGGATGGAAAAAACACCATATTTTGACGCCCTAGGCCCGGACCTACTTGGCCTATAGGCAAATCCACCCCTGACTATAAAAGCTTATTTAATCTACATGTCTTTAAGTGAATCATTTCCAAAGCGCTCTTTACATTACGCCAGATAACTTTTACCTGAGCAATAAATATGGCGGTGTGATATACTTATATTTTTATACAAAAGCTATCAAAATGTCAAACTTATTCCTGAGTTGAACACCCTAAATTAAGCGTTATTACTTTATCTAAATACTGTAATATTATCAGTCATTTTATGAAAAGCTGCTTTAATCTTCATGTATACTTACGGCGAGATTCACAGACCACACTAAGAAAAGTACTAAAAGTACTTCACCAAGAGCGTTTTATACGAATATGAACCTTATTTCAATAAAGATAATGTTCATATTTATATGAAACACTTATTCACATTCGCTTCAACGAATACGAACATTATTCTCATTAAAATAAGGTTCATATTCGGATAAAACGCTTACTTAGCAAAGTAAAGTCTAAATGCGGTCTATGAATCTCGCCCTTAATATTAAAGTGACAGCACAAGACTTAGGCGATTCGCCTCTACGGTGACGCATGACGGAGCGTCAAAATCCGTGTGCGTACTACAGCAGCTGTGATCGCTGCGCCGTGCGACTCCATAATGCGATGCTAAAATCGTTCTGACGTGCGTCACAGAAGGCAAGCTGCCTCAACGACAACTTAAAATTAATTAGCGTTTAAGAATTTAGCCATAAGTGAGTCACTCTGTGTAATCTCATCTCACACACATTACAAACAGCACCAGCGATACCCAAACATTTTGATACCCAGACACAATTAAAGTGACAACCCAACGAAGCGTTAATGAGGCAGTCTAGTCAGAGTCAGCAGACACCATGCACCAATTGGTCCGAAACGTTCCGTAATCCAATTAAGGTTCCAGACCGCATGACCTTATAACACCTGTGGAACGCAACTTATAGATTGACAACTTGATTGCAAGCTGTTAATTCAATTATTACTTGGGCTGTTTTTTAAATTGCTTAATTTTGCAGCTTTCCCAATCTTGGTTGCAATTGACCCTTTTTCTATCGCGAGGGAGTCCTCATGGACACCCTCTGCTCGGGGAATACGGAGGGTTATGCCGGAATCTAACCGACTAAAAACCCACGGTGTTCCTTCTCCTGATCTATGGCCGGAGTCCCGGAATTCGCAGCCGCATACACTGCGACCCCGGCAGGTCTTGGACCTCTTCTATAAGGCCTTGCCTTACGTCCTCCTGAGAAGTGCGCTCGGAACACAGCGCGCTGCCTTCTCGGACCTGTTTCTGATCGGGCGAAGAATCGTCACCTTTGAACCCAGTCCACTTGATGGTAAGCGTAGATAGGGTCTAAGATGAAGCACACGAATCCAACTACCAAAGATTTAGAGGGAATCCACTGTTCTGGCTGTCACATAGACGCGACGGAACGCAGTAAACTGCTTGGCCGGACTTTAATGTGAGCCAGTTGGACTGGATCCTAACACCAAGCGTGTATCGGCGTCCACCAATATTGGGCTGTACAAGGAGGTGTAACTCATAGATCACCAAACTATTATTTCTAGTCATCTTCATCATTTAGTCGAAAGACGGCCGTTGCTGGACATAGGCCTCCAAAGCATCCCCCAAGCATCGTCACATCAACCGATCCTGTGCTTCTATTCTTTTTCTAGTAAGCTACAGTATGTTTTAGGATATTTTCCGAAATTGGACTGTGTTTGTATACGAACTTTAAACGCCAGTTTCTAAAAGGCGTTTTTGCGTTGATCATGTCAAGAGCTGTTATTGATTGATAGTATTTTGGTCGACCAATCACATTTGTTGATATAAGATTTGACCAAAGATTAAATTAACATACAGAAGCCAGGGTTCAGTGTTCTTCAGAACTAAGAACTTAATGGATCAATAATTGATACAAATGAAATAAAACAATAAAAATAAGTAGTTAAAGAAGCTAAGCAAACACCACTTTTCTTTCAATAAGATACGTATTTAAAAAGACATTCACACATCTTCCGAAACATGCATTCAAGTCATACATTTAAAACAAAAATAACTTACTTTCACATCTCATTATCGTTTTTGCATATTAAAAAGGTACTTGATAATCTATTCCTGATTGCACTTCGGTACCGCTATGTGGCTGCCGTTGACCGCCTCAAAACAATGAAAGGTCATTTCATAATCCATCATCTATGACCGCCATCTTATCTCGATGCTTAATCGTATTTGTTTTATTAATAAGCAAACAGTTAGATGGTGGCTAAATGTTTTTATTGATGTGGTTATGTTTTGGGGCATCGATAAGAACCGGTTTAAATCAGAATAATGTTTTGGCCGAATGAGAAAGGGCGTTGAAAGAAAATAGTTATTTCAATAACAATGCGTGTCATTCCTATTGAGTGAACTGTTGCTTTTAACTATATTATAGGTGAAAACTTTGCAATCGACAAAACTAAAACAAAAAAATTGCCTATACGCTAAATTATGTTTAAAGGCAATTAGGTAATAAGATTAAGCTTTGAGCAAGTGTTATTTGGCTCTTTAGGATTCTTTCCATTCCTTTTAAAACCATGAAGAGCCTAACATAGGAGCAAATCTAATTCGAAATTACAATAAAATAATGCACTTGTGGCCAAATTAAATAACGTCTCAATTTATTACTCTAAAGTTAATTAAAAAATTGTAACGAAAGAAATGAGTTTCAAATACAGAGCTTTGCTTCTCTGTTCAAAACAAAAGATGTGTACCATTATGAAATAATAGATTTGTAAGACTAAAATGATTAATGATGAACAAGTAACAAGTACTGTACCGAGCGCTCAAACTTTCACACTAATGATTATAAAGACAAAACAGTTTTCAAAACTTGATCTCTATGCATATTCGATGATTTATAAACGTGAAATATTGTTCGAGCTGCTGACATGGTTTTTGATGAATTACATGAGCACTAGCAGGGGAATTTGTAGGTAACTTGAACTTAATTATAAAATTAGATCAGAAGAACATAAATAGACAACAATTTACTCTCGAAATGTTTTCCACCTCAGTATTTAAAATAAATTTAATTCCAAACACTTTGTAAATGAATAAAACAACAGATCGCCCTCTTCGCTCGACCAGCACTGTAAAAAATATTTTAAGCTCAGCCAAGAAGATTCATAAAACTTAATCTTGAGTGGATATGGTGTCCATAAAACCCAAATATCACTGGTTGGATTACACCCATAGTTTATCAGAGGCCATTCAAATGCTTTACACGTATGTCCACAGGGCACAATGTATTTCGGAATAATTTAAAATCAATTATGTGCGGTTAGAAATTCCACATGTCTTAGTTGGACGCTATTTCGAAGAGTGATTTATTCGTGTGGTAAGATAGTATTAGCCCTTTCTTGTTTAAAAAGTATACTTAGGTATCATCTTTACTTGACTGTTGATCAATTTATGAAATTAAATGTGTAAGTTACCTGCACAATTCCATAAAAAACTTTTTTAAATTATTATTTGTCTTGCCATTTTACTCTAATCGCACCTGCCGCGCCGCGCACAAATAGGGTGGCACACGAATCCAAGTAACAGATATGGAGGAATTCCCCTATTAAACAGATTAACTAATAGTTACTGCCTATACCCCTTTGGCTCTCACCTACACACGGCGAAACATAGTATACTGCTTGGACCGGATTTTAACGTGAGAATGGTAGCTAGCCAGGGAGACCTTATAGATCCTACCACCAAGCGTGCTGGGTTTTGTTGAATCTCATAACACGCGTCTATTCCCAGCCTGCAGTGAGAAAGTTTTGTATTCTAGTCTGCCCCACACGAGATAAACGACATGCGAAAGACCGGAGTCTTTAACCGGAGTTAAATGACTCCGCAAAAATACAACAATCACTGCGATATCAATTTTCAAAGTGGTTAAATACCACCAGACATTAGATCATAGACATTGATTGCCATAACTTGAGGTAAGCTTTGCTTTCACGTTCGTCTGGGACACAAAATAAAGCAGTACAGAAGGCATACAACCCACCAGTACTATAACAGACGCAAATGGATTAAAATTATCGCCAAACCTGGCCAAATCTTCAACTGCAATAGTTCGAGCAACATTGCATGCTTTCAACTCTATCTAACTAAACTTAAAGGTCATTATCGCTGTTTTTTTAAAATAAGCCTTCTGTTTAAACTTTTCTATGTTGTGTCTCGATTGACTTACGATGCAATTAGGAACCAGTGCCTGTAGACAAATGGCAATCGATGATCGCTAGAGAATAGAAAGATGTACTGGATTGACATAAGCTTTCGACCGGTCAAGCGATCTGTTATGTCATTAACATACAGTTAATTGGTGTTTCTATTCTCTAGCGATCATCGTTTGCCATTTGTCTACAAGCACAGACTGGTAATTTACATTTGACAGGTTAAAAAAAAGTGAGACAGACAGACGTGAGACGGTATTTTAAAATTATGAATTAGATCTATTCGAGTGTGAAGAGTGATAGATTTTGTTAATTTAGTTGCGAATAATTTCAGTTATTTAGATTACTTGGTGCAAAAACGAAAACTGCTAATAAGAGGACTGCGGTGGACAGTAAAGCCAATGGACTGGAATATCGTGGATTTGAAGACCGAAGAAGTGGAGAAGATTAACTTGGAAAAACTTGGCTTCTGCTAGATCCTCCTGGCGAAATCAAAGTTTTGTTCTATTAAAAGCTTTATGGAGTTGTCTGTGAAGAAGTCAGTGTTCAAGTGAATACCGGACTAATAAAAATAAGGATACTATTCGTGTAATTAATACTACTTTTAAAACAATTATTGTAGAAATCTCAACAAAACAAATTCAGGCTACGTACGCCATAAATAATAACAAAGTTCACAGAAAACGCCCGTCAATTGATTTGAGGACAACGGAGAAATAAGTAATTAATTTATCGATACACATTCGATGGCCGTACAATCGATAGAATGCACTAATGGACCATCGTTTTGTTATTCATATCGATTTAGAAACTATGACGAACAATAGTAGAATAGAAATGTTTGACAAAGTTAACTTTGCGGTTGGTTTTGAGGTAAAATTCTCTTTAAATAATGACTTTAAAGTCAATTTTGAAGATATAGTTTTGTTAACTGTAATTAATATGTTTGTCGGTTAGTTTTTAACGTGGGAGAGGATTCAGACACTTGATACGGGAAAGGCACCCACAACCCTTTGGTTTTTGACTTTGAACGCACCAAACGAACAAATAAAAGTTAATAGCCGATATATTTACATGAAGTCTTAGTTAAAGAATTATCAGGTTTCTTTGACCAGTAAAAAGTAAAAAAAGATTTGGATTTCAAAAGAAACTTATCTAAAATAAATACACTTATCGTATCTATTACGGTGAAATTGTGAATAAATTACGTAAATCTGATGAATATTTTGTTTCTAGTTTCATATGAGAATGTTACAAAATGTAGATACAATACATTCATCAATCCGAAGGCTTTTGGGGCTCAATTTATGTTTACTGACCATGTATTCAAAAAGGAGAGAGATGCAATGATACAGAAGGCACTAAAGACAAAAAGAGATGACGAACGCAAAAAAACAATAGCAACTTCACACTTGAAAGAAATAAGCGAAGCATTATCCTCAATGACCCCTATAAAAGTTGAAAATGGATCAAAATCTCACACTTTTTTCACCATAGATTATTTCTATGTTAATTTTGTTCTCGCCCGTCTTGCTCTCAACCTACATTTTAACACTTTTTCATTTTGTATCCCGCCACAAAACTCGCTTAGCCCGAGGCTATGTTTGGAGTTCGTGACACCGGCGCGGGCGCAGGCTTATTATTAAAGCAAACGGACGAACGGACGGCCGATAACTACTAGCGCATATGCATGGAGGCACTACGTAAACACTAGAAGAGAACATGTTTGAATAGTTTGTAAGAATAATTCAGGAGTTCTTAAGAGAAGGGGATAGAGTTCAGATTAAGCTGTTTAGAAATTTTGGTGAATAGTGGAAGTGTTGGTTGCTATGGTGAAATTTTGACGTTGTGAAAATTTTGTGGTGAAGTTATATTCTTATAAATATCAAGTTACATTTGACTTCAGAGGTGGCCTCTTCTTTTTGGCATTCTACTAAAATTGGCACCAAACCGCAATAGATCCACAAATGTCAGTCAGTTTTCGTTTACAAAAACTTTCAAAATATGATGTTTTGTTTTTGTTGTCAGACAATTTGACATGTTTTGTAAACGAAAATGAATGAACGGTTTGACTGCGGATCGGTTACGATTCATCAGCGTTTCTATTAATAGAGCCCCCAGCTAAACTAGATAGGTCCTTACTTATTTGGGATTCTTCTTCTTATTTTGATGATGACTGGTGATATCTGTTTCAAGTTCATGTCCTATTTGAGGAACATTTAGTGCAGTGGCAGAACAATTAGCTTTTGCGCTACGGGTCGTGGGTTCGATAACCGCACGAAACAAATATTTGTATGTCCTGCAAATAGTTGTTTTGGGTTCTGGGCGTTTACCAAAAATTGAAAGAAAAATTTTTTTGGAGAATTGGTAGCTACGCTATCTTTTTCATTCAGACAAGACAGAGCCTGGAAAAAAGAGGAAATATCGCAAGAATGTCAACATCATCATCCAGCCGAATAATGTCCACTGCTGGACATAGGCCTCCTCCAAGCATCGCCACATCGATCGGTCCTGTGCTTCACGCATCCAGCAGATTCTATTCATTGCAAGAATGTATAAGATTGTTATTGACATAACTCTTCCTAACATGACAAAGTGCTTGGGGACATTTATTTTTCTTCGGCTTTTTGTCACATTTCTCACAAGCAGCAACATGCGGGCATATTATGTAAAATAATTGTTTTGAGGTTTGCACGTCACCAATGAGGCTGGGACATGTTTTTATTGCGCGTGCACCACCAGTATTGTATGGGAAATGTTAGTTTCTCATGCGAAAGTCTTCCATTGTCTGCTTTTTTTAGTTTTACTTCACAATATTGTAGTTTATTAGTTAAAAACGAACGTTAATCAGGCACATTTGATTCGTGTAAGTAGGAATTAGAAGCAAAAAAAGAATGTTTCGTAAGTACTAGTGATGGGGTATGCTAAATTATAATTATGGGTATATTGAAGCGATTAGCAGATTTATTTGCCTTGCTTTGTGAAATTTTATTTGCTATAAATACAAGCAATGCTATTAGAGATTATAACATCACGCCTGCAGTCCCCGATGGATTGAGCAGAGGTCTATAGTACACCCTCATTTCGTCATTCCCACTTAATAGGGGGCGAGTCTATTGCCATCAACCGGGCACAAATCCAGACTCCGGACTGCTACTGAGAAATTCCACACGGAAAAACCTAATAACACTTTGCCCGACCTGGGGATCGAATCCAGGACATCAGTCATTTATTATTAGACATTATTATAGTATCTTTTAAGTTCTTAGTGTCAACAATAATTTAACGAAGTTAATGATTGAAATGATTACAGGAAAGGTTGTCAAATTCAATTAGTAAAGCCAAAATAATATTACCCGTAGGCTTTCATATAGTTTGTCACAAAATTGATAAATCATAAAACGCTCAGGACAGATTTATCACTTTCAACACTCGTTCCCTCTTAGTTAATATCATAAACCTGTCTATCAGGGCTGCCACATGTATAAAATCATAGTTCTGAAAAAGATAAATGACTGGATGACTTGACAAATTCTTTAAAACTTTTAGCCTGCCCTGGAGGGAGTCTCTTCCCTCCAGGTGGAGTAACACGTTGTATGATATCTTCTATTTGATTACATGCATTTGCTAATAATAAGAAATCTTCAGCCCTCTATCATTCCATGTTTTTCAGGCCTCCTTGTTCATTTAAACTAAGTAAAATCTCATGCAAAGAAGCAAGTCCATACATTTACGGATAAAGCGAAAGATACCAAACCAAGTGCGGCTAAGTGTCAACCCTATCTAACATCCGTGAGGTCCAAACACGGGCGTGTTTGAGCAGCACCGTGCCGCTGCGCCAGCGCATTGTTGTGTGAGCAAACAACGCTAGGAGATAGCTAGGGATAGATACTGCGATGCTTAGTATGTGTCAGGGATAGATGAATATTTTGCTATTGAATCTTAGAAGAATCATAAAAAAGATCTAGAAGCTGTCTGAACGATAGATGAAGGGATTTGTTTAATTGAAAAGTAGGTATGTACACAATCAATACAACCTTGGAAGTAAACCGAGAAAACAGATTAATTAAGGGCTCTACACAACTACCGGTTGAAGGTCCAATTAAGAATAAAGGACGGTACAATGTACTTGAGGATCATACTCAAAGCAATTTTTAATTCCAACTGATGTAGAATGTTTAGAGCCCTATAATCTAATAGCAGCAGAGAGGCAAGTTTATAATGAAGGTAATAAAAAAATAAAACAAAGCAAAAATGTTATAGCGTCCTTTACTAAAGAGTAACAAAGGCACCTACTTGTTATAACTAGCTCTCGTTGTTAAAACACCCTCAACCACCAAAGTATTTACACATGTCATAAAAATCTCCCACCGACAAAATGATCTACCCACTTTTATATACATTTTACAGTATTTTACAGTATAATGCTGCTCATTGTAACTTTAACAAGGTCTACAAATTGATGGGTGCTGATTTCGAGCTTGAACTTTTCACAATTAAGTTGTTAAGACTGGATATGTTGATCACTTTATGACGAACTGGAGTACCGAGATTGGTTTTATAAACCATATTCATGTAGACTTCAGTTGTTATTGAAGTAGACTTTCCTGGATCTGATGCTATATAATTTTCATTAAAGAAATTAATAAACGTGACGCTATCCAGAACGATTTTCTTACTGTTTTTATTTATTTCTTCATTATTGTTGATATCTTATTGTAATGTAGTATCTGAATTTACATCTAAAAAGTTCACAGCACTTAACATCTTTAACTGGCAACCTTAATACATCTAACGAAATATTTAACACCCATACCATTCAGGACCTGGCGTACCAACAATTCTTCAAAGACATGTCAGGGCATAAACTCGCCATAACGACATCATGAGCAGTGATTACCATCAGAAAGCCACCATTATGCAACGGAAAGACTTGACAGTTAGTGTCTCATGGTCGTAAACACCTAATTAGCAATTTAGCAAACAGTTAAAACTTGTGAGGTCTAAACCCTGCACTTATATGGCAAAGCCTAAGCTTGACAAACCGTTTACAAATCGACACTGATATTTCGATGCAAGAAAAAGTTTGGTCCTAATTTGGTAAGACCACTTGGTATCATTAACAATTATTGCTGATTTATGTGCAGTCTGACAGGATTATGATAATTTTGCTTTGAGTATCAAGTTGCCGTGTGATTGTAAATAACTGAAAATATGATATGAGTTTAAAGCATTTTAAGGCTGTATGATCCATAAATAAAACATGTCTAACTACGCCCTTTAAGATTTTACAAAAGCATATTAAATTTAAGCAAACAGGTGTATAAAATATTATTGTCTGAACAGAAAAGCTAAAAAGTAACGTATTGTAACCTCTGTGGGTTGGAACTGTTCAAATATTCAATGTTTCTCAGACTACATACGTTACAAATAAGTAAAGGCGATTCGCAGAACAATTTCTTGTCGCGAACACCCGAAGGCGTGTTATGATTTTGCAATTTGAAGCTTTACTAAACAAGAAATAAGGTTGGGAATTGATGACGGGGTTGTAACAGATGCAAATGATGTAGATTAAACGAGAAATTGGTCATATAGGGTACACTTTAGTTGAGATTTATTTGTGACAGTGTGTCCAGTGACCCCGGCGAGTGGCTGGCGGCTACAAGTTGGACAATTGGCCATTAATTGCGCGTGTTTATAGAATTGGAGCGGGCCGTCTGTTTGTTCAACATGGCGACATCTACTTGGATGGCGATCTACCGAAGCAGACCAAACTTTGGGATATTATTTCTAATGTCAATTTGTTAATAAAAACAACGTATTTTAGGTTTTTCATCATCACTATCAAAAAAATTGTAAAAAACATGGCTGCAACTGTCGTGTTTCTACATTTCAAAATGATGCATTTAAACACAACAAACCTGCGGATTAAAAAAATATTTCTACTACTACAAAAGATTAAACCCCTTACTCATAAACTAGACATCCATTACTTTTACCTGTCATTGTTATATTCTAGTAAATATGTAATGCGAGACGGCAATAATATTGGATACTAAAGGGATTTAATTATACTAAGATTTTTTTTTGTTATTTAATGAGTAACGGGGTTAATCTTGTAGCTATTGAGTTATTTGCTTAAGCTCTAAATAACTAAGAAGTTACTGTGTCATCTAATCCTGTAAAAGCAATAGTTTTCTACCAAGCACTATTTAAGAAGCTAAATAAAACCATAAGCAAGTTAACAGAACGCGTTAATCCTCAGGTAATGCAATCAAAATGAACTACATCACACCTTTAGAAACAACTTTGAACCGAGATAAACTGACTATCTTAACGACTATAGCAAAACTTGCAAAACATACGGACGGAAAGCAAACCGGATATGATTACGAACAATATTTGAGCCGTTATGTCCATAACATTAGCCGTTAGTTTGTTTGGCCATACCCGGTAACATTGCTAGTACTGGCTATGGAGTATTTCTAGATGCTTAAGGCAAAAAGACTTCGTTAAAACAATTCTTTGATGAAAATTCTTTTGTTAAAGAAGCTGTTAGTATCGGGGAGATGATTATAATGTTAGAATGCGAAGCTAGGCAGAATCGGGCGTAAAAAGGCGGGTGAGATATAACTCCTACCGAAAGGACTGGTCTATTTTACCGCTGATTAGAGATTGTGTGGAAAACTGAGATGCATTTACCTTGCAGTGTTTGTAATCTAGTGGAAGACTTTAACCCCTATTCATAAACGATTGTTAAAGGTTGTTTAATTAAAATGGCTCTTAAGTATTGCCATCTCTATTCATTGCCGTACAAATGACAAAGACAGGCATAATTTCATCATTGTTTAAAAATTACAATCTTTTATGAATAAGGGGGTTAATAAATAAGTCATTCAATGAGCACAGTGACTCAGTGACATTACCTCTAAATATCAATTTGAAAATGTGAATCGAAAGAAATAAATATTTCCTTCACCTGCTGAGAATTTATTGAAAGTTCTATCGTATACCAAAGGGGGTAATAAAAAAATGAAATCTAAACAATTTTCTCAAGCCAAGAAACATGTAAAATGAGCAATATTTCTAAAAACAGCAATATAAAATCGAATCACACCAAAGATTTAAGTTGAATTACGTCCGTCACTCTTCGTCGCATACAAAACAAGTTACAATTTCCAAAACAAAAAGAACTTTCCCTCAAAATCGAGAATTTATATACACATTGTCCCTTTCTAAACTGTAAAGTGACACTAAGGTTGATCAATATTCAAAATGTCCCGACCAAGTCCCGACCACAGAAATCGTGTAGAGATGCATCGAATACCAAACGGTGGGCTACAACATTGGTATTCACTCAGTCCAGTATAGACGAACACGCCGAGAAGTTTGTGTATAGAATTAAACTGTTCTTTCTTATCTCTAAATCTAGGATATTCCGATGTTTTAGAAGTGTTTAGTGCAGACGATATTCTGGGAAACTCTTCGTTTTGACAGTTGTTAGATGTGCAAGATTTGGCGTTGATTAAGATTAGTTTTTATATCCCAACGATGGATGTAGATAAATGAGTGAAGGAGAAAGAGAGAGAAGGTTCTTATCACAAAACTTAATTATAATCTGACATGGTTCTAAATGAACGTGGCGAAATAAAGAACTAACATGATATGTTCTAGATTTGACAGGTTTAGAGCCATGTCGGGCTGTAGAGAGAGAGTCTACTGTTCTGAAAGGTTCTGAAAGGCTGATCAACCCAAAAAAATACGAATCAGCTGTCAAATTTCATGTTAAATGAAATGATTGGTTGTAATCAACCAATCAGCAGTTGAAATGAGTTTTGATAATAAAAACCGAGGGTTAGTAAAGATGGCCCAGATGGAAGAAGCGTTTGCAAATGAAGAAATTAACCCTGTTAACAGATTCCTAGCTATTTAAACTTTCCTATTTGCTATGTTATTATGAATGAGACATCAAAACCAATTAACAGTGTCGTCTCATTCAATCATGGGTTTTCAAATACAAGTAAAAATAAAGAAGACTGAATTAAGATTTGATTGGGTACATGGGTGATTCTACGATAAGAGGTTTTAAGTCCATAGAGGATACGGCCAAGGAGCAAAATGGGATTTTTTTCATTAAATACTTATATTACGATTTTTGTCCCGTTTATGTACCTTTTCATGTAAGGGCAAGTCAATTCATAAATATTTTGGTACTTTTTAGAAGGCCAGGGTAAATACATCGGGCAGGGGAGAGAATTTGATGCAATAAAATAATAATAAAGTTAATTAGATCAACTTTTATTAAACATTGTGCTTAACAGTTATAATTAGACTATCATTTTTATCAGACTTTCATATTAATTACACTACTTTACAACGGTTTTTGCCCATGGATGAAACCAATGTAGACGGTAGAATAATTAACCCTAAGTTGGATACTGAAGTGGAAAAAAATTAGGACGTCAAGTTTTTAAAATATTTATTATATCTCTATTACACATTTTTGCAACTATCAATCCTTAAAAAACATTTTTAAATATTTTTTTTGTGCTCTTGTTCATTTTCTCTACTAGAACTGCTGGGCAATGATAGGTAATCCAATGATGGGTGGTCCGTTAGATTACAAGACAGGTTTTGTGACTGACGCAATATCAGGGTATTGTATATGCTTCTTGTTTTTGTTGTTAAAATCTAAAGTTTTTGTGAGGCAAAAGTAACAGTCCGTAGCGATTTGGCGGTTGTCTCCACAACATTGGGACTTCAAATTGCTAGTTTTTTTTGCTTTCTGCAGCCCAGGTCGTTAATATACTTCCACAATCTTCAAAATGATTCACGTTGATAGAAATTAGCTACATCTGAGTTAGTTTGCACAAATATATTATCTCCCCTGGTCAGTGAATCTCTCCCCTGGCAGTTTTTTTCCCAGGGGAAATACGACAGGGGAGAGATGTTTTCATGAAAAATTAAATTGTTTTAACTAACGTAAGTTTTTTTGAGCTTAATTATATATTACACTTTAACTGTTACAGTATTATTAAATTAGGGCAGTAAATGCAAATACATTCAATGAATGTTACAACTTTTATAACTGACCAGTGGAGAGATACAATGACCTTGCGAAAGCACTACTCCGCACTGTCATGTCGCAACAACTAAAAAATAGCGGCACTCTAACGGCTCGCGTGTTTAGTTTTGATAACTTCACGTCGATAGATGTCCTTGAGCGCAGTTCAGAATATGGCCGTCTTATATTTACGTTTATATTAACGGAACGAAATTTGCCAGGGTAGATACACAAAAAAAGCTGGACAAAAATTTTGTTTAAAATTATTGAAAATAAACAACTTTTGCTGTCTTTTTATTTAATACTACTCAAGTATATTTATTTAATTTCGTGTTAAACATACTTTGTTTAGCAACTGATACAAAGAACCTATGTACTGTCTGCAAGTTGAACTAAAACCGACAAGAGGACAGGCCAGGGTAGATACTTTTTTAAGCTTCAACTTCAAATTTTAGAAACATGTGCTTTAATTGGGTATTTAATTGTGATGTTATATATAAATTACATTAAGATGATATGATTCATTGCAAAAAACAACAACATTTAGAATAAAAAACCAATTTTAAACTGATTGCCGCACAAGTTACCTCTTATCGTAGAATCACCCACATATCAATAATAGTTTGATTAGTTAGTTATAGTAAGTATTTTATTGCCTAAATGGAGGAGACAGTCGGAAAAGCGGAAGAAACGTTTATGTAGCTGTAGAAAATAACCCTGTTCCAAACAACTTTAACTGTCCCATTTGGCGTTTTTATTGTTAAAGAGTCATTAAAACCAATATTTGGTGTTGTCTCATTAAAAGTTAAGGCATTTACAAATGCACTAAAAGTTCGAGACTTAGAGAAATAGCACTTTACTACACATTGATTAAGGTTTTATTTAATCGTTATAGGAAATTAAATAGAGAGCCAATAACTTAGAAATGGACCCGCAAATCGTTGACGCAAAAGGTAATTTAGAAAGGTAATAAAAGAAATTGAATTAGCTGTATATTAGTTATAATAAATAATAGTGTTACTACAATAACGCTATAATTTCTTGACTCACAAGATGTGAAAAAAACTGTTATTTCATGTTGCCTAGCCTATGCTAGCGGACAGTTTGCTCGGTTCCTTATTGGATGGGTATTTTAGAACTACATTATGACAGCTAAAACTTTAATTCTTCAGTTTATACTACTGCAATTGTTATCGTGCTATTGTAAATGCTAAAAATTGTAATGATGCCAAGTTAAACTTATTATTATAAACTAACACTGCAAATCGTGTTAGAAACCTTTCAGGAGAAGATACTCGTAAATTATAAGCAACAGGCAGACATTATTGACTTTAGGCTTTAAAACCAAGAAATAAACTGTCGTTCAATCGTTATCTTTAATATAGAGTCATGCATTGTGTTAAAACCTATCAGAAAAATGGTTTGTGAAACATGGATACATGTTCCGGAAATACTACAAACAGTTTTTTGATGGCAAAAGCTCAAAAACATTGGTTATAAACATTCGAAATCGAAAAATTGTTTACCAGTGAATACAGACGCAATTTCAAGTAGGTAATAACAAAACACCTTATGGTCGTCGTAAGCAAGGAAAGAGTCAGTGAAACATTCATACATATTCAGAGAGGATGGGATTAGAAGATTTGTATGTAGATGTATCAGTCACTGTGTGACTCGAAGGATTGAGAGAGTTTGGAGTTGGGAAAAAAGTTGTGACTTTATTTGTATTGTAGCTTGTCTTTGGGGAAGATTTTTGTTGTAACCTATCGACGATTTGCCTAGAGATAGATATTGAACTTTTGCTCCATCGAAGTAATATCAAATTTCTATCCGCCGATAGATATAGGTTATTGAAAACGGCCGTTAAGATGGAATAAATTATCTGTAATTTCTAAGTTAGTAAGGACTACTAATGTTATCTTGATTTCGATGTAACGCATAATGACTAGGTAAGAGAAGATATAACGAATAGATAAGCTAAAGAAAAGCGCATAGCTTTGAGGGTCAGATATCTAAATAGATAGCTTGTTCTAAATACAATTATGTTTAACGTGGGTACCTAAATATTATCATAGTCTACAAGCATAAACTAGAATCAATGTACAAATATCATTGTACGGAGCTGAAAGCGAGCCGATGCTATAATACGAGCTCGGGTTACGAGCCGAGCTCAACGTCAACAAACGCGGCACAATTAAAAAACATTAAAAAATGCGATGCGTTGAATTCACTCCAGTTTTTAAAACGACTCGTTTCACAAGTCCCTACTGTGAGAACCGACCGGTAACCCAGCCAATTGAAAAAGACACCGGCCCGCCGAAAGCTCGCTAAGCAAGCGCGCCAACGCAACTCGGCCGCGTTATCTTGCAGACCGCGCTTTCATAAGCTCAACTACTTGTATAACTAGCACTCACCTTCAACACCATGGATCCTTGCGGCCAGTGTCGACAGCACTATGAAGATTGACAGCAATTGAATCCCATAATCCGGTATAAAGTTCCTCGACCACATTTTGTAACACAACATTCACACATGGATCACACACATTTGTTTTACTCCTTCTATGTCGTTTGAACACTAAATAATCAACACTCACGGAACTAAATGTAAGAACTGACACTTCATTTTGTTTTTGAACTGTTGTTACGTCGAAAACATTTGTTTATTGGACATTTTAGCGGTAAAACACGTTTGAAAATAACGTAAAGCCCGGTAGGAACATGCGCAGCCGCGTCCCGCTCGCATCTGACGGCTTTGTCCGTAAATACACAGCGTACGGTAAATCAAAATGGCCGACGGCGCGTCTGTGTGCGTGCGCGCACCTTGTAACAATACATATTTTGGTATCTAAGCTCTTTCACTAAGTTGAAGTACTAGTTTTATTGATTTAAAAACAGTACACAACTGATTTAAGTCATGAATTGTAAGATATTTGGCTAAAACCCCGTGAGAACCGAATTACGCACACATACAAACGTACGCGGAGGAATGTTGATTCAATGGAGAAATCAAGCGATTCAGCAGCGCTGTGTGCGCGCAACCAATCAAGAGCTTTTGAACTTTGTCGTTCATTAGCCACAACAGAGATGGCGCTGTTGACTGTATTTAACGAGGGGTTGATAATGAAATTAAATAATTTTGTAAAAGAAACCGCTGCATAATTCTTAACGGATGATTATGATTATTATTACCAACAATAAAACCAACAGAATACTCGAAGTTATTTTAGCTTTGCGTTCATCAAAAGTAGAAATTGTTTGATCAATACTTAGTTCTGATTGTTATTATGGGCATAGCAAAAGGGTGGAACTCGTATATATTTATTATTAACAACAGCGGCATTATTAATAACAATGGCGATGTGTTATCAAAAACATCCCTTCGAAATAGAAACAGAAGACCGGCTCACTACTATAAACACGAAAATATTCGAAATCAAAAAGAAGATACAACTATCGGGTGCGTATTACTTTAGTCATGTTTCCTTCTTTAGTGTCCTATGTTTAGTCAACATTTCTTCTGCTTTTACCCAACTTCCTAAGAAACAGCCGTGATTTTATGAAAAATTAGTGGCCTTCTTTAAAACATGGTTAGTCTGTTAGACCTACTAAAGACTTTGCTCGAAATCCAATCGCACTATGTGTAGGTAGGTACTGTTCGTAATTGAAGAGTTCCATTGTCTATCTCTGAACATCTTCATCAGATCTTCACCAAATTTAAGTGGTACGATGTCGGGAGATAACACTTTCAAACAAAAAAAACATCCAAATCAGTGCACATAATTATGCCCGACAATACACGAAAAACATATTTGTATATATGTAATACACGGGTTGTCTCGTGTAGTGCCGGACTTAAGTCTCGTGTAGTGCCAGACTTAAAGAATAGTACTACCCCATCTCTTCCCATGGGTGTCGTAAAAGGCGACTAAGGGATTCTCTAGAGAATGGGCAGCAGCGAGTACTTTAAGAACCATAGGTACTGCGATCGCCAACCCGCCTGCCAAGCGTGGCGATTACGGCAATCCCCCCCCTTTTGGGGGAGGTCTATGTCCAGCAGTGGACGTCTTTTGGCTGAGTGATGAATACACGGTTATCCGGAAAGGGGGTACTAATCCGCGAGCCACTTAAAGTAACACTGATGACTGTTTTAAAGCAAGTGATAAAATATCAAAAATAGATCATTTTTCATTTTTTTTTGCATTTCCATGCAAAATTATTCTAACTTTAGTTTCTTTTCGAAAATTCTTCATCCTTGCTTCAATTACGAATTCAAAAAATGGAGCTTCAAAACCGTGACCCTAAATATGACCTAAAATGTAAACACAGCTGATCACAACTGAGGTTTTATTTATTTCGATTTTAGCGTATTTTTTTTATGAAATCTTTGAACAGCTATTTCTCTTAAACTATTGACTTTTGGAGAAAGTTCTAGAACAAAATTTACTCATTATGGGTACTCTAACACTCTTTTGGATTAGTACCCCTTTTCGACTAACCTTGTATACTTCTACAGTCGAATTGAGAACCACCTTTTTGAAGAAGTCGGTTAAAAAATATAATTTTGACTACAGAGGGCCAAAGAAAATCAAACTTCGAGGAAAACGAAGCTGAAAAACAACAGAACAATGATCTAATAGATACGTTGAAGAAGGAAATAAAACTGAGGCTAACAGAGCTAGCGCATGCTAGGGCTGTCATTGGAGAAGAAGAAGTACAGATCAAGAAGTATCTCAATGAAGTCTGTCCCATGGGAGATAAGAGCGCTGATAAGGTATGGAAGAATCTTACTGATATTCTTACAGGGTCTAAGATGGAGCACACGAATCCAATTACGAGAAATATAGTGATTCCCCTATACCCCTCTGGCTCTCACACACACAACAGAACACGGTAAACTGCTCGGCTTGGCGCCGGACTTCACCTACCACCAAACGTGCTGGGTTTTGTTGATTCTCACAACACGCGTTTATTCCCATCGTGCGGAGAGGAAGTTTCATATTCTTGCCCATCCCCACACGGGATAAAACACACAGGATCCTTATTTATTTTTGTATTTTGCGGCCTATCTCAGGCTAATAATCATTGCTTGAAGAATCGGAGATTTACCATGAGTTCTGATAGTCAAACATTTTAAGGGCTGAGAGAATGTGTGCCAATTTCATGACATCGTTTTGATGAGCAAAATAAAATAGAATCTTTATAAAATCCCTGTTTGTGGTTGGGGTACAAGCTCACAGCTCTTTCATTGTATGAAAATAAGTAAATTCTTACGCTATGCAAAAATGTAGATATCTTTAATTTATACTTTACAGATAATCCACAATCTCGATCTAAAAGTAACAGAACAGAGAAAGATGCTAGATTTACTAAAATACGAGAAACGAAGTAAAAAGAAGAAACTGGCAGAAATGGAGAAGGAATATGAACATTTGTTGATTGAGAATAATAAAGGAATCCTTGTCAAGTCTAAAAACAGTAGCAAAGCTAGAAAGGTGAGTATTATCGTCACTATGGCAGTATGCGTGTGATATGACATGTTTGAAATAATCTCGAAAAATACTGACCGGATTTGGTACTGTTTTCACAACACTGAACACTGTTTTTTTTTGTGTTTCATTTTTCAAAATACGAAGTCTTAAATGAAAAAAGGGGGACTACCACAAAAAAATCTGGACGTAGAAGAAAAGCACACATTAATTCTAATAAGACTCCCTAAACAAAATCACGGATAAAAATGAAATCATTCTTTTTAAATTACGGAGTCTATACTTAGGTTAAATTGGGTTTAAGGCGTCCCGCTTAAGATGCTGGCGGGATGCATCCTGAGAGGGCTGAAAAACGGGACGTCCCGCCAAAAGCTGGACGTCTTTCAAAAATGGCACTCGTTGCAAGGTATACAAGTTAAACAGGCATTGAAAACTGTATTCAACCACCACGTCTGCTTAGACTGGAAGTAGACCTTAGTAAAATTAGGAAAGGATTTGGCAATGAATGTTATTTCGCCGTGCGAAGTCACAGGCCAAATAATCCCGTTCCAATAGACTGTGAATAAAGGAATTAATAATTTAGAGAACGATAAAAAGAACGCAGTGTAGTGTTGTTTTGCATTAAACGCACTTGATGAACTACAAAGTTAGACTGCCTCGACAGTCTAGCGCGACTGCTGAGCATGAGGTCTAGGATTCGATTCCCAGGCCGGGGTACGTGTTATTAGGTTTTTCCGTATGGAATTTCTCAGTAGCAGCCCATTATCTGGATTTGTGCCCAGTTGATGGCAATAGGCTTGCCCCCTGTTAGGTACATGGGACTTAAACATAACGGCGAAATGTTGGTGTACTATACACTTCTGCCCAACCCTTCGAGGAATACAGGCGTGATGATATGTGTATATAAAGTTAGAACATAATTTTGATATGGTACAGAAGTCCTAGTTTGTTAAACTGATGTCTTTGCTTAGTAAAACTAAATTAACAAATAACTTAATTTACACACAGCACGTTTCGCACTTAGAAAACGAGATACACAAAGTCCTCATTCAATGGACGGAGGCTGAACTAGTCAAGAAGAAATATATGTCTATAAGGTACGTAAGAAATTACATCACTACAACTATGTTATATACTAATAAAACAAAGTCGCTTCACGCTGTCTGTCCCTATGTATGCTTAGATCTTTAAAACTACGCAACGGATTTTGATTTGGTTTTTTTTAATAGATAGAGTGATTCAAGAGGAAGGTTTTAAGCTATAAAACGTATACGTGCAAAGCCGGGGCGAGTCGCTAGTCATATCAATAATTCGCAAACGCCTATCCCTTCGCAAATGAATAAATGGTTTGATTTGATTTGATAGCTTAAGCATCATCAGCTCATTAATGTCCCACTGCTGGGCAAGGGCCTCTTCTCAGAATGAGAAGGGCAGGGCCTTAGTTCACCACGCTCGCTCCGGCCTGGTGCGTGTTGGCGGACTACACATACACACACCATCGAGAACTTTTTGCAGGTTTCCTCACGAAGGTTTCCTTTTCCGTTATAGCAAATGATAATCAAATTCTGATTGGCTTATGAATTCGAAAATCTAGCGTATCTAGAACCGTTTTTCTGGAACGCGGTTCTAAATACTGGCGAATTCAATATTGGTGTTGACGCCGACTCCGATGGTTCTCTCAACCCTAATTGGGCGAATTTTTTAAAAAGTGTACATATTTTATAATGAAGGTTTCCTCTGACTAACTTTTTGATGAATTCGTTGCATGTTTTTCTTTATAACTTTTTTTAGTTGTCGCTGATTACTATTTGGTCATATATTGTTAAGGAATAAAAAGAAATAAAAAGTTATAAAGAAAAACATGCAACGAATTGATCAAAAAGTTAGACAGATTAAACGTTTAAAACCTTCATTATAAAATATGTACACTTTTTAAAAAATCCGCCCTATTATATTTCTACCGAGTTCTTTATTATTTTTTATTTGACTTGGTCACAATTGAACCCCAGTCGCAACCTAATGGTAAGCGCATATAGGGTCTTAGATGGTACTCACGAATCCAAGTAACAAAGATATTGAGGAATTCCCCTATACCCCTCTGGCTCTCACTTATACACGACGGAACACAATAAACTGCTTGGCGCCAGACTTTAATGTGAGGGTGGTAGCTAGCCAGGCGGACCGTAAAGATCCTACCACCAAGCGTGCTGGGTTTTGTTGAATCCCACCACACACGTCTATTTTCAGCGTGCGGTGAGGAAGTTTTATATTCTAGTCCGTCTCCACACGGGATAAAACTCCGCAATATCCAGAATTTTAAATCCTAAAGCATGGAAGTTGTAAACATTACTTAGATTTTATTTTAACCAACAACCTTTAATTATGTATTAATTTTGCAGGCAAGCTCTTATAGATGATTCCGTTAAATTCGAAAGCTCGTTATCACGCATTGAAGATCTTTTAAAGAAACAAAAAGAAGAAATCATGAAGTTAGAGGTACGTATTTACTATCCTTCGGCTTGTAACTACATCCCCCATTTTTAGGAGTTTTGAAATACCGATTTATGAATCTCATCCAACTCTCAAGAAAAGTACTGGAAGCCATAGTTATCCCGGCACAGAAGTATATTCTATTGCAAAACGATTTTATAAAAACCTATATTTTTTGTTGGAAATACTTATTTTTTTTACGGAATTAAGAAACTGACAGCCATGACTGAAAGTTTTGGGATACTTCCTGACCCTGTGAGAAAAAGTAATAAGATCCAAGCACCATTATTTTGTTACAATTGTCCAAAGCAACCCATTCTTCTGGTCATTTGTCATACATAGCTATCCTTATACACTGCAGCGTATCCGTGAAGAGGCAGGAGAGATGCGCATACGCGCGACTGCAGCCACGGCAGCAGAAGCAGCACGCGCGCATGATGCCGAACATTCCCGAGCCTCAGAACGTGCTTACTTCGCGCAACGCTTCGCTGAGAGGAAGCGAGAGTTAGAGAAGCTTGAAAAGAGAGTGTTTCCACCACAAGGTAATGTATGGAAACATCTACTGCTGGATAAGAGCCTTCTGTACCTCTACACGAGTTTGCAAATTACAACGGCAATAGTTAAACTTTCTCTCTCACACACCCGCAAGAAAAAAAGAAAATAGCATAAGAGATAGAGACTGTTTTTAAACTTTCGCGATTTGTACACATTCTAAAAATACAGATTCGGGTCTACTCACGTAAAAACTTTAAGAGGCACAAAATACCTTTTTATCCCGACGTTTCGGCCGAATTACACCGGCCGTGGTCACGGGTAGACTGAAGTGGCGGAGCAGTTGTCATCTTCGTGAAGCAAGGGTATTTTCATCTACCCTCACTCGATCTTGATTTTTGCCTGAAAATACCCAATAGGTGTATAGAAAATCTTAGTTCAATTTTCAAAATACTTTTCTGCCCAGCGAAGAAAAGACGCACTATCTCCCCTTTTGAGGTAAACAATGACACTTTCAGAGCATGAGGGATGAAAATATATTATTCAGTTTAGCATTTCACGAAAACTTATGCCATTTTTGTAAATTCTAAACTACTGCACGATACCGCACCAACAATTGGGAGAAAATACGGTAATCACCACAATTGACAAACGAATCGGAGATCGCAGTGAACGTAATACAAAATACCTCAATGATCGTAGTATACAGGATGTAAACGAATTCGTTCAATACCTTAAAACCACATGATCTACTGCTGGTATACATTAACCCTACACGGTATTTTGCTTCATTGAAAACAAAACAAACGAAAAAGTAAATCAAAATAAAAAAACACGCATAAATGAATGGAAACCTATGGCAAGACAGCTGGCAGGCATGACCAGCGCAGTATCGCTTCGCGCAGTCAGTTAATTCGGGGAGTTAAAATGCCTCAATTTAAGTACACCATGTTTTCTGCAAGGTCAATCCGTGTTATAGTAGACCACGAGGTTAAATGGAATTACACGAATTTGGGTTAGAACCTGTATTATTCACCGTAGGATACTTGTGGCTCATACTCCTAAAGCAATTCTCTACTGTTCATCATCATCATCATCATTCAGCCGAAAGACGTCCTTCCACTGCTGGACATAGGCCTCCCCCAAAAGGGGGGGGGGGGGGGGTTTGCCAAAATCGCCACGCTTAGCAGGTGGGTTGGTGATCGCAGTATGATTGTTAAAGTACTCAGAGAACGCTGCTGCCCATCCTCTAGTGAATCCCTTAGTCGCCTTTTACGACACCCACGGGAAGAGATGGGGTTGCTGTTCTTTACGTTCAGCACCACATGGATAACTACTCTACTGTTCTTTTCCTACGAAGTGTGTTAATAAGGTATTTGACTGAAAAAATCTAATTAGTCCGTCAGTTAGATTATCAAAAAATATTTGACCCGTATTTTTTATTTTGTTTCGTAAACTAAAATTGACGAAGATACGACACTTTTAAAATTGGCAAAACGTCACAAGTAAGTACAATTTCTACTTGCTTCTAACGTCACAAGCCCCCACTCTCGAGTTTTGATGCGTTTTATCTTTCCAAATATACATAGATTTAACAAAAGAAAAAATATGTGTCCATTATTTTTCAAAACTCTTCTGGCGGAATAACTAGATTTGCAATTTATTGATGCTGTCAACATGCCTATAGTTCTTAATCATCTTCTATTTATTCCTTGCTGGTAGCCCGAGTGGTGGTACGTCAGGAGTCGACCAGGTCCACGGAGGGAGAATCCGCGCCTGAAGAGGTTTCAGCCGCTCAACAGATGGAGGACATCTTCCAGAGGCTTATGAAACTAACTGGTAATTAATTCAATACACGTTATTCATCCAACAGTATTATAACTTCACGCCTGTATTCCCCGAAGAGTTCGGCAGAAGTATAGTAGTTACACCCCCATTTCGCCGTTATGTTTAAGTTCCATGTAATAGGGGGCAAGCCTATTGCCATCAACCGGGCACAAATCGAGCCTCCAGGCTGCTACTGAGAAATTTAACATGGAAAAACCCAATAACGCTGCCCAACCTGGGAATCGAACCCAGGACCTCACGCTCAGCAGTCGCGCTTGCTATTTTTTCCCGTTTATTCCTTCCTTTTCAGAAACTATTCAGGTTTTTAAGAATATTCGAATACGTGTATTCGTCCCAAGTAGATATTGAGTCGATGGCAATTTTTGTATAGTTGGATTTTTGCATCAACATAATTAAAGTACCTATCAATATTCGATTTCGATACGATTTTTACAAAACTCCAATCATCTCGGACATAAGTTTCGTGAGACACGTTCATATTTATTCGTAATTACGGTTTACTCACGTGCATTTTTCGGGATTGCCCGACTAGTCTAAGACCCAAACGGAGTCTTTAATCATAAACCGAACTTGCGGCGAGGTCGCGAGTCGACTAAGTTCGACTCGCAGTAGTCGGGCAATCCCGAAAAATGCACGAGAATAAACTGTAACTAATCATAATTATCTCGCACATAATTGTCTCTTGTTACTCTTAAATTAAAGGAGATATAGATAAAGTTTACAAGAATAATTCCAGGAGTGACAGACGCCGAGGAGGTGTTCGATAGGTTCCGCGCCCAGCGGGAGACCTCACAGCGTCTCAACTACCTGCAGCAAACCACGGAGGAAGAGAAACTGGGGTTGGAACAAACCCAGGCTACCATGATGGCTGAACTGGAAGCCTTCAAGTTTGCCTCCGTTAAGGATAAGGATGAGTTAGTAATATAATATCAAAAACAGCTTTTAGTCTCCAATATTTCATAACATCGTAGATCAATAGATATAGTGGGTCGTAGTTTATTAACAAGCGCGGATCATACGATTTGCAAGGTAAACTGCGCTTGCCGCGGTCAGTCTGTGGATGGGTGACCATTCGTTACGCATCGAGACCCCTCCGTGCCTCGGAGAGTACGTTAAGCCGTCGATCCCGGGTATCATACAAATACCTATGACAGTCGTTACGGGTAGTCAGAAGCCCGAAAGACAGACAACCGGTCTAACCTAACAATCGTAAGACAATCGTAAGATATCGGCATTAACCTGTAACTGGGTTGCGGAGGTCTGATGGCAGTCGCTCCGTTTAAAATACTGGTATTCAGCTACATCTGGTAGGGCTGGAAGCGGACCCCAAGATAGTTGGGCAAAGGCTAAGCAGAACATCGTAGATCAATAGAAAGAAAGAAAATAAATTTTATTCAGCCAAGGACACGATGACAGCGTAAACAATGAGAACATAAAAATAATTAAACATACACAGATGCCGTCAAACATGCCCATGCCGAAAGGGTCACCAACTCAGCATATGCTGGGCCATAGACCTGCACGGTAAACATTTAGCCCCAGGTTTTCGTTTAATCATACATTCATAATATTACCCAGGGCGCAAGACCAAATAACGGCACTGAAAGAAGAGATAGCAGAAGAGAACGAGATCTACACAGAGCTGGAGAAGAACATGGACGAGTTAGAGACGCTCCTGCTGGAGATTAAGAGGCTATTGTATGACTTGTGCAAGCTGTTGGACGTGAGTGCCCTAATAAACAAGTTTTTATTAATCTAGTGCCGTGTGGTGCCGGACGTAAAGAATAGCACTACCCCATCTCTTCCCATGGGTGTCGTAAAAGGCGACTAAGGGATTCACTAGAGGGTGGGCAGCAGCGTTCTCTGAGTACTTTAACAACCATACTGCGATCGCCAACCCGCCTGCCAAGCGTGGCGATTATGGCAAAACCCCCCAACATGGAGCAAAGGACAGGTGGATGTGGCGATGCTTGGGGGCCTATGTTCAGCAGTGGACGTCTTTCGGCTGAATGATGATGATGATGATGATAATCTAGGCCCGCTTGCATGACAACACACTAAAAACAATTAGCGCTAAACATATTCATAATAAAAACGTCAGTCTATCTCTACTAACTTTAAATCTTCTTCTTCCTGCCGTTTTCCCTTGCCGTTTTTTACTTGTGCTCGTGTCAGCTGTCCACTCATAATTTACTCTCTTTTCATTCATATCCTCCCTAACACAATCCATCCATGTTTTCTTTGGTCTCCCTCTCTCCCTCCGTCCATCGACGTTCATATTCGTCAGTCTTTTAGTCACATACGTTTCATCCCTCCTCATAACATGCCCATACCAAGACAAACGATTACCAACTTTAAATATTGACTGAAATACTATCATCATCATCCTCCCGCCCTTATCCCAACTTATTTGGGGTCGGCGCAGCATGTATTTCTCTTCGTTCTGTATCAAAACGTACTTCGTGCTGCAAATGTCTTGGCTAAGTTTTATGACCAGCCGCCTGCCTGACGTCAACCCTTCTTGGGAATCTGAACTGAAATAACTACTATGAATTTTTGAATATGTTTAACGCTAGTAATAATCGAGTCGTCGTGCAAGCGGGCCTAAGTTTTGGTCTAGAAAAATCTAGTCTGAACTACTTGGTCTGAATCAATCCGTACCTCAGGACCGGTAGTAGTGCCAACTTTGCTGATGTTTTTTTGTTATTTATGGTAAAGCGAGTTTCAGCTTAAAGGTGGAGTGACTATATTCTGCTAAAGAATGATCTGGCAGTGATTCAGAACGATTCGATTAGTCAGCTGTTGCACGATTCGGTAAGTTATCTCTTTTTCTCTAGTTACGGAATAGTAGACGGAACGAGATAACAAACCGAATCGGTTGACAACTGCTTATCGAAAAGGTTCAGCCGTTCAGGGGACCAATTCGACTAACAAAATTGTTGCTAAACGCAAACGTACCACTACCGTCAGTCAGTTTTTGTTTACGGAAACCATCGAAATGAATGGTTTTGTTTTTTGTGTCAAACAATTTGACAGCTTTTGAAATTAAAAACTGTCTGAATGAACGGTTCGGCCTTGATTCGGTTGCGATTAATCAAGTTTTCTTTTAGGAGAATTGGGCCCCTGAAATGGGGGCGCTGTTTTGTGTAAAGTGTGATGGCATTTGTTTTAGATTATCCCAGAGCCCAGCATGCCAGAATGGACAGCCGAAGCCAGAGATGTACAGGAGCTGGTGACGGTACTAACGACTCGGTACGAGAAAGCGCGAGCTAAAGCTGAAGAAGTCAAGGAGAGGCAGAAAGATACTACCTACATCATGGTGCCTTCTACCGTAAGTTATTTTGATTTGCGCCACTCAATGGTGGTGATGGAAATTAAACTAATTCCCTGTTTCTGAACACAACATGGAAAGGCCACTGTATCTGTACAAAATTACTTAAAAACAAAAGAAAAACCGACTTCAAAAGAAATTGAAAAGATTAAAATAATACCAGTTTCTGGAGTCGGTGCTAATTCATGCTGAACCAAATTGAAGGCTCCGACTTCTGAAACTGTTAATTTTATAATCTGGTAATTATTTCACTCTTTTCAGTTTTTAGAAGTTGTTTAATAAAGCTATGTCTACACCAGTGCGCTTTCACGTTCATCTTGCATCTTCGTCCGAAGCATGCGTGAAGCGCCATAGCGCATGCCTTAATACTAGTTCGAGTCTTATGGCAATCAATATTGCATGCGCTTGACGGAAGAGGAAAGTTGAAAGCGCAAGATGAACATAAAAGCGCACGGGTATGTCTATACCCGTTATGTCTATAACATTTAAGATTTTGAGAGGCATACACTATGCATAAACATGCGATTATTGTCATCACGAGTGATATGCTGTAATCCATTGCAGAGTCCCATTGTCTACCTCCAAAGGTCTTCATCAGATCTTCACCAAATTTAAATGGGACCACCTCGGGAGAATACTCTTTCAAACAAAAAAAGAATCGTTAAAATCGATTTACAATTGGTGCCAATAAACATAAATAACACTCCATTTTTTTTTGGGCAGTCTTCTAAAAACAAAAAATATGTCGATTTGAGAACCGCCTCCTTTTTTTGGAAGTCAATTGAAAAAATATGCGTTGAATAAAGAACCTCCTCCCTTTTTGTAAGTCGGTTTAAAACCTGCTCAAAGACTCGTAGTAGGCCAGCAGTACTTTCCAACAACTTTTTCAAAAGATGACAGTTCAAAGCATTATTAATGCGTGAACACCGTAAATTGTCGTACTTTTTTTTGTTATTATTGTAAAAGGAGGGGAATGAAACTTATATCATTCGAAAGGTAATATGTCACAGATGTGAACAAAAAAAAACATGTGTAAGTATATGTTGCCGTCAAGGCAGGTAAAATAATGGTCGAATTTTGACCAGAAGCGATACTACTTAGTTACTTTTTAATTTCTGCAGCCGGCCAGCGCAGCGGCGTCAGTGGCCGGGTTGAGCGGACAGAGCCAAAGCACGCCCAAGGAATCAGAGAAGAATGTGCCCACCTACAAAGAGCTTCTGCAGAGGGAACCTGTAAAAGCACAGAGTATGTGTCTAACTGTACCCCCTTGTACGAGTAAGCTTTTTCAAATTAAGATTTGTGGCCTCTAAAACCTGGGGGTTTACTTTCCACAGCCTCAAGTTATTAATCAATCGAGATTGATTCGAAGTAGTGTCCGCAGCACGATCGTTCGCTTTTCTTTATGAGTACGAATTGACACTATTACTATTATATCTAGCAGAAATTAAGTGATGGTACCTACCTACCTACATGTTCGTTTAAGGAAGTTTACAAACTGATGAGAACTCTTATTCTTTTTCTTTTCTTATTATTATCTTATTCCCCGTGGGGGTGGGGAGGGACTAAGAATACAAGCAAGCCAGTCGCAAAAGACGACGCACCTGGTACCATAGTTGTGCCCGAAAAGTAGGCTCGCCACCTATTTCATGGGACTAAATACAAGAGACGAACACCTCTGCTGACCCCTTCGGGGATTATAGGCATGATTACGTATGTAAGAAACCTTTATAAAAATTATATTATTATACTTTCAGCTTCCGAGGACGAAGAAGACATACCTTCGCGGTGTTACTTGAAGAGACAAGCACAACTGATAGTGGACACCAAGTGCAGGAGGAAAGGGTTCAGATTGCCATATCCAAGAAAATAAAAATATTTAATTCGTATCGACCTATTTATAGAGGTGTGATAAAAAAACATTTGCCGGGCCGCCTCTGCCCTAACGGTATATCCCGAGTAGCGAAATATTAACTCGGGAGGGACTCACACATAAATGTGGTTCATGATCTAATCGATACTAAATGAAGTTATGTTATGTTTCTGTAGTAGGTACTGGTAATATTAATAAATATATTATATCTTTACTGGGATTATTTTTCTACCATCAACCCGAATAGTTGTATCACAAACATAATCAATTCGTCACCAGTGTCTATGTACTGAGATTTGATGACTAGGTGTATGTTGCCGCCAACCGCACTCTTGACTGGATCGCTCCATCTAATGGCCGCCCAACCTCTGGCTCTCCTGCCCTCTATGAAACCCAGTATGACATTACTCTAATTTTATATAGAACGGCAAGAAACAAAAAGCATTTACCATAACCCCTCGAGCACAGTTGCAGGTCTTCGAAAAATATTTCTGCTAATAGGTAAATGTTGCCACCAAATTCATCAGAAATCATAGTACATATTACTTCTACGCAGAAATCCCATACATTTATTGTAATTTGGCTGTCGGAATCACACGAATATTCAAAGAGTTTTAGCTCCAGCCTTAGAGCAACGCGGTTGACGACGTCATCGGTGGCCGCGTTGCTCTATGGCTCCAGCACAACCAAGAAACTTCGGACAAATTAAGGAACTTCAAAAATGAATAGTATTCCGCTCGTATAGTGTTCAAAATATTTTACTGAAATACCGGAAAGAATCCGGTCCTATGGATAGCGTTATCAGGAGACCTTGTCCTTTTCTTGCATACATGCCAGCGCATATAGAAAGAGTCAGAGCGCTCCAGATCATAGAACCGAATTTTAGTCAGCCGTGCGCATTCCAGTTCAAAGTCAAAGTTTTTTATTCAAATAGACTAGATTTCACTAGGTGCACGTTCCTAAAGTTCCAATAGGTAGGTTCTATGGAGAAGAGCCGGCAAGAAACTCCATGAATACTGTTTTTAAAATAGTAGATCATGACAATTCCATTACAGTAGTTTGAGAAATAGTATGAGAATAGTGCAGGTTAATGTAAGAAATAAACTCACATAAGAGCAACAAAATAGAAAAAATGGCTTTTAAGATTGCCATAGCAGTTAAAAGCTGACCAATCCCAACAGATAGCACCCGTTTACGAGCATGACATGCACATCCGCATCGCTCAGCTCAACTTATTATTTAAGTTTGAATTTAAGTTCCTTGAGCTTTCTTGAGCATAACACAACCTCGTAGGTACCTAAATCCTTTTTCGAAAAACCGACTGTCAATGAAGCAATTCATAGACATCAAAGTAAATTGTCATTTAACAAAACGTCACCGGCATAACATCTTAACATATTATACAATCAATTGTTTTGTAACATTTACTACACAATAAATTAATAAGACTTTACATTCGTTTTCATAGTGTTATTCATTTTAAAAGTAGATTAATATTAATTGTTCGATTTTAGTTAATTTCACCAGTCTTAGCCATGTTCTGTCCCGAAAAGAACTCGTATCTCCAGTTGGTATGTGCTATGGAGCCTCGAGTTATCAACAAGGCCGTACGACGAGCTATGCGGAAGAGGCAGTTCGATCCTCATGATGGTAAGGTCTTTTAGAGATTCTGTATGTGGTTATACACTGCACAGTTTAACGATCACACGCACACTGCCTCAAGCTCATGTTTATTAAGGCCGGTTGTCCACTGCCGCCGTCACCGAGAACGAGATGACGTTACGATACATACATTACTACGGCTGCGTGTCCACCGCACGTCCGTCATCCGAGCGCCGTCATCTCGGCCACCGAAATTGTGAGTAGTTCGGCGCTACCGCTAGAACTCCGCCGAGATCGTGACGGACCGAAATGCCGGCAATACAAAACGCGTCTGCTCTTGTCCACTACATCCGAGATTGACGGCGCCGGTGCACGGATTTTGTCTTATGTTGGGAACCACCGAGATCGGTCGCGGTGGACACACGATCGCCGTCACGTCGTTCCGAATTCGGTCCGAAATAATCTCGTTTCTCGATGGCGGTGGCGGTGGACAAACGGTCTAATGGTCCAAAGTATATTTTTTATATCCAAGTGCATTCATTCTGGGTATGACAGGGTATAACACCTTGGAGGTGTTACCTCCTGCCTATTGTGTCATTGATGAAATATGCGGTGAACATAATATTAGTAGGTCGCATATCCATTCCACCACGTTTAAGAAGAATATTCGTAGTGGTACCGGATAACTTCAGAGCTTGAAGATATAATCTGTTTAGAGGTCCATGGTGCAGGAGTGAGCTGGGGCATCAGGCACCTGCAGCGCAAGCGCCCCGTCTACTCAACGTTGTGGCTTACCAATACCTAAGTATAGACCTATTCCAATGCACGCTGCAACGCACGTTAAAACGGCAAAACGGTGTACCGCGCAGTATCGTTAATGCCGACAATACTGTTTGTGCAAACGTTTGCACAAGCCGTTTCAGAACGCAAGTCGCTGTGTGGAGGCCGTATAGTGCGCCGTGTGTTTTGCGCAATTTTTTTCACAAACTGAGAATGCAAGTCTCTGGGTGTAGTCTGACCATAACAGTATTTTCTTCTTCGTTTAGAATTTCCACCAGCGCAAAGACTGGAGTCGATGCAGCCGTCGCTGTTCGGTCCATGTGTGGACGTCACCCGGGCACGACTAGGTTTCGGCCGCCTCGGACTCCGCATTGTCAACAGGGAAATGAATTCAGAAGACAGCTTAATAAAACTGCAAGCCCTTCATACTATATTCGATCAGGTGATAGGCGTACATTTTTAAATATCCCTGGGGACTAATAACGCCGCCTTTGGTGAAACATATTTCGTTTCATATTCGAAATCATAACTGCAAGTGGGCTGCACATACAGTTGTCAGTTGTTGGGCAATTGCAATGACTACATCCTAATTGTCTTCAAGCTGCAGTTTTCAATTGCGGCTAGAACACTACCACTAACGACTTGTTGTACAGAAAAGTAAATGCGAGAAATGCTGGCACGCTAACATGTCAATAATCAAACACAACAAAATAAAGTTAGATCGTCGGTGGAGGACGGATTAAATATACCTACGATTCCACTCCTTCACTGGGCAAGTGAGTTGTAAGAGGTGGCGAACCTGGCACCATAATTGTACACGAAAGACGGTTATAGGCTTGCCAACAAGAAGGGGAAACATGGGTGTACCTACATGTACAGACTCCTGTAATAGGAGAAGATCACTGCTTACCGCTTCGGGGATTCCAGGCGTGAGATTAATGTAGGTTTCTATGTAACAAAATAATTTAGTATTTCATAGTCACTACATTACGCACGGTCACGTTTCGCTTCTGATAACAAATGCAAAAAAAAACTTTATATAAATAACAAATTACATTTCATCTTTGAACAGGTTCAAATATCAGAAGACGCTTTGTTTCTAATCAACCTGAACATCGTGTACAGACTCATAGACCTGATGTTGGATCGAGACCCCATCGTCCGGGAAAAGGTTGTCTTAATCCTCACACGCCTTGCCAATTACTACCAAGGCAAGAAGAGAATCATGTCTCGACCAGTGATGATTGATCGCCTTATCTTCATGTTCATGCGAGACCGCAAGGAAATAAGATATGCTGCTTCTCTCTGCCTAAAAACCCTAACCAGAGATAGATGCGCTTGCGAAGTGATCATGAAGAACACTAAAATTGTCGAGAGCCTTCTCAAAATGATCAAAAACGATCACATGGGAATTGTCATATTCCATTTAAACTCATTAAAAAATTTGGCAGAGTGGGACCAGGTTAAGCCGCTGAAAGCAAACGCCTTTATAGTGATGAAAGAGCTACTGGTATTTGAACAATATAGATTAGTACAAGCAGCGTTGGATTGCATGGCACAGTTGTGCAAACACAGCGTTGGCAAGAAGCTAGCCGATATTTATGACATGACAAAGGTTTTGTTAGGTTTCCTATCTAATCCGAACATAGAAGTGATTATAAGCGCTGTTGGTGTGATGCAGTATACCACGATCACGACCAGATCAAAATGGAGGGCAAAAGAGTTCGCGTATGACTTAATTAGACGTTTAGTAAGCTTGTCTGTTTCGCACAACATACCTGTGTTACAAATGCGAATAATGCAGGTGCTTATCAACCTGTGCGACTGTCCTGATATCAGAAACGATATCAAGAAAAATTGGGAGCTGAAAATCATCAAGGGTATAAAGATTATGAGTCATGAGCAATGGGACGGTACTTCGGAAGCCACAACTTTTGGTCTCGAAACCGGTCACAACTACAGAACGATGTGCATAGAAAGTGTGGAGACGATCAAGAACGATTACGGCGATAATGTTAAAGTTGTGAATGTACACAGCTATTTGATGCGAGTCAGGCACGTGAAAGAGCATCTTATTAGAGCTATCAATTTTAAAAGTTATAAAAATTGATGACGAAGTGAGTTTTTTGGGATGGGATAGGTGAGTCTGCTGTCTGTATTCATTCATCTACAATATTGTCTAGGTGACTAACAGTACGCGGAGCAAATATATTTTTACCTGGTCCCGATTCAGAACCTTTTCGATAAGCAGTTGTCAACCGATTCGGTTTGTTATACCTATCGTTTCGTCTACGATTCTTGTAACGAGTGAAAAAGAGTCCAAACCGAATTTTTCAACAACTGACTAATAGCATACAAACATAAACTCACGCCTTTTTCCCATGGGGATAGGCAGAAACTGTAGAACGCCACATGCTACGATCCTTACATATTCCTTTCGCTTCGTCCACGGTCATACATCTTGTCATACACGCACGCCGGTTGAAAGTACTACTACTGACTAATAGATATGTTTTTTTTTATATATTTAGATTTTTTATGAATCAACATACTGGGTGTAATGACAGTGTACCGAAAACTGAAACAGTGAATTCAGCCTATTATCATTTATATTATTCTGAACTGAAAATTTTGCTCGGAATTTTCCGACTTTTCCGATTTTTCTTTTCACAAATTTTACATTTCTCTGCTGTAAAATAAGCAATCCTATTAGGACGCACAGCACGTTGCAAAAATACAATGTATTTTATTGTAATTGGAAAATTCGAAAGATTTCGTTGATGTTTTCCACAGATTTTCAATTCAAAATAATGAACTAAATTCACTGTGTCAATTTTTGGTAACCTGTCCTTTACACTCAGTTTATTTACCTGCCAAAATACTTATTGAAATACAATAAAACATTGGCAAATTAGCAATTTCCAGGAAATTCGAAAAATTCCGAGAAAAAAATACCAGTTATTTTCGATTCAGGGCTGAATTCACTGTTTCAGTTTTCGGTACACCGTCCCTTACACCCAGTATATCGAACCCATTGTACCTCGAATCGTTCTGAATCAAGTACGGGGCAGCACTATTATTCAATTAGTCCAATCCTGTAGTTCCTTCTATACCTATTATTTTGAGGATAGGTAGCAGCTTCCTTCCAATATACATATTTACTTCCCTAAGAATCACCATACGGTTTCCGTTTTGACCTTTTAGGGACGGAACCATTAGGCAAAACATCTTGAACATCACCAGGTCTAGGTAATTGCTTTTTAAGTTACCCGCAACACACCTGGCTGAAATTACGTAGTGTCAATATGAAAATTACAAAAGAAAAAGAACAGACTTCAAAAAAAGTAAGTTATTTTACGCTTTCTGTACCACAAATTTTTCGCCGTATCCCAGTAGTTCCATTCTCTGGTTCCATTATGGGACTACTGGGATTTTTTTCTCCCAGTAGTTCCATGGAACTAGAATACTTTTTAATCTAATCCCATTAGTTCCATTAAGTACAGTTGAATGGTAATTAAATATAGTAAGAACAATAATCTTACCTATTTACCTACGTGCAATATGTGAACTGGCCTATATTACTATTACATGCATTTGGCAGATTTCAGATTTATAAGGAAAATAGACATTTATTGTCAATAATTTATTTGGCGTGCATGCTATACCTATTATTTTCCGTTGTTGCTTTTGCTCGCTGGTCTTAAATTAAGGTTCAGGCACAAACACTAGCGATGAAAACACTTAAGTTTTTATAATAATTAAACATAAAAACATCACGCCTTGTATTCCCCGAAGGGTAGGGCAGAGGTTCATAGTACACCCACATTTCGCCGTTATGTTTAAGTCCTATGTAATAGGGGGCGAGCCTATTGCTATCAACCGGGCACAAATCTTGAATCCGGGCTGATACTGAGAAATTCCACACGGAAAGACCCAATAACACTGCCCGACCTGGGAATTGAACCCAAGACCTCACGCTCAGAAGTCGCGCTTGCAACCACTAGACCAACGATGCAGTTTTTATAATAATTATATTCAATAAAATCTTTCTTTTTTTTAATTAACGCGAGCGAAGCTGCGGGTAAAAACTAGTCAACAATAAATATTTGGTTATTGTTGATTCAATAAGCAAATATTTATTTGTTTATTAACTTTTTTACAAATGAAAAATTAAAACTAATTTAAAAAAATATTGTTTTATTATTTTATTCAAATTAAATATTTTATTTATAAATATTTCAAATTATAAAAATGTATTTTTTACAATTACCTACTATTTTAATATTTGTTTTAAATTGTAATTGAAGTTTATAAGATTTACAATTTTAATATTTGTAATTTGTTAAATTAAAAAAAACCTTTAATAAAAAAATACAAGATAAAAAAATATTTAAATTATGTTTTTTATTCATATTTTTTTGTAAAAGCTTATAAAAATAAAAATAAAATCATTATGGGAATAATGATTTTATTGAATTTAATTAGTATAAAAACTAAGTGTAAACCTCTAGTGTTTTTAGACCCTTAAAAATTTCACAAGTGTTTTTACCTGTAGTGTTTTTACACCCTTACAGAATTTCACATGTGTTTTAACTTCTAGTATTTTTACACCCTTACTAAAGTTCACAAGTGTTTTTACCTCTAGAGTTTTTACACCCTTACAAAATTTCACAAGTGCCTAAACCATAATTTAAGACCAGCGAGCAAAAGCAACAACGGAAAATAATAGGTATAGCATGCACGCCAAATAAATTATTGACAATAAATGTCTATTTTCCTTATAAATCTGAAATCTGCTAAATGCATGTAATAGTAATATAGGCCAGTTCACATATTGCACGTAGGCAAATAGGTAAGATTATTGTTCTTACCATATTTAATTACCACTCAACTGTACTTAATGGAACTAATGGGATTAGATTAAAAAGTATTCTAGTTCCATGGAACTACTGGGAGAAAATAATCCCAGTAGTCCCATGATGGAACTAGAGAATGGAACTACTGGGATACGGCGAAATTTTTCAGATTATTGCAGAGCCCATTCTAGAATGGTCGGCGAGACTAGAGGCATTCAAGAGTTGATGATAGTGCTTAAGTTCGCTACGGGACGGTGGAAGCTGCAGCTGAACATCAAGCTATCTTTAGTAGGGCAAAGCACCGATAAAAAATAGGTTATTGAAAACGGCTATTAGATCATATCACAGGAGCAAAGACTTCTACATGAAGGCAGCTTTGTTAACCACGTCTTAACGCCCACCGCTCCCGTATCACGGAAATTTCATTGGTATAATGTTATAAGTAAGGTATGTAATATATGTTTAAAAAATAATAGTAACCGACTTTATTTTATTTTATGTATTTACTTAAATATGATAAGGCATTTCATGACTGTTTCAGTTTTTTATTTTTTCGAATTCCAAATTTACCATAAATAAAATTGCCATATAAATCGAAACTCATAAATGTGTTTTTAATCAATACATCATGCGTATATATCTTTATTTTTCTGAAATCATAAAAGGTTGGTAGCAGGGCTGACTGCCCAGGGTTCGCCGGATGAACTAAGTATCGTCTCTCGTGGAGGCTCTGAATGCACTCTTGGGGATAATATAATTATACCTCCTACATACCTACACAAGCAATACTTTTGGGACTAACCTTTGACCTATGTGAGAACAATTCTAATAAGAAACGGGTATGTTCCCTGAATTGTTCTATCATAATATAGGTTGATTGACGATTGGTATTTAATTGTAGGTCTCGAAACTGTTACAAAACCGATAAGCAACAGTGAAAAACTAATGAAATATTGAAAAAAATGTCTAGGTTTTATGACGGCATTTTATTTACAAGACAGAGCAAACACTACAGTCTTCTTCTTCTACTTCTATCGTGTCGACACGAGCTATACAAGAATAGTTCATGCCGTGGTGAAAAGATTAGCCAGTGAGCAAGGTTGGTAGCGGGGCCGACTGCCCAGAGTGCGCCGGACATACTTAAGTATCGTCACTCGTGGAGGCTCTTTTCAGTGCGTTGACGTCACAGCACATAAGTCATTGTAACTCCACATTATGGAGCTAATATGGTTACGTGATAGTACAGTATTAAGCTAAAGCAGTACCTCAACTTACTATAATCGCCTGAATTGACACGTGAGTATTATGCACTTTTTGTATGTGACAGTATTCCGAATTTACCTTAGGCGCCATCTCCACGAGCGAGTGAATCGCGGCGATATTCTCGCCGTGTCATCAAATTCAATACTAACTATCGCCGCGATAAAATCGTGTGGAGACACGTTCTAAGAGTGTATAGAAATACGTGGCACGACGATAATATCGCCGCGATTCTCTCGCTCGTGGAGACGGCTTAAGTCTTGTTGAAGTGCGTGTGTGTGAATGTGTCAAAAATCGGACGATTGCAGGTAATTGGAAGTACTGCTTTAGCTTATATACAGGGTGGTAATTTGAGATGGGGCATGAAGGGCAACTACCTTAACCATTGTAACTACAGGAAAACGTTCTTAGAAGACTACCCCTAACTTTTGGGATAATTTCAATCGGCATTCACAGATTTTGAAAAAAAAGTACAGTCAGCGAGAAAAAGGGCTGTTTTCACAAAACTTTTTTATGATAGCAATCGATCCCATTTCCTATAAGGATCAAAAAACTCTTCCGGACCAACTGAGATTCGAGTACTAGAAAAGTCAGAAAGAGCAGAAAACTTATTTGAGATGGGGTAGTAATAAGGGCAGCTACCTTCATAATTTTTGAAAATATTTCGAAATGCATTCACAGATTTTGAAAATATTAAAAAAAATTTTTTTTCGTCGTGAACCTAACTTTTAACGAAATTTTGTTTTTCGTGATTTCTGATGTTTCTAGTACTCTAACCCCAGTAAGTCCAGAAGAGTATTTTGATTCTTATGGGAAATAGGATCGATTGGCATCATAAAAAAGTTTTGTGAGAATTGACCATTTTTTGCTGACTGTACCAATTTTTTTTTTCTTTTTTTTTTTTGCATTTCGAAATAATTTCAAAAATTATGGCCATTCTCCTATCAACATTTTCCTGTAGCGACAACGATTAAGGTAGCTGCCCTTATAACTAACCCATTTCAAATGGTTTTTTGTTATTTCTGACGTTTCTAGTACTCAAACCTCAGTTGGTCCGGATGAATCTTTTGATGCTTATGGGAAATAAGATGGATTGGCAGCATAAAAAAGTTTTGTGAAAACAGCCCTTTTTCTCGCTGACTATACATTTTTTTCAAAATCTGTGAATGCCGATTGAAATTATCCCAAAAGTTAGGGGTAGTCTTCTAAGAACGTTTTCCTGTAGCTACAATGGTTAAGGTAGCTGCCCTTCATGCCCCATTTCAAATTACCACCCTGTATATACTGTGGTGATAGGTAGTCCTATCAGAGATTCTAGATACTTAACCGGGTACATATCTAATGGTGATTCAGTCAACTGTACCACGGGCAAAGCACAGCACTATTGAAGTAATGATGATGATAATGACAAACCTACCATTAATTATCGTCATACAAGCAGCAATGGATTCGTGACGCAACTATGCAAACATAGCTTAAGCAAGGAACTAGCCGACGTGTTTGACGACTTTTATCCTATTTAGGGCCGATTTCTCAATCGTCAGATAAATTTTATCCAAGGAATAAATATGACGGTTTGACGTATTTTCTATACAAAAGCTATCAAAACGTCAAACTTATTCCCCAGATAAAAGTTATCTGACGTTTGAAAAATTAGCCCTAAGATTATTAATTAATATGAGCACATCATATCGATACTGACTATAACCACGGATCGGACAGTTTTTGTTAAATGCTGTAAAAATATAGAATTCATTTGTTGTAATGTGATTATCACTATTGTGATGACAATATAGGCAGAATCATGTCTGTTATCTGCTGTAATTTTATGTAAAATTGTAAGTCAACTGACCAATGAAAAATCGTCCTTATCTTTTATCTGAGGAATAAGTTTGACGTTTTGACAGCTGTTGTATGGAATAAGTGTCAAAATGTCGATTTATTCCGAAGTTAAAAGTTAACTGGATTATTGCACTTTTATATCTACATCATATTATAATTGAGACTCAATTTATTTTATAAGCATTTTATTTTATAAATTATACGAATTACAATATTTGAGCTAGACATTTGGTATCATTTAAACACGTTTTGTGCCTCGAGGCATACTTAAAGCTAAATTCAGTCGGTTAGACTAAATTATAAATAATTATCTACAAAGTTACATGCTACTATCGATATTTTATCGATAAAAATATTTGCCGACAAGAATTACACAGTTCCATAAGTATGCAATAAGTTGATAATTATGTATGATAAAAAAAACGAAGTATCAAGACTATGGATACGTTTATACAATATTACTGGAGTAAAAATATTTTATGCAAAAGTTACAAAAATAAATAAATTTTAATAAAAGTATTATATTCGGAATAGTAACCGAATAAAAACTAAATGGCAGCGAGAATTGAGTGTGGCAACCATTGATATAGTGGCAACACACGATACAATACGTTGTTGTTCTTTTCTTAGAAAACAATACAAAAGTAACAACAAAAGTGACAATACAAGATCTTTGTAGTAAATAAAGAAAAATTATTAGCCTTTAGTTTCTCACTGGCGGGCATTGTCTTCCCAAATATTTACAAAGGACAGTATTGCCATTCATCTGGGCGCTTGATTAAAAGGTAACCTTTGTAAAATATAATACAGTGAATAAAAAAAAGCAAATGAAGATTTTCACAGACAAATCTAAATCATAATTCAACTTTGTTTTAAAAAAATACGTGTTCTTTATTTAATCAAAATACAAAATTAGAAAATTCTTGTCTGTGTTTCATGTTACGAAAAAGATTACAAGGGGCCTACTCCGAAAAACAGTCGAAGTTTCGGACCGTAACGAAACAACGACGAATACCGAACTTGTAAATATACGATTAAAGTATTTTCAAATTAGATGTCAATTAACATTTGAGAATAGGGTGAACGAAATACAAAACGTCAAATCGCGAAAATCGAATCGATCGTCGGATCCGAATAACTTTCGCAGTTGGAAAACGTGCGATCCCGCAGTCAAAACTTCGTAGTTCGATTTTCGGAGTCCTCTCCCTGTTCTCCTTGTACATAATCGAACACAAATCAGTATTTAAGCCTGAAGGAATAGAATATTTTGTGCGAAACATTTCGTTATCCAGGCAGAATAAGTACGTAGTCTTACTATTTGAAAACCACGGGGCTAAATTGGAATGTAATTAAGGAACGTGCTTTTTAAACGATTGCGCCGACATGTGCTATGTCTTTACTATTTCAATGTAATTGAATATTTCAACATTTGAAATTGAAGATAGATTTTAAACTATGTCATCTTGATGCCAATTAACTCCGTGGTTTACAAATACCTCGACTTTACACAAAGTAAAAACAAGTTATTGTCTAACATAACATCAAGCCTTTATTCCCCGAAGGGTTTGATGTTTAAGTCTCGTGAGGCGAGTCTATTGACATCAACCGGGCACAAATCCAGACTCCGGGCTGCTACAGATAAATTCCACACGGAAAAACCCAATGGGCCTTATTACAAAAGATGGTCTAAGAAAAACCTAGGTTTTAAAATAGCCCCGTCTCTTTTTGTTATATGACATAAGAAAGTGATGGGTATATTTTAAACCTGGGTTTACCTTAGTCTTGGTTTAAACCATCTTTTGTAATAAGGCCCAATGTGGCTGTCTTATAGTCTTAGGTAGTTATTTCTCTATTGTATCTATAATAGTCTTTCAGGCAATATTCAAAATACACGACAGCTGTGATATCTTTATTACATCATATTACAATTAGAAAAACTAACAGTTTGTGGCTTGCGGCATTTTATAACTGCGTATTATGGTACGCGTGGCATGAAGGCGCCATTAAATAAATTTTGGCGCTAAAATTAACTTCTGGTTTCCAAAAGGCTAATTAACTCATTAAAAACCAGTTTCAGAGACACAATAGATAAACAATAGCTATGTTTAAAGAACATAAGAAAGTACATACTGACAAATATATACTGCTAATGGAAATATCTACAATTTAAGTGACATAGTAACATTTAGTTTGCCAATCGACTAATCGTACGCCGACTAAAGGAAGATTCACATTTGGCTAGTAAAATCACTATTATTTACATCGAATAGTGTTCAAATGATTGAGAAATTGTCTATCTAAGCTATGTTTCTACCTATATTTTGTAAAGGTAATACTAAAAATGCATTACTATTTACTAGAAGGTGATGTAACTAAGTATACCTATTTTAATTCAACTGGTAAAATTGTGTTACAGGCCTTGAATTTTACATATTTGTTTCGTTAAATACTGCTACCTATTATTTTTATAGTAATACTACAGTTGTTTGATTATTTTAACTTCTAATTCCACAGCAAAACCCATTTACACTAATAAATGTATTTCTATTCTACAATTATATCTAATTGCATTGAATTCAAGTTCTGAAAGTCCCGAAATACAACCAGGGACTTCCTACAATGTTGCATTAGTTCAATCGCAACAAACAAAGTGTTATTACCACATTGACGTACAAACACATGAAGCTCGGGTCAGCGCTCAAAAATGTTCGAACTGAATGTAGACTAAAACGCGAAAAAGTAGACTAAAGGTGCTATTCGACCGGCGACTGCAAACTGCAGACTGCAACAGCAGATCGCAAGTCGCCATCGGAATAGCGTCTTTAACGTGTGCGCTTTAAAGGTGCTATTCCGACAACGACTGCAAAACTGCAACCGCAGACCGCAGCCGCAGATCGCACCACAAGCGATACTACTGTTGCAGTTTGTGGTCTGCAGCCCGTCTCGGACTTGTACCTTTATTTACGTTAATTAGTGCAGTCGTATCTTGGTATGGTTGTAAGCTAAATTAGGCATTGTGATGACGACATAGGATTTAAATTAGTTTGTTGGTATTTCTAAGTTTATATGTCGGTGTCTTATGATGGTGTATTTAAACTCAGGACACTTTTTTCATGAATTTTGTACTAGATCAAGATTCATATGTTTCTACGGCAATTTATTAAAATAAATAAACAGTTTATTATCCCTTAAAAATAAAGAATTGTTGCTAAAAGGCCACATTTACCCAATATTGACAATTCTCACATGCACATAAAATTTTATTATTACACAATTTCTGAAATTTATGTATTAAGTTTGTAATTGCCAACCATACCCAATTTGTTACATCTATATATATAAAAGAAAGTCGTGTTAGTTACTTCACTTATAACTCAAGAACGGCTGAACCGATTTAGCTGAAAATTGGCAGGGAGGTAGTTTAGAGCCAGGAGAAGGACATAGGATACTTTTTATCCCGTTCGACATCATGTAGGTAGGTAGTAGGTAGGTAGTAGGTAGGTAGTAGGTAGGTAGTAGGTAGGTAGTAGGTAGGTAGTAGGTAGGTAGTAGGTAGGTAGTAGGTAGGTAGTAGGTAGGTAGTAGGTAGGTAGTAGGTAGGTAGTAGGTAGGTAGTAGGTAGGTAGTAGGTAGGTAGTAGGTAGGTAGTAGGTAGGTAGTAGGTAGGTAGTAGGTAGGTAGTAGGTAGGTAGTAGGTAGGTAGTAGGTAGGTAGTAGGTAGGTAGTAGGTAGGTAGTAGGTAGGTAGTAGGTAGGTAGTAGGTAGGTAGTAGGTAGGTAGTAGGTAGGTAGTAGGTAGGTAGTAGGTAGGTAGTAGGTAGGTAGTAGGTAGGTAGTAGGTAGGTAGTAGGTAGGTAGTAGGTAGGTAGTAGGTAGGTAGTAGGTAGGTAGTAGGTAGGTAGTAGGTAGGTAGTAGGTAGGTAGTAGGTAGGTAGTAGGTAGGTAGTAGGTAGGTAGTAGGTAGGTAGTAGGTAGGTAGTAGGTAGGTAGTAGGTAGGTAGTAGGTAGGTAGTAGGTAGGTAGTAGGTAGGTAGTAGGTAGGTAGTAGGTAGGTAGTAGGTAGGTAGTAGGTAGGTAGTAGGTAGGTAGTAGGTAGGTAGTAGGTAGGTAGTAGGTAGGTAGTAGGTAGGTAGTAGGTAGGTAGTAGGTAGGTAGTAGGTAGGTAGTAGGTAGGTAGTAGGTAGGTAGTAGGTAGGTAGTAGGTAGGTAGTAGGTAGGTAGTAGGTAGGTAGTAAGTAGGAAAAAGTGCATTGCAACGCATGCGGGTACAGCTAGTATTTTATATAGGTAAGGTACTTACATTTTAATACAATCTTCTTGATAATGGAACGTATAGGTTGGCGCAAATTACAGCCAGACGCGTCGTCAGGCCGCATCGTAATTAACCAAGACAATTAAGTGGCATCGCTTCTATCCACATCTGCTTTTGTTTGACGAAGAGTTAAGACTAAAAAGAAAAAGTAACTATCTACATCTAAAGACTTGCTAAAAGATATGTTTTTTTTTTTGTCATTTTAGAATCTCAAAATTAAGTCTTGAAATATTGCGACCAGCTTTATATAAAAAAAAAAACTGACGTCTTCGTTCATACAGTATTTTACGTTGCACACATCACATCTTTCGCAGCACATTTGTTAAATGCGGCCATTTAATGCAAACTAGGGCCAGGCCGCATCGCAAATAAAGAGTTCAAGGGCAAAAATACAGCCGCTGCGACCCGTGTGTTGTGTGCGTTGGTTCATATAACATGTGTGGAAGCAATCAAGGAGGATCAATGCATTTGAGTTGCGATGCGGCCCGTTCTAATGTGTGCAAGCCTTAAAATTCTACTTCACTGGAAAATCACTGAGTTTTTACGAGCACATACGGCTACATATCCAGCTATTAGGCCGCGTTTACACTGACGCGGAGCTGGGCGGAGAGGAGCGGAGAAGAGCGGTGAAAAGTGGTCAGTGTTTCCACTGAAGCGGAGCTGGGCGGAGAGGAGCGGAGCTGGGCGGAGAGAGAGAGAGATTATAATTTCCCAAGCTGCATCTTTGGTTTCGTTGCATTTGTAGGTATTCAATCGCGTATCCCATAAACACGGAAATTGTCTAACAGTTTCAATGAACTTCTCATTCATTTTGATACGTATGCACCTAGTGACGTAACGAAGACAACTGACACACTGCACGCGAGTCACGCACCGCCCCGCTCCGCACCGCCCCGCTCCGTACCGCCCCGCTGTCCTCCGCTCTGCACTCCAATGCTCGCTGTCCTCCGCACTGCACCGCCTCGATGTATGAATATCCGCTCAGCTCTGCTCCACCCCGCTCGTACCGTTTCCATTGAAGCGGAGCGGAGATTTCAAGCATAGTCATTGGTGAATTTGTGCACCGCTAAGCTCCTCTTCGCCCAGCTCCGCGTCAGTGGAAACGCGGCCTTAATCCAGTATAAGTTAATCTCTCACTGTATAGGCTTTGCGTACAATAAGAGGTCAGCTGATACTGGACATGCATAGCTTGATATATAGCCATGTCTTACAACTGCAATCCGCTCAATAAATGACAATAATATACAAGAAAATCTCACTTCTATACTGCCATATGCAGTAATAGACAAGTACTGCTACAAATTGCTACGTTCCAGCCGCAATTTACAGCACAACAATTTTGAAAATATGTCAGGTATAGCAGTGCTATATATAGAACTAGGTACTACTTGCATATCGTCGCCTGGGAGTGAAAACCTTTGGAATGCATTTGGTCATTTTTATTTTATCACGACGTATAGGTACTATATCTTATAAGAGAGCCGCTCTATGTGAAATTAGTTTGTAGGCACTGAAACTAGCCTTTATTGTAGTGTTGCGTAGGACATACAAGAGGCGGTACATTCGTCCCGTACATGACGTCAAAATGTAAGAGCGGCTCGAAATTTTAAAGTGTACTACTTCAACTTTTATGTCGCGGTAGTCGCGTTACTCGTTACTCTGGGTAAGTAAACTATAGAGTGAGAAAGAGAGGGAGTGAGGCACAAGCTACAATAGCACGTCATTCGGGGTCATTCCCAGTTGCCCCGCCACCACTGGTGGCAAATGGGATTTTTGTATACTTACATTTTAATATAAAAAATCCCATTTGCCACCAGTGGTGGCGGGGCAACTGGGAATGACCCGTCATTCGTTCTAGAATGGACATTACGTGACCGCGACTCGAGAGAGACGTAATCAGTACATCGAAACCAGTAACATCAATTGTCATATTCGTACTCGTTACTTCAAACGTATCACCGAGCTTCAGTACGCCTCACCTCATTTGAAGTAGTACATTGTACTGGCTCAGAGCAAAAAAGAGGCTACTCTTACAAACTCTTTCAAGTCGTGTCCTTCCCAACACTACTTTACTGGGTATATAAAATTCGTAATAAATACTGTTGACTAGCTTTTGCCCGCGACATCGTCCGCTTGAAAACCCACAGGAACCGTGCAATTATCAAATACATTCCCGAGGTTTTTACTAGCGAGCGACGATATATAGCACTGCTAATTTTCTACAAATCAATTGCAACTTGCTGCAATACGTTCACAGCACAACTCCTTAATATAGAAAATATACAGTGCGTATATCCCACGAAGCAAATATAAAGTGCTTTGTGGTGTATCCGATTTCGTGTAATTCCTTCAAAACTTGTTTACTTGGTCACACAGATTGACACTGCATGTGAAATACTTGGAATCAAAAGAATAGCGCCCCGAGTTAACCAACTGCGCGGAGCGATACCGCATTGATTGTGGCCTCCAGCTGTCTCGTCAGGCTGCGTGCATTTTATGCCTGGCATTGAAATGTTCTATCACATAAAACATTTTTCTAATATATTTTTTTCGATTCCTTTTTTATTGAAACCTTATCAGATCGTTACAATACGGCTGACGTAACTTGGCGAGTCTGAAGTTAGTTGTATGGCTGCGCAATGAATCTTTTAGAAACGAAATCGTCTACTGCGCAACTAATCAGCTAACTTCAGACTCGCTAAGATACCTCGGCCGTATTGTAAGATAAAACGACAAGAAAAAAAATATCTTTCTAAATCTCGTGCAGGGTTAATCTATACCAGTAAGATCATGTGGTTTTAAGGAATTACACGAATTTGTGTACATCCTGTATACATCACAACTTACGACAATCACTGTCATATACCACAAGTTCACACCTCTTAATATTGACAATACTATAGACACCACTGCAAATGAAGGCAGTACTTACTGCCACGTACTGCAAACACCATGTTTGACTAAGCAGTAACACCGCCACATAGTGCAATCACTTGCCACACACATAACGTCTTGTGAGCAGTATGTCCTGCTATTCGGTGCAGGTCTCAGTGTCCTGCACGTATTCGTAGAGCGCTTTGCACAGATCGTGCAGGGTCGGGTCTCACCTGCCGCCGCCGCGTTTGTTCAGGGGGTCGTACAGCTCCGCTTCAGAGTCGACCTCGTCCTCTGACAACGAGAGGGACCCACCGACGCGCCGCGTGCGCAGGCCCTCCTGCAATGTTACCATATTTTAATATAACATCACGCCTGTATTCTCCGAAAGGTTGGGCAGAAGTGTGTAGTACACCCTCATTTTGCCGTTCCCAGGTAATAGAGGGCGACACTATTGCCATCTACCAGGCACAAATCTAGACTCCGGACTGCTACAGAGAAATTCGACACGGAAAAACCCAATAACACTTTACCCGAGAACCTAGGAACTCACGCTCTGCATTAAGATTTTCTACATGGTATTATTACAAAAATGGAAGATACTGTTCAACAACCACAGTACAGGTAGTATACAGGGCGTCCCACGACTTTGCCACATGGAGGGGAAGTACCTTAAATATTGTAGATAGAAAAATTTACTGAATGAAGACTTCATTTTTATTTTAAAAACAATACGAACTGCATTCAAAGAATTTTAAATAATCACCTGTCAGAACCGGGAATCGAACCCGCTAAATGTGAAAACAAAAAAAACTGTTAATTTTATTGTGTTAATCGAAAGGCTCGATCAGATACATTTATTTCTTCTAAGTAACATAGCATCTAAAATAAAAGGAACACCATGAAATTTAACATTTAAATTGAAAAAATGATCAAAACAATGAATAGCATTTTCTCTGACTATGTCGTGCTTAGTGCTTACAACAACTGACTTTAAGTACTACTTTCTGCTTTATTACTATTTCGAAGTATTATTTCAAATATTCACCATGAAAAAATAAATAAATCAACGGTAAGCGAGATTATTAAAAGAGTTAAAATTTGTATACAATAGGAAGAGACACATTTTGAGCATTTAATCAATTAAATTGATTGTAAGTTGCACAGTTAAACGTGTCTTGTTATTTCAAATAAATGTAAAATTTCATGGTGTCCCTTTTATTTTAGATGCTATGTTATCTAGAAGAAATACATGTATCTGATCGACCCTTTCGATTAGTACCTACAATAAAATTACAGTTTTTTTTGTTTTCACATTTAGCGGGTTCGATTCTCGGTTCAAACAAGTGATTATTTAAAATTCTTTGAATGCAGTTCGTATTGTTTTTAAAATAAAAATGAAGTCTTCATTCAGTATTTTTTTCTATCTACAGTATTTAAGGTACTTCCCCTCCATGTGGCATTGTCGTGGGACGCCCTGTATATTACACAGCAAGGTTTAGAAAGAGATATCGGCTAGCTTCGGCTTCGTAGAACGTCGTCTTTGTCACTCATACCAGGCCTCCACCACTCGGCCGTACCTACAGCGATAAGTGCCTACAATTTCGCGTGGCTACGCCGCCACCTCGCCAGTGGACTGTCAACGCTCGCGCGCGCGCTTATGTACCTATTATTTTAAATAAGTTTAGTGAGCAACAAGAATGGCTGGTCTATAAAACATTACTCATTTGATGGATGTGTGTCGAAATACGGAGACGACAGAGTGTCATTTTTTTCATTACCTGCAGATGAGGAATTAATTTAAAAACGATGATAAAACTTCGTTTTCATGTGCATTATGTCGGCAACTAAACCCCATCTACAAGTTAATTAGGTAACAAGTAGGTACAGTCATATAGAACCGTAGTTTTAACGTTTATTGTTTGATTACATTGATTTACATAATTACGAGCGCAACTTGAAAATGTGATTTTTTATTTGTTGAGATATCTTAACGATTTTGGTGTCAAATGAAAGATCGAGCTCTAAAACCATTATATCCGTTTGAATCTTGCAAATCGGTCCACGCGTTTAGGAGATAATTAAGAATTAGTATAGTGAAAATGTAAACAACCAGAATTTTTGATGTTTTTGTTCTACGAACATTTTAATTATTGCAAAATATGAAAATATTATTAATGTAAGTTAATAAGGAATGTTAAACAAAGAGGTAGCCTAAAGATTGAAGGTTATTTGTAAATTACAAATGACGAACTTTAATATTCATTGTCTATCTACCTAATTGACCGTGTAATCATACGCATCAAACATAAAGATAGATTCCGTGGTCAAGTAGGTAGATAGACGTATGGTAGCAGCGGCAAGCCGAAAACCCTAGCGCCACAGCTAGCGCGTCACTCCGCGCCAGACAGCGACAGAGTTGCGCGTTAGAAGAGAGCGGCAACGTTTAGGTGAATATAGCGTTAGGTACTGAGCGCTTATGCGAGCTGAATTGCACTTTGTTGCTTTGTAGCAAGAGTCGCTATTTCTATTAATTGTTGCGCGAAGTGTTGCTTCTGTTACTATTCTGTGCTCATACTTATGTGACGTTTTTTCGCTGAGTTGTCAGTCGTTTAACAAGTTCACATACATAGGTATGAGTAACAAAGAAGACGCTCTACGAAACCTAAGCTAGCCGATATCTCTTTCTAAAGCTCGATGTGTAATATTTTGTTGCCGGGTACTGTACATATCTAACTAATCATAATTATGATTGGCATACCTCTAGTATCCCAGCGCTGGGCTCTGAAGCGTACCCTTCAAAGTGGCGCTGATCTTCCTCATAGTCCGATGATGAAGAGGAATCGTTATCCACGTCGCGGGCCGGGCGGACGGAGCATACCATCTGGGCTAAGTCCGTGAATGTGTAGCTGGAATATTAAAAATAAAATATTAGGTCATGCCTGTATTGGTTCATAAAGGAATCTTCTTCTTCTCTCGTGTCAGCACGAGCTTTACGAAAATAGGCTAATGCTGAGGTGAAAAGATTAGCCAGTCAGCAAGGTTGGTAACGGGGCTGACTGCCCAGGGTGCGCCGGACATACTTAAGTATCGTCACTCATCATCATCTGCCTAGCCTTTTCCCAACTATGTTGGGGTCGGCTTCCAGTCGAACCGGATGCAGCTGAATATCAGTATTTTACATGGAGCGACTGCCTATCAGACCTCCACAACCCAGTAACTGGGTAATACAGTATCGTCACTCATAAAGGAATAAAAAGAAGATAGGAGAAAACCATAACATTTTTTACTAGAGGTTAGAGGTCGCCAGCGGCTTCGCCCGTGTGGATGTCGTTTATCGCGTATTCCGCGTTTTTCTCTACTATAATATGCATGTATTATACATACAAACCTTCCTCTTAAATAATTCTGTCTATTGATGAAAATCGCATCAAAATCCGTTGCGTAGTTTAAAAGATCTAAGCACAGATGGCGGGAAGCGACTTTGTTTTATACTATGCAGCTATGTAGAGAAAGATCTTCGAAGGATCGTGGCTAATCAACAAACGCGCGGATCATACGATTTGCGTGGTTAAGCTGCGCTTGCCACGGTCAGTATGTGGATGGGAGACCGTTCGTTACACATCGAAATCCTTCCGTGCCTCGGAGAGCACGTTAAGCCGTCGCCGGTCCTGGTTGTCATACGAATACCTGACAGTCATTTTGGGTAGTCAGAAGCTCGAAAGTCTGACAGCCGGACTAACTTTAGGATATTGACATTGCCAAGTAACTGGGTTGCGGAGGTCTGATGGCAGTCGCTCCGTGTAAAATACTGGTATTCAGCCGCGTATGGTTACACTGAAAGTTGACCCCAAAATAGTTGGCAAAAGGCTAAGAGGTAGATTATTTATAGATCTTCAGATAGGCCGAGGTTTGGTCCCATGCGGATATGCGTGACCTTGTCGCCACGCATAGAATCTCATTGCTCTTATGTATGCGCCGCCGCCAATGTGTCGTACTCGTACGTGTCGAAGCGGCGCCGTACACGCACAGCGCGTGTGCATTCGATCAATCTATTGGCTGTTAAAAAAATTACTTGGGAATTTTGTGGGGTTACTCGATATCGGAAATTGAACAACGTTAGTAGATCTACTTTTCAAAATTAACGTTTATGTTTTTTATTACTTTCCATACAAATAAAAACAAAGAATTGCTTCTTATTTGTGTCCCCAACCATGGGGACAGATGCTGCTGAAAGTATAGGACTAGGTTTTTATCTAAGTATCCACGTAATGTTGTAATACAAGGTTGAAAGTTTTTTACAACAAGGTTGTGTACTGTGCAAGGTAACAGTGAAGCCACACTGCTCCGTTGCGCTGCGTTGCGACGTCGCAACGCTAGATTTGGACCAATCAAGTGAAGCCACACTCCTCCGTTGCGTTGCGTGGAATCTATGGATTGGTCCAAATCTAGAGTTGCGACGTCGCAACGCAGCGCAACGGAGCAGTGTGGCTTCGCTCTAATATGAAGACCACAATAGTCAGAGTGCTTGCAGTATTGCAAACCAATTCCAGACAGGCTTAATAGACTAAGAGCTAGCAACATCAGACAACATGTGATTTAAGCAAGGCTCATTCTTTCATATCCCATAACTTAGCTTGGTTATGGACGGTGGGAGACTAAAATCATTTGATGAAAACATTGATAGCTCTCGTACCATAATGGAAGATAGCTAATACTAACCAGTCTCCGATAAAAGGAAGGTAATTTATCAGTATTAGTGGTAACACTTACTCAGTGAGCGAGGGCTGTGGATGATGTCGCTTGCCATCGGTGGCGGCGCCAGTAACCCTGCTGCTGCGCCGCTGCCCCTCGTAGTACGTGGTCCCGTACCGGTACCTCATAGAACAAACTAGAACGTTTCACTACTACTCCTAGCTACTGACGAGGTGAGGGTTGAAGGCGCCGTCTCCTGTCTCCGAACTAGACCCGAGCCGGTACACAGTCTTACCTATAAGGGTTTACTCCGTAGACAGAGAAACCAATAGACAAAGGGACGGTGTAACCTAGGATGCGATAACTGCCACAGAAATTATCAAATTATACATATCGTTACAATTTAGATAAATCTTATGTAAACTTTAAGGGTACAAAACAATGAAATTGTGGTGATATCTATCACGCCACATGCGAACTACGCAACACTGCGATTATGTAGCTGACTACAGCGGACACGAGGGACAACTTTCAAGATGACGTCACATAATCCTGTATCGTGGTATCAAAATGTAACACGCAGATAGTATACAATGAGTCTGGTCGTGGACTAGCGATATTCTAGGTACTTATTGTATAACAACTATTCTAGTACACAAATACACTACACACCAGGGTCCAATCCACTTCCCCGCTATTTGGCAGCCATTTTGGTTTGTATTGAGGTATTCTCTATCAAAAAGTTATGAAAATGTGAACCCATTGTATCGTAATGTTAACGATAGACAATATTGTTGCCCCCGAATAAGCCTATTTTTATCTCAGTAGGACCAAAAATTTGAGAGATATGATTTTTTTTGTACACACGTACAGAATATCTCAACAAAAAAGTGGAAGTGGATTGGTCATATAAGTACCTTAAATATCGCTAGTCCATGACCGGACACACTGTATATACCACCGCCCAACATCAACTGTTGCCCTTCCAATGGCTGGAGACCCTTCAAGTCTCGCCAATAACTGCCCGGTTACGTAGAAGCGGTCCGCAAGGACAACCTACAAGCAGTAAGATGGAAAAAAAACTTTGGACAGTAGCCTGCAAGGCATAAGGCTTGACTGGCTGGAGGGTACTCCTTTTGCGTTAGACGAATGAGGAAACATAACTCGTTCTTCCACAAAAGAAATGTTTTGAAACGAGTCGGTCTCGTATATGGAGGCACGGAATCTGTCGCGTTTCCCGCCGCTTACTGTCATTACATACAACTAGAACCTAAAAAATACGGGCGGAAGAAACGGGCTTCACTATACATCGTCATGAATTGTCTGCGTCACGCTTCGCACTAAGGGTAGCATCTAAATGGGACCAACCATTCAATTTTTGCTGCCGAATCTCTCCAACCTGTCAATAGTTGGGAGTGAAGAATAAAGAAGTGCTGACCCAGAAAGGGACAAAAAAACATTCTAACAGATTTTATAATTATAGTTTTCCGTTTTGGAATAGTGAAAAAAAAACACGTCATTTAGTCTATTGGTTTCTCTGTCTAGGGTTTCCTCTCAGCTACTCACTCAGTGAGTTACCGCTGCGCATATCTTCTTTCTTCACCAGTAGCTTAATCCAAAGGGATCCCAGAATCTAATTCAAATGTTGGGTCCGTTAGGAATATCGAACGTAATTTTTAAATGGTAAATGAAAAGCGACACACGTAGTAGTTCGGTGTCTGGTAACAACCAAATTGCAACAATTAGGAAGAAGAATCTAATTGGAAAATGAATGAAGCCACACTTTGGTAAATGTGCTTGACTTTACACGAATGTGATTGCTACATTTGAGGAGCGTCTGTTCAAAAGGTAACATGTTTAGAAATAAAAAATCTCTTATTTTAAAAACCTTGCCCGCACTATGATTTCTCTTATATCGTGGGTGCGGTTACAGACACAGACTTTACATAAAAATTTATCAAGTTAAGCAATTAATCTTGTCCTCACGCAAAATACGCGCTTAGACGTGGAGTTGCGGATACCAGCCCGCTAAACCTTATACCTTAATCTTGTCCCAAACGCTATATATGTCCATAATAAACGTCTCTAAAAATCGTGATCCCGATCAAAAAGTTATATTTACATTAGATGTACACACACACATAGGATTCTTGTCAATGCTGCCGTTTTTTCCAGTTTTCCTAAATTTATTTAGAGTGCAGATAAAACCTTTTGAACAGACGGTCCTCATTTATAGCGACAGCACCAATATTAGCCACATATAAAACACAACCGGGATCAGACTATGGGATCCCTTCGAACTAATTTGCTAGGCACCCTCGCCTTTATCCCACGAAGAACACCGCCAAGCAGACACACAACAATCTAGAATGATCTACGTTGTACTCACTCAGTAAGTGAGGGTTGTGCATCGTGCCTCCTCCCCTCGGCGGCGGCCCCGCTGACCCCTCCCCCGCCGCCCCGCCGCTGCCCCTCGAAGTACGCGGCGCCGTGTCTATAGCCGACCTCACGGATCTCGTCGAACGAACCGAATTGTAGCGTTTTGTACGCGTCGATCGGAGGGCGGATGTATTCGCAGTAGTCTGACTTCTTTACCTCCTGATCAAATGGAATAGAATGATACAAGTCAATGTAGTGTTTTTTTAAGACTAGATGGCGCCGGCATTTCTTATTTGACTGGCTCTGAGCAGAAACGCCGAAACAAACTCAGAAGTCAAGTCACTTTTTAAGTCCAGACATTGTGATATAAAAACTATGCGAGTGTAATAATGTAGGGCAACGTCTGGAGTGACCTTTTAAGGAAAGAGCCATAGCAGGTTTGAGTTGACCTGCCCTAACTGACGGCACGCAGTCATCGTGTAGCTCAATGTTGGTTCTAATGAACTAGCGAAACTTCACATGATAAGTAGGAATCATTAATAGAATTAAATTCGTTTTTTTTAGATTTAGCTCTCTTCGCTACTGTGTTGATTAGGTATCTTGTCCTAAGTAGTAACCCTGTGTCTCATCAGTTAGAAGTCACTCTGTATAAGGCAGAAGATACAGAATTCGAATTCTTTTTTGTCAATAAGAATTTGTTTGTTAATGGAAGCAGATTCCGACAATTGGACTAGAATTTTCAAATAGGAAAAGCCCACTAAGAATTTTTCTGCCAAATTGGAAAAAACAATGTTTATATCAAGAGCTTACCTCTAATTGTCTATTGCAAGACACGTATGCCAGCCTACTCTGTATATCTGGCAAGTTGGGGACCTTCACAGGCGCTGTAAACGGGTTCCATCTGTAAATGTAACGAGTACCTTATTATAATACAGTAGGTAATTTACTGATTTCTGATCTGCAAAGTTCACTTACAACTGACGAATTTACAAAAGCCAACTGAAGCCCAGGTGGTCTTATAACTCCGGGTTTGGTGCAAATGCAAGTAAACTGCACATCCAGTCGCAACTGTAAACTATATTTGCATAGCAAAAATGCAGCTTAAAGGCAGTTAGGAAGTAGGCAACGCGTGTGTGATAACTACCGATTGGATGTGCAGACCACTTGCAGTTATGACTAGGCTAGCCAACCTTTATGTATGAATTTACCGGGACTTTGGCAATCAAAATGCGGGACGTGGCAAAAAAAAGCGGGACCCAACTGTCAAAGTATAGGGAGGCGAAAAATACAATTAGAAATTATTTTTTCGTTCGTTTGACGCGAGACTCACGGTGGTGATCACCACTCTTCTACGTGCGTTCACTAAATTCCGACTTCTGCCCGAAGGTTTATCCGTATGTACATTAAAACGGGACAATTGGCGTACCGCACACGTTTTTCGCGGGACGCATCCTCTAAAACTCTAGAAACGGGATGTCCCGGCTCTTGCAGGATGTTTGACAAGCCAAGTCTTCGAATATGATACGGAATATGTTTCAATTCAACAAACGCGGCGATTGTAGCCCCTTAGGAAATTGTCTAATTGCATACTTTGAAACCCAACTAAGCCAAGTAATATCTTTGCAAAGTGTTACAGGTTCAATTTGGCCTTTTTTAGGAGCGCTTGTGTATTGCGTGCTATCCAAATCAGCTTATTTTCTTCTGATTCGGATCGGAAGCAATGCACAAACGCTCTAACTCAATATTTCCATTTTATTTGTTGACTTGTAAGGTAAGTATCTAATTAGAAAAACTTTCCGATTAAAAAACTTGTTGGCTTTGTACAGAATTCCAATTTCCACAGTGAAGCGTGTAAGACACTCTCATAGTTCTGTCCTCGGCTGTATCCGCAAGTAAAATTTACTTCGACGAGTATGTTCATAGGAGAAGTATCAAAATTACAAGTGTCTGGAAAAATGACGCGAACCAAGATACTCCGCCGGCCGAAGATAAGGAAGTCTATGTATATCTGACGGGGACGGCGCGTACGCAGTCCCCACTACCAAAAATAACGCGTCCGAGTTATCCACATTAGGGATAATCGCAGGGGTCAACCCAACCGCAGTGCAATGGGAAGGCCTCGCCCTGGGGGAACCGCCTTCATGATCACGGTATCCCCTACGCCAGGTAAGTATGAGTTGTTTAGAGATCGGCTAGAGGGTCGTTCAACGCCGGAGAATCTTAACACCGCGATTCAGAAACGTGACGTCACGGCATAGTGACATCTGTTGGTGAGTTTGGCGGAACGGAAAGTGCCGTTGTTGTTTTTTTTAAGAGTAATATATTTTCATGGTTAGCCCATCCTTTGATATTATTTTGTTATTATATCTTATATCATTTATTGCAGCAATACATATCATTAAAAAATTAAAACTGCTTTTTTGTACGATGAAAAAAACAATAATAACACCATGCGTCACGCTTGAAATAGCGACATCTGGCGAGTCGTGTGCCGTAACTCAACTGTCAAATATACCATGGCGGTTTCCCGCCTTTATTTAAAACTCTTTTATATGCGTTACTTCAAGCAGGCGTGGCAATACGATATTGAATCATTTGAAACAAGGAATGGACAATGGAAGGAAGTACAAGTAGATGCTTACAAACAAACAATATTTGTTTGCGTCATTCGAGGTTTTATCGATCAAGTTACTGTTTTCAAATATACGGGACATGTTTACAGGTTAACATAAAGAATGAATACAATACGAAGAACTTGCCAATCGACACCCATGCCTACTAACATAGGCAGACTCAATGCCCAACTATACTTATTGAGTTCTCAAAACGGTTGGCATAGAAAAAGTAACCCTATAACTTTATTCTGCATTTTCAGATTTGATAAAAAGATAAATATTTACTGCTTAACTGGGCTGCTGTGCCGTAACCTTGACAAATAGCTACGCCAATAACATCGAAGATCTCACCTTTTCCAAAGAAGCCACCAGCCAGACAAGTCGTCGCCATAGTTGGTAAGGTCCGTATCATCCTGAGACCCCACATCAATGGCCAGGATGTGCTTAGCACCCAAGGATCTCATCACGTCCGCTGAAACGTTGTATAATGGTAACGTTATACAAAAAGTTCTTTGGATAGAAGTATTTTTAAAGGATATCTTAAGATTGCAGGGTTTAAAGGTTGTGTTTTAGTCAAATTAGGTTTTGATTTCTGGATACAATTGACCGTAATATACAGCATGATTGGTTGGTCACTTCACATCCGAAAATCATGAGGTCTGCCCATAATTGAGGCCGTCAGTGCAAAAGTGACCTAAGCCACATTGTTTCGTATAAGAGTTATGTGCGGTAAATAACATCAAACATGCTAATTTTAATTAGAAAATGGCTTAACTCTAGTTTGACATATAATGTTTTATTTATTTTTTATTTTATTTGCATGTTTGATATTATTTACCGCAATAACTCTTATACGAAACAATGTGGCTTAGGCCCTGACTCCACCAAAGCGGAGATGTGCGGAGATGTCTCGATCAACCAATAGGATTGCATTATTTTCAAATCTCTCCGCTTAGCTTCAACTCAAAACGAATTCCTATTGGTTGTTTACGAGACATCTCCGCACATCTCCGCTTTGGTGAAGTCTGGGCCTTAGGCCACTTTTGCGCTGACGGTCTCAATTCTGTACAATTTTTACTATAGGACAAATTCTGAATTCAAGAAAAGAAATCAACTGTTCCATACAGTTTGTCAAGCAGCATTCTTCTTCTTCTTAGCGTGTCGGTGACAATCTACACCGTGTCGGCCCAGAACTCAGCAATGAGTTTAGCACTATCCGTAGCGTCCATTAGTTCTTGTGGCGTACAGGTAACAGGGCAGGCGGGGCATGATATTAAGTGCGCCATCGTTTGCGGAACGGCACCACATTTACAATCCAGGTTTGAGTTATCCACAAATCTCCACGTGAGCAGGTTTTCCTTGCTTCGACCAACCTGAGTGCGAAGTCTATTTAGAGACTTCCAGGTCAGCCAAGGCAACTCATGGCCAAGTGGGAGATCTTCGGAAGGGGCAACAAAGCAGCGAGCAGAGTTGAAAACATGTCAAGTCAAAGTCAAAGTTTTTTTATTTCAAGTAGACCAAAATACAGGTGCTTTTAAAACGTCAAAACTCGGTGCACGGTTCCAAAAGGTAGGTCTCATGGAGAAGAACCATGAGTTTTTTTTTCACGATTTCATAGTTTGTCGCATAATAAAAGTAAGTTGTATAGAATGATGAGCAGGTTCAAGGTTTTCGAATGTAAAATAACTAACCAGTAATGCTGTATAAAAAAATCTTAAAGAAATTAAATATTATGTATCAAAGTATTACAAATGAGGACCTTCTCATATAATTAGGATCTTGTTACATGAAAAAGAAAAATAGTTTAAAAAAATTCAGTAAAAAGTAAATCTACAATACTTTACCTGGCACATTATTGACGTAACAGCCATCAAGTAGCAAATGTCCGTCCATGGGGTCACAAATAGGCGGGAAGATGCCGGCGATACTCATGGAGGACCGGCAGTATCTCCATAGGACACCTGACGACATCGCCATTGTACTCTCCGAGCAATGACGGGCCGTTGCCATTACTTACCTTGGGACGCTAGACTGAGTGACAATATACGTCATTTCGTCGTAAATTTTAAATATTTGGTAATCAATGCTCAGACTTAATGGCTGCCAATGACAATGCAGTCAAAGTGGAAAAGTTCTGGGCCGCAATAATATAATTAATCATCAGTTAGTTTGTCATCGAAGAAGAAGAATCAATGCTCGTTCCTTCTTTGTATGAAAAGAGGCATTTGCCCTACAGTAGGACAAATATAGGCTGTTTATTTCTATGGATATATTTATTTATTTATTAACGCTAGAACGGTGAATATTTAATTTAAATTTTAAGGAAAGTCGTGTATTATTAGTATTGAAGAGATTTGAATGAGAATTTTAAGCTAATTGAAAGTGAAGTTAATGCGTGAAAAGGTTTTTGTGAAAGAACTATGTATGCTAAAGATTTAGATTAGCTGTGAATTAGAATCCCGTATCTACGTTACAAGTCCCACTAACTATTTACAGAGCGGTCATGAATATAACTATGGTATTAGGAGTTTGCGAAAATTTATATTACGAGCTACTATCGAAGTTTTTTTGAACTAAAAGCCGATTTTAGCAATGTAGGATAACTTTTATCTGAGAAATAAATTTTACGTTTTTACAGCTTTAGTTCTGATAAAATGATAAATGATATTTATTTCTGTAAATTCATCTTTTAGAAGCCGCACTGCTCCGTTGCGTTACGTTGCGACGTCGCAGCGCTAGATTTGGACCAATGAGACGTCGCAGCGCTTCTTTTGGAATCTATAGATTGGTGAAAATCTAGCGCTGCGACGTCGCAACGCAACGCAACGGAGCAGTGTGGCTTCACTCTTACAGACACGTTTACAGGTCAATGTTATATTTTTTTAAGACTAGATGGACGTGTACCATTCCTGTCTGACTAGCTCGAGGTCAAGGTCTCTTTTAAAGTCCAGATATAGTAGTATAAAAACTGCGAGTGTAACAATGAGGGGCAACGTCTGGAATGGCCTTTTGAGGAAAGAGCCATAGCAGGTTTGAGTTGATCTGACGGCACGTATGCATCAGCCATCGTGTAGTTCAACCTTATTTACTTGCAATTTACTCCCAAGATAAACGCTATCCGACGTTGAAAAAATTTGGCCTAAGCTATTTTGGAATTAAACGAAGAGTATGATTGGGTTAAATAATTTTAACGTCAGTGACTACACTCTATTATCTAAATGTGTTAGAGATATTTTTTCTAAATTTTGAACGAAGTGTCTATCCACATAATTTGATAATTCAGTCACAGACTCTTTTGACAATATTCTCACTCAGCCTAACAGTGCGTGCGTGATAGACAGCCAATCGGAACGCGTACGCAACGCACGTAGCTCTGTGATTGGTTTACCTGGGAGATTGTTGACGTAACCGCCGTCCAATAGGAGGTGGCCGTCTACGGGATCGCAGAGCGGCGGCATGTAGCCACTGAGCGACATCGACGCGCGAATGTAACGCCAGAGCGAACCTACAGACATACGGATTTCTGACCCTTCTGTTCACTCGCCTACTATGTGTATTAGTCAAAGTTAAACAACACAGTCCATGGAGAGGAAATGAACGTGATAAGAGACGCATCCTCGAGTTTACCAACCCAAATAGAATATATATCAGTGTCGCATCTGTTTCGTGATTAATCTATGATGAGAATAGACATTGCTACAGTACTACATGCATCATGCTACGATGATAGCGACCGCAGCGACCACGCTGCGTCACCGCTGCGGGCAAACTACAGATGGAAAGTTAAAAGGTTAATACATAAGTAACAAAATGAGAAAATAACTAAGAACCACACTCATGCATATACATGAAGATGAGAGAATGTATGATAGATGTATGATGATTAAATACATACAAACTTTACATCACATCCAACCCGACATTGTATGGACGATTAAATATATATTTTTTATGTATGAACTCCCAAATAATTAGCGTTATTAGGTAAACCAATCACAAGCGCTTTTTAAAAAGTAATGGCAACTTCCCAAAAGCTAATGTCGGATTCGTATCGTTGTTAAAATAAGATTAAAAAATTTCGATAGTTTTACAAGAGAAATTTTAGAACATCAAGTGAGGGGGGGGGCAGTAGATATACACATAAATATAATTGCATGTAACAAACACACTTTAACATCATACAAACATATAAATGCAAGTGAGTGTGGTTTGTAAACTGTAGCGGACAATGAAATTAAAAAAAATGTCACAATGTATTCTGTGACTGGTGGAAAAACAAAATGATATGAACCAAAATTAGCACATTATACCTGTAACAGCTATTGCCATCATAGATATTGATCGTATGACGGTATAGGCATCCGCATGAAATGTGGACCAATGACAGCAAAGTGACGCGATGTGCAACATTGCTTCACTAAAGCCATTCATGGAGACATTACACCCGGCCGCATATTATCAGAAATTTCTGTCAGAAATCTTCTGACGCGTGACTTTGCTCATAGATTTTGTACCTCCGCACACTGTCAGAAATTTCCGGATCCGACAGCTTGCTCGCTCTAGTACAAGATGTATGCGCAGAGGGTCTTCAGGCACTCCTCAGAAAATTTCTGACAAAAAAATCTTATTCTGTGCAGCCGGGCTTATGCATGGTTTATACAATGGCTGTAACATGGCAGTAACCCAGTCCAGCGCTGACTTGCTACTGAGCACGTATGGACACTATTTGCAATTTAGTCCAGTACCCTAAGTGTGAGTTGTTTTCGTTAACTATAGTCCGTTTTTTAATCCCGGAGACTGAATTGACAAGTATGACCATGTCAAATTTGAAAATAATGTTCCTAATATTTACAAGGGTTACATTTTGTGCCTGTCAATTAATTCAGTCTCCGGGATTAAAAACGGACTTTACTGTAGTTGCGTCACGACAAAAATATATGAAAATTTAGGCAGCGCCTCTAGGCGCGGCATTCAATAATAAAATTCGCGCTAGAATTGAATGCCACTCCTAGAGACGCTGCCTAAATTTTCATACATTTTTGTCGTGACGCAACTACAGTAGTTAACGAAAATAACTCACACTTGGGTTATAGAGCTGATTTCGCGCTCGTAAGTTAGTCCAACCGACTAGCGCCCAGTTCTATTTTATCGGACCCAGTAGCCTCCCCCACCACGCGCAAACTGAGTTACTGACAGATCCCGTCTACATGTACCCAGTGACTGGCGCCAAAAATCCGAATCACTGGGCCCAGTCACAGCCATGGTATAAACCAGCCTTCATGTAAAAAAATTAGGGCATCTACAGACGGACGGCACTTCGTCTACTTACAGCCGTTGACCGCCGTCAGTTTCACCGTGTCTCCGGCTTACGTTGAAAGCGGTAAACTGCTGCAGTTGCCCATAACGTCGGTAAAGTGCCGTCAATCTGTAACCACCCTCACATAGACACACTGCCATATAATCTGGTCTGCAGACAATACAACGACAACATTTAACACAATATTCATCAATATCAACATGCATCACATCGCCACAAATATTATTATAGACTCCTTTACACAATGGCTCTTGATGGGACATTTTTAACGTCTAGTAGAGATGAGATAAGCTGTTGGAACCCGTACCCATTGTTTTGACTCTCAAACCGGCAAATACATCGATGTTTATTGTGGCTAAACAGTTTATTTGGTACATTTTTTATGTTGGTTTGCCAAATAAACTGAACAGCCCCCCGATTCAGAATCTTATCGAGAAGCAGCTGTCGATCGATTCGGTGTGTTAGGGGCCATCCATTCATGATTTTTGACCCCCCCCCCCCCCCCCTGCTTGTTACAGCTGGTCACATTTGTGAGACTCCCCTCCCCTAGGGTGACGTCACATATTTTGCAATTTTACATCTAGAATATATTAAATTAAAACAGCGAATCCGAAATTAGTTTTATTTGTAGATACATTCGATTTTGAAATGTTACGTCACGAAATTTAGGACCCCTCGCACCCCTTGTCACACAATGTCACACTTCGTCGACCCCTCCATCCCCGCCTTAACGTGTGACGCAATTTTTGGATGGCCCCTTACAAATCTCGTAACGAGAAAAAAAGAGATAGAAAACCGAATCGACAACTAACATCAAATCGTTCTGAATCAGGAGGCTGACGTTATTTTGAAATTCAATAAATGCATTTAAAATACCCATTTAGTAAAGAAGCCATTGCATTTCAAATCAGTATAACCGCTGCCATTTTCAAAACATCTCTTGTAAAGCAAATAAATATAACTTGGGTTAGTAAAGTGCAAATAAAGCTAAACATTAATTAAAACAATAATTAAAACAGTTTCCTGTCCACGTATGTGTTGTGTTAAATTTAAACTAATACTACTAGCGGGTTTGTGATAATTCACTTCAATGAAATATGTGCTCGGTTCGTTGAATTGCACACACTTTGACTTCAATGTGCGAAGCACACTTAAACAGTCAATTGAGGCTCGCTTGCACAACGATTTGCTTAATACATTTAGTGCTTAACATATTTGAAATGTCATTCTATCTTTATAAGTTCAAATAATTGACTGAAGTCCAATTGTTGGCGAAGCATAAAATGTTAAATAATTAATGTCACAATTACCATGTGTAATGTTTTTATTTGTTTGTTTTTTAATAAATATGTGCAAAGAGGCAGAAGTAATTTGTGTGGACGAAGAACGAACAGGGTGACCGGAGTCCGGTCTGGACTCGTGCCACCGCGCGGTGTAGGAACTACAGGGTCTAGCGTATAACGGAGTCAGTGCCTGAGGTAGCTGCGCGGTGCGGAAGGGAGACAGTTGTCACAAGTTGACGAATCAGTGAGCTCTCGCGTCGCGTCACCACACCCCTCCCGCACCGCGCAGCTACCTCAGGCACTGACTCAGTTATGCGCTAGACCTGTAGTTTGGACTAAGATCGAACGCCGCACACACATTGCTTCCGCACGCACGCCAAATTGTCAATGCAATTCCTGCTGTTTTAGTCGCCCTTGCTAACAACAATGATAGTTTAAATATGTTTAGCACTAAATGCATTTAGCGAATCGTTGAGCAAGCACGCCTTAAAATGCTAACGAAAACATTAATATGTTTCTAAAACAAATTCATGACTTTTTATTCCATATCAAATTGTTGTTACTGTTCAGATTGATAGAAAATACTTTCATACTTTTCTGAGAACATTACTTTTGAATTTTGAATTACTCATCAATACATCATACATATTTTAATTACCTTATAACAGAAGAGATCAATCAACATGCTAGTTTGGAATTGCAGGCTTTGAAAGCGCTACAGTGACAAGACACATGTCACGGAATTTGTCACATGAGAGATTCGACAAATACCGTGACATAATTTGTCATGGTAGTGCATGCTAGCCAGTTTGAGCTGTTCATCATGCCGCGCAAGATTTTGAAACGAAGGAATCCAAAGATGCATTATAGAATTTAGACAAAGGAAAGCTCAGGTAGGCATTTCTGTCCAACGAATCCCTCGTATCTTACGATACGTTGAAATAGGCTATCGTATCAAATCACGCCCCTATTCAGAACCTTTCCGATAAGCAGTGGTCGACCGATTCGATTTACTATCTCGTTCCGTCTACGATTCTCATAACTAGAGAGAAAGAGATGGCACCAAATCGTTCGACAACTGAGTAATCAAATCGTTCTGAATCAGAAGGCAGGCTGTCTATTGCCTTAAGAACCTCTCTCAAAACATGCGCGGAATCACAAACAGATGTAAATTTGTTTTATACGCTTTTAGATAAAAGTATATGGAAATCGTCTATTTTTTTCAAACCAGAATTCAATTCAAATTCAATTAATGGGAGATTGAATGCAAAACGAATGCAGATGAAAGTACCGTAAGACTTCGTCATAACCAATCAGAAAGAGTTAAATTGTCATTGGCAATAATGTCAAAACAATTTTAAGCAATGAAATTTCTTTGGTATAATCTGTCGGATAAACGTACATATTTATATGAGAAATTAAAAGGGACTTTGAAAGCCATAAGCCACCAATAAAATAATGTAGTACTTCAATAAGTTTTGATAGTTGTTTCAAATGAAAGGGTTTTTTTTTGTAATTATCTTTATTTGTGTATAATAATTACACCCCTTCCGGCTCTACAGGGTTTTATAGGAGTTATACGCGTTATATTTTTTTATTTTCTATCTATTGAAATCAAACACATTACGAATATCTTTTTGGCTAGAAGGCAGAAACGTCAGACGTCTACAAACATAGTATAAATAAAAAAAAACGAATATCATTAATTAAAAAATACAAAGTAGGTATCAACAATACCGATCATCTTACACACCATGTTTGACAAACAACAGTGTTGCCAGACCGCGAATTTTAACTTTTGCACCACCTTCACATAATCACTTATCCGACAGACTACACCAGCGATACTAGCAACATTAGTTTCTCAGTTTCCTACCCCATTAAAAAAACATAGATTGTAAAATGCTCCAAAGGCTCGTAAATAGTATAAATTGAAATTGCTTTTCGCATCTCTCTCTGTTTGTCCGCTAACTTCTTCCAAACTACACAACGGATTTTGATGCGGTTTTCGTCTTGATTTACGTAATTTCTTCCGGAAGGGAAACTTTAAAACGCGGTTCGCTAGTTCCATATAATTCTGAGACACAAACTTTTATCTAAAAGCGTATATATTACATCCAAACCAGCACATCTTCGAAAAAATACTTGAAAACTCACCATGTCGATGCACCCTCATGCAGCTGGAGCTGATGTCGGTGGTGACAGTGAAGTATGGAAGCCACAGGTCCTCAATGTGCACGTCACCAAACGTGGAGCGGATGGTCGCGTTGAACTGGCGCCCCGAGAACATGGACGTGGCTGGGTACGTCAGGTCGAGGAGTTGTTTGCCCCATTGGGTCATTTTCTGGAATGATTTGGAGGTTGGTTATGATTTCGGCAGTTGAGTTTGTTTTTGCGTACATTATATTTGACAACAAACTACAAGACAAGAAGACAAGGAAACTATTCATAAAAAATTGTTACTGCAAAAGGATTTTCTTTATAATTTTACTTTACAATTACGGAAAAAAAAACAAGTGGAAGTACCACGCAGAAATCGCGCGTGTGTCACAAACACACTCACGCGACTAGTTATACGTAAAATATTAGAATAACGCCTTATTATGAAAGTTTGATATCTTTCAATATAGTTGTTATGCGAGTTTGGCGACACTTGTTCCCATTCAAAGGTAGTAATAAGGACACTTACACGTGTTTTTTTCTATTTCGTATTTACAATCATGGCAGCTTCAACGAAATAATGTAAACAAAAATCAAAGAAAATATTTTGTTTTTCAACCAAGGACACAATGACAGGATAAACAATAATAACATAAAAAAGATGAAAACAAACACATTTTATGCTGTCGAGCATGTCCATACCGAAAGGGTCAACTCAGCATATGCTGGGCGTCAAACACCCAGCGCTGATTTTCAGTTGATACCCTTGCAGTGACACACGGACGGAGGTAATTTTAAATATTATTGGCAACATTGGAAAAACGTGTACCACAGGTTAAAAAGAGCGACACGCGCATGTGCTCTAGGGTAGTAAGTAAAATAACCGCCATTGAGAAACGTCCGATATTTTTGCTATTTTCCCTTTTTATGATTAACTTTGTTGTGATAACATAATAACTGATTGTGATTCAATGTCTATATTTTTAAAAAGTACCTTTAGTTCAACGTATACAAGAATTATAAATTGTTCATGTCAGACTGGTCGATCATTACAGTTATCCAATGACGGAATAAGGGTCACCTCTATAGCAAAAAGGACTCATTGTCGTCATTTTTCTAGCTTATTTTGCCTGGCCCGGGCATCAAACTCAGGCTAAATCTGTGTACTAACCTGTGACCACTCCCTGGCCTTCTGTGTGACAGTGGTGATATTTCTTTCCATACACCACAGTGCCCCCATGAACGCGCCAATACTCACACCGCCTACCATATCGATCGGGATACCGGCTTCCTGAAAACGATAGAAAACATTTAAAAGTTGGTCCACATGATCCATACAAATAATGAATGTTGCTAGAAGTCCGAGTGTACCGACGCCTCCGACATCAGCACCTTGCTGTACTGTACTGTACTGTACTGTACTGTACTGTACTGCACTAACCTGTATAGCGCGCACCATCCCGACGTGTGCGGCCCCGCGCGCCCCCCCTCCCCCCAGCACCAGCCCCACCGAGGTGCCGGTGAGCCAGCGAGCCAGCCGGGAGAAGTCCGAGTGTACCGACGCCTCCGACATCAGCACCTTGCTGTACTGTACTGTACTGTACTGTACTGCACTAACCTGTATAGCGCGCACCATCCCGACGTGTGCGGCCCCGCGCGCCCCCCCTCCCCCCAGCACCAGCCCCACCGAGGTGCCGGTGAGCCAGCGAGCCAGCCGGGAGAAGTCCGAGTGTACCGACGCCTCCGACATCAGCACTTTGCTGTACAGCTCGCTCTGGAAATGTACAACTATTTATATAATACATACATACATAAGCTCACGCCCTTTCCTATTGGAGTAGGCAAAAACTGTACAACTATTTATATAATAGTTTGTCCGTTGCGAGTCCTCAACAAATGACGCGAATTGTATTTAGCCGATAGTTATATTAAAAAGACAATTTCGACACGATTTCATAAGATCTCTTCCGATTTTAGTCACAAATCGTTATATACCCGAAAGAAATTACAACTAGAGCTGAAAGAAATTTAATCGATTTAAAAAAATCGAATCGGTAAATTATCAGTCCGATAATGACGTGTATTGACGTTCCCATGCAAATCACTTTCTCTATCCCGCGCTCTTCTTAATTTTTAACCGTAATGCACAACTTGCTGGCCGAAAGACCCAAAGGCAATAAAAGTCAAACTTCTTCTTTCGTGTCGGCACGAGCTACACGAAGATAGCTCATACCATGTTGAAGAGATTAGCCAGTCAGCAAGGTTGGTAGCTGGGCTGGCTGCCCAGGGTACGCTGAACATGCTAAAGTATCGCCACTTGTGAAGGCTCTTTTAATGCACCCCAAATACTAAAACTAGTTACTAACAAGAAACACACAAGTTCCAACTAAGTAATAAGTTACTTACGATGCGATACTGTGACTTCCGTGTAAACATTCTGTGTGGACAGCGCACGTGGTGGTGCTGACTGACCCAGGTCCTCATGTTGAGCCAGTGCACCGTCCCCGAAGGATTCGGGCCCCCCTCTCGGTGGAGGAGTACCAATTCCTTCTGAGTACGGATTGCGAGACGCTCGATCTCTTTCTCGATCTGAAAGTAGCAGCGTTCGGAGTACAGATACCATAAAATTATATCTGTAGTAATTAACCACTGGCCATAATAATATAACTTAGAAAATCAAAACTATAAAAGTTAAGACGAGATTGAAAGGTCGAGAAACCATAGAATAAGAGCGGTTACGCACTGCATCCGATCCGAATCCGATAAAATACGTTCCGAAGTAATCATAGAACTATTCGTATGCTAGTTTACGCACTAGATCTGACTTCCGTCTTCCGATTTATCTCCGTGATCCGTGAGTTTCCAATTCGGAAGAAATATAGACCGAAGGAGCCGTAGTACTGTTTGTATGAACGCTTTCGCATTACCTCGGATTCAAATCGGACGCGAAATGGATATTATACCAAAGATGGCACCTGAATTGTTTGAATTTGGATCAGAGATCGGATAAGTGCGTAATCGATATCCGAATTCGGTCAGAGTTTTTTAGACTCTAGATTCGTATTTTCACGTATTATGTGTTTACTTAAAAACACACAGCGTCGATATGAAGATGATTTTGTGAACGTACTTATTAATCCCTGCTCTATGGTAATATACCTGTTTGTCACCGGCGAGGTAGCCAATATTTTTTCATATTTTTATGAGGTATGTATGGCAACCCTTTTGAACTGTCATAGCGTTTTGTGAAATTCCCGCTCACCGGTCGAAAACTTTTTTCGCTTCGGCAAAAGTGAATTTTCTTAAGTTTTCCCGTACGTATCGACGTAATTTTGGAGTGCGGAAGTGCAAAGTTACGGTTATGTTAGTAAAATAAGTGAAAATGCGACGATTCGTGACTTCGAATCGTATTCTCACGGAGAGAAGTAAAGTCCCCATTCCCGATACATTAGATCAGGACAATGGAGAGGCAAACTTTACAGTCAGGACCTCAGGTGGTAAGTAAGCCGTTCCCGCCCAGCTAGAGGACAAGAAAAAACCACTATAGGACATATTTGACTCACGAATAGTAAGTCAAACCACCAAGTAAGTCAGATTTCAAATTATTTGCAATATTCTGTCCCATAAAATTATGCAAACTAAATCTAATAACTGAGTGGACATCCACTCTGACCGTTCCACGGCGCAGTTTTTAGTCAATCCTAGCTCGGGGCAACTGGACTAAGAAAACCACGAGATGGTGACCGATACTGCAAAGATAATCAAAAGTGTAACTCCAAGCATTGTTCAGACATTTTTTACACAGAAAGTCAGTGTAGCAGAGTTCTGAGTTCTCTAGTAAACGGTCAGTGGACCAGCGGTCTAGTGTTGAAATCTTAATTTTAACATTTTAAATACTTATGATTGGATGGAATTAAAATGTTCAAAAGTGTGGACTTAATAGACAGATTTCAAAGATCTGAAGTCAAACAAAGAGTTGTGTCTTCTCAATTGGGGAAAGGACTATTTAAAAATGATAAATTGAGCCAACAACTCACTTGGCAAATTAATGTAAAGAAATTTATTTTAAAAATAAATAAATTATAAGTTTGTTTGGCTTTGATCAGCTTTTACAATTAGGTAGTTTGTGGATGTATCTAATGCATAGGTAACTTCTAAGGTATGAGAAGAGTTCTGATAACTGTAGAACATATCTTTGATTGCATTGTGATTTGGCTCATTTTGTACATTAACATCAGTTATACAATCCTTGGGGGTACAAGTACGTAACTCAATATGACTACTTACTGAAAGAAAGTAAGCAGTATAAAGTCTTTACCGGAGAACAAGCCCACTTCAATGCACCCACATCAATGCAATTCAGATAGGATAACCTATAGACTGATAAAACAAGACTCTATAGGAGATTCCTAAAGGAAACCAGACTTAATAATAAGAATAATAGTCCTTTCCTTCCAATAAGAAATTACTGTCAGTATTTAGATATTAAGGGGAAGAAAAACAGCATGACAGTTCTAGTAACGGACTGCTTTATAATTATTATTTTTCCCTGGTTCTCACATTCAATTCTTGAATGAGCCCTCTGATAATAATATATCCTTCCACAAGTATAATAAGGTGATACAGTACCAAAGTCACACCGGAAATGACACAGATAATAAAATACTTGAAGGAGCAACAGGTGCACACCCACACAGACAGGCATCAGAAAATAAAAAACTGGCAAGCCTACGCTTCCTGTTGAAAATGTTTTAGTACCATAGAGCAGCGGTGGCCTCCGCCCTGTTTTCGACCTCCATGTACTGAACATGTATGTTCGTTCATACCAAGAATTTCTGACTAATTTTTCATGCCGTAATATCAGAGGTTTGGCAGGCATAAGTTTGCATAGTGGAATTTTTTTTTTTTTTTTTTTTTTTTTTTTTTTTTTTTTTTTTTTTTTTTTTTTTTTTTTTTTTTTTTTTTTTTTAAAAACGTTGCCCCACACTAAGATTTCTCTTGTATCGTGGGTGCGTTTACAGACACAAATCTCACAAACAAACGCCCAGACCCGGAACAACCATCTGTAGGCCATACAAATTTTTGTTCCGTGTGGGAATCGAACCCACGACCCGTAGCGCAGAAGCCAATCGCTTAGCCACTGCACCAAACGTGTCGTCTTTGTATATTTCCAATGCATATTATTTACATGCCAAGAGCAAAATCCCCTTGTTAACACATGGTATTATTTTACCAGGGTGAGTTACTACAAATTTCATCTCTCCCTTTTGGGCGATGAATTGGTACGTATTGCTCATAAGAAAATTCATGCCAATTTGCCATTAATCTTTAGTCTATCTAAAAGATTTTTCCTTGGTCCACCAGGACTAGTCCAAATTGATATGTCAGACTGCGGAAGTCTTCAGACTCTTGGAATGGACCAGTGCAAGTTGATCTGTCAGACTGTGGAAGTCTTCAGACTCTTGGAATGAACCAGTGCAAGTTGATCTGTCAGACTGTGGAAGTCTTCAGACTCTTGGAATGAACCAGTGCAAGTTGATCTGTCAGACTGTGGAAGTCTTCAGACTCATGGAATGAACCAGTGCAAGTTGATCAGTCAGACTGTGGAAGTCTTCAGACTCTTGGAATGACTGGGAAGGCAACTAAAGTACCCAAAATTGATACTGAAACTAGTAGATCAAATGTAATACCAGAATAAACCAAATAGCATTGCCCGAAGAAAAAATATGGAAAGATAGGGCTTATTAGGCGATACTCTGAAGAGAATTTATGATAAAGTAAATAAAAAAAAAAAAAAAAAAATTACTAATTCCAATTGAATTTCGCCTTTTTTGGTCCTCAAGGGGCTGACTACACTGTCAGTACCTTAAAATTTTCCTGGAATGCTTCAAGTGAGATGCTTATTCCGCAACCATAGAATGAGTCGAATGTTGCCACCAAAGGTGTTAGACAATTTTAGGCCGCCAAGACCACGATGGTTTTACACCAACGACCATACCTTTTCGTCTTGTCAAACGTCGCAGCGGACGCGGGTTTGGGATGCCCAGTTGATCGATACTCAGATGTCAGGCATCTGAATGGGAGAACAGGGTAAATAGCCTCTTTAATTGAAAAGAACTGTTAGCAGTGTACGTGTCGATTCGGAATCGATCGCATGGTCTGTAATGTTTAATTTTTGTTCGATTGTTATAACCTTTTAGTCCAGTCTGATATTTGGACAGTGTGGATCGAAGGTGGAATACGATCCCTGAGTTTTCTCAATATGAATCGCAAGTTGTTGAAGTTGACAAGGAAATCAGATTTCTATCAGCTCATTACCTCTCGGAGGGGTACAAATGCACAGCCGATTGCCTCTCAAGACAACGGCTATTTAAGTGGAGTCTGTCGCCCACTGCAACAAACCGATTATTACATCGTTGGGGCACTTCAGACGCAGATCTCTTCTCGTCTGCAGAAACAACCGTGTTCAACAGACACGTCTTGCTAGATTGCAGACATCACTTAACATGAATTTTGAATTCGCGAATTCCGTCATTCATAATTGGAAATTTCGCCTAGGGGGGATATTTCCTCCCCCCAATTTCACTCCTCGAGTTATAGCGCAACTAAACAATACCAAAGACCAATAGAATTACCACCATAACACCACTGTGGGAATAAACCTATTGGTTAGCGTAGCGGATATGAAGTCACGAAAGCCTACCCCTAGAGCCGCTAGTGACCATAGAAAGACTTTCGGAGAGTCCAATAGACCCAGCATCAGGCTTACCTCCAGCTCACAGCTTATGTACACCAACTGACCCCTCAGGCTAGGTTAGTTGGAGGTGGGGAGAATAAAACCACTGTTGGTCAGAGATAGAAAAACAGCTGTTAAATACCAGATGGAGGCATGGATAATTGACACCTACTATCCAGCCATTAGAAGTTGGTGATTTGATGTGTTGATGATGAAGTCAATACTCAAAGAGTCACAGATACAACAGATAGCTAGATTTTTTGCCTATTTACATGTACAGATCTTGCCTACAGCACAATGTTAGCTATACATGTATAAGTCAGTTGGCATCACATAAATCGACAATTTTTTACATTTTGTCAGATAAAACAAGAACACGCAGAAGATCATACACTTCTGAAGCAAGTAGTGCTATATAATAATAAGACTATAGCCACAGCTCAACTACTGAACCTGAAGCCACCAGTGGCATCCTCAAGTTGTCTTCAATGTAGCTTTTCTTGTTTTAGTATTTAAAAGACAAGTGTATGGTCTCACCTTACTTGAAAAACAGAAGAATTCTATATATTTCTTTCAGCAAATAATATAATCCTAAGGCTAGTATTAGCTTCTAGGACTAGCTTGGTTTGGCATAGCCAATCAGGATGGCTATTGCTAACACCCAATACAACAGGTTTACCCAGTTAAATGTATCAAACATCTAATTTTCCTATCAGGAGAAATGAAAAGCCAAGAAGACAGATTACAGTATGACTTATATATTACAATAATTGGCGAATTAGGCTCTACCTCTTAAACTGTTACGAGGGATTGGTAAAGACCTGTTTTGAGTGATATAGGAGTAGCAGCTACCTTAGGATCATTCAGGTCTACAGTAGCCTCAACCGGTTGGATAAAGACCCGTCCTATGCATGATATGCTGTCTATATGTCTTATGTGTAGGAGGAACTGGAAGTTAACATATTTTCAGGAAATCCTATTGTAAAGAAATAGGAATGACTACAAAGGAACCTTATTGCTCTTTGAGAATCTTCAGGTTTCTCATATTATTAAGGATTAATAATTGATGTAATGTCATATGTTGATTTCATTATGAAGAAGTTAAATTGTTTTTGATTTATGAATAATTATTACAAGACATTTCTGTTAAGAAATTGTAGAGATTTATTCTCTCTAAGACTGATTGAACATCAACAGTGAGATCACTTTAATATATCTAAGTAATTCTCTTGTGCTTCTTTAAACATTTATTATTCTATCACATAGCGTTTTGTGTTTGTCACCAGCAGATATCAAACAAGTCTTCATATCGACGCTGTGTGTTTTTAAGTAAACACATAATAGAATATTTTGAATTAAAACAAAATTATTATTATGTGTTGAAAGAAAAACACACAGCGTCGCAGGAATATCTTCCTGGTGAAGAGACTATGACAGTTCAAAAGGGTTGCCATACATACCTCATAAAAATATGAAAAAATATTGGCTACCTCGCCGGTGACAAACAGGTATATTACCATAGAGCAGGGATTAATAAGTACGTTCACAAAATCATCTTCATATCGACGCTGTGTGTTTTTCTTTCAACACATGATAATAATTTTGTTTTAATTCAAAATATTCTATTCTGATCGGATGCAGTGCGCAAAGCAATATCCGAATTCGGTCCGAGTTTTTTATATTCTTATTTTCACGGATCCGGGTCGGATGCAGAGCGTAATCGCTGTAACTCGGAAAAACTTTTTAATTATTTAAACACTAACATAAACACACACTTGCTCGAGGTGGGTCCATAAAGAGGTGGCCAGATGACCCAGACGCGTAAAGAGTACATGGAAGAATTTGTGGGAGTTCTTTGCCAAGCAGTGTGGCAGTATAAGCTGACAAAAAACACTAAACCTCACTTGAACAAAGATATTCAGACCCATATTCACAAACAACGCTCTAACGTCCGTTTGACTGTGCGGACGCCTCTGTAATTGGTTGCCTTTATTCTCTCTACATAAAGGCAGCCAATCACAGAGCCGTATTCAAAGCATTGCGCTGGAGCACACGGACTATATAGTACCGTTTGTGAACACGGGTATTAGACCCACATTGTCATATGTTTATGCCTCTTTCTTCTTACTTTATCTGTAAGAAAACTGACTAAAAGATAGTATTCATTTATATCTGTGACAAAACTCATGACTTACCTTGCCAATACTAGGTTGTTTGTCACCCAACGCAACCATAAGAATACAATCAGCCTGACGGATACATCGCTGCGTCCATTGTGTGAGGCTCGGATCGCACTGGTATAAGGCCACCTATGGGTATAAAACATGTATAAAACTCATTGTTCGATTCTGAATTGAGTCTTATAGTGCGAGAGCCGGCTGCAAAAATACCTACCTCATCGGCTACCCCAATAGGCTATGTTTAGATCGTTAACCGACACTTAAACACGTCAAAAAAATCAGGTCTGCCAGAGCCGATCCTGCCGGGTCATAGAAATAATCGATACTTTTTGACGTAATTTTTTAGTAAAAATTACGTCATAAGATACCCGAATGAAAGTGCTGGCAGCAGTTAACCATTGATTAGTTATGTAAAAAAAAGTGGGTCTGCCATTGCGCACCCTGCCGGAAGTACTTGGCAGACCCCTAAAATATGCCCTTCTGACACACTAAACCTACCTCATCGAGTACCCGGATGGGACCAACGCTAAATAATAACCAAGATGCCCCTGATAATGGATCAAAAGGTCTGCCAGGTCTAAGCTTGCCGGAACTTAGTGTTCAAAGCATTTGAAGTTGATAGGGAGCATACTTTCACCTGAAGTCAAAACAACATTATTTTGTTTCTTTTATACAAATTTATGAATATTAACTGCTTTTCTTATCACAACATGAAATAATAATAAATAGACCAAGAAAACCAAATAGGTACATAAAAACCATCGCGCGAAAACGAGACAGCTATAGTTTGTTTGTTATTAGTATCACGAGACACGTTAGAGGCCGATTCCTGCTTCGATTAAAAAAGCATTTAAAAGTCTTAACATAAAAAATACTGAAGACTTATGGGGCATTTCTGTAAGGGTTCTTGGAGTTATAATTGACACCATTGCCCCTATACTTGTAGGCATATTCAGCCAATGTTTAGATAGCGGTACATTTCCCGATTTGATGAAACATAGTAAGATAATACCAATCTTCAAATCGGGCTGCAAGAATAACCCCTCTAATTATAGACCCATTTCTGTGCTTCCAGCACTAAGTAAAATTTTTGAAAAAATTATGCTTGATCAGATGATGTTTCATTTCAACGTAAACGGGATATTGCACAGTCGCCAGTATGGTTTCACGAAAGGTAGGTCGACCACAGACGCAGGAGTGAAACTAGTCACTCAAATTTTGGAATCCTGGGAGAGCTCTCAGGATGCTGTTGGCATCTTCTGTGATCTCTCCAAGGCTTTTGACTGCGTTGACCACAATACACTTATTTGTAAATTGCACCATTACGGAATTCGTGGACGAGCTGCTGACCTCGTTTTTTCTTATCTATCAAATAGACAGCAAAAGGTGGGTGTCAATGGTGCTATATCGTCGGGGTCTCTGGTTAAGATGGGCGTGCCTCAGGGCTCAATTCTTGGGCCTTTTCTATTTCTAGTTTATATAAATGATCTCCCTTTTATGATGTCCAATTTATCTGATATAATTTTATTTGCTGATGATACTTCCCTAATTTTTAAAATAGATAGAAAAGATAGGGACGTTTTACATGTCAATGAGAGCCTAACTGTTCTTTCCAAATAGTTTACAGCCAATAATCTATTACTTAATGCAAATAAAGCAAAATGACTTAGATTTTCTCTACCAAATGTACCCCAAGTAGGTTTAAATTTAATGCTTGATGGCAACAAACTTGATACAATTAATGAAACCGTATTCCTAGGTATAACTATTGACTCAAAATTGCAGTGGGGTGCTCACATTACTGCCCTGTCGGCGAGGTTAAGTTCTGCTGCATATGCTGTTAGGAAAATTAGGCAGCTGACTGATGTGGCTACAGCTAGGCTAGTATACTTCGCTTATTTCCACAGCATTATGTCCTACGGCATTCTGTTGTGGGGCTCGGCAACTGACGTCGATTCGGTTTTTATTTTACAAAAGAGAGCAATCCGTGCCATTTACAACCTGGGTTCCCGCGAGTCCCTTAGAAACGTGTTTAATGTTTTATTTTATGTGTTTAATGTTTAATTTAATTAAAATACTCACTTTGCCGTCTATCTTAGAAAATATTTTATATGTACGCAAAAATTTGCATTTGTTTAATGTTAGGAGTGATTTTCATGATAAAAATACACGGGATAAACATAAAATTGTGATACCTAAATTTAGACTAAGCAAAACTAGTAAGTCATTTTTGGGCAATGGCGTACGTTTTTATAACAAACTGCCGAAATCTGTAACAGATCTTACCGAGGGAAAATTCAAAACCCATATTAAACGTGTCCTCACTCAAAAAGCATACTACAAGATTAAGGACTACGTCGAGGACAGAGATGTTTGGCTCTAGTTCCTGCACGTGTGGTTTCCCTGGTACCTCATTAACGACGTATGTGTATGTCTATTAACTATCCTCAATTATGATTATTTATTTTTTATTTTTATTGCTATCATTACTCTCAAGATATCTTTTATCTTACTCTATAATGATTTTTTGTTTAAGTTATGATGACATTTAAGTACGTCAATTGTTTTATATAATTTAGCTTCATTTTATTTTTTGTAAATGTGAGAACTTTGTGGACTTGCCTATACATATAATTGTGTAAATTACTATTATTCATATTGTATTTTTTTTTTCTTCTTCTACATTTTTTTTTCCCTTTTTGGTTAAATTTTGTACTCAAGACTTGGTACTATACTCCAAGGTCTGTGGTCAAGACTACATTGTTCTCTCTCATAGTACCTACTGTATTCACTGAAATTGTAAAAGATATCCCTTTTTTTTAAAAGAGTAACCATGGAGTTTCTTGCCGGCTCTTCTCCATAGGAAACGACTAATTGGAACCGTGCACCTAAATTCGACTTTTCATAAGCGCCTGTATTGGTTTATGTGAAATAAAATTATTTGATTTGATTTGAACTATAGCTGTCTCGTTTTCGCGCGATGGTTTTATGTACCTATTTGGTTTTCTTGGTCTATTTATTATTATTTCATGTTGTGATAAAAAAAGCAGTTAATATTCATAAATTTGTATAAAAGAAACAAAATAATGTTGTTTTGACTTCAGGTGAAAGTATGCTCCCTATCAACTTCAAATGCTTTGAACACTAAGTTCCGGCAAGCTTAGACCTGGCAGACCTTTTGATCCATTATCAGGGGCATCTTGGTTATTATTTAGCGTTGGTCCCATCCGGGTACTCGATGAGGTAGGTTTAGTGTGTCAGAAGGGCATATTTTAGGGGTCTGCCAAGTACTTCCGGCAGGGTGCGCAATGGCAGACCCACTTTTTTTTACATAACTAATCAATGGTTAACTGCTGCCAGCACTTTCATTCGGGTATCTTATGACGTAATTTTTACTAAAAAATTACGTCAAAAAGTATCGATTATTTCTATGACCCGGCAGGATCGGCTCTGGCAGACCTGATTTTTTTGACGTGTTTAAGTGTCGGTTAACGATCTAAACATAGCCTATTGGGGTAGCCGATGAGGTAGGTATTTTTGCAGCCGGCTCTCGGACTATTATTTGAAACGGTAAAAAGTAGCGCATACAATCAATCCTAACGTCAAAGCGCCAGAAGTAAGCTCTCAAAAGTGGACCTATATGATTTTTAAATGGGACGTATTTAAACACACGTTAAATTAATGAAAATAACAACCAAATATTTTTAGGCACACTTCGTAAATAATGCTTTCCACTCCAAAATCAATGGTTAGCAATATAATCAATCAAAAAAGTGGAAGTGGAAAGTGTTCGGCGAACCGAATCGTTTCTGCCACTCGGGTTGGGTTGAGTTAAAATAATTTTAGGACTCCCCACTAGTAATTCTTTTTTTTTTGTTGATTCTTTTATCTCCCCACTAGTCATTAGATTGTTTTTGTTGATTCTTTTATTAATTTTCTTATGATGTACTTACAAAACCACTTAACTACTGTAACCGCCAACAAAAAGATTATAGTTGTAGTTAAATAAAAAACTTCATGTAAATGAATGTCTATTCTTTTGAAAGTACCTTATGTTTATCCTCTTGCTGTGCGAGCCAGGAGCTGAGTCTGTACTCATTGTTAGGATCCATGATGGTCAAACCGAGCAGTTTTCTGATCACGTCCGAAGTAAGACGAACTGTCGGTCCTGCAAACGGTATTAATTGACAATTTGATATACAGGGTGTAAAAAGACCCATCACATAGCCGAAATCTACGCACTCTGTACATCAAAGTAAATAACATTGACCAAAAATAATTGCTGGGAAACGACTTTTATTTTTTGGCATAAAAAAAACGTTGTTTTTTGTAGCGCGCAATGTGTGGTTGTGGCGATGCCGCGCGTTTGTGTGCGTGCAGCGGCCACACAGCTGAGCCAAGGCGGTCGTGTGCGTTTAATATTCATTGCGTTTTTATAACTTCAAATTAGTAATTTGTTAGGAAAAAAGTCTAGTATTATGACTTGGAATTCATTTTTGAAAAAACTAAAAAAAAAATGTATACTTTGACGTTCAATATTTCCAAAACCAATGATTTCCCAGGTATGGTCTAGTAGAAAAAAATTATCCCAATGATGGGTAGAATATGTGGTTTTCATTATCGTTAAGGGTCTTTTTACACCCGATATGTTAAGCCTGGCGTCGACTACAGCCAAAACGCGTCGAATCGAGTCGAGTCGCATTTGTTCCGTGTGAGGCGAAACGGACAGTAATCGCAAGTCGTTAAAACAGAAATTCGCGTAAAAAGCAATGTGCGCGAGTTATGCGACTCGGCGCGTCTCGGCTCGTCGCTAATCGACGCAGTTTTATAGTAAATGTATAGGAGGCGAATTATTGCGGTTCTATTCGACTCGACTCGGCGAGCCTAGTGGCCGCCAGCTTTTATAGGTTATTAGATTATTTTGTGGGAAAAAAAAATATAACGATCTACATTAATGTCATATAAATATAGACTTACCAATAGCGCTAAGAGAATGGTATAGCTCGTACGTGAAGGCCGTTAGCGGTACGTCATCGCTGACGGGCACGACGGCCACTGTGGAGAAGTTGTGCTGCGACGGGCGCGGCTCTATAGCTGCCGCGCCACCTAAACCTGCTGTTGGCTTCTGCCATGAACCTGAAGTTTGAAACACGTATTTATTTATGCTGCAAATATTTGGTAATGTCTAAAGTTTGGTGACATAGCCAGGTGAGAAAAAGTTAGTATAAATGTGAGGAAACTTCAGCTTCAAAACTTCAAAATAAATTTATTCGAAGCAGAGTAGAATTACTTAGTTATTTTTGAACGTCAATGTTACAACAGCCCCCAAAAATGTCCACCCTTCGAGAGTAATCTGCAAACGATTAAAAATCGTATTTTAATTCTGAATTCTCTCTAAGAAATATAAAGATAGGCGGACGAACAACCCTGCATATACGATTGCTATTATAATGTAAGGTTACTGACTCTATTCATCTGTCTGTTCATGGTTCTGTAGCCCGATTGTTTTGAAGTAGGAAACATGCAGTAATCTTGCAGGTTTCTTTAATCGTCCAGTTTTCGTTTACTAAAACTATCAAAATGCGTGGTTTTGATTTTGTGGTTAAACAATTTGAAAGAGAGACGGAGAGAACATACTTTATTGTACACCAAAATTGTAACACAGCTCTTATACAATATAACGAAAACTGTACTATTTAGGAACCCAGGATGATTCCTGCACCTTTCCTGCTCCAAAAAATACCTGAATTAGCCTTAAGATAAGTGACTCATAATTAAAAACTTACCTAAAATCCTATGACCCAGCAAATTGATCAGCCTGGTCACCACAACAGGGAACCTAAGCTTAATAGCATTGAACAGTCCTTCTGGCAGCTTTGCTAACTCCGAGTCCCTGACTGCCATGACCGTGGTACTTCGTCTCGTTTGCGTCACCATCTCGACTATTCCGACTAAGTCGCCTTTGCCGTACTCTCCGACTAGCTCCTTCTTGCCGTTAGGGTGTGTGATGACTGAACGGAGCCGACCGCTTAGGACTATGAATGTGGATCCGGACTCTTCGTCTTGCCGGTACACGGCGCGGCCAGATTCGAGGAATACCTGGGGAGTTTGAAGTAGGTTGGAGTATTGTTTCGTGAGTCACATTCATATTAAATTTATGATTAGTTACGGTTTACTCACGTGCATTTTTTGGGGATTGCCCGACTACTCTCTGACACAAACGGAGCCCTTAATTATGAGCTGAACACGTGGCGATGTCGCGAGTCGAACTCAGGTTCGTGAGTAAACCGTAACTAATCATAAAGAGTATTGTTTTGTACATAGATAGACAGGTTTTTAAGACGCTACCATTATTTGACACATTGAGCGTTCGGCAATACGCCAGTTGATATACTAACTACCTACTAATTATTGCCAAAAATAAAAAGCCTTTCATAAAACTCGCATTTTCTTCAGAAGGAAGTTCTTCCAGCTTCTTATATTCGAAAATAACTTAAGGTTAACCGAAGCGCAAGCCACACCGCGAGCTAAGCTAACTTAACTCAGCTTAGGTCACGCAGCTTAGCGTGCAACCAGCTAAGCGAGCTAAAATATCTAAGGCCACACCGGAAACAAATGATAACAATATGTTAGCTTGACACGCATGGGGGTGAAGGAAAACAAAAGACCGACAAAGTTCACTAACTTTAGCTGGGTTCTGGTTAGATAGCCCACATAGTTCAGTTACCTCGCTTAGCTTAGCTCTGTAGTTCGCGGTGTGAATCGAAGATTGAAAAGACGCCACAGCTTCGTGAGCTTAAGCTAAGCTATGTTAGTTTAACTCGCGGTGTGTCCGATGATTAAGACACATACAACGCTCATTTGCGACAAGAACGTGTTGTCTATTATTACAAAAGATGGTTTAAACCAAGACTAAGGTAAACCCAGGTTTAAAATATACCCATCACTTTCTTATGTCATATAACAAAAAGAGACGGGGCTATATCAAAACCAAGGTTTTTCTTAGACCATCTTTTGTAATAAGGGGGGTTAAGTCCAAATACCGGATTTTTCAGAAAGCGCCTTTGGCAGTTTGGAATAAAGGCGTTTTATGAAAAATCCTGTTTTCGGACTTAACACGTTTTTGTCGCAAATGAGCGTACCCCTTACATATAAAAGATTGTCATTTTTAAACACTGATTAAGTTACACCTATCCTTGTCACTTGTATGCCAATTAAAAGAGATAGCAACAGACTTGAAAGCCATTTTATTTAAACAACCTTTAACCATTATTTATAAGTACATTGATAATCACTTACCCAATCTAACGCGAAGTCCACCTGTCTGACGAACGGTGATAGTCTTCGCACCACTGTGTTAGCAATATGCAAGACTACTGAAGGTCTTTCCCTCATGATGCTGTACACCGTCGTCTTGGACAGCAGTCCGATACGAGAGAAGTGCTTCGCTCGGATGGAGAAGAAGCTAGGCTCGCCTGTTAGGACGGCTAGACCACCTTCCACTTCACCTGAAGAAGAATATCGAAAATGAAATGTTGCTGGCGCCGCGATCCTTACTAGGGTTCGCCACTGCAGGAACACCCTTATTTTTGTGATCACAGGGGGAAGCTGTCCGTACAGCAGTCGATTTGTGTTTAACCCGATTACGTGAAGAATGGGATTGAAAATGTGGGATGCATTAAGAGTTTCCACGGGTGACGATACTCAAGTACGTCCGGCGCACTCTGGGCAGTCAGCCCCGCTGCCAACCTTGCTGACTGCTAATCTTTTCACCACAGCATGAACTAATATCGTATAGCTCATACGGAAACAAAAGGAAGGACTACTGATGTCGTAATTTGCGTTTCCCTCACGCATGTTCGTCACTGAAAGTGGTTCCATGATTTCTAAATGATTCTTAAAATATTCGAGATGCAAAATCAAAAACGGGACTATTATCTGAAGCTGGCCAAACACTCTCACATCACGAAATATTAATGTAGAATAAAAAACCACAAGCACCGACTTATGAAACTGTTAATTTTACAATATGGTAATTATTTTACTTCATTCAGTTCTGTTTAAGTCTGTTTTTAGTATTTAAATAAAAAAATCTCGGTCTACATACCTTTAAAAAAAGATACGCATCGAATTCAAAACCTCATTTCCTGAGTCGATTAAAAAAATATCTATTCGAACACTTAAATATCAAATGAACACTTAAATCATATTATCTCACCTGGATATGCAGTGAACATGTGAACCTCGCCTTCTCCTTCCGCCACTCTTTGTGAAACCAGCAGAGCTCCAGATAACAGATACACCAATGCCACATCCTGAACACAAACAGACATTTAACAATTTTGTTTTTGTGTTACAATAACTTAACAATGGAGTAGAAAGCGCTGTTGCTAACTAATATTGTTATCCTTTGTCGCAAATTACAACGATGACAATGGAGAAGGCAATGAATGAAACAAAAAATAAAACATTAAAGATTATTTAAATAAAAAAAACACATTAATAGAAATAAGTGACATTCTAGTGGGAATTATTAATAACAACAGTTTCTGCACCCTGATTCGATTAGTCAGTTGTCGAATGATACGGTTTGCTATCTCCTTTCCCTCGTTGCAAGAGTCGTAGAAGAAACGAGATAACCAACCGAATCAGTCGACAACTGCTTATCGAAAAGGTTCTGAATCGGAGCTCTGTATAAAAGTTTAATGTGGCTGCTAGCTAATCTCTAAATAGTATAAATTGAAGTCGCTTTTCGCGTCTGTCTGTTTGTCCGCTTACATCTTTTAAACTACTCAATATATTTTAATGCGGTTTGCATCTTAATATAGGTAATTTCTTCTGGAAGGTTTTAAGCTATAAAACGTATCCGGGGAACGACGGGGCGGGTCGATAGTACTACATAAGAAGCAAAGAATCTTAACGATTTTAGATTAAGTCAGATAAAAATGGAAACTCTTTATTTAGCGCATCCTTCCTATCGTATACTCATTTTACAAAATATTATCTTGTTAAGACCCAAATTCAGTAGCAGAATAAACTTGTAGATTGAACGAACCCATAAAATATTGTTAAATTCAATATACTAGGTCAAAAGGTCCAGTCCAATCGATTACCCGAAAATTTGCTAATGTATCAATACTAATTGTCGCCAATTTACGAATAGAAGATCAACGAGATTTCTGAGCTGTCGGTCTTTTTCGTCGCTACTAGTCATTATGACGGTGATATGGTTTTATTATGGTATATAGAACTGTCAATGTATCACACTCAAACCATACCTGAGTGATTTCTGGCTCACCGCGGACATTATAATACAGCTTATGAAAGGAAATTAAAAACCAAAAATTACAAAACGTTAAATAATTTCCTAAAAATTGAGCAACATTTTGCATTTTACCCGCAATTTCGATTACCAAAGAGCTTTAAACACAGTCTTCAAAAGCATTCTGTTTTAGATTACGCTTATTCGACGCGTTTACTATATTATCAGAAACATACCTTATGACTTTCTTCCTTCATGATGTAAGTGCCGGCCGGCAGGTCCCTAACTTGGACGTTTCCGCGCAAGACTGTATCGGCATCAAGTCCTAACTCCTTCACGAAAGCCTCTGTTGCTATTTGGATTAACGCCTGAAAAATATAAGCACATAAAATATCGAAGAAATTGGTGCAGATTCTCTTGTTAACCAACCAAAAAAAAATTTTAGAATTCTAACAGACAGCGCCAGCGTGAGAAAAGGACGGTGATAGATAAGAACTAAGTTAGAGCTCTTACACACGAGCGGCATGTTCCCAACGGCAGAGATAACTGCAGCCGTCGACGCGCGTCGGCGGCAACTGTCGACGCGTCGACGGCAGCAGTCGACCTATAGCGACACTTGCAGTTGTTGCCGCTGCCGCTGATCTTCGAAGTTGAAATTGTTGACGGCTGCAGTTATCTCTGCCGTTGGGAACATGCCGCTCGTGTGTAAGCGCTCTTAGAGATGTCAAACTAATTTACGCCTTGAACTTCACTGTGTTTTCTATTAATCTATTGCGAGTATGTGATGCTGTTAATAGTTGATGGGCATTTCAGGCTACACATTGCCTTAAAGCGTTAATCTCTTTTACAGGCCTCTTTAGGCCGAAATTTATTTAGAGATTATCGGACTCGAATGTACAGTACCTACTTCGCATTAGTACACTTATTAAAGCATAATAAGGGATTAAGTTCAAGGGATTTCTAACGCACCTGTTCGTCGAGGTTTTCGGTGTTATGCTTCTTGAAGGAAGAACCCTCTCTAGCCCTCTGTAGGGACGGTGTCGGTTGGACATCAGGTTGCTGCTACAAAAAATAATACAGTTTAAACTTCCATTCACAGGAAGAGGGTGGAGTTATTAATAGCCATATTCGAGCTACCCTCGTCCTATTTAGCTGGGTTATCGACTGCAGAACGCGCCACCCGGATGTTTAGTGTGTATGTGTCACATAGTTCAGGGGGTTTACGTCCCGAACTAGAGTATGGCAAGTCGGGAAGTAAAGCCTACTGCAACCCCAAAATTGTTTTGTAAAAAAGCTTGCGTTGACCGATTGCAGGCTTGTTTCACTTCGCACTTGTAGTAAAAAAAAGATAGGCTGTGACATAGATACAGGTAAGTATTATTTATAAGTAAGAGCGTGGGTCTCACCTGCGGCGTGTTGGACGCTATGTCGGGCACCATGTCGGGTCTCTGGCGGCGCCCCGACACGTGTATGGGGGACGAGCCCTGGTGCCCGCCCTCCTGCATGCCCGGATCATGGGGTTAGTTAGGAGATCACACGGTTATTTATGGTAACAACGCGGAAATTGTGTGATAAATTAGTTATACGGATTATTGTAGATTTCAATAGGTTATGCGGACTCTGGCTCCTAATAATGATATTAAACAATCACTAAAACCCAGGGTAACTGTAAATTAATTGTGACATACCTATATATTTTCACTGTGATCGTTCTTTGTAAAAACTAATTCTTTTATTAACTGCAAACAGAAGGTGCCTACATGAAGATGTTATATCTTCTTCTAATTAATAAAACACAGGGGGAGAATTCTACTAACAGAAACTTTTATCAGACAGATTACAGAAAATTGACAAAATGTTTGGTTTTGTTTTTCTTGTCAAACAATTTGATAGTTTTTGTAAACGAAAACTGTCTGAATAAACGTTTCAGTTGCAATTGATAAAAGTTTCTGTTAGCAGAATTGGGGTCCTGACTGACCTAAATAGAAAAGATTAAATAGGGGATGAAAGTTTACAAATCCCATTGGACACTCGGCTAGTCCGAAAATAATCCGTAGAACTAGATTATTTTTATATTATGAAGTTTAATGAAAAATACATTCAGGACAAACAAAGGTAGAAAAACATTTTAATCGATTTTTAATTTCTCCGTCCATTCGTACTAGCCGACCAAGCCAAATAAGCGAGTGAGTGCAATGCAGAGCCTCCTCGCCCCACAGGCAAACGCAGTACCGCCTCTGGTACCGCGTTCGCCTGTTTGCCGTACTTGGTGGTGTGTAGTAATAAAATTGAAGGGTTATTTACAAAAACAGCATAACTGGAATTTTCATCCTTTTTATCCTAAGTGTTCTTATAAATATTTTACAGTAATGTGAAGCATTTAAGATTAAAATAATACATCATTTAATTCATAACATATTCAACATTAACATAAATTAAATTCAAATTTTTATCTTTAACATTGACAATGCTATGAAGCATTTTGTCTGCTTTGAAAAATTTAACGAAAAAAAGTTATGCTGTTTTTGTAAATAACCATTCAATTGCGCGTGACTTCACGTTTGACAGTGGTCTACTTGGCTTGGTCGGCTAGTACATAAGAAGTTCACCTGCGGGTTCTTGTGACACACGGTGTCCCAAGATAAGTATCCACCTAACTGACGTTTGGGTTCTGAACATAACGAACACACTATCGAATATCGAATGCCGCATTTTATACTCAAGTGGACACTTTTCTTGGGGCACCGTGTGTACTTGGCTGATAATGAGTAAAAGTTATGTGGCAAGGCACAACTTGGGATAGGCTTATCTAACAAAAGACTGTGAACTGCGAATTGCTTGATTGTGTACCACAACATTTTCTTCCAAACCTAACGCAGTCCTGCCTAATACCACACTCAGTAAACCCATGCTATAATAATGAGGGTAGTTTACTCACGAAATGTTCCGACATAGCCCTCTCGCTGTGATGAGGAGAGTGCATGTTCCCTCCGCTGTCAACGTTCATCTTAGCAGATTTGCCGGGAGATGACGCCACTGTCGTTGGACGACGTTTGTCGCGGCCCTGCGAGGTTTGAGAACAAATTGTAGTTTGTATGACTATTTTAGTCACTATGAAGTGAATAATACCTTCGATATAAAGTCAGTTTTTTATTTGGGGCCGTCCATTAATCACGTGAGGCTCGAAAGAGGGAGGGAGGGGTTTTGAAAAAATCACGAAATATCACAAGGGGGGAGGGGGGGTGTAGTAAGATATCACGTGTATTTATTTTTTCATCAAACGCGCGATTTCTAAACCGAAAAGCGAAAATTATTATGCCAGTCATAAACAACCTGCAAATTTTCTGTCTAGACATTTTTACCATGGTCCTTAATTTCAGAATAAAATTAGATTATACTTTATGCCTAAAAGATAATATTCTAAAAAATTTAAGATTCTTTTTAATACATGCGATTTTGGGTGGGGTGGGGGGGTAGTGTTAAAGCTCACCACGTATCACTAAGGGGGGGGAGGGGTTAAAAAATGCTAAAAAACATCACGTGATTAATGGATGGCCCCTTTAAATATTATTTTTATTAGATAGACCAAATAGGCACTTTTAAAACGTCAAAATTAGTTGCACGGTTCCAAAAGGTAGGTTCTATGGAGAAGAGCTGGCAAGAAAATCCATGAATACATTTTTAAAAAAAAGTAATCTTTTGTGGGTAAAAACATACCGGGTTGACCAACTCAGCGCTCAATCCTAGGTACTGATGCAAAGCGGTAAACGTCACCCTCTGCAGACGCACCATAATAATCTGAAAATACAATTAATGTTTATTAAACTTACTCAGTTGAAATTAAAATTATTCAGGCCTTAATGAGGCTGAGGCTATACTTAGTAGCGACGCGAACTGCGACTCATAAAACGATTGAAACAAATCTCTAAAGATAATGAGTAGGATGTAATATACACTTGGGAGCAAAGAAATAGAGCCACTTCTTTTTTCACGTGTCCTGGTTATTACTTTTGGTTTCATGAATCATTCAAAATACAAAAAACTACCCTCATTGTAAAGGTTATCAAATAATCTTTTAGGCGATATAATGTTTAGAATTGATCTGTTCCTTAATACCAAAAATAATAACAATTATACCTACGTGAAAAATAGAAGTGGCTCGATTTATTTACTCCCAAGTATAGTTCAAAAGGTAGTTCATTAATGTCGTTGGCACGCAAAGAATACATTATTCTTTAAATAGTATAAATTGAAGTCGCTTTTCGCGTCTGTGTTTGTTCGCTTACTTCTTCTAAACCACTTAATAAATTTTGATGCAGTTTTCATCTTAATTTAGGTAATTTCTTCCGGAAGGTTTTTAACTATAAAACGTCGAGTGACGCCAACGCGGGTCGCTAGTATATTAATATTCACGTACAACGTGTATATTGAAGCCACACGGCTACAATATAAGCAAAAAGCACTGTTGCTATTAATTGTGGCTTCGGCTAAAAACTAAAGAATCCAAAACAAAAGTAATATCATGTTATTAAAACGTTATAACAAACAAAATTTTGAACTGACCTGTATAACTCGGACAAATATATCCGGGTACTCTTTGAACACCTCCTGGAAGGCCCTCATGGGGAGTTTGATGACTTGGGAGTCTTCTAAAGCCTTTGCGTTCACTGTCTTGTATGGTTGAGAGTGACCCTGGAAACAAAATTACATAGAGATTAATTTATTAGAGATTTCCGTGTAGGGTTGCAACGATATATCGGCCAACGTAAATATCGATATTATAACATTGCCGATGTTATCGGTATTGCGGATATAATGGGGTTTTAGAGATATTATTCCCTTGAATTATACCTTAAACACGGATTTTCGTGGTGCGTGTCGTGCTTACTTGCTCTTATCATAAAAGCATTGTGATCAACAAAATGGAAAGAATAAAATTGCTTAATTATTCTCCCTTAATTCACAAAATATCGGTATAAAATATGCTATCGGTAAAAAGGGCAATATTATCGACTATCGAGATCTGTCTGGTGTCGATGTATATCGATACTCAAATCACCTTGCATCACTATTGCAGTATAAAACTAAATTACAAAAATATTGGTCTGGCGGAGCGATTGGTTGCTGCGCTATACGTCGCGGATTCTCGCACAAAACAAATATTTGTAAGGCCCACAGATACTTGTTTCGGGTCTGGACATTTGTGCATGTAATGTTTGTGTCTGCAGGAGAAATCAAAGTATGGGGCTACGTTATTAAAAAAAGAAAATTAAAGGCATAAATACTGGTATCACAGACATCGTCATGTAGCAAGTTACTTACAGTGAGCACATCAGTAAAACTGAGCAGTGACGTCACGCTTTCACCAGCGCGTACCACCTTCAGAGATAGACTGCTGCCATCCTGGTTCGTAATGTATACATTGACGCGGCCGTTCTGTACCACGTATACGTTTTCATCTGTGTCGCCTGCAATGTAATAACATAGGTTAAACTTCTGACTTGAAAAGGAGGGATATTCAAGGACAATCCCCAAAGAGAAAAGTAAAGTTATGTCGGAGACAAAACGTCACTGTGACCACGGGAGGGGGACAGCGGTGAGCGGGGAGCGGGGTACGAGGAGCCGCGAGCCGCCGACCTGCACCAGTACTTACTCAAAAAACACGGATCACAGATGCGCGCGTTCTTACGTCCAATATACGAACCTACCAATTATTGCAGTCCGCTATTTTATTTATAACACCTTGAAGAATCACCTACAGTTATGCTTGTAAATCATGGCTTACTGCTGACAGTATTAGATTCTAATGTGATGTACAGTATGGCCGAAATATCTTTGCCGGCCTAAATTCGCTTGCTCGGCTTGTAATTAACATTTTATCAACATCATCTTTCTACTGGCCAGTTTCAAGCAAAGATTATTTGATAGTTTTTATAGTAACTGTTTTCTAAATATACATGCGCGGAATTTCGGAGACGTTATTTTCAATGGGGCTAATACTACCGCGTTTGGTGAAACATATTTCGTTTTATAATCGTTTATAGTCGCCACTGTAAACTATGCAACTGCAAAACGCAGCTTGAAGGCAATTAGGATGTAGTCAGTGCAACTGCGTGACAACTACCGACTGGATGTGCAGACCACTTACAGTTACGATTACAAATATGAACGGAAATATGTTTCACCAAACGCGGCGTTATAAACCCTCTCCCCTTTATTACAAAAGATGATTTAAACAAAGACTAAGGTAAACCCAGGTTTAAAATATACCCATCACTTTCTTATGTCAGATAACAAAAAGAGACGGGGCTATTTTGAAACCTAGGTTTTTTTTAAACCATCTTTTGTAATAAGGGGGTACAGGTCGGCCAAGGTATTTCGATCGTACTGTAAGATGCTGCTGTATCGCCAGGATTAGTCGCATATCCACATTTTGAAACATATAGCTTCTATACGAAAATAGCTCATGCTGAGTCATAGCCAGCCAGCAAGGTTGGTAGTGGGGCTGACTGCCCAGAGTGCGCCGGAAGTACTTAAGTAATGTCACTCGTGGAGGCTCTTTTCATGCACCCCCAACATATAGCTGATTTAAATTAATTGTGGAAGGCAACACAGCGGGTATTTTGGGGCAATTTAAGAAATATCTAGGTTCAACAGACTGTAAAGGCAGAGTTAAATAAAAATTGTTTCTCTTCTATCTTAGTGACACTTACCGACTTTAAACAGGAAAGCGCCAGCGGGTAAGTTGAGGATCTCAGTATGCTTGCACAGCATGAGGAACACGGGCTTCTCGAAGTGACCAAACACCCTTATGCTATGCAGCATATACAGGGCGTCTGGTGGAACTCGGTCATCACTCGTCAGATCTTCTTCTAAGTACTCTGCTGGCGGTTCCAACACCTGAGTGCAGAGATACATTGCTTAGCCGTTGCAACTTAAGTTGTGAAACAAATAAGTTATTTTAATGCAGTTTCTGGTTTTACAAAAACTGTCATTAAGGATATTAACAATAAATCAATGTCAAGATTATCATCATAAATACATACTTGTTTTGTATTTAGAAATTGGGAACTCAACTTGCCATTTAGCACTTTAACAAAACAATGGGTACTTGCAAAAATAACAATAATATAAGGTTTTGGTACAAAATTAGTAATTATAATTATTGTATTTATAAATGTGACGAGAGCATCAGCCATTTGCGTCATTGCAAAAATTCGAACAATGCCCTACCTCCACCTGGACCCTTCAAACACCTTGATCTGCATATTTTTACCTTGATAACCTACGAGTACCTAATCTTGAAGGTTGTATATAAATTAGATAAATACAATTTTATGTAAATATTGCCTAGTCAGTTCCCAAAAATTTGTTGGGGTCGACTTCCAAACTACCCAGTTTCGGCTGAATATCAATATTAAAATACCGTAAAACCATCGATCCCGGGCATCATACAAATACCTATGACAGTTCTTACAGGTAGTTACGAAAGTCTGACAACCTGTCTAACCTTAGGATATCGGCATTGCCCAATTGGATTCCGGAGGTCTGATAGCAGTCTCTCCGTTTAAAATACTGGTATCGAGCCACATCTAGTTAGACTTTAGCCCAATTTAATTAACATAAGATTTTGACTTATAGCGGATTGCTGTGGGCACGGTTAGTGGAAGAAGCCATATTTGACTTCTTCCGATCCCAAGACTATGTCGCAGGGCTAACTTTTAAGTCTAAAATTACACTTTAACTTACAGTTAAACTCATACCCTATAATAGTAAAGTATTAAGCTATTTTACTCATACACACTCCACACTCTCACACTATCACACAAACACACACTCATCACACAAATACGCGCATTTTTGTCTACTAGTTCTGTGCAAGACTCTTTCGTTGATTTATTTTGCCATTATAATTAACCAACTTGTTACCATTGAGTTAATTTATTTGTATTTTTACATTGTTTACACTCAATTACAATTCTTTAGATTATGCTAAGTGGAAGAGCGGAGTCTCCTAACACAAGCAATTCTTGCCTAAAAGGTGTTCTCCAAATCTTAAAGTTGTGCTTTTTGTAATTGAAATAAACATTTTGATTTTGATTTGATCTAGTTAGACTGGAAGTTGACCCCAACATACATGGAAAAAGGCTAGAAGGAAGGAGTGATTATGTATGGCCATAATTATTACCTCACGACCGTTCAAGACAACGCTTTTTTAATACCTCCATATTTACTGTTCAGTGGGAGTTTGTTAGCTAATTAGACGAAGACCATTATTCTAAAACCAGCTCACCTTCAATTGTTCAGGAGCAGTCTCTTTTTTAAGCTGCAAGAGTTTCCTAGCGAACCGCATAACAGCGCGTCTCTTCCTTCCCTGTCCCGAGTTGGAGATGGACTTGACCTTCCTCAGCATCCTCCGTCCGTAGAACAGCATCTTGTCTCGTTTACGGAACCTCTTTACGGGGTCACCTGCGGCACCAGCACCGCTTGTAGCGCCGGTCATTTCTGGAAAGATTTTGTTATTAGTTGTTGTATTTCGTGTGACTTTTATGACACTGACATAAGGTTGATATTGATTTCATTTCGCAATTAGAAATCTATAGTCAAGTATGTCGAAGGACAGATGGCCGTTGGAACAGATGAATCCTTAAGTGGAGAGAATCGGCAAAAGCAGCGTAGGACGCCCCTACCCAGATTGACCAACGACCTGAAGAAGGTACCTGGGGTGGACTAGATGCGAAAGGCGGAAGACCAAGTGTTATGACGAAACTTGGGAGAGGCCTATGTCCAGCAGTGGACTGCGATAGGTTTAGTTATGCTATGAAGCTCGGTAATCATTTTGTACACTTCTGAGACTGAATAGAATACTGAACACGGAATTTTGGAAGCATATTTCTGAGCTAATATGAACAGTGCCTTAGGGCAAATCAGGATATGGGGTAAATTTGGTCAAATTGATTTACCCTAGAATTTGATGAGTGCGACGCCATTTCTGCCTCTCATTTCAGTCTGCGTAACAATATTTTGACAACACATTCTCCGGCAAATTCATTTGAACGAATTTACCCCATATCTGGAATTGCCCCAACAAATCTCACTTCCTAGATGATAAATAAACATAAAAACTACAATAAAATATTACCTTTCGAGCGCAATCTTCTATAATAGTAGAAAAATACGACCACTAAGGATACGAGAAGACAACCGCAAATTGACCACATCAACTGTGAACAAAAATAACACTTGTTACAAATACACATAAGATTCAAATTCAATTTACAAGACATGTATTTTAAGTTATGGCTTTTAGTATAACTACATTATAGGAATTTATTCATGTTTAGAAGTAACTGGTTTAACGTCAAGTTTATTGTGAAAACATACGGCGAAGCGATATGTGCGAGCACGTCTCTAAAAGGTCAAATGAAAATGTCGCAGTTATGCCAAAAAATGGTGTTTCTTAATTCCTAAGTGTTTAGGCACTTTCTTTCGTTTAGGCAATTCAAATAAACTTTTCTCTCAGAGTAACGTCTTGTCACGTCAATTTTTTTTTTTATGATTTCCCTTTTATTGACCTTTGCTAGAGTGCAAAGTGTCCGAATGTCTTTCTTGACCCCGCCATAAAAGTCTTCGGCCTTCCTCTGGATCTCCGCCCGGGAATAGTTAGACGCAGCACCTCGTTGTATTCAGTGGGCTTATACAGGTATTTTTTTTAAGTAGGATACGTGCATTTCGCCTTCTTATTTCTTTAATAGTGGTTTTCGTTTACAAAAACTATCAAATTGTTTGACAACAAAAACAAAACCAAACATTTTCGTAAACAAAAACTGTACGATTATAGAAAACTGACAGCACCCTGCACGTTTCCTGGTTCAAAAAATACCTGAATAATTATCCTTCAGATTGCTTTTTCTTAGCGTTCGATCGCTCGAATAGATCCACTCGCTACCAGTGATTAATAAAACATTTGTCTCAGAAATAAACTGCGCGTGACAGCCTCGAAACTACATGCATGTGTTTCCATAATACAAGGCTTGCCTTTCGACCTACGCATGTTTATCAAGTAAACAGACAAAACCTTCAAACTGTTGGTTAATTTGGCAAAGAACATCAATGTTTCTTTAAATTACAATTGTAAAAATTTTGCATAAGTATTGGCGTTAATTTCTTATTGATATAATGGCCCAGCTGAGCTACAACTACAACAGCTGTTGTAGTGTATAATATTGACATACGCTCTTGTGAGGGGGATCCCGAGGTTTGTCAACATGTGACTTATTTACGAGCATATTAATGCCCTATATTATCATATACCCACATGCAATGACCAAGAGGAACTGTGGCGAAAAACAACCGCGTGGATCATTCTACTTGCGAGGTTAAGCGGGGAGCTTCGAAACCCCTCCGTGCCTCACAGATCACGTTAAATCATCGGTTCCGGCTGCCATACGAATACTTACGACAGTCGTCACGGCTTAGCATATCGGCCCTTCCCCCTGATTAATCATTAGTCGTTAATGTAACTCCTGAACTGTTTGTACTCCCCCCGTTACAAACATGCATCGTGGCTATAGATATGTTTCCAACTTTTTGTCTTTTAACATCTCTCTCAGTCTCAACACCCTATGAGAACAGCTGCAGTGGCCTGGGACCACTTCGTCACCCTTCGCGCTAACTGTCATTATCGACTAGAAATTGATAATTTTTCAGTAGTTGCGTTAGCTGTGGCTTTATTAATGAATTAATAACTTTTTTATATTGCTTTTACTCTTTAAGTTAGTAGTTGTCCTAAAGCCCTAAGGTATCTATTTATTTATTTGTATTCATTTGAAGCAGATACGTCACTCTGAGAATTTCTCAGAAAAATTATAAATTGCTAGTTATGGCAGTTAGCGCAGAGGGTGACGACTTGGTATCATAATCAAAATCAGCCCTTTACTGTCCCACTGCTGGGCAAGGGCAGAAGCCGCACGAGAAGACTCTCAGGCCCAGACTCCACCAAAGCGGAGATGTCTCGTAAACAACCAATAGGAATTCGTTTTGAGTTGAAGCTAAGCGGAGAGATTTGAAAATAACGCAATCCTATTGGTTGATCGAGACATCTCCGCACATATCCGCTTTGGTGGAGTCCGGGCCTTAGAAAGGTTTATGTCTCTGTCCACCACACTGGCCCGGTGCTTTATAGTTGTCGGACTACACACTCCATCGAGAACGAAGTAATGCAAGTTTCCTCACGATGTTTTTCCTTCACGCTCAACTTGGTATAACCAACGATAAAGACGGTCCTATTCGCAAACGTAACGACAGCGGTTCCCAGACTTTTTTTCTCATAGACCACTTTCAAAATTTAGCTGGTTCCGGTGGACCCCGTGCAGCTACATTTGTACCATATAAAATGTGAAGATCTGTCACGCCAACGTGGACCCCCGTCGAGTCTCCCGTGGACGTGGGGTACACGAGGACCAGTTTGGGAACCTCTGGTCTATATGAAGGTTTTCTACTCTATAAATTATCAACGGACGACCTTCATAACAGTTTCCATAGTATGTAACCGCGATAAAATGTGTCAAATTATACAACCTTGAAGATTAGTTAATATTTGCAGTCACTATAACCAGTTTTCGACATTGAACTGACAAGAATACCTAACATGTATCAAAACAACTGTAGCTTCACGCTTTTGTGCGACTCTTGGATAAGCAGACTGTAAGGTGCAAAGCCAAATCTAAACCACAATCATAAATAATCTAAACTTCTTATAATTGACTGCCTCGTTGGTCTCTGAGCGTGAGGTCCTGGGTTCGATCCCCAGGTCAGGCAAAGTGTTAATGAGTTTTTCTGTGTGGAATTTTTCAGTAGCAGCCCGGAGTCTAGATTTGTGCCTGGTTCATGGCAATAGGCTCGACCCCTATTACATTTGACTTAAACATAACGGCGAAATGAGGGTATACTTATACTATCACCTCTGCCCAATCCTTTGGGGATACAGGCGTGATGTTATGTTATGTGTCTTATAATAGAGATTATCTTTTTGATCCTTGGCCTTCTACCAAATTCCCTTTTGTTAAAGTTCCTGGTACGCTCGTTTGTCGACCGAGATCATCTTACTCAATGCCTTCGTTTAAAGCAAGGTTTCTTAATCTTTTTGTCGCCGCGAACATTTTCGAAAATTTCAAATATCCCTCAGACCCTTTTTGAATGGAATTGTAGGAAAAAATCAAGGGAATCTAAAACTATTTTTTACTAGAGGTCGCCAGTGGCTTCGCCCGCGTTGTTTTCGTTTATCGCTTATTCCGCGTTTTTCTCTACTATAATATGCATGTATTATACCTACATATAAACCTTCGTCTTGAATCACTCTATCTATTAAAAATAAACCGCATCAAAATCCGTTGCGTAGTTTTAAAGATCTAAGCATACATAGGGACAGACAGAGGGAAGCGACTTTGTTTTATACTATGTAGTGATTCGTTAGGACTGGACTCTGGAGGATCTTAATAATGATGTTAGGCAGGCTAACCATGGACCCCGGCACTAATGGCATGGACCCCAGGTTAAGCAACCCTGATTTAGAGGATACCAAATTTAACTTCCGCTATGTCAACAGGAAAATTAAACTCTATACCCAAAATGATGAATAAAGTTGCAGTCAAATTGTCTACATAAAGAACTCGTGCAGCAAGTAACAATAAATCACATAAGCATTATTAAACTCACGCGATTTTGTTCGTCTCCTAGCTGAGCAGTTAATATAACACACACGCATGCCACAAAGAACACCATATTCACAACACACACAGAATATTGTTTACACACTATCACTTTTACAATATTTCCTGACGAAACTCTGTTATTTTTTAATTATATTTATTTTCGCAATAATACGTCCGTCAAGTACTAGACAGAGTGGATCCACTAATCGCGAGTTTGTAAACAAGTTTAGTCCTTGCGTGCGCGTGCGACTTTTCATTTCGTGTCGCAAGCGCAACTCCAGCGCGACTAGCCGCGTTGCGACACTCGTCTTTATAAGCCGTTTACGTTTCGTTTGTAGCAACTAACAGCTGATAGTGATGTCAAATTCTGTTTTGTTTCCGGCATTATTATCTACGCATTGTGACCACATGTTTTATAAGTGTAACGAGAGTGTTATTCATTTCCATTGTTTGCAGCGCACGCGAAGGGACCTAGTTTATGTAATTTTGCAAACGTATCAATTATTTCTGCAGTACATTGAAACAGACTTCTGTATTTACATGCAAAACAACAGGAAGGCCTAATTTCTTCGTTATGGCGTGTTTTTTGGCTAATATAACATTCACAAAGAGATGATAAAATGGGGATGAAGCAAAATTCTTGACCACAATTTTTTATTTTAGATTTTGAAAATATAGAGTAATCTAAGAAACCATTTTAAATATTTTTGTTATTTTCATTGTAATTATTTTTTTATTAATTATTTAAAATTCAATATCATTTCTGATCTATGACGTCATCAGTGGCATAAAATTTTTGGGCCTTTGCCTCAATCCATATTCTAAAAACTGTAACAGTGATGTCAAATGTCAAATTCAATAGTGTCAACTGTCAGATCAATGAAATAATAACCTCAGATTATTTATTATGTTCCTTGCCTTTAATTCATAACAAACAAAGTATACCACGTTACGCCGCTATTGCAATTAATCTCCAAAACCAATCGCCATGAGTGATACTTTTATCAAAGCTGACTCGCGGAACCTTCCGAAAGTTGAGTTCCCGATCACGAACAAAAATTTTGTTTGGGCTATTTTTAGTGTCATTCTTGCAGGTAGGAACAAAGCACTTCCTATATTCCATCGTTATTGCTTGACCGTCTCAATAAAACACTATAATAGTAAAAGTTGAATTTCTGTTGAGGATTGAGGTTATGTTTATTGTTTATTATTTATGACATTCACGTCACGTACCACGTCTATCATTTTTTTTATTTACAATCGTAGGGTAGGCAAAGGCATTACTGCCATACTGCCAGCAATGACGTCATTTGGAGGATAAATTAAGGTCATTCACATATAACCCGAAATACTAATAATCCATGATTATTTTCCATTTCCAAATAGTGAGATGTGATCAGTAACCTTATTCCTCGAAATGGTTTTCATATCTTAACAGATTTAAAAAAAATGCACAATGCCCATTGCAAATGGGTCAAAGTTGGAACAAAAACATGATTCACCAAGTTCAATGACAAAGGGAGTGTGCGTTTACTGTTACTGTAAGCACTCAACCGAACAAGACTAAAACGAATGAGTTTTAAACGCAACATGCAAGTTATTTATTTACCTTCCTTCTCATTGACGCACGCTAAAATTGTTTTGTACTGTTTGGCTAAAACCCGCCATGGAATTATGCTTAAAAGGTCGGAAAAATAAATGATTACGAACGTACAAAAACAGAACAAAGAACGTTGTATTACAATATTAACTAGCGACCCGCCCGACATCGCTCGGGTACGTCTTATAGCTTAAAAACCTTTCGGAAGAAATTACCTAAATTAAAATGAAAACCGCCTCAAAATCCATTGAGTAGTTTAGAAGTAAACGAACAAACAGACACGCGAAAAGTGACTTCAATTTATGCTATTTAGCGATTAATGTATTCTTTGCGTGCCAACGACATTAGTGGACTACCTTTTGAGGTATATTATATACCTACCCATTATATCTTAGTCATTTGTTGTTGTTTTTGTTTACGCTTCCGCCGCGTAAAGGCATGCTCGTGGTTTTTCCATAGGTGTGTCAAAGAGGGACAAAACAGTCTTACGCTTTTTATGTCGTTCAAGTTTTTATCATTACATATTCAAGTGATTCTTATCAAGGCCGATCGAATAAAAAAAACTTGTGGAAACTTATTGTCGCGAAATTGACGACGGACACGAAGCAACCATGGTTACGAAGCGAGACTTGGGAACTTCATATTTGGCATGTTTCATTTTACCTAGCCTTTTCACAACTAGGTATGTTGGGGCCAGGGGCCCAATTCTCCTAAAATAAATCTTGAAAAATCACAACCGAACCAAGGCCGAACCGTTCATTCAGACAGTTCTCAATTTCAAAAGCTGTCTTATTGTTTGACACAAAAAACAAAATCAATCATTTTGAAAGTTTTCGAAAACAAAAACTGACTGACGGTTGTGGTTCGATTGCGTTTGGCAACAATTTATTTTAGGAGAATTAGGCCCCTGCTTCCAGTCTAACCAGATGCAGCTGAATACCAGTATTTTACACGGAGCGACTGCCATTAGAACTCCGCAACCCAGTTACTGGGCAATGCCGATATCCTAAGGTTAGACCGGTTGACAGACTTCCTGGCTTCTGACTACCCGTAACGACTGTCATAGGTATTCGTATGACAACCGGGACCGACGGTTTAACGCGATCTCCGAGGTTCAAAGGGGTCTCGATGTGTACCAAATGGATGAGACGAGCCCCTCAATTTTCATTTTATTTTAATTCAATTTTAGGGAATCACCATGACTAGCAAGCTAATTGGTGACCTTAGTACGGTAGTAAGATAAGTATCATGTTATCATCATATCACCCTGTGTCCACAGACACGCGACATAGGCCTTGCTCACTAATGTTCACAGATAACATGTGATGAACCAGCGATCATGGTGGGATGTTCCCAGTGGCGTACTTAGAGTGGGGAAAGTAGGGCACTGCCCTGGGCGCCAATCAAAGGGGGCGCAAAATTCGCAAAAACCAACAATATCATTCATTATTCGAATTATCACGCGATTCCTACAATTGAAGACTTTATTAGGATATTGAAATTAGCCTCCACGAGTGACGATACTTAAGTACGTCCGGCGCATCCTGGGCAGCCAGCCCCGCTACCAACCTTGCTGACTGGCTAATCTGTGGTACACCACAGCATGACCTATTTTCGTATAGCTCGTACTGACACGAGAGAAGAAGGATTTTTAAACAATCTTCTCGCTTCTATATATTAACCGTGTTCAAAAGCAGCTCCAGTATCCTAGTATGAATTTTCATAACGCTGCCTTAGATATAAAAGCCCTCCGAACCTATTTTTAGTGCATCTATTTATTTTATACTAGCTGTTGCCCGCAGCTTCGCTTGCGTGAAATTTTAAACGCTCTTTAAGCCCTTTTTAAATGTAGGTATATAATCAAAAAAATCCGCCTTTTATTACTTACTTTGAACAGTTTTTGTGCCAAATTTTAAGTTATTAATCCCATGGAATAAGGGTTTTCATACGTTTGTATGAAAACTACATATTATTTCACGCCCTAGAGGCACAATTTACAAAAACGATCAAAAACGTGTATTTATACCTAGCCAGAAAGCCTTCATTTATTTGATTTCATGCTTTTAATTCATAAAAACTTGTATCCTCTATTTCACCCCTTAGGCGTAGAATTTCCAAAAACCCTGAAACACATGTATGTTTATTTCTGACCAGTAACCTAAATATTGAATTCCATGCTTCTTACTTCAAAAGTACCAGATTTCTCATACAAACTTACAACACATATTTCACCCCCTTAGGGGTTGAATTTCCAAAAACCCTGAAACATGTGTACGTTTATTTCTGACCAGTTACCTAAATATTGAATTCCATGCTTCTTACTTCAAAAGTACCAGATTTCTCATACAAACTTACAATACTTATTTCACCCCTTTAGGGGTTGAATTTACAAAAACGCTCAAACACGTGTACATTTACTCCTAACCAAAAACCTTAATATTTAATTTCATGCTTCTTCCTTCAAAAATGACAAACTTGCATACAAACGTTAATCACCCTTTTCACCCCCTTAGGGGTTGAATTTCGAGAAATCCCTTCTTAGTGGATGTTTTCGTGACGTAAGGAACCTACTGTCCAAATTTCATATTTCCAGCTTTAGTGGTTTAGGCTCTGCGTTGATGAATCAAATGTCAGTATAAGAAGAAGATTTAGATAATTTACTAAGGGGCGCAACTTCGATGTTCGTCCTAGGCGCCATCTCCATTTGTACGTCCCTGGATGTTCCAGAAATTGCCAAAATGCAAGCATAATATTTATTGTAATTGTTACTATGTTAAATGTAATAAATAAAACTATTAACATCTTCGAATTCGTTACAAACGAGAACAATGTTTCCGCAATCAGGAGAATGTTATGCTAGCACGCAAAACAGTGATAACATCAAAATAGTTCGACGCGGTCGACAGTCTTCACTGATAATGTTTTACGTAAATTGGAGCAAATGGGCAAAATATTTATATCACGCATTGTATTTACTTATCACTAGATGTTGTTTAAGGAAGTGCGTGTGAGTGTTATTGATCAAATATGATTGCAAAATAAGTACGATTTACAATCTAATCGTAAATAACACGCTTAAATCTCTACAGATTAGAGCCTTTTCGACCATTGCACCACATGGCACGCAACACGAAATTTTTGGGGGTAGGTATATACTGATTACAAAATTTCAAGCAACATTTCATAATGCCATTTAATATTCTTCGATAATAAATCAAACAGGCAGAGTAGACTGCCTCGTTGATCTATAGTGATTGCAAGCGCGATTGCTGAGATCCCCAGGTCGGGCAAAGTGTTATTCGTTTTTTCCATGTGGAATTTCTTAGTAGCAGCCTGAAGTCTGGATTTGTGCTCGGTTGATGGCATTATGCTCGCCCCCTATTACATGGGACTTAAACATAACGGCAAAATGAGGGTGTGCAATACACCTCTGCCTAACACCTAGGACAATACGGGCATGATGTGATGTGATAGTAAATCGTATGTTACAAATGGACCAGTATTGCTCACAGGCACTTTCTTTAACAGTATGGTTCTCTCGGTTCTTTACAGTACGCTCTAGTTACCAGCTTGTAGCAATTCGACGATAAGGTGGCCACGGGAACATCAAGTTAGCTAAAGCCGAGCCCACATTTAAATACCTTGGAAGACAACTAATCTAAGTAACATTTTTGGTGACATTGAGTTAACTGTTATTTTTGGTTCCTTGGAATTCAATTAAACATTTTAACTCTACAACTCAATGTACAAAAAAATTACACTTGGATCAGTTGGCTTCCAAAGTATCCATTTGTATAATTTTGGTGTTTTTGGTGTATCATATCTCCGTCGCATGTCACCTGCGTGTACTATGATCGGTAGTTTTTAGTACGCACATGATCGCATATCATTTCACGTCCAAACAAGCATTCATGATACATGTCGGTGACACCCGATAGAGATATGGAACAAAAGTAGACCCGGATTTACGGTTTTTGCTTCCTGTTGTGGGTTATTAGCCTTAGATTAAAAACAAAATTATGTTTACGATAACTGGTCTGTAAAATATTGATGGATCATAGAATTTTATTAGAAATAGATGTCAATTTAAATGCATCGCCCACTAAGCGACAAATAGTATGCATCATAAACAACAAAATAAAATAGCCATCTAACGTCTTAAAAAAATCACACCGATAATTCAGTCCCTCATCAAGCTGTCTCCCTCCCAATTTCCCACCAGCAACGCCCTAACCCGAGGCCCGAGTCCCACTAAGGGTCGCCCTTAGTGTTGTTCCTAATAGTTATGTTACATAGAAACGGTTCGCAATGAACATTACAAGGAGACAAATAGAAAAAAAAATGCCTAGGTGAATAAGCGAGAAAAGTTCAATGGGCACAATTAGAGGAAACGGGTCACTCTAAACCAGGCTTACCAACCGTCCCGCGAGAGCCGGGACGTCCCGTTTCTAGAGCTTTAGGCCCGGTATCCACCAAAGTGGAGAGGAGACGAGAGGAGATGTGCTGCGAATCTGGCAGGTTATTTCCAACAAAGCGAAGAGGAGATGTGAGCTGTGCGTAGCGGAGATGTGAGCTGTGAGAGCTCGAAATCAGTCAGTTCGGGTGTGCGAGGCGCGGGGAGAAGACGTCGGGGAAAAGGGCGCGAGAGCACGGCGCCGCCCGGCCGCCCGACTACACACGTCTTCTTCGCTCTGCCGCGCCGCTTGCAAAATTCTATAGAAAAATGAGGTGTTGTGATTCCTGACCCGACCACGACATGGAACGGAGATTTTACTATGGCACAAAATGGTTATTTTAATTGTGTTTTATTGTGCCACTTATCCCAGGAATTTGTGCCTTGTACTTTTTGAGTAATAAGAGTACGATTGTGGTCGGGCTGGGGATCACGGTTCCTGACCCGACCACAACCAGATCTAATAAAATATCAATAGTGGGAAGTTACTGATTATACCAAAAATATGTGTCAAATTGTGCCTATGGCACACACAACGCATTAAGTCAAGTAGTCACACTCTATGTATAATTTAGTCTGCAATTACCTAAACATTTGAATTCTGTTAGTTATGATTTAACTGATCTGTTGTCGTAACAAAACTGGCCATATAGGGTTACAGAGTAAGAAAAAAAAAAATGGAGTTTATTTTGTCAGCTTTCTTATTATATTTATTGAATTTTTACATAATTTTTTTTTAAAAAAAAGCTATGGAAATCGCTCGGGAATCAAAACAAGTAAAGGAAAAAGTCTGAAAACTATGTTTTTATATTTTAAAAGATTAATTCTTAACTATTAACTTCTTGACCCCTGTATTAATAGTAAAAGTATGCAGCAAGGGATCAGCTTGTACTGGTACTGTTTAAACGAGGTAATTTATGTTTAAATTTCAACTTATCGTCATGATGTGGGTTACGGAACCCTCAGGATACGAACCCGACTCGCATTTGACCGGTTTTTTATACAAGCCTAACACACTAATATAATGCTACAAAATATAGTGGTTGTATTTTTTGTTTTATAAATACATTTATACGCGTACGAAGTCGTGAACACATCCAGTAAAATAAAATAATAAAGTGCTTTATATATAGCATAATCACAAAATAAAACTGCTTGCAAAGTCGTAGTAAAATTGCATAGCGTGTGATTGACACACTTTATTTCTTGATTATTCAATTTTATCCGAATTAAAATATATTCTGTGATATGAATAGTAAAAGAATTTCGTGTGCCATAGGCACAATTTGACACATATTTTTGGCATAATCAGTAACTTCCCACTATTGATATTTTATTAGATCTGGTTGTGGTCGGGTCAGGAACCGTGATCCCCAGCCCGACCACAATCGTACTCTTATTACTCGAAAAATACTAGGCACAAATTCCTGGGTTAAGTGGCACAATAAAACACAATTAAAATAACCATTTTGTGCCATAGTAAAATCTCCGTTCCATGTCGTGGTCGGGTCAGGAATCACAACACAAAAATGGTGTTGTGATTCCTGACCCGACCACGACATGGAACGGAGATTTTACTATGGCACAAAATGGTTATTTTAATTGTGTTTTATTGTGCCACTTATCCCAGGAATTTGTGCCTTGTACTTTTTGAGTAATAAGAGTACGATTGTGGTCGGGCTGGGGATCACGGTTCCTGACCCGACCACAACCAGATCTAATAAAATATCAATAGTGGGAAGTTACTGATTATACCAAAAATATGTGTCAAATTGTGCCTATGGCACACACAACGCATTAAGTCAAGTAGTCACACTCTATGTATAATTTAGTCTGCAATTACCTAAACATTTGAATTCTGTTAGTTATGATTTAACTGATCTGTTGTCGTAACAAAACTGGCCATATAGGGTTACAGAGTAAGAAAAAAAAAAATGGAGTTTATTTTGTCAGCTTTCTTATTATATTTATTGAATTTTTACATAATTTTTTTTTAAAAAAAAGCTATGGAAATCGCTCGGGAATCAAAACAAGTAAAGGAAAAAGTCTGAAAACTATGTTTTTATATTTTAAAAGATTAATTCTTAACTATTAACTTCTTGACCCCTGTATTAATAGTAAAAGTATGCAGCAAGGGATCAGCTTGTACTGGTACTGTTTAAACGAGGTAATTTATGTTTAAATTTCAACTTATCGTCATGATGTGGGTTACGGAACCCTCAGGATACGAACCCGACTCGCATTTGACCGGTTTTTTATACAAGCCTAACACACTAATATAATGCTACAAAATATAGTGGTTGTATTTTTTGTTTTATAAATACATTTATACGCGTACGAAGTCGTGAACACATCCAGTAAAATAAAATAATAAAGTGCTTTATATATAGCATAATCACAAAATAAAACTGCTTGCAAAGTCGTAGTAAAATTGCATAGCGTGTGATTGACACACTTTATTTCTTGATTATTCAATTTTATCCGAATTAAAATATATTCTGTGATATGAATAGTAAAAGAATTTCGTGTGCCATAGGCACAATTTGACACATATTTTTGGCATAATCAGTAACTTCCCACTATTGATATTTTATTAGATCTGGTTGTGGTCGGGTCAGGAACCGTGATCCCCAGCCCGACCACAATCGTACTCTTATTACTCGAAAAATACTAGGCACAAATTCCTGGGTTAAGTGGCACAATAAAACACAATTAAAATAACCATTTTGTGCCATAGTAAAATCTCCGTTCCATGTCGTGGTCGGGTCAGGAATCACAACACAAAAATGGTGTTGTGATTCCTGACCCGACCACGACATGGAACGGAGATTTTACTATGGCACAAAATGGTTATTTTAATTGTGTTTTATTGTGCCACTTATCCCAGGAATTTGTGCCTTGTACTTTTTGAGTAATAAGAGTACGATTGTGGTCGGGCTGGGGATCACGGTTCCTGACCCGACCACAACCAGATCTAATAAAATATCAATAGTGGGAAGTTACTGATTATACCAAAAATATGTGTCAAATTGTGCCTATGGCACACACAACGCATTAAGTCAAGTAGTCACACTCTATGTATAATTTAGTCTGCAATTACCTAAACATTTGAATTCTGTTAGTTATGATTTAACTGATCTGTTGTCGTAACAAAACTGGCCATATAGGGTTACAGAGTAAGAAAAAAAAAAATGGAGTTTATTTTGTCAGCTTTCTTATTATATTTATTGAATTTTTACATAATTTTTTTTTAAAAAAAAGCTATGGAAATCGCTCGGGAATCAAAACAAGTAAAGGAAAAAGTCTGAAAACTATGTTTTTATATTTTAAAAGATTAATTCTTAACTATTAACTTCTTGACCCCTGTATTAATAGTAAAAGTATGCAGCAAGGGATCAGCTTGTACTGGTACTGTTTAAACGAGGTAATTTATGTTTAAATTTCAACTTATCGTCATGATGTGGGTTACGGAACCCTCAGGATACGAACCCGACTCGCATTTGACCGGTTTTTTATACAAGCCTAACACACTAATATAATGCTACAAAATATAGTGGTTGTATTTTTTGTTTTATAAATACATTTATACGCGTACGAAGTCGTGAACACATCCAGTAAAATAAAATAATAAAGTGCTTTATATATAGCATAATCACAAAATAAAACTGCTTGCAAAGTCGTAGTAAAATTGCATAGCGTGTGATTGACACACTTTATTTCTTGATTATTCAATTTTATCCGAATTAAAATATATTCTGTGATATGAATAGTAAAAGAATTTCGTGTGCCATAGGCACAATTTGACACATATTTTTGGCATAATCAGTAACTTCCCACTATTGATATTTTATTAGATCTGGTTGTGGTCGGGTCAGGAACCGTGATCCCCAGCCCGACCACAATCGTACTCTTATTACTCGAAAAATACTAGGCACAAATTCCTGGGTTAAGTGGCACAATAAAACACAATTAAAATAACCATTTTGTGCCATAGTAAAATCTCCGTTCCATGTCGTGGTCGGGTCAGGAATCACAACACAAAAATGGTGTTGTGATTCCTGACCCGACCACGACATGGAACGGAGATTTTACTATGGCACAAAATGGTTATTTTAATTGTGTTTTATTGTGCCACTTATCCCAGGAATTTGTGCCTTGTACTTTTTGAGTAATAAGAGTACGATTGTGGTCGGGCTGGGGATCACGGTTCCTGACCCGACCACAACCAGATCTAATAAAATATCAATAGTGGGAAGTTACTGATTATACCAAAAATATGTGTCAAATTGTGCCTATGGCACACACAACGCATTAAGTCAAGTAGTCACACTCTATGTATAATTTAGTCTGCAATTACCTAAACATTTGAATTCTGTTAGTTATGATTTAACTGATCTGTTGTCGTAACAAAACTGGCCATATAGGGTTACAGAGTAAGAAAAAAAAAAATGGAGTTTATTTTGTCAGCTTTCTTATTATATTTATTGAATTTTTACATAATTTTTTTTTAAAAAAAAGCTATGGAAATCGCTCGGGAATCAAAACAAGTAAAGGAAAAAGTCTGAAAACTATGTTTTTATATTTTAAAAGATTAATTCTTAACTATTAACTTCTTGACCCCTGTATTAATAGTAAAAGTATGCAGCAAGGGATCAGCTTGTACTGGTACTGTTTAAACGAGGTAATTTATGTTTAAATTTCAACTTATCGTCATGATGTGGGTTACGGAACCCTCAGGATACGAACCCGACTCGCATTTGACCGGTTTTTTATACAAGCCTAACACACTAATATAATGCTACAAAATATAGTGGTTGTATTTTTTGTTTTATAAATACATTTATACGCGTACGAAGTCGTGAACACATCCAGTAAAATAAAATAATAAAGTGCTTTATATATAGCATAATCACAAAATAAAACTGCTTGCAAAGTCGTAGTAAAATTGCATAGCGTGTGATTGACACACTTTATTTCTTGATTATTCAATTTTATCCGAATTAAAATATATTCTGTGATATGAATAGTAAAAGAATTTCGTGTGCCATAGGCACAATTTGACACATATTTTTGGCATAATCAGTAACTTCCCACTATTGATATTTTATTAGATCTGGTTGTGGTCGGGTCAGGAACCGTGATCCCCAGCCCGACCACAATCGTACTCTTATTACTCGAAAAATACTAGGCACAAATTCCTGGGTTAAGTGGCACAATAAAACACAATTAAAATAACCATTTTGTGCCATAGTAAAATCTCCGTTCCATGTCGTGGTCGGGTCAGGAATCACAACACAAAAATGGTGTTGTGATTCCTGACCCGACCACGACATGGAACGGAGATTTTACTATGGCACAAAATGGTTATTTTAATTGTGTTTTATTGTGCCACTTATCCCAGGAATTTGTGCCTTGTACTTTTTGAGTAATAAGAGTACGATTGTGGTCGGGCTGGGGATCACGGTTCCTGACCCGACCACAACCAGATCTAATAAAATATCAATAGTGGGAAGTTACTGATTATACCAAAAATATGTGTCAAATTGTGCCTATGGCACACACAACGCATTAAGTCAAGTAGTCACACTCTATGTATAATTTAGTCTGCAATTACCTAAACATTTGAATTCTGTTAGTTATGATTTAACTGATCTGTTGTCGTAACAAAACTGGCCATATAGGGTTACAGAGTAAGAAAAAAAAAAATGGAGTTTATTTTGTCAGCTTTCTTATTATATTTATTGAATTTTTACATAATTTTTTTTTAAAAAAAAGCTATGGAAATCGCTCGGGAATCAAAACAAGTAAAGGAAAAAGTCTGAAAACTATGTTTTTATATTTTAAAAGATTAATTCTTAACTATTAACTTCTTGACCCCTGTATTAATAGTAAAAGTATGCAGCAAGGGATCAGCTTGTACTGGTACTGTTTAAACGAGGTAATTTATGTTTAAATTTCAACTTATCGTCATGATGTGGGTTACGGAACCCTCAGGATACGAACCCGACTCGCATTTGACCGGTTTTTTATACAAGCCTAACACACTAATATAATGCTACAAAATATAGTGGTTGTATTTTTTGTTTTATAAATACATTTATACGCGTACGAAGTCGTGAACACATCCAGTAAAATAAAATAATAAAGTGCTTTATATATAGCATAATCACAAAATAAAACTGCTTGCAAAGTCGTAGTAAAATTGCATAGCGTGTGATTGACACACTTTATTTCTTGATTATTCAATTTTATCCGAATTAAAATATATTCTGTGATATGAATAGTAAAAGAATTTCGTGTGCCATAGGCACAATTTGACACATATTTTTGGCATAATCAGTAACTTCCCACTATTGATATTTTATTAGATCTGGTTGTGGTCGGGTCAGGAACCGTGATCCCCAGCCCGACCACAATCGTACTCTTATTACTCGAAAAATACTAGGCACAAATTCCTGGGTTAAGTGGCACAATAAAACACAATTAAAATAACCATTTTGTGCCATAGTAAAATCTCCGTTCCATGTCGTGGTCGGGTCAGGAATCACAACACCATTTTTGTGTTGTGATTCCTGACCCGACCACGACATGGAACGGAGATTTTACTATGGCACAAAATGGTTATTTTAATTGTGTTTTATTGTGCCACTTATCCCAGGAATTTGTGCCTTGTACTTTTTGAGTAATAAGAGTACGATTGTGGTCGGGCTGGGGATCACGGTTCCTGACCCGACCACAACCAGATCTAATAAAATATCAATAGTGGGAAGTTACTGATTATACCAAAAATATGTGTCAAATTGTGCCTATGGCACACACAACGCATTAAGTCAAGTAGTCACACTCTATGTATAATTTAGTCTGCAATTACCTAAACATTTGAATTCTGTTAGTTATGATTTAACTGATCTGTTGTCGTAACAAAACTGGCCATATAGGGTTACAGAGTAAGAAAAAAAAAAATGGAGTTTATTTTGTCAGCTTTCTTATTATATTTATTGAATTTTTACATAATTTTTTTTTAAAAAAAAGCTATGGAAATCGCTCGGGAATCAAAACAAGTAAAGGAAAAAGTCTGAAAACTATGTTTTTATATTTTAAAAGATTAATTCTTAACTATTAACTTCTTGACCCCTGTATTAATAGTAAAAGTATGCAGCAAGGGATCAGCTTGTACTGGTACTGTTTAAACGAGGTAATTTATGTTTAAATTTCAACTTATCGTCATGATGTGGGTTACGGAACCCTCAGGATACGAACCCGACTCGCATTTGACCGGTTTTTTATACAAGCCTAACACACTAATATAATGCTACAAAATATAGTGGTTGTATTTTTTGTTTTATAAATACATTTATACGCGTACGAAGTCGTGAACACATCCAGTAAAATAAAATAATAAAGTGCTTTATATATAGCATAATCACAAAATAAAACTGCTTGCAAAGTCGTAGTAAAATTGCATAGCGTGTGATTGACACACTTTATTTCTTGATTATTCAATTTTATCCGAATTAAAATATATTCTGTGATATGAATAGTAAAAGAATTTCGTGTGCCATAGGCACAATTTGACACATATTTTTGGCATAATCAGTAACTTCCCACTATTGATATTTTATTAGATCTGGTTGTGGTCGGGTCAGGAACCGTGATCCCCAGCCCGACCACAATCGTACTCTTATTACTCGAAAAATACTAGGCACAAATTCCTGGGTTAAGTGGCACAATAAAACACAATTAAAATAACCATTTTGTGCCATAGTAAAATCTCCGTTCCATGTCGTGGTCGGGTCAGGAATCACAACACAAAAATGAGACATCTCGTCTCTTCTCCACTTGATCCATTTCCACCGAAGCTAAGCGGCGAGGAGATGTGGAAATAACTAAATCTGATTGGTTATTCAAAACTCGTCTCCTCTCCTCTCCGCTTTGGTGGAAACCGGGCCTTAGAGGATGCGTCCCGCGAAAGAAGTCTGCGGGACGCCAATTGTCCCGTTTTATCATTCATCGTTTTATCATTATTATTTTTTACATTCAAATATTGAAATTTTTATATCCCACTACAATTTTATTTGTATAATACTCTGCCTTAATAGTCTGATATTGTTTTACATGTATAATTTCGATAATATCATTTTCTAAACTGTAAAGTTTGAGCATCATGCAGCAATTAATGATACACCTTTAATCATATCATATTACTGCCCATTGTCTGGTAGTATGAGTCTGTCATGCTCACTTAAATGTCCTGCTGATGGTGGCGTTGTATATCCGGTCGTTGGGTTCCCTATAATATGGTTGAGCTAAGCGATGCGGATGTGCACGTCATGCTCGTGAACGGGTGCTGTCTGTCGGGACTGGTCAGCCCATAACTACTAGGGCAATTCTAGAAGGCATATTTTCTTTTCCTATTTTCTACTCTTATGTGAATTTATTTGTTACATTAACCTGCATTATTCTCATTCTATGTCGCACGCAACTGTAATGGAATTGTCATGAATAGTCATGATCTACTATTTTAAAAAGAGTATTCATGGAGTTTCTTGCCGGCTCTTCTCCATAGAACCTACCTTTTGGAACCGTGCACCTAGTTTTGACGTTTTAAAAGTGCCTGTAATCTGGTCTATTTGAAATAAAAAACTTTGACTTTGACTTTGACTTTATCGTACCTTCGGCTAAACCTTCGGGCAGAAGTCGGAATTTAGTGAACGCACGTTTTGTTTAGCTAGAAGAGTGGAGATTGCGACCGCGAGTCTCGCGTCGAACGAACGAAAGAATAATTTCTAATTGTATTTTTCGCCTCCCTATAGGTACTTTGACAGTTGGGTCCCGCTTTTTTTGCCACGTCCCGCATTTTGACTGCCAATGTCCTGGTAAATTCGCATAAAGGTTGGCAAGCCTACTCTAAACTCTAGTGTGATAAATATTCTTCCAGGAAACCCTGGCAGCGTCATCATTTTCATCCTAGGCTTTTCGCATGCCAGTTGTGCTTGTGCCTGAATTCTGAATGTAGAATTGCTAGAGAAAAATTGGTCATGGCCATTTCTTATCTAGTTTTGTGTGCGCAAGTAACTATGCACTTGACTGGTTTTTTTGTTGCAACTGAGTTTTTGTATTTATTTTCTGAAAACTGTGCAGACTAACTTTTTATTTTATGACATTTTTTTATCATAAGTAATTGAACTATTATTATATGTATTCTGTGTATGCATTTGCTACATGTTAAGTTATGCTAAATGACAGAGACTTGGCACATGTAGGTACCTACTATTTAAGAAGATATATTACTTGACATGTCAATTTACATTCAATTATCAACGGTGAAACAGTGTGAAATTGAATTTAGCTGACATTACCAGCCATTTTAAAATCAATTGTTATGATCAACATAGCAATAAAAGCTATGTTCTTTAACTTTGGACTGTCATAAGTTTCAATAAAAGTTAGACTATACGTATCTACCCTTTTCACGGTAAGGTCAGTTCTGATGTTTTCTACAAAACTAAAATTGATTTGGGCTAGACTGTAGTGCTTCTATTGAAAAAAAAGCATTTTATTTGAGTACATGTACACTGCAGCACTAAGGCCTGTATTAATAGCTTTCGCTTCAAAGATCTCCTTAGAGGACTTACCATAGAGTACAAACTCATAAATTACAAAGTTTTTTTAATCATCCCATGTCATTTCAAAACGGCACTTAAAGGACTTGTCACACAGATTGCGTTCTGCGTCCTATACGGTCCAGTCAAATCGAACGCAGCCCGCATCCTATGTGAACATCATTTGCGTTTTATATATATTTTATGTAATTACAATCTGACTATGCGAGCACAAGCAAAGAACGTAGGGAACGCACCGGTCAGGCGGTCGGGGTGGGAAGGTAGCGGACGGGTTGCCTGGTTACGGACAGGCGGGCAGCGGGCGGCGGGCGACACGCAATCAAATATAAAATGGCCGCTGTTTGCCCGTCAGATCGCTGACCGTGCCCGGATCGCTGACCGGTTGCCCTGACCATGAAGTTCACATAGGATGCGGGATGCGTTCGATTTGACCGAACCGGAGGACGCAGAACGCATCCAGTGTGACAAGTCCTTAAGAGTCAACTGAGAGAAGTTAATATTACAGGTCTGAGAATAAATAAAAACATGGACAACGATAAGCAAGTTCCTTAAGTATTAGTAATTTCTATCTTATTTTCTTCTATCCGTTTTATAGTATTTACAGCGATGGGTCAGTGCCATGTAACAATGACTCAATGCCAGATGTTCATGTCTTATCAGTCTTATTCAATTTATTTTGCTAATTAAATTGTTGAACTCTGCTCATTAATCTGTACAACATTTACTACGGGACAAAGTCTAAATTTGTGAAAACCAAATCAGCTGTTCCATCATTTAGTTACTTTGTATAAATAAATAAATATTAGCCTGTAACTGTCCCACTGCTGGGCAAAGGCCTCTTCTTGTACAGAGAAGGAACGAGCATTGATCACCACGCTTGCTCATTGCGGGTTGGCGATTTCAGACCATAAGTCCAGGTTTCCTCACAATGGTTTCCTTCACCATATGTCAGTGGTGTCTTAGATTAACTAAGAAAGTACATATGAAATTGAAAAAGTCACATTGGTACTTGCCTGGGTTTGAACCCGCAACCCGGTGCTTAAAAAGCGGGACTGTAACCACCAGGCCACCACGACACGACAAGTTTGTATAAAACTACTGATTTTTTTTTTCATGAACTTAGTGTTTGCCTGATGGTAAAGGTTGTAGAAAATGATGAGCAAAGTTTTTCAGACACGTGTTTTTTATTACAAAAGATGATCTAAGAAAAACCTAGGTTTTAAGATAGTCCCGTCTCTTTTTGTTATATGACATAAAAAGTGATGGGTATATTTTAAATCGGGGTTTACCTTGGTCTTGGTTTAAACCATCTTTTGTAATACTTAAGGGGAAAGTGACTAACCAGTCATGGGGCAGCCACATTTGGGTATTTATTTATCTAAATGTTAACCTATACAGACAGGTTCATATAGTAGGCATAACAATTACTGTACAATCCTAAAAAATGAACAGTTACCCCTTTATTACCAAAGATGGTGTAAGAAATACTCAGGGTTTAAAATAGCCCTGTCTCTTTTTGTCATAATTATGATTCTAGAAAGTGATGGATAGGTAAATTTTAAATCTGGATTTAAACCATCTATACAATACAATACTTTTTATTGTACACAAAACTAACAAGAAACATTAATATAAGAAAGAGATGTACAATGGGCGGTCTTATCGCACTTGGCGATTTCTTCCAGACAACCTTTGGATGGACATGATTTGCAAAATAAAAAAGTACATCTATTGTACATAATAAATAAATAATAGGGGAAGTACATAAATGTACTGTTTAACTTAAAAATACATTTTCGAATGGTAATCGTGTTATCATGTAACTGAGGGAAGTATAAGTAGTTTACACGATAATGATCTTTAATTAATTGATAAACGGACTATTTCCAAATCTATTCTTACATCGAACTCGATAACATTGAATTCAAGGATACCGATTTCTATTATTACAATTCATTACCCTTGTAACCTAACAGAACGCTTCCTGTTTGATATTATTGTCACGCGGTATGTGAAACATTTTATAACATCACATACTTTTCACAGAAATAAATAAATTCAATGGTATACCGAAAAATCAATACTTACTTGGTTGTCTTGAAAATTGTTTGACCACTCGGATGTCCATGTTTTCACAGCAAACATGTTCGAATTGTCATTTATATTGTTCAAAAGTCCTATCACGTCCATCTTCGATTATGATTTCGATTTTTTATTCAAGTGAATTCTAGAAATTCATTGGGATTCAATGAAACCATCAGCTGTTTGACAAATAAATAACAAAAAGTGGAGTGGGAGAGAGGGGACAGGGTAGACAATAGATAGACAATCGGAAGTATCGGCAAATCGGTATCATAGACTAGAAAATGGCGATACGTCTATGCCATAAGCATTTTTTTCTTTCTGCCCTCTTGTCTTTGGTCAGTGAATCATTCATTCTTCCCTGACTTCCATTCAAATTTCAATCAATAATCGCCATTCGCCGCTTAATTCATTCTTCTTCATTCCGTTCTCGACGTTGCTATCGAAAGGCGGAAATTGTGCGTTGCAAATATTTGAATTATCCAAGTACTTTTAGAGTATTTCATACATTTTATTTATTATCTCGAGTGTTATAAATAACAGTAAGTTATATTATGTATAACTGTATATTATCTAATCTGATAAAGTGAGGATACGGACAAAATGGCGTCGCATAAATATTACACGTTGCTTTTACACTTTCCAGATGTCTCGCTACCGAGAGTGGGATCTTTCTTGCAAGGTTTACGTGGGGAATCTCGGTACAAATGCGTCAAAATATGAAATTGAGAAAGTATTCTCCAAATATGGAAACATAAGGAATGTGTGGGTGGCCAGAAACCCACCAGGATTTGCGTTTGTGGAATTTGAAGATCCACGTGACGCTGAAGATTCCGTACGAGGGTTGGACGGCACGTAAGTACTTCACGATCATAATAATTTTCTGAAAGTTACTATGCAATCAAACAAAACAGGTACCTACAATCTCGTAATCCCTCTGAAGCTGAAGTCGTCCGCCATTTTAATTTCACTTGACCCATTTGAAGAAAGTGGTTGGTGCCAACCCTTACCAAACGTAGGTAAATGTAGCACGTTCATATGTATATCTAGTGCCCTAACACGATAAATATGTTACTTCTAGAGAAATTTAATTACCAGCTGTTCTTAAATAGCATTGAATACCTACTGCAGTTCTCTGTAGCATTCTACGAAACCAACTTTTACTTTGAATAGGTAATTATTTTGATTGATCTGAATCTATCTCCAAAATTCGCGTTATTTCTTGAACCCATAATAGCCTCACGGTTAAGGCGTCGACTGCCGATCCATGGGTCGTAAGTTCAAATCTTATCCGAAAAATAATAAGTATTGATTTCAAATATTCCGCACGCTCCTTAGATCCGTTTCATCCTCAATGTGAAACGCTTGAGTCATAAGTGTGCTAGAGCATGATACCTCCATACTAAGACTGAGATGTGGTATCCCTAAATGGGTAGCACTTGTCTTGGAATGGGGAACATTATTATTGCGTACCATTTTTTATTACCTTGCAAATGTTTTTATTTATGATTAGTTACGGTTTATTCACGTGCATTTTTCGGGATTGCCCGTGTCGGCCTCGCGACCTCATCGCGAGACCAGCTCATGAATGAGGGCACCATTTGGGTCCGAAACTAGTCTGGCAATCCCGAAAAATACACGGGAGTAAACCGTAACTAATCATAAATATGAATGTGTCTCACGAAACTTATAATACAAAAATGTTGTTACTGTCTTCTACTATGCTTGCAAAGTGCATTGATTGTAATAGATTGTTAACCAAGGGCAGAAAGTGATTAATTTGATACCAAAATATTTTGTTTGTGTGAAATTGATCACTTTTACCCGAGATTAACATACTGCTTTTCATTGAATGTGAGGAGAATAAAAATACAGAATAATATGCAATAACACCAAAACATACTCCATAACATAAGCCTCATTAGTGTATACTAGGATTGAGACAAGCAGAGCTACCTAAATAACTAGGAACACTTTGATAACTTGCATGTTTTCCTTTAACAGTAACAAGTTGTGCTAATAATATAATTTTACATTATTTTTAGTCGCTGCTGTGGTACTCGTATTCGCGTTGAAATGTCGAATGGCCGCACCAGGAGAGATCGTAGATACTCCAGGTATGTAATATACAAATTATTCATTATATTTTTGGACTTGTTTATAAATATATTTTATTTTAAAATGAGGGGTATTAATAATGATTGTGTCAAAAAGAATTTATGACCATAAAAAAGCTAATGTGTAAAAATCCTGTACAATCATTCTTACACATTATGCCTTTAATTATTTAATGAAGGGGAGTTTAATGGATTATTCTTAATACTCATTAGTAATTATCATTAACAACTATAAACATTATCATTTACTTTAAAAGAGTTTAAGCTTTAATTAGAAAATAGACTTGTAAATATGTTTTATTTGATTTTGACACAATACTTATAACTAATTTTAAGATGTTATTAATTAATCAAATCTGCTAAAGACAGTTAGCTAAGTAAGTTGATCTGGAGATATTAAAAGTGGTGGGTGTTGGAACGTTTGCAGGTCCATTTTATCAACCAACCACCAACACACCAACGACCTCACCACATGTCTTCACCACAACTACGGCTCGTTAACAAATCTGACATCCGCGAACGCCGCTCGCTACAACATCCCGCTCAACTTCTGCGATCGGCTCTCCAAACTTCTGCGCGCAGCCGAAGTCTCCAACATCTGCGTCCCCATAAAATACCTCCTGACTGCCATCACCTAGTCCCCAACCGTAATCCGAACCTGGACTTGAATAAAATGCATTATAGAGAGCCACACAGTATAGGAACCTACAATCTACATCCTGAATGTCATTGCAACTCCTAATGCTTCACCGACTGCACACACTCGTCGTCACCGTGGCACCGAGCTAGAAATACAACCTAACGGCGATCGACTTCCCCGTGTTACCGCAATTTTTCTTGAAACTTCCAATTAACGCCACCATTCGACGGAAGATAACATTGAAACTCGCCTCCGCCTCAGTAATATCCCTTCGGCCTCACAGCAGCCCCACAACGGTCGACCTTCGCAGGCTCACCATGTCTCGGTACTTTTTAAATCCTATACTTAGAACCTTACCTTGCCTATACTTAGAATTAGAGAAGTCGTGTTGGCGTTTAAGGTGTAGGTAACTAGGGATTTGAGTAATGTAGACTGTAAATTTTGATTGGGTCCCCAATTATTGGAAATTACTAAATTAAACAAGATTACACAGAAGAGATGTCAATTCAACAAAGCGGTGAATAACTAAACCAGTTTTTTTTTATCAAAGAGGGATAGATTAAATTCAAACGCTGTTTAATTGAAATTATCCTTGAGGTGTAGAATTTGTGTACTGTGTTAAAATAGTGGCGAGACTGGACGTGTCATAAAATGGTTATGTTAATAGATCCCGCAGTCGCAGTCCGCGCAGGCGTTCGTACTCGCGCGGCCGATCTGGTTCGCCCCGCCGCTCACCGTCTGTGCGACGCCGCTCACCATCCGTGCGACGCTCACGATCACGTGACCGACGTAGTCGCTCTGATAGCAAGAGCAGGTAGGTACGTGTATACCAAACAACGTTGATTATGCTACACATTTTTTAAATAAATTTTACATCCTATGTATAACTTAACTTACCAATGGCCGACTACAAATTCTTCAATCGAGCTGATGGTCAATGATGATCCAATAAGATTCAAAGCTAGCTGTGCAAACTGTGAGCACGCCGACTCTGTAAATGCTTATGGAACGAAGTTGGATAAAAAATTGCGTAAAAACAAACCCAACAAGAAACTGCCTGTTGAGACTGAGAAAATACAATTTAGGAAGGTATTAACCGTATTTTTAACATGTTTTCAGACATTGAAACTAAGATGGCGGCGGCGGTTAAAGAAATTAAATAATTGGACAAATATTCTGTAATATATAAGTGATGTGAAGTGAATAGAGCGATTGTGTGTATGAATCTACTTAGGTTAAAAGTATATTTTTTCTCATATAAAGATACAAGCAGCTTCATCTTGTCGATTGTAATGTAGTTAAATCGCTGTAAGGTTGTATATTTTTATTTCTGTAGATACCTTACAAAGTTGTATAATTTTCATGTATAAGAATCACTACTGATACTTTAGTTTACATACAAAATAATTTTAAGATGACTTAATAAATGTGGGATTTAAAAGTTATAATTATTTTTTATTTCATGATTAGTTACTTATAAAAATACATTATATTTAATAAAATTACGTATAAAAATATATAGCAATTTATATTTTTGCTTTAAAATTGTGTAAAAATATAGTAGTAAATGCAGTGTATAATTTAAAAATGTAATACATAAGTATTATCTAGGAATAACATTTAATAAATTCTAAAAACTTTAAAGATCTGGCAAAGGCGCATCTTAATAATAGTCATCACTAGAAACTACAAAAAATATAAAATCCTAATGGAATGTCTAAAGGGCTAATCTACAAACAACTTCATTGAGTTTTCATACTTACAGGCCTTTGCCTTCTAGCAGAAAAAAAGTCAAAATATACATATGTTCCAACTGCAACTAGCGCCGTACCTATCACATGATAAATATTCAAATTATTCTTAAACACTATTGAGGAAATCAATAGAGATATAAATTTCCTCAAAGTTAGTATAAAAGTTACTGTAACTGATGTCTCTTTGGTTGCTAATTCATGTACTGAATGTGTACAGTAAAATTGCGAAATAATGTTAAGTGCAATCAACAGCCACGCCTCCTGTGGAAGATCTGCTGACGTATCCATTAATTGGGGAGCAATTCCAATGAATAATGGCATAGGAATTGCATGTGTGTAGAACAGCATCTGAAAAGTAAATTATTCTTACTAGAAATTTTCGAACACCAAATATCAACACTAGAGCTTCTGGATTCGAAGTTTTAGCGATAAGTACCAAAAACGGCCGTTTCAAGCATTTACTAAAACTTCTAACCTAGGATGTCAAGTGTTGTTTAATGGGGTTCGAAATTTTTTACAACACTTGACTAAAATGTTGTTCGTACGAAATTTCAATATGTTGTGTGTTGACAGAAAAAATGCTTTTTTTCTGAAGTTTCACTTTCGGTGGGGGAAGCGCCTTAACACGGCTAATGAAACTAGGGTTTACTCCAGTTAAGAAATGCCTATTTTAAGATAAATAAAGCATGAAAACAGTGTTGTTGAATAACTTTACATAATTATAATTATGTTGTTTATGCAAGTGTTACAAAGTACGTATGTTTATGATATTTTAAATTGCCGATTAGTTCTGTTCTGTGCTACTGATAACCCCGTTACATTAATTACCTACCTACTTGAAAAGACAATAAAATTAATGGCTCAAATCTTAAATGTACTGTTGCGAAATGATTATGGTAACTATGCATGGTATCATATTACGCAGTGTGCGAATTATGTCTCGTTCCGTTATTACGAACTTAACACGTTCAGTGCCGGGTGTCCTCCAGGAGGGCACCCTGTAGTCGCATTCGCCATACCGGGTGCCCTCGTGGAGGGCTCATTTTAATTGCAGGTTTTTCTTGGAAAATTTACCGTCACGAAACAAGCAAACACCTATTTTACGACGTAGTAGCGTATTTTTCAAGGTTTTTAACCGAATGCCAGGAACCCTCCTCGAGGGTTCACTCTTAGCGCAAACGTAATGCCGAGGACCAGGAGGGTTCCTGGAAAGTTCGCTAGCAATATGTATGGTGGGATACTATATGAGCTCTATGAAAAGTGTGGTGGACTCGAATGTGTTAAATAGGTAATCTTAGTGGACACAAACACAACAGGCACCAAAAAAGTTAGGTAACAAACTTTTAGCTCTTTAGGATTTCACGAAAAAAACCAAACCATCATCAACATACGACATAACTAGAAGTCCCCGCACGGATGTCGTTCATCGCGTATTCCGCGTTTTTCGGGGTAAAAGTAGCCTATATCCTTCTCTAGGTTCCAGACTATCTCTGTACCAAGTTTCATCAAAATCGGTTCAGTAGTTCGTTCATTGTTAATGACACCACCAAATGATACCCCCAGGGGTGTGGTTGCCAAAAAGGATTTGTTAATGACACCACCGTAATGTTGGGATGCCACAATTAGTAATAATATAATATGAGAGTTAGTTTACACATACTCATTGTTGCCCTCAACAACACTGTTCATTAGTGGTGTCTTTAACAAATCCTTTTTGGCAACCACATCCCTGGAGCCCAATTCTACTAACAGAAACTTTTATCAATTGCAACTTAATCGTTTATTCAGACAGTTTTCGTTTACAAAAACTATCAAATTGTTTGACAATAAAAACAAAACCAAACATTTTGACAGTTTCTGTAAATGAAAACTGTCTGAATGAACAATTCAATTGCCATTGATAAAAGTTTCTGTTAGTAGAATTGGCCCCCTGGGGGTATGATTTGGTGGTGTCATTAACAATGAATGGTTTAGTTGTGATGAGGTAACAGACAAACAGAGTTACTTTCGCATTTATAATATTAATAATGATTTATCTTACTGACCTCATTGGGATGTTTTCCATATCTTGAATACAACTGCTCCTGTTGGAGTCCAGTGAAGGCACCAGTTATTAATGTAGCCAACAATATTGTAACGCCTATGCACCAATACAAGAATGTTCCCTTATTTTCCTCATCCGTTGGGGCTCCACCATACATAGCCAATGCCACGCCAGCACTAATAAGTACAGATCCAATGGCATTGTTTAGTTTTGGCATTTGTTTCTTAACACAGCAATACACTACCATGCTAGCTGGGGAGGATGCTGATCTGAAAAAAGAAGTTGGAACCCATGGTGAGTAACACAGAAGTCTGGGAATAAGCAATTAACGGAGCTGTCCAGAGCATCCACTCCTGGATAATAAGTACAATATCATTGCCTTAGAATAAAAACCTTGGGAGTGCAATTTGGTAATTTTTATTTGCAGGACGTATAACATCCTTACTTTAATTATTAAAGAGCCGCTATGCGAAATTATTTTGAATGTACTGAAATTAAGCCTTTATTGGGTACTTATATAAAATTCATAATGAATATAATTGACTGGCTTTTGCCCATGAAAGCCCACAGGAACCGTGTGATGACCAAATGCATTCCCGAGGTTGGGACTCTGGAATGCATTTTGCACTCTAAAGGCGTCTACACACCAAGGCCGCCGGCCCGGCGGCTTCGCCCGGCGGGTTGTTGCTAGCGGGTTGTTGCGGCCAACCAAGCGAGCGAACATGACGCAAAACAATTAGTGAGGTCCGCCAAGCTTGTTTGGCGTCATGTTCGCCCGCCCAGTTGGCCGCAACAACCCGCCGGGCGAAGCCGCCGGGCCGGCGGCCTTGGTGTGTAGACGCCTTTAGGCCGGCCATACACGGGCAGCTCAAGCAGTTAGCCAGTGATAAACATACACGGACAGCTCGAGCAGTCAGGTGGCTGCTTGACCGCATGCTGTGCCGCCAACCGCCCGAAGCAGTTGCAACTGCTCGAGCTGTTTCGTGTATGTACGTACGTAGAATGATGCAGTTTACTATGCAGTTGCAGCTTAAAGCAGTCGATCCTGACTGCTTCAAGCTGCCCGTGTATGGCCGGCCTAAGGCGACAATATGAGAAATGGTGAATTATGGTCAACTTTACACATGCAATTCAAATAAAAAAATGATGGATGAAATATATAAGTTAAATAATAATTACCGTATAATCATATGCAATGTGGAAGGCACATGCAATGCATAGACATAGTTATTAGCCACAGTTGTTATGAAGAAGAGAGCGACTAGTATTACATACTGCTTTAGTGGTATCTTTGGACCTACCTGAAAGAATATTAAATGTTTTTAGTAAGGCAGGATTAATTATAAACTTATGTGCATTTAATCTACAAAAGTTATCCCAGAGACAACCTAGCTGAACAATAGTTAATCCAGCCATTTATAAGTTGAATAAAAACTAAACCAAACTTTGATAGCGAAACATTAATTTTACTTAACACATTAACTATGGGAAAACACACACAGCACAATTCTCCTATAGGCAGCGGGCGCACACACCGTGAGTTGCATACTTTTCGTATGAAAATGTACATAATACATGACGGCGCATGCGCAATGGAGCAGTAATGACTGATAAAAAAATGTATGTGCAGTTGTCAAAGCGATAAAGAATCAAATAAAAATACACATTTTTAGAAAACAAAATTATTAAAGAAGTGTGTACAAAAATGTGTATTTTTTAATGGATTCTTGGTAAAATTAATGTTTCACAGTCAAAGGTTTGTATAACTTTTAATATGAACTCAAAAGATATTAATCTCTATATACATAACAAAAGACATTCATTTTAAATTAAAATATAAGAAAAATTTAGACAATATAAAAACAATGTAATGAAACTGCTAAAATTTTATAAGTCTAGCCTGAGAGTTAGTTTTGTTTTAATTTAAAATATAATTGAAGTTGATCAATGTTTGATTATATAATTGATTAAATCATGCAGGATGATGATGTTGCATTCAATTATCAGGAATGTATGACTGTGTTTAATGAGCTAATAATAGTGAAAGTTTCATATCAAACAGTCAATAAAGTAACTTTTTAAAATGTTCAGTCTCGTGGTCGTTTAGTTTAAAGAAAATAAAATAAATAACGTATTCAACTAAGTGCAAAATACAGAATAATGTGGTAATAAGAATAAATTCACAAAAGGAAAATAACAAAATAAATCCGTCGCGAAACAATTGACGTACGTAATTCTAAGTAAAATGACTCACCGTGCCAAACTTTGTAGTAACTATGAATCCATATAAAGTAATAAAGAAGAATTGTAGGAATGTAACTAAATTAGCGCTGCTAGGCCTCCTTGCCATCAGTATTTCCATAAGAAAAGCACTTGAACAACATCCTGTAAACACATTTAATGTTGTTTTCGAAAGACCCATTTTTAATACGTTCTTAGGTTATGTTCTGTTTGTTATAAACTTTCCGGTAAAATCACATTGATAAAGTAACGTAAAATAATTACTTAAATAAATATTGAAAATTTATATTTTTCGCGGCGCCCGCGCACCTTCTTTGACATTAAAAATCTGTTGACGATTGAGCAGTAGCGATGGGCGTTGAATCAACGAACTAGTTGAATCAACGTTAATGTCTCTTCAACGGAATTAACGTTGACCGTGTACAAATCAACTCGTTGAATTCGTCAACGAGTTACGAGACAACGACGTTTATGAATTCAACTCGTTTCATCGTTTGACGAATTCAACGAGTTGATTTGTACACGGTCAACGTTTTGTTATTTTCAACGTACGTAAATTGTATTTCTATATAGAAAATATAGAATAAAACTCCCGCTACGACGCGATAGTCATGACAAGAATTTGAACTCTAAATAACGAATACAAGATTTTATATTTATTTAGTAATTTGATCAATGTCATTATTTTTAAAGAAAGTAAACGTAAAGTAAGAATTAATAATGTCATATTATTAATTCTTAAAATGATTCATCATAAAATGTTATCCAATTTCATTAGGTAAACTGCATCAAATTGTTCGTAAATTAACATTACAACAGCATACGTTAATAAAAGCGTTTAGGCGTTTATCGTTCATGCAAGTTGACGTTCGTAACACGTTAACTCGTTGACGAAATTAACTAGTTGATCAACTAGTTGACAAACGCAATTCAACGTTAACGTTTCGTTGACGGAAAAACCTTCAACGACCCATCGCTATTGAGCAGAGCAATGACATTGACAGCTAAGCTGACGTTCTGAAACTTCTGAACAGTGCTGCAATGCTAATTTCCTAAATTACCCACAAACTTCGCTCAACATCCCCAAAGAGGATAGGAAAACTTGAACGCCCCAAGAATTACCATAATGTTTATCAAACATTATCAAATTTTGGAACAAATCAACAACGTTTAATTACATTTTACGTTTTTGTGTAACCGCGATTACGCACTGCATCCGATCCGGATGCGTGAAAATAAGAATATAAAAAATTCGGATCGAATTTGGATATTGCTTTGCACACTGCATCCGATCCGAATATGTGAAAATACGAATATAGAGTCTAAAAAACTCGGACCGAATTCAGATATCGCTTACGCACTTATCCGATCTCTGACCCAAATTCAAACAATTTAGGGGCCATCTTTGGCAAATCCATTTGGCGTCCGATTTGAATCCGAGGTAATGCGAAAGCGTTCATACAAACAGCACTACGGCTACTTCAGTCCGTCAATATTTCGGGTCATTCCCAGATGCCCCCACCGACAACGCCACCACTGGTGGCAAATGGGATTTTTTATATTAAAATGTATACAAAAATCCCATTTGCCACCTGTGGTGGCGTTGTCGGTGGGGGCAACTGGGAATGACCCAATATTTCTTCCGAATTGGAAACACAGATGTCGGAAGTCGGATCTAGTGCGTAAACTACCATACAAATAGTTTTATGTCTACTTCGCAACGTATTTTCTCGGATTCGGATGGGATGCAGTGCGTAACCGCTCTTAGCCTACAAAAAAACGATTTAAGTAGCTTAGACCTAATCAAAACAAAATAAAATCATGTGGGCCAAACGTCACTTGAAGAAGATTTTGTTTAATACCTACTTATGAAAGTTGAGAAATCAAACGTTAGCAAATTGCAAACAGCGATCAAGCGAGCGCGCTGTTATTAATTCATCATTCAATTCCATTCGTCGGTTTATAGGTTTATGGCACTGCTTATCACGCAGTTATGTAATAGAGGGGACTCCCGCTCCCGCGATGAACTATTGTGTGCCAATAATGTTGACATAAAATAAACTGTAAAATCTACTACTAGAATGTTTCAATGATTCACAAACATTTTTAAGTAATTGCATAGAGCCATAGTACCTCATGGGTAAAATTTTCAAATCCCCGCATTTTCTCCGCATCAATGCGGATATTTGAAATTCCTCGCAGTTTGGAGAATTCCCCATATATTGGCAACGCTGCTTTTGAAAGCCACGTACCTACAATCGTACAGCTTGTCAAAGTTACTAATATCAGTACCTAGTAGCCCTAGCAGGGTTGTCTTCTTCTTATGTTCTAAAATACCCTCAACACTATACCTACAGATATTTTCAAAGTTGCAGAATTTTATAATGAAAATAAAGGATTTTTGTACAAAGAGTACTGACTCATAGCAATATCACATTATAAAGTGTTCATAGAAGGTAAAATAATTTGAAATAATCAAATATGTAGGTATGTCCTAGGTTGAAACAAACTTTACTTCAGTTTTGTAGTACCTAATCATAGAAGTAAAGTTTGTCTATACCTAACCCTAAATACACTTGATTATTCAAATTATTTTACTGAAACGAAGCTTGCTTAAATGAGTTAAAACGGAAAACTTTAAAGCGCTTGTGAATAATCCTAATCCTAACTCATTACAAAACATGTGAAAGTAAGTTTGTTTGTTTCTCTTTTCTTTGTTTGTCTTTTCACGCTTAAACTACAGAACCGATAATCCTGAAATTTTGCATAATACGTTGTCAAGTGTACAGAAACGGACATAAGGTAACTTTCATTCCGAAAAAAGTACAGGGGGCTTACCATGACGTCTTAAGAAAACGTTCAAATGCCAGCCAGTCAATATCCGTTCAAAAGCAGGCCTGTAAAAGACACAACAATATAATCGTTCAGGGGTGATTCTATCATTACAGTTTTAGCTAATATCGGTATGTCAGGATTGCGAGCAAGGTAAACACAGTAAATAAAACCAACATAGACTCTCCACCACTGAGAGTACTTGTATTTGGGTTAATATTAGTAACATTAACTAGATCACAGTATATTACTTTACACAATTATTACAAGATCATAAAATAAGGACAAGCTAATCAGATATAAAAGGTCAGACTTCTTCAGCTGTTCAACACGGAATGCTCTCCCTTCGTCCAATGACCACCGCCTTTATAACCTCGGGTGGGCCGATCCATATCGACGACTACCCTCTCTTGTCAACATTGCCCAGTGCTACCCGCTACCGATAACACGGCCCTCCTGCAAAACACACGTCCTCGTGTGTTGGTGGTTGGTGGTTGACGCACCATCAACCCCATCGTCAAGATTGTGCATCAAGGCCTAACTTCAGTGACACCTTCGGACCTTAAACAGAAACAAATAATACAGTACACATCTCGGCCACACCTGATCACTCATCTTTGACCTCGTCATGTTACTCATGTCTTTGACCAAAGTAAAATGAAAAGCATCCAAAGAATGTTTGAATCGATTAGAGCTTGTTATCCCATCGACGGCCAACAAGCTCATCACCCATGACTTAAACTAGTTGATATTCATTCAGTATCAACCTAGTTCTATATTCGTTCATAACTTCTCGTATCAAACTTACTTACTTACAAACATCCACACATTAGATTTCAACATTTTCACAATAAAATACTATCTCAGATGCCTATTAGACAGTTCTACTTTGGTTAAACATCAAATTTTAGTTATTCAATAAATCATAATAGGAACATAAACACACTATCTCATTATACACAAATTCATAAAATCATTTAAATACATTTACAATATTTTTCAGGGCTAAATATCTCATTATAGTTTTTCACAAATTCATAATACATAAACACTTAAAATATTTCTTGGTTAAATATCTTAACGATTCACAAAGCCATAATACATAAACACTTAAAATATTTCATTCGTAAAAATCTCATAATTATTCACAAAATCATAACATAATATCTCAATAATTTACAAACTCATAGTACATTTAACACTTAAAATATTCCATGATTATAAATCTCAATTATTCACAATTCATTTTACCAGCATATAAACACTTCAAACTCATAGTACGTTAAACACTCAAAATATTTCAAGATTAAATATCTCATTATTCACAAACTCATAGTACATATCAACCCTTAAAATAATTCACGATTCAATATCTCATTATTATTCACAACATCCTACATTCTTAAATATCTCAATTCTTTACAAAATCAGAAAACAAACATCCTAAATGTTTCATGGTTAAATATCTTTAAATCTTTAATCATTATTCACAGTATCATAGTACATAATTATAAACACTTAAAATATTATCTCAGTTATTCCCAAAATCATAATACTTAAGTATCAACCTTTAAAACTTTTCAGGATCAAAATAATATCTCAATTATTCACAAACTCATATTACAAAACTGACATGATGTTGTAAACATAATATTTCTATAATGCGCTAATAATACAACCTTTTTACAACAATACAATACATATTATACACTTCTTTAACGAAAATAAGTCAAATTATTTCTTATTTAAAAATGAATTTGACAAATTAATCTTTAACGGAAGCCGTCATAATAATTATCGTCAATAATAAATACAATTTCCTGTTTTCGTCTACAAACATACATTTTAAACCATGTAATAATAACAAACTACTTTTTAATTTCAATAAACTATTTTGTACCATTCTACAACAAGAATTATAACAAAACGAATAAAAAACAAATATCAATATTTTCAAAACTTTTTCAAAACATTAATTCAAAACAGAATCTCATTTTCACTGCATTTTCATTTATCAATTAATAGCATCACCCGCCTTGGATTTAGCCAACTCATTTGGCATCACCCGCCTGGGATCCTGCTTTATCAACATGGCATCACCCGCCTTGGATCTAGCCATATCATGGCATATCCCGCCTTGGTTCCAGCCCTATAACAATTGCTTCGCCACGTTAGAGTTTCAGTTTTCCCCAGGCGAAGCCTTTGGCCAACCCCGGCTGGCCAAACCGGGCGGTGCCAAAGATCAACCCTGGTTGCATCTCACCACAAACTCTAATACGACTTGCAATGTATTTTCCTACACGAATAAATACAGATGCCGTATTTATTTTCCACGAATAAATACAGATACCATCATATTTATTTTATACTAATAAACACAGATATCATCTCATTTATTTTACACGGATAAATACAGATAACATCTCTTTTATTTTACATGAATAAGCAAAGATATCATTTAATATTTATTTTACACGAATAAATAACCTCTCATATTATATTTCCTTCATCAAAATTCCTTCACACATAATAAAATGGTTGTGACTCACCGGATTTATCACATTTTCCCATTCTCACATTTCTCACCATTGTAATATCAATTTCTTATAATCAAAAATTTTGTCAGTCCGTCTACAGGGGATTTTATTTAGCAAAATTTACATGTGGGTATACAATCATAATGTGGACTGGTTTTTTTCTTGTTCCACTTCTGATGTAAAAGACACAACAATATAATCGTTCAGGGGTGATTCTATCATTACAGTTTTAGCTAATATCGGTATGTCAGGATTGCGAGCAAGGTAAACACAGTAAATAAAACCAACATAGACTCTCCACCACTGAGAGTACTTGTATTTGGGTTAATATTAGTAACATTAACTAGATCACAGTATATTACTTTACACAATTATTACAAGATCATAAAATAAGGACAAGCTAATCAGATATAAAAGGTCAGACTTCTTCAGCTGTTCAACACGGAATGCTCTCCCTTCGTCCAATGACCACCGCCTTTATAACCTCGGGTGGGCCGATCCATATCGACGACTACCCTCTCTTGTCAACATTGCCCAGTGCTACCCGCTACCGATAACAGGCCTGCTTCTGAATCGCTAAAAATCGTACCATGACAGTACAAAAGGTGAACGACTGTTCAACCAAGTTGAACGGATAAGCTTGTTTATGGTACGAAAAGTCTATACAAAAAAAACAGGTGAACGGATTTCGTAAACGTCAACGTAGCAGGCCTGCTACAGACAGGCCTGCTATAACGATGTCATAGTACAAAAAAGCAGGGCAGTTCAACTTCCAGGCAACTTCTGCCCTGCTTTAAGAGGTCATGGTAAGCCCCCTGTTCCCGAGGAAAACAACAAGAACGATAATAGATGGCGCCACGTGTCTTTCGAATAACGATTGAATTATATTATTATAGAAACTTTAGTAGGGTGTACAGAGTGTTTTTGAACTTAATTAACGCGAGCGAAGCCGCGGGCAAAAGCTAGTCACTAATAATTTCAATTATTCTCTGGAGAATCTAGACTGGACTGGAATCTGACAACCCTGAAAATTAACAATATTGCCAGCAAATCCACGATTTAGTAGATAGAAACAAATTGTCCTGCTATTAGAAGATTTTTTACAACACTTCATTTTAATGTTGAGTCACAACGATTCGCAAAGACCATTATTTTTAAAACAATTGATTAATTCGTAGACAGTGAAGCTTTTACTGTTTCGTGTTGTGTTGATGTACAATACGTGCATAAGGGGTTAGTAAACCAAAAAAAAACGCAACATTATTTATAAGATCATTAGAGTTACAACGCTCTTACGTGGTGCATGTAGAAGGCTGGAGCTTGATAGGAAGATTGAGAAAATGCTAGAACCAATAGGAAAGAACCTACTGTTACTGTTTAAATTGGATGTAGGCAGGTACGCATTATTCCGTCATGTTCACAGAACATTAAACCCTGGCGGGGTCATGTTCTATCAGCATTGGATGTTGGTCGCCATGACCCGTCAGTGTATGTTCTATGGCCATGACAATGGTGAGACTTGAAGAGGATCTATCGATCGATGGTGCAATTGTTCTTAACAGTTTGGGAAAATCCGGAAACCTAATCGGGAATTTCAGATGGACTTTTCGTCAGTAGGTAGGTTGTCATTTAACAAAAGCCAAGTTTTTGAATAGACACTCAACAGTATTGACGGTAATGGGTACTCGTACTAAATATTAGTCATTTTGTACATATATAACAAGCTATAGATTTCCAGTATGTTCACGCCGATAATTCAGCCCTCATCAAGCTGTCTCCCCCCCCCCCCCCAAGTCCACGCCAGCAACGCCCTAAGCCGAGGTCCGAGTCCCACTAGGGGTCGCCCTTAGTGCTGTTGTTGCAGGTAGTTATGATGTTAGTATAGTACAAGTAGTTAGCTTAGGTTAAGTATTTTACTTACCCCCCCATTGGCTGGAGACCCTTCAGGTCTCGCCAATAACTGCCCGGTTACGTAGAAACGGTCCCCTAGGACCATCTAAAGCAGTCCAATAGGAAAACAAAAACCTTCAGCTTTACCGATTTCAATCACGTAGCTTATAATTATCCTGATTAAACCAGCTTTCGAGCAAAAAAAATCTTAACGAAATCGACACATCCGTTTCGAAGTTACGTTGCCACAAACGGACAGACAAACAGACAGACAGACGGACAGACTGACATACCTACATACAGACATAGGTTTCAAACTTAAAAACGTCTTTTTTGCGTCGTGGGTTAAACTTAGGCTTCAAACGTGTATAACATAATTATCTCTTTTTGAGTCGGGAATGAAAAATAAAAAATGCTCGAAAATTGTGTTTTTGCCTGCTTTAGAGCGAGGATTCCCCGGAAGACACGCGACCTTTTTTGGCTCGTATTTAGTTTGTACTTTAAACAATTGACATAAAGTTCATTATGCTACATGTACAATTTCGTCGCTTCCATTCCATTCCGCGACGACGGTGTTAATTGAGCCTAAGAGTCTGACACTCCCTTCCGCTCCGCCTAAAGCAGAAGAAGTCGTTTGATGATTTCCCATACATTAAAAAAAGGGATTTTACATTACAACCGACCGCCCGATATTCTGCCACCGAACTCCATCTTTAAACTCTTGAAGGCGCTTGTCGATGAAAGGAAGTTCATGTGTCATGTGGATTGACCTTTACCGCTGTCAAATCTAACCACTCCAAGCGCCAAATCCAATAACAAGTTAAATTGCGGAAGTTAAGGTCTGCAACCGACTTTCAACTGTAAACACATCCGTAAAGAGTCAACTTCTGGATTTACGAACTATCGGAGTATTTGCTGTAATAATTTGGAAAATTTAACTGGCTTGTGGATTTAGAGCCCAAATACACGTCCGATACTTGCCTCCGATAGTCGGTTCCGATAGTCCGATCAGACTATCTCAAGGCCTCCGCATCATACATTTGTTTGAACATGAATTACACGTATGATCAGACTATCGGATCGGATGTCGATCGTAAACATCGTCCGGGCGTCGTCGTCATACCTACAGAAAACATCGGACACGAGAATCGTACGTGTATTTCATGAATCCGATCAGATAGTCGGATCCGGCTCTCGGAAGCAACTATCGGTCGTGTATTTTGACCCTTAACGCTTTACATTATTTATGCTCAAGGGCGAATACAAGATAGGCAGTCGACGAGATATGGTCCCTGAATAATAATTTTCGTTTCGTTTGCGTATACCTAACTACTGTAAGGGTTATATTCATTCATTCAGCCGAAAGACGTCCACTGCTGGATATAGGCCTAAGTGTCCAAACACACTATGCCGAAGATATGCGACCGAAGTTCCGCAGCTGATTTTATGTTCCGACGCATTCTGCTGATATGACACACCATAAGTGCCGAACTTACGCGGCAGAAATTTAATTGGACAAACTTGTGGGCGGACACGCGGGGCGCGGCGCGAGCATGCCTGCCTCCCGCTGCTACCCGCCCCGGATTTTCATCGGCAATCTAACCGAACTTCGGTCGCGTATAATGTGTGCTATACAGAATACGTTGCCGCCGAATTGTCGCTGAACTTACGCCCGACCGAAGTTCGGCTGTACGCTATAACGCGACGTAATTTCGGCATAATTTGTCGTCAGTAATTTAAATAGCATTAAAGGCGTAATCATGCCGAACTTCGGTCGCGTATCTTCGGCAAAGTATGTTTAGACACTTAGGGTAGGTATAGTAAATTGTAAATAACATACAAATAATCAATGGAATGTAAACATGAGCAAAACAGATACCTCATAATTTTTTTTTATGCAAGGACATCACGTTAATTACGTAGTACTGATTACTTCCATGAGTTTATATAGAGCGAGACGTCATGCCTGTTTTCATGGACCTCTTGCTTTAATTATTACTAGCTGTTACCTGCAGTTTTACTCGCATACTAATGATCCTCCTTCATGTACTTACTCAGGTAAAAAGTATACTATGTGTTAATCCAGGAAATGATCTATCTGTGTGCCAAATTTCGTCCAAATCCAATAAGCCGTTTCTGCGTGATTGAGTTACAAACATCCATCCATTTATATTCACGACGACTGAGACTAAAGAGCATAATACTGAGACCTCAGACAAAGAATAGACTGATATCTTGTCTGAACAAAAAAAATTTACTTAAAAAAATAAAGTAAAAACCGACTTCAAAGAAATATTAAAAGGAGTAAAATAATTACCGTAATATGAAATTAACAGTTTCAGAAGTAGGTGGCTTCTATTTGCTTCAGTGTAAAGCTGCACCGACTTCTGAAACTGTTAATTTTTAACCGACTTCAAAAAGGAGGAGATTCTCAATTCGGTTGTATTTTTTTTTTTTTATGTTTATTACCTCATATCTCCGTCATTTATGAACCGATTTGAAAAATTCTTTTTTTGTTCAAAAGGGTATAACGTAAACCCACCAAATACCGACCTCCTAAGGACCATCATTTTTGTTTTATTCAGACATAGCGACTGATAAGGGAAACTCTGGTGCTGTAGGTCTCATATTAAAGTAAAATTCATATATTTATTAAATCTAGCAAGGAATATAAAATTCACATTTAATTCGTTTTGATATGAAGTAAAAAGTGACAAGTAGTTTCAAATCTGCTGCCCGCCTTAATTCCGTCCGGGAAATAACTGTCAGCCGTAATCCGACCACTAACATACCTAATACCGTCCACAAAATTTGCCCTTTGCAAACTTGCTGAAACCAGGGTCTCACTTCTCGATCTTGATACCCTTAACAGCTCACAGTGGTATTACCCCCTTTTGCCTGTTTGCCCAGCTAGCGAGTTAGTGGGCCACCGTCTGCCAAACCAATTTTCTACCAGAAAAAGAAGTTGGACTTGTCCATTAAACACCCATATCAATAGACCAATAATTTAAGGTTCTATATTTTGCAATACACATTATTGTGCCCTCTTGTCTTACATCCCCCGGGGACAGTCCTTGACTGCACTCTCATAGAGCACCAGTGGGCAGTCCCCGGTTGATGCCCCATTCCATTTTAGATTCAAGTAAAAAAACGGTGTGTGTACTTATGTATGCGCGGTAGAAGTTCACTTCGACTTTCTACCAGAGCGCTTATTGTTAGTGGCACCCCCATTTTTCACACTCTTTTTTGCAGAGCTTTAGACACCTTGTAGGTTTATGTAAACAACTAACTTCATGGTGTCATATAGAAAAGAGGTTTTTTTTTATATAGTACAGAAACGTTACATTAATTAAGATCAAAGCCCCACAAAACCATTTCCACGGTTTGTCTGTAAGAACGGAATATAAATAAATAAATAAGAATCAACGTTTAAACCTTTTTCGTGACGGTGTGCGCGCGCTGCTCCCTTAGAGCTTATATCGCTGGTCCCAATTTTACTCGCAATCTCAACCTCGTCAAAAGATGTTAAACTACTGAAGTTTTAATAAATAATTTACCTTTTTTTGATTACTTTAACCGGTTGTGTACCGCCCGTCGTCCCAGGACGACACTTAACTGTCTTATCTATTGTGTCTATAATTACGGTGATTGAGAGTTTAATCAAGTTGTAACAAATGCGTTTATTATAACAAAACTCTTATTTACATGGGTTATTCGGGTGCACATGCACAAAAAAATTGGTCGAGTTCGGAATAGAAGATGACTGTTATACAAAATACTATTATACGTCACGGTTGTCAATTCCATGGTTTTCGGGCCTGCTGATGCCGAAAATGTGGACAAAACCAAAATCCAAAATGGCGGCTATAAAAATTGAAAATTATTCATCATGGGTGTCAATTCCATGGTTTTCGAGGCTGCTGAAGCCAAAAATGTGGGCAAAACCAAAATCCAAAATGGCGGCTATAAAAATTGTAAATTATTCATCATGGGTTTCAAATCCATGGTTTTCGGGGCTGCTGATGCCAAAAATGTGGGCAAAACCAAAATCCAAAATGGCGGCTACAAAAATTGTAAATTATTCATCATGGGTGTCAAATCCATGGTTTTCGGGGCTGGTGATGCCAAAAATGTGGAAAAACCCAGAGTCCAAGATGGCAGCCATGAAAATTTCAAAGTTAGTCGTCATGGTGTTAATTCCATGGCATTCGGGTGTACTGATAAAGAAAACGAGGACAACGTCAAAATCCAAGATGGTCGCCATAAAAATTTGGAAATGATTCGTCATGGGTGACAATTCCATAATTTTCGGCAGTGCTGATGCCGTGGTTGAGTCAAAATTCAAAAAGTAATTTTCATGAGTAAGTATAGTTTTTTTATGGTTTCTTGTTAATGGTTTTTGGGTATGACAATTCTGGAAATGAGGTCGGAATCCAAATACAACATGACTGTCACAGAAAAAATCCGTCGACTCCACAAAGTATTAATGTAAGCCCTTCGAGTAGTTTTGTTTTATCAATGGTTTCGGCTCGTTTGATTTGTCTCGATGGGAACTCTTTTCCTAGTTGATTGATATCCAAGGTCAGATAAAGGAGCCGAAAGGTGCTAACATAAAGTCTACAATGTAGTCATATAAACTTTAAGTTTCAGCTAAAAAGTTTAAGCTCTTCGAAATGAGTACAAATCACGATAAGCTTTGAGGGTGGTCGGTGTTATGAAATGGTGTAAAACGGTTACCTAACAACCGACCGCTTTTCAACTACTTCAATTATTGAAAAGTTTAATATTTTTAGAGAAATAAACAATGTCGATAGATGGTAAACATGTTTTAGAAATAAATTACATTAGAATAAAACCAATAACAAGTACAGTTAATTGAAAATCATGTAAGTATTATACTGCTTTTTTCCATAAACGACGGTGCTAATAATGAATTTTCATGAAATTAAAATACAGTTATCGAAATAAATAAACAATTTATAGTAGGTCGTATTTCGGTCACAAGATTCTTTATCAAATAGGTAAATAATAAAAATTATTTCTAGGTTTGATTTATTATAACTCAAATATAATTTTATCAGTTAAAGTGAACACGGTAATTGCCCCTATACCGACCTCCGGTCGGTATTCGATCAGTACTGTAGTGTTACAATACCGTCCACTTTATTTTGATAAGTTTATAATACCGTCCACTTTATTTTGATAAGTTTTGCATACTAATTATAAACTAAATCACCTATTACCTACTTGTAACTCAAGTCTATTAATTATACTATACCACAAAAACTTTATACTTACTACATTCAGTTTAAATCTTTACAGAACTCTCTAATTGTCCCATGTCTGGTTTTGACGTTTTGACTATTAAAAACACGCATAATGCACCGTTTCGTTATGAATTGTAATATTATCGCGAAACAAAACAAATATCTATAAAATCTCTTTTAGTGGTAAACAAAGTTAAAAGTGTAGTTTCAAATTCCAATAAGACCTAGCTTAATAATACACTGTATTAATAAAAAAATGCAGTAACAATTAGTGGTCGCATTATGGTGGGCGGACCAATTTGGGTAGGTTTACGTTACTTCCCGATTGGTCCCATATAAATTTTGTTACGATTAGACCAAGAACTTCAGAGACATGCAACGGAACTCCTCATCGGATCAAAGCAAAATTCTCAAATTACTAAAATTGCTTTGTTTATATTTGTTGTTGGGAACTGACTACTACGTCAAAGCCAAAAAGAAGGGTTATGAAGAGGAGGGGGTTAAATTTATGACACTAAAACGTATTTAATAAAAAAATAACTTTAAAAAAAAGTAAAAACCGACTTCAAAGAAAAACTAAAAGGAGTAAAATAATTACCATAATATAAAATTAACAGTTTCAGAAGTCGGTGCAACTCTACACTGAAACAAATAGAAGCCACCGACTTCTGAAACTGTTATTTACAGAAATAAATATCATTCATTCATCATTCATTCATTCATTCATAATTTTAACCCTCTCCTTCATAACCCTTCTTTTTGGCTTCGACGTAGTCGGGCATAAAAAGTCCTTTCAAATGATACCTTACACGATATAATGAAAACATTCCAAAGGGCGGGACACGCACCCCCTCCTCTTTTCCAGTAGTCAGTTCCCAACAACAAATATAAACAAAGCAATATTAGTAATTTGAGAATTTTTCTTTGATCCGATGAGGAGTTCCGTTCCATATCTCTGAAGTTCATGGTCTAATCATTACAAAATTTATATGGGACCAATCGGGAAGTATACCCTTTCGAACAAAAAAAGAATTTTTCAGATCGGTTCATAAATGACGGAGAACATAAAAAAAAAAAAAAAACATACAGCCTAATTGAGAACCTCCTCCTTTTTGAAGTCAATTAATAAATAACTTATGAAGACGACACTCCTTGCGAGTCCGGCCCAAATGAAAATCCTGTTTCCGCCCATGCGTATACTGCAACATGCTGTAACGCAAAATCGCCCGGAAGACTAAAGGTGAACGCAGACTTGGCCGCACCGCACGCGCCGCAGTCTTCGCATTCGAATTCTTTATATGAAGTTCTATGCAACCTCGCACACCCACCCGCGTCGCAGTCGCCGCAGTCCCTGAAACGACCGAACTCCCCAAGCCGCAGCTGATGACGTCACCAACGCCGGCCCGCACGCAGCGGACGCTGCGGCTAGCGCGGCGCGGATGACGTCATTCGCATCCGCGGCGCGAGCCGAACCGGAGTTTTTTAACTCTTGTTGGTATTCCATTTTCTTCTTCCTCTAATAATAAACAACTGACAACAAATTGTTCGTCAAGAGCCATACTGTGATACACGCCCACTCTTAATTTATATTACAAACTGAATGAAAGAAATCAAGTGCGATGCGTGCGGCGACGGGAACGACTGCAGTAACTGCGGTGCGGATAGATGTGCGAGGCTATTAACAAAAAGCGATGACTGCGGGGACTGCGGAGACTGCGGTGCGGCCAAGTCTGCGTTCACCTTAACCAGAGAGAGTTTACGCTTGGAGTGAATGAAGTTGCACTGACAGTGATGGACCAGTCAACGTTGACCGTTGTCGTTTTAGGAAATACAAACGTATTGAGGTCATGTAAGATTGGAAATGGAAACTGTATAGTGGAATGAAGGCGGCGGGCGGCGATGGGGAGCGTACCGACTGCCGCGTCGCAACAGCGTCAGTCGTAGGTAATGGCGAACCGCCCAAACAAGCCTCGCGCCACAGCCGCGGATACCGGCCGAGTTGGTTAATCAACCAAGCACAAGTCCGCCTCGCCGCGTTCAACCGCGCGGACGTGTTGTGTTTTCGCGCCAAAATGGTCGCTCTGCTTCGATTTCACGCACCAAACGCTTAAACTAGCATTTTTCGATCGCTTTTTAACTGTTATTTTTTACTTTGTTCAAAATCAACAGTTTGTTATAGTGCTGTGAGTGTTAATAAAATGTGTGGTGACTAGTGTATCTGTTGCTAGTTATTTCTTTTCAAATGCACAATGCAAACGGTTCTGTATTTTGAGTATTTGTCAAGTGTGTTAGAAATTGCACTGTTGGGAAAATGTTGACAGGATTCCTAGTGTTTTGTGTTCTCGTTTCATTTATATTCCCATCAGGTAAGTTCACTTCTTTATTATTATTTAATTATTTCAATTTTAATGTGACCTTCGTGATTGAATAATTTGTTGTTTTGCTAGCCTTAATTAAATAAGTACCCACACAACCTGTATTGTTAATGCTACAAAAAATATGTTTCGCAGAATTCTCTGTTCGACCTCTGAATAATTTACAGTATGCAGCTGGTAACTGCATATATTTTTATGTCAACCGATTTTTTTTACTATTGAATAGAAGACATACTTTGCCATGACAACCGGTCCTGGGGTACCTCTACCTCTTTGCCTGGCATCATCAACTTATTTGAAAACAATCTGGTACTTATCAAATAAATGCTGCAAATGCACATGTCCAGAATGATTCCTTTGCAAGAGTATCGACACCTTGAAAATGATGGTAGGTATCTAAATATTAGTTATAGCACCATTTTTTGGGAGGTACCTAATGCTGCAAACCTACCTCTCCATCAGAGCGTGAACCGAGTTCATTTATTATTCACACGATTCGCTTAATAATTTTTTTAAGTATAGTTTTTGCTCTATAGAGAATATCAATGACCTATCTAGTGGTGATTTAGTAAAAAATTAAACCACGTTATCACAAAAACTATTTTTTAGGTAGTTTAAAATTAAGGCCATGAACCGGACGGGCGTGGAAATAATAACAAGACTGAAGAAAGACCCGCATCGACTCCTGCACTTTCTAAATAAAATTTTTTCAACATTTCAATAATGCCACATTACTTAAATTTAAATTTTGTCGATCACCAGAAAAAAATCCTTGCCACAAATTAAAGCTTTGAAATAGTTTTCAGGTTCTATCCGTCTCCGTTGTCATTATATGAAAATAGCAACGACGATTGTTACGGGCAGTCAGAAACCCCAACGCATAGAATAGTTAATAGGTAGTATTACGTAGGTATCCAAAGTGCAACAACCCTAGGATATCGGAACGGTTTTCCCCTTTAATATTTGGTTGCGGAGGTCAGATATTAGTCACTCCACGTAAAATACCTACATCTATGAATAGGCAAGGCTGCCAATTCTACAAACAAGAATGATTTAAAATCACAATCGAACCACAACTGCATCACGGCCATTTTACTTTTTTTTTTGTACAGAGATTAGACCAGTATGTTAGCCAGTATTTTAGACGACTGCCTAGAAACAATCAAACAAACCTAAACCAAGCCGACTGGGTTTTATTAAATCTCACAACACGCGTCTATTCCCAGTGTGCGGGGTAAGGAACTCTTATAGTATTTAGTATCTAGCCCACACGACATAAAAAATGTCATGGCACCAATAGTTACTATTGTCACCGCAATCAACAAAATTCTGCGTTTAAATACCTCTGACTACTCCTGCGCGAATAAAATGCGTGATAGCTAAAGATAGATCAGTGGTTAACAAGCATGTTTACTATAAGGCCATCAATTATGGTGTGTCGCTGCGCACACGCACCCTGTTGTTAATCACGCTTGTTTCTTACGGTAATTATGGCAGCAATATCTACTAGTATACGTTGCACTACGGAAACGATGATAATGATACTGAGTGATTTTGTGCAGTTTCATCCTCGAAGATAACAACCAGAAAAAGAAAAGCTTGGGCAAGGAGACAATTGCTGATTGTTGATGACGAACTTTTGAATAGTACTTAATTAAATAATAAATAAAACCCATAGTTAGCTGGCTAGCTACCACCCTCACATTAAAGTCTGGCGCCAAGCAGTTTACTGTGTTCCGTCATGTGTATGTGAGAGTCAGAGGGGTATACGGGAATTTCTCTATGTCCGTGTTACTTAGATTCGTGTGCTCCACCTTAGACCCTGTCTGCGCATACAATCAGGTGAGACAAGCAGTGTAGCCAACCCTACAGTTTTAACTGTAGATCTACAGTTTTTAGGAAATTCGCTCAGTTTTTAGTTTAGGCCTTGAAATCTACAGTTTTTTATTTGAGATGCTAGTGTCATCTATTTTATTTGCTACGTAGTCCGTACACTAAGTCAGCTTCAGTAAAACCTACTACTATCGAACTGGAGGTAATGGTCAGATGACGGCTCTGCAATGTTTCCACTATTATCGACTTTAACCAGAAAGCTTCTGTTTGCCGCACAGTACTGCTACGGTAGAACGCTTGTTTTCGAGCATTAATGTTATAAAAACGAAACTAAGAAATAAACTTTCTACGGCCACAATAAAAGGTACCTTGCAGACAAGGGAAAAATACGAAGAAAATAAAAAAATAATTTACTTCAGAGCACTGCAAATATTACGAGAATCCTGACCACTGAAGATGTACAAGAGCAAATTACGAAATCTAAGAGTTAATCAAATATGGAACAAAACCTAACGTGAAGCAAATTGTGATGAACAATTAAGAGCACATTTGGTGAAACTACTCTGCAAGTCTGTACTCAATACTTTGGTACATAAATTCAGCTGAATTCTTCCAAAATAAGGAGAGCAGTAGTTTTACCAAATGGGCCCCTGTTCCTTTGCTTCTACAATGTAAGCTAAATACTATAGAGATTTATTCAGGGTAATACATGCTGCTAATTGTGTAATTGATGGCTATAAGGAAAATCCATTGTTTGTAAATCAATGGGATAGGATTGGAAGCATGTTAGAAAAACAGTACGAAGGTCATGGTAATTTATAAGTAATAAAAAGTAAGTAAACAGACGTAAAGGCTTCTGCACTCAAAAGTAATAACACCTGTGGATACATTACAACAAACGTATCATTAATCGACTATATTTATTTTGATAAGTATTCAATGTAAGTTGAAAACAGGTATAGTCTAAACAACTCCCTTTATTTCGCGAAATGTTCTATAAAACATTACCACATTATCTATTTTAATTAATGATCATGATGACCACGTTAACCGTGTGAACTAGTTGCCGGCAAACATAAAGTATAAAAATAAACACACAAAAACAATTCCGTAGTTTTATCACGTCCATTTGAATTACGGCTCACCAGCGAAATCACACGCATAATAGTTTTTTTAAATGTGAATAACCCACTTTCCTCGAATACGTTCATCCTCTGTAATATTCCTTATTTCTGTAGATTGTGATTTCTAGACCTGCAATTTCAAATGCAATGGACCTTTTTACCTTTCAAGAAGGTGGTGTAATCCTTTGGCAGACTTATTGCATCATAGAATAATGATTTTAAATTGCGCACGAATCACGCTCCGTTACAGTAAAAATCCATTATTTCAGTTAAAGCGATAGAAATAAGAAGAGAAAATATCTACTTAGAAGTTATAAAGATGCGAATAGAATCCTTCTCGAATAGAAACTCCTATTATGAAACTGAATGTTCTCAATATTCAGTAAGTTTTCTGAGATAGTTTTACTAATATGTACGATGGCAACGTTAATGAAAGTAATGTAGCAAGTGTATTACCTATCACCTCATCACTGTCGCTGCCAGTGCCACGCGCCAAATACCACAAAGTATTTGGCAATACGACATAATATATATATATATTGTGAATGTATAACAGCGATTTTAAAGTGGAACAGATGGAATTAAATAAAAAAAATAATGTCTTATCTTAGTATGTCAATAAAATAGGTTATGAATCGCGTCGAATTTTTTAAGAAAATCTCTGTTTATTATTGGTACAGACTTTCCAAAAGCGTTTGATAGAAGTAGCATCAGCATACATTTCTATGATATGACCAACGGATGCATTGTATAGTAAACATTGCGCCAATGTGCGCCAATGAGTCGTTTGTGGCAACAGCGCTATTTTTACTCGCAAGATGAGTGAACTCACAATGTTTTCTGGCAAGATTCATTAACAAACAACGTGTTTTGATACAATCCCACGTGTAGTCACAATGTCTGATTCAAAATCGTTATTGTATCATAATGTAGATGCGTTACACTATGAGACATGCAGGGCCTTCCCTATAAATCGTTACACATCGAAGAATACCTTCATTTGTCACAGTCACGTGTGACTTGGTTGGATGGGCGATCTTTAATATTCAGTGCTGTGCTGTACGCACAGCGATTGCTGAGCTGGATTTCTTGCCATACACCGATCATATCTGTAAAATGTTTTTTATTATTGTTTTTATTTATCTTGTGTGTGTGGCAATATAAATGGTTTATTTAATTAATTTTTTCCGCCGATCATCATATTAATATTTCCTTATTTTTGAAGGCATCCATCATCAATGAGCCATCAGGCCATCACTTCAGCTGAGGAATACTAATTACTCAAGATAAGACAAGGCGCTACTAATTGACTCGTTTAAACTTCAGAAAGAGATCTAAAATAATAGTTTAGTAATTAAATTACTTCGTCTAGTACTTTCTTAACCGGTTTGATGCATTGTTCTTGATGCGACAGTATTATTTTGGAACAAAATGCTTTAGTATTGGAAGGAGCTAAAACCGTTGTCAGTCGGGCAGCCAGCATGCGCTTTTCGCGTAGGCATTTCGTTTACGTGAATTTAGACAGATCAGCCAATTTTATTTCGAGATGTGACAGCTTGCCAAATTTCAGGAACTAACTGCAAAGTATTATTATTTGCTCTAAAGTCCGATTTACACGCTTGCCGAGTTCAGTAATAAGTTGACGGTAAATGTTTACCATCAACTTAGACTGTCATCCTATTTTTTGACGAGTTAAGTGCGAAGTACTAACCTCGCGCCTCCCGCATCCCGCCAAATTAATTCTCTGCGCGTATAAACGGCACTGTCCGAACCAGTTTAGTAGACAAGAACAGGTTATCGAGCGAAACGTCGTACATTTTGGCTATTTTGTTTACTATGTGTGGTGTTGAATGAAACTTACAACCAAACCAACATAAAAGGAGCTAGTTCATTGATAAGTTAACTCCCTACTTAACTTAAGTGTGTGTAAATTGGGCATAAAGCTTTAGTTGCCTGTTTTTGGCGTTCTTCCTTTATTATGGGTTTAAGCGTCATTACCATTATGTGCGTCGTACTCTTAAGCTATGCTCAAAATTAGGTGTGCTAGCATTTTAACCCTTTTCCGTTTTTCACCTGATATCAAGTTTCTAATCTGAAGTTCTAACTTTACCAACTTCATTTACCTACCCTACAATTTCTTCGTTCTCAAGTATTGAATGACCAGCAAATCTTCGCGAAGTCACTGTGAGATCTTGAAAAATAACGAGTGGCCTTCGAACCGAATCAACGACCGCTGAACAAATCATAGTATGATTAATTGACCCTAGGAATAAAAGGTGTCAATTGAAGACAAAATGGCCAAGATATCAAACATCGAGATGACGGTGACGCACTTGATATTTTGTTGAACTGTGTTACTAACGAACGTACAACATAAAGAAATGAAAATTGTTTGTGGTGAATGACAAGATATATTTGCGCATAGGTAAGTAGCAGTAGTTCTAAACCCATAGTTCGAAAACCATAATCTGATACAACAAACGCAGCTACTGCTGTTAATCCTCTCTGTCTATCTACATATTATAATTTTTATTTAACTTTTCAATATTTGTTTTAAATCCTTTTTTTGTACCACTTTCGAAGTGCTTAATTTTTGATCCAAAGGTTGACTGGTAGGGAATGCCTTATGGCATTAAGTCCGCCTTGCGTACCACCAATGAAATGTACGTGAAGTTTAAACAAATATCCAAAAAAGGCCTTAGAAATCTCTCTTGACTTACGGTGTGAAGATGAAGCCTATAAGTAGTTTGCCACTCGAGGATAACACATATGAAATTCCTACAATAATTACGAATACTTATATTGATAACTAGCGACCCGCCCCAGCTTCGCACGGGTACTATAATGTGCATGTATTATACATATGAACCTTCCTCTTGAATCACTCTATCTATTAAAAAAAACCGCATCAAAATCCGTTGCGTAGTTTTAAAGATCTAAGCATACAGGGACAGACAGCGGGAAGCGACTTTGTTTTATATACTATGTAGTGATGATGATCATGACTTTGATTTCGTCAGCAAATTCTCAAATACAAATGCTATTAGCTATACAAAAGAGTCTAGACTTCATAACTATAATCAAATTCTTCATGCAGTTTTTGTGCAAGACGACCAATAACTGCACAGAATTATAAGCACATTAGGCTCATATGTTTTACTCCCACACTAGCGTGGAAACATACGATTAATACTACCATTGATGTTGGAATACAAGACTGTATCCGTTACCAAGTGTGCCAAGAAACGGTTGACCTGGCTGCCTGGCGCCCCATTGCCTCGCCTGAGAACAAACACATGAGAACACAGCCGTCACACATACCCACTATACCCAGAGGAATACCATCTTGAATCTCTGAGATAGTTTAAATTTTTCTTGTATGCATATTTGGGAGTGTAATAAAATAGTAACCGACTGCAAGCCAAGCTTCTTTTGTTTTAATTTTGAAAACGTTTGCCGCGTTCGTTGTTTTCAAGGAATTATTATGAAGCGTGACTGCATATCACGTCAAATGCAGGCGCGGGCCCGCCGTCATCAACCAAGATCCACATCCACCTCGCATTTGCTCTCAGATGAGGCCCATTCATAATTTTATTAATTGGTGTCAATTTGATATACTTTCAGCTGTAACCTAACATCAACATAGGGGATGTTATACAAAGAATGTTTCTTAGTTTGACGATAGTAATAAGCCAGTTCTGATCGTTGAAGCCAACTTGCGTTGAACACATACTTCGTATTTACATAAAGTAGATGTAAATTGCAAAAATAACCTCTACATCGCAGGTGCACAGTGTGAAGCTTTCACTTTAGTTACGCAATTAACTTGAAGGATATTAAAAATAACAACACTTGATTTATCTTTAATTTTTTTCTTTGCGAGGTGAGCTAGCGGGACACTGAGTCATCTCGATACCCGAATCCAATGTAACAGTTGCCTTAAGGTTTTTACCAGGCAGCAGGGTTACATAATTTAACTATTTCTGTAATTTGGCGTAAGTAAATTATATAAGACTCTCACATTGTCAATAAAGCTCTTCAATCAGGAAATGTCAAAATCCATTGCATAATCTCATCGTTGACATGATCACACATGGAGCAAATTTATGTGCACTACTACCGGCAAAGAGAAAGATATGCGCCTTCAAAATAATTTTAAATTGAAAGATTGAGCCGACACATATTGAACCATGCATTCCCAACCTTGGCTGAGGCTTGACCAACCTGACACACCAATGTCAATGTCGATTTTGTTTTCCAACATTTTTTTAATAACTCACTGACCTCTCTGATCCAAGTCACTTTGTTTCCCACAAACGTCATTCTAATTTATTTTAATCTTCTGTTCTGTTATTTTGAGTACGTTTTAGATATGATCTCTGATATTTACGGGTATTTCACCTTCTAATGAAAATAAACATTTCGTGACCTTGTTTATCGAAGAAAAATAGAATAGTATGATTTATTTTTATGAACCTAGAGGACAGTCGACTTACTTACGCAGACAGGAATCCTGATACGAGTACACCGTTTCTATTAATCATATCATAGAATGAAAATGAGGTATTAGCACGCGTTCCGGGTACAGCTATCAAGAATCATGACTGAAAAAACTGATCAGATTCATTTAACATGTTCGCCTTATATTAACAATTGGATGTGAACATGCTTGTAGACGAATCTATACCATCATCAGCTTGAGGGGCTAATAAAGCCGCGTTTGATGAAACATACTTCGTTTCTTATTCGTAATCATAATTCGGTAAGTATGTAAAGTTTTTTTTTTGGTAATTTTTTTTTCGTATAGACTAGGCTAGTTTAAGAAACTAATTTGAATATTTTTGTTTTCTACGCGGCAGTTATTTTTTAAGAATTTTTAAAGTTTTTCTAGGGATGACGTCACGCGATAGGAATAAGAGTTTGAAATTCCTTTGCCGGGTACCATAGATAAAGAAACCAATTCTTTATCTACGCCAAGTACAGAATAAGTAAAAGTATATGTACCTACCATAAATGACGTTTTATCATAGAAGTAATAAGTACTACGTACAACTGGAATGAGTACTTGTCGATTTCTGCGAATCACGTGAGATAGGTATAAGTGTACGCCTTGTCACTTTCTAACACAAGGGTAACCATATGGCAGACTTATGGTGTAATAAGTCCTGCCTAGTATTACTAAGGGCTGATTTTTCAATCGTCAGATAACTTTTATCTGGGGAATAAGTTCGACGTTTTGACAGCTTTTGTACAGAAAATATGTCAAACCGTCATATTTATTCCTTAGATAAAAGTTATCTGACTATTGAAAAATCGGCCCTAAATATTGTATGTCCTTTAAAGCATTACAATATCTTTATACCGCAAGTTAACTAAACCAATCGGAAAAAGATATAACCATAATTAGCAATGTCTTCTAACATTTACACGATTATTGTACATACTAGGAATGTTACGGAGCTTCGACTCCGACTCCGATAAGTCGGAACTTCCGATTGATATTACATCTCCGGTTCCGACTTCGGCTCCGATACTTTTAAATCGTAGGTTTGAATAGGAGGTCGAAGCATTTTTTTTATCGCCTGCGCCTTTACTAAGTATGTAGGTTTATTATTTTTAATTGAAATTAAAGAGGCTGACTGAAATTATGTAAATACTATTTTATTTTATTAGGCCTGTCCTTAACACATCTCTCTTCTGCTAACACCTCCGAATCCGCCTCGGACTCCGATTCCGGTTCCGAATCCGACAAACCAAATTTAAAAACTCCGACTCCGACTTCGGTTCCGATAAAACCACCTCCGTAACATCCCTGGTACATACTACTCCTTTTTTGTTTAGGTACATTTTGTAATTATATTCAGATGTTAGGCTGGGACTATAGGTCGCCGCGCCGCCGCTCCTATTTGGGTCAGGGGGCTTACTATGACCTCTTAAAGCAGGGCAGAAGTTGCCTGGAAGTTGAACTGCCTGTTGAACTTAGCAGGCCTGTAGCAGGCCTGCTAAGTTGACGTTTACGAAATCCGTTCACCTTTTCTTTTGTATAGTTTTCATACCATGATGTGTTATTTGATAGCAGCAGAGTGTATATTGAGCGGCTGTAATGTCAAAATAAGCGATCTTGAAAAAGTTAATATTTACGAGCTTATTCAACATTGTTTTTGTTATTAGAGGTAAACTGTTGTGAGGACCCACTTAAAATTTGGTCGATAAGACTTTCTAAACTCGATACTTTGTATAAAAATGACAAGTGTTTATTAGATCACACTTTTTACTGTTTTTGTAAATGTGTGACGAGTACGAGATATTTGAATATTTAGAGAGTAAATATCGTATGGAGAAAAAGCGACAGCGTCGCATTAGGGAAATAAATAACCCATTCCAAATTGATGAAAGGAAATTTATAAACCAATATTATATGCAATTTATTTAAAGTTATTTAAAAATTCCCACAGGTGAAGCAGTTTGGTCATACTAACACGACGGCGACGTCTTGTTTGTGTTTCACTAAAAATAAAAGCATCACATTTTATATACATTTTAATAAAAAAAACTGAGACTATGTGCCTAGATTTAATTCGATATTTTGATAAAGGTAAGTAAACGAACGTACGACATTGTTGAAACAGGATTCACAATAAAGTATGAAATCACAACGAAATGCTAGTTTACAATTTCATTGACAACTTCGATCGACTGACTGTGATACAGATATCTGAATGATGACAGAATATCACGCTGCGGAAACAAATTTACCTAAAAAAACACTTAAAACTGCATTAACTAAAGTATTTAATAACTACATCGATGTAGTGGGGAACAAAACAACTCGAGATGTTTTTTAAATTTACGCGCTAAAAAAAGTTGACAAAACTAATCCACGTTGGTACGTTCATAACCACGTTGTTTCTTTTATTTAGAGTCACAAAGGTCTTTTCAACGTGAAACTTTTGCTTTTTAGAGCTATTAAATAATGTATCAATGCCTTGATTTAAATTTGAAAATGAGTATCATTGCGGTCTTAGAGTTACAATAATTAAAAATCTTTGAAAAATAATTCCATATTAAAAGGACATGGCTAAACGACTGCCTCAAGCAGGCATAGAAATTTCTCACTAGTTGGTAACGTTCAAATATTAATTAATTAATTATTACGTGTTTGTTATTCTCGTAGAACTTTCGTGAATTAATGAAATAATTAAAAGTTTTTTACTTGTTTTTCCATGTTTTTTGTTTGACATGGAGAACGTAAGATTTAACGTTTCGTTTTACGAAAAATGTGGACAAGAAACCTACTTTTAAAGATATTAAAACGAGGTAAACTTTTGTTAGGCTAGCCTTACACACACAATAATATTGTCAATTAAAGTACATACCTATTGTCAATAATATTTTGTGCGTACGGCCCCGTATTTCAGTATTGTTCAATATTATTGTGGATTTCCACATATTTTGATTTTGTCACAGCAATATCGGGGGGAGGCAGGGGTCAATAATATTGTCGTGTACACGCACGGCAATATTTTAGTTGAGAAAAAGATTTCAATGCACGCGGACATTCGGTTCTTAACCGACTGCGCGACAGCAAAGACAGGGTTATGTTTTTACGCGTATCTATGTATGTGTGATTCTTTATACACTCGAAGCATCCCAGCGCAGCGGCTGGATGGATTTTAATAAATGAGGTGTCTATCGATTTGTCTATGCCGTGCGATGGTTATAGGCTAGGTTTGGTTTTTATAAAAACAAAATGGCAGCCGTGAAATACGAAACGGAGGGAGAAACAAAAAAATGTCGCCTACCGACGGGTATCGATGAATAGGCCTTTTAAAATCAATAAGTTTCCTTGACCATTTTACAGCCATAAGCTCCGTTTAACAATTACACAACCCGAAAGTTGTGCAGGATCTATATTGCGGACTAGAGCGAGTGATATGATAAATGACGTGCCTATAGATAGATTTCTTTAAGCTTCATTAAAACGGTAGGTATTTATAGATAGGTACCTACGATATCTTAATAAAATAATACTAATAAAAAGAGGTCAATAAAAATAAATAAATTAAAGAAAACAAAAAATCCGACTGCTTAAAAAGCAAACTAAAAAGTTGGTAAAAGAGGATGTAGAAAAAAAAAGAACTGAAAAGATGTAAACAAGACGTTTGTGCCAAATCACAACATGCAGTTGGAGACTACCTATGAATTAAATGTAATTCGCAAACTGATTGATCAAAAAATATAGGTACGTAGCCTCCGACTGCGTGTTGTGATTTGATAGCATCATTTTTTGAAAACCTATACGTCTTGTTCACATCTTTTCAGTTCTTTTTTTTTCGACATCCTCTTTTTACCAACTTTTTAGTTTGCTTATTACTTGTTTAAAATGGAAGACGAAAACTATCCATAGCGAAAATAGTGTTGATAATATTAGTAGTTATTTAATAAGAGTTTGTGAAAGCTGGCATCTCTCATTCTCATGTAATTTTTAAAATCATATTCTTCAGTAAGTCATACTTCAATTATTGGATAAAAATGATTTAACTCAGCTTTTTTTCTCATCCAGTCTTTAAACCATTGTTTTTTTCTTGATTGCTTTTTTTAGTAGATGAAATAAATGCAATTATCAATGCAACGAGTTTTTTCCTTCTATCCATCATATAAAACGTACGCACACGAATCTAGCTGCTGAGCGACTGAGTCAGATTGTACCACGATAATTGTTAATAATATTGCATAGGGGACCATATATTAATGAATATTTTTGACAATATTGCCTTTACAATATTATTGTGTGTACGGCTAGCCTTACACTCCAAGTTCAATCGTAACCATCTCCATGAAAAAAAAAACTGTAGTCAGACGTCATTTTATCGCTCTGTGGCTTATGTCAATGTCATTGTTGTTATTTATTTCACTATTTAATATCTTCTTGTTTAATTAGTGCGTACCTATAATATGTGTGCGGAAGGATCCTTCGGGGAAACAAGGCGTAATGTTACGTACGGTATATATTGTTGAAGTTTGTAAACAAAAGTCTAGCTAAAGTTCATGGTAAAATCGTTTTCTTTTATAAGTTTGTACTTAACCTATTGAGGTAGGATTTTTTTCAGGATTGTAATGAAATAAACAGTTCCTGAAACTTTTTTCATATGAAATACTAATATTCAGCTATGCAGTATTACATATTACTAGGTACAATGTTTATGCGTTGTTGAGGCAGTCGCCTATACATGCATTTAGCCATGTCCTTTAGATTTTGTATGTACTGCTACTAGAAGTATCATGGTCACCCTAACGGTAAGAAAATTCAAGTAATGAAAAACCCTTTCTGTGAAAAGATATTCCACAGTCCGGGTAATATTCGCTTTTGCAAGCATTTACAACGCAAATTCCAAATTAATTGTGTAATAAATCCAATTTTTTTTTTTTTAATTCAAATTATCGGTTTACGTCAATGCAAATGGGGTTATCAGCATTTGTATTTTTTTTACTACCATTGAGAAGAAGCTAAATAGAAAAGCCCAAACCGAGTTCTCATATCTTCATTACGAGTCAGATAGAGAGAATACCTAGATTTTTTTTGTTAAATTAGTAATAAAATATTTATTATAGGTACCAATCAAATCGTTTAATTTATAATATTTAGGGCTGATTTTTCAATCGTCAGATAACTTTTATTTAAGGAATGAGTTTGACGTTTTGACAGCTTTTCTATGGACAATGTGTCAAAATGCCAATTTTTTTTTTTTTATGCAAAAGAGTAACCATGTAGTTTACTGCCCGTTTTAATCCATAAGAATCTACACTTTGGAACGCGGCAGTAACTTCTTTTTTTTCCTATTATATGTAAATACCTATTATATCAAAAGTGTCTTTATATGGTCTAATTGAAATAAATGCGTTGACTTAATATCAAAAGCTGTCAAAAAACTATAGATAAAAGCACATTATATGAAAATCGCCTCCTGGCCTTACGTTGACGAAAAAAAGTCCTCTTACAACGAATCGTTGACGAACAAAAGTTCCGATAGTTGTATCGCGTCTCTTGGGATAAATTAAGATGAAAAAAGTTGGTTTATGAATTTGTACATTTAGTTCAAAAATTCTACTAATTTAGGAATATGCATTTTCTATTTACGTGACAACACACAGTGTGTATTAGACAGGGACACAAGGTACAATTATTGCTATCTCAAGTGTACCGTAATGTTTGCCAAGCCATATTATGTCTTATGTCTTGCAAGTAAAGTCTATTTTAGATAATATAAATTGCCAAGATCTCGGTCCAGTTCTATATAAAGTCCTTGCGTTTTATACACATACTTACAAACAAACAACGACTATTCGTAACTATTTCGTAATACGTCACGAAATAGGAAGAGAGGTCAAATAGATGTCAAGTGAATTCATGCATTTTTGCTAAAATAAACACCATCTTATAATTTTAAGAGCTAAACATTGCAAAATAATGTTTACCAAACTAAAACCTCGAAACGGTTTTGGAACCAACATAGCTTAATTTTTACTTTATATGTCGAATTGCAAGTAGGCTGCACATCGAGTCGCAACTGTAAACTTTGCGACTGTCAAATGCAGCTTGAAAGCAGTTAGGATGTAGTCAGTGCAACTGCGTGACAACTGTCGACTGAATATGCAGTCCACGTGCAGTTATGATTTTGAATATGAAACGGGATATGGTTTCGGGCATGACCGCTGACTGACATCCTCCACAAAGGTTCCAGACGAAAACCAGCGTCAAGTACTTATAGTGCTTGACATTAAGCTGATCTGGACACTTTTTTGGTCCAACCGTGAGACACATACTCAAGACTTTTTTATTTACATCACACTTTTTATCTGTTGTGTCTCTTTATGCTGTATCCAAATAAATGATTCAAAGTCAAAGCATTTATTTCAATTAGACCATTTACAGGCACTTTTGAATTGTCGAGACGAAAAAAAAAAAGTTACTGCCGCGTTCCAAAGTGTAGATTCCTATGGAGAAGAACGGGCAATAAACTCCATGGTTACTCTTTTCCATCAAATATTTACAAAAATTGGTTACATCTGTGAATAAAAAAATAAATGTGAGAACAATGTAAGATATGGTATGCTACGAGTAATAAGAGTAACTACAATTCATTTGCCATGGCAGATTAGAGATGACCAGTCCCAATTGACGGCGCCCGTTCACGAACATGACGCATGTATCAGCATCGCTCAGCTCAACCATTTTGTAGGGAACCGCACGATCCAACACATACGCCACCATCAGCGGGACATATGAGTGAGCATGACATGCTCTAACCGCCAGACATCAAGTAAAGTTTTAGTTTATGTAAATGGTTACATGGTACTCTTCTTTATCTTTCACCAAGAGCGGCGTTATTAGCATTAGCCCTCCTGGGCTTACTTACAGCTTTAGAAGGAAAAAATTGAAGATCTTAATAAGTTTATTGACCGCGACCCCGAGTTATAATAGTAACCCGTACAATGGCCTATCCTCAGAGTCGTATCTCAGCGCAGTCTGGCACAATAGTAAACATTGTGCGCAAACAAACTGACTACTAAATATATCTTCATGGTCGAATGTTTATCACCAACGACGACGCTTACTGATTATGTCATCCACGCATGAATTTGTATGGCTTCTGTATTGTCCATGTTGTGTCGTTCATCTTTTTATTGGATTACAATAGCTCCCTTCAATAGTTTGTATTCCATCAATGGATGTGCACACGGCTACATATCAAGCTACACATTTCCAGTATAAGCTGACCTCTTATTGTACGGAAAGCCTATGCAATGCGAGATCAGATTATACTGGATAATACAACTTTGTCCAACTTCAACTGTAGTATGTATGAGCCCTTTACACGTCATACCGCAGCTCATAAATTAACTAACATTATTTCGTAGACGAAACCGAACCAAGGTTTAGAAAACAAATTGTCACCTAGACCCAGGAAACAGTAAATACTACGTTATTATTAGAACTCCAAATGGAACCATTAAGTAGAACCAATAAGTAAATCAATTCAGGAGTTCTCATGAAGAGCATTTAAATTATGAAATGACATACTAATAAGTCTCCTGCATTCTGTGTGTAGCGTATATACTTAGGCATCTTCTTCATTTGTCGTACACATAATCTTCTTCTCTTGTCTCTTCCCTAAATAGTATCAATTGAAGTCGCTTTTTGCGCCTGTCTTTGCCCGCTTACTTCTAAATTACTCAATGGATTTTGATGCGGTTCTCTTCTAATTTTGGTAATTTCTTCGAGAAGTTTTTAAGCTATTAAACGTACTCAAGGGACCGGGGCGGGTCGCAAATCAGTTATAAAATATCTAAATTTTCTGAGTACTGTTCACGTGGGCAGCCTCTTTTCTATACGCAAAGTATAATTATACAGTTAGCCACATTTCAAAAAGATTATCAAAACATCTAAGTTTAGTATTAGCTATCAGATAAAACATCTGCCTTAGTTGCCTTAGTAGTATTTCGTAGTGAAGGATCGTGACGTGACTCCGTGACCTGTATTTACTGGTGCTATCTTGTCTTGCCATCTTGGCGCCAATTTGTGCGCTAATGGATACATCTAGTTGTTGTCGGATAACTTAAAGACTAACCCCCTTATTCATAAAAGATTTCCATTTTTAAACATTGATTATATTATACCTGTCCTTGTCATTTGTATGCCAATGTATAGAGATGGCGATAGACTTAAGAGCCATTTTAGTTAAATAACCTTTAATGATCATTTATGAATTAAAAGGTGTTATTATCAAAATCGTTTTATTCACCCGCGTGTACACAAATAAGTAGGTTTTCACTTTACTTAGTTTTTGCATCTCGTCCTTCCTACTTTAATTACGATAGGTACTTTATAGGATTTTTATCCTTGTGTAGCATTAAAAGTTCACGCCGATAACGTTAGTCTGTATCGTGGAAGTGCACGTGTGCTATGCGCAAGAGCATTCGTTGCACAAGTCGACGTCTACGTCACAATTTTATTAGCTACCTACTAATTGCTAATTGCCCTGCCTGATTTAAAGGTCGCCACGTTTATTTATACTTCGTTAGGAATTATTAAATTTGTTTACCGTAAGCTTGTGATAAATTTATCAGAAGCCGGTTTAAGATGGCGCCGGGGTGCCGCAAGGTAGCCAACTGAATGAGTAAAATGTTGCGGAAAATTGCAATAAAGTTTTTTCAATTGCTGTCCAGTTATATTTTATTTTAAAAATTCCATCCATACCTACCTAAATCATCATACTTTGTAAGATAGGCTGCGTGGTGGTAGTAGAAAAAAAGAAAGAAAATAAATTTTATTTTGCTAAGGACACAATGACAGCATGAACAATAAAAACATAAAACCAGAATTAGACATACACATTTTTATGCTGTCGACCATACCCATGCCGAAAGGGTCACCAATAGTGTTGCCAGATGTCCCGATTTACGCGTGACGTCCCGATTTTCAGGGGTCTGGGGACGCGTCCCGATTTGTACCTGATCGGGACGCTAAATGTCCCGATTATTCAAAAAATGAAAAAAAAAACATAAAAAATGTATAGTTACGCTAGGTACGTAATTTTTTTTAACACGGAACGCCATCTATTGGCTTTGGAGTACGATTTTATTTTATAATTTCTACTAGTCTAGCAAGACTGATTACTTGTTATGTAAGATTAAATAGACTTAAAACCCCTTGTTTTTTTTTTGTTTACTGTCCCGATCTGCAACCCTAAATCCCGATTTTTTTGACCTCATGTACCGATTTACAACAAATCGGACCTGGCAACACTAGTCACCAACTTAGCACTAGGCGCCTAACACCCATCGCTGATTTTCACTTCGACACCTTGTATTATTACACGTTTTACTATGCTAAATACCTCGAATGTTTTAATATTGTCGAGCCAATCCTGTTGGTCATCACTTTCGTCCTGTCCTGAGCTAATTAATATTTACACATTCTAGAACCTTTGATCAGTTAAATTTTCGAATAGTAGTAGAGCTCCTTGTGAAAAGCTTGTCTGGGGATGTACTACCACCGGTTCCCTATCCATTTGCATAAAATGTTAAGACCTAATATAACTTAGCATAATTTTGTTTGGCATAATTATATTTTCGCATAATATACTTAATTACGCATAACAGCTTACGCATAATTTTTTTAAGCATAATTTCTCTAACCATAATAATGATTAAGCATAAAGTTCTAAAGCATAACTTTTTTAAGCATAATATCCTAAAGCATAAATTTATTTACGCATAATGATATTAAAACATATTTTTATAGGTATAACAATGAAATAATTATTAACGGTTGCATATTAGAAAATCAAAACTTTCCTGAGCAAATTTCAAAAGAACAACGTACAAATCAACAAGATTTAAAATAACGATGGTCATTTGATCAAAAGTTCAGCTGACCAAAGTCTGGAATATCAATGTTTAAATTATTTATTACACTATTGACCAAATCGTTTAAAGGTCAAAATGGACTACTGGATAAATTGTTTTTATACACCTTCAAGGCCTCTTCATGAGACGATTATTCGTCACCTACTTTCATTTTCACAATAAAAACTTAAGGGGATGTTTGTAAGGTTGAGGCTCCAAAGCAGAGTCGACGGAGCCCCGCTGCGCGGAGCTCCTATTTCTGTCTGCAGGGTTTAAAGTAACCTAACACGAAGGGGATGACGGGGGCTTCGTTCGCTCGCTTCGCTCGCTCACTCTAGCCCCCATCATCCCCTTCGAACCTAACCTATCCGTGTCGGGGTGCGCCTGCGACTAGATTATTAGACAATGGTAAAAACATTTCTGATTATCATAACTAACGTTATGCTAATAGTCATTAGGCCTACTTACGTTATGCGAATCAAATTTATGCCAAAACAAATTAGTCTTTAAGATGATTATGCCAACGTAAAATGTATGCCTAAAAAAATTATGCCGAAGTATTATTATGCCAAAACAAATTGTGCCAAAATCGTTATGCCGAAGTATATTAGGACAAAGAACATTATGCGAAAAGAAGGTATCCCCTACCACCATATTACTGCCGCTAAGCAGCATTGTTGTGATCCGTTTCGAAGGGAATGGTTGCCGGTGAGACGCGTGCGACTTTCCAACTTTGTCTCTAAGATTGTCAACGCATCAGCAATCCTCTATAAAGCGTTGTAAGTGCATATGTGCGGCAGTTACCACCTATCAGGTGGACCGTCGTCATTGGCAGGTGTGGCATATCAATCTATCAAAATAAAAGGTGGAATATACAGGCTTTTTACACAGATTTCAAAGGATCCACGGGTGGACAAACTTTTCTCATCAAGGGCCAAAAAACCCGAGTCAATCTTATAGGGGTCAGAATTTTCATGACGATGACCTGTGTAGATTTCATAGTACCTAATAAAGATTGTTATATTAAAATTGATCATAGGCGTATCACTCGTTCTCAAAGTTTTTTTTTTTTTTTCGTGTTAAATTCCTCATGGATTCTCATCGCCTAGGGGTATGCCGGACGCTTACCGGCTAAAAACCCACGGTGTTCCTTCTCCTGATCCTTGGCCGGGGTCGCGGAATTCGCAGCTGCATGCACCGCAACCCCGGCAGGCCTCGGTCCACTAGCCCTTGGCGGACCTCTCCTTCTGTGAGGCCTTGCCCTACGTCCTCCTGAGAGGCGCGCACGGAACACTGCGCGCCGCCTTCTCGGGCCTGTTACTGGTCGGGCGACGGGTCAAATCGTTCTCACCCTACAGTGAGCCTTTGGTGACTATTCAAAAGGTTTCTACGACTACGGTTGTTGGCGGGCAGGATCAAAACGGTTCATGGGCCGGAGCTGGCCAGCGGACCGTATTTTACCCATCACTGTCATAATCTATTCTCATCTTATTCATACAAATTCTTGTCATCTCCCACGTGGAGTACCGGAAAGGGTATATGCTCATTATAATAGGATGTCGCACAGAATAATGATGTCCCGCGTTTTTTCTCGTGTTTGCTCAATGATTTACGCAGTTCATATCTCATGATTCATTGCACAAGTGCTCATATTTGCATTATACAATGTACAGGGCTATTTGTCACAAATAAGACGGTGACAAGCCTCGATTAAAAGGCGGTTCAAGGGAGTCCATCTCTTGGAATAATACATCACACACATCATACAGCGATTGTAATATAAGACATACTCTCGGGAGCAACGAATTCGGGTCACCAACATAAACCATAAATATCTCGAAAACTAAGAATGATAGCTTATTTAAATAAAAAGTATTTTAACAAGTTTTATTAATTTTATTTGGGTAGTATTAATTCTGTCATTGTAATTTTAACTCTGTCTGTCTGTTACGCTTTCGCGCCTAAACCGCTGAAGCGATTTTAATGAAACTTGGTACAGAGATAGTCTGGTACCCGAAGAAGGACATAGGCTACTTTTATTCCAAAAACCGCGAAATATATACGCGATAAACGAAATCCACGCGGGCGAAGCTGCGGGCGACGTCTATTAGTCTATAAAATACTTTCTATTTGAATAAGCTATCATTCTTAGTTTCTGAGATATTAAGGTTTATGTTAGTGAGCCGGCTTCTTTGCTCCTGAGTGTAATTAGAGGCTTACGAACATAACAAATCCGAAATCTACTGTCGCTTTCACAAAAATACTCAGTGACAGATTAATAAACTAAGTACACTGAGTATCAAGGGTTCAGGGGCCTAATTCTCCTAAAATAAATCTTGATAAATCACAACCGAACCAAGGCCGAACCGTTCATTCAGACAGTTCTCAATTTCAAAAGTTATCAAATTGTTTGGCACAAAAAAACAAAATCAATCATTTTGAAAGTTTTCGAAAACAAAATCTGACCGACGGTTGTGGTTCGATTGCGTTTGGCAACAATTTATTTTAGGAGGATTAGGCCCCAGCTCGTGGAAGCCAAAGATTGTTAGATAGGTACACATTTCGCTCGATCTTGAAATAGAACTGGCTAGCTACCGCCCTCATTAATAAGGCGCCAAGCAGTTTATTGTATTCCGTCTTGTTAATGTGAGAGCCAGAGGGGTATAGAGGAAACCCACTAAATCTCAGTTACTTGGATTTGTGTGCTCCCATCTTAGACCCTGTTTGCGCTTACCTTAGGTGCGACTCGGGTAAAACAGGACAGTAAAAAAATAAATGTCTCCAGCTGGCTCCAACAATTTTACAAAATAGAATAATTTTAACAAAGCAATTACTCAATTTATCATTATATAAACAACAGTTTCGCTGATTACAAAACGAGCGAGCGAATTAAACCAGCAGTAATTATCACACTTCCTTAATTTTCGAGGATATCGCTGAAAAACAAACTAAAATAAGAAACTTCATGAATCCTAAAACATACCGTCACTTTTTTTGTCGAGCAGCTTTCTGAATAAACTGTGCGTCTTCCTGGATCTACGTAAAAACATGATAAAGCAATTACATAAAACTACGAGCAATTAGATAATTGCTTATTAGGCTGCTGCCTCTAAATACTTTTAACAACCTCTCTTCCTTCAAGACTTAATCCAAACAAAGCAAAAAGCTTTTGTTTTCAGAATTAATTTATTGATGTACCTATGTATGTATCAGTGGCGAAGGCTCCATACAACTCGATTCCTATCGGCTTCCCTTTCGAAACGAGTAGTTACTGGAAATCACGCATCACACTTGAGCAAGGCAAGCATTTTTTGGTCCGGCTTCCCTTTTAAGAAACTTCACGCTACGCCACTGGTATGTATGTGTGTTTCTTTATTCCACCATAACTTCTAAACGCCTGAACCGATTCAGATGTATCAGATGTGGTATCCTTAGAATTCTTGCATTCATATTTATGACTAGTTACGGTTTACTCTCGTGCATTTATCGGGTTTGCCCAACTAGTTCTGCGGCGTGTTCAGCTCATGATTAAGGGCTCCGTTTGGGTCCGAAACCAGTCGGGCAATCCCGAAAATGCACGTGAGTAAACCGTAACTACTTATAAATATGAATGTGTCTCACGAAAGTTTTAACACTAAAATCCTTGCATTACTCCGGGTAACATACGCTACCGAATAATTTAAAACAAAAATGGAGTGTCGTGCGTGAGCCATACATGTTTTTTTTATATATCAGCTTATTTGTATGATCATTGTCTAGAAGTTGATGAGTACATTTCAAAATATAACACTGTCATTCAATACCCAGTCGTTCACTAAAAAAAAACATTTCAAACATCTCCGAGCAATAGTGAAAACAAGGATTTTAAACATTATCGATATCTTATAAGTACTATTAATTATTATAACGAGTATGATTCGGAATAATTAAGTATTAAAAGTACATAAGTATGCTTTCATAGTTGGTGGTTTATTCGTCTGTAGACATTACGTCTTGCAAAGGTCAGTAAGCAATCGAAACATTTATTTCGAGTCGCACTTTTTTTCTTTGAGTCGGAGTCGGAGTTCCCCGGACTCAACTATGAACTACCCACGGCAGCCATAGTTACAGGTTCACTGACGTCGACACAGGTCAACGACCGATAGAGTAGTATAGAACACATTACACAATAGCAACGTAGGTAGTGCTCACGGAACTACGAGTCGCAACGTAATTTGTTTTACTGGATTCGATTCTTTGTTATGTCAGTGTTCGTGTATTGTCTGTGGTGTTAACGAACTTGCTTCAGTTGGGTTTGGGATTAGATAATTTGTGGTTTAGGTTGTAAGTTAGATGCTTTGCAGCTCTAATAGTAAAGCAGTGAGGTTGAACGGCTGTCATGTAGGAAAGAGTCTTAGTTCAAAACCGGCCCGCACCTCTGACTTTTCGAATTCAAAGCCAAACATTGGTACTATGCGAGTCTATACTCCATTTCATAAGCTATATCTACACCAGGGCGCTTTCACGTTCATCTTGCGTCTTCGTCTGAAGCATGCGTGAAGCGCCATAGCGCATGCAATCGCGCATGCCTTAATACTATTTCGACAAAAGCGCATGCCCCCAGCGCACGCTAATCCGTCTATTGTATGTCGACTGACGACTGACCGAGGAGCACCGGTGTAGAAGATAAGCTGCATGCGTCTTATGGCAATCAATATTGCATGCGCTTGACGCAAGAGGAATTGAAAGTTGAAAGCATAAGATGAACATGAAAACGTACGGGTGTAGACATACTAATACTGTGTTGAATAAGCGTGATAATGTGTGGCAAACGCAGTGATAGTCTAGTGGTAGAACGGTTGCCTTCCATGCAAGAGGAGGTCCGATATCGAACCAGGCCTGCATCTCTGACTTCGATAAGCGGATCAAAATTTCATTATCACTTGCGTTAACGGTAAAGGAAAATATTGTGAGGAAATCTGCACACCTGAGGGTTCCATAAAGTTCTCGATGGTGTGTAGTCTGTCAACCCGCACCAGCCCAGCGTAGTGGACTAAGGCCTGAACCCCCCTCATTCTGAGAAGTTGCCCGTGCCCAACAGTGGGACACTAGTGGGCTGATTATACACCGTGGGCCCGAGGTACCCAAAAGATTTTAACCTTCGATTCCGATGCCTAATTGGAGAAGAAAAGCTAGGATATAGTTTGTTGAATAATGCTTAATTATCGAAATATTCATTATTTAAGGAAATTTACAACTCGAACAATCTCTCTATGGTAACAAGTCCTGGAACGCTGCGTTGCGACTTTGGTCATACCATACCATACCCCACTCACCGTATGTCTTATTTTTTGGGGAGGGTTTTTTAAGTGAGAATTTTCTTATCCACTCACACGATAAATATATAAATGTTGCCAGTTCATCCTAAGGTATTGTTTACAAGGAATTACTAAAGTTAATAGATATATTACGAGCAGAAATAAACACATTTGACTCACAATCAGAAAGGTGGTTAAAATCTTTTGGATAGCTCGGGCCCACGGTGTTGTAATACATTTTGCGAATGCTTCACAGTTTCTACAACGATCCTCAGCCAAGGTGTAACATTGTGTTACAAAATTGTTAATAGCCCGGTTTTGATACCGTGCCAATTGAATTACAAATATTACAATAAGTTTGCCGAAAGAATACCAAGTGCGTTGGCACCACTCAGTCACTTAGCAGGACCTACATAAGTGTCAAACATAGTTACCACTGCCTGCTGGAAACTATTTAAACTGTAGGTATAGATCACTCTTCGGTAAACTGTTAAGTACCATTTCTTCCGATGTTATGGGATTTTATTGCTATTGTACCCAATGACTACCTATAAAAAGTATGAAACAAGAAAATATTATCATCTGAAATTGTTATGAGCAAACTATTCAATATTTATCGTCTATTAAATAAACAACTTACACGTCATTTATTTTAATGTATTTAATAATATTCATTGTGATGTTCATAGGATAGCCGTGGTCTGTGGTCATTATTATGATCGCTTATTATTGCTAGAATGTATTTTTTTTTTAGGATAGGCGGCATACGACCACGGACAACGGCTGTCCTCTAAAATGAAACTTACAAAAGGCGCCAATTATCGCCTATGACCTCAGTCGCTCTTGGACAAGTGAACAAGTATGTTTAATACTGCAGCCTCACATTGGCCGTATTTTCATCAATGTTATGTCTTGGAGCCAATACCCCAGTGACTGAATGGGTCTCCAAAGAAACTTGGACAGTGATGTCATTCAAAATTTAATCTTGGAGCCAACGTTGGGTTGGACTCAACTTTGAGTCCAACTAATGGCCGCGGTATAAGGCTTCAAAATACCGTGCCGTTTTGCGAACGTAAATATGTTTATCGCAACTATACTTTTGAATATCATCGATTGTATAGTCGGCATCAAATACATAATATCGGGACGATCAGACTGTTCATAATTACCTAATCAACTTAAGAAATTAAACTTTACATCAATGGGATAAAATTCTTGTCAGAATGACACTTGTCGTGCACCAGTGTTCATTATAAAATAAAAACTCCTCGTATAATTTAGAAATAGTTTGTTTTTTTTTAGTTTGTTTAGTTGTTCGGATAATTTTGAACATTCTGTTCGTCCCGATAAATCTATATAATTGACGCTGGTTGAACCTACTAGAACTCAGTATTTGACAATCTATGTAAAAGCACAGATTAAATAAATTGTAAAAGTCAACGCAAAATTCTTGGGGAAATGTTTGCTCACACAGATAAAAAAAATAGAACTTTAGTTTGCAGTTATGCCAATTTCTTAAGTGAAAACAGGCCTGCAACTATCCAGTATCGATTTCTTGCAATGCAGACAGTGTGTCGAAGACGTGTTTGTAGTAAGAAGCGGCTTTCTGTACGGTACGTCTTACGCAAGGCGAGTGCTGGTCTATAAATAGTTAGGCTTCGCATAATGAGACCTTTACAACGCGGCTAAATTATCAATATTCATGGCTAAGACTGACTTAGGTAGCTTCTTTTCCGCTGTACCGACTATAGTCAACAGCAAAACATACATATTACTTAATTTATTTTTTGTTAAGCCAATTTAAATGTCAATAATTTTTACGTTTAGAAAATCATTTAGTAATTTTACACAAACAATTATTAAAAAATAAATATTTTAAAAATAGAACCGTCATAAATCCAATAATCACATTATTTGAATTTTATAAATCCGACTTATTCAGTAGAATGTTTGGTCGACAAACCAGCGTATCATGCGAGACTTGAAGCAAGACAAATTCGGAACCTCAATTATCTTACTTACTAGGTAACTTGTACACGATCGGACATCCCGTGCGCATCCCATCCACTACATGCGTAAAATATGCATAGAAATCTAACGCTCACTGATAATGGAGCCTTCAATGTTCGAACAGATCTTCTTTACAAATTGCCCTATATATAGGCTTACCATAACTTTCAGGGACCAACGAATACGGGACGTTTTAAACAAATCAAATAAAAAAGTCGAAATCAAAGTTTTTATTCCAAAAATTTTTAACTTTAATTAACACATTAAGTTTTTGGCCCAGTCATATTTTGAGCTTCAATCATAGAACAGGGTGCATGTCATTGCCGTTTCCGATTTTGTTGAAATTATTGAAATACGGGACAATTACGGGACGCGATGGTTAAATACGGTGACAGTCCCGTATACGGAACGTATGGCAACCCTACATAAACACAGTTCTATTCGATATCGCTAGCGATAACTATATCGAGAGGCGAGACCATGGCATGCAAGTCTAGTAAGAAGTTACAGGTGCAGTTGATAACGTGCCAACCAACGTTCATATTTTTTGTCCTTTCGTCCGAGAAACGTTCAACGTACTTTTATTGTAAAAATATTGTATAACCTGTTGGCTCTGACGTTCTTGTAACGTCAAATAAAAAAGATCTTGTTCATTTCTAGAATTTTCACGTACACTCCAAGTTATTTTTATACACTTGTTATTATGTATATTTATGAGAAGTTTGTTTGATGTACAGTACTTAACTATTTTTGTGCAAATCAGGGTAAGTATAATTTATTTACAAAGCGTGTTACTTTCGTTCCTTCTACAAGGTGTAACTTAAATAACGCACAACCTCTTATGGGGTCACTGTCCTCATCATTATGAACAACTTTTACTATGGGACTAAAGCTGAAATCGCGAAAAAAAACAGCTGTTCATTACATTTTGACGAGTTATGCGAACATAAATGTAGGAACAGCTTTTTTTTTTCGCGATTTCGTCTTTAGTCCCATAGTAAAAGTTGTTCATAATGATGAGTACAGTGACCTAAGCTCTTAAGAGGTTGTGCGTTATTTATGTTACACTTTGTATACACATACTTAAAATCACGCCTGTATACTCCAAAGGGTTAGGCAGACGTGTATAGTAATATACCCCATTTCGCCGCCGTGTTACCTAATAGGGGACGAGCCTAAAGCCATCAACCAGGCACAAATCCAGACTCCGGGATGCTACTGAGAAATTCCACAGGGAAATACTCAATTGCACTTTGCCCGACCTGATGATCGAACCCAGGACCTCACGCTCAGTAGTTGCATTTGCGACCACTAGACCAACGAAGCAATCCTTTCCATACAAAATGGTAATTCAATCTGTACGTGTTAGGATCATTAAAATGAACAAGGACTATTAATATTTTATTTGTATAGCTATTAAAAATTAATTATAGGTACATAATAAACGTATAGTACACACGGCTACACTTCAAGCTACACAAAACCAGTATAAGCTGACCGTTACTTGTGCGAAAAGATTATACAAAGCGACGCCAAGATAAACTGGTTTTGTATAGCTTGATGTGTAGCCGTGTGTACCTCTACTTAGGTATTGCAACTATGCGAGAACTGTCCTCATCCTAACTATATTATAAATGCGAAAGTAAGTTTGTTTGTTTGTTACCTTTTCACGCCTGAACCACTGAACCGATCATCCTGAAATTTTGCATAGGTATACGTTGTGAGGTGTACAGAAACGGACATACGCCTTTCATCCCGAAAAAAAGTACGGTTCCCGAGGAAAACAACAATAACGTTCATAGATGACGCCACGTGTCTTTCCAATCACGATTGAATTATATTTTTATAGAAACTTTAGTAGTGTGTTAAGAGAAGAAAATAATTATATCAACATGCCGGCCGTCTCTGTACTAATTTAGTGCATAAAGAATAAAATAAATAGATAAAGGGGTTAAATATAATGACCACCATAAAATGCTTTGATACCCTTAGTTCTTTTATCAAAAATATATACTTGACACCCGAAAAATAACGTCTAAAATTACAATAGTTCTAGCTATTTTAGTCACAACTGCACTTCAAATTGTATTCGAATACCAAATGTTGTAAATGATCACCAAATCTTAGCACCCCCGTGGCATCCCGACACGGATAGGTTAGGTTCGAAGGGGATGGCCGTCATTCCCTTCGTGTTAGGTTACTTTAAACCCTGCAGACAGAAATAGGAGCCCCGCTCAGCGGGGCTCCGTCGACTCTACTTTGGAAACCCAAACAAGTGACAATTTGGTGTTCATTAACTACAACATTTACTACTTTTGGATTAACAATGATTTATTTGGAGTCGTTTTGCTTTAATAGGATAGCGAGATGTTAAAACGTTGGTTGTAATTTTTAATTTTGGTGATCATTTACTATTTTTGTCTGTTAAATGTTACTATATCTGGTGGTAAGTTAAACATAAGCCATAAATAAATACAGTACTCCTACATAGGCTGCATGAACCTTTTATGTTCGAATATTTAAGTAATGGATTTCCTTACGAGTTTTCTCCACCAATGGAATATATTAGGTACTTAATTAGAATTGTATGTTTTATTGTTTGTAACATAACGTCCTTTATTCATTTGGCCTTAAAATTCACCGCACACATTATTCTATGAAACAAAAATATGTTGACGATTATCTCAAAGTCATTGTTAGCTGAATAGATGACATCCATAACTAACAATTTAAACTGTTAAGTACATTAAATACGACCATGTATTGATAACAATAACACCTGTTAAGGTTACCTACCGAAAACATTGCCTCAATGATAAACTAATTATGGTAATTTTGGTTCAACATTTAGTTAAACTAGAAACTGTGAGCCAACTCTACTAACAGTTCAATCGCAACTGAACCGAAAGTCGAACGTTGATTCAAAAGAACGAGAATGAAGGATAGGTAAAGGATTTCTGTAAAATTTGGCAAATGTGTATTTGACATGCAGCAGGGCCGTAGTTAGAAGCTCTGGGGCAGCAAAAGATTGAGGGCCGTCGTGGGCCCTTTATTTTTTTGTTCGGGAGCCTCCTATAACATAACTTAGGATACCATGCGGCTTATTTTCTAATTTATTCATACACTAAAAACTAAACGGAACATTTTGACACGTACACGAAAACTGACTGATGATTGTGGGTCGTTAGCGGTTTGGTAACGATTTTTTAAGTAGAAGTCGCCCTCTGCGCCTTATGTATTTTTACCTTTTTTACAAAAACATGGATGGATTATACGTACCTACCTACTTAAAATAACAAAATCTACATTTCTGAAAAAATGCTAGACTAAGAATTATTTAATTTCTATTCTCATATTATTTAGTAAAAATAGTAAAAGATAAGAGTCTAGACAGATAGACTAATAGAATCTAAAAATAACTTAATGATTGTTATGGCGAATTAATATTCACCTAACCTACTCAACCAGTATTCTAGCATGATTATTGTAGTAAACAATCTTGAATTGCATGCATTTTGTTTTTAAAATAAAAAACTTAAACAAAACAGAGGCTACAATCTAAGCTTGTACTAAATATCATAAGAATACCTACAAAAACGTTCTAGAATATCCACTTCAGTTAATCTACAAGTTAATGAGCAAACCGATTACCAAACGGACGTGTGGAAGGCTATTTTCGGCTCCCACTTAAAACCATTAAAGGTATTTAATTTAATGTATTGGTAATTAGTCTAGGAATAGCTCGGAATTCTAAATAGTCTTATTTCTGTCCAGCCGGTCGCCTTCACTTTCAATTAAGGCTGCTTTTCCTCACGACACGACAGAATGAGGTGACGACTCCGAGCGCTAAATACATATTTCTGTCAACCGCTTACTACGACCACGCCTGGTGTTAAAGGTAAGGAGGCCCTGGGGCAACGAAGAAGTAGAGGGCTGTAGAAATGTTTTTAAAAAAGTATCTCGTGATTGTGAACTTTTTACTTTTTGTCAGATAGGGGGTTATTTTTTTTCTTGTGTAAAAAAATTATACTGTGGTAGCCCCTCTCTTGTGGAAGCCACAGAACTAAAGCCCCTGTGACCCTCTTCCAAATCCGTCCCTGACTACGACTAGTAGATAGTGTCGCGTTGTTACGTGAGTAAACGGTTCATAGAAAATATGGCTCTGGGAGTCATTACGTAGGTACCACATTTTGTCATGTCTTGTCGTGATCGTGAGCCGTACCAAAACGGCCTAAGGGCGCATATTATGTTTGCGTGCATCTGATTGCGTGAATGCTTTCATAAGCCTTGCGCATTCGGTTGACGCATGTCAGTTTTCTATCATTGCGCGTGAGACAGGCTGCGATGTAAATACAGTTGATTGACACTTGTCTACACAAGGGTCTTTTGTTTGACATATCACGACAAGACGCATTGAAAATATGCAGAAGTTAGTATAAGAAGGATTAATGGCATAGTGGCCTTCAGGGAGAGTTCCAAGGATAAAGCAAATACAGGGAGGCATCGAAAAAAGTTTGTATCATACACTAAGTCAATTTGCTTCTTGTTCTAGAGCAGTGATGGGCAAAATACAGCCGCGGCCCAGCGCCGGCCCTCGAGCCGTTTTGATCTGGCCCGCCAAAACCCTAGTCGTAGGAACCTTTTGAACCATTGGCCACCGTAGACGCGGACCTGCGGACGGCGAGCGTTGGGTGGCTCGCCGTCCGATCAGAACCAGGCCCGGGTCGACGGCGCGTTGTATTCTACGCGCGCCTTAAAGAGATGTCAGCATAGTAGACGAGGCCCGCTAGGGCCAGTGCCTGCCAGGCCTGCGGCATTTGTTCGAAAGAGTTACCGCGACCCTGGAACGCAAACGGTATTAGGAGGAATGGATGGGTTTTAGTCAGTGAGAGTCTAACACTCCCTTCCGCTCCGCCCAGAGCGGAAGAAGTCATTTGATGATTCCCCATCGTTAAAAAATAAAGGAACCTTTTGAATAGTCAAGAAAATAATTATAATCATACGCCTTCAATATCCCATTGCAGGGTGAGAATGAGTGAAACGCCTATTTTATATTTAATATAAAATATTTATTAGTTACTATGAAAATTACATAGGTATGAAAATTCTGGCCTCTATAAGATTGACTCGGATTTTTCTAGCCCTTTGATGAGAAAAGTTTCCCCACCCCTGTTTTAGAAATTGGGAAGGAGATACATAACATAATACAACATCACGCCTGTATTCCCTGAAGGGTTGGGCAGAAGTGTATAGTACACCCACATATCGCCGTTATGATTTAAGTCCCACCGTGAAATAGGGGGCGAGCCTATCGCCATCAACCGGCCATAAATCCAGACTCCGGGCTGCTACTGAGAAATTCCACACGGAATAATCCAATAACACTTTGCCCAACCTGGGGATCGAACCCAGGACCTCACGCTCAGCAGTCGCGCTTGCAACCGCTAGACCAACGAGGCAGTCAGCGAGGACGGAGATATGTAACTATAACTAATTATTGTTATTTTTCATTCTCCGATTACCATAGCATTTACGTACTCTGAAATGAATAGTTATAGTCATAGAGCTGTAACTAAGTAAACAAAATTATAAATACGTGTAGAACCAATTGGCATAATGACGACATCTGTTCAATTCACAAGTGCGCAAGCGACTGTATGGTGTTATCGATATTCTACAAACAACACTAGTTGCCGAAGTCCGGTACGTTTTGGTAGGTTATGTAATAATTGTTTGATTTATTTATTAATGTTTTTGTGAGATCCGGTTCGATATTAAAAAATGAAATATTAAATTACGGTTTTGTTGCTGCTTCATTTTCTTAGTTTTCTTAAAAGTCTAGAAATAAAAGTGAATTTAAAAAAAAACTGAAAAGAGTAAAATAATTACTTACTGTAAGTATTATAAAATTGTCAGTTTCAGAAGTCGGTGCTAATCCACGCTAAACAGAATTGCAAGCACCAACTTCTGAAACTGTTCTGAAGTCGGTTTTTCTTTTTTAAATTATTTTATTTTTCTATTTTGAATGGCATAAATAATACATGCGATTACAGTAATCGCGAGTGATTTGCTGTTATCCATTGAAGAGTTCCATTGTCTATCCCCAAATGCCTTCATCAGATCTACACCACAAACTGGGACCACCTCGTTAAAAAGGGTGGAGTTTTTTGAGATTACGTCATGTTGTGTTATCTAATAACATGTTGTAACATGTTGTTGTACATCTAAATAATATCACGGCTTTCTCCTATAGAGGTAGGAGGGACCTACAGTACAGAACGCAACTGCTAAGATTCTTACATAACTTTAGATCCGAAAACCATGAACCCTGCTCATCTTTTTGTACAACTTTTACTATAGAAATTCTTGAAAAAAAAAACAGATGTTCCATACATCTTGTTAAGCAACACTGATTATTTTGTATGGAACAGCAAAGTTTTTTTCAAGAATTCTGCCTTTTTCTCATGATAAAAGTTGTATAGAAAGATGAGCTCAGCTTATAGTTTTCGGATGTGGAGTGACTAACCAGCGGCGCGAGCACGGATCTTTTATCGAGTTGATTCGAGAAATTTATCTATTCTAAACGTCAAATTTGACATTTTGATTTCTCGAATCGACTCGATAAAAAGATCCGTGCTCGCGGGACTGTCATGCTGTTTAATATTTTGCCCCTGCCACATTGATGCATCTAATGCTTACTACAAAATTAAATATGCAAATGCAATATTTAATTTTAATTCCGCCAAACTAGATCGCTAGTTTGGATGCAATACGCAGCAATCAAATAAATTATGCATATGCAGAAAGAGTGAAAAACGCGATCTACTTTGGATTGTATTGTAACACCTGATTCCATTATTTATCACTAGCGATCCGCCCCGGCTTCTCACGGGTACAATATATTTTTAAAAGTAAAAAGAAAAGTCCTGACTGACTGACTCATCAACGCCCAGTCCAAACTTTTGGACCTAGAAAGCTGAAATTTTTCACAGAGGTTCCCTTTATAACGTAGACAAGGAATAAGGAAGGATTTTTCGAAGTTCAACCCCTAAGGGAGTTAAATAGAGGATGAAAGTTTGTATGGAAAATCGTCTGAGAACAATGGGTTCAAAATTTTATGCAAGCGAAGCTGCGGGCAAAAGTTAGTTATAAGTACATAATAAACCTTTCTCTTGAATCATTCTGTCTATTGATGAAAACCGCATCTAAATTCGTTGCATAGTTTAAAAGATCTAAGCGTAAAGACGGCGGGAAGCTACTTTGTTTTATACTATGTAGGTACTTTCTGTATTCTGAGTATGTAGAGATGCATCTAATGCTATCATGATTATTTGAATATTCAGTCTACCTAGTTTCTTTGCCAAACACTAATTGCTCATAATTTCACAGTATTTACATCGACTCCGTTGGCTCGTAAACGCGCAGTAAAATAAACGGTTTATGTACTTTATACATTCCCTAATCTATATGTTAATAAAACGACGTGGGAGTCGGCAGTTGGCTGACTTATTTAAGGCGCTGCGCAGGCGTAGACACTGTTGCTTGTGTTTGTGTCATTTAGCCCCCTCCAAAGTTGCGCCGCATCTCCACAGCTGCCTTCTTCAGCTCATCTGTCCATCTGGTTGAGGGTCGCCCTACACTGCGTTTGCTGATTCGTCTTCTTAACTCAAGGATTTGTCTACTTCGACTGCTTTTCGGTCTTTCGACAGACACGGCCAGCCCACTGTCACTTCAACTTGCTGATTCTGCGAGCTATGTCGGTCACTCCAGTTGTTCTCCGAATAATCTCATTGCGGATCTTAATCTATAGAAACTCCCAGCATAGCTCGGTCCACTCTCTGAGTGGACTAGTCCAACTGTCAGTGTCAACGTCTCGGCCCCACAGGTCATGATTATGCGGGCAGGACGAACTGGTTGAACATTTGTATATAGACTTTGCGGTAGAGGCGACGAGAAGACTCTGCGAAATTTGCCAAATATTGTTAATGTATAATTTGCTAGGTTTTTACATCTTCGGTGTCCAACCTGCCTCTATAGGACCCTCGTATCGGTAAAAACAACTAAAAACTAATATTATGCGACTTAGGGCGCTTTCAAATTAGACGTTTGTTGTCGGACTGTAGCCGTGCCGCAGCGGTGCGGCTGTCGAGCTGCAAACCGGTTGTGTTTTTTCATACAGTTGACGCGGCCTGAGAGCAGTGCGTTGTCCGTACCGCACACGCACGGCAGCAGGTCGGGCGTCACACTGCTCTTTCAAGTCAACTGTATGTAAAAACACAACCGCCCGTTTGGAGCGCGACAGCCGTACCGCTGCGGCACGGCTGCAGCTCGACGGCAACCGTCCAATTTGAAAGCGCCCTTAAAATTAATATTCACTGCTAGTTGTTGCTTGCTTGTTTTTAACGCAAGGATCCAAAAGTGTCTGTGTCTGTGCAGTGCCTAAGTGACAAATATAATTTGCCATATGCATACAGTCTACATGCAAACAATTTATTGTCGTATTTACTGCTGCACTTTCTAGATAAATTGATTTGAATAAATGTTTTACTAACATGATGCAATATGTGGTTTAGTAAAACATATCACTCTCCATGTCGTATCCTGCCAAATGTAATGACAAAAGTCAAGCACGTAGAATATACCATAATTGAAAGATATGTAAATGTACTGTGGGTTTTCTGAACTTTAATAACGCATAATAAATTAAATAGCGATATGAGAACACACGGAAGGTAAATGGCGATGCGCACTTTACGCTGTTAGAAATTCTCAAGTTTCACACCCAGCCCTGAATAATTTACTAGCAGGAACTAAAACAATATCGGCATTGGTAATATGTAGGTGCCGTTTTTCCCACCTTAAGGATTTTTATGTCAAGGGATAGTTTGTTATTTCCTGCAGAATCTTTAAAGATGTCCTTTATTTTGTTGCAGGGTTGTGCTCTAGTCTGCTATGCGGCCGTACAGAGAAGCTGGAGCTTGGCAGCAACAGCGGCGCGGGGGCTGCGCTTGCGCTGGCGTTAGTGCGGCCCCCTTCCGCGCCCCGCGCCCCCTGCCAGCTTAGCCTTACTGCCCCGGAAGCTGCCGCCTTCGCCGTCAGACTTATTGATGTTAAGGTAATTTAAAAACATTATTTTATTCAAATGTCTTTTTTTTTTGTCCTTCTTAAATCCTCATGGATACCCTTCGCCCGGGGGAGGCGAAGGGTTATGCCGGACTCTTACCGGCTAAAAACCCACGGTGTTCCTACTCCTGACCCTTGGCCAGGGTCACGGAATTCGCAGCTGCATGCACCACAACCCCTCAACTGCCTGATTGGTCATGGTGGACTGCCTCATTGGTCTAGTGGTCGCAAGCGCAACTACTGAGCGTGAGGTCCTGGGTTCGATCCCCAGGTCGGGCATAGTGCTATTGAGTTTTTCCGTGTGGAATTTCTCTGTAGCATCTCGGAGTCTGGATTTGTGCCTGGTTGATGGCAATAGGCTTGCCCCCTATTACATGGGACTTAAACATAACGGCGAAATAAGGATGTACTTATACACCTCTGCCCAACCCTTCGGGGAATAAAGGCATGATGTAATGTTAAGTTATTTAATAAAAAAAAGTCAGAAGTGTTGAAAAGAGGTCTGCTCGTCTGCTTAAATGAAATTTTGGTTCTAGAGCTCTCCCCGTGGCAATGTTGTGCAATCTTGATTAACAACGAATTCCAATGATTTTTCATTTAAACTGTAGGTTATATCGTACAGTCAATTAAACCACGTTTTAAGTGCTGCTAAATCGTTAACAATAACTTACGTAGCTACTGGACCGATCACTATTTTTAACGAACGTAATGTAGTAAACACGTTATGTCGGTTTTGATGTAAATTGATTACGTTAGCACTTTCATCGCATGTTCTTTGAAATATAAATGAATACAACGAAGCCATACATTAAACGGACTTTTAACTTATCAAGTACTGTAATTATAGACACAATAGGTAGATAAACAATGGCACTGACGATCCAGGTCGTCGCGCGGGACGATACCGGTCAAACCGGTCAACTCCTGTTTGTTGGGTTATGGACAAAATACCAACTGGAATATAAGCTGGTACAATGCCTTCGTAGGGTCCAGTAGGTCCGAAAGTCAAATGCTTCTTCGAAGTATTCATAAGCTCCGTTTACGCTAGGCGAACCGAGCACGAGTGGAGCCGTTCTGTTCACGGCATCAGGTGTGGACGTACAACAAACAAATTCCTTTGCGCGACGCATATTCTTTTGTGTTCGTCAAAAAAACGATAATTGGCGGAGTGCAGTTGAGCGCGAGCCAAACGGTCGAAGCATGCTCGTTTGAGACTCCTAAGTCCCTCTACGCTACGCGAATTTTGACTCCGCTTAGCTCGTCTAACGTAGACGCAGCTGTAGGTATCACAACTGCTATTGTACTTTCCGGCAATCTTGAGTAGTTCCTATCATCATCATCAGCCCATGGCACTCCACTAATGGACTTGGTTGTACCAACAACACGTTACTGAACTCAATCTTCGGTCTCTCTCATCCAGGTGCAATCAGCTACCTTGCGATCATTGTCACTCCACCTAGCCTTATGGCGTCTTACACGTCCCAAACAGACTATTTATTTAATTTATATGTATATGGGAATGTGGGGTAGAACCGGAACGCTAAGGCAACAATTCTAAAAGTTATGTTTTTACGGTTTTGCCCCACCCCTTGTCCAAAACCGGGTATACCCAAATTTTATACCCGATTTTGGCCCTTAACAGTGGTAGAAGTGAAACTCATCAAGATCTTCGGGTTCCCAACCCGTACAGCCTTCATGGGCCCAGTTCTTACATTGAAGACATTGCACCATGCATCGTTCCTTCGCGAGTATAAAGTAGGGTTTCTGTTTTCTCGACATATTTCTTTTCTCGGGTTTCGAGAATTCTCGAGACTGATTTCTCGGGTTTCTCGGGTCTTTCGAGAAATTTTTAAAAACCTTAAAAAAACATCTTATGCCCGTTTTCTGGGATACTCTTGAACGTAGTTTATCTGTTCGATAGCGCTATTGGTTCAATAAACTGACACATTGCGTTTCTGGACACAGTCAGTCAGAAGATGATCTTAGTTCAAACTTCAGTTAACTTAACTGACCAATTGGGGGCATTTATCGGTTCTAGAATTTTATTTGTCGGTTTATATCATATTTTATACAAGAGCTTTTAGAGTTTTATAGTATTTTATTTTGGATAGTGAGTTTTGGATTCCCAATGAAATGGACTCGAGTACCTAGTCCATAGGAGTGTGATTTGGAAGTGCTGGAGGCTATTTCAAATATATCAGTACCAATAAAAAGGCATCGAAGAAATCCATCCGAAATGTTCATGGATGAAGAGTTTATCATGAGATGTCATTTTAACAAGGGCACTAGGATAAGTATATCTTAGTGAAATAACCAATCCTGCCCTAGGACCCATTCATACACCACAAATAGGTACGTTAGCCTCGAAATATTATTCTTTCAGATATAGGTAAATAAACTTTACTGCTCAATATTATAAATTACAATAAAATTATAATATTTTGGTTTCACAGTTTTATTGTGTTGTTGCTATGATGAAAAATAACAATGAGAAAACATTGTGATTGAAATTTTATATTTCATGTATGTAATGGTTCGTTTTAAAATCATTGCATAACCAGAGGAGATTTTCATTTAAACCTGGTGCCTACCTGCAAAAAGTCGTAAAGTTTAAGGCAATTAAAATATATAGCTGGGCTAAAAAAAGAGATCCCATCTAGTGGTCAATTTACGAACTTACTTATTGTTTGGATAATTAACGATTTTGTATTCAGAAACCCAATAATAGATGAACGGAGTTTATCTTACAGTTAATTTTTATTTAACGTTTTATGTCTCATTATAATAAGAGTAATCGGAGTTGGTGGTATATTAGGGACACCTATATGTGAAACAGACATGTTTCGCTTGCCTCGCTTACTCGCGCCTCGTACCGTGAATGAAGCCAGAATCCAAAGATTAAGCAACTTTTAAGCCAATTTTACAGTTATAAAAGAAAGTCTTTGATTTCTCGAGTTCTTGAGTTCTCGAGGTGTTTTTTCTTGTCTCGAAGTTGGCCTGATTTCTCGACATTTCTCGCCTCGAGAATTCTCGATCAGAAACCCTAGTATAAAGATACACTTATTAATTCCAAAGAATATTAGATCAATTGACCATGAAAGCGTTTTTCTTATTTATTGTTATCGAGCACGCACCGACGCCATTGAAAGTTTGTTGACAAACTGATCAGGGTGGCCAAAAGTAGCTAGCGAACGCGCGCCTAAATTTGAAACGTGTAAGAAGCTATAGGTACTTCCTTGTCCCGGTTTTACCCCCATACCCGGTTTTGGACTAATCTCCCCTACTGTAGCTTGCTAACATCGCTTGTTTTTGCGTCACCTATTGGTTTCCACGACCCAGGTTATTTTGTAACCGACGAGTAGACTGTATTCAGGTTTGTGGTTACAGTTGTGGGTGCGCCTATGTGGTTATGGAACGGAGTTGCGTTCTATTGAAAATTGCTATTTAAGAGACCTTTTTTTTTTTTTTTTTTATCGTGGGAAAATCCTCATGGATACCCTTCGCCCGGGGATGGCGGAGGGTTATGCCGGACTCTTACCGGCTAAAAACCCACGGTGTTCCTTCTCCTGACCCTTGGCCGGGGTCACGGGATTCGCAGCTGCATGCGCCGCAACCCCGGCAGGCCTCGGTCCGCCAGCCCCTGGCGGACCTCTCCTTCTGTGGGGCCTTGCCCCACGTCCTCCTGAGAGGCGCGCACGGAACAATGCGCGCCGCCTTCTCGGGCCTGTTACTGGTCGGGCGACGGGTCCCCTAACCCGTCGCCCGCAGGCCACACACTAGGGTGGCCGGAGATCGTCGCGCGCCCTCCGGCGGCGCCCGGTGCGTCTGGCGCGGGAAGGGAGAGTGGCCGTCGCCTCTCTCTCCCTCTCCGCTCCCTCCTTGGTTGCCATCACCACCTCGCAAAAGGAGGTGACGGCTTCCCACGCACTCTCGCTCCCGACCATGGACAGAACCACGGCCGGAAGCGAGAGGTCACCACCGACTGCCGCCACTAGATCACGGCGCTGCGTCGCCCACGCAGGGCACGCCTGCAGCGTGTGCAGCTCCGTGTCCTCAGGGCAGTCGACGCAGTGGTGACATCCGGGCGTCTGCTCACGGCCTATACGACACAGGTACTTCCCGAAACATCCATGTCCCGAGAGCACCTGCGTCAGCCGGAAGCTGAGGGCGCCATGCCGCCTCTCCAGCCACTCCTCCATAACGGGTCTTACCGCCGCTATTGCGGCGTGCCCTGCGCTGGGTTGCGCAAGTCGTTCTCTCCACTCGGCCACTAGGATCTGGCGGAGCTCACTCCGCTCAGGCGCCTCCTCGCGCTGACGATATCTCAGCGCGAGGGCCCTCGCCTCCAGATCCCAGGGCATCGATCCGGCTAAGAGGCTCCCCGCTTCGAAGGAGATCGTACGGTACCCCCTTATCACCCTGACGGCCATCGCCCGCTGCGGTCTCCGCAGGAATGCGACATTGCGGGCCGTCAGGGTGTCTGCCCATATTGGCGCCCCATATAGGGCCATGGACCGTACGATCCCCGCGTAGAGCCTCCGGCAGGAGGCGTTGGGCCCCCCCAGATTGGGCAGCAGCCGCGACAACGCAGCCGCGGTGCCCATCAATTTTGGCATCAGCTGCCGAAAGTGAGGCCCAAAGTTCCATCGGCCGTCGAGGACAAGTCCTAGGTACTTCATCGTCGACTCGACGCCGATGCGGACACCCCCCACTACGATGTGGGATCCCGAGGGTGGTCCTTTCCGGGGCCCGTGGAAACACAGGGCCTCGGACTTCTGCAAGGCCACCTCGAGACCCAACCGCCGGATCCTTGCGACGACCTGCGCAACCCCAGCTGTCGCTAGTATGGCTGCCTCGCGATGCGTCCTCCCCCGCGCCGTGACCAGCGTGTCGTCGGCGTAGCAAGTCACGCCGACACCGCGGAGGAACGCACCGCGAAGCACCCAGTCGTATCCGATGTTCCACAGGAGCGGCCCCAAGACCGATCCCTGTGGAACACCGCACGACATCTCTCGCCGACCCCACCCTTCCCGACCCGGGTAGATGACGGCTCTTTGTGTCAGGTAGGCCCCGACAATGCGGCGGAGGTAGGTCGGCACCCGATGGTATTCGAGTGCCGCTCTTATGCAACTCCAGGGCAAGGTGTTGAAGGCGTTGGCGATGTCGAGAGACACCGCCAAGACGACCTCGCCCCGGGTGACTGCTTCCTCCGCCTGAGCCCTCACGCGCATGATTGCGTCCACAGTGGAGCGCCCCCGGCGGAAACCGAACTGGTTATCCGCCAGATCTGGCCCCACCCCATTCATGTGCGTGACGAGGCGGTCTGCAATTACTCTCTCGAAGAGCTTGCCCACCTCGTCCAGCAACACGATGGGGCGGTACGCAGACGGCGAGTCTGCGGGGCGCCCCTCCTTCTTCAGCAAGACCAGCTTGCCGGTTTTCCACCGGAGCGGAAACTGGCCCCGCTCGCAACATGCGCTTAAGAGCCCCTCCAGTCGGGGCCCGAGAGCCTTGAGAGCCAGGACCCATGCACGGCCAGGTATGCCGTCGGGCCCCGGGGCGGTGTTCTTGGCCTGAAGCCTTTTCACCGCCGCTCTCAGCTCTACCCGGGTCACTTCAGGCACGTCGTCGTCGTCGTCGTCCGCGTCAGGCGCCATGGAAGGCGGAACCATTGGCGGTGGCGTATGCTCCGCCCTCGAAGGGAACAGAGCGCTCACCACTCCCTCCAGAAGCTGAGGTCGGAGACTCTGGGTCAGTGGGGGGGCCCACGGACGGAGTTTGTTCCGTACCATAAGGTATGGGCGCCCCCACGGGTCTCGGTCCAGAGTCCCTAGCAGTGCCTCGTGAGCCGCTATTTTGGCCCGCGAGATAGCATTCTGGAGGGCGATCTTCGCCTCTCTGTACCCCTCGTATAGCTCCGCCTCCTCTGCTGCCGCATCCGGGCCGCGGCGGCGCCGCCTGCGGAGCCTGGCGTACTGGCGTCGCGCTTCCACGCAGGCGTGGCGCAGGAAATCTATGTCCTGCGACCACCAGTACACCTGGCGCTTTGCAGGCGCAGTCTGGACTCGAGGCATTGCCGTATCGCAGATATGCGACACGGCCTCCTGGAACCACTCCGCTTCCTCGTCAATATCGGCAGGCCTGTCTGGTGCCGACACCCAGGCCTGTACAATCGAGGCCTCCAGGAGTGCCTCTCTGTCCAACCGCTTTAGAGCCCAACGCGGACCGATCCCACCCGGGACCGTTCGGGCCGGAGCGCCTGTGGTCTGGGCGGAGACGTCGAATCGGATATATCGGTGATCCGACAGCGTCTCCACCTCCTCCATGACGCGCCAGCCTTGGACACGGCGCGCTAGAGCGGGGGTAGCGAACGTGATGTCCACTATGGATCCGCCCCGCTGTCGCACGCACGTGTTGACGGAACCCCGGTTGAGGACCTGTAGGCCCGTTTCCAGGGCCCACTCCTCTAGCACCCTACCCCGTGCATCCGTGGCCGGGGAACCCCAAGCCGTGGACTTGGCGTTGAAATCCCCGAAGGCCAGCACAGGGCGAGGATGGCTGCGACTGACGACGACGGCCAACTCCCCCAAGAAGTCCTCAAAGTCGGCGAGAGGTTTATTCGGGGAGAAGTATACTCCCACTGCCAGGAAGTCTTCCAGAAGGGCCGCTACGTATCCCCGTCCACGAGTTACATTCTCAATGGACGGAGAGCCAACGGCGGCCCGCGAGACTATCAGGGCCACCGAGCCGTCCATATCCCCAACCCAATCATCCCTGGGTGGAACGAAGTACGGCTCGGCGACAACAGCCACATTGATCAACCACTCCGCCATGCTCTGGAGCAGAAGGTCCTGAGCTCTGGCGCAGTGGTTGATGTTGGATTGGAGGAGGCGCAGGTGTGGGGCCATCACTGGCAATCCATGAACGCCTCCCCCTCTCCGCTTTGCGGCGACTTCTCGGCAGCCGGTTGGTCAACCGGCTGCGAAGTCGCCTTGGCCACGGCATTCTTGCCACGGCCTCGCCCTCTTCTGCCCCTTTTATTAGTGGGCTCGGCACAGGCCTTACTCCCTGCCCGGTGCTCCGCCGGCTTGCCTGCAGCGGCACAGATTGAGCAGTGCGGCGTGGCCTCACATGAACCGGCAGTGTGCCCGGGTTGACCGCAGTGGAAGCAAACTCCACTGCGGTCGACCTCCGAGGTGCACAGCGCCCCGGCGTGCCCGTTCGCCAGGCACCGGTAACACCTCAGGGGTCTGGCTGGTAGCAGCTTTGCCTGCGCCGAAACCCACCCCACCAGCAGCCGACGGCCCTCCATGATTTTGTGGGCCGCCGCAACAGGACAACTCACCAGAGCTGTCCCTAGGCCGGTGAAGCCGGAGCGAATAGCACCCGACTTCACCTGCTCCGGAGGGCAGCCGCCGACCTTTGCGACGGCTGCTACGACCTCCTCGGCCGTGACCGAGTCGTCCAGGCCCGAAATCCGCAAGTCTGCACATTTGGTTGGCCTGGACACCCGGACCTCCTCTGCCTTTAGAGACGCCCTCAACTTCTCAGCGAGAGCGTCCGCTTTCGGGCCACTGGTGGCCCCAGGAATCTCGAGCAGGCGGGCACCGGTGATCGTGTGCTTCATCCGGATGCCCGAGATCCCGAGGCTGCCGAGATCAATTTCGGCCTTGGCTTTCGCCAAGACCCCGGCGTATGTCGCTCCTTTCTCCTTTGCTCCCGGCTGCAGCGTAAGAACCACAGCCGTGGACTTAGGAGCACGAAGCCGCGCAGCTTCCTTTTTAGCGGACTGCGCCGCTTTCTTGTCAGCAGCCGCCTTCTTCTTGGCCGCCTTCTTGGCAGCCTTCTTCTGCCTTTTCTTGGCTCCTACGGTCTCCCACTCACCCTGGTTGAGTTTGGGAGCCGCAGGACGCTGCTGGGCGCCAGAAGTGGTAGACGCAGCCGAGGCCGGGGTGGATGTTGCAGTGGCGGAGGAAGCCTGTGTAGCAGCTCCCGACCCCTTCTTGCCCTTTCCTTTGCCTTTTTGAATCTTTGTAGCCTTGGCTGCAGTAGCCGAAGTGGCCGCGGCTTCGGTGGCAGGCTGACTGGGCTGTGTTGACTGGCGCGGCATCGCGGCTTTAGCCGCGAAGGTCACCGGCGGTGCTTGTTCAGATCGCCAGCGATCGCCAGCCAAAGGTGGACGCAGAATTTTTCCCTCCAGAACGGAAAAGCGAGAACTAAGGCTCGCCATTTCCGTTCTGAAGAGACGAACCACCTCAGACTCCTCGGTCTCGGACGGCCTGGTGGTAAGGCCCGCCATCGCGCGTATGCGTTCCTGGCGGTCTTTCACCAGGTCGGCTCGGAGCTCGTCATGCTCCTTTCGGAGCTCGTCGAGCCGTGCCGCCAGGCGGGCGTTCTCCAATTGGAGTCGGGCCGTCTCGTCCGAGGAGGTGCGCTTTAGCAGCGCCTCCGCGGCCTTCGCGATGGAGCCGGTGGCCTCCCTGAGGGCCTTCTGGGACGTACCCTTTAGGCCTTTGGACACCTTGGCGACCTTTTTAATTGCCGTCAAGGCGTCCTGGAGCTTTGTCTGGAGCTCCATCGCGGTCATGTTCTCAACCTCTGTTTCGGGCGCAGAGGACGATCCTGACTGCCGATTGACCCGTCCGGCGGCAACCTTCCGGCTCAACTTGGCGAGCTCGCGCTCCTCCTCTGCGAGCTTTTCCGTTCGTTGCGCCGCCACGAATGCCGCTTCCGCCTCTGCCATACCTAAATACTGGCCTGTGGAAGGTGGCCGTCCTCGGCCCACCTTGTTGGTACCGACTTTTTTGGCCGGTGCCTCCTCCTCGCTCGAGTCCGAGTCTGATCCCGAGTGAGACGACCGTCGACGCCGTTTGCGGAAGAACTTGCTTCCCGACTCCTTGGCAAACGACCTCACGCTTACCACACTGGATGCAGTATCGGCATCCGACACCGCACCCACCTTCACCGCTTGCTCTTTGCGAGCAGCCGCCCTAGTCATCCTCGATGCGGTGTCATTATCTGACACCGCACCCACCTTAACATCATTTTTTTTGGTGTGTGTTTTTAAAAAGTTTTCCATGATTAATCCCACGAGTGTGGGGGAAAGACGGTCCATCCGGGTAGCGCCCCCTGTGCCCGGATAAGCCTATCTACGTCAGAGTGTCGGCCGGTACTCTAACGGGACCCGCACTTGGAACTGCCAGCCTTGCAGCCATACATCCCCTCGCCGTGCGTCGCAGCTTAGGATTAGGGAACCATTTATAGAGTTTATCATCCTCGCAGTCCAGGCGATTAAACCAAGACCCCCGGTCCTCTCAATGAGGATTACGGGTCGGCCGAACGGTGGTCTGTGTCAGACCGTGTCTGCCAGCCAGACATTGCTGACTAGCAAACCCGTCGCCCTTACCAACCGCGCAAGCCCAAGTGGGCCCCGCAGTTTGTCCTCCTCCTTGGCCAAATTGGCCCCTCCCGCTCGATCAGAATTTTGCCACGGGCGAGAACTTCCACGGGGTTTTTCCGCAAGAGTTATCGCCCGTGCCCAGGGTGCACCACGTGGAGGTATCTGACCGCGCACCCCTATTTAAGAGACCTGCGGTAATGATTATACTAAATGCTATTGCACTGGGCAGGTCACGATATCAATGAGTTATTTAGATCCTCCTCAGACTGTAGTCTTTTACTATGAGACTTTCATGACCTAGGATATATTATGTTTCTCAAGACTCCGGCCATCGACATCGACCATTTATATCTTTGGTATTATTGTAATTAAAGCATAAGACTTAGTTATTAACTTGTGGTGTAACTGTACTTTATTTTATTTGTAAATAAGTTATTAATAAAGTTATTATTATATCCTTGTAGTATGTATATTATAGAAAGTTTTTAATACCAGTACCTAATAAATAACGTAGTTTTAAGGAATTACACGAATTCTCTTAAGGCTTCTACACACCAAAGCCGCCGGTGTCGGCGGCTTTACCCGGCGGGTTACGCCGCCGAGCTTGTTTTGCGTCATGTTGGCTCGCTTAGTTGGACGCAATAACCCGCCGGCCATAATCCGCCGCTGGGTGAAACCACCGGGCCGGCGCGGCTTTGGTGTGTGGAGTCCTTTACACCCTGTATAGTTCACCGATGATGCTCTCATGACGAGATGGGGAGAAGGTGGATTTACGACGGGCACGATTCTGAACAAATCGTATACTGTACGACACGTCTTCTAAAATATAGGTGTTTGTATTTGTAATTGCATTAAACAGTTACGTAATTAACATAATCAAGAAGGTAATTTATAAATTAGCTACGCAATGAGCTGTTGTATTAGGTAAATAAGTTTAGTGCTGTCAGACGACGACACTTATTTCCAGTTCTGCAGTAGTATTTATTACATAATAACTAGGTCGTTAGTAATTGTTGTGTGCAATAATAGTATTTAGAGTTCTATTAATACTAAGTAAAACTTTACCTTTTAAAATATAGTTGTCAATCTCGTTTCGAGTCTGAAAATAATGATATACCCACCGAAACTGGGGGCCAATTCTACTAAAAGAAACTTTTATCAATTGCAACTGAATCGTTCATTCGTCAAAATGTTTGGTTTTGTTTTTGATATCAAACAATTTGATAGTTTTTGTAAACGAAAACTGTCTGAATAAACGTTCAGTTGCAATTGATAAAAGTTTCTGTTAGTAGAATTGGCCCCCTGGATTGATTTTAGTATAATTTTGCATCAACCTCATCCAGAATGGTTATTTTATTTATTCATTAATACGTTACTTAACACATACAATATTTGGCTTTGCCCCACAAAACCGTGTTGTCGGTTTGACTGTGGGATTGAGTCTGTACAATAGTCGAACTGTTAATCTACAGGGTGGAAACGTTAAGTGTCAACAGGCGATTATTCCGTTAGTTTAGGAAATATTTCAGAACTTACGGCTAATATCAATACTAGGCCGCCTAGTAACTAAAATAACATAAATATTTTTGTAAAAATAATCGCCATTTATGGAGAATTTTGATTTTACCGACTTTCCGACTTAGTACCTATGACATTTTTGTTCTTGTGATATTCAAGAAGTTTATTTAATTTTTTTGCATTTTATCTTCGAGCTAAATTGTTTACTGAATGACCGGATTAATAAAAACCCAATAAAAAAATGGATAATATTCTTTTCTTGTACTTGCTATGAAAAATAACTACTGTTAAGCGCAATTCAGACTACGCTATACTATTTCGCTATATCGTAAAGCATATTGCGTCATAAGCTTTATAGTTGACGTTTACCCTATACGCTATATCGCAAGCCGGTCTACTATGTATAGCAAATATTTGACAGCGATGTGTCGGGCGACGGACGGGGTAGAACTGAAGCAGGGCGGGGACCGGAGATTCGTACAATATAGCTCTGAGAATCGCTCAATTTTATCGCGTACAGCAAGCCAATACTTAGCATAGCGTTGTGTGAATGTGTCCATATTAAATGTATGCTGGACGATATCTTTGTGCTATACAATATATTTGCTCTATGCTATACAGGGCGTTCCACGACTTGGCCACATGGAGGGAAAGTACCTGAAATACTGTAGATAGAAAAAAATACTGAATGAAGACTTCATTTTTATTTTAAAAACAATACGAAATGCATTCAAAAATTTTAAATAATCACCTGTCTGAACCGGGAATCGAACCCGCTAAATGTGAAAACAAAAAAAACTGTAATTTTATTGTACTGATCGAAAGGCTCGATCAGATACATTTATTTCTTCTAAATAACATAGCATCTAAAATAAAAGGAACACCATGAAATTTTACATTTAATTTACAATTTTGTTCACAATAATGAATAGCATTTTCTCTGAATAAGTCGTGCTTATAACAATTGACTTTATGTACCTACTACTTTCTGCTTTATTACTATTTCGAAGTATTATTTCAAATATTCACCATGAAAAAATAAATAAAGCAACGTTAAGCGAGATTATTAAAAGAATTACAATTTGTATACGATAGGAAGAAACATTTTGAGCATTTAATAAATTAAATTGTAGGTAAGTTGCACAGATAAACGTGTCTTATTATTTCTAATAAAAATTAAATTTCATGGTGTTCCTTTTATTTTAGATGCTATGTTATTTAGAAGAAATAATAGTATCTGATCGAGCCTTTCGATTAGTACAATAAAATCACAGTTTTTTTTGTTTTCAAGTTTAGCGGGTTCGATTCCCGGTTCAGACAGGTGATTATTTAAAATTCTTTGAGTGCAGTTCGTATTGTTTTTAAAATAAAAATGAAGTCTTCTTTCAGTAAATTTTTCTATCTACAATATTTAAGGTACTTCCCCTCCATGTGGCAAAGTCGTGGGACGCCCTGTATATTATAGAGCAGTATAAACTGCGCTTTTCCGACCACTACCAAAACAAAGGGCGTGATACCTTTAAGTTCCGTCACATAACGTTTGTCTAGACATCGCGACAACATAACAGATCGTTACAGATGTGGTTTTCCTCAAAATGGCATTGACCTAAAGTAAAAATACAGCTATTACAGTGTCAACTTTTTTCTTTACAAGATTTCCTTCTGGACGATTTCCTTAAAGAATGTTATCTCACACTTTTCCGGTGCAACACGTAAAATTTTCATGTCGTGGTCACCGTTAGGACCATTTCTGTCCAGCAAAGCAACTTGGTGATACGGTTGATATCTCCGTCGTTTCGTTGCGGGGTAAAGGACCAAAGTCTACAAGGACTTTGGGATTCAGGAACAAAGGACCAACGTTATACAAGAGCAAGAATATGGGCCATCTCGTCTCTACCCGTGGGTGTTGTAAAAGGCGACTAAGAAATTATGTTAAGAGGATGGATAGCAGCGACGATTGGTAGTAGTGTCTTTCTCTCTGTTAATAATAAAATATCGCAATCACTAATCCGCATGCCAAACTTTGTGATTATGGCAATGCAGGGCCGGCCCGACCATAAAAGCACTAGGCAACGGCCTAGGGCGCACCACATGGCGAAGGTACGGGACGGGCGAGTCTGCGCTAGCCGCTCATGTTACGCGAAATTTTTGTTTCAAGGGTTTATTTAGTTCCCATTTCTGTTATTCGCTTAGGGCACCGAGTTGCTCGAGCCGGCTGTGTGGCAATGTCCCCAAGTCCCCATATAAATATGGCCATTCAATGTAGAAAAAGTCATTACGTGCCCCTAAACACGCGCGTTCATCTGAGGACTTTAACGGGCTGATGAGAACTAAGAATATGATGATGCAGTATAAATCAAATTTTGCGGAACATGACCATCATCACCGCAAAAGGATACAAAACTTCAATAATTTTAGAATCTCAATTTAATAAGTTTTTGCTCAAGAAGTTAGATGTTGTAAAATCAATTATTCCATGGTACACCATGAGTTATGGGTGAGTCATAGCACGTGTAGCAGAACCGAATAATCAATTATGTGAGGCTATCGGTTATCGGATTCTTATCGAAAACGACCGAGGCATTTGACGGGGAATACAATTTAATTTCACACAAGGTTTTTGTCCAACGTAAGGACCAAAAATATGCATAAAATCATAAAAGATAAAAATATCCTTTTGCCGAGTTTTGTACTTTTTGTCTCCTTTAAATCGATTAATGCTGTAATGGTGATTAAAACATTAGTTTTCATGGTTAAAATTAATATTAAAACGATACATAAATTATGACATTTGCAAATCATGATTGTAATTTTTAAACTTTGGACTACATCAAAAATAAACTTACTGTAATTTCCATACAACTAGCAATCTATGGCAATACAGGAACTGTGTCATTAGGCGTCTATGCAAATAATAATGTGGCCGAATCTGGCCTTCCTTGTGCCACAATAGGTATAATTGTGATAATCATGCCCGTATCACGGAATACAATTTGCGACTAACGCAAATGTTTGATACTCATGTTTATTTAATTTAGGGCCAAAAAGGACCAATTTATAAGAAAACAAAATTTACAATGCCAATCACAAAAATAATTCAAAGTAATGTTTTTATGATAGAATATGTTTGATTAAGTCAACGATGTACAAACTAATCTTTAACGTTGTACGTCTGCTGGTCTCCGAGAAAAATGCCTGTAACATAATAATCCCATAAGCCGTTGCTTGAAATGCCATAGCCACGAAATACTATAATGACATGAAAAAATATAGGTGAATAACAACACCTCCTTCGATCACTTTTCGGGGACGGGTTTTTGAAAGATGTTTTACGATTTAATTTGCACTGTTAGGAAACTATCTTTGGCAAGAAAAGTTTTGACATCAGCCTCTGATTCACAACTTTACGATAAGCCTATGGCCGAATGATTCGGTTTCTTATCTCGTTTTTTCTCGTTATATAATCGTCGACAAACCGAGATGACAAACCGTCAGTTGACGTATCGTAACGTTATAAATCAGGGGCTGATCTCAAAACTTTCCTTGCCAAAGACAGTTTCCAAACAGTGCAATTCAATTCGTAGAACATCTTTCAAAAACCCGTTAGACCATGGTTCTGTCATCCCATTGTTTGCATCATCTACATGCAATACGGTGTAACCAGGAAGCCCCATTAAAATCACATATGGTAGCCAAACGAGGCGTGGACAATGGTCTAACAACCGAGGTCTGGACATCATGGCGCCTGGCATTATCTGTTTGTAGGCTAGTATGTGTCTCTTAGGACTAATTTCCTCTTGTGGGGCAAGTATAGTCAGCTCATTTACATCTTGTAAGGTGTTATTTTCTGTCTGTCACAAACTAGCCACTTTTTCTTCGAAATTTCTAGAGACGTTTTCGCTATCTATGCATACTGGGATTAGCAAACTTTATCCAAAATTCAATTTGATACAACAAAGATATAAGCAAATTGTGACGAAAAAATATATGAAAAAGAGAAAGAATGTTCATTGTCCAACGACTTCCTTCAGTAGCCGTTTTTCCGCCAAAGGAAAATTACTACAGAAAGACAACAGAAGAGACTCGTAAAAAATGTAAATAAGATACTCATAATACCTGAACCAGAAAAACTGTGAACGAGGTCGCACGGTAAACCTAACAATAGATCAATGGTCGTTTTAGGAAGTAATTGAAGAACAAGGCCGCTTCCAAAATCAAAGAAAAGCGTTGAAAATGTTATTGTTTAACGTTCCAAACAAATGCTCTAACTGCTTCACTTTGTTGAATTGAGGAAATAACTGAAAATTTTCTGCAGTCACCTCAATTCTGGTGCCGTAAGCTGTCGGAACTTTTTGTATGTCATTACCAAAATAATGCAGATACCTACTACGTAATAATATACATTATCGACAATTCATTTTCCTTGCGTCAATGCCTGTACATTTATTATTCTTATCGTCTATTAACATAAGTGGTAGTACTTATTTATTATATTAGAATAATATTAGTCGGTAGTGAATAAATTTGTTAGTCATTGGAACTTACATAGCTACAAGAAAAAGGTTCCTACTTGCTTCAAAAGAGTGGTCCTTTCTGGTCCTTTCAGGCGGACTTACAAATCAAGCTTACTTGTAGGTACTATTATTAATTATTGTGTCGCCTATTTCTTCTTTGGTGATGCAAAAGTTAAATAAAATATATATTTTATTAACTTTAGTATCAAATCAAGCCTACTTGTACTATTATTAATTATTCGGTGGCCTAGTTCTTGTTTTGGGTGATACTAAACTTAAGTAAAATATAAATGTTACTAGATTTTGATTTGTTAGTCCGCCTCAAAGGACCAGAAAGGACCACGCTTTTGCAGGAAGTAGGAACCATTTTCTTGTTCCTACGTAAGTTCCAGTGACTAATAAATTAATTCAACGCAGTTTATTTATTACTTAATTACGAATAAGTAACGTTTTAGATACGGGTATTCCGATGAATAAGCTCTGTTGCTTGTTAATGATATTTTATTAATCATTTATTGTTATTGCAACCACAATAACTGCATGTAGGGTAATTCATATGTTAATTATGAACTTTGAATAGGTTTTGTTGTTAACTTGTCATTAACTTTTACAACATGTTGTTAGTTTTTATTAAACGTAGTTCCTCAATATTAAATATCGAGCATCGGAAGGTAATATTACTAAAACAAACCTTTAAAGGAGAATGGGCAAATTTCATATATCGGAAACCCAGATCCAACAGAAACGGCTTGTATTGGTATTTGTCACACTTAATGTCCTAAACAATCCTGCATCATTTTTTCTTTCCTCGGGTCCGTCTGGACCCATGAAAACGAGCTCAAAGATTGAAAAAGTGTCTGTTCGTGTATTATTGAAATTATTAAATATTTACTGTCATCATTATATCGCAGTGCACTGCTGGATATAGGCAGTTCCTATTAATCGTCACCATACCAGGAGTTTGCTCAGATAATGGGTTAAAACATTATCAAAGTTGTAAAAGTGGTAGGTACAAGGAAAAATGGTATTGTGTACATATTTTACATCTATTTATTCGACACAACTACTTAATTTACTTTTACAAATATCGTGTGTAGCAACTAGCATCCCAAGTGCTGTCACTGCGACACTCGGGTCAATAGAAACTTTAATAACCATTGCCAGTGCAGCATCATTATGAAGACCAGGGCTGGGCAAACCTTTATCATCAGTGGCCAGAAGTTTCCAAGAAATTCTACAGAGGGCCAGAATTACAAAGAAAAATATGCTTTATGTTTTAAATTAATTTACTGTAAATGCAATTATTACAGCTATTTGTAATCGTATTTTATTCTGTGTCGATAAGGCAGCAAAAATATATTTCTGAGAGCTAGAAAATCCCAAGAAATTATCCAGAGGGCCAGAATAAAAAAAATGCATTATGTTTTAAATTAATTTACTGTAAATGCAATTATTACGGCTGTTTGTTATGGCATTTTATTTTGTGTCGATAAGGCAGCTAAAATATATTTCCGAGGGTTATACACTTTTGCTCTAAAAGGGACGGTTGGCGGGCTAGAGTCGGCCCGCGGGCCGTATTTGGCCCACCACTGATCTAGACTATAGATGATGCACTGTCCTAGCTAAGAATGGCCCACAAAATATTATACAAGTTGTTAAAAAATCAACTCCAAGAATTTTATGGGGTTACTCGGTATCGGAAATTGAACAACTTTTGTTCTACAACTTTTCAAAATTCGCGTATTTTTTATAACTTTCCATACAAATCAAAAAAAAAATTGATTTGTATGGACAGGCATAAAAAAAATTGGCGAATTTCGAAAAGTTGTAGAACGAAAGTTATTCAATTTTCGATACCGAGTAACCCAACAAAATTCTTAGAGTTGATTTTTTAAAACCTTATAAATATATCGACACTAGCAGCAGTTGTTTTGTTACTATACTGTAGAAGTCAGACTTCGCTACGCTATTATTCTTTCAAAGAAAATAAATTGCATTAGGTCACTAACCTGTTTTCATATTTTCCTAGGGTGGTAACTAGTCGACGAACTCAACTCAGACTATTATTATTTCTTTTATTATTGCTTTGTCCTTCAAAGTTTTCAGTAACTGTCATATTCATCAACTCACGTATAATTGTATTTTTTTACATAACCTTCACGCCAGTAGGTATCCTTAGAAGCATTAGGACAGGTCGTTTACCTACCGTTAGTTAAATAAAAGTGTTACTGATAAGTCTCAAAGTTATATTTTATCTATTACATACTGTACTACGTTCGCTAACATTACATATACAGCAGGTGCACAGTTAAAACCTACATAGTTCTAATTGGCTTAACCTAGATTCGGTTTGGTACACAATGAAGCTAGATCTATTTCCAGCAACAACAGTTATAATGTTTGTAAAAGGATGTAAACTAACATCAGACTTTTAAATATGGATTTAAGAATTTTCATTTACTCGTACACACTGAGAAAAAAACAAAGAAAAACTTCATGTTCGCTTGCACAGTTGGTACAAGATAAACAGATAAAAACAAATCATTAAATGTGAAATTAAAAACATAAACCCAATATACAATAATGACGTTGATATAAAAAAGATGTAATTAATGTAGATTGAGAATGCTACCTGTTAAAATTCATTTAAACTGGTCAAAACTGCGGAAAAAAACAAAGTGGGAAAAAAACTGCTTACATGTTTTGATATTTTAAAAGGAACAGTTCCATTTGATCTTACAGCATACATACTTACGTTTATAGAAAGGAGGCAAGTCAATAGTTTTATTATATTTGCATTTCTAGCGTAACACGTCTGCGTCTTTGTCTGATTGTCAACAACAGCTGCGTCATCATCGACGTCTGCACAGGATTGTTATTTAGTTCTTTGTAGAGTTTCTTTTTTCACCGTTTTAATGCCTTACACAGGTGTAAACGAATTCGTGTAATACCGCGTGGTCTACTGGTGGCATAGATTAATCCTAAATGGGTATTTTTGAAATCCGTGAAAAAAAAGAAAAATAAAATAAAAAAAAACTTGTTTTTTTATTTCTGAGTCATTTTAGAGCCTCGAGCTGTAAAGAGCGATATCGCTTTCAGTCGTGTCGCCGTGCTTTCATTAATTTATGCGTAGCATCGAAATGTTCACTCAAATAAAAAGTATTTTTGCAAAAAAATGTTTTTCTTTTTTTTACTGGTTCCTTATAGGTGGTTTAGATACGATCAATTACCGCTACCGCACGAAAAAAAAAGATTTATATTTTTTTTATTTTTAATCAAGCTAAATCCCGTGCGGGGCCAATCTACACCAGTAGTAGATCATGTGGTTTTAAGGAATTACACGAATTCGTTAATACCTTGTATAAAGTTTGTCCTAACATTTGATGCCCAGTTTTAAGATTCAGGGCCTCAGGCTGTTTCTGCCACCTTCATGTTATAAAACACAATCACATCTATTTTCTGATATGAACGTTAAACTCGTCCAACGGAGATTAAACCAGTTTCTAGGTAAAAAAAATACAAGGACGTCTACAAACGTCACTTGCTCGTTTATTTTTCTAGACTGCTGAGTTTTTTGTTATATAACATATTTGTCATAATATGGCTGCTGCGAAGGAAAGGCGTCACAGAATTTCGGAAGAATCGAGAATTGTCTCACGAGAAAATCATTAATAATCTCCTAATTTGTTACATTCTATCTTGGTCCTTAGGTCCGCAGATGTGTTCCTCCACACTAGACCGGCTCGAACAATGAGGCGACATTTTTAAAGGCGTGTATTTATATTTTAGTTGGTATTTAAATGCCAAACTGTTGATCCGGGTACAACCTCTATACTTGTCGGTCTGATTCATACAACGATGTTATAGCCGAAAAGGTTTGAAAATATCATAAAATATTGACTTTGAACGACTTTGAATTTTTATGATACTTAGTTCAAAATTGGAGTTCCTATTTCAAACTCGTTTTCAGACGACCAGACGTTATCGAATTAACTATGAGATAGCGCTTAAGGCTTAAACAGATTATATGCGGAAGGCGTAAAACTTAGTGTTGTGGGTGCAAGCGCAACTTGATAGAGATCTAAAAATCCATCACACTACCTGTAGATGGACCGATTGGTGATAACTTAAAAAATAAACTTACTACAGAATATTGATATGATTACTACACTCATTAAAGAATTGCGTGAGAAAAAAAGGTGGTAGCACCATGCTTCGTGCTGATACACATGATGGTTATCATAAGAACATGCGACCAATTGCATTGTAGACATGCCTCGTGTATTTCACTCTATATTATCAATTCTTTCTTAGCGGTCATGACAGCTGGAAGAAAGGTTTTTGTTTATTTTTTGATGCATGCTTTTATCTCTTACAACTGTCGTTTTATTCTTATAATATATTAGATAACACTCCTAGTGGTCATTCTATTGGAGTGCAGCGCCAACATGGGCGATGTTACGAAAGCACGGCCGGCGCACCCTGAGCAGTAAACCCCACTACCAACATTGCTGACTGGCTAATCTTTTACCCTTTTATATTTAGAATCTAGATGAAGAATTACATGGAAAAGACGGCTAAAATCAGTAATAATAGCAGCTAAATAACATGTTTGTATTTAAAATTTCAATATTTTTTTAAGAGAAAGCGCATTTAACTTGACATTGATATAATTTGAAGGTTGTGAATGTCTTGATTCTGTATGAATATGGATAATTGATCTAGTTTTATTTTAAGTAGTCCTTTCTAAAAAGGTCACGTCATGTAAAAATACTTAATTTAATGAGTTTAAGGGCCGATTTTTCAATCGTCAGATAAATTTTATCCAAGGAATAAATATGACGGTTTGGCATATTTTCTATACAAAAGCTGTCAAAACGTCAAACTTATTCCCCAGATAAAAGTTATCTGACGATTGAAAAATCAGCCCTAAGATGACTATAAAAATAATTGCTAATGATAAAATTAAGCGTGTTCTTACAAAATTACACCTTTTATATTCATCTTTAAAAATACTGTTCTATTCAACTGATCTTAAAATCTCAATACCTAATTATTGATGGAGATGAACATGAGATAATTTTGATATCAGAATGTGAATTTTGTCCAGTGATTTAATATTAAACTTATTAGAAAAACTTGGACGAAAATGATCTTGTACCTACGTAAATGATCTCGGACGTGTAAGTAAAGGACGCGGAGTAACTATAGGGTAAACTGTGACAGCTTACAAATTGTAATAGTACCTAAACTAAAGCATGGTTTCCAAAATTACATTACGGACTCGTCAAAACATCCCTTATGTATCTATACTTGAAATCAAGTAAAAGTCTTGATAAGGCCACGTCGCTTGCAGACGTATAATGATACAGTGCATGAACTCTGCTCAATTTGCAGCAGGCAGTGTGATGATTGCAATTGCATGCATTCACGATTGATTGGTGTCAATTGACCGGGCCTTCAGCATTGGCACACTTGCGACCAGTCTTGAACTATGAACCTTTAGAATAGTGCACGAAGTTTTCCACCTCCCTAGTTACTGGTGTTGTCAAGGCTGCTGCTAGAACGGATCTATCGTTAAATGCTGAAAGAATTCAGTTTCGCTATGCATCCATTATCAGATCAAAGATATCCACTGTTTTTCAAAGGCCACCCCCATAGATACGTAATCTGTTGAATCTCAACATATTTCGAACATCAGCTGTATGTTCATCATCATGCGTATTGTTTGTATCATCACTTTCCTTACTTGCTTTGTTCCTTTCTTCTTTTTCTATTAGTATATGTTCCAGATTTGAATTGGTTTTTGCAGCAGAAATAACAGCGTATGATTTGAAAGCATCTTTATTTTGTCATTAGATTTCAAGCTTCTATTTTAGACTTTTGTGTTCATCTAAGTTTATACGGAACTAATATTCATATTGTGGTCAAAAAGGTTTTCCTGCTTTCTCAGTCTTAGTACACCCACTGCTGACTATATGCAAAATTACTTCTTTAATTTAATTGTGATATTCGTGGAGCTTTTCCACCACGTCACGACGAAGGTCGATTTGGTTATAGCAAATTACGAACAATAAGATATTCCTCTGTGATATAAGAATCAAAACGACAAGTGGGATGAATTGGATGCACTGTTGCTCGAGGTTAAACAAAGACACGAGCAAATGTCGTTGCTTCTTTTGTATTTTTTGTAAGACATGTCATATTATTCCTATAAGTTTTGTGATTGCTTCAATTACTAAATGTGTCGTCAAACCCATTTATACATTTCAAGAGGCATGCTTCAAAAGACATCGTAATTTATCATTCAATGACTTCTTATCCCACTTAGCCACTGTTATCATCTTTCCCCTAAATCTATACTTACTTTTTGGGTCAAGGAAACTCTATTAGCCCTTCGTCCTTCATAAACAAAGTATTAAACTAACAGTGGACCTTGGAGTATATCCAATATAGCTCATTGTATAAACTAGTATAAAGAACCAACCATTAATGACGTCTTAATGGTTCAACATATTAAACGCCGATACCACTTGAAAAACCAGCTTAAAAAGAATAATAACAACAACAATCATAAGTAAAAAAGCAACAAAACGATTGAATAAAAAACCCAGCAGGCGTCAAACTTGGTCTTTTTATATATTTATTGGTCCTACGACCCGGAAAACTGAAACTGCAATTTTAATAGAACAACAAACGGAGGTTGCCATAGACACAAGCGTGCAAACAAAGAAAACGAAAAACTATCTACTACTTTATTACGAGGTTGTTAAAGTCCGAAATACGTTGCACCCAAGGTTACCAAAAACGTAAATGGTTTAACGTTACCTAACGAAAAAGTTAATTTATCAGATCAAAAATGTCTGAGCCATTTCGAAGGTTTTCATTAGTAAAATGATTGAATACGTTGATTTAATTTTACTTATCACGCATGTTTTGTTTGTTTCAGGTACTAAGCCGTGAATGCTATTAATTAAAAGACATCATGTTATACCTTCAACCAACCTTCATTGTTGTTAAAGTAAGTGCGAAAATTAAGGTTATACAGATTGTATTTAATGAAGGTATAAGTATATAGACCTATAGGTATACTTTATAGGTGTTGGTCCTCTGAGACAAAATAGATCCACCAACATAAATGTCAGCAGCAGGTCGTAAGCCAAGGGTTTTTTTTTCTGCTGCGTCTCTTTTTTTCACTAGTTTAGATTTAAAAGTAATCTAAGTGATATAATAGGTATTCTTAATCGCCTAATCAATCTTAAATACATTTCAATCAATAGTTTTTAAGGAAGCTGAAAAAGCAAATTGTTGTAATTATCACAATTATAATCCTCTTAATTATGAGCCTGTCAAAGAAAGGATTTTGTTATCACAGCAGGATAATGAGCTCCAATGATTTAAATTGACTAGATTTCTATGGATTTTTCAACAAGCTGAACTGCTAAATTATTCAATATCTTTCCTTATTTTCATCATCAATCAATTATCGTACTTCTATTGTTGGATATTGGGCTTTCCCGCCTTCCAGATAGTTTTTCCTTGACTTATCTTCTATCTATATTTTACTTGCAATGACACGCTCACACGTGAGCCTCAGAGCTATATAATATAATCATGTTTATTTGCAAGTGGATGATCAGTACTGGATTCTAGCGGGACGATTACAATCTGGTGTTCGCAATTTTTTAGAAAACCGGATTTTCCTTAAATAATGTTATCTTCTTTAGAGGACGAAGTACGGTTGCATCACTTGGATTAATCTGTGTCCAATAGTGGACTAATCTAATTGATTCTGTACGTAAATACTAAGACCTATCCCCCTGATATATTAATGATAAATACCCTACATTGTTACACTCGCATCGTTTTTATACCACAATGTCTGGACTTTAAAAGAATTCTTGACCTCTAAGTTTGTTTCGGCTTTTATTCTCAGAGCTAGTCAGATAGAAAATACCGGCGCCATCCAGTCTTAAAACACAATTACATTGATTTGTACGAGTAAAAGCGTCTGTAAGAAATTTATTTACAGAATCAAAAATCATTTATCATGAGTACCAAATCATTTATGACGAAAGAGAAATTGATTTGGTTGCGCTGATTTTCGCCAAGTGAAATTACCAACGGAGAGGTGTCTTGGTTTCGTGTCTGCATGACATTAACTTGTTAGTGAATCAGCAGATAATGTTCTACTCGTTTTTAGGTTGCTTTCTAATAATATTGTACGGTAGACTCATTTATCTTTATGTTAAGTGATTAGCATTTCTCCGTGCTTTCAGTATGCGAGTTCATTGCAATTTGACATACATAATAAGCATAAGGCACTGAGCAGACGACGGAGTTTTTGTCAGGTAGAGTGCCGCGGACAGAAAGTACCGTGGTTGTCAGCTGTTGCCAGTGAGGACACTAGAATTCTAACGACAACTACGGACAAAGTGACCGTCGTGTACCTACGTTGAGTCTGTGCCGAATGCAACGACGGACAACTATCAACCACGGTCATTCTTGTGCGCAGCAGTCCGCCGGGCAAAAAGTCCGTCGTCTGTTCAGGGCCTAAAGCCCCAAGTTTCTTTAATTTAAGATTTATTTCTTACCATCTTTGTCATTCGTTCTCTCAGTACAGTTTATGGAACGAGCAAGATAAATTAGTAAAGACGAGACAGAAAACCTGTAAAAGTGTTGTTAGTAGAAAAAAAACATCGTATCCTCTTTTTTGGATTTCCAAGTCCCCCTTATTAGACTAGAAGGAATCACGTTTACATTTTCCTGTTTTATGGAAGATGAAAAACGTTCGGTCCCGGGTGTCATTTACTACTCAGAAGCCCTAAAGTCTGACAACCAGTCTAACCTTAGAATATCGGCTTTGCCCAGTAACTGGGTTGCGGAGATCTGATGGCAGTCGCTCCGTGTAAAATACTGGTATTCAGCCGCATCTGGTTAGACTGGAAGCTGACCCCAACATAGTTGGAAAAAGGCTAGACAGAATACGGAAGATAAAAAACCTAACCAAATATCTATCTATCTTATGTAAATAAAATGAAAAGTCCTGACTGACTGATTGACTGACTCATCAACGCCCAGCCCAAACCCTTGGACCATTTTTTTTTTTTTTTTTTTTTTTTGTGGGGAAATCCTCATGGATGCCCTTCGCCCGGGGAAGGCGGAGGGGTATGCCGGACTCTTACCGGCTAAAAACCCACGGTGTTCCTTCTCCTGACCCTTGGCCGAGGTCGCGAGATTCGCAGCTGCATGCACCGCGACAGCCCAAACCCTTGAACCTAGAAAGCTGAAATTTTGCACAGAGGTTCCCTATATAATGTAGACAAGGAACAAGGAAGGATTTTTCGAAATTCAACCCCTAAAGGAGTTAAATAGGGGATGAAAGTTTCTATGGAAAATCGTCACTTAACGGGATCAAAATTTCACGCAAGCGAAGCTGCGGGCAAAAGCTAGTGAAGGATACGAAATTAAAAAATACTTGTAACACTTTTGGAGACAAAAAGAAAACTGAAGGTCATTATCTTCATAAGGAAAGAAAGAAATAAACGGCACGTAGGCATTCTTAAGTTATGATCAGGAAAGGTTTACAGGTTTACTCCTCGTTACGCACATACCAATCTGACCCGTTATAAGCATTCGGTATTTATCTTTATTATATCGCGTGGTGATGTCTTTGTTCAAAATCGTTTCGTAATGCTTTGTTTTTTCGGAGTTACTGTTAATTGATGTAGGATTGGAACAGCTATCTATTCAAACATCATTGTTAAAGTAATTGTTGGTGACGTTATTAAAAACTTGTTTAAACAGGTTGCTATCGTCTGCAGTCCACATCATCATTAGAATTTCCGTTAATACATAACTTGAGTTACGAAATTCCTATGAAAGCATATAAGAATATAGCATTGAACTTTAAAAATGCAGAAACTTCTAGAACAGTAAAAAACCTTCTTGAAACTGCCATTTAAATATTGCGTTAACGTACTTAATCAAATATAGACGTATCAACGCCTAATGCCTATCTTAAGATCAAATCAAGCTAAAATTGGCTATACGCGACCGAACGGCCGAGAAGGCTGCAAAACCCGCCGGAGACCCGCCAAGCAGGTTCTTAGGTCCAAAAATAGCTCCGACCAGCAGCCATTAACGGTGCGTACGCGCACCACAACACGTACATTTCTCCTTTCACTCGCAGAGTAATTTGTACCTTAAGCGATGATCGCTACAAATTATATTTCTGTGCTAATAATATTTTTTACTTTCAGAAGTATGTTTGCGCAGATAGAAAAAGTGTGGATTTTGTTTTACCAATGTTGGTAAATGCTACCATATTAAAAGAAATATTGGTGTAATTAAACATTTTGTAAGAAAGGCTATCAGGCCAATTATGGCACGGGTTTAAATTAGTACCCATTCCTAAAATTTCAAAATTACATCAACTTTTTCGAAGGTTTATTTGGGCAAAGAGAATGGTGACAGGTTTTTTCTCAACAATAATAAAACCAATATCAGTATTAAACTAAAAGGAATTAAGAAATTATTTTACGAAACTAACATTGGACCAAGAGAATTGTATAAAATTCAAGTTATTTTACATTCAAATAAAAGCCAACCCCAAAAATTCAGAACCTTGGCCCTAATTAACTATTAAAGCATCTTATTTGCTACATGATTCAACAAATATTAATAGGAATGTAATAGGTTGACTTATACTCTTTATATTACTTAATGGCAACGAACACGGCAATGGAATTAATAGGTTAAAAATTCGGAACAGTAAGACAATAATTTTTGTTTTGTTTACATATTTATATGTTAGATACCTTTTAGGTATCGTTCGGCAGCGAAAAAAATTCTTGGCGAATCGCGAACCTTCTATTAATAACATCCTTTAGTCTAGGTGTGTGCAAACTATGGCCCGCGGGCCAACTCTAGCCCGCGAAGGTTGCGAAGCGAGGATTGTCAGGCCGGATTATACCGCGAAGGGGTATAATCCGGCCTGCCAACCCTCGCTTTTTAGAGCAAGAGTGTATGGCCATAACAAATAGTCGTAATTGTTTTAGCCAAAAATGTTATTATTGGCAGAAGAAAATACTATTTTTTCAATTCTGGCCCCCTGCAGAATTACTTGAGTTTTTCTGGTTTTTGATAAAAAAGTTTCCACACCCCTTCTTTAAGTGAACTGCAAAATTCACAAAAACAAATGTAAATTCAAACTACGAGTATAATATCTAGTTTTTCAGTATGTTTAGGCTAGGTTTATGTTTTACCAAGTATTAGATTCATATTAAATGATGAAACCTAAAACCTTCTTTGATCGTAAAACATTTAGTGCAGCTGAATGAGTTTCAACGCGTTACATTGTCTTACGCAACGTTTTCTCGACACACCGGCTGACTTAGCGTTGTTAAACCCACGTTTAAGTTATAAAACGAATATATACGACCTACAGAAATTAAACGAAAAGCAGGAATGATGAATGAAGTAAACACAATAGCATAGAATAGTGAGACTTCTTTTGTTGCAGTCCATTAAAACTTCGTTTGATAAATTAAATGCGCGATCATTGCGTACAAATTATGCGCCAAAATGTTCCCGTTTAAGTTATAAAACGAACATATACGATCTTTAGATCTACGGAAATTAAACGAAAAGCAGGAATGATGAAGTAAGTAAACACAATAGCATGAAATAGCGGAACTTCTTTTGTTGTAGTCTAATACCTCGCTTGATTAAATGCTCGGTTAATGCGTACAATTTATGCGCCAAAATGTTCCTCGAAAAATGTTTTATATTGGACCTGCGGCAAAATCAATCCATTCTTTTCGATGATAATAGTTTTTTATACATGGGAAAATCCACTTAGGTACCTTCCACCCTGGAGAAGGCAGAGGCTTATGCCGGAATCTTACCGGCTAAAACCATCACAGTGTTCCTCAAAGGACCTATGGCGGGGGATGCGTGATTAGCTAATGCATGCATCGCAACCCTGGCAGGTCCCTGTTAAATTCCTCCGTTGGTAGAACCTAGCCTCCCTTCTGAGATAATAATAGATCCTGCAGTATTCTATTGGGTGACAGCTCCGTATACAAGGACCAGGGAATTTCTGTTATAAGTTTTTATTAATCAGTTGAACGATTGATCACGCTAGTCGACGCAATATTTCTGATAAATCCTTTATGGACATAACTCTTACAAAAAATATCTGAGTATGAAAACAAGGAGGAAAATCATTCGTATTATAAACGATTTCGTCGAAAAGCATGCATAAGGGTGCGCTTCTAAAGAACGGAGATGGATCCACTCTTGCGCAATTTTTCTCCGAAGTGATTTGTTCGGGTTTTTGCACATTTTCGATAATTTGGAGGTGACATTGAGGCTGTAACGGTTATATGCATCCAAACCTACGTCATAAGTTGTTGTTGTGTTCCAAATTGTGAAATATTTTTGTGATATTAGCATCGGTTACATAGGAAGAATATTTCATAGAAATAGAAAACCGCAAATGTAAATTCATTTGAACTTTAGACGTAGTGTCAGGTAAACTTATTGTCAAGTAGGTCATTGCTCACAATTATTCCTCTTACAATCGCCATTTACTCATACATATTAAAAAAGAAAGAATACATATTAAACAAGGTTACATCCGGGGTTTATATCACAACACTTTATCTTAGAACAGGCCACGACATCACTTAACATGTCTCTGTGATTTAACGTAAACACTTTGCAGATCAGAACTAGTACCATTCCGGATTGATCCAGGGAGAGGACGGGAGAGGCCTGTGTCTAGCAGTGGAATGCGATAAGGTGATTTGATTGACTCATTGATTAAAGACCTCTTCGGGATTCGGATAAAAGGACCACTTTTTTGAAGCAAAGCAGATATTATAAGGAACTAGCGACTCGCCCCAGTATCCCTCGGGTTCGTTTTATAGCTTAAAACCTTCTGGAAGAAATTACCTACAATAAGGATGAAAACCGCATCAAAATCCATTGAGTAGTTTAGAAGAAGTAAGCGAACAGACGCGAAAAGCGATTTCAATTTATACTATTTAGAGCAGAAGCAACATAACATGAGAAAGAACCTGAAATTGATCTCAACAAATAAGGAAAACCATCGGTTGTATATTCTTAGTATTTGCCATGTTATTCAAACTTAGCTTCGTTTATCTAAGAATTAGCAGTTGCTATGACACGGCGCCGGTCAGTCCGATCACCTAATCGGTCATTTTGATGTTGTAAAGCCTGAATCAGAAACTCGTTTCACATACAGCCAATAAAGTTCGAGTAAGAACTCGAACTTTATTTTGGGAGTCGAACGAAGAACCCTGAACAGTTCTAGTAATTTGAAGTCCAACTTCAAATACTTTTAAGACCTCATCCAGGTCATCATAAAAAAATCTAAATTATTTGGAAACTAGAGGTCGCCAGCGGCTTCGCCCGCGTGGATGTCGTCGCGTATTCCGCGTTTTTCTCTACTATAATATGCATGTACTATACATATAAACCTTCCTCTTTAATCACTCTATCTATTAAAAAAACCGCATCAAAATCCGTTGCGTAGTTTTAAAGATCTAAGCATACATAGGGACAGACAGACAGCGGGAAGCGACTTTGTTTTATACTAAGTAGTGACAGATGTGAACCTTTTGGTCAGGGCAATCAGGGCAGGAAGAATCAAAACAAGTTCGTATCATTTGTTGAACATATCAACATTATTATTGCCTCGGTTGTAAAACCTCGAGGGCTCCATTAGCTAAAACCCTTCCAACAATTTACAGTAGATCCACCAAGTCTCTGAGGACGAGCATATCAGACAGCGAAGGTAGTGTAGCATGCAATTTGATCAGCACATAGTACTATACACACATACATAATAACTGTGTATATGTCGCAACAGTGCAAACGTTGGGTCAGGCTGTTAGTCCAACCGTAACAAGCGCCGTTGGGCAAACCGTTTCCCCCAATTAACTCTTACTAATAAAAGGTGAAGGTGAACTATTGATGACACATGCGCACACAAATGTAGCTCACACGTTGTGTCTTTATGAGAATGGAAGAAAACCCAACCTAGTAGATCACAGTCATTAACTCTTGCTTTTAAAAATGGTTGGTCGGGTCTTTGCGCTATCTTAGCTCTAGTGTAAAATTGCCAACATGTCGCTTGGTAATTTTTGCCTTTCAAGCGTCGATGTACATTGTATGACCTATAATGTATTATCAGGTACCAATAAACTATAAATAGGACTATTGACTACTAATGACTACTGACTACTATCTACAGCTTGTTGATGTACCCATCCTTTATGTATGTATAGCTGCAAAATTGTGCGAGGACTTAATCATAATTATAGTACACCTAGTAGGATTTTGCCTTTACTATACACCTCTGCCCAACCCTGCGGGGAATACAAGCATGATGATATGTTATGTAATGTATCACTAAAACCAGCGATCGGAATAGGTAGAGTATATTTACTTAAACTTCGAGGGAGGAAGTAACATAGAGTGGATAATACCTCCTCTAAAATCCCGGAATAATTATACTGACGTTTTAATCCCGGGATTTAAAAATCACGAATTATTTATTGGACTTTATTCATAGTTACAAATTATTGATTTGAAAAAAGATTTAAAAAATGTTTAGGGTTCCATACTATGTAAAATGTAAAACAATGTATGTTATATGTTAAACAAAGCTCTTTAATTTAATACTTTTAGTACGGAACCCTAAAAAATGTTATATGATTCTTCAAATAAATAATTTGTAACTATAAATAAAGTCCAATAAATAATTCGTGATTTTTAAATCCCGGGATTAAAACGTCATTATTTCCGGGATTTTAGAAGAGGTATTATCCACTCTATGTTACTTTCTTCCTCGAAGTTTAGGTAGGACACTACCTATTCCGATCTCTGCAGTAATTACTTTGATCGAAATCTTGAGTATGAAAGCAGCGTAGGATGTCAAAGTGTGTCTAACATATTATGCGGTTGTGTACTTACTAATAAAATGCGTGTATCTGTCGTTAGGAACTTTATTATTTTGCTAACAGTTTCGCACCTACATCTGCAAATGTAGATGGAAATAAGTAATGTCGATTTAAGTTACAAAAGCCATTACAATATCGCTTAGCAGATGAAGAGGAAGCTTTACTTCGATTTCCGTATCAGGATTTAAATCTTCCGCTTTTAATAAAATAACTGGTTAATTGGTATAGCATGTACTGGTACGAATATTAATCCGGAAAACGGATATCGTTAATATTTTTTACGGAAAGTTACAGAGGTAAATAAATAAATAGATTTTATGTGACTTAGAACGTGTTAATTTAACACTAACTAAAATGTCCCCGAAATACAATGGTTCATGTTGAACATAATATTGAGGACATAACATTCCATTAAGTTCAATTTGCGTATAAAAGGACCAAAAAAGTAATAATGTATACCAATGCTGTCCGTGTGGTGCCTGACGTAAAGAATAGCGCTACCCTATCTTTTCCTATGTGTGTCATCTCTTTATATGAGTGTATAAGGCGACTATGGGATTCACTAGAAGATGGGCAGCAGCGTTCTCTGAGTACTTTAACAACCATACTGCGATCGCCAACCCGCCTGCCAAGCGTGGCGATTATGGCAAACCCACCTCTAATATGGAATGTGGCGATGCTTGGGGGAGGCCTATGTCCAGTAGTGGACGTCTTTCGCCTGAATGATGATGATGCTGATGAAGCCCCATTTGCGTAAAAAAGGACCAAAAAATTTATAATTTATACCGATGCATCCGGCGCTGGTCCCGGGAGTTTACAAAGGAGGACCAAGTACGGCAGTGAATCCAACTCGATATGATGACGTATATCCTGATAATGAATCAACACTGAAAATAAGCAACCGTACCCCAACACAAAGATGCGGAAATCGAAACCAACCGGTTAAAATTTGCATCAACCCAAAACAGCGTCGACTTCATTAATATTCTCTCGTACCATAAGAACCATACTTAGACTAAACTCTTACATAAAGATTATGAAACCGTTTAAAGATTCTTACGATTCTTGTCATGCCAGCTATGCTTCGACATAGGTGGCTGTCAGGGTTGTCAACGATATTTATACGATACCGATACTATGATTATAACGATACTGTAGTGAAATTGTCATGATCTATTATTTAAAAAGAGTATCCATGGAGTTTCTTGCCGGTTCTTCTCCATGAGACCTACCTTTTGGAACCGTGCACCTAGTTTTGACGTTTTAAAAGCACCTGTAATTTAGTCTACTTGAAATAAAAAACTTTGACCTTGACTTTATTTGACTACACAGATTGACTGAAGGGACGGAGAGATTTTTTTTTCAAATTGCCGTGCTGTTTCTTTATGTATTACCTATATTTTTTAAACAATAGTTATGTTCGAGTCCCTCTTTGGTCTAATGGTCGCAAGCGCGATTGCTGAGCGTGAGGTCCTGGGTTCGATACCCAGGTCGGGAAAAGTTTTATTGGGTTGTTTCGTGTGAAATTTTTCAGTTGCTGCCCGGAATCTGGTGGCAGTAGGCTCGCCCCCTACATGGGACTTAAAAATAATGGCGAAATGAGAGTTTGCTATACACCTCTGCCCAACCTTTCGGTGAAAATAGGCGTGATGTTATGTAACTTTGTATGAGAATAACAAAAACCCTCAAGATATACTCGTTAATTACTTTAATACTGAAACGATATTCATTATCTGTAATTAAAATCATCTGAGCGCTTCGTCTTGTTAAATCAGACCTAGATTTTTATATGTTGGGCACAGAACAGTTCTGTCAATAACTGGGCGCTAGCAGCCCTAACAGTAGGTAGTATATGTATTCAGGCTGCGTCTAGTTACTCGCGTTACATAACATCAGAGTAATTATGTCACCCGGGACCTTCGGGCTTGAGCCGTCAATAACAGTACTTACATAAGGGCCCTCCGCCATGTTATAAACAATAATAAACAGGATGTTAAAAAAAAAAGACTTAAGAAGTGTGTGGAAAAAAATATAGTATGACAGAGAAAGTAAAAAAAAAACCGCGAATTTAGAAGTTGTTCAATTTCCGTTATGGAGTGCAACATTTTTAGAGTAAATTTTTTAACATCCTTTATTTTAGTTTAGTATAAAATATGTATATTTGAATATTTTCTATTTATCTTTCCAATATCTTCACTACATAATATAAAACAAAGTCGCTTCCCGCTGTCTGTCCCCGCACACTACACAACGTCCGCCGCCGTCCTCGCCGACGAGGCCCGTCGCGACGTCCCACCGCCGCCGGTCACGATCCACCGAGCTCTCCCGTCGTAGAGCCGGTCGTCTCTTCAGACTTCGCAGTCACACCGATAATTCAGCCCTCATCATGCTGTCTCCCCCCCCCCCCTATGTCCACGCCAGCAACGCCCTAAGCCGAGGTCCGAGTCCCACTAGGGGTCGCCCTTAGTGCTGTTGTTGCAGGTAGTCATGATGTTAGTGTAGGTAGTACAAGTAGTTAGCTTAGGTTAAGTATTTCACTTCCCCCCCATATTGGCTGGAGACCCTTCAGGTCTCGCCAATAACTGCCCGGTTACGTAGAAACCGTCGACGATCTTTAAAACTACGCAACGGATTTTGATGCGATTTTTTTTAATAGATAGAGTGATTCAATCAAGAGGAAGGTTTATATGCATAGAAATATAAAAAACAGGAGAAGTGGTAAGGGGGCGTGTCTGTGTCGGCGCGCTATGAGCAAAATGCTCAGGTTCTATGCAACAGGCCGTGTCCGCGAAGTAGTACGCTTTCGACCGTCATCGTGAAACATTATCAAAATGCCGTGTTATTCAGTGGTTTCTTGTAAAATACGAAGCCAAAACAAAACCTTTGTAAATCATGGAATCACTTGCCATATGTAAATACAAGTATTTTACTACATTTCTCTTTAAAATCATGAAAAACAATAAATCGAAAGATATTTCTTGCTGTTACTATGTTATATTTGTTTTCAACTATAACACCGACTGTACTATTTTTGCAGCAAATACATTGCTCCTTAACCACTACCTAATTACGTCGCTAAGTGACTGAACAAACAATGTAAATATCAAACAACGATATTTTATTTATGCTGCATACCGCGTAGTACGGCCGCTACATCTTGCGACCAGTTAGTGATGTGCTTGTGCAAATTCACTAACGTAGGCCATCGATACAACAATGTCGAATGGCGAATTGCTATATATAATACATAGTTTATTCTTCAATTTGTTAACCGTTTCAACCTGGTGGGAAGACCGATGTGACAATGTTTTTTTAAGTATTTAATATCTTCGTGCTATTTCCATACTTTTTATGGTTATGGTATTTTACATAATTTAAAGTTTTCAAAAGCTTTGAATGCGTTATATTACCTAATCGGCATGGTTCATTATAATATTTTCTGGACATAGCGTTTTTAGGGTTCCGTACCCAAAGGGTAAAACGGGACCCTATTGCTAAGGCTCCGCTGTCCGTCTGTCCGTCTGTCCGTCTGTCTGTCCGTCTGTCCGTCTATCACCAGGCTGTATCTCATGAACCGTGATAGTTAGATAGTTGAAATTTTCACAGATGATGTATTTCTGTTGCCGCTGTAACAACCAATACTAAAAAACAGAATGAAATAAATATTTAAGGGGCTCCCATACAACAAACGTGTTTTTTTGCCGTTTTTATAGATAATGGTACGGAACCCTTCGTGCGCGAGTCCGACTCGCACTTGGCCGGTTTTTATTTATTTTATTTTCAGGACCCCAAAAATTTTGTTGGTCCAATTTTATTATACGTAAATGGAAGAATCAATAAATTTCTAATTTAGTCTCGCACTAACGTATATGTAAAATAAATGGCTTTTGCACACACAACGATAACGACCGATATTTTTGTGTGAGTAAGTAGGTAGTACGGTGCATGGTAAATGCACGTTGTGATTTTATAAGTATAAGGTTTATAATTGATTGTGTAGTGCGTTCTGATTTATGAAATACGGGTGTGTGCGCGACTCCGTATCTATTGATTTTACTGATCTGCATGTGTAGTAGATGGCGTGTGGTAGGGGCAAACTGGAAACACCTGGTTCCGATACATTTTCAACTACCGGGCAAATCTCCTTTCTTATATCTATGCCCATACCGTACCTTCTTACTGCAGTGCTAGTCTACAAGGTTATGCGGAAAGGGTGTACTAATCCGCGTGCCACTTAAGTATTACTGATGACTGCTTTAAAGCAAGTGTTAAAATTTCAAAATTCGATAATATTATTTCCATGTAAAATTACTTTTATTTTTTCAAAAACTCTTCATCCCTTCTTTAGTTACGACAGCTGATAATAGCAGAGGATAGATATCTCTTCACTACATAGTATAAAACACAGTCGCTTCCCGCTATCTGTCCCTATCACAGAAATATTATAATATTATTATATTTATCGATAACTCTTTGATTTAGTCAAGCACTATGTCGTATTCGCCCCCGTGTCCCGACAACACACAATGATAATTGTTTTAGTGTGAGTAAATTATACGGAAAAAGTACGCTGTGCTTTAAAGAATAAGGTTTATATTTAAATGACAGAGTTATCGATGGCGCGTGTGTGCACTTGTTCGTAGTATTGTTTTGACAGAACTGTGTGTGCAATATTAGCGTTATGGAGGGGCAACTGTGGCTTCATCGGTTTTCTATACATTTTGAACTCCACGCCATATCTCCTTCTTTATTATATCTATGTTTATATGTATAATACATTGCACCCGAGCGAAGCCGGGGCGGGTCGCTAGTTGCAATCTAAATTTTAATTAAAGCGCCAAATAAACTGATACGTTTTACTATGCATGTTATTTATTACACGTCATATCTCGCTTAGTTTGAAAAACTTGCGAAAGTCTACTTCCTGCAAGGTTTAACGTCGGTTGCACAAGTAGACTTGCTAATGGATTCACTAGGCTAGCACGCATAGCCCCCACGTTGGGTACATCGTGGTACTTGACACGCAATTTCCAGAGAGTAGAAAATAATAATTGTTCTTATCTCGTAGTCTGAGTTATTATTAACTAGCGAACCGCCCCGGCTTCGCACGTGTATGTTTTATAGCTTAAAACCTTCCTCTTGAATCACTCTATCTATTAAAAAAAACCGCATCAAAATCCGTTGCGTAGTTTTAAAGATACATTCATAGGGACAGACAGCGGGAAGCGACTTTGTTTCATACTATGTAGTGATAATAATATTTTTCGAGAATTCAGAGAAGCTAAATAATCGGGAAAATATTCTTTAGGTGCATGTAAATACCCAAGCAATGCTACTTGTAGATGACGACATGATTTTCTTTAATAATCAAAGGGGTTCACATTTTTCTATGGAAGCTGGCATAGCCCCCTGCCGCCATTTTCATTTTTTTTTCCAAGTTGCGGCGCACGACGAGACTAACATATATGGGTAGAGGACACTCAAACAAACAAAAAATATTCAGAGATGGTGCCCTAAAGTGTCACGTTGCCGAGATATTTGGACTCAAAGATGTTTTTTCAAGATTATCTCGATGCAATATCTCGGTAACGTGACACTTTAGGGCACCATATCTCTGAATATTTTTTGTTTGTTTGAGTGTTCTCTATCCATATTTACCAGTAACAAAGTGCGCTGCAATCTTGAAAAAAAATCTTTAAGTCCAAATATCTCGACAACGTGACACTTTACGGCACCATATCCCCGAAATTTTTTGTTTGTCTAAGTGTCCTCTACCCATATATGTTTAGTGTAATCGTGCGCCGCAACTTGGAAAAAAAATCAAAATGGCTGCGGGGGGGCTATGCCACAAAGGTTCTATCCCATTTGTATCTAAATAACGATTATAAAGAAAGAAGTTACTTTACACACTACAACCACTAAAGTCCTAAACATAAGCTTTCCCAAGAACCGTTACAATAAACCAATTCTGTTACCGTTGAAAATTTTAATCGCCATCTTTGTTGAGCTGGTTGTTAACCTAAATAGGTACGCTTAAAGCATCTATTAAACTAGGCCAGTTGGCAAGCGAATACAGTAAACTAGCTGATACATATCACTTGCCTATCAAACTAAACGGTCTTCAAAATGCATGAGGCTAGTAACGAGCCAGTCGCTGGCTTTGTAACTGGCCTGTCAGACACGAGCTAAAAATACTACTGTTTCCAGAATGAGCGACTAAGGTGACCTAGTAATGGTATAGAAGTCGACTATAAGCAACCGGTTAATGCAGAACTTAGTTGTCTCTCTGGCGTTTCCCATCACTATTCAGAAGGCGGTATAAATACCATCTGTTACACAAGCCACGTCACAGAATTTTGTACTTACGATAGCAATACCGCTGTCTTAGGTAACCCTTTTTTTTCGTGGGAATATGCTCATGGATACCTTTCGCCCGGGGAAGGCAAAGGGTTATGCCGGACTCTTACCGGCTAAAAACCCACGGTGTTCCTTCTCCTGACCCTTGGCCGCGGTCGCGGTATTCGCAGATGCATGCACCGTGACCCCGGCAGGCCTCTCAGAGGCTGGCGGACCTCTCCTTCTGTGGGGCCTTGCCCCATGTCCTCCTGAGAGGCGCGCACGGAGCACTGCGGGCCGCCTTCTCGGGCCTGTTACTAGTCGGGCGATGGGTCCCCTAACCCGCAGCCCACACACTACAGTGACTGGAGATCGTCGCGCGCCCTCCGACGCCCGGTGTGTTTGGCGCGGGAAGGGACAGTGGCAGCTGCCTCTCTCTCCCTCTCCGCTCCCTCTTTGGTTGCCATCACCTCTTCGCCGAAGGAGGCGACGGCTTCTCTTAGGTAATCTTAGCTTTGGGAAATCCTAGCTTTACGAATCCTAGGTGTACGAAACCCTAGCTTTAGTAAAAAGTTACATATTTTTCTTTGTCTATCGGCCTTTGACACATAAAACAATGTACTTGTACATACGCCGTAACAGCAGCAGCACCCCTCTTAGGTAACCCTAGCTTTGGGAAACCATAGCTTTACGAACTCCTAGCTTTAGGAAGAATGTTACTTATTTGTCTTTGTCTGTTGGGCTTTAAATCTTATCTAAATGGAACTCTAAAAACATTCTAAACCACATTTTCCTCATAGATCAATCAACCTTATTCACTCGTTATACATTTGTATGACATAATAACTGCAAGCATGCCTGTTGCACTGATTGCCCGTCAAGTTCATCATGTTGCGTGCTATAGTGATACACCACTAAATAATACGGTCATGACATATTTTTCTCGACTCTGTCATTTATGCCTTCATTACCGCCCGCCATGTTGATTGTGATTACGTATTGAAGATTATTCTTAGGTAGGTACGTATAAGAGTACCACAGTAGGAGGCCCTGGACTGGAGGCCTGCCGGTCAGGAGAAGGAACACCGTGGGTTTTTAGCCGGTAAGAGTCCGGCATACACCTTCGTATGCCTTCGTCTTCTAAAAAAAAGGCCTGTAGCTTGCTACTGTCTTGCCAGTAACTAGCTCTGGCTTTTCACTGGATTAATTCACGTTTTTTTTTATTTGACTGGTTCGCACCGTAGTCGCTCGTGATGGTAAGCGCAGATAAGATCTAAGATGGAGCACACGAATCCAAGTAACAGAGATATAGAAGGATTCCCCTAAACCCCTCTGGTTCTCACATAAACATGACGGAACACAGTAAAATACTTGGCTTGTTTAATATGAAGGTGGTAGCTAGCCAGGAGGACCGTATAGATCATAGGTACCACCAAGCGTGCTGGGTTTTGTTGAATCTTAAAACACGCGTCTACTCCGTGTGCGGTGAGGAAGTTTTATAGCTCGTCCCCACACGGGATAAATAAATAAAAATTCAAAATATACAAGGTGTAACATAAATAACGCACAACCTCTTAAGGGCTCACTTTACTCATCATTATAAACAACTTTTACTAAGGGACCAAATCTGAAACCGCGAAAAAAAATCAGCTGTGTGAACATTTGTGTTCGCATAACTCTTTTTTCGTGATTTCAGGTTTGGTCCCATAGTAAAAGTTGTTCATAATGATGAGTACAGTGACCCCTTAAGAGGTTGTGCGTTATTTATGTTACACCTTGTATATGGGCCATTCTCATTTTAGTGTATTTTTTTTGTGCACGTGCCTTAAAAATTAAAATTCTCGTATTATTTCATTAATTTTCACGTAGAATGTTTCTTAGTAGTTTATTATGTTTAGGATTTCATAAATTACTTACAATATTATAATAAAACATTATATTATCATTGAAAAAGTGTACAAAATGTCACCTCCATGTCGTGTGCAATGTCTACTTAGAAGCGATGTCTATATAAAAAAAGTTACAAATTTCCAATAATTAAACAAGAACGTATTATTTTGCCATGGTATAACGAATGAATTTTCTAAAAAACACTATAGAATTCAAAGAGCAGTAAAAGGAATAGTTCTCATTATTTTATAACATTTGTGCATCATAAAAATATCACCTCCATGGATAAACTTGTTGAATTCAGCCATAATTTATTAAATGACTGAACACAGTTTATGAACGGTCATAGACAACAAGCATAGGGCCATCTTGCAAGTTATTGACAGTTAACAGCTTGTGGGAGAATAATTTCGGAGCACTGAATGAAAAGACAAGATTTTTTAAAAATTAGAAAGCTACTTTGGTCACTTTTGTGGATTACATATCACAAAGTATTTATTTAATTAAGGTCTATCAGGGAGCGTAAAATTATGAGTAATTGTAGCCGTTATTTGGGTATTTCATTGTTTTTTATAATCATTAAGTGACGTAATGAAAAAACGGTATTTAAGTTGAAAATGTCACCTCCATAGACGTCACCCACATGGATTCTTGATATCCACGGAGGTGACACATGTCCATGGAAGTGATAATAACATCAATATTTTACAACTAATTTGATGGAATTCATATTCTTGGCATTAGGTAATTATAGCAGAATCGAAAAAATATCAGAAGAGATTAGACGTAAGAAAAAAGAACGTGAGAGGCGACGTCAGGAGAAAATAAAGGCTGATTCAGTACTAGACAAACAGGCTAAAGCTAAAGAAAGAGAACGATACAGAAACGGTAAAGAAGATAAGATCTACCTATTGAACAAATGTCAGAAAGAAAACAGAAAAAGGAATGGCGAGAGACAGAAAAAATGCAAGAAAACAAAAAAAAAAACAACATTTATCCCGATTGCGTGAAGATTCACCGCCTTAAAGCGACATTTAGTATCGAAGTGCTGAAGTGTTTGTATGAAAACGCCACTATGACATTCCGATTACAGGATCAGACCTCGAAACCTATCCTTCTTATGTGTGAGGCAGGGAGACGTCATCTCTCCGAAACTGTTCACTGCTGCATTGGAGGATGTCTTCAAGGTTCTGGACTGGAAGGGGCTAGGCATCAACATTAACGGCGAATACATCACTCACCTTCGGTTTGCCGACGACATAGTTATCATGGCTGAGACCAAGGAGGACCTCATTGTGCATGGTGCTCGATGACCTTAGTAGAGCTTCCGAAAGAGTGGGTCTTAAAAGTAATATGAACAAGACAAAGATCATGTCAAATACCCACGTACCTCCCACTCCCATGAAGATCGGAGACTCTACAGTCGAAGTTGTCGATGATTATGTTTACCTATCACAAACTGTTCAGTTAGGTAGGTCCAACTACGAGAAAGCGGTCAACCGTCGAATCCAACTCGTTTGGGCAGCGTTCAGGAAGCTACGCAAAAATTTTTCGTGGCAACTAGGTACCGCAGTGTCTCAAGACAAAAATCTTTAACCAGTGCATGTTGCCAGTGATCACTTACAGCACTGAAACGTGGTCGCTCACAATGGGTCTCATAATAAGGCTCAAGATCAACCAAAGGGCAATGGAGAGGGCTATGCTCCGAGTTTCTCTGCGTGATCATATCAGAAATGATGAGATCCGCAAGAGAACCAAGATAACCGACATAGCTCGAAGAATCACCAAACTTAAGTGGCATTGGGCGGGGCACATTGCTTGCAGAACGGATGGCCGATGGAGCCGTAAGATTCTGGAGTGGTGACCGCGTAGCAGAAGATGCAGCGTGTGTGGGCTCCCACAAGGAGGACCGATGAAGACTGTTGTTTTTTTTAATTTATACCTGTTAACACCAATAAAGGGTTGAAGTAAAAAAATACGATTTATTCTGTAGTAAATCAATAATATTTCAGTGATATTGTATGAATTCGTCACTTCCATGACTTTGTGTCACTTCCGTGGAGGGAGGTTTTCTTTTTTCTTCGTTTTCGTAGAAACTACAGTGAAAATAGCTCGGCTCATAAGTGGAACATATTGTAGAACGCCGTACCTTTCATTTAAGACTAATTTGAATCATATCAAAAAACATTTAATTTTTTTTGAATTTTAAGTCCGTTTTTGAGAATGACCCATATGTATAAAGATGAATAAACGAAATCGTTTTTCATTTCAAAATAACATATGAATATCCAAACACATTACTACAAATACAAGTGTAATTCTTTCAAAGCCTTGTTTGTCAAAGAATTAATACCATAGCTAAGTACATGACCTTATAGCCATTGTTACATGTTTACGCACATTGGCACAAATACATTAACATTGTCGTCGAGAAAATCTTAAACAAATAGTTATTAATATTCACACAGTATGTGGGTTACTGCATGTAGGATGAGCCAACAACCTGTGCATCACAATGACCATTTAATTGCATCTATACTGTCGTCATACTAATCGTTTTTCTAAACATAACATTACATCACACCTGGAGCCCAAATTCTACTAACAAAAACTTTTATTAATTGCAACTAAATCGTTATTCAGACAGTTTTCGTTTACAAAAAACTGTGGAGGAACTAGGTGTGGTGTTCCTCCAACCAAAGGGAGGATGTATATACATATACTATCTGCGTGTTAAATCTTGATATCGCGATGTAGGCTTGAATAGTTCGCATGTGGCGTGATAGATGCCACCACACTTGTATCTTATGTTATCCCCTGCAGGTCATTCTATGTCAAAACTAAAAAGGTAACTATTTCGACTGGATGCGGTCGCGTTTGAATAAGAAAATTGTTCTATAAACGAAGTTCGCAGTGATTGTGTGAATTTCCTCATAAGTAGGACTCGCACTGCTCGCACCACGAGTTAACCTAGGCGTCTACACATTCTAAAGGCGGCCCCTATCTAGTAGATATTTTATGATAATTACTTTGAGGTAAGATGTCTGTATATAACATGAATCATGTCATGTTATCAGACATCTCAATTCTCATACATAATAATATATAATTACTTACAAAAATATAAAAAAAAAAACAGAAAACTGGTTTCCTTTTATAACATCTTTTATGACAAAAAAAAAGATTTTCTGGTTTTGAAATAGTATAATTATTTAACTCAGTATTTTTTACTGTTCTTGTTTAAAATACATACAATAAAGCGACCGCATAAAACAATACTGTTTCACGGAAGCGTCGCTATTTATTTAAACGGAAAATTCTATCTTTTTTTTTAAAAGTAAAATTGAACATCTATGCAACTCCTAGTTGGTTATAAAACAGTTGACATATCATAAATCAGATAAAAATCATTACGCTACATGTTTGTGGTACGAGAAAGTGGCGCCTACGCAGCCTGCGGCGTTTTGACGGTGAAATCAGATGACTTATGGTATGTTACTAGTGTATTTATTTATTTATTTAATACTTCAATGCACAATGATGGTACATAAGGCGGACTTAATGCCACAAGGCATTCTCTACCAGTCAACCTTTATGTACGACTAGGGCTGTTCCTTCTTTCGATCAATTTTTGGGTTAGAAATAATTAAAGACTGCCTCGTTGGTCTAGTGGTCGCAAGCGCGACTGCTGATCGTGAGGTCTTGGGTTCGACCCCCAGGTCGGGCAAAGTGTTATTGGGTTTTTTCCGTGTGGAATTTCTCAGTAGCAGCCTGGAGTCTGGATTTGTGCCCGGTTGATGACAATAAGCTCGCCCCCTATGACATGGGACTTTACATAACGGCGAAGTGTGGGTGTACTACACCTCTGCCCAACCCTTCGGGGAATTCAAGGCGTGATGTTATGTTTAAATAATTAAAGCTGCTGGACATAGGCCTATAGCACGCCACTAAACTCGATCACCGGCCTCTCTCATTCAGCTGCTTTCAGCCATCTTGTTTGTTGAGTATTCAAGAACACGTCTTCTAGTCGGAACAAGATCAAAAAATCCAAAAGCAAAATCCTATCAATCGGCTGTCTCATTGTAAAACCTACTATGGGACACTTTTTACAAAAATCGTTTTATTGCATAATCTTGCTAACCTAGAAAGTTTCTACCAAATACAAAAACACCAGCGTTGAAAACTCACATAATAAGCAGATATATTTAATCATCGATACCTAGTAAGTGCCATTCACTGTCTCTAATCATTTTAAAGTTTTAAAACCTAGTAAGTCACTTTAACCACATGGTTTTACCTAACATAAATACCTTTCAAAGGCTGGCCGATTTAACGTTTATGCGCTCTCCTGTAAAATTTCGTTTTAAACCCTTACTAGGTTTTGAAATGCGACAGCCCCAGTAACGATGAATAATGACGACACGTTTGGTGCAGTGGCTAAGCGATTGGTTTCTGCGCTACGGGTCGTGGGTTCGATTCCCAAACGGAACAAAAAATTTTATGGCCTACAGATAGTTGTTTCGGGTCTGGGCGTTTGTGTATGTGAGATTTGTGTCTGTAAACGCACCCACGATACAGGAGAAATCCTAGGGGCAATGTTTTTAAAAAAGAAAAAAAGAATAAGCTAAAATTTCGATGAATTGAAGAACCCTATGAGAAAACCACATCGCAAAAAATAAAACGCATTAAACGTTAAGGCACCAATCACGATTTTATTATAAATTCTGTAGAATCGTGTCCCATCACTTTATTACTTTAAGGAAAATATTTATTTTGTCTACTATTTCTATTTTAAACTCCAACATCATACACGTACAAGTTTTTCAAAAGCTTTTGAAAATCATACGCTGTATGTACTCTTTTTATTTAAATTTAAATATATGTACTTATGAAATTATTTTCTATGTAGAAATATTGCTAATATTTACGTTAAAGTCGACATTACATTTGAAATTCATAGGTGTTATTATATTTTCATAAATCGAACCTATGTAACCTTTAAAGTGACGGAAACTTGCCTTATCTTGGATAAAAAGGAACTGTCATGACTTACTATGTATTTGCTAATGATCACACCAGCACTTCCTTTAAAACGGAACCTGGTAATTGGAAGAGGAAAGACGAAAAAACCTTCATAGTATCCTAGAACAGTAAGGAAACAGGGTAACAATAACGAAACCTTTGGGCGGATCGGAGGACCAAAAAAGTTTGTAACAAGTCTTAAAGTCACAAAGATACAGAATTTTTTCTAAAAAATACAACTATGGTTAAAGAATGCGCATTAATTATACATTATTGAATTATGCATCTATAAAAATTTCCGCTTATCGAGCAAACGCGGCAATCATCACGCGTCCTCTGAACTTGACCGACTTTATCAACCGTCGAGGTGACTCCGTTTCTGCTTAACAACCTTTAAAACCGTAATACATACAATGATGTATGGCAAATTCTCATTCCACAAAGTCACAAAAGAAATTCATCTAGTTTTATTAAGTTTTTCTAGAAATTTAAGTGCTTTACAGATAATTTTACGAAATAGAACTTTAGTTTGATCCGTCGATAAGTTGATTAAATTATAATTCAAATGTTCAGATATTGTTTTGAATCTTGTTCAGTTATAATAATCAAATTCAAAATAAGAAAGAAAAAGAAGAAAGATAGAAAATACGTGTATGCAACATGACGCGCATAAAAATATAAACAAAATAAGAAAAAAACTGTTTTAAAACATGCGTCACATGCGCGCAAAACTGTTATCGCTCAGCATAATACTATGATACACGTACGAGACAGAGCCGTAGCTGGTTAGATAAACACCTGTAGACTAAACAATTTGACAAAACATAATCAGAATCGAGCCATTTCATCACTGCTACTAAATCTGCTCTTTGACCCAAAAACTCCAGAAAGGAGTTTCTTTGCACCAGTGAGCAAATTGAAAGAGCCTTGACAGGCTAGTCTGCAACGAGCAAAAGAACCGCAATTCACATGATATGTCGCAACGTTTCTTTACTGCAATTTGCGCAAAACTTTGCTAATCATTTCGTCAATGCATCTTCTGCATACAATGATGTGTACTGTTATACTTTTTTACTTAGGAACTGTTTGTTTTATATTGCCGATTTCTCACTCAAAAGTAAAGGTCATACTGAACTTAAGCAAGACTACAAAGCAAATTCATTCTATGTAGCTAAACTGAAAGGAAATAGGTGGCATTTCACCTATTTCCTTTCAGTTTAGAAACTGAAAGGAAATAGGAAATTCTCTTGGAATTCTCGCGAAAACTTATGCAAGCGTTTTGATTGAAGAAATATTGTTGCGAACAAGTTTCAAGATAGCGAATGCTATTTCATCATTTCATAAAAATTTACTGCTAAGGTCTGCCAAACAAATATTTGCGTATATCTTCTTCATAAAACCACTATGTTTATTTATCTATGAGCTACACACGAATTCACTTATCTCTATTAACTTTATGGTTAGGTATTCCCCGGTAATTCGAATAATATTTTCATAGTAGTTTTATTTCAATTGTTTGCTATAATATACTAGGTATTAATAGCTTAAGTCATCAAATTGATTTCAAAGGTCGTAGATAGGATTTTGATTCCGAGTCAAGATGCAATTTTGTATTCATTGGATTCAGTTTTTATAAGGCCATTTTTCTCAAACTCTCTACTCCTTCCGCTATTAACGTCATATATCTGAATCACACTTAATATCGTCTAAAAGGATAAAAGGCTATCTAAATAAATGTCTTTCTTCGGTCACGGGACCGGCTCACTTAGATAAGCTGGGCCACTGACCGCAAAACAGAGGTAGAAATAGTGTCAGAAAGTTATCATCTTGTTTTTTTATAGCCCGCAAGATGAGATGAAAGTAGTAATAAAACTACTAAATAGTTCAAGGGTTAATTATTGTAAAAAGGATTAGATATAAGAAGTAAACTATTTATCATTTGGCTGATTATAATCTGGGTCGTCATTGAAACTATAACTGCTATGGATCTTTTTCATAATAATGAAGTTACGGCCGAAACTAATCTATCGGCGGTTTTCCCTACTAGAGATAGAATGTTGACATAAGCACCATATGTAGAAGTAATGTGAAATTTCTATCTCTAGTAGGACAAATCATCGATAGATAGGTTATTGGTTTCGGCAGTTAAAGAATCAAAGAACTGTCAACAGATATTTATCCCATTAGCACGCACACAAGAAATTTCTTTATCCTCAAAGTCTATCAATGTAATTGATGACACAACTGAACAAATGGTGATGGACTTCTATTGGTTAAGGAATTCTTAAAGGAACTTCCTTAACATTAAAATGTTAGGTTTTTATAAGATTATTATTTGTGGTGCAAATTCAATATTTTCCTCCTCCTGCTTTAATTAAAACACAATGGGTGATTCAGCTGTTGCAGTCATCCTGTCCAAGTTGTGTGGGGTCAATTGAGGGAAATGGGTAATTGGTAATTTGGTATTGCATGCAATGACCTGGCAGTACTTTGTGTACTACGACATATTGCAATACGCTACGTATCGAATACGTGCACTTACGCACCACGACTCGAAATTGTTAAAGGCGATTTTATGTACACTGGATAGAAATCTATAGAATATTACGTTTATTGCAGGATAGGTATATAGCACTAGTTTCTCTTGTTTCTACTTGTTTGCATAGTCCTCATTTAAGGTTTCTTCTACTTACTTTTGAGCTTTGTTATGTTCAAAATTATTTGATCATCTTAAATGTAAGTTATTATTTATATTTATTTCTGTAATGCTAACTCAATTAACACGGATGATGTCATCACTTCCTTCGCATAAGTAAACTAACCTATACAAAAAATCTATCTCAAAGTAAATAAAGCATTTAATTATCGTGTATGGTCTTACGCCGCTATTGTCACGTACCATACGAGCGAATTCGCAATTGGTCATGTTTAATTAACATCGAGCTTCTACAATAACATCGTAAAAACTTGTTGTTTTAATATCTTAAGTCTTCTGTATTTCTATATTAGTTATAATTCACACTATGACGTTTATTCTGGCTCTCTTTCTTTGATAAATAGTATTCGAAACCTTTGATTTGTATCAGAGCGATTTATGTAATGCATTTCACATTGTTTCTCATATAAAGTGTTTTGTAGCGCATTATTTTGGTCTAAAAATAAATCGTCAACATAAATAAGATTTTGTTTGTTTGTTTCAGGTATGTAAACCTCGTAGCCGTTAACTACACTCTCTGGCTTAATCTATGGGCAACGTGGTGCAATTGTAAGTATCGTTAATTATTCTAATCATTCCGATGTATTTTAGTAACTTAATTTTAGTACAATTGGAAGGACATTTGCAGTTTGAAAGGTGCTGATGCTGATTGTAGCTAGTAAGCAAATGCACAATCTGAATTGGGGTTTTAACATATAATATCTGGGGCTGCAGTCTCGACATGAGATAGCGATCGGTAAGCTTCCGAAAAACGGTATTCATAGTGCAGTATTCTTAAAGGGAAATGATGCCTGTTGTAAAATCTCCCAAAATTTTAAGGAAGATTGGTAAAGATGATTTTATCCTAATAAATATTTAAAAATATAAAAATATAAATAAATTACATAAAACTATAATTGCAACACCTATTTTACATTGAAATTATCTCAGAATACAGAAAGTACCAGAAGCCGTGATCGCGCCTAATACTGAAGCATCAAAAACTACTCTTAAACGGAGTAGTTTGCCGCGCAGTCGATCAGTTACTATGGGGACGTCATAACGACTACATGTATTTACCGGTGTCAAATTAAATTAAATTATGCAGTTTTGTGTCGTTCGAACCTATAAAAATGCAGCGGGGCTAAAAACAAAACAGGATGGGATCACATTTCACGTTTAAGTAGCACATTCAGATATCGTCTTATTTAATTAATCAATAAATTGTTCAGTTTGTAATTGTCATAGGGAATGATGCGTCCATATTGTTAGTGTTGTCAGTATAAGAGTTTTGATTTTCCCTTCTATTTATTACCTACTGAGGTCTTAAATTAAACGTTTTTTATCTAAAACGTGTTTTATTCCTATTAGACCTTCTCTATTTCTTGAGATTATCAGGTACAGTCAGCGTCAAATAGGTATATCGCGACGAACAGACTGTTCATCATTACCTAAACAGCTAAAGAAATTAAACTTTATCTAAATGGGATTCTTGTCAGAATGCCAGTTGACCTGTCCTACGTTCATTCTGAAACGCCCCTTGTTTCATTGACATAATTATACAGGATGTAAACGAATTCGCGTAATTCCTTCAAACCACATAGTCATAGCCACAATGGTATAGATTAACCTCGCACGGGATTTAAGGTTACAGCTCATTAGAACCACGCGGCACCCGACCCGCACCGCCTCATCGCTCGGCGTCCACTCGTTGTCAGTAGGTGGTCCACGGGTGGACGCTGCGTTATCACTAGTAAACGTCGCGTGGTCAACCAGAGGACCTCGCGTGGTCATCGAGTGGACATCGCGTGGTCAACCAGTGGACCTCACGTAGTCAACGAGTGGAAATCGCGGGGTCCACGAATTTCCGAGTAGTCTGCCAGGGATCTGGTACATTTACGCGAAAGACACTTGCGCGATTCCATTTGCGCGACTACACATTATGCGCGAATAGACTGTTACGCAAACCCAGTTGCGCGACCGATACTTGCGCGTCTGAATTTGCCGCGAAAGACGGCTTAGTAGGCGTTTCGGCCGCTGAATTTCGTCCTATCCGGCCGAAACAGCCATTTAATTATTATTAATATTTTTGAGTGGCGTTTCGGACGATACTTTTTTTGAAGCAAATTTTGTACGGTCGGAATGAAAAATCTTAGGCAGGGTTATATTATTGAAGTAAAAGTCAGGGAATTGTTGGAAAAAGATAAAGTTTAATATACAATTACAACAATCAACAGTAAACATGATAAATCACAATAATCAGTCTTTAAATATCAAATAAAAAGCGTACAATAAGAATTATAAATGTAAACAACAATAATCAGTCTTATATATCAATTAAAAATAAGAATTATAAATGTAAACAACAATAATCAGTCTTATACAGGGTGTTAACGAATTCGTGTAATTCCTTAAAACTGCATGATCTGCTACTGGTATAGATAAATTTAAACCACAGGGGAACTAGTGCCAAAAAAAAATATTTATTTTTTTCTTTCCGTTTGCCTTAGTGATCGAATCTTAACCACCTAATAAGGATTCAGTAAAAAAATAAGACTTTTTTTATTTGATTGTACATTTCGATTTTTCCATGGCCACAAAGTAAAATAGGTATTATTTGATTATGTTTCTGACGTTACTTTGCCTTTAAAAAAGAATTCGTCCGAAACGCCACTCAAAAATATTAATAATAATGAAATGGCTGTTTCGGCCGGATCGGACGAAACTCAGCGGCCGAAACGCCTACTAAGCCCGAAAGACATTGCGCGTATACACTTCCGCAAAAGGACATTTGCGCGATATTTATTTCGCAAAGGACATTCCATACCATCACGCCTGTATTCTTCTAAGGGTAGGACAGAGGTGTATACTAAGTATGTATATTATAAACTCATTAATCACTACGTTCATAAAGGCTAGTTTAAGTTGGTTAAAGTTATATTATCTCACACGTTTCCCCTCCAGAGGGTGGGGGAGGTCAAAATCAAAATCCAAGATGGCGACTGTGAAATGTTACAAAATATGCGTTATGGGTGTCGTTTCCGCGGTTTTCGGGAGCGCTGAAGATGAAAATCAAGTCAAAGTAGAAATCCAAGATGGCGGTTGTAAAATTTTACAAAATATGCGCCATGTATGTCGTGTCCGTGGTTTTCGGGGGCGCTGATGACGAAAATGAGGTCGAAGTAAAAATCCAAGATGGTGGTTGCGAAATTTTAGAAAATATGCGTCATGGGTTTCGAGTCCGTGGTTTTCGGGGGCGCTGATGACGAAAATGAGGTCGAAGTTAAAATCGAAGATGGTGGTTGCGAAATTTTAGAAAATATGCGTCATGGGTTTCGAGTCCGTGGTTTTCGGGGGCGCTGATGACGAAAATGAGGTCGAAGTCAAAATCCAAGATGGCTGTTGCGAAATTTTACAAAATATGCGTCATGGGTTTCGAGTCCGTGGTTTTCGGGGGCGCTGATGACGAAAATGAGGTCGAAGTCAAAATCCAAGATGGCGGCTGTGAAATTCTACAAAATATGCGTCATGGGTGTCGGTTCCATAGTTTCCAGGGGTGCTGATGACGAAAATGAGCTTAAATTCAAAATACGAGACGCCACGTTACGGAGTTGATGTAGTGAGCGCACATCCATACAAATTCATATAAAGAATACGAACCGCACGAGGCGAGGCAGTGCGGGTCGGGTGCCGGGTGGTTCTAATGAGCTGTAACCTTTAGATTGAATAAAAATTTCAAAAAAAAAATCCCTTTTTTTATTTCATTGAAAATTTCGATGCCATGCATAAATTAATGAAGGAACGGCAACACAGCTGACGGGCACGACTAGCCTGATATCGCTCCACGCAGTCAGTTAACTTGGAACGCTAAAATTACTCAGATACAAAATACCATGGTTCATTTTTTGAAAACTTTTTTTTTTATTCTGAAAAAGTCCCATGCAGGGTCAATCAGTGTCAGATCACGCGGTTTGAAGGAATTACATGAATTCGTTAACACCCTGTAGTTTTGTTCGGATCATTTTGAACAGTCTGTTCGTCCCTATATATTTGACGCTGACTGTACCTACTCAGATATAAAATATTGCCTATATAGAAAAGCACAATTTTGATTTTATTATTATCTTACCTCCAATACTCAACGTTTTCCCCAAAAACGGGTAAACAATGTCTGAGCTAGCAACATTACGCGGGTGGGAAGTGAGACGGGCGCGGGACGCATGCTTTGATTTTGGACACAGCGTACGGCTTGCAATTACTGTTCAACGCGGATTCTAGTTCTTTCTGTATTCTAAGGAAATTATATTCCTTTATCGTTTGAAGTACAAAATACCTTATAAACGGACATAAAAGTTTCTTTCCTTGCAACACTTGCAAATGTCACAGTATTTGTCAATTGTCACTTTGTTGTTATTTGTTAAGTGTCATGTGCTCTTTTTTGTAAATTTTAATTATTGAAAATTGTTATAGTTTAGACAGTTATTAGACAAAATAGACAATGGGTGATAGTCACTCCGACTCACGGCAGCACACGGGTGCGTTGTCGTAGAATGTAAGAAAGTAAGTAGGTACCTGCAATGCAACACCTATTGTAGAGTCTAAGGGCGCTTTAAATTTAAACTGTTGGTGTCGGACTGCAGTCGGGCGGCTTGTGTTGTCTGTACCGTGCACGCACGGTGGCAGTGCGGACTACGCACTGCTCTCTCGTCTCGTCAACTGTATAAAAAAACACAACCTCCCCCGTCCGCAGCACGACATCCGCACCGCAGCGGCAAATGATATTATAAACAAAAAAATATCATTGGCTGCGGCACGGTTGCAGTCCGGCACCAACCGTCTTTTAATTAAAGCGCCCTATAATTTCGTTTGTTGTACACTTTGTACCTTAATAATGTTTACGTTTGTATTCATGTTTTAGACGTAGACGTACAACACGTCCTTCAAGTAACCATATAGAAGCGTTGCTGGCTAAATAAGATGCTCGGCCGTTTTTAGCCAAAACATGATTTACTGTTCATCAAGGAAAGGTGAATTTTGAGTTGGCGTGGAAGGAAGTTGCTGCAGAGCTGAACAATATTTGAAACGGCTCAATAAAATAAAATAAACAGAGGCACTGGCTTGTGATTTCGTGGAAAATCGTTGAAGAGATGGTCATAGTTCATTTTGGTTGCTAATAAACGTTATTTCTTTATTTTATTTTTTATTTACGAGCTTGTTAAACATCTCCTTTGATACCCGATAAAGCCTGAGACTACTGCTACAACTACAACACCTTATAAGCAGATAAACGTTTATTTTCAAATCAAAAATCTCTTGCACAACTTATCGATCGTAATGAATACTTTGCGGGCTTTCCAATTTGCTCGCAAAGTTATTCGCTAAAATGACGTTAAATCGTAAACTTGACAGTTGAATTCGCTATAATAGGTTTCCGACAAAAATCAATAAAAAAATTGTCATTATGACATAAATAGTGATGTGCCGAGTTGGCCATTTATGGTATTTAAATAAATTAGTACTCGTTAAAAAGAGAATCGATTCAAAACTCGAGTCACTGACTCGAATCTAGTAGCGATTACTGCGTCAGGTACTCAAGTACTTCATAGGATTCGACTACTTTAATGTTTCTCACTTCCAAAAATACAAGCAAAAATACAAAATATGGGTCATAAAATACAAATCAGTTTTATTGATAAGTCAATAAAAAGAAAAGTAAACATTTTAAATAATTAGAAATCATATTCTTACTGTCTGATATACTGTATAATCATAAACAAATTCTCTTTTTGATTTCTAGGGGCCAAAATTAAATCAATTCAATCAACTATTTAAAAAGCAAATTTACGATACTTATTACCACTGTCCAACACTTAACAGATCAATCGCTTCGAAACGAATATCACTTTAATGTTAATATACAAGGTTAGTTGGAAAGGGGGTACTAATCCGCAAGCCACATATGGTATCACTAATGACGGTTTTAAAGCAAGTGTCAAAATTTCTAAATTCGATCATTTTGCATGGAAATGAATTTTTATTTTAGTTTTTTCAAAAATTCAACATTGCTGCTTCAGTTACGAAATCAGAAAAAGGAGCTTCTATTTGGTGACCCCAAATATGACTTACAATGTTTGAATGTTATAACTGAGGATAGATAGATTTTAGCGTATTTTTGCGAAATTTTTGAACAGCTATTTCTCTTAAAGTATTTACTTTTAGGGAAATTGGTAGAACAAAAGTTTTTCATTATTATGTGTACTTTAACACCCTTTCGGATTAGTAAGCACCAATAATTCTTAAAACGCAACTTGACAATCAACAAAATCTCGTGATCACAAGAAAAACAAACAGGTACACAACAACAACCTGCATTTTTCGGAAGAGAGGGGTCCCGGCAACAACATAAGGTCGCGATTTAAGTACTCGGTTTAGTATTCGCGTACCTACTATGAATAATCGAAATCTTTACTCGAGTTGCGATCATTCGAATACTTCAATTCTATAACTCGATGACACAATCACCTATCTATAGTTAAACTGACTCGATACATCACTATCACTTAACTACCGATTTCGGTCGATAAGTGATAGCGATACATGTCGAGACTGCTGCCCCTGGTGGCTGTTTCTTTTAAATGTTAAACGCCTATGTTAATCATGCAAAAGCCTAAGATTAATTTGTCACAATTTGGTCTTGTCTAATCCTCTTATCTAAATACTTATTAATGTCGGTCTTCCCACAGCCCGAACAACGATGTTTCAATTGTTAAAACGTTCGCTCATCTAAGCCAAGCTATTAATTTTTTGCATAACCCAATTCATGGAACTGCGACTTTGTTTATTTCATTAATAAGAACATGACTATCAGAAGCCATCAGTGGCGTAATACAATGAAATTAAAACAGTAAGCAAACTTAAAATACATATTTAGTTTGAGTTCGAAGTAATCGAAGAATTTATAACCTAAAGAAAAATCTTCCTCATCTAAGTTCTCTTAGAACATAATTTTTAAAGGGATTCGGGTTATAACCTGAGTAATGAAGTATATAAAGGTTGATAAGGATTTAAAATGCTATGGCCTATAATACTCAAAATCCATACTTTTGAAGTAGGTACTATTTAAGTTTTTTTTTCTTTATTTATTTAGGGACATTTATAATCGCAATGCGTATGTTAGTCCCATCTTACCCTAAATACACATTGATCATATCTGGGACATGAACCTAAACAGACTCTTCTCATCATCGCCATTTGGTTGAACCAGGATTTTATGGAATGTGCCTACTTCAAGTCTGTTCAACCTCAAGATCCTAAACAAATCATTTCTCCCAGACCAGACAGAGTACTATTTCATAACCACAAAGTCAAAAACATTAAGAATATCACCAACTTATTTGAATGTTCTCACTTATCTAAACTATGTCATAAAACAAGAGTTTTATTATTCATTAATCATTTCTAATGTCCACTTTTATCACACAACACTCAATACATTATGAATTATTAACAATAGACTCTCAACAATGCTCCGACTGTTCGCAAAAAACTGTAAGTAGGTGAAACTTTTGTTTCTTGCATTTACTTTCTCTATTGTTACTTAAACGTTGTTGTTATGTTAATTAGTTTTAACCGGTTTAACTATTTTGGAGAACAGTATTATACTTATATGACGTCTATATCATTTGTTCAATCTCTTTGCAGACTTAATGATGCTATTTAAGATTACACAAAAGATAACTTTTCACATTTTTCCGGGTTAATGGATAAACAGACATGTCTTAATATGACAGAGGAAAAACCTCTTGTTATTACTGAAACCGAAACAATCCCTACTAATATTATAAATGCAAAAGTAACTCTGTCTGTCAGTTACGCTTTCATGCCTAAATCGCTGATTTTGATGAAATTTGGTAGAAATTAGGCCTTGGAGAAGGACATAGGCTAACGTTTGTCGCGAAAAAACGGTTGAAGAGGTTGAAATAAGGGAATAAAGTTTGTATGAGTCTGTCATTATTGAAAATATAACCACCAAATTCGCGGGCAAAATCCTAATTATAATCTAAGAAAATTCTCCAAATAGACCTGAAAATCAAGATCTTGATCGCGTTTAAACTCAGGCGACACTTTGTCTGTTACACAACGTTAATTATCAACCACTTATTCTGAACAAGTAGTAAAAGTCATATATGTCAACGATGAGCCAGTTCCATTATTAGAATTACGTATCATTATCATGTATTAGATCTTCACATTCAATAGGCTGGCTACGTCATTCTCATAAGTGGCCTGTTACAAGTTGTGTGATAAGCAACTGACTGATATAAATACATATTCAAATGACCTAGTTAAGCATGGCGTTACACATGGAAATCACGCTCATGATACCTGGTTCAGTGACAATCAGTGATACTATACTTGAAACCATAAAGGCGGTTCTGCAAACTAGCTGTAGCACTATTTGTAGGAACAGTTGTAACACTGCATCAAATCCTGTATGCAGTACAACGTTGGGGCTGGCCCGCACCCGGCGCACCACTGAGGCGCATCTTTTTCGCATTGTGGCATAGTAACAATCGACGCGAGCTTCAGCAAATATCCCTGATGCGCTATAGAAACGGGACAGCCCCATTAACACCCGGAACGCGTTATCATACGAAGGGCGCTGTACGATTTTTGAGTTTAATGAACCCACAGGCTGCACGTGTAAAAGGAAGTGCAATATGCACGAAATAGAGTTTTTTTCACCTCTCTACAACAACGTGCAAACCTGCGAGCTATCATATTACCTCTAACCGACTGCGCCCTTCGTTCTCTTTCTATATCACCATCATCCTTGAGGTCAGCGGTCAAAACATGTCCTAGATATTTATACTTGTTGACCCTAGTCAGCGTTAAAAATCCATTCATTAAATTATCATCCAAAAATGGATTGAAAATGTAGTCCTCAACAATCGACATAGAAGTTAAAGTTTTAATCAGTACTAAAACACAACTGTTTCCACATTTGGGGTCTTAAAGGGCTTCAGTTGTATTAATATCTTAGTCACTAACAAGATACGGTGAACGACATCGGTTTCTGACTCATCAGAGACGGCGCGCTTTGGATGGGTCAGAAAGCAAAGTTATTCACCGTACCTCCTTTTTCAACTAGCTTCTAACATAATTTTGTTGTTTTTTAATGACATTCTCATAGCTCTATATCAGTTTCCTAAGCAAAAAGGAATTTCTCATCAATTTTAAAAAACCTTAATAGAATTACAATTGTTTACTCCATTGAGCGACGAGTTAATTGCTAATTAATAATACATAATTAGTATTACTAAAACGTTTAAAGACGTTTTCCTGTTTATAAGTTTCTTGCTCTAAAACAATGACATAATTTAATCACCTTTTAAGAGTTCAGAGAACAAAGAAAACTAGGCTTCCTTGGTCTAGCACGCCATTTTGCAGGTCTGTGATTCTCAGCACATAAAATTAAATGCCTCTAGATTTGTCTTTGTTTTGGAAAATAAATAAAAAGATTCTAGACCGGTCACTAAAGACTCAAAAGCAAATTGTAGATATAAACTGCATAATCCACGTCTCTGTTCAACGACTCCTCCACTGCAATCATTCATTTCAAAATTCTACAGTTTTGGTATACTCTTCGTCTTTCAGTCCTTCTTTTGAATTTTATGTCTATCTGTAAGTTGTTCTCTGTCCACGTCATCAGTAGAATATACGAATTGTATTTCTTATCCCTTAGAAAAAACATCAAGAACGTGACTTCCATATAAAAACTCCAATATTCATAATATTTTAAACAAATAAGAACTAGTACGTATCTAAATGCCTGCGTAAATATGATGACATTCCTTGGCAGCCTCAAAAACCGGATAAATTAGAAATACTTTATCATCTATCTTCGTTTCAGGATCTAGGATGTTTTCAAATTGGTCGGGTTATCGTTGTTGACTGTCTACCAGTGCTCGCCTCCTACGATCGAAACCAGTTTGTTCTGAGTCAACACAAAAGGATTGACGCCATGTTGTGCCATGGAAACGTAAATTAACGCTGTCAGACTTGTATCAGTTTTGCACGCTTTGCATATCGGTTTGTCGTTGTAGATTATTTTTATGAGTTTTAGTAATGTTTGGCATTATTTTGAATGAGTATTCAACCAGAATATGGTACCAGATAGTTTCTTTTTGCGAAAAGTTCAAGAAAATAACTGATAGGCAAAGGCAGACGGCGACTTTAAAAACATAACTTTATTACGTTTACGTTATCCTTTAAAAATCCAAAGAAGAAGCACTTTTAGAAGATTTCCTAATAATTGAAACGTGCCAAAATTAGGATTTCGAATGTTAAGATGTTAAACATAAAAACCAATTTATCTAGATAAGTTCTAGGCGACATTTAATTATTGACTGAAGCATTATTAAATATTATACAGGAAATTCTCATTTTATTCCCACTTATCTATACTAATATTATAAAGAGGTAGAATTTGTTTGTTTGTTTGTTTGTTTGTATGTAGGAGGTAATCTCCGAAATTACTCATCCGATTTCAAAAATTCTTTCACCAATAGGAAGCTACGTTATCCCTGAGTGCTATAGGCTATATTTTGGGATCAAAAAATTAGGGATCTGTAAATTAACGGGAGCGAAGCCGCGAGCAAAAGCTAGTGTGTTAATATGTATTATCATTCGTATAATATAATAAAATAAATCTTATTCTATTAATCTGAGCCATCTTAAGTGTCAATAAAAAAGATTAGTTTTTCACTATATCAAGCAGTATAAGTAGTAAAAATAATTATGTAACTTCGTGACTATGAACGAACACGACTGCCATGACTGCGATGCTATGTTATGTGACTGCCTCCTTGGTCCGATCCCCAGGTCGAGCAAAGTATTATCAGTATTTCCGTGTGGAATTTCTCAGTAACAGCCTGGACGATTGTACCTCTGAGGGTCGAAACTCATATGCTCGACGTGTGCTCGCTCGAAAGTCTATGGGTCCGAATTCTATACGATCGAAACTCGCTGATTCGAAACATGTTGGATCGATGTTGCAAGCAATCGAAAATTGCAGGATCGAATATTCGCTGGGTCGAAAAACGTTGAGTCGAATACGTCTACAGTCGACACCACCGAAGAGATTATAAATTGTGGAGATTATATAGTAAATATAGGAACTTGTGTGTACCTGATAGTAGTTTTCATATTTTACCAAATCTTAAATTTAAATAAAAAAGTACGTTCACTAATCTTTCACCAAAACACTGTAGACACATCATGTTTAGTTTACAACCAACGTTTCATACTACAAACAACTTATTCCTTAAACATATCATTTTATTTTTGACAAATACTTTGCAAATTACTGTGCGCTAAATGCGCTGAATGTTAAAGTATAAAAATAGTACATCAAATAATTCGTTTAACAAATTCGACATTTGACAAAATAAAATTGAAACTGCACAGGCAAGCAAGCATCCAAGCTAGCATGTATCATGGAAGCTAGCAATCATGCCAGTGTTGACTACCAAACTAAATTTCGACAAATCGTTCTACGACAAGATTTTACTTCGACGCTATGGAACTCTGACATTATGCTACACCGACAATTATGGAACTTTGACACTGGGGTTTAAAGTAACCTAACACCTAACACGAAGGGGATGACGGGGGCTTTGTTCGTTCGCTTTGCTCGCTCACTCTAGCCCCTGTCATCCCCTTCGAACCTAGCCTATCTGTGTCGGGGTGCCCTAAATTAGGTGTCGAAGTTCCATAATTGTCGGAGTAACGTAATGTCGGAGTTCCATAGTGTCGAAGTAAAATCTTGTCGTAGAACGATTTGTCGAAATTCAGTTTGGGAGTGGCCAGTGTTTCTGAGCATGCTCCACCAGAAGACTCGCTTTGTCGTCCCTTCGCTTCGCTCGCACACTCGACCAGCGCTACGCTCGGGAGGTCGCCGACTCGCTTCGCTCGTTACCTCCCACCGCTCGCTACGTTTCGGCCTCGTGCAATCGTTCCACTCAGGACCTCCTTCGCGAGCTTCTCGCTAGACGTTTTTAAATAACACTCTAGGGAGGACAGAGTCTAACCACGTGGAGTCGGGGTGTGCTGAGTCGGATTATCATTAAATTCGACCTATTCTAATTAATGCCGTGGTAAAAGAATGGTTTAGTAACTCAATCATTTACATATTCTGTTATAGAAAGTACAAACAACGCATTTTATCAAATGTATTTATACATGCACAAATTCCTATATTTACTATACTTATAATCTCCACAATTTATAATTTCTTCGGTGGTGTCGAGTGTCTGGTATTCGAGTCAACGTTTTTCGACCCAGCGAATATTCGATCCTGCAATTTTCGATTGCTTGCAACATCGATCCAACGTGTTTCGAATCAGTGAGTTTCGATCGTATAGAATTCGGACCCATAGACTTTCGAGCGGGCACACGTCGAGCATATGAGTTTCGACCCTCAGAGGTACAATCAGCCTGGACACAGAATAGTAACCTGGAGGCTGGATATGTGCCCGGTTGACGGCAATAGGCTATTACATGGACCCGCTACCAGTGGCGTAGTGTGAATTTTCTTAAAAGGGAAGCCGGACCAAAAAATGCTTACCTTGCTCAAGTGTGATGCGTGAATTCTAGTAACTACTCGTTTCGAAAGGGAAGCCGATAAGAATCGAGTTGTATGGAGCCTTCGCCACTGCCCGCTACACACCCTTCGGGGATTACAAACGTAATATTATTTAACTTCGTTTCAACCTAGAATGTAGCAGCATTATGTAGAAACAGATATACTACCTACCTACTTGCATTCCTACGCACTTTGAACACATTCTGAGCGAAACAAACTCCAAGAAATTATACTATTATAGTTTTACTATAAACTCAGACAAAATGAATAAAGTTATGAGTTCTGATAATATTTTTTATTTACACATACGTCAAAATATTTCCAAGTAGAGTTGATGATCGTTTTACTTATGATTCGCTTAAGTGTTATCTTGTTACTAATTACGTTAATACGGCTTGAAGTATTTCCCCTTTGAAAGTAAATAACGAACTAATGAGTTCAGCAATAAAAGTGTTTTCATGGAAATAACAAGCTGTTTAGATAAAACTGATATCTGGACTTTACCTATTACCCATCATTAATAACTTCTGCTTAGCCATTCCCCAACTATGTTGGGTCCAGCTTCCATTACTCCCTAAGTCCGTCAACGAAGTTAGTCGCCCGTCCGAAAGTAGCCCGAAACGTAGGAGTGAACAAAACAAGTGTCAAGTTCAACTTTTCGGACGGGCAAAAACACATCGGTAGTAGGGACAACTGTCAAATCGTGTTGTCATTCATTCTTAGTTCGGGCCCCGAAATAATCGTATGTCCGTAGGTGATAGGGAGTAGGAAACGCTCGTAACTAAGGCCGAAACCACGGACTTCGTGCTTAGGGAGTAGACCCCCAGATGCGGCTGAATACCAGTATTTTACACGGAGCGCACTTTTTTACTCCGCAACCCATTTACTGGGCAATGCCGATATCCTTCCTAAGATTAGACCGGTTGTAAGACATTTCGGCTTCTTACTTCACGTAACGACTATCATAGGTATTCGTATTAAAATATTTTTTTTTTAACCTCTTCCTGTTTTGAAGTCCATTAAAAATATAGACTGCAAACGGCCCGAAATGGTAGAAAAAGATAATGGTTAAGATTCACTTTATGGTCATGACAACTTTATTAATCAAACATGGTAATTAAAGTTTCATTTCGACTGCTAATTATACAATTTGCAATAATTTGTAAATAAACTAGTCGATTATTGCAAAATTCCGATTACAGTAACTACCAACCGGTTTATTAATTTAATAAAATAGTTGATACACAAATATATCACTTTTATAAAACATCAGTGGTTTATAGATACGTAAAAGATAAACTAAAACCCAGACTTATTGTTTAATCTTATAAAACACAGTAATTACATCACTAATTATACTCTGAAATACTTTTATCCGTCATCAATCATAAAAAAAACATTTTATTAAATCCCCCAAAACTCACCAGAGATAAAAATAATTAAAAAGAACAGTATAATAACGCGTCAACTCAATAAAAATTGACGAGAGAGTAAGAACGGCTTAAGTCCGAAAACCGGATTTTTCAGAAAACACCTATGAAAGTTTTGCATAAAGGCGTTTTCTGGAAAATCCGGTTTTCGACTTAAGATGTTCTTGTCGCACATGAGCGGAGTGACGTCAGAATACTTAGTAGTCTTTAGCAAAAGATTGTATACGTGTTATGTCACTTTCAAGGTTTTGTGGGTGTGTCGTCGTTACCGTCACCGACGCAGATCTGCGTAGTTAAACTGCCTGTTTTTCTATCTGTGACGAGAGATCAGATTATAATGGCTCTGTTTCCAATGTAGGGTCCAACCAACTTGTGTTGACCTGTTTTCGGGGATTTTTCGTGACAAGTCATATGTTCAAACAACTTTCTTATTTGATTTAGAAAAGGTTTTATTGTTATTGTTTGTCATGAGAATAAATGTGTGTGTGGCTCATGGCTAATTAACAACTGCGGGGATTATATGATTTGCAAGGTAAAGCTGCGCTTGGCACGGTCAGTCCATGGATGGGTGACCTTTCATTAGACATCAAGACCCCTCCGTGCCTCGAAAAGCACGTTAAACAGTCGGTCCCGGATGTCATATAAATACCTATGACAGTCGTTATGGGTAGTCATTGCCCAGTCCCAAACAGCATTGCCCAGTAAGTGGGATGCGGAGGTATTCAGCCGCATCTGGTAAGACAGGAAGGTGACCCTAATATAAGTTGGGAAAAGATTAGGCAGAACACATGAATATACTTAAATGTGTATCTTGTTATAATGTTAAACCAAGAATTTAAATCCCAATTTCCAGAAACATAACATAATAAAAAAAAAAGGCTAAGACTAGGTGTTTTTAACATTAATGTATCAGAATTTTAAAAAAACGGCTGTTCAGTTGAGAGATTTAATTATTGGGAACACTAGCCTTAATGATCGCGGATTAACAACCTCATAACCAAGCTCTGTACGCAATCAATTTTACGATCAATCATTTATTATTATTATTTTACCGTTGCAGATTCTTCAATGTGAATTCTTCAAGTCATCATTATTATAGATTCTCATACTAACCGTCATGATTGAACAGCGACTGTTAAAGCTTTTCTCATTAAACTTAATGATCCATCAAATGGTGCCATTATGAATTTGCGAAGAAGCAACATCACAGTAATTCTAATGAAAACGCTCTGCTACTTCATGACTTTGCTTTATCTTCTGTATCTTTGAAAGCACATTGATCTTATTGACGTAGAAATAAAAACCCATGGACCCAAGGTCCAATGCAAAATTCACGAAAAATGTGTCCTGAGTTTACCAACACCATAAGAACGCGCGCCAAGGCACACCGACATATCGCACACCTAGATTTAAACAGAGAAAACTCAAAAAAAAAAAACAGTAGACCTAAAATACGTAGGTATATCTGCATTTTTTGTTAAGTATACGTTTTTTCGTCTCCAGAAAAATGTCATTTTTTTGAGTTGTCTCTGTTTAGATCTAGGTGTGCGATATAAACTTAGAAATACCAGCAAACTAATTTAAATCCTATGTCGTCATCACAATGCCTAATTTAGCCTACAACCATTTTTCACAATACGAAGATTCAACTGCAATTGACGTAACTTAGTCTTCTTTTTCGCGTTTTAGTCTACATTTGTTTGAACATTTTTAAGTACTGACCCGAGGTTCATGTGTTTCTACATCAATGCTAATTTAGATTTAAATAGGTATTAAACAAGATGCTCTTTAAGAAGCTAAGTATTTGCTTATCGTGGACAAGGAACCTTTACTAAAGTGTCAAATATTTCTAGTTAAAATACAGGTAAAACTAGCTACTATGCTAATACATCCTTTTAAAACAATTTCCTTCTAACAGATACCATATAACAATTTCCAGATGTTACATTACCAAGTTGTGTTTTTGTAGAGATATCGATATATGTATCATCATCATCTGCCTAGCCTTTTCCCAACTACGTTGGGGTCGGCTTCCAGTCGAAACGGATGCAGCTGAATATCAGTATTCTACATGGAGCGACTGCCTATCAGACCTCCACAACCCAGTAACTGGGTAATACGATACTCTTGGTAAGACTGGTTGTCAGACTTTCTGGCTTCTGACCAACAGTAACGACTGTCAAAGATCTACAAATGACAGCCGGGACCAACGGCTTTACGTGCTTTCCGAGGCACGGAGGAAACTCGCTATGGTAAATGGTCACCCATCCACAGACCAACCTCGGCAAGCGTGGCTTAACCGGAAGATCGGTCTATGCGGCTGTAATTATTTAGCCACGAGCTCCTCCATATATCCATATATGTGTACATATAGAAATTGATTCTGATACGTTCGATATTAAATCTAGGTGGAATAATGAGGGAATTAGCCTGTCACAGTCTTCTGTTGGACATAAGACTGACCCCACATGTGCCAGTAAGTTAGGCACTTGTTTGTAGTTGCAGTTATCATTTGGTGTATTGCTTGCAGCTAAAAACAAATGGCAAATGGTAACTAAGTGGCGTTGGTCAGCCTGTTAGCCAACAGTAGGCTGTGACAGGCTAATTCCCTCATTATTCTACCCAGTTTCATTCTCGAACGTATCAGCGTAAAAGCGACTTTATTAGAACCACAACAACTTGGTAATGCTACATCTGACAATAGCAACTCTTATAAGGAAATTGTTTTAATAGGATAAATCATATCAAAAACATTCATGTAAAAAAGTCCTCGTCTCGCGACTCTTTTGCCGTGAAAAGTGCTGAGATCTAATGTAGAGCCACGTCGGGCATTTCATTTACATGTAAAGATATTTTCCGGACTTGTCAGTCGCGCATTTAGTTAAATACATTTAGTACTCTCTAGAGGAGCTTGTGGCTAAATAATTACAGCCGCATAGACCGATCTTCCGGGTTAAGCCACGCTTGCCGAGGTTGGTCTGTGGATGGGTGACCATTTACCATAGCGAGTTTCCTCCGTGCCTCGGAAAGCACGTAAAGCCGTTGGTCCCGGCTATCATTTGTAGATCTTTGACAGTCGTTACTTTTGGTCAGAAACCAGAAAGTCTGACAACCAGTCTTACCAAGAGTATCGTATTACCCAGTTACTGGGTTGTGGAGGTCTGATAGGCAGTCGCTCCATGTAAAATACTGATATTCAGCTGCATCCGGTTCGACTGGAAGCCGACCCCAACATAGTTGGGAAAAGGCTAGGCAGATGATGACATTTAGTACTCTTTGTATCATAATTTTCAAGCTTTTGCTCTCATCTGTTACAAAGATATAGGATATAGGGGGCTTAAAAGTGCCTTGCTTCGAGAAAAGGCAGTACGGCCGTGCCTGCTCGATGTTGGCGGGGGCACTGCCGTGCCCCCGATTAGCATAGTAACCAGTTTCACCAGTTTTTTGTCTACAAATATTTGACAGTTGAGTAAAGGTTCCTTGTCCATGATAAGCATAATTTATAGTTTTTTAAAGAGCAAACTTAAGTTACAACTACGTGTTGGTGACCATGTTAAAAGTTATGGGTTTCTAAGTAAGGAAATAACAATTGTAGATGAATCATTTCGTCTCGTGTCTATTAGTCAAAACAAAATCGTCATCACACGTCAAAACTATTAAAATAGTTGATAATTCTACGACTTTACAACCGTCATATTAGTCAGGTCATCCGTCACTCGTTCATTAAGTTTTTCTATACATTTTCCCATTAGCAAGATTTACAGGAATTAAAACGGATATTATCTACAATTACTGTTCAAAGTTATAACTTTATTTATAGTAGGTGCAGAGGCACACCCAACATTCTAAGTTGTTAATCATTTGAATGTGTTCATTACTTCATTTGCATCTGCTAAATTCCCAAGCGCTCTTTACACTGTACTATTTATTGCATCAACTGTATGGGTTGGGGCAATTTAGATAAAGCTCTTTGTACTCCAGTTATTACCCAATATTTAGGGTCAACTTAGTCAGATCTGTGCTTTACTAAAGTTAATTCCTATTCATTCATTGAAAATACATCGAAGTATTAAGTCGAGAGAAATCAGGAAAAACTTCCTTATTACCTGTTGATTAGCATACAAAGGCATTGTTATAAAATTTTCCTTCACCTACTGTAAAAAATAAGTAGTCATTAAATTATCACTTTTGCTATAAAAAACATCACCTCTATAAATTTTATAAGACGGTTTTTTTCCCGAACATCGTTGAGAACCACCTGAAGTCCGGAAGTACGGAAATCCTAGATATTTGCAGTACGGTCTTTGAATATAAACCAATACAAAACAACCACAGCGTAGATCCCAAATTGCTGAAAATGCCGCAGCCCCAGAGAGTGTTAATAGATTAGCTACAAATTGCAAAAGACTGGAAACATTTGAAGAAAGTAAAGATCTTTGCCCAGCTGAGGAATAATACAAGCTGTTAAAAAAAACTAAACAACGCGGCAAGCCCAGAAGGAAATGGCGAGATGAGTTAATAGATTGGCTACAGTTTGTAGGTAATAAAATACCAGACAAAGTGGATGGAAGGCCTTTGCCCTGATCCTACAGTGAGACAATATCAAGAACTGAAAGACCGGAGAACTGGGAGGCTAATGCCGCGAACTGGTGAAACAAATCCCGTTTCATATTCGAAATCATAAAGCCTCGTTTTCACAGGCCCAGTAGCTGGCGGACAGTGAAGGACAGTTACTGTCTGGCAGCTACTGGGTCCGTGAAAACAAAGTTGAGCCAGTACTGACCGGTCAGTTGCTGTCGGTCAGCTACTTCAAAAATTTTTGTTTCTACTCTCTACTGACCTTCGCCCGCTCCCATAAGGACAGCTTCTGGGTCGTCACTCGCTCCATACTAACGCAATTAGATGGATCAGAAACACCAGGCCAGAACTAGTAACACAGTAGCTGTGTACTGCTGTCTCCTACGCAGACCCAGTATTGAGAACACCTCGGGAACGTGACAGTACTGGGGGCCTACTCCTTAAGTCCGACAACGAAGTTAGTCGCCAGTCCGAAAGTAGCTCGAAACGTAGGAGTGAACAAAACAAGTCAAGTCAAGTTCAACTTTTCGGACGGGCAAAAACACATCGGTAGTAGGGACAGTCAAACCGTGTTGTCATTCATTCTTAATTCGGGCCCAAAATAATCGTATGTTCGTAGGTGATAGGGAGTAGGAAACGCTCGTAATTAAGGCCGAAACCACGGACTTCGTGCTTAGGGAGTAGACCCCCTGTACAGATAGCAGAATGTACAGTTGCTGACTACTGGGTGGTCAGAAACTGGGCCTGTGAAAACCAGGCCTAACTGAAAGTATACTGCACATCCAGTCCGCAGTTGTCATGCAGTTGCACTGACTACATTCCAATTGCCTTCAAGCTGCACTAGGCATTTATATAGTTACAAGTTGCGACTGGATGTGCAGTTTACTTTCAGCTATGATTAAAAATATGAAACGAAAATACCTTTGCCCTGACCCTGCAGTCAAACAGTACCAAAAACTGATAGATTGGAGAACTGTTACTAATAATTTCAATTACCTATTTTATTAGGGTCACTTTGGGGTGCATGAAAAGAGCCTTCATGAGTGACGATACTTAAGTACAGTCGCGAGCATAAATATGTACACATTTGGCTAAATTCAAAACAGATTTTCTCCTTAATTTTTGAATGTAATTGTATGCTGTTGCGAACATAGTATTTTCGACCCCATAGGTTTATGTAATGTGTCATATTCATTGTTGTATTCGTTATATCACGAAAAAACCTCTATTGAAAGTTGTCAAGTGTTGACATATTGGTACTCGTGACTGTAACGTCAGGCGCACCGTGGGCTGTCAGTCCCGCTACCAACCTTGCTGACTGGCTAATCTTTTCACCACGGCATGAGCTATTTTTGTATAGCTCGTGCCGATACGATAGAAGAAGACTAGGCTCACTATCATTATAGTTTCCGGGGCTGTTGATATCGTCATTATCATTGTGGAACTATGACAACGTACACGCAGTTTGCCTTTGGGGGAATCCTGCCGCCCATTATTTCGTGATTGTTATCTTTTGTGACTAAAATAGGTCAAGTCAGGTCAGCCGCGTATTGAACTGGAGCAGCTATTCTAGTCTCGTCAATGTATGAAATACGTCATCATTGAGAAGGGGAACGCTTTGAATGGTTTGTTAGATATTTGTTGTCAAGGTTTCAATGCTTAACGCTTAACTAGAGTTCTGCGAAAAGCTGTGTTTACGTCCAAGGTTGTACTTAACCTTGTTATAATCACATCAAGTTTTCGTTTTAACAACGTTCGTCATAGTTTGTTTTTTAAGTATCTACTTTTTTCATGAATCGGACATCTAGTCAGACTAAAACATAGCTAATAATCAGTCAACCCTCACACTAACATAAAAATTTCACTCACCCTCACGTTCACATTCACACACCTTCATATTCACATACTCACACACTCACATTCATGTTCACACACCTCATCCCCATTCACACACTCTCACTCACACACTCGCATGCCTGCATGCATGTTGCTTGTTTTAGCTTTAATTTTCAATTTTTTTAGTTTATAATGTCATTTCCTTTAGAAGTAGGAACATACATTTGTATAAAACAAGTAAGATGGAAGAGTGGAGTCTCTTAACACAGGCTTATTTGCTTCAAAGGAGGCTTCTATCACTAGTTGTTAAGGTTTACTTGTTAAAATTAATAAAACATTTTTTTTTTCATTTTTGTTGATTTTGCCTCATCACTTGGTTTTGACAAGAAGAGCTTGAAAGGTGGCTCAGGGTGGTGATCGGCACTCGGAAATTACTAGTTGCAAACCCATCGTGTTCGAGCTCATATGACTCGTTATGTAAAGCACTTTCTCACTGCATTAATAATTATCGCTAACATGGATCGACAGCCACATTAAAAGATTTATTAACGCCTCTAACTTACTAAACCTCTTGATTATATCATACAAATAAGCCATAGTATACAATTTACTGTCGTATACATTACACCACGACCACAGATACCATATAAATGAGCGTGCAACCCTACTAATCATGTCACATTGTCTATGTCACGTTGCAATTTTTTATAAGCTCGTACGGAGGTCGCCTGATTGCAGGCTACTCTTAACGTAACTATGTAGATATAACATTACTTTGCAGTTAACTGTAGGGTTAACAGCCTTGGATTGTACAGTTCTAGAATCCAGATAGTACAGTCAACCAAAGAGATAAGTAGACAGGCAACATTTGTATTTTAACCAGATTTGTGAGTGTGTTAAGTGACCAAGTTTTTGCCGTCGCTTCTCTGAACGTGTCTTGCGTATAAAAAGTTTTTACGCACACAATTGCTCTTTTTTTTCTTGTATATCATGTCCATCCAAAGGTTGTATGGAAGAATTCGCCTAGTGCAATAAGACAGCCCATTGTACATCTCTATTTTCATGGTAATGTTTCTTGTTTGTTTTCTGTACAATAAAGAGTATTGTATTGTACTGTATTGCAATTCCAATGAAAATTCCCTGCGCAGTGCAACAACGGATATCCGTTGTTTGCCTGTATAAGTACTTAACTCTTGGTGACTACTAGCGAATACCTTTATAACTACTTAATTAGGTTATAGTTCCCTCTACAGTACATACGGTTGTAGGTATTAAGTATATCTTCTTGTATTTGAAATCCTCCTGTGTAAAGACAAATGCACTCACAAGTTTTATTGCGCAAGTTTCTGCACGCAAGTCTCACTTAGTTCGTAAAACTTACAGGAACTCGACTTTGCTGCAGATGTGTTCACAGACGCATTACTTGCCTTGCAATATACAATACTCTTTATTGTACTCAAAACAAACATGAAACATTACTATAAAAATAGAGATGTATAATGAGCGGTCTTATCGCACTAGGCGATTTCTGCCAGACAACCTTTGGATGGACATGATTTGCAAGAAAAAAGAGAGCCTTGCTAGAGAATTTGGCGTTTTACAGAAAGAGATATCTACTACCTACCTTCTTTCACTTCTTCTCCTTTCTTTATATTCCTTATGCCACGTATGATTAGCCGAATGGATTCGATGTTGCTACTTTTCAGACTTAAATTCTTGGTAATTAAAATTACAAATATTAATCACGGAAGGATACCAATTAACTAAAACCACAATGTAAAGTACCTACTTTGGACGTCAATCAAATTATTATAAAAGCTTATAGACATGACACTACCACAGACCACAGAAATGTATTGAAATAGATGCGTCATCTGTGGTTCATTCATAAAAAAACAATGCAGCACTTAGGTGTAGCCACGTCGCCAGGTGTCAGACATGAATTGTAGGAAATTAAGTTCTCTACAAAATTGGTTTGTGCTATTTATGACGTAAAATCCATATACAGCATGTAAGGGTAAACACCGTTATCACTCAAACCATGGTTAGTTGACGTGAACACAAAAATATAGGACCGAGTAAAAAAAAAATAGTACCTATACACGCTTGAGAAATGAGCGGCGCGGCGGCGCGGCGGTACGACGCGGCGTACACACACTCGCTAGCGAGACAGCTGACTGACTGGGGACACTGGGGTAGCGAACTGTGCGGGGCCGTGCGTCGGGCCACGCGGCGAGTTCCCCGCGCCCCCTCCCGTAGCTTGTTGCCCCCTCTCGTAGGGTGAAATGCTTTCGTGGAAAAATGAAAATTTTATAAAAAAAAAAAGTTTGTTATTTTTCATTCATTTTACGTTCTATAAATGAAACCAAAACACTGGTTTCAACGATAACGGTGTTTACCCTTACAGCCTGTATACGGAGTCATGGAATAAAAACTCAATTTTGGGGTCTTTAATCCAAGATGGCGGAGCGCGTAGGTCACTGAACACCTTAACATAACACATACCTATCCAAAATTCAGAATCGATAGTTATACCACAGTGTACCTACTTACTACATACAGTGGGTCAACGTAGAACATTGTCGCAGAGCAATCGTGCGGGGGGTTGCGGGGTGAAGGGGCGGAAGTTATGTCCCGAGTAGCCATACTGCATACTTGGGACATAACCTCCGCCCCTACATAATTTTGACATTTCATAGGACCTGTCAAATGTATGGGCGTTGACCCACTGTATGTAGTAAGGAGTCGTTACCCGTGGTCGAGTGATTCTTATATCAGGCAAAAAAACTTACGAATTTAAAAAAACATTCATATTACGTAAATTTGTTTATCTATAGTGTTCTATGTTCAAATACATAAAACATTGTGTATGAGGCACTTTATTCTATTAATTACTTATAGAGTTATAAGCCATTAAAATTTGGCGCTTGAGACGGGAATGAACTTAAACGAGGGGAATGAAATAAAATGTTTATTTTAATCGAAAAACTAACCAACAATATTCATAGAGTGACAAATTGCACCTTTATACCTACTGTAGATATTTGGTAACAAGATCACAACTATTTAAACAATTAAGGTGGGTATCCTTATTATAAATAGTCTTTTGCAACATAAAACTAGTCAAAGTTATTTCTCGAACCAACAATTTTTGCCTTTATTTTTGATAAATCAAAATTTTTAAGAAAATAATGTATTATGTTATATTTGTAAGGTATAAGGTATAACGGCCTGGTGTCTGCAACTCCACGTCTAAGCGCGTATTTTGCGTGATGGGTGGTAAGTGTAGTCACTCGATCCACCCTAACTCCTCGAAAAAGGCCAGCACACCCTTGATGTTGCTGGTGATCTCTCGGAGAGTATCTGGGTTTCCGAAGTGCTTGGCCCTGTATGTGGCGACCTCAGGGTAGTTAAGTAGCACGTGGGCTGCCGTCTCGTCCTCCTCCATGCATGCTCTGCACAGTGGGCTGTCTATAACTGCAAACACAAAGAGGTGTTTGTTACAAGAACCATGACCAGTCATGGCTGCTGTGACTGTACGCAGTTGTTGCTTTGACAGCCGGAGAGCTCGTCTAGTGAGACGACCGTCAATGGCGCGAAGCGCCTCCTTGGCCTGCCTGCACTCGCAATGGTTTATCCACGATTCGCTGTGTTGGTCTCTGGTGAGTTTCCTTACCAGGGTGCGTAGGTATTCGAAGGGGAGTGGTACTATGGGTTCGGGAGCCAATGCATCCATGCTCGATTCCCTTCTGGCGAGCTCATCTGCTGCATCGTTGCCTCAGGAACCGCTGTGTCCTTTGATCCATTGAATGGTTATATTATTGAGGTTACCCACCTGGTTCAGAGTTTGGTGACACTCGTGTACCAGCCCAGAATTAACTGTGTAGCTGCTTAGTGAGAGTATTCGGATTGAGTGGTTTTCAACCTTCCTGGCCATGATTGCTGACGCAGCTAGGGAGATACCCAAGCATTCAGCCTGGAAGACCGTGTTGTGGGCCCCCAATGGTGTGGCTATGTGTACGTTAAGGTCTTCTGAGAAGTCCTCGGCACCTGTGCTTGTATACCTGTTTTGGATCCGTCCCTGAAGATCCGCAGCTCCGCAGGGCATAAACCCTTGCATCGGTTGTCTTCGTACAGTTGAATTTTGTATTTTTTATCAAAAATAAATTGTTTAGGTATCCGGTCGTTTATAGCTCTTACAAGAGGGAACTCTAGCGAATTCCGCTAGCAACGAGGTGTGTTGTGTGTTACCTTTGCTCCAGAGGTTCAGTGTTTTTAGGCGTATTGCTGCCACCACTGCTTCTTGCTATATAACGAGGTGCAGCGGTGGCAGTCTCAGCATGGCCTCCAGTGCCGCAGTCGATGTAGTCCTCATGCAGCCTGTAATTGCCATGCACGCAAGTCTTTGTATGCTCTGTAGTTTGTTTGATGCTGTGCTCAGCTTGGTTCTAGGCCACCAGACCACATTCTCCACTTTAACCTCCTTCACATAAGTTTTTAATGAACCATTATCGTCTAAAAATAAATAAAAATACGTATAGGCAACTAATTTTTAAATGCATAATTTGCAAATTTCATTATAAAAGAAACGAGTAAAAGGAAAACCTATGTCTTCAGGTGGATTACTTTTGATCAATTTTTGTGATTAGTTAATATGGATGGTGAATTTGGACGACTCATATTTCCTAATACATTTATTTACTTTACTTAGCACATCATTATCAAATATAAATATGTACCTACCTATATTATAATTTAAGGCAATTTTTTAATAAACTTCAGCCTACTAAATTATTTAGTTGAGTTATTTATCATTCCCCTTGATAAATTTTCATTCTCCTCGTAAGTTGAAGTAGAGGGAATGAAACGTAGGGGAATGAGAAATTCACGTAGGATCACGAAACAAGCAATAAAATCGTTTGTATATGGAAGGAAAAAGTAACGTGTTGATAGTTTCTTACTCTTATTTAAATAAAAAAGCAATCATATTATAATCTTATGGTATACTTACCGAGATTTGAAGTATTTGAAGAATGAAAAAAACTTGGATAAACGTCGTATAAGGAACAATCACCAGTAATATTTTCTTTAGATAGAGCGTTTGCTCCCGATCTCTGGTGGCAAGCGAAGACTGTTCGAGAAAGCGGAAAATTCGATGCGGGTAACCTTTACGGTGCGAAGCCCCCTTCTGAATTAAAGTCGCGTTACGACATTTGTCGGGGTAATGAGTAAAATGAAATTACAATTTTTCTCTTTGGATTTTTAGCCTTTGAAGATTTTATAGAATATTAAAATTATTAATACATTATTTAAGCTTTATTAACAACATTAAAACAAGCTAGTTTTGATGTGAGTTTTAGAACAAAAGCATTTAATCGTGGAAACAAAAGTATAACTACCTAGAGAAAGCTTAGGAGAATGAAAAAAAACACTCATTTTTCCTCAAATAAAACCAAATAGTGAAACATACACACAAATGTCGTAGGTGCCCTTTTAAAACAAAAAATTAGGAATTATATAGGATTTTTGTTCATTTAATTTGTATTCATTTTATCATACTTAAATGGATAAATCAGTTTTTTAATGTGATATAAGAATCACTCGGTCCCGGTGGGTCGACCCATTACCGGGTCCATGGGTAGTAGTAAGTATGTACACTGTGGTTTTACCTTAGGTAAAACTACCTGGCGGCTGGTTTCCTACATAATTTAGAACTTAGGTATTCAGAAACTCGCATATTCAAAGTTATAAGGAATAACCCACGCATAGTTCTTACTAGAAACCCTATTATGTAGAAATGCTAACGCAGTAATGCTAAAGTTAATGTATTTGAGCTCAAGGTTCCTCTGATCACGTCCGCTAAGACCTTGCGGTCGCCTTGGCAGGCTGGCAGGCATTAGGTTAAATACCTAGATCATACCTGTATCACAATATGACGGATTATGAGTAGGTATAAAGATAATTACTTCATTTGCTACTTCGTTTTTCCGTTTGTAAGTCTGTGTAAGACTGAAATTCGAATTACGACACGACGCGCATCTCTGACAATACTTATCTTCGACACGTCGGAGGAGGCTCTTTTATTTATTTACCGACTTCTTCGAAAACGAGGAAGTAATCAAAACGTACGTCATACAAAAAAAACTGGCATCTCCTACATAGGTTATTATTTGCACCGATTTAGATGATTCTTTTTTGTTTGAAATTATTTTCTGCCGTTATGGTCCCACCTAAATCTGGTGATGATCTGGTGAAGACCTTCAGATATAGACAATGGAACTCCTTAATGACGAACAGTACACATTATGTGATTGGATTGTCAGCAGTATCTTTAGTAGGTCTAAGGCCAATAAAAAGAAAAAAACTTTCCAACAAAAAATAAACCGACTTCAAAAAACGAATTAAATATTTACCATATTATAATTTTTTTTTTAAATCTTTATTTAAAGAGTTTTTTCGCCATTGCGGATATGACACTCTGTAGGTACAAAATAAAATACTTATTGTCATAGAAAATTAATTAAATACGAGGTGTTTGGTATTGTATTACGTTACGGGTCTGTTCTTCAGGGCGAGCTTAACCATATTTACTATAGGAATTATTTTATTTGATAGTGGGTTATAAAGGTTAATGTTATTTATACCAATTTGTGTTCTCATTGACTGATTACGGACACATCTCATCAAAATGTGATATGTGTACTCCTCTCCGCTACACGTACTACAAATAGGTGATGGCAGTTTTCCCATTATGTATCCGAATTTATTCAGTGGCATATGACCCGACCGAAATCTTAATAATATAGTTAAGTCCACCCTGCAAACAGAACAGTCATCAACCCAAGGAGAATATGAAGGTTGTGATTGGATTGTTCTTCTATACCAAATTCCCTTTTCTCTGGATCGGAGATCAAAATATTCCTTCCAGTTTTGTAAACAAATATTTTTTAGAAATGGTATAAGGTCCATATAGTGTAGTATAACTATTACCATATTTTAAAATTAACAGTTTCAGAAGTCGGTGCTAATCCACGCTGAACCAAATTGAAGGCCCCGACTTCTGAAACTGTTCTACAAGACTCCGTTGAAAATTGAATTAAAAGGACTAAATACTCATAAACTCACGCCTGTATTCCCCGAAGGGTTGGCAGAGGTGTATAAGTACACCCACATTTCGCCATTATGTTAACATCCCATGTACGTAATACGGGGCGAGCCTATTGCCATCGACCTCTAAATCTAGACTCCACCAGACATCAGAAAGTACTACCTAAATAATTTTGCGTTTTACTGGTTTATTTTTTCAATCTAGTTAACAAGTCATTAACTAATTACAATGTTATCTATGATTTATGACGTGTCATATTAATAGGTCTTAACTAATTAGTGGTCACTGGTCACTTAATCAATTTAGTTTAATTGTTTCTAATAAATCTTCTTATAACGATCCCATCAATACCATGTGAGTAATTTATACAAGTATACATGACAAATTACAAAGATTTTCTAATAGATAAGCAATATTATGTAATATACACGTGTTTTCTAAGATTTCCTACCAGGAAAATGGAGAATTCTCGCGTAACTTGATACGATTATTGTGTAGACAAAGGTGTCATAATTATAGGTAAGCATAAAAAAATGGCGTTCTTTGTCGCAAATCTAATCTAGATGGTAGAAAAAATAAGACTATGTTCAGATGACAAACTTTAAGCACAGTATATAAATATATATATTTATCTACTGTGCTTTAAGCGTCCGTTTTATTAACACGTGGATGCCTTGAATAAAATTCGTGTAGTTGTAAACGCGCACTTAGCGCTTGTCATCTGAACATAGCCTTACAATAGGATAAGGTACCTAAATAATGGGATTCTAAATGGCGGATATATATTATATACTATCTGCCTTTCGCTCATATAGAACGTGCTTGAGCGAGATGCAAATAAAAACAACAGTACAAGGTTAGTCGGAAAAGGGATACTAATCCGCATGCCACTTAAAATATCACTGATGACTGTTTTAAAGCAAGTATTAAAATTTCTAAATTCAATAATTTTATAGCCATACAAAATGATTTTTATGGAAGTATTTTCAAAAATTCTTCTTCCTGCTTTAGTAGTGTAGTTACGAATTCAGAAAATGGAATTTCTAATCCATCCCCAAAGTGACCTAAAATATAAACACAGCTGATCATAGCTGACAATAGATATATTTTAGCGTGTTTTTTTATGAAATCTTTGAACAGCTACTTATTTCTCTTAAACTATTGTCTTTTGGGAAATTTTTTACAACAAAAGTTATTCATTACTAGGTACTCTAGCTGTACTCGGCATGCGTTGCAAATGCACTTTTTCCTACTTACTACCTACCTTCAGAAACAAAATCAAAATAGTAACAAAAAGATAAAACCATTTTCATGTATGCGGTAAACAAATGAAGAATATGGACATACTGAGATTTTTTTAAATATCAAAATTTTCTTTCATTATAAGAACCTTCTCCAGACAATTATGAACACAACAAAAGAAAAACATTGCGAAATCGGTCCAGCCGCTCACGCGTGATGCTGTGACCAAGGGAAATAGGGATTAATTTGTATACATAGATTATTATATGAGTAGGTACTTTAACACCCTTTCCGATTAACCTTGTACATAATTGAGTTAGCTCTGTTGGTCCTTTGTATTCTAGTTAAGCATTAAAAAAAAGTTAAGCATATAAAGATCTATATTTTCCATAACTGTGTCTAGGTGAAGGGCTGTGGAGGTCGTACGGAAGGCGTGACGGTACCATTAACTTTTATGGTATGTTCCGCTGCCAATTAGACTAGACATGTGATAGGTTAATGTGTTATAACATTAGGTATGTCCACGGTTCCGTTTGAGTTTAATAGCGTTACCGTCTACGTCACCAGCAGGCAGCAGGTTTATGAGCCCAGTGAGCAGAAGGGTACCTACTAGATACAGGGTGGTTGCGTGCAATGTTTAGTTTTTTATAATTATGTCATCTGCCGGCGACGGCGCACACTGTTCCACAACCCAAATATTGGGGAATTCAACGTTGCAGTAAAATGCCAATAGATGGCGCTAAATCACAGTCTTATCCTTTTTACCTACCACGCGCCCTGTGATTGGCCGCACGCGTGTGTAATATGCATCGTCGAAAATTGTAGGTGCAACAGTTTAACATAGAAGAAAATTTGAATACGCTTTCTACTGCTCTCTTGAAGAGACCTTTTTTTATTTTATTACACGCTCCACCACAGGGCTTGTACTACGAACTATCATAGTATGATCCCTATCCCCAAGAGGAATGGCGATATTAATCCTGTATAGTGTCATTTCTCTCGCGCAACGGAACAATGATAGTCTAGAAGGGCCTGGCGCAGAATATGCAGTTCTCAAAATGAGCACTTGTCACAATACAATAGCGAGCGAACGAAGCCCCCGTCATTTCCTTCGTGTTGGGTTACTTTAAACCCTGCAGACAGAAATAGGAGACCCGCTCAGCGGGGCTCCGTCGACTCTGCTTTGGATACCCAAACAACCTTAACCTTTCTATAAGCATTTTCCGATATTTATAACTATTTAACTAGATTAGTTTAGTCAGATAAACATATTTCTAGATTGCGACCGTAAGATAGTAATGAATCGCTTTCGTATAACTATATTACGGTATGTGATTATATCCCTAGGGATATAACTATATTACGGCTTTATCTATCATACTGCGACATATGCATTTCGCAATAGGTGCCACTTCACATAACGGGCATTTCTCAAAATGGGCACTTCTCAAAATGAGTACTTCCCTTTGCTTTTTTTAAACAATAAAATCGCTTAAGACAAAGCAAGATTTTTATTTGGAGAACATTTTGCATATCCCTAACCACAAATTACAAAATGTGCACCTATTGAGAAATGCACATTTGGCGTCAAACCCGTCTAGACTTCGTAATGAATCTGGATTCGTCCTATACAAAGTTAGGTCAAATTCAACAAAATGACGATCGTTCGGTGGCGTTCGTCAGGTACATTTGCCTGGCACATGCTGAGTTGGACTCCCATTTGGTGCAACTTGGAGACACACCGCACTTTATTTTTTTTTATTTTTTTTCATATCGATTGGTTTTTATGTCGGTAGGTAGTTTGACACTACTGCCACAGATTGCTATAATGGGGTGTCTGACTGTTGTTTTTTCCTACACTTTCTTTAAAATAATACCATATTGTTGTACATTTTTAATAGTAGTCAGATACCCTATTGTCTTTTAATTTTAACGTGTTTTTATTTTAATATTTCTATGTTCTAGTATTATGTTTTATGTAATTGTGCTTTTGTGTGTTGTGTTTTCTGTATGTGCCAAATAAATGTCTTATCTATCTATTTATCTATCTTCGTTTGCTAGGCGTGTACGCTGCATTTTAATGACGACACGCGGGACGCAACCGGTTAAGATCTAATTCCAAACGTAGTATAAAACATTGTAGACTTTAGTGTACCTTTGAATATGTATGTACCATTCACATTTGTGCAACAAAGTCAGGCATTCTAAACGGTACTAACAAAAAATCTTGGCGCCCGCGCCGCGCAACATATTCTGAGATGCGAATTCCACAACACATTCTGATTCAGCTGCATTAAGTTGGTTGGTTTGGATATTGCAATGGCGCCAATAGTAAAATGTTTATAGCCTTTTGTTTATTAGCTTTATTATGTAACCAGAAACCTGGGACTTCGAGTCCATGAGAATAGACACTTTGAAATATCGTAAGTTTTGATTGTTTTTTTAGTGCATTTTCCATTAGAATCAATGACATTAATTAGAGACGTGAATCATCAATGTTCTGATAGCGCATCATGGCCATCAGTGACACGGCGCCAGCGCTGTTCTAACAAAAGATGTGTTCCAAAAAGTATGATGCAGTTTCCATAACTCCGTTTAAATTTCAAACAAGCCATAAATTGAACATAATTCGTTTGGCGGTTTGCTGGACTCAACGTTTTCGTTCTGAAGGGTGCGTCTATATCTAATAGATTTTGTTGACTACTAATAGAACAATAGCAGTATTATACTAAATATACAATCCATGTAATTGTAAATCATATTATGCAGTGTTAAAAAATGTACTCTAAGAGTATATCTTTTCGAAATTCGCGTATTATTTTTATTTTTTTCCATTTAAATTAAATTAGGTACTTTTTGATAATTTTATAACAACCTATATTTTATGTTAGTGCCTATATTATTTTAAATAATTATTATTTACCTTTTCAAATAAGTTTTGAATTCTTTTTTTTGGTACCATTTTCGAAATGCTTAATTTTTACCCAAAGGTTGTCTGGTAGAGAACGTCAATAGCATTAAATCCGCCTTAGTCCGCCGAAGTTTAAATAAATAAATAAATATTTAGTCTTTAAAAACAGTGTCAGAAAGTTACAATCTCTTCTTAGAGCTTGTAAAATTTCCACTTCCTCACTTTCCTGATAAGCGATCATAGACAGTTTATCAATCAATTGTCTATAAACAGGAAGTGTCGCTAGGAACCGAGTTGAGCACCACCCGGATGTGGAACAAACGACTAGCCAATTACTCTTTATGATTGTAATAACTATTGTAATTAATCAACTGGTTTTATGGGCTGAATTAAATGATTATTGAAAGCTTTAATGGTCTCTGTGAAGGTGAAAATGGGATTTAAAGATTCTGTCCTGACTCTGCCTCTGAAGGTATGAAGTAGCAAAAAGTAGGGATGTATCGGTGTTTTAAATACTAATCATTCGATTAATCGCCCAGCCTGCCTGGCTAGCTACTAGGGTTTTCGCGTTCCCGGCCTATTTGAGTTCCCGGGAATCGGGAATTTTTTCTCTTAATTCCCGGGAATTCCCGGGTACCCGGGAATTTTCATGTTTTTTGTATAAATGTAGTTTTTCTCGTATATTTCAACATTAAACTTGTGTAAGTACTTTAAACATGACAAATTGTCTAACATACCAAATTACCAATCGAATTTTCTTATTAAAATAAAAAATCTAACACTTATTAAAAAAATTGAACTAGGAACAGTTACCTACGTCATTTATTGTGCGACGTCGCGAGTTTCTTTAATGAATAAAAAGTCTTCTCTTCTTATAATATGGCAAAATATTACGGAATAACAATAGGGTGAATGACTATAAAGGGTGTTACCAAACTCGTGTAATACCTTAAAACCACATGATCTACTACTGGTGTAGAATGACCGAGCACGGGATTTAGCTTAATTAAAAAAAAAAAACTCGCGGTTGCGATATGTGGTCAAAACATAACCAGCTAATAAAGTAAAAGCAAAAAAATAAAATTTGCTAAATTAAAATTTTATTCGTTGGAATATTTCGACACCACTCATCAATGAATGAAAGTACGGTGACACTGCTGGCTAGCACGACTAGCACGAAATCGTTCTTTGCAGTCGGTTAACTCGGGGCGCAAAAAGGGCTCGAAATAAACTATTTTGTATTTAAAATAAAAACCATTTAGGGTTAATCTGTGACCAGTAGATCAAACTGTTTGAAGGAATTACACGAATTCGTTTACACCCTGTATATTTTCATTATAAATCTCGAAATTACACAAAAGATAAGCATTGTGAATAGTTTCTACAAATGAAACATTTACAAAAAAAAAAACAAGCGTTTAGAATTGGTTTACTAGACAGAGGCAACAGTACTATGTGCTGAAATCACGATACATTTACCCAATTCTAAGTTTACACTACGCAGTACAACGTCCGTTTCACGCGAGAGAGACAGAAAATGCTCTAAAATCTTCGGAAGCGTGCAGTGCAGACCCTTCATTTTTCATGATCATTTCTTCATTTCAAATAATTCGCGGGTACCCGGGATTCCCGCCAAATAATTCCCGGGTCCTAAAATCCTCAAATTCCCGGGAATTCCCGGTTCCGGGTACCCGGGGCGAAAACCCTACTAGCTACCACCCTAACCTAAAGTCCGGCAATCATTTTTTTTACCAAATTATTGGGCTACTTTTAAGCTGATTGTACAACTTTTAAAGAGTTACAGAAATATACTTGGGAGCAAATAAATCGAGCCACTTCTATTTTTCACGTAGGTTTATTTGGTATAATTTTTGGTATTATGGAACAGATCAATTCTAAACATATAACGCTTAAAAGGTTATTTGATAACCTATACAATGAGGGTAGTTTTTTGTATTTAGAATTATATAATTCATGAAACCAAAACCAATAACCAGGACACGTGAAAAAAGGAGTGGCTCGATTTCTTTGCTTTTAAGTACCTATATTATTATTAAAATTAAAGTTTTTGTTTTTTACGCATGCTTTTCTGTAGTGTTATGTGACCATCTACAATATTACCTAATGCAAATAAATGAAAATAGTCTTTGTAAAAGTCTCTGGATCTCGTAACTGACAAATGATAGAAAAATACGGACCAGACTGGTCGATAGAGAAAAAGTTGCGCTTTTACGTAGTCTCTAAATAATAATAATAAAACGCTTAATCTTATTACGCTAATCCCCTCTGGGAAAGGCGTTACCTCATCATGGGATTAACGTAAAACCGGAGGGAACATTAGACTAGCTTTCTACAACCCCATCATATAATAAAAAATGTATCATGAGGTCTACTGAAAAGCTTACAAACCGCAGGGCAGCTTGTGGCGAGCTGTTGGTGAGTGGCGACACTGCGTACCTTATTGCCTCAGAGAGTCGGTCAGGGCCTCGTCTCCAGTTTGCCTTTATTGGCTGGCTGGAGTGGAACCCCAAGAGTGCCCACAGGACTCTCAACTCTGTCTTGCCTTTATCGGCCGGCCAGAGGGGGGCCGCCAGAGCTATATGCTCGGGGGTGGAAGTGTCTAAAGGCGTAATAGCGGGGAAACCCACTCCGGGTCTTTTAGACCCGCGACGGCGAAACCGGGGCCACACCTCTCTACACCTCTAGCCGCTCACACGTCTGTTGCCCCCTTCGCCTATGTACTGGCGGCTTTTCAGGGGGCCCAGCTAGTGAGCTGGCGAGTCACCGTCTGCCAATATATTTCAAATTTAAGCTTGAAAGGCAGACGCTGTTTTCTTCCAGCAATAGAAGTTATCCAGTCCACCTAACACCCCTCCCCATAGTCCAGATATTTTTCACCACATTTTACAATAGTCTTGCACCCACCTGGGACGATCCATGACTGTACTCCAATAGTGCAGCCGTGGATAGTTCCCGGTTGGTGCCCCATCCCATTTTAGATTAAAGTTCTCAAAGGGGCCTCTGCGCGTTGGACCTGTGTCCCCGTGTATGCCTTCCAAAGGACCGGACATCTTCCGCACGGAAGATGAGCCGTGAGCTCCAAAGAAACGCTTAATAACTTAACTTGGCTTAATAGCCAAGAGCCTCGACCAACATCTTAAGAGGCTCTCGTTGGGCGGCTAGATCAAGGGCCTGATACAGAAAGCGGTACTTCTCGACACGGCGCGTTTTGTTAGGAGGTTCCTCTCTCAGAGGCCCTGACCACCGGTAGGTTAGATCCTGTTCCCGATGCCGTTGGGCTACTATATTTTTAAATATTTTTAGTTTTATTATATTCAAAAATGTAACTTTAATGTATTTTAGACGAATAAATGAAATGATAAAACTCAAATTTGACAAAATGGCACTTAACGGTCTTTTAAAAATACGGACGGCAGACATTATAAACGTAACAGTATCAAATACTTCCTACGTTACATTACATGCAACGGTGATGCAATTAAATTCACACTGTAACCGTTAACGGTTCCTTTGTCTGACACGCCATGTTTGTGTCACAGAAGATAACCAGTAATTCAGTTTATCGCTGTACACGGAAAAGTTGTTGGAATAACAGTAAAATAGTAATTTTAGAAATTGACAACGAAAATGTTTAGCTTATCGGGGACTTTGATAATTTACCAAAAAAAAACACCCCAAAGTTTTCGACTCCGTATCAAGTTGCGACAAACAAATATACCTACGACAAATAATAATAATAATTGTTTTTATTTGGAACAACATTGGAACCATTTTTGTTAGTACACACCTTAGATACTACAACTTATACACTAGGATTAGTAACAAAAGAATAAACAAATTAATAAGTCATGTACCTACTTACGAGGCATTTCATGCGGACAATGATTCCGCATGAAATGCCTCAGCACAGGCGCTCTCAGGTCCTCAGCCACGACTTTCAGGATGCTATTGCTACTCCCTCGAATTCCCTCGAATCGAATCGAATGTTAGGGCGACAGACAGTACGATATGTCGACCATCAGTGGTGCGACGGCACATCAGCTCGACGTACGTTAGCGCGAATGATTGTTTTCTCGACAAACCATAGGACGACAAAACTTTCGCTTATCAAACTAATGGCTTAATAACGTACCCCATCTGTATAGAGTTTAGAAATACAAACATATTATTTTGTGCGTGAAAATAATGTTATCCACGGTTAAAAAAGAACACACCAGACTTGTGAAGCAAATGCGTTTTTCTATTAATTTGATAATTATGTAAAACTAGCTTTTGCCCGCGGCTTCGCTCGCGTTAATCAAGCTCACAAAAACTCTTAACACACTACTAAAGTTTCTATAATAATATAATAATTCAATCGTGATTGGAATTACACGTGGCGCCATCTATGAACGTTATTGATGTTTTCCTCGGTAACAGTAATTTCTTTCGGGATGAAAGGTATGTCCTATGCTATGTCCGTTTCTGTACACCTGACAACATGTATGCAAAATTTCAGGATGTTCAGTGCAGTGGTTTAGGCGTGAAAAGGTAACAAACAAACAAACTTACTTTCGCATTTATAATATTAAGTTAGGATAGGATTACTTACAGCATGAAAAAAAGTAGAAAAAATTTGCACCATACAATGAGAACTTTCTAGCAATTATTTAGCTTATGTTAATAAAAAAAGCCAATTTTACTTTATTTCGTTTACGTTTTAATTCGCAATTTTAGGCTTCACAGCTCTCCTAAGTTTAGATTTTCAGCACAGTAACTTAAGACAATGGTTTAATTGTTGACTTACTACCTTATGCGCAACATACCTACATGTTACCCGACAAGTTGGGTAAGAGACCCCATTGTTAAGATTTTCATAACACCTATTGTTTTAGAGTTTCAAATTTTTTATCCATATTACGAGTATGTTCGACGGTACAAAACTAGCTGCGTAATGTTGATGGAGCTATGGCGAAAATGCACGCTATCTATGCGCACATACTTAGTTTACGCGCGTAAATTATAAAATTAAGAATAGGTACACACGGCTACACTTCAAGCTATGCAAAACCAGTATAAGCTGACCGTTACTTGTGCGAAAAGATTATACAAAGCGACGCCAAGATAAACTGGTTTTGTATAGCTTGATGTGTAGCCGTGTGTACATAACTTGGCCAATAGGGAATACGCATGTAATTCAAAACTCTTTCATTATTCAAATTTACATTGTACAGGAGTCGAGAAACGAATTGTGTTTTTTTTTTTACATTTTTAACGCATTAGGTACTTATTTTACAATTCATTATTTTATGTTAGGTTTTTTTTTTTGTGGAACGGAACGCAATCTAGAAACGCATCATCTTCGAAAATGCCGGAAGTGATATCAAAATCCATGTGAATAAATCTTTAAATAATCATTTCTTAACAAACTGTTTGATTTCTCATTGAGGTAAGTTAGTAAGTGCGATTTCTGCTCGAATAAAGCACAAGAAATAATTTAATTTATATGATTTGTGGCTAAAAAAAGATGTAAACAAAGCAGTATCGTGGATTATGACGTCACATTATGGCCGCGACAATAAAGGCTGTTTGAACTGTAGAAGAAAATTGTTGAAGTTAAATAATTATTTTGAGAAACAAACAATAGTAACATTTGACTTTTAATGCTTTTCTTGGCTTTATATTATTGTGCTTTATTGATTAGAGAAAAAAAAATACATGCATATTCCCTATTGTCATGGTGGCCCGGAGGTTGCAAACTCTTGTTTAGCACCAGGTCAAACCCAGTCAAACAAAACAATACGTTCTAACAGTAGTAAGCAATCATAAGCTTTAGGCCCTAAAGTTTAGGGCAAAGCGGCATATGATCACGGACCACGGCTATCCTCTGAACATCACTATGAATATGTATTGTATACATTAAAATATATTACTTACGTGTAAGTTGTTTATTTAATAGACGATAAATATTGAATAGTTTGCACTTAACAATTTCAGATGACAATATTTTCTTGTTTCATACTTTTTAGAGCGTGATTTTTCAGTAGTCGAGTGTTATTTTATTTACAACCAGTAATGTTGATACAGCCGGATTTCCTATAGCATCTTCTGGGTTGATTCTTCACTTACACAACAAAGCTTATGTACACGAAACATTATTTTACATATTTTTAAAGGAAACTGAATGATCGTCCGTGATTATGTTACTAATTTGGAAACTGTTGAACAAAAAACATGTGCAATTTGGATCGTAAATTCTTGCATTATACGGCCTTGCTTGCACGTGGAATAAATAACAAACAGATTAACATTACGATAACAACGCGCATTGAATGAGGATTTTTTCAAATAGTTTTCTTGAAGGTGTAGACTGTAGTGTCAGCTTCTTTATCCAGCTTTGCCAAGCCCTTCTCGACCCCTGATTTCTTCACAGACGGTTAGGTGAATAGACATGAAACATATAGCTAAACTTCGATAAATTAAGGAATGGTATTGAAAATAACAGCCTATTGTTGTCGTTATCTCTCGCTCACACGCACGTCGTGTACTCTGTGAGCGAAAGGCAAATAGTTGATCCTCTATTTCTAATCCCAGTTGAACGTATAATCACCGCGCTAAGCAAAAATATTGACGAGTAGCTTTTGCCCGCGGCTTCACTCGCGTTAATTTAGAATTTGACAGTCAACTCTTAAAACACTACTAAAGTTTCCATAATAATATAATTCAATCATGATTCGAAAGACACGTGGCGCCATCTATTATTGTTGTTGTTGTTTTCCTCGGAAACAGTACTTTTTTTCGGGATGAAAGGTACCCCATGTCCGTTTCTGTACACCTGACAAGGTATATGCAAAATTTCAGGTTGATCGGTTCAGTGGTTTAGGCGTGAAAAGGTAACAAACAAACAAACTTACTATCGCATTTATAATATTAGTTAGGATAGGATAGGATTAGGATTAGGATGGATGACACTGCACGCTGTAACCTAAATCTAATGGGAAAGGGATAAAATCTTTTTTTAAATGCAATTAAAGCTCTCTTGATGTCGATTTCCGCAACAAATGCAGCTGCAGGCGTAGTAATATTGCCACTATTAATACATAATTATGTCATTTTGTCTATTCTTGCGTCGACAAAACTCTTATCTATGGTGATCATGCTACACTTGATGAACTGAGGCCCAATTCTCCTAACAGAAATTTTGATTAATTGCAACCGAACCAAGGCCGAACCAGCCATTTTGGGAGTTTTCGCAATCTTCTCATGAACAACGATCCACCGTTCGGTTCAGTTCGGTTCAACCTGAAGCTGGCTTCCCACGGTGCGTAGTAGCGCGCCCCGGCTGTGCGTGGTATCATCCGTAAAATCATGCACCGTGGGAAGCCACATTATGAGGATGCGTGATGTGGATACGGCTCACCGCTCCCCACGCGTCCGCGTTACCACAGACGGGGTGCATGAAAAGAGCCTCCACGAGTGACGATATTTAAGTTCGTCCGGCGCACGCTGCCCCCAGCCTCGCTACCAACCTTGCTGACTGGCTAATCTTTTGACCATAACATGAGCTATTTTCGTATAGCTCGTGCTGACACGATAGAAGAAGAACCACGGACGAGTCTCTTCCCATGGTGCGTCGGTGCGAGCTCGTGCGTCACGGTGCGCGATATCACGCACCGTGGGAATGGTTTATCTGTAGTTATGGCGTCTGAAGGTTCAACCAATTTTGATACATTCCGACATGGATCTAAGGGCACGTGGTGAAATAGAGAACTAAAATGAAATGTGCTGGATCAGGCAGGTTTTTGGCATCTTCCTTCACAAGCAGCGCCGCCATCTACGTGCCCTTAGAGTCATGTCGGACTGTAAGTAGAATGTTTTACTGTACTCTATGGATGCCATTCTGCAACTCGATCGTACTTGAACCAAACGGTGACCTGCAGTGGCGAAGGGTGAATTGTCTTAAAAGGGAAGCCGGACCAAAAAATGCTTACCTTGCTCAAGTGTGATGCGTGAATTCCAATAACTACTCGTTTCGAAAGGGAAGCCGATAGGAATCGAGTTGTATGGAGCCGTCGCCACTGGTGACCTGACTAAAATCGTATTTCGCTACAACTTTACAGTACTCAAGAACTCGCAAGCACAATATATCCGAAATGTGCAAACGTTAGTTGTAAAGCATGTAACGTAACAATAGTCTTGAAACAATGGATTTTGCAATTCAGTATGCGTACACTTGCTATAAATATTTAGATCTTGACTAAACTGGCCGAAGTTGCAGGATACTTGGTATACGATCATGAATGTCTGAGATAAGCTAGTGTTACAACAGTACAACACAACTTAGAAGTCACATTGGCACACTTCGTAAAACCGCTGCCGAACTGAGTGCGACTTCAAGACCACGAATGTTTAAACGAAGTTACTGCAGTAAAAAATGACACACCTATAATTCAGCCCTCATCAAGCTCGCGCTTAAACAAATAATAAATTGAGGAATTAGATGAGGTGGTTCAAAGTTGAAATACGAGTAACTCCCTCATTTTTCATTTTGAGGAACTCAAACGAGGTACTTCACGAGTGAGCGACTAATCTTAAACTCAATAACAATTATCGTAATCATTTTGACCATTCTGTAGCATAATCGCTTGTTCAAGACTGATATTATTGTAATAGGAACGCTTATTGAGTCTTTTGAAATAATCGTTAAAGATTATTACTTAATTTCAAAACATAATAAGCGTTTTAATATTTCGTTTGTCCTCTAAAACGGTTGTTTGCGAGCACTTAATAATACCGGTTGTATACTGAAACTGATATTTTGAAATTCCTGTGTTTTCAGAGCTAATGAGGGAAAACATAGTAAGGTCTAGGCTTGGCTCATATTCCAGAACAAATAGTAGTCTGTATCTACGGCAGGGCGTTAGATTGCTTTACTATAATCGTTAACGATTGACTTCCAATCGGTTAATTCTTGAATTTGTGAAAACTGATTAACTTTAGCTGTTCTGTTTTGTTTAATACTAACTAATCCTTGAACGCAACGCAAATTAACGACATGAATTTAACTTCTTTTATCTTTATTCCTCATTTGAAAAGTTATATGTATGCATAGATTTGTTGATATTGATACGAATCATATCTTGTAACTTGAGGTAAGGATAGGTTAATTACGCGAAAAAGTTTATTTTAGGTTTTGCAAGTTATATGTACTTCTAAATGTTATACATATAATTAATTATTATGTATTTCAATGACAGTGGAATAATTATATATTAATGTACGTTTATCGACGGTTAACGCAGTCTTGCGTTCATCAAGTCTGCGTTTTCTTGTTTATATCACTTCGGTTCAAGTTCCTAATGAATCACTGTTTTGCTAATGCCATTGTGAATGCACACCTGTCATTCTGGCTCATCATGTATTGTGTCTTTACATCCACACATGACAATGACTCCATGAACAATATCACTCGGTCATCTATTTGCGTACTCATTCACACAACTTTTGGCATGTAATTGTGTTCCTGTCAAAATTTTTGACACCTATGACGCAAGACACGTTTTTTCTTGCTTCTTTAAAATATGTAGTGTTTTGTTTTATTTTTAACTGAATAGTCTTTGACATTGTGGTAATGTTAAAGTCGGTTATGGCTTTTAAAGAGTCACATGACGAGAATGAATTCCCATGAAAATTGGTTGGACATGGGATATGCATTTCATTCTTATAAAAAACCCAATGGTTTGAATTAACGAAACTACAATACGCATAGACAATAATTGTTCGATGTCTGAATTATAAAATAAGTGTCGGAATTTATTGACTTAAGACTTAACAATTTTTTTTTTGTAGTTTTTTATCTGAATTACGCGAATGTCAAAAATATGAATTTAAAAAATCACTTCTCAGTGATTGATGATTAAATAAGAAATATCGTACCAAAATTCTAACCGTCCTTTTCTGTTTTATTCCAGGAGTCACTAGCAGAATGGGAGAGAGGCATGACAGACGTTCAGGTGCCTCCAGTAGCGGGGGCGCTAAACCGCAAGTGGAGCGCGCGGGCAGCTGCGCACGCGCAGGACACCGCTACCGACCAATCAGCGCCAGTTAACAACAGTACTGATGCTTGCAAGCTGCTTATTGTGAGTATAAACGATACAGCATTAGATAAATATTAGCAAAATTCAGGAATGAAAATACCAGGATACCAGTTGGACACTTGGTGATCTGTAAGTTTTATTCACACACGGACGAATGCTGATGGATGCTGCTCTTCTTCAAACACCTCTTACGGTATTGAAGAGTAGATGGGACAATCAATCCTAGACAGTTTCTCATTTTGTCTTTAAAGCTTTGCTTTTGACTGGCCCGTTGTAATTTTTTATAAGTCAATTTTACGTTCTTTTAAGATTAGATGGCACCGGCTTTTTCTATCTGACTAGCTCTGAGAAGGAAAGCCGAAACAAACTCAGAGGTCAAGATCTCTTTAAAGTCCAGACGTTGTGGTATAAATACTATGCGAGTGTAACAATGTAGGGCAACGTCTGGAATGGTCATTTGAGGAAAGAGCCATAGCCTTTTCAATAGTCTTCTTTTCTCGCTTCATCATCGTAGTCGCGATTGTTGGTTCATAAGTCGACAAAGTCATACCTTCGCAGCATCATAAAACTTACTACATTCATAAAATGAGGTCTAAACAATTTCTTTCCGGTATCTCCATAAAACTTTCGAAACGTCTTGGGATTCAAATCTCGTTGTAATTACAATCAGTTAAGACAATGCTAATTAATTAGCTATTAATCATTCGCAATGTTCTCATGAAACAACTGTACCAAAGGAAATAAAGTGTAGTGTGGTGGTTGACTTATTATATTACAAGAATATTCGGGTTAATTGAAGTCAAATGTGTTCAATTATCTGCAAGTTTACATCATAGTACATGTTGTTTTCTGGCATACTTAGGAGGATATTATACTATGATATATCTAGGATCATAGATCTATGAGTGATGATAATGACAATGTAATGACTTAAGAATCATTTCGTCATTCACAGATATGACTCTAGAGATCATATATACAGATATGATCCTATAATGATCCGAGATATAATTATGATAGTGTAATATCTCCCTTAGTTAGGTGCCCGTACTAAAAAGAAGAAACGTGCGTTGATTTGAAGTCTTCTTGTTCATCCTTTCGGTTTTGCGATTATGCCTTCGTCTTTGTTAGACTAAAGTTAATGAATGGTTTTGTCGTTATCATTACTATAATTTATTAAGAAAAAGTTTGTAATACCTACACAAAGCGTAAGCAATATGTTTTCCCTAACTTTTAAGAAAATCAGTGGAGCTAATCCCTACTAATATTATAAATGCGAAAGTAACTAAGTCTGTCTGTTACGCTTTCACGCCTAAGCCGCTAAACCGATTTTGATGACATTTGGTACAGAGATAGATTAGCTTGGAGAAGGACATAGCAGCTACTTTTTAAAGCCGAAAAATGACGAATACGCGATAAACGACATGCACGCGGGCGAAGCTGCGGGCGACCTCTAGTAACGTCATAATTGGTGAAAAATATTCGCTTCATATTCGTAATCATTACTGCAAGTGGACTGCACATCCAGTCGGCAGGTGTCACGCAGTTGCATTGACTACATCCTAATTGCCTTCAAGCTGCATTCGGCAGTTGCATAGTTTACAGTTGCGACTCGATGTGCAGTTCACTTGCAGTTGTGATTACGAATATGAAACGAAATATGCTTCACCACATCTGAGGTTGTGAGCCCCCCAGATTCTGCTGGATTATCTTGCTTTGCATGTCAGAATTTGATTATCACTTGTTTTAACGGTGAAGGAAACGGTTTGAGAAAATCTGCACACCTGTGATAGCTCTAAATATTTCTCGATCTAGTGTTTAGTCCGTCAAACTGCACCAGACTAGCGTGAAGGACTACTCATTCTCCAAGGCTCGTGTCCAATAGTGTGATAGTAATGGGCTGAATATGGATGCACTGCTTCCTATTCTCATTTTATTTACTCGCCTGTTTTACAATACCCACGAGAAGCAAGTTAAAGCGCTTCCTTACACAGGAACGTAGCGTAGCGTAGTGTCATGAGCGTCCAGGGCAAAGATCAAATTTTGCGCCCCTCAAAAAGACTCGCTAAATAAAAAAGATATTTCATTAGGAATTTTGCTAAAAAATAAGGCAGTAACGATTTTGTCTGATATTTGTAGCTCTCAACCTCCAGACATTATTCATTTGCATTTACATCAACATCATATTTGAACGCGAGATCTGCTGCAGATTTTGAGTTATATGATATGTATTAAGCGGCCTGGTAGTCGCCCCCTATAGCCAGCACCTAGATATCAAACTGTAGCAACGTAATAAGTTCTAATAATGATCTTTCTTATTCCAGTATATCGGCGACGCCAAAAGCCCGATGTGGCGATTAAACCTCTGCGGAGGAAATGCGGCAGCTGTGGCAGCGAGAGCCGGCACCAAGCTGCTGCCGTCCAAGCTGAGGATAGTGTGGAACCCCCCCACCTCCCCCTACCAGCACACAGAGAAGTTGCGGCTGGTCGTCACCGCGGTTAATAGTGGTAGGTAGCATTTCTTTTCTTAGGACTTGTGTTTATTGTTCCAATCGGCATCTTAAAGATAAAAGATATTTTATTTTGCAAATATGGGTACAGAACATGGTCACTTATAGAAAAAATAGGTTCGGCCCTATTTTACCAGTCGGCAGGCAAAATTACATAAAAGATTCTAACTTTATCTATCTAACAAATTTTGAACAACAAAAAACAGAACTTTACAGCAAAAATATGTTCTTTTTCAGAAAAAACTCGCTTATATTATAATATGCTTTGTCTGCTAAAAGCTACGAAGCCTTTTTTTAAATAAAGGTAGAGGCAATTATTTCCAACACTTGGGTAATTTATTATATGTATATGAAAGGAGCCATGCAGAAAACATTTTTGCGCATGAGTGTTGTCTTAGTTGTATGAAGACACGATCTACCATCATCCCGTCTATTTCGTGGAACAACATCGGCTAGGCGTTTAAACCGATTCGGATTCGACTTTACAAACATAGCTACTTCTAGAATGTACAGACAAGGCAATGTTAATATCTTATGCTGTCTTAGAATCTTCGACTTCAAATTAGAGTGATTAAATAATAACATAATTAGCCCATTACTGCCCCACTGCTGGGCACGAACCTTTTCTCAGAATGAGTAGGATTTAGACCTTAGTCCACCACGCTGACTTCGTGCAGGTTAGCGGACTGCACACCATCGAGAACTTTTTGAAACCCTCTCAGGTGTGCAGGCACAGAATAAATAGAGTGCGCGCAAGATAAGTCTGCGCGCGGCCGAAATCGGAACTAATCATGGTTCACCAAAGTGTGTGCCGTTTTATCAATTTTGATAGTAGAACTACCTGATTGTAGGAATATTTAAGGGGAAAATTATGTTAAGCGATAAAAAAGTTAAGCTTAAAAAGCGGTAATTTGAACTTTTGTGATCACGGCAACGTTTAGCACGCCCTCAGTCGCGCGCAGAGTTATCTTGCGCGCACTCTAGTACAAGTGTGCAGGTTACATTACGATGTTTTCCTTCACCGTTAACGCATGTTATAATAACCTAGCGACCCGCCTCGGCTTCGCACGGGTGCAATGTATTATACATATAAACCTTCCTCTTGAATTATTCTGTCTATTGATGAAAACCGCATCAAAATCCGTTGCGTACCTAGTTTAAAAGATCTAAGCGTACAAGCGAGAAGCGACTTTGTTTTTTTAGAATAGTGATTACTTGTAATTCAATGTGACTTCTTCCTTAATTCCAGGAGCAATCTGCAACAATGACTCCCAGTTCATCTGCGGCGTGACCAGCCTCTGCATCTCCTCGTACCTCGTCTGCGACGGAGTACGTCACTGCCCTGGAGGAGAAGATGAGGATCCGGGGGCTTGTTCTCATAGGCACGACCCTCCTCTCCTCGAGCTGTTGAGGAGGTTCGCTGCAAGGAACCAGGAGTTACTAGGCTTGGACCAGCCTGATGGCATGACAAAGCCTTCTGTTATAAGTGAGTGTTATTTTAGATACATAAACTCACGCCTTTTCCCCTTGAGGCCCACGCAGAAACTGCAGAACAGCACATGCTATGATCCTTATATACTCCTTTCGCTTCGTCCACGTTCATACATCTTGTCACACACGTACGCCGGTTGAGAGTACGCACATGTCCTTTTTGAAGAACATCACCAATAACATCGATGTATATTATGTCCTTTTAGGATCTCCTCTACTCCTTGAGCGTTTCCACTGACATCCGTCTTATAAATTCCTTTTGTTTTCACTCATTCTCTCGATATGACCAAACCACCTAAGCAATACTCGTTTAAACTTTTGTCACTATATCATCTTTGTCATCAGTGTTGTATTGTATACTATTCTTATTCTTTATTGTACACAAGAAAATTACAATAATAAAATTACAACTTAGTGAAGTCATGTACAAAGGTGAGCTTTACTCAAAAATGACTTTTCTACCAGCAAACCTTTAAGTAATAGAGAGAGATTGATATTGTGGTTGAGGGCAAACTCAAGTGTACGGCTGTCCTATTTACTAGGTATTTACTTACCATGATAGTCGTGATATAAACGAGTTTTAGGACTTTCGGGATTATACTGTACAAGTATAATCCTCTGCAGATAAATGGATGAACCCCGTCCATCAACATGTGATATTTTAAAACCTTTTATTTAGTCTGTCTGCTAATAATCTTGCAAGTCAATTTTGGGCCAGTCCCTGGTATAAGAATAGGCTGTCTTGCATACACATGAGTTTTGACGATGAAGAATAATATGTAGGTATTTACTTTTCAGTATTTTTTATGGATGAACTAACAAAAACTAATAATACTTTTTTTGGAAGTTCTAGGGCCAAAGTTAGTAGTTTATGTGTTCCAAATATTTATTTAACTCAAGTACAATTAATCAAGTAGTATTTATTTAAGGGCTGATTTTTCAATCGTCAGATAACATTTATCTGAAGAATAATTTTGACGTTTTGACAGACTTTCTATGGAAAAGTTGTCAAAGCGTGATATTTATCCCTCAGATAAAAGTTATCTAACGATTGAAAAATCGGCCCCAAGTCAAGTAAATACTATCTACGGAATAAAAATAAATAAAACATGTTTTTTTTGCACTAATAATTTACCTACGTCAATCAAAGACCGTCTCCCAATATAATGCAATAGTTTCCAGTGATTAGCTAGATCTTATATAAGTTGCGTAGGACACTCATGGGCTACCCATTATTTTCAAAGGGTGTACATTAAACAAATAACCGAATACACCTTTAAAGCAATAATATAACGTATTTCCTTGTTAGTTGTAATAAATATATTATTTTCATTTTCCTCTATTATCGTTCAATTGAAACTACAAGGATTTGTCATACCTTCATATTCATACCTTGTACTATAAAAGTTTAAGGAGGGATATGGGTAATTGTCAATAGGAAAAACCTTACATCAGTGTTGCATGCGATAACATTTGTGTTCGCAAAATGCATTCATTCATATAAAGTTACCTTTAAGCCCTTGCGCAAACGAGGGAGAATCCTCGGCGTATTTTTTGTGACAAAGACGTTTTTGTCCGCGAAAATAAACAGTAGGTATGGAATCCTCTGCACTCGTAAGTCTAAAATTTCGCCGATAATTCTGTCTATTTTCGTATTCTTTTCTTTTGCGGACTGTCCTCTAGGGACTATCTGTAGTCTGTGCTGGTTGGTCCTTATGATTTCTGATACTGTTGAATTATTTTTTATTTCTATTACTTTTGCAATAAGGATGAGTGGTGTGTGAGCCTTTGCCTGGATTGCCTTCCAGTAAAATGACATTAGCTGAAGTAGATTCCTACATATTTTTTCTTCTACGCTCAGATCATAAAGATTATTAGATTTTACTTAGAATAGTAAAAAATGCCAATGGCATTAAGTTAGCCTTGTGTAGGTACCACCAATGTACAGACGCCAGCACATCAAGCTTCTACAATCTGTCAAATTTCTTTAATAGATTTTCATTTATATCGCAAAAGCATTAGGATAAAGGTTGATTGGGAAAATTTGTCAGTTTCGGGTAACTTGATGTACTGGCGTCTGTACACGAACTTTAAATAAAAAAAATAAACTTTAAAAAAAAGTAAAAACCGACTTCAAAGAAATACTAAAAGGAGTAAAATAATTACCATAATATAAAATTAACAGTTTCAGAAGTCGGTGGCTTCTATTTGCTTCAGTGTAGAGTTGCACCGACTTCTGAAACTGTTAATTTTATATTATGGTAATTATTTTACTCCTTTTAGTATTTCTTTGAAGTCGGTTTTTACTTTTTTTTAAAGTTTATTTTTTATTAAAAACGTTTTAGTGTCAATTTTAACACCCTCCTTCTTTTTGGCTTTGACGTAGTCGGGCATAAAAAGTCCTTTCAAATGATACCTTACACGATATAATGAAAACATTCCAAAGGGGGGGAGGGGGGGACACGCACCCCCTCCTCTTTTCAAGTAGTCAGTTCCCAACAACAAATATAAACAAAGCAATATTAGTGATTTGAGAATTTTGCTTTGATCCGACGAAGAGTTCCGTTCCATATCTCTGAAGTTCATGGTCTGATCATAACAAAATTTAAATGGGACCAATCGGAAAGTATACCCTTCCGAACAAAAAAAGAATTTTTCAAATCGGTTCATAAATGACGGAGATATGAGGTAACAAACATAAAAAATAAAAAAATAATAAAAAAAATACAACCGAATTGAGAACCTCCTCCTTTTTGAAGTCGGTTAATAAATAAATCATTATTATTCTAAGAAAAGCCTATTAATTATTCATAAACCAATACTTCAACTGCGGATGTATCTGATAACAGGTGATTTGACACTTTCAGTGAAGATCAGTGAGGGGGAGAAGAATTCTAACGCCTTCATGGAGTTCGCAGCCGCCCTGAAGCCGTACGGGCCCTGGAGCTACCTGGTGGTGGGCATGCTCGTTTGTGCCACTATACTCATGTTCTGCTTAGCTTGGGGTGAGTACAAATGAAGATATTTCTTCCGTGATTTAAAACCTGTCGATGTCCTCATCTTAAGCACTATACCTACATTTTTTATTCGATTTTTCGGACTCCAAATCTCTTGCTGTCATCTGTTTTTATAATATGTTGTAACTTCTATATTATGTGCCTAATATACCCTAACAGAGGGGGGGCATAGGCACATGCTCCCCCCTCCTTCCCTTCGAGACGGTCGTCATACAAAAGGAGGTTAGGTCCCAGTGGCTTATGAAGAACCTCCCTGCCAGTCTGGCCCTTCTACCCTGTCGGACTTCGCCCCCCTTGCAAGAACTCGTCGTAAGCGATTGACCTTTGTAACAGTACCACGAAAATGGTCCGTATCTCAGTTGGCTGTTGTCAGGGTGACCAGCACCTGTGTGATTATGATGAGAATCCCTAACATCACCACTTACGGTCATTCTTATGAAACTATCTATCGACGGTTTACCCTACTAGAGGTTGAAACTTGTCAAGCTCCGTAGAAGTAACGTGGTTCTATCTCTAGAAGGGCAAACCGTTGGTAGATAGGTTATTGAAAGCAGCCGTATGGCGCCTCTTACAATAGACGGATAAATCCCTATCTTGCAGCAAATACCTTCTACTACGTAATCATTGTTCTTAACGTAATATTTGTTCATTTCCAGAATGCTGCTGCAAGCGATCGAAGCCATCAGACACGCCAATCACCATCCCGCCGTCCTGCCTCGACCTCTCCCCGACGGTCACTGTGACGGCGGCATCACAGCAGCTCTTCACGCAGCCCCTGCCCCCCTCCCCACCGGAGTACGAGCCTCCCCCCTCGTACTCCTCGCTCTTCCCCAGAGCCTTCAAGTCTTCCCCCACTCCCGTACCACACTGCTCTCACCAAGAGCCGCCAGATTGAAGATACACGCTCGGTTTTAGCTAGTACATAGGTAGATTATTACAATTATAGGTTAAGTGTAGTGGTGACGTTATTAAAGACAGTGTTTGACACAGGACAATATAAAAATTAAGACAAAATGTAAGAATTTAAGCTGACTATGCAGGATCAGCCAAGTTGTAACAGTACCTCACAGTCCCTCGTACGAATCAGCTGGCTTGGTTCCTTGTGTGTAGTGTTATGACGTGACATATGACGTAATTTGTATTAAAAATGTCTCGACAAAGACGATCTGTTGAAAGACGAGTAATAAATAACCTGTTTACATAATAACCACTATACTAGACGACCAATGAATCATTATATTTGGAATTCATGGTGAGGTTGACTGACGCATTTCGTTACTAATGACTCTAGACGGAAGCTTTGTTTAGACTTGGTAATTCCAAATGTAATTAGCTCTTCGCATTCCATTAATAAAGGTCATTTTACTGTGAATTATTTAAATTTAAAGTCGATTTTCCCTTTTTGCGTTATTTCTTTTGCCACAACAAGGAAAGACAGTGAGCTCTTTTGTAAATGCTTCAAGCAATCATTGACCTCGGCCTAGCGCAGGCTCTTCCAAGTTACGCCACGACATTCGGCCCTCGGCCTGATTTTAAATATTCGTGTTGGTTCAACTTACAAATTATAAAAAAATCATGATTATCATTCAGCCCAAAGACGTCCACTGCTGGACATAGGCCTCCCCCAAGCATAGCCACATCGACCGGTCCTGTACTTCTCACATATAGCGGATTTCCGCGACCTTCACCAGGTCATCGGTCCACCTTGTGGGGGGGCCTACCCACGCGAGCGCCACTCCAGAACCTTTTAGCCTCACTGGCAATCCGTTCCGCAAGCAATGTGCCCCGCCCACTGCTATTTATGTATGGTAATTCTTCATGCTATGCCGGTTTACCCTGGTTCTCCTGCGGATCTCATAATTTCTAATATGAATTTTAAATTAGCGAGTAATATTCACCAGGTAAAAATTTAAATCAAGTTAACAACACGGAATAAAAATGACAAAAATCTAAGCTCTAGCTCACGTATCAAATACAATTGAGCTCTGCTTACGCTGTAAGGGGAAAACCGTGATAGTTTTATTGATTTAACATTTACCTATTATACTAGTAAGTTGGCCTTGTAAGTTATATTACTATGGTTACTGGAATGCAAGATTTCATAATATATTCTAACGGCCGAAACCATTAACCGACCTTTAAGCAAAATTTTGACATTACTTCTATTGAACTTGTGTCAAAAAACCATCAATCCAAAGGATCAGTTATTGGTTTCGGCCAAATAGGGATGGGTTAGGAAAGACCAATGAACAGACACTATGATAAGTTTAATTAGTAAGTAGATATTTTAATATTATATTTATGATTAGTTACATACGGTTTACTCACGTGCATTTTTTCTGGATTGCCCGACTAGTTTCGGACCCAAACGGAGCCCTTAACCATAAGCAGTTCGACTAGCGACCTCGCCGCGTGTTCAACTCATGATTAAGGGCTCCGTTTGGGTCCAAAACTAGTCGGGCAATCCCGAAAAAACGCACGTGAGTAAACCGTAACTTACCATAAATATGAATGTATTTCAATATTGTTAAAAAAGTACAGACACTAGCTAATACAAAAGCCATGTAGTTACAAGTACAATAGGTTATCGTTAATTTTAAAACATTACTTTCACTCTACGACACGTAAAGGTTGGCATTGTAATAATATTAGAGCCGTAGCATAATGTTATAAAAAAAAAACTACTTTTGTTTTTGGGACCAAATACCTTTGTGAGATTTTACTCTTCACTTTAAGTTTTAATAATAAAATACCTAATGAATGTCTGAAAAACAGTGCCTTAATTAATATCATATTTGTATAGTCCCTGTATTATAAATCTAAAAGCAAAGTGTATTTAAATGTCTTGTAATGAATTCGCGGGAAAAACTTCCTTTTATGTCATGATGGCGCCTTGTGAAATTTATAATCTGTTGTCATCTAAAAAATAATCTTGTCATCTAATTATAATGAACTTGAACTTAACTTTCCAAGGTGTAAATTAACAGTTATTCAAAAGTTAATAGCCCAAGGTGCAATTTATCATTAATTCTGCAGACACGGAATTGTTGATGGGTTTTCATCTATGCTTAATGGGCATTTACTATAAAAAATGCTCAATATTCGGACGCATTTCACGGCATTTTAAAACTTGCTAATGTAATCCATCACTTTCTAATCTGTGATTGACTGATTGTTGGTACCTACCGAATTAAATGTTTTCGATGTTTTTGTATTCAGTTATTGTAAGTCTTTAGGTACTTTGTTCTAAATTTGATGGCCAACAGAATAAAAAATACAAAACAAAAATATTTTTAATGTTACTGTTATGAATTATTGTATTCAAGTGGTATAAAAGTAATTACAGACATTTATTATCTGTGAATCTTGTTTGTTCCTCTTTTTTTTTATCTGTTAATGTCGTTACCTAAATTGGAAAAGCGTGTCTGTGCCCCATAAAGTTTTGCTAGTCTTCTTAGTTTCTTTTACTCTATATTTAATTAGTATTTTACTTATAATACTTTAAGTTGTGTTAAAATATTAGTTTGTAAATCTGAATTCCATTATAAGAAAAAAAAGTGATATGTATTAAAGTAAAATATTAATACAAAAGATATAAAATATTTATTTTATAATTTGCGTTTTATTTTCTTGTTGTTTCAGTATGAGTCTTGTACTCAGTAGTGTAATTATGGGAACGCGACGTACAAATAAGACGCATTATCCCATATGTCCGTGGCTGCTTGTGACACCTCTCCAAGCGTCTCTAATGACCAAAAACTAATCGTTTTGCTTACCAATGGTAGCTTTTTAAATTTCAAACTGGGCATATTAAGGCGCGAAACACACGGCGGGGCGGGGCAGTCTTTTTGACCGCGAATCAATTAAGACCGCGTCTGACCGTCGATGCCCGCGGCTGCCCTCACCGCGAACACAAAGCACATGAGCCGATCTTTTTGCCCTCTATGTGCGTTGGTAGTATAGGATTCCCTTTGCACTATCGTTCGCGCTCAAATTGACCGGCCCGGCCCGCCCCGCCGTGTGTTTCGCGCCTAATCCACTCGTAAGCTAATTTTACCTGCGATAGTTACTAACGCAAGTAGGGTTACCATTTCGAAATTTGAAAAGTCTGGACAAAAAGCTGGACATTTACCAAAAAGTCCGAACATTTCAAAAAAAGTCCCGACATTTTAGTCACAAAAAGAAATAATTGATTGTTTTAAATTGAGATGAGACCACGAAGCAAATACAAAGAGGAGATGGTGTAATTCGATTTTCCTATCATACGACGCGTGATACTTTGCGGGGTGAAGGGAACGTTACACCCCGCCTACTTACGCCTACTTTCACGTTTTCCATCTAGTAGTGAATAGGAAAAACTAAACGCTTCGGGTACATCGGTAACTAATACGTGTTTCAGCTATTTCACGCTAGATGTCCTCGTAGTTGTAGTAGTATGTTACGACAGGGACGTACTTAGAATTTTTGTACCAGCCTACGGCAGAGCTGGTCTAAAAATTACAAAAAGATTGTGAACAAAAATGTAATAAATAAGAAAAATCTTCACACAGTAATAAGTAACCACCCCGCTAAATAATTGTATTCAAGTCGATTTTTTGTTAACTGTAGATTTTAGTGGAATTTTAGTGAAAATAATTAAGAAATCATGCCTGTAATGTACATACATATGGTACACAATTTACTACAGAAATTTATTACAGAATTATTTTTTTGTACTTTTAATTTAAAATTGAAATTCTCGAAAAACAAATCGAGTTCCTACATCAAATGGATACGGCGATGGGCGATGGTCAATTTTTTTCGTACTCATAGTTTCTTGGACTGAATTACTGCTTACTGCAGTGAATAAAAAGACACTCTGTACAAATTCCCCCTTATTAGTATAAAAGGCGGTTTAAGCCATCGTTTTATCCATTTCTGTTTGAGATTATCTTCGGGTGGAAATCTGAAATACGAGCATAATCTAAATTTAATTAAATATCAAGGAACTATGCAGGCCTCGTTCACCATTATTGAATAAAAATTAAAACGTCACGTATCACCACACATCGTAATTAAATAATTGAATTCTAAGTACGGACCTGTCTATTCATATTGTTTACACTATTCCACGATAGATGGCGACCGAAATATCACGGTTTAAAATAGTGATAAAAAACAATAATACGATATTTTTGTCAACAAAAAGGCTTTAAAAAAATCTTAAATCTGTTTTAATACATTATAATTATAAAGATATGAATATTTCTCACGTAGTTGTTAGTTATTCATGTTATAATAAGGTGCGCCATCTTTTGTCGAGCAGTAAAACTATTGTACGAGACGTGATAACAATAGATTTTTCTAGAACGAATCTAATAAATATCGAAAAAAAATAGTTACGAGTGAAATGTGATGCCATCCATGGTACCAAAACGTTTATCTGAGTAGTTTTTACAAGATAACACACAACACTTCATCTTTTTCTTTTAAATGACAACGAAAATAATAAATAATGATAAAATGGAATGGGAGCGGGAACGTAATGTTTACAAGACGAGTGCCGACAGACTGATAGGCCACGCCCACCGTGAGGACGGAATGGTTCTACATTGGTATCACGGTTCACAGTTGCTTATGCCATCTCCTCTTTGTATTTGCTTCGTGGATGAGACTGATAAACTAGTTGTAGGTAAGTAGTTTAATAAAGATTGAAGACTGATTTAATAGTTTGACGACACGTTTGGTGCAGTGGCTAAGCGATTGGCTTCTGCGCTACGGGTCGTGGGTTCGATTCCCACACGGAACAAAAATTTGTATGGCCTACAGGTGGTTGTTCCGGGTCTGGGCGTTTGTTTGTGAGATTTGTGTCTGTAAACGCACCGACGATACCAGATAAATCTTAGTGTGGGGCAACGTTTTATAAAAAGAAAAAAAAAATAGGTACCCACTCGTTTTATTTTTAAATAATTTAATGCGAAAATTAAACATTAATTCAATTTTTTTCCATCTAAGCCAAAAATCCGGACAAATTAAAAAGCCGGACAAAGTCCGGATGAAAGGCTGAAAGTCCGGACATGTCCGGATAAATCCGGACGGATGGTAACCCTAAACGCAAGGGAGGGTCAAAGGTATAATAATATTTATTATACAAGAGTAATTTTTTTAATAATAACGCTCGGTAAATCTGCGGCATCGCCGCATTCTTCTTAGATCCTAATGCCCGCTATAGATGGATGACACGTCTCGCCATTGCGCAACGTTAAATGTGTCAATTCATACTACCGCAGAGTCGAAGCGCACTACACAATCGAAGCGAAGCAAAGCAAATCACAATTAAAGCGAAGTTGCACGAATGCACGCGTATTCGCGTGAATTCGTGCGCATTCGAACGTTTTTACATACCAGGGGGCTGACCTTTTACGAAAACTTTCAAATGCCAACTTCCGTTCAAAAGCAGGACTGCTTCTGAATCGCTAAAAATCGTACCATGACAGTACTAAAAGTGAACGACTATTGAAGCAAGTTGAACGGTAATGCTTGTTCATGGTACGAAAAGTCTATACAAAAAAAAGGTGAACGGATATCGTAAACGTCAACGTAGCAGGCCTGGGGGCTTACCATGACGTCTTAAGAAAACGTTCAAATGCCAGCCAGTCAATATCCGTTCAAAAGTAGGCCTGCTTCTGAATCGCTAAAAATCGTACCATGACAGTACAAAAGGTGAACGACTATTCAACCAAGTTGAACGGATAAGCTTGTTCATGGTACGAAAAGTCTATACAATAAAAACAGGTGAACGGATTTCGTAAACGTCAACGTAGCAGGCCTGCCGCAGGCCTGCTCTAACGATGTCATAGTACAAAAAAGCAGGGCAGTTCAACTTCCAGGCAACTTCTGCCCTGCTTTAAGAGGTCATGATAAGCCCCCTGCTCTAACAATGTCATAGTACAGTAATAAGTACATAGTAAGCCCCCACTAGTAGTGCTCCAGTGATCAACTCCGACACAAGTCAGTTTCCGATTCCGACTGACGAGTGACGACGCTTTTGTTTACATAATAGGCGCTTGGTCGCGTTTGGACGCGTGAATTCCGTCGAATGCGCGCGTATTCTCGCGTCTTCTTTTTATCTCAGAAGAAATAATAATATGTTTATTACGTTGTGGAGATAAGGTGAATTTACTATGTTAAGTTTCAAATTAACGCTTCGATGCGCTTCTTCTCTACGCAAGGATGAATTGACCCTAAGTCAGACAGGCCAAACTTTTATTTTTATCAGGGCATGACTCTCAAAACCCGGTCGTAGCCACCTTAACTGGGCATCTTAGAGCATATACCTATGGAGGTAGCAATGCGCAAGTTCCCAAACATTTTATTCTGCCAAATTTTGGGGGGGACGCGGTAAACACGTACAGCACACATTTACAGCTTAACACATATAAATATCGTGTAGCTATGAACTCACACTAAAATAAAAGCCGGAATACAAACAAAAAACACGCACACTAACAATAACTTCGTCGTATTTATTTATGTTGACCATCGACATAAGGAAATCTATGGACTTGGCATACCTACAAAAAAAGCGTGTTTATCTAAACTTTGCTGAGAAAATAAAATGGCGGTTACTAGAGTAGGCCCTATCGATGTTTTTTAAAAATGACATCGATAAAACTTTATAATAATGTTTTTCTATTATCATGGTACCTACATAATTGTACATACCACTTTTAATTGTTGTAATTGTTTTCTTACTATGACCGTAGTTTCCGAAATTCAAATTTTCTTTCGTTTTTTGCAATTTGGAATACAGTATTTAATTATATGTTGATTAAAGTATAACTCGCGACCGTATGATCACTAGAATCAGTAATCGCATAACTGTCTAGACCGGACACACGGCAAATTGGTTTTGTCGTTATGTCCAGTCCAGCTCTTGATTTAGGTATATAATTACATTGCTGACCACATATGTTAGCGGTCAATAGTATGCTTGGCGTTGTGGCAACGGCGATATGTCTTGGTGGCAACGTCGCATATACCTATAAGGGCCTTTTCAGTGCCATGCGCGTTCGTGCCCACATGCATGTGTCACCCGCACCCGTGGTGCCTGAATTTCACCTTTTCAAAGATGTATATAATGTGATGCGTGAAACACGAACGAAAAGGTAAACTGCGGGCGCCACGCATGCGGGTGACGCTCGCACGCGGGGTCGAACCCGCATGACAGCGAAAAGGCCCTTAGGGCCTATTCACAGTCATGCGTCATGACACGGTGGCGGCGCGGCGACGGATTCGTCGTCGCCCTGAGCTCTAAAACAGAGGAGACCTTTCTTGCTTGATTTGCTGTTGTCTACATGGTTTCTTTTTACTGTTACATAAGGTGGTTCCGTCAAGGGTCTGTATAAAACTTTATCCTGTGTAGTATATTATTTTTCATTAAAGATTATAATTGAATACCAATTAAATTTTTATCGCTTATCACATTTTTATCAACATGTTTACGACATACAAAGCTGCAATTTACAAAAATTTTATGAAAATATGATTTCACAGGCGGAACCACCATAATTAATATTTTTAATATTAATGTTTCCAACCCTTTTTTGTTTACAAACCTCTTCGAACATGCAGATGATTGTGGGTTTTAATAAAAAGTCAACAATAATTATAATAAAGTATTTAATATTATAAAATAAATCAAAGTTATTCATTTCTAAATAATATTATTTTGTTCAAGTAATTTCTGTATGAAATTCTTTCAGAATATTTCTTCGCATTATATTTGAATCTTAAATTCATGTATATTTCATATTAATAATATTACTAAAATGAGTAATTCTTTTTGTCTTTCTTCTAATATTCTCATTCTCTTTATTTTCTTTAACTGATTTTGACACTTGTCCTTTAATTTCTTTATCATTTCTGTGTGGACCTGAAATCAAATAAAATAAAATTAAGCTTTACAGATATTAAAAACAAGCAAGTGATATCTCCCACGCAGTCTCAAATCAATCTATGAGATCAAATTCGGTAAATTAATAATGATGGTAAGAAAGGGATCCCTTTTTTCCATAATAATACTTTGCCATACAATTTATGTTGGGCTAATTATTGTTGAGACTAGTTTTGTTTTCCGAGCGTAGCTAGGCCATCCATAAACGACAACTGGTTAGGTTAGGGTTAATTTTTTTTAAGACCCGTTAGTACAAATTTGGCTTGTAACTTCTATTTTTAGATAATGTAGAATAAAACACCCTACCGAACCATACCTACAAATTTCATTAAATATAACGGTATAGTACACGTAGTGTCTAGCATTTTAGGAGTTACTTATTATGCGTATGAATTATGTTTATAAAAATAATGGTTTAATATAATTATGCGTAAATATGCTTTAGAATATTATGCTTGAACATCTGTGGACAATTTTAAAAATAATATCCTCACAAACAATGCAGTTTTGACGTAAGAGGCAATTCTAAAGATTAAAAAAAAACGGTACATGTGTTGTTTTTAGAGAACACATTGACCTAAAACAATGTTTTTGCATCTTAAATATAAGCTGCCTATCAGTCGATTGTCACGTAAAAATAACACTGTAACATAGAATTGAGGTTTCTGATCTGTGATATGCTGTTACTAGTGTTTACATTTTTTGGTAGCTGATGCAGTGCATATGCAGATTTACTTAATTGTTTACAAATTTCTGCTATATGGTTTCCAAGTCATTTTATTATTATAATCTTCATAAGTATCAATCACGAGTAATATAGACATTTGTTTAATTATATTTTAAAATGTGAAAATATTTTGGAAACAATAAATTATTATCTCGTTTATTCATTATCATTTATCCAATTTATAATATTAAATAGCGAATCATTAATATCATTTTCATAATTGTTTTTATTTTTACATTCTAAAGCCGTTCTATCGTCTAATAAAAGAACCATTTATCTTTTATTTCTTTCAAAGAGATCATTTATGTATATAATATTACTTACCAGTAGGTTTCTTGAGGGTAAAGCATCGTCACGTAATGTTATTTTACCCAGTGTTCGGTTGAAACACGATTCTTCGAAATGAAGAGAACAAATAAAAATGTTTTTTGTTGTCGTCCTTAAATTTTCAACTCCGATGGATTCCAACCAGTTTTATTTTACCTTTTCTAGTAGGCAGCCTTAAAAGTAAAACATAAAACTAAAAAGGAGCATAAAATAGCATTATCGATAAACAAAACAATGTCTAAATGCACTACTCTATCACTTGACTCTTCAATAACAACAAAACATCAACAAAATGATTTATTGAAGTACAAATCTTGAAAATAAAGTAAAAACGAAAATTATGAATGCTTTACTGTTGAAAGTCTTCAACAATAAAACCAGCATTATCTAAATCTAAACATTTTTCAGTTAAAATAAAATACGTACAGTGCAAAGTTATGTTTGGGTGTTTTCCGCTTCTTTTGATGCCACATCCGATTATATTGTAATTCGGCATCTTGCTATCGACGATTCCCACAATAAAACCAAGTTTAAGCGTAATAAAACTGCTATTTACTCCAAAAATCAACAAATTATAACCATAGCTCGAACGCATTTGACAGTCGACGTACCCTTAGATAATAACAAACAGCGAGAAAATAAAATGGCGACCGGCCGCACTTAGGTATTTTAATGTCGCCAGAAATGACGGGTTGCCATTACGGTAGCTGTCAAAATACTACTATCCTTTTTTACATATGCAAAATTAAAAAAGTTAGAAAGAGATGGCAGTATTTTTTTGATATTGGCGTCGATTTTCCTCACATTTGCATAACTATTTTTTATATAGTAGAACGTTTCATGTCTATATTATTTATTATGTCTATGATGTTGACGTTTAACACAAACGCAAAATATAGTGATGTGGTATGATAAAAGACCGATAAACTGAATGATAAAGGAATGAACAAATAAAATATATAATTTCATCTCGTGGAAAACAATTTGTATGTAATTATTGTTCTTAAAATTAAAATAAAACAATTGTAAGCAGAATAACAATAATTTATTTAAAAAAAGAGCTATGGAGCGCAGTATACTTGGTGTTAAATTAACTGATCGAGTTCGAAACACAATACTGCGCTCCAAAACTCAAACTGTCGACGTGGCTGAAAAGGCCGCCCAGCTGAAGTGGGACTGGGCAGGGCATGTCTGCCGTATGCCAAATGAGCTGTGGGCCCGTATAGCACAAGAATGGAGCCCTGAGACAGCGAGACGGGGTCGCGGCAGACCGCGCAGAAGATGGCGGGGCGAGTTGGATGCCTTTCTTGAGGTTTGGCATGAAGCTGCACAGAATCGCGACAAGTGGAAGAAATGGAGGGAGGCCTTTGCCCAGCAGTGGGACAGTACAGGCTAATAATAATAAACACCCTCTGGGAAAGGCGTTACCTCACCATGAGATTAACGTAAAACCGGAGGGAACATTAGACTAGCTTTCTACAACCCCATAATATAGTAAAACATGTGTCATGAGGTCTACTGAAAAGCTTACAAACCGCAGGGCAGCTTGTGGCGAGCTGTTGGTGAGTGGCGACACTGCGTACCTTATTGCCTCAGACAGTCGGTCAGGGCCTCGTTTTCAGTTTGCCTTTATTGGCTGGCTGGAGTGGAACCCCAAGAGTGCCCGCAGGACTCTCAACTCTGGCTTGCCTTTATCGGCCGTCAAGAGGGGGGCCACCAGAGCTATATGCTCGGAGGTGGAAGTGTCTAATGGCGTAATAGCGGGGAAACCCACTCCGGGTCTTTTAGACCCGCGACGGCGAAACCGGGGCCACACTTCTCTACACCTCTAGCCGCTCACACGTTTGTTGCCCCCTTCGCCTATACATATACTGGCGGCATTTCAGGGGGCCCAGCTAGTGAGCTGGCGAGTCACCGTCTGCCAACGCATTTCAAATTTAAACTTGAAAGGCAGACGCCGTTTCTTCCGGCAATAGAAGTTATCTAGTCCACCTAACAGCCCTTCCCATAGACCAGATATTTTTCACCATATTTTACAATAGTCTTGCACCCACCTGGGACGGTCCATGACTGTACTCCAATAGTGCAGCCGTGGATAGTCCCCGGTTGGTGCCCCACCCCATTTTAGATTAAAGTTCTCAAAGGGGCCTCTGCGCGTTGGACCTGTGTCCCCGTGTATGCCTTCCAAAGGACCGGACATCTTCCGCACGGAAGATGATCCGTGACTACAGAGGGATATAATAATAAAAATGAGTCTTATATTATTTTCGCTAAAGTTAGGTACCATTAAAAAATATTAAAAAAAAAACAACACTCAACTAAATAATAAATATTTTAAAATCACGGCAATCAACTTCCGCAATTAAACTTACAAGTGGATAAGAACTACAGTGTTTTCATATTTTTTTTAATAAAATAAAGAATAGTCACAGAGACTACGGCAGAAACAAAAAGTTAAATAGGTACCGGGTGAAAATAAATATTAAGTACTATCGCGGTATCGCTACGCGTGGTCTGTCAATTCGAGGAGCTTAAATGCCTCACGTTAAGAACACCCGTGCGTGGCTGCCTCGTTAACATGGTCATCACACCTGTATTCCCTGAAGGGTGGGGCAGAGGAGTATAGTAAACCCTCGTTTTGCCGTTATGTTTAGTTCCTTTCCCTTGTAATAGGGGGCGAGTCTATTGCCATCAACCAGGCACAAATCCAGACTCTGGGCTGCTACTAAGAAATTCCACACGGAATAATCCAATAACACTTTGCCCGACCTGGGGCAAAGTGTTATTGAGAAAAATTTCAAAATTCGATCAGTTAATTTCCATGCAAAACGATTAATATTTTGTTTTTTTTAATTCTTCATTTCTGCTTTAGTTATGAGTTCAGAAAATGGAGCTTTTAAACAGTGACCCCAAAATATGACCTAAAAGATAAACAGCTGATCATAGCTGGTGATACATAGATTTTAGCGTATTTTTCATGAAATCTTTGAACAGCTATTTCTATATAAAATATTGACTTTTCGGGAAAGTTGTAGAACAAAAGTTCACTATTATGGGTTCTTTAACAATAACACCCCTTCAGATTAGTACCCCCTTTCCGACTAATCTTGTATAGATGTATTAGAGAACATTTTAACCACGATTCAGTCGATTGTGTTCGCTGCACACGTAATAGGGTTTAAATATTAATTAAAGTTAAATTTCTTGATTGAAACTTAGTTCTATCATTGTTGTTGGAGGCAAAAAAACCTTTTATTTTTTGTTAAATAGTATCAACAAGGCAAAATGAAATAAAATCAATAACAGAGAACATTATGAGAAGCGGTAAACCTCTTTGTAATTTTCGTTCATTCAATTATATTCACATTGTCCCGTCACTGCCTCTCGTTTTAAAATATTTCTGTCAATTTCTGTCACAAAAGATGACAGCTAAGACGTGAATTATATTTTTGAAAATAATGCAAAATGTATACATGTTTGCCGAAATAATGCTTATTAGTGACAGAAAACTCCATGTTTGAGGAAGCAGACCGCTTTTTGCACGAAAATACCGAAGAATTAACCATTTTTACGAAGTGTGTGTCGTGACACGGTACGATATGAAATGGCCAGATATCGCGAGAGAACTAGTTTTTATAATCGTCTATGGCCATACGTCACGGGGGTACGTCAGAGGGGTAAGCGTATTCCATAGAAGTAATAAGTACTACGTATAAAGTCCTTGGCGTATTCTTGCTCCCTCCATAGGTATATGATATGCTCTAAGGCTGAGATCTATAGATCCAACTTGGACTTAGCTTAGACTTTGCTCAGACTTTACTCACGCAATACTTTGCTAAGTGTATGCTTAGCATAATCTTAGATTTGGAATTTATAGACGTATCACGTTGAGACTATGCTGTAGAGTGCGCGCAAGATAACTCTGCGCGCGACTGAGGGCGTGCTAAACGTTGCCGTGATCGCAAAAGTTCAAATTACCGCTTTTTAAGCCTAACTTTTTTATCGCTAAACATAATTTTCCCGTTAAATATTCCTACAATCAGCTAGTTCTACTATCAAAATTGATAAAACGGCACACACTTTGGTGGACCAGGATTAGTTCCGATTTCGGCCGCGCGCAGACTTATCTTGCGCGCACTCTAAGGCTGAGATCTATAGACCCAACTTGGACTTTGCTCAGACTTTACTTTAGACGTATGACAAAGTCAGTATTTATAGAGCCGTCTTTGAATTCATCTGAGTGCGTGCTTAGCAAATGCTTAGCAAAGTCTAAGTTCACAAAATCGACGACTTAGCAAATACTTAGGTTACTATTATCCTAACAAAAAATAATGGTCCGTAATTTACTTTACCATCATTATATTTACACAACTTTTTAATTTTTTAGTATTATAAAGTGACCAGACTCAACTCAGTAATACCAGATTAGGGAAGATTTCCTTGATGTTGATAACTAATTCTGAATTAGTTAAGATAAAAACAATTAGGTAGTATAACATCACATAAAACAAGTTTTTCTAAGTTTAAAATGTATAAAAATGAATTAAAAGTTACTTTTTTTCGACAAATTGTAGATGTCAAAACGATGCGATCCGTTTCAATGAATAATATTGTGACTTATTGTGTTCGTTTATAAAAAAAAAAAAACACTTATAAGCATGCCAATTTCTGCTTATTCTTTTAATAATAATACATAGAAGAAATATGAGCGTAGTTCTAGATTATTTACATGTTATTATTGTTAAACATTTATAAAGAAAAATCAAGAATGTAATGCTTGAAACGAAACAATAACTTGTATTTTGACATCGACCGTCTTAGCGTATGCTTAGCATAAGCTCAGCATAGTCTCAACGTGATACGTCTATAAATTCCAAATCTAAGATTATGCTAAGCATACACTTAGCAAAGTATTGCGTGAGTAAAGTCTGAGCAAAGTCTAAGGCTGAGATCTATAGACCCAACTTGGACTTTGCTCAGACTTTACTTTAGACTTATGCCAAAGTCAGTATTTATAGAGCCGTCTTTGAATTCATCTGAGTGCGTGCTTAGCAAATGCTTAGCAAAGTCTAAGTTCACAAAATCGACAACTTAGCAAATACTTAGGTTACTATTATCCTAACAAAAAAGAATGGTCCGTAATTTACTTTACCATTATTATATTTACACAACTTTTTAATTTTTTAGTATTATAAAGTGACCAGACTCAACTCAGTAATACCAGATTAGGGAAGATTTCCTTGATGTTGATAACTAATTCTGAATTAGTTAAGATAAAAACAATTAGGTAGTATAACATCACATAAAACAAGTTTTTCTAAGTTTAAAATGTATAAAAATGAATTAAAAGTTACTTTTTTCGACAAATTGCAGATGTCAAAACGATGCGATCCGTTTCAATGAATATAATATTGTGTTCGTTTATAAAAATAAAAAAAACACTTATAAGCATGCCAATTTCTGCTTATTCTTATAATAATAATAGGGGAAAGGTGTACATAATGATCCCTCGAGGTAAAATGATCCCCCGCAGTTCTCAATGAACTACTAGAACTATCTATCGGATTTACCGGTAAACGTCTCTCCCGCCACCCGATCAGTAGTCTAGTGAAGTGTCATGGCGGTGTGAGTACTGTACAACGAACACGAACGATGGAACAACGGTTCCATGATCAAAAAAATAAAATCAGTGTTTTTTATCTACAGTAATTAACTTTTCAGTGTATGATTATTTCATTTTTACTAATTATTTTTAAATGACTGTCTTACTCGTCGTTTCTATGTACGTTTGATAACGTTTTAAGTATATTTTGTTACTTGTATAGTGATGTTTAAGGTAAGTTATGAGCGATGTGTGCAAACATTGCACTTGGGGTCAAACGATCCCTTTCATTGTGTATAAAATGATCCCAGTGATCATTTGCCACGTGCTTACATTCGAAAAACAACTCGCCAAAACTGGAGTGAGGATGCCATGCTGAAGGCACTAGACGCTGTGAAAGAAGTAAAGCCCTTTTAAAAGACCAGTAAACAGATTTCAGTTCCAGTACAGACATTAAAAAGAAGAAGTTAAATTCTCCGAGTGATTTAAGATTTAATTGTTTGTAAGAAGACAGTTCTTTTTATTTTTGGAAATAAATATTATAAAATTAAAATGTGTTTTATTAGAACCTAAGTATTTTTAGTATAAAAGTATAAAATATCCCTGGGATCATTTTGGACACCTATGTGTACAAAATGATCCTTTAGTAAACTTCTGAGAAACATTAAATAACTTAAAAAAGACACCTAAATCTAAAAAAAATGGGTATGCCAGTATGAGATCACATAAATAAATGAACCAAAACTACTTTTATATCACACATAACTTCAATATTTTGGCTATAGCATACATCTTCCCTTAGAGGGATCGTTTTGTACACCTTTCCCCTACATAGAAGAAATATGAGCGTAGTTCTAGATTATTCACATGTTATTATTGTTAAACATTTATAAAGAAAAATCAAGAATGTAATGCTTGAAACGAAACAATAACTTGTATTTTGACATCGACCGTCTTAGCGTATGCTTAGCATAAGCTCAGCATAGTCTCAACGTGATACGTCTATAAATTCCAAATCTAAGATTATGCTAAGCATACACTTAGCAAAGTATTGCGTGAGTAAAGTCTGAGCAAAGTCTAAGCTAAGTCCAAGTTGGATCTATAGATCTCAGCCTAAGCTAAGTCCAAGTTGGATCTATAGATCTCAGCCTAAGCATACGCTAAGACGGTCGATGTCAAAATACAAGTTATTGTTTCGTTTCAAGCATTACATTCTTGATTTTTCTTTATAAATGTTTAACAATAATAACATGTAAATAATCTAGAACTACGCTCATATTTCTTCTATGTATTATTATTATAAGAATAAGCAGAAATTGGCATGCTTATAAGTGTTTTTTTTTTTTTATAAACGAACTCAATAGTTCATTGAAACGGATCGCATCGTTTTGACATCTGCAATTTGTCGAAAAAAAGTAACTTCTAATTCATTTTTATACATTTTAAACTTAGAAAAACTTGTTTTATGTGATGATATACTACCTAATTGTTTTTATCTTAACTAATTCAGAATTAGTTATCAACATCAAGGAAATCTTCCCTAATCTGGTATTACTGAGTTGAGTCTGGCCACTTTATAATACTAAAAAATTAAAAAGTTGTGTAAATTAATGATGGTAAAGTAAATTACGGACCATTATTTTTTGTTAGGATAATAGTAACCTAAGTATTTGCTAAGTCGTCGATTTTGTGAACTTAGACTTTGCTAAGCATTTGCTAAGCATACACTCAGATGAATTCAAAGACGGCTCTATAAATACAGACTTTGTCATAAGTCTAAAGTAAAGTCTGAGCAAAGTCCAAGTTGGGTCTATAGATCTCAGCCTTAGGCTGAGATCTATAGACCCAACTTGAAATCTCTCTATTAACTCAGTATTATAAAGTGACCAGACTCAACTCAGTAATACCAGATTAGGGAAGATTTCCTTGATGTTGATAACTAATTCTGAATTAGTTAAGATAAAAACAATTAGGTAGTATAACATCACATAAAACAAGTTTTTCTAAGTTTAAAATGTATAAAAATGAATTAAAAGTTACTTTTTTTCGCCAAATTGCAGATGTCAAAACGATGCGATCCGTTTCAATGAATATAATATTGTGTTCGTTTATAAAAAAAAAAAAAAACACATATAAGCATGCCAATTTCTGCTTATTCTTATAATAATAATACATAGAAGAAATATGAGCATAGTTCTAGATTATTTACATGTTATTATTGTTAAACATTTATAAAGAAAAATCAAGAATGTAATGCTTGAAACGAAACACTAACTTGTATTTTGACATCGGCCGTCTTAGCTAATGCTTAGCCTAAGCTCAGCATTGTCTCAACGTGATACGTCTATAAATTCCAAATCTAAGATTATGCTAAGCATACACTTAGCAAAGTATTACGTAAGTAAAGTCTGAGCAAAGTCTAAGCTAAGTCCAAGTTGGATCTATAGATCTCAGCCTAAGCTGGGCATTGTCTTCAGCGTGGGATACACGCTCTACCACAGACTAGTTAGGGATACAATCGCTCTACTAGAAGCGCGCGCAAGATAAGTCTGCGCGCGGCCGAAATCGGAACTAATCATGGTCCACCAAAGTGTGTGCCGTTTTATTAAATTTGATAGTAGAACTACCTGATTGTAGGAATATTTAACGGGAAAATTATGTTTTGCGATAAAAAAGTTAAGCTTAAAAAGCGGTAATTTGAACTTTTGCGATCATGGCAACGTTTAGCATGCCCTCAGTCGCGCGCACAGTTATCATGCGCGCACTCTAACTGCCCTATGTAGGAATATTATATTACGTGTACATTACGAAAATTACATTAAATAATCCTAATTTCTTAATATCAGGCATTTACCGAAACAAGGTTTTATTTATTTATAGCGTAGAGTGCGCGCAAGATAACTCTGCGCGCGACTGAGGGCGTGTATAGTAGAACTACCTGATTGTAGGAATATTTAACGGGAAAATTATGTTTTGCGATAAAAAAGTTAAGCTTAAAAAGCGGTAATTTGAACTTTTGCGATCATGGCAACGTTTAGCATGCCCTCAGTCGCGCGCACAGTTATCATGCGCGCACTCTAACTGCCCTATGTAGGAATATTATATTACGTGTACATTACGAAAATTACATTAAATAATCCTAATTTCTTAATATCAGGCATTTACCGAAACAAGGTTTTATTTATTTATAGCGTAGAGTGCGCGCAAGATAACTCTGCGCGCGACTGAGGGCGTGCTAAACGTTGCCGTGATTGCAAAAGTTCAAATTACCGCTTTTTAAGCTTAATTTTTTTATCGCTTAACATAATTTTCCCGTTAAATATTCCTACAATCAGGTAGTTCTACTATCAAAATTGATATAACGGCACACACTTTGGTGGACCATGATTAGTTCCGATTTCGGCCGCGCGCAGACTTATCTTGCGCGCACTCTAGTACTTCTTCTATGATTTATAGTCTGTAGTTTTGTTTGACACACCAGTGCTGTCATCTGTCAATATAAAAATACGTCAATGTCATACGATGCGCTTCAATATTTTCTAAAACAGAATATTTTGCATTATTTCTACTGTTTCATTTTGGTTTTCGCCAAATACTGATGAACTAGGTTCCATGAACAACAAGGACAGAATATCAAGCATGCTGATTAAGTTAATAATTTGAGACTTGTAGTTCATTGATTTATTTTTATTTCCATTTTGGTACGATGTCACTCATTGAAAAAAATTAACAATAAATAAACCTGTAAATTGGTGTTGTTGGGTGGATATCATGTGAATAAGAAAAAATGAGCGACCAAAAGAAGAATATTAACTGCCGAGTTTGTTTACGGTATGATATCAAAAGATCAAATAAATGTTTCTCGTTGTTTGAGACGTACAACAATTCATTGATATCAGAAAAAATTAAGTATGTAGCAAACATTGAAATAAAGCAGGGCGACGGACTGCCGAGCAAAATATGTCCAGATTGTTTATTGCAACTCGAAACTGCTATAGTCTTCAAAGAGAAATGTGAAACTTCAAACAAAATCTTGCACAGCATCGCTCAAAAGCAGTCTAAATGTGAGGTAACTTTTAGAGTACCAGTTAAGAAGGAAATAGAAATAGTGTTTGACGATACAGCAGACGACCATAGCGCAGAATACTCAGACACTGAACTCGAAACAATAAAATCTGAAAAATCCGGAGACAAAGAACCTCATAAATTAGAAGATAGTGAAAATGAAAATGTAGCACCCGATGACCAGGAACCTGATACAACAGAAAAAGTAGTGAAGAAAAGCAAAGCTATCGATTTAAAATTGATATGTGATGACTGCGGTGGGAGTTTCAAAAGCAAGTGCAAAATAGCTGTGCACTGGAAAAAAGTCCATCTACCCACCAAGTTAGTTTGTCAACGTTGCAAACGTACATTCAAATCTTTTAAAGCTTTTAATGTACATGAGAAAAAGAAGACGAGGAGCTGTTTAGTTGCCACCAAAGTCCGCATTGAAGGTCAAGGAAAAAACAGATTATTCCACTGCAAAGAATGTACTTACAATACTAAACAAATCAAGGATATGGATGCCCACTTGGTAACACACAGTGGGGATAGACAGTTCCAATGTAAGGATTGTTTTAAATGCTTTACGCAGCACAGCTCACTGCAAGGACACCGAGAGTCGGCACACCGCGACTATAGAGTTGAAACAACATGCCACTACTGTGGTAAACACATTCAGGGCCGTTGTAAATATTACAAACATTTAAAGATACACCAACCTAAAACGGTCCAATGCGAAGTATGTAAGAAAATCTTGAAAAGTCGCAATTCTTTAACTACGCACATGAAAAGACACAGTGGAGTTAGAAGTTACACGTGCGAAAGATGTTCAGCAAACTTTTACACAACCGGCGAACTATGCAATCATCGAAAGAAAGTACATTTCAAGTCCAAATCATTTAAATGCGACATGTGTGAATATACTACATACACAGCATCTTTACTGAGTACGCATAAATCTAGGCATACACTGAATAATGTTATATGTTTGATGTGCGGTAAGTTTGTAGAGAGCGAAGAGAAGTTGGCCATACATCAGAAGAGGCATCTTGAAAAGAATTTTACTTGTACTCATTGTGACAAAGCATTTTACCGTAGAGATTCTCTTCGCAGGCACATTGTGAAGAAGCATTTGGCGTCAAATAAAAAAGATACTGTTAAAGAAAAAGTGAATATCAAACAAGAATGCCCTACGGACAATAAGTTAGATGATGTTATAGCTCCTATAATAGTATAGTGCTAAGGTCCCTTAAATATTTACGGTAACAAGTTATATGAAGAATATTGTGTCTCGACCTAAGTTTAAGTATTTACGGTAACAAGTTATATGAAGAATATTACTGTTATGATTTTGGCCGTAATTATTGTATTGTTTTCAAGGATAATAATTACTAAATGAATTTAAATAGATTGACGTTGGTTCTTGTTAATATAATTGTTGTCTCGATATTATGTCCAATAATATTTTATTGGAAATAATATGTAATTATTGTAAAAACTTTATTTTTTATTTGGTGGGTTAGAATATGTGCAATGTATAAATTTTATATTTTATTTATAGAAATATAGACTGTATGATTTGGAATGGCATAGGATGAGAATATTTATGTTTTTTATTATAAATTTATGGCTGGCACATACAAAACGATGTACCTATAAATGCAGTTAATTGCAGTTGCAGCACCTCTGCACTACCTGTGGGATGCAGCAAATGTTCTGATGTATGAAATTGTATACAAGATGTCCTTGTATCAGTAATGAGTTTGCAACACGGTTGCAACTTGTTGGTGACTAACATCTCGACAAACTTGGTGTTTGTATGTCTTTATTCGGGTTGTACAAACTTTTTGTCCTTTACCGGCTTCACACGTTGGCCGCAACGCTGGACCCATCACTTCGCCCAATGTTTGGATCGAGAAAATCGCATTGGCCCCAATGCTCGCGCCAAAGTTAGGAGTTGGCCGATCTGTGTCAGTTTTTCCAAAGGAAATACGCGCCAACTTCTCGCGATGTATCCCATTGCGAATAGTTGGCACGTATTGCCTGCACTTTGGGGAGTTCGCGACTTGTTTCAGTCGAGTTTCAGTCTTGCCGCAGCACACATCGAGTGTTGTACACGTGGACCAAGATGTCACCAGCGTAGACGAACGATTTTTTCCATTAACAAAAATAAAGCACTCACTAAAGTAAATCCACTTACCTACAGCAATTTCTGAATCAGACATCTTCACATTAGCTCCGCCTAGACCAAAGAGAATAAATTATAGTCTTTGGCCTAGACTAAACTAAAATTTATCTTATCGAATCTATGATATTGTACAATCAGTTTCGTTGTCATCGAACTTAGCTCAAGTAGTTGTATAATAAACTTGCGTTTACGAATGTTAGCGTAGTAATAAATACTTCTAAATTTTATTTAAAGTATTGATTTATTGAAACCGAACATGCATGAATGAATAACGACTATTTATGAAAATAAAAACATTCTGGCAGTACGTACTTATTTATTTTCTATTACACTCCTTGTCGCTTACTAAGGAAGCCACTTGGGGCCTTAGAGCTAGTCTTGCCAACCGTCCCGCGAGAGCCGGGACGTCCCGTTTTTAGAGCTTTAGAGGATGCGTCCCGCGAAAGACTTGTGCGGGACGCCATTTGTCCCGTTTTATCGTACCCACGGCTGAACCTTCGGGCAGAAGTCGGAATTTAGTGAACGCACGTTCTGTTGAGCAAGATGAGTGTGATCGCGACCGCGAGTCTCGCGAAAAAATAATTTCTAATATTATTTTTCGCCTTCCTACACTTTGACAGTTGGGCCCCGGTTTTTTTTGCCACGTCCCGCATTTTGATTGCCAAAGTCCCGGTAAATTCACACAAAGGTTGGCAAGCCTACTTAGAGCCCCTAGTTACGGCCAGACCCCCTGAGACAAAATCCCTTTTCCAAACTTTAACGCCTGAGGAAATATCGAATTGTATGGAATTGACATTTGCTCGAGCGTAAGGAAATGACATTTCCATACAATTTGATCTTTCTGCAGGCGTTAACGTTTAAATGTTTCAGCGCCGCGGATCGTTTATCTATTGTCTATGAAGCTGTTTCTTAATGACAAGGAAAAGGGATTTTGTCTAGGTCCCCTGGTAACCATTCCAGCCCAGACTGCTGACGGACAACGCAACTTCACTGATGCGAGGAAACTGAATTGTAAGTTTGTTTCTTTGTTTGTTACCTTTTCACGTCTAAACGCACGTTGTCTGGTGTACAGAAATGGACATAGGGTACCTTTCATCCCGAAAAAAGTACCTACTGTTCCCGAAAAAGACAATAATAACATTCATATGATGATAGATGGCGCACGTGTCTTTCGAATCATGATTGAATTTTATTTTCAAAGAAACTTTAGTATTGTGTGTTAAGAGTTGATTGTCAAAGTTCAATTCTCTCACTGAAACTCGGCGTCAATGTGGATGAGAGAGACGTTGAATCAAACACATTTTATGCTGTCGAGCATGTCCATACCTACCGAAAGGGTCACCAACTCAGATGCTAGACGTCAATCACCCAACGCTTTGAGATCGCGTACAGGCCAAACAGCCCGCTTTTCTACGGTGATTTACAGATTTAGGTACCACATAGGGTACCGCGAACAAGTAAAATGAGGCGCAACGTGCAAGACAGTAAGTAGGACATAGTTTGCGTGAAGCTCCACAATCATAATGGATGTTGGATGGATCGATACGTCAGCACTTGATGCATACACACGTTTTTTTTGTTGCCTGAGTTTGTTTTTTCAGACGAATCTCTTCAAACAACTCCTTGCCCAATCAATCACAGACGTAGGAACCTAACGAGGCGGAGGTAATCTATCTTGTCCGTCTAAGCTTCGGCCAGATGTGGATGTGACACACATTTAGGAACTATTTGTCTATTTTCTATCTACAGCTTTGTTGCTTCTTCATTAGTTCACTTAATTGTAATTTATTAAGCATGAAGTAGGTACGTATGACATGAGTACGAGTAGCAACCAGAACTTCAGATTAGTGATAGGTTATAGGGGCATAGTACACGCTCAATATTTATCACGATATTTGATCCGTGACCCTGGATTCACATCGTGACGTGAGAAACTTACGAATCTGCAAAAGCTGCATTTTACAGGGGACCATTTCGAAAGACAAAAAAATTGGGATATCGGTACTTATTGTGTTAGGTACAGGAACAGGAACTCATTTCCCCTTCCTAACGAAAAATTATGAGCAGAGCTAGTGCGAGCTATGTCTATGCTAATAGTAAATAAAAGAGCGAACTCGCACCAGGGATTATCCGCTATCATCCTGGCATTTTCGGCTAGCTTGTTATTTCGATTTAAGAAAAGGCGCGGGAAGGGAGAATGCAGCTGCCTCTCTCCCTCTCCGCTCCCTCTTTGGTCGCCATCACCTCCTCGCAGAAGGAGGCGACGGTTTCCCACCCACTCTCGCTCCCGACCATGGACAGAACCACGGCCGCAAGCGAAAGGTCACCACCGACTGCCGTGACTAATTCGTGGCGCTACGTCGCCCACGCAGGACACGCCTGTAGCGTGTGCAGCGCTGTATCCTCGGGGCAGTCGACGCAGTGGTGACAACCGGGCGTCTGCTCCCGGCCTATGCTACACAGGTACTTCCCGAAACAACCATGTCCCGAGAGTACCTACATCAGCCGGAAGCTGAAGGCGCCGTGACGCCTCTCCAGCCACTCCTCCATCACGGGCCTTACCGCCACTATCGCGGGGCCGTCTCTACCCGGGGGTGCAATGGGTGCAGGGCACCCGGGCGCCAAGGCATAAGGGGCGCTTTAGCGCCGGCTTCTAAAAGCGGGTTCTGAGGCTTTGAAGGAGCCGAGGCCCGAGAAATTATTTTGCTCAGTAGTCAGTTCAAACTTACCTACATTCATCATTGAACTTACTTGTATACAGTATCTTCCTCCTCCTCAAGTCGTACTCCTCATTACTGAGGGTCGTGATCCTCCCTTGACAGTATCTTAAAGAAACGCTAATATTCAAAGATTTAACAATGTATTTTTACTGTGTAACAACCCTTCTTTTCTCCTCCTGCTATCGTCCAGGGAGCATTCGGGGGGCATTCTGAAATTACTAGGGGCCTGAGCTGGATTCGCACCCCGGCGCCCGATAACCTAGATGCTGCCCTGGTTAGAGCCTCACTAGTCAATCAGCGAGCAGGTGAGATTAGCATTTTTAGGGTAGGTAGGGAGGACTGCGTGTACGCAGTATGCAGACTCTAAGGGCGGCAGCAGGGAAGCAGGTAACCAGCGCCGACCTACCAGCGCTTATCGGTACTGGTCCGTGCAGGTAACCGCTACATAAAGGAAGCGGGTAGAAGCAGGGGCTGGCATTTTTTTAAGAACAATACGCCTTGTTCCCTTGCAACAAATGACGGCTTACTAGCGCTGATCGGAGCAGGTCGGAACTTGTCGGCGAAGTTAGAGCTCGTCGACGCTGGTTCACCACACAGTATAGAGACTACCTGCGCCGACTAACTGCGTGGACCAGCATCGACAAGCGGTGACAGATCGGCGCCGGCAATCCGCTTTCTATGTGTACGCACTGACCGTCACTTGTCAAAAAATAATAAAAAGCCTTTTCATACTTACAAAATGAATATTTTCATTGTGTCTGATACGAGTGTAAGCACTATAATGGCCATAATAATAATAGATAGCCTACTTTAGAAGACTTAGTTTAACAAAAGTAGGGAAGCAATTGCCGATCAAGCCTCTTTGTTCTGATTAAAATCGATAGCGTCTGCGCCTCGCTTTATTAAAATTTGAAACTAAGTAGGTAACTTCTAACATATTAGCTGGCTCCCGCCATGAAACCTTCGATGTTTTTATCGTCGCGTGGGTAGAAGTTACCTATAAATAAATTAAAAATTATTGTTTTTTCTCGTTTGATTGTTTGTAGAGGTACAAGTTATGAATGCTTAGGTACCGATAAATCAGGTTTACTTTCAAATACAGCAGCTAATTGATGGTTACTAAAAATATTGCATTTGGTATGACCAAAGCTATCCCAGGGAAAATGGAACATATGCATTTTAATTTAATTGTGTAGACAACATTGTCAGTTTTCCTATTATATCATTTGGTTTAGGGTGCCTGCGATGTTACATGGCGAAGATAAAAAATATAAAAAATACACCCCTGATTAGGTATGTAAAAAAATCGGCTCCTAATTGGGGCTAATTTGAATCTGAATGATAAAAAAGGGATCTTCAAAGTGGAAGCTCTGCGGTCCGACTTTTATAAGGAATATTTCTTCTTTTTCTCGAAAATTATGCTCTGCATATTAATTTTTAATTTAGGTTTGTGATTTTATAAACCTATTATATACAAGGTTAGTCAGATAGAGGGTACTAATCCGAAAGGGTGTTAAATTACCCACAATAATGAGTAGGTAACTTTTGTTCTACAACTTTCCCTAAAAGTCATTAGTTTAAGAGAAATAGCTGCTGTTCAAAATTTACATAAAAAATACGCTAAAATCTATCTGTCCTCAGCTATGATCAGCTGTGTTTACATCTTAGGTCATATTTGGGGTCACGAATTAGAAGCTCCATTTTCTGAATTCGTAACTAAAGCAAGGATGAAGATTTAAAAAAAACGAAAATAAAAATAATTTTACATGTGTGGCGGCATCTATCTCGCCACATGCGAACTATCCTACATCGCGCAATCAAGATTTAACACGCAGATAGTATATATGTCGTGGCCAGATCATAGAATTGATCACTTCATGATGTGGCCGACCATTTCATGAAATGGTTGTATTTCATGAAATGGCCAATACCCGCTGGCCATTTCATGATATGGCCTGGCCAGATCAATGAATAATCAGCGTTTGACGATATGATTAGCTAAACGCACGGCTACTTCATGATATGGTCAAACATTAGTGATCATAATTCATAAAATTAGTTACATTATCTACTGTTAGAGGCGCTGATATCGTTTTGTTTTTGTGATGCATCATGGCGACGGACAATTATTCTGACAAAAAAGCTAATAATAATAAGTAAAGTAGGGTGACCACGCAACGAAAATTAATGGACTATTATTGGATTTCAAAATATGACTTCATGGTAATTGCGGGTGAACTTTTATAGAATTTATTTGTTGGGTTATTTATCTGGTTAACCTGTCAAACTACAGAACACAGCACAAAATATCGATGCACGTTACTGCAAAAGTTTACGATTTAGTATATTGAATCATTTGGGTTAGGTTAGGTTAGAACAGTGACCAATAACGCGCGAAGGCGAGCGAGCGAAGCGAGCGTGCCGCGGCAGCGGCCGCCGAGCGCCAGATCCCCTTAATTGTTGGTGACATTTCATGACATATATATGTCGTGGCCATATCGTAGAATTGATCACTTCATGATGTGGCCGGACATTTCATGAAATGGTTGTATTTCATGAAATGGCCAACTATAATTGGCCATATCGTTTAAACGTCAACGTTTAATGATATGGCCATCCACGTTTGGCCATATCATTAATGTAGGGTTTCCATGATATCAAAGGTTTAATAAAAAATCCAAATAAAGGAAGCACGTACCATGCAAGCAAAGGAGCGGAATTTCGACGCACAAAATATCGTTGCTCGTTACTGCGAAAGTTTAATAGCTTGATTCACCAAAATTAAGGGGATCTGGCGCGTTATTGGTCACTGTTCTAACCTAACCTAACCCAAATGATTCAATATACTAAATAGTAAACTTTCGCAGCAGTAACGTACATCGATATTTTGTGCTGTGTTCTGTAGTTTGACAGGTTAACCAGATAAATAAACGAACCAATAAAATTTTATGAAAAGTTCACCCGCAATTACCATGAAGACAATTATTTTGAAATCCAATAATAGTCCATTAATTTTCGTTGCGTGGTCACCCTACTTTACTTATTATTATTAGCTTTTTTGTCAGAATAATTGTCCGCCGCCATGATGCATTACAATAACAATACGATATCAGCGCCTCTAACAGCAGATAATGTAACTAATTTTATGATATGATCACTAATGTTTGACCATATCATGAAGTGGCCGTGCGTTTAGCTGATCATATCCTCAAACGCTGATTATTCATTGATCTGGCCACGACATAAATACAACCTCCCAACATCAACCGTTAGGCAGTAGCCCGCCAGGCACAAGACTCCGCCTGGTTGGAGGATCCTCCCTTTGGTTGGAGGAACACCACACCAAGTTTCTCCATACATGGAAACAAAAATTATCGAATGTTGAAATTTTTAACACTTGCTTTGAAACAGTCATCAGTGATACTTTATGTGGCCCGCGGATTAGTAGGTACCTCCTGTCCGACTAACCTTGTTTACCTGTTAATTTAATCTATAACAGATTTTTGTTGAAGCATCCGTAATCAAAAACAAATAAGATACTTACAAACAAATGCACAAAAACGAATCATAGTAGGTATTCCCGGTTTACGGTGCCTATAGGTATGTATACATAGGTAAGTAGTAGGAGAGACTGAGACTAAGTTACAATTAACCATAAGGTAATTAAAGACGTTCAATAAAAATAAAAAATAAAACTTTTCGTAACTTCTTAGTAGCCGTTCGGACCTTCAGACTTTCGATTGATAATTCTAGTGCCCGATAAATGGTTATAAGGCTTGCTCCTATGTAACGTGAGTTGGTACTGAATTCCGTCATCGGTGAAGGTCTGATGACCAATCAATGTTTAATGAATCCAATCTGTTCCGGTCTTAAGTTAGTTACTTAGTTAGTTAAAGTTTTATAGAACAAAATATTTTTAACACAAAACATTGCCCCACACTAACATTTCTCTTGTATCGTGGGTGCGTTTACAGACACAAATCTCACATACACAAACGCCCAGACCCGAAACAACCATCTGTAGGCCATACAAATTTTTGTACCGTGTGGGAATCGAACCCACGTCCCGTAGCGCAGAAGCCAATCGCTTAGCCACTGCATCAAACGTGTCGTCAAAGTTGGATCGGTCATAATTTTTGGCCGGTTTCAGTTCAATTACAATAACTTTTTCATGTTGATTTGTAAACAAAGTCAAAAACAGTTAATTAATTTAACTGTTCACCAATCTAAATCCATCCGTCATCGCCGCCGCCGATAGGATCTTGCAAGGTTTTGCTCTGTGGTGTCTTCCCGAAGTGCCGGAAAAAGCGACCTTATCTAGATACCTGAACCTACGATGGCGCAGCTTGCGAGAAGCCTAGCAGTGGACTTCAATTAACTGAGTTGGTTGATTGATAGTCGCATAATTCTCCTCAGTACTAATACCTAGTTGTTACTTATTTTTACCAAGTGTGGTGATACGATTCATCTGATACGATACAGATGGCTTTCATGCCATCGTCAGACAGAGATCTGCCTCGTTGCTCTGCAGAGTGCGGGCCAGCTCCAACTCCATCCTGAAGACCATAGCAGGGAGATACGACTCTTCTTTGTTGAATGCCATTGTTCAAAGATGCATGACGAACAATGAACTTGTAACTAAATATTAAGTTTTTTTTTACTGACCTGTAACTTTCTTTGTCTCTTTTTTAATAATCAACTATCTATAATGGATGTTACTTATCCGAAATAAAGATTATTTTATTTTATAACTGGGCTGCCATCTGACAAAAGCCGCAGGCTCGAAGAATTACGAAAAAAAAAACGACGTTTGTTTTATGTGAAAAAATTATTTAGTTGAAATCAACGTGATAATCAAGTATCACAATTTAAACGCAGAAACAAGTACCTACCAGCTTGATTTCAGTTTTTTTTTGATACGAATTTTTCTGCTATTTTTTACCATTTACCACTAACCCGTAGCCCGAACATGGACCATTTAACCCTTTTTACAGTTAAAGGGAATATTTTTCCCACCAACTTTTTTGGAAGATGTCGCGAAAACCTCCTTGTTATATTTTTATTTTTAAACTTGACAATATCATTTTTTTTACTAGTAAAACTGATAAATAAAAACTTTTTTTTTCTTTTTTACTTAATATTCATAAAAAAATTATTACCAAATTATTTGTTATTTTCTTTTTCTTAAAACCTTATAAACCGTTAGAGGGTTAAACCCTTAGGTTTCACCCGGAGGGTTGGCAACCTTGCACTGATGATCATTATTATAAAACCGCTCAATTTTGAGCTGATCACTCGTAATAATATAGGTACGCGCTTCAATAGTTTTATATCTGTGCAATTTATGAATGTATAAAATAATAATTTGTAAGCAACAGTCAATTAAGTTTAACTCTTAGCTCAGACTTTTATGTTTACATAAAATTATAGTATCCCTAAATATGTATCTGCTTGCATTTTGCGGCCTTATGATTTTTTTCATGTTTTCAAAAACCGGTTTTTGCGGCGCGGTAGCACTGCACTGTTGCTTGCATCATAGATTATGCTAGGTAATACAAAGATGCGTCAAAAACGCCTCTAGTTTGAAGCTAAACTTTAATTGGAAACTTTTCATTACATACCTATAAAAAATTGTTGCGTACGAGTATTTATTATTTTTATGAGTTTAAAACAGAGTAGATAGTGCTTCGTAGTTATTGCATCGTTAAAATATTACTGCGACAGTACTAATAAAGTTGTGATCATAAGTACCTATACATTATGCGATCCGTATATTTAGTTTCTTTGAGTAAGAAACAAAGAAAGTCAGCTGGAAAAATACTTTATAAGTCACTATTCTCTACTATACCTGTGTACGTAATTTGTATAGGCCTAGCAAGTTAGCATAAGTAGCAATACCAACTGTCCTTTCTGCATTACCTACCTTCTGAAGCAACAAGAGAGATTGTAACTGTTGCATCTGGTTTTATAAAGCTAATTAAATTTACCTGTATCATTAATCTACCTGTACATAAATTATCTCACCTGTGCACTGCACGCATAATCTTTGACTGCGCGGCGCCGTTCGTCGCCAGCCGACCGGCCAGCCACCGCCATTTTTGCTTCAGTCCAGTTATACCCGCGTAGAGTGAACACGTGTCAGTGCCGATTTTACCGCCAAAAACGATCGTCAACAAAAATGAATCTGTTTAAAAGTGTACATATTTAAATGTTCCCACGTCCTTAATTGTGTAATAACGTCAAATATAAACTTTATGTGTGTTTAAAGTAATAATTAAATGTATGCTAAAAAGTAGTGTTGCAATTTCTTTTCATCTAAAACTTTTTGATTGTAAGATTTGTTCGAATCGTAGTTGCGATTCGATAAGTGTTGTAAACAGTGATTTTATCGTATTATTTGTGTCGAATTGGATTCTAATTGGAGCCGAGTCTGCCCGGTGGTGATATTTCGCCGTTCCCAGGCGTTCTTTGGCAACAGGTTAGTTCTCAGCGTTCAACCCGTATGATTTCGGTTGCATATAAAATGTGTTTATAGTTTATAAATAATAGTGAATTTATATTAATTATGGTGATTTAACATCACACGTGATTTTAGTGGATTTTTACAGCTTTGCTTTATATAAATCTTTATTAGTCTGTAACGGCTTGTAAAAAATTATATGATCGTTATGTAGGTAGGTACATATAAGACATAAATATTATGTTGTGATGTTGGTACTCGCCGCTTGGGCCCTAACCATTCCTATGCTGAACATTGGGCCCCCCAATGACCGCTACCACAAACCGTCAAAGAGGGCATTGCCATTATCACCTGACAGGCTTCGAAACGATAATTATCAAGATAAATAATATAAATCAGAATTAAATTGAAATTTGAAGTCGGAATCTTCACTTAAAGACAATTCCCATCCAGTTGAGGAGGACGAGAATGTTATTCCACTCATTCGTTAAATTATTTAGTGCGTACGTAGGTACTTACTTACCTAGATATTTTTATTTTATTTGCAACTTATGTTTTTTAAGTTTTTAATCAAGAATTTTGGGCAAAAATAAATAAAAGAATACCTACTTAATTATGTTAAAATTTATTAAGTACTAATAATACTATTATTTATAGGTATACGAAACTACTTCCTTCTAACGTAGGTACCATAGGTTGATAGGGTAGTACCAGTGCAATAAGGATCGGTTTGATAAATTATCACACGGCATATTTATCCTGATAATTGCGTACCCTGTCACCAGGATTTGCTTGGGGTGCATTGAAAGACCTTCCATGACTCCACGAGTGACAATATTCAAGTACGACAGGCGCACCCTGGGCAGTCAGTCTTGTTATAAATCTTGCTGACTGGCTAATCTTTTCATCACGGCATTAGGTATTCTCGCATGGCTCGAGTCGACACTGAAGAAGATCATCAGGCTTGGTAGATCAGATAGATTAACACATTCGAGTCCTCCACACTTTTCATAGAGCTCATAGGTACGCCATCCCGCCATACATATTGCTAGTAGACCTTCCAGGACGGTCCTCGGCATTACTTACGTTTGCGCTAAGAGTGAACCCTCGAGGAGGGTTCCTGGCATTAGGTTAAAAACTGTGACAAATACGCTACTACGTCGTAAAATAAGTTGCTTTATCTTATTATCTATACAATGTTTACACATAAAAGTATATGATACAAATAAAGAAAAATATACCTATCCTAATAAACTAATACAGGGCATCAAAATATTCCTCCGCATCGCTGTCGACTGGTAGTCTTGTGCTTAATCGGACACATAAAAGTGCGCACTGTAATAGTACAGTCCGACTAATGTACTAGTACACCTTATTAGTACTATTAGTACTCGAACCATTACCGAAATTATTAAACAATAACACACTCAGTACAGGTACTAAAACCTAATACATATAATATCAAGCAACCGAGAGCCAATTGCAGATGCGTCGGCGAAGCATTTAAATAAGATAGGTACATGATAGCAATAAAATTAGTCTTATTATGGATGCCACACTTTTTTTTAAATCAATTTGTATGAAACTATCTATACGTTGCATCATTGCACGTTAAAAATTTATAGATTAGGGTAAGATGATTTGTTTGTTGGCGTATTCATGAAGATGAAGAATTCCAACTCCTATCGTCGCTCTGTCTCGCTTACCCTTATTATTAACTGTATGGCGCTCGTTCATTCTAGGACTCGGCAACGAAATACGAAATATTACGAATGTTATCATAGCACTTGAGTGAAGTTAGACAGTGTACGAATAGTCCGACTGTCCGATTAAGAGTTTGCGTTCAGTAACGTTTCCTTTCGGACAGAGCCGAGTTCCATCACCTATTAGTACATCGTACATGTACTACACAAGACTATCGACTGGTAACGTGCCCAGAAGGCTGGCAGCATTGCCACGTTGTATGGCAATGCTAATCTTTTGACCAAAGTAGAGGCCAGCCTTCGGGTCACGGGACGTGTCGACCAGCCAACTTTAAATGTCTTTGTACAAGAGTTGGGCACTCAGACCCCACGGCCCGAGTGTTTCGATGTTTGCTTGTTTCACGACGGTGAATTTTCCAAGAAAAACCTGCATTTAAAATGAGCCCTCCACGAGGGCACACGACATGGCGAATGCGACTACAGGTTGCCCTCCTGGAGGGCACCCGGCACTGAAAGTGTCGATCAGTTAGGACAGCACACTCCAATAAGTAATACCTACTTCTTTTATGCAGTTACCAACCTACCTAATCACAGATGTAAAAAAAGAAGAATTAAGTCAGCCAGTTGCAGTCAATTGCCGGACATAGGCTGTTCAAGCCCATAGTTCAGCTTCATAGGTCCTGTTCTCCTTTTCCCGCATCCAGACTCCACTGCTTTTCAGGTTGTATAAAGAAACCTTTTTTGACAATTTAGTAAGATAAGTACTTAGACTTTCCTTCATCTTAATTTATTATCAGTTACCTCCGTGCCAAAGTAGGTATATTATTTACATAAGTAGTGTAATTAATATAGTAATATAGTGCTTACTTACACGTTTAGCAGAATACATACCTACCTACTTAATTCCAACTTTCTTAAATCAATATTCTATCATTCAAATTAGTTTTACACTATAATCCTTATTTAATAATTAAGTAGGTGTAATGTAATCAAGTATTATTTTTGTACGTATAATTATTAACTATTAAGTCAATCATAAACCATTCACGATATCGTAAACAATGTAAAAATCATTATATAGGTAGGTAGCATGTTTCCTAAACAATATTTATGTAAACATGCAGTTACATGCCACCTAATCATGCACAGTTAGTTAGTAACATTCTTTTCGCTTATTTTCTCATCAGAGTGTGTTCTGCGTTTTGCTTTCCATTCCGTTCCGGTTGCGTTCTAACAGTAAGGCCGATTTATTTTGGCAGCCCTGAAAGGTCTCTGAAATTTCACGCACTCAGGAAGGAAACTGTTTCTGTGAAAACTATCAAATAAACTTTGCTTAATAAATTGCTAATTCTAAGATGATGTTAGTAAAAGTATTAATTGAACACCATTTTCTTCTTAAAAAATTAAGTTAAAGGCGGCCAAGACAGTTCGGCCATATTGTAACTGCGTTCCCAATTCACAAGAACACAATGAAGACAGATTGCAAGAAGAATGTCACCTAAACACTATATGTTTTTTTCCCGGACAAAAAAACCGTGTAACTAGTTGAAGTAGTTAACCATTTTTTTTTTAATTACTTCGATACTTATTCCACAGCTCTTTTTTTAATAGATCAGAATTTCATGGTTTTGAAGGAGTGCAAGAAGTAAAGGTACAAGTTGTGTCCACAGCACAGCATAGCCCGTTTCGCTCCTTTAGAATTAAAGATACCTATCTAAAAAACTAAGGTTTTGGAAAACGTTGAATAAAGTTTCGTACCTATATTTATAAATTTTGTAGAAACGGGAGATTATTCAGTTGCATTACATTTCTACGCCACAATAGGCCTCTGTTTTATTAAGAGTCGATGAAGATGGGTAAGTCTATGAGTAAAAGTTGAAATCTTAAAATTTCGAATAGTTCTCTTTAATTCTAAAGGTGCGGTTTGTGGACTTTATTAAAACAATAAACATTAAACTCGCTAAATCTTAGAATGAGAAGAAGAAACTGTTTTATTGCTAAATTAACAAGATCCTGCAGGTCTTGGCAATAAGTCTATGACCAGGAATCTATGATAAAAAGAAGATACTTTCCTAGATATTAACCAGCTACTTACTATCAGAGTTGACTCTAATCAGATAATGTTGTCTTAATAAAACAAGAGTGCTGTGCTTACAAGAACGAGCAAGTCAAACAAATATGCAACTGTTGTAACTTAACAACTAGACTACCTTAATTATGTAGAAACTTGTTAGCGACTTACGAACTTAACGTCTCTTAAGTTCGTAAGATGACTTTAAGTTTAATTAAAACTACTGCCAAGATTTATTTATTTGCTACTTAGTTTTGTATCCCCTTTATCTCAACATCTTCTTGGACTGTTTCCAAGGTCAGCTTTTCTTACAATAAATACCATTATAACCACGCGCTGGGCAAGGATGGAAAGTTTATTCATCCGTAATAAGGTGACTTAACACTTTGACTGCCGACGAAAAAAAATAGGTTTTCCATTCGACGCGTGACGACCACAGGTGGCCGACAACCAACCCTTTCGTTTGGCCCGCGTCGCCCACAGGTGACCGCGCGTTAAAGGAGTTTATAAAGCTCTATGGTAAGCTGACGGATAGAAAACTCGTGCTATATCAGATGAAAAGAGACCCGCACGGCCCTCTAGACTACCCCATACTGGTTGATTTTTGCAAAATTTTGCAAAATCTATGTTTTTCAACTGGCCCCGCGAGAATATCGAGTGTCGCCCACCAGTGTCCGTTACGGCGTTGAAAGCGTAATAAGGTGACTTAATTGATATCCACTACCGTGTGAGCCTTGGGAAAGGAGAAGAAAGATTTTGACAATATATTCCTATAGGTGTTTTACCAGGCCACATCTAATCCTTTCAATGCATCTCAACGTCTCAACCTCTTAATTTCAAGAGACAATAATGTATTTAAACTACAATATACAGTGTACACACATTTTGAACACTATTTTAAAAGCAAGACTTGCTCATTCTCGGAATTAATTTACGACGCCAAGAACAGGATTATTGAGCAGTCACCTCGCGGCCCGTTATATCAGAGTCACGTGTTGCTACGTGTACTGACCGATATTATCGACAATCGGGATCGCAGCACAATGCTAATTGGCCCAGTAGGCTCTGAAGATAGTTCGGCTTTTGTGGGACATTCCGGACTCAGGTGTACTGTAATAGTAATGAAGGTCGCAAGAACAGAATGCAATATAGCAAATTACAGCGAATTTTTCACTTATGTGTTTTTGTAACACATGTTAGGAAAAGTAACAAGTGTCTATGGTTTGAAACTGTACCGTAGAGAGGTGATAAACACCTAACGGTCGTTTTTAGACCTAATTTAAACCCTAGAGTTCGAAAATTAAGTTGGTCGCGTTGTTTTTCACATTATCTTGTTGAACGCTAAAAACGAGACTTAAATCTTACCTCGGAAGCAGGTAGCTTAAGTCAGATAAGTTATCTCACTTTTATTTCCAACAAGACGAGTTCTTGAGTTTATACGATTCCGGTTTGTATAGTTTCTGCAAGAGTACCGTGTATAACACTCTTTGGCAACTTAATTTAAAAGTAAGATTCTGTTGCCTAAACAATGATGAAACACTTAGGTCTCGATTTACAAAAACTACAAGATCTTAGTTTATCAGGCTTTAGGTCAATGATTACGTCAAAAATTGCATAGCTACCGGTTACATGGTCAATCGATTGACATTTTAGACTTGAAATAGTTTATTAACCTTAATGTTTTTGAGGTGAATGGTCTCTTAAGTGAGTGAATAGGTACTTAAAATTTTAGGACCTAATATTCAAAATCATGTTGAAGGTGCCTAGATTTTTATTCAAAGGCAACTGTAATAAAACGAGGATGAATGAGGTACGAGTTGAACACCGAGTCAGATTTCAAACACGGGAATGATGAAAATATATTTAAACAAAATATTATTATGTGGAGTTAAGTACTTTAACATTCGTCGGATAACTCTTATTTGGGAAATAAATACTTACGGTTTTTTATAAACTGCCAAATCACCATATTTATCTCTCAGATAAGGGTTACTCGCCAGTTGTGAAACAAGCCCTGTTGTAAATTGTTGCCAAATTGTCAATGTTGAATGTTAGGAAAAAATACGCGTAATTTCTATCTTTGCTACTACTTAATTATCTCAACCAATCACAAAGAAATAGATAAACGAAAACGATAATTAAGACAAAATTACTTACGATTCCACTGAAACCTCATTTACAGTTCAATAGACATCCAGCAGAGACCTAAGAATGCTGACATCCTAAATCATTACCTAGCACATAGACTCCTACAAAGGGACAACTAATGAAGTACCTTTGTTAGGAACAAGACGGCAATCACTAAGGAGGCTAATTTACCACGTATGTCAAGACACAAAGAGGCTGAATGGGTATAATAAGGATTTCAGCCTATTGTCTATGGTCTAACTGTACATAACACAGTTAATCGAATTGCTCGCGAGGTCCTTGCCGTGTAATATGAGCTCCGTTTTGATTCGATCAACGTGTATGTCATGTCGTCGACTATGATTCCGGGTGGGCTTAATTCATAGTAGATTGTAAGTAAGTATAGCTTTGAATGGTTGAAACTAGGCCGATATCTATTGAAACTAAGTTTTCGCTTCAGTGGAGAAGAAATGAAGATTGCTTTGTCACTTGGGTCTATAGGTAAAAGATTTGAGGAATATGAAATAATTTATTCAAAACGAAATCTTCTATCCTCTCAGTACTGATGGAATTCAATTTTGAAGAAATCGTTTGATGTGGAAACTTCACGGAAATGGCATTTTACGTATATGGGCACTATAAGAAATAGGAATAGATGTGTATAAACATAGATGTTAATGCAAACTTCAAAGGACTTAAAAATAATGTCTGAAATTATGATGAGACGTATTTTATAAAAATCAAAAGAATTATAATTAAGTAAGTACTTAAGTAAGATAATGTACAAACTTGACAACTCTTAAGAGTTTCATTCAACTTAAACATTTTACAAACCAACCGAACCACTACTTAATTCAAATCGTAGAAACTCAATTTTCGAAACGGACAAAGTTTTCTAGACTTCGTCTGAATTATTTTTATGCCTTTAAAACAGCATAACTTATACTTTTACGAGAATTTCACTACACTGAGACCTCGTAGAGTTCTTGAATAACATATACGACCAGTTCATTGTCCCAGCAGCAAAGGTCACAATTGTCACAGACCATTAAAGAAACAATAACCCTGAATGACTCTAATCCATATTTGACAGAAGCCTCTATGCATTACAATTGAGGGTACTTATAAAACAATTTGGTGAGGTTCTAGTGGGTAGTTTGAAGCTACTTTGCTGTATAAACAATGGTCCTTTGATCGTTTGATCCTTGGACCTCCCACCCTTATCCCGAGTAAGTTAAATAGCGGGTATATAGCAGCATTATTATTTTGTTTCGTTTATTCAATGTAAACATACATATAAATTATATTTTTAAATACATATCTTAAAAAAATAATACACATTTAAAAATATAAAAAATAGTAGCCCACCGGCGTCGGGAACAGGGTCCAAGCTGCCGGCAGTCAGGGCTCCAGAGAAAGGAACCTCCTCACTATGCGTGCCGTGTCAAGGAGTACTGCTCTCTGTATCAAGCCCTTGATCCAGCCGCCCAACGAGAGCCTCATGAGGTTGATCGAGGCTCTTGGCTATTAGGCCATTATTTTGTTTATTTTTAACGTTGAAATGTGTGGGGGTGCATTAACCGATGCTTAAGTACGTCCGGTGCACCCTGGGCAGTCAGTCCCGCTATCAACGTTGCTGACTGAAAGAAGATTGTATTGTGAAATGATAGTTCTTCTAATTTCTCTTCAGAAGTCAGACGATCGTTTCGCCGTAGCTCAGAAACTGTCTGTTCCAATTTGTGGACTTCCGGCTTTTTTCATCTGCTTATTTCCAGGATGTTCGATATAGTTAGTAGGTAATAAATAAAACCGTATACACTCCTAAACATAGTCATTTCAATTTTATAAGGAATGTTCGAGCATTTCTAATACAAACATAACGAGTTGGCAATGGGCCCGGAAACATTAAAGATGAATAAGAGATCCTGTGGCACAGTTTGCGACTTTGTCGTAACCGTAATTACTTGCATAAAGGGAAGATGAAACTACAAATTGATTTCCAACTTCCTGGGTGAAAGCAAAGTTAGGAGCGCTTCAGGTAGGCTTTAGACATGGCGGAGCGATTAGATTTCATAACTATTTTGCAATAAAGTTAACTGTAGTTTCCGTACTAGATATTATTTTGGTGGCGTTAATCTAATAATAAATGTATATTCAGCTCCTATATGGCAATTAAGTTAAAAGGACTGTGAGGAATGTTCAAGAAAAAAGTGCTAAGGATACGCTTCACAGGTACAGATAATATAAGAATCGATCTATCTTCCACAAGAAATATCCTTATTTTTGATGTTTCTTTACTACATAAAGATACAAGTAAGTATTTATTTATTCTTTTGTTGAATAAATTGCGTTTCCTTGTATCCTTGTCGGATTAAAAAAGAAAAACAAGTAATTTCAATGCGTCAAACAAAATGTACCTATGTCACATAAAAGGCTCTTAACGATTTATCATGTACCAGAAATAAATATCGAAAGTGGGTCATTGTAAAGCAAAATTGTCAAATGATACAGTTAAGTATCGATATATATAATAATTGGCAATAAATTATGGAGTGGCGCAATAAATCGCTGTATATTTTATTTGTATTGCTGCACTGCTTTTACGTTTCATTCGCGGAAAGGTTTAAAGGACGTATTTAAATTACAAATCTGCTACAAATAAGCTGTTTTTCTGTACAGTTTCTTAGCTAAGCTAGATGATATGGTAACCTACGGATAGCCTACTCCTTTGTCTAAAAAAGATGTAGGTTTTTTTTTTTGATAATTTATAATTGAATATAACTAATTTTCGGTAGCCTCCATGAAAATACTGAAAATGGGGTTAGTTTCGGTACATTATTCCTAAAGAATTCAAGGGTTTTAATAAATAAGTACAATACGATTAGTTAGTAGACATATTTACGTTAAAAAGGTGGAGAAAAAAAATATGGTTGAAATGTGCTCCGGAAAATGATTTTATTTTTTTCATTTATTTTGCTAGAGAATACGGTTGGTTTTCCATCTGTCATTTTACTGTAGGCCATCATCGTAAGTGGATTCGAGCCGCTTGATAGAAGAAATAAGCGGTCAGATAGATCCCTTCATGGTCTCAGAGATTTGACGATTCAAATCTAACCTACCCTAACATGAACTACATGAAGGTATACGCTGTGTGTGTGGGCCAACCGCATATAGTAATTTTACTTTTTATCTACGCTTTCTGCAAATTCGAAGACCTATTTCGACAAGGAACAGCAGTCAGAACTGCCGCCTTTGGAACTGAAGTGTTCACACTTCAAAATCTCTAACTTCGGGATTAAATCCCGAAATCCTGAAATTATGCTATTCATCAAAGTATACTAACGTGTAATCCTTACTAATATTATACCTAAATGCGAAAGTAACTGTCTGTCTGTTACGCTTTCACGCCTAAACCGCTGAACCGATTTTGATGATACTTGGTACAGAGATAGTCTGAAACCTGGAGAATGATATAGGCTACTTTTATCCTGAAAAATACGAAATACGCGATAAACGACATCCACGCGGGCGAACCAGCGAGCGACCTGTAGTTTTATTGTATAGGTACCTACTTTAAAAAATATTTTTTGGCCAAGTGTAATTTTACCTTTACACTTCAATCTACCTACATTGAAAAGTAAAATCTCCATAGAAAGCCATCAGTTATGTCTGTCCGTATGTTCTAATATCCTACAACATAGGCTCGCCCACCCGCAGCGGCACTGGCAACATTATGTTACTTTATGTAACACCATTATCTGCACTATAACATAAACCGAAGAGATGAGCGGAATATTAGATTCTGAGGACATGCAGCCATGTTTTGTTTAAGTGTTTTCCGTAATAGAGAAGATTACTTTGCATATTGGAAGGGAAGAGATTTATCGTTATTATGAAATAACGTACTTATTTATATTTATAGCCCAGTGATATCGCAGTTGGTCCAACTACATTGTAACTATTAACTACAAAACAGTTGCATCCGTTTAGCCTGTCTAATCGCAGTTGTAGTGAAAACCAGCGGGCACCCGCTGCCCGGCGTGTGCTGAAATTAATGGCTATTTGGTGCAGTCGTGAGACACAAAATGTATAAATTATTACTTAGTATATAATAATTATATCATTGCTACTATTTTAACTACCCTCCGGTTTCCGAGTTGAGAATTCGGAATAAGCAATACTTAAGTAATCATAACTCAGAAACCGGAGGTATGTCTCAGAATAAGCTGCAGCAAATAAAAGTAAGCGATGGCGATTCAAAATTTAAAAAAAGTAAGTAATAGAGTACCTATTCTATGCCAAATTTAAAAAAAAGTTAGTAAGTAACATTCTAAACTTAAAAAGGAAAGTAATAAAAAAGTATTTTATTCTAAATTCAAAAAAGTAAGTAGGAGTAGGAAGTATGTCCATTCTAGTGCAGTTTGCTGCAGTCGTGCCGAAATCCAAACTGCATTTTGCCGCCTTGCTTGCGGCAAATTCGAGGCTCACAGTTCTTTCAGTTTAAAAATATGATCTGATTTTCTGAACCGTTGATACTAGAATTAATTCTACCCATCGTTCAAACTTACCGACAAACCTTAAGTCCTTATCACCTCTTTAGGTAAAAAAAGAAAAAGAATCAAACTTTAAATTCCTGAGCTAACTCGCAAGTCAAAGTTAATATTTGAAGTGGCAAGCTCGTAATGGCTGCAAAAAGAAAGTCATTTGGCTGGAACGGATCTGACCGAATTTATTACCCGCGTTTACTGAACTGTACGAATCTAATTTATTGGATTTTTTAGCTTTTACCCGGGTCTTGTCCATACAGACGTACTTACACAGCATTAACGAAAAAAAAAATATTTGACTCCTCTGCATATACATGTAAGTATATTGTGTATCTACTTAGGTACCACTTTGATAAGAAGTATTTGATGAAGATTACACCCATTTCAACGTAAGTTGAGTCTTGACGTTTGTCTAAGTACAAACGTTACCCTACCGTCACATTCCGTACCATTATCTATAAAAACGGCAAAAAAATCACGTTTGTTGTATGGGAGCCCCCTTAAATATTTATATTATTCTGTTTTTTAGTAAGTATTTGTTGTTATTAGCGGCAACAGAAATACATCATCTGTGAAAATTTCAACTGTCTAACTATCACGGTTCATGAGATACAGCCTGGTGACAGACGGACAGACAGACGGACAGTCGGACAGCGGAGCCTTAGTAATAGGGTCCCGTTTTACCCTTTGGATACGGAACCCTAAAAAGCGAAATCTATTCTTTTTTTGCAATCTAGTTATCATATCTACGTTATACGCTTTGAGTGGATACATCCCTAAAAAAAAATATTTTTCATCAAGCAACATTACGTATTAGTTACATTGCATGTACACACGGCTATACATCAAGCTATACAAAACCAGTTTATCTTGGCGTCGCTTTGTATAATCTTTTCGCACAAGTAACGGTCAGCTTATACTGATTTTGCATAGCTTGAAGTGTAGCCGTGTGTACACACCATTTCTGCGGAAACTCCCTAGCCGATTAAAAAGCACCGTATAAACAAGGTGTAACATAAATAAGTGTACAACCTTTTAAGGGGTCACTGTTCTCATCATTATGAACAACTTTTACTATGGGACAAAACGGGAAATCGCGAAAAAAAAATCAAAATGATCAGTACAGTGACCCCTTAAGAGGTTGTACATTTATTTATGTTACACCTTGTATACTTACCAGCGATTGTGTCCCACTGCTGAACAAAACCTTACCGGCGGCTATTATCACCACTCAGCATAATGTGTTAGGCTAGGGTAATAGGAACATAGGAACTAAATTAAAACCCAATCAAGAAAGTGGCATTACTAATTCATGAAACACCTTCATCGTACAAACAGCACTATGGTTGGTTGGGTTCAGGTAGTTACGGGTGGGCTTCATCAAACATTAATCCGACCACAGCCAGAATGAGGATAATTTGGAGACAATTCGAGTCACCGGCCATTTTGCATAGATTGTACCTCTGAGGGTCGAAACTCATATGCTCGACGTGTGCCCGCTCGGAACTCTATGGGTTCGAATTCTATACGATCGAAACTCACTGATTCGAAACACTTTGGGTCGATGTTGCAAACAATCGAAAATTGCAGGATCGAATATTCGCTGGGTCGAAAAACGTTGTGCCGAATACCAGACACTCGACACTACAGGAGAGATTACAAATTGCGGAGATTATAAAATAAATATAGGAACTTGTGTATACCTGATAGTAGTTTTCATATTATTATTTTAACACGTTTTGTCATAATTTTACCGAGTTTTTGGAGTCGGTACCTACTAGGGCTTTCGCGTTCCCGGCCTTTTTTGAGTTCCCGGGTACCCGGGAATTATTTAAAATGAAGAAATGATGATGAAAAATGAAGGGTCTACACGCTTCCGAAGATTTTAGAGCATTTTTTGTCTCTCTCGCGGGAAACGAACATTGTACTGCGTGGTGTGAACTTAGTAGAACGGGGTATGTTTTTCTGTATATGTCAGCACACAGTACTGTTGTCTCTGTTTAGTAAACAAATTGTAAACGCTTGTTTTTTTTTTGTAAATGTTTAATTTCTAGAAACTATTCACAATGCTTATCTGTTGTGTAATAGTTTCGAGATTAATAATGAAAATATACAGGTTGTAAACGAATTCGTGTAATTCCTTCAAACAGCGTGATCTACTTACTTACTGGTCACAGATTAACCCTAAATGGTTTTCATATTAAATACAAAACGGCTTATTTAAAAAAAAAAACTTCTGTTTTCGTGCCCTTCTTGCGCCCCGAGTTAACCGACTGCAAAGAGCGATTTCGTGCTAGTCGTATTCATTGATGAGTGGCGTCAAAATGTTCCAACGCATAAAATTTTTATTTAGCAATTTTTATTTTATTTTTTATTTAAGTATACCTTATTTGCTGGTTAAGTTTCGATCACATATCGCTACCGCAAGAAAAATAAAGTTTATTTTTAATCAAACTAAATCCCGTGCTCGGTCATTCTACACCAGTAGTAGATCACGTGGTTTTAAGGTATTACACGAAATTCAATTTAATTTTTTAAATAAGTGTAAAATTTTTTATTTTAATAAGAAAAGTCGATTGGTATGTTAGACAATTTATCAATATAACATGTTTAAAGTACTCAGACAAGTTTAATGCTGAAATATACGAGAAGAACTAACTATATTTATCAATATAACATGTATAAAGTACTTAGACAAGTTTAATGCTGAAATATACGAGAAGAACTAACTATATTTATATAAAAACCATGAAAATTCCCGGGTACCCGGAAATTCCCGGGAATTATGAGGAAAAAATCCCGACTCCCGGGAACGCGAAAAATCTAGTAGAGTGCGCGCAAGATAATTCTGCGCGCGACTGAGGGCGTGCTAAACGTTGCCGTAATCGCAAAAGTTCAAATTACCGCTTTTTAAGCTTAACTTTTTTATCGCTTAACATAATTTTCCCGTTAAATATTCCTACAATCAGGTAGTTCTACTATCAAAATTGATAAAACGGCACACACTTTGGTGGACCATGATTAGTTCCGATTTCGGCCGCGCGCAGACTTATCTTGCGCGCACTCTAGGTACCGACTCCAAAAACTCGGTAAAATTATGACAAAACGTGTTAAAATAATAATATGAAAACTACTATCAGGTATACACAAGTTCCTATATTTATTTTATAATCTCCGCAATTTGTAATCTCTCCTGTAGTGTCGAGTGTCTGGTATTCGGCACAACGTTTTTCGACCCAGCGAATATTCGATCCTGCAATTTTCGATTGTTTGCAACATCGACCCAAAGTGTTTCGAATCAGTGAGTTTCGATCGTATAGAATTCGAACCCATAGAGTTCCGAGCGGGCACACGTCGAGCATATGAGTTTCGACCCTCAGAGGTACAATCTTTTGCATAGTGTAAGAAATGGTAATGATAGATAGATAGATAGATAAGACATTTATTTGGCACATACAGAAAACACAACACACAAAAGCACAATTACATAAAACAATACTAGAAGATAGAAATATTAAAATAAAAAACATGTTAAAATTAAAAGACAATAGGGTATCTGACTACTATTGAAATGAATGACCGCTGTGGTCAGAGCTGTTGCATTTTGACACTTCAAACTATAATGACTAACTTCTGCTGCTCAATATTATTTTTCTCTTATAAAACGAATTGATCCTTACGTATAACTGAGTAGAATATTACAATAAAAAACTTTGTTAATTTTTATAGAAAATTCACACTTGACCTTGACCAAAATATTTGATATGCCAATATTGTTTTCATAGAAAATGAGCACAGTATCCAAAGACAGTTTTTCTGTAGCTCCTTTGGTTTAGGATTTCCCATAGATTCCCAGTTAAATAAAATCACATAGTAGGTATAAATAATCAAAAAAAAAGCTCTGCATTTGTTAATGTTTTTAAAAAGAGATTTTGTACCTACTTAATTAATAACTGGTGTTTTTAACTATTATGTAACTGGTAGATCGAACTCATATCGTAGGTACTTGGTAAGTGAATTTCAATTTTAACAATTCAGTTATTACTATGCAATGTTTTACAAAAAATCATCTAGAAATCAAAACAAGTTGTAACTTTGTATTTACTCCAATTAGCTACAAGTAATTTTCGCTAAGCAATTTATTTAATAAATTACTTAAAGCATTTACGTTGTTAATTACAAACTATTACGGGATTGTAATTATCTAACTAATTCTCGAGAGTTATTAAGACTAGGTCGGTCTCATTATTGCTGAACAAAATTAGTATCATGTAGTAACTACTACTTAATATTGTACTAAAAACATAATGCCTAAAACAAATGAATTAATTTGTAAACTTTTGTTTATAAATAGTGAGTCAGAAACAAGATTCACATGTTTCAGAAACATTGATTCAGTACATGTTGCAGTAAACATTATACAACGTTATTTTTAGTGTATACAAAAACCGAGACACCCCAACAAGATTTTCATCAGAACTGCCTGAATATGTGTTTTTTTAAATAAATGTCCAAGTTACACCTTAGTTTATGTTGCGTCAAGTTTCCTAGTAAAGTGTGAAATGCCTGAGATGTGCTATGCAGGGGTTGTCTAATACACGGAAACTGACCGAGCGGACCGTCTCAAGCCTCAAGGTGTCTATTCCCGTCAACTGTAATGGGTAGAAACCTACTGAAAAAAAAATGAAATTTATGAAAAAAAAAAGAAAAAAAAATGTGGTGTAAAAAAATATTATGTCAATCGATTCTCCCAGTGATTCTGAACAAACTAGTTTCGGGTTTAGTGTATACTAAATCTAAGCTTGTATAGTGACAGTTTTTGATGACAATAGTACTCTTCTTAAGCCCGACTGCACATTTTCTAAAACTAGCCTTTATTGGGTATATAAAATCCGTAATAAATATAATTAATTGACTATCTTTTGCCCGCGACTTATTCCGCGTGAAAGCCCACAGGAACCGTACAATGACCAAATGTATTCCCGAGGTTTTTACTCCCGAGCGACGATAAGTGAATGCTGTCCATCCGCACCATCATCTACACAGGCAAATGCTGTTGTCCGTCCACCTATTCTAATTTACTGTTTCCATCAGCAGGAGGTAGATTACTCACCTATTGAAGATACCAAAATACTGGTGATAATAATACATAGCATTGTACAACTATTTAATAACTTATGCACTAGTCTGTGCATATTTCCAATGCTGACGCTATGCCAGTACAATGGGATTCCATTTTCCTGCAGTGTATGGGGTCTGCTTTGTTCTGCAATCTATTCATGCGGGAATGCTTTTCATTCGGGCACTATGTGACGTCGATAGCGTCAATGAAGGCCCTCTGGAGGTGGACAGAACTTCCATTGGTAGCAAAAAGATAGTTGAGATCTTTTTACATTGTATCTGGAGCTTATTTCTCAACATGTCGAGGAAGCGATGAGTTTTCTTTGTATCCAGACCTCTTCGAGAATTTCTACCATATTTTTGAATATAATTAAACGGTGCGCCGAGAGAAGACTTATTGATTTTGTTAATAATGAAATATCAGGGCTGTTTCGCCGTTAATTAACTTAGTATACAACCTTTAGAATACTTATTAGTGCTATAAGCAATTAGTGGAAGTGCATATTTGGTTATAACATCGGAAAAAGCAAAGGCCGGTGGAAGAGATGTAGATTTTGTACAGACCATGGTCTCCCCGTGACAGTTAGATCACGTGACTGACCTATATTACGTCATAGCTACTGATGAGCTTTTGTTTCTGTTGTCAAACTTTTAGTTTTGTAAAGTATGAATCATGAAATGGACAAGCAATGGACAAACGTCAGTGCCGCGTTTATTTCTGTTGTCTATGTCTCGCCTAGGGTTACCAACCGTGCTATACTTAATATTTCTTATTGTACTGTATTTCGGGTTTGCATACTTACTGTTGAAGAAATGTACGCAAAAATATTATATTTCAATCTCTCACTTTGTCAAATTTATGAACGCATCCTAAGGTTACCTTTCGACTGATCTTTTTTTACTCTTTATAACATAAAATACTATATTTTATTAAAGTGTACCTTGAAATGTGTAAAAACTACTACGAACAGTTATAAACAATTTGGCAACCCTAGTCTCATCCCCTATGTTGTTGATGGAACGAGCTTAAGCAACGTCAGTAAATCAAATTAGTCCACTGCTGGTCATAGAACATAGATAGGTAGGTACTGTGAAATGCGTTGCATAATTTTCTTCCACATGCAGTCTAATGTTTCCTCTAAACACATTCGTTGTATAATAGCAGGAACCGACGGTTTATAGGAATTGTTTTATTTGCTTTGACTGATCGTTAGTGTATCGTTTACGAGCACTATAGGTATTAAGTCTTCCGGTGCTGACATTTACTGCCTGAGCCGGATGAAATACACGTTCCTATGTATTGTAATGATATCGTTATTCTGAAAGTAAGGGCCACTTGCACAACGACTCGCTCAAACATATGTAAAAGGTTCATTGTATAGTTGATAGAGACAGAATTATGTTTAGCGCTAATTGTGTTTAGCGATTTGTCCTGCAAACGGCCCTTAGAGCGTTTGTCCACAACCGCCGCGCCGTCACACCTAGGGTTACCACATGCCAGGCTTTTGCCTGATTTGCCAGGCATTTTAGCACTTGATCAGGCGTCCGGCCGGCATTATTCTAAGCCAGGCATTTTGAACTTCCGCGGCGGTTACGCGCGGAGCATGGACAGAATTAATGAGAGAGAGAATTTTAAAAATATGATTCCTTTTTCTGTATTAAAAAAAAACGCAGACTAGGTTGATTTTCTAATTAATCATAGTAATGTGTGTGAAAATTGATGTTTTAAATGAAAATACAAATATTTCGTTCAGCAATGTCTTTTTTTCTTAGTAGGTGCTATGCATTTGTTTTAATATCCTTATAACCCGGCATTTTTAGTCAAAATTAGGCATTTTTACTTCATAAGTCAGGCATAAATTTTTTCAGAGATGGTAACCCTAGTCACACCGAGAAACGAGATTATTTCGGATCGAGTTCGGAACGACGTGACAACGTTCTCAACACAAGACAAAAATCCGTGCACCAGCTCCGGCAATCTCGGGTGTAGTCGACAAGTGCAGATGTGTTTTGTTTTGCTGGCATTTCGGCTCGTCACGATTTCGGCCGAGTTTTAGCGGTAGCGCCGAACTACTCACAATCTCGGCGGCCGAGATGGTTGGTCGTCAAATGTAATTTAATATTTTTATTAACAATAATTCCTACAAGCATACTTTTTCTTCTCGCGCTGACATTTACCTGACCCGAATGAAATACGCGCCAAATCTATTGTCATGATAACGTAATCGTGATCCTAGCAACAAAAGGAGCTCAGGTGTCCGGCTCTAATATGATTCGTTTTATATGTTGCAGAGCATTGAAAAATCACCGCCGCGTATATTTTTATCGGCCAAAATTCATATTTTGTGAGGAAAATCGCCTTTCAGATTATGCTATTTTATTTTTGTTTTGTTATGCTAGTAGGTAATCTGGAAAGTCCTAGATACGGCGCGTATTGTCAGGAAGTTCCTCTCTCTGAGACCCTGACCACCGGTAGTTTGGACCCTGATCCGATGCCGGTGGACTACATTTTTTAAAATCTTTTTCTGGTCTTATAGAAAAAAATTAAAATGTAAATTATGCTTGTATAGAAAATGAATACGGGAAGACTAATAATCTTTATTGATTTGATGGAAGACAGTAAATCTTTGCTAAAACTTTCACAGCCGGTTATTAAATCCATGTTTTACGAAAGAGGAACAATTTAACTTTGTTTTACGCTTGTATTGAGTTTCATCCATGTTTAATGACTACGACACGCTTCAACTCACGAGGTGGTGTTAATCGATAAATACTACGAGTTACATAATATTTGACATGTAATTTACGTTCTAAAACTATTACGGTCTATACAGCATTATAGATTTGACCCTACAATATGGTTGAGTTAAGCGATGCTGGTGCACTCGTCATGCTCGTGAACGGGTGCTGTTTGTCGGGACTGGTCAGCTTCTACATGCTATGGGAACTAAAGGCAATTTCTCATTGTTGCTCTTGTACTTCTGACATTGACCTACATTGTTCTCATATTACTTACGCCTTTGTGTACAGACTCATTTAATTTATTCACTTGACAGACAGAACTGTGTTGCTGGGGAGTATGTTTCGCCATTTCTTCTTCACAGCATAAACACTAGGAAGCGGTGAAAGGCGGGCGTTTTTGGGGGCTGTCTTTTGTAAAATTGGCGTTCAAAACGAACTAAGCACTTAATTCGAGTCTATTTCGAATAAATGAGTTTTGTTAAAGTTGTAAGTTAAAGTTGATTTTGGATATTAGGAACCTCACAAGTTGGGATTCGAAAGTGAGACGGCAATCACTCTGAGGGCACTGATGATATTCAACTGCATCTAGAAGCTAACACCTAGTCTATAGTCTCGCCATTTAAACTTTATACAATGTGTTTGGTCATGGACTAGCGATATTCTAGGTACTTAGTAACAACTATTCTAGTATACAAATACACTACACACTCGGGTCCAATCCATTTCCATTTTTTTGTTGAGATATTCTTTACGTGTGTACAAAAAAAGTCGTATCTCTTAAAGTTTTGGTCCTACTGAGATAAAAGTTTGCTTATTCGGAGGGCAACAATATTGTCTATCGTATACATTACGATGCAATGGGTTCATATAAACACATACAGTTGTAGACAATATCTCAACTAAAAAGCAAAATGGCTGCCAAATAGCGGGGAAGAGGATTGGACCCTAGTGTTTAGTGTAAGCAAAGCGGGATACACAGTAGATCGGGAGAACATTCTTAGAACCCAGTCTACTCACATATTATCGTCATTACTTTGTAAAAAGCACTTACCCTCAGTCTATCCAGTTTCAAAGTAACTAATCGATGTAGGTATTTGTTGCTCAATAGCTTACTGAAGGGCAATTTGCATGAAATTAGCGCTAGCGGTACCGATCAACGTGATTGAGCTCGGCTTAAGCTTTTAACCGTTAAATTAACGAGTAAGTAGTTATTTATTTAAAAGTATGTAGTTACAAAGTGTTTTCTCAAAGATAACTAGTTGTGGGTAGTTGGATATTATATACAGTTTATAGGAGTTTTGCCTTACGGTATGGATGCAACTCAAACGGTTACTCAAAGCTTAATTGCTAGTCTTCATAAACTTTATTATCTCAGGGTTTGAAGCGACACTACTAGATTGGTGAAAAAGTGAGCTACAGGTTTTTTTAAACCTTATTTCGCTTTTAACCGTGGTGACCCCCGGTTTAAAAACGGTTAATCCATTTAATCTGTTGTCTAATCTCATATTAACGAATTTGTTTTCTTTTTTCAACCTCCTTTGTCCCACTGCTAGGCAAAGAAGAGAGAAAAAATATTTATTTTGGATTTACACAGGCAGTTTCAAAAACAATTTATAAAAACAAAAAGGGATAAAAAAAAGAAACTACCTGCACGAGGCCAAAAAAGGCTCAAATCTCAGCATGCTGCGACATTTAAAAAATAACAAAATGCCGCAACGCTGGTTTCCAAGGTTCCAAAGGTCTCCCCCATAGCCTTCCACTCATCCCTATGCTTTGCTTTATCTGACCAATCTCCCATAAACGACTCTAAGTCATCACGTCAGCGTTTCCTAGGCCTCCAACTAATGAGATTGGTCGACTAAAATAATAATAATCAATCACACCACTTGACCTGAGGTTTGACAGCTGATTAGTTATTAACCGACTTCGAAAAGAAGGAGGTTATTGAGTTATTCAGCCTTTCTGACCTTTCTTTCCTGTCTGGCCCAAACCGTAAACACTTGCTTGGTGGTAGGATCTATACGGTCCGCCTGGCTAGCTACCACCCTCACATTAAAGTCCGTCGCCAAGCAGTTTACTGTGTTCCGTCGTGTGTATGTGAGAGCCAGAGTCACACCTAATGGTAAGCGCAGTGAGGGTCTAAGATAGAGCACACGAATCCAAGTAACAGAGATATAGGTGGAGGGATTCTCCTAAACCATTCTGGCTCTCACATACACACGACGGAACACAGTAAACTGCTTGGCGCGCTTTAATGTGACGGTAGTAGCTAGCCAGGCGGACCATATAGATTCGACCAAAAAGCGTGCTGAGTTTTGTTGAATCTTATAACACGCGTCTATTCTCAGCGTGCAGTGAGGAAGTTTTATACCTACTCTAGCCCGTCCCCACACGGGATAAACGGGATTTAAAACAATTCCTTAATTTTGTATAGCAGTTTAGATAAAAACACTCAAATAGATTGTTTACCTTTTATCAAATTGGTTCTGGTCAGATTAACAATAATTGTAAACATTGATTGCGTTAGCGATTTTTACGTCCACCAATTCCACGAATAAAACAATACAGTCCATTCCTTATGTTGATTGTAACGATGTACGTAGAATGATCCGTAGCTGATACATTCTGAGTGGTTCTTTTAATTCTTCATTGCGGTATTTGCGGTACCTTCTCTTATGAGTCCAGACGTGCGTAAATATCTCTGTTCTCATTGACGAGAAAGACAAAATCGAAACCAGTCTTGCTTCGAGAAACTATCCATATCTATCTATAGAACGATATCCAATCGAATCGACTTGGTTAGTTATCGTAAGGTTCTAAATCTGCCTGCGGACTCGTAATAGAGTCCGACATGGCTCTAAGTGAACGTGGAAAGCGGCGTTGCTTCTGTGGGAAAATGTCAAAAAAATGACAAATCCAGCACATTTCGGGTCAAAATACACGTCTGATAGTTGCTTCCTGGAGCCGGATCCGACTATCTGATCAGATTCATGAAATACATGTACGATTCTCTTGTCCGATTTTTTCTGGACGACGACGACGCCCGGACGATGCTTACGACTCTGACTTCGGATCCGATAGTCTGATCGTATGTGTAATTAATTCATGTTCAAACAAATGTATGACGCGGCGGCCTTCAGATAGTCTGATCAGACTATCGGAACCGACTATCGGAGGCAAGTATCGGACGTGTATTTGGGCTCTTCATGTTAGTTCTCTATTTCACCACGTTCATTTATATCCATGTCAGACTGTAAACAAGGTTTGGTTAAATTAACAAATGACAGACATTCGTTGGATTGATTTGCACGTACCATTAAGGATCTCGGCTATAAAGCGCCTCGGTATCTGGACATCGCCTTGACTACTAAGTAAGTAATAAGCTTTACCCCAATTGGTTTTGATTTATTATCCAGCAATATACAGGTGTGCGGAGCTACCCTCGGTAAAGATTGGCGAGCTGAAATGGGCATTGTTAAAGGGGATAGAACCTTGTGGCATAGCCCCCCCGCTGCCATTTTGATTTTTTTTTTCAAGTTGCGGCGCACGATGATACTAACATATATGGGTAGAGGACACTTAGACAAATAAAAAATATCAGGGATATGGTGCCCTAAAGTGTCACGTTGCCGAGATATTTGGACAGAAAGTTTTTTTTTCAAGATTGCAGCGCACCTTGTAACTGGTAAATATGGATAGAGAACACTCAAACAAACAAAAAAAATATTCAGAGATATGGTGCCCTAAAATGTCACGTTGCCGAGATATTTTGACATAAAGTTTTTTTATTGCAGCGCACTTTGTAACTGGTAAATATGGGTAGAAGATAATCAAACAAATAAAAAATATTCAGAGATATGGTGCCCTAAAGTGTCACGTTACCGAGATATAGTATCGAGATGATCTTGAAAAAAAATCTTTGAGTCCTAATGTCTCGGCAACGTGACACTTTAGGGCATTAAGTATGTCTCTGAATATTTTTTGTTTGTTTGAGTGTCCTCTACCCATATATGTTAGTCTCATCGTGCGCCGCAACTTGGAAAAAAAATGAAAATGGCGGCAGGGGCCTATGCCAGCTTCCATAGAAAAATGTTCGAACCCCTTTCATCGTATTCTTAGGTGCTATTCCGGTTGAATTCGAATGTAAGCTATCTGTAGGATAATTCACGTAATTCCATGACGCGCCAATCAAATTGCAGTGTCGTAAGTTCATGCGAGCGTATCTGACAGCGATCGCCTAAAAGTGTGTCCAGACCTGGCGAATACGCCGCTTGCGAACAGCGCGCTTGTTGCTCGCGTGCGGGTACAGCCTACGTTTAGTGTGCCGCTCTAGTGCAACTCCGGCAAAGCTCGAGTGGTGCGCGCGTGCAGCGTGCGAGCAGCTCGTGCGGACATAGCTTCTTTCGCGTTTGGACTATGAGCCTCAGTTGTGAATGTGATGCGGGCGGGGCGAGGGAGGAGCACCGCGGGCGGCACGCGCGCACCTCCTGCGCCGCTCGAGTACGGCGCGTAGCATGCGCGCGGACTGCGCAGGGGCTGCGTACGAACATGAAATGCACGCGCGCAGTTCGCAAGCGGCTCGCGAGCGGCGCATTCGAGGCGCCAGATCTGCACACACTTTAATAAGATAATGCAAAAAGGGTTGTTTTGATCGAAACTTAGTTGCAACTACACGGCGACTGAACTTCTTTACTTAAGTGAATCAGACCCTTGAGCACTTGTGCAGTGCGTCCGATCCTTATCCGAGAAAATACGATCTGAACTAGATGCAGTACTATTTGTATGAACAGTTATACATTGCATCCGATCCGAATTTCATGGATTTGCAGACGAGTTTCCTCTGATAGTATTTTACGCACAAGAGCTCTAAGGACCAAAAGACACCTAGCGTATTTTGCGCCGCGTATAGCGCACGTGACCCAAAATACGCTTAAGTGTGGTCATAGCTGCTGAAAATACGCCGAATATAGTTTACTTCACATCGATCGAACGCAAGATGCGGCCGATACTTCTAGGTCTTATTAGAATCGACATAACGACGTGTGGTGCTGGTGAGGCCGAGCAGGTGAATTTGTATGTAGAGCGATGCATACGCGTATAGCGGCGAAAAACGAGCTAGGATACGCTCAGTGTGTCTGTAGCATATCGAACCCCGTTCGTTGGCTCGGTGTGTACTTACCATTACAGTCGGGGCGAGAAATGTAATAGAATAAATAAGTAGTCTAGCGTTTTGTTACCAGTATAGCTCGCTGGAGTCCAAATTACGTGGACAAAGAGTTTTATTATACTGTCCTTTCTACCTACGATCTTTGTAACTTCGGAGTTAAAGTAAACTAAAGGGTAGCTGTTGTTTCTTTTCTTGCTAATTGTAGTTAGTAAAAGCAAAATACGGTTCGTTTGTAATTAGTACATGTATGTATACACACGAATGTGGTTAATTAAAATGAAATGGTAAGAAATTAACGTAGTTACTTGCCGGCTCTTTTTCATACGAACCTTGACATTTCACAAGTACCTAAAACCTGGAATGTAGAAATAACAGTATGTTTGAGTGACTTTTTGATTTCATATGTGGATCAGAATTTGATTATCACTCACCAGCGTTAGGGCCATCGCAAACTGAGCGACTTGTCGCCGCATCTACCTACATCGAAGTCGAACGTATCCATGTTGAGATTCCCAATAAAATAAACACGGTCACCTTCCTCAGTGCTCACAGCGAGACTGACGCTGCGCTGTCGCACGACTGTCGTCGTGTGTGCGCGTGCACAGCGCGACTAGACGCGGCGACAAATAGCGAGCGCGCGCGACTCCCCTAGCTTGTCATCGCAACTCCGCGACTCTGACGCCAAGTGTGCGGAGCTTTGAACAAAATATATGAAAATTGTCGGCCGCAGCCTGTCGTCGCCTCTATTCGCTGTCGCGTGTCGCCTAGTGTGCGCCTAGGCTTAACGGTTAAGAAATACATTGTGAAGAAACTTGCACACCTAAGGCCTGAATTACACAGAAACGGAATAAGGCGCAGGCACGGCGGCAGGCGCGTCACTTTCATACATTTTACGTGCCGCTTCAGATTTTTTTCGCACAAAATGTATGAGAGCGACGCTCCTGCGCCGTATTTGCGCCTTATGTCGTTTCTGTGTAATTCACTCTTAAGAGTGCTCCTAAAGTTTTCGATGGTGTGTGTAGTCAGCCAACCAGAATTTTTTTTTTTTTTTTTCTTGGGAAAATCCTCATGGATGCCCTTCGCCCGGGGAAGGCGAAGGGGTATGCCGGACTCTTACTGGCTAAAAACCCACGGTGTTCCTTCTCCTGACCCTTGGCCGGGGTCGCGAGATTCGCAGCTGCATGCACCGCGACCCCGGCAGGCCTCGGTCCGCCAGCCCCTGGCGGACCTCTTCTTCTGTGGGGCCTTGCCCCACGTCCTCCTGAGAGGCGCGCACGGGAAGCTGGACTAAGGCCTAATCCGTTCTTATACCAAGAAGAGGTCCTTCCCCAATAGTAGGACAGTAATGGGCTGATGCTATTAATAATAATCCAAACAAATAACTCCTTTGATCATGCTTTAACATTGTATAATAATATAAATAGTTAACTACCAAAGTAGTTCTCAAGAAGAGACGGAAATATATAAAATATTCAACATTGCTAATGGATACTAAAGTTATTATAAGAGATTCTCTTTCATAAAAATAAAAACTTCACCAACTAAATAAAAGTCTAACGTAATCCTTGAGTGCATTGCCATCTTGTCAAATATCGTGTGGGCAAATACTGTTCATTTTAAAAAGGTGTTAAAAAGAATTCTAGGCTATTTCAATAATTTTAGGCTATCGTAGTGATAAGTAATATCGCCTTATTGACATAAGCATAGCGTCTATTACAGATGTTTCAGGCAGCATCATTCTGCCCGGTTATTCCTAGTTGTCCCTACCGTCGCCGCCATCCCTGATGACAAATGGGATTTTCTTTTAAAAATATCTCAATTGCCACCCCTGCAATGCCACCACTGGTGACAAACTGTCAGTTTTCGCTTACAAAAACCGTCAAATTGCTTGACAACAAAAACTAAACCAAACATTATGACAATTTTCGTAAACGAAAACTGACTGAGGATGTTATGGAGCTCCGTAACCGTAACTGAAACTATCATAAAACCGAAATAACAGACATATCCACAACCGTAACAATCTGATATTGTAGGATTTTGGGCCAAAATCCCGCCAAAACCGCCGAATACGTGAGCGAGTAAGTTCGCGACGCCGCCGCGTGCGGCGCTTCAGTCACAACTCGAACGAGCGCGCAACCGCCATGCGCTCCGCGTAAAAATACAAAATTCTCTAAAAAACTACAGCAAGATCCCTAAAACTACAAAATCTAACATATTGTGCACCCTATCCAAGACTGGACCGTTCAGGACGTGCAGTTTTCAACCTTGGCGCAGAGCTGGTCGAGGAGGCGGTAAGCCCAAGTTAGTTTTTTAGGGGGAAATTTCAAGTTTCAATTAACTGAGCTATCAGACACAACATTTTGGCCATTCGAGCCGCATAATACCCAGTTCTGGAACCAAGATACTGTTCACACACATAATAACATTACACACATAATTTAATTATCTTATTTTAAGCAATTGGTGGTATTTTTCCTAAAGAACTCACTGCATTACGCATTTTCATATAATTATCTAGCTAGTTAAACATAAATTCAACATAATTAACGCAAAATAAGTGATTTTTTGGGAAAAATATTCACGTAATATTCAGTGACCTTGAAAAGTTGTCGTTAAAATCTAATGCAATTTCTATATTTACACTCGTAACTAGGGTTATATCGTGTTCAACTAAGTGTACTTGTGTTAAATTAGTGAAATTTGTGTGTTTTCATCGTGTGAATTGTGTTAAATTCCATAAATTTGCTGTTTTTGGTGCGACGCCGGCCGGCCGCCATTTCGTTGAGTAATAATACCTCCTAGGTACTTTACCGCCACGAGCGCGCTGTAGTCGGAAGTTGTACCTACAGTTCAAATAATAATTTTATTTTCGGATTCTATTTATAGATCTAGAATATTTGTTTATTCCATATTCAACATGACAGGCGAAAATATGGAACTTGACGACTTATTGTTACCATTTATGACGTCGAAAGAAATGTGCTTTCTTCGTGTTCAGCGTTTGTACGAAATGTCGAAAGCGGTAAAAAAGAATCCATCTATGGAAACAGAGTTTTCAGCTAGAGTTCAAGATTTAGCTAGTTGTCGTTCAGAATTCGATCGGTGCGCAGCAGAGATAAATTCGTTAAATCGTAAATATAATCCGAAATTTGTGCCGTCGTATGGCGAAATCGAGGCGTTTGACGAACTTTATTACGCGATTCGAAGTGTTGCGATCGAACTAAAACCGCAAGATGTTACGATGAAAAGTGAACACGGCGTACGTGAAAACGGTGACGGTTACAGTAAGCGGCGGGTCAAGTTGCCCGAATTACAAATATTCAAATTCGATGGTAAACTTGAAAATTGGACTACGTTTCGCGATACGTTCAGAAGTCTCATACATAGTAATTCTAGCATAAGTAATATCGAAAAATATTATTACTTGCTGTCGTCCGTCAGCGGGCCAGCACTATCAATAGTAAAGTCGATGCCGGTTAGCGCGGATAATTACGCTATAGTTTGGAGCGCCTTAGTAAAGCGTTACGAAAATAAGCGCGCGCTTGCTACTGCGTACTTAGATAAGCTATTTAACTTTAAGCCTTTTAATAGTGAAACAGCATCGAATCTTAATAATTTTTTGCACATTTATCAAGAAAATATTAAAGCACTCGAACTTCTTAATATACCAGACTTATCTAGCTTCGTATTGTTTTACGTATCGCTGCGTAATCTTGATCCAGTGACTAGACGTGAGTTTGAACAAACAATGTCCCCGGGTGAAATACCTACCATCACGGATTTATTGACGTTTGTTGAGAGACAGGCGCGCGTACTAGAGATGACGGAGTGCAGATCGGTGTCCGTCAAGTCGGCGGTACCAGCTAAACAAAACTCGTCTAAGACGGCCTCTCACGCGACCTCAAAATATTCGGATTCCAGTAAATCGTTTACGCAAAAGCCTACATTGGCATCGGGTGTGATCAGTACAGACAAAAGTGAGTCAAAACACTTCCACGCTTGTTTGTATTGTCAAAAACCACATTCTATTTATCGATGCACCGACTACAACGAACTCACACCTGAGCTACGCATTGCTAAAATCAAAGAGCTTAAGTTGTGTGAGAACTGTTTGCGTGACAATCACACCGTCAAAGATTGTCCGTCCAAATATAATTGTACGGTCTGCAAAAAAAGACACCACGTAACTCTCCACGTAGATTCGACAAAACCGAAAGAAAACGTAGTAGCTCTTACGTGCTCAAACGAACAGACTGTGTTGCTTGGTACCGCTGTCATACACGTCGCAGATGCTTGGGGTCAGTACCACACCGTACGTGCCTTGATCGACAGCGGAGCTATGTCAAGCTATATGACGCACGACTGTGCTAAGAGGTTAGGTTTAACGCGTCGCAAGTGTGATTTCGAGCCTATTGGTCTGGGCGGGAACAGAGTACAGCATTTCGGTTTGACAACGTGTACATTAAAACCGCGTGATAGTAACACGCCTGTACTGGCTACTGACACTGTGGTTGTCTCAAACATTGCAGGTAATCTGCCGACAATGTGCTTGCCAAAGAAGATATTTGAACAATATCAAAATCTTGCTTTGGCCGATCCTGCCTTTCATAAACCGGCACTCGTAGACATGCTTATAGCTGGAGATTTGTTTCCCTATATTTACAGCGGCGAAAAAATATTGCCTGTTCAAAGTGGGATGCCTGCAGCGTTAAAGTCCATATTCGGATATGTCATAACGGGGCAAGTAGTTTTAGATCAACAGAACCAGAGCAGAGTTGCGACGTCGATAGCTGTTAGGGACAATGTCGGTAGTGCCTTCTGCGGCTTCACAAGCAACGGGAATATCGATCAGGTTATGAACGCGTTTTGGGAGATAGAAAATATACCTACGGAGAAACCTCAGAAACCAGACGATATATTGGCTGAAGAATTGTTCGCCAAAGAACACAGTCGCGACACGAATGGTAGGTACACGGTCAAGTATCCGTTTCGGCCCGATCACAGTCTCGGTGAATCTCGGCAGATGGCGGTACGTAGGCTCATCAATTTAGAAGCGAAACTTAATCGCGACATTCCACTTAAGACCGAGTATCACAAGTTCATGTCCGATTACGAATCGTTAGGTCACATGACATGTTTGGGTGACATGCAAGACGTGAATTCCAAGTATTTGATCCCACATTTTTGTGTTATTAAACCGTCTAGTACCACGACTAAACTGCGAACGGTGTTTGACGCGTCATGTAAAACTACCAATCAGAAGTCACTTAATGACGTAGTCCTACCAGGTCCAAAACTTCAGGCAGATATCAATAAAATATTAATCAACTTTCGACTTCACGAGATTTGTCTGTCAGCTGACATCTGTAAGATGTACAGACAGATCCTCATACATCAGGACCAGCGGCCATATCAACATATCTTGTGGAGAGACTCAACGGATCAACCCATTCGGGTTTACGAGCTCAACACAGTCACTTACGGCGTGGCCAGCAGTCCTTATCTGGCAATCAAGGTGTTGCACACGTTAGCGGAGTCCGAAGCAGAGAAGTATCCAGCTGCTGCACGAGTCCTAAAGTGCGGGTTCTTCATGGATGACCTGTTGTGGTCAGAGCCCAAGGTTACAGACGCTCTACAACTCCAAGCGGATCTTCGCACTCTACTAGAAGGCGCCGGCTTCATACTTCGCAAGTGGTCAAGCAACTGCTCTCAAATCCTGGCTGCAGTACCGGAAGATCATAGGGAGACACCAATCGAGTTCGACGATGAGAAGAATTTGTCACTTAAGGTCTTGGGTCTCCAATGGCATCCCGTTACTGACTGCTTCTCTTTTCGGACCGCGCCATTGGAGCACGAAGTAACGAAGCGAACCGTCTTATCACAAATAGGCCGATTGTTCGATCCGCTTGGATTTGTAGCCCCTTGTGTTTTTTATGCCAAATGTTTCATGCAGAAACTCTGGGCCCAACAGCTAGACTGGGACCAACGTTTGCCTGCGCACCTTGAAACAGAGTGGCTTGCGTACGTACGGGAACTACCTCTCCTTACCGAACTCTCCCATGAGAGACATGCCATGGTCAAACAAAATACCTACTGTCGGATTCTAGGATTTTGCGATGCCTCGACCCTCGGTTATGCAGCGGTAGTCTATCTACACACCACAAACAACGAGGACGAACGGAAGGTCAGTTTGCTTATGGCAAAGTCTAAGGTTGCGCCCTTGAAAACGCTCTCCGTACCTCGTCTAGAGTCAATGGCGGCGCACTTACTAGCCAAGCTAGTCAATTATGTCACATCTCTACTAAACGAGCGAAGTGTGACTATTGACGAGACCTTGCTATTCACTGATTCATCTGTTGTACTGGCGTGGTTAAATACACCCAGCTACAAACTGAAGATGTTTGTAGCAACTCGCGTGACTAAGATATTGGACACAGTTCCTAGTGACAGTTGGTTTCACGTGAGTGGTGAGAGCAACCCAGCTGATGTCTGCTCCCGAGGCGCGTTACCATCAGTACTGCTAACTATGCCGGAATGGCTTAACGGTCCCAACTGGCTATTTGACGAAAAATGGCCAGTTCGTTCCATAAACGAATTTAGAGACGAGACTCCCCCAGAACTTAAAACTCTCACAGAAGCGAAGAGCATGGTGTCCACGGAAGTTTCGTCAAAATTAATTTTCGAACTTACAGAGCGGTATTCCAATTTCAACAAATTAATTAAAGTCGTTGCTCGTATGTACCAATTTATACGAAACTGTCGCGCACTTAAGTCTAAGCGTACCGGGTTTTCCATAGGTGACTTGCGCAAGGCACATGACTGCTTGGTAAGGTCAGTACAGCAACATTACTTTGCTGAGGATATAACAGCGATATCTAAAAATCTAAAACCTCATCAGCGTTTGCGAAAGCTCAACCCGTTCATAGATTCGGATGGTTTCCTCAGGGTGGGGGGTCGGCTTTCGCAGTCCGAGTTAAATTATAATAAAAGGCATCCAGTTTTATTACCAAAAAAATGTAATTTCACAAATTGTCTCATTGATCATTATCATGTGTTGTACTTGCATGTTGGTCCACGGACACTTCAAGGTATACTCAGTCAAAAGTACTGGATTGTCTCAGCACGCAGTGCAATTCGATCACGCACTAGCAAATGCATCTCGTGCTTCAAGGTTCGACCTACGAACAGGCAACCTATCATGGGTCAATTACCAAAATTCCGAACTCAAGATGTACACACGTTCCATACCGTCGGCATTGACATAGGTGGCCCTTTTCACACGAAAGAGTCTACTCGCAAAAATGCTCGCATCTCTAAGTCATACTTATGCATATTTGTTTGTTGCGCAACGCGCGCTGTACATTTAGAAACTTTAACATCATTGAGCACGGAATGTTTTCTGGCATCATTTGACCGTTTCACTGCTAGACGTGGTCTATGCCATGCTGTAATTTCTGACAATGGCACCAACTTCGTTGCAGCTGGTAAGCAGTTAGCAGAAGTGTCACAGTTCTTGGAGTCAAATACTGATGACATATCTAGCAGCTTTACCACACGTAAAGTTGAGTGGAAGCACAATCCTCCAGCAGGGAGTCACTTCGGAGGTATATACGAGGCCGCTATTAAGTCAGCCAAGACGCATTTAAAAAGAACTGTTGGCAATAGGGCTCTAACCTTCGAAGAATTAACCACTCTGTTTGCACGCATCGAAGCAGTATTAAATTCGCGACCGTTGTGCGCGTTATCGTCCGATCCTAGCGAGTTTTCAGTCCTCACACCAGCCCATTTTTTAATTGGTCGTGACCTGCTAGAGGCACCGGAGTATGACGTTACTGGTCTTCCTACAAACAAACTTAGTCGTTGGCAAATGATACAACAGATGTCGCAACAGTTCTGGCGTCTCTGGCGTAAAGATTACCTACACACACTTCAGCAGCGTCAGAAGTGGTTCGATAATTGTCGAGATCTACAAATCGGAGATTTAGTTTTGATTAACTCTGAAGCACCTCCCCTACAGTGGGCTTTAGGTAGGATCACAAAGCTACATCCTGGCCCCGACGGCATTGTACGCGTGGTCGGTGTTCGCACCAGGAACAGTGAGTTTACTCGGCCCGTAGTAAAACTAAGTCCTCTCCCTCTGGAGCAGGAATCATAGTTTTGTATTAATTTAAGAAATCTTTTTGTTAACTTAGTTTAAGAACATAGAATATAAGTTACATATCTAATTATTATACAGTCCACTACTCTAACCCATATCAACACATTGTTTCATATTGTTAACACTTTGTCAACACTTTTTTCAACACTTTGTCAAAACTTTTCCTTGGTTTCATAACTGGGAAATCCTAGCGGATTTCGGTGGGGGGAATGTAGGATTTTGGGCCAAAATCCCGCCAAAACCGCCGAATACGTGAGCGAGTAAGTTCGCGACGCCGCCGCGTGCGGCGCTTCAGTCACAACTCGAACGAGCGCGCAACCGCCATGCGCTCCGCGTAAAAATACAAAATTCTCTAAAAAACTACAGCAAGATCCCTAAAACTACAAAATCTAACATATTGTGCACCCTATCCAAGACTGGACCGTTCAGGACGTGCAGTTTTCAACCTTGGCGCAGAGCTGGTCGAGGAGGCGGTAAGCCCAAGTTAGTTTTTTAGGGGGAAATTTCAAGTTTCAATTAACTGAGCTATCAGACACAACAGATATACTTAAATGTTTCCAATAATTTCGGATAAATACTGTGGTATTTTTAATGAAAATAAAGTTTATAATGCTTCCTTTGTAAATGTTTTTATTTTGCTTTGCTTCTTTATACTATTCCTTAAAAAAAAGTCCAGTATCCGTATCTGAAACTATCCGAAATTATCGGATATCCGAAAATATCGGATATCCGAAAATTATTTCATATTCATAACCGAAACCGATAAAAGAATCTTAATACCTATGTATATCCTTATCCAGATCCGAATATCAAAAGACTCCTAATAATAGGTATCAGGACACTTGCGCGAAAGACATTTCCGCGAAAGACACTTGCGCGACTCCCTTTGCGCGACTAGACAAATGCGCGAATGGACTTTTGCGCGACTAGACATTTGCGCGACTAGACACTTGCGCGACTGGACGTTTCCGCGACTAGACTGTTGCGCGAACCCACTTGCGCGACCGACACTTGCGCGATTGACTTTTCCGCGAAAGACATTTGCGCGTATATACTTCCGCGATAGGACACTTGCGCGACATTTATTACGCAAAGGATTTAGGGCAAAAACCGAGAAATGAGTTTCCATACCATCGCGCCTGTATTCTCCGAAGGGTAAGACAGAGGTTATACTAAGTATGTGACTATATGAACGCAGGGAGGGGTTGGTCAAAATAAAAATCAAGATGGCGGCTGTGAAATTTTACAAGATAGAGTGCGCGCAAGATAACTCTGCGCGCGACTGAGGGCGTGCTAAACGTTGCCGTGATCGCAAAACTTCAAATTACCGCTTTTTAAGCTTAACTTTTTTATCGCTTATCATAATTTTCCCGTTAAATATTCCTACAATCAGGTAGTTCTACTATAAAATTGATAAAACGGCACACACTTTGGTGGACCATGATTAGTTCCGATTTCGGCCGCGCGCAGACTTATCTTGCGCGCACTCTATGCGTCATGGGTGTCGTGTCCTTGTTTTCGGGGGCGCTGATGACGAAAATGAGGTCGAAGTCAAAATCCAAGATGGCGGCTGTGAAATTTTACAAAATATGCGTCATGGGTGTCGCGTCCATAGTTTTCGGGGGTGCTGATGACGAAAATGAGGTCGAAGTCAAAATCCAAGATGGCGGCTGTGAAATTTTACAAGATATGCGTCATGGGTGTCGCGTCCATAGTTTTCGGGGGTGCTGATGACGAAAATGAGATCAAAGTCAAAATCCAAGATGGCGGGTGTAATTTTACAAGATATGCGTCATGGGTGTCGTGTCCATGGTTTTCGGGGGTGCTGATGACGAAAATGAGGTCGAAGTCAAAATCCAAGATGGCGGCTGTGAAATTTTACAGGATATGCGTCATGGGTGTCGTGTCCATTGTTTTCGGGGGTGCTGATGACGAAAATGAGGTCGAAGTCAAAATCCAAGATGGCGGCTGTGAAATTTTACAAAATATGCGTCATGGGTGTCGCGTCCATGGTTTTCGGGGGTGCTGATGACGAAAATGAGGTCGAAGTCAAAATCCAAGATGGCGGCTGTGAAATTTTACAAGATATGCGTCACGGATGTCGAGTCCATGGTTTTCGAGGGTGCTGATGACAAAAATGAGATCTACGTCAAAATCCAAGATGGCGGCTGTGAAAATTTACAAAATATGCGTCATGGGTGTCGCGTCCATAGTTTTCGGGGGTGCTGATGACGAAAATGAGATCAAAGTCAAAATCCAAGATGGCGGGTGTGAAATTTTACAAGATATGCGTCATGGGTGTCATTTTCGTCGTCAGCACCCCCGAAAACAATGGACACGACAGACATGACGCATATTTTGTAAATTTTCATAGCCGCCATCTTGGATTTTGACTTCGACCACATTTTCGTCATCAGCACCCCCGAAAACCATGGACTCGACATCCGTGACGCATATCTTGTAAAATTTCACAGCCGGCATCTTGGATTTTGACTTCGACCGCAATTTCGTCATCAGCACCCTCGAAAACCATGGACACGACACCCATGACACATATTTTGTAAATTTTCACAGTCGCCATCTTGGATTTTGACTTCGACCTCATTTTCGTCATCAGCACCGCCGAAAACCATGGACAGGACACCCATGACGCATATCCTGTAAAATTTCACAGCCGCCATCTTGGATTTTGACTTCGACCTCATTTTCGTCACCAGCACCCCCGAAAACCATGGACACGACACCCATGACGCATATCCTGTAAAATTTCACAGCCGCCATCTTGGATTTTGACTTCGACCTCATTTTCGTCTTCAGCATTCTCGAAAACCATGGACTCGACATCCGTGACGCATATCTTGTAAAATTTCACAGCCGCCATCTTGGATTTTGACTTTGACCTTATTTTCGTCATCAGCACCCCCGAAAACCATGGACTCGACATCCGTGACGCATATCTTGTAAAATTTCACAGCCGCCATCTTGGATTTTGACTTCGACCTCATTTTCGTCATCAGCACCCCCGAAAACTTTGGACGCGACACCCGTGACGCATATTTTGTAAAATTTCAAAGCCGCCATCTTGGATTTTGACTTCGACCTCATTTTCGTCATCAGCACCCCCGAAAACTATGGACGCGACACCCATGACGCATATTTTGTAAAATTTCACACCCGCCATCTTGGATTTTGACTTCGACCGCAATTTCGTCATCAGCACCCCCGAAAACTTTGGACGCGACACCCGTGACGCATATTTTGTAAAATTTCAAAGCCGCCATCTTGGATTTTGACTTCGACCTCATTTTCGTCATCAGCACCCCCGAAAACTATGGACGCGACACCCATGACGCATATTTTGTAAAATTTCACAGCCGCCATCTTGGATTTTGACTTCGACCTCACATTCGTCATCAGCACCCCCGAAAACTATGGACACGACACCCATGACGCATATCCTGTAAAATTTTACAGCCGCCATCTTGGATTTTGACTTCGACCTCATTTTCGTCATCAGCACCCCCGAAAACCATGGACACGACACCCATGACGCATATCCTGTAAAATTTCACAGCCGCCATCTTGATTTTTATTTTGACCAACCCCTCCCTGCGTTCATATAGTCACATACTTAGTATACACCTCTGTCCTACCCTTCGGAGAATACAGGCGTGATAATATGGAATCTCATTTCTCGGTTTTGCCCTAAATCCTTTGCGTAATAAATGTCGCGCAAGTGTCCTATCGCGGAAGTATATACGCGCAAATGTCTTTCGCGGAAAAGTCAGTCGCGCAAGTGTCGGTCGCGCAAGTGGGTTCGCGCAACAGTCTAGTCGCGGAAACGTCCAGTCGCGCAAGTGTCTAGTCGCGCAAATGTCTAGTCGCGCAAAAGTCCATTCGCGCATTTGTCTAGTCGCGCAAAGGGAGTCGCGCAAGTGTCTTTCGCGGAAATGTCTTTCGCGCAAATGTACCAGATCCCTAATAATATCCATATCCAGATCCGAAATGTCATATCCCTAACAACGCTGCTGACGGCTGTTTCTTTTTTTTGTATTATAACTTTCGTGAGACACATTCATATTTATGATTATTTGCGGTTTACTCACGTGCATTTTTTCGGGATTCGGGATAGTTTCGGACCCAAACGGAGCCCTCGGAGCCCTTATTCATGAGCTGATCGCGCGGCGAGGTCGCGAGTCGAACTATGTTTCGTTTATTTTTTGCAACTACATATTTTGTTAAAAGAATTAGCCTCTAGTCCTTTACATAACCGAGTCCTTATCATATGTATAAATATAAAGTCTTGAGTGCCCATCGTCGGAATTGAAAACAATTTGAAACTGGATTGACTAGCTGAGATTCCGTACTAGCTACACATGATTCTCGGCCATCAACCTGCTTATGCAAACAACTGTAATAAGCGAAATCGATACAAGTTATGTCTCTACTACAACTCGACTACTAGTAGGTACTGGTAGGTAGTAAGGTACTTGTACCGTTTATTCCCGAGGTAGTATTTTTATTTTATCTCTTTATGTGAATGTCTTAAAAAGTATAAAAACTATTTTTGTATAACTTTCGTGAGACACATTCATATTTATGATTAACTAGCTTTTGCCTGCGGCTTCGCTCGCGTTAATTTAGAATTTAACAATCAACTCTTAACACACTACTAGTTTCTATAATATAATCATGATTCGAAAGACACGTGGCGCCATCTATAATCATAAGAACGTTATTGTTGTTTTTCTCGGGAACAGTACTTTTTTTCGGGATGAAAGGTACTCTATGTCCGTTTCTGTACACCTGACAACGTATATGCAAAATTTCAGGATGATCGGTTCAGTGGGTTAGGCGTGAAAACGTAACAAACAAACAAACTTACTTTCGCATTTATAATATTAAGTTTGGATTACCGTTTACTCACGTACATTTTTCGGGATTGGCCGACTAGTTTCGGACCCAAACGGAGCCCTTAATCATGAGCTAGCTGAACACGCGGCGAAGTCGCGCGTCAAACGTAGAAGAACGTGAGTAAACCGTAACTAATCATAAAGTACAAACATGCAAATACAATATCTAGCTTTAATTCCGCTGAACAAGATCGCTACTTTGGATGCAGTATGCAGCACCACCCTCACGACCACAAGTTTATGCACATGCAGAAAGAGTAAAAAAATAAAGCAACCAAACCAAAACACATAATATAATCATAAAGATAAAAACTAGGAAGCGGTGAAGGGCAAGCGTTTTTAGGGACTGTATTTTGTGATCCTAAATATGACTTAAATGTAAACACGATCATAGCTGAGGAGACATACCTAGACTTCAGCGTATTTTTATGTCTGTGAACAGCCATTTCTCTTAAACTATTGACTTTTGGGGAAAGTTGTAGAACAAAAGTTATTCATTATTAAAGGTACTGTAACAGCCTTTCGGGTTAGTACCCCCTTTCCGACTAACCGTGTATAATCTTCTTCTTTGAAGCCATTGTCGTTGATAGGAACAGTTTTTCTTGCGAATTTGTCTAACGACCTGCGATGAGTCCCATCAGTGGAATCTCATCGGACAAATCACGTCACACCCGGACAGTCCGGTTGAAAACCGGTTGGTAGGTAACGTAACACGTTAATCTTCTTCATTATAGGCATGGTTATCCAATTCTCCCGTTATTTTGTTACCTAGTCTCAGCTGATGGAGCACACGATTACAATTACCAGAGATACAGAGGTTCCTTTATACCAGGGTTACTCAAAGTGGGGTACGCGAACCCCTAGAGGTTCGCCATTCGACGGCAGGGGGTTCGCGACAAGATTTACGTAATGGTGGCTTGCCATATGCGACATGAAACAAGCACACCCATCACCTTAATATTAAAAAGATATTTCTTTTGGCACATTATTTGTTACCTTTTATTGAAATAAAAACCTTATTTTCTTCAACAGTCAATTTTATTATTTTGTTTGGGGGGGAGGGGGGATTTAATTAGTTTGTTGGGGTTCGCTGCCACCTGGAAACTTTAACAGGGGTGCGTGGAGCCGAAAGTTTGAGAAACCCTGCCTTATACCCAACTGGCTCTCAATTACACACGACGGAACACAGTAAACTCATCATCATTCAGCCAAAAGACGTCCACTGCTGGACATAGGCCTCCCCCAAGCATCGCCACATAAACCGGTCCTGTGCTTCTTAGCAGCCCATGCTCCGCCATTCCCTAGGCCGCTACCGTGACCAGGGCTAGCATGATGGCCGAGGACTAGGGGCCGTTGTTTCTTTGTACTATCCATGTTGCGGGTTTGCTATAATCGCTACGCTTGGCAAGCGGGTTGGCGATCGCAGTATGGTTGTTAAAGTACTTAGAGAACCTTGCTGCCTATCCTCTAGTGCAAAGGTTCTCAAACTTATTTCGTCTACCGCTTACTTTGAGAATCAATTATTTTCTAGCGCCCCCTAAATTTCTTAACTTTACTAATCACAATCGCAATCATTACATTTACCGCCCCCTTATAGGCCTCTAGCGCCCACAAGGGGGCGTTATCGCCCACTTTGAGAAAGACTGCTCTAGTGAATCCCTTAGTCGTCTTTTACGACACCCATAGGAAGAGATAGGGTAGTGCTATTCTTTACGACCGGCACCACACAGATACACAGTAAACTGCTTAGCTTTAATGTGAGGGTGGTAGCTAGCCAGGCGGACCGTATAGATTCTACCACCAAGCGTGCTGGGTTTTGTTGAATCTTACAACACAGGTCTATACCCGGCGTGCGGTGAGGAAGTTTTATATTCTATTCCGTATCTAGTCGGGGGACGGGCGGCATTATTATGTTAATTAAGGTACAAGTCCGAGACGGGCTGCAAACTGCAGACTGCATCCGCAGACCGCAACTCGCCGTCCGAATAACACCTTTAATGTGCACACCTTAAAGGTAGTATTCCAAGGGCGACCGCAAACTGCAACCGCAGATGACAGCAACAGACAAGCGACACTACTGGTCCATACAAACCAATGTGACTTGCGGTCTGCGGTTGCAGTCTGCAGTTTGCAGCCCGTCTCGGACTTATATCTTTATGTATTTATTGCCCTTCAGCTATTTTGTTTATTATCTCAAGGGCTTAAGGTTGGAGATACTAAAATATTTGTATCCATTCCATCTAATTTGTAATTCTGCTTGTAGTTCCAAACTTCATTAATATAGAAATGCCGATCTGTTTAGGAGTTTGCTGTTGACATCTCCGATAGTTATATTATAGGCATTTTGATTAGTTTCGTAACTATTGCCATATTACGCATGACGGTTCCGTTTTGATGCTTAATATTCTTGGAAAAAATCTTTTGAGATGTGTGCTTTACCATGCATAGGTTTTATTTAAGTCTTGGGCTTCCGAATACAAAGAGGAACAAGCAAAAGAGAATCTCACTTCTTCTCTTTTTTGTATCCTCAATTTATATAATTAATAAATGCAATTAAAATTACCTGTTTTGTGTGTATAGACTCGAATAATTTATTTACTTGACAGCCAGATTTGTATACTCGTAGCTGGGGAGTTTGTTGCGCCGTTTCTTCTTCACAGCATAAACACTAGGAAGCGATGAAGGAAGGGCTTTTTTGGAGGCTGTCTATTGTAACATTGACGTTCAAAAAGAACTAAGTAATTGTAGTCTATTTTGAATAAATGAGTTTTGAAGTTTAATTCTGATTATTTAAGGTGAATACGATCAGTCAGCCCGCGTTTTTTTTAAGACTGAAGTCAGACGAGCGTAATTTACGCGGCTCAAAATGAGTCGGCGTAATCTTTTCGAAGGATTTAGTACGTAAATCCTTTTAAAAAATTACGCCGACTCATTTTGCGTCCTGTAAATTACGCCGACTCAATTTGAGCTGCGTAAATTACCCTCGTCGGGCTTCAGCCTAAGTTTTGTTAACTTATCGAGTACTGTAATTATAGACACAATAGATAAACTATGGCACTGACGAACCGGATCGTCGGTCGGGCCGCTAGCGGTTAATTACTAGAAATAGAACGTAGAAGATGTTCTATCTTTAAGACGTAACTAAGTTTATGAATTAGCTATCTCATATTGCATTGTATTAATAATGTGTGTGTTCATTTATCTTACAGTCTGACATGGATATAAACGAACGTGGCGAAATAGACAACTAACATGAAATGTACTGGATCTGACAGTGTTTTGACATCTTCCTTCATTAGCAGCGTCGCCATCGACGCCGTTCATTTAGAGCAGTCTTTCTCAAAGTGGGCGATAACGCCCCCTTGTGCGCTAGAGGCCTACAGGGGGCGGTAAAAGTAATGATATCGATTTTGATTTTTAAGATGTAAAGTTAATAGGGGGCGCTAGAAAATAATTGATTCTCCATGTGCTGATATAATCACGCAAGGTAACTCCGAGCATAGTTCTCCCTTTGGGTGACCTTGAGCCTTCTTATGAGGCCCACTGTGTGTGACCACGTTTCAGTGCCATATGTAATCACTGGCAACACGCACTGGTCAAAGACTTTCGTCTTGAGACACTGCGGTAGTTGGGACGAAAAGATCTACGTAGCTTCCCGAACGCTGCCCAGCCGAGTCGGATTCGACGATTGATCTCTTTCTCGAAGTAGGACCTACCTAACTGGACAGTTAGTCCTAGGTAAACATAATCGGTAGATGCAATAAGTTTGAGAACCTCTGATTTAGAGCCATGTCGGACTGTATAGTTATAACGACACATTTTACTGTATTTCTATCAAACATGAAACAACATTTCTTTCGGTCGAATATTTCTCACGATTATTTTCTTGTAGTCATTTATATTTTTCTCTGGCAGGTAACAGAGGACCTTTTCATAAAACGGCTTCATTTGGGACGTTAATTGAAAATATTATGTGAACGAAAAAATATCGTAGCGAAATAACTCGAGAAACTTTATAATTTATCATGAGAAACAGACTTTCCGAGGCGTTTTTGTCGATTGTTCGTCTCCAGTTGGTATAGGACGGCATTCTTTTCAATTAAGTCTATAATTGCGTGCCACATCCATTCGTATAATCGAAGCACACAATCATTTGTTCAGTAATTCCACTCCATACAAGCTCTGCACACATAAACCCCGTAGGTACTGGTAATCTTGCTAATATTATAAACGTGAATGTTTGGATGTTTGTTAAGTAATCAATCACGCCTTAACGGCTGAACCGATTTGTATACATATTTGGCACGCAGACCTACCATGAACTTTATTAGGACATAGGATACTTTTATCCAGTTACTTGAAGTTATTTCCACAAGGATGCGCGTGAAACCACAGGCAACATTTAGTCTTAAATAAAAACAAACCTTTACTCGGAACATGTTAGGCTTTTTGGCTTGGTCGGCTTTCGTTTGGTATTTGTATACAAAATCGCAGCAACTAATTTCGAGTTGCAGCACCGCTGCGGTCGCGGAAGACCTTTTATTATTGGTCATTAAAAAAACCCCTACTTCCCTACTGAATAGATGCTAAAGTAACTCTGTCTGTGACGCTTTCACGCCAAAACCGCTGAACCGATTTTGATGAAACTTGGTGCAGAGATAGTCTGGAACCTGGAGAAGGACATAGACTACTTTTATCCCGAAAAATACGGAATACGCGATAAACGAAATCTACGCGGGCGACGCCACGAGCTATTCTGTGCCTATAGTATGAAACAAAGCTTCTTAGAAAAATGTCTGGCTAACTTGTAATACCAAGTCAGGTTTTTCTATTTTGGGATGTGGCAACCCTAATCGCGATAGCGTGTGCGTATTTTCATGTAGTCTACGCATAGTGGACCTTCTGTGTTGTATTTCGTGATGATAGCAAGGAACTTGCTTGTTGTCCACGCGACTTTTTTGTCGCTGTTACGCGTCGCAATTGATTTTGCATGCGGTACACCTGCTGTGTTGACAAACAGCCCAGCGTATTGTTTTCGCTTCATTATGTGGTACATTGTATGTATGGACACGATTTCCCTATCGGGGTAGCCCAAACGAAAGTGATTTATTGTATCCGCTTAAAGATAATAGATGTTTAATATGTAAAGTAGATACAAACAATAAAAAAAATATAACTACCACACTTCCAAAGTCATTTATTCAAAATAGACTAGAATTACTTGTAACTATGTTCACCCAAAAGTGAGTCTTGAGTGTCTTGACATAGCGGTCATTTAGACTGAGAGGACAGCGATCGAAAAAACGTAAACGACATCATCAAAAACCGTAAAATAGCGATGTTATCTATGTTTTGTTTTTATTATTTGATATTCTTTGTATGGTAACTTTTTGTAGAGAAACGTCAGGGCTCACCTTACGGTGAAAAGTGTGTAGTTCTTTTTGAACGTCACGCGGTTACGCACTGCATCCGATCCGAATCCGTGAAAATACGTTCCGAAGTAGCCATAGAACTATTTGTATGGTAGTTTACGGACTACATCCGGCATCCGATTTCTATCCGTCATCCGTGAGTCTCCAATTCGTAAGAAATATTGACGGACCGAAGTAGCCGTAGTAATTTTTGTATGAACGCTTTCGCACTACCTCGGATTCAAATCGGACGCCAAATGAATATGCCAAAGATGGCTTCTGAATTGTTTGAATTTGGATCAGAGATCGGAATAGTGCGTAAGCAACATCCGAATTCGGTCCGAGATTTTTACTCTAGATCGGCATTTTCACGGATTCGGATCGGATGCAGTGCGTAAAGCAATATCCGATTTATTTATTTTTTCTATTGGACTGCTGTAGGTCGTCCTAGGGGACGGTTTCTACGTAACCGGGCAGTTATTGGCGTGACCTGAAGGGTCTCCAGCCAATGGGGGGGGGGAGTAAAACACTTAACCTAAGCTAACTACTCGTACTACACTAACATCATGACTACCTGCAACAACAGCACTAAGGGCGACCCCTAGTGGGACTCGGACCTCGGCTTAGGGCGTTGCTGGCGTGGACTTAGGGTGGGGAGACAGCTTGATGAGGGCTGAATTATCGGTGTGACTGCGGAGTCTGAAGAGACGACCGGCTCTACGACGGGAGAGCTCGGTGGATCGTGACCGGCGATGGCGGGACGTCGCGACGGGCCTCGTCGGCGAGGATGGTATGCCGGACGGCGGCGGACGTTGTGTATTGTGCTGGTCGATTTACTCGCCTCCTGGAGGAGGGTTATTTCGTCATCGGGTTCTAAAAGTGTGTGCCTGGGACGGCGAACTTTACTTATGAGAGAGGGACTGTAGTCGGCCGCTGCGGCGACTAGAGGGTTTGGATGGAGGGGGGCAGTGTCGAAGTAACGCTTGGAAATGCGTTTGAGGTATTGCCTGATGGTTGTCATTTTTAGATCGAGATGGAGTTGGACGTTACGCATGAACCACGGGGCGGCCGCGGCTCTGCGCAACACTCGATTCTGGAGGGTTTGGAAGGATTTGAAACGACAAGGCTTAACGTGTGCGAACACGACGCTAGCGTAAGTCAAGATGGGGCGGATGCACGTCACGTAGATTCTCAGCTTATTTCTAAGTGACAATTTACTGCGTGCTCTAAGGATGGGGTGGAGGCGACCGACAGCGAAAGCGGCGCGAGCGCGCACCGCTTTGATGTGGTCTCGGAAACTCAGATGGTGGTCTAGGATAACCTCCAGGTATTTGGCTTTCATCTCCCAAGGGATCTGTTTGCCGAACATGAGGACGGGACGGATGTGGGTGTGGGAATAACCGTGTCTCTCGAAAAGAACGGCTGCGCTCTTTTCAGGATTCACCTCTATTCTCCATTTCCGGAACCAGACCCCGAGGGCGTCGGCTGCGGTTTGAAGGGTTTGAGAGATGCTATCGAGACTCCTACCGGAATAGTAGATAGCCGTGTCGTCGGCGAAGAGAGCCAACTTGGCCAAGTCACGTTTGGGAATGTCGCTGGTGTACAGCGTGAACAGAAGGGGCGATAGCACGGAGCCCTGAGGGACTCCGGCGCGGATGGGGTGAGGGGACGAGAGGGTGCCTTCTAGGCGATAGCGGAAGGAGCGATCCGACAGAAAGTCTCGAATGATGAGCACGAGCCGGTCCGGCACGTTGAATTGGTACAGTTTGTATAATAAACCGTTGTGCCAGACCTTGTCGAAGGCTTTCGCTACGTCGAAGAAGAGCATGCCCGTTTTGTACGAGCGCATGAAACGGGAGCTAATGTGTTCGACTATGCGGTGCAATTGTCGAATGCAACAGTGCTGGGTTCGAAAACCGAACTGTTCGTCGGGGATGAGTTTACGGGAGTCAGCGAAATCCCTTAAACGGATAGCAATATCCGAATTCGGTCCGAGTTTTTTATATTATATCCGTATTTTCACGGATTCGGATCGGATGCAGTGCGTAATCGCTCTTAGTCTACAAGTTTAATACGTTAGCAATTCTACGTTAGGTTGTAATCTAAAGATGTGATGGCAACAGTTTTATCGAGTTATTTGACGATCTAGGAGTGCATTAAAAATCGAAAATAACTGAAGATCATAAATTACGAGTTTGAAATAAAAATAGTCAATTTGCCGACCAAGATAGTGTATAAACAGAACTATGAGTAACTAGTTTTCGGTATAGGCTTTTCCTTTAAGTAACTATCTAATACATTGTATTTTCTGTGAAACAGTAATTACTTTTAATATTAATAGGCCGATAAAACCTAGAATGAATAGGAGCTTAAAAGGTTTAGGTTATTTTGTTCTATTTTTATTTTATACTAGCTCTGCCTGCGACTCCGTCCGCGTGGAAGTCGGAAACCAATATTGTGTCGCAAGAACTTAACTTTCTTCTTGATAACTTTAAATTATAATATCTTTTGATTGAGCGAATCGATAACGATGAAAAAAAGTACTTAAATGTTACTACGAGATATGTACGCACAATATACTTATATATTTGTCCATAAAAGTCCACCGCATAGAATTAGTACTTTTTACGTAAAGCGTGCACACATAAAACCGACAAAAATTCCAAAAATGATCGAAATTGATTCTAATGGTTTTCCTTAAACAATCCCGTTATTTTTTTTTTATATTTCCCTTGTACAGACACGCCAAGCCTACAGATTTATTATTATGAACTGTATTTTTTTTATATTTCCTATGTACAGACACTCCAAGTCTACAGATTATAGTTTTTTTTTTAACAGCAACTTTTTTTTCATTATAATTCTATACCTATGATCAACAAATATAACAAAGATTGATGCATGTTTTGTTTTAAACATTCGAGTTTAACAATACGTCCTTGGCGTATTGTGTCAAAATAATAAACAAATGAAAGTGATTGTCAATTTGAGAGAATAATATTAATTGCTATGTATTACAAATAAATAAATAGTTAGTTAGTTTTAAACTTTCGGCTGTGTTACGACAAGGTTGCGAAAAAAACAAACAATGTTTTACGTAATCTGTTCACAATTAATGTCAAATGGTTTGTTTTAAATGATTGTTTATTTTATGTAACTATAACTATAAGTGCTGGCATCTGTTCTATACTCGTAGTATGTTGGCTACACCTGATTTCTCCAAGAATTCCTAAGTTCATACGGTAATAATCATAAACGTAGAAACAGGTACCCAGCACGGTGGCTAATGAGCTTAGTACAGGGAAACGCAAATGATGCCGAAGATAATTACAAAACATTAATTAGTTGTTTTATGATATTTTTGTATCACAACGGTCCCGATTCTGTTATACACAAACTAAACTTAATTTATGCTATTGCACTCTTTTTCACTCTCATAAAATAAGAAAGAGACGGACGTAAATAATAGCTGTCAAATTCAGTTGAACTAAAATTGCCATACAAAAGAGAACCGGAAAAATTGGTCTACATGACCAATAACAACCACATATATGTCATTAGATAGATATTTTAATATACTGCAACAACTTCTATGGCGGCTCATTTCAAATTGCTTTGTGAAACCATGTTTCGTAGGTTAGTTTAGGTAATTTTATGTTGTATTTTGTTATGTAACAAAAAACAAGTAGATTGAGTGAACAGTGTTATAATTATAACGTAACAAATATAGTTTTTAGACGGCAAGTCAATGTCGTGTCGATTAAAAACACGGTGTAGTTCAAGGTGTAGTTTGACATCTCTAACTTAGTTCTTATCTATCACTATCCTTTTCTCGCACTATCTGTTAGTAAAAGATAGGTAGCAATTCTCTAATTTAGTTTGATTGATAAACAAGAGAATTGACACCAATATCTTCAATCATCAACCACCCACACACAAACATACACACACGTTCACACGCGCGCTCATGCGCAAACAAACACACGCAAACACACACACGCAAACACACACACTCACACACACACAAACACAACAAACACACACACAAACACACCCACGCGCACACAGAAACACATGCATGCACGCACTTCACACTTGCTAGCTACTTGCCCCTTGCGGACACAACCACTTGAAAACTAACTTTATTTTTCTTTATTTTCTTTTATTAATTGTAAAGGTACATACATATACTTACAGCAAGATTGTTAGTCTTGTAAGTCTAAATTTATGTTTACACAGGGAGAGCGAGGTTTTCCCAACACAAGTATCATTTGATTACTTTCTGGGAAGCCCCGGCAACTTACTTGTAAAGATTTACTGAAATAAAAACCTTTTTATTTATTTTATCTTACGTAGTCTAGATTTCCATATAGTTGAGACACATGCCGATAATCTATTAGTGTCAGTTTTTAGCATAATAGCTATAGTGCATGCGAATGCTAATATCGAATGCTTCTCACGATCCTGCGAACTTTGGAGCCGAGCACGACACCTGATGACGAAGATAACGTTGCAGAATGGAACGTGTAAAAGTAGGCTTTTGTGCGGATGAGCGTGGTGTTGAAGGTCAAGGGAAGGGGATCAAGGGGGGGAAGGGACCAAGGCTTCTATGTAGTAGTAAAACAGTAGCCCTTTCTAACAGATGTCTTTTACGATCCATAACTTACAGAAAGCGATAGATTTTCTATTAATAATTTTTATTGCTGTAAATTCCGATTTACCGACGTTAGTTGATTAACAACTGGTGAAGTTTTATCTTAAGAATAAAGACGTTTTGATGTATTTGTATTTTCTCTACGAAAGGCAAGCATATGCTGTCAAAACTTTAAACTTGAGTATTTATTAAGTAAATATATTTTCATTTGTTCATACTGACGTCCGTGGAGTACAAAGGTTCCAGGTGTAAACCAGCGCCAAGTTCCTGTGCTTAGCATTAAGCTGATCTGGATACTTGTTGTAACTTGTTTGGTCCGGCCGTAAGATACAATGTAACAAAACATTTTTTTGTTCTTTTTTTCCTATTTCATAATAAAATTATGTATGTATTTTTCTTCCTTTTCTTTTTTTTATATTTCAAGATATCACAGGTTGGTAAAATCGGATCTAAGCGTATTAGAGCTATAAGTAAATATTTTAAAAGCACCTTTATAAGTAATATTTTTATGTTTTTAAGTCTAGATGGCGCCGGCGTTTCTCTCTATCTGTGAGAATAAATGCCGAAACAAAAAAAAATTCTGAGGTAGAGGTTATAATATGTAGATAAGTCTAAGGAATTAGGTTTAGAAATATGATACAAAATATTACAATGTCAGGACTTTAAAAGAGAACTTGACCTCTGAGTTCGGACGAGACTCACAGACCGCTTTAGACTTTACTTTGCTAAGTGTTTCATTCGAATATGAATATTATTAGTATACAATTTAATTTCATATTCGTATGAAATGTTTATTCACATTCGCTTATACTAATACGAACATAAGGTTCATATTCAAATGAAACGGTTACTTAGCAAAGTCTAAATGCGTTTTATGAATCTCGTCCTAACTCAGGTCAAGTTCTCTTTTAAAGTCCTGACATTGTAATATTTTGTACTATATTTCTGAAGATTACTGTACGTGTTGGGTAACTGTAAGTAAAGTAAGCAATTACTTTTTAAATAAATAAATAACCCAATTCCTTAGACTTATCGATTTTAATCTCTACCTTAATAATAATGTTGTACATCCCTTTCTTTAAGCGACCGCGCACACTATGCGACCTGTCGCTGCGTCAGCGACTTGACGCAACGATAGTCTGCGGTCGACAACTTCTATACAGGATGTAAATAAATTCGTGTAATTCCTTCAAACCACATGATCTATTAATGGTATAGATTAACCCCGAACGGGATTTTAATTGATTAAAAATAAAATAAAGTTTTTCTTCCCAATTATTTTTTTATGTGATAGAAAATTTCGATGCCATGCATAAATGAATGAAGGCACGGCGACACATTGATAGGAACGACTAGCGCAATATCGCTCTACGCAGTCAGTTAACTCGGGACGCTAAAATTACTCAGTTACAGAATATAATGGTTCATTTTTTGAAAACTTTTTTTTGTTGGTTCTTTTCTGACAAAAACCTATGCAGGGTCAATCAGTGTCACCAGTAGATCACGCGGTTTGAAGAAATTACACGAATTCGTTTACACCCTGTATATTTTTGTTGCGCTCCGCACACTTGTCGTTGAGTCGTACTATTCCGAACTGAGCTGCCAACGGCAACTGCCGACAGCACGTGCAGCGACTGCATGAAGTCGCACCACGCACGACACTCGCCACACCAGCGTCACCTCTAGCCGCTGCACGTGCTGTCGGCACTTGCAGTTGGCAGCTCAGTTCGGAATAGTACCTTTAGTCACTGTCATGCACTGTGCGTCTTGTTGCTGCATCTAGTCGCTGCAACAAGACGCACAGTGTGCACGGGCCCTAATACAATCGAACAAAGTTCTCAATCGTCTGTTTGTATGTTCAAAAAATCATAAATGTGACTGAATAAACTAAAATAAGATTTTCAACCCCCACAATTCTTGAAGACAAGTTGACAAATAATAATAATTATTCTAGACATTATTAAGTACGACTAGTTTCCTTACTCAAGCCAATATACTGGCAACTATTAATAAAATAGCTACCTCGAAGTATAGCTTTGTAAACGGGTTCCAAGGTGTCGTGTATGGGAAATGTTCGTAATTACCTATGGTGTAACAGGAAAACGTCTCATATTAACCGTGGGCTTATGCCAGATAAGGGTATAAATGATATTTATAGCTGGCAAATCTAATCATGTTACGTATGATACGTGACAGGTGTACTATGCATATACTTCGTGAGTTAGGAATAAAGTAAATAGGCATGTTGACAGCATCAATAAATTGCAAATCTAATTAGTCCGCCAGTTAGAGTTTTGAAAAATAATGGTCACGTATTTTTTCTTTTGTTAAATCTATGAATATTTGGAAAAATAAAACGCATCAAAACTCGAGAGTGGGGGCTTGTGACGTCAGAAGCAAGTAAAAATTGTACTTGCTTGTGACGTTTTGCCAATTTTAAAAGTGTCGTATCTTCGTCAATTTTGGTTTACGTAACAAAAGAAAAAAATACGGGTCAAATATTTTTTGATAATCTAACTGACGGACTAATTAGTTTTTTTCAGTCAAATACCCTATTATAAATTAGCAGTTTCAGAAGTCGGGGCTAGAATAGATAAATAGAAAAAATATTTACTTAAAAAAAAACACGTATTTGTCTTAACTGTTCATGACACTATGATCAAAAATGTCATTAAAGTCAGAGTTTTGTTAAAACATGAAAAGAAATCATAACTCGAAAACTACAAAAAATCGCAGAACACACATGGGGGTGATTCGGGTACGTCTAAGGGTGCTCTACCTCTGGACTTCCGCTTGACAATATTTTTTGGGACACCCTGTAGGTATACAAGGTTAGTCGGAAAGGGGGTACTAATCCGAAGCCCACTTATAGTATCCCTGATGACAGTTTGAAAGCAAGTGTTAAAATTTCAAAAATCGATATTTTTTTTTTCCAAATAAAATGATTATTATTTTAGTTTTTTCAAAAATTCTTCATCCCTGCTTTAGTTAGGTACAAATTCAGAAAATGGTGCTTCTAATTCATGACCCCAAATATGACCTAAAATGTAAACACAGCTGATCATAACTGGGGATAGATAGATTTTAGAGATTTTTCTTTGAGATTTTTAGCACCAAACAGGTGCTAAAAATCTCAAAGAAAAATCTCTTAAACTACTGAGTTTTGGGAAAAGTTGTAGAACAAAAGTTATTCATTATTATGTGTACTTTAACACCCTTTCGGATTAGTACCCCCTTTCTGACTAACCTTGTATACAGTATGTTAACTAACGAATGGCATTCCCGTTAAGTAAGGCGCGAAAGTGACAACACTTCAGAAAAAAAAAACATTATTTCTGTCAACACACAACATATTGTCGTCCGTACAACATTTTAGTCAAGTGATGTGCAAAAAGAACACCAAAAAACAACACTTGACATCCTAGGTTAGAAGTTTTAGTAATTAATGCTAAAAACGGCCGTATTTGGTATTTATCGCTAAAACTTCGAATCCAGAAGCTCTAGTGTTGATATTTGGTGTTCGAAAATGTCTACAACACTTGACTAAAATGTTGTACGTACGAAATTTCAATATGTTGTGTGTTGACAGAAATAATACTTCTTTTCTGAAGTGGCACTTTCGCTGGGGGAAGCGCCTTAACCAGCAATACTACAGTGTCCGTACATACATACTAAAAAAGCCAATCAAAACAAAAAAAAAACATAAAAGCAACGAATAGGTACCATGCGCACTTGTCTACCAATTTGGAAAACACGGCAACATTGCATTTAACCTATCTACGCTACTATTTTGGTCTTAAACAGGCCGTATCGACTCGTTTGTTTTTCATTTTCTTTTTCTTCAGAACTTTCGCGGTCCCGCCTAATAATGACCCGCGTTTGGTGTGGTGTACGCTTAAATTAGACAGTTCTCTTGACAATGGTGCCGATTCTGTTATGGGACAAACTATACTTAATTTAGGCTATTGTCATCTTTTTCACTCTAATAAAATAAGAAAGAGACATGTGTAAATAAGAGCTGTCAAATTTAGTTGAACTAACAGTTCCATACAAATTTAGACGATATTTAAAACGTGTCGACTAAAAACACGGTGAAGTTCAAGGCGTAAACTAATTTGACATCTCCAACTTAGTCTATCACCGTCCTTTTCTCGCGCTATCTGTTAGTAAAAGATAGCAATTCTCTAGTTATAGTTTAGTTGGTGAACAAGAGAATCGGCACCAATGAACATTATTCGTTGCTAACAGGCCGAATCGTTGCGGCATCGTACAACATTATTGTTAAGCAATCGTTAAGAAATTAATTATTATCCCATTGTACTTGATAGTTTTTGTCCGCCCCCTCGATCGGTTTGAGTTTAATATATGTATATTGTCTAGCCCAGAGATTGCTTAATGATATACCCACGTTATGTAGTGCTACAAAAAGTGCTTCTTTATCGATCCTTTATCGAGTTAATTAAGAGGCTCGATTGAGGTTACTGTAACATCCTACTCCTCGGTAAAATGACCTTGTGCTGCAGATCCCACCATTGGCCCAATTCATACCGCCATCTAGTGATGTACCTACCCCAGAAACCGTGGAGTTTTTTTTTGACGACACGTTTGGTGCAGTGGCTAAGCACACGGAACAAAAATTTGTATGGCCTACAGATGGTTGCTTCGGGTCTGGGCGTTTGTGTACGTGAGATTTGTGTCTATAAACGCACCCACGATACAAGAGAAATCTTAGTGCGGGGCAACGTTATCTAAAAAAAAACTGTTATTCCCTACTAGCTGTATCCCCGGCTTTGTCTACGGAAATATAAGAATGCTGCTCATCACTCACAGTCAATAGCGTGATAATTAGTACTATTATAACCTGATCCGCTTTTTAATGAATGTGGCTGTCAAATTTCAACTGGATCTGTCCAAACACTAGCGTAAATATACCAACGGAAAAACAGTCAAAAATTCTAAAAACGTAATTTTTGCCATTAGTGTCGTTCCTTCCTAGGATGCGATGCAGTTATTTTTTTCCAAAAATGTTTAATGTATAGTTTTAGCATCGTTACGATTTTATTATACAAGATGTTTTTTTTATACCGTCAAAAATTTTTCTAGGCATTAGGTATCATTCAAAGATTCCATTTTTGAATAGAAATAGGTAGGTGAAATTTTCACCATAAAATAATTTTCCCGGAATAATTATCAATTTAGCGTGGTTACTAAGTCAAACGTGAAATACTACGCTTGTCGCTCATCTCATGAACAGAATCAGAAAAAGGGACTCTCTTACCATTTAGACCGCCCTGGACTGTGCTGGAACAAATTGAGCGCCACGATTCACTCCCGTTCGCCCTGTGGTAGGTCCGGCCCTGCATCAGAGTGAGAAAATTAGCCATTTTTTTTTTTCAAAAATCGATTGTAGTAATGAATCGGTGCCTAAAAAAAAATTTGGATGGTGATTCAAAAATATAGAGTTGCAGGAAATATTTTTGAATCATAGAACGAGTTTTTTAAAAAAACAAATTCCGTACACAGAAAACTACTTAGAATGAAAATATTCCCATGGCATCACGAACGTCATCATTTTTATTTGCTAGTGGTTTTAACAATCACTTAATCAAATATAACACCTCTGCTAGTTTAACAGGAAAATCACATAAGAACAAAATAGCCTATAAATCTTAGATTCTCGTTATGGATCGATGCGATTAACAAGATTGCGTCGGAGTATCGAACTGGCGACCCACGCCGCTTCACGGTAACCGGTCGCTGTTTGCACTAACCGTGAGAATTATGTTAAGACCATTTTGTAGGCTGAGATTTTGGTAGATTTTTTTTTTTTTTTTTTTTTTTTTTTTTCTTTTTTTTTTTTTTTTCTATTGGACTGCAGTAGGTCGTCCTAGGGGACGGTTTCTACGTAACCGGGCAGTTATTGGCGAGACCTGAAGGGTCTCCAGCCAATGGGGGGAAGTAAAATACTTAACCTAAGCTAACTACTTGTACTACACTAACATCATGACTACCTGCAACAACAGCACTAAGGGCGACCCCTAGTGGGACTCGGACCTCGGCTTAGGGCGTTGCTGGCGTGGACATAGGGGGGGGGGGGGGGGAGACAGCTTGATGAGGGCTGAATTATCGGGGTGACTGCGGAGTCTGAAGAGACGACCGGCTCTACGACGGGAGAGCTCGGTGGATCGTGACCGGCGGCGGTGGGGCGTCGCGACGGGCCTCGTCGGCGAGGACGGTATGCCGGGCGGCGGCGTTTATTGTGTAGTGTGCTGGTCGATTTACTCGCCTCCTGGAGGAGGGTAATTTCGTCATCGGGTTCTAAAAGTGTGTGCCTGGGACGGCGAACTTTACTTATGAGAGAGGGACTGTAGTCGGCCGCTGCGGCGACTAGGGGGTTCGGATGGCGGGGGGCAGAGTCGAAGTAACGCTTGGAAATGCGTTTGAGGTATTGCCTGATGGTTGGCATTTTTAGATCGAGATGGAGTTGGACGTTACGCATGAACCACGGGGCAGCCGCGGCTCTGCGCAACACTCGATTCTGGAGGGTTTGGAAGGATTTAAAGCGACAAGGCTTAACGTGTGCGAACACGACGCTAGCGTAAGTCAAGATGGGGCGGATGCACGTCACGTAGATTCTCAGCTTATTTCTAAGTGACAATTTACTGCGCGTTCTAAGGATGGGGTGGAGGCGACCGACAGCGAAAGCGGCGCGAGCGCGCACCGCTTTGATGTGGTCTCGGAAACTCAGATGGTGGTCGAGGATAACCCCCAGGTATTTGGCTTTCATCTCCCAAGGGATCTGTTTGCCGAACATGAGGACGGGACGGATGTGGGTGTGGGAATCACCGTGTCTCTCGAAAAGAACGGCTGCGCTCTTTTCGGGATTCACCTCTATTCTCCATTTCCGGAACCAGACCCCGAGGGCGTCGGCTGCGGTTTGAAGGGTTCGAGAGATGCTATCGAGACTCCTACCGGAATAGTAGATAGCCGTGTCGTCGGCGAAGAGAGCCAACTTGGCCAAGCCACGTTTGGGAATGTCGCTGGTGTACAGCGTGAACAGAAGGAGGTAGAATTTGAGGTCAGATAGGGTTAAGTAGCAATTGTGTGTAGTGTCAGTTAGATATTATGTTTTTTTTAAACGAATGGACTCGTTGTTTTTTAGACTTCCGTACCCAAAGGGTAAAACGGGACCCTATTGCTAAGACTCCGCTGTCCGTACGTCTGTCCGTCTGTCACCAGGCTGTATCTCATGGACCGTGATAGTTAGACAGTTGAAGTTTTCACAGATGATGTATTTCTGTTGCCGCTATAACAACAATTACTCAAAAACAGAATAAAATAAATATTTAAGGGGGCTCCAATAAAACAAACGTGATTTTTTGCCGTTTTTATAGACAATGGTACGGAACCCTTCGTGCGCGAGCCCGACACGCACTTGGCCGGTTTTTTTTTTAAATTCTAGTATGATGATAATGATGACGACGTTTAGTGCAGTGGCTAAGCGATTGGCTTCTGCGCTACGGGTTGTGTGTTCGATTCCCACACGGAACAAAAATTTGTATGGCCTACAGATATTTGTTTCGGGTCTGGGTCTTTGTGTATGTGAGATTTGTGTCTGTAAATGCACCCACGATACAGTAGAAAAAAAGTGCGGGAAGTTTAAAAAAAAATAACACTATCTTCAATTTTATTTGAAAGCACTAGCGACCCGCCCCGACGTCGCTCATTTAAGTTTTAAGCTTAAAACATTCCGGAAGAAATTACCTAAATTAAGATGAAAACCGTATCTAATTCCATTGAGTAAAAACACATGACAATCAGACAGATGCGAAAAGCGACTTCAATTTATAAATTACTAGCGACCCGCCCCGGCTTCGCACGTGGACGTTTAATAGCTTAAAATTAAAACCTTCCTCTTGGATCACTCTATCTATTAAAAAAAACCGCATCAAAATCCGTTGCGTAGTTTTAAAGATCTAAGCATACATATGAACAGACAGACAGCGGGAAGCGACTTTGTTTTATACTATGTTATGATATTTAGAAATAAAGTTATCAAGTAATTTTTATCTTCAAATTAACTTAAGTTCTAGGTACGTTAGTAAACTTAAGGACGAGTGAGATGGATAGGAACGTACTCGTAGCACAATCAGAAAACTTGAAATTACGTCGTAAAAATTTGCAAAATAGGTATGACCACAATTTTTTAATGAAATTGTCGTCTGGAGCCTGCATTTTGCTTATTTTTTCCTGCCTAAAAATTCAAAACGCCGAGCTGACTTTATTATTAGAATGTTTGCGGTTTTGTGAAAAGTCTGAGTGATAGGAATTAATTTTGTGTTACTTATGGTCGAATTTTCAATCTTCAGATAACTTTTATCTTTGGAATAAAGGCGGTTTAAGGGCGTATACATAAAGGAAGCAGATAACCAGCGCCGACCTACCAGCGCTTATTGGTGCTGGTCCGTGCAGGTAACCGCTACATAAAGGAAGCAGGGACTGGCATTTTTTTACAAAAATAAGCCTTGTCCAAATACAAATTCACGCAAATACAGCAACAAATGATGGCCTACCAGCGCTGATCGGAGCAGGTCGGAATTTGTCGGCGAAGTTCGGAGCTTATCGGCGCTGGTTCGCCACACAGTATAGAGACTACCTGCGCCGACTAACTGCGCGGACCAGCACCGACAAGCGCTGGTAGATCGGCGCCGGCAAACCGGTTTCTACTTGTATACGCACTTACATGTTTTCGAAACAAAAGTTGATAAAACGTCAAAATTATTCAGATAAAAGTTATCCAACGATTGACAAATCGCCGCACTTAATTTATAATAAATAAATATTTTTCAAGCAGCATAGCAGCAGTATCGTTTTGTAATAGTATTGTGAAGGAAACTCTTGTTAGACAGCATAATATTTTCCTAGTAAAATCTAAGGTAAGATGGGCACGTCGAGATCCAAGTATTTTGTTACTGACTGACATTCCATTCGGTTCTGTCCCTCACGGGAATTTCAGCAAGAAAACACTTTTAGCTACGCTCGTCTCTCGTCGTCCAAGTTTGCTATTTTCACTGTAATAACCTTATTTTTTTCTCGAATTAAATTCCAACAGTGAACCTAGTTAAACACCGTGCAGTATTATACATATTAAAACAGGACGGGATAGTGACATAATTTGTTATAATATGTATAGATAGACAACACCATTATCAGCCTGTAAACGTTCACTGAGCAACGTCTTCCTAAAATGTCCACTGAGCGACGTCTTCCTAAAAATGTCCACTGAGCAACACTTTCCTAAAACGTCTTGTACGGTTACATCGCACATTTATTAAGTGCGCTAGCATAAGTATTTTTACTAATGTAAATTGATATAATTACTTAAATTATTGAGTACACTTTCGACCGTATTATTGTGAACACGCTTTTACAATTAATAAACTTTATCAAGAAGTCAGCAAGATTAGTTTTCTTCCATCTCAACTTATCACATGTATTAGCAAGCAAGTGCTCGTACACGTCTACTGAGCAACGTCTACCTAAAATGTCCACTGAGCAACGTCTTCCTAAAGCCTCCACTGAGCAACGTTTTCCTAAACTGCCCGCTGAGAAACTGCCTAAAAGCAAGATATAAAGATACCGCGCGAGAATACTGTCGTAATCACGCTATGTTGTTATTAGTTTACAAGATACTAATAAAAGATAAAGCTTTTGATATTAGCGTGAACGACTAGAATAACTAATGATACTCTTAATATTATGGCTATTATTTACGTTGGATTAAGGGGGATATTATAGTATCATAATATGTGATGGTTGAAGCTCAAAATATGTGATGGTGTGACGGATGCTCCTGACATACATAATGAGCTGATTCGACTCTACACACCGAATAATTATCTCCGTAGCAGAAAACATCGACTGCTAGACGTGCCTTCGTGTCTGACTGCAGCCCGTGCTGCGTCTCCCGTACCGCGCGTGTTGACCGCACTAAATAAGCTCGTGGAAGCCAACCCGGACTGCGATCTATTCGCTAACAAATTCGCCAATTTAATGGCTGTGTGCCTACATTTTTGTGAGAACAATAGTATTTAATTGTTGTTATAAGTTTATGTTTTATGTTTGTACTTATTACAATGTTTGATTTATGTAATTGGTTTCTGAAGCCGTGTAAATCAATAAATAAATAAATTATATTTCTAGGATCATAAAGAGGATCATACCTCATAAATGATCTCTAGCTAGAGTCACATCTTTGTATGGCGAAATGATTCATATGTCTATATTACATTATCATATATCTATGACTCATAGATATATGATAGTGTAATAGCACCCTAACGCGGTACATACCATTGTTATCGGTTGACGGCAATCAAGGACAATGCAGCAAAAGCCAATACGAACATAATAAGCAAAATGGAAAAAGTGGAATAATCAGCTTTATTCACTCTGATACATTAAATGTAACACGCAAATAACATGGCCGCATATCCATCAGAATGCAATAGGAACAATATGCTACCTAAGGGCGTATACCCACATAAAGAAAGCAGGTAACCAGCGCCGACCTACCAGCGCTTATCGGCACTGGTCCGTGCAGGTAACCGCTACATACAGGAAGCGGGTAGAAGCAGGGGCTGGAATTTTTTAACAAAAATACGCCTTACTTCCTTGCAAATACAGCAACAAATGACGGCCTAGCAGCGCTGATCGGAGCAGGTCGGAAATTGCCGGCGCCGCGCCATTCGGAGCTTGTCGGCGCCGGTTCGCCACAAAGTATAGAGACTATCTGCGCCGACTAACTGCGCGGACCAGCACCGACAAGCGCTGACAGATCGGCGTCGCAACCCGCTTTCTACGTGTATACCTACTAATAATTTTGAATGTACTGTCATTTAATTTGACAGATTAATTAGGCTGTGCAAGCGACGCCACCATTAACTTAAAGAGTATAATAACCTGCAAAAATATAATAGTGTTAAATGCATTTATGTGGAAAATCAATCGGGCCCGTTCTGAGACTGAATGAAGGTTTAATTATTAATATTTCAATTTCTTATTTTACTCTCATGTCGGCACGAGCTAAAATAAGCAATTGGCATCTAACAAAAGAGTTTATTCAGCTCAATTATTCACGCAATCATCATTTGTGTAGTAGTAGTCTTGATATCGCCAGACTTTCACAATGAATAAGCAAACCCTAATTTGCTGAACATAACACTCAGCAATTTGCAAATAAACACTTTAAAAGCGTTACTCACAGTAATTTCGACACCGTTTCTCATGGGAACTTAAACAGAAAGTAATGCAATGCCGCTGATTTATAACTCATTCAATTTCATGTTTTACGAGAACAAAAACACCATGTAGGTAATTTATAGTTCATATTACTACGAGAACATTGCTAGTGAAATTAATGATTTGCTAGTTAGAAATACATTTTTGTATTACAATTTTAGTGAGACACAATCATATTTATGATTCAGCTCATGATTAAGGGCTCCGTTTGGGTCCGAAACTCGTCGGGCAATCGCGTCAAATGAACGTGGGTAAACCGTAACTAATCATAAATATCCTAATCCTAACTATCCTATCCTAACTTTTAATATTATAAATGCGGAAGTAAGTGTTATACCTTTTCACGCCTAAACCATTGAATTGATCATTTTGTATATACGTTGTCAGGTGTACAGAAACGGACATAGGGTACCTTTCATCCCGAAAACAGTACTGCTCTCGAGAAAAACAACAATAACGTTCATAGATGGCGCCACGTGTCTTTCGAATCACAATTGAATTATATTATTATAGAAACTTTAGTGGTAGTAGTGTTAGAGTTTTTTTGAGCTTAATTAACGCGAGCGTTGCCGCGGGCAAAAGCTAGCTAAAAATACATGACATACTTAACGAAGTTAGAATTTTAATACAGGTTTCTATTTCCATTTCAGCTTAATAGTTATTGTAAAAACCGTGTTTGCAACCATTTCGTCTAAATAAAACTATTTATTACCCCACTTCGGGAGAGAGGAAGGGTTATGAATCTTAACTGGCTATGTATGTAAGTATGTATGTAATCTTCTCTCGTGTTTGCACGAGGTAAAGATTAGCTAGTTGGCAAAGTTGGTAGTGTGTCTGAGTGCCCAGGGTGTGCCGGACGCACTTAAGTATCGTCGCTCGTGTAAGCACGTTTAATGCACCTCTCAAGTTTTAATCAAATTGCGGTCTCGGAGGCCATGAAAAAGCTTAAACTTAGTCTTATAAATTTTGATAATATTTCTCTTAAAGATGACTTGGTTTTACAGTCATAGAGCTGCATATTCTCGATCTTGAATGACATCTGTCACCGTGACAATCTTTCAGCGCGGTTATTGCGGATCCAAGACTATTGATTCAAAACACAAGCGTATCTTTTTTGTATAATTTCAGCTCCACCGATTGGTTGTCAGATTGCGTGTGTATTTCAATCTGTAGACAAGTTTTAATCTTCTCCACATCACAAAATAATAAGGCAATCTTAGCCCGCATTAGTTAAAAGTATCGAGTATAAAAGTTTTTTCGTGTTCCTAATTCCATTCAAACGCGGACACAACTCGAGCAATAATTATGTCTACGATTGCTACACTAGACCCGTGACTAGACGCTGTCACTGTCACTGTCAGACAGTACGAAATTAACGGCAAACTAAATTGCGTACTGTTTGAGTATTTAGCCATTAATATAGCAATAATTGCTGTATTAAGGTACGCGTCCATTGGCTCACGCCGGACGCTCCGCACGCACGGCACGCAACGGATTTTAGTTTGCTTTGTATGATTTCACATAGCTAGCGCTGCGTCCATTATCCGCGCCGGCCGCACCGAACGCATTTGTGAACGCAAAACTAAAATACGTTGCGTGCGGTGCGTCCGGCGCGGGCCAATGTACGCGTACCTGTAATATCCCAAGCGAGACGCCATCTTTTAATATTTTACGAACCTTTACTTTAAACTTGGAATTATTGTTACCGCTTTCAATCAAGTTCCCTATGAATAATTAAGCGCCTTAAACTCACGTGAAATAATTAGTTTAGAGGTACATAATTGAATTCTTAATTAAGTAACCGTGTTTCTTTTATCATGAATATGGAAACACGATGGCCAAATTGCGTAGAACCTAAAATTGTTGTTGTTATACAGGGTGTAAACGAATTCGTGTAATTCCTTCAAACCCCGTGATTTCCTGGTGACACTGATTGACCCTGCATAGGTTTTTTTTCAGAATCAACAAAAAAAAGTTTTCAAAAAATGAACCATGGTATTCTGTATCTGAGTAATTTTAGCGTCCCAAGTTAACTGACTGCGTGGAGCGATATCGCGGTTGTCGTGCCCGTCAGCTTTGTCGCCGTGCCTTCATTCATTTATGCGTGGCATTGAAATTTTCTATCACATAAAAATATTCTTGGTTTTTTTTTATTTTTAATCAATCTAAATCCCGTGCGGGGTTAATCTATACCATTAATAAATCATGTGGTTTGAAGGAATTACACGAATTCGTTAACATCCAGTATTATGTACAATAATGTTGTTTACTGTCCAATAAAAAGGGGAGGGGCTCGTGGCTAATTAAAAACCACGCGGGTCATATGATTTGCAAGGTTAAGCAGCGCTCGCCGCGGTCAGTCCGTGGATGGGTGACCATTCGTTACACATCGAGACCCTACCATGCCTCGGAGAGCACGTTAAACCATCGGTTCCGAGTGTCTTATCAATACCTAGCGACAGTCGTTACGGGTAGTCATAAGCCCGAAAGTCTGACAACCGGTCAAACCTTAGGATATCAGCATTGTCCAGTAACTGCGGAGGTCTGATGGCAGTCGCTCCGTGTAAACTGTATACTGGTATTCAACCGCATTTGGTTTGACTGGAAGATGATCCTAACATAGTTGGGAAAAGGCTAGGCAGAACGAATGTTGTTTATTGTCCAATAAAAAAATATTTCTTTCTTTCTCCTCAAAATCCGCTTTGCCTATGGTAAAGGTATTGTGTTATATACTGCTATCATTCCACAGCTTCCCCGGTCTATTGTTAAGGTCTTATACTAATTAGCGTCCTGTCGATGCTATCTGTACCTAATATAATACCTGTCCTGATTATCAAATTAATTGCATCTTCCAATGACAATGAGAAGAGATTATAAGAAAGGACTTTAGCGGTCGCCTAGATACACAGTTGTGGTGGTTGTGGTATGCAATGCCACCATATTTTGGTTGTTTAAAACTGCCTAAGACCTCGTTATGGAGATACAGGATTCGTTCATGTACAAATAGTAGGTACTGTGGCTTGTTGGGATCATAAATATTCTGGGATTCAGATCGGATGCAGTGCATAAGCGCTCTTAAGCAAGAAACTCACTTAGATGTGTATCACGTAAAGCTGCGTCTAGGCGAGCCGAGTACGAGCGGAGCACTAATTCGCGTAGCACGGACGGACTTACGAGCCTCGACGCGCACGCCTTGAGCGTTTGGCTCGCGCTCGACTGTGCTCCACCAATTATCGGGTTTTTCACGAATACAAAGGAATATGGGTCGCGCAAAGGATTTTTTTTTTCTAGGCTCGTTGTACGTCCTCACGACTCCGCTTGTGGTCGGCTTGCCTAGCGTAGACGCAGCTTAATGTATTTAAAATGTATTATGTCAGTACGTTGGCGTGAAGCGCTTGTCTGTCGATCGCAGCGCTCGTTTTTGTGCGGACGCAAAGGCGCTCGCGGAGGCTCGTAACTGGATACGCAGTGACAATGACTAGGCGTATTAACTTATAGGTTAATACTGTATCAAATACACCTCTAAACGTGTATTCTGCTTTTCTCCCCGCGCTAAGATTCACATCACCATAAACAAAGCCTAACTTGTAGTAAAAAGGCTCATAAAAATTCTATACAGTTCTACATAATAGTATTCGTGAATGTAGGACATATTCTCAGGGTAGTTGTAAAGTAAAGTACAAGGCGGGAGCTGTTTGTAAGTAGGTACGTCTTTGTACGAGAAGTGTCTGAATAGAAATGACTACTTCGCGTAAAAGAATAGTAGGCTTTGTGAGAAACTCCTTTGCTTTCATGTTAGAATAAAACCTTGTATTTACTAGTAAACAGTGTTTCGGATACAAGTTGCCCACAATTTTTGAAACATGTTTCGAAATTTCTTTGTAATCTAATTCTAATTTCTAACCGTAAGCCGTAAGTGAGCGAGATTTACAGACCGCGCTTAGACTTTACTTTGCTAAGTAAAGTATGAACGCAAAGTAAAGTCCAATACCAGATTCCTATGATTTACCGAGTGTTATTGATTATAATTAAACTCTTGTATGTTTACCAATAATGAAGCAAAGACCCCTAGCTTTTCATAGTATACTCCCACACGTTAGTAGCTGTCACAGGTAAAATAAGCTTGCGAGTATATTTGTACCTACCTATGCCCAGTTTGGCAATAGAAAATGCTACCATTGGTATCAATCAATCAATCAATCAAAAAATTTTATTTCACATAAACCAATACAGGCGCTTATGAAAAGTCGAATTTAGGTGCACGGTTCCAATTAGTCGTTTCCTATGGAGAAGAGCCTTGGCAAGAAACTCCATGGTTACTCTTTTAAAAAAAGGGATATCTTTTACAATTTCAGTGAATACAGTAGGTACTATGAGAGAGAACAATGTAGTCTTGACCACCTTGGAGTATAGTACCAAGTCTTGAGTACAAAAATTAACCAAAAAGGGAAAAAAAATAGAAGAAAAGAAATACAATATGAATAATAGTAATTTACACAATTATATGTATAGGCAAGTCCACAAAGTTCTCACATTTACAAAAAATAAAATGAAGCTAAATTATATAAAACAATTGACATACTTAAATGTCATCATAAGCAAAACTATCCGTTCTTGGCCATAGGAACCGGGCAAAAGTGCGGTCTGTCTCGCCCGTAGTAGTGTTTACCGCAACATTTATAAACGTTTCAGAAACACGTAGATTCTTGTTTCTGCTACAATGTTTATAAACAAATGTTTACAATTTCAATTATTTAACTACGCCACATCGGCAAGTACTTTTAAGTGAGTGAAAGTAGGATGAAAATATTTAGTTATATCATCCTCTTATGTATCAGTATTGAACACAGTTTTAATCGAATTTGTAATAAAATTAAAACACTTCTGTTGTTAAAATTTAATAAAGGCTTCATCTGTAAAACTGAAAGTAGACCAATTTTATTAAACATCCGAGCGAATACCAATATCGCTGGAAATTTTGCGGAGTTAATAAAATTAATATTCCAGGAATTAAGTGATTGCTGAAAATATTTACCTACGAAATATGATATACTTTCAAGTACCTTGTGAACTTGTCCAAAATATAGCTAACAGTTTTAAAACCGTAACAGTTGTATACCTATTCTAGAGATGACGAACTCAGTTTTTTGAAATGTTAAGTTACCTTGTGCTTTCCTAGGATACATTCTGTCATAGAGAGCTCAGAATCGTGTAGGAGTGAATCTATCATCACTACATAGTATAAAACAAAGTCGCTTCCCGCTGTCTGTCCCTATGTATGCTTAGATCTTTAAAACTACGCAACGGATTTTGATGCGGTTTTTTTAATAGACAGAGTGATTCAAGAGGAAGGTTTATGTGTATAATACATGCATAATATAGTAGAGAAAAACGCGGAGTACGCGATAAACGACATACACGCGGGCAAAGCCGCTGGCGACCTCTAGTTACAAATATAATCTGTATGTCAGGTACAATGCGGGTATGGTAAATATCGTCAGTGGAAAGGTAAAAAGACTAAAGCGCCACTTTTGGTCAAAATGAGTTATATATACAGTTCGACTGCAATTTTTTTTCTGCGTCGATTGGTCTAGGTCTCGTGTTGATCTGAGCACTTTTTTGGCGCTTTAGTCTTCCAAAATTTTGCCTGTAAGTCCATTGATAAGTGACTAAAGCGACGTTTTTTCGATGTTTTATAGGTTGACGTCGCTTAAATACTTTTTATCTAAGTACTTAAGAGAAAAGATGGTATATCAGTATTATTCGATTCCTCATTTAAGCTAAATAATGTTTATTAGTAATTAATCCTTCAGACTAAATCCATTTCAGTGGTTTGTTAGTAAATCTGCATTATTGTGTTGTAGTATTGTTGGCGCTTTAGTAAAAATCGTTTTACAAGTATTTGTAATGAATGGCGGATAAGTAACAAAAATATCCCTAAGTTCAATAAGGAAGTCTATTTAGTAGTCGATATGAGATTTTATTTAATAGTACGAAAGGCTATTCGTCTTATTTAACATAATAATAATACTTAAATTTAACCTAAATTTAACTTACAATTTACATTTTTAGATAAATTTCTCTAAACAAAAAAACATTAAAAAATATAAAAATAGTAGCCCAATGGAATGCCATCCCCAATGGGGAACGGTCCAAGCTACCGGTGGTAAGGGCCTCAGAGAGAGGAACCTCCTAAGAATACGCGCCGTGTCGAGAAGTATCGCTTTCTGTATCAGGCCTTTGATCCAGCCACCCAAGGAGAGCCTCTTTAGGTGTTAGTCGAGGCTCTTGGCTAATAGCCATTCGCCGTAACTACTATAGGAGCAATTACTGCTGAATCAACATCCTACATATAAACCTCGTGTGCCAAGTCTTGACATTTATTTTTCTTTATCTTTCTCAGCTTTTACGAGGTTCTAGTCATGCGAAACAGTGATATCAACAATCATTGTGAGACGCTCTGATCGATTTATCACCACTAACTAACCACCCTGAGCCACCTTCAAAGTCCTTTTTGTCAAAAAAACAAATGTAAATGTGGCAAAATCGCTGTGTCTGCCAGATTATTAGCTATTTGGAAGTAGGTAGTGCTAACAACCTTCCAAACCCTAAACAAAATCACCTCAATGGTACTCTAATATTGTCACTAGGTTTGCATACATGTAAGTTCAATCGGACGAGCGAAAGTCAAATATCTATTGTGATAATCTATTGCTTGGTTGAAATCTCTACTCCATCTGTGAAAAGAGCTGATCATTTTGAAGCGGTTGAACCGATTTCCATTAAACAGCCTATAATTATCCCGATTTAACCAACCTTCAAACAAAAAAACCGTATTGTAATCGGTTCATTCGTTTGGGAGTTACGATGCCAATCTTTGAATGGCTCACGCGCGTGAGTGCAACCTGTGGTCATGGCTTCAGAGAAAGAAACCTTTGCACAATGCGTACTGTGTCAGGGAGTACCGCGCACTCTATCAAGCCTGATCTAGCCGCCTAACGAGAGCTTTTTGCGGTGTTGATCGAGGCTCTTGACCATTAGGCCATTAGCCATAAAAACTATCGGCACAAAGACTACTAAATCCACGTCCTACATGTTGACAACCTCGTGTTTTAAATCAAGATACTTGATGTGTTTATCTTTTTCAAGTTTCACGAAATTCTCGTCATGAGGGACAATAATATCAACCGTACATCAATACAATAATTGTGCGACGCTCTGGCCGATTACTAATCAGGATAATTGAGAACAACAGTCCTGTGGGTAATGATAGCTTGATCCTAGCACAATTTGACATTCTCAAGAACTGAGTCGGACATGCTTGAAGTATGGTACACGACGTACAAGATTGTATTTCGGAGCAAGTAGCTGGTGAATAATTTTGGCCTTCAGGTTATGTCTGTGCAAATACTCGCCGTTTGGAAGACAAGAACAACCGGAGACAATTTGTCGAATAGATTTTCCCAGACAGTGGCATGCTCGACAACGTCAACCGTTCCATCCTTCATAATATATTTCCAGTACCTACCTGTTCGTCATAATAACTTCGTTCACAATTGCACATACAAGACCTTCGAAGTCGTCATAAAAAAATGCTAGGATACGAACGCTTTCTTTGCCATACTTCTTTGCGGTCGTTGTTGCTATGTATTGTAGGTTTCCACCAGTCTCTTAAGCCCAGGAGAGCGGGGTCAGTTCCTTGTCCACGGCGACCACATCTTCCTGAAACTGTACACTTGGCGGTTGTGAGGGGTATTTGCGTTTAAAAAGTCTCGATCCCTAGATCACTTCCGCGGAATATACAGCCACATCACCGAAAAACGGAAGTGATGCATTCCGATTTACAATCAGCAGTGCACGGACCATTTATCCAAGGCATCAAGAATCGTTTGAGTCCACTTGAGTATGCCAAAGGATTCATCAAGACCGGCATGACCCAACCGTTAAAGACCTTATTTCCGCCTGATTAAATATATTTCAGAACATATTCAGGCGGCCAGAAGCTCTCCCGCAACTATTGTATCATGTCGGTCTCCCTGATGCCTATCACCTAGATATACCCAAGTGTGTGTCGATTTCAGTTGGAGAGAGGGATCTAAGTTATTTGGAGTCTCTCGAATCCCACAATCTTCCCTCACGTTTCAGACATAAATATTTGTCCACATCAAATTCAATACTGACAGAATTACTGAAATTTTCAGTTACCTTCAGTAACTCCCATCAGTTGCAAATCGGTGTGGGCAAACAGTTTTGGGTCAACCATGTAAAGGAGTTGGGATATTACTTGACGTTTTCTCCTCACCTTGTAGCCCAGCAGTGATTTCTTCAGCAATGTACGTATAAGACTTAAGGCCAATCAAAACCATAAGAAACATTAGCCCTGGAAGATATCATAGCCGGTCCTGATCGGTTCTCCTCTCCTCAAAATCTGCCGATATCCTGAATAAGAAAGTTTGAATGGTTGGATTTCTGCACGGGGCAGCCGACGTGGTTGCGTTGTATAAAATCATTAAATCCGTTGTTTAGGTTTGAACAATATTTCTGAATTGGTATTTAAAGGTTTTTCACATCTCGTAAAGTCACAAAAAAAAATTAATGTTCATGTAAAATTACATGCTAGTAGGCCGTAATTAAATAAATAAAATAAAAAAAAACATTATTTTCAGTGGTAGGAATGGTAGCACTTACATGAAACTTATTGCTCTTTAGTAATTTTATTCTCCTGTGTGTGTTAATCGGAATGGTATTTAATTAGTAGTAAGTAATTTTACTTGGACCAGATTAAATGTAAATATTCTTGTAAGTGATTTATGCTTTCCATTTTATGCAACACATTGACCTATAAGTATATTTCCTCGGTTATCTTTTAGTGCTTGATGGTTTGTTAGTCATTTTCGATTGTGGGTACAAAAGCATCTAGGGTGGATTAGTATTTTGACCTTACCAAGTTATTTGAAATTGTGAGTGAATATTGACTAAAGCGACATCTATCTCACGAACCAGTAGAGATAGAAGCTTCATACAAAAACTAAAAAATAGCAAAAAAAACACATTACATCGGTATGTAAGTTTCATTAAGATAAACCTCATAAAGAAAAATTATAATGAATTTTTTTCTTCAAAAAAAAACTTTAAAACGCTCTCCTGTAAAGTAGGTATATTGGCGCTTTAGTCTTTTTACCTTTCCACTGACGATATGGAAAATAAAACCAACATAGACTTTCCACCTTTAAGAGTAGGTACTTATATTTGGGTTAGTGGTCAGTAACATGAGCTAGGTCACAATTAGAGATGCGCCGAATATTCGTTTGGTATTCGGTATTCGGTATATTCGGCATATTTTTCACTATTTGTTTTCGGCCGAATTATTCGGTTTTGGTGCCGAATATATTCGGTTCGAGTATTTCTATTTTCTTGGCTACATGACACGGTATAGAACTAAAAGTCAAAACTTCTTATGTAAGATTCATGTTATAATATAAGTCAAAGAAATACTATGAAAGATGAGTTAAATAAAGCTAATAAATTTCAAATCAACATTTATTTTTAAACTAATACAAACCTTTTTTTAAACATTTTAAAGCAATTTAACATAAAATTAACTTCTGCTTCAGCTTCAAATGATTTGTCATACCACTCGTAGAAGCACTGCGCCCTGTTCCACCTCGAGAAATAACACAACTACACAAAGTGCACTTAACTTTTGTTTTGTCATCTCCCATTTCGTCAAAAAAGTCCCAAGCACGTGATCTTTTACGCCCACTCATATTGCAAACACAATAAAGTTAATATTGACAATATTTTTGTAATAATAAGCTCCTCTGTTTTTATTTGTAACCTAATCGTGCGATGTTTTGAAGCAAAGTGACAGCGCGGTGTGCGCGGGTGGCGGGCGGTGAGGTACGGCTCGCTCCAGCAGCAACACGTAGCGTTCATGTAAGAACCTGTTTACGCGGCAAAACAATCAAATGATAAACCGAATAATTCGGCCGAATATCCGGTTCGGTAAAGGTTAAACCGAATAGTATTCGGTATTCGGTTATTCGGTGAAACCACTATTCGGCGCATCTCTAGTCACAATATATTAATTTACACAAGAACAGAAAAATAATAAGGGCAAGCTAGTCGGATAATAAAGGTCAGACTTCTTCAGCTGATCCACTCAAAAAGCGAACTTCATCGAATGACAACAGCAGATTTTATAACATCGGGTGCGTTGATGCACGAAGCCGACTTCTTTATCTTTTAAACGTTGCCCAGTGTTGCCAGTTACCGACAATTTTTCAAGATAAATTAGTTTTAAAAGGGGAATGCCAAGATTTCTTTTACGACTCGGCCAGATAGAACAAGGATGAAAAATATCTTATTAAAAAGGGCAAATATTGTAGAATGTATTACAATAACAACATTTCCGCTGGAAGTGCACCAAGAAAAGTTATAGGTCGATAAAGTTGACCTTAATAGTAGATTTTTAACCTGCAGAAGAATGGTAATTCGAAAATCGAACTAACATTTTCTTTATACTCCGTCGACATTTTCATGAATATTTTTTTTAATCCTTGTCGTATTGGTAGACCTTCAATATTTTTGTAAAAATCTTAATAATATTGTTTGATTAAAGCATTCAATTACGTGAATAACAAAACTAAACCATTTTTGGTCAGAATAATACCTAAATAACCAAACCAAAGCAAAATAAATATTATATTATTTGGAATTTGCCGTATATTGACGTTGCCATGGCAACGATGATCAAACATGAATTCCATAATACCAAATAACATTAAAATCATACTTTTACTAAACAAAGTATTTTATTTTACAAAAATCCACAATATTGTATTCACGATAGGAATATTATACATAATATGGCTAGGTACTTACTTCGATACAGATACCTACTTATTTTTGGCAATAATCGTAAGAAAATAGTGGAAGTCATTTTAATTGTGACAAAGGTGTTGTCGCCATTAAAATAAAATTATAACAATATTCGATTTTAAACGTAATCGATTATCAAGTATGTATAAAATCGAATGGAATATAAAATAAAAAAAGAAATATACTTATTTCGCAAAATAAATAGTTGATAGTAACATATAGTAATAATAGCTTTGTAAATTATTTCATAATATTACAAAACATTAATTTAAAATTAGTATAAATCAAAGAGATTAATTAAATATGTTAACTAACACTACTGAATGCCTTTGGTACCTATACTCAGCTTAATAAAATATTATGTTATTTATTGTGTTTCGTACAAGAAAAGTAGCCCTAAGTTAAATCACAAGAATAGTGACAAACCTGTTGTGTTATAGTGGTTACTAGGATTATTCGTAATAGCTTATTACTAATAAAGCTTAGTACTATAATTTGTAGCTATTAATGGAAGAGCACAATTCACTTAACACATTTCTCAAACAAGAAAACGTGAAAAAAAAAAACTTATTTACCTAAATAACATGATATTATTATGATATAATTATTTACAATTACGTATTGTTTCATGATTGTAATCGATTTATAAATGTAATTTAGTATCGATGTAATTAAATTGTTATACTGTGCAACATTTCTATTTACAGTTGTAGATAAAAAAAAGCGTTGAAACTTACTAACCAAAACAATAAAATACTATTTAAAATGAATATCTGACGGTGTACTTCCCCAGACTTTATTTATATTGCATAAATCTTACAAAAAATAAACGCGAATTATCAAAATTACGGCATGTCTGTTCTTAATACTTTGTATTGGCCGGATCTTGGCATTCCCCTTTGAAATATTTGAGTTAAAACATCCACTCAAACTTTCGCTCTTGTAGTAATAATTACTTTATTGAGATAAGCTCAAACAAAAAGATAGACGCAATCAAAAACTTTGTTGTATAATTTTGCAGATAACAAACAAACTAGTTCATAATCCGACCATAATTTTAGCTGTCAACAATATAATCTGCTGTCATGTTAGCCGACTGCCGAGTGCCGAGATTAAGAGGGCAATCTACAAAGAGTCTAGTATAAATTGGTATTTCACCGCAGCGCTGCTCGCTAAGGCAACTGTCAACAAAGTGTCAAATTCAGTACATTTAATCTAGTTCCCTATTTCGCCGCGGGCCAAGATATATTGGACGTAATCAAATTGAAGTAATCGGATTTTAATTAAGTGTTGAACAGACAGCTTCATTTATTTAGACAAAGGTTTACGTAATCGGAAACAGGCGCAGATAATCTGTGTTGTAAGTTTTTAACGCGGTAGTGTTTGTTTCTAAACGTTTTTTTGTGTGTCATGAGCAGAATTCGGGTCTGTTATTTTATTCGCTATACTATTAAAGCCCTGTGACTTCGTTTGTGGGACTGGTGTTGGCGTTTACTCTGATAGCGGGAACTGAGGGCGGTTTTTTAATTCTGAAACACATGAAATGAATTTTGTGGCAACTTTTATTATTATATCAAACCAAAATGGTTCTTTTGACAACTTTGGTATTGATCGCAATGATAGCTTAGTCTGGCTTGAAGTTTCTGTTCTGTCTAACCTTTACCCAATTCTAACTAGATACGACAGACATGGAGCGAGTGCCATCACATCTCCGCAACCCAGTTATTGGGCACTACCGATATCCTAAGATTAGACCAGTTTTCAGATTTTCAGGCTTCTGATTACCGTAACGACTTTCATAGGTATTCGTATGACACCTGGGGCTTAACGTGCTCTCCGAGTGCTTGAAGTAATTTGTAATTTATTCATAATTTTATCGAAACGAGAACATCGAGAGAAGTATTTATGTATGCATGTGAATATGTTATCTAGTATTTATTGGGCTATTTAATTTGTATTTTTATATTTATAGGTGTAAATATTATTAGCAAAAATCCCATCGCATCACACACCTAATACTATTTAGTGCACCTACCATGTTTTTTCTGCACCACCCTAAGGTCGACTGGTAGAAAATGCCTATGGCATTAATTATTAAGTCCGGCTCTGTACTAATTTTGTGCGAAAGAATAAATAAATAAACATCGATATCTCGCAGTATTATCGGCACTAGTTTCAAGCTTGCATTGCGTGGGATAATTGATTGAATCTGTGATGTCGTAAGCATTGTTGTATACAATGTTTTTGCCTCATTTCTGTTGGTCCCATAAGCATGCAACATGGGATTAACAAAATTGCGTGGTAATTTTAAATTATCATGGCGGTTAACCAGCAGTGTTAACTATGCTGTAATGATAGTCATTTTGCTCTCAGCTAAGTATGCTTATCACAAAACGTAGAAATGTAGAAGGTCCACTTTATACAATCTAAGTGTCTAAACACACTATACGCGACCGAAGTTCGGCATGGTTACGCCTGCAATGCTTTTTAAATTACCCGCGACACACCAGGCTGAAATTACGTCGCGTTTTACCCATATAAAAAACATAGACGCCGAAGTTCGGTCGCGTAATTTCGGCATGGTGTGGCGCCACACTAGTACACACCCCGGCGTTGAATTACCTTCCGATTCGGAACCTTTTCGATAAGCAGTAGTCGACCGGTTCGGTTTGCTATCTCGTTTCGAATGAGAGAAAAAGAGATAACAAACCAAATTGTTCGAAAACTGACTTATCGAAACGTTCTGAATTAAGGGGCTGATGGTGCACATTTCCTTAAGATCTGCTAAATTTTTAAATACTTATCTACAAAGTGTTTTTCAAGATTTGTGCGCGTAATAAATAACTCTCAGTGTAGAGTAGGGTTACTAACCCTTTTTTTTTTTTTTATCGTTGGAAAATCCTCATGGATACCCATCGCCTGGGGAAGGCGAAGGGTTATGCCGGACTCTTACCGGCTAAAAACCCACGGTGTTCCTTCTCCTGACCCTTGGCCGGGGTCACGGGATTCGCAGCTGCATGCACCGCAACCCCGACAGGCCTCGGTCCACCAGCCCCTGGCGGACCTCTCCTTCTGTGGGGCCTTGCCCCACGTCCTCCTGAGAGGCGCGCACGGAACACATGCGCACCGCCTTCTCGGGCCTGTTACTGGTCGGGCGACAGGTCCCCTAACCCGTCGCCCGCAGGCCACACACTAGGGTGGCCGGAGATCGTCGCGCGCCCTCCGGCGGCGCCCGGTGCGTCTGGCGCGGGAAAGGAGAGTGGCCGTCGCCTCTCTCTCCCTCTCCGCTCCCTCCTTTGTCGCCATCACCACCTCGCAAAAGGAGGTGACGGCTTCCCACGCACTGTCGCTCCCGACCATGGACAGAACCACGGCCGGAAGCGAGAGGTCACCACCGATCGCCGCGACTAGTTCACGGCGCTGCGTCGCCCACGCACGGCACTCCTGCAACGTATGCAGCGCCGTGTCTTCCGGGCAGTCGACGCAGTGGTGACATCCGGGCGTCTGCTCCCGGCCTATGCGACACAGGTACTTCCCGAAACATCCATGTCCCGAAAGCACCTGCGTCAGCCGGAAGCTGAGGGTGCCATGCCGCCTCTCCAGCCACTCCTCCATAACGGGTCTTACCGCCGCTATTGCGGCGTGCCCTGCGCTGGGTTGCGCAAGTCGTTCTCTCCACTCGGCCACTAGGATCTGGCGGAGCTCACTCCGCTCAGGCGCCTCCTCGCGCTGACGATATCTAAGCGCAAGGGCCCTCGCCTCCAGATCCCAGGGCATCGATCCGGCTAGGAGGCTCGCCGCCTCGAAGGAGATTGTACGGTACCCCCTTATCACCCTGACGGCCATCGCGCGCTGCGGTCTCCGCAGGATTGCGACGTTGCGCGCCGTCAAGGTGTCCGCCCATATGGGCGCCCCATATAGGGCCATCCCAAGCAGCACATTGGCGGAAATTACATCCATAAACAAGCTATACTACAGTCAAAGGCTCTTATGCAGCTGTACTAACGGATAAAACGATTCTTGAGACTGTGTGAGGGGTAATCTCTACACTGTTAAACAGCACAGCTGACTAATGGCTGTACAATGGAGAAAAAAATAACAAAATGCATTTTAGTAGAATTTGAAAGAACTATTGTCCAGCCTTTGGCTACGAATAATGCCACTAGCTGGTTAAGAAGACCAAAGCTTGTGAACGGCTGCTTAATGCGATAAAATCACACCCTCTTCTAAGCTGTGAGTTGTATTAGAGAATCAAATTTTGCCCTTGGCTTTTTCATGGTGTACACTAATTCTATTATAATGCTACCTCAAGGAGCTTAATAGTGGCTAGTTTAAAGCATTTATGACTGCCTGATCTGTAAATTAGTGTAGCGTTACTCCACTTCAATTCCAAAGCTTATAGCGTAAATATGAGCTATTTTACAGCCTCTAGAATTATTGAAGAGTAAACATAGGTTAGTAATGCTCAGGTGGGCAATTCTCGTGTATTCGACTTAATCACGAATTCGAGAAAAAAGTCGAATTAGAACTTTTCTCGAGCGAAAATACGAATAGCCGTTCGAGTTGCTTCGAACAGTTGGTATCGGTCGAGATATACATTTCGAAATCGAACCATAACAAACGACAATCAGCTGGGAAGCGATTCTCGCGCGTTACAGATCTTATCTTCAGCATCAGCATACTTGAAAACTAAGGAATTAACATCCATTACGAATAATCATAAAGCGCTAGTTTTTATCTAAAATAGACTTTTAAGACGAGAATTGCCCCCCTGATAACATCGATTTTGTCATAACCTCAAAATGATATTCTATTAATAGAGATCCCTTCTCACTTTACTCCTTTAACCAGTCGTTAGAATAACTGTAAACCACTGTACAGCTAGCGTACAGTTTTCAGCTGATTAACAGACTTAAATATGGCCATTGAACAGAAAAGAGACGGACAAGGGAATTTAGTTAGAATTATTGCTGGATAACAAATTAACGCCATTTTAATGTAAATAAGCCGATTACATATGAAAAAACTACTAATATCTGTTAAACTTTCATGATATTTGAGAGCTATTAAAGTAAAAACACATTATTTAATTGTTACAAATAGATAATAATGCACATTAAATGGAAAAAATTTAGTAAAAATCCATGAATAATTCGTACACCGTATTTATTTTGTATAATATTTTTAGTATAACTATATTATTTCGATGGCGCGTGTAATATTTGATAATATCACCTATATATATTAACAGTAAAGTGGCACCCGCAGTACAATTTACCAACAGAGATACGAAAAACAAACGTGAAAAATTACTTAATTAGAAATTATTATTTGTCCACAGAAAATGGCCGTAACACTTGCACTGAACAAATAGTTTTTAGTTGCTACGAGTATTTCTTTGTAGATTTAACATTAACCGTTACTAAGCCATAAACCATCTTTTGGCTGTCTACGAGAATTAAAGGAGCTGGATAGTGGCCTATTGACAGCTGTCTAAGCCATTGTACAGCCCATGTACAGCTCTTACAATGCTCTGGACAGCTTTTAACAAGCTACTATAATGCTCAGGGCTGGTTAATTTGGGGCCAAATTTAGAATTATAAGAGCTGTGTAGCTGAATATACAGCCCTTGTACAGAAAGCAATACATCCTCGAGTTTTCTAAAATTCTGTTGTCCAGAGACTATACAGCTAAGTGTGCTGCTTGGGATGGACCGTACGATCCCCGCGTAGAGCCTCCGGCAGGAGGTGTTGGGCCCCCCCAGATTGGGCAGCAGCCGCGACAATGCAGCCGCTGTGCCCATCAACTTTGGAGGGTTACTAACCCTACTATACAGGGTGTTAACGAATTCGTGTAATTCCTTAAAACCACATGATCTACTACTGGTGTAGACAGGCCCCGCACGGGATTTAGCTTGATTAAAAATAAAAAAATAAAATTCTTTTTTTTCATGCGGCTTGGTTACCGATCCTATCTAAATCACCTAATAAGGATTCAGTAAAAAAATAAGAATTTTTTTTTGCAAGAAAAATAATTTTATTTTTGTGAACATTTCGATGCCACGCATAAATTAATGAAAGTACGGCGACACGGCTGGCAGGAACGACTAACGCGATATCGCTCTTTGCAGTCAGATAACTCAAGGCTCTAAAAAGAATCAGAAACTGAAATCCAAAAATTTTTTTTAGATTTTTTTTTTCATTGATTTTCGAAAATTCCTATTTAGGGTTAATCTGTGTCACCAGTAGATCACGTGGTTTGAAGGAATTACACGATTTCGTTAACACCCTGTATAATATAGTATCCTACTGTATTAGAGGCGCGACTACTATATTTCTAAAGTAGGTATTTCGAAACTACTGTACGAGTATTTTAAAGCCTTAAACTCAAAGCAACGATATTCGTTTCAAAATGTGTAAGCGTAAAACGAAACATCAATATCTATTCCTGAATGATTCTGGCATGTCAAGTTGACAGTTCGTGCACTTTGAGTTTGACAGATTGGCAATTTCGATTTTCGCGCTTTCTTGTTTCAGTTTCTCTTGTTTTAGTATCTACCTATTTTTGAAGTTAATTTATAAAAAAAATACTCTAATACTTTTTAAGAAATAAAGTACCTACCTATTTTGGAAACTACTGTTTTTTTTTTCATCCGTTCGTCATCTACTATATTTTTGTGGGTAATCATTTTAGAACTACTATTTTTGACTGACAAAGACTTGGCTATCCTAGTGTGACTTCATATTTGCTCCATCGAACCCCAGACGGCCTAGCCTATTCAGCCTTGGTGTGGAACGGCTATAAGCTTCCATTATGGCTGTGGCTAAAGCGTGCAAAGTCGCGTCTGCAAGTTCGGATTTGCTTGAAGCTGCGAACGATCAAACATCTTCTTTCATTCGCAGCACTTGGCCTTGATACGAGGAGACTTTATCCCCAGACGTGGTAAACTATGTCATATCTATACATTTCACTGACATATCTATTTGTAAAACTTGTGGATTGGCAGTTTGTCTTAGAAATTAAACGAAGCCGTGAGCAGGCCATACACGCTGCGATCTACCTGTCAGGCACACCTGCAATGGTAAACCTGACGCTGTAGCCAGCCGTACACATGGTTAGATTTATCGTATGGTATGCAGGCAAAAAGGCAGGTTTTTTTGTCTTTTTCCCTTTTCAAATAACTGCACAGGTCTACTCACATACAAGCTCCGATTTACCAATACAAACGCACCTGCACTGGTAGACCGAGAAATTTAAAAAAACAAACAAAGAATTTTACTTTTTTGGCGCAGTATTATTTTCAGCACGGCGCATCTGAACTGACTGTATTATATGGATTGGATACATTTTATGGACTGGATTCATTATATGGACTAGTAAATGTCTGGTCCTTCTGAAGTTATCTCTGTTATACTAGTATTTAGAGGTGTGGAAGAAGTTGTAATCCAACTTAATTGGATTTTGGAGTCCCGTACACCTAATTAACCTACTTAGGACTGGATGTGTAGTTCTCAAAGTAATAAGGTTTCTTCGCTTTTCTTTAATTGTTTTGAGGGTACAGAGAGGTACTAATGACTATTGTTATTATTTGTTTAGGAATGTAAGAAAAAGTAATGATTACTTGGTTTGGAATGCTATTGACGGTTTTATGCCCAAGTTTTCAAAGCTACTCAATTTTAAGTTGCTGTTAGGTAAGTCTCGTGCTGACAACACGAAATTAACGATAGCATAAAATACAGTAGTGTTTGAGAATTTGGCTGTTTGGTCGATTAGTTTGATAATAAGTAGGTACTTGAAACATAAAGTTGGACTAGACTTAATTTTTTCGTCTAGCCTTTTCCCAACTATAGGCGTCAGCTTCCAGTCTAACCAGATGTGACTGCCATCAGATCTCCGCAACCCAGTTATTGGGCAATGCCGATATCCTAAGGCGCCATCTCCACGAGCGAGTGAACCGCGGCGATATTCTCGCCGTGCCATTAAATTCAATACTAACTATCGCCGTGTGTAGACACATTCTAAGAGAGTGTATATAAATACGTGGCACGACGATAATATCGCCGCGATTCTCTCGCTCGTGAAGACGGCCCCTAACGCGACGTCTTACGTAGGCGGTTCAAAGCGATGCGAATTGCGAAGCGATCCGATGCGGTGACGGTACGAAGCGGCGGCTTTGTCCTACGAGCTCGCGAAACGTCCGCCGCGCGCCGCCGTCATTCAGTAGCACTGTACGGCACCGCATCGAGTTCGCGGGAAAATATTAAGCCAACTGATCGCGTCGCTTCGCGCCGCACCGCGCTCCACGTGCGTTTGGTCACGTAGGCCACTTCAATAGGTATCGGCTGTTTGTTGTTTTCGCGTCGCTTCTAGATCGCTCACGTAGGATGCCGCGTAAGAGTCCGGTCGTCAGACTTTGGGGCTTCTGAGTACCCGTAACGACTGTCGGACCGATGGTTTAACGTGCTCTCCGAGGCATAGAAGGTTCTCCATGTGTAACGAACTGTTACCTATCCTTATTCTTGGACTGGATTTAATTAAAAAGTATAATTGAAAATATTAAAGGATTAGCATTGCCATACAACGTGGCAATGCTGCCAGCCTTCTGGGCACGTTACCAGTCGTAAGCGATGCGGAGGAATATTTTGATGGCCTATTTTAAGTAGTTTATAGTTTTATTAGGATATATTTTTCTTTATTTGTATATGTTACGGCTAATAGCCGAAGTGTGGCTACACCTAGTTTTAGCCGGGTACAACTAGGTGCAACCAGTAGCAGTTGGTTAGAATTAGGTGTAGCCGGAGACCCGCAGAGCGGGGCTCCTATTTCTGTGTGCAGGGTTTAAAGTAACCTAACACGAAGGGGATGACGGGGGCTTCGTTCGCTCGCTTCGCTCGCTCACTCTAGCCCCCGTCATCCCCTTCGAACCTAACCTATCCGTGTCGGGGTTCCCCTTAACCACCGGTGTGCGGCTGCACCTAGTTCTACCCGCTATGATGAAGGGTAAACCTAGTTCTACCCGAGGATAAATAGGATACATCTAAGTTTAACCGCATGTGGCCGGCTGCACCTAGTTGTACCCGGCTAAAACTAGGTGTAGCCACACTTCGGCTATTAGCCGTAACATATATACTTTTATTTGTAATTATGTAAATATATTTTATTTATACATATATATTTTTAAAGGGTATTATTTACATTTTTAACCTAAATTAATACAAACAAAACTAAATCTAAAGTAAAAACAAAGAAAAATTATATCCTACACTAAACTACCAATATATACTAAAGGAGTTAAATGTAAAGTAATGTAATGTAAATATTGTTTCTGTAAATATTGAAAGATTAATAGTTAGGAAAGAAATAAAAACAAAGTTAATTGAAAATGTTATGAATAACTACTTACTTCGGGTTTTGATCAAATGATCAAATAACTACATTTGCTATACACCTGTGACATGCTAACACAACGTAGTTACAAGATAAATGATTAATTGATTACACACAGTACGGTACGGTAGTACTTTTGCGGTCAATCCATGTAGGTTACAACTAGCTGCGTAATTATCAATTTTACGGACTATCATAGATTAAGAATATTATATGGATATTTCAGAGACTCGGCGATTGTATCTTACCCAACATTGTATGAAACAGGCTGTCACAAAAACGATTTAAAATTATTCACAAGACATAGACAAGACAACACTACTAACTAAAACGAACTTGGCCTTCCATTTGCAACATTGTAACCTTCAACCCTCGGTTTCGGCCTTATTTTTACAGGCCATTCGCAGTCGACTGCCCTCAGTAAGTCCCGTCGTGTAGCAACAGGTCTAATAAGATCCCTCTTACAGATAAGAGACGGCCCTTACTATGTGTTCTATATTGTAAGTCATACAATAGACTCTTGGAAATATCTTTTATATTATATTTTGCGTGGTTTTATTGTGTTTCAAGTGGTGTTTTTTAAAAGAGATGTTGAAAATATGTGTAATAAAAAGTTATGGTAAAGAAAAAACTGTCTTGTGTATCATTTTATTATTCATCATTTAACGGTGAAGGAAAAACATCGTGAGGAAACCAGCACACGAAGGCTCTAAAAAGTTCTTGATGGTGTGAGTAGGGTTACCAGATCAAATAATGAGATTTCCTGGCAATGTCTCTGACTTTTCAGTAAATTTTCTGACATTTTGTCTGTATGTGTGAGGTATGTGAAGACAGGAAGAATTACAAAAAAATGAGATAAAAAAAAAAACAGCTAGGCTATTAAGTAATAACGAAAAGAAAATATGTTTTTCTGTTACAATTTCAAAAAAACCTGACAATTACAGGTTTTCCCTGTGTCCCTGACAGAGGGCCTAAATTCCGGACATGTCAGGAAATTTTTTGCCGTCTGATAACGTTAACTTACAAAGTATATCAAACAATAGTTTAAAAAAAATGTGTAATAGGTATATTATACTAGCTTTTGCCCGCGGCTTCGCTCGCGTTTTTTTTTAAATTCAGAATTTTAAAATCAACTCTTAACACACTACTAAAGTTTCTATGATAAGATAATTCAATCATGATTCTAAAGACACGAGGCGCCATCTATGAACGTTATTGTTGTTTTCCTCGGGAACAGTACTTTTTTTCGGGACGAAAGGTACCCAATGTCCGTTTCTGTACACCTGACAACGTAATGCCAAAATTCAGGATGATCGGTTCAGTGGTTTAGGCGTGAAAAGGTAACAAACAAACTTACTTTCGCATTTATTATATTAGTTAGGAATTAGGAATTTTACGGTTTTTGATGATGTCGTTTACGTTTTTTCGATAGCTGTCTCCTTACAGCTACAATTTACGAACTGACCACCATATCAAGTCTCATCTTACGCTTAACAGATTATAATTGACTCCCATTTATAATTCTTATACTTTACGTTAATTTATATCATATTTAAAATAGCACATTAGCACAACAAATTAGAAACTACGCAGTCGCGTGTGAGTAACACGCAAATGCCAAATTCTCGCCGCAATATGACCGTAATCGCTTGCGCATCATTTCCTACTCATGACATATACATATAGACGACACGTTTGGTGCAGTGGCTAAGCGATTGGCTTCTGCGCTACGGATCGTGGGTTCGATTCCTACACGGAACAAAAATTTGTATGGCCTACAGATGGTTGTTTCGGGTCTGGGCGTTTGTTTGTGAGATTTATGTCTGTAAACGCACCCACGATACAAGAGAAATCTTAGTGAAGGGCATGTTTTTTTTAAAAAAAAAAGGAAAAAAAATATAAAAAACATTTCAAAAATGCTACTTCCTGCATCAATTAATCTGAATACCGGTACCGAGAACCGATAGTAAGTTCACCGTCTTCGTGCTGTTCGGAGTCGTGATTTTAATTCCGCGCAGTTCGCTACTTTGTAAAAATAGCTGCGGAACTATTCGATAAGGTCGTGACTGCCTGCCTTTATATTTTATAGCGGCTTTCGATTGACGAGCAAAGTTATGACATTTCAAAAGGGGCGAAAATGCTGCTGCTATTTTGCGAAATACGGTATTTAATGTCGTCTAGGGATATTTTCGCGTTGCAGTGATGAAAGTCCAAAATTATGCTTTGTGCAGTAGAAGAAATATGAAGGTTACTTCAAAAAGTATTACGGTAACTTGATGCGAGTCTGCTTAGGAATATCATGTTTTTAAATGTTACCTATACTTCATTTATTATAGCATTAGACGAAACATAATCTAAAAGACATAGAAAAGGCCTGCCTTTATATTTTATAGCGGCTTTCGATTGACGAGCAAAGTTCTGACATTTCAAAAGGGGAGAAAATGCTGCCGCTATTTTGCGAAATACGGTATTTAATGTCGTCTAGGGATATATTCGCGTTGCAGTGATGAAAGTGCGAAATTATGCTTTGTGCAGTTGAAGAAATCTGAAGGTTACTTGAAAAAGTATTACGGTATCAAGAATATCATGTATTTAAATGTTACCTATACTTCATTTATTATAGCATTAGACGAAACGTAACCTAAAAGACATAGAAAAGTGTAAATATTAACTACATTGTTGCTTCTAGCTGGGGTTTGAGACGGTTTAATGTGTCTATTAATCTGATAGGCCAATCTTAATAAACTGAAAGTCGCATAAAGAAGTGGATCAAAAGATATTCATGCCCTTATTAGCCATATTTGTCTAATGCTATAATAAATGAAGTAAAGATGGCTTGTTATACAAAGTTAGTCGAAAACGGTACTAAACTGATGACTGTTTTAAAGCAAGCATATTAAAAATTAAAAATTCGAATGTGTAATTTTAGTTTTTTCAAAAAATATTTATTCCATATTTTGTTACGAATTCAGAAAACGGACCTTCTAATTCATGACCCATGATCTAAAATGTGAACACAGAGCTGAAGAGATAGATAGACTCTTCTATTAAACTATTGACTTTTGGGGAAACTTGTAGAACAAAAGTTATTCTTTATTATAGGTATACTTAACACCCTTTCAGATTAGTACTTACCCCCTTTCCGACTACTCTTGTATATATTATTACATCAGCTCTCTACATTTCTACATATATGTCATACCATTATAGAATGGTAACTTTATGCCGAAATCTTTTCTGTTGTAAACGAGTGTATGAATCTCTTCTGTTAAAATGATTTCAGTAAACATACAATCTTGCAACTGTGCTTGCTATTGCAATCTTTGACCAGATTGAGCTTTTTTAAACAGCGTCTGTAGATGTATAAAACCATGTTACATAAAACTACATCATTAACATATTCAGTGATATGTACATGCCCTTCCTAAGTAAGTACTTAGTTAGCAAAATGCAATGCTTGACCGACTTGGCGGGGGCACTGCCGTGCTCCTACATACCAATTTTAACAAGACACGAAGTTGGTTTACAGTCACTCCTTTGATATTGGAACCTTGCATTTCCGCTAAACAAAAACCGTATTTTTCAAGTCGAACTCAATCTTCACAAAAAACCGTATTTCCGAAGTACTTTGAACTCAAAGGCTCTATTCTGTTTCAGGTAAAATCCAGTTCCGAGGTCCTCGCGTCAAGTCTTTGTCAGGTTTGAAGCGAAATATATTCAAGTTACAGCCGTCAAGGGTATTACAGAGCTTAAGGTCCATTCATAGCTCTGGCAGGTGGGACAATAAAAACGAAAAAAGGTTTACGTAAAGTACGAACCTTTTTACGTAGGTACCGCTTTTTTTAAAAACGTTTTGTTCTGTTTATCATCTGATTAATCCTCAGGTTAATCTAGTACTTATGGGTATTTTAATATGTTGGATAAATACACACACAGCTAGTTTATAATATTAGTCGGAAGTAGGATTTTTGTATTATAAAGTGCATGAGATTAATTACGGTTTACTCACGTGCATTTTTCGGGATTGCCCGACTAGTTTCGGACCCAAACAGAGTACTTAGGCTTAAACGCACTAGCGGCTGACCGTACAAGAAACCGCATGATATCGATGCACTGATTTGCGGCCAGCCGTCAACCGCTCCGGTTGTTCTGGGGCTGCGGCGCGGCACGCGCCGCATCGCGGCTCGCTGCTGGTCATGAGCTGAACATGCGGCGGGCTGCGTTTGGATCCGAAACTAGTCGGGCAATACCGTAAAATGCACGTGAGTAAACCGTAACTATTTTAAATAGGAAGTAGGATTTCATAACTTTAGAGAATAATTTGTGTAATTTAGCAAACATTAAATATGTTGACTAATAACGACGATGTCACTTTAAATGTTCCTATGCCCAAAAATGGCTAGTTTTTCTTACCAATGGTAGCATTTTCTATTGCCAAATTGGGCATATAAATGGACTCTAATCTAATTTTACTTGTGATAGCTGTACGTATGAGAGGGGCATACTTACATATGCAAAGTTATGGAGTCTTTGCTTCATTATTGGTAAAGATACAAGCATCTAAATATTTAACGAATGACGTTCGGTAAAGCATAGCCATCTGCCAGATATCAATAGAAAAGTACTAAAACTCTAGACTATGTAAGAGTAATAAATTTTAACAATATTCTTTACTGTCTTTTGAATAAAAACTGTCTATAAAATTAACGTGCCTAATCTGAGTTTTGTCCCAGTTATGTAAACCATTCTGACCCTGACTTGTCTGTCCTTTTTGTCCTTAATACTTTAAAAAGGGACAGCAATAAAATCTTTTGTTATTAAACACATTTTATAATTAATACAAACATTTTACATTCAAAAACACATTTATTTAACCGTATAATTTACGTTTAATAAAATAAATTAAAACCACATTATTGGATAAAACGCACATAACATTATTTTAATTTTATGACTTATGATTTAATTTTTACGATATTTATGTTAAATTAAAATGAAGCGATGACTTAGTGAAGGTCGCGCGAAGCAGCTTGCTGCAAGCGCCCTAAATGTTATGGAGATCTATACTGGAGGCCTCTGTCAAGTTATCGGCGTCATTCAACCGAGATCCGAATCAATAAAAACTCTATTTAAGTAGTTAATTAGATATTACAAAAAAAAGTCTAAGTACAAGATTAGTCGGAAGAGGGTAATGACTGATGACCGTTTTAAAGCAAGTGTTACAATTTCAAAATTCGGTAATTTTTATTTCCTTAAAACATGATTTTCATTTTAGTTTTTTTTTTTAAATTCTTCATCTCTGCTTTAGTTACGAATTCAGAAAGTGGAGCTTCTAATTTGTGACCCCAAATATGACCTAAAATGTAAACACAGCTGATCATAGCTAACGACACTTAGATAGATTTAAGCGTGTTTTTATGAAATCTTTGAACAGCTATTTCTCTTAAACTATTGACTTTTGGGGAAAGTTCTTGAACAAAAGTTATTCATTATTACAGGTACTTTAACACCCTTTCGGATTAGTACCTACTCCCTTTTCGACTAACCTTGTAAAGCAATAATTCGGCCTATTTCAGTCCGACCTCATCGAAGGAGCGCCGATACACTTATTTGGCTTTTGTAAAATCAATACACTACCTAATTATACTCGCTCATTATTTCGTTCATTTAAACATTAATTTCAGGAAGATATCTATCACGCTCTATTTTGTATGATCATCGTGCACTGTTATACGTATTTTGACATTAGGCTTAGAATCAGATAGACGCGATATGTCGCGAGTTTGCTATATTAAGAAACTTGACGTGTCGCAGCCTACTGTTTGTTTTTGAAGTCTTTACAAGCACCCATTGACTGTATAAGATCGGTTGATGGGCAACAGCATAACTGGTGTGATTGGACTGTCTTTGCTGTCGGTTGTCACCAACGACACTCGCTAGAGTCAGGCTAGTGTAAACGCGGTCAGTCACGTCGCGTCTATCTGTACTTAGCCTTATACTGTTAGCTGTGAATAAAGTGATATCGCGTGTTGTTTACTGTCTGTCCCGACACGCAATCACACTTGCGGTTAAATATGCATCAACGAAAGATTTCTTTGTTTTCATATGTCGTAGTTACATAGTTATAGGCGTTTTATGATCATATTCCTAGCGATATGATCACATACCGGAAGATGCTTATAAGAAAGCGTTTCATAAGCATCTTCCTAGGAATATAAAGTTAGATTTTGAGCCAAACACTGTAACTTTTCTTCCAACTGATTATTTTCAAGAGCGAGCGAAGCGGGCTCGGTAATTTGGGGCACCCCGACACGGATAGGTTAGGTTCGAAGGGGATGACGGGGGCTAGAGTGAGCGAGCGTAGCCAGCCCCCGTCATTCCCATTCATCATCAGTATTTTTTACAAAAACTGTCAAAATGATTGGTTTTGTTTTTGTTTCAAACAATTTGACAGCTTTTGAAAACGAAAACTCTGAAGAATTGTTTGGACTTGGTTTGGTTGCAATTTATCAAGATTTATTTTAGAAGAATTGATCCCCTGTACCTAGGTATTATAAATTATAATTAAGTAGGTACTACAGTTTTACCCCATTGGCTGGAGACCCTTCAGGTCTCGCCAATAACTGCGCGGTTACGTAGAAATCGTCCCCTAGGACGACCTACAGCAGTCAAATAGAAAAAAAAAACACTACAGTTTTAGTATTTAAGGTGGTATTAATAGAAAAGTTACGAAGAGGACAGCGATCCTTTCCCTAAGTCCCTAAAAACTAAATTCCCACTAAAGTTAAATTAAAAGCTTAATAGCCAATACATTAATTAAAATTATTCATAACTTTAGCCTCAATATTACAGTTTAATCCTTTAACGAGAATAGTTTTTTGAATTAAATATTTTATAGAATAATTTTTAATAACTATTTTGGAGACTTAACCGAGAGACTCGTGGACGTGGATCATATGATTTGTAAGCTTAAGCCGCGCTATGCATGTCTTGTACAGTGCCGGACTTGAAGGAATACCCCATTACCCCATCTCTTCCCGTGGGTGTCGTAAAAGGCGACTAAGGGATTCTCTAGAGGATGGGCAGCAGCGAGTACTATAACAACCACACTGCGATCGCAAACCCGCCTGCCAAGCGTGGCGATTACGGCAACCCCCCCCCCCCCCCCTTTTGGGGGAGGCCTATGTCCAGCAGTGGACGTCTTTCGGCTGAATGATGATGGTAATGAAGCCGCACTATGCCGCGGTCAGTCCGAGACTCCTCCGTGCCTCGGAGAGAGCACGTTAAACCGTCGGTCCCGGGTGTCATATGAATACCCACAACTACCCACAACAGTCGTTACGGGTAGCCAGAAGCCCGAAAGTCTCACGACCGGTCTAACCTTAGAATATCGGCAGTGTCCAGTAACTGGGTTGCGGAGGTTTGATGGCAGTCGCTCCGAGTAAAATACTGGTATTCAGCCACATCTGGTTAGATTATAAGCTTCCCCCAACACAGTTGGGAAAAGGCTAGGCAGAAAATTAGGAGATTTAACCAAGATTAACAAAATGGTAGAGATTTGCTTTGGAAGAAGCAATTTCTTCATCTATGCACTTTCCCATTCTGTGATGAGATACAGATATAGCAAGTAAATAATCCTAATTTTTTTTTCTTGGTAATCTCGTGCATACCTTTCGTCGCCCGAGGAAGGCGAAAGGTTATGCCGGACTCTTACTGGCTAAAAACCCACGGTGTTCTTTCTCCTGACCTTTGGCCGGGGTCGCGGGATTCGCAGCTGCATGCACCGCGACTCCGGCAGGTCTCGGTCCGCCAGCCCCTGGCAGATCTCACCTTCTGTGGGACCTTGACCCAAGTCCTTCTAGAGCCACGAGCTCCTAGACCCCGCCTTCCGAGAGGCGCGCGCAGAATACTGCGTGTCGCCTTCTCGGGCCTGTTACTGGTCGGGCGACGGGTCCCCTAACCCGCCGCCCGTAGGCCACACACTACGGTGGCCGGAGATCGTCGCGCATCCTCCGGCGCCCGGTGCGTCTAGCGCGGGTAGGGAGAGTGGCAGCCGCCTCTCTCTCCGCTCCCTCCTTGGTCGCCATCAGCTCCTCGCAAAAGGAGGCGACGGCTTCCCACGCACTCTCACTCCCGACCACGGACAGAACAACGACCAGAAGCGTGTATGACCCGAGTTAAGTATGTTTCTCCGCCTTTTTAATCGGTGACCACAAAGCACGAATGCAACTCATTATCCTGTCAACCAAAAATAACGTATGTATAATCTAAAGTTAATACAGCCTTGGCACATTAGTGAACGTTATAACCTCTGAACGTTTTCTGTTTAATGTCAAATTCGTTCACAATGGTGACGCAACTGACTTAAGGTCGATACACATTACGCGACGTTTAACCGCAGCGCGCATGTTGCACATAATGTGAGAACCGTGTATCTATGTTATGTGAATGGATAATTGTTACTCGTAAACTCTTGTACCTTAATGTTTTACTGTATGCTTTCGAAGTGAATAATGTTTTGTGAACATTTTTAATGTGGAGAAAGGTTTTACTTTGAAAAAAATATTTGGCAGTTCATGCAGTAAGCAACTAAGTTTCGATGCCAGTTTTAAACCAAGTTTATAACAGTTTTTTTTAAATAGCTTGTTTACTGACAACAGAGTAATTCCATAGAAAACCGTATTCTATGCTTAATGTATGGGGGTAGTTATAATCTAATTGTGGAAAAAATAGTGTGCTTTTGTCCCTTAGGCTAGTTTTGATAACATTTAAAAGTTTTTCGATACGTGTTGTATTGATGAAATAATCGCCTGTCCACCCTGTATACAAGGTGTAACATAGACAACGCACAACCTCTCTCTCTCCTGTTAAGGGGTCAGTATCCTCATCATTATGAACAACTTTTACTATGGGACCAAACATGAAATCGCGAAAAAAAAATCAGCTATTCCCTACATTTATGTTCGCATAACTCGTCAAACTGTAGGAAACAGCAGATTTTTTTTTCGCGATTTCAGTTTTGTTCCCATAGTAAAAGTTGTTCATAATGATGAGTACAGTGATCTCTTAAGAGGTTGTACGTTATTTATGTTACACCTTATATACTACGTATCGAATTAATAACCTCCTTTTCGAAGTCGGTGAAAAATTACAACAGAAGAAGCGTTAGAAAAGCTATTCACAATCATAGAGGTCACTTTCCTATAAAGGTAGGAAACATAAATTTTCCTTAACGACTTTTGTACGCAAAGAAAACAGCTTTAGGTTTCCAGATCAAAGCAGTTTAATTTCTTCATATTCTTTGACTGGCGAGTCGTAAAACTGAACGCTATTGCGCAGATTTCTGACAGGTATTGCTATCTATGGTTCGCATTACAGTCCCCACGGATATTCCCACACGTTTACAGCCCTTTGTAATGCAGTGCGCTTCATCTATTATATCTGATAGTCCATAAATGAACGGAAACAAGTTCGTACGATTTTTATTGCTGCATGCGGCGCGTTGCGAAATTGTCTGTGTTGGCCTTTATTGATGGATGATTGATGTAGGTTTATTAAACTAGGTATATATGAGTCATAAGCAAAGGCAGTAACATCAATTTTTTTCATTTTGGCAACTTTTAATGCAATGGTAGTATTCCGTCAACTTTACTTGACCGAATATTAAAATCGTATCAAAACCAGCATCGTACCTTCATAGTTGCGGCATAGACAGCCACTTCCTTCTTTGACCAATCAGGTGTCACTATTTGAAGCAATCGCGGTTCTGTGTATTTTGCTCTCTAGTGCAAAACCAGCAACATCTAATTAAGAATGGCGCAAAAGCAGCAATAATCCACACATTGGATGCAAAAACAGAAACATCCTAAATGTATTACCTTATTTTGGTAAACGTAGACTTTATAAGGGAATTCTGTTTTACAATATCTGATTCTAACATCATTAGTTATCTATGCTTGTAACTTATTATAACTAACAATTGCTACATGCAACGTAAACAAAAAAAAAAATGCTATGCTTTTACCAGCGCTGATCGGAGCTTGTCGGCGCTGGTTCGCCACACAGTATAGAGACTACCTGCGCCGACTAACTGCGCGGACCAGCACCGACAAGCGCTGGCAGATCGCCGCCGGCAACCCACTTTCTATGTGTATACGCACTAAAGAAGTATAAGGGCACCTAAAGGTTGTCTGAAAGAAATTGATTTAAGCGATAAGACCACCATTTGTACTGTTCTTTATTACTTACGTGTATTCCTTATGTTTTATTTCTTTCAGTGTACAATGAAGTATATCTAGGATATTTCTTTCTATGTGTCCGGAAAGATAATACCAATAATGGGTTCCAGTTGAAAACCAGCGCTAGGCATACGTTGCCCGACACGTACTGAACAGGGGCCCAATTCTCCTAAAATAAATTGTTGCCAAACACAATCGAACCACAACCGTCAGTCAGTTTTTGTTTTCGAAAACTTTCAAAATGATTGATTTTGTTTTTTGTGTCAAACAATTTGATAGCTTTTGAAATTGAGAACTGTCTGAATGAACGGTTCGGCCTTGGTTCGGTTGTGATTTATCAAGATTTATTTTAGGAGAATTAGGCCCCTGGACTTGATGACGATTGACGATTTGGTGTAGCCGTGAGATACGAAATAACTATACTAGCTATACTATTGTTTTAATTGCGCGTAAATTGTGTCTTTACTGCAACAATTTAACATTACTTTTTTTTTACATTATTTACTACCGGTGTGCGGGTACACCTAGTTCTACCCGCTGTGATGAAGGGTAAACCTAGTTCTAACCGAAGATAAGTAGGATACATCTAAGTTTAACCGCATGTGGCCGGCTGCACCTAGTTGTACCCGAGTAAACCTAGGTGTAACCGCCATTCGGCCTTTACCCGTAACATATCTACAATCATCACAATGTATGTCCGAGTTCAGATCCCGAGTTCCGAGTAACAGATCCCCTGTTAGTATGTCAGAACCATTGTGAGGGATTTATGAAAGAGGTGTCACTAATTGTTTTTTCTTCTTCATTATTTTGTGTAGTATGTATTTATCTTTAATTATTGTAATGAGTCGTAGACCGTTTTAACTAAAGTAAAATAAATAAATCACTTCAACTATAGATTGATCCTACAGTTTACAAAAAAAGAAAAAGCAAATTATCTGGCCTAGTGCCATTAAAAGATCGTCTCAACAAATTAGAAGACAAAACAAAACATACACAACACTTTCGCCAAGGGAAAAAACCTTAATTATGCATCATAACCATCAAAACATTGAAACAATATCTTGTTCTAACGTTTTTAGGGTTCTGTACGCAAATGGTGCCAACGGAACCTATTACTAAGCCTACGCGTTTGTCCGTCTGTCAGAATGTATACCTATCACGGCAGCCGTAAGAGGTATATAGCCAGATGAACTTTTCAAGTAGCTGCGTGTTGTTGCATGAATCTTGGCAAATAATAAAAAATACATACAAATGCATGAAAAGAGCCTCCACGAGTGACTATATACTAAAGTACGTCCGGCGCACCCTGGGCAGTCAGCCCTGCTACTATTCTTGCTGACTGGCTAATCTTTTCACCACGGCATGAGCTATTCTCGCAGAGCTCGTGCCGACATGATAGAAGAAGAAAAAGATAAAAAATATATAGTCGGGCAAAGTGTTATTGGGTTTTACCGTGTGGAATTTCGCAGTAGCAGCCCGGAGTCTGGATTTGTGCCCGGTTGATGGCAATAGGCTCGCCCCCTATTACAAGGGACTTAAACATAACGGCGAAATGTGCCTGTACTGTACACCTCTGCCAACCCTTCGAGGAATACAGGCGTGAGTTAATGTATCTGTCGTGGCCAGATCATAGAATTGATCACTTCATGATGTGGCCAGCCATTTCATGAAATGGTTGCATTTCATGAAATGGCCAATACCCGCTGCCCACATCATGAAATGGCCTGGCCAGATCAATGAATAATCAGCGTTTAACGATATGATCAGCTAAACGCACGGCCACTTCATGATATGGTCAAACATTAGTGATCATATCGTAAAATAGTTACATTATTCACCGTTAGAGGCGCTGATATCGTTTTGTTTTTGTGATGCATCATGGCGGCGGACAATTATTCTGACAAAAAAGCTAATAATAATAAGTAAAGTAGGGTGACCACGCAACGAAAATTAATGGACTATTATTGGATTTCAAAATATGACTTCATGGTAACTGCGGGTGAACTTTTCATAGAATTTTATTTGTTCGATTATTTATCTGGTTAACCTGTGAAACTACAGCACAAAATATCGATGCACGTTACTGCAAACATTTACTATTTAGTATTTGAATCATTTGGGTTAGGTTAGGTTAGAACAGTGACCAATAACGCGCGAAGGCGAGCGAGCGAAGCGAGCGTGCCGCGGCAGCGGCCGCCGAGCGCCAGATCCCCTTAATTGTTGGTGAACAAGCTATTAAACTTTCGCGGTAACGTGCATCGATATTTTGTGGTTCGAAATTCCGTAGTCTACTCCTTTGCTTGCATGGTACGTGCTTCCTTTATTTGGATTTTTTATTAAATCTTTGATATCATGGAAACCCTACATTAATGATATGGCCAAACGTGGATGGCCATATCATTAAACGTTGACGTTTCAACGATATGGCCAATTTTAGTTGGCCATTTCATGAAATACAACCATTTCATGAAATGGCTGGCCACATCATGAAGTGATCAATTCTACGATATGGCCACGACATATCTATGTAAATACAAGAGTTCTCTTTGGCCAACCGCAGACGAGCCACTATGTGGCCGGGACACTGTGTCTTGTGTCACAGTTTTGTGTTTTGACACATTTACTTTAGTCGTAGTTGTATAGTCTTTAACCGTGACAGTTTCAAGCCACAGCACGTCGCTTGGGGTGCGGTAGCTGCATATACAACACCATTTTTAGTATACACAAAAACCGAGACGCCCCAACAAGATTTTAATCAGAATTACCGTTTATAAATCTCCAAGTTACACCTTAGTTTATGTTGCGTTAAGTTCCCCAGTAGAGTGTGAAATGTGTGAGATGTGCTATGCAGGGGTTATCTAATACACGGAAACTGACCGAGCGGACCGTCTTAAGCCTCAAGGTGTCTATTCCCCTCCACTGTTATGCATAGAAACCTATTGAAAAAAAGAGAAAATGAAAAAAAATGCAAGATTTAACGTGGTATAAAAACTATGTCAATCGATTCTCCTAGTGATTCTGAACAAACTAATTTCAGGTTTAGTGTATACTAAAACTAAACTTGTATACAAAACGGTCTTCTTCTGCCTACCCTCATCCGAAGTTACTTGGGGTCGGCGCAATTATTAAGACTCCGCTGTCCGTATGTTCGTCTGTCACCAGGATGTATCTCATGAACCGTGATAGTTAGACAGTTGAAATTTTCATAGATGATGTGCTTCTGTTGCCGCTATAACAACAAATACTAAAAAAACAGAATCAAATAAATATTGGGGGCTCCCATACAACAAACGTGATTTTTTTGCTGTTTTTATAGATAATGGTACGGAACCCTGTATGACACGCACTTGACCATATTTTTAAAAACATTCTCACAGTTATGCGCACTATGACCGTACTGTCACCTTTCAACCCGGACCTTTACCACTTAATGGTTTAAAAACAATTGTTACCATGGTAACCTTTTGCTTGAAACACCAAATCACCGTAATTATAGTTTTTAGACGCCAGTGAAAGTAAGATGGGTAATGTCAGACATGTTATGTCTATTGCCGCCATCTTGTTTTTTTTTTTCGCTTGTTTTGTGCGTTATTGCTGTGACGTAACAACTAACAATATTGTTCATCGTTGTTAGGGAATGTGTACACGGCAATTATGATAGCGATATGCTTTTTCCGATAGGATCGTGTTTTGGTTAGTTGAATTTCTAAGAATAAACTTGTAGAATTGTACCTAAGGAAAATAAGTTATCAGTTATATTTATCGATGTTCTAAGGTGAGACCGGTTGTCAGATTTTCGGGCTTTGACGACTGTCATAGGTATTATTCGTATGACACCATAGACTAAGAGCGGTTACGCACTGCATCCGATCCGAATCCGTGAAAATACGTTCCCAAGTAGTCATAGAACTATTTGTATGATAGTTTACGGACTAGATCCGACTTCCGTCATTCGATTTCTCGCCGTCATCCGTGAGTCTCCAATTCGGAAGAAATATTGACGGACCGAAGTAGCCGTAGTACTGTTTGTATGAACGCTTTCGCATTACCTCGGATTCAAATCGGACATATGCCAAAGATGGCCCCTGAATTGTTTGGATTTGGATCAGAGATCGGATTAGTGCGTAAGCAATATCCGAATTCGGTCCGACATTTTTAGACTCTAAATCCTTATTTTCACGGATTCCGATCGGATGCAGTGCGTAAAGCATTATCCGAATTCGGTCCGAGTTTTTTACATCCGTATTTTCACGGATCCAGATCGGATGCAATGCGTAACCGCTCTAACGTGCTCTCCGAAACACGGAGGGGTATCGGTATCTAACGAACGGTCACCCATCCACTGACTGACCGCGACAAGAGCAGCTTAACCTGCAAATCAATGCTCCGTGCGGTTATTAATTAGCCACGACCACGAACCCCTCCTACAGAACTATACTTGCACTAAAAAACAAACAAAATACAACTTAGCTCCTATTATTAAATCCGACACATTGTTCAACGACCTTACCTCTCCAAATTTGGGTGCAGACTAAGTTAGCCACAAAACCACAGCACTCTAATTACGTAGGCAGTAAGGTCTAGTTTCCAATGTCAGTCAAAATGTCGCTCAGATACATTGTTACGTGTTACGAAGCGTTTCCGGTACGTTTTATATGGGTTCACTATGGGCACCATTAAAGTTAGATGGGATTTTGAACTGTATGGCTTGTGTGTGGCTTCCGTACTGATGATGGGGGAAATACTTAGTTCGGTTATGTGACGTAATGTGTTAGTACTTTTCTTCTTTTGTTTTGATGTTTTCCAAATGATGTGTTTAAGATGTTCGTCACAGTGACAATACCAGCGCATCAATTCGACTAACAGAAGTAACTTTAAAAAAAGAAAAAACAGACTTAAAAAAAAAAACTGAGTAAAATAATTATCATAAAATAAAATTATCAGCTTCATAAGTCGGTGCATTCAATTTGTTTCAGCGTGGAATTACACCGACTTCTGAAATAGATAATTTTATTTTATGATAATTATTTTACTCAGTTTAGTTTTTTTTTTAAGTCGGTCTTTACTTTATTTAATACTTTTTAGTGTCACTTACAATTACAAATGTACCTTAGAATGTTATATGATTTTTCAAATCAATAATTTGTAATTATAAATAAAGTCCAATAAATAATTCGTGATTTTTAAATCCCGGGATTAAAACGTCATTATAATTATTCCGGGATTTTAGAGGAGGTATTATCCACTCTATGTTATTTCCTTCCTCGAAGTTTAGGTAAATATACTCTACCTGTTCCGATCTCTTCTGATGGCTGTTTTAAAGCAAGTGTTATTATTAGTATTTCCACACGAAATGATTTCTATTTTAGTTTAGTAAAAAATCCACTGTATTCCATACTACTACATTATCAAATTATACTGAACTGAAGCCGCCCCAGTTTCAAGCTGCAAGACAAAAGTCCATGAGACAAGCCAAAATTAAAAACAAAAGTAAAAGTTTGCTTTCGCTTTAAAAAAATGTAAACAAATTACATCCACCATTGCATACTGGAAGTACACTTGAGGACAGCGCACTGCACGATGAAATTTAATTGCTTGTTTTGCTAGGACAAACGTTGTTCAGACGATGGTCTACTACCACTATACAACGTGTTACAAAAATACCCCTAAAGCCGAAAGGGGATTCAAAGGTGTGTAAAGAGTCTATTGGCAATACTTTAAAATAAAAGTAGGACCTAAAAAAACAATTGGACATATCATAAAATAAAATCATCACTGAAACGCAACTATGAAAACATAAAAGTAAAGAGTAGACTACCCAGAAAGTTATTTACATTCTTACCTAATTTCCTCTGAGAGGTAAATGACAACAACCATAAAAGACTACTTGATTAACATTTTCTTTTTTAAGGGGAATTATGTAACACGTTGTAGCATCAAATAAAAAAAAACGTGATTGGTCTTTAAAAAAAACACAAAAAAAACATTCAAGTCACAGGGGGGACCTGCGCAGTCGGCGCCATGATGATTCAACTTATTTGCCTGGAACTTTACCGCGATTGCCGCGATGAGTACTTTAAGGTCTGAACACGTTTGAACAACATAAAGCCTCGTCCCCACTAGGAACATTTGTCGAGCGACATGTGTCCCCGGTGACATCGGGCGACGTGGGGCGATGTAGGGCGACATCGCCCGATGTCTCCGGGGACACATGTCGCTTGACAAAATATGTTCCTAGTGGGGACGAGGCTTAAGACTTTTTAAGAATGACTAGTATTTTTTTATTATTTTTTATTTTGTAGTATGGTAGTATATAGGCCATAGGCATGTTGACAGCATCAATAAATTGCAAATCTAATTAGCCCGCCAGTTAGAGTTTTGAAAGATAATGGACACGTATTTTTACTTTTGTTAAATCTATGAATATTTGGAAAGATAAAACGCATCAAAGCTCGAGAGTGGGGGCTTGTGACGTAAAGAAGAAGTAAAAATTGTACTTGCTTGTGACGTTTTGCCAATTTTAAAAGTGTCGTATCTTCGTCAATTTTGGTTTACGTAACAAAAGAAAAAATACAGGTCAAATATTTTTTGATAATGTAACTGACGGACTAATTAGATTTTTTCAGTCAAATACCCCATTGTCTGTACAAGGTTTGTTCTAGTAAAACAACCAATTAAAAGTCAGCTTGTATAACTTGAGAGCCATGTCTTATCAAAATTCAATGTTAAAAATATTAATAAACCCGTGTTGCAAGCATAAAGTTGAGAATAACAACAATATAAGGGCTCGTCACATTGCCACCACAGAATGTGGAGATAGCGTGATCATCGTGACATTCCTGCTGGCGGTACAGTCGAGGACAGTGCACCTTTACTTACCTATATTAGCTTCAAGTATACAGTGTCCATAAAGTGCATTATTTTATGAAATTGCGTGAAACTAGACATCATTTTACTGAAGGAAAAAACAATAATAAAAAAAAAACATGTTTTTATACACGTACATTTTTTTTATTGGAATTTTTGATTCCATTAGTCGATCATATTAAAATAAAAACAGTTATGATCGTAAATAACAGGTAATGACGATGAAATATAATTTACAACAAAAAAAATACCATCACTTAAAAATGAAGAAGATTTTGTCGAAAATCTGTTTTTTTTACTTTTTTTTTCTCGATCCAAGCTTTTTATTTGATTTTTGTATTATTTTTCCCATTGATAAAATTATGTCTAGCTTCACTCTATTTCATTTGTGCACTTCTGTTATGTTTACGGCTTGAACCCAAGTGCGGCTTCGCCTAGGCTTAACTGGCTACATCTAGATGTAACTGTTAATAAAAGGTTACACCTAGTTTTAGCCAAAAGCGGTTGGTCTAGATCTAACCGGTTAGAACTAGGTTTATTTATTTATTTATAAAATCATAACATCATGCCCGTATAGATGTATAATACACCCTTATCTCGCAATTATGTTTAAATCCCATGTAATAGGGCGAGCCTATTGCCATCAACCGGGCACAAATCACAGATAAATTCAACCCGGAAAAACTGTACGCATTTTTTGCCTCGCTCTTGGGGTTCTAAGCGGAAACATCCATCACACAGAGGCGGACTAGTAGTCTTGGCCGCCCTAGGCCGTGTAGTAGGTAATAGCCGCCCCCTTCTCAGCTCCATTACTGAACTAAGATGTATTCTTTTCCGCGATTGGGCACCCCTTATTGAGGAGGGATGAAACGCAAGTTACTAAAAGAGTGATGAATATGAATCTCGTTAAATGGAGAGGGAGACTGGAAGAGAAAAATATTGTGCCGACCCCAAGTAACTTGGGAACAGGGCAGGAAGAAGAGAGATTGGGCGCCCCTTATACCTGGCCGCCCTAGGCCCGTGCCTAGGGAAAGTCCGCCTCTGCCATCACATGTTTGAAATCTAGCAAAAATTGAGAAAAGCTCTCTATTTTGTATTTGTGCAATTCAATTGTAACATCAAATAAACAATTCCAAAATCCAATTACACATTATTATATGTGTACAGCTGGCGTTAGCGTGTTGTCAGATGTACCAATTTCACACTCCATTGCAGAACAATTATTTGGAAAATAATCACCCAGTATCGTCAGTACCGAGGTTATCTGTAGAAATCTGGATTATCAGAAAGACTTCTAAATCGTCTTTGATATAATGTTGCCAGATTCGTTTTCTTCTTCTCTCTTTCTTTTTAGCAATAGCTATACGAAAACAGCTCATGCTGTGGTGAAAAGATTAGCCAGTCAGCAAGGTTGGTAGCGAGGCTGACTGCCCAGGGTGCGCTAGACACGTAGTATACTTAAGTATCGTCACTCGTGGAGGCTCTCTTCATGCACCCCAATTCGTTTTTGGAAATAGAGACAATAAAAGATGGGACTGCGACGAAAACTTCCGGGGCGTAGAAGAAAAGCATAACAATGGTTCAAAATCCTTTTCAAGTGTTGTTTTAGGCGTTCCGCTCAGGGTGCTGGCGGTACGCGTCTTGAAAGGGCTGAAAAACGGGACTTTTGGCAACACTGCCTTGATAATTCGGTGAAATTTTAACTCTTACAAATGAACGCATGATAGCGGCCAATGGAGCACTTTATATAAATGAAAAAAACGAGTTACAATTCATGACTATCGAGTGTTAACAATGTAAGTCATTCTAAAATTCAATAATCTGCTCTCACAATTGCACAGACTTTTATTCTACGTTTTGCGTTTTAAGGCTCGATGACACTTGGCTAGTTTACAAGCTACAAGCCACCGAGTTCGCGAGCAGCTTGTAAACTCGCTCCGTGTCTCAATGACAATCTGCTTTTGAGTATCGGATTGTAAAAAAGCTGCTTGAAAAATAGAAAGCTGGGCTAATTTAAGTAAGCTAGTTAACCAGCTGTGTATCATCATTGCTGCTAGTGAACTAGTTGCGAGCATATTTGCGTTCTACTCGCTAGCTAGTTCGATACTGAGCGAGTGGAAAGTTTTTGTGTCATCGACACTCGCTTACTCGCTCACTCGCTAGCTTTTAAACTCACCGACTAGCAGCTTGTAAACTAGCCCAGTGTCATCGAGCCTTTACGTTGCGTTCGCTGGTGCACTTAAACGCATTCGTTTGAGACGGTTTTCTTTTTTTAAATATTATTTGATTTAGTCGTGTTTTGATTCTAGTCGCACGTGATAGTAAGCGCAGACAGAGTCAAGACACGAATCACACGATTCCAAGTAACAGAGATATAGAGGGATTCCACTACACCCCTCTGGCTCTCACATACACACAACGGAACACAGTAAACTGCTTGGCGCCGGACTTAACTGAGAGGTGGTAGCTATAGGTCTAGCGCATAACTGAGTCAGTGCCTGAGGTAGCTGCGCAGTGCGGGAGGGGTGTGGTGACTCACTGATTCGTCAACTTGTGACAACTGTCACCCTTATTTTTTTTTATTTTTTGCTTCGGAAAATCGTCATGGATGCCCTTCGCCCTAGGAAGGCAAAGGGGTATTCCGGACTCTTACCGGCTAAAAACCCACGGTGTTCCTTCTTCTGACCCTTGGCCGGGGTCGCGGGATTCGCAGCTGCATGCACCGCAACCCCGGCAGGCCTCGGTCCGCCAGCCCCTGGCGGACCTCTCCTCCTGAGAGGCGCGCACGGAACACTGCACGCCGCCTTCTCGGGCCTGTTACTGGTCGGGCGACGAGTCCCCTAACCCGCCGCCCGCAGGCCACACACTACGGTGGCCGGAGATCGTCGCGCGCCCTCCGACGCCCGGTGCGTCTGGCGCGGGAAGGGAGAGTGGGCCTCTCTCTCCCTCTCCGCTCCCTCTTTGGTCGCCATCACCTCCTCGCAGAAGGAGGCGACGGCTTCGCGCGCACTCTCGCCCCCGACCATGGACAGAACCACGCCCGGAAGCGAGAGGTCACCACCGACTGCCGCGAGTGACAACTGTCACCCTCCCGCACCACGCAGCTACCTCAGGCGCTGACTCAGTTATGCGCTAGACCTGTAGCCAGGCGGACCATATAGATCCTACCACCAAGCGTGCTGGGTTTTGTTGAATCTTACGACACGTGTCTATTCCCAGCGTGCGGTGAGGAAGTTTTATGTTCTACCCCGTCTCCACACGATTTATGTAGGACCACAATAGTGCGCTTTACGCAGTCAATCTACGCTCACACTCGGTAGCCATGGAAAATCTCTAAAAATTCAGATACCATCAGATACCATTCAAATACCGCAATGCGAAACTTCTATTTTTACACACTAGTAACATTCAAGTTAAAATTCCAGTAATGTTAATGTTATGTAGACTGCACTGAAGTTTTTCACGGTACAACATACAACATAACTACAAACTGTTGGAGGGAATACAAAGTTTGAACAACTAACTTGCTAACGCATAACAGTGTTAATTTTATTCGTTAAGTTATATAATTAATTTGACGTAAGCCTACGTTGTTCTCTCATACTATTCTAAATCATAGTAGGTACTGTATTTATTGAAATTATTAAAGCTATTGATTTATAGGGATCGATAAATTGGAACCGTGCACCGAAATTGGACTTTTCAATCAGCGCCTGTAATGACGTATGTGAAATAAAAAAAAAGATTTTTATTATTGACGCTGATTAGTAAATTTTGCGTTGATCAGCCTTTTACAAGCCGAGGGAGTCTACACAATTTTTTGCATCTTCAAATATTACTTGGTGTTGGAGACTAGTATTAAAATAATTTTGAGCTACACGATTGCTGATGAATGCGTGCCGTCCGTTGGGATTGGGACAGGTCAACTCAAACCTGCTATGGCTCTTTCCTCAAAAGGCCATTCCAAACGTTGCCCTACATTGTTACACTCGCATAGTTTTGTACCACAATGTGTGGACTTTAAAAGAGACCTTGACCTCAGAGGTTTTTTTGGGCTTTTCTTCTCATAGCTAATCAGAGAGGATATGACGGAGCCATCTAGTCTTAAAAAACATTGCATTGACTTGTAAAAGTGTATCTAACAGATTTATTTACAGAAATAAAAATAATTTACTATCATTGAATTTTACATTTTGGATCCGGATCAGAGGCCACATTCTATTTAGAAGAAATCGCTTTAAGCGATAAGACCGCCATTTGTACTATTCTTAATCATGTGTATTCCTACTGTTTTATTTCTTTTAGTGTACAATAAAGTATATCTATATATCTATCTATTTCATAGGTATAGCTCATAGTTTACTTACATAACGGAATGCTTTGACAAACGACTCGTTGAACCTTTGAATACGTCAGAAGGGCGCGGTTATCCAAGAAACAAAAGTAAATTACCAAGATGGCGTTTACTCAAAGAACAAAAGTACTTACTTTTGATGTTTTTATTCCGTTTTCTTCTAAAGAAGCGGTTTTTTGACATTCACAAAAGTAATTACTCACTAAGTGAAGGTTTATTGAGGTGGATGGGTAGCATCCACGTGTAATATGTCTTTGTTCTAATAACATCAGACGAAAGTATGATTTTCTGAGATCTGATAAGTTGGCACACGTTTTGCGATGCAAAGAGACTTTGTGGACGAAGGAATCGGGTTCATACCAGATCATTTTTCTCTGTGTGTGCACATGCCACATAATGGCCTGGACTATGAAACACTTCCTCGCACGCCGCCCCACCTTGCTTGCTTGGTAGTAGGATCTATACGGTCCGCCTGCTTACTAGCTACCTCACATTAAAGTCTCAAGGCCAACTGGCCGACTGGCCAAGCAGTTTACTGTGTTCCGTCGTGTGTATGTGAGATCCAGAGAGGTATAGGGGAATACCTCTATATCTCTGTTACTTGGATTCGTATGCTCTATCGTAGACCCGGTTGTCTGCGCTTACCATCAGGTGCGACTATGGTCTAAGGCAAATGGTCTATGGGTGGTGGTATGGTCTGTGGGTCTAAAAAAATGTACGCATGGTGGACTAAACCCCTGAGAAAACCATTTTTTGGAAGAAGCTAGTCGAAAGTCGTGGCTTGAAGGTGATGAGAGTAACCCCCTTTTTTTTATCGTGGGAAAATCCTCATGGATGATACCCTTCGCCCGGGGATGGCGAAGGGTTATGCCGGACTCTTACCGGCTAAAAACCCACGGTGTTCCTTCTCCTGACCCTTGGCTGGGGTCGCGGGATTCGCAGCTGCATGCACCGCGACCCCGGCAGGCCTCGATCCGCCAGCCCCTGTCGAACCTCTTCTTCTGTGGGGCCTTGCCCCACGTCCTACTGAGAGGCGCGCACGGAACATTGCGCGCCGCCTTCTCGGGCCTGTTGCTGGTCGGGCGATGGGTCCCCTAACCCGTCGCCCGCAGCTGAGAGTAACCCTCTGCCTTGTAATGATTTTATGGTCGAAAAGCGCTGGGTAAAGGACCCAGCAATGCCGGAGTTGTGGTGCATGCTATTGCGAATCCCGTGACCCCGACCATCGGTCAGAAGGGATACCGTGGGTTTTTAGCCAGTAAGATTACGACATAACCCTTCTTCCTCAGGTTGGAGGGTATCCTTGAGAATACCCAGAACACGTGACAGTCCGCAACAAATATTCATATTTTGATCAATTTCATTCTAGTATCAGCACGGCTTACAAATCTACAACCATTCATTCAGCCTAAAGACGTCCACTACTGGCCACAGGCCTCCCCCAAGCATCGCCACATCGACCGGGAAAACCGGTTAAATCTGCAATACTGCAAAAGAAAACAAATCCTAAATCAAACATATTTATTTTGTGCGCGCCAGTACACGACAGCCGTGATCGTGTGTAACGGGTTATATGCTAACGTTTTAACGACTACCCGCACGCGACGCCGCGATATTTTAACTTAATTACATTGCTTACTGTACACAACTGATTTTGTGAACGTACAGTTTCCGTTTATTTTTTTAAAGGACAGTTTTTGCAGGCTTGCTGGCTGCTGTTCTTTGTTGGATTTACGTGCTAAATGAGTTTAGACTTTCAGCCGAGTTATCATGTGCACCGCGATATAGTTTTGTCGTCGCATTATTATGTGTCGACAAATTATCGATAATGCAACGACAATATTATGTCGGGCTGCGTATGTTAGGTTTGCGGGCTTCGACTACCCGTAAAGACTGTCATAGGTATTCGTATGACACCTGACCGACTCTTTAACGTGCTCTTTGAGGCACGGCGGGGTCTCGATGTGTAAGGGCCCTTTTCCTGTCGTGCGTATTTTCGCCCGCGCGCGGATCTGGTCCGCGTGCAGGCTGCCCGCATCCTATCATTTCATACATGTTTTTCCTATCATGCGGGCAGCACGCGGGCGGATCGCGGATTGGTTGCGGGCGTGAAGTCCGCGTGCGTGCTAACCGGATGCGGGCGGTGTTCTTCTGCCTTCAGTGTTGTTTTTACTGTGACGCGGCTCTCACGCATGGTCATAGTACGCATGATTACTTTTTAACGTTCATCTTTGTGCACGAGTTTAGTCACTGGGGACACGCACGACACTGCAGCGGTAAACGAAATCTTTGTCCTGCGTGTGGCCAAGAGCGTGCTATCACCCGCATGCGGACGAAATCCGCGCGCGGACGAAAATACGAATGACAGGAAAAGGGCCCTAGCGAGCGGTCACCCATCTATGGACTGACCGCGACAACTTAACTTTGCAGATCAGATGTTCCGCGTTTGTTATATTTTATTGGTTAAAATATAACAAGGTTGACTGCCTCGTTGGTATAGATTGTGGTATAGGTAGTGAGATTCTGGCTTCGATTTCCAGGTTCTTCTCTCGTGTCAGCACGAGCTATACGTAAATAGCTCATGCTGTGGTGAAAAGATTAGCCAGTCAGCAAGGTTGGTAGCGGTGCTGACCGCCCAGGGTGCGCCGGGCGTACTTAAGTATCGTCACTCGTGGAGGCTCTTTTCATGCACCCCCATTTCCCAGATTTCCAGGTTGGGCGAATTATTATTGGGTTTTCCGTGAGGAATTTTTAGTGGCAGCCCGGAGTCTAGATTTGATTCCGGTTGATGGCAATAGGGTCGCCCCCTATTACATGGGACTTAAAACATAACGGCTAAATGAGGGTGTTAATCTCTACCAACCCTTCGTGGAATGCAGACGTGATTTTATGTGTTAAAATATATCAAATAAATTGCGCAAAATAACCTAATACGCCTACACATATTCAGATTATATCTTTGACATACCTACCAACGTTCTGACTCTGTTATTTTCACTGACCGTAAAATTATAATTCCGCACATTTAAGAATGTCACTCGTGTCCTACATTTTAATTATTTAAACTGTCTTATATAACTTCGCCAATTTAATTTGCAGTTAAGTCGTTACGTATTATGTAAGACAAAGTAATTATAGTAGTGATTGATTGTGGTGACTGTATTAATTCTTGATTTATGTATGTTTGATTGCATATGATTTGTTACTGAGTTTTATGTGATTATAAAATTACTGAGTTATGGTAATTTTTAGCGCCTTTCTGGGGTAGTGGAACTATGTTATTATGTTTATGTCAGTTTTGACAATGTAGTTTTGATGCGGAAGTCGAAGTAGTGGTACTTAGTGCACTTTTTTGGTTTCCGTACCCAAAGGGTAAAACGGTACCCTATTACCACAGTTTAAGAATCATACAGTTGGGAAACGCCTTTGATGTCGGACGACACCGCCGCCGCCGCCCGTGTAGGTACCTACGCTATTAGTCGCAAATGTGCAAGGGTTGTCAAAAAAGAAAAACAAAATAAATGTGATTATTATGTAATAATTTACTTAATTAATAAACAAAAATTAATAATTAAATTTTATAAATTATATTATATTAATATTCAATATAATTATATTAATACGTGCATAATCATTATAATTAATTTATACAACGATTCTTGTAAAACTCGCTTGCGATTTACACGGGTTTCCCCTCCAGAGGGTGGCGGAGGTCAAAATCAAAATCCTAGATGGCGACGGAAAAAATCACAAAATATGCGTCATGGGTATCGTTTCCGCGCTTTTCGGGGGCGATGATGACGAAAATGGGGCCAAAGTCAAAATCCAAGATGAAGGCTGCGAAATTTTTCAAAATATGCGTCATTGGTGTCGTTTCCATGCATCGAAAATCATCGACACGACGCCCATGACACCCATGACGCATATTTTGTAAAATTTCATAGTCGCCATCTTAGATTTTGACTTCGACCTCATTTTCGGGATCAGCACCTCCGAAAACCATGGACACGACACCCATGACGCATATTTCGTAAAATTTCACAGCCGCCATCTTGGATTTTGACTTCGACCTCATTTTCGGCATCAGCACCCCTGAAAACCATGGACAGGACACCCAAGACACATGTTTTGAAAAATTTCGCAGCAGCCATCTTGGATTTTGAATTTGACCTCACTTTCGTATTCAGCGCCCCCGAAAACAGCGGAAACGATACCCGTGACGCGTATTTTGTAACATTTCACAGTCGCCATCTTGGATTTTGATTTTGACCTCCCCCACCCTCTGGCTACAGGGGAAACGTGTGAGATAAATATAACTTTCATTACTCATACTCGGAAAGTAGGTCTGAAGTTGCTTGAAGAGCGGGTTGAAAGTAATACTTTCCAGCCCTAGGGAGAATCCTTTTCAACTGACAGCTGTCAAATTATTAAAAAAAACTAGTTCTATTTTCACATTTCTATTGAACCATGTTCCAACTTTCTATACAGCCACTCAATTACAACGCGATGTAAAATTGTAATAACATAAAGTTAATTAAGTATTAATTAAAGAACATAATTTTTTTAAATAACTTTATTATAATTTAGTTTCAACTATTTCTTTAAAATAACATAGATTTGGGCAAAATATTTAGCATTTTTTCAATGATGAAAATGAAAAATAATGGCTGAATAGCTGGCTGGCCACAGAAAAAAAAAACAAAATAGGCGGGAAAGCGTTAATCCGATCACTCATTTTTTCTTTAACTAATTCATGTTTTTATTTTTACATTTCTTGTATTCGTAATGAAAAGCACAGTGTTTACCACGGGTTAAAGAATTATTTACTCCCTCGAAGTATTCCTGTCTCGCACCTTAATAAGTTACTTTCACCCCTAGGGTAACAATGTACTATTAAAGAACTTAAACTAGCCTATATGAATGTGGCAATTAATGGGTTTATATTCTTTCGCGCAAATATCCGGACGCGCCTGCCCTCAGCGTTCGAGTGCGCAAACTAAGCGCGATCGGGGGCCGCGATCCGCGCTGCCCACCTCCCCGCGAGTTCCCCGCTCTTGCTCTGCGCAAGTACATTCGTTTCGCAACTGTATGATTGTTAAACTGTGCTATTACTAAGACTCCGCTGTCCATCCGTCCGTCTGTCACCAGGCTGTATCTCATGAACCGTGATAGTTAGACAGTTGAAATTTTCACAGATGATGTATTTCTGTTGCCGCTATAACAAAAAATATTAAAAAACACAATCAAATAAATATTTAAGGGGGCTCCCATACAACAAACGTGATTTTTTACCGTTTATATGGTACGGAATCCTTCGTGCGCGAGTCCGACTCGCACTTGGCCAGTTTTTTGTTTTTTTTTCTACTGGCCTTCTTATAGAATTTTCTTGCGGACCGTTTCTATGTAACCGGGCAATTTTTCCCGGTACGCAGGAAAGTAAAATAATTAACCTAAGCTAACTACTTATACTACACTAATATCAGGACTACTAGCAACAACGTTACTAAGGGCGACTCCTAGTGGGACTCGGACCTCGGCTTAGGACGTTGCTGGAGGAAATTTGGCTGGGAGACAACTTATTGGGGGCTGAATTATCGATGTGACTGCGGAGTCTGAAGAGACGACCGGTTTCATAACAGGAGAACTCGGTGGATCGAGAACTTAGTGCTCTATAAAATCATTGCTATTTATACCTAGCTAACGTACGCAAACAAACAATTAGACTGAATTCTTAATCAAGGCACAAGGTAGAGGGTCAGACAGGAGTCCTCTATACTCCTCTGGCTTTCACATACACACGACGGAACACAGTAAACTGCTTGGCGCCGAACTGGTGGTTGCTAGCAGTGACGAAGGGTGAATTTTCTTAAAAGGGAAGCCGGACCAGTTATTTGTTTAAATGATACTTAAAAATAATAGATACTAGTATTTGCCATATTTCGAAAGGGAAGCCGATAGGAATCGAGTTGTATGGAGCCTTCGCCACTGGTAGCTAGCCAGGCGGACCGTATAGATACTACCACCAAGCTTTCTGGGTTTTGTTGAACCTTAGAACACTCGTCTATTCCCAAAGTGCGGTGAGGCAGTTTTATATTCTAGCTCGTTTTGCACGTTCTATACTCTTTTATTAAGCTACAAAATACATTGATATATTCACATAAAGGTCATAATCATATTTATTCAGGCATTTCTACCCTGTGGCGTCGGCGTCGTTCAGTTTCGATTACAAATTAAATATTTATTGTGTCGATTCCTGCGCAATATATCCAAATGAATAAAAGGTTTTGCTTTTTCCTTAGGGAGCTACTCAATTTCCCAGACTATCTATTGCCGTGTAATAACACGGTTTAAAGCTGGAAAAAGGTTTCTCAAAAAAATAATGAAATGCCTTTTTAGTGTTGAAGTCTTCAAAGACTAGGTTAATTTTCATTTTCAAATGTTCTTTATTTCTCTTTCGTAAAGTCAACACAAGAAGATTAAAAAGAAAAAAAAGAAAAAAAATGGGTTGATAATTTTTATTCGATTTATGTAAAAACAATGTAAAAATATGAAATATACAACATTGATCTACATTTTATTTTACACATTTCGCAAAATAAAGCGAAATAAATTCCATACGCCAAGTATTACCAAGGAATTATTATTTATTATTAGCCTGTACTGTCCCACTGCTGGGCAAAGGCCTCCTTCAGTTCCTTCCACTTGTCGCGATTCTGTGCAGCATCATGCCAAATCTCAAGACAGGCATGCAACTCGTCCCGCCATCTTCTCCGCGGTCTGCCGCGACCCCATCTCGCTATCTCAGGGCTCCATTCTTGTGCTATATGGGCCCACAGCTCATTCGGCATACAGCAGACATGCCCTGCCCAGTCCCACTTCAGCTGGGCGGCCTTTTCAGCCACGTCTACAATTTGAGTTTTGGAATGGAAGGAACAGGAAAATTTAAAAAAAAACACGCCATAAACGAATCCTTTAGTCAACAAACACGCTTGTCAATTTTCTTAAGTGTATTTACTTCAAAGAATCCTAAAGGGCTACAAAATTGCTGACAAATAAAGCGAAAGCTTCCTTCGCTAGTCTGAGAATTTCGGTTTTCAGGTAGTCGTTTTACCACACTTTTCTACCTTCCAAAAGGATTAAAAACCTATGTTTTATGGGACACCGGTACAAAAGATGTTCCAGTTAATTTTGTACGAGGATAAAAAGGTACCTTGTGGGGTCTCGTCTCTGAGGACCAAGGATAGTTGGTCCTTTGTGGTTTAACAAAAGACTTGAATAAGCAGTTTTAATTATGAGGCTAATGTCATAAAATATTGTTGTTATAGTAACAGTTCAGTTTGCAGGTATATTGGCTGGAATTAATCTAGGATTCTCTGGGATTGGTCTTTATGTAATTAAATTATGTTGGAGAAATAATATCTGTGCTTTATTGCAGTGTACTCAAGAACTCTTAGACAACTTATTAATAAATCGATCAGTTTAAGCTGTTCACTGTGTAATTTCAACATAGTGACATTTTATTATCTTTTAACTTATACCCGGTTAATCCGAAAGGGGATACTAATGCGGAAAGGGTGTTAAAGTACCCAGAATAATGTATAACTTTTGTTTTAAAACTGACCCTAAAAGTCAATAGTTTAAAAGAAATAGCTATTCAAAGATTTCATAAAAAATACGCTAAAACCAATCTATCCTCAGCTGTGTTTAGCTGTGGTATGTTAGTTCATATTTGGGGTCACGGATTAGAAGCATAATTTTCTTAATTCGTAACTGAAGAATGGATGAAGAATTTGCAAAAAACAAAGCTTGTTTGTCAATGTTCAATATCAGAAGTATAACATTATGTAAATATTACTTTTGCACTTTATACATACATAGTTTTAAACACAAGTTTTAAAACAAACACCCGTGGGCCAGGATACCGTTATAAACTTAAAACAAAAAGGCTAAGATGCAATCAGTCATTTTCAGCTCAAAAACCAGTCAGAACTAGTCCGTAGCCCAGTTGAGTCCAGTTTTTGTCCTCGTAATTATAATTGTGAGCTTAATTTAGTCATTTGTTATGTATTTTGCATTCTGACATCTGGATTACGTATGTAGTTTAAGGAACAAGTTTCTGAGTAGAATTAACAGAATAATTCCATAGTAGCATTACGAAATCCTTACATTATTGATATATCCTATATCTATATATAATATCATTAGATATTTAGTGTGTACCCTTTTTATCTCTATTTTTGTTTCGACTATGCGTCCATGTGTATCTATAGTATAGTATTAAGTAAGATATCACAAAACTGTATCCACGATTGACCCACGAGAACACTGCCGACAAACTGTACAGCAGTTTGGCAGAAGATATGGGTAATTTCTTTTGTGTAACTTTTCTTGAATAAATAAATAAATAAAAAAATCCTACTAATTTTTGTATTTTAACTTTCGTGAGACACATTCATATTTATGATTAGTTAAGGTTTACTCTCGTGCATTTTTCGGGATTGTCCGACTAGTCTCGGCCCCAAACGGAACCCTTAATCATGAGCTGATCACGCGGCGAGGTCGCGAGACGAACCGCCAATCGTTCTTTTAATTTTTATAACATACGACTTATCAAAATTTCAAGCATTATTTTCGATTCGGGGCAATCCCGCAAAATGCACGTGAGTAAACCGTAACTAATCAATCATAAATATCCTACTAATATTATAAATGTGAAAGTTTGGACGTTTGTTAATCAATTACGCCATAACGGCTGCACGGATTTTAATTAAATTTGACACATAGATAGACCATGAACTGTATTAGGACATTGGATAAGTTTTATCAGGGTACCTAAAGAAGTTCCCCTAGATTGCGAGTGAAATCGCGGGCAACTGCTAGTAAATTATAAATGCGAAAGTCTGTGTCTTTGTTACTTCTTTATGACTAAATTACTGAACTGATTTTAACGAAACTTGGTTCAGAGATAGTCTGAAACCTGGAAAAGGGTAAAGGCTAACTTTTATCCCGAAAAACGCGGAATACGCGGTAAACGACATTCACGCGGGCAAAGCCGCGGGTGATCTCTACTTCTCTAGTTATTTATTAAATGTTAAAGAGCTAGTGAGTAGAAAAAGACGCGTAAAATAAACTTAAAAAAAAAGTAAAAACCGACTCCAAAGAAATACTAAAAGGAGTAAAATAATTACCATAATATAAAATTTACAGTTCCAGAAGTCGGTGGCTTCTATTTGCTTCAGTGTAGAGTTGCACCGACTTCTGAAACTGTTAATTTTATATTATGGTAATTATTTTACTCCTTTTAGTATTTCTTTGAAGTCGGTTTTTACTTTTTTTTACGGTTTATTTTTTATTAAATACGTTTTAGTGTCATAATTTTAACCCCCTCCTTCATAACCCTTCTTTTTGGCTTTGACGTAGTCGGGCATAAAAAGTCCTTTCAAATGATACCTTACACGATATAATGAAAACATTCCAAAGGGGAGGAGGGGGGGACACGCACCCCCTCCTCTTTTCCAGTAGTCAGTTCCGAACAACAAATATAAACAAAGCAATATTAGTAATTTGAGAATTTTGCTTTGATCCGATGAGGAGTTTCGTTCCATATCACTGAAGTTCATGGTCTAATCATAACAAAATTTAAACGGGACCAATCGGGAAGTACCCTTTCGAACAAAAAAATAATTTTTCAAATCGGTTCATAAATGACGGAGATATGAGGTAACAAACATAAAAAAAAATACAACCGAATTGAGAACCTCCTCCTTTTTGAAGTCGGTTAAAAATGATCATACTTTTTCGAGGTTTTTAAGTGCCAGGACACATTTGTAACACTTTTTGCTTTTAATCTTCTTATATATAAAAATGAATCGCAAAATGTGTTGGTAAGCGCATAACTCAACAACGCCTGGACCAATTTCGCTAATTTTTTTTTTGTTTTGTTCGTAATTCTCAGGAGAAGGTTCTTATGAAAGAAAACTTTGATATTAAAAAAAAAAAAAAAATTATATCAGGTAAGTAGGTAGGTAGTAGGTAGGTAGTAGGTAGGTAGTAGGTAGGTAGTAGGTAGGTAGTAGGTAGGTAGTAGGTAGGTAGTAGGTAGGTAGTAGGTAGGTAGTAGGTAGGTAGTAGGTAGGTAGTAGGTAGGTAGTAGGTAGGTAGTAGGTAGGTAGTAGGTAGGTAGTAGGTAGGTAGTAGGTAGGTAGTAGGTAGGTAGTAGGTAGGTAGTAGGTAGGTAGTAGGTAGGTAGTAGGTAGGTAGTAGGTAGGTAGTAGGTAGGTAGTAGGTAGGTAGTAGGTAGGTAGTAGGTAGGTAGTAGGTAGGTAGTAGGTAGGTAGTAGGTAGGTAGTAGGTAGGTAGTAGGTAGGCAGTAGGTAGGAAAAAGAGCATTGCAACGCATGCTGGGTACAGCTAGTAACTTATAAAAGTGCTGTTAGTAACTTTATGGAAAGCAACGGTTGACGGCGTTGTAGAACTGTTCATCAAGCGCTAAAAGAACGCGTAAGTATGGTGCAAAAAATGTGTTCTAAGCCTTAGTGTTAGATTTAGAATTGACAATACAGCACTTATCAGTGACTTGTGGACAAGATCCATCTTCAAACTATCATTTCCAGATATTAGTTTAGGATGTTTGAATTTGTAATGGCTATCTGTGTCAGGTCCTGTGCTAAAGAAACTACCTATTTCAATAGGATCATTCTTCTATACGCTAACAATATCTATGATCTATACATGAATAAATATGTAGACTTGGCAGTCATCATCTGCCTAGCCTTTTCCCAACTATGTTGGGGTCGGCTTCCAGTCGAACCGGATGCAACTGAATATCAGTATTTTACATGGAGCGACTGCCTATCAGACCTCCACAACCCAGTAACTGGGTAATACGATACTCTTGGTAAGACTGGTTGTCAGACTTTCTGGCTTCTGACCAACAGTAACGACTGTCAAAGATCTACAAATGACAGCCGGGACCAACGGCTTTACGTGCTTTCCGAGGCACGGAGGAAACTCGCTATGGTAAATGGTCACCCATCCACAGATCAACCTCGGCAAGCGTGGCTTAACCCGGAAGATCGGTCTATGCGGCTGTAATTATTTAGCCACGAGCTCCTCCTTCGTGTAATTCCTTCAAAAGGTGTTATCTACTGGTGACACAGATTAACCCTAATTGTTTTTTTTTTTAAACTTTGTTTCCTATTTCCGAAGCAATCGTCAGCCGGTTTTTGTTTTCGAAAACTGTCAAAATGATTGGTTTTGTTTTTATGTGTCAAACAATTTGACAGCTTTTGAAAACGAAAACTGTCAGCATGAACGATTCGGCCGTGGTTCGGATACGATTTATCAAGATTTATTTTAGGAGCCTAAGGCCCCTGGAATATTCTTCTTCGTAATCCAGTGGTGGACGCAATGATGTTTTATAGGACTAGATCAGCAGTGTACGGCACCGGCGCGTTGCTACGTCGTATATGTCCGCAGGCATATCTGACTTCAGTTGTCAGCTTGACGTCAAGTGAGAGATTGCTCCGCGATAAAAATTATCAAAATGGTAAAATGTGCAGTTAAAATTAGTATGTCACGATCTGAAAAGATTAATAAAGCAAGTGGTGCTAAATTTTCGTAAGATTATCCAAAAAAACATTACGAGACCAAATAAATTTATCAAACATTGTTTTTGCCATCAGTGTTACCAGTAAAAACGATTTTGATTTTGCCAGACTGTTGGGAGTTTAGCGAATGACTAATGTATGTTCCTATAAGTCTAAATTATTGAAATATAGTTAATAAAAAATAAATATAACATTTACGTTGATGCATTTTTTTTTCCTTAATGTACATAATTCGACCTTTCATAGTAATTGATTTCATTAACACCTTCATTCATTCTGGGGAAATTATGTAGATCATTGGCAACTCTGGCCGTTTTTCCGATAACAATGTCTTGTCTCATTCCAACATAATTAGTTTGTCGGTAGAAGAAATGCGACAAATATAGTATTTTGCCAGATTGACACAATTTATGTATCCGTTTCAAAGCTACCACTTTAAACTCGTAAATGGTTACGTTTTTCTGATTTTTTTAGAAGGACGCTGCTCCTCTAGTATTATTTAACCTCATTGGGTGGACGTTTAAGGCACTTCCCCCACGGAAAGTGGCGCCACTTCAGAAAAAAAGCATTATTTCTGTCAACACACGTTTTGAAATTTCGTGCGTACAACATTTTAGTCAAGTGTTGTAGAAATTTTCGAACACCAAATATCAACACTAGAGCTTCTGGATTCGAAGTTTTAGCGATAAGTACCAAAAACGGCCGTTTTTAGCATTAATTACTAAAACGTCTAACCTAGGATGTCAAATGTTGTTTAATGGGGTTCGAAAATTTCTACAACACTTGACTAAAATGTTGTACTTACGAAATTTCAATACGTTGTGTGTTGGCAGAAATAATGCTTTTTTTTCTGAATTGGCGCCACTTTCGGTGGGCTTCCCCCCTTAAGGTCATCTGCCCGTACGATGTTTGGGTACGAAATGTTTATTCATCATCCCATATATCTCTATCGATATTACGACACAGTTGTAACATTCTGTTTCCGATTAATATCGCTTGCGAAACGATAGGCTGTTATAAATATTTATGATATCTAGTTTGGACTCGGAGCGAATGTGGTCTAATATGTAGCCGGTTTATTTATTAGGTAGGTTTTCGTATAGCTACATCGAGTTCTAAACTATTTTTGTGTCAATTTTCGTATTTTGTTCGTAATATTTGTTTGTTATTGGTGTTTTTCGTACAAAAGAATTATAATTATACTCTAATGTTCCTTAATACACAAAGCATCATCATCATCATCTGCCTAGCCTTTTCCCAACTATGTTGGGGTCTGCTTCCAATCGAACCGGATGCAGCTGAATATCAGTATTTTACATGGAGTGACTGCCTATCAGACCTCCACAACCCAGTAACTGGGTAATACGATACTCTTGGTAAGACTGGTTGTCAGACTTTCTGGCTTCTGACCAACAGTAACGACTGTCAAAGATCTACAAATGACAGCCGGGACCAACGGCTTTACGTGCTTTCCGAGGCACGGAGGAAACTCGCTATGGTAAATGGTCACCCATCCACAGACCAACCTCGGCAAGCGTGGCTTAACCCGGAAGATCGGTCTATGCGGCTGTAATTATTTAGCCACGAGCTCCTCACCTTACCTATATTACTTATCCTTACCTATATTGAAGGAAAACAGCGTGAAGAAACTTGCACATAAGGACTCCAAAAAAACTTCTTGACTGAGAATGTAGTCCCCCAATCCGCATAACGCCAGCGTAATTGGCTAAGGCTTAAGTCCTTCTCATTCTGAGAAGAGCAGCGGAACAATCTTATTGACTTCTGCCTACCTCCTAAAAACATTTGACATGATACACAAGGCTTGACACTTAAATGAAGAATTTCTGACATTAAACCTTGAAACCTATCGAATCCATTAGGCGGTAACTATCTATATTTAGATATTATCTAAAACTTTGCATAATACGAAGATCCGCAAATTCTTGGGTAAACAATGTTGAGGTCAGTTCACATACATGATACCCCACAAATTTTATGGTCCTCGTATCCGAGGCCCAAATCTAAAACGGTCTTGGTCCTTCCGAACTATTTCGATTTAAATCCAACTTTAAATGAATTTATCACTGTTAAATGCGAGACACGCAAAACCCGAAATACTTGGCTAGTTTGATAGCTAGCTAGAATGATAATGCTCGTCTTACAAAAGTTAGTAGTTCCCATAACACGAGTAGGAATACTATTATATTATTATGTCAAACTGCGGCTCTGTCCTCGATTTGGGAAAATGAAATCTCTAAATAGCTTTTTAATTTAAGTAGCTTTTTGCATCTGTCTGTGTGTCCATTTACTTCTAAACTAATCAATTGATTTTCGTGCTGTTTTCATTTTAAGTTAAGTAATTTCTTCCGGATGGTTTTAAGCAATAAAACGAACCCGAGGGACGCCGGGGCGGGTCGCTAGTTACTAATAAAGGAGCCCGTACCTAATTAGCATAATTGACGGATTAGTAATTATAGCACAGGAGTAATAAGTAGTAATTGATCTATCGTCAGATGGACGTTGTTGTGCCTAATCAGCCAGAGTTATAAAACCATACCCGCTAAAAAGCGATTAAATTCGTGCAGAAGTTACTAGCGAAGATTCCCGAGCTCCTAACTCTACCTACAAGGCTACAGATCCATTGTAGACCTAAATGTAGATTACGAGTATATGTATAAAGTTAACTTTTGTTTTTATGTAAGTCTTTTTAGTTTAATAGATAGTTTGCAACGCGACAGCAAAGTTTTTGCCTTATTTACGGAATAATCCACGAAGTTAACACTCGTGAGACTATTTTTGTATCATCATCATTCAGCCGAAAGACGTGCACTGCTGGATATATGCCTCCCCGGTCTTGTGCTTCGTGACACGTGGAAGGGGAGGGGGATAGTCTGATTTAAACCGTAAGAGAGGAAACCGTGACGATACACATTACTATGGTGTATGGGTTTGTTCGTCTTTATCTTAAACACATCTCCGCAATTGCGACCACGTACCGCTCTGCTGACTCCACAAGACACATGGTCATTCTAATTACTTGATTACCAAGCTGGTTTATTTGCAAACAACTTTCAATTTGTCCTTTAGATAATGTTTTACTAGCTTGATGCCCGCTGCTTTGCTCGCGTGGTATGACCATAAAAAGTATCCTATATCTTTCTCCGGGTTCAGGCTGTCTATGAACCAAGTTTCATCAAAATTGGTTCAGTAGTTTAGTTGTGAAGAAGTCTCAAACATACAAACAGTAAGGGAATCTACGGCTTGCTTACCTTCAAAATTCACCGATAATTGGGGGCTAAATCATTGCACATTACCGGGCATAATTCCAAATTCCATATTCTTCTTATGAATTCATGCATGCAGCCCCACCTGGAATTACAAACCAGGATTAAACACCCAGCAGGTGACCTCTAAATGATTAACGGTTTAATCAAACTAGTCAGCATTAGTTCGCAATAAGCTGGGTGGTTTTGGTATATTATGTTGAGTGTAGGTGTATTATACAACGTGTTACATAATTCCCCAAAAAAAAGAAAATGTTAATCAAGTAGTCTTTAAGGGTGAAGCCAGACGAGCTTAATTTTTTGAGTTGTGAGTCGCAGAATTTCGGTCGCGTAATTTCTGCTACATTCGGTTGCATACAAAACTCCTGTTTCGTTCACACGGCGACGCAAAATGAGTCTGTAAAATCCTTCCAAAAAATTACGCTGACTTATTTTACGCGACTCATAGCTCAAAAAATTACGCTCGTTTGGCCTCACCCTTATGGTTGTTGAATGATTTTAAGTTTTAAGTTAAATGATTACCTCTCAGAGGAAATTAGGTAAGAATGTAAATAACTTTCTGGGTAGTCTACTCTTTACTTTTATGTTTTCAGGGTTGCGTTTCAGTCATGTATTCATTTTATGATTTGTCCAAATTATCTTTTTTGAATCCTAATTTATTTTAAAATATTGCCAATAGACTCTTTACAAGGGACCTTTTAATTCCCTTTCGGCTTTAGGGGTATTTTTGTAACACGTTGTATGATTGTGTTTATATTATGTTGAATTATCTATTCTATCTATTTAGATACTTATTACTTTCGTTTTCAATTCATCATCATAATTGTTCTAGGTAAATATTTTGTTTATCATCCTCAACTTACATAGTTATGTAAATTAGTATTACCTTTTTTTGTGTAAAGACTCATTTAATTTATTCACTTGGCAGACAGAACTGTGTTGCTGGGGAGTTTGTTGCGCCGTTTCTTCTGCACAGCGCAAACACTAGGAAGCGGTGAAGTGTGGGCGTTTTGGAGGCTGTCTTATGCAAAATTGACGTTCAAAACAAACCAAGTAATTCGAGTCTATTTTGAATAAACGAGTTTAGAGTTTTGTCAGACGCATTTTTCTGCATTACTTGTAAAAGATTCCGATCGTGTATGCGAATGTTTTATATAGCATGCGTAAGCGTGCTAACGCATGTGAAAAAAGCTGATTCTATTCGATGCGAAAACACGAAAAATCGTACACAACATAACACATAATACCCATTTTTTGTGAGTGAAATGCAAATTGGTGATGGTGTGTTGTGTGTGTGTTTAGGCTCTAGTGCAGTCCGCCATTTATATTATCCAATTATAAGCCTCGCTGATTTAATTCTACGAAACAGCTGACCATTAGCGCTCAACATAAAGTCTAGTCTACAATTCCGGATAAAGCGCAGATAGACAGTCAACAAGCAGGTCTAGATCGAATAGAAAGTTAGACAAAACAATGGGCCGTTTAACCATGTACTTTCTCTCGGCCTGAAACAATGAGTTTAATGTAAATGTAAGTAGGTATATACCTAAGTGGTGTTACGTGTGTCTTGTTAAGATAAAACTGATCTGTGTACATCCCAGCACTTTCCCAGGCTGGCTGACACGATTGCTGAAAGGAATTAATTGTACCTAGATAAGGAAGAGCTGCTTTAGTTACTAGCATGATGGAGTAAGTTCCTGGCTTTACGCAATGCTATTGCTGTCTCGCTTCCGCGGGCCTGAGAAAAATCAACTGTATATCATTTTATAAGAGGATGCTGTTTTTGGTCCTTCTATACCTACCAACGTAACTGCTTATATCATCCAGTTTTGACCTACGACCTGGATGGACGTGACCGCCTGCTAATATGTTTGTTGATTGTATTGTATTACGAGATAAAGACCACGGCATTGCTCGCGTTAAAAAAACTCTTAACACACTACTAAAGTTTCTAAAATAATATAATTCAATCATAATTCGAAAGACACGTGGCGCCGTCTGTTATCGTTATTGTTGTTTTCCTCGGGAACAGTACTTTTTTTCGAGATGAAAGGTACTGTAGGTTCGTCTCTGTACACCTGACAACTTAAATGCAAAATTTCAGGATGATCGGTTCAGTGGTTTAAGCGTGAAAAGGAAACAAACTTACTTTCACATTTATAATATTAGTTAGGAAGTAAGGATTAGGATTATTTGTCATCTTAAAACAATTTCATAACTTCAGAATCAAGGTAATTGTCAGTTGGCTCTCCACAGAATATTCCGAGATGATAGCATAAATAATTTGAGGCATGTTAATTAAGTCTCGTTGACGAAATTATTTAAATAATAAATGATGACTATCGACCCGTATTTAACGTTTTGTTAATACTAATTAGTTCCTAGTCCAACAAAAAAAATCTTACAGCAAAAACATTAGCCAATAGCTTGTAGAATGTTTGTATAAAACTTGAAACACGTACTTAAGTGCTATTACGATCTTTACTCAACCGTTGTACGTGGTTTCAAGTGAGATTAGCTCAGCTTGCTCTAGCTTTGCGGGAAGCTGACTGTAAAGTAAATTCTCGTAAACGATACCAGCGGCAGTTAAACATTCTTTATGCTACGATTTTATTTGGTCCTTGTTTACGCGTTTTGGAAAGGAATGGTCCTTTAAAGAGTTTAAACAGATTTAACCTTAGTAATAGCACACGGATTTGATTTTAATTTGCGTTAGCGGTAAAAAAAAACATAATTCGGTCCTTTGGATAAATAAGAACACAATTCAAAAAAAGCTTATTTTAGAGAACCTTTTAAAAGATTACATTGCTGAAGAAAAATGTCGCCAAAAATCAAAAATGACATATTTTTGTGATGCCACTTCGTAATTTTTGCCGATATGAACATGAGTTTTATTCATAAAATATAAGGGCTATTTTGGATTCGGCTGTCTCCTTATCTAGTTTCAACATTTTGGGTTGTGTGGTTTTTCATGCAAAGCAGCGCTATAAGGAAACCTGAGAGTGAGTACAAATAAAAATAAAATAATCTTTATTTCGAATTAGTAACATCCATAGTTGGTTATTAAAAAAGAAACAAAGAAAGTTCTGTTAGTAAAAACAAGCAAAAGAAACTTAATATTGTAACGTACTTATATCTCACTTCGAACCTCCTTGCTAACCGCAGCGGCTCGTCCGCACAAATATACACTATGCTAAAAACTGTCAAATTGTCTATTTACGGTTTTTTTTTTATTATTTTTAAAAAACGTTGCCCCACACTAAGATTTCTCTTGTATCGTGGGTGCGTTTACAAACACAAATCTCACAAACAAACGCCCAGACCCGGAACAACCATCTGTAGGCCATACAAATTTTTGTTCCGTGTGGGAATCGAACCCACGACCTGTAGCGCAGAAGCCAATCGCTTAGCCACTGCACCAAACGTGTCGTCAGGTTATGTTTTGTTTGAGTAGTTGATTTTGTATTACGAGTGAGAATACACGATATTTTATTATACTAAATTGTTGTATTAATTTGTAATTGAGATCAACTCTTTACAATATTTAGTTACCAGTTCATTGTTCGTCATGCATCTTTGGACAATGGCATTCAACAAAGAAGAGTCGTATCTTCCTGCTATAGTCTTTAAATGGTTCTAAAAAGTTAAAGATGGTGCGGTAATCGGCCAACGAGCACAAGGAAAGATTGGTGGTAAAAAAATATAACATTTGCAGTTTTCGAGCTTAGATTTTCCGCTTCCAGATAAAATAAAAATAAAATAAGTTTTATTTCCGAATCTTGTACACTTTGCAATAAATCTTACACAGGGACCTCCTTTTAAGTAAAGAATATACCTGTGCTAGGAGGCCCCGTTCTTGAACATTAAATTATAAAGTGTACCAAAAGAAGAAGAAGAAGATAGAATTTAAACAAGAAACAAAACAAATATAAAATTAACAAGAAAACCGAAAACTTAGAGATATTATCTAAATTAGTGTGTTTTTGAGTGTGTGTGTAAGTGTGAACCAGATAAACATAGCTCTGAAACAAAGAGAGAATCGTTCCCGTTATCAGACAGTCTAATCTTGAACATACGGTATCCTATTTGCCAGGATAAAGTTTGACAAGCACGCAGGATTTATTAGCAAGTTGGCGGTCAGATGTGAGTCACGGGCGGGTATTGTTGATCTATAGTTCTGTATCTATGGTATTGGTTTACTGACATTGCTTATTCTACAAACGCATTGGCGAATACGTATGTAGAATTGTCTTACTTTGATTTGATGCTTCTATACAGTATGTAAAATAATAGAGTGCGTTCCCTTAAACCCGTTAATGAACATCATTAATAGATTCAAATATAAATATTTAAGCCCGAAAGTCTGTCAACCGATCTAACCTTAGGATATCAGCATTGCCCTGTTACTGGGATTGCAGAGGTCTTTAGGAAATTAAGCTTGCTGATCAAATCTTGATCATCTTCCATTAGCTGTATCTACCTACTGCTGTACTGTAGGTACTTTGAACATAGTAAGATGTTACCTATAATTTACACACATGTTCAAATGTTATACAGGACCGTTGCCGTCCGTACCAAAAGACCATAAATCAAAACTTTGCCTTTCAGACATATAGGCGTGCCTCTGAACTATTTGATTAATAGCTATATGTTTACCAAAAATGGCTATGCTCAAATGACAGGTTAAGAGAAAAATCAATTGATCAATGTTTTAGAAGGCTGCTATCACTGCAATGTGTTCACAAAGTTGGCAAAACAAATTAATAAACGGTACATAATATGTTCTTAGTTAAAATTAATTTAAGAAACTCCTAACGGTCTTCTGCCATATGCGAAGATACGGTATTGTTATAATAATATGTAACGACGGGTAGTCAGGGTGGTTGTAATTGAAAATACACTTACACTTATAACTTTTATATTAGTCACAAAATTGGGCAGAGTTTCCCCTTACAATTTACTAACAATGCACTTCGCGATAGTTACAACACGACTGTCTTAAACTACCTGACACATTGGTTTTTATACATTTTAGTGAATCTAAACATAATTCATCTTAACTCAATAAACTGTGTAATATTAAATATTAACAATAATATTCATGATTAATCATTAACAGTAATTAATTTATAGTTTCCCTAAAACGAATATTAAGTGCGTCGGAAGCTGACAAGCGGACGGCATCATAAATGTTTGTTATTTAATTATTATTATTTAAAATCAATACAACAATAAATAAAGCGGTTAACTTAATAATTCAATTATTTAATACGAATAATAATATGATTACATTTCTGTTAAGAAGTCGGACTGCCTCGTTGGTCTAATGGTAGCAAGCGCGACTGCTATGCGTGAGGTCCTGGTTTCGATCCTCAAGTCAGCAAAGTGTTATTGGGTTTTCCGTGTGGAATTTCTCAGTTGCGGAGTCTGGATTTGTGCCCGGTTGATGGCTATAGGCTCGCCCCCTATTACATGGGACATAAACATAACGGCGAAATGAGTGTGTGCTACACACCTCTGCCCTACCCTTTAGGGAATACTGGCGTGATGTTATGTTATGTTTATTGGATCTGTTTCCATAATACAACATTTTATAAGAGTTTATCTTGTATAGTAATTCCCTTAGTTTGTCGGAAATCTCTGTTATTTTATGTGAGATCAAATAATGCTCTTTAGCTTTCTTGTAGAAACTGAAATAATACAGCATTACCCACAACTAACATTTTGTGAGAGTATTTTCAAATAATAAAACTCAATAATAGGGTATTCTACTGAATTCTTAATTTTTGTTCTACTGATGGAACCAGCGTTTCAAAGTTGAAAGTTTGCGTTTACGATTGAAAGAGCTCTCGAAAAAAAAAGTGCTCATTTGAGAGAAATTTGTTTATTTAATTGGAACAGTACAGTTTATACGATTTATAGTAGAAACGATGATAACTACAAAAGTATGAAACTTTCGCAAAAAGCAAAGGTTTAAAAAAAAATTACAAAAACACTATGCCAGCCTAATCAAATAGAAAAATAACCAAAAATGTATTCTAAAAACATGTGAGAGTGTGTGTGTGTGTGTATGTATGTGTGTGTGCATGTATCTTATGTTTGGGTGTGTACTGTGTATGCATGCGGGTGTGTGTATGTATGTATGCGCTTGTGTATGTGTGCGTGTGTGTATGGATGTGTATGTGTGTGGGGGGTGTAGAAAAACTATAATTATGTTCTGTATAAAGTCAGCACTGTAGCGAAAGCGCCGGTGATACTATAAACATGTGTTTATAAAACATTACTAAGAATCAACTACACGTAGATTGAATTTTGACACATCAATCTTACAAAACTATAATTACTTACGAGCTATTCCGACGACGATAAAACCATTTGTCAAATATGTTTACGTTGAATTTGCTTCATAGTTGATAATAAAGAAGACAAACATGAAATATGTTCCCACGCGCTAAACGGAGGTATAATTACGAAACTTTGTTGTAAATATACATAGATGAGTTCATAACACCTGTGATCTATTGAGGTTCTTCGTTGTATGGTCTTTAGATATAGTTTTTTCTGCATGCTATATCTTACTTGCCTTTTAGGCGGAAAACAGTCAAAAAAACCGGCCAAGTGCGAGTTGGACTGGGCGCACGAAGGGTTCTGTACCATTATTATCTATAAAAACGGCAAAAAAATCACGTTTGTTGTATGGGAGCCCCCTTAAATATTTATTTTATTCTGTTTTTTAGTATTTGTTGTTATAGCGGCAACAGAAATACATTATCTGTGAAAATTTCAACTGTCTAACTATCACGGTTCATGAGATACAGACGGACAGCGGAGTCTTAGTAATAGGGTCCCGTTTTATCCTTTGGGTACGGAACCCTAAAAAGAATAAGAAGTTGCCAGTGTCTTGCACAGAATTCTAGCGCACTTGGCAGCAATTATGCCACTGCGTTTCCTTCTTCTTCTCTCGTGTCAGCATGAGCTAGACGAAAATAGCTCATGCTGTGGTGAAAAGATTAGCCAGTCAGCAAGGTTGGTAGTGGGACTAACTGCCCAGGGTGCGACATAGAGGTATTCCCCTCTGGCTGTCACATAAACGTGACGCAACACAATAAACTGCTTGGCGCCAGACTTTAATGTAAGGGTGACTTGCTGGGTTTTGTTGAATCTTACAACACGCGTCTATTCTCAGCGTGCGTTGAGGAAGTTTTATACTCTAGCTAGCGGTTTTATATTCTACGCGTATGTACCTAAAGAGGTATACGAAAAAAAAAACCAGCTTTAATTAACTAAGATATTGTGAATACTCCTACATGGATAATTTTAATTGAAATCAGTTGACGGCTATAAACGGCTGCATTGGATTAAAAATTATCAGTACTTAATTAAAGCTTTTGTTGTTTATCGCGTGGGAGGTATTATGAAATATACCGTTATTCTTTTTAGCTGAGTTGAGTGGTAAACAGTTGTGTAGGTGTCTGTCAGCGAATGGTTTACTTTTGCTTTTATGAGGGGAGAGATTGATTGCAATATTATGTAACCATAATTGTAGGAAGAAAATATATTTATTCGCCCCGGCATGATGCACAAAAATATAAACAAAACAAAAAAAAACTGTCAGAAAAACACGTGTCAGATCCGCGCAAAACGGCCGTCGCTCAGCATAATGCAGTGACACACGAGACAGAGCCACAGCGCTGGTTTTCACAGACAGCCGGCGTTGACATGATGGCGTCGACTGGTGCAGCATGTAAAAAGATAAATACCTACTATCAATTATTAAGAAAAATAAATGAATACATAATATATTTATGATTAGTTACGGTTTACGCACGTGCATTTTTCGGGATTGCCCGACTAGTTTTGGACCCAAACGGAGCCCTTAATCAAGCGTTTGACTCACGACCCTCGCCGCGGAGTCCCGTACGGTATATCGAATTACCCTTGAACGATATAATTGTTTACAGAAAGCATGGTTCACCGTTGAACGGTAATACGAAAAAACTATTAGTCGATACCATTATTTACAGACAGCACGTTTCGCCGAAAAACGCTACAACGAATGAATGATTGGCCGATACTAAGATTTGCCGATGTCATGGTTCGCCGGAACACGCTTGAACTTGAACACGCTTCAACAGGCATCGATTAAATTGCATTAACTTCTATTACCATGCGGTTATCTTGACTCCAAATCAAAGTTGCGACAAACAAATAAACGACACAAGTTAGGGTGACAGTAGGACATGGCGACCATCAGTGGTGCGACAGCACATCAGCTCGACGTACGTTAGCGCGACACAGCTTTCGCTCGACAAACTAAATGCTTCTACGAATAGGCGCCATATCGCCCGCGTGCTTTTTGTTAACATGCAATAAGAGCGAGCGCAGCGAGCTCGGGACTTTCAAGCACCCCGACATGGATAGGTTAGGTTCGGAGGGGATGACGGGGCTAAAGTGAGCGAGCAAAGCGAGCGAACGAAGCCCCGTCATCCCCTTCGTGTTAGGTTATTTTAAACCCTGCAAACAGAAATAGGAGCCCCGCCCGGCGGGGCTCCGTCGACCTTGGCCCCAGAATCTTTTAGGCGACATCGCATCTATTTGTAGAAGAATTTAGTTTGTCGAACGAAAGTTGTGTCGCGCTAACGTACGTCGAGCTGATGTGCTGTGGCACCACTGATGGTCCACATATCCTACTGTACGTGTGTTTGTTTTATAAAAACACAGATTCGGGTCTAATCGCGTAAAAACTTAAAAAGGCACTAAATACCTTTTTTTTATAATGTGTACAAATCGCGAAAGTTTAAAAACATGTGTGTTTGTTTGTCACAACTATGATATGGAGTCAAGATAACCGCATGGTAATAGAAGTTAATGCAATTTAATCGATGCCTGTTGAAGCGTGTTCAAGTTCAAGCGTGTTCCGGCGAACCATGACATCGGCAAATCTTAGTATCGGCCAATCATTCATTCGTTGTAGCGTTTTTCGGCGAAACGTGCTGTCTGTAAATAATGGTATCGACTAATAGTTTTTTCGTATTACCGTTCAACGGTGAACCATGCTTTCTGTAAACAATTATATCGTTCAAGGGTAATTCGATATACCGTACGGGACTCCTCGCCGCGAGATCAGCTCATGATTATGGGCTCCATTTGTGCCCGAAACTAGTAAATCGTAACTAATTATAAATATGAATGTATCGACGAAAGTAACAATACACTACAAGTTCGTGTAACATTTTAAAAGTATATTCAAAGTGAATTTGACAGCTACGAATTTTCTGTCTACGTTTACGTACCTTCTCAATAGTTTTTAGAAGTGTCGTTTTATTATTTCTTCCGGGAATGATTTATTCTGTTGGTATAAAGAGAGTAATGTTTCGTGCGTGGTCCAAGCTGGTGTTTTACCAGCTGTTCCGCTGGTCGTGACGTGATTTACAACTCCGTGAGGAAAAAAACCAGGAAGGCTATATTTCACTCTTACGAAGACGGGCAAATACCCGAAAAGCCTTTTCATATTGTGGGTACAGTTGGAGCCGATTTTGCCTAATCCAGATTCAACGTTATACATTTATTTCAAGTAAAAAAAGAGTAATAACAATGTTAACATTAATAAACATACAGAAAAATCAAATTAAGAACATTACGTACGAAAGTAAATAAAAGGAAAATCTAATTTGACACAAATTGGTCCTCGAGAGAGCGTACGTAGACGAAAGTACGTACCCACATTAGGAAAATACTTTAGGAGACTAAAATGAAACATGCGAGGACATTTTGTACAAAAACTACTTCCTCGCATTTCCCGGCGAATTCAATTTATTTCATCAAGCTGCAAGGTCTGTACGTGAACTGAAATGTAGGGCGAAGTTATAGGTGTACCTAGGGTAACCCTTTCGAAATTTGAAAAGTCCTGACAAAAAGCTGGACGTTTGGCAAAAACTCCGGACATTTAAAAAAAAGTCCAGTTATTATAGTCACAAAATGAAATAATTGATTGTTTTAAGTTGAGATGAGACTGATTAACTGGTTGAACTAGTTATATGTAGTTTAAAAATATTGGAGACTGATTTGATACTTACCTGTTTTATTTTTAAGTAATTCAAAGCGAAAATTAAACATTAATTTAAAAAAAAAACATGTAAGTAAAAAATCCGGACGAATTAAAAAGCCGGGCAAAGTCCGGATGGAAGGCTGAGTCCAGACATGTCCGGATAAATCCGAACGGATGGTAACCCTAGGTGTACCTGATTAGTGTGAAGTTGGTCGTATCGTATATGTGGTTTCTGACAGAGAATATACCATTCCGTACAGTGAGTGTTGTAAAGGCGACTAGAAGGGATTGGCAAGAGAATCCTTCTGTCTATTTTTAACACGTAGTGCGATACCTAATCCGCCTGATAAGAAATCTTCAGCATCTCCTATTACCGTCTATTGCAGCAGCCAGTATGCCCATGTCCAACAGTAGCCGTTTACGGGATGCCTTCAAAAATCGCGTTTAAAAGACCAACTATCTTGTTTCTGAAATAAGATTTCTTCATGTCTAACTGAGATATAATCTTGATCAAAAAATTATTTGAATTCTGTCTATATTAGTATCGGTATTTAATGTTCTATTTTTAGAATTGTGGGGCTCGTGGCTAATTATCAAGCGCTCAGATCATTTATTTGCGAGGTTAAGCTGCGCTTGCCGCGGTTAGTACGTGGATGGGTGATCGTTCGTTACACGTCGAGACTCGCTGTGCTTCAGAGAGCACGTTAAACAGTCGGTCCCGGGTGTCCGATAAAAGTTGTTACGGGTAGTCAAATGTCCGAAGCTCTGACAACCGTTCGAACCTTAGGATATCGGCATTGCCCAGTAACTTATGGTCTGAGTTATGGAGGAGGTGATGGCAGTTACTCCATGTAAAATGCTGGTATTCAGCCGCATCTGATTAGACTGGAAGTTGACTTCAACATTGTTGGGAAAAGGCTAGGCAGATCGTTCTATTTTTAGAATATTAGTGATTGGCAATACTCTCCAACGTAGAACATAGCAGTGGCGAAGGGTGAATTTTCTTAAAAGGGAAGCCGGATCACTTATTTGTTTCAATGATAATTGAAAATAATAGATACTAGTATTTGCCATATTTCGAAACGGAAGCCGATAGGAATCGAGTTGTATGGAGCCTTCGCCACTGGAACATAGTATGCTTCAAACATAAACTCCCATAGATTAACAGATTGTACGCAACAGTACGGCCTTTATGCTATTCTGTTGTCTGTGAATACAGTATATTGTCCCAGAGGCGGCCTTCAGTTAGCAATTATCTTAGCTTGCTGTTTGCTATTAGACGTAACTGCGTTATATTGTAGAACTTCGTCTTTGTAGTCCAAGTAACATGCGACAAGTGTCACCCTGATCTAGTTTTTGTGTTAATGTGACGACTAGAGGCGATGGCAAGTTTTTGAAAGTGTCGTGATTATTGAGATCTCAGTTTGAGAAGAGAGAAAGGACCAAATTTTTTATGATCAAACTAACATTGGAAACGGGCGTTAATTTGCGAAAATGCAATATTTTTTAACAAAATACCGAAATCGATTAAACAATTACACATAAAACATTTTAAACAATAGCTAAAAAAAATCCTGACCGACAAATGTTATTATAGTTTAACTGAATTTTTAAATGATTGCGATTTTAAGTGATTATGATTGTGACATTTTGTTTTTGTTTCTGGCCAAATATTTCTGTATCTCACTCGATGTAATTATATTTTGCAATTATGTAGCTCAATTTTAATTAGCAATTATGTAGCAACCGCTTTTTTAGTAAGCTTCGTAAGCTTTACTCTAATTTGTACGCCATAATGTGGCAAAACATGTTAGGTCGATGTATAAAAACCCAACATCTTACATTGCAAATCTTATTTGTACTGTAAAATCCATGACATCGAATATGCAATGAATATTTAGTTTTATTCGCGTACAAGCGCTCGATGAGTCAAAATGTCCTGAGGGTGCCTCGTGGAGGGGCGAAACACGTGTCGTATTGGTTTGGGTTGCATGTTGCATTTTAATCACAACTTCTGCATGTGCATAAAATATGTTTGCGGGCGGAACGGCAGTGCTGCATAGGTACTGCTTCCGACTAGCTATCTAGTTTGGTGAATTAAAACTAACTGTTAATCGATATTTGTAGTATCAAACAAGTTTATTTCATGTTGTTTTTTTTGTATAATTATATTTATGAATGGTTTTTTGTTTCAGGTATATTGACAACTGACTGTTTTTGGAGTAGACTACGGAACTTTGTAAGTAGCGGCTCTAAGAGCACCATCGTTTTTTTTTTGTTACCGGTATTGTCTCTTGCGCCGGAGGTTCCATTTCAGTGGCACGACTACACTAATAGCCCTAAGGACTATGTCGGTATAGTAGGCATGATACCTAGACATTTAAGTTTAGCTTTATTCGACTAACCTCCGGTTTCTGAATTGAGAATTCTAGGATGAGCAGTACTTAAGCAACATTTGAGTACGGATTTGTTAAAAAAATTACAGATTTTAAAGCATTATTTTGACAAATCCGTACTCAAATATTACTTAAGTATTGCTTATCTCGAATTCTCAAATCAGAAACCGGAGGTAGGATTACCCGCAAGATTATTAAAACGGCACCCACAAGTTTCACACCGATAATTCAGTCCTCATCAAGCTGTCTCCCCCCTTAAGTCCCCGCCAGCAACACCCTAAGCCGAAGTCTGAGTCCCACTAGGGGTCGCACTTAGTGCTGTTGTTGCAGGTAGTCATGATGTTATTATAATATAAGTAGTTAGCTTAGGTTACGTTTTTTACTTCCCCCCCCCCCCCCCACCCCCCCATTGGCTGGAGTCCGTTCAGGTCTTGCCAATAACTGCCCGGTTAGATAGAAACGGTCCCCTAGGACAATCTACAGCAGTCCAATAGAAAAAAAAAACCCATAAGTCTCTATACAAATCTGTTGGTCGGTGTCTTAATCAGTATGAAGATGAACTTTTTATCGGCCGATACCGAATTGTTATAATATGCGCACTTGCATACATCTTCATACTAATTAAGAAACCGACCAAACTATCGGCCGAAAGAAAGTCTGTGGTCTGCGGGGGCACTTACTGTACCTACGTGTAACTATTTCCTAACTTACACAGAACATGTTAAGGTTTATCATCATCATCTACCTGGCCTTTTCCCAACTATGTTGGGGTCGGCTTCCAGTCGAACCGGATGCAGCTGAATATCAGTATTTTACATGGAGCGACTGCCTATCAGACCTCCACAACCCAGTAACTGGGTAATACGATACTCTTGGTAAGACTGGTTGTCAGACTTTCTGGCTTCTGACCAACAGTAACGACTGTCAAAGATCTACAAATGACAGCCAGGACCAACGGCTTTACGTGCTTTCCGAGGCATGGAGGAAACTCGCTATGGTAAATGGTCACCCATCCACAGACCAACCTCGGCAAGCGTGGCTTAACCCGGAAGATCGGTCTATGCGGCTGTAATTATTTAGCCACGAGCTCCTCATGTTAAGGTTTATATCTTCACAAATACAACGTATGTTTTGGCACCCATCCACCCTACAGTACTTTGTCAACTGAAACACGAGCTTTAAAAGCGTAATGGCACTTAATTCTCCTGTTATTCTCGGCTCCGGAAGCGAGGAAGCTGGGAAATCTAACCGAATAATAAAATCAAAAGTCGTAAAATACTGGCGAATTGTTTCTTTGAAATTTCCGAACGGAATAATAAAATAACCATTTTAATGTCCGTAAACAAACGAAAAGTACAAAATATCGATTCTGTTTTTATTTACAGTAGGTAGGTAATGTTGTGTTCAGATGTATGTTTTCAAGGCGTGTTGAGAGCAGTTGTAAACCTTTTTTTTCTTCGTCCGTGGTCTTACCACATCAGGGCAAAGATCTACCCTCCTTCCATTCCTCTCGGCTTATGGATTTCTGCGGCCAATCCTTCCAATAAGTGTCTCACTCGTCCCGCCATCTCCTTCTGGGTCTGCCGCGACACTAACGTTGCGTGGGCTCCACTCAGTGGTGAGTTTTGCCCACAGCTCGACCGACATGCTGCAGACGTAACCATAACCAGCCCTGTTCCATTTTAAGCTTGCGGCTTTCTGAGCAACGTCGGCGATCCGAGTTTTGGGAGTCACACATGCATAGTAAAAATACATTAAGTAATATTTTTTGAGACAGATTATCACGAATATTCTTCATGACTTGTGGCGTTCCGCCATATAATAAGGTAAAATTGTTCACATCTATTTTAGGAATGATATCAAGAGATGAAAAGAAGATTGAACCAGCACACTGCTGCTACTATAATTATTAGACGATTATCCCAAAAAATGCGTCCAAATGTATGATGAAAATTCTATTTCCATCCAATTTGTAAGTTGAAATTATGTAGGCGGACGCGATGTTTACCAGGGGACGCCAAAACCTTCCTATAAAATCCCAGACAACAAGATAAAACGCTAAGTCTGAACACGTCGTAACCCCATTGTCTTTTAGCTCTATGGAATTGAATTTACTCTTTAGTACCTTGTTTACTGATGCAAATGCTTCACGAATTCCATAAAAAGGAAACACGAGAACAATCTAAGAAAACAGTAGTTTATGCATCAATGAACACAAAAGATATTCTATTCATAAATAATGGAACAAACACATTCTTCCATTATTCTAGATATTTAAATGTTAGAACGTTGTTTGTTAGAATAGGAAAACAGAAACTTGAATTTTTAAACTTCGAATGATAAATTCTCTTTTATAAAATACTAGCTTTTGCTCGCGGCTTCGCTCCCGTTAATTTACGGATCCCTAATTTTTTGATCCCAAAATATAGCCTATAGCACTCAGGGATAACGTAGATTCCTATTGGTGAAAGAATTTTTGAAATCGGATGAGTAATTTCGGAGATTACCTCCTACATACAAACAAACAAACAAACAAATTCTACCTCTTTATAATATTAGTATAGACTAGCATACATGGCGAACTTCGTACAGCCATTTATTAAAAAAATTTTTTTTGAAATTTTCTTATAAACAATTCAAAAATAAAGATATGTCAGGACACTGACAATAACGAACACACAAAAAAATGAATTATCCAATTTGGTGCAGTCACTCAGAAGTTATTTATTTATACGAAACTGTATGATCGTTTCCACTGATGCTAAGCTACGTAGCGGAGCGAGTAAGATGTGCTATGAAAATGCGCCGCGCAAGGTAGCTGTGCGAGGAAGATGCGCAGCTCGAACTATGCGATGTATCGACAATATGGAAGGCATCTGCACATAGCAACACCACTCGCAACTATCCATAGCATGCACCCATAGTTCGCATCCATAGCACGCATCTTTCCATATAAAAAACGTAGCTTAGTTGAATCAGTTTCCACCAGTGCTATGCTATGTAGACCAATGAATATGTTTGGTGGATATAAAACGCATCCGTAATAAAAACGTTGGATAGCACATCTCTGATGGAAAGGCACTGTATTTAAACTCAGGACACTTTTTTCGTGAATTTTTTACTAGACCCTTAAATACCAAAAAATAAAGACAAGGACTCTTTTTAACCGATTTCAAAAAGGAGGAGGTTCTCAATTCGGTTGTATTTTTTTTTAAATGTTTGTTACCTCATAGGTATATCTCCGTCATTTATGAACCGATTTGAAAAATTCTTTTTTTGTTCGAAAGGGTATACTTATCGATTGGTCCCATATAAATTTTGTTATGATTAGACCATGAGCTTCAGAGACATGGAACGGAACTCCTCATCGGATCAAAGCAAAATTCTCAAATTACTACTATTGCTTTGTTTATATTTGTTGTTGGGAACTGACTACTGGAAAAGAGGAGGGGGTGCGTGTCCCCCCCTCCCTCCCTTTGGAATGTTTTCATTATATCGTGTAAGGTATCATTTGAAAGGACTTTTTATGCCCGACTACGTCAAAGCCAAAAAGAAGGGCTATGAAGGAGGGGTTAAAATTATGACACTAAAACGTATTTAATAAAAAATAAACTCTGAAAAAAGTAAAAACCGACGTCAAAGAAATACTAAAAGGAGTAAAATAATTACCATAATATAAAATTAACAGTTTCAGAAGTCGGTGCAACTCTACACTGAAGCAAATAGAAGCCACCGACTTCTGAAACTGTTAATTTTGTATTAGGTATGGTAATTATTTTACTCCTTTTAGTATTTCTTTGAAGTCGGTTTTTACTTTTTTTATGTAATTAATAGTTGAGTTTCTTATGAATGAGCCGGTCCCTCGTCGAGCAGCATTACTGTGTTCCGGTTTGAAAAGCGTGCGGCTAAACCTTGTCTCTAGTTAACGCATCATCATCAATCTTCTTGGGTGTTGTAGGTGTATTATAGGCGGCATTAACCCCGTAGGCTGTTGGCATGATAGCTCACCTATGAAAAAAAGGAAACTGCTAGAATTTTGGCTAATGTAAAAAAAAAACAAAGTTTTAAATAAAACAGCTGTGCTTGACTGTCTCTTTAGTATAGCGGTCGCAAGAGCAACTGCTGAGCAGCTGCTGGGTCCTAGGTTTGATTCTCAGGTCGGTCAAAGTGTTATTGGGTTCTGCCGTGTGGAATTTCTCAGTAGCAGCCCGGAGGCTGTATTCGTGCTCAGATTATGGCAATAAGCACAAACCCAATTTTTTTTTTCTTAACCTTTGCCCCACACTAGGATTTCTCTTGTATCGTGGGTGCATTTACAAACACAAATTTCACATACACAAACCAGCCCCGAAACAACTATCTGTAGGATATATAAATTTTTGTTACGTGTGGGAATCAAACCCACGACCCGTAGCGCAGAAGCCAATCGCTAAGCCACTGCACCAAACGTGTCGTCAATTTACTCTTACCTCCGGTTTCTGAATTCAGAATTCGGGTTAAGCAATATACATAATTATAAGTAGTATTTGAGTACGGAGTTGTCAAAAAATTGCTTTAAAATCCGTCATTGTTTTGACAATTTCGTAGGTACTCAAATGTTATTTAAGTACTGCTTATCCTAGAATTCTCAATTCAGAAACCGGAGGTTAAACATAAACCGTTATGTTTCACCGGAAAGGGTGTACTACCTCTGCCCAACCCTTCGAGTTATACAAGCGTAATGTTATGTTAAAATAAAACAATCTTCCGTCTTCTATCTTGATTTCTTAGATCGCAATCCCACTCCCACACAGTTGCATGTTTCACGCATATTGGCGACAACGGCGCTCTTACTTTCAAAGCGATATAACAGTAAACACGTAACGATTCATTCCATGATAGTGTCCGCCATTTTATCTAGATCATATTAGCATAATCTGGCTAGAAATTATTATGGATACATTATTAGATAGGTACATAAAAAGTGAAGTAAAAACCGATGTAATCTGTTATAGTGGTGTCGTTTCAATAGATAATGTTCGCGTATGTAGTAGATTAGCAAATGAGTGGTTTGATGCTTTTTTTTATTGTTTATCTTGGTTGTTTGACGCTAATCGCACGTGATGGTAAATGCAGATAGGTTCTAAGATGGAACACACGAATCTAAGTAGCAAATATACAAGGTGTAACATAAATAAGTGTACAACCTCTTATAGGGTCACTGCACTCATCATTACGAACAACTCTTAGTATGGGACCAAACCTCGCCACACACACACACAATCACACACGCACACACAATCACACACACACACACAATCATACACACACACACAATCATACACACACGCACGCACACACACAATCACACATACAATCACACATACACACACACCTACACACACACATTTGACACACTTGAATACACTTACAAAAATACATCCTTACGTAAATCTAGATTTTGTTAAACTTAAATTATTTTCTATTAGTATTAACAGGCTTCGTTTGCTTGAATATTATAGTTATGGAAGAGGGAGGTCTTCTGCTACAGGTATCTCCATACTTAAAAGAAGACCTCTACAATGTTTTTGTTAACACCTGTATTTTCCAAAATAAACTTATTATTATATTATTAAACCTGAAATCGTGAAAAAAAAACAGTTGTTCCCTACATTAATGTTCGCATAACTCGTCAAATTGTAGGGAAAAGCTGTTTTTTTTGCGATTTCATGTTTGTTTCCTTAGTAAAAGTTGTTCATAATGATGAAGAGGTTGTACTCTTATTTATGTTACACCTGGTATAGAGGGACTACGATATAGCTATCTGGCTCTCACATACACACGATAGAACACGGTAAACTGCTTGAGGCATTCCATTTAGCGCACCAATTTTAAGAGCGCCAGTTCCAATCACACCAATAGTGTTTTTGTATTATAACTTTCGAAACGCGGCGTCGCCGCGTGTTCAGCTCATGATTAAGGGCTCCGTTTCGGTCCGAAATTAGTCGGGCAAACCTGAAAAATGCTCGTGAGTAAATCGTAACTAATCATATACACTCCAATAGTATAATCACAGTCTACCTATATCTTACTCCTTAAGTTGCGTCTACGCTAGGCGAGCAGAGCACGAGCGGAGCATGAGTTTGCGTAGCGTAGACGGGCTTAGAAGTCTCGAGCGTTTGACTGCGCTCCGCCAACTATCGGGTTTTTGACGAACAAGAAGAAATTTGCGCTGCGCACAAGAATTTGTTTGTTGTAACCTCGTTTTACATCCACAATAATAATTGACGCTGTGAACAGAACGGCTCCGCTCGTGCTCGGCTCGTCTAGCGTGGATGCAGCTTTACTGTCGGTCAACGTAGAACATTGTCGCAAAGCAATCGTGAGGGGGGTTGCGGGGTGAAGGGGCGGAGGTTATGTCCCGAGTAGCCATGCTGCATACTTGGAACATAACCTCCGCCCCTACATAATTTTGACATTTCATAGGACCTGTCAAATGTATGGGCGTTGACCCACTGCATGTAGTAAGTAGGTACACTGTAGTATAATATTCATATCGTTGTGATTCGAATTGGTACGCTAAATGGAATGCCTCATCTGCTTGGCTTGCTGGCTTATTTGTGGGGGTGGTAGCTAGCCACTTGGACCGTAAAAATCCTACCACCAAGCGTCCTTGGTTTTGTTGAATTAAAACACGTGTCCATTAGCAGCGTGCGGTGAGGAAGTTTAACATAATAGCCCGCCCCCTCAAAAAATATGGTGTGATGTGTAATGTTAAATTAATATTGTTGATATATCCTTATAGCTATATGACACTTTTATGAGACAACGAAGTTTATGCTTATTAAAACACATTATTTTGTTAATAAAAAAAACAAATAAATCTTCAACTTTTCTAGACTCGAAGCGACAACGAATGATCTCCTACAAGATATTTCTAGCAACCTTCTTCTTCTTCTTTCGTGTCAGCACGAGCTATACGAAAATAGCTCATGCTGTGGTGTATAGATTAGCCCGTCAGCAAGGTTGGTAGCGGGGCTGACTGCCCAGGGTGCGCCGGACGTACTTAAGTATCGTCACTCGTGGAGGCTCTTTTCATGCACCCCAACCTTCCCCTAAAACTGTTAGATTGGAAACAGCTAATAGGCCCATTGCGTTTCTTGTTTACTTGTCTATTTCTTTGATCTCAGTCCAGTATAGGTAACATATAAACTGTGTTGTCTAATAATAGAGCTGCCACTCTGCCCACCCCACGCACCGTAAACAAGTGACACGGCAAACGATGCTGTGGGCTAGTGACACGCATCACGGATTCGAAACAATCCGACAGCGTTGGAGCATCAATGCATTGGGTTGTTTCACGCATCGCTCGCTGTCAGATGGAGTGACGTGTTTGTAGAGCTGACCGATTGGATTAGTTTTATCGATACCGACTGATTTAAAATGAAGAAAGATGGAACTTACTGTATTAAAATAACAACTCGTTTTCAAACTTATGCCCCCCTTATTACAAAAGATGGTTTAAACCAAGACCCATGTTTAAAATATACCCATTACTTTCTTATGTCATAATTATAACAAGAAGAGACGGGGCTATTATAAAACCTAGGTTTTTCTTAGACCATCTTTTGTAATAAAGTCCCTAAGGTTTAGGCAGTGTTATCGTACGCCGACAGTTTTGGGTCTAAAGGTCTTAATCTTATATGAAAAGCGAATTATCTCCTTTTACAATTAAATAATACTGAGGCATTGTCAAAGTAAATCAAAACCTTTGATTTGATTTTATTTCTCTTCTGCCTTTACCGCTGCTTATAAAAATTAAGTTCACGGTTCCAACTGTCGTTTCCTATGGAGAAGAGCCCGCAAGAACTTTAAAAATTTCAGTAAATACAGTACTAAGATTTAGGATAGTTAAGAGAGAACAATGTAGTCTTGAGTACAGACCAGTAAGTAATGAAATACCAAATCTTAAGAACAAGAATGACCAAAAAAAATAATACTCATAATGAATAATAGTAATTTACAAAATACAGCTAGGAATGTAGCAAGCCTACGAAGTTCTCACATTTACAAAAGGTAAAAGGCAGCTAAACTACAAGATATAAAACGATTGATATAATTGTCATCAAAACTTCAGAGAAAAAATTATAGTAAAATAAGATAAAAATATCTTGATAATAACGATAGCAAATAAAAATAAGATATAAAATAATCACAATAATAGTGACCAATGTTTTGCTTTTAACAATTCGCTGCCCCCTCCTCAAACCGCGTCAATTGTTGAGAACTTCACTGCTAACCACTCAAAACTCCAATCGTTTACAAGAGGTCAGTCAACGAGCACTAACTGACCTATTTCGTAGTTAGATGAACTCTCCTGTTAACGGTGATTTCTGCTAATTGGCGTCATATTAATTAACGTATGTCGGTCAAGTGGGAGTCGGCATGGAGGCAGAATTAATGTCCATGTTTGATTTTATATATAATTACGTTACGTTAAGGGTTTTCTGATATGGGACCAATATTTCAAGAGTTTTAATGATCCCAGTAGATATTCATTAAATATTAATTATATGGACGTTTTCAGCGCTCTGTTCCTTACTTCAGAGGGGAAAAGTTATTTGGTACGCGTAAATTGCAAAAATTGAAAATATACAGAAACGTTTTATCAGATTTCTATGTTATCGGCTTCAAATTCCTTATTGTTCTGAAAATTACACAAATGTCTGTAAAAAATTCCACATTTTACCACTTACAAATCGCCGTCGATTAGCTGATTGTACGTTTTTATTAAAAATAATCTCAAATGAAATTGACTGTCCTGATCTCTTGCATGAGCTTCACTTCAATGTTCCCTACAGATCCATTAGATATAATCCACCAATTTCTATCCCTACCTCTTCTTCTAATTATAGGCAAAATTCTTACATTGTGCGAGCAAGCAATGATTTTAATAAACTTTGTAAAGAGTTCTCATTTGACCCATTTGTTACTAATAGTAGCACGGCAAGAAGGGCGCTTAACCTTAAGTTTTTCAATTAATTGTGACGTGTTAGTTTTATGTTGAGACTATACTACTGAATCGTAATTGTTTTGCTATCAAGTGCTCCCTAAGTTTCTGTTTTAATATCTGTTGCTATTCGTGAAAACCTGTAATTGGCTTTATGTCACTAATGTTAATTACTCATTCAATTTTTTGTAGCTGTTGGTTTTCATAATAAAAAAAAAAAAAAAAATTGTCGCTTTGAAACAGGGGGTCGACCCCCTAAGCACGAAGGCCGTGGTTTCGGCCTTAGTTACGAGCGTTTCCTACTCCCTATCACCAACGGACATACGATTATTTCGGAGCCCGAACTAAGAATGAATGACAACACGATTTGACAGTTGTCCCTACTACCGATGTGTTTTTGCCCGTCCGAAAAGTTGAACTTGACACTTGTTTTGTTCACTCCCACGTTTCGGGCTACTTTCGGACTGGTAACTAACTTCGTTACGGACTTAGGGAGTAGGCTCCCAGGCTCCAAGCGTTCTGTTCCTCACTTCAGAGAGGTAAAGTTATTTTATTCGTACTGTACAAGAAACGCATTTACTTACACTGTAGAGTGTAGAGCGTATAAAACAGAAAAGTTGAAAGGGAACTGTTTGTCTTGGTATGGGCATGTGAAGAGGAGGGATGAAACTCGTGTAACCAAAAGAGTTATGAATATAAATGTGGATGGATGGAGAAGAAGAGGGAGGCCAAAGAAAAGATGGATGGATTGTGTGAAGAATGATATCAAAGAGAAGGGGGTCAACGATATCATGACAGGTAACAGACGGAATGGAAGAAGAAAACGTGTTGCGTCGACCCCAAGTAACATGGGATAAGGGCAGTAAGATGATGAGAGCGTTTAAAATGGGTCTAAACACTTCGAATTTGGTATAAAGTATTGAAAAACAAGTTGTTAGTTTTACATAGTAAACATTATGGCATGATGCCAACATTTCTTCAAAAATATTATTGTTTCAGAAACAAACATGAAGGCATGTAACTATTTACAATAGCAATAAATATTAAATAATATTTTACGAGTGCTATTGTAGTTGTTATGAAAGTATCTGATGAGCTCTTGGGAGATTCTGAAGACCTACTATTCGATACTGCCTACGTAAAATATTTAATACCATCTCAAGGAGCGAAAATTACGATTGGTTGATTGTACACGTAGCTAGAGACGGGCAAGCGATAAATACTGAAATAGGAAATACCCCTGAAAAAATTATACCGGATATAATGCGGTTATTAGACAACCCGGCGCAAATAGGAACGAACATGGTATAGGAGGCTTCGTAATATTTTTGAACTATCTACCATTTCAATTATTTCCGTAAGAAATTTTCATTTTATAACATTGAAATAAATAAATGTTTTTGGGACATTTTTTACACAGCACCATCTAGTCCCAAACTAAGCAGAGCTTGTACACTATGGGTACTAGACAATGGATATAATATTTAATACTTTTTTTTTTTTTGTAAATACGTACTTATAAACACCCAGACCAACACAAACACTTTTGTTCATCACATAAATATTTGTGTCCTGTTTGAATCGAACCCACGACCTTGTGATCAGCAGTCCGACACCCGAACCACTAGACCACAGACGTTGTCAAATTGAAATCTTAAATACGTACCACCTGTGGCCGTAATGATTTCAGAAGCACTGAATTCTTATTAGTTCCGTGGTTTTCTAATGACCTCATTTTACGGTAAATACTCGTTTTACCATTTTCGGTTGGTTTATTCTTTCCAGAAACCTCAATCCAACGAGAAAGCAAGCAAGCTAAAATTAATCGTTCCTATAAATAAATCGTTTCGCAACTTAAAAACATTTACGCTTACAAATTCGAAGTGCGTTATCGTAAATAAAAGCGTTTACGACACTGCTTCAAACCCGGAACCGCGCGAATACGACATCGTTACGACGCGGACGTGTGCCTCCTTTTGTAACCCTAATACGATGTCATATCCTCACTTATTTAGTTGTGAACATTCAAGCTTAATTTGGCTTGCGTTATTACATTGTATTAGCACAGTCTACCTATATCTTACTCCTTACAGTCGGTCAACGTAGAACATTGTCACAGAGCAATCGTGCGGGGGGTTGCGGGGTGAAGGGGCGGAGGTTATGTCCCGAGTAGCCATACTGCTACTCGGGACATAAATTCCAGGGCTCGCACTTTTTGATTTCAAATTTGATTGATATCGTTCATAGAAATTATATTAATTTATTATTGTTATGTATGTGTACATATTACGAGAATATTATTATAAAGACTGTTTACTAATCCAAGATGGCGGCATACATACATTTACACATGATTGTTCGTGGGAAGTCATTTCCACGGTTTTCGGGGTCACTGATGCCGAAAATGACGTCAAAATCCATATCCAAGATGGCGGCCATGAAAATTTTCATGTAATCATCCTGGGTGTCAATTTCATGGTTTTCGGGGTCACTGATGCCGAAAATAACGTCAAAATCCAAATCCAAGATGGCGGCCATGAAAATTTGTAAATTAGTCGTCATGGATGTCAAATCCAAGGTTTTCTGGGGTGCGGATGCCGAAAATGAGGTCAAAATCGAAATCCAAGATGGCGGCTACAAAAATGTCAAATTCGTCGTCACGGGTGTCATTTCCATGGTTTACGGGGGTACTGATGCCGAAATTGAGGTCAAAATCCATTTCCAAGATGGCGGCTATTAAAATTTCAATTTAACCATCATGGGTGTCAATTCCATGGTTTTCGGGGATGCTGATGCCGAAAATGAGGTCAAAATCCATTTCCAAGATGGCGGCTATTAAAATTTCAATTTAACCATCATGGGTGTCATTTCCATGGTTTTCGGGGGTACTGATGCCGAAATTGAGGTCAAAATCCATTTCCAAGATGGCGGCTATTAAAATTTCAATTTAACCATCATGGATGTCATTTCCATGGTTTTCGGGGATGCTGATGCCGAAAATGAGGTCAAAATCTAAATGCAAGATGGCGGCCATAAAAAAATTCAAATTAGCCGTCATGGGTGTCAAATCCATGATTTTCAGGGACGCTGATTACAAAAACAAGATCAATTCTCAAATACCAAGATAGTGTTATCGGTAGCGGGTAGCACTGGGCAATGTTGACAAGAGAGGGTAGTCGTCGATATGGATCGGCCCACCCGAGGTTATAAAGGCGGTGGTCATTCGACGAAGCAAGAGCATTCCGTGTTGAACAGCTGAGGAAGTCTGACCTTTTATATCTGATTAGCTTGTCCTTATTTTATGATCTTGTAATAATTGTGTAAAGTAATATACTGTGATCTAGTTAATGTTACTAATACTAACCCAAATACAAGTACTCTCAGTGGTGGAGAGTCTATGTTGGTTTTATTTACTGTGTTTACCTTGCTCGCAATCCTGACATACCGATATTAGCTAAAACTGTAATGATAGAATCACCCCTGAACGATTATATTGTTGTGTCTTTTACATCAGAAGTGGAACAAGAAAAAACCAGTCCACATTATGATTGTATACCCACATGTAAATAATTTAAAAAAATCCAAATCCCCTGTAGACGGACTGACGAAAACATGATTATACGAGTGAGATTATAATGGTGAGACCGAGAAAATGTGATAAATCCGGTGAGTCACAACCATTTTATTAAGTGTGAAGGAAGTTTGATGAAGGAAATATAATATGAGAGGTTATTTATTCGTGTAAAATAAATATTAAATGATATCTTTGCTTATTCATGTAAAATAAAAGAGATGTTATCTGTATTTATCCGTGTAAAATAAATGAGATGATATCTGTGTTTATTAGTATAAAATAAATATGATGGTATCTGTATTTATTCGTGGAAAATAAATACGGCATCTGTATTTATTCGTGTAGGAAAATACATTGCAAGTCGTATTAGAGTTTGTGGTGAGATGCAACCAGGGTTGATCTTTGGCACCGCCCGGTTTGGCCAGCCGGGGTTGGCCAAAGGCTTCGCCTGGGGAAAACTGAAACTCTAACGTGGCGAAGCAATTGTTATAGGGCTGGAACCAAGGCGGGATATGCCATGATATGGCTAGATCCAAGGCGGGTGATGCCATGTTGATAAAGCAGGATCCCAGGCGGGTGATGCCAAATGAGTTGGCTAAATCCAAGGCGGGTGATGCTATTAATTGATAAATGAAAATGCAGTGAAAATGAGATTCTGTTTTGAATTAATGTTTTGAAAAAGTTTTGAAAATATTGATATTTGTTTTTATTCGTTTTGTTATAATTCTTGTTGTAGAATGGTACAAAATAGTTTATTGAAATTAAAAAGTAGTTTGTTATTATTACTTATGGTTTAAAATGTATTTTTGTAGACGAAAACAGGAAATTGTATTTATTATTGACGATAATTATTATGACGGCTTCCGTTAAGGATTAATTTGTCAAATTCATTTTTAAATAAGAAATAATTTGACTTATTTTCGTTAAAGAAGTGTATAATATGTATTGTATTGTTGTAAAAAGGTTGTATTATTAGCGCATTATAGAAATATTATGTTTACAACATCATGTCAGTTTTGTAATATGAGTTTGTGAATAATTGAGATATTATTTTGATCCTGAAAAGTTTTAAAGGTTGATACTTAAGTATTATGATTTTGGGAATAATTGAGATAATATTTTAAGTGTTTATAATTATGTACTATGATACTGTGAATAATGATTAAAGATTTAAAGATATTTAACCATGAAACATTTAGGATGTTTGTTTTATGATTTTGTGAAGAATTGAGATATTTAAGAATGTAGGATGTTGTGAATAATAATGAGATATTGAATCGTGAATTATTTTAAGGGTTGATATGTACTATGAGTTTGTGAATAATGAGATATTTAATGTTGAATTATTTTAAGTGTTTAACGTACTATGAGTTTGAAGTGTTTATATGCTGGTACAATGAATTGTGAATAATTGAGATATATAATCATGGAATATTTTAAGTGTTAAATGTACTATGAGTTTGTATATTATTGAGATAATATTATGTTATGATTTTGTGAATAATTATGAGATTTTTACGAAAGAAATATTTTAAGTGTTTATGTATTATGAATTTGTGAAAAACTTTGAGATATTTAGCCCTGAAGAACATTGTAAATGTATTTAGATGATTTTATGAATTTGTGTATGATGAGATTGTGTGGTTATGTACCTATTATGATTTATTGAATAACTATGATTTGATGTTTAACCAAAGTAGAACTATCTACCTATTAGGCATCTGAGATAGTATTTTATTGTGAAAATGTTGAAATCTAATGTGTGGATGTTTGTAAGTAAGTAAGTTTGATACGAGAAGTTATGAACGATTATAGAACTAGGTTGATACTGAATGAATATAAACTAGTTTAAGTCATGGGTGATGAGCTTGTTGGCCGTCGATGGGATAACAAGCTCTAATCGATTCAAACATTCTTTGGATGCTCTTCATTTTACTTTGGTCAAAGACATGAGTAACATGACGAGGTCAAAGATGAGTGATCAGGTGTGGCCGAGATGTGTACTGTATTATTTGTTTCTGTTTAAGGTCCGAAGGTGTCACTGAAGTTAGGCCTTGATGCACAATCTTGACGATGGGGTTGATGGTGCGTCAACCACCAACCACCAACACACGAGGACGTGTGTTTTGCAGGAGGGCCGTGTTATCGGTAGCGGGTAGCACTGGGCAATGTTGACAAGAGAGGGTAGTCGTCGATATGGATCGGCCCACCCGAGGTTATAAAGGCGGTGGTCATTCGACGAAGCAAGAGCATTCCGTGTTGAACAGCTGAGGAAGTCTGACCTTTTATATCTGATTAGCTTGTCCTTATTTTATGATCTTGTAATAATTGTGTAAAGTAATATACTGTGATCTAGTTAATGTTACTAATACTAACCCAAATACAAGTACTCTCAGTGGTGGAGAGTCTATGTTGGTTTTATTTACTGTGTTTACCTTGCTCGCAATCCTGACATACCGATATTAGCTAAAACTGTAATGATAGAATCACCCCTGAACGATTATATTGTTGTGTCTTTTACAATAGGGACCATGTTTTACCTGGCAAATCTCATTTAACTGGTAAATGTTTTTGACCGCCTTTTATTATCGAGGAATACTTAGGCTTTATTTCAGCACCCACGAAATATTTCATATATCAGCACCCACGAAAACCATAGAAGTAATAACCATGAATAATAAGTTATTTTCTATGACTCCATCGTAGACTTGCGAATAATTTATGACTCTTACCTACCCCCGCAAGCGTTAGCCACTGCGACTGTAACCTCGACAAAATTTGTAGTTTTAAATATTGTTAGAATATTCCAGGATAAGATGGCGAAACTGCTGCTACATACCTTTGCATTATTTTGTCAATCGTCAAAATTACGCATGCGTGGTTTTCTTTTTGCGTGTCACTGTTTCTATAAAACGTTAATTAATTTGGACGTTTGTTTGATAAAGTTTGTGTAATTTATTTTATGTGACAACCCTTTGACAAGTGTTACCAATTTTGACATTTCATAGGACCTGTCAAATGTATGGGCGTTGACCCACTGTATGTAGTAAGTAGGTACACTGTGGTATTTGTAAGCATAAGATGGCATAATCAGGAGTGCGATTCACTAAGGCAAAACATCTTTACAACCAAGAAATCGTCGTTGAAACATCTGATAAAAAAATTCGGTATTCTTTCGTTAAAACTGCGCGATCGTAGCGCCTCAACGATGTCGACGTCGCGACATAGAACTAAAATATGGTTCCGTTCATGTTCGGCAGATCGTCGACGAGCATAGGTAGCTTAGCGAATACGGTTTTTATTAACGTTGTTTTTAAAAGCGTCGTTGTTTACATCTATGATGAGTCTGTTAGTGAATCGCATTGCAGTACCAAATACAAAATATTTTCCACTTATACCTGAACGTTCCGAAGCTTTGGTCGAGATGGATGTCGCATGTATTAACGGAAGTTCAAAAACGACAGCGAGTAGAGTGGTGTAATAAAACTTTTCCTAATGGTGTCAAAGAATGAAAAAGTGTATAAATAAATTGTCAAGGAGAATACTTTGACAAACAGTGAATACAATCTAAACATTATAAGTGCTTTATTAGAATCCAGAAACTTTTATTATGGGCTACGTATACTTTTGTCATACTATATAATCTACAATGAGCTGAAAACATCTACACTGTAGCTCCAATAGAAATATAAAAATTAAAACTCCAAAGACTTAAAGCCTTTTAGAGTGTTTTTTGAGTTTAATCAACCCTCTAACGATCGCCGTTTAACCCTACAATAAATTATAATTAATACAAGCCACGCTTGGCGATTGCCACAAGACGGTTTAAATTGGCTTTTAAATTGGGCTTTGCAAGCTAAAATTACTCATTACAAACGGTATAGTAATTCCTGCTAGATTTAGGTAGAGAGTAATGCTTTGCTTTCAAAAAAATAGACTTTTAAGCGCAATGCAGACTATCTATACATATAAAAGGAGAAGCTGACTGACTGACTGACTCAACGCACAGCCTAAACCGCTGGGGTTAGAAACTTGAAATTTTGACAGTAGGTTCCTTTTGTAACGTTACACTAAGAAGGGATTTTTCGAAATTCAATCCCTAAGGGAATTAAATAGGGGATGAAAGTTTATATGGAAAATCGTCACTTAACGGTAACACTTAACGGATTCAACATTTCACGCAAGCGAAGCTGCGGGCGAAAGCTAGTGCAATACAAAATGTAAACGAATACAAGTAATTCCTTCAAACCGCGTAATGTACTGGTGACACTGATTCACCATGCATGGGGCTTTTTCAGAATCGAAAAAAAAAGTTTAAAAAAAAAACACTTTTCTTTATCTGAGTAATTTTAGCGTACCGAGTTATCTGAATGCTCGGAGCGATATCGCGCTAGTCGTGCCCACCAGCTGTGTTGCCGTGCTTTCATTAACACGCATTTCATTAGCATGGCATGGAAACGTTTGAATAAAAAAAGAATTGTTTTGATTATTATTTATTGAAACCTTACAAGGTATGATTAGTTACGGTTTACTCACTCACATTTTTCGGGATTGCCCGACTAGTTTCGGAGTCCGTTTGGGTCCGAAATTCGGACCCAAACGGCTTCGGTTCGGTTCGACTTGCGACCTCGCCGCGTGATCAGCTCATGATTAAGGACTCCGTTTGGGTCCGTAACTAATCATAAATATGAATGTGTTTCATGAAAGTTATAATAATAAAACCTTACAAGGTGGTTTAGATACGATCACCTACACAAGAAAAAAAAGTTTTTTGTTTTTTTTTTTATTATGAATCAAGCTAAATCCCATGCGAGGTTAATCTATACCATTAATAGATGATGTGGTTTGAAGGAATTACACGAATTCGTTTACACGCTATATCGCCGGTCTACTACGCATAGCAAGTTATTTGGCGGCAATCCCTCGGGCGACTGACGGGGGTAAAGTGAGGCGACCGGAGAATCGTCTGAGAATCGCTCAAGTTTATGATGTACAGCAAGCCTACGCCTACGCCTTTATAGCATAGCGTTGTGTGAACGTGACTACATAAAATGTATGCTAAGCGATATCGTTGAGCTATACAATATTTGCTATAAGCTATAGCGTAGTCTCAACTGCGCTTTAAGACCATAATGAGGAAGGTAAGATCGAAAAATCTTTTTATTTTTTAGATCCGGGAATTTTTCTCCGCCGCAGTGCTCGCTTTGATTAAAGAGGCTAGATACGGTCATTAGTTAGCGCCAGAGGTGCGCCAAACTAATTTCAACATTTTTACAACATGATTTATCAAAGTATCGAGGCGTAGATGCATATACCTATGCACCTTTTCAAATTTTATAGGCACACTTAAAGCGATTTTACGTTTGAAAGAGTCTCCCGAAGTGGTCCCATTTAAGTTTGGTGAAGATCTGATGACGACCCTCGGAGATTGACAATGGAACTCTTCAATGGTTAACAGCAAATTACCCGTGATTGCTGTAATTGCATGTTTATGTTCTGTTTATGCCACTTAAAACAAAAAAAACAATTTGAAATAATAGAAAAACCGACTTATAAAAAACTAAAAAAAGAGTAAATACTTACAATATTATAAAATTAACAGTTTCAAAAGTCGGTGCTAATGCACGCTGAATCAAATTGAAGGCACCGACTTCTGAATCTGTTAATTTCATAATATGGTAATTATAATAAATCGAGCCACTTCTATTTTTCAGGTACGTATAATTGTTATTATTTTTCGTATTATGGAACAGATCAAGTCTAAACAAATATCGCCTAAAAGGTTATTTGATGACCTTTACAATGGGGGTAGTTTTTTGTCTTTTGAATGATATGATTCATGAAACCAAAACTAATAACCAGAACACGTGAAAAAAGGAGTGCCTCGATTTATTTGCTCCCAAGTATATTTACTCTTTTTATTTCCATTTCCAGGTCCAGTTGAAAACCAGCGTCAGGCACTAGTTGTCTGGCATTTTTGCTGAACTGGGCCTTTTTGGCGCAGCCGTGAGGCACACTCTCCTGCTAATTTCTTTTGTTTGTTTTTTTTTTCTGCTTTATTTTATATTGTGTGCCTTTTAGTCTGTGCTAAATAAATGTATTTTCTTTCTTCTTCTTTCTTTCTATTTTATTGTTTGCTGACAGAAGAGTGCGGAAGCATCTGTTTCATTCTCTTTTTCTTTTATAAATAAAACGATCAATTTGCGGTTTCCCACCTACTTCGCTGTTAACTCATTTCCACGTGATTGTACGTTGAGTTTTCTAGGGTGAGAATTTCCTACATCTTAACTGAGATATTTTCTTCGAAATGGCTGCGGATTCCGAGACAAATCGCGGTATTTCTTTGTCATTTAGAAAGGAAGGTAAGCTTACCTAATGGTTGATTTAGTGACAAGAAAAGTTGGGTCTCTTCGTATTTTCTGATAAGTAAAGGTCGTTGTTTGTCGACAAATAAGTATTAATCATTATTACGGACCTTTTCGCGTTGATACAAGGTTAGTCAGAAAGCGGGTAGTAATCCGAAAGGGTGTTAAAGTACCCATAATTAGAACAACTTTTGTTCTACAACTTTCCTGTGAATGGTGTAAGAGAAATAGCTGTTCAAAAGTTATTGATTAATTACGGTTTACTCACGTGCATTTTTCGGGATTGCCCGACTAGTTTCGGACCCAAACGGAGCCCTTAATCATGAGCTGATCACGCGGCGAGGTCGCGAATCGAACTCTAATTAATCGTTCAAAAGTTACTTAAAAAATACGCCAAAATCTATCTATCCTCAGCTATGATCACCTGTGTTTACATTTTAAGTCATATTTGGCGTCACGAATTAGAAGCTCCATTTTCTGAGTTCGTAACTAAAGAAGGGTTGAAGAATTAAAAAAAAAAAACATAATATACAGAATGACTGGTGAGACACTAACGATATCTTAAGGGATCATTGTACTCATCATTATGAACAACTTTTACCATGGGACCAACCTGAAATCGCAAAAAAAGGACTCTGCTGTTCCCTACATTTATGTTCGCATTACTCGTCAAAATGTAGGAAAAAGCAGTTTTTTTTTCTCGATTTCAGGTTTGTTTCCATGCTAAAAGTTAAATTGTTCATAATGATGAGTAGAATGACCCCTTAAGATATCGTTATTGTCTCACCAGTTATTCGGTATATCGAATTTTACAATTTTAACACTTCCCGTACCGTCATCAGAGAATACTTTAAGTGACCTGCAGATTAGTACCCCCTTTCCGAGTAACCTTGTATATGGAATGTTTTAGTTAGTCATATGAAAATTTAATGGTTTTTTAAACGATGGCCCACGCTGTAATTTTTCCTGTATCATGGTTGCGTTTACTGCCACAAATCTTCAAATGCACCAACACCCAGATCCTTTCGATTCAGAACCTCTTCGATAAGCAGTTGTCGACAGATTCGATTTGGTATCTCGTTCAGTTTACTATTCTCGTAAAGAGAGCAAAAGAGATAGCTGAGCGAATTGTTCGATAACTGATTTATCGAATCGTTTTTTATCAAGGAGCCAGAACAATTATCTGTAGGCCATACAAATATTTGTTCAGTGCGGAAATTGAGCCCGCGATCCGTAGCGCAGAAGCCAATCGCTCAGCCTATGCACCAAACGTATTAATAGGAATATGAAAGGTAGATGATGGCAATTAGGAAACAGACCACACAATCCTCACAAATTTTATAAATGCGAAAAAAACTCTGTCGCTCTGTCTGTTACCTCATAAGAACTAAACGACTGAACCGATGTTGATGAAACTTGGTACACACGGCTACAGATCAAGCTACACATTTCCTAAATATATAGCTTGATGTGTAGAAAAAACTGGAAATGTATAGCTTGATGTGTAGCCGTGTGTACAGAGATGGTCTGGAACCCGGAGAAGGATACAGGCTACTTTACCCCGAAAAACACGGAATACGCGATATACGACATCCACGCGGGCAAAGCCGCGAGCGACTCCTAGTATAACATAATAACAATTGTTAGCTGAAAATATGATGTTAAGTCTGATATTGTTTTATATTTATAATTTTTATAATATCATTTTCCAAACTAAAGTTTGAGCATCATGCAGCAATTAATGATACACCTTTAATCATATCATATTACTGCCCATTGTCCGGTAGTATGAGTCTGTCATGCTCACTTAAATGTCCTGCTGATGGTGGCGTTGTATATCCGGTCGTTGCGTTCCCTACAATATGATGAGCTAAGCGATGCGGATGTGCACGTCATGCTCGTGAACGGGTGCTGTCTGTCGGGACTGGTCAGCCCATAACTGCTATGGCAATTATAGAAGGCATATTTTCTTTTTCTATTTTCTACTCTTATGTGAATTTATTTTTAACATTAACCTACATTACTCTCATTCTATGTCGCACGCTACTGTAATGGAATTGTCATGAATAGTCGTGATCTACTATTTTAAAAAGAGTTTTCATGAAGTTTCTTGCCGGCTCTTCTCCATAGAACCTACCTTTTGGGCCCGTGCACCTAGTTTTGACGTTTTAAAAGTGCCTGTAATCTGGTCTATTTGAAATATAAAACTTTAACTTTGAACACTCTACAATAAAATTAATAAGTGGTTCGCTATTACGAATAAATCTAGATAGAAACCATTTGTTATCTCTTTGAGCTACTTTTCGGTCAGCTTTCTCTTCAGGCTATTTATCAATCTGCAAATTTATTGCCTACGTCGATAGCTAGACGTAATTATTGTTATATATCTGGCTCGGGATAAATCGTGGGATATTTTAGCGGATATCGGAAGATAAGATCTGTGTGATTTATTTTGATATCGACGAATGGAATAGCTGTTTTTTGAGCTCAAGGCATGGATTTGATTTACTCATGGGGACAATGTTTTCTTAACAATGTATCACAAGCTTAGATTTGATTCAAATGTGGACTATTTGCAGACCACTCTAACACCGAAACTAATTAGTCTCTTAGAAATTCTTTAACGTTGTTTCATTGGTTTGGATTATTGTAGTGTCGGTGTTAGAGTGGTCTGCAAATAGTCCACATTTGAATCAAATCTAAGTTTGTGGTACATTGTTAAGAAAACATTGTCCAATAAACATATCACTAATATTGTACTACTACTAGTATCATACTGCAACAACTTTAAGACGCATTTGTAGAAGCTTGGAGAAAAAATCCCTGGAAATGTATGAAACATTGATAGAATCAATGCCACGTCGTTGTAGCGCTGTAATCGACAGCAGAGGCTTCCCAACTAAACATTAATTGTTTATTATAAAACGTTTTAACCATTTAACTTCATTATTTGTTGTTTCGTTACCTTTGTTCATATTTATGCTAATGTTTTTTTTCTGTTTCTAATTAGTTGTCCACCTTAGTAAGTTGTGCTGCTTCATTTTATTTTATAAAGTATACCAGTTTTACATAAACGGTTGTATGATATTTCCAAAACTGACATAGTAATACTTCATGATGTGGATACATTATAGATAAATAGGTATTGGGCCCTCTATGATACGTAAAACATTAATTATCAAGTTAATTTGTACTAAAAATAAAAGTCACACTTGGTGTTTCTAATTATATGTCCACCACTGTATATTTTTGTGTTATATTATGTATTTATATTTAGTTAATTCCCGATTTTATTGGGTTATATATTTGTACGCTGCAAACTGCCTTTATATTTTTCTTAGCAATTCTTTCCATCCAATGGTTGTCTGGAAGAAATCACTTTAAGCGATAAGACCGCCATTTGTACTATTCTTAATCATGTGTATTCCTACTGTTTTATTTCTTTTAGTGTACAATAAAGTATATATCATACGTTACTGCGGCAGCACTGCGGCGCGGCCTGGTTGGCGCAGCGCTGCTGCAGCGAATGGTTTCTACTAGAGAATGTTTTAGTCTTAGCAGTGCAGTAGCGGATAATTACACGTATATGGTCAGTGTGGTTATGATCATAATCTCCGAGTTCGTCTCTGCAACGCAGTTACTGGGCAATGCCGGTATCCTAAGGTTAGACCGGTTGTCAGACTTTCGTAACTACTGTGATTGTCGTATGACACCCAGGATCGACGGCTTAACGTGCTCTCCGAGACATGGAAGGGTCTCGCTCTGTATCGGACGATCACCCATCCACAGACTGACCGCGGTAAGCGTAGCTTAACCTTGCAAACCTTAATTATGATCCAGGCGGTTGATATTTAGCCACGAGATATCAGATTTGTTAGTAGTAGCACAGTGTACCTACTTACTACATACAGTGGGTCAACGCCCATACATTTGACAGGTCCTATGAAATGTAAAAATAATGTAGGGGCGGAGGTTATGTCCCAAGTACGCAGTATGGCTACTCGGGACATAACCTCCGCTCCTTCACCCCGCAACCCCCCGCACGATTGCTCTGCGACAATGTTCTACGTTGACCGACTGTAAGGAGTAAGATATAGGTAGACTGTGGTAGTAGTGTTACCACCGCAACAGGAAGGACAAGCTTTTTGCTGTGCCTTCATGTCGCACTGTAGCGCGAGCAAAATCGCCAATACCTCGTACTCTCACCGCACTCAACAAACTCTCGAATTACAATACGAACTGTGATCTGTTTGCGGATGATTGGAAGAAGATTTTATTAGTAAGTATGTCTGAAGCATTGCGAGAGAGATTCATGAAAGATTTTACTATGTTTTTACGTTTCATTTCTCGATCTTTAATTACTGTAATTGGTCCAAGACCGTTGTTATTAAAGTAAAAATAAATATCTCAATCAAACTGATTCACATAAAATTCAGTATTTTCCGATATTAAAACAAGACTTGTACCTAGGTAAGTACGTTGTATTGCAACTGGGTCGTTCTGCGGTCTATTTATTAACTTTTTATATTTATCGACGTTTCGAGGACTGCAAACGCAACAAGTGCTGCAAGTCTCATTGAAATTTAAAATCAACCTGTTTTCATTTCTACTTAAAATATACATAATTAAGAACATTGAAACAGAAGGTAATGGAAACACAGGAATTGATCGAAAACCATTAATTTTTATGATAAACTAGCTTTCGCCCGCAGCTTCGCTTGCGTGAAATTTTGAACCCGTTAAGTGACGGTTATCCATACAAACTTTCATCCTCTACTTAACTCCCTTAGTGGTTGAATTTCGAAAAATCCGTTCTTACCCAAGCAGCACATTGGCGGAAATTACATCCATAATCAAGCTATACTACAGTCAAAGGCTCTTATGCAGCTGTACTAACGGATAAAACGATTCTTGAGACTGTATGAGGGGTAATCTCTACACTGTTAAACAGCACAGCTGACTAATGGCTGTACAATGGAGAAAAAAATAACAAAATGCATTTTAGTAGAATTTGAAAGAACTATTGTCCAGCCTTTGGCTACGTATAATGCCACTAGCTGGTTAAGAAGACCAAAGCTTGTGAACGGCTGCTTAATGCGATAAAATCACACCCTCTTCTAAGCTGTGAGTTGTATTAGAGAATCAAATTTTGCCCTTGGCTTTTTCATGGTGTACACTAATTCTATTATAATGCTACCTCAAGGAGCTTAATAGTGGCTGGTTTAAAGCATTTATGAGTGCCTGATCCGTAAATTAGTGTAGCGTTACTCCACTTCAATTCCAAAGCTTATAGCGTAAATATGAGCTATTTTACAGCCTCTAGAATTATTGAAGAGTAAACATAGGTTAGTAATGCTTAGGTGGGCAATTCTCGTGTATTCGACTTAATCACGAATTCGAGAAAAAAGTCGAATTAGAACTTTTCTCGAGCGAATCTCGAGCCGTTCGAGTTGCTTCGAACAGTTGGTATCGGTCGAGATATACATTTCGAAATCGAACCTTAACAAACGACAATCAGCTGGGAAGCGATTCTCGCGCGTTACAGATCTTATCTTCAGCATCAGCATACTTGAAAACTAAGGAATTAATATCCATTACGAATAATCATAAAGCGCTAGTTTTTATCTAAAATAGACTTTTAAGACGAGAATTGCCCCCCTGATAACATCGATTTTGTCATAACCTCAAAATGATATTCTATTAATAGAGATCCCTTCTCACTTTACTCCTTTAACCAGTCGTTAGAATAACTGTAAACCACTGTACAGCTAGCGTACAGTTTTCAGCTGATTAACAGACTTAAATATGGCCATTGAACAGAAAAGAGACGGACAAGGGAATTTAGTTAGAATTATTGCTGGATAACAAATTAACGCCATTTTAATGTAAATAAGCCGATTACATATGAAAAAACTACTAATATCTGTTAAACTTTCATGATATTTGAGAGCTATTAAAGTAAAAACACATTATTTAATTGTTACAAATAGATAATAATGCACATTAAATGGAAAAAAATTAGTAAAAATCCATGAATAATTCGTACACCGTATTTATTTTGTATAATATTTTTAGTAAAACTATATTATTTCGATGGCGCGTGTAATATTTGATAATATCACCTATATATATTAACAGTAAAGTGGCACCCGCAGTACAATTTACCAACAGAGATACGAAAAACAAACGTGAAAAATTACTTAATTAGAAATTATTATTTGTCCACAGAAAATGGCCGTAACACTTGCACTGAACAAATAGTTTTTGGTTGCTACGAGTATTTCTTTGTAGATTTAACAATAACCGTTACTAAGCCATAAACCATCTTTTGGCTGTCTACGAGAATTAAAGGAGCTGGATAGTGGCCTATTGACAGCTGTCTAAGCCATTGTACAGCCCATGTACAGCTCTTACAATGCTCTGGACAGCTGTTAACAAGCTACTATAATGCTCAGGGCTGGTTAATTTGGGGCCAAATTTAGAATTCTAAGAGCTGTGTAGCTGGATGTACAGCCCTTGTACAGAAAGCAATACATCCTCGAGTTTTCTAAAATTCTGTTTTCCAGAGACTATACAGCTAAGTGTGCTGCTTGGGTAGTGGATGCCTACGTTATAAAAGGAACCTACTGTCAAAATTTCAAGTTTCTAACCCCAGCGGTTTAGGCTGTGCGTTGATAGATCAGTCAGTCAGTCAGTCAGCTTCTCCTTTTATATGTATAGATTGGACAGAGTTTTGGCTTAATCTAGTGTACAGACGGAATCCACCAAATAAATGAACTCCTAGGACTATTTATAATTTTAACCCCTTCCTAAATTAAGTGGTATGGCGATGGTTAGCCGGCTGTGACATCACGATCAATCAACGGCGGGCTTGACCGATAGGTTTGACGTGCCTTCCTGTCGTGGCTCTGCTTTGGCTTGGCTTGGCTTGGCGTATAGTGGCGAGGCGTTACAACATACATATTATGACTAACAAGTATATGTGCGTATACACGTAGAAAACGGGTTGCCGGCACCGATCTGCCAGCGCTTGTCGGTGCTGGTCCACGCAGGTAGAGCGCGCGCAAGATAAGTCTGCGCGCGGCCGAAATCGGAACTAATCATGGTCCACCAAAGTGTGTACCGTTTTATTAATTTTGATGGTAGAACTACCTGACTGTAGGAATGTTTAGCGGGAAAAATATGTTTAGCGATAAAAAAGTAAAGCTTGAAAAGCGGTAATTTGAACTTTTGTGATCATGGCAACGTTTAGCACGCCCTCAGTCGCGCGCAGAGTTATCTTGCGCGCACTCTAGTCTCTTTAATATGTGGCGAACCAGCGCCGACAACCTCCGAACTTCGCCGACAAGTTCCGACCTGCTCCGATCAGCGCTGGTAAGCCGTCATTTGTTGCTGTATTTGCAAGGGAACAAGGCGTATTTTTGTTAAAATATGCCAGCCCCTGCTTCTTCCCGCTTCCTTTATGTAGCGGTTACCTGCACGGACCAGTACCGATAAGCGCTGGTAGGTCGGCGCTGGTTACCTGCTTCCTTTATGTATACGCCCTATCGTGTGACTGCCTCATTGGACTAGTGGTCGCAAGCACGACTGTGATATACATAACACATATATATACATCACGCCTGTATTTCCTAAAGGGTTGGGCAGAGGTGTATAGTACCCCCCCATTTCGCCGGTATGCTTAAGTCCCATTTAATAGAGGGTGAGCCTTTCGCTATCAACCGGGCACAAATCCAGACTCAAGGCTGCTAATAAAAAAACACTCGAAGAAACACAATAACACTTTGCCTGACCTGGAGATCGAATCCAGGACCTCACGCTCAGCAGTCGTGCTTGCGACCAGTAGACCAACGAACGAGGCAGTCCCTACATACATATTATATATATATATATAACATAACTTCACGCCTTATTCCCCGAAGGGTTGGCAGAGGTGTATAGTATACACCCACGTTTCGCCGTTATGTTTAAGTCCCATGTAATAGGGGGCGAGCCTATTGCCATCAACCGGGCACAAATCCAGACTCCGAGCTGCTACTGAGAAATTCCACACGGAAAAACCCAATAACACTTTGCCCGACCTGGGGATCGAACCCAAGACCTCACGCTCAGCAGTCACGCTTGCGACCACTAGACCAACGAGGCAGTCATATATATATATATATACATATACAAGGTTAGTCGGAAAGGGGGTACTAATCCGAAGCCCACTTATATTATCACTGATGACTGTTTGAAAGCAAGTGTTAAAATTTCAAAATTCGATAAAAAAAAAATCCAAATAAAATGATTTTTATTTTAGTTTTTTCAAAAATTCTTCATGCCTGCTTTAGTTACAGATTCAAAAAATGATGCTTCTAATTCATGACCCCAAATATGACCTAAAATATAAACACAGCTGATCATAACTGGGGATAGATAGATTTTAGATAGTTTTTTTTGAGATTTTTGAACAACTTTTTCTCTTAAACTATTGAGTTTTGGGAAAAGTTGTAGAACAAAAGTTATTCATTATTATGTGTACTTTAACACCCTTTTGGATTAGTACCCCCTTTCTGACTAACCTTGTATATGTAAATACACATGTAAGTATGTCCCTGTATTTATGATGGCAGGTCAGTGACTATATGTAGTTGGGTAATAATACGCGTTCGGCAAAAGTCAGGGTCTAAAGCCTAAATCTTGATTGATTCTAGTCCGTTGTGAGTCAAGATACATTGATCATAGTTCTGCCTAGCCTTTTCCCAAATATGTTGGGGTTATCCAGTCTAATCAGATGCGGCTAAATACCAGTATTTTACACGGAGTGACTGCCATCTGACCTCTACAACCCAGTTACTGGGCAATGCCGATATCCTAAGATTAGACGGATTGTCGGCTTTCGGGCTTCTGACCACTCGTAACGACTATTATAGGTATTAGTATGACACCCGGGACTCCGGGACCGACAGTTTAACATGGTCTCCGAGGCACGGAGGGGTCTCGATGTGTCACGAACGGTCACCCATCCACGGACTGATCGCGGCAAGCGCTGCTTAACCTTGCGGTTGATAATTAGCCACGACCCTCTCATAGTAAATCATAATGCAAAGGAAATTAAAAACATCCGTCTTTTACAAAGAACGTAGCATTTTGTTGATTCTATTATTTTAAAAGCTTTGTTTAGTGATATTCCATTTCCACAGCTAGTATTGTGTAAATGCGTCACGGTCGCGGGACACAACGGGTGGAGATGAGCAGTAGGTACTAGGGATTTCGCGTTTCCGGGCTTTTTGAGTTCCCGGGAATCGGGATTTATTTCTCTTAAATCCCGGGAATTCCCTGCTACCCGGGAATTTTAAGGTTTTTAGTAAAAATATAGTTTTTCTCGTGTATTTCAAAATTAATCTTGTACTGCAAAATTGTTTTCAAACCAATCAACTTTTCTTATTAAAATATTAATCTTGAAATAATCTTCACTTGACATTAAAACTATCAAAAACGATAATCTCAAATAATTCCCGGGTACCCGGGATTCTTGCCAAATGGATCCCGGGTACGAAAATGCCCATATACCTACCCAGGAATTCCTGATCCCGGGCACGCGGGGGAAACCCTAGTTACTTTAAGGTAGAGTTTACAATGGTGTCTAGAATTTTTGTTCTAGGAATTTTGTTGATAATAGGTACTTCTGTCTATGTTTGACAAGGTTCGGTTTTAATTAGGTTGGCATATTTATAGTAAGGTTTTGAGTATGAGAAGACTACCCTTGTGTGTACCTTCCTCCCTAGGAAAGGCGGGAATCTTATCTACTAAAATCGTCACGATATTCCTCAGAGGACCTATGGCCGCGGGACTAAAAAGTTGAGAAGAAAATAATGAAAAAGGTAACCTTTCAAGCACCAGAAACAAGAAAAATAATTTAATGAATAAAAGAAACTGAAAAGAGTAAAATAATTACCATATTATATGTTTAATTAACACTTCCAGAAGTCGATGCGTGGATTAGCTCAACTTTAATCTTACAAAAATTAGTTTACAAAAAAAAAGAAAAACCGACAAAAAAAATACTAAAAAGGCCTTCTTTTTTTGGAGTCGCTTAAAAACCCCGGTATGTCCTCGTCCGCAAATGACTGCGACTCAACCCCTGTCTCATTGTTCCTACGTACCTAATATTGACAAAACGGAAAACGTGGTTAGTCACCACAGTGATTGAAATTCGACTTGGATTCCCCTTCTGTTTACACGCAAAGGGTTAGATTTGACTTGCAAGTTTAATTCAGCAGTAAACGACACGGTTTGATCCATTATTTAGTTCAGTTTGTTAAGATTAGATTAGTTTGCCCAAGAGTCGTGTTTCAGGTTAATTACAAGATAGAACGTCGGTAAAGCGTTCGTCGCAATAAACGCAGGTGCGAGTGGATTCGCTTCCAGCCGTGGTTCTGTCTATGGTCGGGAGCGAGAATGCGTGGGAAGCCTTCGCCTCCTGCGAGGAGGTGATGGCGACCAAAGAGGGAGCGGAGAAGGAGAGAGGCCGCTGCCACTCTCCCTTCCCGCGCCAGACGCACCGAGCACCGAAGGGCACGCGACGATCTCCGGCCACCGTAGAATATGGCTTGCGGGCGGCGGTGTAGGGGACCCGTCGCACGACCAGTGACAGGCCCGAGTACCTAGGTGGCGCGCTGTGTTCTGCGCGCGCTTCTTAGGAGGACGTTGGGCAAGGCCCCACAAGCGGTCCGCCAGCGGCTGGCGGACCAGGCCTACCGGAGTTGCGGTGTAGGTATGCAGCTGCGAATCCCGCGACTCTGGCCAAAGGCCAGGAGAAGGGACACCGTGGGTTTTTAGCCGGTTAGTGTCTGGTGATACCTTAGCCTTCCCCTGGTAGGCAAATCATGAGGATATTCCCACGATAAAAAAAAAAAATACGAAAAATATACTTATGAAACATCTGTTTTTCTTTCCCCGTGGAAAAGTTATACAGAATGATAAACAGAGTCCGTGGTTTTCGGCTGTCATATGACTAAAAAGTCTCTGTGTATTATAAGATGCCATAATTTGTTAAATTATCAATAAAGTAAATTAAATTACTTAGTAATCAGAAAGTTACATACCTTCATAAGATAAAAAAAATGAGAAAAAAACTCTATTAAGTACACCTAATAACTCTCTGGTATTAGGCCGAAGAAAATAAAATAAAGACCTTATTACTCTGTGTCTGATAATCAAACGGTATTGTGTTTATTCTGAGCAAATGAAGTCCAAATGAGATTCTAAATAGATTCAACAAGAAAATTATAAAAAAAATACCGTCTTTTCAACTGAATGTGCACCCACGATTCGCTCTTTTAGACAGAAAATTAAATAGCGCTTCAAATCCAGTCTTCAGTTCATTGAATATCTAAATATTTATTCTGTTCTGGATAATAGCGTTTATTATTCCAACTTTAATCTATATTTCAAATTATATTTCACTAAAATTAAATTATAGTATAATAATAATATAGAGTAGGTACCGTAAACCGGGGGTTACTTTGATTAGTTTTTGAGCTTCATGTGTTTGTATCTTATTTATTTTTGCGTTTAGCTGCTACAACAAAAATATTTCATACTTATTTTTTCCCGCAGCTTCGCTTGCGTGAAATTTTGAACCCGTTACGTGACGATTTTCCATACAAACTTTCATCCTCTATTTAATTCCTTAGGGGTTGAATTTCGCAAAATCCTTCCTTATTCCTTGTCTACATTATAAAGGGAATCTCTGTACAAATGAAAATAATTTACCTGATTCCAATGTTCTGGTATCCGAGCAAAATAGAGAGAGACTAAGGCCCAGACTCCACCAAAGCGGAGATGTGCGGAGATGTCTCGATCATCCAATAGGATTGCGTTATTTTCAAATCTCTCCGCTTAGCTTCAACTCAAAACTAATTCCTATTGGTTGTTTACGAGACATCTCCGCACATCTCCGCTTTGGTGGAGTCTGGGCCTAACGTTGGCACTACTTTTAATTCCAAGCTAATAATCCTAATGTGCAGAGCGGGTAAGCGACGGGGTTCTGTTAGCCTAGCCACACGCACCAGATCTTTCAACGTTGCACGCCGGCTGTGAATGTATGAAACCGAAAGCTAGGAATATAAGGCTAAGCGCGCACTACGAATTTTAATCGGTGCGATTTTTAAACTGTGAAATAAAATCGCAAACGAACATAATTCCTACGCGCACTACAATTTATTATCGCCTGCGAAATAGCGGAGACCAAAGACAGTCAGTGCCGCCATGAAAGACAGAGTGAAAATCAAAACATGGATTCACAAAAGAAGGCGTCGCACCAGGCGATTCTGACTCACTTCGTCTGAAATCATGAAATATCACAAGTCGCATGAACGCTACGCTTGCGATTTTTTCCGCAGTGCGAGCGCCTTGGTACAAAATCATAGGGTACAAAATATACATACGATTTCGCATCTGCTATTTTAAATCGCAAACGATTTCTTTTCGCAGGGCGTGGACTCTAGTATATTGGTATTGTTCACAGATTGGCGATTATTATCCGCAACGATTAAAATTCGTAGTGCGCACTTAGCCTAAAGCCTAATGCAGCGTACACATATAGCCAGTGACCGGGCCTCGATACCACTAAAAGCCGTGTCGCTTTCATACATTTTGTCGTGCTGCTTCAAATTTTTTTCCTAAATAAAAAATAAACTTTAAAAAAAGTAAAAACCGACTTCAAAGAAATACTAAAAGGAGTAAAATAATTACCATAATATAAAATTAACAGTTTCAGAAGTCGGTGGCTTCTATTTGCTTCAGTGTAGAGTTGCACCGACTTCTGAAACTGTTAATTTTATATTATGGTAATTATTTTACTCCTTTTAGTATTTCTTTGAAGTCGGTTTTTACTTTTTTTAAAGTTTATTTTTTATTTAATACGTTTTAGTGTCATAATTTTAACCCCTTCCTTCATAACCCTTCTTTTTGACTTTGACGTAGTCGGGCATAAAAGTCCTTTCAAATGATACCTTACACGATGTAATGAAAACATTCCAAAGGGGGGGAGGGGGGACCAGCACCCCCTCCTCTTTTCAAGTAGTCAGTTCCCAACAACAAATATAAACAAAGCAATATTAGTAATTTGAGAATTTTGCTTTGATCCGATGAGGAGTTCCGTTCCATATCTCTGAAGTTCATGGTCTAATCATAACAAAATTTAAATGGGACCAATCGGAAAGTATACCCTTTCGAACAAAAAAAGAATTTTTCAAATCGGTTCATAAATGACGGAGATATGAGGTAACAAATATAAAAAAAAAAAAAAAAAAAAAAAAATACAACCGAATTGAGAACCTCCTCCTTTTTGAAGTCGGTTAAAAATGTATGATTGCGACGCGCCTGCGCCGTGTCTGCACCTTACGCCGGCTGCTTCTATGTAATTTACGCCTAATTTTACTCTCAACAACGCCCCAAAAGAATAACTCAAAAAATTAAATACCTAAAGCTCACATTAGCATTAAAATGGTGCTATTTAGGAAACTAGAAAGAAGAAATTCTCATATGCATTGTGGCTTACAACTGTGGTTTCTATCTTTTGTCTGTCTATCAACCCGCACCAGCTCTTTCATCGTGGCACGGCTGCTATGAATGCAGGCCGTCGCTCAAACATGCAACATTTATATACTCATGTGTACTTATGATATACAGGGTGTAAAAAGACCCATCACATAGCCGAAATATACGCACTCTATACATCAAACTATACTACATTGACCAAAAATAATTGCTGGATACGACTTTTATTTTTTGGCATAAAAAAACGCTTTTTTTTTATAGCGCGAAATGTGTGGTTGTGGCGATGCCGCGCGTTTGCATGCGTGCAGCGGCCACACAGTTGAGCCAAGGCGGTCGTGTGCGTTTGATATTCGTTGCGTTTTTGTAACTTCAAATGCGTAATTTGTGAGGAAAAATTGAAAATTTTGAGAAGGTTGTTTGTAAGAAAGTTTTGTATTAACACTTAGAATACGTTTTCGGAAAAAAACTTGTAAAAAAATGTATACTTTGACCTTCAATATCTCCAAAACCAATGGTTTCCCAGGTATGGTCTGGTAGAAAAAAATGATCCCAATGATGGGTAGAATATGTGGTTTTCGTTATCGTTAGGGGTCTTTTTACACCCGATATAATAGTTTCATCGTAAAATCAGCATTAGTCGCAGAACTTGCTTATATTTTTTATTTTATACTTTCGCACAAAATTTGTACAGAGCCGGACTTAATGCCTTAGGCATTTTGTACCAGTCGATCGGTGATGCAGAGAAAACATGGTAGGTGCACTGCAAAGAATATCATCATCTGCCTAGCCTTTTCCCAACTATGTTGGGGTCGGCTTCCAGTCGAACCGGATGCAGCTGAATATCAGTATTTTACATGGAGCGACTGCCTATCAGACCTCCACAACCCAGTAACTGGGTAATACGATACTCTTGGTAAGACTGGTTGTCAGACTTTCTGACTTCTGACCAACAGTAACGACTGTCAAAGATCTACAAATGACAGCCGGGACCAACGGCTTTACGTGCTTTCCGAGGCACGGAGGAAACTCTCTATGGTAAATGGTCACCCATCCACAGACCAACCTCGGCAAGCGTGGCTTAACCCGGAAGATCGGTCTATGCGGCTGTAATTATTTAGCCACGAGCTCCTCACTCACTGCAAAGAATATATGGTGTGATATTTATGATTAGTTACGGTTTACTCATATGCATTTTTCGGTATTGCCCGTTTAGTTTCGGATCTAAACGGAGCCCGCCGCATGTTCAGCTCATAGGCTAGGTAGAACAATTTAATTACTTTAACCGTTATTCAGAATTAAAAATGTACTTCGATACAGGGTATCTCTTTCATATTTTATCCAGCTGTAATTTAATCTCTGTTTATCTAAATCCTCCAAGCTGCTACTAACTATCAAAGGTAAGTACACAAAGGATGAAGTATCAAAGTGCATTTTTAACATGCGTATCTTTCTCTAGTCATAATTTAATCGTAGTTTAGTTAAATCCTCGAAGCTACTATAGGTATCTATTCTTTCTTTTCTTACTTTCTTTTTTTTTAAAAAAAAAACGTTGTCCCACACTAAGATTTCTCTTGTATCGTGGGTGCGTTTACAGACACAAATCTCACATACACAAACGCCCAGTCCCGAAACAACCATCTGTAGGCCATACAAATTTTTGTCCCGTGTGGGAATCGAACCCACGACCCGTAGTGCAGCAGTCAATCGCTCAGCCACTGCGCCAAACGTGTCGTCAAACTGTTAAAGGTACACAAACGCACACTACCTGTTCCATAATGGCATTAGTTAAATGTTAAACATCATTTCTGTCTAGAAAAGAAAAGAAAATACATTTATTTAACACAGACCAAAAGGCACACAGTACAAAACAAAACAAAAGAAAAAACAATAAAAGAAATTAGCAGGGAAGTGTGCCTCACGGCTGCGCCAAAAAGGTGCAGAAAGAGTGAAAAAATAATGCAACATGCAACCATACCAATACACGACACGTGTTTCGCCCTGTCCTAGCGGCCGAGGAGTCAACATATCCTGAGGATGCCCCGTACAGGGGCGAAACACGTGTCGTGTATTGGTTTGGTTGCATGTTGCATAATTTTTTCACTCTTTCTGCATGTGCATATACTTGTGGGTGGGAGGGTGGTGCTGCATACTGCATCCAAACTAGCGATCTTGTTCAGCGAAATTAAAGCTAGATATTATATTTGCATATTTGTATTTCTGGTTGATTCCTGTAATAATACCAACTTGATTCTAGGTATTCAGGTCACAGTTTTTTTGTTCAATTCTAGATCAGTCGAAAGGTCAATGTTGATAAAAATAAAATTAGAAGCCTGACCTTTTGTGACAGACGAAAATGTATAAGTAGTTAATATTGTTACTAAATCTTTTGAGAATAGAGCGGTGTGTCGTATCTGGGCGAAGACAGGGCCACCTTCATGTGGGTGTCGTTTAGGCAACCAACTCATCTCATCCTCCTGCTCTTATCCCAACTTATCTGGGGTGGCGCAGCATGTGTTTTTCTTCCACACTTCTCTATTAGCCGTCACCCTCTTTCTTGTCAAATCATCTTTTACATTATCCATCCATCGTTTCTATAGTCTTCCTCTATTCGTATACCCATCTACATTCAAACTCAAAACTTTTCCCACGACCAGTTCCTCATTCCTCCGCATCACATGCCCATATCATGACAACTGGTTTTCACCCAATTTCTCAGTCACCGGGCCACTTTCAGACGTCGTAAAGGCAACCAACTAAAAAAAATAAAAAAAACAAAACCCGACTGCATTAAATGCGAACTAAAAAGTGGGAATCAAGAGGAGGAAGAAAGTAAAAAATTTAAAGAATTGACAAGATGTAAAACAAGACTTCTAATCATAACATACAAAATATAACCAGCCCATTAATGTCCTACTGAATCCACTGATGGGGCATGGGCTTCTTCTTTCAATGAGAATAGGTCCACAAAGCTGGTGTAGCGACACTGCTGACGCATTAGTTTTGTATACTCAGGCGCACCATTGTATTAGCGCAGCGCAGCGCAGCAGTCGTCTCTCCGCAGTCGTCTCTCCGCAGTCATACAGTTAGGTCGATTTATGTAGTTTATAGTTAATCATGTATTTGGACACTGGTACTGTAAAGTTATACAAGCTTAGTTTTAGTATATACTAAACCTGAAACTAGTTTGTTCAGAATCACTAGGAGAATCGATTGACATATTTTTACACTTTTTTTTTCATAATTTTCAATTTTGTTTCAGTAGGTTTCTACCCATAACAGTTGACGGGAATAGACACCTTGAGGCTTGAGATGGTCCGCTCGGTCAGTTTCCGTGTAATAGACAACCCCTGCATAGCACATCTCAGGCATTTCACACTTTACTAGGGAACTTAACGCGACATAAACTGCGGTGTAACTTGGAAATTTATTAAAAAAAAAACACATATTCAGGCAGTTCTGATGAAAATCTTATTGGGGTGTCTCGGTTTTTGTATACAAGGTTAGTCGGAAAGGGGGTACTAATCCGAAGCCCACTTATAGTATCGCTGATGACTGTTTGAAAGCAAGTGTTAAAATTACAAAATTCGATATATTTTTTTTCAAATAAAATGATTTTTATTTAAGGTTTTTCAAAAATACTTCATCCCTGCTTTAGTTACAAATTCAGAAAATGGTGCTTCTAATTCATGACCCCAAATATGACTTAAAATGTAAACACAGCTGATCATAACTGGGGATAGATAGATTTTAAAGATTTTTTTTAGAGATTTTTGAACAACTGTTTCTCTTAAACTATTGAGTTTTGGGAAAAGTTGTAGAACAAAAGTTATTCATTATTATGTGTACTTTAACACCCTTTCGGATTAGTACCCCCTTTCTGACTAACCTTGTATACTAAAAATAATGTTGTATATCCCAACATAATTGAGTATAATTGAGATACCATAATTGAGGAATCATGCTAATAACATTATCCGTACACTGGCATACAGCGGGTTGTTTAAAAAAGTATAACATACAGTCAGAGGCTACGTACCTATATTTTCACGTCAGACCTTCCGTCGACAAAAAAACCGGCAAAATGTGATGACATTAGTACTATTTATCACCTGTCTTCAGGTCCATAAAACAAAGATGCCTAGAGAGCTCTAATTTTCATCTCTCTCCGAGACAAAAGGCGAACAAACATTTTATTTCCTCAATTTTTCAAGAGGCTCGTTTAGAAATCTTTAGAAACAAAACACCACCGGATATTGTACTGAAAACAGAGGATAAAGAAGTCCTTTGTTCATAGTAATGGGATACTGGCTGGAACAGGTGTCGTGGCGTCATTTCTAATTGGATTCCACTGTCTTTTGATTTTTGTGGATTCTTGTTTAACGACGTTCATTTGTTATGTTTATTTTGTCTGTGTTATAATCAGTGATAGGAAAAAGGTGGGAAAAAGGTGGTCGGTAAAAATTATTACGGGTTTCGGGACATCACTAAAGTACATTTAACATTAATGTTAATAGTACAGAAAGCAATTAAATTCGTTTCCTATTTTTGTTTCCCAAAATTGTCTCAAAACCAGATGACACGTTTTTCATTGTTTTTAAAAAGAGATTGTTTATTGTTTTAAAAAAAGGAGATTGACTTTTATTTTTTGAAAACAAATGAAAGACAATGTCCGAGAAAATTCTCCCGAAAAAAAAATGTTGTCGTAAGGAAGTCTCCAGTTTTTGTCTCTGTTCTTTGAAGTTTAGGTAAATTATCTCACCCTTTTCCGATCACTGATTATAATGTTACTAGAGGTCGTTCGCGGACTCACCCGCAGGAATGTCGTTTATCGCGTATTCCATATTTTTCTGGATAAAACTAGCCTATGTCCTTCTCCAGGTTCCAGACTATCTCTGTACCAAGTTTCATCAAAATCGGTTCAACGGTTTAGGCGTGCAAGCGTAACAGACAGACAGAGTTACTTTCGCATTTATAAAATTAGTAGGGATCTAGCGGACTCACCTACATGGAAGGCTAGAGTACCTAGGCTATCACAGCTATTTCAATAATCTTAACGTAAAAAAACTTGTCACGTGTGTGTGACTAATAGGATCTTGACCCCCGCGACTCGTGACATCGTCACTCCTCAAGGTTATGAACTTTTCTAGAACTCATTGTTGAATATCAAATCTGTTTGATCAGAAATATATTTGCCTATCTTAAAAGTTATTTTCGGGGAATAGATCAATTATTCATCGTTCGGTTTACTTTATGTAAGTAGGTTGAAAGACTGACTATTACCACAGTAGATATAATAATATAAGCTAAATATATTTAGCTTATATGTATACAAGCTTAGTTTTAGCATATACTAAACCTGTAACTAGTTTGTTCAGAATCACTAAGAGAATAGATTGACATATTTTTTACACCACATTTTTTTTTCTTACTTTTCAATTTTGTTTCAGTAGTTTTCTACACATAACAGTTGACGGGAATAGACACCTTGAGGCTTGAGACGGTTCTCTCGGTCAGTTTCCGTGTATTAGACAACCCCTGCATAGCACATCTGAGGCATTTTACACTTTTTAGGGAACTTAACGCGACATAAACTAAGGTGTAACTTGGAGATTTACTAAAAAAACACACATTCAGGCAGTTCTGATGAAAATCTTGTTGGGGTGTCTCGGTTTTCGTATAAAGTAAAAATAAAGTTGTATATATTCTGTGCTATTGCCATCATAATGCGGTACTTAGAATTATGTTGGCGGAGATCCTGATAAAATAGATTGAGGGGCTCGTGGCTCCTACCACGCGGATCATATGATTTTAAAGGTTAAGCTACGCTTGTCGCGGTCAGTCTGTGGATGGGTGACCGTTCGTTACATATCGAGACCGTGCCTCGGAGAGCAAGTTAAACCATCGGTCCAGGGGGTCATACAAATACCTATAACAGTCGTTACGAGTAGCCAGAAGCCCGAAAGTCTGACAACCGGTCTAACTTTAGAATATTGGCATTGCCCAGTAACTGAGCTGCGGAGGTCAGATAGTTGGGAAGAGGCTAGGCTGAACAAAAAGAGTCTGATCTTCTCTTCTTCTATCCTGTCGGTACGAGCTATACGAGAATAGCTCATGCCGTGGTGAAAAGATTAGCCAGTCAGCAAGGTTGATAGCGGGGCTGACTGCCCAGGTGCGCCGGACATACTTATGTATCGTCACTCGTGGAGGCTCTTTTCATGCACCCGAGTCTGATAATAACCCTCCTTTTTACTTCTCCGTAGTCGGTTAAAATAACTATAAAAACATTACCACAGTCTTACGATTATAAAGTAATAATACTAAGTGACCTTTGACCAATGAAGTTTTTATGGATCTATGTCAAGTTCAATAAAAAAGTTGCCTAGAAAACGGTTCAGTGGTTTCCAATGAATAACTGGACAAAGATTAATTAAATTTATACAGAATGATTGGTTAGTCGCTGCATCCAAAAACCCTGAACTCTGCTCATCATTTTGTACAACTTTTAGTATGGGACAAAATCTGAGTTCGTTAAAAAAACACCTATTTTATTTTTGTACGTATTATACAGGTTGTAGACGAATTCGTGGAATTCCTTTAAACCGCGTTATCTACTGGTGACACAGATTAAGCCTAAATGGTTATTATTAAAAAGAAACACAAAACCTTGGTGTTCTATTTCTCATGTCATTTTAGCGCCCCGAGTTAACTGACTGCAAAGAGGGATATTACGCAAGTTGAGCACGCAAGCTGTGTCGCCGTGCTTTCATTAATTTATGCGTGGTATCGAAATGTTCTATAAAATAAAATTTTTTTTGCTTAAATTTTTATTGATACCTTATTAACTATTTTAGATAGGATCACTTACACAAAGTGCAGGAAAAAAAGGCTTTTTTATCATTTTTCGTCCTGTCAATCTACCAGATCATATGGTTTGAAGGAATTACACGAATTTGTTAGCACCCTGTATAGACGTGTCCTTTTCTATACATCGATGGAACATACACTTCAAACTAAACACCCACCATTACAGTCAGAAAACCTTCCCAAGTCACCTCCACTTAGCCACACATAGTTGCATCTACGTCGCAGGAACACACGATTTTCCATATAATGGCGGGCAAACAGGCTCCGATTGGGGCCAATGCTTGTTTATTTCAAAGCAGAGACTTTATCGATCCTGGTGTACGGTAATGGCACAGAGTATAAATTTCCAAATACAGACTTGGGTAGATCGGAAAGGTCTGACAGCTGTGGTTTTGCGACACCCGGTAAGGATTCGATATTAGATACTAAGGCCGGTTTGTAATGTTATACTTGGTTCGTTGATATTATCTGTTCAAACTAAAAATATAATACCATTGTCTGATAAAATTTATGGGGTGTGTTTTTGAGAAGGTCGGCCCTTTTAGAAAGAAAGAAAGAAAACAATTCTATTTAGCACAGACTAAAAAGACACACAATATAAAATAAGCAGAAAAAAACAAAAAAAAAAAGAAATTAGCAGGAAAGGCCCAGTTCAGCAAAAATGCCAGACAACTAGTGCCTGACGCTGGTTTTCAACTGGACCTGAAGTGTGAGGTGACGGATGTAAGTCAGTTTTATGCTGCAACGTCAATTTTAGAGATACATATTCTGCAGATTTGTGAGCGGCTGATGCTTCCTTTGGAGGAGTTTGATTGGGAGCGACATGGAGTCTTCTGTTGTGGGAGTCCGTGCCGGTTGAATTGTATAGCGATTTCCTGATGTCGACATATTATGAGATACCTATGAGGTTTGAGTTACGAAAAGGGAACAAAAACCTAGAAAATAAAGTGAAAAAATAAAGGTAATAATTAATCTTGATTACGTAAATGCTTGCGCGATGCTTGTCTTATTAATTATAACAATAGAATCGACAGGGCCAGGATATTACTGAACTATTTTTTTGTATTTTTCTATTGATTTGTTTTTTTTTTATCCAAAACAAATATTTACCTATCTTCCCAACGACATTATGGTCGCCAATTAAAAGCACCAATCTGAGAAGAATAAAAAGAAAAATTCTTGGAATCAAAATAAAAATCGAAGATGAAAGGACGACCAAATCAAATAGCAATTGAACGATATGGACCAACTGGTGGGACAAATCATTTTCAGACCAGTCTTTGATGTTAAAACGACTTTCGATGTTGGATGGAATATCAAAGAACTGGGCAACATACGAGATTTAGGTATTACCACAAGAATTTAGTTTATTGATACAAAACACCAATGTTTATTTTGTGATCCTGAAGCATTTCGTTTTTGTTTGTTATGTTCCTAGCTTTACCATTTTAAGTACGATCGCAATATACAGCGTGGCGCCAAAATGGCGACATAAATTTAACACACTAGTAGAGCTAGTGGTCAGTAATCATAAAAAAAAGGAACGTCACTTTAAAAATAAAAATTTTCGAACTTTCTAAGTAAGTAATAAATACAGTAACCAAATTAGTATCGCTCTGTGCAACTGATTCATTCATGCAGCTATTTATCATCTGGTAGCCGCCACTAGTAGAACACCAACCAGCTGGTAAGTAGCCGGTTACTTTATACTTCATCATCATCATCATCATTCAGCCGAAAGACGTCCACTGCTGGACATAGGCCTCCCCCAAGCATGTTGGGGGGGTTTGCCATAATCGCCACGCTTGGCAGGCGGGTTGGCGATCGCAGTATGGTTGTTAAAGTACTTAGAGAACGCTGCTGTCCATCCTCTAGTGAATCCCTTAGTCGCCTTTTACGACACCCACGGGAAGAGATGGGGTAGTGCTATTCTTTAAGTCCGGCACTACACGAGACTTTAAGTCCGGCACTAGACGAGACTATAAGTCCGGCGCTACACGAGACTTTAAATCCGGCACTACACGAGACTTTAAGTCCGGCACTACACGAGACTTTGTACTTAGTTGGTAAAAAAGTTTAATTTTTCAATTTACGATCCTTTTTATTTTATTATTATTTTATGATTACTGACCACTAGCGCTACCCGTGTGTTAAATTAATGTCGACATTGTATCGCCACGCTGTATATTTTAGCCGTACTTAAAAAAACTGTTTAGCATAAAATACTTAGAACATCAAGCCACGTCTGGAAGCCTTAATAATATACCGTACCAAATTAAAACATTTCAATAACAGTCTCCAAGAAAAAAGATTACATTACCATATAATTACTGTCAAAAATATTTAGCGACCGCAAAAGACATACGAATAATTTGAATTGATACCTTGTATTTGATCCTAATTTGAATTTAAGAGTAGCGTCCCACCATGCTGATTTTACGCGATCGAATTTCGATGGCCGATTTTACGCGAATTTTGTTTCAACGACACACCAAGGTCGCAATTACGTGGAAAGTAATTTAAGCTTTTGTGGAATGCATTTTGATTTGTTTTAGCATGTGACAAGATAGAAAAGAATAATATATTTCCATAAAAATGTACACACTAAAAACACAAACATCAAACAGAAGGCTATTTTAAACACTAGAGTTTTGTTGAATTCTGGTACCCAAAGTAAGGTTTAACTTGTGTAATGGGTACCAGGGCCATCGCACTTATAAATCTATATCAATAAAAAGAAAAGTCCAGACTGACTGACTGACTCATCAACGCCCAGCCCAAACCCTTGGACCTAGAAAGCTGAAATTTAGCACAGAGGTTCCCTTTATAATGTAAACAAGGATTAAGGAAGGATTTTTTGAAATTCAACCCCTAAGGGAGTTTAATAGGGGATGAAAGTTTGTATGGAACATCGTCACTTAACGGGTTCAAAATTTCACGCAAGCGAAGCTGCGGGCAAAAGCTAGTTCTATTATCAATTACATTAAAAGCTTGAAATATATTTCGTCCAGTAAGGGAAACGGTCGCGTGCAGTGCGTTCAATCCAGGAAGACGCGCCCCACTCCTTTTTGTGTTCGGTAGCCGCGTGATGCGTATGCACACATCTCTTATTATTATCTTATATTAGTGTGCGTATGCGTACATCTAACTATTGTGTGGCAATAAAACTAACACAATAGCAATTTATAATGCACACTTTTGCACTGTAGCGATTTTTACAAAGAGTGGGGGGGTTGAACTATCTGAATCTGTAATGGTGTGTCGCTTCCTATTCAAAATGTCACCGATCCTCCAGAGTGATATTAGGCTTCTCGGCAAGATACAACGTTATTTCAACCTAGCGTTTTGTGGGTAATTTAAAAACTATTGCATCGTATGCTCCCGTCGTAAAGCCGGACGCCTCTTCAGTCTTTGCAGTCACACCGATAATTCAGCCTTCATCAAGCTGTCTCCCTCCCAATCCTCAGCCAGCAACGCCCTAAGCCGAGGTCCGAGTCCCACTAGTGTTCGCCCTAAGTGCTGTTGTTGCCAGTAGGTAGTCACGATGTTAGCGTAGTATAAGTAGTTTGCTTAGGTTAAGAATTTTACTGCCCTTCCATTGGCTGGAGACTCTTCAGGTCTTGCCAATAACTGCATGGTTACGTAGAAACGGGTTGCAAGGATCATTTACAAGAAGTCAAAAATAAAAAAAACAGGTGAATGCACTTATTTTTTTTTAAAACGTTGCTCCGTACTAGGATTTCTCCTGTATCGTGGGTGTGTTTACAGACACAAATCTCACATACACAAACGCCAAGACCCGAAACAACTATCTGTAGGCCATACAATTTTTTATCCGCGTGGGAATCGAACCCACGACCCGTAGCGCAGAAGCCAATCGCTCAGCCACTGCACCAAACGTGTCGTCAAAATTCAAAATTTCGAAGTTCTGTTGCGTAATTTCGGCACAGTGTGACGCTACTCTAAGAGTCGAAGCCGCGACATTAACAGGAGTGTGCCATTCACGTCTAGACGAATACCTACAGTGTGCCGCCTCAACGACCTTAGTGTTTCCCGCTGATCTCATGATTTTAATACTTTAAAACCTTAATCTTGACACAATAAAGTCTATTTTCCTTCAGCCTTTCCACCTGATTAGTCCATGACTACATTTCTAAATTGACCTTTGTTTTCAGATCTAGAATTTGAATAAACTTACCTATTTTGTACGCTTTACTGAGCCAGAAATATGAAATACATTTTCAAGATTAACTTTGCTTATTTTTCTGCCTGATTTATTTTGACTTCAACCAGTACTAAAATGGTTTTATTTTGAAGTTCATTGAACGTGACGTTTTCCAATACGCGTGAACGGGATGTCTCAGTTAATTTCCTAAAGAGTTTTTTCATTATAAATAGCTACGAAAATTCTTTTTCGTGAGTCATGAATCTAACATCCCTTTTAGGCATACAAATTAGTAAATGGACGGTTTATAAATAAAACACAATTCAACCTTATAGTATAGTACGTCTACACCAGTGCGCTTTCATGTTTATCTTGCGCTGTCAACTTTCAATTCCTCTTGCGTCAAGCGCATGCAATATTGATTGCTATAAGACGGATGCAGCTTATCGTCTACACCGGTACGTCTCGGTCAGTCGTCAAGATGGAGGCGTGTGAATCTGTGCGGCATATTTAGATGGATTAGCGTGCGCTAGGGGCATGCTCTTTTGTCGAACTAGTATTAAGGCATGCGCTATGGCTCTTCACGCATGCTTCAGACGAAGACGTAAGATGAACATGAAAACGCACTGGTATAGACATAGCTTTAGACTAATACGAAATTGAAAAAGAAATAAAAGAACGTAAAAAGGCAAAACTTCACTTTTATGAGTACTTGTACCCTTTTTACCTGGGGTTTTTCTACATTTTTTTAAACATGTTTAGTATATCCATTTTACGATTTTTGATGTCGTTTACGTTTTTTCGATAGCAGTCTACGGCTACAATTTACGAAATGACCGCTATGTTAGGACTCATATATTGTTAAACATAGTTAAATTACCTACTCAGGAGCATATTTCGGGAATGATTTTAAAATAAATCAATGTGTCATAATAACTCATAACATCAGTCACAAATCAGTAACAAGAAATTAATTAAAGTCGTGGGAAGCAAAAAAAATTACGAATAAGATAAATTTATATCACCTATTAAATCCACGTTCGTTACAAAAGTGGCTATATAAAGCGGGAACATAAATATCACCGGGATGCGCAGGCGCAGGGACGTATATGACGTTAATGTATCGCCTACGAGGTTTAGAACTATCTACGTGGGATGTTATTGTCTACTAAAGTTAATGATTTTCTATCACTTTAGCAAAACCGATTCTGTTTTAAACAATTGAGCTTGTTTACTGGATTGAAAACAATACTTTCATACAATACTTTTAATGTACACAAAATAAAGAAAATTCATAGTTATAACAATATAGATGAACAATGAGCGATCTTATTGCAAAGAGCGACTTTAGCCAGACAACCTTAAGATTGAAATCATTTGCAAGAAAATAGAGATTCATAATCAAGACAAGCTATTCTTTTATAACCCCTTGTTTCCACTGCAGGGCAAAGATGAAAGGCCTCTCTTTTTCTCTTCTTTAAGTGCCCCTCCGACTGGCGAAGGTTGGCAGTCAGCTCGCACATTTCCTGCGGTCCCTCGTAAGGCGAAACAGTTGGGTATCACTCACGACCCCAGTCCTCTCTCGAAGGTTTTTAACCACGAGTTCTTTCTGCAGCCGTATCTCTCATGTCTAAACACGTCCCACGCCCTCCCTAGTTTTTTTTTAGTTTTGCCTCGATCACGCGCAAGCGTTGCTCCTCTATGCTTGCACGGTTGCGGACCAGTTCCAATAGCATCTTGGATGTATTAGCTGACCGGGGGGATTCTCCGTTGCTTGAGCGCTGGATACAACTTCATGCAGTCAAGTAGCCTAGCGTCCTGGTACCGGAGAGTTCCACCGGGCGTGTGCTTTAGTTATAGATTTTTATTGTATAGTGTTAAGGACACTAACAGTAGTTAAGTAAGTACTTTTTCATCCCCCCATCTCGGAAAGAGTATTTTTGCTCTTCGATATCTGAGTGCAAAAGCCGTTTTTATCCGCTAGAGGATAAAGTAAATTGAATTTAGAACATCGTGTGCATAGTACACACAGTGCATAGTTTGTGAATTCAAAACTTCAATAAACCTATTTACTTCTACCTCCATGGTGCCGAATTTATCATACAACCTTTTTTAATTTGATGGTTAAAAACAAGAAACTTTAAAACAAGTGAAAAACCTAAAACGAGTGATTCTAGCGACGAGGAAGTTAATTTTTTTTACACTAAGTCATTTCCTCGCTGAGGTGGGATGAAAAGTTACGTGTTGCACTCGAGTGCAAAGATTTTTCACCTCGTGCTCTTTTGAATCCCTCGCTAACGCTCAGCATTCTAATTTTTGAATCACTCGCTGCGCTCGTGATTCAATTTTAGAATCCTTCGCTTGCTCGGTCATCAAAATTGAGCACGCGGTTAAAAAGCAACTTTGCACTCTTGTATAACAAATAACTATTGTAATACTAACAACGATATGAATCTAGAAGTCCGAAATAAAGATATATTATTATTTAACCAAATTAAAAAAGAAGGAGGTTGAAATGAGGTAAAAATTCTGTGGAAATACTTTGATGAGACGAGACGTGAAAATGCAAAAATCAAACGTACTTGAGGACTCATAGTTGGGATTATTCAGGATATTAAATGGTTTTGTAATGTGGGATCCTAGTCTTGTTGGCGCATGCTACACATTCAATATAATAATATTTATTAAGCGTTTAAACAATTAATACATTGGTCTATTATATTGATATCGGCATTTTCTAGTAGGTAACTGGGTTGTGGAGGTTTGATGGCAGTCGCTCCGTTTAAAATACTGGTATTTAGTCGGATCTGGTTAGACTGGAAGCTGATCTCAAAAAAGTTGGTAAAAGGCTAGGCAGAACAGAACAACGCAATATAATGCCAAAAGGTGTAATAGTTACCTAAATAAAAATACTAATCAAGCACCGTGTATTATGGTAAATACAGGTAGTAGTAATACTTTCAAGTTGTATTACATTAAATAAAAGTAGAAACCGACTTCACAAAAAACTAAAAAAAGAGTGAAATAATTATCAGTTTCAGAAGTCGGTGGCTTTTATTTGTTTCAGTGTAGAATTATTGCACCGACTTCTGAAACTGTTAATTTTATGTTAGTTTATTTTGTTGATTTTTTCAAAAAGCGCTGAATCAATTTCGATAAAATTTACATGGGACCACCTCTGAAGTATAGCGTACCAAACAAGACAAAGAGACAAAGAATCATCAAATTCCATTCACAATTGGCGGAGATATGACGACGAGATGGACACGTTTGGTGCGGTGGCTAAGCGATTGACTGCTACGCTGCGTGTCGCGGGTTCGATTCCCGCACAGAACAAAAATTTGTATGGCCTACAAAAATGGTTGTTTCGGGTCTGGGCGTTTGTGTATGTCAGATTTGTGTCTGTAAACGCACCCACGATACAAGAGAAATCTTAGTGTGGGGAAACGTTTTTTTTTAAAACATATCAAGTAACAAACTTACAAAAAAAAAACTTTTAGACGAATTGAGAATCTCCTTCTTTTAGAAGTCTGTTAATAAAAGAGAGTTATATAAAACGCAATCCATAAAAGTGCTTCCAATCCAGCGATTTTCATCTCACCTGATACAAGTCGACATTGCATCTTATTGCTAACTTTGCTGGCATGCTGCCAAATAGATCCAATCTTACAAATATTGCATTCCATTTTAAATCCCTCAACTTTTCCAATCGTACAAACAAAATAAACTTGGTACGTTATAAAACCGGATTCGCTTTATTTCCGGGGAAGGCGGGGTACGCACAGTAATGGTTTTTCCATGGGAAATACACGTTTCGATGTATTTTGATTCTATTTCCTAGCACACACTTTGGGAGTCAAATGTTTCCTTTTCATTTCTCCCGCATTTGCATAGGACTGATGGTTACGGATGAAAAAAAAAAAATATGAAAATACCTGTTTGTCAAATGTCACGTCACGTCACATTTCACGTCGCCCTTTATACAACGTGTAAGAGGAATAACGCAAACACTTAAACACCCCAATAATTTTTTTCAGATATATGCTCTTTATCGTTATATTCTTTCCTTTTTGGTTAATTTTTGTACTCAAGACTTGGTACTACATTACTCCAAGGTCTGTGATCAAGACTACATTGTTCTCTCTTAACTATCCTAAATCATAGTACCTACTCATCATAGTCATAGTACCCACTCATCCTAATCATAGTATTCACTGAAATTGTAAAAGATATACTTTTTTTTAGTAAGAGTAACCATGTTGTTTCTTGCCGGCTCTTCTCCATAGGAAACGACTAATTGGAACCGTGCACCTAAATTTGACTTTTCATAAGCGCCAGTACTGGTTTATGTAAAATAAAAAAAAATGATTTTGGGTTTTTGATTGATGCACAACACATACAATGAAATTTTTCTTTTATATGCTTGAATATTGTTTATTAAGAAAACAGTATTAATTTTTATCGTTATTTGCATTTAAAATTCAGTGTTATACAACCTTGAAATAAGGCTCAATTTTCTTTATTTCAATTGAAAGACTACTATGTAAAATAATTTTTAAATAAAATACACATTATAAATATCTGAAATCGATTCAGTTGCCAATTCTTAACAAAGTACTTTCAGGGTTTTCGCTTATTATGTTATTCGTTGTATACGTCCACGAAGCTAAATATAGGGTTGCCTCGTGTGATACTATCAGGAATTTAATGCTATCAAAGAACCATGATCATCAACATTGAGGACCTACTTAATGCAAGAAAAAGTAATTTGTAATGGGTGCTAATTAAACAGACTTCTTTTTAATAGCAATATTCGCCTCTAAAAATCTACATTGGCTTCTAAATTACTAAGTCAGCCACAATTAACGAGCGTCTGAATGATACTATCTTAGCCACTAGTTATCTTCTATATAAGCCACTGTTCGTCACCCACTTTCATTTTCACAATAAAAACAAATGAAAAACAAAAAGAGTCGACGGAGCCCCGCTGCGCGCGGCTCCTATTTCTGTCTGCAGGGTTTAAAGTAACCTAACACGAAGGGGATGACGGGGGCTTCGTTCGCTCGCTTTGCTCGCTCACTCTACCCCCCGTCATCCCCTTCGAACCTAACCTATCCGTGTCGGGGTGCCCAAAAATTTAGTTGGCGTTGTAAAAAAGTCGAATTAGTTTATTAGAGGTTATCTCATTTTCCCGTTGCTTAGTTATAAAATGAGAAGTTTGGTCACGTGGACAATAAATAAATTTGTGGCTTGATTTATTATTTCTCATTTGTAATTGCTATCTTTGGTGGAGGTTGACAGGGAGCGACATTGATTCCTCTATTGAGTTCATACCGGTGGAATTGTATAGCGGTTCTCTGATGTCGACATTTATTAAGTACCTATGAGTTCGACTCGCGACCTCGCCGCGAGTTCAGCTCATGATTAAGAGCTCCGTTTGGGTTCGAAACTAGTCGGGCAATCCTGAAAAATGCACGTGATTAAACGGTAACTATTCAAAGATATCTATGAGGCTTCCATAGTCACGAAAAGGGATTAGTGCCCTTTTCGCGCACGAAGGGTTTCGTACCATTATCTATGAAAACGGCAAAAAATCATGTCTGTTGTATGGCAGCCCCCTTAAATATTTATTTTATTCTGTTTTATAGTACAGTGTAAACTCTATACAGGGTTACTGGTAATTCGACGTATTCCTTGCACCACGTTATAGGGGGGCTAACATGCAACAAATTTAACCCCACATATGTTCTACGAAAGTCAATGGATTTCGAGATATTGCAATTTTTATATTATTTTGAACAATACCCAGAATTCCTTCTTAAACACGATTTATCTCTAAATTATCAAATTGATCGGCTTTGATTATGATATTAGCTTGTAGCTGATACTTTTACAAAGCTTTCTGCGTATTTAACTGTTCTTAATGGCCATCCAATTAAAAGTAATCATTAAAAGTTAAATAAGTGTATTAGGAAATCGTCGAGATACACGATAAAGAATGATGTTTATCTCAAAAATTTACTATGACGCTATGTGTACAAATTGCAAGACAAACATCCTCATTTAATCAGCTATCCAACGAGGTATAGACGTTCAAAAATATTTAGAAACTAATGTAAAATGTCTTATAATACTGACAAAGGCAATTTCTGAAAAATCTCTACAAGCACGCAGGTGGGCCCGTTAAGTGCAATTGATTGCATAATCCTCGCGTAGAGATTAAACAGCAGTCTGTCGGGCACCAACTGTCCTCTAAATGTCAGGATTAGATTAGATCAGGTCGTTAGGTTATGTTTGGTCAGGGTTAGGTAGGTTAGGTTAAGACCTAAGTGTGCGAGGGAATACCGGGGTGGTTTTAGTCAGTAAGAGTCTGACAGACCCCTCTGCCCACCCCCAGGACGGAGGACATCCATGAGGATTTCCAGTAGGCAAAAAAAATGGTTAGGCTAGGTCACGGTTAGGTTTAGGTTAGGTCACAACTTCGATGCCCTGGGATCTGGAGCCGAGGGCGCTCGCGCTGAGATATCGCCAGAGCGAGGAGGCGCTTGAGCGGAGTGATCTCCGCCAGATCCTAGTGGCTGTGGAGGGAACGACTTGCGCAACCCAGTGCAAGGCACGCCGCAATAGCGGCGGTAAGACCCATAATGGAGGAGTGGCTAGAGAGGCGGCATGGCGCCCTCAGCTTCCGGATGAGGCAGGTGCAGATATCTCAGCGCGAGGGCGCCTTCTGCGGGCTGGAAGAGTGCTTGCACTCTCCCTCTCCCTTTCCGCAGTCTCCTTCTGCGAGATGACACTTTCAGACCTAACCGTGACCTAACCTAACAATTTTTTGCCTACTGGAAATCCTGATGGATGTCCTCCGTCGTGGGGGTGGGCAGAGGGGTCTGTCAGACTCTTACTGACTAAAACCACCCCGGTGTTCCATCTCACACCTGCGCCGAGAGTCGCGGGAACTTACGACACTTCCGCAACCCCCGGCTGGTGCCGGCCCGCCGCAGCGGGTCTCCTCGGGTTAGCGGGGGGAGTGAGGTGTTAGACTCCGCCCGCGCCGTCTAAGAGGGGCGCGCTTGGAACACTTCGCGCCGCCGCCTCGGGTCCTGATGTGTGGGGGGCGACAGACTACCCCAAGTCCGTCGCCCCTGGACCCATTTAGGGGGGCTGGAAGAGGGCGTTGTCCGCCCTCCGCCGACGCCCGGTGCGTCTGCTGCGGGCCGGGTGAGTGGAGGTGATCTCCCTCACCCTTTCCGCATCCTCCTTCTGTGACATGACCGTGTCGCAGAAGGACACCACCGCGTCCCAGGACTCCTCGCTGTCGACCATGGACTCGACCACGGCCGACAGCGACAGGTCACCACCTACTCCTGAGATGAGGGCACGGCGCGGCTCCTCCCAAGCGGCACACTCTGCCAGCGGCACACCTAGGTCCTAACCTAACCTACCTAACCCTGACCAAACATAACCTAACGACCTGATCTAATCTAATCCTGACATTTAGAGGACAGTTGGTGCCCGACAGACTGCTGTTTAATCTCTACGCGAGGATTATGCAATCAATTGCACTTAACGGGCCCACCTGCGTGCTTGTAGAGATTTTTCAGAAATTGCCTTTGTCAGTATTATAAGACATTTTACATTAGTTTCTAAATATTTTTGAACGTCTATACCTCGTTGGATAGCTGATTAAATGAGGATGTTTGTCTTGCAATTTGTACACATAGCGTCATAGTAAATTTTTGAGATAAACATCATTCTTTATCGTGTATCTCGACGATTTTCTAATACACTTATTTAACTTTTAATGATTACTTTTAATTGGATGGCCATTAAGAACAGTTAAATACGCAGAAAGCTTTGTAAAAGTATCAGCTACAAGCTAATATCATAATCAAAGCCGATCAATTTGATAATTTAGAGATAAATCGTGTTTAAGAAGGAATTCTGGGTATTTTTCAAAATAATATAAAAATTGCAATATCTCGAAATCCATTGACTTTCGTAGAACATATGTGGGGTTAAATTTGTTGCATGTTAGCCCCCCTATAACGTGGTGCAAGGAATACGTCGAATTACCAGTAACCCTGTATAGCGACACTGAAGGGACTGTGCATTTTATGGCGTAATAGAGAGTTGTCGTTAAATGGAGAGAAGAAACATCAGAATTAGAAAAAGAAAAAGTTTATTTCCGACTATTGTTAGTAGTTATGTGCATAAAAAAGAATGTTATTGTTCATGACTGTTGTTGACCATGACTCCTACTTATGAGTCATGGTCAACAACAGTCTACACGTACAAGCAATCCCATTTTGTAAACAAAAGAACGAATTTCTTAGAAAGTTCGGTATGCATGATGCCGACAGTCGAGTTTATTGCGGGCTAGGATAATAAAGCGACAATAGATCGGACACAGCTGCGCAGTTTTTACTAATTTTAGCAACTTAAAAGGTACTTTTTATTACTCAATTGTTGTCGTTATTGAGAGTGGGTGTAATGCTATGTAGAGTGAAACATTGTATGAAAGACAAGCTAAACCAACCAAAGCCAATTGATTTCGACGCTTAAGGGAGTTTGTCGTTAAATAGAGTGACGTTACATGGAGTTTACACTGTATTTGTTGTTATAGCGGCAACAGAAATACATCATCTGTGAAAATTTCAACTGTCTAACTATCACGGTTTATTAGATTCAGTCTGGTGACAAACGGACGGACGGACAGCGGAGTCTTAGTAATAGCAGTCTACCTATATCTTACTCCTTACAGTCGGTCAACGTAAAACATTGTCGCAGAGTAATCGTGCGGGGGGTTGCGGGGTGAAGGAGCGGAGGTTATGTCCCGAGTAGCCATACTGCATACTTGGGACATAACCTCCGCTCCTACATAATTTTGACATTTCATAGGACCTGTCAAATGTACGGGCGTTGAGCCACTGTGTTAGTAAGTAGGTAAAATGTGGTAACCTAAAAAACTTCGAGTTTGTGTCAAATCCACCTTTCCTTATCTATAATATTATCGTTTTAACAACAATTCCATAAAATATGACCAAGATATTTCAGCGATTCCCAATAAAATTACGTTTTAGGTACCCATTCCTCGACCCGTCAAAGCTGTTGATTGATATTGGTTATTTTACGGCCCGTAATAGATACCAGAAAATACATTATAGGTAAGAGTGATGACACCCGATTCGTTTTAACAACAGCCGATAATTTAAAATGGCCGTCACTAGACTTTGATGGAGAATTAGTTACTGCATACAAAAATGCAAATAGAATATCTAGCTTTAATTCCGCTGAACAAGATCGCTAGTTTGGATGCAGTATGCAGCACCACCCTCCCGCCCACAAGTATATGCACATGCAGAAAGAGTGAAAAAATAATGCAACATGCAACCAAACCAATACACGACACGTGTTTCGCCCCTGCACGGGGCATCCTCAGGATATGTTGACTCCTCGACCGTTAGGACGCGAAACAATTTTTTTTGTACGTCATGGATTTCCCCAAAGTAACGCCTGATTCCATCATTTATCAGTTACTGCATTTAACGTGGGAATTAAATGATGTTTTTTTCTTTGAGAATTATTATGCCAGTTTTTGAACGGTTCGCCATGTTTGTGTATCTTTTCCTTTTGTTTACCAATCCGTTTGCCACAGGTGGCATTTAATACCTACGACTGTTCAGAGTCAAGGTATATTATTGTAACGGATGTAAGGGACAGTGTACTGAAAACTTAAAACAGTGAATTCGGCTCATTATTCAGTAATTTTTAGAGATGGGCCGACTAGTCGGCCAAGCCGATCACGGTTTCGGGGGTAATTTCCGTGACGCTTTGTTTACAGCAAATTCGCGCGAAAGTCGCAACCGTGTTTTGATTAGTTCACATTGTTTCTCGATTTTTGCTTTTTCACGGGTCCGAGAGGTGTTTTTGTGTAAAAAAATAAAGACAATACTGTTATTGTTCTTAAAAGTGAAAGAGCTTAATTACAAATTAATCAAGTCAAAAAGAAAGTCTCGTGTACCTATGTTTTTTTTTTTGCCCAATTGGGCAATGAAGTCAAAAGTAAGAAGCCGGATAGTCGGCTCGGGCGACTAAACGAAACATCACTAGTAATTTTCCATTTTTCTGGTGTAAAAAACCAATTTGTATTAGGACACACAGCATGTTGCAAAAATACAATGTATTTTTTTTAAATTAGATTTCCATGTATTTTATCGAATTCAAAATAATGAGCTGAATTCACTGTTTCAATATTTGGTTACACGCAGTTTATTTACCTTTCTAAACATTAATTGAATGAAAGACAATAAAATATAGGCAAATCAGAAATTTCCAGTAATTTCGGTTTCCGAGAAAAATATCCACTTATTTTAAAAGGATAATGGATTGAATTCACTGTTTCGGTTTTCGGTACACCGCCCCTTACACCCGCTATAGTATTATAGACCAGTTTTTTAATCATAATTATGATGATGAATTTTGGTAGTGCTGGCTACTTTTTTGATCATAACATAACTTTTGTGGCCTGTTTCCACTGATCGAAGCAACGGATGTAGCAGAGATAACGTTTTTATTTGTAAAATATGACAATCAATGTAATTGTTTATCTCGATACATCTTTTGTAATACACTGTTTTTGTTATTCATTTATAATATTAAATATTTTGTCATATTAATTAATATTTTGTTAGCGTGACAAAGTGTGTCGGGCAAAGTGTTATTGGGGTTTTCCTGTGTGGAATTTCTAAGTAGCAGCTCGGAGTCTGGATTTGTGCCCGGTTGATGTCAATAGGCTCGCCCCCTATTATACAGGCACAGAATAGAATAGAATCATTTATTCGCTAGAGACATGGTTTTACAAAGATGTTACATTTCTGAAGGTACACAGACATCTCACCTGTAGTAGGTACGAGTAGGCATGCGAAAGTTTCATACTTATTTATAGCATTAGATTACTTACATTTATTATTTCTATTAAATTGAAGTTAAATAAAAATTAGGTCAGTATTAGAATGTCACGTGATTACAGAATGGTATTGCGATTTATTAAGAAAATGTCAAATAATAATAATGTTAAACTGGAATGTCAAAATAATCAATGTCATATCGAATTACAGTACTATAAAGCTAGGAAATAATAATAATAAAGGTAGACATTATAACACGTTTTATAATCAACGATCAATTCCTTACATATATTAATTGTGTTTGTTATCGAAAAATTCATTAATTGCATGATAATGATGACATGTATATTTTGTCATTTATTAATAATTTTCTGTGTGTATGCATTTACGCTATCGATATAACTAACTTGATATTTTATTTGTTGCAGGTAAGCGTTGGCAGAATGATTAAGTACATAATGATTTCCAGATCAACACTACGTGCTACTAAAAGGTACCAATTTCAATAACCTGCATGTCCATTCTACTAACAAAATGTTCGCTTAACCGCAAACGAACTACAACCGTCAGTCAGTTTTCGTTTAAGAAAACTCTCAAAACGTTTGGTTTTGTTTTTGTTATCAAACAACAGAAACAGATTATTATTAGTTACGGTTTACTGAGTGAGTAAATATCGCGATGAAACGCGAGTAACTTACAACCTCGCTGCGCGTTCAGCTCATGATTAAGAGCTCCGTTTGGGTCCGAAACTGGTCGGGCAGTCCCAAAAAATGGACGTGAGTAAATTGTAATTAATCATAAATATGAATGTGTCTCACGAAAGCTATAATACAAAAAAAATTACAGTTTTTGTAGGTAAATGATAACTGTTTGAATGAACGTTTCAGCTTCGATTCGGTTGCGATTGATCAACGTTTCTGTTAGCAGAATAGGCCCCCCAGTTTGTGACTAATATGATGCATTATCTAGTTCGGGAATGACGTTTTTGTACGGATTTGTATACCTACTTTATTTTTCTGTCCCAGAAGATACTTTTTTTCTTCTTTTTAATGATGGGAAATCATCAAATGACTTCTTCTGCTCTGGGCGGAGCGGAAGGCAGTGTCAGATTCTTACTGACTAAAATACATCCGTGTTCGTCCTAATGCCCATAGCGTTCCTTCTTCTTCTTATTCGTTTCGCTCTTGTCAGAGCGGTAGTGGTCGTCATGTAGCACTATGAGTTACTGCAGCTTATGTGGCTCGTCTCACGATATCTCGCCATCTGTACCTGCTGGTGGTCATTCTGGTACACTCACACTTTCCGTTCCAGGGCCGCAGTAACTCTTTCGAACAAATTCCGCAACCCTGGCAGGTCCCAGAAGCTATCTATTATGTGAAAAAGGTTTTTTTTTGCAAAAAAGGCGACTTTTTCCCTCGTTAAACACTGGCTTCCCATTATTCAAGCTCATAATCGTTAATTACAGTCCCGTTATTTAATAAACCCTTCATTCCTTTGATCGCCTATTCACATTGACCCGACTTTATAAAATTAAGACCCTATCGTACTTTGAAAAACACGTGTGGATGAGTAATCCACCCACAAAGACTTCTATTTCTGGCTTGGAGAACAATTTCGCGGAGAAGAATTAAAGTTAGACGGAAAAAGTAATAACAGAACTCTCAATCGTATATTAATAAAAGTAATTAATTTTATGTTGTTTACGATGTAAATGACTGGATTTTTTTCTCATTTCGAAGTAAACAAATAAGGTACGGTTAATATACAGGTTGTCCCGAAACTCAACGTCATCATCATCATTCAGCCGAAAGACGCCCACTGCTGGACATAGGCCTCCCCAAAATGAGGAGGATTTACCATAATCGCCACACTTGGCAGGCGGGTTGGCGATCGCAGTATTGTTGTTAAAGTACTCAGAGAACGCTGCTGCCCATCCTCTAGTGAATCCCTTAGTCGCCTTTTACGACACCCATGGCTTCCCACCCACGCGGGAGAAGCTACAAGCGACCTCTAGTAAAATAATAATTATTACAAGATGGTACTCACATATCGCTACAAAATATCCAAAAAGCAAAAACACAAGCCGAATCCGATAAAAAAATTACCTGTTTGACGTCATAGGAAAGTTGGCAAAGGCCCGCATGAAAGCCTTTCAGTCTTATTGAAATATTGATGGATGACTTATTGCCTCGACACAGCTTCCGAGATTTGGGAGTTGCCCCGTCACATATTTTAGTTATATTGGCTGCTATTCGGAAAATAGAGTAGGTAATAAAATTATATTTTCGCTGTACTTTTTTCAGACCATATGTATTGTAAGTTTGTTAAGGCAGTGATCATTAGAGATCGGATATCGTCGCTTAGCTAACAATACCGCGCAACAAACTCTTAATACGTTTTCAGAAAGGTCTTAAAAGTGCTAAATTATTGAATTTAAAATTAATTAAGCTGTATCTGTAATATGTGCCATAATTATGTACAAACTGTAGTATTAATATGACTCTGGTGATTCTCACTAAGATGATTTGATGCGTGATAAAACGAGTTATCAAATGAATATAAAAACCGTCATATTTTAACTTGAGCGGTATTGTTACCTAAACGACGATATTCGGATATATATTCACTTAAACTTAAGATGTTGGCTAATATGGAATGTGGTTTTGTATCGAAAATCCCGCGGTTCCGGGACAATTATTTTATTTTATGTTTTTTTTTTGGTTTATCTAACACACACCACTCCTCTTCTTACACTCTACATGCACACATATTTGCATCGGGAGTTAACATTAATTTTAAATATTTATGCAATCCAAGAATCCCGTTTTTTTTTAATGAATCTTTTTAAAAAATCGCTTCCATAACATATACACCCGACTAGTTATGTATTCCCGGTGTTCCTGGATTACCGGGGTTTTTTTTTACAAAAAATATATTTTAAGAAGCTGCTTCCATACTTACTTTCATTGCTAAAAATTCACTTTAGGTAAATATGCATCCGAATATCCGATCCCTAGTGATCATAGTGCAAAGATTAAAAAATGTTTTATCAATGAAATCGTCTGTATTTTTAAGTTTTTGATACAGTTTTGATGAAGTAAAATGCTTACTTTAAATAAATAATAAGTCATCAAATTAGAAAAATACATACAATTCCGGAATATTTGACCGTTTATAATGGTGACTTGGTGACTGCTTAAAAAAGCATTAAAAGAGTCTCCACGAGTGACGATACTTCAGTACGTCCGGCGCACTCTGGGCAGTCAGCCCCGCTACCAACCTTGCTGACTGGCTAATCATTTCACCACGGCATGAGCTTATTCTCCAATAGCTCGGCTGACACGGGAGATGAAAAATATCTTCTCACAGTAACGTGGTATAAAAAAACACTATAAGCTATCCAGCCAGCCATCATTCAACCATATAACCTAACGAAATATCTAAACATTTCGTGTAATTTAAAACGATTTACTTTCAATTTTAAATAATGCAAAATACACGAAACTTCGTCTTCCAAGTTCGTAATTCCTGAAGTGCGAAGCTTTTTGTTAAGAACTTAAGACAGCCACCTTTCTTATCTTCAAAGTGTATAATATAAACATTTCGTAAACAATACACGTTAATGAACACCTCGATATCACTGTTAATTACATCGTCAGCAAGTTGCTTCCCCTGAGGTGAAACTCGCTAATTCTTCGTCTGCCAAACTTATGTGAATGAACTCGAGATAAGAGATGAAAATCCTTCATTATTTTAAATGAGAAATATGGTGTTTGTACGGGGGACTAAATGACTAACGTAAGGTGACCAAAATTGATATTTTTAATAGGACTGCGATAATTACATAAGGTGTTAAAAAATCAACTCTAAGAATTTTGTGGGGTTACTCGGCATCGAAAATTGAACAGCTTTCATTTTACAACTTTTCGAAATTCGCGTATTTTTTTTTAAATAAACAAAAATACGCGAATTTCGAAAAGTTGTAGAACAAAAGGTGTATATAATTATTGTCATTCTGTAAGAAACCCACCTCAATATCGACGTTTAGCTTGATATCCTTAATGTCACAGTCTGGATAATAAAAGCAAATAACACACAGATAATCGACAGTATAATCAATAACGCGTAGTTTTGTTATCCACGCTGTGTCACGACAAGTGTCTAATTGACAGTCGCGATCGAGGTGAGATTCTTACAGAATTGCACTGCAGTTCAATTTCCGATACCGAGTAACCCCATAAAATTCTTAGAGTTGATTTTTTAACACCTTGTATTAAAAAAAAATGCTAAAGATTTATTTTAAGGCCATTTAAGGCCTTTCTATTGTTCTTGTAGCTTAGTAGCGGGGCTGACTGCCCGGGGTGCGCCGGACGTACTTAAGAATATCGTTTCATTCGCGGAGGCTGTTATAATGTATCTTCCTAATAAGACTGCGCTGCGGTAGATGTGGACGGTCCGTCCATTAGCACCAGGCGTTGAATTTAATTATTTTCTTGTTTGATTTGGGAGTAAATTACTTTAACCCTAAAACGGGCATGCGGTTTTAAGAAAAGTAATAACAAACAATTTGGCATTTTTTAATAAACAATAAAAAGAAGAAAAAAACTTTTTTATTGGATCATGTTTGTCTTTTATTGAAGAAAAAAGTAAAAAAAAAATATTTCACCACGTTTAAAAACAAAAATATAAGAAAGAAGACATCGCGACGTATTCCAAAAAAGTTGGTGGGAAAATAGTTCCCTGTGCCCGATTAAGGGTAATTATGATGATACTGGGGCCCAATTCTCCTAAAATAAATCTTGAAAAATCACAACCGAACCAAGGCCGAACCGTTCATTTAGACAGTTCTCAATTTCAAAAGCTGTCGAATTGTTTGACACAAAAAACAAAATCAATCATTTTGAAAGTTTTCGAAAACAAAAACTGACTCACGGTTGTGGTTCGGTTGCGTTTGGCAACAATTTATTTTAGAAGAATTAGGCCCCTGGTACTATATATTACTTTATCAGTCGTTTTTTTAAATCGCAAGTGATGAATATTATTTATCCCGTTTTCGGTTCAAAGAAATATGGTAACTGTATGAATTTGCTCGGGGCGACGTCAGTAATTTGGCACAGATGGTGCCAACTATTCATATTACAGAGAATACAGCTGGGACTGCAACAGGTACATTGTACTCACATTGAAGTTTGTAGTTTCATTCAACCCACAGTGAGAAATATAACCTGATACTCCTATAGATGTTAAGACATGAATATTTGTCTAATCGTGCAGATGACAATCAGGCACTTGAAAAGTAGGAAAAGATATGAAATTATGATATATTATTTTCTATTGGACTGCTGTCCTAGGGGACCGTTTCTACGTAACCGGGCAGTTATTGGCGAGACCTGAAGGGTTTCCAGCCAATGGGGGGGAAGTAAAATACTTAACCTAAACTAACTACTTGTACTACACTAAGGTCATGACTACCTGCAACAATAGCTTTAAGGGCGACCCCTGAGTGATTCTCATATCACATTAAAAAACTGATTTATCCATTTAAGTATGACAAAATGAATACAAATTAAATAAAAAAAAAACCTATATAATTCCTAATTTTTTGTTTTAAAAGGGCACCTACGACATTTGTGTGTATGTTTCACTATTTGGTTTTATTTGAGGAAAAGTTAGTGTTTTTTTTCATTCTCCTAGGTTGTCTCTAGGTAGTTATACTTTTGTTTCCACGATTTAAATGCTTTTGTTCTAAAACTCACATCAAAACTAGCTTGTTTTAATGTTGTTAATAAAGCTTAAATAATGTATTGTTAATTTTAATATTCTATAAAATCTTCAAAAGGCTAAGAATCCAAAGAGAAAAATTGTTATTCCATTTTACTCATTACCCCGACAAATGTCGTAACACGACTTTAATTCAGAAGGGGGCTTCGCACCGTAACGGTTACCCGCATCGAATTTTCCGCCTTTTCGAACAGTCTTCGCTAGCCACCAGAGATCGGGAGCAAGCGCTCTGTCTAAAGAAAATATTACTGGTGATTGTTCCTTATACGACGTTTGTCCAAGTTTTTTTCATTCTTCAAATACTTCAAATCTCGGTAAGTATACCTTATGATTATAATATGATTGCTTATTTATTTAAATAAGAGTAAGAAACTATCAACACGTTACTTTTTCCTCCCAAATACAAACGATTTTATTGCTTGTTTCCTGATCCTACGTGAATTTCTCATTCCCCTACGTTTCATTCCCTCTACTTCAACTTACGAGGAGAATGAAAATTTATCAAGGGGAATGATAAATAACTCAACTAAATAATTTAGTAGGCTGAAGTTTATTAAAAAATTGGCTTAAATTATAATATAGGTAGGTACATATTTATATTTGATAATGACGTGCTAAGTAAAGTAAATAAATGTTTTAGTTCAAAAGTAATCCACCTGAAGACAAAGGTTTTCCTTTTACTCGTGTCTTTTATAATGAAATTTGCAAATTATGCATTTAAAAAATAGTTGCCTATACGTATTTTTTTTTTATTTTTGGACGATAATGGTTCATTAAAAACTTATGTGAAGGAGGTTAAAGTGGAGAATGTGGTCTGGTGGCCTAGAACCAAGCTGAGCACAGCATCAAACAAACTACAGCGCATACAAAAACTTGTCTGCATGGCAATTACAGGCTGCATGAGGACTACACCGACTGCAGCACTGGAGGCCATGCTGGGACTGCCACCGCTGCACCTCTTTATACAGCAAGAAGCAGCGGTGACAGCAATACGCCTAAAAACACTGAACCTCTGGAGCAAAGGTAACACACAACACACCTCGTTGCTAGAGGAATTCGCTAGAGTTCCCTCTTGTAAGAGCTATAAACGACCGGATATCTAAACAATTCATTTTTGATAAAAAATACAAAATTCAACAGTACGAAGACCACCGATTCGAGGGTTTATGCCCCGCGGAGCTGCGGATCTTCAGGGACGGATCCAAAATAGGTATACAAGCACAGGTGCCGAGGTCTTCTCAGAAGACCTTAACGTACACATAGCCACACCATTGGGGGCCCACAACACGATCTTCCAGGCTGAATGCTTGGGTATCTCCCTAGCTGCGTCAGCAATCATGGCTAGGAAGGTTGAAAACCACTCAATCCGAATACTCTCGGACAGCATGGCCGTCCTGCAAGCACTAAGCAGCTACACAGTTAATTCTGGGCTGGTACACGAGTGTCACCAAACTCTGAACCAGGTGGGTAACCTCAATAATATAACCATTCAATGGATCAAAGGACACAGCGGTTCCCGAGGCAACGATGCAGCAGATGAGCTCGCCAGAAGGGAGCATGGATGCATTGGCTTCCGAACCCATAGTACCACTCCCCTTCGAATACCTACGCACCCTGGTAAGGAAACTCACCAGAGACCAACACAACGAATCGTGGATAAACCATTGCGAGTGCAGGCAGGCCAAGGAGGCGCTTCCCGCCATTGACGGTCGTCTCACTAGACGAGCTCTCCGGCTGTCAAAGCAACAACTGCGTACAGTCACAGCAGCCATCACTGGTCATGGTTCTTGTAACAAACACCTCTTTGTGATTGCAGTTATAGACAGCCCACTGTGCAGAGCATGCATGGAGAAGGACGAGACGGCAGCCCACGTGCTACTAAACTACCCTGAGGTCGCCACATACAGGGCCAAGCACTTCGGAAACCCAGGTACTCTCCGAGAGATCACCAGCAACATCAAGGGTGTGCTGGCCTTTTTCGAGGAGTTAGGGTGGATCGAGTGACTACACTTACCACCCATCACGCAAAATACGCGCTTAGACGTGGAGTTGCAGACACCAGGCCGTTATACCTTATACCTTACAAATGTAATATAATACATTATTTTCTTATAAGTGTTGATTTATCAAACATAAAGGCAAAAATTGTTGGTTCGAGAAATAACTTTGACTAGTTTTATGTTGCAAAAGACTATTTATAATAAGGATACCCACCTCAATTGTTTAAATAATTGTGATCTTGTTACCAAATGTCTACAGTAGGTATGAAGGTGCAATTTGTCACTCTATGAATATTGTTGGTTAGTTTTTCGGTTAAAATAAACATTTTTATTTCATTCCCCTCGTTTAATTTCGTTCCCGTCTCAAGCGCCAAATTTTAATGGCTTATAACTCTTTAAATAATTAATAGAATAAAGTGCCTCATACACAATGTTTTATGTATTTGAACATAGAACACGATAGATAAACAAATTTACGTAATATGAATGTTTTTTTAAATTCGTAATTTTTTTGCCTGATATAAGAATCACTCCCCTAGTGTGACTTGGATCTCGGCTTAGGGCGTTGCTGGCGCGGACTTAGGGGGGGGGGGGGGGAGAGACAGGTTGATGAGGGCTGAATTATGGGTGTGAGAAATTATGATTTGAAAGTACACCAATCTATATTCTAAACGAGAGGGTAATGGCACTATATTCCGGCCATTTAAATTATATATAAAAGGTAAGTAAACCTTTGATCGTGAAACTTTGAATTCGCTTTAAGAATCGTTTAAATATACACACATTTTTAAAATGATTAGACTTAGAGTTTACATTGCTAAGTAAAATAAACGTTTTATACGAGTGAGTATGTAGATTATTCGAAAAAAAACATGATTTTATTCGTAGGAAATGCTTATTCACATTCGCTTATACGAACGCTCGAATGTGAATATTATTTGTATAAGAATAGTTTTCATATTCTTACGAAACGCCTACTTTACTTAGCATAGTAAAGTCTAAGTCATGTACATTCTGTGAACCTCGCCTTTTATAAAAATGTGTACCTATCTATGTTTAATATATTATTAAAGCGCAATAAAAGTTTTACGATTAACTGTTTCAATTTTGCCTTTTATACAAAAAAATGGCCGAAAAAATACCTATCGTTTTCTGTGGTTTGGACAGTATCCCATAACAGCAGATTATGTAAGATCTTTACCAATAAAAAGTAACAAAAAGTTTACTGGTCAGTAAAGTTTTTTTTTTTGTAAAATAATGTCCCATTTTACGCTATCAAAAGTGTGGTGACAACAATAATGTGCTTTGGGGCGACGTCTGTCGTCTCACAGAGATGTCAACGTTTCATATCCACAGAAACTTTATAGAACTTGCAACAGGTATAAAACGGCATTGTTGCATGCTTTGTGTCTATGAAATAGGAGAATAACAGATATATATCTTTCTGACTGAGTACTGAGTAGTGTGTTTTAAATTTATTACTATTACCTTTTGTTGTGTATAGACTCTATTAATTTATTCACTTGACAGACAGATCTGTGTTGCTGGGGAGTTTGTTGCGCCGATTCTTCTTTACAGCATAAACACTAGGCAGCGGCGAAGGGCGTTTTTAAAAACCTTAACTTAGTTAATTAAAATGCAAAATACCTAACTAATTGTAGAAGTTATCTAATTAATTATCGTTTTAGTTATTTTTATTTATTGTTCATTTTTGTTGTTTTTATATAAATAAAATGAAACTATTACTGTTCTCTAGTAACATTTTTATCTTTTGTCATCACTTTTCGAAACAAACAAAAAAGGGTTATTTGATTTTATATGAAATCGCGGTTTTTTAAATGAGTTTCCATCATAAAAAAACCGCGATTTTCGAAAAATATTCAATTTCCGATACCGAGTAGGTAACCCCACGAAATTCTTACAGTAAATGTTTTAACACCCTGTATACCAAGCAACGGTTCATACCAGAAAACCTGCAACAGGTAGGTAGTATGGTATTTTGCATGCTATGCGTCTATAAAATTAAAGGTGAACAATAAGGTGTCTTAAAGCAGGCAGTGTTTATCTATACATATAAATAAAAAGAAAAGTCCTGATTGACTGACTCATCAACGCCCAGCCCAAACCCTTGGACCTAGAAAGCTGAAATTTTGCACAGAGGTTCCCTTTATAATATAGACAAGGAATAAGGAAGGATTTTTCGAAATTCAACCCCTAAGGGAGTTAAATAGGGGATGAAAATTTATATGGAAAATCGTCACTTAACAGGTTCAAAATTTCACGCAAGCGAAGCTGCGGCCTAAAGCTAGTCAACAACATTCTTATATACTAACGGTTCATATCCACGGACCACTAATGTAGGAACTGGGACAATTCCGGGGAATGGCAGCCCTATACCGATGAGACCTGCAACAGGTTTAAAACGGCAATGTTGCGTGTTTTGTCTCTATGCAATAAGGCGAAGCATTCATGTATGTTGTTTTTGGTAAAATAACGTCCTTATAAGCCAACAGTTCTTATCCACAGAATACTAATTGGACGTGCAACAGAGGGGTTACCATGATCTGTTATAGCAGGAATGTTTTAATATTATTACGAGAGTGGGAAAGTGACAGCGCTAGACAGCTCTCTAGCGCCATCTCTTACCCACTCTCGTAATAGTATTAAAACATTCCTGATATAACAGATCATGGTAACCCCCCAGGTATAGAACAGTTGCAGGCTTTGTGCCTTTTAAATAGACGTCTTCCGGGGAAAACTCGCGACCTTTTTTGGCTCGTATTTAGTTTGTACTTTATACAATTGACATAAAGTTCATTATGGTATGTACAATTTCGTCGCTTCCATTCCATTCCGCGGCGGTGTAAATTAAGCCTTCGTATCTACTGTAGTAGATTTATGTTTGATAACATTATCTAGTATTATGATAGTTTGCCATAACCTTAATATTTTGTTTGTCATTCTTTATAAATGACTAATGCATCAGTATCATACCGAGTACCACTTCTATGTGAAAACTTATAATTATACTAGCTTTCGCCCGCAGCTTCGCTTGCGTGAAATTTTGAACCCGTTATGTGACGATTTTCCATACAAACTTTCATCCCCTATTTAACTCCTTTAGGGGTTTAATTTCGAAAAATCCCTTCTTAGTGGATGCCTACGTTACAAAAGGAACCTACTGTCAAAATTTCAATTTTCTAACCCCAGCGGTTTAGGCTGTGCGTTGATAGATCAGTCAGTCAGTCAGCCAGCTTCTCCTTTTATATGTATAGATTTGCTTTTCCTCTATTGGCTAAATTGTAGAGCAAGGCAAATAATTCTACTTTGGTTTGCATCGAACTTAAAATGACTTTATCGCAACCTCGCTTCATTGCAAAGGTGTATCGGAGTACGTCTTCTTCAACTTCGCTCCAACTTGAAAATACTCGATATTTGTAATTACTATCCGGTTAAGTTTCTTGTTGGCTGTGTAGTTCCCGAAGAGTAACGAAAAGGTCATCCTCTTTTGGCGCAGTTAACAGCAACTAAAGTAAGGTTCTGTAAATAACACTTCAGTGTCAAAATACACGTCCGTTAGTTGCTTCCGGGAGCCGGATCCGACTATCTGATCGGATTCATGAAATACACACGATTCTCGTATCCGATTTTTTCTGGACGACGACGACGCCCGGTCGATGCTTACGATTCTGACATCCGATCCGATAGTCTGATCGTACGTGTAAATCATGTTCAAACAAATGTATGACGCGGAGGCCTTCAGATAGTCTGATCAGACTATCGGAGGCAACTATCGGACGTGTATTTGGGCTCTAACAGTACACAGTTGATTTTACCGTGTTAAATAAATAACTTTAAATAAAAGTAAAAGCCTACTTCAAAAAATACTGAAAAGATTACCTAAATTTTGACGAGTTATGCGAACATAAATGTAGGGAACAGCTGATTTATTTTTCTCGATTTCAGGTTTGGTCCCATAGTAAAAGTTGTTCATAATGATGAGGACAATGACCCCTTAAGAGGTTGTTAATGTTTTTCCAATAATCTTGTATTACTACACGCCTTAAGGACTGAATGTTAACTATACATGTACTGTTGTGTCCTCATCTCCTGCCTAGCGTAATCCCGGCCATTTTTCTGTATCTAGTTTCCGGAATCCTTCGCCAAATCGCTTGGATACCCTCGAGCATTAGCTTATTGGTTTTTATAAAGACTGTTGTCCCCCTTATTATAAGCCCTTAATTCTCTCTTAAAATAAGCAGTTTAAAAAAATAAACTTTAAAAAAAAGTAAAAACCGACTTCAAAGAAATACTAAAAGGAGTAAAATAATTACCATAACATAAAATTAACAGTTTCAGAAGTCGGTGCAACTCTACACTGAAGCAAATAGAAGCCACCGACTTCTGAAACTGTTAATTTTATGTTATGGTAATTATTTTACTCCTTTTAGTATTTCTTTGAAGTCGGTTTTTACTTTTTTTTAAAGTTTATTTTTTATTTAATACGTTTTAGTGTCAGAATTTTAACCCCCTCCTTCATAACCCTTCTTTTTGGCTTTGACGTAGTCGGGCATAAAAAGTCCTTTCAAATGATACCTTACGCGATATAATGAAAACATTCGAAAGGGGGGAGGGGGGGGGGGGGCACGCACCCCCTCCTCTTTTCAAGTAGTCAGTTCCCAACAACAAATATAAACAAAGCAATATTAGTAATTTGAGAATTTTGCTTTGATCCGATGAGGAGTTCCGTTCCATATCTCTGAAGTTCACGGTCTAATCATAACAAAATTTAAATGGGACCAATCGGAAAGTATACCCTTTCGAACAAAAAAAGATTTTTTCAAATCGGTTCATAAATGACGGAGATATGAGGTAACACACATAAAAAAAAAAAAAAAAAAAAATACAACCGAATTGAGAACCTCCTCCTTTTTGAAGTCGGTTAAAAATAGATCGGCGCCAGTTAGCGTAGAACTCTGACAAACAGTTTACCGTCCCATTGCAGTTTAATTTCAGAGCCGTTTAACTTTGTCTATTAGTAGACAAAGTTAAACGGTAATTACTCCAATGCCTAAACTGCGGCACTAACCATTCAAATGGAACCGTTTCCTGATAGCTTTGTAGAGTTTTGGAAACTAATGAAGGTGATTAAGAATAAAAGGTAAATAAAAATATACCTTTGATCGTAAAAGATTTATTTTGGTACTAGCTTTTGCCCGCAGCTTCGCTTGCGTGAAATTTTGAACCCGTTACGTGACGATTTTCCATACAAACTTTCATCCCCTATTTAACTGCCTCAGGGGTTGAATTTCGAAAAATTCTTCCTTATTCCTTGTCTACATTATAAAGGGAACCTCTGTGCAAAATTTCAGCTTTCTAGATCCAAGAGTTTGGACTGGGCGTCGATGAGTCAGTCAGGACTTTTCTTTTTATTTATATAGATACATAAAGGGAAGTTCACTACGCTATATAGTAAAGCATATTGCGTCATAAGCTATAACTATATGAACGTGTCACACAACGCTATGCTATAAAGTATTGGCTTGCCAAGCGATAAACTTGAGCCCCGCCTCACTTCTACTCCGTCCGTCGCCCGATGCCCGATTGGATTGCCTACCAATAACTTGCTATACAGAGTTAGTCAGAAAGGTAGTACTTATCCGATAGGGTGTTAAAGTACCCATAGTAATTAGTAACTTTTGTTCTATCACTTTCCCCAAAAGTCAATAGTTTAAGAGAAATAGCTGTTCAAAAATTACAAAAAAAAAAATATGCTAAAATCTATCTATCCTCAGCTTTGATCAGCTGTTTAAGTTTTAGCTCTTATTTGGGGTCACGAATTAGAAGCTCCATTTTCTGAATTCGTAACTACTTAAAGTAGGGACGATTATTAAAGTATTTTAAGTACATGGAAATAAAAATTATAAATAAATATTAACACTTGCTTTAAAACCGTTAGGTATCAGTGATACTTTAAGCGGCCCACGGATTATTACCCCCTTTCCGACTAACCTTGTACATAGCAGACCGGCCTGCAATATAACGCATAGTGTGAACGTCATGCTATATAACTTATGACGCAATATGCGAAATAGTATATCGTAGTCTGAACTGCCCTTTACCTTCTATTTTAGCTGTGTTCACTTTCAAATCATGATTACAACCAAAGAAAGGAAAATAGGTAGGTTTTTAATTCAAGTCTCTCTCATATACATGTAGATGAAATCAGTTAATATTTACACAAACAATATTTACATAATTACAAATAAAAGTATAACTAAACAAATAAAGAAAAATACATCCTAATAAAACTATAAACTAAAATAGAGCATCAAAATATTCCTCCGCATCGCTCTCGACTGGTAACGTGCCCAGAAGGTTGGCAGCATATACATATTTCTAATCATAGTTTCACTAAAGGATCTTAAACTTAATTAAGTTCATAGTTGAATATTTCATTCAACCGTTTGATTAAAATATTACCCAGTTATCGATGCTCCGATCCTTTCATTACCGCTCCAAATACCTATTAATACGCAAATATTTACACACAAAGCCGTTTACCAAACAGCTCGATACTATAAGCTAATTATTACAACGTTAAAGCTATCAGAAGCGGCAGTTTCAATCTGCTAAAGGCTATTAAATAGAGGCTCCTACGCATTCGCTTTGACTAAAGCTATTATCGATAGAATAGGAAATGTTGAGGATGAAATTAAATGTGTTTGAAGTGTGTGAGCTGATTGGGAGTATAATTATGTTATGTAGAATCTACATATAAATGAATCCCTATTTCCCTTGGTCACGGCAACACGCGTGAGCGGCTGGACCGATTTCGTTAATTGTTTTTTGTTGTGTTCGTAAATTGTCAGGAGAAGGTTTTCATGAAAGAAAAGGAGGTGGCCAACATCTGCCCCAGATAGTCGATGACACACTTATAATTGAAACTGAACTTGTACAAAGTAAAGTAATCAATGATAAAACGTTCTTTACATATCGATGGCCCCACCGAATAAACGTGCAAGAGTTCTTACACGAATTTTTTTTTATTTCATTTTTCGTTTCTTTTGCCTATCCAGCACCTACTTAATTTTTTTTATGAATTTTAGACTCAAAATACGCCTATTATAATAGTGAATTTCTTTATTCTAGGGAAATAATTAATTTTAAAATTATACGAATAATAGTTTATGCTATTATTACATGCTTTTTGAGTCGCCAAGTACACAAGAATAAACATGTTAAAACCTACAGACGTTTGAGAAGATTTTTGATTGTTTCCGAATTTGGGTAACGTCTTCTTACACGTTTATTCGCGTAGAAATGTATGCACATTTTATTACCAATGTTTCATTCCACGAAATGGAAGTTTGAATATAAATAGGTTATTAAAATTAAAGTATTGCATTATCTCTTACTATAATTATTATTATCTAACAATTGTGTTAAAGATTCAAACATTAAGTTCATTAATTGCATATTAATTTAAGTTTATACCTAGTAAAGGTAAATAAACAAATGTTTACGCGATAAATTCTATTGTAATCGTACGTAACGTTGGAAAGGTGTACGGGGGGTAAGATGCGAGTAAAATAAGGTGACTAGCTTGGAGTCAGTGGTGACCTCTCGCTTCCGGCCGTGGTTCTGTTCATGGTCGGGAGCGAGAGTGCGTGGAAAGCCGTCGCCTCCTTCTGCGAGGAGGTGATGGCGACCAAAGAGGGAGCGGAGAGGGGGAGAGAGACAACTGCCACTCTCCCTTCCCGCGCCAGACGCACCGGGCGCTGGAGGGCGCGTGCCGATCTCCGGCCACCATAGTGTGTGGCCTGCGGGTAGTACTAGTACTGGCCTGCGACCAATAACATGCCCGAGAAGGCGGTGCGCAGTGTTCCGTGCGCGCCTCTCAGGAGGAAGGACGTGGGGCCAGGCCCCACAGAAGGAGAGGTCCGCCAGGGGCTGATGGACCAAGGCCGAGGCAGCTGCGAATCCCGCGACCCCGGCCAAGGGTCAGGAGAAAGAACACCGTGGGTTTTTAGCCGGTAAGAGTCCGGCATACCCCTTTGCCTTCCCCGGGCGAAGGGCATCCATGAGGATTTTCCCTCGAAAAAATAAAAAATAAAAGGTGACTAGCTCGGAAGGACAGTCTTGTTGTGATTCTATGCGCGCTATTACATAATTTTGTTTCGCGCAATTACATTCAATTATAAATATTATAAATCTACTGCCATTGGAAAACTCCATCTCGGTCTCCAATGACAGTGAGGAGGAGGATTAGTGTTTCTAATATCGCAATTCGTTTTTTTTGATCAAGAAATTTACTTTCTTTGTAACTGTAACTGTACTTTCTGTTCACGTGGACAAATACATAATTATATTTTCTTTATTCTTTATAATACGAGTATCTGTATTTTATTTCATCCTTTAGAAGTCAAAGTATTTTATTTCAAATAGACTAGATTACAGGCACTTTTAAAACGTCAAAACTAGGTGCACGGTTCCAAAAGGTAGGTTGCATGGGGAAGAGCTCAAAACTCCAAGAATACTCTTTTCAAAATAGTAGTTCATGACAATTCAATTACAGTAGTGTGAGAAATAGAATGAGAATAATGCAGGTTAATGTAAGAAATAAACTCACATAAGAGTAACAAATAGAAAAATATGCCTTCTGGGATTGCCATAGCAGCTAAGGGCTAACCAGTCCCGATAGACAGCAACCGTTCACGAGCATGACGTGCACATCCGCATCGCTTAGCTCAACCATATTGCAGGGAACCCAATGACAGGATATACAACGCCACCATAAGCAGGACATTTAAGTGAGCATGACAGACTCATACTACCAGACAATGGGCAGTAATGTGATATGATTATAGGTGTATCATTAATTGCTGCATGATGCTCAAACTTTACAGATTGGAAAATGATATTATGAAAATTATAATTATAAAACAATATCAGACTATTTAGGCAGAGTATTATACATTAAATAATAAAATTATAATGGGAATATAAAAATTTCAGTATTTGAATAAAAAAATATATATGAAAATTGATCAAATAATGTACAGGTTATTTTAAGTGAATAAAAAGAAGAATACTAGAAGTAAACATTAAAAATAATGTTAGGTCATACAACCAACCAGTTCGACAGGGACAGAGGATCGCAATGTGCAGGACGGAGTTGTACGCCAGGCATCTTTATCTTCGACATAATGATTTATGTTTTAATAAGCTTTAGATATCAAAATGCTGTTAAGAAATTATTGGAAATGCTCTTAATAAATGATTTATTGTAGAACCTAACACTGTTCCCCATAAACTTGTCTTGCTGGTTTGTCTTAGTCTAAAACCAGGTACTGTTAGCTTGTGTTTATTGCGAGTATGTATGTTGTGGACGTCACTTTTCTTGTTATACTGGGCAATATTTTTTCGAATGTACATAGTGTTACTAAGTATATACAAAGATGGTAGGGTAAGTGTATTTATTTCCTTAAATAATTCACGAAGCGATTCACGGCAGCCTAGATTATAAATAGCTCGGACTGCTCTTTTTTGTAATATGAAAATAGTACCAACATCAGCAGCCGAACCCCACAGTAATGTGCTATAAGACATAATACTGTGAAAGTATGCAAAGTACACCAACCTAGCTGAAGCTACATCAGTCAACTGCCTAATTTTCCTGACGGCAAATGCAGCAGAACTCAGTTTGCCTGCAAGTGCCTCTAAATGAGGTCCCCATTGCAATTTAGAGTCTACTGTGATGCCCAGGAAGACAGTTGAGGGAACCGAATCTAACGCTTTCCCGTCAAGTTTCACATTTGAATTAATGTACACTTGAGGTGGAGAATTTAATACTTTTGGTTTTACGAAATTATTTATATTATTATACCTTGCATTAACAAAGATGTATTACATAAATTAAAACTGATTTTATTAACACTAATATAAATGCATACGATCTTTCCAATCATATAGAAGCAGAACAATGTACTGTAAACAAGCGTGTAAATAGTTATCGCTGGCTTCAAAATAAACTTGAATTACGGAGAATAATAGTGTAACATTACAGTACATTTTATTCGTTGTGTACTATTACACGAATAAACGTGTAATGATATATTGCTGTGACCTAGTCATGCAAATTTCACAAGAGTATTAACATTAAATAGTTTTTCATGAATTTCCTGAAACTCGTTGATATTTAGAAAAAAGTAAATACACAAGTCTACAGTTTATTTTTTTACCTTTAATTCGATGCTACATTATTTATACCTATTTACAATGGAATGAGCGTTATTGAAGTTTAAACGTTTTTATTTTTTCCTGAAAAGTTGTCATTTTTCTCTTACACGTTTATTCGGTGGGGCCATCGATATTATTGTAAGACCTATTTTTCATTTTTTCTGTACAAGTCCTGGAAATTATGATGAAGATAATAAGATAGTATATTTATATTTTCCGCCCGTCGGCCATTATGCATTATTGATGGATGACATTTGAATTTCTTTTAAACTCTAAGGGCTGTTCATTTTGTGATAATCGATTTCAGTAAAAAAATCGTTATGCCTATTATAGTACAACTCACATGGATCGATAACATTCAAATAAACGTAAATAAGCCATTTAATAAACCTATTATTATTAATATTTTTCGTATTCTGTTAATAATCAAATTGACAAATAATAATTTAAGTAATAATCCTAATAATTCAGGATTATTAAGTACATTTAATGTCATTTAATTTTTCACAGTTTAAGATTAGTTTATTTTTTTCTTTCAAAAATTACTTAGGATGACAAGCTTTTTAAAAATACGTTTGCTCTTTTTATTTAAATACGTTATTTATCGTGAGCGCGTTTACAAACACAAATAGTCATTTGCAAAAACACCAAACCCGGAAACCATTATGTGTCTGAAGACTATACAGATATTTGATCAGTCCGGGAATCAAATAATCAAACCCGCGACACGTAACTCCCCAAAAGACCGCTCAACCGCTGCGCCAACCACACCATTATTTTTTTCTCTCATAAATAGACTTTATCGAAAGGAACACAAACAACTATTCAAGATGCCACTACTTACCCAGGTTCTCAAGCTACAGTTTTGCTTAGTTTGGGAACTACTGACAAAACCTTTAAGGATAAAATAACTAGTGACTTGTATTAGAATATTAAAATAAGTTTATGAAAACTGCAACGGTACTCGTACCTACTTTGTAACTTGTAATAGAAAAATTAAACAATTATCGTTATTATTAATCAATTAACTACATAGAACAATCGATTTACACGTTTGCGACCCCAGCACTAATAATTACCTTCTGACAGTGAAAATGTCATAAGAATAAAAAAGCTTTAAAAAAAGAAAAAAAATGTAAATGGCCAGCATGATTTCGGCGGGCTGACTTAGAGGTTGGTTGTAATAACAGGTCAATAATACTTGTTATTTCTGTTATATAAAAATAACAGTACCAAATATCTGTCTAGCCTAGTATTTTTGTACTAGCTACCGATTAGTACCACTGACAAGGTGACAAGTTATCTGATCATTTTATAATATGGATGAACATTTTAAAACTTTTAATCATACAATATTCGTATTTTATTACAATTACGATATTATATTAATTTGCGAAATACTGTGATGTATTTTTTCTTATTTACTGAATCTTTAAACGTTTATTTCGAAAAATGGTATCAATGTATCCGAATAAATAACCGTGACACAGATTACGGGACCAAATAAAGGAGACATACATTTTTATACATATTGCTTCTTATGAACCTTTGTAGGTTATACAGGGTGATAATTTGAGATGGGGCATGAAGGGCAGCTACCTTAACCATTGTAGCTACAGGAAAACGTTCTTAGGAGACCACCCTTAACTTTTGGAATAATTATTATCTGTATTCACAGATTTTGAAAAATATGTACCTACAGTCAGCGAGAAAAGGGGCAGTTTTCAGAAAACATTTTTATGGTGCCAATCGATCCTATCTCTCGTAAGGATGAAAAGACTCTTCCAGACCAATTGAGGTTGGAGTACTAGAAACGTCAGGAATCGCAAAAAAAAAAACTATTTGAGATAGGGTAGTTATAAGGGCAGCTACCTTAATCATTGTGGCTACAGGAAAATGTTGATAGGAGACTGTCCATAATTTTTGACATTATTTCGAACTACATTCAAAGATATTGAAAAAAAAAATATTGGTACAGTCAGCAAATAAATTGTCAGTTCTCACAAAATATTTTTATGGTGCCAATCGATCAATTTTCTTATAAAGATCAAAATACTCTTCCGGACTCACTGATATTAGAGTAACAGAACGTCAGAAATCATCATCATCAAAGTTACATTCATACCGAAATAAAACCCATATCTATGAATGCAGTTCCAAATATTTCTGACGTTTCTAGAACTCCAACCTCAAATGGTCCGGAAGAGTGTTTTGATCCTTAAGGGAAATAGGATCGATTGGCATCATAAAAATGTTTTCAGAAAACTGCCCCTTTTTTCGCTGACTGTACATTTTTTTCAAAATCTGTGAATGCAAATAGAAATTATTCCAAAAGTTAGGGGTGGTCTCCTAAGAGTGTTTTCTTGTAACTACAATGGTTAAGGTAGCTGCGCTTCATGCCCCATCTCAAATTACCACCCTGTATATATTTTTAGACTATTTAGGTACATCTTTTTAGCAAGGTTATATGTCGTCAGTAAGAATAAGACAAAAACATCGTTATTTAACAGGGCGTTGTGTCAACCGCGTCGTTATGTGAATGTTATTTATACTAACAGATAACAGTTACTGAAAGGAACAAATGTTATCTGGTATTTTAAATACCTGTTCTTTTTATATTTTTTATCTATGTCATCTGTGTGAATCTATTCGTCATTTTCTGTAACGTTAGTTAGAATTTGAATTGAAAACTGATTTTCACAGCTTTTATTATGGACTAAATAATTGTGAATTGTGTCAATTGTGCTTTAGCTAGGTTCGATGAGAAATATGATTTTTTATTTTATTTTATTTATTTGGCTCACCAACAATTGAATACACTAATACAAAGTTAAGAGATACATTCAATGGACTTACAGACTAGTGTACCAATTTCTTACAGGTAAGCATATCATGCATTATATATTTATCAAACGTGTTGAGTGCCTACTTAAAATTAAAGTTAAATTAATAATAATGTAGCCGATTATTTCAAATTGTAATATAATGGAATTCTGAGCGTCGGGATAACATATTGTGAAATACAGGTGGTATAAAAATCCTTTAATTTAATTTCAGCAGATATATGGTAGTAGTTGGTATTAAGTAGCAGTTTAGTATCAAAACTACTAAAAACTAATCGGGATAACTTGGAACATAGGTATAATACGTTTTCTGAAGGTTTTTAAACAATATTTATTTCAATGTTAACAATAAATAACACCTGACATTTAAGTTATAGTACAGTAAGAAAAGCTGCCCTTTAAAAAAAATACAGGACCTCTAGGCGCTTTTTGTTTCCATATTGTAAGTCTTGAGGTCAAACGCTTTGAAATGAAGTAATTATTTTTTGTGTACATGTATTTCGATGGTGGGGTAACGGTCCCTTAAAAAGTTGGCCACCTCCTTTGATATTTAAAAAAAGAAACGAAATTATCTCAGTATGTCCATATTCTTCATTTGTTTACCGCATGCATGAAAATGGTTTTAACTTTTTGTTACTATTTTGATTTTGTTTCTGAAGGTAGGTAGTAGGTAGGTAGGAAAAAGTACATTGCAACGCATGCCGCTGCGTACAGCTAGTATGAGTATATAAATGTTGCATGTTTGAGCGACGGCCTGCATTCATAGCTGCCGGGATGCCACGATGAAAGAGCTGCTGCGACGCGATGGACAGACAAAAGATAGAAACCGCAGTTGTAAGCCACAATGCGTGAGAAGAAACTAAATAGTACAATTTTAATGCTAACATGAGCTTTAGTATATATTTTTTTGAGTTATTCTTTTATGTATGGTGGCAGTCGCTCCGTGTTACTACTACGTACTAAGGGTTCCGTACTTCCACTACTTTTTCTTCTTTAAGTTTTTTATTTTATTTTTTATTTAACATAGAGTATGCACTACAATCATACCAATTTTCACGCTTGTATGTGTTACCGTTTTTAAGATAGAGCAGGAAATAAAGTCGTTGAAAAAATACGTTTTATCAGAATAATTATCTTGTTTGGTTTTCGATTTTTTATTAATGCCATGATAGAGGCCATAGTGTGGCCATAGTAACACATACTCTGTGAAAATTCCAACTGGCTACGTATTATTGTTAAAAAGATACAGTCCTATGACGAACAGACGGACGGACAGACGGCGTATGTTTTGTAATACGGTCCCCCCGGAACAGTTTAGTTACGGCACCCCAAAAAGAAAGTATAAAAGAAAAAGAAGCCTATTAAAATGTGCTATGAAGCATGCCAATGCCGAACGGATTACCAAGAAATGTCTTGTTTACGTGTATAGGAACATTAATATCGGTATTTTTAATTATTCAGTATTAATCACGTTATAAAACAATAAATTATAATTACAAGTTTCACAGACTTCCTGCTAGGATGGACTGGTTATTAGGAAATGAATTAGTTTTTAATAAAATTAGATCTCATTTGTTAATTAAGTGAATGTAGATGCGGAAGAAAACAGACTGTTACTACAATTGGCTTGCTTAAAAAGTGCAGTTCAGATAATATGCTTTATAATATATAGTAAAGCATATTGCGTCATATGCTATAAATGTATGGCATGACGTTCACACTATACGCTATATCGCAAGCCGGTCTACTATGTATTTGTTTTTTTCGGATTGGATATTTTTAAATAAAAACCAAAGTTAAAACAAAAGCAGTAATATGGCGCCCAAATCCAGCAAACCATCGCGCATGCGTGTGCTTGTGCGCGCATGCTCCCTAGCGCGCGCCATGACAGATAATGTACAACCGCTAAAAAAATTTAACTGGAAACTCCTTGGTCGGTCTACTATATTAGAAAAAAGTTATTTTAAAGCATTATTTTGATAAGAGAATTGTACTTTGATAAAACCTTTTTAATTTATTAGAGATGCACATGAATAAAGCATGTCGGTATGGTACTATGTTTGAGTTCATAATTGGAACTTTATGACATGAGTGTCGATAAAATAATTTAGGGCCGATTTTTCAATCGTCAGATAAATATCCAAGGAATAAATATGACGGTTTGACATATTTTCTATAGAAAAGCTGTCAAAACATCAAACTTATTCCCCAGATAAAAGTTATCTGACGATTGAAAAATCAGCCCTTATAGTTTTTTTTTAAGATGTGTATTTAAAAACATAATTGATATGGATGTACGAGACGAATAAACGAAAATGATAATGTAATAAACCTTCTCACGATTACTTTGACTACACAACAATACCATATCGACATAACTTTAACGGCACCGCGATGCAAAACCATTGAAACCCGATAAACGCGACCGCATTTAACGTTACTTTGAACGTAGGAATATTGTATTTCCTTTACTATTCGACTGCGTTTTGCACACACAAGTACATCTTTACTACTTGTGTTTACACTACGAGCTTTGTAGGAAAAGTAAGCGGTTTTCTGTGGTCTATAGACTCGGCTTGATCATTAAACATATATTTTTACGGAAACAGATTGGATTTTTTGTGCAATGTTGTAGAACGTTTCATGTTTTGTAGAATACGCGGTATCATTTTATGGCATTACGTGCATTAGGGTACGGTTATCAGATGTAAAACTGAAAAAGTTTGCCAAAAACCCTGATGTCTATAAAAATATCCTGTAGGCTTACTCCCGACAGCATCGAGTTTTGAATCGAGTCGACTTACTCTTGAAATCGACAAAACTGCACGACCGTGCTGAGATTTGATTTAAAACTAACAAATATCAAAAACAGTCATTCATTTTTATTCGAGCCGTTGCACAATTGTGCGCTTTTGTCGATTTCAAGAGTAAGAATTGACACTAAGTCGACTCGATTCAAAACTCGATCCCGTCGGGAGTAAGTAGTAGTTGAGTATCTGTTTTGTATCCGGCAGAGGCGAGGAAGAAGGATTGAAAAAAATTAAAATTAAATTCATTTTATTAAATAATTAAAATCTTGATTTTTTTCAGCCGTAGGGTATCCTGGCCAGTGCTTAAAATAAATGTTTCTTTAAATTATTTAAATCCTGTTTTTTGTTAAGTCGGAGCCGGAATCCTGACCAGTCTTCTTCTTCTCTCGTGTCAGCACGAGCTATACAAAACAGCTCATGCCGTGGTGAAAAGATTAGCCAGTCAGCAAGGTTGGGGGGCTGACTGCCCCGGGTGCGCCGGACGTACTTAAATATCGTCACTCGTGGAGGCTGAATCCTGACCAGTGCTTAAAATCCTGACATTTCAGTGCAAATCCTGACAAATCCTGACGTCTGGTAACCCTACATAAGAGTGCATTAAAAAAGCCTCCACGAGAGACGGTCCTTAAGTGCATCCGGCTCACCCCGGGCAGTCAGCCCCGCGACCAACTTTGCTAACTGGCTAATCTTTTCACCACGGCATGAACTATCAACGTATAGCTCATGCCGAAACAAGAGATGTCGTTACGTCATCCGCTCTTTTAACATGTTCTTTCCAGTGCAAGGCCAGCAATTTGATCTGAAATACAGGTATAAACTGAGCTATTTTCGCACGATCGATGACTGTTGTGTGTAGTGTTGCCCGATCCGTTTTTCCCAATACCGGGACTGAAATGAAATAAAAAGCGGGACCAGGTCGAAAAAGTCGGGATGTAGAAAAAAAGCGTAACTATTCAGTATTCAAGTTTTTTTTATTTTGAATAGACACAGTACATGCATTTAAGAAATAAACAAAATCACTGACAAAAAATAAATCATTCTTTATAAATTACGGCCCCAATAAACTTGAGCGATTGTCAGAGCTATGTCGTACGATTCTCCGCTCCCCGCCCCGCCTCACTTCTACCCCGTCCGTCGCCCTACGGATTACCGTCAAATAACTTGCTATACATAGTAGACCGGCTTGCGATATAGCGTATAGTGTGTACGTCATACTTTATAGTTATAGCTTATGACGCAATATGATGGCTGAAAAACGGTACATCCCGCAAAAAGCAGGACGTCTGGTAACACAAGCTGTGTGCCAAGATCCATTCACATAATATTGATTCTAGAGCTCATAAAAGTGTTGTTGAGTTTGTAAAACTGTCGTTTAAAGCTCTTCATACAAGCGTAACTTTGTCGGTGTATTTACTGAAGAACACTAAGTAAACACAAGTTATGGAACTAATGTGTGAGGAGGATTATTGATTTCTTCCAATGTTGCTACAAACTGGGTGAAATTGAATGTATTCACACATATTGTCACCCTCCCTGCTAACTGTTGTAACTAGCAATTGATAATTTTTCAGTAGTTGCGTTAGCTGTGGCTTTATTAATGAATTAATAACTTTTTTATATTGCTCTTGGCTTCCTCTTTTAAGTTGGTAGTTGCCCTAAAGCCCTAAGGTATCTATTTATTTATTTCTATTAATTTGAAACAGATACGTCACTCTGTGAGAATTTCTCTGAAAAATTATCAATTGCTAGTTACAACAGTTAGCGCGGAGGGTGACGATATTATCTAGTAACGTAAATTCTTAACGATCTTTGACATTACATTTGAAAGATGAAGAACAGAGATTCTTGCTCATATTATTGGCTGATTTTGTCACCAACGCAGATAATGTGAGGATAAACCACGCTGTTACTAAAATATATCTGAGTAAAAAAACCCTGTCTTACCACAAAATCGCATTAATAATAAATTTATTTCTCCACATAGGTTACCTTAATATGCAAAACTTAAAAAAATAAGAACAAACACAGCTCCTTTGCGAGAGACTGGAGTCCGTACTAGGAAAACCATGTGTTACGGATCACCAGGCCCTCGCCCTATGTTCATGTGAGATAAATTCTTGTATTGAACTGCAACAATAACATATGGGCTATTTAGTGATTGATTGGACAGGATGACATAACCTGTGGAGTAGTAGCATTGAACAACAGTTGTGTACACTAAACATTTTATGCATTGAGTTTGACTTTAACTTTGGTTATAACAAGTGTAACTTTTGTACTAAGTAAAACCCTAATGATCTAACTGTAATAATTGCGGTTACATTCGGACGTCGCGGAAATAAAATCGCAGTCGCTCCGTAAGGCGCCATCTCCACGAGCGAGTGAATCGCGGCGATATTCTCACCGTACTATCAAATTCAACACTAAGGCGTCATCTCCACGAGTGAGTGAATCGCGGCGATATTCTCGTCGTGTCATCAAATTCAATACTAACTATCGCCACAATAACATCGCCGTGTGGAGACACGTTTTAAAAGATTGTATAGAAATACGTGGCACGACAATAATATCGCCGCGATTCTCTCGCTCGTGGAGACGGCCCCTAACTATCGCCACGGTAACGCTATCGCCGCGATAACATCGCCGTGTGTAGACACGTTCTAAGAAAGTGTATAGAAATACGTGGCACGACGATAATATCGCCGCGATTCTCTCGCTCGTGGAGACGGCCCCTATACGAGAATTGCTATCATACTTACACCTGATTGATTCTTAAGAATACATTCCGTATTTGTTATGAAACGTCCAAAACGACCTTTTATGAAGATAGACCCCGGTAATAGACCGGAATACACCAAGATTACGACCCCCTAAACAAACCTTACATACGAAACAAACATCTGTTGGATATTGATCACTTCTGCCAAATTCGTGGAGCGTGATGTGTGCGATCCAATCATACAGATTGATCCTCTGTTCGGGAGTTATTTGGAAAGGATGAATGAGCTCTTATTATATTGGGTCTACTCGAACATCTATATACATTAGCGGGGGAGTTAGTTCCGGGGGAGTGTTGACGTGATCGGGATAATGATGGAATTAGAAAGGTATTTGTTACTTTTCTCGGTTCGGGGTATCGGGGAATTGAATAAATACTTAGACAGTATATCTGGAAGACTTTATGAAAGGAATTAATTGGTTGAAATGTGACTTTTGCGCTTTTAAGTGATGGTTTAATAGTTGCTTGAATTGTCGAACGGAGTTTCGAAAAACAGTCACAGTTTGTTATTAGTCAAAAAGAGGCGTCTTCGTTTAATGTGCGCTAATCTTCGATAATACTTACGAAAACGGAACACTTAACTCTTATGCTATATAAATATTCTTAAAGTATTCTTCATGGTTAGTCGGAAAGGGGGTACTAATCCGAAAGAATAGAAAATTACCCATACCAATGATTAACTTTTGTTTTACAAATTTCTCCAAAATTCAATAGTTTAAGAGGAATAGCCTTTCTAATGTTTCATAAAAAAACGTTACGATCAGCTGTGTTTACACTTTTGGTAATATTTGGGGTGTAGAAGTTGGAAGCTACATTTTCTGAATTCGTAACTAAAGCAGGGATGAAGAATCTTTGAATAAACTGTAATAAAAATAATTCTACATGGAAATAAAAATGATCGAATTTTGAAATTTGACCACGAGCTTTAAAATAGTCATCAGTGATACGTGACCCGCAAATTAGTACCCTCTTTCCGACTAACCTTATGTAGCATATTTTTAATTTTTTATAGGCTTCAGACTTCTTCTTTGAACACAGTTATCTACTAATCAATTTTTTCATAGGGTAGTAACTTAAGAAACGTCAAAAATAGGTGCACGCTTCCAAATTGAAGGCACTATGGAGAAACTCCATGGATACTCTTTTAAAAGTTCTGGATTCTGGTTGCTGATTTTTGTAATTGCATGTTATTTATTAGGTATTCTCTGTAGCTTGCTATTAGCTCAAAGGCCAATCTATATTATCTGTAAATGAAATCGCGTGGGACTCTAAAAAGGCTTTATTTTCAGTCACAGGTCACAACTAGAACGTTTAGGACTAAATGACGTCTCAAGGACATCATTATTCTTTATTTATTTTACTAACACAATTTACCTTAAACGGCCTAAAATATATTTTAAATTTTATATGTAACCTTATGACGTAAAAACGTGTTTGAGTGCTAAAAAGCTTCATTTACTGTGCTTTAGAATTTACGTAATATGGCAGCTTTTATATTTTGAAACCGACCGTTGAATGGAGGCAGTAACGTGCAGCTAATGTAACCAGAATTCATCTTTAAATGGGATATTTTGTGCAGAATTTAAAATGGAAAATGAAAATCATTTTGTCCATTTATAATTTTTCTAAAGTGTGTTGAACTTGGCTTCCAGTTTATTCGGACTTTTAAGTGGATAATTTCGGTGGAGAATTTAAAATGGAAAATGGGGATTATTTTCTCCATTTATCCTTTTTCAAAAGTATGTTGAAGGCGGCTTCTTTCAATTTATCTGGAGGTGACTGAATACCCGTATCTTACACGGGAGTATCGGTATCATAAGGTTAAGCCGGTTTTCTGACCCCTTTGAGGCTTCTGACTCCCATGGATTCTTATGGCAGCTTAACCTGCTCACCACGCCACGCTCACGCGGTCAGATGTTTTGACGTATAGTACCTAAACGTAATGATAATGTGAGTGATTGTTTGAATCAAAAATACAACTTTCCTACAGCATTTTCCTTTAAATTTATACGACAAGCACAATTTGTGTCGTACATAGATATGAATAAAGTTTTCAATTCAATTTTATGTGCGAAACGAGTATTTATAATTAAAAAATTACTTACAATAACGTTACGTTTACGGTACTATACGTCACAAGCTAGGGCATGCAGACCCGGTCTCGGTTCCTTATTTTAGAAACTCGGTTTCATTGGCCAGTTCGGTATCGGGTACCCGGGTTTTACCCGGTTTTCTTCAATTGCAAAGGATTGTTTCTGATCTTGTACTTATGTATTCAGTATATCTATATTTACGACAGATAGTACCTATAAATAGGAAAATAAAACAAGTTTCAAATTAATAAAAAAATGTTTAATCATTTTCGCTTTTTTCACTTCGAAATTGTGACTAACAACATTCGTGTTCTCTATCTCGAAGCGTAAAAATCTGTCAGCCATCAAAAATTAATCAACGATAGCGTCTCGTAACCTCGTACGAGTAGTTCGGTTTACCCGTTCAGTCGCCATCTCGCTACGAGTCTTCACGGTGTTAACGAATTCGTGTAATTCCTTCAAACCGCGTGATCTACTGGTGACGCAGATTAACCCTAAAAGGAATTTTTTGAAAATCAACTGAAAAAAAATTCAAAATAAAATTTTTGTTTTCTATTTCTGACTTTTCTGAGTCATTTTAGAGCCCCGAGTTAACTTACTGCAAAGAGCGATATCGCGTTAGTCGTGCCCGTTAGCTGCGTCGCCGTGATTTCATTCATTTATGCGTGGCATCGAAATGTTCTATATACCATTTTTTACTAAATCCTTTTAGGTGGTTTAGATACAATCACTTACACCAAACGGATGAAAAAAAAAACAGGCTAATTCCCGTGCGGGGATTCAACACCACTAGTAGATCATGTGGTTTTAAGGAATTACACGAATTCGTTTACACCCTGTATATGGTAGGACTGTCCCACTGTCGAAGATACATACAGTCATACTACATAACGAGGGGGACATTAACGTCTCTACGCACTCTGTAGTAATGGTACGTTTTGTTCGCTCAACTGTTCGCCCCTGGGTAGCACGAGGGTTAACTAGACAGTAAAGTACAGTGAAAGTATCTATTTGACGACACGTTTGGTGTAGTGGCTAAGCGATTGGCTTCTGCGCTACTGGTTGTGGGTTCGATTCCCACACGGAACAAAAATTTGCATGGCCTACAGATGGTTGTTTCGGGTCTGGGCGTTTGTTTGTGAGATTTATGTCTGTAAACCCACCCACGATACAAGAGAAATCTTAGTGTGGGGCAACGTTTTTTAAATAAAGAAAAAAAAGATAGAAGAAAAAATTTATTAAGTCAGTATCATTTTTAGAAAAAGAGTTTGTTTCTAATTCTTTGGTATTCCTTCTTATTCCTTATTGTACAAAAGAAAATTACAATAAAAATGAGTTTTGCACTAGCAAACCTTTGAGTGATAGATAAAGATTGATAATTTGGTTGAGGGCAAACTCCAGTATCAACTGTCGTATTTATATGTATTTATAGCTATAAAATAAAATATAATAAACCTAAATAAATATACAACAAGAAAATACATGAAAAAGAGTTTTTAATATACGGAAAGAAAAAAAATGGATATTAAACGGATATTAAAAGCTAACTGCTCTACATCTCCAGTCGCGTGATAAGTTATTAGTTTTCCGAAATGAAAAGTTTTATGTGTTAATATAATCAAGGTTAGTCAGAAAAGGGGTACTAATCCGAAAGGGTGCTAAAGTACACTTAATAATGAATAACTTTTGTTCTAAAACTTTCCCCAAAAGTCAAAAGTTTAAGAGAAATAGTGGTTAAAAAATTTCATAAAAAATACCTTAAAATCTGTCTATTTTCAACTATGATCAGCTGTGTTTACATTTTAGGTCAATTAAGAGCTCCATTTTCTGAATTCGTAAATTAAGCAGGGATGAAGAATTTTTGAAAAAACTAAAATAAAATAGCCTTCCAATTGAAAGGAGTATGCTTCGGTGGTTTGGGCATGTTGAAAGATTGAGTGAACGGCGATTAACAAAAGGAATTTATAAGGCGAATGTCAGTGGAAACGCCAGTAGAGGACCCCCTAGAAGGACATACATTGATGTTATTGGTGATGTTCTTCAAAAAGGACAGGTGCGTAGTACTTTCAACCGGCGTGCGTGTATGACAAGATCTATGACCGTGGACGAAGCGAAAGGAGTATGTAAGGATCGTAGCATGTGGCGTTCTACAGTTTCTGCCTATCCCCATGGGAAAAAGGCGTGAGTTTATGTATGTAAAATAATTTTACATGGAAATAAAAATGACCGAATTTTGAAATTTAAACACAAGCTTTAAAGTCGTCATCAGTGATGCTTTAAATGGCCTGCGGATTAGTACCCCCTTTCCGGCTAACCTTGTATAAATAAAAATTAAATGCTGTTCGTTGGTAAGCGCATCACTTGAGAACAGCTGGACCAATTTAGCCATATTGTTTTTAATAGTTCGTAGTATTCCGAATTAAGTTTTTGTGGAAAGTAAAATTGGAAATGTTGCCCGGAAAATTGGAAAATTCGGGAAAAACTGAACGTTTTTTTCTATGGGATTTCTGTATGACAGGACAATGTATGTCGGGTCAGCTAGTGCAAAATATATTTTACCACTGACTGGACCAAAGTACACCCGAAGTAGTACAGCCGTTACGTAGTGCGGACACTTGGCTACAAAAATACTGCTAATAGAGGCTAAGCCAGATTTCTGGAAGTGCAGTGTGAGGGCTTCAAGTGGCAATTAAAGAGAAAAGGTCTTTAGTCAGGCTTTAGGATAAAGGTAGCCGTAAAAGTAACTGTCAAACATTATTGTGAAGACTTTTGCACAGCCCATAATTTAATTATAGCTACACAGGATCAGCTCGAGGGGAGAGGAACAAGGGCTCAAGTCGTAAAGCCTCCACGAGAGAAAAAATAAAAACTCATATTTCGAATTTTCGTAAATTACACCTTATCTGACAAAGAGAAAAAAGTTCACATTCATGAGGTACTTTATTTATTTTATTTATTAGGGAAAATAAACAATAACGTGACCAAACGCACGTGGAGTGCGATGCGGCGCGGCGCGGCGCGAAGCGAACGCTGCCAGTTGGCTTGATATTTTCACGCGAACTGGATGCGCTGCCGTACAGTGCTACTGAATGACGGCTGCGCGCGGCGAGCGGTCCGCGAGCTCGTAGGACGAAGCCGCCGCTTCGCACCGCATCGCGTGTCACCGCATCGCATCGCTTCGCAATTCGCGTCGCTTTTAACCGCCTACGTAAGACGTCGCGTTATAGCCTACAAAATATAAGAATTAAATATGGTTTTTATACATTTCTACGGCACTCCACTTATTTGCTACACAGGGCCTCCAAACTTTTAAACCCGGCCCTGTGCTTACAGCATGGATACGTGAAGATATGAATCGAAAAGAACCATCTTCAAGTACAATAATTTCCATTTCCAGTTACAATTCACTGAATATCACGCGGAACTTTGTAATTTTCAGTATAAAAGAAACTCATTCCTCGCGATTGAGAAAGTTAGATATTCCCCTGGGGCAAAAGAGCTCAATATTAAATGTATAGGGTTACTTCAAAGTAACTGGCGAAACTTCACAGGGTTACTATTAGGTATAATTAATAAAATTCATTACTTAAAGCAAAAAAAAACTTCACCACTTAAGTTAATTTTAGATAACAAGATACCTACTACTTGCGCGCTCTTCGCTACTTTATTAGATAATATTGTTATCTAATTAACCCTTAATAAGGGGCTGGTTTTAAGAAAATGAAATAAAACCCTTGCATTTGTTTTTTTTTGTGTAACAATATATTTATATTTGTCATTTAAGTAGGTATGTTTTATAATAAAGAAAAAAAATGACAGCTCTATAAATAAAAATATACCAATTAGATTCGAAATCTTCCAAAAAATTGGTGGTAAATATCTAATAAGGGCTAATTAAAGTTAATGTATTTATTTAATTTCAATGTGTTTTATTAATGACTAGCGGCCCGCCCCAGCTTCGCATGGGTGCAATGTATTATACATATAAACCTTCCTCTTGAATCACTATATCTATAAAAAAAACCGCATCAAAATCCGTTGCGGAGTTCTAAAGATCTAAGCTGTATGCTTAGATCTTTAAAACAGACAGACAGAAAGAGACTTTGTTTTATACTATGTAGTGATACCTAGTTGGCCAGTCAAGTTTCACCAGTTTATTCAAATTAACCCGTATAAAGTCGTCTTCAATATCGTATCAGAGCGGTTGAATTTTAACCTCTCCAAGTGTCGGTAAAGTTAACGCGGACTTGCTTAGGTACGGACTTTAGTAGGTTATTTAAGATAGCAGTTAATTCTTAAGGTTATTGCTGGCTTACCGTTGCGGAATTATCTGAAAAGGTACCTTTGCAATGCTGTTATCGTTAATCCGATGGTATATGTAAATAACTTGCTTCTTTTCGGAGTCAGTTATTCAAACAGTTGCGTCCTAAACTCTTAAGACCTCTTGTTCACACACGTTTTTTCACCGTAAAAACCTACGGTTAATTAGTCGTTTGTAGGGACGGTCATCAGTGTTGTATGGACTACTATAGAAGTTTGTTGACGGACACGGCGGCCCAACGGCACGCCTGCGCCGCCGTATGCACTGTGGCTACTCTTCTTTTGCGCACGGTTTCAATTACATTAGCGTTATATGGCAATCTATGAGATTTTGTTAACGGCACCGGACGTTTTCGCGACGGGCAATTATTGCATGACACCTTTCCAACGCTGATTTTGTGTTACAAAAATGATATAAATCAGTTTCGGCTGGTGGATTGCCGTGTCGTGTACAAGCTCACACGATTTTTCTGCGGTGCGCCTAATACACCGTATGGTTAAGAAACCGTGCCGTGAACAAGTGGCCTAAGAGTACCGTTATTTACTTAAAATAAAGCTCTACTGCTTATTGTTAGCTGTTTGCTGTATCCTGAGTTATAGCATAAACCTAGACTTGTCAAATGAGTACAGAAACTACATAAAATAGTATTTAAAATGGTTTGCTGTAAAAAGTGCTGGGGGCTCTGTTTGCTTGACTTCGCCGGGGCAGTGCCATGCCCTCTTAAATATTTTCTAACTTCTTTTAAAATGGTGCTTTGAATTTGTTTCAACGTGGATGAGCACCACTTCTAAAACTGTTAATTTTTATAATATAGTAATTTTAATCCTTTCAGTTTTTCTTTGAAGGCGGTTTTTCTTTTTTTTAGGTAGCTACTCACTCAGTCTCTCTTTATCTTTATATTTTACGGTTAACTCACGTGCATGTTTCGTTTGAAACAAAAAGTCTAAGTTTGAAACTCTATCTCCATAAAAAAAAGGGAGCGAAAAAAAAATGGTTTAATATCATTCTTTGTCTAGTGAAAACGTTTATATATTCGTTTTTAATTATCTCAACAGAAGAAGAGGAAAAAAAATTACAAGCACCGTTTTAACCTATGCTCCGTTTGGGTCCGAAACAAGTCGGGCAATCGCGTAAACCTCACGTAAACTCGTAAACAATCATAAATACCTCTACAAACTAACAGCCACATCTTTCTTCATCTTCAAATAACAAAGTTAATGTAAAATAACATTATAACTAACTGCAATCAAGTCAAAGCTCACGGCACCTGTAATTAATGCACCGTTAGTCAGCAAGCTTGCAATTAACGTTCAGAAACTGTCGTCCACATTACTGAGGAGATTGATAATTTTATGATAGGAAACACGCGATTTTTGCATTACTTCTTATCTTAGTAAGCGTGGAGTTAGATAAATCTTGTAATAATATACAAGGTTAATCGGAGAGGGGGTATACACGGGCCTCTTAAAGTATCACTGATGAGCAGTGATCGGAAAAAGGTGAGCTAATTTACCTAAACTTCAAAGAACACAGACAAAAACTGGAGACTTCCTTACGACAACATTTTTTTTCGTGAAAATTATTCCGGGTTTCGGGACATCACTAAAGTACATTTAATGTTAATGTAAATAGTACAGAAAACAATTAAACTCGTTTCCTATTTTTGTTTCCCAAAATCGTCACAAAACCAGGTGACACGTTTTTCATTGTTTTTAAAAAAGAGATTGTTTATTGTTTTCAAAAAAGGAGATTGTCTTTTATTTTTTGAAAACAAATGAAAAACAATCTCCGAGAAAATTCTCTCGAAAAAAAATGTTGTCGTAAGGAAGTCTCCAGTTTTTGTCTCTGTTCTTTGAAGTTTAGGTAAATTAGCTCACCCTTTTCCGATCACTGCTGATGAGTGATGACTGTTTTAAAGCAGGTGTTAAAATGTCAAAATTCGAGAATTTGTATTACCTGCGTCTGTAGACAAATGGCAGTCGACGATCGCCAGAGAATAGAAACGCCAATTAAATGTATGGAAATGACATAACAGATCGCTTGACCGCTCGAAAGCTTATGTCAATCCCGTACATCTCATTGTCGTTTCTATTCTCTAGCGATCACCGATTGCCATTTGTCTACAGACGCTGATTTAGTTACGAATTCAGAAAATGGAGCTTCTGATCCGTGACCCCAAATAAGTAATGCTTAAAAGTTAAAATGTAAACACAGCTGATCATAGCTGAGGATAGATTGATTTTAGTGTATTTTTTATGAAATCTTGGAACAACTATTTCTCTTGAATTATTGTGTTTTGGGGAAAGTTGTAGAACAAAAGTTATTCATTATTTAGATACTTTAACACCCTTTCGGATTAGTACCACTTTTCCAACTAACGTTGTATTCTCCATTTCAGAGATTTAACACAGTATTATGCTTTAATGAACCGTTACGGTCAATCAAGATGAGTTGACACTCGCTTGAAGAAATGGTTCGAAAGATAAATAACGAAATGTTTTACGATTCAATAAAGTTATTATTATTACCAATGAACTCTTTTTTGCATTATAACTTTCGTGTGACACATTCATATTTATGATTATTTACGGTTTACTCACGTGCATTTGCAAACTGAGTTCGTCTCGCGACCTCGCCGCGTGTTCAGCTCATGATTAAGGGCTCCGTTTGGGTCCGAAACTAGTCGGGCAATCCCGAAAAATGCACGTGAGTAAACCGTAAATAATCATACATATGAATGAATTCTTTAACCTATTTTCGCTAAATTGTACAGCATCTTGGCTTGCTCTGATAGCAGACAAGCCAATATGCTGTTACATTATATCGTACAGCCATGTTAAACCAACTTCAACTCTCATTTATTCAAAATAGACTAGAATTACTTAGCTCTTTTTGAACATCTATGTTACAAAAGACAGTCTCCAAGAACGCCCACCCTTCACCGCGTCCTAGTGTTTATGCTGTGAAGAAGAAAACGCAACAAACTCCCCAGCTACACAGTTCTGTCTGTCAAGTGAATAAATTAATTGAGTTCATACAAAGAAAAAATATAATATTAATATCAAAACTAAATATTCTCAAGTCCTCGTTCCGTAAAGTTTTTCTTTGTAGGTTATCTAAAAGCAACTTAAAGTAAGACTACGACACAAATTGCGGCGCACCTGCGTACTGCCTGAGTGCAATTTGTTCCGCGTTGCTCATTTGAAAAGACATGAAAGATGGAGAGCTCCTCGCAGTAAATGTAGGACACCTATTCAAAGTGGTAGACTCGCAATATGGTTTACAGAGTACTGCCTACATTTAATTAGGCTTAAAATTAACTATTGCATCTCTTATGATACACAAGATAGTGTGTGTGCGTGTGTGCTAATGGGGAAGGAAACGCAAAACGGAAATAGATGGCAGCACCTTCGTTAGTACCCATAACAACCAATCAGGAAGAGTTAAATTGTCCGTAGCAATAATGTCAAACTAACTTTAACCAATGACATTGCTTTGGTACGTGCGGTGGTGGCGCCATTAGTTCCCCAGTTTCCTACCCCATTATGCACCGCGCAGATCATATTATTTGCAAGGTTAAGCTACGCTTGCCGCGGTCTGTCCGTGGATGGGTGACCATTCATTACACATCGAGACCCCTCCGTGCCTCGGAGAGCACGTTAAACCGTCGGTCCGGGTGTCATACATACGAATATCTATGACAGTCGGTAAGGGTTGTCATAAGCCCGAAAGTTTGACAACCGGTCTAACATTAGGATAAATGAATTGCCCAGTAACTGGGTTGCGGAGGTCTGATGGCGGAGTGCGCGGTCAAGTGGATCAAAATCTTGTATCAATCTGTAGGTAATCCGACGAGTTTTGACACACGACGGCACCTTTGCTACGCACGGCACGATTTTAGTCCGCTTGACCGTGTACAGCCGCGGCCAGCGATGATGCGCCTCCCCGTGTGTTAACCAGCTACTTAAACAAAAAAATTGAAAAACTAAGTCATACCGTACATAATATATCATCCAGTCAATAACCCAAATCCAGCTTATTTCTTGCCTCCAGATATTCTAGACAGGCATCCTCATCATGTCGACTACGGATTAAGCAAGGAAAGCGCTTGATAAATGAAGCGAACCCTTGATTAGTTCCTAAGACCACGCCTCGAGGTACCAGTCATTAGCTAAATATTTTATATCCTGCAATAGATAGCGGTAATTACAGTAGAAACGTATATCCGGCAGGTTATCGAGAATTTCTAGCGATTATATCGTAATTAATCGTGGAGGTAAACGGTCAAATTTCTTGAAATATAACTGTCATGGATACGGTCGTGACACGAGGAAAGTTATGCAGAGTACAGTCGAACACTTCCCCCCTTATTACAAAAGCTCGTCTAAGAAAAACCTAGGTTTTAAAATAGCCCCGTCTCTTTTTGTTATTTGACATAAGAAAGTGATGGGTATATTTTAAACCTGGGTTTAACTTAGTCTTGGTTTAAACCATCTTTTGTAATAAGGGGGCTACAGTTTGCTGAAATGGTTCTAAGTGGCCCTTTTTCACAATCTAAATATATAAAAGCGAAAGGTCACTCACTCACTCACTCACTCATCACGAAATATCGAAAACCGCTAGACGTATGAAGATGAAATTTGGCAGGGAGGTAGTTTATAGTTAGTAGACGTCCGCTAAGAAAGGATTTTTGGAAATTCTACCCTTAAGGGGGTGAAATAGGGGATGAAAGTTTGTAAGGAAAATCGTCAGTTAACGGGTTCAAAATTTCACGCAAACGAAGCTGCGGGCAAAAGCTAGTTATCGTATAAAGGTAAGTTCACAGTTCCGTATCGTAAGTATCGGACGGTTTACAGTATTAAATAAATAAAGTAACACTTGTTAGCAACCAAATATGTCTCAATTTAAAGAACCTCTGTCACTTGAACTAGGTAATAACCTGTGTCTCAGGAAACAGTCTAATTAGCCGGTCTAGCCTTCCATAAAACTTAGTTCTAAGTTCTATATTCAGTACATTGCGTTTCATTATTCCTTAGTAATATTTTTGTTACGCGGCGTCTTACGTAGGCGGTTCAAAGCGAATTGCGAAGCGATCCGATGCGGTGACACGCGAGTTCATTGCGATGCGGTGCGAAACGGCGGCTTTGTCCTACGAGCTCGCGAGCCGCCCGCCACGCGCCGCCTCCATTCATTAGCACTGTACGGCACCGCATCCAGTTCGCACGAAAATATCAAGCCAACAGATCGCGTTCTTTTCGCTTCGCGCCGCGCCGCACCACACCGCACGGTTTGGTCACATCAATAGGTATCGACTGTTTGTTGTTTTCGCATCGCGCCGCGCCGTTTCGCGTCGCTTCTAGATCGCTCATGTAGGACGCCGCGTTAGTAGGTATAATAATTAATGGCGATACTATTAATTAATACACTATACAATTATTTTTTGTAAGGTACGTACGTCGTATAAGTGCGTACAGTAATCGGCAACAGACGGACCGCGTGCATCGTCAATGCCGCGAATGACAAAAAATTGATTGGCTCATAGAAGTCGGGTCCGCAGTCCGAATGCTGCGAATACCGTGGACGCACTAGACACAGATCCTTTTCATACGATCCGTTCGCTCCGTACGATACAGAACTGTGTACGTTTAACTTTTATCTGAAAGAAAAATATGGCGGTTTTATTTGTTTTCCCGTAGAAAATCATCAATCAATCAAATAGGACTGACGGTTGGGACGTTGTACAAAGCAGACGTATCGCTAAAATACTGCTAAAATCATAATGTTGAAGTTCGTCAAACTTATACTTTAGACTATAATAATAACAAGTCTCAAATCTACTTGTGCCGCGTAAAAGTGTTTACGACGCTATTCCTCTAAGAAGATCCTAGTCATCGGCGGTGCACCTACGCGAGCGCAGCTCTTCACCCCCGCAAGAAAGAGACGGGCTCATTATTTTTTGACCCGCTCGCGCAAAAGTGACCGCAGGACGTCAGTCACATCACAGCACCACGTTCGGCACACGCACCTACTGAGTGAGTAACCATTACAAAGATATAATGAGTGTAGTACGCTCACCAACTAGAAGTGGCCTTAGCGTTGGTCGTAGTGACTCGCAACCAAACTTGGCAACAGATGATCCTCAACCCGAATTTTCGGATGCTATGAAAGTAACTTTCCGTAATAAACGGAAACAGTTGGATGATAATGAACACATTCGAACCGAATTGAGTGAGATGCGAAAACAGATGTCTCAAATGATGGTGCTATTAACGACTCTTACCACAACACAAAGCGAGTTCACACAAAAAAAATCTGAAGATATTACAACCATTAAAGAGCAATTTGCTAGTATAAAATCCACTACTGACAATCTTGCCGCTGAACAAAGTATTATAAAGTCGGATATAGTATTACTACGAAACGGGAACACTAAAACAGAAAAAAAAGTTGAAGATTTAAATTATACAGTTCAATTACTGAAAAAAGAGCAAACAACTCCCCAAACAGATTTTTCAAATGAAACGCAAGAAGATATTATAGCAGAAATTAACGAACGGGATTTCCGAAGCAAAAATGTTGTAATTAGTGGCATTCCTGAACCTACATCATCCAATAAGGATGAACGCATAAATATGGATAAAAACGAGGTTATAAATGTATTAAAATCGATTGATAGTAGTTACCCCAAGCCTGAAAGGATTATGCGATTGGGAAAGTATGACATAAAAAAAACACGCCCAGTAAAAATGTACTTTGAATCACAAGATATTGCTAAAACTATATTACGCAACCGAAACAGCATTAAACGAGACAACATAAAAATATACTCCGACCAAACACCAAAACAGAGAAAGTTCTTGCAAAATCTCAAAGATGAACTTAATCAACGATCCCTTAGCGAAGGTAAAACCCTGACAATAAAATATATTAACGGCATACCGAGAATCGTAGAGTTACCATCAAAAAACTAGAAGAACCTATTACGAACAAACATATTAATCAAAATAGTGAAAATATAACCTATCAAGTTGTCAATAACTATAGTAACATTATAACCTCAAAGAAGTCGTTGAAATTTCTTTATGCCAATATGCGAAGCATCGTTAAACCTGGAAAATTTGATGAATTAAAATGTGTGATGAAAGCCTTTCCATCTTGCCTGCACGTAGTGGTATTGACAGAAACATGGATAAAATCCGACGAAGAAGGAAAAAGATTTCAAATCTCAGGATACACACATTATTACAGCTTTAGACCTGCTAAAAGAGGAGGTGGTGTATCGATATTTGTAAAAAACAATCTGAAACATAGCCTGAGTGAGGAAATATCCCTAAATCACAATCATTACCTTTGGATTCACATTGAAAATTACACATTGGACATTGGTGTTGTATATAGAAAGCCAGAACAGTCAAACGCCAAACCCTTCCTAGAAACCTACTCTCAACAACTACATCAAAGAAACCGTGGGGTGGTCTTCGGCGACTTCAACTTCAATTTGTTGAATACAGAACGTGCAACTACTTTGTACAAAGAATTGATCGAAGAAAGCGGCTATAAAATTTTGAATAAAATAAATGAAGACAACTGCACCAGAGAATCGCCAACTTCAAAGAGTATTATTGACCACATTTGCTCAAACCTTAAACAGAACAAATTTCATCTAGCTATTGTTGATACACCTATGTCAGACCACAAACAAATTTACCTTGAACTAAAACGCCATCAACCAGAACCTTTGCAGAAAATAAACTATCAAGCGATTGACTATAAATTACTTTATAACACCAGGTTAAAATCCCATCACAAAAACGAAGACTGTCTATATGATGCCCTGGAAGAAAGGTTAATACAGAGTATTAAAATAAGCAAAATGACTAAAAATAAGCTATTAAACCCACCAAGACAGGATTGGATAAATAGTTCAATTAGAAGTGGAATAAACAACAGAAATACTTTATGGAATCAACATAAAAACAACCCAAAAGATAAAGAAACAGAGAATAAATTTATAAAAAAAAGAAATGAAATATCAGTGTGTATCCAACGAACTAAATCAAAATATTATATGAACGCCTTTGCAAATTGCAAAAAACAGCCACTAAAAATGTGGGGACTCATAAATAGCCTCACGTGCAATAAGTTAAAAGAAAAAACTTCACCGCAGAAACTTCAAACACAAAACGGCCCTGTTACTGATTTAAAACAGATCTGTGAATGTTTTAATGATTTCTTTGCAAATGTTGGTTCGATACTGGCAAACCAAATTCCCCAAAAATATCACCCGTCTAGTGGAGCAATGCATGTGGCGCGTTCATCTGGATCTGGCTCGTCCTCACTCAATAACCTCACACTAACAACAACGGATGAAATTTTAAAAATTATAAATAACTTAAATAATAACACTAGTTCGGGTTTAGATGGTCTCAATACAAAATCAATTAAATGCGTAACAAACTTAATTCTGGATGAACTTACTTGCTGTATAAACAGATGTATTGAAACAGGGACGTTTCCAAATAGTCTTAAAATTGCTAAAGTAACGCCAATTTATAAATCTGGAGTCAAATCAGAGCCAGGAAACTACCGTCCTATCTCAGTCCTCCCAGTACTATCAAAAATATTTGAAAGGGTTCTGTACAATCGCCTTGAAAACTATCTGGTTTCGCTGAACTTCATATACGATAAACAATACGGCTTTAGACCGAAATCAAATACACTTTCAGCGACAATAGATCTTGTGACAACCATAAAACTCAATATTGACAAAAAGCAAATTGCGCTAGGTGTCTTTATTGACCTCAAAAAAGCCTTCGACACAGTTAGTCATGAAGTGTTACTAAATAAACTCAGCGAACTTGGAGTTGAAGGCCCTGCCTATGAAATATTTAGATCTTACCTGTCAAACCGATACCAAGTAGTCAAGATTGGTGACACCCAGAGTAATCCCAAAATTATAACGTACGGCGTGCCCCAGGGCTCAATTCTGGCCCCTTTACTATTTCTAATATATATAAACAGTGTCCACCAAATTGGTTTAAAGGGGGACGTAACACTGTACGCTGACGACACATGTCTTTTCTACTTTGGCCACTCCATTGACACTATCATAAATAAAGCACAAAACGATTTAGATTTGCTTAATCTGTGGTTCCAGCAAAATCTCCTTACAATCAATACAACAAAAACAAATTATATGATATTCGCACCCAAAAATAAAAAAATTAGCAATTACACTCCACTAACAATAAATAATAAAATAATCAATAAAGTAGATCAGGAAAAGTATCTAGGATTAATATTAGACAGCAAATTGACGTGGCTTCCGCACATTCAAAAAATCAAATCAAAACTTCAATCACTCACGGGAGCCCTACGGGGTATCGTTCGCTGCCTACCACGTCAAGTGCGCTATTTAATCTACAACTCACTTATTAAGCCCCACATTGACTATCTAGTGGAAATATGGGGTACTGCCGCAAAAACCAATATAAATTTATTACAAATTGCACAAAACAAATTACTAAAAACATTATTTCAATACGACTATTTCACTCCAACACAAACACTCTATAAAGAAACGAAGATAATGAACATCACACAAACATACATATATAATACGTGTATTCTTATACAAAAAATACTAAATAAAAATATACATACTAATATAACCTTCACGAAAAGTAAAAAAAAACACAAAATGAAATTAAGATACGAAAAAGACATAAGTTTATACGCACCACGCACAAATTACGGAAAAAAAAGTATTATGTATGAAGGATCTCAGCTATATAATAAATTACCTAAACATCTAAAGGAATCTAAATCAATTATCACTTTTAAAAAACTACTCAAAAAATACATAACAAATAATTCACATTTGCTGCAATAAGTTCGAGCCACTTCCAGCCACGCTTATCTTTGTAGTACTTGTATTCGAGCCCGGGTATTGAACAAACATTGCAATTTTTTTTGTTTGACTACCTTCAACATATTGATTGAAATGTTTAGTTTTTGCAACAAGCCCAATGCATTTTTTATTTATGTTAAATTGTTAATATTCTCATGTAAGTGAATGAATGTATTCTTATGAGAATAAAGTTATCTCAAACCTCAAATCTGTCAAGCCGCACACCGCCATATTTATTCAGGATAAGAGGTATCCGACGATTATGAAACAAGCCCTTAGTCTCATTAAATAGACGGGTTCATTTCCAGATTCGCGCCATTATCTTAACCAAGCTTAATAAAAAAAGATAAAAAACCTCCTTGGAACGAAAACATTCAAAGTTCTGAAGCGTTCGCGTTACCACTAGAACATTTATGACAACAAACGTCAAATTATGTGTGTATTATTTCTCAAAGAGAACATGCTTGTAAAAGGAAACAATGCAAGCGAAATGATGGCTGGTGACAGCACGTAAAGAGAAACCAAATTGAAAAGGAGACGGCATTGTGTTTATGTCTTTATAATATACAGGATGTGTAGTAAATAGTGGTCCAACGTTAAGGGGTCGGTCGATACGCGATACCTATGATATACGTCGAACTCACATACCACAATTAGTTTTTTTTAGTATTAGATTTTTTTCCGTAAAAATTTACTAAAAATTCAAAATTACTTGCATATGATAGCACATGTATTGAGCAGTTATAAACAAAAAAGGAAAATAATGTACTGGGTTGAAATTACAGCTAAATTAGTAAAACGAAGAGTTAATTTTAATAAAAAAAAAGAAACTGAGACCTATGGTAAAAAATGGTTCAAATTGTGGTAGATATGAATACACGGTGTATCGACCCCTTAACGTTGGACCACTATTTACGACACATCCTGTATATTAGGTTCAAATTCTCCTGTGTTCTGTGGTATTCTACATTCGGCCATTTTCAATAACATAAAGATAATTTGCATTACTGGAGATAGAAATATATAAGCTCCATCTGAAATAATGTAACAATACATAGCAATAGCAGTAACCATACATAGATATTTATTTCATACACAACATAATAATATACAAGGTTAGTCGGAAAGTAGAAAGTACTGATCCGAAAGTATTAAAGTATCCATAATAATGAGGAACTTTTGTACAACTATCCCAAAAAATCCATAGTTTAAGAGAAATAGCTGTTCAAAGATTTTGTAAAAACATAACCTTGTCTTTGCAGTCGCGTAATCGGGTAAAAAGACTCTAATGATATGATCAGCTGTTTACATTTTAGGTCATATTTGGAGCAACGGATTCAGAAAAGCTATTTTCTGAATTCGTAATTAGAGCAGGGGAGGAAGAATTAACAGAAAATATTAAAAATTTAAAAAGTTATCGAATTTGGAAATATTACTAGCTCGTTTACCTTGTATACTGTCAGCCTTTTAAAGTCCACAGCCACTGTTATATAAAACCCGTATACATAAAATCGTTGATTGTGTCGACAAGGGAAAAAGTTTATTACGCAATCATGCGGTAGGTTGGTAGGATTGGACATCAAACTGAAACAATTCGCGACCAAGTTAATTTCAACCTTTTAATTGAATTGTTAACCACTGTCGATAAGCTTTTCCCAAAAAAGAGAAATAACACCTGTGGTTTAAAAACCACAGGTGTTATTTCCTGTCCAGCGTAAACGCTGGACAGGAAAAAATACCTTGATAGCCCAGTCGCCATGTAGTTTTCACATGCAAAAGGTCCGTCAGTCTTGAATCTTGGATATGTCGTGTCTATATGTGTTTAGGTTTTCTTATGAAAATATCAAGTTTAACCTTGAACGACCTCTCCGCGCTCCGCCATCTTGGATTAAAGACCCCAGAAATGAGTTTTTATTAAATAACTCCTTATCTATGGGTTTTACGCCAAAAATAGATCAAATCAAGTTTGTAGACAATTAAATTCCCTACAGTTTCTGCCGTAAGTATTTTTTTCTAAAGCTAGTAGTTTACGATATATTGCGCTTTAAAGTAGGAAAAACACAATTTTCAAGCATTTTTTCGTTTTCATTCACGACAAAAAAATACGTTTGAAGCCTATTTTTAACCACGACGCAAAAAGAAGGATGTTTTATAAGTTTGACACCTATGTCTGTATGTCTGTCCGTCTGTCTGTATGGCTGTCTGTTTCTCTGTCTGTCTGTTTGTGGCATCGTAACTCTGAAACGGATGACTAAATTTCGTTTTTTGCTAGATTTTGCTGTATTTTTTAGGATTTATGAGGTAAAATTTTAATCATGGTAACGTTGAAACTCTTGACTTTTTTCTGATTTTTTGTATACTGTCCTATAATTTGTTCTCGGCTTGAAATCGAGTCTCGGGACAGCCTGTATACAGGTTGGCAATTTCTAATTACCAATTATTCATGTCTTTCGCTAAAATAGTACCACAGGTGACCGTGAAGTTTATTACCAAACAACTATTTCGTAACTGGAAAACTATAACCATTATCTCATCGAAACTTTAGTCTATTTCCATTAACTTCGAATTCAAAATATTTCTAACAGAACATCTCTCAACCCTTTCGACGTTGATGTTGACGGCTGTCGAAGTTTGGACTTCAAATTCGATTTATTGTAGGTTTCGGTCTGCGAAGTTTGTTTCAACGCCGTAGTATCTTTTACTTGGTGTCTGATACGATTTGGAGTACCTTGAAAGGGATATTGATTACAAAGTTCAGGAACTTAAGACAGGACTGACCAGGATTCAGCTCTTTGTGTAAATGATAAATGAGTTTTATTTTTGTAAATAAAGCTGTCTTACAAGTTACGTTCTTTTGTTGATTTGTGACTACATGGCGCCAGCATTTCCTATCGACCTATCCCGAAAAAAACTCAGAGGTCAAGGTCATTTAAAGTCCAGATATTGTGCTATAAAATCTATGCGAGTGTAAAAATGTAGGGCAACATCTGGAATGGCCTTTTTAGCAGATTTGAGGTAGCCTGTCCCAACTGACGGCACGCATGCATCAGCCATCCTGAGTATGTGAGCTTTTAAAACGAGAAATAAACGAATAAAGAATGATTAACCCTTAAACCGCCCAAGTCGGATATCCGACAAAAAAAATGTGTCCATTTCACCCATGTCGGATAAATACGACAAAAAACCTGTGTTTAAAATGTATTAATTTATTGACATAACATGTTTATAATAATCTTTTCATAGTTGTTATTATTTTGCCGATTTATGAGCTGGGCGCTAGGAGCACGGCAACTCGAGGAAGCAGTTGCCCAGGGCGAGGTCGTCTTGGCGGTGTCTCTAGACATCGCCAACGCCTTCAACACCTTGCCCTGGAGTTGCATAAGAGCGGCACTCGAATACCATCGGGTGCCGACCGACCTCCGCCGCATTGTCGGGGCCTACCTAACTCAGAGAGCCGTCATCTTCCCGGGTCGGGAAGGATGGGGTCGGCGAGAGATGTCGTGCGGTGTTCCACAGGGATCGGTCCTGGGGCCGCTCCTGTGGAACATCGGATACGACTGGGTGCTTCGCGGTGCGTTCCTCCGCGGCGTCGGCGTGACTTGCTACGCCGACGATACGCTGGTCACGGCGCGGGGGAGGACGCACCGCGAGGCAGCCATACTGGCGACAGCTGGGGTTGCGCAGGTCGTTGCAAGGATCCGGCGGTTGGGTCTCGAGGTGGCCTTGCAGAAGTCCGAGGCCCTGTGTTTCCACGGGCCCCGGAAGGGACCACCCTCGGGATCCCACATCGTAGTGGGGGGCGTCCACATCGGCGTCGAGACGACGATGAAATACCTAGGACTTGTCCTCGACGGCCGGTGGAACTTTGGGCCTCACTTTCGGCAGCTGACGCCAAAGTTGATGGGCACCGCGTCTGCGTTATCGCGGCTGCTGCCCAATCTGGGGGGGCCCAACGCCTCCTGCCGGAGGCTCTACGCGGGGATCGTACGGTCCATGGCTCTATATGGGGCGCCAATATGGGCAGACACCTTGACGGCCAGCAACGTCGCAATCTTGCGGAGACCGCAGCGCGCGATGGCCGTCAGGGTGATAAGGGGGTACCGTACGATCTCCTTCGAGGCGGGGAGCCTCCTAGCCGGATCGATGCCCTGGGATCTGGAGGCGAGGGCCCTCGCGCTGAGATATCGTCAGCGCGAGGAGGCGCCTGAGCGGAGTGAGCTCCGCCAGATCCTAGTGGCCGAGTGGAAGGAACGACTTGCGCAACCCAGCGCAGGGCACGCCGCAATAGCGGCGGTAAGACCCGTTATGGAGGAGTGGCTGGAGAGGCGGCATGGCGCCCTCAGCTTCCGGCTGACGCAGGTGCTCTCGGGACATGGATGTTTCGGGAAGTACCTGTGTCGCATAGGCCGTGAGCAGACGCCCGGATGTCACCACTGCGTCGACTGCCCTGAGGACACGGCGCTGCACACGCTGCAGGCGTGCCCTGCGTGGGCGACGCAGCGCTGTGAACTGGTCGCGGCAGTCGGTGGTGACCTCTCGCTTCCGGCCGTGGTTCTATCCATGGTCGGGAGCGAGAGTGCGTGGGAAGCCGTCGCCTCCTTTTGCGAGGTGGTGATGGCGACCAAGGAGGGAGCGGAGAGGGAGAGAGAGGCGGCAGCAACTCTCCCTTCCCGCGCCAGACGCACCGGGCGCCGCCGGAGGGCGCGCGACGATCTCCGGCCACCCTAGTGTGTGGCTTGCGGGCGACGGGTTAGGGGACCCGTCGCCCGACCAGTAACAGGCCCGAGAAGGCGGCGCGCATGTGTTCCGTGCGCGCCTCTCAGGAGGACGTGGGGCAAGCCCCCACAGAAGGAGAGGTCCGCCATGGGCTGGCGGACCGAGGCCTGCCGGGGTTGCGGCGCATGCAGCTGCGAATCCCGCGACCCCGGCCAAGGGTCAGGAGAAGGAACACCGTGGGTTTTTAGCCGGTAAGAGTCCGGCATAACCCTTCGCCTTCCCCAGGCGATGGGTATCCATGAGGATTTTCCCACGAAAAAAAAAATAAAGTCTCACTGCACATTATAATAGTAAGTTGTTTGTTTACAATTGGTCTCTATTTTCCGAGTAATCATGAATATTACTAGTGCAAGGTGACTAGATACAGTTATAAGGTCTATCCTCGCGTATCCGTGCCGTGTCAAGGCCAGGACCAGGCTGGAGATCAACGTCGCATACATTTTGTAGCGAAGCAAGACCTCTATCGTTCACAACTGGTCAGGGAGCAGCCCGGAAGTGACTGAGCTGTTACATATGCACACGGATGTGTGTTAACAGACCATTAAGCGCTTTGGTAATCAATCCATCGAGTGCGAATCCCCGGGGGGCCACCACATAGGATGTAACAAGTTTTAAGGTTGGTTTTACTTGGTTACTGCTAACTTATTAGATAGAACTTACCGACTAATTTAAATAGTGATGGTATCGCTTTGAAGAGCAACAGCCGGTATTATGAGCCGGTAATTGGAGCAAGTGTTAAGTGACAAGCTTTTGCGATGTGGTGAGCACAGGCAACAACAGTAAATAAGAGGATTTTATTATTATTTCACTTGGTTACGTTTGAACCTACTCGCACTTGATGATAAGCGTAGACGGGGTCTAAGATCATCATCATCATCAGTCAGCCAAAAGACGTCCACTGCTGGACATAGGCCTCCCCCAAAAGGGTGGGGGGGGGGGAGTTGCCGTCATCGCCACGCTCGGCAGGCGGGTTGGCGATCGCAGGTGGTGATGGCGACCAAGGAGGGAGCGGAGAGGGAGAGAGAGGCGACGGCCACTCTCCCTTCCCGCGCCAGACGCACCGGGCGCCGCCGGAGGGCGCGCGACGATCTCCGGCCACCCTAGTGTGTGGCCTGCGGGCGACGGGTTAGGGGACCCGTCGCCCGACCAGTAACAGGCCCGAGAAGGCGGCGCGCATGTGTTCCGTGCGCGCCTCTCAGGAGGACGTGGGGCAAGGCCCCACAGAAGGAGAGGTCCGCCAGGGGATGGCGGACCGAGGCCTGCCGGGGTTGCGGTGCATGCAGCTGCGAATCCCGTGACCCCGGCCAAGGGTCAGGAGTAGGAACACCGTGGGTTTTTAGCCGGTAAGAGTCCGGCATAACCCTTCGCCTTCCCCAGGCGAAGGGTATCCATGAGGATTTTCCCACGAAAAAAAAAAAAAAAAAAAAAATGTATGGTTGTTAAAGTACTCAGAGAACGCTGCTGCCCATCCTCTAGAGAATCCCAAAGTCGCCTTTTACGACACAAGGGATGGGGTAATGCTATTCTTTAAGTCCGGCACTACACGAAACTAAGATGAGAGACGGGTCCAAGATGAAGCACACGAATCCAAGTAACAGAAATATAGAGGAATTCCCCTATACCTCTGGCTCTCACAAACTCTTGATGGAATATATTGAACTGCTTGGCGCTGGACTTTAATGTGAAATGTGAGAGGGTGGTAGCTAGCCAAGCGGATCGTATAGATCCTACCACTAAGCGTGTTGGGTTTTATTGAATCTTACAACACGCGTCCGCTCCCAGGATACGTCTCCACGCGGGATACGTAATTTTTTTTATTTTTGTACTCAAGACTACGTTACTCCAAGGTCTGTGGTCAAGACTACATTGTTCTCTCTCATAGTACCTACTGTATTCACTGAAATTGTAAAAGATATCCTTTTTTTTTAAAGAGTAACCATGGAGTTTCTTGCCAGCTCTTCTCCATAGGAAACGACTAATTGGAACCGTGCACCTAAATTCGACTTTTCATAAGCACCTGTATTGGTTTATGTGAAATTAAATTATTTGATTTGTTTTGTTTAAATGACTAAGGCTGGTGTTTACTGTTTACACAACAGTTTCACCAGATAATTAATATTGGTGAACAACAACCTCGGTGATTAGGGACAGTAATCAATCGTTTTAAAGAACTTTAAAGTTCGAAATTCTATACTATTGGTTACCGGAGTGAAACCACAAGAAGTCGGAACAGCGTAAACAAAATGTAACATTACCCAAAGTCGATATCAGAGCCACAAAGGGAATTGAATAAAACTTTGTCAGAAAATAACTGTGTCAAAAGACGAAGATAAATTATAGAAGAACCTCAAATATTAGAGATACGTGCGCTAAGGGTGAAGGGAGTCATAATACCTTTGAATAAATGAAGAAAAAAATATTATAATGTTCTCGTTAATCTTTCTGTGAAGCATTTCAGTTTTATCTGACGCTCTTTGTTGTCGCCATCGCTCTTGACTTAGGACAAGTACTTATCTTTTAAAATCAGTCCAGTAGTGTCATTCTGTAAGAAACCCACCTCAATATCGACGGATAGTTCGATGTCCATAATGTCACAGTATGGATAATAGAAGCAAATAACACCTTAGAATAAGACCTAAAGACACACAGATAATTGACGGTATAATCAATAACGCGTAGTTTTGTTATCCACGCTGTGTCACGACAAGTGTCTAATTGACAGTCGCGATCGAGGTGAGATTCTTACAGAATTGCACTGCTGATTTAAATTTTTTTTCGAATCTTTATTTCACTTTTCGTGACTATGGAAGCCTCATAGGCATAATTTATCAACATCAGGAAACCGCTTTATAATTCAATAGAGGAATCAATGTCGTTCCCAACGATGCCCATTATGAAGAAAGTATTCGTGTCGCTTACGCATAGTAGTGTTTTTTTAATTCAAACTATTTCTACAAAACTCTCTGCAAGACTTTATCTGAGAACGCCACTGACTTCTACAGTTCTGCACAAAAGTGTATGAAAAATATGGGCGCGATCACACATTATAATATTTAAACTTAAAAAATAAATTCTCTAGTAGAACTTTAGATAGTTTTATTTATTTTAAATCAATTTGAGCGTCTTCATACACATTTATCGCCTAATTACTGACCGACACAGCACTGGTAAATATAAAAAATTATAGCGGTGGTAGGTGCTATTGGACCTTTTAAAGAACAACACGACTGCAATTCTATAGCACAATACGTTTATTATACGAAATAGAACAGGGCAACGCAGTTGCACGGCAGTAAAATATTAAGATGTCTCGAGAGCGCGGGAGTTGTCGCACCGCGCGCGCGTCTGTCATGTAGCGAACTCCCTGCTACACTACCGCCACTACTCGCTCTAGCGGACGGCTTGGTAAGTATTCTGTGTTGCCTGCGTACGCCACGCTATACACTCCCCCTCGAGTTCCTGAGAACGTCCCCGCTCACGAACTCGCACAAAAGAAATACTACATACAGGACAAACATGCTTTCGAGGACGTCCTCTCTGACGTTTAGGAACCACGGGACGAGGAGGCGAAGTATCCCGGTTATAGAATCGCGTAAGTTCTGACACATGAAACTTACCTAAAATACTTTCAGGGCTATCTACATTCGCGATAAAGTAAGCTGTAGGACTAGCTCTTTTCGCAATCACATAAGGACCATCTCTTTTGGGAATAAACTTAGCTGAAATGTTCTTTGCTGCATTGCTAAGGACATGCGACTTTAGAAGAACCTGATCTCCGACCTCGAAGACTTCAGCAGGCTTTTTCGACTTATCAGCACATTCCTTACGACGATCCTGTTGTGCTTCAACTCTTTCCCTTACGGCAATAAAAGAGTTAACAAAACCTTTCAAATAGGGAGTGATTTGAGGAACAAAATTGTCCTTACTAAGAATCGACCTGATATCATGTTGCACGTCGAGTGGCGAACGAAGCTCTCTTGCGAACGTGAGGTAAGCTGGAGACACACCAGTAGTCTGACAAGCAGCCGAATTCATAGCGAACCTTATTGCAGGAAGGTGCTGTGGCCATGACGAATGGTCTGCATCAACTAGACGTGACAACTGAAACTTTAAGTCCCTATTCTTACGCTCAGCTGGGTTAGCTGAGGGATGGTACAATGGTAACAACTCTTGACTTATACCTAAAACAAACATACACTGCTGCATAACAGCGGAAACAAATTGTACGCCATTGTCTGACACAATGCGTCGTGGGAGTCCATAACGAAGAAAATACTCCTCAATCAACGTACGAGCGCACGCCTCTGAAGTTGCCTCCTTCAAAGCGTAAAGCTCAGTCCAGCGAGTTGCGGTGTCCTCTACCAACAATATCCACCGTTCTCCCTTGTCTCCTGTAGGAAGCGGACCGAACAAGTCTATGGCTAACACTTCTCCCCTTTGGTTCAGAACAGGAGTCTGTAAGAGACCTGACGGCTTCGTGTTTGAAGACTTATAACGTTGACAGGTGGCGCAGGTCTTGACATAATCTGTTATGGCCCTACGCATACCCGGGAAATAAAAACTTTGAGCAACTCGATTGTAAGTTCTATCAACTCCATGATGACCAGCTATATCGGTGTCATGACATTCTTTTAAAATTTCAAGGCGCAGAGGAGCCGGAACCACCAGTTGCGGCTCTTCACTGTCTACATCAGGATTGTACCTATACAAGACGCCTTGCTGCATAAAATATCCTCTTTCAGACCAACGCTTAACACCTATAGACTCGGCATCAGATGTATCCTCTAGATCACTAATAATTTTCTTTAGTTCCAGGTCATCGAGCTGCGCGCGCCGGAGATCGGCAGGACTCCTAGCAGGTAAGTCTACGACGACGGAGCACACTCCACACTGATCCTTGTCTTCTTCTTTGCAGGTTGGACGACTAAGCGTATCAGCTATAACATTAGCCTTTCCAGGCGTATACTGAAAATTGATGTTAAAGCACTGCAGCTTTAAAGCCCATCGAACGAGCCTACCAGACGGCGATTTCAGGGTAAGAAGCCACTTTAACGGCTGATGATCGCTACCTATTATGACCTCGTGACCTTCGATGTAGCCCCTGAACCGTTCGACAGCCCATACTACAGCCAGAGCCTCACGCTCTGTAGTGCTGTAATTCCTTTCTGCTGGTATGAGGAGACGGCTTGCGTATTCTATAGGACGCTCTTCTTTACCTTCGCCCTGTAACAATACAGCACCTATGGCATAATTGCTAGCATCCGTCCTTAACACAAATGGCTTACTATAATCCGCTTGAATAAGAATCGGTGCCGACGACAGGCGCGTCTTCAGCTCCTGAAAGGCACGAGCTTGGTCTGAACCCCAAGACCAAGGCTGATTCTTCTTTAGTAAGCGTGTTAACGGCTCAGCGACAGCAGAAAAACTAGGAATAAACTTTCTAAACCACGAACACGTCTGGAGAAAGGTTCTAAGATGACGCAACGATGAGGGTGCCTTCATGTCTAAGACTGCACGGACCTTGTCGTCATCAGGCGACACACCATCCTGTGTAATGACATGACCGAGGTACTTTACCTTGTCTCGTGCAAAGACACATTTTTCTCTATTCGCGCGTAACTTGAACAAGCGTAACCTTTCGAACACAGTACGCAGATCCGAAATATGCTTCTCGAAGCTACCCTCAGATATTATTAGGAGATCGTCTTGGTACGCCAGCAGGGTCACATCCTTCAGCGAGGCGCCTGTACGAAGTCTATCTATCAGACGCTGGAATGTTGACGGCGCGTTTTTCAAGCCAAACGGCATGCGCTTAAAACGAAAAGAACCAAACGGCGTCAAGAAGGCTGTTTTATCCCTATCTTGCTCACGTACGCTAACTTGCCAGAATCCACTGCGCATATCAATTGTGCTCATAAAACAATTCTTTTTAGTCGACTGGACAAGCTCGTCTATCAATGGCATCGGATAGACGTCGGTCTTTGTTACCGCGTTGAGCTTCCTATAGTCGACACAAAAACGAACCTTACCATTTTCTTTGGGAACTAGAAGTGCTGGAGAACCCCAAGCAGACTCACACTCCTCAACTATGTCGTCTGCCAACATCTTATCGAGCTCTGCCCGCATGACCTCTTTCTTAGCAGGCGTCAACCTATACGGCGGGACAGCAATGGGGGGATGGTCGCCGGTATCAATAATGTGCTCGGCGAAGGGAGTCGCGTCTCCCCCTGGCTCAAAGATATCCTCGTGTTCTACAAGGAGGTGGGCAAGAACCTCACGTTGTTCATCACTAAGCGAAGTCGCCTCATCATCCCGGAGCACCTCTACAGCGGCACACGAAGTCACAGGTGACACTTTCTCAAACTGCATCTCGAATTTTTGCTTGCTATTTTCAGCAAAGTGCCAACTGCTATCACCAAAATTAAATACAAGATTGAATATAGTAAGGAAATCTATACCCAATAAACTTTCATTACTATCAGATTCAGGAAAAATTATAAATTTTACGACTCTAGTTTTATGTTGGAGTGTCACCTGTACCTCCGTGCTTAATACATTCATCTCCCTGCTTACACCATCCGCCAACCTAACAGTTTTTGTTGACGGCGACAATGGGTGTCCTAACCTTAGTAGGAGAGCGTAGAGCGTGTGACCGGCAACACAGCTTTTAGCTGCAGAATCTACGAGCGCAGTGCCACAATTCCCTAGAATGCTTATATCTAACACAGGACGACGAAAAGGTGCATTATCGTTAACTTTATCGACATACTCACAACTATTGCAAAAACAATTACAATCATTAAAACTAGATACACAAGTATTAACATTACGAATAATTTTATCATCAACAAAACAGTTACATAAATCACCTACGGCACGCGTAGGGTTACCTCGCACCGACACTGGCATTGACGGGTTAACTGGCGACTGCGCGGCAGCGGCGGCGGCCGAGGCGGCCGGGCTGCGCCGATACCTACGCGAGCGCGCGGAATGCGCGCGGAGATCGCGTGGCGATGCGGCCGCTATGCCTACACAGTTGGTAGGCGTACTTAACGCCCCGTCTTGCGAAGTGTAGTCGACAGAATAAAACGATTGTTGACCCGATGAACAGTTTTTACACTTAGATTTTATAACGTTCGCGGCACCACAACCGTAACACTTAATTTCACTTTTAAACTTTACCTCACTATTATTACTATTATCACCATTACGCTTAAGTTTCTCGCACATTTCTTTAACGTGACCTAGTCGCTTGCAATACGAACAAAACTGCTTCTTCCCCTTTGTAGCAGCGGCGGCTGTCTCGTCGGACTCGGCGGTGGTAGCGGCGGCACCTGTGCCGCTCGGCGCGGTGATATCCGTAGGTACATCCCGCGACGACGACGACGACGCTGATGACGCCGCGCGCTTGCTTGTTTGCGCCTGCGGCTTCGCTTGAGACGTGCTGCTTGCTTGTCCTTTACTGGTTTCCTTCAGGGAATCTTCGATTATGCGACACTTATGAAGTAGCTCGTCGAAACTTTTAACGCTTTCTCTAGTTACACGTTTTCTTATACGCGGACTCAGGAGACCGAACGCCATGTCAAGTTGGACTTTTTCGGATAGGTCATCTTTCGGGAATTTTGCCAACAGGGCTCGTACCTTGGCGATAAACAAGTCCGTATGTTCTTCCTCCTGGTTAAGCGTGAACAGTTTTCTATAAAGTCGATGTGGCGGGTCATGCTCACCGAAGGCGCTTTTTATTCGCGTAAGTGCCTCCGACCACGTGCTTGTCGACCTTTTTACTCCTTGCCACCACACTGCAGCAGGCCCCTCCAGCAACATCGAAAAACCACGGAGAGCATTCTCGTCGGTAATATTCACGCAATCCTTGTAGGTAAGTATCGCGTCGATAAAATTTTCCAATGACTCGTCCGTGCGTCCGCCATAACGTGTCGTGCATTTCGCGAAGTTTCCGTTCGCGCCATATGCGAAGCCCGATGTTTGGACCTCGGAGACGTTAACTTGCGGCGTCGATGATCGCACCTCGCGCATTAATTGCTGGCAGAACTCATTTTGGGTTTGCTGGATGGTGGTAATTAAACTTGTAAGGGTTTCTTGAGACATCGTAATATTTGAGGCGGCGGCACCGCCGCCATCATTGTTCGAGGTTTCTTCGGACCGTGTTCTCGGCATCTTCGACACGATAGACACACGCTATAATCTTGAATACCGATAGATAGAACACAACGGTGGATTCGAGAAGTCCCCAGTTATTTCACTTTATCACTTGTAATAATAACCTACACACGTTGGGCAGCCACTTATAGCGGTGGTAGGTGCTATTGGACCTTTTAAAGAACAACACGACTGCAATTCTATAGCACAATACGTTTATTATACGAAATAGAACAGGGCAACGCAGTTGCACGGCAGTAAAATATTAAGATGTCTCGAGAGCGCGGGAGTTGTCGCACCGCGCGCGCGTCTGTCATGTAGCGAACTCCCTGCTACACTACCGCCACTACTCGCTCTAGCGGACGGCTTGGTAAGTATTCTGTGTTGCCTGCGTACGCCACGCTATAAAATGCATAATTCCGTTTGTAGATTTTATTTCCAGCTGTACTATGCTACGCTTCATTTATTAATGGTCGGTAATATACATGCGACGAATATTAAAATGCCCGTTACTTCATTGGGACGAATCAAATATTCCTATTCGACCTATTTCAGTAATTGAAACCGACCCATTTCGATTTTATCTCTGACGTTCATTGTGTCCGCCATGTCTCTTGACTTAGGCCACCTCTATTGTAATGTCGATATTATCTGCTCCTGCTCGTGACAAGTGCTCCGTAGCACTGCACTCTATTGTTTGTTCCGATTTAGTTCAGTTATGATGGTAACTAAGGCCTGGTTATGTATTTTTCCTATAAGCCGGAGGCGAAATGTAGACAATGGATGCGGACGCGGAGTTGACTTTTGTCCCTTCCATTAAATTTTATTTATTTATTTATTTAATAATACAGTATGTAAAATATCAGAGGGAATTCTCTTAAACCCCTCTCTCATCTACATCATTAATAGATTAAAATAAAAACAAAAATAAGCAAAAAGTATCCGAAAAAAGAAGAAAAAGAATTCGGAACGGCCTGTTCAAAATCTAAATACCTAGTAGTTAGTGCAGATAGGTTAAATGCGATGTTGCCGTATTTTCCACATTGATAGACATGTGCGCATGTACAGTAAGCGTTGCTTTTACGTATAATTTTTAGGGTTCTGTACCCAAAGGGTAAAACGGGACCCTATTACTAAGGCTCCGCTGTTCGTCCGTCCGTCCGTCTGTCACCAGGCTGTATCTCATGAATCGTGATAATTAGACAGTTGAAATTTTCACACATGATGTATTTCTGTTGCCGCTATAACAACAAATATTAAAAAACAGAATAATATAAATATTTAAGGGGGCTCCCATACAACAAACGTGATTTTTTTGCCGTTTTTATAGATAATGTTACGGAACCCTTCGTACGCGAGTCCGACTCGCACTTAGCCAGTTTTTTTTGTAAGTAACATTGTTTTTTTTTTTAAATATGTTTTAGTATGACTGACGCTTTAGTAATGCTGGTTAACGGGAACGCCTTTCGTTAGTTAACATGCTGTATTGTACACACAATACATAATAAAGGATAAGTTAATCAAGACCATAACGAACAAAGGCACTGCTTATTTCTTAAAGAAATCTTTTCCAGCAGACCACCGAGAGGAGAATTTAGAACAAGGAATGTAGACAATTGTGTGTAAAAACAAAAGAAACAGATACAAAGAACCACATATGAATAAATATATACAATATACTCACATGAAATGGGTAAAATACAATAATTATGCTGCACGTCGTATGGATAACTAGCTTTCGCCCGCAGCTTCGCTTGCGTCAAATTTTGAACCCGTTAAGTCACGATTTTCCATACAAACTTTCATCCCCTAGTTAACTCCCTTAGGGTCTCCCCACATTTATCGACGCGGAATCGGCTAACACCGGTAAAAAAAGCCTTTATGTCTACGTAATAAGGGTGTTACTAATACCATTCGCATCGGCTCGGCTCGGACGACGCGTCGCGACGCCGGCCGACGGCGAAACGAGCCGTTTGTCGAGATAATTCGAGTAGTGTGGTGATCCGCACTCGGCTTAAGCCGATTCCGCGTCGATAAATGTGGGGAGACCCTTAGGGGTTGAATTTCGAAAAATCCCTTCTTAGTGGATGCCTACGTTACAAAAGGAACCTACTGTCAAAATTTCAACTTTCTAACCCCAGCGATTTAGGCTGTGCGTTGGTAGATCAGTCAGTCAGTCAGCTTCTCCTTTTATATGTATAGATGTACACGGAGTTGACGAGACGTATCTAAGGAACGATCATGTCAATTCCATGTCATGTCTGTGTGAAAGTCAGTAAATAATACTTTTAACTTTTTAATGTGTTAGGATAGTTCCAAAATTTATTTTGGAGAGATAAGTCAGATGGATATACGGTTTACGTCCACCGAACTGGACGTTTGCCAGGATAAAAATCCGACGTACAATAAGCACATCGAATTTACACAGGTTTGCGGAACACGACTTTTACTTTGAACTGGAGTAATGAAGACTTTTAACGACATGTCACCGGATCTCTGGAAATAAACTGTCTTTATGTTTGCTCACGTCTTATCTTTAGTCAACTTTTCTCCAGATTCATGCTGTAGAACCTGAAAACACAAAAAAAAACAACTTTTTTTTAAATATCGTCAATTGACTTTCCGCTCTGGGCGGAGCGGAAGGGAGTGTCAGACTCTTACTTACTAAAACCCATCCGTGTTCCTCCTAATGCCCTTTGCGTTCCAGGGCCGCGGTAACTCTTTCGAACAAATTCCGCAACCCTGGCAGGCACTGGACCTAGCGGGTCCCGCGCGGGTGACATCGTGACCGCACGGCGCGGCGCTATGCGACAGATTGACGGTTTTTCTTCCGCGGAGGACGCTCAATAGCTCCATAAAAAGTCATAAAACGATGCCGATGTTAAATAAAACACGAAAAAAATTACATCGATGAAAAATGTCAAAATCAATGTTTTTTAACTGACCCCGCGAGAATATGGAATGTCACCCACCATTGTCCGTTACCGCGTGGAACGTTTAAATGGTTCGAAGATATCAGAATACTCAGTATTGAATATCGCTCACGCTACCTGCTATTACTTAGGTCAGCTCCTGTTGGAAATATCAATACTGCCTGTCGATGACAGCGCGGTCGAGGTTCGATGCTCAGTCTGAGAAGTTACTGAAAACTGCGGAAGTTGTTATAGAATCACAAATTGTTCTAGAAGTTATTAACTTGTTTAGTGGTAACACAAATTTTCTGGGGCTAGAAAAAGTTTCTTGTACATAAAATTGGTGATATTTTGGATGACTAACCGATTTTCTTCGCACTAATGTAAAAAATACTTTAATTTCAGAGTCCTAACTTTATGAGAAAATTTTCAAATTAAGATTACTCGTATCAACATCGAGTATTGACCAATTTTTTTTCTTCTTTTTTATCTATTATTAAAGAAGTGATATCACCCCCTATTCCACATTTTCCTTTAGACCATTCGGCCCGAGACATCCTGTTTATACAGGATGTTTTTTTGGATAATACGGTGTACGTCATTACGGGATCTGATGAAGGGGATCTGATTAAGTGGATCTGGTGTCATTGTAGGCACTTAAATAGCTCGATTTATATTGTCATTGAGGGTCTATCCGTGCATGACATCTGCTTCACGAAATATGAAATATATCATAGCATGGCCAGAGATCAATTACACCTACTCAAATTTTCACGGCCTGTTTGCGACTTCCTATTATTTGGATCAAATGAGGTAGGAAAAATGAAATGTTCCGGAATATTTCGAAGACGCTAATGCGTTTAAAAACCGTAGACCCTGTGTGTAACCAGACGACCCGATGCGGCCCGGCGAGCCGTCTTGGCCGCACCAAGACGGCTCGCCGGGCCGCATAAGATTCTCAGACGATATCTACCTTACGTGAGTATTCAGTATTATACTGAGCGATGGTCGTTTTGCGCGGATGTGTCGCTTATTTTCCAAACTGTTTTTTTTTTGTTTTGTTTACGTTTTTATTTTATTTGTTTTTATTTTATTTTCGTGCATCATGTCGTCGCGAAAAAACTTATTTTCTTTCTTTCATACACAGCGGTATGAAAAGGGGTAAGAACTACTACTGTAACTAAATTTTCCTGTAGCCACATCGGTTAAGGTAGCTGCCCCTATAACTAACCCATCACAAGTGAGTTTTTTTGCGATTTCTGACGTTTCTAGTACTCCAACCTCAGTTTAAGCGGAAGAGTATTTTGATCCTTATGTGAAATAGGATCGATTGGCATCATAAAAATGTTTTGTGAAAAGTTACGCTTTCCTCACTGACTGAACATTTTTTTCAAAATCTGTGAATGCAGATAGAAATTATTCCAAAACTTAGGGGTGGTCTTCTAAGAACGTTTTCCTGTAGCTGCAATGGTAGCTGCCCTTCATGCCCCATCTCAAATTACCACCCTGTGAAGCTCAAGTGCGGCCCGCACTGATCCCTACGTATATTTATGGCCTTCTTACAACAGAAGGTCACCGACCCATGCTCTAAATATCATGTACTCAAGAAAAACCATCATCCTACAAATCCTCATAATCGAGCAGGCACGTAGCAAGCATTTTCCATCTCGAGGTAATATCGTGTCCATTTTTTCCGAGCAATTTCAGTTCAATTTCCTGCACGCTACACATCGCGTTCAGATTAGTTCTGCCTTGAAAATGTAGCCTGGATAACTGTCTGAAATTAAATGTTATGTAGCAGAGATGTGCACCACTTTCATTAAGGATGCATGGATGCGCACTAAGGTGCACCTATTCAGGACGTACTGTCATAGTTTCTATACGTGCCAGCTCTGGACTGAGTACACAAAGAAGTCTTGGGATGGCATCCGCGTTCAGTACAATAACATCTTCAGGCACCTCATGGGGTTGAAGCGCTATTGTAGTGCATCTGGAATGTTCGTAGAGGCGCGGCTGAACGCGTTTAATGCCATTCAGAGAAGCAGAATTGCTTCATTCATGTCCAGAGTTGGTAGGTGTAGAAACAGTATAGTTAGGGAACTTGCTGATAGGATGTATGCTACCAACACCTATAAACGGTGGTTGGAAATAGCTGCATAAGTGTTTTGTTGTTTTTTTTTTATATTTTATTTTTGTATTTTTAATTTGTTGTGCATTGTGTATGGATCATGGGTCCGAAATAAAGATTTATTATTATTATTAATAGATCCTCCAAAATGATATTTCGTTTCAAAATGGTGGATTTCGTAATTTAAGTTAAACGCTTTATTCATTTTTTTACTTACTTCCGAAAAAAATAATGATGTTCTCAATTAAAGTCTTTATCTTTTATTTTCGTATGTTTGTTCAACGATACGACATCGATGTACCGATTTTAATGATTCTATGAAAGATTCCTTTCCTGAGGTGGTCCCATTTAAAGGAGAATTGGCAAAAATGTATGGAAGCTGGTCTAGGAACCAATACTAATATATATAAAACCAATGCTAATAAGGGCTTAAAACGAAATTTTACAGGAGCGCATAAACGTAGAATCGGTCATCTTTTGAAAAGTATTTATTTTAGGTAAAACTACGTGGTGACTTACTAGGTTTTAAAGTTATCACGAGGCAGTGAATGGTGCACTTACTAGGTATCGATATTTAAATATATCTGCATTTAAGTGAGTTTTCAACGATGGTGTTTTTTTATTTGGTAGGGACTTAGGTTAGAAAGACTACGCAAAAAAACGATTTTTGTAAAAAGTGTCCCTTACTAGGTGTTGAAATGGGACAGCCGCCGTGTTATTAGATACCTATGTATTATATTATTCTGCAATAACTGGGTACTATGGCGGGTCATTTTAAATCGGTGAACAAAAAAAAGTGCCTTAGCACTGACTTCTGAAACTGTTAATTTTAAATTTATAATACGGTAGTTATTGCACTCTTTTCAGTTTTTTGAAGCTTATTTTTCACTTTTTTGAAAGCCATTTTGTTGTTTACAGTATAGTCATCTAGTTTAAGCTAGTTTGGGTTAACGTTAAACTAGGTACTTTATCTTTGAACTAAGTATCATTAAGCATCAGCTGCTCCACGTCTGGTCGATTAAGAGGTACGGTTAACTTAATGATCCTATTACTCTTAAGCATGGACCGACTGATGCTGTTTATGTTGTACCTGTTTATGTTTTAACATAAAAACTACAGCTTCACTCCTTACGTTGTAAATGTGGGTAATTCATCAACTCGTCCTACATGCCTACGGCCCATTTAGGACGACTTGCAGAAAATCAAAATAAATAATATTTTCATTCTGCAACTCGTCCCGCATTACTATCAAAATGAGAAAAGGTACAATCAGTAGCAAAAGTGTTAGTATGTAAATAATAAAAAATGTTAAATGGCCACAGGGAGGTATGGCGGAGCAAGGAGCTTCACGGACGCTTCTACTGGGCCCTTCATGGGCCCGATGTAAACTTTCTAGCGTCCGTAAAAAGTATCTCCTGATAAGTCTGCTCGCCTAGTACTTACCATGCTTCCCAAAATGTTAATTCCACATTTTATTTTATCGCGGGCAGTGATTGGCGAACAGTCTGACTAAAGCCGCAATTACGAGGGCGGTTCAGGAAGTACCTGTGTTAGGAATGAAGATCTAATTTTTTTTTAAATCTTTTTTTTATTTCTCTTCGCAGTCTCCTTTTAGAGATATAAACTTTTCCCAATGGCCCTGCCATATTTTTAACCCATCAAAAAAATAGGATTTGTTAAAAGCTCAAAAACATGCCTCTGTCTCGACGATGACCTCCTCATTTCAGCTATTTCTTTCCCCCGTGAGCCATTTCTTTAGGTTGGTGAACAAGTAGAAATAGCAGGAAGCCAGGTCAGGCGAATACGGGGGATGCGGTAGCAATTCTTAACACAATTTATTCAGTTTGGCGGCAACAACTTCGGATGAATGTGCTTGTTGCGTTGTCGTGGTGAAACAACTCTTTCTTCTTCGCCAAAGCGTTGTGTCTCCTTTAATTTCATGTCAAAACGGTCTAATAACTTACTGAAGTATTGTCCAGTGATCGTTTTTCCTGTATCTTCGATGTCCATGGAATATGACGCCCTTCGCATCCCAAAGAATCGTCGCCATAACTTTTTCGGCCGATGGAACCGTCTTCGCTTTCTTTGGAGCAAATTCTCGGGGAATAACTCATTGTTTTGATTGTTGCTTGGTGTCCGGCATATAATGGTGAATCCAGGTCTCATCAGGTGACAACACTCCGCAAAAAAGTACTTCGGATCTCGCTTAAATTAGTCCATACACAGTTTCGAAGTTGAGGGCCGCGCCCGCTTGTTGTCCGCCGTGAGCAATCGCGGCACGCATCGGGGTGATAACTTTTTCATCGCCAACTTATCAGGTAAAATATTAATTAACGTTCCCGTCGAAACACCTACAATCTTCGCTACTACGCACCCTTTCGTTCGTCTATCAGTGAAAATCATGTCGTGGACTTTTTCAATGATTTCCTCAGTAACCACATCTGTCAGGCATCCTAGGCGCTCCTCATCAAAAACGAATGTTAGACCACGTTTAAATTCATAAAACCAATATTTGACTGTAGTCATAGATGGCGAAGGGTCCCCATAAGCAGCATCCAACTTCGGTTTTATCTCCTCACATGTTTTTCTATCCAAAACTAGAAAGCGAATCACTAAACGATACAGCACTTTTTCTATCTTGCCGAAATTACGTTACACGACAGACTGAAATTGCTGTAAAATCAAAACTTATCTATGAATCAGCATCAAAATTATTTTGGCGGCTTTTTATAAATGACAGCACACGATGGTAACACCAATTTGCCTTAGCAACGTAAACTGTCTTCAAACACGGGTACTTATTGAACCGCCCAGGTATACTCGCAATAATATTGCCAATACAATATTGTCAACATTATTGCGTGTGTGTGGGCAAAAAAAAGTATCTCCTGATAAGTCTGACCGCCTAGTATCATGCTTCACAAAATGTTAATGTGATCTGTGTGATTCTTTTTTCATCACAGGCACTTCTAACGTTGATCCGAGAAAAAATGCACCTTCAAGAATAAGGGCTGTTATAAATATAAACGACGTTACGCGTAGCGGCCGTAGTGCGAATCCGTCAAATAATCTATAAACAAAACGAAAGTAAAAATTCTTAAAAAAATGTTGTTAAATCTTGTCTTACTAACTGTACCAAACGTCGATAAAGTTTAAAGTTCCACACAAAAAGAAATGTGGGACGAGTTGCAGAATAAAAATATTATTTATTTTGATTTTCTGCAAGTCGTCCTAAATGGGCCGTAGGCATGTAGGACGAGTTGATGAATTACCCGTAAATGTACCTCCCTATCGTCGGCGACCAGTGAAATACTCGTAAATAGTAATTTGGTCAAACACGTTTTATGATCACCTCGCAACCCATATTTTTGTCCAGCCTGAGTTCATTTTGAATGCAGATAAGAAGTTGATCATGAATAATGCGACTGTTTATCTGTTGATAACCTCGTATTTAACGATAAAAATCCTATTTTTTTCCTAGAAAACTCCTTAATTCGCATTTGACAAAATGAGGTTGGCTTGGAAAAAAATATTTCGAAAATTTTAATAATCCTTTCTAGAATTCATGTTCAAATATTAATTACATATTGGAGTAGGTAATGGTTCATCTCTATCACTACATACATAGTATAAAACAAAGTCGCTTCCCGCTGTCTGTCTGTCCCTATGTATGCTTAAATCTTTAAAACTACGCAACGGATTTTGATGCGGTTTTTTTTAATAGATAAAGTGATTCGAGAGGAAGGTTTTAAGCTATAAAACGTACACGTGTGAAGACGGGGCGGGTCGCTAGTTATGAATAATGCACATGTTTATCTGCTGATGGTGTTTAACTACAAAAATCCTATTTTGTTCCAAGAAAACCTCTTAATTCGGATTTGGCAAAATAAGGTTGCGTTAGAAAAAAATATTTAGGAAATTAAAAAAATCCTTTCGAAAATTCTTGTCAAATATTAATTACATGCTGGAGTAGATAATGGTTCATCGCTATCACTACATAGTATAAAACAAAATCGCTTCTCGCTGTCTGTCTGTCTCTATGTATGCTTAGATCTTTAAAACTACGCAACGGATTTTGATGCGGTTTTTTTAATAGATAGAGTGATTCAAGAGGAAGGTTTTAAGCTATAAAACGTACCCGTGCGAAGCCGGGGCGGGTCGCTAGTATAGTATAAAAGATTTGTCACACAGGATGCATTCTGCGTTCTCCGGTCCGGTCAAATCGAACGCAGCCCGCATCCTAGAGTTCATCCTAGAGTTGTTAGAGTATCGAGTTTAGGTAATTTTTTCCGGAAGCTTTTAAGCTATAAAACGTACCCGAGCGACGCCGGGGCAGGTTGCTAGTGTATTATATTTGTGAGTCTACTTCAGACCTTAGTCTCACTCATCCTTATTACAATCGATGGTTTAAACCAAGACTAAGGTAAACCCAGGTTTAAAATATACCCGTCACTTTCTTATATCATACTAGCTTTCCCCCCGCAGCTTCGCTTGCGTGAAATTTTGAACCCGTTAAGTGACGATTTTCCATACAAACTTTCATCCCCTATTTAACTCCCTTAGGGGTTGAATTTCGAAAAATCCCTTCTTAGTGGATGCCTACGTTACAAAAGGAACCTACTGTCAAAATTTCAACTTTCTAACCCCAGCGGTGTGGCTGTGCGTTGATAGATCAGTCAGTCAGTCAGTCAGCTTCTCCTTTTATATGTATAGATACCAAAAAGAGACGGGGCTACTCTAAAACCTAGGTTTTTCTTAGACCATCTTTTGTAATAAGGGAAACTATGTTGATCCCTTCTAGGTTGCTATAATAACTAACATCAATTATTTTTATAGAACACGTTGAATATGTCGGTATATTTGTGGAATAATTAGCATATTTTGTATGAACTATAAACAATTCAAACTAATGAAGGCTTGCGTGAATATGGACGGCAATGAGAAGTGGCGAGTGACTGTGGCCACTAATTATTGCGTTTGTCACAGGAATATTAATGCAGTTTATTTATGAAAGGGTATAATTAATTATATCAAGTTTTACCACAATTAGGCTACACATGAGCTGGGCTTATTAGTAATTAAATTCATATTTAAGGCCAAATGTACACGGGCTTTTTGTCACAGATATTTGTTCCGTGCGAGAATCGAAACCTGGACCCGTAGCGCAGTAGCTAATTGTTCAGCTACAGCGCCAAATGTTTTTTTTTATGTCTTAATTTGGCAAGCAAGCTAACAACCCACTGATGGTAAATGGTTACCGCCACATAGACAGTGTGAAATTGTAAACACTCGACAAACCGAAATGGGAGATTGTACTCATCACTATGAACAACTTTTACTATGGGACCAAACCGATAATCGCGAAAAAAAAACTGATGTTCCCTACATTTCAGTGGCGAAGGCTCCATACAACTCGATTCCTATCGGCTTCCCTTTCGAAAATGGCAAATACTAGTATCTATTATTTTCAATTATCATTTAAACAAATAATTGGACCGGCTTCCCTTTTAAGAAAATTCACCCTTCGCCACTGTTACATTTATGTACGCATAACTCGTCAAAATGTAGGGAAAAGCAGTTTTTTTCGCAGTTTTCGATTTTGTCCCATAGTTGTAGTAAAAGTTGTTCATAGTGATGAGTACAATCTCCCATTTCGGTTTGTCGAGTGATTACAATTTCAACCTGTATACACCTACAACACCAAGGGGATTGCTAATCCGTTGCCAAACTTAGAAACAAAGTTGGGTATACTGATGTGCCTGCTAATTTCACCGGCACCCATACCTACTCTTGAAACCGGACCACAGTAAATCTGCTTAGCGGCAAAAATGGGGTAGTACTTCCCCGGATGAACTCCTTAAGTTGTTATTGTTGTTGAAAACAATAACAGGGTGATTATTCGAAACATGTTTGTAAAAAATAAGAACGTCATTATCATCATCCCAAACTTCTAAATGCAGATGTTTCAAACTTCAATTATAATAATGAAAAATCAAACTATATCACTGCCGTCAAGCAATAAGACAAGAATAAAAACAATCTGAAACTACTATTAATGTTAACAACGAAGGAGAACAATGAATTGTTATTTTTTTTAAGGAAGTTTCGATTATTCACCCAACAACAACTTAATGTTGACGACATAACAGTTCGTTAAAATTACGTTTCGTCGACCTACTTTACAATAATTACTGCGAATATCGTTCTGTCTTTTCCCAAGCATGTTGGGATCAGCTTCTAGTCAAACTAGATGCGGCTAAATACCAGTATTTTACACGGAGCGACTGCCATCAGACCTCCGCAACCCAGTTACTGGGCAATGCCGATATCCTACGGTTAGACCAGTTGTCAGACTTTAGGACTGCCTGTAACGACTGTTAAGCTGGCTTCCCACGGTGCGTGGTAGCGCGCATCGGCTGTGCGTGGTGTCATCCGTAGAATCATGCACAGTGGGAAGCCACATTATGAGGGTGCGTGATTCGAAGCTATTTTTTCATTCTAAAATACCAAGTGAAAGAGAACTTGCACCGCACTTTTGAAGTTACCGACTTGCGGCGGATACGGCGCACCGCACCGCACGTGTCCGCGTTACCAAGGACGAGTCTCTTCATGGTGCGTCGGTGCGAGCTCGTGCGTTGCGGTGCGCGGTATCACACACCGTGGGAAACAAGCATTACAGGGTTTTAACGAATTCGTGTAATTCCTTCAAACCACATGATTTATTAATGGTATAAAATTAACCCCGCACGGGATTTAGATTGATTGAAAATAAAAATAAATATTTTTTTCTAAATTTTTTTTTGTTATAGGAAAATCGATGCCATGCATAAATTAATGAATTCACGGCTACTTATTGACGGGCACAACTAGCCACGCAGTCAGTTAACTTGGGACGCTAAAATTACTCAGATACAGAATACCGTGCTTAATCTTTTTAAAACATTTTTTGTTCTTTCTGAAAAAAACCTATGCAGGGTCAATCAGTGTCACCAGTAGATTCTGCGGTTTGAAGGAATTACACGAATTCGTTTACACCCTGTATACGTATTCGTATGACACCAGGGACTGACCGACTCTCCGAGGCACGGAGTGGTGCCGATCGAGAGGTAATGAATGGTCACCCATCCACGGACTGACCGCGGCAAGCGCTGCTTAACCTTGCAAATCGTATGTTCCGCGCGGTTGTTAATTAGTCCCAAGCCCCTCGAGTAACGTAATTACAAAATCAACTGCAAGTTCACAACAAAAAAACTTTCAACTTCGCCAACCCGCTTCGAATTCTCGTAAATAAAGAGTACAGTCTCAATAAAAACTTTGTGAATTTTTCATCAACCTACTTTGTACGCAATTAACGGAGTTCTTACGTTTATTCCCAAGGAAATGGGATAAAATCTTTTGCTGCTACAAATTACACGGTTAATGTAAACGAGTGTACTTTAGAAAATGTTTTTCTTTTGATTTTTTGGTAGATTAAATATTGTTGCTTTGTTTGCGAGTTGGAGAAATCATAGAGATATTTTGGGCTTTGGTGAATTACGTGGATTTTGTTGCCATTAGTATCTCATGCCACCATACTAACAAACCATACGTTTTTGCTTTACTTTTGCTTTGTAGTCAGCTAATAGCGCGTAATTAAATATTATGACTGCCTCGTTGGTCTAGTGCAGGTATGCAGAGACCGCGGCCCGCGGGCCGCATGCGGCCCTCCAGCAGAGCAATAGCGCACTAGCGACCTGGCTGCGCGGCCAAGACGCGCGGCCAGGCCGCAGGTGTTGCGATTTGCAACGCGGCCAAAACCGCGGCCACAATCGTCAGTACCATATACAGCGCGCTTCAAAATGGACGTTGAGGAAATAAAAGGCGTACAAAGGGATGATTTCATACTTATTTCACCGACCTTCAGCAATATGACAAGTTCTTTAACTATTTGCGGATGTGCAAGTCTTCGTTTGAAGAAATGTTAAGAAAATTATTAAATAAAAAAAAACTCGGTTGGCGTAGTCTTCTTCCACAACACCCTCCTCGTCTCAATCTCGGTTATAAATCTTTCCATGTCGAACGACATCGCGATGATCACAAATCACGCTGTAGTTTCACAATACGTGCGGCCGCCGCGGCTGGTGCGCGCACACTGGCGTTTTATCTATAATACAATTGATCTCAGTGGCCGCAGCGGCCAGCGGCTGAACACTGGCCGCAAATGCGTCGCTTCGATCTCGCTGGCCGCCGCGGCTTGGTGTAGCCGCTGGCCGTGTGCGGCCAGGTGCGCGTGCTCTATGGCGATGGCCGCCGCGACCTGGCCGCTGCGGCCGAGCCGCTAGTGCGCTATTAGCCTTATGCGTTTGTATGAAAATACTGCATTCTATCAGTAATGGCTAGCTTTAGCTTCTGAATCAAGATTTTGAATTTTATCAAAAGCCCACACTACAATACTTACATTTTTTAAGAAATCTAATTTCAACTTTTTTCATGTTTTTAGTTGTGGTGGCCTTTAGCTCATAGTCCGCTCGAGTGGCCCCAAGTCCTAATAAGTCTGTGCGTCCCTGGTCTAGCGGTAGCAAGCGCGACTGCTGAGTGTGAGGCCTTGGGTCGATCCCCAGTACTCAGTAGTACTTAGCCGTACAAGCCCGAAGACTGGATTTGTGCCCGGTTGATGGCAATAGGGTCGCCCCCTATTACATGGGAATTAAACATAACGGCGAAATGTGGTTTTACTATACACCTCTGCCCACCCTGGGCCTCGGGGAATACAGGCGTGATAATATCATGTTATGTTATGAATATAATGTTGTGCGATTACGCTAGGATTCAATTTGGACGAATTTTATACTGCTATTACCTACTGTAATGTTATTTATGCCTTGATTGTAACCTGTTGTAATTGCCTTAATATAATGCCTTAATAATAAATAAATTACGCTAATGAACTATTAACCAACGATTACTAAAGGATAGCTGGTATATGTTGGTAATTATTTATCATTTGGCCATGTTAGAGTTTTCATCATATCAGCCTATTGCTGTCCACTGCTGAACGTAGGCCTACCCCAAAGACCGCCAACCGTCCCGGTCGTGGGCAGCCCGCATCCATCTGCTGCCAGCCATCTATTTTAAATCGTCGGTCCATCGTGCCGCAGGGCGTCCCACACTACGTTTGCCCAAACGCGGTCTCCACTCTAACACGTGTCTGCTCCATCTACTATCTGTTCGTCTGCAGACATGGCCGGCCCACTTCCACTTCAGCGTGCTAATTCTACGCGCAATGTCGGTGACTTTAGTTCTCTGGCGAATGACTTCATTGCGAATTCTATCCACCAGAGAAACCCCGAGCATCGCTCTCTCCATAGCATGCTGAGCAACCTTAACTTATCGAGTACTGTAATTATAGACACAATAGATAAACAATGGCACTGACGAACCGGATCGTCGGTCGGGCTGCTAGCGGTTAAATTTGTGGACCAGGCCCACGCTGAGTGTCCACGTTTCGGCTCCGTAAGTCATTACGGGTAGGACGCATTGGTTAAAGACCCTGTTCTTAAGGGAGTTAGAGTTGTGTTAGAGTTTTGGCCACAATTATTTCCTTCAGACACCCTGGTAAAGGTTAAGTAAGGCTAGCTCTGGATGCAACAACCACGAAACTGTTCATTTTAAACATCTATGAAACTTATTTTCAGCTTCAGCACGGACTAAGCACAAACGAAAATGGAGTTTGAAAATAATTCGAAATGCGAGTATCCTACTAGCTCCGCTAGCTCGCTCACTAAAATTCAATTTTAACTAAAAATTTAATTCGTGCTTCCAAATTAACGTCAGCCACTCACCAACATGCGAGAATTTCACTGCAGTTCACTGTTTGCCTGCCAACTATTAATAATTACCGTAAAACTTGGTAATTAGCCAGCAATGTAGTGTGTGCTATACGAACTTTTTGGTTAGAGTACGCTAATTTTGCAGTACTCGTATAAGTGAAATTGCAATTAATTTTATGTACAATGGGCTGTATGCAAAATCAATTAGCATAATTACGAATGAAATGGAAAGTTTTTGAATCATTTTAATGACAAGGTACTATTCCGAAGCGAGCTGCGAGCTGCCAACTGCAACTGTCGACAGCACGTGCAGCGACTGCTTGAAGTCGGCCGCAGATGCACTACTGGTTTGTATGTATTTATATGAAATGGCTTCCAAGCGCCGCTGCAGCAGCCGACGGCGACTGCACGTGCTGCTGCCGCGGCGCTTGGAAGCCTTTTAAGAAGAAGGCTTAACATCTAGGTACCCACGTAGCCAATCTGTGCCTGTAGTTTCAACATTGATCTCTTGTAGTCACAATAGGAAACTGGCAACCCTATTCTGGTACTTAATCGAGTGTCAATCACTTTAGCGATCGCTCGAGGCTTATTTGCGTCTCAGAATAAGTTCCAGATATTTTGCGATATTGTATTTCTTGCTTCATAATGGAATTAAATTTACCTTTTACTATATTTTTTTCCATTTCTCTTGGAACAATTATTTATCACAAAAGGAAGTAATATCTTTGAAGCGATCGCCTTTGATCAGTCTATTCTCCCTGATGTCGGCCCGTTAACTATTTTTCATAACGGACATTTTTCTCGTTCCCATCGAGTCCGCATAATTTACCCCTTTGAATGCTTCTACCGGCTAATTTAATGAAATTCCGCCATCTTTTATGTAAGTTTCTTTTGCCGGGTTAGAAAATCGTACTCGCTTTTCCAGCACAGAAATGTCTAAGGGCTAAAATACACTTAACGTATCTTGTGCCGCGTACTGCGTAAGATACGCGACGCAAAATACGCTTAAAGACCAAAACACACTTAGCGTATCTTGCACCGCGTACTGCGCAAGCTAACCGACGCAACATACGCTTGAAGGCCAAAACACACTTAGCGTATCTTGCGTCGCGTATCTTGCACAGAAATGTGCGCGCACGAAACTTCTAGGCCCTATTATGTTTGACGTAACGACGTATATTACGCGTGGTGAGGCTGCGCAAGAGAATTTAGTGCGATGCGTACGCGTATCGCGGCGAAACATGAGCCTTGCAAGATACTCTCAATGTGTCTGCAGCCTTAATAATAAGGCGTCAGCGTCGGTCTTCTGCAAAATTTTATTACGCCGGAGATTTTTTTTTGTGGTTTGCAATATAAACTTTACATGGTTTAAAAACATTGTCCGTGATAAAAAAAGTGTCTTGAAATATGCTCTTTTATTGAAGTAGCCTCTGTAACTCTATTTTATCTGCCGTTCTAGTACGTTTAAATAAATATAATCCAAACTTTTTCCTACAATTTTTTGAACTATGAAACTAGTGTTTTAACTTTAATCCGTCAGGAATTATAACACTAATATTTACAAAGTATAATTGTAAAAAAACTTTAAAAAAAACTTACATATACTATCCCCAATAGAACAGAATAGAAGATAAAGAAAACTTACAAAAAGATCCACAAAAAAAGTATAAAATTAGTTTAACAATGGCTCTGCGTTACAATAGAATATTATTAATAATTGATACGAATTACAATTCTATTATAATGAATATCATTCAGATTAATTCTAAAGGTCGGTACACAATAAGCGCAAACCAATTGTCATTGGAAGGTTGTTAATGAAACTTATGAGAAATCCTTTGTGTACAAGTTTGTTTCTGAAATAACTTACAAATATCTTTGATCTTCAAAAGGCAAATTCAACAAATTGGTTTTCATAACTGATTTTGATTGTGTAATTGATTTTACTTCTAATTTGTTTTCAAACCTGATAAAGTATTTACTTTGTGAACATTATTTTTAAGTAAAATAATTACCATATTATTATAAAATTAACAGTTTTTTTTTGTATTATAACTTTCGTGAGACACCTTCATATTTATGATTAGTTACGGTTTACTCACGTGCATTTTTCGGGATTGCCTGGCTAGTTTCGGACCCAAACAGAGCCCTTAATCATGAGCTCGTCGACTCGCGACCTCGCCGCGTCAGCTCACGATTAAGGACTTCGTTTGGGCCCGAAACTAGTCGGAGAATACCGTTTTTTTATTTGTTTGTGAGTGTGTCAATATAGACGATTATATAAGTAGTAAGTTGAGGTACTGCTCTAGCTTATAGGTATGTGTACTGTGCCAATAGTGAGCCAGTCAGTTATAGGCTGATGTTGATGAATATTCACAAAAATCTGATTCAAAACGAAACACAGATTTCTAAGCCAAAGTTTACTAAAATACTTACAACTAAATATGCTTACAATTTTAAACGACACTTTGTATGTTATTGGTACTTGAAACTTCGCTTTTCCCTTAAGGGGAGAAAGTGTCCTCTTACGTTCACAGAAGTAGGTAATTTAAACTAAACACAAGTTCAGACGTCGCATTAAGTATTCTTAAGATACTTATTACACGAAGATGAGCAGACTTCTCGCTAGGTTAACTTTGTGGGATTATGCAGTAGTCACAATCAGCTGGTTTAGATTCTTTTGCTTAATCTATATAAATAATAAATAAAAAGAAAAGTCCTGACTGACTGATTGACTCATCAACGCCCAGCCCAAACCCTTGGACCTAGAAAGCTGAATTTTTTCATAGAGGTTCCCTTTGTAATGTAGATAAGGAATAAGAAGGATTTTTCGAAATTCAACCCCTAAGGGAGTTAAATAGGGGATGAAAGTTTGTACGGGAAATCGTCACTTAACGGGTTCAAAATTTCACACAAGCGAAGCTGCGGGTAAAAGCTAGTTAAACAGAGGTACTTGCCACCTTCTAATTTTTTTTCAGCAATGCCCTGTTGGAGTATACATTTACTAAATATCTGTTGATTGAAAATGTAGGATCCCAGTTTAAAGTTTGATTATTCAAGTTTTTCAATGCCTCTGGTGTGGGACGCGACTTGTGTCGACACCCTTGCTCCATCCCATCTTCCTAGCTCGGCGGGCTGTGCTGGCGCTGCCGCTGCGGCTGCGGAGACCCTCAAACGGCGAAAATGTAGCAACATCATAGGAAACTATGACTTTCAGCCGTTTGAGGTGGAAAGGCTCGGGTCATGGGGTCCGAGTGCGCGTCTCCTTTTTAAGGAAATAGGAAGAAGACTGGTCGACACTTCACGTGACCAGAGGGCTGGCTTGTTTTTCGGCCAGAAAATTAACGTTGCCATACAACGTGGCAACGCTGCCAGTCTTCTGGGCACGTTACTAGTGGACAGCGATGCGGAGGAATATTTTGATGCACTCTTTTAGTTTTTGATAGTTTAGTCTAGGATATAATTTTTCTTTGTTTTTACTTTAGATTTAGTTTAGATTTATATTGTATTAATTTAGTTTTTCATAAATGTTACAGACTGTCATGTTGACTTATTGTTTTTCATTTTGTTTACAGGTACGATAATTGACAACATTTCATATTTTTAACCTGCATGTATTATTACGTTATATAAAAGTAAATCCAAATCCAGAGCACCCGTATTTTTCCGTTTTTCGAAATTATGTACTTTTCATTCATAAAATCAATTTTGAAATTCGGCGTATTCTAAAAAGACGTATGCGCCAAATGACGTCATACATACGGTGGAATGGCGATCTAACCTTTGCTTCACTGTGAGCCGTCAAAAATACTGTTAGTTAGATGTCACTGTCATATAACACTTGTCTTGTTTAACTTCATAAGTGACATTGACATGTCTTGTTTGACATTAAATGTTTTCATCTAAAACATTGGAACGCATAGGCAAAGGTAATTCCTCATTCCACCGTTTATGTGACGTCATCACATGTTTTTTGATTTCCATTTTTTTTCTCAGAAATGAGGAAAAGAAAAAATATAAAAAATACATATTTGAACTCAGGACACGAAAATAAAGAAACGGTATTTTTGTTTCAAGGTCGTGTCAGTTTTGAAAGTGTGCTGAGCTACATCGAGGAAAATCGAGTAAGGAATTATTGTAATACATTAAAGGCTGAATCTCTTCGGCCTTTGCCAAGGTAGATAGATAATATTAGTGTGTTAAAAAATAAACTCTAAGAGATGTGTTTAACACCTTGTATTCTTTATTGTACAGCATGGGAGTAGATATAAAATTAGTTAAGTAATTACAGAGGGTTTAACGGCTTATTGCTAAAAGCGGTATCGTCAAGACAACCTTTGGGTTGGACAAGACATGAAAAATCGAAAAAATGGGTGCTATCCGTGGTGTACTTTTATATGTATAGGTACCTGACTTGAAGATCCAAGCACCACGCGGACAAAATCGACCGACATTTAAGTAAAAGTTTCCAAAGTAAGAAAAAGCAAAAAAAAAAGGACTCCATTTTGCATATCCGCATAAATTTAATGGCCACGTGTGTCAAGTGTCATTATGAGAAGTGCACATTCTGCGTCAGGGGGCCCTACTCCCTACGCTACTCGCTCGTCCGAAAGTAGCCCGAAACGTAGGATTGAACAAAACAAGTGTCAAGTTCAACTTTTCGAACGGGTAAAAACACAACGGTAGTAGGGACAACTGTCAAATCGTGTTGTCATTCATTCTTAGTTCGGGCCCCGAAATAATCGTATGTCCGTAGGTGACAGGGAGTAGGAAACGCTCGTAACTAAGGCCGAAACCACGGACTTCGTGCTTAGGGAGTAGACCCCCTGATCCAGATAAATAATCTGTTATTTTATTTGTAAAATCGGACCTTAATTTCCTAAAAGTATTATACAATCTACATTAGCTAGATAGCTATTACAAGTCTCTGTAAACTGTAATCGAGATACGCAACAGAAATCGGATTTCTGATTCAATTAGTCTCGGATATCAGCTTTGCGATACAACTCAATTTACCCTGTAATTTCGTACTACCCTCTAATCTTTCATACCGTAATCTACGCTTTAATAATCAATTCGTGCGAGCCGTATTCTGACCATTGCTCCTATAAATTGTATCATGAGATACAGGATCTAAGTCAGGTTGGGAACAAATAATAGGGCAGAATTATGAATATAAATAAATAAATATTAGCCTATAACTGTCCCACTGCTGGGTAAAGGCCTCTTCTCATATAGAGAAGGAACGAGCATTGATCGCCACGCTTGCTCACTGCAGGTTGGCGATTTCAGACCAATAAGTCCAGGTTTCCCCACGATGTTTTCCTTCACCGTATGTCAGTGGCGTCTTGGATTGTATTATAAACGTTTTTATCATTGATTCAAAGTCAAAGTTTTTTTTATTTCAAATAGACCAGATTACAGACACTTTTAAAACGTCAAAACTAGGTGCACGGTTCCAAAAGGTAGGTTCTATGGAGAAGAGCCGACAAGAAACTCTATGAATACTCTTTTTAAAATAGTAGATCATGACAATTCCATTACAGTAGTATGAGAATAATGCAGGTTAATGTAAGAAATAAACTCACATAAGAGTAACAAATAGAAAAATATGCCTTCTAGGATTGCCATAGCAGTTAAGGGCTGACCAGTCCCGACAGACAGCACCCGTTCACGAGCATGACGTGCACATTCGCATCGCTTAGCTCAACCATATTGTAGGGAACCCAACGACCGGATATACAACGCCACCATCAGCAAGACATTTAAGTGAGCATGACAGACTCATACTATAGGCAGTAATATGACATGATTTGCCTTAGCAACGAAGAAAGGGTCGATAACTTGAGATTTTTTATGAAAAGAAGGAAATTCTATTAAATAAATTCTTCTAAAGCCTTTAGACGGTAATTGATTTAAAATGATGAAATCCTAAGAATTCTTCCCGCCTATCAAATATTATTAAAGCTGTCCCAACGTACTAAACAGATTCCTTAGAGGGACCCAATAAAAGTAAGAAAACATTTTCGTCTTTTGATCGGTACGCAAATTCTGACTTTTTGACTTAACTTCAAACAATGGCTATTCGTCCCAAAGGACGAGTACCAATAAAATATTGAAGGCACACTTTTCCAACGATAAATAAAGTTTTATTATCCACTTTGCCTAGGGTTGTCACGAACTTCAAACTGGATCAAATCCTTCGAGAGATTCCGACAGGCAGTTATAGAAAAGTTATGCTTAAGCCTTTATCAGTTAGTGGCACGAGGCCTCGAAGGCCCAGGGGTGAGTCCGGATGAGGGACAACCCTGTCTGAATATTAAGGCGTTAACACACGGTCGGGTAATCCCCGGGGATGTGAATTGTTTACGCAGTTATTGGACTTTAGATGGTTGGGGATAAATGTTTATCTGGCACTTAGGTACTTATTGTTATGCGTTTCTAGGGATGGACGGAACTGAAAAAAAAATCGAAACTTTAAGAATTGAGTAGTGTTTAGGTTTCCGTACCAAAAGGGTGCCAACGAGATCCTATTTACTAACCCTATGCCGTCTGTCCGTCCATCTGTCTGTCTGTTTGTCACGGGGCTGTATATTTTAAACCGTAGAAGGTAGTTAGTTGAAATTTTCACAGAAAATGTGTATCATTTTAAGGCAAATATAAAAAAAAAAGTCTAATCAAAAAGAGGGACCCAATACAAAAAAATCTTAAAAAAAATTACAATGTTTTTTGTTCCCCTCTCTATCTTAAAAACGGTAATACATACAAGCGTGAAATTTGGTATGGTTGTAGTCCATAAAAACAGTTATTTCACAGACTTATGGCAGTACAGAATCCTTAGTGCATGAGTCCGACTCGCAATAGGCCGGTTTTTTTTCATATTCTCTTTTTGTTTTCCCAGTTATTTATTTTTATTACAAGAGTATTTCTGGTTCGTGGAACCGGGCTTTATGCGCTGATCAGTTGGTGTATTATCATTGCTTATAATTAAACACTCACTTGCAGTCCAGCGTTGGACAAAAAAGCCCCTCCCAAGTTGCTCGTAACTGCAGATTTAATTATGCTGCTATTCACTGCTGTTTCACCGTTTATTATTGTCGGCAAGAAATTAATATTGCGATAACAATGGAAAGAACAGGCTTTGATGCAGTATGTATTTATTTATATACTCTTTATTGTACACACACCAGGTAAATAAAATCAAGGAAAGACAATTTAAATTGAAAATGCACAATGGGCGGTCTCATCGCGCAAGGCGTTCTTTTCCAGAGGGGGTTACCAGATGACAGGAATTTTCCTGATATGTCCGGAATTTTGGACGTCTGTCAGGGAAACAGGGAAAAACTAACGATCAGGATTTTTTGAAATTGAAAGGTGAATGTATGAGTAATACAAAATATTTAAGGACTAATCATTCTGCACATATTTTGAGAACCTCGTTGTCTTCACATACCACATACAACGTACAGAAAAAATGACAGGAAATTTACTGAAAGGTCAGGAACATTGTCAGGAAATCTCGTTATTTGATCTGGTAACCCTAGTTCCAGACAACCTTTGGATGGACCGAAAGAATGGAAAGAGAAAACGGGCAGTCTAGGTGTCTGTGTACATTTCGTACATAATATTACTTAGGAAGGAATATCTCCTGACCATTCTCTAAACTCTACCACACTATAATGTCGGCCACCAGTGAAAACTTCGTTATGCCAAAAGCAAAATTTTACAGGAGACGGAAAAAACTGTTTCTTGTTTTTTTTTATTATAAACTAGCTGTACCCGGCATGCGTTGCAATGCACTTTTTCCTACTTACTACTTACCTACCTTCAGAAAAAAAATCAAAATAGTTGGTAACAAAAAGTTAAAACCCTTTTCATGCATTCGGTAAACAAATGAAGAATACGGACATACTGAGATAATTTCGTTTTTTTTATAATATCAAATTTTTCTTTCATAAGAAACTTCTCCTGATTATTAGGAACATAACAAATAAAAAAAATTGCGAAATCGGTCCAGCCGCTCACGTGTGATGCCGTGACTAAGGGAAATAGGGATTCATTTTTAAATACATAGTTGAACAGTATGAACAGAACTACTAAATCATGTAATTAATATTTGAACATGAATTCTCGAAAGGTGTCAAATGCGAATTACGAAGTTTTCTTGGAAAAAATAGGTTTTTTTCGTTAAATAAGGGGTTTTCAGCAGATGAACAGGTGCATTATTCATAATCGACTTCTTTATTAGCATTAAAATTGAAATCAGACCACTTTAAAATATGAGTTGCGAGCTTTTCTTGTTTAATATGATATAAAACGTGTTTGAACAAAATTACTATGTACGAGGTTGTCACTGGTCGCCGATGTTTAAATACGTAAGAAGATAAAATAATTATTTATTTAAATTCAAGTGTCATTTTTTTTAACCTAATTAACAAAAAGCTTAACCATTAAACAACCCGTTAACATGTGCAAAAATCCACCCACATCCATGTTTTTGCACCTGTTCTGCGGAAGTGACCAGTTAATTATTACAGTTTTGATGTAACCGCTAAAATTACATCACACACAAAAAACAACCTTAAAATTATCGTATTAAGATCTGTTATCATTAAATTGTAATTACACCTGATCGGCGCGGTCGTTGACCCTGCGCAAGAGCAATCTTTAGTTCATTCACGCGCACGCGCACCTGCTCAGTTGTAGACCAATGATTTTCGTTTTAAGTACTATCGTGCACAATGGTGACTGATTGAAATTGATTTCGTATTGATCAATAAGTGTGATAAACGGGAGTTTTTGAAAATACGGTTATATTTGTGTGGTGTGCAACAGATATTAACAGGTCAGAGAATTTTTGGTACATGCAATTGATTATTGACTTCATAGTACAGTCAACGAAAGAGATATCATTGATGAGCGGTTTTTCTACGATGCGTCCTATCCCTAGCGGCTACGGGACAACACTAGTCGCTGTGAACCGGAGTAATGGACTAGAGACTTGACGTTAGCGCTTCCCGCCGAAATGTTTGCAACAGTAGTGGAAGCGTGCTGGGCCCATAACCTTATAAAACAACGGTTGACAGCAACGAACTGAACTATATTTTTAAAAAGACAGAATAGTACAGACTATACAAATAGAAAGCGCTAGTGGTATTGATATTGTTACCATACCAATAAAAGCAACAATAATTACTGTGTAATCTTAGTTGTAATATACGAGTATCTATAGTTTGATCAGTGAGTATAATTTCCACCCTAACAGTATACAGGCAGCTAATTACATTCGTATTTTAACAGAGTTATACGTGTGTTGATTGGCCAAGTCTTTGCCATCACTTGTCTGAGTGTGTCTTAAACACATTTACTATGACAGTTGCCAACATAGTGTATTGATAGCCGCTGTTTGCCTGTGTAGATCAACAACGATAACATAGCCCTCTATTGACAATGCAAGTAACACTGTGTGAAAAAGAATATTAACAACGCGTCATTCGTTCAATGCAGATGTGTTCATTTTGCAACTGTAGGCCAAACTTAAAGAAAAATATGGATCAGTCGCTCGACAGATTCGACGTCGCTAATTAACATGAATACAGTTACTGATGTTAGAGGGTCGTGTCATGTTAGTTGATCTCTATACCTAACTCTTTTGTTGACTGTACTTCGTGTTTGCAATGTTCCATTTCTTATTGCAGTAGGTACGTTTACGGACAGACCCAAATCCCTAAACTAGACAAAAAAAACCTTGTTGCTTCTTCCTCGATGGGGTGTAACATAAAATTATTCAAACGACGTCTTCAGACGTCCCAATCCCAAAATTGAACAAAACCAAGCCTTGAAATGATATGCTAAAACCTTTTTACTAACGTAAGTGTCAGTAAGTGCAAATTAGGGTCGTAAAAACAAAGGAGAACCGGAACGGGCCACCCCTCATTTTAGCCAATTGACCTTCTTGATGTCTTGTTCTCTTATTCATTCGAATTTCGAAGTCAGCACTTGTTTGCGATGCGTATGAGTGCCTCCGAGGCTTGAAGAATATGATTATTTATGGAGTATTGATATTTGTTCTTGTTTTTATTTTCTGGAAATGGAAATACATGTGTTTATTATAAGGAAAATGTGTTGATACACTACAGCTGTCCTGTTTACAAGTTAATGTAATGTTTTTTAAGACTAAATGGCGCCTCTGAGTTCCTCTGAGAAGAAAAGCTGAAAGCAACTCAGAGGTCAAGGTCTCTTTTAAAGTCCAGACATTTTGGTATAAAACTATGCGAGTGTAACAATGTAGGGCAACGTCTGGAATGGCTTTTGGAGGAAATAGCCATAGCAGGTTTGAGTTAACCTGTCCCAACTGACGGCACTTGTTAATTCAACTAATTTTACTGACGCACGTAGGCGACGTACTTGGAAGTCTTTACATTGATTGATTTTATTAGATAGGTACCATAAATAAAGAGCAGAGAGGTGGGATGTGACGTGTTTTTTCGGCAAAAAATCGGTCATGAACCTCGGAGGCAGACTGTTCACACGTTTTCTAACAACGAAACTGGGGGTCTACTGCCTAAGCACGAAGTCAATGGTTTCGGCCTTAGTTACGAGCGTTTCCTACTCCCTATCACCTACGGACATACGATTATTTCGGGGCCCGAACTAAGAATGAATGACAACACGATTTGACAGTTGTCCCTACTACCGATGTGTTTTTTCCCGTCCAAAAAGTTGAACTTGACACTTGTTTTGTTCACTCCTACGTTTTAGGGCTTGTCACACAGGATGCGTTCTGCGTCCTACGGTCCGGTCAAATCGAACGCAGCCCGCATCCTATGTAATTACGATCTGACTATGCGAGCACAAGAAAAGAACGTAGGGAACGCACCGGTCAGGCGGTCAGGGTGGGAAGGTAGCGGACGAGCTGCCCGGTTGCGGGCAGGCGGGCAGCGGGCGGCGAGCGACACGCAATCAAATATAAAATGGCCGCTGTTTGCCCTGCCCGTCAGATCGCTGGCCGTGCCCGGATGCCAAGCCCAGATCGCTGACCGGTTGCCCTGACCATGAAGTTCACATAGGATGCGGGCTGCGTTCAATTTAACCGGACCGGAGGACGCAGAACGCATCCAGTGTGACAAGTCCTTTCGGGCTACTTTCGGACGGGCTACTAACTTCGTTGACGGACTTAGGGAGTAGGCCCCCGAGTTAGACTGGAAGCTGACCCTAACATAGCTCGGACAAGGCTAGACATAACTGTTATAATTACTTTGATAATACCTCAAAGCTATTTCAATTTGAATTTCAAATTAAGTTCAAGTGAAAATTAAAGTTTTTGATACTTTCTAAGTTTAACATGTTATTGTAATAATGTAAGTAACGGGCAAAGTTTTGACGTTTATGTGTCTTAAGTTAGGTTTAATTAATTAATAAATTTCAACTTTATCTATAAACTGCAGTATAAAACTAACGGGATTAATATTCAGAGGTGATTAAAATATGGTAAGGTATAGTCCAGTCATTTAAATGTTGTATAAAACATAATTAAACCTTTGATTGATGACATTCAATGTTCTTTAAGAAAACATTAAACGAACACATTATGAAAAAACTAAAATATTCACAATTAGTGTTAAGGTTTAAAAAAAAAGATTATATAAACTCACGTCTGTATTCCCCGAAGGGTTAGCAGAGGTGAGTATAGTACACATCCACAATTCGCCGTTATGTTTACGTTCCATGTAATAGGGGGCGAACCCGGCGAACCTAATGCTATCGACCGGGCACAAATCCAGACTCCGGGCTACTACTGAGAAATGCCACACGGAAAAAACCCAATAACACTGCCCGACCTGGGTATCGAACTCAGGTCTCACGCTCAGCAGTCGCGCTTACGACCGCTAGCCCAACGAGGCAGTCTTAAAAAAGTTAGTTTTAAAAAATGTGTATGTGTAATGGATTTTTAAGGAAACCTGAAACGTTTTCGCGGTCAAATGTCTATTTACCTTTTATACAGTGTATAAATGGCTGGACTACTTATAGTGAAAGTTGCGTTAATGCAGGTCAGATTGTCCTCCGGATGTCACCACTGCGTCGACTGCCCCGAGGACACGACGCTGCACACGCTGCAGGCGTGCCCTGCGTGGGCGATGCAGCGCCGCGAACTAGTCGCGGCAGTCGGTGGTGACCTCTCGCTTCCGGTCGTGGTTCTGTCCATGGTCGGGACCGAGACTGCGTGGGAAGCCGTCGCCTCCTTTTGCGAGGAGGTGATGGCGACCAAGGAGGGAGCGGAGAGGGAGAGAGAGGCGACTGCCACTCTCTCTTCCCGCGTCAGACGCACCGGACGCCGCCGGAGGGCGCGAGACGATCTCCGGCCACCCTAATGTGTGGCCTGCGGGCGGCGGGTTAGGGGACCCGTCGCCCGACCAGTAACAGGCCCGAGAAGGCGGCGCGCCGTGTTCCACGCACGCCTCTCAGGAGGACGTGGGGCAAAGGGGTAAAGCCCCACAGAGAGAGTCAGAGAGGTCTGCCAGGGGCTGGCGGACCGAGGCCTACCGGGGTCGCGGTGCATGCAGCTGCGAATCCCGTGACCCCGGCCATAGGTCAGGAGAAGGAACACCGTGGGTTTTTAGCCGGTAAGAGTCCGGCTTAACCCTTCGCCTTCCCTGGGCGGAGGGTATCCATGAGGATTTTCGCACTAGAGAAAAAAATAAAGTAAATAAAGGTCAGATTGTTCAAGGATTGGCAGCCTGAGAGCCATAAAAAAAAATAACAATAATCTTATCATTTCTGTGATTAACAGTACTTTCTCCCAAATATTGATTCACCACAGTCGGGAACAAAATGTATGCTGTGTTTGTTCACATCGCACCTCATGTTTGACACCACGGCAGACGAGCGTCGGGGCTTTAAGTTCGATTCCCGTGCACGGATTTGTTTGCTTATAGTACTTAACAAACATTTGTATTGGAATGTATGTTTGTATGGAATTTATGAGTTTTAGTTTTGTGGATGGACGCTAAACGAGTTTGGAAGATGTTCAAATGTTGTTGTTACTTACGTATTTAGAAACAATGCGCCCAGTATAATAAGTAAGGCGACAAAACACTTTTAAAATCAAACTTTCATCTACCTCCATGCGGAACATTGACATGGTGTGAATTATTTTGTCGAATTTTCGATTAAGGTACAAGTCCGAGACGGGCTGCAAACTGCAAAAGTAGTATCGCTTGCGGTTCGATCTGCGGCTGCGGTCTGCGGTTGCAGTTTTGCAGTCGCTGTCGGAATAGCACCTTTAAAGTGCACACCTTAAAGGCGCTATTCCGATGGCGACGCGGTTGCAGTCTGCAGTTTGCAGTCCGTCTCGGACTTTGTACCTTTAGAAAGGTATGTGACATAAGTATTTAAAGTCGCAATGGTGCGTGCTATAAATTTCGTATCTAAGGGCTAGCCATAGGGGCGGCCGCCAGGGGTGCAGGACCTAGTGGGGCGCAAATAAGGCTGCTCAATACATAACCGATAAATCCTCAGCAGATCTCGCGTTAAAATATGATGTTGATTTAAATGAAATTAAATTATGTTTGGAGATTGAGAGCTACAAATATCAGATAAAATAAAAACTGCCTTAATTTTTAGCAATGTACTTACTTAATTAAATGCCTTTTCATTAAGCGTGTTATTTTGGGGGGCGATTTGATCCTTACCCTAAGGCCTCGTTTACGGAAACGCGGGGCGTCGCGCGTCTCGTTGGGCGACGCGGCCCGCACTAAATTCAAGCATATGGCGTTGTATGACAGAGTTTATGGAGAAGCGATTTACACGCGTTTGCTTGAAATGCAAGCGGAGCCCGCGGATGGCATCGCCGCGTCGCACGCGACGTTTATCGCGGCGGTGCACGCAGCGTTGCGACCAGCTATTCCTGCAATTCTCCGTTCACTATAAAACGCAGCGTCACCCGCGGCGGAGCACGCGGCGTCGCACGCCCCGCATCTTCACAAACAACATCGTACATTGCCATATGTTTGTGTTTGCGCGTGTGATGATGCGGGCCGCTGCACGCGCCGCCTGTCTGTAAACTGAAAACACGCATGACGCGCCACGAGACGCCAGGCCGCACGCAACGCGCGACGCCCCGCGTCTCCGTAAACGAGGCCTAAGCGTTCATGACCTCAGTTACGACACTGCGTCTATGTGTGCAGAATTTGACATATTGTTACCTTTTGTCGTAGCATGCAGCGCGGTCATAAAGACCAAAATATACTCGGCACATTGCTAGCTTTAATTACCTATTCAACAAGTTCTGAAACGCTTTAACAAACCCTCTAGACACTAATATTATCATATCGAAACTAATAATCTGATCAATACTTTAGTAATCCGATAATTCTCAAGACTGCCAAGAAGACTTAGTTCGTAAGCGGAACCTAGCAACTTGGTCCTTTGACCTTGTTCTTGTTCCAGTATACGAACTGACTATAAAGCTACTAAATGGTAACAGTATCTTGGACAGTGCGTCTGAATTCAGTTAACATAACATAACTTCACGCTTATACAAGCTTAGTTTTAGTATATACTAAACCTGAAACTAGTTTGTTCAGAATCACTAGGAGAATAGATTGACATATTTTTTACACCGCAATTTTTTTTCATAAATTTCTACTTTGTTTCAGTATTTTTCTACCCATAACACTTGACGGGAATAGACACCTAAAGGCTTGAAATGGTCCGTTCAATCAGTTTCCGTGTATTAGACAACCCCTGCATAGCACATCTAGGGCATTTCACACTTTACTAGGGAACTTAACGCGACATAAACTACGGTGTAACTTGGAGATTTATTAAAAAAATAACACATATTCAGGCAGTTCTGATGAAAATCTTGTTGGGGTGTCTCGGTTTTTGTATATACTTAAAATAACGTTGTATTCCCCGAAGGGTTGGTAGTTACACCCCCCTCATTTCACTGTTATGTTTAAGTTCCATGCAATAAGGGGCGAGCCTATTGTCATCAACCGGGCACAAATCCAGACTCCGGGCTGCTACTGAGAAATTCCACACGGCAAAAAGCCAATAAATAACACTTTGCCCGACCTGGGGATCGAACACAAGACCTCATGCTCAGCAGTGGCGCTTGCGACCGCTAGACCAACGAGGCAGTCAAATTAAGTCTTATGAGCGTGTACGCCGTGCTGTATTTCATAAAAAATTTCAAGTCTTTGTTTTTCGGAACGATTTTACGATGAAACTTCACACACATAAGCAGGAAACTTAGGTCTAAAAAGTTTGTAGAAAACATTTTCGATATGTCTTACTTAAAAAAAGATAATTGGAAATTTCTGTTTGTATGGAAAATTTAAAATCGGTCTAATTTAACTGTACTTAACACTATTTTTCGAAAATGTTTTCTACTAACTTTTTAGTCCTATGTATTCTGCTGATGGGTATAAAGTTTCATTAAAATCGGTTCAGTCATATCGGAAATAAGGACTTAAAAATTTGTATGAAATGCCGAACGGAGTAAACGCTCTTAATTAATGTCAACTTAATTGGATAATTAAGTTAAATGTCTAAAGTTTGTAATAATTTCGAACTTTATCCAAAAGCAATCAATCAATCAGGTTTCTTCTTGTTTTCCTTCACTGTTAATGAAAGTGATTATCAAATTTTGATTCGCACATGAATTCGAGAAGTAAAAGCAACCGCTAGGCTACATATAACATAACATAATCAGTCCATTACTGTCCCACTGCTGGGCACAGGCCTCTTCTTAGAATGAGAAGGGCAGTGATTGTGAAGGGATGTGGCTTTAATCCATCACGCTGGACTGGTGCGGATTGGCGGACACACACACCATCGAGAACTTGAAACACTTGTGACTGCACACACATTGAAAAACTTGTTGACTTAAACAAGAGTATTTATGATTAATTACGGTTTACTCACGTGCATTTTTCGGGATTGCCCGACTAGTTTCGGTCCCAAACAGAGCCCTTAATCATGAGCTGATCACGCGGCGAGGTCGCGAGTCGAACTCGAGTCATAGTTAAACGAGTTAAACAAGAGTCTTTGCAATTAGCTCCAAGCTTAGTTTGTTGAAACAGAAACAATAAGAATTGAGTAATTATACAATCAGCTCATTACTGTCCCACTGCTGGGCACATGCCTCTTCTCAGAATGAGAAGGGGTTAGGCGTTCCACCACGCTAGCCTGGTGCGGGTTGATGGACTACACACACCATCGAGAACTTTATGGAGCCCTCTCAGGTGTGCAGAACTCCTCACGACGTTTTACTTCACCGTTGACGCAAGTGATACTCAAATTCTGTCTCGCCCATGAATTCGAAGTCAGAGGTGCGGGCCGGGTTTGAACTCGGACTCTCTTACATGGAAGGCAACTGTTCAATAGCTAGGCTATCACTGCCTTCCGGCCCTGGTTCAATCCATGGTCCGGAGCGAGGGGGTATGGGAAGCAGTCACCTCCTTCTGCGAAGCAGTAATGCTAGCGAAGGAGGAGGCGGAACGCGTGAGAGAGAGGCAAACCTCACGCCCCAGCCGCCGCAACAGAAGAAGACGCCCCGGGCGTCGGGAGTCACAGGGCGATTCCCGGCCACCGTAGGCGCGGGCCTGCGGACGGCGAGCGTTGGGTGGCTCGCCGTCCGATCAGAACCAGGCCCGGGTCGACGGCGCGTTGTGTTCCACACGCGCCTCAAAGAGATGTCAGCATTGTCGACGGGGCCCGCCAGGGCCAGTGCCTGCCAGGGTTGCGGAATTTGTTTGAAAGAGTTACCGCGGCCCTGGAACGCAAAGGGCATTAGAAGGAACACGGATGGGTTTTAGTCAGTAAGAGTCTGACACTCCCATCCGCTCCACCCAGAGCGCATCCATAAAAAAAAAGGCTATCACTGCCTAGGCTAGACTGTTAAATGTTAATTAAGCTCGCTGCATACAAAACTAATCCTTTTTCCACCAACACAGAGTGAAAGATTATTTTAATGTCTGTGTAAAATATTTCTGAAGCATTTCAAAATATTCGTGCTTCATAAACTTGTAATATATTTCGGAGTACATAAACTTGGTAATATTCTTCTCAAGAGGCTTATAAACGCTCAATTTAACATCATTAGGCCAGACTGCCTCGCTATAGGCTGGAATATGCACAGTTGAACTCACTCCAATATCAGTTTCAAAGTAATATTTTTTATTAAAGAATGATCCGTAAGTTATACTAGTTCTATAATTTTTTTGTACTAGTTTTGGTTCTATTTTATCAACTTAGCACAAATCTAGACTCCGGGCTAGTTCATTCCACATGGGAAAACCGGAAAACCCAATATCACTTTGTCTGACCTGGGGGATCCAACCCAAGACCCCACGGTCAGCAGTCACGCTTGCGATCACTAGACTAACTAAGGACGCAAATCAAGTCAGTTGATGGCAATAGGCTCGCCACCTATTTATTACATGGGACTTAAACATAATGGCGAAATGAGGGTGTACGGCTGCCTACCCCTCCGGGGAATACAGGCGTGATGATATGTTTATGTAAGAGTTCATCTGTGGCATAAAGGATATGATAAAAAATTGTATGGGCCTGTACCCCAGAATATACAAAGATGAAATCTATGTAGTTTAAAAGTACCGATCTTTTATATAAAGAATAAGAAAGGCACATGCAGCTCTGTAGATACGAAAAAAAGTTATAAAGGTTTAAAAAGTTGATTTTGTTACTCAGTTTTTGCTATGATTTCACAATGTATTCAGAAAGTTATAATTTATGATTACCTTGCATTGTGAAAATACACGTTTTGACTGATTTTCTATACAAAACTTGGCAAAACTTTCATCCCCAAACCTCAGTTAAAAGAATTGGTCCTTGGCTGCTTTTCATTGTGCTAAGCCAGTGAAATTTCACCTATACTAATTTGCATTAGAAAAGTAATTTATTTGGCATCTTTTAAGCATCATAATGAATGTTGAATAAATAAAATTTATATTTCACTTTCATTTAAATACAAATGCATGTGTTTTCCTTATTTTCACATTTATTTTCCTTGTTGTTATGGGTGCTCCTAGTAATTCTAATCGCTTAGCAAGCACCACCTGGTCCTTTGAGCCGGAGTGCCAATGCACCTGAATTGGCTATGCTGCATGCCAAGTTTAGTGCAAGTGCATTACTGTTATGAAGTCAAATGTTTACCCATATACGATGAGACTGAATGGAACGAAAACTGCATATCTTCATAGAAAATCTTGTCATCGGATATGTAGTAACGTGACTATGTACGCGGACTTTAAATGTTTAGTACCTTAAGGTCTATAATTGCTTGCACATAACTTTTTCGTAAGGTCGCTCTGTCGTTCGGAAAGAACTGACAGGGCAAAGATTTTTTTCCTTAACCGGTTGCGAACCGCCCGTCGTCCCAGCACGACACTTAATTGTCTTATCTATTGTGTCTATAATTACCGTGCTTGAGGTTTTAATTGACATAAAAAGGTTAATTTAAATAGGTTTTATGCTAGGTAGTAAATTCAAGCAAATTATGTTCGCATAACTCGTCAAAATGTAGGGAACAGCTGATTTTTTTTCGCGATTTCTTGTTTGTTCCTTTAGTAAAAGTTGTTCATAATGATGAGTACAGTGACCCCTTATGAGGTTGTGCGTTATTTATGTTACACCTTGTAGTTGGGAAAGGACTAGTCTGATACTAAGTATATTTTTACTAGCTTTTGCCCGTGGCTTCGCTCGCTTTAATTTAGAATTTGACAATCAACTCTTAACACACTACTAAACTTTCTATAATAATATAATTCAATCATATTTCGAAAGACACGTGGCGCCATCTATTATCGTTGTTGTTGTTTTCCTCGGGAACAGTACTTTTTTTCGGGATGAAAGGTACCCTGTGTCGTTGTCGTTTCTATATACCTGACAACGTATAAGCAAAAGCTCAGGATGATCGGTTCCGTGGTTTAGGCGTGAAAATGTAACAAACAAACAAACTTACTTTCGCATTTGTAATATTAAATAATAAAATATAATATAAATAAATAATATAATAAATAATAAAATAAAAAAGTAAGGATAAGGATAACTCGTCAAAATGATGACAGCTGATTTTCTTTTCGCGATTTCTGGTTTGGTCCCATAGTAAAAGTTGTTCATAATGATGAGTAGGTACACATTGTAGTTGGGAAAGGACTAGTCTGATGCTATATTATTATGTCTAGATTGTCACAGTTCAAAGCTTTCACTTGAAGTGTTTTGGTAACTTGTTATTCAATTATTCATAAATAGTGAGAGGTATTACTTACATACGAGTACGTAATCTTAAAAGCACTACAAAATCACTTTCCTAAGTTGACTAGTTTGACACTTACAACTAATACTTGAAACGTTATTTGAATTAGGTATAATTTACATAACTGTCTATGAATAAACAGCTGTGTAGCACTCTCACTTGGCTGATAAGTAGGGTTGTCACCAGCGTCCCGATTTTGGCGAGACGTTCCGATTTTGCCGAGAGGTCCCGATTTTGGAATCAAAATTAAATGTCCCGCGCGGGACACGCTCAGTCCCGCTTTTCGGGGATTACTCGACAGAAATATGAACAAGTAATTCTTAAAAATAATTCTTAGTTATATTACATGGTTTAAAATTATATTCCTATGAAGACTCAACTGCCTAAATACAGGGTAAACCAGACAGTTATGCTAAAGTAAACGTATTTTCATTAAAATACATTTTCTAGGGCTGTTTTTGCTATTTATTGTCATGTAAACATAATTTAAAACTCAAATAAAAAGATAAGTAGGTATTTAAAAAACTACTGATTATATAAGTTTTTTTACTATGTCCCGCTTTCGACGAAAAAATCCCGCTATTTTACTCAAAAAGTTTCAAAAACCCGCTTTGCCGAAAAAAATATCTGGCAACGCTGGTTGTCACCCATACTATAATTATAATAAATGGTATTGTACTATAAAGGGTGTAAATGAATTCGTTTAATTCCTTCAAACCGCGTGATCTTCTGGTGACACATTAAAAACAGCGGAGGGATTTTGAAAAAAAAACTTTTTTATTTTCCTGAGTCATTTTAGAGCCGCGAGTTAACTGACTGCAAAGAGCGATATAGGGCCAGGCGTGACTGGCAAATGTGTAACCGTGCTTTCGTTATTTATACGTTGCATAGAAATGTAAAATAAAAATGTTGTCCTTAGTTTGTTTATTTACGATCACATAACCCTGGCCGCCAGAAAAAAAGACTCCCTTTGACCGCCGCGGACGTCTATGGACGTCAAACTTTTGAGCTGTAAAAAAAGTGGTGTTTTCGACGTGCCATGTCGGAGGCGTCGTGAGCACGTTTGAATTTGACGTCCATAGACGTCCGTGGCGGTCAAAGGGTTAATTGTTTTATTTTTAATAAAGCTAAATCCCTTGCGTATTAAATCTATACCAGTAGTAAGTAAATCATGTGGTTTTAAGGAATTCGTTTTTTTCGTTTACACACTGTATAGTTTGATATGTAGCCATGCGTTCGAATACTTTTTGTTTTCCCTTTACCATAAAACTAAAAACAAAAATACAACTTTACATCTGCGCAAGAGCACATAACATTGTATTGTATCATAATATTCATAGCATCGTTAACGATACGATGAGCGGTGCTTTTCATCAGCTATATTGTTGCAATCTAACCGATAGCCTCGGACCGAAGGACCAATAAATATTAATAAACTATCGATTCACTAAGTGGGCAGTTGTATAGATAATTTTTAGAGCATTTAGTTGGCTAATGTTTCTCATAAAATATTACAAGTTCATAGCTATAGTATAATTAAGTCCGCCTTATGTATCACCATTGTGCATTGAAATATTAAATTAATATGTAGGTAGTTACAACTGGCGAGGCCTAAGCTGAGCTTTGCATTTGTGTGAGTGCACATAAAATCGATTGCCAAAAAACTGTATAAACCGGTTTAACACAAGCAAAGGACGCGTCTGCATTCATTCTCACACAAATGCAAATGTATGTATGTATGCAAGTGTGTTAGTCTGTCTGTATGTTTGTTACGTGTGTTTGGCCAAACTGCTGACTAATTTTGATAAAACCTCGCTGAAAGTTAATTTGATCTTTAAAGTAACATTCCTTTTCAGCTAATTATCCCCGTTTATAATGTTAAGTATGGACATTAATACTATTTAATACCTACTATTAAAAGGAGTTCTCAGTGCGATGTTAGAAGACAGATGAGCGCAACTGCTCATCCTCCTAAAGCTTCTTTCAACTCAACTCAAAACTCATTTATTCAAAATACACTAGAATTACCTAGTTCTTTTTGAACGTCAGATTAACAAAAGACAGGCTCCCAAAAATCCCTCCCTTCACCGCTTCCTAGTGTTTATGCTGTGAAGAAGAAATGGCGCAACAAACTCCCCAGCAACACAGTTCTGTCTGTCAGGTGAATAAATTAATTGACTCTATACAAAGAAAATCAAAATATTTTTACAATAACTTTTAGTCCCCAACAAGGAATTTATCGATATCCTTACAGATAATCTTTCATCTTTCTCAAATACACTTCAATATGTTCTCCAATATACAGGGTGTTAACGAATTCGTGTAATTCCTTAAAACCACATGATCTACTACTGGTGTAGACAGACCCAGCACGGGATTTAGCTTGATTAAAAATAAAAAAATAAAATTCTTTTTTTTTCATGCGGCTTTGTTACCGATCGTATCTAAACCACCTAATAGGGATTCAGTAAAAAAAAAAGTTTTTTTTTTTTGCAAAAAAATAATTTTATTTTTGTGAACATTTCGATGCCACGCATAAATTAATGAAAGTACGGCGACACGGCTTGCAGGAACGACTAACGCGATATCGCTCTTTGCAGTCAGATAACTCAAGGCTCTAAAAACTCAAAATTTGGAAACCAAAAATTTTTTTTTAAATTTTTTTTTTGTTTGAATTTCGAAAATTCCCATTTAGGGTTAATCTGTGTCACCGGTAGATCACGTGGTTTGAAGGAATTACACGATTTCGTTAACACCCTGTATATTTTCTAGACGCAACAAGTCTAACGCTACGTGTTGCACGTGAACTTTGATATTAAATATTTCCATCGTGAATATGTCGATATAGAGAGGCACGCATCCATCATTATGAATGACATGCGATTTAATATATTATGTGCCTACCTTCAGGCTAAAGCATCATCGCATACATCTTCATCTATTCGCATAAAATAAATATCGCCTAGAGGCATCAAAAATCGTATTTATTATAATAATAGTAGGTACAATTTTGTTCAGTAGTGTTGTCAGATTCGATTTTCCGAATACCGGAACTTTAATGAAAAAATACCGGGATTAGAACATCAGGTCTTAGAAGAAAGGCATAGCAAAGGTTAAATAAAATCCTTTAAATCTAATAAAACACGCCTTCAATATAATACCACAGTCTACCTATATCTTACTCCTTACAGTCGGTCAACGTAGAACATTGTCACAGAGCAATCGTGCGGGGGGTTGCGGGGTGAAGGGGCGGAGGTTATGTCCCGAGTAGCCATACTGCTACTCGGGACATAAATTCCAGGGCTCGCACTTTTTGATTTCAAATTTGATTGATATCGTTCATAGAAATTATATTAATTTATTATTGATATGTATGTGTACCTATTACGAGAATTTTATTATAAAGTCTGTTTACTAATCCAAGATGGCGGCATACATACATTTTCAAATGATTGTTCGTGGGAAGTCATTTCCACGGTTTTCGGGGTCACTGATGCCGAAAATAACGTCAAAATCCAAATCCAAGATGGCGGCCATCAACATTTTCATCTAATCATCATGGGTGTTAATTTCATGGTTTTCGGGGCCACTGATGCCGAAAATAACGTCAAAATTCAAATCCAAGATGGCGGCCATCAACATTTTCATCTAATCATCATGGGTGTTAATTTCATGGTTTTCGGGGTCACTGATGCCGAAAATAACGTCAAAATCCAAATCCAAGATGGCGGCCATGAAAATTAGTCGTCATGGATGTCAAATCCAAGGTTTTCTGGGGTGCGGATGCCGAAAATGAGGTCAAAATCCAAATCCAAGATGGCGGCCATGAAAATTAGTAAATTAGTCGTCATGGATGTCAAATCCAAGGTTTTCTGGGGTGCGGATGCCGAAAATGAGGTCAAAATCCATTTCCAAGATGGCGGCTATTAAAATTTCAATTTAACCGTCATGGGTGTCATTTCCATGGTTTTCGGGGGTACTGATGCCGAAATTGAGGTCAAAATCCATTTCCAAGATGGCGGCTATTAAAATTTCAATTTAACCGTCATGGGTGTCCTTTCCATGGTTTTCGGGGATGCTGATGCCGAAAATGAGGTCAAAATCCATTTCCAAGATGGCGGCTATTAAAACTTCAATTTAACCATCATGGGTGTCATTTCCATGATTTTCGGGGATGCTGATGCCGAAAATGAGGTCAAAATCCATTTCCAAGATGGCGGCTATTAAAACTTCAATTTAACCATCATGGGTGTCATTTCCATGATTTTCGGGGATGCTGATGCCGAAAATGAGGTCAAAATCCATTTCCAAGATGGCGGCTATTAAAATTTCAATTTAACCATCATGGGTGTCATTTCCATGGTTTTCGGGGATGCTAATGCCGAAAATGAGGTCAAAAACTATATGCAAGATGGCGGCCATAAAAAAATTCAAATTAGCCGTCATGGGTGTCAAATCCATGATTTTCAGGGACGCTGATTACAAAAACAAGATCAATTCTCAAACACCAAGATAGGGACCACGTTTTACCTGGCAAATCTCAATTAACTGGTAAATTTTTTTGACCGCCTTTTATTATCGAGGAATACTTAGGCTTTATTTCCGGCATCAGCACCCACGAAAACCATAGAAGTAATAACCATGAATAATAAGTAATTTTCTATGACTCCATCGTAGACTTGCGAATAATTTATGACTCTTACCTACCCCCGCAAGCGTTAGCCACTGCGACTGTAACCTCGACAAAATTTGTAGTTTTAAATATTGTTAGAATATTCCAGGATAAGATGGCGAAACTGCTGCTACATACCTTTGCATTATTTTGTCAATCGTCAAAATTACGCATGCGTGGTTTTCTTTTTGCGTGTCACTGTTTCTATAAAACGTTAATTAATTTGGACGTTTGTTTGATAAAGTTTGTGTAATTTATTTTATGTGACAAACCTTTGACAAGTGTTACCAATTTTGACATTTCATAGGACCTGTCAAATGTATGGGCGTTGACCCACTGTATGTAGTAAGTAGGTACACTGTGATAATACTTTGATGAACTAGCGGTATTTAAAGGTGGGTACTGACCGGTGTTATGGGCCGTAATGTACCATTCGCAGCGAGCATGTTACGTTACGCCATGTTCTAAACTCCGTGTAACAAGCTCGTTCCTAACTCTTTGCTCGCCCGTGCTCCAGATTCGTTGCCACTCGTAGTCAAGATGTCGGACGACGAACTTGTGTTTGGATCTTTGATTTTACTCAATTATTGTATAATCCAAAGTAAGAAGAAAAAAAAAACTTATCTGGTGGTTTGTCATTTATAACAATGCGCTCGTGATGACTCGGTGCGACGTGCTGACTGAAGCGCGTAACACTCAAAGGATTCGCCAAAAAACCGACTCCGGGGTGGAGCACTCGCAGCGAGCCGCTCGTTGCTCGTTACAAGCGCCTTGTTTCCCCGTACTGACTGCACGAACGGTCTCTGTGTAACACGTTACATTACGCCCCGTGACGCCAGTCACCCATTTTACCAGTCACCCACCTTTAGGCATCCAGCTTAGGGGTGCTGGCGGGACGCGACAATTTCATTAATGAAATTTTGTTTACTCCAATGGGAATATGCATGTAACTTTTTTTTTCTCTTAATCAATAAAGCACATTAATATAAACCCAAGAAAAGTAGTAAAAGTTAAATATTATTTCTTGCTCAAAACAATTATTAAACTTCAACAATTTTCTTCTACAGTTCAAACGTCCTTTATTGTCGCGGTCATAATGTGACGTCATAATCCAAGATACTGCTTTGTTTACATCTCTTTTTTAGCCACAAATCATATAAATTAAATTATTTCTTGTGCTTTATTCAAGCAGAAATCGCACTTACTAACTTAACCTCAGTGAGAAATCAAACAGTTTGCTAAGAAAAGATTATTTAAAGATTTATTCATATGGATTTTGATGTCACTTCCGGCATTTTCGAAGACGACGCGTTTTGAGATTGCGTTCCGTTCCACGAAAAAAACGTAACATAAAACAATGAATTGTAAAATAAGTAATGAGTTAAACAATGTAAAAAAAAAATGCAATTTGTGTCTTGACTCCTATACAATATACAGGGCGTCCCACGACTTTGCCACATGGAGGGGAAGTACCTTAAATACTGTAGATAGAAAAATTTACTGAATGAAGACTTCATTTTTATTTTAAAAACAATACGAACTGCATTCAAAGAATTTTAAATAATTACCTGTCTGAACCGGGAATCGAACCCGCTAAATGTGAAAATAAAAAAACTGTAATTTTATTGTACTAATCGCAAGGCTCGATCAGATACATTTATTTCTTCTAGATAACATAGCATCTAAAATAAAAGGAACACCATGAAATTTAACATTTAATTTAAAATTTTGTTCAGAATAATGAATAGCATTTTCTCTATGTCGTGCTTATACTCGTAACAACTGACATGATGTACATGTACTACTTACTGCTTTATTTACTATATCGAAGTATTACTTCAATATTCACCATGAAAAATAAATAAACCAACGATAAGCGAGATTATTAAAAGAGTTACAATAGGAAGATACACATTTTGAGCATTTAATAAATTAAATTGTTTGTATGTAAGTTGCAGTTAAACGTGTCTCATTATTTCAAATAAATGTTAAATTTTATGGTGTTCCTTTTATTTTAGATGCTATGTTACTTAAAAGAAATACATGTATCTAATCGAGCCTTTCGATTAGTAAAATAAAATTACAGTTTTTTTGTTTTCACATTTAGCGGGTTCGATTCCCGGTTCAGACAGGTGATTATTTAAAATTCTTTGAATGCAGTTCGTATTGTTTTTAAAATAAAAATGAAGTCTTCATTCAGTAAATTTTTCTATCTACAGTATTTGAGGTACTTCCCCTCCATGTGGCAAAGTCGTGGGACGCCCTGTATATCTAAATAATGAAAGAGTTTTGAATTACATGCATATTCTCTATTGAAGAAAGTACTCGATATTCTTTTCTTGTAGTTCACTGTTGGACACGGGCCTCTTCATACGATAAACGATCGTGGGCAATAAGCTGATTTAAATGACAATATTCCTCTCACGTTCGTCAAATATCGCAGAATCAAAGTATTTGTCTGGTGTCAGTAATCCGTAATCCCAATTCCCGACGGACACAGTTCAGTGTCTGGATGTTGATCTCTATCTCAGGTTTAAATAATTTACAGTACTAAGACATAAGTTATGTGCGCTTCGGCAATTTTCGAGTTTTTCAATTTATGATTCAGGCTTTTTTCAGTTTTGAATTTGTCAAAGTTTCATTACACTCTTGGTGAATATGCCATACCTTTACTTTTAATTTCATTTTCCCTTTGTAGTCACGGCTCATCTTCCGTGCGGAAGATGTCGGTCCTTTGGAAGGCATACACGGGGACACAGGTCCAACGCGCAGAGGCCCCTTTGAGAACTTTAATCTAAAATGGGGTGGGGCACCAACCGGGGACTATCCACGGCTGCACTATTGGAGTACACTCATGGACCGTCCCAGGTGGGTGCAAGACTATTGTAAAATATGGTAAAAAATATCTGGTCTATGGGAAGGGGTGTTAGGTGGACTAGATAACTTCTATTGCCGGAAGAAAACGGCGTCTGTCTTTCAACATTTGATAATTTCATTTATTATTATTTTATATTTTAAATGCGAAAGTAACTCTGTCTGTCTGTCTGTTACGCTTTCACGCCTAAACCTCTGAACCGATTTTGATGAAACTTGGTACTTTTATCCGGAAAATCGCGAAATATCTACGCAATAAACGACATCCACGCAGACGAAGCTGCGAGCGACCTCTAGTATAACTATATGTAACTAATCGAATTAAATCATAATTTATCCGTGGTATTGTTTGTTTAATATAAAACATTGCCCAACACTAAGATTTCTCTTGTATCGTGGGTGCGCTTACAGACATAAATCTCACATACACAAACGCCCAGACCCGAAACAACCATCTGTAGGCCATACAAATTTTTGTTCCGTGCGGGAATCGAACCCGCGTCACGCAGCGCAGCAGTCAATCGCTTAGCCACTGCACCAAACGCGTCGTGGTATTCCAGATTTAAAGCTCACCTTTAAGGTAACTAATGTCATCCTAAACCTGCGCGTGGGCACAGATCACACCGACGCACGCGCAGACAAAAAAACTTAGGCCCTGCACAGACGACGGACTTTTTGTCCGGCGGACTGCCGCGGACAGGAATTGATGTGGTTGGTAGTCTTTGCCGGTCGCGAAATTTAACACGGACTCAACGCACACGTAGGTAGTTTTGTCTGTAGTTGTGGTTAGAACTCTAGTTTCTGAGATGGCAACAACTACCAACTACTTTCATTCTTGTCCGTGGTAGTCCGTCGGACAAAAAGTCCGTCGTCTGCGCAGGCCCTTAAAGTAACAATTACCGTCAATTAATTAAGTCCTACTCAGACAGTAGGTAAAGACTTTATTATCCCAACATGGACGTAATTAATAGTTTAATGTAAAACTTTTGAATTAAAAGGTCTTATGTAGGTGTAGTGCACGATTTACTGGTGTTGTGTTCCTAGTATGGAATCTATTTGTCCGTATGTCTTATTTTTATTTTGCAATGAAGTGAGAATCCTTACTTACCATGAAGTCGAATGAGGAATGAATGAATGAATCGTACATAGAGATAAAAGAAAAAAAAATTGCGTGCGCGTTCTTCGCTACGGTATTAGTTTAAGTATCTTGTTATCTGGGGTGCTTGAAAAGAGCCTCCACGAGTGATGATTCTTAAGTACGTCCGGCGCACCCTGGGCAGTCAGCCCCGCTACTAACCTTGCTGACTGGCTAATCTTTTCACCACAGCATGAACTATTCTCATGTAGCTCGTGCTGACACGAGAGAGAGAAAAAGATCTTGTTATCTAATTAACTAAATTGGTATTATTATAGGTATTTTTTTATTGTAATATTTACTATTAATAATACCTAGTAACCCTGTGAAGGTAATTCGAAATAACAAAATGTGTTAAAAAAAAAACCAAAAAGATAAACTTGGCGCATAAAATAAGTTCTTCTTCTTCTTCTATCGTGTCGACACGAGCTATACAAGAATAGCTCAAGCCGTGGTGAAAAGATTAGCTAGTTAGCAAGGATGGTAGCGGGGCTGACTGCCCAGGGTGAGCCGGACATACTGAAGTATCGTCACTCGTGGAGGATAAAATAAAATATAACGAACTTTTTTACTAACGTATTGTATAACATTTGGAAGCGGAAACCGACATATCCGTCGTCATACGTTGCACATGCACACCCTTCAATAGAGAGGGGAACAGTCCCGGGAATGTCCGGGATGGATGGTAGCCCATCAAGTGAGACTTCCGCAGGGCTCGGGAACCGTGGCCGGTATGGACCGGTCACAACCACTATTAAAATAGGCGCTAGCGCAAGCCAAAGCAGGAAGCGATTTTTTATTTAGTTATTTTTTCTGTAAAAAAATCCTTCACCACGTTCAACAGTTAAAGAAAACGGGTTGATAGAGAAAAAGATGAGATAATACACGATCAGTTTAGCATCATACTGAAAAAAAGAAAAGCAGACTACTTTTCTTAAATGGAAGTTAGAAAAAAACGTTATTTTTATTTATTACTTAGCCTATATTGTCCCAATGGTGGTTAAAGGCCTCCCACATATTTTTCCACAACTCTCTATCCCTTGCCTTTTCCGGCCAATCCCTCAGAAAGACGTGCAAATCGTCGCGCCAGCCTGCCTTGATAGCGACGTCCTTCTTCAGGCACCCATTGCGTAGCAATTCTAGCGCACCTTTCTGGATGCGTTCTAATGTAACCTAGAAAACACTACAAAAATTAAAAACTGAAAATTGTCAACTATCAACAAATAAAGGGCAGTCATATTAATAAAACCGGATGTTGTCAACTTGGCTTGTTCCTAGCAGTAGTACGAGAAGCTTAACTCATTTATATTACGCTTACTAATGAGTACAGAATCGTGACAAAAAAATAAAGGTTTATTTGCAAGAAAATAAACGCTTTTCTTATAACTTGTGGCACACAAAACTGAATCTTTAGTGTCGGTTACATTGTACAGCCCACGGGCAAACAGACCGACAGACAAAGGTCAATATTGGATATCTGATATCTACCTAAGACTAAACCGATTTATTTAATATCGAAATCAATATCGCTGCCTAGTAACGAAATCACGGTATCATGATCTTTGTATTATTTGAACTTTTATCGAACGGAACTTGAAATTTTCTTACTTGGTTTTAGAAGTAACTTATATTTACCTACTTCGTTCTGTCTATCCTTTTTCTAACTATGTTGGGGTCAGCTTCCAGTCTCAACAAATGCGGCCGAATACCAATTTTACACAACCAACGCAGGTGAACGAGCTCCTTTACATCGATTAATGAAAAGTTACAACGATAATTTTGCTGATATCGACATATTTGCTTTGTCACTCAAACAATTCAAAAATTGCATTTCTGATAAATCTGACTGTAATTCCCTATAATGTCAGTTGTATTCCTAATTACCATATTCAATTTATTCACACAGTGTTCGTAAATCACATAATTTACTTTATATTTGTATTTATTAAGTATTAATACTTAGACAGACAGTTTTTTATGCAAAAGTTTGCTTGCAACTTGTTATTTTTTTTAACTACTAACATTACTCGGTGGATAACGGTGCTGGTTGCGTGATTACTTAAGTGTTTTATAAGTTTTTTGTAGTATTAAGCATTATTACGCAATTGTTTGTTATCCTCAAGAAATAAAAATACACGAAGCAGATACCATGAGACCTCCGCAACCCAGTTACTAGGCAATGCCGATATTCTTTTAGACCGGTTGTCACATGTTCGGGCTTCTGACTACCCGTAACGACTGTAACAGGGTTGTTGCTGATGCATATTTTTTTCACATCAGCGGATGCTGATGCTGATGTTTTACCACTGACATCAGCGGATGCTGATGCTGATTCTCATTATTTTCTTAAAAAAGCAGGGAAAAAGTAGTGACCATTTTGAATATCTATCCAAAAGTTGCACAGTTTTCCTTGGTACTGAAATAAACGATTGTCTCATCAATGCGGATGCTGATGCTGATGTTGAAAAAGATGCTGAATATCAGCGGATGCTGATGCTGATGCTGATGTTCGCAACAACCGTGATATGTATTCGTATGACAACAAAGAGCGACGGCGACGGTTTAACGTGCTCTCCGATACACGGGGTCTCGAATAGTCACTCATCTACGAACCTTGCAAATTATAGGAAACGAACGATCCGAAACTACTTCTGAAAAAATGTTTATCACAGTGCAGGAGGACTGTGTTGGCTGGAATGTGATACATTAAAAATTATTATTATACCCTTTTCATCGTAAGGTGAGTAATAGAGATTTCCTACAAAACGTTACCATACAAAGAATATCAAATATTTAAAAAGAAACAAAACATGGATAGTATTAATAAAATAAAATAAACTTTATTTCGGATAAGTAACATCCATAGTTGGTTATTAAAAAAGAGAGCAAGAAAGTTCTATGTTAGTTAAAAACTTAATATTTAGTTACCAGTTCATTGTTCGTCATGCATCTTTGAACAATGGCATTCATCAAAGAAGAGTCGTATCTCCCTGCTATGGTCCTCAGGATGAAGTTGGAGCTGTAGTAGGATGATGTAGTAATTTCACGATTTTTGATGATGTCCTTTACGTTTTTTCGTTAGCAGTCTCTTTACGGCTACAATTTACGAAACGACTGCTATGTCAGGACTCATCTTTCGTTGAATTCAGAATAATTGGGCTGCATTTGCTCTTTCAGATTTTTATACACGGTCCATTAGACACGGCATAGTCACCCTCACGTCAACCAGGACAAGATAAGGGACTATTTTTTTTTACCGGGAAACACGGCACACTGTCTTAAAACCTCAAGCACGGTAATTATAAATGAGAAATAATAAATCAAGCCACAAATTTATTTATTGGCCACGTGACCAAACTTCTCATTTTATAACTAAGCAACGGGAAAATGAGATAACCTCTAATAAACTAATTCGACTTTTTTACAACGCCAACTAAATTTTTGGGCACCCCGACACGGATAGGTTAGGTTCGAAGGGGATGACGGGGGGTAGAGTGAGCGAGCAAAGCGAGCGAACGAAGCCCCCGTCATCCCCTTCGTGTTAGGTTACTTTAAACCCTGCAGACAGAAATAGGTCGTCGACTCTTTTTGTTTTTCATTTGTTTTTATTGTGAAAATGAAAGTGGGTGACGAACAGTGGCTTATATAGAAGATAACTAGTGGCTAAGATAGTATCATTCAGACGCTCGTTAATTGTGGCTGACTTAGTAATTTAGAAGCCAATGTAGATTTTTAGAGGCGAATAATGCCATTAAAAAGAAGTCTGTTTAATTAGCACCCATTATAAATTAAGTGTCGTCCTGGGACGACGGGCGGTACGCAACCGGTTAAGTGCTCATACCAAATAACGGTACATACTTTATTTTTTTAATGTTGGACATTGAAAAAAGCGACTAATTACCCTGAAAGCCAGACACCATTAAACATCTAACTTTAGCAGACCCCTAAATCGCGGATGCACTAAAAGCTAATAAATCTCAAAGCCAAGCACGGCTTAGATTTATTTGCGTGTGATAGGACGTACTAATGGATCCCTCTGCTTTCGCCCTTTTTTTTACTTAGCCGGGAGATTTTACAGTTAGGCCATACTGCATAAGCGGTAGCGATTAAGAGCGTGTACGCCGTACGGCATTTCATACAAATTTTTAAGTCTTTGTTTTTCGTTATGACTAAACCGATTTTGATGAAACTTCACACACATAAGGAAGATAATTAGATCTAAAAAGTTAGTAGAAAACATTTTCGAAATGTCTTACTTAAAAAAAGATAATTGGAAATTTCTGTTTGTATGGAAAATTTAAAATCGGTCTAATTTTATTGTAACACTATTTTTCGAAAATGTTTTCTGCTAACTTTTTAGTCCTATGTATCCTGCTGATGGGTATGAAGTTTCATTAAAATCGGTTCAGTCATATCGAAAAATAAGGACTTGAAAATTTGTATGAAATGCCGAACGGCGTACACGCTCTTAAACAGGCATACAATTATGCAAATACAATATTGAGTTTTAATTTCGTTAATTCAAACTAAATATTGTATTTGCATATTTGTATGTTATGGATTTCCGCAAAGTAATGCCTGATTCCATTATTTATTCAGATTAAACAAACGTTAAATATCACAATTTAAAGTAATTGTTTTATCCATATTTCAACCTTTGTTGGTCTATTATGAGCGATCCTCGCTTTGTTGACACATACATCATCCATTGTGCTCACATAATTTTAAGCACTACATTGTAACAATACCCGACTGTACTTGAAATTATTTTAAAAGAGTATTCATGGAGTTTCTCGGTGGCTCTTCTCCATAGGACCTACTTTTTGGAACAGTGCACCTAAGTAGTCAAGACGTTTCTTAAGGTAAGGGCACACGGCGACACTTTACACTCGACACTCAGTGTCGACACTGAGTGTCATAGTGTGTACATCGCCGTTACACTGAGTTCCGCATGAGTTTGGCTTTAATTTCAGTGTCGCGATTACCGCGTGTCGAATGTCAGTGTCACCGTGTATACGTACCTTTAGGTTCATGTATTTATTGTACCTATTCGAAATAAAAAACTTTGAAACCGATTTTCTATAATCACAGATTTCAAAACATTATTTATCTTTTATTAGTTCACTATATCCAATGTATCTTTATCTTTGACAAAAGTAAGACAGCAAACCAATTTATCAGTAAGCAAAACGTAAAGTTAATTTCATGCAAATGTTAACTAAAAACTTGAAACAGCTTAAGCAATTCTTAAGGGATCTACACATAAACGCTGCATACTGGCTATGGCTACCTAAAGGTCACAATAGCATGATCCTACACTGCCTGTGTCATAAACTGACGACGCTCGTATCTCAGTACAATTGCGACAAATGCATCGTTTCACGGGAGCCTGTCGACGCGGCAGTTAGCCCGGCTTGTGACTTCCAGTGTAGAAGCCCCTTTACAAGCCATCTGTCACTACAGTAATATCTTGCAGTTGTATTAGACCTATTCATCAGCTGAGACAAACGGAATCTTCGCGTATATATCATTTACGCTTCTTGCTTCTACGGGCTGATTAAAATTACACAGAGGAATAAACAAATGGAGTAGTTATGTTCCTACCTTAAATAACTCATACCATTTGGTTTTACGTGAATCAGAATATCGTTTATTCGAATTAGACTAGAAATCCTTTTAATGATTTTTGAACGTCAAACAATAAAACACAGGCCCAAAAACGCTCGCCCTTCACCCCTAAGATATAAAAAGGCTGGAATTAAACGAAAAAAAAACCCACAATCTTTCTTGTTTATTCTTCTCAATCGAAAATATCAAATTAGAACCATTAAACAAGTAGTAACTTATCAGTGTCTGTTATAATTTCAATGAATATAATATAATAAATCTTTCAAAACGGATACCAGGGGGCCTACTTCCTAAGTCACCAGTTCGAAAGTAGCCCGAAACGTAGGAGTGAACAAAACAAGTGTCAAGTTCAACGGACGGGCAAAAACACATCGGGTAGTAGGGACAACTGTCAAGTTGTGTTGTCTTTAATTTTTAGTTCGGGCACGAAATAATCGTATGTCCGTAGGTGATAGGGAGTAGGAAACGCTCGTAACTAAGGCTGAAACTACCGACTTCGTGCTTACGGAGTAGACCCCCAGGCGCTGAATTGCTTGCGTTACGTTTGGCTGAACTGACGTCTGTCGCCACGGTAACATACGCCTGTATCTACTCCAGACGTCGTCTGACGAGCGTATTGGCCCGCTCGTTATCACTCCATTTATTTACTACTCCGTAGCAAAATTGCCTCACTTTCTACTAAAAATAGGTAGTCTTAGCTATAGTAATTCCTTATAAAGGTAATAAAAAGCGTTCTCACAATTTATCAGTATGTATCAATGGTGCTAATGAATGATAGCGATACGGTAGAAACCGCTTGGTTCCCATCGAACACTATTGTTCTGTGATAGACATCTGGTCTAGTTTGTACGAGTATCTATCTGTCTGAGCTAGTTTTTTAGTTTTGCTAGATATTGTTTTGCAAGTGATTGGGTTGAGAGATTGGTGTATTTATTGGAAAATAGTTTATTGTTCTCGTTGCTAAACTAAACATATTTAAATTTACACGATTGTTATTACTTTGCTCAATAACCGCTCCAAGCGTTTATTTATCGGCAACATAATAAATAAACTCTCAAATTGAGAAATTTGTCCCGTTTGTGGACGGGCTAGAATATAAAACTTCCTCATCGCACGCTGGGAATAGACGTGTGTTGTAAGATTCAACAAAACACAGCATGCTTTGTGGTAGGATCTATACGGTCCGCCTGGCTACCTACCACCCGCACATTAAAGTCCGGTGCCAAGCAGTTTACTGTGTTCTGTCGTGTGTACGTGAGAGCCAGAGGGGTAAAGAGGATTCCCTCTTTATATCTGTTAGAGCCCCCGCAGACCACAGACTGTCAATCGGCTGATAGTTTGGTTGTTTCTTAATCAGTATGATAATCGATTTGTGTGCTCCATTTCAGCCTCATGCTGCGCTTACCATCAAAAGCGATGACCATCCTACGCAACCAAGTCAAATAATAATAAAAGAGAAATAAGAAACATTGTTCACTGAAATAGATACTTCAACAAAACAAAATCAAGAAAAGAAACACTTTGCTACAGTATTCAATTCACAAACTCCTCTCACGCCCGATTTAACATCGAAAATTTAAATAAAAACTCACTGAAAGAATAATATTGCTCAACAACTTGAAACGAAAGTAAAAAAAGTTTCAGAGTTGCGTTCGGGAACGTTTAAGTTCATCCATTCCACTTTGTAGTTCTATATTCAACTTCTCCACACGTATTTGGTGCAAGTTATAAGATAATAGAGATTTTTTGTAGCAAGCATATTTAGGTAATCGGTGTTGGTGTTCAATGCCTCCAACAGTGACGATACTTAAGTACGTTTGGCACACCATTGGCAGTCAGGCCCGCTCGCTACCTGCCTTGCTGCCTGGCTTATCTTTTCACCATGTACGCGCCCTTCTCGTATAGTTCGTGCCGACACAAGAGAGAGGAAAAGAGAGAGATCAGTGTTAATCGCTTCGAATAATGCTTATCTTTCTATTCGTCTATCTATCTTAAGTAATTAATCCGGAAACTGGCCAAGCTCCGCCTTTTAAGCTTAATCTTTACATTATTTTTAGCAGGGTTTTTCAAATATCTACATCATTCTTTCATTTAAGTAAGATAACTTTAACCTTACACCACCGCAATCAAATATCGTTTTCTCCCTGCATCTTAATGTTAGATAGAGAAAAGCTATGCAACAAAAAGTAAGTAATATCTACAAAATATAAACGAATTTCAAAACTTTTCTATTTGACTGCTTGGAGATGGTTTTCGCGGACCGTTTCTACGTAACCGAGCAGTTTTTGGCGAGACCTCCTCTAGGTCTTCAGCCAATGCAGGGCACGTAAAAAACTTAACCTAAACTAATAACGACTACACTAACATCTGGAAATGTCAAAACCTAGCGTGACACACTATCCGAACAGTAATTTTAAACGTCGCTTTTTCCCACATCTTGGACCAAACCCGGTACTGGGCAAAATCGTATTTCCCATACAAACGAGCCATTTGTTTAGTGGCGCTCGTTTAGAAAATTGCATTCTACTTGTATTGCTGTTTGCATTTATTGCACGATTACGGAAACATGTACAGATGAGTTGCCTGTTGATCTTTTAACGGAAATGAAAGTCTTACATATGAGGAGTTTTTGCAGGGTCTATTATACTTAAAATTGCTGTTCGTGAGGTCGTCTAAATGTATGATTGACTAGATGGGTTCTTGTAAATCACACCATAGCATCACCGCTATCGTTATTTGTTAAATCTATGTAAATAAAAAGAAAACTCCTGACTGACTGACTGACTCATCAATGCCCAGCCCAAACCCTTGGACCTAGAAAGCTGAAATTTTGCACAGAGGTTCCCTTTATAATGTAGACAAGGAATAAGGAAGGATTTGTCCAAATTCAACCCCTAAGGGAGTTAAATAGGGGATGAAAGTTTGTATGGAAAATCGTCACTTAACGGGTTCAAAATTTCACGCAAGCGAGGTTGTGGGCAAAAGCTAGTAAAATAATAATTGACTAGTTTACATTCATAAAACTACACTCGGAAGCAATGATTCGGGTCACCAACATAAACCATAATGTCTCGGAAACTAAGAATACTAGTTTATTCAAATAAAAAGTATTTCATAGACTATTTAGGATTTTTTATAAATTTTATTTGAGTAACATTAAATAGTCTATAAAATGGTTTTTATTTGAATAAGCTATCATTCGTAGTTTCCGTGATATTAACGTTTATATTGGTGACGTGGATTTATTGCTCTAGAGTTTATTTTGAAATTTTGACCAATCATCACTTACTTTGATGATGACTTAGGCCGGGCGCTCATTGTGATTTTTTGTCAACCTTATTTTTACTTTATACGAAAACCGAGATACCCCAACAAGATTTTCATCAGAACTGCCTGAATATGTGTTTTTTTTAGTAAATCTCCAAGTTACATCTTAGTTTATGTCGCGTTAAGTTCCCTAAAAAAGTGTGAAATGCCTGAGATGTGTGCTATGCAGGGGTTGTCTAATACACGGAAACTGACCGAGAGGACCATCTCAAGCCTCAAAGTGTCTATTCCCGTCAACTGTTATGGGTAGAAAACTACAGAAAAAAAACAGAAATTTATGAAAAAAAATAATTGTGTAGTAAATATATGTCAATCGATTCTCCTAGTGATTCTGAACAAACTTTTTTTTTTTTTTTTTTTTTTTTTTTTTTTTTCTATTGGACTGCTGTAGGTCGTCCTAGGGGACGGTTTCTACGTAACCGGGCAGTTATTGGCGAGACCTGAAGGGTCTCCAGCCAATGGGGGGGAAGTAAAATACTTAACCTAAGCTAACTACTTGTACTACACTAACATCATGACTACCTGCAACAACAGCACTAAGGGCGACCCCTAGTGGGACTCGGACCTCGGCTTAGGGCGTTGCTGGCGTGGACATAGGGGGGGGGAGACAGCTTGATGAGGGCTGAATTATCGGTGTGACTGCGGAGTCTGAAGAGACGACCGGCTCTACGACGGGAGAGCTCGGTGGATCGTGACCGGCGGCGGTGGGACGTCGCGACGGGCCTCGTCGGCGAGGACGGTATGCCGGACGGCGGCGGACGTTGTGTAGTGTGCTGGTCGATTTACTCGCCTCCTGGAGGAGGGTTATTTCGTCGTCGGGTTCTAAAAGTGTGTGCCTGGGACGGCGAACTTTACTTATGAGAGAGGGACTGTAGTCGGCCGCTGCGGCGACTAGGGGGTTCGGATGGCGGGGGGCATTGTCGAAGTAACGCTTGGAAATGCGTTTGAGGTATTGCCTGATGGTTGGCATTTTTAGATCGAGATGGAGTTGGACGTTACGCATGAACCACGGGGCAGCCGCGGCTCTGCGCAACACTCGATTCTGGAGGGTTTGGAAGGAATTGAAGCGACAAGGCTTAACGTGTGCGAACACGACGCTAGCGTAAGTCAAGATGGGGCGGATGCACGTCACGTAGATTCTCAGCTTATTTCTAAGTGACAATTTACTGCGCGCTCTAAGGATGGGGTGGAGGCGACCGACAGCGAAAGCGGCGCGAGCGCGCACCGCTTTGATATGGTCTCGGAAACTCAGATGGTGGTCGAGGATAACCCCCAGGTATTTGGCTTTCATCTCCCAAGGGATCTGTTTGCCGAACATGAGGACAGGACGGATGTGGGTGTGGGAATCACCGTGTCTCTCGAAAAGAACGGCTGCGCTCTTTTCGGGATTCACCTCTATTCTCCATTTCCGGAACCAGACCCCGAGGGTGTTGGCTGCGGTTTGAAGGGTTCGAGAGATGCTATCGAGACTCCTACCGGAATAGTAGATAGCCGTGTCGTCGGCGAAGAGAGCCAACTTGGCCAAGCCACGTTTGGGAATGTCGCTGGTGTACAGCGTGAACAGAAGGGGCGATAGCACGGAGCCCTGAGGGACGCCGGCGCGAATGGGGTGAGGGGACGAGAGGGTGCCTTCTAGGCGATAGCGGAAGGAGCGATCCGACAGAAAGTCTCGAATGATGAGCACGAGACGGTCCGGCACGTTGAATTGGTACAGTTTGTATAATAAACCGTTGTGCCAGACCTTGTCGAAGGCTTTCGCTACGTCGAAGAAGAGCATGCCCGTTTTGTACGAGCGCATAAAACGGGAGCTAATGTGTTCGACTATGCGGTGCAATTGTCGAATGCAACAGTGCTGGGTTCGAAAACCGAACTGTTCGTCGGGGATGAGTTTACGGGAGTCAGCGAAATCTTTTAAACGGATATAAATGAGACGCTCATAGATTTTCCCAAATACATTGAGAAGGCTGATGGGGCGGTAACTAGTGGGCTCACTCTTGGGTTTGCCGGGTTTGGGGATACCGATAACGGTGGCTTGTTTCCAAGCTTGCGGAAAGATGTTATTACTCAGAGCGCCATTGAAGATGGCGGTCATGAGGACTAAGAGCGGGGCGGAAAAGTGTTTGATCACCTTATTGGTGATACCGTCTGAGCCGGGGGCTTTCCTAGGTTTGAGATTCCTCACTATCGTGTGGACCTCGTCTACGGTGATGAGGGGTAAGGGATCGTCGGGGTCTTCATCGGGAGGGAGGGAGGCCCTACGTTCGACCTCGCGATCCACCTTGGAAAGATGGACCGGGTCTGCGGGTTGGGTGCTGGGAGTACATTGGGCTTCTAGACTGTCGGCTAGACATTCGGACTTTTCGTCATCTTCAAAGGCCGGCCTTTGGTTCGGACGATTGAGAGGGGGAGTTGAAGCTACACAATCGGATTTTAGATTTCGTTGTAATTGCCAGAAGGCCAGATGGGATGGCTCTAAGTCGCTCAACATCTTGTCCCAGCGGGCTTCCCGAACCTCCCGTACACGTTTCTTTACAGCACGCTGTAGAGAACGCATATGGGCGCGGTTAGCTTCGCAGGGAAAAGTGTCATAGGCACGGATGGATGCGTTCTTCTCCGTCAGCAGTTCACGCACATCGTCCGGCAGCTTCCAGCGGTGTTCGTCCACCGCTGGAACCTGCCGTGAACACTCGTTCACCACGGACTGTACGTGACTGGTAAGGGAGTCGATCGCGCCCAGCGTGTCGGCAATCGTAACGATATCGTCGGGGATGGAATCTAAGTGAACGGACGAGGAAGACTTGAGGCGCTCCTCTAGTTTACCCCAGTCCGTGACAGTTTTGGTCGGGGCGGGTTGTCCAGGATCCGGGGGACCACCCCGGGGACCTAGGTGAAGGACTACGGGGCGGTGATCGGAGTCTAGCTCTTCATGCGTCTCTATAGAGCGTAGACCGAGGTTTACGTTCTTTAGAAGCGCTATGTCAAGGACATCGGGCTGATGGTCAGGGTTATGGGGGTAGTGAGTGGGACACATCGGGGCGATAACGTCGAATTCGAGCTCCGGGCTCAACTCTTCGAGGTTACGACCCGCGTGGTTGTTGGAGTTGCAGCTCCACGAGAGATGTTTGGCATTGAGGTCGCCCGCTATGATAACGGAACCTCCGCCGAGGTCAAAGAGGGCTTTAAGATCGCTCCGGAGTTGGATCTTATTACTGGAGGGAGGATTATACACCGAGACGATTGTGATCGGCTGGTGTCCTGTCATGCCTAGTCTGCATATGGAAGTTTCCAGGAATTGGAGACCAGGAGGAGGGTCTAAGGGAGTGCAGTACAGGGAACGTTTGTAGTAGATGAGAGTACCACCGCCCCTACTACGGGTCCTGTCGTTGCGAACTAATTTATAGTTTGCAATTCCAGGGTTCCTGTTGTGGGGCTTGAGAAACGTTTCCTGCACTAGGAAGATGTCAATTTGATGATCACGCAAAAAGATTGCGATCTCATCTCGTTGACCGTTAACGCTGTTAGCGTTGAAGAAGCCTAATTTAAGGGATCGGGGCTTAATTCTACAGCTTTCTGTATCCATTGGAATTTATTGGATGAGGAAAATGACTATGTCATCTAGTTCGCAGAGGACATTGATGCGAGCGATTGGATCGCCTTGAGAGGCGTTCCAAGCGGAGACTATGTTGATCGCCCACTGCGTATTGCAGGAGGAGAGGGTTTGGATAAGGCTGGGGATCGTGTCCCTAAGGAGCACTTTAGTGGACGAGAGGGAAGTGGAGGGAGCAACCGCTGTCGGCGCTGGCCTGGGAGCGAGTGCGGGGGCGGGTGCGGGGGTGTGTGCGGGGGCAGCCTGTGATGTTGGGGGACTACGTGCAGCCTGTGAAGCAGCTGGCACTATAGTGGGAGCGGGGATAGTGGAGCTCATCAGGGCGGGGATATCTGAACAAACTAGTTTCAGGTGTAATATATACTAAAACTAAGCTTGTATATTTGTAATGTCACGTCACCATAGTGAGCGCATTCCCATCATAGGAGTAATAAGTACTACGTACAACTATATCTTCATAGTATTCAACTTGGGTAACAAAAAGTCACCGTGACAAAAAATCACAATCAGCGGCGGGCCTTATGTTTGGTAATAAGCGGAAATACAACAGAAAAAAAAAGGTAAACATACGGATATATAGAAGAAATAATTCTAAAATTAATATATTAGTAATTGTCACAATAGTATAATAGTATGATTATATAATAATAAATAATAATATAATTTTAACTATAATATAATAATATAATTGTACATTAATATTTGCATGTCAATATGTTAGACAAAATATGCTGAACTACTTACTGAATTTTAACACCAAACTGTAACCATATTATAAGCAAATAAATATTTTGATTTGATTTGATTTGAAAAAAAACAGGAAACCTGACATTTATGTAACAACAATATCATTTAAATACTAATAAACTAGTAGCCCTCGAGGGAAAGTAGTAAATACTGCACATTCTTGTGTAGAAAAGGTTTTCCTTTAAATGATTGGTATTACCAGTTAGACTGAACACTAACTGGAATGTTCAATTTGCTTACATTAACATTTAAATGCCTTGTACGCTCAGTTTTTTGCTGTTCGGTCTTGGCTACGAATATATTATACACTTATAGCATTCTCATCTTGTGACTAGTGTTGCTAGGTGCAGTATGTCAAGGAATCATGGCAGGATTTGTACAAAAAAAATTAAAATTTTTAGAGAAGTTGGATTAGTTTTACCATTGATCCTTGCTCCCTAAAGAATACCTTTCAGCATTAAAAATAATTTTAGAACCCCGGAATAAAATATAATATTCCAAACAAAATCTTTTGAAATTGAGTTAATTTCTGAACATTTCATACTAATCACCTGTCAATGTTGCCGCGTTCAGAAATTAGCCCAGTGATAAGTTAGGAATCATAAAATAAATTATATTTTTATTGCGGCGTTATAAAAATATTTTAAATACCTAAAGCTAGTCTTTAGGCACCAAAGATTAATTATAACGACATTCCAACTTCTCTAAATTTTTTTATTTTTCTGTACAAATCAAAGTATGGGAATCGCCATGATTCTTTCGGGATGGATGGTTAAAAAAATCGGGATTCTGGTTTTCTACCGGATATTTTGATCAATAAATGGTGCAGATAATGGTAGGGTACCTAGTACAACAACTGCCGGGGTTGCGGTGCATGCAGCTGCGAATCCCGTGACCCCGGCTAAGGGTCAGGAGAAGGAACACCGTGGGTTTTTAGCTGGTAAGAGTCCGGCATCCATCCATGAGGATTTTCCCACGAAAAAAAAAAACAGAAAAAAAGAAAAGGAAAAGGGTACTAGTACGAGGTAAGTGATATTGTATAAGAGCTGTGTTACAATTTTGGTGTACAATAAAGTATATTCTATTCTAGTTTACAATTGGAACCCTTTTATGATAATCGATTGACCCCAAATTGGGACATTCTATAGAGATAGACCTCTGAAAATAGGGACGTGCCGCACATATTGAGACACCCGCATACGCTAAGTGTCTAAACACACTATGCCGAAGATACGCGACCGAAGTTCGGCATGATTACGCCTGCAATGCTATTTGAATTTGAACACATTATGCCGAAATTACGTTGCGTTATAGCGTACATCCGAACTTCGGTCGGGCGTAAGTTCAGCGACAATTCAGCGGTAACATATTCTGTAGAGCACACATACGCGACCGAAGTTCGGTTCGATTGCCGACGAAGATCCGGGGCGGGGAGCAGCGGGAGGCAGGCATGCCCGCGCCGAGTTCGGCAACTTGGCCCATAACTAATGGTGTGTCATACCAACCGAATACGTCGGAACGTAAAATCAGTCGCGGAACTTCGTTCGCGTAACTTCGGCATAGTGTGTTTGGACACTAATTGTGACGTAACAGTCGGCTGAAGACATATATCAGAGGGGTGGGGGGGGGGGGCTAAGGGAGTTTGCCTGGAGGAAGGACAGCAACATATGCTATTCACCGACTCTTTTGCTAAGCGTCGTGATTATCAAAATAGTCCTTATTTTTTCCCCGACTTCGTATAGGAACTAATTAAGACTTTTTCGTATTTCGTGACAAAAATCGTGATAGCACAGCTAATGTAAACAAGATGTTTATAAATTATACACATAAACCTTTCCTGAGAATCAGTCTATCTAATCGTGTAAACTGGAACAAAATCATTCAACAGTTACGGAGATAATCGCGCACAGACATAAAGACAGACAGACACGGCGCGTGAAGTCTTTGATGTAGTGATAACTAGCGACCCGCCTCGGCTTAGCACGGGTGCAATGCATCTTTTCTCTGCTATAATATGCATGTATTATGCATATAAACCTTCCTCTTGAATCATTCTGTCTATTGATGAAAACCGCATCAAATCCATTGCGTAGTTTAAAAGATTTAAGCGTACAGAAAGACGGCGGGAAGCGACTTTGTTTTTTATACTACAGGGTGTTAACGAAATCGTGTAATTCCTTCAAACCGCGTGATCTACTGGTAACACAGATTAACACTAAATGGGAATTATCGAAAATAAATCGAAAAACAAAGTTGGTTTTCAATATCTGATTCTTTTTAGAGCCTTGAGTTATCTGACTGCAAAGAGCGATATCGCGTTAATCGTTCCTGCCAGCCGTGTCACCATACTTTTATTAATTTATGCGTGGCATCGAAATGTTCACAAAATAAAATTATTTTTTTGCAAAAAACAAAAACTTATTTTTTTACTGAATCCTTATTGGGTGTGATCGGTAACAAATCCCATGCGGGGGCATTCTATACCAGTAGTAGATCATGTGGATTTAAGGAATTACACGAATTCGTTAACACCCTGTATGTAGAGATGAAGAGAAAATGCTACCTTGTAACACAATACTCATTGAAACAAATACATTTTACGGCATACCTAGCTGAAAGTTTTAAATTCAAAATGTTCTGGATCAACTCCCCAATATTCGAACAAACTCGATTCATTAACGGTTCGCGTTCCAGTTTGTATTCAATTAACAAAAATATGAAGTTTGCCATTTCTGTTTCAGTTAACGAGGCGCCAACAAAATTCGTCAAAACTGGATACCATCTGAAAACATCAGCGTCATGGATTCTGAGAGGTGAGTTATAATAATATTCGGTTGTTATTTTATTTATTTTACAGCTTCCAGTATTGTTTTTATTATAATTGAATACGAATTATCGTTGCGCGTGTATCGGAGGATGAGTTATAACTTATGACATTGATATCGTCGCCTTATAGTGAAAACCTTGGGAAACTAGACTGCGGGCTGCTATTGAGAAATTCGACTCAGAAAAACCCAATAACACTGCCTGACCTGAAGATCGAACCCAGGACCTTACGCTTAGTAGTCGCGCTTGCGGCTATTAGACCAACGAAGCTATCTAATTTTAAATTCAATGTCAAAATTACTTCATTATTCACTCGCAAGGAAAGTTTGGATCGTGTAGAACGATTTTTTTATTAATAACTAGCTGTATGCGTTGCAATTGTTGATCGAAGGTTGCAATGCACTTTTTCCTACTTACCTACTACCTACCTTCAGAAACAAAATCAAAATAGTAGATAACAAAAAGTTAAAACCATTTTCATGCATGCGGTAAACAAATGAAGAATATGGACGTACTGAGAAAATTTCGTTTTTTTTTAAATACCAAAGTTTCTTCCATAAGAACCTTCCACTGACAATTACGAACACAACAAAAAAAAATAACAAAAAGAAATCGGTCCAGCCGCTCACGCGTGATGCCGTGACCAAGGGAAATAGGGATTCATTTTATATACATGGATAGACTGAAAAAGCTTACTTTTAAATGCTTGTGGGTTATCAATTCTTTCATGGGGTAACTTGTTATAGATTCTAGAGACCACATTAAAGATACTTTTATTAAATAGGACAGTTTTATGAGCTTTTTGATACTGATTTACTAAATTATCATTAAGTTGCCCACATTTCATACGACAAAGAATCCCAAAATGAAAACAGCTTAAAAATAAATAACTCCTTCAAACATTAACCAAATAAAATGGCCGCCGCTGAAACTTAAGCAGTTTATCATCCCCACTTGTTACTCTAAGTACCCTTGTCATGTGGCGAAATGGCACAATTTATTGAGTGCCAACGCGAAACTTTATGTACACAGGTACATAAAGCTACATAGGCAAGACTATTTATTGTTCCCAATGGAGAAAAGATATATGTAAAAGGGTTTTTAGGGAGATTTTAATCTAATAGAATGGCAAACATGCCGTCGCAACACAAGGATGGAAAGTGGTTACCGCCCGTGCCGCCTATACAACGTTATTTTTACTTTATACGAAAACCGAGACACCCCAACAAGATTTTCATCAGAACTGCCTGAATATGTGGTTTTTTTTTTTGTAAATCTCCAAGTTACACCTTAGTTTATGTCTCGTCAAGTTCGCTAAAAAAGTGTGAAATGCCTGAGATGTGCTATGCAGGGGTTGTCTAATACACGGAAACTGACCGAGCGGACCATTTCAAGCCTCAAGGTGTCTATTCCCGTCAACTGTTATGGGTAGAAACCTACTGAAACAAAACTGAAATTTATGAAAAAAAAAAACAAAAAAAAATGTGGTGTAAAAAATATGTCAATCGATTCTCCTAGTGATTCTGAACAAACTAGTTTCAGGTTTAGTATATACTAAAACTAACCTTGTATATACAAAGGAGGGATGCTAAACCGGGTGTTAAAGAACCCATCATGATAATAAAAAACTTTTGTTCTACAACTTTCCCCATCCCCAGTTTAAGATAAATAGCTGTTCTAAGATTTCATGAAAAATAAAATGAACAAACGCTAAAATCGGTCTATCAACTATGATTAGTCGCGTTTACATTTTAAGTCATATTTGGGGTCACAGATTAGAAGCTCCATTTTCTGAATTCGAAAGTAAAGCACATCGTTGAACACGCACAGTCCAAGTAAAATCTTGTCGTAGAACGATTTGTCGAAATTCAGTTTAGGAGTGTGAAAATTCAAGTTGTGATTTTAATTATACAATACTAAAGCATTAACTTTTACATTACATAATTATCTAAGTCACACAATACGACGGGTCCTACGTATACTAGTATAAGTGCAAAAATCAAACTTTACAGAAGAGCAGTTTAAAAGTTCGAAAGCTTTTAAATTTGACGTAAATCAAAAGAAATACACACATCAAAAGTGTCTAGGGATCAACATATATTTTTGCAATAACTTTTCTCCTGATTGATATTAATTAAAATTTTCTTCAAGGATTCATCAAATAAAGTGTTTTCGTTTGTCACAGTAACGATAAACCAAGTCACCTTTGCATTAATAAAGAAATTTGCCATTTTCCTAATAAAGGGATTTTTGACATTTGAACCACTAACACAAAAGTTCGAAAAAAAGACTGAAATAACAGTTTTCTTTAAAATTTTATTGGGTAACTTAAACAATTAATAATCCGTGTTTCTACCGCGAACACTAACAACACAAGAACATCGGTTTGGCATACTCAAAATGAGTTCATCCAAATCACGCTGTGGAATGGCCGCCCATGTTCGTTGCAACAACAAAAAAAGGTCTTCTTGCGACTGGATACCCTCCATATTCGGCAGAGCTCTTCTCTGTAGCATATCCCATGCATGCTCAATCGGGTTCAAGTCTGGCGACTGAGCAGGCCAGGGCAGGACATTGATGTTAGCTGCGGCGAGAGTCTGTCTTACAACTCTTGCGGTGTGCGGTCGTGCATTATCATGCATTAACTGAAATAAGGGACCGATTTGCGCTTGTAGAGGAACGATGACGTCTGATACAATCGTCTCAGCATAAATTTGAGCGTTGAGGTTGCCTCTGATCCAAATCAACTCAGTTCTTCCGCTGATCCAAATACCCGCCCATACCATGATGGTTCCACCACTATAAGGATGGACTTCCTGGCAGGATTTTAATCGCTGTTGGCGTCCAGGGGTTCTCCAGTGTCGTATACGTCTTGTATCCGGTCTCATACCAAAACGAGACTCATCAGAAAAGCACACGAAACGCCATTGTTCTTCTGCCCAATTTCTGTGTCCAAGAGCCCATTGATATCGAATCCTACGATTGTGCATTGCTATAGGTGGTACCCGTAGCGGTCTTCGGGAATGAAGGTTCACTTCATGCAAGCGGTTTCTGACTGTTTGGTCGCTAATTAAGTTCCCTGAAGAGTGATGAAGCCTCACGGCTAACATCATGGCGGTTATTGTTGGAGCTCTTCGAGTTAAGATTTGAATGTATCGGTCTTGTCTCCGTGTGGTGCAGCGATACCGTCCTCCATGGCGCTCAGCCACGGTACCAGTGCTTCGGTAACGTGTCCAAAGTCGACTGATAACACTCTGACTTGTATTCAGAGCTAAAGCCACAGTACGTTGCCGGGAACCAGCTTCTATCATTCCCACGGCTCTGAGCATTTCTTCCCTGCTTAAATGACGTCGCCGCTCCATAATAACGTTGGTTTTAATCAGTAGTAGGGAAACAGTAGCACTAATAATGTCTTCAATGCGTTGTTTGTTTTTATAGGGAAAATATTGACAGCTGATTTTCATCTTTTACTCGAATTTGATTCACAGTTCCTGATTCAAATTATGAAATGCACCAAAAAGGATCCATATAAATTTATAAAATCATAAATTTATTACAAAGCCACATCTCAATCTCAAGAAATCCGCATAAAAATGCTTGATCCCTAGACACTTTTGATGTGTGTATTTGAAATTTTCAAATGATGTGGTAATGTCCATTCCAAAATTTCAAATACTTCTACTGATTTATGTCAAATTTAAAAGCTTTCGAACTTTTAAACTGCTCTTCTGTATAGTTTGATTTTTGCACTTATACTAGTATACGTAGGACCCGTCGAATATATGATTGAGAAATAATAAGAAATACATTGTTATGTCTTTCGTTTGTCATTTATGAACTCATCGATGGAATAATAGCCCTTCCTCAATAAATTTAATACATCTTTAATTTGTTATGTATAACATAGGTACGCTCCCTTTCCTTTTATAAAAGGTACAATAACAATGCTAGATATTCTTTCATATTCAAACCAAAGAAAAATATAAAAGTAATTTGATGGATTTTCATTTAAATATGTACCAAGATTAATATGAATACAATACCATTCCATTCATGTACACAAATTGTACACAAAATACCTATTCAGGATATTATTTCCCTCGTGATTTAAATACAAAGAACATTTTTGTTAGTAGAGATTCGAGAACAGAAAATGTTCCTTATATTCATTTTTATAGATACTTACCTATTCTGCTAACAGGAGCGGTTATGTCTTCTAACAAAGGCACGATAAGGCTCTTTCTCTTATTGACAAAGAAATAATGGCCATTATAGTGGCTAGGTTAATGCAAAGCAGGAGCACAATTCTACTAACAGAAACTTTTATCAATTGCAACTGAATCGTTTATTCAGACAGTTTTCGTTTATAAAAACTGTCTGAATGAAGGATTCAGTTGCAATTGATAAAAGTTTCTGTTAGTAGAATTGTTCCCCAGGTTTCGTCATTTTTCCGCATTACTCTAGGAAACTATACTTCACAGTTGTGTTGATCTTACTAATACACTCAATCCGAGTCACCAACATAAATCTTAATATCTCGGAAATTGATAATGATAGCTTAGTCAAATAAAAAGTCCACTATTTAATACTACTGACATAAAATTATTAAAACTTCTTAAATAATCTATAAAATAATTTTTGTTTGAATAAGCTATCATTCTTAGTTTTCGAGATATTAAGGTCTACGTTGGTGACCCGGATTCAGTGGCTTAGCTACCGTAGGGCTAGGCGGGGCAGTGCACCTGGGCCCCCAAGCTCGAGGGACCCCTCGGCCTCCATGAACGACGTCCGAAAAAGTTATAATTACAATCTCATATTTGAATAGAAAATTATCGACTTAACTTTTTGGCTCCTGACCAACAAACCTCGAACTGCTCGAGCCGAAATCACAAAAATTTCTCCCACCTCCAGATATATTATATGTTGCGTTACACATAAAACTTAGTAGTACCTTTACTTTATTATGCCCTGCAGTGGGCGATAAGGAGCTGATGCTGAAGTAGTTTTGCACCTCTATAGTATTTAGTTTAGTTTAAATACGGCCCCAATTTCATTTTTGCCCCGGAGCCGTTGGTTACATAGCTACGCCACTGCCCGGATTCATTGGTACCGAGTTTATTATAAATGTGAACGTTTGTGAAAATGGATGGATGGATGTTTCTTAATCACGCATAAACGGCTGAACGGATTTGGATGAAAATGGCAGACCGATAGAACGTGTCCTAGATTTATTTATTTATTTATTCAATAACCAACTTATATTAACAGTTTACACTACACATACAAGTTTTAGGTTAGATATTATATACAATACAACAAAAAGGAAGTATAACTATGTACCCTGTATTATGATATTCTAAACATTGTGTTCATAAAGATGGAATGAATGGATTATCACATGGGATACTATTTATCCGGGTACATGAAGTAGTTTCACTAGGATACGAGTGAAACTGTTGGCAATAAATAGCCAGTAATAATATAAATCCATTGATCGTTGGGTCGGAAATCTCACGGTCGCTCATAAAAGAAAAAAAAGATAAAAAATAACATTGACATTCCCTCAAATCCCTTTTCAACTTCGTTGCCTTCGTATACGGAAAATATCATGACATACCAGCTTAGTCCAGGAGCCCAACATCATACAATCAACAAATTGAATTTAGTTCAGTCCGTTTCGTTTTATCTCGGAGAGACCTTGACCCACTGTGCTTCGGGGACTGGTGCAGTGTGTAATACCAATATTAGATTCCCCACAGAGTTCATCAAGTATGTACAAGATTTAGTTAGGTTGAACGATTTACAGTGCACTGAAAATTTTAGCAGCTGAGTTTCCTTAAATTCCCTTTGTGCAAGGATGTGTTATCTATTTTATTATTTGGCCACCATCTTTCTCTACTGGTATCAGGAATGTGAAACCATAGGATAGATTTCTAGGTTTAATTTTGCATAAAAAATCTTGTAAAATAAATGTTAAGGTTCTAAAGTTAAGAAATATCAATTGTTCATTTCAAAATTCATATACTAAATTTAATAAATCTAAAGTTCCTTTAGTTAGTCAGAAACTTGCACAGCTATCGAATGTAACATCCAACAATGAATCTTTTGTTCATTTTCACTTACTTCCATAATTGCATACAATTCCATCCACCATTTCTATTGTTAGCACATTTCGTCGGTACCATTAATTTATATGAATTCGAGCACGCTCGGTATTTTCTATAATTATATGAATTCGTATACGTATTCTCGCTATTTGCTATAATTGCGATGCAAATTAATTTCCGTGTAGTTTTGATATTACAATTTCACTCAGTAATGACTTGCTGGGAAAACTTTAGTATTCATAGGTGCTCACAACATCGTATGAATAGGAGAGCGGAATGGTTGAACTGAGAAAATATAGTACAAAATGTTTGCAGAGATGTTTTCTCATTTTGACGTCCGTGAGATAAACAAACAACATCTTCTTCCAGCTGGTTTAAAAGGGTACATAATATTTAGTGTATTGAACACCTGGATCTCAACTTATCCGTTCTACAATAAGAAAATATTATCCGAGGAAATTCTGGTGCAAATGTATGAAATTCGAATTTGGTTCAGTGCACAACCGTTCATACAAATGTTACTGCGGCTTGTTCGGACCGTAGTTTCTTGTATTCAGATCAGATGCAGAGCATAAACGCTCTTATACAGCAAATAGTATTTTATCTGATCACTAACGACCCGCACCGGCGTTGTTCGGGTTCGTTTTATTGTTTAAAACCTTTCAGAAGATATTACCAAAGTTATAATGACGACACGTTTAGTGCAGTGGCTAAGCGATTGGCTTCTGCGCTACGGGTCGTGGGTTCGATTCCCACACGGAACAAAAATTTGTATGGCCTACAGGTGATTGTTTCGGGTCTGGGCGTTTGTTTGTGAGATTTGTGTCTGTAAACGCACCCACGATACAAGAGAAATGTTAGTGTGGGGCAAAGTTTTTTTAAAAGAAAAAAAAACGAATCATAATCCATTAAGTAGTTTAGAAGAAGTAAGCAGACAAACAAATAAACGCGAAAAGCGACTTCAATTTATACTATTTAGAGATTTTTTCAACGATGTAATAAAGATTAAGTTTATTATTTTATTGTGATATAATAAAGTTACTAGCTCACGGCCTACAATCCGCATGACAAACAAACTCCATTTGTCTTTATTCCCCAATTCCCGATTGCTCACATCACATACGAGTACCAGAAATAAATAAACCAATCAATTGACTGTTTCTCTTTACTTGTACTCAAAGCGATTCGTCAGTAACATTCCTAGATTGGTACTGAATATTTTAGCAGACCACCTAAGGTAGAGCAATTTAGGTAATTGGACGAACTTCAGTCGGTATCTTCGTTTCTCGAAGCCTAAGAAATGTAATGAATACTGGAACAAATAACTACTAAGTTTTGGATCTTTTGATTGGAGTTTGAATTCTGTACGTTCCAAGGCTCCGTACCATTACTCGAGAAATTAGATGAAATGTTTTTGCTCACGTGTAAATTATTGTGTTCAAGCCTAGAGGTAACTACCATTAAATGAATTCAGCAGGGCAATTGGGTAACCAACATCAATCACGTGATAGTTGATATGTCAAAAACAATATTCATTGCGTGGTACATAGTTGTAGAGAAGTCGGATTGTTAATGTTGCTATGGAAGTCGTTGACCTGTCAAAATCAAAGCCATAACGATTACGAGAGTGTTGCGCGTTAATTATATTAATATTGTGCGAATGTCACGACTTTTTTTTTGTTTTCCGGCTTTTTCTACGATTGTAACCGTTTACGTTGGTAGATTTTGCGACTGTATTACTGAACTTCGAAGTTTAAAATACCGATGTACTGTATTCATAAAGTTTAAAAGTACGAATTACGTGAGTTAGAATGTACGCTATTACGAATTACTTTATTCAGAATGTTCATCATTCCGATGTACGTTACTCCGAAAGTTCACTATTACGAATTACGTCACTGAGAATGTTCATCATTCCGATGTACGGGACTCCGAAAGTTTACTATTACGAATTACGTAATTAAGAATGTTCATCATCGCGATGTACGGAACTCCGAAAGCTTACTTTTACAAATGACTAAATTTCGAATGTTCAACATCGAGATTCCGAGATAGTATTTCGCTTTTATGTATATAGATATATAAGGATAGATAGGTAAGGATAACTTAATTTAAATTTATTAAATGTTAAGTTCAGTTCATGTTAATTTTGTGTAACTAGCTAGGTATGTACTAACTTGCCAGGGTTGCGGACTTTGTTCTAAAGTTACCGCGGCCTTGGAACGCAAAGGGCATTAGGAGGAACACGGATGGGTTTTAGTCAGTAAGAGTCTAACACTCCCTTCCGCTCCTTCCGTAAGAAGTCAATTCATGATTTAACAACGTTAAAAAAAGTAAAGCTATATAAGTATGCAATTTTATAATTACAAATGAACTATAACAGTGTATGGCTACAGAAATTAAAAATCTTAATCTAAATAGGTAATAGTAGTTTAATAAATTTTAAATATGCCAAAGTTCCTAAATACTTTCTCAGAATGTCCATGATGAACATTCGAAATTTAGTAATTGGTTATAGTAAGCTTTCGGAGTTCCGTACATCGCGATGATGAACATTCTTTATGACGTAATTCGTAATAGTAAACTTTCGGAGTCCCGTACATCGGAATGATGAACATTCTCAATGACGTAATTCGTAATAGTGAACTTTCGGAGTAACGTACATCGGAATGATGAACATTCTGAATAAAGTAATTCGTAATAGCGTACATTCTAACTCACGTAATTCGTACTTTTAAACTTTGTGAATACAGTACATCGGTATTTTAAACTTCGAAGTTCAGTAATACAGTCAGATTTTGCTTCACAGCATTATCCAAAATACGTCTCCAGCACATTGTAAACCTCTGACATTGTCTTTTACTGATTAAAACTAAATCTTTAATAAAAACATAATATCGCTCCTAACAGCAACAACTACTGACATAACAGTACACAACTAATCTTAAATAACAACCCATTGTTATGACAACAGATAATAAGTACACAGCCTCGAACGATTTGTCATTCCGGTCAGGGTCGCCATTTTTTCGCGGCAAAAACGACTGCGCTGAGGTCGAGTTGACGGCAAACATCGCAGAAACCAATCTAGCGGTGACAAATGTTCTATAAACTTTGACACAGTTATTTATTTTTAGATGTTTTCTTTATTATTTTTCTTATTTATTACTAGCTTTTGCTCGCGGCTTCGCTCGCGTTAATTTAGGATTTGATAATCAAATCAAATCAAATCATTTATTCATTTGCGAATATGGGTTCAATCAAATCAACTCTTAACACACTATTAAAGTTTCTATGATAATAATATAAGTCAATCATGATTCGAAAGACACGTGGCGTCATCTATTATCGTAAGAACGTTATCGTTGTTTTCCCCGGGAACAGTACTTTTTTTCGGGATGAAAAGTACCCAATGTCCGTTTTTGTACTCCTGACAGTGTATATGCAAAATTTCAGGATGATCGGTTCAGTGGTTTAGGCGTGAAAAGGTAACAAACAAACAAACTTACTTTCGCATTTATATTAGTTAGGGTTGTTAGGCTTGTAGTTATCAAAGAAAAAGATTTGAACTAGTGCAGTCGGGTTGTATGCTGAGTGAAATAAAATAGTTACTGTATGAAGTCCTAAGGAACTGTGTTTTGAAGTTTCTAATAAAAATCTGTGTGGACCGTGGCATGCTATCACACGGACAAGCTGTCACAAAGAGCAGCTGCATAGATAACATTAACGTATGTAATCGTAAACATTTGTTTATAAACATTGTGTCAGAAATAATAATCTACTTGATAGATACATATTGTTACTGATAGTTTACGATGGCAAAAGTGGCTTTAGTAAGCTCACTGTGGAATAAAAAAAAAACAAAAAAAGTGCGAAAGTGGTGTTAGGTTAAATGCGAAAAAAAAAGTTGCGATAGTGGCTTTAGGTTCACTGCGGAAAGTGGCTTTGGGCTCACTGCCGAATTTTTGTATCGTTGAAGGAAAAGGATCTTCATGGATCAGGGGGTCTACTCCCTAAGCACGAAGTCCGTGGTTTCGGCCTTAATTACGAGCGTTTCCTACTCCCTTTTTTTTTTTTTTTTTTTTTTTTTTTTTATCGTGGGAAAATCCTCATGGATACCCTTCGCCCTGGGAAGGCGAAGAGTTATGCCGGACTCTTACCGGCTAAAAACCCACGGTGTTCCTACTCCTGACCCTTGGCCAGGGTCACGGGATTCGCAGCTGCATGCACCGCAACCCCGGCAGGCCTCGGTCCGCCAGCCCCTGGCAGACCTCTCCTTCTGTGGGGCCTTGCCCCACGTCCTCCTGAGAGGCGCGCACGGAACACATGCGCGCCGCCTTCTCGGGCCTGTTACTGGTCGGGCGACGGGTCCCCTAACCCGTCGCCCGCAGGCCACACACTAGGGTGGCCGGAGATCGTCGCGCGCCCTCCGGCGGCGCCCGGTGCGTCTGGCGCGGGAAGGGAGAGTGGCCGTCGCCTCTCGCTCCCTCTCCGCTCCCTCCTTGGCCGCCATCACCACCTCGCAAAAGGTGGCGACGGCTTCCCACGCACTCTCGCTCCCGACCATGGACAGAACCACGGCTGGAAGCGAGAGGTCACCACCGACCGCCGCGACTAGTTCGCGGCGCTGCGTCGCCCACGCACGGCACTCCTGCAATGTGTGCAGCGCCGTGTCTTCCGGGCAGTCGACGCAGTGGTGACATCCGGGCGTCTGCTCCCGGCCTATGCGACACAGGTACTTCCCGAAACATCCATGTCCCGAGAGCACCTGCGTCAGCCGGAAGCTCAGGGCGCCATGCCGCCTCTCCAGCCACTCCTCCATAACGGGTCTTACCGCCGCTATTGCGGCGTGCCCTGCGCTGGGTTGCGCAAGTCTTTCCTTCCACTCAGCCACTAGGATCTGGCGGAGCTCACTCCGCTCAGGCGCCTCCTCGCGCTGACGATATCTCAGCGCGAGGGCCCTCGCCTCCAGATCCCAGGGCATTGATCCGGCTAGGAGGCTCCCCGCCTCGAAGGAGATCGTACGGTACCCCCTTATCACCCTGACGGCCATCGCGCGCTGCGGTCTCCGCAGGATTGCGACGTTGCTGGCCGTCAAGGTGTCCGCCCATATTGGCGCCCCATATAGGGCCATGGACCGTACGATCCCCGCGTAGAGCCTCCGGCAGGAGGCATTGGGCCCCCCCAGATTGGGCAGCAGCCGCGACAACGCAGACGCGGTGCCCATCAACTTTGGGCGTTTCCTACTCCCTAGCACCTACGGACATACGATTATTTCGGGGCCCGAACTAAGAATGAATGACAACACGATTTGACAGTTGTCCCCCTTCTACCGATGTGTTTCTGTCCGTCCAAAAAGTTGAACTTGACACTTGTTTTGTTCACTCCTACGTTTCGGGCTACTTTCGGACGGGCGACTAACTTCGTTGACGGACTTAGGGAGTAGGCCCCCAGACAGCATTCGCTCCGCCAAACGCAAGATGAAGAATAAAATATGGTGATCTTGTTTGGCTAGTTCGTAGCCAAACAAGACGTCGTTTTCCATAGTCCATTTCATTCTATTTCTAAGTTTAATTAGTGCCACAAATCTTAGCCAGTCGTATTTCCTCAATTGAAATTTTAAATCGTTTTGGGACCCGATTTAGAAACGATAAAAGCTTTTAATACGTTTCCTGCGGGCATACACGAGTTTCTGAAATGTTTTATTAGGTTTTAACGTGTTTAACTACGATTTTAGGGATGGGACTTTGAGCCAGATTTTATTTTTACGCTGTGATCTAAAAAGCAAAAAGAAAGTGTTAATAGATATTTCAGCCCTTAGTTTAATTTTATCATATCTTATTTTTTTTATTATTAAAGGTCGCGTTTGACCCTAGTCGCACTTGAGGGTAAGCGCAGACAGGGTCTAAGATGGAGCACACGAATCCAAGTAATATAGATATAAAGGTATTTCCCTACACCACTCTGGCTCTCACATACACACGACGGAACACAGGAAACTGCTTGCCGCCGGACTTTAATGTGAAGGTGGGAGGTAGCCAGGCGGACCGTATAGATCCTACCACCAATCAAAATCAAAAGTTTTTATTTCACAGAAACCATTACAGGCGCTTATGAAAAGTCGAATTTAGGTGCACGGTTCCAATTAGTCGTTTCCTATGGAGAAGAGCCGGCAAGAAACTCCATGGTTACTCTTTTAAAATCCATATCTTTAATGATTTGAGTGGGTACAGTTATGACTTAGAATAGTTATGAGAGAGCAAAGTAGACTTAAGAGCAGGAACCACACAAAAAAAAACAAAATGAAAAATATGGTCACATATTAACTAGGTATCCAGGCATCTAGCAAGTCTACAAAGCTCTCACATTTACAAAAGGTAAAAGGACGCTAAACTATATAAAACAACTGACATTGATGACAATTAATGCCATCAAAACACATTACAAAGAAAATCACTGTATAATAAGATAAATGTATCTTGAGAGTAACTTTAGTAATAAAAAAGCATGCTGGGTTTTGTTGAATCTTATTACAGGCATCTATTCCAAGCGTGCGCTGAGGAAGGTCCCCACACGGGGGCCATCGTATGACCATCGTTATCATTTTGATCAGGCTTTTAGGTTTTTTTGTTCTAGGCTAGGTCTTTGGCTTCTAGGTCTTGAAGTTCAGTATGATTTTTAAACGCCTTTAAGACCCTTAAAAGGGTATCGCATAAAATATTATGATAGAGTGGATTAAAATAGATTTTGGCATCCACTCCGATCCATCAATTAAAATACGATAGTCCATATACCGATCGCTCATATTTTAAGTTCCAAACCGAACGGCATAAATGAACCATTATGTAGCTATGTCCGTCCGTTTGTCACATTGTCGAGAGTCTAGACGACACGTTTTATAGGTAAAGGCATTCAAGTTTACTTGACAGACAGATCTGAGTTGCTGGGGAGTTTGTTGCACAGTTTCTTCACAGCATAAACACTAGGAAGCGGTGAAAGGTGGACGCTTTTAGGGGCTGCCTTTCGTAACATAGACGTTCAAAAAGAATTAAGTAATTCTAATCAATTTTGAATCAATGAGTTTTCAAGTTGAAGTTGATCACATAAGAGCCTGTCCACATCTCCACGTCACGACGATGGTGTGGTGACGCGGCACGGTGCGTTGACGTAACGTGCAAATTTCGTATCGTAAAAATGCACGTCAGGATCATTGTTAGATTTATCGTTAACCATGTAGATTCTGAATTTTAATAAGAGAAACAGTAAGGTATGGTTTTAAAGCATCGGAGCACATAAGACGGCGACTAACTCGCGGGCGTGGAGAGCGCGGGCGGAGCGCATATACGTGTGCGCTTGCGGCTAGAGGCGGAACGTGTTACGTACGTTACGATAACGTAAAGGAGAATGACCAAAAGTGGTACCAAAAAGTCTCATGCATCAAGATCAAAATATTATAGTAATTATTTTCATAATTTTTACGACATTACTTGTCGGGGATTTGTTTTTTGAACAGGGAATTTAATATAAAGTAAAAAAGTGTTGATATTGTTTTATTCCCTTTGCATGACGTTCCGTTTCACACGATTTATGATTACTATAACCTTGAATTTTGAAAGTATCATGATCACATCTTTCAAAAAACATGTAAAAAATTATATTTTGCCAATTCTACATTAATTAAAAACAACTAGAATAGATTAGAATTTTTATTTAAACGATTATAATTTTTTTATCTATGGTTAATTGGCCGTTCACAGCCGGTCATAGTTATGTAGAATGCAATAGATGCGGATTATTGTTTTTTAGAGCAATAATAAATCGTGTATGACATATCCACATTGTCAGGTTATTTAGATTATTTCTAAAATCTCCGAAACTCGCGTTTTGTTTACAAAAATAACTTTTGTAGGAGTTAATATGATAAGTGTACTTTATAAAAAACAAAGTTTGACTTTGATGCAGCATGGTGCGGGATTCCATACATCAATGAGCATTGTCCTTTGCACGTTATATGTCAACGCACCGTGCCGCGTTACCGCACCGTTCCACGTTGACGAGCGACGTCGTGTCGTGGAGATGTGGACAGGCCCTAATTTCTATCAAATATCTACTATTTAGCACTTCTCGAAACGTGACATGCAATTACTTGGTGCACCTTCCTCCGGGATATAAAGAGCCTTAATAGAAGTGTCTACCTTAACTTGTGTACCTAATAAGATTTCAGCCCTCAGGGAAATTCACAGCCTGAGATAAGCAGGTCGTATTATTCACGTAAAGTCTGCCTGCTTTAAAATAAACTTGCTTTTAGTAAGTCGTTAATTTAAGAAGAGGAGGAGCTCGTGGGTGATGCCTAGTGTAGTGTAGTGGGTTTGAGTACGATCACGGCCACCCTCTGTCTCTTTAAATTCATGTGAGGATTGAATTTGATTATTACTTGTGTTAATGGTGAAGGAAAACATTGAGAAGGCACCTACATACCGTCCGCGAGGCCTTAGTCCTCGAGGCTTGTCAATACGTCGCGTCGCACAGCTCGAGCCGCTCATCTTCCTGTCACAGCCTTGCGGCGGCTCATTTTCTTAGCAAATCTTATTCGCTCCGCTACATAGCTTAGCATCAGTGGAAACGGTCACATAGTTTCGTAGCATAGCTTTTACATTCTCGCAGCATAGCTGCATAGCATATCTCTAGTGGAAAGGCACCTTTACGGGCCTATTAATAGAGCTGTGACCGCGACTTCCTTCACGAAACGAAACGAAATTGAGCGACATTTATTTATTTATTTAAAAATCAATAGCTAACTGTACCAAACAAGAGCAGTCAGCTAAAAAAAAATTACATTTGTGCTCTTTGTTCGACGTGTATATTTACTAACATTTTTCTCCGAAACGGCTGAACTGATCGAAGTGGTGTTTGTTCATAAATTAAATAGCTTTTTTGGTAGATAATATCAATTTGACGTTTCAAGGATTTAAGTATTTATAGGTCAAACTAGTTTCGATTTCAAAGGTACCGGTCATAGACCATATTTTATACTGAGACAGTTCCTAGTACTCGTAGCCAGCCTTGAACTTAAAGATCTTGACCGCAAACAACAAAAAAGTTTGCCGAAAGGAATGTTAGAACGCCTTGAATTTTACTTATTAACTAGCTGTGCTTGCGACTCCGTAATACCTACGAAATCAGGAATCCGAAACCAATGTTGTGTCGAAATAACTAAACAAACTTCTTGATAACTTTAAATTCTAATATCTTTTGATTAACCGAACCGATTACGATGAAACAAAAACGAAATGTTACTCCGAAATACGCACAATATTTGTCTATAAAAGTCAACAGCATTCAGTCAGTACTTTTTACGTGATGCGTGCACTAAACAGACAAATATTTAAAAAAATATCGAAATGGATTCTATTGGTTATCCTTTAACTCCCCGCTGTTTTATTTTTAATATTTCCAATGTACAGACACGCCAAGTCTACAGATTTATCATATGGATATGTTATAATTTATTAATATAGATAACAAGCTGCTGCCCGCGGTTACACTCGCACCCTAGGAAAACTACTTCATGTACCCAGAAAAAAAATACCCTATATGTTAATACAAGACATGGTTTGTCTGTGTGCCAAATTTCATCCAAATCCCTTCAGCCATTTATGCGTGATTGAGTAACATATATTCATCCATTGTCACAAACATTCACAAACATTCACATTTATGCAATTGCTAGAGGTCGCTCGCAGCTTCGCCCTCGTGGATGTCGTATATCGCGTATTCCGTATTTTTCGGGATAATATAATTCAATCATGATTCGAAAGACACGTGGCGTCATCTATTATCATAAGAACGTTATTGTTGTTTTCCTCGGGAACAGTACTTTTTTCGGGATGAAAGGTACCCTATGTCCGTTTCTGTACACCTGACAACGTATATGCAAAATTTCAGAGTTATCGGTTCAGTGGTTTAGGCGTGAAAAGGTAACAAACAAACTTACTTTCGCATTTATAATATTAAGTTAGGGTTAGCGAAATAGCTGGCCAGTCTGCTAAAATGAATTTAAATGTAGGTATTTTATTTTTATTAAATTTCCATCTAACGAAAACATTTCAGTGGTTATTTTTATATCTTTTGAACTATGTTTTATTCATAAAATAGCTATTTGCATGAGCTAACCCGCCGACGAAATTACCATTTCACGATGTTTATTCTTTACTTCGGCTTTCACACGGAAAATGTTCTGATATTTTTACATTTGAATTATTAGGATGAATAATAGGAACAGATCCAACGGACGGAGCTATTACTTATAGCCATGCGAGAACCAATAAGAATAGCTTCATAGATCCTTCTAGTTCATCGGCGGCGTGCCGAAGAAACTAGTATAAGAAAACCAAAAGAAACGTTAGGGGACACTTGATCCCCATTTTGGTTTTTCATGAATATCTCTAAAAGTAATAAAGTGTTGGGAGATTTTTTTATAATTGCCTAGAAAATGTATCCTTCTACTCTTTTGCATCATTCAATTACGAAATATATGTTACCTTGTTTTTTTTTTCATTTTCCCTGAAGACTACGAAAGGATCAAGTGTTCTGGGACACTTGATCATCACACTTGAGCATAATATGCATGAATGAATAGTCTATTTGGTAGGAAGTTGTTGTTTATTTAACCTTATGTTTATATTTATTGCCTCGTAGGTAAATACTATAGTTTTCCTGAGCACATTGAAGGATTTTTATTTTGTCTACTGGTTGGCACTTTTTAACCTTTTCCTTCCTTTGTATGTTCTAGGCATTTTAGAATCAATAGTAAGAAACAAAACAAAAACAATGAAATCTCTTGTAAAAGAGAGACGTCCACTACTGGACATAGGCCTCCCTCCAAAAACAGTTCGTTAGTTCTTTAATTCTAAATCGTTAATTCTTTCTTACTAAGAGCACAGATTACTTAACTCTTCTAAACTAGTCATAGAACTAAAAAAACCGAACAAGTAAGATTACCATACCGCTCCATATTGGCAGTAAACGCAAGAAAAGTTAATAACATGTATTGCGCAAGCGCTCTTGTAATAGAATGATAATCACTTTCGCTGAGCGTATTGACATGCGCGCGAGTGCTACCGGCTAACGCACTGCTAAGGTGACCATGGTGTTGCACTGATTTGGGATATCTGGTCTAAGAAATGCCTCTAGTAGGCTTTTCAAATTTAAGTAGGCTAGATACTCGTAGTACTTTCCACCGCGTTTGTTTATGACAAAATGTATGACCGTGCATGAAGCGAAAGGAGTATGTAAGGATCGTAGCATGTGGCGTTCTACAGTTTCTGCCTACCCCCATGGGAAAAAGGCGTGAGTTTATGTATGTATGTAAGTAGGTTAGATTCCAGTCTTACCAAACGAAGGGCACACGGCTACAGAATTATCAAGCTTATATATCCAGTATAACTTGACCTCTAATTGTACGGAACTCTTATACAATGCGAGATCAACTTATACTGGAAATGTATATAGATTGGTATGTAGCTTTGCGTACATAATACATAATGCTATTTATTGAAGATAGGTATTCACCTAATATGTAGATAGCTGTGTAATTTATATTCATGTTTTAAAAACATTTTATGTAAACAAATGCGAGCTAATGTGTTATTTATTGGTTGTTCATATACGAATATAATTACAAGTACTGTAACGCTTTAAATGGAAAGGGAAGCGTTATGACACCCATGAGTTCAATACAGGATACTTAAATACCCGAAACTTCTTAGCGCTAATTTTGTATTATGACCCTGAAAAAAGTCTTGTTCTGCGAATTTCCATAATTCAAAACTTTTCACACAAAAATTTGAAAACATTTCTTTGGGCGGTGCCTGCTTCATTTTGTAGGCTAATAAAATGGAAGAGTAGATCCTTTGATCATTCTGTACGTACCTACTATTAGCTATTCTGTGATTTCGTGTGCAACAGTATGCGCAAATTTTAAACAATTCAAATAAACAAAAAAAAGTTTTTTTGCTAACCTATTAAATTTGGTCAATGTCGTAGATCAAACGTTCAGGATTATGATACGAAGATAGTACCGATAGGTTTCGAATATTTTTTCACTTAAGTACCATGTATAAACCACCATGATAGATACGAACAACATACAAAGACGTATTATATTACGAAGCATACCGAATCAACTAATGCAGTATCATAAAACTGACGAACGATTCCTTTTGGCAATATACCCATGACGTCATTAAATTGATCTCCAACAACAATTGATTAGTTACACCTGATATTAAACAACAAACTCATAGTCCCCCTACTCGAGTGACGCAACGTGCGATACATCGGCGCCAGCGCACGAAACTCACAGTGGCATGCGGCTGTCACATTGTTATTAGTTGTATTCGTGTTACAACATCACCGATTGGATGTTTACTGTATCACGTGCACTTTATGGGAGCAGCAGAGACAACAGTTATTTATTTATTTTTACTTTTGCACAAAATTTGTTATCCGTGTGGTGCCGGACGTAAAGAATAGCACTACCCTACCTCTTCCAATGGGTGTCATAAAAGGCGACTAAGGGATTCACTAGAGGATGGGCAGCAGCGTTCTCTGAGTACTTTAACAACCATACTGCGATCGCCAACCCGCCTGCTAAGCGTGGCGATTATGGCAAACCCTCCCAACATGGTTTGGCGGAGGCCTATGTCCAGCAGTGGACGTTTTTCGGCTGAATGATGATGATGACAAAATTTGTAAAGAGGCGAACTTAATGTCTTAGGTATTTTCCACCAGTCGACCTTAGGGTAATGCAGAGAAAAACATAGTGGTAGCTATACTGATAAGAGTATATGTATGGTATGATATGCTATAAAAAATAAACAAAGGTAACGGAAACATTTTTGGCAATAATATTACCTAAAAGATATTTACTATGTAATCAGAATCTTAATGTACTATAGCGGCTGTATGAGGCCTTGAGTGCTAATTGCAAAATTGCAGACAAGACAATAGAGTAAAAACCTACCTATTTCACAAATGCCTAGTCATGGGAGGATACACCACGGAATATTAGAAAGTTTCTTGAGGCCGCAGAATAGCTGGATAGGAAACTAAATAAAAATTCTATACAAAAGTTGTTAAAATTTCTGGGGATTGCCATGATCTGTTAGAGCAAGAATGTTTTAATATTATTCCGAGAGCGGGAAAGTGACAGCGCTAGACAGCTCTCTAGCGCCATCTCTTACCCACTCTCATAATAATATTAAAACAATCCTGCTCTAAAAGATCATGGTAACCCCCCTGATCATATAAAAATCACTCACCATATCAAAACACAAAAATGTGGTGCATGTTGATACTCCCGGATGTGGAAATAACAGCATTCTTTCCTCGTAGCCACAGAAGCGATTCAGTAAATCAAACTCATTTTATTGTTCGACAAACAGTGTCGTACAACTTTTGCGTTTTGCTCTTGAAACTTCTGAGACTATTATTTATAAAGGCTCTCTTCCCTGTTTTGTAACAAGTTTTTCCAACTGAGATTGCGGACGACTTAGAAGCAGCTTGCGGTTATAAGTTACGTAATAAATGGTACTTTACGGCACAGCTTACGTTGTGTATTAAATTACTTGTTTATAAAAACTTGGAGAAAACATAAAACATAACATAACATCAAGCCTGTGTTCGAAGGGTTGGGCAGAAGAGTATTTCCGTTATGTTTAAGTCCCATGTAATAGGGGGCGAGCTTATAGCCATCAATCGGGCCCAGACAAGACTCCGGGCTGCTACTGAGAAATTCCACACCCAAAAACCCAATAACACTTTTCCCGGCCTGGGGATCAAACCCTCACATCAACGGGGCAGAACTCTGAGATCTCTAGAATTTTTAATTGTTTTATCAATAAAATTATGTTATTCTGCTGCATTTCGTTTGACTTAGGCGAGCTGAACCCTGGCGCGGTAATCGGGTAAGCGACGGCAATCGGGTAAGCGACGACGCGCGGGCCGAAAATCACTTTAAAAAATCGATAAAAAATATATAAATGTAATAAAAAAAACGATCGGTTAGAATCGATTCCAAAATTAATTACCTATAAATTAATATTAATTATAAAAATGTATTATAGTAAGTACTTGTTTAAAATGAAATTTTGCTTGTAAAAAAACTGCAAATCGAAGTAACTTCAGTATTTTTTTCCATCGAGAAAACTATATTGCATCGTGTATTGAACGGGTACATGCTGGTATAGAGAAGGAATGTATCCTAAAATATAAATTTATTTTGGGTTCTAAATGTTTTAATTTGCCTATCAAAAATGAGTTCTAAAACAAGCAAAACCTACCGCGCCAGGGTTCAGCTCGCCTTAAAGGCAATCAGAATATCCTCTGGTAAAGGCTAGCATATGTGACTAAGAGACGGATGAATATGAATGTTGATGGATGGAGGGGAAGATGGAGACCAAAAAAAAGATTAACGGGTTGTGTGAAAGAGGATATGAAGGAAAAGGGAGTAAATGATGAGGTGACGACTGACAGGGGAGAATAAATGAGAAAAACTAGCAAGCAAGCGAGTAACTTGCGACCAGGACAGGAAGTTAATAAGATAATGAAAGGCTAGGGAATTGATGTGATGAGAAACCCACTGCTGAACACGATTTTTTTGATTTACGTCCTTATACATCACTTCAACGGACGCTCTTGCAGTGTTCGAAGTGAGGGTTACTGTGGCGGACAGATCGCTTAAGGGATCTCCAATATTTCGGGCCCTATTTAGGCATTTATTATTAGTCCTATATTAAATATTCCAGGCAGGTGGCGTACTGGGGCTACAATCCAATTCTGAATGCCAACGACTGCTCATGGGGTGCAGGAAAAGAGCCTCCACGAGTGACGATACTCCAGTACGACCGGCGTACCCTGGGCAGTCAGCCACGCTACCAACCTTGCTGACTGGCTAATCTTTTTACCACAACATGTGCTATTTTCGTATGGCTCGTGCTGACACGAGAGAAGCAGAACGACTGCCCATTATGCAATTAGTTAAATTTCTAAACAAATAACGAAAAAACATTGCTAGATATTGTCTTTCTAATAAGTACATATAAACGCATTTATAATAATTAGTTTGTAACATTACCTGTTTTCTTATGAACTCATTTTCCGTCCCTTCTCTATTTTTTGCCACTGTATTCCCACATTATTTCCAAGAAACGTTCATTTAATAATGAAATAGGTCAGCAATTTTTCTCTCCCTCCGGGTAGAAACAAAGCCCGGGGCCACATTAGTAAATTCTCATACTTGTGTGACTTTCACCTTGACCCTGGGCTTAAATCGCCAGGATTGACACCTGACGCTGTTCTTATAAAGACGAAACAGGAAGAAAAGAAGGTCCACTACGAAACGCTGGATAGAGATTCGCTCACGAAAATAAACGTCATGTTTTTTTGGGATAATTGATATAAATAAACGTTAAAAATAATAAATAGTTCCCAATTTAAAAAGGCTTAGCTTTAAAACTAATAGTTTGCACTCCTTGAATATTTTTTGTTGACAATATCGGCGAAATGAGGATCTAGTATACGATTCTGCGCAACCCTTCAGAAAATTGGTGTGATGATAAGGGGCGATTTATAAATTACGTCACATGTTAAAGGGGGTCGACGAAATGTGAGATTGTGTGACAAGGGGTAAGAGGGATCCTAAATTTCGTGACGTCACGTTTCAAAATAATTGATATATCTAAGTATTAAATGGAAATAAAACTAATTTCGCTGACGTAATTAATGGATGGCCCCTAAGCTATTTAGTTCTTTTTTTTTAAACCGGGTGTTATTGTGCAACGGGATGCAGCAGTTCAGCAGTAGAATGCGGTAGGCTAAATTGATGGATTTTATAATCATTGTATGAAGTGAACCTTTTGTTACTATTCTGTAGTACGAGGACGCGATACTTACGGGTTGAGTGGACGTTTTCAATTCTATTATTACGAATTTAATCCTTTCTCGTAATCTACTTTATTTATTTAGGGTTAAATTAAATAAATGTGTTCGAGAGAGCTTTGTTTTTTCTAGAATTTACAATTTCAAATGTAAAATTAATACTTTCATACGCACGGCTAAATTTCCAGTATAAGTTGATCTCGCATTGCATAGGCTATCCGTACAATGAAAGGTCAGCTTATACTGGTAATGTATAGCTTGATTTAGCCGTGTGAACAGACGCCTGGCATTAATTGGTTACCCTTCTAGTAGGTGCTTTGAAGGCTCTGATAATGTACCCTGGTACTGGTAGTTTTTTGAAAATAATAGGGATTAATGTACGCCTCTATGTTATGAATCTCTCTAGGGTCGGTCCCTCATGTCTAGGGTTACCATCCGTCCGGATTTGTCCGGACACGTCCGGACTTCTAGACCTTTGTCCGGCTCTTTAATTTGTCCGGATTTTTTGGCTTAGATGGAATATGAGTAATAAAACTTACATAAGTAATATCAAATAAGTCTTTAATCTTTATTAACTTCTCATTAATCTAAACACAAAATATAAATCTTCTTTAACAATCAACATAACGAGATCAAACAATAAATATTTGTATGTTTGCATTTTGTGACTGAAATGTCCGGACTTTTATTGAAATGTCAGGCTTTTTGTCAGGACTTTTCCCCGTCGTGACGTCCCACTCCCACCGCCGCCGGTCACGATCCACCGAGCTCTCCCGTCGTAGAGCCGGTCGTCTCTTCAGACTGCGGAGCGGAGTCACACCGATAATTCAGCCCTCATCAAGCTGTCTCCCCCCCTAAGCCCCCGCCAGCAACGCCCTAAGCCGAGGTCCGAGTCCCACTAGGGGTCGCCCTTAGTGCTGTTGTTGCAGGTAGTCATGATGTTAGTTTAGTACAAGTAGTTAGCTTAGGTTAAGTATTTTACTTCCCCCACTCCCCCCATTGGCTGGAGACCCATCAGGTCTCGCCAATAACTGCCCGGTTACGTAGAAACTGTCCCCTAGGAAGACCTACAGCAGTCAAATAGAAAAAAAAACTGGACTTTTCAAATTTCTAAATGGTAACCCTACTCATGTCTGAGGATCGTGGTCAGCACTAGGGTTGCATCTGGAGCGGATGATCTGCTTCCACCGGTTTCTGTCCAGCGCGTCTCTTACAACCGTGTAGAATTTGGATAACGACGAGTCTTTTATTTGATCGGTCCATCTTGTTGGTGAACGACCGCACGTTTTGCCTTCGTTTATGAATGTTATAAAAACTTACACGTAAATTGTATTTTCACTAGCAGTACTAGGATAAACTAAAAGAGTTTCCACTAGTTACCAGGGGGGTACCCAATTAATACAACTGTCTGTACCTATATTTATAGCCTAGACATCAGTCTATTTGACAAAATAATGAATATGTAATTATGTACGTAGTTCTTACACTGGACCGCAAAGAAAAAGGGTCGGTTAGAAAATCTTCAATATCTTCAAAAGTACCTGACCTAGCTTAATGAAATAAAGACTGAATTAAAGAATATTTTAATGTGCTAAAATGTAAATAAAAAAAAAATCAAGCATTTTATTTTTAACTAGCCTTTGCTCGCGACTTCGTCCGCGTGAATGTCGGTTATTGATCCCTAATTTATTGATTATAAAATATAGCCTATAGCACTCAGGGATAACGTAGCTAACGTAACTATTGGTGAAAGAATTTTTGAAATCGGATGAGTAGTTTCGGAAATTACCTCCTACATACAAACAAACAAACAAAGTCTACCTCTTTATAATATTATTAAGTATATAAGTATAGATAAATGTAAAATAAATAGGTCAGGTACTTTTGAAGATATTGAAGATTTTCTAACTGACCCTTTTTTTCTGCGGTCCAGTGTATTATACACCCCTAAATTAAATTCACCAGAAAAAATTTAAGGGCATGGTCAGTTACTGTAATAGAACATATAAAGAGAAAAAAAAAAGAAAATTATTTTGTTTGAAAACTGTACTTCAAAAACATCAATAATTGGTAAGAAAGTTCAATCACATTGACAATGATATTCGTACGCGTACGCACACACGCAACCCTTTTATCTATTCATTCAAAAAAAAGCCCGCACAATACATAGGCTGCGCACGAGACGGACGGCGCCAACTAGTCTGGCTCCCGCACCACCTTCGCCCCACCCAATCCGGCGCGTGCGTGTGTCGCCCGCCGCCCGCCGCAGTCGGCCGCCCGCAGTAATTAGATCAAGTTGCGTGACGCGCGGTGCAAGCGCAACCTCTCGTTACCGCGTACCCGGTTTTTGTTGTATACGTAATTACATGTTGTGTTGATGAATACTAAATAGGCTTAATATTCGGTAAACTAAGGTCAAAGCAGACTGCATCGCGCCCTCTCCACCGAACCCGTCTCCTCAGAACGCAACAGAGAGGTTATTAAGTTTACGCGAGCGCGCAATACGTATTACCTGTTAACATCTGTTATTAAATTGATAACTACGATGGCTTCATACGATCATCAGTTCACGTCTCGAGAGTACCCTTTGTGTTAATACTTCATAAAAGGCCGGCACGCAGGTGAATCTTATCTAGATAGGTCGGAGCGAAAGTACCTAACCGAGGAGTTCGGGTTCGGGAGTCGGTGGACAGGCTGCGGCGGCCTAATTGCCTGGCCCGCGTGCCGCCTGACCTCACACCCATGGATTTTTACATGTGAAGTGAAATCAAACGGAGAGTGTACGTGAGTGAGCCCGATAGACTATTCTGTGCCGATAGTCGCAAACTTTTAAAACAACTCGAAGTAAAAGGGCAAAGTGATGTTCTAATATCATTAAATAACTATCTTTTAAAAAGTGCTCGCTTGTGTGTTGATAACAAAGGGCGGTGGCCATTTTGAAAAATTGCTGACCTGTAAGTTTTTAATAACACTGTAAATTACCACCCTTATCAGCTGATTTCAATCCTTATCAGCTGATCCTAATCACTGTTAGCTAATCCCTTCAAATGCAAATCCCTATTGTCGCAGAACAAATTCTAACTTTTAAATACGTAGAGTGGAGTGAGGGAGAAAGCACTCTGTGTGTGTGTGTTGCACGGATTTCGCGCTATCGACTCGCTCGCACGCATTACATACCCGTATAGCATGACTCACACAAGCGTATAATGGTGCATGATGTGTGTAGCTTACGCGCGGTGGGATGAATTTCATTGATAGTCCGTGTCGTTGACGTAGTATTTCTAGTATTAGAGTATTATGTGCATAAAATTATTCATATTTTCAGGATCAAACAAAAGTAAATAACTTTGTTAGATTTAAATAAATTATATTAATGATTTTACATTTCAATAAGTATACCGCTTCCGTATGTACCCTTAAATTTTTTCTGGTGAATTTAATTTAGGGGTGTACATAACATAACATCACGCCTGTATTCCTCGAAGAGCTGGCAAAGCTGTTTAGTACATCCTCATTTCGCCGTTAGGGGGAGAGCCTATTGCCATCAACAGGGCACAAATCCAGACTCCGTGCCGCTACCGAGAAATTCCACACAGAAAAACTCAATAATTCTGCCCGACCTGAGGATCGAACCCAGGACTTCACGCTTGCGACCACTAGACCGTCGTAGACGAGGTGGTCTAGTATAGTACGCACGGCTACAGATCAAGCTACAAATTTCCAGTATAGGTATGCTGATCTCGCATTGTATAGGATTTCCTTACAGTGAGAGGTCAGTGTAAACTGGAATCTGATCATAATAATAGTTGTTGTTCAACTTTGGTCATTAAACTTCAAACATCAGCACACACAACTATTTAATGATATCTATAAATCTTAGTACATAACTAATTGTATATCCTCTGAAACTTTCTTCCATATCCATTTACCTAATCCCTACTAATATTATAAATGCGAAAGTTACTGTCTGTCTGTGACGCTTTTAACGCCTAAACTACTGAACCGATTTTGATGAAACTTGGTACAGAAATAATGTGGAACCCGGAGAAGGACATAGGCCAGTGTTCCGCAATGTGTGTGCCGCGGCACACCGGTGTACCGTGCTCGTTAGTTGGTGTGCCGCGGCACACTGGTGTGTGTACCGTGGTCGTTAGTTGGTGTGCCGCGGAAAAATGGCAAGTTTTGTCAGAAAGATATGAAGATATAATACCTACCTACACTACAGTGTATTATATCTTCATATTCTGTGTATTGTAATACACAGCGATCCTATTGTATACCTCTAAAATACTGACATAGGCTACTTTTATTCCGAAAAACGCGGAATACGCGATAAACGGCATCCATGCGGGCAAAGCCGCGAGCTTCCTCTAGTATTATCATAAATCACAAGAAAAAAACCTCCAGATTTTCAACCTTAAGATATTCAAAACGGATAAAAAACAGTTTCCATGATGAATGACCTAAAATAAATGTAAGCCTGGGCCTATTCATCACTCAAGACCATGAATCTTTTATTTTGGAGACATTTCTCATTCATTAGGGAGGGACCTTGCGTAGAATTTTAAAATCTTACCATTGTTTAAATCGAGATTTATAGTTGACTTCAATGTCTTGAAGTCGGTCAAGGGTATAGCTTTGTGCCTCGTCCATTAGAGATGCCGCGAAATCTCACGATTTTTCTATGATTTTGGAGAAAACAATGAAATTGACATTTTTTATATTAATGATAATTTCTAAATTAATAATAATAATACTTTGTTGTTGTCAGTGTGGGGCCGGACGTAGAGAATACAACTACCCCATCTCTTCCTATGGGTGTCGTAAAAGGCGACTAAGGGATTCACTAGACTCTACTGACTGACTGTGTGACTGACTGTCTGTGACTAGAGGATGAGCAGCAGCAGCGTTCTCTGAGTACTTTAAACTCTCAATCACCGTAATTATAGACACAATAGATAAGACAATTAAGTGTCGTCCTGGGACGACGGGCGGTACGCAACCGGTTAAATAAACATACTGCGATCGCCAACCCGTCTGCTAAGCGTGGCGATTATAGTAGTGTACCTTGTTTGCTTTGTGTAAGTACACACGGTGCCCCATAAAAAGTATCCACCTTAATGACCTTTTAGTTCTGAGCACAACATGCGACATTCGAAATTTAATAGTGTGTCCGTTGTACTCAGAACCAAAACGTCAGTAAGGTGAATAGGTACTTTCTCGGGACACCTTGTGTACAATAAAGGGTATTGTACTGTCTTCGGCGACACATGTAAGCTTTGTGTTCAATACAGGCCCAGCCTAGTTTAGACGTTAGTTTTCATTTTGATCTGTACTCTCATAGAAATTCTTTCTTTCTTTCTTTTTTAATAAAACGTTGCCCCACACTAAGATTTTTCTTGTATCGTGGGTGCGTTTACAGACACAAATCTCACATACACAAACGCCCAGACCCGAAACAACCATCTGCAGGCCGTACAATTTTTTGTTCCGTGTGGGAATCGAACCCACGACCCGTAGCGCAGAAGTCAATCGCTTAGCCACTGCACCAAACGTGCCGTCTAAATGTGCTATAAGATAAGTATAATATCAATAAAGTTCTTTTTCAACAGAGTTTTTCACTATATTATTATTTAATAGTACGACTGCCTGACACGTCGGGGAATAAGCACGACAGGTCAATAAATACTCCAAATGGTTAGTCTTAATGGATTTCATTTTCTTTCGGGACAAATATTGGGGTACTCTAATGGCCTACAGACATTTGTTTGGGGCCGAAATCTTTATGTAATAGCACGCGTGGCGCGAGGCACACGTTGAGTTAGTGTGAATCTGACGAAAATTTGGCGAATGGATTTATTTTGAAAAATATTTATGTCAGTTTATGAAGTAAGCTGTTAGTCTCGTGTAGTGCCGGACTTAAAGAATAGCACTACCTACCTCATCTCTTCACGTGAGTGTCATAAAAGATCTGCTGCCCATCCTCTAGAGAAAGAGATTCTGTAGAGGATGGGCAGCAGCGTTCTCTGAGCTGAGTACTTCAACAACCATAATGCGATCGCCAACCCGCCTGCCAAGCGTGGCGATTACGGCAAACCCCCCCCTCCCCCGCCCCTCTCTTGTGGGAGGCTTACGTCCAGCTGTGGACGTCTTTCGGCTGAATGATGATGAAGTAAACAACTAAGTTTCGATACCAGTTATTTTTTTATTGACATAAAAACTAGGTATATTATGCATAATGTACGGCGTAGTTAAAATCAAACTTTTTGACATACAGCGACTTGATATAAAAAAGATTATAGTGTCATTTTGTTCCTTAGGCAACAAGTTTTAAGTAAGTAATATCAAAACTAGTTTTGATATTACTTACTTAAAAGTTTTTCAGTATATTGATGAAATAATCGCCTGTAGACACTTAACGTTTCCACCCTGTATATACGGATAGAATAGCTTGCGGCCCTGTATTCGTGACGTTTAATTTACAAAGTAAAGGGCAGTGCACACCTAAGGCCTCAGGCGCCTAGCGAAATCCGTCGGACTACTAAATCTAAACGCGTTTTACTGCAGATAGATATACCCGAACAATAGACCTGCAGTTTCCATTAGTATTTAAATATAAGAATAATAGCCTTAGGTAGCCGTTATCGAGGTCGTGCCCGTGACAGTATAGCCTCCGGATAAAACGGCAGACCTGATGAAAGGCAATCTTGCCGCCGGCGCCGACGGCTTTCATGCGCATACTCTTTTAGGGAGAGGTTACATTATCCGCGCACCGCAACCATTTTGCCGCATCAGCATGCACGCGTAGTATGCGGCGTCGCAACAGCCACGCGGTGCGCTGCGGCTCCGGCGCGGCGCCTGAGCGATGCCGCTGCGGCGTAATACATACAAATTTCCATGGTTTCCTCAGAGCGGGAGCACACGATGCGTTGCGGCGGCGGTGCGGCGCCGGAGCGGTGTCGCTGCGTCGTCTTACATAGAAATATCTGTGGCATGTCACACGATGCGCTCCGGCGCCGCACCGGACTTGCAACCATCGAGACGAGGCGGGGAGGGGTGAATGCGTTGCGACGTCGGACCGGCACCGCGCACTGCGCAGTTGTTTATTCGTCACAAGGAAGGACACACGCTCGCTCGTTTCGATTTTTTTTCTAAGTTTTTTGTTTATTGTGATTGAGGTTTTAAAAAATGAGTACCAACCCAGATGTTACTGATATGGACTACCTCATAACATTAGTCCTTAACAGACTGTCCAACGCTGCTACGGCGCCGCTGCGACATAACAACGTTGCGGCGCCGCACCGCTCGTGTGCCCGCTGATACGGTGAAATCTTTGCGGTGCGGCGCCGCAATGCAGCGTGTGCCCCCGCTCTCATAGAGCGGTGCGGCGCCGCGCTGCACGCTCGCTGGATCAAAAGCGGCACCGCTCCGACGTCGCAGACCCCGGATGTGTTGACAGAAAGCCGTTCCACCGCGTGGCTCTTGCGACGCGGCGTACTACGTGTGCACGCTGATGCGGTAAAATGGTTGCGGTGCGGAGGCACACCGCACCGCACCGCATCGTGTCGCCTCTCCTTTAGGGAATATCACCTGTTGGGAATAGAGATGAATTATTAGTAGACAATGACAAATAGGGTACATATGTTCCAGAAATATTATTAGGCTAGGAATTGCGAGTGAAATATCACGATCCCTTCCATGATTTATTTTTTGTTTTTCATGTCAGCTTGCTAAAATGTCCAGTACAGAAAATGGACGTTACTCTCTGACAAACTGAATAAATGGCCCGGGGTCATTGACGTAGACGTACATGGACCGAGGGTCTAGTACAAAATTCACGAAAAAAGTGTCCTTAGTTTACATACACCACCAGAGCGCACGCCAAGGGACACCGCTAAACAAGCTTAGTTTTAGTATATACTAAACCTGAAACTAGTTTGTTCAAAATCACTAGGAGAATCGACGACATATTTTCTAAACCACAATTTTTTTTTGTTTTCTTTAGTTTCTATTTTGTTTCAGTAGGTTTCTACCCATAACAGTTGACGGCAATAGACACCTTGAGGCTTGAGACGGTCCGCTCGGTCAGTTTCCGTGTATTAGACAACCCCTGCATAGCACATCTCGGGCATTTCACACTTTACTAGGGAACTTAACGCGACATAAACTACGGTGTAATTTGGAAAAACACATATTCAGGCAGTTCTGATGAAAAACTTGTTGGGGTGTCTCGGTTTTTGTATATACTAAAAATAACGTTGTATAAACTTAGAAATACCAACAAACTAATTCAAATCCTATGTCATCATCATAATGCCTTATTTAGTTTTTCACCATACGAAGATTCGACTGCACCCATTAACGTAAATTAGCCGTTCTTTCACGTTTTAGTCTACATTTGGTTCGGACATTTTTGAGCGTTGACCCGAGGTCCATGTGATTCTTCGTCAATACCTTGGGTAGGCTATTCAAGTAATCGGTAAACTTGAGTATAGATTGGTGATTCCGTAATAATGTTATTAAAATACAGTTGGATATTATCAGTCTTGTTGATGTAATGTCTTCGTAAGGCCTTGCGACAACTTTGTTGAGAAGTGATGGCACACCAATTTAAAATGTTTATCCAAGATTTTTCTTTACATTTTAATTGAATTTTCTGTTCGCTGATGGATGGGAGAATGGTCCTTTAAAAGTGTGCATAGATTAGAACATTTATTACGACTCGATGGAGAGAAAGCGGTACGCGATACAGGACACAGCATATATCTAGTGTTAGGAGGTTTTTTTAGTAGTAGGCCTACCGCGACCCCGGTAGGGCTCGGCCCGCCAGCCCCTCGCGGACCTCTCCTACTCTGGGGCCTAGCCCCACGACCTCCTGAAAGGCGCGCGCGGAACACTGCGCGCCTCCTTCTCGGGCCTGTTACAAGTCGGGCGACGGGTCCCCTAACCCGCCGCCCGCAGGCCACACACTATGGTGGCCGGAGACCGTCGCGCGCTCTCCGGCGCCCCGTTCGTCTGGCGCGGTAAGGGAGAGGGGTAGCTACCTCTCCCTCCCTCTTTGGTCGCCATCACCTCCTCGCAGAAGGAGGTGACGGCTTCCCACGCGCTCTCGCTCCCGACCATGGACAGAACCACGGCCGGAAGCGAAAGGTTAAGAGGTTCCTTTCTCTGACTACTTTTGATCTGGGCCCTGTTCCAGATATCGGTAGGCTACTGTTCTGCCTAACCTTTTCCCAGTTAGGTTGAGGTCAGCATCCAGTCTAACCAGATGCGGCTAAATACCAGTATTTATGTATCAGACCTCCGTAACCCAGTTACTGGGCAATGCCGATGTCCTAAGACTACACCGTTTGTCAGGCTTTCGGGCTTTTGACCACACGTAACGACAGACTGTCATAGGTGTTCATATGACACCTGGGATCGACGGCTTAAAGTGGGTGGGCTATTATTATCTATGTACCTATATAAAAATGAATCCCTATTTCCCTTGGTCACGGCATCACGCGTGAGCGACTGGACCGATTTCTTTTTGTTTTTTTTTTGTTGTGTTTGTAATTGTCAGGAGAAGGTTCTTATGAAAGAAAATTTTGATATTTAAAAAAAAAAAAAAATTATTTCAGTATGTTCATACCTATTCTTCATTTGTTTACCGCATGCATGAAAATGGTTTTAAGTTTTTGTTACTATTTTGATTTTGTTTCTGAAGGTAAACCTTCAGAAACAGTAGGTAGGTAGTAAACAGGAAAAAGTGCATTGCAACGCATACAGCGGTACAACTAGTTTTTTTATATTTCTAAATGTATTTTTTAAAAGGTTTGTTTTTAAAAATATAATCATATTTTTAATCGAATAACAATTTCTTCTACAACGCAAAAACAATAGGTATGACATCATTCAAGATCTCAGGAATGCAAAGCCTATGCGTTTGCAAAACCGGGTAAATGCCGCCGTCGTTATCCGAGACAAGTGGGGTACCCCTGCAGCATACATAATTCAGAGAAAGCCTACATCTGTGGGCACGCGCCTTGAATCCCACCGCTCAGCTATATTTATTGCGTTGCCACACTTTTTATGTCCCTCTTAAGTGGGTTTGGCGAATCTTCTGCGCAAATATTTGGCGATTGAAGTTATTTTGTGTGTAGGAGAGAAAGGAGTTGTTCGGATCCAAATATTTGGTGAGATATCTTGAAAAGATGGGGAGTTGAGTCTGTTGGAATTAAAATATTACTATTGGTATATCATCTTTGTTTACCCGACTGCGGGATAGCAAGGATAGGTTTATGTTTTTCTTATGTGTTCAGATGGGTTATAATATTTTGGATCAAGGAACAAGGAATAAAATGCATGTGATCCGAAATCTATTGTTTTTTTTTACATTCTGCGTGCATTATCGATAAATATTTTAACGTAAAATTTTCATATTTTCCGAACCAAAAAAAAAACAATACCTGCCACGGAAAATGACTTATGAGCTTAGTTTTTGCTGGCATTTTTATCTTTTATACAATATATTATTTACAATTCATTAGAGCATAATAAAAATCTTTTGAAAAAATAATCGTTGAAATCTCATTAAATTAGTTTGAGAGAATTTTAGTGAAAGAGGTTAAAAACGGTACTTGCATTTTTTTACAGTTGCATTTTCTTCCTTTAAATAAAAAGTAATCAAAGTTTTCACTAGACAAAGAGTGAAGTACCTACAGTAACAACATATATTTTGCTTACAATTTTCACTCTCATAAATACGGAGAGAAAAGGTTTCAAACATAGACTTTTAGCGTCGAACTTGTCCTAATAAAATAAATAAATGCAAAATAGCGTAAACATGTTGGGTCAAAAGCTGTAAAAATTTGATATGCAGTAACAGTAGAGTTTGTGAAAAAATTCATCCGTAAAAGTACTAACACCGTACCTATTACTGCCACCACGCAGCCGTGCATGACGTGTTCCTGTTTGAAGGGTGATGCCGGTGAAATTACAGCCACATGAAACTTTCCAACTTTATCCTTAAGAACTTTGTTCTTGTATTCGACGGTTGTTATTATTTTAAACTCTCAATATCTCACGTAACCTTAACTTGCTTTCTTTTTTTTGTTTTTGTTGTTTAGTTCGTTAACACAAAGCTTACGGCACAATTATTACGTTTATGGGGCATGCGGTGCTAACCTATAAGGAATTGTTACACTAACCTTAGATTATAGAAGACAATTATTTAAAAATAATATGAGTGCAAACAATTCGCTGCCCCAACCGAATAATATCGTTATCGTAAAAACTAAATTTTACAGGAGAAATAAAAAACGTGTTTTTAGGCATATTTCAATAACCGCAGGAGGATAATTTTTATACTAAACGAAAGGTATTTTTTTACCATGTAGTCTGTATTAATGAATTTATTTGATTTATTACGAAAATAGAGTTATTAATGAAAATTATTTTACAGAATCCGCGCGTCGTGGCTATTTATCTTCAAAGCAACCTTACGATATTATTCGGGTAAAATCTAAGTAGCAGTGTGTACATTAATAGCGTACCTATCCCGATTTTATTCGTCGAAGTAAGCTAGGCCATTCAGGGACACAATGCAAATTATTTAATTCGGTAATACTCGAACAAAATCGTAACCGTAACATACGGTAAGAGTTGGTCATTGTAAAATCCGTAATTGCCTGTAACTCTTTTTTTCGAGTATTAAAGCTTATTTTTATTGTAATGGAATAATAATGTTAAGTTCATTGCGATTTTGCTAATTTCGTAAATAGACATAGAGAAAATCCAAAAAAATATCACAAGATGTAATTGGAGTTCTAAACAACGAAAATGCTATAAAACGCAAAATATCGTAACACTGTTTTACGATACTATTCGATGGGGGCAGCAAATTGTTGGTTGGCCAATAAAGACAAATAAAAAATAAATAAAGTAACGCACTTTCCATCAGATAGGCGACGGCCTGCTTGATAACCCGTTACGAAATAACAAATCAGCAGGTTAAAAAACTCTTAACGTTTTATTACGTTCCGATCAGCACAAAATCGATTAAGACCATGTTCTTAGGCCATACCTGTAGAAATATCCGTGCAAACAATCTTTTATACATTTTTACGTAACACACATAGCTTCCTTAACAAGAAATTAATAATAATCTCACCATTACGCCATTTTCCACACTTGTACGCAACTTCCTAATATTTCTTTATAGTCTTGCACCCACCTGAGACGGTCCATGACTGTACTCTAACAGTGCAGCCGTGGATAGCCCCGGGCTGGTGCCCCATGACTAACGTGACCATACGTCCCGCTTTAAGCGGGACAGTCCCGCTTTTCAGCTATGTGTCCCGTTGTCCCCAAAAGCACAGAAATGTCCCGCTTTGAAAAAAGTCAATCTATAGAATTAACCAAGGATAATATGAATAAGTCACCAACATATCACGCATTCAAATCTAAAAACCTAACCTGATAATTATTAAACACTGTTTTAAGCTTTCACGGTTAGTCTCTAAATTTAAAATGTCACTTACGGGATATCTTCCGTGATTATTTATTGGTTTGAGTCAACCCGCGATCATGGCGCTTGCAACAGCGTCGAAATATCGGGAACTCAAACCAATAAATAATCACGGAAGATATCCCGTAAGTGACATTTTAAATCCTGATAATTATTTTAAAGCAATTTGCTTATCCGAAAAATATGGAACCAGCCCACCAGACTACACAAGATTAGTTCCTATTTTCATTTTTTCATAAATAAATCTTTCATAAATACGATTACGATTCAATCGCATAAAATTTTGCAGACGTTCCGCTCTGAGGGGAAAAAAATAATGGTCACGATAGAGAGTGTCCACATCTCCACGTCACGACATCGACAACGTGGAACGGTGCGGTAACGTGGCACGGTGCGTTGACGTAACGTGCAAATTTACGTTACCGTATCGTAAAAATGCACGTCAGGATCATTGTTAGATTTATCGTTGACCACGTAGATCCTGAATTTTAATAAGAGAAACAGTAAGGTATGGTTTTAAAGCATCGGAGCGTAGAGACGGCAACTAACTTGCGGGCGTGGAGAGCGCGGGCGGAGCGCAAATACATTTGCGCTTGCGGCTAGAGGCGGAACGTGTTACGATACGGTAACGTAAATTTGCACGTTACGTCAACGCACCGTGCCACGTTACCGCACCGTTCCACGTTGACGACGCACTATGGAAAATATAGGTGCTTTGCTGATTAAAAATCTGTAACTTTTTTATTTTCGGTCATAGTAACTTCAAATTTTGCACACATATAGAACATAGTATAAGAATTTTACTAATAGTACTTTTAATATGAACTAGTGGTAGGTCGTGGTTTTACTCGCTCTTTATTTTAAGAATCCGTAAAAACTTTATTCAAATGAATGAGTTTGACTTCAATATGATATTTTAATTCTTTTTAAATTTCAGGACAACTAAATAATACAGAGTAAATTAAAAATAAAATATATTTTGACACATTTTACAATATTTTTATTAAAATTTTTATTACTAAGTAAATTTTTTTTTATTATTATTTTAATATTTACACTTAGCTTTAGATAGTGAACTGCAGTAATAATTTCTTCTGGATGGCACAAACAATAAATTCAATATTTTCAGATGGAACATAACGATTTTCACGTAAAAACGTAGACAGAGCGGGCACAGTCTTATCGTTTTCAATATAGAAAAGTATTATTTCACACCTCGAGCAACTGAATTAGTTCATTGTTATAGTTGTACTAATTGCGGATTGCAAATAATTAATATAATGAAACATTTTTTGTGCTTCACTTTCTAAAGGAAAAACAAATGAGTTTAGTGTGCATCATGTACCGACTTTTATCATAGATTTCTTTATTCTCACATAGAGCGTGTGCAAAACCATATTTACGCCGATAATGTATATTAAAATCACAGATATTTGACCAAAGATAAAAAAAAAACTTTTATCTATCAATTTGCCACAATTATGCATTTTGGCACCTCTGCCACATATTACTTCATAACTTCTGAACGCGCAAAAATGCGCAGCTGATTCTTTACTAAAATATTATTAGGTATCCAATGAACGTAGTAATACCAAATTCAGAATGTAGGCAAGTGTAGCTAACAGTAAAAAGTCTCGACGAAATTTAAGAATTTAATTTTTTCCCATCTTTGACGAAAATATTTATAGCAAAAATATTACTTCACATAATTAAATAAAAACTACTGTTTTTAAATCTATAATAAACAACCTTTCGAATGGTATGTAACACTATATGAGGTTCTTTAAAGAAACAACCAAAATTCGACTCTGTAAGTCCATGATTTTTAAGGTATATTTAACAGAAATTTCTAAGTGTCGGAAATTAACGTTTTTACGCAATATTTTACGTGACAAGTTATTGAAAAACCATTAAAATATGAAAGAATGACTCCTTATCTAAAAAATAAGACCAAGATTATGTCTAATTTGCATCATTCAGAAAAAGTATTTTTGATCAGCAAAGCACCTATATTTTCCATAGTGCGACGTCGTGACGTGGAGTTGTGGACAGGTCGTTACCCATGACTCCGTCCCATTTTAGATTAAAGTTCTCAAAGGGGCCTCTGCGCGTTGGACCTATGTCCCCCATATGCGCTTTATAAAAGACCGGACATCATCAATATTTTCTACATTTTTACGTAACACCACAGCTTCCTTAACAAGAAAATAATAATCTCACTATAACGCCATTTTCCACACTTGTGCGCAACTTCCTAATATTTATTATTATGACAGAATAATAAATTAATCATCTCAAGAAACTATACTCATCTCTTATTGTATGTTGGCTAAGCTTCGATGAATAAAGGTATCGTAACACGAAAATACTTCGTCATTTTAGGGATAATTAGATTTCTTAATGTATTAGTTTTATGATGAGAGTGCACGTATATAATAAATGAGAGTGATATTGTGAGGTATCAAATTATATCTTAGATATTCTTTTTCATAAAATGTGGATTACCATAAAAATTGGTTGGTAGGATAGGTTATGTTAGAACCGTGACCACTCAAAGATTCGCTTCGCAGATCACTTTCCACCATTTTTTAATGGGTGCTTTCAGAATCAAATGGTTTTTGAGTGATTATAGTGCGAACCATTAATTTTGTAATGGAAAGCGTTATTTTTGAAGTGTGTCTTAAACATTGTTGGTTGTTATTTTCATTAAATAGTATTTAAAGAGCGATGGAGCGCAGCGTATTGCTAAGGAAGGCTATGGGGGAGACCTTTGCCCAGCAGTGGGAAAATAAAGGTTGAAAAAAAAAGGAGTATTTAAAGTGCTTTTAAATAATCCCAAAAGTTGCTGACACTAGTGAGTTCTAAAGAATGTTCCTCTTTTATTTATGTTAATGTTCAACTTACTAAACTTTGAAGATCAGTCGATACTGATCGTGGGAGTTCCCTAACTGCCAATTAGGAGCTTACTGAACTAAAAGTTGTGTTGTCGATCATTGTTTGTAACTTTATAAGACTCTTAAGGTCAAAATGCTGTAATATTGTCGGAAAATTTGTAGCGTCAACAAGTTAGTCTTGGTAAGTTGTTTTGACAAACTTTGATGGGGTAAATCATAGATATAGATATTTTTTTTGAGTAAATAGGTGTTTTTAAACTTTCGCGATTTGTGCACATTATAAAAACACAGTATAACATATCGCCGCAGTCAAAAACCGCCAGATCAATAAGTCCGCAATAGCCGAGCACCTTCTGGAGTCCGGTTCCAATCACTGGATAGAACTACATTGTCTAAAAATCCTCTCCACCGATCGTCACTATTATCCCAGAAACGTACGTGAAGCGATTGAAATTAAGAAGTACAAGAATCACAATCGGGAAGATGGATATAAATTGTCAACATCGTGGAATCCGATCAGCAAGTGTTATCCTACACGGGACGGTTTAGGCGAGTGTAAAGAACGTCGTTAGTGTAGTGTGTCGAAGTACCGACGATAACTTAATAAAATAATCTAGAAATCAAGATCGAGTGAGGGTAGATGAAAATACCTTTGCTTCACAAAGATGACAACTGCTCCGCAACTTCAGTCCTCCCGTGACCACGGCCGGTGTAATTCGGCCGAAACGTCGGGATAAAAAGGTATTTAGTGCCTTTTAAGTTTCTACACGACTAGACCCGAATCTGTATTTTTATAAATAGAGTGTTGTTTTCTTTTTAACTTTACTCACACTAGGAATACTCCTCTTTCGTGGTTGCGTGTACAGATACAAATCTTTACATGCATAAACACCCAGAGTCTAAATTCATCTCTACACCATACAAATACTAGTTCCGTGCGGGAATAGGTCCTGCGACTGGTTCCAGCTACTGCGCCAATCTTGTCAGCAAATAGTGTCGTCAGTCGTGTGTGTTTTGTTGATTTGAAGACGCGAAATGGTGTGCTTAAGCTAGAGATAAATCTAAGGGAATATTCGCGCGAGGAATTTCACGAGCTGAATTCCGGCTCAGCTACCTACCACTAGACAAATCTGAGCTGATCAAGCGGAAATTTCACTTTAATTCTATGGCAGTGCATCGGTACGGACTTTAGGTGCAGTTGTAATGTGTTGTAAAACAATGAATACGCGCAATAACAACGCGGATGCGCGGTCAGACGCGCGCGGACGACGTTTTGTTCGCCCAGATATGGCACTTTCGGAATGTTTCTACTTGCTAGGATGGCGCGATATTACGCGAGTGAAATTCGCGTAGATTTGTCTTTTACCTAAATTGGCATTAAGTATCTGGAAATTTTTTGCATTACATAAAGGAACGTAGTATTAAGCGTTAAGGAACAACTTACAGCAACTAGTTACAACCGCTCTCAACGATTGTTGCCGGGTAATTAATTGCGGGCCACCGAAGAATACAGATTAGAACAAAAACTGTATAACATTTTCTTGATTAAGACGTGCTGGAGGATTATTATTTAGCCACGAGACCCTCCGTTTGACTTGGGGTTGTTTTATGTGTTAATAATTATGTACAAGCAAACTGGTTAGTTGATAGACTAAGCCTGTGTCCACTGCTTGGCATAGGCTTTTCCCAAATCCCAAATGAAGTAGTTCCCGTAGTAGGCATTGCAAGCAGTTTGGTGACTCTTTACTGCAATTTTCTTCCAGAAGAACGAATCACTAAAATAAAACAGTCACACCGGTAACAAGCAGGTTGCAATTGCAAATCTAATTAGTCCGCCAGTTAGAGTTTTGAAAAATAATGGACATGTATTTTTTCTTTTGTTAAATCTTTGAATATTTGGAAAGATAAAACGCATCAAAACTCGAGAGTACTCGAGAGCTTGTGACGTCAGAAGCAAGTAAAAATTGTACTTGCTTGTGACGTTTTGCCAATTTTAAAAGTGTCGTATCTTCGTCAGTTCTGGTTTACGTAACAAAAGAAAAAATACGGCTCAAATATTTTTTGATAATCTAACTGACGGACTAATTAGATTTTTTCAGTCAAATACCTTATTCTGCCCTCATCAAGTTGTCTCCCTCTCAATCTCCCGCCAGCAACACCCTAAGTCGAGGTCAGAGTCCTACTAGGGGTCGCCCTTAGTGCTGTTGTTGTTAGTAGTCATGATGTTAGTGTACAAGTAGTTAGCTTAGGTTAAGTATTTTACTTCCCCCCATTGGCTGGAGACCCTTCAGGTCTTGCCAATAACTGCCCGGTTAGTTACATAGTAAAGGTCTGCAAGGACCATCTTAAAGCAGTGAAATTTGACGACACGTTTCTGCGCTACGGGTCGTGGGTTCGATTCCCGCACGGAACAAAAATTTGTACGGCCTACAGATAGTTGTTTTGGGTCTGGGCGTTTGTGTATGTGAGATTTGTGTCTGTAAACGCACCCACGATACAGGAGAAATCCTAGTGTGGCGCAACGTTTTTTTTAAAGAATAAGAAAAAAAAGAAAATAGAAAAAAAAATTGCTTTAAAACTTCAGTTTATTTTAATTGCGTGATGATGTAGCCAAAATACTCTGTACAACATTAACATCGAAACTTTGATAGCATTCAAATTGTTAAGTTAATCACTAAACTTGAGTTTAACTTTTTATTGGACAGCTTCGGAATCAAAAGCGAAGTTTTGAGGAAAATGCCTGACTAAGCAGAAAAAAGTTATTACATTATAAACTTACTTTACTGTTCGACTTTGTTAAAATGGCGACGTTTTTAGATGTATTTATTTGTAGACTAATATAAAAGATAAGTTTACTCTAGAATTATTTATGCGTTTATTGATTTTTAGTGAGATTATTTTCTTGGATTATACATACGCTAGTATGTAGTATGTATGTACTATACAAGGTGTCCAGAAAGTCAACGTTTTATTTTACCTCATAAATCTAACTAATAATGTGTTTTTTTGGGTCATTCCCAGTTGCCCCCACCGACAACGCCACCACTGGTGGCAAATGGGATTTTTTATATTAAAATATATACCAAAAATCCCATTTGCCACCAGTGGTGGCGGGGCAACTGGGAATGACCCGTTTTTTTTAAAAAGCATGCTTACATCTTTAAATAAGATAAATGATGGAATCAGGCGTTACTTTGCGGAAATCCATGACATACAAAAATGCAAATAGAATATCTAAATTTGATTCGCGTCCTAGCGGTCGAGGAGTCAACAGTCAACATATCCTGAGGATGCCCCGTGCAGGGGCGAAACACGTGTCGTGAATTGGTTTGGTTGCATGTTGAATTATTTTTTCACTCTTTCTGCATGTGCATATACTTGTGGGCAGGAGAGTGGTGTTGCATACTGCATCCAAACTAGCGATTTTGTTCAGCGGAATTAATACTAGATATTCTATTTGCATTTTTGTAACTTTAAATAAGTACTTTTTATGTTTTGTGAAAATTTCATATCGTAAAACTCACTAATTCAAAATGGACTAGAATCACTTGGTTCTTTTCTTGATTACCAAAAACTCCCGCCCTTCACCACTTCCGCTTCGAGTTTAGGTTGTGAAGTAAAAACGGCACAACAAACTCCCCAGCAACACAGACACACATAAACTACCCTATCATATCATATAATATGTTGACGTTGAATCCGGGACATCCTGATACGTAATTTAAGAGCATTTCATAAAATAAAATAAAACTTTTAGTATTGAAAATTTTACGTCACACTAATCTAGGTAGGCATCTAGAAAATTATATTTTTATTGTTCACAAGAAATGTTATTGACATAATTAATATACAAAGTGGTAGCTAACATAATTTAACTAAAGGCAGATTTACATTACTGTGTTGGATTATGTCGTGGCGCGTCAGAACAATATCGAAATTATGCATTTAGTATGGTCAGATTTACACTAATGTTTGGGGTTATGTCGGGGTGCATTACATTAAATGTATGAATTCGATATCGTTCTGTCGCACCACGACACACCCCGACACAGTAATGTGAATCTGCCTTAAAAGTAGAGCAACGCTTTCTGTTTCAAATAGAGCTTCAGCACAAATATTATGTGTCATCTTAAATACCCCACGGGTTGACCGTCGGGGATCGTGTAAGCTTGAAATGATGGACGCTCATTTCTGTAATAAACTCTTCTAATGTTTTATTAGTTTTTTCTACGAAATATAAACAAAAACAAGTGAAGTGACTTTCTTAGTACGGGAACCAGTGTCGCCAAACTCACATAACAATCATATTGAAAGTTACTACCGATATCCTAAGGTTAGGCCGGTGTCAGACTTTCGGGCTTCTGACTACCCGTAAGTTACGGATACCAGGGCTGGATTATCCATAAGGCGGATTAGGCAACTGCCTAGGGGTCCCACATCAACTAGGGGCCCCTTGCACGCACCAAGAAAAAAATACTTTTTATCGAACGATTTTTTTATTGAAAATTTGTATACTTCCTCAATATCATTCCTTTTTTGACGCATGTTGTCAGTTGATGAAATACTTCATACATAGTAGAACTAAAAATAGCTGTATTTGACGATATAGGTAAGGTAAGCGTTAATTCGGAACGGCGCGCGGTTGGTTGATGAGTTAGACTTTGACTTTTAGAGACTGAAGTAACAGGATACCAAAGGAGTCGATCTGATCGACTCGACTTTTGTTATAGAAAAAATGTATTTTAAAAAGTAAGGAAAGGGTAAGGAAAGGGGCCCCGAGAATTGCATTGCCTAGGGGCCCTAATAGGGTTAATCCGGCCCTTCCCGTAACGACATCGACGAAGGTTTATCGTGCTCTCCGAGACACGGAGGGGTCTCGATGTGTAATGAACGGTCACCTATCCACGGACTGACCGCGGCAAGCGCAGCTTAACTTTGCAAATCATATGTTATGTTAAAATTAGCCACGAGCCCCACTTTCGTAGTTCACTTTCTCGGTACTTATAAACAAACTTACAGAACAATTTTAGATTTCACTAACGATTATAAATCGACAACATGATAACAGCTTGTACCTTATACCTACAACCAGTTATCACGTTGCAGTGGGCAGGAAGTTGCGGCTTGTATCAGCTGACATCCGGCGGCGCCGGCGCGGGCGCCTCCGGGGATGTTTTGTAGTTAACTTTAACTGCAGCTGTTGTGGCGTTAACTTATGGAAATAAACCGTGTTTGTTGATGTAGTTTAATGTTTTATCTTTGCTTTTTTGCTGACGGTGTTTATTTTAAAATTCGACAACGTTTTTTGGGTCAAAGAGTCCTTATCAACTGAGATTAACGTGATTGACATAAACGTGTTTTTGACGTGTTTTTTTTTTCAAAAAACTACCAATTAAAAGAATTCTTCAGGAAAAGGAGGTTCTCAAATCGACGAGTATGTTTTATTTTTTGTTCTGCGATGTCGTCGCTAATTGTGATTATAATGATTCTTGTTTGAAAAAGCATTTTCCCGAGGTGGTCTACGTTAAACATACACATCATTAAGAAAAAAAAACATTTAGAATTATGTAAATGTGTTCTATTTGTATGTTTAATGAATTGTTAAAGGAAACTGAATGTTTCTCATGATCTAAGGTTTGTTTACCCATACAAAATTTCAAAGATTGAACTATATGTATACAAGGTTAGTAATAAAGAATACATAATATAAAAAAAAAAATATAGAAAGAGTGTTAAAGTACCCATTATAATGAATATCTTTTGTTCTACCACTTTCCTCAAAAGTCAATAGTTTAAGAGAAATAAGCTGTTCAAAGATTTCATAAAAAATACGCTAAAATCTATCTATCCTCAGCTATGATCAGCTGTGTTTACATTTTAGGTCATATTTGGGATCACGAATTAGAAGCTCCATTTTCTGAATTCGTAACTAAAGCGTAACGAAGAATTTTTGAAAAAACTAAAAAAAATATTTTACATGGAAATAAAAATTATCGAATTTTGAAATTTTATCAGTTGCTTTATAACAGTCTTTAATGATACTTTAAGTGACTCGCTGATTAGTACCACCTTTCCGACTAACCTTTTATATTAGGTATAACCAAACAGAAAATTGTTAACTCGGCTAAAATTTAATATCATTATTTCGCAACCCCCTCACCCCTGCATCATTATATTGAACGAAGTTTTCGTAGTAAACTGTGTCAATACGGGGAAATTCCTGTTTTGTGGGAAAAACGACACTTGGTAACCCTATTCGATTTTCATTACTCCACCGTGCTAGGCCATTATAGACTCTAATTCATTACTATAAGGCATAATGTGACTTTTAGCGACCTTCTTTAGTGATTATATCGAAACGCCCGTGAAAGTATTATGGAACATTTAGGTATTTTGAGGAACTTGCTAAGCTTTGCGACCTTTAAATTTCTCAAATATTTATGTTAAATGTTGTTTCATAATCTCGCAGTAATTTAATATACATGTTTTGTCGTCTAGAGCTTTTATTAAAAATAACGCGACATTTTAGCGTCGAATGTAAATTTAATTTTATTCTACACGCACTTGGCTAGAAACCTTACTGATTTGAATAAAGTTCGCTAACACAAATTACCTATTAATTACTTTTTGTTTAAAAAAAGTGGTTTGTTGTATATAGAGCTTATAAATTAATATCTGTATAGTTTGTATTTAGAAAATACAGTCCCAAGTAGTGTTTTAAAGGCCACTAAGTTACCTATCCATCGACGCTACTAGAGATAACAATTTGACATAAGCTCCATAGAAGTAATATCAAATAACGATCTCCATACTCTGTTCAACGAAAGATGAGTCCTGACAGCTCGGTCAATTCGTAAATTGTAGCTGTAAGGAGACTGCTATCGAAAAAACGTAAACGACATCATCAACAACCGTAAAATAGCTATATTATGAAGGGAGTGCCTCCTCTACCGGCGCCGGCATCCAAAAATAACACCATTGGGAACAGGCAGTACATTACTGCCGGCAGCCGATATTTTCAATCTCGGCTGCCAGCAGTAATGTACTGCCCAAAATGGACACTGGCGCGGCGGCGGTAATAAGTTGTTTGATAGGTAGGTTAGTTGAAAGGTAGGTTAGATTTTGGGCCAAACACTGTAACGTGTCTTCCAACTGACTAATTTCAAGAACTTTGGGGCTCCCCGACACGGATAAGTTAGGTTCGAAGGGGATGACGGGGGCTTCGTTCGCTCGCTCACTCTAGCCCCCGTCATCCCCTTCGTGTTAGGTTACTTTAAACCCTGCAGACAGAAATAGGAGCCCCGCCCAGCGGGGCTCCGTCGACTCTGCTTTGGAAACCCAAACAACCTTACAAACATCCCCTTAAGTATTTAATTTGTTTTTATTGTGAAAATTAAAGTAGGTGATGAATAATCGTCTTATGAAGAGTTTGAAGAGGCTTTGAAAGTATATAAAAACAGTGTATGTAGTCGGCGCGGTGCCGGCAGCCAGTTTGGCAACCGGCGCGGTCACCCGTAATGGCAACCGGCACTGGCAGCGGAGGCACACCCGTATTATTAATGTTTTGTTTTTTAAAAATATTTGATATTCTTTGTATGGTAACATTTTGTAAAGAAACGTCATTAATCAACTTACGTTGAAAAGGGTATAAAAAATACAGTCCCAAGTAGTAATAGTAAGAAAGGAAATAAGTAGGTCGTATTGACAGAATTTTAAACAATAAAATGTCAATTTATTCCGCAGATAAAACTTTTCCGACGTTGGCAAAATCGGCCCTAAGTAGACAGCAAATACAAAACAAACCAAAGGAAAAAAAAAACCATTGCTATTGATAAGATCGTAATTACAAATTTCTCGACTTTAAGTCTGAAGTCACTCAAGACCCGAATTGATCTAGGTAATCTGGATTTCATTTCTTGTTTTAAATGTTAGACTTCAAGTGAAATTACGAATTTTATCGCTTCGTTTCTCGTTAAACGTCTTATTTAGAAAATAAATGGTTTTCTCGAGAGAAAAACTGCATTGTAATTGCGCAACACATTCGTAATCGCTATTGCTTTGACAATTTAATATTATTTAATGCGTGTTAAACCTATAGTTATAGAGAAGTCAGATTGTTAATAAATACGTTTCTATGAAAATTGATAACCTGTCAAAATCAAATTTATTGCGATGACGAGTGTTTTGCACAATTATAATGCTGGTTTTCTCCAAATTGTTTCAGTTTTCACTTTATTTTTTTCACGTTATTCTTGAAATTATTATTCATCATCACAATTTATTGTGCACATAAAAGGTACATGCATGTTTTTGCAAAATTTCCCCAAGCCACGTATTTCCTTATTCAAAAGTTCGTTACAATCGCAACAGCTGTCAACAGGGCACTCCTGCGCAGGCCACCTGTTGCGCATGCATCGATGTGCAGCCAACCGCATCCAAACTCGCTTGTAAGCTTCCATAAGCTCCATTGCAAGTTAAGCGAGGTATTTTAGGAGCTCACTGTGGCGGGAAAGAAGCTTTCTCTTTCTCACTAGTCTTTAATTTGCATAAAATAATACTCATGGACAATTAATTATACCTTTTCTTTGAATTTGACACGTTTTCTTTAGAATAGTTAAATTTTTACCTCGCACGTCGTAATTATGACAAAACTCGAGCACCTATTTTTTTTAACAGCACTTTCGTTAGCAGAACAGTTACATTTATATTTACTGAATAATGTACGATTTCCACCAACCGGGCCACGCAGGAGCGCAGCGCAGAGCATCGCAGCGGATGCTCGAGCATACGCGCGTAGCCGACCGCGTCCGCCCGACGGCTACAATCTGCTGGAACTTGGGCGCATACGCGCGCGTGTTCGCGTATCCGCTATCGCAGTCAATTTCTACCTGCGGTGTGGCCGAGCGGAGCCGACCGGACGCGATGAGAGCCGAGCGCCGCCGTCCGCGTACGCGAGCAGCCGACCGGCTGCCGCGGCATACGCGCGGATCTAACCGAGTTCCAAGCAGTGTAAAGAAAACTCAGCGTTATACATAGATGAGAACACCTATGACGCCGAGCGTTCCAGCCGCGTATCCGATTTTTAAAACGTATTTATCTTGGGATTTTAAGCGATATTGCTGAGTTTGTAAACGAGATTACGAACTGCATATATCAAGTGTCCGAATGACATACTTACTTAGAATTAAAGAAACTGGACTTTCATCATTATTGCAGTGGACCCTACAGTTGATAACATCACATTTGGTGAAGCATATTTCGGTTCATATTCGTTATAATAACTGCAAATGGACAGCTCATCCAGTCGCAACTGCAAACAATGCAATTACCAAATGCAGCTTGAAGGCAATTAAGATGCAGTCAGTGCAACTGCTTGACAACTGCCGACTGGATGTGCAGGGGCAGTTATGATTACGAATATAAACGAAACACACTCGGGAGTAATAAATCCGGGTCACCAATATAAAATTTAATATCTCGGAAATTAAGAACGATAACTTAATCAAATAAAAAGTATTTTATAGACTATTTAATATTACTCAAATAAAATAAATAAAACTTTTTAAATCACTACATAGTATAAAACAAAGTCGCTACCCGCTGTATGTCTGTCCCTATGTATGCTTAGATCTTTAAAACTACGCAACGGATTTTGATGCGGTTTTTTTTAATAGATAGAGTGATTTAAGAGGAAAGTATATATGTATAATACATGCATATTATAGTAGAAAAAAACGCGGAATACGCGATAAACGACATCCACGTGGGCGAAGCCGCTGGCGAGCTCTAGTATTCTATAAAATCTTTTTATTTGATTAAACTATCGTTTTTAGTTTCCGAGATATTAAGGTTTACTAGTGTTCGCCCACAGTAGTCGAAGTTCGACCATAATCATTTCTTATGATTTCGTTTCCAATTTTTTTATTGATAACTTAATATTCGCGCATCTATACTAATATTATAAAGAGGTAGAATTTGTTTGTTTGTTTGTATGTAGGAGGTAATCTCCGAAACTACTCATCCGATTTCAAAAATTCTTTCACCAATACGAAGCTACGTTATCTCTGAGTGCTATAGGCTACATTTTATAATCAGTAAATTAGGGATCAATAACCGACATTCACGCGGACGAAGTCGCGGGAAAAGGCTAGTAGCTAATAAAAAAAAAACGGTTCACTAACAGAAGAGAAAATGGTACTTACTTACTTAACTATTTTGTCTTTGCCTATTTATACATAGATGTTGGTGGTCCGGCTTCATTACTTCCGAGTGTATGATTCACTGAAAGCGACGTTATTAATCATCCAGGACATTTCTAGTATAATCCTTTTTCCAACTGATTCTAAACTTTGTTCGTCTCGTGGTCTATACTTAGTTTATCGGCTTCACTTCAGGTCATCATGGAGTCTTCACTTAATTCGAACACGAACCATTCCCCATCCCTCTCTATCCCTACAAGTATGAGTGAGATAGATAAACTTTTCAAATCGAAGCTGACCCTTGGTGCAGGGAAAGGTGCGGTGTCCGTTGTTTCGCTTCCTTGCGCAGGAGTCGATATTTTTTTGTTGGAAATTGTATTATGTCCAAGTTCGCGGTCGGTGTGGTACATTGCCTTAGTTGAGTTACGTTTTAAAGTGAATAATAGTGTTTCTGGATATTTTTAATGTATAAACTAGTGTTGGTTTTGTTTAAATGTGAATTGACAATGAATTATTTGAGATTGGAGGATGACAAGTGAGTTTGTCTTTCTTATTGGATTTTCAACGGAAAATTAGAGCTAACGAATTAATTCAATACTCAATTTTCGAGTCTGTAAAGGTGTTTAGATAATTGAAAGTGTGTTTGTATGGAATTATTGTTTCAAGTGTTTACAGTCTTCTTCTTTTGAACTTGTCTATCTAGATTGTGTCTGTCCAGAACTCAGCTACGAGTATTGCATTTTCCATAAGTTCCTGTAACGTACAGATATTAGTTCATGTTACAAAAATCGTTTTATTGCATAATCTTGCTAACCTAGAAAGTTTCAAATACAAAAACACCAGCGTTGAAAACTCACATAATAAGCAGATATATTTATTCAAGCATCGATACCTAGTAAGTGCCATTCACTGCCTCTGATCATTTTAAAACCTAGTAAGTCACTTTAACCACATGGTTTTACTTAACATAAATACTTTTCAAAGGCTGGTCGATTTAACGTTTATGTGCTCTCCTGTAAAATTTCGTTTTAAGCCCTTACTAGGTTTCGAAATGGGACAGCCGAGGGGGCAGTGCATGCAGGACATGATTTTAAGTGTCCCATCCTTTGCTTAACAGCACTAAATTTGCACTCTAGGGCGGGTTTGTCTATACTTTTTTTTGTAAATTAAATGTTACAGTTATAGATGCTTTTAAATTGTATGTTTAGAGCTTTTGTTCGGGATTCTGAGTAAAGCAAGAAGCTATACAAAGATCACTAGAACTTGATGAAGATAAAGAATTATCAACAAACTTAAGGACAAGACCGACGGAAAAATTCTATGTTTGAAACTTTTTCTCTCCGTATTAAGGAGATGACAATAAAAAGTTTTTCTTTATTCTTTGTCTGGTGAAAACGTTGATTAGTTTTTTTATTTAAATGAAAATATGCAGCAGCATAACCTATTTACTTGAATTCTCTCAAGCTAATTTAGATTTTATTTTCAAAATATACTTTTTGTTGTTTTAGTGAATTGGTTAATATCTAATACAGGGTGTAAACGAATTCGTGTAATTCCTTCAAACCACATTATTTGTTAATGGTATAATAGATTAACCCCGCACGGGATTAAGTTTTAAATTAAAAATAAAAATAAACTTTAATTTCCCATTTTTTTTTTTCGTTTTGTTACAATAATTCGATGGCATCCATAAATTAATGAAGCCACAACGACACCGCTGACGGGCACGACTATCGCGATATCGCTCCACGCAGTCAGTTAACTCGGAACGTTAAAATTACTCAGACAGAATACCATGGTAGAGTATTAAAGATAAAAAATTGGCAGTAAAAATTAAGATCGCTCGTAGCACTCCCGCCGTTCGGACTCGTTCGTCTCATTTTCCATATTGAGAATTTTTTGGTCTTTTCCTCGATTCTATAACATTATCCTAGGCGGTAAAAAAGTATAAACGTTTTTCACTGTCCAAAATTATATTCAGCTTTAATATTCTTTACCAAAAAATTCTCTGAACGTGTCGCAATAATTCATTTGCGTACATATTTTTCCCATTCGCTTTTCAACCTTTTCGTATTTAATTTCTTGATCTGAGTTCAAGTAGTAAATCACTCGTTATCTTCACTTTCCACGCAACGATACGGACTTTTTTTCCTCTTTAAATCTTTGTAAAGATGCACACATAATTTTTTTTGACAGTTGGCCTGTCAAAATATTTTTGCTCATACAACGCAACGTTTGTTCTGAACAGCGTGTCATAACTCTGTTCGTTTAGGTATTTAAAACAATCTTGATGTTGCAGAAAATGTGTTTAAAAATGTAAAATTTTAGTCCTTAAATTCACAAAACATTTATTATTTAGCCATGGTCATCCCACTGCAGGGCAAAGGCCTCCCTACCCTCCTTCCACTCCTCTCGATTTACTGATTTCTGCGGCCAATCCTTCGAATAAGTGTCTAACTCGTCCCGCCATCTCCTTCTGGGCCTACCGCGACGTCGTCTAACGTTATGTGGGCTCCACTCAGTGGTGAGTTTTGCCCACAGCTCGTCCGACATGCGGCAGACGTGACCAGCCCAGTTCCACTTTAAGCTTGCGGCTTTCTGACCAATGTCGGCGATATGAGTTTTGGAGCGCAGTACACTATTCCTTATACGGTCTGATAACCGGAATCCTAAGATACTGCGCTCCATGGCTCGCTGGCAAACCCCGAGTGCGGACTTCTGATGTTTTGTCAAAGACCAAGTCTGAGCACCGTAGGTGAGGATAGGCAGAATACATACGTCCATGAGCTTTTTCTTAAGGGTGAGAGGGAGGTTACCCTTCATAAGATCTTTCATGGACCAATAGCTCTTCCAGGCGTTTTCTGTGCGTCTTTCGACTTCTTTTTCTTGTCTGGCCTGGAAAGAAACTAATTGGCCCAGATAGACATATTCTTGGACGTATTCGATTTCTGCACCATCGACTTCTAACCTACGTTTCGTACTATTAGTCATCAACTTGGTCTTCGACATATTCATCTTCAGTCCGACCTCGAGGCTTGCTCGGTTGAGTTCAGAGATCATGGTGCCTAGTTCCGACGCCGAGGAGGAGAAAAGTACGATGTCGTCGGCGAAACGGAGATTTGTTAACCTTCTCTCTCCGACAACAATGCCCCTCTCATCCCAGCATTGTGCAAGCTTCCTGAAGACCTCTTCTAATGTTGCTGTGAATAGTTTAGGAGATAGTGGGTCTCCTTGTTTCACTCCTTTGTGTATGGGGAAGAGTTGGCCGAGTTTGTGTAGTTTTATGGCAGCGGTACTATTGTGATATATGTTTCTAAGCAGATTGATATATGTGGTCTCTATTTCTTGGTTCTGCAAAGCTTCAAATATTGATGTATGTGTGAGGCTGTCGAAGGCTTTTGCATAATCGATGAAGGCTATATAAAGTGGAAGTTTAAATTTGTGATATTTCTCAATGATCTGGTTTAGAGTGTGGAGATGGTCGGCGGTAGAGAGGCCGCGTCTGAAATCTGCCTGTTCCGCAGGTTGGTGTTGGTCTAATTTTCCGGCAATTCTATTTTCTATCACTTTGATAAAGGATTTATAAAGATGTGAAACAAGGCTTATGGGGCGGTAGTTTCCTAGGTCTGATTTTTCTCCTTTTTTATGTAGAAGAATTATATTAGAGTGACAAAATTTATCGGGAAATCTACCTGCTTCTAAAATTGAGTTAAAAAGGTTTGTAATTTTTGGCAAAAGGATTGGTTCCCCAATTTTTAAAGCTTCGGTGGTGATACCGTCTTCGCCAGGACTTCTGCTATACTTCATGTTTACTAATGCCCGATGAACTTCGTATCCGGTTATAGGTGGGATGTTTTCGGGACATGAGTAAGCTTCTGTGGCTTGTTGGGCAACCATAGTGTTATCGGCATAAAGGGATTTGTAATAGTCTGTGCAAATGCTGAGAATTTTTTCCCTGTCGCCTTGTTTTAAACCTTCACTATCCTTTAAGCTACCTATCGCTGATTTTCCTACTTCTCTTCCTCTCATTGCGATTCTAAGGGACCGGTTTTTCTCCAGAGCTGTTTCAACTATTTCTACGTTGTAGTGGCGTATATCTCTGCGAATCTGTCTTTTAACCTCTTTGTTCTTTGCACTGTACTCTGGTGTGTGTATGGTTAATGCTTGACGTTCTTCAATTAATTTTAGTGTGGAAGAGCTCAGCTTTTTAGTTTTATTTTTGGATGTTTTCATTTTTTGACTTGCCATTTTAATACACTGTGTAATATTTTTATATTGTATTTCAATGTCGTCTGAATCTACATTAAGTGTGCTGAAACTGTTCTTCAATTCAAGTGTAAAATGGTCTTTATTAGCTATCAACGTGGATTTATCTATTCGTTTAATAGAACTTTTAATCATACGGATTCGTTGTATCTTGAAATTGAATTGTACTGTAATTCTGAGTGGGCGATGGTCGGAGCTAAATTTTAAACTATTAAGGGCTTCTATATTGGTAATGATCTGTTTAGTTGAGGAGAGACTGAAATCTATTTCACTTTTGGTAAAACCATCTGGAGAAAACCAGGTCCAACGACGCTGAGGTTTTTTGTAAAAGAAACTGTTGTTAATTATTAAATTTTGGCCAAAAGCAAACTGTAAAAGGCGCGTGCCACGGGCGTTTCTAGTGCCAAGACCATGTGGTCCGAGGATGTTGTGGTCATCGAAGGGTAACCTTGTACCTATTTTTGCGTTAAAGTCCCCTAAAACCATCGTCCAAGTGCCTCTATGTTTATCACATGCGCTGTTGAGGAGGTCGTAGAACTCCTCAACTTCTTCATCGGTGTGTGATGAGGTAGGTGCATACACCTGAATGATGGTTAGGGTTTTTGTGAGGTCTATTTGAAATTTGAGCAGAGCAATTCGGTCAGAATATGAGATGAATTCTTTAATATTGTTTTTCCATTTTTTATTGATTAAAAGGCCTACGCCATATCTACTGCAGCTCTCTCCTGTGTGATAAAATATAGTGTCATTTCTCTCTAGGATCATCTCTCCTTCTCTTCTCACCTCGGCTAGACCTATAATGTCCCATTTCACATGGGTTAAAGAGTTCTCTAGTTCGATGAGTCTTTCCTCGGTGCGTAATGTGCGAACGTTAAATGTCAAAATATTTAGATTTTGGGTGTCCGTGTGATTAGCCAAAGTTGTCTGACAGTTAAGAGTTCTCGCCCGGGGATTGTATGCGCCCCCTGCTCCAGGGGAAGTTTGGATTTGGACAAAACATTTGGATATTCTAAAATTATGCATAATTCATTTGTCAGTAGCAATTTTCAGAATTGTTTAATGCGTATGTTAAGATAAAAAGACATTACGTTTATTTTCATTTTTTTAATATCTAAATAAACAGGGTATCACATTAAATCATTATGTTGCAGTCAAACCGGTCAAAGGTGAAGGGTGGGCTTTTTTGGAGGATGTCTATTGTAACATTGACGTTCAAAAAGAACTATGTTATTCTAGTTTATTTTGAATAAATGAGGTTTGAGTTGAGTTGAGTACTTTTTTCTGTAGGCGGTAAAAAGTAGTTTTGACCGATATTTCATTCAAAAGTATTTAAGAATATAAAAACATAACATCACGCCTGTATCCGAAGGGTTGGGCAGAGGTGTATAGTAACACCCACACCTTCTGTTTAAGTCCCATGTAATAGGGGGCGAGCCTATTGCCATCAACCGGGCACAAATCCAGACTCCGGGCTGCTACTGAGAAATTCCACACGGAAAAATCCAATAACACTTTGCCCGAGCTGGGGATCGAACCCAAGACCTCACGGTCAGCAGTACGCACTTGCAACCACTAGACCAACGAGGCAGTCAAGTCAGTTTTATTTAAGAACGTCTTTAGTAAAAGTACTTTTGACTGTTTTTTTGCAGTTAAAAGTATTTCATCTCATCTGCCTAGCCTTTTCCCAACTATGTTGGGGTCGGCTTCCAGTCGAACCGGATGCAGCTGAATATCAGTATTTTACATGGAGCGACTGCCTATCAGACCTCCACAACCCAGTAACTGGGTAATACGATACTCTTGGTAAGAAAAAAAAACAAGTTAAAAGTATTTCTGTCCGGTTAAAAGCTTTGACTGTAACACACAATAATATGCCGTAGGATATAATGTAATATCTTTCCCTATTCCCTATCAACCGTATGTATTGTAAAATGTATTATTGCTTCCTCATCATTTGCTATCGTTATTGGAATACGTTTCCGCGAATAGATTCAACAATTTATGGTATAATGAGGTCCCTACTTTTTTTTTCACATTCATTATGTATGTACATAAGAATGTTTTGTTACGTAATGGGTACCGGTAAAAGTATTTTTAAGAAGTCAATTTGTATTAGAATGGGGTTTAGGTTGTTAAGGGTAGGTAAACGTTTAGTTTGTTAAATGAAATTAGATTAAAGCTTGTCATTTCATTTATTTATCTTTTTTCGGTTAATGGCAAACAAGCCGACGGCCCTTGTGATGCTAAGGGTTGTCGCAGCCTTTACAACTTTTTTTAAAGGATGTGATATCTTCAATGACTTCTTCCGCTCGCGCGGCAGGGAGTGTCAGACTCTTCCACAGAAGGAGAGGTCCGCCAGGGGCTGGCGGACTGAGGCCTGCCAGGGTTGCGGTGCATGCAGCTGCGAATCCCGCGACCCCGGTCACGGGTCAGCAGAAGAAACACCTGGGTTTTAGCCTGACTTTTTTAGTGATATTGACTGACGGTCACTTTACAATTCTAGATGCGAATGACGGATTTATTCAGTGAATAAATTACGTAAATAGACGTACATAACAAGATAATAGTACAACTAAAACGTTATCACTTCGTTACTAACCCATCATTGGTCTGTAATAACATGTTACGTCTGACAAACTTCAGACTTTAGTAATGGCACTAGACCTTAGTGCAGGAACTGACAGGCTGGCGTAAAATTATAGCCTCGTGGCACTGAATAACGGGTGCGTCATATGTGGAGGGTGGGGCAAGGTATACGCGGGAGCGGGTTGAGTTTCACTTTAAGTTGGGTCCCGGGACATGACAACAATTAAACGAAGCGTCATTCATTACTGTCTCGTTGGTGTAGTGGTCTCAAGCGTGACTGCTGAGCGTGAGGTCTAGGGTTAGTTACTAGGTTGGGCAAAGTGCTAATGGGTTTTTCCGTGAATAATTTCTTAGGAGCAGCCCGGAGTGTGGTGGCACCAGGCTTGCCCCCTATTAGGTACATGACTTAGCGTGACTTAAACATAACAGCGAAATGGAGGTGTATTATACACCTCTGTCCAACCCTTCGGAAAATACAAGCGAGATGTTGTGTGTATCTTTCTTTATCTCTAAGTTTTCTCGTAGGCTGGTACTGGATCCAAGGAGGAGAACAAACTGCGGGGCCCACTTGGGCTCCGGCAGTTGGTAAGGGCGACGGGTTTGCTAGTCAGCAATGTCTGGCTGGCAGACACGGTCTGATACAGACCACCGTTCGGCCGACCCGTAATCCTCATTGAGAGGACCGGGGGTCTTGGCTTAATCGCCTGGACTGCGAGGATGATAAACTCTATAAATGGTTCCCTAATCCCAAGCTGCGACGCATGGCGAGGGGATGTATGGCTGCAAGGCTGGCAGTTCCAAGTGCGGGTCCCGTTAGAGTACCGGCCGACCCTCTAACGTAATAGGCTTATCCGGGCACAGGGGGCTTTACCCGGATGGACCGACTTTCCCCCACACTCGTGGGATTAATTATGGAGAAATTTTTAAAAACAAAAACCCAATCAAATGACGTTAAGGTGGGTGCGGTGTCAGATAATGACACCGCATCGAGGATTACAAGGGCGGCTGCTCGCAAAGAGCAAGCGGGGAAGATGGGTGCGGTGTCGGATGCCGACACTGCATCGAGTATGGTGAGCGTGAGGTCGTTTGCCGAGGAGGTAGTAGGAAGCAAGTTCTTCCGCAAACGGCCTCGACGGTCGTCTCGCTCGGGATCAGACTCGGCCTCGAGCGAGGAGGAGGCACCGGCCAAAAAAGTCGGTACCGACAAGAAGGGCCGAGGGCGGCCACCTTCCACAGGCCAGTATTTTGGAATGGAAGAGGCGGAGGCGGCATTTGTGGCGGCGCAACGAGCCGAAAAGCTCGCGGATGAGGAGCGTGAGCTCGCCAAGTTGAGCCGGAAGGTTTCCACCGGACGAGTCAATCGGCAGTCAGGGTCGTCCTCCGCGCCGGAAATGGAGGCTGAGAACATGACTGCGATGGAGCTGCAGGCAACGCTCCAGGACGCCTTGACGGCTATTAAAAACGTCGCCAAGGTGTCCAAGGGTCTAAAGGGTACGTCCCAGAAGGCCCTCAATGCGGCCACCGGTTCCATCGCGAAGGCCGCGGAGGCGCTACTAAAGCGCACCTCCTCGGACGAGACGTCTCGTCTCCAACTAGAGAACGCACGCCTAGCGGCCCGGCTCGACGAACTCCGAAAAGAGCATGACGAGCTCCGGGCCGACCTGGTAACAGACCGCCAGGAGCGCATACGCGCGATGGCGGGCCTCACCACGCGGCCGTCCGAGACCGAAGAGTCTGAGGTGGTTCGCCTCTTCAGAACAGAAATGGCGAGTCTTTGTGCTCGTTTCTCTGTCCTGGAGGGAACAATCCTGCGCCCACCTTTGGCTGGCGATCTCTGGCGAGCTGATCAAGCACCGCCGGTGACCTTCGCGGCTAAAGCCGCGATGCCGCACCATTCCACTCAATCCAGTCAGCCGGCCACTGCGGCGACTTCGGCCACTTTGGCCACTGTACCCAAAGCTACAAACTTGCAAAAGGGCAAGGGAAAGGGCAAGAAGAGGTCGGAAGCTGCCACACAGGCTTCTTCCACTCCTGCATCGTCCGCCCCGGCCTCGGCTGCGGCTGCGTCCGCCCCTGCGACGTCCGCCCCGGCGTCGTCTGTGTCTGACCCTTCTAGCGTCCAGCAGCGCTCTACGGCTCCCAAACCCAATCAGGGTGAGTGGGAGACCGTAGGAGCTAAGAAAAAGAAGCAGAAGGCTACCAAGAAGGCGGCTAAAGAGAAGGCGGCTGCCGAGAAGAAAGCGGCACAGACCGCCAAAAAGGAGGCGGCGCGGCTTCGCACCCCTAAGTCTGCGGCTGTGGTTCTTACACTACAGCCGGGGGCAAAGGAGAAGGGAGTCACGTACGCCGGGATATTGGCAAAAGCCAAGGCTGAGATTGATCTCGGCAGCCTTGGGATCGCGGGTATCCGGATGAAGCATACAGTCACCGGTGCCCGCCTGCTCGAGGTTCCCGGCGCCACCAGCGGCCCGAAAGCGGACGCCCTCGCCGAGCAGTTGAGGGCGTCACTCGAGGCAGAGGAGGTCCGGGTGTCCAGGCCAACCAAATGTGCAGACTTGCGCATTTCGGGCCTGGACGACTCGGTCACGGCCATGGAGGTCGTGGCAGCTGTCGCAAAGGTCGGCGGCTGCCCTCCGGAGCAGGTGAAGTCGGGCGCTATTCGCTCCGGCTTCAACGGCCTAGGGACAGCTCTGGTGAGCTGTCCCGTTGCGGCGGCCCACAAAATCATGGAGGGCCGTCGGCTGCTGGTGGGGTGGGTTTCGGCGCAGGCGAAGCTGCTGCCAGCCAGGCCCCTGAGGTGTTACCGGTGCCTGGCGAACGGGCACACAGGGGCACTGTGCACCTCGGAGGTCGATCGCAGTGGAGTCTGCTTCCGCTGCGGTCAACCGGGGCATATTGCGGGCACGTGTGAGGCCACGCCGCACTGCACAATCTGTGCAGCCGCAGGCAAGCCGGCGAAGCACCGGGCAGGCAGTAAGGCCTGCGCCGGTCCTACCAAAAAAAAGGGCAGAAGAGGGCGAGGCCGTGGCAAGAATGCCGCGGCCAAGGTGACCTCGCAGCCGGTTAACCAACCGGCTGCCGAGAGGTCGCCGCAAAGCGGAGAGGGGGAGGCGTTCATGGACTGTCAGTGATGGCCCCACACCTGCGCCTCCTCCAATCCAACATCAACCACTGCGCCAGAGCTCAGGACCTTCTGCTCCAGAGCATGGCGGAGTGGTTGATCAATGTGGCTGTGGTCGCCGAGCCGTACTTCGTTCCACCTAGGGATGATTGGATCGGGGACATGGACGGCTCGGTGGCCCTGATAGTCTCGCGGGCCGCAGTTGGCTCTCCGTCCATTGAGAATGTCACTCGTGGACGGGGATACGTAGCGGCCCTGCTAGAAGACTTCCTCGCAGTGGGAGTATACTTCTCCCCTAATAAATCTCTCGCCGACTTTGAGGACTTCTTGGGGGAGTTGGCCGTCGTCGTCAGTCGCAGCCATCCTTGCCCTGTGCTGGCCTTCGGGGATTTCAACGCCAAGTCCACGGCTTGGGGTTCCCCGGCCACGAATGCACGGGGTAGGGTGCTAGAGGAGTGGGCCCTGGAAACGGGCCTACAGGTCCTCAACCGGGGTTCCGCCAACACGTGCGTGCGACAGCGGGGCGGATCCATAGTGGACATCACGTTCGCCACCCCCGCTCTAGCGCGCCGTGTCCAGGGTTGGCGCGTCATGGAGGGGGTGGAGACGCTGTCGGATCATCGGTACATCCGATTCGACGTCTCCACCCAGACTTCAGGCGCTCCGGCCCGAACGATCCCGGTTGGGATCGGTCCGCGTTGGGCTCTAAAGCGGTTGGACAGAGAGGCACTCCTGGAGGCCTCGATTGTGCAGGCCTGGGTGTCGGCACTAGACAGGCCTGCCGACATCAACAAGGAGGCGGAGTGGTTCCGGGAGGCCGTGTCGCATATCTGCGATACGGCGATGCCTCGAGTCCAGACCGCGCCTGCAAAGCGCCAGGTGTACTGGTGGTCGCAGGACATAGATTTCCTGCGCCACGCCTGCGTGGAAGCGCGACGCCAGTACGCCAGGCTCCGCAGGAGGCGTCTTCGTGGCCCGGATACGGCAACCGAGGAGGCGGAGCTGTACGAGGGGTACAGAGAGGCGAAGATCGCCCTCCAGAACGCTATCTCGCGGGCCAAAGTTGCGGCTCACGAGACACTGCTGGAGACTCTGGACCGGGACCCGTGGGGGCGCCCATACCTTATGGTACGGGGCAAACTTCGTCCGTGGGCCCCCCCACTGACCCAGAGTCTCCAACCTCAGCTTCTGGAGGGAGTGGTGAGCGCTCTGTTCCCTTCGAGGGCGGAGCATACGCCACCGCCAATGGTTCCGCCTTCATTGGCGCCTGACGCGGACGACGACGTGCCTGAAGTGACCCGGGTAGAGCTGAGAGCGGCGGTGAAAAGGCTTCAGGCCAAGAACACCGCCCCGGGGCCCGACGGCATACCTGGCCGTGCATGGGTCCTGGCTCTCAAGGCTCTCGGGCCCCGACTGAGGGGGCTCTTGAGCGCATGTTGCGAGCGGGGCCAGTTTCCGCTCCGGTGGAAAACCGGCAAGCTGGTCCTGCTCAAGAAGGAGGGGCGCCCCGCAGACTCGCCATCTGCGTACCGCCCCATCGTGTTGCTGGACGAGGTGGGCAAGCTCTTTGAAAGAGTAATTGCAGACCGCCTCGTCACGCACATGACTGGGGTGGGGCCGGATCTGGCGGACAACCAGCTCGGTTTCCGCCGGGGGCGCTCCACCGTGGACGCAATCATGCACGTGAGGGCCCAGGCGGAGGAAGCAGTTGCCCAGGGCGAGGTCGTCTTGGCGGTGTCTCTAGACATCGCCAACGCCTTCAACACCTTGCCCTGGAGTTGCATAAGAGCGGCACTCGAATACCATCGGGTGCCGACCTACCTCCGCCGCATTGTCGGGGCCTACCTGACTCAGAGAGCCGTCATCTACCCGGGTCGGGAAGGATGGGGTCGGCGAGAGATGTCGTGCGGTGTTCCACAGGGATCGGTCCTGGGGCCGCTCCTGTGGAACATCGGATACGACTGGGTGCTTCGCGGTGCGTTCCTCCGCGGCGTCGGCGTGACTTGCTACGCCGACGACACGCTGGTCACGGCGCGGGGGGGGACGCACCGCGAGGCGGCCATACTGGCGACAGCTGGGGTTGCGCAGGTCGTTGCAAGGATCCGGCGGTTGGGTCTCGAGGTGGCCTTGCAGAAGTCCGAGGCCCTGTGTTTCCACGGGCCCCGGAAGGGACCACCCTCGGGATCCCACATCGTAGTGGGGGGCGTCCACATCGGCGTCGAGACGACGATGAAATACCTAGGACTTGTCCTCGACGGCCGGTGGAACTTTGGGCCTCACTTTCGGCAGCTGACGCCAAAGTTGATGGGCACCGCGTCTGCGTTATCGCGGCTGCTGCCCAATCTGGGGGGGCCCAACGCCTCCTGCCGGAGGCTCTACGCGGGGATCGTACGGTCCATGGCTCTATATGGGGCGCCAATATGGGCAGACACCTTGACGGCCAGCAACGTCGCAATCTTGCGGAGACCGCAGCGCGCGATGGCCGTCAGGGTGATAAGGGGGTACCGTACGATCTCCTTCGAGGCGGGGAGCCTCCTAGCCGGATCGATGCCCTGGGATCTGGAGGCGAGGGCCCTCGCGCTGAGATATCGTCAGCGCGAGGAGGCGCCTGAGCGGAGTGAGCTCCGCCAGATCCTAGTGGCCGAGTGGAAGGAACGACTTGCGCAACCCAGCGCAGGGCACGCCGCAATAGCGGCGGTAAGACCCGTTATGGAGGAGTGGCTGGAGAGACGGCATGGCGCCCTCAGCTTCCGGCTGACGCAGGTGCTCTCGGGACATGGATGTTTCGGGAAGTACCTGTGTCGCATAGGCCGGGAGCAGTCGCCCGGATGTCACCACTGCGTCGACTGCCCTGAGGACACGGCGCTGCACACGCTGCAGGCATGCCCTGCGTGGGCGACGCAGCGCCGCGAACTGGTCGCGGCAGTCGGTGGTGACCTCTCGCTTCCAGCCGTGGTTCTGTCCATGGTCGGGAGCGAGAGTGCGTGGGAAGCCGTCGCCTCCTTTTGCGAGGAGGTGATGGCGACCAAGGAGGGAGCGGAGAGGGAGAGAGAGGCGGCAGCAACTCTCCCTTCCCGCGCCAGACGCACCGGGCGCCGCCGGAGGGCGCGCGACGATCTCCGGCCACCCTAGTGTGTGGCCTGCGGGCGACGGGTTAGGGGACCCGTCGCCCGACCAGTAACAGGCCCGAGAAGGCGGCGCGCATGTGTTCCGTGCGCGCCTCTCAGGAGGACGTGGGGCAAGGCCCCACAGAAGGAGAGGTCCGCCAGGGGCTGGCGGACCGAGGCCTGCCGGGGTTGCGGCGCATGCAGCTGCGAATCCCGCGACCCCGACCAAGGGTCAGGAGAAGGAACACCGTGGGTTTTTAGCCGGTAAGAGTCCGGCATAACCCTTCGCCTTCCCCAGGCGACGGGTATCCATGAGGATTTTCCCACGAAAAAAAAAAAAAAAAAAAAAAGGCTGGTACTGGATTTAGTATTGTAGTTATGTTTATTATTGACTTAATAAAAGTAGTGCAGGTGCTATAAACAAGAGGACAATCTATGATCGCTAGAGAATACGAGTACAACAGTGAATATGGATTGACATAAGCTGTCAACGAGTTACGCAACATGTAATCTGCATTCAAATTTTGCAACACACTCGTAATCGCTTTGATTTTGACAGGTCAACAATTTCCATAGCAACGTATGTATTAATAATCCGACTTCTTCAAGCCACACCAACTTTACAAAATGTTGGTTACGTTGCGCAATTGCCCTGAAGATTCCCATACGTTTTATTGAGGTTTCTATCCTGTTGTTATTGGAGAATGTCATATTATCTAGATTTCAATCTAAATTTCAATCGCGCAAGCAGAGATTTCAATGCTATATGCAAGGAATATGATTTTGATCCATTCACAATTAGTGTGAATTCAGCCAGAAGGTGCTTAAGCCTCAAATTTTTCAAGTAGCGGTAGGTTAGGTCTATTATTTGTTTTTGTTATTTTCTATATTATTTCTGTTATACATATAATTACAAACTAAGTAGTATTGCTTCTCATTGTAATTAAGGCGATGTGTTTTTTGTTTTTGTGCTCCCACCACAAATTTTATTATAAGTCTATACGTGAGGATTTGTAATTGGCTTTCTGGTGACTATGGTTTCTTTTTTTGTTTGTTTTCATAAGCTGTAAGTCCTCCATGTACTAAATAAATAAATAAATAAATAGATACACTGTCACGCCATACATTAACAATAGAATACGGAACAAAAAGTGACAACAGACTTATTAAACACGTTTGTTTCCAAGAAGTGGGGGTCCATTTGCTGGCATCTACATCCCACTTTATTTGAGTCATTTAATCAAGCAACTATTCTAGTTTATCACTTTGGTCTTAATCTGATACTGTATCACTGGACTTTTTTGAATTGGGAGCCCTCATAATATGTTCGTTTGTTTATTTTTAAAGTAAAATTCCTACAATACAGGCTCCGACTTAGTTTAGGCACCGCAGTCTCGAACAAATTAAATATTTTTACGTATGGACCTCTGTACTTAGAATATCTAAAATACATCAGTTTCTATTTGAGGAAGAGTTGTTATTTTTTTAATTGTCTTTTCTTTTAAATAACTCTTAACCGCTTGTACCTTGTACCACACGATGCGCGTCCACTTACCGTAGCGCTCGCTCGTAACTCCGTAACGTTCTTGCTTATAAATATTTCACGTAATACTCGTAGAAAGGCCTGCTTTACCCCAGCTGTGGGCATTTTGACTGTTTGATAATAACGGAGATGGATGAAAATAATATATACCTGAGTATACTTTCCGGGTTCCTAGTTTGTTGGTAGGGCCAGATTTAAAGGTCTACAGGTCCTGGGAAGTGGAGGCCCATTAAAATATTAAAAAAAAACCGACTACTTGCGAGTCGGACTCCCGCACGAAGGGTTCCGTACCATTTATAAAAATGGCAAAAAAATCATGTCTGTTGTATGGGTATCCCTTAAATATTTATTTTATTCTGTTTTTTAGTATTTGTTGTTATAGCGGCAACAGAAATACATCATCTGTGAAAATTTCAACTGTCTAACTATTACGGTTCATGAGACAGACGGACAGACGGACGGACAGCGGAGTCTTAGTAATAGGGTCCCGTTTTACCCTTTGGGTACGGAGCCCTAAAAAAGTACCTCGTGACTGTGAACATTTTTTCTCTTTGTCAGAAGAGGCGTATTTTTTTTTACATATTTAGAAGAAGAAAAAAGCAATACCTCTTATAGTGGAAGCCGTTCTCTTGTGGAGGCACCTATCTTGTGGAGGCCCCACTCTTATGCAAGGTTAGTCAGAAAGGGGGTACTAATCCGAAATGGTGTTAAAGTACACATAATAATGAATAACTTTTGTTCTACAACTTTTCCCTAAACTGAATAGTTTAAGAGAAACAGTTGTTCAAAAATCTCAAAAAAATAATCTCTAAAATCTATCTGTCCCCAGTTATGATCAGCTGTGTTTACATTTTAGGTCATATTTGGGGTCATGAATTAGAAGCACCATTTTCTGAATTTGTAACTAAAGCAGGGATGAAGAATTTTTGAAAAAACTAAAATAAAAATAATTTTATTTGGAAAAAAATATATCGAATTTTGGCCTCTCTCTTGTGAAGTCCCTTCTTTTGCGGAGGCCTCTCTTGTGGAGGCCTCACTCTTGTGGAGGCCCCACTCTTGTAGAGGCCTCGCTCTTGTGGAGGCCCCAGGACTAAAGCCCCTGTTGCCCTCCCCTAATCCGGCCCTGTTTATTGGTTAGTCATCTGTGATTAGGGCATGGAAGTTTTTATTTAAAGATTATTAAATTGTACCTATAGCTGTGTCTACACCAGTGCGCTTTCATGTTCATCTTGCGTCTTCGTCTGAAGCATGCGTGAAACGCCATAGCGCATGCAATAGTGAACGCCTTAATACTAGTTCGACAAGCCCCTAGCGCACGCTTAAAAAGGTCATGGCACATTATACCAGCACCGCAACTGCACAGCTGCAGCACGGCTTCGCCTCGAATTAAGGCTACGGCTAGCCACCAGCGCGCTAACTACCCGTCGTCCGCTAGGTGCAAGCTCGCAGTTCGCGCGCTGGCTGCTAGCTTGCTGTCACCGCGAACACAGTAGTCATATGGCATTTGTCATTGAACGCCTACACTTACACACGCTTACGACTTACACGTTTTCATAATATCTCGGTTTACATTGCGCGAACTAGCAATAATCGCTATTGCTCTCGACGAAGAACAGGAAAATAAAAGGAGCGCGGGCGAGGGCGCAACGACGATGTTTCGCTGGCGACTCGGAGTCGGCGCGCAGTAAGCACGCGGTCCGCTTGCTTGCAGAGCGCAGGCTGCGAGTTGAGTTGTATGGTAGCGGCAAACGCGCTGATTGCCCGCCGATGGCTTTTTCAAATTGACACTATGAAATATATTATACGACACACGATTTGATGCTCTAATTTGAATGACAAGTTAATTGCTGGGTTGGAGCGGTGCCGTTGCGTTGCCGGTATTGTAGCATTATGGAACGCAACTTTAAATAATAATGTTGGCAACACTGCATCTAGCCCGCGCTCGCGCTCTTGGGTTGGCGGGACTCGCCTAGTTACTACTTGTAATAATTGTAATAACTGTAATAATATAAAACATAAGTTAAACTAATTATAATCTTTTACATTTATAATATATCATATCCGGAAACCTCCGTGTTGTGTTTTACTAACAATACAGGTATAGTTTTCCATGACCTTAATCCGTCTAAATATGCTGCACAGATAGCTACGAGTTCACACGCGTCCATCTTGACGACTGACCGAGGCGCACCGGTGTAGACGATAAGCTGAATGCGTCTTATGGCAATCAATATTGCATGCGCTTGACGCAAGACGAATTGCAAGTTGAAAGCGCAAGATGAACATGAAAGCGCACTGGTGTAGACACATACCATTAAATAGGCGATGGACGGAAATATTTCGTCGTCGATATAATAAAAAAATAGGTACCATCTACCATCTCTAACCCTTTCCTTACCGTGAATCACATATGAATCGCGTCATTGTTTACAATGCCGTAGCTAGGGTTATGAGCGCCCAGGGCAAGGATCAAATTACGCGTCCCCTTTTTTTTTTTTTTTTTTTTTTTTTATCGTGGGAAAATCCTCATGGATACCCTTCGCCTGGGGAAGGCGAAGGGTTATGCCGGACTCTTACCGGCTAAAAACCCACGGTGTTCCTACTCCTGACCCTTGGCCGGGGTCACGGGATTCGCAGCTGCATGCACCGCAACCCCGGCAGGCCTCGGTCCGCCATCCCCTGGCGGACCTCTCCTTCTGTGGGGCCTTGCCCCACGTCCTCCTGAGAGGCGCGCACGGAACACATGCGCGCCGCCTTCTCGGGCCTGTTACTGGTCGGGCGACACACTAGGCGCAGGCCACACACTAGGGTGGCCGGAGATCGTCGCGCGCCCTCCGGCGGCGCCCGGTGCGTCTGGCGCGGGAAGGGAGAGTGGCCGTCGCCTCTCTCTCCCTCTCCGCTCCCTCCTTGGTCGCCATCACCACCTCGCAAAAGGAGGTGACGGCTTCCCACGCACTCTCGCTCCCGACCATGGACAGAACCACGGCCGGAAGCGAGAGGTCACCACCGATCGCCGCGACTAGTTCACGGCGCTGCGTCGCCCACGCACGGCACTCCTGCAACGTGTGCAGCGCCGTGTCTTCCGGGCAGTCGACGCAGTGGTGACATCCGGGCGTCTGCTCCCGGCCTATGCGACACAGGTACTTCCCGAAACATCCATGTCCCGAAAGCACCTGCGTCAGCCGGAAGCTGAGGGCGCCATGCCGCCTCTCCAGCCACTCCTCCATAACGGGTCTTACCGCCGCTATTGCGGCGTGCCCTGCGCTGGGTTGCGCAAGTCGTTCTCTCCACACGGCCACTAGGATCTGGCGGAGCTCACTCCGCTCAGGCGCCTCCTCGCGCTGACGATATCTCAGCGAGAGGGCCCTCGCCTCCAGATCCCAGGGCGTCGATCCGGCTAGGAGGCTCGCCGCCTCGAAGGAGATCGTACGGTACCCCCTTATCACCCTGACGGCCATCGCGCGCTGCGGTCTGCGCAGGATTGCGACGTTGCGCGCCGTCAAGGTGTCCGCCCATATTGGCGCCCCATATAGGGCCATGGACCGTACGATCCCCGCGTAGAGCCTCCGGCAGGAGGTGTTGGGGCCCCCCAGATTGGGCAGCAGCCGCGACAATGCAGCCGCTGTGCCCATCAACTTTGGCGTCAGTTGCCGAAAGTGAGGCCCAAAGTTCCACCGGCCGTCGAGGACAAGTCCTAGGTACTTCAAATTACGCGTCCCCTAAGGTACTTGTCCCACCGCCGACGATGAGCGAGAAGCGAGTAGAGCTAGAAACTAGAAACGAGTTGGCGAGCAGCGAGAAGCGAGTGTGTAGTTCCGATAGTTTTGTCGCTGGGCTATAAGCGAGTGTGCGAGTGCGACGGGCGATTACTCGTACCACTCGCAAATGACCGCTGTTGGTCTCTCGGCGTGAGTTCTGACCGCCAAGCGAGCATCGCTGAGCAAGTATTATCTTTTATAGCTCTTGTCGCTCAGCGACAAACTAGTGAAGCGAGTCCTCGCCGGCAGTGTAAACAGTCAGCGATAAACTATTAATATATGCATCTCTTTTGTTTACACGGAATGTATATCTATTGTACGTTTCCTGAGCGAGAAAATAGCCGATAGTTAGTCGCTTCCTCGCCGGCGGTGGGACAACTGCCTTAGGAAACACGCTAAATAAAAAAAAAGCATTTAATTAAGAACCATAGGACACTAGACCAACGAGGTATTCAATCTGCATAAAATCACGCATTAGTCTAGATATTATGTAAATAGTGTTCAGCAATGAAACTATTAAATAATGCATCACACTTTAGTTTAATTTACATATACAAACATGCATAGTAATATGTAGCCACCGCTACTAATGTAGAATTCATGTACTCTATTATAAATACATTATAATTTTGGGTACTCCAATAAGGATTGCTTGTTAGAACTTGATATGTTTTTCAATGAGATACATACATGTCGGTCTCGAGGGCAAATAGACATTTTCTATTAAAACTTATACATGACTATTAAATATGTGCGTCTTTGATTTAATTCTTCTCTCGTGTCAGCACGAGCTAAACGAAAATAGCTCATGCTGTGGCGAAAAGATTAGCCAGTCAGCAAGGTTGGTAGCGGGGCTGACTGCCCAGGGTGCGCCGGGCATACTTAAGTATCGTCACTCGTGGAGGCTCTTTTCATGCACCCCCTTGATTTGATTGATGATTTGATTTAATTATTGTGATTATATGTCATGTACGAACTATGCTATAACGCCTACAACTGCGGTCTACCTCATATAACACTGTATTCCCCGAATGATTGGTCAGAGGTGTATGATACACCCTCACTTTGCTGTTATGTTTAAGTCCCATGTAATGGTGGGGGGAGCCTATTGCCATCAAAAGAACACAAATCCAGACACCGGGCTGTTACTGAGAAATTCCACACGGAAAAACCCATTAAGACATAAGGTACAAGTCCGAGACGGGCTGCAAAAGTAGTATCGCTTGCGGTGCGATCTGCGGCTGCGGTCTGCGGTTGCAGTTTTGCAGTCGCTGTCGGAATAGCACCTTTATAGTGCACACCTTAAAGGCGCTATTCCGATGGCGACTTGCGGTCTGCGGTTGCAGTCTGCAGTTTGCAGCCCGTCTCGGACTTGTACCTTTAGCCCGACCTAGAGATGTTCAAATTTCAAAACTCATTTATTCAAAATAGACTAGAATTATTTAGTTAATTTTCAACGTCAATGTTACAAAAGATAGTCCCCAAAAGCGCCCTTCACCGCTTCTTAATGTTTATGCTGTGAAGAAGAAACGGCGCAACTAACTCCCCAGCAACACAGATCAGAATCTATCAAAGTCTATCAAGCGAATATATTAATTGAGTCTATACACAGAAAAAAAGTAATATTAATCGAATCCAAAACCTCACGCTTAGCAGTCGTATACATAGCAACAAATAAACCTGTAAAACAGAACCTTTGGGCTGACGTTACATTTTGTCATGTCATTACAGCACACTCTACACGTGACAAAGTAATTATAACTATGTTTGTACTTGTAATATTATTATGTTACTGGCACGTTTCATAGGAATTACCGGAAAATGGAGTAAATCAAGTTTGAAACTATGCAGTCAACTTATTCAACAACAGCTGAAAACTGAATTTGTAACAAAATACATGAATAACTACGTAATACCATGTAAACTTCCACTAATATGACTGATTATAAGGGAATATGCGAAAGCGATTGCATTATGATGTAATGAATATCAGGTAAGGACATGACCGACGCAAAAAGTCTATATTTGACCTTACCTTTTCTCTCCAAAAATAAGGAGTGAGAAAATTATAAAAAAAAATACGTTATTACTTCATTCTTTTTTCCATTGAAAACTTTGATTCGTTTTTATTTAAATCAATAAATGCTGCTGTAAAAATATTATTGTAATTACAGTTTTGGGGTGGGGGAGGGGGCGGTTGTCTTCGTGTTCCTCCGAGGACTCATGGCCAGGGTCGCGGGATTCGCCAGCCTATGATTTCCCAAAAGAATTTCAAAAGTAAACCTACTACTGATGGCGGTGTGGAGAAACTTCAGTTTCTCCAGTCAGGGGGGGAGTGATATGGCGGCATCTATCTCGCCACATGCGAACTAGCGAACTATCCTACATCGCGCAAAAGATTTAACACGCAGATAATATATATACAACCTCCCAACATCAACTGTTGGGCAGTAGCCCGCCAGGCACAAGACTCCGCCTGGTTGGAGGATCCTCCCTTTGGTTGGAGGAACACCACACCAAGTTTCTCCACATTGGTGACCCCGACGTGATCGTCACAGACAGTGTTTCCACACTGGTGACGTCACACTCAACCTTCGCAGCCTCGGCAGCCACATCATCACTCCCTCAGCAGCTCAGCATTCAATCGAGCAGCAAGCAGCGTGTCACAGCCAGCCAGCACCCTCGGCGCATATATATACTGCACTTCGACCGGTCAACTAGCAGAGGCACTTCTCTCCTGGTCGACGCAGTCCACAGCCACCACTCATCGCTCTCACAGTTCCGACTCACTGGAATGACGCGGTATCCGGTTTCGACTTAAAGGAACCCTTCACTGGCCCTGGCAAGTTCTCAAGACGCAACGACCGCTGACTCATCAAGACGATCGACCTCCGATCTCAGGGGGGGAGTGATGTGGCGGCATCTATCCACGCCACATGCGAACTATCCTACATCGCGCAATCAAGATTTAACACGCAGATAGTATATATACAACCTCCGAACATCAACTGGTGGGCAGTAGCCCGCCAGGCACAAGACTCCGCCTGGTTGGAGGATCCTCCCTTTGGTTGGAGGAACACCACACCAAGTTTCTCCACAGCGGAAATAGGGTTAATGTCATATGGGCAAGGTATTGCCTATATCCAGACAAGTTTATAAGGGCCTCATTGCCCTACTGATCTAAAGAGCGGCCGCCGAGCTGTGAGGTCCTGGCTTTATTTTTATCGGGCAGCCTCAGTTATTTTTTGGGAGGATATTCAAAGCTCAAGACTTGTACTATTTATTCTGTGGCTCAAGGCTTAGAATAGGTACATGACTTCTTTAAGAAATTAATTAAAAGGACATGGCTAAACGACTGCCTCAAGCAGGCATAGAAATTTCTCACTAGTTGGTAACGTTCAAATATTAATTAATTAATTATTACGTGTTTGTTATTCTCGTAGAACTTTCGTGAATTAATGAAATAATTAAAAGTTTTTTACTTGTTTTTCCATGTTTTTTGTTTGACATGGAGAACGTAAGATTTAACGTTTCGTTTTACGAAAAATGTGACAAGAAACCTACTTTTAAAGATATTAAAACGAGGTAAACTTTTGTTAGGCTAGCCTTACACACACACAATAATATTGTCAATTAAAGTACATACCTATTGTCAATAATATTTTGTGCGTACGGCCCCGTATTTCAGTATTGTTCAATATTATTGTGGATTTCCACATATTTTGATTTTTTCACAGCAATATCGGGGGGAGGCAGGGGTCAATAATATTGTCGTGTACACGCACGGCAATATTTTAGTTGAGAAAAAGATTTCAATGCACGCGGACATTCGGTTCTTAACCGACTGCGCGACAGCAAAGACAGGGTTATGTTTTTACGCGTATCTATGTATGTGGGATTCTTTATACACTCGAAGCATCCCAGCGGCTGGATGGATTTTAATGAATGAGGTGTCTATCGATTTGTCTATGCCGTGCGATGGTTATAGGCTAGGTTTGGTTATTATAAAAACAAAATGGCGGCCGTGAAATACGAAACGGAGGGAGAAACAAAAAAATGTCGCCTACCGATACCCCATAGGGGTATCGATGAATAGGCCTTTTAAAATGAATAAGTTTCCTTGACCATTTTACAGCCATAAGCTCCGTTTAACAATTACACAACCCGAAAGTTGTGCAGGATCTATATTGCGGACTAGAGCGAGTGATATGGTAAATGAAGTGCCTATAGATAGATTTCTTTAAGCTTCATTAAAACGGTAGGTATTTATAGATAGGTACGATATCTTAATAAAATAATACTAATAAAAAGAGGTCAATAAAAATAAATAAATTAAAGAAAACAAAAAATCTGACTGCTTAAAAAGCAAACTAAAAAGTTGGTAAAAGAGGGTGTAGAAAAAAAAAGAACTGAAAAGATGTAAACAAGACGTTTGTGCCAAATCACAACATGCAGTTGGAGACTACCTATGAATTAAATGCAATTCGCAAACTGATTGATCAAAAAATATAGGTACGTAGCCTCCGACTGCGTGTTGTGATTTGATAGCATCATTTTTTGAAAACCTATACGTCTTGTTCACATCTTTTCAGTTCTTTTTTTTTCGACATCCTCTTTTTACCAACTTTTTAGTTTGCTTATTATTTGTTTAAAATGGAAGACGAAAACTATCCATAGCGAAAATAGTGTTGATAATATTAGTAGTTATTTAATAAGAGTTTGTGAAAGCTGGCATCTCTTATTCTCATGTAATTTTTAAAATCATATTCTTCAGTAAGTCGTACTTCAATTATTGGATAAAAATGATTTAACTCAGCTTTTTTTCTCATCCAGTCTTTAAACCATTGTTTTTTTCTTGATTGCTTTTTTTAGTAGATGAAATAAATGCAATTATCAATGCAACGAGTTTTTTCCTTCTATCCATCATATAAAACGTGCGCACACGAATCTAGCTTCTGAGCGACTGAGTCAGATTGTACCACGATAATTGTTAATAATATTGCATAGGGGACCATATATTAATGAATATTTTTGACAATATTGCCTTTACAATATTATTGTGTGTACGGCTAGCCTTAACTCAAAGTTCAATCGTAACCATCTCCATGAAAAAAAAAACTGTAGTCAGACGTCATTTTATCGCTAAATGGCTTATGTCAATGTCATTGTGGTTATTTATTTCAATATTTAATATCTTCTTGTTTAATTAGTGCGTACCTATAATATGTGTGCGGAAGGATCCTTCGGGGAAACAAGGCGTAATGTTACGTATATATTGTTGAAGTTTGTAAGCAAAAGTCTAGCTAAAGTTCATGGTAAAATCGTTTTCTTTTATAAGTTTGTACTTAACCTATTGAGGTAGGATTTTTTTCAGGATTGTAATGAAATAAACAGTTCCTGAAACTTTTTTCATATGAAATACTAATATTCAGCTATGCAGTATTACATATTACTAGGTACAATCTTTATGCATTGTTGAGGCAGTCGCCTATACATGCATTTAGCCATGTCCTTTAATATTATTTAAGGACGCGATTGTTGAAAAATAAATAAAATAGATTAGATAATGGAGAAGGTAAACGCTTTTTTTACCGCGATACGGTAATTGCACGGAGTGATGTGAAGTTACTATGAATTTTTGTTTTTGAGAAATGACTTTATAGCTTGAGATAAGGATTAATAATAATAAAAAACACCTACTCACCCACCTAGTGTACTCACACCATCTTACATCATACATCTACATCGTTGAAATGTGGGTGTTAGCTGAATAACTTTTCATTCTACGAATTGTATCCTTAAATAAGAAAACAAGCGATAAGATTTTTCTCATTTCGTTAAATCTTTCTTATTTGTCTTCAGCAATTTAGCTAAACGCGTTTGCGCGAACTTTTGTTTCGCGCTCCAATAAGCACTGAAGCACTAAAAATGTTCATGATATACCGTCGATTCAAAATTGATACCTCATTGAAAAGTCAACGAGAATTATGAAGACTATCGATTGCCAGAAAGCAGTATAAACCGGTTTGTAAAGGACGCGTCTGCATTCATTCTCACACAAATGCAAAGCTCAGCTTAGGCCTCGCGGACGGTAGGTAGGTACCAGCGTTGCCAGTTTTTTTTTTGGTAAAGCGGGATTTTTAAACTTTTTAAGTAAAAAAAGCGGGGTTTTTTCATTGAAATCGGGACATAGTAAAAAACGTATTTAATCATAGTTTTTAAATAATTATCTTTATATTTGAGTTTTAAATTACGTTTACATGAGAATAGATAGCAAAACTAGCCCTAGAAAATGTATTTTAATGAAAGAACGTTACTATAACAATAACTGTCTGGTTTACCCTATAGTTAGGCAGTTGAGTCTTCAGAGGAATATAATTATAAACCATATATATAATATAATCCCCAAAAAGCGGAACTGAGCCTGTCCCGCGCGGTACATTTAATTTTGATGTCAAAATCGGGACGTCTGGCAACGCTGGTAGGTATATCTACGTGAACAGCTATTTCACTGTTACTTCTGACCTGCATTTTGAGGAGCTTTTGGCTAATAACCGTGGATCATGTGGTTAGCAAGGTTAAGCAGCGCTTACCGCGGTCAGTCCATGGATGGGTGACCGTTCGTTACACATCGAGATCCCTCCGTGCCTCGGAGAGCACGTTAAAAACCGTCGGTCCCAGGTGTCATACGAATACCTATGACAGTCGTTACTAGGCTTGCCAACCTTTATGCATGAATTTACCGGGACTTTGGCAGTCAAAATGCGGGACGTGGCAAAAAAAGCGGGACCCAACTGTCAAAGTATAGGGAGGCGAAAAATACAGTTAGAAATTATTTTTTCCTTCGTTCGATGCGAGACTCGCGGTCGCGATCTCCACTCTTCTAGCTAAACAAAACGTGCGTTCACTAAATTCCGACTTCTGCCCGTAGGTTTAGCCGTAGGTATGATTTGGCGTCCCGCACACGTCTTTCGCGGGACGCATCCTCTAAATCTCTAGAAACGGGACGTCCCGGATCTCGCGGGTCGGTTGGCAAGCCTAGTCGTTACAGTCAGAAGTCCGAAAGTCAGACAACCGGCCCAACTTTAGGATATAGGCATTGCAATGGCTTGCAGAGGTCTGATGGCAGTCTCTCCGTGTAAAATACTGGTATTGAGCCACATCTGGTTAGATTCGAAGCTGACTCCAACATAGGCTAGGCAGAACGAATTTCTGACCAGCATTTTACCAAATTGAAAGCTTAGTAATTACAGCCCAAAATAAAAATGAATTTAAAAAATTGCATTACAGAATTCAATACTAATTAATCGTAGAAAATCTACAATTAAAGTGACTACCAAACTGAATTTCGACAAATCGTTCGACACTGTGGAACTCCGATATTACGCTACTCCGACAATTATGAAACTTCGTCACTGGGGTTTAAAGTAACCTAACACGAAGGGTATGACGGGGGCTTCGTTCGCTCGCTTTGCTCGCTCACTCTAGCCCCCGTCATCCCCTTCGAACTTAACCTAACCGTGTCGGGGTGCCCCAAATTAGGGTGTCAAAGTTCCATAGTTGTCGGAGTAGCGTAATGTCGGAGTTCCATAGTGTCGAAGTAAAATACTGTCGTAGAACGATTTGTCGAAATTCAGTTTGGGAGTGAATTAAAGTAGTGGACTGTACTGGTACACACGCTACATATCAAGCTAAACATAACCTGTATAACCTGACCTCTTAGCATACGGAAAGTCCATACAAAGCGAGATCAGCGCATACTGGAGTATATAGCCGTGTGTGTACTGCAATTAAAATGATAAACCTTTTGAATTCCATATTATATTCGCTGAAACCGTCCATATTTGAGTCCTTTTATTGAAAACAAATATTTATTGCAAGGTTCGAGCATCGTATTTTCATTCTGAAACAGATTTCAAAGGAATATCAATATTTCAAGGTATTTGTCGATCGAATATTGTATTCAACTGTCGGTTTGTTGCAACAGGCGCGACCTACTTTCGTCGGTAAATAATACGAGAATAGCTCACGCTGACACGAGAGGAAGAAGTAAATAATAAATATTTACGGAATTTATTTAAAAGCACTTTAAAATTAATGAAAATAACAACAAAAAGTGATTAAGGCACACACTTCAAAATTAATGATTTGCACTAGAATCAATCAAAACTCATTTGGTTTTGAACGCACCCATTAAACGCATAGTGGAAAGTGATCAGCGAAGTGAATCGTTTCTGGGGGTCTACTCTCTAAGCACGAAGTCCGTGGTTTCGGCCTTAGTTACGAGCATTTCCTACTCCCTATCACCTACGGACATACCTACGATTATTTCGGGCTTAGAACAAGTGCTTTAGTTCTTATTCTAAGATTTCGGGGCCCGAACTAAGAATGAATGACAACTCGATTTGACAGTTGTCCCTACTACCGATGTGTTTTTGCCCGTCCGAAAAGTTGAACTTGACACTTGATTTGTTCACTCCTACGTTTCGGGCTACTTTCGGACGGGCGACTAAGTTCGTTGACGGACTTAGGGAGTAGGCCCTGACACTCGCCGGCCGCTGCCGCGGTGCGGTGCGTTCAGTGGTCACAGTTCTAATATCACCTATCCTACCTTTCAGCTATCTGTTTGTCATTTTATTTCTTATTGCGGAAGAATTTGAAGCTAGAAGTACTAAAATTAGAGTGCAAACAATAATTTTCAAAGAAGACTTAAAGTTAGAAGTACCTATTAAAATGAAAGTGCAAACTATTAACTTAAAAGCGAAGTCTTTTTAGTGGAAACTATTCCTTTTAAAGTTCATTTATATGTATTCCAATATTTACTTCAATAGTTTCCAATAGTAAATAAATAAGTTTTATGAAAATGTGGCTGAATTTATGACAACTGTGGAACGATACCCAACGGACCGCAGCCATTTTGTGTAAATAAAAGCTAATTAAACGGAGTGGTATGCACATTGTCTGTATCATTTCTGATTGCATATGTAAATATATTATGCGAATCTCGTATGCAGATTGTGTATGTACACGACGAAATAACTCGCGCTGCGGAGTCATTTACCGCTCGTCTTCCAGGAAAACTGACTTCTATGACGTGGCTGGTGTCACTCCAAGGTTTAAGCCGGCTTTAGTGCACAAGCGACCGTACTACGAACTGGGCCCATCGGTCGAATGCGTAATAGCGTAAATTACACTTGGTCGTTCGCCCCAATTCGGCTATCCAAATTACTTCGACTTTACCCGTATTCGGGCAATACCATAGGCATCCCAATTCGGGTAAACAACCAAGTGTAATTACGCCCTAAAGGTACAATTCCGTATATTGACGCGCGCGGCTAATGCGTCAATAGTCAGAGTATGAAAATGTATGGTACCGCTTTCGAAGTCTGCGACAGACGCGTGCGCCTAACGACAGATTAGTCAGTATATTATAGACACGACTATTGGCGCATTAGCCGCGCGCTTCAGCCGCACGCGACCGATTGCGTGCGGCTGCGATCGGTCGCGATGCACGGAATTGTACCTTAAGTCCTGAGTACGTCAGACGTACTCGCACAGCACGTCGGTTAATAGACGTACTACGTCTATTAACCGACGTGCTGTAGGATTGTATCGGCGCATTCAGTACTGCACCGACCGGTGAACTGAGTGTCCTTATCCTCATGCTCCTACCCTTATTCCAACTTATTTGGGTAATTATAATGTAGACAAGGAATAAGGAAGGATTTTTCGAAATTCATCCTCTAAGGGAGTTAAATAGGGATGAAATTTTGTATGGAAAATCGCCACTTAACGGGTTCAAAATTTCACGCAAGCGAAGCTGCGGGCAAAAGCTAGTATTTAATAAAATACCCAAGTTATAAACGATTTGAAATTGTTCACAAGACAGAGACAACACTACTGCCTTATGACGTCATACCTTAAAAACTTCACAGTTCTTCTCTCGTGTCAGCACGAGCTATACGTAAATAGCTCATGCCGTGGTGATTATCCAGTCAGCAAGGTTGGTAGCGGGGCTGACTGCCCAGGGTGCGCCGGACGTACTTAAGTATCGTCACTCGTGGAGGCTCTTTTCATGCACCCCAAACTTCATAGTGACTTGACAACAGTCTGTAAAATATCCATTTCGCGTGACAAGTACAGAAAATGCCTCCTCAACAAACTACGAAAGCACGTGTATCTCCTCAATTTTTTCATCGATTTTATTTAAGAGCGTGTACGCTGAAAATTGAAAACCCATCCTGCTGATGGGTATGAAGTTTCATTAAAATCGGTTCAGTCATATCGAAAAATAAGGACTTGAAATTTTTTATGAACTGTCGAACGGCGTACGCGCTCTTAACGGTTGTCCATTTTTAAATACAAATACACTTGTTTCGTAGGTTACGTTCAAACTACTTTTCAAATTAACACTTGTTTTCATTGAACCAGACTAATTTATTTCCTCCCAATTCCCCTTTTGTTCGTAAATCACGTTAAACAAACACGAACTTAACAAAGTAGCTTAGTAATGAATGTTAAGTGCAAAGTTTTGTCTTTTGTCTAACTTTTAATGTATCTACCTGTATTGGCTTAGGTAAGCCAAAGGTTCGCCAAATAAAATGCTAATGTGTTATCTAGTTCTTATTTATATTGGACAATGCGTGGGTTATTTGTTCGACATACGCTTACCGCTAATACCTAGAGAATTGCTTCGTATCAAAAGTGAAAACAGTACTGCCGCACCGCAACGCTCAAGTTTACACAGATATGCAAAAGTTTACACCGCAACGCAGCGGTTTAAATCGCAACGCAGAAGTTTCTCTCTCTAGCGTCAATAATCCTGCCAAATCGCAATGACATAGCGAGACAGTGAACAACTAGCCATTGACGCGTTGCGTCGCGCAAAACATGTTTCTGTGTTGCGGTGTGTCGCACCGCAATGTTGCGAGCCGCTATCTCGGGCCTGTTACTGGTCGGGCGACGGCTCCCCTAACCTGCCGCCCGCAGTCCACACACTAGAGTGGCCGGAGATCGTACCGCGCCCTCCGGCGCTCGGTGCGTTTGACGCGGGAAGGCAGAGTGGCAACTGCCTCTCTATCCGTCTCCGCTCCCTCTTTGGTCGCCATCACCTCTTCGCAAAAGGAGGCGACGGCTTCCCACACACTCTTGCTCCCAACCATGGACAGAACCACGGCCCGAAGCGAGAGGTGTCCACCGACTGTCGCGACTAGTTCGTGGCACTGCGTCGTCCACGCAGGGCACGCCTGCAACGTATAAAGAGCCGTGTCCTCCGGGCATTCGACGCAATGGTAAAAGCCGGGCGTCTGCTGCCGGCCTATGCGACACTGGTACTTCCCGAAACAGCCATGTCCCGAGAGCACCTGCGTATAAACTGAGAGCGCCATGCCGCCTCTCCAGCTACTCCTCCATCACGGGTCTGCTCTGCGCTGGGTTGCGCAAGTCGCTCCTTCCATTCGTCCACTAGGATTTGGCGGAGTTCGCTCCGCTCAGGCGCCTCCTTGCGCTGACGATATCTCATAGCGAGGGCCCTCGCCTCCAGATGCCAGGGCATCGATCCGGGTAGGAGGCTCCCCGCTTCGAATGAAATCGTATGGTACCCCCTTATCACCCTGACAAGTGCAGTTTAACCTTGCAACCCATATGATCCGCAAGGTTGATAATTAGCCTTGTAGTTAACTTTGAGATGATAACATCCTTAGCAATTTTAGAATACAGCGTCGGCGTCGATCTAATTTGATTTAGATTTAGTTGCCCCTCAGCTCAAAGATTGAAGTTTCTTGTTATCTTATGCGGGTCGAATCTGGTGCACTCCAAACTCACGCCACCGAATTTCAATATGCCGTACAGGTTCATATAATATGCTAGTATCTGTAATAATAGCTTGTTGAAGCAAGTTATACACTCAATAGATTCATACATATCTGATAAATTCGTAACAATGTAAAACTGTACATTAAATATTTTTGAAAAAAACTTATTGCAACGCATTCTACTAGGAACGATATTGATGCCAAAAGTGACGTTTTTAGAGTTATTGTCGGTTTGTATATTTGTACTTCACGCCAGTGCTACTGGACCTAAAAAGGAGCCTAAAAAAGGAAGTACACACGTAACATTCCTCATGCGCAAACACCGGAACTCGGAATAAATATCTGCAGGCTATACAACAAGTCTTTATTCCGTTTTGGGGGTCGACCCTTACCACAGAAAATCAAACATCTATATTATAGCCATTAATTCTGTTCCTATGGCCAAAAACGAATGTTTTACTTACTAATAGTAGTATTTTTTTGTTAGTAATATAGGTGGATAAATATTGTAATTAAAAAAATGGTGTAAATTAATAAAATAAAATACGTGAATTTCGAAAAGTTGTTCTATTTTCGATACTGAGTAGTTAACCCCACAAAATACTTACAGTAATTTTTTTAACACTCTGTATAGTCACTAACGTATGGAAGGTTCTACTAGAAAAGCTATGACCCCCCCCCCCCCCCCCCCCCACCTCTCACGAAGGACCCCGTCTTCGCCTCATTATTATGAAGCGCATTACACACGTAAATAATAAAATCATTAACGATGTTTTGTTTTGTCCACAGCCGGAGCGAGTCGGCTCTGAACAGCCCAACGGAGCCTGACGTATCACTTGCGGCATCCCTCACCGACCCTCTGGAGGCGCACACCTTGGAGGAGGCCAGGAGGAGTATCAGGTAACACGTAGATCCATATCAATCTATTCCAAAAATGATCGAGCCTCAATCAACCAATAGCAAAACAAGAACAACAAAAAAAGAACTTCTGTAATAGTGCTGGCTAATGCCTTGTACAGACTAATCGAACGAAGGCGAACGAACGCTTATGAACGAACGTGAACGAGTCAATGTGGACAGTTCAGCGACGGCGAGTGAACGCGTACGAAGGCCTCGCCTGCGTTCGGCTGTGCTCCACGGCGTGTCTGTATCGTTCTGTGTGGACGCAACAGCAAAGGCGAGCGAGCGTTCGGTGTACGTCGGCAAAAGCCATTCAGCCGCTTAATGAACTAACCTAACCTAACCTAACCAAGCCTTCGTTCGGTTGGTCTGTACAAGACATAATAGGCCAAATTGGACGTCAAAGATTATAAGTAGGAATTGAGATGCTATTCCTGTTTTTAATAGAAATGCAGCTACAGTTAGTTTACTAGATTATACAACATTTTACACATTGAAAGATGTAAGGACCATAAAGTGGTGTATAAAAACATTCACCTCAAATTAAGTCAGTCGTCTAACCAATAGTCACACGACACAACAGACTCACGACTTCGACGGTTGAGAATAGCAGACAAAAAATGGATAGCGGACCCAATATTATTTACTCTACTAACTTTTATAAGTAGACCTTGACTTCCAATTTGTTACAATAACTTGGAGAAGTTTACTGCGAAAATACGTTGGGTGAAATATTATTTAACGTTGCGATCGGTCCTCTAGGGACAGAAGTTTACAAACGGCTCATATAACACGCGGCGATGAAACCTTTGGAGGATATGTATCTTTATAAAGCTGCGGTTAAGGATAGAGGATGAGAGTTGACAGGTTGATAGATGTAGCCTTCGGATGATGTTGAGGTCGTTTAAAAAGAGACGGTAAATCTTTTTGAGCTCACAGTATTCTTTCATTCTTAGCATCCAAAATAATTGTGAAACAACAGTTCTAAGAATTCGATTATTGAGTCGTCGAATTTGCACCATAGTTAATTATTCTTGTAACGATAAACCCTAATTTACCCATTTTCTCCTGTTACAGAGATCTTCGAATGAAGTATCGTGCTCAGGCACACCAGCTCCTAACATGGCGTCGTGCGCACCGAACTCAAGAGGAACTAGTCACTCGCCTGCAGAAGGAGAAGGCGGAACAGCTCAAATCCCTCTCCAGCCAACTCCTTCTCTTCGAGTCACGTCTCGTGCGCAAACAGAAGGAAATCACCAGCATGCTTGCGTTACGAGAAACCATCATTATGAAACAACAGAAAGTCATAGAATCACTTCAAGCCAAACTTCTCGATAATGGCATTGAAACCTCCCAAAATATCCCAGATTTTAGGGATATGCTCCAAGATACCCATATAACGGGTGATTTTGATTCGCTCAACGATTCAGATTCTGCTGTCATTATGGAAGACGTCGATTTTGACGGCAGTAGCACCCCCCACGTGCCAAGATTCAGGTCGACAAACCCTGACAGCGTGACCATTGTCCGGTCAATATCGGATGCCATTGACCCTAACCTGAAATTCAACGTCGTGAGGCGGTCGAATGGTTTCCTACGAAGACCAGAGATTCTGGAAACCGTATACAGCGTAGAAGAAGAGGTTGATGGAGATTCTACTAAGGGTCTCAGTGCGCAAAACAGCACAGAGAAAGAGCTGAACGATGCCAACAAAACTGATGAAGAAAAATACAAAGAAACAAGTCTCCTTGCTCAAAGGCGGGATAACTTTCGAATGAGGAGCGTAGTCCTGACCGCTGAGGTCAAAAGCATAGATAACGATAAGGAGTTAAAACCGAAGAACGGCAAGGATGTTTGGTCGTATAGTTATGTGCCAAAAAGGATGACTCCAGCGAACGAGTCTGATGATGAAGCCACATCGAATGCCGAGAGTGATGAAGAACCAGAACCGAAATCGACAACAGTGGTTACCTACAACCGAGTGATGTCGAACCACCGGAACGTAACGAAACCCAAGGACGTGAAGTACAAAAGGATAAACAAAGCCAAGTCCAAAAGCTTGGAAGAGTTACGAGGCAGGCTAAAGAACTGGGTGGAGAAGGGAAACAAGCTGTCAAACATACCCCTAGAACACGCGCAAAGTTACGCCTAAGCTGAAAGTTCCTTTAATTAAGTGTTGAATTTGCGTGATTCGCTTCTCAAATAGATAAATGAGGATTTACTTTACATCACAGATTAATGCCCGGTTCCTATGGCCAAAAACGAATCGTTTTGCTTACCAATGGTAGCTTTTTTTATTGCCAAACTGGGCATAAAAATACACTCGTAAGTACTACTAACGTTTGGTAGAATAAGTTATTGGGACTTTGCTTCAATCTTGGTAAAGATGCAAGAGTGATTTTTACCAATAACGGTCGGTAAATTATAGGAATCGGGAAGTAGATCGCAACTAAAGTAGTATCGAAGTACCTTTTAAAATAAGGGTTGAAATGCTTTATGTCAGAGGCAAATCTATTGAACTATTCTTGATACTCGTGCTATTGTAAATAAATATTTCTTATATGTTAAAAATAAATATTGTGCAACATAAAATTAGTGTAAGTTGATTGTTTTCAAGTTTTCTATTGTTTAGGGACTGATTATCTAAAACTATCTTAATAAAACTACCCACATACTACAGATTTATTATTTCCGAAAAATATACTTGTTTAGTAGTGATTCTAATAACGAAATAAAAATGTTTTGTAAACTGCACAACTCCCCTTGTATATTCTCATTGTGTACAGTTTTATACTACTTATTAGCCTAAAAATATATAGGTGTTTTATCACATTCATTGAATATACTTACAATTTTGAGCTTATAAACGGACAGTGTAAATTCAATGTTTAATGTATTTTTAATAAAAAATAGTACATAATTTCTTTCATTCCATTTGCTTCCCTTAGATTTGATGTAAAAAAATAAGGAAGCAATTAATCACTCTCTCATAAAAATGTATTTCATTCATTTTAATAGTACAAATATGATTTTATAAGATTAAATGTTCTTTAAACAATAGAAAACTTTGAAAAGGTATTTTTGCGCGCACGACTGATTTTGAGTATTTGATTTTAAAAATTAAAATTAATACTTTGTATAAAAAATCGCTTGGTTGGAATTGAAAATTTCCTGTGATTTTGTGATTCGTCTCGTCAAATTGTTTTCGCCAATTCATTATTACGTAAGGTAAAAGTTATATAAACCAGAATAATGATTTATTATTCTGAAGATTTATAATAATTTAGATATTTATTGTCTCGGTGCCAATTATTAAAATAATTTTTCTCTTGATAATAAATAGTTAATATTATTTCAGTTTACAGGCTGGTCGTTTAAATTTCTTCCGTCAAAGAATGAAACAATTTATTTTTATTTTGTGATTGTGTAACTACCTACCTACTTTGAAATATATTTTTTTATTCAATTGTTACTACCTATAGTAACACATATAGGCATATAAATATATAATGTAATATTTTTTATATTTCCAAAAATATATTTTTATAAAAAAGTCCTCAAAAAAGGAGGTAACTACCCGTTAAATCTTAAGTGGGTATTTCCCAAGATGTAGGTGGATATTTACGAGTCAATGCATGTACAACACTATGAATAAGCTGTTTATGCTATATTATTATTTTTGCTGAAATATTTTGTCGGGCAGAAAATAAACTAATTAGTCTTATCAAAGAAGCTAACTAAACTAAATGCCCTCAATGAAACATACAAAAAAACAATATTTTAAAAGCGTTCTTCCACTTGAACATACTAGAACAGATTAAAAGAATACATAGGCTGTTTTTTTTTTCTCCTAAATGAAAAACCTAATTAATGAAACAGACTAGCTAGTTTTCTTTGAAATTAGGAGACAAAATCTGAAACACTTTTAGTCAACGTGACACTAATTCGTAGCACTAAATAAGACACGTGCTAATTTAGTTTTACGAGTTAGTTCATTCAAACACGTGTTTTTGTTACTTTTACGTAATTATACAACGTGATTCTATTTAGTTTGAAGAAACAATTGCAAACTGTTTGTGATTTTCGTTGAAATACAGTTTTGTTTATTTTTCGTCGGGATTTTTTATTTTTTCTGACTACAACCCTTTGGTAACCTTTTGGCGTATGCAAAACAGTTTATTGGTTTTCAATGGAGTATTTGCAATGGTAAATATTTTACTGTTTGTATTCTGCAAATGAAAAACGAATATTTTTACCGTAAAACATCACGCATCTCATTCAATATAAAGCTTAATTTTTATCACTTTTTACACCCCTGTATAATCAGTATTAGTATAGGAAAAGCAAACAAGTCGCCAAGCGATGTTTTTTTTAATTAAGCGACCAGCCTGTATATTTCCTACATATCACTTCCCGCTGTAAAATGGACGATAGCTTTGGAAATATATTTTAATATAATAACTGTGTACACCGCATTCCTAATAATAGTCAAACACTGATATTGAATTGAAAATAAATATATCAATAAACAATGTTCTTTTGTTTTTTTTATAATACCTGGAATCCTAGAAACTACACTTTTTTGTCCTTACAAAATCCTCATGGGTACCCTTCGCCCGGGGAAGGCGTAGGGGTATGTCGGACTCTTACCGGCTAAAAACCCACGGTGTTCCTTCTCCTTACCCTTGGCCGGGGTCGCGGGATTCGCAGCTGCATGCACCGCGACTCCGGCAGGTCTCGGTCCGCCAGCCCCTGGCGAACCTCTGCTTCTGTGGGACCTTGCCTCACGTCATAATACAGTGTGTCCGGTTATGGACCAGCGATATTCTAGTTACTTATATAGCAACTATTCTAGTACACAAATACACTACACGCTAGGGTCCAATCCACTTCCCCGCTATTTGGCAGCCATTTTGCTTTTTTGTTGAGATATTGTTTACAACTGTGTCTTTATGTGAACCCATTGCATCGTAATTTAAACGATAGACAATATTGTTGCCCTCCGAATAAGCCTACTTTTATCTCAGTAGGACCAAAACTTTGAGAGATATGACTTTTTTTGTACACACGTACAGAATATCTCAACAAAAAAATGGAAGTGGATTAGACCCTAGTGTATAGTGTATTTGTGTACTAGAATAGTTGTTATATAAGTACCTAGAATATCGCTAGTCCATAACCGGACACATTGTATACAAAAGCAGTATTTCAACTACCTACAATCGTCTGATTTAACACACTCACACAGACACGCACTGCAACAAGACTTCTAAGGTATTTTCGGAATACAGTCCTATACAAAGAGTGCATTATACTCAGTATACAGTCCGTGTCTGTGTGAGTGTGTTAATTCAGGCGATTTTAGTTGAGGGTACTGCTTTAGCTTATATGTCTACTGTGCTCACGTCATCCAGAGAGGCACGCGCGGAACACGGCACGCCTCCATTTCGGGCTTGTTACTGGTCGGACGACGGGTCATCCTATAAATTACTCTGCGAGAATCTCTCGAGACTGCCCGTTTCTGTGCGGTACTGCAAAACTTACGTCCCGTTCCCACCGACGTCCAGATCTCCATGAACGGCTTTTTACTAGTCCCCGCAAAACTGGCTGGTTTTCACACGCAGTAGTTTCTATCCTGTTTTTATGAAATAAGCCTGTTAAACACGGGTACAGTGAACGGTATAGTATTACGGTAGAGTACAAACTATGCTACTAAATATACCAATGTAGACAGCATTGGCAGAGTAGAGTACTAAAACTTGAAAGAGTAGAGTGACTGGCCCCGCGGGCAAGCTACACTACCACTTGCCTTCCCCCACCATGGCTCCCACTCTACTCTACCGTACACTTTACCGCCTCCTCGACTCATGTATAGTAAACTTACTGCTCGAGTCCCGTTCATGGCGTTTTCTTTTTTCCCGGACGATATTTGAGCGACGTACGTGTCGTTCTAAGAAACACTAGTTACTCTACTAACAATATATAAATCTACGTGTAGACAGTTCCTCTACTGAAACTAGTAGAGTACTTGGAATTAGTAGAGTATTACGCTAGTTGACTCTAGCGTTAACTCGACCCGTGTACACCAGGCTATAGAGCAGACGCGCAGACGTTTACGAAAATTCAGACGTGATGGAAGTGAACACGGTATCCTCCCGCGCTTCCCTTACCTCATCCAGCTAAAAACTTTATGCGGGACGCTCGTGTGAATAATTTAATTGAAATACATGTGTCTACTGTACGGATCGGAATGTTGCTCCGTGAAGAAGACGGATGAAAAAAGATTGCATGTAGCGGAGATGAGAATGTTGAGATGGATGTGTGGAGTGACCAGAATGGATAAGGTCAGGAATGAGTATATTAGAGGAAGTTTGAAAGTAGCGCCAGTGACAGAAAAGTTGAAAGGGAACCGTTTGTCTTGGTATGGGCATGTGAAGAGGAGGGATGAAACGCATGTGACCAAAAGAGTTATGAATATAAATGTGGATAGATGGAGAGGAAGAGGGAGACCAAAGAAAAGATGGATGGATTGTGTGAATATGAAAGAGAAGGGAGTCAGTGATATCATGACGGGTGACAGGACGGAATGGAAGAAGAAAACGTGTTGCGCCGACACCAAGTAACATGGGATAAGGGCAGGAAGAAGAAGAAGAAGTGTCATCACGACTGGAACCTGCTTTTTTTTAGAACGGCGGGATTCAGCGTGAGGTTACCAAACCGAATACTAAAATTCGACTGAATCGGTTTTTGGCTAGATTCCGCAAACAAGATGCTCGTGTGAACACTAGTATTGAAAAGCTTCCCCCACTAAACGGAATCCGGCAAAATACTTCCCGCAAAAAACAGGATGTAGCCGTGGGAACGAGAGATACATTTCAATGCAAGCGGCATTGCATCCCAAAAATTCTAGTATGCATTAATTGAAATGTAAAACTTATGCATTTGGAAAGTTTTCGATATCGAATCTATAGGTATTCGACATATTAGGGAGCTTCCTAAGGGCTGCAATATTTAAATGTGTAGTACCTTCAAAAAACACAATTGTTCTGGTTTACATTTATAAAAGGTGATTCAAGGACAACCGATAAAAAAAGGAATATATCAAAAACACAAACTACACAGAACCAACTTTCTCCATATCAAGTCTTTACGTAAGCAGTTTAAAGCCCATCAGTATCATTAAAATCCAAAAAATAAACAAAAAGTAAGTAGGCAGGTATCTTGATTCGAGTTTCATTCAAGTATATATCTGAGCGCTCAATTCCCCCAAGAGTTATCTCAAGCACAAAACTCCATGCAATCCGCAGCAAATCAGTATTATACAAATATTTATTGTAAACATAAGATTTAACGATCACCTCAATATCGGTAGTCGTAACTGTCGTAAGCTACCTTAGGTTTACGATTCACTCTGCGTACCTACCCGCTTGTGCAGTAAAACCTCTTAATGTTTAGTATCTTACTTTTTTATGTGATACTGTCCGGTAGTACGAGTTTTATTGGTGAATAGCTTTTCTTTGCGGCTTCGACAAATTGGCTGTATTCAATAACATATGCGCCATTCCGCCGTGCAAATTGAAACTATGCGCGGAATAAAAATTTCATTGCCTTCCGCAAAACAATTGGACGGAACGGATAGTACCTAATAGAAGTGGATATGAATGATTTTTTTAACTTTTTCTTTGATAATTTCGTAATTGAATTAAATAGTGAATCGATAAAAAAAATGTACAAATAAACTTACATTTGGCACTAGCTTCCACACTAAGATTCCCTGTGTCGTAGAAGCTAAGCGAAACTAATACATATACCTATTATGAACATATAATACAATATAAAACTTACAACTAACATAAAAATACTAGACAAACAATAAAACATTAACATTAATTCACACGAGGAGTTGGCGTCGTGTCGCGCGGTGTTTGGTAGCCTCGAAATCGTCGAAACGCTACACCTCTCGACCAAAATTCCTCCTTCATGAATAAAAATAGGAGCAAGATCATGAATTTGAATCTATTGTTACGTATTAGTTAATGTCTTCAATTCAAATAAGACATAAAACATTAAAAACTTGCTGAGATCCCTAGTTGGAAACAGAGTGGAATTATATTAAATGCTGTTTTTTTTTTAGAAAATTCACTATACGATGTATAATATTAGCAATACAGCTTTTATAGTGATTGTTCTATTACCCACCTGAGCAAATAATACATGAATGACAGTTTTTTTCTCATGAGTAATATTAAATTAGCCTTGATATTCTTTTTGTACGAAACTACGGCGAACGGCCCACTTATGGTTTTACACTAAAACATTTTATTTATGTAAGTATGTTATCGATAGCGGGTAGCACTGGACAATGTTAAAAAAGGAAGGTAATCGTCGATATGGATCAACGCACCCGATGTTCTAAAGGCGGTGGTCATTCATTCGACGAAGCGGGAGCATTCGGTGCTGAACAGCTGAAGAAGTCTGACTTTTTATATCTGTCTAGCTTGTCCTTATTTTATGATCTTGTAATAATTGTGTACCTAAAGTATTATATTGTGATCTAGTTCCTATTACTAACACTAACCCAAATACATGTACTCTCAGTGGTAGAGAGTCTGTGTTGGTTTTATTTACTACATTTACCTTTGTCGCAATCCTGACATACTGATAATAGCTATGACTGTAATGACAAAATCACCCCTGAACGATTATGTTGTTGTCTTTTACAAGTAATAGTTTCGCAAACAGGCCGACGGCCCACCTGTTAGAAAGAGGTATGTAGGTCTATGTAGGTACACCTACAACACTAAGATCATTGTTGATGATGTGGTCGACAAAGTTGAAAAGTCTCATGTGCCTGTAATTTCATTTCACCGGCACTCATATCCTTCAAATCGGAACACGGCAATACCATTTTTTTTCTTCTGAACATCCTCATGGTTTCCCTTCTCCTTGGGAAGGCAAAGGGTTATGCCGGACTCTACCGGCTAAAAACCCACGTTGTTCCTTCTCCTGACAGTAGGTCGGGGTCGCGGGATTCGCAGCTGCATGCACCGCGACCCCGGCAGGCTTCGGTTCGCCAGCCCCTGGCGGACCTCTCCTTCTGTGGGACCTCGCCCCGCGTCCTCCTGAGAGGCGCGCATGGAACACTGCGCGCCGCCTTCTCAGGCCTGTTACTGGTTGGGCGATGGGTCCCACACACTAGGGTGGCCGGAGGTCGTCGCGCGCCCTCTGGTGGCGCCCGGTGCGTCTGGCGCGGGAAGGGAGAGTGGCAGCCGCCTCTCTCTCCGCTCCCTCTTTGGTCGCCATCACCTCCTCGCAAAAGGAGGCGACGGCATCAACACAGCAATACCTACTGTTTGACGGCAAAAATAGATGTGATTTTAGTACTTTCCCGGCCGAACTATTTCACAAGGAGCACCACGGGAAGGAGTGTGAGTGGTCTATTTTGTTCTGAAACTATACAGCATCTTTTGTTACTTACATGAACAAATGTTTAAATCTTTATTAATAAAAGGGCTGAGTCAATTTTGACTACGTCGCCGCTTGAATAAATGTTCTAGGTAGGTTCATTTTCATTCATTTCTAGCCTGCGTCATACCACTGCTGGGCAAAGGCCTCTCCCCATGACTTCAATTTTTTTCGATCCAGAGCCAAAGTGGACCACTGGTCATTGGTTTTGTCTAGCTCGTCCCGCCATCTTCTTCGAGGTCTGCCGCGACGCCTTCTGGCTGTGTCAGAGCTCCATAAAGTGATTATTTTGGCCCACAGCTCATTGGGCATGCGGCACTAGGGCTTTGGGCAAACTCATTTATTCGAAATAGACTAAAATTACTTAGTTCTTCTGGAACTTCCATGTCACAAAAGACAGCCCTCAAAAACACCCGCTCTTCACCGCGTTTTGAAGTTCAGCCTATTCAGATAACAGGAACTGGCTCAGAATTGACCAACAAACACAAAACAACAAAGCAAGCTAAATGATAAAAGCTTTTAAAAATAAACTTTGCCTACTTTATGAAATTACTAGGTACCTTTTTCCAGCGGCTTTGCTCGCGTTAATTAAGCTCAAAAAAACTCTTAACACACTAGGTACTACAGTTTCTTTAATAATACGTATAATTCAATCGTGATTCGAAAGACATGTGGGCCATCTATGAACGTTATTGTTGTTTTCCTCGGGAACAGTACTTTTTTTGGGATGAAAGGTACCCTATGTCTGTTTCTGTACACCTGACAATGTATATGCAAAACTTCAGGATGACCGGTTCAGTGGTTTAGGCGTGAAAAGGTAACAAACAAACAAACTTACTTTCGCATTTATAATATTAGTTAGGAAAGTTAGGATTGTTTTTCTATTAGTTGACCAGGAGCAGTCGACTTTACGATTTTCTTTCGACTTCATATTAATGAAATACGTAAAACGGAAACTGTCTCCATAAAATATTGACTCCCCACTTCCAAAAATATTCTTTTGTTTCATTTCAAAGCGACGAACAAAGTTTAGCGCGGTTTATACGCAAGTTTATTCATATTTTACGTCAAATTTACAAAAGGTCGTGCTCTGTGTTAAAATGACACTGAATTTTGTAACTTAGTTAAATTGATTCGTTTATTCTACAGAGAATGGAGGCTGGGATCATAAGGCGTTTTATTAAACGACACGATTTAGGTCTCAAAGGTTTTAATGCGGTTATACTTGACGGAATTCGGATAGATTTCAAACATTAGGAAGCGGTGAAGGTTTGTAACATTGGCATTCAAAAATGACAAAGTAATTCTATTCTATTTTTAAGCCCCGACGCAAAAAGAGGTGTGTTATTGTTATAAGTTTGACCGCTATGTGTGTCTGTCTGTCGCACCGTAGCTCTTAAACGGGTGAACCGATTTGGGTGCGGTTTTGAATAAATGAGTTTCGAAGTTGAAATTGATACTTAAAAGCTCACTTTAACCGACTTTGAATCTTTCTTGTATTGTAGGTATCTACGATTAGACGCAAAGATGAAAATAAATAAACTCAAAATTACCTGGAACTGTGTCGTCTATAGACAAATCACCCACGCGGTATACTGCGTGGGTATAAAAGTTCAAAGTTTAGTGCAAAAATAGCTGTTCCGCGTACCTATCTAGGTATATTTTGATTTGCGTAGGATGTTGTTGATGTTTCTCACTTTCATCTTGGATAAAGTCAAAGTTTTTTATTTCAAGTAGACCAAATTACAGGTGCTTTTAAAACGTCAAAACTAGGTGCACGGTTCCAAAAGGTAGGTCTCATGGAGAATAATCGACAAGAAACTTCATGGATACTCTTTTTAAATAATAGATCATGACAATTTCACTACAGTATCGTGAGAATAATAGTATGAGAATAATGCAGGTTAATGTAAGAAATAAACTCTTATACGAGTACCTAGCAAATAGAAAAATACGCCTTTTGGGATTGCCATAGCAGTTAAGAGCTGACCAGTCCCGACAGACGGCACCCGTTCACGAGCATGACGTGCACATAAGCATCGCTCAGCTCAACCATGTTGCCGGGAACTCAACGATCGGATGCACGACGCCACCGTCAGCAGGACATTTTAGTGAGCATGACGAACTCATACTACCTGGCAATAGGCATATGGATAGGATACTTAAGTTTATTTCATGTCTGTAGATTAAACAGGGTGTCAGACACGAACGTCTGACACTGATTAACCCATATTGGGTATTTAAATATTTTTTTAACACATTCTTCTCCACCACATTTTTCAGAGAGCTCATACGCCATCCCGCCATACATATTGCTAGTGGACCTTCCAGGAGGGTCCTCGACATTACGTTTGCGCTAAGAGTGAACCCTAGAGGAGGGTTCCTGGCATTAGGTTAAAAACCTTGAAAAATACACTACTACGTCGTAAAATAGGTGTTTGCTTGTTTCATGACGGTGAATTTTCTAAGACAAACCTACATTTAAAATGAGCCCTCCACGAGGACACCCGGCATGGCGAATGCGACTACAGGGTGCCCTCCTGGAGGGCACCCGGCACTGAACGTGTTAATATTTCGTTTCTTTTTCTGATTCATTTTAGCGCTCCGAGTTAACTAATTGCAAAGAGCAATATCACGCTAGTAGTGGCCGCCAGCTCTGTCGCCGTGCTTTCATTATTTTATGCACGAAATGTTCTATCACATAAAATAATTTTTGTATTGAAACCTTATTTGGTGGTTTAGATACGACGACTTCATCATTCAGTCGAGCATTTATGTTCGCATAACTCGTCAAAATGTAGGGAAGAGCTGATTTTTTTTTCGCGCTTTCAGCTTTGGTCCTATAGTAAAAGTTGTTCATAATGATGAGTACAGTGACCCCTTAAGAGGTTGTTACTGTTTTTCCAATATCCCTTTATAACTATTTTTTCAACAACAACAGGATTCCTTCGCTGGGATGCATAAAAAGCCTCTATACGTAACGATAGGTACTTAAGTACATCTGAGGCGTGCATAAAAAGCTTCCACGTGTAACGATAGGTACTTAAGTACCTACGTCCGGCGCACCCTGGGCAGTCAGCCCCACTACCAACCTTTTAATATTTTTTTTCGTGGGAAAATCCTCACGGATTCCCTTCGTCTGGGGAAGGCGAAGGGTTATGCCAGACTCTTACCGGCTAAAAACCCGGTGTTCCATCTCCTGACCCTTGGCCGGGGTCGCGGGATTCGCAGCTGCCGGCACCGTAACCCCGGCAGGCCTCGGTCCGCCAGGGGCTGGCGGACCTCTCCTTCTATGGGGCCTTGCCTCACGTCTTCCTGAGAGGCGCGCACGGAACACTGCACGTCTGACGTCGCCTTCTCGGGCCTGTTACTGGTCGGGCGACGGGTACGTCCGGTGCACCCTGGGCAGTCAGCCCCACTACCAACCTTGCTGTCTGGCTAATATTTTCATCACGGCATGAGCTTCTTATGTAGCTTGTGTCGACACTATAGAAGAACAAGAAGCTATCGCTTAGCTACTTAAACACGCTTCCAATGTAGATAATAGAAACATTACATTCTTGTCAAAACAATACAAATGTATCCAGTCATTAATCAAAAGGTAGGTAGTTCTTCTCACAATACAATTTGTAGGTACAATTGAATCAACATTTGTGAACAGAATCACAAAGAGCACGACTGCACAGATGAAGTTATGAGAATGGAGTGCGCATTTGTCGCAAAAATCAATTGTAACACGTCTGTCACCGGCGCCGTCGAGTGGTACTACGAGTCAATAAGACACAACTACAGCTAACAGGACGTCGGCTACAAAAAGGAAAAAAAATAAGTAGGTAAGTCATTACCATCATCTCAAAATTAAGAATGCAAACGTTCTAGGTCTTCTAAAACGATATATGTACCAGACGACAGCAGGTCAAGCTACCCGAAACTGTCAAATTTTCCCAATCAACCTTGAACCTAATGCTTTCACGATAAAGATGAAAATCTATTAAAGAAATTTGACAGATTGTAGTAGCTTGATGTGCTGGCGTCTGTAGTACAGACTCTGTACCTATGTATTTGACAAATCTTGACGAATCTATAAAACTCCAATTACGAAAACCCATATCACTGCCATCGAGCAATGAGACAAGAATAAAAAATAATCTGAAACTACTTTAATGTTATAATTACAAAATGTTAGGCTCAAAGTACGAAAACGGCTTAGTCAGCGAAAAACAGAAAACAGCCCACGCTTTGCGGTTTCTTTAAAACAAACACATCGCAAATTTCTAGCTTTATAAGTCTCATAAGCCTTCAATTAGGTTCAGCGTAGATTAGCACTGACTTCTGAAACTTTTAATTATAATTTTACCTCTTTCAGTTTATTTTGATGTCGGTTCTTACTCTTTTCATAAAAAAATGTTAAGGTTGTTTTGAATATTTACCCAAGTAGAATAGAAGATAATCATCAGGCGATTGTGGCAGAATTACGATTGTCTTATCGCAGCGAACGACATAATAATAATGTACTGCTAAGCCTCGACCAACACCTAAAGAGGCTGTCGTTGGGCGGCTGGATCAAGGGCCTGATACAGAAAGCTGTACTTCTTGACACGGCGCGTATTGTTAGGAAGTTCCTCTCTCTGAGGCCCTGACCACCGGTAGCTTGGACCCTGTTCCCGATGCCGGTGGGCTACTATTTATATATTTTTAAATGTATTTTTATAGATTTATATTTAAAAATATAAAATTATGAAAGCAAATGAATAAAGGAAATAATAATAATCATTTATTTTCGACCAACTAGGATCACCACATTACATTCACATTATATAAACATTATCAATAAAATAAAATACAAATCAAAGGCAAAAATACATACTTAATAAATTAAATTGCATCAAATCAATAAGTAAACAAGAATCAATATTAATTAAAGCGTAATAAATTTCATCAAATTATTAAATTCATCAGAATCAAAATAATAAATAAACAAGAATCAAAGTAATTAAAATATAATAAATTTAATTTATATATTATAAATATTAATATTTATATATATTTAATAATGTAGGTACAGCTAATGCAGAGTTCGGCTGACACCAATCACGCTAACATTAGCGCTCCATTTTTTCTCCTTATTCCGTGGCATAATCAAGACTCTCTTGGGTGATCGGCACCCCTACCTACCCCTAATAGAATTACTTTGACTGAATACCTCGAATTCTCGCGCCAATTCTTCGTCTTGCTTTGAAAATGTTGATTGGACTTCTGTTATTAATAGGATTTTTGTACGGTCTTTGTTGAATATGTGCTTATTGATATACAGGTTACACGAATTTGTAGAATTCCTTAAAACCACACGATCTACTACTAGTGTAGATTCTGATCTAGATCCTGTGTCTGTAACACAGTTTATACTAACACAGACACAGACGTTCACTCTGTCTCAAAATAAATGCATAGCGATGTACTTCATTGTAATGGCGTTTTTTTACGTTTAATTGAGATGGAAAAATGTATTTGGCTTTTTGAAAATAAAGATTATTATATTATTTAAAAAAAAGATTGAACCCGTATGGGATTTAGCTTGATTAAGAATTAAAAAAAATAAGTTTTTTTTCTTGCAGTACGGGTAAGTCGATCGTATCTAAATCCATCGGATTCAATAAAAAATAAGCAAAAAATAAAAGAAGTTTTTTTTTTATGAAAGTGCACATTTCGATGCTGCGCATAATTGAATGAAATTGTGCACGGCGACAGCTAGCGGGCACGACTAGCGCGATATCGCCCTTTGCAGTCAGTTAACTCGGGGCTCTGAAATGACACAGAATAGAAAATTAAGTTTTTTTTTTGATTTTCAATAAATCCCATTTAGGTCTCTTTAGGGGGTGTGTCACCAGTAGATGCATGATCTGTAGTTTGAAGGAATTACACGATTTCGTTACAGCCTTCATAAACCACAGTCTTTATTGCTTGTGAAAATCGTTCATGACATAAACGATTATATTTACGCACATATAAAAACTAGTAGGTACATAGGTACCCACCTTATCAATGCATTTCGCTACGTCTTTACGTTTCCTTATTGTTAGGGACCTATCTAAGGACCTTTAAAGGAAACAGTGGACTGTAAATACTGTGTTATAATAACATAAAATAGGTACAATATTGAGTGAATATGTGAATGCGCGCGCGTGTTGTCGATGGAGATCGGTAGCGAAGTGGTGGGCTCATTGGCCCAACGTCCCGCGCGCCCGCGCCTGTCGCCGCCTCCCGCCGATGCCCCGCAGCCGCGCCGGCCGAAGATCCTCGAAGGCGCCCGAACACTTATAATTAGTGTCCGACCGAAGGTTCGGTTTCGGTTTCGGTTTCGGCCAGTTTCGGCCAAAAAATCGTGTTTCGGCCACAGTTTCGGTTTCGGCCAAAAATCAGCCGAAAGTTCGGCCGCGCCGAAACTCAGTGTTCGTGAATTTTCGCGCGTCTTCCGGCTAACTTCGGCTGAGTTCGGGACTCGTGTGTGGTTGCCAGTTGAGTTCGCCAGTCGGCGTGCGGCGTGGTTGTGTTGTTTGTGATTTTGTTTGTTGATTTTTGACCAAGTTTACCGAATTTAGTACAATTTATTGTATTTTTTGTTGATACTGATAATTAGGTAAATAATTCTACCGTTCTAGTACTACTAGTATCAAATACAAGATCTCAATGTCAATAAATAATAAATTAATCTTTACGACATTGAACACAAATACTCAATTAAGAAGTCTGTACTTTACGTTTATGTGTTGAGTTTTGACAAAAAATCTATAATTTTTTTATTGTTAATATAGTATAAGTACCATAAATGAATAACTATATTCGTTACATATTTCCATTATTGTCTTTCATTTTATTTAACAAGAGAAAACTGTCTGTATATGTGTAAAAAAGATACTAGATTTCACTATACAAGGTGGGGCAAAAGTAATCACCCGATGTTATTTTGCTGTCATTTTTTTTGGGAATGAAATTGTTTGATTTTTCTTGTGGATTATGTTTATTTAATTAATTAAATTTTTTCCATCAAGTCCAGAAAGTGATATCGGTCAAGTGGCCGCCGTCAGAATTGATGACCGGCTCGACCGGATAGGGGGTCGTTTTATGGCATTTTCCATATATTTTTTTCGATAACTTCGCTGGCCCTACCGTTACTGTGGACCGCGAGCGCTACAGTAACCATGATCAACGACTTTTCCTTCCTCAGTTGGATGAATTGGGACTGGAGGATATGTGGTTCTAACAGGACGGAGTAACGGCGCACATTGCACGAGCCACAACCGATATTCCGAAGGAAGCATTTCCGCGGCGTCTAATCTCTCGCTTTGGCGATTTGCACTGGCCGGCCAGATCACCCGATTTGACCGCTCCAAACTTTGTTTTGTGGGGTTACTTGAATTCCCGGGTTTATGTGAACAAGACTTTTGAAGTCCTTAAAGAGAATATCCGACGGGAATGCGAGAATCTATCGCCGGAAGTTCTGACACAAGTGATGGAAACTATCATAAAATAAGCCCGTATGGTTATCAATTCTGATGGCGGCCACTTGACCGATATAATTTTCTCGACTTGATGGAAAAAAATCTAATACATTAAATAAACATCATCCTCAAGTAGAACCAAACATTTTCATTCCTAAAAAAAAATTACAGCAAAACAACATTGGGCGATTACTTTTGGCCCACCTTGTACAATAGAATAGAATTTTTTACATGTGTAAATAAGGTTCGGTTTCGGTTTCGGTTTCGGCCGAAACTGAGACTGGCGCCGAAGATTCGGTTTCGGTTTCTGTTTCGGCTAAAAATCCTGTTTCGGTCGGACACTACTTATAATTAAAAATAATAACAACATTCTGATCTTTTTATGAAAAATGCAAAAAAAAACGTTATTTGGGTATTACTTAGTTAAAATAATTACAGCACAAATTTCTTTCTTTTTTTCTTTTAAATAACAATAAGTACCTCATATTTCTCTAGAACTTTAACTAATGAATCTTCAGACACCGCAGATATCTAGATGAAAAATATGATGCTTACAGCGAAACAAAGAAAATACTTTTTATTAAATTACCTAAACTAGGTTTGCTACATTTATTATTTCTAAAATTACGAGTGGAAATAAACGCTAAGTACCTATTTATCTTAAATAATTTCTACCGTAGGACCAGGGACCGAAACCGGTATGGAAAATACAGGTATTTTGGTTACAATACATTTCTAATTTACCGGTAACTTTATTGGTAAAAACTATTTTCTTCGTTATCGGTATTACCTACACCGGTAACCGTAATAAGAATAACCTATATGTTACTCGTGTTGTGCCTCGCGTAGTAACCACTATCGTACGTACGCGAGGCCATAGTACGTCACCTTCCCCGCTAACTGTCGTAACTAGCAATTGATTGATTAATTTTTCAGTAGTTGCGTTAGCTTTGGCTTTATTTTAATGAATTAATAACTCTTTTATATTGCTGGGCTTCCTCTTTTAAGTTAGTAGTTGCCCTAAAGTCCTAAGATATCTATTTATTTATTTCTATTCATTTGAAGCAGATGCATCGCTCTCTGAGAATTTCTCTGAAAAATTATCAATTGCTAGTTACGACAGTTAGCGGGGAGGGTGACGAGTAGACTGACTATACCTGTCTACATTTCGGTCACGTTTTTATAGGTTACAAAACGGTAACCGAAATTTTCCCGGTTACTATTTCCGGTTGTACGGAAAGTCATTTCGTTTTAATTGAATTTTATAGGAGTGCATGAAAAGAGCCTCCACGAGTGACGATACGGTACGTCCGGCGCACCCTGGGTAGTCAGCCTCGCTATCATCCTTAGGTATAAGGCATTTATTTTATTTATTTATTTTCTATGGAGGACTTACAGCTAATACAACAGAACAAAGATGGAAAACATAGTCATCTGCAAGCCAATAACAAGTCTTCACGATTAGAAACATTATAAAAAAAAATACGTTGAGAGCATACAGATTACAGGCTACCACTGCAAAAAATTAAGTTATTAGAAATAATATACAGGTATTTGCTTATAATGTGACACCAACAAAAAAACAAAAAGAACACGGGCTAAAATAATCGCCGTCACTTGAAAAAAGCGAAACTCAAGCACCTTCTGGCTGAGTTCACAGTAGTTGTGAAAGCATCCAGATCATGCTGCTTGCAAATTTCATTAAAATTCCTGCTTGCGCGCAAAATATATCTGTTCTGCCTATAGTTTGATGATGCATGAGGTAAGTACACAGATAAGCGGATTGAACGGTATAACGGACTGGTGTCCGCAACTCCACGTCTGAGCGCGTATTTTGCGTGACGAGAGGTAAGTGTAATCACTCGATCCACCCTAACTCCTCGAAAAATGCCAGCACACCCTTGATGTTGCTGACGGTCTCTCGGAGAGTACCTGGGTTTCCGAAGTACTTGGCCCTGTATGTGGCGACCTCAGGACAGTTTAGTAGCACGTGGGCTGCCGTCTCCAATGACAAAGAGGTGTTTATTAAAGGAACCATGGCCAGTGATGGCTGCTGTGACTGTGCGTAGTTGTTGTTTTGACAGTCGGAGTGCTCGTTTAGTATCGTCAATGACGGGAAGCGCCTCCTGGGCCTGCCTGCACTCGCCATGGTTTAACCACGATTCGTTGTGTTGGTCTCTGGTGCGTTTTCTTACCAGAGTGCGAATGCTACCATCCTTGCTGATTGGCTAATCTTTTTACCACAGCATGAGCTATTGTTGTATAGCTCATGCCGACACGATAGAAGAAGAATTGAATTTTATGTCGAGCTTTGCCTAAGTCTAGGTGTTTCAAATGATCATGAACAGTCGAATACAATAAATTTAATATCTCAGCGATCTCACCAGTAATTATACACCGGTTGGCATCAAATGCCTTTGTCGTGATTTCAACAGCTTCAACTGGCCTTTCAGAACGTGGTGCATCTTCAACATCAAAATTAATGGACCGAAATTTTGCAAATCAGTTTTGGCACTGGCGTTCTATCAATACAGCTTCTCCATACAAATCAACACAATCGACAACAACAACAAAATGCTTAAACAGCATATTTATCTTTTCGATAGTAAAATATGCCGAAAATGCTGCTTTGCACTTTCTTATTTGAAAGGGTACCAACCAAAAACAACTGCGTAGAATCAGTCGAATTTTTTCACAAGCAAGTAATTTATATCAGCTGTCAAAATATACAATGTGTCCGGTCTTGGACTAGCGATATTCTTGGTATTTATATAACAACTATTCTAGTACACAAATACAATATACACTAGGGTCCAATCCACTTCCACTTTTTTGTTGACATATTCTGTACGTGTGTACAAAAAAAGTCATATCTCTCAAAGTTTTAGTCCTACTGAGATAAAAGTAGGCTTATTTGGAGAGCAATAATATTGTCGTTGACATTACGATACAATGAGTTCACATTTTCATAACTTTAAGATATGAAAGAATATCTCAACAAAAAAGCAAAATGGCTGCCAAATAGCAGGGAAGTGGATTGGACCCTAGTGTGTAGTGTATTTGTGTACTAGAGTAGTTGTTATATAAGTACCTAGAATATCGCTAGTTCATGACCGGACACATTGTATAATGATAACGCGGCTTAAGTGAAGTTGGCTGTGAAAAAGTACAATTAAGTCCTCTGTTAGGAAAAAACGAAATTACTTTCCGAACAACCTATTATTATTTACAGGTTACCCCAAATAAAGGTAACCGACGGAGACGGTGGAGTTGGACGTCATGATTAATTTAAAAAAAAAACCTGCTAATATTACGTCAGATTAAAATTTATATCGCAGCGGAATACTCTGTTCTAATAAACTAAAATTGAATTTTAGCCTCCGTATCTGATTTCCCGCGAGAACGAACGGCTCTGAATACAGCTGAAACCACGCTGACAATTCTAATTGGTATCCGTGCTACCTGAAAACCACAAAGTCTAGTATTAATTTAATTTGCAAATAACTTTAAACTGGAATGGCGTTCAGAGGCTTCTGACAACATTATAGTTCTACTGGATAAGTCAAGAGACGAAATAATTGAATTACCTATCGTTTCAGATTTACCTCTGGCTACTATGGATGCATTTGATGTCCACCAATCATATTCATCGGTCCACATAGCATAGCACAGGTGGAAACTGATTCAACTAAGCTACGTTTTTTTATATGGAATTATGCGTGCTGTGGATGCGTGCTATGGATGCGAGCTATGGATGGTCGCGAGTGGTGTAGCTATGTGCAGAGCAGTGTACCTACAGTAGGCACATATAGCACATCATACTCGCTCCGCTACATAGCTTAGCATCAGTGGAAACGGTCACATAGTTTCGTAGCTTAGCTTTTACATTCTCGCAGCATAGCTGCATAGCACATCTCTGGTGGAAAGGCAAGCACCCTTAATGACCAACCCAGCGTATATGCGTCAGCTAACACGCTGGCCTGTAGGCTAATTCACGTAGCTACAGAAGTTCAGTTGCAGTTAAGTTTCGATCAAAACAATGCTTTTCGTATTCTCTGCCAGATACGCTCGCGTGAACTTAAATGCAGCGTCATTGAAACTTGATCAGTGAGTGGTGGTTGGTGAACTACACCCACCATTAAGCAATTATTATTTTTATTTTTTGTAGCCATCTGATTTGCAGATGATTAGGCCGGTGTTCTCCAAAATTAACTATCTAGTTACACAACCATTTACTCGAAAAATGTGCTAGCATTTAAGCCGCGTCCAGACGAGTGTAACGCGTAATGTAATCTATACATATAAAATGAGAAGCTGACTGACTGACTGACTGATCTATCAATGCACAGCCTAAACCGCTGGGGTTAGAAACTTGAAATTTTGACAGTAGGTTCCTTTTGTAACGAAAGCATCCACTAAGAAGGGATTTTTCGAAATTCAACCTCTAAGGGAGTTAAATAGGGGATGAAAGTTTGTATGGAAAATCGTTACTTAACGGGTTCAAAATTTCACGCAAGCGAAGTTGCGGGCGAAAGCTAGTCTTTCATGTAATGAAACGCGAATTCTACGTGTCGACGGCACTACGAGTGTTACATGTAACGCTCGCGCCGGCGCTCGCCGCGATCCATCGGCGGTCAGTTTTTAGCGCGAACACAAAGGCGCTCGCAGTGCACGTTTCGACAGCGTCCGTGTCTTGTGGACGTTCATGATGTGGACTGACGAACAATCGCTTGAACTTATCAGTTTATATCAACTTGACCTGAAAATCTTCTTATCTTCTCTATAATTTTGTTCTCCACCATCGACGCACTTACGGTTTTTTCCAGTCATCAGTTAATAAATACATATAAATAAAAGCAGCACCAGCTATCGTGACCTTTCTGTTCGACATGTTCGTGGCAACTAAGTGGAAACAGCTCTTGAAAAAGATTTGCTTATACGATTCGCGTTAAGTTCGTGTGCCGTCCACACTCATCATCTGCCTAGCCTTTTTCCAACTATGTTGGGGTCGGCTTCCAGTCGAACCGGATGCAGCTGAATATCAGTATTTTACATGGAGCGACTGCCTATCAGACCTCCACAACCCAGTAACTGGGTAATACGATACTCTTGGTAAGACATGTTGTCAGACTTTCTGGCTTCTGACCAACAGTAACGACTGTCAAAGATCTACAAATGACAGCCGGGACCAACGTCTTTACGTGCTTTCCGAGGCACGGAGGAAACTCGCTATGGTAAATGGTCACCCATCCACAGACCAACCTCGGCAAGCGTGGCTTAACCCGGAAGATCGGTCTATGCGGCTGTAATTATTTAGCCACGAGCTCCTCCACACTGTTGTGTGCCGTCCACACTGTTGCCGCTAAATTACACGTAATCTTACATTACGCGTTACACACGTCTGGATCTGGCATTAGGGGAATGATTGCTGGCAAAGGCGTACAATTCAACATCTAACCTTCTTTAAGGTCTGTTTACCCCACACACACACACACACACACGGCAGGGACCAGACCAGAGCTCAACGTCAGCGTCCGAGCTGGTCACTGAGGCTAACTGAGCGAGTCTGGGCGGCAGAGGTCTTGCTTCGGTAAAAAATGTATGCGACATTGAGCTCCGGCCTAGACTTGGCCCTGACACGGCACGGATGTGTGAGGACAGACTTAAATCGATCTTACCTGTACTCTGCTGTTGTCCTACACGGATCTGACTGAAGGCCTCATTTAAGTTGAAAGTTTTTAAATAGGAGATAAGTCAGGTGCAATAATGTATAAAGTTAAGTATGTGTATGAATTTTCGGTTTAGTCGCATCTATTCCCCTATGCGATTATAACTGTAAACATTTCCCATCTCTAATAAACATAATAGGGAAAGAGATGAGAAGGGGAAGAGATGGGTCTAAATCGAATTTTCATTTCTTTTAAAGAGTTGATATACCCATTCGAGTCGTCTTTAATGCCCCAATTTTTATGAAAAAAAAAACAGAAGAAAACACTGAAAAAAATATTCACAAATTCCTAATTAAAACATTCCAGTAGCATTCAGTAGTAAACGATTTTTGTAAGGATTCTTCTAAAAATTTACTTTTACAATTTAAAACTCACAACTTCCGTGCGTTCATTATTTCTTTATTCTTATTAAAGATTCAATATTCCATAATCCTGCATCTAAGTTGAACGAAGTAACAAAGTTTTGTAATTAAGATGTTGGGTTCGTTCTAAGTTCTAAGTAATGTTTAAGTATCGCTAAGTAAGAGTATCATATGCTTACGTAGCTTAAGTTGGAGAGCTCAACTTATCCAGTGCAACTTGATCAATTTCTACAAGGTAAGTCGGAAAGGAGGTACTAATCCGAAAGGGTGTTAAAGTACCCATAATAATGGATAACTTTTGTTCTACAAGTTTCCCCAAAAGTCAATAGTTTAAGAGAAATAGCTGTTCAAAGATGTCATAAATAAATAACTTTAAATAAAAGTAAAAACCGACTTCAAAAAAAACTAAAAAGAGTAAAATAATTACCGCGATATAAAATTAACAGTTTCAGCAGTCGGTGGCTTCTATTTGTTTCAGTGTAGAATTACACCGACTTCTGAAACTGTTAATTTTATGTTATGGTAATTAAAGTAATTATTTTACTACTTTTAGTTTTTTTTAAAGTTGGTTTTTATTTTTATTTAAAGTTTTTTATTAAATACGTTTTAGTGCCATAAATTACACGGTTTAAGACTTCAAATTTAAATGATACGGTTGCGTAATCTTTCCAACAACAAGGTAATTTGCTTTAAGAATAGGTATTAAATTAATGTATAATTATCATGACGGCTCCTTACAAATACATACAACCTTCTTTGTTTTTGGCGAACGTTTCTGTGATGACAGTTAAAACAGAGATTGAAAGTCCTCATCAAAACTTTTGCTTGAGGGAACCACAAACCAAAACGTCGTCTAAGTATTTTTTTTTGTTTTTGTTCATTATTTCAAAAAGCGCTGAATCTATTTCTATGGATTTGCTCCACCGGAAGACTCGCTTTGTTGCCCTTTCGCTTCGCTCGCACACTCGACCAGCGCTCGCTCGGGAGGTCGCCGACTCACTTCGCTCGGCACCTCTCCCACTCGCTGCGCTTCGGCTTCGTGCACTGGTTCCACTCAGGACCTCCTTCGCGAGCTTCTGTTTCCACGCTTTTAAATAACACTCTAGGGGTAGGACAGAGTCTGACCACGACTCGGGGTGCGGTGAGTCGGATTAACATTTCATTCCGTTGTGTGACCAAACTAAATATTTGCCTACTAAGTATTCAACTAAAACAAAATTTGTGAATGATTTTTTGGCTAACCAACCATTGTGGCTAATAAATCATTCGGCGAAATCAAATTAGAGAAAACATGCTTCGGCAAACATTACGTCGGCGAATCGTTGTCGGCGTAATGAAATTCGATATAAAATACTTCGGTCAAAACACGGGCACCCGTTTTTCTATTGTCAGCTATCTAATGTGATTATATTCATTCGAGCATTTGGCAAACATAAAAAATAATATTGATGTAAAATTCATGTTCACCTAAATATTATTTTATATGACGTCATCATCATCTGCCTAGCCTTTTCCCAACTATGTTGGGGTCGGCTTCCAGTCGAACCGGATGCAGCTGAATATCAGTATTTTACATGGAGCGACTGCCTATCAGACCTCCACAACCCAGTAACTGGGTAATACGATACTCTTGGTAAGACTGGTTGTCAGACTTTCTGGCTTCTGACCAACAGTAACGACTGTCAAAGATCAACAAATGACAGCCGGGACCAACGGCTTTACGTGCTTTTCGAGGCACGGAGGAAACTCGCTATGGTAAATGGTCACCCATCCACAGACCAACCTCGGCAAGCGTGGCTTATCTCGGAAGATCGGTCTATGCGGCTGTAATTATTTAGCCACGAGCTCCTCTATTACTACGTACGTACGTACGTACTATTATTTTTTATGACGTACTGTTCTGTTATTCTGTACCAAATTTTCGAAAAGGTACCTAAGTACCTCGTACCCCAAATACGGCCTTGCTTTCACATCTTCTATACAGGGTGTTAACAAAATCGTGTAATTCCTTCAAACCGCGTGATCTACTGGTGACACAGATTAACCCTAAATGGGAATTTTCGAAAAATAACGAAAAAAAAATTGAAAACAATTTTTTGGTTTTCAATTTCTGAGTCTTTTTAGAGCCTTGAGTTATCTGACTGCAAAGAGCGATATCGCGTAAGTCGTTCCTGCCAGCCGTATCGCCGTACTTTCATTAATTTATGCGTGGCATCGAAATGTAAACATTATTAAAATATTTTTTTTGCAAAAAAAATATTTCTTATTTTTTTACTGAATCCTTATTAGGTGGTTTAGATACGATCGGTAACAAAGCCGCATGAAAAAAAAGAATGTTTTTTTTTTTACTTTTAATCAAGCTAATTCCCGTGCGGGGCCTATCTACACCAGCAGTAGATCATGTGGTTTTAAGGAATTACACGAATTCGTTAACACCCTGTATTAGATGTAGTTGGCTCAGCTTTACGGCCCATATACCGACGCTCTGTTAAATATTCAGCTTGTATCTTCCTTATTACGGACACACCAAGATGTGTATAGAAGGAAATGGGCGTTACTTAGGAATAAAAGATGGACGAGATTTTTGTAAAATCTTCCTACACGAGGTTAGTCGGGAAGGGTTTACTAATTCAAAAGGGTGGAAAAGTAAATAACTTTTGTTTCTACCACTTTCCCCAAAAGTTGAAGAGAAATAGCTGTTCAAAGATTAAACATCAAAATAAGTACGGTAAAATCTATCTATTCTCAAGTATGATCAACTGTGTTTTCATTTTAGGTCATATTTAGGTCAAGTATCTTTATAAAAACGGCAAAAAAATCACGTTTGTTGTATGGGAGCCCCCTTGAATATTTATTTTATTCTGTTTTTTAGTATTTCTTGTTATAGCGGCAACAGAAATACATCATCTGTGAAAATTTCAACTGTCTAACTATCACGGTTCATGAGATACAGCCCGGTGACAGACGGACGGACGGAGTGCGGAGTCTTAGTAATAGGGTTCCGTTTTACCCTTTGGGTACGGAACTCTGAAAGCAAGGATTGTATTCAGAATTACATGAAAGTAACGATGAACAATTAATTCAAATTCAAATGATTTTATTGTGGATCATAGGTTCATAAGATGTTGTGCTAAATACAGGTAAGTCTGCTATGTCCCCATTAAGGCATACAAAATTCATGACAAAACTTCGGTAAATGTGCAGTTAAAATATAATACATCCAATTGTCATGCAATACATTATGATAAAATTGTTGAAATAGTTATATCGGGTGTAAAAAGACCCTTAACGATAACGAAAACCACATATTCTACCCATCATTGGGATCATTTTTTTCTACCAGACCATACCTGGGAAATCATTGATTGCGGAGATATTGCAGGTCAAAGTCAACATTTTTTTTTTTTAGTTTTTTCCAGAAACGTAAGTGATAATACTAAACTTTCTTCCAAAGAAACATTTTCAAAATTTTAAATTTTTATTAACAAATTACGCATTTGAAGTTACAAAAACGCAATGAATATCAAAAGCACACAACCGGCTTGGCTCAGCTGTGTAGCCGCTGCACGACCCACACAGGCACATTCGGCTACGTGCATTACCTACATTACACGCTACAAAAAAACAGATTTTTTATTATGCCTAAAAATAAAAGTCGTTTCCCAGCAATTATTTTTGGTCAATGTTATTGAGTTTGATGTACAGAGTGCGTAGATTTCGGCTATGTGATGGGTCTTTTTACACCCTGTATATTTATGTCAAATTACAAATTATTCATTCAATGGATTAACTTCAATGTATTGTCATCTAGAAATTCTCTTATTAAGATACTGCAATTCAATTCTTCTACTGTTTGTCACAGGTAAGTACCGTACTACATAACAGGTGTTATACTTGTCATACTTACATTCAGTTTTAGTGAAAGATCCCGTACAATAGCAATATGTAATATGCCTTAGGTTGGGTACACCTGTTGGCAACATGGCATTAATTATTGGCAACATTACCTTGACATGGAAGAAAGCACTTACTTCCGGTCGGCCTTCCGAACAAGGTGTTTTTGTATTGTGCAAAGTTGGAATTAGTAATCCTAACTTCCTAATCCTAATTATTATTATAATATTATAAATGCGAAAGTAAGTTTATGATTATTTACGGTTTACTCACGTGCATTTTTTGGGATTGCCCGACTAATTTCGGACCCAAACGGAGCCCTTAATCACGAGCTGAACTCGCGGCGAGGTCGCGAGACGAACTGGCGCTGCACCGCGCCGCGTAGCGTTGCGCCCGCGACGAGAGGGGCGCGCTCTATAATAATACTCTACAGGGTGTTAACGAAATCGTGTAATTCCTTCAAACCACGTGATCTACTGGTGACACAGATTAACCCTAAATGGGAATTTTCGAAAATCAACCAAAAAAAAGTCAATTTTTTTTTTGGTTGATTTTTTCATTTCTGAGTCTTTTTAGAGCCTTGAGTTATCTGACTGCAAAGAGCGATATCGCGTTAGTCGTTCCTGCCAGCCATGTCGCCGTACTTTCATTAATTTAAGCGTAGCATCGAAATGTTCACACAATTAAAATTATAAAAAAAATAACTTATTTTTTACTGAATCCTTATTAGGTGGTTTAGATACGATCGGTAACAAAACCGCATCAAAAAAAAAAGAATTTTATTTTTTTATTTTTAATCAAGCTATATCCCGTGCGGGGCCTGTCTACACCAGTAGTAGATCATGTGGTTTCAAGGAATTACACGAATTCGTTAACACCCTGTATATAATACGAAAGTAAGTTTGTTTGTTTGTTACCTTTTCACGCCTAAACCACTGAACCGATCATCCTGAAATTTTGCATATACATTGTCAGGTGTACAGAAACAGACATAGGGTACCTTCATTCCGTAAAAAAGTACTGTTCCCGAGGAAAACAACAGTAAACATAATATATGGCGCCATGTGTCTTTCGAATCACAATTGAATTAAGTATATTATTATAAAAACTTTAGAAGTGTGTTAAGAGGTTTTTTGATCTCAATTAACGCGAGCGGCGCCGCGGGCAGAAGCTAGTAATTACAATAAAATGTCCGTTTCGTTTAGTTTCCATTCCATCAAGACTTTTCATTACTACACAAACATAATTAACCACCCACATACAGTGCGCGCTCAAACCACACCACACCATTAGTGAGACGAACGTATTCATTGTTTAAAACAGCGGTCGCTGTCGTTGGTATCGTAAATCCAGTACGAATTCATACAAGGGTTTCGCCAAATCTATCTTCTATCTATATACATAAAAGGAGAAGCTGACTGACTGACTGATCTATCAACGCACAGCCTAAACCGCTGGGGTTAGAAACTTGAAAATTTGACAGTAGGTTCCTTTCGTAACGTAGGCATCCACTAAGAAGGGATTTTTCTAAATTCAACCCCTAAAGGGGTGAAATAGGGGATTTAAGTTCGTCATTTTTGAAGTAAGACGCATGAAATTAAATATTAAGGTTTCTGGTTAGAAATAAAGCTACACATGTATGAGCGTTTTTGAAAATTCAACCCCTAAGGGGGTGAAATAAGTTCTGAAAGTTTGTATGAGAAATCTGTTACTTTTAAAGTAAGAAGCATGGAATTAAAAATGTAGGCTCTTGGTGAGAAATAAATATACATGTGTTTGAGGGTTTTTGGAAATTCTACCCGTAAGTGGTGAAATAGGGGATGAAAGATTTTTTTGATTTTTTAACTGCACCTAACAAGGGGCTTAACGAGGGCTCAAAATTTCACGCAAGCGGAGCTGCGGGCAAAAGCTAGTCGCCACATATATACAAAGGGCTGAAAGGGGAGTGCAGCTGCCCTCCCCCTAGGCCTCATTGATATGAAGGTAATATCCTTTTAAGGTGAACGAAGGCCCGTCGCGACGTCCCACCGCCGCCGGTCACGCACGATCTACCGAGCTCTCCCGTCGTAGAGCCGGTCGTCTCTTCAGACTCCGCAGTCACACCGATAATTCAGCCCTCATTGAGCTGTCTCCCCCCCTAAGTCCCCGCCAGCAACGCCCTAAGCCGAAGTCCGAGTCCCACTAGGGGTCGCCCTTAGTGCTGTTGTTGCAGGTAGACTTGATGTTAGTGTAGTATAAATAGTTAGCTTAGGTTAAGTATTTTACTTCCCCCGGCAATTTTTTATTTTTTTCGAGTTTTTTTTTTATATGAAATATTATTATCTCTATGACTTAATTTTAACGTCACTATTTACTGTATTTTTAGCCGACTGCACGAGAGCGACAGCAAAGACTCTTAATCTCTCCATAAGGATTATGGTTTTTACGAACATGATATAATCAATATTTCCTGCTGCCCCCCTGTACCCAGAATGCTGGATACGGCCATGTTTCGCCATGTAATATTATGGCAAGTAGTTTCCAGCACACTAGTTAGACCACAATCTCGAGTACTCCTGTTTGTTCCCTCATAGTTCCAACATTTTCATACAGCAACAAACTTTGTTCAACATTATTCCACACTCGCACTCGAGATCTGCTAACTATGCCACGAAATAGTTTAAATGTACCAAGAATGTTTGTTTACTAGCATCCTGACCCGATTTCGCATTCTCATTTGATAGTTACGACCGTTTGAATATTAAGTTTAAAAATAAAACGGGGAATTTATAGATCTGCAACTTTGTTGAACTTTGCGTAACACCGATGAATCAATTTCAATGGATATCTAAATCTTTAAAGCTAAAATACTTTATAAATGGAGTAATTGATCGGTTATTGTTAGTTGTAGAAATCTGTACTTAAACAAGTCTAACTTGTGAATAGTGTAGATTATCGATGTGAGAAAAAAATCACACAAATGTATGCCTGCATAGTAATAACGATGCTTAATGTTTTTAGATAACTGTAAAGATTACGTTCTCGTTGCGTATAGTGCTGCCAATCCAACCAGGGATAACTTCAACACCCGTTGCCCGACCACTAACATGCCCGAGAAGGTGGCGCGCCTCTCAGGAGGACGTGGGGCAAGGCCCCACAGAAGGAGAGGTCCGCCAGCCCCTGGAGAGGCCTGCCGGGGTAGCGGTAAATGCAGCTGCGAATTCCGCGACCCCGGCCATAGGTCAGGAGAAGGAACACAGTTGGATTTTAGCTGGTAAGAGATAATCCTTCACCTTCCCTAGGGCGGAGGGTACGAGGTACATATTTATATGCTAGCTGTGCCCGCGACTCCGTCCGAGTGGAAGTCGGAAAACAACATAGTGTCGCAACAACTAAACAATTGTATATGAACTCCATTAAATATAACAATAGCCAAAAATGTATGTGTGACTCTTGTGTTTATGTTATGAGTGCCTTCATGATACAGAGAATAAAAGGTAGTTAAGACTACGCCGTACTTTTTCGCTATATAATAAAGCATGTTTCGTCATAAGCTATAACTATGTAGCATAACGTTCACACTATACGCTATATCGCAAGCCGGTCTACTATGTATAGCAAGTTATTTGACGGCAATCCGTCGAGCGATCGACGGGGTGGAAAGGAGGAGAAGCGACCCGTCGCCCAGTAACAGGCCCGGGAAGGCAGCGCGCAGTGTTCCGTGCGCGCCTCTCAGGAGGACGTGGGGCTAGGCCCCACAGTAGGAGAGGTCCGCCATGGGCTGGCGGACCGAGGCCTGCCGGGGTCGCGGTGCATGCACCTGCGAATCCCGCGACCCCGGCCAAGGGTCACGAGAAGGAACACCGTGGGTTTTTATCCGGTAAGAGTCCGGCATACCCCTTCGCCTTCCCCGGGCGACGGGGCGATGAGGACTTCGCAACCAAAAAAAAGGGGACCGGAGAATGGTACGATATACGATATAGCTCTGAGAATCGCGTACAGCAAGCCAATACTTTATAGTATAGCTTTGTGTGAACTCCATATAAAATGTATGTTGAGCGATATCGTTGTGTATACAATATTTGCTATATATTATTGCGTAGTCTGAACTGCTTAAGCGCCTACATATCAAAATGTATGCGCTTAATAGTATGGGATTAACCGGTATCGTCCCGCGCGACGACCCGGATCGTCAGTGCCATTGGTTATCTATTGTGTCTATAATTACAGTACTTGATAAGTTAATGACGAGACCTCTAAAAAAGTTGTTATTATATCGCTTGCTTTCCACAAGCAAGGCAAATGCTGAACCTTGCATGCAATTTCCCGGGAAACCTTCAAGATGAAGGCAATGTATAATAAAATAAAAGCCCATACATTTTCAAGGATATTATGTCACAGCGATGTTTTATGGCGCCGGCGCTGTTTCTGAGCCTGATTTATAGTGAGTAGTAAGTGTTGTTTTTATAACGCCTTGCTACTGTAAAAGACGGGTTGAAAATGTAAACTTGAGATTTGGTATCGCACTATTTAAAGGAGAATGACCAAAAGTCTCATGCATTAACATCAAAATATTGTAATAATTATTTTCATATTTTTTTACGACATTGCACGTCAGGGATTTGGTTCTTGAACAGGGAATTTAATTTAAAGTAAAAAAAGGGTTGATACTGTTTTATTCCCTTTACATGACGTTCCGTTTCACATGATGTGAATAATTCAACCTTGAACTTTGAAAGTGTCATGATCACGTCTTTCAAAAAACATGTAACAAAATTATACTTTGCAGATTCTACATTAATTAAAAACAACTAGAATAGAATAGAATTTTTATTCAGACGATTATCATTTTTTATCTGTGGTTTGTCTGTTTGTCTGCATTTTATCGAAAACATTGTTATCAAGTAGGAAAATGTAGAATGTTGTTACAAAATAACGTAAAAATATACGTGACTTTCTACGAACGAAACTATCACTTGACCAACTGACACATACGAGTAATTGTTTCTCAACAGACTTTCGAAATATTGATAACTTTCAGAATTCCGTATCGAATTTGTAAATTCCGTTCTTTGTGTTCATGGTAAAGATGAGGTGTTTGATAGAAGGTAACAAGGGGATAACATGAGCGCGAATTCTCTTCAAGCTTAACCTTCATCATACTTGACACAACTGTCAATCAATCAAGACATTTTGGCGTGGTTATTTCACTTATATTTTGTTTCTAAATCCATCTATAACTATACATAAAATAAATCTGTAGACTTGGCGTGTCTTTACATAGGTTTTTTTTTTTAAACAGGGGCTATTGTAGTATATCCAATAGAATCCATTTCGATCATGTTTGGAATATTTGTCTGTTTGTCGGTTCGTTTGTGCACTTATCACGTAAAAAGTACTTATTCAATGCGGTTGATTTTAATAGAAAAATATTGTGCGTATCTTGGAGTAGCATTTAGTTTTTGTTTCATCGTAATCGGTTCGCTCAGTCAAAAGATATTAGATATTTGTTAAAGTTATCAAGAAGTTTGTTTAGTTCTTGCGACACAATATCGATTTCCGACTTCCACGCGAACGGAGTCGCACAGCTAATCATTTATAAAATTACAATGAAAGCTATGTTTTGTAACGTCGAAGATATGGGCTTACGCTATTAAGCGTGAGTTTATATCAGTTCAAATATAATATAGCTACCTGTTCGCTGTTAGGGCCTGTTTATGGAGACACGGAGCTTAGGGCAGAGCGTGATGCGGCGTAAAGCGGAGAGATCAAACATTAAGATGATACAGGTATTAGAGCGTTTATGAAAACGCGATTTTACGTGCATATTGTATATCGGGTGTAAAAAGACCCTTAACGATAACGAAAACTAAATATTCTACCCATCATTGGTATCATTTTTTTCTACTTGACCATACCTGGGAAACCATTGGTTTTGGAGATATTGAAGGTCAAAGTATGTAATGTCAGCACGCGGTGGAAAATGGCGGAGTGCGCGGCAGATCCGTCGTCTCCATAAAGCTTGAGTTTCCTAAATAGCGGGGCCGTCATTTATAGTGTTTTTGACAAGCACCGTTACGTCAAAACATTGGTGGAAATGACGTAAGGATTTTCATGACAGCCATCATTTTAAGGCCGCTAATAATGGCACCGCTTTCTTAGGAAACCAAATGCTTAAGCGAGGTCTATCTACATATTATTATTATAGAAATAATAAGAACGACTACTCTAGAAGGAATCTGTCGAAATCTTAAATAATAATAATTTATCTTTATTTCAGACATACGTCCATATACATTTTTACAAAGAACGCGTTAGTAGAATTGTTAGTAGTATACACAAAAAATATAACAAGGTGTTAGTAATTTGTTAGTAAACAAAAAAAGTTACACAATAATTACAAAAAATTATTTCCGGTTTCTGTGCTGTACACACAAGTGTACACTTGCCCAGTACACAGTAAAAGGACTGTTTATTTTGCTCGCTAACGTTTTAAAGATCGTCAAGATTTGTGAATGAGCAGAATCTATGACTTATAATTTATTAGTCAGGATCTTAAGGCATTAATTAAAATAAAAAAAAAATAAAAAATGTACGGAACCGCGCGCCTTATACGCACTTGACTATTTATTTATATAAATAAATCAGCACGTGTCGTTTATTGTCAGGGTATATATATAGAACATATCGTGGGAATTATATTCTGTTAGCTTTATTGAAATTATTGTTTGTTATTAATAATATTATTTTGCGTGCCATCATGCAGAAATTGGTGGTTTTTATTTGTGTTCTATATTTGTGTGAGGTAAGCCTTGTGTTTTTAACTACATATATGAAATAAACTTAACATCACGCCGATATTCCCCGAAGGGATAGGCAGAGTTGTACAGTGCACCCTCATTTCGCAGTTACGTTCAAGTTTCAAGTCATAGCATGCCTATAGCCATCAACCGGACACAAATCCGTCTAGGCTACTACTAAGAAATTCCTCACGGGAAAAACCCGTTAACACTATGCCCGACCTGGGGATTGTACCCCCACATGCTCAGCTGTCGCGATTGCGACCGCTAGACCAACGAGGCAGTCCATTTTTTTCTAGGGTTAAAATAGATTTTTAAATAAAAATAAGGCTATTTCCGTCGGGGTCTGCGCTGTTTCGATTAGATAAAGCGCTTACACATCACTTTTTTTTCAGGCACCGTCGACGCGCGTTTCGCTATCGCGCGTTGTCGGCGCTGCTAAACTTGAAATAGGCAGATTACTTGCGATCACATCGCAGCAAAATCACGAGAAACGCGCTACAGACGCGCGTGAGCAACTCTCCTGGCAAAGTAAAACGCGTGTAGCACGCGCGTGTCGGCAAGTAACCGATTAAAACGCGCTGTACGTATCTATAGGTTTGCAGCTAAAGAGATGCGCTGTGCCAACGCGTCTGTATCGATGTAACTCCGTGCTACGAGCGCGTCGACAGCTCGCAAAAAAGTCGTCGTCTGCATACTACAATTATATGAACGTGTGAATAGGTAAATTGGTTGCGATAACATCGCGTTTGCAGCGCGTTATAGTTGCGTGCGACGCACGTCGACAGCGCCTGAAAAAAACGTGGTGTGTAAGAGCCCTTAGAACGAGTATCATTGCTTACGAAATTCAGATTCTTGGAGCCATCAACGCATAGCCGATCATTGCCGCCATAATGTAATTTTATTTCTCTAAAGATATCCACTAAAGGCTATTTTCGACCAAAGGCACAGTTTTCTACGAAATAAATTAACTCCTATGATGACTGTATCTATCTCCCTAGCCTGTTCCCAACTATGTGGGTCAGTTTCCAGTCTAACCAGATACCGCTGAGTACTAGTATTTTACACGGAGCGACTACCATCAGACCTCCGCAACTCAGTTAGGTAACGGACAGTGCTGATATCCTTTTTTTTTATGTGAATATCCTCATGTATGCCCTTCGCCCGGGGAAGGCGAAGGGGTATGCCGGACTCTTAACGGCTAAAAACCCACGGTGTTCCTTCTGGTGACCCTTGGCCGAGGTCGCGGGATTCGCAGCTGCATGCACCGCGACCCCGGCAGGCCTCGGTCCGCCAGCCCCTGGCAGACCTCTTCTGCTGTGGATCCTTGCCCCACGTCCTCCTGAGAGGCGCGCACGGAACACAGCGCGCCGCTTTCTCGGCCCTGTTACTGGTAGGGCGACGGTTTCCCTAACCCGCCGCCCGCAGGCCACACACTACGGTGGCCGGAGATCGTCGCGCGCCCTCCGGCGCCCGGTGCGTCTTGCGCGTTAAGGGAAAGTGGCAGCTGCCTCCTTCTCCCTCTCCGCTCCCTCCTTGATTGTAATCACCTCCTCGCAGAAGGACGCCACTCCAGAATCTTTCGGCCCCATCGGCCATCCGTTCTGCGATCAATGTCTACATGCCTTATTTTATTTTCCAGACTGCAACAGCCTACTGTTGCTTCCGTGACCCATGGATGCTACCAACTTCTCCATGCACCAGCATGTGTGCCACGGGCAAATCCTGCGCCAATACTTGCTCTAGCTCCTGTGACTGCGGAACTTCGTGCAACTGCGGAACTCCCTGCAACTGCGGAACTTCCTGCAACTGCGGAACTTCCTACAACTGTGGAACTTCCTGCAAATGCTACAGAGATCCGGACAACGTTTGCAATGGTTGTGAGGCGGTGGCGTCTCCAGTATGCCAATGTTTGTCCAAGTGTGGGTGTGATGGACCAAAATACCCGATATACTTCCCAGAAGTTGAATATCCTATGACTGTTATGGAAATAGATCCTTTTTATTATAGGACGTGCTTTTGTGCTTAATTTTTGATTGAATAAATTTTTCGAAATAATTTTGTGTGTTGGTTATCTTTTCAAAATCTTTAGCAACATAACATCACGCCTGTATTCCCCGAAGGTTCGGCAGAGGTGTAAAAGTATACCCTCATTTCGCCATTATGTTCAAGTAGGGTTGCCATCCGTCCGGGTTTCCCCGGATTTGTCCTAGTTTAGAGGGCATCCGGGGAGCGTCCGGGCGGGGCTTCATATGTAGTCCGGGTTTAAAAATGTTAAGTTTTGGGCCGCCCGCGACACACACATTGACCGACGAACCGACTCGCTAAACAACTGTTTTTTATTACACTGACTATGTTTAAAAAAACCTGTTGACGTGTCCGGGTTCTGGGCTCTAAAATCCGGGGTATTCACGCGTCTTGTCCTGTTTGCCAAATTTTAAAGATGGCAACCCTATGTTCAAGTCTCATGTAATTTCTCATGTAATAGGCGAGCTTATTGCCATCAACCGGGCACAAATCCAGACAGCTGCTACTGAGAAATTCCACACGGAAAAACCTAATAACACTTTGCCCGACATGAGGACTGAAACCAGGACCTTAAGCTCGTCAGTCGCGCTTGCGACCACAACACAAACGAGGCAGTCTGTCTCGTTTACAATGAAATAATACAAAATGTAATGTAATGTACAGACGCCAGCACATCAAGGTACTACACAATCTGTCAAATTTCTTTAATAGATTTTCATCTCTATCGCGAAAGCATTAGGTTCAAGGTTGATTGGGAAAATTTTACAGTTTCGGGTAGCTTGACCTGTTGGCGTCTGTACAATGTAAACTATACTATTCGAATCAGGAAGCAATTTATACAAGGTTAGTCGGAAAGGGGGTACTAAAATCCGCAGGCCACTTAAAGTATCACTAAAGACTGTTTTAAAGCAAGTGTTAAAATTTCAAAATTCGATCATTTTTATTTCAATGAAAAAAGTAAGTATTTCATTTTAGTTTGTTTTTTAATTCTTCGTCACTGCTTCAGTTACGAATTCCGAAAATGGACCTCCTAATCCGTGTCCCCAAATATGACCTAAAATGTAAACACACCTGATCATAAGTTATGATAATTATATTTATTTGTCAAAAACAAGTGTACGTTAAAAATCAGTTGGAACGATTACAAGAAAAAAAAAAGTTACAACATGTTTTGCCTAGAAAGGCGTACAAATACAATAATAGTAAAATTCTAATTACAAAAATATAAATCATAAAGTTACTTTATATTAATAAAAATCTCTAAAAAATATCATTTATACAGTTGGCAACATTATAGTAGCATTTATTTATTAAAAGTTTCTTCATGTTATTAACACTAGCTGTACGGATAGATAGATTTTTAGCGTATTTTTTATGAAATCTTTGTACATCTATTTCTCTGAAAGTATTGACTTTTGGGGAAAGTGGTAGAACAAAAGTTATTCACTATTACGGGTACTTTAACACCCATTCAGATTAGTACCCTCTTTTTGACTAATCTTGCGTAAACAAGCAATTTCGGTCAAGGATTACAAACGGTTTCAAACCGCGCCTAAGTTATTGTGGGCCAATTTGAATTTACAGCTTTTGAGGGATTAAGTGATGTAACACCCGCCTTACTTGAACTTAATAAGTTATATACCGTAGTAAAGCTTTGGTTGTTAAGCAATTAGGTGTCGATTGATAACCCATTTGTTTATGGAGACTTTTAATAGACAGTCAGAAAGTCTAGCCTGGCTTGTATAACCACAGTCTACCTATATCTTACTCCTTACAGTCGGTCAACGTAGAACATTGTCGCAGAGCAATCGTGCGGGGGGTTGCGGGGTGAAGGAGCGGAGGTTATGTCCCGAGTAGCCATACTGCATACTTGGGACATAACCTCCGCCCCTACATAATTTTGACATTTCATAGGACCTGTCAAATGTATGGGCGTTGACCCACTGTATGTAGTAAGTAGGTACACTGTGGTATAACTATGCACATAAAGGCTCGATGACACTGGGCTAGTTTACAAGCTACAAGCCACCGAGTTTGCGAGCAGCTTGTGAACTCGCTCCGTGTCAGTGTCATTGGGCTTTTTTACAATCTGCTTTTGAGTATCCGATTATAAAAAACCTGCGTGAAAAATAGAAAGCCGGACTAATTTACTCGCCGTTCGCTGGCGTGTTGGCCTGTAAGCTAGTTAACCAGCTGTGTGTCATTATTGCTGTTAGTGAACTAGTTGCGAGCATCTTTGCGTTCTACTCGCTAGCTAGTTCGCTACTGAGCGAGTGGAAAGTTTTTGTGTCATCGACACTCGCTCACTCGCTAGCTTTTAAACTCACCGACTAGCAGCTCGTAAACTAGCCTAGTGTCATCGAGCCTTAAGGATCGTTCCGTAGTTTCGTTGATAAACTCAAAACTCATTTATTATATATAGACTAGAATTACTTAGGCACTTGTCTCACCGCGAACGATGAGCGAGCGGCGAGTAGAGCTAGAAACTGGAAACGAGTTGGCGAGCAGCGAGAAGCAAGTGTGTAGTTTCGATAGTTTTGTCGCTGGGCTATAAGCGAGTGTGCCAGTGCGACGGGCGATTACTCGCACCACTCGCAAATGACCGCTGTTTCGTCTCTCGGCGTGAGTCCTGACCTCCAAGCGAGCATCGATGAGCGAGTATCGCTGAGCGAGTATTATCTTTGATAGGTCTTGTCGCTCAGCGACAAACTAGTGGAGCGAGTCCTCGCCGCCGGCAGTGTAAACAGTCAGCGATCAACTATTAATATATGCATCTCTTTTGTGTACACAGAATGTATATCTATTGTACGTTTCTTGAGCGAGAAAATAGCCGCTAGTCGCGTCCTCGCCGGCGCGGTGGTACAAGTGCCTTAATTCTTTTTGAACGTCAATGTTATAATAGACAGCCCACAAAAAAGCTTTCCCATCACCGCTTCCTAGAGTTTATGCTGTGAAGTAGAAACAGCGTAACAATCTCCCCAGTACCACAGTACCTAATTCTATCTGTCATTTGAATAAATTAATTGAGTCTATACAAAGAAAACCATAATATTATTTACAATATTAAAATTATGCGAATTAAAAAAGAGTAATAAAAAGAAAAGTATGCAAAGATAAGCTAAAAGCATATCCAGACTATACACATGAAAAAAAAAATTGTTATCTAAGTGTTATTTCTCGTGGGTAAAAGCATAATCACTTTAAAAGGAATACTTTTCGCTAATTATAACACTTGAAATAGTAAGTTTTCGAAAAAAAAAAGAAACTTCCAATGAAAATCATTCCTCTCTATTTCTAACCCTAGTTTCAGCAGGTTTTTAATGTTTAGTTGCCTACATTCGAATTGATGACTTTAATTAATACGTAATATTACAGCCAAATTCATGAATTTGTTCCCATTTTACTAGCGATTCGCTAATAATATTCAATTACGAAGTTAAGTAACAAAAAGTAAAAAAAAAACATTCATCTCCACTTCATTACCATCCGTTCCGTCCAATTGTTTTGCGGGATGGTAATGATTTTTTTGTTCCACGGATCGTTCAAGCACGAAATGTCAGAATAAACATTATAAATGTCTTAACGGCTTAGCTTAATGTTAAAGACATTAAAAGTTACTTTGCGTCCCATCTCTATTAATATTATCATCCTGAATCCTATCGCTAAGACTGTTTACCAAATAACTAACCAAAATAATCTTTTATTTCAACTTGTAACATTTATTTCATCACAATTCAAAGAAAATCCGTTTAAATCCTAATCCTAACTTAATTATTATAAATGCGAAAGTAAGTTTGTTACCTTTTCACGCCTAAACCACTGAACCGATCATTCTGAAACTTTGCATATACTTTGTCAGGTATACAGAAACGGACATAGGGTACCTTTCATCCCGAAAAAAAGTACTGTTCCCGGGGGAAACAACAATAACGTTCTTATGATAATAGATGGCGCCACGTGTCTTTTGAATCATGATTGAATTATATTATTGTAGAGACTTTAGTGGTGTGATGGTGTGTTAAGAGTTGATTGTCAAATTCTAAATTAACCGGTTGCGTACCGCCTGTCATCTCAGGACGACACTTAATTGCCTTATCTATTGTGTCTATAATTACGGTGATTGAGAGTTTAACGCGGGCGAAGCCGCGGTCAAAAGCTAGTTTATCTATATATATAAAAGGAGAAGCTGACTGACTGACTGATCTATCAACGCACAGCCTAAACCGCTGGGATTAGAAACTTGAAATTTTGACAGTAGGTTCCTTTTGTGATGTAGGCATCCACTAAGAAGGGATTTTTCGAAATTCAGCCCCCAAGGGGGTGAAATCGGGGATTTAAGTTTGTATGTAAGTCTGTCATTTCTGAACTAAGAAGTATAACATTAAATGTGAAGGTTTCTGGTAAGAAATAAATGTACACATGTTCAAGCGTTTTTGGAAATTCTACCTCTAAGGGGGTGAAATCAGTGTTGAAAGTTTGTATGAAAATCCTTATTCCAGGGGTAATAAACTTGAAATCTGACATAACATATTTTTCAAAATGAGTAATAAAAGCCGGAATTTTTGGATTTTACAACGAGGTACACCTAAAAAAGGCGTAAACGCGGGTTTAAAATTTCACGCAAGCGAAGCTGCGGGCAAAAGCTAGTTTTTTATTTTAGTAGGGATAAATAATGGAATCAGTCGTTACTTTGTGAAAATCCATGCCATCCACATACAAATATGCAAATACAATATTTAGTTTTAATTGCGCCAAACTAGCTCGCTTGTTTAGATGCAGTAGCGCCGCACCGCCCGCAAATATATGCACATTATGCAAAGGGTGTGATTAAAACGCAACATGCAACCCAAGCCGATACGACACATTTATTTATTTATTTATTTAAATTAATATGGAAGACTTACAGCTAAAAAAAACAGACTAGTACCAGTAAATCAGACAGACAGCCAGCCAATTACAAGTCTTCACTTATAAATAACAGAACAATAACTAGTTATGCATAGCCAACCATTACCCCGAACTGTATTAATAAACTAAAATCACGCCATGCCACCCATCAGTTCCAGGTAGCCATAAACATCTTAGAATAAATTACCAATCAATTATTAATTAATCATAGCCATAACAATTAGAAGTATGATCTGACATACAAGAGGCTTCCTGTTACTGTTACTGGCCCACTGTGAGGTCCAGTCACAGACACACACATACAAAACCTCCACTAGTATATAAGCCCATGTAAATTAAAATTATTTGTTCTTGTACTATAATGCTCATACTGAGCACACGTGTCTTTAATTAAATAAATATATTTTTTTAACAAGTCTTGCGCGTTCATATTTGACTGGCGCAGCCGGGTCGGATTAGCAAAGTCGCGAACAGTGATCGTTAATAGGCACAGAAATCGGTCGTAACGTATCCTAGACGCATAGACTTCTAGTCTGTAAAGAACCTATTCAAACAAATACGTCAAAAGAACGTCGCGTGTGCAGCAGCAGCAGCAGCAGCAGCAGAAGCAGTAGCAGCAGTAGTACAAGAAACGGCATGGGATCGAGCATACTGTGAGTAGACCCTTATTCGCATTGTTCCATTCCTTGTCTTATTCCTTAGATAGCGTTTAATTGGACTAGACATCGCCATTTAACGTAACACGTCTATTTTTGGACAAAAATCGCCAAATCTAGACTTAATTTTAGTTAACTCTGACGTAACACGTCTATTTTTGGACAAAAATCGCCGAATCTAGACTTAATATTAGTTAATTTTAACGTAACACGTCTATTTTTGGACAAAAATCGCCGAATCTAGACTTAATATTAGTTAATTTTAACGTAACACGTCTCTTTTTGGACAAAAATCGCCGAATCTAGACTTAATATTAGTTTATTTTAGTAATTTGGACTCACATTGCCACTTTACTATTTTGTGGTATTTACTCAAACATCAGTAATTTACACATTCTAGCATAACTTAAAGCGCTGTTTGGAATAAAATCGCCAGCAACGTTATTTTTGCCTTATAATTAAATTTAATTGTGAATAATGAATATTCAACTTATCCCTAAGGAAATTCAAAGCATCATCCCAAAATTCGATGGGGATGATAAGTTACTCAACCTTTTCATTTCTAAATGCGAGTATGTAATTAGAAGCTTTAGAGGGGAGAACAACCCAGCACAGCAGACTTATTTGTTCCATTGTATTACTAGCAGATTAGTTGGTAAAGCTGCCGTCTTAATAAGCGAACGGGAAAACGTCACCACCTGGGAAGGTGTTAAAGAACTTTTTGTTCAACACTTCGGGGATCCGAGATCGGAAGCTTGCCTTAACATCGAATTAGAGAACCTCAAGATCAAACAGGGAGAGTCATATATAGACTTCTGCCACCGAATACAGCATGTTAGGAGCTCACTTATATCAAAAGTAAACCTCCTCACCGACGAAGGTATTAAAGCAGCGAAATATATTATTTATAATAATACAGCTCTAAACGTTTTCCTGTATAATTTACCAGAGGATATGATTAAGTTTGTGAGACTAAATAAATGCGTAACATTGGAGTCCGCGTTAAGTGTCGTAACCGAGGAAGTTAACTTCCAAACGAGATACAATGCTCGAAATAAGATTAAGACAACACCTAATAATAACTTCAACCATTCAAGCAATCCTAGACCAAACTTTACGGCTCCAATCCAGTATAAATTCGGTATTCCAACAAACAATAATCAAGGTTTTAGACAAGTATATGGTTTTAAACCCAACTTTATTTCGAATCCGAACAATAGCAACCAAAAAGTTGTAAATCAACCGCAAGGACCTAAACCAAATACCAGTAATAATCAAACAAATCAAAAAGCTATAACTCATCAACCACAACAGATTCCGCGTACATTTAATAATTATAAGCAATCAGGTTTCTTTAAAGCCAATCCAAACCAACAATTCCGATTTGGTATCATCAATCAACAGCCTAAGCAAAACACTGACGTGTCGATGCGTACGGTTCGCAATAACATGATTGAAGAGCCACTTGAACTTGACTCCGACTCTAACTGCGAACAGATGTTTTTGTTAGACGACGAGAATCTTGTGTTGATAGATGATAGTAATCAAATTAATTGTGTGCAAGGTGAAAACGAACCAGTAAATTTTCAGATAGAAGCCTCCACAACAGACCCACTACATTAGAAACAGAAGTAATAAACTTAAATTATAGTGGTCTTAGGCTACCGCACATCTATTTACCAGAAATGGAAGCAATTTTTTTAATAGACACAGGTAGTACACGATCTTTTATTAACGCCGAACTAGCCAACCAGTACTTCAAGCATTACAAGAGTGATGAACCATTTGAAATAATTAGTACCCATGGACGTAGCAAGCATAGCGAAGTCGCATACATTCCCTTAACGGACACTTTTAAAACCGATATTCACCATAAGTTTTATATCTATAACGTAGACAAAGCATATAACGGCCTTATCGGATCCGATTTATTAAAAGAGCTAGAAGCTACTATAGACATGAAAAACCAGGTCTTAAGAACAAATACAACAGAAATTCCCATTTTATATAACCCCTCTTATCAGATAATAATACCCCCTAGATCGGAAACACGTGTTAAAGTGCCAACAATGTTGGACAATGGAAATGCAATTTTAAATCACATAGAATTCTGCCCGGGAGTTCGTATGCCTGACGCTTTAGTTAACTGCGTAGACTCTTTAGCTCAAACTGTCATCCAGAACACTACCGACACTGAGATGACTATAACATTTAAAAAACCCTTTAAAGTTTATGGTATAGAACAGGATTTACCAGATAATTGCCTTGTTCATAATTTAAACCACACCCCTGATTTGGAAAAACGATTAGATGAAAACTTAAACAAATTACGGCTTGATCACCTAAACATAGAAGAAAAATCATTAATAACTAACCTATGTACCGAGTATAAAGACATCTTTCATTGTGAACACGTACCTTTATCTTTTACTAACCAAGTTAAACATAAGATTCGTACAAAGAACGAAGATCCGATTTACATACGCCCGTATAGACACCCCGTTAGTCAAAATGAGGAAATACAGAAACAAGTAGATAAACTTTTAGAAAATAGAGTAATTACAGAATCACACTCACCTTGGAGTGCCCCTGTACACCTAGTTCCTAAGAAAATGGACGCCTCAGGCGAACAGAAGTTTCGGATGGTTATAGACTATAGGCGACTCAATGAGATAACGATAGATGATAAATACCCACTTCCAAACATTACAGACTTATTCGATAGGCTAGGAAAAGCATCTTATTTCACTACGATAGACCTAGCCAGTGGTTATCACCAATTAGAGGTAGAAAAAGAGGACCAACCGAAAACCGCATTTACAACACAGTCAGGACATTACGAATTTACTCGTATGCCTTTTGGTTTAAAGACAGCCCCAGCGACCTTCCAACGAGCAATGGATAACGTACTCCGCGGACTACAAGGCATACATTGTCTTGTTTATTTAGATGATATTATTGTTTACTCAACCAGCCTCCAAGAGCACATAGATAAGCTTAGAAAAGTATTCGATAGGCTTAGACAAACGAATCTCAAAGTAACCCTTGATAAATGCGAATTTCTTAAGAAAGAAGTGTTATATTTGGGTCACACAATAACCAAAGACGGTCTTAAACCAAATAATGATAAAATTAAAGCTGTGTTACAATTCCCTTTGCCTAGAACACCAACAGAAATTAAGAGTTTCCTAGGTTTAGTAGGATACTATCGTAAATTTATCAAAGACTTTTCTAAAATAACGCAACCTATGACAAACTGCCTTAAAAAGAAAAATAAAGTCACCATAACTCAAGAGTTTGTAAACGCATTTGAAAAGTGCAAAGAACTACTTACCAATGCACCATTATTACAATTCCCAGATTTCGAAAAACCTTTCCTTCTAACAACGGATGCATCTAACTTTGCGCTAGGAGCAGTCTTATCTCAGGGTCCAATTGGTAGTGACAAACCAATAGCTTTCGCAAGTAAAACTCTTAACGACGCCGAAACGCGTTACAGCGCCATAGAGAAAGAACTATTAGCAATTGTTTGGGCATGCAAACATTTCAGACCTTATTTATATGGTAAAAAGTTCACAATACTAAGCGATCATAGACCATTGGTATGGTTAAATTCTATTAAAGAGCCAGGAAGTAGACTCACTAGATGGAGACTTAGACTCTCTGAATACGATTACGAAATTAAGTACAAACCCGGTAAACAAAACAGCAATGCAGATGCATTGTCTAGAATTAAAGTAAATGCCTTAGACGATGCCTCAATGATAGTGAATACCGATAGGTCAAAGACAATTGTCATCTCATCAGATGAAGATGATAATATTAGTACTTCACCCAGTGACTCTAAGAACAGACCTAAGTCACCATATTCAATACCATCAATAGGAAGCGAAACAATCACAGCCTCTGAAAGAGCAGACTCTCCATCTTTAGTAACCGTCCATTCAGAAGAAAATACAGACTCCTCTGATATCCCAATATTAAAGGAAGCCATAGATACGAAACCCAATCAGATTCTCGTATACACTTGGCATAGAAATGAGTGCAGCGTTAAAAACCTATCTAGGAATAAACAAAAGGTGTTTGAAGTACACATGCCAATAGAAAAACCGGAATTAATAAAAGAATTCTTAAAAGAATACATTCGTCCTAAAATAAAATATTACATCTACTTTGAAGATGAACGTCACCGTAAAGAATTTTCAAATATTATTATAACCTTATTTAAAAAGAATGCAATAAGCATATATGAGTGCACCGAAAGAGTCGTTTACGTTGAAGACGAAAACGAACAACGGGAAATAGTTCTGAAATATCACGTTGGAAAAACATGCCATCGTGGTATCAAAGAAACCGTAGCCCACTTAAAAAGAACTTACTACTGGAACAACTTAGAACATATCGTAGCTAGCATTATCAACTCATGCGAACTTTGTAAGCAAATGAAATACGATAGAAAACCAATAAAACCCGAACTCCAATTAACTCAAACTCAAACAAAACCTTTTCAAGAACTATTCATGGACATTTTCTCAATAGAAGGAACCTATTTTCTTACAATCGTAGACGCATTCAGTAAATTAGGCCAAGCAGTTGAAGTACCTAATAGATCTACACCGGAAGTTATAAGGGCACTAATAAAGTATTTCGCCACATACGGTGTGCCATCAAAAATTAGTGCAGATCCAGGGTCAGAATTTAATAATAATCTATTAAAGGAAATGTTAGCATTCTACAAGATAGATTTACACATAGGTACGCCTCATAACCCAAACTCTATGGGACTAGTAGAAAGATTCCATTCTACTATCATAGAAATTTATCGACTTGCGAAGTACGAGAGGAAAATAACAGACGCCGCATCTGTCATGATGTATGCTATAATGTCATACAACCAGTCTATTCATTCAACTACTGGTTTAACACCGTTTGAAGTAGTCTTCGGACATACCGATGCCTCAAGTACCTTTGCAGTAGATTTTAATAAGAGTTACACCCAACAGTTAGTAAAGGACCATGTTAAGCGTACTAAACATCTATATAATTATTTAACTGATAAAATGATACAGTCCAAAGAAAAAACCAAAGAAAAACGCGGCGGTGAAAAACAATTTGACATTAAAGAAGGAGATCAAATTTATATGAAAGGAGTTAATACCAGACGTAGCAAAGATAAGCCTAGATACCAAAAAGCGACAGTTATAGATAAAATTAAGAGAAATACGGTAGCTGTCCAAAATAAAGCCAGTAAAACTAAGAAAATACCCGTTAAAGACATTAAGCGTCCTTCACAGGTTCGTCCTGGTGGTAACGATGCAAGCAGCCCTCAGCCTGGGCCTTCAACTTCAAAGGATTGAAGATAATCCGGGAATCCTTCCCGTTAAAGAAGGACAAGCGTCACTGAGCCTCTATAATTGGCATATAATTAAGAGACTAGACTTAAATTTAGTTCATAGAAATTTAGAATATAACATAGAAAAATATAAAGATATTTCCAGCTATATGGAGGATAAATTAGGTATGTATATTTTAGATGGTAGTCTTGTTGATGCTGAGTTGCAAACCCAATACATAATGAACATAACTATAGAACGTTATAATCAGTTAATTCCAAGCATTAGAATAAAAAGGGGACTTATCAATCCTGTTGGATCTATAATCAAAGCTATTACTGGAAACTTAGATAACGATGATGCACTTAGATATGATAATTGGATAAAAAGTCTGCAATTGCAACAAAATGTAATCATGAATAAAGTTACTTTAGTTTCCGAAATAGTTGACACATTCGTTAATATCACTAACTCAACTAGAAACAACTTTGTAATACTTGAGAAAACTATTAAGGAAATAGAAGAAATTTTAAACAAAACTCAATTCCAAAGGAGTAAGAGCCTTGTCCTAAATACTTATAACATGTTAACCCATAACTTTCAAATATTATTAACCCGCTTAGATGAAGTGGAGACAGCATTAGCATTTAGTAGAGTTAATGTATTACATCAGTCTATATTAGATACTACTGAACTGATTAATATTCTTCAAGATATCGAAAAAACAGATAAGTTAGCTTTTCCTGTTACTAATGAAAACTTAGTTAATATTGAACATTGCATTGAAATCAAAGCTTATGTAAAAGACAAACAGATAACTTTTATTATGTCGGTACCAACAGTCCAATTAGATGTCTACAATTATTACACCCTACATCCTTTTCCTATGTATAATCCCCACCTTGGTCTATCTTTCCTAATTACCCCTAAAAATTCCCATATCCTTGCGAAAGGGTCGAAAGTAGTATCGCTCTCCCAGCCTTGCAGAGGAATAGACGAAGGAAAGTTCCTTTGTTACGAGAACAACGTGTCTCCAGAAGAAGAAAATGAATGCATCAAAGATTTGATGACATTTTCTACGAAGATAACATCGTGCCTGCCTCTTCCCGTCAACGCAACAAACGTTAAAATTAAATCCATACATCTGGACTCTTGGATTATTTTCACAGGTTTTCCTACATTCCTGACAGAAATTTGCGACAACGATATGAGCCAGCACGACATCATGGGCACATATATCCTAACCCTTAACAATGCTTGTGAGGTAAAACTTGGGACAACCACATTAAGAAAACGCCGTCTTCAAACAGGAGAAGTTACCTTCCGCAGTTCACCATCAATACATCTGCCCAGTATTATAAGACCAAAAGACATCGCACTACGTAAAACTATCAGTCTAGATGAGATTGATTTGGAAAATCTACAGTTCCTATCACACGCATTAAAGGATAACAGTGAAGTGAAAAATAGTGAAAGTCATTTTGTGAATGTGCACAGCATTAGCATAGGAACTATTGTAATCTACATTATTTTACTTTTTGTATTAATTTTAGTTATATTGTACCGCTATAGAAGTTTATTACTGCGTAAGCTTGGACAAAATCATCAACCTCGTGATGCACCTTCGGATGGTGATTTTGCACTTACGGAGGGAGGAGTTATGCATAGCCAACCATTACCCCGAACTGTATTAATAAACTAAAATCACGCCATGCCACCCATCAGTTCCAGGTAGCCATAAACATCTTAGAATAAATTACCAATCAATTATTAATTAATCATAGCCATAACAATTAGAAGTATGATCTGACATACAAGAGGCTTCCTGTTACTGTTACTGGCCCACTGTGAGGTCCAGTCACAGACACACACATACAAAACCTCCACTAGTATATAAGCCCATGTAAATTAAAATTATTTGTTCTTGTACTATAATGCTCATACTGAGCACACGTGTCTTTAATTAAATAAATATATTTTTTTAACAAGTCTTGCGCGTTCATATTTGACTAACTACATATTCTATGGACATTATAGCCTACACGAACAAAATAATATTAAGAAAGCTTAACAAAAAAAAAACTAAATTTTTTTTTTTTTGCTCACTCTTCTTGCTTACCATCTTTCATATACCTAATAATAAAATTAAACTAGACGAAAAAGTTTCGGCTTAAACTCTTCCTGGCTGAGGACACACTAATGAATCCTGAGCGTTAGCGAGGGAATCAAAAGAGCGCGAGGTGAAAAATCTTTGCACTCGAGTGCAACACGTAACTTTTCATCCCACCTCAGCGAGGAAATTAAATAACGTAAAAAAAACAAAATTCCTCGTCGCTAGAATCACTAATTTTAGATTATTAACCGACTTCAAAAAGGAGGAGGTTCTCAATTCGCCTGAATGTTTTTTTTTTTTTTGTGTTTGTTACGCGATATCTCCTCCAATTATGAATGGATTTTGATGATTCTTCTTTTGTTTGGTAGATCATACTTCAGAGGTGGTCCCATATAAATTTTATCGAAATAGATTCAGCGCTTTTTGAAATAATCAACAAAAACAAAAAAACAAAATACTTAGATGACGTTTTCGTTTGTGGTTCCCTTATGCAAAAGTTTTGATAAGGACTTTCAATCTCTGTTTTAACTGTGATCACAGAAACATTAGCCAAGAACAAATAAGTTTGTATGTAAGGATGTATGTAAGGAGCCGTCATGATAATTATACATTAATTCTTAAAGAAAACTACTTAATTGTAGGAAAGATTACGCAATCGTGTCATTTAAATTTGTAGTCTTAAACCGTGTAATTTATGGCACTAAAACGTATATAATAAATAACTTTAAATAAAAGTAAAAACCGACTTCAAAACAAAAACTAAAAAGAGTAAAATAATTATCAATATATAAAATTAACAGTTTCAGAAGTCGGTGCAATTCTACACTGAAACAAATAAAAGCCACCGACTTCTGAAACTGTTAATTTTATATATTGATAATTATTTTACTCTTTTTAGTTTTTGTTTTGAAGTCGGTTTTTACTTTTATTTAAAGTTATTTATTCACTTGGTTTCAAGTTTCTCGTTTTTAACCTAAGGTTTTAACAGTACGACGTGAAAAGAAACAGGCGCGCGTAAAGCAAATCTGAGTTTTAACAAATTAAAAAAGGTTGTATGATAAGTCCGGCACCATGGAGGTAGAAGTAAATAGGTTTAATGAAGTTTTAAATTCACAAACTTGGTGCACACGATGTTCTAAATTCAAATTGCTTTATCCTCTAGCGGATAAAAACGGCTTTTGCACTCAGATATCGAAGAGCAAAAATACTCTTTTCGAGGTGGGGGGATGAAAATTATATTAATCGCAGCTTCTGCATGTGCATATATTTGCGGACAGGAGGGCGGTGCTGCATACGGCATCCAAGCTGGCGAACTTGTTTGGAGCAATTAAAACTAAAGTCCCCGTCGCGAGAAGCTATAAATTTTGTAAACACACATTCAGGGGTTCGCAACCTTTGGAACAAATAAAAAAAAACAGTTTTGTAATGATTTTTATTTTTATATAATGGTTTTTATTTTATTTATGTAATAATAAATAATAATCTACGAAAACAACACAAACAAACTGAAACGCATTCAAAACTCAAATGACAGCATTGACAGCGTCAGTGTGAACTTACTTCAAAATGGCGGGCCAAATGTTGACGTTCCATGAGTCAGACACGTTCCGGTACCACAAAACATTAGACGATAGCGCTTTATATCGCTAAAATATAACCCGACTAAGTGAAATTGCTCGTTAGTTTCGTATTACACGTATGTAACTTTGAGTTGATTGAATTTGGGATTATTTGTTGTTGATTGAATTGTCGCTACGTAACTTTGTAGAAGTTCTTTATTTACAAAATTTATAGCTTCTCGTGACGGGGACTTTAAATATTGTAATTGCGTATTTATACGTTTACTAGCGTTAGCCCTCGGCTTCGCTCGCGTTAATTTAGATTTTGACAATGAACTCTTAACACACTACTAAAGTTTCTATAATGGTACCTATAATTCAATCTTGATTCGAAAGACACGTGGCGCCATCTATTATCATAAGAACGTTATTGTAGACGACACGTTTGGTGCAGTGGCTAAGCGATTGGCTTCTGCGCTACGGGTCGTGGGTTCGAATCCCACACGGAACAAAAATTTGCATGGCCTACAGATGATTGTTTCGGGTCTAGGCGTTTGTGTATGTGAGATTTATGCCTGTAAACGCACCCACGATACAAGAGAAATATAAGATAGGGGCGACGACTATAAAAAAAAGTTGTTTTTCTCGGGAACAGTACTTTTCTTCGGGATGAAAGGTACTATGTCCGTTTCTGTACACCTGACAACGTATATGCAAAATTTCAGAATGATCGGTTCAGTGGTTTAGGCGTGAAAAAGTAACAAACAAACTTACTTTCGCATTTATAATATTAATATTAGTTAGAATTCAGAATTAATATTCGGTTCTCGGAACATCGCTCAGTTTACATAAAGCGGAGGCTGCGTGCATCAAAACTCTCTGGTACTAACGATTTCCAGGAAAATCTTATATACAGGGTGTAAACGAATTCGTGAAATTCGCGATATTGACTAATTGTTTTTTTTTAAATTAACAAAATGTCTTTGTTTTCTGTTACTGAGTAATTCTAGAGCCCCGAGTTAACTGACTCCAAAGAGCGATATTACGTTAGTCGTGCCCGCTAGCTGTGTCGCCGCGCTTTAAATTAATTTATGCGTAGCATTGAAAAGAACATTAGCAAAAAAAAATGGTACATTTTTTTGCTTGTTATTTTATTGAATCCTTATTTGGTGGTTTAGATACAATCACTGATTGCAACCGCAAGAAAAAAAAAGAATTTTATTTTTTTAGTTAGGCTCCGGTGCGGCTCCTGAGCGGTGCTGCTGCGGCGTAATACATACAAATTTCCATGGTTACCACACGGTGCGGTGCGGCACCGCGCCGCATGCTCGCCAGACCAAGACGAGGGGGGAGGGTGTATGCGCCGGAGCGGCACCGCTCCGGCGTCGCAGACCGCAGACGTGTTGACGGAGAGCCGTTTCACACGGTACGGTGCGACGCCGCGTGCTACGTGTACGTGCTGGTCCGGCAAAATGGTCGCCGTGCGGCGGCGCACCGCACCGTGTGGCTTCTCCCTTAGAGCGAGGGCACACGATGCGTTGCGGCGGCGGCGCGGCGCCGGAGCGGTGTCGCTGCGTCGTCTTACATAGAAATATCCAAGGCATGTCATACGATGCGCTCCGGTGCCGCACCGGACTTGCAACCACCGAGACGAGGCGCGGAGGGGTGAATGCGTTGCGACGTTGGAGCGGCACCGCTCAGTTGTTTATGCGTCAAAAGGAAAGACACACGCTCGCTCGTTTCGATTTGCGAGATTACGCCGCTGCGATATAACAGCGTTGCGGCGCCGCACCGCTCGTGTGCCCGCTGATACGGTGAAATCTTTGCGGTGCGACGCCGCAACGCATCGTGTGCCTCCGCTCTTAATCAAGCTAAATCCCGTACGTGATTAATCTACACCAGCAGTAGATCATGTGGTTTTAAGGAATTACACCAATTTGTTTACACTCTGTATACGCTAGCTTGTTTATATCCTAGAAATTGTTGTTTAACCTCGCCGAGTACTACTAGGAACTGATTTCAATCGCATCTTTCCAGGGATACTGTCAGGGACGCCGGCTTTTATAAAACCCCTGGGTGCTCATTGAATACCTATTTGACGACTCGTTTCAAAGAACTGGGAAGTGTGAGAAGAAAAATGCACACCGACTGACGAATAAATATCGTGTCGTGAGTGAAAATCGCATCAGATCCTTTAATACCTATAGGACTTCCTCGTTGGTCTAGTGGTCGCAATCGCGACTGCTAAGCGTGTGGTCCTGGGTTCGCTCTCCAAGTCGGGCAAAGTGTTATTGGGTTTTTCCGTGTGGAATTTCTGAGTAGCAGTCCGGAGTCTGATTTGTGCCTGATTAGGCTTGCCCCCTATTACATCGGACCTAAACATAACAAAATGAGGGTGTAACTAGGTACTACTCTGCGCAACCCTTCCAGGAATACAGGCGTGATGTTATGTTATGTTTTATGTTACCCTTCATCGTTTACAGATGGGAACTCCAAATTATTATTTTTCATATCGCACTAGGCAAAGAAGACCCATTTTAGCAAGGAAACATACTTAAAGCAACATGTTTTTTTCCCGCAGGGATTCATTCAGTATTATGCTTTTATGAACCTTAACAGTCAATCGAGATGAGCTGAAAATCTACTTGACGAAATGGTTCAATAGATACTCATATTAGTGCCTTGGTGTTCCACTTTTGTCTAATGTAAAATATAAATGAATATCGATTTGGCACACGAGGTTGTCGACATGTGGGATGTCGACTCAGCAGTCATTGTGCCGATAGTCGTTACAGCCAATGGCTTAATAGCCAAGAGCCTCGACCAACATCTGATGAGGCTCTCGTTAGGCAGCTGGATCAAGGGCTTGAATCAGAAAGCGGTCCTTCTGGACAGGACGCGTATTATTAGGAAGTTCCTCTCTCTGGAGCCCTGATCGCTGGTAGCTTGGATCCTGTTCCCGATGCCGGTTGGGTACTACTTTTGGCCACCGGTTCCGAATAAAGGATTCACAATGGAAAACCAGACATTTCAGTATAAACATAAATATTTATTACTTCCTTCAACTTATACCACAAATATACTCGGTACATTTCCAATTATTCAATACATTTTGATTTAATCTGTACTTACACTTGTATCTGAAGTTTGTGTAACCATTTAATCCAAAATACACAGTAAGTATCATTTGATCTTCACACGACGTCTCTGACAAGACTGCCGAATGACTTCTAATAAGTTTTTAATCATGAACGAATGAATGATCGATTGATTGAGTAATATAAGTAAGTAATATGACAGTTACCACAGAGAGACAATCTAACACTATTTTTATATTTTTAAATGGAAGTCTATTGTTTTTTTTTTATATGTATTTAAAAATATAATTCATAAGTTTTTACAAAGAATAAAGAAAAGAATGGACTTTACAGACTTGTAGTATGGTACCTCCGATTCCACCAGATTCTATTTCAAAGTCAGTTGCTGATGAATAATCCTGGCCACTTGGCTATGTCTGTGCAAGGACTCGCCGTTAGCAAGACGAGAACAACCGGAAATAATATACCTGAGGGACTCGCCCGGACATTGGCATGCCCGACATATGTTAGTGGACTATACCTAGTATCGAGAAATTATTTATGCAAGAAACTATTGTGTTTGAAACTCATCAAGGCTCGACGAGTAAGGCTACTATGAAAAACCAAACAATGTCGCTCGGCGTCAACGAGGGAATTTGTTTAATTAAAAACTGTGTTGGAATTAATGACAAGATACAAGGCGACATGAAATGAACATTTATTTCCAACTCCATAAACAAACAGAAACAAGAAAGAAATAGCAACGCGTACGACATTTTTTAATAATAATAATAATAATTATGCCAATATATTTCAAATTTAAAGCTTGAAAGGCAGACGCCGTTTTCTTCCGGCAATAGAAGTTATCAAGTCCACCTAACACCCCTTCCCATAGACCAGATATTTTTCACCATATTTTACAATAGTCTTGCACCCACCTGGGACGGTCCATGACTGTACTCCAATAGTGCAGCCGTGGATAGTCCCCGGTTGGTGCCCCACCCCATTTTAGATTAAAGTTCTCAAAGGGGCCTCTGCTTTGTTGGACCTGTGTCCCCGTGTATGCCTTCCAAAGGACCGGACATCTTCCGCACGGAAGATGAGCCGTGAACAGAGATACATAATAATAATAATAAATATTTATTTGCGTAAAACATGGTATACAATGGTGTTAAATACAAAATATGGCACAAACATGTTTAGCTAGGATAAGACAAAGCATGCAAAATTTCAAAGTCAGGCAAATAGGTAGGAAGCATCAACAATGAACTATTTAGAACATCAAATTTTTTTATCCATAAATTCTTTTAAGCTATAAAAACTACATTCAAGTAACCATTTATAAAATTTAGTTTTAAATAATTTTGTATTTAATGTTTTAAAATGCCTCGGTATTTTATTATAAATGCGCACACATATTGCTAGGCAGCTATTATTGTACTTAGTTAGCCTAGGCAAATCATTTAACACTAATTTATAGGGATCTCGTCTGTTCCGAGGATTCTCATCATTTGCATTCTTAAATAATTGTTTATTTTTCATCACAAACATACATATTTCGTAAATGTAAAGTGACGGTAATGGTAACAAACCAAGTTTCCTAAATATTGGCTGACATGAGTCGTCAGGTTTAAGTCCACAAATTGCTCTCATGCACTTTTTTTGAGCGATGAATGCTCTATGGAAGTCAGTGCTGTTACCCCACATTACAAGCCCATACCGTAGTACCGATTCCACATATGCGTGGTATGATATTACAGCAGTTTTTATGTTAGTTACATTTTTGACTTGTTTAAGCGCGTATACAAATTTATTGATTTTAGTGCAAACTTTGTCTATGTGTTCTTTCCAATTAATATCTTTATCTATTATTACACTTAAAAGTCTAGCATGCGTTACTTCTTTGATTTTATTAATATGGAGTTTAATGTTGTTTTTGTAATTATTTGATTGATTAAATTGAATGTAAACGGATTTATCTAAAATCTTTAAATGGTTAATGTCAAGCCAGTGCAGTAATTTGTCAATTGTATTATTAATCTCAAGTTCATGATCTAGAATGGTATTATGTTTTTTGTTTGATGTAACTGTAATAGATATGTCGTCGGCAAATAATACGCATTTATGATTAGATATTTTAATGATGTCATTTATGTAAATGAGGAATAATATTGGGCCCAGCACGCTTCCTTGTGGAACGCCATATTTATTATGCCTATATTCCGATGAGTAGGATATTATGTCATTATCTTCATTTTTTTTATTGACGATGACACGTTGTTTTCTATTACTTAAATAGGACGATAGCCACTGGAGTACCGGTCCTCTAATCCCTATAGCTTCTAATTTTTGTAGCAATATATCGTGTGACACCAGATCGAAGGCTTTTGATAGATCAAAAAAAAGACTAGTAGTCATATAATTATTATTAATATTTGAAAGTACAGCTTGCATAAGAGAGTAAATAGCCAACGATGTGGATTTGTTCTTTTGGAATCCAAACTGCTCGTCACTTATAATTTGAAATTTATTACAGAAATTAGTTAGTCTTTTGTACATACATTTTTCATAAATTTTTGACAAGATAGGTATTAAAGTTATAGGTCGGTAATTGTTGATGTCGCATTTATCTCCCTTCTTGAATAAAGGCTTTATTAAGGACAGTTTTAATTTATCTGGAAAGGTTCCATGGGAAAATGACATGTTTATTAAATGAGTGAGAATAACAGTCAGTTCATTACTACAAGCTTTTATAATTTTTGTATTTATCTCATCATAGCCCTCCGACCTGGTGTTAGACAGAGACATTATTTCCTGTCGCACCTCGTTTACCAACATTGGTCTGAGGAACATTGTGTTGACACACGTATTTATGTAGGGGTATTTATGTGTGCTTTTCCCCCCTTGTACAGGCGTTAGATTTACATAATGGTTATTAAATGTATTGGCCATTTGTACAGGATCGGTAATTATAGTATCATTTAATTTTATAAATTCTATGTTGTCTCTGTAAGCATTATTATTTATTTCATTTTTAATGACAGTCCATGTGGCTTTACATTTGTTGTCATGAGTATGAATATATTTTATATTAGCATTCTTTTTTGAATTATAAATACATTTCTTTAGTAGACTGGAATAATGAATATATTTAGTTTTATTATTTACATTTTTGTTTTTGTAGTACCGATACCGTAGCTTTCGTTTAGTTTTGCAACTTTGTCACAAACCTTTACTTATCCACTTTTGTGTGTTTTTATTATTGCTATTGACTTTCACTCTTACTTTGGGAAAACAGAGATCATAAAATAGACACACCAGTTCATGAAAGTCATCGAATGCGGAGTTTGTGTTAGTCTTTAACAAAATATCGGACCAAGAAAGATTTTGCAAACATTCCTTAAATTTTCGGATGTTGTCCAAGTTATAGTCTCTTTTGTGAATGTAGTAAATTGCTGATTTTTGTGGTTTCTGTTTAGTTGGAAAGCTTAACATTTGTGCTGTGTCATGGTCTGAAAGATGGAGAGGTAGTACGGTTGCAGTTGCATTGGAAATGTTGCTTAAGATGTGGTCAATACAAGTCAATTTGCGTGTGGGAACATTGATGTGGATTTTTAAATTATAATTGTTGGACTAGTCTTGCAATCCAGTTGTGATGTTACCTTTTTTAAATGTATTTATGTTAAAATCGCCAGTTACAACTATATTCATTTTAGATTTATATTTATTTAACAAATCGTGTAAAAGATTATGCAATTTTGTTAAAAACTGATTCGGATCAGATTGCGGTGTTCTATAAACACATATAACTACCAATTTATTACTTGTTACTTCTATGCCGCAAGCTTCAAACGTGTTTTAAGTTGCATAGTTTTTCACGAATGATATATCTTTATAATATAAACCTTTTTTCACCAATATACAAGTGCCTCCTCTTTGTTTTTCCCTACAGAAGTTAGTAGCCAATTCATAGTTATATATTTTCACATAATTTTCACAGCCTTTTTTTACGAAAGTTTCAGACAGGCATACTATGTCTGGGTCATTCTTTACTTCTTTTAACTCCTGCATAGTAATTTCTAGAAGTTCTTGTTTGGATAATAAACTGGCGATATTTTGGTGGAATGTTCTAAAATGGTGTGTTTTGTTGGTTTGAGATACGAAAAAATGAGTCACGCTTATTTAAGATAGGAAAGTAATAGGGTATAGTCCCTATTTGACCCCTTGCATTGCGTTGCAAAGAGGAGCTATATTCGTAGGGCGTTGTGTTATTAATACGACTAAAGTAGTAGGGAATTGTCCCTTTTTTGGGTTCATTTGTAGAAACGTTTAATTTGAAACTTGATTTGTCACTCACCATTCTTTTACGAATTTCGCTAGGATTTAAATATTTATCACTGTAATCACAACAGTCTATGACGTAATTTATTGATTTACAAACCTCGGATAGTTTCGTGCATGGTTGATTTACAAAGTGGCATTTTTTATACGTATTACATATATTTTTTATAGCATAGTTTAACTTACGGACATTGAGGTACATGTTATTGATGACATTTAATACAATAATAGTATTATTTGAAAATGTATTTAAGATATCTTGCAACTGAGACTTTTTTGTTAATATGTATATCACAAGGGGGCTCGTGGCTAATTAGCAACCGCGCGGATCATATAATTAGCAAAGTTAAGCTGCACTTACCGTGGTCAGTCCTTAGATGGGTGAACGTTAGAACTTTAGACATCGAATCCCCTCCGTGCCTTGAAGAGCACGATAAGCCGTCGGTCCCGGGTCATACGAATACCTATGCTGCCGCGCTAACGAAGAATACAATAACTCAATTTTGGACGATTTTTAATTATACATAAATTCGGAATCAGCCAATCGAGATCTATTAAATCTCTCTACATAACTTTTTGGAATCCTTCAAGAACTCGGTTTTTCAGTAAGCAAGAATGCAATAACTAAAACCGTTCAAAACTTAGAGCGCGTTTTTTTCGGAAGCGGCAAAATCGAGTTATTTTTTTTAAATTAGTATACTTCGTTAGCGCGGCAGTATGACAGTCGTTATGGTATGTCTACTCTACACCAGTGCGTTTTCATGTTCATCTTGCGCTTTCAACTTTCAATTCCTCTTGCGTCAAGCCCATGCAATATTGATTGCTATAATACGCAAGCAGCTTATCGTCCACACCGGTGCGCTTCGGTCAGTCGTCAGTCGACATACAATAGACGGATTAGCGTGCGCTAGGGGCATGCGCTTTCGACGACACGTTTGGTGCAGTGGCTAAGCGATTGGCTTCTGCGCTACGGGTCGTGGGTTCGATTCCCACACGGAACAAAAAAATTTATGGACTACAGATGGTTGTTTCGGGTCTGGGCGTTTGTTTGTGAGATTTGTGTCTGTAAACGCACCCACGATACAAGAGAAATCTTAGAGTTGGGAAAGGTTTATTAAAAAAAAACGACGGATTAGCGTGCGCTAGGGGCATGCGCTTTTGTTGAAGTAGTATTAAGGCATACACTATGGCGCTTCACGCAAGCTTCAGACGAAGACGCAAGATGAACATGAAAGCGCACTGGTGTAGACATAGCTTTACGGGTAGTCAGAAGCCTGAAAGTCTGACAAGCGGTCTAACCTTAGGATATCGGCATTGCCCAGTAACTGGGTTACGGAGGTCTGATGGCAGTCGCTCCGTGTAAATTCTGGTATTCGGCCGCATCTGGTAAGACTGAAAGCTGGCCCCAACATAGTTGCCAAAAGGTTATGCAGAACACGATATTTTTATCCGACTTCAAAAAGGAGGAGGTTCTCAATTCGCCTGAATGTTTTTTTTTTTTGTATGTTTGTTACGCGATATCTCCGCCAATTATGAATGGATTTTGATGATTCTTTTTTTGTTTTGTAGGCCATACTTCAGAGGTGGTCCCATATACATTTTATTGAAATTGATTCAGTACTTTTTGAACAAATCAACAAAAACAAAAAAAAACACACAAATCGTATGTAGACGACGTTCTAGTTGTAGTGCTGGTTCGAGAATTTGTACACTATTGTACTTAATTGTAATTTGTGGCACTAAAAAGTATAAAATAAAAAACTTTAAAAAAGTAAAAACCGACTTCAAAAAAAACTAAACGGAGTAAAATAATTATCATTTAATAAAACTACCAGTTTCAGAAGTCGGTGTTCTACGCTGAAACAAATTGAATGCACCGACTTCTGAAACTGGTATTAAATGATAATTATTTTACTCCGTTTAGTTTTTTTTGAAGTCGGTTTTTACTTTTTTAAAGTTTTTTATGGTTAAAGCCGGTCCACTATACCATATTCATTAAAGCATGAGATAAAATGTCAACAAAGAACTACCCACTTTTCGATTATTCGGAAGTGTCAATTACAAGAAATACTGTGGCGATAATTTTGGTAGTATTTTGTTTACATTTTGTCTCACCACCTTTGAATGTGGTATAGGCCGTAAGGAACTATTAGTTAATTTGTGGTATAGGTAACTATTGACGCGCTACAAGTTGCTCAACATGTTTCTCAACACGATGATCGACAACGAGCAACAAACTCATGCGTACTAATTCTTTCAGCGTCATGTTCCACGTCATCTGGCAATGTTGCCAAACATGTTGAGTGTCACATGTTTCGCGTCAATTGTTGCCTAGAGAATACGAGGCTTCATATTATTTCGCCAAATAAGAAAATTTTACTACCGCCTTTAATCCAGTGTTAATTCAAAAATGCCCGCAAGAAAATTATGTTCCGTGAAAATATTCGGGCGACCATTAAGTCTTAATTATTCAAAGCCTAAATTACTTTTGGCGCAAAATGCCGCCGCCATATTTAATTTTGTTGTGAGCAATGCGTATACGTGAACATTAAGTTGAGTTAATTAATTTTCCTTGGTAATTTGGGTGAATTTCATTGGGTTAGTAGTTACGTATATTTGTTTGCATGCTTGATGTAGCTTAAATTCCTCGGTTTGACGTCCGGGTGAGGCAAAAATGTATTCTGGAGGAGGCTGGAAAAATATTTATTGTTCAAAGAAGTATACAAATCTGTGTACAAAAAAAAATACCTTTGTGACCAAACTGGAAATCGCGAAAAAAAAACAGATGTTCCCTACATTTATGTTCGCATAACTCGTCAAAATATAGGGAGCAGCAGATTTTTTTTTTCGCGATTTCCGTTTCGGTCCCATAGTAAAAGTTGTTCATAGTGATGAGTACAATCTCCCATTTCGGTTTGTCGTATGTTTACAATTTCAACCTGTTTAATCTACATTGGCGGTCCCAAGGTTGTCACTAAAAATCAACGCTATTGGTGTTGTATGTTGGGAAAATTAGTCCCAATGCTGCCACAACACAGCATTATGCTGAGTGATGACCCATTCACATGCGAATGCGACGCATTTCTGTATTTTTAGTCTAGTTGTAGTTTCAGATGTAATAAAATGATGCTTGTTAAGTTTTGATTTAAGGAACTATTATACCTTTGGCATAATAGTATGTACCTACTGTGTCGATTTGCATGCTGAATAAACTAATTACTTATCTTTATTTTTTTCTATTGTTCTTACATTATTCCAATGAAAATTGTCAAAACCATTATTTTTGAATCGAATCCCCATTTAGTTTCTTACCGGCTCTTCTCCATAGGAATATTTGGAACCGTGCACCTAGTGTTGACCTTTCATAAAAAATAAACTTTAAAAAAAAGTAAAAACCGACTTCAAAGAAATACTAAAAGGAGTAAAATAATTACCACAATATAAAATTAACAGTTTCAGAAGTCGGTGGCTTCTATTTGCTTCAGTGTAGAGTTGCACCGACTTTTGAAACTGTTAATTTTATATTGTGGTAATTATTTTACTCCTTTTAGTATTTCTTTGAAGTCGGTTTTTACTTTTTTTTAAAGTTTACTTTTTATTAAATACGTTTTAGTGTCATAATAAAATTTTAACCCCCTCCTTCATACCCTTCTTTTTGGCTTTGACGTAGTCGGGCATAAAAAGTCCTTTCAAATGATACCTTACACGATATAATGAAAACATTCCAAAAGGGGGGAGGGGGGGATACGCACCCCCTCCTCTTTTCAAGTAGTCAGTTCCCAACAACAAATATAACCAAAGCAATATTAGTAATTTGATAATTTTGCTTTGATCCGATGAGGAGTTCCGTTCCATATCTCTTAAGTTCATGGTCTAATCATAACAAAATTTTAATGGGACCAATCGGGAAGTATATTCTTTGAACAAAAAAAGAATTTTACAAATCGGTTCATAAATGACGGAGATATGAGGTAACAAACATAAAAAATAAAAAAAATAAAAAAAATAAAAAAATACAACCGAATTGAGAACCTCCTCCTTTTTGAAGTCGGTTAAAAAGCAACTGTAATCTGGTTAAATTGAAATAAAAAAAATGACTTTGACTTTAAACCGACCCATATACTTTTTATCGGGTCTAGAAAATTCGATTTCACTTCATGGGCACTTTCGCTATGCGAACCTGGCTATGCTATTTCGAAGGTTTCCCCCACGAAAATTGAATTTGGGCCGGTTCGTTACAGGCATAACGAAGTGTGAAATATATTAACTAAGTACGTTAGAATACCGGGCCAGTTGGGATACGCCTCAATTCAACTTGGTGCAAGGCACAAGACGAAAGAAATAAGTAGATATGCAGCATGACTATGGTTAGTCGCTTTGCATTCGAAAACCATGAACTCTGTATAGGGATGCCAACTTTATTTGACAAAAAAAACGTATGAAATTGTTTCAATAGACAAAAATAAAGTATTTGGAAGAAAAATAAAGTATTTTTTAAAGGACATGACCATGACCAGTGCCTGCCTTCCTGTTCGGAGGAATGTGCGGGATTCCAAGATTTACACTAAGATTTAAAAATTAAGATCTAAATTATTATGGTTATCTACTTTATGTTTATTCCGACTAAAGCCAAGGTAAAAATATCTGAAAAAATCAGTAAGTGTGTGATATTGCTTCCGTTTTGCTTTTTGAAACACTTCTTGTTTTTTTACTTTTTTTTTCATCATATTATGTAGGTACGTTCTGTTTTAACTTAAGTACTTTACGCATATCAGTAAAGATTAGAAATAAAGTATTTTTGCATAATTTATTTTTATGCAAAAGTACAAAGTATATTTATCGAAAATAAACTAGGATAGGTATAGGTGTAGGATAGGATATAAAGTATGGTTGGCAACCCTAAATCTGTATAACTTTTACTATGTGACAAACAAAACGTGACAAAAAAATAATCAATGTTGTTTAACCAAATACAACGTTATTTTTAGTTTATACAAAAACCGAGACACCTCAACAAGATTTTCATCAGAACTGCCTGAATATGTGTTTTTTTTTAATAAATCTCAAAGTTACACCGTAGTTTATATCGCGTTAAGTTCCCTATGTGAAATGCCTGAGATGTGCTATGCAGGGGTTATCTAATAGGGACCATCTCAAGCCTCAAGGTGTCTATTCCCGTCAACTGCTATGGGTAGAAACCTACTGAAACAAAACTGAAAGGAGGATGGGCGTTTTGGTACTCATGTCCAATCAAAATAAATTTACCATCGTTGGATAGCTCTTTTCAACAGTACAAAAAACTACTATGGCAACAAACCCGTATCAATTGTCCGTTTTGAAATATAGTCATCAGAAGATACTGGATATTCACTTCGAAATAGAATTTAAAAAAATCATATTGCCGGTTTCGCTTGACCGATTTTGATGATATTTGCAGATTTTGAGCTAAATAAAATTCAGTTAACGGATGTAAATCACAACAAAATCGGTTTAGTATTTTTTCAGTCAAGGGTGATCTATCTATTAAAAAAATCGGACGCGTTTTTTTATGCCTAAAAATAAAAGTCGTTTCCCAGCAATTATTTTTGGTCAATGTAATTTAGTTTGATGTACAGAGTGCGTAGATTTCGGCTATGTGGGTCTTTTACACACTCGTCTACACACTGCATACTTAAATACAATAAACCATGAAACTTACTTCGAACTTGTTTTATTTACCTAGATAATGAAAAATATTAATAAAATTATTGTAATACCATGCCATAATGGAGAAAAATGACAATAAAAGTATGTGTACTTAATAGGATGTAACAAAAGTAAATAACTTTCAAGCAGGATTACTTCGATCGGACAGCGAATCGAGACTTGCGCCATGGTTATTCTTAATCTACACAAAAATACCTTTCCAACGGTATATCGATCATTCCGATTGGAGCCAGTACCAGACTCCATACATTTGTGCCCATCATGCTTAATGAAAAAAAAAAAGAAAAAATAATGTGGTGTAAAAAATATGTCAATCGATTCTCCTAGTGATTCTGAACAAACTAATTTCAGGTTTAGTATACTAAAACTAAGCTTGTATATGGAGCAGCTGAAATACAGGTAAAAGGTTTCTTTTTTTCTATGTTTCAGGTTGTAGATCGTCCTAGTGGACCGTTTCTGCGTAACCGGGCAGTTATTGGCGAGACCTGAAGGGTCTCCAGCCAATGGGCCAACTACTTATACTACACTAACATAATGACTATAGTTCTTAAAATATAGCTTGATTAGAATGACAGCTGCCAAACTAGTGTGAGTAGTGTTGGGAAAGGACTGATCAAATCGATATAAATAATTAAAAATAAATGTAATACGTGTAATTTGTGTATCGCCATCTTGGATTTGGATTTTGACCTTATTTTCAGCATCAGCACACCAGAAAACCATGAAATTAGCACCCATGACGACTAATTTGCAAATTTACATGGCCGCCGTTTTGAATTTGAGTTTTGACCTCATCTTCAGCATCAGCATACCCGAAAACTTTAGATTTGTCACCCATGACGAATAATGATAGCCGCAATAGTTTATATCCAAAAAATACATTTAAAACTTTTAAAGACCTTTTAATACTGTTTATCATCGCATTAAATTTTAAAAAACGCAAACGCAATAATTTTTTTAATCAATCGATTTACATTTATCGATGTGTCCCATCTCTAACATTTTTGCAATATGATATAACTTTTGAAGAACGTCGTAGTTAAAATGTTATCATGATTTTTCGTGTGCCATTATAAATCACCCGTTCGACGTAACTACAAAGTTAAGTCGTCACTTTTGCTGACATCTGTCATTCTAATCAAGCTATATTTTAAGGACTTTATGTACTGGCAACAACAGCACCACGGGCGACCTCTAGTGGGATTCGGACCTCGGCTTAGGGCGTTGCTGGCGGGGGATTGGGAGGGACACAGCTTGATGTGGGCTGCAATATCGGTGTGACTGCGGAGTCTGAAGAGACGACCGGCTCTACGACGGGAGAGCTCGGTGGATCGTGACCGACAAAACAACGGCATTCCCTGCTGTCGGCGGTGTAGCAGTCTGCGGCAAGACGCGAAGCAACGCGTCGCGTCACTCGCTTACGTAGGACACCCGCAACATGATAATTTGGAAACTTGTGTCATGTTCAAGTGTACGTAATTTTCTAAGACAGTTGCAAACTTACAAAATTGGTGACATCGGTTACAGTAACTTGAAATTAATACAAGTTATCAATTAAACCGCTATTACGTAAGTTATGTAAACCATAAGTTGCACCTGTGCTAAAGATGTTCAATTAACTACAGACGTTACTGAATATCGTTAACTGTTACTATGATCGATATACAGGGTGGGCCCAAAATCGTGGATCAACGAAACAGGGCGATAGTTGGGGTTATTTGCAGTGAAAAATAACTATGTGGCAGAGCCCTAACTTGATCTCCTTAAAACTTATGACCATTTGAGTTTTTTTAAGAAAATACCAAAGTTTGTTAAAAATAGGCAATTCAAGTAAAATGGGTACCTACTTATTTTAAAACAATAAATGGTGTTTAGTTGCTTGAAAGTGCTTTCTTGACAGTGGGTATCATGAGTTATGAGTATTGGCACTTTTTTCAATACCTTACTACCAATAAGTCTCACGAAAAATGATTTGAAACTTTAGAAACTTACTGTAAAAAAAATGTACTACCAAAAAATGCTGCAAATAACCCCAACTATCGCCCTGTTTCGTTTGATCCATGATTTTTTACCCACTCTGTATATGTTACTATTAATGTAAAACTGTGTTAACTAACTGTGTCAACTATGCTAACACTATGTTAATTATTACTGTAAAACTATGGAAGTTGGAATACGTAAGAAACTCTCAAAATCCAGCGTTCACAATACTGCTATGAGTAGGGTTACATAATATTAGAATTTGTCTTGACATATCATCATTTTTAGGCAGTCAGAATTCCGGCCGAACTTCGGAAATAACTATTTTTTTGATTATTTTGTGAAAAATTCAAGGCCTCCCACGTAAGTTGTGTAAACCACTAATTGATTTTTTGTGTTTTTCACGTAAAAGTGTCTAATGTATTATTATCTGTTCCAAATATAAAAATAGCAAAAATGTATATCGTTTTTCGGTATTTTTCTATTTGGAACAGATTAGACTATTTGGTACATTGTATAAAATTAGACACTTTTACGTGAAAAACACAAAAATGCAATTTGTGACTTACAACAAATTACGTGAGAGGCATCGAATAATATATTCATATTTTTTCGAAGTCGATAGTCCCCGTTGAAATTTCCATGGAAAATTATAATTAATGTTAGTTTTTTCAAATGTTCTTCATCCTTGTCTTAGTTACGAATTCAGAAAATGGAGCTTCTAAGCCGTGACCCCAAACCTAAAACGTAAACACAGCTGAACATATAATATGTGAAGATGAGGATAGATAGATTTTTATGTATTTTTTATGAAATCTTTGAACAACTATTTCTCTTAAACAATTGACTTTTGGGGAAAGTTGTAGAAAAAAAGTTATTCCACAAACCTCAGACACCCAAATTTGAATACGATAAAACACAATAAAATAGTTAATAAATAACTTTAAATAAAAGTAAAAACCGACTTAAAAAGTAGGTAAAAAAAAGGGTAAAGAGTAAAATTATTACCATAATTCAAATTAACAGTTTCAGAAGTCGGTGGCTTTTATTTGTTTCAGTGTAGAATTGCACCGACGAAACTGTTAATTTTATATTATGGTAATTTTTGTGCCATGAATTACACGATTTAAGACTACAAATTTAATTGACACTGTTGCGTAATCTTTCCAACAACTAGGTAGTTTTCTTTAAGAATAGGTATTAATGTATAATTATCATGACGGTTTCTTACAAATACAAACAATCTTCTTTGTTCTTGGCTAATGTTTCTGTGATGTCAGTTAAAACAGAGATTGAAAGTACTCATCAAAACTTTTGTTGAAGTGAACCACAAACCAAAACGTCATCTAGGTATTATATTTTTTGTTTTTGTTGATTTTTTTCAAAAATCGCTGAATCAATTTCGATAAAATTTATATGGGATCACCTCTGAAGTATGGCCTACCAAACAAAAAAAAGAATAATCAAAATCCATTCATAATTGGCGCAGATATCGCATTACAAACATAATAAAAATAAACTTTCCGACGAATTGAGAATCTCCTTCTTTTTGAAGTCATATAAAAATTAACTTAAAACTTAGTCTAATTGCCTAGATTTAAGTCTTAGTTTTCTATAACTCGATTGACTAGCATTTTTTTTTTGTTATATATTTTGTAAGTCGATAAAGTTGTCGATTCTAATCAACCTAGGTACCTGAATACTTTATGGTTGATTTTAACACGTTGTTTATTACCTTTAAAAGGTAGCTAATGGGAATAAAGTTTTAAACATAACCTTCCCAATTAATCTCGGTCCGTTCTAAATGTAAGTAGCATTAGAAAGGGGTTTACCGCAACAGTTCCACTCACGACTCTGAACTCACGACTTCTCGATCAAGAAACGGTAGGCATATACATACTGAAACATAGTACCTAAGGCACTTATAGCCCGTTTTAATAAAAGTTTGTTATTTTCGGTACATGTGGATTTCCCTGAAAACTAAAAGTTCTTACGTGTAGGTTTATGTATGTATCTACATATATTATTTAGGTACCTACCTACCTACTTATAATTTTGTCTCAATTCATACAGTTTTTTATATCATTTTTAGGGTTCCGTACCCAAAGGGTAAAACGGGACCCTATAACTAAGACTCCACTGTCCGTCCGTCCGTCTGTCACCAGGCTGTATGTATCTCATGAACCGTGATAGTTAGATAGTTGAAATTTTCACGGATTATGTATTTCTGTTGCCGCTATAACAACAAATCAAAAACAGAATAAAATAAATATTTAAGGGGCTCCCATTCAACAAATGTGTTTTTTTTGCCGTTTTTATAGATAATGGTACGGGACCCTTCGTGCGCGAGTCCGACTCGCACTTGGCCGTTTTTTTTTCATGTAAGTATTACTTATCCTTAATTTGCATAATTTTATTATTGTAATCCATTTATTCACGTTTTATTATTACACATTTAATTTACATGTTTAAACATTTCTATAGAAAAACAAAAGAACATTTAAAAAAAAAAAAAATGGTTTTACAGTTTAGTTTTACAAAGAAAAAAACATAATTAATACTATGTTTTTTCTTTGTAAAGACTCGATTAATTTATTCACCTGACAGATAGAACTATGTTGCTGTGAAGTTTGTCGCGCCCTTTCTTCTTCACAGCGTAAACACTAGGAAGCGGTGAAGGGCGACTGTCTTTTGTAACATTGAAGTACCAAAACGACGAAGTAATTCGTCTATTTTGAATAAATGAGTTTTGAAGTGGAAGTAAGGCTTAGATAGAGAGTCAGCTCTCATTTGAGAGATCCCTTTTAAGTGTCGTTTTGAAACAACTTGAGGTGAATAAAAAAGCGGCCCAGTGTGAGTCGGACTCGTTTATTAAGGGTTCCGAAAATACCACAATAACATATTTTGCAGGGCGTTGAAAAATAATCGATACGTACTATTTTTATCGGTCACAATTTCAGTTTTGGTCGGAGACATCGCTTTTTATCTAGTATATATGGATATTATTTGGACTTGGACTTATTTTGATCGTGAAATCAAATTTGTACAAGATTCAAAATTAACTGATCCGATTTAATTCGTTTTATGTTATGTTGCATAGCATTCAAGAATAATCGAACCGTATGCTTTTATCGATCCATCTTCATATTTATTGGGAGAATTTGCCCTTCGGAAAAGGATTGTTTAATTATCTATTACATTATTAAACCCATGCTTGTTAGGCAGATTGAATGTTCTGTCTAGCCTTTCCAGTCTAACCAGATGCGGCGGAATATACTAATTTTACACGGAGCGACTGCCATCAGACCTCCACAATCCAGGCAATGCCGATATCCCAAGGCTAGATCGGTTGTCAGACTTTCGCGGTTCTGACTACCCGTAGCGACAGGCAGATTGAATCATCATTCAGCCGAATGACGTCCACTGCTGGATATAGGCCTCACCCAAACAATGTTGGGGGCAGCATTGCCAGGCTGTTTTGAAACTTTTTGAGTAAAAAGCGGGACATAGTAAAAAAACGTATAGGTATAATACGTAGCATTACTAAAATACTTATCTTTTTATATGAGTTTTAAATTATGTTTACATGACAATAGACGGAAAAAATAGCTCTAGAAAATTTATTTTAATGAAAATACGTAACTTTAACAATTACTGTCTGGTTTACGCTATAGTTAAGGCAGTTGAGTCTTTACAGGAATATAATTATAAATCATATAATATAATTAAGTAAGAATTATCTATAAGAATTACTTATTCATATTTCTGTGAAGATTTAACTTCTTTTAAAGTTTCCTTTCGAGTAATCCCCGAAAAGCGGGACTGGGGGCTTACCATGACGTCTTAAGAAAACGTTCAAATGCCAGCCAGTCAATATCCGTTCAAAAGCAGACCTGCTTCTGAATCGCTAAAAATCGTACCATGACAGTACAAAAGGTGAACGACTATTCAACCAAGTTGAATGGATAAGCTTGTTCATGGTACGAAAAGTCTATACAAAAAAAACAGGTGAACGGATTTCGTAAACGTCAACGTAGCAGGCCTGCCGCAGGCCTGCTCTAACGATGGCATAGTACAAAAAAGCAGGGCAGTTCAACTTCCAGGCAACTTCTGCCCTGCTTTAAGAGGTCATGGTAAGCCCCCTGAGCTTGTCCCGCGCGGGACATTTAATTTTGATTTCAAAATCGGGACGTCTGGCAACGCTGGTTTGCCGTAATCGCCACGCTTGGCAGGCGGGTTGGCGATCGCAGTATGGTTGTTAAAGTACTCAGAGAACGCTGCTGCCCATCCTCTAGTGAATCCCTTAGTCGCCTTTTACGACACCCACAGGAAGATGTGGAGTAGTGCTATTCTTTACGTCCGACAACACGAACGATCGACACGCAGATTGCATATTGCAGTCAAACGATTCAACTACTGCATTCAAAACAGAGTGCAGCCTATTTTTATTCGAGCATCGCACAGCAAAGTGCTTTTAAATCGAAACCCGCTTTTAAAAACAGTTTGTATTTTTCCGAAACTGTATGTAAAGTGTAGACTTTAGCGTGGAAATCGTAAAATCAGATTATAGCCGATAATCCTGAAAGTCGGCGGCACCGTAATCCGTTTAGCGTATACCGAAACAGGGTTGGTGCGTGAAACGGTACTAGAAAAATATTCTGATTTATTTAACGGTTGCGGGTTCAAACCCGTAGGTATGTACCGATGTGACTTTTTAAACGTCATATTATGTTCTTTCTTAGTTACTCTAAACGCCACTGACGTACGGTGAAGGAAAAGCATCGTGAGGAAACCTGGACTTTAAGCCGTATTTCAGAGTGGAGGCGGGCGCGGGTGCTAGCGAATCAAATGTATGTAAACGCCAGTTGCATTCACAGTGCGCCCGGGAGTCGCGCGCCTGCATGAAGCGGGCGCGGGCGCAGTGGCGCGGGTGTTTCTAATGGCTCAGTCCACCCGTATCGTTCACAGTGATGTAGCGTCTGTTAGGTGACTGCGCGTGTGGTTCTAAACCATTTTGATTCACCCGCCAAGACCCGAGCGCCCGCGCCCGCCCCCGCACCCGCTAGTGCAGTTTGATTGACCACTAAGGCTGCATTCACACATGCGCGATTTTTTTCAGCGCGAAACTCGCGTCGTTTACGATTCGCTCCCTCCTCAGAAACTTTGTAATTTAATAGTTACTCCCTTGTCTTAACGTACATATTTTATCGATGTAAAGTACTCGCGCACGCTCATCGCCCGAATAGCTATCGCATAGTACACGCGTCGCAATCGCGCAGCACCCGCGCCGCCTCCACCCTCCCGGCTAGGATAGCAAATGCATTTGAGATCTATTGTGTGTCATAATACGACCCAAATTTAAGACAAATTTCAAAGCGAGTTAGACGCGGGTGCTGACGCGCGTGGCGTGCGCTTAGCGGGCGCGTGTCAGCTGAACGCGCCCTAATGATCTGAAGTCGCCAACCCGCAGTGAGCAAACGTGGCGATCAATGCTCGTTCTTTCTCTGAATGAGAAGAAACCTATGCCTTACAGGGGACAGTTAAACCGGGTACTCACTAGCGAGCTGTAACTGTAACCATGCAGTTACAGTAACGAGGTTACATGATGTCCACATTGACTGTAACCGTAACAGCGAGCCGGCCTATCCGCAGAGTTCGTTTGAGACTCCACGATGTCAGATGAACTGTCTATCACTGCAGCAGCGTACATGTTAATATACTCATTACTCGATAATTATAAACGACCATGAAGATGGTGGATTCATCATTCATATGTATCAAGAAAGAAGTAATCTACTTCTTGTTTTAAAAAATCATGAATCTGTAGGTTCGCAACATGCAACGGCCTTCGGTCTCAACGTCCACGAGCGCACTGCGAGCGCCCTTTGGTTCGCGGCAAAAACCGACAATTGTCGACTCGCAGCGTTGGTTACACTGCGAACCTATGTTCAGCTCGCGGCAAGTTCGCGAACCACGTACACACTATGATTTTTGGTTACAGTATCGTGCAACGGTTACAATTACGGTTCGATAGTGAGTACCCCCGCCTTTACAGGCTAATATCTATTTCTATGTAACGGTACTATTTGTAGTAGTAGAGGTCCTAATGAATGAGTTCAGGGAAATACTAACACCATACCTAATTCTTCCGCTAAGCAGCATTGCTGTTTTCCGGTTTGAAGAGTATTCGTGCCGGTGAAATTGCAGGCACATGAGGCTTTGCAAGTTTGTCTCAGGGTTGACAACGCATCAACAATACTCTTGGAGCGTTAAATGTATACAGGGTGTAAACGAATTCGTGTAATTCCTTCAAAGCGCGTGATCCACTGGTGACACTGATTAAGCCTGCAAAGGTTTTTGTCAGAATCAACAAAAAAAAAGTTTTCAAAAAATGAACCATGGTATTCTGTATCTCAATTGTGTACAGTGACAAAGTGCTTAGCGAACTAATAAATAAAAGACAGTAAAAAGGATTATCAAATCTTGTAAAATCTGAAATAAACGTAGTGCAAATCACCTGCCAACTTTACGACCCTGTGGACTTTTTCGCGCTTTTTAAGCCGCACCAACACAAGCCGGACTATCTCCAGGTGTGCAGAAGTGAAAGCAAACATAGCATAGTGCGGATTAAAATATTGCGGAAGTGGAAAATAAACATAACCTAATTGATGACTTGCAAATTGTTATCCACACAGAACAACAACTTAAACAGCGCCATCTGTTAAAATAAGGGTACAATACACCGCCATCGTCATCTGTAACGTCTGAAAAACACCAAGGCTGTGGTGATGCAAATCGATAATACTTCAAGTTACTAATTAGTACTAAGGCGCACCAATAGAAGGCAACACCTATAGGTACCATAAAACGACATCTGTTATAATAAGGGTGCACTACAATGCCACTGACTTTAGTAAAGGCACAAATGAGCGATCCCAATCCATAACAATCAAGAAGATAATTAATACAAAAACGCACACTAGAGAGCACCACTTGTACCAAAACAAAATCAGTGAACAACAAAATTAAATCATGGAAGAAATTCTGGACGCTCTAAAAACAATAAAAAAAGAACTGGACGAGCAAAGACTAGAAATCCGGGAAACCGGAAAAAATGTTACGGAACAAGTCACACAGAATATAAACAGAATGTTTGAAGGAAAATTTTTAGCGTGGGAAGAAAATCATGAAAAACTGAAAGCACTAGTGGAGAATCAGGAAAAAAGGATCTATTTTTTGGAAAAGCAGGCAAGAAAACGCAATTTAGTATTTTTCGGTATCGAGGAGACTGAAACATCATATGAGAATCTGGAAAAGAACATAATCAAATGGGTGGAACAATATATCTCTATCAACCTAACCTACAGCGACATACAAGAAGTTAAGAGAGTGGGAAAGAAAGAAGGAAGACTACGCCCAATAGTAGTAACTTTCTCAACTCTAGGCATCAAAATTAAAATCTTGAAACTAAAAGGAGCGCTGAAAGATACCGACTACTACGTGAAAGAAGATTATCCAAAATACGTACTAGAAAAAAGAAAGGAACTACAAGAACAACTAAAGTTGGAGAGGGAGAAGGGAAATACAGCCGTAATCAGATATGATAAATTGATTATATCTTTTTAGATAGTTTATTAGTTGCTTTTGCAACACTAAGCGAAAACTACCTATTTCACCTGAAACTGCCACAGCACCAAATGTAGAGAGAAACACACAAGTAAATAAAAAGAACAAAAAACAACAATCCGATGCATCGGTCAAAAGGTCAAACAGCATCTCCGAGGGAGTTATAAAACCGGGCATACTAAACTTCTTAGTCAATAAAAATGCAACCAATACAAACAGCAATCAAGACAAGAATGCATAGCAACCAAGCCACTCCTCCTACACAGGTCCCATAAACAAACAAACTAAAACAAAAAACATACAACCTCTTCCAACCCGGCTGGTCACCGTGGAAGAGTACGACCATAACCCTCCAAAGAAAACCACAGAAATGTGGAGCAAAAACAATAAAAAAACTCAGCAAATACAGATTGCAACATACAATGTCAGAACCTTGTCGTCATACGACCGCTTATTAGAACTAGAAGAATCAATAAATGAAATCAAATACGACGTTATAGGAATCTCGGAAATGAGACGGCTTGGTACGGTCAGCAACAAAAGTAGCTGAACATTTGAGTTTTTAAACTTGGCATTAATTCGAAAACTAATTGTTTTAAAACAAAAAGTTTAATAGATACCTAGAGCTGCTAGATACAGCTCTAAGTATGTATTAAAGTTTTTGTTTCCTATCAATTAGTTATCGAATTAATGTAAAGTTTAAAAACTCAAATGTTCAGCTACTTCTGTTGCTGACTGTACCAAACTAGAAGAACACGAGAACTTCATACTATGCTACGTAGGCTACACACCAGGCAAATATGGAGTAGGCTTCATAGTAAACAAGTCACGTAAAAACAATATAGAGAGCTTCACTGGCCTGACAGAACGTGTTGCAGTTCTAAACATGAATATCCAGGGCTTTATGGTCACCATCATACAAGTATACGCACCAACAGAAGCAGCAAGCGAGAGCGAAATAGAAGATTTCTACAAAACAATAGACAAAGCATTGGAAACCACACACAGGAACATTATACTAATGGGAGATTTTAATGCGAAGATCGGAGTTCCCAAAAAGGAAGAACACTTGGTTATGAAACAATACGGATATGGCAAAAGAAATGATAGAGGACAGAGACTTGTGGATTTCGCAGTTGAACACAAGCTAACTATAATTAATACATGTTTCAAAAAGAAGCAAAACAGAAGATGGACATGGAAATCCCCAAACGGTGAAATCAAAAACGAAATTGACTACATACTGTCTAACCAACCGAGAATATTCCAAAACATTGGTACTATGAACCTAAACTATCCGTCGGATCATAGGTTAATCAGAGCAACATTAAAATTAACCAGACAAAAAGTAAGTAGAGTCAAATTTACAAATAAACAAATAAGCCAACTTAAGTGTGAAGAAGAAATACTGAGCTATAAGGATAAATTGTCATCAATGCTATCCGATTATGTTCGCCAGGAAAACGCCTCAGTACAAACCCGTTACGACAACATCACAAACGCTATCACCAATAGCTTAAAACTGGCTCGAATAAAAAGAGATGAACATAAACGTCATAAAATATTATCGGTACGTACATCAACTTTATTACAGAGAAGAATAGAACTACAGAAAACAAAAAATAAATCGAGATCCATGAAAAATGAACTTGCCGCACTCTATAAAATAGTAAATAAATATATAAAATATGATTATGCAAACTACAGGCAAGATAACATAGAAAGACACCTACATCTTACCGGAAGCACAAAAAAGGCCTACAAGGAACTTAGAACATGCAAAACTTGGATAGAAGGACTGAAGAAGTTGGACAAAGAACTGAACAAACGAACTGATATCATCACTACAGCAACTGATTTTTATAAGAAACTATATAGCTACCAGACTGAAGTAACCACAAGCCGAAACAATAGTATCAGACATGGCAGCGGAGAAAACATAAAAACAATAGATGAAATGGAAATTGTGGAAGCAATAAAGACACTAAAACTTGAAAAATCCCCCGGATCGGACAACATCACAAACGAAGCATTGAAATCAGCGCACGCAATTTTAGCCACACCACTAGCCGAACTATTTAATTTGATACTACAGAAATATGAAACTCCTACACAATGGTCAGAATCTAATATAATTCTAATATACAAGAAAGGCGATCCAAAGGATATAGGCAACTATAGGCCGATAAGTTTGCTACCAAGTCTATACAAGCTATTCTCCAGTATTATAAACACAAGAATCAGTCCTGCAATAGAAGCTAGACAACCCGTAGAACAGGCAGGTTTCAGGAAGGGGTTCTCTACAGTCGACCACATACAAACTCTTGAGTTAACTATAGAGAAGTATAAAGAACAACAGAGACCCCTATATCTCGCTTTTATCGACTACCAAAAAGCTTTCGACACGGTAGCACACGAAAGCATATGGGAAAGCTTGAAAGAACAAGGAGTTAGCGAAGTGTATATGTATACAGGTCATCAGAAGCATATAGGTATATATAATAATAATATGGGCAGAATAAAGTTGGAAACCCTGGGCCCAAGTTTTCCCATAGAGAGTAAGACATAGATATACAAGATAGGTGTAAGACAAGGCGACCCACTATCCCCAAAATTATTTATAGCCATTCTAGAAGCCATCATCAACAAGCTGGACTGGAGCAAGCTGGGACTCTATATAAAAGGTACTTTCTTAAGTCATCTGAGATTCGCAGATGACATAGTGATATTTTCTGAAACAAGCTCACAGCTGCAGCTCATGATCGATTCCTTACAGCAAGCTAGCGCAAAGGTAGGACTGGAAATGAATCTTACTAAGACTATGGCAATGACAAATACCAATAATAATAAATGGAAACCCACTGGAATACACAGAAAAATACATTTACTTAGGAAAAACAATTAGTTTTGACAGAAAAAACAACGACATAGAAATAGAAAGAAGAGTACAGCAAACTTGGAACAAATACTGGAGTCTAAAAGAAATCTTTAAAAGTAACATGCCAGTACGTATTAAAACCCGGATAATGAACTCTAGCCTCCTACCGGCTTTGACATACGGTTGCCAGACGTGGAAATTTACGGCCAGAGCAAAACACAAAATCAACACCTGCCAGCGAGGAATAGAGCGTAGCATGCTCAAAATAAAAAAAATAGACAAAATAAGACACACAAAAATAAGAACAATAACAAATGCAACAAATGCTTTGACATATGCACAAAAACTGAAGTGGAAATGGGCAGGCCACGTAGCGAGGTGTACAGATGAGAGATGGACCGTAAAAACAACCATGTGGAGAGGCCCACAAGGCAAAAGAGACAGAGGGAGACCACTGACACGATGGGAAGACGAGATTAAAAAAACAGCCGGCCCAAACTGGGGGCAAATAGCACAAGACAGAGACAAATGGGCATCTTTGGAGGAGGCCTTCACCCAATCTGGGGTTCTTGCAGGAAAAGAATAAGTAAAAAAAAAAAAAGAAACCTAAAAAAAGAAGAAACCTAAAAAAGAAGAAACCTAAAAAGAAGAAACATAACAAAACATAACAAAAACAACAATTAATTTATTTTACTAACCAAACAACATACGTACTAGATATTTTATAAGATTAGCCCTGTATTTATTGCAAGGAATAAAAGGCTTTTTTATTTTATTTTATTTATTTATTCTGTATCTGAGTAATTGTAGCGTCCCCAGTTAACTGACTGCATGGAGCGATATTGCTCTAATCGTGCCCGTCAGCTGTGTTGCCGTGTCTTCATTCATTTATGCATCGAAATTTTCTATCACATCATTTTTTTATTAGGGAAAATGAAGTTTATTTTATTTCTAATCAATCTAAATCCCGTGTGGAGTTAATCTATACAATTAATATATTATGTGGTTTGAAGGAATTACACGAATTCGTTTACAGCCTGTATAGGCGACGGTAACTACTTACAATCAGTCAAACTTCGTTTTAACTCCGATTATAAAGAAATAACATAATGCCTTTTTCGAGTTCCGTGACTGACTGATAGACAACGAACCGCCTAAACCGCTCAATAAAGGTACTAAACATGAAATAAATATATTTCAGATGGTGTAGGGGAGCATTATGAAAGGATTTTTCAAAAAGCTTTTCAAACATATTTGGATTCTAGCATTTTAATATTTAATTCTTCAATATTGAATATGTCTGTCAACCCTATTCCGCTGAGTGTTTAACCGCATTTAAATATTAACAGGCGCGCACATTCGATTGAATAATTTATGGCAATAAGCTCCCTATACCGCGAATTTCCAAACATTTGTTTAATACTGACTAGTAGGGATGATAGAAATTGTGACCTTGTTAGTTAGTGAAGGCTAAAGTTAGGAGATGTTAGGCATTGTTGGTTTAACCAGTGATAGCCTAGGCTATCACTAGCACTAGCATTTATATTCATTCATGAATATCATTTATATCGGGTGTAAAAACACCCTTAAGGATAACGAAAACCACATATTCTACCCATCATTGGGATAATTTTTTTCTACCAGACCATACCTGGGAAACCATTGGTTTTGGAGATATTGAAGGTCAAAGTATACTTTTTTTTTTAGTTTTTTGGTAAAACGTATTTATTTTGTAACCTACTTTCTTCAAAACAACCTTATCAAAATTTTCCTCATAAATTACGCATTTGAAGTTACAAAAACGCAACGAATATCAAACGCACACGACCGCCTTGGCTCAGCTGTGTGGCCGCTGCACGCATGCAAACCCGCGGCATCGCCACAACCACACATTGCGCGCTACAAATAAAAGCGGTTTTTTTATGCCAAAAATTAAAAGTCGTTTCCCAGCAATTATTTTTGGTCAATGTAGTTTAGTTTGATGTACAGAGTGCGTAGATTTCGGCTATGTGATGGGTCTTTTTACACCCTGTATAGCATTCATAACATTTCATGTCTTCCATGCATGGGTTCGATACCGGCCTACACCTCAGCCTTTTCCAATTCATGTGCGGATCAGAATTTGATTATCACTTGCGTTAAAGGTGAAGAAAAACATCGTGTGGATGGCAGCACAGCTGGGAGGGATTAAAAAAAGTTTTCGATGGTTTGTGTAGTCCGCTAACCTGCCAGGCCAACGTGATAGACTAAGGGCTAAACCCTTCTACCCTTTTCATTCTGAGAAGAGGCCTTTTTCTTGCTGTGGGACAGTAGAAACCTGATTATGCTATGCTTTTAAGGCTTTAAAAGAAAGAAAAGAGAGACTTGAGGGCTGTCGCTGAAAACCAGGGCTGTGGCTCTACTGCCCGGAAGACACGGCGCTGCACACGTTGCAGGAGTGCCGTGCGTGGGCGACGCAGCGCCGTGAACTAGTCGCGGCGATCGGTGGTGACCTCTCGCTTCCGGCCGTGGTTCTGTCCATGGTCGGGAGCGAGAGTGCGTGGGAAGCCTAGAAAAGGGCTGTGGCTCTGTCTCGTACGTGAGTCGTAGCATTATTCTGAGCGATGGCCGTTTTGCGTGGATGTGACGCATATTTTTCCCAATAGTTTCTTTTTGGTTTTGTTTATACTTTTATTATATTTTTTGCGACATGTTGGCAATTTTTTCTTTCTTTCCTTTAGTTCCCTTAAAGGCAAAGGAATATATTTCCTACCAACTTTTTTAAGGATGTCGCGAAAGCCTCCTTGTTATATTTTTACACATGGCCTTATTATTTTATTATTTTTTACTGATTTCGGATTATTTTTTTCTATTATCTTTAATAGAAAATAAAAATGGTAATGCATTTATTGTTTAAAAATGGCAAATTGTTTGTTATTTACTTTTCTTAAAACCCCATGCCCTAAGAATTTATTATTAAGAATAGTCGGAGATCGAGAAATGGAAGGCACTCAACAGATTTTAGAAACCGTCAATAAAATAAGATTGGTTTTGCTACTAAGCCGAACTGTGAAGTTTATAACATATTTTCATCGAATTTACTTTTATGATGGACTAGAAATCGTTACTGATTGCCCTGACTGATGATATTAATAAGAAAGTTTGTGTGTAAGTATTTCTGTATATACCTAACTAAATAATGTTTTAAAACTGGGTGAGGATTATCTACAGCACGTGCAACTTTTTTGATATTACGTGGACGAAGAGACGAAAGGCAAAGAGATTCGTGAAAAAAAAAACAGCTGTTCCATACATTTTACTAAGCAACATTGATTATTGTATATGGAACAGTACCTAGTTTTTTTTTGAAAAACACAAACTTTTCGGTGGCAATCACTAAGTAATTGAACAGTGAAAAACATCGCGATATTTCCTAAAATAGCCAAGAAGCGTGTTAAAAAAAACTACGAAGTGAAAAGTGATCGCGTTCGTGCTGCCTTCTGATTTTTGTCGCTGACAAAACATTTATTTCGCTGATCAATAAATTAGTTCCCTTACACTAAAACCCTTTGCCTAAAATCTCAGTCATGATTATAAAGTTGACAGCGAAATAGCCGAGCAAAGCCAGACCAAGCAGTGTGTCTATCTCAAATAGAAATAGACCTCTACCGCCTATGGCGTGTATCTATACCTAGCGATTGACCATGCCCTGCGTCTTAACGAATACATTAAATTAATAATTAGTTCTATATTTGTTCTATAGAAATATGCTTAGTACGCAATTTGTTCCGTTTTAGTTTTTATAAAAAATGGCTTCTTCTATAACAGTTAGCCAGCGATGTACTATTAAATTACGCACTTTAAAAAAACAAAATCTAGATAGGCGATTAGTTCTACATTAACCCTAATTACTTATCTACTTTTACTTATAAAAAATCATTACTTTAAGTTAAAAAAGACAATACAAAGAAGTAAAGCTAAAGACTATATATCGAAGTTCACAAAATTTTGAAAAACAAAATCTTCTTTCTAAGCGTAGGTAGTTTCTGTGAACTTCGATATATCTACATTACAAATATTAAATAAAAAATATTAACAAAATCTAATTTGAATTGTAATGGGGACAAAACTGTCACATTATAAGCGAAAGAAATTCATTTACTTAGAATTATATCGCTAGCTTTACTTCTTTGTATTGTCTTTTTTAACTTAAAGTAATGATTTTTTATAAGTAAAAAGTAGATAAGTAATTAGAGTTAATGTAGAACTAATCGCCTATCTAGATTTTGTTTTTTTAAAGTGCGTAATTTAATAGTACATCGCTGGCTAACTGTTATAGAAGAAGCCATTTTTTATAAAAACTAAAACGGAACAAATTGCGTACTAAGCATATTTCGATAGAACAAATATAGAACTAATTATTTAATGTATTCGTTAAGACGCAGGGCATGGTCAATCGCTAGGTATAGATACACGCCTATGGCTACGGTAATGATAGATTAACTACCCACTAATATTTTACGAGTGATTCTAACTTTATGAACTGTGCAATCGTAATGCCCGTGTGAAATTGCTCCTAACAGCGATTACGCACTGCATCCGATCCGGATCCGTGAAAATAAGAATAAGTATAAAAAAACTCGGACCGAATTCGGATATTGCTTTGCGCACTGCATCTGATCCGAATAGGTGAAAATACGAATCTAGGGTCTAAAAAACTCGCACCGAATTCGGATATCGCTTACGCACTTATTCGATCTCTGATCCAAATTCAAACAATTCAGAGGCCATCTTTGGCATATCCATTTGGCGTCCGATTTGAATCCGAGGTAATGCGAAAGCGTTCATACAAACATTACTACGGCTACTTCGATCCGTCAATATTTCTTCCGAATTGAAAACTCACGGATCACGGAGAGAAATCGGATGACGGAAGTCGGATCTAGTTTGTAAACTACCATACAAATAGTTCTGTGACTACTTCGGAACGTATTTTCTCGGATTCGGATCGGATGCAGTGCGTAATCGCTCAAAGTCCACACAGGTGCAATGATGACTCAATGTTTTGCACAGGGATGGATTCAATAACTACGAGCTATTTTTTCATAACAAGCACCACGCCTGTATTTCCCGAAGGGTTGGAAAGAGGTGTACAGTACACCCTCATTTCGAATTGAATCCATCCCTGTGCGTAATTCTTTTAGGCCCCTCGCCCACGGCGACTTTTTGTAGTGATGCTGTCGCGCGTTTTGTAAACGCGCTTCTGCATCGCTACTTTCGCGTACAGAATCTGGGCGAAGGTACACAGCCAGCGACTGCATCGCGGCTGTATTGATACATATGCGCGACAAAATCGCTACTAAAAGTCGCCGTGGGGGGGCCTCTTAGTCCCGTATAATAATAGGGGGCGAGTCTATTGCCATCAACTGAGCAAAAATCCAGACTCAGTACCCCAAGTGTGATTTTTTTTCGTTAACTACACTCTACTCAACTCGTTTTCATACATTTTTGTCGTGACGCAACTACAGTAGTTAACGAAAAAAACTCACACTTGGGGTACAGGGCTGCTTCTGAGAAATTCCATTCGGAAAAACCCAATAACACTTTGCCCGACCTGGGGATCGAATCCAGAGGGTCTACTCCCTAACCACGAAGTCCGTGGTTTCGGCCTCAGTTACGAGCGTTTCCTACTCCCTATCACCTACGGACATACGATTATTTCGGGGCCCGAACTAAGAATGAATGACAACACGATTTGACAGTTGCCCCTACTACCGAAGTGTTTTTGTCCGTCCGAAATGTTGAACTTGACACTTGTTTTGTTCACTCCTACGTTTCGGGCTACTTTCAGACGGGCGACAGGACGTCACGCACGGCAGTCATTCGTACGACCGCTAGACCATCAAGGCAGTCGAGGCGCAGAGATAAGTTTGAAGGAATAACACGGGTTGGATTGGATAGAATACCTATAGTAGGCGTCTTACATCCAGGGTACCAGGTGCGAAAGCGGACATGGGCATTAAAGTAGTAATTGGTTTGCTGCAGAAGCTACTTACTTAGTTGTTTATTTAGTTTGATGTTCCCTTATTTATTACTTTGAACCCATTTCTGGGTAAATTCATTCGGCTTATGTTTAAGCAATCACCAGATATAATGAAATATAACGCCCAAAAAATCGTAAGTACTTACCAGAATTTAATCCCCATTTTAATATGAAATTATCACCAATAAACGTAAAGTCTGCCAACCTAAAAAAGGCAAGTATCTTCAGAATAATCGCTGAGCTACCCAAAAATACCACGCATGCACCAAATACGTACTCGCATTTTATTTAAAAAAATCATCCAAATATGTTACACAATTTTATCCTAATAAAGTAAATTAATATACAAAAATCATTGTTTACCCAAAAAATATAAATGAAGTTCTAAAAGTTCACCGATACTACCGTAAAATGTTTACTAAAGGTTGAGCTTCTTAGCATAATAATTCTTAAGCGAACAAATTTCACTCACATTATTGTTGTATGTTTGTAAGGTTGTTTGGGTTTCCAAAGGAGCGTCGACGGAGCCCCGCTGCGCGGGGCTCCTATTTCTGTCTGCAGGGTTTAAAGTAACCTAACACGAAGTGGATGACGGGGGCTTCGTTCGCTCGCTTCGCTCGCTCACTCTAGCCCCCGTCATCCCCTTCGAACCTAACCTATCCGTGTCGGGGTAAAGAAATGTATATTTTCGCCCACTCGGTATTTTTTTCGCCCAAGTTAGTATTTAATTCGGACACTTGGAATTTTAGTTGCTAGCTCAGATTAACTGTTTCCCACTGCTAGTAGCTCATTTTACGAATTTTAATCATTCATTAAGTATCGCCAGTTAAGTTAATTTTTCGCAAATATATTTTAATTCCGCTCGGTTTAGTATTAAAGTATCTCATTAACAGTCTTCCATATATTATTTATTCGCCCGATTAATAATTCCCCTTTTAAAATCTTAACGAATAAATCAGTCGTCTTGGTTATATGCATACATTTTATGCCAAACGTAGTGATATATTTGGGTAGTAATGACACAAAACTTTGCTAGTTAAAATTTGGTGCACGCGTGGCCTTTTTGGGTAATGAAAAGTTTTTGTAGTGCAGGCATGACTTAAATAGCCCAAAAGATTTTGGTACAGGTTTCATTTATTTGTACATATTACATTTTTTTGGATGAGGCTGTTTAGGGTAACGATTGTTTTTTTGGTGGTCATTCAATTTCATCCCAATTCATTCTTCCCATTTTAAATAATATACACCGTGGGCTCGAGGTACCCGAAAGATTTTAACCATCGATTCCGATGTCTAATCGGGGAAGAAAAGCTAGCATATAGTTTGTTGAATAAAGCTTATTTAATTTTTCTTTTTAAGTTATTTCATAAGGTTATTTTATGTAAACTTATAATTAGGTATCACCATATTCATATTTGTTTGGCAAAGTTCCAGGTTAGTTTATTAGGTACGTTTAAGTGTGATTTAAGTTTGATGATAAAGCTAGCTGTTTTAAAATATGAAATTTAAAAACAGCAAAGGATAAATTTTTACACGTATTTTGTACATTAGAAAGTTATACACCGAGATTATTTAATCGTCTTACCTACATCCGAAATCCATGAACTATGCGCATGCGCATCATTCTGTACAACTTTTACTATGGGACCAAAACTGATATCGAAAAAAAAACAGACATTTCATACATTTTGTTGATCTACGTTGATTATTTTGTATGGACCAGTACCCCAAGTGTGAGTTTTTTACGTTACTACTGTAGTTGTGTCACGCCAAAAATGTATGAAAATTTAAGCAGCGCATCTAGTGGCGAATAGCGTGACTAAAAATTTGTTTGATATTTTTGGCGTGACGCAACTATAGTAAGTAGTAACGTAAAAAACTCACACTTGGGGTACAGGAGATTTTTTCATAGTTTAGGTTTATCTCCTAAATATTAGATAAAAAAATTATATCCATGTACGTAGAATAACCAATGCTATAATCTGTCTAAGGCGCCATCTCCACGAGTGAGTGTATCGCGGCGATAGTCTCGCCGTGTCATCAAATTCAATACAAACTATCGCCGCGATAACATCGCCGTGTGTAGACATGTTCTAAAAGAGTGTATAGAAATACGTGGCACGAAGATAATATCGCCGCGATTCTTTCGCTCGTGGAGACGGCCCCTAAAGGATGATTTCCACCAAACGGCTCGCATCGCATCGGATAGGACGGATTTTACAATCTTTAAACGATATTAAATCGTGTACACAGTATTTAAAGTCTATATTACCACGCCGCCGCCGCGCACAGCAGCTTGACCGCGGGCATCTTCAGCTGGCTTCCCACGGTGCGTGGTAGCGCGCACCGGCTGTGCGTGGTATCATCCGTAAAATCACGCGCCGTGGGAAGCCACATTATGAGGGTGTGTGATGTGGATACGGCGCACCGCTCCGCACGCGTCCGCGTTACCACGGACGAGTCTCTTCCCATGGTGCGTCGGTGCGAGCTCGTACGTCGCTGTGCGCACTATCACGCACCGTGGGAAGCCGGTATTCGGCGACACGCGATCGTAGCCGAAAATATGCTGCGACGCGCGATCGGCTCCGTTCGCCTGTCATTGTATCCGATCGGCAGGAATGAAACTATTTGACTAGTCGCAGAAACGGATACGTTTGCGATGATACGGAGCCGATCGTATGCGTCGACATCCTGCCGGACGCGATCGGCTGTCGACGCATCCGTTCGTATCCGTTCCGATCCGATGCGATGCGAGCCGTTTGGTGGAAATCATCCTTAAATCTACACGCAAGTTGAAGATTGTGGAATAAAGCTAATCGAGACAATATAAGTAATTAGATAAAGTTGAAAATAAACTATTATTATGTAACAACGAGACATTATTATGATTCCTGAGTCTGTTCCCTGGTTAACGTTAATTATTGAGTACCTTTAAGGTTTATATCTTCACTTGAGCTGTGAAACAAATTCGTTTAGTATCGAATCAATCTCGTTAATTTAAGTCAAGGGACTGATAAGGGTTTAAAGCGATACGTACCTGAGTATGATATTGATTTTATTAAGGTGTAACTTTGAAACAGAATAATATAATAAACACATACAATAGGCATGTTGACAGCATCAATAAATTGCAAATCTAATTAGTCCGCCAGTTAGAGTTTTGAAAAATAATGGACACGTATTTTTTCTTTTGTTAAATCTATGAATATTTGGAAAGATAAAACGCATCAAAACTCGAGAGTGGGGGCTTGTGACGTCAGAAGCAAGTAAAAATTGTACTTGCTTGTGACGTTTTTCCTATTTTAAAAGCGTCGTATCTTCGTCAATTTTGGTTTACGTAACAAAAGAAAAAATACAGTTCAAATATTTTTTGATAATCTGACGGACTAATTAGATTTTTTCAGCCAAATACCCTATTCAACCGTAGGTACCTACGCATAGAATTGTTGATTTGTAGGTAGTGCCAATTAGTTAATCTGTGGTAGTGCTTAGCAAATGCTTAATCTTAGTTACAATACGCATAAAATAGCTTTTTCTCTCTGAAAGCAGGCTTTTGTTCCTCACTTCAGAGGGACAAAGTTTTTTGGTACCGGTACCTAAATAACTGTGTCTATCGATCTGAAACCAGTCTTTCAGCGTTCTGTTCCTCACTTCAGAGAGGAACGATATTTTACGCGTACTCTTGTATGAATAGTTTTCTGTAACATGGAATGGATGTTTTTTTATTTCGATGCACATCAATATGGAGAGTTCCTAACTTTACTTTTTTTATCCTATGTAGGTACGCTGGTATACAGCATATTAACTAACGAAAGGCGTTCCCGTTAACCAGCAATACTATAGCGTCATTAAATATAAAAAAAAAAAACAAAAAAATGGTACGTAATAGCAACGCTTACTGTGCATGCGCACTTGTCTTTCAAAGTGGAAAACACGGCAACATCACATTTAACCTATCTACCCTACTATTTTGGTTTTAAACAGGCCGTTCCGAAATGTTTTTTTTTTTAATTTGTGACTATGACATTGTGTCGTCGTTACACTTTTTCTTATTAGCGTCACCGTTATTTCCACGTGGGCCGTTTGAGTTGCATCCCACTTCTGATGACGGATGCGTTGGGAACACCTCGTCATCAGAACGATCAGATATGGTGGCTAAGCGAAATAATAGTCACAACGGTTAACACAGACGTCTATTAATCCACTGAGGTTAAACTAATTTAACAATATCACGTGATTAGGCAGATGGCACCGAACTACAATATGGGAACGCAGTGAATTCGATACAGGATGGCAGAACCAACTCTTGTACCCGAGTCTCCATCGAAAAGTCAAGTCTGACGTTTTAACATTCACGTTCATAAACTTCAAATTTCAAATACCAGCCAGTGTCCTATCCGTGCCACTTTCTGTATCGACCTCACCCAAGTACACTACTTGACGTTTCCGATTAGTAATAATCAGACGATGTAATTATTAATTGACATTATAAGTAGATGACGCAACCCTGTTGACGCTGCGACATTTTTTTTTAATCTAGTTGTGACGTAGATTTACAGGTTTAAGGGTCAGCTCACACCGAGACGCGACGCGACTCGACGCTGCGCGCATACTTTAAAAGAGCGACTCAAAATACAACTTTATTTTCTACACGAAAAGATTCACATTTCATTGTGAGAATTCAGAATACGTTGCACCACGCAGCGCTGCGCCTCGTGACGCCTCGCGGCGTAGCGCGATGCATCGCGACGTAGCGGTATGCGCGGCGTGCAAGAGCGGCGCCGCGCCTCTCAACGCCGCGCGACGCCGCGATGCGCAGCGAGGCGCAGACCATGAATTCTTCTATTTCTCCATAAATTATGCACCCAAATACTCCTGTGTGATGTCTTCCTTTTAATTTTATTTTTGTATTCTTCTTGCTCTGCCTCTTCTGCAAGAAGTCCGATTATTACAAGATCCCAGTCAATCATTATAATTTCACTCGAGCACTCGACCGAACTGCATCAACTCTACACGAAGTCTGGACGGAAATAGTACAAACAAGTTGCCACGGCAGCCTCGACTGCGCATCGCGGCGTCGCGCGGCTTTGAGAGGCGCGGCGCCGCTCTTGCACGCCGCGCATACCGCTACGTCGCGACGCGTCGCGCTACGCCGCGAGGCGTCACGAGGCGCAGCGCTGCGTGGTGCAACGTATTCTGAATTCTCACAATGAAATGTGAATCTTTTCGTGTAGAAAATAAAGTTGTATTTTGAGTCGCTCTTTTAAAGTATGCGCGCAGCGTCGCGTCGCGTCGCGTCTCGGTGTGAGCTGACCCTAAGGGAACGCCCTCTGTTATTTAACGTACTGAATAAAACTTCCTCAACGCACGCTGGGAACTGACGCGTGTTGTAAGATTCAACAAAATCCTGCACGCTTGGTGGTAGGATCTACATGGTCCGCCTGGCTAGCTACCACCCTTACATTAAATCGAATAGAATACAAAATTATTTGCGAGAAACACGGTAGGTACTAGGTACATGGGTCTTAAAATAATGCAGAGACAGATCAACATGTTTCGCCGGCACAGCGGCATGCAAATTAATATAAAATAAATACAATTTTGTTAATTACCTTTATACTCGTAATATAGACTAGGAAGTTTTAGATTTAATAGTATGTATGACTGAATTAATTAAATTACAATGTTTTAAATATTAAGCTAAGACACAACTTTCAAAAGTCAACACACAACAGTTTACTGTGTCCCATCGAGTGTATGTGAGAGCCAGAAGGGTATAGGAGAATCCCTCTAATTCTCTGTTACTTGGATTCGTGTGCTCCATCTTTAACCCTGTCTGCGCTTACCATCAGGTGTAACTAGGGTCAACCGCGCCAAGACAAAGACTATAAAAAAAACTGCCATTTGACCACCACAATTCAAAATAAGACTGCGTAGAATAATGTCCTTTGTGCGGAGAACACAAAGTCCACAATTCTAATCAAAGCTGTGAGTGCATCTATGTACACACACATCAAGCTATACATGTCCAGTATTAGCTGAACTCTCATTGTACGGAAAGCCTATACAATGCGAGATCAGATTTTACTGGAAACTTAGCTTGATAATGTAGCCGTGTCAACAAAAACATAAAAAAAACTAGTCATAAAAACATCGCATCTCATTCCCATTCTATCCCACAGGGTCATCTTACTCGTTTTGATTAACAAAAAAAATGTATTTTAGTCCCTGTTTCCGCTATGTACTTTAAATTAAAAACATGGCGGACTACAACAGTGTTTTGTTTCGCTCAAAACTTTCATAATTTCCCCATTCTAGTGTCTGACGAGTGACTTGATGTAGGAAGCAAGTTTGGAGACGATGTGGTACATTGTTTAACTTATCAGGGGCCTAATTCTCCTAAAATAAATCTTGATAAATCACAACCGAACCAAGGCCGAACCGTTCATTCAGACAGTTCTCAATTTCAAAAGCTATCAAATTGTTTGACACAAAAAACAAAATCAATCATTTCATTTTGAAAGTTTTCGAAAACAAAAAGTGACTGACGGTTGTGGTTCGATTGCGTTTGGCAACAATTTATTTTAGGAGAATTGGGCCCCAGGTCTTGTTGAACATCTGTTTCCATGCATGGATAGAAGAAACCAGTAATAGAGTATTCGACTGAAAAAATGTAATTAGTCCGTCAGTTAGATTACCAAAAAATATTTGACCCGTATTTTTTCTTTTGTTACGTAAACCAAAATTGACGAAGATACGACACTTTTAAAATTGACAAAACGTCACAAGCAAGTACAATTTTTACTTGCTTCTGACTCTGACATCAAAAGCCCCCACTCTCGAGTATTGATGCGTTTTATCTTTCCAAATATTCATAGATTTAACAAAAGAAAAAATACGTGTCTATTATTTTTCAAAACTCTAACTGGCGGACTAATTAGATTTGCAATTTATTGATGCTGTGAACATGCCTATTGTACCATAATAGGCATGTTCACAGCATTTACTTCCATACATAAGCGTAGGTACCAACCTACGCTTATGTATGGAAGTAAATGCTGGTCGTGGTAGAAGAGTCATGAAAGTAGAATAAATACCGTGGAAATGCGTTCGTTGCGAACTATGTGCGGTGTAACTTTGAATGGTAAGCTGAGGAATGATGTGATAATTTGTGGTTTACATCATCTTTTAAACAAAGTTGTGGTTTAAAAGATGATGTAGTGACAAAAATTTAAAGGAGTATGCTTAGGTTGTTTGGTCATGTTGAGAGAATGAGTAAACGGCGATTAAAAAAGGAATTTTTATGGCGGATGTCAGTGGAAACGCCAGTAGAGGACACCCTAGAAGGACATACAGCGATGTTATTGGTAATGTTCTTCAAAAAGGACTCTGCATAGTACTCTCAACCGGGCGTATGACAAAATGTATGAACGAGGACGAAGCGATAGGAGTATGTAAGGATTCTGACTACCCCCATAGGAAAAAAGCATGAGTGTATGTACCTATGTATGGACAGAAGAAATTTTAACATTGCTCTGTTTCTGTTCTGTTACTTAACCGCGGCCGTTTGACGCCGCTACCAAAGACGTGTCAGGTCAAATATTTTTCCTTTCCTCCTGCTTCCAAGAAATATACCACATCTACTCATACACCATCATATTGTTCCAGAAATATTAATTTATCCGCGGCCACGGCGCTAGTCGTTAGCATACTTTTATTCCGGCGTGAATAATTAAGATAGGGACAGTTTCAGGACAGGGAAGGCTCTTATAATATCTAGTTATGTTCTTCATAACTGTCTCAAGTAATTAATATGCTGTTCTTACTTATTTTCTGCGTCGTTTTAAGTTATGAGAGGAATTATAAAGCGGTATTCTGGGGGCTAATTCTTGTAACAAAAACGTTGATCAATCGCAACCGAACCGTTCAATCTTGACAACAAAAATGAAACCAAACATTTTGACAGTTTTTGTAAACGAAAACTCCCTGACAGTCTTGTTTCGTTTGCAACCGCAAACTGTAATTGAAATGGAAACAATTTTGTTAGTAGAATCGGCCTCCTGTTTTATTGTGTCGTTTTTCCAACATGTTGTTGGGTGGTTGTCAGTGTTTCCAGACCTGTATTTGGCGGGAGGTCCCGTTTTTCAGCCATCTCAGGACGCTTCCCGCCAGCACTCTGAGCGGAACGCCTTAGGCTTGAATTACATAGAAACGGCATAAGGCGTAGGCGCGTCACTTTCATACATTTTTCGTGCCGCTTCAATTTTTTTTGCGCCGTGCCTGCGCCTTATGCCGTTTCTGTGTAATTCACGCTTAAAAACTCGCTATTTAATCTAAGTAGGTAATATTGGCGCCGTAATTTAAAAAAATGATCCTGATTTGGAACTCTTATTAGAATTAAAGGATTTTAATCTTTTTTTTTTTTCAATTGGACTGCTGTAGCCATCCTTGCGAACACTTTCTACGTAACCGGGCAGTTATTGGCGAGACCTGAAGGGTCTCCAGCCAATGTTGGGGAAGTAAAATACTTAACCTTAGCTAACTACTTTTACTACGCTAACATCATGACTACCTGCAACAACAGCACTAAGGGCGACCCCTAGTGGGACTCGGACCTCGGGGCGTTGCTGGCGGGGGCTTGGGGGGGGGGGGGGGGAGACAGCTCGATGAGGGCTGAATATGAAGAGACGACCGGCTCTACGACGGGAGAGATCGGTGGATCGTGACCGGGCGGCGCGCGGCGCTGCGCTGGGACGATAATACGCTAAAATCTATCTATCGTCAGCTATGATCAGCTGTGTTTACATTTTAGGTCATATTTGGGGTCACGGAATATAAGCTCCATTTTCTGAATTCGTAATTAAAGAAGGGATGAAGAATTTTTGGAAAAACTAAAATAAAAATCATTTTGTACGGAATAAAAATTATCGAATTTTGAAATTTTAACACTTAGGTATAACAGTCATCAGTTATACTTTAAGTGGTTCGCGGATTAGAAACCCCTTTCCGACTAACCTTGTAGTATTCAAACCTTCCACTAAATACTTATTTATTACTTTACATCTTGTTATAATTAATTTATTCACCTAACTTTGAGCGTATGGCAACCGTGGGTCGCAGGTGATAATCAGCGTTACGTAGTAAGTAATTATACTACTACCTAACAAAATGCTGAGCTGATGGCCCTTTGGCACTTAAATTTAATCGTTTTTACGGTTCCGTACCCAAAGGGTACAACGGGACCCTATTACCTACTAAGGTTCCACTGTCCGTCTGTCCTTCTGTCTGTCCGTCTGTCACCAGGCTCTATCTCATGAACCGTGATAGTTAGACAGTTGAAATTTTCACAGATGATGTATTTTTGTTCTTCTTCTTCTCTCGTGTCAGCACGAGCTCAGCGCTCAGTCAGCAAGGTTGGTAGCGGGGCTGACTGTCCAGGGTGCGCCGGACGTACTTAAGTATCGTCACTCGTGGAGGCTCTTTTCATGCACCCCAAATTTCTGTTGCCGCTGTAACAACAAATACTAAAAAACAGAATAAAATAAATATTTATCGTGGCTTCCATACAACAAACGTGATTTCTTTGCCGTTTTTATAGATAATGGTACGGAACCCTTCGTGTGCGAGTCCGACTCGCACTTGGCCGGTTTTTACGTATGTGAAATTTTCCCAATCAATCTTAAAGCTAATACTTTTGCGATAAAGATGAAAATCTAATACAGAAATTTGTCAGATTGTAGTAGCTTTATGTGCTTGGCGTCTGTACCATTGCATTATGTTGTTTGTGCCAATAAATCTATCTTTTTATCTTTCTTTCTCGACATACACAACCTTCAAAACGGAATGAGAAAAGTTATGATTAGAGCAATGTGTACCTACTTGTATAGCAATCTGAGGTTAAGGTAAGTTTGAACGTGGAAGGTCAGCCTCATCTCTAGAGGTTTATCGGTCAAGGCCTGACTGAAATGAACGTTGTTTTTACCAAACACCGTCTGATCTACGCATTCTTATTAATACATAATGTGAAAGCTGTGAATCGTCAACCTATAACCTGATAAACTTACTGACAATCTAGCAATTTGGTGAGACAACGCCTCATTATTGGTAACCGACGAACCAGTCGTAGATTTAACCGATAACGACCGGTAAGTTATAGGAACAGCCCCATAAAGGACATCACCGCTTCTGCGTAAATGTGCGTAAGAATGTAGGTCGTTGCTGAACATAATAATGCAGTGACTTTGGAAGATCTTAATGACAACAGCGGTGATTTTCAGCAACAACCTTCGTTCGAGTCACGTAACGAAGCACCACAAGGGAGAACCAGAAATCAATCACTTTTTAATTAAATACTTGAAAAATTATCCATTTTCCGAAATACTCCGTAGAAAGTTAAATTGTTTTTTTATTGCATATTAAAGTGAATTGCATCCATTGAATGTTTGATACCCCACTTATTACAAAGCGTGTAAACATTCAAGAGGTAAACAAACCTATAACAAACAAGGAATTTTTGCAATAAACGATGGAATTTCCCGTACAACCTGCTATTTAATAAACCCTCTCTTTTCAAGGAAATCCGAAACGAACAAAAGTAAATACGAATTACTCGGCTCAGTTGTCAAAGTTGCGGGGAATAATATAAAATAGATGGATCCATCCGGAATGCCTGTTAATTTGAATTCTTCTCTCGTGTCAGCAAGGCCTATAAGAATAGCTCATGCCGTGGTGAAAAGATTTGCCAGTCAGCAAGGTTGGTTACAAGACTGATTGCCTAGTGTGCGTCGGACGTCATTTTGTTAAGGCCGGTATTCTCTAACGGTAGGTATTAAGTTATGAATCTCGATTTAAGATGAGATTTGAGTATTGTACCAAGGGGACGGATGAAAGGATGTAGCGGAGATGCGCATGTTGAGATAGATATGTGGAGTGACAAGAACAGATAAGATAAAGTATGAGCATGTCAGAGGAAGTTTGAAAGGAACGCCAGTGACTGAAACGTTGAAGAGGAATAATGGTTTAGCGTGGCATGGACATGTTATGCGGGGGGATGAAAGTCATGTTACCAGAGTGATGTGAGAGAGTGTTAATATGAATGTGGAAGGATATACAAGTAGAGGTAGGCCAAAGAAAACGTGGATGAATTGTGTAAAAGATGATATGGGTAAGAAAGAAGTGAGTACTGAGATGACGGTTGATAGAGGAGAATTGAAGAGGAATACATGTTGTGCCGATCTCACCTAGAGTGAGAGGAGGGCAGGAAGATGATGATGATGATTTGAGTGGATTACTCGTAGACGTAGAGATTCATGATTGAACATCGTTTTAGGGCACCGGCCTTACATTAATCTTGGAAGTTTTTGTAGACCGGATTAACGGAAGGAAAAAGAAGAAAGAGCACTTTAAACTGTATGCGATAAAGTTCAAAATGCTCGCTGACTTTAACATAATTATACCAACTTTATCTTATAGCCAAATATGACTTAATAGGTACCGTCATCATTATGAGGAGGGATTGATCATGGAAATCATGTGACCAAAAGAGTGATTTAAATGAATGTCGATGAATGGAAAGGGAGAGGGAGAAAAGATGGATGGATTGGTGTTAGGTAAGATATGAAGGAAAAGGGAGTAAATGATGATATGACGGCTGACAGGGAAGAATGGAAGAGATAAACATATTGTGCCGACCAAAAGTATCTTGGGACCAGGGCAGGAAGAAGTAGAAGTACTTACCATCATCGACTAATTGAATTCATAGGGCTCGGGCGTATACATAAAGGAAGCAGGTAACCAGCGCCGACCTACCAGCGCTTGTCGGCACTGGTCCGTGCAGGTAACCGCTACTTACAGGAAGCGGGTAGAAGCAGGGGCTGGCATTTTTTAGCAAAAATACGCCTTGCAAATACAGCAACAAATGACGGCATACCAGCGCTGATCGGAGCAGGTCGGAACTTGTCGGCGCAGTTCGGAGCTTGTCGGCGCTGGTTCGCCACATAGTATAGAGAGAGACTACCTGCGCCGACTAACTGCGCGGACCAGCACCGACAAGCGCTGACAGATCGGCGCAGGTAACCCGCTTTCTACGTGTATACCCACATACATTAATTTTCTGACTTTAAGCAGATTCTCTTCGAGAATCATACAGACCTCAACATTGACTATTATGCAAAACATATATGATACAATACATCCTGAATCAAACCAGCTCACATGTTATCGGATTCCTACCCGTTATTCCGTTGGATATTGAAATACTGAACAAAACCATAGCCGTCCGTGTCTCGAGAGATTGTACCACAATGGATGTGAGGATTGCATTCCTTTGTCGGACGGATTGGATGCATCGACCGTGGTCTGTTTGATATGTTGTATGGAGAATTTTCTAGTGTAAATGTTTGTGTACAGTGATAAGCACCATGTATACACGTAGCGAAATTAAAGTGATTTTCTACCTAAATTTCGAATAAATTAATTTATGAATAGCTGTGCTCGCGACTATGTCTGCGTGGAAGTCGGAAAACAACATTGTATCGCAATTGCAATTTGCAATAACTAAACAATGTACAGACGCCAGCAAATAAAGCTACTACAAACTGTCAAATTTCTTCCGTCCGCTCACTGCAGCACTCCATTATTCTGACTTCGTACAAACGTTGTTTACAGACACGCCAAGTCTACAGATTTATTATGTACAATGTAAGGTATAACGGGCTGGTATCCGCAACTCCACGTCTAAGCGCATATTTTGCGTGATGGGTGGTAAGTATAGTTACTCGATCCACCCTAACTCCTCGAAGAAGGCCAGCACATCCTTGATGTTACTGTTCTCGGAGAGTAGGGGAGACTGGGGACACTTGTTCCCTCGGGACACTTGATCCCTGGGTCATAACTAAAAAACTACAATTAATTTTAAAATTCCATACATGCAAAACTGATCATAATTGTCATTGTCAATGACCAAATGTCATTTTGAAAGTTTAATGTCGATAACTTCAGAGCAGTGCCGTCATTTTGTATACAACGTGTCGACATCTTTTTTTGCAAGTATTTTAAACGTTATTTTAAGATATTCGTACAAATAAATTACGGATTACATTTAAAACAGCTTAAACTTGATTTATTAAAGTGTGTGTTTATATGTGTTTTCTTTAATTAACATTTTGTTTTACACAGGGTACACTTGATCATGGCGAATTCGGGTAGACTTGGTTATGGAGTGTCCCCTACATTATTACAAGAGATTTAATTGTTTTTTTTTTTTGTTTCTTACTATAGATTCTAAAATGCCTAGAACATACAAATGGAAGGAAGGGGTTAAAAAGCGCCAACCAGTAGACAAAATAAAACTGAAAGCAGCAGTCAGAGCTGTCCTAGACGGAAATAGCATAAAAGGCACAGGCACAATCCTTCAAAGTGCTTAGGAAAACTACAGTATTTACCTATGAGAACTATAGTATTATCCTACTAAATAGACTATTCATTCATGCATATTATGCATTGAGATACACTTTATCTCCTATGTTCATATCTACCCCATGCCATGATCAAGTGTCCCAGAACACGGGACACTTGATCCATTTGTAGTCTTCAGGGAAAATGAAAAAAAACAGGGTAACACAGATATATTTCGTAATTGAATGATGCAAAAGAGTAGAAGGATACATTTTCTAGGCAATCATAAAAAAAAATCTACCAAAACTTCAAAATTTTTAGAGATATTCATGAAAAACCAAAATGGGGATCAAGTGTCCCCAGTCTCCCCTACTGGGTTTCCGAAGTACTTGGCTCTGTATGTGGCGACCTCAGGGCAGTTTAGTAGCACGTGGGCTGCCGTCTCGTCCTCCTCCATGCATGCTCTGCACAGTGGGCTGTCTGTAACTTCAATGACAAAGAGGTGTTTGTTAAATAAACCATGGCCAGTGATGGCTGCTGTGACTGTACGCAGTTGTAGCTTTGACAGCCGGAGGGCTTTTTTAGTGAGGCGATCGTCAATGGCGGGAAGCGCCTCCTTGGCCTGCCTGCACTCGCCATGGTTTATCCATAACTCGTTGTGTTGGTCTCTGGTGAGTTTTCTTACCAGGGTGCGTAGGTATCCGAAGGGAGTGGTACTATGGGTTCAGGACCCACCGCATCCTTGCTCGATCCCCTTCTGGCGAGCTCATCTGCTGCATGTACAATGTATAGATTTTAATAAAAATCCAATAGAAATGTTTGTAGGCATTTAGATAATTGTATTTAAAAACAATATTTCAAGATTTCTATTACTACCTACCTGTGAGACCTGCATTGTTACAAAAGAGAACTAAAATAAAGAAGAAAAATTGTTGAAAAATGTTGGTGCTCATGAGTGTACCTACATGGTACATTTTATGAATCTCTCTTTAATTTAATTTTCATCTTTGATCCACAAAATTATTCGAACACACATAATAGGTAGGTAGGTAGTACATTCGCTCATATGCGACAAGAACGCCTAAGTCTGAAAACCGGATTTTTTAGAAAACACCTTTGAAAGTTTTGAATAAAAGGCGTTTTCTGAAAAATCCGGTTTTCGGACTTTAGACGTTCTTGTCTCATGAGCGATATTGTTTCAACTCACGCTTGTATAGGGGTAGTATTTCGCAGCACAAGGTAGTAAGTAATCAAGCGTGTTGTACCACATTGAATTGCTTTGTTTTAATTTATCAAAATGGAATGTTGGACGGTTGAGTGTGCTGTTTGTGTCGAATGTAAAGCGTTCCAATGTGTAAATGGATGCACGTACCTACATTGCAATGGAGTGTAGTATTCAATTGAGTAACAGTTGTATACATGCCCTACCTAACCCTATACCGTGTAAAGTCACGTATTCACCAGTAAACATCTATATGTATAAATAAAAAGAAAGGTCCGACTGACTGACTGATTGACTGACTCATCAACGCCCAGCCCAAACCCTTGGACCTATAAAACTGAAATTTTGCACAGAGGTTCCCTTTATAATATGAATAAGGAAAGATTTTTCGGAATTCAACCCCTAAGGGAGTTAAATAAGGGATGAAAGTTTTCATGGAAAATCGTCACTTAACGGGTTCATTTCACGCAAGCGAAGCTGCGGATAAAAGCTAGTTTTAGAAACAGTGTTTATAAACTATAGTTTATAAACACTGTTTCTAAACAATAATGTTTGAAGTAGTTAGTGTATCTAAAATATTTATACTATAGGTCTAGCGCTTAACTGAGGCAGTACCTGGGTTAGGAGAGCGGCACGGGAGGGGTGACATGACGCGTGTCCGAACTATCTCGCTATACACGTGATAAATACAGGGTGTTAACGAATTCGTGTAATTCCTTAAAACCACATGATCTACTACTGGTGTAGACAGGCCACACGGGATTTAGCTTGATTAAAAATAAGAAAATAAAATTCTTTTTTTTTCATGCGGCTTTATTACCGATCGTATCTAAACCACCTAATAAGGATTCAGTAAAACAATTAGTTTTTTTTTTTTTTTTGAAAAAAAAATATTTTATTTCTGCGAACATTTCGATGCCACGCATAAATTAATGAAAGTACGGCGACACGGCTGGCAGGAACGACTAACGCGATATCGCTCTTTGCAGTCAAATAACTCAAGGCTCTAAAAAGACTCAGAAATTAAAACCAAAAATTAAAAAAAAAAAAAATGTTTTTTTTTCGAAAATTCCCATTTAGGGTTAATCTGTGTCACCAGTTGATCATGCGGTTTGAAGGAATTACACAATTTCGTTAACACCCTGTATAATGAAGATCTCTTACGATATTTACGTGTGTATACTTAAGTTAAACTAATTAATATAATTGCGCGTGACAATGTAAATAAAAAAATAAGTTACAATAATTACATTATTTTATTTAATAATTATTAATATTTTCAACTGAAACAACAAAAAACAACTAAGTAATCCCGAAATCCCTAACTGAATTAATCAGATTCCTTATCGCTGTCTGTACCGTCACTGTATGAATGGCTCGAATCACTTGCATTATCTAGTAGTAGTAACAATATCGTAAGAGATATCTTAATTATATTTATCACGTGTATAGCGAGATAGTTCGGACACGTCATGTCACGTCATAATTATGTCACCCCTCCCGTGCCGCTCCCATACCTCAAGCACTGCCTCAGTTAACCGCTACACCTATAACGGGTCAGCTTCCAGTCTGACCAGATGCGGCTAGATACCAGTATTTAACACGAAGCGACTGCCATCAGACCTCTACAACCCAGTTAGGTACTGGGCAATGCCGATATCCTGAGTTTAGACCGGTTGTCAGACTTTCGGGCTTTTGACTACTCGTAACGACGTGCTCTTTGAAGCACGGACTGACCGTGACAAGCGCAGCTTAACCTTGCAAATCGCGCGGTAATTTTGAAACATTAATTTTGAAACATTATACACATACGTGAGGTTTCAGAAAGTGCTGACAACTTGTATCTGAAACATTGTTTACAAGTGTTTACATGCCTGAACCCTAACTTGTCTATACAAGGTTAGTCGGAAAGGGGGTACTAATCCACAGGCCACTTATAGTATCACTGATGTGTGTTAAAATTTCAAAATCGATAATTAAAAAAAAAATTATTTTAGTTTTTTCAAAAATTATTCTTCCCCTACTTTAGTTACGAATTCAGAAAATGGAGCTTCCAATTCGTGACCCCAAATATGACCTAAAATGGAAACACAGCTGAGGATAGATAGATTTTAGCATATTTTTTTATATCATTTTTGAACAGCTATTTCTCTTAAACTATTCACTTTTGGGGAAAGTGGTAGAACAAAAGTTACTCATTATTATGGCTACTTTAAAATCCTTACCGACTAACCTTGTATAAATTATAAATAAAACATAACTTTCTGCAATCCCCGAAGGATATACTTAGGCAGATCTGCTGCAAGAATCGGAATAATCATGCTTTCAATCTTTTTCTTTCCTCTTGGGCATTTTCCTTTTAAGATTTCGATTTCAATTGTCGACTTTTCTAGGTCACGGAAAGATTTTCTCCACACGAGGAAATAAGGTTTAACACAGATACTCAGTCAAGTAACAATAATTTATGCTTCATATTTTCTATACATTTCACTTTCCACGTGTCGATTATGCTTATCTCCTTTTCCAGTGTTGTACACACCAACGTTTAGTTTTTTTCTAAATGTAAATGTAGGGAAACAGCCGGTGGCCGACGAGATGGTAAGTGGTTACCTTTGTCTACACAGGTTATCCCAAAACTCAACGTCAGGTCAAATGATACAGTTGAGTATGAAAGACAAAAAAAAAGTTGAATTCTTTAAAAAACACATTGTTGATTCATGTCTAAGCGGTCGAGGAGTCAACATCTCTTGAGGATGCCCCGTGGAGTAGCGAAACACGTGTCGTATTGGTTTGGTTTGCATGTTGTAAGTATACAGGGTGTAAAAAGACCCATCACATAGCCGAAATCTACGCACTCTGTACATCATCATCAGCTGCCTAGCCTTTTCCCAACTATGTTGGGGTCGGCTTCCAGTCGAACCGGGTGCAGCTGAATATCAGTATTTTACATGGAGCGACTGCCTATCAGACCTCCACAACCCAGTAACTGGGTAATACGATACTCTTGGTAAGACTGGTTGTCAGACTTTCTGGCTTCTGACCAACAGTAACGACTGTCAAAGATCTACAAATGACAGCCGGGACCAACGGCTTTACGTGCTTTCCGAGGCACGGAGGAAACTCGCTATGGTAAATGGTCACCCATCCACAGACCAACCTCGGCAAGCGTGGCTTAACCCGGAAGATCGGTCTATGCGGCTGTAATTATTTAGCCACGAGCTCCTCTCTACGCACTCTGTACATCAAACTAAAACACATTGACCCAAAATAATTGCTGGCAAACGACTTTGCCTGTGCCTGTGTGTGTTGTGCAGCGGCTACACAGCTGAACCAAGGCGGTCCTGTGCGTTTGATATTCATTGCGTTTTTGTAACTTCAAATGCGTAATTTGTTAGGAAAAATTGAAAATTTTGATAATGTTTGTTTGGAAGAAAGTTTAGTATTATCACTTAGAATCCAATTTTGTAAAAAACTAAAACACAGGCACAGTCGGTTACGCGCATTACATTGCGCGCTACAAAAAACAGCGTTTTTAATGCTTAAAAATAAAAGTTGTTTCCTAGCAATTATTTTTGGTCAATGTAATTTAGTTTGATGTGCAGAGTGCGTAGATTTCGGTTATGTGATGGGTCTTTTTACACCCTGTATATGTATACACCTACAACCCCAAGCGGATTGCTCATGCTTTCAACCCTAGAGACAAAGTTGAAAAGTCGCATGTGCCTGTAAGTTCATCAGCACCTTCCTTTCACACTAGAACACAGCAATGCTGTTTCGTGTGACAGAAATAGGTAGGATGGTACATTTTCCCGGACGAACTCTTTCAAAAAGAGCTGTCATACTACTAAGTACGAAACTTTTGCATTATCTTGTTATACAACCTAAATTTTTATCCACCGAGCTGGAACTTCCGCCTAAGGCTTGAATGACATAGAAACGGCATAAGGCGCGGTCGCTTTCTTACATTTCGACGGGTCCTACGTATACTAGTATAAGTGCAAAAACCCAACTTTACAGGAGAGCGGTTTAAAGGTTCGAAAGCTTTTAACTTTGACATAAATCAATAAAAATTTGAAATTTTGGAATGGACCGTAACCCACCATTTGAAAATTTCAAATATTTCTTTTGATTTACGTCAAATCTAAAATCTTTAGAACCTTTATACCGCTCTCCTGAAAAATTGGGATTTGCACTTGCACTAGTATACGTAGGACCCGTCGATTTTGTCGTGCCGCTTCAAATCTTTTTAGTATAAAATGTATGGTTGTATGTATATAAAATAATAAGTATATGTAATTCACGCCTGAGAAGTCACACGATGCGTTGCGGCTCCGGCGCGGCGCCTGAGCGATGCCGCTGCGGTGTAATACAAACAAATTTCCATGCCTACCACACGGTGCGGTGCGGCGCCGCGCCGCACTCTCGCCGGACCAAGACGAGGAGGGAGGGTGTATGCGCCGGAGCGGCACCGCTACGGCGTCGCAGACCGCAGATGTGTTGACGGAGAGCCGTTGCACACGGTGCGGTGCGGCGCCGCGCCGCACAACGTGGCTCTTGCGACGCCGCGTATTATGTGTGCACACTGATGCGGCAAAATGGTCGCAGTGCGGCGGCGCACCGCACCGCACCGCACCGTGTGGCTTCTCCCTAAGATTTAAAACAACTTAACGTTCTAGTACTTTGAAAGATATCGCATCTCTTCATTTTGGTACGCTTCTTTAAAAGGTTCGCTCATCTTTTTGAGGCAAATCGCTAAAACAGGGTATAAGTAGCTCTTACGGATTATCATAATATAGTTCTACACTACATAAATGTACACTCGGGATCAACGAATCCGGGTCACCAACATAAATCTCGGAAACTAAGTATGCTAGCTTATTCAAATAAAAAAGTATTTTAAACTAAGTAGGTATATAAGAAGTTTTATTAATTTTTAACCGACTTCAAAAAGGAGGAGGTTCTCAATTCGGTTGTATTTTTTTTTTTATTTTTTTTTTTATTTTTTTTTTTTATGTTTGTTACCTCATATCTCCGTCATTTATGAACCGATTTGAAAAATTCTTTTTTTGTTCGAAAGGGTATACTTCCCGATTGGTCCCATATAAATTTTGTTATGATTAGACCATGAACTTCAGAGATATGGAACGGAACTCCTCATCGGATCAAAGCAAAATTCTCAAATTACTAATATTGCTTTGTTTATATTTGTTGTTGGGAACTGACTACTGGAAAAGAGGAGGGGGTGCGTGTCCCCCCCCTCCCCCCCTTTGGAATGTTTTCATTATATCGTGTAAGGTATCATTTGAAAGGATTTTTGATGCCCGACTACGTCAAAGCCAAAAAGAAGGGTTATGAAGGAGGGGGTTAAAATTTTGACACTAAAACGTATTTAATAAAAAATAAACTTTAAAAAAAAAAGTAAAAACCGACTTCAAAGAAACACTAAAAGGAGTAAAATAATTACCATAATATAAAATTAACAGTTTCAGAAGTCGGTGCAACTCTACACTGAAGCAAATAGAAGCCACCGACTTCTGAAACTGTTAATTTTATATTATGGTAATTATTTTACTCCTTTTAGTGTTTCTTTGAAGTCGGTTTTTACTTTTTTTTTTAAAGTTTATTTTTTATATTTGAGCAGTATTAAATCTTAACTACTTAGACGCAATTTCACCATACAATGTTAGTTTTTAAAGTTCTGTTAAGCTGTCAATGTCAATTTCAATGTACTGTTAAACAGTCTGTTAAAATGTTTAACAGGACATTAATAACTAACAGAGTATGATGAAATTGGGTCTTAATATTATAAATGCGAAAGTAAGTTTGTTTGTTTGTTACCTTTTCACGCCTGAACCACTGAACCGATAATCCTGAAATTTTGCATATACGTTGTCAGGTGTACAGAAACGTACATAGGGTGCCTTACATCCCGAAAAAAAGTACTGTTCCCGAGGAAAATAACAATAACGTTAATAGACGGCGCCACGTGTCTTTCGAATCATGATTGAATTACCTATGTTATTATAGTAGTGTGTTAAGAGTTGATTGTCAAATTCTAAATTAATGCGAGCGAAGCCGCGGGCAAAAGCTAGTAGTCTATCAAATACTTTTTATTTGAATAAACTATCATTTTAAGTTTCCAAGATATTTAGGTTTGTGTGAGTGACCTGGCTTCATTGTTCCCGAGTGTAAAAGGAATTCACACCCACATGAACTTGCTTTCCCGTAATTTGAGGATAGCCCACACATTTCCAATACCCTGTTTATATTGAAATACGTCACTCAATATCGAATATGCCTAGATTTTAATAATGAAGTCAGCCATGTGCTGCGAACATCAAAGACTGGTCCGCTGCAGGCAGGAATTAATAAAGTTACCAAGTTACCGTTATTGGATTTTGGAGGGAAAATTTGAAGCGTCAAAGAGAAGCACGGAAATGACTGATGTATTTTTCCTATTGAAGTCCGCTGCAAAACAAGTAGCGTCCACGGCGCTTTGAAAGGCGAATACGAAAAGGTTTTGCAATCAAAAAAGTTTGAAAAAATAGAGCTTTGATTTTAAAATTGGAAAAGGTAGTGTACCTAGCAGGATGGGAATAGTTGTGTGCCAGGATAAAAGAGGTTTTGAAAATTGTTTTGTGATAGGCGGATCTCATTGGAAACGCCAGTAGAGGACGCCGTTGAAGCACATACATCGATGTTATTGGTGATGTTCTTCAAAAAGGACAGGTGCGTAGTAGGTACTCTCAACTGGCGTGCATGTATGATAAGAGGTATGAACGTGGACGAAGCGAAAGGCACATGTAAGGCTCATAGCATGTGGTGTTCTGTAGTTTCTGCCTACCCCCGTTTGAAAAAGGCGTGAGTTTATGTATGTATATTTTGTAATAATTTTCATCGTCATCATGATGTTGGACTTATCAGAACTTATCTCTTTAAGATTTATAAGATCATTTCAAATACTAGGTAACTATACTTGGGAGCAAATAAATCGAGCCACTTCTATTTTTCACGTAGGTATAATTGTTATTATTTTTGGTATTATGGAACAGATAAATTCTAAACACATATCGCCTAAAAGATTATTTGATAACCTTTACAATGAGGGTAGTTTTTTTGTATTTTGAATTATATAATTCATGAAACCAAAACTAATATTCCAGGACACGTGAAAAAAGGAGTGGCTCGATTTCTTTGCTCCCAAGTGTAGTTGACCCTATAATAGAACAATAAATAGATTGCATTGCTATTAATGTTTTCGATCTCTATCAATAGTAAATATAATCATTATCTTCGTCTGGGTGTGAAAACCTTGGGAATGCATTTGGTCATTGCAGGGTTCCTGTGGGCTTTATTTATTACGAATTATATTTATTACGAATGTTATGTACCCAATAAAGGCTAATTTCAGCGCCGACAAACTAATTTCACATAGAGCGGCTCTCCTATACGATACAATACTTATACGTAGTGATAAAATAATAATGACCAAATTGCATTGTCGAAATTTTCACTCCCGGGCGACGTTATGCAAATTATTTGCGTCTAAATTCTAAGTTAACTCTTCAGCAACAGAAATACAGAAAATTTAAAAACCCGACTCATAATTAAAAGCACTCGCCACTCCGCCAAATGGAAGGTGTAAAATCAAATGAATATTTAAACAGCTCGCTGCAGATTTCTAAACGTAAATTCGCGCCAATTTCATGCGGCGGGAAAAATTCAAAATGGTAGTCACGTCCGTCAACATGGCCGCCGTTCTACTGCACTGAAATAGGCTTCAACGGTTTTGTGTGACTTTTCTCATTTAAAGCTGAATGAAACTGTGCAGTGTGAATATTTAAGTTGCGTTATGAGAGGTTTCCATTTTGAACTGGCTATAATGATGTTTGATGGCTGTTCCGTGGCAGAATATGTGGGCTAGAAAAAATGTATTGTGCGGCCAACCGCATATCCAAATGCATACTATAAATAGTCGCCTATTCGCCCTAACTAAATAAAACCAGGAACTCGTTACCCCTACTTTTTAAATAACCACAGATTTGGTAGTTAGTCAAACACCGCGTTTGGTGAAACATAATTTGTTTCATTATCATAACTGCAAGTAGGCTGCACATCCAGTCGCAACTGTAAACCACAGAACAGACTCTTTATCTGTTCTGTGCTGTAAACTATGCAATTGCCAAATGCAGTTTGAAGGTAATTAGAATGTAGTCAGTGCAACTGCTTGACCACTGCCGACTGGACGTGCAGCCAGCTTGCAGTTGTGATTTCGAATATGAAACGAAATATTTTTCACCAAGCGCGGCGTTATAAATCCCCCAGATCAGCATTCAGCCGAAAGTGGTACACTGCTGAACAAAGACCTCCTCCAAGCAATGCCACATCGACCGGTCCTGTGCTTCTCTCATCCAACGGATTCCCGCGACCTTCACCAGATCATCAGTCCACCTTATGGGAGGCCGATCCACGCTGTGCCTTCCAGTACGCGGTCGCCACTCCAGATCCTTTCGGCTCCATCGGCCATCCGTTCTGCGAGCGATGTGCCCTGCCCACTGCCACTTAAGTTTGGCAATTCTTCGAGCTAAGTCGATTACCTGGGTTCTCCTGCGGATTTCATCATTTCTGATATGATCTCGCAGGGAAACTCCGAGCATAGTCCTCTTAATTGCCCTTTGGATGACGTTGAGCCTTCTTATGAGGCCCATTACGAGCGACCATGTTTTAGTGCCGTAAGTGATCACTGACAACACGCACTGGTCAAAGACTTTCGTCTTGAGACACTGCGGTAGTTGGGACGAAAATATATTGGTTTCCCGAACGCTGCCCATCCGAGTTGGATTCGACGATTACCGTAACCTAATTCTTCTGTAGCGAGGTGTGAGGCAGGGAGACGTCATCTCTCCGAAACTGTTCACCGCTGCATTGGAGGATGTCTTCAAGGTTCTGGGCTGGAAAGGTCTAGGCATCAACCTTGACGGCGAGTCTTATACCCCCAGATGGAGAATGATAATTGATACCAATAAGGAATTCAGATGCATATTTGCAGACACGTTCAACGCATTAGGCAATACGGTTTTATTGTTTAACGATCATTTTTTGTTTCTGATTGTGTAATAATCTTTTTTTCTTCTTTTTTCTCTAACTTATAAACGTTTTGGCCTTTTTAATGTGAGGTTATGTTGTCATTTAAATAAATAAATGCGATATCATTTTAACTTCGAATATTTTTTTCCGATCTTTAGACTCTTTTTACCCTAAGGTGAGTCGTGACAGCTCGGTCACTTCGTAAAGTAGCCGTAAGGAGACTGTTATTGAAAAAACGTATACGACATCATCAAACCCATAAAAGGGCTAAACAGGGTTAATTCTTCTTCTATCGTGTCGGCACGAGCTATACGAGAATAGGTCATGCCGTAGTGAAAAGATTAGCCAGTCAGCAAGGTTGGTAGCGGGGCTGACTGCCCAGGGTGCGCCGGACGTACTTAAGTATCGTCACTCGTGGAGGCTCTTTTCATGCACCCCCAGGGTTAATTGAAAAACACCAACAACCTCTTACGGGGTTATTGTAATCATCATTATGAACAACTTTTACTATGGGACCAAATCTGAAATCGCAAAAAAAAAACAGCTGTTCCCTACATTTATGTTCGCTTAGCTCGTCAAAATTTAGGAAACAGCTGATTTTTTTTTCGCGATTTCCGATTTGTTGAATTGATATATGACGGAATTATGCCCGAACATACATAACAAAAAAAATATATAAACGTCCGAATTGAGAACCTCCTCCTTTTTGAAGTCGGTTAAAAAAACAAAACCAATCAAACGTTTTCGCAAACAAAAACTGACTGACAGTTATGAGTTGTGGTTCGTTTGCGTTTGCGTTTGGTAACAATTTTGTTAGTCGCCTTGGCTCTCTGGAATCAACTTACGGTAAAAAGGGTTTTGTGAGAAATGCGAAGTACGTGTCTAATAAAACAATATAACAATAAATAGTAAACATTGTGATTCTACGCGGGCGTTCTATGCATTACTCAGTCAGGAGGCGTATCAAATATACGACGGAATTGCCCAAGTGAAACTAGATACTAAAATGACATTTCCTTTATAGTTATGGCTAGTGGATAGATCTATTAAAGCGGGGCATTACGTGGCATATCGTGTTTACGTAAGAAGTGAGTTATTTATATGAGTATGAGTTGATCTCTCATTGTATAAGCTTTCCTAACAAAGAGAGGTCAGCTTATACTGGACTTTATAGCTTGATATGTAGCCGTGTGTACTAGGATTACATTTCCTGATACGCTTTTTTTCGTTTTTGTGGAGATATTATAATATTTTTACAATTATTAAGTAAGAAGTCGGCAAAGAAAGGAGTAGCCTTTTCATCGTCTGTGGGCGCCGTAAAAGGTGAGTAAAAGATGACTTCAAAAGGGAATACACTAGCGTCTGTTAATAACAACAAAACATAGGGATTATCAGCCGTTTTCAAAAACATATCTATCAGCGGTTTACTCTACTTGAAATAGATAAACGTACAATGTAATATACGATTTACCATTTACTTTTCTTATTATAATTTACTAGTAGGTATGTGATATTTAAATGAGAAAAATAAATTTATCGAGAAAGCAAATATTATATATGTCGAATATCAGAGAGGTGGTTAATTTTTAAAAATGTGCAGAACCGCTAACCTTATTCAGGTCATCGGTTCTGCTATAGCTATAACTCATCTAACATTTAAACTACATAGGCAAATAGTTAATTCAATATTAAGATTTAGAAACACAAGCTAACAAACTATTTAAATCAAGGGAATTTAGTAATGAAAAATAAATAAAGCAGGTAATCCAATAATTTTTAATCAAACTGACATAGGTTCTACTTACAATGTTTTTATTCCAAAATTTCGGAGCAAAGTGAGCTCCCAACTCAATTCACTTGTCAGGCGCACCGTCATACGCCCCACCAGTCTGAACATTTAAAACACAGCATTGCAAACTGTTTTAGTTCTACTGCAAATTCGATAGATGGCGTTACAATAGCCTGATATTTAATAAATTTAGGAACTTACTGTTTACTACGCAATGCTTTAAATGTTCAGGTTTAATTCAAGCTATTTTACAAATAATCAAAACTAGAAAGATTTTTACATAAGCCAAAATATAGAAATCATATTTAGGTACTTACTTATGAACACAATCAAGTAGTCACAATTATTACTAATTAAATATGGAATTGTTTATTTACAAACGTAGAACTTCTCTAAATGTTGATATTGATTTAATAAATTATAAATGAGAACTTAGATAATAATTTTGCAGTAAATCAACTTATAATTTTATACCCAAATAATCTTCGCGGCGACACGGCCATACTGATGCGCGATGCGTGCTCTGCATCGCTCCAGGTCTCTTCTGTAATAGAAATATTAATATTGTGAGGCTTGGCACTTCCACAGTACACACAAACCTATAGTCGTAAGAACTTCAGAAAAATAAGTTCATTCATTTATATTCACTGCTCACTCCACGTGACCGCAGATCAAGTTACTATTTTATGATAGGTATGTAATAGAAAGATTAATATTGTGAGGCTTGGCACTTCCACAGTACACACAAACCTATAGTCGTAAGAACTTCAGAAAAATAAGTTCATTCATTTATATTCACTGCTCACTCCACGTGACCGCAGATCAAGTTACTATTTTATGATATGTATTACTGCTCATTCCACATGACAACAGTAAGAAAATTATAAGTATTTTCAAAAGGGAAGGATTGGTGGGTGATAGGTTGATGCTGTATAAAACAGAGGCTCTAAAGGATCATGGGATAGGTTGATGCTGTGCTCTAGGCGGTCTCGTACACCGTGGTACACAGGGGAATATAATTCTTTTAGGATAGGCTTATTAATGGCTTACTGGACGGCTCCACACGCCAGTAGCATCTTTTCATAGTAACAAATTGGTTGGCCTTTTAATGGCTCTTTTGTCAATTTTTGTCAGCACAACAAACGTTCGACTGTACTACATACCACATAGTGCAGTTATTAAATAATCAGTATGAAAGATTCTCACCGGGTTTATTTGAAGTCTTCTAATTTGTGGAGCTGGAAAATCCATGTTGTTCGTTTGCTGGCGACAATGCTTCCGACGTGGTTAGCAGGTGCGACACCATCATCGCACTGGAAGGTCCGGCTTGCTGATCGTCTGGAGGCGACACGGCCGCCTGGGTGGTTCCTCCTGGTTGAGGGGCGCGCCGTAGTTGATCGTGTGCAACCTTACGAGGTCGCCCATGGTGTCCCACTACTTTTTTTACGAGATAGCGGTCATTTTCGAGAACCCTGTGAACTTCGTAAGGAACACTGAATTTTAAGTCAAGGGAAGTCTGGTTTCTGGGGTTATTTTTTATCAAGACAAAATCGCCCCGTTGAAAACGGTGTATTTTAGCACGGCCTTTGTCAAACCTCGCTTTGTCTTTAGCAGATACTTCTGCCATTCTTTGTTGAACGTGACGTTCAAGGGCTTCAATGTCAATTAATTTATTGTCGAGGTTAACCAGGTTTAGTAACTCTGCTGGAACACAGTTTTGACGTCGAGTTAGTAGCGTAAGTGGAGCAGTACCTGTGGTTCTATGTACGGTGCAGTTTAAGGCAAGTTGAAGGGTTTCTAATGCTGTGTGCCAGTCTGGAGTCTCATAATTTTTTATCATAATGAGACCATTCTTCAATGTCGCCATCACCCGCTCCACTTGTCCGTTTGCTCTGCTCACGCCTGGTGCTATAGAGTGTATTTCTATACCAAACATGTCGCAATAACTTTTATATTCGCCTAAAAACTCGCGTCCCCCGTCTACGACAACTTTCCTTGGAGCCCCAAACAGGTGGACGACTTGTTTCAGGGCCGCCAAAGTGCTGTGATGACTTTTGTCATTACTGTGGCGTAGTAAAACATACTTTGTGAAAGCGTCTACTGTAACCACAACATACTCTTGTTCATCAGAGGTACCCAACTTACCCGTGATGTCCATATGAATTACTTCAAATGGCACTGTTGGCTTGGTAATAGGATGTAACTCTACCTGCGTAGCTCCGGATGTTTGTTTCGACGTTCTGCATACAACGCAGTTGTCCACAAAGTCTCTGACGGTGCTGCTCATTTTATCGAAATAATAAGTTTCCCTAATTTTGTGAAGAGTCTTCTCCCAGCCCAGATGTTTGAGAGCGCTATGAAATGTATTAATGAGGCTCCACTGGAAAGACTTGGGGACAACAATCAATTTCTGTATCCCTGAAATGGCGTCTCGCCTCTCAAATTTAAGAACATTACCTTCGAGATGGTATCCGGGGACATCTTCTCCGTTGTGCAGGGCATCTATGATGGGCCGCAATTGGTCATCGCGTCGCTGTTCAACATTTACCCAGTCCAGGTTATTGGTCATGACGTTGACAGTCAGAGGATCCGGATTTCTGCTCAGGAAATCTGCGTGCTGCATCCGCTCGCCCTTCCTGTATTCTATGTCAAATTCGTAATTTTGGAGATAAGCCCACCATCTATGAATGCGGGGTAGTAAGTCCTTTTTGTGCTTCGAGGCTTTGAGCGCGTTGCAGTCGGTAATCACCTTGAACTGGCGTCCATAAAGGAAATGCCGGAAATGTTTGACTGCTCGAACTACGGCCAGCGTCTCGAGCTCGTAAGAGTGGTACCTACTTTCTGTCTCTGTCGTACGCATGCTAAAGTAGGCTACCACGTGCTGCCGTCCGTTAATAATCTGAACGAGTATCGCTCCGAAACCGAGGCTGCTCGCGTCGGTGAATAGTTCAACCGGTTCCCCTTCTTGAAATATCGTAAGGACCGGTGTGGAAGTTAGGTGATGAATGATCTTTTGACGTGCCTCTTCATGAACATGAGTCCATTGCCACCTAGCGCCTTGTTTAGTTAATTTATATAGGGGAGCCATAGTACGCGCGAAATCAGGTATAAAGCGACGAAAGTACCCTGCAAGCCCGTTAAATTGACGTACCTGTTTTACATTAGTCGGTACTGGGGCCTTTAGTAAGGCTTCGACCTTTTTAGGACTGGGACGAACTTGACCGTTTTCTACCACGTTACCGAGATACTCTATTGATCGCTTAAAGAAAAGACACTTATCTATGTTAACCGAAAATCCTGATTCACGTAATGCACCTAGAACTCTTTCTAAATGTCGGAGACCAGATGGAAAGTCGCGGCATTTACTGATGACGTCATCTATATAGACCTGAGCTACGCTATCATTATGGGCTTTGTCTGCACTACCTGGACTCAAGAGAGGCCCTAGGGCACGATTTATGCACCTTTGATATACAGAAGGCGCATTACACAACCCGAATGGCATGGTTTTGTACTCAAAGAGACCGTCTGGAGTAACAAAGGCAGTCTTTTCAATTGAATCAGCAGCGATCCGGATCTGATGGAACCCAGATGCCATATCAAGAGTTGTGTAGTATTGACCACCTGCCAATTGATCGATTTGATCGGCGATCAAAGGTAGCGGGTAATGATCGCGTATAGTGTTCGCATTTAATTCTCGGTAATCTACGCACATGCGATCGTCACCATTCTTCTTTTTTACTAATATTATCGGACTCGAATATGGAGATTTGCTTTCCCGCACAATATCATTATCAATTAACTCTGTAACAATTTTCTTAACCTTTTCACGTTCAACTGGACTTAACCTATAGGGCCTTCGTTCGACGAACTTGTCTGGGTTTTTTAAACGAATTTCTAATTGGCCCGTATTGACACGAGTTTTTGAAAAACCGCGCGTGAAATTTTCCGAATATTTATTGAGTAGAATAAACAGTTGGTCAATTTCAGATTCATTAGTTAGGTCATGATTAATGTTATCAAATAAACCGGCTTTCGATTGCACGTGCATGACGCGGGTTTGGGGACACAAAGTCGCGCTATTTTGAGTAACGATTACACTTAATCCTGTTTTGCCTAAAAGATTCGCTCCTATCAATACACCTGACGTCATTTCGTAGTCGGGTAAAATATGAAATTCGATCTCGATATTTATATTGTCAATAACACATACTGTGGTCAACATGCTCGTGGAGACTACCGGAAACGGACCTATCCCGCGTAAATAATTAACCGCTTGTAGTCGACGCCCTGGTAACTTATTCGCAATAGATTCGCACATAATAGAGCACTCGGCGCCACTATCGAAGACCGTATCAATAACGATGTCACCTACTCGCATACGCATAGTGTTCAAAATTGATTTTCTGTTTAAAACTGAATTTACATTAGACGTTATCTGTTTTTCCCGACGATAACACGTATCAAATGTATGGCCAACTTTTGAGCAAAACGAACAGACCCTATTATCGCTCTGTTTAGGTAACGAAGTCGCTGATGCATTAGGAGTTTTCTCAGTAGTCCGCTTGTCTAAATCTATTGGCGTATTTTTATAACGACAATCACGAAACAAGTGCCCTGACTTTCTACAAAAGCTGCAATAAGGAACGTTCCGATTATCAATAGCGTATCTCAAACGTTTAGATGGTGGTTGATTTTGATTTGAATTTTGATTACTTGGACGCTTAACACGAATAGAAGAGGCAACGGAAATTAACTCTGGCACTGAGGTAGCCCTGGCATTCATCAGTTCAATCCTAAGGCGTTCGTCACTAATTGATCCTATCACCGCTTCCACTGCGTCATTATCATCGAGCTTATCTTTAGTAACACGTCTCCACAAAATCCACGACCGTGATATAAACTCCGCAATGTCTTTAGAAGAGTCATAATTATGTTCCCTAAACTTCAGCACATCCCGCGAGTATCGGTTTTCAGGCTCAAATGTTGTAATAATATTTTGACGCAACTCGTCCCATGTGGACGTTGTGACGAGCCAGGTATCAGCCCAAATTTTAGCGCGACCTTTAAGCAAGCTAGCCACTTTCATACGAATATCATAGTCACTGAGCTGATAGTTAGTCTTAGCCGTGGAGATATGATTACACCACTCGCGGACACCAACGTTACTGTCTGGGTCGTATGAAGGTAGGAACACATCAGTAATTTTAACTTTCTCGGGCTGCTTTAACAGTCTTTCACTTATATTTTGCATCATTGTAATCATTTGTAGGTAAAATTCAGGTTGTACGTTACCGCCCTGCTGTTGTAGCGGCGCCCCGTTGGTAGATATGCTTGGTCCGGGATCGCCTGGTCCAGACACGGTGCACGTTGGCGTAGTCGGTGCCGTTGAGGCGATCTGGTCTTGAGCATCCATCGTGGCACGTAGAACAACTCGTTAAATGTAGTTAGAATCTGAAAAATATAACACGGACAGAAAAGGTAGGTTCGAATCCCACTTCTGATGTCGAATATCAGAGAGGTGGTTAATTTTTAAAAATGTGCAGAACCGCTAACCTTATTCAGGTCATCGGTTCTGCTATAGCTATAACTCATCTAACATTTAAACTACATAGGCAAATAGTTAATTCAATATTAAGATTTAGAAACACAAGCTAACAAACTATTTAAATCAAGGGAATTTAGTAATGAAAAATAAATAAAGCAGGTAATCCAATAATTTTTAATCAAACTGACATAGGTTCTACTTACAATGTTTTTATTCCAAAATTTCGGAGCAAAGTGAGCTCCCAACTCAATTCACTTGTCAGGCGCACCGTCATACGCCCCACCAGTCTGAACATTTAAAACACAGCATTGCAAACTGTTTTAGTTCTACTGCAAATTCGATAGATGGCGTTACAATAGCCTGATATTTAATAAATTTAGGAACTTACTGTTTACTACGCAATGCTTTAAATGTTCAGGTTTAATTCAAGCTATTTTACAAATAATCAAAACTAGAAAGATTTTTACATAAGCCAAAATATAGAAATCATATTTAGGTACTTACTTATGAACACAATCAAGTAGTCACAATTATTACTAATTAAATATGGAATTGTTTATTTACAAACGTAGAACTTCTCTAAATGTTGATATTGATTTAATAAATTATAAATGAGAACTTAGATAATAATTTTGCAGTAAATCAACTTATAATTTTATACCCAAATAATCTTCGCGGCGACATAATTATATATAAAAATCCTAGTGTATTCAGTTCCAGGAATTCAATATAGCTCGAGGCATTATTGCATCGGACGTGCTTCAGGAAATATTATTACTCAGAATATAGTTTTGTTTCTTTTCCTGGATTTAAAAGAACCTTGTTTAGACGACTACCTCGTTGGTTTAGTGGTGCGTGAGGTCCTGGGGGCCTACTCCCTAAGTCCGTCAACGAAGCTAGTCGCCCGTCCGAAAGTAGCCCGAAACGTAGGAGTGAACAAAACAAGTGTCAAGTTCAACTTTTCGGACTGGCAAAAACACATCGGTAGTAGGGACAACTGTCAAATCGTGTTGTCATTCATTCTTAGTTCGGGCCCCGAAATAATCGTATATCCGTATCCGTGATACGGAGTAGGAAACGCTCGTAACTAAGGCCGAAATAACGGATTTTGTGATTAGGGAGTAGGTAGACACCTGGGTTCGATCCCCAGGTTGGGTAAAAAATTATTGGAATTTCTCAGATTTGAGTCCGGTGGATGGCAATAGGCTCGCCCCCTATTACATGGGATTTAAATATAACGGCGAAATTTAATGAGGGTGTTACTATACCCTTCTGTCCAACCCTTCGGGGAATACATGCGTGATGCATATCATCATCATTTTTTTAAAAGAACTATTTTTCATTATTTTATAAATCCTTTTGGTTTTCAGCTTTTCCCGGTAAGGCTAAGAACTCACGAAGCGGTTTTCACCCGCACCCGCCGCGGTCGCGGAACAGCTGTTTTATTTCCAAACTCACGAGACCGGAGTTCTGTGCGGTTACGCAGCCGTCGCGGTTGCGATTATCGCTCGCAAACTTGGCGGGCGATTATCGCAAGACGGGCGGTTGCAAAACGGGCAGTTATTTACGATCAGATAGTTTAGTTGAGTTCCAGACCGCCACACCAGAAACGACCTGTTGCTTTATACTTACTTCACAGAAAGAAAAATGGAAACTGCTCTTCAAAAACAACTTACGTCGGATTTCTGTACCCCCGCCACCCACCTCGGTCGCCCGCCAACCGATCGCAGAGCGCGCGAGCGCAACCCGCCGAGGCTGCGGGTGACCGCGACCCGCGCGATTCTACTACTAGTTGTCCGCCGGTGCAGCGGGAACCGCAAACAATCGCACACGCCGCGGGCGTAAAACGCGTCATGAAATGTGCTTTAATTTTTTACATATAAATCTGCATTCTACAGAAGCTGCGGGACCGCAACCGCGGAGGGCGCGGGCGAAAACCGCTTCGTGAGTTCTTAGCCTGAGTCATATCGTTTGACTCGTTTCTTTTAAAGAACGAAGCTCCAAGTAAGTAAGTACCTTTAATATCCTTGTCCAGGTAAAACAAAGCAGAATAATCTGTAGATACGGAAATAACAGTCTCTGTACCTAAAACTTTATAAAAAGTCCGGAACAGCCCGGAAATCGAAATAGGACTCCCTATTGTCCGTATTAAATTCCCCGGGGTCGTAAAAATTCGGATTTCATTTCAACTTTAAATGAAATTATGTTTCGGTGTTTTTAAAATAGTATATGTTTTATTTGGTTTTAGTTTTCTAACTTTAACGGAAAACTTTTTAGCACATAATTTTAAATAACTTGTTTGTTTATAATTCAAAATCGTCCAAAATCGAGTTATTGTATTCTTCGTTAGCGCGGCAGTACTTACTACATAATGCTTCCCCATTTTACGCCATTTTTTTGTGTGTGTTTGTACTTTTCGTTTCAAGTAACATAAATAATATTTCAAAAGTATCCGAACTAAACAAAGGATCTCAATTCAAGTCAAGCGTATTAACGATTAACCTCAATATTAGACAATTCAAACTTAATGCATGATATGTGTTCACGCATCAACCGCGTGACCATGTAGGCGGACGACGCCGGCGGCTGAGGCGCGGGCGCGGGGTGAAACAGCCGGAGCGGGGCGAGTGACGGCGGCGGCCGACGACACTTCCCGATCGGTCGAGACGAACGACTCGCGTCCAGAAAAATGACGTTTTAGTTATTTATCGAAAGCTTAGGGTAGTTCACTAGTTATTGGACGCGATTAGTGAATGGACACTTCGCTCTTTTACGGATTTTATAAGAACTACAAGCGATGTTTGAAGCATTCAAGCAAGTGTTATTTATCTTACGTGTCTCCAAAGTCGATCTTAATATTTGAAATAACCAATAGATGCCGAAATTGGCAGTTAAAAAATATTAATGTAGTGGTCGCGACGCAGTGTCAAATTCTCGTCAAAAATAAATAAATTTGCTAAGGACAAGGACTGACAAAATAGTAAAAAAATCTTGTTTTTTGATTGTTTGGGACAAATTGCATTAAATATATGGTAGCTTATATTGTTTTACACGTTATTTCAAAACGTAATCTTAATGTTTTGTAATTTGAGATTATTATCCCATGTCCAAGGACTGTATGTTAATATATTTAGTGATTTAGTGATTGGACATCCTGTCCAATTACTAGTATTGAAAGAAACTTTTTTTTTTCAATTTTATGCTTTCTTTGTGTGTGTTTAAGTTATAAAAAAATTATAAAAAAATCTTACTTTTCTGCTAGCTTATTTAGCAGTCATTGGACACTGTCCAATGACTATCATTTACGTTTATATTCAGTCATTGGACGCTACTGTCCAATGACTGTCTAATGTATGTCCAATGATTGGTTGCAGAAATAGATAGACAAGACAAGATGCCTAAAATTTAAAAAAAAGAACCTTACAGTTCTGAGAGCTTACGTAAAGCTTTGCAAGAAGTTCGAAATGGCGGAAAAATTCGTGAAATTTACCCAAGTACATAGTACAGTACTAAGTACATAGTAAGGAAGTATTCCTAAATCCACTCTTCATTTTAAAATAAAACATCCTGAACACTATGTTCGCATAACTCGTCAAAATGTAGGGGACAGCTGTTTTTTTTCACGATTTCAGGTTTGGTCCCATAGTAAAAGTTGTTCATAATGATGAGTACAGAGAGTAAGAGGTTGTTAGTGTTTTTCCAATAATCCTGTATAAAACACTTGACTTTAGTTCAGTTTATTATTTTTAAAGTTGTCTAGTGACAAAAACCTAATTTAGATTTGTTTTTAGTTAGTAAAAGAGCATTTTAAAATCAATTAACGCCATCGTAAATTCTGTCCAATGACTCAAATAAATGTCCAATTGACTGCAAATGCTGTCCAATAACTGTGTTTTTTGGCACTTTAAAAAAAATATTATTTTAAATATATTGTACGTTATAATATTGTGTTTTAACAACATGAAATAGAGAGATCCACTTTCCAACTATTGATTTATTTTTATGGTATGTCCTGCATTTTTGTAATACTGGAGTAAAAAAAAAAAAAGTTTAAATTCGCTTAACTGTCCATTGACTCGTGAGTTACCCTACTTACTTATTGTAATTACTTAGTCATAATATTATACAATTATCAGAAAATACAGTCCATTCATTTACACAACAACCTGAGCTCCCGAACAATGGTCCTTCTACCGGGAATAATCCAGGAGTAAACAAGAATAAGTCATCAAGAAAAACGTTGAAGTGGATTCGAATCTTAGATTCGAATGTTAACCGTCACCGATCAGCAAATTCACCGTTACAGCGGGAAGAAGTCAACCAGTGAAACGGTCAAGGACCTCTGTGAGTTCGTTCCAATTATTTACCTTGTTCCTAGACATCCATTTCACATAATAATGTGTTTTTAAAATCTTTTTTTCTTCCCACTATCGATTATTTCGCCTTTATTTGAGACAGACATAAGCAGTGTTAAAAATAATTTGCAGGCGTGGTACATCGTGCATGTTTTACTATGCTAACGGGTGGCTTAGAGGCTTAGGTATATCTATAGCGGGATTTGTCAGTGCGCCGTACCTGCAAACTAGTGCAAACCGGTTATCTTAAACGGCGACGCACCTCCTTTGTTCTCAGCTGTGCTTGCTACCGTCTTTATTTTTTATGCAATTTATCGGTTAATTAGTCAGCTGGCTGTTCTTTTGTACTGATTTGTTCGATAATTTGCTACTTGCATTGAGACGTCTTGCTTTAAAATAAACAGTATTTTTTTGGCTTTGAATTAATTTCAAATCTTAACAGTTTTTTAAGTCTTCAATTCTCAAAATTAAAAGCAACATGGATATCGATAAATTAATAAAACAGCGCAGTGGCATTAAAGCTAAACTTACCAACTTTGAAAAGTATATTACTATGCTTTCTTCGTCAAAGCTTATATCCGAACTTCAAAGGATTGATTTAGAAGGTCGCTTGAGCAAATTTGAAGCTTTGTACGATATTTTCGATGCATTACAGATGGAGATCGAGTTAGCGTCAGCGAACCCCGAAGACGAGTACGTGGAACGAAATCAGATTGAAGAACGGTACCACTCATTGATCGCCAACGCGCGCAGTCAGCTCCGGTCCAGCGGCCCGGAGCGTAAGGGGTCGGAGACGGGCACTACAATGGACTCCAAATCAGGTGCATCGTTTAAAAATGGCTTTGTTCGCTTACCTAAAATTGATTTACCGCACTTTGACGGGAGCTACCAGTACTGGCTAGAATTTAGAGATACCTTCATATCATTGATACATAACAGCGATTGTATCGACGGAATAAATAAGTTTCATTACCTCCGGGCATCCCTTAAGGGTCGTGCGGCGGAGGTAATTAAGAATATTGATTTTAAAGATGAAAATTATGTGATTGCTTGGGACTTACTGTGTGATCGCTACAACAACAATCGCCTGTTAATTAATAATCATGTGCAGGCTCTATTCGATGTAGAACCTATAACGAAGGAATCATCAGCTTCTTTGCGACGTCTTATCGATGTCATAAATAAAAATCTACGGGCACTTAAGACTTTAAAGGAGCCGACAGAGTATTGGGATACTCTGATAATATTTATGATGTCTAGAAAGTTAGATGTAAATACAAACCGAAAATGGGAAGAGTACCGCAATGCATTGTCTGAATCTCCTACTTTGGCGAAACTAATTTCATTTATTAATGGGAGGGCTGATCTCTTAGAAACATTAGAGGTTAATCAAAATAAGTCGAGCACTAGTGTCAATAATAAACAAAAATCTTTTATTATTGCAAGTACCAAAGAGAATCAGAATACCCACATAGAAAGGATGAACAATAAGTTAGAAAATGACAAGGCACATAGTAATAATTTACATAACAAATTAAAATGTCCATTATGTTCTAACGATCATCTTTTATACACATGTGATTTATTTAAAAGTTTACCTACTGAAACACGCATACAAAAGGCTAAGGAACTACGTGTCTGTCTAAATTGTTTGCGCTCGAGTCATATCACCAAGAAATGTCGATTAGCTGGTTGCAAATATTGCAAATCCAGGCATAATACTCTCTTGCATGTTGAACCGACTGAGCAGCCTCATCAAGACCCGATGCCTTCAGCGTCAAATAGTGTCGCCTTACCAATCGATACTACAAATAGTGTCGTCTTATCAGCTGATACTATACACCATACTAGTACATCCAATGTGTTACTGTCCACAGCTATGGTGAAAGCGGTGAGCAACAGCGGTGAGAAAGTCAACGCGCGAATCCTGCTCGATAACGGCAGCACCGCCAACTTTATGACGGAAAGCCTCTGCACCAAACTGGATTTGTTACGACGTAAGACTACCTCCACTGTCACAGGTATCAACCAACAGTCTTCCTACAGTACACAGTCTTGCAATCTAAATATTGAGTCTTATAATGGTGACTATAGGATTAATTTGGACTGCCTAATTTTGCCTGAGATTACTAAACGTTTGCCAGCCTCTTATGTCGATACGAAGAACATTTCTATTCCGTCAAGCCTTCGGTTAGCTGACCCTACATTTAATGTTCCTGCTGTCATTGACATCTTAGTAGGCGCAGAAATATTTTGGAGTGTTATAGGCACTGCTGCGATAGATTTAGGCAAGCGCATGCCTAAGCTATATGAAACCAAATTTGGTTGGATAGTTTCTGGTCCAGTTTCTCAGCTTCGTTCGTCTTTAAAAAAGGGCTCACATTTGTGTAATTTAGCCCATTCAACCGAACAACCTGATTTAACAAGGTTTTGGGAGCTGGACTCCATCTCTTCTAAGCACGCCCTGTCTCAAGAAGAACGGGAGTGTGAATTAAGTTTCAAACAAAAAACTATTCGTAATGATAGTGGCAAATTTATTGTTACCATGCCTTTGAAAACTGATCCAAGCGTATTAGGCGACTCGTACAATATGGCAAAACACCGTTTTCTGTCGTTAGAACGTCGCTTTCAACGGGAACCAGAATTCAAGGCCAGATATATCGAATTTATGAATGAGTACGAAAGCCTTGGTCATAGAGTGAAGTTAACAACTCAAGGCCTCATTCAAACAAGTGCACCGAATACTTCATCCCTCATCATGGAGTAATTCGCGAATCCAGTACGACAACGAAGCTGAGAGCTGTATTTGACGCATCTGCCACCACCTCTTCCAAGATATCGCTTAACGATATTCTAATGGTAGGGCCTAAGGTACAGGATGATTTATTTTCAATATTGTTAAGATTTCGACAACATAAATATGTTGTTACTGGTGATATCGAAAAAATGTATCGTTGTATAGAAGTGACTCATTCGCAACGATCATTACTGCAAATTATTTTTAGAAAAGATCCCAAGGAACCATTAAAAACGTTTAGATTAAATACAGTCACTTATGGGACATCATCTGCACCTTATCTAGCAACAAAGTGTCTGGTGAGTCTTGCGGATGATGCTACCACAGACAACGTGAGGTCTGCAATTGCACGGGATTTTTATGTAGATGATTATTTGGGCGGAGGTTCGACTATATCAGAAACTATAGATCTAGTGAAACAAATTAATTCAATTCTCTCATCTGCTCATTTTTTTCTGCGTAAGTGGCAATCTAATAGTCCAGAAATTCTCGAAGAAATAGCTGGTAACTCAGGTAAATCTGGTTCACTAGACTTGTCCAGTCACTCCCAGTCATCGAATAAAACTCTGGGTCTGCACTGGTTTTCCAACACTGACACATTATCCTTCTCAATTAATATTTCCGCAAAGGAAAAAATAACAAAGCGACACATTCTTTCAGTGATTAGTCAAGTGTTCGATCCGCTAGGACTGGTTGGCCCTTGTATTGTGGAAGCAAAGTTAATAATGCAGCGACTATGGGTTAAACAGTTCGAATGGGACGACGAAGTCTCGTCTGAGATAGTCGAAATGTGGTCTACTTTTGTTCGCACACTTCCTAGTCTAAACAGCTTAAATATTCCACGATGGGTCTGCTGCAACCCAGCGGTGGAACATGAATTGCATATTTTTTGCGACGCGTCAGAAAAGGCGTATGGCGCACGCATATATGTTCGATCAGTATGTAGTGATGGATCAGTAAAGGTACAACTTTTGGTGTCCAAAAATCGTGTAGCACCAATAAAGACTGTAACTATTCCGCGCCTTGAGCTTTGTGCTGCGCTATTAGGTGCAAGACTGTGTGCTACCGTAACAGAATCCTTGACTATGCCCATAGATAAGCGATTATTTTGGAGCGACTCGATGATCGTGTTGGGGTGGCTCAACATATTACCAAATCAACTAAAACCCTTTGTACGTAATCGAGTCGCCGAAATTCAGGAAAGCACTGCTGGAGATCGGTAGAGGTATGTACCGTCGAAGGACAATCCGGCGGACCTAGTTTCTCGCGGGGCGAGGGCCGATTCCATCGGTGCATGCTCGTTATGGTGGACGGGCCCTAGTTTCTTACACAGCCGCGAAAGTAGCTGGCCTATTATGCCCTGTAATAGCGTTAACCAAAATCTACCTGAAGTAGTGTGTAATTTTATTGATCAAGTTGACACTATTATTAATTCTAATCAATCATCTAACAATTCAATAATTCAGTCATTAATTCAAAATAATTCTAATTTCAATCGTCTTCAAAGAATCATTGCCTACATCTATAGATTCATTCATAATTTAAAAAATTCTAATTGTAAACTGCAAGGTTCGCTTTCTACTGATGAATTAGATAACGCTTTAACATGTTTACTACATAGTGCACAAGCAGAGATGTTTCCAATAGAGTGCAATATTTTGAAGTCGGGAAAATCACTGCCTCATAAAAATCGTTTAATTTCGTTGACACCATTTGTAGATACAAAGGGAATTGTACGCGTAGGAGGCAGGCTTGATAATTCACCATACGATTATAATACAAAATATCCCATCTTACTTTGTAGTAAACATCACCTTACTAGAATTCTGTTTCATATGCAACATAAAAAGTTGCTTCACGCTGGTCCACAGTTGTTATTGGCAAACATGCGACTTAACTATTGGCCTTTAGGCGGCAGGAATCTTGCCAAGACTGTTGTCAAACAATGTTTAAAATGTTTTAGATATAAGTGTAAAATTATACAACCAATGATGGGTCAACTTCCATGCTCCAGAACCAATATTAAATTTCCATTTTTTAACTCTAGCGTTGACTATGCTGGCCCAGTGCTGATAGCTGACCGAAAGGGTCGCGGTTGTAAGCTTACAAAGTCCTATTTATGCATCTTCGTTTGTCATGCAACAAAGGCGGTCCATTTGGAGCTCGTCACCGTCCTTACAAAAGAAGGCTTTATTGCAGCTCTGAATCGTTTCACGTCTCGTCGTGGTAAACCTCAAAGCATACTATCAGATAACGGCACGAACTTTGTTGGGGCTGATAATGATTTAAAACGAATCATTACTGACGCTGATGTTGCATCTGAAATGGCAGAGCAAGGCATTAAATTTGTTTTTGCTCCTCCTTATTCCCCTCACTTTAATGGCATGGCTGAAGCTGCAGTAAGGTCCACCAAGATCCATCTAAGAAAGTTGCTAAGTCTCACCAACTTCACTTACGAAGAACTGGCAACCTGTTTGTGTCAAATAGAGGCTGTTCTCAATTCCCGTCCTCTAACTCCCTTGTCCTGTGACCCATCCGATTTGTCTGTCCTCACTCCTTCCCATTTTTTAATTGGACGAACACTCACGTCTATACCGTGTTCACAGGTTCCTGACAAAACCATCAGCTGCTTAGACCGCTTCAAAAGGATTGAATACGTTCGTCAACACTTCTGGCAGCGTTTCTCTAATGAATATGTTTCATTACTTCAACAGAAAACCAAATGGTCAGTCGCTTCAGATAGGAAGCTCAGAGAAGGAACACTTGTACTCATCCGAGAGAAGGCGCTTCCACCACTTGTTTGGGCACTTGGTCGTGTAGTACGAACCTATGCAGGTGTCGACGGCATCACACGCGTGGCAGACGTGAAGACAAAGGGAGGAGTCATCACAAGAGGGTTTAACAATATTTGCCCTCTTCCCTTCGAAGACGTCAACAGGCGGGAGGATGTTCACGCATCAACCGCGTGACCATGTAGGCGGACGACGCCGGCGGCTGAGGCGCGGGCGCGGGGTGAAACAGCCGGAGCGGGGCGAGTGACGGCGGCGGCCGACACTTCCCGATCGGTCGAGACGAACGACTCGCGTCCAGAAAAATGACGTTTTAGTTATTTATCGAAAGCTTACTTACTTATTGTAATTACTTAGTCATAATATTATACAATTATCAGAAAATACAGTCCATTCATTTACACAACAACCTGAGCTCCCGAACAATATGTATGTAAATAATAATGTCTCTCAGAACGATGATTGACGCCACCACGTGATTGATATGAATCCCTAAGGTCTGAATTACACAGAAACGGCATAACGCTAACGTATCAAATCCGCTCCTGTCGGCAGCAATGGGCAAGCGCTCTTAAGCGTGAATTACACAGAAACGGCATAAGACGCAGGCACGGCGCAGGCGCGTCACTTTCATACATTTTTCGTGTCATTTCATTTTTTTTTCGCACAGAATATATGAAAGCGACGCGCCTGTGCCGTGCCTGCGTCTTATGCCGTTTCTGTGTAATTCACGCTTAAGAGCGCTTGCCCATTGCTGCCGACAGGAGCGGATTTGATTCGTTGGCTGCCCTAGGCCTATGAAATATTGCCGCCCCCTACTCGATCAACTATAGGAATTAAATTAAAATAAAAAACAACACGGACAAATTTTTGAGTTTTTCAAATCAAATCAAATCTTTTTATTGTGGGCGTAGGTTAAACAGATGTTGATATAAATTACAGTACCATTACGTCCTGCCTAGCAGGCATACAATAATTATTAGTTTGAAAACATTTCAAATCTTTCTTAATAATTTCAAAACATTGAATATTACATATAATTTTTTATTTTATTTTATTTATTTGGTTCACCAACAATTGTATACACTGGTATAAGCAAATAAAACAGAAGCAACAAATCAGAATAAAGTGTAACAATCACTTACAGGTAAACTCTGCATGCACAAAAAACGTTGTCGTAACATACAAAAAAAAAAATGAAATATAGAGACTATTATCAAAATTGCTCTGAAAATAAAATTTTAACATTAAACATCATTACTATTTATTTAGGAAATCTTGGATCGTGTAGTAAGCTTTTTCAATTAAAAAATTATGCAATTTATTTTTAAATAGTGGCAGTTCCTTAGTGTTTAAAATGTCTAGAGGTATCTTGTTATAAATTTTAGATGCCATACCAAAAAAACTTTTATCTAAAAGAGCAGTCTTATGTGGTATAGTAGCAATTTTTAATATATTTCTTTTCGATTTTAGTTCATCAAATAGATTTTTATTTACTTTGACAAACTTACTTTTACACTCGAGTTTTTACATTTGAGTTGAATACTAAAAAAAGAACCACCAAATTTTGCCGCGCCCTAAATTTTGCCGCCCTAGACCTACCTGGCCTATAGTGAAATCCGCCCCTGGCTGCCGATCCGTATCCGAGAAAATACGAACCGAGGTAGGGGAAGGTTGCGATCATTGGACTAGCTCTTTCATTGGACCACCAAGGTATTTCCAAAACTGTGCAAGCTAGCAACACCCAAACTAGTCGAAACGAGGCCTAGGAGACTCAGTTGCTCCCCCCTCTTACCTCAGTGACGTTGCGGCACATGGCCAGGAGAGACACGCGTGGTTGTGTTTGCAGCGGTCAAAATCTAATCATTTCACTCAGTACAATTTGACGTAAGTATCATGGTATTCATATTTGTCTGCGTGCACTGTTATGAAATATTGGACAGTTTATTTGAGATTTCATGAGTGTTATTCAATTTTGTCTAATCATGACTATTTATATTTTAGTTTACTTTTTCTTAACCAGTATCTTGTTGCCATCAATGGACCTCAAAAGAGTTCCACCGTTGGACCGGTCCAATCATAGCAACTTTTTATTGTATTTTTTTAGCCATAATAATGGGAATAGATCCTGAGTATTTCACTAATTATGTATTAAGTATTTCACTTATTATATTTCATTAAAACCATAGAAAAATCATTCATCATCATCATCATTCAGCCGAAAGACGTCCACTGCTGGACACAGGCCTCCCTCAAGCATCGCCACATCGACCGGTCCTGTGCCTCTCGCATCCAACGGATTCCCGCGACCTTCACCAGAAAAATCATTATAAATTTACAATTCCAGAATGTCGCCGAAAAAAAGAAAGCTTTTTGTCGTAATTTAGTAATATAGATAATTAATTATAATTAGTTGCCTCGATTGGACCTCTAGAACAAATTTCTCGAAGTCCATTGATGGCAACTTGGTGGTTCAATGAAGGTGCCCATGGTCCAAAGAAGGCAACAGCCCAAAATTTAGTTTTCTTCGTTTATTTCAAAAAGTGTTACCCCGAATTGTTTGCGCGTTTGGTTATTATAAATAAAGGTCCTACGAAATAAAAATAATAAATTGCTTTCATTTTAACACTTATACTTTTTGAGATATGAGGTCATAAAGTTATGTGGTCCATTCATAGCAACCTTCCCCTAACTTAGCTGCAAATCTATGAAATTCAAATCGGATGCAGTACATAACGTTTAATGTCTCCCCACACTTATCGCCACGGAATCGGCTTAGACCGGCCGGAACAAGCTTATGTCTACGGGCATAACGGTATAACCGACATCGTTCGCCTCGGCTCGCATGGCGGCGCGGCGCCCCGATGCCACGAGGATAAGTATGGTGAGGCCCTTATACAAATAGAACTATACAGTTTGTTCGGATCGTTTTTTCTCGAATTCGGACCATTCGGACGCAGTGTACAAGTTCTCTAAAGATTTAGCAATGCCTAACCAATATTATAGCTAAAGTACCTCTCTTCTTCATTTTCTCATCCTAACTTATCCTGTGAATGTTTACAGGCAAGAGTCCAGTTGTGGCGAGATAAGGCTTCTCTATCCACTCCGTCTGTTGCCACTTCCGATGATCGCCCACCTGGGCATGAGTTGCCTTGGCTGACCTGGAAGTCTCTAAATAGACTTCGGACTCAGGTTGGTCGAAGCAAGGAAAACCTGCTCAGGTGGAAATTTGCGGATAACTCAAACCTGAACTGTAAATGTGGTGCTGTTCCGCAAACTATGGCGCACTTAACATCACGCCTGCCCTGTTACCTGTACGCCACAAGAACTAATGGACGCTACGGATAGTGCTAAACTCATTGCTGAGTTCTGGGCCGACACGGTGTAGATTGTCATCGACGCGCTAAGAAGAAGACTTATCCTACTACTTCTATGAAAAACAAGAACCATTTTGTTTTAACTTACCTTAGCTGGGACAATACTAAAATGAGGAACAACTCCACTAAAGCTCCCGCATCTAAAAGTTTACTATTCAGAGTAACACACCCGCTTATTCCCACCACAGTAGGAAAGCTGCATTAAATGCAAGTGGAGAACTTCACAGACATGTTAGAACGTGGTAATTAATTCCCTATTGTTTAACAGCTTTTAGAACAAGCGGTAAGAGCAGTAGCATCGTTAACCGCATTGTTACGTAAAGTAAAACCTATTGGGAGTTTCTTTACATCAGCACAGGAGGCCAATTCTAATAAAAAAACGCATTTTTTTTTGTATTTGTCTGCTGTAGATGGTCCTAGGGGACCATTTCGACGTAACCGGGCAGTCATTGGCGAGACCTGAAGGGTCTCCAGCCAATGGGGGGGGGGGGGGGGAAGTAAAATACTTAACCTAAGCTAACTACTTATACTACACTAACATCATGACTACCTGCAACAACAGCGCTAAGGGCGACCCCTAGTGGGACTCGGACCTCGGCTTAGGGCGTTGCCGTTGCTGGCGGGGACTTAGGGGGGGAAGACAGCGTGATGAGGGCTGAATTATCGGTGTGAATAAAAAAACGCAATGAACTTTTTTTTCTTATAGTGATAACGGCCGTCGTTGAGCTGCATTTCAAGTGCAATTGTAAAGAACTGTTACTTCCACCATGTGACTGTTATTATTCAGGGTTACTGGTCACGATCCCGTGGCAGAACTGTAGGACTTGTTATCCACTATCTAATAACCCAGTCGAAAATGGTTCACTTTTGCATAAAGAATTACTGGGTTATCAGATAGAAGATAAAGGTCACAGCTCATTAGAGCCGCCCGGCATCCGACCCGCATCGCCTCGCCTCATGCGGTTAGTATTCTTTATATGAACTTGTATGGATGTGCGCTCACTACATCAACTCCGTAGCGTCACCGGATCGCCTCGGGCGTATGCCGTCCACGCGCGGACGACGAGTTGACCACTCGGTGACAACTCGCTGCTCGCATGCTTGCCTTGTGTTGCTACGCATTGCCAACACACATGTCCTGAGTGAACCGCGCGCTGCCATCGAGTGGACTCCTCTGACGACTCCTCTGGTTGACCATGCGACGTTTACTGGTGATAACGCGGTGTCCATCCGTGAACAACCTGCTGACAATGAGTGGACGCCGAGCGACGAGGCGATGCGGGTCGGGTGCCGGGTGGCTCTAATGAGTTGTGACCTTAAATGTCCTACAACTAACCCCGTCACCCTGTAAACCCTGTATACACAACTTCGAAAAACTATGAGAATTAAGTTGACTGTATTTTAATTTCTATCGTTTCCTAAATACTCCCAATTCCCAAAACAGTCTAAATAGACCAACGGTCGGCAAATAGACGACCGCAGTCCGAGTTCGGACCGCGTCGGTAAAAGAGGGGACTGTTTCGTACTCGATTTAAATTATTTTAAATATCGCTCGCCGAATGCTGGGTTCATTGCTGGACGCCTGTGGTTGGTTGATGTGTGTTCACGTCACGGCGTCCTAAGCCAATCGGAACGGATTTTCTTTTGAAACTACAAATCAGGGCTCGGAAACGTTATTTAAAATAACGTTTTTAAAACGTTTCTAACAGTTCTTTGTACAACATTTTGTTCGGAACGAAAACGAAAAGAGAACAAAAAGCTAGTTTTCAAAAACCGGTTTATTCCGCAGGACGGAGCCGCACATTGTGTGCGGCAACAAGCATGGACTTGTTAAGTTCCGTAGGATATGTTTTCATTTCAATACATCATTCATTCCGAGCATAGTTCGGAGCAGGGTTGTTGCTGATGCATATTTTTTTCAAATCAGCGGATGCTGATGCTGATGTTTTACCATTGACATCAGCGGATGCTGATGCTGATTCTCATGATTTTCTTAAAAAAACGGAAAAAGTAGTGACCATTTTGAATAATATCTAAAAGTTGCACAGTTTTCCGTGGTACTGAAATAAACGATTGTCTCAAAAATTTTGGGATTTTAGTAAAAAATATAATCAAACTTAGTAGATTAGTACTAATTAGTATAGTACTAGATTAGTAATTAAGTACCTAGACTACCTAGTGCATAACCTGCTACCAATCTTTCGTTTAATTAATAGGTATTGGAATTTAATCAAAGGTACATAATCCACTTTTCAATGGGGTCGGCATTATTTATCAAACTCAAAAGTTTACGAAAAAAAACTTTCACGCGCAGATACGTATTAAGTATAACGTAATGAATGAGACAAGTTTGTTTTGTTTGTAAACGCAATCCCGGTCTGCCCTTGGATTGATCAAAACTCGCAACCAAAAACTACACGGGATATAAGCCCCGCCCCCTCTGCGGTCATGTCACGACTCGAACATCAGCATTAATATCAGCATCGATCAATGCGGATGCTGATGCTGATGTTGAAAAAGATGCTGAAGATCAGCGGATGCTGATGCTGATGTTCGCAACAACCCTGGTTCGGAGCATAGTCGAGCATAGTTTTTACTTTATTTGAGATTTATTTATTTATAGTTAATTAAAACGGTGAACACCAATTACAATAATTAACATAGAAACAAGTAACATGGAAGGTAGAAAAATACAGGTATGTAATGTCGACAATTGTGTCATAGACAAAATACTTAAGACTAACATGGGATAGTGGACACCCTCGCATACTGTCTCTCACAGAACATCAGACATACACGCACAATTTCACTCCATTTATCCGCGAACACATCACATTCAGGGTTGGCAGCCAGGAAGGCATTGAGTATCCTTAGAGTTCGACACACAGGGGATTCAGCTCTGGCGACAGTTCTGGCTGAAGGTTGCGCGAATAGATTGTGCCGACGACGGCTTTGACGGTGTCCGATGTATTTGTCGGGCACAAATAGTCGACAGAAAAGGCCATGGAGCTCAGGGCAGTCGATACGACCCCTAAGGGTTTTATAGGCTACTAACAGCTGATCATGGCCTCTTCTTACTTCCAACGAGTTAAAGCCCAACATTCCTAAGAGATAGTTGGTGGGGTACATGTAGGAATAGAAATTGTACACACGGCTACACATCAAGCTATACAAAACCAGTTTATCTTGGCGTCGCTTTGTATAATCTTTTCGCACAAGTAACGGTCAGCTTATACTGGTTTTGCATAGCTTTAAGTGTAGCCGTGTGTACGACCTATTGAAAAAATATCTCAAGAAAGTTTTCTGTACCTTTTCCAGCATCAGTGTTTGGGTCGCAGTATGGGGGTGCCAGACACAGGCACTGGACTCAAGTTTACTGCGAACCAGTGTGGTGTATAACAGCTTAATAACATTTGGGTTGCGAAAGTCACGAGCATTACGCAAGACAAATCCCAAGCGCCTGAAAGATTCCTTCGCCAGAGTGGATACGTGATCTTTAAACGTCAGACAGCGGTCGAAGGTCACTCCCAAGTCCTTAACGTTGGTGACTCGAGTAACTATTTCACCACCCAAACTGTATTCAAAATGGATTGGTCGCAATCCTCGACCGTATGTCATGGCACTGCATTTGTTTTTGTTGAAGAACAGCTTGTTCACAACGCTCCACTCGTAGATGGCATTAATATCCCCTTGGAGGAGTTTACAATCTTCGTTTGATTTGATGTGTGCAACTGAACTGAAGATGGGTTTTCTCTTGACTTTTGTCAAGGTCAGAGGTGATAAAGACAAAGTCTGCGATGGAACGAGCTTACCCAGAAGAAGCCTGATCATTGTAACTTTGAAGATATTCGGGTCGTAAGCGTGGAACACAGACGCAGTCAGTGAGTTCCATTCTTTTGCCGTGCGTCGTGTTTAGTGCGAATTGGTGGAATAGCAACTAGGTATGGATGGTAACTTGCAGTGCGTCTGGATGTTCGATGGTAGAAGGGGGCCGGTGGGATGAGGTTGTGGAGTTCTTGAGCACACTCACTGAATTACAGTCTATAGAAGACCGACAAGCAGGCAACCTTGCGGCGATGAGCCAAGCTGTGAAGCTTGGCATCCACCAGTTTTACGTCGCCAATGAGTCTCTTAACTCTGCATTCCACTGAGTCAAGCGCGGCAAGTTGGTATTTTGCTGGGCCATCCCAAAGGTTGCTGCAATACTCCATGCAGAATCGGACTTGCACTTTATAAAAGTCAACAAATGTTCAGGCGAAAAGTATCGCTTCACTCTATTTAGGATGCCCAGTTTTTTGGCTGGTTTAGACTTTGTGCTCAATGGGGGTGCCGAAGTTGAGACTGACTGTAAACTCCATGCCGAGGAGCTCGAGCCGGTCAGTTATAGGAACAGACATATGCCGAAAACTAGGAGTTTGGTCGAAACGACTCTTTTTTGCGGTTTGTGTTGCGACTTGCGAGTGGTTAGTTATTGGTCCTATTTTGATCACAAAATGAGACGCAAGAGAAAAAATTAAAAAACCTAATTTAAAAAGAAGCAGCTATGCTCCGAGAGCACCTGCGTCGCGTGAAACGTCAGGGAGCCGTGCCTTCTCCAGAGCCAGTCCGCCAGTACCGGCCGGATCGCGTAGATTGGTGATGACGTCGGCGGTAGGGCGTGAAAGCCTGTCCCGCCATTTCACCACCTGGACCTCGCGAAGCTACAGCCGACACAGCTCAAACTGGCGCTGCATCGGCCGCTCGCCTCGCGCCCGCGATTCATCGCGCCACTGGTAGAGTGACGCGAATATCTTCACCTCCATGTCCCAGGGCAGAGATCCAGCCAGTACGCAGGCCGCCTCGTAGATCGTGCGATAACCTCTTATGACTCTGACAGCCATCGCCCACTGCGGCTTCCGCAGAATGCTGATGCTGCTGGCCGTCAGGTCAGCCGCCCATATCGGGGCCCCATACAGGGCCAGCGATCGCACGATCCCCACACACAGCTGCTTGCAGGCGGTACTCGGGCCCCTCAAATTGGGAAGCAGCGTTGTGAGCGCGCCAGCCTCATCCAGCAACTTGGGCGCCAGACGTCGGAAGTGGGGCCCGAAGTCCCACCGGCTGTCGAGCACCAATCACAGGTACTTCATGGTAGACTCGACAGCGATCCGAGCCCCCCCAACCACGATGTGCGAGCCGGGTGGCGGCGCCCACCGGGGGCCGTGAGACATCATGACCTCCGACTTGCTGAGAGCCACCTCCAGGCCTAGGCGACGTATGCGGTCCACCACCTAAGAGACCACAGCTGTCGCCGGCAACGCTGCCTCCCTGTGCGAGCTCCCGCGGGCAGTGACCAGCGTGTCGTCCGCATAAGACGTCAGGTCTACCCCCGATCTGAGCTCGCCCCTTAGCACCCAGTCGTATCCGATGTTCCACAGGAGGAGGCCCAGGACCAAGCTCTGTGGAACACCGCACGTCTTGGTGCTGGTAACTGCCATCGCGTCCCATGTAGGTGTCACACCTCTCCGACAGATAAGCCCCAACGACGTGGCGGAGGTAGAGAGGCACCCGATGATAGCGCAGTGCCTTCCAAATACAACTTCAAATCACCACTGTACCTACTCCAGCCAACTTACAGAAAGAATCTTGCATCATCTTCCTGCCCTTGCCCTTGTTACTTGGGGTCGGCGCAAGATGTTTTCCTCTTCCATTCCGTCCTATCAACCGTCATGCTAACACTGCCTCCCCTTCTCTTCCATATAATTCTTCACACAATCTATTAGATCCATCTTTCCTTTGACATTTCTTTCCCGCTCCATCCATCCACATTTATAATCATAACTCTTTTAGTCACTTGCGTTTCATCCCTCCTCTTCACATGCCCATACCAAGACAAACGATTCCCTTTCAACTTTTCTGTCACTGGCGCCACTTTCAAACTTCCTCTAATATACTCATTCCTGACCTTATCCATTCTGGTCACTCCACACATCTATCTCAACATTCTCATCTCCACGAAATGCAATCTTGTTTCATGAGTCTTCTTTACGGCCCAACATTCCGTTCCATACAGTACGATAGGTCTTATCACGGACTTGAAGATTTTCTCCTTTAACTTGAGGGGCATTGGTGGGTCGCAAGTCGGGTGTATCGCAAGTGGGATGGAAAAAATGTTTTTTTTTTAATAATACATAAAATGTGCATGTCAAAGATATTTTTTTGTCCAAGTTTTAACACACACTATACTCGTACTCACAGAATAATATTCACAGTGATAATAGGGTCTACTTTAAGCTTTAACGAAACGATGAACGGCAGTCAAATACCAACTGAATTAAATTCGTAATATTCGTAGTTTTTAACCGACTTCAAAAAGGAGGAGGTTCTCAATTCGGTTGAATTTTTTTTTTTTTTTTTATGTGTGTTACCTCATATCTCCGTCATTTATGAACCGATTTGAAAAATTCTTTTTTTGTTCGAAAGGGTACACTTCCCGATTGGTCCCATTTAAATTTTGTTATGATCAGACCATGAACTTCAGAGATATGGAACGGAACTCCTCATCGGATCAAAGCAAAATTCTCAAATTACTAATATTGCTTTGTTTATATTTGTTGTTGGGAACTGACTACTGGAAAAGAGGACGTGCCCCCCCTCCCCCCCTTTGGAATGTTTTCATTGTATCGTGTAAGGTATCATTTGAAATGACTTTTTATGCCCGACTACGTCAAAGCCAAAAAGAAGGGTTATGAAGGAGGGGGTTAAAATTATGACACTAAAACGTATTTAATAAAAAATAAACTTTAAAAAAAAGTAAAAACCGACTTCAAAGAAATACTAAAAGGAGTAAAATAATTACCATAATATAAAATTAACAGTTTCAGAAGTCGGTGCAAATCTACACTGAAGCAAATAGAAGCCACCGACTTCTGAAACTGTTAATTTTATATTATGGTAATTATTTTACTCCTTTTAGTATTTCTTTGAAGTCGGTTTTTACTTTTTTTTAAAGTTTATGTTTCGAAGTTTCGTTGTTTCGAACGAACAACCCAAAAAAAATGGAAAAAAACGGTTAAAAACGTTTTATTAACCGAGAACAATTCAAATTTTGTTCTTTTTCAAAAACATTTTTTATAACGTTCCGTTCGAACGTAACCGAAACAAACTGTTTCTTAGGTATTTAAGACGAAACCGTTTCGAAAAATATACCGGTATCCGAGCCCTGCTACAAATGCGTTGTCCCACCTTCGGTTTCGCATACGGAAGCCGGCGATCGTCTCGCTCGCTGGCGCCACTAGTCGGCTTCTTCGCTTCATCCAGTTACGTTTGAACTCTTCTCTTCTTTTCTTCTATCTAAATACTTAATTAAAATTAAAAACCCAGCAACCAGCAACTTCATCGTCGGCTCCTATCGAAGTGAACGAAGGTAAGAGATCAGCGCATTATATTCTGATTGCTTTGGGGTGCTAAGCGAGTTCTTCCATCGGCCAGCTAATACGGCGATCGGCAATAGCTTATACTTATCAAACGGATTGAACTATATGTTGTGGACAACACAGTATTTGAATCGGGTACGCAACAGGGACCGTCAAAGATAAAATCTAATCCAATCTAACTTATTAGTTATGCTATTGCATAAATGTGAAAGTTTGAATGTTTGTGAGTTATCTGATATCTGGTACACAGGTAGACCATGACCCGATAGGACCTAGGATACTTTTATCCGGGTACATGAAGAAGTTCCCCTAGGGTGCGAGTGAAACCGCTGACAACCGCAAGTTAAACATTTTATCAAAATGTGCAGCCGGGCCAAACAGTCGTTTTCCAGAAATGTTATGTACTTTTAACGTAAACGGTTATTTAACCAAACCATTAATGTTAGTGAACCCCAGCCTTAGTAGAAAGAATGATAATAGAAGCCAAAATGTAAAATATTCATTTGGCATCAAAACCATGCATTTTATAACACAACTGTATACAGTACTGCACTTCATGCAAACAGGGACGTTTCACGGACACGTTACGGTGTTAATTAACCCTCCATTGTTTCCGAGCGTCAGTCAACGTCTGATACTGAAGCGTTCAGGTGTACAGAACCGGTACGGACGTGTTATAATGAGCCTTTTGCAACGCTGTCAGTGTGAGTGACGCCTGATATCAAATAGTTGTTTGGTGTTTGTATAGATATTGACATTGAAGGAATGGAAGTCAATTTGAGGCTGAAAATCCTCTAGGCAGCGCCATTTTAGATCGAGGTGAAAATTATAAAACCGATATTTAAACCACCCAAATAAGGTTTCAATAAAAAAAAGAAAAAAAACATAATTTTTTTCTTCTATGTTCCATGCATAAATAAAGAACTGGTGGGCACGACTAGCGCGATATTGTTCCACGCAGTCAGTTAACTCGGGACGCTGAAATTATTCAGATACGAAGAAGTGATTTTTTTTTGATTCTGAAAAAACCCATGCAGGTTGAATCAATGTCACCAGTAGATCACGCGGTTTGAAAGAATTACACGAATTCGCTTACACCCTGTACATTTAGACGTTAAACGGGAAAGAAAAAGAATAAAATAAAAATATGCTTGTTTTAGTCGTTACTTTTCGGAAATCCATAAAATACAAAACTTAGATTTAGTTCCGCTTTTATTTTAATCTATAATTCATATAATCGCGTCCAAACGGTCGACGAGCAGTGAAGTTTCCATTTCATAAAATAAAAGTTCCATAAAAATTATATAGCAAAAAATTGAGACGGAATTAAACCCAGCTTTTATGAGAAAATCATATTAATTATCACAGGTTCAAAGAAAACAATAATTAAATATTAACAAAAAGGTTACCTGAAACTATTTAAAATTATAGACCGAATTTGATGATAAATAAATTATAAAAGCCATTTACAGCAAAAAGAAAAAGTAATAAAAAAGAAAACATTAATGGCATTAACATTTTTTTACAACAAGTGGCCAGTCCCTTCTTTAATTTGTCCTAAGAGGTTTTACTATACCTATATATTTTTATTTAGACTAATTTTGGTGAAAGGAACAATTTTTTTGTGTTTTTAAAAAACAAGGGCATCCTCAAGAGATGTATCTCCTGAGGATGCCCCGTGGAGACGTGAAACACGTGTCATACCGGTTCGGTTACATGTTGCATTTTTTCCACTCCTGCATTTACAATATTTGTGGGCGTGGAGGGTAGTGCTGCATACTGCACCCAAACTAGCGATCTATCTAGTTTGGTAGAATTAAAACAAAATATGGTAACAAAAAATTGTTAAATTGTTATTGTTAAACCGGATCCGCAGCACCAATTTGCTAACATGTTATTGTGTTTTTGCTAACAAAACTGTTATGCCACGCCCCTATTCGGTTAGCAAACAATGTTAAGCCGGGTCCGCAGCGCCAATTTTGCTAACAAAACTGTTAGGCCACGCCCCTATTCGGTTAGCAAACAATTTTATTCTGTTACCAAACACGAAAACACGGCGCAGCGGACCCGGCTTTATGACGGCAAATCGCGAGAAATTTGACAGCTTTATAATTTTTTTACTTTTTTACCTCGGTTCGTAGTGGCGCCGCCCTGGTAGCAAAAAAATCCATTCCTAAAATAATTGAAAAGTACCGAGAAACAAAAATTAAACAAACTTGAACTTAACGTTTAACTAATCAGAGACTTTCGCTAATAAGCTTTGGCAAATATTAGCATTACGCAAGGTTTCTTATTAAAAAGAAAAAACTTTTTTTTTGGCTTTGAATATTTTATATCCAAGACTTTTTAAGAGGCTTATGGCCAAATACTCAAACGGTACTCAATTTTAAGCTGTACCCCGAGTGTGAGTTTTTTTCGTTCACTACTGTAGTTGCGTCACGCCAAAAATGTATGAAAATTTAGACAGCGCCTCTAGCGGCGATTGGCGCGGCTTAAAAACGCGAGTGCGAGTGGTTTGACACTTATCATGGTAAAATATTCGTTACGGAAACTTGTAGTTAACTCCCCACCTCAGACTTGAGGTCATCATCTGCCTAGCCTTTTCCCAACTATGTTGGGGTCGGCTTCCAGTCGAACCGGATGCAGCTGAATATCAGTATTTTACATGGAGCGACTGCCTATCAGACCTCCACAACCCAGTAACTGGGTAATACGATACTCTTGGTAAGACTGGTTGTCAGACTTTCTGGCTTCTGACCAACAGTAACGACTGTCAAAGATCTACAAATGACAGCCGTTGGTCCCGGCTTTACGTGCTTTCCGAGGCACGGAGGAAACTCGCTATGGTAAATGGTCACCCATCCACAGACCAACCTCGGCAAGCGTGGCTTAACCCGGAAGATCGGTCTATGCGGCTGTAATTATTTAGCCACCTCAGACTTGAGGTATTGCACATAATTTCGTGCTGACACTGTCATTTCGCCTAAAAGTAACAGTGACGGCTCGAGACTTAACGTTATCTTAAAATTGAGTAGCGTTTGAGTGTTGAGCCACTAGACTCATAAACAGGGTGTTAACGAATTCGTGTAATTCCTTCAAACCGCGTGATCTGCTGGTGACACTGATTGATCCTGCACAAGTTTTTTTCCGAATCAACATTTTTTTTTTCCAAAAACTGAACCTACACATTCTGTATCTGAATAATTTTAGCGTTCCTCCTGACTGCGTGGAGCGATATCGCGCTAGTTGTGACCGTCAGCTCTGTTGCCGTGTCTTCATTAATATAAGCATGGCATAGAAATTTTCAGTACATTTTTTTTTTTTTTTTAAATAACTTGTTGTTTATTTTTAATCAGTTTAAATCCCGCGCAGGGTTAATCTATACAATTAATAGATAATTTGGTTTGAAGGAATTACACGAATTCGTTAACCCCCTGAATAGGTACTTTGGGAAAAGGAGAACAATTCTTAAACTGCTCGAATCTCCTTAAATGTTATACCGTGGCGTCACATTGGCCGTATTTGCACCAATGTAATATCTTGGAGCTAATACACCAATGTGTGGATGGGTCTCCAACGACACTTGGACAGTGATGTGAACAGTAGTTGTATTCAAAATTTCCCATTTAATCTTGGAGCCAAGCTTGGACTTAAAGTTGAGTCAAAGTGTGGCCGCGGTATTACGTTCTACATGAGTGGCATCTGTCAGTTACATTCACGAAAGAATTAGTTTATTGTTTATTCGTCAAAGGCCGTTATATTTTTCAATATTTTCACTTGACACTTAATATGTCAAGCGTGTTTTCAATTACTCGCAAATTGTTACGACTGGAGATGACAATAGGCGTGTTGACAACATCAATAAATTGCAAATCTAATTAGTCCGCCAGTAAGAGTTTTGAAAAATAATGGACACGTATTTTTTCTTTTGTTAAATCTATGAATCCAAACTCGAGAGTGGGGGGGTTTGTGACGTCAGAAGCAAGTAAAAATTGTGCTTGCTTGTGATGTTTTGCCAATTTTGAAAATGTCGTATCTTCGTCAATTTTGGTTTACGTAACAAAAGAAAAAATACGGGTCAAATATTTTTTGATAATCTAACTGACGGACTAATTATATTTTTTTAGTCAAATACCCTATTCGCAAAATTCACGTGTTTTTTACACAGTCTTAAAATAGCTCTCGTGGTTTTGAATCGAGCGATTCAATAGTCACACAAACGTCTGAAAACTTTGAGCCTAGACTTCACTGTTCCATTTCGTTTGTTTTTGGCTGTTCTACTTTTAAAACTTTATTCTTTTTAGAGCGTTTGTCCACTGAGGCCGTCAACAAGAAACGAGATTATTTCGGATCGAGTTCGGAATGATGTACAGCGATCGTGTTCACCACGACCGATTTCAATTATTCCTACCCAACTTGAGGCAAAAATTGGTGCACCGGCACCGTCAATCTCGGATGTAGTGGACAAGAGCAGACGCGTTTTGTATTGCCGGCATTTCGGTCCGTCACGATCTCGGCGGAGTTCTACCGCCGATTTACTGACAATCTCGGTGGCCGAGATGACGGCGCTCGGATGACAGACGTGCGGTGGACACGCGGTCATAGTAATGTATGTAGGTACATAGAAGTAATAAGTACTAGTTCTATATAAAGTCCTTGTGTATGTATCGCTATTCGCTACTTCGGCAACCAGGGTTGCCAGAAGCAATATTTTGGTTTCCCCCCAAACTTTTTTTTATTTTTCCCCAAAATGATACCTACGTTTAAAAAAAACCCCAATCGCTTTGTTAAAAATAAAAAAAGATAAAAAAATAAAATGGCCTTTATTTGTTCAGCTTCATTAAAGATATCAAATACTTCATTCACATTTTCTCATCTCTTGTTTGGTATACATGTTCAGAATTAAATAAAATCATGTTACCGGTATGATAGGCTTAAACTTTGTTCACCTACCGCGGTTTTGTCAGACACTTCTTACTCTCATGATTTGGTCTGCGGTTTTCGTGTGCATTCTGTTTCGGAGTTTATATTCGACGATATTAATAATTGAAAACGCTCTTTCCACAGCAGCATTAGCAAAGGGCCAATTGCATTTTAGCCAGGGTGTTAGCCGAACGAAGAGGACATTCGTTTCATTGTAATTTTATGTTTTTTTAAGTTCTAGCCCCCAAAATTCCCCATTTTGTATTTTTTTTTCCCAACAGTTTCCCCAAAGATTCTGTTTCCCCAGTTTTTCCCCAAGAGTCAAATTTATCCCCAGAATTGCGAAAAAAACCCCCAACCTGGTAACGCTGTCGGTAACGTCATCTCGTTCTCGGTTACGGCGGCGGTGCTACTCATAATCTGGCCGAGATGACAGCGCTTAGATAACGGACGTGCGGTGGACACCATACTGATGTGTGTGTGTGATCTGATGTGTGATCGCTACTTCGATAACGTGATCTCTTTCTCCGTGACGGCAGCGGTGGACAAACGCTTTAAGGCACTCTTAATATACTTATAAAAAAAGTTACAAAGAGTTATTCTTACTTCGTCAGCTTTCTGAGCTGAAAACTTAAGAGGAATATTTTTGACATCATGCCATAGACTGTCGACATCGACCCGCAAAGTCGTTAAATCTGCCGTCCGAATTCTAAGACCGTGAGTAAATCTAATTTTGAGTTGTGAGCAAAAACGTGTAAAAACAATATTAATCTTACAACTCACTTAAAATTATATCATGAGAGCTTAAAGGTAGCCCACTAATTTGGTATCACAAAAACATCTGTATGTCTTCAGAATTTCTAGAGACAACCATTTGACACGTTTTTGCTCAAAATTCAAAATTAGATTAACTCACTTAACGGTCTTTTAAGAATCGGACGGCAGAAATGTAAAGTTTTTTTGTTAAACTATTATCACATTAAAATAATAATATAAATAATTATTAGCCTGTACCTATAGCTGTCCCACTGCTGGGCAAAGGCCTCTTCTCGTACAGAGAAGGAACGAGCATTGATCACCACGCTTGCTCACTGCGGGTTGGCAATTTCAGTCCAGGTTTCTTCACGATGGTTTCCTTCATCGTATGTCAGTAGCGTCTTAGATTACCTAACTAAGAATGAACATATAAAATTGAAAACGTCACGCTTGAACCCGTAATCCGGTGCTTAACAAGCGGGTCTGTAACCTCCGGGCCACCACGACATTAAAGGCCTACGCAGACCGGGACGGCAAGGCAAGGGATTTAAATTTTCATTCAAACGTATCGATATAGAAATACGACATAAATTGCTACGCTTTAAAATGATGCCGTGGCATCGAAAGGGATTTCTTTGCACGGCATTGAAAGACGCGCCACGGGCTCCCGCGGCCAGATGCCGTGGCGTACTGCGGTAGGCAACGGCATGCCAAGGATTCCGGCGCTCGTTTTGACATACCGCGGAGTGAGGCGCCGCGCCGTGGCATGACGCGGCATGGCGCTGGAATGCCGCGGTATCTAAGCGGCTAATGTGCGCTGACTGACGGCAAAATCCCTTGCCATGCCGTCCCGGTCTGCGTAGGCCTTAACACATAAGGACAACAAAAAACAATTTAAGAAATAAACTCGTCCGTCCGTCCATAGTCGTTCGATTCAGTTCTCTTATTTCAAACGCATAAATCACAGCAGTTCTATGTTTAAAAATAAATCTATATTAACTCCTAACGGCGCATTCTACCCTCCATCTCACAGTTGGTACAGGTACCCTCTTCCACCTCCCGAGGGATGTCGCAATCCAATTTGCGTCCACTTTGACAAATTTGCCAAGATTTGTAGCGGCCAGCTAACGAGATTCGCTCTCGGATAAATGTTTTAACTCGTTTAAGTAGCCTTTTAGATAAAACGGAGATATTTTTCTTAAGAAAACTACCCAGTTAAAGTGGAAGTTAAAGTTACTTTTCGTTCTGAGGCTTATCTTTGATGTAAAGTAGTCAACCTTGGTTAGATAGTGCGGTTTTCAAAGTAAAGTAGGATATTATAAATTAATGAGAAATGTAATGTGAAGTCTAAGTAAAGACGCCAGCACATCAACCTACTACAATCTGTCAAAGAAGAAGTTACAACTTCCCCATAGAAAATTACCTCACGTCCGACAGCTGAGAAAAATATCTCAAAAAATATATAAAAAAGAGTATTAATAAATTGCATACCTCCGATTGTCATACTTACTGGCTATCATACTTAGAAATTGCTCCAAATATTCTTTCAGGCGCAGTATTATATATCTTAAAAATATTTTACTTTCAATCATGAAATACCTACTACTCTAACGACCATAAAAAAGTGGAATAAAGATGACATGAAGATTAAAAAAATGAACATCTGTGTCATTCTAAATCATTTGATTTATTGTTACAAGGAAGTGTAAAGAAAAAAAAAACTTATTTATTCCTGTTCTATTATTATCAAACAATGGCAAATGAGTTAATACGACACGTTTGGTGCAGTGGCTAAGCGATTGGCTTCTGCGCTACGGGTCGTGGGTTCGATTCCCACACGGAACAAAAATTTGTATGACCACAGATGGTTGTTTCGGGTCTGGGCGTTTGTTTGTGAGATTTGCGTCTGTAAACGCACCCACGATACAAGAGAAATCTTAGTGTGGGGCAATGTTTTATTAAAAAAATAAAAAAAATACAGTGTTTAATTGCTTTGTAATCCTATTCTAAAACTAAAATCAGAAGTTACAGGTATTCTGCCCCTGAATTAATATTTCTTTAGAGCTATTTTTTAATGTGTTAGCCAGTAAGGATGATCACCAGAAGTACCTATATATCATTTTCTTATACTAATTTTAGCGATTTTTTGAGATACTTATCTTTACAGTCGGAAGTGGGGCATTTTTGCAACTTCTTCTTTATTTAATAGATTTACATCTTTATCGCGAAAGCATTAAGTTCAAGGTTGATTGGGAAAATTTGACAGTTTCGGGAAGCTTGATCTAGTGGCGTCTGTACTTACTTAGAAAATGGTATTACATGTTCCATCTAGCTATTTCCAACTATGTTGGGGTCAGCTTCCAGACTAACCAGATGCAGCTGAATACCAGTATTTTATACGGAGCGACTGCCATCAGACCTCCGCAACCCAGTTATTGGGCAAGCCCGATACCTTCAGAAAATGGTATTACAAAATGTCTTGAAAAAAAAAACCGAAATACTTAGGTACATATTCGTGGAAGCTACGGAGTTGCCCCCTTGCTGAGAAGATCAAAGAGCAACGCCTTCGATGGTATAGACGCGTACTCCGCCGTCCAAAAGACAACCTTAACCTACCAACGGCGACGCGATATCGCGGAAGACCCCGTCACCTGGCTGACGACAGTCCAGAAGGTTCTGACGGAGAGAGAAATAGGCGCCGCAACGGCTCTGGATCGAAATAAAGGAGAGCCGACCCCAGATAATACGACAAGGCAAAGAAAGAAGAAGAAGGTAATAGAAAGTATTTTTTTCTGTAGAGTGCCTGTAGACAAATGGCAATCAATGATCGCTAGAGAATAGAAACGCCAATTAAATGCATGGAAATGAAATAACAGATCGCTTGACCGGTCGAAAACTTATGTCAATCCAGGGGGCCTACTCCCTAAGTCCGTCAACGAAGTTAGTCACCCGTCCGAAAGTAGCCCGAAACGTTGAAGTGAACAAAACAAGTGTCAAGTTCAACTTTTCGGACGGGCAAAAACACATCGGTAGTAGGGACAACTGTCAAATCGTGTTGTCATTCATTCTTAGTTCGGGCCCCGAAATAATCGTATGTCCGTAGGTGATAGGGAGTAGGAAACGCTCGTAACTAAGGCCGAAACCACGGAATTCGTGCTTAGGGAGTAGACCCCTAGTACATCTTTCTATTCTCTAGCGATCATCGATTGCCGTTTGTCTACAGGCACAGTTCAGCCATCAATTTTTATATCGTGCCGGGCCTGCCTATTCTATTTGAAGTTGGAATGCGTTACCATTGAAAAGGGTCAACCCTCCTTGAGACTTGTCAATTTTGTTCCAACAGATAAAATAATGGTATGCCGTTGACAATAATTTTTTGTTAGTTATAATGGCGAACGTTTTTTAATCTATTATTAACGTTTTTCTTATTTCTCCCGGTTACTGAAAGGTCGATCAATTTAAGCGGTTGTCAAATCTCGTGCCAACTGTTGTGATTGGTTGGCCAAAATATTAAGAACTTATGGGCCTAATTGGTTCTTAGTAAGATCCATCCACGACTTTAGTAAAAATGACAAAACTAAAATTCCTTGCCATTTCTCGTCATAATAATAACAATTAATAGTGTCCGACCGAAGGTTCGGTTTCGGTTTCGGTTTCGGCCAGTTTCGGCCAAAAAATCTTGTTTCGGCTACAGTTTCGGTTTCGGCCAAAAATCAGCCGAAAGTTCGGCCGCGCCGAAACTCAGTGTCCGTGAATTGTCGCGCGTCTTCCGGCTACCTTCGGCTGAGTTCGGGACTCGTATGTGGTTGCCAGCTGAGTTCGCCGGTCCGCGTGCGGCGTGGGATTTTTGACAAAGTTTACCTTTAGTACAATTTATTGTAATTTTTGTTCATACTGATAGTTAGGTAAATAATTCTTTAACTACCAAGTATCAAACACAAGATCGCAATGTCAATAAATAATAAATTAATCTTTACGACATTGAACAGAAATACTCAATTAAGATTAAGAAGTCTGTACTTTACGTTTGTGTTGATTTTTGCCAAAAATTCTAACTTTTTTTTGATGTTATATTATTAATTATTAATATAGTATAGGTACCATAAATGAATAGCTATTTTCGTTACATATTTCCATTATTGTCTTTCATTTCATTTAACACGAGAAAACTGTCTGGGGGCTTACTATGACCTCTTAAAGCAGAACAGAAGTTGCCTGGAAGTTGAACTGCCCTGCTTTTTTGTACTATGACATCGCTAGAGCAGGCCTGCGGGAGGCCTGCTACGTTGACGTTTACGACATCCGTTCACCTTTTTTTTTGTATAGACTTTTCGTACCATGAACAAGCATAACCGTTCAACTTGGTTCAATAGTCGTTCACCTTTAGTACTGTCATGGTATGGTTTTTAGCTATCCAGAAGCTTTTGAACGGAAGTTGACTGGCTGGCATTTGAGCGTTTTCATAAGAGGTCATGGTAAGCCCCCTGTATATGTGTAAAAAAAGATACTAGATTTCACTATACAAGGTGGGGCAAAAGTAATCACCCGATGTTATTTTGCTGTAATTTTTTTTTGGGAATGAAAATGTTTGGTTCTTCTTGAGGATTATGTTTATTTGATTAATTAGACTTTTTTCCATCAAGTCGAGAAAGTGATATCGGTCAAGTGGCCGTCGTCAGAATTGATGACCGGCTCGACCGGATACTGGCTCGTTTTATGGCATTTTCCATTTTTTTTTTCGAGAACGTCGCTGGCCCTACCATTACTGTGGACGGCGAGCGCTACAGAGCCATGATGAACGACTTTTTCCTTCCTCAGTTGGATGAATTGGGACTGGAGGACATGTGGTTCCAACAAGACGGAGCAACGGCGCACACTGCACGAGCCACAAGCGATATTCCGAAGGAAGCATTTCCGCGGCGTCTAATCTCTCGCTTTGGCGATTTGCACAGGCCGGCCAGATCACCCGATTTGACCGCTCCAGACTTTTTTTTGTAGGGTTACTTGAATTCCGGGGTTTATGTAAACAAGACTCTTGAAGTCCTTAAAGAGAATATCTGACGGGAATGCGAGAACCAATCGCCGGAAGTTCTGACACAAGTGATGGAAACTGCCATAAAACGAGCCCGAATGGTATCAATTCTGATGGCGGCCACTTGACCGATATCATTTTCTCGACTTGATGGAAAAAAATTTAATACATTAAATAAACAAAATCCACAAATAGAATCACATTCATTCCTAAAAAAAATTACAGCAAAACAACATTGGGTGATTACTTTTGCCCCACCTTGTACAATAGAATAGAATTTTTTACATGTCTAAATAAGGTTCGGTTTCGGTTTCGGTTTCGGCCGAAACTGAGACTGGCGCCGAAGATTCGGTTTCGGTTTCTGTTTCGGCTAAAAATCCTGTTTCGGTCGGACACTAACAATTAACAATTTAATACGTTATCAGTGAATCCTACCTATCTATCCCTAGTCGGGCAAATAAGGGAAACACTTAAAACACGACAACTTTATAATATGATAATAAATAAAAAAACACTAAGTCATTAAATCCGGGAGTCACACGTAAATGAACTGTAACTGTTGGAACACACAATCAAGTTTACACTCGGTAATGCGAGCACGAAGTGAGGTGAAGGCTGGAAGGTTAGCAGTGCGGTGGTGATTACGTAGCTCGACAACCAGACGGAGTGCTTGTAGCGCAGCAGCGTAGCAGTGCCGGAGGCCCAGCAATGGCCTACTCGGCGGGGAGCTGGTAGTTCAGCAGCGTAGCAATGCCGGAGGCCCAGCAATGGCCGACCCGGCGGGGAGCTGGTAATTCAGCAGCGTAGAAGAGCCGGAGGCCCGGTAATGGTCCGCTCGGCGGAGTCCTAGTAATTCCGCCGTCCGGCAGTCCGTCCGTACCCTTTCGTCGTTCCTTTCAGAGTCCCTTCAAAAACACCTTGCATTTTACTTTTCGAATTTTTAAATTTGAGTATCGAGTGTGTTCCAAATATGTGGCCTGTGATAGAGAAAGAGGTTTATAATACATTATAAAAAGTAAAAAGGAGGTGAAATGCGTGAAGTGAATGATGATGAAAAAGGTGTGATCCTACAAACTTGAAAGGCAGACGCCGTTTTCTTCCGGCAATAGAAGTTAATCAGTCCATTTTACAATAGTTTTGCACCCACCTGGGACGGTCCATGACTGTACTCAAATAGTGCAGCCGTATATAGTCCCCGGTTGGTGCACCATCCCATTTTAGATTAAAGTTCTCAAAGGGGTCTCTGCGCGTTGGACCTGTGTCCCCCGTATGCCTCCAAAGGACCGGACGTCTTCCGCACGGAAGATGAGCCGTGAAAGTAAAGAGATACAAATTAATAAAATAATTTTATTTCAGACCAATTCTACAGTCTAAATATCTGTTTTAATATCGGTTCTGAAATTTTTATCTCGGTTTACAGTGAAATTAGCCCCCATTACAGTCCGCGAGGCCTAAGCTGAGCTTTGCATTTGTGTGAGTGCACATAGAATCGATTGCCAAGAAGCAGTATAAACCGGTTTAAACCAAGCAAAGGACGCGTTTGCATTCATTCTCACACAAATGCAAAGCTCAGCTTAGGCCTCGCGAACTGTACATAACTTGATGTGCGATTTGATAGCTGATTCGTTAATTATAGGATTGATCAGTCTTTCAGATTCAGATACCCGAAATTTAAATGTGACATGCTAAATATTATATTAACACTTTGCACTTTGAATCATCATCATCAGCCTAATGTATTCCATTCCTGGACATTTACCTCTTCTGTTTTGACTATTTCTTTCCAGAAGGGTACGTACAAACGACGACGAACATCGCGAACACGAATATCGAACACGTTGCTTGCATGTGCGTACCATTAAGGTACTATTTTGAACCGAGCTGCCAACTGCAACTGCCGACAGCACGTGCAGTGACTGCATGAAGTCGGCCGCAGCTGCACTACTGGTTTGTATGTATTTAGGTACATGAAATGGCTTCTAAGCGCCGCGGCAGCAGCTCGTGCAGTCGCCGTCGGTTACCAAACAGTGTGTTCGGCGAACACGCTCACAGTGACTCGTGTTCGCAAGTTCGCAACGTTCGAGTGTGTACTTACCCTTCTTAACGATATCACACTGCTATCTGATAGATGGTCTGCCCATAGTTTTGCTGTCAGGTTCTTGGTAGCCATTGCAGCAGCTTACGGCTCGATCGTATACACTCTCTACGAACAGTGCATATATCCACTTGAGTGCAGCGACACTGTTTTATTTTGATCATTTTTTTTCGAGGTGTTGTTCCTGTTTTCGTGACTACGGAAGCCTTATAGGTACCTACCTCCTCTTTGTTCATTACTTTTAGAGCCCAAATACACGTCCGATAGTCGGTTCCAATAGTCTGAACAGACTATCTGAAAACCTCCGCGCCATCCTAACTAATATTATAAATGTGAAAGTAAGTTTGTTTGTTTGTTACCTTTTTACGGCTAAACTACTGCACCGATCTTTTGCATATACGTTGTCAGGTATACAGAAACGGACATAGGGTACTTTTCATCCCGAAAAAAGTATCGGACGTGTATTTGGGCTCTTACTCTCTTATTTTCTTTTTTTATTTTCACGAAAAGGCAAACAAAGTCCAAAAGTAGGTAGGTTTTTCGATAAAACAAGTCAAAAGCCTTGTTTATTTTTAGAGACATGAGGATAACGCGTGAATTATTCAATTATGCTACTAAAACTCACACACTCCGCGATATAACGAATTCTTCCATTTTATATCTGTTGTTATTACGACATTTCGACTCTCGATGCTCGAATATATTTTCTGAGACTGGGATAGATAAGATAATAAGGCCACAGACGAAAAAGGGACTTGTTGTCTAAAAATGATTCAAATCATCATTCAGCCGAAAGATGTCCACTGCTGGACATAGGCCTCCCCCAAGCATCGCCACATCGGCATTAGTTTGGCAATTCTTCGAGCTATGTCGGTTACCTTGGTTCAGCTTGGTTCTAAAAATGATTAAAAGCCATAAAAGTTTTTTTTTTCATACGTACACACGGCTACACATCAAGCTATACATTTCCAGTTTACACTGACCTCTCATTGTAAGGAAATCTAATACAATGCGAGATCAGCTTATATTGGAAATTTGTAGCTTGATCTGTAGCCGTGCGTACCTTTATAATGGTGCAGATTCTGTTGTACATAAACTAAACTAAATTTCGGCTATTGCCATCTTTTTCAGTCAGTTAAAATGAGAAAGAGATGGACGTAAATAAGAGCTGTCAAATTTAGTTGAACTTAAGGCGCTACCCCCACCGAAAGTGGCGTCACTTCAGAAAAAAAGCATTATATCTTTCAACACGCAACATATTGAAATTTCGTACGTACAACATTATAGTCAAGTGTTGTAGAAATTTTCGAATACCAAAAAGCAAGGCGGATCGTGTTACGATACGGTAACGTAAAGGAGAATGCTCAAAAAAAAAACCCAGAGCGAACAGACACAGGATATAGCTCAGAATTTTAGTGATTAGTCATATCATTCTGTAAATATTTCGCTATAAGATTCGATGGCTAAATGTGTGATATTGTGCTATTTGTTTTTCATCAGGAATATATATATCGTCGGGTATACCCAATTCGAAGATATATTAAAGAAAAAAAAACATTCCTGATGAAAAACAAATAGCACAATATCACACATTTAGCCATCGAATCTTATAGCGAAATATTTACAGAGTGATATCACTAAATACCTCTAAAATTCTGAGCTACATTCTGTGTCTGTTCACACTGGGGTTTTTTTTCATACTTGATGATCATTCTCCTTTGCACGTTAAGTCAACGTATCGTGCCGCGTTACCGCACCGTTCCACGTTGATGACGTCGTAACGTGGAAATATGGACAGGCCCTAAATCATGAGCTGAACATGCGGCGAGGTCTGGAGCTCGCCGCGTGTAACTAATCATAGAGTCTAATTATTTTATCTATTGCCCATCTTCTTCGATCAACAAATAGTGTTTGATCGAAGCCTATCTTATACAGAACTAGCGACCCGCCCCGGCTTCGCACGTGTACGTTTTATAGTTTAAAACCTTTCTCTTGCATCACTCTATCTATTAAAAAAAACTGCATCAAAATCCGTTGCGTAGTTTTAAAGATCTAAGCATACATAGGGACAGACAGCGGGAAGCGACTTTGTTTTATACTATGTAGTGATGTAATGTAGATGCACGTTTACGTTTTAGTGACTTTGTATTCTTCTATTATGAATTAGAAAGGTTCTTGTTTTAGGCATTTAAATTTGTTGCGTGTTATATTTTGTATGCAATTTTAATTTATTCAAATTGCAATATGTCTAGTAGGTACTTATGTAATTGATTTCAATTGAATATAATTATTGCAATTTATTATTGGTAGGTAAATAATTTTATTAATTATTCAAAATACGCAATTTTATTGTAAAATAAAATTACCTAGGTATATTTCGACGGTAAGTATTAGAAACAGCAAGTTGGCCCGTGAGTTGGGTTTTAGACGCTGCAATCTCGTTACAATACTAATTACGTACCTAACCTACGTGTCGATGTTGTCATTATGTATATTTTATGGTCAACCATGAATTAAATTATTCAGTAAGTCACCAAAGTAACCACAACATTAAATTTCGTGAAAAAGCAATCTTGGGGTATGTTTTTACCAGGTAAAGAATACTTTGTAAGCATATAGCCCCCCGCCGAGATGCCGTCGCGAGCAGACGTATTTTTGAACGTTCTGTGTTTTAAATTCAAAAAAAATTGTGCAAAATATTGTGTAAACTATCAGTGAAACGATCAATTAATTAGTGATTACCATCTCAGTGATAAAATATTGAAACAATTACAACACACAATTAACAATATTATCAAAATTATCAACAGCAAATCAAGACAAGTTGTTATAAAAAATCGTGTTAGCGTGCGCCGGGCCAAGTGTCCTTGAAAGTGAATGCAAGGACAAGCTTTGCACCTGCAGCTACAGTACCTATTTTTATTAAATAGAACGCTATTTTCAACTCTCTTAGTAACGACGACTTGGTCCGATGGCACATGGGCCGGACTGTAAGTGAACGTGATCGTGTGACTATCAAGTTCAAACCTCCGCAAAACACATTACTTTTTGGAATGTTTTTTATTATGCTGCTAAAATACCAGAAAAATCTGAGATTTTTTTACGAAAAAATTGGAGAAATTTCTGAAATATTATAATTAATACTTGCACAAATTGCTGCTTGCAACATTGCTTAATTAAAGAAAAATCCGCATTCATTGTTGCTTTATTTTGCTTTTGGTGCATTTGAACGCCCAATATGCCGCTAAATCGAACACCGCCAACCTCACCGAAATCTAACTTCAAAATCAATGATGGTGACGCTGGTACTAATATACGTAAAGTTATTTTTTACAAATATACTAAGTAAAGTTATTTTTCTTTGTAGCACCTGTGAAGCAGTGGTTTCAAGACAAGAAGAAATAATGTTTGTTCAATTGAATTTTTTTTGTAGTAGTTTGTTTAGAATCTACATAATCATTGTATAAAGCTTTTAATTTGTATTTACTATAAAAGGTGAAATAATACCTTATTGAACTCAATAAAGATTTAGATTTTTGTTTTACTAAAAACTTAGGTAATAAAATAAAACTATATTTTACTGTGTATATTTGACATTATTTATTTCCTTTTTTTATTAATCAATTAAATGTTTTATGCCTTAAAATATAACTTTTATTTTCCTAAAATAGTACTAGTTTTAATTTATCGTAGGTGTCGTTCTGCCTACCCCTATTTAGAGTATTTCTACAAAATATTTTAGCCCTTTTTTAAATACACACCATCTAGTGGTAAACTTTGTAAACGTAGGGAATACGTCTATGTGTGTGTAAAAGTGTGTAAATTCAATGACAGATGTTATTATGGGATTCTGTGTCAAATTGGGTGGATTTTGAGGCATTGTTATGATCAAGTTCATTAAAAGGTAATGACCAGGTGTCGCGAACACTACTTCTACAACTTAGTAATGCTCAGATTTCACATAAAACGAAATAAACTCAAAATAATGATTTCAGCGCCATCTAGCGGGAAAAGTGCTGGGAACAGCCCGTATCTTTCACCTTATTATTACTTTATCTTTTTGTTGTAAATGGCTTTTACAATTTATTTATCATCGAATTCGGCCTATAATTTTTAAATAGTTTCGAGTAACCTTTTTGTTAATACCTAATTAATGTTTTCTTTGAATCTGTGATCAAATAAGATTTTCTTATAAAAATGGCTCTATGTAATTGCGTCCCAATTTTTTGCAATACATTTTTTGAATTTTTTATAGTTTTTTTTTTGGAATGGAATTAAGTACCTATGCTTAATTGTACCGTGTACGCGATTATATAACTAAATAAATAAATTAACAATGAATTACGTGCAATGTAACAGAGATAAATACATATATTTATAAAGCAGCACATCTGTTTATATCATCTATGGTAATCGATATTGAAAATTACAGCGTTGTTCATACAATGACGCTTTGGAAAGCAATTTGTAGCAATATTAATTGGAAGTGATTCGCACTGTACCGGTCCGTTATGCGCGGATGCGTTTATTGATAAAAATAACAGCTTTTAACGGGCTATGAAGCACAGAAAAATAGTATTTGGACTTAAAGATTATGGACTTACAAGATAATCATTTAATAACGTTCATTGCGAACTATGTGCGGTGAAACTTTGAATGATAGATTGAGGAATGATGTGATACGACAAATGTGCGTTTTAAGAGCCCAAATACACGTCCGATAGTCCTCCTCCGATAGTCGGTTCCGATAGTCTGATCAGATTATCTGAAGGCCTCCGCGTCATACATTTGCTTGAACAATTACACGTAGGTACTTACGATCAGACTATCGGATCGGATGTCAGAATCGTACGCAACGTCCGGGCGTCGTCGTCGTACAGAAAAAATCGGACACTATAATCGTACGTGTATTTCATGAATCCGATCAGATAGTCGGATCCGGCTCCCGGAAGCAACTATCGGACGTGTATTTTGACCCTAAAAGATGATAGGTATAGTGACAAAAACTGAAAGTAGTAGGTAGGTACCTATGTTTAGGTGCTTTGTTCATGTTGAAAGTATGAGTCAACGGCGAAAGCAAAAAAAAAAAGCAAAAGGAAATTATAAGACGGATGTCAGTGGAAACGCCAGTAGAGGACTCCCTAAAAGGACATAATATTGATGTTATTGGTGATATTCTTAAAAAAGGACAGGTGCGTAGTACTCTCAACCTGCGTGTATGACAAGATGTATGAACGTGGACGAAGCGAAAGGAGTATGTAAGGATCGTAGCATGTGGCGTTCTGCAGTTTCTGCCTACCTCCATGGGAAAAGGGCGTGAGTTTATGTATGAATTATAGATGTCTTTTTTTTCTATTGGACTGCTGTTAGTGGTCCTAGGGGACCATTTCTACGTAACCGGGCAGTTATTGGTGAGACCTGAAGGGTCTCCAGCCAATGGGGGGGAGTAAAATACTTAACCTAAGCTAACTACTTGTACTACACTAACATCATGACTACCTGCAACAACAGCACTAAGGGCGACCCCTAGTGGGACTCGGACCTCGGCTTAGGGCGTTGCTGGCGGCGGCTTAGGGGGGGGGGGGGGGGAGACAGCTTGATGATGGCTGAATTATCGGTGTGACTGCGGAGTCTGAAGAGACGACCGGCTGTACGACGGGAGAGCTCGGTGGATCGTGACCGACAATTATAGATGTAACTGCAACAGACTATTTATACAGAAATAATTTCACCGAAGCTAAAGGTCAGGTAGACAGACAGAGCTACTTTAGGAAAGAAAATCAAGGGCGAGCATTGAGGGCAAGTCACTTTCCTGAATAAAATAATGTTTCGCGAAATTACTTTGTTAATAAATAATTTTATTACTTAACCAAGCCCAAGGTTACCTTAGGTAGGTACGGAAAAACGAACTTTTTGTTATTCTGTAGACAGAGAAAGGGTAATTTTTTAGCAGAATCTCATTTGCAACTTAATGGAATTGACGATTAATTGTTGTTTTCAGCAAGATGGAAGACTGCATGATTAGTTTTTAAGTCGTTGGCTCGTTGCTTAGTTAGTTCGTTTAAGGAACTAAAACTATTAAATATAGGTATTCCTCAAAGTTAAGGTTTTTTATTTCAAATAGACCAGAATTCATGCACTTTTAAAGCGTCAAAGCAAGGTGCACGGTTCCAAAAGGTAGGTTTTATGGAGAAGAGCTGGCAAGAAACTCCACGAATACTCTTCTTAAAATAGTAGTTCATAACAATTCCTTTCCAGTAGTGTGAGAAATAGAATGAGAATAATGCAGGTTAATGTGAAATAAACTCACGTAAGAGTTACAAATAGAAAAATAAGCGTTTTAGGATTGCCATAGCAGTTAAGGTCTGACCATTCCCGACAGACAGCAACCGTTCACGAGCATGACGTCAGTCTACATGTATCAGTCAATTATTTCATAAGTCTTCATCATCATCATCATGCAGCCGAAAGACGTCCACTGCTGGACATTATGTGAAGGAACCAGGTGTGGTGTTCCTCCAACCAAAGGGAGGATCCTCCAACCAGGCGGAGTCTTATGCCTGGCGGGCTACTGCCCAACGGTTGATGTTGAGAGGTTGTATATCTGCGTGTTAAATCTTGATACCGCGATGTAGGAACTGTCAACTATGAGAGATGTCGTTAATGTCGCTGTAGTCATCTACACCACCGGTGTGTTGCGTTGTTCGCATGTGGCGTGGATAGATGCCGCCACAGGCCTCCCCCAATGGGGGGGTTTGCCATAATCGCCACACTTGGCAAGCGGTTTGGCGATCGCGGTATAGTTGTTAAAGTACTAAGAGAACGCTGCTGCCCATCCTATAGTGAATCGCTTAGTCGCCTAGACCCATGGAAAGAGATGGGGTAGTGCTATTCTTTACGTCCGGCACCACACAGAACCAAAAGAATTAAGGTAGAGACAAATTGATCCCACGTGTACAACGTATACCTACGTATGCGATGCATTATGACGTCTGGGCAACTGACAATGCAAACATTTTCTATGAAAGTACATGACTAAGAAACAGACTTATTAACAGTGATCGGAAAAAGGTGAGCTAATTTACCTAAATTTCAAAGAACAGAGACAAAAACTGGAGACTTCCTTACGACAACATTTTTTTTTGTGAAAATTATTCCGGGTTTCGGGACATCACTAAAGTACATTTAATATTAATGTTAATAGTACAGAAAACAAGTAAATTCGTTTCCTATTTTTGTTTCCCAAAATTGTCACAAAACCAGATGACACGTTTTTCATTGTTTTCAAAAAAGAAGATTGTCTTTTATTTTTTTTAAACAAACGAAAGACAATCACCGAGAAAATTCTCCCGAAAAAAAATGTTGTCGTAAGGAAGTCTCCAGTTTTTGTCTCTGTTCTTTGAAGTTTAGGTAAATTAGCTCACCCTTTTCCGATCACTGCTTATTACACGTTGCATTGCGTACCTATGACAAGAGTGTTTCTAAATCATTTATTTTCATAGAAAATGTTTGTATTATCAGTTCTTTGCCCAGATTTCATAATGCATCGCATACGTTGCTTACGTGGGATCAGTTTGTCTCTGCCTTTATTTTCAAATACACTCCATTCGATGGTGTGTGTCCGCCAACCCGCACCAGGCCAGCGTGTTGGACTAAAACCTAAATCCTTCTCACTCTGAGAAGTGCCCCGTGCCTAGGGTTACCATCCGTCCGGATTTGTCCGGACTTTGTCCGGCTCTTTAATCTGTCCGGATTTTTTGGCTTAGATGGAATACGAGTAATGAAACTTACATAGGTAATATCAAATAACTTTTTATTCTTTATTAACTTCTCATTCATCTATAAACAAAATATAAATCTTTAACAATCAACTTTGACAACACGTTTAACGTTTAAATTTAACAATTGACGACACGTTTGGTGCAGTGGCTAAGCGATTGGCTTCTGCGCTACGGGTCGTGGATTCGATTCCCACACGGAACAAAAATTTGTATGGCCTACAGATGGTTGTTTCGGGTCTGGGCGTTTGTTTGTGAGATTTGTGTCTGTAAACGCACCCACGATACAAGAGAAATCTTAGTGTGGGGCAACGTTTTTTTTAACTAAAAAAAAAAACTAAACGAGATCAAACAATAAATCTTCATATGTATGCATTTTGTAACTAAAATGTCCGGACTTTTATTGAAATGTCAGGCTTTTTGTCAGGACTTTTCAAATTTCTAAATGTGCCCCTACCCGTGCCCAGCAGTGGGACAGTACACTCCACGGTATTCACACATACTTTGTTTACCTACATCATTTTGACGATATTTATCCTATAACGTGATTTTGCTCCACTCAGGTAGACTCATTTAGCTAATGTCTGTCCGTCGTGCCTTGATCAAAGTGGAGCTAATTACATTGCCTCCTGATTGCAACTCTAGTGTTGTGGGACTAACATAAACCCGGTAAAGTTGTGGGTGCCTTTGTAGGAGCAAATGAGGCTGTTTCAAAGTTTGCGGATTGAAATTTGAATGATGAAATACTAATCCTACTAATCCATTCCTTGACAGTATTATTGTTTTGCCCAGCCTTTCCCCAACTAGGTTGGTGTCCACTTCCAGTCTAACCAGGGGTCCTACTCTCTAAGTCCGTCAACGAAGTTAGTCGCCCGTCCGAAAGTAGCCCGAAACGTAGAAGTGAGCAAAACAAGTGTCAAGTTCAACTTTTCGGACGGGCAAAAACACATCGGTAGTAGGGACAACTGTCAAATCGTGTTGTCATTTATTCTTAGTTCGGGTCCCGAAATAATCGTATGTCCGTAGGTGATAGGGAGTACGAAACGCTCGTAACTAAGGCCGATACCACGGACTTCGTGCTAGTAGACCCCCAGATGCGGCTGAACAACCGTATTTTTCACGGAGCAACTGCCATCAGACCTCCGCAACCCAGTTACTTAATCCAGGACATATTCTATCTGTGTGGAATATTTCAATCAAATCCGTTTAGCTGTTTATGCGTAATTGAGTAACAAACATCCAAATTGACTATAACTGCCCGGTTCCGTAGAAACGGTCCCCAAGGACAACCTACAGCAGAACAATAAAAAAAAAAATACGACAACCTTTTTTCACATTCCATATTCTTCAACATTAAAATTGTTTCATATCTCATCCGAATAAGGATAATATTATTATTATTTATTATTTAGCCGTGGTCATCCCACTGCAGGGCAAAGGCCTCCCTACCCTCCTTCCATTCCTCTCGATTTAATGATTTCTGGGGCCAATCCTTCGAATAAGTGTCTAACTCGTCCCGCCATCTCCTTCTGGGCCTGCCGCGACGTCGTCTAACGTTATGGAACTGAGCTGGTCACATCTGCCGCATGTCGGACGAGCTGTGGGCAAAACTCACCACTGAGTGGAGCCCACAAGGATAATATACAACCCTAAATTACATTCCATAATCAGCCCATTACAGTCCCACTGCTGGGCACGGGTTTCTTCTCAGAATGAGAAGGGAGGCCTTGGTCCACCACGCTGGCCTGGGGGTCTACTCCCTAAGCACGAAGTCCGTGGTTTCGGCCTTAGTTACGAGCGTTTCTTTCCCTATCACCTACGGACATACGATTATTTCGGGGCCCAAACTAAGAATGAATGACAACACGATTTGACAGTTGTCCCTACTACCGGTGTGTTTTTGCCCGTCCGAAAAGTTGAATCTGATACTTGTTTTGTTCACTCCTACGTTTCGGGCTACTTTCGGACGGGCGACTAACTTCGTTGACGGACTTAGGGAGTAGGTCTCCTGATTAGACTGAAAGCTGACCCCAACGTAGTTGGGAAAAGGCTAAGCAGAACTGTTGATAGTCCAGTCTAGTTTATTTCGAAGTCCAATACACTCCCGTCAATTCGTCTAATGATGTAATCCACACAGGGTTGCTACGACAACCTTTTTTCACATTCCATATTCTTAACCACATGAATAAATAAACCGAACAGAATGAAAGCTTCATACTAAACGCCGTGCGTAGGTACACTACTACACGCACAGCTTATGTGTGCGTGACTGTCACCGACAAGGCGCGCGGGGAGTGCGCCGGCGGCGCCCGCTCGGGTACAAACCGGTTTGAGGCGGCTCAGTACGCGGACAAAGTTAAGGGGTGTCACACCGGCAGCGGCAGCGGTACGAGACGCGGACGTTTTATTTTAATTGTTTTTAAAGATGCCAAACTGTTGTACTGTGTGTATGTGTACAAATAATGGTAGGAAAAACAAGGAGACTTCTTATTTTGTATTGCCAAAGGATCTTGTTTATTATTCATGTGCTCTTAACATTAAAATTGTTTCACATCCCATCTGAGTACGGATAATATACCACCATTAATTACCTAACATAACATAATCAGCACATGACTGTCCTATTGCTGGGCCTCTTCTCAGAATGAGAAGGGAGGCTTTAGTCCACCACGCCGGCCTGGTGCGGGTTGGCTGACTACACACACCATCAAGAACTTTATGGAGCTCTCTCTGGTGTGCAGACTTCCCCACGAAATTTTTCCTTCACCGTTCAAGTGATAATCAAATTCTGATTCGCACATGAATTCGAAAAGTCAGAACTGTGGGCCGGGTCAAACTCGAATCGAACCCTCCTGCATTGAAGGCAACCGTTCAACCGCTAGGCTATCACTGCGTACACACATCCTAAATTAGCGAAGAAATTATCATTAGAGGGCCTAACGTAGCACATTTTACCAGTAACACCGTTATACCTAAATATCCATTACCACAAAACTAATTACCCGAATACATTAACAAGTAATATGGCCCACATTAACTCGGCTGTGTGCGTGTGGCATAAGACAGTCCCTTTAATACTTATAAAAAAACCGGACAAGTGCGAGTCGGACTCGCGCACCGAGGGTTCCGTTCCTTATAAGGTTCCATTTTCATTTTTTAAACCGCGATACTAATTTTGTTTGGTTTTCTACTGATTTCTAAAGAACTGTGCTAGTTACAGGCATCGTTTTATTTTTCCTGTAATGTTTACATAAACCTATATCAACTTGATTTATTTCAGATTTTTCGATGAGCAAACTTCGGAGTTATAGGGGTGAATGGATTTTTCATCATAAGTCAAAAACAATGCGGCATAAATGAAAATAAAAATATATTTTATACCGTGTAAATAAAGCCCTTTCATAGGATACCAGAGTTGACATGATAACCCTATTTATTTCAATTCTTTTATTGCAATATGGATGGATAAGCATTATTTAAATTATTCCAAATTTCAAGTCGATAGCATTAGTAGATCCTGTAATATGCAGCTGTGACAGCAGACTTACGGACGGACGAAGTCGCACCATAAGGGTACCTTTTTTACCATTTTGGTACGGAACCCTAAAAATAGCAATAGTTACCCACATTTTGTAAAATTAAACACCTCAAACACTTCACAACACAAAGCAGGCCAAGACGCCGATGGTTTAAAGCTGTGGCCAAGTATAACCCACCAATTTAACATCAGTGTCAGTGATAAATCTAATCCTCAGCATCACCAGCAGTTTTTTTTATTCCTTGCGGTCCGTTTCTTGGCTGCATCATTGGCTGGAGACCTGTAGGGTCTCCAGATAATGATGGGGAAGTAAAATACTTAACCTAAGCTAACCACTTATACTACACTAACATCATGACTACTAGCAATACCAGCACTAAGGGCGACCCCTTTTTTTTTTTTTTTTTCTCGTGGGAAAATCCTCATGGATACCCTTTGCCCGGGGATGGCGAAGGGTTATGCCGGACTCTTACCGGCTAAAAACCCACGGTGTTCCTTCTCCTGACCCTTGGCCGGGGTCACGGGATTCGCAGCTGCATGCGCCGCAACCCCGGCAGAAGGGCGACCCCTAGTGGGACTCGGACCTCGGCTTAGGGCGTTGCTGGCCGGGGGTTGAGGGGGAGACAGCTTGATGAGGGCTGAATTATTGGATCGTGTTCATCAGCAGAGGTCGCGCAGGAGAATTTGTATGTAGCGTGATGGATACGAAAAATGAGCCGCGCAAGATACGGTCAGTGTCTGCAGCCTTGGTGGATAATCCAATAATTGATTACGATTTAATGATTACGTTATATGTAGTTATCGCTACAGCCAAATCACCCAACTTTTTTCCTTTTCTACTATTTACTAAGTACACTCGGGAGCGATGAATTCGGGTCACCTACATGAACCTTAATATCTCGGAAACTAACAATGATCGCTTATGTAAATAAAAAGTATTTTATAGAGTATTTAATTCTACTCAAATAAAATTAATAAAACTTCTTAAATAGTCTATAAAACACTTTTTATTTATAAAAATATTGCATCGGGTCTTCTCGCGTAACAAACTTTAAGAGGCACAAAATACCTTTTATCCCGACGTTTCGGCCGAATTTCACCGGCCGTGGTCACGGGTAGACTGAAGTGGCGGAGCAGTTGTCATCTTCGTGAAGCAAGGGCATTTTCATCTACCCTCACTTGATCTTGATTTTTTATAAAGTTATCGTCGGTACTTCGACACACCACACTAACGACGTCTTTACACTCGCCTAAACTTTTTATTTATTTAAATAATAGCCGATTCCTACGATTTACCGAGCGTTATTGGTTAAAATTAAGAATCTTTTATCTTTACCAATAATGAAGCAAATACCTCATAACATATACCTCAATCATAACTTTGCATAGAAGAATCATACGTGAGTACTTAACTATCGCAAAATTAGCTCAAAATTAGCTCACGAATCTATTTATACGGCAAGTTTGACAATAAAAAATGTTACCGTTGGTAAACAAAACGATTCATTTTTGGCTATAGGAACCAGGGGCCCAATTCTCCTAAAATAAATCTTGATAAATCACAACCGAACCAAGGCCGAACCGTTCATTCAGACAGTTCTCAATTTCAAAAGCTATCAAATTGTTTGACACAAAAAACAAAATCAATCATTTTGAAAGTTTTCGAAAACAAAAACTGACTGACGGTTGTGGTTCGATTGCGTTTGGCAACAATTTACTTTAGGAGAATTAGGCCCCAAGCATAAGCTAGCATTCTTAGTTTTTGAGATATTAAGGTTTATGTTGGTGACCTGGATTCGTTGCTTCCGAGTGTATTTTTCCTGAACAACGCAACTAATATAAAGCGACGGGGAAGTTGCCCTTAATTACTGCGCCTAATATGCTCCAAGTTTACAAAGATTGTTGGAATTACCCGGTCGTTCTCGATTAACTTGTTTCCTAATTAACTTCTTAAAGGGATTATTGAGAAAATTTGGACTTCGTAAAAGTTGCAAAAACTCATTCAATTTAATTTGTGTAAGTACCTTGGACACAAAAGGGCAGCACCAATTTACACAAGACAAGAATGCATTTTTTGTCGAAATCCTTTGTTCGTGTCCCTCGAATCTACGCTAATAGCTAAAAATGTAGTCCAGGGGTTGCTGAAAGCATTTCTCAACTCTATTGTAGGGAACAACAGAAGCAGCAGTAATGTGTACCATGTAGAATTTCCCATATCAACAATACCCATGTCTCGAGCTTAATTATCCGTTATGAAGCGATATCTGACAGTTTTGACTGAGGGATGACGGTCAAACCACAGAATTGTGTCTTAATTATGTTTCGCTATATTTTTAGATGCAGACAGAAGCTGTACCTAGTCGTATTACCAAAATGTACATAATTTTTTTTTTATATTTCCTTTCTTCACTCTAGTATATCTCCTGTGTCGTGGGTTCGTTTAGAGACACAAATCTCACATATATATACAAACTGGAAATTGATTGTCCGGCAATCCTAACTAATATTATAAATGCGAAAGTATTTTCTATAATTGTTCGTCATCATTACTTCGCCCATAATTGCAGAAACAAAACCTTTGATTTCCCCGAAGACGTCACTGAATCGTAGCCAGGCTACGGCCGCTAGGAAATCTACATCGGGCCCATGAAGGGCCCGGTAGATGCGTCCGTAAAGCTCCTTGCTCCACCATACATCCTTGCGGCCATTGGTATTCAGTACTACAGGCTTGCGCCAGTTCTCTTTAGCTAAGGAGAGCGGGGTGAGTCCTTTGTCCACTGCGACTACATCTCGATGCGTCCCCACGTCGGCTTAGGAGAAGTACTCCCTGAGACTGCACACCTCGCGGTTGTGGAGTGTCTTAGATTGATTCGGTTTTTTTGACACTTGATGAGAAAAAAATGACCATCCATGCCAAAGAGCAAAGGTTCTCAAACTTATTTCGGGTACCGCCCACTTTGAGAATCAATTATTTTGTAGCGCCCTCTAAATTGTTTAACATTACCCTTCCACATCTTAACAATCACCATCCCAATCATTACTTTTACCGTCCTTTACAGCCCCCCTGTAGGTCTATAGCACCCACAAGGGGGCGTTATCGCCCACTTTGAGAAAGACTGCCATAAAATAATAATAATAAATTTATTTGCTAGAATAAAGTTGTTATAAAGGTGTTACACATAATATGATGTCCATAATATTCTGCTGTTTCCAGCGTACATATACTTTAAAAAAAATAAAATTAAGAGCACAAAGGTAAGTCGTCGTCTAATTTAAATTTTGAATCGAATTTTTCATTTAAAAATTCATTCGTTGAGTAGTAACACTTTTGCAATTGAAAGTTAAATAGTTTCTTTTTAAATGTCACGAGGTTAAGACTTTTAAAAACATTAGGTAATTTAGAGCAACGCAGCCTCCGATGACTTCTGAGTCCTCGACCTCATGATTCCAAGCAAATGCCCATTTTCTAGAACAGAAATGCGAATTGATATTGGCAACTGTATTTAGTCCCTAAACCGGTCATTTTCATAACCAAACTACATCGGACATTTTGATTGACGACATATTCTAATACATTTTAATGTCCCTGCGAGTTTAGCCAGTCATTCTCCGTAATACCCGCCATTTCAGAGGCTTGATCATTAGATACTCATTGTGGCATTATAAAGCTTGAATAATAAAGTTTTTAATGTAAATCGTAACTTCGCAGGTAACTGAATTGAGGCGTAATGGAGAGAGTGGATAATGGGTGGGTAAAGTTGTGAGTTTTCGTGTGAATTTGGGAATTAGGGAATAATGGAGAAGAATTAAGTGTGTTTGCTGTTGTTGCTGTTAGGTAATGTGGTTTTGAGATTTTAATGCGTAGATAGGTACATTTATGTATCTAATAACTTTTGAATGCTTCTTCAATGTAGTCAGAGAAATAAACGTGGTTTCCGAAGAGTTGCAAAGTTTTGCTGTTCCCACGAAAGGCTGAAATTATGTTTTTGGGCATTCAAGTATTTCAAGTATTTTATTCGTAATTTATATCTAATCATAGGTACTTTTGTTCAAGCTTGTTATCAAAATCTTGCTTTTTATTTCATGCAGGCGCTTATGAAAAGTCGAACTTAGGTGCACGGTTCCAATTGTCATTTTTTATGGAAGAGAGCCGGCAAGAAACCATGGTAAAAATCTTTAACAATTTTTCAGAATCAGTTTTTTTTTATTTTTCATTTGTGATACATAGGTACGATATTTGATTAGGTAGTAGTGAAGTTCTAAGTACTCTATGATCAGCCAATTATAGGCATACACACAAATACAAATGCCACACATGATAACGACTATCTAACATTTTATAAATAAAATTATGATTTAGGGTAGATAAGAAATTCGAGGTGCATGCAGCTGCGAATCCCGCGCCCCCAACCAAGGGTCAGGAGAAGGAACACCGTGGGTTTTTAGCCAGTAAGAGTCCGGCATACTCCTTCGCCTTCCCCGGGCGAAGAGTATCCATGAGGAATTAACCAAGAAAGAAAAAAAAAGGTTAGTTATCTATACTAATATTATAAAGAGGTAGAATTTGTTTGTTTGTTTGTATGTAGGAGGTAATCTCCGAAACTACTCATCCGATTTCAAAAATTCTTTCACCAATAGGAAGCTACGTTATCCCTGAGTGCTATAGGCTATATTTTAGTGTTATAAAAATATATTTTTATTATAAATTAACGCGAGCGAAGCCGCAGGCAAAAGCTAGTATTATATGTATAAGAGATAATAATCTAGTCTTGAGTACAGGAATTAACAAAACACGTTAGAATCGTAATAACTTGAAAGCTTGAATGTATCGTTGTGACAAAGCAAACACAAAACAGCTTTGTTAGAAATTTATCAGGAGACACATTAACGTTTACAAAGTTAAATACAACTTAAACTCGCTCATCCTGTTAAATAAACGATGACCCCTATAAACTAGGTACGCTTCAGACTAACAAGTAAAGTAGCGGTCTAGACTAGAAAGGGAGAATATTGATACAACTAAACAAACAAAAAGTAATTACTAGTTGCGTCTGAGCGTTTAAAATGCAGCATTCGAAAGGAGATAAGTGTATTAACAGCATTTTGCTCCTAGCAAATGGGCATTTTTAGGGTAAAACGGGACCCTATTACTAAGACTCCGCTGTCCGTCTGTCTGTCACCAGGCTGTATCTCATGAACCGTGATAGTTAGACCGTTGAAATTTTCACAGATGTTTGTGTATTTCTGTTGCCGCTGTATCAACAAATACTAAAAAAACAGAATAAAATAAATATTTAAGGGGGCTCCCATTCAACAAACGGGTTTTTTTTTGCCGTTTTTATACATAATGGTACGGAACCCTTCGTGCGCGAGTCCGACTCGCACTTGGCCGGTTTTTTTAATTATTTAACGTGGTTGGTCCCTAGTCCCATCTGCTTGTAAGCGCAGACAGGGTCTAAGGTGGAGCACACGAATTCAAGTCGTAAATTACTTGTCCTTAATCCTTTACATAACTTTTTATCTCTGAGCCTTTTTTTTTGGTGGGAGAATCCTCATGGATGCCCTTCGCCCGGGGAAGGCGAAGGGGTATGCCGGACTCTTACCGGCTAAAAAACCCCCGGTGTTCCTTCTTCTGACCCTTGGCCGGGGTCGCGGGATTCGCAGCTGCTTGCACCGCAACCCCGGCAGGCCTCAGTCCGTCAGCCCCTGGCGGACCTCTCCTTCTGTGGGACTTTGCCCCACGTCCTCCTGAGAGGTGCGAACGGAACACTGCGCGCCGCCTTCTCGGGCCTGTTACTGGTCGGGCGATGGGTCCCCTAACCCGCCGTCCGCAGGCCACACACTACAGTGGCCGAAGATCGTCGCGCGCCCTCCGGCGCCCGGTGCGTCTGGCTCAGGAAGGAGAGTGGCAGCTGCCTGTCTCTCCCTCTCCGCTCCCTCTTTGGTCACCATCACCTCCTCGCAGAAGGAGGCGACGGCTTCCTTGGACAGAACCACGGCCGGGAGCGAGTGGTCAGTTGTGTCCCACTGCAGGGCAAAGGCCTCCCCTCCCTTCCTTCTCTCCATTATTCCCTTTCTTTTGCAATCTGAGGCCAATCCTTTATAGAAGTCTCGCTCATCCCGCCATCTCCTTCTAGGTCTACCTCGTTCTCATTTCCTGCTGTTCAGGACACACTCTGTGGTTATTTTTGCCCAAAGCTCTTACGGCGTCCGGGAGATGTGGCCTGCCCAGTTCCATTCTAATTTAACTGCTGTGTTGCCTACGTCTGCAATTTGTGTTTTGGGACGAAGGTAGAGGACACGGACTGTAAGTTTGACGCCTAGAACACTTCGTTCCATTGCCCGCTGACAGACCCCGAGTGCGAGTGCTTAACCTAAATGAATGAGGAATTTGAGCAAGAGTCACTTAGAAACGAACTCCAACACAGCGAATTCTCTAGAACGACACGGTTATAGAGGAAGCAGTTACAATGCAAGGTATCGTGCCAGAACGTGCCTATCCTTCACGCGTAACACATAAAACATGCCTTACACATGAAACAATCCAATAAAGGTAATAAAAAACAGTAGAAACCTTTACAATTTATTCAATTTTCAGGATCGACGGTTATTTCCAAAAACGCTCTTACTTCGTTGATGAGCTTTAAACTCAAATCGTCTGTGAGCTCTGACAGTTGATCGCTTAAATCTTTCAGTAGCGCGCGCACTTGACTCCCTAGCTTGATACCAGTTCTAGACCAATCGAAAAAGCTTGTTACGAACTTATGAAAAGGGTCAAATTTTCGTTTACCGTATGCGTGATCCATATCTGATAGTATTACGTGTACTAGCTCCACGTCTTTTTCGTTTGTCCCTTGTTTCTTCGACACTAAAGAATTCAGTCTGTCTTCAACAGTCTTGTGTATAGACATTAGCACATTTTTAGCTGGAACATTATCAGAGTACGCCATATCGTTCAGTATGACTTGCAGTTCATTTGCAGTTACGTCACTCAAATGAGAGTAAAAATTGGTTTCAACCAATGCGTCAAATATGTATCGAATGAAGATTTTCACATCTTTTTCGTTCTTGTCTTTAAAAATTCCGAATATAGTGTTCAGTGCTTTTGTACATTCATAGGATTTGATGCATATGTTGTGTTCTGAGCAGAGCTTACTTTGATACTCCCCTTCTACTATTATTGTGGCAATGACGAATTTCTGCATCAATTTCTTCTTGAGTTCCCCGAGATCTGTCGGGTTTTCTTCTAATCTTCCAGCAGCAAATACTATAGCTGCCATTTGGAACATCGCGCATATTTTTTTTATAACTTCAGTCCACAAATAAGGATCGTTGTCGACACTTTGAACTGCTACATTTACGTTTCTAAGTAGTTTTCGTATTTCAAGAAGACATTTCTTCAGTTCCTCTTCAAAAATTAAGGTACCCATTTTATTTTCTTCTGCAACTATTTCTTTTTGATAAAGTATTCCTTCAAAAATGGATTCTATAGATTTTGTTAGTGCCGTAATGTATTCGTTAAAGAAACTTTCTAATTGTTCATCGCAGAATTCTAGGTCTCTACATAAATATGAAGATTTGATGATCAGGTATACGACATCGGCTTCCTTGGAGACCGGCATTGATTTTCGGCCGGAGACCATGTTTCTTCGCACGAAATGTGATACTGTATCCAGTACATCTTTACCCAAGCTTAGGGATCCTTGCATGTTAACCCTGACGGCATCGTTCACTGATATTACAGCTGAAAAGGAGAGCTTATAGATTAAATTTTATTTTATATTATCGTCGTCTGATATATCATCACGCCTGATCATTAGTGGGAGGGCAGATTTTATGAAGCATTGCCAACCGGTTTCTACATCATAAATTAAGGTGCCCTTACACGGGCTACTATTGTGCTTAAACAAAGGCGATTTTGATGTCACGAGCCAAGACATAGTGCCACGTATCGAAGTGGTGGCAAAAAATTACGCGCTCAAATAAATAAGTCTGTTTTTCTTTGACGGAATTGGTCTAATGACATTGATCACCACGAAATGTACAGACGCCAGCAGGGAAGCTACCTGAAACTGTCAAATTTTCCCAATCAACCTTGAACCTAATGCTATCGCGATAAAGATGAAAATCTATTAAAGAAATTTGACAGATTGTGGTAGGTTGATGTGCTGGCGTCTGTACAGATATTTTAATTCCTCAATTTACTGTCAAAAAAAAATATAAAAATACCCTCACCGAAAACAGCAAGCAAGAACTTTTTATAATCCATGGCTAATGAAAAAAATATTTTTATGAAAAATAAATAAAATTTTATTTTATTACCTACCTATAAAACGGTTGACAATAACTTTATTTTCTTAAAAATAAATTTCATAATGGAGTCGTGATTCAATTTTTTATAGTCGTAAACAATAAAACTATAAAAGAGAAATAAACAGGTTTAGACGAAGACGCAAAATAAATAAAACATTTGTTATAGGACAATATAAAAGTACTTTCGTGACAGTACGCATGTCTCGAGTTTTGTTACTCTTTTATTAGTAAGTACCTAGTAGAGCTTCTTGAGAAAGACTGTCCGTTCTTGTGCGAGAGTTTGACTTGGGGATGTGCTTACCACCTTAGGTACCTATTTCTACCGCCAAGCAGCATTGCTGTTTTGCGTCTTAGAGCCCAAATACACGTCCGATACTTGCCTCCGATAGTCGGTTCCGATAGTCTGATCAGACTATCTGAAGGCTTCCGCGTCATACATCTATTTGAACATGAATTACACGTACGATCAGACTATCGGATCGGATGAATCGTAACCATCGTCCGGGCGTCGTCGTCGTCCAGAAAAAATCGGACACGAGAATCGTACGTGTATTTCATGAATCCGATCAGATAGTCGGATCCGGCTCCCGGAAGCAACTGTCGGACGTGTATTTTGACCCTAACTTGAGGAAGTACTACCACCATACGGGTGCGTTCAGATGACACGCGCCCACTAAGCGCACGCCATGCGCGTCAACATCCGCGTCTAACTCGCTTTGTTTGTTGTACATAATTTGATTCTTATGACACATCAATAGACCTCAAATTGCATTTGCCATCCTAGCCGGGAGGGTGGAGGAGGCGCGGGCGCAGCGCGATTGCGACGCGATAGCTATTCGGGCGCTGAGCTTGCGCGTGTACTCGATAAAAAATGTACGTTAAGACAAGGGACTAACTATTAAATTCCAAAGTTTCTGAGGAAGAAGCGAATCGTAATACAACAGTTTCAAAAGTCGGTGCAATTTCTACACTGAAACAAATAGGTATATGCCACCGAGTTCTGAAACTGTTAATTTTATATTATGGAAATTATTTTACTCCGTTTAGTTTTTTTTTAAGTCGGTTTCTACTTTTATTTAAAGTTTTTTATTCCTTTTTATTCTGATTACCTAATCTTATTAACAGATTAAGGCTACTGTCCACCATCTTTACTTCTCTGACTAAACAACCCTTTACCTAAAATTCTAGTAAACTTTTCGAGTTAACGTTTATTTAACCAGAGAATTAATGTTGGTAAACATTAGCCTTAATGTTCAAAGAATAGCATCACAAATTTTCGTTTAGTGTGACTAAACGAAAATTTTAAGTTAAGATTGAAACGTGCATAAAGTTGATTAAGTATCCAAAAGGACTTCCCCGCGAAGCCATGTAGAATAAGAAGGGATTACATTTTAAAGAAAATTGTATCTCACAAAATATCATATTGTATAAAAAGCTCGAATTGTTTTGTTTTTGTAATGTTCTGGATTTAGGTCTACTGGACACACGTTTTGCTTTTTCTTTTTGACTATAATATTCATTACGTCAATGTCATGCATATCTGTTATTTGCATGGTTAGGTACTGAAATGCCAATTTTAGATTTATGTTTTTGTTGTGCTTATTATAAATACCTAAATATAATATGAAATCGTAGGGTTCCTTCTTTTATAATTTCACTTTTTCGCGTTTGGCCCTAGTCGCATCTGATTGTAAGCGCAGACAGGGTCTAAGGTGGAGTACACAAATTCAAGTTAGAGATAATGAGGGATTCCCCTATAACCCTCTTAATGTGAGGGTACTTATTAGCTAGCCAGGCGGACCGTATAGATTCTACCACGTCGCGTACTGGGTTTTGCTGAATCTTGCAACACTGAATCTTGCAACACGCGTTTATTCCCAGCGTGCAGTGAGGAAGTTTTATATTCCAGCCCGCCCGCAAACGGGAATTTAACGCAGTAGAGTAGTAAGAGGTAGCCATTAAAGACATTTTCTCAGATTGTGTTTTTGTGGCATGAACGCATGAATGTTGGCCAATACTAGCGCCATCCCGCGGAATAAATCTTTACTAACTTGTCTCAAAAGCCTAGATTCCAAGTTATTTGTAGATGGCGCTGCGAGCACTGGTAATGTTAGTATTATTAGTTATCTGTAGCAACGTTTACGTTTGACGTTTCCTGCTGTTGTCAAATCTTTTTGGTTCGGCCATTTTCGCCGAACGTTTGGTGTTAACTTTTGGTCACGTATCTTTTCGTGGCCATAAGATCACATATATAAAAATCATTCAAGATGGTGCAGAAGAAGGTAAAAGCCATGTGCGTTTAGTTAATTACTATATTTTCGTTACAAATAAGTGATTTCACCGTGAAGTTTATACGATAACATGCTATGGGGCCGTCGTTGTTTTCGGCGTCAAAACTGTTTTATTTTCATATCTCCAGGTATTTAGAATCAGTGGTGTATTTTATTAGTTCCATTATAGAATAATATCGATCCTCTATCGATAAATCCATCTAAATTATAATTCAATTTAGTAAATAATCTCAACATAACCTCTAAACAATACCTACCATGATGTAAACTTTTTAATGAGTGCCATGATTTCTACCAAATTATCACCAAGAACTGAAGAAAACTTGTTCATAGCACTAGACATGCTTCCTCGTGCCTATAACTCACAAAGATATTCTTTCAGCCTAAGAAGAAGGTAGGAAAGAAAGTAGCGGCCGCACCTCTGGTCGTGAAGAAAGTTGAGCCAAAGAAGGTCGTGAACCCGCTCTTCGAGAAGAGAACCAAGAACTTCGCTATTGGTAAGTTTACTTTTTTTGTTGTCGTATTCTAAACTTGAACGGCGTGTTTTTATTTTTACAAAGGAGTCTTGTGCGTTCATCGAAAAAGTTCCTACATCCGGTATTCTGCATTTGATTTTTACTGTACAGTCTGTGGAGTTGCATTTCCTGAGTTTTGGACTAAAATGATGTAAACCTTTATCTGAAATCACCATGTGGTTACAAAATATACGAGCTTTTTAACACTGATTAGTCCAAATTATATATTACTGTGTACTCCACAAGTAGGTACTATACATAACCTCACAATTAGTACATCAATTGTCTGCACATTGATGGCCCTAACAAATAAACATGCAAACGCTTCACATCTTTTTAGTTTTTGAATGTATCATGGTAATTTATTCTATGGCTATTTATCATTTTATTTGCTGCCTTATTAGTATAGGTTACTGTTGGGTTTTTCTGCGTGGAATTTCTCTGTAGCAGCCCAGTCTTGATTTGTGTCCTATTACATGGGACTTAAACATAATGGTAAAATACTATACGCCTCTGCCCTGTCCCATAGTTACTCAAAGTAACCAAAGCATTTTATATGAACATTAAAGTTTTTTCTTAATGCATGTTTATTCTATAGGGCCATCAACATAGCCTATTACAAGCGCATAATTAACTACACTTTAAAAAAATATAATATTTTCATCTTCATGTAAAAGGGTGTTATATCTTCATGTACATGATTAGGTCCTGTAATAGTAATCATAAAAATACAGATTCGGGTCTTAACATGTAGAACCTTTAAAAGGCACATTTTTTTATCCCAATGTTTAGCCCTGAATCTGTATTTTTATAATGTGTACAAATCGCAAGTTTAAAAACGTCCTATAGCAACTCAAAATTATTCAAAAATCACAACTATTTAAACAATAAATGTGTATGTACTAGCAAGGTTTAAATAAATCACTGTAATTTGCTACTAGGTCAGGACATCCAGCCCACAAGGGATCTGTCCCGCTTCGTGAGATGGCCCAAGTACATCCGCATCCAGCGCCAGAAGGCAGTGCTCCAGCGCCGTCTCAAAGTGCCGCCACCAATCAACCAGTTCACCCAGACACTTGACAAGACTACAGGTTTGTTATTCATCATTATTTCATTGATATAGACATTTTTTTATCTCTTACATGTCATGTCGCTAAGAATTTAGACAAAAGATGAGACCAAAATTTTGATTGTTTTTCCTAAGAAAGGCAGATAGAAAATAAAAAAAAAACCATCAATTCAAATTAAAAAAGGAAATGAAGACTGTCAGTTACGGTAACATGATAATAAATCAATAAGAAAAATGAAGTTAGACTTTTATAGGTTATTTTATAATTTAGCATGATGAATACCAAATGCAACGATGAATAACTATGATTATCAACAAATATATACGAGCTTTTTAACTCTGATATCCTACCATTAACTATCAAATCCAAATTATGTTTATCTCTTATTTCAAATAGAATTGTTTGTGGGTTTCAGCCAAAGGTTTGTTCAAGATCTTGGAGAAATACAGGCCAGAGACTGAGGCAGTCAGGAAAGACCGCCTAAAGAAGGCTGCTGAAGCTAAGGTAAGATATTTTTTCATTTATGAGCAACAAAAGCCATTTAATGTGAGCCTAGTTTCCTAATATAAATCATAGACTGACCACACAAGCCACTAAGTTGCTCAGGACACAGTTGATTGCCATTTGTATTTGTTTTTAGCTGCTTAGTGGCCTATGTGCGCTCAGTCTTATTATCTATTCAATAAAACGGAACAACAAAAAAAAATACTTAGAAGAACTTCACTAAAATAAATATTTGTAACAACACACATGCACTGAAAATGTATTTGGAATAAATAAATTTTATGTGACAACAAGTATCCATGAACAAGAAATAGTATTAGGCCAATGAAATGATGCATAAAAAACAATTCAGATTGCCATGAAGACCTCTGACCACCAAGATCTCTGATGATATCACATCAGCCCCTCACTCCATCCCCATTTTAGCACATTATTTGACAATAAATAACGTTCTACCAGGTCGCCAAGAAAGATGAGCCTCCACCAAAGAGGCCAAACACCATCCGTGCTGGCACCAACACTGTCACCAAGCTGGTCGAAAAGAAGAAGGCGCAGCTTGTTGTCATCGCTCATGACGTTGACCCCATCGAGGTAAGCAATCACTGTTTTACTGGCAAATTTCTATTGATGTAATAGCTTGACAAACACGCCGACAGCCCAGCGACGGATACTCGTATGAGGTCAATATGGTCATGACCATAACCTTCTCAGAGGTGCATTGGCCAACCATCGAAAAATTGGGTAAATCCCTATTTTATCAAGTCCAACTTTTGTTTTACATACTTAAATTATTTAATAAAGGAAGTTGCACTTTAAACATCGCTGAGTAAAATGAAACTAATTGTAGTTTCACCAGCACCAATGCCATTGAAATTGAAACAGCAATGCTGCTTGGCTACAAAAAAGACATGGTTGTCGTACTTCTCCAGATGAACTATCACTAGGAGCTCTACGATTCCTAAAATTCTTTTGAATAGACAATTTGATTAGCAAACAACGGTATGCAAGAGCCAAGGTGAATACGAGCTGATGATGATGAAGTAGCAGTATTAAATCATACCATCACATGTTAGCCATCCTAATATCAACAATTTCGTTTATTTTTGTATCCATACACTTCATGAAACTCGTTACTTTTGAAATTATACAATTAGTGCTAGACAGAAACTGTCTGTAAGAACAATAGCTCTCCATGTATACTTCAATAGTCTGAAATCTGAACATAATATGCCTTGCTCAAGTTTTCATCAATGCAGGCCGTTCTACCCCACTATACCATATTAAAGAAGTCAAGAGACATAATATAAACAATCTTACTATATCTCTTTATAGTGAAATACAAAAGTAGCCAGTGAGAAATTCTAAACTTCTACAGGAAGAAGTGTTTTAAGTAAATTCATATCATTTCTTTTTGTTAGAAATGAATGTTTTGAAATATTTTACAGAAAACCTTTTTATTAAGAGAGTAGTCAAATGTTGTTTACCTTTTATCTCACGGCTCCCTGAATATGGTATAGACAATTTATTATATACAGCATGATTCATTAGTCGTAAAATGACAGCCTTTCCATGCAAAATAATCAATTTTGCTTAACAGAATGTATGGGAGGGCTGATTTATTTCACGAATTTATAGTTTGTCCCATAGTACAAGTTGTAGAGAATGATGAACGGAGTTCATGATTTTCAGATGTAAAGAGACTAAACAGTCATCCTGTTGTATATGTTGCTATTAGCTGTACCCGCGGCGTTGCTCACGCGAAAATGTGTTCCAACCATAATTTATTCACAATAAAAACAGAAAGTGATGTAGGTATTGTACATTGCTATGATGTTAGAATTTCTTCACCTGAGGCTTTAAATATAAATTATTTTTAGCTGCATGAAGATTGTTGACTCTGAGCTCTATTAAAACACATGATCACCAACCGAACTTACTACAATATTTTATTAATGTACAATGTTGTCCTCAGCTGGTCCTATTCCTGCCCGCCCTCTGCCGTAAGATGGGTGTACCGTACTGTATTGTGAAGGGCAAGTCCCGCCTGGGAGCCCTTGTACACCGCAAGACATGCACCTGTGTTGCGATCACACATGTTAGTATTACTTTTTTTCTTTATGGTATATAGTTTTAGATGTAGACGTTTAGTTGGGTACATATTCGAATTACCTTAATCTTTTTTTTACACAAATACTATTTTTCTGTGTTGTTAGCATAAAGTAGTTTCAGATCTTTTTTATTCTTGTCTCATTGCATGTGGTATTTAATTTTTCATTATAATTATTGGAGTTTTAAACTTCTGAATTCTTAACTTAGGGATGACGATAATGTTATTCTTAATTCTTTTATTCATATTACCTATATACATTTAATTACATTACACTTTTAAATATTTAGAAATGACAACATTTAAAAATATACAAAATAATTTAATGATGGATAATTTTTCATGATTGTTAAGGTTTTTCGAATTTTGCCCCAGCTATAAATTGTAGTAATTCAATTTGCTTTATTTTTGTATTAATTTAATTGCCAGCTTTGCATAAAGTTTCTGTTCAACATTTTGTTTTGCGATGTGTCTAAGATGTGCATATAATGATGATTTATTTGCTATCATACAGCTATGCTGACAACCCTTCTACCACCAATAGATTTTTTCTGAGTATGCCATCTATGACACCAAAATTTTCCGTACCAAAAACCAATTATTATTTGTTCTATTATTAATTTTTCAACATTCTAACTTTTGTCTGTTCGTCTGATGTATTTAGTGTACCTTAATTTCCTGCAAGCTAGGCAGAAACCTTCAAAAATAGAAGCTATACTCACCATTTCCTTATTAACTCATCAGGTTGAGTCTGGCGACCGTGCCGCCTTCTCCAAGGTGACGGAAGCCATCAAGACGAACTTCAACGAGCGCTACGAAGAGCTCCGCAAACACTGGGGCGGTGGCGTCCTCGGAAACAAGTCCAACGCGCGTATCGCTAAGCTCGAGAAGGCGAAGGCCCGTGAGCTGGCGCAGAAACAAGGCTAAGCCTAATAAAGTTTAAGACCTAACGTACTGGTGTTGTTTTTTGTTGTGAATCCCTTTAGTTTTGAAGCCTCCTTAGTTTCTATCAGAGACGTAAAATAACCTCAATCTGAACTTAAGCATTGTCTAAGTACCCTAGGAACTCTATTTCACACTACAGTATTTGATGTGCTATGTGATGCACCGGGTCAAGCAATTGGTATTGCTCAAACTTCCAAAATCTCTCTTGGTCCAGTCATCCTGACGCTTACATCAACCGCTCTCAAATTTTATGAGTGATCCTCTTTATAATCAAAAACACAACGGTAATATCGCTTGCTTGCGGATGTTATCAGATCCATAGTATCTTTGTGACTTCTTAACTGTTAACCCGCGCACAACTTATATCGCGATAGGTACACGTTCAGTTAGGTATGTTCATAGGGCGCAGATTTATTTAGTCTGAAAGGCAGAAACCGTCCTGATTGGCTCATTAGACATCCTGTTCTAACTCTTATCACCATAGAAGTCGTGTGTGCATGGAACTCATAAAAGTAATAAGTACCTACATTACTAGTCGCGCGCAGAAGGTTTGCCGATGACTGCGCCTCCCACTTCACCGACCGCTACCCGCGCTCGTCTGAATCGTACCGACCATCGACGCGTGACGTCATGAGGCCATCGGCAAACCTTCTCCGCGCGACTTATACCTATATTATTTTCATTGGTGCTATATCACACTTTCCTGATGTCCTATCCTAAATCTTACATAAGATTTCTAATTCAGAATTCTGTGCCGTAAACTGGATCCAGTTAATTTTGAAAATCGAACCAGTATGAAATACCTATACAGCGCCATCTCATTTTTGTCCTGTATAGTGTACATAGAATTTATGTGTATAAACAGTATTTAACGCCATCTCTTATTTTTATGTGAAACCGCAGCTAAGACTATATTATTGTTAGTACAATTATTGAGATAGATGGCGTTGATTTAAACTTACAAGAAGTTATTTTATGAAAGCAAAAACCAGAATTTGATTCAGAAAATTAAATAATATAAGGTGTTTGCATTTTTAGCTATTGTAAAAGTTTTAATGATATCATCATCATAAGTCTTTATGCATGATATAATTCTTGGCCGCAATTCGAAAATTGCGGTTGCTAATAAATCTTTGCCGAGATGCGAGAATGGCAAATTCTCGGTGTGTGTGATAAGTAGGTGGTAGAAACTAAACCTATCTATTACATAAACAATTACCCAGCTCCGTTATCTCCACAAAGTTACTCATTAATAATTTGTAATGGTTCAATATAGTGAATAATTTATTAGTAAGTAGGTAGGTAAGGAGGGACAAATAGGTAGTAAATTAGATGGAATTAACGTACCTAATTGTGTAGTTATGGTCCTGTTGTAATTACCTATAACGGAAAGTGTTAAAGAGACCTTCAGTATAAATACAAGATAATTTTTTAATCTGTATCCAAAAAAATTCTAGGCATCATGTAATGTATAAAATATTCTATTTTTGAAAAAATAATCTTACCTTCTCTGAAAATTGAACCACGAAGTTTCGGCTGACGGAACACACGTTTTCCAACCACGAAAGTGTTTCGGATCCGACGATGAATTTGATTTTCGCGATTTGAAATTTTGTCTTTCGTTCACAATAAGTACTCCCAAAAAAGTTCGTTGTTTGACAGTACTTTGATCGTGGATGTTCGTCGTTGTTTCATTTCGATTCCAAATTTCGACGTTAGTTTTTCGGAGTAGGCCTGATTCAAAAAGCCCGACCAATTGCAGTTAGAGCCATTATGCACTGTCGACTGATCGCCGGATACTTGGTCGACGGCGACTGTGACTTTCTATAGTTTAAATAGGTGTTTATGTCGTGGCCAGATCATAGAATTGATCACTTCATGATGTGGCCAGCCATTTCATGAAATGGTTGCATTTCATGAAATGGCCAATACCCGCTGCCCACATCATGAAGTGGCCTGGCCAGATCAATGAATAATCAGCGTTTAACGATATGATCAGCTAAACGCACGGCCACTTCATGATATGGTCAAACATTAGTGATCATATCGTAAAATAGTTACATTATTCACCGTTAGAGGCGCTGATATCGTTTTGTTTTTGTGATGCATCATGGCGGCGGACAATTATTCTGACAAAAAAGCTAATAATAATAAGTAAAGTAGGGTGACCACGCAACGAAAATTAATGGACTATTATTGGATTTCAAAATATGACTTCATGGTAACTGCGGGTGAACTTTTCATAGAATTTTATTTGTTCGATTATTTATCTGGTTAACCTGTGAAACTACAGCACAAAATATCGATGCACGTTACTGCAAACCTTTACTATTTAGTATATTGAATCATTTGGGTTAGGTTAGGTTAGAACAGTGACCAATAACGCGCGAAGGCGAGCGAGCGAAGCGAGCGTGCCGCGGCAGCGGCCGCCGAGCGCCAGATCCCCTTAATTGTTGGTGAATCAAGCTATTAAACTTTCGCGGTAACGTGCATCGATATTTTGTTGGTCGAAATTCCGTAGTCTACTCCTTTGCTTGCATGGTACGTGCTTCCTTTAATTGGATTTTTTATTAAACCTTTGATATCATGGAAACCCTACATTAATGATATGGCCAAACGTGGATGGCCATATCATTAAACGTTGACGTTTCAACGATATGGCCAATTTTAGTTGGCCATTTCATGAAATACAACCATTTCATGAAATGGCCGGCCACTTCATGAAGTGATCAATTCTACGATATGGCCACGACATTTACACACTTGGTCGCCGGTCGTCCGGGCGATTATGCTTATGTTTTGTTTGCCGAGAGACCAAGTCTCCGGCGACCAGTCGACAGTGTGTAATGGCCTTAATCTTTAGATTTACTAAGAAGTGGTCTAGTGGACTGTTGAGCGTGAGGTCTTGGGCACGATCCCCAGGTCAGGCAAAGTGTTATTGGATTTTCCGCGTGAAATTTCTCAGTAGCAGCCCAGAGTCTGGATTTGTGCCCGGTTGATGGCAATAGGCTCAGCCCATATTATACGGGACATAACGGCAAAATGAGGGTGTACTATACATCTCTGGCATACCCTTCGGGGAATACAGGTAGGGTTGCCAACTATTTGTCGGTCAAAAATAGTAGTTCTAAAATTATTACCCACAAAAATATAGTAGATAACAAAAGGATGAGAAATAAAATAGTAGGTTCCAAATTTTATTTCTTTAAAGAATATTTTTTATAAGTTAACTTCAAAAGTAGGTAGTTACCAAAACACAAACTCAAGAGCGCGAAAATCGGAATTGCCATTCTGTCAAACTCAAAGTGAATGCAACTGTCAACTTGACATACCAGAATCGTTCAGAAATAGTTAATTACGTTTTACGCTAACACATATTGAAACGAATATTACAGCTTTGAGTTTGATGCTTTTAAAATATAGTAGTTTCGCCTACTATATATATTTTTTTTGAAATATAGTAGTCGGGCCTCTAATATAGTAGGATACTATATTATAGTATAGTAGGGTTGGCAACCCTAAATACAGGCGTAATGTTATGTAACCGGTAAAAATGAGAAACTTTATTACCTAAATAAATAAATAATACACAGACCACTACTGGAGATAGTTTAGGTGTTAGTAGCCATGGTACCTACATACATACAGCCAGGACTACAATCTAGGGCACGCCGCGATAGCGGCGGTAAGGCCCGTGACGGAGGAGTGGCTGGAGAGGCGTCACGACGCAGGTACTTTCGGGACATGGTTGTTTCGGGAAGAACCTGTGTCGCATAGGCCGGGAGCAGACGCCCGGATGTCACCACTGCGTCGACTGCCCTGAGGACACGGCGTTGCACACGCTTCAAGCGTGTCCTGCGTGGGCGACGCAGCGCCGTGAACTAGTCGCGGCAGTCGGTGGTGACCTCTCGCTTCCGGCCGTGGTTCTATCCATGGTCGGGAGCGAGAGTGCGTGGGAAGCCATCGCCTCTTTCTGCGAGGAGGTGATGGTGACCAAAGAGGGAGAGAGAGGCAGCTGCCACTCTCCCTTCCCGCGCCAGACGCACCGGGCGCCGGAGGGCGCGCGACGATCTTCGGCCACCGTAGTGTGTGGCCTGCGGGCGGCGGGTTAGGGGACCCGTCGCCCGACCAGTAACAGGCCCGAGAAGGCGGCGCGCTGTGTTCCGTGCGCGCCTCTCAGGAGGACGTGGGGCAAGGCCCCACAGAAGAAGAGGTCTGCCAAGGGCTGGCGGACCGAGACCTGCCGGGGTCGCGGTGCATGCAGCTGCAAATCCCGCGACCCGGCTAAGGGTCAGGAGAAGGAATACCGTGGGTTTTTAGCCGGTAAGACTCCGGCATACCCCTTCGCCTTCCTAGGGCGATGGGCATCCATGAGGATAACCCGAAGAAGAAAAAAAAGGTCTACAATCTACCTTAAGAGCGTGTACGAATGTGTATGGCATTTCATACAAATGATAGGTACTTAGGTCTAAAAAGTTAGTAGAAAACATTTTCGAAATGTATTACTTAAAAGACAATTGGAAATTTCTGTTTGTATGGAAAATTAAAAATCGGTGTAATTTAACTGTAACACTATTTTTTGAAAATGTTTTCTATTAACTTTTTAGTCCTATGTATCCTGCTGGTGGGTATGAAGTTTCATTAAAATCGGTTCAGTCATATCGAAAAATAAGGACTTAATAATTTGTATGAAATGCCAAACGGCGTACACGCTCTTAATCAGTCATAATAAAGGTTTATGATCGTGTGAAGGGTCTTGACGAAATAATAATAAGAAAATAATTATTTAATCTCTCAAGTACGGCTTTGCTCACGTGTAGCAGAATCAGCGCGACCTCGCCGCGTAGACAGCACTTATTTAAGTAGGTACTTATAAGGTGTCGTAGTTGGGGTTATGAGCGCCAAGGGCAAGGATCAAATTCTACGCCCCTAAAAAACACGTATTTAAACGCGAAAAAAAGGCATTTAATTAAAGGTGGATCCAGACTTTGCGAGGCATGCGCCACGAATGGCGCACAACGAATGCCTCGTAGTTAGGCGTGCGTGTCGAAAAAATATACCAACGTATGCTCGGGTCAAGCCATCGCGTGCGAAGCAAATGCTTCGTTTGTCTGTCTTCATGTTTGTAGCGAGGCATGTGCTGCGCACAGGCTGAGCATGTGCGAGGCGAGCCAGCGTGTGTCGGTAGGGATACGCATGCGTTGTGCGCCGTTCGCGGCGCATGCCTCGCAATGTCTGGATCCACCTTAAGAATTTTGGTTAAAATTAAATCAGTAACGATTTTATCTAATATTTGTAACCTTCTATTGTATTGTAGGTATTGATTATTTGACTAGTTATGCTAACATAAATGTAGGGAAAGGCTGTTTTTTTTCGCGATTTCATGTTTAGTCCCATAGTAAAAGTTGTTCATAATGATGAGTAAAATGACCCCCTAAGAGGTTGTTAGTGTTTTTCTATTAACCCTGTAAATATATAGGTACATATACCTACTTAATCAGGGCTCTTGTCGATTTTCGAACTTATTGAGCATACCCGAAAATGCACGCAAATAAAGCCAAGCCGTGCATATTCAAACGTTTATTGCACTAGATTTTTAAGGCCCGGTTGAAAGACCGAAAGGACTGGGCGCCCTAACTGTTATTATAATAGTTAGGGACCTTACAAATGGGGTAATGTTCTATGTATGCTCTTCAGGTCACTTTAAATATGTCGGCATTAGAGCAGCATCCCAAGTCGAACTGTCAATGTAATCGTCATCGTCATACATTTGACAACATAAATTTAAATCATCATCTCAAGCACCAACCTAATATCAAACCGACAATTAAGAGGGAGTTCTTAAATTAAATAGTACCCCGAAATATGCAGTCGACGACACGTTTTGTGCATAGTGGCTGAGCGATTGGCTTCTGCGCTACGGGTCGTGAGTTCGATTCCTGCACAGCACAAATATTTGTATGGCCTATAGATGGTTTTTCCGGGTCTGGGTGTTTGTGCACGTGAAGATTTGTGTTTGTAAACGCATCCACGATACCTACAGGAGAATTTTTGTTTATTAAATAACAACAATTTATTTAACAAACAAAAATTCCTTGTTATGCATGGCTATTCCGTCACTCTAAAATAATATTTAACGAAAGACAAAAATATTTATATTTAAGTACATATTTTTACCCTTCAAACTTTACACATAAAAACGTGAACGAGACACAAGCAGGTAAGTACCATGATACTGTAAAAAAAGTAAAGTATTCGATGTAATTACACGAAAAGGACAATGGGACAAAATGTATGGACCCCGTCCCCACCCTTGTAGCACTACCTATATTATAGAGTGAGTTTGAATGAATGAACGAAAGAATGAATAGTCGAGAATGAGTGAAGGAATGAATGAAATCGGTTTGAAATAAAATAAAAATGAGATTAAATGTTTTATTATTTCCACATTTTAAATCAATTAGGCTAAAAAATAAATGCTATACTGACTTAAAGAATGAGTCGTTATATTCAAAATGAACGGTTTATAAAGTCAATGAATCAAAAACTCCTAAATGAAGAGTATTATAATTTGCCCGAACATGAGGACGGGACGGATGTGGGTGTGGGAATCACCGTCCGGAAAAAGAACGGCTGCGCTCTTTTCGGGATTCAACTCTATTCTCCATTTCCGGAACCAGACCCCGACGGTGCTAGCTGCGGTTTGAAGGGTTCGAGTGATACTGTCGAGACTCCTACCGGAAAAGTAGATGGCCGTGTCGTCGGCGAAGAGAGCTAACTCGGCGAATCCACATTTGGGAATGTCGCTGGTATACAGCGTGAACGGAATGGGCGATATCACTACACAACTCCGGCGCGGATAGGGCGAGGAGACGAGAAGATGCCTTCTAGGCGATAGCGGAAGGAGCGATCCGACAGAAAGTCTCGAATGATGAGCACGAGACTGTACGAGTTTGTATAATAAACCGTTGTGCCAGTTCTTGTCGAAGGCTTTTGCTACATCGAAGAATAGCATGTCCGTTTTGTACGAGCGCATGAAGCGGGAGCGACTATGCGATGCAATTGTCGACTGCAACAGTGCTTGGTTCGAAAACCGAACTGTTCGTCGGGGATGCAATTCTGAGTACGATGCGCAGCTAATGTAAACCCTGTCGGGTGATATTACGTTTGAAAATGGTAACCGCTGCCTAGGGCTGCGCGCCGCGTCTCGCCTCTGGACGCGTGCGCCTCTCGTTATCTCTTTCCCACATTGAACTATTATTACACAAGCTTTGGAGCTCTTCAAATAACCACTTATCACTAACTAAAATAATTATATTCATATTGAAGTAATAATATAAGCATTTTTTAAGGTAATTTTTATGTTACTTTCATGCTAAATAACTATTAAACTATACATTTTACAGATGAGCTGTCATACAATAAAATTAAGAGATTAATAAGGTCTTTCATATGCAATAGGTAAGAAAGTGCTACACTACTGGGGACGTTTTGTCCCATTGTCCTTTCTCTTCAAAAAGACTTTTTCCCTGCAAAATTAGTAGATATTATAGAAGATAATTTCCTCCTAATCTGTCGTGCCTACAGCTAAAATAGCCGGTTACCGTCTGTACCTCAATAGATAAGAACACAATCGCTAAGCGGATGAGGCCTTTCAGCGTGAAAGCCTGAAAGCTTTTGTGCTCGGATTCTTTGCATCTATTCTGAAGAGAATCGCACATCGCAGCGGTTATTTTAAAATAATTACCTGAAACGTAAAGTGGATCTATTTAGGCGAGTTTAATGGGAGGTGTTAATAATTTTTAGGGTTTCGTACCCGCGTCTTACGTAGGCGGTTCAAAGCGACGCGAATTACGAAGCAATCCGATGCGGTGACACGCGAATTAAATGCGATGCGGCGGCTTTGTTCTACGAGCTCGCGAATCGCTCGCTACGCGCCGCCATCATTCAGTAGCACTGTACGGCACCGGACTCCAAGTGCGTTTGGTCACGTAGGCCACTTCAATCGGTATCGACTGTTTGTTGTTTTCGCGTAGCGCCGCGCCGCTTCGCGTCGCTTCTAGATCGCTCACGTAGGATGCCGCGTAAAGCCCCGTATTCATTGTAAACATTTGTTGCACAACCGTTGCTAAACACCAACGTTTCTCAACATCAAAGTTTCTGGCAACAATGTTTACAGCCATACTTCCCGTCCACACAAAAAATGTTGCCCGAGGAAGTAGTGTTGTTGTGTTCTGCGTATTTAATATTGTATCTTACTAAAAATAATAATCATCATCATATTCATTGCTCCACACTACTGCCATGTTTAAAACTCATTTACAAACACGTCGACACACGTCAACATTAATTGCTAAACTGATGTTGACGCTCGCCGAGCGGCAACTCTTCAACATGGCGTGATCAACTCCGCAACACAAATGATGACTGCAACATGTTGACAGCAACTCAGTAACATGTTTATGCAACCATGTTTATAAACAAATGTTTACAATGAATACGGGCCTTAAGACTCCGCTGTCCGTCTGTCCGTCTGTCACCAGGCATCTGAGATACATTTCATGAACCGTGATAGTTAGAAAGTTGAAATTTTCACAGATGATGTTTCTGTTGCCGCTATAACAACAAATACTTACTAGAAAACAGAAATAAATATTTAAGGAGGCTCCCATATAACTAACGTGATTTTTTTGCTCGTTTTTGCTCGATATTGATAACGGCAACAGGTAAACGCTTGAAATATTCACAGAATATGTAGTTATATGTATATTCACTTTAAAAATAAATAATTAAATAAAAAAAACAAATATTTAAAGGGGGCTCCCATACACCAGACATGATTTTTTTGCCGTTTTTATACAGGGTGTTAACGAATTCGTGTAATTCCTTCAAACCACGTGATCTACTGGTGACACAGGTTAATCCTAAAGGGGATTTTTTGAAAATCAACTAAAAAAAATATAAAAAAAAATCTTAGTTTTCTATTTCTGAGTCATTTTAGAGTCTTGAGTTATCTGACTGCAAAGAACGATATCGCGTTAGTCGTGCCCGCCAGCCGTGTCGCCGTGCTTTCATTAATTTATGCGTGGCATCGAAATGTTCACACAAATAAAAGATGTTTTTTGCAATTAAAAAAATCTATTTTTTTTCCGGAATCCTTATTAGGTGGTTTAGATGCGATCGGTAATAAAGTCGCATGAAAAAATAATAAGTTTTATTTTTTATTTTTAAGCAAGCTAAATCTCGTGCGGGGCCTGTCTAAGTGTCTACATCAGTAGTAGATCATGTGGTTTTAAGGAATTACACGAATTCGTTAACACCTTGTAGATAATGGTACGGAACCCTTCGTGCGCGAGTCCGACGCGCACTTGGCCGGTTTTTTCTTTTAAAATCTAATTTGGGATTTTATGAGCAACTTATGTAAGCAAGTAAAAATTATCGCTATTTCTCTGTGACTAATTCAAAATTAAAACGCGTGAGGGAAAAATGACTCATAATATAAAAACGTGGAAGCCTTATAAGATGACTCAAATGACCGTCTGTCTGTCTCACCCAAGTTATTCACGTATTAGGTCGTTTGCAATTTAGACCTACCTACTTACTTGCTTATCGTCGGCGACCAATGAAAATCTCTAAAATGTTGGTCAAGCACGTTTATCCCTTTACACACGATCTAAAAAGACAGGGTGTTAACAAATTCGTGTTGTGACGGTGCAGCGGTGGCGACTAGCGGGGTGCGCCTATAAAAGGGCCGGCACGCTGCACTTCATCCTCTCTCGCGCCTCAGCAGCCGCCCAGTTAAGTACTACCTACTACACCTGAAGACCCTGGACTCCTCGTATCGTACTGTGTAAAAAACCACGCCCTGTAAACTAAAGTAATTTATAACTATTATTAAAATATATTATTGTATGCTTAAAAGTGTTTTCCTTAATATTCTTATATTCTGATTTTATGTGCACCTGCTCGTTAAGGGTTGACTCCTCAAGCCACCCCTTAACCCGCTAAGCGTGTCACTGGCGCCCAACGTGGGGGAGTAATTAAGCGCAAGACGTTTGTACGTTTTAAAGATACCTAGGTGACCAGCAGTGGGCAAAGAATGATTTTCAGACATGATGCTATCCCTTTGATCAGACGGAATGACTTCTTTCCACTGAAAATCCCTAGTGAGTGGATTTAAACCTTTTTTAAAACGATACAATTTATTGTTTATAACCTGATAGTCGACAAAAGAAGTCGGAGAACCTGAGCAACCCTTATAAATATTTAAATACCAAGAATCATTAGCAGAAACCGGTGAATTTAAATTAGAACTAGTACTAGTCTCCACGTCATTAATAATGGCGGAAACAGGTACAGAACGAGAAAGAAAATCAGGCAAAACATTATCAGCACCACGACGATGTCGTATTTCAAAATTATAGGAAGATAGACGAACTCCCCATCTGGCTAGACGACCAGTAGGGTTATTTAGAATTAGAAACCATTCTAGCGCAGCGTGGTCAGTATATACGATAAACTTTTTACCGTTTTCCACATAACAACGCCAGTTTCCAATTGCAGAAACAACAGCCAGAGCTTCGCGCTCCGTAGCACTGTAGTTCTTCTCTTGACTAGTAAGAGACTTGCTATAATATGCTATGACTCGCATCTTGATGTTTGTGTACGGTCTAATCACTTACGTGTGTGTGTTGGCCTTTTGAATGAGAAGTATGACTGGTTACCCTAGGACGCCGTTGCTTGCGTGATGTATGTATGTTGTAGGGTTATGATACATATGTAGTTGTATAAGATTTTTTTTTTTGTAAAACACTGATACTGCTTCCTCTATTATTCCAGGGAGCCTTCAACGAGCTGCTGTCCAGATACACCTTCCAGACCAGAGAATTTTCCTTAGAGAAAATTCTGACCTAACGAGGGGGGTGTGTGACGGTGCAGCGGTGGCGACTAGCGGGGTGCGCCTATAAAAGGGCCGGCACGCTGCACTTCGTCCTCTCTCGCGCCTCGGCAGCCGCTAGTTAAGTACTACCTACTACACCTGAAGGCCCTGGACTCCTCGTATCGTATTCTAAGAACCACGCCCTGTAAACTAGTCTAATTTTGTAACTATTATTAAAATATATTATTGTATGGTTTAAAGTGTTTTCCTTAATATTCTTATTTTATGTGCACCTGCTAGTTAAGGGTTGACTCCTCAAGCCACCCCTTAACCCGCTAAGCGTGACAGTGTAATTCCTTCAAACCGCGTGACCTACTGAAGACACTGATTGACCCTGCATAGGTTTTCTTCAGAACCAACACAAAAGAGTTTTCAAAAAATGATCCATGGTATTCTGTATCTGAGTAATTTTAGCGTCCCAAGTTAACTGACTGTATGGAGCGATATCGGATTAGTCGTGCCCGTCAGCTGTGTCGCCGTGCCTTCATTCATATTTTATGAACGGCATCGAAATTTTCTATCACATAAAAAAAATATTTGGGAAAAAAGAAACATTTTTTTTTATTTTAAATCAATCTAAATCCCGTGCGGGGTTAATCTATACCATTATTAAATCATGTGCTTTGAATTACACGAATTCGTTAACACCCTGGAGAGTGTTTCACTTTTAAAAAAATCTGGCGCCAAGCCGTTTAATTTCTGCGAACGCAACCGGCATCGATTGCAGAAAGTAAACGGTTTGGAGCCAGATTTTTTTTAAAGTCAAACTCACTGTCATTTCAGGCCGGGTGTACAGGGTTTTTATTATTTTGAGCAAGAAAACCTCGCAGCCCACATTTTAGACTGGAATGAGTTCAATTCGAATGCAAATAAAGAAGTTGGTTATGAATAATGTACCTCTTTATCTGCTAATAACCTCGTATTTAAGAGGGCTATCGCATTTTCTCACCTCTCTCGCTCGCACAGGACCATATTTTTTAAGAATGTTAAATTAAAAGATGCATTTTTTAATAATGTATTCAATGGGCTCCCTTTAAAATAATATTAATTTAATAGGTATAATTATTAAAAACATTTTTATTGTGACATTTATTAAACTTATCTCAAAAACGGATCATAATAATTATTGAGCTGAGTTTATTAGGGAACACGATAGTAATGTGTTTTTAATAATTACCTATCAAATTAATATTATTTTAAAGGGAGCCCATTGAATACATTATTAAAATATGCATCTTTTAATTTAACATTCTTAAAAATATGGTCCTGTGCGAGCGAGGCAGGAGACAAAATGCGATAGCCCTCTTAACGAAAAACTGCCTCGAGAAGGACTGCCTCGTTGGTCTAGCGGTCACAAGCTGGACTGCTGAACGTGAGGTCCTGGGTTCGATCCCCAGGTCGGGCAAAGTGTTATTTTTCTGTGTGGAATTTCTCAATAGCAGCCCGGAGTCTGGATTTGTGCCTGGTCGATGTTATCCGTACGTCAATGCACATGACAATATCATTTATGATCCAGCACAGCATTTTTGGGTTAAGATCGAACGACGACCGTAATGTAACGTTGCTAGAAAAAGTATCGTTTGTCAAACGTTGTAAATTAGCGGGATCACCCCTCTGAAATGGGACTGTACATAATATTATTAATATTAAACATCTCTAACATTCACATAACTTGAGCGTAAATAAAAAAACACTAACATCAAAGTACCTAATAATAACAAACCTTATTCGCAGACACCAACAAACAAAAACAACAGGTATCTGATCCATCCCTCGTGTTTTCTTGTACCTAAGTGGAATTTATACGGTATTAATTCGAAGAGTTGGAGCCGTTCCAAGTTCCGAGCAGGTGCAGGTCAGATAACGTATGGATTTGAAGTTTGTTCTGCCAGCTGCGACGCGCCAGGTCAAAAGGTTTCTCGGCTGGTAAACTTGCTGGATATTTGGAATTTAATTTCCGTGTTTATCGGTAAAATATTTTGTTTGTAAACGAGGGGTAACGTATGGTTAGCGAAAGAAAAACAGTACCTAGCTATTTAAAAATTGAAGTCAACAAGGTACAGTGACGAGCACCAACATGCACACACGTAGCGAAATTACAAAGTGCGTTAACGAAAGAATTGTAATGGAATACTTAAAATATTGTTTATTAACATATTTAGTATCTACGAACACTTATGAATAAATACCTTGTATAATATTGCACAAAGGTAATTGGGCATTTTGTTCGGACCTGTGACCCACCAGCGACCACTAAGGAAACTAGTCGGAGTATGTTAAAGACCATGAATGAGTCGCATTCCTCAAAAGTATGGGAAACTTTTTTTAGCAAAACAAGAATCAATATAAAAAAAAGGATTTTCGTATATCCATATCCTTCTAAATATAATTATAAAATGCTTACAAAAATGCACAAAGATCATCCTAAAAAGGTACAAGAATGTTTAGGAGCTTTTCTATCTTGTTCCTCGCAGTTTTTTGAACCACATAACTTTTTCCCCCATACATTTGGATTAAAATAAATACATTCCGTGAAATGTTAACCCTAAACCTTCAAAACAAACCATATTTCATTAATGGACGCGTACTTTTGAGGTACCGGGTCAAAAATGCCCAATGACTTTTAATCCGCATTTAGGGAGCATATCACTTGAATTTTTCAACCTGTTTACATGTTAGTGCTTATGGCTGTAACTTGTTGTGTTATGAAATTTGAAGTAAAGTATTTTTTGACAATAGTAACATACCGTGTCTCTTTGGTTGTAAAGTCCTTTGGCCCCAATAATATTGCCCCATATGCCCAGACTCCTTGAAGATTATTTGTCTTAATGATACAGCAATACTGCAAATAAAATTACACTTTACTTAAGGTATTTTTCTAAACTTTAACGGATCTTGTCTCTAAAGGTGGTTTCCCACGGTGCGTGTTATCACGCACCGCGACTCACGCACTCGCACCGGCGCACCATGGGAAGAGATTCGTCCATGGTAACGTAGACACGTGCGTGGCATTCGCCGCGAGTCGGTAACTTCAAAGGTGCAATGCGAGCTCGTGCTGAGAACTCCAGCTGTAGCGATACGTTCTCTTTCAATTGGCATTTTGGAATGAAAAAATAGCTTCGAATCACGGACCGTTGGATGAGCCTCAGTGCAGTGCATGGCTGTGCGTGGTATTATCCGTAAAATCATGCACCGTGGGCCACCTTAATAGGTTTTGATATCGTTTATTCTAGATCAGCTGTGTCAGTTTATACCTACAGTCCAACATGGCTCGAAATGAACGTGGATGGCGGTGTTTCTTCTATCGTGTCAGCACGAGCTATACGAAAATAGCTCATGCTGTGGTGAAAAGATTAGCCAGTCAGCAAGGTTGATAGTGGGGCTGACTGCCCAGGGTGCGCCGGACGTACTTAAGTATCGTCACTCGTGGAGGCTCTTTTCATGCTCCCCAACTGGCGGCGCTGCTTGTGAAGGAAGATGTCAAAATCCTGTCAAATCCAGTACATTTCATGTTAGTTCTCTATTTCCCCACGTTCATTTAAATCTATGTTTCATTGCAGGTGTTGAAGCCTGTCAAATAGAAATGATTTTCTACTACTACTATCAACACAAAAATAGAGGCAAAGGACAATGCGTCCTTGCTGACTATACCAATTCTTTTTGAGTATCCTTGAATGCAGTTAAAAATATTTTCAAAAATTATGGACAGTCTCTTTAGTACATTTTCCTGTAGCCAAAAAGTTTCTAGCGATTTCTGAAGTGTCTAGTACTCCAACCTCAGTTGGTCCGTAAGACTTTTTTGATCCATATGAGTAATAGGATCGATTGTTTGTGTGTCGTTGTTGCAAAACATTATAAAATGTTTTGTTAAAACTGGCCTTTTTCTCGCTGACTGTACATTTTTTTTAATCTGTACATGCAGAGCAAAATATTTTCAAAAAATATGGACGTGTCCTAAGAGCGTTTTCCTGTAGTTACAATGGTTAAGGTAGCTGGGGCCTAATTCTCCTAAAATAAATCTTGATATATCACAACCGAACCAAGGCCGAACCGTTCCTTCAGACAGTTCTCAATTTCAAAAGCTACCAAATTGTTTGACACAAAAAACAAAATCAATCATTTTGAAAGTTTTCGAAAACAAAAATTGACTGACGGTTGTGGTTCGATTGCGTTTGGCAACAATTTATTTTAGGAGAATTAGGCCCCTGCACTTTCTGCCCCATTTGAAATTACCACCCTGTCATATTTTTTTTTCTTTTTTCCTTTTGTTCTGCTGTAGATGGTCCTTAGGGACCCCTTCTACGTAACCGGGTAGTTATTGGCGAGACCTGAAGGGTCTCCAGCCAAACCACCCTGTCACCCTGTGCTAGTCTTTTTATAGATCCTTATGAAACCACTGACACATAAAAAAAAAACTGTTGGAAGGGGGGGACAGGTCTCATACAATTTTTACAATTTTTTTTAGGTCTAGAGGGTTTCCTGTCACTGACTGGTATTTATATTCTAGAATTATGTTTATTTGAAAAATATGCAATATTTTAATTTCAAATCTAATTCTAAAAGAAACATTCGGAAGCAGTATAAATATGACATTAATTTACCGGTTATTAACAATATGATGTATTATAAAAGTACCTATGTTACTGCTATTCGTGTGTTCAATAAGTTACCGCAAACAATTAAACAATTAAATGGAAACATGTTTAAAAATAAATTGAAAATCTATTTAGTTGAAAATGTATATTATAACCTGCATGAGTTTTTTGATAAAAAATAATATTTGTAAGGAGCTAGTTTATTAAAATACTATTGCATATCCGACTTGGGTAGACTGTTGAAACAAAAAATGTAATGTTTATTAATAATAACTAATGTACACAGTTATGCAATAAATATATCTTTATCTTTAATCATCGTCCTTTCCTGTTTCTCTGTACTATCCAACTCTATCCAACTGCATTAGGTGGCTAGTTTGTCAACACAATGATTTTTCACTGAGATTAGCCTGTCAACGGCAGACAACACAGGTGTTATAAGATTTGCCTGTCCTCTGTACAAAAGGAAATAATTGCTTTTCACACTCTGGAAGTGTCAATTTACGAAGAACGTGCTTACCGAGCTTATACTTATAACTTATGGCCACTTAAAGCCCATTGGAGCTATAAAATCCAATATTTTATTACCCTATAACTGCCTTTAAAAGCGGCGACGGGCAGATGAACCTATGTGGACATTCCTTTCAGTTATATTGTTTATAGATGCATATTTATTAGTTTACAGTATGTATACATTGTACGTTAAGCCGGGGTTCTGTGCGTGTTTTGCTCTACACATAATTACACATTACATAAAAGTGCGGTGCGAGTACGGATCTTTTAACGAGTCGATTCGAGAAATTTATCTATTCTAAACGTCAAATTTGACATAAGATATAGATAAAATGACAACTGCTGTCGTTTTATCTATATCTTACGTCAAATTTGAAGTTTAGAATAGATACATTTCTCGAAACGACTCGATATAAAGATCCGTGTTCGCACCGCTGTCTCCACAAAATTATGTTTTTCATCGGGTATGGAAAGCAAATTGATTTGTGGACTTGATTTTGTCTAATGTGTCCGTTTGTAATTTGTCGAAATAGAAAAAAAATTACTGCGCTGAACTAATTTTTATTTTATTATTGTCTTCTTTCTGCCTATGCCTGTTACCCAACTATGTTGGGGTCAGCTTGCAGTCTAACCAGATGCGGTCGTATACCAGTATTTTACACGGAGCGTCTGCCATCAGACCTGCTCAACCTAGTTAATGGGCAATGTCGATATCCTAAGGTTTAGAACGCTTGTTATACTTTCGGGCTTCTGACTGCTACTGCCATAGATATTCGTATGATACCCGGAACCAAAGGCTTAACATGCTCTCAGAGGTACGTAGGGTTGTCGATATGTAACGAATGGTGTAGTGGGACAGTTGGTAACTATAGGCAGACAAAAAAAACATACCTTCGACAGTGATACATTCATTTTGCTTTAAGAGTTCATGTAACATAGATATTTCAAAAAAACCTAAACACTATTCTTCAAATATTTTTGCCGTCGTAAATGTATTTTTTTTAAAGCAAAATGAACACACATGTTTCACGAAGATTAAGGAATGCCTTAATCTTCGTCACCTTACATTGGTTTTTAATCTTATTCCTTTAAGCGGTATAGGTAAAGGTTGATAATTTTGAGACAATAATTTAATTTTGACAGTGAGTCTTCCGTGACGGAATTGACATAAGCAACTATAGGTAGATCTTTGTCTCAAAGCTAGGACAGGCTAGGACTTTATCTCGACTTTTCAGGTTTGTGAATGAAATGCCCCTTCTGAATGAAATATTACAGCTTTATTTCACTCCAAATTCTACGTCATTTTTTTATTATAGGTACTTTAGTATCAGAATTGCCAATCACATTCGTAATTTCAATAGCTTTCATTTTGACAGTAAAACAATATTTATTGCGTGGTACACGCCAGCACATCAAGCTACCCGAAATTTTCAAATTTTCCCAATCAACCTTGAACCTAATGCCTTTGCGATAAAGATGACAATCTATGAAAGAAATTTGACAGATTGTAGTAGCTATACGTGCTGGCGTCTGTACATAGTTGTGGAGAAGTCAGATTGTTCAATTCAATTCCATTTCTTTATTGCATTCCTTAATGTAATTTTAATACAGGAGGTAGGCCTAACTATGGGATCAATTATGGACCCTGTCGGGCACAGCATAATGTTAATACATAGTTTGTTATGGGTAGCTTAACAGACCTGTCAAAATCAAAACGATTACGAATGTTTTGCACAATTAGGAATTAGGATGCAGGTTTAAGGATTTCGGTTGAAATTATAATTCTTATAATTCAATTGTTATATTTTGTCTAATCGTATCTAATGTATTGATCTATTATTGGTACTAAGTACTAATGAATCCTATCTTTTACAATATCCAGTAAGACGTATTTTGACTTAAATTTATTCAATTACCTACCAAATGCTAATTTTGATCAAAGGAAACAAACAGCCATCTTTTTGCCGCAAATGAACTGTGAACCTTCCATTTATACCCAAATTGTTAGAGAAGCTTTGCATGCAGCTTTGTCAATCAAAGCGTAAGCCTCTCTGATTGACAAAGCAGCTTAACAGTGGAGAAAACAGATCCAGTACTATCGAGCAAAAATAGAACAAGAGGAAATGGCGCATGACGCGCTCAATCCAACTGCGATTCTAATTGCATCCTAACTAACAATCAAGAAATTGTCAACGGCTATTATGCAAACTTAATAATAAACGCCTCTGTTAATGGTTCCGTACTACTTCAGTAGTACGCACGCGCCAAACCATCCGAAATGTAACAGGTACTGTGAACCCTATGGACGCTTTCGCTCAGTCGCGAAATGTCGGGAGCGCCGCGCAGGCGTGTTGCCTGTGCCTCATCAATTAATTCCAGAAACAGAAAATAAAAAAAAACAAAACGTCAAATAATCCCCGCCAATTGTGGACTGAATTTCAAAAATGGAATTTGATTTTTGCATTCATCATTATTCAATAGGGCGTGATTTAGTGAAGATGTTTCGGGTTGTAAGTGGCGTGTATTGACTTTTCGTGTTTTGTTTTGTGATAATTGTGATAGCGATGCCAAGTGGATATGGGTGTGATAATGATAACTGTTTGTGGGATTGGATTGCTCAATGCATCGGACTCTTTGGTAAGTCACATATTTATAGAGTTCCGTTCACATAAACCCTTACTTACCTATGTATCAACTTATATTTTTCAAACTAAACGAGTTTCAACTCATTTACGATAAACCGAATTCAAAAAAACTACAATAGACTTCTAATCAAGCAGCCACGTAAAGTTTAGAGACAATTCTGGACATGACTCATACAAAGATAGAATACAAAATTACTGAGCTTAGCTTTATTCTTCAATGAAAAAGATCTTAAAACATTTTAAATAGATAACTATTACTTCATAAGTAGCACGAAAGACATTAAGCATTTACTAAAAACTCCTAAATAATGAACTAACATTTTAGACAGGATAAAGCTTGTAAAACACGAGCGTTAAGCGAAATAATTAATAGGCGCTGTTTTCACTTCGCCACAAGTTTCATTTTCCTTTTACTTAAGTAAATATTTGAAATTTCAAACATGAAAAAATTTAAAAGCAAAGATCAGAATTCAAGATTCATAAGTAGTTTATTTTTTAACACATCTCATGGCTGATCATTTGAGCTTATAAGTAAACCAAAACGACAATATTTTTAATAACTTCGTTACACAGAGAAAGAAGAATACAATCTTTTAAAATTATGGACTTTGATATCCATTTACATGCTTACTATTAATGTAATATAAAAAATCTCGTTCCCTTCATTGCCTATTACGAAGACGACGATAATACGATAACTTTTTCTAAATGTTCCAGTGAACCGTTCTTTGTAACCTATACAACGGTCACGTAGATCGTTCCTGGGCTAGAGGTCACGTAGACCAAAGCTGCAGACTGGGTTGGTTCAGTTTTGAACATGAACACTCCTGTCTGTCTATTTACTTAGTATGTTGTAATTATTAAAATATGACCGATCATCATCATTTTGTCCGAGTATTTTATACTCTATTTAATATAAAATTAGACAAACAAGACCCATTTAAGCATGGAAATGTATAGAAATAAACAACGTGTTTGCTACCAGCAGAGATTAACACAGTATAAGCTTTTATGAATCTTAACGGTCAATCAAGATGAGCTGAACTTCTATTAGGAGATATGATTTGAAAGATGTTCGTGCCTTGGTGGGTCACTTTTTTCTAATTTTATGTGAAATGGAGTAGTTATTTTACAAAACATTTCAGCGGTGATTTCCTCATTTAGCGGGAGATACCGGTATTATACTTTGATATTGTAAATTCATGCCCAATGGCCGAAAGTAAATGAGAAACATTTTAACTTTAAAGCTACGGTTAGGTTTCTGTAGAGCCAGAAACAATGTCTTCGTAAAACGAGGCCGTAGACGCTTGCAATACCATTTGTTCTTGGAGTCTAAAGCGAAGTTGCGAAATATAAAAGCGAACTTTATCTTCCAGCAAACGTTGAAGTTGATTTTCTAAAAATCTGAGGAGTATGAAGAAAATAAAGTAACAGATGAATCTGTTATTACAATTTATTGCGATGACCCAGGTAATGGTAACTGTAGGTTATTTTTGTTAGTTGATATTGGACACATTTTGGTGAACCTTTTGTAAATATTTATGAACAAGAGGTAAACTAAAGCAGTAGTCCATCTATCCTTTGCGTACAGACGACATTTTAAGTCTTCATAATAAATCCTTAAACTCTTACACAAAAGGACAAAAATATGCAAAATTCTGATCCACGTAATACGAACATTATATTAACATCTAAATCTTGCAGCTCAACGTTTTATCTTTAAGATTAAGCTAAAGACACAGTCGTAACCTTAAGTGAGTCGAGACAAAAGATAACGACAATAACAATCAATTCTAGTCTCAAAGCTATTCTGCAAACTGACGTTAAATTTGACGTAAAATAATTGTAGGTACGTCAATTTGTGAAACAACCTAAGTCCCTAAGAATAATAATATTAATGTGTTCTTCGAACAACTCGAAAAAATGTTGCAATTCGTTACTAAAAAATGTAAACGAAATGTCATAATTGCAGGTGATTTTAACATTGATTGTCTAAAACGCTCTAATACATTATTAGAATTTGAATGTTTACTATTAAACAACAACCTTAAATTAGAATTAAAACAGCCTACGAGGCTCTCGAGTGGAACCTGCATTGACAATTACGCACATAATTTGGGGAAAAAATGCACGTCAAATGTGATAGATTTTGGGTTATCTGACCACACTTCACAACTACTAAAATTCGCTGTCAATAAAGTTTATATTATTAATCAATGGCAAATAAAACGTCGCGACTACAGTAAAGAAAATATAGAAAAATTTAATAAATATTTACAACAACTGTCATTTTCTGAAATCTACAACACTAATGATGTAAACCAGGCCTATAATTCATTCATAAATACCTTTAAATTATTATATAATCTATGTTTTCCGTTTAAAAAAAATATTGTTAAAATTAAAAGACGTCCACAGTGGCTATCACGTGGAATAAGAACATGTAGCAAAAAAAAGAGAGAATTACTTTGGACATACAGAATAAAACCTAATGAAATAAATAAAATTAATTTCAAGAATTACAATAAAATATATAAAAAAATCATTAAACTTACACAACGTGCACAAAATGATTATAACATTAAAAAGTCAAGAAATAAATCTAAAACTACATGGGGAATTATAAACAAATCAAAAACAAACGTTCCGAAAGAATTAATATCATCAATAAAAATCGGAGAACGTATAGTGACGTCTCCACAATTAATTTCTAATGCATTTAATAATTTCTTTATTGATAAAATAAAACCAATATCAGGCTCAGGTAATCAAGTTACTTCTATGATTAATCAATCAAATAAATCTATGTTTATGGCTCCTAGTACTTCTCATGACATTATAACAATTATCAAGTCTCTGAAGAGCACTGGCAGTGTAGGGCATGACGAAGTATCGACAAAAATTATTAAACATGTAGCGCACACTATTTGTGAACATCTGAGCTATATCATAAACTTGTGCATCATTACTGGAACATTCCCAGAAAACTTAAAAATTTCAATTATTAAACCGCTATTTAAAAAAAAAGATAAACTACAGATGGATTGTTACAGGCCGATCGCACTATTGTCAATCTTTTCAAAAATTTTTGAAAAATATTTTTATATTCAAATATATGATTATTTAGAAAAACAAAACATATTAGTAGAAGAACAAAAGGGATTCCGAAAAAACCAAAATATCAATATGGCCCTTTATGATTTTTTAAACAACGTTATAAAAAATGTAGACAAAAAGACGCCTATTTGTTCAATATATTGCGATATGACTCAGGCTGTCGACTATGTCAGTCATGAAATCCTATTAAGGAAATTAGAGGCATATGGCATTAGAGGAAATGTACTCCAACTAATGGAAACCTACTTAAAAAACAGAAAACAATACACAGAGATTACAAAAATTAATTATTTTAAAAAATGTGAGGAAGTATACAAGTCTGGTATACGCACAACTATGTTCGGAGTTCCACAGGGCAGTGTATTAGGACCATTACTTTTTATTATCTACATTAATGATTTACCGAAAGTGACAAACTACCCTGTGACACTTTTTGCTGATGACAGTACTGTAACAATTCACTCCAAAAATAAAAATGCGCATGAGAAAGAAATCAATGATACAATCCAGTCTTTAATCCAGTGGACGAATAATAATAATTTGAAAATGAATATAGAAAAAACTAAAATAATGTGGTTCAGCCAACGGATGGTTACCCCTAACTTTATGATCAATTACCAGGGAACTACACTAAGCACAGTTGACACAACAAAATTCTTAGGCATCACAGTAGACAAAAATCTGAATTGGAAAGCCCATGCAGATGGACTAGCAAAGAGGATTAGTTCCTCAGCATACGCACTTTTTAAATTAGCAGCCATAATAAACTCGGACGCTCTTGTTACCGCGTACCATGGCATTGTTGGTTCCATTCTGAGGTTTGGTGTGATATTTTGGGGAAACTCTACCAGCAAGGAAATTATTTTCAAGGCACAAAAAAAATGTATCAGAGCTATGTTTGGGCTTAATACCACGGATAGTTGTAAACCTTATTTTATTAAATATAAGATATTAACACTACCTGCTTTATTCATATATGAAGTAGCTATTTTCGTTAAAATAAACCCTCAGTTATTCAGCCGTCTTTCAGACATAGTTGTTCGCAATCGTAGAGACAACGATAGACTGTGTATTGTAAAATCTAATACTGCGTTAATGCACAAAAGTGTTTTCTGTCTTGCACCGATAATATTTAACAAACTACCTAAATCTATTAAACAACTAACTATTACTAAATTCAAACTTCATTTAAAAAAATATCTAATAGAAAAGTGTTTTTATAATCTACATGATTTCTTAAATAATTAATACCTACCTCATACATTTCATGTGAACTCTTAATTTTAAATTACGTTAGGTTGTAATAAATATAAATAAAAAAAAAAATGAAATTTGTACGCCCTTGTGGGCAAAACATGTAAGGACGTGTCTTTTTATTGTAACATCTTGCTTTGCAAACCTGTTTGTACTGCATACTCATGTTTTGGACAAATAAACTATCTTTATCTTTATCTTTAACCGGTTGTTAGAGCTGAAGCACGTCATCGATTTTCGATAAACAACGGTAAACTTTTTTTAGCCGTATTCTAAATGATGGGATCAGTGTCTCGTCTCGTCACAGATACGGATGAATCAATTGGTAAACGATAAAAAGTAAAGGATCTTACTGCTGTGTACTCTATTGTCAAGACTAAAAGGTTTGTTTTGCTTATAAATTATACGCACCATTAGTATAACACAATCGTTTAGTGGATCGTCTGAGCTAACATTATGTCATACAATCTACATTAGATGTTTCACATCTTATCTTGTAGTAGTAACATGAATTATATTGTACTGCTAATCCTACTAATGCTAATAATGTTATAAAAGTGAAAGTTTGTGAATATCAATGTATGGATGGATGTTTGTAACTCAATCATGCATAAAAGGCTAAACAGATTTGGATGAAATTTTTCACATAGATAGACCATATTTTGAATTAACACAGACGATGATCCTATGATTTTTATCCGGGTAAGTACATAAAGTAGTTCACCAAGGATGCGAATGAAATAGATAGTAGTAAAAATATATTTTAAACCAAAACTGATATTATATCAAAATTCTAATTATCATTCAACCATAAATCTATCCTTTACGAACAAATCAGTCATCCCGCTCTAGGTTTAGTGAAAATTTCAAAAGAAGGTGAACATATTCCTTAATCTTTCTTGAAGTCGTATATTATAGAAATATAAACTGAATATAAAAAATATGATAGATCTTTAACCGGCGTCAGCCCAGTAACCCAGTTCCCTCTAATTTTTGTTGTGCGTGGGAGGATAACAGCTGATACGAGTTCCCATCATAATCTGGAATTAAGGAATAATAGAATTATGGTTCGTCTTCATTTTCTGCGAATCAAAGGTGTTTTGTGGTGGTATTTTTAAAGCCCATATTAAAATATTATTAAACATGTCTATATGGCATGTAGGTATCTCTAACATTGCGTTTGAATCTATCATCAATATGATGCTTCGATTACGATTCGTTCGAACAAATGCAATACATCGCTTTAAGAATTTATTGTGTAGGTACATTTTGATACTTCAAATATTTCCTGTAATACCTTTTACAGTAAAGTTAGCGAATAAAGAGCAGAATTTTAGCATGACAATATCAATCGATGATAAACGTACTTTGCATCAGATACTAATGTTATATTGCTACACTTTAAAACTGTTTACACTAGAACTTTTAAAGGGATGCGTAACACTTACACAAATATACACAACCTTTCCGTTTATTTTCATTGAACATCTAAAATTACGTAATATATCCTTCAACGGTACTAATATTGGATTTTATTCCGGAAAACATTAATTCCTAATACCATTAAACATTTGAATCATAACAATGCGTGTTCTTCCGGCGATATACATCTTTATGGCCATTGTAAACAAACATTTCTTGTTTTAATCCATATCGTATTCTGACTGCGAAAATTTATTGTGTAACGTCTATAAAATTGTTTTAGAACTTACGAAGTTTTTAAGAAGAATTCGCAAAGTAAACAGTTTTTTTTTTGTGCGTTCTAGTGTTGCGAAAGCTTTTGTGAAGTCGACGTAATTTGATTAAGTCGAAACATCAAAGTCTGACATTGACGGTTCAACTATGTCGTTAGGTTAGGTAAGGCGGATCATCGCACTGGAAAATTTTCAGATTTAATTATAGGATTGAGTCTGCGTATAAATAAATTCTAGTTAAAGACGTTATTACATTGTTAATGGTTTATTTTTTTGTTTGTCTTATCATATTTTATGTCTCAGCATATTTTGCGAATATTGTTACGGCCCGGTTTGCATTAATGAAATCTTAATTTGTTTTTTTTAAATTGGTATTTGAATTCTATTTTTACTTAGATTTTAGTCAATGTTTATATAATGAATGGAATTTTACTTCTGTTTATTACACCTTTTGCTAATGTTTTTTTTCATTCAATGCTGTGATTGTCTATAGTTGTTGCAACAGTTGAATTGCTCCTTTAATAATGTTTTAATAATCTTGTAGTGTCTGTAATGTTGACGATCCTCAATCGAATACGTAAAGTTTCTGTATGTATGATACGGCGACCTCGCATCAACTGGCGCTGCCCTCTTGAAGATATCTGATGATGGTCGTCTTTATCCGTTTAAACATTAGTCAGAAGGGTTATTTCTATGTCAGTCTATGCCGTCCTACTACTGCACAAAGCCTTTCTCAAAATTCTTCCAGGTACTCGTCTCATGCGCCACCTGAAACCAGCCGTCTCGGTACGCGCCCAGGTCATCTTTTTTCTAGGCTGGCCTTATCGGCATACTTTTCTAAGGGATATAATTATGTACCTCGTTATCTCAACAATCCAAAAAAGCCTACAACTGGACAAATCAGTCCATCACAAACCGCAAAAGACAACATCCAGAGAAGGTCATTACTAAAATCATGCCAAACGTCAACAATCCTTAAAGCCTAAATTACATGGTTAGAATTCCCAAGATCGATCCTAGACCGAAAATTTAATCCAATTACAAAGGCGATGTGAAATTTCTAGCTTCATTTAGGCGTCCCGCGAAGCCTGATGCCAGTTAGCTCATAATCTCATTATGTTATTAGTTCGTTGAAATCCTGCTTAATGTTGAATATGCCAGACGATTTCTTACCTTTGACCACGTTTGATGTTTTGAAGATAATTTTAGATTTGATATGATTGTTTGTTCTTTGTTGTTTGTTAGTGGATTTCTTGTTTCGTAGAGTAACTGAAAATTATGGTTAGTTAAAAATCGATTATGTCAGCTTGCCTATTTAGGTAGCAAGTTATTTTTTATGCAGTTGTTTATATCCAGTAATTCGTATTTAATTTGATGGGCTGAACGTTCCATTTAATTGATTCTGACATCTTGCGTGTATAAACAACTTGTTTTGCTGACATTTGTTTTAAACAACTGTCATCATCATGGAAATAATATAGAATCGTGTAGGAATGAATCTATCATTACATTTACAGCTAATATCTGTATGTCAGGTATATTGCGGGTATGGTAATTTTTAATATAATAAATGAAACCAACATAGATTTCACCACTGAGATTACTTATGTTTGGGTAAGTGGTTAGTAACATGAGCTAAGTCACAATATATTAATTTACACAAGAACAGGAAAGTAATAAGGACAAGCTAGTCAGATATTAAGGGTCAGACTTCTTCAGCTGATCGGCACAGAATGCCAGCTCCGTTTTTTTTTTCTATTGTACTGCTTTAGATGGTCCTCGGGGACCGTTTCCACGTAACCGGGCAGTTATTGGCGAGACCTGAAGGGTATCTAGTAAATAGCGGGGAAGTAAAATACTTAATCTAAGCTAACTACTTGTACTACACTAACATCATGACTACCTGCAACAACAGCACTAAGGGCGACCCCTAGTGGGACTCGGACCTCGGCTTACGGCGTTGCTGGCGGGGACTTAGGGGGGGTGGGGGGAGACAGCTTGATGAGGGCTGAATTATCGGTGTGACTGCGGAGTCTGAAGAGACGACCGGCTCTACGATGGGAGAGCTTGGTGGATCGTGACCGGCGGCGGTGGGACGTTGCAACGGGCCTCCTCGACGAGGACGGTATGCCGGACGGCGGCGGACGTTGTGTATTGTGCTGGTCGACTTACTCGCTTCCTGGAGGAGAAGGGTTATTTCGTCATCAGGTTCTTAAAGTGTGTGCCTGGGACGGCGAACTTTACTTATGAGAGAGGGACTGTAGCGTGACAACAACTTTTATAACGTCGGGTGCGTTGATCCATGACGTCGACTACCCTTCATTATCTTCTAAACGTTGCCCAATGTTGCCAACTACCGACAGAATGTAACTAATCGTAATCGATGACATGCCATAACTAAACACAAAGTTGTTTTCGTAAGCAACAATTATATGATATCAAAGACAAAACATTTCATTTCATTTCTTTAGATTTCGATAGATAAATATAAATCTAATTAGAGGTTCACTACAAAGGGTCTTATTGTAAACAACACATCCGACAATATCTTTAGAAATTATATTATTTCTTTCGTTCATAAACAATGTTAAAGTAGCTAAACATTTTTTCTTAGAATCCGATCTATATACGGTTATTTGAAAAATACGAGAACGTTAAACAAGGTTAGTCGGAAAGGAGATACTAATCTGATGACCATTTAAACTATCACTGATGACTGTTTAAAGCAAGTGTTAAAATTCCAAAATTCAATCATTTTTATTTCCAAGCAAAATTATATTTATTTTAGTTTTTTTCAAAATTTCATCATCCGTGCTTTAGTTACGAATTCAGAAAATGGAGCTTCTAATCCGTGACCTCACATTTAACCAAAATTGTAAACCTAGCTGATCATAGCTGAGGATACATAGATTTTAGCGTATTTTTAATGAAATATTTGAACAGCTATTTCTGTTAAACTATCGACTTTTGGCGAAAGTTGTAGAACAAAAGTTATTTATTATTATGGGTACTTTAATACCCTTTTGGATTAGTACCCCCTTTCCGACTAACATTGTATAATAAGAAGAGGGTGCGATAAAATTACCTTGTATCGTCAAAGTATCCTTACTTCCGATAAGATTAAAGCCATGTATTCTAGGCAACAAATGACGTGCAACACGTGACGCCCAACACGTTTGGCAACGTTGCAAGATGAAGCGGAACATGACGCTGAAAGAAATTTGTACGCCTCATTTTGTTGCACGTTGTCGGTCATCATGTTGCTACATGTTGCGCGTCAATTGTTGCCTAGAAATACGAGGCTTAATGCGATCATTTGGAGATTAGATAATATTTCCCATAATGCGATGATAAGTAGATATTATTATACTTGTATAAGCGGTGTTTGCGCTACTAATTTGTATTTTCTATCAACCCTAACTGAATAATGTTTACTACTCCTGTTATGGGTGAATGAAAACTTCGTAAGGAAAGCTACACACCTGAACGGGCTCTAAAAAGTTTTCAATTGTGTGTGTACTCCTCCAACCAGCCTCCTGATTTAGAACAATTCGATTAGTCAGTTTCGAACGATTCAAAGTCAAAGTCAAATAGTTTTTATTTCAAGTAGACCAGATCACTGGTGCTTTCAAAAGGTCAACACTAGGTGCTCGGTTCCAAGAAGTAGGTCCTTTGGAGAAGAGCCGGCAAGAAACTCCATGGACACTCTTTTAAAAAAGTAAATGGTTTGACAATTTTCATTGTGGTAATGTAAGAACAATGCAGATTAGTGTACATGCAGTTAACAACACGAAAAGCAATGATAATGTTAGCCTTTTAAAAATAAATTTCTTTTTCAATTTATTTGTACATTGATTTATGTCACAGAACTTATAATAAGAGGATTTATGTCGACACAAACAAAACTCTTTATTTTCGAGACTATTCGTAAGGTTCCTACGACTAAGGTTGTTGACGGGCCGGATCAAAACGGTTCGAGGGCCCGAGCTGGCCCGCGGGCCACACTTTGCCCATCAGTGGGCTAGGCAGAAGATTTAATAAGATAAACACCGTACATTTTATATTCTTCTTTCCAGTCTTCCAAAAGATACGATACTTCTTATCTTTATATTCGCAGATCAGGAAAGATAGTCTACCAATAAAAGATGAGCTTTCAACTATCTTTCTTTGGATATATTAGCGGCTTAGTATTGAGGGCCCTAGGACCCAACGACTCTTCCCAAAGGTTCAAGTATTTGTAATCCGATACCAAATAAATAAACCTTTTGTACATAGGTATAGTTAGTTTTTCTTTAGATCTATTTATTACCTACTAGTTTAGATGTATATTGTGTATGTTGGCTGTTAAAAATTTACTCTAAATTTTGTGGTGGTTACATACTTGACAAATTAAAAAATAATTTTATCTGATTTAATGGAAAAAAAATCGAATTTCGAAAAGTTGTTCTACAAAAGTTTTTCAATTTCCGACACCGAGCACACAAAATTCTTAGAGTATACATTTTTTAAGAGCCTGTATTTTAGGATAAAATATATTTAACTAGAGGTCGCTCGCGGCTTCGTCTACGTGGATATCGTTTATCGCGTATTCCGTATTTTTCGGGATAATATAATTCAATCATGATTCGAAAGACACGTGGCGCCATCTATTAACGTTATTGTTGTTTTCCTCGGGAACAGTACTTTTTTCGCGATGAAAGGTATCCTATGTCCGTTTCTGTACACCTGACAACGTATATACAAATTTTCAGGATGATCGGTTCAGTGGTTTAGGCGTGAAAAGGTAACAAATTGACAAACTTACTTTCGCATTTATAATATTTATGTAAATATAATTAATTATAATTACAAATCCTTTTTGTTTTTGTCGTTTTCAGTGTTTTATTAATTAATACTTGCGCACAAAATTTGTACAGAGATGGACTTAATGCCTTAGGCATTTTTAGTTAGGCATGTTTTATTTGTTTTAGCTTATTTATAAAATGACATATTTTTGGTGAATAAACACTACATTCAATACAATTAGGGACTCTGTATGTGTATTCATCAGCCTTTTAAAGTGTTCGACTCTTCATACAGAGTGATGCTAACGTAAAGATAAAGATAAAAGATATTTTATTTTGCAAATATGGGTACAGTACTGTAACCTCCACCCGTTTTATCGTCACCTAATTAAGAGGAGTCTAGTACATGGTCACATAAACAAAAAATGGGTTCGGCCATATTTTACCAGTAGGCATGCAAAATTACATAAAAGCTTATATAAAACGTATAGTAAAGCTTTTAGGTTATCTATAGTACACTGCCACGGCTACTCCTACAGCTGTGATGATCTAAATAACAAAGGGCATCAGCCTTCTCCCTTGCAGGGTAGCAGGCCGCCATGGGAACGGGGAATACACGAGCGAATCCCCAGCCCCCGCGCAAAGGTACACCGTAATGGGTTTAGTCGGTAAAATGAACCAACCCTTCATCTTCTACGGGCGAAGTGTATCTATGATAAAATTACTCTAAAAATTAAAGAAAAACCGACTTCAATAAAACTAAAAAAGAGTAAATAATTACCATATTATAAAATTAACAGTTTCAGAAGTCAGTGCCTTTAATTTCGTTGAGCGTGGATTAGCACCGACTTCTGAAACTGTTAATTTTATAATATGGTAATTATTTACTAGTTTTTTTAGTTTTTTTGAAGTCGGTTTTTCTTTTATTTTTAAAGTAATTTTAATTTTCTATTTTAAGTGGCATAAACAGAACATGAACATGCAATTACAGCAATCGCAGGTAATTTGCTGTTATCCATTGTCAATCTCCGAGGGGCGTCATCAGATTTTCACCAAATTTAAATGGGTGGTCCATCGGGAGAATAAACAAACAAAAAATCGCTTCAAGTGTGCCTATAAAATTTGAAGAGTTTCCTCAATTTCTCCAGGATCCCATCATCAGATCCTGACCTGATGACCATGGGACCACCTGGGAAGTACCTATACCCTTTCAAACAAAAGATTTTTTTTCCAAATCGATACAGGCGTCTTTGAGTAATCGGGGAACACATAAAAAAAGATTCCGACGAATTGATAACGTTCCTCCGTTCCGAATTGATAACGTTCAGCATCCTCCGTTTTTTGACGTCTGTTAAAAAAAAAAAGCCTCCATGTAATATACAGATAGTACTATCCATCTGGTTCGAGTTTGTAGTCTTCAACCGTTCCAAACGTCACAGCTATGCTATCAGTACCATTGACCAGTAGCAGCAGGCAGACAGGCGATGCTTTAAGTTTATTATCGATCGCGTTTATCCCTAGACCCTACCTAGTAGTAGTAAGTGCAGACAGGGTTAAGCGTGATAGCGGGAGCACACGATGCGTTGCGGCGGCGGTGCGGCGCCGGAGCGGTGTCGCTGCGTCGTCTTACATAGAAACATCTGTGGCATGTGACACGATGCGCTCCGGCGCCGCACCGGACTGGCAACCACCGAGACGAGGCGGGGAGGGGTGAATGCGTCGGAGCGGCACCGCTTAGTTGTTTATGCGTCACAAGAAAGTACACACGCTCGCTCGTTTCGTTTTTTTTTCTCTACGATTTTTTTGCTACGGCGCCGCTGCAACATAACAACGTTGCGGCGCCGCACCGCTCGTGTGCCCGCTGATACGGTGAAATCTTTGCGTGCGGCGCCGCAACGCATCGTGTGCCCCCGCTCTGAAGCCACGCTGCTCCGTTGCGTTGCGATGCGACGTCACAGCGCTATATTTGGACCAATGAGACGTAGCAGCGCTACATTTGGAATCTATAGATTGGTCCAAATCTAGCTCTGCGACGTCGCAACGCAACGCAACGGAGCACTGCGGCTTCACTCTAAGGGCCTATGCACACCACGTCTTTTTAACGCGCCGTCGACGCGCGTTTCCGTCAAACTCCATACATAAAAAATCACAATGACGTTTTTTAAGTATGAAGTATGACAGAAACGCACGTCGACGGCGCGTTAAAAAGACGTGGTGTGCATACGCTCTAAGATGGAGCACACAAACCCACACAGACAACACACGCACACAGAGGTAACAGATATATAGCAGGATTCCCCTGTACGCCTCCGGCTTTCACATAAATACGATGGAACACAGTAAACTGCTTGACTTGTGACTTTAAAGTTCTGATGGTAGATAGCCAGGCTGATCGAATAGACCCTACCACCAAGCGTGCTAGGTTTTGTTGAATCTTACAACACACGTCTATTCCTAGCGTGCTAAGAGGAATAATATAATTCTAGCCCGTCCCCACACGAGGACAAGTATTAAGCGGATATCGCCGGAGGCGTGGTAGGGGAAACACAGGGGGGAGGTAACCGCAAACCTGTAACAGACGGGTACTTAAACAATATTTATCTGTTGGAAATTTTACCCTTGAAATATATTGCCATCTCAGTTTACTATAATTATACATTGTTTGATATAATTATTTAAACCATAAATTGCCGTAAGAGGTTGTTAAATTATATTACACCCTGTAGATGGGAAACTTTAGCATGGCAACGGTACCCGTCGCTTAGAAACATACCACAGAAACAGTAAATCATTCAATTAATTGGAAAACAAAATGGCGTAACGATGTGCAGGATATTGTGTTTAGTTGTCTATTGTTTGATTAAATAAACGTTTTAATTAATCGGTGTGGGAAAAATTTAAGAAACGTAGTCTATTTTAAGAATGTTGAGTCTTTCCCGTCTTAAAAATTATACTCAACTGATTGTTATTGCCCATTGCGTTTGAACCTACATTATTTGTTTCAAAGGATTTGACATCTGTCAAAATACTGTGTGGTGTCAACATTAGAAATAATTACGTAATGCGCTGCGTTTAATTGAATTTTATCTTGGGTGCGCGATGTTTACGTAGGTAGGTAAATAACAAGGTGGGTTTATTTAAAGATCAAAGGAGTTCAACCTCTACTTACTTCTTAGTTATTTTTTGTTTTTATGGAAAAGCCAAATCCTACCTACAGTTTAACATGGATCTAAATGATCATGGCGAAATAGAGAATTACGTAAAATGTACTGGATAAGTCAGGTTTTTGACAACTTCCTTCACAAGCAGCGCCGCTATCCACGTTTATTTATAGCCATATCGGGCTCTATTTGGAAACTGAAATGATTTACGCACTAACAATTTTATTGTGAGACCAAGACCAGTTCCATTGGAGCCTGGCAAAAGGTTCATAAGGCCAGGTAGAAAAAAAAACCAGGGACCTTACTCCCCACTCCCGACAACTGCCAGTTCTGAATCAATTTAATTAGTGTCAATTCGTACTCTTGAAATTGACAAGAATGCATTATCGTGCGGACGCTCGAATCAAACCCGATTGATTCAGAATTCGAAGCTGTCGACAGTAAAGATGAACGCGCACCTAGACGCGCCGCAGGAGCCGCACGCACCGCAGACATAGCATTTGATAAATTTTTATTTATGAAATCCTAAGCAACGTCGCGCACCTTTCCGCGCCGTACGACCCGCATTTCAGTAAAATGCTGTAGGTATACGGATTCAACCAGCGCATGCGGATGATATCATCAAATTCAGCGCTTTCGATGCTTGCGGCGAGTGCGGTGCGTTCGGCGCGAATGACGTCTTCCGTATCGTATTCTGTAAGTTTTATTTTCTTTCGTTTTCTTCTTCTAACAATAGGCAATCGACAATATCAGGATCAAGTTCCATAGCTACACGACACTACACGTACGTTCGTTCTGTACATAAAATATTCATATGATAAGATGTACAGAAGTGAATAACGATTACGACAGCACTGTGCGTGCGGCGCGTTCGGCGCGTACGATGCGGATTGCGCGAGATCATGAGAAAATGCGATGACAGCGGCGCGTGCGGCTCCTGCGGTGCGTCTAGGTCCGCGTACACCTTAAGCTCCAACCCCCGATTCAGAACCTTTTCGATAAACAATTGTCGACTGATTCGATTTGTTATCTCGTTCTCTCAACGATTCTCGTAAAAAGAGAAATAGAGACAGCTTACCGAATCGTTTGACAACCGATTAAACGAATTATTCTGAATTAGTATGCAGTACCTTTGATTCTGATGTATGGGAATCTGGTTTTGCGCAGAGCTTTGGGATATCAATTTCGATGATGTGGTGGTTGGTTCCAGTTGACCAGGTGTAATTGAGGCCATGAGAGCCAGAGTGGTAGACCACGCATTTTAAAAAAAATTGCCTGGAATGGCCTAAGTGGCCGTGGGTGTGGTGCCAATCAATTAAAAAAAAAATTGAATCACTTAGGCTATTGTGGCTAGTGTTCCCGAAGACTATAGGATTTTAGCCTTTTTTTGAAGGCTAGACTCGTAATTTAGCGGCTTGACAGGCTAAAAGCCTATAAAGACTTTTACGCTTTTAGACTAGTCCTATTCAAGACTCTTGGTTGGAGGCCCAAAGTCTTGCAGAGGTCTAAGCTTTTTTTAATCTAACAACAGTAATGTTCCCCTCTGCAATGGCTAAACAGGCTATGAAGCTCTTAGTCCTCGAGGCTATAGCTATACAAGTAACTATCAGTGGCGAAGGCTCCATACAACTCGATTCCTATCGGCTTCCCTTTCGAAACAAGTAGTTATTGGAATTCACGCATCACACTTGAGCAAAGTTAGCATTTTTTGGTCCGGCTTCCCTTTTAAGAAAATTCACCCTACGCCACTGGTAACTATGACTTACTTTTTATTCTATTGTTAATTCTTTGTTCCATGTCTCTTAAATAAACTCGATGTTTCGCAATTATTGAAATTTGATTAATAAGAAAAGATAAAAACATTACATCTTCAATGTGCCTTTCATCGTGGCTAAATTGTTTTGGAGATACTTATTTGAAATAATAATTTTCTAATATTTTTCTTAAAATAAATGTTGTTTAATTCATATGATGGCTTATTTAGACTGAGTCTCAAAAATGGCTTCAGCCTGCCAACATAAGCCTGTTACTTGAAAATAGACTCCCGCTGGAAAAAAATGCCTAAAGGCTTTTATAGGCTCATAGGTTTTTTTACACGACTAGTCTTTTAAAGCCTTTCTTTATTAGCTCAGCTCTAAAAAAGGATCGATAGGCTTAAATTTAGGGCTAAACGCCTCCAATCTTCGGGAACACTAGTTGTGGCTCTACTACTTTAATCATTCGATTTTTTCGAATCGATAACTAAAGTTTATTTTTGAAAAATGTCCGTTAGGCCACTCTGGTCCTCATGGCCTGATTCTGAACTTGCCTAAGTTAATTAGGTGTTCCTTTCACAGTCTCTCGTATAGGCAAACTTAGTCGGAGTGAAAAAATAATGATATAGACTCTTTAATGAGTCGAGCTTTTTACAAACTTATCTAGCTTGTATCGAGAAATAAGTTTAACATGAGTATATTGCAAGTATGGAAACTAAGTTTGTAACTTGGTAAGCATAATGGATAAGTTTTAGCGGTCCTCATACCAAAAGTTTATAGAACCAAGTCCTTGCAGTACTTTGGAAAGTTTTTTCAACGCCTAAATGACAGCTTGAGTGATGTAGGTCTAGGCTTAAGAATAAATTAGCTCTTAACGTGTGTTTTATTTTATTCATTTACTTTAGTACCTATACATTTTTGTACATAAAACAGACATCATTCTGTATTCAAAATTTTATTTATTCATCAATTTAACACTTTTGTTTTTTTTATCTTCGGAAACTTCGGGGAAGGAGAAGGGTTTTGCCGGACTCTTACCGGCTAAAATCCCACGGTGTTCCTTCTCCTGATCCTTGGCCGGGGTCGCGGGATTCGCAGCTGCATGCACTGCAACCCCGGTAGGCCTCGGTCCGCCAGCCCCTCGCGGACCTCACCTTCTGTGAGGCCTTGCCCCACGTCCTCCTGAGCACGGAACACATGCGCGCCGCCTTCTCGGGCCTGTTACTGGTCGGGCGACGGAAACCCGTCGCCCGCAGGCCACACGCTAGGGTGGCCGGAGATCGCCGCGCGCCCTCCGGCGGCGCCCGGTGCGTCTGGCGCGGGAAGGGAGAGTGGCCGTCGCCTCTCTCTCCCTCTCCCGCTCCCTCCTTGGTCGCCATCACCACCTCGTAAAAGGAGGCGATCAATTTACCCCTGAAGTCTGAAAGCCTAATCAATGGAATCTCCTGTCAAATTTCATGTCAACTGATGTTATTGGTTGACCGAAATACTAACAGCACACAACAGCAGCTGATTAGTAAATTCTGCGTTGATCAATCATCAAGCTATTCAGAACCAGAGAGCCGATCAATCTCAAAAAAATTACTCATACCTGTAATTCCCGAAGGGATAAGCAAAGGTGTTCTCCTTGGTATTCCAGGTGTTTTATCTCTTGTATTTAGTCCCATGTAATAGTGGCGAGCGTATTGCCATATTTCGGACACAATTCGTCGCCCTCCGCACCAACTGTCATAATTAGCAATTGATAATTTTTCAGAGAAATTCTCACAGAGTGACGTATCTGCTTCAAATGAATAGAAATAATAAATAGATACCTTAGAGCTTTAGGGCAACTACTAACTTAAAGAGTAAGCCATGAGCAATATAAAAAAGTTATTAATTCATTAATAAAGTCACAGCCAACGCAACTACTGAAAAATTATCAATTGCTAGTTATCCGACAGTTAGCGCGGAGCGTGACGAATTGTGGTGCCAGGTTCATCGCGTCTTACGTCTCGTTTTCTCAGCGACGGAGAATTGTATTCTTAATCCGTAGTAAATACAATAACATTCTTAATCTTTATTGTATTTAGCAAATCGCAGTGCAAGCGGGCCTCTGTTTGACATACCTACTCTGAAGTTGTGCTACTACTTGTTCTTCATAATCTTCTTCTCTCCAGCCCAAGCCACGTTAGAAGTCACCGTAGATTCAAAGGAGGTTCCCATATCCCATGGCTCGCGATCTTTACTCAATTGCTGGGCTAGTTCTACTACCAGAAACGTTGGTCAATCGCAACTGAATCGAATCCGGACCGTTCATTTAGTATATCCATGACAACAAAAACAAAACCAAACATTTTGACAGTTTCACGGTTGTAGAACGTTTGCGGTTTGGCAACGATTTAGTTATTAGATATGGCCTCAATCTTTCTAATAAAATCTAAAACTCCTACTGGCCCCTGAAATCAAAACGTACCTCGTAATAAAAAGTTTACAATATTTCATAAAGCATGTCAATCAGTTCTTCACAACCACCACTTATAGAATCAATTTCATTCAGTTCATAGCTGAACGGCGCAGTTCAGGAGCTCAATAGACATTCAAGTATTCAGACTGAGATGTTCCTGATGTTATTGCGAGATTTTATACGGTACGATACGACTGCGATACGATGGCAAGTAATCGGTGTAAAATTGAATGAGTTTAGAAGTAGAGCACAAACCTTGCGTAGGTTAGTGAAAATTCTATAGATATAGTAATGTTAAATCGAAGTTAATTGTTGGCGGCTTAGTCCTGACAGTTTTGAGTTTTGAATCAATCCAATTTAATTCGAATTAGTGACAATTCAAATCGACAAAAGCGCGTGATTGTGCGAAGATTTGATTTAAAACTAACTACGTTTAGAATAAGATAATCTAGATATATGATAGTGTAATGGCCCCCTACTAATTGTAAACCAAACTAATTAACGTCGGATTAAAGTGCGATAACATCATTAGCATGGATTGCAGAGAATCGTATCGGATAATCTAAATCTCCTTTTATATCTGATCCATGGGAACAACCAGCTGGCTAGTATCGACGTTCCAAATGACATTTCCAATGAAAATTAAGTTAAGCGTCCATTGCCCGGTATGTAGGTCGTTCAGATTGTTGTTTTTTCATAAATTAGGCAGTGGAGATTTTTCTATGGCCTCGTGTACAATTCTCAATTCTTTATTGCGTACTAAGTATTTTGTATACAAAATTTTGCAATACAGGATGTTTGTTTGAAAGGCCGACACAATTTTTTGATGGATTGTGGAGGTAATAGCTACTAGCTACAACTAGCTAAAATTAAATTAATAAAAGCATTTATCTTTTTATAATGAATTTATAATTTGAGTTTTTTTCATACATATACAATTTTTTTTGACTTTGGAAGTGCGTAAGTCATTTTGTTGAAACCAATTGTATCAAATAATGATTTATTCAGAATAAAAATACATTGCAGAATACAACAAAAGTTATTTCGTCCTATCACACTAATATTATAAAGGCGAAAGTTTGTGAGGTGTGTGTTTGTATATTTGTTACTTCTTTACGCTCAAACGGATAGACAAATTTTGATAAAATTTGGTATGGAGGTAGCTGACATCCAGAATTAACACATAGGCTACTTTTTATCCCAAATAAAGCGGGTAACACCGCGGGACGCTAGTTACAACCATAAACAAAAAACTTATGATGACTTAAAGACGATATTATGGGTAACTAGAGATCGCCCGCTTTTCGCCTTGTGTATGTCGTTTATCGCGTAGATATTTCGCGGTTTTCGGGATAAAAGTAGCCTATGTCCTTCTCCAGGTTCCAGACTGTCTTTGTACCAAGTTTCATCAAAATCGGTTCAGTGGTTTAGGCGTGAAAGCGTCACAGACAGACAGAATTACTTTCGCATTTACAATATTACTAGTTTTTGCGCGCAGCTTCCCTTGCGTGAAATTTTGAACCCGTTAAGTGACGATTTTCCATACAAAGTTTCATCGCCTATTTAACTCCCTTAGGGGTTGAATTTCGAAAAATCCTTCCTTATTCCTTGTCTACATTATAAAGAGAACATCTGTGCAAAATTTCAGCTTTCTAGTCCAAGAGTTTGGGCTGGGCGTTGATGATTCAGTCAGTCAGTCGGTCAGGACTTTTCTTTTTACTTTTAAAGGAGTAGGGATTTGAAAAAAAAAAAAAACATATCTCCATTACCGTAACACTTGGAATATGGGGTCTATGGGTTAAAACTAACCATGAACACCGTTTTTTGTTCAAACAACGGTGTCGATTCTTTTACGAAACAACCTGTAGGTATTATATAATTTTGTACGTGTATGCATAATTTCCCTACATGTCTATTTAGTTTACAGCTTCATTAGGCTTGAGTTGTAACTTTATAAGTACGGCAAGATGAAGTTTCAAGTTAGGAAGACGTGTAGTTACTTAATTACGCATGTAAGTTTTGGAAAATAATGGGCCATTTCGTTTCTACTTCAACATTATTCGGTTTAAGTACAGTAGATATTAAAACTAACATAAACTATATTCTAAATATACAAAAATTTAACTTCAAAAACATAAATACGAACCTAACCTATCCGTGTCGGGGTAAGGAAATGTATATTTTCGCCCACTCAGTAATTTTTTCGCCCAAGTTAGTATTTAATTCGGATACTGGGAATTTTAGTTGCTAGCTTAGATTAACTGTTTCCCACTGCTATTAGCTCATTTTACGAATTTTAATCATTCATAATTATCGCCAGTTAAGTAAATTTTTCGCAAATACATTTTAATGCCGCTCGGTTCAGTGTTGAGGTATCATAATAACAGTCTTCCATATAATTATTATTTATTCGCCCTACTAATAATTCCCCGTTTTATTTTAGTCACGGATTACCTAGGCTTCTTAAGAAATATTATGTCTAATTCTTAAGTATGCTTGTGCGTCCTCCGGTTGGTCGTGGAAATAAATGCTTTTTCTTTCTTTCTCTTTCTTTCTTTCTCCCCGTGGATAAATAATAATTAATCATATAAAAATGTAATAAAATAATAGTTTACGTATAAAAATAATGATATAGAAATTATGTGTTGTTATCTGCGAAAGCATTCTATGCGTACACATGCTGTAGCATGCGCACGTTGATTTTTAATAATATGTGTGTTTAAGTCGCCTTTTACATCATCAACGGAAAAACAAAGGGTGGTTTTAACGAGAACCACACGGACAACATGTAATTATCGTCTCGTAATTATCTTAATAACGTATAAAAAAGAAACCGGTCATTTTCTTCTCCATTTTCTCGCAGACCCGTGGGTTGGAGTTATTTATGGAACAATGTAAGGGATTTATCAGGGACATTGTGATTTACGTTCCTTTTTACTCCAGACGTCTATTTTCAGATGTCCTTCGTAATTCTGCCACTTCAGTAGATCTCATTTTTCGTTTAGATGGGACGGAAGCTCCGAATTTTCGTACAAAATGTGCCAACGTTTTTGGTTGAGAAACATTTGCTTCCATAGCAAAAATTGTACGACAAAACTGAGGCAAATATCTTGAGAAGGTTCTCTCTTCTTGTCTATTTTAAATACAGGTCGGGAGCAGTGTACAGTAGGCTAACATGGTACACATAACATCAGGAAACATGCTAAGTTTGCAGGTTTCTTTGATCAAATTCTTTAGTCAAAATGTTTGATTTTGTTTTTGTTGTCAAACCAGTTTTTGTAAACAAAAAGTGTATTATTAAAGGAACCTGTAAGATATCAGCACGATCCCTGCTTCAAAAATCTCTGGATCAAAGTTACTTTACGAGTACCAAATAACGACGGCAAATATTTATTTAAATACCTATTTCTCACACCGCGCCGCAACAGTTGCGTTAAGTATTTCTTAGAATCAATAATAATACAAAGAAAATAAAATACTTTAATAAAAGAAGTCCTATTTTTGTAATAAACTTTGGTGAGACATTCATATTTAAGATTAGTTACGGTTTACTCACTTGCATTTTTCGGAATTGCCCGACTAGTGTCGGACCCAAACGGAGCCCTAAACCATGAGCTGAACACACGGCGAGGTCGCGCATCGAACTCCTGCGAGTATTCCTATTGTTCTCGGAAAACGTAATAGGCTCGTTCCCTATTACATAAGTTATCTACCTATCCAATATTAACCAAGTATCCATTACAAGATTCGGTCGTGAATTTCAGTTGCTAAGTGTGTATTTCACACGAATTGACTTATACGATCTCGAAATGTCGAAGATGTCTCAAGGACACTGACACTGTATAAACATTCTAAGATGTAGGTAAAGGTCAGGGTCGACTGCGAATGGTCATCTATTGGCTGACTGCCTTATTTCTTCTTGGTCGTAAATGGGTACTGGCTAACTCAATAAACGTAACTGTAACACGGGAACACAATGTTATTAAAATTAGGTGTACTTAGGTATTTAGCCTAATGTAATGCTTAGTTGCTGATTAATCCTAACTAATATTATAAATGCGAAAGTAAGTTTGTTCCCTTTTCACACCTAAACCACTGAACCGATCAGTCTGAAACTTTGCATATACGTTGTAAGGTGTATAGAAACGGACATAGGGTACCTTTTATCCCGAAAAAAAACTGTTCCCGAGAAAAACAACAACGACGTTCATGGATGGCGCAACGTGTATTTCGAATCACGATTGAATTATATTATTATAGAAACTTTAGTAGTGTGTTAAGAGTTTTTTTGAGCTTAATTAACGCGAGCGAAGCCACGGGCAAAAGCTAGTTGATTATAATCTGTATGTGTAGGTATCTAGGTTCTATAAACCGCTCCCGGCCTCGTCTCTCTGGTTCCAAGTCCGGCAAGCGTTCGGTAAGCGTTCGGTAAGCGTTCGGTACGCGTATGGTGTGTATTCGTATGGCGTACGGTACCGCCCCAACGCATCGTGTGGAATGTCACTGTGATTCATATCATATGTAGGACGCTGCAGCAGCACCGCTCAGGCGCTGCGATGCACCGTATGTCCTTGAGGCCTACTCCGAAAATCGAACTACGAATTTCGGCTGAACGGTTCGGCACGAAAGTGTTTTTGCGATTTGACATTTTGTTTTTCGAACACCCTACTTCCAAATGTTAATTGACATCTAGTACTTAGTTCGTTGTTTGAGAATTCGTTGATCGTATATTTATAAGTTCGATGTTCGTCGTTGTTTCGTTTCGATTCGAAACTCCGATGTTCGTTTTTCGGAGTAGACCCACTTTTCTTTTTTTTCTTTTTTTATCGTGGGAAAATCCTCATGGATACCCTTCGCCCGGGGAAACTGAAGGGTTATGTCGGACTCTTACCGGCTAAAAACCCACGGTGTTCCTTCTCCTGACCCTTGGCCGGGGTCGCGGGATTCGCAGCTGCATGCACCGCTACCCCGGCAGGCCTCGGTCCGCCAGCTCCTGGCAGACCTCTCCTTCTGTGGGCTTTTCCCCACGTCCTCCCTCCTGAGAGGCGCACTTGGAAAACATGCGCGCCGCCTTCTCGGGCCTGTTACTGGTCGGGCGACGGGTCCCCCTGGCTATGTCTCATTTCGCCGCAACTTGCTACATAGGCCGCGGGAATGTCGTTGTTATGATCGCGTTCACCGCGTTCGCAGCATCACATCGCGTCGCGTTTCTCAATTACGCAGGACACCCGTTTAATAATAAATGTTACTTAGCTACCAGTGTTTAATGTGACGTCAGTTCAAATGTATATGACGTCACATATTGGACATCCATATTGAACATTGAAGGCTTAACTAGGAATAGATTATTATGGAACTAGAACTACGTACTCTTTAAGACAAATAATACTTACCTACTCACAAATTCTGACACATTCACAAATCACGGTCAGGGCCTCGTCTCCAGTTTGCCTTTATTGGCTGGCTCGAGTGGAACCCCAAGAGTGCCCGCGGGATCCTCAACTCTGGCTTGCCTTTATCGGCCGGCCAGAGGAGGGCCTCCAGAGCTATATGCTCGGGTGTGGAAGTGTCTAATGGCGTAATAGGGGGGAAACCCACTCTGGGTCTTTAAGACCCGCGACGGCGAAACCGGGGCCACACCTCTCTACACCTCTAGCCGCTCACACGTTGTTGCCCCTTCGCTTATTATACTGGCGGCTTTTCATCGGGCCCAACTAGTGAGCTGGCGAGTCACCGTCTGCCAAAACTTTTCAATTTCAAACTTGAAAGGCAGACGCCGTTTTCTTCCGGCAATAGAAGTTATCCAGTCCACTTAACACCCCTTCCCATAGACCAGAAATTTTTTACCATATTTTACAATAGTGTTGCACCCACCTGGGACGGTCCATGACTGTACTCCAATAGTGCAGCCGTGGATTGTCTTCTGTTGGTGCCCCATCCCATTTAAGATTAAAGTTCTCAAAGGGGCTTCTGCGCGTTGGACCTGTGTCTCTCGTATGCATTCCAAAAGACCGGACATCTTCCGCACGGAAGATGAGCCATGATTCTTAAGAAATATTACTCAAATAATGTCAATAAGTAGTTTTAAATAGTCTGCTCCCAAATGTATGAAAAAATGCTTAAAGATAATTTGTAACACATTTTCATTACCTGATCAAAACCGTACCAGCATTACCCGTCTATCCGGACCGACAGACAGCTGTTAAGTTTAACAATAAACCCCGATTATTAAACCGATGAAATATACACTTTTCAAAACCTGTTAAAAGTCTAACGTTGCCTTCTATAAATCATCCAGTATTTTGTTTATTTTCAAAATATTTAGCACTTTTTCTAAAGTAACAACCAACAGGTGGGCGTATTGTAAATATTTGTGTTATTATTTTTTGTCTGTATGTCTGGGGTTGTTTATGAATTATGAGCTAATTTTAGTGCTAAAATTAGACGCCCATCGTTCTATCCTCTGGAGTTACTTTAGTTTTAGTTATTTATGTATTTAAACAGATATTGTTTTGAGAGCGTAGGAGAAGTAAAGTGGTTGGTCGATGTTTTGTTTTCAATGCTTCTTGCATCAGAAATGTTAGGACAGAGCTTTCGTAAATAATAACTAATTTCGTGTTGTTGGCGAAACTTTTGTGTGCATTATTTTCTGCACGATTTGTAATCAGCTAAAATACACTAAGAGTGAAGCCACACTACTCCATTGTGTTGCGTTGCGACGTCGCGTCGCAGCGCTAGATTTGGACTAATCTATATATTCCGTGCAAGATACGCTCAATGTGCAGGCTAATGTTTCGTCGCGTTATGCGTATCATGCATCGTACTACACATAAATTCTCCTGTGCGGCCTACATCGTTACGTCGAGCATAATAGGGCCTAGAAGTTTCGCGCGCATGTTGCGTTCGTTGCGTATATTCGGCGTATATTCAGCGGCTACAGACTCATAAGCATTTATTTCGTTTCGCAAAGGATTTAAAATATGGGCCCTTGAACCAGATGCACATGCGTAATTTGCGTCGCGTATCTTGCGCAGTACGTGGCGTAAGATTACGCTAAGTGTATTTTGGCCCTTAGCTTTTTATAAATACAGCATGTAAGGGTAAACACCGTTATCACTCAAACCATGGGTAGTTGACGTGAACACAAAAACATAGGACCGAGTAAAAAAAAAAAGTATACACGCGCGAGAAATGAGCGGTGCGGCGGCGCTACGATGCGGGCTAGACGCACTCGCTAGCGAGATAGCTGAGTGACTGGGGTAGCGAACTGTGCGGGGCCGTGCGTCGGGCCACGCGGCGAGTTCCCCGCGCCCCCTCCCGTAGCTTGTTGAACCCGCGAGTAGGGTGAAATGCTTTCGTGGAAAATGAAATTTATATAAAAAAAAAAAAAGTTTCTTTTACGTTCTATACATGAAACCAAACCACTGGTTTCAAGGATAACGGTGTTTACCCTTACAGCCTGTATATTCACTATTCCAATCCACCTACATTTTCTGCCACCTAAAATCGCGCGTTCTCAGACTCTATTACAAAGATTGATTGCTTCTAAACTAGAAAATGATTGCCTACTAAGATTTACTGTCTCCAAAAGTACTTTCCATTGAACCAACTTTCACACATAACGTTTTTCTTTCTTTTCTAAATCTTGAAAATTACTTAATGAACTATTTGCGATGAAGAACCTATTATATTTCTTTCTTCATTTAATGACCAGCATTACTTCAGTGATGAGGGATTACGAAGCAATCCATTCTTCTAGTTTTTAGTGAAAATAAGTTCAGTAATAGACGTAGGCCCTAATGGCATCAATTAGCTTCGATTTTCAAAAAGCCGGATGGTTTAGACACTTTTATACGCAATAAATACGGTCGTGTGCTTTCATATTTGCAAGCATGCTTAAGTTAATATGCAGGAGCTTGAAAAGTCAGAGTTCCAGTCCGGAATCGCACTATGACCATCCTACATGGAAGGCAAGCGTTCGACCGCTTCTTCTTCTTCTATCGTGTCAGCACGAGCTATACGAAAATAGCTCATGCTGTGGTGAAAAGATTAGCCAGTCAGCAAGATTGGTAGCGAGGCTGACTGCCCAGGGTGCGCCGGACGCACTGAAGTATCGTCACTCGTGGAGGCTCGTTCAACCGCTAGGCATTTTCCAACAAAGATCTGAATTCCGTAAGAGGTTGGGACCTCTAAAGGGTGTCCTTAAGGGTGGTAACACAACACTAAAATTAGTTTGGCACACACTCGATCCCAAATTTTACTGTTTGACACCTCACACTGAGCCTACCTCTTCAAACAAGAAGGTATTTCATCAAGCAATTCCAAAATCAGAGCTGCCGACTTCGTCACGTCTTTACGACCGTTTCCCAGTACTTGTCATACATAGGAGACTGTAATGTCGCTAATAAATCAACCCTCGTAACTCCAGATTGTGAATAAGTTATGTAAAAAGACTTTATGGTTCGCTTCTGCTACATATGTTACGAATTGGGGAAAAGTTATGAAAGATCTATTTCGTAGAGTGTCGTTTGACAAACTGTTGCTGTTTGGCGTACTTTCAACGAGGGAAGTTTATACTTTTTGAGTTTGACGACCTTGAAGGCGCTGTGGGGAATATGTATGTGATCTGAAATGTATTGTTTTTTTTTTTACAATCCTCTCATACGAATACCTAAGACAGTCGTTACGGGAAGTCAGAAGCCCGAAAGCCTGACCACCGGTCTAACCTTAGGATATCGGCATTGCCTAGTAACTGGGTTGCGGAGATCTGATGCAGTCGCTCCGTGTTAAATACTGGTATTCAGCCGCATCTGTTTAGACTGGAAGCTGAATCCAACATAGATGGCAAAAGGCTAAGCAGAACAAACTGATCGTAAGTCATTGAGTAATGACTCATTTCTTATTTAATCCGTCAGAAATAGGTAAGTATCTTATTTATTTTCGCTTTTAGCTGCTACATCAAAAATATTTCATACTAGCTTTTGCCCGCAGTTTCGCTTGCGTGAAATTTTGAACCCGTTAAGTGACGATTTTCCATACAAACTTTCATCCCCTATTTAACTCCCTTAGGGGTTGAATTTCGAAAAATTCTCACTTATTCCTTGTCTACATTATAAAGGGAACCTCTGTGCAAAATTTCAGCTTTCTAGGTCCTAGGGTTTGGGCTGAGCGTTGATGAGTCAGTCAGTCAGTCAGGACTTTTCTTTTTATTTATATAGAAGACTGAATTAACTGAGATATATATATATAAAATCACATAGACTAGATAAAAAAAACTACAGAGAATGGTTTTCGATAAAAAAAGGAGAGATTTCCTTATCAAAGTCGGACCGTAGGCGATTACTTTGATAATCCCTGTTTTATCATTCAGTGTCAAACTAACCCCAATCAGGACTCGAATTTTGTACTTAAATAATCAGGGGTGTGATTTAGTATTTTTATCTTCGCCATCTAACTTCGCAGACACATCTGTACCGTATGGTAAAATAGGAAAACTGTCAATGTTGCCTATACAGTTAAGTTAAAATGCATCAGTTCCATTTTTGCAGAGATATATGACCAAAATGCAATATTTTTAGTAACTATCAATGTCACCCCTTAATATCAAAGTAACCCCAATCGCTAGTATATAAAATGAAAAATGTTCACATAAAATTCAAATGAAAAACATTGGTCGAACACGTTTGTGTCGTCACATGGTATGACAGCTGTAAAATACAGACCATAGAGATTGGTGGGAATAAGCTTTGTGACGTAACACGATTCAAAAGCCCGCCAATATGACGGTTGTTTGATTTATAGTAAGTTAGCTTGGGTTTTTTAAAATTAGGTATATTTTATTTTAATATTATAATTTTCATGGTATAATAACATGTTTCACTGGTGATTGGCCTACGACTACGTCATCAGTTGGGAGTGCTTCCACTATGTATAAATAAATTACCCGAGCAAGATGCATTTTTTCACATATTTGCTTCTACAAAGAAGCAATTTTGAACTAGTAATGTTATACAGTTTACTTTTTAACTAAATAGATGAATAACACGAAATAGGAAATAAATAGGCTAGTTAGCAATTTATTTAATATTTATTATGAATTAAAAATCTCCTTTATTGTATTGGAGATGTTAATCAATGGCAGCACTGATCGTGACATTCGTGACGTAGTCTTAGGCCATTGCGGGAAGAGAATACCAGGCGTAGCTTATTATTGTACCATGATAATTTTTATTTGGGAAACATTTTTACGTAATTTAATAATGTAACCGATCGATTAGAAAGTAAAAAAAATACATGCATATTCCCTATTGCGGTGCATTCGGTTTGATTACGTTATATGCGGGAAGCACCAAAAAAAATGTGGTCACATTTCCACTTAATTTTTTTTTGTTTAGGTACTTGTTAGAATTTAACCTAGTCGCACCTTCTAGGCTTTAAATCAGAAACCAATAAACTATCCTAAACTTAGTTGTTTATCGTCTCTTGGTCCCTGTAACAAAGTTCAACATACATATAATTGTTGTTAAGCGAGTCAACATCTCAAGTTGCAATGCGGAAAGTTTCAATGAGATCAGATTCAGGATTAAGACGTTTGAAAACATAGGAATGAAGGATTTTAGTGCGGGCACGCAAGTTTTCACAGAAGTGCTCGTTTACTTTCTTATTTATTCTAGCGTTATCTCTATAAATAAATTAAACTCCAAACTTCTCTTTTCTCGCCTCGGTACGAGCTACTTATTTAGTTTTGCAGCGACACTGCTGACGCATAAGTTTTGTATACTCAAGCGCACCATTGTATTAGCGCGGCGCAGCAGTCGTCTCCCCGCAGTCATACAGTTAGGTCGATATTTTTGTGTAGTACGAGTATGTAGTTTATAATTGATCATGTATTTGGACACTGGTACCAGTAAAGTTATATGCATATATCATAACACGTGATCTTCATTGAATAATCTTGCAACTTCCTTCTTACCCCCCCAGTTTTGTTTTTATTATTTCATTCGGTGCTCACTTGATAGTAAGCGCAGACAGGGTCTAAGATGGAGCACACGAGTCCAAGTAACAGAGGTATAGAGGATTCCGCTATACCCCTCTGGCTCTCATATATACACGGAACCCAGAAAACTGCTTGGCGCCGGACTTTAATGTGCGGGTGGTAGCTAGCCAGGCGGACCGTATAGGTAGATCCTACCACCAAACGTGCTAGGTTTTGTTGAATCTTACAACACGCGTCTATTCCTAGCGTGCGGTGAGGAAGTTTGATAATGTAACCCGTCCCCAGACGGGTAGAAACGAAAATATCTCATGCCGTGGTGAAAAGATTAGCCAGTCAGCAAGGTTGGTAGCGGGGCTGTTGTAAAACCTACTTGTTAAGAGACTTTTTCTTAGGTTTTAGATGCCATTTGTAATGTTATAAAAAGATATTCATAATTTAAATCTGCTTGTCTCTAGATGTTTGAATAGCAACCATCATACAACGTTTACTGAGTTTTTCATTTCGCAATTTCCACATAGGAACCTGATTCTTCAGACTACAATTACAACACGTTATCAGCACGAAGCTCCGTATATTTTATCTACGATCGAATTTAAAAGAAGATTGGTGGTGAAATTAGTAGTTAACATGTCGTCTGCAGTTTCTGGTATGTCACTAAATTGTATTCCGATACTTTGTAATAGAGACGGATACACTGCGTGGAAATTTAAAATGCGTATGTTATTAATCCATGAAGGATTATGGGAAACCGTAAGCGAAGTAGTTGTCGAAGGGAATAAGACGCCCGACGATGTACGGAAGGGTGAAAAGGCTCTTTCTAAAATATGCCTTACTGTGGATGGCGCTGCTATTTCTATTGTTCGACCAGCTAAGACCGCAAAAGAAGCGTGGGATGCTCTTATGAAATCCTACGAGGATCGAAGTTTGGGTCGTAAACTGTCGTTGGAACGTAAGTTGTACAGGTACTCCTTATCTGACTTTTCTGATTTAGAATCTTACTTAACGGCAATAACTACAACAGCACTAGACCTGGCCGATATTGGCAAAACAATAGAAGATAGTTCTTTAGCAGCTATTATATTGGGAGGTCTAACGTCTCGCTACGAGCCCATGATAATGGCTCTTGAGAATGGGAGCGTTGAAGTCACAACAGATTTGGTGAGGACTAAGTTGTTGAGCGAAATGACGAAGGAGACTAAAGATGATGTGGCTGCGTTGCATGCTAAGAAGCAGTTTATTTGTTTTCGTTGTAAGAAGCCAGGGCACAAGAGTCCTAATTGTCCTCTCAAAAAGAAGGAGAAAAAGGCAAAGGCGAGTTGCTCTACAGAAAGTTGTTTTAAAGATAAGGGACTGACTGCTTCTAGTTCAGGAAATATGGATGCATGTGTCACGGAATTGGCTTTGTCTGCACCATGCGTTCAGATGTCTGAGAAGTGGATTATCGACTCTGGTGCGTCTATTCATATAACTCCACATGCCGAATGGTTTAAAAGTTACCGACCCTGTGATGGGAAGACAACTGTAGTAAATGGTAAAAGTTTGCCGGCTGTGGGTTTAGGAGATGTTGCTATTGACACAAAAACCGATTTCAAGAAAATTTTGAATGTTGTACATGTTCCTGGCCTAGATTGCAATTTACTCTCAGTCAAAAAGGCAGTAGAGAAAGGTTTCTCGATTGTTTTTGATAAAAATGGCTGTCATTTTTATAATTCTAATGATATTTCTTTTATAAATGATCCTGTTTTACATGGTTCTATTTGTGGTGGATTGTACACTTTAGATTGTACGGTAAAACCGCAAGGTGTTTCAGCTTATAATGTTCACACTAATTTGTCCCAGTTTCAGCTTTGGCATAAGCGTCTAGGACATCTCTGCCGTATTGGTATGGATCTACTCAAAAAAGGTCTAGCTGTTGGTGTGGAGTATACTGAGGTTGACAAAGAACCATGCATACCTTGTATAGAGGGTAAGCAGGCCCGGAAGCCTTTCAAAGGGATAAAGTATAAGAAGGCTTCGTCACCATTAGAATTGGTTCATACGGACGTTTGTGGTCCCATAACCACTGAATCTTTTAAAGGTAATAAATATTTTATTATTTTTGTAGATGATTATACACGTTTTATATCCCTTTACTGTATGTCTTCTAAGACAGAAGTTCGGAAGTGTTTTTGTGCTTTCCAAGCACTTGTTGAGAGACAGACTGGCACTAAGATTCGAACCCTTCGGTCAGACAATGGTACTGAGTATGTCAACAAGGAGCTGACAGACTATTTGCAGGCTCAAGGGATTCGACATGAAACGTCTGTACCATACAGCCCTCAACAAAATGGGGTAAGTGAACGTTGCAATCGTAGTATTGTGGAGAAGGCCCGTTCCTTGCTGGCACAGAGCTCTCTGTCGAAAGCTTTTTGGCAGGATGCTGTTGAGACTAGTGTTTATTTAAAGAATAGGTCACCTCATCGTGCACTTGATGGTAAGACGCCATATGAAATGTGGTGTGGTAGTAAACCCGACCTGTCTCATTTAAGGGTGTTTGGTTGCCGAGCTTTAGTTCACGTGCCTTCATGCCAGAGAACTAAGCTAGACATGAAAACTTCTGAACATATCTTCGTTGGATATTCAGACGATCCAAGGAGTTATTATTTCCGTAGTGCGCAAAACCCTCGGAGGTTGATTAAGTCACGGGATATTACGTTCTTTGAAAATATTTTTTCAGGATTGAAGGATAAATCTGTTCAGCCTGAAGTTGTTGTGAGACCTAATGTCATTAATCTTTTTTCACAAACTTCTTCAGATACCACATCGCAACAGGAGATTTCTATCTCATCTGCTTCTACCTCTTCACCTACTTCAGAAAGTGTGCACATGGAGGTAGAGCAAGCTGATGATTTTGTGGACGCGACTGATGAAGCGGGTGGGGTTGGCGACACGGAGTCTCTACATTCGGGTGAACAACGTGATCTGTCCCTGGTTCCTTCACATGAACCCAACGATGTATGTCCTGAAAGAAGGTACCCTGAAAGAGTACGTAAACCTCCAGATTATTATTCATACGGCACTCACGGTGTTGATTTGTTGTGTGATGATCCGAAAAGTTATCGTGAGGCTATTAATAGCGATGATAAAGGTAACTGGATCTCCGCAATGAAGGATGAGTACAATGCCTTATTGAATAAGCAGACTTGGACATTAGTGGATAAACCAAATAAAAAGGTTATTCCATGTAAATGGGTATTCAAGATAAAGAGGGACGCGAACGGTGCAATAGTCAAGTATAAGGCGCGACTAGTTGCGAAAGGTTTTAGTCAAGTTTGGGGGACTGACTATAACGAGACTTTTGCCCCTGTGGTTCGAAATTCATCTCTGCGTACTCTTATAGCGTTGGCGGCAGAAATGGATTTAAAGATCCAACACATGGATGTCGATACCGCATTCCTCAATGGGGACTTAGAGGAGGAGGTTTACATGCAACAGCCTGAGGGATTTGCTGAGCACGGGGCAGAAGGTAAAGTCTGTTTGCTCAGAAAATCCATTTATGGTTTGAAGCAGGCAGCTCGAGCCTGGAATATCAAATTGCATCAAATTCTATCGAAAATTGGCTTTGCACGAACTTCTGCGGAATCATGTGTTTACTTGAAAAAGTTTGGTAATGAAACCATAATACTTGCAGTGTATGTTGACGATCTAATTGTCATTTACAAAGAAAAAAGTTCGTTTGACGCTGTCAAAAATGACTTGGAAAAATTTTTCTCGCTAAAAGATTTGGGTGCATTGTCGTATTGTTTAGGCTTAAATATTAGCCGTGTTGACGATAAAATCGTGGTCAGTCAGAAGACCTATATCCAGGCAGTTTTGGAGCGGTTTAATATGCGAAATTGCAAGGAGATGTCTACACCTTTGGAGAATAACAAGTTGGAGAAAGGTAATCCAACATCTCTTGGTGATTATCCTTATCAAAACTTGATAGGATGTCTCATGTACCTAGCTGTGAATACGAGACCCGATATAGCTTATGCCACAAGCTATTTAAGTCAGTTTAATAACTGTTATGATAAGAGGCATTGGTTGGCCGCTAAAAGGGTGTTACAGTATTTGAAAGGTACTATGGATTACTGTATTACTTACAGGAAAGTCGGTGGACGTCTGTGTGGATACACGGATGCTGACTGGGCGAACTGTGTACATGACCGTCGGTCGTACATTGGTTACTACTTCACGCTAGCAGGTGGACCTATTAGCTGGGAGTGTAAGAAGCAGCCGACGATAGCCTTATCGTCTACAGAAGCTGAGTATATGTCCTTGACCAGTGCTGCAAAGGAGGCTATTTTCCTCAGACGGTTAATATGTGATATTACTGGTTTTGCTGATAGGGTGTTGCTGTACAACGATAGTCAAAGTGCACAGAAACTTGTGCTAAATCCAGTCCACCACAATAGAACCAAACACATTGATACGAGATATCATTTTATTCGTGAAAAGGTTACTGAGGGTCTTATAGATATAAAGTTTATACCTACGGATAAAATGACAGCTGATGTTTTAACTAAGCCCTTAAGGCGCATAGCTCATCTTAGGTGCGTTGTTAATATGGGTCTAGTGATAAATAGGTAGAATAATCTTCTATTTATTTATTTTTCGTCGGCTTATGTTTTGTATTTCTGTTTAGTCTGGTAGTAATGTTTTATTATTTTCTGTTGTGTTTATCATTACTACTTTATCTTTTTATTTCCATTAAGGGCGGATGTTGTAAAACCTACTTGTTAAGAGACTTTTTCTTAGGTTTTAGATGCCATTTGTAATGTTATAAAAAGATATTCATAATTTAAATCTGCTTGTCTCTAGATGTTTGAATAGCAACCATCATACAACGTTTACTGAGTTTTTCATTTCGCAATTTCCACATAGGAACCTGATTCTTCAGACTACAATTACAACAGGGGCTGACTGCCCAGAGTGCGTTGGACGTACTTAACCTATTGACCGCCACAGTCACGTATACATGACAAAGCAAAATGTGTCCAGCACGCCACGGTCACGACTACATGACAGACTTAAATGAAGAAATCGTAGCTTGCCGCAGAGAGCACGCTTTTGCTTTTTTGACGGGTCAAAGGGTTAATAAGGGCGTGGAAGCTCTTTTAATGCACATTAAAACTCCAAACTGGCAAAAGGGCAGTTTGAAGTTTAGTTTATTTTTCTAAACAAATTGCTTGTGCCATAAACTTGTCACTAGCAATTTTTGGATGACTTCAATATTGAAAGCTTCATAACATATTTTCTGAGCATAGCTGTCGTCGCTGTGCCGAATATAAAGCCTTCAGGATTCGCTTTATATGCTCAATTTCCTTTTCTCTTTTGTTCATCCAATGCTTTTGACAAAAACAGCTCGAATACACGAACGAGTTAGTACGGGACGTGTTGAAAAATACGGAAATTGTTCTACGGGCTATAAAAACTTTTAGGTTATAAAACGTTATGACTGCAGCACTCAAAATGGACTTAACTGAATTACTGCAGCAGACGAATAGCAGTATCTTTGTTGAGAACAATCTGGTGCAGTGTCGTAACAAGGGCAAGGATCAAATTTTACGCCCCCAAAAAAACACGCTAAATCAAGGCATATAATTAAGAATTTTGCTAAAAAATAAGGTATACATGTATTGAGATTGAGAGGCTTAATTTGCGCCCCTCTACCTCTAGGTCCTGCGCCCCTGGCAGCCGCCTCTTTAGCCAGCCCTTAGATAGGTATAATACTGGTCTGGTATGATCCCAAGAGGTAAATTCTACTAATAAAGTTGTTGCCAAACCGCAAACGAACCACAACCGTCTCACACTGGGACCCGTTCATACAACGTAATGCTCAAAACTCGATTATCAAAATGAGGGTATTTCAAAAAATAAACGTGTGCGTTACCGCAGCAAAATAATGTCTAAAATAGTCATTTAAACCTTATAGATCGTTAGTTGCCCAGCTTCTGTAATTGTTGCGCACATTTTTAAATTTGTTGCACATAAAGTTTTTTAGTTATTTCACAAAATCATTTTTTGCTGGGGTAACGTTACCGCAGCAAAACATTTTTCTTTTTAATGGGAATATTGAAATAAAGACTAGCTATACAGTTACTTGTCTAGACGACGTAAATGTTGCACCTTATTTTGTATTTGTGATGTCTTCGGCTACGAAGTTATTCAAGATTTTGCTGGAGTAACGTTTGTGGTTTTGCTGGATCTCTGAAACGGATAAGCGGATTCTGATCATCTTTTGTAAACAACTTCTTAGGAATTAGTTTTAATTAGTTGTGCAATAAAACAACCAAAATATTGCACCGTTTAAAGGTTATTCAATTAAATATAAAAACACTTCAATAGGTCCTAACACTCTGAATAAGAGCTCTAAAGACTTGCTTTAAACGTTATTTTGTAGCTTGTAACTGCCTTCAAATGTTTGTGAAATTTCATTAGTATCATGCAAGTCATTAAAAAGTTATGATGATTTTCAGTTCTCCATTTTCACGGTCACAATGCGCGCCGAGTTATTTGGCCACTGATAAACCTGTATGTGGATATACAAACTGAATGTTATATCAATTTTCAGTTGCTTAGTTCAGCTTTATACCTGTAAAATTTCAGCGTAGTACATACAATAATTAACGAGATAATAAAATAAAAGTCATTAGGAAGTGCAAGACCGTGGTAACCCGACCAAGTTTAGGTGGTTACAAAAAAGCGACCTCGTAGTACATTATGCTATCTTCTAAAATATGTAGGATAGTGTCACAAGTTTGGTACCGATGTGTACACAAGTGTTAAAAAAAACCTCATGTTTATTAAAGAATTTTTATTTACAGGTAAAACAATTATTTTAATTGAACTTTTAAAATACTAATTACTCAAGGACTAATTACTCAAGCACCGTAATTATAGTCACAATAGATAAACAATGGCGGGGTCGTCCTGGGACGATACCCGGGACTTACAAACAATTAATTAAAAACAGATAGCAATTTTGCTTTTATGGCATTTTCCATTATTTTTAAATGAATGAATAACACAGTTTACACTTTAAAAAAAATGTTAACTTTTAAAATATAAAACTATAACATAACTTCACGCCTTGTATTCCCCGAAGGGTTGGGCAAAGGTGTATTATAATAACACACCCACGTTTCGCCGTTATGTTTAATTCCCATATAATAGGGGGCGAGCCTATTGCCATCAACCGGGCACAAATCCAGACTCCGAGCTGCTACTAAGAAATTCCACACGTAAAAACCCAATAACACTTTGCTCGATCTGGGGATCGAACCCAAGACCTCACGCTCAGCAGTCGCGCTTGCGACCCCTAGACCAATGAGGCAGAGGTTTAAAATATAAATTAAATAACAATCACAGATAATAACAGATATAGAATGAATGTTTTCAGTTCACACTATACCTACCTACTTATGCCTACTAATACCTATTTGTATCATTTAAAAATCACAGATAAAAATAATAATATTAAGCATTAACTTAAAGTTTTACTTTTAACAAATTACTATCAAAAGTACATCAAGTGACAGTTGCATAGTGATAGCCCCGGATAGAATAAAGGTGATCTCAAGGATAAGGTGAATGCTCCTTAAAACCATCAACATAAATCATCAAAACCATCAAAAAGTAGATTCGATACTACTATCCGACTGTGCTGCAAATTACAAAAAACTCTTGAGAATTTGAGTCTTGCGCGCTACCTGGAGCATTCGCTTTATGCTTGATGTGCTATCGTCTGTATATCTATAAAGTATTTTTGTACTTTAGATATAATCAGTTCGTTTTTTAACCTATATTGTCCCAGTCCTGGGCAAAGATCTTTCCCAAGCTTCCACTCTTTCCTCTGCAGCTTTCTCCGGCCAATCCCGCATAAACGCGTCATCACGCTGCCGGCTTTTTCTAGGCCGTCCTTGGCCACGATGTCCATCTTCTGGTATCCATTGCATGACGAATTAATCAGATAATCTATCTATAAACAACGTGTTACATAATTCCCCTTAAAAAAAGAAAATATTGGTTAGATAAGAATGTAAATAACTTTCCGGGTAGTCTACTCTTTAGTTTTATGTTTTCAGGATTGCTTTTCAGTGTTGATTTTATTCTATGACATTTTCTTTTTTAAGGTCAATTATGTAACACGTTGTATGTAAAAGGAGAAGCTGACTGACTGACTGATCTATCAACGCAGAGCCTAAACCGCTGGGGCTAGAAACTTGACATTTTGACAGTAGGTTCCTTTTGTAACGTAGGCATCTACTAAGAAGGGATTTTTCGAAATTCAACCCCTTTTATGTTTTTATTTTACCGTCATCAGTGATACTTTAAGTGGCGTGCGGATTAGTACCCCCTTTCCGACTAACCTTGTATATAAACATCCGAATTGAAAACCTCCTCCTTTTTGAAGTCGGTTAAAAAAAATATAAACATCCGAATTGATATTATTATTATTTATTTTATACTTCAATGCTCAATTATGGTACATAATGCGGACTTAATGCCATAAGGCATTCTCCATCAGTCAACCAAGACAATGTTATATGATTTGACTTTTATTTATTAGTTTAAGGGCCGATTTTTCAATCGTCAGATAAATTTTATCCAAGGAATAAATATGACGGTTTGACATATTTTCTATACAAAAGCTGTAAAAACGTAAAACTTATTCCCCAGATAAAAGTTATCTGACGATTGAAAAATCAGCCCTAATTCTATTAGAAGTAAGAATAGAAAAAAAGAAATTTATTTATTCTTGCACAAAATTACTATGCGATTCACCTAATTATATCTTGGCGCCAAATTGTGATTTCATGCACGCTTTTCTAATACTTATACGCTCGTAAATAAACAATAATCATATGAAAATAACATTAACAAGATATTAACCATAATAAACATTTTTGATAATTAATTTGCACAAAGTATTTTTTTGTTAAACTTAATAGGGAATGTGCATGTAATTATAAACAAGTGTAATTTAAAAATGTGTGGCGGCATCTATCTCGCCACATGCGAACTAATCCTACATCGCGCAATCAAGATTTAACACGCAGATAGTATATATACAACCTCAACTATTGGGCAGTAGCCCGCCAGGCACAAGACTCCGCCTGGTTGGAGGATCCTCCCTTTGGTTGGAGGAACACCACACCAAGTTTCTCCACATTGGTGACCCCGACGTGATCTGAACACGCAACCTTCTGATCTGGAGTCAGATCACGTCGGGGTCACCAGTGAAGTGGTTACGCGGTAATATAATGAAAATGCTCAAGAGTTAACTAAAACTGTAATATGGACTACCACGTAATCCTTCTAATATATACACGTACAAATTAAATTAAACGATTGTATATAAATTAATAAATGAATTGAATTATAATTGAAATTGAATAGAATTGAATTAACGGATCTAGGTATCTACGAAAATCTAGACTTGAGGAGCAAAATTGAGCGTGCATTCGCCTCGGGACTGGAAAACGCACTGAAGTCGTTGGCGCTCGAACATTGATTTATTCTAGATCATCTGTTCCGAGCGCCTCCGATGTATGCCGAGCGGAACCGAAGTTGCGGTCCGTCGCACGCGCTGCATGTTCGATTTTGCTTATCATTCGCATCATATTTTTATAACAATTAATAAACTTTGTATAGTGTGAATAATTGTTAATATTATTAATTATGTATGTAAATATTATGTGTGTTGTAAATATAGTAAATAAGTAAATGTTGTGAATTATGATTTTATTAATAGTGTTAAGTTATGGATAATAGACAATGTGTTCTGTGAGTTTACTGTTTATGGTGTAATGTCAAAATGAGGAAAAATAAATATGATGCTTGTTGTTGTGGAGTGTTTTACAATGAATTAAGTTTGAGTTTAAAATTAAATACATTGTGGACAAAACAAAGTGAGTAACCGCCACAAATGTAAAAAAATATTTGTTTCTTGACTCCTGTACAATGTATATCTAAATAATGAAAGATAATGAAAGAGTTTTGAATTACATGCATATTCCCTATTATCTTTACAATATGGCGAAAGTCATCCTGTTCTAAGTTGAAAGGTTGAAACACAGTATGTGCAATTGTGCACATAATAGATACCTACCTATTTAATAAGTAGCCGAAAGATAATAATAATAACGTTTTCATAGTAGGTTTATTTTAAAGATAGTGTATTTAACATTGTACGCGTCTGTACCGAACTTGTAAGGTGTATTATACTAAACATTTTAGAAGATAGCATAATGTACTACGAGGTCGCTTTTTTGTAACCACCTAAACTTGGTCGGGTTACCACGGTCTTGCACTTCCTAATGACTTTTATTTTATTATCTCGTTAATTATTGTATGTACAGTCACCATCAGATATATAGAAGCAGTTCAGATACTCAAATAATTCTACACTCTCAAAAACACAATAACATCTGCACAACAATAGCGTTCAAATTATTGTTAGCATCCAATGTATCAAAATCATCTGAACACTCGCAATTCAAATATTTCTATGCAAACAAATCATCTTGTCAACTGAGGTAGTCAAATGTAACTAAGCAACCAAAGTGTTCAAAAATATGTAAACAATAACCATTTCTCAATACATTGCTCAGTGATACTAAGGCCTGTTACAAACCTAGCCGTTTTAGGGCAGTTACAGACCTTGGTGTTTTATGCTCGTTTTTAACCGACTTCAAAAAGGAGGAGGTTCTCAACTCGGTTGTAATTTTTTTTTTTATATTTCTTACCTCAGAACTCCGTCATTTATGAACCGATTTGAAAAATTCTTTTTTGTTTGAGAGGGTATAGGTACTTTCCGTTTAGTCCCTTATAATTGTTTTTATGATTAGACCATGAACTTCAGAGATATGGAACGGAACTCTTACCCCGCCCCCCACTTTCCGGAATCTTTGAATTATGTCGTGTAAGGTAGGCATGAAAGGGCTTATTATACCCGACTACGGCAAAGTCAAAAATAAGGATTATGAAGAGAGAGGGAGGGAGTATGGAGGAGAGAGAGTTTAATTTATGTCACTAAAACGTATTTAATAAAAAATAAACTTATAAAAAGTAAAAACCGACTTCAAAAAAAAACTATATGGAGTAAAATAATTACCATAAGATAAAATTAACAGTTTCAGAAGACGGTGCAATTTTACACTGAAAAAAATTGTAGCCACCGGCTTCTGAAACTGTTGATTTTAAGTTTTTTGTAGTCGGTTTTTACTTTTTTTTTAAGTTTTTGCATGCGCGCATTCAAGCGCGTTACATTTCGCGTTTCAAAAAAACCGAACGCACGTATATGCTACTGTTCGCACTGCCAGTGGGTCTCTCTGTTGCAATATGGATTCGACCGCCGCGCCATACCAGTGTGTTATCGCTGTAAGGTGTACAGTGTCCTGCGACATTATTTAGATTAAAATGCAGGCATTGCAATTAAAGGCAGGCGGTGAGCCACTAAAAAATGTAACGCGTATGGCTTTCTATACCAGCGCACGCACTAGCGGTTCTTTTTAAAATGACTTAAAACGTATCGTGCTAGATTTTGGGTAAAGGTATATTCGATGCGATTCGATGATAACTGACTACTAAAATCAGGCTACAGTGCATGTTCATAGATAAGCTGTATGGTGCTTTTAGCATTTGAAAAAAAAGGGGTGCATGAAAAGAGTCTCCACGAGTGACGATACTTCAGTACGTTCGGCGCACCCTGGGCAGTCAGCCTCGCTACCATCCTTGCCGACTGGCTAATCTTTTGGGTATGATTTAAGCTGTCGTCAATTTAATTGGTTTTGAATTTCTTAAATAATAGGGTTTGTCGGCAAAATAGTAGATCTGTCGCCAAAATGTAGTTGCCAAACAATATAAAAACAATTCTATAATAAATCACATATAATCATCGGGATATACTATCAAGTATCAAATAAACAGGTTTCGATTTATTATAATAAGTTTGTCCTGATAACTGTATAATCAATTTATTCGAAACGATCATTAAAAAAAATTTATATAGCACTTCAAAAATTCATAAAAGTCCCAAAAGTAGTAGCAACATATTTGCAAATGAAAAACTTAAGGGGATGTTTGTAAGGTTGTTTGGGTTTCCAAAGCAGAGTCGACGAAGCCGGGGCTCCTACTTCTGTCTGCAGGGTTTAAAGTAACCTAACACGAAGGGGATGACGGGGGCTTCGCTCGCTCGCTTTGCTCGCTCACTCCAGCCCCCGTCATCCCCTTCGAACCTAACCTATCCGCGTCGGGGTGTCCCAAATTACCGAGGTCGGAGGCACTCCCTTAAAATAATAATGTCATAGCGCGCCAATTTGGCTCCGACCCTTTGATAAATTTTTCATTAAATTTATAAACAGAACTATTTAATTAGTAACGAATAGTATTATTTTGATAACTGAACGAAATAAAATGTAACTACTGCACTGGTGACAAAATAACAAATAAAAACAAGTCGCAATCTGGGGATGATCATCGATTTATTTGGCGACAGATATACCATTCTGAGTACGAAGCTATTATTTAAGGGATAAACCTATTATTTTGAGAACAAAATTTTTATCCAAGGAATGAACTACGATTTTATTGATAACCCATCTCATAAGTTAGATACATATTGACATTAATTTGGTAATTCATAACTGGCGACACTTTAATTTATCTGAGAATGAAAATATTTCGTGGCGATAAATCTATTAATTAGATGATGCAAGTTGATGACAAATATAAACTTTGCTGACAAAAAATATAGTTCCCTAATCTTTTCACCACGGCATGAGCTATTCTTGTATAGCTCGTGCCGACACGATAGAAAAAGAAGCATTTGAAACCGCATGTGTAAAATCATATAGAAACTCAGTGCGTGCTTAGTCGGGCTGATTTTACATCGTTAGATATCTTTTAACCGAGTAATTAAATTGACGTTTAACAGATTTTGTACTTTTTTGAGCATTGTTATCAATCCGAAACATGGTTAAAATGAACCGAGGTATTTGGTAGGTATTTATTACGAATTCAATTCCTGATGATATACTAGAAAATGCAGCAAATAAAAATGTCAGTTTCATTCAAATTAATTGTTTCGAATTTAATGGCTTTCGCGTGGAATAAATACTCGTTTCAATTTCCTTACGATGTTTTCCTATAACTTGACTATCAGATTATATTATAAACAAAAGACACGTCAATGACGTCACGCACGAAATGAAAGGGATATAGCTATATGAAGAAAAAGAAAAAATGCTGTTCTGACACAACAGTACACATTGTATCTATTTTTGAACTTTTAATTTAAGACTCTAAGTACAATCAAATACAATTCATTTTACGTTGCTATCCTGACTTTCTGAATAACGTGTTGCTAAGTTACCTTTGAATGTTTAGCTTGTTTACTTACCATAGACCTTTAGTTTGTAAATAAATATTTGACATTGTGACTGCTCAGATATATTTGGAGTTTATGATGCTCCAAACATTTTGAACAGTTGTTGCATAGATGTTTTTGGTGTCTCGAATGTGTTTAATTATTTGGACACCTGAGTTGTTCATCTACTTCTGATGCTGACTGTACTACGCTGAAATTTTACAGGTATAAAGCTGAACTAAGCAACTGAAAATTGATATAACATTCAGTTTGTATATCCACATACAGGTTTATCAGTGGCCAAATAACTCGGCGCGCATTGTGACCGTGAAAATGGAGAACTGAAAATCATCATAACTTTTTAATGACTTGCATGATACTAATGAAATTTCACAAACATTTGAAGGCAGTTACAAGCTACAAAATAACGTTTAAAGCAAGTCTTTAGAGCTCTTATTCAGAGTGTTAGGACCTATTGAAGTGTTTTTATATTTAATTGAATAACCTTTAAACGGTGCAATATTTTGGTTGTTTTATTGCACAACTAATTAAAACTAATTCCTAAGAAGTTGTTTACAAAAGATGATCAGAATCCGCTTATCCGTTTCAGAGATCCAGCAAAACCACAAACGTTACTCCAGCAAAATCTTGAATAACTTCGTAGCCGAAGACATCACAAATACAAAATAAGGTGCAACATTTACGTCGTCTAGACAAGTAACTGTATAGCTAGTCTTTATTTCAATATTCCCATTAAAAAGAAAAATGTTTTGCTGCGGTAACGTTACCCCAGCAAAAAATGATTTTGTGAAATAACTAAAAAACTTTATGTGCAACAAATTTAAAAATGTGCGCAACAATTACAGAAGCTGGGCAACTAACGATCTATAAGGTTTAAATGACTATTTTCGACATTATTTTGCTGCGGTAACGCACACTACAAAAGATGATCAGAATCCGCTTATCCGTTTCAGAGATCCAGCAAAACCACAAACGTTACTCCAGCAAAATCTTGAATAACTTCGTAGCCGAAGACATCACAAATACAAAATAAGGTGCAACATTTACGTCGTCTAGACAAGTAACTGTATAGCTAGTCTTTATTTCAATATTCCCATTAAAAAGAAAAATGTTTTGCTGCGGTAACGTTACCCCAGCAAAAAATGATTTTGTGAAATAACTAAAAAACTTTAAGTGCAACAAATTTAAAAATGTGCGCAACAATTACAGAAGCTGGGCAACTAACGATCTATAAGGTTTAAATGACTATTTTCGACATTATTTTGCTGCGGTAACGCACACAAAATAAACTATGTAACGGTAGACTTAACAATGTATCACATCATTTCTACAAATACTGAATCAGTAACTGTTATCTGCTGTCCAGTGCATCAGCTCAAAGTTTACTTTATACCCACATCATTAATTATCCGATAACGTTCGTGAGTTTGTAGTGAATATTAAAACATTTATTTCTACAAGTAATCGTCATATTTAATTGAAGTGCATCATGGCTGCAACTAGGCAAGGTATGGTTATTCTAATATTATTTTTATGAACCTTAACGTTTAGTACTTTTGGATTAATGACTAATTATATGTGATAGTATGGTTTTTTATGTACTGAATCAAACAGTCTTGATTTTTTCCTTTTTGCGCAAAGTTCTATTGCTAATCTCTTCAGTTCATTACTAATCAACACCTCGTAGATATTGTGAAAAATATTTCAAAAATAGAACTTTGCGCGAAAAGGAAAAAATCAAAATCGCGGCGTTAGGCGTGTGAGACAGACCACTACAGAGGTCACAGCTCATTAGAGCCACCCGGCACCCGACCCGCATCGCCTCGTCGCTCGGCATCCACTCGTTGTCAGCAGGTGGTTCACGGGTGAACGCCGCGTTATCACCAGTAAACGTCGCGTGGTCAACCAGAGGAGCCGTCGGAGGAGTCCACTCGATGGCAGCGCGCGGTTCACTCGGGACTTGTGCGTTGGCGCTTGCCTTGCGTTGCGCAGCAACGCAAGGCAAGCACGCGAGCAGCGAGTTGTCACCGAGTGGTCAACTTGTAGTCCGCGCGTGGATGGTATACGCCCGAGGTGATCCGGTGACGCTAAGGAGTTGATGTAGTGAGCGCACATCCATACAAGTTCATATGAAGAATACTAATCGCACGAGGCGAGGCGATGTGGGTCGGATCTAATGAGCTGTGACCTTAATGCATTTCCATAATAAGCATAGTTCGGCCGCGTACAACGTCACGCCGATCGTGGGCTACGGCGTTTGTAATGTAAAACACCACAGCCTTAGGCGGCTTTCAGTGCGGGCGGAGTTCTATGTAGTCTCGGTTGCTGGATACGTTTTCACTTGCCGTATGTTTTCACCCTAACAATACTACCGTATGTAATTATATGGAATAGATACAACCTTTACAAAACTTTCTCGAAAGCTCTTAGAAGAAACGCTTCATTTAGTAAGGCTATTTCGCCAATAAGCGATAAAGGAAAGCAGTTTTAGCGTCTAAACACACTTAGCGTATTTTGCAGCGTAATACGCACGCACGAAACTTCTAGGCCCTAATACGCTCGGCGTGACGAAGTAAAATAAGCGTCGTGAAGCTGCATAGGGGAATTTGTATGAAGCGCGATGCATACGCGTATCGCGACGAAACATGAGCCGCGCAAGATACGCTCAATGTGTCTGCAGCCTTAGTGTGTACATTTCAGCTGATTACAAATCGTGCTGAAAATAATGCACACAAAATATATCTAACTATTACGTTATTAACATAGATACAGACAGATCATTAATAGACGGTCACGGGCTTCATAAAAGCATGCATTTGGGGTGCGTGAAACAGACTCCACGAGTGACGATACTTAAGTACGTCCGGCGCACCCTGGACAGTCAGTCTTGCGACCAACCTTGCTGACTGACTAATCTTTTCACCAGGGGCGGATTTGATACGTTGGCTGGCCCTAGGCCTATGAATTATTGCCGCCCCCTACTCGCTGTAAATCACGAACAATTAAATGAACTATAGGAATTAAATTAAAATAAAAAAACAACGAAAGTAAACCAGTGTTTCAAATACTGATGCGTACCATTTCTATTTGGAAGTAACAATGAATTGTAATTCACAATGTCTTTTGTCTGGTATGCTAGATGCTATGGACACATTTTTGAGTTTTTACACTCTAGTTTTTACATTTGAGTTAAGTTTATTGAGTTTGAGTTGGCGGATAGGTTCACAGAAGACGCGAATACTAAAAAGAACCCACCAAATTTTGTCGCCTCCTAAATTTTGCAGCCCTAGGCCCGGGCCTACCCGGTCTATAGGGAAATCCGCCCCTGCTTTTTACCACGGCATGAGCTATTCTCATAAAGCTCAAGCCAATTCGAGAGAAGAAGAAGAAGTTACTCGATCATATCCAATTATCCACTTAGATTTAAATCCCTACTAATATTATAAATGCGAAATTAACTCTGTCTGTTTGTAACGCTTCCACGCCTAAACCGCTAAACCGATTTTGATGAATCTTGGTACAGAGATAGTCTGAAATCCGAAGAAGGACACAAGCTACTTTACTCCCAAAAAACCGCGACATATCTACGCGATAAACGACATCCACGTGGGCGAAGCTGCCGGACCTCTATTTGTCCATAAATGTAGTCTTTATCCTCGATATCTTTTTAACGTCTTTGTCTGAGGCATGCGTGAAGCGCCATACCGCATGCATTAGCGCATGCCTTAATACTAGTTCGACAAAAGCGCGCATGCGCATCCCTAGCGCACGCTAATCCGTCTATTGTATGTCGACTGACGACTGACCGAGGCGCACCGGTGTAGACGATAAGCTGCTTGCGACTTATGGCAATCAATATTGCATGCGCTTGACGCAAGAGGAACTGAAAGTTGAAAGCGCCAGATGAACATGAAAGCGCACTGGTGTACATACCAAAAGCGAATCTGTTTACAGTTGGCGTATTTTCTACTAAATGAGTCTTCTATTTATAAACTGGATCCGTATAATGCAGTTCTTCCACATTAATTAGCATCAGCATCCAACACAATTGAATAACAATGGGCGTGATCTGATTGTGTCTGAGATGAATCCGGTTGTTTAACGATGCTAAATGCAGCCTCCGGAGCCCGGGGTAATTAACGCATTGATCTTCATCAAAGCCTTTGCTGGTGAAACATTGCTTTAGATTGATGGTATTTTTAGATGAGAAAACCATTTATTGGCTAATCATTTTTGACTGCCTCTTTGGTCTAGTGACAACTAGACCGAAGTGTCGATATGTATAAGAAGAATCTACGATTTTTTGAAAACGTGTGATCATTATAATTTACCAAGACACTTCTAAAAAAAACTTCACAAATATTATGAAAGAATAACTTTTACGGAAAATAGCTAAGTAATGTTGGCGTAGCTTTGAACATTCATTATATTGTGGAGGAACGAGGTGTGGTGTTCCTCCAACCAAAGGGAGGATCCTCCAACCAGGCGGAGTCTTGTGCCTGGCGGGCTACTGCCCAACGGTTAATGTTGGGAGGTTGTATATATACTACCTGCGTGTAAAATCTTGATTGCGCGATGTAGGATAGTTCGCATGTGGCGAGATAGATGCCGCCACAATGTCAAATGATAACCATTTTTTACTAAATTATAACGCTTATACCAAAGTATCATTAAAGTCTCCTATAAGTTCCTAAGTAACACTGCCTCATTGGTCTAGTGACTGCTGAGCGTGAGGTCCTGGGTTTGATCCCCAGGTCGGGCAATGTGTTATTGGGTTTTTCCGTATGGAATTTCTTAGTAGCAGCCCGGAGTCTGAATTTGTGCCCGGTTGATGGCAATAGGCTCGCCCTCTATTACATGGGACCATTACGGCGAAATGAGGGTGTACTATACACCTCTGCCCATCCCTTCGGGGAATATAGGCGTGATGATATGTTTTGTGCAAAACCATTTATCTAAAAATATCATCAATCTCAAACAAGGTGGGCTTGACTAATTAACAACCGCGTGGATTATGCGATCAAAGTCAAAGTCAAAGTCAAATAGTTTTTATTTCAAGTAGACCAGATCCCTGGTGCTTTCAAAAGGTCAACACTAGGGGCTCGGTTCCAAGTAGTAGGTCCTTTGGAGAAGAACCGGCAAGAAACTCCATAGACACTCTTTTAAAAAAAGTAAATGGTTTGACAATTTTCATTGTAGTAATGTGAGAACAATGCAGAATAATGTACATGCAGTTAACAACATGAAAAGCAATGAGAAAGTTAGCCTTTTAAAATGATTGCCATATCAGTTACGAGCTGACCAGTCCCAACAGACAGCACCCGTTCACGAGCATGACGCATGCATCGGCGTCGCTCAGCTCAACCATGTTGCAGGGAACTCAACGACCCGATGCACAACGCCACCATCAGCGAGACATTTTAGTGAGCATGACAGACTCATACCGATAGACAATAGGCAGCCAAATATTAATAATGAAAGTGTAACACTATACGCTGCATGGTCCTCACATTTTACAGCCTTTTGTAGAAATAATAATAGAATAGAATAACATTAATAATTGCGATTCAATGTCAAACTAATATAACCAAATATTAGCAATAAATAAATTAAATGTCAAGAAAAAAAAAACAATCAAAATTGGAAACATTAGAATAAAAAAACTAAGATAAAATGACATACTTATTGAGTCAATAAAATAAAAAATAATTACAATAAGTAAGCATTTGAATAATATCCGTTTGTTCAGTTAGACGGTGCCAGAGGGTCGCAGTGTGCAGGAAGGAATCGTATGCCAGACATCTTTATCTTCGATGTACTGATTAAGGCTATAATATGCTTTAGACATTAGTACGCGTTTGATATATAATTTAAACTTTGTATCTGGTAAATCAGTGACACTTAGTGGAATTTTATTGTAGCATCTAACACTGTTTCCCATAAACGACTTACTGGTTTTTCTAAGTCTAAAACCAGGTACTGCAAGCTTGTCCTTATTGCGAGTATTAAGGTTGTGGTTGTCACTCTTCTTATTATACTGGGCAATGTTTTTCCGAATGTACATAATGTTACTAAATATATATAAGGATGGTAAGGTTAGTATATTTATCTCTTTGAATATTTCCCGGAGCGACTCACGGCAGCCTAGATTATAAATAGCTCGGACTGCTCTTTTCTGTAATATAAAAATAGTTTCAACATCAGCAGCCGATCCCCACAGTAAAATGCCATAGGACATAATGCTGTGAAAGTAAGCAAAATACACTAACCTAGCCGTAGGCACATCTGTCATCTGTCGTATTTTCCTAACGGCATAAGCAGCAGAACTCAGTTTACTTGCAAGTGCCTGTATATGGGGCCCCCATTGCAGTTTAGAGTCTACTGTTACACCCAGAAAGGTCGTTGAGGGAACCAGATCTAAGACTTTATCATCAAGTTTTACATTTTATCTGATCTCTGATCTGCGTGGTTAAGCTGCGCTTGTCGCGGTCTCTCCGTTGATGGGTGACCGTTTGTACATGCTGAGATTCGTTACTCACAGGGACCCCTCCGTGTCTGTGCGGGAGTCACACATTGATATTCGTTATGGGTAGTCAGAACTCTGAGAGTCTGACTACTGGTCTAACCTTAGGATATAGGCATTGCCCAGTATATGGGTTGAGGGGTCTGATGGTAGTTGCTCCGTATAAAATACTGATATTCAGTCGCCTACAGTTAGCTTGGAAGCCAATTCGAAGATAGTGGGCCAAAAGCTAGGCAGTACAATATTTTTAAACCTTAATATCTCGAAAACTAAGAATGCTAACTTATTCAAATAAAAAGTATTTTACAGATTATTTAAAAAAAAAAATTTGAGTAGTAATAAATAGTAAAATGCTTTTTATTTCAATAAGCTATTATTCTTAGTTTCCGAGATGTTAAGGTTTATGTTGGTTGGATTCATTGCTCTCTAGTGGTTTATTATTTTTTTATTTCAAATTCGTATACCATGTTACAAAACGTTCTAACCGATGAGACAGCAATTTGTATTAACTGACGGTTTTTAAACAGGGCGCCAGACCGAAAACAATCCTATACAAAGCCTGAGGCTGTACAGAAGATCAGATGGGATTATCGACCTTACCGCTCTCTTTTATGGTTGGTTTTATGTAAAATGGAATAAGGAAAAAATACCACCCCTGCTACGCCTGTAATCTACTTCTTTGTGGCATCATCTGGCACATGTGTATTACAGTAACAAAATGACATATCGTTGCCTTCGAGTGAAAAGCTGGGAATGCAATTTGGTCATTTTTAGCGTTCCGTACCCAAAGGGTAAAACGGGACCCTATTACTAAAACTCTGCTGTCCGTCTGTCACCAGGGGCCTAATTCTCCTAACATAAATTGTTGCCAAACGCAATCGAACCACAACCGTCAGTCAGTTTTTGTTTTCGAAAACTTTCAAAATGATTGATTTTGCTTTTTGTGTCAAACAATAAGACAGCTTTTGAAATTGAGAACTGTCTGAATGAACGGTTCGGCCTTGGTTCGGTTGTGATTTTTCAAGATTTATTTTAGGAGAATTGGGCCCCAGGCTGTGTCTCATGAACCGTGATAGTTAGACAGTTGAAATTTATTAGTTAGTTATTTCTGTTGCCGCTATAACAACAAATACTAATAAAAACAGAATAAAATAAATATTTAAGGGGGCTCCCATATTTTTATACATATGGTACGGAACCCTTCGTGCGCGCTCTATGCGAAATTAGTTTTTAGGCACTGAAATTAAGCCTTTGTTGGGTATACAATATTCATCATAAATATAATTGCTTTTGCCTGCAACTTCGTCCACGTGAAAGCCCACAGAAACCGTGCAATGACCAAAAAGCACTCCCGAGCTTTTCATTCTAGGGCGACGATATGGAAAGAAAGAAAGAAAACAAATTTATTCAGCTAAAGACACAATAACAGCTTAAACAATAAAAAACAAAAACATAAAAGAAACACATATTTTCATCATTTTTATTTCATCATATTTTGACACGGAAATTATGGCAAATTTCCTTGTCATTCGGGATTAACTTCCGCACATAAAAATGACAGGGATCAATCAATTCCGCTAAAACAATGAGTGACAATGTTTGCCATAAATCATCGATAACATACTAATTGTGTAAATAGCGACCTTCACTTGAAGATGACACGCAAAGGAAATATCAGAAACTGGAGACAGGACCATAATGTCAACTGTACAAATATTCTTAGATATCTGCTGTTTCCAATAAACTATAAATAGAGGAAAATAAACCTTGTACTCGTACTACTGTAGCTGATTTTGAATTGAACGAAAAAAATGATGGCACAGACTTCATATTCTCTCATATTGGCGTAGATACAGTACACAGTTTTCTCTGGAAGATGTTCAACAAATATTATTATGTTGAATGTTATCTTTGTTGGAAAATATCTGAGAAGTATTATAGTAGGCTATTTAGCTGTCAGGGATGGACCAGACGCTGTCAATATTGATGTTGGATTGGATAGAAATGGAACTTCATTTGTTGAAGCTCTAATATTAATGACTTCTGTCATAATGGCTAATGGTGGTCATGTTTCAACTCCCATTGATAGCTTACTTAGTACTACTAGATAACATTAATGTGGTACTACTATGATGAACTTCTTTTAATTATAATTATTTTGATTGTGACTTTATAAGTAATTCTGTGTATCAATCAATCCATTAACGTTACCTATCGAAATCCAATGTTGGACAATATTTGTATATCATCACACTCATCAGCAACCCTCAATATCCCATCCGCCTCGGTACTGTGCCAATTGCATCCGGGTTCGACCTGCAAATCCTTGAATATCAGTGGCCTATCTCACCTCCATAAATTTGCGTACAGCTCCAATATAAAATCATTTTTTTAAACAATTACGTGATCTTAAATCTTCCAGTTTTGATTAGTTCCGAAATTGTTTTTTTTGACCTTTGCCTTTTACATAATATAAAATTCACCCATGAGGCATGAATTTGATAAACACACAAAACACGTATTTTGCAACCTAATCCACGGATTACCTAAACCTTTGAAACCTAATCACAATAGCAATTGGAAAGGATTTCATTTTTTTCAATGGAATCTATAAATTATGTTCTAAACACGTGTTTTGCAACCTAATCCACGGATTACCTAACCTTTGAAACCCAATCACAAAAGCAATTGGAAAAGATTTCATTTCTTTTTCAATATTACACTATGAAATATGTTCTATCAACGTGTATTTTGTAATAATCCCATCTTTCCCTACAAATTGGTTCGCCAACGTTAACGAATTCAGTTTATGCCGCTAACCCACCTAATGGAATCTCCCTCAGCTATCTAGTGTAGGTACTACAGGAAAAATAGGATATCAGAATATCTGTTGAACGCGAAAGCAAATAATGCCCGTAATAACTTTTAGAGCATATCACCTATGCTCAAATATAAAAACTTACTTATTTTGATGGGTCAAAGATAGTGGCGAAGCTATGTAACCAAGGGCCCCGGGACAAAAATGAAATTGGGGCCCTATTTAAACTAAACTAAATACTTTGAAGGTGCAAAACTACTTCATCATCAGCTCCTTATCGCCCACTGCAGGGCATAATAAAGCAAAGCTATTTACTAGCAAGCATTGTGTATAACGCAGCAGATAATTATTTAATCGTAATTCCTAATAATATTATAAATGCGAAAGTTTGTTTGTCACGCTTTCACGTAAAAGTCGTTGGTTAGGGGCCAAAAAGTTACAGTCAAAAATTCTTTATTCATCTAGGATATTTTATAACTTTTTCGAACGTCGTTCATGGAGGCCGAGGGGCCCCTCGAGTTTGTGGGCCCTGGTGCACTGCCCCGCCTAGTCATACGGTAGCTACGCCATTGGTCAAAGACCCTTATAATTTAATTCTAACATTTCACTTGTTAAATTTAAGGTTACTTTAATCAAGCAACATCTTTTTTTTTGTCTTGTCGAGTTTGAACCTAGTCGCACCTGATGATAAGCGCAGACAGGATCTAAGATGGAGCACACGAATTCAAGTAACAGAGATATAGAGAGATTTTCCTATACCCTTCTGGTTCTCACATACACACGACGGAACACAGTAAACTGCTTGGCGCTGGGCTTTAATGTGAGGGTGGTAGCTAGCTAGGCGGACCGTATAGATTCTACCTACACCTTACTCGCCGCACTTTAATTTCATCTTTTCGAATCTGTAGTATTAAAGTTTTTCTGTAGTTTCAAGATCTTTTCATTCTTCTGAAAACTCATGTTTTCAATTGTCTCCACACATTTAGAAGTTTCTCATCTCTATCTAAAACAAACAGAAACTCCATTTCTAACAAAACAATTTTAAATTTGCGATCTCCAATTTTTCAGTGTTCCCTCAGCGGAATAAATAAGTACCTACGATCACAATACCCACGACTCAAATCTAAAACAATTCCAATTTTATTATCTGCGGAGCTTGGCAACCGAAAATTAATCCAGTTTTGATTCAAAGATTACATTTGGTTTTAATATAATCAATTCCATTCAACTGATACTCGTGGAAATGTTATATTAGCTTTGCGATCCTCGGTTACGGAGAGATGATTAATTGTGTACGGAGGATGGATCATCTGTCTGGATTTGTAAAATGATGCAGCAGCATTAAGGCTTTTAGATATGATAAATATGATGGTAAATCAGTGTAGTCTAAGGATAGGTTTTCAAAGTAAAAAGAAAATTATACAAGTTTAGTTTTAGTATACACTAAACCTGAAACTATGTAGTTTGTTCAGAATCACTAGGAGAATCGATTGGCATAGCTTTTATACCACGTTAAATCTTGCATTTTTTTTTCATTAATTCCTATTTTGTTTCAATAGGTTTCTATGCATAACAGTGGACGGGAATAGATACCTTGAGGCTTGAGACGGTCCGCTCGGTCAGTTTCCGTGTATTAGACAAAACCCTGCTTAGCACATCTCACACATTCCACACTCTACTAGGGAACTTAACGCAACATAAACTAAGGTGTACGTTGGAGATTTATAAAAAAAAAAATACATACTCCGGTAATTCTGATTAAAATCTTGTTGGGGTGTCTCGGTTTTTGTGTATACTAAAAATAGTGTTGTATATTATTTTTATTTGGTCTGGTTCAATGAAGTTTGACTGATATAATATTATCCGGACTAAACCAATCGAATGATCAGTAAAATGTACAAACAGACATACAGACACTATAAGATGCTCTCACACCGGTGTTCACAAATGTTGGAATCAGTTTCGGACAGTTTTGTTTTGTAGCAAAAGGCTACTAAATGTTTTGTTGAGAAATGTTCACAGTGATTCGTTAACAGTTATAAACTATTTACATTACTGTTTGAAACTGCTAGGAAAATGCTAGGGATTGTATCTGAAATATTTTTACATGTATCGAAACGTTTAGAGCGGTTACGCACTCCATCCGATCCGGATCCGTGAAAATACGGATACAAAAAACTCGGACCGAATTCGAATATTGCTTTTCGCACTGCATCCGATCCGAATTCGTGAAAATACGGATCTAGAGTCTAAAAATATCGGACCGAATTCGGATATTGCTTACGCACTAATCCGATCTCTGATCCAAATCCAAGCAATTCAGGGGCCATCTTTGGCATATGTCCGATTTGAATCCGAAGTAATGCGAAAGCGTTCATGCAAACAGTACTACGGCTACTTCGGTCCGTCAATATTTCTTCCGAATTGGGGACTCACGGATGACGGAGAGAAATCGGGTGACGGAAGTCGGATCTAGTGCGTAAACTACCATACAAATACATAGTTCTATGACTACTTTGGAACGTATTTTCACGAATTCGGATCGTATGCAGTGCGTAACCGCTCTTAGAATTAGAAACGTTTCAATACATTTTGTGGATGTTTTTAAATGTTGACAAACGTTTGTGAACGCCGGTGTGAGAGCATCTTTAATAACGCCACATGCTTACATACTCCTTTCGCTTCGTCCACGTTCATACATCTTGTCATACACGCATGCCGGTTGAGAGTAAAATTTAGTTTCCCTAAAATCATGCAGCCTCCACGATCGACGATACTCAAGTTTATCCGGAGCACCCTGGGCAGTCAGCCTCGCTACTAACCTTGCTGACGGGCTAATCTTTTTACCACGACAAGAGCTATTCTCGTAGCGAGAGAAGAAGAAGATTAAGTTGACTTTTAGCATTCTGCTTTTTTCTAGAAACAGTATCAACCGCTGCATCTGTCAGCCACTCTTCATTAATAATTATTATGGTCGAAGGTGTAGAATTTTTTTAGTTCCAACTATTTTTAACAACCTTCCAGTCGATATAAACAATTGTATTACAAAAACCTCCTTTAAAAATAAAGTACATAAGTACCTCTTGAATATATTTTGTCAAAGCCTCAATGAAGAGATATTAAAAAACAAAAAAAATAAAAAATAAGAATGTCTGTTTTTTTTTTCAATTTAAGGAACGATAGAAATGATGAAATGAAATGATATTTATTTCTGTAAATAAATCTGTTACAGACACTTTTACAAGTCAATAACTTAAATATAGATAGAATAGTTTAAACCTCTAATTGAAAAAGTGTCACTATAAATATTATGTTAATATGTACAAAAAAAGGAGCTAGGTCTGCCAACAAACTGCTTTGCGGTTTGGTAGAGGTAAATGTATAAATCTTGTAAATCATTATTTCTGTGAATAAACACTTTGTCATTTTCATTTTTTTTTAGAAATACTTATTATTTCATCGATTCTAATCAAGTGAACAACTGTCTGACCTGGTGAGGTCACAGATACGCCGCAGTAGTACGCAAATAGCTCGCTTATTTCAGGTGATCAGCGATCAATACCGCAGCGAGATGACAGTGCGTTTGTGCCACGTGAACGGTGGAACTTGTCACGTTGCCCTAAAGTGAATGTTGTTTAGAGACAAATGGATTCAGGAGTACCTATTATATTGTACACAGTTTGTTTACTTTTTGATAACAAGCTCGTTTATACATTGTATTCCTACAGATAAACTAGGAAGAACTATATTTTTGTGTCTTTTTAAACAATTTGTTTCTTACTTGCTATTCTTCCGTTAGTTTTTTCTCCATAACCTGGTATAATAGTCAAAGTCAAAGATTTATTTTAATGAGACCATTTACAGACTTTTGATTTGTCGAAAAAAAGTTACTGCTGCGTTTCAAAGTGTAGATTCCCATGGAAAAGAACGGGCAATTAACTTAATACTTAATATCTACCACACTCTAGGGCAATGAATCCGGGTCACCAACATAAACCTTAATATCTCGGAAACTAAGAATACTAGCTTTAAAAAAAGTCCTCTAAAACTCATAAAATAAGTCTAAACTGTTTAAAAGAAGTCAAGTACTCTTTTACGATTGCATTTAGTAAACCAATTTATTTTGATATTAAAATGTCCTAAATAGGTTTTTATTTTAATAAAATGTTTTTATTTTCTGCTAAAAAGTTTTATTAATGTTATTTGAGTAGTATTAAATAGTCTATAATTATAATGTGTCAATATTACTTTTACTTGTGACTGTAAATGATAAAGATAATAATTATATGCATGTACCTTGTAAATTAGGACATATTTCATAAATATTACATTTTTGCATGCCACAAAAGGCAAAATGTGTTGGAGCTATATAATATTGACTCTGTTTACATCTGTATGTACCCATGTTTTAAGCGAAATAAATGATTTGATTTATAAAATAGTTTTTATTATAATAAGCTATAATTTTAGTTTCCGAGATATGGTTGATATTGGTTCATTGCTCCCAAGTGTAATAGTCAATTCCAATGGAAAACTTGGATTGTTCTTCCACTTTTTTGGTATGGCCAGACATTTTACCAATTCCAATTATGAAATCTACTGAGTTATTGCTACTACGATTTACATTCCACTTTCGTCTTTCTTTTCCTCTGCATAAATCATTTCAAAATGTCGTGAAATATTTTAACACGTATCTTCAATAGAGGTTGAACAGTAAGCCTGAGGGGCTATTTCTACCACAATACATATTCTCGCAGGTGGTTACGTAAGCAATATAGCTCTGGAGGCTCACACTTTGAAATATAAAGACATTTTATCTTGGATATAAGGAGGTTTATCTGGATACAACGGTATCGGAATACTAATACCTACTAAGGAAAACGGGCTGAAAATATTGTGCGGTTTGGTTTGAAGAATGGAGAACGCGGCTCAGTTTTATTATTAGTCTTTTATTCTTGGATTTCAGCATATTTCTCGAGGCTAGTGGTGGAGTTCTTTGTTAAAGAGTTCGTCCAGGGAAGTAATACCAACATACCTTTTTCTGCCGTCAGGTAGCATTGCTATGAAATTAATTGAAATCGTGCCGATGAAATTAATTATAATACCTATATATATAATATAATCCCGTGTGGGAGATAGTCCATGTGGTGCCGGGTGTAAAGAATAGCACTACCCCATATCTTCCCGTGGGTGTCGTAAAAGGCGACTAAGGGATTCACTAGAGGATGGGCAGCAGCGTTCTCTGAGTATTTTAACAACCATACTCTGATCGCCAACCCGCCTGCCAAGCGTGGCGATATGGCAACCCCCCCAACATTGTTTGGGGGAGGCCTATGTCCAGCAGTGGACGTCTTTCGGCTGAATGATGATGATGATGATGTGGGGGATGGGCTAGAATATAAAAACTTCCTCACAGCACGCTTGTTGGTAGGATCCGCCACCCTCACATTAAAGCCCGGCGCCAAGCAGTTTACTGTGTTCCGTCGTGTGTATGTGAGAGCCAGAGCGGTATAGAGGAATCCCTCTTTATCTCTGTTACTTGGATTCATGTGCTTCATCTTATGCCCTGTCTGCGCTGACCATCAAGTGAAATAATAAAAAAAGAAAAAGAAATACAGGCAACAACAGGCATTACGACTTTGTCTCTAAGGCCTCATTTACGGAGACGCGGGGAGTCGCGCGTCGCGTGCGGCGTGGCGTCTCGCGGCGTGTCGTACGATTTTTCTGTTTACGGAGCGGCGGCGCGTGCAGCGGCCCGCATCATCACACGCGCTAACACAAACATATGGCAATGTACGATGTTGTTTATGAAGATGCGGCGCGTGCGACGCCGCGGGCCCCGCCGCGGTTGACGCTACGTTTTACAGTGGACGGAGAATTGCAGGAATAGCTGGTCGCACCGCTGCGTGCACCGCCGCGATAAACGTCGCGTGCGAAGCGGCGTTGCCATCCGCGGGCTCCGCCTGCATTTCAAGCAAACGCGTGTAAAATCGCTTCTCCGTAAACGCTCTCATACAACGCCATATGTTTGTATTCAGTGCGGGCCGCGCCGCACAACGCGACGCGCGACGCCCCGCATCTCCGTAAATGAGGCCTTAGGTTGACAACATATCAGCAATGCTCTTAGTGCTGTGCTTGTATTTAGACGGCAGTAACCATCTATCACCAGGTGCGTCGTTAGCTTGTTTGTCTAACTAACACATAAAAAAGTCTACGTTACCTAAAACGGTTTTTACATTATGTTAAATTCTAGGCACTAATAATTTAGCGAGCTCTTACCACTAGAGAATTTAGAGTACTCTTTACACTTAACTTTAGCACTTTTCATTTAGGTGTACCGCAGTTACAGCATTTAGTTAATTAATGAGGCTAGTCGAGTACAGTTTTGAGTTGATTTATCTACTGCGTGGCGAGTTTTTAGTTGTTGTAAACAACGCAATGCAATGAGGAACTATGCTTTTTAATATGATGTTATCCATGACTACCATGTATATGAGACTGTTGAGCGTGAGGTCCTAGGTACGATCTTCAGGTCGGGCGAAGTGTTATTGGGTTTTCGGGAATTTCTCAGTAGTAGCTCGGAGTCTGGATGCCAGATTGATGTCAATAGGCTCGCCCCCTATTACATGGTAGGTACTTCAGCATAACGGCGAAATGAGGGTGTACTGTACACCTCTGCCTAACCTTTCGGGGAATACAAGCGTGATGTTATGTGTATGTGTCATCCATGATTGTAATGTTTGTATGTAGATATCTGCATCCCAATTGCGTATCATCTTCGTAATTTCAAAAGTTTTTATTTGAGGCCGTCAGCGCAAAAGTGGCCCAATCAACATTTTTTCGTATTGGAGTTATGTGCGGTAAATGATTTCAAACATGCTAATAAAATAAAATTAAAAAATGAAAGTAAATGAAACGTAATATATGTCAAACTATATTTAAGCCATTTTAGAATTAAAATTAGCATGTTTGATATTATTTACCGCACATAACTCTTATATGCGGGAATGTGGCTTAGGTCACTTTTGCGCTAACGGCCTCATTGTGACAATACTTACTACAATATTCATTGCGCGGTAGATAGTTGTGGAGAAGTCGGATTGACATACGTTGCTATGAAAATTGTTGACCTGTCAAAATCAAATCCAAAGCGATTACGAGTGTGTTGCGCAATTAGAATGCTGGTTCTTGCTTTCTATATCTTACCAATCGTTATTTATAAAAACTACGAGTCGACGTGTGTCTGCCAATACTAAAGTAATCTCCACAAAGCGCATCATAGCTTCGTAGGTCGTAGGCTCAGTAGGCCTCCCATCTGTAGGTACAATTGGCTTACGAATGTAATTCTTTAAAAAAACATTTAGGTAGGTATAATAATAAAAGGTTCATTACATTACTCTGAATTTAGGAAACCTAATTAGGATTTAGGGAAGTGTGAAAAGAGTTAGGACGGTTAGAATTTTAATTAACCAGCCAGAAAGGTTCCTGCCTTCCTGACTCGCTTTGCCTAAATCCTAATTAGGATTCCTAAATTCAGAGTAGTGTAATAAGCCTATAAGAAGTACATCTATCTATCTATCTGCCTAGCCTTTTCCCAACTGTGCGTATAACCAGATGCGGCTGAATACCAGTATTTTACACGGAGCGACTGCCATCAGACCTCCGCAACCCAGTTATTGGGCAATGCCGATATCCTAAGGTTAGATCGGTTAGGGCACGCCGCGATAGCGGCGGTAAGACCCGTAATTGAGGAGTGGCTGGAGAGGCCGCACGTCGCCCTCAGCTTCCGGCTGACGCAGGTGCTCTCGGGACATGGTTGTTTCGGGAAGTACCTGTGTCGCATAGGCCGGGAGCAGACGCCCGGTTGTCACCACTGCGTCGACTGCCCCGAGGACACGGCGCTGCACACGCTGCAGGCGTGTCCTGCGTGGGCGACGCAGCGCCGCGAACTAGTCGCGGCAGTCGGTGGTGACCTCTCGCTGCCGGCCGTGGTTCTGTCCATGGTCGGGAGCGAGAGTACATGGGAAGCCGTCGCGTCCTTTTGCGAGGAGGTGATGGCGACCAAGGAGGGAGCGGAGAGGGAGAGAGAGGCGACTGCCACTCTCCCTTCCCGCGCCAGACGCACCGGGCGCCGCCGAAGGGCGCGAGACGATCTCCGGCCACCCAAGTGTGTGGCCTGCGGGCGGCGGGTTAGGGGACCCGTCGCCCGACCAGTAACCCGAGAAGGCGGCGCGCCGTGTTCCACGCGTGCCTCTCAGGAGGACGTGGGGCAAAGGGGTAAAGCCCCACAGAAGGAGAGGTCCGCCAGGGGCTGGCGGACCGAGGCCTGCCGGGGTTGCGGTGCATGCAGCTGCGAATCCCGTGACCCCGGCCATGGGTCAGGAGAAGGAACACCGTGGGTTTTTAGCCGGTAAGAGTCCGGCATAACCCTTCGCCTTCCCCGGGCGGAGGGTATCCCTCAGGATCTTCCCGCGAGAAAAAAAAAAAAAAAAGGTTAGATCGGTTGTCAGACTTTCGGGCTTATGACAACCCTTAACGATTGACATAGATATTCGTGTAACATTCGGGACCGACGGCTTAACGTGCTCTCCGAAGCTCGGAGGGGTCTTGAGGGTCGAACGGTCACCCATCCACGGACTGACCGCGGCAAGCGCAGCTTAACCTTGCAAATCGTATGATTCGCGCGGTTGTTAAATAGCCACGAGCCCCTCAACATAGTTTAGTATAATAATAATATTATGAGCTAACCCGAAGGATAGCTAATAAAATAACAGAATCTACACATAGGATTAATAGCTTTTTAGCTTTCTGGGGCGTTATTTATTAAAAATAGGATGGTACATATGAACTGAATATTTTATTACGATCAGTTATCATTACAATGAAGGAATATCAACCACAGTAATATTAAGATCTTTAAACAAAACAAAACAACAATTATAACAATTATGGACGTCCGTCCAAACCAAAGGTCGCAGTCAAAAGAAAGGGCAAAGAGCCCGACTAGCGCATTACTACTTTTTATAGATCGTTTTGACAGGTCGTGAAGTAAACATGTCAGACTACCGTCATGACGTCATTAAATCTGGAACAATTTAATATCTGTGTTATTATACAAGCTTAGTTTTAGTATCTAAACCTGAAACTAGTTTGTTCAGAATCACTAGGAGAATCGATTGACATATTACTTACACCACATTTTTTTTTCATAAATTTCTATTTTGTGTCAGTAGGTTTCTACCACGAAGCAAATACAAAGAGGAGATGGCATAAGCAACTGTGAACCGTGATACCAATGTAGAACCATTCCGTCCTCACGGTGGGCGTGGCCTATCAGTCTGTCGGCACTCGTCTTGTAAACATTACGTTCCCGCTCCCATTCCATTTTATCATTATTTATTATTTTCGTTGTCATTTAAAAGAAAAAGATGAAGTGTTGTGTGTTATCTTGTAAAAACTACTCAGATAAACGTTTTGGTACCATGGATGGCATCACATTTCACTCGTAACTATTTTTTTGCGATATTTATTAGATTCGTTCTAGAAAAATCTATTGTTATCACGTCTCGTACAATAGTTTTACTGCTCGACAAAAGATGGCGCACCCTATTATAACATGAATAACTAACAACTACGTAAGAAATATTCATTATCTTTATAATTATAATGAATTAAAACAGATTTAAGATTTTTTTAAAGCCTTTTTGTTGACAAGAATATCGTATTATTGTTTTTTATCACTATTTTAAACCGTGATATTTCGGTCGCCATCTATCGTGGAATAGTGTAAACAATATGAATAGACAGGTCCGTACTTAAAATTCAATTATTTAATTACGATGTGTGGTGATACGTGACGTTTTAATTTTTATTCAATAATGGTGAACGAGGCCTGCATAGTTCCTTGATATTTAATTAAATTTAGATTATACTCGTATTTCAGATTTCCACCCGAAGATAATCTCAAACAGAAATGGATACAAAAAATTAATAGACCATGTGTATGTAATGTATGTGAAATAAAAAATACTGTCTTAATTTTTCAACATTGTTTCGTAATACTTACTTGTGTTTTATTTATTCCGCATCACACATACACTCGTCCTAAGCGATATCAACTTAAACATAATCCGTCTTATTTCTAGCGATGGTTTAAGAAAATCCCAGGTTTTTAAATAGCCGGTATAGCTGTTTTTTATTAAATGACATTGAGTATATTTTACATCTTGGTTTACCTTAGTTTTGGCTTAAACCGCCTTTTATACTAATAAGGGGGAATTTGTACAGAGTTTATTTTTATTCACTGCAGTAAGCAGTAATTCAGTCCAAGAAACCATGAGTACGAAAAAAATTGACCATCGCCCATCGCCGTATCCATTTGATGTAGGAACTCGATTTGTTTATCGAGAATTTCAATTTTAAATTAAAAGTACTTACACAAAAATAATTCTGTAATAAATTTCTGTAGTAAATTGTGTACTGTATGTACATTATACCTAGGCATGATTTCTTAATTATTTTCACTAAAATCTACAGTTAACAAAAAATCGACTTGAATACAATTATTTAGCGGGGTGGTTACTGTGTGAAGATTTTTCTTATTTATTACATTTTTGTTCACAATATTTTTGTAATTTTAAAACCAGCTCTGCCGTAGGCTGTTACAAAAATTCTAAGTACGTCCCTGTCGTAACATACTACTACAACTACGAGGACATCTAGCGTGAAATAGCTGAAACACGTATTAGTTACCGATGTACCCGAAGCGTTTAGTTTTTCCTATTCACTACTAGATGGAAAACGTGAAAGTAGGCGTAAGTAGGCGGGGTGTAACGTTCCCTTCACCCCGCAAAGTATCACGCGTCGTATGATACGAAAATCGAATTACACCATCTCCTCTTTGTATTTGCTTCGTGGTTTCTACCCATAACACTTGACGGGAATAGACACCTTGAGGCTGGAGATGGTCCGCTCGGTCAGTTTCCGTGTATTAGACAACCCCTGCATAGCACATCTCAGGCATTTCACACTTTACTAGGGAACTTAACGCGATATAAACTACGGTATAACTTGGAGATTTATTAAAAAAAACACATATTCAGGCAGTTCTGATGAAAATCTTGTTGGGGTGTCTCGGTTTTTGTATACCTATACTAAAAATAACATTGTATAACACCCACTGTGTTTTTCGTAAACAGTTCTAATCGGGGTACTTGTCAAAAGAAAACTTGTACTTCCAAATATTTATCCAAATAGAAAACTGTTCAGATTTCACAAAAGACTAATATTACCGGCATCGTAGGCATCCTCCGTGAAATAGCTTGTAATGCTGGAAAAAGTCTGTATAAGCAAAGTTTTTAGACGGCAAAGGAAAAACTTTGCCTGCGTGTAGGGTTGCTAGATCCGAAAATAGAAAAGTCCGATATTGCCCGATCATTTTTTCAAAAGAGAAAGAAATAATGAAAAACCGGCCAAGTGCGAGTCGGAATCGAGCACGAAGGGTTCCGTACCATTATCTATTCCGTTTTTTAGTATTTGTTGATATAGCGGCAACAGAAATACATAATCTGTGAAAATTTCAACTGTCTAACTATCACGGTTCATGAGATACAGCCTGGTGACAGACGGACGGACGGACAGCGGAGTCTTAGTAATTAGGTCCCGTTTTACCCTTTGGGTACGGAATCTTAAAATGTGCCATATGCGCCGACGTTTCACCAGATGGTAAGTACGTGATTGTGAAACGTAGGCATAATTATAACACCTACAACACCAAGAGAATTGCCGATGCGTTGAAAATAGAGACAAAATTGAAAACTTTCGTGTGCTTGTAATTTCACTGGCACCCTTTTAAGCGGAACACAGGCAATGCTGCTTAGCGGCAGTAGGAATAGATATACAAATTGTAAAGGAATTCGTGTAATTCCTTCAAACCGCGTGATCTACTGGTGACACTGATGAACCATGCATATATTTATTTAAGAATCAACAAAAAAAGTTTTCCAAAAAATGAACCATGGTATTCTATATGTGAGTAATTTTAGCGTCCCAAGTTAACTAACTGCTTGGAGCGATATCGCGCTAGTCGTGCCCGTCAGCTGTGTCGCCGTGCCTTTATTAATTTACGCAGGGAATCGAAATTTTCTATCACGTAAAATTGTATTTGGGAAAAAAAAGTTTATTTTTATTTTTAATCAATCGAAATCCCTTGCGGGGTTAATCTATACCATTAATAGATCATGTGATTTGAAGGAATTACACGAATTCGTTTACACCCTGTAGAGGTAGTACTTTCCCGGGCGACCTCTTTCACAAGGATCTCTACTACTCTTTTAAGTAGTACTCTTACTAATCTTATCAACTTTATTACTTAAAGAGCAAAAAAAAAGCTCTATTGGGCAGTAGGAACGCTGCTTAATACTGCTGCTGCTCGAATTTGATTGCACAAAAAGCACAATGAAAGTCGGACATGAATTGTATAGCGGGTTCCCTGATGTTGAAATTTAGAAGGTTTGCGTAGTCACAAAAGTGTAGTAATGTCTCAAAAAAACATGGAAATAATTCAAATAACGTTGGATATGTAAATAAATTTATGCCAGCTAGGATTCTTAAAACTGTAAGCTATATTCGACCTATATTATGGCAACCCTAGCAACGGGAAATCCGTCCTGAAATCGAAGAGGCTTACGTACGGAAAACCGTCAACGTTTAAGTGCTTGAGACGAAAGTAGCTACCTTTTTAAGGGATAATAAGGTACGATTGGATGGGATAATTAATGATTCCAATGGCGTATTAGAAGTGTAGGATAACGGGCCTTTTTGGAGAGGTAATTACGACTACTTTTAAGGTACTATTAATTTAGAGAAGGTGACATTATCATTTAGGCCAGAGATTGAGATAACTGATTTGTAATTGTATCCTCCTTCTTCTCTAAGGGTGAGGCCAAACGAGCGTAATTTTTTGAGCTGTGAGTCGCGTTAAATAAGTCAGCGTAATTTTTTAGAAGGATTTTACAGACTCATTTTTCGTCGCCGTGTGAACGAAACAGGAGTTTTGTATGAAATAGAATGTAGCAGAAATTACGCGACCGAAATTCTGCGACTTACAACTCAAAAAATTACGCTCGTCTGGCTTCACCCTAAAGGTTTGGGAAGTAAGCTTCTGACTTCTGATTCAACAAGACAATAGACATTAGACATTGTACCCTTGAATTTGGGGTGTATAAAAAGAGCCTCCATGCCGAGTGACGATACTTAAGTACATCTGGCGCACCCTGGGCAGTCAGCCTCGCGTCCAACTTCTCTGACTGATTATTCTTTTCACCACGGCATGAGCTATTCTCATATAGCTCGTGCCGACGCGAGCGAAGAAGATTCTCAAAATATACAGCGTGTCCCAGAAAGTAGTGTCAAGCGGAAGTCCAGAGGTAGAACATCCTTTGAGGTACCCAAATCACCCCCATGTATGTTCCGCGATTTTTTGTAGTTTTCGAGTTATGAATGTTTTTCATGTTTTTTAATCAAACTCTGACTATAACGACATTTTTGATCATAGTGACGTAAATAGTTGAGATATTATGAGTAATTTTTTTTTCTAAATTAGCTGATTAGTGACCCTATCGAATGCATAAACATTTGTAACCATAGATGTAACGAATGCGTTACAAAAAAATATTGAATTGTCACAAAGTTAAAATCTTGCATGTTTCCTAAATCTTTGTGGGTGATTTAAAAATAAATCTCCCTAAACTTTTTTTGTCAGATGTATTTTAAAAACTTATGCATTTTATCAGCTATTTACCCTGTAAATTTCATCGAGCTATCTCTACGACATCACAATAAAAATTTCATTCAAAGCATACAATATCGAAAATTCCAGTTGTAAAAGGGTGAATGAAATATTGATTAAAACTAACTAATAACGTCTTTTTTAGTAACCCTCGACGCAAAAAGAGGGGTGTTATAAGTTTAAAGTGTGCATCTGTGTGTCTGTCTGTGGCATCGTAGCTCCTAAACGGATTTTGATTTAGTTTTTTCTTTTGTTTAAAAGGTGACTTCATCGAGAGTATTCTTAGCAATGATTCAAGAAAATCTGTTCAGCCGTTTGAAGATCATCAGCTCTTTTCTGGTTGTCGAAGGGATATGAGCTACTTCTACTGATCTCATCGTTTCGAAATTTACTATCCTGTGACTTCAATGATATTGATGACATGTGACAAGAAGGAGGTCATTACAATTTATCGTAAACTTAAAGAATCAATAGGCACACAATACCTCTACTGTAAGTTGGTTATCATGCTGTTTCAGATGATGCTTGAGTATCAGGTCGAGGTTACCATGTTACTGTAATATCATTGAAGTCACAGGATAGTAAATTTCGAAACGATCAGATCAGTAGAAGTAGCTCATATCCCTTCGACAACCAGAAAAGAGCTGATGATCTTCAAATGGCTGAACAGATTTTCTTGAATCATTGCTAAGAATACTCTCGATGAAGTCACCTTTTAAACAAAAGAAAAAACTAAATCAAAATCCGTTTAGGAGCTACGATGCCACAGACAGACACACAGATGCACACTTTAAACTTATAACACCCCTCTTTTTGCGTCGAGGGTTACTAAAAAAGACGTTATTAGTTAGTTTTAATCAATATTTCATTCACCCTTTTACAACTGGAATTTTCGATATTGTATGCTTTGAATGAAATTTTTATTGTGATGTCGTAGAGATAGCTCGATGAAATTTACAGGGTAAATAGCTGATAAAATGCATAAGTTTTTAAAATACATCTGACAAAAAAAGTTTAGGGAGATTTATTTTTAAATCACCCACAAAGATTTAGGAAACATGCAAGATTTTAACTTTATGACAATTCAATATTTTTTTGTAACGCATTCGTTACATCTATGGTTACAAATGTTTATGCATTCGATAGGGTCACTAATCAGCTAATGTAAAAAAAAAAAAATACTCATAATATCTCAACTATTTACGTCACTATGATCAAAAATGTCGTTATAGTCAGAGTTTGATTAAAAAACATGAAAAACATTCATAACTCGAAAACTACAAAAAATCGCGGAACATACATGGGGGTGATTTGGGTACCTCAAAGGCTGTTCTACCTCTGGACTTCCGCTTGACACTACTTTCTGGGACACGCTGTATAACTAAAACTTAAACAGGCAGTGTACATACGCTGCCAGTCTTCTGGGCACGCTCCCAGATGACAGTGATGTGGGTGAATATTTCAACGCCTAAGTACACTTTTAAATTGTTTTAAATTTCGAACCGTATTTTTATACGCATTTTGTACATCTCTACAATACGGCCGACGTATCTTGGCGAGTCTGAAGTTAGTGGTTTGGCTGCGCAATGAATCTTTTAGAAACGAAATTGTCTACTGCGCAGCTAATCAGCTAACTTCACATTAGTTAGTTGTTACTGAAGATTTAATTACTTATTTATTTACAAGCTGAGAATTATATTTTACTAGAGGTCGTCCGCAGCTTCGCCTGCATGGATGTCGTTTATTGCATAGATATTTCGCGGTTTTCGGGACAAAAGTAGTCTATGTCCTTCTTCAGGTTCCAGACTATCTCTGTATCAAGTTTCATCAATATCGGTTTAGTGGTTTAGGCGTGAAAGCGTAACAGACAGACAGAGTTACTTTCGCATTTATAATATTAGCACGGAGTAATTAGGATAAAATGTGTTTTTATAGTATTTATAAATATGTAAAATTGTTGTGAAAGATTAGCAATAAAATAAAATATACTTTTATGCTTTGAAAGAACACATTATTAACTGACATACCAACTCATGGAATTAAGAAGGATATGTGGACGAACCACGCGGGCGCAGTCACGATTAAAAGCGAGTACCTGGGGCCTAATTCTCCTAAAACAAATCTTGATAAATCACAACCGAACCAAGGCCAAACCGTTCATTCAGACAGTTCTCAATTTCAAAAGCTGTCGAATTGTTTGACACAAAAAACAAAATCAATCATTTTGAAAGTTTTCAAAAACAAAAACTGACTGATGGTTGTGGTTCAATTGCGTTTGGCAACAATTTATTTTAGTAGAATTGGGCCCCAGCTGTAGACACAAAACTTAATCAATACCGTTATGTCAACAGTAATCAACAGTTACACAGCAAGTTATTAAACATGTTCCAACTAAATAATTCATAACTAACACAAGATCAAGTTCCAGCGAACTTTATAGTCAGCTTAATTAATACTTCGGTATTTATATAATAGATTAGTTTAGAGCCATTTGAGCCTGTATCGTTACAGTCTGGCCCCATCCAATTTGATAATAAAGTAAACAAACTTAGGTTATTTATAAAGAAAATTGTAATTAAAAATAGATCTGTATTTCCAACTTCGTTTCTATTTGCAACGCATCAACAATCCTCTTGGTGTTGCGTGTTGTAGGTGTATACAAGATAAAGTCGGAAAGGGGCTAGTAATCCGAAAGGGTGTCAAAGTAGGTACACATAATAATGAATAACTTTTGTTCTACAACTTTCCCCAAAAGTTAATAGTTTAAGAGAGCTGTTCAATAATTTCATAAAAATACGCTAAAATCTATCTATCTTCAGCTATGAGTGTATATTTATATGTTACGGGTAAAAGCCAAATGGCGGTTACACCTAGGTTTACCCGGGTACAACTAGGTGCAACCAGTAGCAGTTGGTTAGAACTAGGTGTAGCTTAAGTCGACGGAGCCCCGCTGCGTGGGGCTCCTATTTCTGTCTGCAGGGTTTAATCATAAACTAACAAGAAGGGGATGACGAACCTAACATATCCGTGTCGGGGTTCCCCTTTACCACCGGTGTGCTGTTGCACCTAGTTCTACCCGCTATGATGAAGGGTAAACTTAGTTCTAATCGAAATTAGAAGAATATATCTAAGTTTAACCGCATGTGGCCGGCTGGATCTAGTTGTACCCGGCTAAAACTAGGTGTAGCCGCACTTCGGCTATTACCCGAAACATATACATTTTAGGTCATATTTGACGTCACGGAATAGACGCTCCGTTTTTTGATTTCGTAATTAAAGCTGGGACGAAGAATTTTTGAAAAAAACAAAAATATATAATTTTGCATGGAAATATTTTTTTTTCGAATTTTGAAATTTTAACACTTGCATTAAAACAGTCATCAGTGATAGTTTAAGTGGCAGGCGGATTAGTACCCCCTTTCTGACTAACCTTGGATAGACGGCGGTAACCACTTACCATCAGGGGGCAATTCTACTAACAGAAACGTTTATCAATTGCAACTGAATTGTTTATTTTGACAGTTTTCGCTTACGAAAACTGTCAAAATGTTTGGTTTTGTTTTTGTTGTCAAACAATTTGATAGTTTTTGTAAATGAAAACTGTGAATAAACGATTAAGTTGCAATTGATAAACGTTTCTGTTAGTAGAATAGTCATGTTGACAGCATCAATAAATTACAAATCTAATTAGTCCAACAGTTAGAGTTTTGAAAAATAATGTACACGTATTTTTTCTTTTGTTAAATCAATGAATATTTGGAACGATAAAACGCATCAAAACTCGAGAGTGGGGGCTTGTGACGTCAGAAGCAAGTTAAAATTGTACTTACTTGTGACGTTTTGCCAATTTTAAAAGTGTCGTATCTTCGTTTATTTTGGTTTACGTAACAAAAGAAAAAATACGGGTCAAATATTTTTTGATAATCTAACTGACGGACTAATTCGATTTTTTCAGTCAAATACCCTATTGGGCTCCTGGTGGGCCTTCAACTTGTTTGCCAACCTATTACATAAATCAACAACAACATAGTAACATTTGCCACGAATAGTTTTACAAAACATAAAAAATCTCATCCGAGCTCATCACGTCTGTATTCTTCGAAGGGTTGGACAGGGGTGTTATGTTACACTCTCATTTTGCTGTTATATTTAAGTCCCATGTAATCGGGGGCGAGCCTATTGCCATCAACCAGGCACAAATCCAGACTCCTGACTGCTACTGAGAAATGTCACACAGAAAAACCCAATAAAACTTTACCGGACCTGGGGATCGAACCCAGGACCTCACGCTCAGCAGTCGTGCTTGTTACCGCTAGACCAATGAGCCTGGCATCGCAGAAATCTTTACTTGGGAGCAAAGAAATCGAGCCACTTCTTTTTTCACTTGTCCTGGTTATTAGTTTTTGTTTCATGAATAATATACTTCAAAATACAAAAAACCACCCTCATTGTAAAGGTTATTCAATCACCTTTTAGGCGATATTATGTTTAGAATTGATCTGTTCCATAATACCAAAAATAATAACAATTATACCTACGTGAAAAATAGAAGTGGCTCGATTTATTTGCTCCCAAGTATATTTTAAAACCGTTATTAAAATAACGATCTCCAATAAAACCAACATTTAAATCTGTCAACCACTTCGTTTAACTAAAATGTTTAATTAACGTCGTTTAACACCTTAATTCGTTTAATTAATTCAATTATATTGGAACAATGAATTTAATTGATCTCTTTTAGTCGACATTTCCGCTTTGGTCTGTATCATTATGTCAAATGTAATTTAGAATTAAGTGATGATAGGAACATAGATAATAATGAATGATGGTAATGATAATGAAATAATAATCTCTAAATTATGGTGTGATATCGATATGGTAAGGTTAGATTAATAGTCTGATTTTCAAGCTTCCGATTGTCTGTGATTTTTATCAAAAGTTTGAACAACAACACCCAGGACTGACGGTTTACGGTCATGGCACATTATACCGGCACTGCAACTGCACAGCTGCAGCACGGCGTCACCGTCGCCTCGAATTTAGGCTACGGCTAGCCGCCAGCGCGCTAACTACGCGTCGTCCGCGAGGTGCAAGCTCGCAGTCCGCGCGCCGGCCGCGAGGTGCAAGCTCGCAGTCCGCGCGCTGGCCGCGAGGTGCAAGCTTGCTGTCACCGCGAACACAGTAGTTAAATGGCATTTGTGATTGAACGCCTATAGTCCGAGAGCCGGCTGCAAAAATACCTACCTCATCGGCTACCCCAATAGGCTATGTTTAGATCGTTAACCGACACTTAAACACGTAAAAAAAATCAGGTCTGCCAGAGCCGATCCTGCCGGGTCATAGAAATAATCGATACTTTTTGACGTATTTTTTTAGTAAAAATTACGTCATAAGATACCCGAATGAAAGTGCTGGCAGCAGTTAACCATTGATTAGTTATGTAAAAAAAAGTGGGTCTGCCATTGCGCACCCTGCCGGAAGTACTTGGCAGACCCCTAAAATATGCCCTTCTGACACACTAAACCTACCTCATCGAGTACCCGGATGGGACCAACGCTAAATAATAACCAAGATGCCCCTGATAATGGATCAAAAGGTCTGCCAGGTCTAAGCTTGCCGGAACTTAGTGTTCAAAGCATTTGAAGTTGATAGGGAGCGTACTCTCACCTGAAGTCAAAACAACATTATTTTGTTTCTTTTATACAAATTTATGAATATTAACTGCTTTTCTTATCACAACATGAAATAATAATAAATAGACCAAGAAAACCAAATAGGTACATAAAAACCATCGCGCGAAAACGAGACAGCTATAGTTTGTTTGTTATTAGTATCACGAGACACGTTGGAGGCCGATTCCTGCTTCGATTAAAAAAGCATTTAAAAGTCTTAACATAAAAAATACTGAAGACTTATGGGGCATTTCTGTAAGGGTTCTTGGAGTTATAATTGACACCATTGCCCCTATACTTGCAGGCATATTCAACCAATGTTTAGATAGCGGTACATTTCCCGATTTGATGAAACATAGTAAGATAATACCAATCTTCAAATCGGGCTGCAAGAATAACCCCTCTAATTATAGACCCATTTCTGTGCTTCCAGCACTAAGTAAAATTTTTGAAAAATTATGCTTGATCAGATGATGTTTCATTTCAACCTAAACGGGTTATTGCACAGTCGCCAGTATGGTTTCACGAAAGGTAGGTCGACCACAGACGCAGGAGTGAAACTAAACACTCAAATTTTGGAATCCTGGGAGAGCTCTCAGGATGTTGTTGGCATCTTCTGTGATCTCTCCAAGGCTTTCGACTGCGTTGACCACAATACACTTATTTGTAAATTACACCATTACGGGATTCGTGGACGAGCTGCTGACCTCGTTTTTTCTTATCTATCAAATAGACAGCAAAAGGTGGGTGTCAATGGTGCTATATCGTCGGGGTCTCTGGTTAAGATGGGCGTGCCTCAGGGCTCAATTCTTGGGCCTTTTCTATTTCTAGTTTATATAAATGATCTCCCTTTTATGATGTCCAATTTATCTGATATAATTTTATTTGCTGATGATACTTCCCTAATTTTTAAAATAGATAGGAAAGATAGGGACGTTTTACATGTCAATGAGAGCCTAACTGTTCTTTCCAAATGGTTTACAGCCAATAATCTATTACTTAATGCAAATAAAACAAAATGCCTTAGATTTTCTCTACCAAATGTACCCCAAGTAGGTTTAAATTTAATGCTTGATGGCAACAAACTTGATACAATTAATGAAACCGTATTCCTAGGTATAACTATTGACTCAAAATTGCAGTGGGGTGCTCACATTACTGCCCTGTCGGCGAGGTTAAGTTCTGCTGCAAATGCTGTTAGCTCACATTACTGCCCTGTCGGCGAGGTTAAGTTCTGCTGCAAATGCTGTTAGGAAAATTAGGCAGCTGACTGATGTGGCTACAGCTAGGCTAGTATACAGCTAGGCTAATATACTTCGCTTATTTCCACAGCATTATGTCCTACGGCATTCTGTTGTGGGGCTCGGCAGCTGACGTCGATTCGGTTTTTATTTTACAAAAGAGAGCAATCCGTGCCATTTACAACCTGGGTTCCCGCGAGTCCCTTAGAAATGTGTTTAATGATATTAAAATACTCACTTTGCCGTCACTCTATATCTTAGAAAATATTTTATATGTACGCAAAAATTTGCATTTGTTTAATGTTAGGAGTGATTTTCATGATAAAAATACACGGGATAAACATAAAATTGTGATACCTTAGACTAAGCAAAACTAGTAAGTCATTTTTGGGCAATGGCGTACGTTTTTATAACAAACTGCCGAAATCTGTAACAGATCTTACCGAGGGAAAATTCAAAACCCATATTAAACGTGTCCTTACTCAAAAAGCATACTACAAGATTAAGGACTACGTCGAGGACAGAGATGTTTGGCTCTAGTTCCTGCACATGTGGCTTCCCTGGTACCTCATTAACGACGTATGTGTATGTCTATTAACTATCCTCAATTATGTTTTTTTTTTTTTTTTATATTGCTATCATTACTCTCAAGATATCTTTTATCTTACTCTATAAAGATTTTTTGTTTAAGTTATGATGACATTTAAGTATGTCAATTGTTTTATATAATTTAGCTTCATTTTATTTTTTGTAAATGTGAGAACTTTGTGGACTTGCCTATACATATAATTGTGTAAATTACTATTATGCATATTGTTTTTTTTTTTTTTCTTCTTCTACATTTTTTTTCCCTTTTTGGTTAAATTTTGTACTCAAGACTTGGTACTATACTCCAAGGTCTGTGGTCAAGACTACATTGTTCTCTCTCATAGTACCTACTGTATTCACTGAAATTGTAAAAGATATCCCTGTTTTTTAAAAGAGTAACCATGGAGTTTCTTGCCGGCTCTTCTCCATAGGAAACGACTAATTGGAACCGTGCACCTAAATTCGACTTTTCATAAGCGCCTGTATTGGTTTATGTGAAATAAAAATTTTTGATTTGATTTGATTTGAACTATAGCTGTCTCGTTTTCGCGCGATGGTTTTTATGTACCTATTTGGTTTTCTTGGTCTATTTATTATTATTTCATGTTGTGATAAGAAAAGCAGTTAATATTCATAAATTTGTATAAAAGAAACAAAATAATGTTGTTTTGAGTTCAGGTGAAAGTATGCTCCCTATTAACTTCAAATGCTTTGAACACTAAGTTCCGGCAAGCTTAGACCTGGCAGACCTTTTCATCCATTATCAGGGGCATCTTGGTTATTATTTAGCGTTGGTCCCATCCGGGTACTCGATGAGGTAGGTTTAGTGTGTCAGAAGGGCATATTTTAGGGGTCTGCCAAGTACTTCCGGCAGGGTGCGCAATGGCAGACCCACTTTTTTTTACATAACTAATCAATGGTTAACTGCTGCCAGCACTTTCATTCGGGTATCTTATGACGTAATTTTTACTAAAAAAATACGTCAAAAAGTATCGATTATTTCTATGACCCGGCAGGATCGGCTCTGGCAGACCTGATTTTTTTCACGTGTTTAAGTGTCGGTTAACGATCTAAACATAGCCTATTGGGGTAGCCGATGAGGTAGGTATTTTTGCAGCCGGCTCTCGCACTTCTACACTTACACACGCCTAGGACTTGCACGTTTTCATAACGACGTTGTTTCGCTGGCGACTTGGAGTCGGCGCGCAGTAAGCACGCGGTCCGCACGCTTGCCGAGCGCAGGTTGCGAGTCGAGTTGTATGGTAGCGACACGAGCGCTGACTGCCCGACATTAGCTTTTTCATATTGTCATTATGAAAATATAATACGACCCACGATTTAATGCTCTAATTTGAATGACAAGTTAATTGCTGAGTTGGAGAGCGGTGCCGGTATAGTGTGCCATGACCCTTAAAGTGCTCTCCGAGGCACGGTCTCGACGTGTTGCCATCAAATAATAACAAACTTCCTAATTCCAAACAAAATAATTGTTCTCTAAAAGCCAGGTCCATAAGTATTCCTAAAACGTATGTATGTTGTGGTATGTACACATAAAACCATGATACAATAAATATGCTATCTATTCCCGTGATAGCTTGGTTATGTGATTGGTCCAAGACTACGTCATTGGCTGTGAATGCTGCCACTATCTGTAAATAAATTACCCGAGCAAAATACATTTTTTCAAGTAAGTAGGTAGGGTCAAGTGTTGTACCTATGGACGGCTTTACCTATGGACACTACCAATATTTCAAAAACCAAACGGCGTTAATTCGTAGTTAGAACGCATTCGTAAACTTTTTTTGACGAATGGTAACACTGACTAACTGTCACTAAGCTGTCAGTGATAAATTTGTTGTTATGTGCTGTTAAACATTTTTATTTGAAAAAGTAAGTTTTTTTGTACATTTTCAAGGTGTTTTTCTGTCAGATAACTTAAACTAGAAGTATAATTGTAGATGATTTACAGAACTTCGTTGTTTTTCATTGAAATAAGGACCATTCTGCGATTCTGTTAATGCTCTGTAGAAAGATTTAACCTTTTCTAGGTTATGTCTTAATATTTGTACCTGTGGACGGGGGAATGAATGTACCTGTGGACTGTCCATAGGTACATAATATCGGTTGCACCTGTGGACAGTAATTTACACAGACAAATGACTACATTTGTTTTGGTTTTTTTTCAGTGCCTCGTAGTAAAACCGGAGTGAAACGGGATAAAATATGTCCAGACACTCTCTCCGAAGCAGTTATAGAAGTCAAAAGTGGATGTTTAGATCGTAGGGTGTCTGAAAAATACAAAATACCAAAATATAACATTTTGAAATATTTTCAACTCAACAAATATTATCATGAGATCATTATCTCAATGAAAAAACTATAGATTAATTATTAGATAGATTTATCATTATATTATTGAAGAATGACGTAAAAAAGGTGTTTCAAGAGCATGAATAAATTATGTTACGTGAATATTTAGAAAAAGCAGCCTACATGCATATGGGTCTAGATTCCAAACAAGTCCGGGAACTTGTCTACCAGTTTTCTGTGCAAAAAATAAATAAAATACTCTTAAAAGCTGGCATCAATACAAAATGGCTGGTAGGATGGTTTCGATGTTATCGACAACGTTTTCCAGAATTATCGCTACGAAAACCTGTTTTTTTTTGCAATATTAAATGCTTGTCTACAGGTACATTACCGTCCATAAGTACATTTGTGCTGTCCATAGGTACATTTGTACGTTGTACCTAGGGACAAAATAAGGGTTTTTGAAAATCTTTAATTTTCTGAGCAATTATTTCCGCCATCGCATTGGAGACTGATAATTATTAAGAGTTGATTAGTTACGAAGCCGTACAATAAATAATTTCATGATAAAAGAATCAGGTTTTTTTTTAAAAAATACTTTTTTGTCAAATTCTGGAAATCGTCCACGGGTAGAGCACATGCCCCTACTTATTTCTATAAAGAAGCAATTTTGAACTAGTAATTTTACACAGTTTACTTTTTTATCTAAATAGATGAACAACACGAAACAGCAAATAGGCTAGTTAGAAATTTACTATACAAGGTGTAAGTAAATTAACGCACAACCTCTTAAGGGATCACTGTACTCATCATTATGAACAACTTTTACTATGGGACCAAACAGGAAATCGCGAAAAAAAACTGCTTTTTCCTACATTTTGCGAGTTCTGTGAACATAAATGTAGGGAACAGCTGTTTTTTTTTTCGCGATTTAAAGTTTTGTCTCATAGTAAAAGTTGCTCATAATGATGAGTACAGTGACCCCTTAAGAGGTTGTGCCTTATTTAAGTTACACCTTGTATAGATATTTATTATGAATTAAAAATCTTCTAAATTGTATTGACCATGTTAATCAATAGCAGCACTGATCGCGACATTGGTGACGTAGTCTTGGACGATCGCGGGAAGAGAATAGGCTGGTGCATCAAACCAACGAACGCTAAGGAATATTCGTCATTTGTTAATATAACTAAACTTTGTATGTACGAATGCGGTTTCATTCGGATGTAATCGGTAACGAACTCCCTTCGTTGGCTTTCGCTGACTTGGTGTGTGCATACCGTCACGACAGGGGTTTCAAACGTCAGGTCAATGTGTAGTCGCGTTACACGGGTCGTTAATCTTTGTAACACGCATTTAAACTTAAATATACAGGGACAGGGTGGTGTTCCATCGTTAGCTATGCGATGGTTTAGCTTGGCTACTTAGAAAGCTTCACGCTCCTCCTACAACTTGTTTGATTTTTGAACAGCCAGAGTATTTTTAGTGATTCTAGTTGAGATATACTATTATTTATATTATTTATTTATTAGCCTGTACTGTCCCACTGCTGGGCAAAGGCCTCCCTCCGTTCCTTCAATCTGTCACGATTCTGTGCAACCAATTCGTTCCGCTCGCGATATACATTATTGCTCTCCAAAACTCTAATTATAGAGTGGTTCAAAAGGCCGCCCAGCTGAAGTGGGACTGAACACTTCAGCTGCACTGACTGCATGTCTGCAGTATGCTGAATGAGATGTATTGCGGTGAAGAAGCGACCAAAAGATTTTATGGGCAGCAGCGTGTACCAGGGAGCTAATAACATACATTTGGTGAAACATATTTCGTTCATTGATACTGCATAGTAACTGCAAGTAAGCTGCACATCCAGTCGGCAGTTGTCAAGCAGTTGCACTGACTGCATTTTAGCTGCCTTCAAACTGCATTTGGCAGTTGAAGTTGCGGTCGGGATGTACTCCGTCTTTCTGGGCCAAAAATGTGACGTTAGTAGACCCCTGGTACACGCTGCCGCTCATAAAATCTTTTGGTTGCTGTTTACGACACTTATCACAAGGAAAGCTTCGGGATATTCAGCGCCGGTGTATATTTAATGATGTAGGTAATAGAAGAAGCCTTTGCAGTAGACTTTTAAACTCCTCATTCGCACTTAAAACTTCAAAACTCATTTATTCAAAATAGACTAGAATTACTTAGTTCTTTTTGAACGCCAATGTTACAAAAGACAGGCCCCAAAAACGCCCGCTTCACAGCTTCGTAGTGTTTACGCTAAGAAGAAACGGTGCAACAAATTCCCCACTACTTTTCATCGCTCATCTTTTAATGGAATGTTACCCTAACCCTTACTTTACGGTTTTATAATTACGGTTCGCACCGACCCTAGTTCAGTGAAAAATTGTTTAGTTTTAACTGGAATACTTACGCAGTAATTATTCTGATACGGTCGGTGTTAAAATGTAACATGTTTTAGGTGTGACTCGATTTAGTTAATTAACATTTTGAATATTAATTATTTGCTTGTTAAGTGATTATGATCTTTTCGTTGAATCCTAAATTAAAGTTGTTTATTTATTGATTTAAGTTTTGTGTACATTGGTGGTATACAACGTGGACTTTATGCCATCAATTGGTACTTTCTGACGATTAGATATACACCGTGGGCCTGAGGTGCCCGAAAGATTTTAACCACGTCTTTCTGATGATATCACGAGTCAAATGTTATATCAACAAAAGTCCAATACAGAAAAAACGAAAAAAAAAATCTTTTTTTTTTCTGTACGTAATAAATCAATTAACTTTAGTACTTCCTTGTAAACAATACTTTAGGTTGAAGGGGCAACAATTATAAATTATCGTGTGAGTGGATAAGAAACTTCTCAGTTCACAGCCCTCCCCGACAAATAAGACAACGGCGCCTGGGGTATGACAAAAGTCGCAACGCCGCGTTTATAGGACTTTTGCCATATACATTTTTCGAGTTGTCAATTTCCGTAAATAATGAATATTTCGAAAATTAAGCTGTATTCAACGAATTATATCCTAGCTTTCCTACTCCAATAAGGCATCGGAATCGGTGGTTAAAATCTTTTGGGTAGGTACCTCGGGCCCACACGGTGTATATTTCTATCCAAAACTTTGCCATAGTGCCAAAATCGAATGACATTCTTGTCTAAGGGCCGACACCAATTATTATTATCTATCGACGGCTTACCCTACTAGAGATAGAAAGCTGTTACTTCTAATGTAAATTTTCTATCTCTATTAAAGAAAACCGCGCGTAGATAGGTGGTAAATACAATGATGCCATGATCAGTACCGGATCAATATGATTATCAAATACTATGAACAAAGGGCTCTCCAATGTTTCACTTAAGACTGATTATTGGTGATCAATAGTCAGGCCGGGACAAATTGCACACATTTCAATATATTATTTTAATAAATAATTAATTCAGGCCCTGCAAAAAATTGTGTATAAAATGGGGCGTCACTAGCCATTAAATATTTTATAATAACTTCTCTCTCTTTCTCTCGTAGAACTTTGCATAGTTGCATTTTAAATCAGTTTAAGCGTCTTAGTAGGAACACTTTTATCGCCTCATGCAACCGAAAAAGCATTGACAAAAATATAAAATAACAAAAAAAACCGGCCATGTGCGAGTCGGACTCGCGCACGAAGGATCCCGTACCATTATTTATAAAAACGGCAAAAAAATCATATCTGTTGTCTGGGAGCCCCCTTAAATAAAAAGCCCTTAAAGAAAATTTCAACTGTCTAACTATCACGGTTCATAAGATACAGCCTGGTGACAGACGGACGGACGGACAGCGGAGTCTTAGTAATATCACAGTCTACCTATATCTTACTCCTTACAGTCGGTTGACGTAGAACATTGTCGCAGAGCAATCGTGAGGGGGGTTGCGGGGTGAAGGAGCGGAGGTTATGTCCCGAGTAGCCATACTGCATACTCGGGAAATAACCTCCGCTCCTACATAATTTTGACATTTCATAGGACCTGTCAAATGTATGGGCGTTGACCCACTGTATGTAGTAAGTAGGTACACTGTGGTAATATGGTCTTGTTCTACCCTTCGGGTACGGAACCCTAAAAACGTTCTGTATAACCTTTTGTATAACGTACAGCTGTACGTGACTCCTAAAAATTGATTCAAATGACAAAAAGACTCCCTTCATTCCGAAACCAGCATAAAAAATATCACATCAATAAAAATGTAAAAAATACTGCATTGACCTGAAAATCAATGAATATGATAAGTGGGGGCGTTTTATCACCCCCCGCGCTGACAAACAGGAAATATATCAGGGAACTGCCACAATAATACTCAAATGCAAGATTTATTATCATAAAGAAGTTTTATGAGACCATAAACATGGTTTTAAAAATGTTTTTAGGCAGCGGAAAATTAAGAGGGACGATTTCTTCGTCATCGTTTGGGTAAAAACGGAATCCGTTTATGTCTTTCAAATTGAGATACTAGGAAAGTGTGTTCAGGTTTTCGTAGAATCAGAATAAATACAAAAATGTTTTCAATTATGAAAATAGAATATCTAGCTTTAATTCCGCTGAACAAGATCGCTAGTTTGGATGCAGTATGCAGCACCACCCTCCCACAAGTATATGCACATGCAAATGCAATGCAAATTCGGTATATCTTATTTTAAAAGCAGAAGTTAATAAAACCCCACCAAAAAAAAAGGGAAAAGAGTCGCAAGAGTTGTCGAAAATCGCGACAAAATTGAAATTTTACCTTTTTTAAGAGCCAATCAATTGAATTGTAATTACTTATGTGTTTTTTATGCAATTTCTGCCATTTTTTTAACCTATAATTAAGTAAAAACGAAAAAAAAAATGCGCGATATATGGTTCTATCGAGGAAAGAAGCATTCGGCCTAATAAGCTATAGGTGTAAAATTCTTCGATACAATGTTTTTCGCACTAACGTTACGTCGCACAAATAAGACTTAGAAGTAATGTAGTATCGTTGATTCGTCATAAAGTGTTCGATCTAATGAAAATCGAAGTAACGGTTTTCGCAGTGGCGGAGGGAACCTGAAATATTTTATATTACTTTTCTTTATAAGCATCGACAAACATTATGATATTTGAGGGTACTTCAGCGATATTTTTCTCCAATTTTCTTTGCTCATAAAAACCCGGCAAGTGCATTTGTATTTCGCGTAGCATCAACCGTGATAAAATGAGTTTTCCGCTGGCGATGAGCCAGCAATCTGTCACTACTTCACAGTTCACCATTACAACTTTTAAACTCAACTCGTTAGCACGTTTGCAGTGTTGTGTTCTTTTTCGAAACCTTAAATTATTATGTGATATTTCTTAAATTATTATGTGATATTTCTTAAATTATTATGTGATATTTCTTAAATTACTATGTGATATTTCTTAAATTAATATGTGATATTTCTTAAATTTTTATGTGATATTTCTTTTTTTGAATCCTTGAATTATTATGTGAGACTAGAGTTGGGCAAGCGAATAAATCCTTCTTAAATAGTCGATAAATAGATACCAATTAGCAGTGACAGCCAAGCCAAGGCTCTACAAGGTTAGTCAGAAAGGGGATACTAATCCGAAAGGGTGTTAAAGTACCCATAATAATGAGTAACTTTTGTTCTACCACTTTCCCCAAAAGTCAATAGTTTAAGAGAAATAGCTGTTCAAAAACTACAAAAAAAAATATGCTAAATTCTATCTATCTTCAGCTATGATCAGCTGTGTTTACATTTTAGATCATAATTATTTGGGGTCACGAATTTGAAGCTCCATTTTCTGAGTTCGTAACTAAAGTAGGGACGAAGAATTTTTGAAAAAACTAAAATTACAATTATTTTACATGGAAATAAAAATTATCGAATTTTGAATTTTTAACACATGCTTTAAAACCGTCATCAGCAGTAATCGGAAAAGGGTAAGCTAATTTACGTAAACTTCAAAGAACAGAGACAGAAACTGGAGACTTCCTTCCGACAACATTTTTTTTTCGGGAGGAATTTCTCGGAGATTTTCTTTCATTTGTTTTCAAAAAATAAAAGACAATCTCCTTAAATGAAAACAATAAACAATCTTTTATTAAAAACAATGAAAAACGTGTCATCCGGTTTTGTGACAATTTTGGGAAACAAAAATAGGAAACGAGTTTAATTGTTTTCTGTACTATTAACATTAATATTAAATGTACTTTAGTAATGTTCCGAAACCAGGAATAATTTTCACGGAAAAAAAATTTTCGTAAGGAAGTCTCCAGTTTTTGTCTCTGTTCTTTGAAGTTTAGGTAAATTAGCTCACCTTTTTCCGATCACTGGTCATCAGTGATACTTTAAGTGGCCTGCGGATTAGTACCCCCTTTCTGACTAACCTTGTATAACCAATAGAATCCAATGTCGATAATTGTCCATTATTTGTCTCTGTTTATCTGTTTTTCGGTTTGTCTGTTTTGTCGGTTTGTTTGTGCACGCATCACGTAAAAAATACTGACTCAATGTGGTTGATTTTTATAGACAAACTAGAGGTAGCTCGTGGTTTCGCCCGCGTGGATGTCGTTTATCGCGTATTCCGTATTTTTCGGGATACTATAATTCAATCATGATTCGAAAGACACGTGTCGCCATCTTTTATCATAAGAACATTATTGTTGTTTTCCTCAGGAGCAGTACTTTTTTCGGAATGAAAGGTATTATCGTCGTTGCGCTTGCCAAAACCAATATGTGGATTTTATCAACTTTACAGGAAGCAGACTGTTTTATCTGATAATTAGTAAGTTTATAAGAGAAATTTAAAATTTCAAAACGCTAGGGTAACATTTTGTTTTATATTGTAATAACATTTTTTTAGTGTTATTTCATTATCTCAAAATATACTTTTTTGTATTTTTCGTGCACACGGCAGGTTTTTTACACATATTATGTGCACGGCGTAAAAAAATCTGCCGTATGGGTTTTAGCAAGCGCACCAACGCTATGTCCGTTTCTGTACACCTGACAACGTATATGCAAAGTTTCAGCATGATCGGTTCAGCGGTTTAGGCGTGAAAAGGTAACAAACAAACAAACTTACTTTCGCATTTATAATATTAGTTAGGATTAGGATATTGTGCGTATCTCGGAGTAACATTTAGTTCATGTTTCATCGTAATCGGTTCGCTCAATCAAAAGGTATTAGAATTTAAAGTTATCAAAAAGATTTCCCTATTTATTGCGACACAACATTTGTTTCCGACTGCCTCGCGGACGAAATCGCGGACACAGATATTTTAAAGTAAATAAGATGTCACAAAACAAGTCTTAATAAAAGAAAATTTTCATCATTATTCTAACTACATATTCATGTCACTAACAAACATGTGAGTAATAATTTTCAACTGAGTAAACACAAAATCGATCATTTTCTTCCAAGGCTCCGCATAGTGGCCCACTAGCCTATTAATACCCACTGTTAACCCTTCACTGCCCACTGATCGTAAGCTCACGTAATCTTCGGCCAACCTCGCATGCTGCTCACACTTGACTGGCTATAGTGTGCATATTGGTATAAATAGTACATGTTAAGTTTCTTCAAGTTCGATAAACACTATAGGAACGTGATTAGGTACTTAGGAGAGGCCACAATACCTACTAATATTGTAGTAGGTACCAAGGAGGAGCTCGTGGCTAAATAATTACAGCCGCATAGACCGATCTTCCGGGTTAAGCCACGCTTGCCGAGGTTGGTCTGTGGATGGGTGACCATTTACCATAGCGAGTTTCCTCCGTGCCTCGGAAAGCACGTAAATCCGTTGGTCCCGGCTGTCATTTGTAGATCTTTGACAGTCGTTACTGTTGGTCAGAAGCCAGAAAGTCTGACAACCAGTCTTACCAAGAGTATCGTATTACCCAGTTACTGGGTTGTGGAGGTCTGATAGGCAGTCGCTCCATGTAAAATACTGATATTCAGCTGCATCCGGTTCGACTGGAAGCCGACCCCAACATAGTTGGGAAAAGGCTAGGCAGATGATGATTGTAGTAGGTACCAAGAGGAGTTTTTATGTCTGCTTATAACGCCTTCACGGCGAAATTCGGTAATTTGACCCAAAAATTTTGATGGAAAACGGCAGACAGGTAACTTAAAATCGAACAAAACAGTCACATTTAGGTGGATATAACTCCGAAAATACTAATAATTGAGACAAGACATAATAACATAATGTTCTTCTTAAGAAAGAGAAAAACCAGCCAAGTACGAGTCGGAGTCGCGCACGAAGGGTTCCGTACCATTATCTATAAAAACTGCAAAAAATCACGTTTGTTGTATGGGAGCTCCCTTAAATATTTATTTTATTCTGTTTTTTAGTATTTGTTGTTATAGCGGCAACAGAAATACATCATCTGTGAAAATTTCAACTGTCTAACTATCACGGTTCATGAGATACAGCTTGGTGACAGACGGACAGGTGGACAGACAGACGGACAGACTGATAGATGGACAGCGGAGCCTTAGTAATAGGGTCCCGTTTTACTCTTTGGGAACGGAACCCTAAAAACGTCCTAGCGGTGTGTGATGCAAATGATGAAATTTTCTTTGTTTTTAGTAGCATAATGTACGAACCTCGAGTAGCAAACACGTATTCTATTGGCATGCGACTGAAGTATCGTCTCTTGCGAGTATCGTAATATATGAACGACCATAATGTGCAGCTGGGTCAGTCATGAGAGAGTTAGAGCTTTAGATTGCTTCCTTTTCCATGAATCCCAATAAAACTTAACTTCAAAGTTAAATCTTGGACCAAAATCAACACAATTACATTCCTAAAATTCAGAGAAAAAGAACAAATTAACAAGGAATAACCTAAAACGTCTACTTCTTCGAAATCTACATAAGTAAATGAACGCAATTGGTACTTTGCTTCAAGGAAACGCCACCAAAGTGTACGTACCTAATTGGGTTTATTTATGCATCAAGCTGGTATTGAATCTCTCTAAAGGTAACATTTTCCTTTCATCCGACTTATAAAGCGGTTCACCCGGCTTTACAAGGATTGAATTAATTAGATACCTTTCTTGAAAAATATAATAGCTTGGTGATGGAGACAGTGCTGAAATTTTTTCAGTTGCTTACTGAGGAAAGTCATTTATTTCTTAACAAAATACATGTGTTGAAAATTCAAATTGTGATTCTAATTATACAATACTAAAACATTAAACTTTCCAATACATTACTAAGTCACACAATAATTGATTAAAGAAATAAAAAAAAACATATCGCACACCTAGATAAAACGGAGACAACTCAAAAAAATTACATTTTTCAGGAGACGAAAAAACGTATACAGACAATGCAGATATACGTTTTTTTTAATCTCCTCAAAAATGTTTTTTTTTTTAGTTGTCTTTGTTTTATCTAGGTGTGCGATATTATGTCTGGCGTTTGTCATTTATGAACTCATCGATAGAATAATAGCCCTTCTTCAATAAATACGTCTTTAATTTGTATTTAAATAAGTTTGTGCTATATATGCTTTTAAATTCTATAGGTAACCTATTGTACAGATTGACTCTAGATTGCACTCTAGGACTGAACCACATTTAGTTTCGGTTTAATTGTGTTAGGTAAGTCTTTCCTACGAGTACTATACAATAGCTAAATATGCTGACAGACGTGGTATGAATCTTTGTTTAGCATTATTAAATAATGATATTCATACTAGCTAGGCTCAGTCTAGTGTTTTCCTAACTACTTACATGGTGTAAACGAATTCGTGTAATTTCTTTGAACTACGTTATCTATTACTGGTATAGATTAACCAAGCACGGTATTTAGCTTCTTTTTTTATTTTTCTTCTTCGTTGTAAGTAATCGTATCTTCATCATCATCAAGCCTACGTCCACTGCTGGACATAGGCTTCCCGCAAACAATGTTGGGGGGGGGTTTGCCATAATCGTCACGCTTGGCAGGCGGGTTGGCGATCACAGTATGGTTGTTAAAGTACTCAGAGAACGCTGTTGCCCATACTCTAGTGAATCCCTTAGTCGCCTTTTACGATACCCACGGGAAGAGATGGATTAGTGCTATTCTTTACGTCCGGTACCACATGGAATACGAAGTAATCGTATCTAAACCACATGAAAAGGTTTAAATAAAAAAATTATGTGGTAAAACATTTCGATGTTATGCTTAAATGAAGGAAGCACGGCGACACAGCTGGCGGGCTTGGAACTGGAGAAATCTCTTTTTTTTAATGTTGGGAAATCTTAAAATGACTTCTTCCGCTCTGGGCGGATGGGTTTTAGTCTTTCTCAACGCCCTTTGCGTTCCAGGGCCGCGGTAACTCTTTCGAACAAAGTCCGCAACCCTGGCAGCAGAGAAATCTCCTGCACTTTTAATCTGTGTTACCAGTAGACCACGAGGTGAACGGTCGCGCATACGCATCCTGCAACCATTCGCGCTTGCTAACACGGAAACTGTCGAGAAGGAACTGACTTAGCAGCATAACATGTCGGAGGATTGCTCCTACAGAATGGAACGCAATGTAGGTCAACTTGCGTTCTATTTAACGGTACATCTGTGTGTCTACCATATATTTATAGTACAACAGTCGCTTACATAAGTCCCACTCGCCCATAAACAGCCATCAGTGCCTCTATTGCCCATAACCGCAAAGTTCTAGCTCATATTAATATCTTGTTGGCTTATTACGACGCGTTACATTTCACACCACTAACCACTAACTAGCACATCGAACTAGTTAGAAGCTTTAATTTATACGTGTAATTTGTGTTATTCCTTCTTTACTTAGAAGATACATAGCTACATCTAGCAAGGACAATGGAGAGGACTACGCTCGGAGTTTCCCTACCCTATCATGTGTCAGAAATTTATTTATTTATTTACTTTACTCCAAACATACAATATCCTTACAGGCTAAACCCAATGCGATAGGGTAGAAAACAAAAATAAAATAAAAAAAAATTGTCTCACTGTCCATACCAAAGCAAATTCTATACCAGGTGTAAGGGACGATATACCGAAAACTGAAACAGTGAATTCAGCCTATTATCACAGTGTACCTACTTACTACATACAGTGGGTCAACGCCCATACATTTGACAGGTCCTATGAAATGTCAAAATTGGTAACACTTGTCAAAGGGTTGTCACATAAAATAAATTACACAAACTTTATCAAACAAACGTCCAAATTAATTAACGTTTTATATAAACAGTGACACGCAAAAAGAAAACCACGCATGCGTAATTTTGACGATTGACAAAATAATGCAAAGGTATGTAGCAGCAGTTTCGCCATCTTATCCTGGAATATTCTAACAATATTTAAAACTACAAATTTTGTTGAGGTTACAGTCGCAGTGGCTAACGCTTGCGGGGGTAGGTAAGAGTCATAAATTATTATTCATGGTTATTACTTCTATGGTTTTCGTGGGTGCTGATGCCGGAAATATATCCTAAGTATTCCTCGATAGTTAAAGGCGGTCAAAAAAATTTACCAGTTAAATGAGATTTGCCAGGTAAAACGTGGTCCCTATCTTGGTGTTTGAGAATTGATCTTGTTTTTGTAATCAGCGTCCCTGAAAATCATGGATTTGATTCATGATGGCTAATTTGAATTTTTTTATGGCCGCCATCTTGCATATAGATTTTGACCTCATTTTTGGCATCAGCATCCCCGAAAACCATGGAAATGGCACCCATGATGGTTAAATTGAAATTTTAATAGCCGCCATCTTGGAAATGGATTTTGACCTCAATTTCGGCATCAGTACCCCCGAAAACCATAGAAATGACACCCGTGACGACGAATTTGCGAATTTGACATTTTTGTAGCCGCCATCTTGGATTTCAATTTTGACCTCATTTTCGGCATCCGCACCCCAGAAAACCTTGGATTTGACATCTATGACGACTAATTTACTAATTTTCATGGCCGCCATCTTGGATTTCGATTTTGACGTTATTTTCGGCATCAGTGACCCCGAAAACCATGAAATTAACACCCATGATGATTAGATGAAAATTTTGATGGCCGCCATCTTGGATTTGGATTTTGACGTTATTTTCGGCATCAGTGACCCCGAAAACCATGAAATTGACACCCAGGATGATTACATGAAAATTTTCATGGCCGCCATCTTGGATTTGGATTTTGACGTCATTTTCGGCATCAGTGACCCCGAAAACCGTGGAAATGACTTCCCACGAACAATAATTTGAAAATGTATGTATGCCGCCATCTTGGATTAGTAAACAGACTTTATGATAAAATTCTCGTAATAGGTACACATACATATCAATAATAAATTAATATACGAGTAATTTCTATGAACGATATCAATCAAATTTGAAATCAAAAAGTGCGAGCCCTGGAATTTATGTCCCGAGTAGCAGTATGGCTACTCGGGACATAACCTCCGCCCCTTCACCCCGCAACCCCCCGCACGATTGCTCTGTGACAATGTTCTACGTTGACCGACTGTAAGGAGTAAGATATAGGTAGACTGTGCTATTATCATATATTATCCTGAATTGAAAATAAGTGGAAATTTTCCGACTTTTCCGATTTTTCTTTTCATAAATTTTATATTTCTCCGCTGTAAAATAAGCAATCCCATTAGTATACACAGCACGTTGCAAAAATGAAATGTATTTTTTTATAAATCGAAAAATTCGAAAGATTTCGTTGATATTTTCCACGGATTTTCAATTCAAAATAATGAACTTAATTCACTATGTCAATTTTTGGTAACCTGTCCTTTACGCTCAGTTTATTTACCTTTGAAAACACTTATTGAAATACAATAAAACATAGGCAAATTAGCAATTTCCAGGAAATACGGAAAATTCCGAGAGAAGAAAGCACTTATTATCGATTCATAATAATGGGCTAAATTCACTGTTTCAGTTTTCAGTACACCGTCCCTTACGAGTACACCCAGTAGATAGCTATTCTTGTAAATTCACTCAGATGATCTGCCACACCTAGTTCTAGGGTGATTATTCGAAACTTCCTTTAAAGAAATTAACAAATCATTGTTTTCCTTCGTTGTGAACATTAATACTAGTTTCAGATTGTTTTTATTCTTGTCGTATTGCTTGACGGCAGTAGTATAGTTTGATTTTTCATTAATAAAATAGGCATGTTGACAGCATCAATAAATTGCAAATGTAGTTAGTCTGTCAGTTAGAGTTTTGAAAAACAAGTATTTTTTCTTTTGTTAAAATCTATGAATATTTGGAAAGATAAAACCAGATAAAATGCATCAAAACTCGAAAGTGGGGGCTTGTGACGTCAGAAGCTAGTCAAAATTGTACTTGCTTGTGACGTTTTGCTAATTTAAAATTGTCGTATCTTCGTCAATTTTTTTACGTAACAAAAGAAAAAACACGGTTCAAATTTTGTTGATAATCTAACTGACGGACTAATTAGATTTTTTCAGTCAAATACTTGATTGAAGTTTGAAACATCTGCATTTAGAACTTTGGGATGATGATCATGACGTTCTTATTTTTTACAAACATTTTTCGAATAATCACCCTCTAACCAACTGCTAGGTGCAGGCTGCACCTAGTTGTACCCGGCTAAAACTAGGTGTAGCCGCACTGCGGCTATTAGCCGTAACATATACATATTACACGTGACTGTGTACACTACATAATGTTAAACGTTTACATTTTGACAGGGTGTCTTGGGATTTTGCTCTAAGCGCCACGTTGAGAATTCAATTACGTATGGCACGTGGAGGTTTATTCTTAGTTCCAAACGGCACGTGTATACATAAAATAAGATAATTATTTGCACCTGTATGACTGAAATCAATTGCTTTATTATTGATTGACAGTTTCAGACCACTGCAGGCTATAGATCGATGAAATTATGACTAGGAACTACTAATAAAAAACGTTTTACTTACTTGACATATGATTTGGTTCACTTCAAGCGATATCAGTCCACTGTGTAGTATCGCTGAATGGATTATCAATATCAATTTTTACAGGCGGAACACATTAATAATTGAAATCTTATATAACACTGTTCCTGCGAATAAATGTCTATTCTATAATATTTCCGTTTTTTTGGCTTCCGTACCCAAAGGGTGCCAACAGGCCCCTTTTACTATGCCTACGCTGTCGTCAGTTCGTCTAACACAAGAGTATTTCGGAAGCCGTAAGTGTGTGGCCCAGGTGCCGACGGGAGCGTTTAGCGGAGCTGGCAGCAGAAGCGTCTTGGTGGCCCAGGTGCCCTACCCGCTTCGATATGTGTAAGCCCTTCCAAAAAAACCAAAGAGCGTCTTCCTTATAAATGTAGGTAAACGCTGATGTTTCATTTGAATGTTCCCCACCTAAGACGAGAGCTAAGAGGTAGCCGGGGAGCCCTCCATATAATAATTCAATTACAATAAAAAAAAGCCTTTCAAAAAAAGTTAACATAAAAACATTAGTGACAGCATATCATGGTTTAGTTGCTTCCTCACTAAGATTTGGTGTCATATTTTGGGGAAACTGCAGTGAGAGAGAAAGAATATTTAGGGCCCAAAAACGTTGCCTTAGATCAATGACAGGTCTTAAAACCACAGAAACCTGTAAACCTGTTTTTAAATCTCTAAAAATACTAACATTGCCATCGTTGTATATACTAGAAGTTGCCCTATTCGTTAGAACAAACAAACACCTATTTACATCAGTAGTGGATATAAGACAACGCTCAGGACCAATAAGATCACAATATAAAAATCAACTCTACACAGGTGGTTACAAAACGTCTTTACTTAATAAAAATATTTTAGCCATGGGTCCTCTTATATATAATAAACTACCGATACATTTAAAAGAATTACCCATCAAAGTTTTTAAAAAAAAGTTAACAAAACTACTACTGGACAAGTGTTATTACGCAATTAAAGATTTTGTTGATGACAAAACTTTCTGTTAATAGGTGTGTATGCTGCTTCTTTGTGATTTAATTTATTGACATTTGTATGTTTAGTTTTATTGCAAGTCTAATTTATTTTATTTTGCTGCCATTTTTTTGAGTTAATTTATTGACATTTGTAATTTGGTTTGTTCACAATTGTAGTTTAATTTATTGACATTGTACTTAAATTATTAGCCTAGGATTTAATTCCGAAGATTTTATGAATGATATGAGTATATTTAATAATGATAGTAATGTTGCTTACCTGCCTACCTTAGCCTTTTTCATGTCTGTTTATGTTGTTTTTGCTCTATTGTTAATTTATAGTCTTCAGAGTGTTTATTATCATTATTGTCTCAAGATAATTAAATGCTGGCAAGAAATAATGTTTGCATCTATGTTTTTACAAATAATATTTGCATGTTAATGTACTAGATTAAATAATTTTGCATGCCGTAAGGTAAAATGTATCGGGACTCTCCTCAAAATAACCATCATATTTGTATACCTACATTATTGGCAAATAAATGATTTCTATTTCTATTTCTATAAAACGAGATCAGCTCATACTGGAAATGTACAGCTTGATATATAGCCGTGGGTTTACCTGTGGTTTTTTCTGTGTTTCTATTTTTCTGGGTAAACCCACATTTAAGTGGGGCTAGCTTCTTCTCTTCCTTTAACCGCTAAAGGCGGGTACAGACTGCTGTAACGTAACATGCAATGTAACATGAAAGCAGCATTTCATAAGTGTGGACGTAGCGCGCGCACGAACCGAGCATGTACCTACTCGCATCTGTTTCCGGCATGTGCGCGGCGAACATTTCGAACGAACGAAACGAACGTTCCGCAGTACAGACACACACAACCCGTCCACATTGGCGCTCCGTGCACACTGCGCGCCCCTTTGTGTTCGGCGAAAAAACCGACAAATGGCGGATCGAGGTGCGCACGAGTTAAAATGCTCTGTTCGTGCGCGCAAGGCGTCCACACTATGAGAATTCTGTTGCATTGCACGATACATTGCGACAATGTGGACGGCAAATTCTTTCATTGCGTGTTACATTGCATGTTACATTTCGTAAGTCTGTACCCAGCTTAATATTCCAGCGCCACCGATCAGTGGCAGCTATTGTTTATCTATTGTGTCTCTGAAACTGGTTTCAATCAGTTAAAGAGTAAATAACAAAACATAGAAAACATTACTAATATAGAAACAAACAAAAATGACCGCAATTTCTACCCAATTATTTATGCCTACCCTCACCTAAGCAAAAGTATCCTTAATAATGTACCTCCAAACCGTTAGCTGGGCAGTCAACACCTCATCTGACAACCAATTACAGTAATGACCTCTCCGATTAGAGTATCAAATTATTTCGACACTTTTTCTGAGCGATTTTAACCAATTTCCTGAAGCACTTGGCTTGTGGCAGCAGATCTAAGGATCGAGCAAAGTGCCTTTTCATCTCTATACCAGACGGGCGCACTCTTAAACGCGAGCCGCTGTCGTCCTGTATACGAAGGGTTCGGATGCAGTCAGCACTCTGAAGACTTGGGAGTCGAGGATGCGAAATGAAAACACTAACTTTTGCTGAAAACTTGTTCTATACTTATTTTCACAATAACTTTTACATAATAGAATAATAGAGCCGATAACTAACGAACTACAAGCAAAATATTCGGTAGCTTAGGTACCGCCAATCTTTACCGTAACGAGACCTTCTAAAAACAGGCTCGTTCCTGACTTTATTTTTAACTATTTTTATTATGCAACAGACAGTTTTTGCATAATTACACAGGTATTAAAATAGTAACATACAAGTGTTATATATCATTTAACAGGTCTTAACATTCTCTACAAAACACCACAAGTCACTTTTCAATCTAAGGGTCTATTACATAGTTATTACTAGATAAACGGGGAAAATGGTGTCATTTACACTTTGCTGTAAGAGTAAGTATCCATTTTCGGCTACATGTCGAACTTATTCACCTAGATACTTTGTTATTCAACAAAGCACCCTTGAGACTATACTATTTAATTATTTCTAGGTGAATAAATTCCATAGCCGAAGTATGATGGTACTTTGAAGATACATGTTAAGACACAAAACTATACAAAATTACGAAAATTTAATGAATTTACTTTTAACTTTAAATTACTTTAAATGACTTTACGTGGCAATATGGAAACTACTGAAAAGGGTTAACCTTATACAAAACGAAAACAAGTCAACAAAACAATGACTAAAACATTAATCAAAAAACAGTGTAGAACTTATCAAATAATCGTCCGATTTTCACTGACTCTATTGATTTTACTGTTACAAATCACTTATTCACTTTTCACTCACTATACGCGTTTTCGGTGACGCGTCGTCGCGAACAATCTCGTTTTAAGATTTGACACCAATTAAAACGTATTGTATCCTAATCAATTTCGATATTTAATGTTGCTTTTTTTTGTTAGTCAATTGTTTTATTGTTTTTTTTTAAGTACTACTATGCTAGAAATATCGCTCACAGCTTCGCCCACGTGGATGTCGTTTATCGCGTAGATATTTCGCAGTTTTCGGGATAAATTAGTCTATGTGCTTTTTCGGATTCCAGACTATCTCTGTACCAAGTTTCATCAAAATCAGTTTAGCGGTTTAGGCGTGAAACAGACAGACAGGCAGAGTTACTTTCGCATTTATAATATTAGTAGGGATTTTGGCAAACAAGCCGATGGTCCACCTGATGGTAAGTGGTTACAGCCTCCTATACGAATACAAGGTGTGACTTAAATAACGCACAACCTCTTAAAGGGTGACTGTACTCATCATTATGAACAACTTTTACTCATCTGCCATCATCTGCCTAGCCTTTTCCCAACTATGTTGGGGTCGGCTTCCAGTCGAACCGGATGCAGCTGAATATCAGTATTTTACATGGAGCGACTGCCTATCAGACCTCCACAACCCAGTAACTGGTTAATACGATACTCTTGGTAAGACTGGTTGTCAGACTTTCTGACTTCTGACCAACAGTAACGACTGTCAAAGATCTACAAATGACAGCCGGGACCAACGGCTTTACGTGCTTTCCGAGGCACGGAGGAAACTCGCTATGGTAAATGGTCACCCATCCACAGACCAACCTCGGCAAGCGTGGCTTAACCCGGAAGATCGGTCTATGCGGCTGTAATTATTTAGCCACGAGCTCCTCGATTATGATTTGCTTTGTATAGAGTCAATTAATTTATTCACCTGACAGACAGAACTGTGTTGCTGGGGAGTTTGTTGCGCCGTTTGTTCTATGAACAACTTTTACTATGGGACAAAATTGAACGCGAAAAAAAAACAGCTGTTCCCTACATTTTGACGAGGTTATGCGAACATAAATGTAGGGAACAGCTGTTTTTTTTTTCGCGATTTCATGTTTGTCCCATAGTAAAAGTTGTTCATAATGATGAGTACAGTGACCCCTTAAGAGGTTGTGCGTTATTTAAGTTACACCTTGTATATGTATACCTACAACATCAAGAGGATTGCTAATTAATTGCTAACTTTATCTATAGACAAAGTTGGAAAGTGTCATGTGCTAGTAATTTTACCGGCACCCATACGTTTCAAACCAGAACACAGCAATGCTGTTAGCGGTAGAAATAGTAGTAGTAGGAGGTATTACTTCTCCGAACGAAGACTTTCACAAGGAGCTCTACTACTCTTGATTGGGACATTGTAATTTAAAAGTATGTGTGACATTTTTATATTTTTGTTTTTACTAATGATCCGATGTACCAGTGGCGTAGCGTAGTGGGCGGGCGGCAGTTGCGGAAATTTTGAATTTACAAAATGAATTTGAAGTTACAAAAACGCAATGAATATCAAACGCACACGACCACCTTGGCTCAGCTGTGTAGCCGATGCACAACACACCTGTGTGTGTTGTGCATCGGCTACACAGCTGTGCTGTGCCTGTGCACAATCGGTTACGTGCATTACATTGCGCGCTAAAAAAACAGCGTTTTTTATGCCTAAAAATAAAATTCGATTCCCAGCAATTATTTTTGGTCAATGTAATTTAGTTTGATGTACAGAGTGCGTAGATTTCGGCTGTGTGATGGGTCTTTTTACACCCTGTATTTTATTTGTAACCTGTACAATACACATAATGCTGATTGTTTTTGCCGAAAAGTTATTTAGAATTACTGTATATTTTACTCTTTTAAATTGAAATACTTCAATAGAGGACGGCGAAATTATCCTCCGCCCCAGGCGGCTGAAACCTACGCTACGCCACTGCGATGTACTCTTCGAAAGACTGAATCCGTTTGTTACTCGATGACAAACTACACTTAGTGAAAACGCCGGTAAACACCCTAGATGGACATACATCGATGTTATTGGTGATGTTCTTTAAAAAGGACATGACATGTGTGTAGTTCTCTTAACCGGCGTGAGTGTATGACAAGATATTTGAACGGGGTCGAAGCGAAAGGAGTATGTAATGATCGTAGCATGTGGCGTTCTATAGTTTCTGCGTAAACCCATGGAAAAAAGGCGTGAGTTTCTGTATTTATGTACCTATGTATGTTTATGAAAAACTTTGAGTTAATGGCAAAACAATTAGGGCTTTAAAATGGCGGCGGCAGGACGCATTCAAGTGGTGACAGCAGGTGGAGCAGAACCCAAATACATAAACTATTTAATTTCGGTAAACGATGTGGACAGTTTAAAGGATCACAGGTACATTTTACGACCCATCTCCTTATTTATTATTCTCCTAGCTGCCAGGTAGGACACCTACGGTTGTTGATATACGATACGAAACGTTGGGTATCAATATTCAATAGCCTAGCGTTTTCTAAACTAGATTGAGGTTGGCTTTTAGCCTAAACAGATGCGGCTACATGTCAGTATCATACTACACATAATTATTAGCCAATTAGAGCGCGATCACACGTGTACGATTTTTTTTGGCGCGTGTCTGCCCGCGCCTCTCTTACGAGTCGCTCCCTCCTCAGAAACTTTGGAATTTAATAGTTAGTCCCTTGCTTAACACATTCAGTGCCGGGAGCCCACCAGGGCACCCTGTAGTCGCATTCGCCATGCCGGGTGCCCTCGTGGAAGGCTCATTTTAAATGGAGTTTTCTTAGAAAATACACCGACATGAAACAAGCAAACACCTATTTTACGACGTAGTAGCGTATTTTTCACGGTTTTTAACCTAATGTCAGGAATCCTCCTTGAGGGTTCACTCTTAGCGCAAACATAATGCCGAAGAACCTCCTGGAAGGTCCACAAGCAATAATTATGTATGGCGGCATTGCGTATGAGCTCCATGAAAAGTGAGGTGGACTCGATTGTGTTAAGTTTGGCAATTCTTCGAGCTATGGCGGTAACCGTTTTTTTTTTTTTTATTTTTTTTTTTTCGTGGGAAAATCCTCATGGATGCCCTTCGCCCGGGGAAGACGAAGGGGTATGCCGGACTCTTACCGGCTAAAAACCCACGGTGTTCCTTCTTCTGACCCTTGGCCGGGATTCGCAGCTGCATGCACCGCAACCCCGGCAGGCCTCGGTCCGCCAGCCCCTGGCGGACATGGCGGTAACCCTGGTTCTCCTGCGGATCTCATCATTTTTGTTAAGATCAAGTAGCGTAACTCCAAGCATAGGCCTCCACCTTGTGGCTGGATATCGATATTATCTAATACAATATACCTACCTACTGAGATAAAAATACGTCACACATGTATCTCTATGATGCACTAACAACAGTGTTAGATAACATTACCAATCACCTAAATGAGGTACTGGCGAATATTTCATCGGGTATCGAGTAAAATGGAGTGGCGAGCGACGCAGCCAACCGCGATCACTGTCATCCAATTAAGGGCCGCTGCTCTCTTTTATCTGACCTTGATAGAACACAATATAGGTTTGTTTCAACTAATATGTTTGATAGACTAGACGAGATTATCTAACCATAATAATAATGATTTTCTGTGTGCGAACCGGCTGGAAAGACTAGAATCCCACCAAACAAAATATTTACAAGTCTCTCTATGCAATCTTTCCACCGTAAAAAGTTTTGAAATCTCATAGAAGCCAAGTCCTATTCAATTTATTTTGTAGTTATTTATCTATCTAGTGACTGTATCAATAGTTTTATTTCTATTATAATTATAATGAGCGTTGAAGGTCCACTAAGAATTGCATTAGATACATAGCAGTCAGCAGCAAGCAGTCATTACAACTTAATACTTTATAAATATTTTCTTGCATCCATTAAAGTCGTAGAAAATCGGTTTAAAAAACTCAAAATTAGAAAGAAAGAAAGAAAGAAAAAGTATTTTATTCTTACGCCCAAACAGACGCACAAGCATACTTAAAATTATTACATAATTACACCTACATATAATTAACAATTCCTTAATTTAAACATATAATTGCCTGGCAACCCAAACACAAAAAATAAAAATTAAACTGTGACTTAATTAGTAATCTATGCAAATCACGTTTGCATATTTAGTCTGTGGTTACACTGGTTACCTAGACATCATAACAATAAAAATACTTAAATCAAATTATTGAATACTTGAATTTGCGCGTCGCATGGCACATAAGAATTTAGGTCGTTGCTCAGCTTTATGCTGTGACTTTAGACGAGCCTAATGCCAACAGCGCTGATTTTCAGCAACAACCTTCGAGTGACGTAATGAAGCACAGCGAGGGAGAACCAGAAAAATAAAGTGAGTACTATTATAACATGTACCGAACTGTTTGTAAAATAGAATAAAAAACTGTGTAATGTGCTGTGTCAAATATAATACATACAAATATTGTTATTAAATAACCAATTAATTGCACTTCATAATAAGAACATAATAAAACATGACAGACATCAAAACAAAAACAATAAAGTGGTCGGTGCCCATTGTTGCAATTACCATATTGTTATAAAATTAACAGTTTCAAAAGTCGGTGCTAATCTACGTTTAACCAAATTGAAGGCACCGACTTCTAAAACTGTTAATTATATAATGACTAGAGCTCGCCAGCGGCTTCACCCGCGTGGTTGTCGTTTATCGCGTATTCCGTGTTTTTCTCCACTATAATATGCATGTATCATACATATAAATCTTCCTCTTGAAACACTCTATCTATTAAAAAAAACCGCATCAAAATCCGTTGCGTAGTTTTAAAGATCTAAGCATACATAGAGACAAACAAACAGCGTTTGTTTTATACTGTGTAGTGATTTATATTTATCTTGTCCGTTTTTGAAAGTCGGTTTTATTTATTGTTTAAAAAGATTTTTCTGAATGTCAAGTTTTTAATATTGTTTCTTGGAATATGGGGTTTTTGATTAAAGTTTTGTGATATTGACCTTACTCAACTTAACATACCCTGTATTTCCTAAAAGAAAAGTTATCACACTAACATTTCATGATAAAAAACATCAAACAAATAGGTTCCGGTGTTTACGCGGCAATCTCCTTATTTTCCGTGAAATAATTCTTCATTTGTTCCTTGTTGTTCCGCCATCTTTCTTTTGTTGTCATTCCTGTTTTCGAGTCCCGACGGAACTCGTAGGATTCGGGACATAGCGGGAATTTCGCAGAAAATTTCAGCTCGAATTGTAGCTGAATTACCAGACTATTTAGAAACGAGCATGAAAGTAAAGTTTCGAATACGTTTTGATAAATTACACTCGGGAGCAATGAATTCGAGTCACCCACATAAACCTTAATATCTTTGAAACTAAGGAGGCATTTATCAAACATCAATAAGTAGTCCGTAACTATTGACCAGATAAGCTAAATGTGACCTACAAATATGACACATATGATACAATGTTCAATAATCTTGTCACTATTGATATGGCGGTGAAATGTAAATGAACTATTGAATAGTTTAGAGACCGAATTAGCTTAATGAACAGTTAAATAGGTTGGTGAAATACGCCCTTAGAATGCTATCTTATTCAAATAAAAAGTATTTGTTTAGTTTTGTTAACTTTTGTTTTTATTCGATACTTTTTGGAAGTTCGCGTCAATTATAAATTATTATGATAGTAAGTTCTAGGAATAAATATTATACGAAGTATTAATTATAATAAGTACCTTATTTAGTATCGCACTTAGTATCTTTATTTTTCTTAAATGTAGGTATATCTGTTGATTGCTTTATAATATTCATTTCCAAACTATCACGAAACAATTAATATTTTTTTTGTACATGACGACACCCAGATTGCTTTGATAGCACAAAATACGAAATAATGGTTTTCCTGTGATGTCATATACCCTAAGACATTCTTTGAATCAAGACCAATCCGACGACACCTCAATTGTTGAAATCAGTTCAGTAGTTTAGGCTGTGTGGAGATACAAACTTACATACATAGCCAGTGAGATACATAACCCTCTCTGCCGCAGTCGGGTAAAAAGCTATCTAGTTATATTTCATTGTTTATAGGTGCAGTGCAAACCACAATAAACCATTTTCCATTCAAGTCAGACTCGGATGAAAACGTAAAAGTTAAATAAACCGCGAAATGATTCCTGAAACTAGTTTCATCTGGTTTTCAGCGAGATATTACTGTTTCGCTTGTTTGAACTATTTTCTGAATTGTACACTTGAATTCGGTATTGTTATAGAGTTTTGGCGATTAAGGGATTACATAAAGTGGTTGAAATATTTCCAATCTAAGCGAATTTAATCTGAAAGTGTTATCAATTTAAATTGTTGAACTATAACACTTTTAATTGTTTTACAGGTGAGTATTAAAACCCTTTTCAACTTGTAATTAGTAGGTAAAATAGTGCGCATCTATTATATTGGAGTAGTATACGAGTATAAGTAGTTAACTTGTTGAGACTAGTGTAAACACCAACTGTTATGTATTCAATTACCTATGTGTGAAAATCTGTAATTGGCTTTCTGCTTTCCTACTATCGCTACAACTGTATGCTTAGCTGTAGATTTTCCGTTTATAAATAAATAAATTGATAATTTAACCTGGGATAATCAACCCATTTGTGTTCCACTGCTGAGTACGGACGTCTTTTCAGAATGAGAAGAGCTATAGTCCACCGCGCTGGCCAGCCTTTATTTTTCGTGTGTTTGTCCTCATTGGATACCCTTCTTCTGGGGAAGGCGAAGGGTTATGCTGGACTCTTAGCGGCCAGAAACCCACGGTATTCCTTCTTCTGACCCTTGGCCGGGGTCGCGGGATTCGCAGCTGCATGCACCGCAAACTCGGCAGGCCTCAGTCCGCCAGCCCCTGGCGGACCTTTCCTTCTGTTGGGCCTTGCCCCATGTCCTCCTGAGAGGCACGCACGGAACACATGCGCGCCGCCTTCTCGGGCCTGTTACTGGTCATTAGGGTGGCCGAAGATAGTCGCGCGCCGACCAGCGGCGCCCGGTGCGACTGGCGTGGGATGGGAGAGTGGCCGTTGCCTCTATCTCCCTCTCCGCTACCTCTTTGGTCGCCATCACCACCTCGCAAAAGGAGGCGAAGGCTTCCCACGCACTCTCGCTCCCGACCGATGTACAGAACCACGGCCGGAAGCGAGAGGTCACCACCGACTGCCGCGACCAGTTCACGGCAGTCGCTGCAATTCGGAATCTTTTCGATAGGCAGTTATCGACCGATTCATTGTTTACGATTCTCGTAACGGGAGAAAATGAGATAGCTTACCGAATCGTTCGACAGTTGAATAATCGAATCGTGCTGAATGTACCTAAGGGCTGGTATGGGTTGCTGGACAACACACACGATCGAGAACTTTCTAGATCCCTCTCTGGTGTGCAGGTTTCTTTCAAATCCAAGTCCTCATGTATTTTAAAGTAAATCGGATACTACAGACGATTGCCTAAGGTGCTTAGTTTATGAAAGCGGCTCAACGAGTGTCTAAGCCGGTTAGGAAGAGATTTAGACGATAAACAAGTTTTTCTTTGCATTTTTTTTTTTTAATGATTTGAGTTTTCCTTTCTTTAATGATCGCCTTGTGGTTCTGTAAAGGAGAAGCAACCCACACAACAGCATTAGTAGAGTTCCTTGTGGAAGAGCTCGTCCAAGGATGACCACCGTACCAATTTATGCCTCCAATTAACATTGCTGTGTTCCGATTTGAAGGGTATGGTGGGGTTTAGACACTCAATAGATATTGACATTATGTGGTCTATTCTGTATAAATCGTCTTTGACTAACGGTATTCTCCATACATTTTTAACATTAATATCGTCGTTGTACTTGCCAAAACCCATATGTGCACGGCCAAAAAATCTGACATGTGCACGAAAAATACAAAAAAGATATATATTGAGCTTAAGAAGTAACAGTAAAAAACTTTTTTGATTACTGTTTTGCTAGCGCTTTGAATTTTTAGATTTTCTTAAACTTTTTAGTTAACAGATAAAACAGTCCGCTTCCTGAAAAGTTGATAAAATCTACGTATGGGTTTTGGCAAGCACACCGACGATGTGTGCATCTATTGAACGAATTGACCAAATAATGATAATGAGAAGTATTGAATGTCTGAGCCTTGCCTATGGGTGCCGGTGTTTTTCCAATTTTCTCTCTAAGATTGGTAACGCAACAGCAATCCTCTGAGTGATAAAGCCGGCGTTAACCACTTTCCACCAGGTGGGCCGTCGACTTGTTTGACAACCTATTACAAATACTCATAATCCCTACTAAAATTATAAATGCGAAAGTAGCCTCCACGAGTGACGATACTTAAGTACGTCCGGCGCACCCTGGGCAGTCAGCCCCGCTATCAACCTTGCTGACTGGCTAATCTTTACACCAAAGCATGTGCTATTTTCGTATAGCTCGTGCTGACACGAGACAAGAAGAATGCGAAAGTAACTCTGTCTGTCTTTCTGTAAACCGCTGAACCAATTTTGATGAAACTTGGTATAGAGATAGTCTGGAACTCGGAAGAGGACATAGGCTACCTACTTTTATCCCGAAAACCGCGAAATATCTACGCGTTAAACGACATCATCGCGAAGCTGCAGGCGACTTCTAGTATAAAATAAAAAAAGACTCATCGTTAGATGTCGTGAAAGCCACTCAACGACAACAACTGCATCCTTCTTTGCGCTAACATAAATATACTGCGATCACACATCCGTTTTCCAATCTCGGTGTTTAAGTGTTTATTGCAATCTTTCCTCTCGACGATTTATCGGTCTACAAGGAAGAAGAAATAGAAAATGTGTAGGGACTCTGAATACTGTGTGGATGTGGACCCAGCAGTAAGGGTGTCCATTAACGTTCCTAAGAGACAATTAAGGAATCATACACCGTGGGCCTGAGGTGCCCGAAAGATTTAACGCCTTTCTGATGGTATTACGAGTCAATAGTTATATCAACATAGGTTCAATTCAGTCAATTTAACTATTTTGTTTTTCGGAACAAAATTAATCAATTAGCTTTAGTACTTCCTTGTAAACAATATCTTAGGTCGAGCTGGCAATGTTTAAATTATCGTGTAAGTGGATAAGAAAACTCCTCACTTCAAGAACGTCCCCGATAATACACGACATACGACGAGTGGGGTATGGTATGACCAATGTATGACGAAAGTCGCAACGGTGCGTTCTTAGGGCTTATTGTTACCCTAGAGATTTTTCGCCTTGTGAATTTCCATAAGTAATGAATATCTCGAAAATTAAGTTTTCTTCGACGACCTATATCCTAGCTTTTCTTCTCCAATTAGGCATCAGAATCGATGCTTAAAATCTTTCGGGTTCCTCGAACCCGAGGTATATATTATCACGGTAATTTTAAGCATAGAATTCCTATAAATATCTCAATAGACACTTAAAAACAAAAAAAGATTATTTACCCTACTCAAAGTGTCTCGGTTCTAAATTCAAGTTATAATGTCTTCTCACTCCGTAAATAACAACCAGCATGAATTTTGCGAAAAGATCCTAATTAATTATAACTTCGCACACCATAACGATGCGGTAAAATGCCCGTCGCGGTGCGGTTAAATGCCCGGTGGGACATTTTCCGACGGGCATTGCCAGCTTATTGCGGTTTGGCGCCGACCCTGTTTAGCTGTCGATTTCACCAACGATTGCACTTTGACACATTGTTTTGAGGTGCACAGTACGTTATTAGTTTCTTGTATTTCAAATATCAGTCATGACAATGAAGCTAGTGATGTTTGTTGTACATAGCCTTTTCTGAACTGTGTTGGGGTAAGCTTCTAGTCCAACCAGGGGGTCTACTCCCTAAGCACGAAGTCCGTGGTTTCGGCCTTAGTTACGAGCGTTTCCTACTCATCACCTACGGACATACGGCTATTTCGGGGTCCGAACTAAGAATGAATGACAACACGATTTGACAGTTGTCCCTACTACTCGTACCTATGTGTTTTTGCCCGTCAGAAAAGTTGAACTTGACACTTGTGTTGTTCACTCCTACGTTTCGGGCTACTTTCGGACGGGCGACTAACTTCGTTGACGGACTTAGGGAGTAGGCCCCCAGATGTGGCTGAACAACAGTATTTTTCATGGAGCAACTCTATGTCTATGGGTCATTTTTACACAAAAGGCCTACAGTGCCCTCAGAGTTCAGTATAATAACCCAAGACCTCACGCTCAGCAGTCGCGCTTCCAACCACAAGACCAACGAGGCCAATATTAATGTTATGTATGTTACATAAAGATTATTACTGTCTACCAAACCAAATAAAATCCTACTACAAAACTCACGTACAAAATCGAAACCAAATCAAATTCTCCAAAGGTTTCTTGCTGCAATTGTACAGCCGCCAAGTTGCTGATTAAATCGCTCAACACAGTGCAACAATTGCTGCTATCTTGCAGTGTAGCCCGGCGGCGTATTAAGAAACCATTGTGGTATCCAGAACCGGAGCGATCTGTACCACTCGATGGTTTATAATGTAATTTACCCCGAAACCATTGTGCGGTACAGAGCTCGGCAGTTCTGTATAGCACTATGGTTTTGGGCTGGAATCGCCGATAATCTAGCCAGAAACCATTGTGGAGTACAGATCGACGCTATAAAATTATTGAGAGTTCGCCAAGATAACAGCTGGCTTATCATCATATATTTTCAACAAATGGTACATAAGTGCTGAAGATGGATTCATTCCTGATTGAAAATAACTTAAATATAATTTTTGTGTATCCTCGTTACATCTAAGCATGTTAAAAGCCTCAGCAACATTCACACGATGTCTATGGCGCCGTATTCAATGTCCAGCCGGCTAGATTGCAAATGATTTATCCCGCTTTGACTTTACTGCAATATCGCCGTATATCGTCTTTACTCTGATGTATAGGTGCATCTCTTTTCCCTCGCTCCGACCGCCTTGTCCTGTCGCTGCCGCCACTGTCTCCTCGCAACTGCTGGATCTAGCCTCAATATAGCTCCGCGTGTACAAAAAAAATTCCTCAGCAATCCAGTTGCAGAATCTTGCTGGACTACACTCGGCAATGTATTGCACAATAAAATTACCAACAAGATGCAATTTTTGTAGACCGTTTATAGGCGTTTTAATAAACAAAAGTTGCCGAGAACCAAAACATTTGGTTTGCAAAAATAAACACATAGTAAAAATCTTCTGTGTTAGTCTACAGAGAGACATCTATATAACTTAGTTTGCTCCCCCTAGGGTAGGGGAGGATGTCGCGGTCGATAACACCCCTTCAAATTTCGAGGGTAACTTTCGGGCGAAAATTCGTAGCAATTTCAACGTCCATTGATGATTTTGTTTGAGCATTTAATCGGTTGCTAGTAGATATGGAGCAATGAATAGCAAAGTGGGGTAGGTTGAGCATGTAATGTTATAAATTTGTAAGGAGATCGTGTCTGTGCATTCCAGATGTCGGTGAATTACTTTTGGAGGGCAATTATAACGAGTGAAAGTCAAAAAGTTTATGAAATATGATTTGTTTATTTTTTACTTATTGAACGGAGATTGCTGGGTGCAAACTTTGAATTGGTAAGGGTAAATGTTATGTTAATATGTTTTTACGTTGTTGTTGGATCATTTTAATGACAGTTAGGAGTTTGGCGAAGTTTTAAGCAAACTGTTAGGTATTTTGTTGAAGATATGAAAGGAAGAGATCAAGGAAAAAAATAATAATTAAAAACAACAAAGTTATACGCGATATGAGACAAAAAAAAACATAAATAATTGAGAACCTCCTCCATTTTTGAAGTCGTTTTAAAATAAGAAATAAGAAACGGGTTACTGATAAGAGTGATAAGTCAAACCTATGTTGGTGAAACAGCTGCTCCGCGTATTACCAGAAAAAACAAACAAACGCTAGGAGGAATACCAATAAGATGGTTTGCACCCCGCCATCTGTCGATTTAACCGAATCGAACCCCGTCGATCAAAGGCAGGGTGCAGGTGAACTTGATGTTGGGGAAGCTTTAAGCGCAAGCCACACCGCTAGCTAAGCTAAGCTTACAAAGCTGCGACGTCTTTTCATACTTCGGTTCACACTGCGAACTACAGAGCTGAGCTAGGCGTGGTAACTGAACTTTGTGATCTATGTGGGCTAGCTCATGATATAATAAAACAAGTATCTTCCAGTGACAGCTAGATAACGATACTGTACATTACTAGGTCATAGCTACTGATGAACCAATAAGCTTCTGTTTTCAAACTTTGTTGTTGTTGGTGGAAAAATATCACAAATCGTGATGTCGCATCCCAGAAAGAGAATACCTGGTTTTACTATACAGCAGTGGCGAAGGCTCCATACAACTCGATTCCTATCGGCTTCCCTTTAGAAACGAGTAGTTACTGGAATTCACGCATCACACTTGACCAAGATAAGCATTTTTTGGTCCGGCTTCCCTTTTAAGAAAATTCACCCTTCGCCACTGCTATACAGATATAACCAGACGATTCCCGCTAAGCTGAACGAACCCGGTCGCCCTTTTGCCTCCGTTCGCCTCCGCGCGTGTCAAACTAACATAATGTTGTCATTAGTTTTCGATGTGGATGCCCGACTCAGGTATTTTACCTCGCATAGTTTAGATTAGGTTGAATAGCTAGTTGGTTCACGCTTAGATACATGAGCTAAGCTAAACTAAGTAAGTTTAGCTCGCGATGTGACCTGCGCTTTATGTTATAATGTTTCCCTCGTTTTTCCGATCAGTAACCGTCAAGTTATTCTCTTTATTTTCCTGAATAATAAACACAATTATTAAAATCTCTTCACACACCCTTGACGCACACACATAGAAGATAAGATAAAGTTTTTACGACTACTACTGTGATCTCCTCAAATAAAGTTACGAGAAACAACGATTTTATGGAAATCCCATCAATTCGGAGAAGACAAGAATCTTTTCTACGAATTTGATAGCTTTTGTCGCAGAGCATCGAATAATCGAATAGAGTGTCGAGGTATGTATAATTTATTATTACTATAGATTTATTCAGACTAGTACAATGTGAATCTGTAGAGACTTATGTAAGAAAAGTTCAAACTGGTATAAGTGTAAGTTTTCGGTTGGAAAAGGAGATGATAAAGCAAAAATATTAAAAGCCTACTCAGTCGGTACAGGGACCCTTCGAAAATAAAACTACGAAGTTTCGGCTGACGGATCGCATGTTTACCAACCACGAAAGTGTTTCGGATCCGACGATCGATTCGATTTCGAGATTTGATATTTTGTTTTTCACCCTACTCCCGGAAGTTTATTGACATCTATTAGTTCATTGTTTGTTAATGTTTTGATGGTAAATTTATAAGTTCGATGTTCGTCGTTGTTTTATTTCGATCCGAAACTCAACGTTTGTTGTTCGGTGTAGGCCCCCAGCTTACATCTGAACTAAAGGTAATGCTGATAAAAATCAGATAGTTTTACATTGAGAAAACAGAAAATATACATGAAAAACATTTACTTTATCGCGATCTATGATGTCATCAGTTAGGTAGAGGTAGGCTTTTACCATGTTATTACTCATGTATTTGATATTTTGATACAATCTAGAAAAATCTTCCGCTATAGGTACAACCTAGAACAAATTGGAAAAACGATCGATTCTTACGTACTTTTTCTTCGAAATTGAATCTAAAATGTTGGCTTATTATGGAAGCTATAATAAGGTTAGTCAGAAAGGGGGTACTAATCCGCAGACCACTTAAAGTATCACTGATGACTATTTTAAAACAAGTTTTAAAATTTCAAAATTCGATAATTTTTATTTCCCTGCTAAATTAATTTTATTTTAGTTTTTTTCAAAAATGTTCCTCATCCCTGTTTTAGTTGCGAATTCAGACAATGGAGCTTCTAATCTGTGACACCAAATATGCCCTTAGATGTAAACACAGCTGACCATAGCTGAGGATAGACAGCTTTTAGCGTATTTTTTATGAAATCTTTGAACAGCTATTTCTCTTAAACTATTGACTTTTGGAGATAGTTATAGAACAAGAAGTAATTCATTATTATGGGTACTCTAACACCCTTTTGGATTAGTACTCCCTTTCTGACTAACCGGCTGTATAAGGCGGATATTAGTGGAAACGCCAGCAAAATACATACATCGATGTTATTGGTGATGTTCTTCAAAAAGGACAGGTGCGTCGTACTCTCAACCGGCGTGCGTGTATGACAAGATGTATGAACGTGGACGAAGTGAAAGGAGTATGTAAGGATCGTAGCATGTGGCGTTCTACAGTTTCTGCCTACCGCCATGGGAAAAATGCGTGTCTATTTATGTATGCATTGTAGAAGCTTATAATAGTTTATGTTAACATGTTTTACAATATTTCTAGTTTTGTTATTAGTCTGTAAACGAACCTTTTCGAACGAACCGAAAAATAGTATGAAAGAAAGAAAGAAAACCAATTTATTCGGCATGCAAATCGACACATACATGTTATAAAGGCAACAGGTGTAACAGTACCTCAAATAAAAATAATTAACAAGCACCACGTTTATTACACCTTAAACTTTTACTAGACTGAAATACAGAAATGTTGCCATATTAAATATTAGATATTATTTTGCATACACTTTTAGATTGTTCCATATTTATTACGAGTTTATTTATTTTCTTTCTTTACACACACTTCACATATACATACACATGTTGGTTTGAGTGAACGGGCATGACCGCTGACTGACATCCGTGGAGCACAAAGGTTCCAGACGAAAACCAGCGTCAAGTACATAAAGTGCTTGGCATTAAGCTGATCTGGACACCTTTTTGGTTCAGCCGTGAGACACATACCCAAGACTTTTAATTTTTTATTTATATCACTTTTTTCACATGTTGTGTCTCTTTGTGCTGTGTCCAAATAAATGATTCTTTATCTTTTATCTTTATCTAGAAATGCGTCGCATTCACACGTGAATGGGTCATTACTCAGAATAATGCTGAGTTGTTGCAGCATTGGAACAATATCGAGCAATTTCACATAAATGGCGAAAAGAACAATTCCTAAAAGTCACGCCATTTGTTTCTACTTTAAGCGCAGTTCTCCCGTGAGGGGACGGGCTAGATTATAAAACTTTCGGCCTGTCCACATCTCCACGTCACGACGTCGTCAACGTGGAACGGTGCGGTGACGTGCCACGGTGCGTTGACGTAACGTGCAAATTTACGTTACCGTATCGTAAAATGCACGTCAGGATCATTGTTTGATTTATCGTTGACCATGTAGATCCTGAATTTTAATAAGAGAAACAGTAAGGTATGGGTTTAAAGCATCGGAGCACATAGACGGCGACTAACTCGCGGGCGTGGAGAGCGCGGGCGGAGTGCATATACGTGTGCGCGCTTGCGGCTAGAGGCGGAACGTGTTACGATACGGTAACGTAAAGGAGATGGCCAAATCGTGCCCCAAGTAGTACAGAAATAAAAGTATTGCAGTTAATTTAAACAAAATAAAAAAAGATTTTTGAATAGGTAGCTATTTATATTTCATAGCAGATTTAATAAAAAGTACAAGTTTAAAAGTATTTTAAATGATTTCCTCTTTATTAAATTCATTCCAACCTTCCAAACAGTTCTAAACTACCTTAAATATTGCCATATAATATTAACAAAAATCAGAGTAGGGAAAAAATAGTAACTAAACGCTTAGCAGAAATTAACAAGGAAAATATTGGTAACCTAAAATATATCAAGAATACTTTTTATGATAAGTTGTCTGTAAAAGCGACCTTCTATTAATTGATTTATTTATCAAAATATTAAAGTGCGCTTACGGACAGGACTATTTGACTTTAGTACCAGCAACACTCAATAATTCTACAAGTAGATTCTATATCACTTTACTCTATGCCGCAAGTGTCAAAGTAAAAAAGTAAACCAAGTGTCAAAACTATCAAACTAATAAAGCGCGAAACACAATACAATATAACGCGACTCACGGACGCGACTAGCTGTCGTATCGTGACTAACAGCTGTTTTGTACGATCGGTTTCGGATGACCCGCAATATGAACCCTACGTTTATAGCAATAGTCTTCTCTCTCTTCTGGTCTCTTTACATAATTATACCAAGAAAGTCAAGAAAGTATTGGTGATCATAATTAACTAATCATATTAAATGTAAAATGCATAAAATAGTGCTCTTTGTTTTATTTTCAGTCTTTAATATACTACAAAAGAAGAATATTAGTAGAAAAATCATAATAAAATCAAAGTGACAAAACCAACATTTTTAAACCTTCATAACTTTTGTCCAAATCTGCAGAGCTACATGCACCTTTCATATTCTTTATACAGAAGAAATGTACTTTTAAATTACATTGATTTCATCTCTGTACTGCCTGGGGTACAGGCCTATACAATTTTTGTCCATCTCCTTTGCACGTTACGTCAACGCACCGTGCCGCGTTACCGCACCGTTCCACGTTGACGACGTCGTGACGTGGAGATGTGGACAGGCCTTTCCTCATCGCACGCTGGGAATAGACGCTTGTAAGATTCAACAAAACCCAGCACGCTTGGTGGTAGTATCATTACGGTCCGCCTGGCTAGCTACCACCCTCACATTAAAGTCCGGCGCCAAGCAGTTTACTGTGTACCGCTGTATGTGAGAGCCAGAGGGGTATAGGGGAATCTCTCTATATCTCTGTTACTTGGATTCGTGTGCTCCATCTTAGGCCCCGTCTACGCTTACCATCAGGTGCGACGAGGGTCAAATGCGACCAAGTAAAGAAATAAAAAAAAAGTTCATACTATGTTATAACATACAAACAGAAAGCAAATATTGTATAGCACAACGATATCGCGCATTTATATGGATGTCGCAGTAACATGGTTACAGCCGTGATATGATGATATTCCTAGCAATATCATCAATATCGGAAGATGCTTATAGAAAGCGTTTCATCAAACTTAAGGGGATGTTTAGAGAAATGAAAAACTTTTTTAAAGGTTGTTTGGGTTTCCAAATCAGAGTCGACGGAGCTTCTATTTCTGTCTACAGGGTTTAAAGTAACCTAGCCTATCTGTGTCGGGATGCCCCAAATTACCGAGCCCGCTTCGCTCTCTCTTTAAATTAGTCAGTTGGAAGCCAAGTTACAGTGTTTGGTTCAATACCTAACTGTATATTCCTAGGAAGATGCTGTCGAAAGTCAATCCTATCGAAAGTCCTTGAGAGTGTTGTTCATAATCAACTGTCATGTTACCTCTCCTCTAATAGCCTGCTAAGTCCTTACCAATCGGGTTTCCGCCCTGGTCATAGCACTGTAACCACTCTCGTTAAAGTAACTGATGACATACGACTGGCCATGGAAAATAAGTTTCTAACGGTACTGGTTTTATTGGACTTTAGCAGTGCTTTTAACTCAGTTGATTTTGACATCCTCTTACGTATCCTATCCTCTCTTAATGTCTCTGCACAGGTAATTGAGTGGTTCAACTCTTATCTTCACGGTCGCTCGCAGTCCGTTCGCTCAGATGAGGTCTCCTCTGAGTGGTGTGATTTGACTGCGGGTGTTCCTCAGGGTGGCGTTCTCTCTCCTCTTCTTTTCTCCGTTTTTATAAACGCCATCACTAAGGTCCTGACTTCTAACTATCATCTCTATGCAGATGACTTGCAGCTATATCGTCACTTTAAAGTAGGGGACATCGCTGAAGCTGTTGATGCCATTAATAATGACCTTGAGAATATCAACAAGTGGGCTAAGTCCTTTGGACTCTTGGTTAACCCAGCTAAATCTCAAGCTCTCATTGTTGGTGGCAGATACATGTTCAACCTTTTAGATCACCAGTCTCTCCCTCCAGTTGTGTACAACTCTGTGCCTATAGCATATTCCAAAAGTGCCAAAAATCTAGGAGTCCTTATAGATGCTAACCTCTCCTGGGATGTTCACATTGCGGAGGTGAGTAGGAGGGTGTACTGCTCGTTCCAGTCTCTCAAACGACTCCAGAAATTCTTACCATTTCGAACTAAGGTTACTCTTGCGCAGTCTCTTCTTTTACCACTATTAGACTATGCCGATGTCTGTTTTCTTGACGCAACGGAGGAACTTCTAAATAAACTCGAACGACTGCAGAACTTGTGTATCCGTTTTATTTTTGGTCTTCGAAAGTATGACCATGTGTCCGATTTTCGAGCCAAACTGAAGTGGCTACCAATTCGGCAGCGTCGGGATACTCATGTTCTATCTCTTCTTTTCTCTATTCTTCATAATTCTAACTCTCCTGTATATCTTCGAGAACGCTTTGAGTACCTTGTCCCCAGGGGTAAACCTTGTCGCACAGCTTCTTCTCTTCTGCTCCGTACTCCGCGTCACACTTCCAGCCGTTATGATGGTTCCTTCACCATTCGTGCAGTGCGTCTTTGGAACTCACTCCCACACTCACTACGTGATAGCCCTTCTCTTACCGTTTTCAAGAGTAGAATTAGGAAGCATTTCCTTTCTGAATGATTATTATTATTATTATTTATGTAGGTTTATTATATAGTATATATATATTATATATATATTTATGTAATATATTTTCAGGTTGTATATTTATTTAGGTATATTTTATTTTATAGCATAAATAAGTACTATAAATAAGACAGTTGTACACTGGAGTTTGCCCTCAACCATATATATTATCAATCTCTCTCTATCACTCAAAGGTTTGCTGGTAGAAAACTCATTTTTGAGTTAAGCTCGCCTTTGTACATCACTTCACTAAATTGTAATGTTTTTATTGTAATTTTCTTGTGTACAATAAAGAATAAGAATAAGAATAAGAATAAGATGCTAATGAAACGCTTTCTTATAAGCATCTTCCGGTCTGTGATCATATCTCTAAGAATTAACGGCTATTACTATGTAACTGCGACATGGACACGTTTACATGACGCTATGCTGTAAAGTATTGGGTTGCTGTACGCGATAAACTTGAGCGAATCTCAGAGCTATATCGCATGATTCTCCAGTGCCCGCCCCGTCTCAGTTCTACCCGGATCGCCTTCTAATAACTTGCTATACATAGTAGACCGGCTCGCGATATAGCGTATAGTCTGAACGTCATGCTTTATAGTTATAGCTTATTACGCAATATGCTTTACAGGGTGTCCTGCGTAAGCGATAAACGCGATGCGACGCGATGCTGCGAACGCCATCAAAACAATGGCATTCTCTGCTGGCGGCCTATGTAGCAATCTGCGGCGAGACGCGACGTTACGTGTATTTTCATCGCGTCGTGTCGCCTGGCGTCGCATCGCGTCGCGTATGTCGCGGCGTCTTACGGAGGCAAAGCGACGCGAATTGCGAAGCGATCCGTTGCGGTGACACGCGAATTCAATGCGATGCGGTGCGAAGCGGCGGCTTTGTCCTACGAGCTCGCGAACTGCCCGGCGCGCGCCGCCGCATTTCAGTAGCACTGTACGGCACCGCATCCAGTTCGCGTGAAAATATCAAGCCAACTGACAGCGTTCGCTTCGCGCCCCACCGCGCCGCACCGCACTCCATGTGCGTTTGGTCACGTAGGACACTTCAATAGGTATCGACTGTTTGTTGTTTTCGCGTCGCGCCGCGCCGCTTCTAGATCGCTCACGCAGGATGCCGCGTTACGCAGGACACCCCGTTACTATATAGCGAAATAGTATAGCGTAGTCTGAACTGCGTTTTACTCTGTATAGTAAGTCAACTCAATTATTTAAATCCCAACTTGTATCACATAAGTTTAACTCCCCAATCCATCATCTTTAATACATAATTGAAGCTTGCACCGAGAGACGTACTTGCCCCATCAAAATTCATCTCACTCGCTCCAGGGAGAGCATTCCCGTTTCATCCAATATTAGAACCTGTTTACATGGTACGTAATGAAAGAGCACACGTCTGTAGGGACCACATGATATTAAAGTGACGACATCTGTGGTCTAGTGGTTCGAGTGTCGGACTGCTGATCACGAGGTCGTGGGTTCGATTCCCACACAACACAAATATTTATGTGATGAACATAAGTGTTTGTGTTGGGCTGGGTGTTTCTTATGTATTATAAGTATGTATTTACAAAAAAAAAGTATATAAGTATTAATATCCATTGTCTAGTACCCAAAGTACAAGTTCTGCTTAGTTTGGGACTAGATGGTGCTGTGTAAAAAATGTCCCAAAAATATTTATTTATTTATTTTAAGATTTTTATTCCTTCGTATAATATTTAAGGCTTATCTTTAAAAGTATTGTGTGTAAAAAGGGCGTAAGAGGTGATAAATGGTTGTAATATTTTTGGCACGGCTTAGAGTTCTGTTTACCCCGTGAGGTTTGCGTGAGATATGGATATGCGTTCTTTATCCAAAGAGATCTTTTTTTTTCATCTTTTTGTTTTATCAGCCAGGGCAGGGCCATTTTTACTGAAAAACCGGCCAAGTGCGAGTCGGACTCGTGCACGAAGGATTCCGTACAATTATCTATAAAAACGGCAAAAAAACACGGTTGTTGTATGGGAGCCGCCTTAAATATTTATTTTATTCTGTTTTTTAGTATTTGTTGTTATAGCGGCAACATAAAAATTTCAACTGTGTAACTATCACGGTTCATGAGATACAGCCTGGTGACAGACGGACGGACAGCGGAGTCTTAATAATAGGGTCCCGTTTTACCTTTTGGGTACGGACCCTAAAAACTTACCCATATCATAAATACCAACCCTGATATTTTATCTATTCCATAATAGTAGAACAGTTTCCATTTAGTTTCTTAAGGTTTAAGGAATTCAGGTTTTGGTAATACTGAAGCCCATTTCGTTTAACGGGCTGGTGTCCGTAACTCCACGTCTAAGCGTGCGTTTGAGCGTTTTGCGTGCCCATTTCCTTAATAATCATGACTATACACGATGAATGAACGTGGACGAAGCGAAAGGAGTATGTAAGGCGTGTGGCGTTCGTGTTCTACAGTTTCTGCCCTCCCCCAAGGGAAAAAGGCGTGAGTTTATGTATGTATGTATACAAGATAAAAGTTTAATTAAAGCGCAGGCTACAATAAATGAAAAAACCGTTGAGTTGAGGCCTATTCACATACATTCCGTTCCGTCCGTCCCGAAAAAATGGAGTGTCAGTAAAAAATTGACTATTTTTCTACGTTACGTTACGATTTGATAGGGGTCAGTGATCTTCAGTGATGTTCAATGAAAATTACAACAGTGAAATAATCGGAAACTTACTCAGAAAACGTATGCATGCAGTTCATTTTTCACAAACACCGTTTTTTCACGAAATTGTGTGTGAATTTCCTTCACTAAAAGGTGAAACTTTTTTTTTTCTGCAGTCGTACCATGACAATGGTTTTGTCGACTAAAGAATAGACAAAATGACATATTGCCACTGTATTTATGTCATTTTGTCTATTCTTCTATCGACAAAATCCTTGTATACGGTGGTCTTGCTAGTCCTGCTGATGCAAAAATCAAACTCCTCAGAAAACAGAAATTATTTGGAACAGCATAACAAAAAACAACAGTTTTTCTTTATTACCCACAGTTTCCTCCAGGTCCATACATCATTTCATCAATCGTTTTACTATCGGATTTAAAAGCCGACTCGTATAAACATTCGGACGGATGTTCCTGGCTACTCTCACATTAAAACTATCCAGACAGACATACAGACATATAGTAAACAATATGTCGGTGTGGACGTCGCTATTTTGCAGGCCACACAATAGAAGACGGTATGCTGATGTTTAAAGCATCAAATATGACGGTAATTTTGACTAGTGACGCAGTCAATGTTTTTGGCATATCATCAATTTAACTTAGTCTATCGCAGTCTACTGCTGGACATCATCATCATTCAGCCGCAAAACGTCCACTGCTGGACATAAGCCTCCCCCAAGCATCGTCACATCGGCCAGTACTGTGCCTGTAGACAAATGGCAATCGATGATCGCCAGAGAATAGATACGCCAATTAAATGTATGGATATGACATAACAGATCGCTTGACCGGTCGAAAGTTTATGTCAATCCAGTACAATCTAATTGTTGTTTCTATTCTCTAGCGATAATCGATTGCCATTTGTCTACAGGCACTGTGCTTCTCACATCCAGCGGATTCCCGCCACCGTGTCCCACCTACCCACGCTGCGACTTTCGGTACGCGTTCGCCACTCTCGAACCTTTCTGCGCCATCGACCATCCGTTCTGCGAGCAATGTGCCTAGCACACTGCCACTTAAGTTTGGCAATTTGACTGCTGGACATGGCCTTTCCATACAAATTAGTTTTTGTGCAGTCAGAATTATTATAAACTGAAAGCCTATAGGTTGAACGCTTGCCTCCCATACAGGAGGGTCTATGTTTGATCCTATTCAGCACCTCTGACTGGAACACTATCCGTAGCGTCCACTAATTAATGGACGCTACGGATAGTGCTAAACTCGTTGCTGTGTTCTGGACCGACACAGTGTAGATTGTCACTGACACTCTAAGAAGAAGAAGCACCTCTGACTTTTCGCATTCACGTGCGTATTAGAATTTGATTATCACTTGCGTTAGCGTGGAAGAAAATCATCGTGAGGAATTCTGCAAACCTAAAAGGGCAAAAAGTTCTCGATGTGGTGTGTAGTCCGCCAACACGCACATCGCCAGCGTGGTGGACTAAGGTCTAAACTCTTCTCATTGTGAGAAGATGCTCGTGCCCAGCAGTGGGACAGTAATGAACTCACGATGCATGTAGATAATTTGACCTCTTAACGAGAAAAGTTTGTCCAAGTGCACAAATCAATTCTGTTCTAGCGTGTTTAGCATTTTTAAGCCACAAGGCCTGATAGATTTTTACCGTGATACTTACAGCAGCTTTCAAATACTAGTAAGGAATTGCTTCTATTAATTTCAATACTGATTATAATTTTTTTGTAATTTTTGTAAGCTACATTACGAGGATGCAAGATTATTTCCATTCCAACTCATGTTCTGCCTAGCCGTTTCGCAACTATGTTGGGGTCAGCTTCCAGTCTAACCAGATGCGGCTAAATACCAATATTTTATACAGAGCGACTGCCATCAGACCCCCGCAACCCAGTTACTGGGCAATGCCGATATCCTAGGGTTAGACCGGTTGTCAGACTTTCGGGATTCTGACTACCCGTAACGACTACCATAGGTATTAGTATAACACCCGGGACTAACAGTTTAATGTTCTCACCGAGGCACGGAGTGGTCTCAACGTGTTGCCATCATAATTATACTAACAAAATTCCTAACAAAATAATTGGACTCTAAAAGCCAGGTCCATAAGTATGACTCCCGGGACCGACGGTTTAAAGTGGCATGTAGGGGTGTCGATGTGCAACGAATGGTCACCCATCAACGGACTGACCGCGGCAAGCACAGCTTAACCTTGCGACGGTTGTTAATTAGCCACGTCCCCCTCTCCACTCTAACTCATATTACCTACGAGAATATTCTACCAAAATCTTCGCACTAAGTTTTCGGATAAACCTGTAGTCGTGAAGGCATTCGTACAGCTCGAGAGCAGGTTTAAAGCGACTTTATTAACTTTTGAACCTCCATATTTATGTCATAAGTAGTTGTAATAGTACTTATAACTCTCTTTGCAACTTCTGCTAAGCTCAGAACTTTGCTTTGCCTCACCTACCTACATGAAATTATAAAGAGTGTTTTGTAATACGTATAATATGTTTACTACGTACCTATGTAGGTAAGTAAGTAGTTATATCATATTATTATACTTCTTCTCTCGTGTCAGCCCGAGCTATACGAAAATAGCTCATGCTGTGGTGAAAAGATTAGCCAGACAGCAAGGTTGGTAGCAGGGCTGACTGCCCAGGGTGCGCCGAACGTATACTTCAGTATCGTCACTCGTGGAGGCTGTTTTCATGCACCATTATTATTATACTTATCATCTATCATTAGCTATGCCTCCCGCCACTTCATATTCGTTGGAGATACTTAGCCAGCAAATTTATTTTAAAATCAATATCTTTTCTTAACAATAAAACAATACAATCACTAGAAAACCTTTCACTAGTTACAGGTTCCAATTATTGGCAGAACAAGAAGTTGCCGTTACTTATTGACATCTTCTCACAGTATAATTCTGTTCCAATATACTCAAGTGTTCAACTAGGAATGTTTTCTCTCGATAAGTGGATAAGTAGTATAGATTTGTCTCATATAGTCATCGATAAAATTCCTAGTATCTCTAAAGCTAAACGCCACTACAGTAATTTACAGCTAAAACAGTTATGTACTTCATACATACAAGAACAATATTCAGATTATCATACAATTTTTACTGACGGTTCCAAAGATAAACATTTGGGGGGCACAGCTTTTTTGGATCCCATTCATCTGATTCACATGAAGGTTAAGATTGATTCAGATATTTCTATTATGCACATTGAACTGATTGCGATATTGGAAGCTTTATCCTATATTTTATCAATCAATGGCGATAAATTTGTGATTCTGACAGACTCCAAAAGCTCGTTGCAACACTTGGCTCGTAACACTTCTCACATGCGAGGTATTCCGACAGCCTACGTTATATATGAATTACTCTTAAAACTTCAATCCGATTCCAAAACGGTACGTCTCCAATGGATTCCGTCGCATGTACAATATGAAGAAAATGATGTGGTAGATATGCTCGCCAAACAAGCGTGTGTTGATGGTGTTCCCATGAATATCACCCCACTGTATTCGGACTATTTCGGAAAGGCAAAAACAAAGTGTTTAGATCTTTGGCAGGAGTATTTCGATGAAAGATCAAAAGAAAAGGGGATATGGTACCGAACTATCCAGCCAGAGATTTCTCGGGTTCCGTGGATTGATTGTGATCTTAACAAAAACTTAATGACTACAGCCTTAAGACTTCGTTCCGGACATATTCCATCAAATAAGTTTTATTATTTAATGAAAAAAGTTTCGTCACCAAATTGTGATTTATGTGGAGTGGTTGATGATGTCCTTCATGTCTTGATGGAGTGTGCCCGGAATGAAAATACTAGGATAAATATTTTTGGACCGTTTAAAATAAATGACATTGGCTTTTGTAACACCATTCTTGCTTTTCCAGTGTCCGATAAAGCTAAACTTTTGTACAAACTAGTGGTTAGTAGATCGTAAGCTAGTGATAAGTAACGTATTTATAAGTTATCAATTATTATCCTTTCCCGCACTGGGCGATGTGGTCGCTAAGCGACAAAGCCCTGTAAATAAAGTAAAAAAAAAAAAAAAAAAAACTATCATTATTTGACTTGGTCGCGCTTGACCCTCGTCGCACCTGATGGTAAACGCAGACAGGGTCCAAGATAGAGTACACGAACCCAAGTAACAGATATGTAGAGGGATTCCCCCTAAACCCTTCTGGTTCTCACATACACACGACGGAACACAGTAAACTGCTTGGCGCCGGACTTTAATGTGAGGGTGCTAGCTAGCCAGGCGGACCGTAGATATCCTACCACCAAGCTTGCCTGGTTTTTTTAGAATCTTACTATCAATTTAAAATACTTGTTTTATTATTTTGTATTAAAATCAATATTTAAATATTCTTATAATTACTAAATCCTAAAATTCCTGTTACTAAACTATTGTGTACTACTGTACATTCTATTTGATAGATTCTTTGTGAATTACGGTGGTAGAATGCATTGTAGAACACGTGGTATCATTTCATTACGTCATCTCCACTTTGTGTGTATGTAGAGTTCGGTGCGATTCTAAAGGTGCAGTTCCACCGGCTAGGCAAGGCGAGCCGAGGTGAGGCGAGAATTGAAATCTCGCCGGCCCATTTCCTCCAGCGAGGCGTGGCGAGAATTGAAATCTCCTCATGTACTAAAAAACCACCATCGCGAGCCATCAAGAGCTTACGCGATTTCACCCGAGCTCATCATGGCTATTAATATCAAAAAGCACTCTATGTGCACAGCAATACGCTTCAATGTTAACCAACCAACAAATATTTCAATTCCCGTCTCGCAAATCTTCGCTAATCCAGACCATTTCCACCGAAGACGCGGAGGAGAGAATTGAAATTTTGCCGTACAACTTTCGATGTTCGCCTCGCTTCGCCGTTGGAACTGCACCTTAATACGGGACGTCAATAGCAGTAGACGGATTGCAGTAACGTTTATGACAAATTACCATCAGTGACCCATTTAATTCTGTTACAAATCGTGTGGAAACATTGCAATACTTCATGTACAATTTGTTTTCGCCATTCATCATCCTAGCTTTTTCTCTTGTATATTTTTATTTTCCAGTCTTAGTTATGTAATATTGGTGATCCAGATTTTTTGAAAATAAACGTGTAATAAAGGGTTATTTCATATTAACTAGTGAAACTTCACAGGGATAGGAGCAGTGGTAAAGTTCATAGAACAGAGACAAAAAGTGGAGACTTCAAGGCGACATTTTTTTTTATAATTTTTAATATTTCCACAAAACCAGAAGACACGTTTTTTATTGTTTTCAAAAAATAAAAGACAACTCCTTTTTTGAAAACAATAATAAACGTATCAACTGGTTTTGGATAATTTTGGAAAAAAAAAAACACGTAACGAATTCAATTTGTTTTCTGTATTAATAACATTAATATTAAATGTAGGTACTTTAGTGATGAACCGAAGCCCGGGACAATTTTCCCGAAAAAAAATGTTGTCGTAAGGAAGTCTCCACTTTTTGTCTCTATTCTTTGAAGTTTAGGTAAATTAGCTCACCTTTTTCCGATCACTGGTGATGAGGTATCATTAATAAAACCCATTTAAATAAAAATACACTCGGGAGCAATGAATCCGGGTCACCAATATAATCTCAGAAAAATAAGAATGATAGCTTGTTCAAATCAAACACTTAGACAAGATAATTATTACTTATTATTAATTAGGTATGTTCTTATCTAAAGAAGAAAGAAAGAAAAGAAAATAAAGTGTATTTAATAAATAAAGTTTAGGTGTCTTGTATTTGAATAACAAGACACCTATTTAACTATTAATTTTCTAATAGCCCTGTGAAGTTTCACCAGGTAATTCTAAGTAACATCGATTTATTGCGTGGGGTATTCGACAAAATGGCTTAGTAGTCGTATCGCACGAATTCGGTTCGCACGAATCGTGCGAAACGACACTTTTCAAAATTGATTATTTAGTAGGTGGCGTTTCGCACGATGCGTTTTTATTTTCGTGCCAATCGACCACTTCATAAATTAAGTAGTGGGCTATTCGCACGAATTATATTATAAGGATTAAAAAAACCCAAGTACAGTCGCAAACATACATTATGGCATTAATACATTTAAAAATTAACAAACCACAATTCAGAATGTATAGATGTTTGAAATACATAATAAATTTTCAAATTATTGCACACACCTGAATTTTACTAATGATAGGTATAGGGAATGAGAGAAAGAAAGCAAATTAATGTTATTGCTTGTTGTCTCATTCACTCGAATTTGCTGTGCGTATATTGAATCATTCACAGCGGCAGCAACGACGAGTTATGTGTGCTAAAATATTGACGTATTTTAAAACATTTGATTTATCGCATTTAAATAAATTGTTAGCATTATATATTATGACAATTGAATAGTGTTAAGTGCTGAAAGCATACAAGGGGCGGCTGTGTATACGTAAGGAGTTAATTTTTATTTTATAATTCCCTTTATTCATTAAAATACATATAAAATTACATTTTTAAATATTTCCATATACAAAACAAAAACATTTAAAAATATAAAAATATAGTAGCCCACCGGCATCGGAAACAGGGTCCAAGCTACCGGTGGTCAGGGCCTCAGAGAGAGGAACCTCCTAACAATACGCGCCGTGTCCAGAAGTACCGCTTTCTGTATCAGGCCCTTGATCCAGCTGCCCAACGAGAGCCTCTTAAGATGTTGGTCGAGGCTCTTGGCTATTAAGCCATTGGCCGTAACGACTATCGTCACAACGATTGCTGAATCAACATCCCACATAGCGACAACCTCGTGTGCCAAGTCTTGATATTTAATTTCTTTATCTTTCTCGGCTTTCACAAGGTTCTCGTCATGCGGAACCGTGATATCAACAATCATTGTGAGACGCTCTGATCGATCTATCACCACGATGTCAGGCTTATTGGCAACAATAGTCCTGTCGGTGATGATAGATCGATCCCAGTATAATGTGACATGACCATTCTCGAGAACTGGGTCGGGCACATACCTGTAGTATGGTACTTCTGCGTCCACAAGGTTGTATTTGAGAGCAAGTTGCTGGTGGATAATCCTAGCTACGAGGTTGTGCCTGTGCAAATACTCACCGTTAGCAAGACGTCGGATAGATTCACCGGGACAGTGGCATGCCCGACAGATGTCAACCGTGCCGTCCTTCACAATATATTTTCTATAGTTGTTCGTCATCATTACTTCGTCCATAATTGCACAGACAAAACCTTCGGTTTCCCCAAATAGGTCACCGAAACGTAGCCAGGCCACGGACGCTAGAAAATCTACATCGGGCCCATGAAGGGCCCGGTAGAAGCGTCCGTGAAGCTCCTTGCTCCGCCATACCTCCTTGCGACCATTAGTATCAAGTACTACAGGCTTGCGCCAGTTCTCTTTAGCCAAGGAGAGCGGGGTGAATCCTTTGTCCACTGCGACTACATCTCGATGCATCCCCACGTCGGCTTGGGAGAAGTACTCCCTGAGACTGCACACCTCGCGGTTGTGGAGGGTCTTAGCATTTAAAAAGCCTCGACCCCCACACTTCCGCGGGATGTACAGTCTCATTACCGATGAGCGTGGGTGATGCATGCGATTAGCAGTCAGCAGCGAACGGACCCTCCTATCCAGGGCGTCAAGTTCGGTCTGAGTCCACTTGAGAATGCCGAAGGAGTACATCAGGACCGGCATGACCCAACCGTTAAAGGCGCGCACCTTATTTCCGCCTGAAAAAAGACTGTTAAATACTTTTTTCAGGCGGCCAAAGAAGCGCTCCTTCAACGATTGCTTCATGCCAGTCTCATTGACGCCTAACGCCTCCGACATATCCAAGTATTTGTAGGTTTCGGTTGAGGAGAGGGCTCTAAGTTGTATGGAATCCGAAAGTTGAGTTCCCACGGATTCCATAATCCTCCCTCGCTTTACATGCATGACTGCACATTTGTCCACACCAAATTCCATCCTGATGGAATTACTGAAAGTTTCAGTTACCTTCAGTAACTCCAGCAGTTGCAAACTGTTGGGGGCAAAGATTTTCAGATCATCCATGTAAAGGAGGTGGGATATTACCTGACCACCTCTTCTCAACCGATAGCCTAACCCCGACCCCTCCAGCAATGTGCTTAGAGGGTTCAAGGCCAGGCAAAACCACAGCGGGCTCAGACTATCGCCCTGGAATATACTTATGATAGTAATATTATTTTATAATATTATTATCATACAATATTGTGAACAAACTAAACATAGTTATAAACTAAAGCATCTCTGAATATAAATTGTAATTTACTCTTGACACTTGTACGCCACTGTACTTTTCTTTTTTTTTATTTGTGTAATTGTAATTCGTGCGAATAGCCCACTACTTAATTTGTGAAGTGGTCGATTGGCACGAAAATAAAAACGCATCGTGCGAAAAGCCACCTACTAAATAATCAACTTTGAAAAGTGTCGATTCGCACGATTCGTGCGAACCGAATTCGGGCGAAACGACTACTAAGCCAATTTCACGCCTGTTTTCCCCGAAGGGTTGGGCAGCTAGGTGTGTAGTATACACCCACATTTCGCCGTTATGTTAAAGTCCTATATAATAGGGGGCGACCCTATTGCCATCAACCGGGCACAAATCCAGACTCCAGGCTGCTACTGAGAAATTCCACACAGAAAAACCCAATAACACTTTGTTCGACCTGGGGATCGAACCCAAGACCTCATGCTCAGCAGTCGCGCTTGCGACCACTATACCAATGAGGCAGTCTTTTTTTATTTTTTACGTAGTATTTCTACTTCTTATGGTAGAAATGGTTATTCAATGGTAGGATACCCGTGCTTACCCAATTCTCTTAGCTGATTTTCCCAAATTGAAACTGAAAAGTAAGTATGTTGGCCTAGTACTCGTAGTATGGAGTTTCTTGCCGGCTCTTTTGCAAAGGACCTACTACTTGGAACCGAGCCTAGTGTTGACCTTTTGAAAGCATCAGTGATCTGGTCTACTTGAAATAAAAAATATTTGACTTTGACTTTAGTTCATCATCATCATATCAGCCTATTGCTGTCCACTGCTGAACGTAGGCCTCGCCCAAAGATCGCCAACCATCCCGGTCTTGGGCAGCCCGCATCCATCCAGACTTTATTTGATCTCTCTCAAAAGTTATAAATAAACAGTTCATAACATTTCCTTTAATAAAAATCTAGGCAACAATAATTGGTATCTGCCATTTTTTGCCGCAGTTTATGATAAAAGAATATCCATACATTTTACTTTCATTCCCAGACTAATAAAAAAGATAAACTTTAGTAATCATAATGCAAATCACGATGGCGTAATTTGAACAGAATACGAGACGTAATCGGTAAAACTTAACTGAAAATGATGAACGCTGTAGGCGACTTCTTAGCACCGAAGTTTGCTAACTTCAAAACTTTGATCTTAAAGAAGTCCTTCAGCCAATATTAAGCCGTATAATGATGCCATAATCGTAAAAGAAAACTAAAGTTGCCAATATTTTTTTATTCGCTTTAATATGGGACTTTTTTTAGGATTCCGTAGTCAACAGGGACCCTTATAGTTTCGCCATGTCCGTCCGTCTGTCCGTCTGTCTGTCTGTCTGTCCGTCTGTCCGTCCGTCCGCAGCTTAGCTCGGAGACTCTTTGTACTAGAAAGCTACAATTTGGCATGGCTATACATATTAATCACGCCAAGAAAGTGGTAAATAAAACCATGAATTTTTTTTGATCGCTTCCTTCCTTTACACTTAAAGTGGGGATGGTATTTTTTTCTCGTCTACCCCATGGTGTGAGGTGTTGTTAATTAGGTCTTTAAAAAATATTGCAGGTTTGAGTAGTCAATTTTTCGATTAAGGGAACCATTTCGAAATATTAAGCTTTAGAGTGCAAATTTTTATCAGAGTCAAGTGGGCCCCCATACCAGCTAAACGGTTAGCTTTGGATAAATGAAAAAAATCACGGTAGTAGTTTATACAACGAAGTTAAAAGGAAAACTATCATAGCTAAGTAGGCTTTACAAGTTTACGAGTCTTATCTATACTTCTATACTAATATTATAAAGAGGTAAAATTTGTTTGTTTGTTTGTATGTAGGAGGTAATCTCCGAAACTACTCATCCGATTTCAACAATTCTTTCACCAATAGGAAGCTACGTTATCCCTGAGTGCTATAGGCTACATTTAGTACCAAAAAAGTAGGGATCCGTAAATAAATTACAATAATGTAACCCTAGGTATCAAAAGTTTGCTTATAAAAGTTATTATTTGGCGTGCGCTGCGAAAACTATTGATGATACATAAAAATTATGCACTACATGTTTATAGTACACTTCATTATTAAAAAAAAAGTCTGTGAGGGTATATGTCTAACTATTATAGTGAAGTCACATCAACCAACATTTTTTGTTCAAATTAGGGCCGATTTTTCAATCGTCAGATAAATTTTATCCAAGGAATAAATATGACGGTTTGACATATTTTCTACACAAAAGCTGTCAAAACGTCAAACTAATTCCCCAGATAAAAGTTACCTGACGGTTGAAAAATCAGCCCTTAGTCGATCAAAACACGGGTAGAAACGAAAGATGAAGACATTCCTATTATGATATTAATCCTTATCCAAGTAAATAGCTTCATAATCAAGGTTGATTATGTACATGTGAAATGTTCTTTAAATTATTCGAATCGGACCTTTCGTTTAGAAGTGCTAAAAGTAAAAAAAATGCCGCGATGTCAGCGAACAGCCCAACGAACGTTCAGTCTATTAACATTCACGCGGACGAAGTCGCGGTAAAAAGCTAGTAACTTATAAAATGTACTTGGAAAAGTAAAAATTTCGTACAAATTCCATTGAAAAATTACTAAGCCCCTTCTTAGTTCACATTATTGTGCAACTACGAAACCCTATTACTGCGCGTGGCCCGACACGTACTTGGCCGGTTTTATGTTGGTGCATTTGCATTGAATATTAATAATAACGTTTTTGATTATACAGCGTGTCCCAGAAAGTAGTGTCAAGCGGAAGTCCAGAGGTAGAACATCCTTTGAGGTACCCAAATCACCCCCATGTATGTTCCGCGATTTTTTGTAGTTTTCGAGTTATGAATGTTTTTCATGTTTTTTAATCAAACTCGGACTATAACGATATTTTTGATCATAGTGACGTGAATAGTTGAGATACAGAAGTAATTATTTTTTCTAAATTAGCTGATTAGTGACCCTTTCGAATGCATACACATTTGTAACCATATATGTAACGAATGCGTTACAAAAAAATATTGAATTGTCATAAAGTTAAAATCTTGCGTGTTTCCTAAATCTTTATGATAACCTTGACCTGATACTCAAGCATCATCTGAAACAGCATGATACCCAACTTACAGTAGAGGTATTGTGTGCCTATTGATTCTTTAAGTTTATGATAAGTTGTAATGACCTTCTTCTTGTCACATGTCATCAATATCATTGAAGTCACAGGATAGTAAATTTCGAAACGATCAGACCAGTAGAAGTTGCTCATATCCCTTCGACAACCAGAAAAGAGCTGATGATCTTCAAACGGCTGAACAGATTTTCTTGAATCATAGCTAAGAACACTCTTGATAAAGTCACTTTTCAAACAAAAGAAAAAACTAAATCAAAATCCGTTTAGGAGCTACGATGCCACAAACAGACACACAAACACCCACGGTAAACTTAAAAACACCCCTCGTTTTGCGTCGAGGGTTACTAAAAAAGACGTTATTAGTTAGTTTTAATCAATTTTTTATTCACCCTTTTACAACTGGAATTTTCAATATTGTATGCTTTGAATGAAATTTTTATTGTGATGTCGTAGAAATAGCTCGATGAAATTTACAGGGTAAATAGCAGATAAAATGGATAAGTTTTTAAAATACATCTGACAATAAAAGTTTAGGGAGATTTATTTTTAAATCACCCACAAACATTTAGGAAACACGCAAGATTTTAACTTTATGACAATTCAATATTTTTTTGTAACGCATTCGTTACATCTATGGTTACAAATGTTTATGCATTCGAAAACGTCACTAATCAGATAATTTAGAAAAAAAATATACTCATGTATCTCAACTATTTACGTCACTATGATCAAAAATGTCGTTATAGTCTGAGTTTGATTAAAAACATGAAAAACATTCATAACTCGAAAACTACAAAAAATCGCGGAACATACATGGGGTGATTTGGGTACCTCAAAGGATGTTCTACCTCTGGACTTCCGCTTGACACTACTTTTTGGGACTCGCTGTATAGCGTGACTGGTTAATCACTTTACTTCAGAAAACCATGAATTCTGCTCATCATTCTGTACAACTTTTACTTTGGGACAAAATCAGAATTCGTGAAAAATAAATCTGCTGTTCCATACATTGATTTAAGCAAGCAGCATTGATTATTTTGTATGGAACAGCTGATTTATTTAAAACCTTTTATGGTAAGGATACACGGCGACACATTACACTGGACACTCAGTGTCGACACCGAGTGTCGCAGTGTGTACATCGCTGTTCACTGAGTTGCGCATTAGCTCGGGTTCAATTTCAGTGTCGCGATTGCATTGTGTCGAATGTCAGTGTCACCGTGTATATTTAACTTTAGATAAGTAAGTCCAGGACGCTGGATAGGATAATGTCCCATATCCGATTGTATGTATTCCTTGGAGAGTCCGTGTATAATAATATACTAAACTAATTTATTTTCAGACTACCTACTTTGGCCCATAGATATATACCTTACAAACTAACATAATGTTAAATAATACAGTTTATGTTAGTAATAAAACTTAAGCCTATGTTAGTAAAAACACTTCACTTGCGCACTATGTCATCCGCTGTGCGATCGTGTGGCACTTGTCCGCGGAAGCGACGAAACACCACTCCCTGCGACCAAAAGTCCTCTGCCATGACGAGGTGCAGAAAACAAGTTGGTACTCGCACCACGAATGCCCTGAAGTTGACATTGAGGCGCGATTCCAGCAGCTGCACTCTCATCGTGCTCTTGGTCCCTTGGCACACGTACTCCTCGATGTCCTCCGCCTTAGTGGTGTAGTGTAGGCGGGAGATGTACACCGGAGTGTTCGGCTTCGCGGCACGTATAGTTAAGTTAGGTTCCACAGAAGCCGTGCCGCAGTGGTTCTTGTGGGTTCTCTGCCGGCGCTTCCTCCTTTGCACCGTCACAAAACCATCTTCATCAACCTGCTTTGATGCTTTATCAAGCAAGGGCTTCGTAGTAGCGTCGACAGTGTTCACGACGACGCTTGCAAGAACTCTACTTCTCGCTGACACTGTAGACACGGGCAGCGGGTCAGAGGTTCGGGTAGCTTGTGCGACAGTACTGGGAGAAACCGCAGGGGTAGGAGAGGGTTTGCGGGGCGTGCACTCTGCAGGGTCAGCATTTGACGGGGTCGGCGAAGATAAAACTGCTGACGCGAAACTTGCCCCCGATAAATCGAGGTTCGCTCCGCGACGCGTGTCTAGAATTGTGATAGAGTATTATTAATAGTGGTTACTATTAAATTGGTAGACTGTCACTATAATTTTATTAACTTTAACTTTTAACCCAATCTTTTCGTCTGAAGTTATCGTTTGTACGTAGAGCATCCCCTTAATTGTGGCGTATAGAGACTTTTAAGGGTGATTTTTATAAGAGTATCACAACGAAGTACGCGTTTATTCATTGTTCTATAAGAGACAGGATCCTGCTCACACACTCGCACTCATGCACACACACAAAAGTAATGACACACGCACACAAAAGTTGCTTGCGTGTTAAAAAGAAAACAAACCGCCCTGCATAGTTGCAAGTACTTGCAAGCCCCTGTCTAAGTGGCAGGAGGGCCCTCGTAGCCCTCTGCTCTCGCTATCGAGGGTACCACCTTTGTAGTCGAGTCGAGAGGTCGCGAATCAGAAGGTTGTTGTTTAAGCTATGACTAACTGGGGTAGTTTAGAGATGTGTGTGTGTTTGAGATTGACACACACAATTGCAAAGTACGTGACAATGAATTAAAAAAAGAAGTGAATGCTTAGTGTATAAGAAGGAGTAGACATGTATATTTCCGGTATGTTTGGCTAGTTTCGGACTCGACTATGCGCCCAGCTCAACTATGAGTCTTTAGAATTCACGAGTAAGGATTTTGGTCTATGATCGAGTCCAAAACCAGTCGGACATACCGACGAAATATGCATCCATAAACTCGAATCTGACTCATGAAAGTAATTAACTTAATAAACAAGGTTAGTCAGAAAGTGGATACTAATCTGAAACGGTGTTAAAGAACCCATAATAATGAATAAGTTTTGTTCTACAACATTCCCCAAAAGTCAATTATTTAAGAGAAATAGCTGTTTAAAGCAAAGAGCAATGAAGCGTAGTGTACTGGGTATTAAACTAATCGATCGTGTTAGAAACACCACCCTGCGCTCCATAACGCAAGTAACAGATGTTGGAGAAAAAACAGCCAAGCTAAAGTGGGAGTGGGCCGGTCATGTCGCTCGCCCCTCACCCCATCCGCGCCGGAGTCCCTCAGGGCTCCGTGCTATCGCCCCTTCTGTTCACGCTGTACACCAGCGACATTCCCAAACGTGGATTGGCCAAGTTGGCTCTCTTCGCCGACGACACGGCTATCTACTATTCCAGTAGGAGTCTCGATAGCATCTCTCGAACCCTTTAAACCGCAGCCAACGCCCTCGGGGTCTGGTTCCGGAAATGGAGAATAGAGGTGAATCCCGAAAAGAGCGCAGCCGTTCTTTTCGAGAGACACGGTGATTCCCACACCCACATCCGTCCCGTCCTAATGTTCGGCAAACAGATCCCTTGGGAGATGAAAGCCAAATACCTGGGGGTTATCCTAGACCACCATCTGAGTTTCCGAGACCACATCAAAGCGGTGCGCGCTCGCGCCGCTTTCGCTGTCGGTCGCCTCCACCCCATCTTTAGAGCACGCAGTAAATTGTCACTTAGAAATAAGCTGAGAATCTACGTGACGTGCATCCGCCCTATCTTGACTTACGCTAGCGTCGTGTTCGCACACGTTAAGCCTTGTCGTTTCAAATCCTTCCAAACCCTCCAGAATCGAGTGTTGCGCAGAGCCGCGGCTGCCCTGTGGTTCATGCGTAACGTCCAACTCCATCTCGATCTAAAAATGCCAACCATCAGGCAATACCTCAAACGCATCTCCAAGCGTTACTTCAACACTGCCCCCTCCATCCGAACCCCCTAGTCGCCGCAGCGGCCGACTACAGTCCCTCTCTCATAAGTAAAGTTCGCCGTCCCAGGCACAAACTTTTAGAATCCGATGACGAAATAACCCTCCTCCAGGAGGCGAGTAAATCGACCAGCACAATACACAACGTCCGCCGCCGTCCGGCATACCGTCCTCGCCGACGAGGCCCGTCGCGACGTCCCACTGCCGCCGGTCACGATCCACCGAGCTCTCCCGCTGTAGAGCCGGTCGTCTCTTCAGATTCCGCAGTCACACCGATAATTCAGCCCTCATCAAGCTGTCTCCCCCCCCCCCCTATGTCCACGCCAGCAACGCCCTAACCCGAGGTCCGAGTCCCACTAGGGGTCGCCCTTAGTGCTGTTGTTGCAGGTAGTCATGATGTTAGTGTAGTACAAGTAGTTAGCTTAGGTTAAGTATTTTACTTCCCCCCCATTGGCTGGAGACCCTTCAGGTCTCGCCAATAACTGCCCGGTTACGTAGAAACCGTCCCCTAGGACGACCTACAGCAGTCAAATAGAAAAAAAAAAAAAAACATGTCGCTCGAATGCACCCGGACAGGTGGGCAAAGACCGTTACTTACTGGGACGCCTGAAGGAGGACATCGCCGTCGAGGTCGACCTCGGCGTAAGGTGGCGTGACGACGAGACATTTTTGCGGGGCTAGCATGGTCAGAAACGGCACAAAATAGAGATGTTTGGAAGACAAAAGGGGAGGCCTTTTCTCAGCAGTGGGACAGTTAAAAGGCAGGAAAAAAAAAAACTATTGAAAGATTAAATTTTTAAAAATTCGCTTAAATCTATCTATCCTCAACTATCATCAGCTGTGTTTACATTTTAGGTCATATATGGGGTTACGGATTAGAAGCCACATTTTCTGAATTAGTAACTAAAGCAGGGGTAAATAATTTTCGAAAAAACTTAAAAATCATTTTACATTGAAACAAAAATTATTGAATTTTGAAATTTTAATACCTGCTTTAAGACAATCATCAGTGATAATTTAACTGGACCGCGGATTAGTACCCCCTTTACGACTAAACTTGTATAAAAAATGTAGTATAACTTAGTTTATAACTATTATAATTAGTTTATAACTTTTCTGTCGTTGTGAATTCTGTCTCAAGGCCGGGCAATTAAATAGGGCGAAGTTCCGAGGGCTTGATTATATCGTTATGATTTAGGTCCAGACACAATGTAATAAAGACTGTATCAGAATATAAATGAGGTTCAACTGAAACCTTATATATGTTAAGCTTGTATGATGAAAAGTTGTAGTACATAGTTAACAATAGCTAATTAACTTACAGTGGTCAATGTGGAAGTCGGTAAATCGACTTCGCACGCAGGTTCTGGTTCAGGTCTCTGGAACTGGCCATTTGCGTTAGAGATACACCTCGATAGACAAGAGACAAACTGGGTGATCTCTTTCCTGGTGACACAGATTGACCCTGTATAGGATTAAATCAGACACAACAAAAAAAATAACCTGATTTTCTTAACTGAGCCATTTTAGTGACCTGAGTTAACTGACTGAAATGTTCTATCACTTACAGAGTGTAAACGAATTCGTGTAGTTACTTCAAACCGCGTGATCTACTGGTGACACTGATGGAGACTAAATGTTTTTTTTTCAAAATCAACAAAATAAAATATTTAAAAAAAACCTGATGCTCAAAAATAAACTTCTATTTGTAAGTAATTTTAGCGTCTCGAGTTACTGACTGCAAAGAGCGATATTGCGCTAGTCGTACCAGCCAGCTGTGTCGTTTCATTCATTTATGCGTGGCATCGAAATGTTCTACCACGTAATTATTATTTTTCTGCAAATTATTTTTCGATTAATTTTTTATTGAAACCTTTTTAGGTGATTTAGATACGATCCCTTACAATTTCATAGTTTTAAGTCAGTTGTAAGTGCTAAGAGAGAAAAGAAAATTTTATTTTTATTCAATCAAAATTCCGTGCACGGTTTATCTATACCAGTAATAGATCACATGGTTTTAAGGAATTACAATAATTCATGCCTGCGTGCATTGTATAAAGGGTGTAAACCCTTTATACAATGCACGCAGGCATGCTTTTTCAAAACCGTATACATTTTCGAATTCATTCTCGAACGTTTCCAAAAGCCACAAATCAAAATATTTGATGAACACAAAGCTCAAATGTTTGAATAGCTCTGTTTAAACAATAGCCACTCGGTATGTTTACACAATTGTAAATAAAAATGATTCATTATAACACAGCGCAGGTTTACAACTTTACTTTGTACAACAAATAAACATTTTAGTTTACATGGGTTGAACATTTATGTAAGTTGTGATCAGCACCTTAATTGGGAACTATCGTAAGAGTGCGTCGTTTCTGAGTGTAGCGAGTGAGTGAGTACCTACAGCTTTTCCCAAAATTAAATAAATAAATAATCAAATCACTTGATAAATTATTCCCTCCTTTATTCATTACAAATAAATAACATTTTAAATATTTCTAAAAAAATAACCATTTTAATATATGAAAATAGTAGCCCACCGGCATCGGGAACAGAGTCCAAGCTGCCGGTGGTTAGGGCTCCAGGGAACCTCCTTACTATGCGTGCCGTGTCAAACGCTTTCTGAATCAAACCCTTGATCCAGCTGCCTAACGAGAACCTCATCAGATGTCGGTCAAGGCTCTTGGATATTAAGCCATTGGCTGCAACAACTATCGGGACAATGACTACTGAATCCACATCCCACATGCCGACAATCTCGTATACTAGTCGAAGATTTATTTGTTTATCTTTCTCAGCTTTCACGAGGTTCTCGTCATGAGGGACAGAAATCACTTGATAAATTATTATTAAAGAATAGGTACGCCATAAACCCTTTACTGCTGCAGTCTGATTTATCCGACGAACATAATTTAGTCCCTATCGTCCCCGACAAACACAGGTTTTCGTGTTAAATGTAACACAGTTTCATTCATCGTAAATATTGTTTTGTCGATTTATGAGCTAGGTAGCGACACGACAACTAAATCAAACACTTATGTGATACACCAAACGCCAAAAAACGGGGTTCGTTACAGCTTAAACCGGATTTGTTGAAAACAAAGTTTGGTTAAATTAACAAATGACAAACGTTTTATGGCAACCGTTGACATTCGTGGGTGAATATTCGAAAAACATTAACAAAAATTACGGTCATTATGCTCATCCCAAAGTTAAGAATGTACATGTTTAAAACTACAATTAGGATAATGAAAACTCAAACTATGTTCCTATACCTCTGCCGTCAAGCAATAAGACAAAAATAAAAACAATTTGTAACTACTTGTAATGTTAACAACACAGGAGAACAATGATTTGTTAAAAAAGTTAAGATAATTCGAATATTCGGTTCACGGTCCCATCTCTTCCCCTATGTCTTTATAACTACAAAAAAAAATCCCATCTCTAGAAAACGTAATAGGGGAAGAGGTGAAAAGGGGAAGAGATGGGAAGAGGAAGAGATTGGAAGGGGAAGAGATGGGAAGGGGAAGAGGTGAGAAGGGGAAGAGATGGGAAGGGGAAGAGGTGAGAAGGCGAAGAGATGGGAAGGGGAAGAGGTGAGAAGGGGAAGAGATGGGAAGGGGAAGTGATGGGAAGGGGAAGAGGTGAGAAGAGGAAGAGATGGGAGGGGAAGAGATGGGACTAAACCGAATATTCACCCCGTGTACCGTAAAATGTATGGGAATAACAATAACAAGCCGCGTAACTGGTCAACAGTTTCTTTGCCTCTAGCGATCGGATAATGTAATCTAGATCCTTTGGTATTCAAGATCACGCGTGAGGGGCTCGTGGCTAATTATAAACTGCATTGATCAAATGATTTGCAAGGTTAAGCTGCGTTTGCCGCGGTCAATCTGTGGATGGGTGACCATTCATCGAGATCCCTCCGTGCTTCGAAGAGCACGCCAAGCCGATGGTCGCGCGTGTCATACGAATACCTATGACAGTCGCTACGGGTAGTCAGAAGCCCGAAAGTCCAACCGGTCTCACCTTAAGATTTCGGCATTAACTGGGTTGCGGTGGTCTAATGGCAGTCGCTCCGTGTAAAATACTGGTATTCAGCAGCAATTGGTTAGACTGGAAGCTATCCCCAACATAGTTGGCAAAAAGCTAGGCAGAACGGTATTGAAGTTCACCAAAGCATCAAAGTCAGAAATATATCTAGAAAAACTTATACAGTAGATACTTCGCCTATCTCCTCATACCATAAGCGAACACAAAGGCCTAGAAATAATTCCACCCTCTCGTTACAAAGTACACCTTTATAATTACACGCGAAGCCACGTGAAGGATTAAAATTCAATTCTACGTACAGTCAACAACGAAAGTCGGCTAACACGGGTATTTTTACGTAACATCTAAATTGACACACGAAATTATTCCATACACTGCTTTTGAAATTGAAAATTGAAATTGAAAATATTTATTTCAGACCAAGCACACAGTAATTGATACAAGTCCATATTATTTTAGTAGGTAGATACTTATAGCTATGCTAGTAAAATTTAAAATAATTATGATTTTGGACATGCATGAGGGACCAATGCCTCAGGATTTAGCTGTCCACTGTGTCCGACACCACGCTCAGAAGCGTGTTGGTGCTACACTTTACCCGAGACCAAAGGGAGGCCGTTCTTTTGCGAAGCACCGCACCGCCTGGAAGCCGTCCGTGCTGTGGTCGGCGAACATGCATTTTAAGCATTTTTTTTTATTTGACTTGTTCGCGTTTTACCCTAGTTGTACCTGCCCACTGATTCAGAACGATTCGATTAGTCAGTTGTCGAATGATTCGGTAAGCTATCTCTTTTACTCTAGTTACGAGAATCGTAGAAAGAACGAGATAACAAACCAGATCGGTCGACAATTGCTTTTCGAAAAGGTTCTGAATCGGTAAGCGCAGACAGGGTCTACGAGCTCACGAACGTAACGGAGATATAGAGGGATTTCCCTTTACCTCTCTGGCTCTCACAGACTCGTCCACATGACGGAAAACAGTGAACTGCTTAGTGACTTTAATGCGAGTGTGGTAGCTAGCCAGGCGGATCGTATAGATCCTACCACCAAGCGTGCTTGGTTTTGTTGAATCTTACAACACGCTTCTATACATATATGAGGAAGTTTTATATTCTAGTCCGTCACCACACGGGATAAATGTAAGCATGCATTACATGTAAGCGTTAAGAGTTTGTGTTATTTTAATGTAACATTTAATCAGTTTTTTTTGTAATATTATTTTGATCCGGTATGATTTAAACAAGGAAGTGTTACAGCACAACACACCTAATAAGTTAATCGATAAACCTGATCGAACAATCAATGACAGTCGCTTATTTTGTGTCAGCGTAAATATATTTTTTACTGCAGTACTAATAAACACTCGTGGTCTTGACAAGTGATTGATTTTACGAAGTTCGCCGATGCGAGTTCTTAGTTGTATCGAACGAAGAACTCGATTCGTTAAACTGATCACTTTCAAACTGAGCGCGTCTTACTTTTTACTTTCACGCTGACGCAATAAGTGTGAGTGGTGCTGTTACCGACTTTTGTTGCTGACTGTACATAGGCTACAGATAGCAGGTCTGTGCATCCAGGGCTGCTAAATCTTGTGGTGATTTCAAAAGCTTTTGTGCATCCGATGTTACAAAGAGCTCGTGTAGACGAATCGGTTGCGGTAACAACGTGGTTAGCAGTAGCGTTATAGGGTTAGGGATATTTTCTTTTAATACTAACCTTTAAATGGAAGAGGATTTTTCGGAAATAGTTTCATTTAGAAATAAATAATAAATAAATAGAATAGTTTCTTAATGAAACTATTTCCGAAAAATCCTCTCAACTGAAGTTGAAGTTGGCATTTGTTAAGTTGATTTGTCCGCGCCGAAGGCTGATAACAATAATTCGAAATTTCGATCTTTTGGAGTATAAATAGAATCTTTATTAAATTAAGGGCTGATTTTTCAATCGCCAGATAAATTTTATTTGGGGAATAAGTTCGACGTTTTGACAGCTTTTGTATAGGAAATTTGTCAAACCGTCATATTTATTCCTTAGGTAAAAGTTATCTGACGATTGAAAATTCGGCCCTAAAAAGGAGAAGAAACGGCGCAACAAACTCCCCAGCAACACAGATCTGTATATCAAGTAAATAAACTAATTTATTCCCTTGACATTCAGAATAAATTACGTTGTAACTAATACATGTAAAAAATTACAATTGTTGCCGTGTTTGTCGCACAAGTCAGACGTAGTCAAAACGCGGTAATCCAGAATGTTGTAAGGATGTTTGAATCTGCTTGTTCATATGAGTGCCGGTTTAAACACGGTCAGATAATTCTTATCAGAGGAATAAATTTTACGGTTTGACACAGTTTGACAGATATTCTAAATACATAATCTGTCAAAACTTCAGAAAAAAGTTATCTGACGTTCTTAAAATCAGCCTTTAGAGAAGTAAAATAAGGTTGAGAATAAAACCACAAGATAAAGATTATGAATTTTAAATTAAGTAAATTGTAACTAAAAAGTGGACGTGAAGTTCGCAATAAAACGAGGAAAACGTTATTACGAAATACAAATTCATTACGACTGCTGATGTAAAAAGTAAAACATTTCAATACTTGAATATTAATCCAATGACCTAGTTATTGCAACGCGGTATCCAATCAATATTCAGCAATAACATTCGAATACCCGATCATCAAAAATAACATTTCATAGGTATTCGAAAACTAACAGCCGAAAAAAAAAACAATTCGAAAAACAAATTTCAAATATTCGACAGCGAATTCTGAATTCAAATCTGCGGTGAGATTTATAACATGTGTAACTAGGGTTGCCAACTCTTTGTCGGACAAAAATCGTAGTTCTAAAATTATTACCCACAAAAATATAGTAGATAAAGAAGGATGAAAAAAAAAGTTGTAGGTTCCAAAATAGGTACTTTATTTCATAATATATAAGAATATTCTTTTATAAATTAACTTCAAAAGTAGGTAGAGGTCGCGAGAGCGCGAAAATAGGAATTGCCAATCTGTCAAACTCAAAGTGAACGGAACTGTCAACTTGACATACCAGAATCGTTCAGAAATAGACATGTGTATTGACATTATAACTTTCGTGAGACACATTCATATTTATGATTAATTACGGTTTACTCACGTGCATTTTTCGGGATTAGCGGGAATGAGCTACTAGCAGTGGGAAACAGTTAATCTAAGCTAGCAACTAAAATTCCAAGTGTCCGTTTTTTTTTTTTACTTTAAACCCTGCAGACAGAAATAGTCGTCGTCGCTCCTTTGGAAGCCCAAACAACCTTACAAACATACAACAATAATGTGAGTTAAAATTTGTTCGCTTAAGAATTATTATTATACTGATAGTTCTGAATAACTCGTATCTCAAATTCGAAATTTTAAGTCGTCGTTTTCAATATTTGTGTTCGCCCTCAGTCTTTCGCCCACTTAGTATTTCAGTACGCCATAATCAGTATTTTTGACACCCATACTTTGAATTTATATTTCATCGTTTAAATACTAGCCTTTAAAATATAGTAAGTAGTTTCACCTACTATACTTTTTATCAGAAATATTGTAGTCGGGCCTCTAATACAGTAGAATACTATATTATTAAAGCAGGATTGGCTACCCTATGTATGTGTAACGGTTGAATCTAAAAATATGACGTTGTTTACGACAGAGGGTTGTAATGAGGGGCCATTTGATAGCCCATGGATCAGTTTATCGGCAATGTAATCGCGTTTAATGAGCCAATCATTGTGCAAGCATGTAGCTGGCTATAAATATGTCCTGTCCCGATGGCGCGGTTGTTTTACGGCTAGAAAGTGTGGAGATTTATATTTGCAAGCTAAGCTTAGATCATGTTCTGGAAACTTCGGAATTTACTGTTTTTCGATTTGAATGTTTTCAGCGAGCCTTTGCGGAAGACTTGGAACTGGAACTCGACTTCCAAAAATGGGAGGAGCTTGTTTGAAGGAGTATTCTCACGGGATGGTCTCATTAAAGCTTAGTGAAGATCTGATAAGATGAAGACCATCGGAGATAGACAATGGAACTCTTCAATGGATAACAGCAAATCATCAAAATATAAAAATAAATTAACTACCTACTTACAAAAAAAACATTTTAAAAAAGAAATTGAAAAGAGTATGAAATAAATTACCATATTATAAAATTAACAGTTTCAGAAGTCTGTGTTAATCCATGCTTAACCAAATTGAAGGCACCGACTTGTGAAACTTTTAATTTTATGATAATTATGGTAATTATTTTACTCTTTTCAGTTTTTAGGTTTTTTGAGGTCAGTATATAGCTATACGTAGCTGCTACTTCCTATATATGATGACCTTTAAATTATTTAGAGGAAATTCATAATCAGAGGTGTATTGTTTTTATCTTTTCTTCATTTACTTTATCTTTACCAAGCCCGTTTATTGTTGAACGTTGGACAGTACAATGTCCAGAGATTCAGGTGGACTAATACGCTGCGTTTGATTAAACATTTTTCGTTTCACATTCATAACTGCAAATGGGTTGCACATCCAGTCGGCAGTTGTCACGCAGTTGCACTGACTATATCCTAATTGCCTTCAAGCTGCATTTGACAGTTGCATAGTTTACAGTTGCGACTGGATGTGTAGTATACCTACTTGCAGTTATGATTACGATTATGAAACGAAATGTATTTCACCAAAAGACATTCAATATTAATTCTAATTTTAATCTCTTTGGTTTCGACAAAACCCAAGTTATTAACCCCCCCCCCCCCATCCCCCTCGGCCTTAAAAACACAAATTACGAATGGTTCTAAGGGACTTTTTTTTTGTATTATAACTTTCGTGAGACACATTCATATCTATTTTTAGTTATTTATATTTATACAACGTTATTTTTAGTATATACAAAAACCGAGACACCCCAACAAAATTTTCAGCAGAAATGCCTGAATATGTGTTTTTTTTAAATAAATCTCCAAGTTACACGTCACAGTCACGTAGTTTATGTCGCGTTAAGTTCCCCAGGAAAGTGTGAAATGCCTGAGATGTGCTATGCAGGGGTTGTCTAATACACGGAAACTGACCGAGCGGACCATTTCAAGCCTCGAGGTATCTATTCCCGTCAACTGTTATGGGTAGAAACCTATTGAAACAAAATTGAAACATGAAAAAAAAATGTGGTGTAAAAAATGGGTCTACCTTTTATAGCAGAACTTTTTACGTCATAATATTGTTTTGCATAACAACCGATAGCATAAACTTCATTTCGCAGAAAATCATTTCGCATACACTCAGTTGTCATACATTCAAAAGTCATAATTTTGTTAGTCAGAATCATCTTTAGGCATAATGTTTATATCCATAATAATTAAAAAGCAGAAACATCATATCGCAGAAAATTCACAGTCAGAATCGTCTTTTGGCATACATTTTATATCGATAGTCATTAAAAAGCAGAACTGATTTTTTGCTGCTTTATGCTGCATGCATGCTGCATGCAACATGCAGCATGCATGCAGCATGCAAGCAGGCATGCAACATGCAGCAGGCATGCAGCATGCAAGCAGGCATGCAACATGCAGCAAGCATTGTTTCTGTCACGGCTCCGGCGCTGCGGGGTTTGGGCGGCGCCACGCGAGCTTATCGTCACAGATGCTTTTAACGCTCACCACCGCAGCTTCGGCTTGCTGGCCGGCTTCGCCGGCCAGCCTCAGCCGCGGTGGCGGGCCTTCAAACCACCTGCTCCTCAGCTCGCGGGCCGCCCTACCCCTCCGCGCCTACGCGGGTTTAAATTACACTCTAGGGGTAGGGCAGACAAGACTGCGTAAACTCGGTTTCGCAGCGATTCGTTTCTGTCACAAAATTTTGCAGCATAACGTATTGACTTTTTATGACACAAATTTGTATGCTTGTATGCACCCATACCAAATAATCGTATCTCTAAATAAATGTTATGCTAAACAAAATTATGCATAATATTAATTATGGCAAAGGTAATTATGCGAAACAAAATTCTGCCAAGATAAAAGTATGCCATTGTAAATTCGGACACGTAAATATTCTGCCAAACAAAAGTTATGCTAAATATTTTTTATGCCTTAAAAATATTCGATTAAATAAGATTATGCCATGTGAGTTATGCCAAATAAAAATCGGAGTATCAAGATTCTGCCAAATAGAAGGAACCCGTAAAAAATATGTCAATCGATTCTCTAAGTGATTCTAAACAAACTAGTTTCAGGTTTAGTATATACTAAAACTAAGCTTGTATATGTATACATGTACAATATTACAGTCTCAACCAAAGCATTGTACAGTTAAATTAATGTTTTACTCACGTCCATTTTGGGCGAGTTCGACTCGCGATGACGCCGCATGTTCAGCTCATGATTAAGGACTCCGTTTGGGTCCGAAACTAGTCGAACAATCCCGAAAAATGCACGTGAATAAACCATAAGAGCTCGTTCACACAGAACATCCGTATTTACAGGATCGTTTTTAACAGATCCGTCGCTACTGAAGGTGATTTTCACACCGCATTTACAGTACCGTTTTTAACGGGTCTGTCACTACTGGAGGTGATGTTTTAATACTGTTGTGTGTGTGTGAACTCGCTCACACAACTACATACGCCATTGCCTAATAAAAAGGTATACGATAAAGCGGACCTGTAAAACGGACCTCTGTGTGAACGAGCACTAAGGGTCAGCTCACACCGAGACGCGACGCGACGCGACGCTGCGCGCATACTTTAAAAGAGCGACTCAAAATACAACTTTATTTTCTACACGAAAAGATACACATTTCATTGTGAGAATTCAGAATACGTTGCACCACGCAGCGCTGCGCCTCGTGACGCCTCGCGGCGTAGCGCGACGCATCGCGACGTAGCGGTATGCGCGGCGTGCAAGAGCGGCGCCGCGCCTCTCAAAGCCGCGCGACGCCGCGATGCGCCGCGAGGCGCCGCGAGGCGCCGCGAGGCGCAGTCGAGGCCGCCGTGGCAACTTGTTTGTACTATTTCCGTCCAGACTTCGTGTAGAGTTGATGCAGTTCGGTCGAGTTCTCGAGTGAAATTATAATGATTGACTGGGATCTTGTAATAATCGGACTTCTTGCAGAAGAGGCAGAGCAAGAAGAATACAAAAATAAAATTAAAAGGAAGACATCACACAGGAGTATTTGGGTGCATAATTTATGGAGAAAAAGAAGAATTCATGGTGAATTTGAGGGTGGACGCGGGCCGGGGCGGAAGCACGTGGCGAATGTAGACACATTCCGCTGCGCAGCGAGGCGTCGTGTTGCCGAAGATTTTACGATGCGCCTCGCGACGTCGCGATGCGTATCGCGGCGGCGCGCGGCGCAGCGCGTAATCACGGGCTTCTTCCAGTATCGTCGCGTCGCGTCGCGTCGCGTCGCGTCTCGGTGTGAGCTGACCCTAACTAATCATAAAAAATTATTCAATCTTTTTTTGTGATTCCTTGCATAACACATTCAAGCATCACGTCGTAACAGTCCGTCACTGTCTCAATGTGTCGTCCAGCAAAACCGTCACGTTCACGACACGACAACAGATTTATCCCAACCTTTTTCTGTAACAAATCGCCTGCTTGGACAGCCAGGCACGGATGAATCGTCCCTGGTATAATGACTAACATGTCATACATAGCTATTGGTTTATTGATTTTTATAAGCGGCGGTTTCAAAGTCAGGCAATGCTCATTGATTAATAATTAATAATGTTTATTTCTCTTTTTTTTTCCTCTAGTCTCGTTGTCCTAAGTGTTACTGCTGAGCATGAGGTCCTGGGTTCGATCCCTCGGTCGGGCCAAGTGTTATTGGGTTTTTCCGAGTGGAATTACTCAATAGCAGCTCGCGGAGTCTGGATTTGTGCCTCCAATTACATGGGTCTTATACATAACGACGAAATGAGGATGTATTATACACCTCTGCCAACCCTCCTAGGGATACAGACTTAATGCCATGCTACGTTATTTTGTTTCACAAAAAATTACACACACAATTATAAAGTAATGGTACTTCGTACCTTGACGCAGTACCAGGCCTACATACAAGTAAAGCCCTCTACGTATTGTCCATATAAGTAATATATGTGCTGTCCGGCCGTGCATTATGCACGGTGCAAAACGATAGTGCGATGGTTTGTTGTCCAGCAGGCCTACACCAGCACAGATGGACAATGCGTAAAGGACATCAAAGAGCCTATGCGGCGTTTGATGGCAGCCTCCTAGTGGATGCTTGCACGACCATGTGGATGGACGCTGCCAACCAGCGACGGCGTGCTTCTGTGACGTCCAACATGTACGATGGTGCGTAAGCTTCATTACCTACTATTCTGACACTCTATAGCCGGCAATACATCATGTTGGCCATAGCTCGCCGAGCGATGGCGAGTACCAACGTAAAGACAGCCCATTTGTCTAACTTCGCTATTGCTTGTCGTCGCTCGCATACATAGCTGACAGAGTGCAGGCGAGCGCCAACATGTATACGGTTCGTTTAATGAACCTTGCCACCACTCGGGATTGCTCGCCACAACTCGTCTCACTACGGAACATTGTCGGTTTTCTGCACAAATCAAAGGCGCTCGCCTGCACACGACACGTCGCGTCCACATGTTGTCGGCCTTGTTGTCTTTGGTTTCGTTCGAATTGACCAACATGTAGACTATAGCACTCGCCTTGTATCAATTTGCCTACGCTTGCGTTGGCCGAGGTTTGGCCAGCATGTATTGCTGGCTTAACAGATGATTCTGTGGCGGTATCTATCCACGCCACATGCGAACTACGCAACACACCGGTGGTGTAGACGACTACAGAGACAATATCGACAACTCTCATAGATGACAGTTCCTACATCGCGCTATCATGATTTAACACGCTGATACTACATATACAACCTCCCAACATCAACCGGCGGGATTGGCTGGAGACCCTTCAGGTCTCGCCAATAACTGCCCGGTAACGTAGAAGGGAACATCTACAGAACATCTACATCCCCAAGGAACATCTACAGAAGACCAAAAGAAAAAAAAAACATCCGGCGGGCAGTAGCCCGCCAGGCATAAGACTCCGCCTGGTTGGAGGATCCTCCCTTTGGTTGGAGGAACACCACACCTCATTCCTCGACAATTCCATACAATAGTTTGTAGTTAGCATCCTGACCTGTAAGTGATGACTTAAGCCTTATTATTATGGCACCGCTCTCGTGCAAACTAATCTAAACCTTTGAGCATCGCAAACTTTGTTTGCAAACAATATTAGCAAAATAGTAAAATTAATTTCATTCTCAGAATAATGCTAAGACTTCGCTGTTAGGGATACGGGTCTTGTAATTACAAGACTTGCTGAGAAGAAGAAAGTTTTCTTTCATAAAATCTTAATTTCAACCAGCAAGCATTGCAAAAAAAAGATAAACGTACACTATGGTCGCCCAGTGCGGTGAATGAAGTGGACTCCGCAAATATTTACTATGTCGACCAAACAGATGCGAGACCTGCTTTTATGAGAAAGTATAAGTCCAGGACTAAATAAGTTCTTTCATAAAACTTTAGCCTTTCAAATTATTTTCTAGACTTATTTCTGTAGCAGCAAAGGCATAAAATTCTGACCTGATTATCTCGTATCTCGTAAGTCGTGAAAGTTTAGGGGATATATGCAGAGGTATAATATATATCCCCTAAACTTTCACGACTTACGAGATATATCGGGTGTAAAAAGACCCTTAACGATAACGAAAACCACGTATTCTACCCATCATTGGGATCATTTTTTTCTACCAGACCATACCTGGGAAATCATTGGTTGTGGAGATATTGAAGGTCAAAGTATACATTTTTTTTTGTTTTTCCAGAAACGTATTCTAAGTGATAATACTAAACTTTCTTCGAAACAACCATATCAAAATTTTCCTCACAAATTACGCATTTGAAGTTACAAAAACGCAATGAATATCAAACGCACACGACTGCCTTGGCTCAGCTGTATAGCCACTGCACGACACATGCAGGCACAGTCGGTTACGTGCATTACATTGCGCGCTACAAAAACAGCGTTTTTTTTGTGGCTAAAAATAAATGTCGTTTCCCAGCAATTACATATTTTTGGTCAATGTAATTTAGTTTGATGTACAGAGTGCGTAGATTTCGGCTATGTGATGGGTCTTTTTACAACCTGTTAAGAGCTTATAATAGTATAAGCTTTAAAATTAATAGTTTGCACTTTAATTAAATGTAATAATTCTCGACAGACTGCCTCGTTGGTTTAGTGGTCGCAAGCGCGACTGCTGAGCGTGAGGTCCTGTGTTCGATCCCCAGGTCGGGCAAAGTGTCACTGGGTTTTTCCGAGTGGAACTTCTCAGTAGCAGCCCGGAGTCTGGATTTGTGCCCGGTCGATGGCAATAGGCTCGCCCCCTATTACATGGGTCGTAAACATAAACTGCGAAATGTGGGTGTACTATACACCTCTGCCAACCGTTCGGGGAATACAGGCGTGAGTTTATGTTTATGTAATAATTCTAACTTTAAAAAATAAATCTCTAACAATAATAGTTCGCTCTATAATTTTAATGCTTCTATCGTCAAAGTCCCCGCAATAAGAAATAAAATGGCAAACAGATACTTGAAAGGTAGGTTAGGTTATGTTAGAACTGTAGACTCAATGCACGAGCCGAGCGAATCCAGCGTTGCCTCGGCAGCGCTGCAGCAGCCGACGAGTGGCAAAAATGATTTGTTTCGCCCTCGGACGAAATAATTGGTCCGAGGCTTCACCGATCACTTTCCACCATTCGTTTCATTTTTGCGTTCAATTAATTTTGTAGTGGAAAGGATTATTTTTGAAGTGTGCCTTAAACATGTTTGGTTGTTATTTAGGTACATTAATTTTAAAGTGCTTTTAAATGTATCCCAAAGTTAAGTAAAAAATAAACTTTAAAAAAAAGTTAAAACCAACTTCAAAGAAAAACTAAAAGGAGTAAAATAATTACCATAATATAAAATTAACAGTTTCAGAAGTCGGTGGCTTCTATTTGTTTCAGTTTAGAGTTGCACCGACTTCTGAAACTGTTAATTTTATAATAAGGTAATTATTTTATATGTTACGATGGTCAGCGGGCGTCACACTTCTGGATAAAGTACGCAACGTACACATCCGAGGTAGCTACAAGATTGCCCCCATTGCTGAGAAAGTTAAAGAGCAACGCCTTCGATGGTATGGACATGTGTTACGCCGTCCAGAAGACCACATGGTGCGAGTAGCCCTTAACCTGCCGACAGTGTCGCGAAATCGCGGAAGACCCCCCGCCACCTGGCTGACAACAGTCCAGAAAGATCTGAAGGAGAGCGAAATAGATACCGCAACGGCTCTGGATCGACATAAATGGAAAAGGCAGACAAGGAGAGCCGACCCCAGATGATGGGACAAGGCAAAGGAAGAAGAAGAAGAAGATTTTACTTCTTTTAGTTTCTCATTGAAGTCGGTTTTTACTTTTTAAAGTTTATTTTTTATGAAATACGTTTTAGTGCTTTAAATTTAATCTCCTCCTCTTCATATCCCTTATTTTTGGCTTTGACGTAGTCGGGTTTAAAAAGCCCTTACACGATATAATGAAAACATTACAAAGGGGGGAGGGGGACACGCACCCCATCCTCTTTTCCAGTAGTCAGTTCCCAACAACAAATATAAACAAAACAATATTCGTAATTTAAGAATTTTGCTTTCATCCGATGAGGAGTTCCGTTCCATATCTCTGAAGTTCATGGTCTAATTATAACAACATTTATATGGGACCAATCGGGAAGTTTACTTACCCTTTCGATAAAAAAATAAATTTTCAAATCGGTTCATAAATGACGGAATCTGATGTAACAAACACAAAAAATAGAAGTTAATTAAACAATCAAAAAAACCCGCCTGCATAAAAAGCGAACTAAAAAGATGTAAACAAGGTGTACTTCTAATCATAACATACAAAACATAACGTCAAACTTACGTAGGTTTTCAAAAAATCATGCTATCAAATGGTCACATGCAGTCGGAGGCTACGTATGTTTTTTTAGTCAGTCAGTTTGTGAATTACAAATAATAAGTCATAAGTAGACTCTAACAGCAAAAAAAAAACTATAAAAACGACAAAAACATCATGTTTGTTGTATGGGAGCCCCCTTAAATATTTATTTTATTCTGTTTTTTTAGTATTTGCTATTATAGCGGCAACAGAAATACATCATCTGTGAAAATTTCAACTGTCTAACTGTCACGGTTCATGAGATACAGCCAGCTAACAGACGGACAGACGGACGGACAGCGGAGTCTTAGTGTAATAGGGTCTCGTTTTACCATTTGCGTACGGAACCCTAAAAATGAAAATCTTCTAAGGTTTTTACTTGATGGTTGATGTTTGTTTTTCTTCAATATTCTTTAATAAAATTCCAGCAGTTCATCGTAATGAATTTATCGCGGGTACCTAAGTAATTTGAGGCGAAGCTCGAGCCGCTCCGAGTTGGAACCCGGACTCGTGCAAAATTGTTCCATTTAATGTTCTAGTGGAAAATGAGGCTTTGTTGAAGTAATAAACTCAAACTATAAAGTTGGTCTGTGGAAATAAATAGAGTTGGTCTGTGTAAAGGGTAAACTAAGTTTAAATGTGGTGTATTTGTTACATTGTGGTTTTATTCGGTTCTTTTAAAAATAATATACCAAAAGGTATTACTTATTATTAAAAATGTTTCTATAGTCCGGTCATTTCAATTTTGTATAACCTCCTGCCACCCAGTGTATATTTATTATACATTTGTAATATAAAAAATGGGAAGGACTTTGCCCAGCAGTTGTAAAACACAAGAAAAAAACACATTGGTCTAACATGGATTTTTTCATTACTCTTTTTCTAAGTTTCAGACTTTCAACAAAAATTAGTAAAAGTTTCAAAACAATATCTAAAAAACATAACCCTATCTTTGCTGTTGCGCAGTGTCGGGTAAAAAAGTGTTTGGCAGGAAGATTAAATGTAAACAAACCTTTGATCATGAAACATAATAATATATTAAACAATTAGTAAAAAAAAAGAATTGGCGAAAATATCTTTATTTCTAATGCTTAACGTAGTCTTAAAACAAAATTAAGTTTCTTTACCTTATAAACAACATTTTAATGGCGAGGCTATAATATCCATGTAGTTTCTTGCCGGCTCTTCTCTATAGGACCTACCTTTTGCAACCGTGCACCTAAATTTTCGAGACGTTAAAGTGCATGTACTGTGCCTATTCGAAATAAAAAACTTTCGAGTCCATAGGTTTGCATCACCATTTTGAAGTAGGTATAGTTCGGCAAAATACATCCAGAATCGATATTTCTATTAAAATAACAAACATTCCTTTCATCCTGTTCCCTAAAACTGTTTGTTTTACTCGTACCAAATTTCCCAGAAACTGTCATGTGCCTTTTCCCAACCAAGTTGGGCTCGGCTTCTGTTTCCGGAAGCTGCAGAATGCCCTGAATATCTTTTGTTGGTACGGTAGTTCTCCGAAGGACCTAAATGAACATCACTGCTTTTGTGATATAAGGAAATCCTGAATTCCTTTCAAGAAAGATTTCTATGCCAGATGTTATTTGCTGTTTGTGGTCCGGCTTCATGTAGCGACTTGCATGCGCAAACAGCTTGTGCAAACGTTTGCACAAGTACATTATGCTTACTTATGCAGATTAGAATGTGTGCAAATATCCGTTTATTTTTCGGAGTCCACGTCTGTCACATCACTGTAAACACACACTGTTGTGGTAAGACAGTATATGTCACGAATTTTGTCGGCTTAGTAGTCGTTTCGCCCGAATTCGGTTCGCACGAATCGTGCGAATCGACACTTTTCAAAGTTGATTATTTAGTAGGTGGCTTTTCGCACGATGCGTTTTTATTTTCGTGCCAATCGACCACTTCACAAATTAAGTAGTGGGCTATTCGCACGAATTACAATTACACAAATAAAAAAAAAGAAAAGTACAGTGGCGTACAAGTGTCAAGAGTAAATTACAATTTATATTCAGAGATGCTTTAGTTTATAACTATGTTTAGTTTGTTCACAATATTGTATGATAATAATATTATAAAATAATATTACTATCATAAGTATATTCCAGGGCGATAGTCTGAGCCCGCTGTGGTTTTGCCTGGCCTTGAACCCTCTAAGCACATTGCTGGAGGGGTCGGGGTTAGGCTATCGGTTGAGAAGAGGTGGTCAGGTAATATCCCACCTCCTTTACATGGATGATCTGAAAATCTTTGCCCCCAACAGTTTGCAACTGCTGGAGTTACTGAAGGTAACTGAAACTTTCAGTAATTCCATCAGGATGGAATTTGGTGTGGACAAATGTGCAGTCATGCATGTAAAGCGAGGGAGGATTATGGAATCCGTGGGAACTCAACTTTCGGATTCCATACAACTTAGAGCCCTCTCCTCAACCGAAACCTACAAATACTTGGATATGTCGGAGGCGTTAGGCGTCAATGAGACTGGCATGAAGCAATCGTTGAAGGAGCGCTTCTTTGGCCGCCTGAAAAAAGTATTTAACAGTCTTTTTTCAGGCGGAAATAAGGTGCGCGCCTTTAACGGTTGGGTCATGCCGGTCCTGATGTACTCCTTCGGCATTCTCAAGTGGACTCAGACCGAACTTGACGCCCTGGATAGGAGGGTCCGTTCGCTGCTGACTGCTAATCGCATGCATCACCCACGCTCATCGGTAATGAGACTGTACATCCCGCGGAAGTGTGGGGGTCGAGGCTTTTTAAATGCTAAGACCCTCCACAACCGCGAGGTGTGCAGTCTCAGGGAGTACTTCTCCCAAGCCGACGTGGGGATGCATCGAGATGTAGTCGCAGTGGACAAAGGATTCACCCCGCTCTCCTTGGCTAAAGAGAACTGGCGCAAGCCTGTAGTACTTGATACTAATGGTCGCAAGGAGGTATGGCGGAGCAAGGAGCTTCACGGACGCTTCTACCGGGCCCTTCATGGGCCCGATGTAGATTTTCTAGCGTCCGTGGCCTGGCTACGTTTCGGTGACCTATTTGGGGAAACCGAAGGTTTTGTCTGTGCAATTATGGACGAAGTAATGATGACGAACAACTATAGAAAATATATTGTGAAGGACGGCACGGTTGACATCTGTCGGGCATGCCACTGTCCCGGTGAATCTATCCGACGTCTTGCTAACGGTGAGTATTTGCACAGGCACAACCTCGTAGCTAGGATTATCCACCAGCAACTTGCTCTCAAATACAACCTTGTGGACGCAGAAGTACCATACTACAGGTATGTGCCCGACCCAGTTCTCGAGAATGGTCATGTCACATTATACTGGGATCGATCTATCATCACCGACAGGACTATTGTTGCCAATAAGCCTGACATCGTGGTGATAGATCGATCAGAGCGTCTCACAATGATTGTTGATATCACGGTTCCGCATGACGAGAACCTTGTGAAAGCCGAGAAAGATAAAGAAATTAAATATCAAGACTTGGCACACGAGGTTGTCGCTATGTGGGATGTTGATTCAGCAATCGTTGTGACGATAGTCGTTACGGCCAATGGCTTAATAGCCAAGAGCCTCGACCAACATCTTAAGAGGCTCTCGTTGGGCAGCTGGATCAAGGGCCTGATACAGAAAGCGGTACTTCTGGACACGGCGCGTATTGTTAGGAGGTTCCTCTCTCTGAGGCCCTGACCACCGGTAGCTTGGACCCTGTTTCCGATGCCGGTGGGCTACTATATTTTTATATTTTTAAATGTTTTTGTTTTGTATATGGAAATATTTAAAAATGTAATTTTATATGTATTTTAATGAATAAAGGGAATTATAAAATAAAAATTAACTCCTTACGTATACACAGCCGCCCCTTGTATGCTTTCAGCACTTAACACTATTCAATTGTCATAATATACAGGGCGTCCCACGACTTTGCCACATGGAGGGGAAGTACCTTAAATACTGTAGATAGAAAAAATTACTGAATGAAGACTTCATTTTTATTTTAAAAACAATACGAACTGCATTCAAAGAATTTTAAATAATCACTTGTCTGAACCGGGAATTGAACCCGCTAAATGTGAAAACAAAAAAAAACTGTAATTTTATTGTACTAATCGAAAGGCTCGATCAGATACATGTATTTCTTCTAAATAACATAGCATCTAAAATAAAAGGAACACCATGAAATTTAATATTTATTTGAAATAACAAGACACGTTTAACTGTGCAACTTACAATCAATTTAATTGATTAAATGCTCAAAATGTGTCTCTTCCTATTGTATACAAATTGTAACTCTTTTAATAATGTCGCTTACCGTTGATTTATTTATTTTTTCATGGTGAATATTTGTAATAATACTTCGAAATAGTAATAAAGCAGAAAGTAGTACTTAAAGTCAGTTATTGTAAGCACGACATAGAGAAAATGCTATTCATTATTTTGATCATTTTTTCAATTTAAATGTTAAATTTCATGGTGTTCCTTATAATTTAGATGCTATGTTATTTAGAAGAAATAAATGTATCTGATCGAGCCTTTCGATTAGTACAATAAAATTACAGGTTTTTTTGTTTTCACATTTAGCGGGTTCGATTCCCGGTTCAGACAGGTGATAATTTAAAATTCTTTGAATGCATTCGTATTGTTTTTAAAATAAAAATGAAGTCTTCATTCAATAAATTTTTCTATCTACAATATTTAAGGTACTTCCCCTCCATGTGGCAAAGTCGTGGGACGCCCTGTATAATGCTAACAATTTATTTAAATGCGATAAATCAAATGTTTTAAAATACGTCAATATTTTAGCACACATAACTCGTCGTTGCTGCCGCTGTGAATGATTCAATATACGCACAGCAAATTCGAGTGAATGAGACAACAAGCAATAACATTAATTTGCTTTCTTTCTCTCATTCCCTATACCTATCATTAGTAAAATTCAGGTGTGTGCAATAATTTGAAAATTTATTATGTATTTCAAACATCTATACATTCTGAATTGTGGTTTGTTAATTTTTAAATGTATTAATGCCATAATGTATGTTTGCGACTGTACTTGGGTTTTTTTAATCCTTATAATATAATTCGTGCGAATAGCCCACTACTTAATTTATGAAGTGGTCGATTGGCACGAAAATAAAAACGCATCGTGCGAAACGCCACCTACTAAATAATCAATTTTGAAAAGTGTCGTTTCGCACGATTCGTGCGAACCGAATTCGTGCGATACGACTACTAAGCCGTGAAATTATGTTATGCAAAATAAAAAAAGTATTTGAATGAAATGTCTTTAATTTCATTCAAATCATTTTTTTTATATTTTTTAAGTTTGAAATGAATGAATTATTTTCTGAGTGCACTTAATTTTTCCCCTCGAGATTTTCAGGTAATCATAATCAGCACATTACTGTCCCACTGCTGGGCAAGAGTTTCTTATTAGCAGAATGAGAAAGGTTTAGGCTTTAGAACACCATGCTGGTCTAAATGCGTATACACGTAGAAAGTGGGTTGCCGGCGCCGATCTGCCAGCGCTTGTCGGTGCTGGTCCGCGCAGTTAGTCGGCGCAGGTAGTCTCTATACTCTGTGGCGAACGCGCCGACAAGCTCCGAACGTCGCCGACAAATTCCGACCTGCTCCAATAAGCGTTGGTAGACGGTCATTGTTGCTGTATTTGCAAGGGAATAACGCGTATTTTTGTTTGTACAGCCAGTCCCTGCTTCTACCCGCTTCCTTTATGTAGCGGTTACCTGCACGGACCAGTACCAATAAGCGCTGGTAAGTCAGCGCTGGTTACCTGCTTCCCTTATGTATAACGCCGTAATGCGGGTTGGCGGAATGCACAGACAACATTCAGAACTTCATGGAGCCCTTCTTCTTAGCGTTTCGATGACAAACTAATTAAAACTTAATTATATTATTGCGGCCCAGAACTTGGCCACTTGGACTGCGTTGTCATTGGCAACCATTAAGTCTTTCTGAGTGCAGCTGTTAGGGCAAGCACGGCATGATGTGAGATGGGCCATCGTATGGGTTGTACCGCACAAACAGCTCAAATCGGTACCACCACTGTACCATCACGGTACCATCACTGAATCCCCACCTAAACATGTTCTCTTTGCTCCGACCGACCTGAGTTCTCGAAGTCTATTTAATGACTTCCAGATCGGCCATGGCAGTTCATGTCCAGGCGGAGGTCTCTCCGCAGGTGGCACGAATGGGTTTGGTAGGGAGACCCCATATCTCCAAAGGTTGCACCTCGCTCTTGGCAACTCTGAGGCCAGAGGTTCGACACACTTATGGAGCCCTCTCAGGTGTGCATGTTTCCTCACGATTTTTCTCTTAAATTCAAAAATATTTTATTCCTAAAACCTTCTCAAACCATAGGGTAGACAGAAAACCCAGCGCCAACAGATACAACCTCATAAAAAGCGCTGAAATCGCTTTTAAGATTTACGTGACGATTACAAAATTTTACTATCATCTTGTGTACATGCAAACGGAAAACTGACAAATAAAAGAAGAATTAAACGCTATGAAAGTCGCGTGAATGCGGTCCACCTGTTACTTTGTTTATAACAAAATTACTACATGGATAATTTTCATATAAATTAATACCTCCTTGCTCTACATTGGAATTTATTGTCTTTGTATACCAAAGACAACAAATTTCGTATCATACTTTCTAGCGGTGACATGACTTCATACGAACTTCAGTGTAATGTCTAAAATTTGTACGAAAAATGTAAGAAATTGTACACTAAATAAAAAAAATGTACCATAAAATTCAGGAAATTCCCTGAAAAAGCTATAAATAACATTGCTTCAGGTATAAAAAGAAAACGTAGTAGTCATGATAATTTGCCTACTTAGATGATTTCATTGTTGTTACGAGAAAAATTGAATTGTCCGAACTTTGATTTATAGCTTTTTCTGGGAATTTCTTATGTCACTAGGACGTACAATTTCCGTACATTTTTCTAGGCCCACAACAAAGTCTAAAAGTGGAATACTACTTAGTGAAATATTATAGCGCTCGCTAGAAAGAATACTTCCGGGCGGTGACACGTCAATTATTGTTTTCTGCGAAGTCTTTATACTAATTTTTTTTTTATTAGCGTACAATTTCGTACTTTTTTCGTACATATTTTAGACATTACACTGAAGTTCGTATGAAGTCATGTCACCGCTAGAAAGTATGACACCAAATTTCTCGTGTAATGCCAGACTTAAAGAATAGCACTAGGTACCCCATCTCTTCCCGTGGGTGTCTCCCCCTGATGAACACAGTGATAAAAAAAAGGTTGACTGGTAGAGAATGCCCAATGGCATTAAGTCCGCCTTGTGTACCACCAATGTACATAAAGTTTAAATAAATAAATAAATAAACAGTGCAAGCATTTTCATTTAGGCAACTGTTACAACTTTTGACATTATAGTATGTGTATTGTGTCGATTTGTACGCTGAATAAATTGAGTTTCTTTCTTTTAAATCCGAATGAAACCGTATTCGTTCTATACAAAGTTTGGTCAAATTCAACAAATGACGAACGCTCTTTGGCTTGGTGTAAACGCTCCATTAGACACGGCGCATGATTAAAAACCGCTTTGGGTATGAATAAAGTTGATTAAATTGCTGAATGCCGTGATAGGTCGTCAGACAATAGCCTCATCGCCTGCCGGGTTATCGAACCGACTTAAAAAATATACATCAGGGTGGAAACGTGAAGTGTCAACAAGCGATTATTTCTTCAATATAATAATAGATTTTGAAAAATTTATAGCTAATACCAAAACTACGTTTCCGAAGGAACAAAAGGGCACTATAACTTTTTTATAATTAAATAGCTTTATGTACTAAATTTGATTTTTACTACGTTCAGATATAAGGTTTTTTTTTTCTTTTATCTCCCTGTTTGGCACACTCATTGTTGATTGCAATTAATTTGTTGCAAAAAGGGTCTTAGATGGAGTATACGAATGTAAGTACTTAACAGAAATATAAAGGGATTCCCCTATACCTCTCTGGCTCTCACATACTCGTACATACGATGGAACACAGTAAACTTCTTGGCGCTGGACTTTAATGTGAGGGTGGTAGCTACTCGTAGCTAGGCGGACCGTATAGATCCTACCACCAACCGTGATGGGGTTTGTTAGATCTTACATCACGCGTCTATTCATAGCGTGCAGTGAGGAAATTTTATATTTCAGCCCATCCCCACACTAGGAAATTCTTTATCCGTTATAAATTGCGTATCCGTCCGCCGCGCTTAGCGCCAGTGGTCTCGAACGTCATAGAGCGAGATCGGTAGAGCTGTCAGCTAAAATCGGTATATTTGTACCCAAAATCGGTATTTGACAAAAAAATTGTTTATTTATTAAAAAAAAACTTATAGACTAATTTATAACAATCACACTTAGTATAATTATTTTTTATACCAATATTCTTTGGCCATAGGCGCGGTCATCTTCGAATTAATTTCAAAATCATAACAGATAGCTGTATTAGAGAGTCGTTTTGCATGTAATAGACCAGTTGATTCAGTAGACAGCCTATTTCCTAGTTGTAGGACGCAAGGGTATTCCCCAAAATATACGGAATTGAGGGCTTCCCCGTAACATTAACATAAATGAAAAGGGTTGCCAACTTAAAAGTGTAAAATCGGTAAATAATCGGAAGAACCTCCTATTCTCAAAAATCGTGAGAAATTGTTTACATATCGGTATTTCGGTAGAAGCGGTCCCATATCGGTAGAAATACCGAAAAATCGGTAGGTTCGAGACCATTGCTTAGCGCCAATGCGCTCCGACACGCTCCGTCAGTGTGCGTCCTGAGTGACGGCGCGGCGCACTGGCGTATTGCGGATTGCAGAGCAGCTTTACCGTGGCTTTACCGTCGATACCTGTCCTTAGTGCACCCGGGAAAGTTGATGGGTACGCGCGTGTTTAGTGTTTCGTTTATTTGACTTTGGTTTTAATAATGTCGATATCAAAATTCAAATGTTTCGTATATTTATTGAATGCGCCGTTCATTCCGCCTGCGCGGTGCGCCGTCACTCAGGACGCACACTCAGGTGTGAATCATACTGTAATATGCCTGGTTCCTATAGCCAAAAACGAATCGTTTTGCTTACCAATCGTAGCATTTTTATAGCCAAATTGGTCATATAATAGACTCCATAGCTAACTTTACCCATTTTTTTTTTTTTTATTTAAAATGTTGTCCCATACTAGGATTTCTCCTGTATCGTGGGTGCGTTTACATACACAAACGCCCAGACGCGAAACAACCATCTGTAGGCCATACCCATTTTTGTTCCGTGCGGGAATCGAAACTACGACCCGTAGCGCAGAAGCCAATCGCTTAGCCACTGCACCAAACGTGTCGTTAAACTTTGTCGACGTGAATTTGGTCTACTAACATATGGGAGGATCTTCTACGCAAAGCGTCACCTGGTCTTAGCTTCATTATTGGTAAAGATACAATAGTCATAATTTTAACCTGTAACGCTCGGTTGATCGTCTTTTACGTCACTCGCAGGTAGAGAAGGGTTGTATAATTATTTTCCAGAAACCGCCAATACAATAAACATAACAAACGCAAAACAAAAAGTATGATTTCGGGAAGGGCGTTTGTTTATGAGATTTGTCTGTAAACGCACCCACGATACAAGAAAAATCTTAGAGTGGGAAACGTTTTATTAAAAAAAAAGAAAAGAAAAAAGATTCTCTTTGAATTTTGATTTGACTCTAGTCTCAGTAGTTCGGTTGTTTTGTTCGGGGCCGGACTACTGAGACTAATTTTGTCTCATGAGTTCGGTTATGACGTCAAACCGAACTGTTGAGACTTGTGTTCTGTAGTTCGGTTAATGATTTCAGTATTCTCCGGTCAGTATTCTTATGAAAGTGTCTATTAATTAACTACAGAATAAGAATAGGTTTGATTCTTTTATTTATAATAAAAGCATTTTATTTACATCCCTAACCGGACTACTGGTACCTTTTTTAGTATCAACAGTTCGGTTTGACGTCATAACCGAACTAATGAGACAAAATTAGTCTCAGTAGTCCGGTCTCGAACAAAACAAGACTAGAGTTTGATTTGAAAGCAACTAAAATAATAAGATAACGATCAAACCGCTATACTTGTTGACTAAATTAATGGTGTCACATAAAAATACTAAGCGCTTGTTTTCGTGACCACTTACCTACAATTTGTATGGTCATAGTATTATTTAAATGACACCTATTTATGTGAACAACTTGGTTTATCATAAGGGTTATTTTTATTGGGAACTAGCTGTGCCCGTGACTCCGTCCGCGTGGAAGTCTGAAACCAATTTTTGTCGCAATAACTTAACTTCTTCACAACTTTAAATTCTAATATCTTTTCTTTGAGAGAACCGATTATTATGTAACAAAAACTTAATTTTACTTTGAGATACGCACGGTATTTGTCTATAAAAATCAACCGCATTGAGTTCGGTTGTAATCCCTAAAAAGACTGTTGAGGGAACAAGATCTAACCTTTTTCCGCCCAGACTTTCATTTGCGTTAATAGGAGCTACATTCGGTAATGAAAATTTTATGCATTAGGTTTTCTCGGAATTTAAAAGAAGATTGTTAGCAGAAAACCAATTCGTGATTGAATTTAGTGTGTTATTAGGTTCTATAAGATCCCTGTCCTTTCTTGATAGGTTGGTGAAACACCCTAGAATGTTTAACCCTTTAACTGCCCAAGTCGGATATATCCGACAAAAAAAAAGCGTCCATTTTGCCCATTTCGGATAAATACGACAAAAAAACTGTGTTTAAAATGTATTCATTTATAAATACTCTTTTCATAGTAGTTATTATTTTGCCGATTTATGAGCTGGGCGCTAGGGGCACGGGAACTGATAAAAAACTAAGCGGTTAAAAGGTTAAAAAAAATAGCCAAATCGGTCCAGCCGTTCGCAAGTGATGCGCTTACCAACGAACAGCATTTCATTTTTATTTATACAGGGTGACTGGTAATTAGTGACCGATACTTTAACACATGATTGTACTCATGATAACAGACAACTTTCCCAAAGAAACATTATTATTATTTTATTTTTTTCATTTAAAATTTATTAATAAACCGTTACGGAATGGACGCGGCTCGTAATATGTTTTTTTTTTTGTTTTATCAATAATGTTTCTTTGAGAAAGTGGTTTGTTATCATGAGTACAATCATGTGTTAAAGTATCGGTCACTAATTACCAGTCACCCTATATAGATAGATTGTAACATTCTTAATCCAAATCCTCCGTCTGTAGAAACGGGCAAAAATAATTGGCGCATGCCCTGGGCATTGGACTCATATAAAAAACAATGTGCTCACATAATGGGCCATTCAAGCAGGCTTTGTGTTCACCGACGGTATTAATAAATACGGCTATTGGCCCATATTTGACGAAACTAAATTGGATAAAGCCGTTATGGAATAACTGAATAGTAGGATAAAGTTGGTATTACTTTCGTAGTTTTTGTATCGTTAACAGATTTTTATTTCAAATGTTTATTGTTTTTTCCGGTTTATGATAGCGTAAGCAATAAAATAATATCTTCATTTATGTATTTCTCGGGGCAAAGACTTCAATTATATTTATTTATAAGGAACTTATCGTCGCCCGGGAGTGAAAACCTAGGTAACGCATTTGGTAATTGCACGGTTCCTGTGGCCTATCAAGCGGACGAAGTCGCGGGCAAAAGCTAGTCAATTATATTTATTACGAATGTTATATACTCAATAAATGCTAGTTTCAGTGCCTACAAACTAATTTCACATAGAGCGGATCATTTTGACGAGGAATGTAGGGAACAGCTGATTTTTTTTCGCGTTTTCAGGTTTGGTCCCATAGCAAAAGTTGTTCATAATGATAAGTACAGTGACCCCTTAAGAGGTTGTGCACTTATTTATGTTACACCTTGTAAATCTTAGGGGTACAGACGTATAATATTTATTTACTAGCTGTACCCGTTTCTTTGCCTATGGAAACACAAGTTTACTGCTCATCACCCACACGCAATAACGTGATAATTTGTACCCTATTACCTGACCCGCTCTTTAACGGATGTGGCTGCCAAATTTCAATTGGATCTGTCTAGTAGTACTGGCGTGAAGCGCAAACATACAAACGGACAATCAGACAAAAATTCTTTAAACGGGTTTTTGCCATCAGTATCGTAGCTAGGATGCGTCGCGCTTACTTTTTTCCAAAAATATTTAATGTAATACCTAGCTTATAGATAATATATACCTATACTAAAGCCAATATGGAAAGAGAATTAAACGTTATTACTAATTACGCAATTATCATCTTTGACAACATGTATTTAAGTTCATTTTAGAATGACAAAAATTACCGAAAAGGGCTTAAAAGTAATTTGAATGTGATGGAAACTGAACTATTAACCATTGAATTAAGGTTCATAATCCCAAAGCACGTTAATTATCACTTCAAAGTGGCTGATGTATAGCTTATGTCTATCCTGAAGGACCGTTCTAATATTATTCAAAGATTTCGGAGTTTGTCTCTTACATTCAAACTTACAAACTCTACCCCTTTATAATATTACTAGCTTTTGCCCTCGGCTTTGCTCGCGTTAATTTAGAATTTGACAATCAACTCTTAACACACTACTAAAGTTTCTTTAATAATATAATACAATCATGATTCGAAAGACACGTGGCGCCATCTATTAACATTATTGTTTTCTTCGGGAACAGTACTTTTATTCGGGGTGAAAGATACCCTATATGTCCGTTTCTGTACACCTGACAACGTATATGCAAAATTTCAGGATGATCGGTCCAGTGGTTTAGGCGTGAAAAGGTAACAAACAAACAAACTTATAATTTATAATATTAGTTAGGATTAGGATATTATTAGTGTAGATATAAAGATTATAATATTTATAAATAAGAAACTACAACTTTCAACCATAAAGATAAAATTTTAAAGTTCACGTGTGCAGAAGCTGTGACCCATATATCGAACTCCCAAGAGAGCTCCGCTAAGTTCGCATTCAGATGCACACACGTGCTAAAGACACGTGCAACTAGGGTTACCATCCATCCGGATTTGTCCGAACATGTCCAGACTTCTAAACTTTTGTCCGGACTTTGTCCGGCTCTTTAATTTGTCCGGATTTTTTGACTTAGATGGAATACGAGTAATGAAACTTTCTTAATATCAAATAACTTCTTAATCTTTATTAACTTCTCATTCATCTAAAAACAAAATATAAATCTTTAACAATCAACATAACGAGATCAAACAATAAATCTTCCTATGTTTGCATTTTGTGACTAAAATGTCCGGACTTTTATTGAAATGTCAGGCTTTTTGTCAGGATTTTTCTTTCTAAATGGTAACCCTACGTGCAACGAAGTTATATCAGACACCTTATAGGTACCTACTACTTTATTGAACAGAAAAAGCTATAAAGTATCTTATGACGTCATGTTGGATGTTAACACCAAGTACCTAAAGCTATGTCTACAATAGTGTGCTTTCATATTCATCTTGCGTCTTCGTCTGAAGCATGCGTGAAGCGCCATAGCGCTTGCAATAGCGCATGCCTTAATACTAGTTCGACAAAAGCACATGCCCCTAGCGCACGCTAATCCGTCTATTGTATATCGACTGACAACTGACCGAGGCGTACCGGTGTAGACGGCTGCATGCGTCTTATGGCAATCAATATTGCATGCGCTTGACGCAAAAGGAATTGAAAGTTGAAAGCGCAAGATGAACATGAAAGCGCACGGGTGTAGACATACCATAATGTTGATACATCGTTGTCTACTTTAGTTAGAGTTTGTCACTTAAAAAGCACCTTGTACATATTCTACATAACATAACACATCATAATATTACGCCTATATTCCCCGGAGGGTTGTGCAGAGGTGTAAGTTCCATGCCATCAACTGGGCACAAATCCAGACTCCGGGCTCCTACTGAGAAATTCCACACGGAAAAACCCAATAACACTGCCCGACCTGGGGATCGAACCCAGGACCTCATGCTCAGCAGACGCGCTTCCGACCGCTAGACCAACGAGGCAGATAAGCTGTATATTCTACATATAGACAAGAGCAAATAGCGCAAGGTTCATTACTCAGCAACCACAGTCCATCCCAGTTGACTCAGCAACCCATTAGGCGATTAACACAGGGCACCGCGCACCGCCGCGGTAGGCGGTGAAGCGGATCTCAAGTCGCATTGGTCTCTATGAAATCCGTTGATGCATAACACACGTACACAGCCCGACCGCGCGGTCGGATTTCTTAAAGACCAATGCCTTAGGGCCCGTTCAATCAAAGCCATATACAATTTGTCCTTATTACCGACAGCCTAACGGCCTGTCCACATCTCCACGTCACGACGACGTCAACGTGGAACGGTGCGGTAACGTGGCACGGTGCGTTGACGTAACGTGCAAATTTACGTTACCGTATCGTAACACGTTCCGCCTCTAGCCGCAAGCACACACGTATATGCGCTCCGCCCGCGCTCTCCACGCCCGCGAGTTAGTCGCCCTCCATGTTCTCCGATGCTTTAAAACCATACCTTACTGTTTCTCTTATTAAAATTCAGGATCTACATGGTCAACGATAAATCTAACAATGATCCTGACGTGCATTTTTACGATACGGTAACGTAAATTTGCACGTTACGTCAACGCACCGTGACACGTCACCGCACCGTTCCACGTTGACGACGTCGTGACGTGGAGATGTGGACAGGCCGTTAGGCTGTCGGTAATAAGGACAAATTGTATTTGGCTTTCGCATTCTTCAAAATTAAGCCTATTGTAGAGTCATCGCCTGCTAAAAAACTCAATCTAAAAAAAACTGCCTAGCTTTTTCCCAACTATTTATATATTGGGGTCAGCTTCTTGTCTAACCAGATGCGGTTGAACACCAGTATTTTACACAGAGCGACTGCCATCACACCTCCGCAGTTACTGGGCGATATCCTTAAGTTAGACCGGTTGTCAGACTTTTCGTAACCAGTGTCCAGTATGACACCCGAGACCGACGGTTTAACGTGTCTCCGATGCTCGAAGAGGTCTCGATGTGTACCGAATGGTCACCCATCCACGGACTGAATGCGGCAAGCGCAGCTTAACCTCGCAAATTATATGTTACACGCGGCTGTACATTAGCCACGAGTCTCTCTCAAAAAAACTTAATGTAAAAACGTCTTCTTCTTCTCTCGTGTCAGCACGAGCTATACGAAAATAGCTCATGCTGTGGTGAAAAGATTAGCCAGTCAGCAAGGTTGGTAGTGGAGCTGACTGCCCAGGGTGCGCCGGACGTACTTAAGTATCGTCACTCGATATATAAAAACTAAAAAAATATCAGTTGATTCACAAGTTCATAATCTTCTATCTTTCGTACCCGTCTGCAAATAAAAACAGTAAATACACATTGTTTTTCTGAACTTTGTTGATTCTAAAAATTCTCACGACCTTCACACAGATATCTAATTATGAAAATCTAATTATTCTCACTAACGTTCAACAGATACGCATTGCACTTACAAAAATTTCGTCATTAACATCTTGATGCCGTCATTACCATCCGCCATAAAACATTTAACAACCTTTGAACTGAGATGTAAAACATCATTGTTCAACAAAACGATTAATTGGGTCACAAAAGAAAAGTCTTTATAGCAGCTATGAAGCATTTAAACTTATACAATAAGCTTGATAATCATCGAAAAATATAGATAATCCAGATAACTTTATTTTCCTAGATTATTTTTGCAAAAAAAGCTCTTATACCTTTTACTCGACATTGTTTTTCAGTTAACATTAAAAAATATATAAATTTACCACTCATAAAACGGTTATTCCTTCTTTTTTCTTACAGACCTATTACACACTACAATGACAAGATCCGTGTCACGAATAATGATTTCATAACAAGATAAGTCGGCAAACGTACACAGATAATTTATAGTAAGTACAGATATAGGATAATACCTTTATCAACAAGACCTAGCGAAAAAATACACCTTCGAAAATAAATAAAAATCAGCAATTTTTTAATTCAAAACTATTCGCGTAAGAGCGATTACGCACTGCATCCGATCCGAATCCGTGAAAATACGTTCCGAAGTAGCCATAGAACTATTTGTATGGTAGTTTACGCACTAGATCCGACTTCCGTCATCAGATTTCTTTCCGAAATATTGACAGACCGAAGTAGCCGTAGTACTGTTTGTATGAAAGCTTTCGCATTACCTCAGATTCAAATCGGACAAATGCCAAAGATGGCCCCTGAATTGCTTGGATTTGGATTAGAGATCGGATTAGTGCGTAAGCAATATCCGAATTCGGTCCGAGATTTTTAGACTTAGATCCTTATTTTCACGAATTCGGATCGGATGCAGTGCGAAAAGCAATATCCTAATTCGGTTCGAGTTTTTTATATCCGTATTTTCACGGATCCGGATCGGATGCAACCGCTGTAAATATGGAAAATCATCACAAATAAACGAGTCGTATAGAATCAAAGGTGGCAATCTCACTTTTAGCAAGTTTTGAGCAAACGAAAAAATGAAAAATTAAGCAACTCTGCCCTAATACAAGATTGCCGTCTTTGGAACTAAATCGAGATTTTGTGTCGATTTAGCAAAAAATATGGTCATGTTTAGTTATGATGTCAAACAAGCAGTTTATTTTGAATATTTTTGATATTTCTGCACCGATAACTCAAAAGTGCCAAAAAGTGAGATTGCCACCTTTGACTCTATACGACTCAAACGACAGTTGATTCACCACAATAGCTAATGTGAAATCATTCGTCAATTTCGCATCCTGCATTAATGAATACTCACACGGGCGGGCATGACATTTGCTCATTACCATCATACCGCAGTTCGAATAGGTGGACCAACTTAGCTGTCAGTTGACAGCGTCGCTAGTGTACAGCGTGACAATGAAATGACATTGCAAAATGACCTTTGTTACTAAGAGGCGGCTTTAGTTCCAATTTTGTCCACCTGCACAGCTAAATTGGTGGAGCTCTGCTGGGCGTTATGATGGACTAAAAGAGAAAATGATAGATCACATAAATGGGAATTTTATGTCAGAATTATTATTTAAAACTACAGGCTGTAAGGGTAAACACCGTTATCCTTGAAACCAGTGGTTTGGTTTCATTTATAGAACGTAAAATCAATGAAAAATAACAAACTTTTTTTTTTATAAAATTTTCGTTTTTCCACGAAAGCATTTCACCCTACGCGCGGGGGCAACAAGCTACGGGAGGTGTCGCGGGGAAGTCGCCGCGTGGCCCGACGCACGGCCCCGCACAGTTACCTACCCCAGAGTACCCCAGTCAGTCAGTTGTCTCGCTAGCGAGTGCGTGTATACTATTTTTTTTTTTACTCCATCCTGTACAGATTCTTGTGTTCACATCAACTACCCATGGTTTGAGTGATAACGGTGTTTACCTTCACATGCTGTATATTGGTGTGTACTTAAAGGCTGTAGACACTGAGCGTATCTTGCGCGGCTCGTGTTTCATCGCGTTATGCTTGTTTCCCACGGTGCGTGATATCTTGCACCGCGACGCACGAGCTCGCACCGACGCACCACGGGAAGAGACTCGTCCGTGGTAACGCGGACACGTGCGGTGCGGTGCGACGTATCTGCCGCGAGTCAGTAACTCCAAAGGTGCGGTACGAGATCTCTTCCACTTGGTATTTTGGAATGAAAAAATAGCTTCGAATCACGCTCCCTCATATTGTGGCTTCCCACGGTGCGTGATTTTACGGATGATAAAACACAGCCGGTGCGCTCTACCACGCATCGTCGGAAGCCAGCTTTACGCGTATGCATCGCACTACTTACAAATTCTCATGCACGGCTTCACCACGCGTATTATACGTTGTTACGCCAAGCGTAGTGGGCCTGGAAGTTTCGCGCGCATCTTGTGTTCGATCGATTAATTAACTATATTCGTCGTATTTTCAGCGGCTACAGCCACACCTAAACGTATTTTGCGTCGCGTATCTTGCCCAGTAGTGTGTTTTGGCCGTAAAGGAATAGACAAACTCATAAGCTACAATTCGCATTTACTCAGATAAAATGGGCATTTAGTATGAATAATTAATACGATAAATTTTATGGGATAGGCGATAAACACTTTGTCCACGACTCAAATAAACACTAGAAATTCATTAAAAGTTGTTAAAATATACACCGTGGGCCCGAGGTACCCGAAAGATTTTAACCTTCGATTCCGATGCCTAATTGGAGACGAAAAGCTAGGAGATAGTTTGTTGAATAAAGCTTAATTTTCGACATATTCATTATTTACGGAAATTCACATATCGAAAAATATCTATGGTAACAAGCCCTTTGAACGCGGCGTTGCGACTTTTGTCATACCATACCCTTCTCGCCGTTTAAATGTCTTATTTGTCGGGGAGGGTTCTGAAGTGAGAAGTTTCTTATCCACTCACACGATAATTTATAAATGTTGCCAGTTCAACCTAAGGTATTGTTTACAAGGAAATCCTAAAGTTAATTGGTTTATTAAGTAGGGAAAAACAAAAAAAAAAATACCAATTAGACTTTTGTTGGTATAACATTTGACTCATAATACCATCAGAAAGGCGTGGTTAAAATCTTTTTCTTTCAACTACGCAGTAATGTTATCATTAATCACTACAAAACCGATCACAAAATACGTATTTTCTGCGTAGAACCAAAACAGTGCAGAAATGTTGTATGAAATCTCATTATTGCACTGCAAACAGTGCAGAAATGTTGTATGAAATTTCATTACTGCACTGTTTTTCATTAATGCAGTTTTTTTATTTTTTATTTAGATATAAATTTACCACAGAGGTTTAATGTCTCCCGTTAAGTTTAATATTAAATGTATGCATTCTTATGCATTAGATCAAAAAGATACTGGCTGAAATTAAAAATCGGCTGAATAAAACCGCCTTGGTGAAAAAAAAAAAACAAATGGCGCGATTTTGTACCATTATAAAACTTTGATACTTACATATATTTAGCAAGAAAAGTTTAAAAAAATGGAAATAGATAGCGATATGAATTCAAGTCCAGAAAGTATAAAAACAACTGCAAATGAAATTGTTAATAACCTTTTGCCGCAAAAGTCGCAGGATAACCTTGTTTTCATTAACTTGAGTTTTTATTTTGAGTAGGTATATTTTATCACGGTAGGTAAATTGGTAGTTGAAAGAAAAGTAGATTACGCACCTTGCTGAAGTGAGTGATTAATGCACTCGTGCTAATTTAGTGCCCTCGCTTGCGCTCGGGCACCAACGTAACACTCGTGCATTAATGACTCACTTTGCGCTCGGTGCAACAATCTACTATTATGGTACCTCGGACCCACAGTGTATAGTACAGTATATACATATATGTGTATACTGTCATGAAACGGTACAATTAATCAACAAAATAAATAAAGTCAGTGAATTGAAAATTAACATAGGTACAGGATACTGTGAATCAAGAGTTGTACTGATTTATAAAGGAAATTAAGCTGTGAATGAAATTAAAGCAAATTTCATGACCCTCTTTACAAATTCTTGCATAGTTTATGAAGTAGATGGTCTTACAATATAGACAGAAAAACTATATACAGGGTGTAAACGAATTCGTGTAATTCCTTCAAACCGCGTGATCTACTGGTGACACAGATTGACCATACAAAATAGTGCTAAGAAACAGCAAAAAAATAATTCTAATGCCGGATCCACAAGTTTGGCAAACCTCGACAAATCATCATAAATTCAAACGTGTGGATAGAGTGTTTGCCTTCGCTTGTGTAAGCTTGCAAGCGCTTGCGACCGATCCGATCGAGTGTAGGTTTTTGATGTCCAAATCAAAGAAGTTTGCGGCAAGCGCTTGGGATCTTTCTACACGTTTGTGCGTTGTTAGTATCGCTTGCGCACTGGTGGCGAGTCTATGTGCGTGCATCGATATCGAAATATTATTATTAATTGAGTAGTGCGTAGTTTCCGAAATGAGTAACAGCAAGCTGAATAGAAGAAAAGTAAACGGAAAATTCCGTCTATCAACGGAATTTTCCATTTACTTTTATTTTTCCTAAGTATTTTCATTTTGCTTCTTTTATAATAAAAATAGGATAGATCAAATGTTATAACCGACAAAAGCTTGACGTCCGTCATGCTTGCTTCTTCAAAACACGCTAGCGTACTCGCAAGCGTGTGGATAGCGCTATTTGGATCACCTAAATTATCCAAGCATTTGTATAGGTTTGTGGAGAAACTTGGTGTGGTGTTCCTCCAACCAAAGGGAGGATCCTCCAACCAGGCGGAGTCTTGTGCCTGGCGGGCTACTGCCCAACGGTTAATGTTGGGAGGTTGTATATATACGATCTGCGTGTTAAATCTTGATATCGCGATGTAGGCATGAATAGTTTGCATGTGGCGTGGATAGATGCCGCCACATCACTGTCTGTGACGATCACGTCGGGGTCACCAATGTGGAGAAACTTGGTGTGGTGTTCCTCCAACCAAAGGGAGGATCCTCCAACCAGGCGGAGTCTTGTGCCTGGCGGGCTACTGCCCACCAGTTGATGTTGGGAGGTTGTATATATACGATCTGCGTGTTAAATCTTGATATCGCGATGTAGGCATGAATAGTTCGCATGTGGCGTGGATAGATGCCGCCACAGGTTTGTAGTTTGTGGAAAGTGGCAAACGTGTGGGTCCAGCAGAAAATAATAATCTGGAGTTCTGCTTTTGAGTCATTTTAGCGTTCCTAGTTAGCAGTGCACGGAGCGATATTCGTGCCCGCCAGCTGTTTCGCCGCTTTCATTCATTTATGCGTGGCATCGAAATGTTCCACGAAACAACTTTTTTTCTTTGCATAGATTTTTCTTTTCTTATTTTTTTATTGAAACCTTATTTGGTGGTTTAGATACGATCACTTAAGGCGTTTCCCTGACCAAATGACCTTGAGCATTTGTTCCCTCTTTGCCGCACCCCCCCCCTCTACAATACTTCGTGAGTACTACTAACGCCAACTGGCGAACAACTTAGGAATATAAGTGAAAATCACAGACCTTCGAATGCACAGACACGGCATTCAATAAAAAAATCTTATAAAGAAAGGAACGTTTTTCGCGTATTGCGACGACAATATATTCCTTAGCATGCCTATGGAGTTTTGAGCGTTTACTGTACCTATACAGGGTCAAATTAAATTAGCTAGTAAAACTCTGCAGACGTTAAAAAAGATATTTATTTGATGATGTTTTTTTTGTGGTCATCAATCGTCGATAGTGTGAAGTCACTTAAAATATTAGTTTAAAAATTACTTTCTTTTTGTGTAAACTTCACAGACGTAATGGGTATCGATATCTCAACACTGTATAAGGGTACGTTCACATGACAAGCGTTCAACGTGCGGTGAATGCGCGTAAAATTTTTGTATAATGTTCACATGGAGCGTGCTTGTCAGGCATTGAACGCGCGTTGCCGTGGCGGCCGTAGTTCATTTTCTACAGAGTGAGTTCTACATTTCGCTCCTTTAGAATTAAACAGACCTATCTAAAAACTAAGGTTTTGGAAAACGTTGAATAAAGTTTCGTATCTTTATAAATTTTGTAGAAACGGGAGATTATTCTGTTGCATTACATTTTTACGCCACCATACGCCTCTGTTTTATTAAGAGTCGATGAAGATGGGTCAGTCTATGAGTAAAAGTTGAAATCTTAAAATTTCGAATAGGTCTCTTTAATTCTAAAGGTGCGGTTTGTCGAAGATGAACGGAGAAACAGTTTTAACGGTGATTTTATACCGACGGCAAAAACGACGCGACAGAAGATATTGGGTCCATCCAATTTCTTCATACAGGCTGACTGAAAGCCAGTACTTCACTTTGTATCCTAAGTTAAAGCAACTCGGAATCAAATTTTTTAACTACTTCAGAATGTCCATCAAGTCATTTGATGACTTACTGGCTCATAAACGATGAACTCGTAGCAGATAAAAACGCTAAACTCTAAACTTTATTTCAACTATAAATAATTCGGTATTAAAAGCTTCCGTTTCCATTTCGGACGATTTCTGGAAGAACCGAACGAACCCTAAAATACGTTTATACACGTCGAAAGCGCGCGCTCATCTGAACGGTAACATAGAAAATCAATGATCTCAAAGCGCGCGTTGACGCGCGCTGACAACAGTCGAGCGCTGGCGCAGCGTTCAACGCGCGCTTTATTAAAATGCGCGTTAGCATGTGTACGGCCTGAATAAAATGTATGTAGTTGTAAACGCGCGTTAGCAAAACGCGCGTTGAACGCTTGTCATGTGAACGTACCCTAATAGATTTTATCAACTCGCACTTCAAGTAAAAAAACACAAACAAAATCATTACTAACAGGCAAAAAAACTTTTCATTTTGTTGTGTTTAGATATTATGGAGGAACGAGAGATGGTGTTCCTCCAACCAAAGGGAGGATCCTCCAACCAGGCGGAGTCTTGTGCCTGGCGGGCTACTGCCCAAAGGTTAATGTTGGGCGGTTAGTTTACGAACGAACGAGTACCTACATGTTATATATTTACGTCAGTTCAAATTAATAATCACTCAATTCTCACTTCACTTTATGCTTATTACTTACGCCTTCTTGTTACTTACGCCACAGAATAGTCTTACGCTGACATCATCCTTGTCCAACTGATTGATGGGGTTAAACGAAAAAAAAAACACGTTGATTTTTATCCACATACTTTTTTTATTTGTACACAATTATATTTATTTATACATAATTGTGAAAGCAATGATTAAATGAGGCCAGTAGACGGCAATAAGCGTTCCCTAATATTGTATAGGACTGGTAATATAAGATGCCTGCCTAGCCTTTCGGAAAATCACGTGACAAAAAGGCATAATCGTACACAGAGTACTCATATTTTGGAATCCTGGGAGAGCTATCAGGATGCTATTGGCATCTTCTGTGATCTCTCCAAGGCTTTTGACTGCGTTGACTACAACACCCTCATCTGTAAATTACACCACTACGGAATTCGTGGCCGAGCTGCTGACCTTGTTTTCTCCTATTTATCTAATAGACAGCAAAAAGTTGGTGCTAACGGTGCGATATCTTCGGGGTCTCTAGTTAAGATGGGCGTTCCTCAAGGCTCAATTCTTGAACCTTTATTGTTTCTAACCTATATAAATGATCTACCCTATATGATGACCGACTTATCACACATAATTTTATTTGCCGACGACACTTCCCCTATTTTCAAAATAGATAGAAAAGATAGGGACGTTTTACATGTTAACGAGAGCCTTACTGTTCTTTCTAAATGGTTTGCAGCCAATAACATGTTACTTAATGCAAACAAAACAAAATGCCTTAAGTTTTCACTACCAAATGTTCCCCAAGTAGGTTTAAATTTAATGCTTGAAGGCAATAATCTTAATACAATTAATGACACCGTATTTTTAGGTATAACTCTCGATTCAAAATTGCAGTGCGGTGCGCATATTACTACCATGTCGGCTAGGTTAAGTTCTGCTGCATACGCAGTTAGTAAAATTAGGCAGCTGACTGATGTAGCTACAACTAGGTTAGTATACTTCGCATATTTCCACAGCATTATGTCCTACGGCATTCTGTTGTGGGGCTCAGCAGCTAACGTAGATTCTGTTTTTATTTTACAAAAGAGAACTATTAATTCTAAGTCATAACTGTACCCACTCAAATTGTTAAAGATATGGATTTTAAAAGAGTATCCATGGAGTTTCTTGCCGGCTCTTCTCCATAGGAGACGACTAATTGGAACCGTGCACCTAAATTCGACTTTTCTTAAGCGCCTGTAATGGTTTATGTGAAATAAAAACTTTTGATTTTGATTTTGCACAGCACTTGTATTGTCAATAATAAAAAGGCAAGTGCAAACTCTCTTTCCTCTTCTGCAGCATGCTTCATCGATTCTATGGAAACACTTTCCCATTTTTTACTAATTAATTCGTGGTTGGTTGAATATATTTTTTCGGACAAAGAAGGAAGATTTATTGATGACAATAGCTCGTTTAGTTGCGAATTTCCCGCGCCTATTGCAATAGTACCTGCGACTGCGCATTTATTTATTGATAAATAATTTTCACTGCAATTATCATTTACTATTAAAAAAAAATCGTTGCATAATGGGCATTTAAACGTAAATTTCGACTCTAAGCCCTTTTGTGTTTCTCCGATAAGTTGTAGTTGGGTGACGCTGCAACCCAATGGACCATGATTGGAAATTTTTATTAATTCCGAAAAGAAGTGGCTGACATCAATTATTCTTCTTCTTATTATTTTTTCATTATTGCTTTATTCAGCCTCACAAGATATTTCTTACTGCAAAAAAAAAAACTATGCATAATTAAATAAATCAGCAATATAGTGTTACGTATATTCAGATTAAATAAAGGCTCCTAAAAATAGATGTAGATAAAGAGGTATTTATACCTACCTACTTAGTATCTACTTATTTATACCTAACTACAATACCTACCAAGGTATTGTGATTAGATTATACTGGGTAGGCATTAGTACCTACTGATCTACTTAGTACTAATATCTACTTAGTACTAGTACCTATTTAGATATCTTTTACCTAATCACAAGCACAACTATGTATTTGTGCACAATAATATCTACAAACCAAAAAAATAAATAAACAAACCTCTACATCTTCAACCATTTCAGTTGAATCAAGACACGTATCCTCTAATTCTATGGTTTCTTGACTCAAGTCGTTTACTGGCGTATCGTCAGTGTTTCTGTTTAGCCTTTAATAAAGAATTCATTATATTAGATCTTGCATGAAAACAAAACTGAATTACTTGTAATAAATCATTTAGATACATATTTTAGCTGTACATTTGAAAAGGTTCATATTATTTTCATGGTAACCACAAAAAAATATCACATTTTTCATAAGTTTTGTCTGTAATTTCATAACTCTATGGACTCAAAAGTGCATCTGATTACCCAATATAATTTTCAATTATTGGTAAACTTGAATAATTATTTTCGTTGTCAAATGCGCATTCCGGTATTTTTCTTCTCTTCCTAAAATAAAAAGATACCATGTAATTACATGTAGGTATTTATCGGAATAAAAGCAGGTTGGTAAACTTTGCATAATGCATCAAAAATTACTTACAGAATTTCATTCATCTCTAGAGCATTTTGACATCTTTGACGTTTATTCTTCTTGAATTTAGGCATTTTCAAATTACACAAAATTAATTTCTTATCACTAGGTTTATTTATCCTAAAATTAAACCAAATAAATATTTGCGGCGGGAAGGATGACGACGAGAGCGACACGGCCTCCTCGTACGAAAGCACGCAGCGTACTGCCGCCCGCACCCTGCGCACGCCCCTTCAAACGTAGAACTCACACAATTTTCGGAATTATTTTAATTAAAAAAGAATAGCGATCTTTCGAAATTAAATAAAACGTGAAATTTATAGATTTTTTAATTCTCTATCCATTAGTGTAATCCTCAAATTATTAGAGCGTTGCCTTTAGCAACAGATGCATGTAATCAATAATTTTAGTCACTTTTTAAAAGTAGATTTTAAATGTATTTATAACACATAAAAACAAAGTAGAACGTGGAATGTGATGATAAGATATCGAACATTAATAATGTGCTTTTAGATTTAGTCTATTTCTCTTCACTAATTAGTTAATAGTCTCTGAATAACGAAGAAAAACGCACTCTCGCAAGGTTTTGGTCAGGGTATCGCCTTACAGTAATAGATCATGTGGTTTTATGGAATTACACGCATTCGTTTACAAATACAGAAACTGTAATAAGGTCTAACTTTAATAATCCACGATATTTTGCATAGATGCTAAAGATGACTTATCTACCACAAAGATAATCTGATGGTATAAATATATTTTCTGTTAAAAAAATAATGTTATAAATCAATCAATTAATTAATTTACTGGTTCTTTTAGGTATAATAGTGTGACGCTAGCTATCAGCGCGGGGCCATTTTCTTGCATAAATGTTATAACAAATTAGAGCACCAATAATTAAATAAATGACACGTAAAACAATTTTGAAAAAAATAATACAACTGATTTCATTTTTAGTGATGACGCTATGCAAAATATCGTGGACTATTAAAGTAAGACCATAAATACAAATTTAATTTTTGCCAATTTGACACCAGATTGTTGAGCAATAGTGCGAAAAGAAGTGCTAATTATTCAGTAGCAAAGGTAAATAAAAAAACATACTAATCATTTTTTTATTGCTGCCTCCAAAACCTTTATCTGTTTGCTACAAAAACATTAAACTGTTTTACGCAAGTGTGTAGTCCAATCATTGTCTGTTTATTTTATTTGAGTCCTGTTGTTGTAACCCCCGGGCCTCGGCTAATGTTTACAGGAGTTTGTCAGTCCACAACTTGTACTGCATGTATCTTTCGTCCAATCAATTTAGGAATGTTTTTGGATCAATGTTTAGATAAAATTATGTGCTGCCTTGAACCCGAACCTCCTATTTAGGAGCTTAAATGATTTAAATTAAGTAATATCAGATTATAATTGTACAATTTGTGGCCTTCAGTTTAAAGCGATTTCAAACAGCAGCTCTCTTCAACTAAAGTAGGACAGGGAAATCATTAATTTTGTTAAGGCATTTATGAGATGTCATAAATTCATATTATGACATTTATAAGATGAGTCTCATCGCCATTTAACTTAATGCGTAGATTTTACAATTTATCTTATTGTCTTCAATTTAAATGGTACAGTATTTGGCCTCACTGTCATTAAAGGTGAAATAAAAACTAGAATATCTTCTTAAAGTGGAGAAACATTAATTTAAGTTTTTTATTTTACAATGACCTTCAAAGACAGGTCTTTACGTTCCCCATAACAGCTAACTCGTATGAGTATCATTACCCTAGCGTTACTGAATTGTGAGAGCACCCTCGCGACCCACTTTCCAAAATTATTTGCTTGGGATTAATCTTCCTGTATTATTTCAGCTTTGTGTATCCTATTCCTACTAGAACGCTTTTTAATCAGTTTATTTCTTTTCAGGAAAAGAATCATGGAGCCAAGCTGGCGCCTCTATAAACAAAAGAAACATAAAATTAAGTGGAAGTGTGTGCGATCGATGTTCTTAAACGTGATAAATTAAATAGTAGAAATTTTACACACTAAATTGGAAACAAATTTAAAATTAGGTGATTATTGGATTGGTGACAAAAATATTAAAATGATCAAGTGAATTGGTGATGACATGTGAATAGCTCGGCCTTTGTGATGGGGTGTGGCCAGAGTAAAATTAATCTCTACCCGAGGCGGAACAAAAATGGTGGGAAAGGAAACAGTGCCAAAAAGTCAGGTGAGCGAACTTAAATCAAAGAAAAAGATTTTTAAAGGCTTACATTCGTTTTTTCTTCATTCTTCGGACTTGAATGGTTATTTATTTTATATCCAGTTAAGGTATTTAGATAACGAATAATATTAAGATTTACTCCTATTTGCTATTTTACTTTAAACCAAAACCGGGCTTTCTACAGCATTTTAATTATTTCAAGCTTTGAAGCAATTCTTTCTTATAAAACGTGAAAAATAAAAACAGTCCCTCCACAAACATTTGACTCATACAAACGGCGATACTGCGCCAATCTCCTTTGGGAAACGATATCCCTACCTAGACAGTTTCAAAGGCAAATTTACCTTCCAAAACCGAGCCTTGAAGTTTTATTCTATATATTTGATAAAGCGAGGTATGCAAGGAGGGAACGCAAAAGGCACTCGTTGACGTGCTCTAAATATTCATGAGAATTGTAAGAGCTAAGGCCACGGCCTGGAACGTGGCGGAAGCGGGACTGCGGTGAGGCCTTTTGACGCTGTGTTGAGTTTCAGCATTACTGATAGTCCGAGAGCCGGCTGCAAAAATACCTACCTCATCGGCTACCCCAATAGGCTATGTTTAGATCGTTAACCGACACTTAAACACGTCAAAAAAATCAGGTCTGCCAGAGCCGATCCTGCCGGGTCATAGAAATAATCGATACTTTTTGACGTAATTTTTTAGTAAAAATTACGTCATAAGATACTTGTATTAATGTAGTCTTGACCACAGACCTTGGAGTATAGTACCAAGTCTTGAGTACAAAATTAAACCAAAAAGGGAAAAAAAATGTAGAAGAAGAAAAAAAAAATACAATATGAATAATAGTAATTTACACAATTATATGTATAGGCAAGTCCACAAAGTTCTCACATGTACAAAAATTAAAATGAAGCTAAATTATATAAAACAATTGACATACTTACTTAAATGTCATCATAACTTAAACAAAAAATCATTATAGAGTAAGATAAAAGATATCTTGAGAGTAATGATAGCAATAAAAATAAAAAATAAATAATCATAATTGAGGATAGTTAATAGACATACACATACGTCGTTAATGAGGTACCAGGGAAGCCACATGTGCAGGAACTAGAGCCAAACATCTCTGTCCTCGACGTAGTCCTTAATCTTGTAGTATGCTTTTTGAGTGAGGACACGTTTAATATGGGTTTTGAATTTTCCCTCGGTAAGATCTGTTACAGATTTCGGCAGTTTGTATAAAAACGTACGCCATTGCCCAAAAATGACTTACTAGTTTTGCTAAGTCTAAATTTAGGTATCACAATTTTATGTTTATCCCGTGTATTTTTATCATGAAAATCACTCCCAACATTAAACAAATGCAAATTTTTGCGTACATATAAAATATTTTCTAAGATATAGAGTGACGGCAAAGTGAGTATTTTAATATCATTAAACACGTTTCTAAGGGACTCGCGGGAATCCAGGTTGTAAATGGCACGGATTGCTCTCTTTTGTAAAATAAAAACCGAATCGACGTCAGCTGCCGAGCCCCACAACAGAATGCCGTAGGACATAATGCTGTGGAAATAAGCGAAGTATACTAGCCTAGCTGTAGCCACATCAGTCAGCTGCCTAATTTTCCTAACAGCAGATGCAGCAGAACTTAACCTCGCCGACAGGGCAGTAATGTGAGCACCCCACTGCAATTTTGAGTCAATAGTTATACCTAGGAATACGGTTTCATTAATTGTATCAAGTTTGTTGCCATCAAGCATTAAATTTAAACCTACTTGGGGTACATTTGGTAGAGAAAATCTAAGGCATTTTGTTTTATTTGCATTAAGTAATAAATTATTGGCTGTAAACCATTTGGAAAGAACAGTTAGGCTCTCATTGACATGTAAAACGTCCCTATCTTTCCTATCTATTTTAAAAATTAGGGAAGTATCATCAGCAAATAAAATTATATCAGATAAATTGGACATCATAAAAGGGAGATCATTTATACAAGGTTAGTCAGAAAGGGGGTACTAATCCAAAAGGGTGTTAAAGTACACATAATAATGAGTAACTTTTGTTCTACAACTTTTCCCAAAAGTCAATAGTTTAAGAGAAACAGTTGTTCAAAAATCTCAAAAAAAATCATCTAAAATCTATCTATCCCCTGTTATGATCAGCTGTCTTTACATTTTATGTCTTATTTGGGGTCATGAATTAGAAGCACCATTTTCTGATTTTGTAACTAAAGCAGGGATGAAGAATTTTTGAAAAAACTAAAATTAAAATCATTTTATTTGGAAAAAAAAAATATTGAATTTTGAAATTTTAACACCTGCTTTCAAACAGTCATCAGCGATACTATAAGTGGGCTTCGGATTAGTACCCCCTTTCCGACTAACCTTGTATAAACTAGAAATAGAAAAGGCCCAAGAATTGAGCCCTGAGGCACGCCCATCTTAACCAGAGACCCCGACGATATAGCACCATTGACACCCACCTTTTGCTGTCTATTTGATAGATAAGAAAAAACGAGGTCAGCAGCTCGTCCACGAATTCCGTAATGGTGTAATTTACAAATAAGTGTATTGTGGTCAACGCAGTCGAAAGCCTTGGAGAGATCACAGAAGATGCCAACAGCATTCTGAGAGCTCTCCCAGGATTCCAAAATTTGAGTGACTAGTTTCACTCCTGCGTCTGTGGTCGACCTACCTTTCGTGAAACCATACTGGGGACTGTGCAATATCCCGTTTAGGTTGAAATGAAACATCATCTGACCAAGCATAATTTTTTCAAAAATTTTACTTTGTGCTGGAAGCACAGAAATGGGTCTATAATTAGAGGGGTTATTCTTGCAGCCCGATTTGAAGATTGGTATTATCTTACTATGTTTCAACAAATCGGGAAATGTACCGCTATCTAAACATTGGTTGAATATGCCTGCAAGTATAGGGGCAATGGTGTCAATTATAACTCCAAGAACCCTTACAGAAATGCCCCATAAGTCTTCAGTATTTTTATGTTAAGACTTTTAAATGCTTTTTTAATCGAAGCAGGAATCGGCCTCCAACGTGTCTCGTGATACTAATAACAAACAAACTATAGCTGTCTCGTTTTCGCGAGATGGTTTTTATGTACCTATTTGGTTTTCTTGGTCTATTTATTATTATTTCATGTTGTGATAAGAAAAGCAGTTAATATTCATAAATTTGTATAAAAGAAACAAAATAATGTTGTTTTGACTTCAGGTGAAAGTATGCTCCCTATCAACTTCAAATGCTTTGAACACTAAGTTCCGGCAAGCTTAGACCTGGCAGACCTTTTGATCCATTATCAGGGGCATCTTGGTTATTATTTAGCGTTGGTCCCATCCGGGTACTCGATGAGGTAGGTTTAGTGTGTCAGAAGGGCATATTTTAGGGGTCTGCCAAGTACTTCCGGCAGGGTGCGCAATGGCAGACCCACTTTTTTTTACATAACTAATCAATGGTTAACTGCTGCCAGCACTTTCATTCGGGTATCTTATGACGTAATTTTTACTAAAAAATTACGTCAAAAAGTATCGATTATTTCTATGACCCGGCAGGATCGGCTCTGGCAGACCTGATTTTTTTGACGTGTTTAAGTGTCGGTTAACGATCTAAACATAGCCTATTGGGGTAGCCGATGAGGTAGGTATTTTTGCAGCCGGCTCTCGGACTATGATGATGTGGGGATTGTGGCAAAGCGAGGCCGTGGTATGGATTTTACCATTGGCATTATGGTATTTATCATATATTGTAGCGACTATTATGTATCGTCGTAGTTATCTAAACTAATATCTGCAGTACGTGGCAGTAAATATCGAGCTTTAGATAGATGTCGGCTAGCTTCGGTTTTATAGAGCAAAATTTCTGTCGCACGAAGCACTAACAATCCGATATATATAACATAGGTATGAGTGACAGAGACGACGCTCTCTCTTACCTGCCGAGTATTGTATATACTTTAGGGTTGACACTATACTCAGGACACGACGCAATAGCGGCGGTAACACCCACAATGGAGGAGTGGCTGAAGGGGCGGCATGGCACCCTCAGCTTCCGGCTGCCGCAGGTGCTCTCAAGACATGCTTGTTTCGGGAAGTACCTGTATTGCATAGGCCGCGAGCAGACACTCGGATGTCGCCACTCTGTCGACTGCCCCGAGAATACGGCGTTGCACACGCTGTAGGTGTGCCCTGCGTGGGCAACGCGGCGCCGTGATCTAGTGACGGCAGTCGGTGGTGACCTCTCGCTGCCGGTCGTGGTTCTGTCCATGGTCGCGAGCGAGAGTGCGTGGGAAGCCGTCACCTCCTTTTGCGAGGAGGTGATGGCGATCAAGGAGGGAGCGGAGAGGGAGAGAGAGGCGACTGTCACTCTCCTTTCCCGCGCTAGACGCACCGGGCGCCGGGGGGCGTGGAACGACCTCCGACCACTCTGTGTGTGGCCTGCGGGTGGCGGGTTAGGGGACCCGTCGCCCGACTAGTAACAGGCCCGAGAAGGCGGCGCGCCGTGTTCCTCGCACGTCTCTCAGGAGGACGTGGGGACAGGCCCCACAGAAGGTCTGCCAGGAGCTGGCGGACCGAGGCCTGCTAGGGTTGCAGTGCATGCAGCTGCGAATCCCACGACCGAGGCCATAGGTCAGGAGAAGAAACGCCGTGGGTTTTTAGCTGGCAAGAGTCCGGCATAACCATGGTTATCCATGAGGATTTTCCACACGATCATCATTGCGTTGACACTATTCTCAATAATCAGAGATGTATGCCAGTGATGTTATTAGTAATTTGCTGTTTCTGATAGCCGATAGCCTTAATATGTTTCCAGCTGACATTAAGGCTTCTACCAAAGTATCTCGGGTGAACGATCCATAATTAATGTGGCCCAAAAGTTTGTTTGTTAAAATAATTTTGACGACAAAATCGTGACAAACTTTTAATTATTAATACAAACGCCAAGCAGGTCGGGTATGGTAATAAGTAAAATGATTTTAAATTGACGTACATAATCCGGCTTCGCGTGTTTAGACCTCATTAATCATGAAGGACTTGATTAGGACCAACAAGTGGTTAACAAACGGTTTATTTATTTAATAAAATCATATTTTAGAGCCTTTTGGGGTCGAAACACTCGGGTCGTGGGGTCCGAGTGCCTAACTTCTATAGAGAGATGTTGCAAGTTGGCTGGTGGACACTTCACTTGACCTGAAGGCTGGCCTCAACTTTGGTTAAAGGATTAGCATTGCCATACAACGTGGCAATGCTGCCAGCCTTCTGGGCACGTTACCAGTCGACAGCGATGTGGAGGAATATTTTGATGCCCTATTTTATAGTTATATTAGGATATATTTTTCTATATTTATTTTTAATAAAATAATTGTTTTACCTAAAGAACACTTTCTAATTCGACGAACTGATTTCAAAACGAACACCCAGATGATAGAATCAATAAAAGGTTTATTTTTTGTACAAAAAATATGTTTCAATAATCATTTTATTTATTAATTATAACAATAATGGCTTAACACCTAAAAAGGCTCTCGTTCGGGATGCTGGATCAAGGGCCTGACACAGAAAGCGGTACTTCTCGACACGGCGCGTTGTGTTAGGAAGTTCCTCTCTGAGGCCCTGAACACAGTGAACAAAACAAGTGTCATGTTCAACTTTTCGGACGGGCAAAAACACATCGGTAGTAGGGACAACTGTCAAATCGTGTTGTCATTTATTCTTAGTTCGGGCCCCAAAATAATCGTATGTCCGTAGGTGATAGGGAGTAGGAAACGCTCGTAACTAAGTCCGAAATTACGGACTTCGTGCTTAGAGAGTAGACCCCCAGTTATCAGACTTTCGGGCTTCTGACTAGTTATAGATATTCGTATGACAACCACGCTGGAATTAGCCGCAATGTCGATAAATAGCTGAAGCCAATATGTGGCTAGTAATTAGCTAATAGGTAATTAGAGTTACCTAACTACCTTTGTAATTATTAACCTGAAACCCAGTAAATACCTTCTCACTGGGTTTCAGGATTACAGCAATATCTGATATTGATTAAATGGGTTAGTTCATCTAGCTGACCTATTTCTCTTATACTTTTTTAACTCCCTTAAATATAAGCAGCTTATATTTTTCCTTCACTTGAATTCATAGCCCGTATCGAACGATCTAGGTATTCTGTAATTCGACGCAGATAATTAGACTGCCTCGTTGGTATAGTGGATGCAAGCGCGACTTCAGAGCGTGAAGTCCTGATGGGATCGATCCCTTTTTTTTTCTTTGGAAAATCCTCATGGATGTTCTCCCAGGGAAGGCGCAGAGGTATCTTACTGGCTAAAAACCCACGGTGTTCCTTCTCCTGACCCTTGGCCGGCGTCGCGGGATTTGCAGCTACGTGCACCGCAAACCCGGCAGGCCACGGTCCGCCAGCCCCTGGCAGACCTCTCCTACTGTGGGGCCTTGCCCCACGTCTGAGAGACGCGCGCTGAATACTGCGCGCCGCCTTCTCGGGCCTGTTACTGCTCGGGTGACAGGTCTCTATAACCCGCCGCCCGCAGGCCACACACTACGGTGGCCGGAGATCGTCGCACGCCCTCCGGCACCTGGTGCGTCTGGCGCGGGAAAGGAGAGTGGCAGTTGCCTTAGTGGGTTCGATCCCTAAGTTGAGCAGTGTTATTGGATTTTTTCGTGTGGAATTTCTCAATAGCAGCCCGAAGTCTGGATTTGTGTCCGGTTGATGACAATAGGCCACATTATTAGGACTTAAACATAACGGCGAAATGAGGGTGTACGATACACCTCTACCCAACCCTCCGGAGAATACAGGCGTGATGTACATATTATGTTATTCTGTAATTCGACGCAGATAATTAGGCAACCAATAACAGCCTTGTGATTGAAGGCTTGCCGTTCTTGCAGGAGGGTCTCAGTTCGATCCCAGCCCGCAACTCTTTTAGAAATCCTGTGTGGATCAGAATTTAATTATCACTTGCGTTAACGATGATGAAATATCATAGACAAGAAACCTGCATCTAAGAGGGCTCTATAAAGTAGATGGTATGTGTATTCAGCACCAGGCCAGTTTGGCAGACTTCAATTTTCAAAACTCATTTCTTCAAAATAGACTATAATTCTGAGTTAATTTTGAACGTCAATGTTACAAAAGACAGCCCCAAAAACGCCCGCCATTCACCACTTCCTATAGTGTTTAACTGTTTTTTTTTTTTAATATGAAAACGTTGCCCCACACTAAGATTTCTCTTGTATCGTGGGTGCGTTTACAGACACAAATCTCACAAACAAACGCCCAGACCCGGAACAACCATCTGTAGGCCATACAAATTTTTGTTCCGTGTGGGAATCGAACCCACGACCTGTAGCGCAGCAGCCAATCGCTTAGCCACTGCACCAAACGTGTCGTCTGGTGCAGTGGCAACTGTGAAGAAGAAACGGCGCAACGAAATCCCCGGCAACACAGATCTAATACAGACTAAGGCCTAGACCATTCTTGTTCTAAGAAGCTTGAAGACTAGGCCAGTTATGGGCTGATTTTACTTTAAGCCATCTTATGTCTTTTGGTGGGTGTCGTATAAGATAACTTGGACCTCATGACAATATCTAGTTCATCAAATCAAGATCTACATAATTATATCTGAAGCTCGGGGAACTGTTGACAAAGGCGTTATGCAAATACTCCGATTTTACTGTGAAACTTTATTGATAGATAAATTAAATTACAGGGAATTAAACAAAAAAAAAACTATCTATGTCATGGGGTTCTACTCCGTTCACCTATTTATACCCAATTTTTTACAGACGGTAAAAAAAGTCACCGGTATATGTGGCGATAATCACTTTTCGTCAGGTGGATGGAAAGAGGTGCATGAAAAGAGCCTTCACGAGTTACGATACTTCAGTACGTCCGGCGCACCCTGGGCAGTCAGCCCCGCTACCAACCTTGCTGACTGGCTAATCTTTTCACCACAGCATGAGCTATTTTCGTATAGCTCGTGCTGACACGAGAGGAGGAGATCAGGTGGATGGTTGGCTTGTTTACCAACCTATTACATTAAACTATATACAACGTTATGTTTAGTATACAGGGAGTAAAAAGACCCATCACATAGCCGAAATCTACGCACTCTGTACATCAAACTAAACTACATTGACCAAAAATAATTGCTGGGAAACGACTTTTATTTTTTGGCATAAAAAAAAACGCATTTTTTTGTAGCGCGCAATGTGTGGTTGTGGCGATGCCGCGCGTTTGCATGCGTGCAGCGGCCACACAGCTGAGCCAAGGCGGTCGTGTGCGTTTGATATTCATTGCATTTTTGTAACTTCAAATGCGTAATTTGTAAGGAAAAATTGAAAATTTTGATAAGGTTGTTTGGAAGAAAGTTAAGAATTATCACTTAAAATACGTTTTTGGAAAAAACTAAAAAAAAATGTATACTTAGACCTTCAATATCTCCAAAACCAATGGTTTCCCAGGTATGGTCTGGTAGAAAAAAATGATCCCAATGATGGGCAGAATATGTGGTTTCCGTTATCGTTAAGGGTCTTTTTACACCCGATAAGTATACAAAAACCGAGACACCCCAACAAGATTTTCATCAGAACTGCCTGAATATGTGTTTTTTTTTTTGTAATAAATCTCCAAGTACACCGTAGTTTATGTCGCGTTAAGTTCCCTAGTAAAGTGTGAAATGCCTGAGATGTGCTATGCAGGGGTTGTCTAATACACGGAAACTGACCGAGCGGACCATCTCAAGTCTCAAGGTGTCTATTCCCTTCAACTGTTATGCGTAGAAACCTACTGAAACAAAATTGAAATATATGAAAAAAAATGTGGTGTAAAAATATGTCAATCGATTCTCCTGGTGATTCTGAACAAACTAGTTTCAGGTTTAGTATATACTAAAACTAAGCTTGTATAAAAGTGTTACTACAAATGTAAACACAATCTCGACAACCCTGTGTTTACACTATGTATTTACAAAATTTACATATACAAGCCATGTAGACGGAGAAACTGTAACTTTATGGTAATGAAATGTTACCCAACGGTTTATGTTTAAATCTTACTATGATTTGTAATCAGTTTGATTAGTTCTCGTATTTACGAGCATGATTTAATGATTTAGGATCGTAAGTTATAGTTAATTGCTTCTGTTAATAGTTTAATTATTATATTCTATTGCGCTTAGGATCGTTAGATCAAGGTGAGTTTTCGTACGTATAGTTAAATTATGTTTATTATAGTTAGGGTTGCCAACTTTTTTTCGACCAAATATCGAACTAGCAATTGATAATTTTTCAGAGAAATTCTCACAAAGTGACGTATCTGCTTCAATAGAATAGAAATAAATAAATAGATACAGAGGTCTGATGGCAGTCGCTCCGTGTAAAATCTAAGGTCTACTCCCTTAGCACGAAGTCCGTGGTTTCGGCCTTAGTTACGAGCGTTTCCTACTCCCTATCACCTACGGACTTACGATTATTTCGGGGCCCAAACTAAGAATGAATGACAACACGATTTGACAGTTGTCCCTACTACCGATGTGTTTTTGCCCGTCCGAAAAGTTGAACTTGACACTTGTTTTGTCCACTCCTACGTTTTGGGCTACTTTCGGACGGGCGACTAACTTCGTTGACGGACTTAGGGAGTAGGCCCCTTGACCCTAACATAGTTGTGAAAAAACTAGGTAGAACAGAATAGCCTAGCATAAAATATATTTTCAAAAAAACTAGGATTTGTAATTTAGTACTACTACTATTATTTATATATGGGTTGGCAACTATACGTAATCATAGGTCCTAATCCCTACTAATATTACAAATGCGAAAGTAACTCTCTATCTGTCTGTCTAGCACGCTTTCACGCCTAAGCCGCTGATTCGACTTTGATGAAACTTGATACAGAGATAGTCTGGAACCTGGAAAAGGACATAGGCTACTTTTATCCCGAAAAATACGGAATACGCGATTAACGGCATCCACGTAGTCGAAGCCGCGGGCGAACTCTTGTCCAATATATTAAAAGGCAAGATTATCTCTAGTTACACAAGATGCAGTTACCGAAGTAATAAGAAAGCAAATTAAAAGATACGAAGCCAATATTAAATTCCTGACATTCACTTTTCAAGTATCTTGTACGGAACTACTACGGCCATTATCCACAATATTTAACAACTATTTTGCTTCTTCTGCTATGAATAACTTTATTAATATCGAACAACGATGCCTTAATATATCGGGTGTAAAAAGATCCTTAACGATAACGGAAACCACATATTCTACCCATCATTGGGATCATTTTTTTCTACCAGACCATACCTGGGAAACCATTGGTTTTGGAGATATTGAAGGTCCAAAGTACACATTTTTTTTTTCATTTTTTCCTAAAACGTATTCTAAGTGATAATACTAAATTTTCTTCCAAACAACCTTATCAAAATTTTCAATTTTTCCTCACAAATTACGCATTTGAAGTTACGAAAAACGCAACGAATATCAAACGCACACGACCGCCTTGGCTCACGCGCGGCATCGCCACAACCACACATTGCGCGCTACAAAAAAAGTGTTTTTTTTTTATGCCAAAAAATAAAAGTCATTTCCCAGCAATTATTTTTGGTCAATGTAGTTTAGTTTGATGTACAGAGTGCGTAGATTTCGGCTATGTGATGGGTATTTTTACACCCTGGATTATGACTGCCTCGCCGGTCTAGTGGTTGCAAGCGCGAGTGCTGAGCGTGAGGCCCTGGGTTCGATCCCTAGATCGGACAGTGTTATTGGATTTTTCCGTGTGGAATTTCTCAATAACAGCCCGGAGTCTGGATTTGTGCCCAGTTGATGGCAATAGGCTCGCCCCAATTACACAGGACTTAATATAACGACGTATATACTACGTGTATACTATACACTCCTGCCCAACCCTTCGTCTTAAGGTACTATTCCGAACCGAGCTGCCAACTTCAACTGCCGACAGCACGTGCAGCGACTGCATGAAGTCGGCAGCAGCTGCACTACTGGTTTGTATGTATTTATATGAAATGGCTTCCAAGCGCCGCGGCAACAGCACGTGCAGTCGCCGTCGGCTGCTGCAGCGGCGCTTGGAAGCCATTTCATATAAATAGAGATGCAAAATTACGTAATTTTACTGAAAACGCTGGTAAAATACGGGTATTTTACGGTAATTTATATAAATTACGTTAAAATTACCGGCAGTTTTGACATTTTAAATTTTGATTTGTTTTAAATCCCGCGCGCGTTTAGTGGCAAAATCATTACGCGACGTTGCCGATTAGTGTAGGTAGTCTACCATATTGCACGCTTGCCGTTGCGCTCAGCTGTCGGTGAGCGACTGAGCAAGCAGGCGGCTACCAGTTGCTTTGGTTTTATCCGGCTGACTACAAGCGCTGCGCAAGAGTAAGGTTTCTAAGGTTTTCTGTTTCTTTAAATTCCAATACTGCTCATATCTCTCAAATTTCATTCAAATTGAATCGTTAAAGAGTGAAATAGTGACATAGGTACTCACAAACATACTCACTTCCACATTTAAAGTGTTAGTGGGTATGAGTACCTACGTTTAATACGTTTTTATCATATTTTACCATATATTACCGAATATTACCGAAAACTACCGAATATTACCGAAAAGTACCGAATATTACCGTATTTTACGTAAAATATCGTTTTTACCGTATTTTACCAGGGTAATTTTACGGCTTCACATCTCTACATATAAACCAGTAGTGCAGCTGCGGCCGATTTCATGCAGTCGCTGCACGTGCTGTCGGCAGTTGCAGTTGGCAGCTCGCTTCGAAATAGTACCTTTACAGGCGTGATCTTATGTAATATATTGTATTTTGGTATGGTGAACTTTGACAGCAAACATGAGGCTAAGTCGAATAACTTTTTTTTTAAATCGCAGTCACTCCGCTGCTCAACCACGGCTGTTTACGCGTTATCTTTATAAGAATAAAAGTGAAATAGCCGGTTCAACTGCGGTTCAATTATAAACAATTTTGTTAGTAAAATTGGCCTCCAGCTCAATATGATCAGACTGTTTAGCATAAGGGACTAACCACACGTAAATAAGTACGCTTGCTTTCACCTTTTCACATCGATTCAGTCTTCGAATATAAATTTTGATGCTGTAGAATGCTTTCGTAGCTGAAAGCACGTGAATTCACGGGTGATGCGAATACTTACTCTATTAGCGGATTTTGTGTTAACCACCGCGTTCGTCACATCAAACGCGAGAAACTTCAAGGGATTTATGGAACATGTGACATCAAATCAACGGCGAGCGCGAGCCCGCCAACAACACGCCCTGGGGCCTGATACACCTAACTATAGAAGTATAGTTGCAGTTCATTTTCTATCAAAACAACGCTTTTCATGTTCTCTTAATACGCTCGCGTGAATTTAGCCTAGGCGCACACTAGGCGACACGCGACAGCGACAGCTCGCCGACTAGACGCGACGACAGTCTGCGGCCGACAATTTTCATATATTTTGTTCAAAGCTCCGCACACTTGGCGTCAGAGTCGCGGAGTCGCGACGACAAGCTAGGGCTACTTGTCGCCGCGTGTAGTCGCGCTATGCACGCGCACACACGACGACAACAAAGTCTCGCTGTGAAACAACACGGCCGTCGCTCTCGAATACTCTACCACTAATGATCGCTTCCTGCACGACGTCTGTATAACGACTAGTCGCCGACGCAAGCGACAGCTCCGCGTCTAGTCGCGGCGACAAGACGCCAGATGCAAACGACAACGCCGCGTCTGGGCGCCGCGACTAGACGAGACGACAAGTCGCCCAGTTTGCGATGGCACTTAAACTTGATTGGCGCGTCATGAAATTACGTGAAGTAGCCATCTGCTCGCTCCTTAAGCAATCGCCACACTAAACGCGGGGCGCGAGCGAGTCGTGTCGAAGGCGGGCCCGCACTCGCATTTGGTGTGTCTATGTTCTATGTTAGGAGATGTGGTTTCCGCACTTAGTCCTTTAAGTGGACCATTGTACGTGGGTCATGGCGGTCATGATTCCAACCAGTCCACCTCCTTCCAGAAGCAGATTAGGGCTCTCAGTTTCTCATTTGGTGTGTCATGCTTCATGGTAATTCCTTGCATACTACTAACTCAAGCCTACCGGCGACACGTCCTGCTCGCGCCCTTCGTTTTGTGTGTCAAACGGTTAATGTGATTAATCTCTTAGAGCGGTTACGCACTGGATCTAGAGTCTAAAAATCTCGGACCGAATTCGGATATTACTTCCGCACTAATCCGATGTCTGATCCAAATCCAAGCAATTCAGGGGCTATTTTTGGCATATGTCCGATTTGAATCCGAGGTAATGCGAAAGCGTTCATACAAACAGTACTACGGCTACTTCGGTCCGTCAATATTTCTTCCGAATTGGAGACTCACGGATGACGGAAAGAAATCGGATGACGGAAGTCGGATCTAGTGCGTAAATTACCATAAAAATAGTTCTATGGCTACTTCGGAACATATTTTCACGGATTCGGATCGGATGCAGTGCGTAACCGTTCTTAGAGGCCTTTCCCACGGCGACTTTTTGTAGCGATGCTGTCGCGCATGTGTATCGATACAGCCACGATGCTGTCGCTGGCTTTGTACCTTCGTCCAGATTCTGTACGCGATAGTAGCGATGCTGTCGCGCGTTTACAAAACGCGCGACAGCATCGCTACAAAAAGTCGCCGTGGGCGAGCGGCCTTATACCTATTGTTCGACACAATTATATACCTAATTTTGGGAACACGGCACTGCACTCCCCCCGATGTGACCGCTAATCTGAAATCAGTCTGGGCTGTCTGGACAGGTCACGTCAGCCATATTTAATTCATATTAAGGCTTTGAGTCACACAAAGGGACCCTTTTCAGACATTGATTTCGGGACAGATTAAAAAGAAATTGCACTTGTCCTAATCCTGAAATCATGAATTCAACTACATTCGGGAGCAATGAATCTAGTTTACCAACATAAAACTTGAAATAGGTATCTTAAACTGAGAATGATAGCTTATTCAAATATAAAGTATTTTATAAACTATTTAAGGGTGCCACGACATCAATCAATCGATCGATGTTCGATCTATGATAGATCCACGTCGATCAAGATGGATCGATGGTTCATGATCACTTCATCCCAATGAATAGATGTTGTTTTTTTTTTATATTTGATTCTAGGCCTGCATTTGACCGCCATCTCGTGGATGTTAAGCGATGATGCGGTCTACGATGGAGCACGCTTGCCTAGAAGAAACCGACTTGCTCGTGACTTGAAGACACCCAAATTATAGCTGTCGGGGAACACCCATTCGGGCAGCGCATTCCACTGTTTGGCGGTTTTCACAATGAAAGTGGAATCCAAGCGCTTCGTTCGGGATTTTTGGTATAAGTATCAACCATGAACCGATGGCGCTTTGTCGTGCTTCTGGCCGTCCGATAGAAAAAAGGGCAGGGGGGAATTAGATCATGCAGATCTGAAGCACACTCTCCGAAATGTCTCCGATAAAAAACCGATAGACTAGCAACTTCGCGCCGATGCTCAAGACTTTGAAGCGTGGTCTGAACAAGAGAGTCGTTGCTGATGAGCTTCTTGGCACGCTTCTCAATGGACTCCAACGCCTCAAGCTGGTATTTCTGATCGATGGCATCGATCGACAATCGATCCATTGATGTGGTGATTGACCTTAATACAACTAAAATTAAATTAATAAAACTTCTTAAATAGTCTATCAAATACTTTTATTTGAATAAGAACCTTTCTTAGTTTCCGAGTTGATAGGTAAGGTTTATGTTCATTATCCGGACTCATTGCTCCTGAGTGTGAAACTTTGTGAAGATGTAGGTATGTTTGTTACTCAATCACGCATACATTGCTGAACGGATTTGCATGAGGCACAGAGATAGATCATGTCCTGGACCAACACTTAGGATAAGTTTTATCTAGCATGAAATAATTTATCCAGGTTTTTTATTAAATTCTTTATTAAATTAGGTACCAGGGATTTTTGTACATAAAAATGACGATGACAATCCCATCGTACCTTATCCTAATTGCTAACAACCATTATCAACCTTAGCTAAACTTAGAAGAATATAGCATTCTAGCTGACCTAGAGTTTGGTTCAGCTAGAATGCTCTGAAAAGCACCAACATCTATACAAGGTTTGTCGGAAAGGGCTAATCCGCAACCCACTTAAAGTCTCACTGATGACAATCTTAAAGCAAGTGTTAATATTTCAAAATTCGATAATTTTTATTTCCATTGAAATTGATAATTTTACTTATTTTAGTTTTTTCAAAAAATCTTCGTCCCTGCATTAGTTACTAAGTCAAAAAATTAAGGTTCAAATCTGTGACCCCAAATATGACCTAAAAAGTAAACATAGCTGATCATAGCTGACGATAGATAAATTTTTGCGATTTTTTTATGCAATGTTTGTACAGCTATTTCTCTTATACTATTGACTTTTGGGGAAACTTGTGGAACAAAAATTACTCATTATTATGGGTTCTTTAACACCCTTTCAGATTAGTACCCCTTTTCCGAGGATCTGGTACATTTGCGCGAAAGACATTTCCGCGAAAGACACTTGCGCGACTCCCTTTGCGCGACTAGACAAATGCGCGAATGGACTTTTGCGCGACTGGACATTTGCGCGACTAGACCCTTGCGCGACTGGACGTTTCCGCGACTAGACTGTTGCGCGAACCCACTTGCGCGACCGACACTTGCGCGACTGACTTTTCCGCGAAAGACATTTGCGCGTATATACTTCCGCGATAGGACACTTGCGCGACATTTATTACGCAAAGGATTTAGGGCAAAATCCGAGAAATGAGATTCCATACCATCACGCCTGTATTCACGCCTTGGACACGACACCCATGACGCATATCTTGTAAATTTTCACAGCCGCCATCTTGGATTTTGACGTTGATCTCATTTTCGTCATCAGCACCCCCGAAAACCATGGGCTCGACATCCGTGACGCATATCTTGTAAAATTTCACAGCCGCCATCTTGGATTTTGACTTCGACCTCATTTTCGTCATCAGCACCCCCGAAAACCATGGACGCGACACCCATGAAGCATATTTTGTAAAATTTCAAAGCCGCCATCTTGGATTTTGACTTCGATCTCATTTTCGTCATCAGCATCCCTAAAAACTATGGACGCGACACCCATGACGCATATTTTGTAAAATTTCAAAGCTGCCATCTTGGATTTTGACTTTGACCTCATTTTCGTCATCAGCACCCCCGAAAACTGTGGACGCGACACCCAAGACGCATATTTTGTAAAATTTCACAGCCGCCATCTTGGATTTTGACTTCGACCTCATTTTCGTCATCAGCGCCCCCGAAAACAAGGACACGACACCCATGACGCATATCTTGTAAAATTTCACAGCCGCCATCTTGATTTTTATTTTGACCAACCCCTCCCTCTGGAGGGAAAACTTGTGAGATATTAAAACTTTAAACAACTTAAACTAGCCTTTATGAATTTTATCTAGATAAAGTAATAAATGGGTTCATATAGTCACATACTTAGTATACACTACACCTCTGTCCTACCCTTCGGAGAATACAGGCGTGATGGTATGGAATCTCATTTCTCGGATTTTGCCCTAAATCCTTTGCGTAATAAATGTCGCGCAAGTGTCCTATCGCGGAAGTATATACGCGCAAATGTCTTTCGCGGAAAAGTCAGTCGCGCAAGTGTCGGTCGCGCAAGTGGGTTCGCGCAACAGTCTAGTCGCGGAAACGTCCAGTCGCGCAAGGGTCTAGTCGCGCAAATGTCCAGTCGCGCAAAAGTCCATTCGCGCATTTGTCTAGTCGCGCAAAGGGAGTCGCGCAAGTGTCTTTCGCGGAAATGTCTTTCGCGGAAGTGTCCTGATACCCTTTTCCGACTAACCTTGTATAATTCAATTTAAATTGCCTTAGCATTTGGTCTATTTTGTTGATCAGCATTACGGACACATTCCATTAGTCGGTGTTGCACATTATCAATTTTTCTCTAGGATACATACAAGAAGTGAAACCGCGAGCAACAGCTATTCTAAGATAAAAATTAAGTTGTTCAAGTAGGTACTAAATTTCACAGTTGAAGAGACACAATTTCGCAGTGACTGTATTCTTCTCCTGATATTGTCTTATCTTATAATGAATAAAACGAAAACGAAGTACATAGGTGGGTCCTTCTCGGAATACATAAAATTATCTTTCGTAAAAATAGATGTATTTTACTTGGAACATTTCTCTTCAATTTACAAATGGATTCGTAAAGCCTCCGGGAATACGGTTTCTGTGTACAATCTTAATATTCATGCACCGTTTTATTGTTTGTAAAAGACACAATAACATAATTGTTTAGGGGTGTTTCTATCATTACAGTTATCGCTAATATTGGTATGTCAGGATTGTGAGCAAGGTAAATGTAGTAAATAAAACCAACATAGACTCTCCACCACTGAGAGTACTTGTATTTGGGTTAGTGTTAGTAACATGAACTAGATCACAATATAATACTTTAGCTAATTATTACAAGATTATAAAATAAGGACAAGCTAGTCAGATATAAAAGGTCAGACTTCTTCAGCTGATCTACACAGAATACTCTAGACGAGTGTTCCGTCGTACGGTCCAAGAAGCAATCCCCCGGGCGCACCGAGCGAGCCGGTCTCCTCCCTCCAACGGGCAGTGGTGGTCCGATGTTGACGTCACGGTTAGTTATGCGGTAGACAACAGATGGCGCTCACTCCACGAAGTTCCCGACAGTTATTTGCCGGGAACTTTACCGCGATTGCCGCGATGAGTACCTACCTACTTTAATGTTACGGTTAATGTTTGAACACATTTGAGCAACAAGACTTTTTAAGAAAGCCAAGAAAAAAATACTTGATATTTTTTTTTGATGCTATACGTACTGTGGCAGTAGACCATCGTCTGAACAACGTTTATTCTAGTAAAACAACCAATTAAAAGTCAGCGTATATACGAATACACCCAAGTCAAACGGTTCAACAATCCCTCTCTGCATATAACACCTTTAAACACAATTACAATTATATTACCTTCAATACTATTCACCTGCGTAGGATTACCGTGATACACTCTGAAATCAGAGCAGAGCCGTACTTAGAATAGCTTTCAACCAATTAGGATTGCAACACGACACGTATCCATTTAGTATCGAAACAGGGAGTCAACAAAAATAAGGTTTTCGGGACAACGGGATGAATTTAATCAGGGTTTTAAAACTTGATGAGGGTTGTGTTGAAAGTGTTTTTTGAGTATAAATAGGTGGGTAATGTATGGTGTTTGTGAAAAATTTAGAAGTAGATAAATTACGCTGCATTAGGGTGCCTTTCCACCAAAGATGTGCTATGCAACGTTGATGTGGATGCGTTTGATATCCACCAATCATATTCATCGGTCTACATAGCATAGCGCTGGTGGAAACTGATTCAACTAACCTATGTTTGTTATATGGGAGGATGCGTGAGGTGGATGTGTGCTATGGATGGTCGTGAGTGGTGTAACTATGTGCAGAGCACCGCGCCGCCGCTCCCCGTTCCCTATTGTCGATACTTCGCATAGCTCGAGTTGCGCATCTTCCTCGCACAGCTACATAGCTTAGCATCAGTGGAAACGGTCACATGGTTTCGTAGCTTAGCTTTTACATTCTCGCAGCATAGCTGCTTAGCACATCTCTGGTGGAAAGGCACCCTTAATGTGGCAACCCTATTTCCTTAGCGTTTAATCCGCAAATTGAACTCTCTAACCGACTTTCAGGGCAAGATTCACAGATCGCATTTAGAAAGTCTAAAGTGTATGAGTTTCATACAAATATGAACCTTATTATTATACGAATAACTTCATATTCGTATAAGCTAATGTGAATAAGCGTTGCATACGAATATGGACATTATTCACATAACAATAAAGTGTGGGCACACAGGCTGCAAGTCGACTTCTGTTAGTTTTATTGACGCATGCCCAGTTTCTATGGTCAGAAACGAATTTTTTTGCTTACCAATAAAAGCATTTTTCAGACTTTACACTCGCGAGCTAATTTTAACGTATGGGAGGGTTTGCTTAGCAAAGCAAAGGTAAAGCTTCATTATTGGTAAAGATAAAAGTGTTTTTTTTTTTTTTTTTTTTCAAAAATTATTTATTTTATTTTTGAAAAATCATAGAAATCGGCCGTAAGCAAACACTTGCTTCAATAACTTACCCTACTTAACTTGCTGGTGAATTTAACCGATCAACTCATAGACGTCTAACAAGACAGAAGTAATATTCTAGGTTCTAGGATCGGATCAATAATTAAATCAGTAAGTAAGGTCCTGTCTATCTATTTCTACTATTATTTTTCGGGGATCATTTTCCCATAGTCCTACCATATCTAAATATGCATCGAATGCTACAACATGGAATGTTTTTTTTCTAATAAAACTTGAATTAAAAATTTAAAAAGTCACTACGCTTGCTCACTGCGTGTTTCAGACCATTAAGTACGGGTTTCCTGACGATGTTTTCCTTCACCGCGTAACAGTGGCATCATAAATTAATGAAGAAAGTACATATCGACGCTTGAAAGACAAAAATTACCAAGTTGGCAATTTTGCACTATAGCATTTTAATTTTTTTTCTTTTTGGAAAAATGTATAAAAATCGTTAATTTGTCATAACTACTTGATTGCAACGAATTTTAAGTGCAGTTTAAAGGCATAAAATAAACTGGCATTTAAAGATTATGTAGTGTAAAATTGCCAACATGTCGCTTGGTCATTTTTGCTTTTCAAGCGTCGACGATACGACATTGAAAAATTCACATTGGTTTAAACCCGCAACCCAGTGCTCAATAAGCGGGTCTGTAACGTCCGTGCCACAACGAAATTACCACTGACATAAAGTTTACCTAAATAAATAAATATACAGACAAACGGATAACTTATAACACTTTTTGCTTAATCGAAACAGTCACAATCAAACATCAACGTTTTTTTGACAACCCTGAGTCGAAACGTTCCGCGAAAGTAGGTAGTTGATGCAATTTGCTGATTGGCCAGCGAGATGCGAACCCGAATGCCGACAGCAAATGGTATTGAACCTTTCAGGTGACGTTCTATTTTTAAAGTTTTGTATAAAAAATATATGACTGAGGAACGAACCAATCGAATTACTTTATCACCTCTGACGTATTAAGTTGAACTTTAGTATCGTTACGTAAAAATACGTTTTAGGTACATAATATGTATTCTGATGATTAGTAGAAGTCATAAAATATCCATGAATCTACTGAATATTATGTACAAGCTTTAATGCGACATTAAATGCCATTTATAGGTACTCTGCCCCAATTAATGGGATCGCCACACATAACGCGGGGCAAGAGCGCTTCGGGTTCGTGTTGACGACGCGGCGGGCTCGCGCTCTTACACTACTAACATCATGACTACTAGCAATACAGCAGTAAGGGCGACCCCAGGTGGGACTCGGACCTCGGCTTAGGGCGTTGCTGGAGAGAGAAGGAAAAGAGAGAGCTTGATGAGGGTAGAATTATCAGTGTGAAAAGGTGTGACATGCTTTATAGTAATCCCTTGAATACTACCAACGGGAGACCAGTCGACAACACGCTCCGCTCATGAACCGCAAGCGTGCCGCACTGGCATTGTACGTGGACATTCTTCATGGTAATAATAATCTCATGAATACTACTAACGTGGGTCCGCTGACGATACGCATCGCGCTCGTATTTGGTGTGAAATGTTTCATGGTAATCCCTTAAATACTACCAACGGAGACCCGCCGACAACACGCCCCGCTTAAAATACGCTCACGTCTCACGCTTGCATTTGGTGTGACATGCTTCATAGCAATTGAATACTACTACCCCTTGAATAATATTAACGCGGACCCGCCGACGACACGCGTCGCTTACAAACCGCAAGCGCTCCGCACTCGCATTTGGTGTGACATGTTTCATGATAATAGTAATCCCATGAATACTCCTAACGCGGGTCCGCCGACGATACGCCCCGCGCTCGCATTTGGTATGACACGCTTCATATCTAAGTAATCCCTAGAATACTAACAAGGGAGACCTGCCGACCACTCGCCCCGCTTAAGACCCGCTCGCGTCCCGCGCTTGCATTTGGTGTGAAATTCATTCATGCAACCGAAAGACTTCCACTGACTGATGGACATAGGCCCCCCCAAGCATCGCCACTTGCTTGTGCTTCTGACATCTAGCAAATTCCCGGTACCATCTTCAGCCTACCCACGCTGCGCCTTCCGGTACGCGGTTGCCACTCCAGAACCTTTCGGCCCTATTGGAAATCCGTTCTACGAGCGATGTGCCCCGCCCACTGCCACTTAAGTGGTGTGATATGATTCATTGTAATCCATTGAATATTACCAATGCGGGCTCGCCGACGACACGCCACGCTCACGCCCCGCGTTTAGTGCGGCGATGCCTTTAAGGTACCCACGATAACTTAATAATTATCTAGTAATTTATGTACCTACCACTTAATTTACTCAAGTATGTAATAACACAGTAGAAGCAGCTAGGTATTTCTCCATTTAGAAGGAACAGCCTATTTCTACTAAAGGCCGCGCCGTCGCCGTCAGAATTGAGTGACCTAGAAACAAAATTAGGTCTCTAAATTGTGCCTACATCTAGATTATCTCGGCAATTTATATTTTCTCTTATTCAGAACTCGTTTGTCGTTTTATGTTCAGAGTTAATTTTATTCGGATTTCTATAATTATTTCTCTAACGAAATGTATTGTTACGCTCTCTCCTTGGCGTGGTAGGCTGTACAGTGGCATTGACATGAGGTTCTTTGATGATAAGCTTTTCACGCAACTGTGGTCTCAAAGTAAAGTTTATGGAGTGTTGAGCTGCAAAGGTCTACGATCGGTGTGTTACACAGATTTTGAATTTTCTGTGAGAAAAGTAATTAAATTGGTAAGTACTTAGCAGATACTCTTATAATAACCGCAGAATTGGAGTCAGAATCCCTAGATCCGTAGCCCCTCTTGTTACCACCAACCTTAGCAGTGTAATTTTGACATTAGCCCCCTGCCACGTCCACGCGGTACATGTAGGAGTGGGTTGTAACAGGTAAAATCTCGTATCTGTTACGAGACGCCTGTTCCTGTTCCACGTAAATAACAGGTCCAAAAACCTGTTACAAAATAACAATCGAAAGTCAAAAAACATCAAGCACAATCACCATCTCCGGACAGCAACAATTTGGGTGTCTTCAAGTCACGAGTGAATCGGTTTCTTCTGGGTAAGCGTGCTCCATTGTAGACCGCATCATCGCTTAACATGCGAGATGGCGGTCAAACGCAGGCCTAGAATCAAATATAAAAAAAAAACTGTTTTATTTCTTATGTGGGAACAAACTATTGTGTGTTCTCTGTTACCACAAATATAAACGTTTTACCTGTTTACTGTAACAGCTGTTATTAGATGGTACACTTTACACGTTGGTACTTCTCTTTCTAACCAAGGTGTTAAACCTATGCAAGAAAAGGAAAGGGCTTGTGACAACTGTAACAAGCTGTCACAATGTAACACGTAACATTTTTTATCTTATTCTAACTAAGGTAACTCTCATAAGCATGAATAGAGAAAAGCTTGTGTCCGTCGTATATTTTTATGTATGTCGGATTTTTTATCTCGTGGAACAGGAACTGTTTTTTCAGTTGATTTGTCACAGTCTGTTATTTTAAGATACCTGTTATACCAGGTGTAAGGGATGGTGTACCGAAAACTGAAAGTGTTCAGCCTATTATCATAATATATTATTCTGAATTGAAAATAAGTGGAAATTTTGCTCGGAATTTTCCGACTTTTCCGATTTTTCTTTTCACAGATTTTACATTTCTCTGCTGTAAAATAAGCAATCCTATTAGGGCACAAGGCACGTTGCAAAAATAAAATGTATTTTTTATAAATCGGAAAATTCGAAAGATTTCGTTGATATTTTCCACGGATTTTCAATTCAAAATAATGAGCTAAACTCACTGCTGTCAATTTTTGGTAACCTGTCCTTTACATTCAGTCTATTTACCTGCCAAAACACTTATTGAAATAAGTACAATAAAACATAGGCAAATTAGCAATATCCAGGAAATTCGGAAAATTCTGAGAAAAAAAAAACACTTATTTTCGATTCAGAATAATAGGCTGAATTCACTGTTTCAGTTTTCGGTACACCGTCCCTTACACCCAGTATTTAACTGTTACGATAAATACGCCTCACTCCTAGATACATGTCCCGCCACATGTCTCAAGGCACAGTTGCGGTAGGTACATGTTTTCGGGCACATTTGGCATTTACAAACACTGTTGTGATACTGATGACGATATAAAAAACCTATTATTGAATTTCATGTTATCTTTGCATCAAGTGACTTTATAATAGCTTAAGGCAATTCCAAAACATTTTATGAACAATCTTTATCTGGGCTGATGTGTTACTTAAAGAAATTACTAACTTACTTTCGGAGCTCATAAAAATATGTTGTTTGAATCCTTAGGCGAGATTCACAGACCACACTTAGACTTTACGTTGCCAAGTAAATTAAGCGTTTCATACGAATACGAGCATTATTTAAATATAAATAATTTTCATTTTCATGTCAACGAAAGCGTTTCACACGATTATGAACGTTACATAACATAAACTCACGCCTGTTTTTCCCGAAGGGTTGGCAGAGGTGTATAGTAACACCCACATTTCGCCGTTATGTTTTATATCCCATGTAATAGGGGGCGAGCCTAAATCCATCGACTGGGAACAAATCTAGATTCCGGGCTGCTACTGAGAAATTCCACACGGAAAAACCCAATAACACTTTGCCCGACCTGGGGATCGAACCCAGGACCTCACGCTCAGCAGTCCCGCTTACGACCGCTAGACCAACGAGGCAGTCATTATGAACATTAATTTTATACAATTAAAGTTCATATTCGTATGAAACGTTTACTTTACTTAGCAAAGTAAAGTCTAAGTGCGAACTGTGAATCTCGCCCTTAGACTAATATAAAGATAAAAATGCTAGAGATCAGTCTGCGAAGTTTCGTCATTAACAAGTATGTAGGTGGTTATCAGTACATTGACAGCTTTTACAACTTTGCTGTTGTAATTAAGTACCCATAAATTAATGTTGTAAGTAGGTACTTAAATTTTTTTGGTCTGGCACAACTTTATGGGTACTAAACTTTAATTGCAATAACCTAAGCTTTTTTAAGATCATTCTGCATCTTTTTTATATTCCACAAGTAATGCCGATTTGACGACACGTTTGGTGCAGTGGCTAAGCGATTGGCTTCTGCGCTACGGGTCGTGGGTTCGATTCCCACACGGAACAAAAATTTGTATGGCCTACAGATGGTTGTTTCGGGTCTGGGCGTTTGTGTATGTGAGATTTGTGTTTGTAAACGCACCCAAAAAAAATATGCTATTTGCAATGCAAGTTATACTACACTCACCGGCATAATTAGCGGAACGTTTTTTTTTTTTTTATTACTTTGGCGATTTTTTATTCAAAAGAACCTTCAATAAGGACTTACATGTTGAAGAAAAATTTGGTTTTCCTGTGCGATTAGAGGTAAATTAGGCCCAGTTTTGATTTTACAAAGATTTTGCCCTTTTGCGTTTTTGATCGGAACTTTGTTTTATTTAAGTACTGGTGGTTTGGCCTTAGTGTATTCATTGCATTTGGAAAAAAAACATTGCGCAGAGGCTGAAAGAAGTAATTTACCTGTCACAAAAGCTATGAGGGATGTTACAGTGATCGATGAAAGTCAAACATATCGTGCAGTAAGTTAGGCACTGGGTGTATCGATTTTAGTCATTCTTCGCAATATCCATCGGTACAAACAGAGAGTTTCATTAGAAGATGAGGGTAATGCAGAAATCAAGGAAAAAGCGCCGCTGATGATTGGTTAATGACAGTTCAAACCGGTCAAGGCTCTGAAAAATTGGCGCAATGCTGCTATTTGGACCTGTAGCATCCTGAAGGTGGTCCGCATTTTGCTTGTGAGTATGCGATAAGAAAGACGACGTCTTATTAAAGGTAATTTGATGTCTAACGCGACTGCTGAATGTCCAAAACATGCTGTAGGTCATCGCGTAGTGAAATTAAATTTTGCTCAATAACACCGAGATCGGACTAAGGAGTTAGAAAGAGATTTTTTCTCAGGGGCAAGCTGTTTTTTGATATACATTTTTTGGATGGGAGGCATTGAATATGGATACGTCAAGGGAATCGCATTGAACCTCCCTTTGACATTTACAGGAATGTGCCTTATACTGGAGGCTCCAGTAATGGTTTGGGGTGTGATTTGTTTTGAAGCGCACACAGAGTTAGGCATTATTGAAGGAGGCTTACTGGCTGCTTATTTTTGCAGGATAGACATCCCAAAACCTCATGCGATGCCACTTGACGAATTATCAGACAAGAAAAAAAAATATGCACGATTATGTGTAGCCGGACTGTGTATTCGTGGTCCGCAATTTCATATAAGTTGTTGTAATAACCCACCAGGGTGGGTCAACGTGGACCCCGGTCATGAGTCCAATAGAATATGACTTGGCCTTGACGGGAAATAGGGTTAGAGAAAAAAATCCAGCCACCCAGAAACATTAGAGGATTAAAAAGTGTTTCATGGGAGTATGAAATGAAATGATGAAATGATATGAAATGAAATTAAAAAATTGGGTGGGTAAACGTGTCATAATACTGATAAGGACCCTAGCAGTATAGAAACGGTGATAAAAGCAACAAAAAAGGAAAATAAATAGCAAATTAATTATTCCAAAAAATATCCGCCGAAAGTTACAAAATGGATATTTTAGTAAATTAAAGATTTAAATTGCCAAATTCAATTAAATGATTATTGATTATTTGTCCTTTTAACGCATTTAACCCTACTTATAAAATATTTAAACAAAAATATTGATGTAAAATACAAAATTATGGAAAAAACACGGTTTTTTGTTGCGTTCCGCTAATTATGCCGGTGAGTGACACATCAATTAATAATAAATACTTATAACCGTTGGGTGCCCCATCCCATTTTAGATTAAAGTTCTCAAAGGGGCCTCTGCGCGTTGGACCTGTGTCCCCCGTATGCCTTCCAAAGGACCGGACATCTTCCGCGCGGAAGATGAGCCGTGAATAAAAAGGAATACATATAACACATCTATATGGAACTGGTTACCTCTTGATTGAAGCTATTGCATTGTGTTGAATTGCTACTGGAAGCAAACATGTTGCCTTATTTCTATACATTTCCTGACTAAAACTTGTTTTATTTGTCTAATGTTTTATTAACACGTTGACTGTCGACGATTAAGGTTTTCGACGGTTTTCCATTCGAGCCGTGTTGACCACAGTTGGCCGACAATCAACTTTTCCGTTTGGGCTGCGTCGCCCGCAGGTGACCGCACGTCAGAGAAGTTTATAGTACATCGATGTTTGGCAATATGAATGTTTTTCAACTGACCCGCAAGAGTATCGAGTGTCGCCTACGATTGTCCGTTACGGCGTTGAACGTGTTAAATAGAGTATACAAATATACACTCGGGGGCAAGGAATCCGGGCCACCAACATAAACCTTAAGGTACAATTCCGTGCATCGCGGCCGATCTATGTCTTATCGATCGCGTCTAATGCGTCAATAGTCGTGTCTATAATATACTGACTAATCTGTCGTTAGCCGCACGCGTCTGTCGCAGACTTCGGAAGCGGTGCCATACATTTTCATACTCTGACTATTGACGCAACAGCCGCGCGCGTCAGCCGCATGCGATCGATCGCGCGCGGCTGCGATCGGCGATGCACGGAATTGTACCTTTAAGGTATATCTCGGAAACTAAGAATGCTAGATTATTCAAATAAAAAGTTTTTTTTCAGTACTTTTAAATAGTAGGTATATTTGACAAGGTTAGTCGGAAAGGGGCTAATCCGAAAGGGTGTTAAAGAAACCATAATAGTGAATAACTTTTGTTCTACAACTTTCCCCAAAAGTCAATAGTTTAAGAGAAATAGCTGTTCAAAAATTTCATAAAAAATACGCTAAAATCTATCTATCGCCTGTTACGATCAGCTGTGTTTGCATTTTAGTTCATGTATGGGGTCACGGCTTAGAAGCTCCATTTTCTGAATTCGTAACTAAAGAAGGGATGAAGATTTTTTGGAAACATTAAAATAAAAATAATTTTGCGTGAACATAAAATTAATCGAATTTTGAAATTTTAACACTTGCTTTCAAACAGTCATCAGCGATACTATAAGTGGGCTTCGGATTAGTACTCCCTTTCCGACTAACCTTGTATAAAATATTTTTATTTAAATAAACTATCATTCTAAGTTTCCGAGACAATAAGGTTTATGTTGGTGACCTGAATTATTGCTCCCGAGTGTACATAGCTTCGAAAAACACATTAGCCCACTTCCGGCAACAACACTCGCTATAAACATGGAGTCTATTTTCCTAAAGCTAACCAATCACTTGTCTTTCCACCATAATTTCTGATGGGTTTACCAAAAATATGTGAATGCGACAACGAAAGCAAATCTCGGCTTGTTGTTTTAGGATCGCGAATATTTTTCTTGATATAAGCTATCCGTTAAAGCAGGGTCGGTTAAATACTTCGATAAGCTGTTGACGTTGGGATTTATTAGATTTATTTCATACTTACTATATCGCTCATATGCGAGAAGAACGTGTTAAGTCCGAAAATCGGATTTTTCAGAAAACGCCTTTATTCAAACCTTTCAAATGTTTCTTGTTGCAAATGAGTGATACCTACTCTTTTAACAGTAAGTTGATTACTGACGTTTCTCTACAAAACTTTACCATACAAAGAATATCAAATATAAAAAAACAAAACATGGATAATATGGCTATTTTACGGTTTTTGATGAGGTCGTTTACGTTTTTACGATAGCAGTCTGACCGAGCTGTCAAGACTCATCTTACGTTGAACTATACAAGGTTAGTCAGAAAGGGGGTACTAATCCGAAAGGGTGTTAAAGTACCCATAATAATGAACAACTTTTGTTCTACAACTTTTCCCAAAAGTCAATAGTTTAAGAGAAACAGTTGTTCTAAAATCTCAAAAAAAAAACTCTAAAATCTATCTATCCCCAGTTATGATCAGTTTACATTTTAGGTCATATTTGGGGTCATGAATTAGAAGCACCATTTTCTGAATTTGTAACTAAAGCAGGGATGAAGAATTTTTGAAAAAACTAAAATAAAAATCATTTTATTTGGAAAAAAAAATTGAATTTTGAAATTTTAACACTTGTTTTCAAACAGTCATCAGCGATACTATAAGTGGGCTTCGGATTAGTACCCCCTTTCTGACTAACCTTGTATAGTACGTAATAGCTGAGGTAATAGCAAAGAGAAGTTCCTGCCATTGCGTGTATTTCTACTTTAACTAGGTACCTAGTTAAAGTTGTACCTACCTGCATGTATTAATTATCAATGATCATTCCTTCTAGAGAAGAGGCCTTTGTCCTGCAGTTTGACAATTATCAGATATCAGAGCTTTTGCCCGCAGGTTAGCTCGCGTAATTTATAATAAAAAAAAAACTCTTAACTCACTCCTAAAGTTTATTTAATAATATTTATTTATTTATTTATTCTAAATAGCACGGCCGAAACCAATTACACTATTTAAACATTTTATTTATTTACATATTTTATTTATTTAACACAGTCATGCATTCTTCTCGCAAAAATTCAAACATTCTGACAGTATCACCTTCCATTCATCCGCAAACATATCAAGATCTGTGTTTGAGTTCAGGAGAGCGTTAATAGCGGCTAATGTCCGAGGAATAGGTGACTTGGAGTGTGCAACAGTACGGCAAGATGGAACAGCCAGTAAACGGTGTTTTCTGTTACGACAATAATTGTCTGGGACAAATAGATTGCAGATTTCATTATGCAGATCAGGAACATCAATAATCCCCCTAAGAATTTTAAATATTAAAGTCATTTGATCGCGTGACCGTCTTACTTCTAGAGAATTGAAACTTAAGCAACCCAACAGGAATTTAGTGGGATACAAGAAAGGATAATACCCGTACAAGTGCTTGTAAAGGTATCTAAGGAATGCTTTTTGAACTTTTTCTAAAGCTAACGCATACTGCTTCTCAAATGGATTCCATACGCACGCACTAGACTCAAGCTTGCTACGGACCAATGCCCCAAAAACAAGCTTGATAACGTGGGGGTTGTGGAAGTCACGACAGTTCCTTAAAACAAAGCCAAGGCGCCTGAAGGACTCCTTAGCAGTGGATGTGATGTGGTCGTGAAAAGTGAGCTTACGGTCGAATATGACTCCCAGGTCTTTCATGGAATCAGTTCTTGTAATTGTATCTCCATTCAGTTTGTACAGAAAGTTGACTGGGCGCCGCATTCGACCGAAAGACATCACGTAGCATTTTGATTTATTAAATTCAATCATGATTCGAAAGACACGTGGCGCCATCTATTATCGTTATTGTTGTTTTCCTCGGGAACAGTACTTTTTTTCGGGTTGAAAGGTACCGTAAGTCCGTTTCTGTACACCTGACAACGTATATGCAAAATTTCAGGATGATTGGTTCAGTGGTTCAGGCGTGAAAATGTACCAAACAAACAAACTTACTTTTGCATTTATAATATTAAGTTAGGATGTCCATGCAAATAAATTACGTTTACGTAACCAACAGCGCGGTGACGTGTTACAGTCAATTATAACATTTTAGCGCACCCATGTTTTATTGTTTTTAGTGTCCATTACCAAAATGGACTGCTGTATGTATGGAGTTTGGGAGAGCCGTAGGCGTGACGTATTTTTAAAATTGTTGCGAAGTGATACTATGCTGGTTATGTTACTTAATGAATAGTGGACGTTTCGAGCGAAGCTAAGTGTTAAGTGGTCACTTAGCCTAAAACTGAAGGCTATCTTATTTCAGTAGAAAGCTAATTGATGACATACATGGCTGAGCGATTTCTGCGCCGCGTGTTGCAGGTTCGTTTCCCACTCAGAACAAGTATTTTTTTAAGACAGAGATAAAAAATGACGTTCTACCTAAAAAATTGATAGTGTCTTGACATCACTCTGTACAATATCCGTTCCGTTTTTTTAAATATTTTGATACTAGAGGTCGCTGGCGGCTTCGCCGGTGTGGATTGTGATATTTTTGGGATAATATAATTCAATCATGATTCGAAAGACACGTGGCGCCATCTATTATCATAAGAACGTTATTGTTGTTTTCCTCGAGAACAGTACCTTTTTTCGGGATGTAAGGTACCATAGGTCGGTTTCTGTACACCTGACAACGTATATGTAAAATTTCAGGATGATCGGTTTAGTGGTTTAGTCGTGAAAATGTAACAAACAAACAAACAAACTTACTTTCTATAAATGATGGAATCAATCGTTACTTTGCGGAAATCCATGACATACAAAAATGCAAATAGAATATCTAGATTTAATTCCGCTGAACAAGATCGCTAATTTGGATGCAGTATGCAGCACCACCCTCCCCGCCCACAAATATATGCACATGCAGAAAGAGTGAAAAAATAATGTAACATGCAACCAAACCAATACACGACACGTGTTTCGCCCCTGCACATAACCTACCATAACCTGCACATAACCTGAGGAGTCAACATATCCTGAGGATGCCCCGTGCAGGGGCGAAACACGTGTCGTGTATTGGTTTGGTTGCATGTTGGATTATTTTTTCACTCTTTCTGCATGTGCATATATTTGTGGGCGGGAGGGTGGTGCTGCATACTGCATCCAAACTAGCGATCTTGTTCAGCGGAATTAAAGCTAGATATTCTATTTGCATTTATGTAAACTTACTTTCGCATTTATAGTATTAGTTAGGATTCTTTGTATGGCAACGTTTTGTAGAGAAACGTTGGGACTCGCATTACGGTGAAACAAATGTCTGAAAAACGAAGTACACTACCCCGATAAGATATCCGAAAACAAAATTGCAATTCTACGACATTTTTATGCGTAGGAAGTGATCTTGTCAACGAGGGCTACCAATGAATGGGCGACCGTCTTTTCAAAGTCGGCTCTCCGGACCTCAAGGATAGGGTAGAACAAATGATAAGTAACACAAAAGCTGCGGTGGCCCTTCTTTGTGATAATCTGACCAAGATAAAGGTAATTATGGCTGCTCCTGGATTTTGTTTGTTTAAAGACCGCTGAGGTGAATTAAATTTGAATCCTTTCGCGCGTAGAGTTGATTGTTTATGTTTTAACTTACATAGATAATTTATGGAGCAAATTACATAGAAAACAATTTTAACAATTTCATTGCCCTTTAATTAATTGCTATACAGACTGTAAACGAATTCGTGTAATTCCTTCAAACCAAGTGATCGAAAAAAAAAAAAAATTTTTTTTTTAATTTTTAGTCAAGCTAAATCCCGTGCGTGGCTAATCTACACCAGTAGTAGATCATGTGGTTTTAAGGTTACACGAATTCTTTTACACCCTGTATTATGTTTTAATCTAGTAATGGCAATCTATCATCCGATCTATTGCGCCATCAAAGCAATGGTTAAATAGATCGGACTGTCAAGCACAGAATTAAAACAGTGTGGATGAAAAAGCGGCACGGCAGGTCACGGGTACAATCTCGCAACAAGCAACTCCCGCATTCCCTTAAACTTAAGGGGAAGATCTTTAAAACAATGGTTAGACCTGCTGTCTTGTATGGATCAGAATGTTGGACCACAAAAGGGACGAATCAAAGGTAATTGCACGCAGCTGAGATAAAAATGCTAAGAGGCATGTGGTGTTACGCGAACGGATAGAATTAGAAATGAGTCTGTAAGAGGAAGTCTGAAAGTGGCGCCGTCACTGAGAAATTGTGTGGAAACCGGTTATGGAGGAATGAGGAAAATGTCGTGAGGAAAGTAATATAAGAGTAGAGGAAGACCAAAGAAACGATGGACGATGGATGGATAATGTTAAACATGATGTGACTAGAAAGAGACTTTTGAGATGACGGCTAATAGAGATAGATGTTAGAAAAATAGGTACATCCTGCGCTGACCCCCAATAAGTTGTGATAAGGGCAGAAGGATGATGATAATTATTTAACTCTAGTAACGCTCTATTATAAACATAACATACCATCAAGCCTGTATTCACCGAACGGTCAGGCAGAGTTGTACAGTACACCCTCATTTCGCCGTTATGTTTAAGTCCCATGCAATAAGATGCGAGCCTATTGCATCAACCGAGCACAAATCCAGACTCCGGGCTGCTACTGAGAAATCCCACACGGAAAAACCCAATAACACTTTGCCTGACCTGGGGATTGAGACCTCAGACTCAGCAGTCGACCGACCAACGAAGCAGTTTTCGACATTATTATTTTCTAACTATCTACAAACAAACATAAAATATACATGGATAAGGTGAGGAATGAGTAAATTAGAGGAAGTTTGAAAGTAGCGCCAGTGACAGAAAAGTTGAAAGGGAACCGTTTGTCTTGGTATGGACATGTGAAGAGGAGGGATGAAACGCATGTAACCAAAAGAGTTATGAATATAAATGTGGATGGATGCAGAGGAAGAGGGAGGCCAAAGAAAAGATGGATGGATTGTGTGAAGAATGATATGAAAGAGAAGGGAGTCAGTGATATCATGACGGGTGACAGGACGAAATGGAAGAAAAAAACGTGTTGCGCCTACCCCAAGTAACATGGGATAAGGGCAGGAAGATGATGATAAAACATAAAATATACAATAACATTAAAATCGTAAACACAAAGCACCTGTGGCAATAATACTTTAAGAAGCATTAAATTTCAATAGTTCTCAAAATAATGTGCTGAAAGTACAAAATATGTCCTAGAATCCCACCGCAAAACTGCGCTGTTAAAATTGCATTGCCATTCAGGTGCGCTACTAAAGTGTAAACTTCCCTTAGGGAAATTTGTCGGCAAACTCGCACGGAGCCCAGAGGGGAGTTACACGCTAGCGGTGTTTGAACTGAATACCGTACACGAGCTCATAAGGTTTGTGAAAATGTCACACGAGACTCTTTAAAAGAGAGAGATCCGGGTGAGCTCAAAGAGTGATGCTTATACAATTTGCGAGAATGTCACACAGCTCTTTTATCATTATTTCATCCGGAGATGCAGGCTTCTTTGAATCCTGTACTCATTTTGTGATGTCAGCCATACCTCAAAGAATAGTACTCAACTTATGTACAATACATATACTAGCTAGTGTACTTAGGCACATTTCAGTGTCTATCTCTCCATTTGTATTGAAAAACTTTGCAATCAAAAATTGACGTTAGCGTGTGACCAACTGTTTCAAATACTACTGGTAATGACAATGAAAGAAAGAAAGAAAAAGTATTTATTTTTCCGCCCCAAACGGACGCACACGCTTAAAATTAGAAATACAATAATACAAATTAAAAACTTATTACTATATAAACAAAAACAAGTAAGAACATGGTAACCAGAACACAAATAAAAGTTAAAAATAAAACAACGACAATCTATGGACACTATTGTTAATATTTATTGTCTATGCTATGGTGTACGGGTTACCTAGGCATCTAAATATAATCTACTAATATCAATACAAACATGTATACACTGAATTTGTTATTGTTGAATTTGTGCATCGCATGGAGCGCCAAAATATTTCATATTTGATATACTCGTAATATAAAAGGAGAAGCTGACTGACTGACTGATCTATCAACGCACAGCCTAAACCGCTGGGGTTAGAAAGTTGAAATTTTGACAGTAGGTTCCTTTTGTAACGTAGGCATCCACTAAGAGGGATTTTTCGAAATTCAACCCCTAAGGGAGTTAAATAGGGGATGAAACTTTGTATGGAAAATCGTCACTTAACGGGTTCAAAATTTCACGCAAGCGAAGCTGCAGGCGAAAGCTAGTTTGATATACTTAATACGTAATGACATTAAAATATGTGTTCTGTGACCGTACACAACTATCTGTTATTTTCAAGCATGTTTTTCCCATGATTATTCAATTTCATTCATTTCACTAGGTGTACGGTCTATCGGTCATTTATGTATCAACGTGTAAATTAAGATAAATTTTAACCGACTTCAAAAAGGAGGAGGTTCTCAATTCGTCTGTTTTTTTTTTGTATGTTTGTTACACGTTATCTCCGCCAATTATGAGTGGATTTTGATGATTCTTTTTTGTTTGATAAACCATACTTCAGAGGTGGCCCCATATAAATTTTATCGAAATTCATTCAGCGCTTTCTGAAAAAAATAAAAAAAAAACGTTTTGATGACGTTTCGGTTTGTGGTTCCCTTCAGCAAAAGTTTTGATGAGGACTTTCAATCTCTGTTTAAACTGTCATCACAGAAACATTAGCCAAGAACAAAGAAGATTGTATGTATTTGATTACGCAACAGTGTCGTTTAAAGTAGTCTTAAACCGTGTAATTTATGGCACTAAAACGTATTTAATAAATAACTTTAAATAAAAGTAAAATACGACCTCAAAAAAAAAACTAAAAAGAGTAAAATAATTACCATAATATAAAAATGACAGTTTCAGAAGGCGGTGCAATTCTACACTGAAACAAATAGAAGCAACCGACTTATGAAACTGTTAATTTTATATTATGGTAATTATTTTACTCTTTTTAGTTTTTTTGCACCCAACTAGGGTGCTAACCCTATTTGGTTGCTACAGTCTGCTAACCACGTAACTTTCTTTAACATGGTTCAAATTAACATAAAACCGCTATTGAGAATTAGACTATAGATACATAAAACAAACAGCCAAGAATCAGACAGACTGCCATATCATACCCAACTGTTACAAAGATGTTATGTTCAAAACTTTAGCGAACAAGGCTTGCGCATGTCATGACTAGAATTATTGCTGAGGCCTCGAAAATAGCTGTTACAAGGATCGAAAACGAAATTAAATGTGTAAGAGAAATGTGTTTGATCTGGTTCTCTGTTGGAATATCGAAATATTATTAGCGGATTCTTATCCGGCCGAAAACCTTCCGACACTTTTCATTTTGCCGAATGATTAAAGTCCCTAATTATATTTTATAAGTTTTTGTTACGCCGACTAGTCTGCTGGCCACTGTTTCATTAATCAACTGTATTATTGGCCACTTTACACTTGTTATATGGCTCATTTTGCCATCATGCAAGCAAGAAAGCAAGCAAGCATGCAAGTGTTTCTAGTTTTGCTCCGCAAGAAGACTCGCTTTGTCGCCCCTTCGCTTCGCTTGCACACTCGACCAGAGCTTCTGGCTCCATGCTTTTAAATAACACTCTTGGTAGGACAGAGTCTGACCACGTGTATTCGGGGTGCGGTGAGTCGGAATAACATTATATTCCGTTGTGTAAAAAATAATAATGTTGTGCAAATACATATTTGGCAAATTAAACAATAGCCAAATAAGTATTCGACTAAAACAAATATTTTTGGTAAATAATTATGGTGGCTAATAATCATTCAGCTAAATCAAATTAGGGTAAAAATTGCTTCGGCAAAGATTACGTCGGCGGTAAGATAGTTCGGCAAAAACACTGGCACCCGTTAAATCTAAATCCACTCTCGATCGGGAACAGAAAAGACCTGTCACGTATGTAAGGATTGGTATATAATACAGGATTAGTCGGAAAGTGTACTAGGTAGTCTCTATAGACACTACCTTTTCGGATTATAATATCGGTCAAAAATATGTAACATTTATACTACAGATTTCCCTAAAAGACATTCGTTTTAGAAAAATAGATGTTCAAAGATTTCATTAAAATACGCTAAAATCTATCTCTTCAGCGGTGTTTACATTTTAGGTCATTATTTGGGATCACGGATAGGGTTACCATCCGTCCGGATTTGTCCGGACATGTCCGGACTTCTAGACTTTTGTCCGGACTTTGTCCGGCTCTTTAATTTGTCCGAATTTTTTGACTTATGGAATACGAGTAATGAAACTTACTTATATGTAATATCAAATAACTTTTTAATCTTTATTAACTTCTCATTCATCTAAAAACAAAATATAAATCTTTAACAATCAACTTAACGAGATCAAACAATAAATCTTCGTTGTTTGCATTTCGTGACTAAAATGTCCGGACTTTTATTGAAATGTCAGGCTTTTTGTCAGGACTTTTCAAATTTCTAAATGGTAACCCTAATCACGGATAACTCCATCGAGTAAATCGAAAATCTCCATTTTCTAAAATAGGGTTGTCGATATTTTTAAATTTAAAAAATGGTAATACTTACAAATGATTAAAAATCAGATTTTGAAATTTTAACACTTGCTTTAAACTGTCATTAAGTGGCCCCCTTTCCGACTAACCTTATACAAGATGTAACATAAATAAGTGCACAACCTCTTAAGGGGTCACTGTACTCATCATTATCAACAACTATTACTATGGGACCAAACCTGAAATCGCGAAAAAAAAACAGCTGTTCCCTACATTAATGTTCGCATAACTCGTCAAAATGTAGGGAACAACTGTTTTTTTTTCGCGAGTTCAGCTTTCGTATCCATTGAAGAGGTCCATGGTCTAACTACGGAGGTCTTCATCAGATGTTCACCAAATTGGCGACGCCTTCGATGAACAAACTTAAAAAAATTGAGAACCTCCTTATTTTAGAAGTCGGTTAAAAATAGTGGTGTAGATAAAAATGCTCTGAGTTATAACTCAGCTATATCCGAATATTCGATCCCTAGTTATTACTAGGGATCGAATATTCGGATGCATTCATTACCTAAAGTGATTTTTTAGCTACGAAAGTATGGAAGCGTATTCTTAAAATATATTTTTTTATAAAAAAAAACCCGGGTTGCCAGGAACACTAGGAATGCATAACTAATCGGGTGTATAGTATGGAAACGACATCAAATTATATATTTTAAAAAAAAACAGAATTCTTTGATTGCATAATTATTTAAAATTAATGTTTAACCCCCGATGCAAATATGTGTGTATGTAGAGTGTAAGAAGAGGAGTGGTGTGTGTTAGATAAACCAAAGAAAAAACATAAATTAAAATCATTTTCCTGGAACCGCGGGATTTTTCTAGATACAAAAGCGCATTCCAAATTAGCCAACATCTCATGTTTAGGTGAATATGCATTCGAATATCTGGGCCCTTAATCCCGACAGGATCGAGTTTTGAATCGAGTCGACTTACCTCCGGTTTCTGAATTGAGAATTCTAAGATGAGCAGTACTTAAGTAACATTTGAGTACGGAGTTGTCAAAAAAATGACGGATTTTAAAGCATTTTTTTGACAACTCCGTACTCAAATATTACTTAAGTATTGCTTATCTCGAATTCTCAAATCAGAAACCGGAGGTACGTGTCAATTCTTACTCCTGAAATTGACAAAAGCGCACAATTGTGCACCGGATCGAATAAAAATTAACGACTGTTTTTGATATTTGTTAGTTTTAAATCAAACCTCAGCACGGTCGTGCAGTTTTGTCGATTTCAAGAGTAAAAATTGACACTAAGTCGACTCCATTCAAAACTCGATCCTGTCGTCGGGAGTAAGCCTGCTGATCTCTAGTTATAACTTTCTAAAACAAATCCCTTTATAACTGTTGCACAGCATACTTCATTTATAAATTCATTCATTCACGAGACCAGCATTTCATTTCATGATAAAGACGTTCACGGAAGTTTTTTATTCGTCATAAGATGGGTTACCGCCATAATAAACACGTACTACGCACTTTAATGGCTCGTTTGAATGGTTTTGAGCGGCGTTTTATGTGCTTGCGCAGGTGTGAACCTATTTGTTCATTACCTCTTTTATAATATCCCCTGTAGGTTAAAAGGGGACCGAATGAATAGGTAATGTTGCGTAGCGATGTAAGAGGATGTTGTAATTATATTGTATTAAGTATGTATGCCCTTTTAAGAGTCGCTGTGAGATGAGTATTAGGGGACTTTATGACATGAAATTAAATTCAAATCATACGTCGTAAAACCTACTAATAATTGTATAAAAAACCTGCCAAGTGCGAGTCGGACTCGCGCACGAAGGGTTCCGTACCATTATCTATCAAAACGGCAAAAAAATCATGTCTGTTGTATGGGAGCCCCCTTAAATATTTGTTTTATTTTAATTTAATTATTTACTTTTAAAATGAATTTATAACTAAATATTCTGTGAATATTTCAAGCGTCCACCTGTTGCCTTTATCAATATCGAGCAAAAAGTTTGTTGTATGAGAGCCCCCTTAAATATTTATTTTATTCTGTTTTTTAGTATTTGTTGTCATAGCGGCAACAAAAATACATCATCTGTGAAAATTTCAATTGTCTAACTATCACGGTTTATGAGATACAGCCTGGTGACAGACGGACAGACAGACGGACAGCGGAGCCTTAATAATGGGGTCCCGTTTTACTCTTTGGGTACGGAACCCTAAAAATAAGAACAAACAGTTAAGTTAATATTTAATTTTGTAAAATTATGAACTCTTTTGAATAAAGAAATCTATAGTCAAATATGACATTCTTTCGCCAGATTTGCATAAGAAAATCTCATAGCATTTTTCCCAATGTAAATATTTATTTAGAGTTGGAAATCTTCTTTCTATTTTTATTTCAATACTAGCTGTGCCCGCGACTTCGTCCGCGTGGAAGACGAAAACCAATATCGTATCGCTATGACTAAACTTTCTTCTTGAAAACTTTAAATTATAATATCTTTTGGTTGAGCGAATTGATTACGATGAAACAAAAACTAAATGTTACTCCAAAATACCCTTTCAGCATGCGCATGCTCGACAGCATAAAATATGTGTGTTTCTTTTATGTTTTTATTGTTTATGCTGTTATTATGTCCTTAGCTGAATAAAGGACCATGGGCAAAAATGTATGGGACTTGGTCCAATCCCACAACAGTTATAAAACCTATGCCATATGAAAGCTATTGGGGTATGATTTATTTTATTCTATGGCGGTTAAGTCAAAATCGAGCGCGAGCAGGGTGTTTTGGTACATTTTATTTGTTAAAAATTGACAAGCATTTGATCACAATCCCATCTGATAGTGACGATGTAATAGAGATATTAATTCATTTTTTGCCAGTTAATGGGTCATCATCATCAACAACCCATATATGTCCCATTGCTGACACAGGTCTCCTTTATGGAGAGTAAGCTAATGAATACTCATTATACACATATATACATATTACTATAAAAAAACGTTGTATTTTTTTATTATACGTTTATTAACATTTTTGCTTTCATTTAACTAAAATACTGACAGTCATCATCTGCCTAGCCTTTTCCCAACTATGTTGGCAGCTGAATATCAGTATTTTACATGGAGCGACTGCCTATCAGACCTCCACAACCCAGTAGGTAACTGGGTAATACGATACTCTTGGTAAGACTGGTTGTCAGACTTTCTGGCTTCTGACCAACAGTAACGACTGTCAAATATCTACAAATGACAGCCGGGACCAACGGCTTTACGTGCCTTCCGAGGCACGGAGGAAACTCGCTATGGTAAATGGTCACCCATCCACAGACCAACCTCGGCAAGCGTGGCTTAACCCGGAAGATCGGTCTATGCGGCTGTAATTATTTAGCCACGAGCTCCTCAAATACTGACAGTATCATTGCTAAAAATAATCAAAAAATACCTTCCAGACAACCGGTAGGACAACATTCTCAGTTTTGATAATGTGCCCAAACGCCATGTTCGCGCTCGATTTTGACATAACCGCCATAGTGTGAAATAAACGGTACCCCAATAGCTTTCATATGGCACAGGTTTTATCACTGTTGGGGGATTGGACCAAAATGACTCAAGGTCCTTTGTGTAGTGACTTTTACATTTATTATTATCTTTATTTTTTTTGCTATCAAGTAGATTATATTTACATTGATTCTCTTACATCATTTTAACAGCTGATGAAAATAAAACGCGACACAATAACGCACTTCGTCAAAATTCCCCTGATTGGACTGTTCAAACAGGGTCAGTTTCCCTGTCAACCCCGAGTCGACCCCATTGTAGGGGCACAAAGGAGGCCATGGTTCCGGCTCGCCATATGACGGAAGCATTTCCTATTCATGGGACAAATGTGGAACAAATAGACACCGAGGAATTATGGGGTTGGTTCATTGAAAAGTTAACATGACGTATTGTGAATAATTATGTTGTTCGATGTTTTTATTTATTTATACTTTCACACATTAAAAAAGTAAAAACCGACTTCAAAAAAAACCATCATTTAAATAATTATCATTTAATAAAACTACCAGTTTCAGAAGTTGGTGCATTCAATTTGTTTCAGCGCAGAACATCGACTTCTGAAACTGGTAGTTTTATTAAATGATAATTATTTTACTCCGTTTAGTTTTTTTGAAGTCGGTTTTTACTTTTTTAAAGTTTTTTTTATTTTATAAGTACTTTTTAGTGCCACAAATTACAATTGCAATAGTGTACAAATTCTCGGACCAGCACTACAACTAGAACGTCGTCTACTTAAGATTTGTGAATTTTTTTTTTGTTTTTGTTGATTTTTTCAAAAAGTGCTAAATCATTTTCAATAAAATTTATATGGGACCACCTCTGAAGTATGACCTATTAAACAAAATAAAAAAAAGAATCATCAAAATCCATTCATACCTAATTGGCGGAGATATCGCGTAACAAAAACACGAAAAATAATCCTTTTTGAAGTCGGTCAAAAATAAGTACCGAGGCGGGCTTAATGCCTCAGGCACTTTCTACCAGTCGACCTTAGGGTGATGCAGAGAAAACATGGTAGGTACTCTAAATAGTGTTATGTATGTGATGCGATGGCATTTTAGCCAATAATATTTACACTTATAAATATACAAGGTTAGTCGGAAAGGGGGTACTAATCTGAAAGAGTGTTAAAGTACACATAATAATGAATAACTTTTGTTCTACAACTTTCCCCAAAAGTCTATAGTTTAAAAGAAATTGCTGTTCAAAATTTTACACAAAAATATGCTAAAATCTATCTATCCTCAACTTTGATCAGCTATGTTTACATTTTAGGTCATCCTTGGGGTCACGAATTAGAAGCTCCATTTTCTGAATTCGTTACTAAAGTAGGTAGAGACGAAGAATATTTGAAAAAACTAAAATAAAAATAATTTTACTTGGAAAATCTTTTGAGTCAATATGTCTGTAATAAGGGTTGTTGTTGTCCGTAGTCATTGTCTGAGGCAGTTTTTCCGTGACTGATGACACGATACGGCAAAATGTGGAGATGACACCGAGCGCCGTTTATTTTAAACCGACTTCGAAAAGAAGGAGGTTATCAATAAGATGTGTTTTCGTAACTAATATGTATAAGGGCCTATTGCACATTTGTAGGATAATTGCTGCGCATTGCCAACGCACAAGTTCTGAGAGAACCGCGCGCTACCATCGAGTGGACCGCGCGCGGCCCGCGAGTGATTCACGCGAGGACAATGCGTCAGCGATGCGCCGCTCCCCACCCACCCGTCATTTCCAGCCCTTCTTTCTAACATGTCGGACGTATAGTTTTTGCGTTCAAAATGAATAAAGAAAGACTTATCGAAGAACTTCAAAAATATATGTCAAATTTTGGTAAAATTGGAAATGACCAAACACACGTGTAAACCTGGTGCTAATTGCTGACAGACTACTCGGAAATTCGTGAACCCCACGATTTCCAATTGTTGACTACGTTAAGTCCACTGGTTGACCACGCGATATCCACTCGATGACCACGCGTGGTCCTCAAGTTGACTACGCGACGTTTACTGGTGATAACGCGGCGTCCACCCGTGAACCACCTGCTGAAAACGTGTGGGTGTGAGTGGACGCCGAGCGACGAGGCCATGCGGGTCGGGTGCCGGGTGGCTCACAATAAAAACAAATGAAAAACTTAAGGGGATGTATGTAAGGTTGTTTGGTTTTCCAAAGTAGAGTCGACAGAGCCCCGCTGGGCGGGGCTCCTATTTCTGTCTGCAGGGTTTAAAGTAACCTAACACGAAGGGGAGATGACGAGGGCTTCATTCGCTCACTCTAGCCCCCGTCATCCTCTTCGAACCTAACCTATCCGTGTCGGGGTGCCCCAAATTAACGAGCTCGATTCGCTCGCTCTTGAAATTAGTCAGTTGGAAGACAAGTTATAGGGCTTGGCCGAAAATCTAACCTACCTTTCAACTAACATACCTACCAAACAACTTATTACCGCGGCGCCATCGGTGTCCATTTTGGGTGCCGGCAGCCGATGTTTTTATCTCGGCTGCCGGCAGTAATGTACCGCCGGTTCCCAATAGCGTTATTTTTGGGTACTTCCTTTAAGTTAACTATAAAAATATGGCGATTTAACAGTTTCTCTTTTTTTTCAGTTGATTATGAAACAAGACCTAATTCTGTTTTTTTCTTTAATAGTCATGTACGTTTTTGGGATCTGAAACAAGGAATTATTTTATTTTGTTTATTGTTTGTTTGTAACGGCGAAATGAGGGTGTATTATACACCTCTGCCCACCCCTTCGGGGAATACAAACGTGATGTTATGTTGTGTTTCGTACTAATAATAGTAGCAGTTAGTTCTTAGAAGCGAAATTACACAAGCTTAGTTTTAGTATATACTAAACCTGAAACTAGTTTGTTCAGAATCACTAGGAGAATCGATTGACATATTTTTTACACCACATTATATTTTTTTTCATAAATTTCAATTTTGTTTCTGTAGGTTTCTACCCATAACAGTTGACGGGAATAGACACCTTGATGCTTGAGATGGTCCGCTCGGTCAGTTTCCGTGTATTAGACAACCCCTGCATAGCACATCTCAGGCATTTTACACTTTACTAGGGAACTTAACGCGACATAAACTACGGTGTAACTTGGAGATTTATTAAAAAAAACACATATTCAGGCAGTTCTGATGAAAATCTTGTTGGGGTGTCTCGGTATTTGTATATGTATACTAAAAATAACGTTGTATACAATGAAACGATTTGATCGACTTGTTTTGAAACATTAATTAAAGAAGACCTTAATAAAGATTACAAAGTCTCTACAAATGTCCCTCGAAGGCTAATCTTGAGCGTTATTGAGTTTATAGGCAGTTTAACTTCATAAACACCGAAATTTCAACCTTAAGATCGGAGAAATAGAGTGAAATTTGCTTCCGTCTCAATGATATTGAGAAGTCAATCCGCTGATAAGCAAAAGCTTTGAATTTAAGATGTGGTTTCTGAATTATTTTGATGTGATTTCAAGCTTAAAACTTTATCCGAAACTGTTGTGTTTTGACTCGACTAGTTACAACATAATTTATAGTTTTTTAATTAAAGTATAAACTATATTTTGAGTAAGAGATGTAAAAATATTAAATATTATTAACCTTACCACTTCACTGCGGATGGAGCACTGTTTTTTAAATATATACTCATTTAAAAAAAAACTTTTTTTGTGATATAATATGCGAAAAAATATGCCAGACATAAAGATTAAGGTGCGATTTCACCAAACTCTCAATAAGTAGTCCGTAACTATTGACCAGGGGGGCAATTCTACTGACAGAACCTTTTATCAATTGCAACTGAATCGTTCATTCAGATGACAAAATGTTTGGTTTTGTTGTCAAACAATTTGATAGTTTTTGTGAACGAAAACTGTAAAACTGAATGAACGATTTAGTTGTAACTGATAAAAGTTTCTATTATAGGTGTAGCGCTTAACTGAGGCAGTGCCTGGGGTATGGGACTCCCATACCCCAGGCACTGCCTCAGTTAAGCGCTACACCTATAGTATAATTGGGCTCCTGTTATGCTAAATATCACATAAAAATATGACATTTATGTGTTCAATAATCTTATCGTTATCACTATTGATATATATTATATATATATTGATATAAAGTGTAGAGACCGAATTAGCTTAATGAACAGTTAATGATAGATTGATGAAACACCCCTTTAGTATTCATGATGTTAGTACATTACAAGTAGTTAGCTTAGATTAAGTATTTTACTCCCCCCCCCCCCCCCCCCATTGGCTGCAATCCCTACAGGTCACGGTCTAATAACTGCTCGGTCACGTAAAAACGGTCGGAAAGGACAATAAACAAGAAGGTTTTTTTTTAAAAAAGGGTTCATTCGTATTGCAAGTTAACACCCATGTCGACCCATTTTTCGGCACAAGTTTCTGTGTAAAACATGTGCCGGAAGCCGTATAACTTTGTGCCCAGGTATACGTATCGTGACTTCTTCCTTGATGTAGACGAGGCTTTAATTTTATTTCGTAACTATTGCCCTTAAATTTATTTATTTATAGCAAACAAACCTTTGATCGTGAAACATTCATTTTGCTTTACGAATACATTGAAAATATACATTTAGTAAATACAACAATAATTTAATTTATTAATTTGAATATATATATTCAAATTATTAAATTAATTTTAATATATTTTTTCTTAATTTTTCTCCCTATTTTACAGGAGAAAATAGGAAAATATGGCTAGACTGCACTGCGCGATCTAAATTGACTTTAAGCCATCTAGATAATACTAATAATACATTTTGTCTATTCTGAAGGCAATTTATGTTGTTTTTGACACTTATTTTAAAGCATGATTGTACTTATTACATTATAATCATTTTTATTTAATAGTATAGTATAGCCAGATTCTCTGTCTGTAATAATGTTATTATAACCCAAAGATATACTACTCTCCATTTTCTTAATTATAATATCTTGTTAGTACGAAACCCACGGGAGGTAATGAGAGGTGTCTACTGTCTACAGTTAGCCGAGACCACTAAAATGTTCTGTACTTCAATATTATTATCAAAGATTTTCCATTTTGATAATTTTGATTGTTTAACTTTATTTTTGCTTAAATATTTTATTTTTATTACTTGATTTGGTCACGTTTGTTCCTAGTCACAGATGATGATTATTTTAGGTGAATAGGGCTCAGGTTACCCTACGTTAGGGCCCTTTTCCTGTCATGCGTATTTTCGCCCGCGCGCGGATCTGGTTCGCATGCGGGTGATAGCCCGCTCCTGGCCAAACGCAGGACAAAGATTTCGTTTACCGCTGCAGTGTCGTGCGTGTCGCCAGTGACTAAACTCGTGCACAAATTGAACGTTAAAAAAGTAATCATGCGTACTATGACCATGCGTGCGACCTGCGTCACAGTAAAAACAACACTGACGGCAGAAGAACGCCGACCGCATCCGGTTAGTACGCACGCGGGTTGCGCACCTGCAGCCAATCCGCGTTCCGCGCGCGTGCTGCCCGCACGATAGGAAAAACATGTGTGAAATGACTAGCAGTGCCCGCAGCTCCGCTTGCGTGAAATTTTGAGCCCTCGTTAAGCCCCCCCCCTGTTAGGTGCAGTTAAAAAAATCTTTCATCCCCTATTTTACCACTTACGGGTAGAATTTCCAAAAACCCTCAAACACGTGTATATTTATTTCTCACCAAGAGCCTACATTTTTAATTCCATGCTTCTTACTTCAAAAGTAACAGATTTCTCATACAAACATTCAACACTTATTTCACCCCCTTAGGGGTTGAATTTTCAAAAACGCTCAAACACATTTAGCTTTATTTTTAACCAGAAACTAATATTTAATTTCATGCGTCTTACTTCAAAAATGACGAACTTACATACAAACTTAAATCCCCTATTTCACCCCCTTAGGGGTTGAATTTCGAAAAATCCCTTCTTAGTGGATGCCTACGTTACAAAAGGAACCTACTGTCAAAATTTCAAGTTTCTAACCCCAGCGGTTAAGGCTGTGCGTTGATAGATCAGTCAGTCAGCTTCTCCCATTATAGATATACTAGCTGTACCCGGCATGCGTTGCAATGCACTTTTTCTACTACCTACCTACTACCTACCTACTACCTACCTACTACCTACCTACTACCTACCTACTACCTACCTACTACCTACCTACTACCTACCTACTACCTACCTACTACCTACCTACTACCTACCTACTACCTACCTACTACCTACCTACTACCTACCTACTACCTACCTACTACCTACCTACTACCTACCTACTACCTACCTACTACCTACCTACTACCTACCTACTACCTACCTACTACCTACCTACTACCTACCTACTACCTACCTACTACCTACCTACTACCTACCTACTACCTACCTACTACCTACCTACTACCTACCTACTACCTACCTACTACCTACCTACTACCTACCTACTACCTACCTACTACCTACCTACTACCTACCTACTACCTACCTACTACCTACCTACTACCTACCTACTACCTACCTACTACCTACCTACTACCTACCTACTACCTACCTACTACCTACCTACTACCTACCTACTACCTACCTACTACCTACCTACTACCTACCTACTACCTACCTACTACCTACCTACTACCTACCTACTACCTACCTACTACCTACCTACTACCTACCTACTACCTACCTACTACCTACCTACTACCTACCTACTACCTACCTACTACCTACCTACTACCTACCTACTACCTACCTACTACCTACCTACTACCTACCTACTACCTACCTACTACCTACCTACTACCTACCTACTACCTACCTACTACCTACCTACTACCTACCTACTACCTACCTACTACCTACCTACTACCTACCTACTACCTACCTACTACCTACCTACCTACTACCTACCTACTACCTACCTACTACCTACCTACTACCTACCTACTACCTACCTACTACCTACCTACTACCTACCTACTACCTACCTACTACCTACCTACTACCTACCTACTACCTACCTACTACCTACCTACTACCTACCTACATTAGTTTTTTTTTTTAAATATCAAAATTTTCTTTCATAAGAACCTTCTCCTGACAATTACGAACAAAACAAAAAAAAAAATTGCGAAATCGGTCCAGCCGTTCACGCGTGATGCGATGACCAAGGGAAATAGCGATTCATTCTTATATATATAGATAATAGATAGGATGCGGGCAGCCTGCACGCGGACAAGATCCGCGCGCGGGCGAAAATACGTATGACAGGAAAAGGGCCCTTAAACATAACGGCGCAATGGGGGTGTACTATACACCTTCTCCCAACTCTTCGGGGTATACAGGCGTGATGATGAGTTATGTTATTTTAACGTACGCATGAAATGACTTTGCCACTAAAGTTTTGTTTTCATGTTGTGGCGGCATCTATCTCGCCACATGCGAACTATCCTACATCGCGCAATCAAGATTTAACTCGCAGATAGTATATATACAACCTCCCAACATCAACCGTTGGGCAGTAGCCCGCCAGGCACAAGACTCCGCCTGGTTGGAGGATCCTCCCTTTGGTTGGAGGATCACCACACCAAGTTTCTCCTCCACAATGTTAAAACAACTTTCACATTTCCTTGAACAAGTTACAAAACCTATTTATTCGAAAAACAATAAACTGTTTTCTAAATGTTAGACATGTTCAGAATCATAATTCTGTGGGGAATACCCGTCAATAAAAATGAAAAACAACAGCACAGAGTTTGCAGACATGTTGTTTCAAGTTTGTACGGGAAGTTATCTCAAAAATACTATTTGATTCCTACTGGCTTTTATGTGAAACGTTTTCCCATGAGATACTCTATCAATAGTCATGGTATATCACAAAAACTTTGGAATTACGACAGATAGATGAGTGAAAAGGAAATTGTATTTTGGTTATGTCGCTTTTCATTTTATGAATTACTGGAGGTCGCTCGCGGCCACTCCCGCGTTTATATCGTTTCGCGTATTCCGTATTTTTCGGGATAAAAATATGTGCCTATGTCCTTCTCCAGGTTCCAGACTATCTCTGTACCAAGTTTCATCAAAATCGGTTCAGCGGTTTAGGCGTGAAAGAGTAACAGACAGACGGAGTTACTTTCACATTTATATTATTAAATTGGTAGGGATTTTCTTGTTGTTGTGTTAGGGCTCCCCCACATAAATAACTGCGATGCGATGCGATACAACGCCGCATAGCAGCAAAATGTGGTGGTGTCTATGTAGCTCGCAGATTTTTGCGATGCGATGCGAATTCGCAGTTTTGTGTGGGAGCCCTTAATGACCATGTCAGTTTAAAAACTTATAATAGATAGAATGATTCAAGAGAAAGGTTTATATGTATAATATATGCATATTATAGTACCCGTCTGAAGCCGGGGCGGGTCGCTATAGTTTATCAATAAAATTAAGTAGTGCAAAACCAAACACACTGCACGAGCAGCTAATTATATTATACTTACAAGCACGATAACATCGCACACTTCCATTAATTAAATAATGACAACAAATTGAACAATTTGTCCATTACACGATTTTAATTTCACGCGAGCGAGCACTTTCCACGTTAATAACTGCGATGAAATCAATTTATTATAACGGATCCAATGCAGTTTTTAATGGACTTTGGTCATGGTCAATAGTAATAAATTTATGGTGACCTCGCAATAAAAGATAAATACATTTATTGTCAAGTCTAAGTATTTATTGGTGTGTTTTTTGGTGATACAGTAGATCTTATTGTTAGGTTATGGTAAATCAAAAAACTAGGTACCCAATAAGGCATACACTATTTAACAATTTAAAATCGATATTATATACAAATTAACAAAAAAAAAACAATATTTATAATGAACATTTAGAATACAATTAATTTTATAATAAACATTTAGAATACAATTAATTTGTTATTATAATAAATATTCAGAACACAATTAATAAGCCAAGTTTTTGAATTTTCGAGCATAAATAATACATGTACATAATTATTATCATTTAGTTCATTACATTTTGTCAAGAAGGAATTCGTCAATGGTATAGTAGCATTTTTCAATTAAAAAATTACCTGTTTAGTCTCCGTTTAAATTGTGTCAAGTTTAAATCTTTAATGTCATTTGGTATTTTATTGAATATTTTCGGAGCCATGCAGAGGATGTTTTTGTGCATAAGAACGATCTTTGAGGCTCTTAGACATAATTCGTGACGATGTTATTGACTTTTGCTATTGACTGTAGAACAGGTGCCCAATTCTCCGAAAATAAATCTTGATGAATCGCAACTGAACCGAGGCCGAACCGGTCATTCATACAGTTTTATTTCTCAAAAGCTGTCAAATTGTTTGACACAAAACAATAATTTTGACAGTTTTCGTAACTAAAAACTGACTGACAGGTGTGGTATATTTGCGTTTGGCAACAACTTTGCTAGTCGAATTGCCGCTGCGTACCCCATCTAGGATCAAAAGCGTGACAATAATGTACTATATTTCAAATGAACTCTCTTAAAAGTCCTAAAATATTACTGTAATTCTGAAAACCCTCCCAGTAAGCAATATCCCAGCAACGGAGCAATACATTTCAAAATGTTTCAATGGAAATAGCCATTTTACAGTTAAAATAAAGCAAAAGTTTTAGCAATAGACCTCGTTTTATTGAAACCGGCTATAAATTCACACTGTTTGTTAATTAAAGGCTAACATTGTGCCACTTTTGTTTGGGAGATAAAAATAGGAATTAAATTTACGTTTCAGTATGCTTTTATTGCTATTAAATGCTGTATAGCGCCTTTACCTTTTAGCCTTAGCCTTTTAGCTTATTAAAGGCTAGTGTTTACCAACATTAACTCTCTGGTTATACAGTCATTTACTACAGAAATTGTAAAACATCTCGTGAGCAGAGACAACGCGTTTCTGCTAGGCCAGAAAACGAAGTTATTCATGGTACACTAAAATTTTAGGTAAACAGTTGTTTAACAAGAGATTAGTGAAGACCAGCCGAACAGAAAGAAAATACAATGTTTATTCGTGCCTACCAAAGCAAAAAAAATAACGTCCCTAAAAATCTGTTGGGGAAATATGCGTCACATCCGCGCAAAACGGCTATAGCAAATATTTTATAGCGCAACGATATCGCTCAGTTATACATTTTATGTGGATACGTTCACACAACGCTATGCTATAATAAAGAATTGACTTTATTTATTTATTTAAGAAACATGGAAGACTTACAGCTAAATAAACCTAGAATAACACAAATTTAGTCACCAGAGAGCCAATGACAAGTCTTCGCTTATAGAGACAGTATACATTTTTAATTTACTATGAGCATACTGAGTACGCACGTGTTAGATAAAAGATATAACAGATTAATAAACTACAACTAATTATAAACTAATACAAAGTAAAAGAAAACTAAACAAAATAAAAACTACCTATTTAAAGAAATCAAGGCTTAAGCACCTTCTTGCCGATGACACACTGGTTACAAATGGCCCGCACAATATAACTATTCTGCCTGTAATTTGAAGACGCACCAGGTATACGTACGACTTGTTGTACGCGATAAACTTGAGCGATTCTCAGAGCTATATAGTACGGTTCTCCGGTCCCCGCCCCGCCTCACTTCTACCCCGTCCGTCGTCTGACGCATCGCCGTCAAATAACTTGCTATACATAGTAGACCGGCTTGCGACATAGCGTATAGTGTGAACGTCATGCTATATAATTATAGCTTATGACGCAATATGCTTTACGTGTGACATAGTATAGCTTAGACTGAACTGCGATTAAAAACGGGAAAGTTTGGTATAATTGGTATTGGTATTAACGGGCTGGTGTCCGCAACTCCACGTCTGAGCGCGTATTTTGCGTGACGAAGCGGGAAAGTTTACCTCCCCTATTCATAGCCAAGAAACACATGAGGATTATAAATATCCTGATTGTTGAACAGCATGTCTAACAATGAGCCGGCGTAGACAATAAACCTGGTATGTTTGTGGCGTTAACCCGACGAGCTTGATGGACGGCCATCTGTTCAATGTTGCCGTCCGTTATTCTTATACAGGGTGGTAATTTGAGATGGAGCATAGGTACCTTAATCACGTGCATTTTTCGGGATTGCCCGACTAGTTTCGGACCCTCGGCCTTTCGGCTCATGATTAAGGGCTCCGTTTGGGTCCGAAACTAGTCGAGCAATCCCGAAAAATGTCACGAGTCGACCTCGCCGCGTAATCAGCTCATGATTAAGGGCTCCGTTTGGGTCCGAAACTAGTCGGGCAATCCTGAAAAATGCACGTGAGTAAACCGTAACTAATCTTATACAAGGTTAGTCGGAAAGGGGGTACTAATCCGAAGCCCACTTATAGTATCGCTGATGACCGTTTGAAAGCAAGTGTTAAAATTTCAAAATTCGATATTTTTTTTCCAAATAAAATGATTTTGTTTCAGTTTTTTTCAAAAATTCTTCAGCCCTGCTTTAGTTACAAATTCAGAAAATAGTGCATCTAATTCATGACCCCAAATATGACCTAAAATGTAAACACAGCTGATCATAACTGGGGATAGATAGATATTAGAGTTTTTTTTTTTGAGATTTTTGTACAACTGTTTCTCTTAAACTATTGAGTTTTGGGAAAAGTTGTAGAACAAAAGTTATTCATTATTATGTGTACTTTAACACCCTTTCGGATTAGTACCCTCTTTCTGACTAACCTTGTAAATGAATGTGTCTCACGAAACTTATAATAATAAAATATACCTTAATCGTTGTGACTACAGGAAAATGTTCTTACGAGAAAGTTCACAATTTTTAAAAATGTTTCTCACTAATATGTTTTGTAAAAACTGTCGTTTTTCTCGCTGACTGTAAATTTTATTCGAAATTTGTGAATGTAGATAAAAACTATTCCAAAAGTTGGGGGTGGTCTTCTAAGAACGTTTTCCTGTAGCTACAATGGTTAAGGTAGCTGCCCGTCATGCCCCATCTCAAATTACCACCCTGTATATGCACATATTGTTATAGAATTCATGATAATTTCACCATTCAGAATGTTTCCATAGAGTTGCCAAGTTGGAGCGGTTGATTCGCGTAAAACTATTATTGGAGCGCGCTGTTCATGAGTTGAGTTCATTCATGAGTTGGCGTCAAAACATGAAGGGAATCGTTCGTGCGCATGCTAATAAGAACTTGATTTTATAGAGACTGGGTTAGTGCTTTAATTTTATGGAAATAATTAAGCTTTTCTCTTGCTCTTGTCATCAATATTTAATGCTTGAGGGCGCCCGCGGCTTTTCCCGCGTGGATGTAGTTTATCGCGTAAATATTTCGCGGTTGTCTACACATTGTCAACACAGTTATCTGTCAGATGAATTAAATTAATTGAGTCTGTAGGGTCCATCTATTCATACTCGAAATATTTTAAGGGATACATCTATAGGTGGTAAAGAAGCCAGAGAAAAGAGAAAAAAAAATTATGTTTTTTTTACGTTATTATGTAGGTACCTATTATAATTGTAACAATGCTTGAGAAACGTTGCAAAAAATTGAAAAAAAATGCCCGCTTCAATGACAATAAATATTACTTACGTAGAAACTAGCGTAATGGATGTTGAAAATAGTAATGAGCTAGTATTTGTTAAGTGTATCAAGTAAAAAAATATTTAATTAAAACAAAAATATACTTCGTTTTTTTTTTATTTATATGTCTTCTTTACCACCTATAGATGTATCCCTTAAAATATTTCGGGTATGAATAGATGGACCTTAAATACACATAAAGAAAAACATAATATTAATGTTTACTAAGTAGGTACATAACATCTCTTACAAGAAATAAAATTCCTTTTACCACAAAAGGAACAAATCCTTGCAACACATTGTGTACGTTGGTTGCACTCTGTTGGTAGAAAATCGTTGCACAATGATTTTATAAAGATTCCTTTACCACACAATCTTATTGTATTCTTGTATGGAGTCTTCAAAGCAGAATGTTGCTTATTTTCCGCAAGTTCTTAGAGAAATAGGTCAGTGGAATAAGCGTAGGTGCTGCATTCCGGTACTAAAAGAACTTTGTGTTGCAACACAAAACGACATCTACGTTGCACGACATTACTATGTAGCGCAACGTAGGTGACGTTTGCGTTTAGTTTTGATGCATCAAGCTACGCCGTTTAGCACCGATTCGAATCACACTAATAGTATTCTTATTATTCGTTTATTCATTTTTATAAACATTATTTAAATATTGAGTTATTATACAACATGTCACATATTCATTTTTATTTACACAAACGATATTTACATGACTACAAATCAAAATACCTATATACAAATAACAAAAAATATATCCTAATAAAACTATAAACTAAAATAGGGCATCAAAATATTCCTCCGCATCGCTATCCACTGGTAACGTGCCCAGAAGGCTGGCAGCATTGCCACGTTGTATGGCAATACTAATCCTTTGGCCAAAGTAGAAGCCAGCCTTCGGGTCACGGGAAGCGTCGACCAGCCGCCTTGCAACCTCTCTATACAGGGTGTTAACTAAATCGTGTAATTCCTTCAAACCGCGTGATCTACTGGTGACACAGATTAACCCTAAATGGGAATTTTTGAAACCGAAAAAAAAAAAATTCAAAAAAAAATTTTTGGTTTTCAATTTCTGAGTCTTTTTAGAGCCTTGAGTTATCTGACTGCAAAGAGCGATATCGCGTTAGTCGTTCCTGCCAGCCGTGTCGCCGTACTTTCATTAATTTATGCGTGGCATCGAAATGTTCACACAAATAAAATAATTTTTTTGCAAAAAAAAAAAATATTTTTTTACTGAATCCTTATTAGATGGTTTAGATACGATCGGTAACAAAGCCGCATGAAAAAAAAAGATATTTTTATTTTTAATCAAGCTAAATCCCGTGCGGGGCCTGTCTACACCAGTAGTAGATCATGTGGTTTTAAGGAATTACACGAATTCGTTAACACCCTGTATAGAAGTTGGGCACTCGGACCCCACGACCCGAGTGTTTCGACCCCAAACGGCTCGAAAATATAATTACTGATGAAGTTAATATATTTTCGCCGCTTGAGGGCCTCCGCAGCTGCAGCAGCAGCGCCAGCACAGCCTGCCGAGCTAGGATTACCTACACATAGTCCTAAATATTTAATTAAAAACATAAAAAAAAAACATTTGCACAGGTTTTTTAATATTGTGCAACATTACAACGTTGCACATCACATCAACAGTATTCCTATCACAAAAACTGGTGTCATTCGAATTGTTGCTGTTTAAATTGGTGCGCTAAATGGAATAACCTCCGCATTTTGTGTCGTAAGCAGCCAAATAATATATAAAAATAATTTAATGTTATAAGTCTGCACTAGCAGACTGTGATTTAATTTAAGATTTAGCTGTACTTTTTAATTTTTGCATGCCGTAAGGTAGAATGTACATGGACTCACTAACAATTTGTTAATACCCTATCTGTAATACCTACATTCTAAGCAAATAAATATTTCTATTCTATTCTATTCTATAACGCCATCAAACAAAGCTCGTTACCGCTAAAAACCGAATTAAACCGGATTACTTCGAAACAAAGTTTAGTTAAATTCAATAAATGTCGACAGTTCGTTGGCCTTCGACCTTTGGCTAGCTGTGCATTACATCATCAACATCCAGACAGACTGTCCCTATCGCAGACAACGGTTCAACAAAGGCGATCCTTAAAAGCACTTGAAAATGTAAAAAATATCAAAAACACTTCTTGGTTACCTTTGAACGCGGCAACGTTTGAATCACCATCGTTCTTTTCAGACCTTTAAAACATTTACAAAAAGCAGATGATACTAAAAGGGAAAAAAATCTATACAATTTGAAACATTTCTCAGTGAGTTATGTATTATTTACTTGGCGGTTGGCGGAGGTTCCTCAAAGGAGCTTCCTCGTTACTTGATCCAAGTTCCGTCCTTTTGGTTACAACTTCTAAATTCCGCTGACGCAACAAATTATCGGTTTTATATAAATCCAAGAGAATCCCGTTTGAGGTTAAGTAGCTCGTTGATTTAAATCAATATCCGTTGAGAGTTCAGCTGTTTTTATTGTCATTTTTTTTAGTTGCCTCTTGTAATATGAGATGATAATTATAGGCTGAAATTGTAAACACTCGAAAAACCGAAATGGGAGATTGTACTCATCACTATGAACAACTTTTACTATAGGACCAAACTGGAAATCACGAAAAAAAACAGCTTTTCCCCACATTTATGTTCGCATAACTCGTCAAAATGTAGGGAACAGCTGTTTTTTTTTCGCGATTTCACGTTTGTTCCAATAGTAAAAGTTGTACATAGTGATGAGTACATACAATCTCCCATTTCGGTTTGCAGACTATTTACAATTTCACCCTGTATATTCTATTTACTTCTTATTCTACTGAAGATTCCAGAGCTCTTCTGCGTGTGTTTAATACGACTACCGATGATTTTGCTGTGAAAATTTTCACATACACAAGCCTAAAAGGAGTTTAAAAGGTTCCATCAGCATTGCTGGAAGTATATCACTCGAGTAAACAGTCTCAAATTTTGTATAAGATTGAACATATAGAACGCCTGTGCACTACGTCCGATCCGAATTTGAGAAAATGTCAACCGATCAAGCTGTAATACTATTTCATCGGCGGATGCTACACGTTCAATGTTTATCACGACATTTGAATTACGATCCTCTAAAAATGAATCCTTATTTCCCTTGGTCATTGACCCCCCTAATCACCCGCCAGCAACGCCCTAAGCCGAGGTCCGAGTCCCACTAGGGGTCGCCTTTAGTGCTGTTGTTGCAGGTAGTCATGATGTTAGTGTAGTACAAGTAGTTAACTTAGGTTAAGTATTTTACTCCCCCCCCCCCCCCCATTGGCTGGAGACCCTTCAGGTCTCTTTTTTTTGTATTACATTTCCTTCAGGTCTCGCCAATAACTGCCCGGTTACGTAGAAATGGGAACACATACAGCAGTCAAATAAAAAACCCTTTGTCATTCATTCACTCATTTCATCACGCGGGAGCGGCTGGACCGATATCGCTATTTTTTTTTGTGTTCTGTTCTTCATTGTCAGGAGAATAATGTTCTTATGAAAGAAAATTTTGATATTTAAAAAAAAAACGAAATTTTCTCAGTATGTCCTTATTTATTAATATCCATTTGTTTAAAAATGGTTTTAACTTTTTGTTACTGTTTTGATTTTGTTTCTGAAGGTAGGCATTTAGTAAGAAAAAGTGCATTGCAACGAATGCCGGGTACAGCTAGTCGTGTCATATTTATTAAGCCTTTAGAACAGTGTGTATTGATTGTTAACGCTCAATAAATATCTCGATACAGGATCGTAATCTAAATGTGATAAATATAGAGAGTGTAACATGGCAGTGTTCGGTTTTTTACCGAACTTTTCTGCATTTTAGCCTCGTGTTCGGTATAAAAAAAGTACCGAAGTATGAGTGGTTTCACCCTCGGCCCCCAGCTCAGCAAATCCCTTCGTCATTTAATGTTCGATAATTTTGTCAATTTGATCTGGCAACCCTGAGCATGCGCCTGTTATCGGTAGCGGGCAACACTGGGCAATGTTGACAAAGGAAGGTCGAAAGGAAGTCGTCGATATGGATCAACGCACCCGATGTTATAAAGGCGGTGGTCATTCGACGAAGCGGGAGCATTCTGTGTTCATCAGCTGAAGAAGTCTGACCTTTTATATCCGATTAGCTTGTCCTTATTTTATGATCTTGTAATTATTGTGTAAAGTATTATATTGTGATCTAGTTCATGTTACTAACACTAACGCAAATTTAAGTACCTACTCTCAGTGGTTGAGAGTCTATGTTGGTTTTATTTACTACATTTACCTTGCTCGCAATCCTGACATACCGATATTAGCTATTACTGTAATAATAGAATCACCCCTGAACGATTATGTTATTGTATCTTTTACACGCCAAAGAGATGAGATTCTCGGATTCCGAACAGACGCACAAGCGCTCTAACATCCTTTTGCCTTCCACTGCCAAATGAAATACTCCAGTAACTGCAACTGGCACAGTTATGTATGACCCATCATACGGTTACCAGATCCTCGTGACCCAGAGACTGCGGTTGAATAACAAGCCAGCTAAAGCCCGGTGACGTATAGTAGTGTCAACGGTGCGGACGTGCTGGTTCTAAGGTCTATAAATCATCTTGACTAGCGTGGTAAACTACAAGCATTGCCTCCCCTTGGCTCAAGTCCAACTGTTGACTGCGATAAGCCTAGTATGATTACAGGCAATAAAATTATGCTCATTTCACAGTTTGAAAACCGTTGAGGGATTCACATTGAAGGTGGATGTACACGACACCACTAAGCGATGCATCATTCACTTGTGGTCGAAGTTCGAACATTATTTAATTTTTAGTTGCCTTATGAGCAACATGAACACCTAATAGAGTGCTTAATACACTCGGGAGCAATGATTCCGGGTCACCAACATAAACTTTAATAACTCGGAAAATAAGAATGAGAGTAAATTCAAATAAAAAGTTTAATTTACAGCAACCAAGAAATTTTATTAATTTTATTTGAGTAGTATTAAATAGTCTATAAAATACTTTTTATTTGAATAAACTATCATTCTTAGTTTCCGAGATATTAAGGTTTATTTTGGTGATCCGGATTCATTGCTGCTGAGTGTATTCTAGGCGCGTTTAACACCACATACTACCCGCAATTACGAGCTCCATTCACAATATCCAACTACGCTTGAATATGCAAACTAGATAACCATATTTTCGCTCCACAGGGTGTGTATTTCATTCAAGCTTCCTTCCTAGAAACCAGCTCCGGTACAGCAGTGAAATTATGTGACTAACACATTGAATTCATGGTATCTGGATATGTACATGTGTTTCTACGAATTATTCATGGGGATACCTGCATAATTAACACTTATAATGTTAAACACAGTTGCCTGGTAACGTGCCCAGAAGATTGGCACCGTTGCCACGTTGTATGGCAATGCTAACATCTTCTGTTTTACTTATATTATGACTATATTCTTCTAAAAGATAATCAGATTTGGTGCAGAGGCTGAGCGATTGGCTTCTGCGATACGGGTTGTGGGTTCGATTCCCGCTCGGAACAAAAATTCGTATGGCCTACAGATAGTTGTTTCGGGTCTGGGCGTTTGTGTATGTGAGATTTGTGTCTGTAAACGCACCTACGATGCAAGAGAAATCCTAGTGGGGGGGCAACGTTTTTTTTTTAAAGAAAAGTGATGCGTATTACTTTATTATAAGCTTTCAACTTTGCTAGTCTTTTAACAAAAAAAAAAAACTACTGAAGACTTCAGTTTTATTTTGTAGGTAGTACATTCTGGATAAACAATCGACATGAACTACAAAACTTTAGACACTTATTAAAACCTAGTCTATCATCAAACTCCTTACAAATAACATTAAAAAAACACAGTCGAAATGAGAACCTTTTGCTCTTTTTATAAATCGGTTAAAATGGTGTTTAAGTCTTGTTCAAAATAAACAACTTCCTTCCAAAAAAACCATATCCATAAATAAAAGGAAATAATGAAACATAATTTATTTATAAATAAATAAAGCAATTTAATAAAGTTGCAGCATATATATAGAAACCGAGTCGGATATAGTAATATTTGCATTTAAAAGCATTGAGCTGTTTGCCCGGGATATATTGGACAGACTCAATTAATGCGGAATGTGTACTACATTTCATTGCAACTGGGTCAGGATTGGATGGTTGCATAAATTATATTTCTATCTGAATACAAGTTTTTTTTTTGAATTATGTGACTGCTTAAAGCGTTTAGATCAATGTGCTGACCAATAGATAATAATAATATTATTATCACGATCCAGGACCGCGATCGGATGCCTCTCAAGTTAAGGAAGAAAATCTACAAGTCCGTGATAAGACCGTATGGATCGAAATGTTGGACCGTGAAGAAGACGGATGAAAAAAGATTGCATGTAGCGGAGATGAGAATGTTGAGATGGATGTGTGGAGTGACCAGAATGGATAAGGTCAGGAATGAGTATATAAGAGGAAGTTTGAAAGTAGCGCCAGTGACAGAAAAGTTGAAAGGGAATCGTTTATCTTGGTATGGGCATGTGAAGAGGAGGGATGACAGGCATGTGACCAAAAGAGTGAATATAAATGTGGATGGATGGAGAGGAAGAGGGGGGCCAAAGGAAAGATGGACGGATTGTGTGAAGAATGATATGAAAGAGAAGGGAGTCAGTGATATCATGACGGGTGACAGGACGGAATGGAAGAAGAAAACGTGTTGCGCCGACCCCAAGTAACATGGGATAAGGGCAGGAAGATGATGATGATCCTGGACCGCGATCCAAATATCGTCAACATCAATATTCAAAAATGTTGTATAGTTTTAGTAGTTATCCGCATCACCTGTCGTAGATATTCCTCTAAACACGCAACTCCGATTTGTACTACTTACTGAATGCATATTGAATAATATGTTCATATACTTGGATTTTCCAGGAATCAATTTATTGAAATACCTAATACGATGCAATCAATGGGTCAATCGATAGGAAATAAATATTGGTTCACCTGTTATTGGCAACTGTATATACCCATAACTAATTGTTACCTACTGTAATTTGAAATTTGTATACAGGAGCTGTTGGCGTACCTTAGTGAAATAACAGTTTATGTGAAATAAAAACTTTTGATTTGATTGATTTGATTTGGTCTGTCATTTTAACATAAAATTAGATAATTAGGTATACCTAAAGGTAAAATTAGGATGACCGAACATTACAGTAATTTCCATTTTATTCAAACACTCAGCCTCAAATAAACAATAAACGTAGCCTCAGAACTCGTATTTCTCTTCAAGTGGAGATACGGTCCCTACTTTTTAATTCCTTCCTCGAAATTTAAGGATTCCCTTACTGCGTCGCGCGAAATTGCTCGAATGTTAATCCTATTCGAATTTATATTTCATGTCATTCCGCATCTGATATCTACAGTAAATGGACTTTTTATGGTATTTGTTAACTTGCTACTCGTTTACTCGAAAGCGTTCCTTATTTTTCCTTAGGGAGTGCCTCCGCTGCCGGCGCCGGCACCCAAAAATAACGCCATTGGGAACAGGCGGTACAATACTGCCGGCAGCCGAGATTAAAAACATCGGCTGCCGGCACCCAAAATGGACACCGGCTGAGGTAATAAGTTTGGTAGGTATGTTAGTTGAAAGGTAGGTTAGATTTTGGGCCAAACACTGTAACTTGTCTTCCAACTGACTAATTTCAAGAGCGAGCGAAGCGAGCTCGTTAATTTGGTTCCTTTAAACCCTGCAGACAGAAATAGGAGCCCCGCACAGCGGGGCTCCGTCGATTCTGCTTTGGAAACCCAAAAAACCTTACAAACATCCCCTTCAGTTTTTCATTTGTTTTATTGTGAAAATGAAAGTGGGTGACGAATAATCGTCTTATGAAGAGTTTGAAGAGGCCTTGAAGGTGTATACAGTGTATGTAGTCGGCGCGGCGCCGGCAGCCAGTTTGGCAACCGGCGCTTACAGCTGGGGGGGCACTCCCTTTTTAACCGACTTCAAAAAGGAGGAGGTTCTCAATTCGGTTATATATATATTTTTTTTAATGTTTTTTACCTCATATCTCCGTCATTTATGAACCGATTTGAAAAATTCTTTTTTTGTTCGAAACGGTATACTTCCCGATTGTTTCCATATAAATTTTGTTATGATTAGACCATGAACTTCAGAGATATGGAACGGAACTCCTCATCGGATCAAAGCAAAATTCTCAAATTACTAATATTGCTTTGTTTATATTTGTTGTTGGGAACTGACTACTGGAAAAGAGGAGGGGGTGCGTGTCCCCCCCTCCCCCCCTTTGGAATGTTTTCATTATATCGTGTAAGGTATCATTTGAAAGGACTTTTTATGCCCGACTACGTCAAAGCCAAAAAGAAGGGTTATGAAGGAGGGGGTTAAAATTATAACACTAAAACGTATTTAATAAAAAATAAACTTTAAAAAAAAGTAAAAACCGACTTCAAAGAAATACTAAAAGGAGTAAAATAATTACCATAATATAAAATTAACAGTTTCAGAAGTCGGTGCAACTCTTCACTGAAGCAAATAGAAGCCACCGACTTCTGAAACTGTTAATTTTATATTATGGTAATTATTTTACTCCTTTTAGTATTTCTTTGAAGTCGGTTTTTACTTTTTTTTAAAGTTTATCCTTAATATTTTAAGGCCATTGACTAAGGTTAAATATATTCATACGTTCTCCCTATCCTTTTCTCAACTACGTTGGGGTCAACTTCCAGTCTTATCAAATGCAGCTGAATACCAGTATTTTACACAAAGCGACTGCCATCAGACCTCCGCAACCCAGTTATTGTAAAACGCCGATATCCTGAGGTTAGAGCGGTTGTCAGACTTTCGGGTTTTTGACTACCCGTAACGAATGCTCTGGGGATTCATATGACATCAGGGAATCTACTCCCTAAGCACGAAGTCCGTGGTTTCGGCCTTAGTTACGAGCGTTTCCTACGCCCTATCACCTACGGACATACGATTATTTCGGGGCCTGAACTAAGAATGAATGACAATACGATTTGACAGTTGTCCCTACTACCAATGTGTTTTTCCCGTCCGAAAAGTTGAATTTGACACTTGTTTTGTTCACTCCAACGTTTCGGGCTACTTTCGGACGGGCGACTAACTTCGTTGACGGACTTAGGGAATAGGCCCCCAGAACCAACGGTTTAACGTGCTCCCCGAGGCACGGAGGGGTGTCAATGTGCAACGAGTGGTCACCCATCCACAATCTGACCGCGGCAAGCGCAACTTAACTTTGCAAATCATACGGTCTGCGCATCTTTTTTTAAAAAGAAAAGGTAATACTTAATTACACACTCAATTATAGATTATTTATTATTGAACGCAAATGAATAAACATATATTGGGTAGAAAGCTAAGGAAGGCAATGAATTGAATTACAAGCAATTAAGTAGGTACTATGAAATGACGGCAGCGAACAATTACATGAGGTAATTTAATTATTGCATTCTTTGTTCTTTCACTGGAATAGGGTTTCAACCAAATTGCTCCATTTATCTTTTTGAAATGCCTTTATGAACTTATCAAGAGTTTGACGAGAACCGTCGAGTTTTTTCTTTTTATTTCGAATTTCGAAAAACTCATGCGAAATTTTTCTATTATAAAAAGATGGCGGAAAGCTCACGTTAATTCGACGCTTTCTTCGTATGATACGAAAATTCGTGCGTAACATCAATCTTAAAGTGCTTGTTCATAAAATCTTATACGTCCTTGTGACGTACCTTTGCGAGACGACGAGATTAACGATATTAGGGACATAGGTGGGAGGAAGGAAGCTCAGTTGACAGATAAATAATTTGAATTACTTACTGAAGAAGAAAATACATTTCGAATATCGAATTTGTAATATAAGGTTATGTTAATAACACATAACATGACATCACGACTGTATTCCTCAAAAGGTTGGGCAGAGGTGTATTATAATTAGTACACCCTCATTTCGCCGTTATGTTTTAGTCCCATGTACCGTAACCGGGCTCAGGGGAGTCCCGTAATCCCCGAAAAGCGGGACTGACCGCGCGGGACATTTAATTTTGATTTCAAAATTGGAACGTCCCGCCATAATCGGGACGTCTGGCAATGCTGGGAGTAGGCCCCCTGAGCCGAGTCCATTAAATGTCCCGCGCGGTCAGTCCCGCTTTTCGGGGATTATAATTATATTCCTCTGAAGACTCAACTGCCAAACTATAGGGTAAACCAGACAGTTATTGCTAAAGTAACGTATTTTCATTAAAATCCATTTTTAGGGCTATTTTTGCTATCTATTGTCATGTAAACATAGTTTAAAACTCAAATAAAAAGATAAGTAGGTATTTAAAAACCACTGATTATATTCCTTTTTTTTCTGTCCCGCTTTCGACAAAAAACCTTAAGACCATAATGTACCCTATTTTATGTGAAATAAATGAATTGAATTGAAAAAATCTCGCTGTTTTTATTCAAAAAGTCTCAAAATCCCGCTTTGTCAAAATAAATATCTGGCAACGCTGCCTACTCTCTAAGTCCAACATCGAAGTTAGTCGCCCATCCGAAAGTAGCCCGAAACGTAGGAGTGAACAAAACAAGTTCAACTTTCCGGACGGGCAAAAACACATCGGTAGTAGGGACAACTGTCAAATCGTGTTGTCATTCATTCTTAGTTCGGGCCCCGAAATAATCGTATGTTCGTAGGTGATAGGGAGTAGGAAACGCTCGTAATTAAGGCCAAAACGTCGTGCTTAGGGAGTAGACCCCCAGATCAACACCTGGTAGCATACCTACCTATGTTGCAAAACATTATCATGTTCATTTCTTAATTACGTCTTAAGAATCCAAGATTCGATTTTGAGCATTGTCGCCAAGTAGTAATACTCAAAATTGAATCTTGCATTGTTACATTACACGTGAATGCTCCTGATGAGGGAGCGCCTTTAATTAATAAAACAAAAACTTTAGGTTATAACATACAGCACGTTACTTAAACACGTCGTAACATTCAGCTAAATTAATTCAGATGAACGTACAAAGGTAGAATATCCCGAATTAGCGCAGAGTTACGCAACTAAGAACTTTTCTCGTGGGCAGACCCGCGGGCATGGCTAGCATTACAACATAAAATATACTTTAAGCATTTTTAACTCCCGAAACATGAAAACGCGCTTGAAACTTTACAAAGAAATCTACCTGAGGCGAAGCGAGGCAGGTCAAAGGCTTTAGTTGAGTCTGCCTTTTAGTAACGACCGTTTTAACTAAACATAACTTTTCCTTTGTATACAATTACGAATAAATTATGAAAACTGTTTCTTTGAGCGTCTTGTCAATGTAGATGTCGGTCAGTCTATAAAAGGGAAAGATTTCTGGCGCCCGCAGATATACAAGTTGTCCTGAAAATCCATGTCGAGCCGGGAACAAAATTAATGATGTTTTTTTTATTTTTAGTTTACCTATGACTAAAGTTAGGTTCGGTGAGGCAACGTTGTGTTTTTTTTTTAAAAAGACACTTTTTTACAGTGTGAACGGTTTAATGAGATTGATTTTAGTATGGAGCTTATAACTAAGGAAGTTTACAAATGAATTCTTATCTTAACTTAATAGCTACTTTGGTGTAATTGTTCGGCGTGTGAGCTGACGATGGTTTGACAGCGTTGCGCTGATATAACTCTATCCGGTTTTTTTTAAGTATAATTTTCTAGTTCCAAAATTACCATGAATAAAATTTTTCCTCATTCCATTTTTATTATTTAGTGTTTAGTATTAACATGGAATGCGTTTTAAAAAAATTAAAGAAATATAAAAAAAATACTTTTTTCTTAACCTTCATTAACTTCCGTAGGTATTAGTTGTTCTCGGATTGATGCTGAGTTCAGTATTAACAATGCCATACGTCATTTACGCTACGGAAAGAACAAACTAAGCCGTCTGATCTCTTTTTTAACTTGGATAATCCTCATGGGTGCCTTCTCCCTAAGGATGACGCAGGGTTATATCTAACTCTTACCGACTAAAACCAACATGATGTGCCTCCGTGGACCTATGCCCGGGACAAACGGGATTCGCTAGTCCATTCACCGCAACAAACCCCTTGATCTGCTAACGCGGATATGTAGTCAATCGTCATGGACAGTAAAAAGTAGTGCTGGGTAGGACACGACTTGAAAAAGAGTTTGTAAGAGTAGCCTCTTTTTTGCTCTGAGCCAGTACAATGTACTACTTCAAATGAGGCGAGGCGTACTGAAGCTCGGTGATACGATTGAAGTAACGAGTACGAATATGACATTTGACGTTACTGCGGCGAGTCGAGTCGCGGTCGCGTAATGTCCACTGACACACTGACAATGACGTGCTATTGTAGCATGTGCCTCGTTCCCTCTATGTCTCACCCTACAGTTTACTTATCGAGAGTAACGAGTAATGCGGCTACCGCGACATAAAAGTTGAAGAAGTACACTTTTAAATGTCGAGCCGCTCTTACATTTTGACGTCATGTACGGGACAAATGTACCGCCTCTTGTATGTCCTACTCAACACTAGTAAAAAGGCCCAAAGTTTGACTACAGATTAATTAATAAACTAAACAGTAGGTACAGTACAACACAATAAGAAGTTACATCGATGTGCCTGTAGTGTCATTCCGTAAAAAACCCACCTCAATATCGACGGTTAGCTCGATATTCATCATGTCACAGTATGGATAATAGAAGCAAATAACACACAGATAATCGACAGTATAATCAATAACGCGTAGTTTTGTTATCCAAGCTGTGTCACGACAAGTGTCTAATTGACAGTCGCGATCGAGGTGAGATTCTTACAGAATTGCACTGCAAATCGAATAACCAAATGGCAGTCGCTCATTTTCGCGCCACTCACACTTTTTGCGTCAGCGTAAAGAACATTTTATACTGCCGTAATCATCATCTGCCTAGCCTTTTCCCAACTATGTTGGGGTCGGCTTCCAGTCGAACCGGATGCAGCTGAATATCAGTATTTTACATGGAGCGACTGCCTATCAGACCTCCACAACCCAGTAATTGGGTAATACGATACTCTTGGTAAGACTGGTTGTCAGACTTTCTGGCTTCTGACCAACAGTAACGACTGTCAAAGATCTACAAATGACAGCCGGGACCAACGGCTTTACGTGCTTTCCGAGGCACGGAGGAAACTCGCTATGGTAAATGGTCACCCATCCACAGACCAACCTCGGCAAGTGTGGCTTAACCCGGAAGATCGGTCTATGCGGCTGTAATTATTTAGCCACGAGCTCCTCTTTTTTATACTGCCGTAAGTAGGTACTAATAAACATTCGCTGTCTTGAAGTCGCACCCAGTTCGGAAGTCATCGGCTTTACGAAGCCTGCCGATGCGATTTCTTAGTTGTATTGTACTATAACTACTTACCTTACTTAGTTTCTGCCTCACGTAAGCTAGTTGTTGTTCCTACGTAATACCCAACATTTATCGAATACTAATTAATGCCAACTAAAGCGTAGGCGTAAGACCTTTACTCCCACGTTCGACTGATGACTCAACGCTAAATCCCTTTGACGTGTCAAGGGAGACAGCTTACTGACGGCATTATTGATGCCGTTAATAATTTAGCGAGATTTTGTAGTGATGCATCAGCCTAAACAATCAGGGCTCATTCACACGGGTTCCGTCATTGACGATTCGTCATAAAACACGATACGTCATGACGGATGGACGTTCACATTGCATACGGAATCGTATTTTATATCACGATTCGGCAAAATATCGGAATTGATGTTCACATTCATTTCGTGAGTGTGTCTTGGATGAAATATTGAACACGATGGATCCGTCACAAAAAAATCACGATTCGTGTTTTTTGACGAATGTGTTTTTTAAAAGACGATACGTCATTTAAGACGTGTCCGATATTTTTCACGATTCGTGATGCGTGTGAACACGGGCATTTAAAAAGAATAGACGCCGTCAAAACAACAACGAATCGTGAAAAAAGACGATTTGTCAAAAAAAACGAATCGTCTTCCTGTGAATGAGCACTCAGAGGAATAATCGTAAAGCAGGGCCCCAATTCTGCTAAAAGATATCTTCGAACCAAGGCCGAACCGTTCATTCAGACAGTTTTCGTTTACAAAAGCTGTCAAATTGTTTGACACAAAAAACAAAACCAATCATTTTGACAGTTTTCGTAAACAAAAACTGACTGACGGTTGTGTTTCGTTTGCGTTTGGCAACAATTTTGTAAGTCGAATAGGTAAGCCCTCAGGTATCGTGCACCAGTGGCGTAGGGTGAAGTTTCTTAAACGGGAAGCCGGACCAAAAAATGCTTACCTTGCTCAAGTGTGATGCGTGAATTCCAGTAACTATTCGTTTCGAAAGGGAAGCCGCTAGGAATCGAGTTGTATGGAGCCTTCGCCACTGCCGTGCACTATGTTTTTTCACTATTACCTGTGCCCCAAGTGTGTGATTTTTTCGTTAACTACTGTAGTTGCGTCACGCCAAAAATGTATGAAAATTTAGGCTGCGTCTCTAGGCGCACCGTTCACTAACTAATATTCGCGCGTTAATTGAACGGTGCGCCTAGAGGCACTGCCTAAATTTTCATACATTTTTGGCGTGACGCAACTACAGTAGTTAACGAAAAAACTCACACTTGGGGTACTGTAATTGGTTTCAATCACAGGTTCTCAATAAACGTTAGTAGAAATACAATGTATTTGCAGATTTTATTTTTTAATCGCTTGGGAGATTACCACCAGATAAACGTCAGAAACGTGGAGAGTTTTATACAAGGTGTAACTTAAATAACGCACAAACTCTTAAGGGGTCACTGTACTCATCATTATGAACAACTTTTACTAAGGGACCAAACATGAAATCGCGAAAAAAAATTCAGCTGTTCCCTAAATTTATGTTCGCATAACTCGCCAAAATGTAGGGAACAGCAGATTTTTTTTTCGCGATTTTCGTTTTGTTCCTGTAGTAAAAGTTGTTCATAATGATGAGTACAGTGACCCCTTAAGAGGTAGTGCATTACGAGTATTTAAGTTACACCTTGTACTCGTATATTGCCGATGGAATTATTTACCTTAGACATAGACTTAAGGAAACCACGGAATAATAAATTTTTGCAAAAAGGTTTTTCTGCATTCCGAAAAACCTTGAACATACCTATTTTACTTTCTAAAACATGTAGTAGTACTAACTGTTCTTTAACTAGTTTACTCTTTTGATGCCCAGGCGCAGCAGACAAGGAGGCGGATGAAGAGGAGGGCCCGGCCGGCGGCGCCGCGCCTCCTGATGATAACGAAGATGAACAAGAACAGAGCAAGCACATACTGCCGCTCACGAATCACCAGCCTGTAGTGTAAGTACATAATATACTTTTGAGTAGTGCGAGATGACATGTAAGTCTGACGAAATGTAACAAATACACATTCTTGTTGCAGTGAGGTGTCAGCCAGTCAGCAAGACTTCTTTAAAATGCTTGACGAAAAAATTGACAAGGTAAAATCCTCTGTTTAATATTCCAAATTAAATATTCACTAATTAAATAAAAATACGTGTACTGTAACACAAGTGCTACCCATAAAACACAGAACAAAGTGTCTTCGCCTTATATCTAGAGACAATAATAAAAGTGCTATTGGACATATTCTCAGTAAAATGTATTTTACTAAGAATGTGTCCAGTACCTAGCACTTTTAATTGTAATTTAATTATAACTTGAACTGTAGTTTAACATAATTAAATTACTCATTAGCCTAATTATAAAGCTAGATTGTAATTACATTAGAGCGCATCGTTATGAAGCGCAGTAAGGCAATGAAAAAAAAGTCTTTATTAATACTTAATCTATTGTTCCTCTAGGGCAGAGACTACGATTCGTCCAGCGAAACAGAAATCCGGATAGAGCACGAGCGGCGAAAGATACTGATAGAACAATGGCGGTCAGCGTCAATATCTACACATTCCTCACAATCGCAACCAAGTCCACCCACTCCAGCCAGAAGACGGGTCCCGAGGCCAATACCACCTCCTCCAGAACGGCAAAACAGTCCCGGATCAGGTAGACGGTGCTACAGACAACAACACATCCCCGACGGCATGTCACCACCGCCAAGAAGATCCCACAGCGCCCAATCCCACCATCCACCAGACCCAAGACAAATCAATGGTGACAACTGGAATGACGCTACAAAATCTCCAGTCAAAAGACCACAGAGTGCCGGAGCTAACTGGAAGAACAATCCTAAAGTACAGCCCTACAATCAAAAGCCTAGGAAGAATGAAGCAAACGAATATAGAGCCAACCACAATAACCCAGAACAAGGACCAGGCCTAGATATGTCTCAAATAACTTTCAACCCAACATTCCAAACACACAGTCCAGCACATTCAGCTAAAACTCAGCAGCCTTACATAGCACAGATCATAAGCTACCCGATGTCACAGCAGGTGACGCCGCCTTCACCACCCAAGTATATCGCACCTCCCGAAGAATACCAGGATCCTCAAAATAACGTCGTTGACAACACCAAACATAACCCACAAAGGCAGTCGCCTGTTGGTCAAGTGAACACTCAATCACATATCTACTACATACATGGCAATTCTACGGCGGCGATGGCCCAAGACATAGCTCAGCAAAGGCAGCAGACCGCCATGCATCTGCAGCAGTACGTCGCCATGAAACAAGCACAGCAGCAAATGTTTACATATCTACAGAGAAGTCCACACACAGTGTTCCCAAATATAGATTATTCGCAAAATCCAACCCAGAATAGAATGTATGAGGGAGAAGAATTTGTGGGTCAGTATGGACATCCTGCGATGAGACCGCATAGTGCACCAACTCCAACTCCTGTAGGTGTCGTACGGCCTATGCCAGTCACTCCTGGCTTCAGCCCTATGGGAGATGGGACTCACATGGTCCAAATGCCAATGTGGACGCATATGCCTCCAGTTGTCTCTACTATGGGTCCGTGGGTCCAGGGCCAAGCACCCGCCGAGATGCAGTACTACTCGCAGTCGCAGTTCATGCCGATGTACCGACCGAACTCCGCGGGGTCCGCCGGAACTCTGACGAGATACCACAAGGTTCCTTCTTCTTCGAGTGATAGTGAAGTGAAGAATAACGTGTGCCAAAGTATAAATCTAGTCAGGCAGAAGCCGATAGGTCAGATCGTGTCCATACCTGGTCAGGAGCTGACAGTTTGTAATAACGTGAGTGACAGTCCGAGTCCTGCTTCTGTGAGTACCGACAGTGGGGTGTCGCCAGGGAACAGTGTGCCTAGTTCCAAAAACTCAGTCTTCAACGCGCCCCCCACCGGTACGAGTGACACGTTCAATTTAGAAACTAAGAGTAAAAAAAATAAAACTGTACAACCACCAAGATCTCTGAAAAATTCAAAAAGTCTAGATTCTTAGTGAAAACGTTTGTAATTATGTAGATTTTCTAAGTGTATGTAGAAATTAGTCGACATGGCTATGTATAGTATAGTAAATTAGATTCCAAAGTGCTTATTATTAAGATGCAACTCGAGTTATTTTCTGCAGTGCAACTAAAATCAGAGGAACTAGAATGAATTGTGTGATCAGTGTAATGATTAGGTAATCCTGGCGTGTGTTCTACGTCATAATGTATAGCGGCATATAGACTAGTGGTTACGTGCTATTGTGCACGGTGAGGGTGTTTCCCCAGGACTTGCCATAGGCGCAGCAAAAGAGGGGCATCGGTGCGTTTCACTGGAGATCCTGAAGCCCGAGCTCCTTTGTGCTGAGGACAGCCAACTGATGGCTGTACTCGGCAGTTCGATATATATCCCTCCGCCTTCCCCAGACGGAGTATCCATGAGAGTTTGCCTCGAGAAAAAAAAGGTATAAAACATAACATATCATCACGCCTGTATTCTCCGAAAGGTAGGGCAGAGATGTAAAGTACACCCTCATTTCGCCGTTTAAGTATTATGTAATTGGGAGCGAGCCGTTTGCCATCAACGAAGCATAAATCTAGACTCCGGGCTGCTACTAAGATATTTCACCTAAAACCTCACGCTCAGCAGTAGCGCTTATGACCACTAGACCAATGAGGCAGTCTATAAGACCAGAAAAAAGATATATTAGACCTATTTTCCCGAAAAAGAATGAGCTGGCTCAATTATTATTAGGGAGCGGAATCTCATGGCAAAACAATTGAAAGGTGATAGAGACGGGTCATAATTTTTTTAACGAGTATTCAAGCTATCGATACTTTCTAGTTTTTAACTTTATTGTTATTAACTTAACAAATACTTTTTATTTTGATTCTTTACACTTTGATAATCTGTAATGACAAATAAATAAAACATTGTCTTATCCATCAAATAATTCTGATAACTACCACGACTCGGGAAGTTTACTCTATCGACACTATTATGATATTTGGTCTCTTTTGATTATGGTACTATAGCACGGTAATCAAAATGAAAAATTAATTTCGTCATACCTATTTCAATTTGACATTTCGTGTTGATCTATTATGTGTTTCTAAAAATGGCTAATATGTCTGTCCGTCCGTCTGTCGTCACAGCTGTTAAAAAGTATCGATAGCTTGAATACTCGATAAAAAATGATGACCCGTCTCTATCACCTTTCAATTGTTTTGCCATAAGATTCCGCTCCCTGACTATTATTCATTGAAAATCTGATTGATTGCATATTGTGTGTAAATTAGTACGTTTATTGGCCTTATCTGAGAAAAGATTGATGTTCAAGTAGAATTCAACTCGAGCAGCTGTAAGTAAATTATTGTATTTATTGTGATTCTAAATAAAGCATTTTTTTAAAGATCGGTGTTAAAATTATCAATGTAAAGTAGGTAATGGTAACGTAAAAGATGTCGCTGCTATCCTTGGACCGTGATTGTTACAGAGCGCCCAGGATATCTTGGATGGCGGCGAAATTGAGAACTAAAAATGTTTTGAAAATGACTGAGTGTTGATACTTTGCGTTTGCGTGCTGCGGGTGCAATGAACGGCCAAGATAAAGTGGGCTTTTTGTACCTAAAAAATTATTTGTTGTTATCTTTAAACCTTAAATCCTTTACAATCTAGAAGGAAGTTGCAAAATACATTGTTTTATGACAGTCAAGTTTTTTTAAATCAAGGAATTGTCAATAGATTAAAAATGAGAATAACCTTTGTTTCTGTTAATGACTTTTTTTAAATGATAAAGAAAGTTAGAAATTCAAACCGGAATTTAAATTTTGTTAAACTTTTAAATTTTTAATTTAATAACTCGTCGACGAAAAGCAAATTAATGTAAAATATATTTTTTATGTAAATTAAATTCAGATTTCAGTACGTTTTGTAACTTCCAAACTGTTACTATATAAATTAATTTCATATTTTCGTACTTTCGTTGTACAGTCAGCATCATAATTCGATGAATAACTTGGAATTTCAAAATTAGTTATTATTATAGTAGCTTATTATTGTTTAAAACTATTTGACTAATTAACTTATCTTTAAAGGAATATCAACTCCACCATAGTTTGTTACAGATGAATAATAATCATTAACTTTTGTTCATAAAACACTGTTAAATCTTTGCATAGTGATCTTATGACTTTGATGCTTACTGTACTAGTGGTAATACAAAATAGGTAGGAAAATATGAAATGAAACAATTTTTCGCTATTTTGCAACTTTCTCTTAATTTATAATTTCATACTTGTAAATTGTTCTATTTTTATTATTACATTTCCAAAACGGGTATAAATTTATTTAAATGAAACCTAAACGAATCTTATCGAATCTAAATGTATGTTTAGATAAAGACATGTAAATGGTATCTTTAAGTGCCGAAATGCATTTTAAATTATCAAATAATAACGGTAACGAACGTAACATTCGTTTTATTTTAACCCTTATAATTGTTAAACAGTCTTCCCCGAAGTATACCCCAGGTGGGCCCTGAAACTGATATGCTATGTCTACACCAGTGCACTTTTACGTTCATCTTGCGTCTTCGTCTGAAGCATGCGTGAAGCGCCATAGCGCATGCAAAAGCGCATGCCTTAATACTAGTTCGACAAAAACGCATGCCCCTAGCGCACGCTAAGGCTGAGCGCATATTGGAATCACGACAGTTTTAAGACAGACTTTCCTCGCATAGATAAGTCTGCCTTAAAACTAAATCGAAACTGTTTTGCCTACAACACGTCGCATACCTAAAACGAAACTATTTTGTCTACTACGACGATGCGGCGCAAACCCTCTGCGTCAATTCTTTTTCATTATCAAAATGGACTTCATCGATACTGTTATAGTAAGCGTCCTAGCGTGCACTTGCAAAACGACCTAGGCGTAAATATTGGGTGCTTACTTTCCGGGGGTACGTCGCTAGACTGTTTTGTCGTTGATGTGCGCGCCTGCATACATATAAAAGGGAAGCCGACAATCGTTAGTCAGACTTGTCACCATGCAGTTCTTATAGGTATTAGACGATTTTGTCTATGAGACGTTTTGTTTGAAGTTTGCGCGTCTTCATATGTTTTGTAAAGCAATAGTCTGTTTTAAAACTATCGTGACTCAAGTCTGCGCTCAGCCTAATCCATCTATTGTATGTCGACTGACGACTGACCGAGGTGCACCGGTGTAGACGATAAGCTGCATGCGTCTTATGGCAATCAATATTGCATGCACTTGACGCAAGAGGAATTGAAAGTTGAAAGCGCAAGATGAACATGAAAGCGCACGGGTATAGACATACCAATAGGACGACAGTCGCAACACGTCAGCCGGGCCGTGTCTGCTTTTTCTTTTCTTCATTTTAGGCACGGGGTTGGTCCCGAACTTTGATTTTTTTATATGGGTCGCGGTCCATGCAATTTTGGGAAGCACTGTTCTAAAATTAATAGTCATAATCAATTTGAGATGGGGCATGAAGGGCAACTACCTTAACCATTGTAGCTACAGGAAAACGTTCTTAGAAGACCACCCCTAACTTTTGTGATAATTTCAATCGGCATTCACAGATTATGAATAAAAAGTACAGTCAGCGAGAAAAACGCAATTGGCTTCTGCGCTACGGGTTGTAGGTTTGATTCCCACACGGAACAAACATTTGTATGGCCTACAGATAGTTGTTTCGGGTCTGGGCGTTTGTGGATGTGAGATTTGTGTCTGTAAACGCACCAAAGTGTGGGGAAAAGTATTAAAAAAAAAACTTTTTGTAACCTTCAGGGGTTCCTGTACCCACCTTACGGCTCCTTCATGAGACCCTTACCACCATACATTTTCAAAGAGTAAGTGATCCGTTTAACACGTTCCCTCTACCCATACAAGAGGTTAGAACTAGGCGTCCTACTGGCATAAAAAACGGGGAAGATACCGATTGGAATCATCGCTATTTAACACATTCGAGTCCTCCACTCTTTTCATAGACCTCATACGCAACGCCGCCATACATATGATTACTGGACCTTCCAGGAGATTCCTCGGCATTGCGTTTACGCTAAGGGTGAACCCTTGAGGAAGGTTCTTGGCATTACGTTTAAAACCATAAAACGCACTACTACGTAGTAAAATAGTGTTTACAGGGGGTCTCATTGCTTGCTTATGACGGTGTATTTTTAAAGAAAAACCTACATTTAAAAAGATACCTCCACGAGGGCACCCCGCATTGCGAATGCGACTAGAGGATGCCCTTCTTGAGCTTGAGAACGTGTTAAAACAAAAAGCGGCGTTTTTGTCTTCAATTGTGCAATTCAATTCTGAGACCACACCACCATGCTAATTATCCCAATCCTAACTTTCCTAACTTAATATTTTAAATGCGAAAGTAAGTTTGTTTGTTTGTTATCTTTTCACGTCCAAACCACTGAACCGATCATCCTAAAATTTTGCATATACATTGTCAGGTGTACAGAAACGGGCATAGGGTACCTTTCATCCCGAAAAAAAGGACTGTTCCCGAGTAAAACAACAATAACGGTCATAGATGGAGCTACGTGTCTTTTGAATCACGATTGAAGTATTATTATAGAAACTTTAGTTGTATGTTAAGAGTTTTTTTGAGCTTATTTAACGCGAACGAACGCGGGCAAAAGCTAGTAATTTATATGTCCCATAAATTCAATAAAATAACTAAGTACATAGAAATTGCACAATGACTGTGACTCCTTTGGGAGTCAAGGACTTTTGAGTAAAAACATAATGTGACTCCAAATGGACTAATTGGGAACGTGTTAATATACAAAGAAAACCACTATTATTATAGTTAACTGTTTCAAACAACAATTTAACATACTAGTAATAGACGTAAGACCACCATTATTAGCTCCAATGTGGTATTTAAAATAAATAATTCAGCCATAGGCCGCATGGGACCGGATGCGAGCCGGACGTAAATCGATACACGGACAGACCGCAGTTTATTTATACATATTTAAAAGTGTCACTAATAATTGTGTTTGTGACTGTACTATTTTGGTTTTAGACTGTATCGATTGTTCTAATAATAAACGCGTCTGGTGTGACTGGAAGTTGTCTCCAACATATTTTGGAAAAAAAGATATCTCTCTCAAAATGATAACTTAGGTCATTTAACCACATGAGTAGATAAACGGAAATTTAACGCCCCGTTACCGTGGCCATAAACGAATCGTTTTGCTTACCAATAGTAGCATTTTTCATTGCTTAAGCTAATTTTAAGTGTGATAGCTAATAACGAATGGGGTAACTAACTATGCAAAGATATATATACAGGGTATAAAAAGACCCATCACATAGCCGAAATCTACGCCTCTGTACATCAAACTAAACCACATTGACCAAAAATAATTGCTGGGAAACGACTTTTATTTTTTGGCATAAAAAAAACTTTTTTTTTTTGTAGCGCGCAATGTGTGGTTGTGGCGATGCCGCGCGTTTGCATGCGTGCAGCGGCCACACAGCTGAGCCAAGGCGGTCGTGTGCATTTGATATTCGTTGCGTTTTTGTAACTTCAAATGCGTAATTTGTGAGGAAAAATTGAAAATTATGATAAGGTTGTTTGGAAGAAAGTTTAGTATTATCACTTCGAATAAGTATTTGGAAAAAACTAAAAAAAAATGTATACTTTGACCTTCAATATCTCCAAAACCAATGGTTTCCCAGGTATGGTCTGGAGAAAAAAATGATCCCAATGATGGATAGAATATGTGGTTTTCGTTATCGTTAAGGGTATTTTTACACCCGATATACCGGGTGGAAGGGACATCGTAACGTATACGTGTACCATGGATCCAGTACATGATTCTGAACCCCCCAGCGTTGGAATTTTTCGTCGCTTTTTTCTTAATTTTTACGATTTTTTTTGCAGTTTTTTTTAATTTATAGTGTATAAAATCATTATTGTTTTCCATCCCAATGCGATAAAAAAGAAAAAAACAATTATTTCACAATTTTCACGTAAAACAGCAATGAAAATCAAACTTAAAAAGTGCTCCCGATCAGCTGTTTTGGTAAAGTTCACGAACCGAGGTTATCGCAACAAAGTAAGTGAGTGCAACAAAGTAGGCAGTGTAGGCACTAGTCACTGAGCGCGCGCTCACTCAAAGAAGCCGACATGCCGCTGCGCCGACGCGCGGTATCGACAAAGCTATAGCGGCCAGTGCCTATGAATCTAACAGATGCGTTATTACGTAAATTAATATCAGATTGACTACTTTTATTTAGACTTTTTATCTGGGATTATTAATGATCTCTGATAGTATGTCCAATACTGTTATCAATTTTAATAAATTGAATGTAAAAAAATAAGTTTTTTTAATAATTAACCTTTTTTTTAGGCAATTTTTGTTATAAACATTTGTTTTTGCATTAACACCTTTGTTTAACCGATGTAATCTGATCTTTAGTAAATTTTAACCCTATCCATTTTCGCAATTTATTTTGTCAGTACAACTTAATGCGTTGGCACAGTCTATCATTTTATTGGTCTGTGCATGATCTAGGTGCCTACGAGTCTATGACGGCTTGTCGGCGAAATTGTAAAGGAAATAAAATTTTGAATTTCGCCGATTTTTGATCAGTTCAGTTTCCGATTTGCGTTCATTGTAAACGGTTGTGTTGTTTTTCGTGATTTTGGATTTGAGCGTATTAGTTATTATCAGTAGAGTTGTTTTTTTGTCTGTGTTGTACTGTGTGTGTTTTGAACGAAAATGCCTCGGATACGTAACAGTCGTAACCATACGTTTAGTGCCCGTAACTAGAGAGATGCCGGTGGCCCACTTCCGGGATGCGTGGTACCAACACGATGGCGCTCCCCCCCACGTGACTCTTCCAGTGCGACAGCCTTACACCTTACAGCGACTTTTGGTGACCAGTAGATTGGGAGGTTCGATCCACAACCCTGGCCAGCGCGATCACCAGACTTGACCCCACTAGATTTTTGTCTGTGGGGTCAAGATAGGGACTTTGTTACGGAGTGCAATACGGCAGCAGAAATGCGAGATCGCTTGCGACGCTCCGTGCGGAGTATGTCCGAGACCCCACCTTATTGCCCCGTGTCCACGCTGAAACTCTGCGCCGCGCTAGGATTTGTGAGCAAGTTGGTGGCGGCCACTTTGAACCCTATCTTATTAGGAGTCCCTCACTCCTAATAAGAGAGATTAAGGTGAGTGTTAATTTGTTTGCAACTAATTGCCATGTAGGTAGGTAGGTACCTCATCGGAATCATTAGGTAGGTACCTACTTATGTTATTTTATGAGCGAACGAGCAATGTTTTGTTTTTTGTTGTAAGCAATCAGTCAATTAAACTAAATTTCAAGTTCGGTTTATCAATGTGTTTGTTAGGTGATTTCTTTATCAGTAGTGTAAACGTAGGTATGCTACTTTTCACGTTTACAAAAGCGTTGTGCGGCAACGCGACTCCGTGCCGAACTCAGACTTGTGATGTGTGCGTGCGTATGCGTGTAGGCACTGTACTTACTGTACGGCCGCCGCGCCGCGCCGCGCACCGGTACCGCGTTAGCGGAGTAATGGCTTGCGGTTGTGATTGTGACTCGTTGTTTGCATTCGCAGTACATTGCGCGCTTAAAAATGACAACATCTGTAACCTATCATTTGTGATATTAATGACTTACGTAAATTAATTTAAGGCTTTATGAGGAACCTTTTCACGAAGTTTGTGTTACGATGTCCCTTCCACGCTGTATAAACATGAATCCCTATTTCCCATGGTCACGGCATCACGCGTGAGCGACTGGAACAATTTCGCAATTTTTTTTTTGTTGTGTCCGTATTTTTCAGGAGAAGGTTCTTATGAAAGAAAATATTGATATTTAAAAATAAAAACGAAATTATCTCAGTATGTCTATATTCTTCATTTGTTTACCGCAGGCATGAAAATGGTTTTAACTTTTTGTTACTATTTTGATATTGTTTCTGAAGGTAGGTAAGTATAGTAGGTAAAGTCCCCGTCACGAGAAGCTATAAATTTTGTAAATAAAGAACTTCTACAAAGTTACGTAGCGACAATTCAATCAACAACAAATAATCCCAAATTCAATCAACTCAAAGTTACATACGTGTAATACGAAACTAACGAGCAATTTCACTTAGTCGGGTTATATTTTAGCGATATAAAGCGCTATCGTCTAATGTTTTGTGGTACCGGAACGTGTCTGACTCATGGAACGTCAACATTTGGCCCGCCATTTTGAAGTAAGTTCACACTGACGCTGTCAATGCTGTCATTTGAGTTTTGAATGCGTTTCAGTTTGTTTGTGTTGTTTTCGTAGATTATTATTTATTATTATATAAATAAAATAAAAACCATTATATAAAAATAAAAATCATTACAAAACTGTTTTTTTTTTATTTGTTCCAAAGGTTGCGAACCCCTGAATGTGTGTTTACAAAATTTATAGCTTCTCGCGACGGGGACTTTAGGTGGTAAGTAGGAAAAAGTGTATCGCAACGCATGCCAGGTACAGCTAGTTATTGATAAAGATAGGAGAGATAACGCTCGGCAAATCATAGCAATCGGCTATTAATCACATAAAATGATCATCAGTAATAGGCGTAATCATCAATTTTGTTGCCAACTGTGGTGAAAATGGGAAAATTCCCTCACATCCGTTCTTAGAGCAGTCTCTGGCGATACCCCATTGCCCGTTTTGAGCAGAAGCCGTTTACAGGCTGTTATGACAGTGAATATTGTGAGATGCAATCATGATTCAAATCTTCTTCTCTCGTGTCAGCACCTTGATGATTTACAAATAATTAGCTTTAATAAAATTTGCAAAAAAAAAACGTAAAAGAAAATGTAACAGTAAATAATTAAAACTACACAAAATTCCCGTTCGCAAAACGACAAAGTTTGTTCCAAAGAAATAGTGATTTATAGTTTGATTTTTTAGTAGCTATTATGTATTTTTAATACAGTAATCTCAATTTAACAATAATAGGTACCATATGAAATTGAAGAGAATTTTCTTAGAAAATTCTCGGGAATATTCTCGCTTAGGAGAATTTATTGAGAATTTAATTTGTGTTGTAGATTATTACGACGTAAAGTTCGTAAAACGTTGTTGCACTCAAAACTATTACTTTCAAAATAGATCGATATAATAGAGTCATCCAATTTTTAAATTCTCGTAAATTCTCTGCCACAAGAATATTCCTGAGAACTTAACAGCGAAGTTCTCTAGAAGAATATTCTCGAAAATGTACCATCACTAATTACAGTATAATAGCGTTTATGGAGACGAGTTCTTCCGCACGTACTTTTTGAGTTGTAGTTTTTCTTTTATATTCTATTTTTTTTCGTGGTGGCCCGGAGGTTACAGACCCGCTTGTTAAGCATCGGGTTGCAGGTTCAAACCCAGGCATGTACCAATGTGACTTTTTCAATTTCATATGTACTTTCTAAGTTAATCTAAGACGCCACTGACATACGATGAAGGAAAACATCGTGAGGAAACCTGGACTTTAATGGTCTGAAATCGCCAACCCGCAGTGAGCAAGCGTGGTGATCAATGCTCGTTCCTTCTCTGTATGAGAAGAGGCCTTTGCCCAGCATTGGGACAGTTACAGGCTAATATTTATTTTTATTATTTAATTATTTTTTTTTCGAGTCCTTCGTTCACTTTTCGTTACTATTGTAACCTCATAGGTTTGTATATGTATATCTTACTGTGTCATAGGTTTGTATGTAATGACAGTTTGCAGCGGAATGCGCGACGGATCGTAGTGTCTTCATAAACGGAGTCTAAATAACATTAAGTCACACAATGTTTCAGCACTTTATACCAAGCAAGTATTCTACATCATCATCTTCCTGCCCTTATCCCATGTTACTTGGGGTCGGCGCAACACGTTTTCTTCTTCCATTCCGTCCTATCACCCGTCATGATATCGCTGACTCCCTTCTCTTTCATATTATTCTTCACACAATCCATCCATCTTTTCTTTGGGTTCTCTCTTCCTCTTCATCCATCCACATTTATATTCATAACTCTTTTGGTTACATGAGTTTCATCCCTCCTCTTTACATACCAAGCAAGTATTCTACATACTTGACATAAATATAGATCACCTCAAGTCATTAATTTATCTTAACTCTTCGCTTCGCTTTTGTTCCTTTATGAGATGAGAGAGATATCAACGTAAACAAAAGCTTCAATCAACACTCATCTTCTCTGTTATTATTCCAATTCCGTTACAGTTCATTAAAACCATTTTAAAGATCCTAAATTAAAATCATTGATCTTAATTATCAAACGATTCGTTATTCTATTATCTAGCCAATCCGATGTATTTAAGACCTACTGTACCCCAAGTGTGAGTTTTTTTCGTTAACTACTGTAGTTGCGTCACGCCAAAAATGTATGAAAATTTAGGCTGCGCCTCTAGGCGCACCGTTCACTAACTAATATTCGCGCGTTAATTTTCATACATTTTTGGCGTGAAGCAACTACAGTAGTTAACGAAAAAACTCACACTTGGGGTACTGGTCTTAAATCTACTGCATAGATATTAAAATCTACTACTGGCTTGCCTATTTTAAAAAGGCGTGTTTTTATTTCCGTGGCGTTAAAACGACGAAATTATGATGTCAATGTAACCTGTCATTATGTTTTACAATATTGTTTACCTCGGCTATATATTAAAAAAACATTAGCTTACTAACCGCTATTTAAGGCAGTTGTCCCACCGCCGCGCCGGCGAGGAAGCGATTAACTATCGGCTATCTTCCCGCTCAAGAAACGTACAATAGATAAACATTCCGTTTAAACAAAAGAGATGCATATATTAATAGTTGCTCGCTGATTGTTTACACTTCCGGCGAGGACTCGCTCCACTAGTTTGTCGCCGAGCGACAAGAGCTATCAGGAATAATACTCGCTCAGCGACACTCGCTTGGCGGGCAGACTACTCGCTGAGAGAATCGCTTGGTAAATACGCATATCAGCAAGTCTGTCACTACCGCCCTGAGCTAGTGGTGCGAGTAATCGCCCGTCGCACTCGCACACTCGCTTATAGCCCAGTGACAAAACTATCGGGAACTACACAGTCGCTTCTCGCTGCTCGCCAATTCGTTTCTAGTTTCTAGCTCTACTCGCTTCTCGCTCATCGCTACCGGTGGAACAAGTGCCTCAAGACTATTAATGCGACATTGACATTGGCATCCTCTGTTGTGGGAGTCCGTGCCAGTGGTAAGCCGGGTCGGCAGAGCTATTTTCTAACATGTTATTATGTTTTTGGGAACAAAACTGTTAGGCCACGCCCCTATTCGGTTAGCAAACAATGTTAAGCCGGGTCCGCAGCGCCAATTTTGCTCACAAAACTGTTAGGCCACGCACCTATTCGGTAAGCAAACAATGTTTCTTGTTTGCAAACACGAAAACACGGCGCAGCGGACCCGGCTGTATTGTATAGCGGGACATATTAATAGTTGCTTATGAGGCTTCCATAGTAACGGAAAGGGAAAAATTGCGTCGAAAAGAAAATTGAATAAAAAAAAACAAAGTCACCATACTTATGTGTTACGTTAACCCATGGTATAATAAAACAAGATAGTCTCTTCCCGTGACAACTAGATCACGTGACTGACCTATACTACGTTATAGCTACTGATATACCAATAAGCTTCGGCAAGTCAAGGGATTCTACTAAGTTAAAAATAGATACATGTAGAAGCACATTTCATAAAAAAACAGCCTAATGATGTCTATTAAAGTATTCAACAATATCCCACGCTCAATAAGAGAACTGCATTTAAAACAATTAAAAAAAAAGTTAAGCTGATAGAAAATTGTTTTATACATTATGTGAATTTTTTAACTAAGTATAAAATGTATTAATAACTGTAAACTCACTAAGCACCTACTTACTAAGCACCTACTTACCTAGTACTTAAGTAATTTAATTTCGCATACCTTGTACAGGTGAGATGTGTTAAGTTCTATAAATGTATTCCATATCTCCTGCGAATAAATATTTCTATTTCTGTTGTCAAACTTTGTTGTTGAAGATAAGTTTTTTTAAATTATTAATTTCTTGTTCGCTTTTGACCCTCGTCGCACCTGATGGTAATCGCAGACAGTGTCTAAGATGGAGCACACGAATCTAAGTAACAGAGATAAAGAGAGATTCCCTATACACCTCTGGCTGTCACATACACACGACGGAACACAGTATTATTGATTCGTGTGCTCCATCTTAGACCCTGCCTGCGCTTATCGTCAGGTGCGACGAGAGAAAAGCGCGACAACGTCAAAAAAAATAAAAAACTGCCACCCTTCAGAACTATCATAGATATTCATCCTATGTGGTCAATCAGACTGCACTAGCGGGTGCGGGGGCGGGCGCTCGGGTCTTGGCGTCTGCGTGTTCACAGTAGTGCCGAACGAGCTATCGTACGACGCTTCGGCGGGTGAATCAAATACCACACGCGCAGTCACCAACAGACGCTATATCACTCACTGTGAACGAAACGGGCGGACTGAGCCATTAGAAACACCCGCGACCCGCGCCCGCGCCCGCCTCATGCAGGCGCGCGACTCGCGGGCGCACTGTGAATGCAACTGGCGTCTACATACATTTGATTTACACGCGCCCGCGCTAGCACCCGCGCCCGCCTCCACTCTGAAATACGGCTATGACACCCAGGACTGACCGCTAACATACTCTCCAAAGCACACAGTCAACAGACGATGCCAATGTAGCGGTATGGATTACGTAAATCTTGCTTTATGAATATTTAATGGTAATAGTCGAAAGGACCCAATTCTTGAATAATTCAAATCAATAGCGTAAGTGACCTGCCTTGGAATGCAACCTCGGGTCTGCCAAGGGCAAGTAAGTAATATCACGTATTCTAGACGTGTCTATAGTTCGATATATTGAGGGTCTAGAAAGGTTCTTTGATACTCCTCAGAAGTCGCAATTATGCGAAAAGACAGTAGCCTTACTCGATTAGTAATGGAATAATTCGTCACCCTCCGCGCTGTCGTAACTAGCAATTGATAATTTTTCAGAGAAATTCTCACAGAGTGACGTATCTGCTTCAAATTAATAGTAATAAAAATAGATACCTTAGGGCTTTAGGGCAACTACTAACCAAGCCAAGAGTAAGCCAAAATCAATATAAAAAAGTTATTAATTCATTAATAAAGCCACAGCTAACACAACTACAGAAAAATTATCAATTGCTAGATACGACAGTTAGCGCGGAGAGCGACGAATTAGCATACGTTAATAGTTATGAAAATTCATTTAGCATTAACAATATGAAAGGTAGTTGCTAAATTCGCTGATTGGTAACTTAGGGCAGTAATAGCGTGACAGTGTGCGTATACCTTTACCGTGCTAAGCGAACTGCAGCGAGCTATACTTTGTGCGAATGCAAATGCTAAAACTATTACTAATTAAAAATGTTTAGCTACTAAGTTTCGATGAATCAGGTCGCCGCGTTGCCGCTTCGTTATCTAAAATCTATGCACCCAGTGCGCCCGTAGCCCTATGACGACTAACTTTACCATCTAATTTCAATAACTATGTTTTTAGAAGTCATGTTTACAAAGTTGTAATTATTAGTAGGTATGTTAGAAGTGAACGTACGTTACGCGAACGCAATATTACTTAATAATAGTTTTCATATTAAAATACAGCATGCGAAATTTCATATAGGTACACCATTAGCACAGCAAAAAAACTTAGCATGCTAAGTATCACGTGCTAATGAAATTTACGAAAAATTGCAATAATTTTTATTACCACACTCGATGTCATCAACTCAAGTACGTCCGGCGCACCTTGGGCAGTCAGCCTTGATCATCCTTGCTGACTGGCTAATCTTTCCACGACAGCATGAGCTATTTTCATACAGCTCGTGCCGGCACGAGAGAAAAATACTATGGTACGATCACTAATCCGACTGCAAAACATGGCAATTTTGGAATGCCATAAGGAATTTTATTGTAGAGGTCCCAGGAGTATTCCCATTTTCACATTCACTTTGTAGGTGGATAGATTCAGCTGTTCAAATCGATGTAAATAGAGCCATCTAGTGGCAACAAGAAGTAATGACGCGAGACATGTGTGAACGCAGCAACAATCTACAACGAAGCTACTGAAAAGGATTCATCGGGGGCGACACCGTCGCGCCAACTTCAGACGACTGCATTCGTACACAGACTAGATAGGGATACAATCATTCGTAGAACACATCGATGTCGGTCATACATTTTTTTGTAACTTTCCTATTAATATTGTCTTGTTATTAAGCAAATAAACGTATTTTAATTGTAAAATAATAAAAGCAATTATTAAAAGTTCCCGGTTGCATCCTATCAACATATATAGCTGCAACACAGCTACAAAGTGAATCTGAATATTCATTATCATAGCTAAAGCTATCCAGATCGGTGTTAAAACTTTGGCCCACTTCAAACTTGGTTCAAAAGCTAAAAATATCGTCAAAGTAAGACTTCAAAGTGGTGCTACTTTTGCATGCTAAAGTCTCGTTCAAAAGTTTAACCAGAGGCTATTTTGTTGTAAGTAAGTAGTACCTTATAGGGTTTTAGTTCTTAACATAAGTTTGATAACGAGAAGCTCCTGTAGTTTTGTAGAGAACATTTTAAATATGAGAACTTTCTTGAAGTTTCCGGCTATACATATCTTTGCTTTGTGGCATTAGCGTAACTTAGATAGACTCTTGTAAACTAAGCTGATGTCCTCAAATATTAAGATTAAGTTTATAAAATTGTATGAAAACATGCGTACCACATTTTTGGGTCCAACTACTTACGTAACGAGTGCTGGGAAGTAAACATTGCGCACGACTCGCGTTTTCGCAGTGAAAGGTCGCGCACGCGCATCTTACAACCATTTGCGCTTGCAGAAACGGAAACAGTTGAAAGGGGGAACTTAGCAGCGTAAGAGGTGGTGTAGATGTAAGAGGGTTGCTCCTACCGGCATGCATAGTAGGTTAACTTGCGTTATAGGTGATCACTTAAAATCAGCGCTGTGTTTGTGGTCCACGCCATAGCACAGCATTATGCTGAGTGGTCACCTTTTTGTCGCAGTTGACCATTTTATTTTATTATTTTATTCTTTTTTTTTTACAATTATTATATGTGTGTCTCTGTGACGAATAAATATTTTTTCTTTCTTCTTTCTTTCTTCTTATCTATTTAACTCAAAATCTGTGGTTACGTGGGTAACTGAGAATAAGAAACTCACTCTTTTAATTAAGGACTAAGGAAGAATTTCTAATGATTCAGCTCTTGCCAGCAACGTTAATCTAGGATGTAGGTATCATCCTATCAAATAACACCTATAGTCCTACACATTCCATTTTCCATAGCCAGTCCTCATTCAACGCAATAACTATTATATACAGCATGACCGGTTGTTTACTTCACATCCATAAACCATGTACCTACTCTTTTCATCGGTCTGTACAACTTCTACTACATATGGGAAAAACTGTAAATACGTAAAAAAACAAAGCTGTTCCATACAAGTAATCAATGTTGCGTGGCAAAATGTATGGAAACTGATTATTTTTTCACGGATTCAGAGTTGTCCCATTGTAAGAGCTGTACAGAATGATGAGCAGAGTTCATGAGTTTCCGCAAATTAAAGTTGCGAAGTTCACTACCGCGATGTACGTTAATGCGAAAGTTCTTTACTGCGAAAATAAAATGAATAAAATAGAATCATTTATTTGTTAAACATAGGTATTTACATTTAAGATCTTAAATAATTAGGATGGTAGTGCACTATGTTTTGCCATTAATGACATACAAATATTAAGTTGTAGGTACAGAAACAATACAAAAAATAGCGAAAACTTAAAAAGAATATAGAAATAGAAACATAGGTACGTATAAATTATAGTGATTTGTCATTTATAAACTCATCTATTGTATAGTAGATAGCATTTCTCAAGCAATAACCCATTAAGAGACTTTTCGAATTTTTGTAAAGGCATACATTTTATTATTTCGGGTATTTTATTATAAACTTGGGGAGCAATACCAGAGAAGCTCTTTTTCATTAATGAAATTTTACATTTTAAAAGACATAATTTATTAACATATTGAGCACGTATTGGGGTTTTTGTAACTGCAGACAATTTATGAAATAAATGACAAATGACAAACAGATACAACAGAGACAAACAGAAAGGTAAGTTAGGTTAGATTAGAACTGTGACCACTTAACGCACGAACCGAGCTAGCGAAGCGAGCGGTGCCGCGGCAGCGGCCGGCGAGTACCAGAATCTGTTTGTCATTTTATTTTCGCAGTAAAGAACTTTCGCAGTAACGTACATCGCGGTAACGAACTTCGCAACTATGATTTACACTCGGTTTTCAGATGTAAATCGTCTAACCAGTCACGTTGTATAACTAATTACATCACAAACTATTTTAAACACACTCATTGACTGGCCTACGGTTACCTCACCACATCTTTCAGATACCACGCGAATCTCTGATTCATCTCAAATTATAGCAATAGTTTGTGAATGATGTGAAGCTGTTAACACCTCAACTGCTGTTTAAATTTAAATATTAACACCTGTTAACCGTCAACATTACGGAATTCAAGGATTTAGATCTTTTATAATCTTCATTCATTAATTATGTGTAGTTACGGCATTTTGTACATTCTTCGTGAGTTTATTATGAATCTGGTGCATGTAGCCACCGCCCGATTAACCAGTGATAGCCTTTAAACTCTGTTCACGAAAATGAGTCCTGAAATAGAGGCCATTTCGTAAATTGTAGTAATGAGACTGCTATCGAAAAAACGTAAACGACATCATCAAGACCCTAAAATACCTATTTATCCATGCATTGGCTTTTTTAAATAGGGTATGATGGTTGTTCAACCATTTGCCATGCACGCAGGAGGGTCTGCATTCAATCCCGGCTTGCCCCTCTAAGTTTTCGAATTCATTTGCGTAATATACTTTTATCAAAATGCACAAAGAGACACCATACGATCCTAAAATACTACAAAAAAGAAACAAACACCGCATAGTAAACGTTCCCGTAACTAAAACAGAATTTGCCAGCAGGCAATACAAAAAACGCTCAGCCTATTTATATAATAAAATCAATAAACTAATATATATTTATGATAAAAAAAAATATGAATGTAAGAAAAAGTTAATAATTTGGCTGCAACATTTAAACTATAATGACACAGAGTTACTTTTACAAACTATGGTTTAATAATAAATAACTTAGAGTGATGTAGTTAACTTAGTCACACGTGTTCACTAAACATCTCTTTACACACACACACACACACACAACACACACACACACACACACACACACACTCACGCACACATACTCACACATACAATTGATCGTAACTTTTTCTTGGTTTTTTGTACCTATTTAATTTTATATTATACGTTTATAATGTAAGGGAAGTGCGGAGCCTTCAACTACAGGCATTTTCTATGCCTAAATGGAGACTCCTCGACAAGCAATGTAAACCAAACATAATATGAAAATAAATTTATTATTATTATTTATTTATTATTATTATCACTTGCGTTAACGGAAAAGGAAAACATCGTGAGGAAATCTGCACATTCGAGAGAGGTCCAAAAAGTCCTCGGGTGTGTGTAATCCACCAACCTGCACTTGATCAGCGTGATGGACTATGTGGCTAATTCCTTCTCATTCAAAAGAGGTCCGTACCCAGCAGAGGGACAGTAAAGGGCTGATTATGCACCGCCCATTAGCAGACAGACTTGATTCTTAGAATATGTTTAATAGATTCTTCTTTAGTCTTAAATCATCTGTACCTACACTTTTCACCGTGTAAGTTGATTTGTGAAGTTTTTCTACGAAACGCTACCATACAAAGAACATAAATATTTTAAAAAAACTTAGAGAATATCTGTAGCTATTTTGCGGTTTTTGACGATGACGTGTCTGTTTTTAGGGTTCCGTACCCAAAGGGTAAAACGGGACCCTATTACTACTTAGGCGACTTCTCCGCAGTCCATCCGTCCGTCCGTCTGTCACCAGGCTGTATCTCATGAACCGTGATAGTTAGACACTTGAAATTTTCACAGATGATGTATTTCTGTTGCAGCCATAACAACAAATACTAAAAAACAATAAATATTTAAGGGGGCTCCCATATAACAAACGTGATTTTTTTGCCGTCTTTAAGGATAATGGTACAGAATCCTTCGTGCGGGGGTCCGACTCGCACTTAGCTGGTTTTTTCGATGGCAGTCTCCTTACGGCTACAATTTACAAAATGAATGAGCTGTCAGGACTCATCTTTGGGTACGTAGGACATGATCGAGCCGTTGACCTATTTTGTGTTTGGAATATCTACATAATAAGAGCACCGAAAATAAATTCATTCATATCACAACACATCCAAAAATCATGACCAATTCCCGCAGCACATTTTTTCGCAAAATATAGGCGTTGTCTACCGCAACACAGCTGCTCTGCAAACCGCGTTGCGGTGGTAAAGACCTCGTAGTACAGACAGCGAAGCGAAAAAACAAAAATATATTTTGGCTTGTAAATTAAAATACGGTCATACACGTCGTCAAAACCAATCAAGAAATAAAGAGGGTGTAAATAGAAAGCTGAAAACATCCACTTTCAACTTGATCCCGCTTCCTGCCGTTGGCTAAAACTTTGACAAATATAATGACAGTAACTACAGCACCTTTTTAGCGTGTCAACGGCTCAAGTTTTAAATAATATTAAATAATGTGTGACCAGTAGATAGCCAGTTCGATACCCTTGTTTGTAGCCAGCATAAGATCCTCCCGTGAACAAGTCCAGCTATAAGTCTGCTTACTAACACAAACCACGGGGGACGTTACCGGTGACAGACCTGGCTTTATCATCACCAGCTCATCCTATCTATCAAGCTTGGTAAGTACCGCATTATTGAATTTTTAGGATTGATATATGTCTAAGGCCGAGTTGCATCAACGTAGTATAACCATAACTCAGATTATAAAACAGAAGGCAGATAGACTGTACTGAACCATAATTTGAGGCACGTTTGTAGACATGTGTGCGTGACAGCACTATAAGAACACGTTGCCTCTTTGTGCGTGTACGGTTGCCATGATAATGACAAAATTCCCATAATATTTCATTATATTAAATAAACAATTTACTGTCTCCGAAAAATGCAGATACATACAGAGTTATACATGTGTATATAAAGTGAATCTCTGCCATTGAGTCAGATTGTATTTTAATGCAAGTAGGTACCTACTTTAGAAATTTATTAATCTCAGATTACAGAATAGAAGATGATAAATAGAAATATTTTGTGGATTTATGGCAGTCATTTAGTATAGTCGTGAATGGTTGTAATTATGTTTTTGATAGCCATATTTACTTTATGTTGGCAAATCGACTGACGTACATGATTATTATTAGAGACAGACAATACATTAAGTAGTTTTAGTTACGAAGACACATACAAACGGACACACATACCTACAAACATACCAACCAAAAAACGCGATAATTATAACACTATAATCGAAATAAATATTTTTGTAAATCGTTATTCCTGTATTCTTTACTTATTTCCTAACTTAGGGGGTAAATGTTTCAATATAAACAAGCAACACCGAATGATTTTTGTTAATAAGGTTTTGTGTTCCAAGATGTCACTAATAATAATCACGTAAAATAATATCCAAATAGATAAATAATCAATAAAACCTATGAAAAGATACTCCATCTTCTTTATTTTGTTTTTAGGAACAGTTTTTGCAATGTTTATAAACGCAAGACGGCATTAATATCATAAATATTAAAATTATCGATGACGTCCTAACAATGCGGCGCACAGTGGGCCCATACTGAAAATTAGTGGACATAGGCAACAAAGTTCCAATATCGATGCGATTTTTTTTTATGTGACGTGTTATGATATTCCTGACAACTTTTGTTCTTATAATTTCTTCTAAAGTTGATAGTTTGTCTTGAAAAAAATTAATTAGATTTTTTTGTATGGAGCGAATCACGTTTAATTTTTTTTCTTCAATTGTACGAATATGTTGGGTGTGTGGCGTGAGTATATGATAGCTAGGGTCATTCTCTATTTACGAAAAAAAAATCAGCGCCGGCCATCTGCGGCAGCGCGAGTAATCATTCGGTAAAAAAAAAAAATGTTTAATAAGATTTTTTTTGCCATTTAAAATAAATTGAAAGTATATTTTTTGTCTCATTTGGCTGTTTTGACCTTCTTTTTAGTTAAGTATATAGTTTTAATAGCGCATAGGTACTTATAGTAGTACTAGTAATTCTGGTAGAGATTTAGTTATTATTGCATGTTATCGGTTTTTCGTGAATAGGGAATGACCCTAGCTATCATATACTCACGCCACACACCCAACATATTCGTACAATTGAAGAAAAAAAATTAAACGTGATTCGCTCCATACAAAAAAATCTAATTCATTTTTTTCAAGACAAACTATCAACTTTAGAAGATATTATAAGAACAAAAGTTGTCAGGAATATCATAACACGTCACATAAAAAAAAATCGCATCGATATTGGAACTTTGTTGCCTATGTCCACTAATTTTCAGTATGGGCCCACTGTGCGGCGCTTCGTGTCATACTGACTCGAGATTGTATTCGCTTTTGAATTTGTATTTGCTTTTTTGGCCGCACTCACGTTGTTCCTGTCAGTCTATCTGCCTTCTGTTTTATAATCTGAGAACCATAACCACAAAATCAAATGCGTTGTGTGTTTATGTCAAATCTAAACGGATTTGACAGAAAATATTCTGTTCGTGCAATTGTGCCTAAAGGTACGTTTAGAATACGACGCTTTGTAAACCTACTATTATATTACAATGGATGGTTTAAACCAAAGCTAAGACAAACGCTAAGATTTAAAATAGACTCATCACTTTCTAACGTTATACAACAAAAGGAGACGAGGTTATTTTATAACCTGGGTTTTTATGAAACCATCTTTTGTATTCATTTAATTTTGTTAATGTTTATTCTATCTATATACAACAAATGTCTGTGCGTACCCCACAGCGTTTATTGTGACATCAAGCTGCGTGTAGCGCCTAGCGCTGTGTACATTGGTTTTGTAGAAGTGTCTGTCAGACATATTTTGTGTCGCATTGGTTAAGCGTAGTGTTAGCGTACTTTTATTTTTCGTTTTTCATATCTTAGTTGCCGCTGTCGATGTGGCGACAGCTTAGGGGTATACCGCGTTGTGATATATCTACAAGGCAAAGCGTAGCGTATAGTGGTTACAGACCATTACCGCAACAGTGTCGTGTCTTATGATGTGATAGCTATGTGGTCTACCTACCGTAGACTGTTTGTGGTATAGAAGCATATCTCTGTATTAATAATGCAAGAGGAGGAGTGGAGTTCGCTTCGCATTCGTTTAAGGTAGCGATACATAAATTGTGCGGAGAAAAAAAAAGCAATATTGGAAATGCCTATCTTTTTTCCAAGTAATACTACGCCGCAAATACAATTTAGCCGTGCGGCAAGTCACCAGTCGCATCGCTTGTAAAAATCAAATCGCCACCCCATTTACACCGGTCGACAAAAATCGCATGCGACTTGTTCATTTCTAGCGGAACAACACAGCGCAAAACACAACTCATGCGGCGGGCGATCGCCTGCAATGGACCAATGACCATTTACACTTTCGATTTGAATCACCCGCCGCATGCGGCTTGTCGCCGCACGGTAAAAGTCGGATGGCACCCAACTTTGGGGCTTGCGATTTTAGTCACTTGCGGCCTAGTCGAATTGTCATTTAGACGGTTGATGTTCGCCGTGCGGCCTAGCCGTGCGGCGAAAATCGACCCGTCTAAATCCCCTATTACCCCTTCGGGGATTACAGGTGTGAGAACACCGGGTTTCATGAAATTCAAGTTCACTAAAATAGTGAGAATGTTCCTATTATATTTTCATGTAAGTGGCATTGTTGTGTTTATGAAAATAAACTTCTTTAAACCTTTCAACCTCTATGACTGTTCACTTTTTTATTTCTTTTTAGGGTTCCGTACACAAAAGGTAAAACGGGACCCTATTACTAAGGCTCCGCTGTCCGTCTGTCCGCCTGTCACCAGGCTGTATCTCATGAACCGTGATAGTTAGACAGTTGAAATTTTCACAGATGATGTACGTAGTAAGGTCCAAAAGTTTCCGGCCTGAACTGTAAAATGAAGGATAAATCTCAAACAACTTTTATTATTTTCCAATATAGTCCCCCTTTATTTCAATACACTTTTCACATCGCTTTATTAACATTTCAATTCCTTTAAAAAAAATAGTCTGAAGTTTTATCTTCAAAATGTGCCAAAACCGCGGACTTCACCTAGTCCTTCGTGTTAAACTTTTTTTCTCGCAGTCGGATTTCAATTTTGAAAATAAATAATAATCGTATGTGGCCAAGTCGGGACTATAGGGTGGATGGTCGAGCTCAGTGAAACCGTATTCTTTGATGGCAGCCTTGGAAACACCCGATGTGTGGACCGGCGCATTGTCATGAAACAGCAACACTCCTCGCGACAGTTTCCCTCGACGTTTTTCTTAAATAGCATCTCGCAATTGATGTAGTAAGGAAGCGTAGTACTCGCCCGTTACAGTTGTGTTGCGTTCTTTAAAATCTGCCAGTAAAATTCAATGTTTTCATCCGTAATGGCCTCGGACGGACGTCCTGAGCGGGGTTCATCTTCAATTGATTGTCTTCCTAAAGGAAATTGAAAAAAATGGGCATTCTTTTACGGTGGAATATGATGGGGAGGATTGTCCGTATACAGCATCCAAACGTTGTTCGATTTCGGCCAGCGTCTTCCCCTCTTTTGTCAAAAACTTGATCACGGCTCGATACTCAATCTTATCCATTTCGAATTTTCTGTCGACTTTCTGACTTTAAAAGGTTATAACTTTGTATATAAATGAAATACATTAACATTTTTAATTGTGGGTAGGTCACTAAAAGTGTAGTTATTCAATGTCAAACTAGTTTGATATCTTTGGTTAATCCAATGCAGGTAGGCCGGAAACTTTTGGACCTTACCTAGTATTTCTGTTGCCGCTATAACAACGAATACTAAAAAAACAGAATAAAATAGATATTTAAGGGGGCTCCCATACAACAAACGTGATTTTTTTGCTCGTTTTTGCTCAATATTGATAACGGCATCAGGTAGACGCTGGAATTATTCACAGAATATTTAGTTATACATTCACTTTAAAAAAAAAACAAATATTTCCAGACTATCTCTGTGTCAAATTCATCAAAATCGATTCAGCGGCTTAGGCGTGAAAGCGCAAAAGACAGACAGAGTTACTTTCGCATTTATAATATTAGTAGGATGTTGGTAGATTATGTTAATGTGTGGATTCCAATAATAGAGCAGATTAATGTGAAACAGAAATTAGTTGACACGTACAGAGTAAATCTAGTTAGTTTTTAGCGGGAATCTAAATGTCATCTGTCAGAGTGACAGATGACAGTTTTGTTCGGAAGACTTGACAAAGCAGATAACTGAGTACATAGGTACATATTTACAATAACTTAACAGATTATTTCCAAAAATCCTTCATAATTAAATAATCCGTCTCTTCTGTTGCCCGAAAGTAACGAAACCTTTAAATTCTCATTCCCTTGTAATTTTCCGCTGTTAAGCCGAGCCGTGCCCAGCAAATCTAACAATAATGAGAATCTCCACAATTGCAATCTCGGCCTAGGTAGATATCTAATAAGTCCTCCCTGGCCCTCCTTCCTCCATTTATAACAAGATGACTTATGGGTATGGTTGCTGTCACAACTTTAATCCAGACAATTTATAAAAAGTCTAGCTGTATTAAGAATAGAAAACGGCGATGTCGATAGGAGAGTACCTATATTTTAAATAGAGGTAGGTACTTCATTCTAATTCAAGTCAAGTAATCGCACCTTCAAAACGACAATGACGTAAGTGCGAAAACATAATAATCGAGATAAACGGTTCTAAATAAAAAAAAAATACTTTCATAGATTTTTTTTTCTATTGTATTTTTTACACTTACCTCATTGTCGTTTTAAGGGTGCGATATTAGAATTAGAATGAACGGCGACTCGGTCGAGAAGTGAAATTCAGACATGAAGGAAGAAAATAAACTTAAAAATGTATAAATAAAATTGCACTTGTAATTGGACAATCTTAATCGCGTCGATAATTAAATTACTGCTATACTCCATTTCTTATAACATTAGACAAAAGTGGCACACCAGTGCAGGTAATATCGACGCTTGAAAGGCAAAAATTACCAAGTGACATGTTGGCAATTTTACACTAGAGCATTTTAAAGTTTTATTTAAGTTGATAATCTTTAAATGCCAGTTTATTATAAGCCTTTAAACTGCACTTAAAATTCGTTGAAATCAAGTAGTTATAACAAAAAGGCGATTTTTAGGGTTCCGTACCCAAAGGGTAAAACGGGACCCTATTACTAAGGCTCCGCTGTCCGTCTGTCCGTCTGGCCGTCTGTCCGTCTGTCTGTCCGTCTGTCACCAGGCTGTATCTCATGAACCGTGATAGCTAGACAGTTGAAATTTTCACAGGTGATGTATTTCTGTTACCGCTATAACAACAAATATTAAAAACAGAATAAAATAAATATTTAAGGGGGGCTCCCATACAACAGACATGATTTTTTGCCGTTTTTATGGATTATGGTACGGAACCCTTCGTGCTTGAGTCCGACTCGCACTTGGCCGGTTTTTTTATTTATTTTTCCAAAATGCTCTAGTGTAAAGTTGCCAACATGTCGCTTGGTAATTTTTGGCTTTCGAGCGTCGATATGCATTGTTAACCATATCTTCAAATACAGTTTCGGATTATCTTGAGTGACTGTTATGGTACATAAAAGTAAAAATATTATACTGTGTTAAATATTTGCTTGAAGCAAACACGTTGTTTATTTTTACACATTTCCTTGCTAAAATGGGTTCTATTTGTCTTATGATATAAAAAATAAAGTATAGGTGTTTTGAAATACGACTATATTTCCAGACGGTCCGCAACGTATATCTAAAAGCTCACATAAACAGGATCTTACAAAATTCACGGCGGAAATAATCGTGAACAGATGTACGTAAGATGTACATCGTGTGCTTATTAATCTTTTGAAGTCAATCTCAAAGAAGTTTTAGGTGAATATTGAAATGTACAGAAATAGATTTTGAAAATAAGATTTTTTAACACAAACATAATAACATCACGCTTGTATTCCCCGGAGGATTGGGCAGAGGTGAATAGTGCAACCTCATTTTGCCGTCATGTTTAAGTCGGCGAGACTACTGCCATCAACCGGGCACAAATCCCGACTCCGGGCTGCTACTGAGAAATTCCAAATGGAAAAACCCATTAACACTTTACTTAACCTGGGGAACGAACCCAGGAGCTCACGCTCAGCAGTCTCGCTTTCGACCAATAGACCAACGAACGATGCATTGAGGTTATTGTAGAACGATAATATCGTTGTCGTAAGAGGTGTACTGTCCACTGTGTAAATTAAGAGTACTGTATAATACAATTATATTATAATAATAATAATAATAACCGCTCACACGTTTGTTGCCCCTTTCGCCTATGTACTGGCGGCTTTTCAGGGGGCCCAGCTAGTGAGCTGGCGAGTCACCGTCTGCCAACAGTTTTCAATTTGAAATGTTGAAAGGCAGACGCCGTTTTCTTCCGGCAATAGAAGTTATCCAGTCCACTTAACACCCCTTCTCATAGACCAGATTTTTTTCACCACATTTTACAATAGTCTTGCACCCACTTGAGACGGTCCATGACTGTACTCCAATAGTGCAGCCGTGGATAGTCCCCGGTTGGTGCCCCATCCCATTTTAGATTAAAGTTCTCAAAGGGGCCTCTGCGCGTTGGACCTGTGTCCCCGTGTATGCCTTCCAAAGGACCGGACGTCTTCCGCACGGAAGATGAGCCGTGAATTTAAGCGAGATACAAATAATAATAATAATCATTTATTTACCAAAAAATATATTATCTGTTTACGTTTCCTTAAAAGCTACATTACAATAATGAATTATCATTTGGAGACACAAAAGGAGACGTTTAACTGGTGAACTCCACACTAGGTCAAGCCTGTCTCGTGGAATCCTAAAGTTTTATTCATTCACAATAATTTAACATAATGAATTCTGGGGATTATAATTGTATGGTGTGATTCCTGAAAAATAAGGCCGGCCGCACTTTGGATGCGAATTTGTATCGTACGTAAACGTATGAAAACTGGTCGTGCGAATTGAGTGCGCTCACTGAATACGTTTTGCTCCGTCAAATAGGCAGTTTTATGTTCAACGCACGGAAGTATATTAAAAATACCAACAAGTTCGGATTGTTTTCGGACGTCGGAACTACACGCACGTATACCTACGACTAAGTCGCACCCAGTCTGCGCGCTCCCATTGTACTTGGAAGGTCGGGATTGTTCGTGCGTGTTCGTGTATGTTCGTATGAGTCAAATTCGTACGAAAACGCGTCCAAAGTGCGGCCGGCCTAAGAGGTGTACTGTCCACTGTGTAAATTAAGAGTACCTACATACTCTTCCGTGTCCGAAGCCGTGTGGTGCCGGACATAAAGAATAGCACTACCCCATCTGTTGCGCATGATCTGTTGTTTCGCATTACCTCGGATTCAAATCAGACGCCAAACGGATATGCCAAAGATGGCCCCTGAATTGTTTGAATTTGAATCAGAGATCGGAATAGTGAATAAGCAACATCCGAATTCGGTCCGAGATTTTTACTCTAGATCGGTATTTTCACGGATTCGGATCGGATGCAGTGCGTAAAGCAATATCCAAATTCGGTCCGAGTTTTATATATCCTTATTTTCACGGATTCGGATCGGATGCAGTGCGTAATCGCTCTTACAGTAGAACATTGTCGCAGAGCAATCGTGCGGGGGGTTGCGGGGTGAAGGGGCGGAGGTTATGTCCCAAGTAGCCATACTGCATACTCGGGACATAACCTCCACCCCTACATAATTTTGACATTTCATAGGACCTGTCAAATGTATGGGCGTTGACCCACTGTATGTATTAAGTAGGTACACTGTGGTTACGTTACGCAAAATTGCCCTGCTGATCTTCTTACACAAGATGTCATAACACTCAACCGTTGCATCACTTTTCAAATATAGCAACATAAATACGCCAAATAATCGCAAAACATTTTTCTTTCCCTACAACACAAATAAAATTTATTGGATTACGGCTAAATCAAATCTAGGAGAGTTCATCCAATATCGTCTGAAGACGACAGCAAAAATAGACAGACTGGATCTCGATCTACTATCCAGATAGCTCACAGATATTCTAGCCGCTTCATTGGAGATTTTCATCCCTTCTTTTTTTATCCATTAAAATTTTTCTTACTGTACACGAAGCAATCTTTTTTTTGTATTGCTATCTTTTTATATAGTTGCTTTTCAGTGCGCGTCTGTTCATGTAGAAATAAGTTTTTTTATTAATGTTTTCTTTTTAAATAGTGGTGAATCACTGATTGTTTTTTGTGTTACCTCGGTTTTGAATCTGAAATACATGTTTGCAGATTAAGGGTCGATTTCAACAACCTATCAATAAGTAGGGACAAACTACGATAGCATAGCATGCCTCCGTTGACACTGCAAGTAAAAATGTGTGAGAAAGAATATTTAAAACGCGTCATTGTCGAGACTTTCTTGGTTGGAAACCCAGGTTTCGCCAATAACTGCCCGGTTACGTAGAAACCGTCCCCTAGGACAATCTACAGAAGAGAAAAAGAAAAAAAGAGCGGTCACTTTAATTAAACTAAAACTATTTATTTGCACACTAATATAATACAAGTCTTATTATACATATACAGGGCGTCCCAAAACTTTGCCACATGGAGGGGAAGTACCTTAAATACTGTAGATAGAAAAAAATCCTGAATGAAGACTTCATTTTTATTTTAAAAACAATACGAACTGCATTCAAAGAATTTTAAATAATCACCTGTCTGACCCGGGAATCGAAGCTGCTAAATGTGAAAACAAAAAAAACTGTAATTTTATTGTACTAATCGAAAGGCTCGATCAGATACATTTATTTCTTCCGAATAACATAGCATCTAAAATAAAAGGAACACCATGAAATTTAACTTAAAATTTTGTTCAGAATAATGTGGCAAAGTCGTGGGACGCCCTGTATAGTAGGTACAGCTTAGCAACCTTTTCCAGGTGTTGCAATATTTGAGGGTTCTAATTACATAAAAGTATATTTATTATGTGCCTACTTGTTACATACATAGTACCTAATTCTTGACTATTGTTATTCTTAATACACAATATTATGCACTAGTCGAGCAATAAATCTACTTAATATCAAACACAAACAAGGATCGAACTCGAAACTCGTTGGCATATCCACACACACATTGAAGATAGATGTTGGAGGGGCGTGCCATGTTATTGTAGGAAAACTATTGACCAGATAAGCTAAATGTGACGTACACACGGCTACACATCAAGCTATACAAAACCAGTTTATCTTGGCGTCGCTTTGTATAATCTTTTCGCACAAGTAACGGTCAGCTTATACAGGTTTTGCATAGCTTGAAGTGTAGCCGTGTGTACTACAAATACATATGACATTTATCGTCACCCTCCGCGCTAACTGTTGTAACTAGCAATTGATAATTTTTCAAAGAAATTCTCACAGGGTGGCGTATCTGCTTCAAATGAATAGAAATAAATAAATAGATACCTTAGGGCTTTAGGGCAACTACTAACCAAGCCAAGAGTAAGCCAAGAGCAATATAAAAAAGTTATTAATTCGTTAATAAAGCCACAGCTAACGCAACTACTGAAAGATTACCAATTGCTAGATACGACAGTTAGCACGGAAGGTGACGTTATGTGTTCAATAATCTTGTTATTAACTCTTGATATGTTGGTGAAATGTAAATGTTAGCTATTGAAAAGTTTAGAGACCGAATTAGCTTAATGAACAGTTAATGATAGATTGGTGAAACACCCCCTATGTGAAGGAATCAAGAGATTTACTGCACCTATAGGCCCGGTATCCACCAAAACACAGAGGAGAGGAGATGTCTCGTATCGTAAACGACATCGTAAATGGCATTTCTTATTGAGTTGAAGCTAAGCGGAGTGATGTGAAAATGGCTCCGAAGCTTAATACCAGAATCGCTAAATACCAGATTCGCAATTCACCAGACTCGCAAAACACCGGATTCGCTATATAACAGATTTGCAAAATACCAGAAACGCAAAATACCAAAAGTACAGTCCTAAACAATTGAGTTCTGTTTATAAACTATCCTGTATTAGTAACTATTTCTTCGATAGATAAATGAGATCGTTGTACAAAAAAGATCGTGACTTAATTATAAACTGCACTGGCCACTTTTGCTTTGATATATGAGATGATGATGTTCTGCAAAATACCAGAAACGCAAAATAAGGGCCTGCGCCCACTGGCGGGGTGGCAGGCATGGCAAAGAATTGATTGAATTCAAATAATTTTAAACCTTATTTTAATTGCTTTAGCACTTGTATTTGCTTAGTATACCGCGGGATGCTTCGTCGTGCCGCGGCATGCCGAAGTACGCCCCGGTATGGTAATTATGAGTTCTAAAGCGTATAAATAAGGTTAAAGCGTATAAACTTATTTGAGCTTAAAAAATCCCTTGTCGTGCCGGCCCGCCAGTGGACGCAGGGCCTGACAGAATTTGTACAGATGAAAACAATTTTTAATTAAAAAAATAACAATATTAACTAAAGTAAAGACTAAAATAAAACTCAGAATCACTAACGTAATATACTTTTTTTTCAATTAAAATTTTGTTTTCAGCTGTACAAAATCTGTTGTTTTGCGTTTCTGGTATTTTGCTTAACTGGTATATAGCAAATCCGGTGTTTTGCGAGTCTGGTAATTTGCGAATCTGGTATTTTGCTATTCTGGTATTAAGCGTCGGAGCCGTGAAAATAACGCAACTCTATTGGCTGTTCGAGACATCTCCTCTCCTCTCCGCTTTGGAGGATATTGGGCCATAGGGTCGTCTACATTAAATATAATCAAAAGATTGATCTCATCATTTGTTCTGCAGCCACTGCAGCTTTGATATATTACTTAAGTAATGTTTGTAGAAATCCAATTATTATAATTGGAATATTTTTTTCCATTTTCTTGATTTTTTGATCAAAAAAGTGTCATAAGCTTTAACTTTTCACCCGGACAAACCCACGGTGACTGGCTTGTACATGACACATGAATGAACTATCATTCAATTAGCTTCAACAGGTCACCGGTCAGGTCGTAACTTTGATGACGTCACGTCTATTTTTATAACGGAGTTCGATTTTGTTAAACTTATGATAGCCTCTTTTATTACGATGACATCATTTCTGAAGGTCTTCATACTAACTTCATACCACCGTACAATGTCCGTTGCGGAACATATAAGGAACAGAAAATGCCTTTACCAAAAATTCGAATGGTGTCGTGTATCTTCTAAATTTTTTCATTGGTTTTTTTTCTACAATAGTTTTTTTTTATAAGTTAGTAAGTGTTATTTGAAATAATATTAAATAAAGAAGATAAAGAATCATTTATTTGGACACAGCAGAAAGAGACACAACAGATAAAAAGTGTGATATAAATAAAGTCTTGGGTATGTGTCTCACGGCTGGACCAAAAAGGTGTCCAGGGGCCTAATTCTCCTAAAATAAATTGTTGCCAAACGTAATCGAACCACAACCGTCAGTCAGTTTTTGTTTTCGAAAACTTTCAAAATGATTGATTTTGTTTTTTGTGTCAAACAATTTGATAGCTTTTGAAATTGAGAACTGTCTGAATGAACGGTTCGGCCTTGGTTCGGTTGTGATTTATCAAGATTTATTTTAGGAGAATTAGGCCCCAGATCAGCTTAATGTCAAGCACTGTAAGTACTTGACGCTGGTTTTCGTCTGGAAACTTTGCGTAAATATTATAACTTTCGTGAGACATTCATATTTATGATTAGTTACGGTTTACTCACGTGCATTTTTCGGGATTGCCCGACTATTTTCGGACTCAAACGGAGCCCTTAATCATGAGCTGGGGGCCTACTCCCTTAGTCCGTCAACGAAGTTAGTCGCCCGTCCGAAAGTAGACCGAAACGTAGGAGTGAATAAAACAAGTGTTAAGTTCAACTTTTCGGACGGGCAAAAACACATCGGTAGTAGGGACAACTGTCAAATCGTGTTGCCATTCATTCTTTGTTCGGGCTCCGAAATAATCGTATGTCCGTAGGTGATAGGGAGTAGGAAATGCCGAAACTAAGGCCGAAACCACGGACTTCGTGCTTAGGGAGTTGACCCCCTGAATACACGGCGAGCTCGCGAGTTGCGTCGCGAGTTGAACTCCGGTATGTTAAGGGCTCCGTATGAGTCCGAAACTAGTCGGGCAATGCCGAAAAATGCACGTGAGTACCTAAACCGTAACTAAACCGTAACTAATTATAAATTTTAATATTAAATACTTGGTAAATTTTAAAGTAGTCATATATTTTACTCGAGGTCCCCCGCAGCTTCGCTGGATGTCGTTTATCGCATAGATATTTCGCGTTTTTCGGGATAAAAGTAGCCTATGTCCTTCTTTGGGTTCCAGACCATCTCTTTACCAAGTTTCATCATAATCGCTTCAGCGGTTTAGGCGTGAAAGCGTAACAGACAGACAGAATTACTTTTGTATTTATAATACTAGATGACGCCAGTGCCCGCATGGATGTCGTTTATCGCGTATTCCGCGTTTTTATCTACTATGTATTATACATATAAACCTTCCTCTTGAATCATTCTGTCTATTGATGAAAACCGCATCAAAATCCGTTGCGTAGTTTAATAGATCTAAGCATACAGACGGCGGGAAGCAGCGTTGCCAATTTTTTTTTTGGCGAAGTGTGATTTTCGGACTTTTGGAGTAAAATAAAAAAGCGGGATTTTTTCGTCGAAAGCGGGACACGGTCTAAAAATGTAGTTTTTAAATACTTATCTTTTTATTTTAGTTTTAAATTATGTTTACATGAGATAATAGATAGCAAAAATGGCCCCAGAAAATGTATTTTATTGAAAAAACGTTGCTTTAAAAAATTTTCAAACTTTTAAATTACATTATTCGTTATATTTTTAAATTATAATCACCAAAAAGCGGGACTGAGCCTGTCCCGCGCGAAACATTTAATTTTGATTTCAAAATCGGGACGTCCCGCCAAAATCGGGACGTCTGGCAACGCTGGCGGGAAGCGACTTTCTTTTATACTGTGAAGAGATTAGTGGGGATTGCTTTGTTGAACAATAAGAGGGTATTATTGGTAATGTATCCTCCTGATAGTCACGTCACCCTCTGGAAAAGAGAGGGTGTTCTATTCTTATGTGGGAAACATAGGTACAGCAATGATGATCATTAATTATGTCTCCCTCTATCTTTTGTTCCTTTCAGTCTTGATTTATGACTAATGGTGTGTCATCAATATAATTATCTTATCTACCCCTACATTAAAACAGTTTGAATATGTTGTATATTCAAAATTTCGCCAGAGAATACCAATTTTTTTTGGACTTTGACTTGGTAGAGCTTGACCCGACTCGCAACCTGATGGTAAACGTACACAGGGTCTAAGATAGAGGACACGAATCTAAGATATGAAAGAAAGAAAACATATTTATTCACGCCAACAGGACGCACAAAAATAAAACTACACAAAATCAAAAAGAGAGAAGACGACACGTTTGGTGCAGTGGCTAGGCGATTGGCTTCTGCGCTACGGGTCGTGGGTTCGATTCCCACACGGATCAAAAATTTGTATGGCCTACAGATGGTTATTCCGGGTCTGGGCATTTGTTTGTGAGATTTTTGTCTGTAAACGCACCCACGATACAAGAGAAATCTTAGTGTGGGGCATTTGGTTAATTTAAAAAAAAAAAACAACTGTTGCGTCACAAAAAACGAAAATTATCTGTCACATTCGCGCACAACAGCCATCGCTCAGCATAATGCTAAGACTCAAGTACGAGACAGAGCCACAGCGCTGGTTTTCAGCGACAGCCGCTGATATAAACATATGTATAGAGGGACTCCTGTATACCCCTTTGTCGACTTGAGAGAAGATTATCACTTTTACGACTGTCGCAGGACCTGTAAACGACTTCAGGACCTTAGCTAAAAGATTCATAAATGTCTGGTTAAGTCAGATTGTCATTTGGAAAGTTTTGCGTTGGGTCTGATGGTGGCGTTCGGGTTAGATAGATTTGCCAGAACAGTATATGAGGGGCTGTAGCAGTCCACTGCTGAGCATGGGCATTAACAAAAATATTACTATCTGCAATCATATCATATGACTATATGATAATAGATCAGAGGTGAGCAAACTACGGCCCGTTAGCCAACTCTGGCCCACGAAGAGTTTTAATCCGGTCCACCAACCCATTTTTGAGCAAGAGGGCCAAAATATATTTTTACATTCGCATTGACACAAATTAAATACAAATATAAAAAATAAATATAAATAAAAAATGCCACTACAAATAGCCGTAATGATTTGAGTCAAAAAAAATAGTTTTGGCAGAACAAAATGCATTTTTATTGGAATTTTGGTCTCTTACAAAATTTCTTGCGTTTCTCTGGTCCCTGGTGAAAAAAGTATGTCCACCCTTGTTAAAGACTAAAGCGATTATCCTTAATAAAACACACAGACAATTTAGAAAGGTTTTTTTAATAAAATATTGTTCAATACTCGCCACATAATATACAAGGTTAGTCAGAAAGGGGGTACTAATCCGAAAGGGTGTTAAAGCACACATAATAATGAGTAACTTTTGTTGTAAAACTTTTCCCAAAAGTCAATAGTTTAAGAGAAACAGTTGTTCAAAAATCTCAAAAAAAAATCTCTAAAATCTGTCTATCCCCAGTTATGATCAGCTGTGTTTACATTTTAGGTCATATTTGGGGTCATGATTAGAAGCACCATTTTCTGAATTTGTAACTAAAGCAGGATGATATTGAAGAATTTAAAAAAAAACTAAAATAAAAATAATTTTATTTGGAAAAAAAATATATCGAATTTTGAAATTTTAACACTTGCTTTCAAACAGTCATCAGCGATACTATAAGTGGGCTTCGGATTAGTACCCCCTTTCCGACTAACCTTGTATATTCTGGTGAAATCCGCTCATTTAACAGGTTCACTGTCCAGACGGCCGACACAATAGTTGAACAATGCACTTGTTCATATGTGATTCACGGGACACGGAAAGGGTTAAATATGTATGCTAATTGCCCATGTCGTAATGGGTTATCCACGATAGTTCAGTGGGTCGTACCCGCGACTTTTCAATGGTCAGTCAATAGTCATTACGTTGTGCTAATTGCCTTTTAAAGAGAGCCTACTCAAAAATAATTTATTTACCTGTTTTTAATGTTGGTATTTTGTAACAACGTGAACGTCACTCCGAATAACTACAATCTTTTTTTTTATAAAACTTTGCCCAGGTCTAGGATTTCTCCTGTACCGTGGGTGCGATGCATAAACACCCAGATCCGGAACATCTAAGTTTAGGCAATACATAATATATATTTTTGTCCCGTGCGGAAATCGAGCCCGCTACCCGCAGCGCAGAAAGCAAATCGATTAGCCACAACACCAAGCGTGTCTTCAATGAACCATCAAAGAAGAAATCGCGCCACCACACATAATAAATGGATCCGTTACTATGGTAACAGGAATCACCACCCAGGAGGATGCTATCGCCCGTTCTCATGGCAGCATAATCAGCTGGTAACTGTCCGGGACAGTTACGAGCAGTCAGGACAGTCTGTCCCACTGCTGTGCACGGGCTTCTTCTCATAATGAAAAGAGTTCACCACGCTGGACTAGTGCGGGTGTGCAGACTAAAAACACAATCGCGAACACTGTTAACGCCAGCAATAATCAAATTCTGATCCGCTCATGAATTCTAAATTTCAAAGGTGCAAGTCGAGGCCCTCTCGAAGTAATACCTCATTCCCTCTTTACGATTCCCCCATAACAGTAAAATGCTACAATAACAATCGGCTGACGCATCGATTCAAAGTTCAAGTGGTTGTGAGTTGAAAAACGTAAACGACATCATCAAAAACCGTAAAATAGCTAGCTATACTATCCATGTTTTTTTAGGGTTCTGTACCCAAAGGGTAAAACGGGACCCTAATACTAAGAGTCCGCTGTCCGTCCGTCTGTCACCAGGCTGTATCTCATGAACCGTGATAGTTACACAGTTGAAATTTTCACAGATGATGTATTTCTGTTGCCGCTATAACAACAAATACTAAAAAACAGAATAAAATACATATTTAAGGGGGCTCCTATACAACAAACGTGATTTTTTTGCCTTTTTTATAGATAATGACTAATAGACTCAAAGATCGTCGGTTTTTTAAAAATTATTTTATATTCTTTGTATGGTAACGCTTTGTAAAGTCAAGTTACCTTACGTTAAAAAGGGTAGGCATTAAGCAGCTGATAGATCGAATATAATGAAAATTTTTAAGTCAGTGGGTTATCAGATAGAAATTAAAAACGTATACAAAGAATCATCTCGAAACTTTAATCAGATTTTAATAACACCAAACGCAAAACGAAAAAAATCTTGGGAAAATAGTCGGTGATTTAATATAAACGAGTGTTATAAGTTAACTAGGATTTATTGCATGTATAGCATTACGTTTTCCATTCTGTCTACTCGGTCTCTGGTGAGGCGGGGTCGTTGAACTCTCACCCTCTGTCTCACGCGACGGGTGCGCGTTTGATCTAGACAGCCACTTGTATGAGCCTACTTGAGCGAGTCACTTGCTTGTCATTGAGGTTACTATAAATTACAAGGTTTTATTTATGTCTAGGCCCCCGATTCAGAACCGCGATAGGCAGTTGTCGACCGATCCGGTCTGTTATTTCTGTCTGTTTACGATTCTCGTAAGAAGACAAAAAGAGATAGATTACAGTCAGAAATTGCCATATGTCCTATCATCAGTACATCATCCCTTTGCAAATCCTTAAGCTGTCATGTTATAAAATGGACCTGAAACCCTTGACACTGCAGCTGGAATAGTAAGTTAAAAGCACAATACAATAGCGAAAAATTAACTTCTTTTTTTTGACTTGGTCCCATTTTTTTTACCATAGTTGTGCTTGATAGTGAACGGAGATAGGGTCTAAGATGGAGTAAACGTATCCAATTAACAGAGGGATTCCCCTATCTCTGGCTCTCGCATACACACGACGGAACACAGTAAACTGCTTGACTTTATTGTATAAACGTTTTAACTTTAATAAACTTTACCATGTTTTTTTAAGAAATAGTATGTTCCAACCATGCATTGCTAATTGCACATAAATTTCAGTCTAATTGCCTTAACATAAGTCCTAATTTTATCTATTTCGGTTGACTGACAGATTTGTAAAAAGTTTTACTTTCATTACACTTTCATAAAGTGCTTATATCGAATATGTAGACGATTCAAGTAAACTACCTTTAGGTTTCTGGTTAATTACATTAAATTAATTTTAATACGCATATGACTTTAGAGAGTTCTTTCTTTATAAAATACAGATTTCTGAACGGATAGTCAGCAATCACTCGCGTAAACTTCAAATGCCAACTTATCCATGAATGGCGAAGTTGTTCGCGCGCTAGCTTACGAACTCGCTTCTAGCATAACTCTCTTAGAGCAAAGCGTCCGCAATAGGCTGGAAAAACACTAGCGCAAAGTAAAATATTACACAAATAGTGCCACGATACTTACAAAGGTTATTTTGAGCCCCATTCATGTCAGAGCAAGTATTTCTAAAGTGGAACTTAGACAACGAGTTTGCCACTTATAGTCATTATCAATTATTTACCGAGTAGGTACCTACTACTATAGTTGTGACAATCTAATAGGTCCGATTTGACAGATGTCAAAATACTAGGAGTAACGTCAACACTATATTGTTTTCACGATATGAAGATTAAAATGACACATGTCAATAGGAGTTGCTAGACATGTGACTGTAGTCGATTCAACTATCGATAAAATTTGTAAAATTTCAGCGAGAATTTGACAAATTATTGTAATGTGATTTTATGTACATTTCAAATACTTGTGATTTAAGTAATTAGGATTAAGTCAATTAGCATGCATATCTTCAACAATAGACGATTACGTGCTGATGTGATAATGAATCCAGCAGGTATGGGATGGATGAGTGAACATAAATGTTTATTTATCACCAATAATAAGCCCAGTAGCCGGGTCGCGAAAAAGAGGTTTATCTTGCGAAAGGTTCGTCGGTCCTGAATTTTGGATGTGTTATGTTAGGTGTTTTTTTATGAAAAGCCCACAAACAGACACACAGACAGAGAGAGAAATAGACAGCCAAACAGAAAGACAGACATGGGCTTCAAACCTATAAAATACCTCTGATTTTGAGTCTGGAATGAAAAATAAGAATTTAATTTTCTACAAAATTGATGTGAATAATTTTTGGCATAAAACCCATATGGAGTTATTTAATAAAAACTCATTTTTGGGTTCTTTAACCCAAGATGGCAGAGCGCGCCGAGGTCACTCAAGGTACAAAATTTGTAATTTTTATAAGAACACATATCAGTATCACGTATCCAAAATTTAGGACTGACCGACCTTTTGCAAGGCAACTGGGCTTTAATGAGCCTTATTTTAATTATTCAATCAACTAAGCCTATCGTCTATAATTATTATGACAGTCAAAATATTAATTCTGTTAATATAAATTTATCGAAATTATTTTATCGATACGCACGTCTCTGGCAACTGGTACCATCTGACGCAAGTTTGAAAACGCGTCGGGGTTTTTTCAAAATCATTTATGTAATATATAATTATGGCGTTAAACACATATAACTATATTGTTTCTATGTTTCTGATTTTAAAACAACCTTTTGGGTAAGGCTTTATTAATATTTTAAATTGATTTAATACTTTTTGAATTAAATTGTCATACACAAGCGCCATTACAATTTATTTTCATGTCATGAACTGACATCTGCCAAATTAATCAACTTATCGTGAAAGCAATATAGTAATAATGACTCCAATGCGTGGCGTTTAGTTTCATTTTATCAATGGTGCGCTATGTTCAGATAAATAAAAAGGCGACTTTCTTTGAGATCGAAGACGTGCAACTTCTGTACACATTTATTTTGTCCTTTTATGCAAACGTCAAATCGAACGTATTACGTTTTTCGAACTGTAATGTACTAATGTTGAAGTCTTCACCAAACAGTGCATTATTTATTAAACTATACAAAATATACATAGTTAACAGAATAAAGTATTCATTTTTAGGGTTCCGTACCCAAAGGGTAAAACGGGACCCTATTACAAAGACTCCGCTGTACGTCCGTCTGTCCGTCTGTCACCAGGCTGTATCTCATGAACCGTGATAGTAAGACAGTTGAAATTTTCACAGATGATGTATTTCTATTTCCTCTACATATAACAACAAATACTACAAAAACAGAATAAAGTAAATATTTAAGGGGGCTCCCATTCAACAAACGTGATTTTTTTGCCGTTTTTATAGATAATGGTACGGAACCCGTCGTGCGCGTCTCCGACTCGCACTTGGCCGATTTTATTTCATGAATCAATTTAGAAACCTTGTGATTTTAAATTGGATAGAACTGAAAAATTTACTCACTCACATTGGCTGTGGTCCACCCGTTCTGTTCACCTGGGAGGCACACGGCCAAAAATAATATCCCTTAGTCCACCCAGGTGGATAGAACCAGGTGGACCACGAGCAATATGCTTGAGTTAATTTTTCAGTTATGTTACTAATATTTGTAACTAGCTGTACGCGGCATGCGTTGCAATCCACTTTTTCCTACTTATTACCTACCTTCAGAAACAAAATCAAAATAGTAATAAAAAGTTAATACCATTTTCATGCATGCGGTAAACCAATGAAGAATATGGACATACTGAGATAATTTAGTTTTTTTTTTTAATATCAAAATTTTCTTTCATTGGAACCTTCACTTCGACACCAGCAATTTATACTACGCTAACTCGATTTATAGGTAAATTCATTTTTTTATGCCAAGTAGCTTAAAATGTGGTGTTTTATAACTCATAAAAAAAACACGAAGAAATATACAAAAATAACGAAATTAGAAATGTTATACAAAGCTAAGTATAGGTATATTTTGGATTCACTCGATCTAAACTAGGGCATGCAAACCGATAATCGATTATCGATAATTTACCGATAGTCGTTTAATTTTAGCAAGCGATAATTATCGAAAATTTTCGATAAAAATACCGATAAACGATAAAAGTAAAAAAATATTAAAAAGGATTCAATTCATTTCGTTACGACGCCACATCGTTCGTTTTGTTCGGATTAAACGCGTGTAACGATTTGTTGCGGCCATATTGCTATGCTGCTACATCATATTGTGCCTGCCTACCCATAGCATTCCTCGCTCGCCAACCGCTAGGCATGAATTCGATGTCTCAAATCACATCTAAAATCGGTTACCATCCAAACATCGGATGACATCGATGTGATGTTTACAGATAACCGGTTTCACCACATCTAAACAACTACGATCATTTCTCGATTTCAGATTCACCCAACCAACCGAACAACGAAATCGTAATGAACAGATATCGATTTTACATTCATCTAAAATCCAAACATCTAAAGCAACCGCTATGTAGTGAGAAAGAGATGAAGCGAATATTGCATCCGTTAATCCGTTGCAAACCGAATGTTTCGTAGGCGCTATTCTTTAATCTACCTTAATGCTCAAAAACATTTTTAAAATAGTTATTGTTGCAGTGAAAAAAAGGTCACAAATTGTTTGTGAAGATGTAAACTTTATAATTTGGAATTTTTTGTAGTTATTAGCCAGAATTTGCAAAATAATAACTTTGGCTATTGTTATTGCGACTAATAAGCGGTGCAACGCGCCGGTGGACTTCTTTATTAAATAAAAATTGTTTTTTTTTTGTAGTAGTTTTGTGGTTATTTTCTAATTGCTTCAATTGTTGCAATATTGTAAATATTTTATTGACGGTATTTGTGGACATATAGGTAAATAATTTTGATTTAATGTTAAATAATTAAAAATGTTTTTTTTTTTTGTAAATAGTACCGACCTGAAGACAGGTTATTCTATTTATTAAAGAATATTACATCTAAATATCTAAACGAATACTATCTAACAACTGGCACCAACTAATCAAACGTATTTGTACTGTGTAGTTGTACATCAATGTCCGTCAACATCGACATCTAAAAACCGATGTTGACATCGATGAAAAATCTAAACATCGGATAAACAACCTTTGCCGAAAAAAAACGATATTACCCATCTCTACTCGTCGCGCATTCATTTTATTAAACTTTAAATAATTGTTTTACGTTTTTAGATAACTCTGTAAGAAATAAGAAAATGACTGATACTAATCAGTCATTTTCTCTCTATCTTGCTAAATGTCAATTATTTTGTAGAGCCTAGTTGATTAATAATGTTAACGAATATTGATTATTTTGTTCATATAAAGCAAAAAAAGTGGTGTAAAAGATCTTTTAAAATTATGTAATTTGATTAAATAAATCACATTTTATTGAGTAAAACCTTTTTTTTAATATTTCCTGGTTTCATTGAAGCAATACCATCATTTCAATCCGAGAAATACACGTTTTCATAGATTATTATAAAAACCGATAATTATCGGTATTTATCGGAAAAAATCCCGATAAAAATCGGATTATCGATTATCGAAAACTTTCGATAATTGCATGCCCTAATCTAAACTACGCTAAGTACTGTTAGCGGCGTGTGCGCGGGGTGGGGACGCGCCGCATGTTTGTTTACTTTAGTCTAAAGTCACTTGGCGCACTGTTTGATGTAACTGCGCGGTGTGTGATGGATTATTATAAAATCGTAATAATAGCGTCATTGTCATAAATTATTGATAGCTTTGTTAGTGTTATATTATTATTATAATAATGTCACGAGAACGAGCCAAATATTTAGTGGATTTAATCAGAAAGGAAGAATATTCCTTGAGGAGTGTTGATGAAAATAATGAGATACCGTTTCATACTGTCCAGAGAGGTAAGTTTATTGTTTTATTAAAGATTTTAATGTAAGTTTAAGTGTATAAATATGTTAAATAATTAAAAGCTGTGCGTTTTTTTAAATAGTAGTCGTTCTGTTCAAATTCCGTGCAACAATACGCTAACTCATAGTTAGCGTACTTTAGTGCGTTCGTGTACATACTTGTTCGTTTAAAAGGCTCTAATTAGCGGCATTTAGGTTCTAAATAATTATGTGCAATACTTATATTAATTATTTTATTGGTGCCAACTGATTATTGATTGTTTTTATTAACATAATTTTAATAATAAATTATACCTTCTGTTATAGAATCGTCGCCATTACCTGCTGGAATAAATAATCCTGATTTCGTGGCTTTGTATAATGACGTCATGTTGGATGAGCCTAATGAGGAGCATAATAATTACTCTATATCCAGTTCTGCAAGCCGAGATACAGATAAAAATGGTATGGTACTGCAAGATATACATTTAAACGACTTGGGAGTTCCGGGTATTGAACTGAATATTAATTCACCCAAGGTATTGACTGATATCCAAACACCTTCTCCATTACCATTTACTCCACCAAGTATCCCATCTTTATTTTCAATTATCAGTAATTATGACTCTTCTGATAGCATCGACGATGATACCCCCGTACCGTCACCGTATTTAGATTTTTCGGAATCTCCACAAAGTTTAGATGACACTTTGGTGCCAAATACTTGTAAGGATACCGTAGATAGAACACTTACACCTGAAGTCGGTACGTCCACCCCGGCAAGTTTTCTCGATTCGCGTATAGATAACGATCACTTAGATTCGATATCAGCAATATCTACTCCCGGTGCTTCAATTCCCTCGCCTGCGACGTTTAATGATAGTGACTATTCTGCTGTATCGACCCGAAAGACAAATAAACGAAGATCTAAAAAAAAGGAATGATGTGGGTCTCAAAAGGCTTAAACGTGAAGATGAGTGGATAGTTAGAAAGAGAAAACGTTTATGTAATAAAGGATTAGAGTATATCACGGCAAAAGGAAAAACTAAAACAGCTAGAGGAATCAAAGCCAGTTGTGTCAACTGTCGTATGAATTGCTATAATAAAATAAGCCAAGAGGTTCGTATTGACCGTATTGTTTACTATATGTATCTATTAGCTGCCAAAAAATTCAACTTGAAGATAAGCCACCATTTTATGGAAAAAGGACATACACAAAATGAAGGAGATTCAGTTCATGCTTTAATAGAAAAGACTGCTAGAGGTAGGGAGGTTTATATACCAGATGAATGGTATTCACTGGTGCGATGGGCAAAGGTGAATGGGAATCCTTATAATGTTATTGAGGTCAATCAAAACATAATTTTTGATTTTAAAACTAATATAAGTAAGAAAAATTGGACTAAAAACTTAAGTAGTTTAGGTGATAACGAAAGCAATCAAATACAATGTTTTAAAAAGACGTTTACTAGATTATCCCATTCGGAGCCTTTCCCTGAAAAAGCATACAAAAATATGTTACCAATTAATATTGCAAAATATAAAGATTTAACATATTATTGTGACAACAATATTATACCAGAAAAATATCATACGTTTTATAGAAGATTAATAACAAGTAATCAAAATGAGGAAAATGCAAGTGATGACGAAGTTTGAATGGTTTACTTAATTATTACTGATTAATATTGCTGTTTAAATAATTATGTTTCTTGTGATTAATATTTACCAATTGGATTTTGTTCTATTTTACCTAAGAATAATAATACTAGCAATGTATCCTAATAAGTGCAATGTTGATTAAAATAATAATAATGTTAGAAATCCAACTGTGATTGATACTGATCTCATTTTTAATTAAAAAATAAGTACTTACCTACAATTCGATTAAAGTCTTGTTATATACCTATTATTTTGTTATAATTACGTCTATATTTACTTTTTTACACAATTTAAGCTAGAATTTATACAATTTTATCTAGAAATCAGCGTGTTATAGCTCAACAGAAATTTTAAATAATACGTTAACTTGTGTCACAAGTTGATGTACATGCCGCTATCTGTAATTTAACTGCCTTTAATACGTTATCCGCCCGTGACGTATGCTCCGGTTAAATAAATCTAACTTTAATAACTTGTTATTTACGGTATAAAGCTACCATAATACATATTGTGGATATATAGATTTACGTAAGGCTAAAATCTATGCATAAAATATTTTAGAAATAGTATTGTAACACAATAAAAACCACACTTAATTAATACCATGCTCGCCCGTAACACACTACGCTAACATTAGTTAGACGTGTGTTGCATGTAAAACCTTATAGAGGAAATTCGTTTATATACGGCTAACTTATGCTAAATCAAAAAATATAATAAATTAAGACTTAATAAATATGAACAAATATAAAACATAAATTAACTATTACTTATGCCAAATTTCGAATCAGTATCATTATTAGTATAAAAGTTATCACTATATTCCCTTTAAAAGTGTCTCCTGTGAAGTACACTTTTTTAAGTTAGCGTAGTATAAATTGCTGGCGTCGACTTGACAATTACGAACACAAAAAAAAAAAAATTGCGAAATCGGTCCAGCCGCTCACACGTGATGCCGTGACCAAAGGGAAATAGGGATTCATTTTTATATACATAGATATAAAAATTGAACCCTAATTTACAGTATTTACGTATGAAATACAACTTGTAACATTATTTACATAATTACAAATAAAGAAAAATACACAGTTTATCTGAATTCGTGCACTTCCTTCAAACCGCGTAATCTGCTGGTGACACAGATTTACCCTGAATGGGTTGGTTTCAGATACGACTTTATTTTATTTTTTTGCTTTGATTCATTTTCGCGCCCCATTTAACTGACTAAACGGAGCGATATCGAGATAGTCCTACCCGCCAGCTGTGTCGCCGTGGTTTCATTCGCTTATGCGCGGCATCGAAATGTTTTATCAAACAAAATTGTTTTAGCAAAAAAACGGATTCGCTTTTTTTTATTGAAACAGCTGTTCCCTACATATGTGTTCGCATAACTCGTCAAAATGTAGGGAAAAGCTGATTTTTTTTTCGCGATTTCAGTTTTTGTCCCATAGTAAGAGTTGTTCATAATGACGGGTACAGTGACCCCTTAAGAGGTTGTGTGTTATTTATGTTACACCTTGTATATACCGTGGGCCCGAGGTATCCGAAAGATTTAAACCATGCCTTTCTGATGGTATTATGAGTCAAATGTTATATCAACTAGAGTCAAATTAAGTAATTTTTTTTTTATGTTTTCGTTGTTCGGCCCATAATAAATCAATTACCTTTAGTACTTCCTTGTCAACAATACCTTAGGTTGAACTGGCAACATTTATAAATTATCGCGTGAGTGGATAAGAAACTTCTCACTTCACACCCCTCCCCGATAAATAAGACATACAGCGAGTGGGGTATGGTATGACCAAAGTCGCAACGCAGCGTTCCTAGGAGTTGTTATCATAGAGATTTTTCGAGTTGTGAATTTCCTTAAATAATGAGTATTTCGAAAATTAAGCCACGGTGTATTTATTCTAGTAACTTAACTATAAAACTATAAGATTCCAGTTAGATAATCATCAATGCACACGACGATGTTTTATACATGAATGTCGTCTGGCTCGGACCGAATACATTTTCTTCGCTTGGCATAATTTTATTATACTTAACTTGCATAAGATTAAATTATTTTACTTCACGGTATAAATGAATGTCATATCGCTTGCATGCATGAAAATATAAGTACTTATTTTTTAGGGTTCCGGACCAAAATGGTAAAAAAAACCGGCCAATTTAAACCATTTATTTTTATCACACATACACAAGTTACATACACCAGTGGCGTAGGGTGAATTTTCTTAAAAGGGAAGCCGGACCAAAAAATGCTTACCTTGCTCAAGTGTGATGCGTGAATTCCAGTAACTACTTGTTTCGAAAGGGAAGCCGATAGGAATCGAGTTGTATGGAGCCTTCGCCACTGACATACACATAATTATAATATTAAACAAATTAGAATGTGTAACAAGGGGTCCAGCTCAGTATTTAGTACAATGCCTGATTGTAGGTATTATAATTTCAGACGATCTACGCATCTACGATACAGTGTGTGAGGGGATGATGTTTGGACATAATTAAAATAAGTTTTGTTTTGACAACTGTCCAATTCTGCCACAATTATTTTCCAAACCTATTGACGGTTTGAAAAGGAAAATCAAATTCTTTATTGAATAAATAAAACCGGCCAAGTGCGAGTCGGACTCGCGCACGAAGGGTTCCGTACCAGTACCTATAAAAACGGCATAAATATCACGTTTGTTGTATGGGAGCCCACTTAAATATTTATTTTAATCTGTTTTTTAGTATTTGTTGTTATAACGGCAACAGAAATACATCATCTGTGACAATTTCAACTGTCTAACTATCACGGTTCATGAGATACAGCCTGGTGACAGACGGACAGACGAACGGACAGCGGAGTCTTAGTAATAGGGTCCCGTTTTACCCTTTGGGTACGGACCCCTAAAAAGGAACCCTTATGGTGCTACTTCGTCCATCCGTCCGTCTGTCAGTCACAGCTGCTTATTTCAGGGACTACTAATGCTATCGACTTGAATTTTAGTATCTAGAGAATGGAACTACTGGGATACGGCGTAATATTAATTAGAGCTTATCCCACATTGCAAGTGAAAGAATTGAAAAAATATTTTTGTTATTATTGCAACAGGGATCGAAGTGGAGAATTGAAATTTTAAAATGAGGTTACTAAGTGTGATATCATATAAAAGAGATTCATTTGCACATTATTAAATGTATATTTATTTTCATTTATGCCGCATAGTTTTTGACTTACGGTGAAGAATATCTGTAAAAGTACCAATCTCCCCTTATCTCCGAAGTTTGCGAAGCGAAAAATCTGAAATAACTCGAGTTGATAGAAGTTTATGTTAATAGTACAGGGAAAAAAACGATGTATGTAACTAGTACAGTTATTCACAAATCAGCAAATTCCTTTACAAACAAACTTAGTTGTCCTAAGTCTTATTGTTTTTGAGGCTGTCGATGAATTTAACTAAATAACTTTTATTACGTTTTTTTTCAAGGTACGGAACCCTATGCACGAGTTCGACTCGCACTTGGCCAGTTTTTTTTACTGTGACCATAGATTAAAAACATCAAGATTTATACAGACTTGTTTTCATAGGTGAAAGAACTTTATGTGTTCAAATCAAATGGGGTGTGAAATTTGATTTCCAATAAGATATCTAATAAAATGTTTGGATAGAAAACTCCGTGTATTATCGCAATTGCTTGACAATCCTTGACGACTATGACTGTTTTTTATTATAGTGATCCACGAGAATAAAATATTATTCTTTTAATGTAGTTCTGAAAAGTAAATTGCCAAGTTTAAATTAGTTTTAGTTAACTGGTTATAAAAAAGAGCAACCACTGCTGATTGATCTGTATGCTGCTTCAGGTATTTTTTTTGAAGCAGGAAACAAACTCGTAGAAAAAACAAGAATACCATTTGTCATATTTATGAAATTGAGACTAGACTGAGTCTAGATCGAAACTATAATTATATTGAACATTTTTGATTACGTAAATGATAAATGATATTTATTTCTGTAAATAAATCTGTTACAGACACTTTTACAAGTCAATGTAATGTTTTTTTTAAGACTAGATGGCGCCGGCATTTCCTATCTGACTAGCTCTGAGAAGAAAAGCCGAAACAAACTCAGAGGTCAACGTCTCTTTTAAAGTCCAGACATTGTGGTATAAAACTATGCGAGTGTAACAAGGTAGGGCAACGTTTGGAATGGCCTTTTGAGGAAAGAGCCACAGCAGGTTTGAGTTGACCTGTCCCAACTGACGGCACGCATGCATCAGCCATCGTGTAGCTCAACCTTATTTTAGGGAGCTCAACGACCCGACGCACGACGACACCAATCAGCCGGACATTTGCGTAGGTCACAACAAAAAAAATACTCAAACCGCCAAACAGTTTTACGAAATGTATACATAAAGCTAGCCTACATTGTACTCACATTCACAATTTAATAAAAAATTAAAAATAATATACAAACAAACGACATATTAATAATAATAGTCGACAAAATGTCAAGGTAAATCATAATAATTCAATAATAATAATTATCAATAATCCATCATGCAGAATGTCAATAAAAAAAACACAATTATATATGAAATAATTTCAATGATTTCAATGATATCTCTGTGATAAGAGCGAGCGGCTCAATTCCAAGCATTTTTATCGTCCATATTATTATAATCTTTAACTTTATAGAAACCCTTATTGCAAAGTTTCTGCTTTACGAAGGACTTAAATTTATTGAGACTTAATTCTTGGATATTGCTTGGAATCTTGTTGTAGAAACGTATACTTTGGCACCTAAATGAATTAAGTACTAACTTTTTGGAGCCTAGTCATTGGTAGTATAAGTTTATTTTTATTTCTAGTATTGACGCTATGAATGTCGCTGTTCTTAGAGAATAAACTAATATTTTTATTAACATACATCAAATTTTCATAAATATATTGAGATGCGACCGTCATTATATTAATTTCTTTAAATTTATCCCTCAGTGAATGCCTAAAGCTAAGGTTATAAATTGCTCGAATAGCTCTCTTCTGCAAAACAAAGATAGTTTGAATGTCGGCGGCATTTCCCCACAACAAAATGCCGTACGACATAACACTATGGAAGTAGCTAAAATATACCAATCTGGCTGTCTCTACATCAGTTAGCTGGCGTATCTTATAGACCGCGTAAGCTGCAGAACTGAGTCTTTTCGACAATTTATTTATATGTGGGCCCCACTGCAGTTTCGAGTCTAAAGTTATACCCAAGAACGTAGTGGTGTCCACAAGATCCAACTCGGCTCCATTTATTACTACACTGGTTTTCACCTGCTGAACATTAGGTGTCAAAAATCTAATACATTTAGTTTTTTTCTCGTTTAAAAGTAAGTTGTTAACATTAAACCAGTGCACTACTTCAGAGAGAGCGTTATTAACATCGACAGTAACAGGCTGCTGCCGTTTAAGTTTGAATAATAGTGATGTGTCATCTGCGAACAACACAATCTCTTGATTATCTTTTATGAGATAAGGCAGGTCATTAATATAAACGAGAAACAGGAACGGGCCAAGAATTGAGCCCTGTGGAACACCCATTGTCACCACAGACCCCGGAGATCTCTTCCCATTAACGTCCACTCTCTGGATCCTATTACCCAAATACGAAATAAGAAGATCCAGAGCGGTGTTTCTAACTCCATAGTGATGTAGTTTCCTGACCAATGTCTCGTGAAAAACGCAATCAAATGCCTTTGACAAGTCACAAAAAATGCCTAAGGCATCATGTGAATCCTCCCAAGCATTGAAAATATTAACTAAAAGCTCAACACCAGCATCTGTTGTAGAGCGACCTCTTGTGAAACCAAATTGTTTCCTATGTAATAACTTATTTTTATTAAAGTGGGTTTGCAGCTGATTAAGAATTAATTTTTCAAATATTTTACTAAGGGTGGGTAGCACAGAAATAGGTCTAAAGTTTGTGGGGTCAGATGTGCTACCTGATTTCAATAAAGGTATAATCTTACTATCTTTCATTAAGTCAGGAAATACACCACCGTCAATACAATTATTGAAAATTACAGCTAAATTAGGTGCTATTATGTTTATAATAGATTTCGTAACCTCAACGGAGTTACCCCAAAGATCGGCGGTCTTTTTGACATTAAGGGTATTGAACGTTTTTACAATATCTTTACTACTTACATATCGGAAATTTAATTCATCATTACACACATTAACATTTTCTTTTAATAGGGATTCCGCAACAGTGGGGGATGACTTCAGGGATTTCGTGGTTGAGGCTGGAATGTCCGTGAAGAAGTGTTCAAAGGCTGTGGCAACTTCTAAGTCTGATTTAATCGTCTTATTATCAATTGTGAGGCTGTAGTCACTACTTCGATTCTTGACTCTTCCAGTCTCATTGTTGATTATATCCCAAGTCATTTTAATTTTGTTATTACTATTCTTAATTTTTGAACTTAAATATTTAATTTTGGCTACAAGACAAATTCTTTTAAATAATTTTGAATAATCTCTAACATACTGACAAAATTCTTCACTATTATCATAGTTTCTTTCTTCATACAACTCATATAGTCTTTTCCGACTTTTATGTATAGTTGCCCATTCACTGAAGGTTGCAGTACCTTTAACTGAGATCTTCTTGGGAATAAAAATGGAATCAAATTCTGTACAAAACATGTTAAAAAATGTATTGTATAACTGGTTAGGATCATCACTATAACACAAGTTAGGCAATTTGCTAATAAGTTTATTTTTAAATCCTTCCAAGCGACCCACAGTTTTAGGCACTACAGTAATATCCTTTTTTACCACTTTCTTGTCTTCCTTAAGAAATGTTATCAACTGTCCACAATGATCAGAGTTAAGTTGATTTATTATCTGTTTACTATTAGGTACAATATCTGTAAATATATTGTCCAGACAAGTAGCTGAAGTGGCAGTTATCCTCGTAGGCTCCAAAAAAAGATTTTCAAGATTATATGATTTAAACAAATTTTTAATTTTAAGACACATGGAAGTATCTTCCAACAAATTTACATTGAAGTCGCCACATACAAAAACGTTTTTATTTAGTTTGCAAATTTTTTGCAACACTTGATCCATAATATTTTCAAAGCAATCATATAATGATGATGGTGGTCTGTACACACTCAATACAACAAACCGCTCCAGCTCCACACAGGCTATTTCAATTGTTCGCTCAACAGAGAGGCTCACAATATCCTTACGTTCTTTATATTTAAGCTGTTTATTTAATAAAATTAATGAGCCACCATGTATAGCATTTTCTCTGCTGAACGAACTACCAACTTGGTGATTATTGAAATTGAATATGAACTGATAGCTTTTTAACCAATGTTCGGTAATACAGAAAATGTCAATGTTGTTGCTGTTCATAAACAATTCAATTTTAAGGTCTTTACTAAACATGCCTTGAATATTTTGGTGCACCAGGTTGATGGTTTTTAAAAACTTGCAATTTTTTGGTATTTTTGAAATAGGTCTATCATTAATAATCACATCAGTAATAATTAAGCTAGAGGTTGCCTCTATTGTCTCAATATCTAATTTAAATTATAATACGAGATATAATACGAGAATTGACTTTCCGAGTTCGTCCCGTAGCAAAAGTTGCACAGAATGATGACCAGACTTCATGGTTTTTGGATGTAGATTGACTGAGAGTCATGCTGTAAGTAACCATATGCTGTGTAGAACAAAAATTTTATGATCAGTTTTTATTCAATGTTACAATTACATTCAATGTTACCCAAGATGACCGTACAGCCATATTATACCTTTTATCCTATCTTCTTCTAATATTATAAATTCGAAATTAAGTTTGTTTGTTTATTACCTTTTCACGCCTATACCACTGAACCGATCATCCTGAAATTTTGCATATACGTTGTCAGGTGTACAGAAACGGACATGGGTACCTTTCATCCCGAAAAAAAGTACTGTTCCCGAGGAAAACGACAATAACGATCATAGATGGCGCCACGTGTCTTTCGAATCATGATTGAATTATATTATTATAGAAACTTTAGTAGTGTGTTAAAAGTTGATTGTCAAATTCTAAATTAACGCGAGCGAAGCCGCAGGCAAAAGCTGGTTGACAATAATATTGTGTAATAGAACCGGCCAGCTTTATTCCTCTACAAAACTAAAATCAAAATTCGAAACACAATTTATAAAACGGTCGAAATGAAACTCATTCATTGGCTAACAAATAATATTCATAGTTCGAACATTAGTTTCGTAATTTAATTCGAAGTAGACCCTGTCCATAAAGGGAACTGCTCATTATTTATTAAGAGCTAGGGTTGAGGTCACCGAGGTCTTATTTTGGGTAGGCCCGGTCAATTGTCAAGGTTAAACCGCGGCCATTCCGCTTGGGAACTGGATTAATGGTTTTTGTAATAAGCATTGGATGAAGGAAGCGATCGTCATTTGTCAACTCTTTGACTAACTAGCTTTATTTAAACAAGATGTCATCATCATTCTGCCGAAAGATGTCCACTACTGGACATAGGCCTCCCCCAAGCATGGCCACATCGACCAATCCTGTGCTTCTCGCATCCGCATTAAATGTAGTACGGTAATAAAAATAACATAAACTGTATTTTTTAGGCGATTCGCACACTGCACCGCATCACGCAGCGTAGCGCGGGAGTGCGTGTTCTTACGTTGTTTGCAAGTACTTGTGTTTGTATAGAAAACACGCATAGTGCAACACATTGAAAACGCATTCACGCGCAGTGTTTGCGCGTGGCCCAACACGCACTTGGCCGGTTTTTTTTACAACACGCACGCATCTATTTTTTAGTGGAAATCTAATTTATTTTGAGTTATGTTATTGACATGAAAGAGGGAAAAAATTGCTGTAAATAATATCATTCGAATTGTTATTGTAGTCATTTACGAGTACGTACCTAGAATAAAAAGAATTCAGTTTATTTCTAGAAATTAATTTACAGACATGGTTTTGATATGTTATTAAAGCGTGAATATTTCATTGAAACCAACAATACAGATAGTAGGTATATGAACCTGATTCTGAAGTATACATACAGGGTGTAAACGAACTCGTGTAATTCCTTCAAACTGCGTGAACTACTGGTGACACTAATTGACCCTGCATAGGTTGTTTTCAGAAAAAATAATTTTTTTTTTCAAAAAATGCACTAATAACTGGGGTACCCAACTACCATCTGTACACTACAGAGATTTTGAAATAGTAAGTTTTCAAATAAAATATTGGAAGAACAAATAAAACTGAACTTGGTCCCTTAAACTTAATAATGACTTAGACTTCACTACTTAAAACTTTGGACCTAACTTAAAAACTGCGGTAAGTGAAAACTATAAGGATACATTAACTGGGCAACGGACAAGACAAATGCATTAACACATACGAACCAGAAGTTAAAACACATACACAAACTAAGAGAAACATACACACAAACGACAGGACTCTAAATACACAAGGTCTAACGCAATCCGAAAGTTTGTCCGAGTTGAGAGATGCAAGGTCCGTCCCTAGCAGACGTCTGTCCATATTATTATTATGGACGTGAAGTGAATTTATAGCCTGAATAGTGTACAGTCGGGGGACTTGAAATGTTTACCACCCTAAGGTCTATAATTGCTTGCACATCACTTTTTTATAAGGTCGATATGACATAAGTTGATGTGACATCTTAAACCTTATTGTGGACAGTGTGATAAGGAATCGAATTTGAAATCTGATAAACATTTCGATGCCGCAACCGTAAAATCATGAGCAACAACATATAGTGTAAACGAATTCGTGTATTTCCTTCAAACCGCGTGATTTGGGGACACAGATTAACACTAAAAGGATTTTTTTGAAAAACAAAAAAAATAAAATGTCTAAAACAAAACTTGGTTTTCCATTTCTGAGTCATTTTAGAGCCCCGAGTTAACTGAATGCAAAGAGCGATATGGCGCTAGTCGTGCCCACCAGCTGTGTCGTGCTTTCATTCATTTATTCCCACCGCCGCCGGTCACGATCCACCGAGCTCTCCCGTCGTAGAGCCGGTCGTCTCTTCAGACTCCGCAGTCACACCGATAATTCAGCCCTCATCAAGCTGTCTCCCCCCTCTAAGCCCCCGCCAGCAACGCCCTAAGCCGAGGTCCTAGTCTCACTAGGGGTCGCCCTTAGTGCTGTTGTTGCAGGTAGTCATGATGTTAGTGTAGTACAAGTAGTTAGCTTAGGTTAAGTATTTTACTCCTCCCCCCCCCCCCATTGGCTGGAGACCCTTCAGGTCTCGCCAATAACTGCCCGGTTACGTAGAAACGGTCCCCTCGGAATATCTAAAGAAGGAAAAAAGAAAAAAAAATGTTTCATTCCAATGAAAGAACAATTAGTGCTAACAATTTTTTTGCTTATTTTTTTTTAATCCTTATTGTGTGGTTTAGATATGACCACTTAACGATAACGCAAGGAAAAAAAAAGTTATTTTTTATTTTTAATCAATCTAAAACCCGTGTGGGGTCAATCTACATCAATAGCAGTAGATAGAAAGAAAGAAATATGTGCTTTTAGGGAATTACACGAATTCGTTTACACCCTGTATACAGGGGTTATTGGGCACGATCCTGTGGACGGTGGAATTGTATAGCGGTTCCCTGATCTCGACATATTAAGAGGTAGCTATGAGGCTTCCATAGTCGAGTTAAGAGAAATAATGCCTCGAAAAAAAAGGGAATAAAAAACAATAAAATGTTTTGTTGCACAAGCTAGATAATGGAATCTAATAACCTAATAATGCTTTAATTAAAAGTGAACCATTTCCGTGATATAATTTTAAAGTTATGATCCATACCTTTAAAGAAGTTAATTAAAAAAAAAACATGATAATTGTACATTTTTGCATAAATTATTTCTGGATTATTACTAATAACTTATTAGATAATAGATGACATGTCATAACCCTGGCACGAGATCATGACCAATAACCAGTAACAATGTATAACGGATGTAAGGGAAGGTGTACCGAAAACTGAAGCAGTGAATTCAGCACATTATTCTGAATTGAAAATAACACATTTTTCCCGGAATTGTCCGAATTTACTGGAGATTTCGAATTTGCTTTTATTTCGTTGTATTTCAATTAATGTTTTGAAAGGTTAATAAACTGCATGTAAAGGACAGGTTACCAAAAATGTACACAGTGGATTCAACTCATTAATTGAATTGAAAATAGAAAATGTCAAAGAAATCTTCCGAATTTTCCGATTTATAAAAAAAAACATTTTATTTTTGCAACATGCTGTGTTGCAAAAATTATTATCTAATGCTATCATAATTAGTTATTTTACTTCAAAGAAAAATTGGAAAAGTCGGAAAATTCCGAGAAAAAAATTATACTTATTTTCGATTCAGAATAATAGGCTGAATTCACTGTTTCAATTTTCGGTAGACCATCCCTTACACCCGGTATGTTACGGCTAAAAGCAGAATTGTAGCAACACCTAAGCTTAGCCAGCTACTAGGTGCGCCCGGTTACAGTTGCTATTTCAGGTGATAACCCACATATACAGCTCCTACTTGTATCATAACTATAATTTGACCGTAATCCAAAAGTTAGCAAGTTCCATCCGTCCACAAGGTCGCCGGATCCCGAGGGGCGCCTTCGCCATCTGTTTACGACCAAATGATCATATTGTGACCTACATAGCTTTATGTCTGCCCTAGTTGCTGTGCGCGGCTCCGCTTACTTCTGAGGTGTTGGTTTGTAGAGTATTTGAGTGGAGATTTTGATAAGTGTAGGTTAAGAATCTTTATCCCTCATAAGAATTACAAAAAGCATTCACTTACATGAGAAATAAATGAGATTAAAATAATTAATCTTATTAATGAGCGTAGTTACAAAAGAACATAAAAGTATTATTCATATAAAACAATAACACAGGTAGTTAATCTATTCTACAGTAAACTGTGTAGTTCTAGGAGCAGAAGGAACAAAACATTGCGTAACAAAATTAAAATTAAGTACACTGTAGGTACCTAGTTGTTAGGGCACGCCGCAATAGCGGCGGTAAGACCCGTCATGGAGGACTCAGCTTCCGGCTGACGCAGGTACTCTCGGGACATGGTTGTTTCGGAAAGTACCTGCGTCGCATAGGCCGGAAGCAAACGTCCGGTTGTCACCACTGCGTCGACTGCCCCGAGGACATGGCGCTGCACACGCTGCAGGTGCACGTGTGCAGGTTGCAGGTGCAGGTGCACGTGAGCAATGCAGCGCCGCGAACTAGTCGTGGCGGTCGGTGGTGACCTCTCGCTTCCAGCCGTGGTTCTGTCCATGGTTGGAAGCGAAAGTGCGTGGGAAGCCGTCGCCTCCTTCTGCGAGGAGGTGATAGCGACCAAGGAGGGAGCGGAGAGGAAGAAAGAGGCAGCTGCCACTCTCCCTTCCCGCGTCAGACGCACCGGGCACCGGAGGGCGCACGACGATCTCCGGCCACCGTAGTGTGTGGCCTGCGGACGGCGGGTTAGGGGACCCGTCGCCCGACCAGTAACAAGCCTGAGAAGATGGCGCGCAGTGTTCCTCGTGCGCCTCTCAGGAGGACGTGGTGCTAGGCCCCACAGTAGGAGAGGCCCGCCAGCCCTTGGCGGACCGAAGCCTGCCAGTGTCACGGTGCATGCAGCTGCGAATCCCACAACCCCAGCCAAGGGTCAGGAGAAGGAACACCGTGGGTTTTCAGCTGGTAAGAGTCCGGCATAACCCTTCGCCTTCCCAGAGCGAAGGGTACCCATGAATAGAATAGAATAGAAATTTATTTGCGAGAAACACGGTAGGTACATGGGTCTTAATGCCTTAATGGTCATGAGGATTATAACAAGATAAAAAAAAAGTTACAACGTTGTTAATAAGTACAACAGAACTAGTGGACATTTGACAAGTTGCCTGTTTAGATAGTGCGTGAGAGACTAACCTGCAGTACAAAGCCCAAAACAAGCTATCGGATGCGGTCGCGACCACAGAATATAAAATAACTCTTTCTAATATTCTGTGGTCACGGCAGATACATTTATCGGTCGCTACCGTCAGCTGCGTCCATATGTCATGTCCAATAGTTTGTTACGAGCTTAATCGAGTAGCTATAATAGCTCATTCTGATAGGTAGCATAGGTGAAAACCTGTGAAATAATAACGATATTGTATCATAATATTTCGATCACTAACCTCCGGTTTCTGAATTGAGAATTCTAGGGTAAGCAGTACCTACTTAAGTAACATTCGAGTACGGAGTTGTTAAAAAATGACAGATTTTAAAGTATTTTTGTGACAACTCTTTTCCCTATTCTACAAGTAAGCTTAACTACTTCTGCTTGTTTTTCAAAGCTTTATTCCGGCATATTCTTGTCCTGTCTCTGTCACTTCGCCTTAAAATGACAGTGACAGCACGATACTTGACGACAACTTATAATTGAGTAGTGTTTTAGATTTGACCATTATAATCGTAAATTCCACCAAACTTAAGCCGAATAGAAATGTGATAAGACAAACAAACCGCCAGACATTTTTATCATAACTTAGGTACATGCGGCTACATATCAAGCTATGTATCCAGCATAAGCTGACCTCCCAATGCGAGATCAGCTCATACTGGAAAGGCGTAGCTTAATCTATAAATTATTCTATAAATAGGCCCTCGATATCTGCCTGGATGGATTATAGGATATAAGATGAGTGAACGTTTGTTACACATCAAGAATCCTCCATGCCTCGGAGACCACGTTAAATCGCCGGTCCCAGATGTCAAACAAATACTTATGACAGTCGTTACGGGTAGTCAGAAGCCGGAAAGTCTGACAACAGGTTTAACCTCAGGATATCGGTATTGTCCAGTAACTGGGTTGCGGAGATCTGATGGCAGTCGCTCCGTGTAAAATACTGATATTCAGCCGCATCTGCCGTGCGAGCACGGGTCTTTTTATCGAGTCGATTCGAGAAATTTATCTATTCTAAAAGTCAAATTTTACATTTTTATGATTAGATACGGTTTACTCACGTGCATTTTTCGGGATTGCCCGACTAGTTTCGGAACCAAACGGAGCCCTTAATCATGAGCTGACCACGCGGCGAGGTCGCGAGTCGAACTGTCAAATTTGACGTTTAGAATAGATAAAGGGGTTCGAACATTTTTCTATGGAAGCTGGCATAGGCCCCTGCCGCCATTTTTTTTTTCAAGTTGCGGCGCACTATATTTGGACTCAAAGATTTTTTTTCAAGATTATCTCGATACAATATCTCGGTAACGTGACACTTTAGGGCACCGTATCTCTGAATATTTTTTACTAGCTTCTGCCCGCGACTTCGTACGCGGATCCTGTTGCTTATGCCAGCGACAACGGGGTCGTCAAAATCGAAGATCTGAAACGTCTGATGTTGAATTCTAAGAGCCCGGGGACGGGAAAACAACGGGATGCGCGAGACGATTCGAGACGTTCCAGATCTTTCATTTTTGTAAGTCAACAGGAAATGCCCATCAGACTAAACAACTTTTGCTAAGAAGTCATTCCTATATATGTTATAGTGTCGCTGGGCTTTGGAGTTCCACAACAGGTGTCCAGGTCTTCAAATTTATTCTCACAGCAGAAAATGCTCTTCTTGGGAATAATTTTTGCTATGGCACCATTTTTATATCTCTTATACTTTAGCTGGTCCACATCCGATTCTTCAGATGATATCCAAATTTCTGTTCAGAGAATGTCGAAGTCGATCAGAATTCAAACGTTCGTTGCGCTCTTTTTCTGTCTCTTCATGCCGTACTCCAGCAATTCTTTCTCTCTCACTTTCTAACCGATTATGAATATTTTATTGTGTGCGTGTTCGGGACAATGTAGGATAATCTCGATCAGCAGTTAGTCGCGCATCACGTTCATCACTCGTTTCAAAAGACCTGTAAGTAGATGTACGAATACGCTGAGAACTCAAGCGTGATTCTGTATCGGTAAACGTTTCCGATTCGCGAGACAACGCATGTCGTTCACGATCATCAGACAGTCGCGCATCACGTTCCGCACTTGTCTCTAGAGACCTAGAAGCAGATGCGTAGATACGCTGAGAACTCAAGCGCAATTCTCTATCCGTGAACGTCTCCGATTCGCGAGACAATGCGTGACGTTCACGATCAGCGGTCAGTCGCGCATCACGTGCCCCACTTGTCTCTAGAGACCTAGAAGTCGATGCGTAGATATGCTTGGAACTCGAGCGCAATTCTCTATCCGTGAACCTCTCCGACTCGCGAGACAATGCGTGACGTTCACGATCAGCGGTCAGTCGCGCATCACGTTCCGCACTTGTCTCTAGAGACCTCGAAGTAGATGTGTATATACGCTGAGAACTAATGCGTAATTCTCTTTCCGTGAACCTCTCCGACTCGCGAGACAATGCATGACGTTCACGATCAGCGGTCAGACGCGCATCATATTCTTCACTGGTCTCTAGAGACCTGGATGTAGATGCGTAAATTCGCTAAGAACGCAGGCGTGCTTCGCGATCTGAAGAGGTTTCCACGGAGCGAGTTGCAGTTCTCGAACAGCATCAAGTCTCTCCTGACGCTCTTCGGTAGATTCTTGGGATCTTATGATCCTCAATCTTTTAGCTCCTTTAGAACATTGGGAAAGATTTGACCTCTTTCTAGGCATGGTTATAGTTTTATGGTGAAGATACATAATCAATTAAAATCTAAGTGACTGCTCCCCTACGTTACCGGGTAGACTACCGTGTCACGAAGATAAATGGAAAAGGAAATGAAACACTCAAATAACATAAGCCCGAAGGCATATTTATTCGATAAAAAAAAGGGAGTTTTGGCCAGTAGAGTCAAATTTTCAATGATATACCATCGTCATCGAAAATCAGTCCTAAACTGTTACCGCCTTCACCGCGTGGAGGTACTCTCAGCTTATGTTATTTTATAATTATACAGTGAAATTAGTGATAGCTTTGATTTCCACATCAGATGTTTCTGATCTTCGATTTTTATAAGACAACAGGAAATGCCCATCAGACCGAACAAATTTTGCTAAGACGTCATTCCTATACGTGTTATGGTGTAGCTGGGCTCTTGGAGTTCCACAACAGATGTTCCAGATCTTCAATTTTTATACGTCAACAGAGAGTGCTCATCAGATTGAACAACTTTTGCTAAACGTCATTCCTATATATGTTATAGTGTAGCTGGGCGCTTGGAATTCCATGATAGGTGTTCCAGATCTTCGATTTTTATAAGTCAACAGAGAGTGCTCATCAGATTGAACAACTTTTGCTAAAACGTCATTCCTATATATTTTATAGTGTAGCTGGGCGCTTGGAATTTCACAAAAGGTGTTCCAGATCTTCAATTTTTATACGTCAACAGAGAGTGCTCATCAGGTTGAACAACTTTTGATAAGACGTCATTCCTATATATGTTATAGTGTAGCTGGGCTCTTGGAGTTCCACATCAGGTGTTCCAGATCTTCAAATTTATTCTCTCAGCAGAAAATGCTCATCACGTGGAACAATTTTGGCTACGGTACCATCTTTGTATCTCTTATAGTTTAGCTGGTCTGTTACGGTTCTGCATCAGGTGTTTAAGTTTCCAAGATAAATTATAGCCTATATGTTGCCCAGACTTAATACCTATACAACAAAAGAAAAATCATTCAAATCCGTCCAGTAGTTCCGAAGATTAGCGTGTACAAACAAACAGACAAACAGACACAATTTTTTTTTTGGATTCGTGCTCTCTTACTGTTTCTAAACCCCCCTCAACTATTGTTTTTTTAATATATTCAATGTACAGACACAGTTTTTTTACTGTTTTATTATATGTATAGATAATTATTTGACTCCGTTTAGTTTTTTTTGAAGTCGGTTTTTACTTTTTTAAAGTTTTTTATGTTATAATTTTTAGTGCCACAAATTACAATTACAAATAGTGTACAAATTCTCGGACCAGCACTACAACTAGAACGTCGTCTATATGTATACGATTTGTGTATTTTTTTTTTGTTTTGTTGATTTTTTCAAAAAGTGCTTATTCAATTTCAATAAAATTTATATGGGACCACCTCTGAAGTATGGCCTACTAAACAAAAAAAGAATCATCAAAATCCATTCATAATTGGCGGAGATATCGCATAACAAACAAACAAAAAAAAAACAGACGAATTGAGAACCTCCTCCTTTTTGAAGTCGGTTAAAAAATACCACGTGTCAAGAAAAACCGCAAAAAAAATCTCATCCAATCCAAGATTAAGCTATCAAACGTATCTTTTAAAAGATAAAGTTTCCTATAATGGAAGAAAAGAAACTATATGTTACTCGCACAGGCGTTCAAGGAAAGCTTTCTCGCCGCTTAAATGGCCAATCGTATTACGTCAGTGAGATTATTAGATTTCTTTTTATGTTACGCAATTCTAGTCCTTTTTGAGACGGAAGGACAAGCTTAAGAACTGGTCAAGCGCTAAGTTATTTATCGATGGGCCTTTGTAGTTTGGATATAAATTAATTAATTAAACCTTGAAAAACATGGTAGTTCTTATTAGCAAAATGCTAGGGCGGAGAATTTGTCGCAAAAGTCAAACAGCCAACATTATACTTCTAACCTAAAATAGTTCTGTCTATCCTTCTCCCAACTATGCTAGGGTCAGCCAAGGACTTTGTACGTAGTACTTATTACTTCTATGGGGTCAGCTTCCAGTCTAACCAGCGGTGCGAGCACGGATTCTTTTATCGAGTCGATTCGAGAATGGGTATAGAACCTTTGTGGCATAGCCCCCCCGCTGCCATTTTGATTTTTTTTCCAAGTTGCAGCGCACGATTACACTAACTTATATGGGTAGAGGACACTTAGACAAACAAAAAATATCAGGGATATGGTGCCCTAAACTATCACGTTGCCGAGATATTTGGACTTAAAGATTTTTTTTCAAGACTGCAGCGCACTTTGTAACTGGTAAATATGGATAGAGAACACTCAAACAAACAAAAAATATTCAGAGATAGGGTGCCCTAAAGTGTCACGTTGCCGAGATATTTTGACTTAAAGTTTTTTTATTGCAGCGCACTTTGTAACTGGTAAATATGGGTAGAAGCACAGAACTTATAATAGAAGACACTCAAACAAATCTATACATATAATAAAACAGTAAAAAAACTGTGTCTGTACATTGAATATATTAAAAAAACAATAGTTGAGGGGGGTTTAGAAACAGTAAGAGAGCACGAATCCAAAAAAAAAATTGTGTCTGTTTGTCTGTTTGTTTGTACACGCTAATCTTCGGAACTACTGGACGGATTTGAATGATTTTTCTTTTGTTGTATAGGTATTAAGTCTGGGCAACATATAGGCTATAATTTATCTTGGAAACTTAAACACCTGATGCAGAACCGCAACAGACCAGCTAAACTATAAGAGATACAAAGATGGTACCGTAGCCAAAATTGTTCCACGTGATGAGCATTTTCTGCTGAGAGAATAAATTTGAAGATCTGGAACACCTGATGTGGAACTCCAAGAGCCCAGCTACACTATAACATATATAGGAATGACGTCTTATCAAAAGTTGTTCAACCTGATGAGCACTCTCTGTTGACGTATAAAAATTGAAGATCTGGAACACCTTTTGTGAAATTCCAAGCGCCCAGCTACACTATAAAATATGTAGGAATGACGTTTTAGCAAAAGTTGTTCAATCTGATGAGCACTCTCTGTTGACTTATAAAAATCGAAGATCTGGAACACCTATCATGGAATTCCAAGCGCCCAGCTACACTATAACATATATAGGAATGACGTTTAGCAAAAGTTGTTCAATCTGATGAGCACTCTCTGTTGACGTATAAAAATTGAAGATCTGGAACATCTGTTGTGGAACTCCAAGAGCCCAGCTACACCATAACACGTATAGGAATGACGTCTTAGCAAAATTTGTTCGGTCTGATGGGCATTTCCTGTTGTCTTATAAAAATCGAAGATCAGAAACATCTGATGTGGAAATCAAAGCTATCACTAATTTCACTGTATAATTATAAAATAACATAAGCTGAGAGTACCTCCACGCGGTGAAGGCGGTAACAGTTTAGGACTGATTTTCGATGACGATGGTATATCATTGAAAATTTGACTCTACTGGCCAAAACTCCCTTTTTTTTATCGAATAAATATGCCTTCGGGCTTATGTTATTTGAGTGTTTCATTTCCTTTTCCATTTATCTTCGTGACACGGTAGTCTACCCGGTAACGTAGGGGAGCAGTCACTTAGATTTTAATTGATTATGTATCTTCACCATAAAACTATAACCATGCCTAGAAAGAGGTCAAATCTTTCCCAATGTTCTAAAGGAGCTAAAAGATTGAGGATCATAAGATCCCAAGAATCTACCGAAGAGCGTCAGGAGAGACTTGATGCTGTTCGAGAACTGCAACTCGCTCCGTGGAAACCTCTTCAGATCGCGAAGCACGCCTGCGTTCTTAGCGAATTTACGCATCTACATCCAGGTCTCTAGAGACCAGTGAAGAATATGATGCGCGTCTGACCGCTGATCGTGAACGTCATGCATTGTCTCGCGAGTCGGAGAGGTTCACGGAAAGAGAATTACGCATTAGTTCTCAGCGTATATACACATCTATTTCGAGGTCTCTAGAGACAAGTGCGGAACGTGATGCGCGACTGACCGCTGATCGTGAACGTCACGCATTGTCTCGCGAGTCGGAGAGGTTCACGGATAGAGAATTGCGCTCGAGTTCCAAGCATATCTACGCATCGACTTCTAGGTCTCTACAGACAAGTGGGGCACGTGATGCGCGACTGACCGCTGATCGTGAACGTCACGCATTGTCTCGCGAATCGGAGACGTTCACGGATAGAGAATTGCGCTTGAGTTCTCAGCGTATCTACGCATCAACTTCTTGGTCTCTAGAGACAAGTGCGGAACGTGATGCGCGATTGACCGCTGATCGTGCAAGTCGTGCATTGTCTCGCGAATCGGAGACGTTCACGGATAGAGAATTACGCTTAAGTTCCAAGCGCATCTACGCATCGACTTCAAGACAAGTGGGGAACGTGATGCGCGACTGACCGCTGATCCGTGAACGTCACGCATTGTCTCGCGAATCAGAAACGTTCACGGTTAGAGAATTGCGCTTGAGTTCTCAGCGTATCTACGCATCGACGTCTAGGTCTCTAGAGACAAGTGCGGAACGTAATGCGCGACTAACCGCTGATCGTGAACGTCACGCATTGTCTCGCGAGTCGGAGAGGTTCACGGATAGAGAATTGCGCTCGAGTTCCAAGCATATCTACGCATCGACTTCTAGGTCTCTAGAGACAAGTGGGGCACGTGATGCGCGACTGACCGCTGATCGTGAACGTCACGCATTGTCTCGCGAGTCGGAGACGTTCACGGATAGAGAATTGCGCTTGAGTTCCAAGCGTATCTACTCATTGACTTCTAGGTGTCTAGAGACAAGTGGGGAACGTGATGCGCGACTGACCGCTGATCGTGAACGTCATGCATTGTATTGCGAGTCGGAGACGTTCACGGATAGAGAATTGCGATTGAGTTCTCAGCGTATCTACGCATCTGCTTCTAGGTCTCTAGAGACAAGTGCGGAACGTGATGCGCGACTGTCTGATGATCGTGAACGACATGCGTTGTCTCGCGAATCGGAAACGTTTACCGATACAGAATCACGCTTGAGTTCTCAGCGTATTCGTACATCTACTTACAGGTCTTTTGAAACGAGTGATGAACGTGATGCGCGACTAACTGCTGATCGAGATTATCCTACATTGTCCCGAACACGCACACAATAAAATATTCATAATCGGTTAGAAAGTGAGAGAGAAAGAATTGCTGGAGTACGGCATGAAGAGACAGAAAAAGAGCGCAACGAACGTTTGAATTCTGATCGACTTCGACATTCTCTGAACAGAAATTTGGATATCATCTGAAGAATCGGATGTGGACCAGCTAAAGTATAAGAGATATAAAAATGGTGCCATAGCAAAAATTATTCCCAAGAAGAGCATTTTCTGCTGTGAGAATAAATTTGAAGACCTGGACACCTGTTGTGGAACTCCAAAGCCCAGCGACACTATAACATATATAGGAATGACTTCTTAGCAAAAGTTGTTTAGTCTGATGGGCATTTCCTGTTGACTTACAAAAATGAAAGATCTGGAACGTCTCGAATCGTCTCGCGCATCCCGTTGTTTTCCCGTCCCCGGGCTCTTAGAATTCAACATCAGACGTTTCAGATCTTCGATTTTGACGACCCCGTTGTCGCTGACATAAGCAACAGGATCCGCGTACGAAGTCGCGGGCAGAAGCTAGTCTTTTAATAAAACTATCAGTTTCAGAAGTCGGTGTTCTACGCTGAAACAAATTGAATGCACCGACTTCTGAAACTGATAGTTTTATTAAAAGATAATTATTTTACTCCGTTTAGTTTTTTTTGAAGTCGGTTTTTACTTTTTTAAAGTTTTGTTAGTATTTTATTTCTTTGTGTGTATGTACAACCAAAGAGATACAGGTAACTAATTATATTCGTATTTTAACAGAGTAAGGGCGTTTCTGTACTCACTCGTATTCAATTCATAATCGTGTTTTTTTACGAATATCATAAAAAAGGATCCGAAATTGACGAAGGACTCTTCTGCACCTTTCTCTCTTCCTTTCTGATTCTACTATTCACGAACGTTTCGTAGGCAGAGATCGCGTTAAATTGTGAAATTCAATAAATACTTTGGGTTAATTAATATACATAGATACAAAAAAATATACATGAAAGATAAATAGAAATATATACACACACACTTTTAATATCTCTTCTATAAAAAATAATTAGAAAGAAATATTTCATAATCATTCGCCTTGTTATTTTCCTTATTTTGTAAAGGAGACGACAACATTCTTCAATTGTTTTCCTGTAAAAAACATTTGAGAAATCCTCGTTCTATAAAACTAAATTACAACAATTTCCTGCTTAAATATGATTTTCAAAGGCGAGGCCACGGGAAGGCCATTTCTCAAAGTCCTAAAACGAACTGAGGCCATTCCAAATTCTTCACTAGTTGCAAATTTATGGCCTTTGTACTGGACTTGAGTTTGGACTCAAATATTCCAAGAATTAGTATAATTACAATTACTGGAACTAACTTTGAAGTGCAGCTTTTAATAAAAAGTCAATTAAAATAAGTCCTCTCTGATGGAGTTTTTAATAAATTGGAAAAATTAAAAGCCTACATTTCTGTATTGGAAAATGATAAAACAGATCGTATAAACTGATTTTCGTTTCATGGAAATCACTCTAGCTTGGTTTTATACATATTGGAACTATGTACGTATTACTTTATGTACACAATCGTAATTTTACAGGCACTTTGAAGAGAATATTTTCCGTAAAATAACTGAGGAGTGTCTAATCAAAAGTCGCCATTTTCCAAAAAAAAAACGTTTTTTCTTTCAGTGTAGATTTTTTTAAATCGTATCTATTTCCTATATCAGACTGCACGAAAAGTGACTATTTCTCTATGAAAAAGGTACTTAAAATTCTTAATATTGGTCAAAACAAGCTATTAACTAAGTATAATAAGACTTAAATTTTTGGTCATTTCTGAACAATAGTTTTTGGTGTAAATAGCCCTTCTTGATCAGACAGTCCTCAATTTTGTCCTTTTATGCAAACGTCAAATCGGACCTATTCGGTATGTATAGTATTTTTTTCGTATTTTTTTTTTTCGTAATCATTAGGCTATTTTAAGAAACTAATTTGAATATTTTGGTTTACTACGCTGTAGTTATTATTTAATTATTTTTTAAACTTTTTTAAGTGTGCCGATTCTATGACGTCACTAAATAGTTTTGATGTTGATTTCCTTTACAACATTTAGTTAGAGAGTTAGTTTTTAGCTTTGAGGTTAATAAGTTGATACCTTGATTAAAATTGATATTCAGATACTTATTTTTATAATGAAGACTCTGAATCGAACGTATTTAACGAAATTTAGAGGTCAAATAGAAGTCAAGCGTGTTCGTGTATTTATGTAAAAATCTTCACCATCTTATAATTTCAAGAGCTGGAAATAGCAAAATAAGGTTTAAAAGATTATTAACGTTTCGAAATGGTTTTGGAATCAGCATAAGTTAACTTTTACTTTAGGTACCTACATAACAAATTACGTTGTTCGGAGTATAGAAAAAAAAAATCAACTGCATGGAATTCTACTTTATGATAGTTTCTCTTAGATGATCTCTCAAATAATAGCTGTTTAATAATACGTGCCTAAGAGAATACAGGGGGTAGGGAGATAAACGCAGGGAGTGTGGGGGAATAAACAAACTCCCTCTACAAACATATTAAACTTGTATTCAAGTACATTTTTAATTTACACATTTCTCGGTAGCCACCGACGACGCGCTTGTAAATAAAAATCTCATATTTCATAAGGAAAATGTGGTGGATATTTTTAATTACATTTTACATACTTTCCACTACTGGTTTTATTAATTACGTATGTGGCAATGTTTTATTTTAATTAAGTTTAAGCGCAATTTACAGCTAAGCAATGGTTTGGTGTACTTTTTCGATAAAGAAATTGATTTTCCTTTTCAAAACCTCAATAGGTTTGGAAAATAATTGTGGCAGAATTTGACAGTTCTCAAAACAAAACTTATTTTTATTATATCCGAACATCTTCCATCACACGCTATCGTAGATTGTCTGAAATTATAATACCTACACTCAGGCATTGTACAGAAAGCTACCCGAAACTGTCAAATTTTCCCAATCAACCTTGAACCTAATGCTTTTACGATAAAGATAAAAATCTATTAAAGAAAAACAGATTGTAGTAGCTTATGTGCGGATGTCTGTACATTTAGTCAAGGTATTTAAAATTAATTAATTTAAAAAAAGCCTTCTGGGCACTTTACCAGTAGACAGCGATGCGATGCATAGGAATATATGGATGCCCTATTTTTATTTTCTATATTTAAATTTATTTTTAGTTTATAGTTTTATTACGATACCTATATATTTTTCTTTATTTGTATTTACTTTTATTTGTAAACATTGTTTGTGTAAATAAAATAAAAAAGTAATCCATTTAATTAATATACCTAAAGCCCCGTCCCCACTAGGAACATTTGTCGAGCGACATGTGTCCCCGGTGACATTGGGCGATGTCGGGCGACGTCGGACGACATCGCCGCGACATTGTTGAAACTGTTCCTTGTCGCACAGTCGATGAAGAGTAGTGATAGAAGCCTCGTCCCCACTAGGAACATTTGTCGAGCGACATGTGTCCCCGGTGACATCGGGCGACGTGGGGCGATGTAGGGCGACGTCGCCCGATGTCTCCGGGGACACATGTCGCTCGACAAATGTTCCTAGTGGGGACGAGGCTTTATTCTATCTTAATCTTAATCATTTAAAAAAATGTACAGGGTGTAAACGAATTCATGTAATTCCTTAAAATCACATGATCTACTACTGGTGTAGACAGGCCCCGCACGGGATTTAGAATGATGTTTTTTTTTTATTTTTTTCATTCGGCTTTGATACCGATCGTATACCACCTATTTAATAAGGATTAAGAAAAAAAAATTATATTTATTTGAACATTTCGATGCCACGCATAAATTAATGAAAGTACGACGCGACACGGCTGGCAGGAACGACTAAAGCGATATCACTCTTTGCAGTCAGATAACTCAAGACTCTAAAATGACTCAGAAATAGAAAACCATTTTTTTTTTCTCGTAGTTTGAATTTTACACGAATTCGTTTACACCCTGTATACTTGTTAACCAGAATTAAAATACTCATCTAAACCAATATTTTGACGAAAGAGGCTGAACCTCACAACACAGGGGATCCTAGAGTGGGGTTCAGTGCTATAGTAATAATTATTTCTTGATTTGAATAAATTATTATTATTTAAAAACTGAAAAACTTACCATCAAAAATAGAATGAGCTCCCAGAAAACAAAGAATTTATCCCGTCAATCCTTACTAATATTATAAATGCGAAAGTAACTTTTTTTTTATTTGGTATGGCTTTGCTCTTGACTCTGGTCAAGGTCAGAGGTGACAGAGACAAAGTCTACGATGGAGCGAGCTTACCAGAAGAAGCCTGTTCACTCTAACTTTGAAGAGAGAAATCTGTCTGTCTGTCTGCCATTACTACTAAACTACTGAACCAATTTTGATGAAACTTGGTACAGAGATAGTCTGGAACCCGGAGAAGAACTTAAGTTACTTTTATCCCGAAAAACGCGGATTACGCGAAGCCGCAGGCGACCTGTAGTAGGAATTTAAAACAGTAAATGTCCCTTGAAAAAGCATTTGTCTAGAGAACTCTTAGGCGTCATTTACAGAGACGCGGGGCGTCGCGCGTCGCGTTGTGCGGCGCGGCCCGCACTGAATTCAAACATATGGCGTTGTATGAGAGCGTTTACGGAAAGCGATTTTACACGCGTTTGCTTGAAATGCAGGCGGAGCCCGCGGATGGCATCGCCGCGTCGCACGCGACGTTTATCGCGACGGCGCACGCAGCGTTGCGACCAGCTATTCCTGCAATTCTCCGTCCACTGTAAAACGTAGCGTCTACCGCGGCGGGGCCTCGCACGCGCCGCATTTTCATAAACAACATCGTACATAAATATGTTTGTGTTTGCGCGTGTGATGATGCGGGCCGCTGCACGCGCCGCCCGCTCCGTAAACAGAAAAATCGTACGACGCGCGGCGAGACGCTTCGTCGCACGCGACGCGCGACGCCCCGTGTCTCCGTAAATGAGGCCTTAAATTTACAAAAGTCACTGTAGCAGATTGGTATCATAGCCTTAGAGTGTCAGTCATATTTCATTTTATTTCATTTTATCTTATTTGATTTGTAGGGCATTTTTATTTTCACGTAATTTCTTTAAATACCTAAGTGCGAGTTTCTTGTCTTCAATTTTAAGTTTATTGTGTGTTTTTGTTTGTAAATTCTTTTTTTTTTTTTGTTGAATGTCGTGTGCGCGTATATTTTATAATGTTATTTTAAATTTCAGGGGCCAGCTTAAAATCAGTGTTGTACACTAGCACAGCGAATACTGAGCTTGACCCCTTGTTACACTTTCTAATTCGTTAATGTTCTATGTTTATGTAATTTGTGTATGTGTCACAAAAATAAATGGTTTAAATGGTAAAAACCGTGAAAGCTTAAAACATAATTTATAATAGCATAAGATATCTAGACTTTCTCCTTCTCTAAAACTAAGACAAAACCCAAATCGGATCTCAACATTAAACGAAATTCATGCTGTATTACTAAGCATCTAAATATAATTACTTAATTAGAAACACAAACGAAGGATTAACAATACAAATAAGACTGCTGCCACAAACGTAGTTATTTTGATTCAATCCTCTCTGGTTTCAACAGAAATGTTGGTGAAATTCAATAAGTATATCTAAACTGTAACTAGGCTATAAGGTTATTCATTCGGCGGTTGAATGTGGCTAACGAGTGAAATCATAGATGTTGATTTGATGTTACATTTCGGATTCTATGGCATAATATGTTTATTGTTGCCAACATTGATGTAGAAGCACATGGAGATGGTCAGCGCTCAAAAATGTCATAATCGTAATCATTTATTGCATTCATGTAGTTTATAAGTTGTTACAAGTATATTTGGTTTCATACATGAACCCTGCTAGGGCACAGCAATATAAAAGTATAAAGTGCTACAGTATCACAATAATAAAACAAACCACTGTGCATAAACACAATACTATTTTTAACATGTTTTTCATGTGTTATTTAAATAAGTAACCGTCATGATAATTATATATTATAGGATAGGGTAAGAACAATTAATTGGTCATCATTTCCATTCATAAATTAAAATAAGATAAAAAAATTAAATTAAAAATAGTGAACATTATTAATCATAAAATAAAATAGCATAGTAAGTCAAATTTGGAGGTGCTGTGTGTATTGTGTACAGGTATGAGTTTCATTTTCAAAATTTACTTATCGTCAAAGAATTCTTTTAGAGTATAGGTAATACGATTTTAATATAAGGTAGTTTTGGAGACTTTATAAATTTATTTTCGTACTCTAAGTCCTTAATTGAATTTGAAAGCTTATTGTATATTTTCACACACATGGCTAAAGGTTCTGAATAGAACATAGTTAATTTTGAGCTTGGTAAGGCTAATTTATTCATGTATTGGCGTCTAACACTGCGATGTTGTGGACCAAATATAGACTTTTTAGTGAAAATGAAGATAAAGGACCTTGAGTCATTTTGGTCCAATCCCCCTACAGTGATAAAACCTGTGTCATATGAAAGCTATTGGGGTACCGTTTATTTCATACTATGGTGGTTATATCAAAATCGAGCGCGAACATGGTGTTTGGGGACATATCAAAACTGAGAATGTTGTCCTTCCGGTTGTCTGGAAGGTATTTTTTTGATTATTTTTAGCAAGGGTATTGTCTGTATTTTAGTCAAATGAAAGCAAAAATATTAATAAATGTACAATAAAAAAATACAAAGTTTTTTTATAGTAATATAATACTCATTAACTTACTCTCCTTAAAGGAGACCTGTGCCTGCAGTGGGACGTATATGGGTTGTTGATGATGATGATGACCCACTAACTGGCAAAAAATGAATTAATATCTCTATCACATCGTCACTTATTACTATCAGGTGGAGTTGTGGTCAAACGATTGTCAATTATTAACAAATAAAATGTACCAAAACGCCCTGTTCGCGCTCGATTTTGACTTAACCGCCATAGAATAAAATAAATCGTACCTACCCCAATAGTTTTCATATGGTATAGGTTTTATAACTGTTGTGGGGATTGGACCAGGTCCCATATATTTTTGCCCAAGGTCCTTTACGTGGAATCTTCGTATGTCGAAAAGTTAACTCTTGTGATGCCGAAATAGCATTAAAATTATTTTTTTGGTATTTCTAAGTTTCTATGGCTGTGTGCTTTAGCGCGCTCTGGTGATGTATGTAAACGCAGGACAGTTTTTTCGTGAATTTTCACTAGATCCTTGGTCCAATCTTATATTAACAAATTATCTCCAGTTTCTGAAAAGCTGATCAACGCAAAACTTTACTAACGGGCGATATTAATAAATGTAATAAAATGAACTCAATCCAAAATCCCTGTCGTAAACGAAATTATTTTATATCAAATACGTACATCAATCCAGAGATTTTAAATTGAAATCGGTTATTAATATCGGCTGTTAGTAATCAATTGTCAAAACCATGTAAATTTATGTAATTATAAAAAAATGTGCTAGCGTGCGAATCATATCTATCGAGTTTTTTTTTTGCGATTTTGTATATACTCTCTTTAGTAAATCTTTCAGTAACCGGGAATTAATATTTTTCAACACTCAAGCATTATCCGTTTGAGATACGGGCAAAACTTGTACAGAATTACGAGCGATGCAAAATGTCTCATGGATTGGCAAAGGCATGAACGCAAAACGAAATCAGATCACAGCATCACCATAAGTACTCATCACAACCAATCAGAACAAATTACATTGGAAGTAACAATAATGTCAAACACATTTTAACCAATGGAATTGTTTAGCAACGATGGCGCCATAAGTTCTCCAGTTCCTACCCCATTCGAATGACAATCGGGATCAATGGCTTATAAGGCTTTCCGATACGCGGAGGGTACTCGAAATGTAGAGAAAATTCTCTTATTTGACATCTACCAACTTTTCTCGATTTAATAAATGGAGGGATCTTCGTGTATACAACATTGCTTCTTTCTTCAAGCCCTTTTCCAACTTTAATGGGGTAGGCTGCTACTCTAACCAGCCTCTCGATTCAGAGCCTTTTCGATAAGCACTTGTCGACCAATTCGGATTGTCATCTCGTTCCGTCCACGATTCTCGTAACAAGACACAAAGAGTTAGCTTACCAAACTGTCGACAACTAACTAATCAAACTGCATTCTAATTGCGCAACACACTCGTTATCGCTTTGATTTTGACAGGTCAACAATTTCCATAGCAATGATATTGTTTTTGACACATTAACTGTCATGATTGATGTTGGTTCCGTTACACAATTGCCGCGCCGTTCTGAATCAGGAGACAGGGGCCCAATTCCCCTAAAATAAATTGTTGCCAAACGCAATCGAACCACAACCGTCAGTCAGTTTTTGTTTTCGAAAACTTTCAAAATGATTGATTTTGTTTTTTGTGTCAAACAATTTGATAGCTTTTGAAATTGAGAACTTTCTGAATGAACGGTTCGGCCTTGGTTCGGTTGTGATTTATCAAGATTTATTTTAGGAGAATAAGGCCCCTGATGCGGTTGAATACCTGGGCGGTTCAATAAGTACCCGTGTTTGAAGACAGTTTACGTTGCTAAGGCAAGTTGGTGTTACCATCGTGTGCTGTCATTTATAAAAAGCTGCCAAAATCATTTTGATGCTGATTCATAGATAAGTTTTGATTTTACAGCAATTTCAGTAAGTCGTGTAACGTAGTTTTCGGCAAGATAGAAAAAGTGCTGTATCGTTTAGTGATTCGCTTTCTAGTTTTGGATAGAAAAACATATGAGGAGATAAAACCGAAGTTGGTTGCTGTTTATGGGGACCCTTCGCCATCTATGACTACAGTCAAATATTGGTTTTATGAATTTAAACGTGGTCTAACATTCGTTTTTGATGAGGAGCGCCTAGGATGCCCGACAGATGGGTTACTGAGGAAATCATTGAAAAAGTCCACGACATGATTCTCACTGATAGACGAACGAAAGAGTGCGCAGTAGAGAAGATTGTAGGTGTTGCGACGGGAACGTTAATTAATATTTTACCTGATAAGTTGGCGATGAAAAAGTTATCACCCCCATGCGTGCCGCGATTGCTCACGGCGGACAACAAGTGGGCGCGGCTCTCAACTTCGAAACTGCGTATGGACCAATTTAAGTGAGATCCGAAGTACTTTTTTGCGGAGTGTTGTCACCTGATGAGACCTGGATTCATCATTAGATACCGGACACCAAGCAACAATCAAAACAATGGGTTACTCCCCGAGAATTTGCTCCAAAGAAAGCGAAGACGGTTCCATCGGCCGAAAAAGTTATGGCGACGATTCTTTGGGATGCGAAGGGCGTCATATTTCATGGACTTCGAGGATACAGGAAGAACGATCACTGGACAATACTTCAGTAATTAGACCGTTTTGACATGAAATTAAAGGAGAGAATGCTTTGGCAAAGAAGAAAGAGTTGTTTCACCACGACAACTCAACAAGCACATTCATCCGAAGTTGTCGCCGCCAAACTGAATAAATTGTGTCATGAATTGCTACCGCATCCCCTGTATACGCCCGACCTGGCTCCCTGCTATTTCTACTTGTTCACAAACCTAAAGAAATGACTCACGGGGAAAAGAAATAGCTGAAATGAGGAGGTCATCGTCGAGACAGAGGCATATTTTTGAGTGTTTAACAAATATTATTTTTTTGATGAGTTAAAAATATGGCAGGGCCATTGGAAGAAGTTTATATCTCTAAAAGAAGACTACGAAGAGAAATAAAAAAAAGATTTTGAAAAAAATTTGATCTTCATTCCTAACACAGGTACTTTTTGAACCGCCCTCGTACCAGTATTTTCCATGGAGCGACTGCCATTAGACCTCGCAACCCAGTTAGGTACTGAGCAATACCGACACTACGCTTAGTGCATATAAACGTAGAAAGCGGGTTGTCAGCACCGATCTGCCAGCGCTTGTTGGTGCTGGTCCGCGCAGTTAGTCGGCGCAGATAGTCTCTAAACTGTGTGGCGAACCAGCGCCGACAAGCTCGCGAACTTCGCCGACAAGTTCCGACCTGGGGGCTTAGACAAAGTAATAATTTAGAAACGATAACGAAGTTCGAAAAGACTAAAATGTATGGGATTGACATAAGCCGCGTTAAGTCACGTGGTCAATCGTCATCGTTATCGCAAGTTGGTAGACAATGTTATACTTCGAAACGAAACGATAAAGAAACTATTTGTTTATCGTGGTTATCCGTCATACAAATGCGTAGACAAGCAGCGCTTTTAGTAAAGCAATCGACACAACGATCGCGACAATAGAGACGATGACGAATTTAGATATCGTTTCGCTACGAAGCGATGTTACTTTGTCTAAGGACCCTGCTCCTATCAGCGCTGGTAAGCCGCCATTTGTTGCTGTATTTGCAAGGGAGCAAGGCGTATTTTTGTTAAAAAATGCCAGCCCCTGCTTCTACCCGCTTCCTTCATGTAGCGGTTACCTGCACGGACCAGTACCGATAAGCGTTAGTAGGTCGGCGCTGGTTACCCGTTTCGTTTATGTATACGCCCTTAGACTAGTTGTCAGACTTTCAATGTCCGATTGCCATAGATATTCGTATGACAACCGTAGTTTACCGTGCTCTCCAAGGCAGCACTGCAACAAAATCAAATTATCTTTCAAATCTTATCATAAACAGACCTTCTCTGCCCACCATCTTTAAATTATAGCCCTTGACGCACGCAGTTGAGGGCAGCGGCTAGTTAGCCGCTAAATTCAATTTCAACGCGAGTCTATTAGCCGACCCTCCCTGGAATTATGGTGCAGTGAACGAGAAATACGCTAAGTAATTGGATAGGATCGCAATCTATTATTATTGCTGTGTTGCTGTTATTTAACTTTCAAACTGGAACTGGCGAACCAATATGCTGGTAAACTTGAAATTTTAGTAGAATGAAACACATGAATATTTCGTTGTAATATATGTACCTATGTCAAATATATTGTGGGCATGTTATATATAGAAAATAAAACCAACATAGACTCTCCACCACTGAGAGTACTTATATTTGGGTTATTGGTTAGTAACATGAGCAAGGTCACAATATATTAATTTACACAAGAACTGAAAAATAATAAGGACAAGCTAGTCTGATAGTAAAGGTCAGACTTCTTCGGCTGATCCACAAGGAAAGCGAGCTACGTCGAATGACAGCATCTTTTATAACATCGGATGCGTTGATCCATGACGACGACTACCCTTCTTTCTATCTTTAAAACGTTGTCCAATGTTTCCAGCTACCAGCACTATAACTCTCTTTAAGAGATAGAGAGAGGTCTATATCCAGAAATGGAATACCGTAGACTAGAATAAAGAGATGGTTTTGTTATGGATAAGAAACCAGCTGTAGAAAACATCGTGAGGAAACCTGCACACCTGAGAGGGTTCCAGAAAGTTCTCGATGGTTTTTTAAAACTATTGTTTAACTTGTTCGCGTTTGATCTCAGTCGCACCTGATGGTATACGCAGACAGGGTCTAAGATGGAACACACGAATCCAAGCAGCAAAGATATAAAGGGATTCTTCTATACCCCTCTGGCTATCACATTCACACGACGGAACACAGTAAACTGCTTGGCGCCTGACTTTAATACGAGGGTGGTAGCTAGCCAGGCGGACAGTATAGATCAAGCAAGTGTGGGTAGTCTGCCAACCCACATCAAGCTAGCGCGTGGATTTAAGGTCTTCTCATTTCCAGAAGAGGCCGATACCCAGCAGAGGGACAGTAATTCTATAACAGTATTTCTATTGAAATATGAATATTAAAATAATAATCAAATATTAAATCAACTCAACGTGATAAACTATTGGTACCTCCTTTAATTTTACACTTTCTTACATCTTTCAGACAGCAGAACAATGAAACAATGAGCCTTTACAAAATCCTTCACAAAATCGTTCAATACTCAAAAACAAAGCAAGGCTTTGTTTTACAACTCTCTTAACATTTACGATCGTCGATTTATATGGGATGTATACATATTAAGATTTTAGTGTTATCTTTATTCGTTCAATAGAACGTGCTGTCATGCGCCGGCAATTTGCGGAGATTGCGTGAAGTTAAGTGTTTCTGTATAGTTAGGTATACTAAGGGCTTTATTACAGTGGCGATTTGCGAGCGAGTTCAAAGCGAGGTGAGAGCGCAGCGGGCTCGCCGCGAGTTCGCAGGGAGCGCACCGTGAGGCTATATCATAGTGGCGATTCACGGGCGAATTCAAAGCCAGGCGAAAGCGCAGCGGGCTTGCTGCGAGTTCGTAGCGAGAACGCATTTTGGCTCCTCGTGAGTTCACGGCGAGCCCGCAGCGCTTTCGCCTCGCTACCATACATAGTAGACCGGTTTGCTATATATATAGCGTATAGTGTAAACGTCATGCTATAAAGTTATAGCTTACGACGCAATATGCTCTACTTTAGCGAAATAGTATAGCGTAGTCTGAACTGTGCTTTAACCATTATTATATTCCTACCTAAAGTGATCAATTTTCAACTTAATTTATCAACAAACACGGTAGGTGTTTAACTTATTGATAATATCAATATTGTTGGTTTAGTGACCTAATATGGTGCACGCGATGCTTAGTAAGGCCTTTTACGCCTAGCAATAGAAAGTGGCATTGACACTTAGGGCTATTGTTCAAGGATTTGAACTGTAGAAGTTAATTTGTTCTTTGAAAGGCCAATTACCTATAACAAAAAATTGAGTTCTATTGTATAGTTTATAATCAGATCTCGACGCATGAAATTTAGGTGATTAAATATCATAACAGACCATTACATGACGCCTGTATCCCCGAAGGGTTGGGCAGAAGTGTATAACACACCCCCATTTCGCCGTTATGTATTAAGTCCCATGTAATAGAGGGCGAGCCTATTGCCTTCAACCGGGCGAAAATCCAGACTCCGGGCTGCTACTAAGACATTCCACACGGAAAAACTCAATTACATTTTGCCCGACCTGTCGATCGAATCCAGGACTGGCTGTCAGGCATCTTAAATATTTGAAAGAACAAACAAAATAGTGATGATGAATAAAAAAATAAGCTGATGATGAAGGCAGATTTAAATCTTTTCAAATCTTGTCGAATAGAAAATTACAGGACATTGTGATTTGTATTTTTTATGCCGTGGATAACAAATAGTTTACAAAAACTTTTCATAATAAATTGTATTTTTCATTCTTTAACAACAGTTTTAATGGTGCAATAAAACCTATGTGCTGTCAAATATATCTAAGTCTATCTACATTAATTTTAGTGAAACCTTTTTGGTAACATACTTGATATCAAAATGCTAAGCATTTTTTTTGATGTATCAGTTACTGGCCATTTGCCGTCAAAATTATTAAAAGATGCCATATAAGTTTTCTTTTTAATTATTTCTTTCTTTATAAAAATGGCTTTTCTTATTTAATAATAATAATAATTAAATTCATTTATTCAGATAACCAAGATCCATAATGTTAGTAGCGATTTACAAAGAACTATGTTAATATGACATATTATATGCATTAATTCCAATCACATTAATTATATGTATTAATAATTAATTAATCATACAATTAAAATCATTGATATCAGATATTGTATGTCCATAATGTGTTAGTAGCATTGAACTTAAATTTATGTTAATAAAAAAATAAAAATTCTTAATACATTAATCCATTTTCATAATTCCAATAAAATAATCAATTCAAATCAAATATCATAAAATATGCAGTTTGATAAACCTATCCCACACTGCCGACTCTGGTCTTTCAGCGATCATCCTTAGGATTCTGTTGTTACTACCCCTAATTCGACGAATCAGTGAGGCTGACTTCTTGCGCATTAATGCATAAAAGTCATCCACTACCGCGTCTGCAAACATGCCCGAGGCACTGCAGAATCGAGGAAGTCTCAACAGAATCCTAAAGGCGTTATTGTACTGAACTCTTAGAGCATTGTAAGCCCGCCGCGTGTAGTTGGTCCATAGGGCACTAGTGTAAAAGCTTTGGCAGTAGGCTCTGAACAAAGTTACCTTTACTTTCGCTGTACACTTTGCAAACCTATGCACCAACATGTTCGCGCGCACTGACAATGCCCTTCTCTCTCGCTCAATATCTGCGTCATCATTTAAGGTTATTAATATTCTAACAAAACCAGCCTGTTTTGTTTAAATACATAAGTATCACAACCTTTTTTCTATTCACGGTCAAAATAATGTTTTTATAATCTTTATTTTTCCCAAGGAATATTAGAAAGATTATCCGTACTCCGCGATTTTTCTGTTTACAATCCTGTTTATGCTTGCTTGATTTTAAATAAACGATCAAAACCCACCTTAAATAAGGTCCTTACTATGATCTTTCATCCCACCCTTATTCGTAAAAGTAACCCAAAAATTTCACACTCTTTAACGAACAATGATAGTCTTCATCTTACATAACTTTGACCTTAACCTTCGTCGAAGGACGAAAAAGAATGTGACGAAGGAACTACAATGAACAGCCAAGCTTTTTATTTACTTAGCAAAATGTTTTGGCAATACAGTGCACATATTTCTATAGAAAATACCTACATAGAATAGAAAATAAAGGGACATGTCGGAAAAGTGTTTTTCCGGTGTTATGTGTTCCATTTTGGTATTCTATTATTATAACTTCGCATGTTAACGTTTTTATTTAAATAAAGAAATGGCGTAAACCTTGATACATTTCCGTAAGCCTTTTTTTTTCAACAATTAGTTTTCATAGGAATATAATATTTGAAAACAATTTTAAACTGTTAAATGAAATTAAAGATGATTTGCATTAATACACTTAAAAATGAACTGAATTCAGGTTTACAAAGTAACTATAGGTACTGTTGATATGCTACATAAATAAATATTCAAGGGAGGGAATGGGGTTCTAGGGAGGCAAAATGTCTCTCCTTAATACAGGTTGCTCAGCAACCTAGCCAGGAGAAAAGCAGCTCACTCAAAAAAAATGTTATTTACTACGCTCATTTACCAAAAGTACCTACTACAAATACATAAAGCAATAAAGTATATATTTATTGTATCTCTTTATGTTCACGGCTCATCTTCCGTGCGGAAGACGTCCGGTCCTTTGGAAGGCATACGGGGGACACAGGTCCAACGCGTAAAGGCCCCTTTGAGAACTTTAATCTAAAACGGGATGGGGCACCAACCGGGGATTATCCACTGCTTCACTATTGAAGTACAGTCATGGACCGTCCCAGGCGGGTGAAAAACGATTGTAAAATATGGTAAAAAAATATCTGGTCTATGGGAAGGGATGTTTAGTGGACTGGTTAACTTCTATTGCCGGAAGAAAACGGCGTCTGCCTTTCAAGTTTAAGATTTAAATGTGTTGGCAGGTGGTGACTCGCCAGCTCACTAGCTGGGCCCCCTGAAAAGCCGCCAGTACATAGGCGAAGGGGGCAACAACGTGTGAGCGGATAAAGTATTTATTATTATTCTCTACTTATATATCCAATCAAATATCAAGGCAAGTTGCGCAAATCACGCCTTTTTTGGTAGGAACTGTATGTCCCACTGTAGGGAAAAGACCTCCCCTTTTGCCTTCCAAACCTCTATTTTGTGCCATTTCGGTACGTGCATACGCTATTAAACATAATTTCAGACAAATTAGACCCATTTCAGCAAGGAAATGTACAGAAATAAGCAATATGTTTGCTTCTAGAAGGGATTCAGCACATTATTATGCTGTTTTGAACCTTAACGGTCGATCAAGATGAGCTAAAACTCTATTTCGTCGACTTGCAAATTTAAAATCTCCTATGTGAAATTTTTGTAGAAAATGAGCTTTTCAAAAATTCGAATAGCACTTTTATAGCGTTAGCGTTTAAAAAACTCCCATGTGAACATCTTCATAATTCAAAGACGTACATCTCATTTTAAAAATATCCTTAGTGTCCATTACATTACTTTGTTCATCAAAACGTTAGTTTTTCTGGGAAAGATACTTTTTACACATAGGAGATTCTAAATTTGCAACGACGATTTGTAAAAATGGTTAAAAAAATATCGCGTTTTGGCTCTTTAGTCTAAATTAATATTTATAGAATGGAGTGTAAATCTGCAAAAACAGCTTACAGTTATTAATTCAATCCTCAACGAAATTTAAAATGAACCATCGTTCTGGAAGCTTTGTACAAAATCAGATTATATGAAAACATTGATTTAATAATAAACCCTCGTTTGACCCAAATTAAATGAGGTTACAATCAAATGAGTTTGTTAAAATTATTGCGGCAATTTTTTCTTAATTTTTAAAACCAACTGGTATCGCTTTTGGTTAGGTTATTAATATTTTATTTATGTATTCTTTTGTTTTGTTACTTAAACATTTTATTGCTTATTTAGATTAAGATTATACGTGTTTTTACTGAGGAACACGGAGGATTAAGGCTAAACTGTTATTTTTGGACATTTACATACAAAGAAAAAAACAGCCAAGGATACAGTAACAGCATCCGTAATATTTTAAATGCGAAAGTAACTCTGTCTGTCTGTGTCGCTTTCACGCCTAAACCGCTCAACCGATTTTGATAAAACTTGGTACAGAGATAGTCTGGAACCTGGAGAAGGATATAGGCTACTTTTATCCCGAAAAATACAGAATACGCAAGACTGCGAGCGACCTCTAGTAAACAATAAAAACATAAAAATAATTAAACACACACATTTTATCTCGTTGTCTACTGTAGGTACAATATTAAACGGCATACCTACATAATGAACGTTCAAAGTACATTACATTCCGCTGTGATAGATCGCTATCGATTAAGGTGGTGTTGCTGAAGAGTAGCACACCTGATTTTCTTTTGGTACCCTTGCAGTGACTGGAAGTTATTCCATTGGAATACTGCTTCTTTTTGATAACCGTATAAGTCTAACCCCCCGAAAACAATCAGTCCTGTCCTGTCAGTGATAGAGGGGGGTCGAAAAGGGCTCGAAGTAGGTCGGGTAAATGTTCCAGCCGTCACCACTGCGTTGACTGCCCCGAGGACACGGCGCTGCACACGCTGCAGGCGTGTCCTGCGTGGGCGATGCAGCGCCGGTAACTAGTCGCGGCGGTCGATGGTGACCTTTCGTTTCCGGCCGTGGTTCTGTCCATGGTCGGGAGCGAGAGTGCATGGCAACCAAAGAGGGAGCGGAGAGGGAGATAGAGGCAGCTGCCACTCTCCCTTCCCGCGCCAGACGCACCGGGCGCCGAAGGACGCGCGACGATCTCCAGCCACCGTAGTGTGTGGCCTGCGGGCGCGGGTTAGTGGACCCATCGCCCGATCAGTAACAGACCCGAGAAGGCAGCGCGCAGTGTTCCGTGCGCGCCTCAGGAGGACGTGGGGCTAGGCCCCACAGTAGGAGAGGTCCGCCTGAGGCTGGCGGACCGAGGCCTGCCGGGGTCGCGGTGCATGCAGCTGCGAATCCCGTGACCCCGGCCAAGGGTCAGAAGAAGGAACACCGTGGGTTTTTAGCCTTTAAGAGTCCGTCATACCCCTTCGCCTTCCCCGGAATTTTATACATGGATAATCATTTTAAATGAATGATTATACATACACAGAAAAATACTGCTTTTGAGTCGAGCTGTCGTATGATACCTTCTAGCGTGCCCAACAGCATGGTGCTTACCTCAAGCCAGCAATAGCCCAACCGCCAGAGCGATTGCCCTAGCCTAGGTAATCAATAGTTTTGTGGAGATACCCCGAGGCTGACATATTTGCCCACATGTTTACAAAACTGTATTATTGTTCAACAAATATTTATTTATTTTTTCTCTAACTTGTGATAAACGTATTGGTATTTTTTTGCTGTAAACTTATGTTGTCATTTTAATGTCAGTTATTTTAAAAGTTCGATAAATCTTATCAGTATTAGTTTAACCATAGCAAACTGGTTTGTTCAATAAAATTAGATTAATGACAAGCGTCCAAGTGTACCGAAAACGGTACGGCCGCCATTGTTTATCTATTGTGTCTATAATTACAGTACTACACAGGTTGAAGACGTATTCCCGTCAGTCCGTCAATTCAGCCAGATCCAAACTTCAAACTGTTGTCAGCATTGGTAGATAGATTACCTACGAAATGTAACATGTTAGAACAATGGTATTTTATACCATAGATTACACCTTAGGGCGCCGGCCTAGTGACGGCACGGCATGGCATGGCGTGGCAAAGGATTTTTTTCGTGTACAAATGATTTTCGACCTTATTTCAATGAGTTTAGCACTGACATTATTTAATTTTAATCGAAACGTCTCGCGTGCTAACGCGACTTGCCGCGGCACGCCGCGGAACGTCACGTCATTTCCCGAGATACTGTGACGCGTCTCGGGATACTACGGCACGTCGTGGCATTCCACAAGATGCCACGGCACGCCGCTGAAACATGTGAGACGCACAGGTTACTGTTGTATGTTAAGGAAAGTGAGTGCTAAAGATGTCTCTCTTCTTCCTCAGCGACAATGAATTTTAAACCTTATTTTCAGTCATTTTAACACTTGTATTTGCTTAGCATACCGCGGATATACAGCGGGATGCTTCGTCGTGCTGCGGCATGCCGAAGCATCCCGCGGTACGACGTGGTATGCTGCGGGATGCCACAGGATGATTCGGTATGCAAGCGCGCCGTGCTAAGCCGTGCCGTCAGGTGGCGCCGGCCGACCGACGCGGATGACGTAGTTGGGAGTGGCCACACGGAACATTTCCCCTCTGTCAACTCGCTTAGTCCCCATTTTACAGTTCGTGTCAAATGCGGCCTAATTTTGTATTATTTTTAATGCGTGAATAGCGCGCCAAAATTGACGATTCAAAAACAGAACAATTGTCTAATTTAAGTGTTTTCAACTCTCCAAATCTCTTTTTACGTAAGTAAGTATATTTTACAAAATATCAAAATTCTTCATTAAAAGAGAGAGAGAAGGGTTTCCACTTCATTTGGCTGGAGACCCTTTAGGTCTCGCCAATAACTGCCCGATTACGTAGAAGTAGTCCGTACCCAAAGGGTAAAACGGGACCCTATAACTAAGACTCCGCTGTCCGCCCGTCTGTCCGTCTGTCATCAGGCTGTCTCTCATGAACCGTGATAGTTAGACAGTTGAAATTTTCACAGATGATGTATTTCTGTTGCCGCTATAACAACAAACAATAAAAAACACAATGAAATAAATATTTAAGGGGGACTCCCATACAACAGACATGATTTTTTTGCCGTTTTTATAGATAATGGTACGGAATCCTTCGTACGCGAGTCCGACTCGCACTTGGCCGGTTTTTAACTTATTTTCTGTTGGACTGCTTATTGATAGTCCCTCTATAAGCAATTCAATAGAAAAAGTCTTTAGAGTAATTTTACTTTAAATAAAAATAGACGTTTCTAACACAACAATCACAACAATTTACCAAAATAAACTATCAGAAGTTGAAAATGAAATCAAATAATCAAATGAAGGCTATCAATTTACATTTAATATTCCTTACGATTAATATTGCCGTCCATTAGTGGAATGAAAACGTAAATTATTGATTCCCGTCAATTACTGCCTTCTTAATGTTTGTTTGAAAATACATTTGTGGGCGCACTACTAAAAAATGTCTGTCTGCTAGTCTTTTAGAATTCTAACTGCTATTAAATGCATGTCAAAGTATCGATCGATAGTTTAACGTGACCTCATGTTACGGTAACCCATCCATAGATTGACTGGGGCAAGCGCAGCTTAACCTGTGGAGCCAAACTTAATTATACGTGCCGCGAAGCTGAACACTCCCGCATCTCCCGCCTACACTACACCACTAAGGCGGAGGACATCGAGGAGTACGTGCGATAAAGGACCAAGTACACGGCGAGAGTGCAGCTGCTGCAATCGCGCCGCAATGTCAACTTCAGGGCATTCGTGGTGCGAGTACCAACTTATCTTCTACACCTCGTCATGGAAGAGGACTTTTGGCCGCAGGGAGTGGTGTTCCGTCGCTTCCGCAGACAAGTGCCACACGATCGCACAGCGGATGACATAGTGCGCAAGTGAAGTGTTTTTACTAACATAGGCATAAGTTTTATTACTAACATAAACTGTATTATTTAACGTATATATGTTAGTTTGTAAGGTATGTATCTATGGGCCAAAGTTGCCTGAAAATAAATGAGTAATATTGTTATTATTATTTATTATTAAAAGGCTAGGCATAACATTTGTGGTTGCGGTGCATGCACCTGCGAATCCCGCGATCCAGGGCTAGGGTCAGGAGAAGGAACACCGTGGGTTTTTAGGCGGTAAGAGTCCGGCATACTCCTTTGCCTTCCCCGGGCGAAGGTCATCAATGAGGATATTCCCAAGAAAAAAAAAGGCTGTACATTTGTTTTTTTTTGTTTGTTGAAGAAACACGTAGCTTTCGCTACGGTGTCGCCAGCTTCAGCTAATATGAGGAATTGAGGGGTGGTGACTTATCAAGCCTGCAAAAAAGCCTATGCATAGCATAAAGAGCTATACCTAATAGTATGCTTAAAATTACTTTGCGCTCTGAAATGAGGAACAGAACACTGTAAGCCTGGTTTCATAGAGGCAAAGTTATTTAAGAGTACTGTAAAAGCCTTTTCATTTTAATATTTGACTATTGTTACTCATATGGCCAAATACTCAAACGCTACTCAATTTTAAGTTGCCGTTAATTTCGTGCTCTCTGTCATTTCGCCTTAAAGTGACTGATACTCGTAGCACGAGACTTAACGTCAATTTAAAATTTAGTAGCGTTTGAGAATTTGACCATTAGGAAAACGGTTTGTTACTAATATTCCTTAAATAAACTAGTCTAGTGCTGATCGATAAACTCGAATCATATATGGTTCCATTGTGCAATGGGAAACTTGGTATGCATTGCAATTTGCATAAATGAAGTCTGTTATAGCACGTTTCATTGCCACTAGCGTACATAACTTTCTAGTTCTAAAAGGCCGTGATTTTTACGATTATTTTTTACTTACGGACGTATTAACAAACCAGCCATAAATAAGCTTTTTTCGGTGCATTTTCCGATCAAAACTTAGCCTGATGTTATGGTAAGCTACGGATAAACTACTCCTTTGTCTAAAAAAGGTGCAGAAAATATTTTTAAATTTGATAATTTACAGCGGTTACGCACTGAATCCGATCCAGATCCTTGAAAATAAGAATATAAAAAACTCGGACCGAATTCGGATAATGCTTTTCGCACTGCATCCATCCGAATTCGTGAAAATACGGATCTAGAGTATAAAAAACTCGGACCGAATTCGGATATTGCTTACGCACTATTCCGATCTCTGATCCAAATCCAAGCAATTCAGGGGCCATCTTTGGCATATGTCCGATTTGAATCTGAGGTAATGCGAAAGCGTTTATACATACAGTAGGTACTACGGCTACTTCGGTCCGCAAATATTTCTTCCGAATTGGAGACTCACGGATGACGGAGAGAAATCGGATGACGGAGAGAAATCGGATGACGGAAGTCGGATCTAGTGCGTAAACTATCATACAAATAATTATATGACTACTTCGGAACATATTTTCACGGATTCGGATCGGACGCACTGCGTAACCGCTTTTATTATTGAATACTTAACATTTATCTTCCGTAGCCTTCTCCCACGACAATACTGAAAATGGGGTGAGTTTCGGTAGGTACATATTCCTGTAGAATTCAAGGATGTTGATAAATAAATCAATACGATTAGTTAGCAGATATACAGGGTGTAAACGAATTCGTGTAATTCCTTCAAACTCGATTTTTAAGCTGTGGTAAAGTTAAAAAGAATTGTCGTCGCTAGAAAATAATTGATTCTCAAAGTGGGTGGTAGACGAAATAAGTTTGAGAACCTCTGATCTACACAATAAGCACAATATTGTAGAATACTTGCAACTAGGCCTTTAGAGCCTTGTCCATTCTACCAGTTAAATCGATACCGCTCGGCCGTAAGACTCAATTAAAATGATAATTCCGAGCACCTTCGACGATCGTCTACCGAATGAGCTTAATTTCGGAGGCTGTAGGGTTGGTTTCTCAATGTCAGCGATAAAGTAGGCGATATTATGTACAATTAAGATTTTTATAAAGTTTTCTTTTTTTTATCTGTATCATGCCAGAGTTTTTTCATTGGAACACTGCGTAAATTAATCATTGTTAGCTTGTTCCTGTGCTTGTTTTTAATCTCACAATTATAAATAAATCGGATGCTGCGTTAATGAATAGACTACTCTCGTTTTATGTACTTGCATAATACCTCCCCCTAAAAGAAATCTGGAAACCATTTTACTACAAAAATTGTTTAAAATTGCACTCTTACCGCAACTGAATCACGACCGTTTCAACGTTTTCCCTAAAATAAAAAAGTCTAAGAGCTGTGGTTCAGCTGCGATTTGAATGCAATTTAAACAAAGTTAGTAGAATTGGCCACCTGCTTTATTCGTCTTAGACTATTTTCATCTCACGAAAACGCGTGAATCATTGCAATATGAACTCTAAATCTTTGCAATAAAAATCACGCGACGCGTCATCGTAAGACGAAAAGACTATTCCTTTGTGCGATATCGAAACGACTGATTGGCTGATATTTAGTCACAGTTGGACTTATACTAAAACCACCAAACTTATCCATAGCTAAGCAATCACTACTTCGTATCCTAACACCATCAAGGACCAATCCCCGTCACATATTACAGTTATCGTGCTCGGTCAACTATAGGCCATTTGGACGGTCCAAACTGAATTATTCTAATGGAATATTTGGTGATGGCCACATTAACTGAAATTAACGTCAGGTCCCTTGGCTATTCGGCCTGATATAGCCCACGACGACGATTTAAATGACTATAATGGAATCATATTCATAAATTTTGGTAGTTTACATACATATATTATTATGTTAGACCCACACGCTATGTTTTTGTGCCGCGTAGAGACGGGCTAGAATATAAAACTTCTGCACTGACAAATAAACGCGTGTGGTAAGATTCAACAAAACCTCGCAAGCTTGGTGGTAGGATCTATACGGTCCGCCTGGCTAACTACGACCTGGGGCCTAATTCTCCTAAAATAAATTGTTGCCAAACGCAATCGAACCACAACCGTCAGTTTTTGTTTTCGAAAACTTTCAAAATGATTGATTTTGTTTTTTGTGTCAAACAATTCGACAGCTTTTGAAATTGAGAACTGTCTGAATGAACGGTTCGGCCTTGGTTCGGTTGTGATTTATCAAAATTTATTTTAGGAGAATTAGGCCCCTGAACACCACAGTCAAGCAGTTTACTGTGTTCCATCGTGTGTATGTGAGAGCCAGGGGGTATATGGGAATTTTTTTACTTGGAGTCGTGTGCTCCATGTTAGACCCTGTTTGCGGTTACCATCAGGTGCGAATAGGGACAAATGTAAATCTTCTTCTTTCGTGTCAGCACGAGCTATACGAAAATAGCTCATGCTGTGGTGAAAATATTAGCCAGTCAGCAAGGTTGGTAGCGGGGCTGACTGCCCAGGGTGCGCCGGACGTACTTAAGTATCGTCACTCGTGGAGGCTCTTTTCATGCACCCCCAATCTATGGTTGAACAGAGTATTAACGTGGCTCATAAAAAAAGAATTAATAAAATCCATCTGTCAAAATATTTCAAACTCAAAAATCTGATTGTCCTAACAACGTATTTGATTTGATTCATGCCAAGACACAACAAATCACTACATCGTATACAATCAAAATAAAATTACCAAGCCCTCAGAAAATGTTATTCCAACTACATACATACGTAACAACGCGACGTCGCCTTCAAATAGCAACCGGAAACAGCGCATACGCCGGCGCCAGTAGACGGCGTCGATTACTTCCGGCACCCCGACGCTCTGTCAATTAGATCAGCTAAGCCGTAGGATAGGGTAAATAAAAAGATTTACCTATGTTGATGTATTCACTAATAAGTATTGATTTACCTTTAAAGCCCCGTATTCATTGTAAACATTTGTTTATAAACATGGTTGCGTAAACATGTTGCTGAGTTGCTGTCAACATGTTGCAGTCAAAATTTGTGTTGCGGAGTTGATCACGCTATGTTGAAGAGTTGCCGCTCGGCGAGCGAAAACATCAGTTTAGCAACTAATGTTGTCATGTGTGGACGTGTTTGTAAACAAGTTTTAAACATAGCAGTAGTGTGGAGCAATGATAATATATTGAAGTTGGTAGAATTATTTCAATTATAAGAAAAATACAATATTAAATACGCAGAACACAACAGCACTACATCCTCCGGCAATATTTTGACACAAACTGGCGTGTGGACGGGAAGTATGGCTGTAAACATTATTGCCAGAAACTTTGATGTTGAGAAACTTTGGTGTTGAGCAACTGTTGTGCAACAAATGTTTACAATGAATACGGGGCTTAAGACTGCATTGTAGTGCATGTAGATTTGCTTTATTTTAAGCCAACGCCAGACGTGCGTGCAAAGATTTGAAGACTTTTGAACACAAATCGCTGCTTTGAATGAATAATGACACAATTCAAAAAAGCTTATTTTAGAGGAGAACCTTTTAAGATTACATTGTTGAAGAAAAATGGCGCCTAAAATTTAAGAAATGGCAATGACATTTTGTGATGCCACTTCGTAATTCTTGACGATATAAATGTGAGTTGTATTCGCACAAAAATAAGGGCTATTTTGGATTCCGCTGTCTCCTTGTCTAGTTTGAACATTTTGGATTGTGTGGTTATTCATGCAAAGTAGCAAAATGTTGTTGCAAACAAGTGTAACTGCTTTGCAAACATTTGCGCTCCCAATTATTGCTAAGACGACTTTATGGGCGACTATTTTGTGGACGCAGTATGCCTATATTATTTATGTGCATGTAGTTACTTATTACATTTGCAAAAAAAATACTCCCTATTGCAGCAGCTCAATAAACTCAAGGACAGTCTCGTTGCTCCAATCAAGCTTGCACGACTAACTGCAACAACAGAAACGTCCGCTTCACTCAGTGACGTACACGCAACTGGACTTTGCGCAATTGAGGCAGATACGCAAACATTTGAAGTTTGAATGCTTTGATCTACGCTCGAAAACCAACACGAGGTGGCAAAGAGCAAATGTGTGTTCAAACTTTGTGCACATGCTCAAATACCCGTGGCACACGTCGTCTTCAAACAAGCGTTCAAATGTTTGCACATATATCTGGCGCAGGCTTTATCCTATCGATGAAGCGAACCAACTTCTAACACAATAGTACTTCAAATTAAGTTGTAAAACTTCACAGGGTTACTGTGTATAATTAATAGAACACATTCAAATACAAAAGTACCTAAACTTTAATTAATTAAGTAGCAAGATACCTACAACGTGCGCGTTTTTCGCTAGGTCGGTTCTGGATTAGTTTATTACCTTGTTATCTAAGTTAGTAAAGTTTACGTACGTTTTCGTTTGAATGTTTTCAATAATTGATACCTAGTAAGCCTGTGAAGATGTATAAGTGTGCGTCCTGAGTGACGGCGCACCGCACAGGCGGAATGAACGGCGCATTAAATAAATGATCGCAATGTTTGAATTTTGATATCGATATTATTAAAACTAAGGTAAAATAAACGAAACTCTAAACACGCGCGTACGGGTCAACTTTCCCGCGTGCACTAAGGACAGGTATCGACGGTAAAGCCACGGTAAAGGCGCTCCGCAATCCGCAATACGCCCGTGCGCCGTCACTCAGGACGCACACTAAGAATGAAAGATGCGTATGCGTACTCTTCGACTCTTTTAGCATGCATTTAGCGTTCACATCAAACGGAATTAAAATGCTTACAAGCTCAGTACGCGTAAAATAACTTAGCCACTCTGAAACCAGGCTTTCAGGGTTCTGTTCACTTCAGAGGGGCAAAGTATTATTTATTCGTATTGTGGCTACGTTCTCTCTTACGCTTGAACGCTGACGCATACTGACGACATTTAAGCATGCTTAGGTATACATACGAATAAGTGTGTCCCAAATCATTCAGGTTTTTGCGAATTAATGCTGGTAAGTGTGATTACTTAGTTCTTAAATGTTTTCTCATTACGAAGCTATGCTTTCGTCTGTACGAACAAACCACAAGAAATGTCACGTCTTCCTATTGTATATTTTTAAAAACACTCGTCTGTTAGGAACCCGGATCACCAACATAACCCTCAATATCTCGTAAACTAAGAATAATAGCTTATTCAAATAATATGTGTTTTATTTAAAGACTATTTAATCCTGATATCAATTTTATTTGAGTAGTATTATGCGGGGCCCGCGGCTCGCGCAGCGGGCCCCGCCTGCCGCTTCACCGTGAACGGAGGAAACGCGCAAAGCGCCGCGCGACGCGACGCCAGACGCACCGCGCAGTGCCCCGCGTCTCCCTGAACTAGGCCTGAGGTATATTCGGGATACAGTCGCACACAAAAAGTGCATTATACTCAGTATACAGTGCGTTTTTGTGTGAGTGTGTCAATTCAGGCGATTATAGTGACTTGAGGTACTGCATTAGCTTACATACATATACAGGCTGTTAACAAATTCGTGTAATTCCTTCAAACCACATGATCTATTAATGGTATAGATTAACCCCGCACGGTTTTAGATTGATTAAAAAGAAATAAAAAAGTTTGCTTTCCAAAAAAAATATATATTTTATTGAAAATTTCGATGCCATGCATGAATTAATGAAGGCACGGCGACACAGCTGACGGGTATCTAGCGCGATATCGTTCCACGCAGTCAGTTAACTTGGAACGCTAAAATTACTCAGATACAGAATGAGACGGTTTTTTTTTGATAAATTTTTTTTTGTTGATTCTGAAAGAAACCTATGCAGGGTCAATCAGTGTCACCAGTAGATCACGCGGTTTGAAGGAATTACACGAATTCGTTAACACCCTGTATATCTACTGTGCTTGTACCAAGCGTGATCCATTGTTACACCGACTCAGTTTCCAGTTAGTCGCGGATGGTTTTCAATGGACGGCTGGACAATGGCAAGCGCAAAAGCCTTATAACATAGCTTCACGCCTTCCGCCTTCACGTATTCCAAGTTGGGGTAGGCAGAGCACTATACAGGGTGTAAACGAATTCGTGTAATTCCTTCAAACCGCGTAATCGACTGGTGACACTGATTAACCCTGTATAGGTTTTTTTCAGAAACAACAAAAAAAGTTTTCAAAAAATGAACGATGGTATTCTGTATCTGAGTAATTTTAGGGTGTCGTACCCATTGGACCTTCATAATTGGACCCTACCTACTCAACAGCACCCATTGGACCTTCTATCGAAAACCTTGTGCCCACTGGACCTTCAAAATGGAACCTTCCCTGCAACATAGGACCCATTAGACCTCCTGTTAAAAAACAAGTCCCATTGGACCCTCTTTTTATGGAGCGTACAATCATGCATAATAGTGAAAAGAGTATGAAAGAAAAAATATAAAATAAAATAGAATTCCGAAAGACCGCTGTATTATATTTTGACATCGTGTCAGAATTGGCGGTAGAACCAGGGAGTCAATTCTACTAACAGAAACTTTTATCAATTGCAACTGAATCGTTTATTCAGACAGTTTTCGTTAACGAAAACTATGAAATTGTTTGACAACAAAAACAAAATCAAACATTTTGACAGTTTTCGTAAACGAAAACTGTCAAACACGTTAAAAAGGTGTAATAAAATATACACGTGTTTGAATGTCTTCGTGAATTCAACCCCGGAGCGGGTGAAATAATAATGGTTGAAAGTTTATATGAGAAATATGGTAATTTTGAAGTAAGAAGCACGGAATTAAATATTTAGTCTTCTGGTGAGAAATAAACATACACGTGTTTGAGGTTTTTTTGGAAATTCAAAAACAAATCAAAACAATCGCTACAAGTTGGACCAAATGTGGAAAATCCATGCTTCTCACATGGACAACTGTATGTGGCTTGTTCACGTGTCGGGAAACCGTCTGACTTATTCGTGTACGACGGAAAAACCAAAAATATTATGTATCCAAAAGCACTCCAATAAACAGATTTTTAAAACTAAATACTTTTTTTCTCTAAGTGGCATTGTAACGCATACCGGGTATATATTATATAAAAGGAGAAGCTGACTGACTGACTGATCTATCAACGCAAAGCTTAAATCGCTTAGGTTAGAAACTTGAAATTTTGACAGTAGGTTCCTTTTGTAACAAAAGCATCCACTATGAAGGGATTTCTCGAAATTCAACCCCTAAGGGGGTGAAATATAATATTTATGTTTGTATGCAAGTCAGTCATTTTTGAAGTAAGAAACATGAAAATAAATATTAAGGTTTCTGGTTACAAATAAATGTATAGGTATTTGGGCGTTTTTGGAACTTCAACCCCTTGTTAGAGCTCCTTGGTAAACAACAAACAATAAAAAGTATTTTTGAAACGTCATAATGTGTCATCTATAATTGTCTGTCTCCTTTTTTGGCTGCTGCTCTCCAAGATGTAACGTGCTAATACCTTTTAGCTAATAAATCTATTTTAATCTCCATGCATCTTCTGTTTTTCGCCCATAACCCATCACCCCTAAGGGAGTGAAATAAGTGTTGGAAGTTTGTATGAGAAATCTGTTATTTTTGAAGTAAGAAGCACAGAATTAAATATTTGGGCTTCTGGTTAGAAATAAACAAACACGTGTTTGAGCGTTTTTGGAAATTCTACCCAAGTGGTGAAATAGGGGATGAAAGTTTTTTCGAAGTTAGGAGATTTGTATGAAAGTTCTTATTCCATTGGGTTACTGACCTGAAATTTGTCACAAACACTCTTCAAATTTTTATTTTGTATTTTTATTGACATTGATTTGTAATTGACATTCTTTTATTGAATTGCTATCTGATCATAAATATTTTTTACAGCTTTTGTATAAATGACATGTTTTTGACTAAAATTACTTATTAAATACTGAATATTTTAATATCATATCGTTTGTATAATAATGTTATGTAAATGTAATGACATGTAATCAACAATTAGCAATAAATGACTATTGACAAAGTAAATCACAAAAGAAGGACCTTATGGATTTTAAAACTACATCTAAAAAGAGGCTTAATGAGGGTTTAAAATTTCACGCAAGCGAAGCTGCCGGCAAAAGCTAATAAAATTATAAATCACAGATCAAATGTGTTAGAATCACAATGTAATTATAAAATTAAATGAACTAAACTCGTAAATGAATGAGAAGTTAGACTTTTGACTTCAGATTTTGGATACGGATAAATGGAATACAACATTATTTAGTTGCTGCGACACAATGTTGTTTTCCGACTTCCACGCGGACGGAGTCGCGGGCACAGCTAGTTTTTTAATAAAATTAAAAAGGGTCACATTTTCGCATTTAATAAAATTGGACAACGCGCCATTTGTTTCGCTATTAGGTACTATAATAGCACAGAATATATAATAGTACAGGACTATAGCCCGAACGCTTATCTGAGACAGTTCCTGAGGTAGCTGCGCGGTGCAGGAGCTCACTGATTCGTCAACTTGTGGCAACTGACACCCTCCCGCACTGCGCAGCTACCCCAGGAACTGTCGGACGGGAAGCGTTCGGGCTATAGATGCTATTAAGTTTACAGGGATATGATTCAAGATGGAGCTAATGTCTCAGCGAAAAATGTTCGCCTATGTCAAGTACGGCAGTGTCACCCCCCTGCCAAACACTATTTTCAAAGGGAATCAGTTACCTGCTAACGGGCTAACTACGGGGTTCAGGTACAGAGTTCTTGTGAAGTAAACAATAGACAAGAACGAGACCAATAATGTCGTTTTTTTGTTAATCTTTATGTACTTCAGAGCAACAAAAGGTGAGAGTAGGACGAACGTCGACAGACAGAGAGAAAAGAGAGCGCCCTATGACGAATCTTTCTTAAATTTTTTCTTATAATTATATTTAAATCAACAATTTTCTACATAATTGTACCTTTTCTTAATAAAACTATCAATACGATCAAAATATTTTGAAGAAGGTCGAATGGGGCGTGTAAATGAGGTCCAGTGGGTACTTTGCGATTGGGTTTCGTCTTGAAGGTCCAGTGGGTACCAAAAAAGAGGTCCAATAATCATTTTAATATAATATTTTTAAGAAGGTCGAATGGGGCCTTGGAATGGGGTCCAGTAGGTACTTTTTACAATTGGGTCCAATCTTGAAGGTCCAGTGGGTACTGCACCAATTTTAGCGTCCCAAGTTAACTGACTGTATGGAGCGATATCGCGCTAGTCGTGCCTGTCTGCTGTGTCGCCGTGCCTTCATTAATTCATGCAAGGCATCGTCTATCACATAAAAAAAATATTTGGGAAGAAAAAAAGTTTATTTTTATTTTTAATCAATCTAAATCCCGTGCGGGGTTAATCTATATCATTAATAGATCATGTGGTTTGAAGCAATTACACGAATTCGTTAACAACCTGTAGAGTTGTGACGGGTGATATTGAGATGATTGGTTTTGAGTTTTGAGGATGCACATGTTTCGGACATGCTGTATGAGGATGCGGAAATAGGATCTAGGATACAAGATCTCGTAGAAAAGGAAGTAAGGTACTTTTACTCCGGCCAAGCACCTTTGGGTCGGCGTGAGTTTTTAACCGACTTCAAAAAGGAGAAAGTTATATCAATAGGGTATTTGACTACTATTAAAAATGTACAATAATTTCGTATTATTTTATAGAAAGAACACGGTATGTGAAAAAATAAATAAAATCGATGAAAAAGTAAAGGAGATACACACTTTCGAAGTTGGTAGAGGAGGCATTTTCTGTCCTTGTCACGCGAAATGGATATTGGACAGAGTGATGTCAAGTCACTATGAAGTTTTTAGATATGACGTCATATGGTAGTAGTGTTGTCTCTGTCTTGTGAACGATTTTTCATTTTTTTTTTCATTTATTATTTAACAACTTTAATACAACATTCAAACGTATCAACATACCAACACAAACCATCGCGGGTTTAACAGCGGTATGACAGACGCGGCATCTCGGTGCCAAAACATACTTTTAAAATAACAGTAGCTACTTATAAGTACATAGCTCGTCATTTAAAAAGACACTTTCTAGATCGCATTAAAATCTAGAAAGTATCTTTTCAGCACTTACATCGTTTATGACTTGGGAATTTTATTAAATATTTCATTGGTTTTTTCACTGTTGCTTATTATTTTTGTATTAGTATTGAGATTTCTAATAAAAAAAAGTCAAATACTAAGTAAATGCGTATGGTCTTTTTTGTGTGTCTTTACCGATTTCTCCGATATTTGTGGACCGATTTGAGTATTTCTTTTTTTAATGAATTTTTAACTCTTTAGATTTTATTATTATTTATCGATATATCTTAGCTATAATATTTACACAAATAATATTTACATAATCTATTAATAATTACAAATAAAAGTATATACAAATAAAGAAAAAAAATATCCTAATAAAACTTTTTTAATTGGTTCGGAATACTCTGGAGTTGGTGCCACATGAATTTCACTAATTTTGGTTGAGAATTTTTTTTATACAATTTTGTTAATAATTTTAAATTAAATTACCTATGTAGACGACGTTCTAGTTGTAGTAGCAGTGATCCACGAATTTATACACAATTATACCTACGTAAGTAATTGTAATTTGTGGCACTAAAAAGTACTACATAAAACTTACAAAGAAAGTAAAATAAGACTTCTAAAAAAAACTGAACGAAGTAAAATAATTACCATATTACAAAATCAACAGTTTCAGAAACCTTCAATTTGATTTAGCGTGGATTAGCACCGACGGCGACGTTTGAAACTTATTTGCTCCTTTTGTTCTTTTTTGAAGTCGGTTTTTACTTTTTTTGATAAATATTAAATTTATGTGTATAGACGCTCTCGCTGCTCTCGCGGATGGCGCGAGTCCGTTCATAGTTGTCACGTCCAAGTCCGTTAGGATCTCTAACAAAGGGAACCATGCTAGATCAGTTGCCGCCTCAAAAGATATCGTTCGATATCGTCGTGCTTTCCTGATAGACATTTTACGTTGCAGGCTCGTGCAACGCCGGATGCCTGAAGGTGTGTACGGACAGCGCGTACATTGGTATGCGTAGTCGGTTACGCGTACGCAGGAACGCTTAGTTCGTACAAGGCTTAAGGTGCATGTACCGATGGACCGTCCATACAATGTTTGTAGGGATTATACGCTAAAAATAGACACTCTTTGTTTAAAACGAATCATTTTATCACTTTTCTACAATCAAATGTGCTCGCGAATTCACTCTTTAGGAAATAACTTACACTAATTACTGAGAAAAACAATCATGAAATTCAGACAAAATTTGACACTTCTTTACATGTGTGGGTTTGTTTTGACAAGCAAACTAAGCGCCATGTTTGTTATAGTTTAAAATTGTAAGCGATAGATGGCGTGCAGGCGATATTGTAAATAGATATTAAAATATGCAGCGTTGCCGGTCTTCTGTAACCTCACTGACAGGCACCTCCATACTATTACTAAGCGTTCCTATGTACGCGTAACCGACTACGCGTACATTGGAACGCTTAGTCCGTACACACCTTTACAGTCTCTACGTCGAAAGGCGCGCCGTCCGATTTCTAAAATGCCGATAAGAGAGTAAACCTAATTTTGAGTTATGAGCAAAAACGTGGAAAATATTGTCCCTAGAAATTCTGAAGACACAAATGTTTTTGTTATACCAAATTATTGAGCTAATTTAAGCTCATTGTGTCTCTTTAATGAGTAACAGGACTAATGTTGTTTTTAAATTAAAGTTTTTGTTTTTTAGTCATGTATTTCTGTACTGAAATGTGACACTATGGTATGGTATGGTATAATTGGTAATGTCTCTGTCGAAGTCACTGGATCTCGTAACATATAAATAATAGAAAAATACGGACCAGATTGTTATATGGAGAAAAAGTAGCGATTTAAGTACGTGTGTTTAACGCGAAATCGCGAAAAAAAAACACCTTTTCCCTTCATTTATGTTCGCATAACTCGTCATAATGTAGGGAACAGCAGTTTTTTTTTTCGCGATTTCAAATTTTGTCCCATAGTAAAAGTTGATCATAATGATGAGTACAGAGACCCCTTATGAGGTTGTGCGTTATTTGTGTTACACCTTGTATAAATGGTCATCAATCGAAAGACCCCCACGTAGAGGCGAAACATGAAAAATGAAAATGAAAGTGGAAATATATTGAAAGAGTTTTATCAGCGAAACGAATGAAAAGATTATGGTATTATTGCTAGCAAAATAACAGAAAATCAATTGTTGCCATGCCATGTGTGTAAGACACGGATTATCGTAATGCTATAATAGGTAATTTCATGCAATTACTTAAACAAATTCTATGACCCTCAAAATCTCCGTTAACTTGAGTTAAAACTATTAAATCTGGAGCAAAGTTTGATCCTATTGTCTTACACACGGCTATAGTATATCAAACTATACATTTCCAGTATAAGCTGACCTCTCCTTGTGCGGAAATCCTATACAATGCGAGATCAGCTCATACCGGAAATGTATAACCTGATAAAAGGGCATGTGTACTAGCTCACGCCCGTGTCAGAGTATGTAGAATTATAATAATTAAAAGCTTTTTATATTATATTACGTATATTGTATTTCTTGTTTATTTTCACTTTTAAAGCATTTCTAAACGAAGAGATAACCATGAGTCATGATTTCCGAACGAAAGTTATGATCTGTGGCAATGTTTATTCAATACTAAATACTATTTATTTCAAATATTAAAAAGTAACAATGTCATTATCATTAATGATGTTTAGAATGATCCTTATATTTTATTTTATTATTTCAACTTACTAATTTGTCATTATTCCATAGATGTATAATTAAAGTAAGCTCAGTTGATGTTATGTTTTATGGAATCTTATTTAATAGGTTACAATCTAATGCTTATAAAAATAACGTAATTATCTGACTATGTTTCAAAACAGCAGTGCGAGCACGGTTCTTTTTATCGAGTCGATTCGAGAAATTTATCTATTCTAAACGTCAAATTTGACATAAGATATTGATAAAACGACAAAGGTAGCTCGGATCGAATTTTATCGAGGCCTCGATATAATCGACAAATCTTATTGATCATGTCGAGTTTTGACAGTTCTTATTGGTAAATTTCTCGAATTATCACGAACTGTTGTCGTCAGTTAAAAGTTGGTAGATATAGATTCTTTGAAGCTATTTTTGCAAAACAAATGGATTTTGGAGAATTCATTTTGTTACTTAAATGATGAAAGAAGAACGCATCGTGACATGAAAAGGATCCACAAGCGGAGTTTAGAGACGCGAATTTAAGTTTAATTCGATAATGTATGACGAGTGGTGCCCTCAATTTTTCTACTCTTTTTTGCCACTAAAATTATTTATTTTAAATATTTTTTACAATCAAACAAAGATTTAAAAAAAAATGTTTACAACATTTCTAACAAAATAATATAACGAAATAGTTTTCAGTCGCGAGAAATAACCAGGAAAAGATTATTTCGTAAATAAAATAAAGTCTACATGAGTGAATGATATTTTTAAATCTGGTGTTGCCATTTTGAAAAGTCGATAAGCTATCGAGAAGACAGCCGTCGACAAGGCTCGATAATAAAGATACCGAGGCAAGTTCCGTGCTACCGACTCTCGATAAAATTCGGTATGTTTAAACTTTTATCGAGTCGAGAAGTTTATCGATCAAAGAACCGTGCTCGCACTGCAGTTCTGCTAAATTAGATCTTATTATTATTACCAATGTTTAAAGTTATTTAGTTAAAATGTATGACAATCTCTGATTGGTTGAAAATGGCGCCTTATGATTACTTTTGTGCTATTGTTTGATAAAGTTATAAAAAGGGAGGTAATTCTCAAAATAGGTTTACGTTAGTCTTGGAACGATTACAGGAAGATACTAAGTTAAGTACTCTGATTGTTATTTTACACTGTTACTATGCTAGTCTGATTATAAATATTTCTATGCTAATTTGATTGTAAATAATTATATATTATTTGCTATGTGTGTTTATGTATATTATTTAGCTTGACATTGCTATGGTCTGACCTATATTATTTTATTATCTGACTAGCTTGTCCTTATTATTTTCTATTCTTGTGAATTATATTGTGTATAACATGTAACTAACAACTAACCCAAATACAAGTACTCTCAGTGGTGGAGAGTCTATGTTGGTTTCATTTACCCACGGAGGGTTCACTGCGAAGAAAATTTTTCGACCGTCGTCTCTATGGTTCACATAATCACTCTGACAACTACCTCATCCCCTCTGACTCATACTTCACCCCTTTGACGCCCTCTGACGCCATCTTGATGCTATGACGTCACTTTTATCTCTATTCTATGAAGTCTATGGACTTATCGATATGGACTCATCTGTCAAACTAACAGTATCAAAATAACAATAAAATTTATTTATTTACGTATTTAGCGTATCCTCTAAATATTCTTACTCTAATATACTTTGAAAAGCTCCAATTATGTGCAATAAGTGATGTGCTGTGGGTTATCAGAGAAGTGGAAAGGCCGTCATGTTTTTTGAAACATAGGACTCTTGTGCATTAAAGTGCATCAAGTTGGAACATTCACAGGGCTTGGCTTTTCAATAAATGCAAAACTCAAAAGTTTCCAATGCAGGAAGGACTACCAATAGCTCTGAGATCAAAGCTCGGTCTTTCAATCATCAATGAAAAGTCTGCTGGAAGACGGAGTGAATAAACTGATGCTAGTGAAATAATTGGTGGTGAGTGCTACCTATTAATGTGTGTAAGAGTGAATAATAAACTACAACCAACCATTATTTGTATTTTTAACTAAAATGTCTTAATAATTGAACTTATATTTAAATAAAGTTCAAGATGCAATTATGTGTGAATAAGAAGCATGTGCAGGAACATGATTATGTAAAATACTGTACATAATGGAATAAACATAATTGATTAATCTTTTTTCCTCTTCCAGATGATGTCATTGTAATGAATGGTGATTCATTAAATATAACCTACGCCCCACCTTACCGGATAAAAGGAATTAGAAATAATTTCCTCACAAAGAATATAAAACATAATAATCAAATTTCCAAATGGAGTAACATAGTGGATGTATACAAAGGACTGCAGTCACAATAATGTGAGATTGCTTCATAAATTATATGATCAACACTTGGTTCCTGAAAAAAATCAAATAGATGAAGGTATGTATGTATTTAATTACTGCAGACTAAAACCAATAGGTCGAGTCACGAGAACCAATAGTTTTAGTCAGTTGCAATGATGATATTATTATAAAACTTTCAACATTCAATGCTTAACAGCATTACTTTTCCTGGCAAGTTCATGTAAATATTTGCATTAGGTGTCCAATAGCAATACAAATAAATCATTTAACAACCATGACATATAATCATGGTTGTCTATATAATATTATGAATTTTTTAACTGGTATTTACACTTCTTTCCACTCGTCTATCTTTAAAGGTATTAATAATTTAATAACAGTGATTTACTTTGTTTTAGGTAAAGAACTGCATTGAAGTATACAGTAAAACAGTACCAGCCACTTTATCCTACGCGGCTTGGTTTAGTAAGTTGTAAAATTAAAAAAAAAAATATATTTCAGTAACAAAATGCATTGTCTTTTCTTTTTTATTATAATATTCCTGTTTCTAAAATACAACAAAAACCAGTAAATTAGTAAGGAGCTACGTACAGCAAAAATATAGAGCTCAAAAGACCAGTATTCGAATCTAAAATACACGAAATTTAGCTTAAAAGACTTGTGTTCGTGTTAGTTTGACGAATACTGACACGCCCACAATTAAAAGGTAAAAAATTTGCGAGTGAAAATGTGAGGTCCACAGATAATTAAAATGTCCATTTTTTTGTTCGAGAGTGCGCCGTCTGATTGTATCCCTATCTAGTCTGTGCATTTACCATACCCGCTGTGCCCCTGTGATAGGTAGATATTGGTCTTAACTGTAATGCTATGCTCACTATATCCATTTCTATAACCATATCAGCCCACATTATTGCTATTCCTAATATCTAGTACATTGATATTGCTAAATTATTGTTCAAGTGAAATACCTAAGTAATTATTAGTATACTTTAGTCAAAGATATTTGTAGTTTTCATAATAAACTATTCATGGTAAATAATTCTGGTTTATATATGTAGTCTATCTTTCTCTCATTACATTAATATACACCTACAGCTATATTTGATATGATTCTATGTTTATATAATCTAACACCCGCGTCTTCGCTCTCATGTCACACCGACAAAAAGTAGGGGAAGTTCGGGTAGTCACGGACACATAAAGAAAAAACGCGTAATTTTGAAAATCAACAGATTTAAACATTTATTTTCAAACTAAATGCGAAATACAACATATCTTTAATAATTAGAATCAAGTATCAATCAAACATTTTCTATATCTTAGCTTAAATCGAGTCTTACAATCAGTATTTACTTTTTGTCATTTTTTTTGGCGGGTATCCCCGGACCTTCATATCAACGATGACCAGTTGTTTATTAAAAGAGCCATGGCCAGTAAAGACTGCTGGGACTACGCGGCTGTTGCTTTGATAGTCGGAGCAGGAGTAGCTGCCTAGTGCTGCGGCTGTCAATGGCGGCAAGAGCTTCCTTGGCCTCCCTTGCACTCACCATGATATATTTCATTTTTCAGTCAAATAAATCCAGCATCAAATTCAGTCAACGACGCAGCACACCAATACAGTGCGCTTTTAGCAGTACTCATTGCTTTGGCTAGGATTGTCAGAAATTCATGCGAAGAGTAAGTCCAAACTTGTCAATAATATAAAATAGAAATAGTTGTTTCCCAAAATTGATCTTAAACATAGGGGTTTATTTTTTTGAAGATGCCATCCTTTATTTTCCGTTACCTGTGTTTATCTTTCTCTATCTGGGTCCTCTACTTAAGTACCTATCGTCACTCGACGAGGCATGGTGGACAGGAAGCTGTGACATCCCGGCTGTTGATATTCCATGAAAGAGTCTAAGGCCATAAAGTGTGCTTAGACGTTACTTTCGAGTTAAGTCAAAGTCAATATTTATTAGCAGTCTTCGAATCCCTCTGCGTGGTTAGCAAATGCTAAGTCCACGAAATTGACGACTTACCAACAACTTTGACTTTAAGCCAAACAAAAATAATGGTCCATTTTACGTACCTACCTGAGTCAAGTTTTAGTCAAGTCTAAGTAGTTACGCTTGATAGATCTCCGCTTAAGACAGATTATGGCCCGCACCTCTAACTTTTCAAATTGTTGTGCGAATCAGAATTTGATTGCCACTGCATTAACAGTGAAGGAAAAGATCAGGAAACCCGTACTGCCCACCTGACAGGGCTCCAAAAAGTGTTCCCTAGCCTGTTCTAATTATCAATCCTCATTGTAACTACTATACTCTTTTCAACAGCTTCGACCAGGTCTATGACCAGGTATTCTCGTCAACCGTTAAAATCTACTATAATTATGGATTAGCCAATGCGGAGAAGGTTGGGGCCATGATCGAAGATTACATCAGGAAAGGAAACTCACACATGCCTAAAGTAAGTAGTTATAGTACGACACTGAGAAGTCGCATCGGCAAACTTCGTAAAACCGATCACTTCCGAAATAAGTTAAGATAAGTTCGCCTTTAAGACCACCAATGTTTTTAGTACAGTAGTTTAGTACAGTAAAAAAATATTTTTTACGCTGACGCAATAATGTGTGTGTAGTGGCGCGAAAATGAACGACTGCCATTGGTTGATCGATGTAGTACGGCTTTAATCCCGGGGTCTCCGCAAGAGAGGGTCCTCCACAATATTTGGTTTTGTTTTTTTTGGTCAGAAAAAAAAATTACACACTTTCTGACAAAGAGAAAAAGTTCATATTCACAAAGTACTTTTTTAAAATCTTTTCAACAGGCCTCTATTTCGTTGCCCCAGAGCCTCCAAACCTTCAAATCTGGGCCTGGGTTAAAAAAATCTGGCAACCTGTGAAAGTGAGATCTTTTACCTGCTTGTATGTACAGCCTGTTCTCCACAGGCTAAGTCTAAAAGTTAAGCAAGACTACATCTGTACGGAACAGATGTAGTCTTGCTTAACTTCTAAAAAGTTTTTAATTATTGTATTCAGATTTACTTGAAAAAAACTGAAGTGCAAATCAACTTTCGTTGCAGACTGTATCACTCCACTAACAATGGTTAAATGGTGTATCAAAAAATTTGCAGCGCGGTGGATAAGTTATAGAGTGGTAATTAGTGTCAAGTTCTTAATTCTCATGATAACGAACAACTTTTTGAAAAGTTTTTTTTTGTTTTATTTTTCTTATTTAAAATTTCTAAAAGAAATAAATTTTGTTTTGTTTTATAAAAATGTTTCGTATGGAAAGTTGTAGGTACCTATGTTATCTTGAGAACAATCATGTGTTTTGTATTGTAGTGTTTGACACTAATTCATCAGTCACCCTATGTAGTTACATAGGTAACTCAATTATAAATGCTTGAATTGATTCCAGATAAGAAAATTAAGACAAGACATTTGTGACAAAGAGCTGTTCTGCTCGGTACACATTGACAAGCATATCAAGAGCGCTCAACTTTTGTACTTAAAGGAGTTGGAAACATTGAAAGCAATCGCCCATCTTGCTCGTAGCTACTACCCTTACATTGACGAGTTCACAGAGGCCGCTCAGAATGGAAACGTGCTCTCTTACTTGGTGAAGAACAAGGAGAAATTAAAAGATTACACCATGAACGTTATTAATAGCGTTAACCACTTAGCTGACCATCCAGTCAGATGCCCCTAAGATGCGATGATCAATCGCATTATTCTTTCCCTACTATACAGTATTCTATTCAATCCTACAACCCCTTCTTATCTTAAAGAACGTTTTGAGTTCATGCGTGATTCGCACTCACGATCCTTGAGATCATCGGAAAACTTAAAACTGAAGATGCCTCTGCATTCCACAAGATTCTTTGATCATTCTTTCACTGTCCAGGCCATACGCTTGTGGAATGCACTAGCTGTGTCTGTGAGGCGTGCTCAGTCGTTTTCTCCTTCAAAAGAATGGTGAGGGAACATTATCTTGCTGTCTAGTAGTTTTTTTAAATTGTCTTTATGTATTATGTATTTATATATTTTTACCTTATTTGAGTATGTATGTATGTCATCATCATCTGCCTAGCCTTTTCCCAACTATGTTGGGGTCGGCTTCCAGTCGAACCGGATGCAGCTGAATATCAGTATTTTACATGGAGCGACTGCCTATCAGACCTCCACAACCCAGTAACTGGGTAATATGATACTCTTGGTAAGACTGGTTGTCAGACTTTCTGGCTTCTGACCAACAGTAACGACTGTCAAAGATCTACAAATGACAGCCGGGACCAACGGCTTTACGTGCTTTCCGAGGCACGGAGGAAACTCGCTATGGTAAATGGTCACCCATCCACAGACCAACCTCGGCAAGCGTGGCTTAACCCGGAAGATCGGTCTATGCGGCTGTAATTATTTAGCCACGAGCTCCTCCTTGAGTATGTATGTATGTATATATAACGAGGGTAGTTCACTCATTGGGGGTACCTCGTCATCAGAGTCCAAGTTCGACTTGGTGTAGGCAGGAAATAATAGTCACAACACTGATTATAGTCCTCTATTTATTCACTCTCGATAACAAAATAATAAAATCTCTAATGATCAAACCGATGGAAACTGATTAAAGTACGGAAACGCGGTAAGTTCGGTGCAGGCTGGCAAAACGACCTCTCGCCTTCGCGTCTCACTACAAAGTGACTTCACTCAAATCAAATGCATCCAATGTCAACAAGAATGACAGCTGACAGCCGACAGCTGACAGCTTGTTGACAACCGTCAAACAAGACATGCCACGCCCCGCACCGACCTCACCCAAGCACACTGCTTGACGTTTCCGACAATAGATGGCGTCCTACTACATTAACAATAATCAATAGTCATTCTAATAGTTGTGCTTCTGTGTTGATTCTGCGACATATATATATATTTAAGATATGTTAATATATTTTTGTGTTATATTATGTATTTATATTTAGTTATTTAGATAATTCCAGATTTTTATTAGGTTATATATTTGTACGCTGCAAACTGCCTTTATATTTTCCTTAGCAATTCTTTCCATCCAATGGTTGTCTGGAAGAAATCGCTTTATGCGATAAGACCGCCATTTGTACTATTCTTGATCATGTGTATTCCTACTGTGTTATTTCTTTTAGTGTACAATAAAGTATATCTATCTATCTATCTATCAATCATTAAATACATATTTTAATATTGAAGATACCTACTTGTTGTTTTTTTTTTACTTGTCTTTGTCGTGTTTGACCCTCGTCGCACCTGATGGTAAGCGCAGACAGGGTCTAAGGCTGAGATCTATAAACCCAACTTGGACTTTGCTCAGACATTACTTTAGACTTATGACAAAGTCAGTATTTATAGAGCCGTCTTTGAATTCATCTGAGTGCGTGCTTAGCAAATGCTTAGCAAAGTCTAAGTTCACAAAATCGACGACTTAGCAAATACTTAGGCTACTATTATCCTAACAAAAAATAATGGTCCGTAATTTACTTTACCATCATTATATTTACACAACTTTTTAATTTTTTTGTATTATAAAGTGACCAGACTCAACTCAGTAATACCAGATTAGGGAAGATTTCCTTGATGTTGATAACTAATTCTGAATTAGCTAAGATAAAAACAATTAGGTAGTATAACATCACATAAAACAAGTTTTTCTAAGTTTAAAATGTATAAAAATGAATTAAAAGTTACTTTTTTTCGACAAATTGCAGATGTCAAAACGATGCGATCCGTTTCAATGAATATAATATTGTGTTCGTTTATAAAAAAAAAAAAAACACTTATAAGCATGCCAATTTCTGCTTATTCTTATAATAATAATACATAGAAGAAATATGAGCGTAGTTCTAGATTATTTACATGTCATTATTGTTAAACATTTATAAAGAAAAATCAAGAATGTAATGCTTGAAACGAAACAATAACTTGTATTTTGACATCGACCGTCTTAGCGTATGCTTAGCATATGCTCAGCATAGTCTCAACGTGATACGTCTATAAATTCCAAATCTAAGATTATGCTAAGCATACACTTAGCAAAGTATTGCGTGAGTAAAGTCTGAGCAAAGTCTAAGCTAAGTCCAAGTTGGATCTATAGATCTCAGCCTAAGATGGAGCACACGAATCCAAGTAATAGAGATATAGAGAGATTCCCCTATACCCCTCTGGCTCTGTATACGGCGGAACACAGTTAAAAAACTGCTTGGCGCTGGACTTTAATGTGAGGATGGTAGCTATAAACTAGCCAGGCGGGCCGTATAGACCCTACCACCAAGCAACATTTTTTTTATCATGTATTGTGGCTTTTGCGCTCGGCTTAAAGGTACACCGTGGGCCCGAGGTACCCCAAAGATTTTAAGCACGCCTTTGTGATGATATTGAGTTAACGCAATTTGGAGGGAGGGGATGTCTTGTAAAATGTTACGATGCGTTACAGGGGCGGGAGGGGGGTTCGAACAACGCGTTACGTAACGTATACTAGGGAATTAAAATCTCCCAAGTTGGCAACCCTTTTTCATTTATGTTTTACGGGGAATCCCTCGACTGTATTGTACGTCAATTTATTTTGTTTTCGTTGTCAGTGTTCGTTAGTGTTTACGCAGAAGCACATTGCTGTGGTCAGTGTTGTTAAAGTGAGTTTATACTGTAATGTCCTCAAAAGAGGGTTTGCGTCATCAGCTGTTCTTGGCCTATAAACTGTGCCAAAAAAAATCTGGGTGTTACGTAACGTTTAGGGAGGGGGAGGAGGCTACAAAAAAACGTTACAGCGCGTTACACGGGGGGGAAGGAGGGTCAAAAATCTTCAAAAATTGCGTTACGTAACACTTGAACGCCCCCAAAGTTCAATTCAATCAATTTAATTATTTTGTTTTAGGAACAAAATAAATCAATTAAGTTCAGTTCTTCCTTATAAACAATACCTTAGGTCGGTCGAGCTGGCAACGTTTCAATTTTCGTGTGAGTGGATAAGAAAACTTCTCACTTCACGAACCTCCCCGACAAAATACGACACGGTGAGTGCCATAGACTAGGTATACATTATAATAATGGAAGTGAGTGGGGTATGGTATTACCAAGGGATGGGAAAACTCGTAACGCTGCGTCCTTAGAATAAGTACTAAAGCATGCGTCCATAAGACTGTTACCATAGAGATTTAAACAATGAATATCACGAAAATTAAGCTTTATTGGACAAACTATAATTATGCTAGCTTTTCTTCTCCAATTAAGCATCGGTATCGATGGTTAAAATCTTTCGGTTTCCTCGGAACCACGGTGAATACAAGTGTAAGGTTTTACCGACTTCAAAAATGAGGAGGTTGTCAATTCGAGGCGTAACGTCGTATTTTTTTTTGTATTGTATGTTTCTTCAGCCTCAAATATGTATATCGGCAGACTTCCAAATGATCTAAACAACTAACAAAATTAACCTACATCTCAATGATACAAGGGATGTTAAACAATTAACACAGTACACGATAACTGTCATTCTGAAAAGAATTTTATCCCATTGAAATAAAGTTTAATTTCTTTAGCTGTTTAGGTAATTATGAACAATCTGTTTGTCCCGATATATTTGATGAAATATGTTTATGAGTTATGCGTGGGAGTGTTACTTGTTAACTAATAAACATTTAACTATTAAACATTTTAACTGTTCCAGTTTTCTTATATTTTGTGTTTTCTGATGGCGTAATTATGTAAGGCCAGTTTTTTTTTATGGTGAGTAGCCATTGTCAAACTGTAAATTATTTATAGAAAGTTTCAATCGGTGACTTGTCGCATAGTTCTTGCATAATTCTAATAATTAGCCCCAAATGTAGATTCAAACACGGTGTTATTAGCCCTACTGATCAACAATAAGCGTACAAAGGTAAGAAGTTTCCAGAATAAAAACACAGCTATACAGCACACAATCAAACATTTAATTCTAAAATACATATTAAAAATTAACAACATAAAATGGATACGTCAGTCTATACAAGTTTAATATATTATTCACTCTCTATTTATATAAATAACTCTTTTCTTAGTAGACAGCTACTAATTCTTAAGATACTACTATAATAAATATACAAGGAATTTCAGAAGATTATTTAGAAATTAGCTTTGTTAGAAAGATAATGAAAGTTTTCTTTTATAAAGAACCTCTGAATGTGTGTGTAGATGCATTAATAATATGTATTTTTTTAATATAGTCTAAGAGATAATAACTTTTAAATTGTAATTGAATATTATAATAATATCTCCGGTTTCTAAAAAGCTGATCAATGCTAAAATGTACTAATCAGATGTCAAGCGATGCGATTAGTTAATTAGAGTCTATCTCACGAAGACTCGTGAATCATTGCAATATGAACCTTACGTCTTTAACATAAAAGTCATACGACGCGTCTTCGTGAAATAGACTATACTATGTAATCACCTTCAGCCACAACCGGCAGTCATGGCAGAAACAGAGTAACCATGGAGTTTCTGGCCGGCTCTTCTCCATAGGAAACGACTAATTGGAACCGTGCACCTAAATTCGACTTTTCATAAGTGCCTGTAATGGTTTATATGAAATAAAAACTTTTGATTTGATTCGATTTGAACGTTATCGTCAAAGGCAGAATGAACACGAAACCATAACACAATACATTGCAGTATTAAAAAATTCTTCCGAAATCTTGCGAGTTTGGTGGTTTGGAAGAAAATTTGCGAGACTATGTGGAGTTAAAAGTGAAGTCATCTGGCAAATTCACGGAAGACGGTCTAAGATACGCAGGTACAATTAAACTTGCTCGCGAGTTGCGGCAGAACGGGATGCGGCGAAGACGCGCCAGCATGCTTTCCAGTATGAGCTGATCTCGTAGTGTATAGAGTTTCCGTACGATGAGAGGTCAGCTTACACTGGAAATTCATAGCTTGATATGTAGCCGTGTGTACAAAACGGGAAGCTGATAAGAGCGCGGGTGGTACACGGCTTATTTTGGTCAACCAATGATATCAGTTGACATGCAATTCGACAATAGATTAAATGTTCAGCCTTTTAGAAACCTGAGTTAAATGTAAGTTTACTTAAATGAATATAAAAGGAATGTTGGTTTTATTTTGAATAGTTACATATATTCTAAAAGCTGATTGATAGTCTAAACGTTGTTGTCTCTTAAACTATTAGCAATTAATACCATATAAAATTGCCAGTAAGTCATATATAAAAAAATAATGTAACGTCACATTTAAACAGCGGTAAAATTATTTTAAACAATATGACTTTAAAAAACTGGCAAATTAACAATTTTAGTACATAATATTGAACAAAAAACAAAATACATCTCGTAGACGGATTATTGATTAACACAATCACAATTTGTTTATAACACGCCGAACAAAACATAATTTTTATTACAACAAAAATGTTACTTTTTGGTTCCGATTCACTTTTGGAACATAATTCATTTTTAAGCAGTGTTCTATAAAGGCGAGACGATACGGTGAGACACGATTAGTTGCGAACCTATGCGACCCAAAGCGAATTCGTGGAAAAGCGAAATGATGCAATTACAATCCGTTTCCCTTTACAGTAGCAACGTATGAGCGTGTTCACACATGCTGACGATTCCAGTTACAGTAAAATAACCATACTAGATGCGTTCAAGTGTGAACACGGTTATAATATATCGACGTAACCGTCGAGAATCGGGAAATTAGACAGATCGCTAGATCGCAAAAAAATAAATACGTTACGTCCCAGTGCCGTGTAAACCGGTTTTCAACGAACAGTCGCGATATATTCCGATTCAATGCGATCTGACACGTATTGCTAACTTTCCAGTGACTATTTAAGTCTCTAAGTTTGATACAACTCGTAGTCACTGCAACAGTATCAATAATCACCGTCCTAGAACACTGCAAAATCGATTGAAAACTTTTTTTAGTTATAATAATCTATAGTCACACTCAACTATATACACAATACAATTTATTAACTACATTGCACGCGTCAAAATAGATCTTATAGTATCTTTAATTACACAACTAGTAGGACATTGAAAATTTTATACATAAATATAAGGAAATAGAGGTACCTCGGGAAACTAATTTACAACTTGTAGCATTAGTTTTTATTTATTGTAAAAAGAATTGTATCCATATTAGCACGACAAATTCTTTTATACAATCGTTATAGTGTTTGAATTAATAAAAACAACACTACAAGTTAAAATAACATAAATAAAAACTATTCTGAAGAAAATAATAAATAACGTATAGAAGAAAAAGTTATAAAAAAAATGTTGCCATAAACAAGATCGTGGGTTGTTAATGAGATCATAACTGAGGCACCTCCAATTTACTTTCTATATAAACTTAAATTTTACATTTAATAAATGCGACTCCATTTAATTATACATTTATTAGAAACTAACATAATAAAGATTTAGCTGTATTTAAAAAGCCTTGTACTATTGTACCTTTCTATCTCGTTCATAATTTCCCCTTTTTTCTCCACCTAAATAATACCTCGAACTACCCCCGACTTAACTCATTTGAGAGAAGGATTTATATAATTTATTCTTTTAAAAATCTATCTCTCAACTGATAAAGTCGAAATAAAAAAGCTGGAACAGAAAAAAAACGTAATCATTAGTTATGCAAACGAAGAATGTTTTACCAAATCAATTTAAATTCTCGAAACGTAATTTTGGTAAGAAATAATCGTCTCAAAATAGAAATAAAGTTTACAAAAAAATATTTCTCTAATTTCATGTCTGTATACGTACTAATTCCAAATTGAAGTAGAAGATAGAGTGAGACGACTGCGTTACTAAGGGCGCTTTCAAATTAGAAGATTGCTGTTGGACTGCAGCCGAGCGCGTGAGCGGTACGGACGTCGTACTGCTCTCTCGTCCCCTAAACTCTATGAAAAAACACAACCGCATCGCAGGACGACAGCCAAACCGCTGCGGCACAGCTGCAGTCCGACATTAACCGTCTAAATAGTAAACGCCCTAAGTTAACCGTCGACCTGTCCGCAGCGTATGCGGACGGATCGCATCAAACGGATCCGTACAGTACATCCACTGCGTTCGCGAGATGAGCAATCGGATTTTTGACATGGTCGTTCGGTAAAATCCGAAATGACATCAATGGCATGAGCGGTATTGCCGACGACACGATGTGTGTATTCTGTGCGTAGCCACATTTGCGTGACTAGTCATACAAATAATACTAAAATCCATTTAATGCGATCCATTCGATGTCTACAATGCGGACAGTTGGAGCTTCTATCGCTTAAATTTTTTCTGAAGGACAAATCGAACCACTCTATCATCTAGTTTATCAAAACAGTGTGCAAACTAAAGACATACCGCTACCTGCCCAGCAGTCTGGTTTTAAACCTTATTTTTGGACAAATAAAGAACTTTTTTGATTATTTTGAATATAGCTAGTATCTTCACGCCTGCAGGCATGACATCCGCAGCGCCACATAATTTTGTCGTCGCATTATCTTGTGCAGAGGCGAGGTAAATCATACCTACATTATACCGACTCGACATAATGCGACGACAAAATTATGTCGCGATGAGCATGTTAAGCCTGCTGGCTAGTTAGATAAGTAGACACTATAATAACAAATATGCAGTTGTTTTCATTTTTAGAACAAAGTTCTCTTGATTTACTTGTATTTTATTTTTAGCGATTGTAACTTTTTTATCTGTCTTCTATCTACACCCGGTTTTAGTAAATACATAGAAATATATAAGCAACGCAACACAATTCTGTCAAAGAACCGTAGATAGTCGCCATTACCTGTACAGGAAATCTATGTACAACAGAACTCTAAATAAATATACATTACAGTATACTATGTATAATTTATACACAAACTAGTGTACATTATGTATAAAATAATTTGGTGCGGTGTGGTGATTTATTTGTAGCTTGTATAAGCAAAATAGGGACTAAAGAACGAAGCTAACAAAGTTGTGCGAAAGAGACAACGCTACCGTATATAACGCTATCTCTTTCACCATCTCGTAAATTTTTATCTAAACACAAACAAACCACCGGGACCAAACAACACGAATTACAAACGACTTATTAGTCCAGCTTATTTTAACACCCAAAAAATACTTCGAAACACCGGATGGGTTAAATATCTATAAATAAATAAAGCTAGTATATACAAAATATCTATATCTATGATATAAGTTTATCTAAGTGCCGTGTAGAGGTTCAGGACGCTCTTGTTTTCTTTGTGTGAGGGTGTTTTGGAGAAGACGTTCCAAAAACGCAGCGTTTCGTCGCCGGCGCCGGTCACTATCGCCTCGCCGTCTGGTGAGAGGGCTAGGTAGAGGACGCGGTATGAATGGCCTGTGAGTTTCGCCACCTGAGGGAAACGATAATTAGTCAGTAAATTATAATTAGTCGGTAAATTGAGGAGCTCAGGATCAAAAAGTGCTACACTTTTGGCTTTTTGCCTTGGATTTTATCGATCTCTGAATAGATTTGGTTCAAAAAGTGCAATTTTCAAAGACAAAATAACATCTGCAAGTGGCATTCTGATCAAAAAGTGACATTTACAAGGCAAACAGGCCTACTTGTCATTGCCAATTAGTCAGTATTAAATTATAATTAGTATAGTAGTTAAAAATGATAATAAAATCGGTGCTTAATACCACTTTTCTTGTAAATTCAATTAAATCTAAAATTCAAAAGAATAATATTTAATAGACAATCGCTCCATAAAATCAAGAACCTTGCAACTCTACGAGCTGACACTACGCTAGCTATCAACAAACTGCTAGATCGAAAAAGTAAAATAGTAAGTACATACCTGCGTCAGCGACGGGTACTTCCATACTAGGATCTGGTTCTGAGAGTACCCGTGCGTGGACACCAGCTCGCTCGAGTGTTTCGACCACGCCAGGTTGCACACTTGTGATCCTGTAACAAAACATCTAGGTTAATAACTGTCCAAATGATTCAAGGTCAGTGAAAAACATAGAGTAGATTCTTTGATAGATGTTATGAACCTAGACAGCTAGTCTTGACGACGCTTTGTCGAACGAACATTCAATAAGCTTGTGCATCAGAGGTGCAGCATAGTTAGCTCTGCGTTCACCGACCTGCTTGCCTTACATAATATAATCAGCCGATTACTACCCCACTGCTGGGTACAGGCCACTTCTCAGAATAAGGGTTTTGGCCTGGGTTTAAGCTTAGAACTTACTGGCCTAGAGCCAGCGGGTTGGCAGACTATAAACACCAACGAGTTCTTTAAAAAAAATTCTTTTTCGGCGTGCATAATCATAATGTTTTCCATCACCGTTAACGCAAGTGATCATCAAATTCTGATCCGCACATGAATTCGGAAAAGTCTGAGGTGTGGGCCGGTATTCAACCCAAACCCTCTTTCTTACATGGAAGGCTAGCGTTCAACCGCTAGGCTATCATCACAGCTTTTTTTTGCATTCTATAAAGATCATGGCATCACAGATTTTTTCAGGAGAGGCCTCTCATCCAGGATTATCCGTAAAGGGGTTCGAACATTTTTCTATGGAAGCTGGCATAGGGCCCTGATGCCATTTTCATTTTTTTTCCAAGTTGCGGCGCACGATGTGACTAACATATATGCCAGAGGACACTCAAACAAACAAAAAATATTCAGAGATATAGTGCCCTAAAGTGTCACGTTGCCGAGATATTTGGACTCAAAGATTTTTTTTCAAGATTATCTCGATACAATATCTCGGTAACGTGACACTTTAGGGTACCATATCTCTGAATATTTTTTATTTGTTTGAGTGTCTTCTACCCATATGTACTAGGGAATGAAGAACCGGTGCTCTTCTTGCGTCCCGGGATTTTCGGGATTACTTGTTAAAGGAACCGGGAGAACCGGGACTTTCGGGAGTTTCGGGACTTTGGGTATTTTTTTTAATTACTGCTGGTATTTTAATTTTAATAAGTCTTTAGTATTTATGTATCAAGAACCTGTGGTTGGATTTGTATGATTTTTAGGTGAATTGAAGATGTTACTATTGTGTACAAATAATGCACGGTGAGTTGCGGTGCGGGAGGGGTGGACGCACCGCATCGCACGCGGCAAAACGCGGGCGAACGCTGGAGTGGAATCGCGCGCGCGTATTTTGATTTTATAACTTTATTCTTTAATTTATTTATCTACATTTTTATTATAAAGAGGAAAGATTTTTTGTATGTAATCGATAAATTCCGAAACTACTGAAGCGATTTCAAAAAATATATCATCATTCATTAGAAAGCTACATTAAGCGCGGGAAAATTATTCTGACGGGAAAACGGGCAGCAGTAGCAAGCACCGGGTAAACCGATGAGCGAACCACTAAGTACAGTGTAGATTCTACACTATTAGGTTAGGTATTACAAAGAGGAAAGATTTGTTTTTTTTTGTACGTATTCTAAGTATGTAACCAATAAACTCAAAAACTACTGATTATATTTGAAAAATTCTTTCACCGCTAAAAAGCTGCAAGATCCCTAAGTAACAAAGGATACTTTTGACCTCATTCGCTCGGAAAAACGTGTAGCAGCGGGTGAAACCGCTAGGCGGACCTCTAGTTTTAAATAAAATCTTAGTAAGAAACCTTTTATTATGATATCTGAATGGGGAAACTCAAATTCTTAATTTATGTTTATACTTTTCAAATAAGTCCCGAAGGTCCCGAAAGTCCCGGGACGAGGTGTGATCGTCCCGGTTCTTTAGTCTATACAAAAATCCCGGGATGTCCCGGGATTTTCGGGACCGGGATTTCCCGGGACCATTCCTTAATATGTACCAGTTACAAAGTGCGCTGCAATAAAAAAGTCAAAATATCTCGGCAACGTGACACTTTAGGGCACCATATCTCTGAACATTTTTTGTTTGTTTGAGTGTTCTCTATCCATATTTACCAGTTACAAAATGCGCTGCAATCTTGAGAAAAAATCTTTAAGTCCAAATATCTCGACAACGTGACACTTTAGGGCACCATATCCCCGATATTTTTTGTTTGTCTAAGTGTCCTCTACCCATATATGTTAGTGTAATCGTGCGCCGCAACTTGGAAAAAAAATCAAAATGGCAGCGGGGGGGCTATGCCACAAAGCTTCTATCCCCTTTCTAAGTAGAGGCTGGGATACTCCCCACCTGTAGGGCATTAAATTTGCTATGGTTTCGTTTATGTTTATTCGTCGTATATTACCTGTGTCGACGCACTGCATCGGCTGCGAGGTGAGCGTGTTCCAGAAACGTATGCAGCGGTCGGCTGTACCTCCGCCGGACGCTAACAAGCCGTGCTGGTGCGGTGACCACGCGATCGCCTTCACAGCTGCCACGTGCGCAGAGTACGTTTGGACGGGGGATGTTGAGTGCTGAAATAGATAAAGAATTGTTAAGTAAACGATGTGTGAAATGCTTAAGTGTATGTAGTTCTGTGGTTATTAAAACGCAAGCAGAGTTTCGGCAAGTCAGTTGTCGAACAATTCGGTTCGTATCTCTTTTAATCTCGATACGAGAATCGTAAACAAAAAGGGAAAACAAAATGAATCGACAAATTAATGACGTATCAAAACGTTCTGAATCTCCTGGACAAGTCTAATAACACATATTACTAATCAACCATAAGCATCTTACACTGCAAACCAAATACAGTTAATATAATGTATTATTTGCCGAAGTCTTTTTATTCACGAAGACGCGTCGTGTGACTTTTATTACAAAGACATAAGGTTCTTATTCCAATGATTCTCGCGCCATCATGAGATAAAAAGACATCTAATACTACAAACGCTTTTGTTTTTCATTTTTTCTGATAAAGTTTAATAGAAGGTATTATAGTGAAGAAGCTTTCCTAGCAAGGCATTAATTCGCGTTAAAAAAATAGGTCAAACATGGTCGAAATATTAATTTAACAAAAAGTTCCCACTATTATCAAGGCGGAAACGATGAATAATATTAATATCGCTGTAAAAACGTTAAATTTTGCATGTAACCGCAAACCTTATCAACCTATCATTCTCACTATACATTTTCCCACGACAAACAATGGTTTAAGTACTTAAATATTATTAGCGAAAGAAGTATTTCATTCATTCTCTTGCAATGTACTATTGTGTGTTTGCGAGTCACCTTTCAGTGCCAATTTTGATAATTAGGGGTAATTAAAGTTACACAAAAGCCTCGGCATTTAGGACTCTATTTCATAGGCAATAGAGTATATAGTCATGTGAATTTTACCCTGACTCATCACTTTAACTCAACAAACGTTTTATTGTAACTACTTTGACCTAACTTTTACATAGTAGTCGTAATTTTATAATTTTATCTGCTCGAAACATATTGCAAGAAGAGCATACCGTGCCTTAGAGTGAAAACCTTGGGAATGCATTTTGGTCATTTTCATTTTATCACGATGTCCTGGTACAATACGGCCGACGTATCTTGGCGAGTCTGAAGTTAGTTGTTTGGCTGCGCAATGAATCTTTTAGAAACGAAATTGTCTACTGCGCAGCTAATCAGCTAACTTCAGACTCGCCAAGATACGTCAGCCGTATTGTACACACGGCTACACTTCAAGCTATGCAAAACCAGTATAAGCTGACCGTTACTTGTGCGAAAAGATTATACAAAGCGACGCCAAGATAAACTGGTTTTGCATAGCTTGATGTGTAGCCGTGTGTACTTTAATAATGAGAGAGCCGCTCTATGCGAAATTAGTTTGTACGCACTGAAATGAAGCCATTATTGGGTAAGTATATATCATTCGTAATAAATACAAGGTTGGTCAGAAAGGGGGTACTAATCCAAAAGGGTGTTAAAGTACCCATGATGATGAGTAACTTTTGTTCTACCACTTTCCCCAAAACTCAATAGTTTTAGAGAAATAGCTGTTCAAAAATTACATAACAAATATGCTAAAATCTATCTATCCTCAGCTATGATCAACCGTGTTTACATTTTAGGTCATATTTGGGGTAACTAAACTAAAGGGACGAAGAATTTTTGAAAAAACTAAAATAAAAATTATTTTACATTCTAATCAAAATTAACGAATTTTGAAATTTTAACACTTGCTTTAAACCCGTCATCAGTGATACTTTTTAGTATATATAATTGACTAGCTTTTGCCCGCAACTTCGTCCACGTGAAAGCCCACAGGAACCATGCAATGACCATTCATATGGCATTCCATAGGTTTTCACTCTAAGGCGACGATATTACACTCTTCAACATTTTAAAAACCAGATAATCTACTAATTATATTTCTAAACCGAGACCCATTTCCTAGCAATAAAGCTGCATACATTTCCTCCCATCAAAACAATTTAATAGACAATTTCCGTAGTTTTTTCCAAATTTATGACTTTTTTTGAGGCACTTACCATAGACCATACAAAGAGTTTGTTGTCGTTGCCTCCGGACGCTAGCGACTGTCCGTCCGGCGACCATTTGAGTCCGCACACCTCCTGCCTGTGGCCTTGAAGGACGCGGGAAGCTTGCACCGCTAAAAATGATAAAATTTTATATTAGTAGTGAGTCATGATATAATAATTAATATAGGTAATGTTGGATACAGATGGGGCTAACGAACTTGCATTAGTTTCCGCTGAATCTCGACTTTTGGCCTTGTAAGCGTTGGGTAATCCACCCAGGTAAAGCCAAGCAAGGCTATTGAAACCCATTCGTTGATTAGGTCTATACCAGTGGCGAAGGATGAATTTTCTTAAAAGGGAAGCCGGACCAATTATTTTTTAAAATGATAATTGAAAATAATAGATACTAGTATTTGCCATATTTCGAAAGGGAAGCCGATAGGAATCGAGTTGTATGGAGCCTTCGCCACTGGTCTATACCCAGAAACAGTAACACAACACTTTGCTCCACACTAGGAATATTCCTGTATCTTGGGAACGTTTACAGACAAATCTTCGCTTGCACAAACACTCAGACGCGGAACAGTTTATCTGTAGTCATACAAATACTTGCTCCGTGCGGGAATCGAACCAGCAACCCGTTGCACAGCAGCCAAGCGCGCAGCTACTGGGTTAAACCTATCGTCACAGTCTTACTTCTAAGTGCAATTTGCCAAGTGTACTGTCCAATAGCAATTGTCAAATCGTAGTTAAAGTGTTTAAGAATTAAATAAACTGCTGCTAAATTCGTCAGGGTTATTTATCTGTATTTTCGAGCTCATCTCAAAAGCTACAAGATTCATTTATTCATACTTTCGCACAAAATTTTTACAGAGGCGGACTTAACAGTCAGTCGACATTAGGGCGATGCAAAAAAAATATCAGAGGTGCACTAAAAAGAGCCCTGTGATGTGATACGCTATTGAAAACAAACACAAAATTAAATGAAACATTTTTGGCAATAATATTTATCCTTTTCATTTTCTAGCTATAATCTGCCACATTATTCACAAAAATACCTCAATTACAGGCTCAATCCGTTTTGGATTTGACATTTAATAATAAAGAGCTATTAATACACGAGAAAAATCTTTCTTAACACATCTTAGAACATGTATTTACTAACAAGAACACGGTACGAGAACAAGAGTTATCTCGATGCACCGTAAGACCGTGCATGCAGATCGCACGGTAGGAAGTTTAATATTACGATACATACTAGCTAGTTTTAGAGTACTGCAATTTAAACTCTAGTAGAGAAACGCAAATGCAATAAGGCTAAACGTAAGTTTGGCTAATCAAGTAAATTACGGATGAACACCTAAACAATTTTTGCTAGAAATATTTGGTACCTAAGTTAATTATTGGTAAATTGCATTATGCAGTGATAAACTGATAGTTTTTTTTTTAAACGTTGCCTCCTTTTGGTTTCTCCTGTATCGTAGGCGCGTTAAAAGACACAAATCTCACATGAACAAACACCCAGACCCGGATCAATTTTATCTGTAGGCCATACAAATATTTACTCCGAGCGAGAATCGAACCCACTACCTGCGACACAGAAGCCAAGCACCCAGCCATTGCGCCAACCATGTCGACAGTTGTTAATAATAAAATCTTTTGAACATATCTAAGACCAGTATGTATTCATAAACAATTTTCAATCGTGAGCTCCGTTAAGTGTTGTTTTGACAACTATAATTGAGGAGTGTTAATTTGAACATTAAACTTTATTGTAATACTGTCTAGTTTAAAATTAAACTGACGTTTACGTTTTCGCAACATATCCATTTCTCCTCCCCAGTGCCAGGTTTAATACGGGTCTAAGAGTAACAAGTACGTCGTCCGTGTCAGTTATCTCGATGCACCGTCAGTACATGACATCGTGCCTACACACAGAGTAGTAAGTATAACACCGCCGCATAATTGCATTGTCGTTGAACTCTCAGGCTGAGATCTATAGATCCAACTTGGACTTAGCTTAGACTTTGCTCAGACTTTACTCACGCAATACTTTGCTAAGTGTATGCTTAGCATAATCTTAGATTTGGAATTTATAGACGTATCACGTTGAGACTATGCTGAGCATATGCTAAGCATACGCTAAGACGGTCGATGTCAAAATACAAGTTATTGTTTCGTTTCAAGCATTACATTCTTGATTTTTCTTTATAAATGTTTAACAATAATGACATGTAAATAATCTAGAACTACGCTCATATTTCTTCTATGTATTATTATTATAAGAATAAGCAGAAATTGGCATGCTTATAAGTGTTTTTTTTTTTTTTATAAACGAACACAATATTATATTCATTGAAACGGATCGCATCGTTTTGACATCTGCAATTTGTCGAAAAAAAGTAACTTTTAATTCATTTTTATACATTTTAAACTTAGAAAAACTTGTTTTATGTGATGTTATACTACCTAATTGTTTTTATCTTAGCTAATTCAGAATTAGTTATCAACATCAAGGAAATCTTCCCTAATCTGGTATTACTGAGTTGAGTCTGGTCACTTTATAATACAAAAAAATTAAAAAGTTGTGTAAATATAATGATGGTAAAGTAAATTACGGACCATTATTTTTTGTTAGGATAATAGTAGCCTAAGTATTTGCTAAGTCGTCGATTTTGTGAACTTAGACTTTGCTAAGCATTTGCTAAGCACGCACTCAGATGAATTCAAAGACGGCTCTATAAATACTGACTTTGTCATAAGTCTAAAGTAATGTCTGAGCAAAGTCCAAGTTGGGTTTATAGATCTCAGCCTCAAAGTCGTGCGCGCAAGCCTTTGAGATGCAACGGTGCTTGAGAGAATGCATCTCAAACTTTTATAATATTTGAGAACAATTTGTGAAATTTAGAGATTTATCGTAAGCCAAATAAGGGTGAATTAGTGCGACTAGAGACACAAGGTTAGTCGCATTGATTTTTATAGTAATGCCGCGAGAAGTAAAATTGGTAAGCAAGTTTTATTTTTATTTCGTTTATTCATTTTCAATACATACATTTTACTTTTTTGAATTAGCATAGCATAGCATTATTTAAAAAAAAAACATAAAAATAGTAGCCCACCGGCATCGGGACAAGGTCCAAGCTACCGGTGGTCAGGGCCTCAGAGAGAGGAACTTCCTAACAATACGCGCCGTGTCAAAGAGTACCGCTTTCTGTATCAGGCCCTTGATCCAGCCGCCCAACGAAAGCCTCTTTGGGTGTTGGTCGAGGCTCTTGGCTATTAAGCCCTTCGCACTAACTACTATCGGCACAATTACTGCTGAATCAACATCCCACATGTCGACAACCTCGTGTGCCAAGTCTTGATATTTCATTTCTTTATCTTTCTCAGCTTTCACAAGGTTCTCGTCATGCGGAACAGTGATATCATTTCTTTTTATTATTTATCTTAGTCGTGTTTTACCCTAGTCGCATCTAATGGTAGGCGCAGACAGGGTGTAGATCAGCCATACTCAACCTTTTTTTTTTTATAGGGGCCACAAACACGTTTCAGTCATGGTGTTGCAGGCCGCAAGCAACAATTATTTACTCGGCGCCCACAGTTTTTCTGATGGGCGCCAAATTTAAAATGGTTTAAGTACAGTAAATTTGTAACAGCGAGTGGGCCAACCACAAAGGGCCGGCGGGCCGCAGGTTGAGTATAGCTGGTCTAGATGGAGCACACGAATCCAAGTAACAGAGATGTAGACGGATTCTCCTAAAGCTCTTTGGCTCTCACACACACGCGATGTAACACATTTTTGCTGAACTGGGCCTTTTTGGCGCAGCCGTGAGGCACACTTTCCTGCTAATTTCTTTTTTTTTTCTGCTTTTTTTTATATTGTGTGCCTTTTTAGTCTGTGCTGAATAAATGTATTTTCTTTCTCCCTTTTCTTTAACACAGTAAACTGCTTGGCAGTATGAAATGGCTAGTTTGAAATAAAAAACGTTGAACTTTAACTTGGGTGAAAAGACAAAAACATCTATCTACGAGGGAAGGTTGCAGAAAAACCTTTGAAACTTTGAGAATCACTTTACTAATCGCTAGTAACTAACCGGGCGAGGTACGTATTGCCTGTCCTAGTATCCCTTTGTCTTAACTGTCTGTATTTACTACGTTGTAAGTAGGCACTACGGTAAAATTTTACACTCGTCGTAAAACACCTAGTTTAGTAGCGATGGCGTTTACTAGGACGTGCCTACACCGTTCAGATGACTAAAACGGAGTTTAAGGCTGATTTTCACCAACATTAATTATCTGATTTAACAACTGTTAACTCGTAAATTAGTAGAAAGCTAATGTTGGTGAAAGCCAGCCTTAATGTACAGCTCGTCACAAAAGTCTATAAACGGTTTCTTTTTTTTCAGTGTTTTGTTTATTTCGTTTTTTTTTATTGGGCGATAATTGTGAATTAAGACGCTCAAATGGATTTCAAATGAATAATACTATCCGAAGTTCTAACTCACTAGTGCCGGGGAGGCCCATACCTATCCTACCTAAGATCATTATTAAGTTAATAATAAATTTTGGTGTTCTTTAGGATAAGTTTACCCTAGCCTCGTTAAACGAGCCATGTCCGTCCTAATTCCCTTTGCAATCTATACATATAAAAGGAGAAGCTGACTGACTGACTGACTGATCTATCAACGCACAGCCTAAACCGCTGGGGTTAGAAAGTTGAAATTTTGAAGGTAGGTTCCTTTTGTAACGTAGGCATCCACTAAGAAGGGATTTTTCGAAATTCAACCCCCTAAGGGAGTTAAATAGAGGATGAAAGTTTGTATGGAAAATTTTCACGCAAGCGAAGCTGCGGGCGAAAGCTAGTTACGTATATCTCTGTGAATCAGTATTACGTTTTAGTATCATTCGTAATCGATTGGACGCGAAAGACGACGCGCCTTGCGTGGTCAAAAACAACTCCTCGATTTAAAACTTATCTTACTTAAGCAGCAGCAAACTTCTAAGTGATAGTAACACAAGTTATTGTTATCCTCCAGAGTCTAGTCCTATCAAATAAAAAGTATTTCTAGATTCCCGTGTTTTCTTTTCCTACAATTCTATTCAAAAGTTTCGCAGCTACAAAAAGGTTACGGAACCCTGATATAATGTATGATTAGAGGCGCCTGTATTTTCCGTACTTCTTTTGTGCAAACCTATACTCAGCTAAACCGAAAGCGCCAGAGTAAGAGTTTCGCCTCATCGTTGGGCGTTTCTGGTATACCCAAGGTGTTGCATCTTGTTGTGATTAATTAGAGACTTGTTCAAAACTTCCTGCTCGGCAAAAGCTGTCTTGAGAGGACGAAGGGCTAGTACTAAACAGGTAATTCTTGTAATAGGCGAAAGGCTTGATTCGTATCACTTGAAATCTAACGCCGCTTGAACTGTATGTCTATATCGTATCGTATCTTCTGAAGTTTATTATACAGAGTTACTTGGTATTAACTGGTGAAATTACTCAGGGTTACTAAGTATATAATAGAACAATAGAAAAATAATACCTAAACTTTAATTAGTTAAGTTTTAGTATATACTAAACCTGAAACTAGTTTGTTCAGAATCACTAGGAGAATCGATTGACATATTTTTTACACGACTTTTTTTTCCTAAATTTCAATTTTGTTTCAGTTGTTTTCTACCCATAACAGTTGACGGGAATAGACACCTTGAGGCTTGAGACGGTCCTCTCGGTCAGTTTCCGTGTATTAGACAACCCCTGCATAGCACATCTCAGGCATTTCTCACTTTTTTAGGGAACTTAATGCGACATAAACTAAGGTGTAACTTGGAGATTTACTAAAAAAACACATATTCAGGCAGTTCTGATGATTATCTTGTTGGGATGTCTCGGTTTTCGTATAAAGTAAAAATAAGGTTGTATAACAAGATACCTAACGAATACAGTAGGAAAGGGCTCGCTCGTAGTAGGTACCTATGTAATCTAATAAACTGAAGTTTAGGAATTATTCTTATATGAATGACTGCCTCGTTAGTCTAGTGGTCGCAAGCGCGACTGCCGAGTGTGATAACCTGGATTCGATCCCCAGGTCGGGCAGTGTTATTATATTTTTCCGTGTGCAATTTCTCAGTATCAGCCCGGAGTCTGGATTTGTGCCCGGTTGATGACAATACGCTCGCCCACTATTACATATGGGACTTAAACATAACGGTGAAATAAGGGTACCTCTGCCCAAAGCTTCGGGATTACAGGCGTGAATTTGAAGTAATACTAATAGAATTTTCATGACGCATACATCGGCGTCGCTCAGCTCAACCATGTTGCAGGGAACTCAACGACCCGATGCACAACGCCACCATCAGCAGGACATTTCAGTGAGCATGACAGACTCATACCGATAGACAATAGGCAGTCAATAAATTTGAGAATTTGAATTCTACTTGTGCTAGTGATGAAGGAAAAACATCGCGAGGAAACCTGTACACCCGAGAAGGCTCCAATAAGTTCTCGATAGTGTGTGTAGTCTGCTAACCAGCACGATGCCAGCGTGGTGGACTAAAGCCTAATCCCTTCTTATTTTGAGAAGAGGCCAGTGTCCAGTGGGACAGTAATGGAGTGATTAAGCAAATATTAATACAAAATATACTCACATGGTGTCCTAGTATCCCTCTGCCGTATATGTCTGTCTCTGGAGCCGGAGCTGAGAATGTCTCCGTTCCACGCCAGAGCACCCACTCGGGCGATGTGGCCCTGAAGTTTGGTCACCTGGAGAAATAACAACACATTAGTAATACTCATGTATGGTGTATAAACAGTTCCTGTAACTGATGACAGAGATATTAGGTAGATAGACAGTACTACCACAGTAGACATATAAGCTAAAGCAGTACTTCAACTACCTACAATCGACTGATTTCACACACTCACACAGACACGCAGTGCAACAAGACAAATAAGGTATTTTCGGGATACAGTCCCATACAAAAACAAAAAACTACTCAGTATACGGTGAGTGTCTGTGTGAGTGTTTCAATTCATGCGATTATAGTAAGTTGAGGTACTGCTTTAGCTTATATGTCTACTGTGGTACTACTATCGAATTAATAGCATAGGGTTACCCTACACTTATCGATAAGGAATTGACATAAGTTGGTCGGAAGAAGCCGTCCGAACCGAGCCGAGGCGAACGACGTCATTTACACTCTTGCACCGTATACAATAAGCTTTTTCGGACTATCCTTATCCGATTATACGTCGATAAGGATTTATGCTGCGAAATAGCTGATTTTCATATAGGTTATCAAACCAGCCGAAAATTGCAAAGTATTACTAGAAAAATTTATTAATTAACTAGATACGAACATCGAAGTAATGAGGCACAAATGTCGCTGACTGTGCTCCCTAAACATCATGAAAAAACTGATATCCGAAAGATCAAGCTATACCTAGTCACTGTGCGTAAAACAAGTAACAACGATTAATGAACTTGTGGCACACTAACTGCCGGTCCATAGGAACGGAGAGGAGCAGAGAGGAACGGAGAGAAGCAGAGAGGAACAGAGAGAAGCGGAGAGCAGCGGAGAGGAGCGAAGAGCAGAGGAGAGGAGCGGCGACGAGCTGAGAGCAGCGCAGCGGTGTGGAGGTAAGCAATAGAATTGCACAAAACTCACGTCTCCGCTCCGCTCCTCCGCTCAAGTAGACAGGCAGTCATAGTCAATTGTCAGTAAGCTAAACCAGTTATTAAAGGGAAAATTGACTCTACATACATTGAGATAAACATCTAGGCTCAAAACTTATATACTAGAAATAAATCTAGATATAAACCGCGTACGCCTGGAGCGTAGGCAGTATTCTAATAAAACTTGTGCATCCGCGTTTAAGTGTCTAGGTAGATTGCGGATGCATAATTTATCAGACAAGCATAAACTGGTTGGTATTGTTGATTAGTCACTGAGCTATAACGACTATAATTTTATCAATTAACTATCACAACAGCTTGATAGTAGCCGTTTGCTATAAAAGAGAGACCCATTATTGACCATGTTTTTTTATCTGTTGGCCTGTAATTAGGCTTAATTTTGGCCATTTACTTTGGTACCAAGTACCATAATATGTGGGAACCGAGATGTCTCATCATTATACTGAAATCCGGCTATGATGTAATATGTTCCTGTTACCAAGACCTGTCTCCAGAATTTAAGTTTTATTTGGGCCAGCAATTATTTTTTTCGTGTATTTTTGTCTTTGAGAAGTGGATGATCTCCTTTATTTATTTAGCTACAATGCGTAGACAGATGTAGGCAGATGAAGAGAAACATGACCTTCTATACATTTCACTCGGTTGTTCTAAGGGCACGAACTGACATTAAGAGCAGTGACATCTTTTATAGACACGTGTAAGCAATAATATTGATATAATGATAACTACTGTGTATACTTTGTGACTGTATTAGCCAGATCACCTATATTGTATTGACACAATGATACTATATTACTATTTGCGTAGGAAAAGAAGCAGATAATGCACGCTGCTAACATATATTAATATTTTTTTATTTAATTAATTTGAGACATGTCCATTCCATTCATCTAATTTTATTTTATTTTTCTTACATTTTATTGTTATTCCTAAATCAAGACATCGTTTTTTCTTTATTGTCGTATTTTTATGAAAATTTCTGGATGCTTACCGCCATAATTCGAATCAATTTAGGCGTTAATATTGAAATTATAATTTGCATTGTAACGGTGTTTCCAAGAGTTTTTTTTTCGAACTCGGGTGAAATTAGAAGTTGGTGACCTACTCTCTTATTTCTTTACAAAAAGGTTCAAAATATCTTACCTCCTTATTAACAGCAACATCCCAAACACTGATGTGTCCCTTCTGCGTCCCAACGGCAACTAAATGTCCCCGTTCACTCCACGCGACTGACGTCACAGCGTTGCCTTCCGACGACAGATCGCACAGCCGCGTCACCTGGCAAATAATACAGATAGTTGCTAACACTGCGAGAATGGAAGGCTAATATTTGTACACTATACGGGTTTAATGCCTTGCTGAGTAGTTTCACAGAGTTGTAAACAATGGAGTACTCATGGGAAGTGCGTGCGTAATTGAACATAATACTATTTTATTCTTCAAGTTACAATGTTTTCATAAGTCGAGATAGAGCTTACTTCTAAACCACGACCTTTAAGAGTTTGTCTATTTTTTTTTTATTTTTACTAGATTTACATGCCCTATGGTGTCGGACGTAAAGAAAGCACTACCCCATCTCTTCCCATGGGTGTCGTAGAAGGCGACCAAGGGATTCACTAGAGGATGGGCAGCAGCGTTCTCTGAGTACTTTAACAACCATACTGCGATCGCCAACCCGCCTGCCAAGCGTGGCGATTATGGCAAACCACCCCCAACATGGATGGCACAAAGTGGCGATGCTTGGGGGAGGCCCATGTCCAGAAGTGTGCGTCTTTCGGCTGAATGATGATGATATACATTTTCTTAAAACATATTAGGTATAGTTCCAAATTCAGACCAGCGCGGTCTCGGCATGAGTATCCATCGGTTCACAAATGCGTACGTTCGCACTTCATTCGTTTATTACTCCGTTCTAGTAACGCCTTGTACAGACCAACCGAACGAAGGTGAACAAACGAACGCGAACGAGTGGCAGTGGACGGTTTAGCGAAGGCGAGCGGATGCATACGAAGGCATTCGTCCGTTTGGCTATGCTCCGCAGCGTGTCGGAACATCACAAAAAGTTCGCTCTGTGTGGGCCAGTGATCGGAAAAAGGTGAGCTAATTTACCTAAACTTCAAAGAACAGAGGCAAAAACTATAGACTTCCTTACGACAACATTTTTTTTGATGAAAATTTTTCCGGGTTTCGGGACATCACTGAAGTACATTTAATATTAATGTTAATAGTACAGAAAACAATTAAATTCGTTTCCTATTTTTGTTTCCCAAAATTGTCACAAAACCAGATGACACGTTTTTCATTGTTTTTAAAAAAAAGAGATTGTTTATTGTTTTCAAAAAAGGAGATTGTCTTTTATTTTTTGAAAACAAATGAAAGACAATCTCCGAGAAAATTCTCCCGAAAAAAAAATGTTGTAAGGAAGTTTCCAGTTTTTGTCTCTGTTCTTTGAAGTTTAGGTAAATTAGCTCACCCTTTTCCGATCACTGTTGTGGACACAACAGCGAAGGCGAGCATGCGTTCGGTATCGTACGCCTTCGTTCGTTTAGTCTGTACAAGGCATAACAGATAATTCGATAGAGTTGAACTCGAGCAATTTTCTACACGTTCTGAAACCACATGTTTTATCCTTTTAGGATTACTCAATAAGGTAATAAATGAGGTTGTTGATGTACTGGAGTGTAGGAAAGGCATCAACTTGTAGATAGTGGAAACGCCTCAAGCTTTACGGATATGATATCGCACATCTAAGGAGTAAAACACGCGCGTTCAATTATAAGTTTGCTACATGCAATCAAACACGCCCGTTTTGTAAAAATATCTTGTTATTTCTTTGTTTAAGAAAGTCTTTAGACTAACTTTAGAGACAGCACTTCAAATTTCAATGCTTTGCCTTTCCGGCGTCCGTTCAACCATGTTTCCCAGAAGTACTTTCAGGGTTTTAACAAATTCCTTTACAGCCAATCGAAGTCTACTTTTAGGCTTGAGTCTTTCCCAATACAGAAGTATTCACCACGCTAGGTGACGCTACTAAACTCCGTGGAAGTTTAGTCTTAAAATAAACACGCTGACATTTAATTGGTTGTTTTGCTAGGACAAACGTTGTTCAGGCCATGGTCTACTACAATTCAAATGCATGAAATAAAAAAAAACCCATTGGTCTTTAAAAAAACTCAAAAAAGACACCACCAAAGACACAAGGGGAGACCTGCGCAGTCGGCGTCATGATGGTTCAAGTTATTTGCCGGGAACTTCACCGCGATTGCCACGATGAGTACTTTATTGTTACTGTTTGAACACGTTTAAGCAACAAGACTTTTTAAGAAAGCATAGAAAAAAATCTTATTTTTTTTTTATGCTTTATTATGGTAGTAGATCATGGTCTGAACAACGTTTTTTCTAGTAAAACAACCAATTAAATGTTGTATCGATGCCAAAAAGGGATAAGCGCCATTTTTTTCAATGTTGTATTTAATTGCGAAATTTACTTATCGTTGAAAATATTTCGTTGAAATCGTCTTTTTTTTCTGCGTCGATTGGTCCAAGTTTCATGACTCTACGACATACTTTTTGCCGCTTAGGCGGTATGTAAATTAAGGTCCTTATACTAATTTCTTCGTCATAAACAAACTTTAAACCATTCTCCTGTAAATTTTGTAAATTGGCGGTTATCCCTTTCTGGCTGTTAGGCATCGATATGTAGAACAAGTTTTCTTCTCACCTGACTAGTACAAGCACTCCACAAATACACACAGCTGCCGAGCCCCACACTGAGGACATTCTGCGCCGACCAGTCGACAAGGTTCAGGTAGAAATCATCCTGCAGCTCCGGCGCATCCAGCACCTTGAACGGTATCCTCGATATCTTCCTCGTGGCCTTTCTGGGCGACCGTAGTAGCTTCTCGGATTTTGCTGATATTGGAGAGAGGCTGTATGGCGATGGGTCTATGTTTTCCTGCAAAAGGAATGGACTTTTAGTACAGAGTTATAAAACGGAGTAGTAATGCATGAGAATGACACAATGTCTACGATTCACGATGATATTCGATGTTCAGTTCACCAACATAAATTATCTGGTTAAAGAGCCGTTCACCTAAAATTCTAGTACATTTTTCGAGTAATCGATTGCTTAAGCAGTGAATTATTTGTTGGTAAACACCAGTTAACGAAGAATTATGCAATATCCATTTTGTACGAATCTCGTACATAAAAAATAATATTTAAGTTTAGTTTGACTGTTTTTATCTACATTAATGTTACCTACTATATTACTATCTGTGGACCGCAGCGAGTGCGGTTTGCTCGTTTTCCTTTTGTTTATATCATCATCATCTGCCTAGCCTTTTCCCAAGTATGTTGGGGTCGGCTTCCAGTCGAATCGGATGCAGCTGAATATCAGTATTTTACATGGAGCGACTGCCTATCAGACCTCCACAACCCAGTAACTGGGTAATACGATACTCTTGGTAAGACTGGTTGTCAGACCAGACTGGTTCCTTTTGTTTATATATTAGTATTAAAATATTATAGTAAGTACATTGTGCTAATTGTGTCGAAACACAGTCCACTTGTTATTTGTATGTTTAGTGAGTTTCATAGACCATTTCACTGCATGTAGCCAATCACTAACACATTATTCGGGCCCATCTTTCGAAGACTTATGAAATTTTTAGATATACGGGCACAAAGAAAAGATCTCTCACTTAAGAAAAGATAGAAGATAACGCTAAAAACGGCAGTTAAACACGATATGAGCTATTCTCGGAATGACTAACAATAAAATACATTTGCATGTACTTGCAACTTTTAATAGTCGAATAAATGAGCAATTCTATGAAGCAAAACCTGTTCACTATGACCGTGTGTTATAATATTCAGAAAACTTAAAAAAAACGCAGAGCTAGCCATAAAAACTGACAAAAACTAAGGAAATTTTACGAAAAAATGCAACATCCAACGTAGTTTATAATTATAATAATCGTTTTCTAATAACAAGTTTGCCGATTCTAGGCAATAATAACTAAATATAGATAAAGTTTTTTATACGGTATCAATAATACAATGAACGGTAGTCAATAAACAGCCATTACGAAAATCTGTCTATCTTGACAATCTCATTACAAAAGTAATAAAAAAACTCATTACAGATCTGACCACGGCAACAATAGATAAAGACTTCTGTATAAACCCTCAAAAAAATAACGAATCATTCGCAGTTAAGTAATAATTAAACCGCCATCTTAAAGTGTTCAAAGAACATAAAGTAAAAATAACATATTTGTCAAAAGAACAGACGGAAACGACGAAATATTAGACGGTGTTAAAGTTATAAATGTTGCAGCAGTCATTAGCTATACAACAGTCATAAAACAGACACATCATGCGAGCACTATAGATGATGATGATTATACAAAAACTATTGACAAATTGAATCTGCTAATTTCAACACTACATGCTAGCAACAATATATTTTGATGAATCCTAATCTAGACAAAAAAATAATAAAATACGAAACGCATACACGAAACAATCGCCGAGAGGTAAAAGATCTGTAAATTAAGCATGACGAAACACGCAAAAAAAACTTACGACCTAACCATAAAAACTTACCTAGACTTTAATACGACTTTTTTAAAACTCTCTGTAAATCTAGACGCAAATGCAAAAATATTCAAATTGGTTTATGCAAAACCGCTTTTGGGCCGTCTTGAAATTGAGATAAACGAGCCGATTAGGATGGAGTTTAAGAAAATGTTAAATCTCTACAAGGAACTAAATTGAAACTCCTGAAGCATAACACAGGCCTTGAAAAGTTCGCCCACCCAAAGCCTTTTGTCAGAAACAGGCGAATAAAAAGACACTGAAAAAAAACGCAATAAACTTAACGTGTATCTGTCCGATAGCGTCTCGATTTGTCAGCGATTTTTTTACGGCACGCTTTCAATTAATCATTAGAATAATTCCTATAGAGCGCATTTTGATTGGACTTATTGAAGACCGGAATTAAAACCACCTGATGATATATCTGCCACAGCTACCATTCGTCTATCGAGTGGCTAACATAACGAATGCGATACAAGATTAATATCGCTACGTATCTACGCTTACACGTATAGCAAACACAGTAATTCGTCAAGACCGTCTGTTTGAGAGGAACAATTATTTACAGAGATATAAAACTTGCATTTATTTTGTTTATTGCCGTCCGAAATGACAAGTATGTTGACATTTTTAATGTGAATTTTCGCACCGACAAACGTCGCGTGAAATTCTAAGTATTCTACTGCAAAAAAGTGCAGAATTTTGTTAAATTCGCGGCAGTTCAGTGTCCGTGAACCCGCTTTTATTACTGACTCCTAAGTAATCTAGATGAATAACACCTTCATAAAGAGACTCAAATTTCCTGAGACATAACGTGGGCTGCCATTACCATATGCGTATTTTTGGGGCTGATAATAATCCTTTTATTGTTGCAGCATAGAATTTGGCAGTGTGGGTGGAAGATATTGGTAGTTTCTCGAGCGTGAACGGAGCCATATTTAAGTTAAAGGAAACAACAACAAAAGGATGTGTCGCGTCCACTTCGGACACATTTTACTGTAATGTAATTCAGATGGGAACACAACTGGGCTGTGACGCCTACGTCAACGAAAAACATAAGGTGGTACAAACGCACAGGGACAATAAACATGAATGTTTAAAGTCAAGCGCACCCAATAAATCGCTGATAAAGTGAAGATTTACATGTAATACTACGAGATAACGCATACGACACCGTTGCGTCGTCCCGATTTTGGTTTTCAATCAATGATATACTGAACGAGAATAGCAGCTGAGCTAAAAGAACAAATCTTTTCACGTGCGGCTGAATCATGAATGAATCAAAATACTAACGGAACAGTTGGAGTAAGATTGAAAGTGCATCGAGACATGCACGATGATTAATTCGCAAGTGCCACTTAAGGAGATATTGACTTAATAGATGCCCCGCCCCCGAATGGTCATCGACATAATGACCTTGGTGTTCCAAATTAGATGCATATAATCGTATAACGTAAGACGTGGATCGCCTTCAGCATGTTGCAACTGGTTTGTTGATACAAAAAACAGGTGTGTCAGCTGTGATTTGAAATGATAATACTGAAAAGTAGCGATGCTAGTTGATATGAACAAGTTGCGACTCGCATGGGAAAAGACAGTATTTTTAAAATGCGTTGACATCACGTTTGGTCTAGACTAGACTGCATGTTAGATAGAAATCGTGTACCAACGACCTCGCTACCGACGCATCAGCTCCTAACGCATTTACCAGATGTACTGCAATGTGGAATAATGTTACATACAAAAAAAGCTAAACAAATTCGAACGTTTTATTCAACGCAGTGTATTATAAAATCTAAACGGCAACCAAATAGACTAATGTCTTCATTACTGACAGAAGGAAAATCAATGCTTTCAAAGATCAATTTCTCTCAATCAATTGTACTTTGATTGGGTTAATGGAAGCCTCATAAGGAGATCGAGTAACGGCAATCATTACCTACACAATGTAAATAGTGCGTGACCAAGTATCGGAACATTAAAATTACCTTCTATAACAACAAAGAGCAAACGTTTTTTAACAACTTTGGCTTCACTAATGTTATTTTGATTACGCGAATTAGTGATATTTTTTACGCAATCACACACCAAATTGTCGGCAATACCAGTGGTCACGTCATGCCGTAATAAATAGACGTTTACTTAACTACCTAACCTACACGTTTTGTAAGTCAACAACACCTCAAGTGGCTACTTAATGTGATATAAAAAATATTTAAAGTGTACTTAACATCCTTCACGCACCAACGGCCAAGTAACGAAGGAACGTTAAGTAATCATTATGGCGAGAAAATTTTAGGTAGCGTGAGTAGGTTGTAAGCAACTTAAAGATCCCAAAACGTCCACTTCCTTGATCCACAATTGGCTTATTCAAACCAAACAGACAAAAAGCTCATAACAATGGATCGTACAATTGTCCACAATAGATGTCTGTCTGGTCTAGCTCAAGATCATAAAAGAAGTAACATCGATGTATCTAATCGAATTGAAACTGCAAAAAGCGCAGCGGCCAATCAAAGATTGAAAAAACCAGATAAATGAACACTAATCTAGGCGAGCGAAACTAAATTGTATTAGATACTAATGATACAGGAGCCGCGTATACAGGTAAATGAAAAATTTCAATCTATCCCAAACCACAATGATGTAAGATGAATGAGCAATCAGAAACGCAAGTTTATTAACCTCAGACATCAGACGCATAAAAAGCTAGAAATCCAGCAGTGACTAGATCGCAGATAGCAGATTGATTGGTTCTACAAATGAAGTACAATTGTGACCTGTGGCAGTTCCGTAAGCGGGTCACGTCGTAGCCACTGCAATAAAACCAAATGTACCACTGCAGAAGCAAGACGAATGTGTAGGTTTTCAGCGAACACTAAATAATACGAGGAGAATACAAATTAAAAACACGGAACTTACTTTTAGATACAGAACTCATAGAAACCGGCCGTAAATTCTTTGACTCATTTTTCCAACAAATGACTTTCTTAAGACAAACTTCAAATGAAATCCCATAAAATCGCGATTAACTCTTTGTTTTCCGATATTGCGTAATCTCAACTTAGCTCGTCAAGTGCACCAGGAATGCGAATAAAAAACCGCCAAAGCTGCGGTGCGGTTACGACATCAGTCTGCCAGTATTTTTCTTTTCTATTTTCACGGTTGCAACCAACGAAGGTTCAAAGCCCACCATTTTTCTAACAGTGGAATACAGAAAGTTCTATTTTAGTAACAGATTATAACTAAGGAACCAATCAGGTTAACGTAAGGATAGGATGTAATTTCCAGATGGTAATAAACATTCAGGAATTTGTCTGCAACACATCTCAGTATGGGTTCATAAATAGAATCATTAAACGATAGCCAGATACTCGTACCATGGATCTCAAGAAACTCATAGTTGGATCGATTGATTTAGCACTGTCAACACCAGTAACCCTACCGGGCCTCGATCGCAAAAAGCCTCTGTTTATACAAGTCCTTGTGTCAATATGTACTTTGGAAAAAAATTAAGGCCAAGTAGAGGCCTCACGCGAAATTCCCTCGCGTAGGTACCAGTAGACTTTGTTGTTTCTGTAAACAAACCACTGAGCGAACACGGATGGGCACTTCTGGTGACCGGTTCAATGGCTGATGATGGCACGGGAGCCGCGTTTGCGCACCATTAGCCAGACAACAGACTGGTCCTTTTAGAATAATGCAAAACGTGTTTGAAAAACATTAAGACTGTTTTTTGCAGTTTTATAACTCTCGAACTGAGGCAGTTATTAAATTTTATTTTCTGATGCAATTTAATCTTTAATCTAAAGGATATGATGTTATTTTTTTCTGGTTGCTGCTCGACTAACAATAGCAGCAAACGAACGTCGTACCTATAATATCAAAGGCCATACCTAGGCATAGACCGTGCATAATACACAATACCTAGCAAGCCAATAATGGCCGCATCACATTCTATTGTAATGATACATCGTTCGAGTCGTGTGATGTGTCAGTCACCAGTGCTGTCGCATTCGGAAACTAAACTTGTCCCGTATCAGATAACTATATGGACATCTGCATTATGATTAGCATGTTGTTAATGTCAATCAGTGCTTTCGTATCAATGCTCGATGACAAAAAAATTGGGCACGTAGGTGCCGGCAACAAACTCGGACTCAAGGTTGCTAGTATCTATATCTACGCGCTGATCGTAAAAATATTTCCGATATAATTAACGAGAAATTCATATCGAGATGTCTCGGAAATTAAAAGAGCACCCACACAATGATCCCGAAACGTGACTGTGCAGCAATTCGGGAGGACAATCTAAGACATGATCTAGATTGTAACAACACTACGGCAGCCGACCGACGTGTGTCCAAAAACAACTACAAAGAAATCGATTTCATGCAGTTGAATAAAAAATTAAAAGAAAAAAATGCATTCAGACAAACTGACAGCAAAACTTACGAATCATCCCCTGCCAATGAACTCAAGTCTAGACCAAAGTTTGTATCTAATCTAAGACTTGTCTCTGTTGAAAAAACTTTATAATAACGATTTGATGAGCAAATACGCAATCTCCGTGGTGTATTACTTAGAAATGTTTTTATAGGCGGCCATTTTAAACTATTACTTTGCAAATGCTAACTCTAATGTACCTGAGCGTTTTTAAATAATTACTGGCGTGCAGCAATCGTGCGGTCCGAGCTAATTGATTTCACATTAGTTTTTATTACTAAATAATAGTGACGAGTTGATTATAAATCGAAACTTCACTTTATATGAGTTTTATATTTATTTGGCGACTTCCGTGACCGTGTTTAATTCCAACTTATCATTTTGAAAAATAATCTTTCCTAGTTATACCTAAGGATTGACGAATCGATTATTTTTAGCGTGAAGTAATAGGATTAATAACATTTCTACTTTTTGTTGACGTGACAATAAAAAATTTACATCAAAAGCCGATTTGGGCCGCAACTACTTTTTGCATCGCTGCAAAAATACGTTACGCTTCGTGTGTTGAAAATTTTGATCACGGACGCGTCTTAGGTCATTTTGATGACGGAAAAATGTTGTCGTGATACAATCGGATCGACGAACCTTAGTATCACACGCATCATTGAAATGCGCAAGCGCAAAATCTGTAAATTGCAAAGTGTCTAGACTTTTATCTATCTGTCCAAGGACTGGGTAACAAAAAGCATGAGATGTGGCCATGAGGAACTGATTCGACGCGCCTGTGATTCATCTAACATGTCGATTGTTTCGATATAATTGCAGTTGGCATTGAAGTAGGCGCGCGAATTTAGATCAAGTGTGATTAATTATATTTATATTCTGATGAGTCAGCAGAGTAAGTAAGGAGTAATAATTCTGCGCATATTTTTAGAATCGTTTATTCAAAGTAAACTACTTATAAACATAACGCAAATAACATTGGTAACAGTATGTCATCAATTTGTAAGGTATTCTTTAATGTTGTGATTGGTGATATCTCACCAACACTTAAAACTTTCCTCAATGTTTTTCTAACAGTGTTAATTAATCGGTTTTTAGAAAAACTTTTTAAGTTATCTAAAAAACACTCAAATCTTAGTTGAGAAAACATTACACTAAAATAAAATTTTATTTATCATCGCGATTAGAAACAGGAACTTTAGCTTTCTGAAGTCGTGACTTCACGACAGGTTTAACAGTGAATTTGAACATAATGACGAACATCTTTTTTTTTCGGATGAAATGGTGGATGCATCTGTGTTTATTGTTATGGTCTATAAAACAAATTAATTTGATGTATTCCCAGATTCTAAGACAATCTAGACAGCAATGATATGCACACATAAAACAAATCAATTTAGGATCGCTACAGAAACAATCGATTGCTATTTAATAGCTAAACATTTTTATTGTCTATCCTCGAAATTTTTACACCTGGGAACATCTGATGGTGGAATTAGACGCAATAAAATTACAGACCGAAACGCAATAACGACACACTCAAATGTAGCTTAAAAACTTCGGCACAATGTTGCAAAATATTGGTCACAGGAATCCTAAATCGCGTGTAACTATACCATTCGTGATCTTGCATATTATAGACAACTGTGAAATTTCTACATCCATCGAAATAACTTCTCAAGAAACGTAACAAGGCATGAAAATTTTAGAATAGATTTTTGGAATGCGATGAGAGCTATATGTCTAGGCTAGGCCAGGCCGACTACAAAAGCTGTAGTCATTTACCTCTCTCTTGTAAGAATAATTTTAATTTGTAATTAATAAAAGCTAAAGCTGCGTATTCATTAGGGGACAAATGTCCAGCAACACGTGTTCCGGAACGCGCGATGTTGCCGGGAATCGCGTGACATGTATGACTGGCAACATCACGCGACTAACCGTAGGGACAAGATCTCCATCGACATCGCTGGCGACGGCAACGTGTCGCGGGACATTTGTCCCCAAACACACGGGTTTAGTCTGACATTCAAAACTAGGAAAAAAAAACACATTTTTAGTCGTGACAATCAAAATTGCAAATAGGCATTAGCTAAGACTGACAAGCTTGAATTTTTAAACAGCTTATTTATTATTCGCCGTCTTTCCTAAATTCAACATGTGCAGAGCGACAAAAATTTATATGGGGACGCATCAAGAATTGAATCAAAATAACAATGCATTTTTTTTATGTACGATATTTGTATTCAGTGCATAATGCAAGGATAATACAGTGGGTGGGTACCACAGACAGATTTAGAATTTCATTCGATGTTTTAATGTGTTTTTTCTGTGATCTATAGTCTGCAGACTATTATTTTCTTTTTTTCTGAATAGACGATTAAGTTGTTTCGATTTTGACCACGTGCTGATTTTGATGAACGCCGAATTTCACTAATAAGATGCACGATTCTGCACGACGCGTGTCGCATTTATATGAATATTTAATTCCACTACTCTTGTAAAATAAATTAATTTTGTAACCAATAAAAAACTATTTCGACTATTTTGTCACGAAAACTAATCTAATAATATAATTTATTGAGTATAAACATCACTTAGAAACCGAAAAGTATTTTTGGCTATACTTTTTTCAATTCTAACCTGTCGACAGCGGGGTTGCGCGTGCGCAGCCACCGGGTCGTGCATGACCATCATCACTCCGTACGAACTGACAAGCGGCTAATGCATGAGGATAAAAACTGTTTACACGATTTCGTTTTTTTTTTGTTGGATTAAGATAGCTTAATAGAAATTGTTTGTTTAATGTATATGAAATTCTATTTTTTTCTTTTTTTTAGCTTTTCTGGATTTTAATTTGTTTTCCTGTGTAACAAATATGTGTGAGACAAATAAACCAAAAAAAAAGATGACACACGTCTATTTTGATAAGTTAACTAAACACGAGGTGACCCCGTATGTATTTAAAGCCACTGAAAATTTGAGATACTAATAATGTATTGCACAATAATGATAATTCACGGATTTCCCCAAACATAATCTTAAACATAAATAACATTCATAATGAGAATAAATAATACAACGATTAATATTGGTATACGCGAAGACATGCATTTATCGATGTGTAACACCGTCATGAAGAACTATTTACATAAAAGGAGTTTCTGATAATTTGTAATATCATTAAAAACATTAATTTCACGCTGAGGAAACATCAATTTTATTTTAATGTCCCATTTAAGTGCCAGAATGTCACCTAAAACAAAATCGTCTTCAAACCATTCAAATATCTTAAACGTTTGGCTGTAAAATTTCAATAATTTATTATTTTGGGTCGTTGTCACTGAGTGATCTCAGACAGACAGACCAATGATTGGACAAAAACAAAAATAGTTGCACACATAAAAAAAAACAATGGCATTGTATCACTAATGTAATGGCCGGAAAAAACGATGCAGAAGGATAAATATTTAAAAAGCCACTAAATAACATTTGCATTTAGTAGAAAGAGAACAAAAAATGTGCAAAAAGTTGGGTGCTGTGCTGATTAGCATATCCTCGTTGTCACTCATACGCTAAACGTCCATTCCGTGATAATTGACACACAAAACGTTTAGACACCAACTCTTGCGCACTTAGGGTTACCATTTAGAAATTTGAAAAGTCCTGACAAAAAGCCTGACATTTCAATAAAAGTCCGGACATTTTAGTCTCAAAATGCAAACATACGAAGATTTATTGTTTGATCTTGTTACGTTGATTGTTAATAAAATTATATTTTGTTTATAGATGAAAGAGAAGTTAATAAAGATTAAAAAGTTATTAAATTTGATATTACATAAGTATGTTTCATTACTCGTATTCCATCTAAGCCAAAAAAATCCGGACAAATTAAAGAGCCGGACAAAGTCCGGAGAAAAGTCTAGAAGTCCGGATATGTCCGGACAAATCCGGACGGATGGTAACCCTATGCGCACTTTAACCAACTGGGGGAACATTTTGCAGAGCACTTTCGCCTTTCTCTTACCATGTAAATTTTTAAAATCCCCTTTTTTATAAATTTCAATTACAAATAATAACATAAGTATCATGTAATGCATTTATCAGCAACCTGTCCGTCCGTCATCTTGTTTTGTTAAGTAATAGAAAAACTTCTAGACACGTGGTTGAGTTTTTTTTTTAAATAAATAAATAACAGCAAGCATTTTAGAAGTTTAACAGCTTGAAAGAATTCGTGGGTAGATGAATAAAACTAATTAATATTGCTAGCAGCAAAAAATTGACAACACTTGTCGAGTCAAAGATTAAAGTGCAGCACTTTTTATATACATTCTGCAAATTCAATAACAATATTCGTGTATCGTTGAAAATATTGTATATCTATCATATAACACGTGTGTGAGTACATATTACACAAACTTTACAAGAATGGCGTGACATTCGATTCGGGAATCTTGTTACAATAAGACCGCCTCGATTCAGCGATTTTGTGTGCTTTGTTAGTACATCGAATATGTAGTAACACGAACAGTAGCTAATAATACAATAATAGATATTCCTCTTACTTGATTGAAGGCTAATCAAAAATACAAATCATACTACGTTTTGATCAACACTCATAAAAATATACACGACATCAAAACAGTGTCTTAAAATTTATTTAACACTTTTTTACATTACAAAAAGCTTCAATATAATTTAGACACATTGTTGAAGAGTTGGGTTTTCAAGAGTCCATCATCACAGACGTCAATCATTCAACGATCGATCAATAGTTACGAAATCTAATGAGTGTGCAAATTGACCAAGTGTCCCGTCATCGAACGGTGAATTATGTTTTAGCTGTTTTAAGAGCTAAGTCAATGTACATTTACGGGAAATGACGTGTACCGAGCGCAAGCACCGAAGCGGGCTGTTGTTATGTCATACCGTAAGCCAGCTGCATAGGCTAGCGAAACCGGACTATGGCCATGACCATCAATTGACTAAATCTTGCAGCTTACAGCTTCGATTAACAAGGAAGGGTTGATCGAAGGCTTTCTAAAATCTAAGGAAATACTGCTAATAATGCGTTCCTTGTGTCACCCTCTTCCTTTTCTTCATATTTTTGTTTTCGTTTTTTATCTGTTTGATGTTTTTTTTTCTAATTTGTTTTGTAGTGCTTGTGTTTGTTGTATGTCTTTCGTTGCACTAAATAAAGGTTTTTATCTATATACCTATCTAATATAACGGAGTGTTGTGAGAATTTGTTGAGGATTAGAATCAACACTGGTTGTACTACGATTATTGAGTATGTATGAAAAACCAACAATGAGTAGTTTTTCAGAAGTATCCTGTTTATCATAGGGAATAAGATCCCCAGGAGAGGAACCCTGGGGGTATGTAGTAAATTATTCAAGAACAGATTTTTATTGCAAATGTGCATGAACAGTATAGTTTAAATCCTTCCATTTCCATTCGTTTCGCAGGATAAAGACCACGTGGCTCCGATACGGTCTCCACCTCGTGTAATCAAATTCCATAATCTCTATAAGTTTTAATCAGATCGCATTAAACTGTGGTCACTAATGTGCTTGTATCTTATTGATATTATACGAATATCGAGCAAAAATCGATAAAAACACATTTCCCAAATCGATTCGTACTTATTCGAAACATAACACGAATTCCGTTTGGCCGCGCGTCGATGCAATGTCACTTAACCCCATAATAAAAATCGATGTCTGCCGAATTTTAATAAGTTTTATATTTCAAATCGGTACTTACGACTCAAGATACTGTCACAACAGCGTTTGGCTTACATTAGATGGGGTAATTTACGTGACATTATGAGCCGATATTGGCAAATTCAATTTGGCACAGCCGGGGGTTAAATGTTTGGGTCAGAACAATTACGTTTATTTCGTAAGTGTAATATTTCCGGGTGGTATGGGGTTTTTAAATCTGTGGAAGGGTAATAAATGTTCTAAAGCTCGTGATATGCAGGGTTTAGTGTGACATCAATGGATATTTGTCTCATTTTTGTCACCGTTAAAAGGAAAAACTAATTGTATAGAATAAATGCTCCCATGAAAAATAATCGTAATCTTTTCTTTCGTTCTAAAGATTATTCAGATACAACAGGAGATTTTGTCATTAACACATCGAATAATCCCAAATGACGCTCGTAAAAAGGCCAATAAATACAAAATCAAATTAAGAACTCACAATTTATTGTGCAATAAACCAAATGCATTTTGACAATACGCCAATCGCCGTCTTAATAACTGATCGAATCACGAAATGTTCAAATACATCACTGTGACGCGTCCATAAATATTGTCAGGACATAAAAGGCTCAAAATATACCTTATTTAACACAATAATCACGCTAATTTTATAAAGAGAAAGAGTTTTTAGTCTTTTTATTAATATCTGCGCAAAAAATATTTAACCCGTCGATGCGAAAGTATTGTTCATGTCTTGTCGGATACAGTACGTTCGCTTTTTAGTCATGGATTAATTTTTGCCTGGGAAATATCTAGATGGGTAGCCAGAAAAACAAAGGATATCCAAATACTGCACAAAAAACAAAGCGAATTACCAATTACGCTTACATTTTACAAAAACGCGTTTTATTGGCGAATAAAGATTTCTGATGCAATTAGACACAGGCGAAACATGCAGACATATCGCATATCGATTCATTTTACACACTGGGATAAAAGATACTAATTAGACATGCATATTTTTTATACTGTAACGCATTTGATGTGAGACCTGAGTTTACTGCACGAAAATTTTATTGTTATTCGCTTTTTATGAAGGTAATGACAAGAGTAATATACCTACGAAACGATATTTGTGATGTGATCTCCGGGTTGATTAAAGATTTTGAAATTATTTTAAATGTTCATTTTTAAAGTTCGAAAAAAAAGCCATTTTAAATTTAGAATTCATTGAAGCAGTCTCTAAAAAGATAGATGGGTTAAATGTGTTTTATCGTACACCATAACAATAACAAAAAAAAAACAGAAACAATTTAAAACAAGGGTACAATGGCGGTCTCCATCTTATCCTTTCCGTACATTCAAAGCAACAAACTAAAACAAAGGCTAAATAATTCATAATTCTATAGAAATAGTGACAGGTTAGCATCTTGTCTTGTCCTCTACTAAACCTCCTAAAAGACCTAAACAATGAACTGTTGTAACGAAATATTACCTTCTTAACCAAGATGACCTATTTCCCACGGAAGACTCAAGGTCTCGCGCAAAAGACAAGCATCGCACTGAACATTTCTTCTTCCCAGATCGGCAAGAAAGTAAATTGCATCTATAAGATTGGAAATTCTCGTGACAATGCATTTCTCGGTTCTACGACCATTTTGTTACGTTACGCGTTAAGTAAACCCACGCTTGAACGAACAATTGTAGCAATCTTTAATTTGAAGACGAAGCTTGAAGACGCCGCGTCTAGAGAAACAAAATAGAATTTTATAAATAAAAGCGATTTGAAACAGTTGGAAGATAATCCAACTTTATTGGTCAATCTTGATAAAATACTTAGCTGTTAGTACACAGTAAGGAAGAATGTATCGTCAAAATACTGCATTTGGTTGCAATTATTAGGTAGGCCAAAGAAAAGATGGATGGATTGTGTGAAAGATGATGTGGGTAATAAAGAAGTAAGTACTGAGATGACGGCTGATAGGGGAGAATGGAAGAGGAATACATGTTGTGCCGACTTCACGTAGAGTGGGATAAGTGCAGAAAGAGATAATGACGATTGGTCATATTAGAAATGGTACGTTTAAGAAAACTGGAAGCTAACGATACTCCGGGAAACAGCCGAAAAAGCTAGGATATGGGAAAAATCCATTATAATATTATGCACTCTAAAAAACGAACTTTGGAAAATAAAACAAAGATTTAGTTCAGTCAATAACCTGGAATTAACATTCTGGCATTGATCCAAATCGACAAAAGGCAATTTATATGAGACAATAGAATACAACGCAAACGCAGTAGCTATACCTGCAGTAGAATCCTACTCAAAAATGGCATCTTTTCTATCTACAGAAAAATCTATTTCCCTCTATCACACATAGACAGCTGTTAAGCAAATTCCTCGTATCGGAACGGGCCCAGAATGTACTACACTGCATTAAAATACGTCAACACACTCTATTTGGCACAAGGCGAGCGTTAGTACTACCATAAGTAGATAGACTTTGTGTCCGCTTGTTTCCGACAGTTACCGCTATCTCGTTATCGCCTTTAAAACAAAGGCATTACCATTTTAACTTTGAAGGATGGACCTTAAATATGTCTTCCGAAAAAATGAGACGATGACTACGACGACTGCTATTCAAATTTTTGTGGTAAACTGCAAAAGGTTGGTCTTTAATCACAGGTGCTTATCATTCTGGTAGAATAATCAAATAAATTTTGAATGATGGGGGGTCGAAACACTCGAAACTACCTCGTAACAGTTTGTGTTAAATCACACACGTCGCCTTTTTTTCTTCCGAACTTTGCTTGACATTGTCGTGTGCCTAAATATTACACATATTATGTCATATTATCACAGTACTCAAGACAATAGACGAATATAAAAAATCAAATGACGTCACACAGAAACACATCTCCTGCGACGGAAAATTCCGGGCAACATATCGCTAAGCCAAAAAGAAATAGTTTCAGAACTTACCACAGCATTTTGACTCTGTGCATTAAATCTGTAGACTGGCAGATACGCTTGCGATGATTTAGGAGTCTGGGCGGTCCCCAAGCTAGCCTTGGTGCCTTCGGCACAGGAGGCCGAGGGTCCCCGGACCTCCTCTATCTGGGCACCGAGGAGCTCGTTCTGTAGGAGACAGTTGTAGGCGTGTTGGTCGCGCGCCCCCGTGCCGTTGTCGCCTCCGCCATCTCCTCGCGCTTTCTTAGTTGGCTGATTCTCTGTGCCTCTATGTATTGCTGAAAAAGAAGAAAAATAATTGTAGGCAAAGTTTCAGCTTTTAACTTATCAAAAAGGTGTATCCAATGGAATTTTTTGTTGGTGAATCTGATAGATTAATAATTTAATATGCTATTCGCATTGTAAAATTAAATTTTATATGTCTTGAGTTATTTACAATAATTTATTTTAGATTGAAGTATCCTGAATAAACTTATGTTCAATTACATAAACATTTAAGTAATTTATATACTAGTTAATAATGGTCATTTCATTATTTTGCTAATAATAATGAATAACAAACTGCGAGTCATTTTCAAAATACATCATGACGTAATTACAATACAAACGCATGATTAAGTAATGTCCTAAAATAAATCCATTAAATTAGCAAAGTACTTAGCTGTTAGTACACAATAAGGAAAAATTTATCATCAAAATACTGCATTTGGTTGCAATTATTAGATATGTTACACTAGGTTACTAGGTTACACTTAGGTTTATCCGGGTACGACTAGGTGCAGCCGGCCACATGCGGTTAAACTTAGATGTATCCTACTTATCTTCGGTTAGAACTAGGTTTACTCTTCATCATAGCGGGTAGAACTAGGTGTACTCGCACACCGGTGGTTAAGGGGAACCCCGACACGGATAAGTTAGGTTCGAAGGGGATGACGGGGGGCTAGAGTGAGCGAGCGAACGAAGCCCCCGTCATCCCCTTTGTGTTAGGTTACTTTAAACCCTGCAGACTAGGGTTTTCGCCCCGGGAACCCGGAACCGGGAATTCCCGGGAATTTGGGGATTTTAGGACCCGGGAATTATTTGTCGGGAATCCCGGGTACCCGGGAATTATTTGAAATGATGAAATGATGATGAAAAATGAAGGGTCTGCACGCTTCCTAAGATTTTAGAGCATTTTCTGTCTCTCTCGCGTGAAACGGACATTGTACTGCGTGGTGTGAACTTAGAATGGGGTAAATGTATCGTGATGTCAGCACACAGTACTGTTGTCTCTGTCTAGTAAACAAATTTTAAACAATTGTTTTTTTTTTTGTAAATGTTTCTTTTGTAGAAACTATTTATTCACAATGCTTATCTTTTGTGTAATTTCGAGATTTATAATGAAAATATACAGGGTGTAAACGAATTCGTGTAATTCCTTCAAACAGCGCGATCTACTGGTCACAGATTAACCCTAAATGGTTGTTTTAACTACAAAACAGGTTATTTAAAAAAAAAGTTCTGTTTTCGAGCCCTTTTTGCGCCCCTTTTTGAGTAAACCGACTGCAAAGAATGATTTCGTGCTAGTCGTGCTAGCCAGCTGTGTCACCGTGCTTTCATTCATTGATGAGTGGCGTCGAAATGTTCATACGAATAAAATTTTTATTTAGCAGTTTTTATTTTTTTATTTGTACGTTATTAGCTGGTTGTTTCGATCACATACCGCTACCGCAAGAAAAAAAAAACTTTTTTTTTATCAAACTAAATCCCCTGCTCGGTCATTCTACACCAGTACTTAGTACGTCATGTGCTTTTAAGGTATTACACGAATTTGGTAACACCTTTTATAGTCATTCACCTTATTGTTATTCCGTAATATTTTGCCATATTATATGAAGAGAAGTTTTTTTTTCATTAAAGAGACTCGCGACATCGCACAATAAATGGATGTAACTGTTCCTAGTTCAATTTTTTAAATAAGTGTAAGGTTTATTATTTTAATAAGAAAATTCGATTGGTGTGTTAGAGAATTTATCATGTTTAAAGTACTTACACAAGTTTAATGTTGGAATATACGAGAAAAACTATATTTATACAAAAACATGAAAATTCCCGGGTACCCGGGAATTCCCGGGAATTAAGAGAAAAAAATCCCGATTCCCGGGAACTCAAATAGGCCGGGAACGCGAAAACCCTACTGCAGACTACACCTAGTTCTACCCAACTGCTACTGGTTGCACCTAGTTGTACCCGGGTAAACCTAGGTGTAACCGCCATTCGGCCTTTACCCGTAATAGATACATGAGGTACTTTTTTAGATTGTTTTCGAACCACCAAGACAGGCTCAGCCAGAATTATTGCGAATTTTAAAACCCATCAAAGATATGATACAGAGATATTATCTATTACTATGTAAATATTTGTTTACATGAGAGGACAATAAGTAAGTTTTTTTTTTTTGTAATGAGCTCTGTTAGAGGCATTAAACTGTTAATTTAATGTTAAAACTTTTGATTAACCGACCGCAAATGAGGTAAAATTCGTTTTCGCTGTTGTGTCGTTGCCATAATGTTTTGTTTACTATTAAATAATCGGTCGCATGTACCTATTTTTTTTATTCAGATTTTTTACCACGCCAAAATGGCCATTTTATATGTTATAAGTTCAACACGGTCTTGCCATGAAGATGTTACTTTTAAAATCTTTGTTAAAAAGGAGTTAATAAAGTCTAAATACGTAAATAAAGCAGTCGGATCTATGTCCTAATAACAAAAGCAGGTGACTATTTATGTTTTGTCGCCACATCGTTTGTGAGTCGGTATCCTGTCCTGTCTGAGCCATATGCGCCGGCGCACGTGCCACGTGACTCACGCGCAGAAAAAAAAATGATTCTATAATGAGTTACTTTATAATTTGACAATATTTCAAAAACACAGCTCTTCGCGCAAATTAATTACTACGTTGAGTCGTTTTTGATTAATTATACAGAAACCGAACAAGCTGGTTTTTGCTGCTTGTAATATTTTAAAATAATAGGTAGGTATCTTACTCACGTCTAATGTCAGGAAAAAATCTAAACTTTCAATCCTAGATGCAAAATAAATTAAACTTGAGGAAAGTGGATCCGCTAAGTTCTGCATGCGTAAAAAAATAGTAATGTTCGAAATAAAAAATAAATCAATCAACAACCTCACTACTGGTCTAGCCAATATTTCTCTAAAAAAACTTAATAATTTAAAGATTTATTAAAGTAGCAGAGTAATAAATCTTTTATTTTTAGAAATGGAACAGATATCAAATGAAATACTTTTTTTCTAAATTGCGATTTCGAACATCGCTAATGACCAAAGCACCTTTAATTATACCATCAAAAAACACATGGCGAGGTTTGACTGACAATTTAGCAACAACCTGGGAGATATAGCCAAAAATACAATTTGCACTCAGCACGAACTGCTTAATTTCTAATGATGATTCACATAACACAAATACGATGCACTTGACGACAATGATTCATAGGATCCTTAGAAACACTTAAATAACCACAATTATCTAATATGCAACATTTTTAGACAAGTTTAAAAAACACATATTGTGAATGTTATGAGATAAAAACTGCATAATATTAACATAAATTGTTGTATTGTCGATATATTGAAACTTAATATTGAAATAAAAATTAATAGAAAACTGAATAAACTATATATTTAACATTTTATTGACAAATTATAACGCATTGAATTAATAAGTATTGATTTTGATACCGATTAGTAATTATTAGTTCATTGCAATGATTATGACGGCTACGTCTGGCTTTAAATCGTTAAAATGTCTAATACCTACTGTTTGCAAAATAAAATTCTAAAGCCGTGTACGCACGAACGAATACGAACATCGCGAACACGAATATCGAACACGGTGTTTGCATGTGCGTACCATTACCAAACTGCGTTCGGCGAACACGTTCATATACAAGGTTAGTTTTAGTATATACTAAACCTGAAACTAGTTTGTTCAGAATCACTAGGAGAATCGATTGACATAATTTTTACACCACATTTTTTTTTCATAAATTTCAATTTTGTTTCAGTAGGTTTCTACCCATAACAGTTGACGGAAATAGACACCTTGAGGCTTGAAATGGTCCGCTCGGTCAGTTTCCGTGTGTTAGACAACCCCTGCATAGCACATCTCAGGCTTTTCACACTTTTTAGCGAACTTAACGCGACATAAACTAAGGTGTAACTTGGAGATTTACTAAAAAAAACACATATTCAGGCAGTTCTGATGAAAATCTTGTTGGGGTGTCTCGGTTTTCGTATAAAGTAAAAATAACGTTGAGGATATTCTTGTTCGATGTTCATGTTCGTGTTCGTTCGTGCGTACACAGTTTAATATTATACAAAGAAGGGCATTGACGTTCAACGAACATTTTGCGAAGCGTGGTCGATGCACTTCCCAAATAACAAACGCAGATCGGAAGCACGTCTCCAAATTGCATTTCAATCGTAACGTATTGAATAAAAACATCAATTGTTCCCATGTAGCTCACTCACGCGCGGGTTCACTCACACCTCTTCCTTCCTGGGGCACCTCCATACAAGGTGGGAGACGTTATACATGCAACTATATTTGGTTACCTACGTGACAGACCATCGGCACAGACATAATTAATTCGGAACATCGCCAAATTTGTCAACATCCGTCCAGGACGCGAATCCGTGCTGAATTATTAAAGGTATAGAGTCTATTTTTCCGAGGTGAGAATAGAACTAATTGTCTAAGCGTAACAGTCTTTTGCAAGGCCTCCACCTACGTGGCGTCTGCCCACATCCAATTGCCCTGGACACGGAGTACGGCCACAAATTGGCCTCAATTTCTGGTTGTAACCACGACTCAATAGAATTGTTCTAGTAAATATTATCTGTAAGTAAATTGTTGGGAATTTTGTATTTTGTACACAAGATAAAGTGATAAGTCATTACTCCGGTAAAGGAACCAATGGACCAATTGCCGATAACGATAAAGCTGGCTAGTTTAAAGAATTTCAATAAAAGGGAAAAGCAAAATAGAAGAAAACCTGTGCCTTACGCAGATAGTGGTTATCGATATCGAAATTCACTGTAAGTGTGTCATGCACTCCAGAATGTGTGTTATCAGGAGTCGGTAGCAGGTTGGAAAAAAATCCTGATACAAAAAACTTGTACAATGTTAACTTATCTAGGTATGCGACATAGTGGGTTTTGACGCGCCTACACTTGAGTCAGGTTTATAAAGAATCAATAAAGTAAACTAGGTAGGAAGAATAAAATTAATAGTAAAAACACGTCCATGCGTAAAAAATCGGGTACCAAAAATGGAATCAATAAAATTATTCCCAATCATCTGATATGAGAACCCATCGAAATTAAAGATATCGTGGAAATGTTTGATCCTTATATGATCTCTTCTCATTTATTCTCCACGTGGCCACGCCAACATCTTTATTTCGCTCATAACACCTCTTGCGCTGAACTCATTATGCCAGCGACCTGCCAGTCCAAACCTATTTGGTTAACAAATGATTGAGATTCGTTCCACCTCCGTCTACAATCCGTAACTAACGACTAATTGCGGCAGTATAGGCAAGTAGTGGCAGGTGCAGTAACAGAAGCCGATAACATGGCCTAGATTCTGCTGATAGCATAGCATACGGGTACGCTTATGAACCTACCTAGTTAGATTATGAAGGCCGATACAATCGAAGAGAAAGCAAATAAAGTCAATTTCGATGAAAAAGCCTATGAGCTTAGAGAGAATAAATTGTATGGACTTCGTATCGAAGAAAAACATTATGAAGAAAATAACAAATTAATTAATTTGCACAGTAGTCTATAAGATAACCTGTTTGCATATACTGACAGGTTACGGATTAAAATTGTATTAAATCTTATTATTGCATTCATTTTAAATCCTTTTAGAAACTGGCACGTGCTTTAAAGATACATATGTTAACACCATTAAATCAACTTTTTCTCGAAGAAAAAGTGCGAACGATTGGCAAAAAACTTATAGCCAAGTCAGAAGTGAAGGAAAAAACCGCATAGCACGTTTCCTATGAATAATGTTCAAGTGTTTACGTCATTACGAGAACATTGCGTAACTAGTAATACCGACAAAGTCCTACCTGTTGAAATGTACAATTTTATGGAAAACAGTTTAGTCATTGGCGAATAACCTACAATACTTAACAATTGCTGTGTAAATAATTCTAACGGAACAACCAATAACTGCAGCAATATCCTAATACTTAGAAAGATATTGATTTGCAAATGCAATTGGCTTCACCTTGAGAACGCTGCTATATTTCTAGGCAGAATTCTAGACTCGTGGCGTATATAAGCAAGTACTTGGCTCTAGTACCTAGTAAAGTCAGGTCAATAACGGGATCCAACGCAGCGAGCGCATCGTAAGCAGTTCTAATGCATCTGCGCCCGCGCCGCTGCGCTTTCACAACCAGATAGAGACAAGTTCCTTAACCTTAGAAACTTTATCAGCTATTAGGGCCACAAACAACGCAGTTCTATTGAAAAGTTATCATACAGTAGTGGTGTTGTACTTTCATAATGCACCAGTTATCGGCTCTTTCTACTTTATCGGGTGACCCGGCCAACAATTGTTTTACTATACTATGCCAGCCAGACGCACGTAACGCCTTTAAACATTATTCTGAGAAGGTTGATTCACGAACTGTTTTGTGATAAATTAAGGTATCAATAGTAAAAGATAAGAAGAGAGGATTTGGAAGTGAATTGCAAAATAATTTGACGGATGACATCAATTAGCGTCTCTTAACTTTACCACGAACCAATACAAAGTAGGCATTTATTTGTACAATTTAGCGTGGTTTCCTTTAAATTTAATTTGCATTTTGCCAGCTCATCAAATGACTTCATAGAATAAAATAACCGAAGTTTCCTTAAAATAAATACATGTTGAGACTTGCGCACAGAAATGGTGCCGACGACCGTTCTCTCACAACTATATCCGTAAAGTCTCGATCGGTAGCAGCACCTGACGCAACTTGGAACGGTGGAAAACGGAAAATTAGTTGTGAACCCAAATCCGGTGCGTTGAACTGCACGCAATTGTCTGCCTTAACCAATAAAATGACTCGGATGTTATAGAGGAGCACCCACCCACGTGTACTGTTTCAAATTGTATGTGGGATACAACTTATTAATAAATAGGATCCTGCATTCGTTATGCATTAAGCCACAACCATAAAATTATAGAGGCAATCATTCCTAGATACTTATTTAGTCCAAGGAAATCGTGCACACGATGCAAATAATGAGTTTAAATACAAATGAATTGATAATCATGGCATTTGATATTCAGTAAAATAAAGATTCGTGAGTGCATTGAACCAAAAACGTGGTTCATTACTTAACACATAGCTGGGGTCGTGAGCGATTCTGCTTTTTGCATGCAAAACATTTTTTGTTCAATTTTTACCTAATACCAATAGAATATGTTGACGTTTTTGCCTAGCATTTCATTACCAAGAACGATTATAATGATCTCTAAAAATCAATATTTTTAGCTAGCAAAAAATATACGACCGCATTGGCAGATATTAAATTCATATACATCTTGGTATAATCTAGACATGATCGAGCTCAAACATGTCAAAGATCATCAGACTAGCTTCGGATGATGATGTCAGACAGACAAATCTCAAAGACGTCAATTGATCACCAAGCATTGTATGCCATCGGCCTAAATTCAACACTTTGACAACTGATTTATGCTCCATCTCAGGTGTCAAGAGCGGAGACAATACAAAAACTGTAGCAATTACATACAGAGAAACAACAATGCATGCTAATGTCTAGGACATTAATCATCCGGTTTTAAGCTTTAAATAATGCCATGTGACAATGTTAGAAAATAGATGGACATCAACTGGATCTATAACGATCGCATAGGACGTGTGTGGAATCTTACAATAATAATTCACCATTGAAGAACAAAAAGTAGAAAAAATACCTACTGCTGACAATATTTGTACAGAGAATCATTTGTTATTAGTTGCTATGTGTCATTATAAACCACGGCCGATTATCCAGTCATCACACCTCAAATGTTGCCTACTTATTAGAGCTTCTGTTCAATACGTTTTTTTGTAGCACGCTGTATATTTCTCGGCGCAATGTAAGCACGGCTGGTAGCAGGCACCTCAATGAGGCCATAACTATTGGCATAAGTGGGCAAACAATGTAACGACCAGTGTTTACTTTTGTAACTGCTTGCAGACGGTGGAACAGCGCGGGATTTAGAATGTCGTCAGGAACTGAGCCTTCATTAGAGTACCGCTAAGCTAAACACGGTGCATATTCACGTACATACTATTTCGTATATGGTGTTCGTTTACTTGGTGAATTGTGGTCTTGTATTATACGTGCTGTAACAGAAATCCGCTGTATAAACGCTTCAGTGCTTTTCCTAAGTAGCGTCGTTTCTCCAACCTACTTTCAAATTGTACTTGTCCAAGTAGTACCTATAGAAATCTCCGTACGAACAGTTACTCGGCTCGGCCGGGCTTTGAAATGCTTTGAAAACATTCAACTCACTTGAGAGAAGATTTACATGACTACAAGTATACGTAATAACTTAATCTGACAAGTCTGTTGCTAGCCAATTATTTTATTGTGTAAAATCATATAATATGAGCAATTATCGTGCATAAATTAAAAATACATTGACAGTAGAAATCAAAACATGCATCAATCAACATTTTATTGAATCATCGTCTAAAAACTTGCATCGAATTCCGTGATAGGGTTAGGCACAGACGAACAAGTCTATAAAAATATAGCCCAAAAAAACTTGACTAAATCCTCGTGTTGATGACGTGAATGATGAATGTTGAACAATGTGTATTTGTCGTCTTAGTAGATACCTAACAGAGTAATACAGCTGATATCTGACAGCGGGGTGGGCACTGAACATGTCTAGACTTGTCGGAGTAGACAAAAAAGGATATTTTTAAGATTGTCGTCAATATATGAAATCAGACAATGGTTATTCAAACAGAGGTGCAAACAGATGATATCATTTGCCACGAAATCGATAAAAGAGATGCTCGAACGAAAATTTGGGATGACGACAATCAATGTATCGATTCAGAAGAAATAAAATTAGTATTTGTGAAAATAAAACAACGACATCAAGATTGTAACCAATGTCCATTTATTCCTTCCTATACGTGATTCCGAGCCAAAATATTGGCCACTTTCGCAACTTTGTCGCAATATTATTGTCCTTAACATGCAAAGGGAAAAAAAGGCAAAGGTAGTTGACTCAGCTGATCGGTACAATGAACTTCTGAGAACAACTAATACATTTGGAATACTGAAAGTCCAACTATGGCGTACGATCACGAACTCTGAATCACAGTCAGCTGATACGAAATACATTCAATAAAAAAAAACTGGAGTATTTTCGTGACTAAATACAGATTTAGAACAAAATCATAACAAGGTTGTAGTAAAATCACGTCAAATCGTGAAATTTATGCAGCTAAACAAATATTAAATAATAGCAAGTCTAGATGACATCATTAATTCAGCTGATCGTAAGTTGAAGGCTGGTCATTACTAAATTATTGATGTAGGTGTACAAAATCTTGCGCATGTCATGCACCTTGCCTATGGACCTGTCTAAAATGTCAATCTCCTATTAAAACTAGACAGAATTATCGGACATTAAAATAAATTCTGCAGTCACAATATTAGAAGAGCGAATTATTTTACCGACTTGCCTACACGACAATGCAATAAAAATGACATTTCATTAGTCTGGAATCGTCCATAAATCATTACTAAACATTAAAGATAAGCTAAAAGCATAGCAATATCAAAACACCTAATGACGAATCAAGATTTATAAATCCATTTCAATGCAAGCGACGAAGATTTACGATAAATATGAAGCTTTATGTTACTTGATGTGGCCGAAAGTGCTAATTTGTTAGTTACAAAATTTGCAAATATGCATTCGCCCACCCAAAAGTGACAGAATCGTGTAAAGTTTACACAGGTGCAAGAATGATCTCCATCGCGTCATGTGCAATTATTTACTATAAACTTTTTTGGATCTGGCGCTTGATTAGTTAGCGAGAAAACTTTTAAAGCTTGTGGAATTTGATTATCTTGATTAGATTTTTTCGAATTCCGAGACGCCACCTCCTTTTAAAGGAGGAACATATTTTCTGAATGACAGTAAGCTTTTTATACCTATGCAAGTAACAATGAAGTATTTTGCATACATTTTGTGGCAAATTTGAATAATCCGAATTAAATATACTTGTGTGATTCATCATTACGTACGTTTAGGGAACTTAAACTTTTTGAGGTTTTGACAAACATACAAAAAGAAAAACGGCAATGACATAGATTAAACGACTGAATATTAACTCTTCGAGTATTAAATCACAAGGAACACCGAGATAACATTGCAGTGATTTTTAGACGAATAGCAACAAAATCGACGATGCTATAAATAATCCCAGTTTAAGAACTGATACGCAATTTCATGCACATAGCAATGGCAAGATAAGGACTCTTATCAAAAGTCAAGCAATTTGTTCCCGATGTTAGTGGGACAATTCTGTAAAGGACTGCATACACGTGCGTCTTCTGCCGCTCGATATTTTTCTAGCCATTTTCATGAAGATACGAATAGAAAATGAAAAGGCAGAACTTATTCCTTCAGTTTGTCTGATCTTTTGAAAACGCATTTTTCACAAAATGGTTCTATCCATGGATATGAAGAAAGGTTTCTATCAGTTAACAGTGAATTCTGAAATCACTTTCGCCTCTCACTAGAGTAATTTGTAATGTTTATCTGGGAATACACAGAAAATCTTATCTTTAAATGGTGTCATTCTATGATGTCCACGTAATATGTGACTTTCATCCATTAGAGGTATTTAAATACTATGCGACTGCTCAAAGACACCGTCGCACGTCAGAGCACATGTGTTTGCATTTAAAGTAGTTTATGAAGAATTTATCGCCAGTTCAGGTTGCAAAAGCTATCGCTAGGTGCATTTTATTACTGTTTCGGACCTGATAACGTTATTTGTGATATTTTCGGGAATAATACCACACATTTTACGCGTAACTATAGTTAGTAGAGGTCAGGCATATTTTTTTACGTTTCAGAGTTATCTATTGTGCAAGGAGCACAAATTGATTACAAAGTAATTAATAAGCAATCGAATGTGCCTAAAGTGGATACTTCAAGTCATCATAAATTAAAATATTTACTGAAAGCCGCTGACGAAATAAAGAAATAGAGATAGTTATACATTTCACACTACATTATTTAGAATTCTCACTGATAGACGCTGTAGAAAAGCGTCATATCTTTGTGAAAGCAACCGCCAGAGGAAGAACATTAACTAAAATGAACCTAAAAATTATACCACTAACGCATCAATTCTCAAAGCAAACTTCAATGTGAATGTAAAGTACGAAGAAAACACTTGTAATAAGCACTCTAAACCATTGAGCAACTACCAATACAATACTTGAAATAGTCCTAAACAAATTCGAACAATTTCGTAAGCTAAGCAACTAATACTGCTAGCGACGAAAATTAACTACCTATAATTGACTCCAATGGCCTTTGACCCGGGGTTCCTGTGATTGGTATAATGGACCCTTAATTACCATGCTAATGGCGGGATATCGTTGCTACATCCGTCTGGCCAACTGCTAATTTGCTTTAAAAATACTGAAAAGCGGTCATGGAAACGAATAGAATAAAAGAAAACGAATGGAAAACCAGTGCAAGCACGCCTGGAGTACCAATTCTTCAACACAATGAGAGCAACCCCGTACTAGAGATTCTTCTAGAACTCTTTAGGTACAATATGCCAACCCGTCTCTCGTGCCATGGATACCATAAAAGATGACTAAGTGTAGCGGTGGTGTGTTGCATGACGAAATTACGCGACCGAACATCGTCGACTATGTTTTTTTTTATCAGCAAGACGCAACGTAATTTGAGCCTGGTCTATCGCCGGTAATTTAAAAAGCGCTGCAGGCGTTACTCCGAAATTGTGTCGCAAATTTTCAGCATGGTTGAGAGGATGAGCAGCAGGATCCTACATGCAAACTCGTAACCAGTGATTATGGCATTTCTGAACTGCCTTTATAGGAGGCGATGAGAAGGCATGTTCAACAGTTCAATATAATGATGATGAAGGTTATTTGACAAGCATATTTGCTACAGCTAAGTCCGAAACTAGCTGAATACATTTGAACACATTTCACGAATGGTAACTCCCCATTAACTTAACCTTACAAGGCAAGCAATTTCAACCAAATCAAAACTGAGCTATCCAATGATACACTATCATACGATTATTTTCCAAGCGTGACGGAGCTGGCGCTGATTAAAAGCGTTCAAATGACCCAAACGAAGCCTTCGTTACGGCTGAGACCTCACGCTATTCGCAACAGTAGGCAAAAATAAACGTGCCGACATAATCCGTTCCGGATGAGAAGTCATCAGGAACTAGCTTATTTATAGATAAGGGCATCGTCCTTTATCATAGGTCTTGGTGCTTCATGCTTCAGCGGTGGAATGGAAAAAATCTGTGCGGAATTGTTCAAGCAGAATGCTGTAACGATAGGTCTTAGGGTACGAAGCTGTTTGGACTTAATTAACTGGGTTTTGCAATATAATGAGTAGATTCGATTAATTAGTAAATTGAAGAGATATTTAATACGAGATTCTAAAGCAAGTGTAAATTCGTTTCATTTTACCGAAGGTTCATTGCAATTCAACCATGATGTATTTCAACGAGTGCAACGATTAAAACAAACAGTTTTCACAGCCTGTTTTACATGGGGTCAAGAGACAAATTTACATAATCCCAACTAAACAGAAAAAATGACGTCAAAAGTAAAAAAATCGGCAGACATTTTTCAAAAGTAAAAAGTTCCCAGTTGTTTATCTCGGCGATGGTTGAACAAGAATTGCGTAATGGTCTTGCCCGAGTGATTTTAATGCCCTAACTAATGCATGTTAATGAACTATCATGCGCCTGAGTGTGAACGCCCTGCAACTCTCATTGCTATGGCACGCGATAGGATTAGGGCTGCTAACTTTACCCTTTGATATCACATCTCTACTATGAACAACTTTATCTCTTCACCTAAGTGCCGTAAGAGGAGTTTAATTTTATCAAAATGATTAATTAATACCAAATGGATGCGCAGGAGCATCCACATTTGTATTAATAGCTTTAACGTCATATGTATGATCTGTTATTGAAGTCTGCCGGAAAAGGTAATGACCTGCAGTGCAAGCTAAATAGCTGTAGATTTAAAAATTGTAATATTTTTAAACATGACGGACATGATCTAAGTAAAATATTAAATATTTAATGCGTGGGCATTTGAGGTAAGCTAGACGCATAAATCTATGTAAATGTTGAGTTTAAAGACCGCTATAGTGCACGAAGTGACTCATCTATGACTGGTACAGCACATCCTAGTCCCCTCAGTAGACTTATGAAAGATGACAAACAAGCACACCTTTTTCTTGCTTCCAGAGCAAATAGGAAATGCTATGTTAGGAAGTGCCCATGATAAGGAGTGAAAAGACATGTCATCCAATTGTAGTCAGCAAAGATAAAAGACGATTTCGCACGGAGGTGGCCTCTTTCTGCGTCTTTAAGTATTAATACTGAAATCAGGATGGCCACCAGTCGCTATTCTTTCAAAATTAAATTACGTGAACATCTACACAAGGGATTGGCAGAATCATCTCAGCAAAAATCTGTTTTTTATATTTTTGTAGGTATTATTTATTATGTATATTAATTAATATAATATAATATATATGTAGTTTATGATTATTGATAGTGTCCGACCGAAGGTTCGGTTTCGGTTTCGGCCAGTTTCGGCCAAAAAATCTTGTTTCGGCTACAGTTTCGGTTTCGGCCAAAAATCAGCCGAAATTTCGGCCGCACCGAAACTCATTGTTCGTGAATTGTCGCGCGTCTTCCGGCTAACTTCGGCTGAGTTCGGGACTCTTGTGTGGTTGCCAGCTGAGTTCGCCGGTCGGCGTGCGGCGTGGTTGTGTTGTGTTTGTGATTTTGTTTGTTGATTTTTGACAAAGTTTACCGAATTTAGTACAATTTATTGTAATTTTTGTTGATACTGATAATTAGGTAAATAATTACTAAACTAACAAGTATCAAATACAAGATCTCAATGTCAATAAATAATAAATTAATCTTTACGACATTGAACACAAAACACAAATACTCAATTAAGAAGTCTGTACTTTATGTTTATGTGTTGATTATTGACAAAAAGTCTAACATTTTTTTTGATGTTATATTGTTAATATAGTATACCATAAATGAATAATTATTTTCGTTACATATTTCCATTATTGTCTTTCATTTCATTTAACACGAGAAAACTGTCTGTATATGTGTAAAAAGATACTAGATTTCACTATACAAGGTGGGACAAAAGTAATCACCCGATGTTATATTGCTGTATTTTTTTTTTTGGGAATGAAAATGTTTGGTTCTTCTTGTGGATTATGTTTATTTTATTAATTAGTTTTTTTTTCCATCAAGTCGAGAAAGTGATATCGGTCAAGAGGTCAAGTTAGGAATTTTCATTCCTAAAAAAAATTACAGCAAAACAACATTGGGTGATTACTTTTGCCCCACCTTGTACAATAGAATAGAATTTTTTACATGTTTAAATAAGGTTCGGTTTCGGTTTCGGCCGAAACTGAGACTGGCGCCGAAGATTCGGTTTCGGTTTCTGTTTCGGCTAAAAATCCTGTTTCGGTCGGACACTAATTATTGATATATATTTATGTATGCATGTGAATACGAAATCTAGTATTTTTTGCTGGCAATAATGCCATCACATCACGTAATAACACTATTAAGTGCACCTACCATGTTTTCTCTGCTCCACCCTAAGGTCGACTGGTAGAAAATGCCTATGGCATTAAATCCGCCTCTGTACAGATTTTGTGGAAAGTATAAATAAATAAATAATACGCGAACCATTTTGACCTTCAGACCTCTCTCTCACAAATTTCGAAAAATATTCAACGATTTTCAGGTAAACATTTTCTTCAAACCCTCAGAGGCAGCCCTAACTAGGACCAGTCTTCACACGTGAACTTCATGCTTCGTGTACCAAACCCTAGACTCATTTATTCCATAATCATATCATATAGCACATTGATATTAACTTGGAAAAGCAAAAACTTTTAATGAGGTTAAAATGAAAACGATGTTACAGAAATGCACAAGTTACTTTACTTTTTTGCCTTGGAACTTGAATTTTTAAATTGGTTTGAATTAATTTTAAACCACGGTTGAATCTAGACTCTTCAGTATAGCATTAGGTTAGAAAAAAAGGGTTATTTATTCTTGGGTAATCTTTGTTAGAGAATGTAGAAAATGATCGTACTTAAATGTTTATCAAAAATATTGGATCTTGGTTCGGTAGCCATCCGTTTATCAATGCAATCCTTTATTCAACTCCATTAATTAAACATTCCCATAGAAAAACCAATACACAAAGCAAGATAAGATCTACAACAATGCACCCACGTGTATCGTGTTCGTAAGTTCCGTATCCCGTAACTAGCACGTGCAGGATGCGCATGAGTGACCAAACTCGTCCTTAAGAAGGACGAACCGAAACGAATTCTACACTCGTATCGCTTTTACACGGCCATTAGTAACACGTGTCGAACAGCAAGGGTTCAGCACGTGCCTTTCTTATATTATGTCCCTTTACGTCAGTGGAACCACTTTAAATCAGATGCTAATTAAAGACTTCTATTATTCTTAATTTACATTTGTCTAGGCTAAGTCAAACAATGAATTGTAAACTTTCTCTCCACCATACTTGTACAATAGCGTCCAGGTAGCCAAGCGCGAAGCATTATGAATTATAAATAAGCCACCATTGTTCATGGTGCCATGATTTAGTCGCATTTTTAATTTTGCTAGGAAACAAAAAGAGTTTTAATTACGTGAGAAGTAACGAAGGGCCGTTAACCTTGGACACTAATTAGCTCACAGTAAAGCTGATAATTAGCCGGTACAGTAGCTAGCGAGGTTTTAGATGAGTAATAAAAAGTTTATTGTATCACAAACGATTATGATATTCGAAACTACTTCTTACGAAAATTAATTAAAAGTCAAAGAAAAAGAATCAAATTATTTCGACGCAGTTTATGGCAATTTGCTGTACGCGTCAGGTTTCCATGATAGCACTTAATTTTTGGTAGTATTTCAGACAACACGGATACGGCTTAATGGATTCAAAGTGATCATAGTCTAGACTAGGATCGTATAACTCTAGTGTTATCTCTTTCTTTTATTAGCACATTCATTAAGTGCGAGTTAGACAGCGAAGATTTTATCGCGTGTATAGGTATTCTAGCAGTGCAGGCTTAATTGAATTGCAAAAACTCGGCATATTACTGATACTGCGTTCGTTTACTTAAATAGGCAAGTCTTTATTAAGCATTAGGTAGGTACTTACTTATTTCATATTACTTTGGTAAGCTCCCAAAAGATTGTTTTGCTCTACATCTGATCGAAATTGGCCCAGAACTTTAGAAACAGGTGGCACCGTTAAGGCCAGATTCAATTACTTCTGGTCCATAGAAAATAATAAAATAAAGCGTCGGTGTCAGTTCACCGGACAACCTATCATTATGGTCAGATTTGAAATTTTGACCGAATCATTGTCATTACAGTCTATTAGGCGGTAGCTAGCAAAAAGACAATAAGTTTAGAGTATTGACTTTTGATTGGTACAGCACTTAATGCAACTTTTTGTGATGCTGAACATTGTAATTAGATACATTTAAACTGCGCAAGCAAAAATATGTCGAAATCATACAAGACGAAAACGATCCTATAGACTTCAACAAGAATTTACTAAAATACCTATTGCAATGGTTCTTAGAAGAACAACGAACAATTTCTAATGACTTAAATGGTAAAAACTCTTTAAGATACAGCGACAAGTATCTTCCACAATGGCGTACACTCTAAGCGGGTTTAATTAGCCGAGGCGATTACTATCACCAGCGTTCCTTATTCCACTAATACGGAAGAAAATTGTCTAACGACCATCATAAATAGTCATGGAGGCACTCGTAATCTGCTGACTAAATTGCAGGCTTTAAATTTCCGTCGAGTAATAAACCTGAGTAGCTAAATGAAATTATAATTTAGTACCATTATCTTTATTTCTGTAGATCTGTTGTTAGTGGTACTGCCAGTGGTTTGAAGTTGAATGAGCTCTGCTCAAGACAAAAGAAAAATTCCATTAATTTTATGCAATTTTCTCGTGCTTTCGCTTCCTTGTTTTTTAAAGTAAATTCCCATTAGAGTAGACAAGCACTGAATAAAGAAAATCGCACTTTCGCCGTTACATTTTGATGGACACTGCAAACGGCGATGTTATGACCAACATTGGCCAGTGTTTGGGCCAAGTTTCCGTATCATGTGACCACAAAAAATATTATAATTTTATTATCTCATAACTAAACACAAAATACGTTCCCTGTTTCTAAAAAATACGGGAAAGAAGTACAATGTGAATAAATTGCGGACAATATTATGGCACTTAACAATTTATAACAAAATTGAAATACCTAATATGTGGTTGATATAGACCGGCTGCCATGTGGTCGTAACCTTATATGTCTGTCGGTGTAGTGTTCCAACCCACACCTTTACCGTATTCTGTATGCCATATGGACTTTTCATATTCCTAATCTAAATTATGATTAAGGCTCACTATCTGGCTCCCTAAACATAGTCCTGGCTGTGGTCTAGTCGTTCTGGGAAGGAAGAACGTCAGAGCTGACACATAACTTTGTATTATTTTATTTTTATGTATTTCTAAGTGTTATTTTTATGTATTTTTTATGTGTTTTTAAGTAAGTTGGTGCTAACGGTGCGATATCTTCGGGGTCTCTAGTTAAGATGGGCGTGCCTCAAGGCTCAATTCTTGGACCTTTTCTGTTTCTAACCTATATAAATGATCTACCCTATATGATGACCGACTTATCAGACATAATTTTATTTGCCGATGACACTTCCCTTATTTTTAAAATAGACAGAAAAGATAGGGACGTTTTACATGTTAACGAGAGCCTTACTGTTCTTTCTAAATGGTTTGCAGCCAATAATCTGTTACTAAATGCAAACAAAACAAAATGCCTTAAGTTTTCACTACCAAATGTTCCCCAAGTAGGTTTAAATTTAATGCTTGACGGCAATAATCTTAATACAATTAATGACACCGTATTTTTAGGTATAACTCTCGATTCAAAATTGCAGTGGGGTGCGCATATTACTGCCCTGTCGGCTAGGTTAAGTTCTGCTGCATACGCAGTTAGGAAAATTAGGCAGCTGACTGATGTAGCTACAGCTAGGTTAGTATACTTCGCATATTTCCACAGCGTTATGTCCTACGGCATTCTGTTGTGGGGCTCAGCAGCTGACGTAGATTCTGTTTTTATTTTACAAAAGAGAGCAATCCGTGCAATCTACAATATGGGTTCCCGCGAATCCCTTAGAAACGTGTTCAAAGACATTAATATACTTACCTTGTCGTCACACTACATCTTTGAAAATATTATGTATGTTCGGAAAAATTTGCATACGTTTAATGTTAGAAGCGATTTTCATGATAAAAATACACGTAATAAACATAAAATTGTGATTCCAAAATTTAGATTGAGTAAAACTAATAAGTCATTTTTAGGAAATGGCGTGCGTTTTTATAATAAGCTACCGAAATCTGTAACTGATCTTACCGAGGGAAAGTTTAAAGCCCATATTAAACGTGTCCTTATTCAAAAAGCATATTACAAGACTAAGGACTACGTTGACGACAAAGGTGTTTGGAAGTAACTCCTTCTGCACATGTGGCTTCCCTGGTACCTCATTAACGTCGTATGTGTATGTCTATTAACTAACCTCATTACGATTAGCTTTTTTTTTATTACTATCGTTACTCTCAAGATAACTTTATCTTACTATGTACAGTGATTTTCTTTGTAATGTGTTTTGATGACAATTAACCATGTCAGTTGTTTTATATAGTTTAGCGTCCTTTTACCTTTTGTAAATGTGAGAGCTTTGTAGACTTGCTAGATGCCTGGATACCTAGTTAATTTGTGACCATATTTTTCATTTTGTTTTTTGTGTGGTTCCTGCTCTTAAGTCTACTTTGTTCTCTCATATCTAAGTCATAACTGTACCCACTCAAATTGTTAAAGATATGGATTTTAAAAGAGTAACCATGGAGTTTCTTGCCGGCTCTTCTCCATAGGAAACGACTAATTGGAACCGTGCACCTAAATTCGACTTTTCATAAGCGCCTGTAATGGTTTATGTGAAATAAAAACTTTTGATTTTGATTTTCTCTTTGACTTCTTTTTTTGGTCTGTTTCTACGTAACTGAGCAGTTATTGGCGTGACCTGAAGGGTCCAGCCAATGGGGGGAAGTAAAATACTTAACCTACGGTAACTACTTATACTACACTAACTAACATCATGACTACTAGCAACAACAGCACTAGTGGCGACCCCTAGTGTGACTCGGACCTCGGCTTAGGGCGTTGCTTTCGGGAGATTGGGGAGAGACAGCTTGATGAGGGCTGAATTATCGGTGTGATTGTGATTTGTAATTGGTAACTTGCCAACTATCTTGCAGAAGATTTCGGGTTGATTCACTTTAGAAAAGATTGTGAAAAGTTAATCCGGAAGACGCAGCGTGGGTAGGCCTCCCACAAGGAGGACCGATGATCTGGTAAAGGTCGCGGGAATCAGCTGGATGCGAGAAGCATAGGACCGGTCGATGTGGCGATGATTGGGGGAGGCCTATGTCCAGTAGTGGACGTCTTTCGGCTGAATGATGATATGGTTATTGTGTTGTACTTAATTCTTTATCAACCGCAATAGCAAAACTAGGTTGGATATCGCAATTTTGCAACTAACACCTACACAAGCATATCGGCTTCGTGGTACGCACGGCTAATCAAGCTGTACAGTCCAATATAAGCTGGTCCCGCATTGTATAGAGTTTCCGTACAATAAGAGGTTAGCGTATACTGGAAATTATAGCTTGGTTTGTAGCCGTATAATACTAGTCCACCATCATTCCCCGACGCGAGAATATTTTCCTTCTCCTGAAAACATCTTAATACCACCACACGACCATCCAAGAATTGCTCCAACATCCTAAAACTCGTGACCTTCAGAAACCTGTGAAGTTTGTTCACATCACCGATCCCTGAAGCGTGACCAAATTGAGCTACGAGCAGATTTTTTGCCTAGACCGAAAGTAATAGGCATTGTTATTACTAGATGTAAGGAGACAGGCATAGTTAATCGAAATTATTACGTTATTTAATTTTTGCTAGCAACACTGGGAAAGGTATTTGATAAACGAATACTTTTTCTTATACACCGTCACAAAATTTTACGACTTTTTAACGTTAGATGCATTGCTTCAAGAGGACATTTATCGTCTTATTCATAAAAAATTTCATTTTTAAACACTGATTAAATTATATCTGTCCTTGTCATTTGTCTGCCAATGAATAGAGAAAGCAATCGACTTCAGAGATTTTAGTTAAACATAGTTTTTAATAAGGGAGTTAGATGTTTGTTTCTCGAATACACCGTCATGAATGATTAGATGTGGATGTTTATTTCAGGAGTAAACAGTACCGTACCCTAGATTAGCAATTAAAGTACTTTTAATTCCATACATTTTTTCACGAATCAACATTGATGTGGATGAAATTTATTTCAGGGGTAAATAGCCCTGTATTAACCAACCCGGGATTAGAAACTAAAGCACTTTTCATTCCAATTTTTTTTTTCACGAATTTCCAAAGTACTTTTTTTTGTCTGTTTTCCGGTTTGATATAATTTGTATGCAATTCATTCCTATTTTTGTAGCGGTTTGCTGTGCCGAACTTTACTTGAAGGAAGAAATTACGTCAATGGAGTAATAAGGTATGTAAATCACGGCTTATATCAAGCTATACATTTCCAGTATAAGCAGATCTCTCATTGTGTAGGCTTTCCGTGTGGGAAAATTCATGTAAGTATGGAAAAACAGTCAGCCGTTTTTTTAAAACTATTTTTGCTTGGATTTTTATTAAATAACTAGAGGTCACTCGCGGCTTCGCTCGCGTGGATGTCGTTTATCGGGGTGCATGAAAACAGCCTCCACGAGTGACGATACTTAAGTACGTCCGGCGCACCCTGGGCAGTTAGTCCCGCTACCAACCATGCTGACTGACTAATCTTTTCACCACGGCATGAGCTATTCTTGTATAACTCGTGCCGACACGATAGAAGAAGAAGATCGCGTATTCCGTATTTTTCGGGATAAAAGTAGCCTATGTCCTTCTCCAGGTTCCAGACTGTCTCTGTTCCAAGTTTCATCAAAATCGGTTCAGCGGTTTAGGCGTGAAAGCGTCACAGACAGACAGACAGAGTTACTTTCGCAATTATAATATTAATAGGGATTAATAATAACTGGGTGATTCTACGATAAGAGGTTTCAAGTCCATAGAGGATACGGCCAAGGAGCAAAATGGGATTTTTTTCATTAAATACTTATATTACTATTTTTGTCCCGTTTATGTACCTTTTCATGTAAGGGCAAGTCAATTTATAAATATTTTGGTACTTTTTAGAAGGCCAGGGTAAATACGTCGGGCAGGGGAGAGAATTTGATGCAATAAAATAATAATAAAGTAAATTAGATCAACTTTTATTAAAGATTGTGCTTAACAGTTATAATCAGACTATCATTTTTGTCAGACTTTCATATTAATTACACTACTTTACAACGGTTTTTGCCCACAGATGAAACCAATGTGTATCGGTAGAATAATTAACCCTACGTTGGATACTGAAGTGGAAAAAAATTAGGACGTCAAGTTTTTAAAACATTTATTATATCTCTAATAATAATTTTTGCAACTATCAATCCTTAAAAAACATTTTTAAATATATTTTTTGTGCCCTAGTTCATTTTCTCTACTAGAACTGCTGGGCAATGATAGGTAATCCAATGATGGGTGGTCCGTTAGAATACAACACAGGTTTTGTGACTGACGCAATATCAGGGTATTGTATATGATTCTTGTTTTTGTTGTTAAAATCTAAAGTTTTTGTGAGGCAAAAGTAACAGTCCGTAGCGTGATTTGACGGTTGTCTCCACAACATTGGGACTTCAAATTGCTAGTTTTTTTTGCTTTCTGCAGCCCAGGTCGTTAATATACTTCCACAATCTTCAAATTTTTTCACGTTGATAGAAATTAGCTACATCTGAGTTAGTTTGCACAAATATATTACCTCCCCTGGTCAGTGAATCTCTCCCCTGGCAGTTTTTTCCCCAGGGGAAATATGACAGGGGAGATACGTTTTCATGAAAAATTCAGTTGATTTAATTGACGTAAGTTTTTTTGAGCCTAATTGTATATTACACTTTAACTGTTACAGTATTATTAAATCAAGGCGGTAAATGCAAATGCATTCAATGAATATTACAACTTTTATAACTTACCAGTGGAGAGACACAATGACCTTGCGAAAGCACTACTCCGCACTATCATGCCGCAACAACAAAAAAATGGCGGCACTCTAACGGCTCGCGTGTTTAGTTTTGCTAACTTGACGTCGATAGATGTCCTTGAGCGCAGTCCAGAATATGGCCGTCTTATATTTACGTTTATATTAACGGAACGAAATTTGCCAGGGTAGATACAGAAAAAAATCAGGACAAAAATTAAGCTTAAAAATTATTGAGAATAAACAACGTTTGGTGTCTTTTTCCTTAATAATATTTAAGTATATTTATTTAATTTCGTGTTAAACATACTTTGTTTAGCAACTGATACAAAGAAGGTATGTACTGTCTGCAAGTTGAACTAAAACCGACAAGAGGACAGGCCAGGGTAGATACTTTTTTAAGCTTCAGCTTCAAATTTCAGAAATATGTGCTTTAATTGGGCGTTCAATTGTGATGTGATTTATAAATGACATTAAGATGATATGATTCATTGCAAAAAACAACAACATTTAGAATAAAAAACCAATTTTAAACTGATTGCCGCACAAGTTACCTCTTATCGTAGAATCACCCAACTACAGAACGTGCCCATTTTGTCAATCGATGTATGACATTATACCAGGCAAAATATCTCACCCAGGTTTTTTTTTATTTGACTTCCCTGTCTTTACTGGGAATTCCCTAAACGTATTAAATAGAGGTTGCAATAGGTAATGCTATTACAGGTCAATAAACTCAAATATTGTGTTAGGTCAATGAACTCAAATATTATGTTAATATGGACACCGCGATTTTACTATACTTTAACAAAAAAAATATGTTATAGTAACTCATCCATATGTATGTATTTGCAGAATTAGAAGCGTATAATTAAAATTGCAAAAAATTAAAAAACCGCATTTGGCAATTTGAATGTGTTGCAGAAACGTTTTGTAAAAAAACTATGAATATTTTTTTGTTTTACAAAGTATTGTAAAATCGTGGAATAGCTTGATAACAGGGAATGTCCATACTAACATTTCCCATGTCAATTTCTTAAAATGGTATGAAATAGTGTAAAAATTTATATCAAGCTCATAATCCTCCTGCTCTTAACCCAACGTATTTGTATTTTTCTTCCATACATCACTATTAGCCGTCATCTTAGTAGTCACCCTCTTTCTAGTCATAATCATCTTTTACATTATCCAGCCATCGTTTCTTTGGTCATCCTCTACTCTTATAACCATCCATATTCATACTCAAAACTTTCCTCACAACATGTTCCTCATTCCTTTGCATCACATGCCCATACCATGATAACCAGTTTCCACACAATTTCTCAGTCACCAGCCCCACTTTCAGACTTCCTCTTAGATATTCATTTCTAATTCTATCCATGCTATCAAGCTATACTTACATGCTAAACTGAATAATATATTTGTCTCTTTTTCTTGCAGGTGAGTGAGAGAGATAGAGTTTGGCGAGCTCACGAAAATTTCTTCGTTAATTAATGTATTTTGCAAACTTTTACGCACAGCTCCATATCTAGCTATCTTTTCCAGTATAACATGATCTCGCATACTATAGGCTTTCGGTACAGTGAGAGGTCAGCTTATACTGGATATCTACAGCTTGATGTAGGCGTGTATCTACCTATTCCAACCACTGGTATAGTCTTTCTATCTCACAAAGGCAGGTGTTGTAACTTTTATGTCTTTGATATAAGGTTCAATTTTACACCTGCCTTCATTAGATAGAATACCTCTAAAACTCATATCAACCTTTGAATCATTACCACAATCAAATGCTGGGTTGGGACGCTTGCCACCAAAAACTCAAGGGGCAATGAATTCGTATGTATTAAATATTTATGATAATTATTATTAGTGATGTTCTTCAAAAAGGACAGGTGCATAGTACTTTCAACCGGCGTGCTTGTATGACAAGATGTATGACTGTGGATGAAGCAAAAGGAGTATGTAAGAATCAGTACAGTTTCTGCCTATCCCCATGGAAAAAAAGCGTGAGTTTATGTATGTATGTATTAAATAACAAGCATTCAATATTTTCCTACCTCCTGAATTTACTGATTTGCCTAGTGCATTGTCCAAATTATCCTTAAATTTAGTTATTTTTGTGGTGTTTACCTATGGCCATTACTAATCCCAAATGCATCCTTGTTATTGATTTATAAATAATCATTTGACGTATATTCAAGTGGTTTGCAGGCAAATGACACACAACAAACATTAAAAATTTGTTATTATTTAGATTTACCCTAATGAGTTGATTACCTCATTAAGTTAAGTGGGATTAATGTTTTTGCTGTTTTGGTTAGTCTTAGTGTCAACACAGTACTGTGAATCAAATTGTACTAAATGTATGGATTCCATATCTTTGTACACTTGTTGTTTGTTGTGGTCTATGGCACATCACATTACAAAAATATGAATCCACCTTAAACGGTTGCGTACCGCCCGTCGTCCCAGGACGACACTTAATTGTCTTATCTATTGTCTCTCTTTTTTTATCACGGCTCATCTTCGTGCGGAAGATATCCGGTCCTTTGGAAGGCATACACGGGGACACAGGTCCAACGCGCAGAGGCCCCTTTGAGAACTTTAATCTAAAATGGGATGGGGCACCAGCCGGGGACTATCCACGGCTGCACTATTGGAGTACAATCATGGACCGTCCCAGGTGGGTGCAAGACTATTGTAAAATGTGGTGAAAAATATCTAGACTATGGGAAGACATGGACATGGAGAATATCTAGACTAGATAACTATTGTTATCTATTGTGTCTATAATTACGGTGATTGAGAGTTTAAATCATGTAGATTTGCCCCTTTACTTTTAAAAGATTGTCATTATAAACACTGATTAAATTATACCTGTCTTTCTCATTTTGTATGCTGATGTAGAGTTGTAAGTAATAGACTTAAAAGTCATTTTAGTTAAATAACCTTAAACTCTCAATCACCGTAATTATAGACACAACAGATAAGACAATTAACTTAAATTAAGTGTCGTCCTGGGACGACACTTAATTTAAGTTGCGGTACGCAACCGGTTAAGCATTGTTGTATACATACTGATAATGTATATGTATACACCAAAGAAGAATGTATTTAAAATTAAAGTTGAGACAAACGCAAGTCCCTTATCACCTATACATATGTCATATCAATACTAAGCTTTCTAAACCAACTTATAAAATTCCTGCAGAATGACAATATAATAATTACATGCATTTTTTTCGTTTTGTAATGGTCTTTGAAATTAGGCATAACTTTTAGTTTTAATTTTAATTGGTGGTAGTCAGATACAACAAGTTTTCATTACCGCAGTAAAGCAAGCTTACATTTCTTAAAATATTTCACTTGATGCAAGTTAAATTGCAAGTTATTTGTAGAATAATAATATTTCGGAGATATATTGATATGTAATTAATGGAGTTATTTAACAAACAAGAGAGAAAAAAAAAACATCAATTGCAAAGAAATTTGCAATATTAGAGTACCCACGTTTATCATCAAATACAGGTGATAAACTGGAACTTATTGTTATGACTAATTTTAGAATTAATTTTAAATGTATTTTATTCACAATGTATAACAATTTAATACTTTATTCTTATTTACATTTAATACATTTTCAATTTCAGTCTTGATGTATCAATTTTTGCTTGTGTGAAAAAGTGAGCAAAATTACCCATCCCTTGAAGAATGAATAGGCACAAATAACCAATACCTATTATAGAATAAACATTTATTTTATGACTATGATTAGAATAGAACAGTAGATAGTGTAGAACAATACTATTGATAATATTGTAACAAAAATTATTACTTCAATATTATTATTGAACATCAAATGATTTACCAATAATAGGAAACCATTAAAAATGAAATACTTTAGATAAGTTAATTAAAATTTAAGTTACTTGTGTTCAATATCTAATCAGTTTCGGTGCCCTTAATGATTATCACTTCTTGTGTAATTACATATTGAACTCAGAACAGAACATCATAATAAATTGCTGTAACCTTAACCTTAGACATGTTCCAATTATGAAATTTGTTTGTTCGATTTATTGTAGATATTATTACTAAATACTGTAGAAGTGTGATGATTGTTGGGCATAAATTTACCTTGAAATGCTGTCTGCCAGTTGTTCCCAGCCCGACACGGCGTGAACCTGTCTCCATTTGTGTGTTCTGCTGGGAACCTGATGCACTGCTTCTTACTCAAGGGACTGCATTGCTGCAGCAGCCTCGTCTCGTAATGTTTACTGAACATGTTTCACGTTACTAGTCCTAAGTCCGAGTCGCACAATAACTGACTAAAATTCAAATAGTCTAAAACACAAAAACTTGAGGGTATATGGAAGAATGAAGACTAGAATATTTTATAGGGAACAGGTGTGTCCTCAATCGAGCATCGTCTGTCGATGATACGTCCCGACCACACTGTTTACTTCAGTGTCCGGAGTCAAAACAAACAACATCGGACGCAGGAGCGCTCTCACCGACTGCTGTGAACCATTTGACTACATTCGACATGCTCCATAGCGCAACCGAACACATCGTCCACGGTTACTGAAAGATAACGCACATAACAAAATTGTCTCACAAAACGTTGTAAACTGATATTATATAGTTCCACGGACACAATTTGATGATTCCAGTCGATAATTTGCGTAAAAATTGTTACAATTCTGTAAAAAACGTTAAAAAGAATTGTTTCGCGGACTGTCACAGCATAAATAAAAAGATGTTGCAAGAATAAAAAAAAAATGCTTTGAATGCAACGGTTTTTTCAAATGTCATTTTGCCACAAAACTATGTGAAAAAACAATGGCGCTAGTAGTACTCGGTTGGCTCACGGTTCTTTTCTTCGAGTTTTTTGACATTTTAGCATCATTGAGACTTTATACTGCTAATGCCGGTCACTCACATTCGTACGAATACGCTAACCCTTATGTGTAGGATATTTGCAAATGATTATTCAAAGTTTTCGCTGCATTCGCGGTCTTCTAAGCTGTATCAGTTTTTTAACGCACATCAAATGAGTAGTCCACTTGCAAACGCCGTTATGTGCTTGGATAAAAAAAACGATAAACTGAAAAAAAAGAATTGTTCCGTTCCGGAAAACTAAGTAAGATAGCGAGTTTTGCAAGAGTATCCAACATTTAATACCGATTTGCTCAGAATATAGCAAGTTTGGGCACTGTATTTTTGATGTATATGAATTTATTTTAAATACTGGCCCGTTTCCCGCCATTATCTAAAAATCACAAAAATTGTGACATAGCGCGGTTTGCAAGTGGACTACTCAAATTAGAGTTGCGCACCCGATTGCGAATGTAACAGAGGCTTAGAGCTTAAGAGACGTTTCGTCATTTTCAGAGTTCGTGGCGACTGCTGTGTAGCGAACTAATTCTATTTTTTTTAATTTGATAGATTTGATTAGATAACTTAAAAAGGCTTTAATAAATAATTATGTTTCAATAACCAGTTCTTTAATGTAAGCTAGTAACAAAATAGATTTCCTCTAAAGTGCTACACAGAACGCTCAAAGCCTGTTTTCAGAGCGGCAAAGTTATTTTACGAGTACCAAATAACTTTGTCCTTCTGAAGTGAGGAACAGAACGCTCAAAGCCAATCAGGTTTCAGAGAGGCAAACTTAGTTCAAAAACACTCCAACCGCACTAATAAAATTATCTTCACTGTCCGTGGCTCACAAAATCGCATACAAGACTGAGACATTCGTAAACAAGTGTAAGAGGAAGCGCAAATGGGTTCGCACACTCAATATGCGAACCAATTTGCACATCAGCTAAGTTTGCGAATTAATGTCTGACGGCCTTTCACATGCGTGCAAACATTTGTAGAATGTACGTAGTTTGCGCGCATGTAAGGGACCGGCCGGGCTAAGAATAATAACTATGTCTGTAATCTATAATCAATACAGTCCCACTGACTTATCTGTGACATGAATGGACAAGCCACTGTCGTCTAATTACTGTCAGTTTAATTAAAATCCTTTCTTATTAGGGAAAATGATTGATTGATGAGTAATTTATTACAAGAAAGCCGAATAGTAGGTACCTGTAATACAACGTACTGTACTTTTTAAAAGTCGGTTGCACTGGTTGCACAAGACATTTTGTCCAGTAAATCTTGCTAATGGATTTGGCACCTCGTGCCGTTATATGTATTTAAAGCATCCAAGTCAAAGCTGGCTGTTCAAAACCAAAATCGCTTACTTTTTCTTTTTTTATTATGAAAGTCGTATCTAAATAATGCCCTACAGTGCCCAACGATTGCTTAAACGTGGAATTTGTTTTTTCGAGAAGGTACTTAAAGAGCCAATCATTAACCAATATGTAAAAAATCAAATACGATAGGCAAAGATTTCAGCCATGCTGGAAAATGGAATTTGATGATCAATATCGTGAGTTTCATCATTCTGCCACTTCACAGATAAGTTGGAAGATCTGTACTGCTTATTGCATTGTATTTTATATAACTAGCTTTAGTTAACTACTAGGGGTCGCTCGCGGTTTCGCCCGCGCGGATGCCGTTTATCGTGTATTCCGCGTTTTCTGGGGTAAAAGTAGCCTATATCCTTCTCCGGGTTCCAGACTATCTCTGTACCAAGTTTCATCACAATCGCTTCAGTAGTTTAGTCGTGATTAGGTAACAGACAGACACACAGAGTTACTTTCGAATTTATAACATTACTAAGGATTCTAAACCAAAGACTTTATCATGGATCTAAATGAACGTGGCGAAATAGAGAACTCCCATAAAATGTATGGGATTTGTCAGGTTTTTGACATCTTCCTTTACAAGCCACGCTCCCATTCACTTTAATTTAGAGCCATGTCGGACTATACTTATAACTTCTTTATAAAGAAGTAATGTGTACTACCTTGATTCTATGCTAGACCTAGAACACTACATCTAGCACATCCTTAGAGCATATACTTATGCTCTATAAGGCTCTAATAGCACATCTAGCAATCATGCCAATTATTTTCTGGTTTCCGCAGGACAAAACGCAGCTACGCGGGAAATAACAAAACGTAAAGTCAAAAATCAGTGTTGTCAAGCATTGCCAAAATTATGTGGAATTCCCCAAACTGCGGGGAATTTCAAACCAATTGGGTAATTTGTGGGGAGAGCATTGATGCGGAGATAATTTGGGAATTTTAACATTTTGCCGTAAGACACTGTGTATCTATGCCTCAACTTAAAAACGTTAATGAAGCATTATTATATTCACATATTCGGGTACTCGATTTTACAGTTTATTTTATGGCAACATTATTGGCACCCAAAATAGGTATTCGCGGGAGTCCGCGTTTATTATTTAGCTGCGTGACAAGGATAGTACTTAGCAGCAAACCATCTTCCTGTCCTGCCCTTATCCCATGTTACTTGGGGTCGGCACAACACGTTTTCTTCTTCCATTCCGTCCTGTCAACCGCCATGATATTACACTCCCTTCTCTTTCATATCATTCTTCACACAATCCATCCATCTTTTCTTTAGCCTCCCTCTTCCTTTCCATTCATCCACATTGATATTCATACCTCTTTTGGTCACATGCATTTTATCCCTCCTCTTCACATGCCCATATCAAGACAAACGGTTCCCTTTTAACTTTTCTGTCACTGGCGCTACTTTCAAACTTCCTCTAATATACTCATTCTTGTCCTGGTGGCTTACTATGATCTCTTAAAGCAGGATAGAAGTTGCCTGGAAGTTGAACTGCCCTGCTTTTTTGTACTATGACATCGTTAGAGCAGGCCTGCTACGTTGACGTTAGCGAAATCCGTTCACCTTTTTTATACCTATAGACTTTTCGTACAACTTGGTTCAATAGTCGTTCACCTTTAGTACTGTCATGGTACGATTTTTAGCGATTCAGAAGCAGGCCTGCTTTTGAACGGAAGTTGACTGCCTGGCATTTGAACGTTTTCATAAGGGGTCATAGTAAGCCCCCTTAACCACTGGTCACTCCACACATCCATCTCAGCATTCTCATCTCCGCTACATGCGATCTTTTTTCATCCGAAGAAGATTCACGGCCCAACATTCCGACCCATACAGTACGACAGGTCTTATCACGGACTGTACATAGCAGCAAACATTTAGAGATAATCGTTTTATTTTGGTTTGTTATTTGCTAACGTTTCATTTGATAACTTTCATGAAATCTCAGTAGGTCAGTAGGTGTAAAATGTAATTAAAATTGCTTGATTTGTCTCACAAAATGTTTTATTTTTATGAAAATGTGTGGTAATTTGTGGGGTATCCAGGTTTTCCTCTGCCCAAATTCGAGGTTTGTGGGTAATTTAGGACATTAACATTGGCAACACTGGTTGTCTTGACACAGTTGTCACATCGTATCCCTAAAATCCCTATCTACTACTATCTAGTCTGTGGTTGTCACACTTGTCAGTTGAATAATTGAAGTTTTTTAGGTTGTCGCTGCCTACCTGCATAAATTAAAATAAATTTAATTTCTCATACAAATATTCTAAGAAAACTCTGTCTTTGAAAATAATTAAAAACTCAGTTTAGTCTTAGTTTGAATTGACGATAAGCTGTTATATCATAATTGAAAATGAGTAACAGACCTAGGCGAAATGAGGACAATTCAGAAGATTCGCCTCCTCATTCGAGGTTATTTATTGTTTGTGAAAGACGATATACTGAGGAGGATTTCAGTAAAGCTTTCTCAAAATTCGGCACTATTGAGGACATACGGATGCCGCGCGACCATAAAACGGGACTGCCCAGAGGAGTTGCTTACATAAAGTTCTCTAAAACGTCGGAAGCGGCTGCCGCTTTGGAGGGAATGCATCAGAAATCACTTACGCCCTCCGGTCGCGCGTTAAAAGTGATGGTGGCGTCCAATCGATCCGACATCCACACAGAAGACGACCATGACGACAAATTCAAAAGACTCTTCATAACTATTCCTTACATAACCACAGAAAAAGACATTTACGATGCTTTTGGTTCATACGGTCGTATTGACACAGTCGTCATACAAAGAGACCGAAATTCTGGTGAATCCAAAGGTTTCGCTTACGTCACATTCAGTAAGTTTTCTGAAGCAGCTATTGCTTTTGAAGAATGTGACAAAAAATACCGTGCTATATTCGCCATGCCGAAAGGGTCTAACAAACGTTCTGAAACAGCTTTTGAGTCTAGAATTAACGACTTAGCCAACATCCCATCTAGTAGTAATACCTCAATAATGTCTTTGATGAACACTCCTCCCAGAGGTTTCACTAGAGTTAACTTCATGTGTTGTCCAAATTTAACTCAAATGCATGTTGAAACTTTGTTTGATATTGTACCTGGCCTCGTAGACTGTCGGTTTTACGTTGATTTAGTTCGTCACTTTGGTAAAGGTACCGCTTCATATTCTAACCCTGTCTCCGCTGCATATGCAGTTGAGAAGTTGGATGAGTTTGAATATCCACCCGGTATGAAAATTTTTGTAAAGCCTGATAAGTCTAACTTTGATATGCATATGCCTTCGTTTCATAAGTTGTCAAACGTCACACATAATCTGAAAAACGCGATTATGTCTGCAAATACATCATCTCCTGACTTAGCTCAGTTGACCGAAGCTATAGCAGAAGCTTCTAAGCTAATTAAGATGGCCACGACAGGGATATCAGATGATCATACCCCCAACAGCAATGACTTGAACTACTGCAGTGTGAAGCTGCCTCCTCCACAGCCATTAGCCGACATTGACAGTGAAGTAGCCAAGAGATGTTTCTTGGTTTGCAAGCCCCAGCCTCCCCCACTGACTGTTTTACGTGACATATTCTGTAGATTTGGGGACCTTATTAACGTGTACACATTGCCCAATAAGACAGTAGGGTACGCTCGTTATGCTTCTGTAAAAGCTGCGGAACAAGCGATGAGCGTGTTGCACGGAGCTGAGGTTTGTGGCGTCCGTATGAAAGTTTTAGAGGCAGAGGATGAATCTCATGCAAAGAAAAGGAGAATTGGATGGACTAACGACAAACCAAATGAATGACTGGACAGTCTCATCTCCCTCCAAGGACATATTCAAGGACATCTACGGACCACTATTTTGACAATGTAGTTTGGACAAATAAATATGTTTACGTAAACGAAGACATTATTCTTGAGCTGAGGTTTATAAAATGACCATTTTATTTTGAGTTTCAAATTTTACTTTTGTCATTTTATGAATTTATAGCTTTCTTTCCCTCCTTTGAATCACATATAATACAGGGACCATTCTAGACAAGGACAATATTAAGACCTGTAATTTCCCAACTTAATAATACAAGAAAAACCAATGCAGACTTAATTCATTTATTTAATAAAAAAAGGCATCTAAACACGAAACTTAACCCAATTTATTGCACACACAGCCTTGTGACTTATAAAAATAATTGACAATTATCATTTAAGTTAAGGTCACTTTAATATCTAATCTGACAATTGGGTAATTAATTAGTGTGCGATATGTAAATAGCTGATACATCACCATTCCTCCTAAATTTTTCTGCCTACCCTTTTCCCGACTATGTTATTTTGCGCGAAGTGACTGCCATCAGACGTCCGCAACCCAGTTACTGGGCAATCCTGATATACTAAGGTTAAACCGGTTGACAGACTTTCGGGTATCCGACTACCGGGGACCGACAGCTTAGTGTGTTCTTTGAGGCACGAAGGTGTCTTGATGTGTCCGTTAAATCCCTACTCCCCCTAAATTATGGACTAGAAATAGAATCTGTATTTATTTTTATTAAAAATACCCAATGACCAATGTTGCTAAAACATATTCATTGTGATACTGACACAACCCAAGATTTAATGAAGCCATCCTCTAGAAAAATTTACACTTTGAAAGATATTTGTGAAATATCCCAACATTCATTGAAGATATTATGTTGCTCAAGTTTGATGCTTTATTATCCCAAACCATGCAACAGTTCATAACTATATCTTAATAATTTCGTAAATCTTTATTACATTATACCACCTTTGCACACACAACCTGCTTCATTTGATTTGTTATATTTATTACAAAAACATCCATGGATTGTGGGGGCTTCTCCAATATTAATATCACGTTCACCTTAGCACTTGTTGGCCTAAACCTAGGGTCTCATCACTTCAAAAGAGCGGTTTCCTTTAACAATTTGAATCTAATACTGTTAAGGTGGATCCAGACTTTGCGAGGCATGCGCCACGAACGGCGCACAACGAATGCCTCGTAGTGAGGCGTGCGTGTCGAAAAAATATACCAACGTATGCTCGGGTCGAGCCATCGCGTGCGAAGCAAATGCCATGTTTGTCTGTCTTCATGTTTGTGGCGAGGCATGCAGGCGCAGTTTCATTTTCTCAGTGGAGGCGTGGGTGGATATCGTACGTACGTAATACGTCCACAATTAATGTAATGCTCGCACTGAGGCGCTTTGATCTTGAAGCGTTTGCAGACATACGTTGGCTCGCCCTCGCACGTACGTAGCACATGCCTCGCCACGAATATGAAGATACACACATTGCGAGGCATGCGTTGTGCGCCGTTCGCGGCGCATGCCTCGCAATGTCTGGATCCATCTTTATGGGTAGGTATACATACACTAGTATTCCAGTTATCTAGCTATTGCTAATGTAGCTATAACTGTAGGGTTGATAGTAGTTTATTACGTTTCGTAGAACTATAAGGTAATGGAAATCACATTAAATACTAAAATGACCCTATAACTACAGGCACTAAAATGTAAATTCACGATTCCATTATTGCTTGTTGTAGTAAAGGCAGTAATTGTTGCTTGTACAGTGGATGTCTGTCCCCATGTGTCATCTTTATTATCTTTTCAGCGCACTTTAGCTGGGCTAAAGCTTTCTCGACGTCCATTTTGTATAGTAAGATCTTCCCGTATTTCAAATGCAGCAGGCCAAGTAATGGATTTCTGTCGCCGTAGTAAAACCTACAAAAAGAAAATAATTTGACTATGAAATGCAAAGGTAATGTATATGTCGTGGCCAGATCGTAGAATTGATCACTTCATGATGTGGCCAGCCATTTCATGAAATGGTTGCATTTCATGAAATGGCCAATACCCGCTGCCCACATCATGAAATGGCCTGGCCAGATCAATGAATAATCAGCGTTTAACGATATGATCAGCTAAACGCACGGCCACTTCATGATATGGTCAAACATTAGTGATCATATCGTAAAATAGTTACATTATTCACCGTTAGAGGCGCTGATATCGTTTTATTTTTGTGATGCATCATGGCGGCGGACAATTATTCTGACAAAAAAGCTAATAATAATAAGTAAAGTAGGGTGACCACGCAACGAAAATTAATGGACTATTATTGGATTTCAAAATATGACTTCATGGTAACTGCGGGTGAACTTTTCATAGAATTTTATTTGTTCGATTATTTATCTGGTTAACCTGTGAAACTACAGCACAAAATATCGATGCACGTTACTGCAAACATTAACTATTTAGTATATTGAATCATTTGGGTTAGGTTAGGTTAGAACAGTGACCAATAACGGAGATAACCAGATCCCCTTAATTGTTGGTGAATCAAGCTATTAAACTTTCGCGGTAACGTGCATCGATATTTTGTGGGTCGAAATTCCGTAGTCTACTCCTTTGCTTGCATGGTACCATGCAAGCAAAGGAGTAGACTACTACGTACGTGCTTCCTTTATTTGGATTTTTTTATTAAACCTTTGATATCATGGAAACCCTACATTAATGATATGGCCAAACGTGGATGGCCATATCATTAAACGTTGACGTTTAAACGATATGGCCAATTTTAGTTGGCCATTTCATGAAATACAACCATTTCATGAAATGGCCGGCCACATCATGAAGTGATCAATTCTACGATATGGCCACGACATATATAGGGTGACTGGTAATTAGTGACCGATACTTTAACACATGATTGTACTCATGATAACAAACAACTTTCCCAAAGAAACATTATTTATAAAATAAAAAAAAATAAAAATCCATATTACGAGCCGCGTCTATTCCGTAAAGGTTTTACTAAATTTCAAATGAAAAAAAAAAATGTTTCTTTGGGAAAGTTGTTTGTTATCATGAGTACAATCATGTGTTAAAGTATCGGTCACTAATTACCAGTCACCCTATATGTATTGTTGAAGAGACATGCAATCATTGGGAGTTTCCAGGATCTTGGCCCAGCGCTATGCATCGGGGCCTCTTCTTGTGAGAGGCTTATGACCACAAGTAGTTTTAATAGGTTATTGATGTGACTTTCAATAGTGATCATTATACTAAGTACCTCTGGTGAAACAAAACGTTTTCTAACGCGTTTTAGATGCTCATTACCTACAATAGATGAAAACGTGGATGTTGAACGGTACGTCGTTACTACTCCTACTTCCAAAGTAACTGTTAGGCTTGTTGTCCCAGCTGAGCAGAGCGTCGCGTTAATATTAAATAAAAAATGGGCGCTGCCTTCGCATGGGTGTTCCAAAGAGCCCAAAGTCTGCGCTGCAACGCCCCGCGATGTTACTGTCCAGCTAGGACCTAGCGTAAAACTTAGTGTCGGCCCAGCCCCTCGATTCAGAACTTTTTCGATAGTCATTTGACGATCGATTGGTTTGTTTATCTCGTTTTGTCTTAGAATATCGTAACGAGAGAAAAAGAAATAGCAAGCGAATCGTTCGACCACTGGCTGATGGAATCAATCTGAATCAGGGGGCAGGTGTCAGCAGAAGCGTCTTAGTGGCGTTGTGGTGGTTGGTGTGATTAGCGGGGCGGCAGGCGTTTAAAATTATCGCTCATAGTTACCTAAAGCAAGGAATGAGTTTTTCAGCATAACCGCAGGCTTTCTCCCACAGTTGCACTTGTATGAGCGCGTCGAATGCGTGGTCCAGCGTCTGAGCGTGCATTACATTGAGAGGATGTAACACTCCTTCTTGTCTGTCCAAACAGTACTGGCATACGTCCACATCTGGATTGCAGTTAAGGATTTGTAGTCTTAAATCTTAAAATTGGGTAAGTACAGCAAAAAATATTTCAAAGTGTATTCGTACAAGGGGTATTCGTACACCTTGAAATATTTAGCAACATCTATCGGCATCAATAGGCGTACATCTAAAGGTACAAGTCCGAGATGGGCTGCAAACTGCAGACTGCAACCGCAGGCCGCAGTTTTGTGTGAGAGCCCACAAGAATAACAATTTGTAGCACTCCACAATAACTTCGACAGGACGTGGCTTGTGACAATTCACGTGTTGGGCCGTTTGCCACGGTTAACGACAAAATGTGATGAGTCTTCCAAGCGACATATATTTCGACGGACAGTTTAATACGAGACAGAATTATGAGAATATTGTGTCGTAACGTGAGGAAACGGTTCATAGAAATATTTGGCCCTTGGATTCGTCACCACATTTTTCGTGTCGCATCGTTAACCCCGGAAAAGCGACCTTATTGTGAAATACAACAACCATACATTAAGAGACCCGATATATTTGATACGACGAGGAGCTCGTGGCTAAATAATTACAGCCGCATAGACCGATCTTCCGGGTTAAGCCACGCTTGTCGAGGTTGGTCTGTGGACGGGTGACCATTTACCATAGCGAGTTTCCTCCGTGCCTCGGAAAGCACGTAAAGCCGTCGGTCCCGGCTGTCATTTGTAGATCTTTGACAGTCGTTACTGTTGGTCAGAAGCCAGAAAGTCTGACAACCAGTCTTACCAAGAGTATCGTATTACCCAGTTACTGGGTTGTGGAGGTCTGATAGGCAGTCGCTCCATGTAAAATACTGATATTCAGCTGCATCCGGTTCGACTGGAAGCCGACCCCAACATTGTTGGGAAAAGGCTAGGCAGATGATGATGATGATATTTGATACGACTATACGCACGGCTACATATCAAACTATACATGCCGGTATGAGCTGATTTCGCATTGCATAAGCTCCCCGTACCAGAAGAGATCAGCTTATACTGGAATCTATAGCTTGATGTGTAGCCCTGTAGACGCAAACTGTTTTTGAAAAGGATACACGCCACAGAAGCCCTCTCCATATTCTGTAAATGCACATGCGTGAACTCCATAATCTTCACAAACACGTCGACATGTTTTTCAGTATATTTCGTACCACACTCAGTACAATGTAACGTTTCTTCTTTATCTATACCATTTTCAGATAAACCATTAATTGGCAACACTTCAGATTTTTCCGTTGTTTCGTTATCTGTGTTTGAGTCTCCGTTTTCTTCGCTCTTTGTCTCTGGTTTTCTGACTAATAGACAACCTTCTTTCCAAGGAATACTGACAGGTTCATCGCATTGCTTGTTGAGACATGTAGCACCATGCACGTATTTGGTTTGGGTTTCATCTGTAACATATTCGTAGGTTATTTCGTGTATGGTGCGCGAGAGTCTATTTAAGCATGCTTTGCAATGCAGAAGAGAGAAATATAGATGCTAATAGATTAGAATATTATTGCTATGATGAGGATATCAAAAAATATAGGGGTAGAAACGAGTCGAATCTTATGAGGTTACTTCTTTTCAAGAAAAAAACAACATATTTATGCTTTCTGTATCTCATTGGCCATGCTTGCCGATTTTACTTGGTACCGGAACTAAAACAAGAATGCGAAATATTGGAGCTGGAAGGGAGAGGGGGGTGGTGCAAATAAGTCCAGTTTTATCAACTGTTATAAAACCACTAACTTGTAAATTGTTACTAATAATAAAAACCCATGAGGGATAACATGCGCGATGGATGAAAATATGACCGGTACATTCCTTTTAAAGAAAATTTAATTTTCCTTTACTCTGGCAACTTCCATTAAACAAAGGGAGATAGAGCATGCTGAAGTATAAATTAGTAGGCACATCTAAAGCATTTACCCATGCACCTGTCACACTGGCACAAGAAGTAGTAGTTCTGTAGCAGCTCCGTCTGTCTGTCGTAAGGAGTCTTCATTAGATCGATGTAGGATATACGCATCTGAAATATATTCGAAGACAGACCATTAATGTTTCGTACTGAAAGCCGATCCCAACCAACCAAAACTAAGGTAAGACCAGATTTAAAATATGCCAATCACTTTCTAACGTCATATAACAAAAAGAGACGGGGCTATTTTAAAACCAGTTTTTTTTTAGACCAAATTTTGTAATAAGAGGGATAATGTGTTGGAACAGACTACAGATATAGGGTTGAATAGATAACGCACCGGTAAGAGCAATACTCCTGTTTTTATGTTGCTAACTCATTTCCCTCTCAGCCGTTTCTGTTTCTGGGGGCCTACTCCCTGAGTCCGTCAACGAAGTTAGTCGCCCGTCCGAAAGTAGCCCGAAACGTAGGAGTGAACAAAACAAGTGTCAAGTTCAACTTTTCAAAAACACATCGGTAGTAAGGACAACTGTCAAATCGTGTTGTCATTCATTCTTAGTTCGGGCCCCGAAATAATCGTATGTCCGGCGCACTCTGGGCAGTCAGCCCGCTACCAATCTTGCTGACTGGCTAATCTTTTCACCACGGAATGAGCTAGTTTCATATCGCTCCTACCGACACGAGAGAAGAAGACTGTGCTCAAAATGATGTGAAAATAGCTCAAATGTTAATTACCTGATTCCAGTCCAAGCAAGGCATGTCCTTAATAGCTCTGATGTTGATAGTCTTGCCGTCAAAACTGGCGACAGCGTTCGGATAACAGCTGTGGTCCAAGATAGAGGATGCCAGGTAAATGCCCATCCCGATCGAGTTCAAGTCGATGTCTAAGATCATAAAACTGTTTATTACCATCTGAAAAAAAAAACATGATTAACCAGCTTTTATTTTTATTTGCCTGTCACTGTTTGGGGGTATTTGGGCTGGCTTCTGTTAGTGTCTAAACACACTATGCCGAAGATACGCAACCGAAGTTTGGCATGATTACGCCTGCAATGCTTTTTAAAGTACCCGCGACACACCAGGCTGAAATTACGTCGCGTTTTACCTATGTAAAAATCATAGACGCCGAAGTTCGGTCGCGTAATTTCGGCATGGCGTGGCGACACTTGAAATTAAAACGCTAACCGTAAATGGGCCGTTGTGTTGCTGTTGATAACTTTTGTACCTGCAGTTAGGCTGCTTTTCCGCCAGAGATGTGCTATGCAACGTTGCTATGGATGCGTTTGATATCCATCAATCATATTCATTGGTCCACATAGCATAGCACTGGTGGAAACTGATTCAACTAAGCTACGTTTTTATATGGAAGGATGCGTGCTGTGGATGCGTGTTATGTATGCGTGCTATGTATGGATGGTCGCGAGTGGTGTAGCTATGTGCAGAGCAGTGTACCTACAGTTCCTCGCACAGCTACCTTGCGGCGGCGCATTTTCATAGCACATCTTACTCGCTCCGCTACATAGCTTAGCATCAGTGGAAACGGTCACATAGTTTCGTAGCTTAGCTTTTACATTCTCGCAGCATAGCTGCATAGCACATCTCTGCTGGAAAGTGCTATGTGTTTTCTAGATACCACTTTGAGCTGCGCGAGTACCTGACGGAAGACCGAGCAGGTAAGCAGTGCTGTAAGGAGTGAGTCAGCACGTATCGCGTGATCCCTGTTATGTTTAAAATAAACTGCAGTCAAAAAGCGCAGCGCAGCACGTTTTGTTTGTTTCCTCATTATAATCTAAGAGGAACGAATTGACTAAACAGAGCATAGGACAACACAGCTTAATGTTGATTACCTAGTCACCCTTACCGTTTGTTATGGCATACAGGTAAAAAACAAACGGCGATCAACTGCGTCTCGAGCAATTATGTGGTTCATGGGCTGTCAGTATACAGGGTGTAAAAAGACCCATCACATAGCCGAAGTCTACGCACTCTGTACATCAAACTAAACTACATTGACCAAAAATAATTGCTGGGAAACGAATTTTATTTTTTGGCATAAAAAAATGCTTTTTTTTGTAGCGCGCAATGTGTGGTTGTTGCGATGCCGCACGTTTGCATGCGTGCAGCGGCCACACAGCTGAGCCAAGGCGGTCGTGTGCGTTTGATATTCGTTGCGTTTTTGTAACTTCAAGTGCGTAATTTGTGAGGATAAATTGAAAATTTTTATAAGGTTGTTTGGAAGAAAGTTTAGTATTATCACTTAGAATACGTTTTTGGAAAAAACTACAAAAAAATGTATACTTTGACCTTTAATATCTCGAAAACCAATGGTTTCCCAGGTATGGTCTGGTAGAGAAAAATTATCCCAATGATGGGTAGAATATGTGGTTTTCGCTATCGTTAAGGGTCTTTTTACACCCGATATAGTGGCAGACAACAATTAGCAAACAAAAAAAACAGTAAATCCCTCTGTCGTCAATTACAAAGCACGTAGTATATTTATAAGTCTTCCGTGTCCAGCTAAGTGGAGATATAAATGGTCAAATGATACTCACTCTTCCAAACAAGCCCATTAGTTCAACAGTGTTTGGCAGTGATATGTCTTTTAGAAAATCGTACAGCACAACGCACAGCGTCGTGAAATGATCCATCCTTTTCTTATCCGCTTTCAAGTCTGAGTAATCTGCAAATACAAATAAAGACAGTTTTGCATTTATTATTTGACTTGGTCGCGCCTGATAGTAAACGTAGACAAGGTCTAAAATGGAGCACACGAATCCAAGTAACAGAGATATAGAGGGATTCCCTTATACCCCTTTGGGTCTCACATATACATGACGAAAAACAGTAAACTGCTTGGCGCCCGACTTTAACGTGAGGGTGGTAGCTAGCCAGACGTACTGTAGGTATAGATCCTACCCCAAAAAGTGTTGAGTTTTGTTGAACCTTAGGGCCTTTGTCCTGTGACGCGGGCTCGTGCCCGCATGTGTGCGTCACACTCACCTGTAGCGCCTGAATTTCACCTTTTCATACATGTATTTATTGTGAATTGTGATTATGAAAAGGTGAACTGCGAGCGCCACGCATGCGGGTGACGCACGCACGCGGGCACGAACCAGCATGACAGGAAAAAAGCCCTTACAACACGCGTTATTACCAGTTCCATAATACCATTTCTTCCGTCCTTTTATTGGTGAAAAATGCTTCTGTTTCTCTAGTGTTATGTTTTAAACGGGGTAGAAGTAAAACTTAAAAACACTGACTTAGACTTATTCTAAGTCAATGATTAAAAACGTAAAAACCCGTACATGTTTTTTTTTAACTTGATTTAATATTAAATTGAAACGGCTGATGAACCACCATAAAAAAGAAGCATTAAACCAAAGCAATACGCATTGAAATCGGTTTATTCATTAGGGAGCTACAGAGTGCCACAGATAGACACACAAATAAACAAAGGAATCAAACTTATAACACCCCTTTTTTTTGCATCGGAGCATAATTATTATTAAGTTCTACTTGTAGCTACAACCGAGATCTACTATGTGAGACTGTTAAGAGATCGAGAGAGATGCCACAATTATTTTATAGCTGATTTCATAAATTAAGTATTAACCCTCTCAAGCGATAGACGTCCATAGAGCAACGCGGCCACCGATGACGTCATCGATCACGTTGCCCTATGTAGACGTCGATGTTTGGTCATTGGATATGCCTATTAGCCCAGATAGACTAGAAACGCTTGAATTAAAGTTATATAAACGTCATATAAATGGATTTGTGTATTCTCATATCAGTATAGAAACAGTCAAGTGGCAATAACACCATAAATAAATGATGAATGGAGTTCGGATGTTTGTTTCCATTTTGTTTATTTCGCTCAATGACGCAGAACCAGGTGAACGGAGACTTGAGTTTTGGCGCGACTCTCGCTCGTAAATCATGTGTTATTTCTCAAATGATGAATTGAGGATAAATGGTCGGTCGCCAGTTCTAAGCCGATTCCATTCAACTTCTCTAACGAGGTGTCTATTACACTGATACGAAAATAAACGACAATTTTTTTTGTCTCCCTTTTTCTCATAGATCTTTAATTTAGTCAAAATGCGGTACCCCTAGTACAAGTTTGCAAATTATGAAAAAGCCAAGTTTTCGTGAGACGACAAAAAAAGAGACAACTACAGGGTGGCCGGTAATTCGACTTATTCCTTGAAAGGGGTCATACTAGAGACCATTGGCAACAAATTAACTCTCATCGAATGTGGGTTGAACAAAAAAGATCTTGTCACTTAAGACCTTCTTCTTCTTAATTTCTGAGACATTGAGAATTTTGGGTCGGCATTTATCTAAAGTGATTGCAAGTTTACCAACTTTTAGAAAAGTATCGATTGAGTGCCCAGAAATGAGTAGTTTTTTTAGCAAGTGTTTTTTTCGGTGAGATGTCAAAAAAAATCAAAGCCCGATATCTCGGAAACCGCTCGTTTTCGACCCACAGTTGATGGAGGTTAATTTATTGCCAATGATCTCTAGTATAACCCCTTTCAAGGAATAGGTCGAATTAGCAGTCACCGTGTATTATTCACTTTAGCGAGGTCACAAAAACTATCGCCGTTTTCGTAATTTGCGAACTCGTACTAGGGATATTCTTCTCCCTGATGCAGATGGTTGTATTACAGCTTAGAGCCGCACGTGACAGCAAACTGAAGCGTGAAGTATTTCCTACATCTGCTAGTGTTTATCACCTGAATACGATAACGATACGGCTGATGATTTTTGTCAGAATACTGAGTCTGTCAACTCTATCCCTAGTAAAAAAAATCTATATGTATGGCTGTCTCCAAGTATCGCAGATGTCAAATAGCAGCCACTCAATGATATTCAGATACCTCAACGGACCTGTCTTTGAACCCAATGGGAAAACGCTAGAAATGATAACAGAAACTCACGTGACATGAGATCCTTCCACATTCTGAACGAAGTCCCGGAGTAGAACGATCGGAACGAGTGACCGTCACCCCGGTACAGACGGTTGATGATCTTCGACAGCATGCGTGCTCCATCCGGCAGCACTTTCGGAGCCACCCTCTTGAAGTTGGCGCATTCCCACTGAAAATAACGAGCTATTAATTAAGTTTACACAATTAAAAAAATGTTGTGGTGGCCCGGAGGTTACAAAGCCGCTCGTTAAGCACTGGGTTGCGGGTCAAAACCCAGTCTAGTACCAATGTGACTGTTTCAATGTCATATGTACTTTCTTAGTTAATATAAGACGCCACTGACATAAAGTGAAGGAGAACATCGTGAGGAAACCTGGAGTTTTATGGTCTGAAATCGCCAACCCGCGAGCAAGCGTGGTGATCAATGCTCGTTCCTTTCTCTGTATGAGAAAAGCCCTTTGCCCTGCAGTGGGACAGTTACAGGCTGATTTATTACCCAATTAAATGACACTCAACATATCGGTGTTGTAAAAGGCGACTGCAAACAATGTCATGAATGAGGATGGACAGCAGTCCTTCTGTAAGAACAAATTGCGATCAGCAATCCGTCTGCCAAGCGCCTATATATTCAGCAATTAGCTTACGAGCTGAATTTTGACAGATTGAATGGCACAGAGGATTTGCCGGCTTTCTGTGCTCAGAAACTATATTTTCTCCAGTAGCTGTGCCCGCGACTACACCCTAGTGAAAGTCGAATGAAGAAGTCGTCTTCTTGATAACTTTAAATTACTTACCATTGAGCGAACCGATTACGATGAAACGAAAACTAAATGTTACTGCGAGATACGCACAATATTTGTCTATAAAAGTCAACCGCACTGAGTCAATACTTTTTACGTGATGCGTGCACAAACAAACCGACAAACAGATAAACAGAAAAAAAACAAAAGTTATCGAAATGGACTATATTGGTTATCCTTTAAACCCCCGCTATTTTCTTTTTAAAATATTTCTACGCCAAGTCTACAGATATGTTTTATGTACCTATAGATATTCGCTTAGAGCCTGTGCGTGCCATTCTATGAATAATGGCACACACAGCCCACGCGGCACAGAATCCTGAAATATTATTTAGGTAGCCAACTTTTTCCGCTGGAAAAATCTTCTTCGAAATTGAATCACCAGCGAAAATCCAATAACATTAAAATGCCATACAAAATTAGTACAGAACAAACTAATTTTAAACCCTAATCCATTCCAACCCGGAGGTGGCAATAACTCACAGACAAAATGTATCATTCCGTTCATCGCGCCGCCTTTATGTTTTGAGTAACGATCCATTTGCTTTATGAAACTCAATTTATTTCGCTTGAAAATATCATACGCAGATTTAAAAGCATCATTTGGAACAGAAATAGAGCTTGTAGGAGTTGAAAAAAAAGGTGACGGCTCAATAGCATTAGAATGGCAGCAAGCCATGAAATGTTTCTGTTTCGAATCACAAGCATACTTGAATGGGACCTTTGACAGTTGAAGATTGAAGATGTGGTGGCCGTACCTAATCCTACGTAGAACAACTACATTCAGGGTCAGTTTACAATATTATTATGCTGTTACGAAACTATTAGGGGAATTAGTCGGTAACGACACACAATTCTGTTAAATCATGTAAAACCGAGGCAAACTTCGCATATCATGCTACACAGCACGCTACTTTATGAGAGATGGTAGCATGCATGCAGACCTGGGGGCTTACCATGACCTCTTATGAAAACGTTCAAATGCCAGCCAGTCCACTTCCGTTCAAAAGCAGGCCTGCTTCTGAATCGCTAAAAATCGTACCATGACCGTACTAAAGGTGAACGACTATTGAACCAAGCTGAACGGTTATGCTTGGTCATGGTACGAAAAGTCTGTACAAAAAAAAGGTGAACGGATTTCGTAAACGTCAACGTAGCAGACCTGCCGCAGGCCTGCTATAACGATGTCATAGTACAAAAAAGCAGGGCAGTTCAACTTCCAGGCAACTTCTGTCCTGCTTTAAGAGGTCATAGTAAGCCCCCTGGGGGGGCTCAAAACGCCGCGTTTGGTGAAAAATATTTCGTTTCATGTTCGAACTCATAACTGCAAGTGGGCTGCACATCTACTGGGCAGTTGTCACGCAGTTGCACTGACTACATCCTAATTGCCTTCAAGCTGCATTTGACAGTTGCATAGTTTACAGTTGCGACTGGATGTGCATTTGTGCAAGTCCAATCATGATTATGAAACGAAATATGTTTCACCAAACACAGCGTTATTAGCCCCCTTGTAAGTCCTACTTAAGTCCAATCTCAGGGGGTGCAAATATAGAAGGATTTTTTTATTTCAAAAGCTGAAGTTACATTTCCATCTAGCTCTTTGCGGGTGTTCTGTTCTAAATGAATAGGTACTCAGTATGTATAGTCCCTTGCTGGCTGAACTTTGCCAACAGCCTGAAAGATGCTAGGATGAGTAAGATTAATTTTGTAATGTCGACGCCACACTACTGACTTGCGCCAGAAATGTACCAGAACTAAGATCAATTTGCAACAGGTGCTTTTTCAGATGTTGAAAAGGTAAAAATAATTGATATAAAAACAAAAACAGTTACTCAACGCCTTCTTACGTAAAGCGTAATTTGACGTCGGCGTTCCGCGCAGTTATTCCGGATATCTCAGCGTTGTTTGTACCTTGTCGACATTTATCGTACATTTAGTTCGCGAAAATAAAATACAAAACGTTCGGCATCGCTGCCAACTCTCGTAGTACGTGTTAACCATGTCATAATGTTTGTATATATCTATGGGGTAACGAGGAACGTTGCGTAAATATTTATTTAACGTATTTTCGCGTTAGAAATAAGACGTTTGATGATAAAGTTGCAACATTTGGCTGTTACGGCCTCGCTCGTTATTACGAGTAATTTATTACAAACTTAATTTATTGAGCGTAATGCCTACGTTTTACGTGCATGTTCACTCCATTCTCACATAGGGGTAGGCAGTATGCAGAAACTATAGAATATCTAACACCTACTTTGCTTCCATCAAAATTAACCTTAACAATTCCTCTTAATATTATGTCTACCTGATACATTTTTTTGTTTCTTTTTGTTTCAATATTCATCAATCATCTTTTTTTTTGTACATATTTTGATGCTTTCCTTCTTAGCACAGAAGTTGACTGTTGGGGAATGCGTTATGGAATTAATTCCGCCATAAGGGAACATGAGCCCTATACCCTATTCTATGCCCTATGGTGGTAAACATAGAGCATAGAAGTATAAATATTAATATAAATAAATAACTTTGTAATTTTGTGGGACATCTATGTTTACAGCTGGCAGTACCTACCTAATGCTTTTTTTATTAAACTTTTTTAAGCATTTGCATTAAAAATTTGAATACATCTAGTTCTACTTAAACAGCAAAGAAATGTGTAGAGAAAGCGACATTATAAATCAGACATACCTTATGATCACCCCACGCATCTCTCTGGCACGATCGGCCGCAGTAATAGACAAACTGGCATCCAGAACATTTCAGCACTTTGCCCCTGAAATGCAGCGTGACACAGTCATTGTGTGACATGATCTACTGATGCATGTTTAAAAATATAGGTACGCCACCTGGGCAAAATGGTTTTCAATGTCAGAAGTAGTAAATTCGATGAGTTTTATTTCAATGTTTTATTGAAAATAAATGAAAACTATTAAGTGTAGTATTATTTTATGATGACTTTTTCAGTTATACTGTGATGATCTATTGCAGTTAATAGTAGTAATAAGAACAGAGCAAGACTTTTTGTACTTCTTTTGCCTTGTATTAAAAAAAAGATAAACAAAAAAAAAACTATGTTCCATGACTCAACTGACATAGATTGCTGAATCTGAAGAAAAGCTGTTCATAAAATAAATTGGAGATATACCCGAAAACAGTTATTGTTTATTGAAGTGATTTTACTATGTTAAATTGTTTATAACGAGTTTAAACATAAATTAAGGTATTAACTCTTTAACTTTTTAAATAAATTAAAGAGAATATTAGTTTTTTAATAGTGCTTATTGATGGGCCAGAGGCCTGTTACCATTTCTGCACTTTATAGTCTTTAACCCTCTTATTGAAACCCTTACCCTGTAATGGAAAGTGTACATAGTTTTAATTACATCACAAAAAAAAAAGTTTTTTTTTTTAATTCTGTTATGTTGAATCCATGGTCTTGAGTTGTAGATATTGTTTAAGCAACTATACCCTGATTATTGCTACCTTATCAAGTGATGACCAATTTATTGATTTTACATTTCAACACAATAAAACTTTAAGTGAGGTAAAATTAATTTATTTGTGACTTACTTTTCCAGACAACTATCGCACCGGCTCCCTTGTTCTTTTGACGACAAAACGAAAGCGAAAGGTTGCTCAGTTAGAATCAAATCACCAGCTTTTATTGACGAATCTGTATTCCTATACTTATTCTTCATATTTAAAGTTATAATATTTAAGTTACAACTTAGGACTAAAGCGTACGTATGCGATAGAGAATGTTTAAGGAATGTCAACGTTCTCTTAGGAGTAACGAACGAGGTGTTCTTGCGGATGCCGAAAATATGATTTGGCCCCGCTACCTGCCGGTCCAAATTTAACACTACTCAATACCGGTTACATTATTTTTAGTGAAGACGCGACCGCAGTCGGCTCATCAAAGCGAAAAACAAACAAAAAAGCCACACTATTATTAGATTAGCATTTCGTCATGGAAGAGTAAAATGAAAGCAAACGAAGCGTGAAGACGAAGCAGAACTTGGCAGAATTTACACGACTTTTTCACTAGCCTTTATTTACTTTTATTGACAACAGGACAGCAATATTTGAGTTGTTTTGCGCCAAAAAGAGACAGCACTACTTAAAAGTTACATTTCGTTTCGTGTATCAGGGTATTCTGCTGAACTATTTTGACACGAATATTTTGACGTAAGCCAAATGTCAAATGTATATTGATATTCAAACTCAAACTCAAACTCAAACTCAAACTTTTTATTGCATTCATGTGTACATTAGATGTTATATTTATGTAGGTAGGTACATATATAGTTTCAACATGAAACCCGGTAAGGGCACAGCAACATACTGTTATTAGGTGCTATACTAATAAAATTATAATAATAAAATTGTTGAATGGTAATAGTAATAACAGTTATTAACAATAATCTACGTATATCATAATAAGTAACATTTTGATTAGATGAATTGTATTGCAATATTATTAATAATGTAGCATATAGTTGATAATTAATATTTTATGTATTTAATGTAGTGTATTTATTAATGTAATTATAATTGGGATATGTTATTTATTTATTTAGTTATTTTTATTTCTTTCTTGTGTATTATTTTATTTCAGATATCCATCACGTGTATTAATTTATATTTGGTCCTAAATAATCTTTAACTGTGTAAAAGCAATTTTGTATTAGATATTCTTTTAAGTGTTTGTTGAATATTATAAATTTGTTTTCTTCTTTTATTTTTGCCGGTAATTTGTTAAAGATTCTAACTGCCATGTAGTATGGGCTATGGTTGAGCATTTTAATTCGGGAGGGTGGAAGATATAACCTATTTCTATGGCGCGTATTTAAATTGTGAGTGTCTTTTACTTTTGGAAAAATGTTGGTATTTTTAAATACAAATATGCAAATGTCGTGTATATAAATGGAAGGTAAGGTTAGAAGTTTTAATTTAATAAAGTATGGTTTACAACTTTGTGTATTGTCAATATGGGCCAGGATTCTCACACATTTCTTTTGTATAATAAATAATTCGTTTACATTAACGCTATTTCCCCATAGCATCACTCCATATCTTAGCCACGAATATGCGTAGGCATAGTATGCTGATAGTGCTGTTTCTATATTTGTGCTGTATTTAAGTTGGAACAGGGCATAGGTAAATTTAGATAATTTAGATTTGATACTTTCTATGTGGTTTTTCCAATTAAGGTGTGTGTCTATGTTTATACCTAGTAAATTAAATGTTTTTACCGTTTCTATAGGTGTGTCTTTAAAAAATAAGTTGGTTTCTAGGGGGGGTTTTTTATACGATCTAAATTGTATCATTTTAGTTTTGTTACAGTTAATTTCTAAATTGTGATCTTGTAGCCAAAGTGTTACTGTCTGAAGAGTATTTTGTAAGATGTCATTAGGTGCACAATTGTCGTCACATTTCACAAGTATAGAGATATCATCTGCAAATAGTACTGGTAATGTAATTTGTTTGTCAAAAATTTTTGGGAGGTCGTTAATGTAAATTAAGAATAGTATACATCCTAGAACACTTCCTTGAGGGATGGAGCATGTTAGGTTTCTTACTTGGGACCGGACTGTTGTTATCTCCCTTTTCTGAATATTGTGGTCTTCAATCTGAACTATTTGTTTTCTTTTGCTTAGATATGATTTGAACCAATTATAAGCAGGGCCACGTATGCCTGAGCCGTAGAGTTTTGTAAGTAATATATTATATAATACTTTATCGTAGGCTTTTGACATATCGAGTAGTAGTCCCAATGCATACTTTTTGTCATTTATTTGTTGGAGAGCCGTTTGGACATACTTGTAAACTGCGGATGTTGTGGACCTTGACTTCCTGAACCCATTTTGACAGTCATCAAGAACATTGTATTTTTCCAAAAAAAAGTTAAGTCTCTTGCACATAGCCTTTTCAAAGATTTTGGAAAAAGTCGGCAATAGAGCTATGGGTCTATAATTATTAGGGGTGTCTGTATCGTCTTTTTTGTGTATGGGTTTTACTAGAGAAATTTTAAGCAAGTCTGGAAATTCTCCATGCTGAAAGCTTTGGTTTATTAGAAAGGTGAGTGGAGTTGACAATTCTTCAGCACATTTTTTTAATAAAGTTGGGGGTATGTCGTCTATTCCACAGCTATGCTTATTTTTTATTAGTTTTATTATATTAAATATTTCTTTTTGGTCTACTGGGCGTAGGTACATTGAAGTAATTGGCGAGTTAATTACTGGGTGTCCGGTTTTGAAAGGTACATTTTTATTTAATTCAGTCTTTGTTTCTCCTACTGTCGCAAAAAAATCATTAAATATATTTGATATTCTGTTAGGGCATGTAAGAATCTCATTATTTATTTTTAGTGAAATATTTTTATATTGTTTTATCTTAATTTTGCCAGTTTTGTTGTTAATAATATTCCACATAGTTCTAGTTTTATTATCTGACTTCTTCATTTGTCTGGTATATTCTATTCTCTTTGAAGTTTTTATGCTACGTTTTAATATTTTGCTAAATGTGTTATGGTATTTTTTTATAATATTGCTTTTAGTTTCATTTAGTATGATCCTTAGTGCTCTTTTGTGTTTGCATGATGTTTTTAACCCTGTTGTCATCCATCCTTTTACTTTATTACTTTTTAATTTCACTCTTTGCTTCGGTATTATTTTATCTAATAGCTGTGTTATTTGTCGTGCCGCTTCAAATATTTTTCATTCACGCCTTAAGGAGCTTTTTTTTTTGAATAACGAAGGCTTTCTTATTTCGAGGTCGGTCTAATTTCTCTAGAGAATAAACTGGCAATCTATGACAAAATTGTCAAAGTCAAATTTGACATTGATTGATTGACCTTAATGGAAAAGCGAAAGAAAATAAATAAGACAACGTGCGTGTGTTTTTAATTTATAAATTACATAAATTAGTACTCAGTAATTAGAAGAAATGTCTCTTATAATGACAAAAGCTGCGCTTGCATTAAAAAATGCCGAAACTAACTTTCAATTTGTAAAATATGAAGCACACAAACCTAAAAAGAAGCCATCTGCGGACAATAACGAAAAAAGTGAATTAAAACCTGAAACTCAGCAATCTAGGAAGGATGTAGACCTTAAAAAGATAAGACATGAAATTGTAAAGTTTGGAATGTCCGGTTTCGACCCCTCGAAGAAAGAAGAAGCAAGAATTGCGTTAGCAGTTAGTTTGGGTTAGCTAAAACTTATTTGAAGTTGTGGTTCCTTATGTTTTGGAAAACTACGCAATTTTGCTGTTTTATATATTTGGTTTCCATAATATTATCTAATCGAAACAATTAACTAAATTTAAAACTAAATTTAAAACTATTTAAAACTAAAGATTATTTATAAGGTTGTAATAATAAGGTTGAGTTACACGATGGCTGATGCATGCGTGACGTCAGTTAGGACCGATCAACTCAAACCTGCTATGGCTCTTTCCTCAAAACGCCATTCCAGACATTGCCCTACATTGATTGTTACACTCACATAGTTTTATACTACAATGTCTGGACTTTAAAAGAGACCTTGACCTCTGAGTTTGTTTTGGCTTTTCTTCTCAGAGCTAGTCAGACAGGAAATGCCAGTGCCATCTAGTCTTAAAAAAACATTACTTAGACTTATAAAAGTGTCTGTAACAGATTTATTTACAGAAATAAGTAAATATCATTTCATTTAAAAAATATTTGCAGGTGCCAAACCTCCAAAAAAGGAGTATGTAAACTATAAAGAACTAATGCAAAAGAGAAAACAAGAGAAGTTAAAAGAAATTGAAGAGAAACAGCAGATGAGGTCTAAGAGTATATTACAGACAGCTGGCAAAAAGAAGAAGAAAGGAGTCAACAATGATGTAGGACACCTATTAAGTAGCTATGGAAAGGTAACTACCACTCCCATATTAACGGTATAAAGTTGCCTGTAAGAAACTGATGGGTACAATAAGACCGTTCATTGTTCAAGTATTGTAAAAGGATTGCAACACATCTATGGTTTTACTTTATGGTATCTCCTTTCGGGACATCTCTCAAATGAGAGGTATTTATTAATCTGGATCTAAAAGAGACCAGACAAAAGCCAAATTGGAAAATGACACATCCATATGCTCATGTGCTGCAAGAGATCTTAGTTTTTTACTGCCAATTTTTTGGAATACAATATATTACTAACCAATTCACAAGAGCATAATAAATCCTATCTTTTGAATAAAGAATGGCTGAAATAACATTCAATTTGCTTGAGAGAATCTAAGAAAATAGGTTTAAAATGGTGCTTGTAATATACATATGTTTTTACAGCAGCATTTATTGATTTTAATAAAAAGTAATCAAGGTTTTCACAAGACAAAGAATGAAGTTACAATATAAATATTTATTTTAGAATTTTTACTCTCATAAATCGTCACCCTCCACGCTAACTGTTGTGACTTTGTGACTAGCAATTGATAAGTTTTCAGAGAAATTCTCACAGAGTGACGTATCTGCTTCAAATGAATAGAAATAAATAAATAGATACCTTAGGGCTTTAGGGCAATTACTAACCAAGCCTAGAGTAAGCCAAGAGCAATATTTAAAACTTATTAATTCATTAATAAAGCCACAGCTAAAGCAACTACTGAAAAATATCAATTGCTGGATACAACAGTTAGCGCGGAGGGTGACGAAATATGGAGAGAAAAGGTTTCAAACATAAACTTTTCACACCAGTCTTGTCTTTAAGGAGATTGTGTAGTGAGCTCTGGACTGTTTGGCTGAGACAAATTAATATACATTTTTGCAGATCTTTTGTGGAGAACTTAATTGGAGTCTCATTCTGATCCTGATGTTTGGACTATTGTTAACTATTCTAACTGGATATTGTTTCATATCCATAATTATTGATTGTTTAATGTAGTCAGGGGAATAATAGTATGAAAATTAATGTTTATTTAGCTGAATTATCTTGTAGTATTCTAGGAAGTTTCCATGTCTGTTAGACTCAGCTTTATTTTGCTTTTGATTCTATTTTTGCTATTATTTTAGTTTTTTAGTATTATTACGACATTTTAACATGCTACGTAAGGTTAGGTTGGATAACACACTAGGATTTGTTTCTTGTATTGCAGTAGTAGTAGACAGTAAACATAACAATATCTGTTAAATACAATAATAATTCATGTATTTTCAGCTGTTATTCACTGAAACGTAAGACAAAATCTAAACAAAATACTACCTACTCTAAAATTATCGCTAAGCTCGTCTAATTGACAACTTCTACTTTTTTAAATATTTTTTCTTTATTAAATAATAAATAAGGTTTAGTCACAGTGTGACTATGTCATTTAAACCACATTCACAGGAGCTTGAGACAAAATGCTACCCACTCAAAATTTTTTGCTATTGTATTTCTTGTAATTGACACCTCCGAACAAAGGAATTATACATATAAAAAGTGGGTAGTTGATTGTTGACATTTTATCTCATGCTTTAATGAATATGGTATATAAAGAAAAAACAAAAGAACAAAACGAAAAGTGGGTAGTTGTTTGTATTTTTGTCACTTTGTCTCATGCTTTACTAAAATATTCCTTATTATTTTCAGGTTAAGAAGAAGGACCTAAAGAAGGATGATAATAAAGGGTCAAAGAAGAAGAAAAGAAGTAAAATAACCATATGAATAATAGAATAAATTATTTTAAGATAATAATGGTTTCTTATTATTAGCTGGGTTAATTTAAAAAACGTATGGTAATATTTGCGATCGGGAGGGTTGTGGAACTCAGTAAAAAACTATTATGAAATTCAAAATTAGGCCTCTTCAACGCACAATGACACCACACAACCACAAAGGAATGGAAAAACACTACAGTTGTATGGTCAACAGGAAAAGCCAATTAATAATTTGGAATTTTGAAAACTCATAATAATTCTTTAAAGAATTACGTTTTGTAACATTATTACGTTAACGAAATAGTTCTCATTCGTAAAACAATTTTTGTAACTTTCAATAATAATCATATACTATTGATGTTGACTGTACAAGGCAAGACGCCTATCAGACATCAACCTTAAACAACAAAATTCTGCGAAAGGAATATCGTGCTCACTTTAAAACTTTTAATTGTTTTTTTGAAGGACTAAAGACTGAGTGAACATATTACACAGATTTATCAAACGCCTAAAAAATCTAAAGTATTATCAGTGTTGACTGTCATATTTTCACTAGGCGCTTGATTACTTTCTTAAAGCTGTTTATCGATCATTCTCAAATTCTAAACCTTATAACAATATACAGGGTTATTGGAAAAACATTAACAACCTCTTAAGGGGTCATTGTACTCATCATTATGAACAACTTTTGCTATGGGAACAAACGTGAAATCGCGAAAACAAAATCAGCTGTTCCCTACAATTATGTTCGCGTAACACGTCAAAACAGTAGGGAACACCTGAGTTTATTTTTCGCGATTTCACATTTGATCCCATAGTAAAAGTTGTTAATAATGATGAGTACAATTGCCTCAGAGAGTCGGTCAGGGCCTCGTCTCCAGTCTGCCTTTATTGGCTGGCTGGAGTGGCACCCCAAGAGTGCCCGCAGGACTCTCAACTCTGGCTTGCCTTTATCGGCCGGCAAGAGGGGGGCCGCCAGAGCTATATGCTCGGGGGTGGAAGTGTCTAATGGCGTAATAGCGGGGAAACCCACTCCGGGTCTTTTAGACCTGCGACGGCGAAACCGGGGCCACACCTCTCTACACCCCTAGCCGCTCACACGTTTGTTGCTCTCCTCGCCTATATACTGGCGGCTTTTCAGGGGGCCCAGCTAGTGAGCTGGCGAGTCACCGTCTGCCAACAAATTTAAAATTTAAACTTCTTAAAGGCAGACGCCGTTTTCTTCCGGCAATAGAGGTTAACCGATCCACAAAACACCTCTTTCCATAGACCAGATATTTTTCACCATATTTTACAATAGTCTTGCAGCCACTTGGGACGGTCCGTGACTGTACTCCAATAGTGCAGCCGTGGATAGTGCCCTGTTAGTGCCTCAACCCATTTTAGATTAAAGTTCTCAAAGAGGCCTCTGCGCGTTGGACCTGTGTCCCCGTGTATGCCTTTCAAAGGACCGGACATCTCCCGCACGGAAGATGAGCCGTGATCATCATGAGTACAATGACCCCTTAAGAGGTTGTTAGTGTTTTTCCAATAACCCTGTATTAGGTCTGCTTACCTATACATATAACATGTTTACTAGCAGAACAAATATAAGATGGGATTGCAGAGTCAATCAGGCTTATAACCCCGCTTTATCTATCTTTGTCATAATTTTGGGATTTGCTTCTGCGATCTCATTTTAGAAATTCAACAGCGAATTCGGTAGGATGTTCTTAAATGAAGCGAAAGAATAATAACGATAAATTACTTAGGTAACTATCTAAGGACGCGTGGCTTTCGCGTTCTTTTAAGGCTTACGCATCATTTACCCGAGATGTTTCAAAGACTGCTACGACCGTTCTAGTCCAGTCCAAAATCTTGAAAACACTTCCAACGAGATCAAGAATAGTTACGGTAAAATGAAATATTCCTAATGTCTCACGCCTGTGATAAGTTGCATTTCTTTTCTCCTAATAAGGCTTGTCAAAGGGCGAGTTTCACAGAAACCACAGACTTTACTGGGCTAAGTAAGCGTTTCAAACGAATATGAACATTATTAGTTTCAGAATAAGGTTCATATTCATATGAAAGGCATACTTTACTTAGCAAAGTAAAGTCTAAGTGTGGTGTGTGTATCTCGCCTTTAGATCCTGGATGACAACAGTTGATCGTGGTGCGATGTTAGGTACTTCTTAAAGACTTTCATCAAATAAAAAGACAATAGGTAGTATTTTACAATCAATCATTTATTACAAATGACCAAATAGTTCAATAAATAATATTACTTAAAACTAAACAAAACAATTATTTTAACGATATTTTATATTAAACGAATTCTTTTTCTGCACTGCTTATCGATGTATGATTTAGCAGTATCTTTCAACTTTCTGAATACATTTTGTCCTTTGCTTCTTCCTAAACCTGAATCCAGGGTCACAGTGGAACCTCCTTCATACTTCTTTTCATAATCATTTAAATATTCTTTTATGTGTCTGTCTAGATCATCTGAAAATTCTGTTGTACCTAAATGAGAACTTTCTCTAAAACTTGATAACTCTTCAAGATCTGATACTGAAGGTATTCTTGCACACGATATGTCCGAAAACGAATCGTTCACTTTTATATTTTCCTTTCTTCTCCGTTCTTGGTTACGTGAGTACGGCTTTGGTCTCCTCCTGGTCTTCAAGTATTCTTCTGAAGAGAACGTAGCTGTAGGTCTTTCTATAACAGCAGGCGCACACGTTGAAAGGTCTTCAGGAGTTTCCAAGTCAACTGGCGTCCCCCATTTCCGATCCAAAGTGCGGAAAGCAACAGTCAAATGCAAATGCAGTTCCATTTTGATTTAATGTTTCACGATCACAAGTTGGTGGTTTAATGTTGAAATTAATAATTTGTAGTCCCTTTTATACAAAATTTAAACCCCCTCCTAGTGATATACATATATTCAATTATAATTAGGACCTAAGTAATTATTAATTGGGTGCTAATATTAATAAGACCTGCTGTGGTATTTATTAATTAGGTGTGAGACAGTAGCATACCTACTAAATAATTACAAGCTGATTAAATAGGCTAGCTGCAGTTGATACAAATTATTAAAGTGCTGTTAATAGATTCAGTAGCACTTAAGACTAAAGATAATTTATTAATTGACGTATCATAATAGTTACCACTTAATAACACATTACTGGTAATGTTAGGAGCGTGAGAAAATGTAGGTTCACCATGGTTAACCTTTTCCCAACCTGTGTTGGGTCGACTTAACTCCACTTTCATTTAACCAGATGTGGGTGACTATCAGAACTTTAGCTGGTGCGACTGCAATCCAATTACTGAGGTATAACAATATAAGTTGAGAATGGTTGTCAGACATCGAGCTTCAGAATGCGCCGACGATCATAGGTTGTTAGATATCCGTAAGTAGGTACCTACCTACGTATAAAAACCGCGATGCCGTGCCCTCCGAGGCACTCATCACATCACATCAACCAGTAAACATCGGTTGCGTACCGCCCGTCGTCCCAGGACGACACTTAATTGTCTTACCTATTGTGTCTATAATTACCGTGCTTGAGGTTTTACTAAAATATTGCAATAATAAATTCACAATGATCATACCATAAGGGCGGATACAGGTTATTCAGGAGGGGCACTAGGGCCACGCGGGCAAGGTGGATGCGACCAGTCGCCCCACGAATTTAATTTTTTTAGTTTTCTTTATATTTTACGTAAAAACTGAACATCTTTAAGACGTAGGTAATTTCTTTAGAATCACGGTTCATCTTTCGGAACATGTCCGGTCCTTTGGACGGATACGGGGGACACAGGTCCAACAATGCGCAGGGGACCCTTTAAGAACTTTAATCTAAAATGGGGTGGGGCACCAACCGGGGACTATCCACAGCTCTGCACTATTGAAGTACAGTCATGGACCGTCTCAGGTGGGTGCAAGACTATTGTAAAATATGGTGAAAAATATCTAGTCTATGGGAAGGGGTGTTAAGTGGACTGGATAACTTCTATTGCCGGAAGAAAACGGCGTCTGCCTTTCAAGTTTAAAATTGAAAAGTGTTGGCAGACGGTGACTCGCCAGCTCACTAGCTGGGCCCGCTGAAAAGCCTGGAGATTGTTTTTTTTTTTTTCAAATTATTTGCCCCCTTCCTCTATGTACTAGGCATACTTAGGCGATGGGGGCAACAATGACGTAATTTCATTATTAGCGCAGACAAAATATTGCCTTGTACTGATGTGTGTAGGTATTTGTTTACCTTATAACACGACACATCGTCGAACAGAAGAAATAAAAGTTGTTTGTATCATGTTTTACGCCATTACATTAAAATATGTCGAAAAACTGTACAAAAATCTAATTTCGCGGGCCGACTGCTCTCATTCCAAATTATTCTTCATCGCGGTTAATTGTATAATTTACTGACTGTTTTAATATTATCTTAAGGGCTGATTTTTCAATCGTCAGACGTGTCGTCAGATAACTTTTATCTAAGAAATAAATATGACGGTTTGACATATTTCCTATACAAAAGCTGTCAAAACGTCGAACTTATTCCCCAGATAAAATTTATCTAGCGATTGAAAAATCTGCCCTTAGTCTCACAAAGAGGCCCTCGCAAAACGAAACGAACATTCATTATTCTAGGACCTTATCTCCTTGTGTTTTTGTATGATCGGTGTTGAGCGTCTGTAGGGTGCACGTTAAATACAACTGCTAATGATTTCTAAATTAGGTGTCAGACAGTTGATACGTGATCATTATGTATTGTACCCAATTAAGCTGCCAGATGGATAATGTATTAAGGAATATTAATATTTCCAGTAAAACTTTACAAAACAATTAGGAGCTACCTACTCGTGGGCGAGAATTACTTAGAGATAACAAACGCGATCAGCTAAAAAACAAACCACCTGCAAATATAAACTACAGTTTCACGACAATGGTGCCCTGGCATGCATTCTATGCAGAGATGTACAAGATACCTCATAAAAGGTATCTGGAATACAAGATTCAAGATAGGTACTTTTAAGAAAAGTATTTGAGATACCTATCAGATACAAGATACTTTCGGAAATGGTATTTGAAATACTACTTAGATACAAAATACGTATTTTTTAAATACTTTTTTAAAATAAAATACTTTTTGAAAACATATTTTTATAAATGAATCCTAATATAAGGTTTATTACATTAGTGCAATTGTTAACAGTGAACGCGTAAATGTGAGAAAATATTATATTTTTAAGGTTTTAATTATGACTTAATTAAAATCAGTTCTTCAAACATTTCATCATTAGGGTTCCGTACCCAAAGGATAAAACGAGACCCTATTACTAAGGCTCCGCTGTCCGTTTGTCGGTTTATCTGTCCGTCTGTCACCAGGATGTTTCTCATGAACCGTGATCGTTAGACAGTTGAAATTTTCACAGACTGATGATGTATTTCTGTTGCCGCTATAACAACAAATACTAAAAAACAGAATAAAATAAATATTTAAGGGGGCTCCCACACAACAAACGTGATTTTAATTTTTGCTCGTTTTTGCTCGATATTGATAATGGCACCAGATAGACGCTTGAAATGTTCACAGAATACTTAGTTATACAAGGTTAGTCGGAAAGGGGGTACTAATCCGCAGACCACTTATAGGATCACTGATGACGGTTTAAAAGCAATTAAAATTTCAAATTTCAAAATTCGATAATTTTTATTTGCATGTAAAATAATTTTTATTTTAGTTTTTTCAAAAAATCTTCGTCCCTACTATACTTCAGTTACGAATTCAGAAAATGGAGCTTCTAATTCATGACCCCAAATATGACCTAAAATGTAAACACAGCTGATCATAGCTGAGGATAGATAGATTTTAGCGTATTTTTTTTTTTGTAATTTTTGAACAGCTATTTCTCTTAAACTATCGACTTTTGGGGAAAGTTGTAGAACAAAAGTTACTCATTATTATGGGTACTTTAACACCCTTTCGGATTAGTACCCCCTTTCTGACTAACCTTGTATATTCACTTTCAAAATAAATAATTAAATTAAAATAAAACAAATATTTAAGGTATACGGAACCCTTCGTGCGCGAGTCCGACTGGCGCTTGGCCGGTTTTTTCTACGATGAGCTCTCATTATCATCCCCCATAAGAGAAGAATCGCTCCACAGGGGCGGAACTCGGCAAAGAGATGTTAATTTTTTTAATTTTTTTATTAACTTTTAAACTCTTTAGGCTGATGTCTTTATTATTTTGGTACTGAAGTATTTATTAGTCAGCACTGCTGCCAGTAGACCCTGTCAGGGTCCTCTGAACATAATGTAATAAGATTCGTCTTTTGTCTTTTTTTATGTCTTCTCCATTGCTGTTATATGAAAACGATTTTTGTTTTTTTTTTTTTAAATTTAAGTGTTCGTTCAGTTTTGTCTTTATGATGCCGTAACGTAAAAAAATGCATGGGTAAACAAAAGTATTTTAGCAAACTTAGTATCTACAAAATACTAAGATACCAAAAGAATGTAAGTATCTAAATACAAGATACAAAATGAAAATTGAAAAAAGTATTTCAGATACAAGATGAAAATACGTATTTTGTATCTTGTATCTGTATTTCAAATACTTAATTGTATCTAAAATAAGTCACATCTCTGACTCTATGTGCAGGTAGGTACATTTAAGACCAAGATTGGCTACACCAGCCATCTCAGAAGACACTAGTTAATGTTAAATTTTAATTTAAAGCAGAAACAAAATCGCCGTAGCCAAAGTCGGCGTGGATGATATCATCATTAGGTACTGCAACAATGATACTGCTGCGGTGGCAATCCAGCGCAGCTAGGCATGGGTCCCCTGAGCTGCGCAAGAGCAGTCTGTCATCTCCACTTAGTCGGTGTATATCAGGTATCTATACATATACATATCGGTATACAGGCTGATGCAGGGCGTCTCACACTCAATACGCGTAAAATAACTTTGCCCCTCTGAAGTGAGGCACAAAACGCTCAAAGGCTGGTTTCAGAGCGGCAATGTTATTTAACGCGTACTGTACGTTACTTGATTTTCACACTGAAGGTCTGTGAGTATGCTCTAGTGGCCATCTTAACTTTGAGATAGGTATATGGCGTTTTGACACCTATACAGTTGAAGACTTGTCTTTAGAGTCTCGTAGACTACTAGAGGGGTGCATGAAAAGAGCCTCCATGAGTGACGATACTTTAGTACGTCCGGCGCAACCTGGGCAGTTAGCCCCGCTACCAACCTTGCTGACTGGCTAATCTTTTCACCACAGCATAAGCTATTTTCATATAGCTCGTGCTGACACGAGAGAACAAGAAAAGAGTGTCGCAATAGTTATAGGCGACGAAAAACTGCTTTGCCATTATTGCCATATTATCATGCTTAGCCAAACTAAAGATGTTAACCCCTTCTGCTCCATTAGTCCACCACCTTAGAGAAGCTCCTTTAAGGCTACGCAGTATTTATCCGAGTTGTTCCAAAAACAGCTACGACCGTTCCAGTTCAGTCCAGGATCGTGAAAAGGTCATTTTCTGTATCCGCCCCCGTAGGTAGGTATGATGATTGATGATTTACTATAGCAATATTTTAGTAGCTAAGATGTTCACTAGGTGATATGATGGTGATGAGTGTCTCAGATAGCCAGGCCTCGCGGTTTTCATACGTACTTACGAATACTTACCAACCTATGACCGTTAGTGCAGTCTGAAGCCTGAAGTCTGACAACTATTCTAACCTTAAGGAAGTATATTGGTATTCTTCAATAATTAAGTTGCTGTCGCTCCGTGTAAAATTCAGATATTCAGCTTGAGAAAAGGTTAACCATGGTGAACCTACATTTTCTCACGCTGCGCTCCTAACATTACCCGCTAATGTGTATTATCTGGCAACCGTTATGATACGGCAATTAATAAATTAACTTTAGTCGTAAGTGCTACTGAATCTATTAACAACACTTAATAATTTGTATAACCTGTCAGCTTATTTAATCAGCTTGTATTTATTTGCTACTGTCCCACACTTAATTAATAATTACCACGGCAGGTAGCACCCAATTATTAATTATTTAGGTTCTAATTATAATTGATTATACACATATCACTAGGTGGGGGTTTAAATTCGTATAAAAGGGACTACAAATTATTAATTTCGACATTAAACCACCAATTTGTGATCGTGAAACATCAAATCAAAATGGAACTACATTTGCATTTGTCTGTTGCTTTCCGCGCTTTGGATCGGAAATGGGGGACGCCAGTTGACTTGGAAACTCTTGAAGACCTATCAACGTGTGTGCCTGCTGTTATAGAAAGACCTACAGCGACGTTCTCTTCGGAAGAATACTTGAACACCAGGAGGAGACCAAAGCCGTACTCACGTAACCAAGAACGGAGAAGAAAGGAAAATATAAAAGTGAACGATTCGTTTTCGGATATATCGTGTGCAAGAATACCTTCAATATCAGATCTTAAAGAGTTATCAAGTTATAGAGGAAGCTCTGATTTGGATACAACAGAATTTTCAGTTGATTGGGACAAACACATAGAAGAATATTTAAATGATTATGAAAATAAATATCAAGGAGGTTCCACTGTGACCCTGGATTCAGGGCTAGGAAGAAGGAAACGGCAAAATGTATTCAAACAGTTGAAAGATACTGCTAAATCCTACATCGATAAGCAGTGCAGAAAAAGAATTCGTTTAATATAAGATATTGTTATAATAATTGTTTTATCTATTTCTAAGTAATTTTATTAATTGAACTACAACTGTATTTGTTAATTTATATAAATGATTGATTGTAAAATACTATTGTCTTTTTATTTCATGAAAAAGTCTTTACTCGTAAGAAGACCTAACGTCGCCACCATGATCGCTATTGTCATCCAGGATTTACATAAGGGCGAGAATCACAGACCGCACTTACCTCCGGTTTCTTGATTGAGAATTCTAGGATAAGCAGTATAGTATATAGATTATGCAGCAGAAGCGGTTCCATCCTAAGTTTGGCTAAGCATGTTCCATGTTTTTTTTTTAAAATATTTGATATTCTTTGTATGTCCATATGAGTCCTGACACCTATCGTTGAAGAAGGTATAGTTATCAAATTTACGGTTACTTAATTTGTAAGCTATAGGGCGAATTATTTTGAAGAATATGCAACGGGTCAGTCCGGGGAATAACTAGAGCCTTTGGGCTGGCCATGTACCTTATCCAAGGCTTAGATGACCACTAGAGCATACTCACTCATGAGTCATTGAGTGTAGACTTAAAATCAGGTAACGTAGCGTGTGACGCCCTTCAGCGACATGAAACGACGATGGTGAGATGACAGACTGCTCTTGCGGAACTTACGGGCGCTACCATCAGCTACAGAGGACTGCCATCGTAGCAGTAACATTGTTGCAGTGATGATGATGTCGTTTATGCCAGTTTCGGTTAAGGCGACTTTGTTTCTGCTTATGTTTGACGTTGGTGTACTTTGAAATGGCTGTTGCAGCCAATTTTGGCTTAAATAGTACGTGCATACAAAGTGCATGCCAGGACCCCATTGTCGTACCTAATTGTAGTTTATATTTGCAGGCGGTTTGATTTTTACTTGATTGCTTTCTTTTTTTAGTCTTCGCCTGCGCCATGTAGGTATGTAGCACCTAATAGTTTTGTAAGCGTTGCTGGGAATATTAACTTTCTTTAATACATTATCCACCAGGCAGCTTAATTAGGTATATATTTGTCATGTATCAATTATATGACACCTAATTTAGATGTCATTAGCAGTTGTATTTAACGAGTATCTACGTGCATCCTCCAGATCCAGACGATCAAAATCGACCTTATAAAATACAAGGAGATAAGGTCCTAGAATAATGTCATGTTCGTTGCATTTTGCGAGGGCTTCTTTGTGAGACATCAGATAATATTAAAACGTGATTAAAACATTCAATTCAAACTTCCACTTTTTAATTGAGGTATTCTATACGTGTGTACAATAAAAGTCACATCTCTCAAAGTTTTGGTCCTACTGAAATAAAAGTAGGCTTATTCGAGGGCAATAATATTGTAGGTATAATGTTTACATTACGATACAATGGGTTCACATTTTCATAACTTTAAGATAGAGAATATCTCAATAACAAAGCAAAATGGTTACCAAATAGCGGGGAAGTGGATTGGACCCTAGTGTGTAGTGTATTTGTGTACTAAAATAGTTGCTATATATCCTAGAATATCGCTAGTCCATGACCGGACATATTGTTTATATGTATAACCGTGATGAAGAGTAAGTTTGAATGCGATCAGTCGGCCCGCGAAAATTCATTTTTTCAAACATATAAAGAACTTTTGTTCGACAACATTACAATAAAATGTGTCGTTTTATAAGGTAAATAAATACACACATCAATACAATGCAATCATAATTTGTCTGCGCTAATATTAATGTTCAGTTATAGCGTAAAATATAAATAAAACTGAAAAAAAAAACAATTTCGCGGGCCTACTGATTGCAATCACTTTAAATTTAAAGGAAGACACTCCTTACCCGCGTAGCTCCTATGCAGACAGCATCCCCAGGCCCTTCATCCTGAAAAATCTGTATTCGCTCGTCACACTATCAAAGCTTCGATGTATAGTCACCGATGTAACAATTTTCGCAGAATAGTGTTTCGATCTAACGTAGGGAACCACTTGTAGGTAGGTATGACCACTGTTGATTTACTATAGCAATATTGTAAGATATTTACGGGCTGATATGATAGTTATGAGTGCCTAGGAGAGCCTGGCCGCAGCTCCGCGGTTACCTACGAATACTTATCCACCTATGACCGACGGCGCAGTATATAGCCTGAAGTCTGACATCCATTCTAACCTTACATCGGTATTCCTCAATAATTGGGTTGCAGTCCCTCCGTGTAAAACTCTGATATTCAGTCACATCTGGTTAGACTATGAGTAAGTCGACATAGCTTGAGAAAAGGTTAACCATGGTGAGCCTAGATTTTCTCACGCTCCTAACATTACTCGTAATGTGTGATTAAGTGGAAATGGTTATAATACGGCAATTAATAAATTAACTTTAGTCGTAACTGCTACTGAATCTATTAACAACACTTTAATTTGTATCAAATGCTAGCCAATTTAATCAGCTTGAAATTATTTAGAATGCTACTGTCTCACACCTAATTAATAATTAACATGGTAGGTCTTATTATAATAGTTAGCACCCAATTAATAATTACGTAGATCCTAATTATAATTGATTAATTAAGAACCCCCACCTAGTGCTGGGGGTTCAATCTCGTATAAAAGGTACTATAAATTATTAATTTCAACATTAAAAAACCAACTTGTGATCGTGAAACATCAAATCAAAATGGAACTACATTTATATTTGACTGTTGCTTTCCGCACTTTGGATCGGAAATGGGGGACGCCAGTTGACTTGGAAACTCCTGAAGACCTTTCAACGTGTGTGCCTGCTGTTATAGAAAGACCTACAGCTACGTTTTCTTCGGAAGAATACTTGAAGACCAGGAGGAAACCAAAGCCGTACTCACGGAACCAAGAACGGAGAAGAAAGGAAAATATAAAAGTGAACGATACGTTTTCGGATATATCGTATGCAAGAATGCCTTCAGTACCAGATCTTGATGAGTTATCAAGTTCTAGAGGAAGTTCTGATTTGGATACAACAAAGTTTTCAGTTGATTGGGACAAACGCATAGAAGAGTATTTAAATGATTATGAAAATAAATATCAAGGAGGTTCTACTGTGACCCTGGATTCAGGGCTAAGAAGAAACAAAGGACAAAATGTATTCAGACAGTTGAAAGATACTGCTAAATCATACATCGATAAGCAGTGCAGAAAAAGAATTCTTAAAAGTGATATAAAATATTGTTACAATAATTGTTTCATGTAGTTTTAAGTAATTATTTATTGAACTATTTGTTAATAATATAATTTATAATAAATGATTGATTGTAAAATACTATTTATTATATTTTTATTTGATGAAAAAGTATTTAAGAAGTACCTAACATCGCACCACGGACACCGTTTTCGTCCAGGATCCAAAGGCGAGATTCACAGACGAGACTTTACTTTGCTAAGTAAAGTATGCCTTTCATATGAATATGAACCTTATTCTCACAATCGTAATGTTCATATTCGTATGAAACGCTTACTTTACTTACCTCCGGTTTCTGAATTGAGAATTCTGGATAAGCAATACTTATGTAGTATTTAAGTACGGAGTTGTCAAAAAAACGCTTTCAAATTCGTAATTTTTTTTGACAACTCCGTACTCAAATGTTACTTAAGCAATGCACCTAAAATTCTCAATTTAGAAACCGAAGGTTAGCCAAGTAAAGTTTAAGTGCGGTCTCTGAATCGCGGACAAAACCAATGCAACTTAACAGAGGCGTGAGACATTAGGGATATTTCATAAGTATTTCATGATCTCGTTAGAAGCCTGTTCATGATTTTGGACTGGACAACCGGGCATAGCAGTCTTTGGAAAAACTTGGATAAATGGCTGCATAGCCTTAATGGAGCTTCTCTAGGGTCCGAGGATGAAACCGATTGCAGCAAAAGCGGTTACATCCTCAGTTTGACTAGGCATCATTATAGTAGAGTAGTTTCTCGGCGCCTATGTCGCAGTTACATAGTTATAGCCATTATTAAATATGATCATATTCCTAGCGATATGATCACATACCGGAAGATGCTTATTAGAAAGCGTTTCATAAGCATCTTCCTAGGAATATAAAGTTAGATTTTGAGCCAAACACTGTAACTTGCCTTCAACCTTGACTAATTTCAAGAGCGAGCGAAGCGGGCTCGGTTGTTTAGGGCACCCCGACACAGATAGGTTAGGTTCGAAGGGTCATCCCCTTCGTTTTACGTTACTTTAAAACCTTTACACAGAAATAGGAGCCCCCTCGGCGGGGCTCCGTTGATTCTGCTTTAGAAACCCAAACAACCTTACAAAAGTTTTTCATTTCTCTAAACATTCCCTTTATGTTTGATGAAATGCTTTCTATAAGCATTTTCCGATATATGATCTTATCACTAGAAATGTGATCATATAACGGCTGTAACCGTGTTACTGTGACACCTATACCATAATTTGTTCCTATACTGATTGTAAGACCCTTAAGACATTTATCCCCATGTGGGGACTGGTTAGAATTAGAATATAAAACTTTCCCAACGCTCGCTGGGAATAGACGCGTGTTGTAAGATTCAACAAAACCCAGCACGCTTGGTGGTGCGATCTATACGATCCACCTGGCTAGCTACGACTCTCACATTAAAGCCCGACGCCAAGCAGTTTACTGTGTTCCATCGTGTGTATGTGAGAGCCAGAAGGGTACAGGGAAATCCCTCTATATCTCTGTAACTTGGATTCGTGTGGTCTATCTTAAACCTTGCCTGCGCTTACCGTCAGGGTCATGGGGCGAATTACTTTGAAGAATACGTAACGGTTTAGTCCTGGGAATAACGGGAGCCATTAGGCTGGCCATATAGCTAATTCAAAGCTAACTCAACTCAAACTCAAAACTCATTTATTTAAAACTAGTGTACGGGAATTATAAGGAATGTGTAGGAATAATAACTGCAGGAGTACTCAGTGGAAGAACAATTCATTTTAATGTGGTATTAATTTGGCGGGAACAATTATTATTATTAGCAGTATTTTTGGCGGGAAACAATTAGCAAGTGCGTATTCTAACGTTGTGACAGATGACAGATGTCAAACCAATAATTGCGTTCCATTTGCTGCTATGCTGTGTTGATCACAAGCTCCAACAACTAGCGACCCGCCCCGGCTTCGCATGTGTACGTTTTATAGCTTGAAACGTTCCTTCTTGAATCACTCTATCTATTAAAAAAAAAACCTCATCAAAATCCGTTGCGTAGTTTTAAAGATCTAAGCATACATAGGGACAGACAGACAGCGGGAAGCGACTTTGTTTTATACTATATTAGTGATAGACTAGAATTATTAGTTCTTTTTGAACGTCAGAATATTATCAAAAGACAGCCCACAAAAAAGCCCACCCTTCACCGCTTCCTAGTGTTTTTGCTGTGAAGAAGAAACGAACTAAGATGGCCACTGTGGGGTGCCTTTTAGCGACTTGGACTAAGTGGAGATGACAGACTGATCTTGCGCAGCTTGGAGGGCCTGTCTTAGCTGCGGTGGACTGCCACTGGAGCAGTACCATCATTGTTGCAGTGTGATGTCGTTCATATTGATTTTGGCTACGACGACTGTTTCTGCTTATATTTGACATAATTTGTGCGCTTTGAGATGGCTGATGTAGCCAATTTTGGCTTTAATAGTACCTACGTGCACATTAATTGTAAGTACCTAGGTAGTTTATATTTGCTTTTTCTTTGATCGCTTTTCTATCTAGTTCTCGCCTGTAGGTAGCATCTAACTGTTTTGTGAGTTTTACTGGGAATATTAACATTCCTTGATGTATTATCCATGGCGGCTTAATTAGGTACCTATTTAACATATTTATCACGTATCAACTGTCTGACACCTAATTTAGATGTCATTAGCAGTTGTATTTAACGTGCACGTGCATCCTCCACACGCTATACACTGACCATACAAAAACAAGCAGTTAAGGTCTCAGAATAATGTCATGTTCATTTCGTTTTGCGAGGGGCCTCTTTTTGAGACGTAAGATAATATTAAAACGTTCAGTAAATTATATAAGAAACCTTTATGGAGAGTAAGTTTAAATGTGATCAGTCGAATTCATTTTCTTTGAGTTTTTACCCGACTGCGCAACAGCAAAAACGGTTATGTTTTTCATGCGTATCTACTAATCTGTCAAGAAAGTACCGGGAAAAGATCAATAATACACAAAATGTTAGTTATTCATCCAAATTCATTTTATCTCCTTCAGAAACGATACACTTACGCCAACGAATAATCCAATCATCAAAACATTTTTTAAACGCTTTTTCCGAAATTGAGTTCAGTTCTCGCCGCGAATTCTCCTTTAAGTCTTCTACCGAATGAAAACGGGTGCCACGAACGCGAAGTGGTAATTTGAGTTTAGGGAAAAGAAAGAAGTCGGCCGAAGCAAGCCATATCTGGTGGATAAAGTGATTGCTCGATGATATTTGTTGAGTTTTTGGCCAAACATTCGTACACAATGATGGCCTTGTGCGAAGGCGCAATAACGTGATGCAAAATCCAAGAATTTTAGCTAGTCTACAAATTCAAAATCGCTTAGTGAGCTGTGGGACGAATTACTTTGAAGAATACGCAACGGGCTACTCCGGGAAATAACTGGAGCCATTGAGCTGGCCATTACCTATTAGATCTTAAAGATAAGATGACCACTAGAGCTTACTCACTCATGAGTCCTTGAGTGTAGACTAAAAATCAGGTAACTAGCGTGTGACGTCCTTCAGCGACATGAACCGACGAAGTGGAGATGACAGACTGCTCTTGCGCTGTTTGGGGGACTGCAAACACAGCAGTAGCATTGTTGCAGTGATGTCGTCTTCGACTTTTTTTCTGCTTATATTTGGCGTTGGTGTACTCTGAGATGGCTGATGTAGCCAATTTTGGCCTTAAATGTACGTGCACATAGAGTGCATGCCAAGGCACCATTGTCGTAAAATTGTAGTTTATATTTGCTGCCGATTGGCTTTTTATTTGATCACTTTTTTGTAGTTCTCTCTGTAGTCTAGTCTGTAGCATGGTAGCACCTAATTGTTTAGTAAGTTTTACTGGGAATATTAACATTCCTTAACACATTATCCACCTGGCAGCTTAATTAGGTATATAATTATCACGCGTATCAACTGTCTGACACCTAATTTAGATGTCATTTGCAGTTGTATTTAACGTGCACGTACACCCTCCAGACGCTCAACATCGATCATACAAAAACACAAAAAGATACGGTCCCACAGAATGATGTCATATTCTTTGCAAGGGCATTTACAAATATAGTTTTCTGACTTGGCAATAACGTAGCATGAGGATTACTGTGATGCAAGATACCTTGTTAATTTTTTAAACAAATCTGTACCACGATAAACAAGTAGGCTAGGATATGCTGCTTGATTACCAGTCCGAAAAATATCTTTATTAAAATAAATGCCAAACTTTTCTCTACATTAGATCTGAGATTTTTTTACGGCAAAAGATTCGCGAGACGCTTTTACATTGCTTTAGCTTTTTTAAATCAATGTTTTTGATGGGATATAATTAACTAATAGTAAAGATACTTCTTGTCCGCCTGGCCCTTCTGCCCACTTCCCCCTTCAGAAAAACCTGTACATCCGCTCTTGTAGCGAGGTATGATGTTTGTTGATTCATTATAGATGTTTACTGTCATAATACTGACTGATATGATTGATAGTTTTAAGTGCCTAGGAGACCACGAGCGTAGCCCCGCGGATTAGCTACGTGAACGAATACTTACCAACCTATGACTGTTGCTGCAGTCTGAAGCCCGGTATTCATCGAAAATTGCAGTCGCATCGGCTAAATTGTTGCTATTTAGCTACATCTCGTTAGATTGGAAGCGGAGTTAAGTCTACCCCAACACAGCTTGGGAAAAGGGTAACCACGGTGAACCTACATTTTCTCACGCTCCTAATATTACCCGTAATGTCTTATTAAGTGGTAACTGTTATGATACGGCAATTAATAAATTAACTTTAGTCGTAACTGCTACTGAATCCATTAACAACACTTAATAATTTGTATCACCTACCAGCATATTTAATTAGCTTGTAATTATTTAGAATGCTACTGTCTCACACCTAATTAATAATTACCGTGGTAGGTAGCACTCAATTATTAATTATTTAGGCCCTAATTATAATTGATTATATATCACTAGGTGGGGGTTTAAATTCGTATAAAAGGGACTACAAATTATTAATTTCGACATTAAACCACCAACTTGTCATCGTGAAACATCAAATCAAAATGGAACTACATTTGCATTTGTCTGTTGCTTTCCGCGCTTTGGGTCGGAAATGGGGAACGTCAATTGACTTGGAAACTCCTGAAGACCTTTCAACGTGTGCGCCTGCTGTTATAGAAAGACCTACAGCTACATTCTCTTCGGAAGAATACTTGAAGACCAGGAGGAGACCAAAGCCGTACTCACGTAACCAAGAACGGAGAAGAAAGGAAAATATAAAAGTGAACGATTCGTTTTCGGATATATCGTGTGCAAGAATACCTTCAGTATCAGATTTTGAAGAGTTAGCAAGTTCTAGAGGAAGTTCTCATTCAGTTGATTTGGACAGACACATAGAGGAATATTTAAATGATTATGAATTTAAATATCAAGGAGGTTCCACTATGACTCTGGATTCTGGATTAGGAAGAAGCAGAGCGAAGAATGTATTCAGACATTTGAAAGATACTGCTAAATCATACATCGATAAGAAGTGCAAGAGGAGAATTTGTTAATATTGTATAATTTGTCATCTGTCTAGCGTTGTATTTCGTACTGTTAACATAATGTTTTATCTAGTTTTAATTATTTATTAATTTAAAATAAATCATTGGTACAATAAATTTGATTTTCATTTCTTAAGGGATTAAAATGAAACAATCCAACAAATGTTAAATATTTTATACTTGTAAAATAACTAGGTATAATTATAATATTTACAATAACATAAATACATTAGTACATAGTATTACGCCGGCAAGTTCATTTTTTTACAATAAATAGTTTTTAAGCATTTCATTAAAAGTAATACACAATAACTAACAATTAGTTTACACATAGGGCTCGAAATATTTAATAGCAGTCGTCATAGGTTTTTCGTTGATTTTGTTCGTTGTAATGGTGTTCTTTACGCGCATCTTTATATCCCTAGGCTTCAAGACACTCTTATGATTGGCACTCGGAGGCCTCATGCCCATATAACTCTTGCTGGGCATGAAGATAGACTTAGAACTAAGACCAGACGTCTCTAAGAAGAAATCGAAGGATCCCTTTGTTTTGGGCGCGTTTATCTCAGGATTGTTGTTTAGTACCATTCTAGGCTCGCACTTAACAGTATTATAAGATCCGCTGTTGCTCCCAGATGAATTACTAGACTCAATATCTGAGTTCCTTACAGATTCAGTCTCTAAATTCTCTATATTTGAAAGGAGATCAGGCTTATTAGACAACTTAGCGTTTTTAGACAAGCCCTTGTTCAAGGCACTCTCGTTATTATCAAGAAAATTATCAGCTTTCTCATTGTCATCCTTGTTAGTAGAATTATGCTGTTTGTCTTTATCAGGTACATTGGTAAGATGTTCGGTTACAACATCGGACATGGAACCGTCACTGCTGCCGGAACTGATGCGGTATTCCTCTGCAACAATACTGCCGAGTTCATCGTCTATTTTAAATTCTTCAAAATTCTGCGACAAATCGAATTTGTCTATGTCATCGAAATATTCAGCTTTATGCAATTCTGCATTGTTTGATTGATTTTTCTCAGGTCCATGGTTGAACTGATTATCTAGTTCGGTCAAATTGATCTGCTTGTTGCCTCCCTTACCACCTTTGTTAATCTCAGATAATATAGAAGACACTGTGTTGCCCATTTGGATAGAAGCACGAGGGTCCAATTTTGGTTGCAGAGGATGCATAGCAAAGTTAGTCAAGTAACTGTCAGTATTTTGCTGGAAGGAGCGGTTTTGTTCATCGTTCGACTTGTCATCTTCATCCGGAATGATGATCTCAGTGACGTGAGGAAGTTTAGGAATGTCTTTATCACTGATCTTGTTCTGGATCCTGGGCAAAGATACCACTTTAGCAACGCTGTTTCTTGGACTCACAGCGTGCACTGGGTATTGCTCGTTGTGGATCTCGACCGTTGGCTGTGTGAGTAGCAACTCCCTCTTACTATTGCTGACTACTGGAACATTTATCTCTGAAATGGAGCAGTAGTCCGGCTCTATATTGTTGACAGTTGCTACTTGTCCCACTTTTCTCGTCTTAACATCTGCAACCCGTTGGATTGCTGCAACGGCTTCAGAGTCTAACTGCTCTGTCATTTGTTTGACATTGTTTTCAGCTTTCCATTTAGCCGAAAGGTTCTTTGGCTTTGGCGGTAGGGCAGGAGGAGTTCTTGGAACTTTTCTCTTATTGAAAATCTTCATAGACCCGAGATCGTTATCAATCTTTCTTTCGAAAACATTGTTACGATTTTCTAAGTTAGCGGCCATATTTTTCACTATGGAGCCTTTTATTTTCGGAACCGTTGGTTTATCATTGGCTTGTACGGTACGCGGCAGTGGCGCAGGTTTAGAATCATTACCTTTTGTTATGATAGGTTCATATTCATTGCTGTACAAGCTTTGAATTTCGTACTGGAAGCCTTGAGCTGTATTCGGTACTTCATAGCTGTGTTCAGATGCAGTCTCCAAGCTGAATTTAACTATTTTGTTAGCTCTTTTATCTGATCTAGGCAGCGTGTTGCTGGTGTTATTTGTTCTAACTTTTTCATCATAAGAGATACTGTTAAGAGTAGAGAACTGCACTCGCTTTGTTGATGATTTAGGGCTGGGTGCTTCACTTGACTTTGAATTGTCATTGCTACTATCATCTAGAGAATTTTGAAGCAAAATTTGATTGACGCACTCCAGTACTGGATTATTTTTATAAATCTCATTGGTTGGGTTCTCATCTGCATCACTAGTGCTAGCATACCAGTTTTCATTGACGTCCGCATTAGTCGCTTGTTTGTTTAAACTTGATTCTATGTTATTATTCTTATCATCAAACCTTGAACTGAATCTTTCATTGTTGTTCATTATATTATTGCACAATACTTCATTTTTAGCGGAAACTACTTCAACATCACGTATGCCACTGTTAAAGCCAACTCCTAATAGATCATCTGTTGATTTTGATTTATTGTTTATTGGTCTTTGATCCATACAGTCTCCCTCTTGTTCAGGATCACTAACATTACAATACCAGGGCTTTTCATTGCCTTCTTCGCTGAGAACGTTATTCAAGAAAAGTTGTCTGTTAGCTTTTATTTCGTCAGACCCCTGCCTTTTGATACCGTGTAATCTTTCCATTTTTGTCGAATAAGTTTTATCGGAATCGCTGGCAGTGTTATCTTGTTCTTTTTTGGCAGCTTCTCCAATAAGCTGGTCAATTTTCAAAGAAGCTCTTCTGATATCATTAGCGATTTGATTCGCGGTAATTTCATTGTCATCTTGGTTAACTTGGTAGCTCATACCTATGCATTCTTCAGCACTACTGCTGTTGTTTGCTTGGTTATTGTAACCCTTCTGTGTGTTATCTACATACTTATTGTTGTTCTTTCTTCCAGAGTATTTTCTCGATCTTCTAAAGACGTCTCGTCTCACAAAGGCTTGTTTGTTTTTGATAAATGTACCCTTGCTGCTGACACTGGCAGTGTTGCCTTCTTCACTGGAACTCGTGTTGCCGTAAACAATGTCACTCTTCGGCAACTGGTACTGAAAGCTCTTACTTAACCTAGTATTTTTTTGGAATACCGGTGGAGAATTTCTTTCTCGATAACTACAGCTCCTAACGAATGTGTTTTGGAATCTAGAATCAGTGCTCTCTAAGCTCTGGAATTCAGGATCTGTTTCAATGTTGGTCTGTTCGCTGGTGAACCCGAGCAGCTGTTGACAATTGCTGCAGTACGATTTCCGAGCTTTCAGTTTTGCTATTTCTTCTTGCTGCGACTTAATTATTTTTTCTTTTTGATGGAGTGAAACATGTATTTGTTTTTGTTCTCTTGTTAGGCGGGATTCTAGAAGAACTAGCGATCGCAATACTAGTGCTAATTGGTCTTGTCTCAGCCGCCTCTCTTGTGCCGATTTCTTGTCGCGTGCGGCGAGGGCGTGTCCGGCCTCCATCAGCTGGTGCCTCTGCTTCAGGACGGACTCGGATTGCTGCTGCAGCGCGTTGCGCACCGCGTCCAACTCCCGCCTCAACTCCATCGCTTCTGAGCTGCTATCCATCTGGAAAGAGAAAAAAATCTTCGTTAATAACAGTTGAGATGTAACTATATTGCAGTAATAGCAATAACAACGACATTTAACTTCATAAAAGGTTCGTGCAGTCTATTTAAAAGATCAATCCGATAGCGGTGAAATGTCAAGTACGATTGATACACGATTCCTTATACGACTCGAAGAAATTAATGTCATCTAATGACGGTGCGTCTTTGATCAAAGTATAAACATTGTTAATGATGGTTATCTCGGGTGCAACGCTCGGCCAAAGTCTATCACGCAATAGTATCGAGTTAACGAGGTCGCTGGTCAAGAAATACCTCTTGTGTACAAAAATTATCGAAAGCGGAATATTTTATAATTTGTATGTTAATTATAATACTCGGTATTTACGCGGTAATACCTGAGAGGTACATAATATTAATCCTTTTATCATAGTAATAAGGTTTAAAATTATAAAACAGGTAGCAATGCAGTCGCGCCTTTTATGTTTGATAAGAAGAAAATCAGAGCGTATCTGAGCTTATCGTTTGCGCTGGCGCAGATAAGACGTTCAAACGCCAGAGAATAATATTTTTTATGCTGTTATCATAACCGTAATCTCACACTTCCTTGTTTTTTTTAAATCCGTGTTAGCGTGTCAAATCTAGGAGCAAGAGTCATGAGTCAGGGACAATAGTTACATCACTGGGTATTTTAAATGTATTAATCTGCATGCAATAAGTGCACGGGCCATTTTTCAGACAGAAACGTTTTGGGTTCTAGCGCACCACGCTGGTTGATGTAGGTTGGCGGAAGACAAAAACAAAGAGAGATTTTCTATACAACGTTATTTTTAGTATATACAAAAACCGAGACACCCCAACAAGATTTTCATCAGAACTGCCTGAATATGTGTTTTTTTTATAAATCTCAAAGTTAAACCGTAGTTTATGTCGCGTTAAGTTCCCTATTAATGTGTGAAATACCTGAGATGTGCTATGCAGGGGTTGTCTAATACACGGAAACTGACCGAGCGGACCATCTCAAGCCTCAAGGTGTCTATTCCCGTCAACTGTTATGGGTAGAAACCTACTGAAACAAAATTGAAATTTATGAAAAAAAAAGTGGTGTAATAAATATGTCAATCGATTCTCCTAGTGATTCTGAACAAACTAGTTTCAGGTTTAGTATATACTAAAACTAAGCTTGTATAAAAATGTAAGCCTTTACTGTTTTTTTCCTTCGCCGTTAACGCAAGTGTTAATCGAATTTTGATCTGCAATGTCATGCTCATTATAATATAAAAAATACTAAGGGGGTATTTCACCAACCTATCATTAACTAACTGTTCATTAAGCTAATTCGGTCTCTAAACTTTTCAATAGGTAACATTTGCATTTCACCACATATCAATTAGTGATAATGACAAGATTATTGAACACATAAATGTCATATTTCTAGGTCATAGGTATTTAGCTTATGTATGAATTGTTACAAACTATACAGGGTGTTAACGAATTCGTATAATTCCTTAAAACCACATGATCTACTACTGGTGTAGACAGGCCTCGCACGGGATTTAGCTTGAAAAAAAAAAAAAGAAAGCTTTTTTTTCATGCGGTTTTGTTACCGATCGTATCTAAACCACCTAATAAGGATTCAGTAAATAATTTTTTTTTTTTTGCAAAAAAATTATTTTATTTGTGTGAGCATTTCGATGCCACGCATAAATTAATGAAAGTACGGCAACACAGCTGGCAGGAACGACTAACGCGATATCGCTCTTTGCAGTTTGATAACTCAAGGCTCTAAAAAGACAGAAATTGAAAACCAAATTTTTTTTTATTATTTTTTTCCTTGGTTTTCGAAAATTCCCATTTAGGGTTTATCTGTGTCACCAGTAGATCACGCGGTTTGAAGGAATTACACGATTTCGTTAACACCCTGTATTACTGATAGGTTTCTGAAATACCCTCTAAATACTATTTCATCAGTTTATTTAATGACGTCGAAATACCTATTTTGTTTTGGTTTGCCAACCTCGAACCTAAGGAGGAACCTAGCTGTGTTGAGGCTTGAGGCCGACATTCTGGATAGAAATAAGTACTTAGCTGTATTTTACTCATTATTAAAAAAATAACATACGATTTCACATTAACTCATTTAACTGCCTTTTTCCTTATAATGCCATTCAAATTCGATGGTAAGAATGCTATTCTAATACGCTAATCTTATTAGAGGCAAGGTAAAAGTCGTCAATGGCGACCTGACAGTGTTCAAGTGTACTTAACCTCTATGGAAGTATGTTATAAATAACATTAAAGAAAGTTTAGGCAGACACGCCCCAGGCTTTTATAATAACACTAGTGACTCATCCCGGCATCGTCTGGGCTTCTTGAAGCAAAAACATCCTGACCAGTGACACAGGTTTTTAGGAATGCTTAGCTTCTGCAGGTTGCACTGGGAGGTTAGGTTTCTTTGTGTGTTCATTAGTAAACAATGTTTCGGATGCAAGTTGCCATTAATTTCTAAAACACCACGTAAATGTTTGAAACAATGTTTCGGAGATTTTGCTCTCACAAACTGTCAGTAGTGTTTACTGCAACATGTATCAATATTTTTTTCTTTAGTTCCGTTTCTGAATTCAATGTTTCAGGAAAACGTAGATTTTTCTTTCTGTCACTGTTTATAAACAAATGTTTACAAATGAATACATGGCTTAGGGCGAATTTTTCAATCGTCAGATGACTTTTATCCGTGGAATAATTTTGACTTTAGCTTTTGTACAGAAAATATAAAAATTATATGACGATTGGAAAATTGGCCCATAGAAGAGTTTTCATTATTGCGTCAGATTATTTAACTTTACATAACAGTATCACATTTATTTGTTCCGAGTGGTGCCGGACGTAAAGAATAGCACTATCACTTCCCATGGGTTGTCGTAAAAGGCGACTAAGGGATTCATCAGAGGATGGGCAGCAGAGTATTTTAACAACCATACTGCGATTGTCAACCCGCCGCCCAAGCGTGGCGATTATGGCATTGGGGGAGGCCGATGTCCAGCAGTGGACGTCTTTCGGCTGAATCATCATCATCACACTTAATGAACTGAACTCATCCCAATCTAATTAGTAATCTCCTGTGGTCAGCAAATTTCCATATTATAACTTTCACGAGACACATACACGTTTATACAAGGTTAGTCGGAAAGGGGGTACTAATCCGAAGCCCACGTATAGTATCGCTGATGACTGTTTGAAAGCAAGTGTTAAAATTTCAAAATTCGATATTTCTTTTTTCCAAATAAAATTATTTTTATTATAGTTTTTTCAAAAATTCTTCATCCCTGCTTTAGTTACAAATTCAGAAAATGGGGCTTCCATTTCATGACCCCAAATATGACCTAAAATGTAAACACAGTTGATCATAACTGGGGATAGATAGATTTTAGAGTTTTTTTTTTGAGATTTTTGGACAACAGTTTCTCTTAAACTATTGACTTTTGGGAAAAGTTGTAGAACAAAAGTTACTCATTGTTATGGGTACTTTAACACTCTTTCGGATTAGTACCCCCTTTCTGACTCACCTTGTAGTTCTTTAAAGCTTTTACTCACATGCATATTTCGGGATTGCCCGACTCGTTTCGGACTCAAACGGAGCTCTACCATGAGCTGTTTACGCGGCGAGATCGCGAGCGGACTAGTCGGGCAATCCCGAATCATGCGCATGAGTTTAACCGTAAACAATAAATAATATATTGAATTTCTACTATAAATCAAAGGTCGCTCGTAGCCGATGCAATGGACTTTGATCTTATGTTTGTTGTGGAATCAACATTTAATTATTTGTTGACGTTATTAATAATAATGTCAACAAATTAATTTTCATGCTTATCGGCGGCAAATGTTGTTTAATGACATATTTTATGTATATAGTACATTCGCGAAAACTATGCCTGTCGGAATAGAAGTACACACATCAAAAGTGTCTAGGGATCAACATATATTTTTGCAATAACTTTTCTCCTGATTGATATTAATTAAAATTTTCTTTAAGGATTCATCAAATAAAGTGTTTTCGTTTGTCACAGTAACGATAAACCAAGTCACCTTTGCATTAATAAAGAAATTTGCCATTTTCCTAATAAAGGGATTTTTGACATTTGAACCACTAACACAAAAGTTCGAAAAAAAGACTGAAATAACAGTTTTCTTTAAAATTTTATTGGGTAACTTAAACAATTAATAATCCGTGTTTCTACCGCGAACACTAACAACACAAGAACATCGGTTTGGCATACTCAAAATGAGTTCATCCAAATCACGCTGTGGAATGGCCGCCCATGTTCGTTGCAACAACAAAAAAAGGTCTTCTTGCGACTGGATACCCTCCATATTCGGCAGAGCTCTTCTCTGTAGCATATCCCATGCATGCTCAATCGGGTTCAAGTCTGGCGACTGAGCAGGCCAGGGCAGGACATTGATGTTAGCTGCGGCGAGAGTCTGTCTTACAACTCTTGCGGTGTGCGGTCGTGCATTATCATGCATTAACTGAAATAAGGGACCGATTTGCGCTTGTAGAGGAACGATGACGTCTGATACAATCGTCTCAGCATAAATTTGAGCGTTGAGGTTGCCTCTGATCCAAATCAACTCAGTTCTTCCGCCGATCCAAATACCCGCCCATACCATGATGGTTCCACCACTATAAGGATGGACTTCCTGGCAGGATTTTAATCGCTGTTGGCGTCCAGGGGTTCTCCAGTGTCGTATACGTCTTGTATCCGGTCTCATACCAAAACGAGACTCATCAGAAAAGCACACGAAACGCCATTGTTCTTCTGCCCAATTTCTGTGTCCAAGAGCCCATTGATATCGAATCCTACGATTGTGCATTGCTATAGGTGGTACCCGTAGCGGTCTTCGGGAATGAAGGTTCACTTCATGCAAGCGGTTTCTGACTGTTTGGTCGCTAATTAAGTTCCCTGAAGAGTGATGAAGCCTCACGGCTAACATCATGGCGGTTATTGTTGGAGCTCTTCGAGTTAAGATTTGAATGTATCGGTCTTGTCTCCGTGTGGTGCAGCGATACCGTCCTCCATGGCGCTCAGCCACGGTACCAGTGCTTCGGTAACGTGTCCAAAGTCGACTGATAACACTCTGACTTGTATTCAGAGCTAAAGCCACAGTACGTTGCCGGGAACCAGCTTCTATCATTCCCACGGCTCTGAGCATTTCTTCCCTGCTTAAATGACGTCGCCGCTCCATAATAACGTTGGTTTTAATCAGTAGTAGGGAAACAGTAGCACTAATAATGTCTTCAATGCGTTGTATGTTTTTATAGGGAAAATATTGACAGCTGATTTTCATCTTTTACTCGAATTTGATTCACAGTTCCTGATTCAAATTATGAAATGCACCAAAAAGGATCCATATAAATTTATAAAATCATAAATTTATTACAAAGCCACATCTCAATCTCAAGAAATCCGCATAAAAATGCTTGATCCCTAGACACTTTTGATGTGTGTATAAACAATCAAAATAGAACAAAAGTAGGTGACTTCAATTTGCAACTAAGTAAATACCTACGCCCGAAGAGGGCTCCAAAGTTCTTGATGGTGTGTGTACTGTGTAGTCCACCAATTCGGATCAGGAGGGGGGGCCCTGAACCCTCAGCCTGTTCCGAAAATCGAACTACGAAGTTTCGGCTGACGGATCACACGTTTTCCAACCACGAAAGTTCCTATTTCGGATCCGAGACGATCGATTCGATTTTCACGATTTGACATTTTGTCTTTACTCCCAAACGTTAATTGACATCTAGTAGTTGTTTGACAATACTTTAATCGTATATTTTTAAGTTCGTTGTTTCGTTTCGACTGTGGAAGTGTGGACTGAGGCCCATCACTAGTACAGTAATGGACTGATTACATTATGTATTTACGTCCGTATTGTTGATCGAAGTCCGTATCTGAAATTCGTAAACTCTGTTTTAAAGCACAAAAAGGCAATCACTACATGAATGCATCAAAGAACTAAAACATCTTTATTTGCAAATTTTCAAGATCTACAGACACCTTAATATGTGACTAATTACATAATTACTCGTAATTAATTTAAATATATTCTGTGTAACAACGATTTAAGTTATATTTGACGCGTAATTAGTTTTCATGGAAGTTATTTACATGGATACGTGCTAAATTGTTGTATTAACGTAAAACGACTCCTGTGGTGTCGAATTGCTGTTATAGGCATGAGTTCATTGATGATTCAGTGGGAACTTATTAAGAATGAAATTCAACCTTTAATATGATGCAGTTATTGTAAGCTTTTTTGTTAATGTTATTGCAGGTCCCGTGTGGTGCCGGAGGGTGGGATACTCAACTTCAAAAACCAAAACATCAACAATCAAAATATCAACACCATATAATCAACAGTTTAATTTTTCAATGAATTAGAATATCTGCCTAGCCTTTTCCCAACTATGTTGGGGTCGGCTTCCAGTCGAACCGGATGCAGCTGAATATCAGTATTTTTTAGGGACCAACGGCTTTACGTGCTTTCCGAGGCACGGAGGAAACTCGCTATGGTAAATGGTCACCCATCCACAGATCAACCTCGGCAAGCGTGGCTTAACCCGGAAGATCGGTCTATGCGGCTGTAATTATTTAGCCACGAGCTCCTCAGATGAATCAGAATAACATTGGCTTAAAACATAAACGGTTCAAAATGTCAACACTTCAGATGAGCAACGAATCTGAATGTCACTGATTATAACGTAAATTGTTCACTTAATCAACACTTTACAAAATCGATGTTTAACAAAATATCGTGAAATATTCAGTCATAATATAATACTCGTCGCAGACATTGTTAAATGCTGCAATCATAAGCAAATAGTTTAATAGCTGTCTAAACGTCTCTGGAACAAGAAATCATATTTATATTCTTATGGGATGCACATACGAGTACAAGGAAATAAACCTATAATATTAATTACCTATTGTTTAATTATAAATGTAATTTGTGTAATGCAATGCAAAGTGTTGATTAAGTGAACAATTTACGTTATAAATCAGTGACATTCAGATTCGTTGCTCATCTGAAGTGTTGACATTTTGAACCGTTTATGTTTTAAGCTAATATTATTCTGATCATGGACGTACAAAAAAGATCGGACGGAACTCCCGCTAAGACAAAACTGTGTCCCGTAATGGCGGCGACTATCTAAGTGTGAATGAATTTAGGGTTGTCATGTTAGCCAAATTTACCCATTTTTTATCATTTTATTTTAAAACAAATACAGGTTGGCAGACAAATTTCTTGGAAATGTCGGCAGAATTATACCGTGCCATTTGAAAAGGTTAATGGTAAGAACCAAATCTCCCTATGAAAATATCTGCAAAATAAATGCCATGTTAGCTTAGATTGTTAATTTACATTTTGAGGTACTGCATATGTAACAACACACCGGAGTCCTCCTTTAGTTGTATTATATATCTCGTTAGCTTCAAAATGTAGACTGCAAATGACACTGTATTTGTTTGGAATTCAATCGTTTTCACCGTTACAATTTCTCATTTTTTTAATCCAATTATTTCTCCATACTTCATTTTCTTTAGGAAATCTAGTAAAAAAATATATAAATAAAATACCTAGTAATAAATAAATTGAATTGAACAAAAAACTATAAATTTCCCATATTTAGGGTAATTTGCACACGTGAATATTGACAACACTGGCCTTGTGACAGATTCTTTTCTTCTGGTGAATACATTGATTTTATTGTATACAATTGGGAATTAAGTGATTGAATTATTCATTGACCTATGAAACGTGATTCCTGGATTTTTTTTCTTCCGATCACTACGGTTTTTACACCATTTCACCACACAAGACATGCTATATTTTAATTTTTTCTGCCGCTTTTTGTCCCGACTCTGTTGACGTTTACGCGTGTAATGACTGACTTTTTTTGTGAATGTGTGCGTGCCAGCCTGTACGTACAGCAAACTGACTGACTCTGAGTGACACAGTTTTTTGTTAGCGAAAATCTGTCCGATCTTTTTTGTACGTCCATGATTCTGATTCATTGAAAAATTAAACTGTTGATAATATGGTGTTGATATATTGATTGTTGATGTTTTGGTTTTTGAAGTTGAGTATCCCACCCGGTGCCGGACGTAAGAAACACCACCCTATCTCTTCCTATGGGTGTCGTAAAAGGCGACTCAGGGATTCACTAGAATTCTATACGGTCCGCCTGGCTAGCTACCATCCTCACATCGTCCAGCGTCAAGCAGTTTACTGTGTTCCGTCGTGTTTATGTGAGAGCCAGAGGGGTATAGGGGAATCCCTGTACCTATATCACTGTTAAAAAGAGAAAATAGCTCGAATACTATTTGAAGTGATTACAAAATGATAGTGATTCGAGAGCCGTGACGATAATTAACAGCTTTGTATTCAAAAAATTCAACTAGATCTTTCCTCAGGTTACAATCCCACAGCGAACTGCCGGCTTGCTGTGAATGCACTAGCGAATCCCCTTGTTGGTTTTAGTTGGTAAGACTCCAATATAACCCTCTGCGTTCCCCTGCTAGCCTAACATGCGCAGCGCGAGATAATTTTGTCGTCAAATTATCTCGTGCCGAGACGAGATAATTTATGGCTTATCTCATCTCGGCACGAGATAATATATCGACAAAATTAGGTAGGGTCAATGAAGAAAATGTCTGCAAGTAACCGATTCGTGTAGCAACAGAACTTAAAGCTGGAACTAGACCAACGACATGTTGTTTAAATATTAATATATAAGCATTGTTATGAATGGAACTACAATGTTTCCGCTGACATAACCCCAATAGTTGTTATTAACTGAAGGAAATAGCTCGTTATGCGCAAGCGCAGTGGTGCTATGCAAACCAGTGAGTTATTGCAACAGGAAATTCTAAGGATATCAAGGTATTTAACGGTTGTATGTTTAATTACATTATAAATCTTAATCTGAGGTATATGCCGCATAGAACTATTGCGACGTACGGTTCCGTTAAACTGTATTTAATAAGGACATTTATTAGTAATCGCGTTTAATGTGGTCAGTGGTCACAATTTTATCTAATAATAGTTTGGTTATCTATAGTTAATTAAGTCGCAAATATCCTTATTTTATTTTAATTTTATGTACCTCAACTCGATGCTGTTTCTCTTTGACCCAAAGGTTGACTGGTAGAGAATGCCTTGTGGCATTAAGTCCGCCTTATGTACCACCTTAATAAATAATAAAGGGGGTGCATGAAAAGAGCCTCCACGAGTGACGATACTTAAGTACGTCCGGCGCACCCTGGACACGGACAGTCAGCCCCGCTACCAACCTTGCTGACTGGCTAATCTTTTCACCACAGCATGAGCTATTTTCGTGTAGCTCGTGCTGACACGAGAGCTTTTCCACACATTTCGCAGACTCGCCGCACTCATGTTGCCTCTGACCGGATTAGTAGACTCGATATGTATCTATGGAAACAGTTTTTGGCCGGTCACTTATGGCTGTGGCGACTGGGTTCGCGATGTCCGTACGTTGTTTGCACCGCAACCTGCGTCCCTACCATTACCGAACAATGTGTTCGGCGAACACGCTGTTATAGTAATTCGTGTTCGCGAGTATCGTTTTCTTTCGTGCGTACTTGGCTTTACGATTTCCTGAACACTTGCTGCGTTTCGTACTACTTACATTCGGTGCTGCCGTACCATAACTCGACAGACATAAGTTTTCCATTAATTACGATTATGACACATCTTTTGTCCACTTGATAAAACATTCAGATTGCACAACACGTTATTTTACTTCAAACAAAAACACCTACGTCCTTTGCTTGGGGTCGCCGTCGTAACATATTTTCTAACACTAGAAACAACAACGGATTTATTAAACATATGTTTTACATTGTTACCTATTCAAATATATTGAATTGTTTGCTCAAACCTGGCATCAATATGTTCAATAGTTTGCACACGTGCCGCTGATAACACAACAGAAGTAGTGGCTTGATAACGACTGCATGTTTACTGACTGTCGATAAGGTGTTCTATTGGTAATAAACACTTGCTTACGTTATCGAGTGTTTGGGTGAAGTAGACATAGTTGTATCTACTTAAAGTAAAGTCTACTCTGTTCAACGAAAGAGTCCTGGAGTTTACAGGATTGTGTGTTCCATAAGTTACAATTCATTTACGTGTGGCCGTCGTCCAATTACTGTTTGTGTGACTCCCGGATTTACGGACTTAGTGTTTCTTTATTATCCTATTATAAAATTCTCGTGTTTTAAGTGTTTCCTTATTTGCCCGACTAGGGATAGATAGGTAGGATTCACTGATAACGTCACATTCCTTACAACTGGTGTAGCAGAAGTGCTCTCAGGAGATCCTTGGGGCCGTCTGTTACATTACAGTTTGACATAGCGGTAATTTTGTAAATTTTACCCGTCAGACTGTTATTGAAAAAACGTAAACGACATCATCAAAAGCAAAATAAATTCGTGTAGGTAATTCCTTCAAACCGCGTGATCTGCTGGTGACACAGATTAACCCTAAATGGGTATTTCTGATAAACTTTAAAAAAAAGTAAAAACCGACTTCAAAGAAATACTAAAAGGAGTATAATAATTACCATAATATAAAATTAACAGTTTCAGAAGTCGGTGGCTTCTATTTGCTTCAGTGTAGAGTTGCACCGACTTCTGAAACTGTTAATTTTATATTATGGTAATTATTATACTCCTTTTAGTATTTCTTTGAAGTCGGTTTTTACTTTTTTTAAAGTTTATTTTTTATTAAATACGTTTTAGTGTCATAATTTTAACCCCCTCCTTCATAACCCTTCTTTTTGGCTTTGATGTAGTCGGGCATAAAAAGTCCTTTCAAATGATACCTTACACGATATAATGAAAACATTCCAAAGGGGGGGAGGGGGACACGCACCCCCTCCTCTTTTCCAGTAGTCAGTTCCCAAAAACAAATATAAACAAAGCAGTATTAGTAATTTGAGAATTTTGCTTTGATCCGATGAGGAGTTCCGTTCCATATCTCTGAAGTTCATGGTCTAATCATAACAAAATTTATATGGGACCAATCGGGAAGTATACCCTTTCGAATAAAAAAATATTTTTTCAAATCGGTTCATAAATGACGGAGATATGAGGTAACACACATAAAAAAAAAAAAAAAAAATACAACCGAATTGAGAACCTCCTCCTGTTTGAAGTCGGTTAAAAATAGACTGTTTTTTTTAAACTACTTTTTCTATTTCTCAGTTACCTATTTGAGAGACCCGAGTTAACTGACTGCAAAGAGCGATATTGCCGTCGTGCTTTCATTAATTTATGCGTGGCATCGAAATGTTTACTCGAAGAAAAAAATCTTTTTGCAAAATTATTTTTTCTTGTGATGGTTTAGATATGATCAATTACCGCTACCTCATGAAAAAAAAAGATTTTTATTTTTTATTTTTAATCAAGCTAAATCCCGTGTGGGCCCTATCTACACCATCAGTAGTAGATCATTTAGGTAGTTTTAAGGAATTACACGAATTCGTTTACAGCCTGTATTACCCATGTTTTTTTTTTATTATTTTTATGGTAACTTGGTAAAGTTTTGTAGAGAAACATCAGAACTCACCTTACGATGAAAAGGGCATAGTTATCGCCTATTTTATTGCCAGGGAGCTTACCTACTCCCGACAGCATAGACTTCAGAATTAGCGAGTTTGATTAGAATTAGTGTCAATTCGTGCTCTGCAACTCCGTAACTAGTTTTCGATATAAGTTAGTTTCAATTTTAGCTTCCGCACCATCCTGCGTTTCGATTCCAAGAGTAACAAAAATTTGAAGCTGTTGAGGTCCTTCAAGACCCAGTTTCTCAAATCTTGAAAAGGAGAGTTTATTGTACTTACAGCTTTATATCAAGCTATAGGTACACGTCCAGTATGAGCTGATCTCGCATTGTATTGGCTTTTCGTGCAGAGAGAGGTCAGCGTATACTGGAAATGTACCTATAGGTTGACATGTAGCCGTGCTTACAAGGTTGAGGTACTTTACTACTGTCACATTACGAGCATGCAGGTTTTTACAATGTGACATGTAACGTTGATCAACCGCAATCGAACCGAAGCCGAGCCGTTCATTCAGACAGTTATCGTTTACAAAAACTGACAAATTGTTTGACATCAAAGACATAACCAAACGTTTTGACAGGGTTTGTAAACGATAATTGACTCACAGTTGTGTTTCGTTCGCAGTTTGGCAACAATTTTGTAAGTAGAATTACCTTTACATACTAGAGTATCATAATATAATAATAAGTAACAATAACGCTCACATGTTTGTTGCCCCCTACGCCTATGTACTGGCGGCTTTTCAGGGGGCCCAGCTAGTGAGCTGGCGAGTCACCGTCTGCCAACACAATTCAATTTTAAATTTGAAAGGCAGACGCCGTTTTCTTCCGGCAATAGAAGTTATCCAGTCCACTTAACACCCCTTCCCATAGTCCAGATATTTTTCACCACATTTTACAATAGTCTTGCACCCACCTGGGACGGTCCATGACTCCAATAGTTCAGCCATGGATAGACCCCAGTTGGTACCCCATCCCATTTTAGATTAAAGTTCTCAAAGGGGCCTCTGCGCGTTGGACCTGTGTCCCCCGTATGCCTTCCAAAGGACCGGACATCTTCCGCGCGGAAGATGAGCCGTGAATAAAATGAGTAAAATAGATCTAGTCCTTTCATTTTCTTTCTTCTTATTCTTTAAATTGTGCACTAAAAGAAGGCCTTTCTTCACTACTTACGTACCTAAAATCCATCGCCACATGTGACCCCATTCCTCAAGGTTATCTCTCAAAATCGCATACCGTTTCTACAGACATACCTAATAGGTACAAACTATAATACATACGAGCACCTAACATACATAATGAAAATGATTACTAATTAAATATGTAGCGCCCGCTTTGAGTGGTCGGAGGAAGTCACGGTCATTGACTCGCGATAAATACGATCATAGAAACAATTCTAATGGTCGAGAATCAGGATGTATAGTTGCGGATTTGAAATGTTTATCAGATTTCAAATTAGATTCCTTCTCACATCGTGCGCAATGACGTTTAAGATGTCATATCAACTTACATAATGGTGCCGATTCTGTTACGGACAAACTAAACTTAATTTAGGCTGTTGCCATCTTTTTCACGCTAATAAAATAAGAAAGAGACATACGTAAATAAGAGCTGTCAAATTTAGTTGAACTAAAAGTTCCATAAAAGACGACATTTAAAACCTGTCGGCTAAAAACACGGTGAAGTTCAAGGCGTAAACTAATTTGACATCTCTAACTTAGTTGTTGTCTATCACCGTCCTTTTCTCGCGCTATCTGTTGGTAAAAGATAGCAATTCTCTAATTTTAGTTTAGTTGGTGAACAAGAGAATCGGCACCAATGTATTAGTTTTTAAAATTGTGAAGCGTCGATTCTAGTAAAAAAGGATATTAACCACGTTTTCATGTTATGAACTCCTTTTTAGGTACGTATCTAGTCAAAAATTGTATCTAGAGCCAGTTTGATTGAATAGATTGATTTCTTTTTCTATGCTACCTAGCACATATCCTCTTTAAATTAACCTTTTTAAGACAATTTAAAAAAAATATCTTTGCCCTGTCAATTCTTTACGAGCGAACGTATGAAAAAGTAATGTGCAAGCAATTATAGACCTTAGGGTGGTAAACATTTCAAATCCGCGAATGTCCGCGACTGTATTTGTCTGATAAAATTTGCGTTTTGTTCACTTATAACGGAGAATTTACTGTTAGGTGCAAAAGAAATGAATATGCGTATGTATTAAATATTATTTGTTAACAATTTGCGTGTTATGAAAGTCATGGGAAAGAATGTGTGCCACGAGATGATCGAACTTGGTGTGATTGAGATCCATTCCGTCCACCAGTGGGACTAATAACACGGACACATATTTGGGTTCATATTCGTAATCATAATTGCAAGTAGACTGCACATCCAGTCGCAACTGTAAACTATGTAGCTGCCAAATGGAGTTTGAAGGCAATTGGCACAGTCTACCTATATCTTACTCCTTACAGTCGGTTAACGTAGAACATTGTCGCAGAGCAATCGTGCGGGGGGTTGCGGGGTGAAGGAGCGGAGGTTATGTCCCGAGTAGCCATACTGCATACTTGGGACATAACCTCCGCCCCTACATAATTTTGACATTTCATAGGACCTGTCAAATGTATGGGCGTTGACCCACTGTATGTAGTAAGTAGGTACACTGTGCAATTGGAATGTACCTATTCAGTGCAATTGCTTGACAACTGCCGACTGAATCTGCAGCTTACTTGCAGTTATGATTTCGAATGTGGAACGAAATATGTTTCAACAAACGCGGCGTTACTAGCTTCCTAGAGACTCTACTAACAAAATTAACCGCAGTAGAACCACGAGGCCTACTCCCTAAATCCGTCAACGAAGTTAGTCGCCCGTCCAAAAGTAGTCCGAAACGTAGGAGTGATCAAAACAAGTGTCAAGTTCAACTTTTCGAACGGGCAAAAACACATCGGTAGTAGGGACAACTGTCAAATCGTGTTGTCATTCATTCTTAGTTCGGGCCCCGAAATAATCGTGTGTCCGTACGTGATAGGGAGTAGGAAATGCTCGTAACTAAGGCCGAAACCACGGATTTTGTGGTTAGGGAGTAGACCCCCTGGACCGGTTGATATTATTTCTTATAACAACAACGAGATAACAATTAATTAACAGCCGTGATTGAGCTGATGTTCGAATGCGATTTTAAACAATTTTGTTAGTACAATTTGGCCTCCAGTCCGTAGGACTTCGCTTTTAAACTTTGATATACCATGGGTATCCATAGGTATCCATGAATAGTGTCTATGAGGCTTTCCCTAGATCGCGTTGACCGCTTTAATGAAAGATCTAGGCAGGAAAACTAAACGCCACTAAAATCAGCTAATGAACTCAACAATAGGTTAATTACTGGATGAATAGTAATAGTAAAACACTTTATATAACAATAATAATCCGAGAAAGTTATAATTTCCTTGAATACATAATCCCAATCGATTACATATTTATTTCCTTCAACATACTCTACCCACGCAAACGAAATTAAAGTAAACTATTTAAAAAAACTCACGAAAACCTTCTAATTTAAAAGCAAAACAAAACGACACACTCAGACATTCTAAAAAGCAATTACACACGCGCCCACGCATCGAAATCGTGAAACTTCGGGAAATCGAAAGTGGCCGAGGAATGACGATCCATTGTCTGTTATGATAAGTTCAAAGAATTTATTAGCACTTGGTGGAAACGGGTTATGGGATATACACCTATTTGCTTACTTACCTACATTAAGAAAGGTATTAATTTACAGCTGTGTAGGTAAACTGGTATAGCTATTAAAAGGTTTATTGAAGCGATACCACAGAAAACACATTCTACGGTGGTCCTACTTTGATTGGAGTAAATTGAATAAAGGGCAAAATCAGCTTGCTTGTTGGTAAAAAAAATATTAATTCTAATACGAAAGAAATAACGGAAGCGGAAAAGCTATCCTTTACCCTAGTTGAATTACCTACATGGCTTGCGCGTGATCATGAAATAGTTTCATCAGTTTGATTAAAGCAGTTTTTCTTTTCTATTGTGCTGCTTGTAAAAGATAATTTCTACGTATCCGGGCAATTATCTAGATTATGGACAATTATAGAGTTTAGGTCTCCAGCCAATGTACCTATACATAAAGGAAGCAGGTAACCAGCGCCGACCTACCAGCGCTTATCGGTACTGGTCCGTGCAGGTAACCGTTACATAAAGGTAGAAGCAGGGGCTGGCATTTTTTAACAAAAATACGCGTTGTTCCCTTGCAAATACAGCAACAAATGACTGGACAATTATGGAGACCTAAAGGGTCTCCAAATGTATACATAAAGGAAGCAGGTAACCAGCGCCGATCTACCAGCGCTTATCGGTACTGGTCCGTGCAGGTAACCGTTACATAAAGGTAGAAGCAGGAGCTGGCATTTTTTAACAAAAATACGCGTTGTTCCCTTGCAAATACAGAAACAAATGACGGCCTACCAGCGCTGATCGGAATTTGTCGGCGAAGTTCGGAGCTTGTCGGTCTTGGTGTAACTGCGCGGACCAGCACCGACAAGCGCTGGCAGTTCGGCGCCGGCAACCCGCTTTCTACGTGTTTAGGCACAATGGGGTGGAAGAAAAATACTTAACCTAAGCTACCTTATATTGCACTAACATCATGACTACTAGCAGCAACAGCACTAAAGGCGAGCTCTAGTGGGACTCGGACTTCGGCATAGGGCGTTGCTGGCGGGGGATTGGGCGAGACAGCTAGCTTAGAGCTGAACTATCGACGTGAAATGAAAGCAGCTGCAAGTTTGCAACATTTTATCTGTTTGTTTATGTAGACCTAAATCTAGTCTACAAACTATGTCGTCAAAACTAGAATAGCGAGCGAAGTCTAGTTTTTCACTAATCTCATATAAAATACAGTTCCGTGTTGACTGGCTGTGGGTTAAAAATAGTGTCATATCGAGTAACGGTCCCAAAGGGCTTGGAACTTCACGCTCATCATACAAATATTGGTGAGATCTAAATACAGCCTTATCAAGACCAATTAGGGTCGAGTTTTAGATAATTTATTTTAACATACGGGATCTTTGAACATTTCTTCTCAATGTAACCTTATCATCAGTTAGTAAGGTTTATTTTTAAGTAACAAGTATCCAAGTAGCAGTGTTCTTTGAAGTCGGTTTTCGTCGTTAAGCTGTTATAAGTGTTATGGCATTAATTTTGTGTGTAAAAGTGCGACAGTCTCACGATACGGGCAGATCGGTGACCGAGATTTTATTAAAAGAGGTAATATCGGTAAAATATGTGTTTCGTTTTGTTTTAAAACAGTCACGTTTGGTAGAACCGTTAGAGGTTAGCTTAAAAGTGTCAAAGCTGTCATTGAAGACAGGGGCCCCAAAATTACAAACGAAATTATTTCATTCGCTTAATTGAAAATATGGATCCATTAGAGGACGATATAATAATGGCCGATTCCTATGATTTACCGAGAGTTATTGGTTAAAATTTTGACTCTCATATCTTTATCAATAATGAAACTAAGACCCCCATTTACGAGTCTATTTATATACCAAGTTTGGCAATGAAAAATGCTACTTTTGGTAAGCAAAACGATTCGTTTTTGGCTAAGGAACCGAGCGTAAGGCTACAATACAAAAAGCAGGTAGTCCCCTGACTCACTTAAGCTAGGATAGATAGAATAGCGCTGTGTAATAATAATGACATCATTCATTATTAAATTTACTGCAACAATATCAAAACAAATTTAAAAATAATTATAACTTTTGCATGTTATACAAACCTTTGATCGTAAAACATTCATTTTGCGTTAAGAATCGATTTTAATACGGTTTTTTAACCGTTTGAAGAGATGGAAAAGAGAGAGAAAGCAGAATCACGATCAAAACTTCGTTTACCTTCTGTACAAAATTATTATAACCGGGCTATAAATACAGCCTTCACTTATAAACTTTCGGAGACCATTTTCAATTGTTTAATTAACTTCATCGTGAAATTTAATATTATCGGCGATATGGAAAGGTTAATCAACAATAAACATTTAAACCAGGGCCAGAAGTGAAGCAACAACAAAAAAGCTATAAAACAAATTGTTAATAATCTACATAAAAATGTTAAAAGCTATAACTTGTTTTACTGATAGTTTTATGTTACTGTGAAATCGGATAATGCATCCGCCTTGTTCATTTTATTGTTATATTTGTTTCTTGATACCTACATCGTGTATTTCAAGGACTTTTGTGGTCGGGTTTCCCTTTACATGGTAACTCTACCCTCATTTTCCGCAGAAAAAGAAAACTTTGCGCTTCTTTACGTTGTCTTTGTTATTATTTCACCACTACATGCAAGATATTCTGAGTCATAATTCCTTAAGAAGACTGCGAGAAATTTCCAGAACGTAGACACTTTTTTAAGCCTGATATACAGCATTGAGATTATTTTAGGCTAATTCTTTAGAAAAGAACTGCAGTGTTATCATTCCTGTAACCGATTCGTCAATTTTGATACTTAGTAACAATTTAGGACAGTGTTCCAGCCAGACATTCTCAACGCTCTTCTCCCTATGCAAACCTTTGCTTTTAACTATTTTATGGGGTGCATGAAAAGAGCCTCCACGAGTGACGGGCGCACCCTGGGCAATCAGCCCCGCTACCAACCTTACTGACTGGCTAATCTTTTCACCACAGCATGAGCTATTTTCGTATAGCTCGTGCTGACACTAGAGAAGAAGAACTAGACGGTAAGGATTGTGATCAGAGCAAAACTTATCCAGAAAAAAAAGTAACTATCTGTACATATCTCCCACAACTGACTGAAGTTAATAGGTTACTGTGCTAAGTCGAAAGGCTGACAACCTGTGAATATTCACGCACAATCATGATTTTTAAACCGAATACCGCATGTGGTTGTGAAGAATGCTATTGTTCTTACGGCCTTTTAAACTCGACCTAATGTTGAATCCGCTTCGAGTTTTTCGCAGCAAAAAGCTGGTATTGAACGTTCAGTATTTTAGTTTACAAATCTTGGTAGACACGCATAGCATGGAGTGGATGTTGATGATAAATTAAGGAAAGAAACGTGAGACGACGCGAATACAAATAGCAACATTGGTGCCGGTTCTCATGTTCACCAATTAAACTAAAATTAAACATTATTATTTTTTGTCATTTTCTTAATAAATCACAATACTATTCTGTAATTAGCTCGTGGCTAAATAATTACAGCCGCATAGACCGATCTTCCGGGTTAAGCCACGCTTGCCGAGGTTGGTCTGTGGATGGGTGACCATTTACCATAGCGAGTTTCCTCCGTGCCTCGGAAAGCACGTAAAGCCGTTGGTCCCGGCTGTCATTTGTAGATCTTTGACAGTCGTTACTGTTGGTCAGAAGCCAGAAAGTCTGACAACCAGTCTTACCAAGAGTATCGTATTACCCAGTTACTGGGTTGTGGAGGTCTGATAGGCAGTCGCTCCATGTAAAATACTGATATTCAGCTGCACCCGGTTTGACTGGAAGCCGACCCCAACATAGTTGGGAAAAGGCTAGGCAGATGATGATGTCTGTGTACCTTCATAAATGTAACATCTTTGTAAAACCATGTCTCTAGCGAATAAATGATTGAATTCTATTCTATTCTAACTATCTTTTACTAACAGACAGCGCGAGCAAAGGACAGCGATAGATAAAAACTACTGGTACTAAGATCAAGTATGTAACTAAGTTATACAGGGTGTTTGGCAGAACGTTGAACATACGAAAATGGTGGATAGGTGGGGTCATTTGCTACTTACTCAGCCCTAATTTATGTGGCCCTGGACACATTGATATTTAAAAAAAAATTTTTGCTTTCTTCTAGTTTCACCACTTTCTTAACTTTTAATCTTTAATGTTAGCTAGAAAAAAAGTTATGAGTCCTCAAACTTACAGAAAGATGTAAAAAATACTTAAATCTTAATTTCAACTTGCATTAAAAAAAAAGACCAGGGGGCCAGGGCCAAATAAATTAGGGCTGAGTAAGTATCAGATGACCCCACCTATCCACCATTTTCGTATGTTCAACGTTCTGCCAAACACCCTGTAGATGTCAAACTAGTTTACGGCCCTGAAACTTCACCGTGTTTTTAGTCGACATGTTCTGACGTTACGTCTAAATTTGACAGCTCTTATTACGTCCGTCTCTTTCTTATTTAATCAGAGTGAAAAAGATGGCAATAGCCTCAATTACGTTTAGTTTGTGCACAACACAGCATCATTGACAATGGAATTGACAATCCATTCTTCCTAAAATGAGACAAGGAATTTAAGACAAACATTATTTACGAGATTCCGGATTCTTACCCAGCTAAGTAGAACCTCACATTAAGTTAACGTATAAGTAAACTTGAAAACCAATAAAACCTAGCACTTTCTACAGTAAACCTCTCGAAATCATTACTTGTTTCAAGTATATTGGCAATAAACAAGTGAAAACATCAAACGATAAACAAATTAACGAGGAAGACTAATCTTTTGACACGTGTTGAAATGTTTCTTTTTATAGTTTACTTGATTATGCAAACTATCTTGAAGCGATATGCGATTGAATGTATTAGATTTTATTCGGGTTTAGTGATGTACGCACGGGTATACATATACCTATCAAGCTACAGATCCAGTATGACCTGATCTCGCATTGTGTAGGCTTTCCGTACAATGAGAGGTCAGCTTATATTGGTGCATGCTTGATATGGCCGTGCGTACATCAATAATTGAGATTTATTTGATCATCAAAATGAATTGTCTGCAAGTTTTCTCTTTTTTTTTGATATGTTAAAATATACTGTTGCTTTTTACAAAGTTATTTACTTATGTGTTGTGAATTTTTGGCCAAATTTTTGACATGTGTTTTTTAGTATTGAATTTTATACAAGTTTATTTGGGGCACATTCTAGTAGTAATTTTGGCTGTATTCAATTTGGCAGTAAAACTACATTTCAAGTAAACAGATGAAAAGATTAACGAAGATTACAGAGCACAAAGCAAATAATTGAGCAATATGAATAAGCACAATTAAAAAGGGCCAGGTTCTCGACTGAACAGTTTCCAAGGTGAACCAGTTTGGTAAAACAATACACTCGACTTACGCCATAAAACGGTCCATAGCTCCTGATATGTAGGAGTATGACGTCATGTAAGTAGAACGTACGAAGTTCCTACTTGCCTTTATAGGTACTATCGAAAGAGTTCGAATGAAATGAAACCTGTGTGTATTAAGAATTTATTTAACGGAGTTTGACTATTCGTATTTATTACAAACTTGAGGTCTCCAGCGGCTTCGTCCGCGTGTATGTCGTTTATCTCGTATTCCGTATTTTTCGGGATAAAAGTAGCCTATGTCCTTCAGACTATCTCTGTACCAACTTTCATCAAAATTGGTTCAGCGGTTTAGGCGTGAAGCGTCACAGATAGACAGCGTTACTTTCGCATTTATAATATTAAAAATGATTCCTAAAATGATTCCGTAAAAAACCTTTAAAAAGTTCTTCAGTGTGTTGCAAGACCTGAGTTGTTAATTTTGAGGGGATTGAATAATAATTTTAAAAGCATTGGGTAAGGTTATGGGATAAAAAAAAGAAAAAAAATAATCTGTAGCTCGATTAATATTCGAATTACTTTGATATTTGTTTAAAATATCATTAACATCTTGGGTTTTAACATTATAATTGTTTCAGATTGTTTTTATTCTTGTGTTATAGTTTGAGTTTTCATTTTCATAATTGAAATTCTAAACTAAAGGTAATAAAGTTCTTAATTTTCGAATATTCACACAACTTCTTCTTCTCTCGTGTCAGCACGAGCTACACAAAAATAGCTCATTGAATGCTGTGGTGAAAAAATTAGCCAGTCAGCAAGGTTGGTAGCGGGGCTGACACGCAGTGCAAACGCCTCTTCTCATAAAGAGAAGGAACGATCATTTAACACCACGCTTGCTCACTGCGGGTTGGTGAATTGAGACCATTAAGTCCAGGTTTCCTCACGACGTTTTCCTTCACCTTATAACGGATACATTTTTTTTATTTTTAATCGTATCTTATAATAACATAGCTGACAAAGCTAAATGCATAACGGTTTAGGCCGGTCATAGCGCGCAATGAGCTTAATTGGCTAAAGCAAGCTGTGCATCAATAAAGGGCTATTGTGTGAATTGACGAAGGGCCGACATTAGTGGGTCGATAGAAAGCGGGGAAGGACAGACAGACAACCATGTGTTCAGATAACATTCAATGGAAAATGTTACGACTTTCCAATCGAGAAAAATAAAGAATGACCACGATTTACATTGCATTGCCGTGAATTTTGGAAGATGGCAAATCACTACATAATATAAAACAAAGTCGCTTCTCGCCGTCTGTACGCTTCGGTCTTTTAAACTATGCAACAGATTTTGATGCGGTTTTCATCTTAGTTTAGGTAATTACTTCAGGAAGGTTTTAAACTAAAAAACGTACCCGAGCGACGCCGGAGCGGGTCGCTAGTCATCATCATCTGCCTAGCCTTTTCCCAACTATGTTGGGGTCGGCTTCCAGTCGAACCGGATGCAGCTGAATATCAGTATTTTACATGGAGCGACTGCCTATCAGACCTCCACAACCCAGTAACTGGGTAATACGATACTCTTGGTAAGACTGGTTGTCAGACTTTCTGGCTTCTGACCAACAGTAACGACTGTCAAAGATCTACAAATGACAGCCAGGACCAACGGCTTTACGAGGCACGGAGGAAACTCGCTATGGTAAATGGTCACCCATCCACAGACCAACCTCGGCAAGCGTGGCTTAACCCGGAAGATCGGTCTATGCGGCTGTAATTATTTAGCCAGCGGAGCGGGTCGCTAGTAAGGAAATAAAATAATGTTCGGAATTTGATACCTACTTACAGTAGATTGTTGCCTTTGCAAATAAATAGCGCTGACCTGCCACGAACTGCCAAAATATAATGAATAATTAGCCCATACTGTCCAACGTCTGGACACGGGCCTCTTCTCAAAATAAGAAGGGGTTAGGCCTTTTTCCATCACGCTGGCCTGGTGCTGGTTTGCGGACTTCATTTTCTTTATTTTATAGTTAATTTTGTAGTTAATTACAATGCCTAGCAAGACAGATGATAACGGATCTCATGGCTATGCTGACTTTGATAAGGAAATTTAGTACTGTGATTGGCCCTGACCTGATTGTGTTGAAGAACGCACGAAGAGTCTACCTAAACAATATTCTCCAGAGATGTAGTAAAACTTTTTTAAATTTTTCCTCTTCTCTCGTGTCGGCACAAGCTATAGGTACGAGAATAACTCATGCCGTGGTGAAAAGATAAGCCAGTCAGCAAGGTTGGTAGCGGGGCTGACTGCCCAAGGTGTGCCGGACATACAAAGATAACAGTATTAACATAATGACAGATAGTTGGCCCATAGCCAGTATTTATCACAACGAAAGTTTAAAATGATACTCCGTGAATTGAAAAATCGAGTTTTAATCTTCAAGCAGATAGATAATACGGTAATAAAAATTAAATGCTGTTCGTTGGTAAGCGGATCACTTGGGGTGCTTGAGCTGCATCACGGCTGGACCGATTTGGCTATTTTTCTTTTCAAATGTTTGTATTTGTCCGAATTAGGTTTTTATCGGAACATAAATTGGAAAAGTTTCCCGGAAAATTGGCAAATTCGGGAAAAACTGAAAGTAATTTTTTCTGTGGGATTTTTGTAGGACGGGACAACGTCTGTCGGGTCAGGTAGTATAGATAGATTTATTTAATAATGATAGTATACGCTGTGTCACTTAGATTTAATATTTTTACCTTTCACCTAAGTGTTACCATGTTTTATACAATTAATTATATTCTATTCAAGATTCCGCTCTTATCAAGGGAAAGTGTCTTCAAAGGTCAGTAGAAAATTTGTGAAAAATACAAACAATGACTCATTACCTAATTCTATTTAATGGCTATATCGCGTGTATTTTAAACACGTTGGAAGACGTTACAAAAATTAAGTGTTACAATTAATTTTTGTCAAAATGTCGACTATTGTGATATAACAAATGCTCAAACAGAAAGATTGCTGTAAGAGAGACTCAGACGTGGTGAAAGTTTGTAAACTGTTAATAATTTAGTCGGTCAGTGAAAACAATGCTATTGGTCAAAAGTCACGACATTGGACGCGTTGTGTAAAATGTTTTGTAAACAGTTTTATTAATGTTATCATTATTAGTTACGTGTTCGCGCAATATATATATAAGCTAAAGCAGTACCTCAACTTACTACAATCGCCTAAATTGACACAGTCACACAGACTCGCGCTGTATACTGAGTTTAATGCACTCTTTGTAATGTACTTATGACAGCCGTGACTGACTGCATTGTGAAGCTCACTTAGAAGTATTGTTGCAGTGCGTGTCTGTATGCTATACTATACATATAATAATATGTATAGGTACATGTATATCTACTGTGGTCTTCGTCTTCTGCATTTGTTTTACGTGGGAAATTATCATGCCCACAGTGTCGGAGAGGAGCTCGTGGCTAAATAATTACAGCCGCATAGACCGATCTTCCGGGTTAAGCCACGCTTGCCGAGGTTGGTCTGTGGATGGGTGACCATTTACCATAGCGAGTTTCCTCCGTGTCTCGGAAAGCACGTAAAGCCTTTGGTCCCGGCTGTCATTTGTAGATCTTTGACAGTCGTTACTGCTGGTCAGAAACCAGAAAGTCTGACAACCAGTCTTACCAAGAGTATCGTATTACCCAGTTACTGGGTTGTGGAGGTCTGATAGGCAGTCGCTCCATGTAAAATACTGATATTCAGCTGCATCCGGTTCGACTGGAAGCCGACCCCAACATAGTTGGGAAAAAGGCTAGGCAGATGATGAGTGTCGTAGAGTCATGAACTCCCAGGGCAAGGATTAAAAACGCCCCCCAAAAAATCACGCTAAATAAAAAAGGCATTTAATTAAGAACTTTGAAAAACATTAAGGCAATAACTATTTTATCTGATAAATGTAGCTCACAATCTCCAGACATAATTCATTTGGATTTAAATCAACATCACAATTTAGCGCGACATCTGCTGCTGATTTTTTCAATTACATTGAAATTATGTATGTATTAAGCGACCTAATTTGCGCCCCTTTAGGTTCTGCGCCTCTGGCAGCCGCCCTTATGTACGCACTAGTGTACCTAGTATCTAGATATGACACTTTGCCCACTCTGCGAACGACAGAGGGTTAACCCAAACGAGTACCTACCTAATACAATTTCTAAACCTTCTGTACCGTTACTTTTAATTTACAGTTAAACTATTCTTTCCATTTTGGAAGTTCATTTTTTTCTAGATTTTTTTTAATTACGTACCTGCCTACTCGAAGCAGGAAACAAAAATTTCAATTGAAAGTAATTGATCATAGCATTTTTTTAATACAAAATCTTTGTTCTTTATATTGGCGAGGCACTAGGAAACATTTCCATCATTACTCTTAAAATCAAAGTCTAAGGACACGCAGCTTTCATACTACGTATGAAATCATACATCGTCGAGTCATTGAGTCATCATCATTGATACTTGGTCAGGGTCACTGTCAATACGTCATCAATCTTGCACTTGATTTATTGAAGGTCGCCAATTCGGACTATCAGGAAGGTAGAGTTTTTAGTGATAAGGAAAATAAATAGCCTTATTTGGGTTGTAGGAAGTGGTTGACGCGGCCTAGGATGGGTATTGGACATAACATCCATTGTTTACAAATCACCAATGTCAGTCAATTTATTCCTTGCTTGCTTTCAATGTAAAGTACCTGAGTAGACAGTACGAGTCGTATATTCTTATAGATATTATTAAAATAAAGAAAGCTCCAATCAACCTTGAATGTAGCTTTCGCAACTCCCACGGGGAGACCGGTTCAAATAAGGAACTTAAAAAGCGGCGCGTGCGCACTGTCCGAACAACGTGCAGGCGGCTGGTATGCCAACATTCCACTGCTATAATAGCAATCGTAAGTAAATCAAACCATTTCGGAAATTGATTCGGTATTTCAAATCGTAACCATAAGCCCGGCTAGCTCAGTCGGTAGAGCATGAGACTCTTAATCTCAGGGTCGTGGGTTCGAGCCCCACGTTGGGCGCAACTTTTTGTGTTTTCCTCTGATTTTTATTAATCAGTAAGAACACGTGACAGTCTTTACTGTAACCGCAGAAGCGTGTATTTGAAATAAGAGACGCCACATAAAAGCACGCGAGCGTACCAACATTATCGATAGTTAGCGAACCCGCAAGGTTTAGATAAGATAATAAATATAAATATTTGCTAGTACTTAAAGGAAGCGTAAAGAAATATTATTTTGATAATTTCGTCGTGGTGCTAACAACATCGACCTTGATTTTGGACAAGAACTTTCTTCCACGATCTCACATTATCATAAAATGTGTAGCAATTTTTAATAATGACTCACGAGCAATGATGGAAAGTGCTCGATAATCGACTAATGATATCGACCCGATTCCGCTCAATATTAACGATCAAGATTCCAATCAAATGACAGATGTTAAGCTTATTATTTTGATGTTGACATTAAGAATTATCGACAGTTTGTTAAACACTTTCTACACCGTACCGATCTTTCTCCGTCTCCGGAGTGTGCGAAATTATTTGTTTAATGAAAGTAAATTATAATAAAGTTACCGTTTTAATTTTAAAGTTGTCAACATTATTATGATAAGTTAATCGTGGGGCGATTCGATCACACCTTTCTAATACTGTTTTAAAATCGCCTTAAAAGGCGATAAAATTTAAGTCGCATCTACTTGATCGTCAAATTAAATAAAATTTGTTTTAAGTGTTTAATGTGTTACCCACTTTAAAAATGTTATAAGTTAACGGTTAAGTATTGTGCCAGCCCCCCTTAAATATTTATTTTATTTTAATTTAATTATTTATTTTTAAAGTGAATAAGTATATATCTAAACATTCTGTGAATATTTCAAGCGTCTACCTATTGCCGTTATCAACATCGAACAAAAACGAGCAAAAAAATCACGTTTGTTGTATGGGAGCCCTCTTAAATATTTATTTAATTTTTAAGATTTTTAATTTTTAATGTTTTTTAGTATTTGTTGTTATAGCGGCAACAGAAATACATCATCTGTGAACATTTCAATTGTCTAACTATCTCGGTTCATGAGATACAACCTGGTGACAGACGGACAGATGGACGGATAACGGAGTCTTAGTAATAGGGTCCCGTTTTACCCTTTGGGTACGGAATCCTTAAAACGAATGAAAAGGTAATAAAATACTAGTAACATATAGGTACTAGATTAAAAAGTGAGTAATCTTAGAACAACTTAACATTTATAAAAGAATGCCCATTCCCTAAAGACATTATTGAAAGGCATATTACATAATATCAATTTCATATCAGTACTACCTACCGTCCGCGAGGCCTAAGCTGAGCTTTGCATTTGTGTGAGAATGAATGCAGACGCGTTCTTTGCTTGGTTTAAACCGGTTTATACTGCTTTTTGGCAATCGATTCTATGTGCACTCACACAAATGCAAAGCTCAGCTTACGCCTCGCACATTGTACAAGTGGTTGATATAGTTGGCATTTTGTACTAAATTACCACAGCGGGGAGCAAAACGATGCACTATGAATAGCATTATAGATCTTGCGACCATTTTACATAACAATCCGTGATTCAGGGATCACTTGTTATTAGATAATGCTGTCATTTTTCATCATTAGGCTCTGTCTCTTGTTGTTTATTAGGTAATGTTTATAGACAAAGCGGATCATGAATAAAAGATGCAAACAATAATCGTTTGACTCTAATCTGCCGCTGTTTAGTCCATTCAAGAAGGATTTGTAGCAATCCGGATTGGATTACGGTTGTTTTAAAGTTGAATAAGGTATTACTTAATAGGTGCAGTGCAATAATATTGTTTGATTTATTTCTGTTACGACATTACTAGAAATTCAGTAGGAGTTAGTGCGTGAAGTTGCAATACGATATGTCACGGGATCGTCATTTACAAGCACGCTTATGAATTAATAGAAAAGGAAACAGTTAAAAATTCAGGTTAGATTTTTTCTCCATTGATTTTCCAGCTTTTGTCAGAGTAGTTTATTTAGACATTAAAGTAACTTTCTGTAGAAATACTGACAATTGTCAGCCTTTAGTTAGAAAACAAGGCACAATCTCATCAAAAATTAATCTCTCAACAAGCTGAATTAGTCATTAACGCCATCTTGTTTGCTAACGCGGGAAAGCAAATAGCAGCTTCAAGTTCTTGCGATGTAGACCTTCAACATGGCTGCAGTATTCCGTTTGGCGCCGTTGGTTCCATCGGAATGTTAATTAAATCCCCCGTGCTTGTAGGTACTGCTTGTATCAATGCAAAAAATAAAAGGTCGGAGGCACGCGCTCTGCAACGGACGTGCACGTCAAGGGTTGTGTTTTTCTAGCCAGAAAAACAGTTGGAACTAGTTTTACAGATTAAGTTGAATAATCGTTCTAGTTTTTTGCTGCTGTTCGGCTGCTAACGACTAGGTTGCTCGCGACCGTGACCGATGTAGCAGTTGAAATGGCGGGAAGCGATAGACGGTTAATAAATCGTTAAGTTATTCGTAAAGTACTAGTGAAGTTTAAATCGACTCAGTTTAACAGAAGGTTAGTCTGAATGGGGTTTTTAATCCGTGGGCCACTTAAAGTTTCACTAATGACTGTTTTAATGAAGTGTTAAAATTTTGCTAATTTTTATGAATAAATATTCATATTTTAGTTTTTTTTTTAAATTTTTTTTCCATGCTTTAGTTACGAATTCAGAAATGGAGTTTCTAATCCGTGACCCCAAATATGACCTAAAATGTAAACACAGCTATTTATATCTGAGAACAGATAGATTTTAGCGTATTTTTATGAAATCTTTGAACAGCTTTTAAACTATTGACTCTTGGTTAAAGTTGTAGAACAAAAGGTATTCATTATTATAGGTACTTTTTACACCCTGTCGGATTAGTACCCCCTTTCCAACTAACCTTGTATAAGTGATTACACTAATGGATTAAATTATAAAACAACGCATCTTATAATGTCTAAAGTATTTTATTATCATCATCAACACTCGCATAAATACTACAGCTTTTTAAACGCCACTGAACACTACATGAGAATATTATTAAGTTACGCAATGATATAATAATAACTCAATAAATTACCTCTAAAGGTGTCATTTGCAAAGATTTGCATCCATCTTCTAATTTATAGGCATCATCAGTTCTACTCAGGGATCATTAACTTAATGACAACGATTTATCAGCTACTACTTCATTGACTTCTGTATTCTTAAATATGTTGTTGCTAGTAACAGCTTTAAGGTTCAAACATTGCTTACCGTCTCAATTGGTGCCAATTCCAAATGTTTGTAGAGAGAAAATGTTTCCGTCTATAATTGGTAATTCATTTAAAATATCATGATACTATTACTATTGATAGCTCATTTACCAAATTCGGTTTAAAAGAGAGTGGAGGCGACTGACTTCTATAATATCATCATCATCATATCAGCCTATTGCCGTCCACTGCTGAACGTAGGCCTCCCCCAAAGATCGCCAACCATCCCGGTCTTGGGCAGCCCGCATCCATCCGCTGCCAGCCACCTTTTTCAAATCGTCGGTCCATCGTGCCGCAGGGCGTCCCACACTACGTTTGCCCAAACGCGGTCTCCACTCTATAATATAGGTATATCTATAATATAGGTATCTATAATATAGGTAAACTAATTTAAAAGACAATCGTGACTTAAAAATTGAACTGTAATCAGCCTAAATCTAACTGTTCTGTTCTGGTTCTGTTCAAATAAATACTTTTTATTATTATTTTTATAGTAGTTTGGGTCAAATATCGGTCAATCTTTCAACCGTTTGATGATGATTGTTAAAGTATGCTTTGTTGTCGTACTTCATGAAAATGTTCCCCAAGTATTACTCGTGTCATTAGGCTATTTATCCTTATAACAAAATTAATCATGTTCCCCTAAGGGTGGATTTTATCAAAGTTAAATAGGCTATTTGAGTGAAATATTTCACGTTTAAAAAAAATCATATACAAAAGTTGTCAAAATTTCAGATATATGCCTCTGTTAAAGTTTTCTGACGCTAGTAAAAGCTGCCCTAAGTATTTTATTTAAATTAACGCAGTACATCGTAACAAGGGCTAATAAGGTTGCGAATCGATTGTTGCTAAGTAACCCCTATCACAACACCGTCGGATGACGATTGTCAAGTGCGTTATGTGCAGTTGTAATTATATCATGGCTATTATGAGTCATGGCGCATACGTTGACTGCAATCATTGCAGGTTATGGCATGGAACATGATTTCCTGTGAAGTATGCGATTAATTTTACTTTTCCTCTTTCTTCTAGATTATGATTATATTTTTTAGTAAAACGATTAATAAAAGACAGACGTTTGGCTGCTTTTGAAAATTCATGTCTTTTTTCATTATTTTTGTCTAAGGTGGCTTTTGTAGTTGTGAATCTTCAGTGCTGGTCTAAAAGTAATCTATTGGCATTTGCCGAATAAAGTAGATACTGATTTCAACATTTCAGATTGGTTTCTCCAAAATTCTAATAATAACAACAAGTCATAAAACATTTAACTCAGATTGCAGTACAGAACAGGAACCTAGTTAAGCTGATACACATCGTTCTTACACCATAGAGAAGGCGACCCGTGCGATATTTACGGTGTTGAACACGCCAGTTTTGCGCAAGCGCAGCCGACAGACAGACACACAGATATACGTTGCAGGAAATTACAACGACAACACGCGAACAAAATGATAATCAAGTGAATTGATTTTAAAATGGAAACTTTGGACATTTAGTAATGGCCAATGAATATTGATATTTAGTGGTAGAAATAGCTATTAGTTACCACAATTTAGATGCTGGTTGAAGGAGACTAGTATATCTTAAGAGTTCTTCAACCAACAACTTATTTAGATAGAAATAATGCAATGTGAGATAGCAATGAATATCTATTATTATCTCAAGATTTCAAATCAACAAAATCTGCTAAAGAAGAAAAAGTAAAAGTAACAATTTACAGTTAGAGAGAATTTCAAAAATGTACGTGTCGTTGTTTTCCTGTAACTTGTAACAAGAGAAAATATATTAATAAATATAAAAATATTTTAAACTTAACTACATTTGTTAACGTCATAATAACTTAAAATTAAAGTTAAGAACTGCAATGATAAATTACAACGAAAATAACCATTTAGTTAAGAAGCGTTTATGTAAACGTTTGCAGTGAGAACGCTGCAATTAACGAACGACAGTACAGATTAACTCTAGACGGATGTTGGTTGGTGAGTTTTCTTATGTAAGTGAAGCAGAAAAATGTATGTGAACGTATAATTATGATGTACAGGATTATCGTGAGCTTACTTAAGCAATAATAGGACCACATGAAAATGAGTTGCGAGTCAATGAAATGACAGAATTATTGTTACAAAAATAAAATCTTTCCGACTGTTGAATTTATTTGGCTGGAATAATATTGAGGGGGAAGGAATCCTTCTCATGCGTAGAGCACGTGACAATATCCAGACGACAACATTCCCCAGATATTATAAACACAAAAACATAATATTAGAACTTCAATAATGACGTACAACATTACATTTGCTTACATCAAGCCCTCAATAAATCAACGTTATCTCTGTCATAAGGAAGTCGAAGTTATAATAGCCCTCACTGATAACAACTAACAAAGGAAGCCAAACAAACACCTATTGAAAATAATGTTCATGAAATTTCTAATCCGTTACTTTAATACTGCTGTCAGTTCGAAAGGTTTAACAGGAATAATATACGTCATTGACACAAAAGATACGTCAAATGTGATGAACTGTGAAACTAATAAGACGAGAACAAAACGTATGAGACAGTTGACATGGACAGTACTTATAAAGATGAAGTATAAGCTTAGGAGCTGAACTGACAAGCTATCAAATACTTCATTAATCTTGCACGAGTTTCTTTAGCCTGTTTATTGAAGCTACGTGGATTGGAAAGGCTTAAAGCATTTTCACGCTCTAATCGAGTTGTACCTTGCAGGATTAAGACTAACATGCTGAATTCTAAAATTGCTTTTGGTCTATCAGTCAGTATTATAAGACCAGTTGAATGTTATAATGTTGGGATGGCAACCAGATTATAGAGTTTGTTCTATAATCTTCAGAAATTATATCGGAGCACGTTTATATCAATATTTATATCGTCTTTATTATTATGTATATTCTTTAATAGTTTATTCATATTATACAGTCTTCCAGTTTTAATTTCACTGTTAATTTCAGCAGTTACATAACGTCAGACTGATTAATTACTCATTTAAATATTAGATCACCTCTGTTAACAGGTGTTTGCGTGATTTATTACCAGAAACTTATTAAAAAAACATAGTTTCAAAAAACATGTTTTTTAAATTCTATAATTTGAATCGTAATTGTGAAAGAGATAACAATTTAATTTAGAGTTCTATTTGTCAGTTGATATCCGATTCTATTAAGACTAAGTTGAGCCTATTCATCTTGAATAGTATTTAGATATTGCCAGATAAATGTGGGAAAATGACAATATTTGAAAGCACATATGCCGTCAGAATGATTAAAAAAACTATCTCATTCGGAACTGGAGTTCCTGTCTTAAATGTTTCCTTACTAGAAAACTATAATTAATATAATTACATAATATATGCAATTAAAACCAACAAAATCTATTCATTCATAACGAGCCATAACGACTCGACAAAACATTAATATTACGAAATCGAATAACGAAATCTAGCATTTAGAGAAATTTTGGAAATCTGGATCAATAAATCACTCTCAATCGGTGCAATATTAATGATCTGGTGAAAGACATAATAGATTACGATCGTGATGATAATGATCCGATTATGTCACGAACTTGACATGCTAATTTAGAAATGAAGAAAGCAGAAGAATATATTTTTAAAACGAGTGACGAAAACAAATACTTAAGACTTGGTCTTGTCAACACTTATCTATTGGAATCTTAAAACCAGTACGTTGCTACACATGGTTTCAAGTGGTTCCATCCATGTTGGGCTTTTGGGTTCATTTTAAGTGCATGAGAAAGGAAAAAAAACGTATTTCAAGTTGGGAAAGAAGAAATAAGTTGTAACTTTTAATGTCGTAAGACAAAATAATTTGTAATAAATGTATAATTTATTTCTTACAAGTTTGTAACGCACAAGTGCTGTTCTGCTAAGTCCATATTTTATCTCCGTCTGGAATAGGTCATAGGCAAAGTAGATATTATTATAATCTAACGTCACAGGCCCAGCAAATATTTTCAAAAATAAATATAATATTGAAAATAAATTTTAGTGACCAACTTCAACCTAAAAAATCATTCAAAATAAATTAAAATCATTCTATTTAATACATAGTTAACTAAGGCATCATGTAATTCAGTTTTATGAACCATTCTATCCACAGAAATGACATTCAACAATGCTTTAGAAAATATTTTATGCATGTAAGATTAGACTGCCCCACATATTTATATGGAGAAAATTCTATATTGTTCTGTTTCTTGGCCACGACTACAAGCTTAACTTTCACGTAAGTAAGTATGTTAACAAGAAATATATCATACACGTACGTTGTCACCAGTAGTTTATTGGTGAATCTTCTTAGTTAATAATGAGGTTAATAACTTTACAATGATAAACTATTGTGGGTGAATTATTTATATTTTATGGCCGGATCAGTATGGCTGGCCTTGATTTTCTATGGGTCTGCGATCATTTTCTCTTGTAAGACGAGGCTGTAGCAACATTGTATAAATTAATCCCACTATTCCCATTTTATTAACGGACACAAGGCCAGTTAGTACAAAAACGTTTGTGTTACTTATATCGCAGGCTGCTGGGAAATAGAATGTTTCTCCATAAAAATTAACACTAAAAATGCTCCATACTATCACAACCATATTTTCAAACAAGTCTTTGTAGCGTAGCAGGTTGCTTTTAAAAGTAGTAACACCATAAATCACATTACTGGTATTACTTAATATTGAATTGAAGTCAATCGATCTATAGAATCAGACAATTGCATGTTTTGTTCCAACTAAGTAATTAAGATTGCACCATTGTTAAACAATAAACAAACTATAATTTTAACGCCATAACAGATTATCAAGTCCATTGACATAGTTCAAATTTGTTTATTACTTAACGTTTAAATACTATTTCAATAAAATTGTTTTGATTGTGTAAGATTTGTTATTCATGAGACTGTAATACTTGCAGCACGTGCAAAGATGTTGATTAAGGTATAAATAGGTTGCCGTAGTGCCCGGAGCAACTTTTCACCGGTTACTGTACTTATTATTAACTTTAAGCCTGATGTGTAGGCCGGTAATAACTTTAATGTATTCAAGGGATACGAGTATGGTGTACAGTTAATGATAATTCATCATATCATATCAGCATGCTAATTGGTTAACCATCCTAAACGATTTTGATTAGGTCACTTTTGTTTTAGGGACTTTAGTTATAATTACTGCCCATCAACCACATTTAATAGCGTGATAATTTGTACCCTATAACTTGACCTGCTCTTTAACGGACATTTTTGTCTTCATCTTCAACTAAATCTGCTCAATAGTACTGGCGTTGAGCTCAAACATACACATATAAACAGACAAACAGATAGAAATTTTAAAAACTTCTATTTTGGCATTACCTAGTATCGTTTCTACTACACCTAGCAATTTTTTTTTCAATATTCTTCTTACTATAAATATTTTACTTCGTTACGATTTAATATAAGTGTAGATATTCGTAATTTCGATTTGTCATGCAGTGTATACCTACATTGTTCTAGTTTTAATGTGATGTTTCTTTCTTTCTTGTCGTCCTGCCCTTGCAGTTTAATCGGTGCTAGTGGTATTTTTACGAAGTTAACAGACGGTTTTTTTTAAAAGCCCAATGAATCTACAACACGCAAGTGGAGGCATTGAGGGGATTTCCAAAATGTCTTCAACATTCACAGTGACACATAAATATTGCGTTTGTAATTGTTTGTTTCATTTGAATGTAGTAAAAGACATGGCAGGGTTTGCCTTTTATTGTCCTTTTTGACTTTATTATTGAAGTCCCTTTGTGTTTCTTCGATATAAATTAATGTTTGCTTTTCAGATTTATTGTTGCGTGAGCTTTATATAAATAAGGTTGAGTCCTTTATTTAACAAATTCACATTCATCTATTAGTATATTTTTATTTGCACTTGAACAAGAACTTAAGTTTTATTTCAGAATCTGTTTGATCTTCATCAAATCTGGAAATAATTTTTGGTCTCCATCCGAATGTTGGCGTTGCGACTAATTGATTAATTTGGCATTTAAGAATAAGAATAAAAAGAATTTATCAAATTATACGTGACGGGCTAGATTTTCTTTTTAAAATCAATTAAGTATACTAAAATTTATAATAGCAATGGGAAATTGAGGAGTTAAATTAGATTCTGAACGCGTTACCTCAACCAGTATTACAAGTACTTTTACATTGATTAAATTATAGCCGCTTCACTTGTTCTATAGAAATCAATTCTACGAAAAAATGTAACCGGTCTCAATGTTTAACATAAAAGCTTATACAATACGTAAGTAGAGCTAAGTTGTAACTTGTACGGCTTCCAAGTGAGCGGATCCGTTTAAAACTATCGATCTGTTCCGTTTTGGGTTGCTTTGTTATGTAACCTATCATTTCGTTGCTTTCTTTGCCCTTTAATATTGAGAGTTGCTTTTGATAAAGCTTTATTATCTGCTTTTGTAACTCTGTTTCTTGTGTCTTCATGAGCATAAATGTTTCATGTACATTTTGCTTACAAAGATTTGAATTCATGATATTTATCTTTAATTACCTTGTTCGGACATGCATATTCACGTCGCTTCATGAATCATCTAAATAGCATTAATCAAAATGCCTAATTTAACAATTTCATGAAACTTGTTACATACGTTTAGTCTTGTCCTGTTAAACACGAACTGCAAACCAGAATGAGCAATTTGTAATTCTAATTTATATAGCAATCACTTTTAAAATATGTTTTGGCTTCGTCACAGAACCCTGGCTAGAATGTGGTGTACACAGAGTAAGTAGCAGGAGGAGTGACAACTACTTACTAACTACGTTACTACAGTACGTACTACAGTAACCAATAAAAATAACATTGGATGAGGTGATGGCGACGCGCTTCTTCCCCTCTGCATTTCACAAGAACTATGCGAATGAGCACTCTGCTTACTTTCGTCTCCGTGTAACCGCGGCAAGTTTCTCGCGCGGAAAATTAGATGGGCATATAAACGATACAATTTATTTTATTAGGTCACATGACGATCTGTGCGTATGTAAATCTGTGTGAAATTGCAATGAAATAGGAACGAACGTTCAACTGGAATGATTGAGAAATGCACTGCCATTTCTCGTATGGCTCCGTTCCACATTCGTTGTTTGATGTTGTTTTACAGAGTTTGTGTGTATTTAATTTGTGACTGCTATTTTAAAGTATTTCATAATCATACGTTGTTATTCTATGTATATGAGAGGCGACAACGAAATAACGATTCTTCCCATTAAGAAAATGCTTTTAAAACATTGAAGGAAGTCCAACAACATGGCTTATAACAAGCGTATAAATAAAAACCAATACGTTTTTGAATTTAGAATTTGGTGTATCCTTCATTTTTAATGTAGGAATTTTGTTTTTGTTTAAATCCCAATTACCTCCAGTACTGTTTTCACCTCCCACGTCCTAAGTTCGTATTTTTCGTTTAGTTTTTAGTCTTACGCAGTTTAATCTTAAGCCATCTATTTCTTCACCAGACCATTGTGAAGCCCGCCGTGTTGAGAAATGTAACAGAAGAAATGTTGAAAGATTCTACCGTCACTACAATTAAGTGCGTGAAGATGGAAGATAGGAAGTTTTAGGTAAAGCGGGTTAATGCAGTTTAGAATCGTCAAGATATCTTAAAGGTTGAATTGAAATTAATTTGATTGAAGTGCGTTACGAAGATAGAAACGTAATAGGAGCATTGAGTTATGATGCAAATATGTTACAACTTACAAACAATGTTTCAATCAAAACAACAAAAACAATATAACAATAATAACAACAATAGAATACGTTTAGTCAACAAAGCTGTTTGCTGTGTTAGCACAGTTTATATTGTAAACAAAACTACATTACTATTACGTTGTAGACCAAACTGCTAACAAAGTCAATAAATCAATCGTTCAAGTAAACAATAAAATATTCACAATAAAAAAAAAACGAATCATAAAGTTGGCCAAACGCAATGATAATTTAACCCATCCTTACTACGATGAAGAAAAATCAAGAAACACAAAACCAAATGTACGTTTACATGTACCTAAATACATTTCCGCGAACATCTGCAGTGTACCGGAAAGGCCCACATTTGCAAATGAATGTCTTACAATAGGGGTACCGGCGTAACGAAACACCGTAATGCATGGGGTCTTTCTAACATGACATGAGATGAGGTGGTACTAAGATGTATTGTAGGAATCGAGGGTTACAAGACCCGACAAGATTGGATCATGGAAAGATGGTGTTTCGAACTGGTCAAGAGTTTTTGAAACAATGAAATTAGTTCGAAACTTGGTTGTAAATTCTTTCTAATTTTCAAAGCTATAGAATGGCGGTATCATACATTCACAAATCTGATTAGAGGTCAAGCCTACAGCCATTTATAATGCAGAACCATAGTTATGAGAAAATTACACCTTTGCACATGCTAGATTTGTGTTTGATTTGAAAAACATGATGATTATGCAAAACACCAAATGCAATCCTGTGTACTGCAACAATTTCAGCAGTAAATGCCTCGCCATTTGATAAAGCTGTGTCTAGTACATTAATATCATCTACCTTTACAGAATTACACAGATGTTGACATCGAACATTGCGTGAGTTCTGCGTATAAGTATAAGTTAGCATTCTTGTTAAAAGACATTCACATATTAAGCGGTCATACTTCACTGCCTTCATATTACGAAGTAGCATCTGCTTGATATAAGTAATAATATGTATTGATAATAATCGTCGTGGTTACCCTAACAGTGAATAGGACCTATCAGCTACCGTGACGTTGGGAGTGACTTAGGGTTATTAAGGCTCTCCTGACTTCATACCTATAAAACTAACATCGTCTGCCAGAAGAAGAGATTTTAATGGAAGTATCCCTCAGATCTGTTTCAAGACGCAGTTTTTAGGTGGCCAGATTATTTTATATGGTTTTTTGAGCAAAAAATCTTTAGAAGTCGGTGTTCACAACATGATCAACATCATGTTTGTGATTTTAATCAACAGTTGTGCTTATGTTAATAATTATTAACTAACTTTACGTTTTTAACACCATAATTGTTGGAAACTGCAGGAAATACAAAACATGTTTTTAAAACAAGTTAATCTGCAATTGCACGTAGTTGAGTTTCAATTTATATTCGCGTAAATGTTAGAAATCATAGATAGCTTCGTTTTTTTCTGTAACAAGCACTGACAGCAACACTACTTGTTTTTTTAAGATTTCTAAAGGAGATCATAATTAGTGAAGATATCGCTTTCTTAATCGTCGTCGACTTTGTTAATGTCTGCAAGAAATGATCTAGATTGTTTATTAAAAGTTCTTATATTGTTATTACTAGAAATTAGCTAATTAAGTTATTAGATCGTGTTATAATGTAACATCACTCCTTTTAGTAATCATATAAACGTGATACATAAATGGTCTTCGTTAGCAATGATCATGAAATTACTATTACTATGCAAGATTAATTTGATTATTGTAATAATGTTAATAGTCACGATATACCTATCATTAAGTGGAAAATTACTATAATAATATTAATAGAAAGTTTTTATCAAGCAATAATATTAATCAACTATTGCACAAACTTCGTAAAAAATATACGGCATTCGGTGGTCGAAGCTATAGGTTTGTAGTTTATCCATTTGTGGGATATGTACTGTATTTGTAAATAACGTAACATACGTAAATAAACGAGGTCACGCATCGAGGCACCTTGTTTTATTATGGGTAGGACTTCTGTTCCTGCAAAGAAGGATAGTGTAAAGGACATAAAAAGATCACGCAAAACACGTTTATATGTTTAACTAAAGATAAGTGTTCATAAAGATTATACAACGTAAATACGAGGGTGAGTATAACGGAGACAGACATACATCTACAGAAGCTATACTATGACATACAAACAACATTCTAGACAGAATTAATGAATGTGGAGCAAACGAATACCAGGACTTGCATACAAAACACATTGTAGGTATAGATATTTATTCAAATACAAAGAATTTCTTTTCCAGAGAAAGCATGTATGAATGTAAATGTTGACGACACACAACACATAATCGTGCTAAGATAAACTCATAACATGCCCGATGAACAACAGAACAAGGCAAACAGTATAATGAGCTCTCGTGAGGTCACACTAGATGAAAGTATTGATAGCAAAGTTTAACAAGCCGTGAAAATAGCAAACACGGGTATCACAATAGACACTAAACAAACTATTCTAGTTTCACAGGACAATCGTGATCATACTGAACTCGTTGACGCAATCTAAAAATTGGACATAGAACGTAAAAAAGCTAAACGTGCTATACAGTTCAGTAGTACCTATCTTAATTCCCAGAAAAGAAACCACTGTTTTTAAGCATAGTACGTTTCCCACGTGAGACAATGACAGAAAATTCTTTTACCAGATGAATTTCTCGGTATATCCAATACTCTATGGTAACGATCTCACAAGTTGATGTAACTAGCGACTGCTAGAAAAAGAATCGTGCGATTGTGCACGCTCCACTCAAGGACGATCACGCGACGCCACGCCACTGTTATTACAGCACTGAAAAGCTTATTAAAATAATGGGCCGATAGCTATGGAATTAGAGATTACAATGAGGAATGCGAACATTCCTGTTCTTGTTGCCAGGTGCGAGCGGATTCCGATGCGAATGAGAGTCGATCGTTTAAGGAAATTATGTGCTCCTGTGAGAGAAAAATGTCTGGTTATCCTCGCGCTAATCCCGCAGGATTCTTAAGGAATATTTATTGCTGATGTATTTTATCTACAAAACAATAATGCACTTTATAAAAACTAAAAACACGACTCCATTTTTGTACTATCAGATGTAATCACAATGGCGGATAAGACAACTGATATCAATAAATCGATATGTATTGTTTAGTGACGTGTAGGACGTGTACCGCAGACAATAGTCAACAATACGGTGCACAATGAGGTAGACCCAACTCCGGTAAACGAATTCGTATCAGATTACTATAAAATAAAAGGAGCGTAAATATACAGTCCGATAAACAAGCAGAACGGAGCTAAGGTCGCAAGATGAAAGCTGTTGGAAATACTCGGTAAATTGGGGTTTTCGTTGCAACTAATGATAAGTTGAGTAAATTACTTAACAGCTGCTTTCCTTTATGGAATGGGCAGAATTCCACTCAAAATTAAACACGAGTGGAAAAAAACAGGTCTTTGACCTGCAGTGGCGGCTCTAGATTGAAATAATAATGTGTTTCTACCTGATAGATTACCGAAAAGAACAGCAGATCTCGTGAGATTGTAAGCCAAGAGTAAGGATGGAAATGAGTACTATTTTCATTTAAAAGTATTACGTCATACATTGTGCTTCGATGTCATCACACTAACGTATAGCATAACATCTTGGGTTCAATGAACACGATACTGTGATGACAGGTTGCAAGTCTCTCGTCTACGAGTAATAAAGGCTTGTTTATAATATGCGATAAGAAGACAGTAAACGATTTGAGATGCGTTTGTTACATTCGAAAACATCTTATAATAGAGACGCAAGCTCTAGACTTTCGCATAAGTAGCCAATTACTGTTCCACTGCTGGTTTGGCGCTAGTCCGCCACCACGCTGGCCTGATGCTGGTTGGTGGACTCTAGACTGTGTTCTAGACTCTTCTCAATGGAAGTAAGCCGACATTTATTTCAGATTGTATGTGTATCTACAGCTACGCAAAACAACGTCTCTTCTAAATTGGTAGTAATGCCTTTAGTCATTACGTTTGGGCAGGTTGGTGACCGCGAAGCACTCTCGCGCCTATAATTGCGAGTGTTTACGTCATCATTTTCTTTAGGCATTGTAAAGATATTCTGACGTCACATAGCAGCTGTTATTGCAATTCGTTCCACGGCTTGTTTTATGCACCGATCTCATTCGAAGGCCTAGATAGCACTTAATTAAACAACCAAGGCTTTTCCATGTCGATTAACAAGTGAAAGATAAATATTGCATCAGCTGTTCTTCATTTGTGAAATTTGTAAGGCAGATAGTTGAGATTTTCTCAGAATAAAATTAGAACACTTACGTGGTGCAATATAATGGTCGACACCTAACAAGGATAGGAATCACTTGTACCCGGAAAGTGGCAAGGCTTGCCTTTATCTTGTCGGATGCTGCTGCCATCGGAAAAATGTGCGTGTATCATACGTTAATCCATTATCTCTTGGCAGAGGTCACGACTCTGATCCCTCAAATGGTAGGCATTATCATGACAGTTGCGTAATGCTGTAGGCGATTTCACCAACATACTACCAAAAAACTCGTGACGTCACACGAGCATGCAACCAAGCAATAAACAATACAAGCAAACAGACCATCAATAAACATCAAGTCGATGACAACGATAACGTCCATTACAAGCGATCACTTTTCTAAACTCACTCATTATAAGATACTTTCTTATTTCATATAGTAAAAGTTCACTAGCCGCTGAGAGAACAATAGGCGATGAATAAATACCCGATAATAGTTATGATACGATGATTGAACACCCACGCGGTTACGGCGAAAGTGATGCCTGGGTGTTGTATGAAGTAATTGAAATCTTGACCACTGTATTACGTAGGATATAATCTACTTAATAGTAAAAAAATGCAGCGTAAGATTAGTTTGTTAAGCGTTATGATCGGCGCAAGAGAAGAAAATGATATTGCATTTGCAGTTGATATAATTTCAGATTAGTCAGACGTGTAAGCTACGGTAAATAATAATTTCGAAAGCTGATTGAATTGCTATTTCTATGCACGAAACCGCTCTGAAGATTGTGAAGTGAATCGAACTAATAGAGGCGTGGAAACAAAGTGTAATAACGTTTCGTATGTGGTTTTGAAGACAATGGAGACCTTGAGACGATGCCATGAATATGTTTCGATCGTCCGGACTGCAATAACGAAATAAGCAACAACAATAACAAGATATTAGCCAATATACAACCATTTTGAGATGAACAAGTCATTAATCAAAGGTTTGTTGTGAATATTCTTAATGTCAAATTTCAAGATCATGATTCACTAAGTTTTTGTGATCGAGAAGGTGAATCACTTCGGAATAAAGCACAGAATAATTCAAGGTTAGCAGAATACGTAATATGTAAACAAATAATTTCATAGTTCAATCTCGATTATCGAGCGATTGTCGCGAGCAATGTTATGTATGTTGTTAACATTTGCAGACGTAATTTTTGTAAGCGTTACATTGTACGACATGTTTATTTAATAATACGGTGTATTAGCGATCCTTTTGAATGCGTACTATGAAATTGCAGATATTAAAACTGTCAGAATTTAAGTTTCATGGATAATTTTGTAGAAAAAGCAAGGCCAGCGTTTAAAATTTTAATGAGAATTTATTGATGCACATCCATAAAAGTGCTGAGACGCCAAGTAGGGTTGGACAATGAGAAAAAATAAATATTCAAGGTGTTGCAAAATAACAGAGGAGCCAGTGGCCAGGTGGCTCGCAAGTCGCTGTGCCAGAGATGACATGCTACTTTCTCTCGTGTGGACCAAACGCAACGAACTCTCCAACCCGGACGCGCGGCTTTTTGCATTGTTTTTGTTAATGCGATATTATTATTATCGTTGTCCGAAATTGAAAGTTTTAATGTACTATACTTGGTTGTGAAAAATCGAAAGCAAATTGCCCAGGTGCTTGGGTCTCCCATAACATTAAGGTTACGTTACCTTTATCGGTAAGCGCTTTCGTTTTTTTGGTCTTATAACCGATTAAATCTACAATTTAAGAACCTAGTATTGTAAACGGTTCCATTTTATGGTACCACCTACAGTGGCTGATTTTAAAATTTAAATAAATTGTAAAATAAAGACGGTATAAAAGAGTTTTACGAGAGTACTCACCCTTTCGCAAGGCGGGGGCATAGTGGGTGCATCGACTTCTGTGTAGATGCATAGAGTTGACTTCCTCGACAGCGAATCGCTGGCAAGACTGCTCGAGCTGGAGCCAGTTGAGAACTTCATGGTTTGGCTTCATCCAGGAGTGGTGGGTAATCAGGTGACGTCTACCTGCACATCAATGTGATGTTGCCGGCACATCACACAGGTGCGTGTCACCTAGTCTCCACCGTCCTTGTCGTTTCTCAGTGCAGGCTCAACTTTCGTATCGGGTCGTAGGTGAACCGCTTGCGCAAGTGACAGCGCTACTGTGCGTTCAAAGTCAGCTGCGGACTACCAAGGTCTTTTCCGTTGTCAATATGCGGTCGGAATTTTCGATGACTTAGCCTGTAACAAAGAAACATGATTCATTAGTGCCATTTTGGGCAATACTACATTTGGCTGACCATGTTCAAAACTGTTAAAATATATGAATTTTTGTTAATAGTATCGTAAAAATTTTGAAATAGCTCCATGTAGATAGGTTTTGTACAAATCATTATCTGCAGCATTAGAGAGCAATAACATCCATAATGTCTGTGAGGATGGTAGGATCGATCACGTTATATCGATTTGAAATCGATATTCAAATCGTACCATAATATTTAGAAACCATAATGTTACGCAAGTTTGTACTTGTTTTTGTATCTCATTGATTCTCATTGCCTTTTTTTGCATTGCTCCACTTTTAAATGATGTGTTGAAACTGTACAAGGACTCAAGTAATTTAGATAAGCCACATCGATACATCGATGGACGGATCGAATCAATTAAGTGTAGATCGTATGATCGATATCGGTGCTATTGTGTGCAATTGTTGCAGCGATCGTAAAGGTGAAGTATGTAGATGATTTCATTGTGTTGTGTATTTTAATATAGTTCGATTAGAATAGAGATAAAGTTTATTATTAAAGCCGTCCGTTCTATTTAAACGTCCTTGCCTATGTTCATTGTAACCGTAGTAGCGGTGGCAGCATTTTGGTTTACAGGTATAAAACTAAACTTTAAATTGTGCCACAGTTTAAATTGATGAAGACAATGTTCACAATTTAGTTTAATGTAGAAGCGATTTTCATCTGTTTCTTCATGAACCATGTCAACTTTATTGATATCAGCACAAGATAGGTTTAAGATAACGTAGTTTCGAAATACCCTAAGTAGTTTAGTCGATTCTGTAACTTCAATACTTCATAAAAATTTTGATAACGTTTGAAATGATAAGCTAGATTCTTCTCGATTTCTTTATCATAGATTACGTTTTTTAAGTGTGTGTCGCCATAATAAACTGATAATGGTCGAAGGTGCGCAAACACATAATCGTGTTCAATTTATTTAACCAGGTCATTATAGAAATATGAGAATTCAAGTTTAGAAATTGACATCCGCACAAATATTATTAGAACGATTAAATTATTTGTAAAAGCAAGACCACTCCCTTTCTTTATTATATTATTTTATTGAGTTTCTGCATTCTGGTTTTACTGGACCTGTATATAAGGTGCCCCGAAATTCAACGTCAAGCCACCTACTACTGGTAGGGTAGTTTATGAAGGTTCTGTTTTTTTTCTTAGCTGTCTTAAACTTCCCTATCATTTTTCCCGGATTGACATTGAGTTTCGGGACAACCTGTTTATGTTTGCCCTTTAGCTGATAACATCCCAGCGCCGCTGATCAGTGGCGGTATCTATTGTTTATCTATTGTGTCTAGGATACCGGTTTTCAATCAGTTTATGGGTTTATGGTCCTGATTTACCCAAATCTATACTATTGCTGTTGCCTCTGTTGTAACAGAGAAAACTGGGGATCAAACACAGGGTCAAACGACTAATGTTAAAATGTCAATAACCTAAAATCCTCAGCAAATATTTAGACATATATTTTGAAAAAGTTGAGTAACAAACTAACCGTGATCATAACGTTACTCGGGATAATCCTCGCCATATTTGGAAAGTTAATATGAACTACAAATTGGAGCATTGTACAGATTTTCTGTAATGTCATTGTGTGAGATCACTCAGTTGAACTATTACACCGTTATACTGGTTAAACTTAGAACTGCAGAAGGTACAATGTTCTCAGGCTGCAATTGAGTCATTTTCTTTGGAATTGTCGTGTCCATATTTGGAAACAAAACTATTCTTGTCTTCATATTTGTTAGGTTCACGTACTACGTACCTACTGTATGTCATTTAAGCTCGTGACATAAACATGTGTTTTCAAATGATTTTGTAATTAGCGGTCATGAAGTTAGAAAAATTTCGGCTCATTTCAAGTTTCTGAAAATCAAATAGCTTTTTACGTGATACCTAAAATGCTTGTGCTAATGACCAGCCACTTAAGACAAAGCAGATTCCAGCAAATAGGAAGAACTGTTGAGGCTGGGATACAATGAAGAGGGCATCTATAGAATTGAATGCGTACAAGAATGCGCCAGCGCACGAGCGCCATATAAAACAGTCTTTACCGTAAATACGCCAGTTTCGAATTTCGAACGGTTTAAGGAATTTTAAATAGTGCTTACGACTGCATGGCATGATTCACATTGTCGATCAACCGCCTTTGTTATACGATTTTCAACCTTACACTTATAGTTATAAGAGTATTTGATACTTTATGATGTTGTTGTTAAGTTTGTGGCATCGAACAAAAACAGTTATGTAATAGGCTTTAACTCGAGCCTGATGAATCAAAGCTACCGGGCGATGACCATGGTTACCTAATGGATATTGAATAAAAAAGTGGTGAAGTGAGTTCAATCTACCATGAGGGTTCCGTAGTTTGATTTAAAGTAGATGCAAGAGTTCTTAGACACATTTCATCAGTTAGCAACTTTGTTGGTTATTTTTGCTCCATGTTATTTCTACCTACGGGGGTCAAACATGGGCTCTCCGAAAACAAGATGAAGAAGAAAAATACACCAAAGAAAAATGGAAAGGAGTATGTTACGTATTAAAATATCCCAAAAAATCATCTGTGAAGAAATAAAAACAAGAATAACAGTAAGCGATATAATCGAAAGGATAAGAAACTTGAAGTGGAAATGGGCTGGACATGGACACGTTTGCAGAATGGACAATGATCGATGGACGAAGAGAATAATTGGATACCAAGAGATAAAAAAGGCCAAAAGGTAGACCACGAAGACGCGGGGATAACATATTTAGGCAAAGGTAGGACTCGATTGGTTGCGATAAGCTAGAGAAAGGGAATAATGGAGGAAATTGGGGAAGGCCTACGCCAAAGTGGCGACTTCCATAAATAGTTAGCGTGAATATGATTTTTTAATAATTATTATTTATTTTGTAAAATAGTACATTATAGATTTTTATTCATGTTATTTTTGAGCAATGATCAACACCGGTTCTATAAACTATTTTATATGCAGAAAAGAAGTGAATAATTGCAGTTTTATAGCGCTAACGTACGTATGTATAAGTATGAATATACATAAGTATCTAAACGAGGAAGATAGAACATTTCCTACATAAGCTATATTTTACTAAGAAGTACGTCTTGGAGAACCGGGTTGGTTGCCTAGCAAGAATTTAAGTATTATATGGTTCAGAAACTTTGGAACTACGAAAGCAGCATTTGAGAATCTCCAAAGAAACGCATTGTTATGATGAGAATTCATTAGATAGTGAATCGCGTTTACTATCACTCGACAAAACTCGTTGTAAATCCCAATCGTGTTATACCTTTCTAATTTGAATTCTTTGATTGCTTTCCTTCCACCCAGACAGCATATCTTTGCATAATAATCTTATCTTTAAGTCTAGTTGCCCACTTGCATGTAAAATAACAACTTTGAAGCATAATGTTGTGGAAATGTGGAAATTGAAATAAAAACTGAGTGTAAGATGCCAATCTAGAGCGGGTCGTAAAACTCCAATGAATGGAACGGAATGTTAATACTAGTCATGATAGATTTGCAATATAAATATCACCACTCTTACATTTATGCTTGCATATTTTGACAGTGTGTCTGACTCTAATTAAACAAGAAACCCAGTTCCGTCTCAAAGGACTCAAAGAGGTGACAATGCGATGACTTGAGCAAAGTATGATGAGGACAATAATAAATATAATACTGTAGATGCAACTACTTACATTATAGATGCATCAATAGAAGAAAAGGAAGAATTAGTGGCATTAAATCATGACTTATTTGTAAATAAGGTGATCAGTTCCGAATCCAAACTTAAAATTACCTCAAACCGTAGGAAAAACAACATTCATTAAAATTTCTTAGAACCTAACCGCTAACCTCTCCGTCCTTCACACAGTAAAGAAAACCGTGCGTTGAACAATGCTTTACGTATCGTATGAGAACATTGCGCTTGCGACGCCAATTAAACGAACTATATTGACGCTATATTGTGTTGCGTGGGATTTGTAGGCAAATAGGTTAGCATGGCCATTTGTGTTTGTACATTGTAGCTTAAGAAATTATAAAATTGCTGGTTTAACGCAAACATATTGTTGAAGGAAACGATCATGTGAATGAATGTTGATATTGAGGCAAATCTGTCTATACTGGACACTGACAAATACATCCACATCAGCCCAAAAGAGTTCACTGCAGCAGATAAGCCTCTTAATATACCCCAACATGTGTTAGAAAGCTCGCCTGATAGATCCCAAAATACCTTAGAAAAAACTTTGGAGATTGAATTTGGTTAACCTATCTCTCAGACAGAACCGACCTTTTGGAACCATGCACCTAGTTAAAGCGTTTTAAAAGTGCCTGAAATCTGGTCTATTTGAAATAATTAACTTTGACCTTATCAGGAAGTTAACCACAATAGTTTCCCAACTGAAGATTCCGAGTTTACGTTATTTATCACTCAACATTGTACACACAGGGGCGTTATGTTTTAAAGATTGTAAGTTTACTAAAAACAACTAAACAATGGCTAAGTCGTTATATTACAGTTCGATAAGTCGATACGTTATCGCAGAATGCAACTGTAAGTAGTTCTACATACCTCATGTTATTATTACCGTTTAAACGGATTATACAATAAGTAAGAAACGCTTAACCACTCATAATAAACCTACATTCGAGAACAAAATAATTAAACACTTGATTAATCGTAGTACTGATATGGTATAATCAGTTTTCGTAACATAGGAAAATACTGTTTCAGAATATTTACAAGACGCTTGATTAGACACTATTTACAAGAATAGAAATAGCAGTAAATAATAGTAGATTGTTGCACCGAGCGCAAAGTGAGTCATTAATGCACGAGTGTTATGTTGGTGCCCGAGCGCAAGCGAGGGCACTAAATTAGCACGAGTGCATTAATCACTCACTTCAGCAAGGTGCGTAATCTACTTTTCTTTCAACTACCAATTTACCTACCATGATAAAATGTACCTACTCAAAATAAAAATTCAAGTTAATGAAAACAAGGTTATCCTGCGACTTTTGCGGCAAAAGGTTATTAAAAATCATTTGCAGCTGTTTTTATACTTTCTGGACTTGAATTCATATCGCTATCTATTTCCATTTTTTTAAACTTTTCTTGCTAAATAAGAAGTATCAAAGTTTTACAATGGTACAAAATGCGCGCCATTTGTTTTTTTTTTATTTCACCAATTCGGTTTTATTCAGCCGATTTTTATTTTCAGCCAGTATCTTTTTGATCTAATGCATAAGAATGCATACATTTAATATTAAACTTAACGGGAGACATTAAACCTCTGTGGTAAATTTATATCTAAGTAAAAAATAAAAAACTGCATAAACGAAAAACAGTGCAGTAATGAAATTTCATACAACATTTCTGCACTGTTTGCAGTGCAGTAATGAGATTTCATACAACATTTCTGCACTGTTTTGCTTCTAAGCAGAAAAGACGTATTTTGTGATCGGTTTTGTAGCGATTAATGATAACATTACTACGTAGTTGAAAGAAAAATAATAAAAATGTTATCACAGAAATAGGAAAGTATCCTACTCGAAAACAGAAATATACACAAACACCAGAACAAGATGTATTTTGCAAAAAAAAACACAATGCAAGTCCATATAAATACACACACGCATGATTTTTTTAGAGGGATACATTACACAGCAATTACAAAAACACTAACACTTCCGAATCTTCAATTCCACATTTCTCTTTTACTGAATAAGGAAACTCCACACACGCGGTCACGAACCGAACTGACTCCCAACCACCGTATACTTTATATAAATATGATAATGTCCCACTTTTTCAGGAAACTGAAGCGCACACGCAAACGCGTAAAATGCATACTGAATCAATGTTGAGTGATTAGCAAGGCGAAGCGACAGGAAATGTGCGTACCCGTAGTGGTTTCTCTACTGTTTTGTGGAGAGGATGTCGATTTGCATGGTGCTTTAGACGAGAAATTAAGGGAAATGATCCATATTAAGATAAATAGGGTTTTCTAAAGTAGCATCTGGGAACCAGTTCACAAAGGTCAAGCGAGAGAAAATCATTAAAACGTTGTACACAACTTGACATTAGTAACAATAAAAATACTTATAGCAACAACAACTTACAATAGCACTTTCATGTCCGAACTACGATAATAATCAATTATAAAAGGAACGAACCGCAAAATGATGCAAAAAACAATACGGTAGCTAATTCGGTAGCAAATAAGCTGACAAAAGAAAGTCCAAACGTCCCAAATACCGACGCATCTACCGTAAACATTAACTAACTGGATATGCAGATGAGCGTAGGTATTTCCTTCTGAGGCTGCAGGTCCACTGGGGCCAGCCGAGCGAGCGCAACCAATCGACTGGAACAGCACGCAACGACAACAAATTAATGCTAGTGAAACACGCAAACCACGCAAGAAAATCAAAATTTGTAGCTTAACGGTGTCTCTTGCTACGCTAACTTATAATATCAGAAACAAACGCTAGCCTAAAACATAAAGTCGAAAATTCTCAAGCTATAAGAGTCTCGGTGAACCGTTCGATTCGTAAATCGATATCCATAATCGAAATTCACCATCCCGAATCGGAAAGAATTTATACAGACAAATAAATTGAAGTTGCAGGTGTTATGGTCTTGTGACGAAAAACAAGCAAGTGGCGACTAAAAATAAAACCACGGCAGTGCTGATAAGCGAGTACCGCTTATTATAAAAGCCGTAAAGTCCGCGTTACATAAAGAGAAAAATGAAATCATGCTCGAATGCATACTTGAAAGAACTGCAGCGAGATAGCAAGTACAGCTAATGACTAACATTACTGAACATTTGATGAAACCCTTTAAAATTAACAAGATGGTAACTGAACACGCAATGTCGGAGAAACAATAATATCGAGAGCAATTTTCTGGTTAGCTTATTTCTTACCCCAATGATCTATAGTGATTGACTGGTCATTTTCTTTTACAACACGCGGTGGCGCGTGACGTAGCGCCGTTCGGTCTACGTGATATTTTCGTCAAGCCTAAAAATTTCAAGTTCAACGACCACTGAGGTCAGGTGCGAGATAAAAAAATATCCAGCAGTTTCCGCAATATCTAATTTTCGGTCATAAATATTAATTGAGCTTATTAAAGTGCTCGTGTTCGGCTCCGTTTGCAGACTGGATACAACGCTTATGATTTTTTCGAACTTATTGCGCGGAATGCTGAACGGCGGTTGAAATTAAAAGGAATCGAGTCGAATTCCTTATGTAATGGAACATGTTCTCGTAAGTCTTATCTGATTATCTGTTTCCGATGTGATGTTTGACTTGTCAACACAGCATCTCATTAACGTTGCTCTCATAACTGCGTTACATGTAGTTCCGCAACGAGATCCGTCTCGACAGACAACCATAACTTGACGAGCAAAAAACGTCGCCCACGCATTTTGATCCGCATGAATGCCCCGAGTAATCTTAAAGGGACTGCATTCCTCTGCTGTTGTATTTCAAATTTTACACCTACATTCATTTTCGCAAGGTCCACTGGTAACCACACCCGCACCGTTATCACAAAGTATACCTTTATCATACCCGTATTACTTTAAGTTAAACTAAGTTTTATTAATGTTGCCCGTATCTTTCTATGGGCACAGGGTACATTACGCATAATAATGTTCCATTCCCAGCGTCGTGTGTGGTCTACCATCTATGTAGATAAAGATCTGGCAAAAAAACCGTGACATGAAAGATAGACCACATTTCACCAGTGATTTATGTTGTCTGAAGCAAAAAGTCGGTCTGGCGACAGATATATTTGACCTGTCTGATCAACTTGATGCCATTCGAGACTGCATTACGTACGATTGAAAAGCAAATGCCTAGGTCACGATCGGCACGTCTAAAAGAAACTTTACTGCATGTGTGTAGTTACCCTTGAAGATTTTTAAGTCCAGGACGTTGTCAAATACGGTTGTCCATTCGATTTTGTTCATACACCTTGAACGCAAATAGGCCAGTCACGACTTTTGCCTTATTAAGATTTATCGAGCACTTTGTTACTTGATTTGTTATTTTATTGTGGTAACAACCATACATATTTAATCCGGATTCGGTTTGAATTAAATGACCACCTATTCAATTTAGAACCATTTGTTTTTGACAAGTGGTCTGTTGCGAAACAGTTCTAATAAAAGGATATGTAGATTACGTAATGTTCATGCTAACTGTAATGGTAATTGAAAACAAACATAATATAAGGTGCTATATTTCCGATGTTGTGAGAGTCAATCTATGAAATAATAGTGCACACCAACTATCACTGATGCACTAAACAATTTATAACTGTTCGCTTGTATTAGCACTATTAGGGACCGTATTAGTCCAATATAAGAGAAACGCGTGTCAAATACGCAAAGGTGATGAAACCCTGTCAATCATTCACCATAAACATGATAATAACGTCACACTTATAGACAATTTTACCTTCAATTATACGCCATAACAGCTATTAAAAGTCAACATAACTTTAATAGCAGTTTAAAAAAAACTAATAAATTAGGCGGTTTGTTCATAAAAAAGGTTTGGAGCAAAACCAGTTTGATGGTCCGTGGTCTTCCCGGTTACCTGTGCCATGACTCGGGCATTCCACACATATTTTCAATGTCCCTTTGTATGGTATGACTCTGGCATTAATACTGCGTTTTGTCGCGCAAAATTGTATGTAAAATGTGCAGTAAAAAATAAGGTAGATACTTCATTTGAAAAGGATGTACAAATATTGCTACCTGACTGATCGATTCATTACATCTTAGACATTTTCTCCTATTATTACAGCACTGTGGGAAGCAAAGTCATTTATTTTTAAATAAAATGCTACAATAAATTGTTCAGAAAGTGGAACTTCTTAACTAGGGAGGTAAAATAAACAAATGTATTTGTAGTGAAAGAAATACATTTCTAGAAAGTCAGATTCTGGATATTTTGAGAAAACTTAGATGGGTCAATCAGGTTTAGTTGGTTTGGTAGTCAGTAAAATTATAACAGATATACAAACAACAAATGCTTCTTTCCGAAACGTCGAAACTGTCTCGGTTGAGACTGAAGTTGAGACCAATGGTGTTATGAACATTACTATTTAGGCCCAATTTACACTATAGTGCTAATTGATATACTAAACTCTTGATACATTAAGGAAATCCAACTTTCCAACGAATATTTCGAAGAAGGAACAGTAAGCATTTCTGTTAAGAAAAAGTAATTTCAGAGAGAACATGTAGCAAAATCGATACTTTATTTCGAAATGGTATATTTATAATGAAGACTTCACAGTCCATAGAAATTACAAACAAAAACTACTAAGTACATGAAAGACTACATAACTACAAGACAATAAAAACTCGACGACTAACAATTCCATAACAAGTTCTAGTTGAGATGAGTGACACATTTTTTCATACTTCCCGACAGGATTTGTTATTCTAATTAGTTGACAGTTATTTTGGTCAGGTTGTTTTTAACAAGCGTTTAAGAATGCGCGATGAAAAGTGAAGAGTGTGTTAGCTTATAAGTGTTTTTGTAAGTGTAATGTTAAAACTATTAAAGACTTTCCTAATTCCAACTTTGATTTTAATTATGTATGACATGTACGCACTTGCGTACATGTCATACATAATTTAATTCTATTAAAGAAGTTGATACAATAGTTCTGAAAAGTGTTAAAGTACATTGTTTCAAGTCTATTTATAAGTAACAGGAAATTACGTTGAAAAATTATTATTGAAGCGTATGATTTTAAAACGTTAACGTCTAGTTGTTATAGTTTCGAATTTAGAAAAACGAGTTTTTGTAGACATCTACTCGACGGCTGATGACAATCTCGAATGGGTCTTTAACAGGTTCTAAATACGAAATGTCGCTTTCAGTCCGTTCTGATTTTAGTTTAACTTCAAAGTTTAACAAGATTTTACTCCTATTACCTTCGATAAAGGCTTTACAAACCTTTTGCGATAACTTACTCCTATTTTAATGTGCACAAACATATTTCTGATCGTAAAAGCAGTTGCTATAGTTTGTTCTACTATAAAACTCAGCAAATCATAACTCAAATTGAAATCAGTTTAGTTAAAACCCTTTACTTTCTAGATAATATTAATTTGTATATAGTTATTCGTGACAAATTGTAGTATGTCACAATTGGTATTAAAAATTACGTGTCTCTTTTTGACTATGAAGATCATTGTCTAGTTGTTACAAAAGAATGCGCTCAGTACTCCTTTCGTATTTATCATTAAAATGCACCCATTATTCTTGGCCATAAGCTAACCGGATATCCATACATGTGAAAACGGGTCATGCGTTGTTGCCTTTATGGTGGGCTTTGCTGGCATTCCGACTCTCGAACACCATTACGGATTCTATGAGCATTGAACATCGCCTAGTTTCTAAAGTACGATTAGTTAGCAGTACTTCTACGACCCGTAAAGGGCTGCGGCCATTTCTCTTTAGGTATTAGAATCGTTAAAGTGTTCGAGTAATGTTAATTTGAAATACGTAATTTAATCGTTTCTTGGATTCGTTTCTTGCTTTTGAATGAACATCGTAGTCATTATTTCAGCTACGTCTTTGTGCTATATGTTAATTCATGACGTAATCAAATGAGCATTGCGAATTGTTTTCAGTTTTTATTTCGTTTTTCTTTTTTCATCAAACAATAAAAAGGCTTAATGTTAACAAAGACATCAAAATAAATCTTTACATTTTGAATACCTACATTTTACCTTCGTGCAGTAGACTGTATCTGCGCAAAACCACAGTTTGCACAGCTGCGGTGACGTCACGAACCAGAAAAATGGACTGGCCTTTATTATTTCAACTCTGTTATAATAGCCTGAATAAACAAACGTTTTACCACGATGCTCGTTGTTAGAGTGACGCAAAATTAATCGGACAATTAGGCAAATATTTTGATGTTACGTCAGTTGTTTTATTTAAATAAAGTCTACCTTAGTAGTCACGATAGCACAATTACGAGTAAATTTTAGTTTTTTTCTAGTTTACGTAAAAATCGGTATTTTTTGTAAAATTTCAAAATTCTAACAATGCAGTTGCAAAGCTTCACGGGGCGTATACGCAAATTAGATTTGTGTTCCAGTTACTCCAGTAGTCCAAGGCCTCTTTAACTACTTACGCTTATTTTGTAAGCTGAAGCCAACAAAGATGGAAAGTGGCGGCATTTACGACAATATTATACCTTAGGCAAAATAATAGGTAATTCTGACTCGTCCATATTGAATTCATGACTCATCTCTTTGTCTACACTTGTAATAAGTTCTTCGGGCCCAAAGATTACATCTGTATTATAGTTTTTAATCTCGTAGCTTAAGCGATCTAATAAGTAATAACGCTTTGCAACTACATTATTAGTACTGTGTATACAATTTCAATCTGTTGTCGTAATTGCCGTAAAACAGTCTTGTTAGCGTGAAACCCAGTTAGTATTTTGTTTATTAGTTAGAAAATTGGTGTAACAAGCAACTAGACGATTGCGATCAACAAATTGTAACGGCTGCTGTATGAGGTAATCAAAAGCATTCATGTAATCTTAATTTTCGATTGATAATATTTTTATAGGTAACGGTTATTAAAATATTACACATTATAATGTAAAACAAATTTCACGAACTAGTTTAATGCTTTTCAAAGCAGGTTGTTAATCGTTTACTACATTTTTCCCAACGGTTAATGTGCATCTATAAATATTTCTATATTAAGTTCACAGGTGGTTGCAGATGCTCATCTGATAATACCTGTCATAATTACATGGTCGCCTCTTGAGACTCCCGTGGGAATTCTACCCATAACATACTTTATACTTTCGCAGAATCGCCTGCAGCTAGGTTTAGGATTTTTTCTGGACTTTGTCCTAATTACCAATAAGTGTGACGCAAATTACTAACTAAACCAAGATTCTAACGAATACCAGGAAAACGACAACGTTTCCTTAATTCCCAGAACTAACATTTGATGGTCTGATCCCAAGTACTTTGTGGTCGCAGACCTTTGTAGTCAAACAAAAACAGTGTTATCTAATACCAGCGATCAACATCAATTTAATTTTGATGTCTTCATATCTAAGATAGTGACGGAACAATCAGAAGACGTTGTTCGATAGTTGTTAGATAGTTTTAATAGGAGAATCAATTAATATGTTGATGGAACAAACGTTAATAGAGATGTGAATGAATAATGTTTGGCAAATCAATCGACATTTAATTTTATGGTTAGCTTTGACCCCATTAAGGATGACTAATGTTGAAAAATAATTAGGATGGTTTAGATGCCGTTATTTTAATTGCCGTGTGGCTAAGTTATAATTTCTAGCTTGAATTATAATTATTTTACTTTGGCTACAGCTAGCAAGATATTTGGACAAAACTGCTGGGTTGCGAGACGATTTCGAGCAAATGACAGCAGAGTAGGTAACGTTACGACAGTGAGCTTGTCATACTGTGCACGATTTTCATTTCATTCATTCTTTTTTTTCGCGGATCTCCGTACGCTGTCACAATAAGAGCGCGACTGTTGACCGGTAAAACAAATTTCGATTGACATATGAGCGTCTGCTCATATGTGCGGCGCGCCTGCCCCGCCCACAAGGCCCTTCTAACGTCTTTTATCTGTTCTGTGATTTTCATTGTAACAGAAGAAAAATTCTTTCATGTCAGCTTGTCTGTTCGCTTTGCCAGCGTTATTACTAACAAAAGGATTATTAGCTTAACAACCGTGTGCACTGCACAGATAACTACAAGATGTAGATGTGATAAGGTTGTGATAGCACTATTTAGATTATAATTTGCTTGGAATGTCTGTTGAAATACTTCTTTGTAATGCCGTGGTGTTTTGATGACGTTAAGAGTGGTCTAATTGTTAGTAATTACAAAAGTATGTTGATAAAAATTGTAAGAACAGCTGAAAATTGCACTTACATTAAGCGTGCAGTAATATTATCTTTTCACATTAATCCGGTGATAAAGATATATTAGTCCTTATTTATAGCTTTGATGACTGAGGACCGAAATATTTTGCACTTTGCTTATCGTAGATTAATTCTCAATCATCAATCATTCTTAACCATACGAAAATTAAGTTAGAAATGTATTGTTAGAAAGATCAAAACAGACTTCACATAGATAATGCGTGGTTCATGAATACGATCAGCGTTTCGCAAGACAGATCGTGATCGATCAGACCATGAGATGTACTTGTTACACGTGCCTTATATTTACAAGACACATATCTTTGGCATTCTTATATCGAAACCTATGCAGGGTTGCAGTGATTTTAAATTCACAATATTATGATTAACAGTTAAAACTTTTAGTATTTTCCAAACAGTCCAAAATGTGCCTCTGAGCATTAAAAAGCTAAATATCAGCGTAAAATATATTTAATTACAAGACATAAATAAAAATAAATTATATACACAGGGTTACCACAAGGAGCTATTGATTTGTATAATAGTATGTCTCAATAACATGAAGAAGGTAGCATGGGTTAGACTACATGCGGCAGGCAGAGAACCGGGTGTTGTGGACTCGTGACGCAACTTGGGCGAGGTCTATGACCAGCAGTGGACTCTGATAGGCTTAGTTGGTTGATTGATCGAGCATAAAAAAGTCAAGTGCAGGTGTTATGACACTGGAAGTTTTGGAATGGTCGCGGTAAAATTACCGTTACCATGTACTTATTGTTGTGCAATATAACACAATAATTGTAAGATATACTTTAACAGATCGTAAAAATACAATAAAACTGTGGATTTCAAACTTATTGCTTTTCTTATAAAATTCTTTCATCATACAAAAATGTTTTTTCGGGTTCCAATTCCTAGGTGGCAGCTTTTTTTTGGAAATGTTGGTCGATAACCCTATTCTTAGGTTCAACTAGTGAACAAATGTTCTTCGCATAAATTCCAATGTAATTCAACACCGACCGGCCTTGCTTTTGTTATTATTGATACCTTAGTTGCACAATACGTGCTATGGACGGGATTCTGATATATTTTGTGCTTAGAAGCGTGATGTGGAATGCGTAGGAGTGTGTTAGTTGCGTACAATTATCTACTAATTCGTGCGGTAATGGACGACTTTGTTTTTGTTTTATTATGAAGCATTCTTTAGATAAAGCTTACTAGACTTCATCACACGTTTATTTATATTTTGGTTGATACGAAAATGTAATTCTTTGAATATATTAATCCTTGTTTGCTTGCTTAAGTTCAGCTCATAAATCAAATTAAAAAATCCATGGAAGCTAATTTCGAAAAACTTAAAATAGCGAAACGTAAAATAATAATGTAAATTGCTATAATGTTCACCACACTTGCAACACTCTCTCGTCCCTAATTGCAACATCGTAATTATACTTCTCGTATAATAAGTAAGAAATACGCGCAGTATGAATGAAGCACTTTGAAACATTGCTTCATAACTTGGTACTAAATAACGTGCTCCTCATGCGCATCAAAGAATGAAATTAAAACATGAGAAGAATGAATCAGCTGTTTATAATCTGGCGTAAATTGGAAGTCATCAGAGAAATCATTTGTTTAATGGTGCTTGCGATGAAATAGCAAGTTAACACTTATGTAAGTTAACAGATCTGTAATGATTTAAGAGTACTGGAGCCTGAAAGAAGACGCGTGTTTTGTCATTGTGTTAACTTTTACGGTAACAGGGACAATAATTTGTTGAGTGCTAATATTGCTCATGAACGATCTCATCATGGTCTTTTTTAGTACCATTTTGATCTTCTGTCGCCTTCCACAGAGTCAAAACCTTTGGCCACATTACAACCGGATGTATTTAAGGATATTAGAATACTATTTAGATAAATATTCTCATTATCACAAATAGATAAGCGGTCGAGAAATATTACACGTATAATCAATGCCTTTTTGTGAATTTCCAAGAAAGGCGAGACCTTAGATAAGGCCTTCCATTGTGAAGACAAGATAGAACTTGCTTTCAACAAGACAATTGACGGTTTCCTGTATCTTCGGCACAAGTTCGCTCAGCGAAGGGCTAATGAGAGCACCCTATTGATAATTAAGTTTTTGTGTAGCCAACAGCTTTTTGACACGTTTGTCATGGTAATTTGCACCATTTATAGGAATGGTTGCAACTGTTTTTGTTTTGAATTCGTTTATAATAATTATCTGGTATGAATCATGCGTGTTCCTACGTGTCTCTCTAAGAATCATCATCAAGTATCCATGATTGTGAGAAATAGAGATAAAGGGATTTGCCCAGGTGTGGGGGACAAGCTGATGCTAAGAATTCTTTAATCAAATCTTTAGTGACTTAAGCGAAATATGTTATTGAACTTTTTTGATCATAATACCACACAGCTGAAAGACATTCATGAAGCATGACCGAAGAAAATCTGCATAATAATAATCTGAGTCATGGTTGAAAACAAACTTTACACGGCTAAGCAATCCATCCGACGATCACTAGTCAAATGGTTGAGGTAACCGTTATTGTTTTTTGAATTCCATACTAATAATTGTACCTTTTAGTTATTTTCCAAAGTGATGTCAGAAACTCGTCACCATGTCGATAATTGTTTGTTAACGAGTCGTAGCGAATTTAAATAACGATGTCTGTTGGAATCTTTATAATTGATTGGCCAAATCACTTCACGAATATTTTGTGGTTATAACCATTCGTGTTAACACACAGTTTTTATGGACGAAAGTACGAACAAATGGTTACGTAGCCAATTGTTCCTCGCTTGCTGGACTAGTTTTTATAAGATTCCCATCATTAACGCGTGTAATGATCGCAGGATGTCTAAAAACGCCAGGCAGCACGTGTTTTATTTTGCATCATAATGGTGATTCTTTCCTGTGAAGAAGAATGTTGGAATCTTTGGTTTTAGGGGTCAATGGTATTTAAAATTTGTCATCTTGTACTCCGTCGACGCGTCGTCTTGTGGTCTAGAATGTCGTTCTCAAAACCTACTTATTATAAGAGCTATACTGTCTCTTTCATCTCAGACAAACGTTGACACTGGTGACTTATTCGGTGTCAACATTGTTCCAAAACTTGAGCACGACTTTAATGACGGTACGGTAATTAGAAACAATGTTTCTTCTGATTTTTTGCGCCCTGTTTTCTTCGGAGAAAGTGTAACTTTAGCGAATCATTAAACGAATCGCAAATCATAATTTCGCATGTTTATCATTGAGTTGGCCGTACACCTGCAGACGGTCTTCAGTGAAATGTCTGGCTGGGCGCGTCACGCACGGGAGAAAGTGTACTACAAAAGCGTACCTGCGACTGGTCTTCAATTGGGTTGCGACCTCGAATATCTACCGACACGGGTCTTCTTTTTAGAGTTCCGTACACAAGATTTTATTTAAGTTGTTAAGCATTAGGCTCAGTACCTAAGTTACTAGAAGGTCCCCCTAGTGAAAGATCATCAAATCTTGACCAAAGCCACAGTTTTTTGCTGCAGAAGTCATTTTATTCTTCATACATCCTTGAAACATTCTTTGTCAACATTTTGTCGAGGATACGAAGCCCCTAAAAGGCACAAATTCGAATTTAGCCAGTTTTTTTCACATTGCAAACCGCCGTTCCGAGTCTTCCTCTAAACCGGTCTGCTCCGAAACTTGCTGGGGACGCGGAAAACTATTTCTGAACGATTATGTGCTCTATGCCTTAGAAAAAAACGTGTCTTATGTTAATTCGGATATCAACATCATCAGTAATTGAGTTTTGTTATTAACAGTCAATTTGAATTAAACGAACCCCAATACTTTCCGTTTTTATCTTAAAGCAATCTACTAGGAAGATAAAAGTTGGAGCTGACTTTTTAAATGTTCGTGGTTGAAAGCTCGAAAGCGGTTTGGACAATCATTCAGGAGTTAGTTACAACGTAATAGAAGCTTAACAAAAACAAAGAAGCATCTAGCTTCTAGAATGGATATTTGTAGGAATGTGATTCTGGGCCTTCAATTACATCTTGTACTTTATTTCAAGGGTGGTAAGGTTGAAATGTGTTTGTTAGAGGTTGTCATCCATTGGGCACGCCGCAATAGCGGCGGTAAGACCCGTTATGGAGGAGTGGCTGGAGAGGCGGCATGGCGCCCTCAGCTTCCGGCTGACGCAGGTGCTTTCGGGACATGGATGTTTCGGGAAGTACCTGTGTCGCATAGGCCGGGAGCAGACGCCCGGATGTCACCACTGCGTCGACTGCCCGGAAGACACGGCGCTGCACACGTTGCAGGAGTGCCGTGCGTGGGCGACGCAGCGCCGTGAACTAGTCGCGGCGATCGGTGGTGACCTCTCGCTTCCGGCCGTGGTTCTGTCCATGGTCGGGAGCGAGAGTGCGTGGGAAGCCGTCACCTCCTTTTGCGAGGTGGTGATGGCGACCAAGGAGGGAGCGGAGAGGGAGAGAGAGGCGACGGCCACTCTCCCTTCCCGCGCCAGACGCACCGGGCGCCGCCGGAGGGCGCGCGACGATCTCCGGCCACCCTAGTGTGTGGCCTGCGGGCGACGGGTTAGGGGACCCGTCGCCCGACCAGTAACAGGCCCGAGAAGGCGGCGCGCATGTGTTCCGTGCGCGCCTCTCAGGAGGACGTGGGGCAAGGCCCCACAGAAGGAGAGGTCCGCCAGGGGATGGCGGACCGAGGCCTGCCGGGGTTGCGGTGCATGCAGCTGCGAATCCCGTGACCCCGGCCAAGGGTCAGGAGTAGGAACACCGTGGGTTTTTAGCCGGTAAGAGTCCGGCATAACCCTTCGCCTTCCCCAGGCGAAGGGTATCCATGAGGATTTTCCCACGATAAAAAAAAAAAAAAAAAAAAAAAAAAAAAAAAGAGGTTGTCATCCATGTTTGAACGATGTCGCCACGATGTCGTCGAGGGGTTTTGTTTCTCTCGGCCACCAAACAGGATTCCTTTGAAACGTTTTACTTGAGACTGAATGGGTGCCTGTTTCATTGTTTGGCAACGTGTTATCTTTTATTTGGTAGGTAACGGCGATTTAATGTGAAGAACGGAAGACCTTTATCTGTTATATCAAAGGAATTGCCTACGTCAAAGGGAGGACTTTCTACTCATAAGACTAGTAATTTATTTTTATTATTTCCTGACCTGTTGATCTAAAGTCAATGGCTTCTAAAACACAGCTTGTGAACAAGTTATAAATGACGGACCGTACCTAGTCGATCGAATCAATTAACAATTTTGCACTTAATTTAGTCGTTAAATTGATTAATCGTTTTAAAAACAAGTATTTAGCCCAATGTCATGTTATATGTTACAAACAAGAATCATAGGGGCTTTGTAGTCTCGTTTAATAAAATCAGCTGTTTGACATCCGTTTGAGGACAAAAACAAGATTATTCTTATACAGATGAATGTAGCGAAGGAAACTATGTTAGGGAAGAACGTCGAAATGTGGCCAGAGTTGGTGATTATGTACAATACAAATGATCTAGAGAAGATTTGTAATGAGATGGAGTAAACCAAGGTAAGAAAGACAGCTGTATCATATTAGATTTAGGGCTGATTTTTCAATCGTCAGATAACTTTTATCTGGGGAATAAGTTTGACGTTTTGACAGCTTTTGTTTAGAAAATATTTCAAACCGTCACATTTATTCCTTGAATAAAATTTATCTGACGATTGAAAAATCGGCCCTTAATTAGATATCAATTTGATTAAGGGCCGATTTTTTAATCATCAAATAACTTTTATCTAAGGAATAAGTATAGCGGTTTGACATATTTTCTATACGAAAGCTGTCAAAACATTATTCCCCAGATAAAAGTTACCTGACAATTGAAAAATCGGCGCTAAGAAATGCTTTAGTACTTATTCTAAGAGAAAACTAATCAGATATGTCAAACGAATGTCAGTACGGTAAACAATTTGCTGAGGAATTAGGTATTAGAAATTCTCTTCAATTCGTCGAGAGTCACAGTAACAGACACGCAATTAGACGCATACCCCAAATAATAAGTCTGTCAAGCTGCTGTGTTCTGTCTTTAAGAAAAGCTGCAAAGCTGATTTACTTCTTAAAATAAGTCAGAGAAACGTAACGATCGTTGAACAGCAGCAAAGTTAACTGACATTGCTTAAATTCTTACCATAATGCCATCACCATTGGGTCATTTGTGTTAAATGTTGTCACAAACACGCATGCCAGCTAAATTGGACAACATCATCTGTATGACGAAACTGATAGGCAACCCAGATAACATCTTGAGGCAAAGACAAGCTAGTAAGATCTCTATCTCGACGATGCTTGCAAAAGTTCACAATTGTTGTGTATCTTATCATTGGTATGCTCGACGAGAGTTTTGCCATCTTTGATGCCATCATGTTATAGTGTTTCATTATGGTGCAAGCCATTTGTATTGGTGAATTGGTCACTATTTGGGCGAAATTTGGAAAATATTAACTGCGTACAGCATGTCTGGTTGGTCTCTTTACCTCCGAAAACCTTGATCTCTGCTCAATATTCTGTATAAATTTTGCCTACCCAGAAAGTTATTTACATTCTTACCTAATTTCCTCTGAGAGGTAAATGACAACAACCATAAAATACTACTTGATTAACATTTTCTTTTTAAGGGGAATTATGTAACACGTTGTATATTACAATATATATCAAATACAAAACATTACGAAAATCTAAATGCAATTATGACGAAGACTAAATTAGATGATTAGGAGTCCAGCGACTTCAAGTAGTAGGTATTCCTTAACTTTGCGTTTGAACGAGAATTTACTCGGGGCTTTTTTAATAAGGGGGAGCACGTTCCAAAGTTTGATTGCTGAGACAGCGAAGGAGTTATTTTGTAGTAGATAGTTTGTCCATGGTAAAAGTTGTACAGAATAATAAGCAGAGTTTGGTTGATGGTTTCCGAATGTAAAGTTTAACCAGTCATGCTGTATATATTTTTTGACTATTTATACCATGCAATTAGTTTTATTTGTCTTCCAAATCTCTGCTCATATTAGAAGCTGTATAGTAGTACTCTTAATCTTCACAGAGGTAAATTACAGAAGAATGTGTTCTCCATTTCTTGCATTTCTGAACATTTTCCAAATATAACTGATTGCAATCAAGCTCATTTAAATAAAAATCGAGGTTCTTAGGTGACCGGTTCAAACAGGTATTGATTTATTTAGGACAAGTTTATAGCTGCAACGTTTATCATCAATACCTACTTAATTAAAGTTTTTACAGACACATTGGAAAGATTGATCGTCTATAGGCGTGCCTCATGTAGCTAGATAAGTAGACGCACTGGTGAAATGAAAATATTAAGTAAAGTGGGTCACAGGGTTCAAAAGAGCAAACTCTTGGATATCTAAATAAAATTAATGATTTTAATATGATTTGCACATAAAGTTAATTTTTCGTCCAACTCCAACAATAGAATGCGAAATGGAATATACAATGTTGTCGATTTCATCATTTTTGCGCGGTAAACGCCAGTTTAAGAAGTTTTTCTAAATCTGCAAAGTGAGAGTTGATTCAGTTCAATAAATATTTAACGAATTACGTGATTGATCTTACCTTGAATGTTTCGGCAATCCCTAATCTGCTTTTATTGCTAACTTTGATAACACAGTCTAATCAACACATAACACTATAAATATGCAATATTTACTTGATAATTGTCTACATAGATATAAAACCATAGTTCACGGCGGATAAATTATAAAAATACTTGATAAGAATCAAAATGTACACCGAACAAAAAAATAAAAGTTCAACAGTCTCGATGGAATGCATGCATTTCAAGTCGCTGGATCAGTTATAAATAACAAAACTATATAGTATATAGGTAAATATATAAGAACACTTCACAGTTTATTGTAATTATTATGATAAAAGAACCACTTCGTAGCACAAAGTTTTTGAAAGTTATGATTTCATCGTTATCTGACTGTCACTGCGCGGAGCGCCACCATAAACACCCGACCGCTGCGGCGGTTACATTCAATATGGCGGCCGATTAAATGAACTAAAGAACGAAGTCCGAGCGAATGAATTGCGAAAGTACACGAACGATGACCGATGAAGTCCGAAGCTTGCGCAGGCACCGATTCGTTCGATTCTTGTTTTGTTTTGTTTTCAACTTGTCGGTTCTTCGGTAGTATAATACTCGCAGTTTGAACATCATAATACGTAAACTATCAGTATTTGGAATTACATATTTAATAAACATTTTCTCTAATAATAATAGTAATTGTCTGCTATTGTTTTCGTTGAAAATAATACCTGTTGTTATTGAAATTACCAACCTAAGCATTGTATTGTACTTACAAACGTGACTTCATAGCAATTTAACTATGTCCCTTTTTGTGTGACAAAAAGAGAGTAGAGACAATACAAGCTGTATTGTCTCTCTCCTGGGCAAATCCCTCCTTCCATATCTTCCACTTTTCCCGGTCTTTTGAGATTTCTGGCTAATCCTTTAAGTAGGAGTCCAGCTCATCCATCCATCTCCTTTAATGTCTACCGCGTTGTCATTTTGGGTTTTTAGGATCCACTGTGTAATGGTTTTTGCTTATAGTCCCTGCGGTATGCAGCAGATATGGTCAGGCCAGCTCTTTAACAGTATAACTTAAGAGCCGAATGGCCTACGTCTGAAATCTTCGTTATGGAACGCTGTATCAAGTTATTTACACGATCAGTAGGTTTGACTACCAAATAAAATTATTGTATGCACAAAATAAAAAAGTAAAATACCGACTTAAAAAAACACTGAAAGGAGTAGAATAGTTACCAAATTAAAAAATGAACAGTTAGAGAAGTCGGTGTAATTCTACGGTGAAACAAATTGAAGGCATAAGAAACTGTTAATTTTATAATTTATGGTAAGTAATTATTTTACTTCTTTCAGTTTTTTTTTAGTTGGGGTTTACTTTTTTAAAGTATTTTTAACACGTTGACTGTCCCATCTGTTTTGGGTAATTTTGTGGTAAAACCAATGTTTTTTTTTTTAATTTTTATTCCTACGTCCCTGGAAAATGAAAGTTCTAGCTCGCACGTCCAACCCAAGAAACGCGGTTCAGTTGCCTTTGGCTAATGCATTACATGTAATGCACGGACAGTCAACGTGTTAAGTAAGTAAGTTTTATTTAACACTTTTAAGTGCCCCAAATTATATTAGTGTACAAATTCGTGGACCACTACTACAACTAGAATGTCGTCTACATAGGTAATTAATTTTCAAACTACTTACTAATAATAGGTATTGTATAAAAAACTACTCAAATAAACTTAATGAAATCCATACAGAACAAACTGAAGAGAAATCCGAACCAAAAAAAAAAAAATTACTCCAATACAAAATCACAAATGTCGGAGAAATTGGTGAGTAGGTGAACATTAAAATACATCGAATTGATAACTTCCTCTTTTTCGAAGTCGGTTATTAATTTTATTTACAGGTTGTTTAAAAAACAAAATGCAGTCTTTGGTCTTACAAGGTAGGTATAGAAACTTTAAGGATTTACTTTAACAAACTGGCCAATTAGACCGGCACATTTACAAAATTAAAACAACAAAGACAACCACGTCAAAATTTGACGTCACCCGAGCGTCAACCTAATCAAAATCAACAAATGTGTGGTGTTAATTAAATTCTAGCTTTAGTAACAATTATCCGTTTTTTATATGCAAATTATGAGTTGATCCTTTTCCGGCAAAGCAAGAAATAGCTCAAAATGGCGTTGGACTTAGTCAGTATAGCCCAGCCCCATTACATACCAGGGTTAGTTTAACTGTGGGTTGGGAAAACCCACTTTGGTGACGACATTAAGGCACTTGTCCCACCGCGAACCATGAGCGAGCAGCGAGTAGAGCTAGAAGCTAGAAACGAGTTGGCGAGTAGCGAGTGTGTAGTTCCGATAGTTTTGTCGCTGGGCTATAAGCGAGTGTGCGAGTGCGACGGGCGATTACTCGCACCACTCGCAAATGATCGCTGGTTGGTCTCTCGACGTGAGTTCTGACCGCCAAGCGCGCATCGCTGAACAAGTATCGCTGAGCGAGTATTATCTTTGATAGCTCTTGTTGCTCAGCGACAAACTAGTGTAGCGAGTCCTCGCCGGCAGTGTGAACAGTCAGCGATCAACTATTAATATATGCATCTCTTTTGTTTACACGGAATGTATATCTATTGTACGTTTCTTGAGCGAAAAAATAGCCGATAGTTAGTCGCTTCCTCGTCGGCGGTGGGACAACTGCCTAATGCCCTACTCTTTATGCGAGCCTAATTGACAAACATAGTTGCAGAGCAGTGCATTTAAAATTCGCGTTAGTCGGAAAGGGGGTACTAATATCAATCCGAAAGGGTGTTAAACCCACACACAATAATGAGTACCCTTTGTTCTACCACTTTCCCCAAAACTCAATAGTTTAAGAGAAATAGCTGTTCAAAAATTACTTTAAAAAATTCGCTAAAATCTATCTATCCTCAGCCTTGACAAGCTGTGTTTACATTTTAGGCCTGGACTCCACCAAAGCGGAGACAAGCCGAGCGGAGCGGCGATGTGTTTTAAAAAACCGATATAATTTCGTTATTCACACACACATCTCGTCTCCATTCTGCTTAAGTGGATAGTGAGCGGAGATGTATCATATTTATATGACCCGATGGGAGCGGAGATGTGAGCTGTTCCTCGCGGAGATGTGAGCTTTGCCTCGGAATCTGACGACGGCGCGCAGCGGAGACGAGATGTGTGCGGCGTGCAGTGAGTGGTGCCCACACCTTTCATGTCAGGGGGGTTACCATGATCGGTTACAGCAGGATTGTTTTAATATTATTACGAGAGTGGGAAAGTGACAGCGCTAGACAGCTTCTCTAGCGCCATCTCTTACCCACTCTCGTAATAACATTAAAACAATCCTGCTGTAACAGATCATGGTAACCCCCCAGATCGCACTAAACTGCGGGTTCACATAAAACGCTCGCCGCACGCGGCTCAGTTACGCTCTAGTCAGCGCACATCTCCAATTCTCCACCCTAGTCAGCACACATCTCCGCTATAGTCTAGCCATGCAGTACGCATCTCCGCATAGTTTCGGTGGATACACCCTAGCTGAAAAACATCTCTTTTTGTCTCCGCTTCGGATATCTCCGCACATATCCGCTTTGGTGGAGTCCGGGCCTTATGCTATTTGGGGTCACAAATTAGAAGAATTCGTAACCAAAACAGGGATGAAGATTTTTTTTTAAAAACTAAAATAAAATAGTTTTTCATGAAATTTTAACACTTTCTTTAAAACCGTCATCAGTGATACTATAAGTTGTCTGCGGATTAGTACCTACCCCCTTTCCGACTAACCTTGTACAAGGTTCAAACAAAATACCTGGACAGACATCGACAGATCACAAAAAAATTGCTGTTCCGTACAAAAGTGCAATAATTATGTAGTTACACGATCAAAATGTATGGAACAGCTGTTTTTTTTTATTTCTTAGTTTGTCCCATAGTAAAAGTTGTTCATACCTATTCATGAGTTCACACCGATAATTTAGCTCTCATCAAGCTGTCTCCCCCCCCTAAGTGCCCGCCAGCAACGCCCTAAGCCGAGGTCCGAGTCCCACCTAGGGGTCGCCCTTAGTGCTGTTGTTGCAGGTAGTCATGATGTTGGTGACTAAAAGTAGTTAGCTTAGGTTAAGTATTTACTTGAGTTGGCTGGAGACCCTTCAGGTCTCGCCAATAACTGCCCGGTTACGTAGCAAGGGTCCCCTAGGACCACTTACAGCAGTCCAAAAGAAAAAAAAAACCTATTCATGAGTACTGTGATCTGTAAAAGTTTGTCCAGGTATTTTATTTGAACCATAAATGTCACAGAAGCTTAGGGCCCTATCTCACTAGGACACCATGGTGGCGGCCACCGGTCGCGCCACTACCAAAATGTATGCAGTTGTATAAAGGGTACCTCACCTGAAGTCACCTGGTATTAGCTTGGTTGCGCAACAAATTTGTTGCCGGCAACCGAATCACCCGCTGGTTAGTAGGTACATTTTGTTGGTGGCGCGACGTGAGTGTCCTAGTGAGATAGAGCCCTTATACATTTTAATAGCGTTTAGAGATAGAGTAATCTATCCAGTATTCATATCTTGAAACATTCCATTTACTTTGCATAGCAACTAAATACAGTCCAATGTCTTAAAACAAGCTCTGTACTGCTTTCATTTACTTACATAAAATCAATAATTCAATGTCATGTCCTTATAAAAATATTTTAATTCATGATTGCACTTTCTACATTCCATTTATTTGCTCAGTATAAGATTAAAAGGTCCGAAAAAGGGCTCTGTAGTCAAAAATAAACTGCGTTGCATTTACGTGACGAAATTAAGCTGAGTGATACCGTCTGGTCGTTTTTCATCAACAAAGTTACGATTGTTGCTAAATTGGCGCCAATTATGTAACAGCACTGGTTCACTTTGGTCGCCACATATCTCACCTTGTCAAGAGCGCGTTACAAATATATTTTTAACCGACTTAAAAAAGGAGGAGGTCCTCAATTCGGTTGTTTTTTTTATGTTTGTTACCTCTGAACTCCGTCATTTATGAACCGATTTGAAAAAATCTTTTTTTGTTCTAAAGGGTCCCGATTGGTCCCATATAAATTTTGTTATGATTAGACCATGAACTTCAGAGATATGGAAGGGAACTCCTCATCGGATCAAAGCAAATTACTAATATTGCTTTGTTTATATTTGTTGTTGGGAACTGACTACTGGAAAAGAGAAGGTGGTGCGTCTCGTTAAATTTATGGCACTAAAACGTATTAAATAAAAAATAAACTTTAAAAAAAAGTAAAAACCGACTTCAAAGAAAAACTAAAAGGAGTAAAATAATTACCATAATATAAAATTAACAGTTTCAGAAGTCGGTGCAACTATACACTGAAACAAATAGAAGCCACCGACTTCTGAAACTGTTAATTTTATATTATGGTAATTATTTTACTCCTTTTAGTTTTTCTTTGAAGTCGGTTTTTATTTATTGATGAACTGAGCGTCCATTTGTACGAATTTACTTTTAAGGAATGTTAGGTAATTCTTGTTGTTGTGTAGCATGTTGACAATTTAAGGCGTTGCGTTGGTCGTGTCGCGTGTCAGAGTATGATAAATTATCTCATATATTATGTATTTCTGGCGCGTGTTTGAAGTTTTCGTAAGTGATCGTTTTCATAATTTGAAGTGAGTCGTTCATTTTTTATGTAGGGTCGCAGGCAATGGTAATGGACGATTCAATCAATTAATTTGAATGACCATGTCGAGTTGTATGAAATTAAAAGGGAAAACCTACAAACCTAGTTGGGACACGTCAAACACGTGGTTATATAAGCTCAAAAATATCTCATTGGTCTATTTTATGTACAGTTTTTGATTAAAGCAAATATTAAATATTTTCTCTGTTTACAGGTACACAGGCCACTGTCCAGAGTACAAATACCGAATAGGCGATACATATGGGTCGACCACTCACAAAATCCTCTTGGATCCTAGCGTCCAGCATTCAGAGAGGCTCGTACTATCCGACCGAACAGCTGATGACTTTCAGGTTGGTCACTTTAATAATCAATGTCGGTCTGCCCTCCGCTAAAAAGCTAACATTTCTGGCTAAAACGCTAACATTTCTGGCTAAAAAGCTAACATTTCTTGCTAAAAAGCTAACATTTCTGGCTAAAACGCTAACATTTCTGGCTAAAAACTTTCGATGGCAGATGTTTTTTTTTTCTGAATGGGGAAATGATAAAAAAAATTCAAGAAACGCCATCCCAGGGGTAGGGAGCGGGCGCACATATACAACTAAACTGATTACCTACAGCCGATTTCGAAAACGAACGAAAAAATAAAAAAATGCTCCCTTTTATAAGTCCTCATACCCATAACTATAAAAAATGCAGTATTACTACTATCGGCATGGTGCGTTCTGCCTTTATTAATCGTTTAGAAAAAATCAGAACTCCATTTTTCTGTAGTGGTGGAAATGATCATTTTTTCCCGAAGCGCTCTCTGAAGCGTAAAATAGGTACACACGGCTTCATAACAAGCTATTTTCCAGTATAAACCGACATTTGATTTTACGGAAAGACAATGCGAAATACCTGTATAACTTCATATAAAGCCGTGCGTAATCAGAGAACAGATAATATACCCACCTTTTACTTTGATAACTGTCCCCTTTATACCTACACGTGCAGCTCACACGTGCCCTTTCAATTAACCCTGCTTATCCGTTATCATTTAACATTGCAGCTAGTGTGGGTGTGTCAATCTAATCTACTTGTTTTCTAACCTGATAACGTTGTAATAGAATTTTCCGAATGTCATGGAAAGCCCCGCAGATCCATGATTAAAAAATATTTATAATGAAACAAACCATAATTTTACTGTGGGCATTAAACTTGACCGAGCGGTTCCTAGCTAAAGATAAGGCCCGGACTCCATCGAATCGGAGATGTGCGAAGATGTGCGAAGCGGAGAGAAGAAGAGATGTTTTTCAGCTACGGTGTATCCACCGAAACTGTGCGGAGATGCGTACTGGCTAGATTGTAGCGGAGATGTGTGCTGACTAGGGTGGAGATGTGCGCTGACTAGAGCTGAACTGAGCTGCGTGCGGCGAGCGTTGGATGTGAACGCACAGTTTAGTGCGATCTGACACAAAAGGTCTAAGTCATGTCGTTATTACAAAAACAGTATCTTTTACTTACTGCACGCCGCACACATCTCATCTCCGCTGCGCGCCGTCTTCAGCTTGCGAGGCAAAGCTCACATCTCCGCCTTGTACTGCGGCCCAGCTCAATCTCAGCGAGGAACAGCTCACATCTCCGCTTCGATCGCGCCATATAAATATGATACATCTCCGCTCAGTGGTATCCACTTAAGCTGAGTGGAGATTAACCGAAGACCGAAATTCTATTGGTTTTTTAAAACACATCTTCGCTACGCTCGTCTAGTCTTCGCTTTGCTGGAGTCCGGGCCTAAGAGTGTCGAGTTTATAATTTAGGTACTTACTTAGATGGCCAAAAGATAAGGTACTTATGCCACTAATAACACAGTAGCACACACAGATTACTCAATAGTTTCCACGTAGCTAGGGTTTCTTTTGCTTTCGTCGTGTTTGACCCTAGTCACGCCGGATGGTCAGAGCAGACGGGGTTTAAGATAAAGCATACTAATCCAAGTCACAGAAATCTAGCGGGATTCCCCTATACTCCTCCGCTTCTCACATACACTCGACAAAACACAGTAAACTGCTTGGCGCCGGATTTTAAAGTGAGGGTTGTAGCTAGCCAGGCGGACCGTATAGATCTTACCACCAAGCGTGCTGGGTTTTGTTGAATCTTACAACACGCGTATATTCCCAGTGTGCGGTGAGGAAGTTTTATATTCTTGCCCGTCCCCACACGGGATAAAATTGCCGGGCGTGCAAGGCGTACGCAGCACGCGAGGGTTGCGTGCTTTGTCAATCGGAGGGGCTCCAAATAAAATCACCATAAATCTCTTAATACTATTGGGGTTTTAGCCCTTTACGTAACGAACATATATAGTACACACGTAGATACTGTAAAGACCTATTTTCTGAGTTGCGACTTCCGCCAGCAGATGATTGGTGGGAATCCAGGATATTGCCATCCTTAAATAAATATAAAATAAATTTGGTCTGCACTACTAAAGGCAACTAGACATAATTCTAAAACATGATAATTATTAAGTCAATGCAGTGATGTTGGTAGGTTCGATGGCTCACATTTCTATGATGTGATTTGTGTCATTCGAGTCATAGGTTTAAATATTATTTAAATATCATTGGGCAGATCTATCGGCCGCCGCAGACAGACATCGATGTAGTCAACGCCAGATTTCGGAATGGAGACCCAGTGTATAAGCATCCTATGATACCTGGATATGAAGGTAAGTTAGACGCATTGTTTCTTTACCTACTTGAGACGAAAATATGGCTGTACAAACTAGGCAGCCGTACAGTTTGTAAATCGGCCGACGTATAGTACGACGCAACTATAAGGAGTAGCATAGGCAAATTTCGTAAAACCGATCACTCCCGAGTTGAATGCGACTTCAAGACCACGAATGTTTATTGCTATTCCAGTAAAAAATGCTTTTTACGCTGACGAAGGGAGTGAGAGTGGCGCAAAAATGAGCGACTGCCATTGTTGTTTAGGTACATCGATGTTAACTTCTTAGAGTGACACCAAGCCGAAATTACGCGAACGGGCCTCGGCGGCTAAGTTCATTTAGGTATATTGACAAGACGCGACGTAATTTCAGCCTGGTGTGTTGCGGTGCAGGTACCTAATTCAAAAAGCATTGCAGACGTACATTACGCTGAAATTGCGTCGCGTATTTTCGGTCATTCACTTAGTTGTGTCGTACTATACCTTCGATTTGTCGGAATATTCCGATCTGTCCCCTCGTCGGTAACAGGGGAACAGATCGAAACTTTTATATCTATTTGTCCCCATAAAGAACAGCAGGGGACAGACCAGAAATAATTCGTTCGATCTGTCCGTTCGTCTTGGTGACAGGGGAACAGATCGATTTTTTTATTCCTGCTTGGCCCTCCGAAGGGGACAGTTCGGGGGGACAGATCGGAATATTCCGATTTGTCACAACTCTGAGTGCTATTGGCACTAGCCACTTGGCTTCTTAGTCCGTTTTTGACCTTATAAGATTTGAATCAGCAAGATATCAGAAAACGATTGTGTAAACATTTTACTTTATCTATTTGGGATAGGAGTCATAGGAAGCTAACAATGTATATTGGAAATCAGCCAATCGTACAAACTAGTTTCATTATACGGTATCTGTATCTGCTAAAACATCCATAATTTTCTCATATAAACAAAGTGAAATCTCAAAGAATTTGTCGAGAATTAACTTGATCTCGATGAATCAGTTGGGCATGAGTCACTGCCGACCGGTCCGAGACTCCGAGGCATGCCACCGTTTCCTGAGAACCTAAGGTCTCCTGATGTTTACATTTACTATTACTGTTAGGACACGTACATTTTGAATTAAAGTTTGAAAAACTATATCAATAAGAGAATAGATTAATGTGGTGTTTGTGGGATGATAAAAAGTTAACAATTCGTACGCAGCATTTGAAAATGCGGTCACCGTTTTAAATAGGGGTTTGTTTTAGTTCTGTTATATAATTCTGCACTGCTTTGTAGGCTGGCGCAGTGGTATTATTTGAAGCTCGGCTCAACGATTTATTAGATTCAGTATAAGTCCTTGATAAACATTGAGGTACAAACAAACACATGGACCTCGGGTCAGCTGCGGCCAAAAATGTCCGAACCGAATGTAGACTAAAACGCGAAAAAGAAGACTAATTTACGTCGATGGTGTAAAGCTAAATTAGGCATTGTATAATGATGACATAGGATTTAAATTCGTTTGTTGGTATTTCTAAGTTTATGTGGCGGTGTGCTTTGGCGTGCGCTCTGGTGGAATATACAGGATGTGTCGTAAAAAATAGTGGTCCAATCTTAAGGGGTCGACACACCGTATATTCAGCTATCACATACCACAACCTGAACCATTTTTTACGATAGGTCTAAGTTTTTTTTTAATTACCTCCTCGTTTGTATTTGTATAAATTTAATTTGGCTGTAATTTCAAACAAATACATTATTTTTCTATTTTGTTTTTAACTGCTGAATACATGTGAATCATATGCAAGTAAAAACAGGAAAATAATGTTTTTTGTTGAAATTACAGCCAAATTAGTAAGGAGAGGTGTTAATTTTTTGAAAAAAAAAAAAGTTTTATTCTGGGACCTATGGTAAAAAATTGTTCAAATTGTGGTATGTGATAGCTCAATATATCGGGTATCGACCCCTTAACGTTGGACCGCTATTTACGCCACACCCTGTATGGAAACACTTTTTTCGTGAATTTTGTACTAGTCCCGTCGTTTGTAGGTATGGTCCATGTGTTTTACGTCAATGTTGATAAAGGACACATTCGGGAGCAAAAATGCTTGTAGGCATAGGCATAATCTTTAATGTTACTCTAAATATTCAATTGACTTGTTCGGTTCTTTTCTCGATTCTTCGACTGTTAGATTGATGGCACATATTTTGGACTTTTCATATTACTTTTTAACGTTTCTTCAGGCTTCTGACCAGGTTTAACTTCGTGTAGCATATGTGCTCAAGTCAAGACTTTGAAGATTTACGGGTACCTATCGGCTACATGGGAAATTCAGTGACGTCTGCTACAGTTTTCTATACCTAATGAGCTTATTTGGACTTAAATGTCGTCATCTATGTTGTAAGTAGGGCTTTCAAATACCGGACTTTTTCAATACCGGTATCAATACCGGTATTAGTGTGATCAATACCGTGATCCCGTGATCACGGTATTGAACACAAGTTCAATTAGGACATTAATAAAACCATTAAAATACGTGTTTATTATGGTTACTTTCTGAAAATAATAATACAAAAGTCTCTTATTAGTATTTCATTTATTTAGTTAAAGCCTTAAAAAAAAAAAACAGATTACTTAACAAATTAAAAAAAAACATGTTTTCACGTTATATTTTCTGTGTGCCCTTTAGCAAAGGCCTCCTCAAACCTTTTCCAATTTTCCTTCTCCCATCCTAGTCTAGTCCAGGTTTTTCCAGCCGTTTTCACTATTTCATCTTCCCATCGCTAAAGTGGTTTTCCTTTCTTTCTCTTTCTCTCTCTAGGGTACCACAGGGTTACCAGTTTATCCCTCTTATTAGTAATTTGGTATTGGTTGATTATAGGACTAGGAATTAGGAACGTAATCAAAATTTAAACTAAATCTAGTCATTTTGCGCGTAGACATTTCACATAGACTTTATAATGTATATTATATACCTAATAAGTAACGGCGATTTCGGAAATCGGCTTAGCCGGGGCGTGGGAGGGTCAGCTAGAGATAAGAACGGGCGCTTGCGCTGACCAAAACATATCCGTTTAAAGGATTTCGCTGACTCCCGTAAACTCATCCCCGACGAACAGTTCGGTTTTCGAACCAAGCACTTGCATTCGGCCATTGCACCGCATAGTCGAACAAATTAGCTCCCGCTTCATGCGCTCGTACAAAACGGGAATGCTATTCTTCGATGTAGAGCTCATCATTCGAGACTTTCTGTCGGATCGCACCATCCGCTATCGCCTAGAAGGCACCTTCTCGTCCCCTCACCCCATCCACGCCGGAGTTCTTCAGGGCTCCGTGCTATAGCCCCTTCTGGTCACGCTGTACACCAGCGACATTCCCAAAAGTGGCTTGGCCAAGTTGGCTCTCTTCGCCGACGACACGGCCATCTTCAGTTCCGGTAGGAGTCTCGATAGAATCACTCGAACCCTCCAAATCACAGCCGACGCCCTCGGGGTCTGGTTCCGGAAATGAAGAATAAAGGTGAATCACGAAAAGAGTGCAGCCGTTCCCACTCCCACATCCGCATCCGTCCCGTCGTCATGTTCGGCAAACAGATCCCTTGGGAGATGAAAGCCAAATACCTGGTGGTTATCCTCGACCACCATCTGAAATTAATAGACCACATTAAAACGGTGCGCGCTCGCGCCGCTTTTGCTTTCGGTCGCCTCCACCCCATCCTTAGAACGCGCAGTAAATTGTCACTTAGAAATAAGCTGAGAATCTACGTGACGTGCGTCCGCCCCATCTTGACTTACGCTACCGTCGTGTTCGCACACGTTGAGCCTTCCCGCTTCAAATCCTTCCAAACCCTCCAGATTAGAGTGTTGCGCAAAGCCGCGGCTACCCCGTGGTTCATGCGTAACAATCAACTCCATCCCGATCTAAAAATGCCGACCGTCAGGCAACACCTCAAACGCATTTCCAAGCGTTACTTCGAGACTACCCCGCGCCATCCGAACCCCCTAGTTGCCGCAACGGCTGACTACAGTCCCTATCTCATCAGTAAAGTACGCCGTCTCAGGCACACACTTTTAGAGCCTGATGACGAAATTATCCTCCTCCAATAGGCGAGTAAATCGACCAGCACATTACACGGCGTCTGCCGCCGTCCGGCTTAGCGCGTCCTCACCGGCAAGGCCCGTCGCGACGTCCCACCGTCGGCGGTTACGATCCACCGAGCTCTCCCGTCGTAGAGCCAGTCGTCTCTTCAGACTCCGCAGTCACACCGATAATTCAGCCCTCATCTAGCTGTCTCCCCCTCCAAGCTCCTGTCAGCAACGCCCTACGGCGACGTCCGAATCCCACTAGGGGTCGCCCTTAGTGCTGTTGTTACAGGTAGTCATGATGTTAGTGTAGTATAAGTAGTTAGCTTAGGTTAAGTATTTTACTTCCCCACCATTGGCTGGAGACCCTTCAGGTCTTGCCAATAACTGCCCGGTTACGTAGGACGGGTCCGCAAGGACCATCTAGAGCAGTCCAATTGAAAAAAATGGCGAAAACAAGTGCGAGAGTAACATCACATCGTAAATTGTATCACATAATACAATTTCCTACTACTTATTACAACAAACCGCAATTATATATATATTAATGTTTGTAATACCGTAATCACGGTATTGGCTCGTCAATACCGTGATTAAAAAAAGACCAATATATATCCGTGATTACGGTATTACGGGATCCCGGAATACCGGTATTGAAAGCCCTAGTTGTAAGGGAGTAAATGGCAGCTATGAAGAGATTTATGTAACGTGAAGGTATAAATATCTGTCGAGATTCTTTACCTACCTCTGCTCACCACTAATGTTTGGCCTGCATGGATTAGCAACTTGTAAGAAAAGAAATAGAATAGAATAGAATATACTTTACTGTACACCAAAATTGTAACACAGCTCTTATACAATATCATATATTGAAGGGTACAATGGCGGTCTTATCGCTGATAGCAATATCTTCCAGACAACCTTTGGATGCACAGGAAGACAATGAATAAGATAGAGGGGGTAGTCCGTGGTGTACTGCTGCAAAATATATATATACTACACAAGAAATTGAAGTCCTCCTAAATAAAAGGAGCTGGTCACTTAGTTTATGACGAACGGGGGTGTTTGACTAATGTTCGCTTATTGGTCTTAGTCTCGCAATATTCTAGCCGACTTGACCGCTGTACGTAGGTGTGAATAATTGTTTTAAGCCTACAGTTCAGTGCTTGCACTTCTATTTACGTAGGCAGTTGGTGGTGCCTATTAATTCGTAAAGGATTTGCATATACAGTGTCTGGCATATCTTATTTATTGCTAAAACGACTGTTAGATTGTTTTCAAACTGATTGTTGTCAGAAAGATATTCGTAACTGGCCAGGCTAAGTTGCTCAGCCCTCCTAGTCAAAACGCCTTTCCCTTAAACATTGATACCTGCAGAAAGATCAAATTATATGGAAATTACATTTGCTCTAGAGTAAGCTCATGTTATTTTCATATGATTTGATCTTTCCTCAGGTTAACTTTTAAGGAAAAGGGATTTTTTTGAGGGGGTAGGAGTGGGTCCACCTATATTGGGTCTAGACTTTTTAATCTTCGTTGGAGCTACTTTCGGCATAAGTCACTTATCTCTTCTTGATCATATCTCAACATTGAAATCTGGTACCTACTGTATTTAGTGTTTCAATGGACCTACAGCAAGGGTGATAAAAAGATAGCAATTTGATGGTCGTCTGCTTAGTTATTAGATATATTATTGATTTAATAGTAGCTGACCCGACAGACGTTGTCATACAAAAATCCCATTGAAAAAAGAACTTTCAGTTTATAAGTTTTTAAACTGACATGGTCACTAACACAATCATTAGAACTTAAAACGGGATATTTACCATGTCTATTATTTGTTGTGAGTTTCCGATATTTCGGCACCGTTACAAACGCCATGATCACGGATGAGAGTACAAGCGCCATGATCACGGATGAGAGTTCATCTGTGATCATGGCCATGGCGCTTGTAACGGTGCCGAAATATCGGAAACTCACAACAAATAATAAACACGGTAAATATCCCGTTTTAAGTGCTAACTTTCAGTTTTTCACGAATTTGCCAATTTTCCGGGCAACTTTTCCAATTTATTTTTCCATAAATCCTAATTCGGACTAAAAAGAACATTTAAAAAAAAATGCCAAACCAGTTCAGCCGTTCTATACAGGGTGTTAACGAATTCGTGTAATTCCTTAAAACCACATGACCTACTACTGATGTAGACAGGCCCCGCAAGGGATTTAGCATGATTAAAAATAAAAAAAACAATTATTATTTTTTCATGCGGCTTTGTTACCGATCGTATCTAAACCACCTAATAAGGATTCAGTAAAAAAATAAGAATTAATTTTTTTGCAAAAAAAATGTTTTGTTTGTGTGAACATTTCGATGCCACGCATAAATTAATGAAAGCACGGCAACACGGCTGGCAAGGCACAACTAACGCGATATCGCTCTTTGCAGTCAGATAACTTAAGGCTCTAAAATGACTCAGAAATAGAAAATCAAGAGTTAAAAAAAAAAATGTTACGTTGATTTTCAAAAATTCCCATTTAGGGTTAATCTCTGACACCAGTAGATCAAGTGGTTTGAAGGAATTACATAAATTCGTTAACACCATGTAGTGATGCGCTTACTAACTGTGTGGAAACCTCCGAACTTCTTTACTCTCACTGAATACATTTTACCAAATATTTCTTCGATGTTACTCAATTTATCGTTAAATGCTGATCTAGATTTATTACTACATTTATGATAAAGCATAAAGGCTCGAGGTCTGATTCTGATCTCCTTCACAAGACAACTGCCTTATTTATCAAGATGAATGTAAACAGATGTCTGTTGACCTCATATCTCTCGCGGATCATTGCCCATATTTTAGAGCTTCTACTACCTAACTAGTTATAAAAAAGACTAAAAACGGTGGCGTTGCATATTCATTTGTTCTATCGTCCTTTATTGAAGGACAGCACGGACTTACACATCCAAGATCATGCTCACAAAATAAACAATTGTATCGCGATAGTAAAACTAGATGCTACATATTAAGTTATACATTTCCAGTTCCAGCAGTTCCAGCTGACATCTCATTGTACAGAAAGCCTATATATATAGGCTTTCTGTACATATATAACATATATGTGTACAATCTCTTAAGGGATCACTGTACTCATCATTATGAACAACTTTTACTATGGGACAAAACTAAAAATCAGGAAAAAAAAACAGCTGTTCCCTACATTTTGACGAGTTAAGCAAACATTAATGTAGAGAACAGCTGTTTTTTTTCGCGATTTCAGATTTTGTCCCATAGTAAAAGTTGTTCATAATGATGAGTACAGTGACCCCTTAAAAGGTTATACAGTTATTTATGTTACACCTTGTATACAAAGCGAGATCATACTCATATCACATCAGCTCATACTTTAAGGAGGTATTTCACCAACATATCAATAAGTAGTCCGTAACTATTGACGAGATAAGCTACAAGTAACCTACAAATAAGACATTTATGCGTTCATTAATCTTCTCATTATCGCTATTGATATGTGGTGAAGTGCAAGTGTTAGCCATTGAAAAGTTTAGAGACTGAATTAGTTTAATGAACAGTTAATGATAGATTGGTGAAATACCCCCTAAATGTGTAGCTTAATAATGAGTGCGGTTCATAAGGACTTAATTTTATTATGCCTTCTTATCATTTTGCCTAAATCTCAATTTGCCTTAGTCCCAGAATGCCTGAAATTCGAAATGACTGAATTTCCCAATGTCTGAAAAAACAAATGCCTCAGAAATGAGTACAGTTGAGTTGAGAGTTACTATGACTACTTTTGGTTTACACATAGAAACATGAAGTTTGGCATACTAATATTATAATATTGTTCGTCCATTTGGTCTTGACTCTGATGTAATCCACGATCTCCTTAACCTTCGTGTAGTGATGCAGACGGGATATTTACCCTTCGTCCTAGCTGAGCAGCCCGCTACGTTGGTTGTTTAGCGTCGAGCATCGTGTCACGAAAATAACAAGCCGTATGCCATCTTTATTTGGGGTGAGCTACAACGTAACTATTGCATCTAACAGGGAAGTGAATAAGGAAGGACGATTTTTTTTATTTCTTTTCTTTTTACTCTAGACTAGACCATATACGTTTCACGTTCAACCAACGGCTGTGCACCCTGACGCCCGTTTTCAATTTCCAAAATAAGTCATATAATTATTCAATAGATATATTTAACTGTACCTACATCACTCGCCTTTTGTTTTTTCAGACATTGGGAAATTCAGTCATTTCGAATTTCAGGCATTCTGGGACTAAGGCAAATTGAGATTTAGGCAAAATGATAGGAAGGCATAACGAAATTAAGTCCTTATGAAACGCACCCTTAATAATTATGTAGCTGGGCGGTACACACAGGCCAAATTCGCACTTATGCAAATATTTGAAACAGCATTTAAGCGCACATGATCAGCGTTTTTCTTGAGATGGAAAACATTCCCACTGCTCCCTCCTGTGTGTCATATTATAAAGTCTAAGGCCTACAAAATATGTGCATAATCTAAGAATAAAACGGTACTTGTTCTTTATCAATCGTTGCTCTAGTTATGTCATGGTATCAGATGGCGACCGCTTGTTTTGTGACTAGCGTTCGCAAAACTAACGGGCAGTGTTTTATTTAGTGTTTGCTACGTAGCTATCGGTAGACAGTTGTAGTTATCGCATCTAAATCTATTTTAAGTTTAGCGTAAAAGGTTTTCGCATAAATAAATCAAACTAGCTACAATAAAGATGAGACTCCTTCGGTGTTAGCGCCGTGTTATTTTATTTCAGTAATTTGGTAAACAAACTCAAGAGGATAGTGTTTTTAACAGTTTTTGTTTATAAAAACCCTGCACAAATGGATAAGTTACATAAAATTTACTAACTTAACTATTCTTAATCATGTGTATTCCTACTGTTTTATTTCTTTTAGTGTACAATAAAGTATATCTATCTATCTAATGTTGGATAAATCTAGGGTTTCTCCCACGATTGAACAACCGCTTTGGTCAGCGATACACTGTTGCTGCAACCGAAGCCCTATCAGAATTTCAAAAGTTGCAACTCAATCAGAGAGCAGCAAGGAATCAGTTAGAACGGGTGGTCGACTTACAAGCAGGAAAAGGCCAACCTTGGGATCTCGTCGACAGATTCGTAAGTCTTACGGAATATTTTTAAAACGAACACGGAAATTATTGCTGTTTATTTTTGGAACGCAATGCGAGAATGCTTCATGTGGCGAGGATAGACGAATCGGTAAGAATGGAGATGGATGAAGAAAGAAGAATGGAAGGATATGAAAAAGAACACAGAACTAGACCTTGCAGAAGATAGAAAGTGTTTCTGAAGAGGAGTGACACTACTATATCAAAGTTTTTGAAAATTCACAGTCCGCGACAGCCGAGTTCAAGCTACCGTTGGTCACGGTTCGGCCAGAATGCGCAGGAATATTGCGAGATGTACCTATGGACGAACCAAAGCTATCACCAGCATCGCATTCTGTCAGTCCGTTCTTCATGGAAAACGGTCATCCTGATAAATATATCAAGAAAGGTGAGAATAACAATGCAGGAATAAAAATATACAAGACTTACAACCTCTTATACGTTACCCAACCTTTTTTATTGAAAAAATTGGCAACGTGGTTTTGTTATTTTTTCGTGTCACATCGACATTATGTAATCACTATGACATTTTATTTGAAATTCTGTAAGGTAGTGCACATTAAAAAAATCATTTGAATCAATGTCCTACGCAAAAATACACTCCTCTTTTGTGCGAAATCAAATATGGGGGTTTAATCCGTCGCAATCAATCCGTGAGTTCGATAAACTGATAATAATTGACCCTTCGGTACGATATGTGTCGAAATTGTGTCGTTATATTGTGTATGTTTGTTTACAGGTTTTGCTGGTCATGTTCCATACGGTTTCCAAAGGTTTGGTGAGTCGTCTAAGAAACTCACAAACTCTGCGCTATGTGACTTTTCGTCTAATTACAGGCGTAGACAGAGTACTGAGTGGGCACCAGTGAATGTAGTCAAGTAAGTTTTGATTAGTGTTAATTAAGATATAATATATTGTAATAGTACTATGTGAGGAGATTTACGAATAAAAATATGCGTTTTATCCGTTTATAAAAGTTATTGATAATTTCTGAACGAGAAGTATAGATACGCTGCCATCATAGTTGTCTGTCACTGTCAAATATCTGTCAAATTACAATTGTGAAAGCAAGTAAATACGTAACACGCGCAATTTGTGTATTTTCGCTATAGTATTTGATATAAACCTACATAATGGCCAAAAAGAAACTCATGCCGAACCTCTCTAAAGAGGAGAAAATGGTCATGGTGATATCTGAGATAATACAAGAGTTATTGGTTGCGCATCGCCAAGGAAAAGATGTTAACCTCAACAAGATGAAAACAAGGATTTCCTCCAAATACGGACTCGGAACATCACCAAGACTGGTAGATATTATCGCGGCTGTGCCTGCCGATGCTAAAAAGATCTTACTTCCCAAGTTGAAGGCTAAGCCTATTCGTACAGCGTCTGGTATCGCCGTTGTCGCGGTGATGTGCAAGCCGCACAGATGTCCACATATAAACTTCACCGGTAACATTTGTGTGTACTGTCCCGGGGGCCCAGACTCCGACTTCGAGTACTCCACTCAGAGTTATACAGGATATGAGCCGACTTCCATGAGAGCGATCAGAGCAAGGTACAACCCGTACTTACAGACGCGTCACAGAGTAGAACAGTTGAAGCAGCTCGGTCACAGTGTAGATAAGGTTGAGTTTATTGTGATGGGTGGTACTTTTATGAGTCTCCCTGAAGATTATAGGGACTATTTTATAAGGTAACTTGGTTTAAAGTTATTGTTTATGAATAGATATTTTTATTTGAACTAATTCTTAAAGAAGTCATAGTTACAATATACACTTGGGAGCAAAGAAATCGAGTCACTCCTTTTTTCATGTGTCCTGGTTATTCGTTTTGGTTTCATGGATTATATACTAAGTTGACAAAAAAACATCCCTCATTGTGAAGGTTATCAAATAACCTTTTAAGCGACATATGTTTCGAATTGATCTGTTCCATAATAGGTAACAAAAATAATAACAATTATATGTGAGAAATAGAAGTGGCTCGATTTATTTGCTCCCAAGTATAGTTTCTAAACCAGTGTAGTCATTCCATTGCTTTGTTTTCATTTGAGTCATTTATTATATTAAAGTGTCAGAAACATATTTAATTTTCACTTATAATTTCATTCCTAGTTGCATTGCAATATTAAATGTATTGTTTAATTTTATTTTAGGAATCTCCACGATGCTCTCTCTGGCCATACATCAAGCTCTGTGGCTGAGGCTGTAAAGTTCTCAGAGAAGGCCAAGACCAAGTGCATTGGTATCACAATAGAGACCAGACCTGACTATTGTCTGCAGAGACACATGAGTGACATGCTCAACTATGGTTGTACCAGGTTAGTTATAAATCAATATACTTATTTGGTCTCTCTTTAAGGCGCTATTCCACCGGCGACTGCAAACTGCAGACTGCAACCGCAGACCGCAAGTCGCCATCGGAATAGCACCTTTAAAGTGTGCACTTTAAAGGTGCTATTCCGACAGCGACTGCTAAACTGCAACCGCAGACCGCAGCTGCAGATCGCACCGCAAGCGATACTACTGTTGCAGTTTGTGGTCTGCAGCCCGTCTCGGACTTGTGCCTTTATACATATTTGTTCTTATGCCTCATAAGTTCAATACATTGAAAGAAAAAATAAAACTAGAAAATACCAGTTACTAACAACAAGTAAATTGATGATAGTACACACCACACTAAACAGAATGTGATGTGGTACAGTGCTGCGACTGGAGCTGCACAATTTTGTATGCATTTATATGAGACAATGTGCACAGTCCACACTGAACACAGTTCAACCCCAGCCAGACCGCACCTCCCGCTTGTACTGATGTACAAGTACCACCCTCTGTCTGTCTATCCTCACAGAATTAAAAATAATCTAATCATGGTTTTGCTTGAAATAAATATTGTATAATTTCAGGCTAGAAATAGGTGTGCAATCTGTGTATGAAGATATTGCTCGGGACACTAACAGAGGACACACAGTTAAAGCTGTTTGTGAGAACTTTAATTTGGCTAAGGATGCTGGATACAAGGTATTGTTTAAAACATTACATTGGTCAAAATGTTTTAAGACATCAATAATAATTAGTTCTGGACATACACTAAACTACAATAAACAAATAACATCTGCCAAAGTAGTCAAAAATTCTAGATGTTAATGATGTCATCAACATCAGCCAATCAGAATCCATTATATTCTAAAGCCTCTACAATGATGTAAAAAGGACATTGTCTACTTTTGTATGGAAGTTGGACCAAGTGCTGCCTAGAATGCTCACATAGTGCATTTTGTTCCTCAGATCATCATTAATCTGTAATCCAAAGCGAATAAAAATCTATCCCAGGAGTCCAAAGAAAAACAGTATTTTGTTTTGAATATTTTAATTGGAAAAAATGAACTTAATAGCAACAAATGTACTAATTACGGTTTAAAATCACTTTATTTCTCAAGATTACAATCACTTCGAGGAGAAATAAACAAACAATATTATCAGTTACAATTCACTGAGTGCGTAAACAAATAGACGGTATACAAAAATATAATACAAAAATATTTCCGATTACGTATGTAGGATTGTAGGTAGATTTAAATAAGTTTGTCTTGCCGATTTATGTGGTTGAACATATGTAAGGGACGGTTTACATGACGACAAAATTGTGGAATAGGATTATTATTTTATAGTAATGCCTTTGAAGATATGCTCTTTTAATAATCTTTTATAAATGGTGATTGTTTTTGCGTCTTTTATATAATTTGGTAGTGCGTTGTAGATCTGTGCTCCTTGATATAAAATACACTTTTTTCCGTAGTTAGTTCTAGGTTTGTACAGTTGGATATTATGTGGCCTAATCAACTATTAAACAGTTATGTGCATTCAATTATAATTGTAATAATTGTATTTTTTATGTTGTAGTACATATTATTAGGTATCAATCAGTTATTATTAGAAAAATATTTCAAAAACGTTGTGTAATGAAAGATAATTCATTATCACAAATACTGCAATTTATTAATTTTTCATGGAGCCAATTTTTTTTTTAAATATTTTTTTTAGTTCATGTTAATGCTACCACTGGACTAGCTCACACTCCTAGGCAGCACTAACAATTGCAACTCCTTTTATGTTTCCAGATTGTTGTTCACATGATGCCAGATTTACCAAATGTGGACTTTGAACGAGATGTAGAACAGTTCATAGAGTTCTTTGAGAACCCAGCATTCAGAGCCGATGGGTTGAAGATATACCCAACACTGGTGATCAGAGGAACTGGTCTGTATGAGTTGTGGAAGACTGGGAGATACAGGAGTTATCCACCATCCACTTTGGTGGACTTGATTGCCAAGATATTGGCTCTAATTCCACCTTGGACTAGAGTTTATAGAGTCCAAAGAGACATTCCCATGCCTTTAGTATCATCAGGAGTGGAACATGGTAACTTGAGAGAGCTGGCTCTCGCTCGCATGGCCGATTTGGGGACTGACTGCAGGGATGTCAGGACTAGAGAGGTTGGCATCCAGGAGATACACAATAGGGTTAGGCCGTATGAGGTTAGTACTTAAGTGTTTTCTTTTTGCGTTATCTCTATGGCTTGCTTTTCTTTTTATTATTTGTCTTGGTTGCGTTTGAACTTAGTTGCACCTGATGGTAAGCGCAGACAAGGTCTCAGATGGAGCACACTAATCCAAGTAGCAGAGATAAAGAGCGATTCCCCTGTACCCGACTGGCTCTCAGATATACACGACGGAACATAGTAAACTTCTTAGTGCAGGATTTTTATGTTCAGGTGGTAGCTAGCCAGGCGGACCGTATAGATCCTACCACGCGTTTATTCCCAGCGTGTGGTGAGGAAGTTTTATATTTTAGCCTGTCCCCACCCAGGAAGAAGTGTTCGTGCGTTCGGCGATTCGTGAGCGCCGTACTTGTTTTCTAGACAGACACGAATGGTATAAGCCTGAATCGGAGCGGCTTTTTGTATAGTCTGAATTAGTTATTCATTTACAGGATTGTCGAAATGTTAAGAGATATGATAGATACACTAAAAATAAACTTAATGTTCTATTAATTTCAGGTAGAACTAATAAGACGCGACTACACAGCCAACGGCGGTTGGGAGACATTCCTAGCTTACGAAGACCCAGACCAGGACATATTGGTTGGTCTACTGAGGCTTAGGAAGTGTGCCTCAGACACATACCGCCCAGAGTTGAAGCCAAAGCCCAACGATAACTTCAAACAGTGCAGTATTGTTAGGGAGCTTCATGTTTATGGATCTGTTGTACCGGTAAGTTATGCTTGCTAATAACAAAGACAATGTTGGAATGACAATAAAATTCCATATAATGAATGCTGTATAAAGATATAGTCTGACTCAACCCAATGAAACTACCGTCTTCCGGGAAGCAAAAGACTTAATGTAAACCTATAATACAATTATTTATATTGCATTTCGTGTAATTGACTTAACAAAGGATTATCTACCACAAAGTGCAAAGTTCGACGATTCACTTCGCTTTGTTGCCTTCACAATATGACGCTGGCAGAATAGTCTACATCGACTTAGTAGCCATAAAAGCGAAAAAAAGGGATTATTTGAAAAGTGGGTAGTTATATGTTTACATATTTTAGTCCTTTGCGTCCCTTCAAGGAAAAGAATCCTTATACATTTTAGAATTACGTCTTATCTTATATTCCATGAAATACTTCCGCAATTCTTTAAAACTAGCCTAGCCACCAAGCTTGCATCCTATCATTTAACAAAAACGATACCTACATACTGACTAATTTGTGCTGAAAGTGACTCAAAGTTAAGCATAAAAAAACTTAGGCCTTGTTGATGGACACGCGTAGCTTAGCGCGGGACATAAAGCGTCAAACATGACAATGTAATAAAATTAGGTTGACTTCCGTGTTTCACGGCCGATGCGTCTGAAACGCGTGTCTTCGCGACAATACTAAACACTATGAAAATGCACTTCCGTCGGCCGCGCGCGTCTGTTGCAGGGGGCTCGGAAGCGGCGCCATACATTTTCTTAGTGTTTAGTACTGTCGCGACAGACGCGGCGCGACCGACGCGCGCGTATCACATCGGTCGCGACCCTCGGAAGTCTAGCTTTAGGGTGTTTATGGAAACGCCTTTTTGCACGGTTATCATGTGATTTGTAGTTGTATATTTGACAATACGCGGCGGATTCCGCGTTTCCGTACACAAGAACCGGTGAAGAACTTTATAACAATATTCCAGGTGAATGCCAGAGACCCAACCAAGTTCCAGCACCAAGGTTTCGGGATGCTCCTCATGGAGGAAGCTGAGAGGATTGCCAAGGAGGAGCATGGCTCCGACAAAATGGCCGTCATATCCGGAGTGGGCACCAGGAACTATTACGCGAAGATTGGATACCATCTCGAAGGACCGTACATGGTCAAGATGCTCGTGTGATAATAAAGTTTATAGGTGTAACTGTGTTTTACTTTTTAATTTCTACCCATTAGGCCGCAGACGGCGGACTCCCGCGGACAAGAATGAACGTGGTTGGTAGTTGCCCTTCGTGAAATTCGGCACAGACTTACGCACACGACGGTCATTGTGTCCGTAGTTGTCGTTAGATCTAGTGTCTTCACTGGCAACAACTATCAACGGAATATTCCGGGATGTCCCCATGATCTGTCACCTTTGGGGGACAATCAGGAATACAAAAATCGATCTGTTCCCCTGTCACCAAGACGAACGGACAGATCGAACGAAATATTTCTGGTCTGTCCCCTGCTGTTCTTTAGGGGGACAAATAGAAATTAGAAGTTTGGATCTGTCCCCCTGTTAACGACTAGGGGACGGACCGGAATATTCCCTATCAACCACGTTCATTTTTGTCCGCGGCAGTCCGCCGGACAAAAAGTCCGTCGTCTGTTAAGGGCCTTAACAGGTACCTATATAATATTATGTGAACATTTTGCGGCTAAAAAACGTAGTCTGTAAGATCGTCGTAGTTATTTTTGCAGCCTCCCCCGATTCAGAACCTTTTCGATAAGTTGTTGTTCACCGATTCGTTTTGTTATCTAGTTCCGTCTACGATTCTCGTAATGAGAGAAAAAGAGAGTTTACCGAATCGTGCGACAACTGACTCATCGAATCGTTCTGATTCAATCAAGGGACAGTTCTGCCTTCGCAGTTGTTCCTGTAGAGTTATATAGCTTAAATTATGTCAATATAAATAAAAGTGGTACTGGAATGAGTTTAAAAAAAACTGCGTTTGTCTGACCTATCATACGGTCATACCTATTACCTTTCGGAACAGCATATCTAGCATATGATACCTATTTAATTTATAACCTCCCCCCTCCCTCCTCGTACATGACCTTACCTGATTCCCACCCATCATTTTCCGTCACTTTGCAGGCCAGACCCGCCGCTGTCAATCAACCCGACGGAGCTCTATCACAAGCACGTCGGCATGCTACCTAACTATGCTGGTCACGTTCCTGGATGCATGTTCAGGTAAAAAAATAGGTTTTGAGTGTTAGGTTCTGTGCTATTCGGTGGTATTCTTACAGCTATTTAGAGAAGGCACGGCAAGAGCGTGCGATTCAATGCACATTAGCATAGCCGCCAGCCCACCGGAACACGACTGTACAATAATGCACGCATGCACGTTGCGCACGCTAACTATGCAGCCGTGCAAAGCGTATGCGTGCGAGGCCATCCGCTTAGCGGCTTCATACAGCCACGGTTCTGTTCTGTTACAAGATTGATCCTCTGGGCAGTCATTCTCAGTTGCCCATACCGGCGACGAGACCACTGGTGGCATATGTTTTTTTTTGTGGGTTTTCAAACGTGTATTTATAAATAAACAAAAAGATACATGTCATCTATTTTTTATGACATTCGTGATAAATATTTGATACCATTTTGCTCTGTATTCACGATTAGCTACGTCCAATAATGGGGGCAAATGAACTCATTTCCCCTCTGTCACCACTGGAGGCAACTGGGAGCGAAAATAGTGGTAATTCCCAATTGCATCCCCTGGCATTATAATCCCTGGCAACAGCAGCCAATAGAAGCAAATGGGACAATAAAAAAAAAAACCACCAGCAGTGGTGGCGTCGACAGCAACTGGGAGACTGATTTTTATAAATATAATTATTATTTTTTATATAATGTAATTGAGTTCAGTAGTAATTTTTATTTGTAGGTATAATCTGTATCAGGTTAATCACGTCAAATTCGTACCGCTTGTTAAGGTACGCTGACATTGTTATTCAGTTTAAATATTCCTATAAACATTTCTGATGAAAATTATGCTCATATTTATATACCCGCAGGCATAGCATGACAACTGTGGACAAGGGTTTTGTCTACGGAAGAATAGAAAAAATGGCTTAATGCAATTGTGAATATAGTTTTTTATTCTATACTTTTGTCGAAAAATCCCTTGTTTGTTTATTACGGTTGTCATACGACGCCTTGCATTAGCGTTACTCACAGATTAGGGATGTGTCTACGGCATTCTTCTTGAAAATAATTCTGATCGATAGACATTGGAATTGTCAGGTTTTTAAAGCTTTTATTCAATTTATGAATTAAAATTGTGTATTTTTTTTTCTATAAAATACACGTTGTTGGCTTTTTTAAAAATCTGAATTCTATTCAGATGGGAATCATTTTCAAGAGTAACTTACAAGCTCCTGATATACCTAAATAACAATAGCGCAATAATCCCGTAAATAAATTAGTAGTCAAATTATATATCTCTTTATGTGTGCTCTTTACAGATTTGGGAAAACGTACGGGAATGACACAAGAGACGCGAAACGTTGGCTACGCGGAGACTTCGCCTCTTAAACCCCTGTGTTACATGTGACAGACAAGCAATACTGGACCGTATTGTACAGGCAATACGGTAAAAATCAAAAGTAATACAATTTTGAGACGAGCAATTTCGAACGTTTTAATTTGGTATTAATATTTGAAATAAAACACACGAATCCGTAGTCTTCTGTTTTATTTTTACAATAGAAATAGATAATAAGCAAAAAAAATAACGTATAAATCTTTAATTGATTTGGTTCCAGCCCAATCAATTATCAACAAAATAAGAATGAGTTATCAATAAGTTTTACTTTGCCCCTTCATTTTTATCGAATATTTTTTTATTATAATTAACAGATTTCAGCTAACAAATATAAATACAACAGTATAAAATGCCTTATTTTCGTCAAGTATAAAAATATATTACGATATCACAATATTTATAATTATAATATAATATATTCTAAGCTTACTGTTTCTTACTGTTCCACTCTTTGAGTAGTTTGTCAGCCAGTTGCAAGTTCTCGTCTTTCTGTAAACGTTAAATGGAAATGTTTTTAATACAAGATGATATTGATATTAATTTAGTTGGTTGGCAAACAAGCCGACGCACAATGGGGCCAAAACCGACGCTTGTCGACATTTGATTTTTGAAAAATCAACTTCTAAAAAAAATGAAAAAAATTAATAATTTTATTTATAAATACATATTTTATTAACGACCGTTGGCAAGGTTGGGCAAACTTTTTTCATTAGAAGTTAGAAAATCGCAAGTAGTTTTGCACGGGGCCAGAATAAAATGCCAAAAATATAATTTTTGTCTCTAATAATTACGGTTATTTAGTATGACATTTTATAATTTTATATGTATTGATTTTATACCCTGCAAAAATGTATTTTCGATGGCCATACACTTTTGCTCTAAAAAGGAGGGGGGATGGCGGGCCGGATTAAAATCCTTCGTGGGCCACATTTGGCCCGCGGGCTATAGTTTGCCTACCCCTCGCCCCATCTATAGCAATCCGTACAATTTTACAAGATAGTTCTTTGTGAAGTGAGGGCGAAGCTAGCACCATTTATTGCCTTCCTTCCTCGTGGTCAAACTTAATGGTCAAACTGATTTGACCACGAGGAATTCTGTTCCGGATAGTCAAATTACTTAGTTTAACGAAAAATATCCACCTTTTGTTATAGTTCGTAAATATACTTGTACAGGGGTGAATATTCGAAACTTCCTTAAAAAAAACAAATCATTGTTCTCCTTCGTTGTTAACATTAATATTAGTTTCAGATTGTTTTTATTCTTGTCTTATTGCTTGACGGCAGTGGTATAGTTTGATTCTTCATTATTATAATTGAAGTTTGAAACATCTCCATTTAGAACTTTGGGAAGATGATAATGACGTTCTTATTTATTACAAACATTTTTTGAATAATCACCCACAGTCATTAACAAAAATAATTATATTAGTTTATTTAAAAAGTACCCAACACTTATATCGCCATGCATTAATTGCAGCTGACACTTCATTATGAAATCATCTCGACATATTTGGTCTTGGCGGCGGAGAAATACTTTTTCATTAGAACATTTTTCTTTTTGTATTCAGGTTTCAAGTAAACGAGCAACAGTAATTGGATTATGACGTTAAGACAATAAGACTGCAATGTATACAGCTTGATAAAAAATTTAAATAGCCACTCAGTTTGACTATCCGGAACAGAATTCTTCATGGTCAAATCAGTTTGACCATTAAGTTTGACTACGAGGAAGGAAGGATTTATTGGGCATCAATGTCCTTTCCCAAACTCTGCTATCATCGGAGAGTTCTCATGAGAACTATCTACTCACCTTGATAAAGCAGAACCTGGCGAAGTTCTCTCCGAGATGCTTGTGTGGTTCTGAGTAGAAGGCGGTGGGTGGGATAGTCAGCACACCAGTCTCCTTGGCGAACTTCTTCGTGAACCGGTAGTCTTTGTACTTATCATGCTCCGATGATAAGTCGATCTTGTTAGCTGTAAGAAGTAAATAGCCAATTGTAAACAGAACATAATGGAAGTATAATAACTTGGGCCGTTTTGAACAGAGTCGTCGGGCCATTAATCTTTTTTGTCTATCTGTCTCGTTCGCACTCGTTAGACTTACGAAGCGCGCTAGTGATGTGGGTAGTAGTAAATCCCACATCACTAGCGCGCTCCGTGAGCCTAACTGTAGATGAGTTTATATCAAAATCTACATTTGCTGCAAGTGATATGTACGAGTATATCGTTATTTTGCATCGCGATATCGACATCTGCAGGTGTAGCATGACCAACGTGCAACGTAGACAAGGGTATTGTCGACTAGACAAAATGACATTTTGGCATTGTGTTTGTCATTTCGTCTATTCTTCACAAAACCATTGTCTACGCTGGTAATGCTACGACTACTGGGCAATGAGTAAATATGTCCAGAAGTTCGACACTACCCGTCAGGACTCGCAGCATCCTAAGCCTAACACCCACCTGATTAGAAAATCGTCTCATTTCATCTAAATCATCACTTTCGTAGCGACAAGATCGCGTCTTCATGGCGTCTTATCTACCACCAGAGGGGCTAGTAATGTCACATTTGGTGAATGATATTTTGTTCCATAATCGTAATCAGTTAAAAATATGCAAATACAATTTAAAAAAAAAAAACTTTAATTCTGCCAAACTAGATCGCTAGTTTGGACGCGAGTCGAAGCGGTCGACGAGCCATCGTTTGAGGATGCCCCGTGGAGGGACGAAACACATGTCGTATTGGTTTGGTTGCATATATGTTGCGCTTTTTTTTCACTCTACTAACTCATAAATTTGTGGGCGGGAGGTAGTGCTGCATACTGCATCCAAAATAGCGTTCTAGTTTGGCGGAATATGTCATGGATTTCCGCAAAGTACGCCTGATTCCATCATTTATCATAAATCAGTTGTCACGCAGTTGCAAGGACTGCATCTTAATTGCCTTCAAGCTGCATTTTAAAGTTGTATAGTTTGCAGTTGCGACTGGATGGACTAGCCCCCCTGATGGCCACGGCCATACTGCTCCGCAGGGCTTTCAACATCAAGATACTCACCCAACTTGGTCCAGTCAGCCACAATGAAGTATCCCGCCTCTGGCACGGTGGGGTTGAACCCATTCTCTCTCAGGGTCTTAACTAAGAAATCACGTTTGGGTAGCAGTTCCCGAGCTAACGCTTTTAGGTAGAAGTCGGGAGAGTCGCGACGAGCCAGCTCGTACTCGAATGAGCGGGCTATCGCCTCCTGTAAATGAAGAGTGGATTGAAGAATTGGAAGTGGTTGATGATGTTGCAATGGTGAATGTATGTGTATGTAAAAGTCATTTTTTATCAGTTAATCCAAACTAAATTACAATTAGCGCGTTTCTTAAATACCCCCTTTTACCGGTATCAATAAAGCCAGCTTCACTTCTTACAATACGGCCGACGTATCTTGGCGAGTCTGAAGTTAGTTATTTGGCTGCGCAATGATCTTTTAGAAACGAAATTGTCTACTGCGCAGCTAATTAGCTAAGTTCAGACTCGCCAAGATACGTCGGCCGTATTGTAAGAAGCAATAACGTTCAGTTGACAACAGATGTAAAACTCTTTGCGTCGTACACCGACCGAAAATTAGTAACACCACTTGCAAGTGATGAACAGGTTTGGGGAGTATAAAAATAGCCTCCAAGAGTGAGTACGTCTGGCGCACCCTGGACAGCCAGCCCCGCGACCTTGCTGACCAGCTACTCTTTTCATCACGGCATGAGCTATTCAAATAAAACTTGTACTGACACGAGAGATGAAAACACCAGGAGAGGAAGAGGGTTATGTCCTGCAGTGGATTGACAAGCTGCGAATGATTACGATGCCTTGCAAGCGTTCATGGAAAACGCCTTGTCTGGACACTGCCAGCGCTTTTCCAGCAGTAGAACATTCTAGAAGTTGTCTCGCTCACCTGGATAGGAGTACAGCAGGTGTACACACAGTTCTGGTGCACTACTTGCAGGTTTTGCATCAGCCCGGCGGGTCCGTACGCCCATCCTGTCTTCCAGCCAGTTACGGAGAACGTCTTGCCAGCTGAACCGACTGTTATCGTGCGTTCCCACATGCCCGGCAAAGTAGCTGTGGAATTAATAGTTCATTTTATCTTCATGTTCATTTTGCTTAGTTTTTTTGCCGAGATCTGGAGTTAGCAAGTGTTATTAGATGATTTTCTTATCTTGCTGTAACTCGTCCCGCTAGCGTAACATGCGCACCGCAAGTTTTTTTTTTTGTAGAATTATCTAGATAAGCCATATACAATGTGTCCGGTTAAGGACTAGCGATATTCTAGGCACTTATATAGCAACTATTCTAGTACACAAATACACTACACACTAGGGTCCAATCCACTTCCCGGCTAATTGGCAGCCATTTTGGTTTTTTGTTGAGATATTCTCTATTTTAAAGTTATGAAGATGTGAACCCATTGTATCGTAATGTAAACGATAGACAATATTGTTGCCCTCCGAATAAGCCTACTTTTATCCCAGTAGGACCAAAACTTTGAGAGATGTGACTTTTTTTGTACACACGTAGAGAATATCTCAACAAAAAAATGGAAGTGAATTTGACCCTAGTGTATAAGTAGTGTATTTGTGTACTAGAATCTTTGTTATGTAAGTACCTAGAATATCGCTAGTCCATAACCGGACACATTGTATTATCTCTGCTCGGCACGAGATAATGCATCGACAAAATTATCTCTCGCTGCTCATATTAGATTAGTTGAAACCAAACATCGACCTGCACATCACAGATCAAACACCAAGATTAAAATGTAACACGCAAAAAACAGCTGCATTACCATCCGAATGTGTAATCGAGAAAAAAGGTATTAATTTAAAATGTACTGAACTTGATAAATTATCGTCAAATGGCCTTTCCAAGCAGCGCCACCAAGAACTGCAAAAATATTATTGCAACGCGGTCACATTTTTGGCATGCACTTCTGAAATGTAGAAAATAAGGGCCCAGTCTGCAAAACACGAACCTACGCATCCTAAAATTATTATCATTTGCCAAACAGTTCACTGCGTTCCGTCGTGTGTTTGTGAGAGCGAGGAGTATAGGGGAATACTTCTATATCTGTTACTTGGATTCGTGAGCTCCATCTTAGACCCTGACTGCGCTTACCATTAGGTGCGGCTAGGGTCAAAAGCGATAAAGTAAAAAAATAAAAAAAATCTTTTACATTGAAGACGTTTTGAAAAATGTATTAAATAGACACGGTTTGAAAAATATACTCGTACAATATTAAGTAAACACTTCTAGGTGGACAAATAATGTTTTTGACAATGCCTTAATAATAAATTAACACGTTCACTGTGGGAAAACACACACCGTGTGTTGGCGCAATAATATGCGCAGGTGGCGGGCGCACACACCGTGTTTGCATACTTTTTGTATGAAAACGCACATACATAACCGGCGCGTGAGCAAAGGCGCAGTACTGGCTGATAAAAAAAAGTATGTTCAGGGGCCCAATTCTCCTAAAAGAAATTGTTGCCAAACGCAATCGAACCACAACCGTCAGTCAGTTTTTGTTTTCGAAAACTTTCAAAATTATTGATTTTGTTATTTGTGTCAAACAACTTGATAGCTTTTGAAATTGAGAACTGTCTGAATGAACGGTTCGGCCTTGGTTCGGTTGTGATTTATCAATATTTATTTTAGGAGAATTAGGCCCCAGTTGTCAGTATTAAGAAACTCACCGATCCTAATATGCTTATTAGGCTCATACACCATCCACTCGTACACCTCATCAGATAAACACAGAACATTGTGCTTCTTGCACAAGTTGGCGATTAGCTCCAGTTCTGACATAGTGAAGGCCTTGCCCAATGGGTTGTGGGGGGTGTTCAGGATGATCATTTTCGTGCGAGGGTTGAAGAGGGATTCCAGCTCCTTTTCGTCTAACACCCAGTCTGCTGATGTTATTGTGCCGGTTGTGGTTTTCTGGTTAATAGATTTTAAATTAACAACTTTGGTAAGAAAAGGATGGTAAGAAACAAGCTGTCGTGTTTAACAGTTGTTTAGACTATTCAAGGCTGAAACATTTTTTTGTGTGGAATTTGACGCTGGACACTGTTTTAACAAGTGTCTAACTTCCAGGGCCGCATTCAGGATCTGTAGACCATTAAAAGGGATAAGAGGGGAGGGGTGTTAAATTATCCTAAAAGATTCGTTTATAGAGCCATTTTCTAATTCAAAGGCCATAACAGTCCACTGGACATAGGACTCCAAAGTTGGGCTATATTACTTCTCCGCCTTCCGTATCCAGTCCAACCTAGCTACTAACCTAGCTTTGCATTATTGGCCCCTTTCTGTTACCGCCCCTAGACTGGAGCCTACGCTTAAATACGCCCCTGCTAACTTTTATATTAAAACTCAAAAAATGTATTAAATTGCAATAATAATTACGTTTACAAGGTTAGTCGGTAAGGCGGTACTAATCCCTGGCCTGTTTTAAAATTAATTAATTATTTATTAACGTACCTATAATAATGAATAACTTTCGTTTTACCAAAAGTCAATAGTAAGAGAAATAGCTGTTCAAAGATTTTATAAAAATAACGCAAAATCTATCTATCCTCAGTTATGATCAGTTGTTTACATTTTAGGTTATATCTGGGGTTACAGATTAGAAGCTTCATTATCTGAATGCGTTACTAAATAATAACGAATAAAGAATTTTTGAAGAAACTAAAATAAAAATCATTTTGCATGGAATAATAATAATTTTGCTTTAAAACAGTCATCAGTGATACTATATGTGGCCAAAATATTAGTACCCCCTTTTCGACTAACCGTGTATACTGATGAGTTATCAGGCAATTGGCTCTATCAGTCAGCTATAGCATTTTTTTTTTCTAGTCGTCTTCTTCAATCTCCCCATGATTCGTGAACGAGCATTGTGCATATTTTCAAACTATCTATGTGAAATTGACTAAATAAAAAGTAATTAGAATCTTTAGAACGAAAGTATTAAGGTTTTTCTAGTTTCGTCCTGTGGTGTACAGCGTTTCGTGACGCGCGAGACGAGGTAATTCAAATCCAACACGCAAAACAACTGATCACAATCCTTAATCGCGGGGTATTAGCGTTAAAATAATTATGAAACACGAATCAGCTAAAGACTAGAGGTGAAGGATAAAGTTATCTAAGTAAATATAAAAATGAGGCACACTTACTGGATTGAGCGCAATAAACCTAGGAACACCGCCAGCTGACTTGATCATGAAGTCATAGCAGTCAAAGAAAGGCTCTATCACTATCACCTCATCACCTTCGTCCACGTGACCTGAAATTATAAAGTTACAATAAATAGCATGAAATAGAAGGCATTTTAAGGGACTATTCTCATTAATCAGCATTAATTCGCAAAAATGCTGGATGTTTTAGGCACACATATCCGTTTCAAATGTGAAATCGTATGCTTTCAGTTGCGGAAGCAAGGGCGGATTTAAAGGTTTGGAGGCCCTGGAGTAAGGAAGTGGAGGCTCTTTAAAAAAGTACTTCGTGAATGTTAACTTTTTTCTCTTTGTCAGAAAGGGTATCGTATACAAGCTTAGTTTTAGTTTATACTAAACCTGAAACTAGTTTGTTCAGAATCACTAGGAGAATCGATTGACATTTTTTTTTTCCTAAATTTCAATTTTGTTTCAGTAGTTTTCTACCCATAACAGTTGACGGGAATAGACACCTTGAGGCTTGAGACGGTCCTCTCGGTCAGTTTCCGTGTATTAGACAACCCCTGCATAAGGCATTTCACACTTTTTTAGGGAACTTAGCGCGACATAAACTAAGGTGTAACTTGGAGATTTACTAAAACAAACATATTCAGGCAGTTCTGATGAACATCTTGTTGGGGTGTCTCGGTTTTCGTATAGAGTAAAAATAAGGTTGTATACCTTAACTAAAAAAAAAAACTGCTATTGTTGAGGCCCCGGGACTAAAGCCCCTGTTTCCTTCTCCTAAATCCGGCCCTGGCGGAATCACGCGAAAGCTGAAAGTATGCGTAGGTACAGTGCCCCATATTTTCTATTAAAGTAATAGTTCAATGGCATTTGTTGAATGACAGTTCAATGGAAAATCAGTGGAAAGCAACTGGTCTAAAATAAATAGATTAGCAGAATATCAAACCTAAGTACCTACCTCACCTAATCTAAACCTATTCTATCGACACTATCGAAGCGTTCGTAAATTAGTAGACTTGGGTCCCAGGTTGATCATCATTATTTAAACTTATAACGTAATATGCTTTCGGTAGGCCCATGATTTTTGCAGTATCATTTTGCTGTTATCAATTTCTTGTCTCATGCTATTGCGACCCAAATGACGGAGATGATATGGGGGGTATTATCTTAGCTGGGTCATGGTGCACATGACAGAAATATAAACTAACATGATAACAATTATGATAACTTGAGTGATTACCATGAAATTGTATGGAAATTAAAAAATCATGCTAGGTCATAGATCAGTTGATGCAATTCTTGAAATTCATTTTGACATCTGTCTTATCTGTTTGCTTTTGTCATAAAGACCACACTGTACGCTGACGCACACACATTTTAAGATAGAATCATTAGGTATTTAGTGTTAGTTACTTATGCTTGTTTAAGAGTGTGGGAAGTTGATGTGATGACCTTTATGTACGATTTCCACAAAACGGGCCGCGCCGGCGCCGGAGCGCATTTCACGCTGTGCTAAAGGAAATTCAGGCTTCTGTACAATAGTTAAGCTTCATGTTTGCATGGAAATTACACTGCTTGGAACTCGGTTAGATTCGCGCGTATGCCGCGGCAGCCGGTCGGCTGCTCGAGTACGTGGAAGGCGGCGCTCGGCTGTCGTCGCGGCCGGTCGGCTCGCCACACCGCAGGTAGAAACTGACTGTGATAGCGGATACACGAGCACGCGCGCGCATGCGTCCGGGTTCCAGTACATTGTAGCCGTCGGGCGGACGCGGGCGGATACGGGCGCGTGCTCGAGCATCCTGCGTGGTCCGGTTGGTGGAAATCGTACATTACGATTCATGAGGGAGGTCATGTTTTCTGTAACCAGTGGTCATCAAGAATCTTTGTTATCTACTATTTTTACTAGGTATGGTTACTATTTTTACTAAGGTTAGTCGAGTAGTGGGTACTAATCCGCGGACCACTTAAGGTTTCACCAATGCCTGATTTAAAGCAAGTATTAAAATTTCAAAATTCGATAATTTTTATTGAGTTCTCTATTCTATCTTTAGTTACGAATTCAGAAAATGGAGCGTCTAAGGGTCTCCCCATATTTATCGACGCGGAATCGGCTTAAGCCGAGTGCGTATCATCACACTACTCGACTTATCTATACAAACGGCTCGTTTCGCCGTCGGCCGGCGTCGCGACGCGTCGTCCGAGCCGAGCCGATGCGAATGGTATTAGTAACACCCTTATTACGTAGACACAAAGGCTTTTTTGACCGGTGTTAGCCGATTCCGCGTCGATAAATGTGGTTAGACCCTAATCCGTGAACCCAAATATGACCTATAATGTACACACAGCTGATTATGGCCGAGGATAGATATATTTAAGCGATTTTTTTATGAAATCTTTGTACAGCCTTTTCTCTAAAACTATTGACCTTTGGGGAAAATGGTAGAACAAAAGTTATTTATTATAATCGGTACTTTAACACCCTTTGGGATTAGTACCCCTTTCCGACTAACCTAGTATAAATAAATTGCACAAATTAATGAGTTTTGAGTTTTATGGTAAAAAACTGTATGCTTACCTAAAATAGCTGAATATAGAGCCTCATAAGCACCGTATGTGACTAAGATTTCATTTTGTGGATCTATGTCCCTGCCCACTAATGGGGAGTACACCTTTGCTAAACTCTGCACTAGTTTAGGGTGGCCCTGTAGAGATAAGGATTTATTAGTAGTCTACATTTATAAAGAGTAGAAATTGGTTTAATTTGATGTTAGAATTGTTATAGAAAAACAAGTTGTAAGGATAGGTCACAGGCCTATATACAGGATGTCCTGAAACTCAATGTCAAGCCGGGACCAAATAATAGTTTCCTAATATGAAAGATCAGAAAAAAAAAGGTTATATGCTTTTTTTAAACTTAATACTTAGATTTACTAGGTAAAATTCATGCTTACTTTGAAACTCGATAATGGTTAAACTTTTTTTTCTTTTCTACACCGTTTTATACTGCCATCATTTTTGTTTGCAGCTTGAAGTTGAGTTTCAGGACAACCTGTGTAAGACAGACTGCATACTATAGACTATGCAATATGCTTTTGAGCTCAAAGATTCTTCAAGTGCAAACAGCTTATTTGCCTGCTTACTTGAAAACATAGATGAAAGATATTATACTTACAAATCCCCTAGTATACTGGTTCAACAGTGGGTTTTCGCTAGTTGCAATGTCTCCGAGAGCCTTTGTGACGTGTTCAGGTGCATGGTAGTCAGGGAAGCCCTGACCTAGGTTCACCGCAGGCTTATATTCAGCGGCCAGTTGGATGTATTCCACCCTACAATAGAATATGACTGCTAATTTATCTACAGTATAGTATTTTAGGAGACTGCAGGATACTATTGTGTTGACTAGTGCATGGTAACTTACTATGTGCTACCAACATTGCTAAGTGTGTTCTTTTCATCATAGTGCTAATTTCTTATGTTATTTATTTCTGTTTGATAGTAAATTTATCCTCATCTTTTATCTTTATTGTAAGTGATAAATATTAACATTAGCAGACTGCACTCTCAGTGTTGTATCAATAAACCATTAAATAAAAATTATAAAATAAATAGTTCATGTAAATGAGTGCTGAATCTGATTATTAAAATGTAATATTTAAACTTGTTGGTGAATGTTATATTAATAATTAATATTTCATTGAAAATAATGGCAAACAGCTTTTTCAGATAATATTATTCATAAACATGCATTCATGAATATCGACATATTTATGGTTTTCATCATTCAGCTTAATTACAAACAATTACATAGACAATTTTAATATGCAAATTCAATTCCAATTGCTTTTTAATAGTAGCATATTGGTTATGTAACAAGAATAAAACAATCCAGCCAGTATAACTAATCTACTGTCCTTCACCCCGTCGTTGGAGAGCAAACATGATGATATGCTTTATATTTCACTCACCAAACACTTTTTTCGCCGGCTCCATAACGCCCAGGTAACTTAAACTTGTTTGCCATCGAGCTAGCTGCACAACACTGATTCTTAACCACGGAGTTAAATTTTAAACACTCTACAAGTCCACTGTTACTTCTCACAGCTGTGAACAACGTTTGCCCCCACCTAAACATCATAATAAATGATAAAATAGAGATAAACGGGAACAGTAAACTTAACCTATTATGACATGACAGAACAACTCAAGGGATTGTCAACTCAAATATACTGATAAGAATGTAATAACGAATACTCACTGTTTTAATTAAAACTGCTTCACACCGGATTATCAGTAATCAGTTTGAATAGTAAACAAAATTATCATTTATCTTGAATTTGAATATGGTATTATACTATCATGTTCGGAAGTAGATTTCGCGCATTCGTATTGATCTGAGGTCACTATCAACTTAATTATGTCGGATTTTACAACAACAAAATGACAGTTGTTGTCATTTTGATTTACGTGAAACGAAACGGTTTTTTATAAATTGTTATCTCTGCTGGAGATAAGCATAAATAAAACGCTTTAATTTATAAAAATTACGGACGAATTAGGGTTGGGCAAAGCAGCTCAGTCAAACAGTAAATAATAATTTACATTCTCATTAAATCTGGAATTGTAGAATGAACTTATGGGGGAGTTTAGCAATGCCCACCTTTTTGAGGCCCAAATTAATGTAGCTGGACAATGGTCTGCCTATTTTAGTAGACATGTAGAGTTGACTGAATCTAGAATATTATTCCCTATGCCATGCCAGGGTGGGGCAAGCGCTCCATCCACCCCACTCTGACTACGCCTATAGTGGGCATCCCAAAAAGTAGACAGAGGCCTGCATATCTTGCTGATCCGGGGCCCCAGAGCCTCCAGCTACTGCCCTGCCAAAGACTGTCTGTGGCACAAGGGCCTCTTAATACACCAACACAACGAATAGACATGTAATTTTGCTCTATACATTCAAAATGTAGGTATTTGCATGGGTTATTCAAGCTGTAAAATAGCACAGGTGAAATTGCAGCAAATAGGTAATTTTTTTAAAAACATGAGTTTTGTTTACTACGGACTGTAGGAAGCAAAACAATACTTCGTTCTGCCTAGTCTTTTCCCAACTATATTGGGGTCAGCTTCCAGAGTAACCAGATCCGGCTGAATACCAATATTTTACACGGAGCGACTGTCATAGACCTCCGCCATCCAGTTACTGGGCAATACCGATAATCCTAAGGTTAGACCGGTTTTCAAACTTTCGGGCTTGGCACTACCCGTAACGACTACGCGACTGTCATAGGTATTCGTATGACACCCGGGATCGACGGTTTATCGTGCTCTCCGAGGCACGGAGGGGTCTCGATCTGTAGCGAATGGTCACCCATCCACGGACAGACCGCGCCAAGCGCAGCTTAACCTTGTAAGTCATATGATCCGCGCGGTTGTTAATTATTATGTCTACACCCGTGCGCTTTCATGTTCATCTTGCGCTTTCAACTTTCAATTCCTCTTGCGTCAAGCGCAGGCAATATTGATTGCCATATGACGCATGCAGCTTATCGTCTACACCGGTGCGCCTCGGTCAGTTGTCATGTCAGTCGACATACAATAAACGGATTAGCGTGCGTTAGGGGCATGCGCTTTTGTCGAACTAGTATTAAGGCATGCGCTATGGTGCTTCACGCATGCTTCAGACGAAGACGCAAGATGAACATGAAAGCGCACTTGTGTGGACATAGTTTATTGAGTGTAAAAACTCTGACACTGCAGTCATCATTCCACTTGCGAAGCGTTGTAACTAAGGGCATGACCATGAAGTATACAAGGTTAGTCAGAAAGGGGGTACTAATCCGAAAGGGTGTTAAAGTACACATAATAATGAGTAATTTTTGTTCTACAACTTTTCCCAAAAGTCAATAGTATAAGAGAAACAGTTGTACAAAAATCTCAAAAAAAAATCTCTAAAATCTATCTATCCCCAGTTATGATCAGCTGTGTTCACATTTTTGGTCATATTTGGTGTCATGAATTAGAAGCACCATTTTCTGAATTTGCAACTAAAGCAGGGATGAAGAATTTTTGATAAAACTAAAATAAAATTAATTATCCATGGAAATGAAAATTATCGAATTTTGAAATTTTAACACTTGCTATAAAACAGTCATCAGTGATTCTATAAGTGGCCTTCGGATTAGTACCCCCTTTCTGACTAACCATGTATGTAGGGGCATGCGCTTTTGTCGAACTAGTATTAAGGCATGCGCTATGGCGCTTCACGCATGCTTCAGACGAAGACGCAAGATGAACATGAAAGCGCACTGGTGTAGACATAGCTAATGAGCCACGTGCCCCTCTCTTGAGCCACTTGAGTACTTATAATAATTAATGTGATTAAAGTTTTCAATCCAACTCCCTATTTTATTTACTCCAAAGACCAATGAAATCAGCTAAACGGAAGCGTTTTATGATACAGTGAAGCATGAATTTCCGTTTCACTGCTTGTATTATGAATTTTTAATGTAGAGTACGTTAACAATATGAACCTTGTGGCACGGCGATAGGGTTGAAAATATGTCTAGGACCGATTGCTTCCGCTGCAGAATCACGCCTCTAATGAGGTAATCTTGTTAAAACACCTGGTTATTGTTCAAGCAAGTAATTACTTAAGTATGAAATATTACGAGCTGGGAGCTTCTAAAATAGTATAAAAGTTGGTTTTGATGTAGGCAAGCCAAGAAAGAAGTGCTTAGGGGTCATTTAGTTAATTTTGTTATGTTTAGGGTGTAAAATACTATCGATATCAGGGCCGTTTTAAGCCATGCAGGGGCCATAAGGCACACAGTTTTTGGGGCCCATATAGAAAGTCAAGAAAACGAGAATGAAACCATCAATATGTATTTTTTTTCAATGACTTTATTGGTTACTAAACTTAGTAATTTTTAATTGGACTATTAAAGATTTGATATTACACATTATTATTTTTATCCTAATAGGTATACACCGTGGGCCTGCCGTATCCAAAAGATTTTAACCATCGATTCCGATGCCTAATTGGAGAAGAAAAGTTAGGATATAGTTTGTTGAATAGGTAAAGCTTAATTTTCGAAATATTCATTATTTACGGAAATTCACAACTTGAAAAATATCTATGGTTTCCAAGTAACAAAATTTGATACTATAAAAGTCCTGAGAACGTTTTGGAGCGTGCTAATTAGTGTTTATGATTAGTACTATAATGGTGTTGTAAACGTTTACAGAACCCCAAATAGGCCCTAGTTTTATCACTGATTTATTCTATAAACATTACATACAGGCTCTCACGGTGATAAATCAGCTCTGTAGTTGAAAAGTAAAAGTGTCGAGAAACGCTTTTTAGTACTAAAATAGTGTTTCTGCATCGTTTATGTCACAAAATTGCACTATAAAAGTAACCAAAACATCTTTATAGTGCTATTTTGCACCGTAAACGATTCCAGTGATCTTTTTTATCACACATTTTGTTCGTGTTGTGAAAATATATCGGTAATTGTTGCTTAACGTAACATGTAATAAAAAGGACAACTTCAAAACATTCATGGATCGTAATTCTGCCATAACTTGCACTTGCGAAAATAATTGTATCGATAAAATAATTATGCTGATTTCAAATTTGACAATGCGTCTTCATAATTTTCGTGTTTTAGTTAAATTTTAATTAATAAAATAAGGACTTCTCCCAAATATGGCTGCTATAGTACACATTGGCTCCAGCCGTGCTGCTAATGTGCTATCATGGCAGAAAACAGCAGCCATTATTTCACCGAAAACGAATTAGTCCATTAATTATGAATTTTAGTGCTTTTATGTCACGCTTTAGTACCGTAGCAGTAACACAAACTCACTTATAGAGCTATTTAGAATTTACGTTATTTAGCAATTGCATTAGGAGTTGCTATGGTACTATTTAGTACTATAGAAGAGTTTTCATGACTTTTACAGAATTAGCGCCATAGAGATGTTGAGGGAGCTTTTAAGGAGCTAAAAGGTTACGTAATGGTTGTGCAAGGTACTTTTATAGTGCAGATTGATACTGTAATAATATTTTCGATACTTCTACAATACTAGTACTGTAAAAGTTATTTTTACGCATTATTAGTGCAAAATAGATACATAAAAGTGTCAGAAAGGTCGTCTATAGTACTAAATAGTACCATAATCGCTTTTTTCATATCTATTACAGTGCAACACTTTAAAGATTCTTTTGTATGGTCCTGTAAGCGTTCTAAGAGCTAAATTATAGAACTTAAATGCTCTTTAATCTTATAGAACCAAAACGCTCTTTTAAAAACCTTTATAGTACAAGCAGTCACAATGGTTACCACTATAGGCCTACTATATCACTATTTGGTGTTATAACACCCTGGTTATAGAAGCTTTTGTTACTTGGGTTACAAGTCCTATGAATCCGGCGCGGCGCGGCGTTGCGACTTTTGTCTTATCATACCCTCTCGCCGTATGTCTTATTTGTCGGGGAGGGTTGTGAAGTGAGAAGTTTCTTAACCACTCACACGATAATTTATAAATGTTGCCAGTTCAACCTAAGGTATTGTTTACAAGGAAGTACTAATTAATGTTAATTGATTTAATAAGAACAGAAAAAAAATGACTGAATTGGACTTTCGTTGATATAACATTTGACTCTTATTACCATCAGAAAGGCGTGGTTAAAATCTTTCGAGTACCTCGGGCCCACGGTGTATACAGTATAAAACTAAACTGCATATAAAGTCTAAAGTAAAAACTAACTAGGTACCAGTGGCGAAGGGTGAATTTTCTTAAAAGGGAAGCCGGACCAATTATTTGTTTAAATGATAATTGAAAATAATAGATACGTATGAAAAAAAACAGATCGAATATAAAACACATAGAAGGTGCACTTAGGCTTCGAAATATTCATCCGCATCACTGTCATCAGGGAGCGTGGTTGGTTGGTTATTAATGTTATTATGGTTATCAAATAAAAGTGAAGTGATTAGGTACCGTTTTGAGAATTGGGCTTACCTCGTTGATGTTAATTGTTTCGGCATTTCGGAGACTTTCTGACGACTCGGACACAATACATAAATATTATATTCGGACACAGTGTCCGAATCGACACATTTTAATTTCAATATTTTTTTCATTGATGATTCGGACACCAATAAAAAAAGCTGTTTTGTACAGTCAGATAAAAAACTTCCAACGATATCTTAATTGTAGAAAGCCCTCCTTCGCCCAGCCCATAGTTGTAAAAAATAGTTTTTAACTACACTAAACAGCTTCAATAATTTGAGGGTGTCCGGTCCGAATCATCAGTGAAAAAAATATTGAAATTAAAATGTGTCAATTCGGACACTGTGTCCGAATATATTGTGTCCTAGTCGTCAGCAAGTCATTTCGGGGACCCCCCTTTAGGCCAGAGGCCCTGAGCTCGTGCTCCACGTGGCCTATGGTAAAGACAGAACTTTTCGATATACCCACATTGGCTAAAATAATATTTTTTGTTCATAGTTAGACCTACTGCCGCGGGTGTTTGTTTTTGGTCTGCTTCAATGTAGCTAGCGACGAACTGTAGAATAGCGACGAACATAATAATTAATAATTATAGTGATAAACTGTTGCTCCGCATGACGAGAACCTCGTGAAAGCTGAGAAAGATAAAGAAAAAAAATGTCAAGACTTGGCACACGAGGTTGTCGTCATGTGGAATGTTGATTCAGTAGTCAATATACCGATAGTATTAACGGCCAATAGTAAGATCCTCGACCGAAATCTAAAGAGGCTCTCGTTGGGGCTGCTGGATCAAGGGCCTCATACAGAAAGCGGTACTTCTCGACACGGCGCGTATTGTTAGGAAGTTGCCCTCTCTCTGAGGCCTTGACCACTGGTAGCTTGGACCCTATTCCCGATGCCGGCGGGCTACTATTTTTTATATTTTAATACTAGCTTTTGCCCGCAGCTTCGCTTGCGTGAAATTTTGAACCCGTTAAGTGACGATTTTCCATACAAACTTTCATCCACTATTTAACTCCCTTAGGGGTTGAATTTCGAAAAATCCTTCCTTATTCCTTGTCTACATTATAAAGGGAACCTCTGTGCAAAATTTCAACTTTCTAGGTCCAAGGGTTTGGGCTGTGCGTTGATGTGTCAGTCAATCAGTCAGTCAGGACTTTTATTTTTATTTTTAAAGAATAGATGTTTTTTTAGAGAAATATTTAAAAATCTATATTATAAGTTTTATGATGAATAAAAGAAATTATTGTGATAAGTATAATCTCGCTTTGAGTATCAAGGGTTGATGGCAGATTTTTTAACAGTACGTGGATCATTCTACACAACAATTGAGTAAAATCATCTTAAATAACGCCCAACAAAGTCACACCATTATCAATAAACCTGTACAATAAATTGCAAGTGTTCCAGAAAATTCCACGCCGGTAAGATGTCAATGTTTATCAGTGACCACGATGAAAGCTTTCCCTTTTCAACTCAATGAACAAGCGGTAAATAGAATTATGGGTTTAGGCCCCCGGACTTGCGGCTGTGAAGTTAAGTGTAAAGTTAAACTTAGTAATATTGTGAGATTCATTGACGTCACTATCTTTTATGTGACGTAAGAGGGTTTTTATCAGGCCAGCAGTAATGTTATGAAAGTATCTTGAACAGGATGATAAATGTCTTATGGAATCTTCTCTCATGTTGACTCGAGCTTTTTTAGAATAGCTCATGCCATAGGGAAAAGATTAGCCAGTCAGCAGGGTTGGTAACGGGACTCACTGCCCAGGGTGCGCTGGACGTCCAGTCAGCTACACTACAGTAGGACCTGGATAATCCGAATTACTAAATAACAACCCCTGTTCGGACTCACGGAGCGTTCGGATTATAGTATGTTATAAAAAAATGCAAGCATCTTTTGACAGAATATATTTATTGAGCATATAAGATACATATTTAAACCACAAAATACGTTAGGTGTAAGTTAATTATTCATAAAGTCATCTATTTTAGTCTGGCGGGTTCTATTTATTGACCAAGAAAAAGCTTCGTCCCTCAAATTACGCAGCATCATTTTTTCGGATAAAGACAGGAAAACACGTGGCGCGCGAGTTCAGTACAGACGTAAACACGCGGGGTGGCTCATTAGTAACTAAAGTCAAAACAAAAGATCAGCAGTCACGGTAAGAGAGGGAGAGGAGCAGTCGGCAGTTCGGATTACAGCGACGTTCGGATTAGCCAGAGAACGGATTATCGAGGCTCTACTGTAATTGGTTACCCCCTTGAAGATCAAACTTGTTCGTGAGAGGGGTAACCAGTTGGTGCAGCTGACTGTACTTAAGTATCGTCACTCACTCATCCCCAATTAATGAAAAACCTATGACAAAATAATCTCTTCAACTTCAACTTCAAAACTCATTTATTCAAAATAGACTAGAATTACTTAGTTCTTTTTGAACGTCGGAATTATATACATCAAAGACAGCCCCAAAAAGCGCCCTCCCTTCACCGCTTCCTAGTGTTTTTGCTGTGAAGAAGAAACGGCGCAACAAACTCCCCAGCAACTTCGACTAAGGTTTCAGAGGATCCATAGAGCGTGGTGACTGGCGACGTCTATATCAAACTTGAAAAACGTAAGATTCATAAGTAGGTATATTAGGTATAGGCAGCAACATTTTACACTAAGGATGCATGAAAATTAAGTGCGAAAACCTTCAAATCAAATCAATTTAAATAAAACACACAACTATTACAATGAAAAGTTGAATTTAGGTGCACGGTTACAATTAGTCGTCTCCTATGGAGAAGAGCCGACCAGAAACACCAAGGTTACTTTTTTAAAAACAACATCTTTTACAATTTGTGTAAATACAGGGATGATTTGGCATAATGAGAGTGCATTGTAGCGTAGAGCGCAAGAACACACAAAACAAAATAATTCACAAAAAATAAGTAGGTACCAGTGATTTACTTTGATATCAAGGGGCGACATTGATAGTTACTAAAAATATTGCATTTGGTCATATACCTCTTTAAAAATAGATCTTATGCATTTTAACTTAACTGTATAGGCAACATTGACAGTTTTCTTATTTTACCATACGGTATATAATAGAGGTGTCTGCGAAGTTAGATGGCGAAGATAAAAAATACTAAATCACACCCCTGATTATGTACAAAATCCGATTCCTAATTGGGGCTACTTTGACACTGAATGATAAAACAAGAATTATCAAAGTAAAAGCCTACGGTCCGACTTTGATAAGGAAATTTCTCCTTTTTTTATCGAAAACTGTGCTCTGTAGTTTTTTTTATCTAGTTAGTCTATGTGATTTTACATTTTTTTTATTTTTTTTTTTAACCTATACTGTCCCACTGCTGGGCAAAGGCCTCCCCCAAGTCCTTCCATGTACTTTTTTCCTGCGCTACCTCAAACCGGCCCTCGTGGTACGCGTCTAAGTCATCCCGCCATCTCTTTCTGGGCCGACCGCGGCGGCGCCGTCCCCCTTCAGGCACCCATTGAGTGGAGACTCTTGCCCAGCGGTCATTTTGCATGCGGCTGACGTGACCCGCCCAATCCCATTTGAGCCTAGCAGCCTTTTTGCCTACGTCTATTATCCCCGTTTTGGAGCGCAGTGTACTGTTCCGTATTCTGTCTGTTCTTTTGACGCATAGAATACTGCGCTCCATTGCTCTTTGGCAAACCCCAAGGCGGGACTTTTGCAATTCAAATAATATCTCAGTTAATTCAGTCTATATAAAATATTTTTGATGTAGCAGCTAAAAGCGAAAATAAATAAAATACAAATAAGTACATGAAGCACAAAAAATTTATCAATGTAACCCCGTTCTACTTCTACGGTACTTATCTTTTTTTCCGTAAAGGTTTCACAGATTCAATCGGCAAGAAGGCAGCCTTCAACTTCGGCAACACACTATTAATCAAACCTACAGAAGCTAAGTTGACGATTACAAAGCTAAGCTCTATACACACTAAAGCATTCCCGTAATTCCTCACCAATTTACGAATCAAACACAACATTACAGCAATCTATTGGCACGCCAGCTATTCTCAAGCAAAATCTCTCAAAGGATGCCGAAGTATGAAGATTTATGGAGCGCAATTAATTCAGCTCACGAAGTCTACATGAGGAGTATTGATAGAAACGAGGTCGGGAGGTGCGCTCTCCATTTTGGTTATAAATTCAATTTCCTTAGATAAAACGTGTGTTATGAAGAGGCGCGGTGATTTGCACCAAGTATAGGTATGTCTTTTTATACAATATTAGAGGTCGTCAGTGGTTTCGCCCGCGTGCATGTCTTTTATCACGTATTCCGCGTTTTACTCTACTATAAAATGCATGTATTAAAACATATTTAAACCTCTTGAATCATTCTGTCTATTGACAAAATCCGCATCGAAATCCGTTGCGTTGTTTAAAAGATCGTTCGTAAAGCGTACAGACGGCAGGAAGCGACTTTGTTTTATTACTGTGTACTCGTAGAAAATAGAGATGTCTGGTAAATGACTATAAACTTTAAGCGGGTGTGGTATGCTCAATTTTAATTAACATTTTTCTTAAGGTATTACAAAATACCCCTCATATTATGTCCCCGTATAATTTAGAAAGAAAGAAAAAGTATTTATTTTCCGCCCCAAATGGACGCACACGCTTAAAATTACAAATATAAAATTACAAATTAAAAACTTAGTACTATATAGTCTTATTTATGATTATTTACGGTTTACTCACGTGCATTTTTCGGGATTGCCCGACTAGTTTCGGACCCAAACGGAGCCCTTAATCATGAGCTGAACACGCGGCGAGTTCGCGAGACGAACCTCTTTCGTTCGAACCTGGTTCGTCTCGCGACCTCGCCGCGTGTTCAGCTCATGATTAAGGGCTCCGTTTGGGTCCGAAACTAGTCGGGCAATCCCGAAAAATGTACGTGAGTAAACCGTAAATAATCATAAATATGAATGTGTCTCACGAAAGTTATAATACTATATAGTCTAACAAAAACAAGTAATAACCTGGTAAACCGGACACAAAAAAAAATAAAAAAAAAAATAACGACAATCATACCATGGACAATCTATGTTAAGGACCTTAGAATTAAGGACACTATGTATTGCTAATCTAATAATTATAAATGTAGTCTATGCTATGGTCACTATGTTGTACGGGTTACCTAGGCGTCTAAATCTAATCTACTTATTAACACTAAAAATATTTAAACATTGAATTAGTTATTTTTGAATTTGTGCGTCGCATGGTGCGCAAAAATTTTGGTCGTTGCTCAGCATTATGCTGTATATTATTTAGTTATGCATTAGTCCGTCTGTGTGGTGCCGGACGTAAAAAAAAGCACTACCTATCCCATCTCTACCCGTGGGTGTCGTAAAAGGCGACTAAGGGATTCACTAGAGACTGGGCAGCAGCGTTCTCTGAGTACTTTATCAAATATACTGCGATCGCCAACTCGCCTGCAAAGCGTGGCGATTATGGCAAACCCCCCCAACGGTGGTGCCTATGTCCAACAGTGGACGTCTTTCGGCTGAATGATGATCAAATCGTTATTTAACGGAAATGGCTTCTTTAACTCTGAACTTCCGGTTGTCACTATTACAATACGGCCGACATATCTTGACGAGTCTGAAGTCAGTTGTTTGGCTGCGCAATGAATCTTTTAGAAACGAAATTGTCTACTGCGCAGCTAATTAGCTAACTTCAGACTCGCCAAGATACGTCGGCCGTATTGTATATTTTTGTGAGAACATGTATTTAAAAAAGTCATCATCATCTGCCTAGCCTTTTCCCAACTACCTATGTTGGGGTCGGCTTCCAGTCGAACCGGATGCAGCTGAATATCAGTATTTTACATGGAGCGACTGCCTATCAGACCTCCACAACCCAGTAACTGGGTAATACGATACTCTTGGTAAGACTGGTTGTCAGACTTTCTGGCTTCTGACCAACAGTAACGACTGTCAAAGATCTACAAATGACAGCCGGGACCAACGGCTTTACGTGCTTTCCGAGGCACGGAGGAAACTCGCTATGGTAAATGGTCACCCATCCACAGACCAACCCCGGCAAGCGTGGCTTAACCCGAAAGATCGGTATATGCTGCTGTAATTATTTAGCCACGAGCTCCTCCAAAAAAGTGCAACTACAAAAAAAATACAGGGGCATTTCTGTGACAGAGGAATGAACCATTCTCCTTGCCATAAAATTCACATAATCTAGAAGCGACTAAAGGTATCAATAACATTTAAATAAAAATACGGGGTGTTTCGTCGCCGCTAGCTATTTCATTGTCAGACTACCGCCATTCCAGTCACGTTTTCCATCTCCGTTTAATGTCTTCCTTTACGATGTAAACTATTATTTTATATTTAATAAAAAGCCAGGGAATCAAATATGACGCTGTATGGAAGCCATATTGGAATATAATGCTAATATTGTGGCCAGGTTAGGGTTTGAATACTAGGGTTTTAATCAAAGAATAGGGTAGTTTGTGGTTGATTTATTTAGAGTCTGTTTTTAAGCATTCTAGACTAGTAGAATAACTATTTAACTCTAGTCTGAATATCCATTAGGTGAATACATTTGGTTTAGATAACTAAATTTCAATTCCGAAAAGGTATTGTCGGAAAAAAAATGTGATATAACATTTCGATGCCACGCAAAAATGAATGAAAGCATGGCGACACAGCTGGCGGGCAGACTAGCGCGATATCGCTCCGTGCAGTCAGTTAACTCGGAGCGCTAATATAATAATAAAAAAATAAAAAAATGGAATTACTATTTGAAAACATTTTTTTGTTGAATCTGAAAAAAAAAACTGCTAGATCAATCTATGTCACTAGTATGTAGATTACGCGGCTTGAAGGAATTACACGAATTTGTTTACACTCTGTATAATAATATTTCAGAGTTAAATTAGAGACAGGAATTTAACAGATGCTCCAATTATATTGAATTACAGGTTTCATAATTTAAAGGGCAAATGAATCTGATGAAACTGCAAACGTTTGATAATTTTGTACACGAAATAACACAATTTCTTCGGCAAACAAACAAAGCGAGTGGGTTGGATGCAACATTCTCAATGGTGCTTGCAACAAACGATCCATCTTGGGACACGGAACGACGCGGCGACGACGGGAAATAAGTGCAATCATAATGGCACGGGCATTTTTACACAATATTTATTTGTTATGTTGGTGAAAATCTTTAGTATTATAGTGATGAAAGAGATTGAAACTGGTGATTAAGGAAAAGACCGAACCAAAAAACATATATCAATATGGATGACACATCCGAACGTCGCGAGTGAGGCCGCTTGTACACACGGCTACACTTCAAGCTATGTAAAACCAGTATAAGCTGACCGTTACTTGTGCGAAAAGATTATACAAAGCGACGCCAAGATAAACTGGTTTTGTATAGCTTGATGTGTAGCCGTGCGTACACGCTAAAGTCGCCGGGCCTATGCAAGAATTCGTGTCGTTTCTAAACACGAACTGTGTACACTACTTCGGCGCTGATCAAGAGAAAAATCTTGCCTTCGCTAGACACGACGCGTGAACGTTGCTGCGGAGCGGTGGGGGGTGGGGTAGGGTAAGGTGGTTCAGGTAGTTTTTGTACGTTTGTTTGCGTGGACGTAGTCGCACGACTGCCCGAAAACAATCTTAACGTTCCTACGTGCCTAGATCCGACAAAATTCTTGTCGTGTACATAATAAATTATGCATGATAAATTGGTCCTATCTGCAGCAGAAACGGTGAAATTTCTTAGCGTGTGATGCTGGCGACCTTAGTTTTAGCTGCCAACTTTTTTATCTATTATTGTAATACTGTTCAGGGGCCTAATTCTCCTAAAATAAATTGTTGCCAAACGCAATCGAACCACAACCGTTAGTCAGTTTTTGTTTTCGAAAACTTTCAAAATGATTGATTTTGTCTTTTGTGTCAAACAATTTGATATCTTTTGAAATTGAGAACTGTCTGAATGAACGGTTCGGCCTTGGTTCGGTTCTGATTTATCAAGATTTATTTCAGGAGAATTGGGCCCCTGGTGATAAGGTAGAGATTTGCTTTGTAATGTTTTGGAAATAAAATGACGTGTGATTCGTACAATTATCTATTGGACACTAAGTATGAACGTAGTAATGAGCATGAGGGATACAGAATTATGGACATAACATTAGCTAGCTATAATAGATACATTATGAACTAAACAAATACAATATACCATTAACCAATTCCCTAATTAATTCATTATTTAATAATAGATTAAAAGAAATTGGTAGCAAAAACTGAGATCGCCCGGAGCACTCTGGCCGTTCGGATGTGTCACTTTCCATACAGATTTTTTTGTGTTCCAATTCGGAAACTCTTGTAGTAGCGACTTTGTTGAGCGTGCGTAGCAGACGAATGATCTGCTACGAACTACGAGCTACGATCGCGTAGCAGTCGTAACGTGATCTAACGTTCTACGTCATAGCTACTACGTGTAGTGTAGGCGATTGTGTGGTAGGTAATAGAAGAAATAATAAGTCCAAAGTACACAAGAAGAAGAATGAAAGTACTGCGTAGGAGTGCTCGCGTAAGAAAGGTTTGGATTAAGAATATATAACCATTATAAAATGTTTAAAAATAACTAGATATTCGGGGTAGGGATGACGATATAACAATAAATGATACATACATAAAATCGTTATCGCCTCTTTGTATTTCAACAAGTACATACTTAACTATGTGCCTGGTTCTTTTAACTTCATGGCGAACTATAAGCGTTTTACTTTGGCTGGAGACCCTTACTTTGGCTGGAGACCCTTCAGGTCTCGCCAATAACTGCCCGGTTACGTAGAAACCGTCCCCTAGGACGACCTACAGCAGACCAATAGAAAAAAAAAAAAAAAAAAGCGTTTTACAGAACATCTCTGCCATCCCTTCATTATCATGGCGAACTCATCTTCACAGAAACATTTTACCTCCATTCATTTCAATTGTTATTCCCATTCGGTATACCTAACGGCATAGAATTTAATCAAAAAAGGTTCACGGGTTCCCATGTAGTATTTATAGCGGCACACACCGCTTGTTTCTATACCGAACGGGAACATAGCCGAAGTAATTTGTTTTTTAAAGGAGACCTGTAGACCAGTGACATGAGTCACGAATCACGAACATTGTTTAGAATGAAAGAAAGACAATAAATTTTATTCAGCCAAGGACACAATAATAGAATAAACAATCATAATAAAAGAATCAAACATACATATTTTATGCTGTCGAGCATGCCCACGCCGAAAGGGTCACCAACTCAGCTGCGAGGCGTCAAACACCCAGCGCTGATTTTCAGTTGGTACCCTTGCAGTGCCACACAGACGAAGGTACCTCATCAAATCAAATCAAATAAAAAAAAATTATATCACATAAACCAATACAGGCGCTTATGAAAAGTCGAATTTAGGTGCACGGTTCCAATTAGTCGTTTCCTATGGAGAAGAACCGGCAAGAAACTCCATGGTTACTCTTTTAAAAAAAAGGATATCTTTAATAACTTCAGTAAATACAGTACTATGATTTATGATAGTTAAGAGAGAACAATGTAGTCTTGACCACAGACCTAATTTTAAATAATAATATGTATTTTACTATCACTACATAGCATAAAACAAAGTCGCTTCTCGATGTCTGTCTGTCCCTATGTATGCTTAGATCTTTAAAACTACGCAACGGATTTTGATGCGGTTTTTTTTAATAGATAGAGTGATTCAAGAGGAAGGTTTTAAGCTATAAAACGTACACGTGCGAAGCTGGGGCGGTTCGCTAGTTTGTTATATGTTTGAGATTTGACAAAATCTGTAACATGTTTTGTTTGCTAACAGAAACGCAGCTAATCGACGAAAACAACTTTTATGCGATCGCGGGGAAACCTATTCGGTCGCCATGTCCTGTTTTGTGCTCTAAATTCAATTCAAGTAAAGCATTTAATTTGGTGATTTAGATAAAAAAATAAACGTGGTCAGATAGTTTCAATGATAATCTTATTGGGGTTTTTCGGTTTTAGCGTATACTAAAAATGACGTTGTATAAATAATTGAACAATGACCTACAGTGACCTATTTAAGGCCTATTTCATAATACATTGATTCATTCATTTGATCAAAGGCACAAGATATCGCGTGTCAAAAACCGGCAACGAAGGAATACCTCCCTAGTTCCTTTTAAAAGGGTAGGTATCCGCTGGAGAATACCAACGACACGTAGGTAGCTTTGAGCCAAAAATTGGAGCAATGAAGATTATAAATATTTTATATGGTTTCACTCATCGCGGAAAGATTTCGGCTGTCACTGGAAGAAAGTGGCTTTTTGATAAATCGTTTCCATATTTATGTGCACACAGCAGTGGCGTAGGGTGAAGTTGCTTAAAAGGGAAGCCGGACCAGAAAATGCTTACCTTGCTCAAGTGTGATGCGTGATTTCCAGTAACTACTCGTTTCGAAAGGGAAGCCGATAGGAATCGAGTTGTATGGAGCCTTCGCCACTGGCACACAGTACAGTAATTCTAGTTAGCCCAGTGCTTTGACCTGCAATTCTGGTTCTACGAGGTAGTCCATATCCAAAAGTGAACAATTACGGACTATGTTTTTGTGACCTGAAAACTAGAAGTCGATAGACGCACAGAAAACGTCTGGAAGAGCTAACCATGAAAGATCTAATGAAGGGTAACCTCCCTCAGAATAGTGTACTGCGCTCTAAAACTCAGATCGCCGACGTTGGTCATGAATCCGCAAGCTTAAAATGGAACTGGGATGGTCACGTCTGCCGCATATGGTCGAGCTGTGAGCAAAACTTACCGCTGAGTGGAGCCCACACGACGTTACTCGACGTTGCGGCAGGCCCAGAAGGAGATCGACCAAGCAGGGAGCGGAGAGGGAGAGAGAGGCGACTGCCACTCTCCGTTCCCTCGCCAGACGCACCGGGCGCCGCCGTAGGGCGCGACACGACCTCCGGCCACCCTGGTATGTGGCCTGCGGGCGGCGGGTTAGGGGACCCGTCGCCCCACCAGTAACAGGCCCGAGAAGGCGGCGCGCAGTGTTCCGTCCGCGCCTCTCAGGAAGACGTGAGGCAAGGCCCCACAGAAGGAGAGGTCCGCCAGGGGCTGGCGGACCGAGGCCTGCCGGGGTTGCAGTGCATGCAGCTGCGAATCCCGCGACTCCGGCCAAGGGTCAGGAGAAGGAACACCGTGGGTTTTTAGCCGGTAAGAGTCCAGCATACCCCTTCGCCTTCCCCGGGCGAAGAGCGTCCATGACGATTTACCAACGGAATAAAAAAGGCTCACATAGAGATGACGAGACGACTTAGACACTTATTATTGGAAGTATAGGACGAAGAAATCATTGCACCGAGAGGAGTGGAAAGAGGGTAGAGCCCTTTGCTCTGCAGTGGGATGATTATGACTGAATAATAATAATAAAAAACGAAACACTCCTCATTAATAAAATGCTGACATTCTTTCTGGTTACGCAATTTAGAAGGCTTTTTCACGACTAATTTAATTCAATACGTATTCGACCTTCAAGGTCTTTATTTTCCTTCCTTTGTGAAACTCATACATAATCAACCCATTATTGTCCTTTTGCTGGGCACGGACCTTTTCCCAGAATGAGAAGGGTTTAAAAACGATTTGTGTAGTCCACCACAGGTTGGCAGATTACACAACTTTCAAGAACTTTATGGAGGCCTGCCAGGTGTGCTGGTTTTCTCACGCTGTTTTTCCTTCACCGTTAACGTCGTAATTAAAGCTTTCGTGAGACACATTCATATTTATGATTAGTTACGGTTTACTCACGTGTTCAGTTCATGATTAAGGGCTCCGTTTGGGTCCGAAAATAGTCGGGCAATCCCAAAAAAAGGCACGTGAGTAAACTGTAAACTAATCATAAATGCGGTAACTAAAAGTTTGGTTAAAGTAAAATTCAAGTATGGGCTGGGATCGAACTAAGACCCTCGTGTATGGAAGGCAAGCGTTCAACCGCTAGGCTATCACTCTGCTTGTACTAAAAGGGCTCTTTTCCTGTCATGCGTGTTTTCGCCCACGCGCGGATCTGGTCCGCATGCGTGTGATAGCACGCTCCTGGCCACACGCAGGACAAAGATTTCGTTTACCGCTGCAGTGTCGTGCGTGTCGCCAGTGACTAAACTCGTGCACAAAGATGAACGTTAAAAAAGTAATCATGCGTACTACGACAATGCGTGCGACTGCGTCACAGTAAAAACAACACTGAAGGCAGAAGAACGCCGCCCGCATTCGGTAAGCACGCACGCGGGCTGCACGCCCGCAGCCAATCCGCGTTCCGCGCGCGTGCTGCCCGCATGATAGGAAAAACATGTATGAAATGATAGGATGCGGGCAGCCTGTACTACGAAAATACGCATGACAGGAAAAGGGCCTTAACGAACTCTTAATTACCTGTATTTCTTTAACACTCGCAAACAAAAGCTATTCTTAGTTCAAGGAAATTGCTTAATTATACAATGTTGCCAACCTGGTGGGTGTAAGTTTACATCGCATGATCGCCAAATTAGATTTTCGCGCACGAAACTGTAAACGAACCAAAGTAGAAACTAACTACTAATTTATCAAGGCTGACAACGTTTTTAGACCTCACGACTGCGACACGAACACGACACAAATTACAAAATGTTTAGTATACTATTTTATCTTACTCGAGGATTCAACACATAGTGTGTCAAGTCACACTCTTTTTTGTGAGAGTTATTCGCAGGGTACAACTGGCGAGGCGTAAGCTGAGCTTTGCATTTGTGTGAGTGCACATAGAATCGATTGCCAAAAAGCAGTATAAACCGGTTTAAACCAAGCAAAAGACGCGTCTGCATTCATTCTCACACAAATTCAAAGCTCAGCTTAGGCCTCGCGGACGGTACGTATGCTCACAACTCTCCAGCCGCTCTTACGTTGTTGCTCCCTTCGCCTATTATACTGGCGGCTTTTCAGGAGGCCCAGCTAGTGAGCTGGCGAGTCACCGTCTGCCAACACATTACAAATTTAGACTTGAAAGGCAGGCGCTGTTTTCTTCCGGAAAGAAGTTATCCAGTCCACTTAACACACCTTCCCATAGACCAGATATTTTTCCTAGGCCTTGCGGACGGCACGTATGCTCACATCTCTTATTATTATCTTACACATATACGTCGCAGAATCAACACAGAGGCACAACTATTAGAATCACTATTGATTATTGTTAATGTAGTACAACGCCATCTATTATCGTTTGTCGGAAACGTCAAGCAGTGTGCTTGGGTGAGGTCGGTGCGGGGCGTGGCATGTCTTGTTTGACGGTTGTCAGCAAGCTGTCAGCTGTCGGCTGTCAGCTGTCATTCTTTTTGACATTGGATGCATTTGATTTGAGTGAGGACTTTGGAGTGAGACACGAGGGCGAGAGGTCGTTTAGCCAGCCTGCACCGAACTTACCGCGTTTCCGTACATTAATCAGTTTCCATCGGTTTGATCATTTGAGATTTTATTATTTTGCTATCGAGAGTGAATAAATAGAGGACTATAATCAGTGTTGAGACTATTATTTCCTACCAACACCATGTCGAACTTGGACTCTGATGACGAGGTACCCCCAATGGGTGAACTACCCTCGTTATATAGTATAAATTAGTGTGCGTATGTACACATTGACTTTTGTGTGGCGTTAGAACTAACATAATATCAATTTATAATGCACACTTTTGCACTGTAGCGATTTAGGCAAAGAGTGGGGCGCGGCTTCGTAGATTGAACTATCTGTAAGTCCTTCGTGCATCTGTCGTGAGCAATAAACAGTGTCATCACATTGAGTGACGTCTCACGGGCCCTATTTTAACAGGAGGGAAAACTCCCTCCGCTACGTAATTAATATTCATGCAAACGTAATCAGAGAACTCCTCACCCTTTTTACATTATTCTCCATCAATCAAAAACAGACAGGTATAAAAGGTCAATTCTATAATGAGAGTCGGTGAAAAGGTAACAAACACACATATCGTAAGCATAATCAAACCAATAATGTTCCACTGCTGTAGGCTAAAATCCAGGTATTTTTTGAAGCGGGAAATGTGCATGATTCTTGCAGATTTCTATAATAGTACAGTTTTCGTTTACAAAAACTGTCAAATACATTGACAACAAAAAGTAAAACAAACATTTTGACACTACTATATTACAGAAACCTAAAGGCTACCACCGCATTTCCTGCTTAGCCTGCTTAACCTGAATTAGCCAACTGGCAGCTTCGTCAATAATACCTAGCTAAAGCATGCGCACTCTGCGATTGATGTAGTCAGTCAAGATTAAATTTTACTTACAAATAGGTACAAAATTCCAAACTCAAGATTGCCAAGTAGCGTAGTATCCTGGGTATTAAACTAACCGATCGCGTCAGAAACACCACCCTGCGCTCCATAACGTAAGTTGCAGATGTTGAAAAAAAAACAGCAGGGCTAAATTGGGAGTAGGCCGGTCATATCGCTCGATTGAATCCGGACAGACGGGCAAAGATCGCCACTCATTGGATGCCTGAAGGAGTATATTGTCGCTGAGATCGACCGCGGCGTAGGTGGCGTGACGATCTAGACATGTTTGCGGGGTTAACATGCTCAAAAACGGCACAAATTCAAGATGTTTGCGAGACAAAAGGGAAGGAGGCCTTTGCTCAGTAGTGGGACAGTAATGAGAGGAGCAAAAAAAAAATAGATGCTACTACCGACGGATTTAAAACCACCAACGCTATCGCATGTAACACTGCCGAAAATGAAATGGTGATGTTTATTGCGAGAAACGATAATTCATTCAGTAGCACCTATCTTCTGCAGGTAAAGGCTCACCGTACAGACTAAAAAAGAAGATAGGTAACTGGCCGGATTCAGTAAGTTCCTAGATCCTATCGGATATTATAATAAGTAGACCTACTGTACTTTTATATATTGTTGGAATACTCTGTTTTACGTAAAACGATTATACTGTTGATGCATTTGGGCTATATACAGTAGACTGTTTAATTGGTAAATTAATTGAATCTGTTAATTCCCGAGTAACACAAATTCTCAGTCGATTGGGGCGAATATTAGGTACGTGTACAACTCGTGTTTGCATGAAATTAATAGATACCTACATCAACAATGTTCTCGTATTAATTTTACAGGATGTAGGTAAGTGTTTTGTTTGTTAAGTTTTATTTACAAATCATTTATGATCGTCAGCCTAAAATTGGCAGGAACTAGAGAAAGCTTAGCCATCTGTACATACCAAGCTGCTAAGAAACCAATTTCTCTTCTTTTCATACCTTTTCTCTCCTTTTTTTATCATAATATGTCGGGTGCAAGTGATGGTGTACCGAAAGCCCATTATTCTGAATTGAAAATAATCGTATTTTTTTTTTGGAATTTGCCCAATTCACTGGAAATTTCTAATTTGCCTGTATTTTATTTTAATTAATGTTTTGAAAGGTAAATAAACTGCGTTTAAAGGACAGGTTACCAAAAATTTACACAGTGAATTCAGCTCATTATTTTGAATTGAAAATCCGTGGAAAATATCAACGAAATCTTCTTAATATTCCGATTTAGAAACGAAACATTTAAATTTTGAATAATGCTGTAGGTATGTTTTTACACAAATATTTTACACATGTTTTATACAGATATGTCACCACAAAAATGTGAGAAAGATTAGAAAATTTCGAGAAAAAATTCCACTTATTTTCAATCTATACTAATATTATAAAGAGGTAGAATTTGTTTGTTTGTTTGTTTGTATGTAGGGGGTAATCTCCGAAACTACTCATCCGATTTCAAAAATTCTTTCACCAATAGGAAGCTACGTTATCCCTGAGTGCTATAGGCTATATTTTGGGATCAAAAAATTAGGGATCCGTAAATTAACGGGAGCGAAGCCGCGAGCAAAAGCTAGTTCAGAATAAAAGGCTGAATTTAAATCTACGCGTGAAGGGAGAAGTATCTAACATTCAGCCACTCTAAACCCAACCTGCCTCTGTCCAAAGTTCTGCGGAAAACCTTTGCTAAATATCCAAGGCTCGTGTTGGGCAACATATTATATCCAACTGTGGACTCTGCAGGTCGTTGACACCTTGTGCCCTTATTATCTATAACAAACAGTAAATAACATTTCTATTATAATTGTGTAGGACGTTTTCGCCTCTTCTAGTCAGTTTCGTGTACTGAACCATTAAATACGATTAGACAGTGTTCCAATAAATATCACTTGATCACTAGATGTATTTGAACATCTTTACGCATCAGGTACTTGTTGATATCTAGTTCATGAATACCTATGATCGTATTTCGTAGGTACTACGGAAGCGCAAAGCGACATTAATACAACATTATGTTGAGGGTTTTTTTTTATTTTGCGAAAGTACACCGGTTTTCCCGAGTACCTGATAAAAATAATATCACTAAGACCTTTTCGGGGAAACCGATGGTATTGTTTATGCAATTATGGACAAATTCATGATGACGAACAAATATAGGAAATATGTTGTGAAGGATGGCACGGTTGACATCTGTCGGGCATGCCACCGTCCGAGAGAATCTATTCGACACATTATTTCCGGTTGTTCTCGTCTTGCCAACGGTGAATACTTGCACAGACACAACCTGGTGGCTAGGATTATTCATCAGCAACTTGCTTTAAAATAACCGTGTGGAATCGGAAGTAGCGTAGGTACTACAGGTTACCCGACCCAATTCTCGAGAATGGTCATGCCACATTGTACTGGGATCGATCTATTATCACTGACAGGACTATTGTTGCCAATAAGCCTGATATAGTGGTAATAGATCGAGTAGAGCGCCGCACAATGATTGTAGATATCACGGTCCCTCATGACGAGAACCTTGTGAAAGCTGTAAAAGACAAACGAATAAAATATTTTAATTTAGCACACGATGTGGATGTAGATGTGGGATGTGGACTCAGCAGTCATTGTCCCGATAGTGGTTACGGCGAATGGCCTAATAGCCAAGAGCCTCGATCAACACCTCATGAGGCTCTCGTCGGGCGGCTGGAGCAAGGGCTTGATACAGAAAGCAGTACTCCTTAACACGGCACGCCTAGTGAGGAGGTTCCTTTCTCTGGAGCCCTGACTGCCGGCAGCTTGGACCCTGTTCCCGATGCCGGTGGGCTACTGTTTTTTTAATTTTTAAATGTATATTTTTTATTATATATATTTAAAAATATAATTTATATGTATGTTTACAATGAATAATCACTAAGAGCAGATTTTTCAATCGTCGGATACCTTTTATCTAAGGAATCGAATCATCATCTGCCTAGCCTTTTTCCCAACTATGTTGGGGTCGGCTTCCAGTCGAACCAGATGCAGCTGAATATCAGTATTTTACATGGAGCGACTGCCTATCAGACCTCCACAACCCAGTAACTGGGTAATACGATACTCTTGTTAAGACTGGTTGTCAGACTTTCTGGCTTCTGACCAACAGTAACGACTGTCAAAGATCTACAAATGACAGCCGGGACCAACGGCTTTACGTGCTTTCCGAGGCACGGAGGAAACTCGCTATGGTAAATGGTCACCCATTCACAGACCAACCTTGGCAAGCATGGCTTAACCCGGAAGATCGGTCTATGCGGCTGTAATTATTTAGACACGAGCTCCTATCCTCCGAAGGAATTATCCTATCTAATTATATTAATTATATATGTTATCCTATCTAAGGAATCAAAATATCGTCAGATATTTGAGAAAATTATGTCAAACCGCGCCGTATTTCTACAATCGGTAGGATTTTTTGAAATTCAACCCCTAATGGAGTTAAATAGGGGATGAAAGTTTGTACTTATGGAAAATCGTCACTTAACGGGTTCAAAATTTCACGCAAGCGAAGCTGCGGGCAAAAGCCAGTTGAGTATAAAAAGATGGCATGCTTCCCAAAGCCATCCTTACAGTATACCATATAAAAAAATTGCTATGTAAATTCGTTCAGGGTTAGTAATTGTCCCCAGCCAAGGGTCAGGAGAAGGAACACCGTGGGTTTTTAGCCGGTAAGAGTCCGGCATAACCCTTCGCCATCCCCGGGCCAAGGGTATCCATGAGGATTTTACCACGATAAAAAAAAAAGGATTAGTAATTGTACTATGAATATAACTACAATATTGAGAAATACTTGACTATCTTGACTTCATAAAGTTCCTCCTAAAAATACCTTCTACTGTACCCATTCTTTTCATACCCATTTTTATCGTTTTTTTGAGATAAGTACTTCTCTTTGCTGTAGGACGTGGGTGAATTTTGATCCTTCTTCTTTATGTAATTCCTTCTGTAAAGTTTTAAGTTATAAAACGTAGTCGAGCGATGCCGGGACGGGTCGCTAGTAAAAGTATGATTTAGAAATCAATTTATTTTGTACTTTTTCCGTTTCATCAGAAACAACATTAAACTGAATTTATTTGAATTTTGTAAATCAATCTGTTCACAATACTGAACACATTTGATTTCATTGCTTAGATAAATTCCGTTCAGAATATTGAGTACCTACTTAAACACTAGACTTATTTCTAGAATTCTGGAATGTTCGATCTTACGAAATTATGTTATTGTTCAATTAAGTTTCACTAAACGGTATTTAATTGACTGCCAAATTAAAACGACTAGGCTTAGACAGTGTAACGAGGTTAGACATCTTGTTAATTTGATATTATAATTAAGACTTTATTAATAGTCATGTTTTCTCCTTTAATCTGGTACAGAAATATACAATTAACTGCTTCGTGAATTCCTTGGCTTAATTAATCTCCTCTTTTTCCGTCTTTCTATAAGAAAAGTCTTAGGTATTTTTAGCTTTAATACTTTAATATTTTATAATAATACTACGTTACCCTTATTCGTTTATAAAAATATCTTTATAAATATATTCCTAATTGAAAAGCCTTAAAGCATAAAATTGGACATGAGAACAACACAATATGGTATTTCTAATCTCAATATGGTATGCTGTGCGCTCATGTTCATCTTGCGCTTTCAATTTTCAATTCCTCTTGCGTCAAGCGCATGCAATATTGATTGCCATTAGACGCATGCAGCTTATCGTCTACACCGGTGCGCCTCGGTCAGTTGTCAGTCGACTTACAATAGACGGATTAGCGTGCGCTAGGGGCATTAGCTTTTGTCGAACTAGTATTAAGGCATGCGCTATGGCGCTTCACGCATGCTTCAGACGAAGATGCAAGATGAACATGAAAGAGCACTGGTGTAGACATAGCTATATAGTAATAGTCTGTTCAACGAAAGATGATGCCTGAAATATCGGTCACTTCAAAAATTGTAGCTGGAGACTGCTATCAAAAAAACCTAAACGACATCATCAAAAACCGTTAAATAGCTAGTTTAATTCACCACGTTTATTTTTTTTGTAATACTTGATATTCTTTATACCGCAACTTTTTGTGGAAAAACCCCAGGACTCACCTTACTTTGAAAAGGGTATAAGATACTTTCACTCTTTTCGAGTGAGTTTTTATCTTATCATAATCTGAAAGTGCAACGGACGTTACTCTAAGAAACTCGAACAAAAAATAAGTAAGATTAACATTGTTTATTAGTCTTATAAGAACATGGATCAGATACGTTAAAAAAAAAACTTTTGTCTAAGTAATATGTGTACCATTAGACACAGTCAGCATCAAATATATTGGGATAACTAAACTGTTTATAATCACCTAAATAACTTAAAAAAAAAGAACTTTATCTCAATGGGATAAAATTCTTGGCAGAATGACAGTGTTCATTCTGAAACACCCCTTGTATCATTAAGATAAAGTTTAATTTTCTTAGTTGTTCAGATCATTTTGAACATTCTGTTCGTCCCGATATACACCGTGGGCCCGAGGTACCCGAAAGATTTTAACCACGCCTTTCTGATGGAGTTATGAGTCAAATGTTATATCAACGAAAGTACAACTCAGTTTTTTTTGTACTTTTTTTTTGTTTTTCCTTACTTAATCAATTAACTTTAGTACTTCCTTGTAAACAATACCTTAGGTTGAACTGGGGCCCAATTCTCCTAAAATAAATCTTGATAAATCACAACCGAACCAAGGCCGAACCGTTCATTCAGACAGTTCTCAATTTCAAAAGCTATCAAATCCTTTGACACAAAAAACAAAATCAATCATTTTGAAAGTTTTCGAAAATAAAAACTGACTGACGGTTGTGGTTCGATTGCGTTTGGCAACAATTTATTTTAGGAGAATTGGGCCCCTGGTAACGTTTATAAAATATCGTGTGAGTGGATAAGAAACTTCTCACTTCACAGCCCTCCCCGACAAATAAGACATACGGCGAGAGGGGTATGGTATGACAAAAGTCGCAACGCCGCGTTCATAGGACTTGTTACCATAGATATTTTTCGATTTGTGAATTTCCATAAAAAACTTTCGAAAATTAAGCTTTATTCAACAAACTATATAGTAGCTTTTCTTCTCCAATTAGGCATCGGAATCGAAGCTTAAAATCTTTCGGGTACCTTCGAGCCCATGGTGTAGGTATATGGATGTTGACTGTACACACATTACCTCGAAAAAAGGAGAGATTAACAGAACTTTCTTTCTTTATTTCATCAAAACTTTTTATCCTCCGAGAAACCTACCCACGAGGGAGTGACGAACTTCAGTCACACTCAGATGTTTTTCTATCACATTACGCAAGGCTCCGCAAGAGGTCGCTAGTTTCTTTACAGTTTCTAAAAATACATTGCGCTTGGGACCATCGTGCGTTTGACGTGTAGAAAATAAGCATGTTTTCTTTAAATAGAGTGTGTAGTATCTGTTTGTGATCTAGTAATGGAAACGTGGATAAGTTTATCTTTTAAAAGTTATGTAGGTCATGTTTAGAGTTTCTTTTTATTTTATTTTTTTATTGGTCTTCTTGTCTTTGGTCCCTGCGGACCTTATCTACGTAACCGGGCTTTTATTGACGAGACCTGCAGGCTCACTCCCGACAGGATCGAATTTTGAATCGAGTCGACTTAGTGTCAATTCTTACTCTTGGAATCGACAAAAGCGCACAATTGTGCACCGGCTCGAATAAAAATTAACGACTGTTTTTGATATTCGTTAGTTTTAAATCAAACCTCAGCACGGTCGTGCACTTTTGTCGATTTCAAGAGTAAGAATTGACACTAAGTCGACTCGATTCAAAACTCGATGCTATTGGGATTAAGCCTGCTGAAGGGTCCCTAGCCAAATGGTTAGAGTACTATTTTGTGAGTGTTTTTTAATAACACGAGAGGCTATAGTGTGTTCAATCCACGAAGACGCGCCCCACTTGTTTTTGTGAGAGAACATCGCGTGGTGCGTATGCTCACGTCTCTTTAAGTTGGTTAACCGGTCCACTAAATACCCCTTTCCATAGACCAGATATTTTTCACCATATTTTACAATAGTCTTGCACCCACCTAGGACGGTCCATGACTGTACTCCAATAGTTCAGCCGTGGATAGTCCCCGGTTGGTGCCCCATCCCATTTTAGATTAAAGTTCTTAAAGGGACCTCTGCGTGTTGGACCTGTATGCCTTCTAAAGGAAGTCACGTGGTGCGTATGCTCACATCTTTTATTATTAGGTATCCTATATTAGTGTGAGAATGCACACATCTAACTATGATGTGGCGATAGAACTAACATAATATCAATTTATAATGCACACTTTTGCACTGTAGAGATTTAGATAAAGACTGGGGTGCGTCTTCGTGGATTGTACCTGTTATAACGTCCCATTTGGTGAATCATACTTTGTTGATTGATACCGCATCGTAATTGTAAGTGCACATCCAATCAGCAGTTGTCTTGCAGTTGCACTGACTGCATTTTAACTGCCTTTAAACTGCATATCGTAAGTGAAGTTCTAACAGTGCGGAAGTCAAAAATGATTACTTTAGAAGAGAGTGAAAAAACTATTTAAAACGAGCGTAACCTGCGCTGAACGCAATATTGTTTTTGTGTTTATAATTACAGATGAACTCTTTGATGATTTAAACCTTTGTAAATTCTAATAATCTTTTTCATTTCAAGTAATATTGTGACTTTCGCAGCATTGTCTGTTTTTGTCACAAAATGACTTACGCACTGTAAGAACTTCACTGACAATATGGCAGTTGCAGTTTCGGTTGGAATGCAGTTCGTCTGGGCCTATAAAATACATTTCTGACATGGACGAAATATGATTCAGGAAACCTGACGTTTTAGTCCCCCTGGATTTAAGAACTTAATGATGCTTGACAGACAGGCTTAACATTATTTATTTTACTTGGGCCCTTTTTAGTCCTGGTGGTAAACGTAGACAGGGTCGAAGATGGAATCCATGTAACAGAGATATAAAGGGATTCCCCTATAGCCCTTTGGCTGTCATAATACATATGACAGAACACAGTAAACTACATGGCGCCTGGGATTAGCAAATACACGTAACATTTGAGTACAAAGTTGTCAAAAAAATGCTTCAAAAGCCGTCATTTTTTTGACAACTCCATACTCAAATGTTACTTAAAGTATTTGCATATCCTGAATTCTCAAATCAGAAACCGGAGGTTAGGCTTTAGACATTAAGCGTTAAAGTCCGGCGCCATGTAGTTTAATGGAGTTGTCAAAAAAATGACGGCTTTTGAAGCATTTTTTTGACAACTTTGTACTCAAATGTTACGTGTATTTGCTAATCCCGAATTCTCAAATCAGAAACCGGAGGTATGTCTATCTAAAGTCTAGTTAACTACACGTCTTTGAACATTTTTAGAACACGACAGATCCACAACAACGGAAACGAAATTACATTAACTAATAATAAACAAGAAACAAATAAACAAACAAATATGAAAATGGAGGTGGTATTTTTACTAGTGCTCGTACAGAAATTCACGGATGGAAAGTTTTAACTACAATTTAAGTGCATGCCGTTCTTAAACGCGTGGGCGGCACAAATTAACATTGCTTGTAATTATTCATAGACGGCACGTTGAATGTGCTGGCTTATGAATATTTATTTTATGCTAGTTCATATACATTCTAATTTAAAATGTAATTATAATAATGAGGAGTTATGGTTTGCTGTGGTGGCAGCTACATACGTTTCTGGGGGATTTTGATGAGCGAGAATAGCTTATGCCGTAGTGAAAAGTTTTGACAGTCAGCAAGGTTGGTGGCGGGGCTGACTGCCCAAGGTACGCCAAATACTATACCGGGATCAGTGATCGGTATATACGGTCCGCGTGGCTAGCTACCACCCTCACATTAAAGTCCGGCGCCAAGCAGTTTACTGTGTTCCGTCGTGTGTATGTGAGAGCCAGAGGGGTATAGGGGAATCCCTCTCTCTATATCTCTGTTACTTGGATTCGTGTGCTCCATCTTAGACCCTGTCTGCGCTTACCATCAGGTGCGACGAGGGTCAAACGCGACTAAGTAAAAATAAATAATAAAATAAATAAATATTAGCCTGTAACTGTCCCACTGCGCCGCGTACGGCGCCGTGTACGGTGCATCGCACGTTAGTTCCGTGGCTGTTTCACGGCGGACGGCGCCGCACCGTAGACATGGGGCCACGGCCTTAGATTAACTAAGAAAGTACATTTGACATTGAAAAAGTCACATTGGTACATGCCTGGGTTTGAACCCACAACCCGGTACTTAACAAGCGGGTCTGTAACCTCCGGGCCACCACGACACTGTATTGCGACTAAGTAAAGTAATAAAAAAAAAGATCTTCATTTTGCCTGCCAATGACATCATCAGTTCGGCAGAGAGAGACTGTTATTTGATTCCTACTAACTTAAAGAAGCATTTGCATTTTCGTATGAAAAGTTAGAGTTGTCCTTTTACCCGAAAATAACACAGCATCATCGTAATAAGCTGTCACATGATTTGACGTGTACACGTCACATAACGTGATAGTAACTTTGAAAAAGAGCCTTCGTTCGCTTAAGGGAGCTTGCCACGCCCGAGTTATTCCCTGAATGGTAAATATTTATACAAGTACATGCTGTGTGACGCACAGATACTCGCTACCTTTTTATATAGGTCCAACATCAGCAAACTTGGCGGTCGACCACTTGCACAAGGCATAAGCTATGTCTACACCAGTGCGCTTTCATGTTCATCTTGCGTCTTCGACTGAAGCATGCGTGAAGCGCCATAGCGCATGCAATAGCGCATGCCTTATTACTAGTTCGATAAAAGCGCATGCCCCTAGCGCACGCTAATCCGTCTATTGTATGTCGACTGACGACTGACCGAGGCGCACCGGAGTAGACGATAAGCTGCATGCGTCTTATGGCAATCAATATTGCATGCGCTTGACGCAAGAGGAATTGAAAGTTGAAAGCGCAAGATGAACATGAAAGCGCACGGGTGTAGACATACCATCAGCGGCTAGATAAGGGAAACCGAATTGGTGTACAGTAGCCTTTTTCGACACCCGTGGAGAAACGGTGGCCTATATTTTGTCGGTAACCAGACACTTCTCACATCTTAGAAATGTAATAATTAGCGGAAGTGAAAAGGGGCTAGCGTATCGAGAGTCATTTAAAGCATCTAGATGCTAAACTGTACTAGAGATCAACTACTATAACAGTGAGGTTAGTTCCTCCCTTTGTAGACCCGTAATATACGCGCATGAGGTTCTCGTTTATACTTTGAGTCCATTTCATGCGCTGCACACAACCACCGGTAGTGACGACCCGGCTCGGGGCCGGGGCCCTAGGCCCCAAGCTATTCGGTGGCCGCCCCTGCCGACGTACAGGTTTTGGCGACGTCGGCGAAGAGAAGTACTCGTCGCTCGAGTTCGACGCGGCTACAGCTGTCGGTGTCACTGGTCCGAGTTCCGGCGGCTGCGAGGCGGCAAGTCCGCGGGTGGTGGGCGTGCTATTCTGGGTCTGGCTCGTGTGAGCATTTCGTATAGTGTTTAACATGGTACCTACGAACCTCCAATGTATATCATCATCTGCCTAGCCTTTTCCCAACTATGTTGGGGTCGGCTTCCAGTCGAACCGGATGCAGCTGAATATCAGTATTTTACATGGAGCGACTGCCTATCAGACCTCCACAACCCAGTAACTGGGTGATACGATACTCTTGGTAAGACTGGTTGTCAGACTTTCTGGCTTCTGACCAACAGTAACGACTGTCAAAGATCTACAAATGACAGCCGGGACCAACGGCTTTACGTGCTTTCCGAGGCACGGAACCTCCAATGTATATCTTTAATAATATGTATACAGGGTGTAAAAAGACCCATCACATAGCCGAAATCCACGCACTCTGTACATCAAACTAAACTACATTGACCAAAAATAATTGCTGGGAAACGACTTTTATTTTTTGGCATGAAAACAAACGCTTTTTTTTGTAGCGCGCAAATTATGATTGTGGCGATGCTTCGCGTTTGCATGCGTGCAGCGGCCACAAAGCCGAGCTAAGGCGGTCGTGTGCGTTTGATATTCATTGCGTTTTTGTAACTTCAAATGCGTAATTTGTTAGGAAAAATTGAAATTTTTGATAACGTTTGTATGGAAGAAAGTTTAGTATTATGACTTGGAAATCGTTTCTGGCAAAAACAAAAAAAAATATGTGTACTTTGACCTTCAATATCTCCAAAACCAATGATTTCCCAGGTATGGTTTGTTCGAAAAAAATGATCCCAATGATGGGTAGAATACGTGGTTTTCGTTATCGTTAAGGGTCTTTTTACACCCGATATTATAATGTGTATCTTTAATGATGTGTGTGTCCAACGAGTCACCATGTTTGTGTTTGGTATTTAGTAGACAGCTATAAATGATGCAGAATGCACGTCAGCGTTGAACGAATGACGCGTTGTTAATATTCTTTCTCACTCATTTTTACTTGCAGTTTGAATGGAGGTGCGTGTCATGTTAGGTATCGTAGCTGATCTCTACCGCCAACTTGGCTCATAATACCTACCTATTATTGTTGTAGTCTTGTACACACGGGTACAGATCAAGCTGTACAGTTCCAGTATAAGCTGATCTCGCATTGTATAGGATTTCATTACAATGAGAGTGATCAGTGTAAACTGGAAATGTATAGCTTGATGTGTAGCCGTGTGTACGAGGACAATCATGTTTTTGTTTTAATTTTGTTGTTTCATGAAAATTCTGGTGAACATGTTTTAAGTTGTTTGTCTAGAGTCACCCTACTGGATTAATCGGTTAGTAAAATAATTGTGTGTGAATCACTCTGTGTAATACCCAGGGTGTTAACGAATTCGTGTAATTCCTTAAAACCACATGATTTACTACTGGTGTAGATTGGCCTCGCACAGGAATTAGCTTGATTAAAAACAAAAGCACCTTATAAGGATTCAGTAAAAAATAAGATTCTTTTTTATGCAAAAAAGTAATTTTATGTCACTGAACATTTCGATGCCACGCATAAATTTATGAAAGCACAGCGACGCGGCTGGCTGGCACGACTAACGTGATTTTGGTCTTTGCAGTTGGTTAACTCGGGCTTCTAAAATGACTCAGGAATAGAAAACCAAGATTTTATTTTGTTTTTTTTTTATTTAGTTTTCAAAAATACCCATTTAGGGTATTTATGTCACCAGTAGATCACGCGGTTTCAAGGAATTACAAAAATTCGTTTACACCCTGTATCTGTATTTCTTCAAAGATAATAATGTAAGTAGCTACATAACATGTACCTCTTACGAACGAAGAGGGAAGACTAATTAGACAGCGAAGTGCGTCGGCATTACTCAAGTAATGTTGTTCTGTTAATTATCTCCCTGTAACTTTCTCGCTTTCAGGAGATGGTTAATAGACAGTGATTTGCTGCGGTGAATCTTTAGCTCTTCAATCTCGTTGCTTACCTAATTTATACAAGACGAATTATGGTACTAAGGTATGGTCATGAATTTATATTAATACTTATTTGTGTCAGTCAGGAGCTCGTGGCTAAATAATTACAGCCGCATAGACCGATTTTCCGGGTTAAGCCACGCTTGCCGAGGTTGGTCTGTGGATGGGTGAACATTTACCATACCGAGTTTCCTCCGTGCCTCGGAAAGCACGTAAAGCCGTTGGTCCCGGCTGTCATTTGTAGATCTTAGTCGTTACTGTTGGTCAGAAGCCAGAAAGTCTGACAACCAGTCTTACCAAGAGTATCGTATTACCCAGTTACTGGGTTGTGGAGGTCTGATAGGCAGTCGCTCCATGTAAAATACTGATATTCAGCTGCATCCGGTTCGACTGGAAGCCGACCCCAACATAGTTGGGAAAAGGTTAGGCAGATGATTTATTTGTGTAAGTAACTTATTTGGTATGTGTACACCAGTGCGCTTTCACGTTCATCTTGCGCTTTCAACTTTCAATTCTTCTTGCGTCAAGCGCATGCAAAATTGATTGCCATAAGACGCATGCAGCTTATCGTCTACACCGGTGCGCCTCGGTCGGTCGTCAGTCGACATACAATAGACGGATTAGCGTGCTTTTTTATCGAACTAGTATTAAGGCATGCGCTATGGCGCTTCACGCATGCTTCAGACGAAGACGCAAGATGAACATGAAAGCGCACTTGTGTTGACATAGCTATTGAGTGTAAAAACTCTGACACTGCAGTCATCATTCCACTTGCGAAGGGACGTATAAGTCGCGCGCAGAAGGTTTGCCGATGACTGCCCCTCCCCCTCCACCGACCGCTACCCGCGCTCGTCTGGCATACCTACACTAATGCCAGACGAGCGCGGGTAGCGGTCGGTGTAGTGGGAGGGGCAGTCATCGGCAAACCTTCTGCACGCGACTAGTAACTAAGGGCATGAGCAAGAAGTATGTAAACATGCTTAAGTGCTGTTTCACCTCCGGTGTCAATATTTGACGCGTATGTTTTTTTTATGTTTATCACCGATTTCTTGGAAATTTATAAGTAGCCTTTTTGGAGGTTTTTTTTAGTTGCTCTTTTTAGTTTTTTTAAGCCGTTTATTACTTAAACGCAAAAACCAGTTTTTAGTGCCACAAACTACAATTACAATAGTTTACCAGACCAACTCGAGAGTATTCCGGACCAACAGAAAAATAATTCCTCAAATCAGTCCCAAAAATCCGTGGACGTACGTACATATTCAATACTTCATAAAAAAAAAAACATACCTGCGCGTAGAATATTGACGCTCCTCCCTTTTTGAAGTCAGTTAAAAGAAAAAACCGATGAAAATTGGGGAAATACCTGAAACAAAATACTGAAAAGATTTATAAAAAACGTGTAAGCAAAAGTAAAAATAACTTATTGGTACTTCAAGCGACTTTCAAAGTAACTTTCGCTTTTCACTGAACGTTTTCTCGGAATTTATTACGTTGCATTGATGGGGTTATTGACTTTAGATGGGGTTGAAGCGTAGGCGGTCTGACGTGTTACTAGTGATGTTACTAAAAGAAGTCGATGTAGTCATTAATGGAAATAAATCTAATTGTTTTTGATTTTTATAATATTAAACTATTATCAAAGGCCAATGCAAACTATTGGCATGTTTTACTTTTTTCCTTTCGCCAGAAATGAAACCTAGTTTATATGTTAGAGGACAATACGAGAAATCAATAGCAAAAAGAACCAAGTCTATCAACCGTAACCGAACGAAGATAACCAGAGAAGTATTGCTAGTATCTTTTTGTCAGGCGTTACCCGCGTTACCTATTTTTCTTATATTATAATTAAATTAAAATACAATCATACGTGATATTTTGAGGTTTCCTCTGATAAAATAGATTAAGTTGATTGTTGCTGTTACATTTTTTTCGCACTGGCAGTTTTTTTATCACTAAAACTAGTAAAAAAACTGATAAACGTATCGAATCGATACGCGTTAGTGGGTATACGTAACAGTGAAGCCACACGGCTCCGTTGCGTTGCGCGCTAGATTTGGACCAATGAGACGTCGCAGGGCAACATTTGGAATCTCTAGGTTGGTCCAAATCTAGTGCTGCGACGTCGCAACGCAACGCAACGGAGCAGTGTGGCTTCACGGTTAGGGCGAGGCCCCACTAGCGCGTTGCGCTGCGTTGCGACGTCGCAGCGCTAGATTTGGACCAATCTATAGATTCCAAATGTAGCGCTGCGACGTCTCACTGGTCCAAATTTAGCGCTGCGACGCCGCAACGCAACGCAACGCACTAGTGGGGCCTCGCCCTTAGTGTTACGATAGCAATTTTTAACGTTGCACGCAATAAGTAAGTATCGCTAACCCAATCACGGGCGTACAGTGGTTGACAGGAGTCGATGATCGCTATTGCAACACTATTTAACGCGTATCCACTATAGGATAGGTCTTCTGGGTTACTTTTCTAAATTGTACTATGGAATATTCTTACAAAAAAGAAATTATACAACCATAAAAACCGAAACCAAAACTATTTATTAAATAATAAGTAGGTACTTCTGATTTTAATCAAAATCTTTGCCTTACCTTATCATAGAACAATTACATGCTACTAAATTCTTATAGATAAAGTTAATTAATCGTAATCAGTACTCGTCTCTCTTTCCACATCATGTCTTATTATGAAATCCAGAAATTGAGCTGGAGGACCTAAGTTTTGTTGATGTCTACCCCACGCCATATACCACAATACATACATGACGTGGCTACAACAACCATGTGTTCTGTTCCCAGAAATACAGGAACAGTAATGTCCTTTTATTGCTGCTACGCCATCATTAAGCCCTTCTATCAAGAAGATCTAGAAAGAATATTTAAGATAATAATGTGGAAGCGGGGGACGCGGAATGACTCATTAGAGTTGCCGAGTAGGTGGTATTTAACAATGGGAAACTTAAAACATCACACGGAGTATTTTTATTTAAGAAAAATAACGCCTGATAAAAAACAATAGCAATCTACTAAATACTCTCTAACTTGGTTTTGTTACGGTTAGTAGACCTAGCTCTTTTTGCAATTGATTTGTCATACAGTCCTCTAACATATGGCCTAGGTTTCAATTCTGGCGAAAAGAAAAAAAAAAACATGCCAGCTATGTATGGCAAAAGTTGCATAGCCCTTTCAACTAGTAATTTCCAGTCCCGGACATGTGCTTGCCATTGACCGCTAAAAAGAACGGTCTTAATGTCATCGGCTAAAAGAGTTGAACTGAAAAATCCATTTGTACGATTTCACATTCAATTAATGAAACTTTTAATTCAATATTTTCGATAGTAGTATACAAAACCTGTAAAATATTAGAAATTATTCAGCTTTATTCGAAACATGTAAAATAGTTGAAAGGTACATAAATATATCAATTTAACACTTTTATCTGAAGATGATATAACGTATTGAATAAAGTGTGACAGGTATTTCAATGGAATGAATCAACCAGAAACATAAAAGCTTAACATAAAGTCGACCCACCGAAGGGTGGAGCAGAAGTGTATTAGTACACCCTCCTTTCACCGTTATATTTAAGTCCCATGTGGTTGCGAGCCTATTGCCATCGACCGGGCACAAATCCAAATTCCGGGCTACTACTGAGAAATTCCACACGGAAAAACCCAATAACACCTTGCCCGACCTGGGGATCGAACCCAGGACCTCATGATCAGCGGTCGCGCTTACGATCACTAGACCAACGAGATAGTCTTTCGCCAGAGGCAGGAGCATATTTTTTTATTTTTTTTATTTTCGCTCCTCTTATTTAATTATTTACATATTGAAATTCCTAGCAGCTTCCTCCCTTACCTCCACGCTGAGTTTTAGTTTCCAAAACCGACTAATAGTCTATCATTAAGTCGTGTTATCGATCTTCTGTGTCACATCACTATCTTTGGTTTAACTGCATAAATAAAGCCTCGTTTACATTTAGTAGAGAAACAGTGCTATAATTGTTTTAATTAAGATTAAAAGGCACACAATATAATAAAGGGCAGAGAAAAAAAAGAAGAAATTAGCAGGAAAGTGTGCCTCATGTCATGCGCCAAAAAGGCCCAGTTCAGCAAAAATGCCACTAGTTCCACCCACATATTACTACCCTAATTTAATCATTAAATCATTTATTTACTTTGCAGACATGTTTGATGACACAGATGTTTAAAAGCCTAATTTACATTGGTAATGTATTTTTATTTACAATAAACTTTTAAGCACTAAGGTGGTACATAACTTACGACGTGACTTGAGGCATTCTCTACCAGTCAATCTTTGGGTTAAAAAGAAAAGCATCGAAATAGGTAGGTACAGGAAAAAATGAAATAAAATACCGGCCAAGTGCGAGTCGGACTTGCGCACGAAGGGTTCCGTACCATTATCTATAAAAACGGCAAAAAAACATGTCTGTTGTATGTGAGCCCCCCTTAAATATTTGTTTTATTTTAATTTAATTATTTATTTTTAAAGTGAATATATAACTAAACATTTTGTGAATATTTAAAGCGTCTACCTGTTGCCGTTATCAAAATCGAGCAAAAACGAGCAAAAAAATCACGTTTGTTGTATGGGAGCCCCGTTAAATATTTATTTTATTCTGTTTTTTAGTATTTGTTGTTATAGCGGCAACAGAAACACATCATCTGTGAAAATTTCAACTTTATAACTATCACGGTTCATGAGATACAGCCTGGTGACAGACGGACAGACGGACAGCGGAGCCTTAGTAATAGGGTCCCGTTTTACACTTTGGGTACGGAACCCTAAAAATGAGATGACAATTATGAACTCAATATACTACGAATTTATAAGATAAATATAACGTACATGAAATACATATATTTTATAAAAGGTCTTATTTTGGATTTACCAAAATAAATCCACACTTGCACTTTGGAGGACATGAAAAGCGCCACTGATACCGCGATAAATGTGGCTACATATTGGGCCAAAGTACTGTAAAAAAAAAGGATTATTACCATCGATTCGAAAACGAAAGAAAGCTCTTATTTTAATAATCCACGCTATCGTCAACGTGAAAACCCAAATCCTTTAAGTGAGGTGACAGAGGAATGACAGAATGGTTGAAAATTATCGGCATATGGTGATGACATTATTATGATAGGTATTTTATCTATACACTAGCCTACTGTTTCTAGCCCACACAATTACATTAAGATAGAAATTGATTTTCAATGCTCTACTGCCCGTCTAGTCTAGTTATTACTGTACAAATGTAAACGCACCCTTATGGGAGCGGAGGTAAGTGCGTGGGAGTAATTTGTGTCGTACAATTTAATTACTGTTGACATTTAAGCTAAAATTAGAATTAAAAGTTAATTTCTAATTAAGAGTGGTTATTTGTAGTATTGCAATGTTAATGTAAAACTGCTTTTTATTTAAGGGTGGGTTACACAACATTGGTGAAAAAATCTAGCTCCGGTAAGATTATACGTGTTTTCACCTTGTTCTCATAAAAGGGTACACAGCTATGTCTACACCAGTGCGCTTTCATGTTCATCTTGCGTCTTCGTCTGAGGCGTGAAGCGACATAGCGCATGCAATAGCGCATGCCTTAATATACAGCATGTAAGGGTAAACACCGTTATCATTCAAACCATGGGTAGTTAGTTGACTTAAACATAAAAATATAGGAGCGAGAAAAATAAATAAAAATATATACGCGCGAGAAATGAGCGGCGCGGCGGCGGTACGACGCGGCTAAACACACTCGCTAACGAGACAGCTGCGTCGGGCCACGCGGCGAGTTCCCCGCGCCCCCTCCCGTAGCTTGTTGCCCCCGCGCATAGGGTGAAATGCTTTTGAGGAAAAATGAAAATTTTACAAAAAATAAAAAAAGTTTGTTATTTTTCATTGATTTTACGTTCTATAAATGAAACCAAACCACTGGTTTCAAGGATAACGGTGTTTACCCTTACAGCCTGTTTATTACTAGTTCGACAAATGCTAATGCCCCTAGCGCACGCTAATCCGTCTATTGTATGTCGACTGACCGAGGTGCACCGGTGTAGATGATAAGCTGCATGCGTCTTATGGCAATCAATATTGCATGCGCTTGACGCAAGAGGAATTGAAAGTTGAAAGCACAAGATAAACATGAAAGCGCACTGGTGTAGACATATTATATGTGAATCAAATCCTGTGCAACAAATAAATAGTGGGTACTATACAAGGTTAGTCGGAAAGGGGGTGCTAATCCGAAAGGGTGTTAAAGTACCCATGATAATGAATAACTTTTGTTCTACAAGTTTCCCCAAAAGTTATTAGTTTAAGAGAAATTATGTGTGTTATGTTCGCATAACTCGTCAAAATGTAGGGAACAGCAGATTTTTTTATCGCGATTTCCTGTTTGGTCCCTTAGTAAAAGTTGTTCATAATTATGAATACAGTGACCCCTTATGAGGTTGTGCGTTATTTAAGTTACACCTTGTATAAAGTAAAATAATAAACATCTTTTGTGGTTTTTTTTTGTATTATAACTTTCGTGAGACATATTTATGATTATTTACGGTTTAATCACGTGCATTTTTTCGGGATTGATAACGTTCGACTCGCGATCTCACCGCGTGATTAGTTCATGAATAAGGGCTCCGTTTGGGTCCAAAACTAGTTGAGTAATCCCGAAAAAATGCACGAGAGTAAACCGTCAATAATCATGAATATCTTTTGTTCTGACGCATTTGTTCAATATCCCGCTATAACTTTCTAAAGTCTTCAACTATCGCACTATATCTATTATAACTCCGTCCTGAGCATATTTCGAGAGCTCTACCGTAGAGATGATAAAGTTTTCAAAGAGTCTATCTGTTAGACAGCTCATCTTTTGCGCACCTGTTCCAGATAGAGTTCTAAGAATCGTCTGACGGTTATTCTTCTACGGTTTAAAATAGAAATGTATTTCAGTTTTATTTTTATATAGGTAACTACAGTGAGCAATTATTTTTTGGAAATTACATTGAATGTAGCTTATGATTGTTCTATATACTATGTTCAACGAAAGATGGCCCTTAATATAGCGGTAATTTCGTAAATTGTAGCCGCAAGGAGACTGCTATCGAAAAAACGTTAACGACATAATCAAAAACCGTAAAATAGCTATATTATCCATGTTTTTTTTCATTGTTATTCCTTGTATGGTAACGTTTTGTAGGGAAATGTCAGTCAACTCACCTTACGCTGAAAAGGGTAATTTTTTGAAAATTATTATAGAAGTAGCTTATTATTGTCCTAACATAAAATATTTTCTACTGCAATGAAATAAGTGCGTTGCATAACGGAATTAGGAATGTAGCTCTCATTTTTAGGAGTTCTTTGATCAGCGGTAAACTGTTTAGTTTTTGTGGCTAATCCAAACAGTAGCTTTTACTATACCGGATGACTTTTTTACCGTCTAGAAAAAATGGGAATACACGGTGAATAAAAAAAAAACTCAAAAATCTAATAATTTACTTATTATTAAGATTTATGTTGTCAACCCCAACAGGCATTTCCAAATTGTATCAAAATAGTTGGTTTTCAGCCTTCCGAATTCAGTCTGGTACTAGCGACTTTTGCCAAATTGTCGATACATTTAACTGTAGGTATAGTTCGACATAATAGTCTATAATTTTTAATCTTTTTCAGAGCTGTGTCAGTCAGTTTTTAACAGGTGATAAGTGTGTGATGCCAAAGTTCTACCAGAGTTATTTAAAAGTTTAAATAACGATTTTCTTATTTTCCATTTTTCGTACTCTTTTGTGGGGTATAATACCTATAATAGGCTGCAGCCTGGAGGAGCAACGAGACAGGTCGGGCAGCCAGCGAGACGAACAAAAATATTTCGAATAGGAACATTTTATTTAACAAAAACCCAATCGGTGTCTGTGAGATTCTTACTCACTTCCACCCCCTCCCATTCCATCAGACCCTGGTCTTGTGTGTTTTGACATAACAATTAAGAAACAATTAATCAACGTCCTCAACACACTCCAACTTTAATTCTTCTTCCAATAAGGAAAATAATTCTCCAAAACCTAATAACAGGAAGATCGACATACTTTATGAAGAGTCCCACGTATCACCTACTACACGTTAGTAGTTACGACTTACGACGCGTCGCAAGTCTTGGAGCACTTACGCCCAAATTAAATTCCTTGATCGTCCCCCTCCATTAGGTCGGAGAAGATTCGACTTCCAGGTATTTAATTTCCTCATGCTATTTGTAGGCGAATGTTACCTGATGTGTGGGGTTGAAGGTATCGTGTGGGCTTGCTTTGTAGCTCAAAGTGTTAGATTTTTGTTAAGTGCCATTAGTGATTGATGTGAACCGTATTTTGTTGCGTAGGAGTGTCACACGTAATATTATGGATCATTATCGTGTAGAAAAGCCTAGGTTGTCAATCCAAAACCCTCCGACTCATTGATACACCTACATAGTAATCCAAAATATATCAATCGTAGTATAAAAATAAATTTTCATGGAACAGCTGTTTTTTTTTATGAATTCTGAATTTGTCTCATAGTAAAAGTTGTACAGAATGATGAACAGAGCTCATGGTTTTCGGATGTAAATTGAATAATCAGTCATGCTGTATACAGGGTGTTAACGAATTCGTGTAATTCCGTAAAACCACATGATCTGCTACTGGTGTTGATTGGCCCCGCACGGGAATTAGCCTGATTAAACATAAAAAAATTAAAATCTTTTTTTTTCATGCGGTAGGGGTAAGTGATCGTATCTAAACCACCTAATAAGGATTCAGTAAAAAAAAAAAGAATTTCTTTTTTTGCAAAAAAATGTTTTATTTGTGTGAACATTTCGATGCCACGCACAAATTCATGAAAGCACGGTGACATGGCTGGCAGGTACGACTAATGCGATATCGCTCTTTGCAGTCAGATAACTCAAGGCTCTAAATGACTCAGAAATAGAAAACCAAGATTTCTTTTTGAATTTTTTTTCAGTTGGTTTTCAAAATTTCCCATTTAGGGTTAATCTGTGTCACCAGTAGATCACGTGGTTTGAAGGAATTACACGAATTCGTTAACACCCTGTAGGTATTTATTCGAATCTTTTATACTTTATGCAAATCGAATACCCACTCAATAAGTGACTTCTGTGGGTGAACATGAATATTGGAACCCAGAAAGGATACTTTACCCCAATAAAATGTTCCCATTCCCAGATACGTTTCAGAGTTAAGCTACGTTACGTGGTGTCAAAAGTTATTGTTGTATGTGCTAAATAAACACGGTCCCCTAATGTTTCGATAAGTCAGTTGTCGGCCGATTTGGTTTGTTATTTTGTTTTGTCCACGATTCTCGAAACCAGAGGAAAGTAGATAACAATCGTTCGACCGGTTCGACAATACTTAATTGACTTACCGAAAAGTTTGGAATCAGAAGGCAAGTCACTTATTTTTCTTATTCCGTTAGGGAAAAGCTGAAAATAAAAAGTTTCATTTTGTAAAGATGTCAATATTTGATATAAAGTTTTGCTACCTCTTGAACAGATTGACTGAAGCGTTCAGCTAAGTCAGTAAATGGACCAGCTCCCATTGAGTAGTTTGTTTTTTGTTTGAGTTTGGAAGTCTAGAGGCAAACCCCCCCTTTTGGGGGAGGCCTTTGTCCAACAGTGGACGTCTTTCGGCTGAATGATGATGATGATAGAAGTCTATTTAGTGCGCACGCACTGAGTCCTATATTTAAAACACAGATCAAACTGTGATCGACCAATAAATACAAAATGCACTCATTTTTCTTTTTACAAGGTTAGTCGGAAAGGGATACTAATACGAAAGGGGATTAAAGTATCCATAATAATGAATAAATTTTGTTTTACAACTTTCCCCAAGAATCAATTGTATAAGAGAAATAGCTGATCAAGGATTTCATAAAAAATACGCTAAAACCCTCATATCCTCAGCTATGATCAGCTGTGTTTACATTTTAAACCTATTCCCCCTTATTACAAAAGATGGTCTAAGAAAAACCTAGGTTTTAATATAGCCCCGTCTCTTTTTGTTATATGACATAAGAAAGTGATGGGTATATTTTAAACCCGGGTTTACCTTAGTCTTGGTTTAAACCATCTTTTGTAATAAGGCCCTTAGGGTCACAAATTAGGAGCTCCATTTTCTGAATTCGTAACTAAAGCAGGGATGAAGAAATATTGAAAGATCAAAAATATTTTTTTTGCTTGTAAATAAAAATGATCGAGCGTTGAAATTCTAACACTTTTTAAAAACACTCATCATTGCTATTTTAAGTGGCTCGTGGATTAGTACTCCCTTTTAGACTTAACCTTATATTAACAGTAAGTGATGGTAGATAAAAATATCTTTCCCTACAAGGTATTGCGTAAATCTTTTTAGTTTTTCCGTGTCATTTGGTCGGTGTTTATTTTTATCGCGACCTTTCATCCAAAAAATGGCCGACAAATAAAGTTAAGCTTTTGATAACAAGACACCTACATACGCCTGCCCCAGAAATACACAAACCGAACTAGAAGCTTCCATACCCTAGAGTAGTTCCCTTCATTTAATTAATTTGATACAGCAATCACAAAGAGTTGCGTTCCCCCGAGGCCTTTATAATGGCCGTATCGAGGCCAAAATTTGGGACCATAAGTGGAAACAAATTTGGAACAGGTATCGTCCAACCCTCATGGGTTTTGTTGATTTAATGGGTTTTATAGGATACTATAAGACATTGGACCCCAGAGTGATGTCCTGATGGAAATTGGGCCTAATTTGAGTTATGGGTCACCTATTTTTATGTAAACTTGCGTGAGTGGGTCACTTTTATATATGAAAATATGGCTTTAGCGTGATAGGTGAACAAGCACATAACCTGTTATTGTTATGACGTAGTTTCTTACTTATTAAATCAATATTATAACCTTATTTACGAGGGAAATGCGTGCCTACGCGTAAGAGTATTTCTGTACGCTTGTAGGTACGTATTTTCTTTAGTCACAATATCGACGTAACGATTTGAGTTCAATCATTACATCTGTTTCATCAGCTGCCTAGCCTTTTCCCAACTATGTTGGGGTCGGCTTCCAGTCGAACCGGATGCAGCTGAATATCAGTATTTTACATGGAGCGACTGCCTATCAGACCTCCACAACCCAGTAACTGGGTAATACGATACTCTTGGTAAGACTGGTTGTCAGACTTTCTGGCTTCTGACCAACAGTAACGACTGTTACTGTTGAAAGATCTACAAATGACAGCCGGGACCAACGGCTTTACGTGCTTTCCGAGACACGGAGGAAACTCGCTATGGTAAATGGTCACCCATCCACAGACCAACCTCGGCAAGCGAGGCTTAACCCGGAAGATCGGTCTATGCGGCTATAATTATTTAGCCACGAGCTCCTCTCATTACATCTGTTTATTGTATATTAATATTTATTTGTGTTTTTAGGTTTATTTAAAGTACTTAATTTAATGTCTCCTTATTTATTGTTACACCGAGAACTACCCCTCTCTTTTTTTTCTTGCACTTCATATCCATCCAAAGGTTGCCTGGAAGAAATCGCCTAGTGCGATAAGACCGCCCATTGTACATCTCTATTTTTATAGTAATGTTTCTTGTTTGTTTTGTGTACAATAAAGAGTATTGTATTGTATTGTATTACAAAATAAATACTAATCAAGATAATTATAGACAATCTGTCAAATTTCTCTAATAGGTTTTCACCTGTATCGCGAAAGCATTAGGTTCAAGGTTGATTGGTAAAATTTGACAGTTTCGGGTAGCTTGACCTGCTGGCGTCTGTACAACAGGCACCAAATTAACAAAAGCCTCTGTACCTTGCCCGACTTAGGTACTTGTCTAGATCGTTGATTAAAGATTATTGCTTTCGATCTTTAACTACTTTATCTTGACAATCAATCACTACTTAAATAATTAATCTCACTTCGTTTTTAACTGTTTCAGATCGTCAGTCAACGCAGTTCGCGTTGCTGAGTTTTGGGCCAAATAAACTAGACTTTATATTTATTTTATTTTTGCCATCGACAAGCAATAGAAGGCCGTTTTAAAAAGAAACAGAAACTAAATGAATTGTGTGTGGCTTATAACACCGCGTGTGGTGAAACATATTTCCTTTCACATTCAAAATCATAACTGCAATTGAGTTGCACATCTGCCAGGGTTGCGGATTTTGTTCGAAAGAGTTACCGCGGCCCTGAAACGCAAAGAGCATTATCAGGAACACGGATGGGTTTTAGTCAGTAAGAGTCTGACACTCCCTTCCGCTCCGCTGAGAGCGGAAGACGACATTTAATGATTTCCCATCATTAAAATAATAAATAAAAAAGTGAGTTGCACATCCAGTTGGCAGTTGTCACACAGTTGCACTGGCTTCATCCTTATTGCCTTCAAGCTGCATGTGTTGGTTGCACGACGAAGCCCGTCGCGACGTCCCACCGCCGCGCCGCCGGTCACGATCCACCGAGCTCTCCCGTCGTAGAGCCAGTCGTCTCTTCAGACTCCGCAGTCACACCGATAATGCAGCCCTCATCAAGCTGTCTCCCCCCCGCAAGCCCCCGCTAGCAACGCCCTAAGCTGAGGTCCGAGTCCCACTAGGGGTCGCCTTTAGTGCTGTTGTTGCAGGTAGTCATGATGTTAGTGTAATACAAGTAGTTAGCTTAGGTTAAGTAACGAAAAGTATGATTCCCAAACGCAGCGTTATCAGCCCCCCTCATCTCTTTGCTATAAATAAAATCAATAGCATACCTACTGTTTCTAACTAGTTTAGTTGCTATTCTGCACAATATAGAAGAACATTTGCACAAAGCTCGTACCTACAATACGTTGGCTGAGTCCTACAAAGTATTTCAAAGCCGGTCTTCGTTCACTGACTTTCGTAATTACACAGCATCAAAGTATCAGCTTGCACTCTGATGAAACTGTGAGTTAGATGCTGGGTCATAGATTATCTAGAGGAGATAAGATATTGGCTGTAGTTTTCCAACAATTGTCATAGTGATTTGCGCTTGGATCACAGTTTTAATTATTGACGTAGAAACACATGGAGCTTGGCTCAGCACTCAAAAACGTCTGACCTGAATGTAGATTAAAACGCGTAAAAGTAGACTAATTTAGACAACATGTTTGGTGCAGTGGCTATGCGATTGGCTTCTGCGCTACGGGTCTTGGGTTCGATTCCCACACAGAACAAAAATTTGTATGGCCTACAGATGGTTGTTTCGGGTTTGGGCGCTGTGTATGTGAGATTTATGTCTATAAACGCACCCACGATACAAGATAAATCTTAGTAAGGGGAAAAGATTCTTAAAAAAAAAAACGATGGGTGCAGTCGAATATAAAATGGTTGTAAGCTAAATTAGGCATTGTGATGACGACATAGGTTATAGTTTGTTGGTATTTTTAGGTTTATAATGGTGTGCCTTGGCGCGCCCTCTGGTGGTGTATGTAAACTTTAGAAACTTTTCTCGTGAATTTTGTACTAGATCCTCGGTCCGTGTTTCTACGTCAATGGTTTTAAGTCATCCTTTTTGTCTTGGCTAAACATAACTCAAGTTTTAGGAGACGATGATACATGGTATGTCACATATACCTACCTACTATTTGCTATATTTCAGATTATAAGAAAACTTCATTATAAGGGCTTGCTACGAGTTTTATATAGTCACTACGGCTTATAGCTATGTATGTTTTTAACTTACCCCTGGATGAATTTCAACTTTCTGGTAAAATACCTAAGTCACAACTTAGCAACACGGTACCTACCATGCTAAATACCGTCTTCAAATTCTTAATCTTTGACACGAAATAGCCATACTCTAATTACCGTCGTAAGGTTACCGGCTAATTGATGCCTAACAGACGGTTACCTCTTACCTTTAACACCAGATACCAGTGCCTGTTGGTCTCTCAGAGGACTTATACAGGCTGTTCCGAAACTCAACGTCATGCCGGGAACAAATGATAGGGCAGTTTATGACAGTAAAGAAAAAAAAGTTAACCATGAATAAAATACTACCTTATAATTCTAACTACAGGTCTAGCGCATAACCGAGTTAGTGCCTGAGGTAGCTGGGCGGTGCGGGAGGGGTGTGGTGACGCGACGCGAGAGTTCACTGATTCGTCAACTTGTGGCAACTGTCACCCTCCCGCACTGCGCAGATACTCAGTCAGGCACTGACTCAGTTATGCGCTAGACCTACAATGAAAAATGTTTAAAAAAAACTTTTTTATTTCCCTTTATGCTGTTTCACTGCTGGGCAAGGCCTACCCCAAGTTCTTAGCCATGTACTCTTTTCCTGCGCCACCTCAAACCAGCGCTCGCGTCCCGCGTCTTGTTCATTCGCCACCTCTTTCCGGGCCGATCTCAGCGGTGCCGTTCATCACAGGAACTCATTGCGTGGAGGCGCTTGGTTTTTCTTTTCTTATCTTTCATAAGCTGCCCTATCATTTGTTCCCGGCTTGACGTTGTGTTTTAGGACACCCTGTATAATTTGGCGCTTTCTCCATAAATTCATCTTTGTGATGTTATATTTAGCAATGATTATTTATACTTTAGGTCTCTACCAAGTTGCCACAACACCCGCATTCTCATTGCGAAACACACTTGCAATCGCAATAACTTCGATTTTGATAGTGCAATAACGTCCATTCATCGTTTATTCGTCCAACTTCAACTATGCACGTCCACAAAATGAATATTGCACATTTGTACTGTCATAATTTGTGATTGCAAATGTGTTACGCAATTAGTTTCCGCATCCTGTCTACCTCAGCTTCTTCAGGCCGTCGGTCTATTTGAGAGAGGCTTATATTCAGCAGTGGACTATGATAGACTGATTGATTTTTGCTTTGTAGTTTCTGCAACTGTATTGCTATAACTTTAAGGTGATATCAAAAGTTGTTTACGTAGCTGAGCGATGCTGTGATATTTTATCCTCATTCATTGTGGCTTCGTAGCTGTATTTATTGGATTTTTTAGTTTTGAGCTTTCTTTTTGTAAATATTTTTTGCAGTATGCATTTGAAAAGCTAGAAAAACCCAGCTGTTGCCCGTTATATTTATACTTGTAGCCGTATCATAATAGTTAGAAACGCTAATTATTCTACAAGTAAGTTGAATACTAAAAGGAATGGATATGCATTTATGACAAACCTTTTCTTGAAAGACGCTAGAAATCTACACATACTTAAAGAAGAAAAGGATCTGAAAATTAAAATGATAACAAAAACTTAAGTAAATAATATTTTTATTGACTATTATTAAGAACAATATGAACTTACGAGTATAAATATTGACTAAGTATAAGAACTTAATACAGTCGGGTTAGACCATCGTGTCGCTCATTCATTGTAAGTTTATTTGTCTACAGAACTACTGCTATTTTATGTGAAATGAATTAATAACAGTAGACTTTGTCTTTAGGTTTCAACAGATGATCGACTAAACGTTTTTGTCTGTTGTTTATGATAGAGTAATTACATCAAGGTCGATCATGTGCATTGTCATCATCTACTAATCTATTTTGGACCGCTTGTCCAGGTCTTGAATCTGGATGAAAGAAAAATTCTTCCAATCGTCAGTCTTATATCTTATAGAATTAATGGTTACATTTCGGCGTTCAACTGTTTCTAATGCCTTTCAACTCCCAAGACGATTATCTGTACCGGAGATTCGGATTGTAAGCATTGAAAGTTTAAGTAACAAAAGTTTGTAGGAAAATCCCGGTAGTTACGGTTGGATGAAGAATTCAAAGGTAATCACATAGAAGTAATACAACATTATGAGACGCCATTTTCTATGACGTAACCATGGCGAAAGCAACACTCTGGCCAGACAGAGAAAAACAGAGCAACAATAATTATTTTAAAAATGGAATCCTAATTTTTTTCTGGCGTTTGTTTAAAGACTCCTTTGGCATTCCATAGATATTAGAATTTGTTATGTACTTTTAAGTGCCACGATGATCCAACGCGATCAAAATTTCGCCAGATTCTTTGAGTATTCCTTTAGTTTCACGGCAGTATTTTACACTTAAAAATTAATTACTAAATTAATTACATGACTAATATAAAAACAATGAAGTATAAATTACTTCTAATGGGTTTGAAGAAAATACAATGGTGGGAAAGACTTTCGAGGTGAAAGAAGAAGAATTTGGAATGAGAAAGGTGTTCTAGAGATTCTAGATGATGGTGTCTTAATTTCTAGATTGTTGTCTTTGACGGCCCTGTTCTTGGTACTCGCCGTTTGGCCGCTTGTGCTGTTGACCCTGGAACAGAAAAATTTAAGATTGAAGACATAACATCATCACGCCTGTAATCCCCGAAGGGTTGGGCAGAAGTGTATAGTACACCCTCATTTCGACTTTATGTTTAAGTTCCATGTAATAGGGGACGAGCCTATTGCCATCAACTGTGCTCAAATCCAGACTCCAGGCTGCTACTAAGAAATTTCACCCGGAAAACCCAATAACGCTTTTCCTGACCTGGGGATCGAACCCAGGAGCTTACGCTTAGCAGTCACGCTTGCGACCTCTAGACCAACGAGGTAATCGAGATTGAAGAGTGGGTATTATAACCATAAGTATGTTATTTTCTTGAGGTAAATTCATAGCGAACGGTCCACTGGAAACTAAAAAATCTTCTAATCTACTTTGTTGTAGGTATGGGTACTATATATTTGGAATCAAAATTAAGGTGGTAAAACGAAAGACTTATTAGGGGCACCTAACTAGTTTTGGTAGCTTCTTCATTTATTTACCACGCACGATCGATATTAAGTAACTGAAGGCATCTTCAAAGTAAATAATTCCATTACTTTAGTGACCCAAATCTGGAAGACTGGAACTTCCATTTAAGTACAAATGTCTCAATATACTAAGTTAATTGAGCAAGACGGACACGAAATAAGTTTCTACAGAAGATCAACATGAATGGGAGACGTGAAAACAAATCACATATTTTATGCATAGACAATCTCAGGTATAACCAGCGGTATTTAGGCCAAGCAAATTAGCTACACCTGGACATAATTCGATAACTCGTTGTTTTTATTATTTTATGGGATATTGATATTAAGTATCAAATATTAATTAGATATATGATGTAAAAAACCCGCGGTGGTAACCGTTTATTTAAAAAAAAAGAGATTTCGTACACTACTTAGCTTTTTTCTAAAAGCAAAATAGGTAACCAAATACCTTGTTAGTATAATTTTGAGGGGCATTCAAATGCTATCACCTAATAGCAAAATTAAACTGAAACCAAATTCGTATGCATGTTTTTCTTCAAAGTATTCATCTGTTCTCAATATCTAGATAAGCAAAAATGGTAACTATGGTGGTTGTATCTGATTAAGCTTTAGTGCGTCTTTTTAGACATTTAAGACAAAAATTAAACATTTATTTCTTACGTTTTAATAATAATGTTTTTCTCAGTAGTTAAAAATCGAAACTGTGAAATTTTTGTTTAATAATAGGTTTTTGTGTATTACAATCATGTTTTCATCAAAATTAAACATGTTAATGTTACGCTTTTAAAATTGAAAATATTATTGATGATACGCGCGAAAAAGTATTGGAGCGGGATGCATGCGGTGGGTGCGGGGCGGGGCGCGGCGTCAAGGGCAAGATGTCTTATCGAGTTAGTGAGGCCGCACACCAGAGATTCATTTGTATTACAATAATTGTAGCGCCACATTTGAACCGCGACACATTTTATCGCCCCCGTATTTTGTATGTAAACCCGCACATCAAGGACACAGTTGTAGTAGGTGCAGTTTGTGGTGAGACGTTTGCCGCGCTTTACAAAAATGAAAGACAACATTGAATTTTACGTTGAGTTTATTGCAGAGGTTGAAAAACCCTATTTTATATAATCACACGCTCACTGTGTATAGCAAGTTGCTATGGGAAATTAGCAACAGATGGATTACAGAAATGATATGGACTAAGATCGGCGAAAAATCTAATGAAAGGAAGTACCTACCTATACCTAACCTATACAATTTTGATTAAACGGATGAACCCAATAACGTCTATTTTTTCTCATTAATCGCCACATCAAAAAATCGTCGTCGTCAGACGATGATGTCGACATTCTGTTGCTAGTGCCACGTTACAACTGTGTTTCCGATGTGCGCATACACGATACATTTGTCGCCGCGTAAATTTTATCGCAATAATTGTGGCGCCCTAAATGTATGTTGCGTACGTGTAGCGTGTGATGCCGGTGTGCGGCCTCACTTAGGGATGCAGGAAGTCCCAAAAAGTATCGATATAAATCAAATTAATATTTAAAAAAATATATTAATTTCAAACTCGATACATCGAAAAGAACAATCGATACATCGCTGAAATTTTCAAAAAAATATGTGGTTATGAAATTCTATTGTGTTTGTTTTTACGAGTCTAGTTCAATAAATATTTCACTATTACTATTCGTATAAATACCTAACTAGGAAACTTGCTATTGAAAATAAATCGTATTTGATACATTTTCGATTCTTGATATTTTATACAACGTGGGCCCGGCTGTTTTCTCAGTTAAGTTAAGTAGCAAATTTACTTCCATGATCTTACAATAGCTGCAACGCCGTACAATGCACACCTACATAACCTAACTGAGAAAACAGCTGATAATTACGCAACGGCTGAACCGATTTCCATCAAACTTATAATGATGCTGATTAAAACCAGCTTGCTGAGCTGCTATAACTGAGTATAGATAGACTTTAGCGTATTTTTTAAGAAATCTTTGAAGAGCTATTCCTCTTAAACTATTGACTTTTGGGGAAAGTTGTAGAACAAAAGTTATTCATTATTATTGGTACTTTAATATTTTAGTGCCTACCCCCTTTACGACTAACCTTGTATAATGAGTTTTATTTGCTGTTATACATATACCGTACCATACTGCGATCGCCAACCCGCCTGCCAAGCGTGGCGATTATGGCAAACCCCCCCAACATGGATAGCACAAAGAAGAAACGTCCCCTAGTCCCCGGCGGCACTGCTAGCCCTGGTCAAGGTAGCGGCCTAGGTAACGGCAGGGCGTAGGGTGCTAAGAATCCCCGGTAGAGATCCGGTTACCACAAACAACGACGACTGGACCTGGCAACGTACAACACGCGTACACTACGGACCGACGAGAAGATTACCGAACTCGAGGAAGAATTGAGCAGGTTACGCTGGGATATTATAGGGTTATCTGAAATCCGAAGAGAATCCCGGACTCGATAATCCTCAAATCCGGTAACTTGCTCTATTTCCGGGAGGGCGATAGACAGTCCCAGGGTGGTGTCGGGTTTATCGTCCACAAGTCCCTTGTCAACAACGTGGTGAAGATCGAGAGTGTGTCGACCAGAGTGGCGTACCTTATACTCAGAATATCCAAAGGGTATTCGTTGAAGGTCGTACAGGTATACGCCCCGACCTCGGCACACTCCGACGATGAGGTGGAGACCATGTATGAGGATATCTCCAGAGCCATGCATGGCTCTAAAACTCACTTCACTTTTGTCACCAGCTTTGTGGAAAAGGAGGGGCTCTTTATGATGAACTCCTTCTTCAGAAAGCGTGAGCATAGGAAATGGACCTGGCTGAACCCTGATGGTGCAACTAAAAATGAGATTGACTTCATCATGTCGACGAGGAAGCAAATATTCAAAGATGTCTCTGTGATCAACGCGGTGAAAACCGGAAGCGATCACCGCATGGTAAGAGGCACATTGAGTCTAAATATCAAGCTGGAAAGATCTCGACTGATGAAGTCTACGCTCCGTCCTGCACCGATCCAGGTCCATAACCCCGAGAGCTTTCAGATAGAACTTCAGAATCGTTTCGAATGCCTAGGGAGCTCCGTGGACGATTACAACGATGGGTTTGTGGAAACTATCCATACTGTCGGGTCTAAGATCTTCAAGACCCGTCGTAGAAATAGAACCGAAAAGCTCTCTGACCCTACTCTTAAGCTCATGGACGCAAGCCACGAGATGATTCTGCAGTCTCCAGATGACGCGCTTATGTACCGGCAGCTCAATAGACGGATCTCTAAGTCCTTGAAGTGCGATCTACGCCGATTTAATACAGAGCGTTTTAAGGAGTCGATTGAGCGGAACAAGGGCTCCAAAGTTTTTGCAAGAGATTTGTCTATTGGGCAGAGTCAGCTTATGAAACTGAAGACCGATGACAGAATCGTATCCGCCAAACTAGAGCTTTTGAGAGAGGTCGAGAAGTTCTATGGACAGTTGTACACTTCAACAAGCGAACCCGTTGCGAATCTGGCAAACGACCCAAGAGCTAGATTGATCCGACACTATACCGAAGACATCCCGGACGTCAGCCTGTACGAGATTAGGATGGCTCTGAAGTACCTTAAAAAGAACAAGGCGCCGGCGATGACGGAATTACGGCCGAACTTCTGAAGGCGGGTGGAAAACCGGTCCATAAGGCCCTTCAGAAGCTGTTTAATTCCATCATACTCGAGGGGAAAACGCCACAGGCATGGAACAGAGGTGTGGTGATACTTTTCTTCAAAAAGGGTGATAATACCCTATTGAAGAACTACAGGCCCATCTCACTTCTGAGTCATGTCTACAAGCTGTTTTCAAGAGTCATCCCGAACCGTTTTGACGACTTCCAGCCTCCCGAACAAGCCGGATTCCGAAAAGGCTTTAGCACCGTAGATCACATACATACGCTGCGGCAGGTTATACAGAAGACCGAAGAATATAACCTGCCTCTTTGCTTAGCGTTTGTGGACTACGAGAAAGCTTTCGATTCGATCGAGACCTGGGCTTGTACTGCAGTCTCTTCAACGGTGCCAGATTGGCTATCGGTACATCGAAGTGCTGAAGTGTTTGTATGAAAACGCCACTTTGTCAGTCCGATTACAGGATCAGACCTTGAAACCTATCCTTCTGCAGCGAGGTGTGAGGCAGGGAGACGTCATCTCTCCGAAACTGTTCGCCGCTGCACTGGAGGATGTCTTCAAGGTTCTGGATTGGAAAGGGCTAGGCATCAACATTAACGGCGAGTACATCACTCATCTTCGGTTTGCCGACGACATAGTCATCATGTCTGAAACCATGGAGGACCTCAGTACAATGCTTGATGACCTTAGTAGAGCTTCCGAAAGAGTGGGTCTTAAAATGAACATGGATAAGACAAAGATCATGTCAAATATGCATGTAACACCCACTCCCATGAAGATCGGAGACTCTACACTCGAAGTTGTCGACGATTATGTTTACCTAGGGCAAACTGTCCAGTTTAGGTCCAACTTCGAGAAAGAGGTTAATCGTCGAATCCGACTCGGCTGGGCAGCGTTCGGGAAGCTGTGTAGAATCTTTTCGTCCCAACTACCGCGGAGTCTCAAGACGAAAGTCTTTGACCAGTGCGTGTTGCCAGTGATTACATACGGTACTGAAACGTGGTCGCTCACAATGGGCCTCATAAGAAGGCTCAAGGTCACCCAAAGGGCAATGAAGAGGGCTATGCTCGGAGTTACCCTGCGTGATCATATCAGAAATGATGAGATTCGCAGGAGAACCAAGGTAACCGACATAGCTCGAAGAATTGCCAAACTTAAGTGGCAGTGGGCGGGGCACATTGCTCGCAGAACGGATGGCCGATGGGGCCGAAAGGTTCTGGAGTGGCGACCGCGTACCGGAAGACGCAGCGTGGTTAGGCCTCCCACAAGGTGGACCGATGATCTGGTGAAGGTCGCGGGAAACCGCTGGATGCGAGAAACACAGGACCGGTCGATGTGGCGATGCTTGGGGGAGGCCTATGTCCAGCAGTGGACGTCTTTCGGCTGAATGATGATGATACATATACCTGGTCTACCAAAATTTACAAAAAAATTGGAAAACGGTACCTATCACAAAACAGTAAAATCATCATAATACCTCATCCTGAAAAATTTAGTTATTATCGATCTAATGAACACAATATTTCAATAAAGAAGAAGGGTCACGGCCCATAGGAAATTTACCCAGGCCCGACACAAAAGGAACTTATCTCAGTTATTTTGTTATATTAAATATAACAGAAATAAATTAACACTGTTCTGAATACCAGTGGCTAACACCTATATATTGCCATTTGATTTTGTTCAGACAAAATGTTTAAAAAAATTAACGAGTAGCAATAACAGTTTATTTTTGTTTCACAAACGGCACTGAAATAGAGTTAATATTGATAAGCTCAAACTCGGTGTGTTTAGTACTTAGCTACCAAAATATTCCACTATCTAGCCAGCTTCTTAATGATACCGTAATCCCTAATCTGCAAAGAGTCACCGATTAAGACGATTTTAATGAACCCTAACTCGATTGGTTATACTAGCTAGGAGTTTAAAAATTACATAATCCAGCTCCATCACCAAGTCACCTGGATAATTCCATAATTATTGTATCGTCATTATGTTTTTGTAGGTAAATAGGTATTAAAAAAATATATATCGCCTGAACAAAAACATAAGGCAATATTTTGGTGTTAGCCATTGATTTCGAATAAAAAAAATATATATTTCAGCTATGCATAAAATAAAATAAAAATTGAGATATGTCTCTTTCGTGTCGGGTCTGGGTCACAACTCACCAGTGACCGTTCTTCTTTCGGCCCTAGTCGATCCGCGGTGCCACGTGTTCATAAAAGTTTGACAATCATTGACTATATAGCCTATCGAATTCTTACTAGGTATATAATATTATAAAGAGGTAAAGTTTGTTTGTATATTGGAGGTAATCTCCGAAACTACTCATCCAATTTCAAAAATTCTTTCACCAATAGGCTAGCTAAGCTACGTTATCCGTGAATGCCATAGGCTATATCTTATTATCAAAAAATTAGGGATCCGTAAGAAAATTACAATAATGTAACCCAAGGCATCAAAAATTTGCTTAAAAAAATATTATTTGGCGTACGCTGCGAAAACTAATGACGATACATAAAAATATTGTACTACATGTTTATAGCACTCTTCATTATCCACAAAAAAGTCCATGAGGGTATATGTCTAATTATTATAGTTAAGTCACATCAACCGTTTTTTTGTTCAAATGAGTCGATCAAAACACGAGTAAAATCGAAAGATGAAGACATTCCAATCATGATATTAATCCTTATCCAAGTAAATAGCTTCATAATCAAGGTTGATTATGTACATGTAAAATGCTCTTTAAATTATTCGAATCCACGAAGCAAATACGCTTCGTGTTCGAATCGGACCTTTCGTTTAGAAGTGCTAAAAATAAGAAAAATGCCGCGGTGTGAGCGAACTGCCCAACGTTTAGTCTATTAGTTAACTACACATTTTATTTTTTGTAAAGTGGAAACAATTGAATAGTAGTTTATAATCTATACAGGTTGTCCCTGGAAGTATGGATCAAATCAAATAGAGGCGTGGGCAAGGTCATTTCAAAACTTGTAGTAGTAAAACTTGAGTAAAATTGCCAGACCAAAAAAGCCTTTGCAGTAAATGTTTTTTCTTATTTAACACATGTTTTCTAGCTGCGTAAAAGTACTACAACAAGAAAGGCATACTGTTCGCCAAAGTCCTAAAAAAAATGATAGCTCTGATGGTTTTTTTTATGATTTTTTCTATGCAAGTGATTGAAAAACAAAAAACAATTATTGGTCATAACTTCTGAATCGTAAAAAATTGCACCGACATTCTCAGGGTTACAAAATTTGGAAATGACATTGCCCACGCCCCTATTCGATTTGATCCATACTTCCAGGGACACCCTTTATATAATTAAGAAGAAGATAGCTCGACCCCTAGGGAAGGACAAAGGCAAATTTTTAATTCGTGACTTCGTCAGCATCCGTGATAATAACCGACATTCACGCGGTCGAAGCAGCGGGCAAAAACTAGTAATAAATAGTGAGATACAAAAATCGCTCGTTACTCGCGATAGCACGGTCGGGAAATGGGACACAAAGAAATTACGACCTTAAGCTACAAGGAATAACGTTTATATTGAAATGTAACAAAGAAAAAATATCAATAAATGAATAATCGTGAACATTTATTGTTTAATTTGTTTACTAAGGTACTAAACATATTTTGAAGGCATGAATTAAACACTTTTGAAGTAGTTATGTATTTTGGCATTCCAAAAATTACAAATATTTGTGACTTTATATTTCCGCAAAGAGAATCTGTTTAATTTTTAATAATTTATTAACACACATGTTAAACTATGCAGAATAAACTGTTGAATTATAGTTATCTATAATTTCTGGTAAGATAATCCACAAAATCTGTAACTTACTGAACCTTCTTCATTAATGATAGTCCCGAAAGATTAATTAGTTTAATTTAGACGTTTTTTACTGGAATACAAGCGTCATATCATAATAAAGGTACTTTTACAAAGTTATTTATTATGCTGTACTTACGAAATCAAAATGTGTTGATAATTTAGTTTTTAATTTTTTTTACACTGACGCGGAGCTTTAAAATTTTTAATTCTATTTATTTTAACTATAATTAACAATACTTTATGTCATAGAAAAAGAAAATTACAGTTATCGAATTATGTCCAGGTTTAGCTAATTTGCTTGGCCTAATTACTGAACTTTTAAAATTGAACGCGCTTCATAGTAGGGATATTTATGAACAGATTACAGAAACCTATCTGTGGTACGAATATTAGTTTCATTGGGGTGCATTAAAAAAGCCTCGATGAGTGACGATACTTTTAAGAACGTCCGGCACCCTGGGCAATCTGCCCCGCTTCAAACTGTGCTGACTGGCCAATCTTTTTACCACGGCATGAGCTATACTTGTAGCTCGCTTCTTCTCTTCTTCTTTCGTGTCAGCACGAGCTATACAAAAATAGCTCATGCTGTGGTGAAAAGATTAGCTAGTCAGCACAGTATAAATGAGTAGCTCGCTACCAACACAAGAGAAGAAGGTTGGTTTGACATTGATTTAAGTGGGGATTTCTAACTACCATATCGGGAAAACGCGGTGTTGATCGAAGAAAAAAGTTTTTGGGTGAAGAAAATTTGCGACTGGACCAAAGTCACGAGTTCTGCTGAGTTGTTCCATCTCGAAGAGGACAAGTAGATATATTCGGAGTTGATGGCCAACCTTCAGTTATTAGAGAGGCACAAGAATTAGAAGAGCATGATAATGAAGACGTCTATAGACGTAAATAGGTTTATTTTAGGGCCTGAACCTTCTGCCCCTTTTATTGTATGCAGACGAAGCTCTTCCCAAAACCCAACAACTTCGAGCGAGAATCAATAGTCAATTCGATTTGCCAGTCGATTTAATTAAACACTATTCTAGATCTTACCGAGTCGAAGGTCTGTTGGAATTGGTTTCGAATGTTCCTTTACCTAAGGTTAATGTCTGTAATTGCTGTTAAGTCGATTAAACTTTGTAAACAATCTAAAGGCTAAGCGCGTCAATTATTTGATGGGAGAACCAATTTTTTTTTCTTTCTTATTTCATCAAATGTCTTCTTCCGCTCTGGGTGGAACGGAAGGGGGTGTCAGACTCTTACTGACTAAAACCCACCCGTGTTCCTCCTAATGCCCTTTGCGTTCCAGGGCCGCGGTAACTCTTTCGAACAAATACGCGATAGTCGACACTGAAGCATCTTCGTCTTGCTTTGGGGAGTTGTGGCTAGATTGTTTTATCTTGTTCAAGCCTATTGAGTTGAATTTTACACCGTGTTGCCCATCTAAACCGTAACAGCTTCAATCAATTTAAGCAAATGGTGTGTAACTGTCAATTCGAACGTATAGTTTGATATGAGGTGCCTGTCAAATGCTAAATCCAATATTCTGGCGCTGGTAGCCATTTTAAAATATTCAACACGCGTGACAGCAAAAATGTCTATCTCAATATGTATGAATGAAAAATTCAATTGCAATTTCAAATCGTATAACAAGTCTTAGAGCCCAAATACACGTTCGATACTTGCCTCCGATAGTCGGTTCCGAAAGTCTGATCAGACTATCTGAAGGCCTCCGCGTCGTACATTTGTTTGAATATGAATTACACGTACGATCAGACTATCGGATCGGATGTCAGTATCGTAAGCATCGTCCTGGCGTCTTCGTCGTCCAGAAAAAATCTGACACGAGAATCGTACGTGTATTTCATGAATGCGATCAGATAGTCGGATTCGGCTCCCGGAAGCAACTATCGGACGTGTATTTTGACCCTTATCCGTTACTAAGGGATGTCACTTTAAATAAAGACAAGGTTTTCCCATCAAACATGAATATGTTCATTCACAAGATTAATGGAAATAAAAACGGTGAAATTCGACGTACACGTGTTAGGTGGCGTTTTTTTTCTGTTGAATTTCACGCGGCCAAAAATAGAACTAGCCAAAAATATCCAATCCTTTACCCCGGAAAGCTTTATTCTGAAAGTTCAACCCTCGCACTCGGATACACAGATTGTAAAGATAAAATGAATAAAATAACCTCGTCAGTCTGGTAGAGAACTGGAAAATCGATAAAATACTTTTTCTACTTATAGACCTTATCATCTCACAAGAGGAGAAAGAAGGTCTCCTAGGTCCATAGATTATATGGTCCATAGTTAGTATGGGTGTCGGTGCATTTACAGGCAAATGAGACCTTTCAACTTCCCTAACGTTGGCAACGCATTAGCAATTCACTTGGTGTTGTGGGCCGTAAGCTTGTTTGTCAACCTATTCCATTAATAAAAACAACTTACTTTCTAATTCGAACTTGAACAAGCGTGACGATGTAAAAATGCTTTATGTATCAAATATATTTGTTCTTCATACCTGTCTCAAATCCTGCTGGCTTTCCTCCTCCGGTGGGGGCGCGGTGGTTGTAGGCACGTCGCACTCCTCAGTGGGAGGCACCACGCACCGCAGCGACCTCCTGTCGAACACCAGCATAGCAGGACATCTCTGCAGACGCGGGTACCCGCCTTGACACTGCCAGTAACGGTTGCAGGACTTGCCTAGAGGCACGTTGCCGTTGGGGTCGTCATTGCAGAGGGCTGAAAGTAAAATAATTATATTATTATTTTATTGTATTCAGCCTGTCGTTATACTATATTTGTCAAACGTCTGCCCGTCTCCAATCCACTTTAATCCGTCTTTAATACACCAAAAAAGGAGTCAAGAAAGAAAAAAGAGATCCATTACGACCAAACCTTTAAAAATCCAGCTCAAATCCTGAAACTTTAGCTAAACTGTATTTATGTAGTACAGTTATGAATAGAGCAGTGAAATAATAATATCGTAAAGATTATTGATACCTGTCAGGTTAAATAAAAGACAGTTTTTATTTTTATGCTATTACGTTGAGACAGGGACCTTTTTTGGACCCGTACACCATTATAAAAGTATTTTTATCCTCTTAATACTTTTTTCCATTTATTGTTATACATTATTAACATATTTTTTTTATTTTCCATTTTTTTGCACTGATAAAGAGGGATTAAAAGTTATGATACAAGGAGATAGGTATTTATGGGGCTTTCATAGTCACGAAAAGTGAACAAAAGCCTAAAAAAATAGAATAAGGGAGAATTCACACGTACCACAACCATACCACATCGCAGTGACAAAAAGTGGTCAAGCATTACAGCGGTTACGCACTGCATCCGATCTGAATCCGTGAAAATACGGATATAATAAACTCGGTCAGAATTCGGATATTGCTTTACGCACTGCATCCGATCCGAATCCGTGAAAATACCGATCTAGAGTAAAAATCTCGGACCGAATTCGGATATCGCTTACGCACTTATCCGATCTCTAATCCAAATTCAAACAATTCAGGGGCCATCTTTGGCATATCCATTTGGCGTCCGATTTGAATCCGAGGTAGTGCGAAAGCGTTCATACAAACATTACTACGGCTACTTCGGTCCGTCAATATTTCTTCCGAATTAGAGACTCACGGATGACGGATAGAAATCGGATGACGGATGCCGGATGTAGTGCGTAAACTACCGTACAAATAGTTCTATGGCTACTTCGGAACGTATTTTCACGGATTCGGATCGGATGCAGTGCGTAACCGCTGTTACGTGTGAATAGTGCCGCTGCAGCTTTGGCCACAAAACGTGGTCCGTGTGAATTAAACTATTCATTTTCATACAAATTAGTGCCCGCCCACGTGTTGTTGTGGTGTGGTTGTGGTGTAGTTGTGGTACACACGGCTACACATCAAGCTATACATTTCCAGTTTACACTGACCTCTCATTGTAAGGAAATCCTATACAAAGCAAGATCAGCTTATACTGGAAATGTATAGCTTGATCTGTAGCCGTGCGTACGACTAAAACAAACCTAATAAAAAAAACTCGTGTTTTTGTCCTTCGAATGGATACCTCGCTAGCGTGTAAGAAAATAAAAACCGGCCAAGTGCGAGTCGGACTCGCATACGTAGGGTTCCGTACCATTATCTGTAAAAACGGCAAAAAAATCACGTTTGTTGTAAGTATGGGAGCCCCCTTAAATATTTATTTTATCCTATTTTTTAGTATTTGTTGTTATAGCGGCAACAGAAATACATAATCTGTGAAAATTTCAACTGTCTAACTATCACGGTTCATGAGATACAGCCTGGTGACAGACGGACAGCGGAATCTTAGTAATAGGGTCCCGTTTTACTCTTTGGGTACGGAACCCTAATTAACACTGTTAATTCTTGATTATCTCAAGTTCCCAGTCTTAAGTTTGCTCTTGCATAAATAACAACAGATTGCTTGGCTTGCTCACTGAAACTTGGTTTATCTTATTAGGGCTGTTCTAACTTGCACAGAGCAATAAGCAGTACAAATATAAGTCTAAGTAAGTTTCTTGTTTTCTTTATTATCTCCTTAAAAGTTCGGCGGAACAATAAGATCGGTATCTTCTATTTGAGTATATTTTCGGACCGACTTATCGAAACGTTCTGAATTAAGGAGTAGGGGGTTTAATCCGAAAATCGAACAACGAAGTTTCGGTTGACGGATCGCATGTTTTCCAACCACGGAATTGTTTCGGATCCGTCGGATTTTCGCGATATGACATTTTATTTTTCGTTCACTCTTCTCCTATAATTATGTTAATTGGCATGTAGTAGTTCGTTCTTCAACAATACTTTGATCGCATATTCATAAGTTCATTGTTTCGTTTTGATTCAAAACTTCGACGTTTGTTTTTCGGAGTAGGCCTCCTGTATCACTGCTGGGGTCGCGGTGTATGCAGCTGCGAATCCCACGACCCCGGCCAAGAGTCAGGAGAAGGAACACCGTGGGTTTTTAGCCGGTAAGAGTCCGGCATAACCTTTCACATCGCCTTCCCCGGGCGAAGGGTATACATGAGAATTTTCCCATAAAAAAAGAAAGAAAAAAGGCTTCCTGTATCGAAGTTTCAGTTCAATTCCTTCGTAGTGTTATTGCTTTCCAGTATATTTTAAGGGTTTCTTATTGCAAGCTCTAGATGAGTGCTGTTAGCAAACGCAAAGAATCATTTGATTAATTTACCATTACATACTCGTATTTACCATAATTTATTAGTGACTAGCTATTGTCCGCGATTTCACTAGCATCCTTGAGGAACTACTTCATGTAGTGTTGCAATCCAGGATATCGTCGGATCCACGGCAAACGTACGAATCCTTATGATGAGGTAAAGTAACCAATGTGCGTTTTTGTCTGGTCCTTGTAAAATTATGAATATCTGTTGATTGTATCTTAAAAACGTTGCATTTTAAAACCTTTATAACATCGATATAACAGTTACATTATTTTTTAATTATAAACAAGTCTTTATACTCTCCCCTTTAAAATGCATCTTTTGCAGATTCGTAAATTTACCGTGAATGTGACGATATGGTCTATCTGTGTATCAAATTTCATTTCATCAAAATCCGTCCAGCAGTTAATATACAAGGTTAGTCAGAGAGGGGGTTGTAATTCGCTGGCCACTTAAATTATCACTGATGACGGTTTTAAAACACGTGTTATAATTTTAAATTCGATAATTTATATTTCCATGAAAAAAATATTCTTATTTTAGTTTTTCACAAAATTCTTCAGTTACGAATTAGAAAATGGAGCTTCCAATTCGTGACCCCAAATATGACTTAAACTGTAAACACAGCTGATCATAGCTGAGGATAGATGGCTCAAAATCACCAAGGTTGCAAATTTCAAGATTGGTTTTATGACAAAAAAATTGCAAGCTATAATGATGACTCTTAGTTTATACTGTCGCAAAATTTGTATATTAATAAACGTTGACAGGGCAGCGCACAAAATTCTATACTTTTTTTGTAATATTGCTTTCTAGTGAATATTTTACAGAAAACCTAAATGAAAAATTTTGGGGAAAGTGGTAGAACAAAAGTTACTCATTACTATGAGTACTATAACACTCTTTCGGATTACTACCCCCTTTCTGACCAACCTTGTATAGTGAGTAACAAACATCCGTCATCTCAAACTTTCTCATTTATTAGTTGCAAGCAAAATCACAACAAGGAAAATGGCACTAAAACAAACAAAACCTCAAAGCTTCCATCAAGTCTAACCGTAATTCCAAGAACAGAGGACAATACGATAGTCGTGCTCGGCAATGACCATCGAATCGATATATCGTATTGAATTACTTATAAACACTAAGATAGCCCTGTTCTACGGCTCGTGATCGGGAAACGTGAGATGTTTATTTTATAAGCCCTCTTTGAAAGGTTTTATTGTCTATTTTCTAGTATTCGTGTGAGTTATTCTTAAGAATCTTAAGGAAAATGGTACGGGAAGTTTTTAAACCATTTTTGTCAAGAAACATACATATAAACTCACGTCTTTTTCCCATGGGAGTGGGCAGAAGACGCCACATACTACGATCCCGACATACTCCTTTCGCTTCGTCCACGTTCATTCATCTTGACATACATGCACGCCGTTTGAGAGTACTACGCAGCTGTCATTTTTGAAAAACATCATAAAATAACATCGTTTTTTTTATACTTTCCCCCTCACTAAGGTCGGCCATACGCGGGCAGCTTGAAGCAGTCAGGATCGACTGCTTTAAGCGCAACTGCATAGTAGACTACAGCCTTCTACGTACGTGCATACACGAAACAGCTCGAGCTTCGGGCGATTGGCGGCACGGCGCCGGGCGGCGTGCGGTCAAGCAGTCGCTAGGCATACACTGACTACTCGAGCTCTCCGTGTACGTTTATCACTGGCTAACTGCTCGAGCTGCCCGTGTATGGCCGGCTTTAGATTTCTCTTGTATCGTGGGTGCGTTTACAGACACAAATCTTACATACACAAATCTTACATACACAACAGTGGCGTAGGGTGAAGTTTCTTAAAAGGGAAGCCGGACCAAAAAATGCTTACCTTGCTCAAGTGTGATGCGTGATTTCCAGTAACTACTCGTTTCGAAAGGGAAGCCGATAGGAATCGAGTTGTATGGAGCCTTCGCCACTGATACACAAACGCCCAGAGCCGAAACAACCAACTGTAGGCCATACAAATTTTTGTTCCGTGTGGAATCGAACTCACGACCCGTAGCGCAGAAGCCAATGGCTTAGCCACTGCACCAAACGTTTCGTCAAATGAAGTCGTGTGTCCTTCTAGGGCGTCCTCTACTAGCGTTTCCACTGTTTCCGCCTTCTAAATTCCTTTTGTTAATCGGCGTTCATTCATTCTTTCAGCATGACCAAACCATCATCATCATCTGCCTAGCCTTTTCCCAACTATGTTGGGGTCGGCTTCCAGTCGAACCGGATGCAGCTTAATAAAAGTATTTTACATGGAGCGACTGCCTATCAGACCTCCACAACCCAGTAACTTAATACGATACTCTTGGTAAGACTGGTTGTCAGACTTTCGGGCTTCTGACCAACAGTAACGACTGTCAAAGATCTACAAATGACAGCCGGGACCAACGGCTTTACGTGCTTTCCGAGGCACGGAGGAAACTCGCTATGATAAATGGTCACCCATCCACAGACCAACCTCGGCAAGCGTGGCTTAACCCGGAAGATCGGTCTATGCGGCTGTAATTATTTAGCCACGAGCTCCTCACCAAACCACCTAAGCGTATTCCTTAAAAATTTTGTCACTACATCATCTTTGACACAAACATTGATGTTTTAAGAAACACTTTCTTAAAATATCGCCTATCTTTGTTCCCATCTATTTCAAGCAAGTCCCTTCTACTTAGTTATACAATACGACATCTTGCGAAAAGCCTCTTTATATTGACCTTATTCTTTCAAGGCGAAAGAGCTCAATTAAGGTATTCATTTATTGTTTAGGTTCACAATCTGATAAACAGTGACCTTAGCTAATATCGATCGCATCTAAAGATACACTGTGTATAATGAAAGGTATCTTTATTTGATCTTTATCTTTCGTTGGTTGGCTCTATAAATATATTGCTTTCTTTTCCTTATTATCTTTCTTAGGTGTTGTATTACGCCTTTCTCGGACACGTTCTCTTTCGACGGTTTATCAAATCAAATCAAAAGTTTTTATTTCACATAAACCATTACAGGCGCTTATGAAAAGTCGAATTTAGGTGCATGGTTCCAATTAGTCGTTTCCTATGGAGAAGAGCCGGCAAGAAACTCCATGGTTACTCTTTTAAAATCCATATCTTTAACAATTTGAGTGGGTAGAGTTATGACTTAGATATGAGAGAGCAAAGTAGACTTAAGAGCAGGAACCACACAAAAAAACAAAATGAAAAATATGGTCACAAATTAACTAGGTATCCAGACATCTAGCAAGTCTACAAAGCTCTCACATTTACAAAAGGTAAAAGGACGCTAAACTACACTTCTCATCAAAAAAATCGAAACACTTCCGAAATTATCTTTGTGGCGACAATTAAACGAAAAACAAGCATTAATTCATTATAGAAAAAACATAAATAATTAGCTGGAAGTTTGGCCTTTACAATGGTGTACGAAACTTCCAAAAAATTTTTTTTTTTTAATTTTTATCCTATAAAAATGAATGGAACATTGTTTTGAGATAAACGTGTGTTTAGAGTTGGAGTACATTTGTCGTGCAAAAAACCAAAATACGTGCCAAATAACGCATTACTTTAAAATTTTCTGTTTGTAATTTGTTGATTAGGCTCTGTGACGTTTGATAAAAAGTTTTTTTTCTAACACACATGCATACTTCACCCGCAGCAGCCGCCCAAGTAGTAGCATTGCTGGATTCTGGGACTAGTCAGCGTGTTGTGGCTGCAAGATTGCATCTTAGCCACTTGTCTGTTCAAAGAGTGTACCAACGCTATCGGGAGACTGGTTTATTTACGCGCCATCCAGGATCTGGTAGGAATCGGGTCACTTTTGAGTGAGACGGCCGATTTATTGCAACCGTTTGTTTGCAAAATCGACGCCTTCGCGCTTTTCAACTGCAGCAGCAGCTCCTTGTTGTTCGAAGGGTGACTGTAAGTGACTATGATTTGAAGAAGATTGAAGGAACGTAAACTGGTACCACACAAGCCAGCTAATGGGTCAAAATTAACAACAGAACATCGAAGAGCTCACCGAAAAAATCGAAACACCTCGCAAGTTTTTGTTTTGAACGGATTATTAGAAAACATGTTTTTTTTTAAAATAAATACTAAATGCCATTTAATAGTCGGTAGCATAAGGTTTAGAATTCCTTATGTTGATGTTCCATAATTTTACTCTCGTCAGAAAAGAGAGCCTTGCTCATTTGTAGGTTTGAACAATTTAAGTGCACAAGTGCAAAGTTAAGGCGCGCTCTTCGATGGTCTGTTGTTAATTTCGGCCCATTAGCTGGCTTTTGTGGTACCAGTCAACGTTCCTTCAATCTTCTTAAAATCGTAGAGCCACTTACAGTCACTCTTCGAACTACTCGGAACTGCTGCTGCAGTTGAAAAGCGCGAAGGCGTCGATTTCGCAAACAAACGGTTACAATAAACCGGCCGTCTCACGCAGAAGTGACTCGATTCCTACCAGATCCTGGATGGCGCGTAAATAAACCAGTCTCTCGATAGCGTTGGTACACTCTATGAACAGACAAGAGGCTTAGATGCAATCTTGCAGCCACAACACACTGACTAATCCCAGAATCCAGCAATGCCACTTCTTGGGCGGCTGCTGCGGGTGAAGTATGCATGTGTGTTAGAAAAAAAAACTTTTTATCAGACGTCACAGAGCCTAATCAACAAATAACAAACAGAAAATTTTAAAGTAATGCGTTATTTTGCGTTTTTTGCACGACAAATGTAATCCAACTCTAAACACAAGTTTATCTCAAAACAATGTTCCATTCATTTTTCTAGGATAAAAAAAAAAAAAACTAATTTTTGGAAGTTTCGTACACCATTGTAAAGGCCAAACTTCCAGCTAATTAATTATGTTTTTTCTATAATGAATTAATGCTTGTTTTTTGTTTAATTGTCGCCACAATGATAATTTCGGAAGTGTTTCGATTTTTTTGATGAGAAGTGTATATAAAACAACTGACATGGTTAATTGTCATCAAAACACATTACAAAGAAAATCACTGTATAGTAAGATAAAGATATCTTGAGAGTAACGATAGTAATAAAAAAAAAGCTAATCGTAATGAGGTTAGTTAAGAGACATACACATACGACGTTAATGAGGTACCAGGGAAGCCACATGTGCAGAAGGAGTTATTGCCAAGCATCTTTATCGTCAACGTAGTCCTTAATTAGACTTGTAATATGCTTTTTGAATAAGGACACGTTTAATATGGGCTTTATCTCACGCCTTCATGCCTTATGCAGTTTGCAATCGTGAACGTTCTACCGGCATATGATATTTTTAATTATCAGATCGCCTGAGAACTGAGATCCGTATAGGCCAGTTCTGTCCCACGCCTTAGTTCACGACTTCGCCAATGTCAGTTGGCTATTATTCCATGATATTCCCACAGATGGACGGAGAAATATGAGGTTTATGTTTCTTCCGAGTCCATTGCGTTGTCTACAATGTCATCAATCAATGTCGTGGAGGGAAAAAAATGAGTCTTGACGCAATGTGTGGAAGATAGTTTTCTTGTTATGGGAGATGCAGTTGAAAAGGGCTTGGAAAAGGTATGTCATGTCAACGTCTTGTGAAAAATTGCTATCAACTACTTTCGCATGGTATCTTTTCCAGCACAATCCGTAGGAATCTCTTCAATGGGTCATATCTTTAAGTAGTCATGTTGTGAATCTAGGGTTTTTATTTTTTCCGACTGCTATAGGGAGAGTTATGTTTGCTTTGGAGATCTATTTATTCTATAGACTCTTCACAGTCTGCACATATACGTATTTTTTTTTCTTTTGCTTTCCTGTTACTTTTTATTGCAATAATTAATTATAACTACTTATAACTTTCGTGAGACACATTCATATTTATGATTATTTACGGTTTACTCACGTGCATTTTTCGGGATTGCCCGACTAGTTTCGGACTCAAACGGAGCCCTTAATCATGAGCTGAACACGCGGCGAGGTCACGAGACGAACTGAACCGAAACTAGTCGGGCAATCCCGAAAAATGCACGTGAGTAAACCGTAAATAATCATAAATATAACTACCTACTTAATTGATTTCTAATTTTTTAATCACATTCATCACACGATATTTGCGTGGGTTGACAAGACCGTGTATATTGGTTCAATAAATGATTAAATTATCATTTTGATTGGCACGGAAATGAACACCAAGCTTCCAAGGTATTGCCAATCATGTAAATCAGACAAGGAGACTTACCTACAGAGTCGTATACGTAGTAGAATTGGAGGTAATGGCTAAAACCATATTGAAATAATTGACCACCAGTTTGCCAGCCAACAGCAGTGATTGTGGCATTGTCTTCCCAATATCGTTAAATATAATTATCGTCTAAGTTAGATCAGTTTAGAAGTATACTTTAAGTAGTATTAGCTCCTTCTGAAAGAGCTTGTCCGAGAAGTAATACCATCATACCTATCAGCATTGCTGTGTTCTTGAGATTGTATATGAGATTTTTCAACTTTGTCTTCAAAGTTGGCGACGCATCAGCAACTGTCTATATCGTGTACATAGGCGGCGGTAAACACTTGCCATCAGACTTGTACATCTCTTCCCGTGGGTGTGGTAAAAGGCGACTAAGGGATTCTCTAGAGGATGGGCAGCAGCGTTCTCTGAGTACTTTAACAACCATACTGCGATCGCCAACCCGCCTGCCAAGCGTAGCGATTACGGCAAACCCCCCTCCCTTTGGGGGAGGCTTATGTCTAGCAGTGGACGTCTTCCGGCTGAATGATGATCAGGCTTGTATGTAAACTTATTGCTAATTAAAAAAAAACTTTTTAGAATGCTATGAATTTTTAATTATCTGAGTTTGTTAAAGGCTCTTACACTACGTATACAGAAGGCGTTGCGCCTGTAGGTTGTAGATACGGTTGGTGCATGTATTATTAGTCCTTAAACCTCAACAATTGACAATAGGTCAGGTGGTTTCAAGAAAATGCGGTTTGATTGTACTTCTTCTTCTCTCGTGTCAGCAGGAGCTATACGAAAATGGGGTGCATGAAAAGAGCCTCCACGAGTGACGATACTTAAGTACGTCTGGCGCACCTTGGGCAGTCAGCCCCGCTACCAACCTTGCTGACTGGCTAATCTTTTCACCACAGCATGAGCTATTTTCGTTGATTGTTCTAAAAACATGGGTTTACTAAACGCGAGTTTCCAAAGTACTTAGGCTCTGAAAGTACAGGTTTGTTAAACGACTGGGTTCAAACTCGCGACCCCACAATCATGTTCAATGCCTAATATACCTGTCATTACTCTACGACACTCCATCATTCAGTGTGCGGTGTACACTTTCGTTTTCATCAGAGTCGATGCCCCGATAATCACGATTAATACCGAACCGATTACTGGATTACATAAGGAAACTGACGCACCTATTATGCTATTATACGCTTTATTAAACCAAGCAATTAGTGTGAAAGTTGCGTGATTGATCGGTGAAACGATTGCCGTTCATTCACTAGAATTTAAAGTACAGTGACTTACAGAAGTTTTTGTTGGTATTTTCATTATCTTCTTATTTATTTATTAAGAATCTTCAAGAAAGAACATACAAAAAACTCACTTTTAAAAAAAATTGCATTTGCTTTATATACCAGAGTACTCCTTGAACTATAGGAGGCCATAGCATTCAACTTTTTATGTTTCGACTAAGCTAAAATACAAAAAATAAAAGAATAAATTGTAAGGTAAATAACAGAAAAGTTCAAGTACAATATAAAAGTTGTTTTACAAAATTTTTTTTATATATTTTTATAGGTATTTTGATACAGACTCGCAGATATCAATAGCATGGGCTTTCGACAAGGTATTGCCTACAGAATATTAGCACGGCGGCGCGCGGCGTAATTACCGGGGTTCATTTTTGAAAGTGCAAAAGTAAGTAGATTATAAATACTTTTCCTCGGAATATGAGTTGGAATTTTACTATGAATAGTGCTTAAAAGTTCACAGCAGTCTGTTCACGTTAATTAATTTATGGAGGGAAGTGGAATCTAGCATCTCTCTACGACTACCTACCGTGCTCTTATATGAAAGGTAAAAATATCCTCTCAGACCGTTCATTGTAGCAGAGAGGATCTCCCAAGTTCAACATTAGACATTTACGGAGTGATGGTGGATTGAGGTATAGTGATGGTACAAGCTGTAGTTATTTAGTTTTGTTTTAATTAGTTGTAGCTTCTTTTTATGCCGAATCCGGTCCGAACCTCCGACTTTTCGAATTCATGTGTCAGTGGATCAGTAATGTGATTATCACTTGCGTTACCGGTGAAGGAAAACAACGTGAGGAAACCTGCTCATCCGAGAGGGCTCTTGAAAGTTCTCAAGGGCGTTTGTAGTCCGAAAACGCGCACATGGTCAGCGTGGTGGACTAAGGTCTAATTCCTTCTCATTTTTCAGAAGAGGACCGTGCCTAGTAGTGGGACAGTACAGGGCAGATGATGGTGATGACGTAGCTTGTTGGTAGTGACATGTTTCTGTACCTTACTTATTCCTTTATCCAATACTCAATACATTTATTGCATTTCACAATGTAAACTTAGGTGGTAACTTAAAAATATGAGATCATTATGGATCCCTGTCGGGCACAGTAAAAATAGTAGGAGAGAGATCTTTATTGATATTGTTACATCAAATAGAATCACCGGGGTCAAGTTTGGTCCAGTCCGAAAATACACTCTGTATTTTTTGTGTAAGTTTTCCTCAACGAATATTATTTCTTTTGTAGACAGTCCTCAAAGAATAAAAAACATTTTTGTTTGTCACTGAGGAAATATTTTTTTCTTTTTGTATATTCTGAAGTGAAATTTAAGAAGCGTCATGGTAAGGACTGTTTCTCAAGTCATTTACAAAAGAAATGGTCATTTTGTCAGTACTTGACATTTCTTTGTGTTAAAACTGTGTAAATTGTTTTGTATTTTGAAGAAATGGCCAAGAGGAGGGTTGATTTGATTTTCTTACACGATTTATACTTTTACACTAAAATTACAGTGTTTTCATATTTCGTGCCCGAGGAGGAGGAGGAGGTCGAAGTACAAGTCTACTTTCTGCTATTTTCCCCATTGTTTATGGACTTGTTAAATAAATAGAAGTATTCTTAAAGAACTCTCTTTAAAAAGTAAAAAAAAAAAAAAAACCTTCTGAAACGAGTTGTACCAACAACTACAGAGAAAACGTAAGAGACTCGTAGTCAGCAATAGTAGACAAACAACGTCAATAAAATAATGATGTCTATAATAAAACAAATTCTAACACCAGCTACGCCGTACATAGTTCTGCACTCACTTTATCATTAGTATTACTTGTGCACACGACTGTACAGCATTGCGTAGTTTATTTATGAATAGCGATCATTATTTATATGGGCTTTTCATGTCACCGTTGTAAGTCACGTTATTAAACGCATTATTGTATGAACTAGAATGTGTACGATGTGACAAATTGCTGTTATGTATGAATATTTGAATATGCGTGAGAGCAGAATGTATGTTTGCGTTTGCGTATAAAATGTGACGTAAAACAACGTTTGATTAAATGGAGTGTCATCAGATCTGAATTCGAGACTTTCAATCTTTTGTGTAAGGGAGAATTCACACATAACACAACCACACCACTTTGCAGTGACAAAAAGTGGTCAAGCAGTGGTTACGTGTGAATATATAATAATAATACACTGCAGCTTCTTGCATCTGCATCTGCATTCTTGCATTCTGCGTTGTGGTTCTTGCATCTGTATTCTTGCATTCTGCGTTGTGGTAACTGCCTACGTAATTCGGTATGTAAAGTTTTTTTTGTATTTTTTTCTTAAAGATTAGTCTATTTAGGGCTGATTTGAAAAATCAGCCCTAAAAAATTAAAAAATATTAAAAAAATAACTACCGTGTAGAAAACAAAAATATTCAAATTAGTTTCTTTAAGGGCCGATTTTTCAATCGTCAGATAACTTTTATCTGGGGAATAAGTTTGACGTTTAGACAGCTTTTCTATAGAAAATATGTCGAACCGTCATATTTATTCCTTGGATAAAATTTATCTGACGATTGAAAAATCGGCCCTTAAAGAAACTAATTTGAATATTTTTGTTTTCTACACGGTAGTTATTTTTTTAATATTTTTTTATTTTTTTCTATTGATGACGTCACGCGGTAGGAGGGGTTACCATAGACAGAGAAACCAATTCTTTGTCTACACCAAGTAGACCCTAGAGTTTTCCTACGTCACGAAAAAGTACGTCAAATAGATGTCAAGTGCATTCATGCATTTCTGCTAAAATAAACACCATCTTATTATTTTAAGGGCCGATTTTTCAATCGTCAGATAAATTTTATCCAAGGAATAATTAGGACGGTTTGGCATATTTTCTATAGAGAAGCTGTCAAAACGTCAAACTTATTCCCCAGATAAAAGTTATCTGACGATTGAAAAATCAGCCCTAAGAGCTAAAAATTGCAAAATAAGGTTTACCAAACTAAAACCTCGATACGGTTTTGGAATCAGCATAGGTTAACTTTTACTTTACATACCGAATTGTGGAGGTGGTCGGCGGCTAGTGTGCGGTGTCGCTGATGGTTGCGTTGTGGTCGGTATCGACCATCCAATGTGGTCCATTTGAATTAAAGTATTCATTTTCATACAAATTATGGCCCGCCCATGTGTTGTTGTTATTGCGGTTGTGGTGTAGTTGTGGTAAGTGTGAAATAAGCCTAATACTCGAAAGTCCGAAACTAGCTTTGTTAGAAAGTTGAAATGCTTGAATATCTGTCACTTCAGGGTTCAAATGTAAACGAACTCAGATAGAGCATTACGTGCCTTGTATATTAGATGTTATACAGGATGTAAACGAATTCGTGTAATTCCTTCAAACCGCGTGATCTACTAGTGACATAGACCCTAAATGGGTATTTCTGAAATCCAACTGAAAAAAATATTTAAAAAAAAACTTGGTTTTCTATTTTTGAGCCATTTTAGAGCCTCGAGATATCTGACTGCAAAGAGCGATATCGCGTTAGTCGTACCCGCCAGCCGTGTCACCGTGATTTCATTAAGCGTGGCATCGAAATGTATGTACATTCAAAAAAAAAAAAAATTTGCAAAAAAACATTTTCCTTTTTTTACTGATTCCTTTAGGTGGGTTAGAGATGATAAATTACCGCTACCGCATAAAAAAAAGATTTTTATTTTTAATCAAGCTAAATCCCGAGCGGGGCCAATCTACACCAGTAGTAGATCATGTGGTTTTAAGGAATTACACGAATTCATTTACACCCTGTATAGCTGCCCCAATTTTCACCAAGGGTAGCATTTGACTAATCAGTGTGGATACGTGTGAATTTCTTACACGGAATGAAATTAATTAATTCTCGGTGTATTGTACACGGATTTCATTTGGGAGTTTCTCATCTGATTTGTTGTTTGTGTTACAAAATTGGGGTGAACAATCTTGGAATTACAAGGTAGATTTTGGGTCGTGTGGTTAGATAAAGTTTGAGTATGTATGTACAATTATGTGTTTAGTATTTTTATTTAATGCTAGCTGCGCCAGCGGTGTTACCCGTGGTATTTCGGGATAAAAAGTAGCCTATGTGTTAATCCAGGATGTCAGCTACCGCCCTACCAAATATTATCAAAATTGGTCCATCCGTTTGAGCGTGAAGAAGTAACAAACATACAAACGCACACACTCACAAATTTTCGCCAAGTATACAGTGTGTCCGGCCACGGACTAGCGATATTCTAGGTACTTGTATAGCAACTGTTCTAGTACATAAATACACTATACACTAGGGTCCAATCCACTTCCCCGCTATTTGGCAGCCACTTTGCTTTTTTGTTGTGATATTGTCTACAACTGTATGTCTTTATGTGAACTCATTGAATTGTAATGTAAACGATAGATAATATTGTTTCCCTCCAAATAAGCCTACTTTTATCTCAATTGGACCAAAGCTTTGAGAGATATGCCTTTTTTGTACACACGTACAGAATATCTCAGCAAAAAAATGGAAGTGGATTGGACCATAGTATATTTGTGTACTAGAATAGTTGTACCTAGAATATCGCTAGTCCATGACCGGACACATTATATAATATTAAGCCGGGTCCGCTGCGCCGTGTTTTCGTGTTTGCAAACAGGATAACATTGTTTGCTAACCGAATAGGGGCGTGGCCTAACAGTTTTGTTAGCAAAATTGGCGCTGCGGACCCGGCTTAACACTGTTTGCTAACCGAATAGGGGCGTGGACTAACAGTTTTGTTCGCAAAAACACAATAACATGTGAAAAAATTGGCGCTGCGGACCCGGCTTAACACTGTTTGCTAACCGAATAGGGGCGTGGCCTAACAGTTTTGTTCGCAAAAACACAATAACATGTTAGAAAATTGGCGCTGCGGACCCGGCTTAACATTGTTTGCTAACCGAATAGGGGCGTGGCCTAACAGTTTTGTTCCCAAAACACAATAACATGGTAGAAAATTGTTGCTGCGGACCCGGCTTTAGTTGGTAAAAAGGATGTGCTTTTTGTGGTGTAAAACCTTTATTGTTCAACCTCTGTCATCGTCAGAGCTGTCAAACAAAAAAGAATTTTGCTTTTCTCGGTGTTTCTTTTTTCGTAAATATTCAAAAAACATATTTGTCCAATATTCTTTGTCGCAGACAATCGCAGAGCATCTTTGTGCTTCAGAACCGTGTTCAGAACTCAGAACAATTAATAAACGCTTCGAAACATAGATACAGATCCATTCGACTAGAGTAGCTCTGTGTTCTAGCTTCAGAATATTCAAAGCTTCAGAAACTTGAAATGGATGGTGAAGAGATTAGCAAAGATTTAAAAAATACAACATTTAAAAGCCCTGAGCTGCATTCACGTGGCCAAGTAGACATACTGGGCGTCACTAATGAATTTGGCGAGGAATACAAATATCTGATGGTATACAGAACTTTTATTACGAAATATATTCATTTGAAGCCGATGAAAACATTGAGTGTTGAAGAAGCAGTTGATGAAATTTTAGGAATATTTCTAGTATTCGGAGCTCCAAACATTTTACAATCTAAAAATGGACTGTCTTTGATAAAGCCTATTTGTAGACGAATTACAAATTTATATCCTCAAGTAAAAGTACTAGCATCGGACTCAGTTTTTGCTAAATCCGATTTTGAAGGAAAATCGAATGCGGACATACTGAAGAAATTAAATGATTGGTTGCTCAAATCTCAGAACACAAAGTGGCAGGAAGGAGTGAAATACGTGCAGTACGAGCTCAACACGACGTTCCATGAGATATTGTGTCGAACGCCTAGTGAGATGGTGTTTGGTGAGAATCCGAAAAGAGGTGTAGCTAGTGTTATGCTGAAAAATGAGTATGAAGATTTGATAACGGAAGAAGATCTGATAATTGCTTTAGAAAATAAAGCTCCTATAGCTCTAAAGCAGCTGAAATTAGACGAGTCACTCATGTTGCCGAGCCATTTTATTAAAGAGGTTGAAACGGAAGATCTCGGTGAAATGGAAGATTACGACTAAACGTACCTACTAATCCATTGTATTGTTTTAATAGGCACTTACTGATTGTCACTTTGACTTTATAAATATTATTTTGATTTCTTGCATGTTCACACAATAAAAACATTTTTAACCCTTCACTTCTCTGGCTCTCACTCGTAACTTTAATGTGAGGATGGTAGTTAGCTGGACCGTATAGATCTTACCACCAAGTGTGTAGAGTTTTGTTGAATTGTACAACACGCGTCTATTCCCAGCGTGCGGTAAGGTAGTTTTATATCCTAGTCAGGCCCGACACGGGATAAAATGGAGATAGGGCTGAGGGAAGCTGCAAGTTACTTAAAACCATTTGTTGAAGCCTACGGCGATGTCCAGCAAGGAAAGTTTCATAGCTGATATAATGAAGGTAAATTATAAGTAAGATAGTCGCTAGTATTTATTTGAGATAAGAAGAAAGTTTTTTATATATATTTTTTAGCCTCGTACAGAAATTGATCAACAAAAAAAAGACAACAAAAATTGAAACAACTGGACGAGGCCAAAAAAGGATCCTATGTGCTGCGACATTTAAAAAAAAACAAAATGCGGCAGTGCTGGTTTTCAGATGGGACCGTTGTGATGCCACGGGCAATAACGACACAAATAAATAAAGAGGAATATACTCTTAAGGTTTTTCTAGAAATGCGATATCGAGCAATCGCAGGAACTGTTTGTGCTGAGTTAACTCCATTAACGAAGCAAATCCTAGCAAATAGATCACGAAAACGCTACCACAAAGAATTTATAAGGAAAAAAAAATACTTACGATGTTTCTGACACCCGTCGACATTTTCGGGCCAGTCGCAGGAGTGTGCGTTCTCATTGTACAGCAGACCGCCAATGCACAGCTGCTCTGTGGCCGTGCCGTTCCAGCACGTCCAGTATCTCGTGCAGGAGGTCTCGTGCCCGAAGATGCCGTACAGCCAGTCACAGTGTTCCGTGCCGATTGGAGGATCTGAAGGTGGAAAGTAGGTTATACTGTGGTGCAATAAACTTTATGTGTGAAAGAGCAGTTAATAGTTTTCGATGGTTGGTTAGGAGTTGATTAAAGGGAGACCGTTTGTAACAACTCCTTAATCAGCCATCGGCCTAAAGCCTTTAGGGCTTAAAGAAAATTAAAATAATCATAATCTTTATTACAATACAAATGAAACATCAAAAGGTAATTTTTAAAAATAAGTTTGTTTTGTTCTATTTGTAATTAAGAGGGCTATCGCATTTTCTCACCTCTCTCGCTCGCACAGGACCATATTTTTTAAGAATGTTAAATTAAAAGATGCATTTTTTAATAATGTATTCAATGGGCTCCCTTTAAAATAATATTAATTTAATAGGTATAATTATTAAAAACATTTTTATTGTGACATTTATTAAACTTATCTCAAAAACGGATCATAATAATTATTGAGCTGAGTTAATTAGGGAACACGATAGTAATGTGTTTTTAATAATTACCTATCAAATTAATATTATTTTAAAGGGAGCCCATTGAATACATTATTAAAAAATGCATCTTTTAATTTAACATTCTTAAAAATATGGTCCTGTGCGAGCGAGGCAGGAGACAAAATGCGATAGCCCTCTTAAGGAATTTGTCAAAAGGTAGATGACTTATGTCTGTTTATATGTTCGTGTGGTGCCGGACGTAAAGAATAGCACAACCTCTCTTCCAATAGGTGTCGTAAAAGGCGACCAAGGGATTCACTAGAGGATGGGCAGCAGCGTTCTCTGAGTACTTTAACAACCATACTACGATCGCCAACCCACCTGCCAAGCGTGGTAATTATGGCAAATCGAGAGCATGAAAAGAGCCTCCACGAGTGACGATACGTGAGTACGTCCGGCGCACCCTGGGCAGTCAGCCTCGCTACCAACCTTGCTGATTGGCTAATCTTTTCACCACGGCATGAGCTATTCTTGTGTAGCTCGTGCCGACACGATAGAAGAAGAAGATGGCAAACCGGGGGGGGGGGTTTGAAATAATCGCCACGCTTGGCAGGTTATTGGGGGAGGCCTATGTCCAGCAGTGGACGTCTTTCGACTGAATGATGATGATGAGATGATTTATATAAAGTGTTGTCCCAGTCGCACATATTCAGAAATTTCTGACGCGTGCTCTGCGCATTTATTTTGTACTAGAGCCAACAGGCTGCCGGATCCGGCAAACTCTGACAATGTGCGAGGGCTACTACAAAATGTATGAGCAGAGTCACGCATTAGTAATTTTCTACTAATGTGTGGCCGGGCTTATTCTCTCCTTCAAACAAATGGTGATCATTTTGTAACAGAAATATAAATAACTTGTTTTCTTTTTCTTTAGGACTCTCGCTGTCAGTTCTTGGAACTTTATCTGCTTAACAATATTTGGCGAGGGTAAAAATATAAACTAAGCAACAGCTGCTAAGGGCGTGTAAGGGTGGATCTGGGGCCTCGGCTTATGGCGTTGCTGGAGGGAGGGCTAGGGAGCTGGAGCTATTATTATTAGGGGGCTACGACTAATAAGATCTTGGCAAGGGCCAGAATATCCACGTTTGTAGTAGTCTGGTATTTATTTAACCTCAGTTAAAATACATCACCTACTTTTTCCTGAATATTCTGGCTAGCCTTTTCCCAACGATGTTGGAGTCAGCTTTCAGTCTAACCAGATGTGGCAAAACACCAGTATTTTACACGAAGCGACCTGCTATCAGACCTCCGCAATCCAGGCCATGCCAAACTATCCTAAGGTTAGACTGGTTGTCACACTTTCGGACTTCTGACTTCTGACACCCGAGACCGACGGTTTAACGTGCTCTCCGAGACACGGAGAAGTCTTGATGTGTAACGAATGGTCACCCATCCACGGTCTGACCGCGGCAAGCGTAGCTTAACCTTGCAAATAATATGATCCGCGCGATTTTTATTTAGCCACTAGCTCTTCCTACCTACTTAGAGTAAGTTCAGACATGGCGGAATCCGCGCGTATCCAAACCGCGTGGTTTCAATCCGCGAGGATTGAAATTATTCAGACAGGCGCGACGTGTGTGCGGAGTGAGGTAGGGTGACAGCCGCTTCATTCCAACAGTGGAAGTCGAAGAAGCAATATGTGTGCAATTTTATTAGAATTCTCTGTGCACTGGATGTCCCACAAAGCTGGTCTTTTTTCCACTTAGTGGATGAATATCTCGGTGTCGAAGTGATCCATTGTCACACGTCCGATACGCGTGGATTGCACGGAGCAACTGAACGCACTCTAGGCACGTCAAGTAAATAGATCCGCGTGGCGTCCGCGCGAATTCATTTTCTAGCGGACGAGAGGCGGCTACCGCACGTATACATGATCCGCGCGGTGTAGTATGAACGTCTAGCAAGGATGTCATTATAATAAGCTCCGCGCGGATTCCGCCATGTCTGAACTAGCTCATAATCCGGAGTGTGATCTATAAAAGTACGAAATTATAATTACAGTTTAACTGAGTATACAAGGGATCTTTTTTAGAATGTTCAATTATTCAGACCTGTTTTATTCGTAGAATGAAATTAAATTCATTCGACCTAATATTTAAACTGCCAAGCGGGTTGATTACAATGATCGTCTCTCGGTATTGTCTGTCATAATGGTCTTTCTGGGAGGACCATTATTCAGGTCAGTAATGGACATTGTGGGTTACTTTATACAGTGAAAACGAATGCGTGTAATTCCTTAAAACCACATCAGCTACTACTGGTATAGTTAACGCCACATGGGATTTAACTTGATTAAAAATAAATAGATAAAATATTTTTTCTTCTTGCGGTTGGGGTAAGTGGTCGTATCTAAGAAGATCTAACAAGAATCCCAAAAGAATAATAAGTAAAAAAAAATATTTTATGTGAGAGAACATTTTGACGCCACGCATAAATGAATGAAAGCACGGCGACACAGCTTGCAGGCTCGACTAACGCAATAACGTTCCGTACAGTCAGTTAACTCAGGGCACTAAAATGACTCAGGAATACAAAACAAGGTTTTACTTTTGGAAATGGTTTTTTGTTTAACCGGTTGCGTACCGCCCGTCGTCCAAGGACGACACTTAATTGTCTTATCTATTGTGTCTATAATTACCGTGCTTGAGGTTTTCTGATCATAAAACAGTGCTTGTCAGTCAGTGTCACTACCAGATCACGCGGTTTGAAGGAATTACACGAATTCGTTTATACCCTGTCATTTTCCGTATCAAAATAGGCAAAACGAAACATTTATGGAATCACTCCTGTCTGTCTGTCAGCCATTCTCTTCAGAAACCGTTTCAAGTAGAGAGTTGAAATTTGAAAACACTTACTGATCTGAACTTTAGGATATTCGCAGTAGTTCGACCTCCAGGGATAGTCGCAACCCTCCGTCACTCCTCGATGCTTGCCCGCGAAGACCAGGCCGTTAGGACAGTCGTACTGGATGGACTGTCCGTTGTCACACTCCCAGTATTTGTCACAGTACTTGTCGTCGGGCACCACCCGGGACTTGGTCTTGCAGGGGTCCTCTTGTTGCCCGCATGACACGAAGGTAACTGCCAGCAGTACTGGAAAGAGAGAAAGAACATTTAGGTTGTTGAAATGATGAATTTGATTAGTACTGTGTGGTTCCCAGTTCAGGAAGTACCCTGTATATTATAGGATTAGGGATTCCCACCAGAGATGTGCTATGCAGCTAATCTGCGAAAATGTAAAAGCTAAACTACGAAACTATGTGACCGTTTCCACTGATGCTAAGCTATGTAGCGGAGGTACACTGCTCTGCACAGCTACACCACTCGAGACCATCCATAGCACGCATCCATAGCTCGCATCCATAGCACGCATCCACAGCACGCATCCTTCCATATAAAAACGTAGCTTAGTTGAATCAGTTTCCACCAGTGCTATGCTATGTGGACCAACGAATATGATTGGTGGATATCAAACGCATCCATAGCAACGTTGCATAGCACATATCTGGAAAAGCACTCTTACGCAACTAAGAGATTCAAGGTATCAGTTAAATTGAAAATAAAAGCATCCATCAGTATGTTGCTGATAAACCGAGCGATATTGGTTAAAATTAAGACCCTTTTATCTTTACCAATAATTAAGCAAAGACGCCATAGCTTTGCATAGTAGACCCTCTCATACGTTAGTATAGGTAAACCGCCATAAGTTTGGCCCTCCCAATGATCTGCGGGACACGGGAGGGGAATGATTCGACCAATTAGTCAGTCCGCTGTTATCCGTCGCTGGTGGCGGTCAACTGGCATTTGGCTACTCGTTCTCCTCCCGCGTCCCGCAGACCACCAGGAGAGCCAAGCTTACGGCGGTTTACCTATAGCTGTCACAGTTAATTAAGAGTCCATTTATAATAATATGCCCAGTTTGGCAATAAAAATACGAGTTCATAGGAACCGAGCAATAACAGTAGAAGATGGTGGAAATCTGTCGAGAGGCATTGATTAGCTGTTGACGTGTTTCGGCACGTTTGATAATAATGATCTTCATAATAACATTATTATCATTACATCCAGCCAATAATGCTAAGTTATGAACTGGAGATTTTGCCTGATATCATCTTGCAATATTTTTTTCCTATTCTAAAGTGACCGCATATCCAATAATTAAGAATTAGGTATAGTTTAGTCAAAAGTCATACCTACATACAATACGAAAGATTTTTTTTCATTATCACTCAAGATGTCAGTGACCCTGAAGATATTTCCTCTTTGCTACCTTGTTCAAGTAAAATGTCAACAACCCTCGAAAAATTAAATCTTTTGAGTACAAGGACCTCGTTTAGCAGTTTCAACACAATTTAACCACCTCGGAAAGTCTTTGGGAACAGTGGTGTTTCATACCGAGACATTATATGAAATACTTTAGTTACTAACCCCTATCACTGTGGCATAAGGTCTAAAATTGTTCAGCAATTTTGGTAACGTTGATTTTGGTTTAATAGAATTTTAAGAAAGGGACGTATATTTCTTTCCCAGTGGCTCATATCTTTGCTTGTATTTTTAATGTCTTCATGTTATGTAAATGTTCTTCATTTGCATAAAATGTATGTAGGTTTTTGATGTTCAGTAAAATCTTCGTTATTAATTCAATATTCATTAGAATCTTCACATGCTTGAATTAACAATTAATGTTTGAAGCCGGAAAATGTGCTTTGATTTTATGGTTTGATGATACTTTTCAGATGTATATGTATTTGTTTACATTAATAACTTAACGGCTGTATAATTACAACACGGGCGACTAGACACTTGCCTCGGAATTAAGAAAGATACATTTACTACGGTAAACGTAAACCTAGATAGGGTGACTGGTAATTAGTGACCGATACTTTAACACATGATTGTACTCATGATAACAAACAAATTTCCCAAAGAAACATTATTTATAAAACCAAAAAAAAAACATATTACGAGCCGCGTCCATTCCGTAACGGTTTTTTAATAAATTTTAAATGAAAAAAATAAAATAAAAATAACATTTCTTTGGGAAAGTTGTTTGTTATCATGAGTACAATTATGTGTTAAAGTATCGGTCACTAATTACCAGTCACCCTATAAGTTATGGTATGTGATATATTTATATACATATTATGTACCATTACGATAATACGTCTACTTACGTACTAAAGTATTTATTTTAAACTTTTTTACCAAATGTATTTTACACCAACGTCGTTCGAGCCAGATGTCAAGTTAAGTCGCCCATGTAGAATAGAATAGAATATACTTTATTGTACACCAAAATTGTAACATAGCTCATATACAATATCATTTATTGAAGGGTACCTACAATAGCGTGTAGTACATTTATAATATGTACGTAGATGAAATAGGCTTCTAAGTTCAAGCTTACAAGTCCTGTCCGTCACGAATTAGTAAGTAATTCTACGGTTTAATTTAATTTATTTCTCAAAGATCATAAATCACTTAAGCGAGAAGTAAATGTTACAAATTAAGTTTTAAGTAATATTAATACATTCCAGAGAAACAAAGTAGTTACTAAGTTTTAATAAATCGTGGGTAGATTTACAATGTTTTAACGTTAAATTCTAGTATACTAAGGCTGTGTTTACACATGCGCGATTTTTTTCGGCGAGAAAGCGCGCACGCTTCGCTTACGCGTCACTCCTGTGAGTAATACGAACTCTTTAGAGCTGTTGTAATTTATGAAAATAAATGTATTTGAATTTCGTGTAGCAACCAATGACGTATTATAAATAGACACGTCATGCATCAACATCACGGCACTCGAAATCAGCGTAAATACTCTATCGGTAGCTGGATAGCTTCATAAACGTACGAAGAAGGAAAGAAAATTAAATGTCATCTACGGAACTCCTGTTGTTAGAGAGAGATAAATATACATCTTAGGTTACGTTATTATTCTTTGGTGCATGCTCATTGGTCGAGCGCGTACAAAAAGAGGCATGTGGGGAAAAATTGACACTCAATTTTCTCGTGTTGATAGTAAGTAGGTAGGTAGTAGATTTTTGGGTAAAATAATATTATTCTCTATCCTTAAAATTATGAATGCATAATTTCGCAACAGTATTTATAGTTATTTAATTAATAAAACGAAATGTAATATAAACATAAAAATCTTTATTTACAGGTGACATTTTAAATAAATAAAACACGTCCTATTATTTAATTCGTACGATTACGTCTAGCACGCTAGATCCGCGCACGATACGCGCCTTGAGCGGACGTACAGCTGGGATGGACCGTGAATAAAGCGCTTAAGAATCTCTTATGTAAATGTCCGTGATGAGATGACCTCTTGATGAGATAGGTACGATTCGAGTATTATTCGAATACGATTCGAGTACCTATTGGTCTATTATATTGATCATTAGGTTTAACAAAACATTATTATATTCAAATAATATAATTAATCGAAATAAAAACAATGTAGGTTTTATAAACACTGATGCAAAGTTGCCGATTTTCCTCGCCAGCCGCCATTATGCTGCATCGAAAAAAATTAAATTAAATTAATATTTTTTCTTGATACTTACGCATGAAATGACACTTTTTTTAGCTTTTACAGTTGCAGTATAATTATTATATTTCTATACACACAGGACGGCATTTTTTTTCGCTAATAGAGAAAGCTATTACAAACAACTTATTTCAATTTCACGTACAGCCGCGGCAACGGTTGCTACGAGACTAAATGGATGTCAGGCAATTACCTTGCATTCATCTAGCCACTACAGAGCGCGGGCAACGTATCTATAGTAGTCACTGACCTCTATAATTACCACTGGACTGGCGGCTGTCAAAGTGCTTTTGTGCCCGTTTGATAATCGCCATTTTGGCGCTGTTAGACGTAGCGAGTGTCTGTGGTACTAAAACTAGTGATGTCGACAACAGCGAACAAATATCGATACAAAAAAAAACTCTTGATAATAAGTGTTTACAGTAAATAAACGTAGTATCATAATTACTTACTATATTATATTAAGGTGGGAGCGTACTGAAGTATCGATTTTGCCTAAGAAAAAGGAATAATGATTGAATTACCTTCGTTTTTATTAAGATTCTCATACATTAAAATAATGTGCATTTTGTAGAAAAAATACTATTACCTATTATTGAGCCAGACTGAACTAAATACATTATTATTTAAAACCTCTGAAAATTTGACCGATATATCGATATTTTTTCCTTGTGATATCGAAGTCGATATTGATATTTTAATAAATATCGATACATCGATATATCGATTTTTTTTCACTTCCGACATCCCTACAATATACGTCAAAATTAGTTCTGTGGACACACGCTAGTACGCTATTGGCGCTTCAAATTGGCACAAAAAAATAGCTGTCAAACTTACGGAACAGCCAGTCCAGTGGTAATTCTATAGGTCAGTGATAGTAGTTTATATTATCATTGGTAGCAACCGGTTGTGATGATAGCGGGCTTGGTGACTTTTGGATAAACCATTGAACTGGTTAGAGTGTTTTATTTATTCACACATAGAGTATCATCTTTACAATCGCTGAGAACCACGCGTAGGTGGCAGATATACCCTCACATTGGTTATGGGCCCAGGACTGTAAAAGGTACGAGTGAATAAAATATCACGATGATGAATACTTCGAACGTACGTATAAATTTCTTAACTAAAGAAAATTACGACAGCTGGCGTATGCATGCAGAGGCTCTCCTAGTAAAGGCTGATGCATGGGGATACGCAAGTGGAAGTATTCCTAAACCAGAGAGCGCAGAGTTAGCTCGTCAGTGGTGTGAAAAGGACGCCAAGGCGAAGGCAGATTTAATTTTATCAATTTCTCCGAGTGAGTTGAGGCACGTAAAAGGGTGCGAGACCTCCAAAGAGATTTGGGAGAAATTAAAATCTGTGTATGCTTCAAAGGGGCCGGCTAAGAAGGCAACTCTCCTAAAACAACTCACAATGACAAAAATGTCGGAGAACGATGATGTCCAAGAGCATATTTTGAAAATGTTCGATATAAAGGATAAATTAAATGCTATGGAAGTAGAAATCCACGATGATCTATTCTCGATCATGCTTTTGTATAGCTTGCCGACGGGATTTGATAACTTTAGGTGTGCAATCGAATCACGTGATGAAATTCCTGATCCGGAAACACTAAAGATCAAAATTTTAGAGGAAGAATGTTCTAGACCTCAAGCAAAAGTAGGAGACAAAGCTATGATGGCAAATTCTTCTCGTCGTAAGCCAGAACAGAAGCAGAAAGGTGGAAAATCTTTCCAGAAGGGGTATAAGTTTAAATGTTTTAGATGCCATGAACTCGGACACAAATCATCTGAATGCCCGAAAAAGAAAGAAAAAGAAGCTGGGAAGTGTGTGTCACATAGTAATAGAAGTGGTAGTGACACGAATGTGTCTATTTCAGATAGTTTTCAAAGTTTTCATTGTGTTTCAGACTGTAGGGCTGTAATGAACATGGAAATGGAAAGCTGGATCATAGACAGCGGATGCACATCACACCTTTGTAATGATGCAAGTAAATTCTTGGATGGCATGTTGCCTGCTAGAGGTTTGTTGAATCTAGCCTCGAACACTACAACAGATGTTCAAGGTAAGGGTATTGTTACATTGTCTGCATGTAAGGATGATTCAAATGTAGTTGTTACACTGTCAGACGCGTTATTTGTCCCTGATTTGCGAAGTAACCTGATTTCAGTGGCTAAAATTACAGATAAAGGTTCGGAGGTTACTTTTACCAAGGATAGGGCTGTAATTACTAAGCACGGTAAAGTTCTATTGACAGGGGTACGAAGAGGTGATTTGTATTACTTAAAAAAGGGAAATGAATCAGTCTCCGTAGCATCTGATAGTGACACGTGGTTGTGGCATGAACGTTTAGGTCATCTTAATGCGAGAGATTTATCAAAAGTATTAGCCCATACTGGAATAAAAACAAAGTCGGTAGAAATTCGTGAACTTCACGATTGTGACATTTGTGTGAAAGGGAAAATGAGTGCGTTACCATTTTCGAGAAGCAGTGGGCCGTGTGACGAGATTTTAAGAATCGTTTATTCTGACGTTGTAGGACCTATGCAAACAGAAGCATTAGGCGGCGCAAAATATTTTGTTACTTTTATTGACGACTGTACACGTTGGTGTGAAGTGTACTTGTTGAGTAAAAAGAGTAGTGTTTTTACGGTTTTTAAAATGTATAAAAGTTTTGTCGAGAATTTAACGGGGAAGAAAATTAAATATTTACAAACCGATAACGGCGGTGAATATTGTAACAGTGATTTTGACGATTTTTTGAAGGAAGAGGGTATACAAAGAAGATTGACAGTCCCTCGAACTCCTCAGCAAAACGGAGTAGCAGAAAGGATGAATAGGACGTTAGTCGAAATGGCGAGATGCATGCTAATATCATCTGGCCTTTCACCAGGTTTTTGGGCTGATGCTATAGTGACAGCTTGTCACGTCAGAAACCGTTGTCCATCAAGTACTCTGGGAGGAGAAATACCATATGAGAAGTGGTTCGGAACATTTGTGAAGCTACATTACTTACGGAAGTTCGGTACCAAGGTACATGTTCTGGACAAAGAAAAGTGTAAGGGAAAGTTTGCTTCTCGAAGTATTGAAGGTGTCTTCGTTGGTTATCCAAGAGATGTCAAAGGTTACAGAATTTGGATTCCTCAATACAGAAAGATTGTAATATCGCGAGATGTAAAGTTCCACGAAAATAAGCCTTCGACGGATATGAATATTGAAACAGATCCATTTAAAATTGATCAACTGGAGTCAGCAGTGAAGAGTGATGAACCTAACTCCGGCGACGAATCCAAAGCCGTTGAAATAGAAGTCATTTCGAGGCAGCTTCCTAGTGATATGGACGTTCAATCCATTATAGAGGATCGAGAGCATGAAGACGTGAATCGAGAGCACGAAGACGTGAATCGAGAGCCTATATTGAAGCGAGCACCTGGTAGACCACGCCTCGAAAGAAGTGGTGTTGGCCGTCCAAGGAAAATCTATCGTACGATAGAGATAGAACCGGATATTGAAGCAGAGGAAGAAACTGATCAAGTTTTGGATGATTTTACAGACTGTCAAGATTTCATTGGTGCAGCAGAAGAAAATTTAAAGCAAGTTCTCTCAGGTAATGAAAGATGTGGATGGGAACAGGCCATTTTATCTGAAGTTCGAAGTTTACTGAAGAACGAAACTTGGGAAGTTGTGAAGAAACCTGCACATCGAAACGTAATAGGTTGTCGTTACGTTTTGACGACAAAGGTGTGTGTAGATAAAACTGAGAAGAAGAAAGCAAGATTGGTAGCTCAAGGTTTTAGTCAGCGATATGGCATTGACTACCATAAAAGTTTTTCCCCAGTTGCGAGACTTGATACTGTCCGATTATTGAGTGCTCTTGCAGTTGAATTGGACATGGAAATTCATCAACTGGATATAAATACAGCTTATTTAAATGGTATTTTAGAGGAAGAGATTTACATGAAAATACCACAGTTGCTGAAATACTGCCTGCAGAAACTTGAATCTACAGAGTCTGAAGATCCTGGTGTTAGGATTAAAGCTAAAAAGATGCTACATGATCTGGAATCAGGAGCTGATGTTTGTCGATTGAAAAAATCATTGTATGGGTTGAAGCAAGCTGGACGTCAATGGAACATATTGTTGGACGAAAAGCTGAGAAAAATGAATTTGAAACCTACTGTAAATGAACCATGTCTTTATTTCAAGGACATCGATGAACATGGGACAAAAATGTTTGTTGTGGTCTACGTTGACGATATTTTGGTTGCATGTAACCAAAGAGTCTGCATAGATAAATTTAAAACTGAATTAGCCAAGGAGTTCGAATTAAAAGATTTTGGGTTGGCCAGTTATGTTTTAGGAATTGACATTGTCAAAAGTGAAAATTCAATAAAGTTGTCACAACAGAAGTTTGTTAAAGATTTATTGAAGAAATTTGATATGGAGAATTGTAAAGAAACTGTTTCAACTCCAATGGAGGTTGGACAGAAGTTTGCAAATAAAACGGAAGATTGTAAAGATAATACAGCAAGGCCATATCGAGAGTTGATCGGTAGTCTGATGTATTTGTCCATCGGAACCAGACCTGATATCTCCAATAGTGTGGTAAAGTTGGCGCAATTTTCAAATGCTCCTAATGAAACGTGCTGGAAGGCGGCTAAACGCGTATTACGTTATTTGAAAAGAACGCAAGGGTATGGACTTGTTTTCACGAAAACTGGTAAGTCAGTTATCGGTTACTGTGATGCGGATTGGGGGAACTGTACAACTGATAGGTGTTCTATTTCCGGTTATGCTTTCATTCTAGGCGGTGCGTGCATTTCATGGAAATCACAAAAACAAAGATGCGTAGCAACTTCAACGTGTGAGGCGGAATATGTGAATCTTTCACAGGCAATGAAAGAAACCATAATATATTTGCATAGTTTACTCACTGAAATCGGGTTACACAGGTATGTAAAGATTTCGTTGCATGCAGATAATCAAGGTGCAATATCCCTGGCTGGTGATCCAGTTTTCCATTCCCCATTCTGATAATCATTGTTGTGTGATAGTTATTCAATATTTTGGGCATAAATTAAGGGGGCGTGTGAGTAATACGAACTCTTTAGAGCTGTTGTAATTTATGAAAATAAATGTATTTGAATTTCGTGTAGCAACCGGTTGTGATGATAGCGGGCTTGGTGACTTTTGGATAAACCATTGAACTGGTTAGAGTGTTTTATTTATTCACACATAGAGTATCATCTTTACAATCGCTGAGAACCACGCGTAGGTGGCAGATATACCCTCACAACTCCCTCCTGAGAAACTTTGGAATTTAATAGTTAGTCCCTTGTCTTAACGTACATTTTTATCGATGTAAAGCACACGCGCACGCTCAGCGCCTGAATAGCTATTGCGTAGTAGGTACACGAGTCGCAATCGCGCAGCGCCAGCGTCGCCTCCACCCGCCTGGCTAGGATGGCAAAAATGCAATTTGAGATCTATCGACGAGTCATCTGTCATAAGACTCAAATTATATACAACAAACAAAGCGAGTTAGACGCGGGTGCTGATGCGCGTGGCGTGCGCTTAGCGAGCGCGTGTCGTCTGAACGCGCCCTAAATCAGGGATGTCCAGCCACCTGATTCAGAATGATTCGATTAGTCTCTCGTTACGAGAATCTTAGATGGAATGAGATAACAAACCGAATCCGGCTACAATTGTTTATCGAAAATGTTCTGAATACGCACGCGGGACACATTTACAGGCCAATAAAAATGCCGATATAGGCTGGCGGCTGGCTAACTAAATATAATCAATTAATTATTAAAATAAAGAAAAAAATCCTGAAAAGTTTCCTTCTCAACAACCCCAAAGATTTAATATTAAATTTTTAGGGTTATTGAGATTGTATGGTCATGGACCGCACAAATATGAGTCGCGAGCCGTTTGGACAGCCCTGTATTACATGATTAATTAACAATACGATCACTAAATAAAAATAAAACATATGTTTAAAAACATTAACATACAATATGTACAACTAGCGAGGCGTAAGCTGAGCTTTGCATTCGTGTGAGTGCACATAGAATCGATTGCCAAAAAGCAGTATAAACCGGTTTAAACCAAGCAACGGACGCGTCTGCATTCATTCTCACACAAATGCAAAGATCAGGAGACCTACTCCCTAAGTCCGTCAACGAGGTTAGTCGTCCGTACGAAAGTAGCCCGAAACGTAGGAGTGAACAAAACAAGTGTCAAGTTCAACTTTTCGGACGGGCAAAAACATCGGTAGTAGGGACAACTGTCAAATCGTGTTGTCATTCATTCTTAGTTCGGGCCCCGAAATCATCGTATGTCTGTAGGTGATAGGGAGTAGGAAACGCTCGTAACTAAGGCCGAAACCACGGGCTTCGTGCTTAGGGAGTAGACCCCTAGCTTAGGCCGTTAGGCCTCGCGGACGGTAGGTACGTATCTCTACAGTAGAGGCAAAAATTCAAAACGTGATAATTATCTATTTTTGAGAGACAATAACGAAGCATTACAGAAATGCTCTTAATGATTTTCGGTGAAAATACATAATTATTATTGTTCATGAATCGAGCTGTTGTGTTTAATAATTTTGAATAACGGAATAATTATTATTTCCAGGTATAATACAAATTATAGATACATTGTTTAATGTTTATCCGCCTTGATAAAGTAAATACCTACTCGTACTACTTAAAGCGCAATTCAGACTACGCTATAATATATAGCATACCTATAGCAAATGTTGTATAGCACAACGATATCGCTCAGCATACACTTTATAAGGACAAGTTCACACAACGCTATCTCTTCCCCATCTCTTTCCGTGGGTGTCGTAAAAGGCGACTAAGGGATTCTCTAGAGGATCGTTTTCTGAGTACTTTAACAACCGTACTGCGATCGCCAACCCGCCTGCCAAGCGTGGTAATTACGGCGAACCCCCCCTCCCTCTTTTGGGGGAGGCCTATGTCCAGCAGTGGACGTCTTTCGGCTGGATGATGATGACACAACGCTATGCTATAAAGTATTGGCTCGCTATACGCGATAAACTTGAGCGATTCTCAGAGCTATATCGTACGATTCTCCGGCTCCTTCTGCCGTCCGTCGCCCGATGGATCGCCGTCAAGTAATTGCTATACATAGCATAACGGCTTGCGATATAGCGTATAGAGTGAATGTAATGTAGCTTATGACGCAATATGCGTTACTAATAGCGAAATAGTATAGCGTAGTCTGAACATGATTTTTGTATGAAAGGTTTTCTGTGAAAAAAGTTGGGATGCGATTATGAGTTCTGAATTTAAATGTTGCATATTTTGTTTACTCTCTAATTTAATTAAATCCAGACGCGACGTCCCAAAATTAGCCATCTATGCAAATTCCTAGACTGCGTAGACAAGTTGAAATTTTAATTCAACTCTTCGTTTTTAATTCCATAGGTAATAAACGGGTGTTGTACGATTCACTTATGACCAGTGATCGGAAAAGGGTGAGCTAATTTACCTAAACTTCAAAGAACACAGACAAAAACCGGAGACTTCCTTACGACAGCATTTTTTTTCGGGAGAATTTTCTCGGAGATTTTCTTTCATTTGTTTTCAAAAAATAAAAGACAATCTCCTTTTTTGAAAACAATAAGCAATCTCTTTTTAAAAACAATGAAAAACGTGTCATCTGGTTTTGTGACAATTTTATATATATATAGGAAACGAATTTAACTGTTTTCTGTATTATTAACAATATTAACATTAATATTAAATGTACTTTAGTGATGTCCCGAAATCCGGAATAATTTTCACGAAAAAAAATGTTGTCTTAAGGAAGTCTCCAGTTTTTGTCTCTGTTCTTTGAAGTTTAGGTAAATTAGCTCACCTTTTTCCGATCACTGCTTATGATAGTCGTTACGGGTAATCAGAATCCCTAAAGTTTGACAACCAGTCTAACATTAGGACATTGGTATTGCCCAGTAACTGGGTTGTGGAGGTTTGATAGTAGTCGCTTCGTGTGAAATACTGGTATTCAGCCACATCTGGTTATTCTGGAATCTGACCCTAACATAGTTGGGAAAAGGCTAGGCAGAACATTATTTAGGTATTATCGCGAATTTGGTACACATATTCCGGCACCTAATTATTTCTCTAACAAAATATTAAGTAAGAGTAAGTCATGTTACGAATCGTAAAGAACTTTAAAACAAATTGGGTTAACGAGATCTAGACGAGTTTGTAAGCGATGCACTTTATCTAAGTTTTACGAGTATTTTCAACGGTAAGACCGCCAAAGAAAAAGCAATAAGGAAAATTCAAACAAGAACCACTGCCAGGCTATTTAAAACTTCCCAAGTAAGACCTCAATTGTTCGCACACTAGCCCAGTTCATATGCCATAATTAATATCTTGAAAGTATCCGCATTAATGGGCTAGCACGTATCAATAGATTCGAACCGCTATTCTTGGCGTGACGACGCATAACTTGGTATTTTCTGGAGTTTATTTGGTACTATAATTGAGAGGTAAGGTACAGAAGGTCTAGTCGCATTATTGAGCTTGCAGCGTTTGTCCCACCGCCGACGGTGAGCGAGAAGCGAGTAGAGCTAGAAACTAGAAACGAGTTGTCAAGCAGCGAGAAGCGAGTGTGTAGTTCCGATAGTTTTGTCGCTGGGCTATAAGCGAGTGTGCGAGTGCGACGGGCCATTACTCGCACCACTCGCAAATTACCGCTGTGGGTCTCTCGGCGTGAGTTCTGACCGCCAAGCGAGCATCGCTGAGCAAGTATCGCTGAGCGAGTATTATCTTTGATTGTTCTTGTCACTCAGCGACAAACTAGTGGAGCAAGTCCTCGCCGCCAGTGTAAACAGGGTGCCGCTCAATTGGTATAATAACAGATAATCTATTTTTAAAAGCTATAACCTTCAAATCATATAATTTTTACTTGGCCTAAAATACTTCACGTAATTTTCATTTAATATAACGTTCAGTTTTAATAATAAACACTTCGTATAATAAAATTTTGTCTAACGTCCATTTAATATACTCAGGTTTCCATACAACTTTTTATTTCCCAAGCTTCCTTGTTTAATAGTACCTTGTATCAGGCGGGTCTTCTGAATACCTTTTTTGTGGTATACAGCTTTTGTTGTACAAAACAGTTGTTTTGCAAAGTCTTTAGTGATGAAGTTTGTAATTGTTTCCGCGTTTGTAAGGTGTTACGGTCTTGTATGCTACTCCTACGCATGTTCACGAACTTATGGAAAAGTTGTATTGGGCTTTTGTTGTTATTTCAAACCGTAATTTCGTGTGTTGCCTACATTAATAGAACGGCTGGAGATGGATTGGAATAAAACAATAAGGATTGGAGTTTATATAGAATTGTAAAAGAGTAAAAAATAAAATTATCTGCCAGGAGCCAATTATCCGCTTGTAAAATCAACTGAGCGAAAAAGGTTGTTACTCTGGTGAAGTTTATCGAATATTCAGTGAACCTTATTTTATCGCATCCTAGATCTAAAACACGGCTCATCAAACCTTATCTGATTAGCACGCCGGAAAATATGTAAAACAATAAATTTAAAATAATGATTTACCTATGTAGAAAAAAAGACATAAAACAATGTTTTGTCCCATTAATATCAAGTATTTAAAAGTCACACATCAAGTATCTTACGTCCCTTGCGCAAGTAGAAGCGCTTTCTCTGCGCTTGCGCACCCGTGCGCGCATCTGACGTAACTCATGTAACATCGGGTAACTCCGTGAAATAATACAACATCGTCACGCTGGTTCGCTCAATAAATATTGTTTAACGTTGAGCACTGTAACTGTGTTTACATATGTATTTTTTTATGTACTTATTTGCTAACTGGCGATGACAGGTGACAGAAATAGGGTAAAATTATTCATGCGTAAGTAAATATGTTGCGAAATTCATAGTTGCGATTGTAAAGTTGAGTGCACATGGGCCACTAAGTTGCTCGAGACTCAGTTGATCGCTATTTTTTGTTTGCCAGTGTTGCCAACCTTAATTTTAGGAAATTGGTAGATGAAGTTTAAAAAATCGGTAGAATTTGAAATGAAAAATAGGTAGATGAACCTATCACCCTAGTTCAGTGCAATTTCAGGATCAAAACTACGTAAAAACTGCTCGATCTATTTCTGTTTTATTTTATCGAGGTTCTGCACTGTACGTGTTCTAATTAAATAATTGCAGATCGTCAGAGCTAGGCTCCTCATTGGTTGAAATAAATCTTTTTGTGTGCATCAAACCATCTAGGGTGTTTGAGCAGAGTCTATATATTCCTCAAGCAGATTTTCATCATATCAGTGGAGTTAAATAGTCTCTCAATATTAGCACTGATAATAGGTAAGTGGGAGTGCGAGTAACTTTTTCACGAATTTCTATAGCAGTGGGAACATCGGAGACTGGCTTCCAGAACTCTTCTGGTGAGGGATCTACATTTCCTCCCGTGAAAGAAAGTGTTATGTTTTTAATTTTTGACGATCAAAATTGTTGACGATATGGACGTGTGGCGCTAGTTCTTTTCTTCACATGTGGCTTCCCTGGAAACCATTAGTTTTTATGTGTAGGTTTATATGTATGTATCTATATTATTTAGATACGATTTTGATTTATCTCAATTCATGCAGAATTTATTTATTTACTTTTTAAAAAAATTAATTATTACTTTTCCTTTAAATGCATAATTTTATTATTGTAAAAATATTAAGATTTTCTTTGTATAGAGTCAATTCATTTATTCACCGGACAGACAGATCTGTGTTGCTAGGGAGTTTGATGCGCCATTTCTTCTTCACAGCATAAACACTAGGAAGCGGTGAAGGGAGGACTTTTTTGTAGGCTGTCTATTGTTAATCTGACGTTTAGAAAGAACTAAATGAATATTAATTGAATAAATGAGTTTTGAGTTTGAATGATCTCCACTCCACTCACTTAGAGCGTTCCGTTTAATCTCTCAAAATTACAGGTCCAATTCGATTTTTCAAAAGGTGTCGAATATTTTGAGAAATAGGTAGATTTATGGCAGAAGGTGGTAGATATGTAGATCTACCAAAAAGTTGGTAGATCTGGTAACGCTCGCTGGCGATCAACTGGGTCACGAGCAATTAATTTACCCATGTGCAGTCACCCTATTTGTGTGTATAATTAATACTAGCTAGGTGTTGTGTGATACGTTTCTAGTATTCATGTTAATTCGTCCAATCGTACTAACAATGTTTTGAATATTTTAGTTTGTAGTTGTGCAACTCAGAGGCAGTTCGCCTGTGTACACTCCGTTTTGTGTGGTTACGTTGTCTGTATGAAATAGAAATATAATTAACTAGCTTTTGCCCGCGGCTTCGCTCGCGTTAATTAAGCTCAAAAAAACTCTTGAAGGACTACTAAAGTTTCTACAATAATATAATTCAATCGTGATTCGAAAGACACGTGGCGCCATATATATAATCGTTATTGTTGTTTTCCTCGGGAACAGTACGTTTTTTCGGGATGAAAGGTACCCTATGTCCGTTTCTGTTCACCTGACAACGTATATGCAAAAGGAGGATGGGCGTTTTGGTAGTCATGTCCAATCAAAATGAATTTACTATCGTTGGACAGCTTTTTTCAAGAGTACAAAAAACTACTATGGCAACAAACCCGTGTCAATTGTCCGTTTTGAAATATAGTCTTCAGAAGATACTGGGTACTCAGTTCGAAATAGAATTTAAAAAAATCATCTCTCCGGTTTCGTTTGACCGATTTTGATATTTGCACAGATTTTGAGCTAAATAAAATTCAGTTAACGGATGAAAATCACAACAAAATCGGTTTAGTATTTTTTCAGTTAGGAGTGATCTATCTATTAAACAATTTGGACGCGTTTATTTATGCCTAAAAATAAAAGTCGTTTCCCAGCAATTATTTTTGATCAATGTAATTTAGTTTGATGTACAGAGTGCGTAGATTTCGGCTATGTAATGGGTCTTTTTACATCCTGTAAACTTACATACAATAAATGATAGAACTCACTTCGAACTTGTTTTATTTACCTATATAATGAAAAATATTAATAACAATTAGAATAACATCATGCCAAAATCGAGAAAAATGACAATAAATGTATGTGTACCTACTTAATAGGATGTAACGAAAATAAATAAACTTTCAAGCAGGATTACTTCAATCGGACAGTGAATTGGGACTAGCGCCATAGTTATTCTTAATCTACACAAAAATACCTTTCCAACGGTATATCACTCATTCCAATCGGTGCCAGTACCAGACTCTATACATTTGTGCCCATCATCTTTTCAGGATGATCGTTTCAGTGGTTTAGGCGTGAAAAGGTAACAAACAAACAAAATTACTTTCGCATTTAAATATTAAATAAATAATAAAAAAAATATATATAGTTAGGAAGTTAGGATAGAAAGTATGACTGGTTGCTCACTTTACGTCCGAAAACCATGAATTCTGCTTATCATTCTGTACAACTTTTACTTGGGAAAAACTCTGAATTCGAAAAAAAAAACTACTGTTCCATACATTTTGTTAAGCTACTACTATTACTAAGTTACTACTACTATTACTACTAAGTTATTGTTACTATGGAACGGCTAATTGTTTTCCAGCTATGTTATTATGGCATTTCTCTATGACCGTTTATTGTAGCAAACTATAGGGAAGTAGACATCTTTTTTAAATTAGATTCTCGAAACTTTTACAAAAAACATAGGCAACAGTGAAAACTCAAATGAAATATTTTATTAAATGTCAGAGTTATAAGCGATTAAAACTGTTCACTAGACAGAGCAGAGACATCTCTACCGGGCAATGACGTCATACCTCGAAACTTCATTAGTAACTTCTCATCATTCTGTACAATGCCCGTTTCGCGCGACAACGAAATAAAATCTCCCCGAAAAGTGTTCTCCATAAACTTTAAAGCAAAACACCTCTTTTTTACAAATAACATAACATCACGCCTGTATTTTCCGAAGGGTAGGGCAGAAGTGTATAGTACACCCTCATTTTGCCATTATGTTTAAGTCCCATGTAATAGGGCCTATTGCCATCAACCGGGCACAATTCCACACTCAACAGAATTTTTACCAATATTTTTTTAAATAGTACTGTAATAATTATATAGTAAACATCTATTATCCTAACTAATATTATAAATGCGAAAGTAAGTTTGTTTGTTTGTTACCTTTTCACGCCTTAACACTGAACCGATCATTCTGTTTTGCATATACGTTGTCAGGTATACAGAAATGGACATAGGGTACCTTACTACCTTTCATTCCGAAAAAAAGTACTGTTCCCGAGGAAAACAACAATAACGTTCATAGATAGCGCCACGTGTCTTTCGAATAATGATTTAATTATATTATTATACAAACTTTAGTAGTGTGCTAAGAGTTGATTGTCAAATTCTAAATTAACGCGAGCGAAGCCGCGGGCAAAAGCTAGTGGGATGACAATACTAAAAAGCTAGATAGATGACCTAGGCACCTAATGTAAAACTTGTTTAGTTAAATCAAAATATACCTGTTTATAATCTAGTCAAATCTTATTTCACCTATTAGATTGATGACGGAAACTAATATCAAAGTGAGGCTTTGACCTTTGACCGTGATACATGACATTTAATCCGCGTGGGCGCGTGCTAACACGTAATTATAATATCCAATCGGTGCCAATTAATATCGAATTAATTGGGGTTTGAGCTGAAAACTATAAAATGTGATAGTTCGATAGAGATGTAGGTAAACTATAGTTTGAATACAATACTTATATGTCGCAGAATCAACACAGAAACACAACTATTAGAATGACTATTGATTATTGTTAATGTAGTAGGACGCCATCTATTGTCGGAAACGTCAAGCAGTGTGCTTGGGTGAGGTCGGTGCGGGGCGTGGCATGTCTGGTTGACGGTTGTCCGTAAGCTGTCAGCTGTCGGCTGTCAGCTGTCATTCTTTTTGACATTGGATGTATTTGATTTGAGTGAAGTCACTTTGTAGTGAGATACGAAGGCGAGAGGTCGTTTTGCCAGCCTGCACCGAACTTACCGCGTTTCCGTACTTTAATCTATTTCCATCGGTTTGATCATTAGAGATTTTATTATTTTGTTATCGAGAGTGAATAAATAGAGGACTATAATCAGTGTTGTGACTATTATTTCCTGCCTACACCAAGTCGAACTTGGACTCTGATGACGAGGTACCCCCAATGAGTGAACTACCCTCGTTATCAGAAGTGGGATGCAACTCGAACGCCTCACGTGGTGTAAGTGATAGTGCTAGCCAAGAAAAGCGTAAAGACAATGCGCGCGTGTTTGAAAGTGACACTGAAACGGAAAAATGCGTTTTCTGCTAGAGCAGCAAAACAAAAATTTTATGGCTATCGTGCAAGCAATGAAAACACCTCCTACGATTGTGGATGTTCGCCTTCCGGATTTTGACCCTGAAAAACGGAATCTGGCAACGGGGAGAGCCGACTGGATCACTTGCTTCAATTGTCGTGAACAAGGACACTACGCATCCAACTGTCCTAAGAGGAACGCCAAGGACACGTGCAGCAGCACGGCGGTTGATCCCGCCAGGGAAAAGCGAGTTGATGTGTGCCTGGTAGACGCGCTGCTGGATGCTTACGGCACTCTGGTGAGCAATTCGATTTTTATTATGACTGGTGCGAGATGTTCCCTTGTTAAAGAATCTGTATCCTGTTTTAGTCGTAAACGACTTTATGAAAATGTGACATTGACTGGTATTGGACAGTCTTCTGTAAGGTCGACTGTACAAATTATGACTACTGTTGAGATCGATGGAATTATTTTTGGAATTCTTTTAAACGTTTTACCTGACGGTTTTCCATTACCGCATAGCTCTGACTCTGACTTTAACAAGATTGTTAATTGTTGGACCTTAAGTGTGAGAATAAAAGATGTAAATGTAGTATGCAAGTCGCTCAGATCGCATACATGTCCATGCCATTCGTAGGCGTAGGTGTAAAATCGGGCCTCATTTCCCGTCTCAGTGCGGCCACGATGGTGTGTGGCGTGCGTTTGGCTTGGATATGTAGGTGCTCGCTGATGATACCGCCGGATGGAGGCGATGTGTTGAGGTTGGGTACCGGATGGAGGTCCCAAGGTTGCCGGATAGAGGCAATGTGATGTGTTGAGGTTGGGTACCGGATGGAGGTCCCAAGGTTGCCGGATGGAGGCAATGTGATGTGTTGAGGTTGGGTACCGGATGGAGGTCCCAATAGAGTTTTGCATACTAGATTTAGTCTGAAAGTTTCATGAACTGATTTGAAAATTAATGGTTATTGAAGAGATTTAAATGTTGAGATAAGATTTGATGGGAATATGTGGTTCAAAATAAAATTGTTGTTTGAATTGTGTAACCTTATCTTCCGACATCTTGGTCAGGAAGGCCGAGCAAAGAACGTTTTACTTTCCATGGATTCTTGTTTCAGATGCTTCGATGCTTCACACGAGGACGTGTGAATTGTCAAGATGGCCGTGTCGCAGAATCAACACAGAAACACAACTATTAGAATGACTATTGATTATTGTTAATGTAGTAGGACGCCATCTATTGTCGGAAACGTCAAGCAGTGTGCTTGGGTGAGGTCGGTGCGGGGCGTGGCATGTCTGGTTGACGGTTGTCCGTAAGCTGTCAGCTGTCGGCTGTCAGCTGTCATTCTTTTTGACATTGGATGTATTTGATTTGAGTGAAGTCACTTTGTAGTGAGATACGAAGGCGAGAGGTCGTTTTGCCAGCCTGCACCGAACTTACCGCGTTTCCGTACTTTAATCTATTTCCATCGGTTTGATCATTAGAGATTTTATTATTTTGTTATCGAGAGTGAATAAATAGAGGACTATAATCAGTGTTGTGACTATTATTTCCTGCCTACACCAAGTCGAACTTGGACTCTGATGACGAAGTACCCCCAATGAGTGAACTACCCTCGTTATTATAATTGCATCAAATATAGGTCACGTAAGATGAAACAATGTATTGGGTGTATGTATTCTAATTCCTTCGAACCGCGTGATCTACTTACTGGTACCTAATACTGATTGACCCCGCATTAGACATAAAAGAAGAAATAAAAAAAACTTTTTTCTGTTCTTCTATCGTGTCAGCACGAGCTATACGAGAATAGCTCATGCCGTGGTAAAAAGATTAGCCAGTCAGCAAGGTTGGTAGCGGGGCTGACTGCCCAGGATGTGCCGGATATACTAATGTATCGTCACTCGTGGAGGCTCTTTTCATGCACCCATTTTTTTCTGTTTCTGAGTAATATAAGTGTCCCGAGTTGACTGACTGCACGGAACGATATCGCGGCTAGTGGTGCCAGCCAGCTGTGTCGCTGTGCTTTCATTAATTTATGTTATTCATCGAAATGATCTATCACATAAAATTATTTTTTGCAATTTTTGATTACTTATTTTTCTGTTGAAATCTTAGTAGGTGGTTTAGATACGATCACTTCCATTTCAAACGCGCAAAACAGAAACAATGTAATTTTTAGTTATAAATCAATCAAAAACCCGTGCGGGTTTAATCATTACCAATAATAGATCACGTGATTTTAAGGAATTACATGAATTCGTGTACACTATGTGTATATGTATAGTGCCAGATTTTTTGCTATTATCACCAGCCTGCTTGTTACCCGTGGGAGTACAAATATTTCTTTGGAGAGCACTATACCGAGCAGTGAGAATACGAAAGAAGAGATTCTTTGACAGTTTTTAGAGCACAACTTAATGCTTATATATTAAATTGTGTCTAGACTCTAGACGTTTATAAATACAAGAAAAGAACAGTCTCCCTTTTACTAATTTGAAAGAAGCATTGATATAAAAAGCTCCTGTTACGACCTTATCGTTTGAACTTTGAAGTCCCATTGTGTAAGTCCTACTTTATGAAGAAAAATATATTGCTGTTTCAATCGTGGGTGTGATAATAGAACAAACTGTAATGATAAAAAAAAAAACTATTTGATATTATAAAATCCCTACTGATATTATAAATGCGAAAGTAACTCTGTCTGTCTGTCGGTGACCCTTGAACAGCTAAACCGCTGAATCGATTTTGATGAAACTTGGTACAGAGATTGTCTGGAACCCGGAGAAGGATGTAGGCTACTTTCACCCCGAAAAATGCTGAAAACGCGATAAATGACCTCTAGTAATACTTATATAATTTTATGTTATACATATAAGCGACCCGCCCCGGATTCGCACGTGTACGTTTTATAGCTTAAAACCTTCCTCTTGAATCACTCTATCTATTAAAAAAACCGCATCAAAATCCGTTGCGTAGTTTTAAAGATATAATACATAGGGACAGACAGCGGGAAGCGACTTTGTTTTATACTATGTAGTGATAAGATCAAATCGAAAGATTGCATTTTAAGCTCCTTCTATTTGAAAAAGTCGCAGCATATTATAAAAACTAGCTTTCGCCCGCAGCTTCGCTTGCGTGAAATTTTGAACCCATTAAGTGACGATTTTCCATACAAACTTTCATCCCCTATTTAACTCCCTCAAGGGTTGAATTTCGAAAAATCCCTTCTTAGTGGATGCCTACGTTACAAAAGGAACCTACTGTCAAAATTTCAACTTTCTAAGCCCAGTGGTTTAGGCTGTCCGTTGATAGATCAGTCAGTCAGTCAGCTTCTCCTTTTATATGTATAGATTCGTTGAAAATCATTGAGGTAGAAACACATGGACCAACAGACTAGTACAAAATTGACAAAAAAAGTGTCCTGAATTTAAATCCACAACCAAAGCGCGGGCCAAGGCACACCGCCATTTAAACTAAAAAATACGAACAAAATAAATTTAAATCCTATGTCTTCATCGTAACGCCTAATTTAGCTTACAACCATTTTACACTACCTATATGAAGACTCGACTGCTGCACCCATTGACGTAAATTAGTCTTCTCTTTCGCGTTTTAGTCTACATTCGATTTGGACGTTTTTGAGCGCTAGTCTGAAGTTTATGTGTTTCTACGTCAACGTTAAAAAAAGAACGACGTAGTATTCTCAATTTAAATGCAAACTTTTTTTTAAACAATTAACGCTAATTCTTTCCTTATTTTCAGCCTGTAGTGGTTACAAATTAATTTAAAGTATGAATTATAATGTTAACTCGCTTTCTAAAAAACAATGAGTAGTGAGGTTTATAATTACAAATTACAACAATTATATCGTTCATGTAGTTAACGAGAATTTATAGCAAAATTGGAAAACTGTTTTAATTATTGTTGGTGATGTTTATTAATAACGTCATGCGATTACATACTCGTAGTTTTAATGTTAGTTACAATCTCAATAAATAAGGATGTAAAATTTCAGATTTCAGGATGATTTTCAAGTCGTTATTTTTAGGGGAGAATAGTGCTTCGTAAAGCACGTTAAACCGTCGGTCCCGGGTGTCATACGAATACCTACGACAGTCGTTACGGGTAGTCAAAGCTTGTAAGTCTGACGACCGGTCTAACCTTAAGATATCGGCATTGCTTAGTAACCGGGTTGCGGGGGTCTGATGGCAGTTGCTCCGTTTTAAATACGGGTATTAAACCGCACCTGGGGGTCTACTCCCTTAGCATGAAATCCGTTGTTTCGGCTTTAGTTACGAGCGTTTCCTACTCCCTATTACCTACGGACATACGATTATTTTGGGGCCCGAACTAAGAATTAATGACAACACGATTTGACAGTTGTCCCTACTTCCGATGTGTTTTTGCCCGTCTTGAAAGTTGAACTTGACACTTGTTTTGTTCACTCCTACGTTTCGGGCTACTTTCGGACGGGCGACTAACTTCGTTGACGGACTTAGGGAGTAGGCCCACTGGTTAGACTGGAAGATGACCCTAAAATAGTTGGGAAAAGGCTAGGCAGAACAGTTTCACTTTTGGAAATGCAAGCTTTTGAAAAATAGCTATTGTTTAGAAATAGCTGATATAAGAAGTGTATTAGAAGAAAAAATAAGGAGTGACTTGTAAAACTCCGGAAAAATAAAGGGTAACCAAAAACGCCCTTGACATTAATGCTTAATTCATTGCATTGAGTTAGCCTCTAAATTATGTAAAGGGACTTACTTAGAGGGCAGTTCTCTAAATTATGTAGAGAGACTTATGCCCGGTTCCTATAACCGAAAACGAATCGTTTTGCTTACTAATGGTAGAATTTTCTTATTGTCAAATGGGTATTTGGTAAGCTGATTTTACCTGTGACAGCTACAGCAAAAGGGGCATTTGCTTCATTATTGGTGAAGATACAAGAGTCTCAATTTTAATACATTTTCTGCCTAGCCTTTTTCCAATTATATTGAGGTCAGCTTCCAGCAGTGGCGAAGGCTCCATACAACTCGATTCCTATCGGCTTCCCTTTCGAAACGAGTAGTTACTGGAATTCACGCATCACACTTGAGCAAGGTAAGCATTTTTTGATCAGGCTCCTTTTAAGAAAATTCACCCTTCGCCACTGGCTTCCAGTCTAACCAGATGCGGCTGAATACCAGTATTTTACACGGAGCGACTGCCATCAGACCTCCGCCACCCAGTTACTGGACAATGCCGGTTAGACCGGTTGTTGACGACAATGACTGGCATAGGTATTCGTATGATACCCGGGACCGACGGTTTAACGTGCTCTCCGAGGCAAGGATGGGTTTCAATCTGTATCGAACGGTCATTTCCACGGACTGAAGCAGTAAGTGTAGCTTAATCTTGCAAATCATATGATCCGCACGGTTGTTAATTATTAGCCACGAGTCCCTCTCGGTAAATCGCAGCAATTGCCGGAGAGTCAGTGCTCTTAATTGTGTAGTTGTCGTGGCCAGATCATAGAATTGATCACTTCATGATGTGGCTGTGGTGTGTGAAGCGATCAATTTTAAGATATGGCCACGACATAGTAGCGTTGAAAGTAAGTTATCAATACTTTTTTTATCGTAGGAAAATCCTCATGGATGCCCTCCGCCCGGGGAAGGTGAAAGGTTATGCTGGACTCTTGCGGGGTAAAAACCCACGGTGTTCCTTCTCCTGGCCTATGACCGGAGTCGCGCAATTCGCAGCTGCATGCACCGCAACTCCGGCAGGCCTCGGTCCGCCAGCCTCTGGCGGAACTCTCCTTCTGTGGGGCCTTACCCCACGTCCTCATGAGAGGCGCGCGTGGAACACGGCGCGCCGCCTTCTCGGGCCTGTTTCTGGTCGGGCGACGGGTCCTCTAACCCGCTGCCCGCAGATCACACACTAGGGTGGCCGGAGATCGTCGCACGCCCTCCGACGGACGTTATCAAAGGCATCTTATGGGCGCATACAGTATGGCACCTATTTAGAGCAACGCGGCCATCGACGACTCCGTCTGTGGCCAAAGTGCTCTAGGGGCCCCCATGATGTAGAATTAAATAGGTACACAATGACAACACAATCAAAGAGTAATCCATTTAATTCGACAGACGTGTCTAAACGCTTAATGTACAATATATGCAAGATTACAGGTGATTCAATAAAGGTTAAATGGCCATTTGAGAGGGTACGTGGTACTAATGCTGGCAAATGACCGGTATTGAGAAATTAATAGGATGCTATTACTACATAAGTAGGCACGGTATGTAGGCTAGCCTGCGTAGGTTTGATGCAAGTGATAAGCGAATTACATATATCTAATTGAGTGGAATTAAAAAATGATGGTAGTAAGTAATCTATACTTACTACCATCATTTTTTAGGATGACGTACCAAAATGATACAAAAGGAACCCGTCCGTCTGTTTTACTCCGATAATTCAGCCCTCATCAAGCTGTCCCCCCCTCCAAGCCCCCCGCCAGCAACGCCCTAAGCCGAGGTCCGAGTCCCACAAGGGGTCGCCCTTAGTGCTGTTGTTGCAGGTAGTCATGATGTTAGTGTAGTATAAGTAGTTAGCTTAGGTTAAGTATTTTACTTCCCCACCATTGGCTGGAGACCCTGCAGGTCTCGCCTCACCCGGTTGCGTAGAAAGGGTCCACAAATGGGATTACAAGTGAAAGAACAGTTTTTTTTTCGTTGCAATCGTGACCGAAGTGGGGGGTTGAAATTTTAAATCAGTCAGAGGTCTGTCGCTTGAATATAAAACTACAAACGTAGTGTATGGCGAAGAGCAAATACGAAATCAGGCTAAGTCTATAACTTAGGCATCATGTTGCGCATGAGTACAGTCTAGATCGGCAATGCAGCCTGACAGGATGCATTCACTGACATTTTTATGTTAATACAGTTACACATAAGCTAGATGTGCAGTGATCTAATCGGCTTACTATGATGTTTGTAATGTGAGGCTGCAAATTCATGTGATAGATCGCAGGAAACGATTGATCCAAATTCCATACAAATAATCCAACATTTTGCTACCAACGGTCATCTTACACTGGAAGGAATGCATAACCCAACAATTAGTAGGATCGGTGCTTAAGTACATCCGGCGCACCCTTTTTTTTTTTGCGAAAATCCTCATGGATTCCCTTCGCCCGGGGAAGGCGAAGGGGTATGCCGGACTCTTACCGGCTAAAAACCCACGGTGTTCCTTCTCCTGACCCTTGGCCGAGGTCGTGGGATTCGCAGCTGCATGCACCGCGACCCCGGCAGGCCTCGGTCCGCCAGCCCCTGGCAGACCTCTTACTCTGTGGGGCATTGCCCCACGTCCTCCTGAGAAGCGCGCACGGAACACAGCGCGCCGCCTTCTAGGGCCTGTTACTGGTCGGGCGACGGGTCCCCTAACCCGCCGCCCGCAGGCCACACACTACGGTGGCCGGAGATCGTCGTGCGCCCTCCGGCGCCTGGTGCGTATTGCGCGGGAAGGGAGAGTGGCAGCTGCCTCTCTCTCCCTCTCCGCTCCCTCCTTGGTCGCCATCACCTACTCGCAGAAGGAGGCGACGGCTTCCCACGCACTCTCGCTCCCGACCATGGACAGAACCACGGCCGGAATCCGGCGCACCCTGGGCTGTCAGCACCGCTACCAACCTTGCTGGCTGGCTTATATTCTCACCACAGCATGAACTATTTAGGTAGAAGAGAAGAAGCAGGTGACTTTACAATATCTTTGTAAACGAACACTGTATGTATGGGCATCGGCTAAGTAATAATTTAATATCCAATCTGTTGCCAGCTTCAGGCCGCGGTAGCGAGCATTGATGCGATCAGGTTATTGCAATTGTACGCGACGTTTTCAAACCAAACATATAGGGCCTTATTACAAAAGATGGTTTAAACCAAGACTAAGGTAAACCTAGGTTTAAAATATACCCATCACTTTCTTATGTCATATAACAAAAAGAGACGGGGCTATTTTAAAACCTAGGTTTTTCTTAGACCACCTTTTGTAATAAGGGGGATAGAGCCTTATTACAAAAGATGGTTTAAAATAAGACTAAGGTAAACCCAGGTTTAAAATATACCCATCACTTTCTTATGTCATATAACAAAAAGAGACGTGGCTATTTTAAAAACTTGGTTTTTTTAGACTATCTTTTGTAATAAGGGGGGATGCGTTTGGTTTGAAAACGTCGCTGTACGCGTTGATTTGTTACAATTTTTTTGTATAACGGCGTAATGAGGGTGTACTATACACCTCTCTCTACTCATATCTTCCTGGACGACAGGCTTGATATTTTGATGTTAAGTTATATTTTGGTATCTATAGATAAATTTTTTTACCTAGTTCTTGTATTTTCATATTCATATTAATTTGTAGGTGCTTATGTGATTAGGTAAATATTTTTTGTGTTGTTTCGATTTTAATTTGATTTATACAATACTAGCTTTAGACCGCGGCTTCGCTCGCGTTAATTTATAATTAAAAAAAAAACTCTTATCACACTACTAAAGTTTCTTTAATAATATAATTCAATCATGATTCGAAAGACACGTGGCGCCATCTATTATCGTTATTGTTGTTTTCCTCGGGAACAGTACTTTTTTTCGGGATGAAAGGTACCCTATGTCCGTTTCTGTACACCTGACAAAGTATATGCAAAATTTCAGGATCGTCGGATCAGTGATTTAGGCGTGAAAAGGTAACAAACAAACAAATTTACTTTCGCATTTATAATATTAGTTAGGATTTTTTCAATCGAATACCAAAATACAAACACAGAATCAAATACGCATTTAAAATACCTTCGAATTTTGGGATCCTAAGATCAATGACATTTGTAAATAAAGTGCTATGCCTTCTAAAGAAATTGCAGGCTACAAAATAAATTCAAAGCTGCAACTTAAATATACTAAACCTGCCTTTTTTTAGTGTGAAATAAGGACCTAGCCAATTTATGTGACACGGGTGGTTTTGGATTAAGATAAGTTTATACCGTCGCATATAAATCAAGTATTTTGCATACTTTTTCGGTTAAACTTGGTATATATTTGCGAATATTTTGTGTAAAATGAGATGGGGATGTTTATGTACCAGAATAATGTATTTAGTTTTAGTTTGTTATGTTTATTTAGGTATTTTATACTAGCTGTGTTCGCAGCTCAACCCGCAAAATACCTACACACGGGAGCAATGAATTCGGGTCACCAACATAAACCTCAATATCTCGGAAACTAAGAATGGTAGCGTATTCAAATAAAAAAATATTTTATAGACTATTCAATACTACTCCAATAAAATTTATATATTTTTCCAGAAAGTACCATTTGTGCATGTCCAATATCGATTCTACCTCTGTATAAAAATACCTATAGGTACTTAAATTCTTTCAACAAATTGAGGTTGTTCAAGCAATTGTTTTAAATTACAATGTGTGCTTGCTTACAACGAAAAAAAAATCTTTAAAAACAAAGTCGATATTACGAAAGAGTTTTACGTAAACAACATAAGTGATTTGTTGATTGTTTCAACAAATCACTTATGTTGTATAATCTGTTGGGGTGTTTGATCATTTGCGTTATTTAATTAACACCTTGTACCTTTGTTGTCACCTTGCTCGCCCCTATTACATGGGACTTAAATATTACAGCGAAACTAGGGTATTATTATACACCTCTGTCCTACACTTCGGGGAATGCATGAGTGTGAATATGTTGTAGAAGAAACGTATCGAAACGTGGTAGGTAGTTACATAACCTACTCGTATGTATAAAACTTCTACTCCGGGTACAGGTGAGTCTCATTATTCACATTTACCTGCGGTGAAGGTAAAAGGGATGCGTAACAATTTTGCCGTCCATGAACCATAAACAGGTAATAAGTCAGTTATTGCGTACCGCAATAATTAAGGTCGTTATGTGATGTAAGATGCGGTGCCGATGTTCGGCCATGTTGAAAGAATGCCATAGGGAATAGCACAGTGATGAAACAAAAATATGAATGGAAAGATCGGTGGGCATCGAGATTGTTGCATCTTGATGTACTTAATAGTATCATGTAATGAAAGTACACTCGGGAGCAATTAATACATAAACCTTAAAGTCTCAGAAACTACCAGTGCTAGCTGGATTATTCCCATCTTCCCCCGCATGTCTGCCCCCGAATGGGGGAAAATGGGAATTTTCGTGGCATCTTTCCCCGAAATTGTAATTGGGGGAAGATAGGAAGTTCTATTCCCATCTTCCTCCGAATAGCTGCCCCCGAATGGGGGAAAATGGAAATGCTTGTGTCATCTTCCCCCGAACTTGTAATCGGGGGAAGATAGGAAAGAAAAGTTTCATTTTTCCCCGAAATATTTTTAATTAAAAAAAATTGTGCTACCGCACCCGTGTAGCTTATTCAAATAAAAAGTATTTAATAGACTATATATAAAGTTTTATTAATTTTATTTGAGTAAATCCTATCCTATCCTAATATCCTTCCTAATCCTAATCCTGACCTAATATTATAATAAGTTTGTTTTTGTTTTGTTTGTTACCTTTTACGTCTAAACCATTGAACCGATCATCCTGGATTTTTTTATTTACGTTGTCAGGTGAACAGAAACGGACATACCCACTTTTTATCCCGAAAAAAAGTATTGTTCTTGAGGAAAACCACAATAACGTTCATAGATGGCGCCACGTGCCTTTCGAATCATGATTGAATTATATTATCATAGAAACTTTAGTAGTTTGTTAAGAGTTGATTGTCAAATTCTGTTCGCGGGCAAAAGCTAGTATTAAATAGTCTACAAAATACTTTCATGAGATCTCATCGATGGAAACACCTCTCCTCCTCTCCTGAAGGAGAAACCTTCAGTGAAATCAGGTGAAATCATATAAGCAAGATAATTCTTTCTGTTTAACTGTGTTCGCAAATCAGTTGAAATTTAAGTAAAATATTATTATTATATTTCAGCTTTTTCCTTAGGCGAACATATTGTCGAACTGTGAAATATTGAAATACCTCTGAATGGTTTAAAATACACGTGTTATGTCATGTATGGATTGGGGCCAAATAAAATATGAAATGATAAATGGAAAATGTGTATTTTTAAAGCTGGCTTTTATATTTTTATCAAAGGCTTTATTTGTTTTATTTTATGAATACTTATTGGGTTGAAAATAATATAGGTATCATTTCCATTTGTGTAATTTGCGTTTCCATGTCGAAAAACACAGTTATTTCTAGATACATTATTGCAAGAATCATGATTGTTTCGTCAAGGCAACAGTCATTTTAGGTGTGTAACGCAAGAAATATGATAAACACGAATAAAAAACTGATTATAAGTGTGGTTAACAGTAGGTTTATAATTTATATTATTATGATGATTACGTTAAGGTCCGACGCTAAGCAGTTTACTGTATCCCGTCGTGTGTATGTGAGAGCCAGAGGGGTGTAGGAGAATCCCTCCATAACTCTATTACTCGCATTCGTGTGTTCCATTTTAGACCCTGTCTGCGCCTACCACCAGTTGCGACTAGGGTCAAATAAGATCAATGCAAATAATAATAAAAAAAAACAAAACTTTTGAGCCAAGAACTTGTAAATCTATATCTATATTATTATTATAAATACATAAAAATGAATCCCTATTTCCCTTGGCACGGCATCACGCGTGAGCGGCTGGACCGATTTCGCTAAATGTTTTTTTGTTGTGTTCGTTATTGTCAGAAGAAGGTTCTTATGAAAGAAAATTTAGAAATTTAAAAAAAAAAAATCTCAAAGTCCATATTCTTCATTTGTTTACTTATTTTGATTTTGTTTCTGGAGGTAGGTAGTAAGTAGGAAAAAGTGCATTGCAACGCATGCGGGTACAGCTAGTTTAATAAAAAATAAACTTTAAAAAAAAGTAAAAACCGACTTCAAAGAAATACTAAAAGGAGTAAAATAATTACCATAATATAAAATTAACAGTTTCAGAAGTCGGTGGCTTCTATTTGCTTCAGTGTAGAGTTGCACCGACTTCTGAAACTGTTAATTTTATATTATGGTAATTATTTTACTCCTTTTAGTATTTCTTTGAAGTCGGTTTTTACTTTTTTTTAAAGTTTATTTTTTATTGAATACGTTTTAGTGTCATAATTTTAACCCCCTCCTTCATAACCCTTTTTTTTGGCATTGACGTAGTCGGGCATAAAAAGTCCTTTCAAATGATACCTTACACGATATAATGAAAACATTCCAAAGGGGGGGAGGGGGGGGGACATGCACCCCCTCCTCTTTCCAAGTAGTTAGTTCCCAACAACAAATATAAACAAAGCAATATTAGTAATTTGAGAATTTTGCTTTGATCCGATGAGGAGTTCCGTTCCATATTTCTGAAGTTCATGGTCTAATCATAACAAAATTTAAATGGGACCAATCGGGAAGTATACCCTTTCGAACAAAAAAAGATTTTTTCAAATCGGTTCATATTTGACGGAGATATGAGGTAACACACATAAAAAATAAAAAAAAAAAAAAAAAAAATACAACCGAATTGAGAACCTCCTCCTTTTTGAAGTCGGTTAAAAAAATATAATCGGACTAATTGACAACCTCCTCCTTTTTTGAAGGAGTCTGTTAAAAATATGATGTATTCACCCCGTACAAAATAAATACAGTCTAAAAAATAAGCCGTCGGCGTCGTCCGCTTCTCAAGGTTGCAGGCAGATGCGTTGCCCTTGACCTCTCTCAACAGTCTGTAAGTTGACACGCCTGCGCCTAACCTCAGCATTGATCGTCGCCTTGACACCAGACATACAATACTAACAACTGATAGTTCTAGACAATCATTTATTGTTTTTAAACGGAAATAATCACGTCCTTGTAAACAGAATGGAATAGTAATTTATACACTCGGGAGCAATTAATCCGGTTTACCATTATAATCTTTAAGAGCTCAGAAACTAAGAATGATAGCTTATTCAAATAAAAATATGTTATAGATTATTTCATCATCATCTGCCTAGCCTTTTCCCAACTATGTTGGGGTCGGCTTCCAGTCGAACCGGATGCAGCTGAATATCAGTATTTTACATGGAGCGACTGCCTATCAGACCTCCACAACCCAGTAACTGGGTAATACGATACTCTTGGTAAGACTGGTTGTCAGACTTTCTGGCTTCTGACCAACAGTAACGACTGTCAAAGATCTACAAATGACAGCCGGGACCAACGGCTTTACGTGCTTTCCGAGACACGGAGGAAACTCGCTATGGTAAATGGTCACCCATCCACAGACCAACCTCGGCAAGCGTGGCTTAACCCGGAAGATCGGTCTATGCGGCTGTAATTATTTAGCCACGAGCTCCTCCGTTATAGATTATTTAGTACTACTCAAATAAAATTAACAAAACTTTACACTCGAGTCCACCACACTTTTCATAGAGCTCATACGCCCTGCCGCCATACATATTGCTAGTGGACTTTCCAGGAGGGTCCTCGGCATGACATTTGCGTTAAGAGTGAACCCTTGTGGAGGGTTCCTGGCATTAGGTTAAAAACCGTGAAAAATACGCTACTACGTCGTAAAATAGGTGTTTGCTTGTTTCATGACGGTGTATTTTCCATAAAACCTACATTTAAAATGAGCCCTCCTGGACCCGGCACTGAACGTGTTAAATAGTCTATAAAATATTTTTTATTTGAATAAGCTAGCGTTCTTAGTTTCCGAGATATTAAGGTTTATGTTGGTGACCCAAATTCTTTGCTTCCGATTGTACCTATTTCAAATAAAATCTATAAAACGCAAGCTAAAGGAGCTTACACACAACAAACTGAACATTTTAGAATAGTACTATAACTCAACTTACGATGTGACCTATTCATCAATCAATGTAGTTATGTGTATTAACAAGGCTATTAATAGGATTGGGTAACAAGATCGTTAGGGTTATTGAGAATATCTACGTACTACCATTAAATTGTAAAGCCCTAAATACACTAGCAAGTATTGTTGCGCAAGTTGTGACTTGTGAGTTACTTTTAAAATTGGCGATGTTGAGTTTACCATGGCCTGAAAGGTTTGATTGATGCATTTTCACTACATATCGACTCTTTCCGCTACAAAGGGCGTAAAGACCATCTTGGGCAATTTGGCTTTTTGATGCAGTCTTCATCGACTTTAAAGTTCGTTGGATCTGTGTTTTTAAAATTCCGCTACCGCGACAAAATGGTTTTTAATGAGCGTATTACCATTTAGTTTACTTTCAACCTGTGGGCACACTAGTCAACTTCTGTTTACGAACTAAGAGTGTAATGTAGTGCAATTACTTGCGCAAGTAACTTGGCAAAGTGGGTTAGGTGCTCAAGGGCAATGTGTAAATGTAGCGAAAAGACATCAATCAAATCATCATAGACGAAGGTAAGCCCTTTCGGCCACGGTACATGGAAATAATTTTACACCACATCAACTGTGACTTTATCAAAACAATAAATTCTAGAAAGCGAACGAAACTACGGTTCTATTCTAGTGTTAATTTAATACAACGTGAAGGGCGGATTCCGTCCGGAACCAATGTGATTAACGAGCCCTTAGCGTTCATGAATAAACAATGTATAATGACCTTCGGCCGTTGCTATGCGGAGATGAGGAGAGAGGAGTAGGTCGGTAGATTACTAAATAAAGTTGAGTAAAGTAAAATAGAATGAGAATAAACGACTGGTCATACATTCGTCACATCCATGGCAAACTTACCAATGTTATGATGAGGTAAAGTTACGACTGTGCGTTTATTGCTGATGATGTAAAATATTGAACATCTGTTGATTGTAGGTATCTTTAAAAGGACCGACAAAAAACAACTACAAAAAAAACTGTGCTTTTAATCGCTCCCCTGTAAAATGCATCTTTTGCAGAGTTTGTCATGGATGTGACGTGTAGGCGTGCGTACGTTTTTTGTATAATGCAACAAATACAATCTAACCAGAGCCATAAAAAGCTCTATCAACACTACCAATTCAAGACTTAGCCTCCACGAGTGACGATAATCAAATATTTCAGGCCCTGAGCGTTATACACCGCTACTAACCTTGATGAATGGCTAATCGTTTTACCACGGCATTAGCTATTCTCGTGTCGCTTTGCAGACAAGAGAGAAGATATGACATATTAATAAATAACCAGCAAATACACCAGGATATTAAGTAACAATGACAGCTGAACACGTTCGAAGCCACGCTTTCCACTTTCTTGTTGATACACATCTTATTGTGGAGTCGTGCGACGACCATCGTGAGACCACATTGTGATCATCGGAGGATTTGTTTTACGAGCTCTCATTTGGTGCGGGATAAAAGATTACATCGGTGCGGTTGCGGTAAGAGTGTAATGTTGAACTATCAGCTCTTAACTGTTCAGAACTGATCTGGTTTCCCTACAAGTCGCTGTAACGAGTGCTTTTGGAGATAAGAATAGATATTAACTATACTTAGGCAGAGGATTCGTGTTCGTCGTTATGCACCTTCTTAGTTATCAAAATCAGTCAATTAATGTCACACTGTTGGGCACGGCATGCGATCTTTCTGCGATCATGTGATCTCCGAAACACAGTTTGGAGATTAATTTCATACTGGGTCACATAGATGGCACGAGAGCTAGAGGTCGCGCTCCCGTTTGATAGAGTGATGAAGTCAAGAGTGCGGTTGGCGACAACATACAACTAGCCGTGCACTTTACTTCAGACAAAACTAAATGGAGACGAGTATGTGATCGCAATCCTCAGAATTGAGGGATCGAGGAGGAAGAAGAGTTGGGCACGGGCTTCTTTTAAGATTGCGAAGGGTTAAGGCCTAAAGGCTTCTACACACATGCTGCCTGCTTTGCCGCCGGCTTATTTCCGCATGGGTGTAAGTCAATAGGCGTTATACCCGGCGGCTTGGTTACACACCCGTCGGCAAGCCGCGCGGCAATGCCGGCGGCATTGTGTGTGCCTTTAGTCTACGCTGGCCTGGTGCGGACTGGCGGACTACTAAGGGCTGTCGAGAACTTATTGAAGCACATTAAAAATATTGCTGCTCATGCTTTTAAAGTAATATTCTAATTGCCTCCTACAGTCAGAAAGACACGCTATCGCTTATAACTTAAATTAATAAGTAGGTAGATTGGGCTCGTAAACATTTGTTCTTTGTTTGTTTAACACTTAGTTTTGTGTAAGTAGAGCAAAACTTACTATCAGCGGGGGAGTTAACCTAATTTCGCACTAGGATGTCTTTAGAGGTGGACGCTGCTGCCGAGAGCTGCCATGTTATATTTCCGCTTTATTTGCCTCTGAAAACATTCTGGAATAGATTGACTGGCGAATTAATAGCCACTTCAAAATAGTTAGTCTCCACGAGTGACGATACTCAATTAAGTTCGGCGCACCCTGGGTTTTCAGCCCCGCTACCAACCTTGCTGACTAACTAATCCTTTTACTACGGCATGAGCTATTCTCAGATGCTCGTACCGACACGAGAGAAAAAAATTTAGTATTTTTCAAAATATGTCAAAATCTGCTTCGAAATGTAGGTACACTTTTCAGCGTTCACAACAATTAATCAAATTTTTGTAAAACAAATAAGCATTTTTAAGTGTTATTTTTATTTCTTCACTACATAGTATAAAACAAAGTCGCTTCCCGCTGTCTGTCTGTCCCTATGTATGCTTAGATTTTTAAAACTACGCAACGGTTTTTGATGCGGTTTTTTTTTAATAGATAGATTGATTCAAGAGGAAGGTTTTAAGCTATAAAACTTGCGAAGCCGGGGCGGGTTACTAGTATTAATATTAAATAAAATAGTAAAAAATTACAATATAATAAAATTAAAATAGAAAAAAGAGGGTTGCACGACATCTCTCAAAAAAGTTAGTAGCAAATATATTGCCACTACCATACAAAGAGTTCATTAACTGCCCGATCTATTTATTTTATTAAAGCTAAAAGCAAAAATAGTTCAGCACATTACTCTACATCTAGTTTTATACGAAATATTTCCGAATAACCACTTAGGCATTCCCGGCGGGAGATTATCGCCATCATACGACATGCAGTTATGTGCCGCGGTTCTACGTACTTTTTAATATAAATAGTTTTCGTTCGACGTTATTAGACTAGACTACAACATTCTAAACTTGGAAAGTGGATATGAACAGATGCTTGGGCTAGGAGAGGAATGTGTGTTAAGCGCCAAACCCTTTGCTTGCTAGTGCAAGTTTAATCGCGTAACTTAACTTTCCGGCAACCGAATTTAAAATGAAATGAAATTATTTATTCTGCAACTTATGTCGTATAATAATCTAAAGTAAAAGCTTACTACCAATAGGGGGCCCGAGGTACCCGAAAGATTTTAACCTTCGATTCCGATGCCTAATTGGAGAGGAAAAGCTAGGATATAGTTTGTTGAATAAAGCTTATTTTCGAAACATTCATTATTTATGGAAATTCACAAACCGAAAAACATCTATGGTAACAAGTCCTTTGAACGCGGCGTTACGACTTTTGTCATACCATACCCCTCTCGCCGTATGTCTTATTTATCGGGGATGGTTGTGAAGTGAGAAGTTTCTTATACACTCACACGATAATGTATAAATATTGCCAGTTCAACCTAAGGTATTGTTTACAAGGCGGTACTAAAGTTAATTGATTTATTAAAAACGAAAAAAAATGACTTAATTGAACTTTCGTTGATATAACATTTGACTCATAATACCACCAGAAAGGCGTGTGTGCTTAAAATCTTTCGGGTACTTTGGGCCCGCGGTGTATATGTACAACATAAGTATGAAAAAGAAAAACAGTTCGAAAATAAAACCCAGAAGGTGCACTTAGGCATCCAAATATTAATCCGCATCACTGTTCAGCCCAGCGTGCCCAGAAGACTGGCAGCGTTGCCACGCTGGATGGCAACTCTAATTCTTTGGCCAAAGAATAAGCCAGCCCTCTGGTCACGCGAAGTGTCGACCAGCCTTTGGTCAATTTCCTTGAGGTGTGCACTCAGACCCCATGACTGGAGCGTTTCGACCCAAACGGCTCAAAGTCATAGCAACCAATGAGGTTACTATATTTGAAGGGCCTTCGTGGCCGCGGCGGCAGCGCCAGCACAGCTCGCCGAGCTAGAAAGATGGGATGGACCAAGGGTGTCAACACAATACACAATCTGCAAGTTTCACGAACTAAGCGAGCACTTGCTGCAATTACTTCCGCAATTTAACTCTCTAGTGGATTTGGTGCTTAAGGAAAGTGCTTATGAAATGCTTGAAGGTGGAACCGAAATGATGACGTTGCACGTGGAGTAGGGTAGATTTTAATCTTTCACTGAAGAATGATGCGTATTTATGTGAATACATAAGTTCTTGTAATCCTTTCTGGTACAAAAGGTTGATTGAAATTAATCAATTATAATTAATAACTTTTCAGAATAAGAAAATTATCCCCATTGGAATATGATAACATGTTACTAGAACATAGTAAATGAAAATGACGCTCATTTCCGAGAAAATTGTAATAAATTATTGTTTGTGCTTTCTGTGAATTATTAGAGGTACCTGTTAGCGCTATAAATTAATATCTACCTCCCTCTTGTTAGTTTTTTTTTCATGTGTGGCTAGTATTATGATAGTAGTCAATAATATATAAATAAAATAAAAAGTTACTTTTACATTATTTTAAATTACTTAACTAAATTCATTAATTTTACACACTTATCTAGTTTTCCTTTGATGGCTTTACTTATTACTAATTTAATTAATTTAATACATTTTAAACTAGTTTATTTCCTTCAACTGCTTTACTTATTAACTAATTTAACATAATAATTTGGTTATTGCTAATCATTATCTGCAGGAACCCCATATTGGGTGAAGGCCTCCATAGATGGTAGTAGTAGTATTATGAATATCTCAGGACTAAGACCTGGACTCCACCAAAGCGGAGATGTGCGAAGATGTCCGAAGTGGAAACGAGAAGAGATGTTTTTCAGCTAGGTTGTATCCACCGAAACTGTGCAGAGATGCGTACTGGCTAGACTGTAGCGGAGATGTGTGCTGGATAGGGTGGAGATGTGCGCTGACTAGAGCGGAACTGAGCTGCGTGCGGCGAGCGTTGGATGTGAACGCACAGTTTAATGCGATCTGATACGAAAAGCACCGCACACATCTCGTCTCCGCTGCGCGCCGTCGTCAGCTTGCGAGGCAAAGCTCACATCTCCGCATACCGCGTCCCAGCTCGTGAGGAACAGCTGACATCTCCGCTTCCATCGCGGCATACAATTATGATACATCTCTGCTCAGTGATCTACTTAAACTGAGTGGAGACGAGATGTGTGAATACCGAAATAGGGTATTTGACTGAAAAAATCTAATTAGTCCGTCAGTTAGATTATCAAAAAATATTTGACCTGTATTATTTCTTTTGTTACATAAACCAAAATTGACGAAGATACGACACTTTTAAAATTGGCAAAACGTCACAAGCAAGTACAATTTTTACTTGCTTCTGACGTCACAAGCTCTGCGAGTTTTGATGCGTTTTATCTTTCCAAATATTCATAGATTTAACAAAAGAAAAAATACGTGCCCATTATTTTTTAAAACTCTAACTAGCGGACTAATTAGATTTGCAATTTATTGATGCTGTCAACATGCCTATTCTGTTGGTTTTTTAAAACACATCTCCGCAACGCTCGTGTCGGTTCCGCTTTGGTGGAGTCCGGGCCTTAAGATTGAATCAGTTTTCCTAGCGTGCCATTCGAATAATACGTATGGTACTCCATGTGTACACTCAAGGATTTGTCAAAGTCTTATCTATAAAATAGGCTAATCAATTTGGAGAACAATAGTGAATTTTTATTGGCTTTGTTAAGTCAAAAGCTACCCAACAATAAAGGGAAAAAAGTAACAATAGCAAATGGAAGACTCATTGACACCACATTGATTCAGCGTGGCGTTTCCCCATTCATTCGCGGAACGCTAAAAACCCCGGCATTGTCTCACGGATGAGAGTTTATCTTTTGTCTATTTAGTTTCTTTCTTTTGCATTTTCTTTCCTCGCTTTTTTATACGGAACACTATTTCTGAGAACGGAGTGAGATGAAACTCTTAATTGAAAGATATCTCGCGGAAAATGTTTGTTTTTTTTTGGATTGTAAATATTCTTGTAAAACAGAGAAGTAGTGTTGGATTGTTTTGAATGCACTTTCTATTTAAATATAGAGTGTTATTTTATGAGGTGTTTCGCTTTTGTTGTTTTACTTTTTTTAGGCGTAGGTGGCGTGACGTTCTAGTCTTGTTTGTGGGACTGGCATGGTTAAAAACGGCACAAAATAGAGATGTATAGAAGGCAAAAGGGGAAGGCCATATTGGTCAGCAGTGGGACAGTCAATAAGCTAGAAAAAAAAAATTTGTTTGAAGGTGACATAACGTATTGCATCTGTAAATTTGTTCTTTAATTGAACATTTAACACTCGACGACTTATAGCCACAAGAATATTTGTCGCCCTGCAGTCGCTTATTTTATGTACATCGAGCAAAAGAGTGTTCTACAATTGTCTTTGGGCAGTAAACTACTCTAAAATTTTCGTTCATATTATGATTCACATTTTTATTTTCACTTTCGCATTTTCCGTAACGATAATCTAAATAATTCTAAGCGTTTTCTCCTGACCTTAGTCTGTCTTTAGTCGTAAAATAATCTGCACAAAAGGTATTTCGTATTTCGAGGCTGTAGGCTTAAAAGAACGTGAAGTAATTAAGTGATGAGAGGTTTACCCTCCTTGTAGGATGTCTTCGTAAACGTAAAAGATGGTTGATCCCGAAAAAAGAGCAAAAAGGCGTCTGCTTATTTTGATGTAGTGCTGTATAATGAATGGCCAGTGTTAGAATTCGATTAATTTAATTGAGGTTGTATTGTATTCGTTCCTTTCAGTAGGTGGGTAACAATTTGATTATAATTTGCGAGGAAGAATTTGGAGTAGTCAAAGTCAGGCAACATTACCAAGTTGTTAATGGTTGTGTTTTTTATTTTCTTTTGTTTGCGTCTTGCGTGAAGTGCGCGTGTAATACAAATATTATGTTGATTCACAAAATGGCAAAGACCAGCTGAAAATCAGTGCTGTGCTGTACACACAGCAAATACTGAGCTGGATTCCTTGCCACGCACCGATTATATCTTTAGGATGTTATTTATTATTCTTTTTCTTAGCGTGTCGATGACAATCTACACCGTGTCGGCCCAGAACTCAGCAACGTGTTTAGCACTATCCATAGCGTCCATTAGTTCCGGTGGCGTACAGGTAACAGGGCAGGCGAGGCATGATGTTAAGTGCGCAATAGCTTGCGGAACGGCACCACATTTACAGTCCAGGTTTGAGTTACCCGCAAATTTCCACCTGAGCAGGTTTTCCTTGCTTCGACCAACCTGAGTCCGAAGTCTATTTAGAGACTTCCAGGTCAGCCAAGGCAACTCATGCCCAGGTGAGAGATCCTCGGAAGGGGAAACAAACGGAGTGGGTAGAGAAGCCTTATCTCGCCACCACTGGACTCTTGCCTATGAACGTTTGCCAGTGAGTGGGAGGACACGCTGTTTTTTATTATTATTTTTTATAACGTTTTGCGTGTGGCAAAATAAATGGTCTAAATGTTTAAGTATTTCTACGTTATATTTGACCATTCAAGAGCCCCTAGGGTGTTCAAATACTCGATAACCATATCAATCACATTTCAATCATCTGCTTCATTCGACATTGTGATCGGAATCCATTATATTTCAATGTTTTATATTTCTACACGGTACAATATACGACTTACTGACCACGATAAGCCGGGTGCAAATATTTTCATTAACAGGACCACCTACAGAGCGTGTTAATCTGATTAAAAGGAATTTTAAGAGGAATGCTCTGCGAATTCGCTGAAACATTTTTCGAGATGAGGTATGGAATTTCCATAGAGAAATAAACAATGAGAATAAATTAAACAATAAGAGAGAAAACGCAGAAGTAATTTATGATTAAGCGTCAATTTTATGTAGTTTTAGTTTATTATAGCAGTTTATAAACTGCGCATTTTTGAGACAAAGGTAAACTTAAAATAAACTCTTGCTTCACGAGTTTTTGAAAAAAGATCAAAATGTTCATCCTCTCTGTCGTGTCTCTTAACATATATCATGATCAACAGTCTGTACCAGCCCACTGCTGGACATAGACCTCTTCAAGTGCACACCACACAAGTAACTATTAAATACGTCCGGTGCACCCTGGGCAGTCAGCCTCGCTATTCAACTTGGTGACTGGCTAATCGATTCCTCATTTTTTTTTTTGGCCTTCTTTGTTTGTTCCTTGGGGACCTTTTCTACGTAACCGGGCAGTTATTGGCGAGACCTGAAGGGTCTCCAGCCAATAGGGGGGGGGGGAGTAAAATACTTCACCTAAGCTAACTACTTGTACTATACTAACATCATGACTACCTGCAACAACAGCACTAAGGGCGTCCCCTAGTGGGGCTCGGACCTCGGCTTAGAGCGTTGCTGGCGGGGGCTTAGGGGGGGGAGACAGCTTGATGAGGGAATATTATCGGTGTGATCTTTTTCCCATAGTATGTGCTATCCTCATATACCTTATGCCGACACGCGAGAGGAAGAAAAAGTGCACGCTACTAAGCTAGAGAAGCCGAGTATCACCTCGGCTTCCCTCATCAAGCACTTACACGGTTTATTAATCGAGCAAATTATGGTTCACGATTAATTGATCGTGTGCCTTGCTCCTAACTTAACATGCCTGATTGATATAACATGTCACCAGTACATGCAAGCCGTACCCTACATACAGTACTCGCAAGTCACACACATTTCTCATACGATGTATAAATAGATAAATTAATTAGGCATTCACTAGGCTCAAGGTCGTGAGAACGCAACTCTTGTAGGTACTGCGTACACTAGAAGCGATGGAGTGGAGCGATGCAATGCAGTGACAAGTTTTTGTGGAACTTGGAGAACATGATAATTTGTTGTTTCGTTTGTAGATAACATATTTTCTCTTCCTCCCAGCCATTTCCCAACTATGTTGGGGTCATCTTCCAGTCCAATCAGGGGGTCTACTCCCTAAGTCCGTCGACGAAATTAGGCACCCGTCCGAAAGTAGCCCGAAACGTAGGAGTGAACAAAACAAGTGTCAAGTTCAACTTTTCGGACGGGCAAAAACACATTGGTAGTAGGGACAACTGTCAAATCGTGTTGTCATTCATTCTTAGTTCGGGCCTCGAAATAATCGTATGTCCGTAGGTGATAGGGAGTAGGAAAAACTCGTAACTAAGACCGAAACCACGTACTTCGTGCTTAGGGAGTAGACCTCCAGATGTGGCCAAATATTATTTTACACGGAGCGACTGCCATCAGAACTCCGTAACCCAGTTACTGGGCAATGCCGATATCCTAAGGTTAGACCGGTTGTCAGACTTTCGGGATTCTGACTACCCGTAAAGAATATTCGTATGACACCCGGGACCGACGGTCTTGATGTGTCACAATGGTCATATGAGGTAGTCTGCATATCTGGTAGCTGTTCTGTTAACATTTCTTCTACTGAATCTCGGCAAATGTTTTGCTTGTTCTGCTATTTCACATTCACACGTAATAACGGTATCAATGGCATTATGAATAGCTGACAAGTATTTTATAATGATAATATTATACAAAGGAGTATATTACTATATGTATAGACTAAACTAACACTCAACTACCTCTTAAGATCATCTACGACCATCATTTTGTATTGCAATTTTTAAGTTTCTCATGTTTAAGTGAACTCTAACCCCCTTTTTTTTTTTTTTTTTTTTTTTTTTTTTTTATCGTGGGAAAATCCTCATGGATACCCTTCGCCTGGGGAAGGCGAAGGGTTATGCCGGACTCTTACCGGCTAAAAACCCACGGTGTTCCTACTCCTGACCCTTGGCCGGGGTCACGGGATTCGCAGCTGCATGCACCGCAACCCCGGCAGGCCTCGGTCCGCCATCCCCTGGCGGACCTCTCCTTCTGTGGGGCCTTGCCCCACGTCCTCCTGAGAGGCGCGCACGGAACACATGCGCGCCGCCTTCTCGGGCCTGTTACTGGTCGGGCGACGGGTCCCCTAACCCGTCGCCCGCAGGCCACACACTAGGGTGGCCGGAGATCGTCGCGCGCCCTCCGGCGGCGCCCGGTGCGTCTGGCGCGGGAAGGGAGAGTGGCCGTCGCCTCTCTCTCCCTCTCCGCTCCCTCCTTGGTCGCCATCACCACCTCGCAAAAGGAGGTGACGGCTTCCCACGCACTCTCGCTCCCGACCATGGACAGAACCACGGCCGGAAGCGAGAGGTCACCACCGATCGCCGCGACTAGTTCACGGCGCTGCGTCGCCCACGCACGGCACTCCTGCAACGTGTGCAGCGCCGTGTCTTCCGGGCAGTCGACGCAGTGGTGACATCCGGGCGTCTGCTCCCGGCCTATGCGACACAGGTACTTCCCGAAACATCCATGTCCCGAAAGCACCTGCGTCAGCCGGAAGCTGAGGGCGCCATGCCGCCTCTCCAGCCACTCCTCCATAACGGGTCTTACCGCCGCTATTGCGGCGTGCCCTGAACTCTAACCCCCTAAGAAAAACCTAGGTTTTAAAATAGTCCCGTCTCTTTTTGTTATATGACATAAGAAAGTGATGGGTATATTTTAAATCTGGGGTTACCTTTTTAAAGCATCTTTTGTAATAAGAGGGTGTAAGTTCTTTGTGAGAATAAATGTCTTAAACCTTGTAATATTATTACGTCATTTGTTTTTTTTTCTGAAAAAACAGATGGATACACGAAGATTAAAAAGAATGTGAGTACAGGGCTCGGAACCGGTTAAGAAATACCGGTTAATATTGTTCATAAAACCGGTATAATACCGTTCATCCATTAACCGGTTAATTACAAAAACGGTTTCGGCTAAACCTAAATAATTTAGGTTACCGGTTATTACAGAGAATAGAATTTTAAAACTCGCGGTAACCTGAATTTACCGGTTTTACTCAGCAGACGCACGCCCGCGCCGCCGCCATTTTGTCACACTCTTACGCACGTGCTTACTTGTTTGTGTTTAGTTTTCTTTCGTCGTTCGCCACAGGGAGAATTGGGTTCGCATCTTTCACGAAAGTGTCGTGCGGCCGCTACTTAACTCGAGCATTTTATAATAGTAGATACAGTGCTATAATAAATAACATTTATCATGGGAAGAAAGAAGGAGAATAAAATGTATTCTATGTTCAATTACAACCAAGAGACGAAAAAGTCTAAGTGTTTGACGGAAGGTTGCAATCACTACATCAAGGTAAGTTTTAATGTTTATTGCCGGGTATGGTAGAAAGGCTTACGAATTTTAAGTGATTTTTACTAGTTTAGTATGTATTTAGTGTCACGAAAGCACCGTATGTCCGCAGAATACCCTACCAAACGTTTCAAATTTGCTAGTCAATAGTGCTGTCGAGTAGGTTAGGTTCTAAGGGGATGACAGGATTTTTGTTTGCTTCTTCTTCTTCCTAGCGTTTCGATGACAAACTAATTATATTATATTAAAACTTGATTATATTACTGCGACCCAGAACTTGGCCACTTGGACTGCGTTGTCATTGGCAACCATTATGTCTTCCTGCGTGCAGCTGTTAGGGCTCGCACGGCATAATGTGAGTTGGTCCATCGTATAGGTTGTACCACACAAACAGCTCAAACCGGTACATTCACTGAAACCCCACCTAAACATGTTGTCTTTGCTCCGACCGACCTGAGTTCTCGAAGTTTATTTAATGACTTCCAGATCGGCCATGGCAGTTCATGTCCAGGCGGAGGTCTCTCCGCAGGTGGCACGAATGGGTTTGGTAGGGAGACCCCATCTCTCCAAAGGTTGCACCTCTCTCTTGCTAACTCCGAGGCCAGAGGTTCGACACACTTATGGAAATTCTTGCGGGTTTTCAGCCTTTGTGGCACTGGAATATAGCCATGCAGGGGGTGTCGTATGTCGTTCATCTTGGCCTTCTCGGCAGAGCTCAAAACGGCCCCTTCGGACATCTGGTGGTGCAATACCGGTAAGTGGTATTGCACCACTTGGGGGCTGAGTCACCCTCGTCCGTGGGAAAGCACCCTTAGTTCGAAACCCCACACGTGGTCTCCAGGTGGTGCCAATCAGGTGACAACCTTTCGCTTGGTGGTAGGATCTTTACGGTCCACCTGGCTAGCTACCACCCTCACATTAAAGTCCGGCGCCAAGCAGTTTACTGTGTTCCGTCGTGTGTAAGTGAGAGCCAGAGCGGTATAGGGGAATCTATCTATATCTCTGTTACTTGGATTCGTGTGCTTCATCTTAGACCCTGTCTGCGCTTACCATCAGGTACAACGAGGGTCAAATGAGATCAAGTCAAGGAATAAAAAAAAGTGGGTACGGCAGTTTTACCAGGGTAGGTTTAAGGCAACCCGTAATGATCCGGCAAGTTTCATTTAAGGCTGTGTCCACTAGCTTTGCGTGGGCAGATCGGCTCCACACTGGGCATGCGTACTCACCAGTAGAGAACGCTAGCGCCAACCCAGACGTCCGCATAACTTGCAGAGAGGCTCCCCACTTGGTGGTAGTGAGACGCTGTAGCAAGTTGTTGCGAGCGTGCACCTTCTTTTTAATGATGTCATAATTTCTTCCGAAAGTCAGAGACCTATCCAGTACGATACCCAAGTAATTAGGATGGTTGTTGTGGGCTATGGGCACACCTTGCCTCATGATGCGAAGCTGACGACCCGCTTGGTGGTTGCGAAGATGGAAAACTTAGGACTCCGTCTTTGATTAGTTAGGCTTAAGAGAGTTTTCCTCGTAGTATAGACTTAAGACGTTAAGAGCCGTGGTAAGATTGGCCTCTACTTCTTCAAAGTTGGTATCTTGCGCAGGTAGTGCCAGGTCATCAGCGTATAGGAAGCGGGATGTATTTGGGCTAGCCGATTGGTCGTTGGTGTATACGTTAAAAAGGTTCGGGGCCAGAACACTGCCATGTGGCAGACCGTTCTTTTGCGATCTCCAACGACTACGGTCTGAGAAGAGATTGACTTGAAAGCGACGGTTATGGAGAAGTTCCCGGAGTATGATGACAAATTTTTGATCGCCGGTCATGGTTTTCACTTTTCATATCAGTCACCTGAGGTTCACTGTGTCATAGGCCGCTGAAAAGTCCACAAATACACATACATACAACGACAGTTACCTTTCCCAACTCAAACCCATCTTCTATGTGCTGAGAAAGTTTGAGTGTTTGGTTTGAGCATGACTTCACTGGTCTAAAACCCGCTTGCTCTGGTATCAAAATTGGGTCAATAAGGCCTGTGAGCCTGGGCAGCAGCAACCGCTCGAACAATTTATATGTATGGCACAAGAGTGCTATAGGCTGGAAGTTTTTGGGATTGTCTACTGCCTTTCCCGGTTTGGGTATAGCTGTTACCTTCGCCTTTCTCCAGAGACGGGGAATAGAGGCGGATTCCAGAGAGTTGTTACAGAAAAGCAGTAACCATGACACAGTAGCTGGGCCAAATTGCTTTATTTGCTCCACAGATATACTGTCCACTCCCGACACTTTGCCACATTTCAGATTTCGAATGGCTAAAACAATGTCAGTCAGGATGAATGGCTTATTTATCCGGTCTCATGTCCTTGTGAGGCTACTTCGTTTTGGGACGTTCGCAAGGCGGCCTGATGACTTTCCATTCAAAATGAGCTGGTGGGTGATCTGGTTCGCGGTGACTTGACTGGGTAAGGATAGTGTAGGTGGATCACCGTTAAGTTTCCGGATGGTGTTCCAAGATTTCTTGCTGTTGTGCGTCATGTCAATTTTGGTGACAGTATTGATCCATTTTTCCCGACGAGATTCACTGATCTGCGATAGCAGCTCCTCGCCAACCAAGGTCGTTTCCTCGGAGAAGGGGTCGTGGCTATACAAGGATTCGTACTCTTTAAGCAGTTCTGCAGATTTTTCCGATAGCCCTGAGATGTAGGGTGTTCGACCGGCTCTAGGAATACATTTACGTGATATTGTTGAGACGATATCAACAAATTGGTCGTAATTTTGAGGAATTGGCGGGATTTTCACTAGATCTCCATATATCAACTGTGAGAACTGTGACCAGTTAGCCTTGGAGTAGTTGAACCGGCGCTTCAGAGGGACACTTAAAGGACGAAAAACGGGCTGAATCATACACATGATCGGTCTGTGCTGTGTACGAGGTATTGGGGAGCAGATAGTCTTACTACACTGCGAGCTGATACTTTCGCTGACAAAGATTAGATCTGGATTAGAACCACGTTTCCACCGACCACTGTTAAATGAGGCCGGTTGTTTCGGATTGTGTATCAGCATCAGATTGTTCGTCGCAACCCACTCTTCAAGCGCTTGCCCACATGTTTCTGTGGGGCTACAACGCCCCATCTCATGCTGTGACTGTTGAAGTCGCCGATCACAATTTTGATGGGTTGATCTTGGAAGTTTTCAGGAGGTACAAACTGGAATGGGGTCTAAGGAGGTTTGTATACATATAGAAGTGACGGTACAGTTACCGATGTGTGATAGCCTCAATGTCGTTCTGGGTTGAACATTTGGTTGACTTTATGATTACGACGGGAGCAGCAAACACTGCGTTACCGTGCTTCGGATGACAGATCTCGGCGATAAGCGCGAGACCAGGTATGTGAGGTCGGTACTGAGTTTCACCTCTATGGGTTTCCTGAACACACAAAACGTCACAGTGTGTCATGCGATATAATTTAGAAAATATTCCTGATTTATTTTCTGAGAAACCCTCGATGTTAATAGAGACTACACACAGCGCCGGCTTTATGGCTGGACTAATGTTTGTGTTTGTCATCGTGGTGAAAGGATTGGCCAATCGGCGTTAGTACTCGCTGATTGATGCCCAGGGTGCACCAGACGTATGGGGTCAGAAGTACGTCATTCGGGGAGGCTCCTTTCATGCACCTTTGTTTGCTTGTAAGCTCGATAGGCTCGCTCTTGCATCCGTAAAAAAGTATATTTTTTCGATACTTATCTAAAATAAAACAATTTTATAAAATAAATAAAAATGGATCTACGGCAAAAAAAATGCTAGTGGATTGCTCAGAAGACCCTCCAAAACTCCCAAATAACCTCATATTCTTCCTAGAGAGGCGGCACGTCCCCAGTTACGTATCTGATATTCTATCCTCCATAACATTCACGAATATAGTATTTACCTACATCCCGATAATCCTAAAAATGGTTGACTATCCGGTAAATCCTTCATGTGATAATAAATTAATAATTCATTTTATTTTTTTACGATCTCAATCACTAATCATAATAAGTATATACAACTTATAAAACAACACAATTCATGAAATTCAATTAGTGTTTTGTTGCACGCACGTCACACAGAACGAAACTACTCAGCCAGCAACGCGGTCGAATACAATCTGCTTGTGAGTGCGTATTTGCGTATTCGTTGGCGCAGAGCGAGAGCTTTGTTATCGTAGGTATAAGAGAGATAGAACTCGTTTATACCGCCGAAACTCAAATTAACCGGTTAATTTTGTTCAACAGAACCGGAATGTGTAAAAAACCGGTATCGCCCATTAACCGGTAAAATACCGGTAACCGAAACCTAAAACCGCTATCGATTCCGGTTCGAGGTCAATGACCAAAACCGGTTTGGAAAATTAACCGGTTTCCGAGCCCTGTGTGAGTATTTTTTTCATAAACTCCGTAAAGACGAAATGGTTCAAACTAGCAAATTATTGTTTCATTATCGCATCGCATATCTTTCAGTGATTGAAAGCCTACCACTTGACACCCACAGTACATTGTTGTACTAACAATAGTGAGCTTCTGTCGGATCCGACAAGATTACATGATTGCCCATTCTATTGGGCAATGCGTATACGCCGACGCGTTGCATTGTCAAAAGGGTTTACGACAAGTGGATAATTAATTTACGTTTAGTTATGTTGCATATTCTTTGAGGCATTATCATTAAGTGCCCATTCTTGCAGAGTGTTTAAAGCTTCTTTTGTTTTTAATAGCTTTTATGGTTGTGTCTGTCATTTATATTCAGGGCCGTAGTTTAGTGTTTTGTTTATAACTTTACAGCTTTTGAGTTTTTAGCTAAAGATAAGGTATCGGTCTCGTGTAGTGCCGGACTTAAAGAACAGCACTAGTCCTTCTCTTCCCGTGGGTGTCGTAAAAGGCGACTAAGGGATTATCTAGAGGATGGGCAGCAGCGTTCTCGGAGTACTTTAACAATCGTACTGCGATCGCCAACCCGCCTGCCAAACGTGGATATTATGGCACACCCCCCCAACATGGCTTGGGGGAGGCCTATGGCCCAGCAGTGGACGTCTTTCGGCTGAATGATGATGATGATTTAGACTTTGACTTTGATGATGATGAAGATATCGATGGGCACAGAGTAATAAATAGTACTGCCTACAGATAACTCACTCCTGAACTAATGAGAAATTCTGCTTAAAAAACTTATTACACTACTCTGAATTTAGGAATTCTAATTAGGATCTAAGAAAGGAAATCAGAAAATTGTGATAAGAGTAAGGACGGTCCTAATTAGTTAGGATCCTAATTAGCCGGTCTGGATAGTCCCTGCCTTCCTGACTCGCTTAGTCTAAATCCTAATTAGGATTCCTAAATTGGGCTAGGCTAAAACATGGGCTTTGGATTTGGATTGGTGATTGTAGTTTTTGGTTATTAGCCGACGGAGGGAGGAAGGGGCTGCTACCCATACTCGTATGTAACCTCTGTCGGCTTTTATGTCCCCCACGAGAAGGGGGTCACATGAACTTTGCCATCTAAAATATTAATGAAATACGATCAAATCTCTATTGACGTAGATACAATATAAACAATATTAATTAAAATCGCTTCGTAATTAATATTATAATAAATATGCACACTAAAATGTATCTAACGTATTTAGTTACAAAAAGTAATTATGTTGTTACGCTCATACTAAACAAGTCTGCAAAGTTTGGGGTCAAAGAATTTCTAAATACAGCTTCTATTAGATTCACAATATACAACAATGTTTCAAAGGAAAATGTCTACTCGGCTTCATATATTGTTAATTGTTTCAATGTAAATTAATCACATAACAGATTCGAAAACAAGTCTTTTGTGTAGCCCATTCGATAGAATAATTTGAATGATTGTTTTAGTTTAGCTGAATACGTGAATACAAATTCATCTACAATAGGTGTGAATAGGTAGATGAATACAAATCCGTGCAGATAAATAGATAAAGTTGGTGTATGGATTGTGCTGGATTGTAATAATATTATCTGTGCCTGCTATGCACGTGATAAAAGGTCTTTTGTGAAGGTTATTTTTGCACATAACTGTGTGTTCTAATAAGCTGTGTATCTCGTAGCTAGGTATGTACTAAACATAGTAGTATGTTTTAAAATTCAAATTCTTGTGAAGAGTTTTCGTACTCGGTTTTTACGAAAAAGATTATTTAAATACTTAGTGGGGATTACCATTTTCGGGGGTAAATATAAAAAAGGGTAACCCCATCAGAATTTATGCCAGAGTTGTCATTTATGTCGCTCCGAGCTATTTACATAAAAAGCGAAGGACAATAATAAAAACTTCTCGAAGGTAAAAACTAAAAATTCAAAAAAACGTATTTAAGAAAACTAAAAAATAAATAACAACAAAACTATAAAGGAATATTTTATTCCAAAGAACTAAAGGCATTGACTTCTCTCCACATCAATTTATTATGCGTCAAATGCATGTCCCCAGAATCCCCCAAAATACACAGATTAAAACTTCAGCCTGACTGTAAAACATTTTTTTTCGTCCATTACCTTGATTAGTTTTCCTCCAAATGGACGCTGGGTAAATTAATAACAGCCTGGAGTGATGAACGATGCGGATTAGTCGTAAAAATGTGTAAAACCTTGTTTTGTGGGGAATTGCTTTTAATTTTTTCATAAAATACTAAGAATGCCATTACAGTAAATTATAGTGGCCAGTTACCCCGAATATTATTCGGGGTAATAGTTATCACCATCGTTAATTGGAGAAGGATTGGTACACAGCTGTATCTACAATTTATCGATCATCGTTAATGCCATTAAGATTGATTATTCCATCTCAATGGCCCGTTATCCTGAATATTCACAATCGGGGTAATTGCAATCACTATTGTAATTAACATTAATTTGCATATGATACAAAGTAGGTACCTATGTACATTCCAAACATCGAACATCATATAAAATAATAAGAAATGCGATTGAGATTTATATTTATTGGGCTTTTACCCCAAATATTTGTATTTCGGGGTAATAATAATTACTTTTAATATTATTTTCGAAATACGCCTATCAATTTAAATCATATGATTTGAACTTTTAACGAATGTTTGTAACATTTTGATAAAGTTGTATCAAAACATTTTCTTAGTTTAATGACTGTTAATTAAAGCTTATATTTATGATAGTAATAAATTCTGTAGGTTTTAAATGAATAGTTATTTTTTGTAGTTTATATTGATCATTAAATTATACGATGAAATGTTATGGTTGCATCGGGATTGGCCAAAGAGTAGCTTGTGGCGTGAAATCGGTAAATGTATTGAAATTTAAGCCACCATTGTGTGCAACAAGTTTATATCATAAAGTATCTTTTAACCCGACTTCAAAAAGGAAGAGGTTCTCAATTCGTCTGGTTTTTTTTGTGTGTTTGTTACGTGATATCTCCATCAATTATGAATGGATTTTGATGAATCTCTTTTTGTTTGGTAGGCCATACTTCAGAGGTTGTACCATATAAATTTTATCGAAATTTAATCAGCGCTTTTTGAAAAAATCAACAAAAACAAAAAAAAACATATACTTAGATGAGGTTTTGGCTTGTTCCATTCAGTAAAAGTTTGGATGAGGACTTTCAATCTCTGTTTTAACTGTTATCACAGAAACATTAGCCAAGAACAAAGAAGGTTGTAGTATTTGTAAGGAGCTGTCATGATAATTATACATTAATACCTATTCTTTTAAACCGTATAATTTATGGCACTAAAACGAATATAATAAAAAACTTTAAATAAAAGTAAAAATCGACTTCAAAAAAACAAAAAAAAAGTGAAATAATTAGCATATATAAAATTAACAGTTTCAGAAGTCGGTGCAATTCTACACTGAAACAAATAAAAGCCACCGACTTCTGAAACTGTTAATTTTGTATTATGCTAATTATTTCACTCTTTTTTAGTTTTTTTGAAGTCGGTTTTTACTTTTGTTTGATTAGACATTTATTATGTACGAGCCAAACATTATGGCTGGAAAGGCTTTAGATGAACTGACTTCTTTAAGGGTTTTAGACGCTATTGGGCTGCCCCATCTACATAAATCAATGACTTGACTGTACTTTCATTTTTAATCGACTTCCAAAAAAGGAGGAGGCTCTCAAAAAGAGGTGTATTTAAAAAAAAAATGTATTGCAATATCGTCTACAATTTTGTAAACCAATTTTACCGAAGTTCTCGACTTTGTTCTAGCTCTCTATTTTAACTCTTTTCAGTTTATTTCTTAAAGATGGTTGTTCTTTTTAGGGTTCTGTACCCAAAGGGTGAAACGTCTGTCCGTCTGTCACCAGGCTGTATCTCATGAACAGTGATAGTTAGACGATTGAAATTTTCAGAGATGGTGTATTTATATTGCCGCTATAACAACAAATACAAAAAAAAAACGAATAAAATAAATATTTAAGGGGGCTCCCATACAACAAACGTGATTTTTTTGCCGTTTTTATAGATAATGGTACCGAGCCGATTTTTTTGAAGTAATTTTATATAATTATAATCTAAAAAATCTTTTGTTAAAATACATATATGTATAATGTACATCTATACTTATTATTTAGATATTTTCAGGGGCGGTACGCGCCGCAATTTTCAACAGATAATGAAATCTAACTTTAATGGCACCGTTGTTTACCGAACTCGGAGCTATCACAAATTAATTTTGTTCGCCAATAAAATGCCTGATATCTTTTTAACGTTGAAAGTTTAAATTTTCTATTAGATGAGGTATTTTTCTTCATAAAAATCACTGATGTCGATGAACGCAAGAAAACATAAAACTTGGAGATTATTTTCCTATTCATAAAATATTTTTTCTTTTAGAACTGAGCAGAAAATGAACCGGATCGAAATCGGATACTTAATTGTCACCGAACTTTTTTTTTCTCTTTAGATATTTTAGCGGAGGCAACAGGTTTGTTTTTGCTTTACATAAGTAATAATAAGTATGCATAGCGTATTTTAAAACGTTTTCGGCTAGAAATACCTTTGTATTTTTGCTATTATTGATATCAGGATTTAGGTTTATAGGTACTTAGCGCGAGATTCACAGAGCGCACTTAGACTTTATTAAGTAAAGTAAGCGTTTCTTATAAATATGAACATTATTCGCATACAATTAATGTTTATAGTTTTATCGCTAATCGCTTATTCACATTTGCTTATACGAATATGAAGATTATGTGTATAACAATAAGGAACATTGTTTATATAACATATTCGTATGAAACGTTTACTTTACTTAGCAAAGTAAAGTCTAATTGCGGTCTGTAAATCTCGCCCTTACAGCAAGCGACAATAGATGGCACTTAACAAAATATTGAGTTTTTTATTAGCGCACTAGCAGTCGCTCAACAGAATCTTAAAAGCAATGACTATATATGAATAGATGTAACGGTTGTTCTGAAAGATAATCTTAATTAAACAAGAAGCATTATATTCTCGTCAAGTCAAACTTTTACTTTTTGATCAAGAAACTTTACTTACAATCTCACTCATTTCCATACCCAACAATACAGTAAGATTATAATCAGTATTCACAAGCATATCCTAATTTAAGTCTGAAAACAATACAATAACTAGTTTCCCAACTTAACTGTCCGTTGCAATGTTAAGTAATTAAGTTAAAACTGAGACTTAGTTAAGTTAGTTTACTTTGTAAAGTATTTCTATCAAAACTTTGTTTTAGTCTGCCTTTCTTCGGCCTGCTTTTGTTTACATTATAAATCGATTAAAATTTAAAACAAATTAGGAAGTTTGATTTTCTAAAAGATTTATAATTATTTTTCTAAGATATTGAGGGACAACAATGCAAAGTATACTTTTCTCGGAATAATAGAATTAGGTTTTTGTGACATAAACTTCAGGTTGTTGACGTAATATTTAGAATCAATAAATCTATACTCTGTTCAAAGAAAGATGAGCCCTGACATAGCGATCATCTCATAAACTCTAGCCGTAAGGAGTCTGCTATCGAAAAAACGTAAACGATATCATAAAAACGTTTTGTTTTTGTTTTTTTAATATTTGCTATTCTTTGTATCGTAACGTTTTGCAGAAAACCCCCAGGACTCACCTTATGTTGAAAAGGGTATAATCGACCAATCGCTGTCTACAGGTACACATTTCAACATAGTACTTGTAGACATAATCAAATTAGATGTTGGTCTTGTCAAGAAGGGTTAAAAAAAATTAAACAATTTCAATCTCTAGGACAGACCTACAGAGTAAAGCTTGTTTGGCGATATTTTCAAATTACGTATTCGATTTAAACTATAAATATTTCTAATAGAATACCAGTAGGTAAATATAAAAATGTACTCACCTATGAAACCCGTCCAATGATGCCTGGATAACATTTTCAGGTTCTGACTTCAATAAACACTGCAACAAATGATAGAACAGGTTAGTGACAGAATTACAGGTTAACACAAATGTAATATTTTGCATAATCATGCAATTTGAATAATAGGTACAACACGTTATATTATGAACAAGCTGTTGAATATCCCGTTACAGTACAACAGCCATAAGTTATGCGTTTCGGCAATCTTCGTGTTTACGAATTTGTAGTATTTGTACGATCTATTAGCAAATTTTGAGAGGGCTCCATAAAGTTCTCAATGATGAGTGTCCGCCAACCCACACCACGCCAGTGTGAGGGACTAAGGCTTAAACTAGGCTTGCCAACCGTCCCACGAGGGCCGAGACGTCCCGTTTCTAGAGCTTTAGAGGATGCGTCCCGCGAAAGACGTGTGCGGGACGCCAATTGTCCCGTTTTATCGTACCTACGGCTAAACCTTTCGGCAGATGTCGGAATTTAGTGAACGCATCTTCTGTTTCACTAGAAAAGTGGAGATCACGACCGTGAGTCTCGCGTCGATCGAACACCATATTATATTTCCAATTTTTTTTCAACTTTTGTTATGTTGTAAGTCTTGTGCTTGTTTTGCCAAAGTAAAACATTGAATAAAACTATTTAAAATAATTTCTAATTCTTTTTTTCGCCTCCTTATACTTTGACAGTTGGGTCCCGCTTTTTTTTGCCACGTCCTGCATTTTGATTGCCAAAGTCCCGGTAAATTCATACATTAAGGTTGGCAAGCCTAGCTTAAACACTTCTTGGGACAGTAATAGGCTAATAAAGTGACTTATTGAGAATTGATCGCAAACCGAAGTTATATTATAAGTCACACGAAGAAAGATTGACCGGGTCGCATAATTTCTACAAATTCGGGCAAAATCGGAAATTCCGCCTGGCTCTCTACCACCCTTATTGTTAAAGTCAAGTAGTTTACTATGTTTCATCGTGTGTATGTGAGAGCTAGAGGGTTATAGGAGAATCTCTCAACACTTACGGCTTTCGATGGTTATATTTATAAGAAATAAAACCGCCCAAGTGCGAGTCGGACCCGCGCACGAAGGGTTTCGCACCATTATCTATAAAAACGGCAAAAAAATCACGTTTGTTGTATGGGAGCGAGCCCCCTTAAATATCTATTTTATTCTGTTTTTTAGTATTTGTTGTCATAGCGGCAACAGAAATACATCGTCTGTGATTGCAACTGTCTAACTATCACGGTTCATGAGATACAACCTGGTGACAGACGGACAGACGGACGGACAGCGGAGTCTTAGTATAAGGGTTCCGGTTTACCCTTTGGGTACGGAATCCTAAAAAAGGAAAATAGAATTGGCTCCCAGCTCCAGCAGTAAGATAAACTTCTGCAAATCTGTCTGTTAAGTAACACAGGCATCCCAATCAGACATTGTAATTGCATTTCATTTGGTGTCCGCACAGGCATTGATCACAAACTGCCCATAATGATACCTTTGTAACGACATAGGTACGTATACTATAGTACTCAATCCTGCCTTTGAAATAAGACCGAATATTGAATGAACTTGTAGTGTTGGATATTGAAACGTATTTCCAGTGACATGAAATGTAGATACATTGGGGTAATATTTAGTTTATATTGCCGTTCAATTGGTAGTAGATGTTCACAATGGTCTAGTTTTATATTCTGTAGACTCGAAGACATTAAAATAATGGCTCATTTGTACGATGTTTTACTCGATCGATTTTTAATTTATCGAAAGCAAACTCCGATTAAAGTATATTGTAAACATGTTGCTTTTTCTTATTTTTTATTGTTCACAAGAAAATTACGGTTTAAAATTATCTACAATTTCGTGAGGTCATGTACAAAAGTGTTAGCGACACTACAATTTAATCGTTATGGAGTGATTCTATCATTACAGTTATCGCTAATATTGGTATGTCAGGATTGTGAGCAAGGTAAATGTAGTAAATAAAACCAACATAGACTCTCCACCACTGAGAGTACTTGTATTTGGGTTAGTGTTAGTAACATGAACTAGATCACAATATAATACTTTAGATAATTATTACAAGTTATTACAAGATCATAAAATAAGGACAAGCTAGTCAGATATAAAAGGTCAGACTTCTTCAGCTGATCTACACAGAATACTCTAGACGAGTGTTCCGTCGTACGGTCCAAGAAGCAATCCTCCGGGCGCACCAAGCGAGCCGGTCTCCTCCCTCCAACGGGCAGTGGTGGTCCGATGTTGACGTCACGGTTACTTAGGCAGCGGGCAACAGATGGCGCTCACTCCACGAAGTTCCCGACAAAAGCGAGCTTAACTCAAAAATGAGTTTCGAGAAAGTTCGAAAATGCATTTTTTTATGATTAATTACCTGAAATTGTCTTATTTATTAACCGACTTCAAAAAGGAGGAGGTTCTCAATTCGGTTGTATTTTTATTTTTTATGTTTGTTACCTCGTATCTCCGTCATATATAAGAACCGATTTGAAAAATTCTTTTTTTGTTCAAAAGGGACTTCCCGATTGGTCCCATATACATTTTGTTATGATTAGACCATGAAATTCAGAGATATGGAACGGAACTCCTCATCGGATCAAAGCAAAATTCTCAAATTACTAATATTGCTTTGTTTGTATTTGTTGTTGGGAATTGACTACTGGAAAAGAGGAGGGGTGCGTGTCCCCCCTCTCGCCCTTTGGAATGTTTTCATTATATCGTGTAAGGTATCATTTGAAAGGACTTTTTATGCCCGACTACGTCAAAACCAAAAATTTTAATTTTATATTATGGTAATTATTTTACTCCTTTTAGTATTTTTTTGAATTCGGTTTTTACTTTTTTTAAAGTTTTTTTTTTTTCGTTTTGACTATAGTAGGTATGTGTGGATTAGTTTTTTAAGACCAAGTGTTCCTGATGCGTCTGAGGCGCATATTGTTTTAGGAAGTCAATATTTGAACTTCAGTCGTCTTTTTCGTTTATGTTACATTAAGTCGATGGATATACAGGCTGTCCTGAAGTTCAACTTCAAACTGGTAACAAATACTATGACAGTTTATGAAAAATAAGGCATAAAAAATCAATCGTTTTCGAGTTTCAAAGTTACCTTTACTAAAATGTTACCTCATAAATCTAACTATGGAGTGTGTTATTAAAAAAAGAGTATAAAACTTTTTTATTTTGATATTTTTGTAAACTGCTCTATTGAGTTTCTGGGCACCCTGTGTATATCCAATTTCCATCGCATTTAACTTATTCCACAAAAGTTAAGTATTCTCTTGGGTCGTAAAAATTAATATTCATAATCAGTTTCAAGTGTAGACGCTCTGCATTCCCTTTCTCCACCAGATCACGATAACATTTGAATTTCTTAATAAAACAAGACACCACAATAGAACAGGAAGAGAATTAATTTAGGTAATAAAGTAAGAAGCTTTTGTTAACGGAATTGAATGAATTTGTACAGTCACAATGAATCCGCTCAATGTCTAACGAAATAACAAGAGATGTCGTGTATGTCAGCGAAGATTTTGCAAATACGAAATTACATCTTTGGAGAAAGAAGTTTGATTAGGAGTGACATTGATTCCTCTGTTGTCCGTACCGGTATATAGCGGTTCCCTCCCTAATGTCAACATATTAGGAGGTACCTAAAAGCTGTTATAGACACGAAATGAGAAGATACGGGTCAAAATACACGTTCGATAGTTGCTTCCGGGAGCCCGATCCGACTATCTGATCGAATTCATGAAATACACGTACGATTCTTGTGTCCGATTTTTTCTGGACGACGACGACGTCCCGACGATGCTTACGATTCTGACATCCGATCTGATAGTCTGATCGGAGGCCTTCAGATAGTCTGATCAGACTATCGGAACCGACTATCGGAGGCAAGTATCGGAAAGTCTCAAATAAAAGAAAACAATATTTTTTTTGTTTTTTTTTTGGTCCTTATTCGCCACGTTTTCCGGAACACTGCAAATTCTATATGCCAGGATTTACAATGGCTACCGACCAGAAGAACGGTGAATAAATGAAGCTCGTATTGGGACACGCAACGAAATTAATCAGAAAAGATGAAAGAAGAAGTACCTTCCTAGAAAGAAAAATTGTTTCCAGCTCCTTATCAAACGCGAGACGTAAAAGATTTTTTCGGCATATTATTACAAAATATAAATTTTATGTTATATTCGAAGAAGACCAAAGGAAAAAAAAACAAATATATTTTGTTCCCTGTGGGGATCGAATGGGTATTTAATGAATGCGTCAATCTTTGTCCTATAGTACTTAAAAGTTGGACAGAATGATGATGAGCAGAGTTAGGCTCAATTTACACCGCCGCGGAATGCAATGGAATGGAAGCGTGAATTTCGCCTCATGACGCTAAAAGGCGCGCGAATTCGCGGGAATGTTCGAGAATTCCCGCGCTTTCCAGCGAATCATCATCGTAAACGCTTGGCACCGCACTACTGTGCTGCCGTACGTTATCTAGAAGGCAGTTAAGTGCAAAAGTCTACTTTTGAGTTATAAGCGAAAAAGTGGGAATCGTTGTCTCTAATTGAAATAGGTACAGTATTAATTGCTCTATAATTTTCAGTATATTTCAGTTATCTAACCCTTTCAGTTTTTTCACAAAATTAATTTTTACTTTTAGTTAAGCATTTTGTAATTATGTTAATGAGTAATACGATACTAAAAAGTCGCTAACCATACCTTAGCCGCTTTGACTCCCCGTTCGCGCCACTTCCCGCGGATTCCACAGACGGCGCCGACAGTAGCTAGGGGAATCCTCGAGAATGCGAGAGGATTCCCTGGAAGACGCGCGACCTTTTTGGCTCGTATTTAGTTTGTACTTTATACAATTGACATAAAGTTCATCATGCTATGTCCAATTTCGTTGCAAAAAGTCGCTTCCATTCCATTCCGCGGCGGTGTAAATTGAGCCTTAATGGGCTTTGGATGTGAAGTGACTTACCAGTCATGCTGTACTATCAAAAAACATTGTAGAATTCATTTTTTTAGGTTTGTTGAGATCCGTAATAAGGGAATTATGTTATCTAAGTAAAAGGTAATAAAATATTATGTACGCAATCAAATCATGGAGTGATTATATTTTATAGTACGTAATAAAAATAACAGTGCTGTTAAAAAATATTACAAGATAAAACAGCTTTGAATCAAAATTTAATAGTCTATCTAATTTTGAGATTTAAGGTACGAGTTCGTAGAAGACTGCATACAACAGCAGCAGACGACATGTCGTTGCGACATGTCGGAGCGACACGTCGGAGCGTCATTTTTTGAGAAAGATTCAACATGTCGTCGCTGCATCGTCTTTGGCACTACTGATCTGCGGTCGGACACGTCGTCTGCGGTCGTGCGACGTGTAGTCGAGCGACGTGTCGCTAGTTGCGGAAGGTATTTCATAGAAATACATAGAAACTAGTAGTGTCGGAGCGACACGTCGTCTGCTGCTGCTATGCAGTCGGCTACGAACTCGTGCCTTAATTCTACATTGAGATAATTAGATATGCAAAGAATCTAATAAAGAAGTAAATTAATTTGCAATCCTGTATAATTTCCTGCTACTGTAAGCGTTATGTGACTGCTAATAATACTGCATATTTTGATATGCAATTGATTCTAAGCTCTGCATTTTATTGCATAAACACTAGCAGGAAACTGTTGCTAAGGACGTTATTTAATATAATCACCAATCACTACAATTAATTTATCTTTAGTTTTGCGATTTGATGATTCTACGTCAGACTTTGATCTAGATTTTGCTTAAAGCAATGCGATCGGCGAATCCGAGTCATCGGTGCCACGTTGTTACTTTTTGAAAATTTTATGGCGGCATGACTACTTAGGGAGAAGCCACACGACGCGGAGCGGCTCCGGCGCGGCGACTGAGCGGTGCCGGTGCGGCGTAGACTACTAATGCATATCAAAGTCAAAGTCAAAGTTTTTTATTTCAAATAGACCAGATTACAGGCACTTTTAAAACGTCAAAACTAGGTGCACGGTTCCAAAAGGTAGGTTCTATGGAGAAGAGCCGGCAAGAAACTCCATGAATACTCTTTTTAAAATAGTAGATCATGACTATTCATGACAATTCCATTACAGTAGCGTGCGACATAGAATGAGAATAATGCAGGTTAATGTAACAAATAAATTCACATAAGAGTAGAAAATAGAAAAAGAAACTATGCCTTCTAGAATTGCCATAGTAGTTATGGGCTGACCAGTCCCGACAGACAGCACCCGTTCACGAGCATGACGTGCACATCCGCATCGCTTAGCTCAACCATATTATAGGGAACCCAACGACCGGATATACAACGCCACCATCAGCAGGACATTTAAGTGAGCATGACAGACTCATAACTACCAGACAATGGGCATTAATATGATATGATTAAAGGTGTATCATTAATTGCTGCATGATGCTCAAACTTTACAGTTTAGAAAATGATATTATCAAAATTATACATATAAAACAATATCAGACTATTAAGGTAGAGTCTTATACAAATAAAATTGTAGTGGGATATATAAATTTCCATGCCTACCACACGGTGCGGTCGCAAACCGCAGATGCGTTGACGGAGAGCCCGTTCCACACGGTGCCGTGCGGCGCCGCACCGCACCGCGTGGCTCTTGCGACGCCGCATACTATGTGTGCACGCTGATGCGGAAAAATGGTCGCCGTGCGCCGGCGCACCGCATTGCACCGCACCGTTTGGCTTCTCCCTTTGAATGTATAAGCCTGTTTGATTTTCAATTATTTTACTGTTTTTGTTGTTTTTTTCTCCGTTTGACCTTAGTTGCTCGGTTGCTCCTGATGGTAACCACAGACAGGATCTAAGATGGAGCACACGAATCCAAGTAGCAAAGATATAGACGGACTCCCCAATACTTATCTGGCTCTCACATACACCAGACGGAACACAATAAACTGCTTGGCGTTGGACTTTAATATGAGGGTGATAGCTAGCCAGTCGGACTGTAAAGATCCTATCACCAAGCATAAGCATGTTGAGTTTTTTAAATCTCAACACTCGTCTGTTCCAAGCATCTGGGGGTCTACTCCCTAAGCACGAAGTCCGTGGTTTCGGCTTTAGTTACGAGCGTTTCCTACTCCCTATCACCTACAGACATACGATTATTTCGGAGCCCGAACTAAGAATGAATGACAACACGATTTGACAGTTGTTCCTACTACCGATGTGTTTTTGCTCGTCCAAAAAGTTGAACTTGACACTTGTTTTGTTCACTCCTACGTTTCGGGCTACTTTCGGACGTGTGACTAATTTCGTTGACGGACTTAGGGAGTCCCCTGGTTAGGAAATTTAATCATTTAGCCCACGGGAAAAATGACGTAGGTAGTAATCTATCCAGGTAATTAGCAGTATATTGAGGAGAATGATGTCGGAAGCCGATTTTATGCATAAAACGTGTATGTTGGATAGTTCGCAGTGCAGACGTAACCAATGAAGCCAAGCAATAAGCAGTTAATTAAGATTTTCCCTATTTTCTAGAATCCACTTTAAAGGCTTTAGAAAGAAAATTAATATACGTGTAGTTAAAAAATAAAACATGTGAGGTTATTCAATCAAATAGAATTAATTAAAATCTGTAAATAACCTGTATTCTTGGAATCATAATGTATCAGCTAAAATTAAGTTCTTGTTTTGTAAAGAGTTGATTAAATTTTATTATTAGAACGTATCGGACCAACGGGTTTTGATAGAAAAATCTGTTTATAGATTTTCCTATTAAAACTTACATTGTTGACTAGCCTTTTACCAACTATGTTGGGTTCAGCCTCCAGATGCGGCTTATTACCAGTATTTTACACGGAGCGACTGCCATCAGACCTCCCCAACTCAGTTACGCGACGTCTTACGTAGGCGGTTTAAAGCGACGCGATGCGATGCGGTGACACACGCAGACAGCTCGCGGACCGCTCGCCGCGCGCCGCCGTCATTCAGTAGCACTGTACGGCACCGCATCCAGTTCGCGTGAAAATATCAAGCCAACTGACAGCGTTCGCTTCGCTTCGCGCCGCGCCGCACCGCACTCCACGTGCGTTTGGTCACGTAGGCCACTTCAATAGGTATCGACTGTTTGTTGTTTTCGCGTCGCTTGTAGATCGCTCACGTAGGATGACGCGTTAGGTACTAGGCAAATGCTGATATCCTAAGGTCGGACCGGCTGTCAGACTTTCGGGCTTCTGACTACCCGTAACGACTGCTATAGAGATGCATTAGAATAATAGAACACTCAACTCGCTTAACGCAACTAAAGTTACGTAAAAATATGAAATTAAACACACGAGTAGAAACATAAAACATTAAAGCTAGTAAGTAGATACATATTAAAGTAATACGTGTGAATTATAACAAGAAGCTAAAATAGAAAGTAAGTACTATTATTCTAGATAACCGCCTTCATGCAAGTCATTTACATGATATTCTACTTTTTACAAGTTTCTATTTGGATGGATAATATTTTGAGTCATCATTTTAGAATGTCTAGGCAAACAGGCAGGAAACAGGTTACATGAAGTTATTTCAGATGTAGGTAATTAGCGTTATTATAAGCGTGTTATGGTACATAGGAAGTAGGAAGTTACTTCCCTTTTTCGAGGGGTCTTTGACCGCTGCTTATTTACGGTTTACTCACGTGCATTTTTCGGGATTGCCCGACTAGTTTTATACTCAAACGGAACCCTTAATCATGAGCTGAACACGCGGCGAGGTTCGATGATAAATAGATGTTCGAATCGCGACCTCGCCGCGTGTTCAGCTCATGATTAAGGGCTCCGTTTGGGTTCGAAACTAGTCGGTCAATCCCGGAAAATACTTGTGAATAAACCGTAAATAATCATAAATGTGAATGTGTCTCACGAAAGTTATAATACAGAAAAAAAAAGTAGGATACCTACCGACTTGAGGTTGGATAAAAGTTTTGGTACTTAGACAGAATGCACTCTTTATTATAGATATTTATTTATTCTTTATGCACAAAACTAGTACAGAGGCGGACTTAATGCCTTAGGCATTTTCTACCAGTCGACCTTAGAGTGATGCAGAGACCAAATATGGTATTGTGATTATGCATGTGTTCTACATTTAACGTTGTTGTCCTAAACCTTTAGTAGTACCTAATAGTCGTAGCTATAACAATAAATACTGAAGTGGTAGTGCCGAACTGAGTAAGTGCGTAGTTCCAAAACACATAATCAATTAAATACATACAGTTACTCATGTAAATGACGCATAAACATACAAAATAGCTCATTCATCACAACAATAACAACAAAAACATCCAAATTACGTCACACGAATCGGTTCACACTGTTGTAACTGTCGCACATGCGATTCTCCGGCGTTCGCACGCGATCGTTGCATCAGATGATATTCCCCGACCTCGACAAAAAATGACGCGATTGCCGCAAGATTCGCAGGTGAAAGCGCACAATTAGTGCGTGTTGCGCAAGCGATCATGTCGCGTCGTCCGAATTTGGCGAGTTGTCGTGAAGTATGCGGTCGGTCTTATTCCGAGAAAATTGTTAGATGCGGTTTGATTGGTCAGTTAAAGCTGGGTTAGGTTGTTGGCTGTATGTGAGTATGTATTTATGCCGAGTGGGAATATTCCACTCATTTGGATTGGATATTTAGTCTATAAAAGGATTGGACTCATCTGAATAGGTAGTGGTTTTGACGGCAGATGACCAAGTTGACATGGTTGGGTAATTGAGGCTATTCGTTTGGTAATCTATATTCTAAAGGGCGCTTCTTCCCTCGTGTCGGCACGAGCTATATGAGTTCATGCGCTGGTAAAAAGATTAGCCAGTTAGCAAGGTTGGTATCGGAACTGACAGCCCAGGATACGCCGGACGTGTTGAAGTATCGTTACATGTCTATAGGCTCTTTTAATGAAAATAAACCTGGAAATCGATCTATTCTGCACGTACAATAAATTAGAAACATCATTAACAATGAATATTTAAATGATAATCACAAATAGCTACTGTTAGCACTTTTGTTACTAAAAGAAAGAAAAAATGTTTTCTTTTTATTATTTTGTTATATTACACGACTCGACATAATGTCTTTATCATTTTGGTCGTTTTTGTTGTGAATTATCTTTTCTTTAATACCTTTGACTCTTTAGTTCACTAATCGCTGTGTCAAAATTACAAGTCAATGAAATTAATATTGTAATCCCTACTTTTAATAATATTATAAATGCGAAAGTAACTCTGTCTGTTACGCTTTCACGCCTAAACCGCTGAACCGATTTTGATGAAATTTGGCACAGAGATAGTCCGGAACCCGGAGAATATAGGTTAGTTTTATCCCGCAAAACGCGGAATACGTGATAAACTACATCCACGCAGGCGACCTTTAGTTAATTATAATAAGTTATGGTACATGTGGAAGCTTGTATTCAGGTGTCCGTACCTATTCTTAATGTTCAGTTTTTTTTATTAGTCATTAAGCTTTCTTTAAATTAAAAGTAATAAAAAGGCTATGTAATTATCCTATCGCACGCAATCCACTGTAAACAAAGGACTCTTACATAATGGAGAAATGGCGGCAGTCACCAGGCCGGGCGAGCGGGTCAATGACCGCAGAGCAAGCTGTTTCGCGCTGCTAACTCTACTGCCTATCACCGGCCTGGGGAAAGGCCTGCAAATCAGGAGCTTCATCAGTCATTAACAGAAGGATGTATCGCAATGTCATGTCATACATAACATAACAAGACCACTGTAGGGCACGGGCCTCTTCTTAGAATGAGAAGGGATTATGCTTAAGTCCACCACGCTGGCCTGGGATCCTACTCCGAAAAACGAACGATCAAGTGTCAAACTATTGTCAAACAACGAACTACTAGATGCCAATTAATGATAGGAGTAGAGTGAACGAAAGACAAAATGTCAAATCGCGAAAATCGAGTCGATTGTCGGATCCGAAATACTCGTGGTTGGAAAAAGTGCGATTTGTTAACCGAAAATTCGTAGTTCGATTTTCGGAGTAGGCCATGTTCCGAATTGGCGGACTACACAGTACGCACACCATCTAGAACTTTCTGGAGTCCTTCAGGTGTGCTGGTTTCCTCACCATGTTTCCCTTGACCGTTAACGCAGTGATGTCATGTAGGTAAAATTTAGGGAGGGTGGAGATTATTGATCTATCATATGACGTCATAAATACCCAGGTAGGTGCACCTGCCTTTTATTTATGTAATAGAATAATTATCTTGCATTCTTGTCTAGGTTATAAGTTCGGCCTTAGAATCTGGACAAACTGGTTCGCAACTCAGGCACAATTGTATTTAAAATTAATGTAGTAGGTAGGTATCTCTATAAACAAATACATTAGGAAACTGATCGAAATTGCAAGAGCAGTTTTTTGTAAATATTATCATCTGGGAAAACTGTTGACAGTGATGAAGAAAAATATTGAATATTCTTCATCTTCTCTCGTGTCACTCAGCACGAGCTATACGAGAATAGCTCATGCCGTGGTGAAAAGATTTCTCTCGTGATTCGTGAGCTACTTCGTTTGCGTTCCTCAAAATGAAAAATGAGGGAGTTTTACGTATTTCAAATTTGAACCACCTTATCTAATTCCTTAATTTATTATAAATAAATATAAATATGCATAAATTGCTTGCAGTGCCAGCGTGCCGTACTCTAAGCCGAGCTAAGTCCCCAATACCTCGCACCCTTTCCGCACTCAACGATCTCCTGGACTCATACCCAGACACTGATTTGTTTGAGGATGGATGGGTGAATCTGTGGACGGGTTGCTTGAAGATGTGTGAGAGAGAAGTATGATCGGTTTCAATTTTGATTCGTAATTTTTGTTGTCTGTTATATTTTATGTACTTAAATGAAATGTAATCTATTACTTATTCATTTTGTGTAATGATGATTATGTGAGTAGTTAGCGAAAATTGTAATTCTATTTAATTAGTGTAATTGGTCTGTGACCGTTCTAGTTAAATTGTTTAAATAAATAAATAAATAAATAAATAAATAAATAAATAATAAATTATTTTTATAAGTGCAAGTGTGTATCTGACTGATGAGCTAGTGAGTATGTACCTAAGTGATAGGGACGCAAATATTTGATGAAGAGTGTTCGTTTGTTCAAGAGCTTGGTGCCTTTTGACTCTCCTTCCCTCACACAGCGAAGCGGCCGCATGTGGTAGTGCACAAGCGAGCACGCCGCTTACCACTCTCTCTTACCCATCCTCTCCTCGAATGAGGCGTGCTGCGTATGCTGAGACGCAGGTGACGCAGGTGCACGCAGCGCAGCGCAGAGCAGATTTTGTAATGCACGAACGTACTAAGAGCTGCGTACGCTGCGGCGCAGAGGCGTGCGACGCAGACATGCGTCTGCCCTGCTCTGCGCCTTGTTGTAGTACCGGCACAGATTTTTGCGCAACGCGTGCATGTCGACATGTGTTTTTTACCGCTAATTCGATTTTTATTGCAATGACAGAACATTTTATTGAATTAGTGCGTTGTGAACGTTGTTTGTATGATACTAATCATACAGACTATTAAAAAAAAGTTCGTCAACTCGAACGCGTCTATTCTTTGTACTAGTTAAAACTCGAATGTGTCTTCGAGCTGCGTCGCAGCATGGGGTCGTGGCCTATGTCTGCCTCGCCTGCCCTGCGCGAAAAAATCTGTACTGTGCTGCGCTGCGTCACCTGCGTCTCAGCATACGCTTAGCCTAAAGCACACCTCATTTGAGGAGAGGATAGGTACTTATCTACTCAGATTAGCCAGTCAGCAAGGTTGGTAGCGAGTCTGACTGCCCAGGGTGCGCCGGACGCATTTCATTATAGTCACTCGTGGATGCTCTTTTAATGCATATTGCTTTAAAACTTTAATGACCTTTTAAAATTACTAACGTGCTTACCGATTTAAGCTTTTATCGTTGTATTTCAGATTAGCCTTAATTGTTAAAATATTCAGGCCTCGAATATTTATTCAAATAATATGGGTGTTGTATTTTAATTAAACCTACCCAAGGATTACGTTTTAGACGATTAAGGCAAGCAAAAAAAAGAGAGAGTGTACCCTTTCGGATTTTGTTTTTTTTCGGCCATCCGTTGGGACCTTGCCGTAAAATTATACTTTGTACTTAGAGTAGGTACCTACTCAGAACTCAGTTTATTAATAACCTCAGTAGGTCAAACAAATATTTGTTGCACGCGGGAATCGAAACCTATACCTGTAACGCAGAATACTAGTCTACCAGTCCTCAGTTACCAACCAGATCGTCAAATCCATAAAATAAATATCCAAAATACTTAGGGTCAGCTCACACCGAGACGCGACGCGACGCGACGATACTGGAAGAAGCCCGTGATTTTGCGCTGCGCCGCGCGCCGCCGCGATATGCATCGCAACGTCGCGAGGCGCATCGTAAAATCTTCGGCAACACGACGCCTCGCTGCGCAGCGAGACGCCGCGCGGCGCAGCGGAATGTGTTTACATTCGCCACGTGCTTCCGCCCCGGCCCGCGTCCACCCTCAAATTCACCATGAATTCTTCTATTTCTCCATAAATTATGCACCCAAATACTCCTGTGTGATGTCTTCCTTTTAATTTTGTTTTTGTATTTTCTTGCTCTGCCTCTTCTGCAAGAAGTCTGATTATTACAAGATCCCAGCCTATCATTATAATTTCACTCGAGCACTCGACCGAACTGCATCAACTCAACACGAAGTCTGGACGGAAATAGTAGACAAGTTGCCACGGCGGCCTCGACTGCGCCTCGCGGCGCATCGCGGCATCGCGCGGCGTTGAGAGGCGCAGCGCCGCTCTTGCACGCCGCGCATACCGCTGTGTCGCGATGCATCGCGCTACGCCACGAGGCGTCACGAGGCGCAGCGCTGCGTGGTGCAACGTATTTTGAATTCTCACAACGAAATGTGTATCTTTTCGTGTAGAAAATCAAGTTATATTTTGAGTCGCTCTTTTAAAGAATGCGCGCAGCGTCGCGTCGCGTCGCGTCTCGGTGTGAGCTGACCCTTAGTTAGCTTTTTATTAAACATCTTGAGAACACCTACACACCTGAGAGAGGTGCAAAAAGTTATCGATGGTGTGTGTAGTTCGCTAACTTGCACCAGCCCAGCGTGGAAAAGTAAGGACTAAACCCTACTCATTCTGAGAAGAGGCCTTTGCCCAACAGTGGGACACTAATTGACTGATTATGCTTTGAAAACTAAGCTTTAGAGCTAGTTCAGACATGGCGGAATCCGCGCGGATTGATACCGAGTTAGTTATTCATCCACTAAGTGGAAAAAAGACCAGCTTTGTGGGACATTCAGTGTGCAGAGTATTCCAATAAAATTGCACATATATATTGGTTCTTCGACTTCCATTGTTGGAATGAAGCGGCTGTCACCCTACCTCACTCCGCACACACATCGCGCCTGTCTGAACATTTTCAATCCTCGCGGATTGGAACCACGCGGTTTGGATACGTGCGGATTCCGCCATGTCTGAACTTACTCTAACTTAGAGGTTCAATACCTCTGATGCCCCTAAGGACAGGTCCACCGCCGCCGTCACCGGGAACGAGATGACGTTGCCGAAGTAGCGTTATATACATTACTATGGCTGCGTGTCCACCGCACGTCCGTCATCTGAGTGCCGTCATCTCGGCCACCAAGATTGTGAGTAGTTCGGCGCTACCGCTAGAACTCGACCCGAGATCATGACGGACCGAAATGCCGGCGATACAAAACGCATCTACACTTGACCACTACGTCCGAGATTGCCGGTGCCGGTGCACGGATTTTTGTCTTATGTTGGGAACCACCGAGATCGGTCGCGATGGACACACGCCGTTAAGTCGTTCCGAACTTGGTCCGAAATAATCTCGTTTCTCGGTGACGGCAGTAGACAAACACTCTTATTATTGTCCATCAATCGATCATTAACAAAGATGTCTGCTTGTTGCTTTTAATTAACCAAATAGGCTTCAATTTCGACGAAATACTTGATCATAATTTTAAGCTTCCAAGTCTATCAAGTGATCGAAGCCTGCATATTTGATAGCCGTTTAATTATTCGCTTCAGTTGTCCAATTTCTACATAATTTGATAAGCCCTCGGAGCAAATATTAACTATTCATTAGGTATATAATATTCCAATACATAAACAAAGCTTGATTGGCAGAAGTAACTGAATATTATTGGAAATGAATTACTGTTGTTAATGTTTCATTAATGGCATTTTATTAATAAGTAAGAACTCGCTTCTCCTTTCTGAAACAGAAGTTTCTCAGTCTGCGAGCTAAAAATGGGTGTTAATGAATGCTAATACAAGTTTAAGTTTAGAAACATAGATTTAGCTTTAGTTTAAAATTACCTGTACCCGCGGTTTTGCCTATGGAAACATAAGGTTACTGTTCATATCCACCACACTATCAGTCCTGATCGGATCTATCCAGTAGCACTGCCGTGAAGCTCAATCATAATGCACACACAGAAATTCTAAAAACTACATTTTTAGCATCAGTATCGTTCCTAGCATGTGTTGCACTTACTTTTTTCCAAAAATGATATAATATATTTCGTTCATTGATACCGCATCGTAAAGAACTGCAAGTGGAATGTACATCCAATCTACGCAGTTGCATTGACTTCAAAGTACATTTGGCAGTTGCAGATGCGCTCGGTATGCAGTAGGTACGTTTTTTTTGGCCTTTACAAATCCAACGAAATATGATTCACCAAATTAATATGGCTTATGTTTAACTTACCACCAGATATAGTAACATATAACAGACAAAAATAGTAAATGATTACCAAAATTAAATCCGCATTTTAATATAACATTACAACCAAAGTTTTAACATCTCGCTATCCTATTAATTAAAGCAAAACGACTCCAAATAAATCATTGAAAATCCAAAAGTAGTAAATGTTGTAGTTACTGAACACCAAATTGTCACTTGCTTGAGTTTCCAAAGTAGAGTTAAAGTAGAGTAGGCGGGGCTCCTATTTCTGTCTGCAGGGTTTAAAGTAACCTAACACGAAGGGAATGACGGGGGCTTCGTTCGCTCGCTTCGCTCGCTCACTCTAGCCCCCGTCATCCCCTTCGAACCTAACCTATCCGTGTCGGGGTGCCACGGGGGTGCTTAGGCAGAAATAGCGCATTAATTTGCTCGCTAAGATTTGGTGATCATACATTTGGTGTTCGAATACAATTTGAAGTGCAGTTGTGACTAAAATAGCTAGTACTATTGTAATTTTAGACTTTATTTTTTTGGTGTCAAGTATATATTTTTGGTAAAAGAACTAAGGATATCAAAGTATTTTATGGTGGTCATTATATTTAACAACAATTAATATGACGTTATTATTCCTCCTTGGTCTATATTACAACATGATAGTAGGCTAGGTACCTAGCCTACTATCATACGGAACTCATCGGCTATTCTTAATTAAATCACAGGGTAAAAACTTTGATAAAAGACTGTAAACAACATAGTCCTTTAATAACGCGAGTATAAGCTATGGTAATTAAGTTTAAAAATAAATGTGGGCTTCAGGCTTCGGTTAATGTTGTGACAATGTCGATATTTTGGTTTGGTTTGTAAATACAAGATGATTCTTTTCCTTGGCACTGATAGTAAATAAAAAATATTATTGCTGCTTTTTGTATTCTTGTAACTTGTGTAAGTAAGTTCGACTCGCGACCTCGCCGCGTGATCAGCTCATGATTAAAAGGGCTCCGTTTGGGTCCGAAACTAGTCGGGCAATCCCGAAAAATGCATGTGAGTAAACCGTAAATAATTTATTTATTTATTAAGGTACACCAACAGCTTCTGTATACAAATTTCAAATTACAGTAGGTAACAATTAGTTGTGGTCTTATACAGTTACCAATAATAGATGAACCAACATTCTCAAATACAAGTGACAACCTAAGCTAAAAACTAAATGTACTAAAAATAAAACTAAATACCTAATCATAAATGAACTTAAAAATTAAATAATCATAAATATGAACTTGTGTAAGTCTATTTATTAATTATTACCCAATAAAATACTAATGATTAGACGAATACGATTTTAAAATCACTATTTCAATGCACACGAGGCTTTTAGTTATTTGGCATTATAATTAATATTATGTAAATCTGCTGTCAGGAAAATGTGATTTTCTGTCTCTACAAATGTATTTACATTTACATCTTTTAATTTGCAAACAAAATCAATATGGTGGCAGCGCATGAGATATGGGAATGTAAGAAGAATAGAGTGACAACTGTGCGAGGGAGAGAGCATGACAAACAAGAGGGAGAGAGAAGAAGATGAGAGACGAGTAAAAGACGTGTTAGAGTCAGTGTTCAAAAAATATTTAAATAAAAGAAGTTATCCGGAATATTCACTGTTCTCATTTACTCAGTTCCCATTGATCTGCTTTTTATCGATAAAAGGTTTCGGTATTTTTCACAACACTACAACACTTTGTTAAAGGAAATTTCGTGGCCAGGCTCAAAGGTGCCTTTGTGCACCAACTTGGCAGCTTGTCCAAGCAATAATCTGAAGGGCGTACTCTGTCAATAAAATGTTATTTCGAACTTGGCCCCTTTATTTTAAACTTGGCAAGTCTTTGTCTTCGTTGTGATAACGTTGAGATGTGCTAAGTGTTGTTCGGGGTTATTTACTTGTTTTGTTAGGTCGTAAGTTTTATAAGTGGGGTCTAAATAAATTAGTATAAAGGTCATGGCACACTATACCTACCGGCACCGCAACGGCACCGCTCCAACCCAGCAATTAACTTGTCATTCAAATTAGGGCATTAAATCGTGTGTCGTATAATATATTTCATAATGTCAATATGAAAAAGCCAACGGCGAGCAGTCAGCGCAGTTGCCGCTACCATACATCTCAACTCAGAGCCCGCGCGCTGTGAGCGAGCGTACCGCGTGCTTACTGCGCGCCGACTACGAGTCACCAGAGTTTCTTTCTTTCTTTCTAACTACTGTGTTCGCGGTGACAGCAAGCTTGCACCTCGCAGCGCGCGGACTGCGAGCTTGCACCTCGCGGATGACGCGTGGTTAGCGCGCTGGCGGCTAGCCGTAGCCTAGATTCGAGGCGACGCGGCGACGCCGTGCTGCAGCTGTGCAGTTGCGGTGCCGGTATAATATACCATGACCTTAGGTAGGTTAGGATTGTCGTGGTGGCCCGAAAGTTACAGACAAACCCAGGCATGTACCAATGTGACTTTTAAAATTTTATATACAAGGTTAGTCGGAAAGGGGGTACTAATCCGAAGCCCACGTATAGTATCGCTGATGACTGTTTGAAAGCAAGTGTTAAAATTTCAAAATTCGATAAAAAAAAATCCCAATAAATTGATTTTTATCACGAAGCTTGCTTCGTGATTTTTATTTTAGCTTTTTCAAAAATTGTTCATCCCTGCTTTAGTTACAAATTCAGAAAGAGGGTGCTTCTAATTCATGACCCCAAATATGACCTAAAATGTAAACACAGCTGATCATAACTGGGGATAGATAGATTTTAGAGACTTTTTTTTGAGATTTTTGAACAACTGTTTCTCTTAAACTATTGGCTTTTGGGAAAAGTTGTAGAACAAAAGTTATTCATTATTATGTGTACTGTTACCCTTTCGGATTAGTACCCCCTTTCTGACTAACCTTGTATACTTTCTTAGTTAATCTAAGACGCCACTGACATACGGCGAAGGAAAACATCGTGAGGAAACCTGGAGTTAATGGTCTGAAATCGCCAACCCGCAGTGAGCAAGCGTGGTGAACAACGCTCGTTCCTTCTCTGTATGAGAAGAGGCCTTTGTCCAGCAGTGGGACAGTTACAGGCTAATATTTATTTTTTATTTATTTAGGTTAGGGTTGGGCGATAACGTTTTTCTATCAGTGCAGTGCCTTCCACGTGAAAATTTCCATTTCAAATGCAATTGGAATTTATTTTAGTTTCCACGAAATGGAAATTTTTGTTTTGTATTTTCTGTTGTATGATGGTGTTTGAGAACTAAAACCTAATTGGATTTCAATGAAATATATTGATATTGTTGGTACATTTTCATGAATTGTGGTTAAAATTGTTTTTGTCCATAGTTTATACAATAGTAACGTAAGCGGTCAAAATTGCTTTGTGCTTTATTATGTGTCGAAGATTATTTATTATTTGTCTATTACTTTTGTCAATCTCAAAGTTTTCGGATTCACTCATTTTTTATCCATCTTCATGGTTTCAGAAAGGCATTCATATTTCTGTCATACACTGAATAGGTGGAAGGGTTATTTTGAAAGACTGATGAATGAGGAGAATGACTGGAGTGGTGTGCTTGAGAATAAACCAATGAATGAGGGGTTAGTGAGAATGGTAAGTATGGATGAAGTGAGAACAGCAGTAAGTGGAATGAAGAATGGTAAGGCACTAGGGCCAGATGAAATACCAGTTGAAGTGTGGAAGGTATTACGGGTTGATGGATGGACGTGGTTAGCTTCATTCTTCAATAAGTTGTTGCTGGAAGAAGCCATACCTGATGAATGGTGCAACAGTTCGCTGGTGCCCATCTTTAAAAACAAAGGTGATGTGCTGGAGTGCAACAACTATAGAGGAATAAAGCTAATGTCACATAGTATGAAAGCTTGGGAGAAAGTTATTGAAAGGCGGCTGAGAGAAGAGAGTGAAATTTCACAAAACCAATTCGGTTTTATGCCAGGTCGGGGTACAACAGATGCCATTTTCGCTATCCGCCAGCTATGCGAAAAATACAAAAGTGCGCATAAAAACATGCACATGGTGTTTGTTGACCTCGAAAAGGCATACGACCGGGTGCCTCGTGAGGTTTTGTGGTGGGCCCTTAAGGAGAAAGGTGTGCCTGGGAAGTATGTGCAGTTGATTCGGGCAATGTACAGTCGATGCAGTACCCAAGTCCGGTCTACAGTGGGTACTACTGACAGCTTCAATGTGGCTGTCGGCTTGCACCAAGGGTCGGCACTCAGCCCTTACCTCTTCCTGGTAATAATGGACGTTTTGACAGCGGACATCCAGGAAGAGGCTCCCTGGTGCATGCTGTTTGCCGATGACATTGTGCTGGTTGCCGAGAGTGGCTTAGAGGTCCAGAGCAGATTGGAGGTGTGGTGGCAAAGACTAGAGAGTGTTGGCCTGAAATTGAGCAGAACAAAAACTGAGTACTTGTTTTGCGATTTTGGCGGTCTCTCTAGTCTTGAGCCAATATCTCTCGGCGGAACGCCCATACCGATCTGCTCCGACTTTCGGTACCTCGGGTCGCTTGTCCAAGGGGACGGCGGAGTAGACCGAGACGTAACGCACCGGATCAACTCAGGATGGATGAAATGGCGACAGGTCACTGGAATTACTTGCGACCCACGGATGCCTCTCAAGTTAAAGGGGAAAATCTATAAGTCCGTGATAAGACCTGTCGTACTGTATGGATCGGAATGTTGGGCCGTGAAGAAGACGGATGAGAAAAGATTGCATGTAGCGGAGATGAGAATGTTGAGATGGATGTGTGGAGTGACCAGAATGGATAAGGTCAGGAATGAGTATATTAGAGGAAGTTTGAAAGTAGCGCCCGTGACAGAAAAGTTGAAAGGGAACCGTTTGTCTTGGTATGGACATGTGAAGAGGAGGGATGAAACGCATGTGACCAAAAGAGTTATGAATATAAATGTGGATGGATGGAGAGGAAGAGGGAGGCCAAAGAAAAGATGGATGGATTGTGTGAAGAATGATATGAAAGAGAAGGGAGTCAGTGATACCATGACGGGTGACAGGACGGAATGGAAGAAGAAAACATGTTGCGCCGACCCCAAGTAACATGGGATAAGGGCAGGAAGATGATGATGATGATGACACTGACCCGCTAATTCGACCTCTATACCAAATACGTAAAGTCGGTATTCGCATACAAATATATCGGTGTAATATTTTCTGCATGCTAACTGTTACAGTCACACATAAAAATGTGTATGTGTGTGTGCATGTGACAATATGTGTGTGTATGTGCGTGCGCAAGTTCGTGTGCCTGTATCTTCACATTACGCTGTCTAATAAATAATTTATAGTGAAACGTACGAAACAGTTGATCGAATTATTTCACGGTTGGGCTCAAATGGCGGTTTCGCAACATTTTTGTCCGATATAATGAGGTTTTTCAACTTCGTATTCAAGTCTTGTGATGTGATGTCATATGTTTTAGCGATCGTTAACTTGTGTTTTATCGATGGACGGATACGTGAGCGTGAAAGTACTTATACGTTATCTATGGGCAAAGCTGACTGACATGAAAGCAACGAGTTTATTTATTTTAGTTCTCTAGAAAACTTACAGCTAGAACAAAATTATCACACACAGTATTATAAGATGGCCAATAACAAGTTTTCACGGTTAAGAACGAGAGTAGAACAGATAGACACAAATATGAAACTTTGAACACAGTTAATTAGGCAGGTTTTTTTTTAGCTTTTGTCTATTGATCTCTGAATTAAGTAGCATCAAAGAAATGTTCACACATTGCCCTTTTTAAATTCGGAATACTATTGCAGAAAAGATCAGTTTCAACGCTTTTATTTTTTTGACTTGGAAGCGTTTGACCTGATGGTAAGCGCACACAAGGTCCTAAGATTGAGCACACGAATTCAAGTAATTTTCAGATTCTCTCTTCACATTGGTTGCCTCAAAATTAACATAGTTTAAAACTAATGTGACTAACTATATTTTACCGCTGTAAGAGACTGGTGCCTGAAATAGGTTTTGGAACAAAACCTGTGGTACAAGTTAATCTTTCTAAGGTAATTAAAGGCCCTTTATATCTCTGTCAAGTGACAGAGATATAGAGGGATTCCCCTATGGGGTATCTGGCTCTCGCTTACACACGACGAAATACGGTAAACTGCTTAGCTAGTTTAGGCTTTAGAATAGAATAGAAATCTACTTTATTGTACACCAAAATTGGGTTTAATGTGAGGGTGGTAGCTAGCCAGGTGGTGTGTATAGATCCTACCACAAAGCATGCTGGGTTATGTTGAATCTTATAATACGCGTCTATTTCCAGCGTGCAGTTTAATTGCATTGCATTAATGTTCGCATAACTCGTCAAAATGTAGGGAACAGCTGATTTTTTTTCGCGATTTCAGGTTTGTTCCCATAGTAAAAGTTGTTCATAATGATGAGTACAGTGACCCCTTAATAGATAGTACACTTATTTATGTTACACCTTGTATAAATGAACACTAAAAACAATAGTTACCACTTTAAAAAGGCTTAGCTTTAAAATTAATCGTTTTCACTTTAATCTTAATGCCTCTAACTTTAAGTCTTCTTTAAAAATAATAGTTTGCACTTTAATTTTAATGCTTCTAACTTCAAAGTCCTAAGCAATAAGAAAAAAAATGACCAACAGATAGTTGAAAGTTCGGTTAGGTTATGTTAGAGCTAACCACTCAGCGCACGAGTCGAGCAAGCGAAGCGAGCGGTGCCGCGGAAGCGGCCGGCGAGTGGCAGAAACGATTCGCTTCGCCGATCACTTTCCAAGTTTCCACCATTCGTTTAATGAGTGTCTTCAGAAACAAATGGCTTTTGATTGATTACAATACGAACCATTAATTTTGTACTGAAAAGCATTATTTTTGAAGTCTGCCTTGTAAATTTTTTGTTGTTATTTCCATTCATTATAAAGTGCTTTTAAATACATTCACAAAGAAACGTGAAAACAATACAAAAGATAACAATAAGCAACATTTCTCCATTACGAAGTCGCTAATCTTCAATCATTTTAATTTCGATCACGATCAAGAATCTCCATTCATTCAAATCGATTTCTTACATAATGTAAACGAGCTCACTGACCGACTTGCGACTTTATCACCACCATCAATATTCACGCACCATCGACGAGCTTGTTAGAAGAAACGAAATGGGGTATTAACAAAAACGGTAATGGACATGTTTGATTGAGTACCTACTTATTATGTAATATTGTTACGAACTGTCGGGATTATGTGCTGGATGTAAATAGTTTGCAAACTGATTAACCTTGATAGACTAGTTTGGCGTATTGTGGCAAATATTATAGGATTAATGTTAATTACGATTTTGTGTGTTATAGCCGGGCGCAATTTTGTATCTAAGTACATAATTTTTATTAACATTAGTCTATAAGAACATTTTTACTAACAAAATGGACACCATGGTCTGAAATAAAAGTAATTTAATTAATTTAATATAATTTTATTACGGTATCAAACTCAAACTCAAAACTCATTTGTTCAAAATGGACTACAATTACATACCTCCGGTTTCTGAATTGAGAATCCTAGGATAAGCATCACTTAAATAACATTTGAGTACGGAGTTGTCAAAAAAATTACAGATTTTAAAGCATTTTTTTGACAACTCCGTACTCAAATACTACTTAAGCATTGCATAGCTCGAATTCTCAATTCAGAAACCGGAGGTTAGTTCTTTTTGAACGTCAATTTTACAATAGACAGCCCACAAAAAAGCCCGCCCTTCACCGCTTCCTAGTTGCTGTGAAGAAGAAACGGCGCAACAAACTCCCCAGCAACACAGTTCTGTCTGTCAGGTGAATAAATTAATTGAGTTTATACAAAGAAAATCATAATATTTTAAACAATAATAAAATTATGCAAATAAAGGAAAAGTAATAATTAAAAAGAGTTACAAAAAGTATCTCATGACCAAGCCTAGTATAACAAGCGTAATAAGTCTAGTACAGTCCCACTGTTGGGCACGGGTCTCTTCTCAGAATAAGAAGGGTATAGGCCGCAGCCCATAACGATGACCAATCGCAACCAAACCGGAGCCAGTACATTCAGATGGTTTTCATTTACAAAAACTGTCAAAATGTTTGATAACAAAAACAAAATCAAATATTTTGACAGTTTTCGTAAATGAAAACTGACTGACGGTTGTGTTTCGTTTGCAGTTTTGTTACAATTTTGTTAGTACATAGAATTGTTATAATAGTTGGCGAATTACACTCACCATCGAGAACTTTGTGGAAGTCTTGTGAAGTTTACTTCACCGTTAACGCAAGTGATAATCAAATTCTGATCCACATTAATGGTGATTTTAGTGTCATGTGGATTTCGTCACGCACGCGGCCTGTCACAATTCAATTTTTTCGTGCGTGGATCACGAATTATAATAAACACGTGTATGGAAAGGCGAAATTCAGGTGCCACACATGCGGGTCAAACCCGCGTGCGTGACGAAATCCGCATGACACAAAGGGCCTTTTTCCTGAGACGCGGGCTCGTGCCCGTAAGCGTGCGTCACCCGCACCCGTGGCGCCTAAATTTCACCTTATCATATATGTATTTATTGTGATGCGTGAAACATGCACGAAAAGGTGAACTGCGAGCGGCACGCATGCGGGTGACGTACGCACGCACGCGGGCACGAACCCACATGACAGAAAAAAGGCCCTAAAAATACCCTATGAATTTGAATAGTCTGTGGTGCGGGCCGTTGTTGCGGGCGGGTTGAATTCAGACCCTCCTGCATGTAAGGCAAGCATTCAAAAGCTAGGCTATCAGTATCGACCAAGCCTGGGTTATCATAATTATTACGATAATGTGGTCGATGGCGAAGGCCAATTTTCATTTGGATCAAGTAGGAACTCCTTCATAACCTCCGTAATCAGGACAAGTTACAAATACTATTCTAGATAATATTAATTTATTAAGTGTGCTGCTATCTACCTACCTATACCACTGCAAGACGAGATAGTCAAGTTTTTGCACTATTATAATTAATCAACCATTTTCACTAGGCTGTTGAAGCTACATGAAGCGAGAGCCAAGTTGAAGTCAAAAGCATTTACCGCCGAATTTATTACACAAATTACAACACTACAATCTAACAGATATTATAATAAACTATACAGTTACACAATAAAACAGCTATTTACGCACATAACATACATACAATCGTTTTTATTTGTGTAATCAAATCATCACATTAACGACCTGTTACGAGTTCCTAACCGCGCTCCTTTTCAAACATTCGCCAACTTTTTATTGCTAATGAATTGCTGTCATTTTTAGCTTACATGTAACAATTAACAGCTATTACTCTTGTTATGTAAATGTTAATATGCTGTTTTTACTTGTATGATAGAATGTAAAACATGTTGGCTTTAAATACACATGCTAAGCAAGTTACTTACGAACGAAATAATACGAATAACTACCAGGTAAATAAAATTACTGTGAGCAAATGCACACGAAGAGATGCTTGGTGAACCACAGTGAAAGAGCATGCTAGGTACCTTATAAAACAACCTAGTATGAAGCATGCATGTCTATTATTACATAGCATGTGTTTTCCAGGCCTTTAGAATTTCGTGGTGTCTAGAATAACCCCTACTGCACATTATCAGAAAATTTGTGCCGCGCGAATATCCTCTGCACATGCATTTTTGCCAGAAATTTTCTGACAGAAATTTCTGCTTAAGATTACCTACGTCAAGTGTAGGGTCTAAATTGGCGGAAGAACTCTCGCTTATGGTTTATTGGCGATATAAGTCGTAAAATAAAATAATGATTACTAAGTATGACTGTTAAGTAACATCATATTAATAGATAATAAACTTACTTCCTGCCACTCGATTTAATTATAGCTAATTTATTATTAGAAAAAATAATGACTTATCAAGACAAAAATAGCAAAGTGGTTTACTAAATAAAAATAACATTAACAATTTACTGTCTCGTTTTTCTTGTGGTCGCAAGCGAAATTGCTGACCGTGAGGTCCTGGGTTCGATCCCCAGGTCGGGCAAATTGTTATTGGGTTTTCCCTGTGGAGTTTCTTAGTAGCAGCTCGGAATCTGGATTTGTGCCCGGTTGATGTCAATAGCCTCGCCCCCTATTACATGGTACTTAAACATAACGGCGAAATGTGGGTGTACTATACATATACCTCTGCCCAACCCCTCAGAGAATACAGGCGTAATGTTATGATATGTAAAAATAACAGAATAGCTTATTAAATAACACTAATAAAAATAACACACAAAAGAACTTGGCAAGTCCACAATACTTGGCTCAAACTATTTATAAATTGAGCACGAAAATATAAAATGATTATTTCAAAACCTCATAAAGGAATATTATAAATAAAACCCTGTTGCTATAAACTGATATTAAAAATGGAAATGCACTTTATATATGCGAGAAAATCCGTGGTCAACGACCGGACCCTCCCTTGACCTTTAAGCTTGTATCTAAACATTCAATCTGCTTGTCAACAACCTATCCAGAAGATGAGAGCTGGAGATGACCTTGCAATAGAATTTAAATTTTGGCTAGACTTTATACATGCACTTAAAAAGATTAAGTTGAGTTTATATGTAATGGCTGCTTGATTTATGTTGTTCTGGACATGTTTATGTTTAAGTGCGATATCTTATCATGTAATCTTCACAGATAAAAAAAAAACTTTCTACAAGTGAACACTTTGCATTGAGCAGCTTCTTACTGCTATGGCAATCTTAAAAGGCATATTCGTCTATTTGTTACTCTTATGTGAGTTTATTTCTTACATTAACCTGCATTATTCTCATACTATTTCTCACATTACTGTAATGGAATTGTCATGATCTACCATTTTTAAAAGAGTGTTTATATTCATTGAGTTTCTTGATTCTTGCAGGCTCTTCTCCATAAAACCTACCTTTTGGAACCATGCAACTAGTTTTGATGTTTTAAAAGTGTATAAAATGTGCTCTATTTGAAATAAAACCTTTGACTTTGCTATTTTATTAAATCTGATTGTGCTTTTGTTAAAGACCATACGAACAGCTCGTAAAAGGAGAAAGGAGGTAAAACCTACATACCTACTGTGTAACCAATATTTGTACCAAAATATTGATATGTGAAAGTGCATTTGTCGTCTTGCCTTTTCCATACAATCATCGGAGAACTGAGAGGAATCGTGGAAGCTAAACTTATTGATGTTGTGTTAGGCCCTGAGCAGACGACGTTCTTTTTGTCTGTCGGGCTCCCGCGGACAGGAATGAACGTGGTTTGTAGTTGTTGCCCGTCATGAAATTCGGCACGAACTCAACGCACACGACGTTCACTTTGTCCGTAGTAACGTTTGTCGTTAAAAGTCTGCCTCGTTGGTCTAGTGCTGGTCGCAAGCGCACCTGCTGAGCGTGAGGTCGGGCAGTGTTACTAGGTGAATCCAAGTGGAATTTCTCAGTAGCAGCCCATTCTGGATTTGTGCCTGGTTGATAGCAATAGGCTCGTCTCCTATTACATGGGACTTTAACATAACGGCGAAATGAGTGTGTACTACACATCTCTGCTCAACTCTTCGGAGAATATAGGTTTAATGTTATGTTGTTGTTAATAGTCAAGTGTCTTCACTGGCAACAATTACAAACTACGTTCATTCTTGTATTATAACTTTCGTGAGATACATTCATATTTATGATTATTTACGGTTTACTCATGTGCATTTTTCGGGATTGTCCGACTAGTTTCGGACCCAAACGGAGCCCTTAATCATGAGCTGAACACGCGGCGAGGTCCGACCTCTCGACAATCCCGAAAAATGCATGTGAGTAAACCATAAATAATCATAAATACGTTCATTCTTGTCCGCGGCAGTCCGCCGGACAAAAAGACCGTCGTCTGCTGAGAGACGTAGAGCGCTGGTGCATTGCCTCCGATCCGAATCCGAGGAAATCGGATCTGATTTAGAGTCGAAACCAAGGACTACATTGTATCAAAAAAATTGTTATGCCATGTGTATCCAGATATTTAATAAAATACCAGAACCAATTAAGGAACTTCCACTAGTGCAGTTTAAGAAAAGCCTTAAAAACTGGCTACGAGACAAATCATATTATACGGTAAATGAATTATTCTGACATTATTTGTGATTTTTTTTTTCATTGTATTTGTTATTTATATTAATTAATACATTTTTAAATTTTCACATGCCACTTTGTGACAAAATAGAAGAACTATTGAAACCACCCAACACCGTAATGTACTCTATTTTAAGTGGAATTAATTAATTCATCATATGTGCATTTCATTTCATTTCATTTCTGAACTAGCTGCAGTACTATTTGTATAAACGCGTGGCGACAAACTATTCTACATCGCGATATCAATATGTGACATGCGGATAGCGGATAGCATATACAAGGTTAGTCAGAAAGGGGGTACTAATCCGAAAGGGTATTAAAGTACACATAATAATGAATAACTTTTGTTCTACAACTTTTCCCAAAAGTCAATAGTTTCAGAGAAACAGGTGTTCAAAAAACTCAAAAAAAAATCTCTAAAATCTATCAATTCCCAGTTATGATCAGCTGTGTTTACATTTTAGGTCATATTTGGGGTCATGAATTAGAAGCACCGTTTCCTGAATTTGTAACTAAAGCAGAGATGAAGAATTTTTGAAAAAACTAAAATAAAAATCATTTTATTTGGAAAAAAAAATATCGTATTTTGAAATTTTAACACTTGCTTTCAAACAGTCATCAGCAATACTATAAGTGGGCTTCGGATTAGTACCCCCTTTCTGACTAACCTTGTATGTATACAACCGCCCAACATCAACCGTTGGGCAGTAGCCCGCCAGGCATAAAACCCGCCTGGTTGGAGAATCTTCCCTTTTCGTTGGAGAAACACTATATCTCGTTCCTCCACAAACGCTTGTACACTTTATCCGATGCGAATTTCATAGATATGCAGCAGTATTTTCTAGTATTCGGATCCGACAAGCACCAGCGTGTATTAGGTATATACAATGTGTCCGGTCATGGACTAGCGATATTCTACGTATTTATATAACAACTATTCTAGTACACAAATACACTATAGGTACACTAGGGTCCAATCCATTTCCATTTTTTTGTTGAGATATTCTGTACGTGTATGCAAAAGCAGTCATGTCTCTCAAAGTTTTGGGCCTACTGAGATAAAAGTAGGCTTATTCGAAGGGCAACAATATTGTCTATCGTTTACATTACGATACAATGGGTTCACATTTTCATAACCTTAAGAAACAGACTATCTCAACAAGAAAGCAAAATGGCTGCCAAATAGTGGGGAAGTGGATTGGACCCTAGTGTGTAGTGTATTTGTGTACTATATAAGTACCTAGAATATCGCTGGTCCATGACCGGACACATTGTATAATTGGTAATTTAGCACACACAGTGACATAAGTATTTACGTGGCCCTTAGAGGCGATTGCATTAAAGTTAATATTACTTAACACGCACTGGACTTTGTTGAATATTGCCGAGTTAAACCAGACAGTTTCCTCATACTTTCATGTGTTGAAAATATGCTTCTGTTAGTATTTACTTACTTGAAGTGATCTCGGGAACTCTTAGTTGCCTTTCAACATACCCGTTTACTAGAACTATCATGCCTTCTTTATGCAAGTAAAAAACCAAAAGGTGATCTCAAATTTTAACCCGAGAGACGGGCCAGAATATAAAACTTCGTCATTGCACGGTGAGAATAGATGCGTGTTGTAAGATTCAACAGAACCCAGCACGCTTGGTGGTTAGTTAGTTAGTTTACTGTGTTTCGTCGTGTGTATGTGAGAGCCAGAGGGGTATAGAGGAATCCCTCTGTCTCTTTTACTTGAATTCTTGTGTTTCATCTTAGACCCTGTTTGCGCTTAGCATCTGCGACTAGGTCAAACGAGACCTAGTTGAATAACAAAAAAAAAAATGGTTTTAGCCCAGCCCCTCTTTTTCAAACTTTCTGTGGATTTAACGGATTATGAGAAGAAGTTTTCTTATGTGGTAACAAAGACGAATCTCAATAATCACCAATCCTGTTGCCAAGCCTGGTGATTAATAAAATTTTAACCTAGAATAACCGTTCATTGTCGCTTCTTGTACTGGCAAATCAGCAGACACATGTGCATGAAAAGAGCCTTCACGAATGACGATACTTAAGTACGTCCGGCGCACCCTGGGCAGTCAGCCCCGCTATCAACCTTGCTGACTGACTAATCTTTTCACCACAGCTTGAGCTATTTTCGTTTACCTCGTGCTGACACGAGAGAAAAGAAGCAGACACAGAATAAGTCCACTCAAAATTTGGCATAGAGATGTTTATCGTAATCCAATCTTTTTTCCTGTACAATCTTTTGAACGGACATTTACTGTATTGATTTCCTCAGAATGAAAGAAAAATAGAAAGCTGTCATAATGAGAAACAGTTGAGAATTACTACTTACTTAGTTTCCTGTCCATGTTGTACATAAGTCAATGAACGGAAAAGTTGCGAATGTTCTCGTAAGGTATAGGCTTGAAACCTGTCTTCGCTTGTGAAGTTACTGCTTAAAAATAAAAATATTTTTATGTAATGTTAAAGTGACGACTGCTGTGGCTACTATCGAATATCTTCAAGCAAATACTGGTTAACTTAGCCTCAAAATTGTATTTATCTACAGAACGGAGCGTCCGTGTGACGCCGGATGTAAAGAATAGCATTACCCCATCTGTTTCATTGGGTGTCGTAAAAGGCGACGAAGGGATTCTCTGAAGGATGGGCAGCGGCGTTCTCTGAGTACTTTAACAACCATACTGCGATCGCCAACCCGCCTGCCAAGCGTGGCGATTATGGCAAACCACCCAACATTGTTTGGGGGAGGCCTATGTCCAGCAGTGGACGTCATTCGGCTGAATGATGATAGAACGGAGTTTTTTCATAACACCACTATTTGTAAACGAGGAGTGTCTCCTGTTATTCTCTCCTGTTATTCTCTCATGTCAGCCCGAGCTATATGATAATGGGCAGTAGTCAGCAAGGTTGGTAGCGGGGCTGACTGCTCAGGGTGCCCGGAGGTTCAGATAACAGGAACTCGAGGCCTCTACAAACAAAATTGTTGTCAAACCGCGTACGAATCCCAACCGTCAGTCCGTTTTCATGTATGAGAACTGTCAAAACTATTTGGTTTTGTTTTTGTTGTCAAACAATTTGACAGTTTTTGTAGCAGAATTAACTCGGTTCGGTTTCGGTCCGGTTGCGATTAATCAATGTTGCTGTTAGTAGAATTGGCCCTTTTGGTTGAAAATTGACTTGACAGACAACAAAGCAAACCAAATAAAAGTATTAAATTGAACTGCCTCGTTGGTCTAGCGGTCGCAAGCGCGACTACTGAGCGTGTGGTCCTGGGTTCGATTCCCAGGTCGGGCAAAGTGTCACTGGGTTTTTCCGTGTGGAATTTTCTCAGTAGCAGCCCGGAGTCTGGATTTGTGCCCGGTTGATGGCAATAGGCTCGCCCGCATTACATGGGACGTAAACATAAACGGCGAAATGTGGGGTGTACTATACACCTCTGCCAACCCTTCGGGGAATACAGGTGTGAGTTTATGTTTAAATTGTCTACAATAGGATGTACACCTTTTTTCACTTCAGCACCTTGGAGGACCAGTTAGACTAGTTGTCTATAAATTGCAAAAAAGGTAAAAATATAAAAACAACCAGTTTTTAAACAAATGGTTCCGGTTTTATACCGTTTTGTAATTAATTTTACTGATTAACATAACAGCTATTCTGTCCAGTAGATATAAATCGATTCTTCTATCTTTTTGCAAAGTATGGCTATTAGAATGTATGGTTTATACCGCTAAGATTTCTGGGCTATTAGTTAGGAAAAAAGATAAAGAAACGAATGATACCATTAAAAAATATTCCACAAAATGATTTTATATCTATTTTGATTTAATTGTCTATGTTATTGCAAGTTTAAAATGAAGCTTTTATATTTAACAACTTCAAGAAATAGTTTCACAATTTCTTCGAAGTTGTTAACTATTATTATTGCAATTACGAAGTTTATTTTTAGAAATACCAACTGCTCCTTCTTTTCAAAGTAAATCAAAAGCATATACATATACAACGTGTTACATAATTCCCCTTAAAACAGAAAATGTTAATCAAATAGTCTTTTATGGTTGTTGTCATTTACCTCTCAGAGGAAATTAGTAAGAATTTAAATAACTTTCTGGGTAGTCTACTCTTTACATTTATGTTTTCAGGGTAGGGCAAATTTTTTTTTGAGTCTTACTTTTTTTATTTATTGCCAATAGACTCTTTACATGGGATCTTTTAATCCCCTTTCGGCTTTAGGGGTATTTTTGTAACACGTTGTATATAGTGAAATTCAAGTGCTTTTTACCTCAATACTGATTCCTCCTTGTTACAAACGATGGTCTAAGAAAAACCCTGGCTTTAAAATAACCCTGTCTCTTTTTGTTATATTATGGTAGAAAGTGATGGGTATATTTTAAATCTGGGTTCATCTTAGTCTCAGTTTAAACCACCTTTTGTAACAAGGGGGTAAGAGTTTAACAAATATTTTATACTAGCCGTGTGCTAGATAGAATTTCCCATTCCTCAAAAATGACGTACTCCCATACAAACTTTCATCCCCTATTTAACTCCATTAGACGACTAATTTTCAAAAGTTCTTTCTTAGTGCTCATCTACGTTGTATAATGAACTCCTGTGTAAAGTTTCGTGCTTCTAGACCCACCGGTTTAAGCTGTGCGTTGTTTGTCAGTCAGTCAGTCAGTGTTAGTTTTATTAAGTAGAAGATGCCAAGTTTTCCTGTATGTGTTTGCAGAAACTATGCAGGCAATATTTTAAGATTTCCAGTACAACTCCTTCTTTAATTCACTGTAAGACTAACTGTATACATATTGGTGCACATAACTGTTCCTAGATTTTCTACCAGTCACCAACTAACGTTACCGTAGTAACAACAAACATAATCTCCATTTTGAGTCCATTATTATACCTTTTTCAATGTAAGGTGAGTCCTGACGTTTCTCTAAAAAAAGATAACAAATAAAAAAAAAAAAAAAAACTTGTATAATATAGCATATTTCACGGTTTTTGACAATGTCGTTTATGTTTTTTCGATAACAATCTCCTTACGGCTATTTAATCTCTTTACGAAATTACCGCTGTCAGAATTCATCTTTAGTTGAACAGAGTAGGTATAGGAGACGCTTATGTCCAGTAGTAGACTATTTATACATATATGCAATATATTTTCACTAATTATAAGCCTTGTCCCTCAAAAAATAATAAAAGACAGAGCTATCAAGGAGTTTTATAAACATGACATCATTGAAATCAATAATTGGGCACGTTCATATTCAAGTCCTTACATAGTCATTACTTTTACTTATCCAATACCTACTCAAAGCAAGAAATATGCGTACACAAGAAACATAATAACACTTCGTAACACATTAGATAATAGTGTGTACATATGAACAAGTAGGTACGAGTAATGAGGAAATATTGTTGTGTTCTCAGTCAAAAGTTGCTCTCATCTGCCACTGAGTGCTCAGTGTGCTGTGTGCTTATTACACCACTTTCACTGTCTATAAGCTGAGATACCTAGCCGTGACATAACGTACGTTACTCGTAATATAACCTTTTTGTACACATGAGAATTCGTAACATGTAGGATATGTGTGATTGCTTACTTGTTAAATTATGTGGATTATTTAATCGTATCTGAGTATAAAAAAGTCGATATCGAAATATGCAATTAAGGCTATGTAGTTCAGTCTTGTTTTTTTAGGGAAAAAAGGTTTTGACAAGTTTGTAATAGGAATAGTTTTCAATAGTTAAAGTAATTTTTGTACCCGTTTAATTCAAAAAGATCGCAGAACTTTGCTTAAAATTTATGCAGTTTTTTTTGCTTACATGACTTCATTATCTATTTTATATAAAAATGAGTTGCATCGGTTTGAATTACAGCAAAAAATACGAGATGTTAGAGAATATCTTAACGTATTATTTTATTTATTTAGCTTTGAAATCTCGATATGTATTACTTGGTCAGAAACCGGCCTTCTAGTATGTTCTATAAAGAATAGTAAAAATTATTGTATAAATTGTCCGCAGGACCAATTTATTTAATCGAATCTCTTCATAAAAAACTACCCCACTTTCTAGTTTTATTAATATTTCAAAAGCAGTAAACATCCTAGATAATGGTCTAAAATAAAAATAAAAACCGTTATAAGAAACAGGTCATTTCAAAAATAGAACAAACAAAACTTACGCGTAAAAAGATCCGTCACCGTTGGCAACACACACTTAAGAGAAAAAAGTTCGAATTTAAAAAACGTTCTAAAATGGCGTCTGTTAGTGGCGCGTTCGCGAGATACAACTGCGGAATCGTCGCCGGCGCAGGTGAATGTGCACGTCACACCACCACTCTTGTTTTGCGTAGTATTAACCGTATATAGATGCACCTTCCCTTCTTTATTGTTTTACTGATGAAGGAACTCCTTAATTCGGTAGGGCTATACCACTTGTTATGTACATTGAACTTAGCCTATTTGAATGGACGATTGTTCGTGCGATGCGTCTCCCATTTTTATTAGGCTGTAAGTATATATATATTTTACTTATAAGTTTTGTCGTTTATTGTTACTAACTGTGTTGGTTTCTTAGAAATGAAAGCAGCAATCTAAAATGATATAAGTATAAAATTTTCCACTCACAACTCGCACTTAAAAAGTGCCTTAATATTATCAAAAGTTCACTTTTCTATTGTATTATTCGACAAATTGTTTTAGAAAAAGAAACTAATGTTCAACTTTATTAATGTACGCATTTCACAAAAACTTCACGGTTGATAAATAAGAAAATGATGAATGACATAGCGTTTGCCTTCACGACTCCACTCCGATTAATCGTATGCTATTATTCATACTACCCTCCTATCAAGAATGAAAGAATTTCCAAGAAAACTTTTTGCAGTTAGTGCATCGAACTTCGCTAAACGGTTTTCTTTACTTTATAAACTACGGTTTTTCTGTACAGATGTGAAAATAATTAAGAACTTGGAAGTTATAAAAGTTGATTGGGCGTGAGTGTGACTACTTGATTTCATAAATTGATAGACGAATCCTCGTATTTATAGATAGTTGATAGCTTGCAACCTATTTTTATAATATGTTATCTAGTCAAATGTTGATTACGATAGCTGTGACGATTAATCCAATATGGGATCACAAAAAAGTATTATTATCATTGACGTAGAAACACAAGGACCACTCATAACCACAGAACTAGGACAGTATCAGCAGGTAACTTTAATGTACCTAGAGTAAGTAATTACTTTGGCGACAGAACGGTTGATAAAAGAATACCATACCTTCTCAACCGTTTACCTGCTGATATAAGAAATCAGGATTAAAAAGGCAAAGCCAAATTACTTAAGTTATTTTTCCTTGAGTGTTTGTAAACTATATTCTTAGAATGTAGTCGGTTATTTAAGCGTTCGCACTATTAACAATTATAACCTACTTTGTTTTCCGTTCCTACAGACAAACCGTGGAAACAGTTTTGTGGGGCATTGATCTAAATTAAGGTTAATGTAACGTTTTTGTAATAAATAAATAAATAATGACCAACACCTAACGAGGCTCTCGTTAGGTGGTTGGATCAAGGGCCTGATACAGAAAGCAGTCCTCGACACGGCGCTAATGTGAGGAAGTTCCTGTCTCTGAAGCCCTAACCACCGGTAGCTTGGACCCTGCTCCCGATGCCAGTGGACTTCTATTTTTATATTTAAATGTATTTTTTTATAGATGTATATTTAAAAATGTAGAAATAAGAAAAAAAGATGAATAAAGGTGAAAATAAATAATAATAAGGGTCAAGTAGAAAATTCACGAAGCGTCCTGAGTTTACATACACCACCAGAGCGCGTGCAAACGCACACCGCCATATACTCTTGGAAATATCAACAAACTTATTTAAATCCTACGTCGTCATTATAACGTCTAATTTAGCTTTTCACCATACTAAGATTCGACTGCACCCATTGATGTAAATTCGTTTTCTTTTCCGCGTTTACTATTTATTCTGTGGTTTTAGTTTACATTCGGTTCGGTTCTTCTTCACAGCAAAAACACTAGGAAGCGGTGAAGGGAGGGCTTTTTGGGGGATGTCTATAATATTGTAAAACTAACGTTCAAAAAGAACTAAGTAATTCTAGTCTATTTTGAATAAATGAGTTTTGAGTTTGAGTTTGACGTTTTTGAGCGCTGACCCGAGGTCCATGGGTTTTTACGTGAAGGATTGTTATTATAATAAGTTTAATATGTGGCTCATAAACTTATACCTGCCTATTTCAAAAGAGAAACAGAAATGCTAAGAAAACATTGCATTGTTGCGTTTCTTTACGAAAGTCTATATTAAACCGTCTAGACTGTTTAATAATAGTCTTCGTTTCCCATGAAACCCTACAATCTCTTGCCTAAACTTACTGCTAATGTTGTTTAACTTCAGTGTACAAACATTTGAATTGTTTGAATTCCTAGATATTCAGGGAACTTTGACATCTTCTAGGAAGACTACAAAAATTGTAAAAGACACGTCAACATAACATTCAGGGGTGATTCTATCATTACAGTTATAGCTAATATCGGTACGTCAGGATTGCGAGCAAGGTAAATGTAGTAAATAAACCAACATAGACTCTCCACCAATGAGAGTACTTGTATTTGGGTACACACACACAATTATTACACAATCATAAAATAAGGACAAGCCAGTCAGATATAAAAGGTCAGACTTCTTCAGCTGATGAACACAGAATGCTCCGCTTCGTCGAATGACCGCCGCCTTTATAACATCGGGTGCGTTGATCCATATCGACGACTACCTTCCTTTGTCAACATTGCCCAGTGCTACCCGCTACCGATATCAAAATGTTCTACCTAGCCTTTTCCCAACTATGTTAGTGTCAGCTTCCAGTCTAACGAGATGCGGCTGAATATTAGTATTTTCCATAGAGCGACTGCCATCAGACTCGCAACTCTGGACCTGCAATTAGGCAACGCCGATATTCTAAGGTGAGACCGGTTGTCAGACTTTCAGGCTTTTGACTACCCGTATCGATTGTCATACGTATTCGTATGATACCCGGGACCGATATTTATTTATTTATTTAATAATTCAATGCACAATGGTGGTACATAAGGCGGACTTAATGCCATAAGGCATTCTCTACCAGTCAACCTTTGGGTCAAAGAGAACAGCATCGAAAAGAGGTACAAAAATATAAAAAGGATATTTGCGAGATAGTTAATTAAAGATATATTATTAAATCTACAATTAAACAGCTGTTCCCTACATTTTGACAAGTTATGCGAACACAAATGTAGGGAACACCTGATTTTTTTTTCGCGACTTCAGTTTTATTCCATAATAAAAGTTGTTCATAATGATGAGTACAGTGGCCCCATGAGAGGTTGTGCATTATTTATGTTACACCTTGTCTATAATATTATAAGAATAATTATGACGAAAACTGTAAATGTCAAACTAGGGAGGCAGCAACTTCAGGTAGTATTCCCGGACTTTGCTTTTAAACAAAATTTTGTTGAGAGCCTTTTTAATATCAAGTATGTAACTAATGGTCAGTTATCCACGGACTGACCGCAGCAAGCGCAGCTTAACCTTGCGAATCATATGATCCGAGAGGTTGATAAATAGCCAAGAGAACTCCAGAAAAAAAAAGAATTCCAAAAAGGAGGTGTATTAAAAGAGCCTTCCCTATTTTAAGATACTTAATTAAGTACGTTTGACGCATCATGGGCAGTGACCCTGAGTACCGCTACCGACCTTGCTGATTGGCTAATTTTGTCAACACGGCATGAACTATTCTTTTAAGCTCAGGCCAACACGAGGGAAAAATAATAAAAATAATTTTTATCATTTTCAAACGACTAAGTACATTGCTTTTTTGTTACTGACATTTTAGAAACAATGTTTGAAAGCAATTACTTTAATGAATAAGAATTGTATTAAATTTTAGTACTAGTAGGTACTTAAACTGCCTATTTGTTCAAAAGTAAAATATCTTTACATTAAAATCATCGGACTTCTATTATAACTACAAAGGATTAAAGATTAAGAAGTCTTTACAAGTCGGTTTATTCATCCATCTATCTATTCTTCTCATTCGCTGTTCTATTTATTATTATTAAATGTGGTTCTCTTCTCTTCTTCACGAAAATGTGTCTCTGGATAATGTGCATAGATGAAAATGGTTGAAACTAGACCACAAAATATAGACACAAAACAACTTTTTTAACTTTTTATTATAAACAATGTAACTTTTTATTAATTACGTGTATGGCACAATCTCCAAAATAAAAGTTGACCACTCTGGTCTCTAAATTTCAAACCTTTTGTTCTACTGTCCCCCATTTCCGTCTGTGCACATTCTCCAGGGACACACTGTTTATATCTATCTGGCTGTTAGTGTATGTAGTGATAATAATTGACGTCTTTTCTTTAACCGACATCCAGATTTATTGACCAATTTAAAAAAAAAAACTTGAGTAATGCAAAATGCGGGCTTCTTCCTAAAATGAGAATGTGTGATGGCCTTAGTCCCTCACGCTAGCCTGGTGCGGGCTCTACACTATATCAATAACTTTTTGAAACCCTTTTTGGTGTGCTCCCCACAATGTTGTTCCGTCACCGTTAACGCAAGAGATAATCAATTTTTGTTTAATAACTTTCTTGAGACACATTCATGTCTATGTATTGTGTGTAGTATATAGTATACATATTTTGCAGCAGTACACCACGGACTATCCCCCTATCTTTTTCATTGTTTTCCTGTTCATCCAAAGGTTGTCTGGTAGATATCGCTATCAGCGATAAGACCGCCATTGTACCCTTACTAAATTATATTGTATAAGAGCTATGTTACCATTTTGGTGTACAATAAAGTATATTCTATTCTATTCATATTTATGATTGATTACGGACTAGTTTCGGACCCAAACGGAGCCCTTAATCCTGATTAAGGGCTCCGTTTGGGTCAGAAACTAGTCGGGCAATCCCGAAAAATGCACGTGAGTAAACCGTAATCAATCATAAATAAGAGATAATCAAATTCTGATCCACACATGAATTCGAAAAGTCTACAAGGTTTGTCGAAAAGGGGGTACTAATCCGCGGGCCACTTATAGTATCACTGATGTCTGTTTCAAAGCAAGTGTTACATAATTCGGTAATTTTTATTCCCATAAAAAATGACTTTTGTTTTAGTTTTTTAAAAAATTCTCTTTCCCTGCTTTAGTTAGGAATTCAGAAAATGGAGTTTCTGATTCGTGACCCCAAATATGACCAAAAATGTAAACACAGCTGATCATAGCTAAGGATAAATAGATTTTAGTGTATTTTTTATGAAATATTTGAACAGCAATTTCTCCTAAACTATTGACTTTTGGGGAAAGTTGTAGAACAAAGGTTACTCATTATTACGGGTACTTTAACACCCTTTTGGATTAGTACCCCCTTTCCGACTAACCTTGTATAGTGCGAGGTTGGGATCGAATTCAGACCCTCGTGCGTAGAAGGCAAGTTTTCAACCGCTAGACTATCAATGTCAAGTTAGACCAATTGGAAACAAACTCTATCGATTCGGAACTCGAAGCTGTCGCGATAAACCCCGCAGATATGCTTACAACACCTTTTGAAAGACTAATATTATTCATCAAAACACACTTTACCAAAATCCAATTATGAAGAACAGACTAGCATCAGATGTATGGAAAATACTTTATGATTGTATGATAACCAGTTAAACTCCTCCTTTTTTAACAGATCAGCACGGAAATAAATATATATGTAAATGAACCTGTATACTTGTCTACGCGTATATGGTGCTTTTGACTCATCAGCTGCATGCCAGGAATGTCGATTACCCTTTAGTTCATACCGCTGGAGACAATAAAAAGAACCAGTCGAGTCAATCACCGACCTTCACTGCCCAGAGGATTCTTAAGGTCAACGCAACAATTAGTATTTACAAGAACAATTAGTTTGAACATCGAAAGAATTCGCAATGAAATTGGTGTTAAAAATATTGGGTAACTGCTTGAAAAGCTTAGCTTTGAAAAAACTAGTTTGATTGTTACTTTGTCTCAAGTAAATTAAATCGTGCCTAAGATGAAAGAAAATATGGAAGAGACCGTTGCCCAGCAAAGGGACAAAAAAGATAAGAAAAATAAAGATGAATGTGAACACCTGAAGATGGCAGCCGAACTAGACTGGATGCAGGAGGAGGAGATTTGGCACAAATTGACTTAATGGATCTGACCACGGCTCAACTATAAAAAGTTCAGTGATCTCTCTGATCGAGGGTAACTAACTAACTACAATGGCATTCCTTTCCGTCGTACAAATATTGATTTAATTTTTACAATAATTTAATTGCGAATTACAATTCATAATCCGCTATTTTAAAATTTAAATTCGTTGCCATTAATTGTCTAGCTATTTTTAGATAAGCTCATTAAATTCAACCCTTTTGAAAGAAGGGGTTTTAATTTTAAACTCGCTAATAAGCCAATTAGAAATAATGTTTAAAGTTAAAGCTGAAACATTGTCTACTTAATTACATAAATCGTTGTTGAAAAAGTTATTTATTTTTCTGTTCGTCACATATTTTTTATTATACTTATACAACGTTTTCGTTTAAGAAAGTGATACGTCTAGATACGTGTGAGAAATGAGAGTTTTGGCAAGTAGGTATTTACTTAGCACAATGTATTCCTAGTTTATCTAAAGCCGAATATACATTACGAAACAAGTTTCATGCATGATGAAATTAATTTCATGACACTACTTTCAGTACCTGTGAAACTAGCTTCTTTAAAAATAATAGTGTCGTGAAATCCACAGTATGTCTTTGTTCGTGGCTCCGCCAACAGTAAAGCTTTATTCGCTGGTATTCATTGATAAATTTTCTATTTTTATCTGCCATCCAACGTTGTTTTGACATTTTAATATATTTTTTCGACTTACTCCGCCCATAAAACGACTACCGACTAAAAAACACACGTCCTATCATCGCAGGCGCTTTCGCGACACTAGTTTCGCGTCGCGTTTATACGATGACATTAGTTGCATGACACTAGTTTTATCCAAAAATCGCGCGCGACACGAAACTGTTTCAGTGTCGTGAAATCGATTCACGCATTGTAAAACTTGACGTTTACACGTGAAATTGTTGATGAAATTAATTTCACGGAACTACTTTCATGCCACCAGTTTCGTAATGTTTTGGCTTAATGGTACGTACACATCAAGGCAATGAATTAACAAATAGACGACTTGTTTGGTGCAGTGGCTGAGCGATTGGCTTCTGCGCTACGGGTCGTGGCTACGATTTCTGCACGGAACAAATATTTGTATGGCCTACAGATAGTTGTTCTGGGTCTTGGTATTTGTGTATGTCAAGATTTGTGTCTGTAAACGCACCCACGATACAGGAGAAATTAAAATTTTGACGAGTTATGCGAACATAAATGTAGGGAACAGCAGATTTTTTTTTCGCGATTTCATGTTTGGTCCCATAGTAAAAGTTGTTCATAAAGATGAGTACAGCGACCCCTTAAGAGGTTGTGCCCTTATTTATGGTACACCTTGTCTATTATTTATATTAGGTAAAGTTGCGCTTGCCGCGGTAACTTTAGGACATCGGCATTGCTCAGTAACTGGGTTGCGGAGGTACTGATGACAGTAGCTCCTTGTAAAATACTTGTATTCAGCCGCCTCTATTTAGACTGGAAGCTGGCTTCAACAAAGTTGGGAAAAGGTTATACAGAACAATAACTATTTGATCTGGTTAACGGTAATATAAATATATTTACTCTCGTGTAGTGCCGGACTTAAAGAATAGCACTACCCCATCTCTTCCTGTGGGTGTCGTAAAAGGCGGATTCTCGGATTCTCTAGAGACTGGGCAGCAGCGTTCTCTGAGTATTTTAACAACCATACTGCGATCGCCAACCCGCCTGCCAAGTGTGGCGATTACGGCAAACCCCCCCTTTTCGGGGAGGCCTATGTCCAGCAGTGGATGTCTTTCGGCTGAATGATGGAAGGTAATATTGAAAAAGAAAGTTGAGCAAGCTTTAAGGAAAAGTGCTGAAATCTTTTTTATATTTCATAAACATATTTCAGAAGTCAAATGAAAAGAACCTTGTATTCGTCGCCTCGGATTTTCATTCGGGGTTAAGATACAATACACGTAAAACATGACACAACATCTGTACAAACGGAAATATTCCTTAACACCTACGACATAAGGGTGGGTGTACCCTGTATGTAAATAAGCATTATTTATCACCTGACAAGATTTTACGAAATTCATGAAAAATTGAATCCGTTTTTATTAGATAATAGCTTCCTAGTGCGAAATGTACGAATGTATGTTTATTGCGATGTTTTTGCGTATGAAATGGTTTTACGATGATTGAGTGAATGTGATGATAATTTGAACGTGTATGTGAATATTTTAAGAATAGCCCACATGTTGGTGAATAATTAGTGTTTCGAAAGGTGTCGTAAGCATATCGAGGGGTTTACTCCTAAAAGTTTCGAGTTTTGAATCGATCGAGTTTGATTCGAATTAGGGTCAATTCTTACTCTAGAAATTGACTAAACCGCCCGTAATGAGGTTCGAGATCAAATTCAACATAATTACGGTAACACGGTAAAAATTTGTTCAAGCCCATGTAGCCATCATCATCAGCCAGCATGCTTACTTATAATTAGCAACTTTTGTTGAAACTGACAAATATTTAAAACAGTCGTTAATTTTTATTCAAGCCTGCACACAGTTATTGTCGGTTTTAACATAAATAATTGACAATAATTCGAACCAAACTCAATCAATTCGGGGGACCTACTCCGAAAATCGAACTATGAAGTTTAAGCTTACGAAAGTGTTTCGGATCTGATATCGGTAGCGGGTAGCGCTGGGCAATATTGACAAAAGAAGGTGGTCGTCGATATGGATCAACCTACCCGATGTTATAAAGGCGGTGGTAATTCGACGAAGCGGGAGCATTCTGTGTTCATCAGCTGAAGAAGTCTGACCTTTTATATCTGACTAGCTTGTCCTTATTTTATGATCTTGTAATAATTGTGTAAAGTAATATATTGTGATCTAGTTCATGTTAATAACACTAACCCAAATACAGGTACTCTCAGTGGTGGAGAGTCTATGTTGGTTTTATTTACTATATTTACCTTGCTCGCAATCCTGACATACTGATATTAGATGTAACTGTAATTATAGAATCACCCCTAAACGATTATGCTGTTGTGTCTTTTACAGATCCAACGATCGATGCGATGGTATTTTGTCTCTTGTTTACCCTACTCCCAAATGTTAACTGACATCTAGTAGTTCGTTGTTTGACAATACTTTGATCGTATGTTTATAAGATCGATGTTCGGAATTTATTTAATTATTTACTTTAATTGAAACGGTCTTAGACCAATTACAATAATTAAAGACAATATTAGAAGACGATACATACAAAGCAAGGGACAGAAAATATTTTTTTTTTAAATATTGTAATAATTCTAATAAACTCTGTCATAAATCCCTTACAATGCTTCTGACAGTATATTCTTTCACTCATTCATGATGCATTCCTCTCGCAGTACTCCAGTCATTCCAACAAAATCACCCTCCATTCATCCGCAAACATATCAAAATTCGTTTTGATCCCAAACTTCGAATCCCCAGAACTCTAAGCTGTCGGGAGTAACCCTCCAATACTGCAGTGTCTACTTGTACACTTCTTTTCGTGTCGACACGAGCTGTACAAGAATAGCTCGCAAGGTTGGCAGCGAGGCTGACTGCCCAGCGTGCGCCGGCAACTTAAGTACTTATGTATCTACTTAAGTACTTAAGTGCCGTTCACTTGGAAGCTCTTTTAATGCACTGAAAATGCTAAAGTTTCAGTAAAGAGAATACTAACCGTTAGTATAAGGTATTCCCATTCAGCTAGCGTTTGAAAAAAAGGAGTTATTATACTTATTATTTAGATTATTTGGGTTTTAACCGGTTGCGTACCGCCCGTTGTCCCACACTTGTCTTATCTATTGTGTCTATAATTATCTACCGTGCTTGAGGTTTTAATTTATACAAGGTGTAACATAAATAACGCACAACCTCTTAAGGGGTCACTGTACTCATTATAATGAACAACTTTTACTATGGGATCAAACCTGAAATCGCGAAACAAAAATCAGCTGTTTCCTACATTTATGTTTACATAAGTCGTCAAAATATTATGAAATTAATAGTTTCAGAAGTCGCTATGCTATTCCACGCTGAACAAAATAAAAAGCATCGATTACTGAAACGTATTTTTTAGAATAATGGCAATTATTTGACTCTTTCCAGTTCTTTCTTAAGTTTTTTTTTTTTTTTAAAGTAATGTTATTTTTCGATATAAGTGCCATAAACAATACATAAATATGCGATTACAGAAATAGCGAGTGATTTGCTGTTATTCATTGAAGTGTTCTAGTGTCCATCGCCGAAGGTCTATATCAGATCTCCACCAAATTTCAATGGAAGGAACCACCTCAGGAGAATAGTTACACTCTCTTTCAGATAAAAAAAGAAATTAACTTTTTTTTTTAAACTCTGCCCCACACTTAGAATCTCTTGTATCGTGGGCGCGTTTACAGACACAAATCTCACATACACAAACGCCCAGACCCGAAACTACCATCTGTAGGCCATACAAATTTTTGTTCCGTGTGGAAATCGAAACCACGACCCGTAGCGCAGAAGCCAATCGCTTAGCCACTGCACCAAACGTGTCGTCATTGTCAAGTCAATTGGCGACGTGTGACTAAACAAACATAAAAATATACACGTAGAATTGAGGACCTTCCCCTTTTTTTGAAGTCGGTTAAAAAAAGGCGTAACTGTAGTGACATTACCGTAATAGAAACCTAATAGTCACACCAGTCTAAGTGTTTCAACACCATCAAATCAACAATCCTGTCAGTTTAGATGTTACGAAAGAAGAAGCATGGACGTACTACGAATTATTTTTATTTGCATACGTACTTTAACTACGTACTGATGCAATATAACCGTGAATGATTTAACAGATCGTGCAGAAATGTTCACGATAAATGCACGTGAATTTTGACACCTGAATGTTTGAAGATTTTGTAACAATTGATAATTATAATAATTGTAAAAAAATATAGAGATGTATTCGATATTGATTCAAAAATTATTTATCGTATTCCTTATTCAAACATATTTTGTGAGAATATACAGGGTGTAACATAAATAATAACGCACAACCTCATGGGGTCGCTGTACTCATCATTATGAACAACTTTTATTATGAACCCAAACCTGAAATCGCGAAAAAAATCAGCTGTTCCCTACATTTATGTTCGCATAACTCGTCAAAATGTAGGGAACAGCAGATTTTTTTTTCGCGATTTCATATTTGGTCCAATAGTAAAAGTTGTTCATAATGATGAGTCCAGTGACTCCTTAAGAGGTTGTGCGTTATTTAAGTTACACCTTGTATATAAAGCTTGTAAACGAATTCGTGTAACTTCTTAAAACTACATGATGTAGTTGATACCGCACTGGATTTAGATAGATTAAGAGTAAAAAAGACTTAAAAAAATTGTTTCTTCCGGCAAGGAACAAAAAAGTATTAAAAAGTTTTTTTTTTTGCTGATCTTAATTTTAATTGCAGAACATTTCGATGCCACGCACGGCAAAGCACGACTAGTGCGATATCGCTCTTTGCAGTCAGTTAATTCGTGGCGCTATAATAAATAAGTCACAAATTGAAAATAAAGTTTCTTTTATGAATTTGTTTTTGTTCATTTTGAAAAAAAAAAACTCATTTAGGGTTAATCTCTGTCACCAGTAGATCACGCGGTTTGAAGGAATTACATGAATTCGTTTACACCCTGTATAATAAAAAGTGCAGTTGTGTCGTGCTCTGTTGCACAAAATGCAATTACACAATTCATGAGATTTTGCCCAGCTATATGCTCAAAGGCCTAGAAAAATAAACAATAAGCACATTAGATATATTGCAACAACATGGGACAGAATACAGGACCACAAAGCTAATTACAAACCCATTATGATTATATCATCATTGCTGCAAACGCACTGCAATCTCGTACACAATTTTATAATTTATAACCCTCCTGCAATCTGGTCATTCCCAGTTCCATCCATTTTTATTGATATTCGTGATAAATATTTGATACCACATCGCGCTATATTCACCACTACGCTCAATATTGGGGTCAAATGAATTCATTTTCCCCATCGGCCACCACTGGAGGCAACTAGGAACGAAAAGAGTGGTCATTTCCAATTGCCACCAATGCAACGCCACCATGACAATTGGTGGCAAATGGGACATTAAGGCTTGGTGTAAACGGGCCACCGACCATAGCCACCTGTGGCTGTCGCGCGCTACCACCACATTCGTAACAGTGTCAGAAGCGAGCGACAGCCACCGGTGTTTGGAAGCCGCCACATTTTATAACCCGCTGTCTGCTGCGCAGTCTTACGACACGGAAAGTTTGCTCGCACTATTGTTAATACGCAGGCGACGTAGACAATACGTAAAACGTCTAATGGTTAACTAAGCGGGGGGTGGAGCAGTGCGACAGTGGCGGGTGTCGGCGTCTTGTGTGGCCCGTAGCGACCACAAGTGGCGAGTCGCGGACACTGCTGTAGCGAGTGGCCGCCACCGGCTACACGTGTGCGACGCATCTATACAAAATATATTAAAAATTGTGTTAAGTCGCTGTCGCTGGCCACCAGTGGCCCTTTTGCGCCGGGCCTAAAAAAAACATTTGCCACCATTGGTGGCGTTGACGGTGAGGGCAACTGGGAATGACCGCTGCAATCACCGCACACATACCTACAGGGTGTAAACGAATTCGTGTAATTCCTTCAAACCACATGATCTATTAATGGTATAGATTAACCCCGACGGGATTTAGATTGATTAAAAATAAAATAAAACTTTTTTTTTCCCGAATAAAAATTTTATTTGATAGAAAAGGAGGATGGGCGTTTTGGTACTCATGTCCAATCAAAATGAATTTACCATCGTTGGATAGCTCTTTTCAAGTGTACAAAAAACTACTACGGCAACAAACCCGTATCAGTTGTCCGTTTTGAAATATGGTCTTCAGAAGATACTGGATATTCAGGTCGAAATAGAATTTTAAAAAATCGTATCGCCGGTTTCGCTTGACCGATTTTGATGATATTTGCACAGATTTTGAGCTAAATAAAATTCAGATAACGGATGAAAATTACAACAAAATTGGTTTAGTATTTTATCAGTTAAGGGTGATCTATCTATTAAAAAAATCGGACGCGTTTTTTTATGCCTAAAAATAAAAGTCGTTTCCCAGCAATTATTTTTGGTCAATATTACCTATTTAATTTGATGTACAGAGTGCGTAGATTTCAGTTATGCGGGTCTTTTTACACACTGTATACTTACATACAATAAATGACGAAACTTACTTCGAACTTGGTTTATTTACCTAGATAATGAAAAATATTAATAATTATTAGTGTAATACCATGCCAAAATGGAGAAAAATGACAATAAAAGTATGTGTACTTAATAGGATGTAACAAAAATAAATAACTTTCAAGCAGGATTACTTCGATCGGACAGCGAATCGGGACTAGCGCCATGATTATTCTTAATCTACACAAAAATACCTTTCCAACGGTGTATCATTCATTCCGATTGGAACCAGTACCAGACTCCATACATTTGTGCCCATCATCCTTTCGATGCCATGCATAAATGAATGAAAGCACGGCGACACAGCTGACGAGCACGACTGGCGCGATATCGCTCCACGCAGTCAGTTAACTCGGGACGCTAAAATTACTCAAATACAGAATACCATGTTTCGTATTATGAAAACTTTTTTTTGTTGATTCTTAAAAAAAAACTATGCAGGGTCAATCAGTGTCACCAGTACATCACGCGGTTTGAAGGAATCACACGAATTCGTTTACACCCTGTATACCTACCTCAAACAGGCTGCTGCTGTACCACTATGCAATATAAAATGCTGTACCACTATGCAACATAAAATGCTGGTTGCACTAACATAATAGATATTACGCGTAGCTGCAAAGTGCTGCATATTGCATTTGGTGTGGTCGAATCTCTAATGAAAATTTACATTTCTCGAAAATAATAAACGTCTATTCTTGGAACTCGGCTTTCCTTTAACTTATTAATTTAATCAGCATCTAAAATATTCTAATGAATATTCATTAAAATCTGAAATTTCAATTGGATTCAATCTTCACGATATTCTAGTATATTTCTAACGGAATAAACTAAAACAAGGGAGTTATTATTATATGCTGACGCTGAATTTCACTTTCATAAATAATCAAATGTAAGATGAGGAGGGGAGGAATCTTAATTTTGTCTGCCTGACACCCTAATGGGGATACTTAAGTCTTTCATTATGGGAGCCAACGTATTTATAGAAGTACTAAGATGGAGTTGGAAAAACGGCCAAGTGCGAGTCAAACTGGCGAACTAATGGTTATTATAGTGCACTACAATCATATCAAGTTTCACGCTTGTATGTATACAGGCTGTTAACGAATTCGTGTAATTCCTTCAAACCGCGTGATCTACTGGTGACACTGATTGACCTTGACCCTGCATAGGTTTCTTTCAGAATCAACAAAAAAAAGTTTTCAAAAAATTAACCATATTGTTTGTTTGTTTTGATTTAAAAAAAAAAAAAACATTGCCCCACACTAAGATTTCTCTTGTATCGTGGGTGCGTTTACAGACACAAATCTCACAAACAAACGCCCAGACCCGAAACAACCACCTGTAGGCCATACAAATTTTTGTTCCGTGTGGGAATCGAACCCACGACCCGCAGCGCAGAAGCCAATGGCTTAGCCACTGCACCAAACGTGTCGTCAAATGTTATTCTGTATCTGAGTAATTTTAGCGTCCCAAGTTAACTGACTGCGTGGAGCGATATCGCGCTAGTTGTGCCCATCAGCTGTGTCGCTGTGCCTTTATTCATTTATGCATGGCATCGAAATTTTCCATCACAGAACACTTTTATTTGGGAAAAAAAAGTTTTTTTTTTTTTAATCAATCTAAATCCCGTGCGAGGTTATATAATGTATACCATTAATAGATCACGTAGTTTGAAGGAATTACACGAATTTGTTTCCAGCCTGTATAGCGCAGTTCAGACTACGCTATACTATTACACTTATATAGCATGGCGTTCACACTACACGCTATATCGCAAGCCGGTCTACTATGTATAACAACTTATTTGATGGCGATCCGTCGGGCGACGAACGGGGTAGAAGTGACGCGGGACGGAGACCTGAGAATCGTATGATGTAATAGCTCTGAGAATCGCTCAAGGTTATCGCGTATAGCAAGCCAATATTTTATAGTATAGCGTTGTGTAAACTTGTCCATACAAAATGTGTACCGAGCGATATCGTTGTGCTATACAATATTTGCAATAAATTATATATTATAGTGTAGTCTGAATTGCGTTTTACCGTTTTTAGGGTTCCGTACCCAAAGGGTAAAACGGGACCCTATTACTAGACTCCGTTGTCCATCCGTCCGTCTATCACCAGGCTGTATCTCATGAACCGTAATAGTTAGACAGTTGAAATTTTCACAGATAATGTATTTCTGTTGCTGCTATAACAACAAATACTAAAAAACATAATAAAATAAATGTAGGGGGCTCCCATACAACAAACGTGATTTTTTAGCCGTTTTTAGGCTTAGTAGGCGTTTCGGCCACTGAGTTTCGTCCGATCCGGTCGAAACAGGAATTTCATTATTATTTCATTTCTATTTTTGAGTGGTGTTTCGGACTATACTTTTTTTAAGCAAATTTTGTATAGTCAGAATGAAAAACCTTAGGCAGGGTTATATCATTTAAGTAAAAGTCAGGGAATTGTTGGAAAAAGATAAAGTTTAATATACAATTACAACAATCAACAGTAAACATGATAAATCACAATAATCAGTCTTATATATCAATTAAAAAGCGGACGAAACTCAGCGGCCGAAACTACTAAGCCCGTTTTTATAGATAATGGTACGGAACCCTTCGTGCGCGAGTCCAACTCGCACTTGGCTGGTTTTTAAGATACAGCAGGAGCGAAAAACGTTGACAAAAAAATTTATCGAGGTTTCTTGAATAGACCCCTTTTAGATTTAGACTTGTTATTGCTCTTGATATTTATCATAATAGAAGCGGTAGAAACACATATTCACTGTGTGAAAGTTTCAACTGACTATCTATTAGGGTTAAAAAGATAAATGCCTTTGACAGACAGACGACGGACGGACAGACAGAGTAGGCTTAGTAATAGGGTCCCGCTGGCACCCTTGGGGTGCATGAAAAGAGCCTCCACGAGTGACGATACTTAAGTACGTCCGGCGCACCCTGGGCAGTCAGCCCCGCTATCAACCTTGCTGACTGGCTAATCTTTTCACCGCAGCATGAGCTATTCTTGTATAGCTCATGCCGACACGATAGAAGAAGCTGGCACATTTTGGGTACGAAATCCTAAAAAAATAAAACATTAACGTAAAATAACTTTTTAAACTAAGACAGCATTGAATGAAGAATCTCTTAGTACATAAACTGCCAATTTCACGACAACTCTTAGATGTGCCCTTCACAGAGAAGTTGACTCTACGGGACATGTGATCATTTATGAAAGAAGTAAATGTAGAATAGAATAGAATGTACTTTATTGTACACCAAAATTGTAACATAGCTCTTATACAAAAGTAGTTACTTATTCTTTTATTTCTATTTCACTTTTGGTAAATAGCAAAAGGTGCGTAGTGTCCGTTGACACCACCCTAAATTATAAACATATTATGTATTCAAGCAACATAGCAATAACTTTTGGGTTCAAGCCCATGTTTAGTAGACCAGCAAGGGATCAAAGTTGCGTATCTGGGGCATGTGCCACGACATGGAAGGAACAAACTCATTAACTAATCACGGGAAACAAGATGGATCCGGAAAAATGCCAGAGACACGAACTTACAGCAACGTCGCCACCGATGATGGTTGGTGGGACTGTATTACTGAACTCCGAAGTTTAAAATACCGATGTACTGTATTCATAAAGTTTAAAAGTACGAATTACGTGAGTTAGAATGTACGCTATTACGAATTACTTTATTCAGAATGTTCATCATTCCGATGTACGTTACTCCGAAAGTTCACTATTACGAATTACGTCATTGAGAATGTTCATCATTCCGATGTACGGGACTCCGAAAGTTTACTATTACGAATTACGTCATTAAGAATGTTCACCATTGCGATGTACGGAACTCCGAAAGCTTACTATTACAAATTACTAAATTTCGAATGTTCATCATGGACATTCTGAGAAAGTATTTAGGTACTTTGGCATATTTGAAATTTATTAAACTACTATTACCTATTTAGATTAAGATTTTTAATTTCTGTAGCCATACACTGTTATAGTTCATTTGTAATTATAAAATTGTATACTTGTATAGCTTTACTTTTTTTAACGTTGTTAAATCATGAATTGACTTCTTACGGAAGGAGCGGAAGGGAGTGTCAGACTCTTACTGACTAAAACCCATCCGTGTTCCTCCTAATGCCCTTTGCGTTCCAAGGCCGCGGTAACTTAAGAACAAAGTCCGCAACCCTGGCAAGTTAGTACCTAGCTAGTTACACAAAATTAACATGAACTGAACTTAACATTTAATACATTTAAATTAAGTTATCCTTACCTATCTATCCTTATATGTATAATTATATACATAAAAGCGAAATACTATCTCAGAATCTCGATGTTGAACATTCGAAATTTAGTAATTTGTAATAGTAGGTAAGCTTTCGGAGTTCCGTACATCGCGATGATGAACATTCTCAATGACGTAATTCGTAATAGTAAACTTTCGGAGTCCCGTACATCGGAATGATGAACATTCTCAATGACGTAATTCGTAATAGTGAACTTTCGGAGTAACGTACATCGGAATGATGAACATTCTGAATAAAGTAATTCGTAATAGCGTACATTCTAACTCACGTAATTCGTACTTTTAAACTTTATGAATACAGTACATCGGTATTTTAAACTTCGGAGTTCAGTAATACAGTCTGAATTAATGAAAGTACGGCGACAGGGCTGGCAGGAACGACTAACGCGATATCGCTCTTTGCAGTCAGATTAACTCAAGGCTCTAAAAAGACTCAGAAATTGAAACCCAAATTTTTTTTTGTAGTTTTACTTTTTTTTGTTTTATTTTACGAAAATACCCATTTATGGTTAATTTGTGTCACCATTAGATCACGTGGTTTGATGGAATTACACGAATTCGTTAACACGCTGTATAAAAAGAAATGTTGATAGCAATAGACTCACCCTCTATTACATAGGACTTAAACATAACGGCGAAATAAGGGAGCACTTCTACCTAACCCTTCTGGGAATACAGGCGTGATGTTTTACCTAACTCCTTTGCTTGGTGGTAGGATCTATACGGTCTGCCTGGCTAGCTACCACCCTCACATTAAAGTCCGGCGCCAAGCAGTTAACTGTGTTCCGTCGTGTGTATGTGAGAGCCATTATTTTTTTAGCGATGGGCTTGCGTTTGATCACTATTTCCCCTGATGGTAAGCGATGATGTGTGGAGGGTAAGGGGAGAACGGTAAACAACATCTGAACCGACCCAACTGTCAACCTCACCTGCACGCGCCGGATGGCGACGCTGGCAAATGTGCTGGCGTGGTGCCCTCTGCTAGACAACAGACGAGGCTATGGCGGCCGAACCAGTGGCGGCATAGCTACTAAAACTCCCAGATACATGAGATAGCTCTGGAAGGGGCTATCACAAGCCCAGGGTACTAAATACATCCTAAAAGAGTGTTTTTCCCCTCCACCACCACATTTATACCTCGTTCCTCTCTTCACGCTTCCTCACCCGAAACTCACCATCCACTCTAGACCCTCATCCCTCCTTTTCCCATTTCTCCCCCCCCCCCCTTCCAACATCCTATCCACTTCTAACCGTGACCCTCTTGTGACTGGGTGGTTGCGGGCTCGTTCACCACAATAATGGATGGTGACGAGTAGGAGTAAACCGTCACCTGCGCTAGGACCTGCGCAGTTGAGCGCCGTGAGCGGGGATGAAGGAATCCTGGGGGGTTGAGCCGATCGGCACTGGCGGTAATGTGTCCGAGAGGCAACACGCCCCCTTTGGTCTGGATTTCAAGCGAAACGGTGGCCCTACTCATTAGCCAGATGTAGGGAAATGGTCATGGTGTCCCGTCAGAGGGCCACAGGCGAGGTGCGTGAGGTCCGCTGAGGTCGTTCTTGGACGACTGAAGCGGTGGGCAAAGGTCATGCTGACGGTGCAAGTGAGGGTTGATCAGTTCGTTTTGGGGAGGCCTTTTCGGCCCCATACGCCAACCCGATCGAGTGCCCGATGTCGCGCTGTAAGCCAGCCTCGCGCCCCTATATCTCTTTGGTAGTCCTAACGTCCGAAATTTTAAAGTAAGACGTTCCCAGTTGCGGGCTCCATGGAGGGTGGGAAGCCAAAGAGATGAATTTTAAAAAACTTAAACCATGGATTTAACAAGGCCAAATAAAAACATAAACACAGGAGCGGAGTCGGTGAAAACCGGCGAAGCCCCCAAACAGAGCGCAACAAGCGCTCCCTTTTCCCAAACTGGAAGCTTAGCGGCTAACGCTGCGAGCACCAGTGCGGGTGCTGGTCCGGCTGTGGCGAAAACCGCAGCCACGACCCAATCCAAGTCCCATCCTAAACAAAGGACTACGGCGCTGAGTGGGACCAGTACCGATCCTTCTCAACACATGGCGAAGACCTCGTCGCTGAGTAAAACCAGCACTGGTCCTAGCCCCCCAACACAGACCTCGACGCTGGGTAAAACTGGCACCGATCCCGTCCTAACACATCCTCCTCCGGCGGCTCCTCAAGCCACCTCCTTCCGGATGGCCGTCTCCGGTCAAACGGAAACGGACATCCGCATGGAGGACGCTTTCACGAGCGCCTGGCAAGTCCACAAAGGCAAGGGCAAGGGTAAACGTACTCAACAAACCCTTTGCCCTTGCACAAAACACTCGGTTCCACCTCCGACTGGCAACCAGGACACAAAGAAAAGGAGGAAACGGAAGACTAATAAGGAGCGTCGCCTGGACCGCAAGCGGGCAGGCAACGCCCCCCCCCACAGCTACACAAACAACTGCTGCCGGGCCGGCTAACCCGCCTAGCAACCTTCCCAGCTTCGCTGCTGGAAAGCGGTCGCAGGCCGAGGTTGGCGCAAGTCGACCAAAGCCGTGTGTACCGCCAACCAGTGTAACGGGGGAGCCGGCTCAGCAGCAGCAACCAAATAGGAAGCAGCGAACCGCCTGGAAGGGTCAGGCTGCGGCCAAGCGGGCTCTCAATGAGACGATGTCGCCTCGTGGGGAGCGCAAGCGGCCGCGGCTTGATCAATCCAAGCGGGACGCCAATAGAAGCTACGCCCAAGCTGCCAGCACGCCTCTGTGGGTCGCGATCACCTGCGACCGCACAGGGCACATCAGCAAGGCGCTCTCCGACCAGGTACTCGCTGCAGTCCAGAAACAAATTATCAGCGAGTCCTGGTCTCCCAAACAAGACCAACCCGCGCCAACATTCGACGCCAAGCCGGTGTATGCCGAGGGCGTCCTCAAGCTGTGGTGCAAAAACGACCACACCTTAGCCTGGCTAAAGAAGACTGTCTCTGGCTTGGCTCTCCCGGCTGATGTCTCGTTAGTCGTTAGAAGCCAGTCAGAGATATCAAGACGAGCACGCTGCGGGATACTGATTCCGGACGAGCAGGGAGTGCTAGAGGAGCCGACCAACATTGGCCGCGCCCTAGCCTATCAAAACCCGTCGCTCGAGATCAAAAGGTGGGTGCTCATTAAGGCAGAGAAGCAGACCGCGGCATGGTTTGTGGTGGTCGGTGTTCCTGAGGACCAAATTCGGACCCTGATGGAAGCCGGTCGCCGCCTCTCATTTGGTTTAGGGACGGTGTACCTGAAGTTCCAGGGTCCGAACGGCAGATATGCCGACGTCCCTCAGGGATGGGACCCAGCCACAAAGACCATCCGCGAGGAGCTGAAGCAGCTGCCTCCTAAGCAGACCGGGGAGACCACTCCCCAATCAAATATCCCGGAGATCGGCGCGACGGCACCTGTCGCTGAAAAGCCAGCTGCCACCACCGCCGCCTCCTCGGACGCCGTCCCATCGCCGGGTGGGGAGCCGGATGACATTCTGTCCTCGGCTTCGGACCTGGAGGGGGACGGTTTCGAGGCGGGCGACCTTTTCGCCGGGCTTCAACTTGGGGGGGACGAGGAGGGCTCGACCAGCGATGGCGTCCCTTTCGTCGACCTGTAAGGTTGTACAGGCCAACCTCCACCACAGCCAGACCGCGACGGCTCAGTTGCGCAAGTGGTTGGAGGCACGACACACGGCCATTGCCCTGATTCAAGAGCCGTGGATCAGGGCGGGCCACGTACATGGACTCTCCAATCTTGGCGGTAAGCTCCTAGTCACTACAGACCACGATCACCCCAGATCGTGCATCTATATTACTAACAACCTCAAAACACAGCTCTTAACAGAATTCTGTTGCAGAGACGTCTCTGCCGCAAGGCTGTACATACAGCAGGATGCCGTGAACAAGGTGATCGTCTTCGCCTCGGTCTACATGCCCGAGGCGGAGGAGCCGCCTCCCCACGACCTCACCCGCCTGGTAAACCTCTGCGAGAGGACCGGGGTCGACGTCGTCATAGGGGCCGACGCCAACGCTCACCACCCCCTGTGGGGCATGGACACGCAGAATGACAGGGGTAAGGCTTTGGTGGAGTATTTATTTACAACTAACCTATCCCTACTAAACACGGGTTCTGAACCAACTTTCGTAACCAGACGCAGCCGCACAATTATAGACCTCACTCTGGCTTCGGAGGGGGCGACGGATATCATCTCTGGTTGGCAGGTGTCGAAAGAGGCCTCCTGTTCTGACCACAGATGGATCCGTTTTGACCTTCAGGTCTATATACCGGCAACACCACCCAAGCGAAATCCACGCAAAACGAACAAGGATTTGTATACCGACGACCTACAGCCTATCTGGGACACCACATTAATTGATGAACAGGTAAAACATTTAACCGCATCAATCGTAGACAGCTATCAAGCGGCTTGCCCAGAGACCATCCCGCCCACAACACCGGGCAAACAGCCCTGGTGGGGCGCAGAGCTGGAACGCAAACGCAGTAAGGTAAGAAGGGCTCTGAACAGAGCCATGAACACTTGTGCTGACGAAGATTGGGACGATTACAAATCGGCCAAATCCAGCTACAAAAGATGCATCAGATTCAGAAGAACCATGGGATGGCGTAAATTCTGTGGGAACATTGAATCATGCCAGCAAGCGAACAGGGTAAGGAAAATATTGGCGCAACAGGGCATATCTGCACCTGTCAATCTCCGTAAACCTGACAACACACTTACATCATCGCCGGAAGAAGCCAGGCGCGTCCTTATCGAAACTCACTTCCCAGGATGCGTCTTCACACAGGTAATAAGTTGGCAGGATGTAACCCTAACACCATCAGAAAATGATTGGAGCTATGCGAGCAAGATGGTCACTTTGGAGAAACTCCAAGGGGCCATCCGGAGCTTCCATCCTTTCAAGGCAGCCGGTCCGGACGGAGTGTTTCCTGCCCTACTGCAATGGGGAGAAACGCCTGTCGCCAGGAGACTGCTACCCATAATGAGAGCGTGCCTGGCCTTTAGGTACGTTCCCCAAGGATGGAGGGAAGTGAAAGTTATATTCATCCCAAAGCCAGGTAAGGGCGACTACACAAATGCGAAATCTCACCGTCCAATCAGTCTGACCTCCTTCATGCTAAAGACCTTGGAAAGGCTATGCGATAGGGAGCTGAGGGACGGCGCTCTAAAAACTATACCGCTGCACGGTAACCAACACGCATACAGCTCAGGTAAGTCAACGGAATCCGCACTTCATCTGGTAGTCAGCCGGATAGAAGAAGCGATCCATCAGCAAGGAACATGCCTGGGCACCTTCATAGACATCGAAGGGGCTTTTGATAAGACACACTTCTCCAGCATAAGCGCCGCCCTCTCCAAACATGGAGTGGAACAGGTACTAACTGACTGGATTACAAACATGCTTAGCAAACGCGTGGTTCGCCTTGAAGGCGAAAAGCAGATGGCCATGATAGCCAGGGGCTGCCCCCAGGGAGGGGTCCTATCCCCCCTTCTGTGGAACCTGGTAATAAACGACCTCATTTCTAAACTCAATGCCGACCACTATTACACAATAGGGTATGCTGATGACCTCGCCATCCTGGTCTCGGGCAAGGTGACCGGGACCATCTGCAATCTCACCCAGCAAGCCCTGCGCATCGTAGAACGCTGGTGCAGGGACTTTGATCTATCAGTGAATCCCACCAAAACAGAATTAGTCATGTTCACCCAAAAACGGGCACTAGGCCCTTTCCGACTACCCAAACTGCTCAACACAGAACTCCAGCTGTCCAATGAGGTTAAGTATCTCGGGGTGATCCTGGACAGCAAGCTAAAATGGAGCAATCACTTAGACAACAAACTAAACAAGGCCTGCATCACCTTCTGGCAGTGCAGAAGAATGATAGGTAAGAAATGGGGACTATCCCCCAAAATCACACTATGGCTGTACAGTGCGGTGATTCGCCCCATGATCGCCTACGGGGCTGTGGTGTGGTGGCCCAGAACTAAACTGAGCACAGCATCAAACAAACTACAGCGCATACAAAGACTTGCCTGCATGGCAACCACGGGCTGCATGAGGACTACACCGACTGCAGCACTAGAAGCCATGCTGGGACTGCCACCGCTGCACCTCTTTATACAACAGGAAGCAGCGGTGGCAGCAATACGCCTGAAAACACTGAACCTCTGGAGCAAAGGTAACACACAACACACCTCGTTGCTAGAGGAACTCGCTAGCGAGTTCCCTCTTATGCGAGCTATAAACGACCGGATACCCAAACAATTCATTTTTGACAAAAAATACAAAATCCAACTGCACGAAGATCACCGATGCGAGGGTTTATGCCCCGCGGAGCTGCGGATCTTCACGGATGGATCCAAAACAGGTACAGGCACAGGTGCCGGGATCTTCTCAGAAGACCTCAACGTACACATAGCCACACCATTGGGGGCTCATAACACGGTCTTCCAGGCTGAATGTTTGGGTATCTCCCTAGCTGCGTCAGCAATCATGGCCAGGAAGGTTGAGGACCACTCAATCCGAATACTCTCGGACAGCATGGCAGTCCTGCAAGCACTAAGCAGCCACACAGTTAATTCTGGGCTGGTACACGAGTGTCACCAAACTCTGAATCAGGTGGGTAACCTCAATAATATAACCATTCAATGGATCAAAGGACACAGGGTTCCCGAGGCAATGATGCAGCGGATGAACTCGCCAGAAGGGGATCGAGCATGGATGCGGTGGGTTCAGAACCCATAGTACCACTCCCCTTCGGATATCTACGCACCCTGGTAAGAAAACGCACCAGAGACCAACACAACGATCTATGGATTAACCATGGCGAGTGCAGGCAGGCCAAGGAGGCGCTTCCGGCCATTGACGGTCGTCTCACTAAAAAAGCACTCCGGCTGTCAAAGCAACAACTACGTACAGTCACAGCAGCCATCACTGGCCATGGTTCTTTTAACAAACACCTCTTTGTCATTGGAGTTACAGACAGCCCACTGTGCAGAGCATGCATGGAGGAGGACGAGACGGCAGCCCACGTGCTACTAAACTGCCCTGAGGTCGCCACATACAGGGCCAAGTACTTCGGTAACCCAGGTACTCTCCGAGAGATCACCAGTAACATCAAGGGTGTGCTGGCCTTTTTCGAGGAGTTAGGGTGGATCGAGTAATTATACTTACCACCCATCACGCAAAATACGCGCTTAGACGTGGAGTTGCGGATACCAGCCCGTTATACCTTATACCTTAAGCGATGATGTGATCGACGGTGAAACACGCTTGCCTCGAAGTAACCTAGTCACTCTTGACTTAATGAGGTATAGGGGAATGCCTCCATATCTACGTTACTTGGATTCGTGTGCTTCATCTTGGACCCGGTTTGCGCTTACCATCAGGTGCAACGAGGGTCAAATGCGAAAAGGAAAAGAAAAAAAAAATCCTATCTTAAATATGGTCAAGTTCAGTTATAGAAAGTTACAGTTAGTTATCTATACATATAATAAATCTGTAGACATGGCGTGTCTGTACATAGCAAATATTTTGAAAAAACCTGGTTGGGATGTTAAACTATAACCAATAGAACCCATTTTTAACATTTTTGGATTTTTTGTCAGTTTGTCTGTTTATCTGTTTGTCTGTTTGTCTGTTTATCTGTTTATCTGTTTGTTTGTTCAAGCATCACGTAAAAACAACTGGTCCAATGTTGTTGACTTTTATTAATAAATATTATGCTTATCTCCAAGTAACATATGTTTTTTGTTTCATCGCAATCAGTTCACGCAATCATAAGTTATGCGAATTTTAAGTTTTCTAGAAGAACTTAGCATGTATTTGTGTATAATTACCATTTCTTTTCAATAGATGGCGTTACGTGTATCAAATCACGTTGTGAGGAAATATAATCAACGAATATATTACTATTCTCAGTCTACGGAAGGTCTATTGAAATGCTATCCAAAGAAGGTACCTACTACTAAGCTTTTACAAAAAAAACGTAGATAATGTTATTTAAATTAGGTACCTATCTGTCTGAATGGCAGTGGAAGAGAAATACATTCAATTTCATAAGCGAGTGTAGGTATTCTAAATTTTTAATTGTGCAAGGCAATACGATAGATTAATTTGAAATACTCATATATTTTATCATGAATACTTAAATACGTAGGTATTTATAAATCTATTTACTATTAATAAAATTCAAAGTGCACTTTGTCTGTAATTAAATATTTTTCCAAAATTTCGATTCGGTGGTACTATACTATCGATACAGAAACCATAACATTTTTTTTTAGAATTATTGTGTCTGTTTGTCTTTCCTTCCGGACATCACGTAAAATCCCGTGGATGGATTTTGATGGGACTTTCGCTGATGTATTGCGTAAAGAGCGATAATTTTGCTGGTTATCATCACGGTATTGTTCATAGGAGCCGAGCAGCGGAACATTATTTCCACATACTGCGAAGTATAAGCTTAATATTCGGATCGTAAAATCGCGTGAATCGATTTTGATGGACCTGCGCTTATGCTGGTATATAAACTATCACGCTATTGCTCATAGATGCCGAGCAACGGAACATTATTTCCATATACTGCGCAGTATAAGCTGTAGACAGAAGTAAGTGCTGCAGTGAACGCTTGCTGGCTCAGTGTCCTGCATTAAAACCTCACTTTAAAAAAATACACTTTTTGTAATTTTTTTGGAATGTTTTTAAATATTTTATTTTGTTCTTTGTTGTCAGAACTATACAAAGCCTGTCATCGCCGTTTTATTAAGTTTATTTAAGCCCTAGGTAATGTCCCAAAACACATAGCTATGAAGGGAAAGTACTTTAAATATTAAAAATTGCAAATTTCACTCAAAGGTGACTTCATTTTATTTTTAAAAGTAAGAAATATTGCCTTTACTGATTTTTTTGCCTGAACCGGGAATCAAACTGACAAAGCTATACCATCCGGTGGCACCTGTTGATAGTATCTTTATGGTCAATAATCAGGATCAAATCTCTCCAACAAACACACTGTCTTAAATTGAACGAAGTGGAAAAAATAAGAACTACTTAACAACAATTAATAAGTGCTTGAATTTAAATGTACCTAAGTTAGTCAATTTTCGTTTTATGGTCTTCCATCAATTTCAGACAATGTTTATTGGAACGATTTGATCCGTATTATTGATCCTATCGATTGGTGAAATAAAAATACACATGATATTTTTTCGCATTTAGGTTGGTTCGATTTCCAGATCAAACTTTTTGAAATCTTTGAAAGCAGTACCTATTTCTAACTTAAAATTAAGTCTTCTATAGGTGAAATTTTTATATATTTAAAGTACTTTCCTGTTCCACACCTCGAATGAAATCATTATATAGACTGCACTGCGTAAAATATTTTGATTTAGTTCGCCGATTGTGACTAGATGGCGTTGTAGCCATTTTTGTATCGCCATAAGGTTTCGTTACATTATCACAATAAATATCAATATTCAATTATAATCCATTTTAGCAAGGAAATGTATAGAAATAAGCAACGCGTTTTTAGTATTAAGGTTATATGAACCTTTACGGTCAATTAAGAAGAGCTGAAACTCTACCTAAAGAAATGGTTTAAAAGATATAAGTGCCTTGGTGGGACACCTTTGTCTATTATTATAATAAATGGAATACATATACACTATTTAGTTGCTGCGACACAATGTTGTTTTCCGAGTTCCACGCGGACGGAGTCGCGGGCACAGCTAGTTTTGAAATAAAAATAGAGAAAAAAGAAAGAAAAATTGATTATTTTTGCACAAATTCAACGCACAAAACTAAACAATATTAAAACGTAGCTAAAAACCCAGATAAAGATAAAGTTTTAGCTACCCAGTTCAGTCTACGTGAAAATAAAACTGAGAGGTTTACATTTTACAGTTAATTTTTAAGTGTATCATAATAGTAACATTATAATTATAGTAGTAGCAGAACTAAATGATGAGCAGAAACCAAGCGCGAAATCGTCCACAAAATCAGTGAGACGGACAGAAAGTTCTGGACCAAACAGCTCCAACTTTTATTTGTTTACATACAAAATAATTGGTACTCGATATAACGAAGTAATAAGCACGAAGTCAAACATAGTCAACTTTCAAAATGCCCTCGTTTCGGAAACGGAGCAGTCAAAACAAGGTCCATCGGTTCCTTCCTTTCTAAACGAGATAGTCCCATCGCAAGGTCGTCAGTTATGTCCACTCAGTGGCAAACTGGTGGTACATGATATAAGTGGAGAGCGAATTAGAAAGGTTTCGAATGGTTTTGAGTGTACGTTTATGCGTTTTCGATTTCGATTGTATCGAAAGGTGACTAAAGGGAGTATGTCTCGAAAATGGTTAACAGTATATTCCTATCCAGCCTAAAACATGCTGTGATTTTGTGATGTAACAAATAATTCTGTAGACTAATTCTGCTAACAAAATTGTTTAAAATCACAATCGTATCACAGCTGAGTCACAAATAGCCGTGGTTCAGCTGCGGTTCGATTATGGTTTTAAACAATTTTGATTGTAGAATTGGCCTCCAGGTTGTTCTCTTATAGAAGGTGGAATCCAGTCAGACGTCTTATGTAGAAAGTTGCAGTAGTTACTAGAAAAGAAAATTTCTTCACTGGCCTCGGATTGGCAATTTATGGGGACACGCTTATTTGAATGGTACAATACATCATCGTCATTCAACCGAAAGACGTACACTGCTGGACATAGACCTACCCCAAAAGGGGGGGTTGCCGTAATCACCACGCTTGGCAGGCGGGTTGGCGATCGCAGTATGGTTGTTAAATTACTCAGAGAACGCTGCTGCCCATCCTCTAGTGAATCGCTTAGTCGAAAGAAGAAGCAAAAGTTTATTAAGCAGACCATCTCTACAATGCACAGCACAGCATCTTTATATCCAGTAGTTACTTATTTTCATAATATTTTCTTCCGCTCTCCGCTCATACCTTAACTTCGCCTCAACCCATCAAAGCGTCCACAGAAATAGTATAAGCGCGCGGCTTGGGAGTTTCCCACCATTGTGGCTGCAAACGAGCCATTGTCCGTCCACCTTGGCCGAAATCTAGCCGAGCTGATGATGACTGTGTTCAGCAGCTATTCCATAGCCATGGTCTCAGGAAGTCGGATTCCTTAGTAATTAACGAATTTTTGTACTTCAAGGGTTGTGAGATTACGTATTGTAAGGTTAAATATTATTTTCGACCAGACTTTTCGCTACGCATAATAATATGTGCGCGTAGTAGTAGTGGAATGTTAATTGAGAACTGTTAACCTTACTGAGTTCTAAAAGGTAATCAAAGCATTGAGTTTCTTGGCTTCCATCTCCATGGCATTGTCTAACTTTTTTTGTGTCTCCAGTATGAAAAAGTGCATTTTACCTAAATATAAAACTGTGCCTGTCTGTCGGGCGTCTGAACTGAGGGATCCAAGTTATACGAGCAAAACTTTTTGAAATCGCGTAAACTTTTTGGAGTATGACTATGTAGAGCAGCTGATCAGGTTTTTTTTTTAAAATTCTGTCTTTTTGTTTCGCAAGGATTTGATCCCTCAGTTCAGAAGGCTAAGGCCTCTTGTTCACACACGTTTTTTCGTCGTAAAAATCTACGGTTAATTAGCCGTGTGTAGGCACAGTCATCAGTGTTGTATGGACTACTATAGAAGTTTATTGACGGACACGGCGGCCCAACGGCACGCCTGCGCCGCCGTATGCACCGTGGCTACTCCTCTTTTTTTGCGCACGGTTTGATTTACATTAGTGTTGTATGACAATCTATGAGAGTTTGTTAACAGCACCGGACGTTTTCGCGACGGGCAATTATTGCACGACAGCTTTCCAACGCTGATTTTGTGTTACAAAATAGATTTAAATCAGTTTCGGCTGGTGGTTTGCCGTGTCGTGTACAAGCTCACACGATTTTTGTAACCGTACGGCGCGACTAATACGCCGTACGGTTAAGAAACCGTGCCGTGAACAAGAGGCCTAATTCAACTAACAAAATCGTCGCCAACCGCAAACGGACCACAACCGTCAGTCAGTTTTTGTTTACGTAAACTGTCAAAATGATCGGTTTTGTTTTTTTTGTGTCAAACAATTTGACAGCTTTTGAAAACGAAAACTATCTGAATGAACGGTTTGGTTTATAAAGTTTCTTTTAGGAGAATTGGGCCCCAGATGCATAGGTATGTATGCAGACAAGAAAACCAGATCCTTGGAATGGTTAATTACTGCGACTGTACACATGACAGTCGCAGTATATCTAGTAAACAATTTGCTGGCGATTGTATCAGGTGGTTAACTCCCAACAGCATTGAGTTCTGGATCAGTCTAGTTTGATTCGAGTTTGTGCCAATTAGTATGTACGCAAGGGACTTTCGTTTTGATCTAAACTACAGGGTGTTAACGAATTCGTGTAATTCCTTAAAACCACATGATCTACTACTGTTGTAGTTGGCCCCGCACGGGAATTAGCCTGATTAAAAATAAAAAAATAAAAATCTTTTTTTTTCATGCGGTAGGGGTAAGTGATTGTATCTAAACCACATTAAGGATTCAGTAAAAAATAAGATTTTTTTTGCCAAAAAATAATTTCATGCGCTTGAACATTTTGATGCCACGCTTAAATGAATGAAAGCACGGCGACGCGGCTGGCGGGCAAGACTAACGCGATATCGCTCTTTGCAGTAAGTTAACTCGGGGCTCTAAAATAACTCAGAAATAGAAAACTAAGATTTTATATTCAATTTTTTTTTCAGTTGATTTTCAAAAATTCGCTTTTAGGGTTAATCTGTGTCACCAGTAGATCACGCGGTTTGAAGGAATTACACGAATTCGTTATCACCCTGTATAATTACTTAACAGTAGTTGCTTAAGCCCGGTCGCACGTTGTCAGAAATTGTTGTCAGAAAATTTCAAATGCGTGCACGAAGTCCCTCTGCGTATACATTTTTTTACCAGAGCCAGGAGGCAGCCGGCTCCGGCAAATTCTGTCAGTGTTTGGGAGGCACTTGTCCCATCAGCAACGATGAGCGAGTAGAGCTAGAAACTAGAAACGAGTTGGCGAGCAGCGAGAAGCGAGTGTGTAGTTACGATAGTTTTGTCGCTGGGTTATAAGCGAGTGTGCGCGTGCGATGGGCGATTACCCGCACCACTCGCAAATGATCGCTGGTTGGTCTCTCGGCTCCAAGCGAGCATCGCTGAGCGAGCATCGCTGAGCGAGCATCGGTGAGCAAGTATCGCTGAGCGAGTGTTATTTTTGATAGCTCTTGTAGCTCAGCGACAAACTAGTTGAGCGAGTCCTCGCCGGCAGTGTAAACAATCAGCGATCAACTATTAATATATGCATCTCTTTTTTTTACACTGAATGTATATCTCCGATAGTTAGTCGCTTTCTCGCCGGCGCGGTGGGACAACTGCCAAAGCCCGGCCACATGAGTAGATAAAGCCCGGCCGCACATTTTCAGATATTGCTGTCAGAAAATTTCTGACGCGTGCGCGAATACCGTCGTGCATACATTTTGTATTTTGGGCAAACGTAGTGTGGGACGCCCTGCGGCACGATGGACCGACGATTTGAAGAAGGTGGCTGGCAGCGGACGGATGCTGGCTGCCCGAGACCGGGATGGTTGGCGATCTTTGGGGGAGGCCTACGTTCAGCAGTGGACGGCAATAGGCTGATATGATGATGAGACATTTATACTAGAGCCTGTAGGCTGCTGGATCCGGCAAATTCTGACAGTGTGTGGTGGTGTATAGTACAAAATTTATGAGTAGAGTAGCATGTCAGAAAATTTCTGACAGGAATTTCTGACAATGTGCGGCCGAGCTAAACTACTGAGCGTACATAGATATACTTGGTTTTAACGACTTTGTTAAGCGCAGCAATATTAGGTCATTGTGCGGAGAATCTCAACAATGGTCGATTATTAACTTCACAGTTTTCATTTTCCTCACACCCGTTAATGGACCTGACCTAGTTCTGCTTTTTATTATTATTATTTAATTTAAAAACTATTCATCATCATTTAGACGTCCACTGCTGCACATAGGCCTCCCCCAAAAGGGGGGGTTTGCCGTAATCACCACGCTTGGCAGGCGGGTTTGCGATCGCAGTATGGTTGTTAAAGTACTAAGAGAACGCTGCTGCCCATCCTTTAGAGAATCCCTTAGTCGCCTTTTACGACACCCACGGGGAGAGATGGAGTAGTGCTATTCTTTAAGTCCGGCACTACACGAGACAAAAACTAACTAACTATTAATTCAGTAATGGAGGGGCTCGTGGCTATTAACAATTGCGTGGATCATATGATTTGCAAGGTTAAGCTGCGCTTGCCGCGGTCAGACAGTGGATGGGTGATCATTCGTTTCACATCGAGACCCCTCTGTGCCTCGGAGAGCATGTTAAACCGTCGGACCCGGGTGTCATACGAATACCTATGACAGTAGTTACGGGTAGTCAGAAGCCAGAAAGTTTTAAGGCCTCTACACACTAATACCCGTGCAGCACGTGCAATCGCCGACGGCTGCTGCAGCGGCGCTTCGAACCCATTTCATATAAATATATACAAACCAGTAGTGCAGCTGCGGCCGACTTCATGCAGTCGCTGCACGTGCTGTCACCAGTTGCAGTTGGCAGCTCAGTTCGGAATAGTACCTTTAGGCATTAAGTCCGCCTCATGTACCACCTTAGTGCATAGAAGTATAAATAAAGTATAAATACAATATAAATAATCGACATTGTATTCTTTGTTTTCGACGAAACAATACCGTTAATCCAAATAAAAAAAAAATTGTTTTGATTTGTTCCTTAATAAAACGATTCCTGCAATAGAACAAAAAAATTTGTTCGAGATATTTTTTATTGTTTATTCAAACAAAACATTTTAGAATTGCTTTCAGTGTTTTTATGAATGGTATTTTTATGAAAATAGCTCGGAACGATTTTACATATTGCCGTATTACCTACCGGTTTATAATCGGCTTTGAAACTTTCATCTGGCTATCGTGCGTATTGAATGCATTCACAGAACTAAAGCTTAGTGTTTTATTAAAAGCTACAATTATTGTGAATACGATCACATCTTTCGAAGAATAAACGTTGTTACTAATTGGAAAAACGCTTCTATATCATTATTAAATTAATTTTTTGTTGTAATTTTTTATGTTGTTGGTTGCAATGCAGTGAAAACAGGCCTTCAGCCACCTAATGGAGAGAGATGGCGTGTTCAGCTCATGATTAAGGGCTCCGTTTAGATCCGAAAATAGTTAGGCAATCCTGAAAAATGCACGTGAGTGAATCGTAACTCATCATCTTCCTGCCCTTATCCCTTGTTACTTGGGGTCGGCGCAAGTTACAAAATATATATAATGTTAGTAAAATATATATAATGATCATAAAATTATAATGGGAAAATGGCACTTTATAATATTATAAACGCCTTTTTGACGGCATGTGTTACAAGCAGGTTTTGAACACTGAAAACAACGCTGCCTTTCGGAGAATTATAAAATTAAATAATCTCTAGAATATGAATTTGTATTTTGAAGTATCCAAAATACAAATAAAAAATCTCCAATAACTCTTCAGAGTTAATTGCAGACTCGTCGACACGTTTTCTTCATCCATTCCGTCCTGTCAACCCTCATGCTATCATTGACTCCCTTCTGTTTCATATCGTTTTTCACACAATCCATCCATCTTATCTTTGGCCTCCCTCTTCCTCTCCATCCATCCACATTTATATTCATAGCTCTTTCGGTCACATGTGTTTCATCCCTCCTCTTCACATGCCCATACCAAGACAAACGGTTCCCTTTCAACTTTTCTGTCACTGGCGTTACTTTCAAACTTCCTCTAATATACCAATTCCTGACCTTATCTATTCTGGTCACTCCACACATCCATCTCAGCATTCTCATCTCCGCTACATGCAATCTTTTTTCAGTGAGTGAACCGTAATTAATCATAAATATGAGAGGGGTTTACGCCGTCTATGTATGCGACAAGGGATTTATCGATGTGTTGCCGACATTACAGACTAAGTTGAAAAATCCCATGTGTCTGTAATTTCTCCGACACCCTTCAAGCTGGGGCACAGCATTACTGATTGGCATTATAAAGGTACAAAATACCTACTACCTACAAACTTAAAGAGGCACAAAATACCTTTTATCCCGATGTTTCGGCCGAATTGCACCGGCCGTGGTCACGGGTAGACTGAAGTGGCTGAGCAGTTGTCATCTTCGAATTTTTTTACGCAAGTAGACCCGATCTATACCTTTATAATGTGTACAAATCGCGAAAGTTTAAAAATATTAATTACTGATTGGCGTTCAAAGAAGCACCTACCTACAGGTACCAAAACGCGATGACTAGAGTAAAATGTTCACAGTTTCAAAGGCTTTCTTGGCTCTCCTAAGGGTGTATGATTTTCTGCTAAACGATTTGACGTTTCATAAATTATTGAATACTAGCTGTGCTCGCCACTTCGTTGGCATGGAAGTTGGAAAACAACATTGTGTCGTAACAACTAAACAATGTAAACGTACTCCATTTTTTAAAATTTTATCACTTTTATCACTAATGAGGTTACTGCTATATACGAGTTTTAGCATCGTTACAATTTTATTATACGTATAGATATAGATTTTTGATTTGCGAGTCTATAATTTCGCTCCAAGTAAACTTATGTTTCCTTATTTATTTGATAAATCACCAAGCTATAATATCATTACTTCCAACACATCAAATGATGTTTTGATACACTAGTACACACCCCCGCTCAGGATAAAGGGATCAAATCCGAAGAAAGATACATTAGAAGCGTTCATCTTTTGATGATAGGTACAGATTTATTACAGAAAAGATTATATCAATAAGAGTCTGATTTATCGTTTCATTAGGAACAACAGTTGGTAAATGAAAATATTTGTAGGAACTATGGAAATGGAAGCCATTTAATTGTCTTATTTTACTTAGGTGTTATTTGTAGTTTGCACAGATATTTTATGTTTATCTTTATTAGAAACTAACTGTGCCCGTGATTCCGTCCGCGTGGAAGTCGGAAACCAATATTGTGTCGCAATAACTAAACTTTCTTCTTGATAACATAAATTCTAATATCTTAAGATATGACGGGCTGGTGTCCGCAACTCCACGTCTAAGCGCGTATTTTGTGCGTGATGGGTGGTAAGTATAGTTATTTGATCCATCCTAAATCCTCGAAAAAGGCCAGCACACTCTTGATGTTGCTGGTGATTTCCCGGAGAGTACCTGGGTTTCCGAAGTACTTGGCTCTGTATGTGGCGACCTCAGGGCAGTTTAGTAGCACGTGGGCTGCCGTCTCGTCCTCCTCCATGCATGCTCTGCACAGTGGGTTGTCTGTAACTCCGATGACAAAGATTTGTTTGTTAAATGAACCATGGCTAGTGATGGCTGCTGTAACTGTACGCAGTTGTTGCTTTGACAGCAGGAGGGCTTTTTTAGTGAGACGACGACGTTGGTCGCTTAGTTCGTGTGGCACCCACTTATCTAGCTTTTCTATCTTTCCGATTTAACGCAAGTGCTTCAATGTTGTTTTGACACTAACTTCAAGGCCCGCAATAAGCTCAGCCGTAGATTCAGTTGGATCCGCTTCCATCCACTATCGTCTTCAATTCGTCGTTGTCGACAATGGTTACCGGCCGACCGCGAGGCTCGTTCTTCAACTCAAAATTTCCAGATTTAAAACAATTGAATCAATAATGGACCGTGTTTATGCAGAATCAATAATGGACCGTGTTTATGCAAGCAGTGTTAGGCCCGTACACGTCGTTAATGTTTCGTGCTGTTTGCGCACCGGTATTTCCATGTAGGTGCTCATATTCGAAAATTGTACGAATTTTCAGTATATCCATGGCGCCAAAAACTAACACAATTTCACAAAAACAAAACACTACCTATGTAAAAACAAATGACTGAACTTGAAATTAAAATAACACGGCTTTCGAATAAAATTTATTTGAATTTCGAATTGCGCGCCAATCCACAGACAATTAAACCTGAAAATGCTGGTTATAGAATCTCCAATAACATAGGTAAAGACCTATTATATTATGAAGTTTATTTGTTTGTGAACACACGTATTAAACGCAATTTAATTTTCTTTGCGTGTGACAATACATTTATAAATAAATGTTTGTTATAAATGCTTTTCACGTCACTCATAATTTAACCTACACGCGTGTTACTGACACAATTACTCAGCCGAAAGTCCCATACAAAACAACGATAAAATCTACACTGAAATAACCACCTTATCTTGTTAAGTATAGAGTTTACTTTTAAGTGGTATGTGTTCGTCATTTCTACTGAGCGTAGGATAAACTTTTAGATTTGACAGTCCTTTGTTACAAGCAACAACGAAGCTATATTTGTAGTTCAATATTTTGGTTATGTCAAAACTTTTCTCTTCAGCGTGTAGGCTTTTAGCTATGAAACTATAGGTAACTTCTTACTTTGCTGTACATATTTTTATGTGAGATTTTTACCCGTTTCTCTATTTTCATTCGGGTACGATTTAAGCTATCGTCAACTTAATTGGTTATAAATTTCTTAAATAATAGGGGTTGTCCGCAAAATAGTAGACCTGTCGCCAAAATGTAGTTGCCAAACAATATAGAAACAATTCCATAATAAATCACATATAATCAGCGGGATAGACTATCAAGTATCAAATAAATAGGTTTCGATTTATTATAATAGGTTTGTCCTGACAACTGTACCGATAATGTGTATAAACAAATTAATACGTTGACTGCCCCGTCTGTTTTGGGTAATCTTGTGGTACGTTCAATGTTTTTTTTTTAAATTCATTATTCATACGTCCCTGGAAAATGAAAGTTCTAGCTCGCACGTCCAACCCAAGAAACGCGGTTCAGTTGCCTTTGGCTAATGCATTACATGTAATGCACGAACGTCACAGCCAGACCTTTAGAAATGCATTACATGTAATGCACGGACAGTCAACGTGTTAATTGAAACGATCATTGAAATAAATGAAATTTAGCTCTTGAAAAATTCATAAAGTTCCAAAAGTAGTAGGTAGCATTATATTTGCAAATGAAAAACTTATGGGGTTGTTTGGGTTTCTGAGAATGATGAGCAAAGATCTTGATTTTCGGATGTAAGGCGACTAACCAGTCTATCCACTATTAAGGTAGGACCGCACTAGGCGGAACTGCACCGCAGCGGAACTGAGCGACACGACGCGTCAAAATATTCTTTATATGAAATCATATGAGACAACACGCACTAAGCGGCAACGGAACTGCACTGCAACTGAACTGCGCGGCAAAGTTGAGCAACTGACCAAAAGTGTCGCAACCTGTCGCGACGTGTAGTTCCGCTGCCGCGGAGTGCGGTTCGACAAACTTCATTCCACTCCTATCCTATCGCTTTTCGGAATAGTGTATCCATCCTTTGTATATGCGGCTGCATAATTTGTAATAACTCATTGAATTTGTATTGAGATTGAGACATTCTAAAATAAGTATGGAATCTTATTGGATCCTTCTTAAGTCGTGGCAAAAGCGTAAAATACATCGCGAGTTTGATATGTCATGTAGCCATATTCTTTGCTTTTTTCTTGCCTGTTCTTGCTCGATCCTTTCCTCTTCCTCGCACAACAAAGAAATAATAATCATATTATTATCCATTTCGTCGTTCATCTTGCTGAGAGGTTGCCTAGCTACTGAATATATTTTTGTAGCGCCGCTGCAGTTCAAGTGCGGCTTACCAAAAAATTACGCGTCGCTCAGTTCCGCTGCGGTGCAGTACCGCCTAGTGCGGTCCTACCTTTAATATAACAATCTACACAAAATATATTTGAATACTGATTACTTATTCAGCTTTAGACTCCATCAGCATAACTTCGTGAACAACTTGGCTCACTCAGTGGTCCTAGTATAACTCCCAGAGGGACGCCAATCAGTTTTGTTGAACCTCCACGTTGTACTTCGTAAAGTACCCGATTAGTTTACGAATATTGATAAGTTTTTGTTTGTGTATTCCATGTCGACTTCAGAAAGGAATATGTAATATATGAATAATATATGATTATGTAGATGAAGATTTTGTGCTGTAATCTACGTGATCAGTATACCGTGTGAGTCACCATAAAGGTATGTATGAAATTGGGTGAAACTACGTAGACATAACTTTATCGAAAGGAAAAACTTGCTTAAAAGTATCGAAAAAAACACGTCGTCATGTATGGGTTTAATATAAAATGTTTAAAAAAGGTGAAATGACCTATGAGGATGATGATGAAAAAGTTATCCTACAACGTAACTAGCTATCGCACTTACGAGTCTATTTAATGTCAAGTTTATCAATGAAAAATGCTACTATTGGCAGAGGCGGACTAGCAGTCTTGGCCAGCGACTGATCAAGAGTTCTGACTATAGTTGTAAAAAACCCGTTAGCTACCGTTAATTAACCAAATTTATGGTTAGCTACCTATAAAATGCAGTTATTAACGGTTAATTATTCGACTACGACAGCGAAAAGGGGTTTACGGTAAAATTTTACGGTACGTTTTTTTTTATTGTGTAGTCAACTCCTATGTGAAGTGATAAATCGATATCCGAAGGATAAAGATTTCATTTAAGATTTCATAAATCATACACATTTAAAGCGACATTATATACCTACATAACCCAGCTTTAAATATGAGTAAATTAACGTAAACATAAATAATTTAACGAAATAGTTTACTCAGCATGAATGTTAAACGCACATCGGCTGCCTTACTCGCTCTTTCCCGCTATACCAGCCGCGATCGCCCGCCGTGTCAGCCGTGTGTCGGCTGGGCACGGGCCACTTCGTCCCCCGCCGCCCGCCCCCTTTCCGTCAGTTGAAGCTGTCATCATCGCGCAACTCGCGATACACATTTCAAGCCACTAGCGGCATATAGCAGTGGTATTTAACCGTAAAAAGCATAAAATGCGGTTAAATAACCGTTAATAACGAAAAATGCATTTTTAACCGCTTGGTTAAAATCGTTAATAACCGGCTTCGCATCTATAGTTCTGACCGCCCTAGGCTAATTACGAGGACGCGCCCCCGCCAGGTGTGTTACGGGCGGCCTAAAAAGTATTAAAGTGTGAAAATTTTAACATGGTTCACACTACCTATAAAAGTTTTCAGATCGATCTGCAAGCGAAACTAACGTTGTCCTTTAATCTTCATGCATCTACATACATACTACATCTACATTCAATATTAGGGTGGCAAACCATTTTTTAAGCTGACCGTACATAAAGGCAAAGTACCTCACGCATTATAAGACCAAAATCATGACAAGTGAAGTGACTGCAGGCTACCGAGCTACCGAGCTACGAGTACTTGGGACTTGTCCTCGACGGCCGATGGAATTTTGGGTCCCATTTTCGGCAATTAACGCCGAAATTGATGGGCGCCGCGGCTGCACTGTCGCGGCTGCTACCCAATCTGGGGGGCCCAATGCTTCCTGCCGGAGGCTCTACGCGGGGGTCGTACGGTCCATGGCACTTTACGGGGCCCCAATATGGGCGGACACCCTGACGGCCAAGACTCTTGGACGCCCTAGGCCAACCGCCCCCTTCTTAACTCCATTACTGAACTAAGAAATATTTTTTCGCGTTTGGCCGCTCATTATAATATCTGGTATCTGGTCGCCCTAGGCTGCCGGGGCCTAGTTGGCCTTATAGAAATCCGCCTCTGGCTATTGGTAAGCAAAACGATTCGTTTTTGGTCATAGGAACCGGGCATTAATAAAAGACGCGAGACCCCCGTCTCTCACCATGAAAGATGCTTAAGCGATATAGAAGTGTATGGAAAGCGATACGTATCGTTTTCTCGACGTTAACATAATACTTCGTGTCAATGACCGTTTTTAAGCCTAGGTACGCCAGAAACAGACTATATCAACAAGAATTCGTACTTATTACTGTCGAGGGATTACAAAGGATTCATGTTATTTGTATTATAAATGCTTCAACGTTTTATCAAGGCTAGCAACGGTTGAAGGTATTTTTATTAAATTAAGGACAAATTCTGTTCCCTTGAAACCCCTTTTCCTCTTGTTGAACCCTTATTCTAGGTAACAAGGATAGCTCCAAACTTTAAACAAATTAAATGATCTTGTAAGCTTATTAGGTCCTTCTTCGAGTACCGTCTAATTAATTGGGAGGGGGCAGAGTCACCCTCGTCCGTGGGAAGGCACCCTTAGTTCGAAACCCCACACGTGGTCCCCGGGTGGTGCCAATCAGGTGACAACCTTTCGATTGGTGGTAGGATCTTTACGGTCCGCCTGGCTAGCTACCACCCTCACATTAAAGTCCGGCGCCAAGCAGTTTACTGTGTTCCGTCGTGTGTATGTGAGAGCCAGAGAGGTATAGGGGAATCTCGCTATATATCTGTCACTTGGATTCGTGTGATCCATCTTTAACCCGTTCTGCGCTTACCATCAGGTGCAACGAGGGTCAAATGCGACAACGACAAGGAATAAAAGGAATAAATAATTTTATTATAATATATATTATATATGTAAAGCATATTGTATTTTGTTAGTATATAGTATTCTGTATAATTTTTATTTATCTTTCTTTTTTTGATTGAACTTTTTGATTGTTTTTAAATTCTTTTTTGTACCAGTTTCGAAGTGTATATTTTTGACCCAAAGGTTGACTGGTAGAGAATGCCAACGGCATTAAGTCCGCCTTGTGTACCACCAATGTACATGAAGTTTAAATAAATAAATAAATAAAAAATAATAAAAAAAAAAAAAACTTTCTGCAAAAAAAAAAAACCATTGAAATCAGTTCGCCAAAATTTGTAACAAATTCTTTCTTTCTTTGATTAAAAACTTTGCCCCACACTAGGATTTCTCCTGTATCGTGGGTGCGTTTACAGACACAAATCTCGCAAACACAAACGCCCAGACCCGAAACTACTAAGTATATGTAGGCCATACAAATTAAAAAATGGATAGACACTCTCAATTTAACCATTTATAGGTGCTATAAATCTCAATTCTAACGAATTGACCTGATCAGCCGTTGCCATTTGAATTGAGAATTGAAAAGAAATGTCCGATTTTTTTTTGGTCGGCCTAACTAATGTTGCCTGAATATGAATCCAAATATCCCCTTTTAGGTTGAAGCCAGACGATCGTAATTGTTTGAGTTGTGAGTCGCGTAATTTCGGTCGCGTAATTTCTGCTACATTCGGTTTCATACAAGACTCCTGTTTCTTTCACACGGCGACGCAAAATGAGTCTGTAAAATCCTTCCAAAAAATTACGCTGACTTATTTTACGCGACCCACAGCTCAAAAAATTACGCTCGTGTGGCCTCACCCGTAGTATGACCAGCATTTTTGATATACGTTGTATATTATACTCGTTGATGCGTCTGTTAGTGATCATGTAAGTTCTGAACGACTTGTCAGATTGAGGTCATATTTACACAACATATTTGTTTTGTCGAGACGATGGTTCCAATCTAATAGTGCTAGGATCATACAGGTTATTAACGCGGGCACAGTTACGGGAAAACAGCTAGTGATATAATAATAAACAGAGTGAAATTGTAAACACTCGACAAACCGAAATGGGAGATTCTACTCATCACTATGAACAACTTTTACTATGGAATCAAAACTGAAATTGCGAAAAAAAAACAGCTGTTCCCTACATTTTGACGAGTTATGCGAACATAAATGTAGGGAACAGTACCCCAAGTGTGAGTTTTTTTACGTTACTACTGTAGTTGCGTCACGCCAAAAATGTATGAAAATTTAGGCAGAGCCTCTAGCGGCGAATAGCGGTACTAAAAAATTGTTTGACATTTTTGGCGTGACGCAACTATAGTAGTAACGTAAAAAACTCACACTTGGGGTACAGCTGTTTTTTTTTTTCGCGATTTAAATTTAAATCCCATTGTAAAAGTTGAATTAAGAATTTTGTTAAAAATTAACTTTTCAGGTTTTTTCCGCAGCCATTTTGTCAATTACATAGTCAAAATATATTTTTTCGGCGAGGTGCTATCTACCTACCCTACCGCACAATTTGTTTGTACCTGTACAAGTGGGGTGCATGAAAAGAGCCTCCACGAGTGACGATACTTAAGTACGTCCGACGCACCCTGGGCAGTCAGCCTCGCTACCATCCTTGCTGACTGGCTAATCTTTTCACCACAGCATGAGCTATTCTTGTATAGCTCGTGCCGACACGATAGAGAGAGAGAGAGACCTGTACAAGCATAGACGCCAGCACCAAAGTGTTATTGGGATTTCTATGTGGAATTTCTCAGTAGCAGCCCGGAGTCTGGATTTGTGCCCGGGCGATGGCAATAATAGGCTCGCCCCCTATTACATGGGACGTAAACATAAACGGCGAAATGTGGGTGTACTATACGCCTCTGCCAACCCTTCGGGGAAAACAGGCGTGAGTTTATGTTTCTACTAGCTTTCGCCCGCAACTTCGCGCTTGCGTGAAATTTTGAACCCGTTAAGTGACGATTTTCCATACAAACTTTCATCCCCTATTTTACTCCCTTAGGGGTTGAATTTCGAAAAATCCCTTCTTAGTGGATGCCTACGTTACAAAAGGAACCTACTGTCAAAATTTCAACATTCTAACCCCAGCGGTTTAGGCTGTGCGTTGATAGATCAGTCAGTAAGTCAGTCAGCTTCTCCTTTTATATGTATAGATTAATATCAACATTCGTAACAGCAGTTCTAAATATGGCCTGAATTTGCCCATAATTATTAAATTGAGCATGAACTACGGAAATCACATCCTGCATAGCATAGCATTGAACAATCTACCATTTAATACACAATGCCTGCCGTAAGGAAACAAACATTGATTAACTTTTACTTTTTGCATTAAATTGATTAAGGATGTAATGAATATAGTGAAGCAATTTAATTGATTGCGTAGAAATGGCGTGCGTGCGGAACCTTAGCTATGAATAGCTCCGATTTACTAGCAATCTTCTATTATGGGACGCCATATTTTTGGTATTGAATGAATATTGCTGAAATGATCGATTGAAGTTCATTACGCAAATGCTTTGTATAAAAAGGAACAGTCATTCAAGTAGGTAATATTATTGATGTAGAAACTCATGGACCAAAGTCCTGGTGAAAAAATATAATATCGATGAGTCCTACGTATACTAGTATAAGTGCAAAAACCCAACTTTACAGGAGAGCGGTTTAAAGGTTCTAAAGCTTTTAACTTTGACATAAATCAATAGAAATTTTGGAATGCACCTTAACACACCATTTGAAAATTTCAAATATTTCTTTTGATTTACGTCAAATTTAAAATCTTTAGAACTTATAAACCGCTCTCCTGAAAAGTTGGGTTTTTGCACTTGCACTAGTATACGTAGGACCCCTCGATTTGAAAAAAGTGTCCTAAGTTTACATACACCACTAGAGCGCGCGCAAAGGCACACCGCCATATAAAGTTAGATACTTCTTCTCTCGTGTCAGAACGAGCTATACAAAAATAGCTCATGCTGTGGTGAAAAGATTAGCCAGTCAGCAAGGTTAGTAGCGGGGCTGACTGTCCAGGGTGCGTCGGACGTACTGAAGTATCGTCACTCGTGGAGGCTCCTTTCATGCACCCCATGTCAGGTGGCGCTGTAGTCACGTTATTAACGCGGGCACAGTGTTACGGGAGAACAACTAGTGATATAATATTATATAATCCTGTCTCCCGTAAAGATTCCTCGCAGCTGATTTATGGATGTCCTCGCAAAAGGTCTTTACAGCAGATTATGAGTTACGATTACTGGTTTTATTGCTGGTAATCGGCAATAGTCCCCGTTCGTAGTCCCATAACGCGTCCCTGGAAAATTAAAATGATCCGTGAAAATTCCGGCAATACATCAGAAGCGGTAGTTTGGTTCTTAGTTAATAATAATAATGTATTGCAGAAGTGAGGTGAAGGTGATACCTATGGGATTGGTTTTATGCCTTAAAACTTAGTTGAATGACTTTGCCTAGATTTTAAGTAGGTATTCACTACTGCGTTACTTGCCATTCCTACCAAATGAAGTTATTCGAAAAAATGGAAAAGGTTTTATTATAACTTTAAATAAAAAAAGTAAAAACCGACTTCAAAAGAAACTAAAAAGAGTAATAACTAATTTTATTTTTCCATTTTAAGTGGCATAAACAATACACAAACATGAAATTACAGCAATCCCGGGTAATTTGTTGTTATCCATTGAAGAGTTCCATTGTCAGTCTCCGAGAGTCTTCATCAGATCTTCACCAAATTTAAATGGGACCACCTCAGGAGAATATACTCTTTCAAACAAAAAAAAAGAATTTTGCAAAACCGTCTAATTATGAAGAAGTTATGCCAGAACAAACATAAAAAAAAATACAAACATCCGAATTGAGTACCTCCTCCTTTTTGAAGTCGGTTAAAAATAAAAATAACCTTAAATACTGTGCTGTTGCTGGAAGTGGAAGCTCTTTTCATGCACCCCAGTTAGATACTAAGAAACCAATTTAAATCCTTCGGATGACGAAGGATTTAAATTATGATGATGATCAATATGCCCAATTTAGGTTTTCGTTATACGAAGATTAGTCTACATTCGGTTCGGACATTTTCGAGCGCTGACCCGAGGTCCATGTGTTTATTATATGTATACGACAATGAACTACCCATTTGACGCATTTTGACATGTGTGACTTGAATGAACTTTGTTGGTAAATAATTATCATAATAATAATATGATATGTATTGTAGTAGTACCAATGATCGCGAGGAAGTATGGCAAAGCAAGAAGCTACAGGGCGGTACTATCAATCATCGGACCCTTCATGGGCCCGATGTTGACTTTTCAGCGACCGTATCCTGGGTACGTTTTGGTGACCTCTTTGGAGAAACCGAAGGTTTTGTATGTAAAATTATGGACGAAGTCATGATGACGGAATATAGGAAATTTATATTGTGAAGGGTGCCACCGTCCTGGAGAATTTATGCGATACACTATCTCCGGTTGTTCCCGTCTTGCCAACGGTGAGTACTTGCACAGACATAATCTAATAGCCAGGATTATTCACCAGCAACTTGCTCTAAAATACAACCTTGTGGAATCGGAAGTACCATCATACCACAGGTATGTGCTCGACCCAGTTCTCAAGAATGGTCATGCCACATTGTACTGGGATCTATCTATTTATCACTGACAGAACTATTATTGCCAATAAGCTTGATTTAGTGGTAATAGATCGATCAGAGCGCCGCACAATGATTGTTGATATCATGGTCCCTCATGACGAGAATATCGTGAAAGCTTATAAAGATAAACAAATAAAATATCTTGATCTAGCAGACGAGGTTGTCGGCATGTGGGATGTGGACTCAGCAGTCATTGTCCCGATAGTCGTTATTGCGAATGGCCTAATAGCGAAGAGCCTCGATCAATAGGTATATATTATAAAAGGAGAAGCTGACTGACTGACTGACTGATGTATCAACGCACAGCCTAAACCGCTGGGGTTATAAAGTTGAAATTTTGAGAGTAGGTTCCTTTTGTAACGTAGGCATCCACTAAGAAGGGATTTTTCGAAATTCAACCCCTAAGGGAGTTAAATAGGGGATCAAAGTTTGTATGGAAAATCGTCACCTAACGGGTTCCAAATTTCACGCAAGCGAAGCTGCGGGCGAAAGCTAGTACCTTATGAGGCTCTCTTTGGGCGGCTGAATCAAGAGCTTGATACAAAAAACGGTACTCCTTGACACGGCATGCATTGTGAGAAGGTTCCTTTCTCTGGAGCCCTGACTGCCGGCAGCTTGGACTGTTTCCGCAATGCCGGTGGGCTACCTACTATTTTTTATATTTTTATAGAAATATTTAAAAATGGAAATTTATACCTATGTACAGTGATGAATAAAGGTGATAGGTCGAATTTATATTAAATAAATAATTTCATGATATTAATAAATAAAACGCTCACACTAGGACATTCTTTGTCATACAAAAAATTCGTGCAACAAACCAAACTCGAAAAGGTAGGTCGTATCGTTAATCGTAACCTGTAGGTTAGGCATTTCCCACTTTATTTCAAGCAATCGATTTAAAAACAATGGAACGCTGATAAATTACTGAACTAAGTTACAAATTGGAAACTCGAACAACGCCCATGTTGCATATTAACAAAGTTCAACCAACTATCAGTTTAAACTTACACGAGAACATAAAGAACCGATACTTTGGAGGTACGCCTCCTATAAGAAACTATTGCAAAGTTTTAGTTTGTTAGTACATAAAGCCTTTAATACTATTCGGAATATATTAGTATAATAAGTGGAGTTATGAAGGCGTTTCGTTCTACAGTTCTACTAGTAGGAAGTCGATTTAAGTAACTACTGTATAAAATAAAATATGTAATAAGTTCACAAGGTTAGTCGGGAAAGTCCGAAAGAGTGTTAAAATACCCATAATAATGAATAACTTTTGTTTTTCAACTTTCCCCAAAAAGCAATAGTTTAAGAGGAATAGCTGTTCAAAGATTTCATAAAAATACGCTAAAATCTATCTATCCTCAGCTATGATCAGCTGTTTACATTTTGGTTATACCTGGAGTCATAAAATAGAAGCTCCATTTTCTGAATTCATAACTAAAGCAGGGGTGTTGAATTTATTATTGAAATAACTTGAATAAAAATGATTTTACAGGGGAATAAAGTTATCGAATATTGGAATTTTAGCACTTGCTTAATATAGTCATCAGTAGGGATCGGATATTTGGATGCATATTTACCTGAAGATAATTTTTAGCTACGAAAGTATGGAAGCGGCTTCTTAAAATATATTTTTTATAAGAAAAAACCCGGAATGCCAGGAACACCGAGAATGCTTAACTATAGTAAAGTCAATATGGAAAGAGAAGTAAACGTTATTACTAATTACGGAATTATCAACATGTTTTTAAGTTAATTTTAGAATGACAAAAATTACTGAAAACGGCTTAAAAGTAATTTGAATGTGATGGAAACTGAACTATTAATCATTGAATTAAGGTTCATAATCCCAAAGCACGTTAATTATCACTTTAAAGTGGCTGATATATACCTAATAATATGGAAACGAATCTTAAAATGATTTATTAAAAAAAAACTCTGGGATTCTTGGATTGCATAATTATTAAAAATTAATGTTTAACCCATGATGCAAATATGTGTATAAGTAGAGTGTAAGAAGAAGAATGGTGTATGTTAGATAAACCAAAAAAAAAAAAAAAAAATTAAAATAATTGTCCCGGAATCGCGGGATTTTTCGATACAAAAGCGCGTTCCATATTGGCCAACATCTCAAGTTTAGGTGAATATGCATCCAAATATCCGATGTCTAGTCATCAGTGATAATACCTACCCCCTTTCCGACTAACCTTGTATACAATAAATACCCATGTTACACAAAGCTTAGATAACACCATGCAACAAGAAATATTGCACATAATACGGGTACGGGTGTCGAGGAAGCGTTATCAACTTTTTCGTGTGTATAAAAAAACTGAGTTAAACCACCTAAGCGCCTGCATGCATGATGAAGGCAATTTTTCACTCGCCGACGTTATTGTATTTTGCAATTTTTATTCCGTAGGCTTTTTGCGCTCTTTTTTTAAGACGTATAGAGTGAAACAGTGAAAATAATTTATGTAAATACATGATGCAATGATTTTAATGGTTTCAGTTGTATTCTTGGCGCTCTAGACCCAGTCGTAAGGTGCATATGCTTAATGTTCCCAGGCGTAGAATAAAATTGTTTGATAACAATGTGTACTGCATGTCCATTACTGTTTATAATAAATTACCTGATGTCTTTAAAACTCTCAGCCTCAGAAGATTTAAATTTAAATTATTTAACTTTCTTTTAACCAAATGTTACTACTCAACTGAAGATTTTATGAAAGAAAAATTTACCTGAATATTTGACATTATTGCCTACAAAACATATGTATCTCCTTGACTAAATTAATGAATGATGTTCAATGTATTTAATTTATTTTTAATTCTTATCTAATTTTAATGTAATGATGACCCATATTATTTTGTAAACCTTATTTGTACGCCGGAAACGGCAGAATATTATGATCATAATTATTACACATAACAACCTTGTACAATATTCTAACAAATAGATGAATTCTATTCTATTCTAGAACATAAGCTTGGAGCGAAATTAATACTATTCGTACCACTCAACCACTATCTCCTTTGCAAGAGACCACAGGATCACAATAAGTTATAATGAACTAGCAGAAGCCCCGGGCTACACTTATGTGAAAATATTCGGCTTTTAGCCTCTCAGTGCCAAGTTTCACTAAAATTGATTTAGTAAAATTATTAAAACAATTTGGTGAAACAATTTTGATGGACTCTAAATTCGTGGAGACGTAACAAACAGATAGAGATAGAGACTAATAAACTCACTTTTGCAATTATAATATGTATAAAAAAACTGGCCAAGTGCGAGTCGGACTCGCGCATGAAGGGTTCCGTACCATTTTTTTTTTAACGTTGCCCCACACTACGATTTCTCTTGTATCGTGGGTGTGTTTACAGACACAAATCTCACAAACAAACGCCCAGACCAGAAACAACCATTTGCAGGCCATACAAATTTTTGTTCCGTGTGGGAACCGAACCCACGACCCGTAGCGCAGAAGCCAATCGCTTAGCCACTGCACCAAACGTGTCGTCATTATCTATAAAACGGCAAAAAATCTTGTTTGTTGTATGGGAGCCCCCTTAAATATTTATTTTATTCTGTTTTTTAGTTGTTATAGCGGCAACAGAAATACATCATCTGTGAAAATTTCAACTGTCTAATTATCACGGTTCATGAGATACAGCCTGGTGACAGACGGACGGACGGACAGCGGAGTCTTAGTAATAGGGTCCCGTTTTATCCTTTGGGTACGGAATCCTAAAAACGGATGTTGCCTAAGTATTTTGACATTTAACAGTACCCAAGGAATTATAAGAGAGATATTTATTAGATAAAGGGTAAAACGTAAAGAGCAAAAGATTTTAGCCCACCACATACCCTATAAATCTCATCAGGGCTTCTTATGAATCTAATATGTAATATATTCACGCGGGGCCCCTTTTATGAGTCTATATTGTGTCGGAGTTCGAAGGACATCCTTCAATAAGTATCGATTTTAGCATAACAATACGTTATAACCTAGGGTTTAGCAACTTTCAATGCCTACATTTTGGGTCATAACATCTTTTGTGTTGCGCGTTTATTATTTGGGGTTTTTCCGCAATTAGGGCCTTATATTAGTATCCGTACAATGCCTAGGTTTGCCTGGATTTGACGTTTAATAAATCGATTTTTCAAAGTTTTTAATTGTGATAAAAAATGTTAAAAAGGCTAATTTGGTTCCGTTAAGTGGTCAGTGGGAAATACTTTGAGACAAAAACCTAACAATGCCTTTGCTGTTACGCAGTCGGGTAGTAATAAAAGACCTATGTTGTTCTTGGGGACTATGTTATCCTGCAAAAGATAATTATGCTATAACCTCTACACACTATGGTTTGATCATAGTACTCTAATATAAACCATTTTTAGTATTGTGTAAACGCGTATCTTTTGTAGAGAAAAGGGTCACAAGACATACGCTCTCCATAAAACCAGAAACTTTGTATATTAAGGAACGAATGTTAGTGTATTAAAATAATTGTCATTACATAACACAAAATAGCTTCTATTTTAACCCATTGGGTGAGGTCGGGCTTATGGCGGGTCTATTGTTAGTAAATATAATGGTAATGCCGGTCTTAATGCTGATAGAATAGTGGCGTGGGCTTAGGAAGGTTGCCAAGCTTCACACTATTTAGGTTCCTTTACAAAATGACCATGTAGATGTGTATCTACAAAAAATGTTTTTTGTTCATCTCTTCTGTTCCACTTCTGGGCAAAGGCCTCCCCTAAATTCTTTCATGTATTTTTTCCGTGCGCCACCTAAAGCTGAAGGCCGATAGGCAACCGTTAGTCAAAAGTTAGTTTTCGTTTACGAAAACTGTCAAAATGTTCGATTTTGTTTTTGTTGTCAAACAGTTTGACAGTTTTTTAAACGATAACTGTCTTAATAAACGGTTCGGTTGCGACTGACCAGCGTTGCTGTTAGTACCTAGATTATTAGGCCTCCGTCCCTCGCGGTACGCGTCTTTTAAGTTGTAAAAATTCTAAAAACACTGAAACAAAAAGTAACTATTAAAAAGTCTGAAATAAAACCTGTTTATAAATTTTCCAGTGATTTTTCAGGCGTCGGGGACTGCTGAATAAACTTTTTACCTAAGAATCTACCTATATTTTGTTGTGACGTAGTTAAGTAATATAGTAGTTAGTTTACGTAGCGGTCCCCGGCGACTTTAAGTATGAAAAATTACTTGAAAATTCATAACAAGTAAGTAGTATTTCGGAATTTTTAACAGTTTGTTTTTTGTGTCGGAGTTTTTTTTCTGAGTAAATTATTTGATTTATTGTTAATTTTCTATTACAAAAGGGACCAGCTGTCTCTATGGGGTTAGATGTAATAAAATGGATACGTTATTTTTAATTACTAATAATATGTTGTGTGTTTGTTAATTCTAGTGACTGTTATTGTGCTTCTAATCAATAAAAAAAATCTATGTGTTAAATTCTCTAAAACATTCTTCTATTACTATCCGTAAAAACCTATAATTGGATTATGGCCAAGTCTTACGATTAACCGAGCGTTCTTGGTTGAAATTAAGGCTTTTGTATCTTCAACTCAACTCAAGTCAAAACTCATTTATTCAAAATAGACTAGAATTATTTAGTTCTTTTTGAACGTGTTATAGACAGCCCACTAAAAAGCCCTCCCTTCACTGCTTCCTAGTGTTTATGCTATGAAGAAGAAACGGCGCAACAAACTCCCCAGCAACACAGTTCTGTCTTTATTAATAACTAGCTGACCTGGCGAACTTCGTACCGCCATTTCTATACGATAAAGACGCTTTTAAAAAAAAAAACTTTTACACAACCTTGTCCTGACAGTAACGAAACACACATAAACAAGAATTATCCAATTTGGTGCAGTCGTTCGGAAGCTCAGACCAAATAAAAAACCAAGACATAGCGTTGTTAACAGTGAAGTGAGGCTGGTTTCATAAACATGTGTGAGTGCCGTGAGGCGTAGTTTAGTTGTAGTTTGGTGTAAATATGTGTGTGTGAACGTGTATGTACAGAGCGAGGCGTAGTTTTGCGCATGCTTCACTCTGTTGTTTGCAGCGCTATGTCTTGGTTTTTTATTTGGTCTGAGTTCGGAAGTTATGTGCGTACATGTACATTTCGGCGATTTATTTTTATTTATATAGATTTTTTTATATAGATAGACTAGCGACCCGCCCCGGCTTTGCACGTGTACGTTTTATAGCTTAAAACGTTCCTCTTGAATCACTCTATCTATTAAAAAAAACCGCATCAAAATCTGTTGCGTGGTTTTAAAGATCTAAGCATACATAGGGACAGACAGCGGGAAGCGACTTTGTTTTATACTATGTAGTGATAAAGCAAAGGTGCCATACATAGCTTAGCATAGTATTATACCTTCTCATACGTTAGTAGATATTACACGTTACATTAACTTACAAGTCTATTTATCTGCTTAGTTTGACAATAAAAAAATGCTTCCATTGGTAAGCAATACGTTAATTCGTTATCAGCGATAGGAACCGGATATTAACGTAACCTATGCTAGTTATTTATTCACTTCTGTATAGCTGTTTATTTTTCTACATATACAAGGTTAGTCAGAAAGGGGGTACTAATCCGAAAGGGTGTTAAAGTATCCATATTAATGAGTAACTTTTGTTCTACTACTTTCACCAAAAGTCAATAGTTTAAGAGAAATAGCTGTTCAAAAATTACATCAAAAATATGCTAAAATCTATCTATCCTCAGCTATGATCAGCTGTGCTTACATTTTAGGTCATATTTTGGTTACAAATTAGAAGCTCCATTTTCTGAATTCGTTATTAAAGTAGGGATGAAGAATTTTTGAAAAATCTAAAATAAAAAAACAATTTTACATGGAATAAAAATTGTCAAATTTTGAAATTTTAATACTTGCTTTAAAACCGTCATCAGTGATACTTTCAATGGCCTGCAGATTAGTACCCCCTTTCCGACTAACCTTGTAGATAAAAAATAAAATAACGAAAAAGCTTTTCACTTAACCTCTACTTAAACTGACCCAAAATAACAAATGACAATCCTTCAGCGTAACCCTACACATTGTTTCCCTTAGAAGATATTACCCGTCCAGGTCTTTTATACCCTCATAAATAATAAGCACCGTCATTCATAATCCTTGAGTAATGTAACACTCGCCAACTGGGCTCGTTCGGACCACGACACTCATACTGATGGTGTTTTTATATATTTCCTGTCTATTTTATTTTTATTTAGTAGCGTTGGAAGGGTTGAGTTGCTTTTATATTAGTATGGTGTAGAGCAGGCATGGGCAACCTTTGACAAGTTGCGTGCCTAACTTTACTATATTAATGCAATCGCGGGCCATAAAAGGAGATTAAGCTTAATTTATTTATCTCCTTTATTTATTTGCATTCACAATTTTACATTTTTAAATAAAAATCTATAAAAATGCATTTAAAAATATAAAAATAGAGGTCAACCGGCATCGGGAGCAGGGTCCAAGCTACCGGAGGTTAGGGCTCCAGAGACAGGAACCTCCTCACTATACGCGCCGTGTCGAGGAGGACTGCTTTCTGTACCCTTGATCCAGCCACCCAACGAGAGCCTCTTGAGGTGTTGGTCGAGGCTCTTGGCCGTTACGACTATCGGCACAATGGTTGCCGAATCCACATCCCACATGTTGACAACCTCGTGTGCTAAGTCAAGTTATTTGATTTGTTTATCTTTCTCAGCCTTCACGAGGTTTCCATCATGCGGGATGGTAACATCAACAATCATTGTGCGGCGTTCAGATCGATCTATCACCACTATATCAGGTTTATTGGCGACAATAGTCCTGTCAGTGATGATAGATCGATCCCAATACAACGTGATATGACCATTTTCGAGAACTGGGTCGGGCACATACTTGTAGTACGGTACCTCCGATTCCACAAGGTTATATTTCAAAGCAAGTTGCTGATGAATAATCCTGGCCACTTGGTTATGTCTATGCAAGTATGCAAGAAGCATTTTTAACAGAAAACCCTATCTATCAAGCTATATGCATATCTGAGTCCTGGCTATCCGAAGACAAAATTTCCCTTATCCAAATTAATGGCTATAATATTGCATCATCATACTGCCGGCAAACTCGAGGAGGAGGCGGCGTATGCATCCTCTTACAAGAACAAATCGAATATACGGAAAAAAATGATATATCCAACATGTCTATAGAATATGTACTGGAAGTGTGCGCTACTGAGTTACCTAAACAAAACCTTTTATTAATTACTATGTACTGGAATAGAAGAGAGGAAGATATATTCATTGATAAATTAAAACAGATTCTAAACTATTTAAATATCAAGTATAATAAATTTAACATTGTTATAGGAGGAGATTTTAACATTAATATTTTAGACAAAACCTTAAAAACTAACCAGTTTCTGGACCTCATGCTAGAATACAAATTCACTCAACATATAAAAAGCCCTACGCGTATTACAGAAAAAACCTCAACATGTCTTGACCTAATATTTACGAATTTCAGCGACAAAAATACGTTTACAACCGTAGAAAATTTCGGATTTTCGGACCACAGTGGAACAATTATAAATCTAAGCATACCCCAACCAGCGAAAAAAATGACATGGTACACAAATAAAAGATTATTTAACATAGCAAACATTAAAAAATTTAAATCTATACTAAGTACACAAAACTGGCACGACATTATACAAGCAAACAATAATATAAATGAAAATTACAATTCTTTCAATAACCACATAATAAAAATTTTAAATCAATGTATGCCTGTGCGTAAAATGAAACTTAAAACCAACTATAAAAAATACTGGCTAACTACAGGCATCAGAGTTTCCTGTAAAAACAAAAGATTGTTAAAACTGTTTTCCACTACAACCAAAAACCAAATAATTACACAACACTATAAAAAATATGAAAAAATACTAAAAAGTTTAGTTACCACTGCAAAAAAATTACAATATATAAACAAAATAAAGAAATCAGACAACAAAGTAAAAACGATGTGGAGCATTATAAATGAGAGAACAAATAAAAAACCAAAAAAGGAAAAATGTAGCATAAAATTACAACTCAATAATACTATTATATCCGAACCCAAACAAACTGCTAATATTTTTAATGACTTCTTTGCGTCAATAGGAGAAAACAGTAACAATCCATCTAGCACTACACTGGGCGGCATGCCAACACTAAATCCCACGGAGAACACCATGTTCCTTAGCCCAGTAGAAGCTTGGGAAGTTAACAAATTAATCAAAAACCTAAAAAATAAACGAAGTTACGGTTTAGACGAAATTCCACCTACGTTATTGAAAGAATGTGCAAATGAATTCACCTTACCATTTTATCTACTATTAAATCAGTCCTTTACAGAAGGCACTTTCCCCGAATTGTTAAAAAAATCACTAATTAAACCAATCCACAAAAAGAACACAAAAACTGATCCTAATAATTATCGCCCAATAGCTCTCTTGCCCTCAGCCTCCAAGATTTTTGAGAAAGCTATGTGTGATCGAATTTATACCTTTTGCGAAAAATATAACTTGTTGAGCGATTGTCAGAACGGTTTCCGAAAAAATCGTTCCACCACATTAGCTGTTTATAAATACATTCAGGAAGTCCTTAATATCATAAATAACAAGGAATACGCCGTAGGGATCCTACTGGACATGACTAAGGCGTACGACAAAGTACAATTTAAAATACTTTTAAATAAACTTTATGGAATAGGAATCCGCGGGAAAGCCCATGAATGGCTCACGTCATATTTGAGAAATAGAGAGCAAGTAGTTGAAATCGAATACTTTAATCACAATAGTAGAGAAATAGAAAAAATCCGATCTGAAAGCAAAGTAACTAACGCTTCCATCCCCCAAGGAAGTGTCATAGGTTGCCTATTATTCCTTGTTTACATCAACGACTTACCAAAAAACATAGAGGGGCCAAGTGTTTTATTCGCAGATGACATATCTTTGTTAGTCTCCTGTCAAAACAACACAAACATAGAAGAAAAACTCAGTTCCACACTCACAAAAACATGTAACTGGATGACCTCACATAATTTAGAAATTAATTATGCTAAAACTAAATTAATGACTTTCCACCCTTATCAAAAAGCACCTCTACACTTAAACTTCACCTTTAACGGCTTAAAATTGGAAACTGTTGATGAATTTACATTACTTGGACTTACTATAGATAAACATATTAACTGGAAAGCACAAATACGAAAAACCTGTAAAAAAATTTCAAAATTCGCATACGCTCTCCGCGAAACTAAAAAGACAACCGATCTACAAACTGCCCTCACCACGTATTACGCATATGCCAACGCATGGCTTAGCTACGGCGTAACCCTCTGGGGAAATAGTACAGATGTCCTGACACTCTTTACCCTACAAAAAAAATTAGTTAGAATTCTAGTAAATATTGATCAAACAGACAGCTGCAAACCCTACTTCCTCAAACATAATATTCTAACCCTCCCCAGTATTTACATTCTAGAAACATGTAAATTCGTCCGCAAGCATCAAGAGTTCTACACAAAACGCGAAGATATTCAATCACGGTACACACTTAGGCACCGATCTAGGCTAAACTTACCAACATCCAAGCTAAAAATGCATTCGACAAGTCCCTACGTAATGTCTATAAAAATATACAACAAACTACCAGAAATAATAAAGAAAGAAGAAAAGTTCAATATTTTTATAAAAACACTTAAAAAACTACTGATAAACAAATGCTATTATTCCTTAGATGAATATTTAAACGATAAACAGAAATAATAGAAGACATGTATATAATATATTATGATTAAGGAAATTATAATTAATGAAAAATAATATAAAAATAATAATAGATAACAATAATTAATGATAATCACGCAATTTATAGGTATGTTTAAAACATATTAATGATATAATAAAAACAATTAATAACAACAAAATAAATATTATAATAGTAATAAATAAATAAATATCAAAAATAATAATAAAACAAAATAGCAATAATAGTAAATTAAATAATAATAAATAATTATTATAATATATAAAAAAAATGATGAAACAAATTAGCAATAATAATAAATTAAATAATTTAGCAATAATATTACTGTTCATTATCTCCTAAAACAGGGCTTCCTCTCTCCTACACTTTTGCTGTGCCCTACAGGGTCCATAATTGATCTCATTTATATAGTTACCACCTAAGTACACATTATGGTAAAGCAATAAAGATATTGAGTATTGAGTATTGAGTATTAAGTACTCTCCGTTATTTATCTATTTATTAGGGTACTAATGAAGTTAATTTATGTGTAACAGTTAATGTGATATTTGTGTTTGAACTTCAGAAACAAGTTAATCAATATCTGGACGAATTCCAGTTGTACAGAGGCGTAACGTGACTTCCAGATTTTCATCTGTTCATCTGAAATTTCAAAATGTCGCGGGCCGGTTCTAAAACCCAGGCGGGCCGCATCCGGCCCGCGGGCCGTGCGTTGCCCATACGTGGTGTAGAGTAACATTTTTTTTTACTTTTTTATTTTCCTTGGAATTTTTTTAAGTCGATGACCTACCCACAGAAAATTAGATACTTTCTTTTAATTTTAAATAAAGAACCCTCAAATGCCTCGGACAGCACGTAAAGCCATCGGTCCCGGGTGTTATACGAATATATAAGACAGTTGTTACGGGAATTCAGAAGCCCGAAAGTTTGACAACCGGTCTAGCCTAAGTATATCGGCATTGCCCAGTACCTAACTGGGTTGCGGAGGTTTGATGGCAGTCGATCCGTGTAAAATTCTGGTATTCAGTCGCATCTGGTTATACTGGAGGCTGACCCCATTATAGTTGGGAAAAGGCTAGGTAGATAAATAAAGAACACTCGAATTTTAAAGTAATATTAATCAAGATAAATGATGGAATCAGGAGTTACTTTGCGGAAATCCATGACATACATATACAAATACAATATCTAGCTTTATTTCCGCTGAACAAGATAGTTTGGATGCAGTATGCAGCACCACCCTACCAGCCCACAAGTATAGCCCGGGAGTGAAAACCTCGGGAATGAATTTGGTCATTGCACGGTTCCTGTAGGCTTTCACGCGGACGAAGTCGCGGGCAAAAGCTAGTCAGTTATATTTATTACGAATGTTTTATAATCAATAAAGGCTAGTTTCAGTGAATTAAATTAGAATTGCACCGACTTCTGAAACTGTTAATTTTATAATATGGTAATTATTTTACACCTTTTAGTTTTTTTGAGGTCGGTTTTTACTTATATTTAAAGTTTTTTATTAATTCGGTACGTTTTAGTGCCATAAATTATACAGTTTAGGACTTCTTTAAATGATACGGTTGGCGTAATCTTTCTAACAACTAGATAGTTATCTTTAAGAATAGGTATTAATGTATAATTATCATGACGGCTCCTTAAATACAATCTTCTTTGTTCTTGACTAATGTTTCTGTGATGACAGTTTAAACAGAGTTTGAAAGTCTTCATCAAAAGTTTTGCTGAAGGAAAACGTCATCTAAGTTTTTTTTTTGATTTTATGTTTTTTTTTCACAAAGCGCTGTATCAGTTTCGATAAAATGTATATGGGACCACCTCTGAAATATGGCGTACCAAACAAAAAAATAATCATTAAGATCCATACATAATCAGCGGAGTAATCGCGTAACAAACATACAAAAAAGAAAACAGACGAATTGAGAATCTCCTCCATGTTTAAAGTCAATAAGAAAAAAATGTGTTATTTAATAAAGCTATTTAATTCTGTTATTTTTACATAACATAACATCATGGATTATTCCCCGAAGGGTTGGCAGAGTTGTATAGTAGGTACACCCTCATTTCGCCGTTATGTTTCAGTCCCATGTAATAGAAGGCGAGCCTATTGCCATCAACCGGGCATAAATCGATTTGACGACACGTTTGGTGCAGTGGCTAAGCAATTGGCTTCTGCGCTACGGGTCGTGGGTTCGATTCCCACACGGAACAAAAATTTGTATGGCCTACAGATGGTTGTTTCGGGTCTGGGCGTTTGTTTGTGAGATTTGTGTCTGTAAACGCACCCACGATACAAGAGAAATCTTAGTGTGGGGCAACGTTTTTTAAAAAAGAAAGAAAAAAAAGAAATCCAGACTCCGGGCTGCTACTGAGAAATTCCAAACGGAAAAACCCAATAACACTTTGCCCGACCTGGGGATCGAACCCCGGACCTCACGCTCAGCAGTCGCGCTTGCGACCGCTAGACCAATGAGGCAGTCAATAAATATAAAGTCGTAAATAATATAAATAATTGTAAAGTGGTCTTACAGCCGGAAAATTATAAAAAAAATACTTTACATTGAAAGGAAAATCTGAAAATTCAACGAATATCGGAAAACCGAGGTATTTCTGAAAAAATATTGGCATAACATTAACAAATAAAAGAAAAAGAAAGTTTCTCTTCGAAGAAAATCTGTAAAATATCCTAATTTCTATTTTCGAACTTGCAAAGTACTTACTACGTAATTTCTAGTAAATACCCATGTTATCTATACATATAATAAAATCGTGGTTTAGAAGTAACTATGAAATTTTTGTCTAGAACTTATAAATCGCGCGGTAACGAAACCATAGCGCGATCTAATTCGACGCCAACGCCATCTAGGGAAGTAAAGATTAAACATATGTTTGCATGTTTATGCAAGCATCACGTAAAAAGAGCTGACCCAATGCTGTTGACTTGTATAAACATATATTGTGCTTATCTCCAAGTAACATATTTTTTTTGTTTCATCGCAATCGGTTCACGCATTCAAAAGATATGCAAATAATTAATATCTTCTATACATTTACAAATCTGTAGACTTTTGCGTATCTGTACATAGCAAATATTTTTAAAAAACCTGGTTGGGGTGTTAAACTATAACCAATAGAACCCATTTTTAACATTTTTGTATTTTTTGTCTGTTTGTCTGTTTATCTGTTTGTTTGTTCAAGCATCACATAAAAACAACTGATCCAATGTTGTTGACTTTTATAAATAAATATTGTGCTTATCTCCAAGTAACATATGTTTTTTGTTTCATCGCAATCGGTTCACGCAATCAAAAGTTATGCGAATTTTAAGTTTTCTAGAAGAACTTAGCATGTATTAGTTTATTTTCAATAGATGGCGTTACGTGTATCAAATCATGTTGCGAGGAAATATATTACTACGAATAAATCCACAAATTACCTAATATTCATTGTTGAATTGGTACCTATTCTCAGTCTACGAAAGGTCGAATGATCTCTATCCTTATTAAAAAGGAACTAAGCTTTTACAAAAAAAAACGAAGATATTGTTATTTAGAATTTATTAGGTCAATTTCTTATTGTTGTTCACAATAAAATGAATTCATGACTTCATGTGGACTAATAGTAAGATTTTTGTTCATTGAATGTCACTTTTTGGGAATGCTGATGCCGAAAATAAGGTCCAAATTCAAATTGAAATCGGTGGCCATGATTATTTGCAAGGAAAGGGCTCACCCAGTGCTTTCGTTGAAATTTAGTATTTCGTAATCATTCTATCTACTCAATGCACTTTTTGGATTTTTTTCTATATTTAATTTTATTTTGTTCATTATTGTCAGATTTATTCAAAGCCTGTCGCCGTCGTTTTAATAAGTTTATTTAATTGAGTTTTTTTAAGCTTTAGGTAATGTTCCAAAGACATGGCCATGGAGGGAAAGTACTTTAAATATTAAAAATAGCAAATTTCACTCAAAGGAAACTTCATTTCACTTTTTTTTAAAGTAAGAAATATTGCGTTTTACTGATTTTTTTGCCTGAACCGGGAATCGAACTGACAAAGCTTTATGTACCATCCGGTATTATATTATGGCACCTGTTGATAGATATCTATAAGGTCAATAATAAGGATCAAATCTCTCCAACAAACACACTGTCTTAAATTGAAGGAAGTGCAAGAAATAAGAAGTAACAACAAATAAGTGTTTGAATTGAAATGTACCTAAGTTAGGTAGGTACTTAATGTTAGTTTTTATGGTCTTCCATCAATTTCAGGCACTATGTTTATTGGAGCGATCATATCGATTGGTGAAATAAAAACATACTTAGAAGATGTTTTTTCGCGTTTGTGTTGGTTCGATTTCCAGATCAGACTTTTTAAAAGCAGTACCTACCTATTTATAACTTATTAAAATTAAATGAAGTCTTCTATAAGTTTTTTTTTAAATATTTAAAGTTCTTTTCTATACCTACCACACCTCGAATGAAATCATAATTTAGTTCGCAGATTGTAACAAGACGGCGTTGTAGCTATTTTTGTATCGCGATATGGTTTTGTTACATCTTCAATAATAGTATCAATATTCAATTATAATCCATTTTAGCAAGGAAATGTATAGAAATAAGCAACACGTTTTTAGTATTACGGTTTTATGAATCTTTACGGTCAATCAAGAGGAGCTGAAACTCTACATAAAGAAATGGTTCAAAAGATATAAGTGTCTTAGTGGGACACCTTTGTCTATTATTATAATAAATGGATTATTTAGTTGCTGCGACACAATGTTGTTTTCCGACTTCCACGCGGACGGAGTCGCGGGCACAGCTAGTTTCTAATAAATGTCACAGGGCACGTCTTCCAGATATTAGTTAAATGTTTCAACCGTTAGGGTATTGGGGGTATTGAAATATCTGTCTAGAGTCTAGACCATTACTATGTTCTACATGACGACCCTTTGCGGTGAACGACAATGACGTCTCCACTCTAATAATATTATTAAAATGCTCGTGCTTAAGTTGCTTTAAATAAGGCTACGTATTGATTGGACACATTAAGGTGAGTATACACTAGAGCATTTTCTCGAGCATTTCCATGTAATGTAACGTTCCTGCGAATGCTCGACACGGTGTTTGAAGTAATGCTCACGGCGAGTGAGCATTTACCTGTAACCTTCCTTTCTATTTTGCGTTTACTCTTCGCTGAAATGTCGGATCTGCAGGTCGGGTGTGCTGCGTTCGCGGTCGTGTCTTTGTGCGACGAAATGTTACATAAAAATGCTCGTTGGTACTTAAAATCAAGTTGTAACAAAACATCGATCATTATGTTCGAAATGTGGTTCGAGTAAATTTAAAAAAAGCGAATGCTCGATGTTTTGTTACAAGTAAATACTCTAGTCTGTACTCACCTTTATTTTTAAAATTCTGATTGCACAAAATAGAACGTAATATTGTTTCTTGTTTATTTCTTTTTACTTTTATTACTTTAATTGTGTAAAAACGGCTTTAGTAAATTTTGGTAAAACGCCATTAAGTTATTAAATAATTGAAGACTGGATATTACAAAGGTGCTGGGTGATTGTGGTATAAATCAAAGATAATTCGATAAAACTATTTATCGCACGGTTCCTGTGGACTTTCACGTGGACGAAGTCGCGGGCAAAAGCTAGTCAATTACGTATTTTATTTACCCAATTAATTATTTATTTTATTACGTATTTTGTTTATTTTATTTAGTCAATTAATTAATTACGTATTTTATTTAGCCAATAAAGGCTTAATTTCAGTGACTACAAACTAATTTCGCATAGAGCGGCTCTTTTATATTTATAGTACCTATTACGTCGTGATAAAATTAAAATGACCAAATAGCATTCCCAAGATTTTCACTCTAATGGTGCTCCCACACTGCTGTTAAAAATGTTTACAAACATTTTCTAACACTAACAAATGTTAGGAAAAGATAAAAATATCAGATAATAATGAATCTAATTTGTCTAATATAGATTATTAGATAATGTTTCAATAGATTTTTGCAGATATTTTTTTATTTATGTTTGTTTAGAAAATGTTAACTAATGTTTGTTAACATTTTTAACACCGGTGTGGGAGCACCTTAAGGCGACGTTATTGAAAAATATACTATATCAAAAACTTTTGTTTTTTGTTACTTATTTTCTATTGGACAATGAATGCAACTACTAGAATCACACGAAAATAGAATTGTTTACAATATTACTTAAGATACACAGGTTTTCATTTTAGTTTCAATTTTGATTTTTTTACATTTTTCCTTTGTAATTTACAGCCCTAAAATTCGAATCAATAAAAGTAAAGCAAACAGCTTTTTAAAAAATACTTTTTACAATAGGCCGTTGTCAAACATAAAGAAGGTTTTTATACAAATTAAGATTTTGGTTTTTAAAGTTATTAAATCTTTTACTAGTAACTCCTAGTTCCATTAATTACTCATTCTTTTGTTTTTACCATTAGATCGAGATGTGGCACGTCGGTTCTAAAAGTTTATTCATAAATTAAAATCGTGTTTCCCATACCACCAACCGACACTAATTTAAAATACCAATTAGCTCAAAAATTCACAAACTCACATAAAATGTACTGAAACAATGTTCAACAGCATATTATACACCAAAAGCACTAAAAAGGCAAAAGTAAATTATGAAATGCAATGCAATAAAACTGCGCAAAGCCGAGCTTAGCAAAGCCCACATGTAGTTAATATATACGAGTATAAATATACTTGTTGCATGTACCGCATGTACGGCGCACTGAAAGTTTCAGTCGTTCAGCTTCAGGCCAGTCGTGTTCGAATGTCTGCGGCGTGCGAACGTGCGCATTCTCGTCGCTCGTCGCGGGTCAAAGTACACGATTTTGGATTGAATCTGTATTCGATTTTCAAATTACTAGTTGAATAAAAATAAATAAAAAATGATTTTATTTTTTGGATGTTGGCATAAACTGTGAAGTGCAAAGTTGACTTTAGTGTTGGATTTTCCTTAGACTGCCGGTGTTTTTTTTTGTATTTTCAAATTCGGAATTTAATTTGAATGGATATTGTTCTATTTAATTATTTAAAGACAACTTAAACGTGCGATAAAACTTTAATTATTATTTTGTGCTAGAAATGTATTTTTAATTATTTTTTGCTGACAATAATTATTAATATAAACTTTTTAAATAATGTGTCAGTGCGAAATGTTAGAAATCGGAATGGTAACTGTGAATTTGTAAATAAAACTAACTTAGTGAATAAGTGAAACTTCAGTGAATACTTGAAACATTTATTTCTGCGGACAGGTAAATATTATTTAAAATTTTATTTTTTCTAGTTATAAGGATTTTTTAACTACGCAAGAAGAGGAAGAATGTTTTTTTACCTTTTAAAGATTTTGTGTCAACCAACAATATCAATTATTTCGATGGTTTCAACCTTTTTTCTCAAAATAACATTATAAAAATAAATACTACCTCATAAACAAGATAAAAGTTTGATTATGGAATCTTATCTTGTTTTTATGCCGGATATGAATAGATAAAACTATCTGTAAGTGTTCTGAGAGGTGACTTAAGGATTTATTATGCCGAGGTGTCGCAGAAGCGATGGCTTCTGTACATAACTTTGATTTACTTAACACTTTTTCTAATACCTACCTAGCTTGGGCGATGTAGTTATGTTCCATCCCCTTTAATAAATATTAAAAAAACCGGCCAAGTGCGAGTCGGACTCACGCACGAAGGATTCCGTACCATTATCTATAAAAACGGCAAAAAAATCACGTTTGTTCGATGGGAGCCCCTTCAATATTTATTTTATTCTGTTTTTTAGTATTTTTTGTTATAGCGGCAACAGAAATACATCATCTGTGAAAATTTCAACTGTCTAACTATCACGGTTCATGAGATACAGCCAGGGGCCTAATTATTCTCCTAAAATAAATTGTTGCCAAACGCAATCGAACCACAACCGTCAGTCAGTTTTTGTTTTCGAAAACTTTCAAAATTATTGATTTTGTTTTTTGTGTCAAACAATTTGATAGCTTTTGAATTTGAGAACTGTCTGAATGAACGGTTCGGCCTTGGTTCGGTTGTGATTTATCAAGATTTATTTTAGGAGAATTGGGCCCCTGGTGACAGACGGACAGCGGAGTCTTAGTAATAGAGTCCTGTTTTACCCTTTGGGTACGGAACCTTAAAAAAAACATTGCATATTGATCTATCGCGTGTACCCCAAGGTTTATTATAGGTTTTCAACGTGACATAAGTATCTTCAAGGTCACTATAGAGTCTTCAGAGAAGCTACTGATCGGCGGTGTATTTTCGTTTGACGTCGAGTCGAAGTATGCTTCGAGAGTCGGAGAGGTCTCGATGTATAAAGAACGGTCACCCATCCACAGACTGACCGCAGCAAGCTCATCTTAATCATATGATCCGCACGGTTGATAATTAGCCACGAGCTCCTCATTTAATATTTTTCTGTATCTACACGAATTTTAACATTATCTAACAATACCTGTAAATATACTGGGGAGCAAATAAATCGAGCCACTTCTATTTTACAAGCTTTTATTTCACGTATAATTGTTATTATTTTTGGTACCTATGATAGAACAGATCAATTCGAAACATATACCCCCTTATTACAAAAGATGGTCTAAGAAAAACCCTGGTTTTAGAGTAGCCCCGTCTCTTTTTGTTATATGACATAAGAAAGTGATGGGTATATTTTACCCTAAGGTAAACCTGGGTCTACCTTAGTCTTGGTTTAAACCATCTTTTGTAATAAGGGGGATATCGTCTAAAAGGTTATTTGATGGCCATTACAATGAGGGTAGTTTTTTGTCAACTTATTGTATAATCCATCAAACCAAAACTAATAACCAGGACACGTGAAAAAAGGAGTGGTCGATTTATTTGCTCCCAAGTGTACTTTTTTCTGTTCGGCGTAATTTTTTAGACTTGTAAAGTTTTCTAAGCTATGCATGTGACTCACTCCACCACCAGTGTGGCCATTTATTAATGCCAAAACATTTATTCCTTTTTGGGGAAGATTAACTTACATTATCCTTGACCGAGATACACTTAGGGCCGTATTAATAAACCCCTCTCAACATGGCCAGCAGTATCCCAAGAGGAGCGGTCGAAATATTAACATCATTTTTGACGAATGTATTTTTTTAAAACCAGTTATCTCCCATAACCCCTTTTTTATCGTGGTAAATCTTTATGGGTACTCTTCGCACGGGGAAGGCGAAGGGTTATGCCGGACTCTTACCGGCTAAAAACCCAAGGTGTTCCTTCTCCTGACCCATGGCCGAGGTCGCAGGATTCGCAGCTGCATGCACGGCAACCCCGGCAGGCAACTCCCACTACCCCTAGAGGATTGTTGATATGTTACCGACCCTAGAGAAAAAGTTGAAAAATCTCATGTGTTTGTAATTTCACTGGCACCTTCACACTGGAACGCAGCGATGCTGCTCGGCGGTAGTAATTCCTCGCCGAACTCTTTCGCAAAGATAATAAGTGAAGGAAGGTAATATAAAGTGGTAGCAAAACTACGTCTAAGAGATAGAGCTATTTATTTATACGGACAATTTTGGGGCCTGCCTCTTGGACTTATTGCCCTTGCCCCATGTAAGCCCCCCAAAACGCCGTGTGCATCTTTCTAGAGGATTTACATATCTTTGTCGGAGAGACTGACAAAATGTAGATTCTTTTTGTTAAGGGCCTACATCTTGGGACTTCGCATCGCCAAATGCAGGTTACTTTTGTTAAGATCCTGCATCTTGGACTCATCACCCGTGCCCCATGTGAGGCCACCAACAGGCTTTGTCGCTCGTTGTATAGGATCTATATATTATCCTAATGGATCTGTAAACAGAAGACACTTAATGTTGATCGTTTTTTAGGGGTCTGCGTCTTGGACTCATCACCCTTGCCAAAAGGCCTTTTCCTTGTTTTTAGAGGACTTAAAAATCCTTGACAGAGAGACGCCAAATGCAGGTTGCTTTTGTTAAGATTCTGCATCTTGGACTCATCACTCTTGCCCCATGTGAGGCCACCAAAGGGATTTGTCGCTCGTTCTATAGGATTTACATATTATCCTTTACAGAAGACACTAAATGCAGATGGTTTTTTAAGGGCCTGCGCCTTGGACTCATCAGCCTTGCCAAAAGGCCTTGTCCCTGTTTCTAGAGGATTTGAAAATCCTTGACAGAGAGACACCAAATGCAGGTTGCTTTAGTTAAGATCCTGCATCTTGGACTCATCACATTGCCCCATGTGAGGCCACCAAAAGGTTTTGTCGCTCGTTCTATTGGATTTAGTATATTATCCTTTACAGAAGACTCTAAATGCTGATCGTTTTTTAGGGGTCTGCATCTTGGACTCATCACCCTTGCCAAAAGGCCTTGTCCCTGTTTCTAGAGGACTTAAACATCCTTGACAGAGAGACGTTAGATGCAGGTTGCTTTAGTTCAGATCCTGTATTTTGGACTCATCACTCTTGCCCCATGTAAGCCCAACAAAAATCCGATTCCATCTTTCTAAAGGATTTACATATTCTTGTCAGACAGGCACTAAATGCTGATTCTTTTTGTTTTCAGACACACTTTTTTACAATGTTATCCTTAATTTACGTCGACAATGTAAAAAAATTCAAAGAGACGTAATGTTGTCATCTTTTATTCAAAGGAATGTTTATCATAACTTTGTCATTAATATTTATCGGTTTTTGTTTTTGGTAAGTGGAATGTGTTCATAAATATATAAGCAGTTTTTGTTTTATTCTGATTAGGTAAATAGGATTAGACTTTATTGGTGTATTGTTTATGTGGCGTTTTGATAAAACAATAATGGGAAGGTGGTGAGTTCAAATGACAACTAATTAAGGAGTGTCTGATCAAAAGTAGCTGTTTACATTTTCTAATTATTTTTTACTTTATCTATCAAGGTAGAATTTTATAAATCGTCCATTTCGGATCTCCGACTGCACCAAAAGTGGCTATTTCTTTATGAAAAATGTAGCTAAAATTCTGAAATTTCGTCAAAACAAGTTATTTACTACAAAAAGTAAGATCACTTAAAAGTTTTTGGTATTTTCAGAAAAAAAACGTTTATGACGTAACATCCACTTTTGACCGTGATTAGGCAGAACATTACAAGTTTGCCATGAGAAGACCGTGGTTAAGCAGAACAGTACAACTTTGCCATGAAAAGTCCGTGGTTAGGCAGAACAGTACAACTTTGCCATGAGAAGGCCGTGGTTTAGGTAGAACAGTACAACTTTGCCATGTGAAGTCCGTGGTTAGGTAGAACAGTACAACTTTGCCATGAGAAGTCTGTGGTTAGGCAGAACAGTACAACTTTGCTATGAGAAGTCCGTGGTTAGGCAGAACAGTACAACTTTGCCATGAGAAGTCCGTGGTTAGGCAGATCAGTACAACTTTGCCATGAGAAGTCCGTGGTTAGACAGAACAGTAGAGAAACTTTGCCACTACTGGCAATGTGACAAACATATTGGTGACCGTAGTATGTTGTTAGCAGAATAGAGGAGACCTATGATGGCGCCTTCCTGATTATTCTCTTATACTCTTTTTACTACTAAAAACGCGGGAGGGGGAATATTCGAATTACCTCATGATGGCAGTGTCATAGTTTCAGTTTTCATTATCATAAGGCTGAGCATCCACCAAAGCTGTGCTAAGCTGCGTAGCGAGGAATGTGTTTTGGAAGCACCAATAGAATCACTTCATTTACCTAGCTTCGCTATGCGCAGCTCTGGTGGATATGGCCTTATCGGAACGAGGTTTTTGTTCATACAAAACAAGCGAGAAATGCGAGCGAGGGATGTGTTTCCAGGAATGTGTTGCGAGGAATGTGTTACGAGGAATGTGTGCGAGGATTTGAAAATATGCACCTACCAGTCAGTCAATAGATGGTGTTTGGAAGAGGTAGATGATCATTTGTATTAACGCATTACGCATTACACATTCCTCGCACAACTCTGGTGGAAATGGTCACACCGTTTCACATCCTCACTACACATTTTCGCACCGCACATTTTCCTCGCACAGCTCTAGGTGGATGTCCAGCCTAACTGGTGTTTGAAAGTTTGCATTCTTAACTTTGGAATGATGACAATGACGTTCTTCAGTTGTGTTATAGTTTTTCGAATATTCACCTGGGAAAAAATTGGGTTACTTACCTTTTTTGCCACCGGGAATCTCATAAGTATTTTGCTTGCAGTTTAATCTACTTCCTCAATTTAATTTTGCACCAACGAGCACATGATTCTTCCCAGTACACAAGAGTTTTCAGATCTGAAAAAAATCACGCCATTATTTTCTTTGTAATCGTAATACTCGGAAAAGAACACGATTTCTGAATAGCCGATGTTACAGGGCTTGCTCAGTTAAATATTTTAGAACCCAATAAGCTTTAAGACAAAAGGTGCTTTCTGTGCAAACAACAAATATCGGTACCGACGGCAAATGGCCTGCGGGGAATCAGATACGATCCGATTGCTGCTTGATTTCGGATCAGTTGTTAAGCCTGGGGGATGGGAAAACATTGATTTTGTGGGAACTTGTATCTACTCATGTGAGATAATAGCCTTTACGCTTACGAGCTTTGAAACGTGGCACGTGATTAGTTCACGGTTTACTCACGCGTATTTTTCGGGATTTCTTGGTAATTTCGGAACGAAGCGGAGTCCTTAATCGTGTACGACTAGTCGGGTAATCCCGAAAAATGCACGTGAATAAACCGCAACTAATCACTACATAGTATAAAACAAAGTCGCTTCCCGCTGTCTGTCTGTCCCTATGTATGCTTAGATCTTTAAAACCACGCAACGGATTTTGATACGGTTTTTTTAATAGATAGAGTGAATCAAGAGTAAGGTTTTAAGTTACAAAACGTACTCAAGCAACGCCGGGGCGGGTCGCTAGTCATAAATATGTGGCAGAAGCTGACAACGAAAGTTAACCCATTTGGTGGAGAATTTAACGTCGTTGAATTAACTGTATGATATCAGTCCGTAATGGTTCATTGTATAAGTACAGAGTGACTTTTGCAAAGTATGGCTTAATAATAAATAACTTAAGAGTGATGTAGTTCACTTAGTCAGACGTGTTTACTAAAAATCTCTCTTCACATACACAAACACACACGGACGTACACACTCATACACACTAACACACACACGCGCGCGCGCACACATACACACACATATAATTGATCGTTACAGACAGAGTTACTTTCGCATTTATAATATTAGTAAGGATTAGCGCAAAAGACGACGCTTCACGCTGTTGTAACAATGATTTTGTGGTTGTGTTTCTATCTGCTCATAATAGGCTGGTTAGATACTAGTATTAGAGGATCATTTGATAGGGAGTTCAATCAATGAACTCAGCTTTATATAATATTTCTCATGTATTGTAACACCGAACCGAAGGTTGTCTGACAGAGATTGCTGATTGCGATAAAACTTGCCTTCCTAGAGTTTTTTATTTATCGTATCTGTTGTATCTCTCCTGAACTTGGTATCAGAATAAAAACTTTTCTATCTATAGATCGGCCTATCTTAGTTCGGTTCTGGACGTAAGCCTCCTCCAAGTTGCTCCCTGGCAACTCTATCGTCGATAAATTTAACAATCGGTATTTCAGATTGAAAATTTTATTTTTTAATAACCAACGGCTGCGACTTTGATGTCTGGCAAAGTGTTATTGGGTTTTTCTGGATTTGTGCCCGGTTGATGGCAATAGGTTCGCCCCCTATTACATTACGGCGAAGTGAGGATGTACCTACTACACACTTCTGCCGTTCCCTTCGGGGAATACATGGATGTTATGTTATTTTTTAAAGGACTGGCTTGAACAGTTCCGCGACCGCGTTTGCATTTCAGTCAGTGAGGCTGATCAGAAAATGCAAGTAACAGCATTTATTAGTTGATGAAAAGTATGCTTACATCAGATGCATAGGATTTGTAGAAAATCGGTATGTCATCAATCTCCACTAGATCAAAAATTGAACCCGTACTAATAATTTTATTTATTAGCTTAAAAGCGTGAAGCGAAGCGTAAGCAGAAGGATGAAAAAAAGATGCGAGTACAGATGAAATGAAGAAATATTATTACAGCGATATGAAGATTATATTTTAATAAATTAAACTGACAACGATTAAATTAGCAAAATGAAATATGAATACAATAAAAAGCGCGTCGCGATCCGAGTGGTTCAGTAGGCAGTAGAAGGTAGACTTCGGAATGAACTCCTGCAACTGATAAGAGGTGGTGCGGAAGTGGTTTGCACCAACCATGGTATTGAGGGCCTTGAACAGGTGGCTCTCAAACTGGCGACCACGGTAGTCCAATTGATTTATTGTTCCGCCACAGAGCCACTACACCAGATTCTAATCTCTACTTCGTTGCCCTAATTTTGCATCTGTTCCACCTCAGCAATTATCTCGGGCTGAAAGTTCGCCTAAGCTTAGCTTCTGGCTTGAAAGCTTTATTGAAGTAAACTTTAAAGTTCTTTGTTGTTTCCCGATTAAAACCGTCGGCTAAGCATTCGCCGACAATATAGATTAAATTCAAGATTTATTGTTTGGTATAAGCTTAACAAAAGTTTTCTAAAAAAAAAACTGCAAATAGTGTCATAGGAAACAAATATCGATTAAATGATTTTCGATGATATGACAGATTTCCCTTTGCTTCTGCTAAACTATGCATATTACTACAAGGTGTTAAAAAATTAACTCTAACCCCCTTATTACAAAAGATGGTCTAAAAAAACCTAGGTTTTAAAATAGCTAAGAAAGTGATGGGTATATTTTAAACCTGGGTTTACCTTAGTCTTGGTTTAAACCATATTTTGTAATAAGGGGGTAAGAGTTTTATGGGGTTACTCGGTATCGGAAATTGAACAACTTTTGTTTTACAACTTTACGAAATTCGTGTATTTTTTTTTTTAAACTTTCCATAGAAATCAAAAAATATTTTATTTGATTTGTATGGACGGGCATAAAAAAATGGCGAATTACGAAAAGTTGTAGAACGAAAGTTGTTCAATTTTTGATATCGAGTAACCCCACAAAATTCTTAGAGTTGATTTTTTAACACCTTATATACTACACACCGTAAAGTATACCTAATGTATATCTACAAGTTGGAAACGTAAAGTGTCAAATGGCGATTATTTTGTTATTTTTACAGATATTTAAAACGTAGTTTTGGTATTAGTTAAAAGTTTTTCAATACCTATTACATTGCCGAAATAATCGCCTGTTGACACTTAACGTTTCCGCCTTAAGTTTCAATTTTAGTCGGAAAGGGGGTAATAATCCGAAAGAGCCCATAATATTGAATAACTTTTGTTCTACAACTTTCCCCAAAAGTACATCTATAGTTTAAGAGAAATAGCTGTTCCAACATTTTACAAAAATACGTTAATATCTATCTATCTTCATCTATGAGCAGTTGCGTATACATTTTAGATCATATTTGAGGTCACGGAATAGACGCTCCATTTTCTGATTTCGTAAATAAAGAAAGGGACAAAACATTTTTGAAAAAACTAAAATAGTTATTTGTTAAACAAGAGTGTAAAGTTGCTTTTTGACCGCGTGCTCAATTTTGATGACCGAGCAAGCGAAGGATCCTAAAATTGAACCACGAGCGCAGCGAGTGATTCAAAAATTAGAATCCTGAGCGTTAGCGAGGGAATCAAAAGAGCACGAAGTGAAAAATCTTTGCACTCGAGTGTAACACGTAACTTTTCATCCCACCTCAGCGAGGAAATGACTTAATGTAAAAAAAAAACTTCCTCGTCGCTAGAACACGCTAGAATCACTCATTTTAGGTTTTTCACTTGTTTTCAAGTTTCTTATTTTTAACCTAAGGTTTTAACAATATGACGTGAAAAGAAATAGGCGCGCGTAAAGCAAATAAAAAAAAAGTAATACACCAAGAAGGTTCCGAGTCTGAGTTTTAACAAATTAAAAAAGGTTGTATGATAAATTCGGCACCATGGAGGTAAAACGAAATAGGTTTAACGAAGTTTCGAATTCACAAACTTGGTGCACACGATGTTCTAAATTCAATTTACTTTACCTTCTAGCGGATATTAACAGCTTTTGCACTCAGATATCGAAGAGCAAAAATACTCTTTCCAAGATGGGGGGATGAAAGTCTTGTACAATTTTGCATGGAAATAAAAATGATCGAATTTTGTAATTTTAACACTTGCTTTAAAACATTCATTAGTGATACTCCTAGTGGCCTACGGATTAGTACCCCCTTTCTGACTAACCTTGTATACTATACACCATAATTATAGTATACATGTATACAACGTGTTACATATTGCCCCTAAAAAAGGAAAAAAAAAAATATTCAAAAAATTTAATGGTAAAATACAATACAAATCTTAGTAATTTTAAAGGTATTTACAATGTTAGGTGCCTTTACTAAGATAAACCTGTGTCACAGGCGGCAGGAGTATGGTACTTATAGGAAACATACATTTTTAACAGTATTATTAGTCGAATACTTTATTAGTTACATTTATGATAGGGAAGTATTTGCATATGCAGTATTGTATAAACTGGGTTAAATAAAGTCAATGTTGCACAAATCACTTTCGAGGCTATTTTATTTTAGATTATTGCTGCGGGCGATAATGTGCTTAGACAGCGACAAATCCACGGTAAGTAGGACGAAGTATTGAAGAAGTATAGAAATAATGTCTAGGCCATAAAATAAAATTAGTGTAATACGCTAATCAAAATGTTAATCAAGTAGTCTTTTATGGTTTTTGTCATTTACCTCTCAGAGGAAATTAGGTAAGAATATAAATAACTTTCTGGGTAGTCTACTCTTTACTTTTATGTTTTCAGGGTTGCGTTTCAGTGATGATTTAATTTATGATTTGTCCAAAGAACAATGATCACTCGGCTAACATGCTTGGACTAGTAAAATCTAACAAAACGTAACTTGAAGAAATCGCTTTAAGCGATAAGACCGCCATTTGTACTATTCTTAATCATGTGTATTCCTACTGTTTTATTTCTTTTAGTGTACAATAAAGTATATCTATCTATCTATCTTGATGAAACATAATGTCGTTTCATTCGCCTACATAAATATAACTAAGTACAGCCTTCAATATATTTTTAAAAGGTCGGAGAGACAAGATATTTTGCCACTTCCATTAACAGATTCAAAACGTGATGCAATTCTAAGTCCATTAAACGAATGCCAAGTCAACAAGAGTAGAAGATCAACCGGAGTCTGTAAGCAATGCAAAAATATTAAAAAAAGGGAAAATAATATAAAATCGCACAGAACACCAAAGAATATTGTAACAATAAGCGAGGAGAACACAGTCGTCGCCGAAACTACAACGACATGGTTACCATGGACACGGTCAGCGCAGAAAACACACACATTAGTTAATAGTAGCTAACTACAGAAAACCGTCAATATTATTTTTACTTGTCAAGAATAGGGAGGGACGTAATCAATCGATTTATGACAGTATCGATTTTTAGAAGTAAAATCATTAGTTTTTTATCTAATTCATGGCTTTATTAAAACAATTTACCACGAAGTGACATCAAATTCTATTAGCGGCTAAGCTTAGTATAATATTGATGTGAGTTTATACGGTTGACATTGCCTGGGATTTTATTTCGATTTATGAAATAAAATCATAATAGACTAGAAAAAGTATGGACTTCTCTAGTAACGTAAGTAATTACGGATGCGTTCGAAGTTAGATATTTTATACAGCGTTCTGATAAATAAAATAGTATTTTTAAAATAAGATTATCTATATTTCCCCATCTTTTAAAAATAAACGAAGATATCCAATAAATACACTAACAATGCACTAATATATTGGTGACAGTTTCATCTCGGGAACAATTTCTGTTTTTTCCTAGTCCAAAGTGACCATTGTTCTTTTTTTTGGGTCTTACTTTTATTTTAAAATATTGCCAATAGACTCTTTACAAGGGACCTTTTAATCCACTTTCGGCTTTAGGGGTATTTTTGTAACACGTTGTATATACAGGGCCAGAAGGCGGACTTTCCTTAAGGCAGACTGGGCGCGCTCAATCTCTCTTCTTCCTACCCTGTTCTCAAGTTACTTGGGGTTGGCACAATATGTTTTTCTCTTCCAGTCTCCCTCTCCTCCTTCATCCATCGACATTCATATTCATCACTCTTTTAGTCACATGCGTTTCATTCCTCCTCAATAAGGGGCGCCCAATCGCGGAAAAGAATATATCTTACTTCAGTAATGGAGCTGAGAAGGGGGTGGCTAGTATCTACTACACGGCCAAGGGCGGCCAAGACTACTGGTCCGCCTCTGTATAGGGTGGAAACGTTAAGTGTCAAAAGGCAGTCAATTATTTAATTTTTACAGATTTTGAAAACTTAATTTTGATAATAGTTAAAACTTCTTCAATATCTGTTATATTGCCGGAATAATCGCCTGTTGACACTTTATGTTTCCACCCTGTATATGGGTTTGTTATACCCGTACCATAAGGCCCAGTAGGACAAACGTAATTAATGGTTATTACCCCATAAACAGGTATGCAATCCTACAAAAGCTTGCATGTTCACATCAAAGGCAATGTCACCTAGTTACTAGTGTGATTACATTAACACACGCCTAACCCTACTGCGAAAACTATAAGTCCTTTACTCAGGGGTGGTCAACCTTTTAGCTGCCGTCGGCTTAAGGAAATTTATTAAAAACCACCGCTGAAAAGGTGTCGAGCGACGCTTGAAAGCCAAAAATTACCAACCGACATGTTGGCAAATATACACTAGAGCATTTTAAAGTCTTATTTAAATTCATGATTTTTAAATGCCAGTTTATTAAGCCTTTAAACTGCATTTAAAATTAGTTGGAATCAAGTAGTTATGACAAATAGGCGATTTTTTTTTCCAAAATAAAACAACTTTAAAATGCTTTAGTGTAAAGTTGCCAACATGTCGCTTTGGTAAATATTGCCTTTCAAGCGTCGGTATGTAGTTAGCTCCAGACAAAACTCTCTTGTGCCCCTGTCTTCTTCTTCACTCGTGTAGGCACGAGATATGCGAATATCTCATTCCGTGGTGAAAAGATTAGCCAGTCAGCAAGATTGTTAGCGGGGCTGACTATCCGGGAGTGCGCCGGACGTATCATCTCTCGTGGAGGCTATTTTCATTCACCCTTTGTGCTCTGTGAGTATTTAATCTTATTTGAAGCCCATGACCAGCGCTCGATCATGATAGACTAGGTTCTGGCAAGCCTTTCCCAACTATGTTGGGGTCAGTTTTCAGTCTAACCAGATGCGGCTGAATACCAGTATTTTACACGGAGCGACTGCTATCAGACCTCCGCAACTCAGTTACTGGACAATGCTGATATCCTAAGACGGCTGTCAGACTTTTAGAATTCTGAGTAGGTATCTGCAACGACTGCCATAGGTATTCGTATAACACCTGGGACCGACCGTTTGATCGATCGATTTTGATCGATGTTTAACGAATGGTCACCCATCCACGGACTGACCGCGGCAAACGCAGCTTAACCTTGCAAAATAATATGATCCTCGCGGTTGTTAATTAGCCACTAGCCCCTCTGGATCATAATAGACAAAGTAAAGAAATACAATTAATCCTCGTCATGATCTGTCCTTTGGGCCAACTGTTGTGCCAAATGTTTGTGACCCCTGTGTTACCCATTACCGTGATAGGCTATTGATAAGCATCTTAACGGCAGAGGTTAAAAAACGAGCCCTTGTTCCACTAGTGTTAATTACTGTGCCCTACTTAGTTACCTTCGTGGCAACGAGGTAAATCTGGATTTCCTAGTAGTGTGCGGAATACATATTGTTGTTGCGAGTTTTTACCTTTTTGAAGACAGTTTTTTTTGATAATTCTTAGAGAGACAAAGGGTTATTTTGTTGTGTAGCAGCGATACGAATGATGCAACATAATTATAGTACCTATATGGTACGGTAAAATGAGGCTATTTGAAAACAACGGCTAATTGGAAATTGGAATTCCAATAGGGAACGTGCTTCTCAAACCTTTACAGTCACAGGTGCTATGCATTTACGATTTCAATATTATTGTATATTTCAATATATGAAATTGCAGATAACTTAAAAAATATGTCGACAATCTCCATGGTCATGCCAATTAGTCCCGGTATTCCCAAATAGCCTCATATTACCGGTATATTATTTATACGTACTTGAATGAAGACTGCTTTATTTTCCGTACTCGGTGACAGGATATAGTAGAATTAGACGTGATGTCGTTGAAAATATAAAGTTCGCAAGTAGTTGCGCGACTGGGCAATCGAAACGAGTTTGAAACTTAGACATACTCAGGTATTAAAAGAAAATGCAGTACTATCCTAGCGGTAACACCTGCCTGGCATGCAGTGGGGTGAGAGCCCCGGCCCGCAGCTTTGTCTTTTTGAATTCATATGCGGATTAAAATTTTATTATCACTTGTAGTAAGAGGAAAGAAACGTGTACACCTGTGTAGGCTTCAAATAGTTTTCGATGGTGTGTTTAGTGCGCCAGCCAGTGCGTTCTCATTCTGAGAAGACAAGTGCCCAGCAGTGGGACAGTAAAGGGCTGCTTATGCTTAAAGAAAATGCCCTAAAGACAAAACAAGCCAAAAAAAAAATGTACCGTCTTCTGATAATTTTACACATACAAAAAAATGCAAAAAAAAAAACTGATAGTTTTGCACATGCAAAAAAATGCCGAAAAAAACTTTATTTAACTTCTTCTGATAGTTTTACACATACAAAAAAAAATGCCAATAAAAAATTATTTAACTTCTGATAGGTTTACATATACTGTAATGAATTCCGTTTATAAGAACAATTTGTTACCACAATATTTAGAGCTTAAAACTATCGGGAATTACGTAACTTCAAAACCAATTTAGGAAACTTATGCAATAGGTACTTATATAAGTAGAATGTCACAAAACTTACACAATAGATCCCTTAAGGATGCGACGTCGATTTGGGTCAACAAGAAGCCTAATTTTGTAACTTTGACGGCCATCGGCAGGTATCACTTGTTTGAGCACTCCAAACACAAAAGAAGAAAAGGTAAGGAAGACCTTTGTTAGTGTATTAAGTAATAATAATAATAATAATAATAATAAATCATTTATTTGCATAAAACATGGTATAAAAAGGTGTTAAATACAAATTAGAAAGGTACACTTACATTCGCATTTTTCGTGAATGTTACAATGAAGAAATTAATCTGCGTCGTTTCCGGATTTTACGAGAAACGGCCACACAATTTCTTTGACAACAGCCTGCGTCACGTAAAAAGATGATAACGGTCAACTTCAGTCATTACTAGTTAGTAAGTTAAAGGCCGATTTACACGAGGATAGTTTCTCGAAGCGAGACTCGTTCTGTCGTTGTCTTTTTCTACGATGAAAACAGAGATAGCATGAGACTCGCTTCGAGAAACGATCTCCGTGTAAATGAGCCTTAAGGGGGTATTTACAAAATTGCTATTAATTAGCTGTTTTTCGGTACATTTTCCGATCAATCCGTGAAACTTAGCTAGATGTTATGGTAAGCTACGGATAGACTACGCTTTTGTCTAAAAATGGTAGATAAAACATTTTTAAATTTGTTAATTTATAATTAAATAATATTAATTTTTCGTAGCCTCCTAACACGAAAATACTGAAAATGGGGTGAGTTTCGGTACATTTTCCTGAAGAATTCAAAGGTTTTAATAAATAAATACAATACCATTAGTTAACAGACATATTAACGTTAAAATGGTAGAGGAAATAAAATAAGAAAATTGTTGGAATATGCACAGGAAAATAAAAAATCATTTTGATTTTTTTTCATATATTTTGCTAGGCCGATGAACCTTAACTGTGTGAAAATAAAGTTGGTTTTCCATCTGTCATTTTACTGTCAGCCATCATTGTGAGTAGACTCGAGTCGCTTGACAGCAGAAAGAAGCGGTCAAATAGATCCCTCGACGGTCACAAACATTTGATTTGACCTAACTTGAAGATAAAGGTACGCTGTGTGTGTGTTGGTCGTCCGCATATCGTAATTATACTTTTTACCTACGCTTTCTGCAAACGCGTCCTTAAGACCCGATTTCAACAACTATTTATTGTATTGTTAAATTAATTGAGCTGTCATTGTTATGGCAACAGATTGTTTGCTGTCACGAGAGAAAATAATTTTGCTATTAATTCGCATAAATAAACGATAAAAAATATATTTCGATAACAGCCAGTGGCTAACGCTCTTCTCATAGTATGTTTTTTTTTTTCATTATTTACGCAAATTAATAGCAAAATAATTTTCTGTTATGACAGCAAACGATCCGTTGCCATGACAATTACAGCTTAATGCTAATAATTACCAATGTTTGTTAAACTCGTTTGCTGGTGAAATTGGGTCTAAGTCTAGTAGTTAAGCCATAATTTTCATTTTTTAGGGTTTGCGTTTACTATGTTACACGTTGTATATGATTCAACAAACGTGACGTTGTAAGCCTCCCAGGTATTTTTCTGGTAATGGAAGTGCCTACTATCAATTCTATCACAATTCGGTATGTAAAGTTTCTTTTTGGTATTTTTTTAAAAATGTTTTTCTTTATGATTAGGCTATTTTAAGAAACCAATTTGAATATTTTTGTTTACTACGCGGTAGTTATTTTTTTAATTATTTTTTAAAGTTTTGCAAGTGATCCTATTCCATGACGTCACTAGGTATATAGTTTTGATGTTGATTTCTTTTAAAACATTTGGTTAGAGAGTTAGTTTTTAGCTTTGAGGTTAATAAGTTGATACGTTGATTAAAATTTATATTCAGAAACTTGTTTTTATATTGAAGACCCTGAACCGAACGTATTTATCAAAATTTAGAGGTCAAATAGAAGTCAAGCGTATTCGTGTATTTATGTAAAAATCTTCACCATCTTATAATTTCAAGAGCTGGATATAGCAAAATAAGGTTTAGAAAACTAACGTTTCGAAATGGTTTTGGTATCAGCATAGGTTAACTTTTACTTTACATAACGAATTGTGACCTTGTCATAAGGCTACAAAATAGAAAAAACTTACAATAGGAAAATTATTATTAGCAAGCAGATAAAGTAGATAAAGCATTACTTTTGCTCTGTATGCCGCATATTAAACGTTACGATCATGTTATTATTATTTTTATGAAAAAGATGACTGTAAAGATTACAAAAATACCCACACAGCGGTTTTCGAAAAATGAACCTTTTACTCTTTTAATAAAGTAAGTAATGGAATAAATTATGATGCGTTTAAAAACTGTTTACATTATGCCACCTAAAAAGAGAATTTTATTGAGTCGTTTAGTTATTTTTAAATAATATTGCGTATAAAAAATATACAGCGTTCGTTTATCTTTCCTCGTGCGTAATAGTATGCATTGTATCATAATTTACGTTTTTATCATTGTTATCAGACAAAATATTAGACGGCTGTTCAACCTTAACATTTATTAAATAATCTTCGCCCATTTTATACTCTGTTCAACGAAAGATGTGTCCTGACATACCTAGAGGTCATTTCGTAAATTGTAGCCGTAAGTAAGGAGACTGCTATAAAAAAACGTAAACGACATCATGAAAAACTGTAAAATACTCGTAGCTATATACTATTCTGTGGCTATATTATCCATATTTTGTATTTTTAAAATTTTAATATTCTTTTTTGGTAACATTTCAGTATGTTTCAGCACTCATCTTTCGTTTTCAAAGTCAAAGTGTTGTATTTCAAACTAGCTGTACCGTTGTATGTGTTGTAATGCACTATTTTCTATTTACTACCTACCTACTACTACTTACCTATTACCTACCTTCAGAAACAAAATCAAAATAGTAACAAAAAGGTAAAACCATTTTCATGCATGCGGTAAACAAATGAAGAATATGGACATATTGAGATAATTTCGTGTTTATTTAAATATTATATATTTTCATTCATTAAGAACCTTCCCCAGACAATTAAGAAAAAAACGAAAAAAAAAATTGCGAAATCGGTCCAGCCGCTCACGCGTGATGCCTTGACCAAGTGAAATAGGGATTCATTTTTATATATAGATAAATCAGGTTTCAGCTACTTTTAAAACGTCAAAACTAGGAGTACGGTTCCAAATTTAGGTTCTATGGAGAAGAGCCAACAAGAAACTCCATGATTATGAAATCCTCTTTTCAAAATACTAGTTCATGACAATTCCATTACAGCAGAGTGAGAAATAGAATGAGAATAATGTAGGTTAATGTAAGAAATAAACTCACATAAGAGTAACAAATAAAAAAATATGCCTTCTAGGATTGCCACAGCAGTTAAGGGCTGGCCAGTCCCGACAAACGGCACAGAGTACAGGGGGTGCATGAAAAGAGCCTCCATGAGTGACGATACTTCAGTACGTCCGGCGCACCCCGGGCAGTCACCCCGCTACCAACCTTGCTGACTGGCTAATCTTTTCACCACAGCATGAGCTATTCTTGTATAGCTCGTGCCGACACGATAGAAGAAGACAGTCTTTTAAATTAGTATACAGTGTGTCCGGTCACAGACTAGCGATATTCTAGGTACTTATATAACAACTATTCTAGTACACAAATACACTATACACTAGGGTCCAATCTACTTCAATTTTTTTGTTGAGATTTTCTGTACGTGTGTACAAAAAAAGTCACATCTCTCAAAGTTTTGGCCCTACTGAGATAAAAGTAGGCTTATTCGGAGGGCAACAATATTTTCTATCGTTTACATTACGATACAATGGGTTCACATTTTCATAACTTTAAGATAGAGAATATCTCAACAAAAAAGCAAAATGGCTGCCAAATAGCGGGGAAGTGGATTGGACCCTAGTGTGTAGTGTATTTGTGTACAAGAATAGTTGCTAAATATGTGTCCGGTTATGGACTAGCGATATTCTAGGTACTACCTAGAATATCGCTAGTCCATAACCGGACACATTGTATACCCGGATTTATTTCTCCCGAGTGTAATTAATACTAGACACATGTACACAGCTTTAAGTACTAGACAAACAACTCTAACGTTTGTTGTTTGTGTTAGGACCATAAGAATAACGGCTAATGGTATAGCCTAAAGCGTACACAAAGAAATTAGACAATTTGTCAAACAAAAACAGCAAAGTAATGCGTAGTGTCGTTAACAGGCTAAGCACACACTTTGCTATATGTTCTAAAGTTAGTATCATATAACTTAAGGCCGTTCATAACGTTTAACTGTCTCTCTCTGCCCATTAAGTTTTATCTTAAGTACTAAGTTTCACTTAGTTTTTACAAACTTGGGAATGACGTATATGAAGGTTGTCATCGGTTATCCACATGACATCTCTTGAAAGTTGTTATACCTACTTTTAATTGAGGAGGTAGGGAACAAAATGTGTTAATTTCACTATTAATTTATGTTTAGAAATAAAAAAAAAAACTTTTTGCGAGTAGATCGTTTGCTTTGTAAATGCCACTTTTTCATCAGAATGCGACTTGGGGAAATATTACCCTATCATATATCTAGGTTCATATCTCCTTCATGACCTCTAGAGTTCTATCTGTGTATGAGGAAATGATTCATATATCTATAAAAATTATATTGTCATATATCTATGACTCATAGATTTAAGATCCTATTTATATGATAGTGTAATAACGCCCTTAGAGATGCTGTTTTGTCTTAGAAAATTGCACTTATTGAACCAAATCTATTCAGAAATTGATATAACCTAAGGCTTTGAGCCAAAAGTTAAATTAACACCTTTTTTTTCTTATCTCCTCAATTGGCTTCTGTATACCTACATTGACCCGTCAGTTGGGACTGGTCATCTCTAATCTGTCATGGCAATTGAATTGTTGGTACTCTTATTAGCATAGTCATCATCTTACATTGTTCTCACATTTAATTTTTCTTATTCACAATGTTACGAACTTTTTGTAAATATTTGATATGAAGAGTAATCATGGAGTTTATTGCCCGTTCTTCTCCATAGGAATTTACACTTCTTTTTTTCGACAATTCAGAAGTGCTGTTGTCTAATTTAAATAAAGACTTTGATTTTGACTTGACATACGTCAGTCATAGTGTAAGATCCTAATTGTTTCATAGTCAGCGCAAAACAGCCCAATTCTACTAACAGAAACTTTTATTAATTGCAACTGAATCGTTTATTCAGACAGTTTTCGTTTACAAAAACTATCAAATTGTTTGACAACAAAAACAAAACCAAACATTTTGACAGTTTTCGTAAACTAAAACTGTCTGAATGAACGATTCAGTTGCAATTGATAAAAGTTTATGTTAGTAGAATTGGGCCCAGGTGTGTAGTCCTTCAACTAGGCCAAGTGTGTTGGACTAAGGCCTAGCCTATACCAGTAGATTATGAAATAGGCCGATCATGTTACGCGGTCCAGTGATTATTTTATAATAATTATCACAACGTACTTTACTTTGGCCGATGGAGCCGAAAGGTTCTGGAGTGGCGACCGCGTACCGGAAGACGCAGCGTGGGTAGGCCTCCCACAAGGTGGACCGATGATCTGATGAAGGTCGCGGGAATCCGCTGGATGCGAGAAGCACAGGACCGGTCGATTTGGCGATGCTTGGGGGAGACCTATGTCCAGCAGTGGACGTCTTTCGGCTGAATGATGATGATGACTTTACTTTTTGATATTATAAACTAAACCGTAATCGATAGCTGCTAAACGTAATACTCAACAGGTATTTTTATCTTCAATGATTGACACGTAGAGTAAACAACTAAATATGTAAAACATATTTTGTTTTGTTTATTACTGCAACAAATCAACGTACATAATAATATACTCGTTGAATAGTATCAGCTTCTCATCATATCACGCAAGTCGTGTTTATTATGAAACTTACTCGTATCAATATTAGTCTTAGAGCAACGTGGTCCACGACTCAGTCGGGCGTCGCCATAGCGTTCCGTTTCAATACAAAGAAGTCTGCCATTTTTTGCGGAGGGAAATCTCAGACTGCTTTCTAAACTACAGCTACCGACATTAACGCATTAAAAATAAAACAAAAACTCATTGACACCCAAACCCTAGGAACACTCATCTGTCGATAAAGCAACATCGATGAAATTCGAAAAATTCATCGATATTTATGGTTTGTTAAAAAGAGTCTAAAATGATATAAAAATAGCATCCACTGTGAATCATTTAAGAAATATAAAAGCTTAAATAGTAATTTCCATCATAAAACATAAACATACCACATTTTGAGCGCGATATGCAGCAAATAAATGGGAGCGTGCCAAGTGCCAGAGAAGCAGTAGTTTGGTTTTGATTTTACATGTATTAAATTGACAATCAAATTTTTTAATTTTGAGCTGACATTTTATCAATACCTTGTGTGTGTGTACCTATATTGAATTTTATTTTGTATGTTTTTATTTTTATTTTATGCATTTGACATTATACATATTTAATTAGTAACGTCATTTTGATATGTCATTCATAAATAATTTAAAGAAATTGTACATTATTATGTTAATCTTGATATTAATGGCACAAGATTATTATTTTATAATTAAAGTTTATAATTATATTAATTGGGATATTGTACATTCCTACACCAGTTTTAATATTTCTACACCGGCAACGGTAGTATAAGTGAAACTGTTTTATTTTAAGATCTCAATGTACCTTAAACTCAGAAATAAATTATTATTAAATAAATTATTATTATTAATTATCCTTAACATAAGCGACGTTGAAATCGAACATAACGTAAAATTCCCATTTTGGATGCCTCTTTTTCACAGATATGTAAATAATATTTTTCCTCAATACTGAGGTTTATTTAGACTATCAACATTAAGGCATTCCAGTGCTTACGATTTAATAACTATCATGCAAAGTTTCGACAGTTTCTTTTGACCAACGATTTATCGATAACTTATTTTGACGTTAGTCACATCTATTCGCGACTTTTTCGTCTTATGCCCAATTTGACAGTTTGGGCATAACGTTGACAGCGGGGAATTGTTCCGTATGACTGCTCCCCTCCGAGTCAACGATGGCCGCATTTCTCAATGATATTAGGAATTGATTTCTAAATTATCATATAATACAGGCCAGACCGATGCTTGCAAACTTATAGCAAGTTTACTCTGTTGTGGATCATAAACTGGATGGTCTGTTTATAGTCTCTCAACAAATCAACGACTCGCAATTAAAAGCATGAGTGATGGTCGAAAAATAGATTTGGATCGATAGTCTAGTGATGAAAATGTAAAGAATACAGTTGGGATGAGTATTCCAAAAATCAATATTATGTATGAAAGACTTTGTCGTGCGATTTCCGGATTAGCACACAACTATGTCATGATTATCGTCATCATTCAGCCGAAAGACTTCCACTGCTGGACATAGGCCTCCCCTAAGCATCGCCACATCGATCGGTTCGGAATTTCTTGCATCCAGCAAATTCCCGCGACCTTCACCAGATCATCGGTCCACCTTGTGGGAAGCCTACCCACGCTGCGTCTTCCGGTACGCGGTCACCACTCCAGAACCTTTCGTCCCCATCGGCCATCCATTCTGCTCGCAATATGCCCCGCGCACTGCCACTCAATTTTGGCAATTCTTATCTATATCTGTCTTTTCAGTTTCTATATCAGTTACCTTGGTTTTCCTGCGAATCTCATCATTTCTAATACTATATTCACGTACGTCTAGCACAACTATGTGGTGCCAGAAAAACATTAGGATGCAAAAGAAACAGCTTTTTATACGTGTTTTACACCTACTTCCCTATTTACTATGTTCCATCAGATCAAATCGGACCGAATACTATACTGAGTGCTCGATTTATTATTCCGTTTTAGATTCGCGTGTACCTAAACACATCGCACGTGTAAAAACATCGAACCAATATTTGATAAATTTTATTTCGTATAAAAACAATCCCTGCGACATTGTCGGAAACAGACTGAATGGAAAAACAGACTATATTTAGAAATACTGAGAATTCATGATGATCGTATTTCAAAGTTTAGAGCTCTGTCATACAGATGCCGTTCGACATCGATGCATATTGTAGTAAAATTGGTCCATTCATCCAGCGATTTTAATTTTTACTAAAATAAGCAAGCTCGATAACCCAAAATTGAAATGTATTTAGGCTAAACATCACATTGACCTCTCTACTCTACCATCTCGTGAACATCCATCCATACCATCGTATCGGTGTATTAAAAGAGCTTCCATGACTGACGATGCTTAAAAGTATAGTAGGTACGTCACAAATAAACAGTCGCATCGGCAAACTTCGTAAAACCAATCACTTCCGAACTGAGTACGGCTTCAAGACCACGAATGTTTATTAGTACTGCAGTAAGAAATGATCTTTAACCGCTAGCGGCCCGACCGACGATCCGGTTCATCAGTGCCATTGTTTATCTATTGTGTCTATAATTACAGTACTAGATAAGTTAAGGTATGAGTTGGTAGCCGACTGCAGACAGCAGCAGCAGACGACGTGTCGCTGCAACACTACTTACTGGTTTCTATGTATTTCTATGAAATAGCTTCCGGAGCTAGCGACACGTCGCTCAACTACACGTCGTTCGACCGCAAACGACGTGTCGTCTGACCGCAGATCAGTAGTGCCACCGACGCTGGAGCGACGACACGTTGAATCTTTCTCCAAAAATGAGTTTTTCCAATTCCGAGGAAGAAAAACTGATAAAACAGATGGCCCAATATCCTGCACTGTACGATGCATCTAACAAAAAAAAAAGATACAAAATTAATCGCGATCGCTAATCCCAAACAGGTCAGACATCTTGTTTCACGGAACATTCAGAACAACCTGGAATTACGACGCTGCCATCTGCTGCAGCCATCTGCTGTTGGGTTCAGAATTATGACTGCAGCGATATGACGCTGTAACGTGTCGCTACGACGTGTCGAAACAACACGTCGTCTGCTGCTGCTGCTGTATGCAGTCGGCTACAAAGTTGTACCTTTACGCTGACGCAATAAGTACGAGCGGCGCGAAAATAATTGACTACCATTGGCTGTTCGATCAGGTACATTGATGTATCTTATTAGTTGTGCTGTACTGTACCTGCGGTCACTCTGGGCAGTTAGCCCCGCTACCAACCTTGTTGGCTGGCCAATGTTTTCACGATGGCACGAGCTATTCTCAAATAGCTTGTACGACACGAGAAATGAATCGTATCGATCATTTATGGTCGAACCTTCACATGAATAACCCCTTTCATAAGCCTCCCTTCCTGTTTTTAATGGCGTGTTTATCAAGAGACGGAACTTCAACGAACACAGGATGAATAAACATGAGTTTCGTAATTGCTCTGTTGGTATAATTATGGAATATTGAACAAACATTTTGTAATTTCATGCACAGTGATTTTATTATCCTGAACTTGTCAAAAATCGTAAAAGTTATAACTTCTACGATTTTTTTTTGTTATTCCTTCTTTTTTCAAAAAGCGCTTAATCAATTTCAATAAAATTTATATGAAACCACCTCTAAAGTATGACCTACCAAAAAAAAAAGAATCATCAGAATCCATTCATAATTGGACGTAGTTACACAAAAAGGATCCAATCCACAAAATGGTCAAAAATGAGTTAAGTGCACCAAACTGATGCTAAATATCAATACTATTGGCCAGCAAAAAAAGATCCAAGCAAAAACAACTGTCTATCACTTTTTATCAACCTCGGAACCAACCCACATGTATGGCACGTCAAACATCTTCCAAACTTTAAACGTCAATATCTCTAAAGTGACTTTGTGTGGATTGCATCCTTTTCGTGTAACTACGTCCAATTGGTGGAGCTATCGCGTAACAAAAATACAAAAAAAAACAACATTCAGTCGAATTGAGAACCTCCTCCTTTTTGAAGTCGGTAAAATTAAATATTTCTTTAACTTTTCTTTTATTTCGAAGGTGGATTGAAACTGGTTTACTATACTCGTGATCAGCAATGAGTGATAGTATATCTATTCATATCATAGTAAGTTCTACAAACATCTGAATTGTTTTCGATCGTTAAACTTCCATCTTTTGTTGAGAGATTTTGTATGGCTAACAGATTTTTGTTTTGTTTTATTCAACCGAAACAAATCGTCTAAGTTTCTGACGTTACATGCCTCCATCTACACAATATAATACCTAACACGCTTATCTCACGGGCCACCTAATAACTTCTAATCGGATTACAATATTGTGTTAGTTGGAGCTCACTACGAAGTTAATACCACCGAAACATAATAATGTTCATATGAAACAATACAGTACAGGCCACATCAAACTCACCTATGATTATTACATGAACAAAACATAATATGATTGGCCCATTACTGTCCCACTACTAGCCATGGGCCTCTTCTCAGAATGAGAAGGTTTTAGGTCTAACTTCATCACGCTGGCCTGGTGCGGGTTGGCGGACACACACACCATCGAAAACTTTATTGAGCCATCTCAGGTGTGCAGGTTCCCTCACGATGTTTACCTCCACTGTTAAGAGGACTACAAGAGCTAAGTGACCTTGAGTGACGCACGCACACATTAACACAATAATGTATAACATCAGGGTCTCAGCCGGCACTGTCGGTACACAGGCGTTTACGCACACATGCGTACGTATTCTGCTCAGAAATAAGAATACGCGATTTACAAAAAATCTATTGATCGGACTAAAAAATTAAAACACCATTACGTTACTATGTTGCTTGAAGAATAATTTGACAAAAAATCAGAATGATTGCCTGTATATTAGCATGGTTTTTAATCGTTAAAAGAAATGTTTAGAGGAATCTTTGTGATTTTTTTCTATCGCATCAAATTTGCAGCATTATGTTTTCAACACACTATCGAACTAACATATATCCTGTAGAATATCATAAATTTTTCTGTTTTTTTTTACTTCCGTGGATCATATACCTACTTTAAGGCATTATACAACATGCTTTTAGCTCCTGTAGTCCCCTTAACGCAAGCGATAATCAAATTATTGCACGAAAAAAGAACTGTAGGTATTATTAGTTTTCTTTTTTTCAAAATGGCTTCCCAATTTTCATTAACGGCCTGCTCTACGGGGCAGTCCAGCTACAAACGAGGTCACTCATGATTGAGCCACACATGACAGTGAATAATTACACGATGTCCCAGCAATGTGACGCAGGGGGCCCGTTAACGCTGACATCGTCGAATTACGGATATACGAGCTGAAAATATGACATAACGTCCACGCCTGAGACCTGGATTCGCAACTGTACCCTTCCATTTCGCTTATAAATATTTTAAGGCCCTCACGTCTCATCTGACAGTGACACCGATAATTAGAAAGAAAGAAAGAAAAAATATTTATTGTGGACTCACACAGGCAGTTACAGAACAAAAGCAATATACAAAAGGAAAAAGGATAAAAATTTAAAACTACCTGCACGAGGCCAAAAAAGGCTCCTATCTCAGCATAATGCTGCGACATTTAAAAAAAAACAAAATGTCGCAACGCTGGTTTTCTGACAGGACCTTAGTGATGCCACGGGCAATAACGAAACAAATAGATAAATTATTGTAAATATTAAAATACTAAAATAGATAAAAACAATAAATAGTTTATCATCAACATATGTGTTCCGTGTGTGTGTAGTAATATTCAATAATATTAAACAAAATAAATAAATAAACGTTAGCCAGAAAAATAAATAATCTAATTTACGGACGAATCCATCGCTCGGCGCATCCACATCATTTGTCTATGGGTTGTCTATGAATCCATAGACAAACGACAATGAAATCGGGCGGCGCAGGCGCCGACCGGTTGTCACTTGATTTTAAAAGAATAAATAAAATATCAAAATGGCCGAAAACAACAACAGAACCAAAAGTTTTCAAGTTTGCTAAATTATAGTAATTCAGCCCTTATCACGCTGTCTTCCCGTCAATCTGCATGCATCGTGCAGCGTGGGTAGGCCTCCCACAAGGTGGACCGATGATCTGGTGAAGGTCGCGGGAAACCGCTGGATGCGAGAAGCACAGGACCTGTCGATGTGGCGATGCTTGGGGGAGGCCTATGTCCAGCAGTGGACGTTTTTCGGCTGAGTGATGATGATGAAGTAGTTAGCATAGGTTACGTATTTAACTTCCCCTCATTAGCTGGAGACCCTTCAGGTCTCGCCAATAACTGCTTGGTTACGCAGAAACAAAATACAAAAATAAAAAAGTTCTGTCTTGCCTCGAGCTAGACGGCGGAGGAGGCTATCCTTTAGTATTTCATGTAATCCTTAAACAAGGCCTTTCGCAATATCGCCGGTGAAGTTCTAACAGTGCGTAAGTCATTTTGAGACAAAAACAGACGTGCGAAAGTGACAATATTACTTGAAATGAAAAAGAATATTAGGATTTTCAAAGGTTTAATAAATCATCAAAGAGTTTATCTGTAATGATAATTAAAAACAATATTGCGTTCAGAGTTTTAAATAGTTTTTTCACTCTCTTGTAAAGTAGCCATTTTTGACTTCCGCACTGTTAGAATTTCACTGACGATATACTTCTGGACCTCTCTCGAGGTTTGCTATAATAGCTGGTTTCCAGCCATCTGTATTCAGGTTGGCCCATTCAAAGACATAACTCTGATTGAAACTGTAGCAGTGCTTTCAATAAAATAACTATATCTAAAGCTAGTACCAACCCGAATCTATACTCGTCTCATGTCGGCACGGACTATACGAGTATGGCTCATGCCGTGGTGAAAAGATTAGAAGTCAGCAATGTTGGTAACGTGGCTGACTGCTCAGGGTGTAACGGAAGTACTTGCAAAATACCTTGTGGAAACTTTTATTGAACCTCAATTTATATAATTATTCACATATTTTATTTTATACTTATTTAATCAACAAAAGCTATGTCTACACCAGTGCGCTTTCATGTTCATCTTGCGTCTTCGTCTGAGGCATGCGTGAAGCGCCATAGCGCTTGCAATAGCGCATGCCTTAATACTAGTTCGACAAAAGCGCATGCCCCTAGCGCACGCTAATCCGTCTATTGTAAGTCGAATGTCGACTGATAACTGACCGAGGCGCACCGGTGTAGACGATAAGCTGCATGCGTCTTATGGCAATCAATATTGCTTCATCATCTGCCTAGCCTTTTCCCAACTATGTTGGGGTCGGCTTCCAGTCGAACCGGATGCAGCTGAATATCAGTATTTTACATGGAGCGACTGCCTATCAGACCTCCACAACCCAGTAACTGGGTAATACGATACTCTTGGTAAGACTGGTTGTCAGACTTTCTGGCTTCTGACCAACAGTAACGACTGTCAAAGATCTACAAATGACAGCCGGGACCAACGGCTACGTGCTTTCCGAGGCACGGAGGAAACTCGCTATGGTAAATGGTCACCCAGCCACAGACAAACCTCGGCAAGCGTGGCTTAACCCGGACGATCGGTCCATGCGGCTGTAATTATGTAGCCACGAGCTCCTCCTCAGTCAATATTGCTTGCGCATGAGGAATTAAAAGTTGAAAGCGCAAGATGAACATGAAAGCGTACTGGTGTAGATATATCAAAAGTTAGCTTTAATAATTATGACTAAAATGTCTAATAGTGCCTATAATAGTTTGCATTGTAGTAAGTGCGACATTTGCGCCATGAACATGAAAAAATTTATAATTGATCGTTTGATCCGATTATTACAAGGTAACAAAGAGAATTTTCCCTATTCATACTGCGTATAACAGAAATTTCAAAAATAAAATAAAAGAAGCTATATGCAATACATCAATAGGCTTATTTAATAAAGAGCGGCTAAATATAGGCAGCTATGTACCGCGAATAAATAGGCTTATAAAAGTAGACGTGGAATTGATGTATGGCAGTATGATGGATTGACATGTAAATGCGACATGTTGTACCGGATGACAGATCATTTTATATTCGTCATTAATCATATTCGCGTTCTTTTGGATTAGTTTAGTTTGAATTTTTGTTTTTCTAGCATTAGATATAGGTACAGACAGCTGCATTAATTGGGTACCCTGCTGGTTACTCGTGGAAGTTCTTTTAATGCATCGTAGTACTTCTAGTAGATGTAGATACAATTTTTATGTAGGTGTTCATAAAAAGGCCTAGGTCAATCTATATAAATAAAAAGAAAGGTCCTGACTGACTGACTCATCAACGCCCAGCCCAAACCCTTGGACCTAGAAAGCTGAAATTTTGCACAGAGGTTTCCTTTATAATGTAGACAAGGAACAAGGAAGGGTTTTTCGAAATTCAACTCTTAAAGGAGTTAAATAGGGGATGAAAATTTGTATGAAAAATCGTCACTCAACGGGTTCAAAATTTCACGCAAGCGAAGCTGCGGGCAAAAGCTAGTACCTATTATATTCATAACACTACAAGTCCAAAATAACCAGAGGGGTAGCCAATTAATGCAGCCGTCTGTACATGCAATGCAATACATATACAGGTGTCCCAAAACACGACGTCATGCCGGGAACAAATGACAACGCAGTTCATGAATGTAAAGAGAAAACAAAAGTTGTATATTTGAATAGTTTATTTAAATAGTTAAACATATTATCTAGATTTATGAGGTAAAATTTCATTCAACTTTGTATATCAAAATCCATTAAACTTTTTTAGGGTTCTGTACCCAAGGGGTAAAACGGAACCTTATTACTAAGACTCCGTTGTCCGTCTATCCGTCTGTCACCAGGCTTTATCTCATGAACCGTGATAGTTAGACAGTTGAAATTTTCACAGATGATGTATTTCTGTTGCCGCTATAACAACAAAAACTAAAAAACAGAATAAAATAAATACTTAAGGGGGCTCCCATGCAACAAACGTGATTTTTTTGCCGTTTTTATAGATATTGTACGAAACCCTTCGTGCGCGAGTCCGACACGCACTTGGCCGGTTTTGTTTTATGTTTTTATCTGAAGAGTCATAAACGGGGAATTTTTAATTGCACCTCTATTTACAATTCAAGCAAACGAAGTGTTTCCAACTAATTATTTTTAAGTATAACAAATATACTGACTTGCACACTAAATTAACAACAATTGCACACTTAATTCGTTGTAATTTTAGGGCACCCCGACTCGGACAGGTTAGGTTAGAAGGGGACGGCGGGGTCTGAAAGACCCCGCCATCCCCTTCGTTTTTAAACCACCCAGAAGTAGGACCCCCGCGAAGCGGCGCTCCGGCTCTTTAGTGTACATATTTAGTGTGCAATCCAGTTTTTTGGTGCGAATATTTTGTTACTAAAAAGGAGATTTACAGTTATAGGATTATATACTACCCGTCATAAACTGCCCATCATTTGTTCCCGCCATGACGTTTAGTATCGGGACAGCCTGTATATACAACGTTATTTTTAGTATATATGTCGTGGCCAGATCATAGAATTGATCATTTCATGATGTGGCCAACCATTTCATGAAATGGTTGCATTTCATGAAATGGCCAATACCCGCTGCCCACATCATGAAATGGCCTGGCCAGATCAATGAATAATCAGCGTTTAACGATATGATCAGCTAAACGCACGGCCACTTCATGATATGGTCAAACATTAGTGATCATATCGTAAAATAGTTACATTATTCACCGTTAGAGGCGCTGATATCGTTTTGTTTTTGTGATGCATCATGGCGGCGGACAATTATTCTGACAAAAAAGCTAATAATAATAAGTAAAGTAGGGTGACCACGCAACGAGAATTAATGGACTATTATTGGATTTCAAAATATGACTTCATGGTAACTGCGGGTGAACTTTTCATAGAATTTTATTTGTTCGATTATTTATCTGGTTAACCTGTGAAACTACAGCACAAAATATCGATGCACGTTACTGCAAACATTTACTATTTAGTATATTGAATCATTTGGGTTAGGTTAGGTTAGAACAGTGACCAATAACGCGCGAAGGCGAGCGAGCGAAGCGAGCGTGCCGCGGCAGCAGCCGCCGAGCGCCAGATCCCCTTAATTGTTGGTGAATCAAGCTATTAAACTTTCGCGGTAACGTGCATCGATATTTTGTGGGTCGAAATTCCGTAGTCTATGCTTGCATGGTACGTGCTTCCTTTATTTGGATTTTTTATTAAACCTTTGATATCATGGAAACCCTACATTAATGATATGGCCAAACGTGGATGGCCATATCATTAAACGTTGACGTTTCAACGATATGGCCAATTTTAGTTGGCCATTTCATGAAATACAACCATTTCATGAAATGGCCGGCCACATCATGAAGTGATCAATTCTACGATATGGCCACGACATATACAAAAACCAAGACACCCCAACAAGATTTTCATCAGAACTTCCTGAATATGTGTTTTTTTTTTAATAATTCTCCAAGTTACACCGTAGTTTATGTCGCGTTAAGTTACCTAGTAAAGTGTGAAATGTCTGAGATGTGCTATGCAGGAGTTGTCTAATACACGGAAACTGACCGAGAGGACCGCCTCAAGCCTTAAGGTGTCTATTCCCGTCAACTGTTACGGGTAGAAACCTACTGAAAAAAAATTGAAATTCACAATTCCTACTGAAAAAAAATTGAAAATAAACGAGCGGACCATCTCAAGCCTCAAGGTGTCTGTCTATTTCCGTCCACTGTTATAAGTAGAAAAAAAAAAGGAAAAATACAATGTGGTGTAAAAACTATGTCAATCGATTTTCCTAGTGATTCTGAACAAACTAGTTTCAGGTTTAGTATATACTAAAACTAAGCTTGCATATTTATTAAATTGCCTTATAACTGTAAAAGAAACTCCTCAAAGTACTTATAGTCATCTATTATACATCTATAGACGTTTTTTATTTTAAAAAATCCGTTTATCACATTGGTTGATACAAAATGTTCGTCTGTCGGAGAAACCGCTTCCCGAAAATTCATAACAGCTGGTGAGAAGAAGCGTAGGTAGTAAGAAATTCAATTTCATTTGAAACAGTTGTCACAGAATTCATAATTTATTTTCTCGTTGTTTAATTTTTTTTGGTTTTACTTTTATAACAATAGAAAAAGTTTGTAATGAATTTACTTATTTCTTTACATAATATACCATCATGCCTATATTCCCTGACGGGTTAAACCCTTATTTGCCATCAACCGTGCACATATCCAGACTCCAGGCTGCTACTGAGAAATTCCACACGGAAAAACCCAATAACACTTTGTCCGACCTAGGGATCGAACCCAGGACCTCACGCTCAGCTGTCGTGCTTCCGGCCACTAGACCAACAAGGCAGAGGTATTTATTTAATGTATTCCGTTTAATTAATATTGATTTACAAGCCCTGTATGCTCTATACAAGTTTAGTTTTAGTATACCTACACTAAACCTGAAACTAGTTTGTTCAGAATCACCAGGAGAATCGATTGACATAGTTTTTACACCACATTGTATTTTTCCTTTTTTTTTCTACTTATAACAGTGGACGGAAATAGACAGACACCTTGAGGCTTGAGATGGTCCGCTCGGTCAATTTCCGTGTATTAGACAACCCCTACATAGCACATCTCAGGCATTTCACACTTTACTAGGGAACTTAACACGACATAAACTAAGGTGTAACTTGGAGATTTATTAAAAAAAAATACATACTCCAGTAATTCTGATTAAAATCTTGTTATAGTGTCTCGGTTTTTGTGTATACTAAAAATAGTGTTGTATAAGCAAGAAATATGTCTTGAGTTCAGGCAATCGAATACATTGTACTTACCTTAATAATTTATTTAACAGTTCCAAGAATCACAAAATCAGTTTACCTCTCCATTTTATCGATACATTTTTCGTACGTAAACGGTTCCCTGACAACAACCTTTCGTTTTATCTACTTTCACGCATATTTTCGGAAAGGTCCACCTTTCGGAGTCGGCCAGTCGTTTATTATTTATGAACTTTTTGTGAGACAAGGTCAGAGGTGAGAAGGTAGTTAGTCAGTATTTTAATTAACTTTTGCGGGAAATTACGTGAAAGACTATGAAGGAAAAAGCTAGAATAGAAATATTAGGTTCAGTGGGCCTACTTCGAAAATCGAACTACAAAGTTTCGGCTAACGGATCGCGAGTTTTCCAACCACAAAAGTGTTTCGGATCCGACAATCGATTCGATTTTAGCGATTTGACATGTCTTTCGTTCACGTACCCTACTTCTAAATTATATTCATTGACATCAGGGATGTTATAGAACTCCGTGACCGTAACCGAAACTATTGGATATCCGAAATAAAAAATATCCAAAACCATAACTGTATTTGATATAAATGTTTCGAATAATTACGGTTATGGACCAAGTTTAAATACTTGCTTTGACATTTAGGCCTTTATTAAATACTGTTCTAATAAAGTTTATATTGCTTATATAATATCAACATAATAGCAATATAATCTTAATAAAGTTTATATTGCTTACTTTGTAAATATTTTTACATTATTTTGCTTCTATAACAATTCCTTAAAAAAGTCCAATATCTGTATCTGAAACTATTCGAAATTATTATTTCTTAACTATAACCGAAACCGATAAAAGACTCCTAATAATCCATATCTGAAATGTGATATCCCTAAGGCTGGTATTCCACTTATCAAAACAATATCTTTGTCCAATGTTCGTTTGATCAAAGAAATTGGATGATTTTAATTAACAATTTCAAAGAAAAGAAATTTGTAACAAATATTGGACATCGATATTGGACAAAGATATTTGATAAGTGGAATACCAGCCTTACAAAACAACCCTTCATCTTCTTCGTTCGTATTTTATAAGTTCGATGTTTGTTGTTATTTCGTTTCGGTCCGAAACTTCGAAGTTCGTTTTTCGTATAAGCCTCCAGGCTAAAATAGTATCTAATAAAATAGTTATACCTATCTTAAAATTAAAAGTAAATAACTTGCTCAATTTAATTATACATCATACTTGAAAAAATGCCAAATAATTAATTCATAAAGCTGTTCCCTATTAGTAGAGTGGGCGAGCCATTAGTTGTGCTCATCGCGTCTCCGGCGATTCTCCTTTTCTTCATCTTCTTCTATCTATATATACAAAAATGAATTGCTGTTCGTTAGTCTCGCTAAAACTCGAGAACGGCTGGACCGATTTGGCTAATTTTGGTTTTGAAATATTTGTGGAAGTCCAGTGAAGGTTTAAAATGAAAATATGGAAAAATCGCGAGGAAAATAGTAAAAACAACGATTTAATTTTCCCAGACAAACTGTTCCTATCTGTCAAACATTCGATGTTCGTCCCGTTGGTACGGTAAATTCGGGTCTCCTCAAATCAAAAATATTGAGTATCCAAAAGCATTTCAATAAACAGATTTTAAAACTAAACAGTTTTTTTCTTTACGTGGCATTGCAACGTACATAATACGTACGTAATACAGCTAGTTGGTTTATATTTTAACCTTATGCGCGCTAGCTGGCTAGCTACCACCCTCACATTAAAGTCTGGCGCCAAGCAGTTTACTGTGTTTCGTCGTTTGTATGTAAGACCCAGAGAGGTATAGGAAAGTCCCTCAATATCTTTGCTAATTGGATTCGTGTGCTCAATCTGAGACACTGTCTGTACCTACTTACCATCGGAAACTAGAGTCAAACAAGACTAAGATAAGAAATAACTACGGAACTGTCGGTGATAGTTTATAAGATCCTTCCTCCGTGTTGGTGATGGACTACTGGAACGCTGACCCTCCACTCATTCCTGCATTCCGAGTAGGCAAAGATGCCCTACGTTTTCTATAGTGAGAATCACCCAAGCACTTTATTATCTTCTACGCCATAGTTCTAATTTCGGATGATATTATGAGAATCTTAATTACACAATCGAAGATTCTTCGTTCAATACGGAGCATAGTATAGTATAGTAGACGACGTGTCGCTCCGACACTATTGGTTTCTATGAAATACCTTCCGCAGCTAGCGACACGTCGCCCGACTACACGTCGTACTACCGCAGACGAGGTGTCGCCCGACCGCAGATCAGTAGTGCCACCGACGCTGGAGCGACGACACGTTGAATCTTTCTCAAAAAATGAGTTTTTCCAATTCTGAGGAAGAAAAACTGATAAACCAAATGACCCAATATCCTGCACTGTACGATGCATCTAACAAAACCAAAAGATACAAAAGTAAATCGCGACCGCTAATCCTAAACAGGTCACATATCTTGTCTCACGGAATATTCAGAACTAACTGGAATGCGAATCGTCGTCTGCTGCTGCTGTATACGGTCGGCTACGAACTCCTACCTTAAAGGTACAAAACTATTCAATCATAGGCACCTATTTACTACCCACATAGAACCTAAATACCCTAAAATCGTTCCCGCCTCATTGTGAGTCGAGGAATGTTCTCCGAGGGAGTTATCAAGCGATCGGTTATATCGCCCGAGGGATGAAAACGATCGTACCGACTTAATTATTAGTATTCGGTTAGCATCGTCTATTGATAGTGATTTGTTGTTGCTAAATCAAGGTAACGAGTGTTTATGTGGGACTGAAGTGGGAATAACGGGATATATCGGTTTTCTATGTCAGTGTGCGATTTTTGTTAACAATATACTGTTGTTAGTTTGAAGTTCAGCTTATTTTAGAAGCATACGAAATTACGCGGGACGTCTCTGGCCTAATGGATTGAAAAAAGAAAGTTATGTGACTGGAACACGAAGAATTGGTTGATTTGTTGTGGTGCAACTCGGAAGAGTTTTTTATACGTGGAAATGGTCCTGTTGGAGAATCCATTCTCGCCAAGCTTTTTTTGCGTGACACCGAACCTAACAGGGGTACGAAGTACCACTGAAGGTTCGTCTCGCTTTAAAAAAGTCCTCGGACGCTTTCAAATGCATCGATCTTGCCTTTTTTGTTTGCATTCGATTTAAATGATTTCGGGACAGTGATGTGCCGAAACCCTCTACCCTGTGAAAGGCAGAGGGCTATGCACGGAGTAGTTGATGCTGCTCATCTTCTTCTTCTAAAAAAATCATTGCTAGCTCCGTAGTATTGATCAGAGCCATAGCAACAATCACGATACTTGACGACGGACACGTTTTCACTGAAGCTCCGTGAACTGAGTACTGACATGTGTGAATTAATTCACTGACGCAACACTGTAGCACTGATACTGAACTGAGCGAACACGTTGACGGAACTGTGACTTCACTGATATGTATGAATCGACCTTTAGTATATGCAGTCACAGTCTTGATTACACGATGGACCATCCTGTGGCTTGGTACACCGTCTTGATTGGGTTTCTTTTTGGGATCGCAAACAAAAGTTGCTGTGGACTTAGTTTAGTAACATAAAACACAAAATTGTGACTCCCAACACAAGGTGTCCCGGCCACTTGATGGCCATGTACTACGGTCAACCATCGTTTATAGAAAAGTTGCACAGATATGGCAGTACTGGCGATCAAGACGCAATAAATTGAAGTCCAAGCCGATAAAAAAAACGTTTTTATTTTTTTAATATAATTATAAATACGGATGGATACACACAACCTTATCTAAAAGAAAAAAATATTTATTTGCGCTGACATGACATACAAAAATAAAAAAACTATACCCACAAAGAAACTTGGGAAAAAATGCGTCACATCCACGCAAAACGGCCATCGCTCAGCATAATGCTATATCTCTATCTCTTCTCTAAATAGTATAAATTGAAGTCTCTTCTGTCTGTCTCTTTGTCCTCTGTCTGTTTGTCCGCTTACTTTTTCTGAACTACTTAATGGATTTTGATGCTGTTCTTATTTAAGTAATTTCTTCCGGAAAGTTTTAAGATATAAAATGTACCCGAGTGACGCCAGGGCTGGTCGCTAGTTAGTTGTTTTGAAATGCATGGCACTCATATTATGACGTCAAAATACTGCATGAGCAACCCTACCTGCATATCTCTTTAAAAAGTAATCTATATTCCAGTGCACCTCATTGTGAGTCTGCACAGACCTCACTAGAATGCAGACGAAAGGTAAAGATATAGCCTCAAAAGAAATATTTCGAACAAATTTAATATGAGAGAATTTGTTATGTTGAATAAACGGAGTCTTTATTATGATAATAAATTCATGTTTTTGTCCATAGCTGCCGTCTCCTTTTGTTTTTTTATGTTGGGAATAAGCAAACTGCATGAAAAGGTATTTACGTGTGACGGGAATATTTTTACTAGTAGTTAACTATCTCTTTCCCTCTCGTACTTCTTCCGTATTGTTGTCTCACTCGTTAAAGTTATATGAAAATTGTGCAGGATCGAATTTTAAACAAATATTTTATGGACGTACCATATCCATAGTTTAATAATCGAATCAGGGCTTACTTTTCGGAAAGCAATATCATACAAATATGCAATACAATAATTATTGTTAGTTCCGCCAAACTAGTTCGCTAGCTTGGATGCAGTATGCAGCACTGCTCTATCCCTGGTACATGGAGTGATTATAATATAATGCAACATGCAATCGATACCGATACGACACGTGTTTGTTATATTAATTACACCTTCTGCATAATGTGCATATACAAGGTTAGGCGGAAAGGGGGTACTACTACGCAAGGGTGTTATAGTACCCAAAATAATGAATAACTTTTGTTCTAAAACTTTCCCCAAAAGTCAATGTTTTAAGAGAAATAGCTGTTCAAAGATTTCATAAAAAGTACGCTAAAATCTATCAATCCTCAGCTATGATCAACTGTGTTAACATTTTAGGTCATATTTGGGGTCAGGGATTAGAAGCTTCATTTTCTTAATTCGTAACTAAAGCAAGGTGGAAAGAATTTAAAAAAAAAACTAAAATAATAATAATTTTTGATGGAAAAATTATGGAATTTTGAAATTTTAGCACTTGTTTTAAAACAGTCATCAGTGATACTTATACTAGTTGCCCCCGGATTAGTACCCCCTTTCTGACTAAACCTTGTATTTGAGGACGGAAGGGCGGTGCATCCAAGTTAGCGCACTATATTGTAATTAGATATTTGTTTATCCATATAGTTTAGTAATAGGTTGTACGTTGTTTATAGCTAATAGTTATATAGAATTTCGTTTCACATCAAATTTTACTCATATTTTCGTTTCATAGAATAATCAAAACGCAGAATACTTTCTTTGAAGATTTTTAAATCATTGATTTTTGTTTCACATAAAGTTTACTGTTAGAATAATCGTATCATAGAATAACAAATCAAATATTCTTTATCCTTATATTGTTTATTTAATATAAAACTTATTAAGAAGAAAAACATTTTATCGTGTGACACACTACCAACCAAATATCTACACCAAAAAAAGATTCTGGGGCCAAGGTCAACGGAGCCCCTCTGAGCGGGGCTCCTATTTCTGTCTGCAGGGTTTTAAGTAACCTAACACGAAGGGGATGACGGGGGCTTGGTTCGCTCGCTTTAGCCCCCGTAATCCCCTTCGAACCTAACCTATCCGTATCGGGGCGCGAACAAACAATATTCGTTAAAAATAATTCTACTGTTTGATAAGTTTGTTAAACAAAAAAATGTGATTAAAAATTCGTTGAATTGTGTTTCTGTGAAATATGTTTCATTCAAGTAAATACCTATAGTCTTTGAAACAATAATATTCGAAATAAAAATACAAGGACCAAATATTACATGAAACATTTTCTGGGAAACGACATTCTATGAAACTGTCTGCGAAACAAGGGGACACCTTAATAATATGATTGCTTCTACTTTAATCTGTATTTATTGTGTTGTTCATGGCAAAGAAAAGGCCCATCAAAGAGGATGGGCAGCCGCATTCTGCCTGCCAATAAAAACATACTGTAATCACCAATTCGTCAGCCAAGCGTGGTGATAATGATGATTTCACGCTCGACTGTTCATTTTGGCGGTCATTGGGACGCTCATACTTAGCAGTGAAGGCAGACGGTCTGATAAGATAATAAGGATAACAACCAAAGATAGAAAGAAAAACATTTATTTTACTCTTGTACAATAAACAAAATCTCTTCTCTATTGAATTGACTTATTAAAGTGTCTGTAATTTGATTTTGAGCATTATCGACAAGTAGAAATTCTCAAAATTTAATCTTGCTTTGTTACATTACACGCGAATGCTTCCAGTGAGGGAGCGCCTTAACAGATTATTTACAGAAATATCTAAAAGTCAATTTATCTCTAATCTCTAAATAGTATATTTTGACGTCGCTTTTTGCGTCTGTCTGTTTGTCCGCTTACGCGTACGCGCGCACTAGATGAACGAGGTAGTCGACAGTACTGTGTCTATTTAAAATAAAAAACTTGAATCTTGAATTTGTTTCTCATATCACCTACCTAGTAAGTACTTTAAAGCTTTTAACATATTCAACTGTTGAAATGGGCTAACCCACTCTCAGACGTTAACAGAAATAGAATTTCCGATTTCCCATATTCTGGAAGTTTCCTTTGAACATATCAAAATTGAGGCACCTCCATCATTGATTTATGTTAAGTTGTTGTTACTGTATAACAAGTTTTAGAATCATAAAGCATGGTGTTTTGTTAGGAAAATATTCTATGTTAAATAGGGTAATTACATATAAAACGTACCGTATTTTGGGTGAAGATACATTCTGTCAAAAAAGTATCGGGAATGGATGTTTTGTTTATGGTTCCATATTATTATTATATTTTGTTGTTGTTAGGTTGGCACAGCTGTTTTCCATTTTGGCGCGGAATTTGAGTTGCATCTGTTATTTAGATTAAATACAGTGCTGTTTTTAGTCAGATCATATCTAGTGCGTATTGCGAATTTCATAATGGACAAAAACAACGAAACAAAGAGTTTGTCTTAAATTTTGCACCGCCAATGGAATTTCGTGTTCGGAGTCACTGAAAATGTTACAGAAGGCTTACGGTGAATCGACTTTATCAAAAACACGTACTAATGAGTGGTACAATGCGTTCAAAAGCGGTCGAGATGTGATGGAAGATTTGCCTCGCTCTGGTAAGCCATCAACGTCTTCAACTGAAGTTAACATCACAAAAGTGAAGGAAATAGTGACTGAAAATCCTCATTCAAGTTTGAGAGAGATAGCTGCCGAACTTTCTGTGTCTCACGAGTCGATTCGTACCATTTTAAATAATCACTTGGGTATGAAACGCTCGGCTAGTCCCAAAAGACCTGAATTTTCTCCAAAAACTCAATCGCATAAGAGTCGCTGAGGAATTGAGGACATGCTAGAAACGAGTCAATTCCGACCCAACATTCATGAAAAACATTGTTACTAGTGACGAGACGTGGGTTTACGAGTTTGACATGCAAACTAGTCAACAAGCTTCGGAGTGGCGCCTTCCAACTGAACCGAAACCGACATAAAGGTGAATTCGTGGCGAGAACTGAACTCAATTCCAGAAAAAGCGTTTAAAAAATGTTTTGATGATTTTATTATTCGTTGCTTTGAAGGCGATAAAATAAATTTGGATGAATAACTAACATTTTGTGTATTATTGATCTTTTTCCGCTAGTTTCTTGACAGAGTAGTATTGTTAGGATCATTCAAAATTATGAAATTCCGAGGTCAAGGGCAATTTTTCTTCTTCATATTTGTATCTAGGTAGGTAAAGGTAAAAAAACCTTTTTCTTTTTTGAATTGGGTTTGAATGAAATTATACAAGGTTAGTCGGAAATGGGGTACTAATCCAAAGGCCACTTAAAGTATCACTGATGACTGTTTTAAAGCAAGTGTTAAAATTTCGAAATTGGATAATTTTTATTTTCTTGTAAGTAAAACGTGCCCAGGCTGTCTATGTTATGTTATTTTATTGATCTCGCAAAATGTTTGCGTGCCTAATTCAAGGTAGATAGTACAAGGCGCCTTCTTTTTTGCAAATGTAAAAACTTCTTATTATGCAAATAAGTTATTACTCTATTCTATTAAAATTAAACATCTGGAAACTTCTTTGTCTAGAGATCTACTTATTGTGAGCCTTAGCCTCCTCCAAAAAGTCAGTTTTGAATATTTTTTTAAATTTCTCCACAGATTTTAAGTAAACACTTAAACAAATCAAAGATTTTGTGGTAAGACAGATAACATTTCGAATACATATTTACACATATCTACATATAATCACGCTTGTAATCTCCGAAAGGGTAATCAGAAGTGTTCTCCTATTACAGGAGTCTGTACGCCCATGTTTCACCTATTAAGTCCCATATGATGGTGGCAAGCCTTTTGCCAAATTCCGGGCCAATTATTATTAATTATACAACGTGTTAATAATTCCCCTTAAAAAAAAAAAAAAAAATCAAGTTTAGTAGTCTTTTATGGTTGTTGTCATTTACCTCTCAGAGGATATTAGGTAAGAATGTAAATAACTTTCTGGGTAGTCAACTCTTTAGTTTTATGTTTTCAGGATTGCTTTTCAGTGATGATTTTATTGTATGATTTGTCCATTTTTTTGTATTTGGATCCTACTTTTAATTTAAAATATTGCCAATAGACTCTTTACAAGGAACCTTTTAATCCCCTTTCGGCTTTAGGGGTATTTTTGTAACACGTTGTATATTATACACTAGCTAGCCCTAGCGGGACCACTCGCGTAAGAAGTTTTTCCTATGTAAGAAACCTTCGCGCAGGTATTAAAAACAACTATGCAAAGTTTCATCTCAATCGGATGAACGATACACATGCGCATAGAAGACGAACAAACTCACAAACATTATTTTATATAACAGTTAAATGTGAAAACCCTTTTCTTCTCTTTAACCTCATATTTTCTTGGATTCAGAGCCGTATAAACTCCAGTAACAACTGTGCCTATTGGGAATAAGTTCCACAGCACGATATTTCCAGTGAAGTGATACTTTTCTCACAAAGTATAATGTTACAAGATGTATTTGTGTTATCGGTTACACGGAATGTATCTTATTCTAAGAGCACTCCAACTGAATAAAATACTAACGTGGAATATACTGGGAATGGATAAGATGAGGTACAAACAAGTGGTGGGTTTTCATGAAAGGACAATTTTTTTTTCTATTTGACTGCTGTAGGTGGTCCTAGGGGACCCTTCCTACGTAACCGGGCAGTTATTGGCGAAACCCGAAGGGTCTCCAGCCAATGGGGGGGGGGGGGGGAAGTAAAATACTTAACCTAAGCTAACTATTTGTACTACACTAATATCATGACTACCTGCAACAACAGCACTAAGGGCGACCCCTAGTGGGACTCGGACCTCGGCTTAGGGCGTTGCTGGCGTGGACATAGGGGGGGGAGACAGTTTGATGAGGTCTGAATTATTGGTGTGACTGCGGAGTCTGAAGAGACGAAGAAAGGACATTGAGATTTTATTTCATTTATTCAATAACAGTAATAATTGTGTTGGTATACATGCTAAAAGAATAATAAATTAAACATAACGTAACATCACGTCTGTAAATAGACCTCGAAGGATTGGGCAGTGGGATTACACCCTCATTTCGCCGTTATGTTTGAGTCTCATGTAATAGGAGGCGAGCCTATTGCCATCCACAGACCACTAGACCAAGAAGTCAGGCGAATATATATACAGGGCTACTGGTAATTCGACGTATTCCTTGCACCACGTTATAGGGGGGCCAATATGCAACAAATTTAACCCCACATATGTTTTACGAAATTCAATGGATTTCGAGATATTGCAATTTTTATATTATTTTTAATAATACCCAGAATTCCTCCTTAAACATTATTTATCTATAAAATATCAAATTGATCGGTTTTGATTATGATATTAGCTTGTAGCTGATACTTTTACGAAGCTTTCTGCGTATTTAACTGTTCTTAATGACCATCCAATTGAAAGTAATCATTAAAAGTTAAATAAGTGTATTAGAAAATCGTCGAGGTACACGATAAAGAATGATGTTTATCTCAAAAATTTACTATGACACTAAGTGTACAAAATGCAAGACAAACATCATTATTTAATCAGCTATCCAACGAGGTATAGACGTTCAAAAAGTATTTAGAAACTAATGTAAAAATGTCTTATAATACTGACAAAGGCGATTTCTGAAAAATCTCTACAAGCACGCAGGTGGCCCGTTAAGTGCAATTCATTGCATAATCCTCGCGTAGAGATTAAACAGCAGTCTGTCGGGCACCAACTGTCCTCTAAATGTCAGGATTAGATTAGGTCAGGTCGTTAGGTTATGTTTGGTCAGGGTTAGGTAGGTTAGATTAGGACCTAAGTGTGCGAGGGAACACCGAGCTGGTTTTAGTCAGTAAGAGTCTGACAGACCCCTCTGCCCACCCCCAGGACGGAGGACATCGATGAGGATATCCAGAAGGCAAAAAATGTCTAGGCTTCTCGTAGAACCGTATAATGATCTAACCAGAACATGTAAATATCCACCGAAAATGTATGTTTCTTTTTTTACTTTACTGTCCCTACTGTACGAAATACCTGGATAGATCATTTTCGTCTTTACCAAAATATTTTCCTTCTTCAACTAATTTATACAGTGAAAGCAAAAAAAACATAATAAAAGAGGAACTTTCGTTCAGGTTGTCAGGAAGGAAACATTTCAATACGTTATGTTGGCTTACAGACTTATCCTGTCTCTATTAATCTTAGAGGTTTCCCACGAAGGGAAATGGTGAAATTAGTCTGGTGTCGAGTGACAATTCCTTATGTAGGCCACTAAATAATTCCAAAGTGAACTAGACCGAGGTCAAGGAATAATAGGAAAAACAGTAATTTCTCTGCTTTTTCCTAATTTAGACGACACGTAGTTAAGTCTAGAAAAGATTGTGCACGAGAGCCGAGACCAGACTTGTACCTAGTATCAGCAAACCCGAAGGATAGCTAATATAATAACCGAATTTACTAATAGGATTAATAGCTTTTTACCTTTCTGGGGTGATTCTATCATTACAGTTATAGCTAATATTCAATATGTAAGTATTGTGAGCAAGGTAAATAAAATAAATAAAACCAACATAGACTCTCCACCACTGAGAGTACTTGTATTTGGGTTAGTGTTAGTAACATGAACTAGATCACAACATAATACTTTACACAACCATGATTAAGATCATCAAATAAGAACAAGAATATTTAACCAAAACAAAACAACTAGTATAACAATTGTGAACGTCCATTCCATTCGACAGTCTGCCCAAGAATGCCCTCTCCATTCTGCCTCTGTCAACTTGTTCTTATTTATTACAATCCGTTGTCAGTACTTCTTAATCATAAACAAGATAAATAAAAAAGAAATAATTATCCAAATATGATTCTTAAAATTTTAGACTATTCCTACATTTATTAAACATATTTTGCTTCACTTTTAATTGTAGTCAAATTACATACTTTTAAATGTATTCTATTAAACGTATTTAAATTAAACATAAATAAATTAATAAGCCTAAGTGTATATAGTTCCGAATAGTAGCGGTGTAAAAGGTATGATTACCCTTAATTCTAACACTAGTATTGCCAGATACGTTTTACAAAAACGGGACTTAAATGAAAAAAAAATGCGGGGCGCAAAAATCGGGACGTACAAGAAAAACATAACAATGATTAAAATCCTATAATTTGAATAAGACCATTTTTATATTATAACTTTCGTGAGACGCATTCTTACTTATTATTTAGTTACGGTTTACTCACGTGCAATTTTCGGGATTGCCCGACTAGTTTCGGACCCAAACGGAGCCCTTAGTGTGCGTCCTGAGTGACGGCGCACGGGCATATTGCGGATTGCGGTACGGCTTAACCGTCTATACCTGTCCTAATCCTTAGTGCACGCGGGAAAGTTGAAGCATACGCGCGTATTAAGTGTTTCGTTTATTTTACTTCGGTTTTAATAATGTCGATATCAAAATTCAAACGTTTTGAACATTTATTTCATGCGCCGTTCATTCCGCCTGCGCCGTGCACCGTCACTCCGGATGCACACTTAATCATGAGCTGATCACGCGGCGAGGTCGCGAGTCGAACTAGCGCTGCACCGCGCCGCGTAGCGTTGTGCCCGCGACGAGAGGGGTGCAAAATGCATATGAGTTAACCGTAACTAATCATAAATTTGAATAAGACTACCCGAGTGCCCAAATTTTATGCAAAGATCTTGCAAGCCGGCTGGTCGACACGACCCGTGACTCGAAGGCTGGCCTCTACTTTGGTCAAAGGATAAGCATTGTCATACAACGTGGCAATGCTGCCAGCCTTCTGGGCACGTTACCAGTCGACAGCGATGCGGAGGAATATTTTGATGCCCTATTTTAGTTTATAGTTTTATTAGGATATATTTTACTTTTCTTTGTATATACTTTTATTTGTAATTATGTAAATATTGTTTGTGTAAATATTATAAGAATAATGTGTATAGGAATTGTATAGAATTAAAAGATTAAAGGTGAGACTACCTAAACAAAATCACTGACCAAAATTCAATCATTCTTTTTAAATTACCGCGCCAACATTCCCTTCTAAGGGCGTTTGTCCAACGCCGGCGTCACCGAGAATCGAGATTATTTCGGACCGAGTTCGGAACGACGTGACGGCAATCGTGTGTCCACCGCAACCGATCTCGGTCGTTCTCAAAACAAGAAAGAAATCCGTGCCGGCAATCTCGGATGTAGTGGACAAGTGCAAAAGTGTTTTGTATTGTCGTCATTTCGGTCCGTCACGATCTCGGCCGAGTTCTAGCGATAGCGCCGATTTACTGACAATGTCGGTGGTCGAAATGACGGCGATCAGATGACGGACGTGCGATGGACACGCAGTCATAGTAACGTGTGTATCGCTACTTCGGTAACGTCATCTTGTTCTCGGTGACGGCCTTAGGCGAAATATCGGCTGAAAAACGGGACATCTGGCATCACAGCTTGTACCTACAATTAATTTGCAATTAACGAGATGTAAACTATAACAAGATTCCATTCGCAGAAGATTTGAACAAGAATTGAGAATTAATGAAATGGAAAAATTCAAGGTTGACTAATTCCAAAATTTTCCGAACAGATATCGTTAGAGAGATTTAGAACTTTGTTATCTAGTTATTCTCGGAGCTTGGACTTCAGATATTAGGCTTCTAATCTGTTCAACGAAACATGAGTACTGACAAAGCGGGAATTTCGTAAATTGTAGCTGTGAGGAGAATTCTATCGTAAAAACATATTGATATTTTTTGTATTATAACGTTTTGAAGAGAAACGCAGGACTCACCGTACGTTGAATGGCAAACTTAATACGCATTTAACGATTATTTATGTGGCAGTGTTCATCCGTCACATAAAGTATGGTAAATATAGTTTGTTGCAGTTATTAGATAGTCTAATAAATCTAAAAAATAAAAAGATATACAAGAAATCTACTGTATTTGGTACTCACAGTATTAATTTATTACCAAGATTTTACTCTGTGTAATGAATGTTCCTGTCACCATGGTAAAGTGCATACTTTGCAATATAAACTTCTCATAAAATGCAACGTATACACCTAGCCGACGAAGGTCAACGAACGCCAACGAACGTTCGACATTTGTTGAATGAATTTGGTTTTTTCGTTTCGAAGTCAAGTCAAAGTATTTATTTCAAATAGGCCATACCTATAAAGGCACTTCTGAAATATCGAAAAAAAAAAATAAGTTACTGCCGCGTCCCAAAGTGTATGGTGTCGTCGAGATTCCTATGGAGAAGAACGGGCAATAAACTCCATGGTTACTCTTTTTCATCAATTTGGTTACATTGTGGATAATTAAAATAAATGTAAGAACAATGTAAGATATACTATAAGGCTATAACTAATAAGAGTACCTACCTACAATTAATTTGCCATGGCAGATTAGAGATGACCAGTTCCAACTGACGCGCTGACGGTGCCCGTTTGTTTATGGCAACTAGCCCCGTTCCTTGGCTCTCACTGTAAAAGACACTTGGCAATCCATAGCTCTCGCCTGGCCCAAATTGGCTCACTGTTGTTCAACCGTCACGTTTACAAAACTTGTAGACGACCGATTATCGGTTGCCGATTTTTTGTTGGCGTGAATAGACTATCTGACATGCCGTAATGCGGTGAATCAGTGATTAATTATAGGACCTACAAAAAGTAGGTCGTCTGTTCTAGCTAAAATAATCACAGTAATAATTCACTGAAACTTTGATAATGGACAATAAATCGTCGAGAATTTTTGTGTTTTAAAGTCTTTTGATTGTCAACACTGTCAGGATCTATGAATCCTTAAAGAATACAGAAAAACACCAGTTCATTAAATGTGTATGGCTCGTTGAATTGTGAAAGTTTTGGATAGATTTGACCGCGCAAAAGCTGTACCGGCAACACGAGTACCGCTCAAGCATTGCGTAGTTATATGTATAAGCTCAAAATGTACTGTAACTATGTATTGATTACGATAAAACAAAAACAAACATTGAGAACGGTGTTACTAAAACGCGAAGTGAAGTTATACCTCTTTTGGCGCTTTGAGGGTAAAATTTTAATTGTTATGGAAGTTACGCACGCAGCTGTACCTAGCGGAAACGCGACACCATGAAGTTCGATGTTGAAATCCTTACTAATAGCACAGTCTACTTATATCTTACTCCTTACAGTCGGTCAACGTAGAACATTGTCACAGAGCAATCGTGCGGGGGGTTGCGGGGTGCAGGGGCGGAGGTTATGTCCCGAGTAGCCATACTGCTACTCGGGACATAAATTCCAGGGCTCGCACTTTTTGATTTCAAATTTGATTGATATCGTTCATAGAAATTATATTAATTTATTATTGAATTATTTATGTGTACCTATTACGAGAATTTTATTATAAAGTCTGTTTACTAATCCAAGATGGCGGCATACATACATTTTCAAATGATTGTTCGTGGGAAGTCATTTTCACGGTTTTCGGGGTCACTGATGCCGAAAATGACGTCAAAATCCAAATCCAAGATGGCGGCCATGAAAATTTTCATGTAATCATCCTGGGTGTCAATTTCATGGTTTTCGGGGTCACTGATGCCGAAAATAACGTGAAAATCCAAATTCAATATGGCGGCCATCAACATTTTCATCTAATCATCATGGGTGTTAATTTCATGGTTTTCGGGGTCACTGATGCCGAAAATAACGTCAAAATCCAAATCCAAGATGGCGGCCATGAAAATGAGTAAATTAGTCGTCATGGATGTCAAATCCAAGGTTTTCTGGGGTGCGGATGCCGAAAATGAGGTCAAAATCGAAATCCAAGATGGCGGCTACAAAAATGTCAAATTCGTCGTCACGGGTGTCATTTCCATGGTTTTCGGGGGTACTGATGCCGAAATTGAGGTCAAAATCCATTTCCAAGATGGCAGCAATAAAAATGACAAATTAGTGGTCATGGGTGTCATTTCCATGGTTTTCGGGGATGCTGATGCCGAAAATGAGGTCAAAATCCATTTCCAAGATGGCGGCCATTAAAATTTCAATTTAGCCATCATGGGTGTCATTTCCATGGTTTTCGGGGATTCTGATGCCGAAAATGAGGTCAAAATCCATTTCCAAGATGGCGGCTATTAAAATTTCAATTTAACCATCATGGGTGTCATTTCCATGGTTTTCGGGGATGCTGATGCCGAAAATGAGGTCAAAATCCATTTCCAAGATGGCGGCTATTAAAATTTCAATTTAACCATCATGGGTGTCATTTCCATGGTTTTCGGGGATGCTGATGCCGAAAATGAGGTCAAAATCTATATTCAAGATGGCGGCCATAAAAAAAATCAAATTAGCCGTCATGGGTGTCAAATCCATGATTTTCAAGGACGCTGATTACAAAAACAAGATCAATTCTCAAACACCAAGATGGGGACCACGTTTTACCTGGCAAATCTCATTTAACTGGTAAATTTTTTTGACCGCCTTATATGATCGAGGAATACTTAGGCTTTATTTCCGGCATCAGCACCCACGAAAACCATAGAAGTAATAACCATGAATAATAAGTAATTTTCTATGACTCCATCGTAGACTTGCGAATAATTTATAACTCTTACCTACCCCCGCAAGCGTTAGCCACTGCGACTGTAACCTCGACAAAATTTGTAGTTTTAAATATTGTTAGAATATTCCAGGATAAGATGGCGAAACTGCTGCTGCTGCTGCATACCTTTACATTATTTTGTCAAAATTACGCATGCGTGGTTTTCTTTTTGCGTGTCTCTGTTTCTATAAAACGTTAATTAATTTGGACGTTTGTTTGATAAAGTTTGTGTAATTTGTTTTATGTGACAACCCTTTGACAAGTGTTACCAATTTTGACATTTCATAGGACCTGTCAAATGTATGGGCGTTGACCCACTGTATGTAGTAAGTAGGTACACTGTGCTAATAGTATAAATGCGAAAGTAATTCTGTCTGTCTCTCTGTTACGCATTCACGCCTAAACCGCTGAATCGATTTTAATGAAATTTAGTACAGAGATAGATTAGACCTTGGAGAAGGACATAGGCTACTTTTATCCCGAAAAACGCGAAATGCGGTGCCTCAAAAAATCTAGTAGGTATCTATGGTTGTTGAAGTTAGGTTTTAGTAAGATGTCTCAGTCGAAGTATAACTTCTAGAGCGCGTACGAGTTACACGCACCTTTTTAATACACATAAAACTAGCTGACCCAGCGAATTTCATACCGTTACTTTTTTATACACATAAAATAAAACTAGCTGACCTGTGACTGAATTTCGTACCGCCATTTTTTTTTCGTGACGATTTTTCTTAAATTTTCTTATAAGTATATAATAAACCTTGTCCTGACCATAAAGAACTCACAAAAACAAATAATTATCTAATTTGGTGCAGTCGTTCGGAAGTTATGCGCGTACATATATTTCGGCGATTCATTTTTATTAGATGTAGCGTCATGGTCATGTGTGAAATAATAAACCTAGAAGTGTTGATGATTATAGAGAATCATATACATAAATATTCAGATTTCGGTCTACCCACGCTGCGCCTTCCGGTACGCGGTCGCCGGATGCGAGAAGCATAGGACCGGTCGATGTTACGGTGCTTGGGGGAGGCCTATGTCCAGGAGTGGACGTCTTATGGCTGAATGATGATGATATTCTGATTCTAAATTACACCAGTGTCTTAGCAGAGGAACTGCCTTTTGTGGATTCATCAAAACCAATTCAACCAGACACTCAGAATACGATAAATTCATCACTATCAGCCAGATCACATAATCCACCATAGTTAATCGTAGAACAATCACTAATGATTGTCGAATCGTAGACAATCTTCTTCTTCTATCGTGTCGGCACGAGTATACAAGAATAGCTCATGCCATGGTGAAAAGCTTAGCCAGTCAGCAATGTTGGTAGCCGGGCTGACTGCCTAGATTGCGCCGGACGTACTGAAGTATCGTCACTCGTGGAGGTTCTTTTTCTGCACCTCACTGGTGGTACAATTATAACAAAAGTCATAACTCTAAAAATAGCAAATATATTAACAATACAAAACACTTACCGTCTCCCCAAACACATAAACAACGAAACAATAATTTTCAAAGTTGCACAAATTTCCAGAAAATTCCATGATCGCGTTGCCAACACTTAACGCAATATTTGGCACAATGTTGGTACCGAAGTGGTAATTTAAGTTTGTAGATATACTAGTGATTTATTACTGCAGAGCTTTCTTTTTGTTGGACTGAAAGGTCGAGCTTCGTTGGCATTTGGTAATGCTGGAAAACTGAAAAAGAATACGCAAATATTGAAGGTAAACAAACCGAAGATCCGTGTGAAATGAATTTATGGCATTTACATAATAAGGCTAATTCAGGTATATTTTTGAAGCAGGATACGTGCAGGTTTCTTCTTTAATAATACAGTTTTCATTTACAAATGCTGGCAAAACATTTGGTTTTGTTTTTGTTGTCAAACAATTCGGATAGCGTATAGGATACACGTTTTTGGCTGGAGACTCGTTTGAACCTGGGCCAAAGCTACAGTATCCTACAGCTTTCTGTCATGGTAGTTGATGTAAAGAAAGAAAAAATGTTAGTTTTAATGGTGCACGAAATGAAAATCGAAATAGTAAAAGCGACTAATCACATTTGTCAGCATTAATTTACAAAAAGCTGGGATTTTAGACACATTTATAAGCATTACTTGTTACGAGTTCATCGTGTGGTTTCAGCTGCGAAAGCATTCTACAGCATGCGTAAGCCGGCTGACGTATGCGAAAGCTGAATCAATGCGGAAAGCGTGCAGCTAGTTCATACACAATGCCCATTCTCATTTTGTGTGTTTATGAAACCTGCACAAGGCCATATAAGGCCTCTATCTCAACATTTGCTGCAACTGTAATTAACTACCGTTGTGGCGCTGGTCTTCAGATAGTGCAGTAGTAGACCACGGACTGCCCCCATGATCTTTCACGTCTTCTTAGTCTATCCAAAGGTTGTCTGGAAGATATCGCTATTAGTGATAAGACCGTCATTGTACTATTGTTTTAAATAGTTTCTGTTTTTTGCTATGGTTATGGTGTACAACAGTGGCGAAGGCTCCATACAACTCGATTCCTATCGGCTTCCCTTTCGAAACGAGTAGTTACTGGAAATCACGCATCACACTTGAGCAAGGTAATCATTTTTTGGTCCGGCTTCTCTTTTAAGAAACTTCGCCCTACGCCACTAGTGTACAATAAAATATATTCTATCTATCTACGACTACGTGCAACCAGGTAGTGGATTAGCTATTTACTAAAACATTTTTATAGTGCAGCGCCCGCACGTGACGAGTGAAAATAGTTGACCTGTGTTAATTCCCCTTGAGACGAACTTGTCACGCTCGGCGGAACGTGTTAAAATATAAGTGGTTTCAGACGGCGCTATTTTGCCCTTTGAAAGAAGCTTTTGTAGAAAGAGTTGATAATATTTAGAGTTAAACTGGAATTGTAAAATCTGATTGTTGTACGTTTAAGCCTATCTTGTTAGGCTTAAGGTACTATTTCGAACCGCCGAAGAAGCCGACGGCGACTGCACGTGCTACTGCCGCGGCGCTTGGAAGCCATTTCATATAAATACATACAAACCAGTAGTTCAGCTGCGCCCTCTCTTATAAGTAAAGTTCGCCGTCCCAGACACACACTTTTAGAACCCGATGACGAAATAACCCTCCTTCAGGAGGCGAGTAAATCGACCAGCACAATACACAACGTCCGCCGCCGTCCGGCATACCGTCCTCGCCGACGAGGCCCGTCGCGACGTCCCACCGCCGCCGGCCACGATCCACCGAGCTCTCCCGTCGTAGAGCCGGTCGTCTCTTCAGACTCCGCAGTCACACCGATAATTCAGCCTTCATCAAGCTGTCTCCCCCCCCCTATGTCCACGCCAGCAACGCCCTAAGCCGAGGTCCGAGTACCACTAGGGGTCGCCCTTAGTGCTGTTGTTGCAGGTAGTCATGATGTTAGTGTACTCGTAGTACAAGTAGTTAGCTTAGGTTAAGTATTTTACTTCCCCCCTATTGGCTGGAGACTCTTCAGGTCTCGCCAATAACTACCCGGTTACGTAGAAACCGTCCCCTAGGACGACCTACAGCAGTCAAATAGAAAAAAAAAAAAAAGTGCAGCTGCGGCCGATTTCATGCACTCGCTGCACGTGCTGTCGGCAGTTGCAGTTGGCAGCTCGGTTCGGAATAGTACCTTTAGATATTGTACAGTGCAAGCACAGCACAGTTTTCAGATCAATATGTCAGCATTTTACCTGCGCCGGGCCGGCCAATTTAGTACACGAATAGCATTCATACCGCGTGCACTCATTTATCATGCAATCATACTTTTATCAATAAATATCAATTAATCAGTAATCAGTGTATCAATCAGCATCAACTCAAGGTGTAAGGTCCCTAACCATACATCTTAATGGTCCTTCGAGCCGGATACGCGGGATCTAATCACGTTGCAAACATAATAGTGGTTGTTCCTGTGAATACGACCTGTGGACGACGGTCAACGGTCTACCAACACAATCAAGCAATCGACTGCTAGCTCCATCATCAAGAGGGTGCTTTGCTCTTCTTTCCGTGGTTGCGAATCGGTTCAGCCGGCTTCCCACAAGCGGGTCTAACCGGGTGGATTGAGAAGGCGCTAATATCGCGGAGTTCGCAAGAGCACTTCCCGTTGACTAGCGGTCAAGAATATCATCAAGAAAACCATCAATCATGAGTTCCACAATGGAAAACATTTTAGCAAATCAAGATCAAATCACGCAAGCCATGGAGCAGCTATTAAGGAACTTCAAGAAAGATTCTGCAGAACGTAAGACTCCATCCAATATCAAGAAACGACTGCAAACTCTAGACAGTTATTGGTCTGAGTTCCAGTCTAATCATTTGAGATTATGTGAATTCGAAACTCGCAGTGCCAGTTATTTCACCGATAATTGTTATCAAAAAACAAAACTCTTCTACACTGAAGCTCGGGAAACTATCGAACGATACGAATCGAAGGCTCCTAGTGAAAGTAAGAGAGATCAATCTCCGAGAAATACATCAATGCAAGTATCGGCATCTGGTAAACACGATCAAGAAACTTCAAATACTTCATCAGTTGACCCCGATCAAGCAAACAGCAATCCTTGTAACAGTAAGTCTACATCACTGTGGAAAACTGTTTCTCAAGGAAATGCGAGCAAGCTGGAAGAAATGCTGCGAAAGCAAAAAAGCAACTTCAAGGCGTTGTCGCGTACGATCAAGAGCGTGGGAGTAGAGAACATTTCTGAAAAATGGGAACTCGAAGATCTACTGCGTAATGTACAAAAAAGGTGGTCAAACATAGACTCGTTGCACTGGGAAATTGACAGTGAGTTGTACGAGGAAGATGAAGATTATGAGCAAACATACAACAGATATGAGCAGTTATATAATGACATGAAAAAGTCAATCAATATCAAGATGGGCTCAATTTCACATCGTGAAAATTGTACCCCCAAAATCGACATTCCTATATTCAGCGGGAACTACCTCAAGTGGATATCATTCAAGGATCTATTTATAGAAACGATCCACAACAACAAGTCATTGTCGAGTGCTCAAAAGATGCAGTTTTTGAAGAGCAAGCTAAAAGGCGAAGCGGAAAAGCTAGTACAGCACTTAAACATCAGTTCTGAAAATTATCAACTATGCTGGGATATCATGAATCATCGATACAACAACGAAAAGCTCATCTTTAGCTCGCATATCAACGCACTTTTAGCAATGCCTACAATGCAAATTCAAGCAGATTATCAGATCAAGAAGATGTTCGATACTACCAACGAATGTCTTAACGCCATAAAGAATCTCGGCGTCGACATATCAAACTGGGACCCACTTATTGTGCACCTGCTGGCGCTGAAGTTGGACAGCGAGACGCATGGGGAATACATTCAATCGTTAACCAATCCCAGAGCACTGCCGACACTCGACGATTTCCTAACATTCCTGGAGAATAAATACACCGCTCTTGAATCATCTCGGCGCAAGCAGTATACTCCAAAATCAAAGCAAGAAACATTCAACAAAAAAGAATCGGAAAATCAGCTTAACAAACAAAGCAAACCTAATCAGCACAATATTAAGAACGATGCAGGCAAACCATTTTTCCGCAATTCAACATTTAAAAGTTTTGCAATGAATAAAGCAAACTGCCCAATCTGCAATGACAACCACGGACTTTTCCATTGCAAAACATTTTTGGAATCTAGGCCAGAGGCCAAAAGAGATGTTGTGAAAAAATTGAACTTGTGCAAAAATTGTCTCTATGATCACAAAGACAAGCCATGCTACTCGAAAACAAAATGCAGAGTATGCCAAGAAAATCATAACACCTTGCTACACGATACGTTTCAAAGCAACGCCGGGACAAGTAACTCGAAGTCGTCTGCAGAACAACAACAGTCCATATCACGAGAAAACCGGACACGAGACACTGTCAACCATGTCTCAAATGAAAGTATTGTAGAAATTTTGCTAGCAACAGCCCCCGTTCGTGTCAAAGCACGGAACGGGACATATCACACATTGCGTGCTCTTATTGACCAAGGCTCACAAGTCTCTCTAATATCAGAAAGCGCAGCTCAAAAACTAGAACTCTTAAGACAAGCATTCAAGGGCGTCATATTTGGCATCGGAACTAGTCAAGCCAACTGTAAAGGAGAGATCAGTATTACTGCGTCATCATTGCATACTGAATTTACATTTCAAGCAGATGTGTTGATAATGAACACACTGTTACACAATCTGCCCAACAGGACTTTCTCAAAACCATCATGGACATACCTACAGAACATACAGCTAGCAGACCCAGAATTCTATACGAGCCGACCTGTAGATTTATTACTAGGCGCCGACGTATACTCTCAAATTATAATGGGAGGTATTATCAAAGAAAATGAGTCAGTCCCTATTGCACAACAAACTCAACTTGGGTGGATATTAAGCGGAAACGTCAAATCATATCACTGCAACGTCGTAATGAACAATATTGAAGACATACAAAGGTTTTGGGCCATTGAAGACATAGCAGATGGCAATATCAACATATCGAAAGAGGATCATCAAACAGAATAATCAGAACGACCCAACTCCTGTGACCATAGTAGCAGGAAAATCAAAACTTGTACCTATCAATAAAGCGATATCACTACCAAGATTGGAGCTTAGCGCAGCGCATTTATTGTCACTTCTGATGAAAGTAGTTCAGAACACTTTACAGAACTACAATATCAAGATATACGGATGGTCAGATTCAACCGCTGTCCTGGGCTGGCTTCAGGGATACCCAAATCGCTGGAAGCCATTTGTGGCAAATAGAGTGAAACAAGTCACTGAAGTAATCCCAATCAAGAACTGGCGCTATGTGAAGTCAGCTGAAAATCCAGCTGATTGTGCTAGCCGAGGATGTTCAGCAGAGCAGCTCAAAGAACATTCACTATGGTGGCATGGACCAACGTTCCTATCATCATTTGATGAAAATGAATATAAACAACAAACTTATGTTATGAAAGACGAAATGAAAAAATCAGTACAAACTAGCGTCATTCAACAAAATGATGACATTGCTCAAAACATATTAAATAAATGCAGCAATTTCAACAGAGCGACGCGAGTTCTAGCTTGGACTTTGCGCGCTATATCACGTAATAAGCAGAAACCAAAGTTTTTAACAATCGGCGAAATGAAGAAATCAAGAAATTTCATCATCAAGCAAGTCCAAAAGTCGGAATTCAGAGAAGATGTCATCAGTCTTCAAAAACATAATCAAGTCAGCGCAAAAAGTAACCTGTTGAAGTTGAACCCATTCCTGGATCAAGAAGGCTTACTGAGAGTTGGCGGAAGGATCGCTAATGCGAATATCAATCAAAATATGAGGCATCCACTCATAATACCTAAAAACTCTCATCTCAGTAACTTGTTGATTGACCAAGGATATCAGATGACGTATCATGGCGGAGCTCGAATCACGCAAGCTTGGCTGCGTCAACAATATTGGATTCTAGGCGAGAATCGAACAGTCAAGAAACGCCTTAGAACCTGTGTCAAGTGCAGACGTCACGATCCAATCAAACAAGAGCAGTTGATGGGAGACTTGCCTGCAGCACGCAGCAATCCAGCACGACCTTTCTATCACGCAGGGGTTGACTACACTGGCTTTGTCTACGTTAAAACAAACAAAGGCCGAGGAGTAAAGACGACAAAAGGATACATCGCTGTGTTCGTATGCATGGCCACGAAAGCTGTGCATCTGGAATTAGTCTCGGATCTGAGCTCCTCAGCATTTTTATCAGCATTACGCAGAATGTCAGCAAGAAGAGGCACCCCAAAACATATATACAGCGACAATGGTACAAACTTCGTAGGAGCAAGCAGGATTCTGCATGAAGAATTCATCAACATTCAAAAAGTGATAGACGTGGAATTTTACGAAGCAATCACCGACATGGAGATCAATTGGCACTTTAACGCCCCATCCTGGCCAAGCGCGGGAGGTGTATGGGAAGCAGCGGTGAAGAGCTTAAAGTACCACTTAAAGAGAGTGATCGGCGAACAAAGGCTGACGTTTGAAGAATATTCAACAGTGCTAGCACAAATCGAAGCATGTTTGAACACACGACCACTGTGCGCCCTAAGTGAAGATCCAGAAGATTTGGATTACCTCACGCCATCTCACTTTCTAGCAAGCGGACCAACCTTGACCTTAATCGAAACGGAAAAAGATTTGCGCACGAGGTGGCAACTCACCCAAAAAATCATGGATGATTTATGGAAAAGGTGGAGAGCGGAATACCTAAGTCAATTATCAGTGCGTAGCAAATGGCGGCAATCGCACACAAACTTGAAGATTAACGACATTGTCATCATACACGATGCACAGTTACCATCAGGAAAGTGGGCTATGGGAAGAATCACGGAACTACATCCCGGAAAAGATGGGTACGTCCGAGTGGTTACTATTCGGACAAAAAATGGGTTAATGAAAAGACCAATATCAAAGCTATCATTATTGCCTATTCATGAAAATCAAACAGAAGAGGAAGAACATCAAAAACCCGCAAGTAATATATCAAGTCAACGAACACGACAATCGTCATCAAAATTATGCAACTTAATTTATACCATACTCATGATTCTTATGATAATGGTACCTACAGCAAGAAGCGAATACAAGTTCTCAAGCCTGAGCAATAATCAAAGCATGTATTTTGACAAGGTAGCCAATATGCGGCTACAACGTGAAGAATGGAAGCTAATAGTTTACTGCGATATGGCTCCATATTGGCGAGGAATAGATGTACTCAACAAATATATAAATCACCTGGAAAACATATGTTCAACAGATCAAATATCACAATGTGACATAGTCCGATTACAGTTACGTCATGGGTACGATGAACTTGAACACTACAACAGCATTTTACTTGGTCAGCAAATGCACCGATTGCGCCGACGTAGAGGCCTTATTAACAGAGTAGGCTACGTCGCACGTAGTTTATTCGGAATATTGGACGAAGATTTTGCCGAAAAATATCAGAAAGATATCGACCTTATCAAGAAGGATCAAAAACATCTTGCCTTATTGTGGAAAAACCAGACATCAATCGTTGAAGCAGAATTGAATGTCATCAAACGAGTAGAAACCGTCTTGGAAAAACAACATAAACTCATTAATCAAAACATAATCAACTGCAACCTGGGATTATACAAACTAAGAGAGGACCATTAAGATGTATGGTTAGGGACCTTACACCTTGAGTTGATGCTGATTGATACACTGATTACTGATTAATTGATATTTATTGATAAAAGTATGATTGCATGATAAATGAGTGCACGCGGTATGAATGCTATTCGTGTACTAAATTGGCCGGCCCGGCGCAGGTAAAATGCTGACATATTGATCTGAAAACTGTGCTGTGCTTGCACTGTACATGCTCCAGGCCCGGAGAAGATAAGGGTGCACAGGTGATATGAATCGTGATGAGTTACAAAGTGATAAAACATAATTTCTTATAAAATAACTTAAATAATACTACATTGATCTGTATTGGCTTCCAAAACAAAACAGATTCAAAAGACAGACAGCAGAAGTGACTTTACGTTATCAGCCTTGGTGGCCAACAATATGTTGTCAAACATCCAAAATATCCAGGAATATTTTCTACGAAAAATTCAACTTTCACCTCTTAACACCAACACAGCTGAGGGATGAACTCAATACTATAACAGGACAACTATCAAAGGAACTGACCATACCCATAAATAATATTCAAACGGATCTAGCAAAGATATATCATTTACTGAAAGTAAAAGCGAGAACAACCAAACAATTAGTGTGGGGCAACGTTTTTTTTTTAAAAAAAAAAAAAAAAAATACATGATTTTTGAAGTCAAGATTCCTCTTGTGACTAGAGAAGACTATGAGCTTTACAACCTCATACCAATTCCACGGCAAGTAGCTGAAAGCATGATCACCATCACACCTATCGCGCATCTCTTAGCGATAAACATCCGCAAAGACTCGTACATACCGATGTCGAAAGACGATTGGGGAAGATGTACGCCTTACGACCTCGGCGACTTCATTTGTCCTCTGAAAAAGCCTATTTATCACATGACCTCAGACAACAGTCTGTGTGTAAAGGATCAAGTTGCAAATCAATGTCAAACCGAAACCAAAGAATGTATAGATCAATGGACGAAATTAAGCATCGTCAACTCATATTTGTATTATTGTTGCGGACAATGCACCGTGCGAGTCATATGTAAGGATCATATTACTGCTGAACGACTCAACAAGGCCGGGGTATTGACACTCAGTGACGGTTGCGTAATCAAAGGTCAAACATTTACGATTTATTCGCACCAGAGCTTAACTAACTCTATCCATACAGAAACAGACGTCATGGATATTGAGATTCCGTCTATAAATCACATCATTAATCTGACTATACCATCCGCTGCCGCACTGAACGACACCGAAGAAACTATCAAACGGCAAAAGGATTTGGAAGTCATTAGTCTCGCCATCAAGAATGCCAGAGCGAAGGAAGTCGAGGCATTGGCAGATCCAGTATCATCCCACGACATCCACTGTGGTCGCAGTGATCATTATCAGTCTTCTCATCTACGGGTGGCGACGGCTGCGAGCGCACAGGGTCACGGTTCAACAGGATAATCAGGAACCCAACGTGCACTACACGACAGCTGCAAGAAGACCGTCACAGACCATCGCTACTATTGACAACAGCCATAGCAGCACACGCATAGTTGACAGTAGGGCGTCGTCACCACGTTTTGGAAGCCAATACAGATCAATGTAGTATTATTTAAGTTATTTTATAAGAAATTATGTTTTATCACTTTGTAACTCATCACGATTCATATCACCTGTGCACCCTTATCTTCTCCGGGCCTGGAGCATGTACAGTGCAAGCACAGCACAGTTTTCAGATCAATATGTCAGCATTTTACCTGCGCCGGGCCGGCCAATTTAGTACACGAATAGCATTCATACCGCGTGCACTCATTTATCATGCAATCATACTTTTATCAATAAATATCAATTAATCAGTAATCAGTGTATCAATCAGCATCAACTCAAGGTGTAAGGTCCCTAACCATACAGATATACATCCTGCAATCTCTGCAACCCTAATACTCGCTAAAGCTTAACTCCTTACATTTAATTTCAATTTGAAAGAACAACAAAACCTGTTCTGCCTAGGCCCTTTCCCAACTGTGTTGGGGTCAGCCTCCACTCTAACAGATGCGGCTGAATACCAGTATTTTACACGGAGCGATTACCATCAGTTACCGGAAAATTACGATTTTCCAAGGTTAGACCGGTTGTCAGACTTTCGGGCTTCTGACTACCCGTAACGACTGTCATAGGTATTCGTATATACAGCATGTAAGGGTAAACACCGTTATCACTCAAACCATGGGTAGTTGACTTAAACATAAAAGGACCGAGTAAAAAAAAAATATATACGCGCGAGAAATGAGCGGCGCGGCGGCGCTACGACGCGGCGTACACACACTCGCTAACGAGACAACTGACTGACTGGGGTAGCAAACTGTGCGGGGCCGTGCGTCGGGCCACGCGGCGATTTCCCCGCGCCCCCTCCCGTGGCTTGTTGCCCCCGCGCATAGGATGAAATGCTTTTGAGGTTAAATGAAAATTGTATAAAAAAACAAGTTTGTTATTTTCCATTGATTTTACGTTCTATAAATGAAAGCAAACCACTGGTTTCAAGGATAACGGTGTTTACCCTTACAGCCTGTATATTCCAGGACCATCGGTTTAACGTGCTCTCCGAGGCACAGAGAAGGGAAAGAACAATAAAAGCTGTAGAGCAACATAACAAGGGTCTCGAAGGCAATCCGTGTTAGCACCAATTACAGGTCCAGTGACATCGGCAGAACAAAGAGGATGCAACCATACACCTGTAACTATCTAGTCCACTTTGGAAATGAACAATGCTGCCAAATTGCAGCTGGCTGCAAACACAATCGGCGCAGTGGTGTCCATACGTTACAACTGGCGAGTTACAGTTTTGCATACCAATGAAACATTTGCATGAAAATGCCGCTGCGTGGGTGAACCACAGATCCGCCATGGAATTTGAATTTTATTAGCATCTTTTAACAGTGTTGCGCGTTAACTGAGCGATTCCAGAGTTTGAGTTCTTTATGGCAATCGATGAGTATCTGCAAAAATTGATCGTAACTTGCAAAGTGAAGATAGAAGCGAAAAACTATTACGTGTTTTATTTTAGAATTTCCACGCCAAAGTTTGCTGCGTTTTGTAAAACAAAAGCCCTGTCAGTATCAGTTTAGAAACACCTCTAACAGGCGAAATCCAATTTTGTTTTCACTCAACCCAAAATAATCCTGTCAAAACGTTTCTAAAAATACTTTTTCCGAACTGTTGTTACTGTAATAGCATTATAGAAAGTTTTGATCTTTTTTCTTTGCCGTTGAAAGCGGTATTGAAGCCAAAAGTAATAGAAAACAATACATCAGAATACCTTTCGGATTTGTCTTGTCATTGCTGAGGTAGATAGATGGGATCGCTCCGAAAGATGTTAAAGTAATACGAAACCTTGAGTTGGTGCTCCACGTGTTACAAATTTGTGGGAGGTGATATTTACGGTACAGAGATTCAATAATGGGGAATACGTTTTACGTATGGTATGAAATCGAATGGATCGATACGAAAATTGAAATTTCGACTGCAATTAATGAAACCAAAACTATTCTAAATGAAATTATTGTTTTTAAACGTGGTTTTGGCAAAAATCTTTGGAATGAATAGGAATATATGACACATAACATATTTAGCCCATTAATGTCCTACAATTTGGTAAAGTTTATTTTTGGTATGTTTAGTATGTTTGGTATGTTATGTTTTTCATTAAATATTAGGCTATTATAAGAAACTAATTTGAATATTGTTTTTTTTTAATATATTTTTAACGTTTTTCTAGTAATGACGTCACGCGATAGGAGTAAGAGTTTAATTTCTTTGCCGGGTACGATAGACAAAGAAACCAATTCTTTGTCTACGCCAAGTACAGAAAAAGTAAAAGTATGTGTACCATAAATGACGTTTTATATACAAACAAACAACAACGACTATTCGTAACTATTTCGTGATACGTCACGATATAGGAAGAGAGGTCAAATACATGTCAAGTGAATTCATGTATTTTTGCTAAAATAAACACCATCTTATAATTTAAGAGCCAAACATTGCAAAATATGGTTTACCAAACTAAAACCTCGAAATCGTTTTGGAATCAGCATATGTTAACTTTTACTTTACATACCGAATTGAGCACGGGCCTCTTCTCAGAATGAGAAGGGTTTAGACCTTAGTCCTCCATCATCGTGCATTGATAACTTTATGGAGCCCTCTCAGGTGTGCAGGTTTCCTCACGATGGTTTCCTTCGCCGTTAAAACAAGTTATAATCATATTCACACATGAGAAAATGCCAAGTTCTGAATTCAAAGAAGCGTGTAGAACTTGACTACAAATAAGCATAAAGAACTGGAAAAAAAAATGTTTTGGTGTAGCAGTTTCTAGGTGGAATACAAAGTAATGAAACCGAAAGCTGCTGGATACTAACAATCAGTCAACGTCAGAGACAGACATTTGGCAGAATTAGAGTTGATTTAAATTAAACTCTGCTCTACTTGGAAATAAACAACAATTATTGTAGATCTTGTGATTTATCTTGACTTAGTAGTTGTTTTTACATGAGTGAGCTAAATGGAAGGATTAGGTATGACCTCTGCGTAAACAGTATGACTGGTAAGTCGCCTTACATTAGAAAACCATGAGCTCAGCTCGTCATCTGAACAACTTTTAATATAACTATATACAAGGTTAGTCAGAAAGGGGGTACTAATCCGAAAGGGTGTTAAAGTACCCATAATAATTAATAACATTTGTTCTACAACTTTCCCCAAAACTCAATAGTTTAAGAGAAATAGCTGTTCAAAAATTACATAAAAAATATGCTAAAATCTATCTATCCTCAGTTATGATCAGCTGTGTTTACATTTTAGGTCATATTTGGGGTCATAGATTAGAAACTTTTTTTTCTGAATTCGTAACTAAAGTAGGGACGAAGAATTTTTGAAAAAACTAAAATAAAAAATATTTTACATGGAAATAAAAATTATCAAATTTTGAAATTTTAACAGTTGCTTTCAAACCGTCATCAGTGATATTTTAAGTGGCCTGCGGATTAGTACCCCCTTGCCGACTAACCTTTTATAACTAGCTTTTGCCCGCAGCTTCGCTTGCGTGAAATTTTGAACCCGTTATGTGACGATTTTCCATAAAAACTTTCATCCCCTATTTAACTCCCTTAGGGGTTGAATTTCGAAAAATCCTTCCTTATTCCTTGTCTAAATTATAAAGGAAACCTCCGTGCAATATTTAAGCTTTCTAGGTCCAAGGGTTTGGACTGGGCGTTGATGTGTCAGTCAATCAGTCAGGACTTTTCTTTTTATTTATATATACAACAATAATAGGAAAACTCTTGAGAGTGTATACAGCATAACGGGATAGTCGCTTTACATCCCAAAAACCATGAACCTCGTTCATCATTCTGTACTTTACTCCGGCAAAAATCTGCAATACGTGAAACAAAAACAGCTGTTCCATACATTTTGTTATGCAATATTGATTATTTTGTATGGATGGAGCAGCTGATTTTTTTCACGAATTTAGATTTTGTCCCATAACGTAAAAGTTGTATAGAAAGATGTCCAGAATTCAAAGTTTTCGGATGTAAAGCGACTAACCAGTAAAGCTGTATAATCTAGTTACAGTATTCTTAGTACTACACCAGTCAGAAAAACAAATTTTACAGTAGCTGTGTAGATCTGTACGCTGACAAGATCTTCTTAAGGCTTGTTGCAACTTTGTATGAAAATGAATAGTTTATTCACACGGACCGCCAAATTCAACCATGTAGGTGATACCGACCACATCGCAACCACAACAACACTACACAACATTACGTCGGCGCCGGCTGTCGCTGAAAACCAGCGCTGGGGCTCTGTCTTGCATAGGGTCGCAGCATAATGCTGAGCGATAGCCGTTTTGCGTGGATGTGACGCATGTTTCCCTCAACCTTCTTATTTTTTGGTTTGTGTGTTTTATTTTCTTTTTGCGTCATGTTTACCGCAAATAAACGTATTTTCTTTATTTCTTTCTAACTATCAACGACACCGCGCACTAGCGGTCGGACACCGCCCGTACCACTAGCCTTAACGTAACCACATCGCAACTACTAGCGACAACGCAACCACATCGACATTTTGTAGTTACCTCATCACAACAGCAAAAAGCTGCAGCGGCACTATTCACACGTAACCGCTGTGTGACCACTTTTTGTCGCTGCAATGTGGTGTGGTTTTGGTACGTGTGTATTCGCCCTAAGTCCGTTTTCCTGGAGAAACTTCATTCCTTTGCCAAAACTTGTGAATTGTACTGAGCTTGCAATCTGATTGCCGAGGAATCCGATCCTCAACTCTGATAGCAACTTTCACAACATCTAGATTATAAATTTAGGAGCTCCCAAATAAGTCCCTAAAATTCTCTAAGATTATAATTTTGTTACAGATTATAAAATCTTTATCACCATGATTTATTACTCAGCTAGATAACGTGGTTTCTCTTTGGTTTCTTTGGGTTAAAAAACAAAAACTTCTTTGGCAATGAGAATTAAACTTCGGTCTATTTTTGAGGAACTTCGTTTCGCTTTGTAGGTCGGGCAGATTAAATAACAGAATGTTTGTTTATAAGCTTTGTAAGCGTTTAGACTACTTCCAGACACATTAGTATGTGTATGTTGATACGCCTAAATAAATAAGGAGGAACGAAAAGATCTTTCTCCACGTGTTATTTTGTATTTCGTTTGGAAAGTGGGGATTAATGATGTGCTTTTTTTGCCTCATCTGTCTCTATTAAGACAATCAGTTTGTACAAAGAATACAATACAAGGTTAGTCGGAAAGGGAGAACTAGTAGTAGTGTAGTAGTAGTAAGTAGTAGTGAGTTCGAGTCGCGATCTCGCCGCGTGTTCAGCTCATGATTAAGGGCTCCGTTTGGGTCCGAAAAATGCACGTCGTGCGAGTAAACCGAAACTAATCATAAATAAGAAAGAGTCTCATGAAAGTTATAAAAAAGGGAGTAATAACCAAAAAGGGTGTTATAGTACCCATAATATTGATAAAGTTATGTTCTACAACCTTTCTCAAAAGTCAATAGTTTAAGATAGAGCTGTAGAAAGATTAAAAAAAAATACGCTATGATCTATCTATGCTCAGCTGAATACTAGGCGGAGTTTTACGAGATTAGATTACGGGCGTCACTTAGATTTTGAATCAATAAATAGTTTTAAATGTCAAATCAATTTTGTTTGTGTAAACAATCTAATCTATCGTCTGAGACTCAGAGGATCGAAATTACGATAGACTAAACTGAGTTTAATTATTATTCAGTTGATTGATGAGCACAGCCATTATGCTAATTACAATTAAAGTCGCTCACCAAACTCTGAAGTTGAGACGCAGCAAGTTTTCCTTACTAAATCAATTAGAGCTATAGAAGCATAACAGAGAAAAAGTTTGAATACGAAAACATGAAACTCAGTACAAAAATACGCATAAAGATAGTTCAGACTGCGCTATAATATATAGCATATAGCAAATATTGTATAGCACAACGATGTCGCTCAGCATACATTTTATATGGACACGTTCACACAACGCTATGCAATTTTATTTTACTTTATTGGGACATAAAACAGTTACACATTTCAATTACTGTCATCATCTTCCTGCCCTTATCCCATGTTACTTGAAGTCGGCGCAACATGTTTTATTCTTCCATTCCGTCCTATCAACCATCATGATATCAGACTACTTTCTCTCTCATATCATTCTTCACATAATCCATCCATCTTTTCTTTGGCCTCCCTCTTCCTCTCCATCCACATTTAGATTCGTAACTTTTTTGGTCACATGCGTTTCATCCCTCCTCTTCACATGCCCATACCAAGACAAACGGTTCCCTTTCAACTTTTCCATTACTGGCGCTACTTTCAAACTTCCTCTCATATACTCATTCTTGACCTTATCCATTCTGGTCACTCCACACATCCATCCACGCATTTCAATTATAATATGACAGGATTAATATTAAGCTAGGTAAACGTGTAACCCACACCAATGTCCGCGGAATAATATTAAAGATTATAGTTAAATGCGTGCGTTAATTAAGTAGAGAAGTAAGTACGTACTCGTAGGTATTTTAGCGATAACAATAATTAGGTAACTTGTGGTATCACCTTCATGATCGTCATCTTCACCGACTGGCCATTTTTATATTTGATACCTTTTTATTGATGACAGATAGGATTTAGAATAGAGACTTGCTTTTGGATTTGTTTTGTGGACACCATGGTGATGTTTTTGATACGATATATTTTCTATTTATTTTACATTGATAAATGTTATAAACTGAAATTTGGAATATTTCTATAGCAGAACAGTTTTTGATATTACACTGAAATGAAGCGTATCAAGTTAAATAAAAAGCATTTGTGGAATTTCTACGTGTTTCCCTTGGTGTTATTAACAGCTGTGGCATGTTACCCAACTGGAAAGCCAGATAAAGAAGCTGCGCCCCGTCGGTAACCCCTTCTCCCTTCTTTTCACTTCGTCTCCTGCCCTACCTACACTTGTGAGATCGGCGATCGGACCTGCTGTCGTCTACGTCTACTACTATGACTACGACTAAATGCTACAGCCGGTCTGTTTGCTGCCGCCGGTTTCTATCAGATGGCTGTGTGGGCCATCAACGAACGCCGTGACTACAAGAAGGAACTCGCTGACTACCGCAAGGGACGTAAAGCTATGCTGACTCTTACTCGCATAAGCACTTTATTATTGTTGTTATGTACTAGGTATAGAATGCCCTACACATTCTTTACAACTGGTGTGGCAGACGTGCTCTCAGATCCTGGGGCCGTCTGTTACATTACAAACTATTTTAGAATTTCAAAAGCCATTCTTTTGAACTTCAAGTGTGAAAGTGCGAAAATATCCAAGTCGATAAAATATCGCCCAGCGAGGCGATATTTTATCGACTTGGATATTTTCAAGTCGATAAAATAGCAATAAACTTGAGCGATTCTCAGGGCTATAGCGTACGATTCTTCAGTTCCCGCCCCGCCTCACTTCTCCGTCACTCCGACTGTCGTGAAATAACTTGCTATATATAGTAGACCGGCTTGCGATATAGCGTACTAGTAGTATGAACGTCATATTATGTATAGTTATAGCTTATGAAGCAATATGATTTACTATATAGCGACACAGTATAGCGTAGTCTGAACTACGCTTAAGTACAAACGTGGCAGCCTCCATCGAACTCTTCAAATTCCAAGTTTATTACCTTCGGGTAAAGTTTAAATTTCTTCACCAAGACGTACCTATTGGCACGTAAGGAACATTTTTGAAGCAAACTTATTACATCCATAAGCTAGCAACTTGACGTTTTAAAAGGCTCGTTAAAATATGTCAGTTGTAGAATGTTGCTGGCGTTCTGTAAACATTTTTATGTGTTGCCTTATTTATGTTGTTATAAGTGTTGGTATAATTGGTAGATGTAAGTTTCGGTATTTTTAGTAGGATGACTTCTAATCCGAAAAAGCAATTAATGATCTTTTCAAACAAATATCAACTGGACTTTAAAACACGTCGTATTTAAATACTCAAGTAGTTATTGTCTGAAAGTCAGACTAAGTCATACAGTTCTGCATTCTGAATATCACCAAAATATTGACATTCAACAATAATTTAATTTTGACGACACGTTTGGTGCAGTGGCTAAGCGATTGGCTTCTGCGCTACGGGTCGTGGGTTGGGAAAAATTTGTATGGCCTACAGATGGTTGTTTCGGGTCTGGGCGTTTGTGTATGTGAGATTTATGTATGTAAACGCACCCACTATATAAGAGAAATCTTAGTGAGGGAAAAGTTTAAAAAAAAAAGGTCAGTCGAATTAATTACTGATACGAAAAACTTTTGTTTTTAGCACTGAAATCTAAATGACAATGAATTAGAATTCAGATTTCTGTAGTTTTTATTATAGCTACAATTTGACGATGATGCTCCATCCAAAACTAACTAGGTAAAGGCTCAAATATTTTGAACATCACTGAAACCAACTTACCTACGCCTGAAATCAGCCAACCACAGCAATTCAACGAATATTCGTTAAGAGCTTTAGACTTATTCCACCTCAATGACTCTCTTGAACACGAAAGTACTTTCAAATATAAACTTAGTGCAAACACATCAGATTTCTAAGATACAATAATAATATAACAATAAGGTTTTGACTATTAACACATCAGATTTCTAAGATACAATAATAATATAAACTTTTGTATAAGATTCATATTTGGTTTACGCAAATATGATCATGTGTCAGAATTTCGTGCTAAACTCAAGTGGCTTCCAATACGCCTTCGTCGGAATACTCATATTCTTTCCCTACTATACAGTATTCTGTTTAATCCTACTACCCCTCCTTATCTTAAAGAACGTTTCGAGTTCATGCGTGATTCGCACTCACTGTCCTTGAGATCATCGGAAAACTTGAAACTGAAGATGCCTCTGCATTCCACAAGATTCTTTGATCATTCCTTTACTGTCCAGGCCATACGCTTGTGGAATGCACTGCCTGTATCTGTGAGACGTGCTCAGTCGCTAGTTTCTTTCAAAAGAATGGTGAAGGAACATTATTTGGCTCTATAGTAGTTTTTAAGTTGTCTATATTTATAATTAAATATGTAAGTATGTATCTTATTTGAGTATGTAAGTATTTATAATTAAATATGTATGTATCTTAGTTGAGTATGTAAGTATGTATGTAAGTATATGTATATATTTATATTTGAGATATGTATTTAATTGTGTTATACTATTTATTTATACCTAGTCATTTTGTTGATTCCCGATTTTCATTAGATTATAAATTTGTACGCTGCAAATTGCCCTTTATATTTTTCTTAACAATTCTTTCCATCCAATGGTTGTCTGGAAGAAATTGCTTTAAGCGATAAGACCGCCATTTGTACTGTTCTTGATTACCTGTATTCCTTCTGTTTTATTTCTTTTAGTGTACAATAAAGTATATCTATCTATCTATCTATCTATCTATAACAATAAGGTTTTGACTATTAACACATCAGATTTCTAAGATACAATAATATATAACAATAAAGTTTTGACTATTAACACATCAGATTTCTAAGATACAATAGTAATATAACAATACGGTTTTGACTATTATTTTTTTCTCGAAAAATCTCGAAAGTATTATAAACGATTTAAAATTGTTCACAAGACAGAGCGTCCGTGTGGTGCCAGACGTAAAGAATCTACCCCATTTCTTTCCGTGGGTGTGTGGGCGACTAAGGGATTCACTAGAGGATGGGCAGCAGCGTTCGCCTGCCAAGCGTGGCGATAATGGCAAACCCCCCCTTTTGGGGGAGGCCTATGTCAAACAGTAGACGTCTTTCGGCTGAATGATGATGATGATAATAATTTGTTGAAATAGACAATGAAATAACAATTTTGATTGAAATAACAATGGAGTTAATTGCTCGGACTTCTCCATAGGAATCTGAACTTTGGAACGCGGCAGTATCTTCGTCTCGACAATCGAAAGGGCCTGTAAATGCTCTAATTGAATTAAATGCTTTGAGTTGACCTTGATGAAGATTGACCTCTCTACTTAATGGATTGACCTTCGCGGTTGCAAAGTTCATGAAAGTATAGGAAGAAACTCCGCAAACATTACTTAGTTTTTCTTTTAATAGGCAAGACAATACAACGTTAGCCGGAAGGGCGGTACTAATCCGCGAGTGAATGGTGATCAAAAAGCAAGTGTTAAATTTTAAAATTCTATCATTTTTATTTTCATGCAAATTGAATAATATTTTAGTTTTTCAAAAAATCTTCATCCCTGTTTTAGTTACAATTTCATAAAATGAAGCTTCTAATCCGTGACCTAAAATGTAAACACAGCTGATCATAGCGGAGGATAGACAGATTTTAGCGTAATTGTTATGATAGCTTTGAACAGCTATTTCTCTTAAACTATTAACTTTTGAGGAAAGTTGGAGAACAAAGGTTATTCATTATTATGGATTCTACAACACCCTTTCGGTTTAGTACACCATTTCTAACTAACCTTTTATATCTTCATAAAAACTTTTTATTTGAATAAGCTAGCATTCTTAGTTTCCGAGATATTAAGCTTTACATTGGTGACCCGGATTCGTTGCTCCTAAGTATATATACCTACATTTACTTGTGTAGTAATTATATTGTATTAATTATAGAGCACAAAAATGTCCGGCTGTCCGGCACACGTGGCGTTTCCGTTCAAACGCTTGATTAGGTCGTAAACATACCATATGGCGACCGAACAATAGAAGGTATATGACCTTATTTATTGTTAATGGTTACACCTACAAGGTTGTTTGGGCGAAACACAAAAGGAGCTGCAGTAATTACTTAACCTCATAATTTTGATGATTAAACTATTTCATTGATGAAAAATATTAATAATGTGGAGTCACAATGTACTGGGATCAAACTATCATCACCGATAGGACTATTGTTGTCAATAAGCCTGACATCGTGGTGATAGATCGATTAGAACGCCGCACGATGATTGTTGTTGATATCACTGTTCCGCATGACGAGAATCTCGTGAAAGCCGAAAAAACAAATATCCTGATTTGGCACACGAGGTTGTCGACGTGTGGGACTCAGCAGTCATTGTGCCGATCGCCAAGAGCCTCGACCAACATCTGATGACGGTCTCGTTAGGCAGTTGGATCAATGGTATGATTCAGAAAGCGGTACTTCTGGATACGGCACGTATTGTTAAAAAGTTCCTCTCTCTGGAGCCCTGACCGGTAGCTTGGATCCTGTTCCCGATACCGGTGGGCTACTAACTTTTATATTTTTAAATGTACCTAAATTGTTTTTTTTAATGATATTTATAGAAATATCATTTATAAGTTTGTACAATGAATAAAGGAAATGTGGAGTATACCTACTAATGAATGACATCGTTATGAGAGGCGTATTGAGTTGTATTACTGGATAGAATATGCCAAGCACGTCTTCTGGAAGGCGGAGGAAAAAATTATGCACAATTAATAAATTTTGTCCTGACATAATTCCTGTACTATGCACTTTTCCTACCGGGTATGCCGATATCCAGTAGTATGTCCTACTCGCAAATAACCATGAATGCGATGACCAACCCATTTGCTAAACGTGGTGATTAGCGCAATATCGGAAATGTAAATGTTTAGGACTGTTCATTAGCAGATCAATTAGAACGCTCCATACCTGTGGTCACCACCTCACCATAGCCGACGGCCCAACATTACCCTTTTATAGAGCAGATTTTTACATTAAGGCAAATACGAAACCACAATTACTTGGCGTCACTGGCGATCATGTTGGCTAAATTCGTGTTGGTGATCGCGTTTGTGTGCTGTGCCCGTTTAAGGCCTATGCGTTTTTAGCATAAACGTACTATTCCGAATCGAGCTGCCAACTGCAACTGCCGACAGCACGTGCAGCGGCTAGAGGTGACGCTGGTGAGGCGAGTGTCATGCGTGGTGCCACTTCATGCAGTCGCTGCACGTGATGTCGGCAGTTGCCGTTGGCAGCTCAGTTCGGAATAGTACCATAAAGGGGATCACTCTTACGATAGTTTTGATAAAATCGACATGAAAGTCAGACTAGTGGGGTGGTTACAAGCGTGGTACCGTTTCTGCCCTTTAAGTTAAGGGTATAAGCATACAATTGTTCTAAGGCTTAAAACGCACTAGCGGTCTGCCGTAATACGGCGTGCCGCTTGCGGCTGGCCGCACATCTATTTTTACATGAAACCGCATGGTCTCTACGCACTGGCGCACGACGGCTGGCCGGAAATCAGTGCGTTGAGATCATGCGGTTTCATGTAAAAATCGATGTGCGGCCAACCGCAAGCGGCACGCCGTATTGCGGCTGGCCGCTAGTGCGTTTTAAGCCTTACTCAGACCAAATAAAAAACCAAGACATAGCGCTGCGAACAACAGAGTGAAGCATGCGCAAAACTACGCCTCGCTCTGTACATACACGTTCACACGCACATGTTTACACCAAACTACAACTAAAGTACGCCTCACGGCACTCACACATGTTTATGAAACCGGCCTCACTTCACTGTTAACAACGCTATGTCTTGGTTTTTTATTTGGTCTGAGGGTTCTAATTATAAAAAAATTTGAACGCGAGAGTATCTGAACTAATACTATCCATCACAAGTAAGGTTTGGACAAACTCCCTCATATAGACGAGCAAACTATAAATTACAAGCTCATAATAAATAATATAAAATGAACTAGTATAGTGCCAAACATTGTCCATGCGACAGACAATTGATAAACTGTCGCAGCTGCCTAAAAAGGTATGCATGAATATAATTTAGGTACGAGTAAACATCACTAGTTGTGCCCGCGGCACCGGCCACGTGCAGTTCCAATTTATCGGGATACCTACAAAGTAATTCAATTCAATGTATTTTTTTGCTGAATACGGGTTTTAACATTGGCGTAATAGGTTTTTTAGGATATAAATGTACTTAGTACCATGTACATTGTTAACAATAATTGAAATCGTTAACATTGTTACAACGATGCACCTGAGCGAACCAATACCTAATGACAGTCGCCCATTTTCGCGCCACTCACACTTATTGCTTTTGCGTAAAGATCATTTTTTACTGCAGTGCTTACATTCGTTCTTGAAGTCACACTCAGTTGGAAGTGATCGGTTTTACGAAGTTTGCCGATGCGACTTCTTAGTGATGTCGTACCGTACCTGCAGTTGGAAGCATTCTAATTTTACAATTTCATAAATTACAATAACAATATGCCACTACATAATGCAAATGTCAATCGGTACACATAATAATAGGTAGTACCATGTCAAAGGAATACAAAATTTGTTTCAGTTTTATATAGATAGATAATCAAGCTCAGATTCAATTCGGCAACATGAATCACAGTCACAGGATAGTTAACACACGTCAACATAATTATCAAGCTTGTCATTTTTAGTATAAGTAGAGCTCGCATTGTATAAGCTTTCTGTACAATCAGATTTCAGCTTATGGTGGAAATGTTTATCTGGATATGTTGTCGTGACATTATTATGTCAAGGCAAATTAATGAGGTAGTAAGTAATTATAATCTGTTAGAGAAATGCAGTACTACTTATATGATTGTATAGTTGCGCACTACATCCGATCAGAATTTCATAGATTTGCAGCCGAATTTCCCTGGATCGTATTTTTTTGGACTAGGATTAGACGCAGTGCACAAGCCCTCTAACAAAATAATATTAAAACTATTTACAGAGTTACGGTTTACTCACGTGCATTTTTCGGGATTGCCCGACTATTTCAAGTCGCGACCTTGCCGCGGTTCAGCTCATGATTAAGTGTTCCGTTTGGGTCCGAAACTAGTCGGGCAATCCCGAAAAATACACATGAGGACACCGTAAATAATCTATACGTAGACTAAATCATAAATATGAATGTATCTCAAGAAAGTTACAATACAAAAAAATTACAGTTGGCTATTTCCAAAATTGATTTAGGCATGTGGATGTAACCTAATGTCTTTGCTGAAGTACCAAGAAACTTTTCCGCAAAAATAGTTAGCCGCGTGTAGTAGTTTAGCCTTGAAACAAAAAGACAGACAGACTCTCGTTGAAAATACGAAATAAATTGTAATTTAGACAGTAAGCACGGCTAAATAACATAACCAGTATGAGCGGATCTCGTATTGTACAGGCTTTCCGTACAATGACAGGTCAGCTTATACTGGACTCATATAGCTTGAAATGTACTCGCGTGTACCTTCGAGAAAGGGTACGAATTTGATACCGAGTTGTATGTCAGAGGTCAAAATTGTTATCCCCAGGTACCTTGTGTCCGGATATAATATACAGGGTTCTTGTTCTCGTGTTTATTTAATTTACATTCATGTTGGTTTTACTTCTTGGAATTATAGACGAACTTTCGGCCGGTTTTCACGTCACTGGTACTTACGTCATTTCATGACCAAACGTTTCAGACAAATATATGCCTTATGGATATATATCTATGAATCGTTTCGCTCGGACTCGTCACTATATTTTTTCGTGACGTGTTGTAAGTCATGATAAAACTGCCTTAGGCTGCAGACACACTGAGTACATATTGCGTCGTGCTACACACAAACCTGCTCGGTCTCACCGCGCGTATTATAAGTCGTTGCGCTGAGCCTAATAAAGGCTATAAGTTTTGCGCGCACACTTAAAAGTTAAAAGTATTTTTCGTCGCGTATCTTGCACTATACGTGGCGCAAGATATGCTAGTTGTGTTTCGGCCTTAATAGTACAGTACGCGCCAAACTTTCTGATCTGCAGTGCAATTCTGTAAGAATCTCACCTCGATCGCGACTGTCAATTAGACACTTGTCGTGACACAGCGTGAATAACAAAACTACGCGTAATTGATTATACTGTCGATTATCTGTGTGTTATTTGCTTCTATTATCCATACTGTGACATTATGGATATCGAACTAACCGTCGATATTGAGGTGGGTTTCTTACAGAATGACACTACTGAATTAGAAGTAAAGCTACTGCGCAAATAGTCGTCGACGACTTTAGTGCGGTCAGAAAGTTTATTAATGACTAGCTTTTGGCCGCGGCTTCGCTCCCGTTAATTTAGAATTTTTACAATCAACTCTTAACACACCACTAAAGTTTATATAATAATAGATAGAAGTATGTAATGGCATCTAGGAATATAAACGTAGTTATTATTATGATTGTGTTATTGGTATTATTTGGAGGCAATGTTGAGATTAATAGAGTATAAAATATTGGCTGTGATCGAGTGTTTACTATATTTTTTCCTTTTTTTTTCACAGGTACGTACCCACTGCTAGACTTAAATTAGCAACGTGTTCGAGATCGTCATGCCCAGTTCCTTCTGCGAGTTAAGAAGGAACTGTCGGAGCCGGCTTCTGAAGGTATCAAGTCTTTTAATATTTCGTATCGGCGGGGAATATTGTTCCAACATTTGGATGCAGCGTACCTGAAACAGCCTCTGAAGGCGGCTGAGTAGCAAGCTGTTGCGAGCACTGTCTGCTTGCGCATTCCCTTCTACTAGTGATCCAGCTCAGTTTGTTGTAAAGGTAGCTCGGCTGCCTGTACTTTATAACCCCAAACAGCAGGCAAGCCAAATGCAATTTACGACGCGAATTCATTTTGAGTATTGAGTGCTTATTTAAAAATGGTGTTACGTGAGTTCTTGGTAGGATTGTAAACCAGAATCGAGTGCAGGCACTTTGCACCCTCTATTATCGCCATACACATGGCGCCATCTATTATTTATTGCTGTTTTCCTCGGGAACAGTACTTTTTTTCGGGACGAAAGGTACCCTATGTCCGTTTCTGTACACCTGAAAACCTATATGCAAAATTTCAGGATGATCGGTTCAGTGGTTTAGGCGTGAAAAGGTAACAAACTTACTTTCGCATTCATAATATTAGTTAGGATTAGGATAGTTAGGATTAGGATTACCGAGCAAAGGAATAAGCTAGTTTCCGCAGAGCAACGAACTTTGTAGCTTTTAGATTTTTTTATTTTATTTTTTACTAGGCCTGCGTTTGGCCGCCATCTCGCCTGATGTTAAGCGATGATGCGGTCTACGATTGATCACGCTTGCCTAGAAGAAACCGATTCACTCGTGACTTGAAGACACCCAGATTGTAGCTGTCGGAGAACACCCACTCGGGCAGCGCATTCCACTGTTTGGCGGTTTTCACAATGAAAGTGGAATCAAAGCGCTTTGTTCGGGTTTTTGGTATATCAACCATGAATCGATGGCGCTTTTTCGTGCTTCTGGCCGTCCGATAGAAAAAAGGGCAGGGGGGTATTAGATCATGCGATCTGAAGCACACTTTCCGAAATATGTCCGATAAAAAACCGATAGACTAGCAACTTTGCGCCAATGCTCAAGACTTTGGAGCTTGGTCTGAACAAGGGAGTCGTTGCTGATGAGCTTCTTGGCACGATTCTTAATGGACTCTAACGCTTCAAGCTTGTATTTGGCTGAGCCATCCCAAAGGTGCGAGCAGTACTCCATGCACGAACGAACCTGTGCTTTGTACCTATACTTTAACAGAGCCTCCACATGCAGTTTACAACACTGCGCGTTGAGGCTCTAGGTGAACTTACAAGTAAGAACTACTACTTATTGACCTGGAATTAATGAAGTTAGCTCATAAAATTCTACTGACACCCTATTAACAGAAATGCGCAAAACATTCAGCTATGCCACCAGGTATACCGTGGTGCTTATATCTGGCCTACCGCAAGGCAGGACAATGGCCCTTTAGGCCCTTGACCTCAATGATATTACAAACTACAAGGTTAGTCGGAAAGGGGGTACTAATCCGCAGGCCACTTAAATATCACTAACGATTGGTTTAACCACTAGCGGCCCGACCGACGAACCGGTTCGTCAGTGCTATTGTTTATCTATTGTGTCTTTATTTATTATTACAGTACTTGAGACTAAAGCAAGGGCTAAAATTTCAAAACACGATCCTTTTTATTTCCATGCAAAATTACATTTATTTAAGTTTTTTTCAAAAATTCTTCGTCCCTGCTTTGGTTACGAAATCAGAAAATGGAGCGTCTAATCCGTGACCTTAAATATGACCTAAAATGTATACACAGCTGCTTATAGCTGAAGATAATGATTTTAGCGTATTTTTTATGAAATTTTTAACAGCTTTTTCTCAAAAACTATTGACTTTTGGGGAAAGTTGTAGAACAAAAATTATTCATTATAATGTGTACTTTAACACCCTTTCGGATTAGTACCACATTTCCGACTAACCATGTATACATATACACGATTTACACTTTATAGGCTCTACGTCCACAAAAAGTGTAAATTGTGTAACAGTTTGCGAGAAAAACCATCTAGCTTTTACAGACGATGTACTATTACGTATTTATACATAATTATTTGTATAATTAAATGTACTCGTATGTAGCTAACGTAAAATTTGATCTGTTTTGTAGTGCATTGATGTTGGCGTATGACGCGACGCATCTATTTATTACACGACATTCTTGACCTAATAATAAATAGAAAATAAAATAATAGTGAGGACATTGCTCCGATTTCCATGCGTTTCTAAAGCATAATCTGTTTAAATTTTCCTTGTAGCGATTTATTTATAAAAAATGCAATGAGGTTAAGATATAAATATAGGTAAACAAATTACAGTGGTATCTAAAAGATAAATCTTAATTGCTCGATGTCTTGAAGATTAATTCTAAGATTGTCTCGCCGCCTCGGAATGTAAAATGGTGGAAGAGAACGCAATATGTAGGCATATTTTTTTGTTGAATTAAATACAAAATCTTTGACCACCACAGACGTCTATGGACGTTAAAATTAAAACGTGCTCACGACGCTTCCGACGGCATGGCACGTTGAAAACACCACTTTTTTACAGTTAAAAAGTTTGACGTCCATAGGCGTCCGTGGCGGTCAAAAGTTTAATGCATATCCTCGTCATTGCAGCTGTGTTTATGGCTATAAATAGGGCTACGAACATGGAAACTATGTTTTATTTCCAGATCGTAACATCTTAAGGATCAAAAAAATCGAGAAGAAGCCGTGATAGCCTAGCGGTTAAACGCTTGCCTTCTGTGCAGAAGGATCTGAGTACGATCCAGGCTTGCACCTCTGACCTTTCGAGTTCATGTGCGGATCATAATTTGATTTTCACTTGCGTTGACAGTCAAGGAAAACATAGTGAATTTTAAACCATGGCGAGTGCAGGCCAAGGAGGCGCTTCCCGCCATTAACGGTTGTCTCACTAAACAAGCCCTTCGGCTGTCAAAGCAACAACTGCGTACAGTCACAGCAGCCATCACTGGCCATGGTTAATTTAACAAACACCTCTTTGTCATTGGAGTTAAAGACAGCCCACTGTGCAGAACATGCATGGAGGAGGACGAGACGGCAGCCCACGTGCTATTAAACTGCCCTGAGGTCACCACTTATAGGGCCAAGTACTTCGGAAACCCAAGTACTCTCCGAGAGATCACCAGTAACATCAAGGGTGTGCTGGCCTTTTTCGAGAAGTTAGGGTGGATCGAGTAACTATACTTATCACCCATCACGGAAAATACGCGCTTAGACGTGGAGTTGCGGACACCAGCCCGTTATATCATATAACATCGCGAGGAAACCTGCACACCTGAGAGAGCCCCAGACAGTTCTTGATGATGTGTGTAGTCCGCCAATCCACCAGGGCCTACTCCCTAAATCCGTCAACGAAGTTAGTCGCCCGTCCGAAAGTAGCCCGAAACGTAGGAGTGAACAAAACAAGTGTCAAGTTCAACTTTTCGGACGGGCAAAAACACATCGGTAGTAGGGACAACTGTCAAATCGTGTTGTCATTCATTCTTAGTTCGGGCCCTGAAATAATCGTATGTCCGTAGGTGATAGGGAGTAGGAAACGCTCGTAACTAAGGCCGAAACCACGGACTTCGTGCTTAGGGAGTAGACCCCCAGGCTAGCGTGGAGGAGTTAAGGCGTAAATCCGCGCAAATGTAGACATCGGTCAGTGATGGGTAAATAGCTGCTTTAACCCTTTGGTGATTACAAACATGTCAGATACGTATGTTATAAAATGAAATAATCATTTACTCACTGTTTGTGGATAAATTTCACGATCCTTTTGAAACATTTTATGCTACGAGAGATGTAAATATTAATAAATACGGAATGCCTTTCAGTAAAATTATATTTATTTGTTTCAGTTTATTGAACGTGGAACAGATTTACATAATAATTAAATACTGGTAACACATATCTGTGTGTTCTGTAGTCGGGTTATAGCCAGATTTAAAACAATGGATTCTATTTATTGTGTGGTTTAAACATGAATAGTAAATGACAGCGATTTGATAAGTTTATTTTGTTATCTGCATTGTGCGCGCTTTTATTGTTTTATTATATAACGTTTTAAATATAAATACTACCCAATAACTAATGTTAGTTTTAACAGTTTGACTAACTTTGGGTAACATACTTATAGCATAGTTATTTATGTTCGCATAACTCGTCAAAATGTAGGAAACAGCTGTTTTTTTTTCGCGATTTCAGGTTTGGTCCCATAGTAAAAGTTGTTCATAATGATGAGTACAGTGACCCCTTTAGAGGTTGTGCGTTATTTATGTTACACTTTGTATTATATATATATTATATACAAGCTAGCGTCTCTCAAGTAACCAGGCGTTATTCTCCTTAAATAAATTGTTGCCAAACGCAATCGAACCACAACCGTCAGTCTGTTTTTGTTTTCGATTTTTTTTTAAATGATTGGTTTTGTTTTTTGTGTCAAACAATAAGACAGCTTTTGAAATTGAGAACTGTCTGAATGAACGGTTCGGCCTTGGTTCAGTTGTGATTTTTCAAGATTTATTTTAGGAGAATTAGGCCCCTGATCCCTTTATTTGAACTTATAGCAACAATTTAGATGACTGCTAAGTTTTTTTTTGTTTTAGCTTATCTCCTCTCTAGGATTTCTTCTATATCGTGGGTGCGTTTATAGACCCAAATCTCACATACACAAACGCCCAGACCCGAAACAAATATCTGTAGTGCGGGGATCGAACCCACGATCCGTAGCGTAGAACCCAGTCGCTCAGCCACTGCAAAAAACGTGTCATCAAATGCAAACAATTATCTAATTCGTTTCTTTAAAACTAACCCTCGTTCACTTTAAACCGAGGTTTTAAACGCGATTTTAACTAAACGTTAGTCTTATCCTTACTTACCTATTCTAAGATAGCTATTTATAGAAACGATTCAGGGTAACGTAGCGATCGCCAAAAATGCGCGTACGCTAAAATATGTGTCAACATGCAACACATAATGATAGCCCTGTTTCCATTGGCTAATTAACTACTTTCGAATTCTGGAAGGCAAAGCCAATTAACTTTTAAAAAGTAGGTTAATTAGTTGTTTAATGAAAACATGAATTAATCAATGTATGATGTAAGAGCGGAAAGGAATTTCTTGAATTCCTTTGTGATTTATTTTAGTGACTGTGTCATGGTCTGTTGAATCAAATATCTCAATAAATAAAGTTAATCCAACGTTAAATTCACTCAAAATCATTGCAAAGTTAAGCTGCGCTTGCCGCGGTCAGTGTATGGATGGGTGACTGTTCTTTAGACATCGCCACCCCACCGAGCCTCGGATAGTTCATTAAGCCGTCGGACCCGACGTTGATACCTAAGCCCGAAAGTCTGACAACCGGTCTAACCTTATGATATCAACGTTACCCAGTAACTGGGTTGCGAAGGTCTGATGAAGTCGAACCGGATGCAGCTGAATATCAGTGTTTTACATGGAGCGAATGCCTATCAGACCTCCACAACCCAGTAACTGGGTAATACGATACTCTTGGTAAGACTGGTTGTCAGACTTTCTGGCTTCTGACCAACAGTAACGACTGTCAAAGATCTACAAATGACAGCCGGGACCAACGGCTTTACGTGCTTTCCAAGGCACGGAGGAAACTCGCTATGGTAAATGGTCACCCATCCACAGACCAACCTCGGCAAGCGTGGCTTAACCCGGAAGATCGGTCTATGCGGCTGTAATTATTTAGCCACAAGCTCTTCTGCTAAGCTGACTGAGAACTAAGAACGTTAAAACATCACACAAAACGAATGAAGTCACGTTTTAATTCTGAATTGTTATGGTGCGGCGAAAGCGGAAAATTCTGAAAAAAATACATAATCCGGTTTGTGTTCATCTTAAGTAAGGCTTAGCGTTTGATAAATTTATCCCGCGCCTGTGTTACACCGTAATGTAAAGGCAAGGGGAGCACGTCATTTAATAAATAAAAATGAATCACGCCACGACTTGCCAATCCATCAGTCTTAGACGGAATTCGTAGTACTTAAAAGAATCAGCATATTGAACGTAACTGGCTGAGTTATGCGTCAAGCTAACTTAGTTTTAGAGTTTGTAGAAAAACACAGAGTAAAAAATATTAGTAATGTATGAAGGTACTCATTTATAAAACCCGACCAAGTGCGAGTCGGAGGCGCGCACTAAAAGTTCAGTACCACCACAGATGTCTGTGAATCTGTCATTTTATTGGCACCCATACCCATTGATCGATCATGTGGTTAGGTACATGATACCTGCCAAAAACCATAATTATAACATGTTTGTAAACACCATGTTTCCACCATGCTTTATTAGCATCTTTGCTTGTGCTCGCATAGTCAGATCGTAATTAGGTACATAAAATATATATATAACGCAAATATATATAAAATGAATTGATGTTCACATAGGATGCGGGCTGCGTTCGATTTGACCGGACTGGAGGACGCAGAACGCATCCAGTGTGACAAGTCCTTTAGGATCCCTTTGGAAAACTTTGGGTACGGAATCCTATGATGGAATGAGACATCGATTTTCCCAAATAAAAAATTCTAGGACACTCATCATGTGTATAGAATAAACGACATAAAGTTAAATCCTTCAGCCGTCGTAAACAACTATGGCTTAAATACAAAAGTAAACCGGATCAAAGTCTGTTTCAATACAAACAAACGCTTCTAAGCTGGCCATTCCTAAATAAATACACAAACTAGGGAAAGCAATACGTACTCCAATATGTCATCATCTATTCCAATTTATAGTTTCATTGATCTCAGAACAATAATTTGTTTAACCCACATGGGGGTCATAAATCATCCAATTGTAACTGGCAACACTATGCGTAAACTTTGAGTTGCCATATAAAAATTATATAGCCAGTATAAAATGGCCGTGATTCGCGCCAAAATAAACAGAGTCAAACTCTCCATGTTCTTTTTTAATTCGATTCTGAAAACAACTTACTTTTTTATTAGGCAATTATTTTTTTCTGCCTCACTAGACTAAAGGTCGCAAGCGCGACTGCTGAGCGTGAAGACCTGGGTTCGGGATTCCCAGTTCGGGCAAAATGTTATTGGAATATCTCAGTAGCAGCCCGGAGTCTGGATTTGTGCCTGATTGGTAGGCTCGCACCCTGTATATAGGACTACATACACCGTGGGCCCGAGGTACCCGAAAGATTTTAACCACGCCTTTCTGATGGTATTATTAGTCAAATGTTATATCAACGAAAGTCCAATTCAGACATTTTTTCGGTACTTAATAATTCAATTAACTTAAGTACTTCCTTCTAAACAATACCTAAGGTTGAACTGGAAACATTTATAAATTATCGTGTGAGTGGATAAGAAACTTCTCAATTCACAACACTTCCCGATAAATAAGACATACGGTGAGAGGGGTATGGTATGGCAAAAGTCGCAACGCCGCGTTCAGAGGACTTGTTACTTACTATAGATATTTTTCGATTTGTGAATTTCCGTAAATATTGAATATTTCGAAAATTAAGCTTTATTCAACAAACTATATCCTAGCTTTTCGTCTCCAATTAGGCATCGGAATCGAAGGTTAAAATCTTTCGGGTACCCCGGGTCCACGGTGTATACGGTGTATATAGGAACATAACGGCGAAATGAGGGTGTACTAGACACCTCTGCCGAAGACTTCGGGAAAAAAAAGGCGTTATGTTATGTGATTTTTTCCTTAAATCTTTATCGGCTTTTTGGATGAGGTTTAGCTAAAGCCAAAGCTACTAACATTGTATTGGTATGTCGCTTACCCCACTCCCAAATAGTTTTGTAAGAAAAAGGACCGTATTCAGGAATTTCTTTTCCTTTCTGCAGTATTTTTTCTTTTGTAGGAGGATTTTGGTGCGCAGAAGCTGAGTCCATCACAATTAATAAGCCTAATGGAAATATTCCCTTAGTAACCAAAGAAAAATAAGTTACGTTATTAAAGGCAAACTTATTTCAATATCGTAATGTAACTCACTTATTAATTTTAGCATCAAATTGAACATTAATATGCACACCGAGCTCCGTAAGTGGTTAAATTACGTTTTCCGATATTTAAATAAGCGTGCAAATGAAATTAATATCCAAATTATATGACGTTCATTAATTTTTCCAACATTATCTGCATGTGAATTGTATAAAGCGTATTTTATTTGGAATCTGTATACATGTTTCAAATAAAGCCACCATAGAATGTAGATGGATATTATTAAATAAACTAAGCATATTTATGATTAGTTACGGTTTACTCACGTGCATTTTTCGGGATTGCCCGACTAGTTTCGGACCCAAACGGAATCCTTAATCGTGAGCTGATCACGCGACGAGGTCGCGTGTCGATCGCGAGAAACTAGTCGAGCAATTCCAAAAATGCACGTGAGTAAAAGTCATGCATGGCATAGTAGACCGGCACAGCAACTGCACAGCTTTTAAGCTAGCCGCCAGCGCGCTAACTACGCGTCGTCCGCGAGGTGCAAGCTCGCAGTCCGCGCGCCGGCCACGAGGTGCAAGCTCGCAGTCCGCGCGCCGGCCGCGAGGTGCAAGCTTGCTATCACCGCGAACACAATTGTTATATGGCATTTGTGATTGAACACGCCTAGGACTTGCACGTTTTCAGAATGTGTTTCACGACGTTGTTTCGCTGGCGACTCGGAGTCGGAGCGCCGTAAGCACGCACTCGGCGCGCCGGAAGCGCGCAGTCGGCGCGCCGTAAGCACGTAGTCGGCGCGCTGTAAGCACGCGGTCCGCTCGCTTGCAGCGCACTGTCTGCGAGTCGAGTTGTATGGTAGCGGCAAGCGCGCTGACTGCCCGCTGTTAGCTTTTTCATATTGACATTATGAAATATCTCATACGACACACGATTTAATGCTCTAATTTGAATGACAAGTTAATTGCTGGATTGGAGCGGTGCCGGTATGGTGTGCCATGACCTTAAACCGTAACTAATCATAAATATGAATGTGTCTCACGAAAGTTATAATATAAGGTAATCAAGTTTAGAACTCAGAAATTTTCAGTCATAGACTGTTTTGGCTTCTATCAGTAACTGCTGGTAAAAAAACTCTTACGTTTTTCCTTACTGCAGGAACCAATATCATCACTCAGATAAAAAATCAAAGTTTTTTACTTTATATATTTGTGTGAGATAGATTCGTCGTCCTGTTATCATGTTAACACGATTGCATGATTCTAATATTTTACGTATGAGTTTGCGATGTACGTCGTGTCAAAGCTTATTGCGTGAGCCACTGTTGCGGATCTCATAATCGTGACACACGCGCGATAGCTTCGTTGCACTTCCACAGATAGTGGCATAATATCTTATTACTAGCTTTTGCCCGCAGTTTCGCTTGCGTGTAATTTTGAACCCGTTAAGTGACGATTTTCCGTTCAAACTTTCATCCCCTATTTAACCCCCTTAGGGGTTGAATTTCGAAAAATCCTTCCTTCATCCTTGTCTAAATTATAAAGAGAACCTCTGTGCAAAATTTTAGCTTTTTAGGTCCGAGGGTTCGGGCTGGACGTTGATGAGTCAGTCAATCAGTCAGTCAGGACTTTTCTTTTTTACTTATATAGATTGAATCTTCAGCTTAGTATGAAGTTGTGGACACAACAACATAAAGTTTACCCGAGGGTCTACAATTCGCTGATTTGGATAAATAATGACACAATTCAAAAAAGCTTACAGGAGAGCCTTTTAAAGAGCTTTAGAGGAGAGCCTTTTAAGATTACATTGTTGCAGTAAAATAGCGCCAAAAATCAAGCAATGGCAATGACATTTTGTGATGCCACTTCGTAATTCTTGCCGATATGAATGTGAGTTTTATACGCCAAAAAATAAGGGTTATTTTAGATTCAGCTGTCTCCTTAACTAGTTTGAACATTTTGGATTGTACGGTTATTCATGCAAAGCAACGAATCGACAAGTTGATATCATGGTTCCGGAGACAGAGGTTAAAATTGCAATAAGCCAGCCAATTCTAATAAAAAAACGTTATCATCATCTTATTTCCACATTTTCCATTATCTATCAACCTCGTTTCTATTATAGTTATCACAGATTGCAGATAATAACGATAAAATAGCAATATTGTGGCGGTAAACTTGAAAGCTCAGTAAGTACGCGCGTCTACATATATCAAGCAATAGATCCAGTGTGAGCTGATCTCGCGTCGTATAGGCTTTCGGTGCAATGAGAGGTCAGTTTATACGGGAAATATGCAGCCGAGGGTACCTAGGTACCTACCGGTCTCATGGTCACATCAAAATTGATTATTAATAATATCTCATTAACTAACACCGATTTGTTTCGGGCAGCAACAGTTTTTTTTTCCATTTATTTATTGATAGATAAAAATGATAAGTTTTATGCAATAACGATAACAAGTGAGAATTAACGTCACTGCATTTAATTATGCATTATCTTGATGGATATAAAACGTTATCGCTAATCCATTAATCCATGATTTAATTTTATGAGATTCATTTGGAACTTCAACTACTCCAATAGGTAACAATTTTTATTATGTGTTTATTGAAATATCATTTATGGATCTTGTGGCCGAACGATAGCTTACATAATTTGCCCAATACTGTCCCACTGCTGGGCACGGACCTCTTCTCAGGATGAGAAGGGTTTATACCTTTGTCCACCACGCTGGCCATGTAAGTACACACACCATTGAGGACTTATGGAGCCTTCTCAGGTGTGCAAGTTTTCTTACGATGTTTTCCATTACTATTAAAGGAAATTTAATGATAATCAAATATGATCTGGGGCTTATTTCTCCTAAAATAAATTGTTGCCAAACGCAATCGAACCACAACCGTCAGTCAGTTTTTGTTTTCGAAAACTTTCAAAATGATTGATTTTGTTTTTTGTGTCAAACAATAAGATAGCTTTTGAAATTGAGAACTGTCTGAATGAACGGTTCGGCCTTGGTTCGGTTGTGATTTTTCAAGATTTATTTTAGGAGAATTGGGCCCCTGCACATGAATTTGAAAAGTTAAACAAAAACAAACCGTACGTATTGTTCACTTGTTCGAGAGCGATTGAGACCACAGGCGATAATTGGCGCCTTTCATACGCTTCGTTTTCGGCGCGCTAGTAACGTATCTACCTCTGTTTAAAATAATATTATTGATAGATACGGTATAACGGGCTGGTGTCCGCAACTCCACGTCTGAGTGCGTATTTTGCGTGACGGGTGGTAAGTGTAATCACTCGATCCACCCTAACTCCTCGAAAAAGGCCAGCACATCCTTGATGTTGCAGACGATCTCTCGAAGAGTACCTGGGTTTCCGAAGTACTTGATCCTATATGTGACGACCTCAGAGCAGTTTAGTAGCACGTGGGCTGCCGTCTCGTCCTCCTCCATGCATGCTCTGCACAATGGGCTGTCTGTAACTCCAATGACAAATAGGTGTTTGTTAAAGGAACCATGGCCAGTGATGGCTGCTGTGACTGTACGTAGTTGTTGCTTTGACAGCCGGAGAGCTCGCTTAGTGAGACGACCGTCAATGACCGGGAAGCGCCTCCTTGGCCTGCCTGCACTCGCCATGGTTTAACCATGATTTATTGATAGATATGTAATTTTTTTCGGTCTGAGTGTTGGTGCGTGTGAAGATTTGTGTTTGTGAAAGTAGCCATGATATCGGAGCAAGTGTGGGGCAATGATTACAAAAAAAAAAGAAAAAAAAAAGACCTTGAATAAACAATCACGTTACATAATCGACAGGTGTCTAGTAAATAGCTTCTATTTAAGTGCGAAGTACATTGGTATTAGTAGAATGATTCACGGTTTTAAGCAGAGCATGAAAAGGTGCCAGCTCTCTAAATAATACTGGATTATTAATATTTATTACTGTTTGTCATGTCTGCCGTAAATATCGATGCAACGAATGCGTTGAATGCCAAATGTTGTGCTCGATTTTCTTCTGCAATAATAGAACGCTTAGGGTTGGACCTCATCTGGCAGCACGGAATCACCTTTTTCCGTCGCCCTTTCTCTTACTGTCGCTTAGAACTGCCATTTGCTAGACCGAGACAGAAAGCATAATGCGATAGCACGCGGCGGAATCCTCGAGGCAATCGGCATCACGGACAAAATGCAATGGTGCCGACCATTGCATTTTGTCCGTGATGGCAGTTCTAAGCGACAGAAAGAGAAAGGGCGACGGAAAAAGGCGATTCCGTGCTGCCAGATGAGGTCCAACCCTTAATTGTACACCAAATTTAGATTGTGCTAGATGTAAATACGTGACTTCTTCAGACAATCCTTGAATGAAAGGGCAAAAAGTGTTTGAATCGTGTTTTGCTGACTGTATAATGAAAATGCCGAATTTTAAGCAGCAAACTGTATTGATTCATTTTACAATTAAAAAATCACACTCCGTTGTTATGGAAGAGAGAGCGAACTACTTAATGTTGCCATTACATAAAAACAGTGGAGAAAAATATTGTTGCTAGTACAAAAAATTATTTGTTTTAAGTTATTTTTAAACACCGGCAAAAAACTCCACGTTTAAGAAGATATAAATTTCAAAACTCATTTTCTTAAAATAGATTAGACTTATTTAGTTCTTTTTGAATGTCAATGTTACAAAAAGACAGCCCCAAAAACTCCCGCCTGCCCTTCATATTTTCGTTCGTATTCAACCATTTAAAGTCTACAGCTGGACATAAGCTATGTCTACACCAGTGCGCTTTCATGTTCATCTTGCGTCTTCATCATTCTTCATCATGCCTTATTACTAGTTCGACAAAAGCGTTTGCCTCTAGCGCACGCTCATCCGTCTATTGTATTTTGTAGACTGACGACTGACCGAGGCGCACCGGTGTAGACGATAAGTTGCATGCATCTTAAGGCAATCAATATTGCATGCGCTTGACGCAAGAGGAATTTAAAGTTGAAAGCGCAAGATGAACATGAAAGCGCACTGGTGTAGACGTACCAATAGAACAAGTTGCATCAAGACACAACAATAATTATTGGTCCTTTTATCCAATCTAACTTAGTTATGCATTTCAGTAAACTAATTCACGTAATTTCATGACGTGCCGATCAAGTTGCAGTGACGCTGCAGTTAAGTTTATGCGAGCGTATTTGACAGCGATCGCTTATTAAGAGAATATGTAAACCGTTGTTTTGATCGAAACTTAACTACAACTGCACTGCAAATGAACTTCTTTAGTTTGGTGAATTAGGCCCCAGATCGCCGCCAAGGTCATTACTAAATGAACCAACCTGGTATCAAGATCAATATTATTAAATCTACATAGCGTGGATACGCATTTAGATTATTGTTATTTTATTATTTATTATTTTGAGCCCATGTTGTCCCACAGCAGGGTAAAGGCCTCCCTTCCCTCCTTCTTAGTAGGCCATGATAGATGTATTACCTAATTTGCGCAGGATATGATACATGTATTACCTAATTTGCGTAGAGACGACGAAAATTTGGAAAAGTTGATTATGGTTGGGAACACCGAAGAGATGGATCGATCACCAACAAGATGGATCGATCAAATAAAAGACTTGTCGTCGTCCAAATTCTACATGGTTGGTAAGAGTAAGACGCGCTGGACAGAAACCGTTGGAAGCAGATCATCCGCTCCAGATGCAACCCTAGTGCTGACTACGATCCTCAGACATAAGGGACCAACCCTAGAGAGAGGTTACCTTATTTAATACGTCACAGGATCAAAAATATATTTGCCATCGCAAAAGTACGTTTGATATCGTTTGCAAGAGTTCCATAAATAAGCAATTTCAGTGCGGCGACATCAATTTCGTTTGAGAAACGTGCAATGTCGTACGGTTAAGGTGGATCTAATCTTTTTCAAGGAGACTCAAAGACTTTTCTATCGTATACGTTGTATAGCAAGTACTGATTGGTTACCGCTACTTCAATTGTAGGTTCTTCACCTGTTTGGGTATTGGAAAGGTTAATAATTTCTCTAAGTATGTACTTAGAGGGTTTTTTCCATCTGCAACATGTATTGTGACAAGAATAACGCAAGCACTCGAACGCCCATTCAGTTATAATAATATAACAACACTGATATTTTACTTTCATGTGCTTTTACTTTCATATTAAATTCATTTGAAATTTTACTTTCATATTGTTTGTTTGAGAAAATTTTATTATTTTTCATTGTTGACTGCATTTAAAAATTCAGTTTTATGGCCTTAGCATGAGGCTAAATTTTCTTTATCTCAATTAAAAGACGGATTTGTTGACTGGTAGGGAATGCCATATGACATTAAGTCCGCTTTATGTACCACCATAATGCATAGATGTATAAATAAAATAAAAAAAAGTTAAAAAAAAATACAAAAATTAAATTGGCAGAAATCGATTCAGTTGCCGATTCTTGACAAACTAAGTACTTTCAGGGTCTGCGTTTATTATGATTGCCTGCTAATAAAACTTTAGTATCTACTCATTACAATAAACTATTATTGAGGGCAAACTGACTATGCGCTAAGCCATAACAACAGTGACAAATGAAATTTTTGACACCATTTATTGACGCGTAGCAGATTTATTACGAAACAAAGAAAGAACACACTTTTGTAATAAGCGGGAAATAGCAATAAGTAGCGCAAATGATCACGACATAGACGTATGTGGTATGTAGGAAGGATCAATGATATTATATACAAAAAGAAGTAGTAGTCGTTGACGCGCCAAAAATGACTATTCAAAATTACACCAAATCTCTTTCACATTTATGATTAATTACGGTTTACTCACGTGCATTTTTCGGGATTGCCCGACTAGTTTCGGACCCAAACGGAGCCCTTAATCATGAGCTGATCACGCGGCGAGGTCGCGAGTCGAACTCTCTCTTTCCCTCTCGTATTTATTTAGTATCTTCGTCTTACTCATTAAAGATACTAGTGAAAATAATGCAGGGTCGAATTTTAAACGCCATGTTCTATGAACGTAACATATCTACTTCTTTATGTATATAATATCATTGGGAAGGATACATCTACCTACGAACATACTACAGTTCGACCAACGTAGGTGTTTGCTTAAAAGCACAAAATAAATGTGTACAGAAGTTTCACTCTTTAGATCTTTAAAAAAGTCGCCTTATTATCTAAACAACGCGCACCCATTCTAAAATGAACCTAAACGCCATGCATTCGGTGTTGACATTACTCATAGTATTTTAACAGGTGTCAAATCCGATTAGACTGTGACAACTGTAACGCTTTATTTATTGTTTTTTTTAAGATAAAACCTTTTTTCTCTTTGTTTTTCTTTACTTAAAGTCCGTTTTTTATCTCGAAGACCGAATTAACAGGCACGAAATGTCAAATTCGAAAATAATGTTCTTTACAAGTTTGACATTTATTTGTGCCTGTCAATTTAGTGTCCGAGATTAAAAAACGGAATAAACAGTAACTGTTTTCAAATAACTCGCAATACGTAACACTGCATTTATTTAATCATTCATGATAATTGTACCGATAGTTTGTATTATTGTTAAGAGGAGAGTCCTTAAGAAACACCTGAAAAGGCACTTACTGTTTTCAAAATTTCTATAAACTCTCCGCATGGAATTACATAAAAAAAATAATGAAGAACCATAATAGATGTGCCAACAGTTTCACCGCGAGATATTTGCGAAATCATCATTCATTTCGAGAAAAAAAAATGTTAAATTCCCTCAAAAACATCTAAATCGACCTTTTCTATTTGCAGAATTTCTTAATTTTAAAGGACTATATAAAAATCTATTTAGTTTAATCGTGACACGAAAGTATGAATAACACGTCTACCGTTTTATTATTTTAATAAATCAAACCAAATGAGAGTAATCTACGTCTGAACATTGTTAATTTTTTACGGAAATTGTTTTCCGTTCCCCATACATTTTAGTATGGAGCAATACTCTCCCGTAATTTGTTTTATAAAAGAGTACGCACGCGAAAAATTTTCAGTGCCATCCTAGAATCCAAGGTGACAGCACGTCCGTTTATAATTCGAACCGAGCTCTCGAAACATCTACGCACAAGGCATAAGGGTGGGTTGCGAGTGTCGTGACATGACTGCATTTTTTCACTCTTTGAACAATAAGACAGACGACTCGGACAGTGACCGAATTGAGACATTTTAATTTCAGTATTTTTTTCACTGAATATTTGGACACCATCAAATTATTGAAGCTTTTTAGTACAGTCAGATGAAAAAGTATATGTGACAAAAAAAGAGTTACCAAAAAAACTATTTGTGGCTTTAAGGTGGCATCTTTTAGTAATAAATAGCTTTGTGGACTCACCACTTTGAACTGCACCAAAATATTCCTCGAAACGCACCAACGATGAAACATAGAGAAGAAAGAGCATGAAGGATTCGTAGTGAATTATATCGATAACGTTTTAAAATTCAGTTGCCCCTTATTGTTTATTTATTAAAACTACTAGGAAAGCAGAAATGAACTGCAACTAGGTGCATAAGCGACTTACCTCCGGTTTCTGAATTGAGAATTCTAGGATAAGCAGTACTTAAGTAACATTTGAGTACAGAGTTGTCAAAAAAATGACGGATTTTAAAGCATTTTTTTGACAACTCCGTACTCAAATACTACATAAGTATTGCTTAAGCGCTTATTACACTTGGCTGAATTTAGGAATCCTAATTAGGATTTAGGAAAGTGCAATAAGAGTTAGGACGGTTAGGATCCTAACTGGCCAGTCAGAATGTAAAGTTGCTTCTGAATTTAGGAGACTGAATTCAGCCAAGTGTAATAAGGGTTTTATCTTGAATTCTCAATTCAGAAATCGGAGGTTACTACTTAGCCCAATCATGGTAAAAATATAGGTTTTGAAATTGATCATTTGTCGTTTTCAAAAGTACCAGGGTGACAGAAATGAACAGAAAATGGGCGCCTAAACGATGTCACTAAGTTGTGCACCATCGATTAAACACAAAGAGGAATATAAAGTATTCGTTATTATTCTTATACATATAAAATAAGATAGAAAACTTAAAACTGTCCTATATATCTTACCTTATAGGTCACTGTCACTTAGTCAGATCGTCTAAGCGCCTATTTTCTGTTAATTTCTGTCACCCTGGTACTTTTCAAAACAACAATTGATTCAATTTCAAATCCTGTATTTTTACCATTATTGAGCTAAGTAGTAACCTCCGGTTTCTGAATTGAGAATTCTAGGATAAGCAAGCAGTACTTAAGTAACATTTGAGTACGGAGTTGTCAAAAAAATTACGTATTTTAAAGCATCTTTTCGACAACTCAGTACTCAAAATACTACTTAAGTATTGCTTATCCCGAATTTAATTCAGAAACCGGAGGTAAGTCGCTTAAGCACCTAGTTCCAGTTCATTTCTGCTTTCCTGGTAGTTTTAATAAATAAACAACAGTTGAATTTTAAAACGTCTATCGATATAATTTATCACGAATCCTTCGTGCTCTTCTATATGTTTCATCGTTGGTGGGTTTCAAGGAAAACTTTTGGTGCGGTTCAAAGTGGTTGCGCTTCGAGGAATACCCCATCTTTATTTTTACCTAACTGCCAAGGCGCGTATCTATCTATGTATGTGGGTTTATAATATTATTTATTAAAAACGGCTGCTTTAGTTATAATCCGGTTAAAAACAGTTTTTTTATAACTATAGGCTGGGCGGAGGACGGATTTCCACAATTATTACGGTATCGTTGAAAGTTTTTTATCTGACTGTACAAAACAGCTTTTTTTATTGGTGTCCGAATCATCAGTGAAAAAAATATTGAAATGAAAATGTGTCAATTCGGACACTGTGTCTGAATATATTGTGAGTTTTTTATATATTACCTACTTATTAATGATTTCCTTATTTTACCACGTTTCATGGCTACGTCAAGGCCGTGGTCAGACTTGCCAATTTTGACGTTTGATAGCTTGTCAGCTGAAGGGTTCTCTATTTCTTGTTAATATATTTTTCTGCATATTATTACTATTTCAGATAGAAATGGGAAAACGTAAAGAAAATTACAAAAGTTTTATCTTGATTGTATGCTTCCGGAAATAACAGATTCAAGATTAGACAGAAAAATGGCAATAAATGAGCCCAATTATTTGATTGAGGCAATTTAAAAACGAGAATCTGAAAGAAAATCAAAGAAACGGAACAGCGAAAATTAATGTTTTATCTGATGTCAGCAGCCCCAAAGCGCCAAGCAATAAATAAATAAATTAAAGAAAATCATTTATCAAGCATTAATTTTTGTATTGTACTAAGATGTAGGTACCTATAATTTTTTTATAATAAAATACAATTTTAAAATATCAAACTGAGAAAAAAAATTTACTATACCCAGTAATTGAGTTATAAGTCGCGCGGAGAAGGTTTGCCGATGGCCTCATGACGTCACGCGTCGATGGTCGGTACGATTCAGACGAGCGCGGGTAGCGGTCGGTGAAGTGGGAGGCGCAGTCATCGGCAAACCTTCTGCGCGCGACTAGTATGTACATTAATTGTTTTTCATTACAAATCAATCACACATTATCTCGTTTTCATTTTTATGTTGGCTCTTATCTTCCCTCGCAACATTTACATACCCTAAAATATTCCCAAACAAAAATTATGTGTCATTATATTCGAAAATAGAAACAGAAAATCAACAATAATATATTACAGTAATTATTCAAGTTTAAATCTGTCAATACCGATTACACTGTGACCCCACCCTTTGTTCACGACACCAATACTATGGGCACGCGTGTCTCCCGGTGCGGTGAATAAATAGCTTATACATTGCGCGTTTTTTGCAACATACTTACTAGTCCTTCAGAAGCGAACGCGCACTGAAGGTTTATTTAACCCGGCGCGCCACAAAATAAACCTTCGGTGCGCTTTTGTTTTTCGGTATGTGTACACTACATTATGTGATGCAGCTGTATTAGTAGAAATGTCGAAGTGTGGGTTCTAAAATAAGTTCTCACGCTCGCAAACCTTCCTCTTAATGATATTTTGTACGGTGGCGGGTAGATGTTAACACTCATACAATATATAGGGTGACTGGTAATTAGTGACCGATACTTTAACACATGTTTGTACTCATGATAACAAACAACTTTCCAAAAGAAACATTTTTTTTTATTTTTTTTTTTCGTTTAAAATTTATTAATAAACCGTTACGGAACGGACGCGGCTATTAACAATGAAAAAAAAAAAGTTTCTTTGGGAAAGTTGTTTCTTATCATGAGTACAATAATGTGTTAAAGTATCGGTTACTAATTACTAGTCACCTAATATTAGTTTGTCGCTAACTCTCGCCTTTCATTGACGCTGCATGATATGGGTATGATACGAGCCTGAGTTTACCAGATACGGCCGTTTGAAATCTAACTTTTATCAATCTATCAGGGCTTAGTCCTGCCCACGGAAGACCATTTTATTAATTTATGATCAAGCCACGCACATGAATATCCCATATTTTCATCATTTTAAAAACCCACAAAGAAAATAATTAATTTACAAAATGGATGCAGTAATTAATGTGTTGTAAATGTCGTTCAAGTATTTTAACTGACTTGGCCGCATGCCAAGCCGCGGCCAAGGTGTGCCAGATAGCAGGACTTGTTAATTCCAATCTCCAATGATCATTCAAAGGAATTTTCGGCATATTAACAACTGTTTTACGCAATTACTTGAACGTTTTAATACGTGTTTTATTTTTTGTGTCTGATTTATAGTTGAAGGGAATTACGTTAATTGACATATCAGTTGCTTGTCATATGTAACTTTTGGAGCGAAGGACCAATAAATGTAAATACATTCGTTTTCTTCTTTATTACAACTGTCATATGCATTGCCCAGTAACTGATGGGTTGCAGAGGTTGACGGATCGCTCCGAGTCATCATCATCATCATTCAGCCGAAAGACGTCAACTGCTGGACATAGGCCTCCCCCAAAAAGGGGGGGGTTTGACGTAATCACCACGCTTGGCAGACGGGTTGGCGATCGCAGTATGGTTGTTAAAGTACTCAGAGAACGCTGCTGCCCATCCTCTAGAGAATCCCTTAGTCGCCTTTTACGACATCCACAGGAAGAGATGGGGTAGTGCTATTCTTTAAGTCCGGCACTATACGAGACACTGCGCTCCGAGTAAAACACTGGTATTCAGCCGCATCTGGTTAACCTAGAAGCCGACCCTTACATACTTGGGAAATGGCTAGGATGAAAAAGGAAGAAGGAAGTTATTCCAACAGATGTATTATCATCTAAGCTTAAACGTCTTGTACTCTGAGCCTTTTGTAGACCGCTACAATGAACATCAGTGCGAGAATATTGCACTTAACACCACGCCTGGTAAACGGATTGGTCAGTAGTTTCCTTTAAGCAGCAAATATCCCGTGTGGGGACGGGCTAGAATATAAAACATCCTCATCGCACGCTGGGAATAGACACGTGTTGTAAGATTCAACAAAACCCAGCACGCTTGGTGGTAGGATCTATACGGTCCGCCTGGCTAGCTACCACCATCACATTAAAGTCAAGCCAAGCAGCATACTGCGTTCCGTCGTGTGTTTCTGAGAACCAAAGGGATATAATATAGGGGAATCTCTATATTTCCGTTACTTGGATTCATGTGCTCCATCTTAGACCCAGTCTACGCTTACCATCAAGTGTAACTAGAGTCAAAAGCGACCCAGTCAAATAATACAAAAATAAAAAATGCGGTTTCCAACAGTCAGTAGCTCTTGTTCCCGAGAATTTCACTAAAGGCGACGATAGATAAAGTCACAGTTTATTATTTCAAGTAGACCAAATTACAGATGCTTTTAAAACGTCAAAACTAGGTGCACGGTTCCAAAAGGTAGGCCTCATGGAGAAGAACCGGCAAGAAACTCCATGGATACTCTTTTTAAATAAATCATGACAATTTTACTACAGTATCGTAAGAAAAAATAGTATGAGAATAATGCAGGTTAATATAAGAAATAAACTCATTTAAGAGTACCTACCTAGGAAATAAAAAAATACGCCTTTTGGGATTGCCATAGCAGTTAAGAGCTGGCCAGTCCCGACAGACGGCACCCGTTCACGAGCATGACGTGCACATCCGCATCGCTCAGCTCAACCATGTTGCAGGGAACTCAACGATCGGATGCACGACGCCAGCGCCACCGTCAGCAGGACATTTTAGTGAGCATGACGAACTCATACTACCTGGCAATAGGCAGTTGCATAATAATGATATGAATGATAATTAATTCAACTTCAGGAACGGAGCTTTTGTCTGCTGGAAATTGTTATCCACTGTCTGCAAACTGCTGAGCATAGCCCCTATAATAAACACAATACTCGCTGCAGGTGCAGCAATAAAACGTGTGAGCGTGAACAAAAGAAACAACAAAACATGATTTATGAGCCCGCCTGCAGCGAGAAATTGTGTTTATTATAATAAAGTCCTCTGCATTTCTAAAGCTGGTGTTCACCAACATTAATTCTCTAGTTGAAGAACCGTTTACCTATTCCAAGTGCGTTTTTCGAGTAAACGGTTGTTTATGAGTGAACACTATCCTTGATAGATTTTTCTATGTTTGCCAACCAAACCTTTTCTGATATCATTTCGAGGTCGACAACCCTTCGCTTAGAATATTTCACTTTCAACTATTCTAAGCAATCCAATTACGTTTTTCTTTCAAATCAAACTCAGTTGCAAAGTAATTGACAAACGAACAAAGAATAAAATTTGATTAGTCCTACAAGATTCTATAAAATGCTGATTAAATCTTTGATGTGATTTCAATACATCTCGTTAAATAGTTATTTACATTAGAAACGCATTTATTTTTAGGTAAGTACATACCGATTCAAGATATTATACAATAACAGTGAAAAATGTTTCTATCTGTACATATAAATCTGTAGACTTGGCGTAGGTAGCTATAAATGAGAAATATAACCCCGTAACAGTTGTAAGGTTTTAAAAAAAAGTAAACAACAAATAATTTTGCATTTTTTTATAAATAATAAAGAAAAGAAAAAAAAAAAACATTTTTTTATTCATTATTTTTATTTTCTATTAAAGAAAATAATAATAACAAATTATATTGTCAGGTTTAAAAATAGAAATATAACAAGGAGGTTTTCGCGACATCTTCCAAAAAAGTTGGTGGGAAAAATATTCCCTCTAACTGTAAAAGGGATAAAAACAAAAATGCGGATAACAAATGGAAACCATTTCCAACATTTTTGGATTTTTGTCTGTTTGTCGGTTTGTTTGTACACGCATCACGTAAAAAGTACTGACTCAATGTGGTTGGTGTTTATGAACAAATATTGTGCGTACTTTGGAGTAACATTTAGTTTTTATTTCGTCGTAATCGGTTTGCTCAATCAAAACTTATCAGAATTTAAAGTTATAAAGAAGAAAGTTCAGTTATTGAGACACAGTGTTGGTTTCCGAATTCTACGCGGACGAAGTCACAGGCACAGCTAGTACAAAATAATACTTTGAATATGAAATAACACCAGTTTTTTTTTTTTTTGTATTCCATTTTATCGACCATTATTTTCCTCCGAGTTTAAATAGCGTAGCGTAAAATAATAGTTTTTTTATGTATTCAAATTCTTTTAGAAAATTACCTTAACAATGACTTAATTGCCCTAATGTCTCACCATTTAAGTAATTGCGTTTCATACCTCCATGAAAAGCTATTTAAAAATAAATAAGCTTGATTAAAAAGATTTTACGAGCAATTTGGAGGGCGCCCGTTGAGTTTTAATTCCAAAGTTTTGTCCGGGAGCGGGCGTTCGTACGCGTTCACAAGAAAGAGGGAAAACAAGGAAAATTTTAGAACAAATATTATTTTCTTATTAACTACGTTAAACGTCAAAACCAAAAAGTCATGTTTTTTTATTCATTCAATTGAATTAACAATTTGCACAATATTTATGCTAAAACGGAACTTAAAAATTTGTTGACTTTAATTGTGGAGGCTTTTATTAGCAACCATTTTATTACAAGTCAAACTCAAAACTCATTTATTCAAAACTAGCTTCTGCCCGCGGCTTCGCTCACGTTAATTCAGAATTTGACAATCAATTCAGATTGTTTTAGGTACAATAATGTAAATCAATCATGATTCGAAAGACACGCTGCGCCATCTATGAAAGTTATTGTTGTTTTCCACGGGGCCAGTACTTTTTTTCGGGATGAAAGGTATCCTATATCCGTTTCTGTACACCTGACAACGTATATGCAAAATTTCAGGATGATCGGTTCAGTGGTTTAGGCGTGAAAAGGTAACAAACAAACAAACTTACTTTCGCATTTATAATATTAGTTAGGATAGGATAGACTAGAATTACTTCGTTCTTTTTGAACGTTAACAATAGATAGCCCTCAAAAATCTCGCCGTTCACCGCTTCCTAGTGTTTAACCTGTGAAGAAGAAACGGCGCAACAAACTCCCCAGCAATAGGTACAGTTCTGCGACTGTAAGACTTTTTAAAAATAAATAATATATCAAACCGTCACACCTCCGTACAAAACTGAACATAAAAACATATACCGCTACAATGAAAAGTTGTAATAACTTCTATCATAAATGAAAAAGTAATCTTGTTTGAAACCGGTAACTAGTTAGAAAATTCTTCGAATGTGAAAAGTCGGAAGCCAATCTCGTGACAGGATATTACAAAATATTGGGTACACCTACTGATATGAAGTCCTGAAAGAGTCATTATCATATAATATTTAACCAGTTCGTAAATACAATTTAAAATAAAAAAAAGGTTTAGCTTCGTTAGGGAAATGAGGAAAATTGGGTTATTATAATGTGCAAAAGTATCCCAGCTAGCAGCTAGCACTCGAACCTCCTACTGGTTAGGTTTTAAGCTTTTTATATTGTTTGATATTTAGGGTTCCGTTTTATTTATTATTTATTTCTATTGGACTGCTGTAGGTGATCCTAGGGGACTGTTTCTACGCAACCGGGCAGTTATTGGCGAGACCTGAAGGGTCTCCAGTCAATGGGGGGGGAAGTAAAACTACTTGTACTACACTAACATCACGACTACCTGCAACAACAGCACTAAGAGCGACACCTGATGGGACTCGGACCTCGGCTTAGAGCGTTGTTGGCGTGGACATAGGGGGTGGAGACAGCTTGATGAGGGCTGAATTATCGGTGTGACTGCAGAGTCTGAAGAGACGACCGGCTCTACGACGGAAGAGCTCGGTGGATCGTGACCGGCGGCGGTGGGACGTCGCGACGGGCCTCGTCGGCGAAGACGGTATGCCGGACGGCGGCGTACGTTGTGTATTGTGCTGGTCAACACTCATTACTCGCCTCCTGGAGGAATCGTTAGGGAAATGAGGAAAATTGTTTTTATAAAATGCAAAAGTGTCCCAGCCAGCAGCTAGCACTCGAACCTCCTACTGGTTAGGTTTTAAGCTTTTTTAATATTGTTTACTTTTTAGGGTTCCGTAGTCAACAAGGAACCCTTATTTATAGTTTCACCATGTCCGTCCGCAGCTTAGCTCAGAGACTCTTAGTACTAGAAAGCTATAATTTGGCATGGGTATACCTACATATTAATCACACACACAAAGTGGTTCAAATAAAATCAAGTTTTTTTTTTCTTACATTAAACGATTTGTTTCTGAAATATTAAGCTTTAAACTGCTAATTTTTGTTAGAGTCGTGTCCCCTCCCTCCAGCTAAACGGTTAGTTTTGGCTATGTGAAAAAATCTACGGTAGAAGTATATACAACGAAGTTAAAAGGAAAACTATCACAGCTAAGTAGGCTTTACAAGTTTACGAGTAATAGTCGACCAATTTATAAAATGTACACGGAAAAGTAAAAATTCCAAATTCCATTGAAAAATTACTAAGCCCTCTTCTTAGTCCGCGTTATTGTGCAACTACAGAATTCTATTACTGCGCGTGGCCCGACACGTTCCTGGCCGGTTTTTTTTTATTGTGTTGCGTTGTGATTTTCCGATAGGAAGATAGCAAGGTCGGTTTTTACCAGGAGGTAGAAGCATGGTAATACAGTATGTTAACTAACGAAAGGCGTTCCTTTTAACCAGCAATAATATAGCGTCCGTACTTAATAAAAAAATATTCCCAACCAAAACAAAATATAAATGATAAATAAAAGCAACGCTTACTGTACATGTGCACTTGTCTATCGGTTTACAAAACACGGCACAATTAATTTTACCTATTTACGATACTATTTTGGTCTAGCGTTCAACCGCTAGCCTATCACTGGCACTGCTATACTGGGTGTAAGGGACGGTGTACCGAAAACTGAAACAGTGAATTCAGGCTATTATCATATATTATTCTGAATTGAAAATAAATGGAAATTTTGCTCGGAATTTTCAGACTTTTCCGATTTTTCTTTTCACAAATTTCACATTTCTCTGCTGTAAAATAAGCAATCATATCAAGACACACAGCACGTTGCAAAAATAAAAGGTATTTTTTTATAAAATCGGAAAATTCGAAAGATTTCGTTGATATTTTCCACGGATTTTCAATTCAAAACAATGAACTAAATTCACTGTGTCAATTTTTGGTAACCTGTCTTTTACACTCAGTTTATTTACCTGCCAAAACACTTATTGAAATACAATAAAACATAGGCAAATTAGCAATTTCCAGGAAATTCGGAAAATTTCGAGAAAAAAAACTACTTATTTTCTATTCAGAATAATGGGCTGAATTCACTGTTTCAGTTTTCGGTACATCGTCCCTTACACCCAGTATAACTTAGTAACTTATTAATATAGGAGCCCTCTATAACTATGTACAAGATAGTTATTTAACCAAGAAAACCACGCCAACAAAATTATAATATACATATCCATTTTAATTATGTTAGACGTTTCTAAATCAAACTAATTCCCACTTCCCACGTCTTCTAAACCACACGCAACATGATTAGATGCTCATCTAAAGCCGTTATTATTGCATTGCCACATCACCTCCGCTTAACTTTGATGTAGAAGCGAGCATTGCAATTAAGTAACCGCTGCTAATGTCATACTGATTTTAGTAACCGCAGGAAATTGATTTACCTACGTAGTATGCGGTGAATCTAAATACAGTAAAGAACAATGGCAAAATCATTGCTGAGATTTAAATAAGCGTCTAATGTTAAGAGGTATATTAAAAAAAGCCTAATTTTTTTCTAGATATTTTTGTAGCTGTAACATTTAAAAACGAACTCTCTGAAAAAAATATATGTAGTGTTAGGGAATCGAGTACCAATAAAAATCTATTTTAATTAACTTCTTTTAATCTGAATCTAATTAGAAAATACACAATACACTTCGTTACGTCCTAAGATCGTCGTCCCCCATTAATGATTAATTCTCTCTCTCATTCCCTTACTCATTCTCTACTTCATTCCCTTCTTACTCACTCTCACCTTCATTCTCTTACGTTTCGTTTCTCCCAGCATTCATTCCCACATTCGGCCGTCCTGCACTTATGTCTGTCCCCAGACATTCCTATAAAAATCAAACTCAATACTAATAATAATCATCATACCACAAACATCTTCATAACACATACTAGTCATCTAGCGCCTCTATACCACCACATTCAGGCCATTTCTTCATCTGGTCAGCTGAACTGGATGTTTTGTTAGGCCCCTCCTCAGAGCTGTCCAGCTTCTCCACTTCATAGCGATCATTACGCTTGCATTTAACGACCTTATATGGTCCTAAATACTTGGGCTTCAGCTTAAGTCCAGGGCCAAACTGCGTTCTTTTGATAGCCACCACATCACCTTCGCTGTACTTATAACTCTCCTTCCTTTTCTTATCATAATATTTCTTATTCTCTTCCTGTATCTTTAAAATCTGTTCTTTAGCCTGTAGTCTCATTTCTTCTCTATTCTCATCATACTGTAAGGTATTTTCATCCTGTAACAACTGCAAAATTTCTATGTCTTCCTTATTGTTCATTTTGGCTCCCATTAATAATTGAAAAGGGGTGGTGTTTATAGATCTCTGGAATATACTATTCAGGGCCCTCTGCACTCTGCTGACATACCTGTACCATTCAGCAGGACTCTCTACACATAATTTGGTTAGAACCGGTATAATTATCCTGTGTACCCTTTCTACCTGTCCGTTACCGCGTGGCACGCCGGTAGTAATCTTTACATGGTTAATATTCTCTTCTACACAATAATCTTCAAATTCTTTGCTGGTAAAGGCCGTTCCTCTGTCCGTTATGATTCTACGGGGATTCCCAAAAATCTGTTGATGCAGCTGAAGTTTATTCAGTGTCTCCCTGCTTGAAGTAGTTTTTGTGGGGAATAACCACACAAACTTGGTGAAGGCATCAATGACAGTGAGGATATGGTTGTACTGCTTCTTAGTTGCCGACAATGGACCAATATGATCTAAATGTAAAGTGTCAAATGGGACACTTTCCTTTTCGATAGGGTGCAAGTACCCTTCTTGCTTACCCTCCTTTCTTGTAGCCAATAGGCACGGAATACAGCTCAGTAGGAAATCATCTATTTTCTTGTTCAAATCTCTTATGTAATAATCCTTGTTCAATGCTTCTTTCATCTTGGCTTTACCAAAGTGACCCTTGCTATGTACTCTGTTAATTATTTCTTTTTCTAAAGATCTTGGCACTACTAACTGCTTCTGCTCACCCTTGTATAATATTTCGTTTTCCAGCCAATAGTCATCGTACAAATTTTCTTTTAAAATCTCCTTAATTGCCTTTAATCCATCATCCTTGTCCTGTGCTTGCCGCATACTATCCTGTAACGTCGTAATAACTGCAACTGTAGGTATTCTGCTTAGGGCATCAGCGTGCTTCATCTTGGTGCCAGCTCTATGCTCCACTTCAAAATCATACTCACTTAGCATGAGTACCCACCTCGCAACCTTGGCTGACAAGTCCTTCTTCTTAAGCGTTAACTCAAATGCTTTGCAATCTGTAATAATTTTAAAGTGAATACCATACAAGTAATGTCGGAACTTTTTGATACCTTCTATTATAGCCAGTGCCTCTAGTTCGTAGCTCGAATATCTGCTTTGTATGTCACTGGTCCTCCGACTCATATAGTGCACAGGGTGCAACCCTGAGCTGGGGTGATTCTGCATGAGTATAGCAGCTAGCGCTATACTTGAAGCATCCGTGTGCACCTCTGTCTTCAACTGGGGATTGAATATTTTTAAAACCGGCCCACTAGCCAAACTATTCTTCAATGTTTGAAAGGCAATCCTCTCCTCATCACAAAACTTAAATTCCTTATTTTTCTTTAATAGATCCGTCAAGGGTTTGGCAATGACTGCATAATTTTGTATATACTTCCTAAAATAGCTTGTCAATCCCACAAAACTGTGCAAATTTTTTAAATTCCTTGGTTCGGGATACCTTGTCACTGCATCAGTTTTATCTGATCCTGGCCTTACCTCCCCATCCTTAACTCGATGTCCCAAGTATTCTACTTCACGTTGCAACAGGTGCGCTTTTTTCCAATTCAAGTGTAAACCATATCTTGAAGCAACTTGCAACACCTGTTTCAATCTTGATAGAGCTTGATATTCATCAATAGCTGGAATTATTATGTCGTCAATAAATATAATTAGTGCACCCTGAGCTATCAGATCTCTAAAGATTATACTGACAAACCTCATGAAAGTTTTAGGACAAATAGATAGACCGAATGGTGCACGCAGGAATTCAAATTGCCCGTGGTGGGTTACGAATGATGTGTAACCAATCGATTCTTCACTAACCTTAAGATGGAAAAATCCGTTTTTTAAATCCAGTACACTGAACACTTTTGCACCTCGTAACTTATCAATAAGGTCGTCTATCACCGGCAGTGGAAACTCATCCTTGACTATCTTTTTATTTAGTAAGCGATAGTCTACGCAGACCCGAACTGTGCCATCCTTTTTCTTCACAAGTACTAAGGGACTACTATACTCTGAAAAACTCACCCGTATTATTCCTTTGTCTAACCATTCCTCTATTTGTTCCTCTACTAACTGCTGCTCCATTATCGACAAGCGTCGTGGTCTCTGTCTGACTGGGATGTCGTCCTTCAAAACAATCTTGAGTTGGATGGGTGGCTCCTCAGTTTGCAGTGGCTTATACTCCTGAACACACTTCATTATTTCATCCTTCACCACTGAATCTCTCACATGATCAACCACAACATCCACACACCCCCCTGCAAAATAATTTATTTTAGCCAAGTCCCAGTCACATCTTTCAGGTAACAATGTTATATCTCCTTCATTCATAAATACTTTTACACAATTCAAAAACTCTTGACCGATAATCACTTCATAGGGCATAACCTCCTGAGGAACTACGTGGAAAACTACTTTATTGTAACACTGATCGTCGATTACAAGTTCGACGGAAGTTTTACCCTTTGATTTGATTTTACACTGACCTAGACCAGACAAAGTTAAGTTATCGTTTGTAATTTTCACATCTAACTTTGACAATAAAGACACTGATACTAAATTTACATCGCTACCAGAATCTATTAGTGCATTTACAACAAATTCGTTCAGTTTAACACTTTTAAGCGGCTTCTTAGTACACAGAATGTCTTTGTTTATTTTTCGCTTGACGTCTTCTTCAGATGTCAAACTGACAGCTGTCAACGATTGGTACACTTCCGTTTCCGTGCCGTCGTCTACGCATGTTATTGGCTGCTCGTAGTCGTTCACCGCTCCGAACATAGCCGTAGATTGCCGAACTCCGCTTCCGGTTGGCGCGACATTAGCGCCACTCGTTCCAGCGCCTACTGCCGCCATTTTTGGCTTCGAGTATATTTTGCCTACCGATGATTTTGTTTTCACAGGGTTCACTGATGTTGTACATTGTTGGCGAATATGTCCGTATTGATTACACCCGAAACACTTTACACCATTTTGACATGCACCCGCTTCATGAGCGACACTCCCACAGCTATAACACCGCCTTTGCGTGACCGACGCCGACGATGATGATGCTTGATTTTTCGGTCGCTCGCTTCTATTTGCACGCTCGCCAGCTTTTGTTTTCATTTTCTCATAGATAGCTAATTTTTCTTTAAGCGCCGAGAAAGTCGTCACTCCGTACAATATGACTTTATTAGATTCGTAATCTTCGATTCCGTCCACGATGTATTGAATCGCAATGTAATCGGGAAACTTTGCTCGTCGTGCTAATTCTTTCATTGCTAGCATGTATTGAAAATATGTTTCACTCTTCTGTTTTTTCCTGCTAGCCATTAGTTCATGCATTTCCTTTACGTTTACGGAATCGGGGAATTCTTTGATGAGAGCAGCTTTCAGGTCTTCATATGATTTAAATGTTTTTTCTGACCTCAGCCACAGCGCCGCCGTTCCTGTTAGCGTTCTTCGTGCTATGATCAGGGTCTGCTGAGGCGTCCATTGGAAAACTTCGGCGTTATCGTCGATATCTTGCGCCCACTTGCTCGACGAATAAGTTTTGTCGTCGCCGCTGAATTTTCCTATGCCGTGTAGCCCGTCTGAGAGCCCGAAGCTCATCGCCGCCGTCTGTTTATTCTCCGTAGCCATCGTTCCACCGCAATCGTTTGAAAAACTACCTTCTTCGTTTTAACACGGCACACCCAGCACGTGTTCGCCTCACCGGTACGTCGTCGTCGTAACACGCCGTTGTCTTATTGGACTCGATCCCGGACGAGCCCCCAAATTTGTAGTGTTAGGGAATCGAGTACCAATAAAAATCTATTTTAATTAACTTCTTTTAATCTGAATCTAATTAGAAAATACACAATACACTTCGTTACGTCCTAAGATCGTCGTCCCCCATTAATGATTAATTCTCTCTCTCATTCCCTTACTCATTCTCTACTTCATTCCCTTCTTACTCACTCTCACCTTCATTCTCTTACGTTTCGTTTCTCCCAGCATTCATTCCCACATATATTACATTTCAAAGTTTTACTGATATTCCCGTTAATTCGAATAATTTTTATTTGTTTTCCATGCTTCTTTAATTTTGCAACACTTTGAGAGATGCCCTTATAATTAATTTCGAAGATTTTTTACCAGCTATGTTAATACATTTAATGCTTAATTATTTTATTAGATGTTTTATTTCGGTTAATGAATTGTTACTCAATAATTCGTGAAACAAATAAGAAAATAAAGACAGCAAAGCTTGGCGTATATTAGGAAAGAAATAGATTTTCTATAATCCTGTTTACCTAATAGAAGTATATGAAAAAATAAGTATAGCAACACAGACATGACAATGCTTTCTTTCAAAAACTGTTACTGTCAATCCTAGAGTTGTCAAATATCAGTATATTATTAAGCCCCTAGTAGACGTGATCGAGGCGCCGGGTGAACCCCGGCCAAACTCGTAGATGATATGGTTTGTACCCGCTAGCTAGCCGGGTTAAGTGCCACGTAAGTAGGATGCGCCGTGCGTCCAACCGGCCTCCGCAAGGAGTGCACATAGGCCACCGTACCAGTTTGAGCACAGGGTAGCCACGTCGTAACCGATCACTGCGGTAAGCTGGGCCATCGTTAGCAACGGTGTCGTCAAAATAGCTCCATACTGTCCCATGCATATCCGACATCCAGACTTACTGCGGTTTGAAACTGTGCGTAGCCGGTAGCCACGGTCCTAAAAACAATGTTGTCAGCAAGGGGCCTAACTTTACTGCTTACACGGCTACGCCACGGTAATGTTAGTATAACATTACCGTGGCTACGCTTTGTCGTTGGACATAATTATTATAATTATATTATATTCGGTGATAGTGCTACGGCTTCTGACAAATATTTAAAACTTCTACGTTGCGTTAACGTTACGTTGTACTACTCATTAACGGACTACGATTTCACTCCTCGATTTGGAGTTGAGAAGTGAAAAGTGGCGCATGGATTTTGTGGATTTTTCTGTGTAGTGATTGACCAAGTGAATTTCTCTGAGTAGGTATAGTCTCAGAGGGAGTGGAAATACTTCTTTAGTAAGAGGGAGAATAAAATCATGGTACGTGAACCCGTGTCATCATGGAGGAAGTAACTTACTAAAATGTTCATTGTCCTGACATTGGTGTGTTACAAAGGAACCAAGGCATCAAAGAAATAAAGCAGCACCATCAGAATTGTTGTGTTACTCATTAAGAAGAGCCAAAGACAAATAAATATAATAACACGAAATCTTTTATTTATTACCCTACATCTTACAAAGTAGATTTTTTAATTTTTACTGAACTCGTACACCTATGTTCATACAAAACTATAACCGAGGGATGTGTTCGCTAATTATTGCATAGGCCAGGGTGTTATATGGATTTCATTGAATTCACAACAATTTTTAGAATGATGTTTTGTTGGTTAGGGCATCAAGCATGCTAGACGGCTAGACTACCAAAGTGATATTCATGGGTTTTTTTTTAGAGAGATCTGCTGCACTGATGAAAGATAGAATAAAATTACCTACTTAATAAAAAATATAATTTGTTTCGTACGAGTATAATCATAAAAATATTCTAACCTAAATATACTTTATGAGCTATTTTCTCAAATCCTAGGGACAAGTGGCGAATCGCTCATTTCATCAGAAATGGCTCAGTTCATTAAGAATTAAAAAAATAATTGCGAATACACAAAGCGTACGATGACACGAAGACGTTACAATTTATTTATACAGATAAAGTGATGTATCAAAGTTCGCCATTGTTCTTTCTATTTCTAGTTAAGCAAAACTTCAAAGTAGAATATCTTGAATTCGAGAGTCTCTTTAATAGTAAGCCTGAAGACAAATCTGTTCAGGAATTCAAGCTCTATACTTTTACATATGTTTCAATAGCAGACGCAAAAGATTATTTCAACAATAGTTTGTTTGGGAGTTTGCCGTTGTTCTTTGCATATGACGCAGTTAAATAGTTATAGCCGTTACATGATCGTATTCCTAGCGATGATCACACGGAAGATGCTTATAAGAAAGCATTTCATAAGCATCTTTCTAGGAATATAAAGTTGAATTTTGAGCTAAACACTGTAACTTGTCTTCCAACTGACTAATTTCAAGAGCGAGAGAAGTGGGCTCGGAAAGAACAATGGTCACTTTGGACTAGGAAAAAACAGAAATTGTTACCGAGATGAAACTGTCACCAATATGTTAGTGCATTCTAGTGTACTTATTGGTTATCTTCGTTTATTTTTAAAAGATGGGGAAATATAGATAATCTTATTTTAAAAATACTATTTTATTTATCTGAACGCTGTATAAAATATCTAACTTCGAACGCACCCGTATTATGTTACTAGAGAAGTCCATACTTTTTCTAGTCTATTATGATTTTATTTCATAAATCAAAATAAAATCCCAGGCAATGTCAACCGTATAAACTCACATTAATATTATACTAAGCACTAATAGAATTTGATGTTACTTCGTGGTAAATTGTTTTATTAAAGCCAAAAATCGACACTGTCATAAATCAATCGATTACGTCCCTCCCTATTTTTGACAAGTAAAAATAAATTGACGGTTTTCTGCGTTGACCGTATCCATGGTAACCGTGTCGTTGTAGTTTCGGCGACGACTGTGTTCTCCTCCCATATTGTTACAATATTCTTTGGTGTTTTGTGCGATTTTATATTATTTTCCTGTTTTTTTTTTACATTTTTGCATTTCTTACAGACTCCGATTGATCTTCTACTCTTGTTGACTTGGCATTCGTTTCATGGACTTGGAATCGCATCACGTTTTGAATCTGATATTGGAAGTGGCAAAATATTTTGTCTCTCCGACCTTTTAAAAATACTCTTTTCTGGTTGTTGAAGGGATATGAGCAACTTCTACTGGTCTGATCGATTCGAAATTTACTATCCTGTGACTTCTTCTGATTCTTTAAGTTTATGATAAGTTGTAATGACCTCCTTCTTGTCACATGTCATCAATATCATTTAAGTCACAGGATAGTAAATTTCGAAACGATCGGACCAGTAGAAGTTGCCCATATCCCTTCGACAACCAGAAAAGAGCTCATGATCTTCAAACGGCTGAACAGATTTTCTTGAATAATAGCTAAGAACACTCTCGATAAAGTCACCTTTCAAACAAAAGAAAAAACTAAATCAAAATCCGTTTAGGAGCAACGATGCCACAGACAGACACACACGTTAAACTTATAAAACCCCTCTTTTCACGTCGAGGGTTACTAAAAAAGAAGTTATTAGTTAGTTTTAATACATTTTTCATACACCCTTTTACAACTGGAATTTTCGATATTGTATGCTTTGAATGAAATTTTTATTATGATGCCGTAGAGATAGCTCGATGAAATTTACAGGGTAAATAGCTGATAAAATGGACAAGTTTTTAAAATACATCTGACGAAAAAAGTTTAGGGAGATTTATTTTTAAATCACCCACAAAGATGTAAGAAACATGCAGAATTTTAACTTTATGAGAATTCAATATTTTTTTGTAACGCATTCGTTACATCTATGGTTACAAATGTTTATGCATTCGAAAGGATCACTAATCAGCTAATTTAGAAAAAAAAATACTCATGTATCTCAACTATTCACGTCACTATGATCAAAAATGTCGTTATAGTCAGAGTTTGATTAAAAAACATGAAAAACATTCATAACTCGAAAACTACAAAAAATCGCGGAACATACATGGGGGTGATTTGGGTACCTCAAAGGCTGTTCTACCTCTGGACTTCCGCTTGACACTACTTTCTGGGACACGCTGTATATTGAAGGCTGTACTCAGTGATATTTATGTAGGCGAATGAAACGACATATGTTTCAGCAAGTTAAGTTTTGTTAGATTTTACTAGTACAAGCATGTTAGCCGAGTGACCATTGTTCTTTGGGGCACCCCGACACAGATAGGTTAGGTTCGAAGGGGTCATCCCCATCGTGTTAGGTTACTTTAAACCCTGTAGACAGAAATAGGAGCCTCGCACCGCGGGCTCCGTCGACTCTGCTTTGGAAACCCAAACAACCTTACAAAAGTTTTTAATTTCTCTAAACATCCCCTTTAAGTTTGATGAAATGCTTTCTATAAGCATCTTCCGATATATTATGATCATATATCACTAGGAATGGCCAATGTAACCATGTTACTGCGACACATACATATATACTCACGCCTTTTCCCCATGGGGGTAGGCAGAAACTGTAAAGCCACATGCTACGATCCTTACATACTCCTTTCGCTTCGTCCACGGTCATACATCTTGTCATACACGCAAGCTGGTTGAAAGTACTACGCACCTGTCCTTTTTGAAGAACATTACCAATAACATCGATGTATGTCCTCCTTGGGCGTCCTCGACTGGCGTTTCCACTGACATCCGCCTTATAAATTCCTTTTGTTAATCGCCGTTCATTCTTTGAACATGACCAAACCACCTAAGCATATCTATTCCTTTAAATTTTCTCACTACATCATCTTTTAAACCGCAACTTTGTCTTATCACATCACTCCTCAATGTCTCATTCATAGTTACACCGCACATACTTCGCAAGGGACGCATATCCACGGCATTTATTCTACTTTCATGACTCTTCTGCCACGACTAACATTCACTTTCATACATACGGTGAATTTAATCCTATACACAAGGTGTAACTTAAATAACGCATACCTAACCTCTTATGGGGTTACTATACTCATCATTATGAACAACTTTTACTATGGGACCAAATATGAAATCGCGAAAAAAAGTCTACTGTTCCCTATATTTTGACGAGTTAAGCAAAAAATGTAGGGAACAGCTGATTTTTTTTCGCGATTTTTGTGATTTGGTCCCATAGTAAAAGTTGTTCATAATGATGAGTACAGTGACCCCTTAAGAGGTTGTGCGTTATTTAAGTTACATCTTGTATGTAAGTAAGGTACAAACATTAACGTAGACATATGGACCTCGGGTCCGCGCTCAAAAATGTCCGAACCAAATGTAGAGTAAAACCCGAAAGTGAAGACTAATTTACGTCAATGGGTGCAGTCGAAACTTCGTATGGTGAAAAGCTAAATTAGATATTGTAATGACGATATAAGATTTAAATTAGTTTGTTGGCATATCTTAGTTTATATGGCGGTGTGCCTTAGCGCGCTCTGGTAGTGTATTTAAACTCAGGGCACAGTTTTCGTGAATTTTGTACTAGACCTAGTCCATGTGTTTCTACGTTAATAGGTATAAACGTGAAAAATATTTATACCTTAAGCAGACTTATTAGTCAATGAAACATGAATAGTCAATGAAAAACCTCTCTAAAAAGCACGTAGGCGCGTATTAAGTTTAATAAATCATGCGTAGGATCAGGAAAAAGGAACGAGTAAAGTTTTCTCGTGAGAGAGACATTTCACAACTTATGTCTAAGTAAATCAAAAATCTATTTTTGATGACATAAATAATAAATGGTCGATGATTTTGAAGTCGTGGTGCCCCGGAGGTTACAGACCTTCTTTTTAAGCACCGGGTTGCGGGATCAAATTCAGGCAAGTACCAACGTGACTTTTTCAATGTCATTGTATTTTCTACTAAAATATCGTAAGAAAACCTGAACTTAATGGTCTGAAATCGCAACCCGCAGTGGCAGGCGAGGTGATCAATGCTCGTTCCTTCTCTGTATGAGAAGAGGATTTTGCACTGCAGTGGGACAGTTACAGGCTAATGCCATTATTATATCTCGATGAATTTATACTAAAAGTATTCTGTGTCCTTCTCCAGGTTCAAATTCTCTCTCTCTCTAACTTATTTTATCAAAATAGGTTCTGCAGTGTAGCTGTGACGATGTCAGAAACCTTTTTTCGTATTTAGAGTACCTAATTTATTTAATTTTTACTTAAGTAGTAGAGATAGTAAATTCATCATATTCTTTTTGAAATCTACAACTAAATTGTTGAGACGTTTCCTAAGTGCATGTACTGTGCCTATTCGAAATAAAGAACTTTGAATTTGAAGTAGCCTAAACTAGGTCATAGTAACATCATATCACATATCACAGCTTCACCAGTTTAATCCATAGATTAAATGCGTAAACCCTAACATTTAAACGCAAAATAATAAAACCTACATTATATTACGTACATGAAAGAGCAACAATTTATGAGCAGATTAACTGACGGAGCATTTACTTCGGATGTCGAAATTAATCCATCTATCCAAGACCAAACATGCCTAAAGAAAATGTAGTATCTATACAGATTCAGACATTCGCACAAATAATCTGTACAATGTATGGATCGACCGATCGATTAATAGCAGCAGTGTCAAATAGGATGAACGCTTGCCTTTTATGCGGAGGGGTCGATATTTGAACCTCCCCCAGGTTCGAATAATTGAAAACCTACGTCGTAAGTTTCAAAAACAACGACGAACATCGAACTTATAAATATACGATCAAAGTATTGTCAAACAACGAACTACTAGATGTCAATTAACATTTGGGAGCGATTTCGTTCTAAAACATTAAAATTAATGGTAAAAAAATACTTTTTAAAAACAAGCTTTCATTGAATTGCCCTAAAAAGAAGAAAATAAACTTTAAATTAAATCAAACCAATCAATTTAGTACATGTATTACACAATGTATGAAATGATATAAAAGCTTGTCGCGAGATTTACCTGTGTACTAACTAGTCTTGCTTGATATACTTATTACATGTAATTCTAATTCCATTATAAGTAATTGAATCCCTATTTCCATTGGTCACGGGTCACGCGTGACAGGCTGGACCGATTTCGCGAAATTTTTTTTTGTTGTGTAAGTATCTATATGTTCTTAAGTCCTTATTCTTTATTTGTTTACCGCATGCATGAAAATGGAATTAACTTTTTGTTACTCTTTTGATTTTGTTTCTGAAGGTAGGTAGTAGGTAAGTAGTAGGTAGTAAGTAGGAAAAAGTGCATTACAACGCATACCGGGTGCAGCTTTAATGTAATGAAAATCTATGTAAATAAAAATGAATCGCTGAAATGTATGTAGGTACGCGCATAACTTCCGAACGACTAAACCAAATTGGATAATTCTTTTTTTTGTGTGTTTGTTATTGTCAGGAATGGTTTGTATAAAAGAAAATTTAAAAAAAAACGAACCGAAAAATATTCACAAAAAAAAATTGGCGGTACGTAGTTCGCCGGGTCAGCTAGTTATAAATAATTAAGTTTCATAAAACAACATTTCGAAGCGAGTCTCTGTGGGTTTGTTTTTTTGTTATATTTCTTTATTTCCTTTCCTGTTGGCACCTTTTCCGAGAAAAAAATTCTAACATTAATTTTGCGGACGCTGTGCCCTTTGCGAAGCTTAACAAAACTATAAAAACTTCAGTAGCTATTTCAGCCACTTTTGAAATTAGAAATTACATGCTTTGGGATTTAAAACCGTTAGACTATGGTACATAGTTCAGTTTCCCTTGCTAATAAACTGTTTCATGACCTTTTTCAATTGTTTTCGTAATTCTGTATACATTTGTGAAAGTTATAAAATATGTATTTAAATTTTAATATTGACTTTTAGCACCCACTCTATCTGTCCTAAACTAGGGAAAAAATATTTTTAATCCCGTTTTTTCTCCGTTTTACAGAGGACATGAAACTTTATCAACACAACGACCGGCCATAAAACCTTTATTTTCATCAAGATATGACGTACGAGCGCATGTAAACAAGATTTTTATAGTTAAAAGTATTTTATTGAGATGTGCTGTCCTCATGGCGGATCTGTGTCCGGCCGATTTGAGTAAAAAATATATACAAGGTTAGTCAGAAAGGGGGTACTAATCCAAAAGGGTATTAAAATACCCATAATGATGAGTAACTTTTGTTCTACCACTTTCCCCAAAAGTCAATAGTTTAAGAGAAATTGCTGTTCAAAAATTACATAAAAAATATGCTAAAATCTATCTATTTTCAGCTATGATCAGCTGTGTTTACATTTTAGATCATATTTGGGGTTACGAATTAGACCTCCGGTTTCTGAATTGAGAATACGGCATAAGCAATACTTAAGTAGTATTTGAGTACGGAGTTGTCAAAAAAATGCTTTAAAATCCGTCATTTTTTTGACAACTCCGTACTCAAATGCTACTTAAGTACTGCTTATCCTAGAATTCTCAATTCAGAAACTGGAGGTTAATCTCCATTCTCTAAAGTAGGGACGAAGAATTTTTAAAAAAACGAAAGTTAAAAATATTTTACGTGGAAATAAAAATTATCGAATTGTAAAATTTTAAGTGGCCTGCGGATTAGTACCCTCTTTCCGACTAACCTTGTATTTATATTTTTTTAATACAAAAAACATGAAAATCCTAATCTAATCTTGTGGTCTTGAAGTTGAAGAAATAATCAAGAATTTATTGATATATAAATATAAAAATAGCCAGTATATCAAAAAGGACATTTTATACTAAGGAAGAAATGAATAAATAGGTACGGGATGTTCATGTTTTATGGCTTCTGCATGTACACAAATATATCGTTAGAAACGACGTTCACTGCTTACTTTGTACGACGCAAGAGACTTGTTATACATATAGTTGTTTGCAATGCACTGATGGATATTAAAAATAGAACGGGGAAAATAAATCCCAACTAATATTATAAATGCGAAAGTAAGTTTGTTTGTTACCTTTTCACTCCTAAAAAGATTGGTTACGCGGCGTCTTACGTAGGCGGTTCAAAGTGACGCGAATTGCGAAACGATCCGACGCGGTGACACGCGATGCGGTGCGAAGCGGCGGCTTTGTCTTACGAGCTCGCAAAACGCCCGCCGCGTGCCGCCGTCATCCAGTAGCACTGTACGGCATCGCATCCAGTTTGCACGAAAATATCAAGCCAACTGATCGCATTCGCGTCGCTTCGCGCCGCGCCGCACCGCACTCCACGTGCGTTTGGTCACGTAGGCCACTTCAATAGGTATCGACTGTTTGCTGTTTTCGCGTCGCGCCGCGCCGCTTCGCGTTGCTTCTAGGTCGCTCACGTAGGATGATTTTTACACCCGAAAACCATAAAATGTTCTTAGTATTCTGTAAAACTTTTACTATGGGACAAACTCTGAAATCGTGAAAATAAAAACAACTGTTCCATACTAAATAGTCTATGTTGCTCAACAAAATGCATGGAACAGCTTTTTTTTTTATTCCTTTACTTCGTCGTATTTGACCTTCGTCGCACCTGATGGTAGGCGCAGACAGGGTCTAAGATGAAGCATACGAATCCAAGTAACAGAGATATAGAGAGAGTACCCAATACCCCTCTGGTTCTCACATACACACTACGGAACACAGTAAACTGCTTGGCGCCGGACTTTAATGTGAGGGTGGTAGCTAGCCAGGCGGACCGTAAAGATCCTACCACCAAGCGAAAGGTTTTCACCTGATTGGCACCATCCGGGGACCACTTGTAGGGTTTCGAACTAAGGGTGCCTTCACACGGACGAGGGTGACTCAGCCCCCAAGCTATTTTTTTCACGAATTCAGTGTTTATACCATAGTAAAATTTGTATATAATGATGATCATAGTTCATGGTTTTCGGATGTAGAATGACTCACCAGTCATTCTGTATAATCCAGAATTAGAACTACGGCCATACTCCAGCTGTAGAGAGCTACTATTTAATGCATGTGACTTCGTTCGTTCACGAAACTTTCGATTATTCTGACCTTTGAACATTCAGAAACCTTTCAACACTGAAATAAACCTATTTTATGTATTACATTGTACTTTTATATACCTTTACTAGTTTATATATCCTGAAGTTTAACTAGGTCTCCGAAATACGTTGTATAATGGTAATTTTATCTCAATGCATAAAATTTTCGTATCTGTCAGGAACGCTGAATATATACAGAATACTAGGAATACATTACTTTTTATTTCACAGTAAAGTTACCTCGATGGGTCGTCAAAAGGTCAAAACCGTTTCGTTTTAAATTACGACTGTCATTTTGCATAGCATATCATGAGAATATAATACCTGCCCGGTATAGTTTATTTATCTTATATTAGATATGTATAAAATTAAAAAGTGTCTGGCATACTTTCTGGTCCGTCAGAATAAAACACTAAGGGCCAAACCACAGAATAAATAGTACAAGCAAACACACTTAGCGTATCTTGCGCATTAACGCGCGCGCACGAAGCTTCTAGAGCAGGGTTTATTAAACTCGTTGTAGCCGCGAACCATTTTAAAAATTTCAACAATCCCACGGACCCTTTTCGAATAGAATTGCTCGAAAACAAAACAATGGAATCTAAAAATACTTTTTATTCGGTAGAACTAAACTCTGAAAGATGATTTATTAGGTATGCTCTGAATGATGTTAGGTAGGCTAGCCATGGACTCCCAGCACTAGTGACATGGACTCCTCAGGGGTCCATGAACCCCAGGTTAAGAAACCCTGTTTTAGAATGTAACAGGGCCTAGAAGCTAGAAGTCTCGCGCGGATCTTGCGTTCGATCGGTGCGGCCAGTCGCCAGTCTTTGCGTAAACTTTTTTTGTCATAAATTAGTTAAATACAGATTCGGAATCAGCAAGAAAAACGCTACCTTTTTAATCTATGTAATACAGCTCAAACTCATTTGTATTCTCATTATTCAAACTGGCTGGCCTTTTTACACGTAATAAATAATATTTGGCATATTTTTAGCGGCTACATTAGCGTATTTTACGTCGCGTAGTTTGCGCATTACGCGGCGCAAGATACGCTAAGTGTGTTTTGGCCTTTATGACTGCATCGCAAACGCTCACGACCACAGAAATCTAAATAATATTTAGTTTTCCGCGCTCACGACTGTCACGACCGACTTAAAGTCGCTGTGTTCAGCCATTTTCTTCTATTTGGTCCACCGTTAAACATAGAAAGGTACGTAATGAGACGGACAGGGAACACGCAATTGCTAAATTGTTTAGAGAAAAAATAACTACAGTAAACAGGCCCACAAACTCTGTCTATAGACCTAGGCTAAACAAGCAACCTTGTTAACAATATAGATTCCATATAACGGTTGTTTGCCATGCAAACTACTCCAGCGTTACAGTGGCCACTCCTAAAATTATGATAAGCGTAGCGTTCACAAAATATAATCTCAGAGTTTGAACGTCGATAAATTGTCACTATTATCACAGTAGATAAATACAAGGTTAGTCGGAAAGGGGGTACTAATCCGAAGCCCACTTATAGAATCGCTAATGACTGTTTGAAAGCAAGTGTTAAAATTTCAAAATTCGATATTTTATTTCTTCCAAATAAAATGATTTTTTGTAGTTTTTTTTTTTAAATTCTTCATCCCAGCTTTAGTAACAAATTCAGAAAATGGTGCTTCTAATTCATGACCCCAAATATGACTTAGAACGTTAACACAGTGGGTCATAATGGGGATAGATAGATTTTAGAGTTTTTTTTTTAGATTTTTGAACAACTGTTTCTCTTAAACTGTTGAGTTTTGGGAAAAGTTGTAGAACAAAAGTTATTCATTATTATGTGTACTTTAAAAACCGTTTCGGATTAGCACCCCCTTTCTGACTAACCTTGTATAAGCTAAAGCAGTACTTCAACTTACTATAATCGCCTGAATTGACACACTCACACAGACACGCACTGTATACTGAGTATAATGCACTCTTTGTAATGCACTCTATGACAGCCGTGACTGACTGCATTCTGAAGCTCACTTCGAAGTCTTGTTGCAGTGCGTGTCTGTGTGTGTGTGTGTCAATTCAGATGATTATAAATATGAAGTTGAGGTACTCCTTTAACTTATATCTACTGTGCTATTATGTTATTCTAGCTATGCATTTCTACTTCTATTTATATAAAAATGAATCATTATTTCCCTTCGCCACGGCATCACGCGTGAGCGGCTGGACCGATTTCGCAAATTGTTTTTTGTTGTGTTCTTAATTGAGAAGGTTCTTATGAAAGAAAATTTTGATATTAAAAAAAAATCTAAATTATCTCAGTATGTCCAATTGTCCATACTCTTCATGTTTTGTTCACATGCATGAAAATGGTTTTAACTTTTTGTTACTATTTTGATTTTGTTTCTAGTAAGTAAGAAAAAGTGCATTGCAACGCCGGGTACAGCTAGTATTTTAAAAAAGCAACTCAATAACTAAACAAGCAATACATATGTAATAACTAATAACAAACTAAATCTATTTTGCACTTGAATTTAAAATTCCAACGCTCTACAACTATTTATGAAAAAAGTTTTCATTTTAACGCCGAGTAGAAATAACTTAATCTCTTCGTATTTAAATGCAAAGTTTGAGTGAGTTTGTTATTAGTTATTACTTACTATTAGATTTGTGTACGAGTCACATACAGAAATAGACGCAGATGAATCATTTAATTATAGTTAAAAACTTATAACGATTAATGAAAGTTTATTTTTAGAATCGGCTTTTAAATGTTTATTTAAGAACTGCCCTAAAGACTAAATTTAAAATGTCACTTACGGGATATCTTCCGTGATTATTTATTTGTTTGAGTTCCCGATATTTCCATAAGTGACATTTTAAATTTAGAGACAAACCGTGAAAGCTTAAAACAGTTCCCTAAAGACTTTTTCTACTAACACTATTGCCTAAAATTGTAATCGAACCGCAGCTCAACCTCGACTGTGTAACCGTTTATTAGGGTTACGTACCCAAAGTACGCCAACGGGACCTTTTAACTAAGCCTACGCCGCCGTCTGTCCGTGTGCCGCAGGGCTATATCTTTTTAACCGTAAGGCGATTCACACACTGCACCGCATCACCCAGCGTAGGGCGGGAGTGCGTATTCTTATGTTGTTTGCAAGTATCTGTATTTGTATAGAAAACACGCATAGTGCAACACACTGAAAACGCATTTGCATTTTTCAGTGTGTTGCACTATGCGTGTAATCTATACAAATACAGATACTTGCAAACAACATAAACACGCACTCCCGCGCTACGCTGCGTGATGCGGTGCAGTGTACGAATCGCCTAATAGGCATCCAGTTGAAATTTTCACAGAATATTTGTTGTGTTTATAGCAAATATTGAAAATAATAAAGTTTAAATCCAAAGGGATCCAGGAACCCTTACAAGAAAACTCGAAAAAACTGTTTTTCTTGGACGTTCTTATCGTATCGTTGTCTTACAATACTACAAAGCGAAAAACTTGGTATGACTATAATATTTACTCTATAATTAAACAACAAATAAAAATAGTAAATTGCGAGAATCGAATTCGCACTTGGCCAGTTTTTCTTATTAGATAACGGTTGAACGGTATTATTGTAGTTGACCTGCGTTTCGATTGCAATTTTAAACAATTTTGTCAGTACAATTAGGCTCCAGAGGTAAACAGGTTATAGTGCAATATGTCACTGTAGCCCAGAAAGTTTGTGGCATCGTAACTCCGAGACGGATAACTCGATTTCGTTAATTTTGAATTTTTTTGCTCGGAAGCTGGTTTATTCACGATTATTATAAGCCAAGTTTAATGGAAATTGGTTCAGCGGTTGCAAAGTTATCAGCTGTTTTCATAGTTAAGTAGCAAATTCACTTCCATGATCTTGCAACTGCTGCAACGCGTGCAATGCACACCTACCTAACCTCTTGGGGTCTTTAAACCACTTGGCGGAGCGTGCCGAGGTCACTGAAGGTCAAAAACTTAATATTTTCATAAGTAAACTAAACATACCACATATCCAAAATTCAGGACCGACGGACCTTTTGCAAGTGAAACCCCTTTTTTGCAACCTGGCGACTGGGCTACTGTCGCTACATGTAAAATATTTCTATATAATTTACTTTAGGTAAGGTAAAAGCACTAATGCCCGACACTTTAAGAGCAACACAAATTTAATTCTTCAATATCAAATGTAATTTAATCACAAAACACAGTTAAATCTTTTTAAATGCTAAAGTAACATTTAGATATTTAGTTTTTAACATAAAAGCTTTATTTACTAACATATTTCATACTTTAATTTACATTCTTTTACACTTTGTCGTAGGAACTATTAAATGACATCACAAAAAAACGAATCCACTAATAGTAGACATCCCTTAGCGCTAATAATAGACGTGTCTAATATTAGTGCTAAAGGATGTCTATTAATAGTGCACTGATATTATTATTATCAAGTTAAAAAAATTCAATACCGAAATACTATAATATTAAGTTACCCGTGAACTTGTAACAGAAAATGCAATTTAGACTTAATCCTATCACTTGTTACAATAATTTTTGGCATGTCTTAAACTCGTACGGCGGCATAGTGCTCAAAAATAAATCCGAAATCAAAAGAACTAACAGTTGACACCTAGTATACCCCAATAGTTGACACCCTGTCTATTGTTGGATACAATCATTTGAAACGAACAAAAATTAAAGAGCACTTTATTGACAGGATATAGAGACAATAATTGCATGAACATGTGCTGAGAAAATATGTTTGGTGAGACACTAGTAGATGACACATGTGTCGGCTTTTAGGTTTTTACTAATTTCTGGTACTAATAGTAGACACCCTTTAATTTGTTAGAAAACCTAACCGAAATAAGAAGGCAATGGTCCTGGTATGTCAATAACTTAATACATTTCTATAAACAACACAAAAAGCAGCAAAAATCGTAAAAGTGTAGAACAAAATCATACCAGCTACATGTCGGCGTCGTTAACATTTTCTTTTAGAATCACATTGCATTTGTTCTCTTTCTCACATTGTTTACTGCCAACTGACGTCATTTTTAAATTTGCTTAAATACGTGAATGAAAATTTTTGACCGCGTATCTTAGATATCTAGGTGTATGTTACAGCAATCTTGAAGTCAATTCAATGACTATTATTCTTAGTAGAAGAGGTTTTATTCGAAAGTGTCATCCTTTAGTTCACTGTCGGGCATTAGTGCTTTTACCTTACATACTAATTATATTAATTATTCATTATACTTTTACAATATCTAAACATTAACGGCGCGCGCTCTGTTGGTGTATGGAAACTCAGGTCACTTTTTTCGTGAATTTTGTACTAGACCCTAAATGACAAAATTGTACGATCTATTCAACTGAAAATTCTTATTATTTTCTCTCGTATCTTTCGACGGAGGCCACATGAAGCAATCGACGCGAGAAGTACCTTTTGTTAGCTAAAGTCCATACGATGCGTCTTTGAAATTCTTACAAAGATTCCACGAGATTTGAACGGGAGACTATTTGCTCACTCAAGCAATATAGCCAAAAAGATATTAGACAAGACATTTGAAGAAATATAAGCGCTTTAATTAAATTCGGTGCGTGTCTTAAATTAATTACAAAATGTGAGATGAAACAAAAGAGATATGTTGCCATACTTCTGTTGCTAGCCGAATTGGATTACCATTCTAATGTAATTGGTTTTCGTTTACAAGGATTTTTATTTTGGGAGATTTCAAGTACCTAAGTTACAATTTTGTTAGGAAACTTGGTCTACTGAGGCTACTATTACCGGTTTTCTATAACCTATCGCCTATCATACCAAGCGTTATTCACTAAAATTAAAAAACTCTTGTATCTTTACCAATAATGTAGCAAAGACCCCCCATAGCTTTGCATAGTAGATCCTACCATACGTTAGTATCTATCACTGGCATTTGCTTAAGATACAATTCCGTGCATCGCGACCGATCGCAGCCGCGCGCGGCTAATGCGTCAATTGTCAGAGTATGAAAATGTATGGCACCGCTTCCGACAGACGCGTGCAGTTAACGGCAGACTATTGTCAGTATATTATAGACATGACTATTGTCGCAACAGCCGCGACGTACAGAATTGTACTTTTAGGAGTCTATTTATATTCCCAGTTTGGCAATGAAACATGCTACGATTGGTAAGAAAAAATGATTCGTTTTTGGTCATAGGAAACGGGCATAATTGTAGTGTATTGGTATAATACCAAACTAACCGTTCCTATACCAATACTCGTATCAGCCAATTTATCTGCCGATGCTACACAACAATTTTTATTAACTCTAAATCTCGAGCAACTTGGCGACCCTTAAGCCTAAAAGTACACATCATTACAAAATCTTAATACTTCACTGCTTTGCTCCATTATACTTTATTTCAAGAAAGCGGAAATAACATTATTAAACGCCTCTATACAGGGTGTAAACGAATTCGTGTAATTCCTTCAAACCACGTGATCGACTGGTGACACAGATTAACCCGAAAAGCGAATTATTAAAAAACAAGTTAAAAAATAAAATTAAAAAAAAACTTTATTTTCTGTTCCTGAGTCACTTTAGAGCCCCGAGTTAACTGAATGTAAAGAGCGATATTGCGTTAACCGTGCCCGCCAGCGGCGTCGCCGTGCTTTCATTCATTTATGCGTGGCATCGAAATGGTCAACCAAATAAAAAACATTTTTGCTAACATTTTTTTTTTCTTTTTTTTTACTTAATCCTTATGAGGTGGTTTAGATACGATACCTCTAGAACATGAAAAAAAAAAAGATTTTTTTATTTTTAATCAAGCTTATTCCCATGCGGGGCCAATCTACACCCGTAGTAGATCATATGGTTTTAAGGAATTACACGAATTCGTTAACACCCTGTATTAAGCCTCAATGTAACTTCTTCTAACAGGTAGCACAATTCATTAAAAGGACTACTAACCTTCTTTATCAGTTTGTTAAACTATCTACTATATTATAGAAATCCTACTAAAGTTATTTTGCTCAAACGATTTCATTGTAAACTTTTACGAGTGTTTCAGGCGTGGGTTAGACCGCAAATAGTACTTCAACTTTCCCTACAAATTATTACTCGCATTCATTCCAAACGGAGTACTATTTCGTTTGTTTTGTATAGTTTCTAACTTTCTCCATAATATCAGGAGTCAGACGTGTTAGGTGACACTTGGAATTATCATATGCACAAGTATAGTCCGAAGATAAATACTATAGATTAATACTGCTAAAACACGGATCCCTCCATGGATCTTTCATCATCATGGGATGCCTTCCTGGTGTCAAATAGAAAAGAGGTTTATGGCAATAACAAACTTCATGCTGTCTCTTTTGGTCTCTATTGTCTCTGTGGTGTCTCATTTCCGCTACAGCTGAAATTTAAAACAACTAAGGGCTGATTTTTTAATCGTCAGTTATCTTTTACCTAAAGCATAAATATTACGGTTTGACATTATTTTCTATATGTCGCAGTATGATAGATAAAGCCGTAATATAGTTATATCCCTAGGGATATAATTATATACCGTAACATAGTTATACGATAGCGATTCATTACCATCTTACGGTCGCAATCTAGTAATATGGTTGTCTGACTAAACTAATCTAGTTAAATAGTTATAAATCTACCACAGAATCAAATGAAACAATATATTTGTCGCAGTAACATGGTTATAGCCGTTGTATGATCATATGCCTAGCGATACGATCATATATCGGAAGATAGATATATAGAAAGATTAAGGTTGTTTGGGTTTGCAAAGCAGAGTCGACGGAGCCCCGCTGGGCGGGGCTCCTGTTTCTGTCTGCAGGGTTTAAAGTAACCTAACACGAAGGGGATGACGGGGGCTTCGTTCGCTCGCTCACTCTAGCCCCCGTCATCTCCTTCGAACCTAACCTATCCGTGTCGGGGTGCCCCAAATTATCGCTAGGAATATGATCATAAAACGGCTAGGGGTTCATAAACACAACGAAACCCCCGCCGCCGCCTCCGCCGCACCCCCGTACTACACTCCTACAATTCTTTCACTAAACTTAATCTAGTAATATAATTATATCACTAAACTTGAACCGTAACATAATTATATTCCTAGTAAGATAGTAACGAATCACTTTCGTATAAGTATGTTACGGTATATAATTATATCCCTAGGGATATAACTATATAACGGATTTGTCTATCATACTGCGACATATACAAAACCTGTCAAAACGTCAAACTTACTCCCCAGCTAAAAGTAATTATCTGACGATTGAAACATCGGCCCTAAGTTGTGCAAGACACAAGTTGATCGCCACTTGTTTTTAATTGCAGGCAATACATCAAATGGTAACTGCATCTACAATAAAAAAACATTTTTTATTAACTCTTAATCTTAAGCAACTTGGCGACCCATATGCCTTAACGTACACATCATTACAAAATCTTAATGCTTTACTTCTTCACTTAACTCTTCTTAAAACAAAATTAATATTTAAACACGATGAACGATATGTTTACCTTTTATTATTTATCTATTCATACACGAAATATTTTAAGGGATACATCTATAGGTGGTCAAGAAGCCAAAGAAAAGTAATGAATTTTTTTTTATAAGTTTTACGTTTTACGTAATTATTATAATTGTAATAATGATTGAGACATTTTGCATAAATTTGAAAAAAAAAAGTGCCCGCTTCATTGACAAAAATACTACGTATAAACTAGCGTAATGGATGTTGAAAATAGTAATGAGCTAGTATTTGATACGTGTATCAAGTAAATTGAAATTATTTAATTTAAAAAAAACATCCTTAGTTTTTCTTTTTCTTAATTTATATGGCTTCTTTACCACCTATAGATGTATCCCTTAAAATATTTCGTGTATGAATAGATAGACATTATATTATAGCCAGGCTATACAAATTATTTAGACGTCTACAGACAATTAGGGCAACCTCGTCTCATCATTGCACAGTCCAATAACCTCAATCATTAGGAAGATCGGTGACCGTGTGATTTTATCATCTGGCATACTTCCTTAGTAACCTAGATATTATTTCATGTACATGATAATAATGAGCTGATTCACTATAACATTAATAGGTTGTTCATTGAACAGTAAGTGTCATTATAATAATGTCGTTCATCATCATCATCATTCAGCCGAAAGACGTCCACTGCTGGACATAGGCCGCCCCCAAGCATCGCCACATCGACCGGTCTTGTGTTTCTCGCATCCAGCGGATTCCCGCGACTTTCACCAGATCATCGGTCCTTGTGGGAGGCCTACCCACGCTGCGTCTTCCGGTACGCGGTCGCCACTCCAGAACCTTTCGGCCCCATCGGCCATCCGTTCTGCGAGCAATGTGCCCCGCCCACTGCCACTTAAGTTTGGCAATTCTTCGAGCTATGTCGGTTACCTTGGTTCTCCTGCGGATCTCATCATTTCTGATATGATCACGCAGGGTAACTCTGAGCATAGTCCTCTCCATTGCCCTTTGGGTGACCTTTAATTGTCAATGTCGTTCAGGCTTGACTTTTTCCCAGCTATGTTGGGGTCAACTTCCAGTCTAACCAGATGCGGCTGAATACCAGTATTTTACATGGAGCGACTGCCAGCAGACCTCCGCAACCCAGTTATTCGACAAACGCCGATATCCTAAGGTTGTACCGGTTGTCAGACGTGCGGGCTTCTGACTACCCGTATCGACTGTCATAGGTATCAGTATGGCACCCGGGACAGACGGCTCAACAAGCTCTCCGAGGCAATAAGGTCACCCATCTTCGGACTGACCGCGTCAAACAAAGCTTAACCTTATAAATCATATGTTCTGCCTGATTGACAGTTACCCTCGAGCTCCTCGGCATTATAATAACGTCTCTTATGATGTTTATAGAACAAGGAATCCGTACTTAATATTATAAATGCGAAAGTAACTCTGTCTGTATGTTTGTTACGCTTTCACGCCTAAACCGCTGAGCTGATTTTGATGAAACTTGATACAGAGATAGTCTGAAACCTGGAGAAGGTGTGACGGTGGTAGTGGTGGCGACTAGCGGGGTGCGCCTATAAAAGGGCCGGCACGCTGCACTTCGTCCTGTCTCGCGCCTCAGCAGCCGCTAGTTAAGTCAACCTACACCTATACCTGAAGACCCTGGACTCCTCGTATTGTCATCGAACCACGCCCTGTAAACTAATCTTGTAATAATTGTAAAATATATATTGTATGGTTAAAAGTGTTTTCATTATTCTTATGTAAGTATACTCCTGCTAAACTTCTTAGTAGCTTTCTGATTTTATGTGCACATGCTCGTTAAGGGTTGACTCCTCAAGCCACCCTTAACCCGCTAAGCGTGACAAAGGACATAGGCTACTTTTATTTCTAAGAATACGGAATACACGGTAAACGACTTCCACGCGGGCGGAGCCGCGAGCTACCTCTAGTAAAGAACAAAGGACTTTTCAACTCGAAGGGCCCCACTTCGAGAGCATACCACAGTTACTGAAATTCAATATCACTTTCAAACTTTCTATATGGAACGTCAAACTTTATTTCCTAAAGACAAATAGACGAACTTCTCAGATCCGCAAAACGTCCAAGCACTAAAGTTCACTCAAGTAACGAGAAATTAGAATATAAAAGAAGTTTCGAGAAAAAAAGAGTCTGTATTTGATTTACATCCAAGTTGCAAGTTGTTTGATCAAGTTCAAGTAGTCTGGAAGGTCAAGTTGATACCGGCGACATTTAACTGTGTCTTGAGTGAGTTCGGAGTACCTACTGAAAATGACAGGTAGATGGACTTGTAACGGATTACTCTTTATTATAAATATCTCTTAGCTACATCGTTACTTTATTTGCGTTAGACAACGAAGGGCGGGCTTTTTTGGGGGTCTATTGTAAGTATTGTAAAATAGACGGTCAAAAAAACTAAGTTATTCTAGTCTATTTTAAATAAATGATTTTGAGTTCAACGTATAACATTATAAATGCAATCCTTGAAAGCAGTTTGTTAAGAATCGGCTACTGAATCGATTTCAGCCATTTTAAATGTGCTTTTTTTATAACTTGCTTTTTAAAAATCTGTATTTTAATTGAGATAAATATTATTGAGCCTCATGTCAAGAACATAAGACTGAATTTGAAATGTAGCTAACAATGAAAAGTAATACTATTTTCTTAAATAAACAATATTTAAGGATATAAAAGTAAAAGTACAGTGTATGTAATATGATTATAATGAATATAATAATTGGAGTGCTTGAGTGTTTGCGTTATTCCAATTGCATGATCTATAAAATTGGAGCTCCGATAGAATTTATACGAGAAAACATTAATTTCTGGAACTCAATTTAAATCTAGCGCAATTTCTTCCAGGTTATAGAACACACATCAAAGACTAATAATAATAAATTTTATCCTTTTTATTGCAAACAAGATTTCGCTTGTGACCTCATGAATTAACATGAACGTAAACATTTTTACTACTAAAGAAACCAATATTCTATTTTAATATCAAACTGATATTAAAATATTTTATGACGGTAATTTTCGGTCTAGAAAAATTGGGGCACATAGTTAAAGAACTCATATTTTTGTTGTAAAATTCTCTATAACTGAATTAACAGTTTTCAGCGCTGAAAACGAATCGTTCCGAAAACTGAAAGTTATTGAATAAAACTTATATAATGGCTGTGGATGTTTTTTTATTAATAAAAAACGTACGTTATACTCTATTCAACGAAAGAGTCCTGGGGGCCTACTTCCTAAGTCCGTCAACGAAGTTAGTCGCCCGTCCGAAAGTAGCCCGAAACGTAGAAGTGAACAAAACAAGTGTCAAGTTCAACTTTTCGGACGGGCAAAAACACATCGGTAGTAGTACAACTGTCAAATCGTGTTGTCATTCATTCTTAGTTCGGGCCCCGAAATAATCGTATGTCCGTAGGTGATAGGGAGTAGGAAACGCTCATAACTAAGGCCGAAACCACGGACTTCGTGCTTAGGTGGTAGACTCCCTGACAAAGCGGTAATTTCGTAAATTGTAGCAGTAAGGAGACTGCTATCGAAAAAACGTAAACAACATCATCAAAAGATAAGTTTTTAAACTGACATGGTCACTAACACAATCATTAGAACTTAGAACGGGATATTTAAACTCACAACAAATAATAAACATGGTAAATATCCCGTTCTAAGTTCTAATGAACATCATCAAAAACTGTAAAATACCTTAACTTTATTCAATAAAATTACATGGTAATAATCTTACATTTGGCACTAGCTTCCACACTAGGATTCCCTGTGTCGTGGAAGCTAGTCGAAACTAATAGATACACATACATGTACTTAAACGACACAACAACATAATCGTTCAGGGGTGATTCTATCATTACAGTTATAGCTAATATCGGTATGTCCGGATTGCGAGCAAGGTAAATGTAGTAAATAAAACTAACATAGACTCTCCACCACTGAGAGTACTTGTATTTGGGTTAGTATTAGTAACATGAACTAGATCACAATATAATACTTTACACAATTATTACAAGATCATGAAATAAGGACAAGCTAGTCAGATATAAAAGGTCAGACTTCTTCAGCTGTTCAGCACCGAATGCTCCGCTTCGTCGAATGACCACCGCCTTTATAACATCGGGTGCTTTGATCCATATCGACGACTACCTTCCTTTGTCAACATTGCCCAGTGCTACCCGCTAGCGATAACATACAATACACCTACATATTAAAGGCTACAAAGGGTCATACATAAATAACATAAAGACTAACATACATATCAAAATAAATTCACATACAATAAATATAACTTAATCACGCACTAATGTTCGCTTTATTATCCACTTTTTTTTTAATATTTAATATTCTTTGAATGCTAATGTTTTGTAGAGAAACGCAAGGACTCACGTTAAAAATGGTATAGTTAGTATGTTAGGTATACAAGAAAAAGACAAAATATATTGTGCAAAGCAGAAGTTTCCAACAGCTTATCAATTAGCTTCCCCTTTATGAGCTTGCCAGCCACTTAGAAAGAAAATGACATTGAAAACGTATAATGTAGACTCTACAGATAAGCATTTTATTAGGTCAAGGTTACACAAGATTACGCAACAAGCGATGAATCCTCTTCTTCTGAAATGCCAACCCGCCTAATATTTAAAAAAAGTTTATCCTTTACTCAGAGCCCAACTGAGGCAAAATGACTTTATGTTTACATTAGTACGAGGCCGTGGGGATAGAATATTTAATTTTTAATGGTACCTACTGTCCAGCCAGATGCCGTAATGAATACAAAAAGGATTTATGACGCCCTGCCTAGCATCATATCACTTATCTAGTCTGTTTTAAAATGTACGACAAAAGCCAGGCTTTTAAGGAAATGGCTTCAAGCGCAGATGTTTGTAATAATTTTAAATCTCACAATTTATAAAAGCAGCCGAGACATTTTTGAGACGATAAAAAGGTTTTATTTGTTTCCATGTTTGTTGTGGGATGGGTATTATGCTGTTTTATTAGGAGAAAATGCGATGAAATAACACTACATACCGATATTTTTTTAAATTATCTTTGATTTATGATTTAAACGCAAAAAATGTTAAAATAAAATAACTAAAATCACTGATTTTAATATGAGCAGTAAAATTAATAACAAGGTTTTAAGCATATTGTTTAACTTTATACTGGCCACTACACGGAGAAAAAAGTAAAACGCCATTAAAGATTTATTTTTAATCTTTCTTTTATTTAATTTAAATGGCTTTACCAATGTTTTTATAGAAAATATGGCCAAGTATTGTTTAATTCACCACAATAAAACCTCTATAGAGTTTTTTTAGACATTTGATACTCATTTAAAAATAAACTTTGTACTTAGATCAATAAATAAATTGTAGTAAATTATTTTACACTTTATTACTCAGTTTGGACTGATATTATTATTTTCTGTTTATTGTAATATTAGACGAATGAATTCGAATTATTAAGTAGGTGGTAGGTACGTTAGGAACACGTTATTGTTCAAATTCTAATACTTACACTATTTTGATATATCTAGTAATTATCAAGCCAGTCGTCTGGAATATCACAAATTATCCACAGTTTGCTATTATTTAGAATAGATATTAATATCAACTATAGTAGCAGTATCTATACTAATAATATCTATACTAATATTATAAAGAGGTAGAATTTGTTTGTTTGTTTGTTTGTTTGTATGTAGGAGGTAATCTCCGAAACTACTCATCCGATTTCAAAAATTCTTTCACCAGTAGGAAGCTACGTTATCCTTGAGTGCTATAGGCTATATTTTAGGATAAAAAATGTAAATTTACGCGAGCGAAGCCGCAGGCAAAAGCTAGTAATATTATAAAGAGGTAGAATTTGTTTGTTTGTTTGTTTGTATGTAGGAGGTAATCTCCGGAACTACACATCCGATTTCAAAAATTCTTTCACCAATAGGAAGCAACGTTATCCCTGAGTGCTATAGGCTATATTTTGGGATCAAAAAATTATAAATTAACGCGAGCGAAGCCGCGAGCAAAAGCTAGTTTTAGATAAAGGAAGAATGCCATGAGTTGTGAATAGGTACATTAAACATCTTCATGTAAGTCTCTCCAAAAAATTAAAAGTCATTGACATCTTGTATTCAAATGGAGCAATGAACTTTAAAGTATGTCCAGCACGGACCATTGTGTATACGAGTGCTCTAAAATGCTACGCTACTTAAATCTTTCTATCTGTAGACTAAATACTATCTATCGGACCAAACATCAAAATTGTTTGTAATAAATAACAGTTCGCCAACATGTCGCCCACAATCAAAATAATTGGGTTATTTCGATGCAACCACACTTCAATGTATTATGTCATCCGTCGAAATTCAATCGCTAATTGTCCGTCACATACCGTGCATACCAAATTACTATTTACTCTCAACATTTTCAATGTAAAATAAACCTTAAGTTACTCACTACAGAGACGAGATTAATTTGTATCATTCCTAAGCAATCAATCGCCAACTGCAGAATATTTTGAGCAAATATGTCGCCGAAATCGCCAATTTAAACGATTGTAACAAAGTAGATATAAAATAAATGTTAGGAGCATTTGTTAGCTTTGAAACAATGTCAGTATGGTTGCAAGATAGTGGCCAGTTAGTCATGCTCAGACCAGAATTTTTGATTCACAAATAATTATTATTCATTAAATTCATGAGATAAGTGCCTGTGATTAAGTATTGTAACTAAAAATTGTTTATACGATGTGTGAGATAGAAGTTCAAAAATGCGGTAGGCAGTGTTTTTTTTTTTTAAATAGTCCTGTGAATACGTTTAAACCACACAGTTGAGTAAATAGCTTATAAAAGTGACATTACTTCATAACATTTTCATCTCTCTGAAGTAAGTAAACGATTTAGTAGTATTCATTTTGTAATTAAAAACAAACGAGGCTGTATGTAGATATGCTGTGTCTTTCAGAAAAAAAGCACTGGCAGCTTATAAATTCCTAGAAGATAGTTCCATTTTCAAAATTTGAAGCATTATTTAGAAAAACAAAAGATAGTTGGATAAAATTAATTTCCCCGCCCAAATTAATTTTGTTTTACGTACGTTTTATTAAATAATAAAATAAGTTTAACGTAGATAGTAGATTTTCATCTCGCTTGTTCTATTAAAATTCATAAGCGCATTTACGTCATAGTTATCAAATTAATTAATATTCATTGATATATAAAGTAATATGCATATTTGATCGCAAATAGTTTTGTGTACATTGTCACCGACTGCGACCGTGTTTGTTGTTTTATTATTTTGGTTCCTTTTTTATTAATTTTGCAATAATATACGGACTTGAGCTGCCAAAAGAACTCAACAGTGTAAAGTGTGTAGTGAGTTTCAGTGTCTATTATAAGTTTGTAATAAGTTAAATAGACCTTCTGGGATAGTTCGGTCAACGAAAGTGTTTCGTAAACGTAATCGGTCTATCGTGTCAAGGTAACTTGGTGTCTCCTTTAAACCTACACATGGCTGAATTTGGCCACGTGTCAAAATTAATGTATAACTTTTTTTTTTCTTTAACCCCTTGCTCTTTTGAAGTCTGTGTGTGTGACCACGGAAAACAAATATTACTAAAATGGGTTTCCAATCATAAGTATAGTTTGTATATTACACTTAGGAGCAATTAATCCGGGTCACCATAATAAACCTTAAGATCTCGGAAACATTGTTTCATTGTGTCGGAAAAGTTTGCTGCAGTGGCTAAGCGATTGCTGGCTTCTGCGCTACGGGTCGTGGGTTCGATTCCCACACGGAACAAAAATTTGTGTGGCCTACAGATGGTTGTTGCGGCTCTGGGCGTTTGTGTATGTGAGATTTGTGTCTGTAAACGCACCCACGATACAAGAGAAATCTTAGTGTGGGGTAAAGTTTTATAAAAAAAAATTGTTTAACATTTTAACACGTTCAGTGCCGGGTGCCCTCCGGGAGGATACCCTTTAGTTGCGTTCACGATGCCGGGTGCCCTGTTGGAGGGCTCATTTCAAATGTAGGTTTTTCTTAGAAAATACTCCGTCATAAAACCAACCACAAGACTCCCTGAAAACACTACTATTACTACGTAGTAGCGTTGTTTCATGACGCTGTTTTTAACCTAATGCCAAGAACCCTCCTCGAGGGTTCACTCTTAGCGCAAACGTAATGCCGAAGACCCTACCTGAACGTCCACTAGCAATATGTATAGTGTCAGCGATAAGACCGCCATTGTATCCTTCAATGTATGTTATTGTTTATGAGCTGTGTTACAATTTGGTGTACAATAAAGTATATTCTATCTATCTATCTATCTGTCTATGTATGGCGATATGGCATAAATGAGCTTTATGAAAAGTGTGGTGGACTCGAATGTGTTAACGCAACGAGGGTTCCTGGCATTAGGTTAAAAACCTTGAAAAATACGCTACTAATACGTCGTAAAATAGATGTTTGATTGTTTCATGACGGTGAATTTTCCAAGAAAAACTTGCATTCAAAATGAGCCTTCCACGAAGGCACCCGGCATAGCGAATGCGACTAAAGGGTGCCTTCCTGGAGGGCACCCGGCACTGAACGTGTTGACATTGTATTTTTTATGTTGGTGATCCGGATTCGTTGCACCCGAATGTATAGGTACTTGACACGAATATAATTAATGAGTCCAATCTACTATTATTTATTCTGTGTGCAATCCTGATAATAAGGCCACACGCTACGAAAATATCTTGTTTTAAATAAACTTTCACAGTTTATCTAAATATTTATATCTAAAGGCCCATTTAGATGGAGAGAGTTTCTCGAATCGATGATACGATTATCGAAAGAACATTTAAAAAGTTTCTCCGTGTAAACATTCACGATTATCGCCCTTCCCCTTGGGCGACAATTGCCTCGCAATAGAATATATCTGTCTCCATGTAAACAGAACTTAATCACTGAACTCGAATGGCAAAACTCGCACTCAAAAACGGTTCATACCGATTTGTACGATACTCGTATGAACTTGAAAAATGTCATACGAGATCGTGTTTATACAAGTCGAGAACTCGTAAGCAAGAATCTTCTTACTATAATTTTCGCTGTGTAAACAGTCACAGTAATTTATCGCCTAGCGAAAAATTACTTGCGAATCTCGTATGACATAATCGTAGGCGAGAATTTAGTTCTTGCCTATATGTAAACATTATGATACAATAATCTTATGGCGATTATTGCTTGCGATAGTAGCATACGATTTCTCGCCAAGAAACGTTCGAGAAACTCTCTCCATCTAAATGGGCCTTAACAAATTACATTTGTTTCGTGTTATCAATAACACTTCTTCTTTCTTCTGCAGGTCACAAAACAAACTGGACATGACGACTGACAACGCACTCAATTCTCAACGGTAAGTCTTAGTATTAAAGTCCATATTCCCTTATGTTAAACCATGTAGAAAACTGTAGCACGGTTCAACGAAATGTTTCACATTAAATTGAACGAAGTTTATGTGACAATAAAGTTACAAGTCCGAGAAGGCCTTCAAATGCAGACTGCAACCGCAGACCGCAAGTCACGTTGGTTCGTATGAACCAGTAGTGTCGCTTGTCTACAGCTGTCATCTGCGGTTGCAGTTTGCGGTCGCCGTTGGAATACTACGTTTAAGGTGTGCACCTTAAAGGTGTTATTCGGACGGCGAGTTGCGGTCTGCGGATGCAGTCTGCAGTTTGCAGCCCGTCTCGGACTTGTACCTTAATCCTGAACGAGCATGTTCATTGAATTAAATCATACAACATAGTAGTGACAGCCTCGTTGTAGAACGCTTGCCTTCCATGCAAGAGGGTCTGAGCTCGATTCCGGGTCGCATCAACTGACTTTTTGTATTCATATACGGATATTTGTTTATGACTTGCGTTAACGGTGAAAGAAAACATCGTGTGGAAACCTGCACATCTGAGTGTTCGTTCACACAGAGGTCCGTTTTACAGGTCCGCTGTATACGTTTTTATTCGGTGATGACGTATGTAGTTGTATGAGCGAGTTCACACACACAACATTATTAAAATACTGATCCGTTTTATCGGATCGTAGCCACGTGAGGCGTGACACAGAGAAACGGTTACCGTACCATTTACAGAAATGCGGTGTGAATCACTTCCAGTATCGACGGATCCATTAAAAACGATCATGAAAATACGGATGTTCTGTGTGAACGAGCTCTGAGAGGGGTCCAAAAAGTTCTCAACGGTGTTTGTACTCTGCCAACCTGCACCAGTAGACTATCACCTTACTATAGAAGTTCAGTTTCAGTGTAGTTGCAATTAAGTTTCAGTTTAAACAAGGATTTTCGTATTCTCTTAAAATAGTAGGTGATCGTTGTCAAATACCTACGCTCGTCACTGCAACTTGATCGGCGCGTTATAAAATTACGTGAATAAGCCTACAGGCTGGCGTGGTGGACTAAAGCTCAATTTGTAATATTGTCGCGAAACGGAATAGAACGGAAGCGTCAATATCGAACCGTAGCGCGAGAAGACACGCGAATTCGCGAGAATGCTCGAGAATTCTCAATATTTCCTAGACGCTTGACGTCGCGCTGCGACTCTCCCTTCGTGCCACTTCCCACAGATGGCGCCGACAGTAGCTACGGGAATCCTCGAGAATGCGCGAGAATTCCCCGGATGACGGGCGACCTCTTTTTTGGCTCGTATCCAGTTTGTGCGTTTCATAATTAACATAAAACTCATTTTACTATGTATAATTTCGTTACAAAAATTCACTTCCATTCTGTTGCGCGGCAATATAAATTAAGTACGAGTTCGTAAGCGACTGCAGACAGCAGCAGCTGACGACGTGGCGTTGCGACATGCCGCAGCGACACGTCGTAGCGTCATGTCGCTGCAGTCATGATTCCGAACCCAACTGCAAATGGCTGCAGCAGACGGCAGCGCCGTATTCCAGTTAGTTCTGAATGTTCCGTGAGAGAAGATGGCTGCACTGTTTGGGACTAGCGATCGCGATTTACTTTTGTATCTTTTGTTTTTGTGAGATGCATCGTAAAGTGCAGAATATTGGGCCACCTGGTTTATCAGTTTTTCTTCCTAGGAATTGGAAAAACTAATTTTTGAGAAAGATCAACGTTTTGTCGCTCCAGCGTCGGTCCCACTACTGATTTGCGGTCGGGCGACACGTCATCTGCGATCGTGCGACGTGTCGCTACCTGCGGAAAGTATTTCATAGAGATATATACAAACTAGTGTCGTAGCGACACGTCGCCTGTTGTAGCTGCTGTCTGCAATCGGCTACGAACTCGTTCCTGCGTAACCCCTTCTCATTCTGAGAAGAAGCCCGTGCTCAGAAGTTCGATAGTAACGGTATCATGCCATGTCTAACAGTGAACTACGATAAGCAATGATGATACATTATTGACCTCAATTTCTCTTTAAGTAAGATTGGCGGTATACATGATTCTGACGTAATTCCTAAGACATGACCTTATAAATTGGTTGATGTGTCATTTAATTTGCCAGAACTGCTCTGGTTGCGGACGGCTAGTCAGATTGGTGACAATTGGCTCAGCAATTGACCTTATCAACTGTGAGCCAGTTCATTTAGGCCTTAACCAATATTTACTAGATGTATCTGGCTAATAGAGCAATTTTGAATTTTGGAACGATGACACCCGAAAGTAGGCTAATAGCCGATTCATAATATGATTTATCTGAGCGTTATTGGTTAAAATAAAGATTATTATGCAAGGTTAGTTAGAAGGGGGGTACCTACTAATCTGCGGGCCACTTAAAGTATCACCGATGATCGTTTTAAAGCAAGTGTTAACATTTCAAAATTCAATAATTTTTATTTCCAACATGATTATTAATTTAGTGTTTTCAAAACTTCTTCATCCCTGATTTAGTTACGAATTCAGAAAATGAAGCTTCTAATTTGTGACTCGAAATATTACCCAAAATGTAAACACAACTGATCATAGCTAAGAGGATAGATAGATTTTAGTGTATTTTTTATGAAATCTTTGAACAGTTATTTAATTTTCTCTTAAACTATTGACTTTTGGGGAAAGTTGTAGAACAAAACTTATTCATTATTACGTGTACTTTAACACCCCTTCCGATAAGTATCCCCTTTCCGACTAACCTTGTATAATGAATCAAAAACTTTGCATAGTAGACTCTCCCTTAGGATAGTAGCTCTATCACAGATAAAATTAGCTTACGCATCTATTTATATGACAAGATTGGCAATGAAAAATGCTGCTATTGGTAAGCAAAACGATTCGTTTTTGGCCATAGGAACCGGGCCTAACAAAATTATAAGGATAACTGTCGGCTTTTCCCTAGACTTTTGTTAATAATAATATGTTGAGAAACTTGCCATAGCATGGCATAGTATAATTTTAGACATCTTCTAGTAGGTAGAAGAGTTAAAGGTTCGTAAAGACGTATTGAATCGTTACGTTACATTCAGACGTAAAGAATAGCACTAACTCATCTCTTCCCATGGGTGTCGTAGAAGGCGACTAAGGGACTCACTAGAGGTTGGGCAGCAGCGTTCCCTGGGTACTTTAAAAACCATACTGCGATCGCCAACCCGCCTGCCAACCGTGGTGATTATGGCAAACCCCCCCTTAAAGAGTTGGGGGAGGCCTATGTCCAGCAGTGGACGTCTTTCGGCTGAATGATGAAAGGTTCGTACTGCAAACGTTTAGATACTTGTTAAAACCGTGACTAGCGTCAAACTCCATACATAATAAAGTGTATAAGCCCTGTAGGCCTAGCACGAATATTTTGACGTATAATAACGTAAACGTAACGTTAATGTGAGTGAATTTTAAATCAAAAATACAACTATTCTATTGCATTTTAGTTTAAATTTATGCAACAGCCATAATTTGTATCATACATAGATATGAATAAAGTTTTCAATTCGATTTAATATTATGTGCGAAACGAGTATTTCCAATTCAAAATTCACTCGCGTTGACGTTACGTTTACGTTACCAAACGTCACAACATTCGTGCTAGACCTACTGTTTAGTCTAACCCTTTAACCGCTCCAGTCGGATATATCCGACAATTTTATTAACCTTTATACGAACGGAAACGGATGCAAATAAGTATATCCGACGTGGGCGAAATGGATACGAATTTTTGTGTTGGATTTATCCGACTGGAGCGGCTAAAAGGCTAAACAACTGTTAAACATTATTTTGAGGTAAGATAGAAGGTGGTCTACTCTAACCTGATCGCTTTACGGTATTTAGTGTGTTGAATCGAACATCGTAAATATTTTTCTGTTCTTCCGATTTGTCATTATTAAAAAGTTACTTTCTAGGATATAAATCTCTACAGGGTGTTAACGAATTCGTTTAATTCCTTAAAACCACATGATTACTACTGGTGTAGACAGACCCAGCACGGGATTTAGCTTGATTAAAAATAAAAAAATAAAATTCTTTTTTTTTTCATGCGGCTTTGTTACCGATCGTATCTAAACCACCTAATAAGGACTCAGTAAAAAAATTTTTTTTTTTTTTGCAAAAAAATAATTTTATTTTTGTGAACATTTCGATGCCACGCATAAATTAATGAAAGTACGGCGAGACGGCTGGCAGGCACGACTAACGCGATATCGCTCTTTGCAGTCAGATAACTCAAGGCTCTAAAAAGACTCAGAATTTAGAAACCAAAAATTTTTTTGAAATTTTTTTTTTGGTTGAATTTCAAAAATTCCCATTTAGGGTTAATCTGTGTCACCAGTAGATCACGTGGTTTGAAGGAATTACACGATTTCGTTAACACCCTGTATATTCAGTTCGAAATTTTCAACTCATTTTAATTTATTTTTTGCTGTACCTACCTATTTCGATGCTTTTCTTTTTAACCCAAAGGTTGACTGGTAGAGAATGCCATATGGCATTAAATCCGCCTTATGTACCACCGTAGTACATAGAAGTATTTATTTATTTAAAATTTATGCAACAAAAAGGTACAAAGGCGGACTTAATGCCTTAGGCATTCTCTACCAGTCAACCAAAGGTGGTGAAGAGATATCAAGGCAGGTGCAAATTATTGTACGACAATAAAACGAGAACAATTGAGTTTAAAAAAAAAAGAACTCAAAGCAATTACACAAATAAATTTAAATGTACACAAGTACAAAATAATTAAAATTCTCAATACTTATATGTATATGAATAATTTTCTATATAAAATCCTATACATAAAACACACATAAATATTTATATACCTATATAGGTACATATAAAATACATACCTTATGAAAAGAATAGAAAGGAGAAGGAGTAGAAGTATAAATAAATAAATATTCCAATTCTTTACAGGGTGTTCAAAAAATCATCCCCAAACAACAAGCTGACGCTGTACCTAGCGTCACGCGACCTGGTGGTGGAAAATGGCGCCATCGACAGGATCCAGGGAGTGCTACACGTGGAACCTGAGTACTTGGAGAATAAGAAGCTGTATGGACAGGTCACACTGACTTTCAGGTGAGGCATTAGAGATTTATTATACAGACTGCTGAATTCTGGATGAATCGTCTTAGCAGTCTCGAAGTTTTTGTTTCTTCACGTGAGATATACAGGCTGAAATTGTAAACACTCAACAAACCGAAATGGGAGATTGTACTTATCACTATGAACAACTTTTACTATGGGACCAAACCTGAAATCGCGAAAAAAAAAAACAGATGTTCACCACATTTATGTTCGTATAACTCGGTAAAATGTAGGGAAAAGCAGATTTTAATGTTATGAATTACTTTACTAAGGTACATCGCCTACGGCTTTGATGCTAGCTCATTTTAGTTTCTGGAAACTAAATAATTTAATCATTAAACAAGTTAGACTCATATTTTGGCAAGGAGATGTATTAAAATAAGCAGCTAGTTTGCTTCCAGTGATTCATCACAGTATAATGCAACTAGGAACATGAAAGGTCAATCAAGATGAGCTGAAACTCTACTCGAAGTAATGGTTCAAAAGATATTCGTAACTTGAAAGGCCTTTTTCGTCTAATGTAATATGAAATGGAGTATTCCTGTCAAATGTATCTGGCGAAAGCGACCCAGACCAGTCTATTAAAAAAGAAAGAAAATGAAATGTGCGTGTTGAGGTGACGCACATTACCACCAAATATGTATTAATAAATAAAATAACATTAAAAAAAGTAAAAACCTACTTCAAAAAAAAAAACAAAAAAGAGTAAAATAATTACCATATTATAAAACTAACAGTTTCAGAAGTTCGGTGTTCGGGTTCGATGCCTTCAATTTGGTTCAGTGTAAAATTGCACCGACGACTTCTGAAACTGTTAGTTTTATAATATGGTATTTATTTTACTCTTTTTTGTGTTTTTTTTTAGAAGTCGGTTTTTACTTTTTTTTTAATGTTATTTTAATTTTCTATTTTAAGTGACACAAACAATACACAAACATGCAATTACAGCAATCCCGGGTAATTTGCTTTTATCCATTGAAGAGTTCCATTGTCAATTTGTGAGGGTCTTCATGAAATCTTCACCAAATTTAAATGGGACCATCTCGGGAGAATATTCTTTAAAACAAAAAAATAATTTTACAAATCCGTCAATATACAGGGTGTTAACGAATTCGTGTAATTCCTTAAAACCACATGATCTACTACTGGTGTAGATTGGCCCCGCACGGGAATTAGCCTGATTAAAAATCAAAAAATAAAAATCTTTTATTTTCATGCGGTACGGTTAAGTGATCGTATCTAAACCACCTAAAAAGGATTCAGTAAAAAAACAAGATTTTTTTTTTGCAAAAAAATTATTTCATGCGGTTGAACATTTCGATGCCACACATAAATGAATGAAAGCACGGCGACGCGGCTGGCGGGCAAGACTAACGCGATATCGCTGTTTGCAATAAGTTGACTCGGAGCTCTAAAATGACTCAGAAATAGAAAACGAAGATTTTATTTTCGTTTTTTTTTTCAGTTGATTTTCAAAAAATACCTTTTAGGGTTAATCTGTGTCACCAGTAGATCACGCGGTGTGAAGGAATTACACGAATTCGTTAACACCCTGTATGACGGAGATACGCTCGAACATACATTACTAAAAAAATATATATATAAACATCCGAATTAAGAACCTCCTTCTTTTTGAAGTCAGTTGAAAATAGAAAAGAAAGCAACAAAAAAAAAAACAGAATAAAAGTTTTATTTGGGAAAGTATGCGTTAAATCCAAGCAATATCGCTCAGCATTTTGCTATAGTACATGCACAGAGCATAGCCACACTGCTGGTTTTCAGCAAAAGCCGGCGTCGAAACAATAACATCGACCGGTGTGGCCGGAAGTGTATGAAGTAATCTTGATCCCTAGCGTGAGCTCTTTGATCACTAGCAAAGCCAAATTTTGTTTTGAAAAGCTCGTTCATTCGTTCCGCCTAGCATTTTCCCAACTATTTTTGGGTCAGCTTTCAATTTAACCAGATGCGGCTTAATACTATTAGGTATTTTACATGGAGCGACTCCAGTCAGACCGCCGCAACCCAGTTACTGGGGGCTTACTATGACCTCTTATGAAAACGTTCAAATGCCAGCCAGTCAACTTCCGTTCAAAAGCAGGCCTGCTTCAGAATCGCTAAAAATCGTACCATGACAGTACTAAAGGTGAACAACTATTGAACCAAGTTGAACGGTAATGCTTGTTCATGGTACGAAAAGTCTATACAAAAAAAAGGTGAAAGGATTTCGTAAACGTGAACGTAGCAGGCCTGCCACAGGTCTGCTCTAACGATGACATAGTACAAAAAGCAGGGCAGTTCAACTTCCAGGCAACTTCTGTCCTGCTTTAAGAGGTCATAGTAAGCCCCCTGGGCAATGTCGATATCCTAAGGTTAGACCGGTTGTCAGACATTTGGGCTTCTGACTACCCGTAATAATTGTCATAAGTATTCGTATGACCCGGGACCGACGGCTTCACGTACTCTCCGACGCACGGAGGAGTATCTATGTGTAACGAATGGTCACCCATCCACAGATTGACCGCGGCAAGCGCAGCTTAACCTCGGTAATCATAATATGATCCCCGCGGTTACATAATAGCCCGGTATAGATATAAATACTAAAATAGTCTCTCACTTCAATAACACTAGCCAGTCAAGGCTAAGAGAGAAATAAACCTGAATTCCTAAAATCTACGTAGGTAACTAACAATTTATAACATTTAATTTTGGGAAACGTAGTAATTACATGATAACTAAATAAATTAACATAGTTAAGCTAACAACATCGAGCCAGTAAAAGCTTAGTTTGTTTATAGCAAACTACTCGTAATTTAATACAAGATAAATTATATTGTTGGATAATAATTAACAAAGTACGCAAATTGAACTTGCTTATTTTGTTAGCTTAGTTGGATCTATTATCTATTTAAGCTTAAATGGGTAATAGATCCAACTAAGCCTAATACTGAGCACGAGTTTTTCGAAGTTGTGTACTTGACGTATTCGTTTCACTATCGACGAATTTGTATGGGAATTTTACTAGCGTCTCGTGTATTTGGAACTAAACAATATAAAATTTGTCGATATCGAAATGAATACGTTAACTACAACTACACGATTTCGCAAAAACTCGTTTTCTGTTTAAAATAATAATCGGCTCAATCTCTGAAATAAAAATTGATTTCTCTGGTCTCTAAAATTTCAAACCTAAATATTTCCAAAACTGCTAAAATCGAGGCCAATATAAAAATAGGCTTATTTAGACACCTTATTTTCGAAATAAAAATACGGAACAATCAATATACTTATACCTAAAATGCACCAGAGATAACAAGCAAATACGCTGATTTTGGAGATCATCCCAATTACTGCCACAGAATATGTTTCAGCAAAACATATTTTTCTAACTTGTAACTGTAATAACCACTATTCAATAAGTATCTATTCAAAAACTATGTTCGCCTACAAACATAAAAAAGTTTGTCAAATAATTTGTACATGGGAGGCATATTGCCAAAAATCCGAAATGTTTACTTGGAAAAGTAGCTTAAAGTTTTTTATAACTCATAAGTTTCCCTGAAACCTTCTCATACTTGACATCGAAGTTTTCACTCATGAGTTGTTTGTATTAGACGTCTATTGAGATCCTGTCTTATCGTAATTTCCTGACGCACAAAGATAGAATGTCGTAAAATGTATTGCTATAGGTTCACTCATCTAGGAACTGTAAATGACACAACAACATAATCGTTCAGGGATGATTCTATCATTACAGTTATAGCTAATATCGGTATGTCAGGATTGCGAGCAAGGTAAACACAGTAAATAAAACCAACATAGACTCTCCACCACTGAGAGTACTTGTATTTGGGTTAGTATTAGTAACATAAACTAGATCACAATATATTACTTTACACAATTATTACAAGATCATAAAATAAGGACAAGCTAATCAGATATAAAAGGTCAGACTTCTTCAGCTGATCAACACGGAATGCTCTCGCTTCATCGAATGACCACCGCCTTTATAACCTCGGGTGCGTTGATCCATATCGACGACTACCTTCTTTTGTCAACATTGCCCAGTGCTACCCGCTATCGATAACAGGACTAATATCTTTGCCTGTAGACAAATGGCAATCGATGATCGCTAGAGAATAGAAAGATGTACTGGATTGACATAAGTTTTCGACCGGTCAAGCGATCTGTTATGTCATTTCTATACATTTAATTGGCGTTTCTATTCTCTAGCGATCATCGTTTGCCATTTGTCTATAGGCACTGTTCTATCTGTTGATGACCGCTGCGCTGTCTTGTAATAGGTATGGTCCAGACATTTTATTTGCATAAAAGCAAACAAACATTTGATAGTAAAATATTCATTTTACTACATCATCGCTTAACATGTGACCACTTAATCAAACTAGAGCCTATTCAAAGAAAAAAATAACTTTTAGAACAGTTTAAAAATGTATTTTTAAACGGCGGAAGAATAATGTAATTCTAAAAATGTGGTCCTGTTTACATTGAATGTCTATGAATGGATCTTAAAGCAAAATAGCAAAATGAATGTTTCACGATTAAAGGATTGTGTACCATTTATGCAAAATTTTTATTACCGTATATAAATAAATGACACGAGAAAGTGTGATAAAGTAGAACATTATTTTAGTAATTAAAAATGAATCCGTTTCCCTTTGTCAGTTGCTAATTAAAACACCATTAGGCAAAATAATTTGAGCAATACAATTGTATTAAGTCGTGCTCAAGGAAACGACACAGTAATCGTATAAAGAGAGATCAAATATCTAGATCAAGAAAGTATTAAAGATTTACTTTGCCCCCATTGGCTGGATACCTTTCAGATCTCGCCAATAAACTGCCCGGTTAGGTAAAAACGGTCTGCAAGGACAACCTACAAGCAGATCAAAAGAAAAAAGAAAAAAAAAACTAAAGATTTATGATTGGGATTTCTTGAATCTTCTATCTATTTGAAACTGTTTACGCAAATCGTATTAGAGATCGGATTAATAAAAATCGCTGAAAACATAGCTTGTGTACTATCCGAGAAATCGGTCATAGATTTTCTTTTCATCGTTTGGAATTTTGTCAGTCGGCCAAAAATAATACCTATATCGTAGTTTTTTTTTGTGATTTCTGTGCTATGCAGTGCGGAGTGTCATAGGCACAGAATAGAAAGAGCTTTGTAGTCAAAGGTCTACGTTCGCCGACAAAGATCGGGCATCGATATCCCCGATTCCATTGATCGTCGACAAAAAACGACAAAATCCTTTACTTGCAGACAAAACAAGAAAGAAATGGAGGAACATTAGAGCAGTCAAATTAGGTTGAACTAAAATTTTCAAACAGATTTAGCAGTCACCTCAGCATATGCCGCTGCAAAACGTGGTAATGCTCAACACAATTAAGAACGTCATTGTCATCATTCCGAAGTTAAGAATACAGACGTTTAAAATACCAATTATGATAATGAAATCCCAAACTATATCACTCCCATCAAGCAATGAGACAAGAATAAAAACAATCTGAAACTCTGCCCAGGACAATAATGATTTGTTAAAATAATGTTAAGCTTATTCGAATATTCACTTACTAACGTAACGTAAGATGAGCCAGGACTCATAGCTGTCATTTCGTAAATTGTAACCGTAAGGAGACTGCTATCGAAAAAACGTTAACGACATCATCAAAAACAGTACAATATCTATATTATCCCAGTTTTGCTTTTCTTTTTATGGTAACATTTTGTAGAGAAACGCCAGGACTCACCTTACGATGAAAAGGGTATAGTTTAAATTTAGTTAGTGTGCCACAAAAACGGCACCATTATCGATCGTCTACGCTTACCGTAACGGAAGGTAACACAATAAATTATCGAGGCTTACCGTTTAAAAGGAAACCAGCGACACGTAAAAGCTTACATCCGGTGCCATAATACCCTAAGGATTTTAACGCGATAATAGTTAGTTTGAAGTTGAGAAAAAATATAAAACGCCATATTTGATGCTCGGCGAAGCACGTCATCCCTTTTAACGATAAGGTTTTATGGAGATAATTTGCATGGAATAATCCTCGTAATTTTATCGCTGACAGAGAAAATGTGATCTCTAAAAAATATACTTTTCTTCTAATAAAAGTGAACAAGATATGTCTGGTGTGTTTTACTGCTGTCCATGGGTATTATTATGTCATTTAAGGACATTCCATAAAAAAAAATAGTAAAGAGAAACCATTAAGGCTGTATTTTATATTCTTCATCCGATATTTTCATGTTTATTGCAAGTGACCGTGCGAATAAAGTTTGGAACTTCGGAACTTATAATTTTATTTGACAAGTTATGCCAGCGTAAGTATGGATTCTATCAAAGTTATACAGAATTTACAGTAAATATTTCTTATCTGATCTTTAAGTATGTCTCATCTGCGGATAATGTAGTGGACTGCAACATTACTACTTAAAGGTTTGTTAATCTTATGTATTATATCCGAAAGGGTGTTAAAGTACCCTCGGTAATGAACAACTTTTGTTCTACAACTTTTTCCAAAAGTCAATAGTTTAAGAGAAATAGGTGATCAAAGATCTCAAAAAAAAGCGCTAAAACCTATCTACCTATCCCTAATTATGATCAGCTGTGTTTACATTTTAGCTCGTATTTGGGCTCATGAATTAGAAGCTCCATTTTCTGAATTTGTAACTAAAACAGGGATAAAGAATTTCTGAAAAACTAAAATAAAAAACATTTTGCATGGAAAAAAATCTCGAATTTTGAAATTTTAACACTTGCTTTAAGACCGTCATCAGTGATACTTTATGTGGCCTGCGGATTAGTACCCCCTTTCCGACTAACCTTGTATATTTTTCTATAAAAGAATCTGCCACCAATTATATGTTTTATTTCGTTTGATTTACAAACCTACATACGTTTCATCGTAATATAAAGAAATTATTAGGAATCCTACTATCAAAGAATATTATAGATTCAACATCATACAGACTGTTATAACCGTAAATCGTTCGTTATGAATGTTTGAAGCTCTCCACGTTTATAGAGAATCAATACCTGAATGTAGAAACTTTATAAAAGAAGGTTTATTACGTGTCTGAGTCGTCTTTTGAGTCATTTAGTCATGTAACGTTAAACTGCTACTTAAAGATAAAGTACTTTTTAAAGAACTTAATATAAATGATGGAATGCGGCTTTACTTTGTAGAAATCCATGACATACAAATTCCGCTGAACATTGTTCAGCGGAATTAAAGCTAGATATTGTATTCATTATAAAAATAGTGAATCGGGTCTTCTCGCGTAACAAACTTTAAGAGGCACAAAATACCTTTTATCCCGACGTTTCGGCCGAATTTCACCGGCCGTGGTCACGGGTAGACTGAAGTGGCGGAGCAGTTGTCATCTTCGTGAAGCAAGGGCATTTTCATCTACCCTCACTTGATCTTGATTTTTTATAAAATTACTGTCGGTACTTCGACACACCACACTAACGACGTCTTTACACTCGCCTAAACCGTCCCGTTGACGATAACACTTGCTGATGACCGGATTCCATGATGTTGATAGTTTGTATCCATCTTCCCGATTGAAATTCTTGTATTTCTTAATTTCAATCGCTTCACGTACAATTCTGGGATAATAGTGACGATCGGTGGAGAGGATTTTTGGACTATGTAATTCTATCCAGTGATTGGAACCGGACTCCAGAAGATGCTCGGCTATTGCGGACTTATTTATCTGGCGGTTTTTGACTGCGGCGATATGTTCCTTAACCCGTTCTGCGATCGTTCTTTTGGTCTGCCCGATATAAGAACTACCGCAACTGCAGTCAATCTTGTAGACGCCAGGTGTCTGAAGAGGAATAACATCCTTTGGAGTACGCAGTTGCCTTGATACCTTGGAAAGAGGACTATATACAGTCTTAATGGCGTATTTCTGTTACATAGTCCAAAAATCCTCTCCACCGATCGTCACTATTATCCCAGAATTGTACGTGAAGCGATTGAAATTAAGAAATACAAGAATTTCAATCGGGAAGATGGATACAAACTATCAACATCATGGAATCCGGTCATCAGCAAGTGTTATCGTCAACGGGACGGTTTAGGCGAGTGTAAAGACGTCGTTAGTGTGGTGTGTCGAAGTACCGACAGTAATTTTATAAAAAATCAAGATCAAGTGAGGGTAGATGAAAATGCCCTTGCTTCACGAAGATGACAACTGCTCCGCCACTTCAGTCTACCCGTGACCACGGCCGGTGAAATTCGGCCGAAACGTCGGGATAAAAGGTATTTTGTGCCTCTTAAAGTTTGTTACGCGAGAAGACCCGATTCACTATTTTTATAATGTGTACAAATCGCGAAAGTTTAAAAACAGATATTGTATTTGCATATTTGTAAAGAACTTAATATATTTTAAGTTACGAATTTATACAGTAACTGTATTACGGATTGTTTATACATACATGATATTATACTCTGTCGAAACCAGCACATAATAATTACGCAGAAAATGTAACGCATTTAATTCAAAATAAATTAGAACAGTGCATTTTGCTTAATATGCATGACCACATTTTGGCTGCTTTTAGGAGTAACGTTTTATCAAATAAATCGGTTTATTATTAATTACGGTTTACTCACGTGCATTTTTTGTGAGACGAACTCGCAACCTCGCCGCGTGATCAGCTTATGATTTAGGGATCCGTTTGGGTCCGAAACTAGTCGGGCAATCCCGAAAAATGCACGTGAATAAACCAACCGTAACTAATCATAGATATGAATGTGTCTCATGAAAGTTGTAATACAAAAATAAATAGGTAGTTGAAAACTAATTTTTGCGAAAACCCTCGCAAGCAGAGGAGGTTTCAACACACTAAGGGTGAGGCCAAACGAGCGATATTTTTTGAGCTGTGAGTCGCGTAAAATAAGTCAGCATAATTTTTTGGAAGGATTTTACAGACTCATTTTGCGTCGCCGTATGAACGAAACAGGAGTTTTGTATGAAACCGAATGTAGCAGAAATTACGCAACCAAAATTCTGCGACTCACAACTCAAAAAATTACGCTCGTCTGGCTTCACCCATAATTGAAGCAGAAATATACAACAAAACCAACTAATCTAACCTAACTCACCATCAGCAGATTAAAAACATTGCCTTACAATAGTACCTACAGATTGGTTCGTTTGTTCAGGGTACCATTGTATGCCAATGGCAATGTTTTCTGCGCCTGCAAGCCCTTTGAAAGCGGCCCTCAAGGTAACCCTCTCGGCAGGGAACTACGCTTTGTTCGTAAGGTACGTTACCTATGGCTGGAGGCACAAATTGTTCAATACATACTGTGATATTTATATCTAGTGGAAAGGGTTTATGAACCGAGTTTCATGTTGGTTCCATGTATTGTGAAGGCTCTATGAAATTTAAGAGGAATTCGCAAATAAAGCGAGCGTGTTTCAGTTATCTTTGTAGTTTATGGTGGCGCTACTTGTACTGCAAAGTACAGCGAAAAAAACAATGAAATATATAATAAAATGTCCAAATTATTAAAAATTAAGAATTGTTAACAAGATAGAGACAACACTACTACCATATGAAATCACATCTTGAAAACTTTATAGTGACTTGACTCTTTCCAATAATTATCTGTTTAGCGTGACAAGGACAGGAAAGACCTCCTCAACCCTCAACAAACTTTGAAATCATGTATCTCCTCTATTTTTTTATCGTTTTTATTTATTCTTTTACACACTGTGTTTTTATACTTTCCATAAAATAATACTAAATTGTTGTACATTTTCAATAATGGTCAAATCCCCAAAAACAATAAATGTCAATTTCAGTACATTCTAAATTAAAACCCTATCTATTATTATACACGGCCGTGTTACTTCCGAGTTACGTTTTGATTTGCCATAGTGAATAAGGCTCCTGGATCGGTATTCAAAACGGATTATTCGGATTTCTCTGCGATTCAATAAATTATGTAGTAAATACTTATGCAGGAAATGGTCCTCCAAGAGACTTTTCTTGCACATTATTTCTTGAAACTAGTCGTTACTGTTATCTAAACAACCTAGAAAATCTACGGAAACACGTCGCCAAAAACTCAAGTCAATTAACGTAGGCTTTGGTTGATGGCTTGCTTGAAAACAACAGACGGTCGTTCCCTATTGAACATAAATCGATCGTAATACGTGAAACTTTGCAAACAGAAACAAGATATGATTTTCCTTTAGTTCTTGTGTTATCATAAAAACATATAACACATTTTCTTTGTAAGACTGCATACGGATATAAGGTTACTATAAAGCCCAGGATAACCTAATCTATAACGACATCAAAGGAAATAACCATCGTCGACCTTTAGCATTCAGTATTCGTTTAAAAATTTTATGGTTCACTTCTGAACATACCTTACGTTGTTAGGTTCTTCAGTGAAGTGGAAATATCTAAACTAATTAGGTACTCTTTCTGTACAATCAATTCAACATCATTAGGATATGGAGATATATGTAGATAGGTCACAATACTTACTTTTCATTAAAGACCGGCCATTAAAATATTGTATAGAAGGTAAACAAACCTTTGATTGTGAAACATTTATTTTTGTTTTAAGAATCATAACACGTTTAAAAAACATTTTATTTTTAAGAATTAGTGTTAAGGTTTTCTAAAAATGTGTTAGTTGAATGGATATCTTAGCTAAAATGAATGTTCTTTGATTAAAGGTTTGTTTATATTTCACACAAAATTGGAATGATTGGACTATACAAACATTAAAAAATCTACGAATGTTACTTTCATTTATATCACCTGCCTCCCACAAAGTATACAAATAATAGCCTCAAAGCGCCAAATTAAAAAATACCATGTAATTTAACCGACCCCTCCTAAAACACAGGAAGTCTACTCATTTCAACCTTGACCTCTTAATTAAAGCACGATGCCACCTCCATTTATAATAATTTGGTGGTCGGGAACCACTTTGGGGTGCCTAATGGATCGTTTTGTGATATGTACCTAATCTTCGGAAAGTATACTGCAGATTAAAAGTTGATTTAATGTTAATGATTCGGGAATCTGATTAGATGGATATTTATAGCTGGGGGAAATGACAGAAAATATTAACACCAGCATTCTTATCAGAAATGCTTATTAGATGATATAAATTGTATGACTACTGTCATTTTAAGAATTGACGTGCACTTTACTGCGCTTACGGCTTACGTAGGTACTTAGGCTATCCTACCCTACATCTAACTGTGTCTTAAGAAGGCGATTTAAGAGGGAACCTTCGCTGTTTGAATGTTTCACAAAAGATTGGGGCTTTTTAATATTTCGCCGAAACAATGTAACCATGGTTAATCCTCTCGAAAATTTGAATATTTGAGACGAATTCTTCGTGACTATTACATATTCCACTGTATTTATCTAATAAAACGATACTTCTTATACTAGTTATACCCAGTGAATACAACTTAGGTATCGTTTTAAATTATTTTTAAGGAAAATTAATACATATAATATAAAGTAACGCTTCACGGACTTTCAAAATTTACGTAAAATACTAAAAATCACAATTTTTCGTTACTAAATCTTATAGCAAATTCCACCTTAAAGCACTGAAACGAACAGCAGCATGTTAGGTGTTGGTATAATGTGGAGATTAAGAAACAGCTCTGCGCAAACGTTTTGATTGATGAACAATTTATAATTATATTTACATTCATATTTGTGTCGTCATGAGCTATACGGGAAAAGCTCATGTTGTGGTGAAAAGATTAGCCAGTCAGCAGGGTTGGTAGCGGGACTGACTGCCCAGGGTGCGCCGGACGTACTTAAATATTGCCATTCGTGGAGGCACTTTTCATGCACACAGCATCTAGTTTATATCTTCTGTTTCAAGCCAGTATTTTTCCCAGATATGGCCGAGAAGACGAAGAAGTCATGGGTCTCAAGTTCTGCAACGAGGCAATCATGAGCCTCGCACAAATATGGCCGCTGCACTGCAACCATGACAAGGAGCCTAACACACCACTCCAGGTAAAATATCGATGCTTATTATTGATTTCTCACAAATAGAATGATGCAGCGTTTTATTTCTAGCGAAGAATCAAATTATGCGACAAGTAGCGCTACCTTTTTAAATATTCAGAGCAAAGTTTTATCGATGAGCATAACTTCGTAATGGTTTAAGTTGTAACGACAACCATACAAAGGATCGGTGATGGATTTATGAATAGGGCTGAGATTTGGACGACGAATTTCGTGGGACAAATTCGAGATTCGGAGCAGTAAATGAAAAGTAAAATGATCAGCATTTATCAAATAAAATTTCTTTTGGGCTATTGAGAGTTTTCTAATAGAAAAACCAACTACACTGTGCCGGATTGGGAATCGAAGTCGAACCTCTTGCTCGGCAGCTAGGCTGGCGATTACTAACAATGGGGCAGTCGAACGAAATGCTCGTAAAAACTAAATACAGAATGCTTGTACGTAGTTTAAAACATATAAATTCTCCTTAGCCGAGGAGCAGTGAACTAGTATTAGTAGGACTCCTTGAGAAAGAGTTCGTCCGGGAAAGTACTACCTCCTTCTATTTCTACCGTCAAGCATTATTGCTATATTCCGGTCTGGAGAGTATGGGTGCCGGTGAAATTACAGGCACATGAGATTTTCCGATTTTATCTGCAAGGTCTGCAACACATCAGCAATCTTCTTAGTATTATTAGTGCACCTATACAGACGGCATTACGTTAACCACTTTCCATCAGGAGGGTTTAATTACATAAAAAAATAACTATACAAACATCGGTCACAAGAGCGACTCCTGAGCGTGAATTCCTGGATTCGATTCAGTGTGGAAATTATCAGTAGCAGCCCGGAATCGGGATTTGTCCCTGGTCGATGGCAATAATAGGCTCTTCCCCTATTACATGGGACATAAACATAACGGAGAAATGAGGGTGTACTATACACCTCTACCCTTTGGGGAATTCAGGCGTGATATTATGTTATGTTAAACACTATTAGTGCATAAAATGTCCTTTATAAAGAACTATGACAGCAAATTTACCTAAGTTTACTCGTGTAACATTCACGGAATAACAAAGTGCTCTACACACTCAGTTTTCCTTTTAACTTGTATTTCTAGATGAATTCACAAAGGCTTTTATAGAAGTGAAACATTGTAGAGGCAAATTGTATTAAAGTTAGTAATTTATGTTGACATTTTATATTTAATCAAGCAACACATTTTACAGTTTCATAAAAAGGGAACCATTGCATTGTAGGACGACTGTCTGAGTGCCGCAGCTTGGTAATCAAGGAGTTCTAGTAAAATAGGACTTCAACAAACAAGCAGTTCTTGCTAGTTATGAATTTCGTTGAAAAAGTTAATGCATGAAAGTTTAATTACTTCATGCATTATACAATGTTAGTCGGAAAGGGGGTACTGATCCGAAAGGGTACTTAAGTAATCAAAACGTGGTCGTTTCTTGAAAACCTTACTTACATAACACCACGCCTGTATTCCCCGAAGGGAAGGACAAAGGAGTATAATATACCCTCACTTTGCCGTTGTGTTTAAGTCCCATGTAATAGGGGGCGAGCCTTTGGCCTTGAACCTGCACAAATCCAGTCTCTGTAAAAACCCAATAACACTTTGCCCGACCTGGGGTCTAACTCAGGCCTCACGCTCAGCAGTCGCGCTTAGGACCACTAGACCAAGGAGGCCGTGAGGTTTTTATGATACTAAAAATAAAGTTAACCAGTTAATGTAAAACAGTCTTCTGTGATACTAATTGCCTGCGGCTTAATACCCAACTAACCTTGTATTCCGTATAGAATTTAAATAAGTATACCACGATCTTCTTATGAAGTGAACACGAATTGAATTAAAAGTTTTGAATTATATTGACGCTTCATTAGCCCATAAGCCTCTTTCAGCCCCATCCTTCTATCAACATTTAGATTGCCAGAGCGACAAGTAAATACACTTTATTTTTAATCCTAAATTGATTACTTTTGTAGAAAATTCTCTCTCATTTTCGATACAATCCCTCCCGTTGGGCTCATAAATCTTTGCACATAATGGCGTTGCAGCTGCGGGAAAGGTCATCCAAAACGATTTTCAATGCTCATCGTATAAAAGCCTGGGAGCGTAACAGGTGTTGGTCGCTACGAGATTCACACTAACCTCGCACACAATGATAAACATATTATAACAATAGATATTTTTTGGAGTTAGTCTATAACTAAGTACCTACATATTTATGGTAATGCACCTGTTGCGAGAAGCTTTTTGTATTGTCTGAGATTGTTCGCAAGACTCGACTTCCAAGTTGCCTATGATTCCAATTCAAATATGGAGACATAGAGGTACAGATTTGGGTAAAAAGAGAGGAAAACTAATTTATTTGCGACTGTACGTGACGGACATAACTAAAAATTAAAGAACAATTACTTAAAACGAAAGCAACAACATTGAAACTGGGAAAATATGCATCACATCTAAGCAAACCGGCCATCGCTCAGCATATTGCTGTGACACATGCAGAGAGCAACAACATCTACGATTGATATTATTAATCTCATCTAGGAAACACAGTTCCGAAAATGTACTTGTACTAAATTAAACTGTCACCTATCATTATGCGTCGCCATGTCGTAACCGTAGATGGCAACATCTTGATACTAAACTAGTTAAAGCCAAAACTTCGCCAATTGGTCCCCGATCCCCTCTTAGTTCAAAGTATGCAAATTAAACTTGTGTCTTGTATGTCCAAGATATGTATCGACACTTGTGTCAGTATTTGAACAAGACCAAATTTAGCATGCAGGGCGTTGGTTAGGTTCTATGTCTAGGGTTTATAAAAACAATTTATTTCACGCCTACGTGTGCCCAAATAGTGCTTTAATAAATTGAGGTTTTATGTGACAATTGAATAGAACGAGAATCGTGTTGAAACTTAATATCATTCTCCAAAAATAGAAAGACGAAATTATATTAGATGATAAAATAATTTGCGAATTCTGCTAACTTTAATAAAGGCAAAGTCGTTCTAGGGATATTGTTTTACTTTTTCCTTTTCATCCAGTTTTTATCTTACTTTTTTTTTCATTTATACCATTTGTAATAAAAGACGCACCAATTATTCTGCAAATGTTTGTTCATTTTTTATATTTCTTTTATGTCATTGTAATTGTGCGTGTAATCTTAGTAGCAATCTTTGTTATTTTGTTGTTTTATAAATATTAAAGTAATCATTATTTTATACTTTCAAGACAACAAAGCAATGATTCTTTAATATCTTTCAAATCAAATTGTTTGTAAGCTGAGGAGTAATGTTACAAACTTAAAACATATCCTATACCTTCCACCTATCTCTAGAACTTCTAAGATGCTATAGTTATTTCGAAGAAACTTATTAACATTGCGGCTTCCACCAATTCTCCGTAAACTAGATCAAATATTACGTAATCTATATAGGTAAGTAGGGGAAAAATCTCTACCGTACCTAGGAAAGGCAGTGAGGTGAAGAAAATGGTCATTATTTCATGCCAACGTGGTAACATCGATAATATTATTACCTATGTATCTTAATTGAGATCAGTGTGTGATTTAATTAATGAACCCGACTTTACCCGATCTTTGCTTTGCTTGCGGTTACAAATTGGCTACGTTGTTTGATTTAACGGTATTGCGTCCTTTCTTATTTTTATTTTATAGGAACCGATCCTTTAAGTTAAAGTGAATTTATCTAGTAATCCGGATAAAACCAAAACCAATTTATAGCAAAGAGCTACTGGCAGTAATGTAAACAAACATTTAAAACTTAATCATTTCTGCAAACAATAATATTGAAATAAATATAAAAGTGACTTATCGGATACTATAAGCTTTATATTTTAAGCATAAATTCAAATTTTACTAAATATTTACACTAAATTCTTCACACAGGACGCGCTAATAAAACGCCTGGGGTCAAATGCCTACCCGTTCCACCTAGAGCTGACACCATTAGCACCACCTAGCGTGCAGCTGGTACCAGCCAAGCAGTACCACGGAGCACCGATAGGAACTTCATACGATGTCAGAGCGTATATCGGTAAGTTTATTACAATCTACCTGAAATAATAAATATGACATTGTATTCAAAAAGAATTTTCCCAAGCAACGATAACTCTGCCTAGGAAAGTACTAGAAGAGTCAGTTTCTTAATAAAATTAACGTTATACAAAATGTTTGTATCTAAAATAGCATGAATGGTTAGTCACTTTGCATCCAAAAACCATGAAGTCTGCTCATCATTCTGTTCAACTTTTATTTTTATGAGACAAACTCTAAATTCGTGAAAAAACATCTGTTGTTCCATACAAAATAATCAATGTTGCTTGTCAAAATGTTACAGCAGGTTTTTTTGTCACGAATTCTGAAGTTTCCTATAGTAAAATTTATACAGACTGATGAGCACAGTTCTTGGTTTTCGGATGAAATGTGACTAACCAGTCTTTCTCTATACTAATAAACTACAAAAAGAGGTTGCATAACACGTAGAATCTTGAATGATATAGACCCTAAAGATACAAACTTATACAGGGTTACATGGAAAGTCGTACTGAATATTAAAGGACGTTATTATTCAGGTCATTTCTGACGGATTTGATTCCGTAATATGGTGTCCGAAACTTAACCGTTCCGGAGATATTGAATTTTAAAGATATTTTTTATGTTGTGTAGTACAACAGTTGGGCATATTCAAATAACATTTTTTTAAGATTTTATGAACATACCTAGTAGATGTTATACCTTTTTGAATGGCTAAAGAGACGTAGAAGTTTTTAAAATTATTTGCAGAATAAGTTCCATACATGTTTTTAAACTTTCGCGATTTGTACACATTATAAAAATACAGATTCGGGTCTAATCGCGTAAAAAACTTAAAAAGGCACTAAATACCTTTTTATCCCGACGTTTCGGCCGAATCACACCGGCCGTGGTCACGGGTAGACATTTATTAGTATTTTTATAAAGTTCCATACATTTTTGTATGTTAAAAACACTTGGTGAAAATTCTTTAATTTTAACCGTTGTCGAGCAGTCGTTTTAAGCTGTTTCGGATACCATATTACAGAATCAAATCCATCAGAAATTACCTGAAAAATAACGTCCTTTAATATTCAGTACGACTTTCCCTGTAACCCAGTATAATGTTCTGAATAATGCCCAGCTTAGATCTCTGTTCCGCACTATTAAGCCTTAGGAGTACCTTTTACCAGAATCTAATTTAGAACACAGACATAATATACGTATACAATGTGAACGTAGAAATACAATCTTCAATATTATTCTTCCCTGGCAAGATCAGACATTTCGTAGCTGCCTTAACAACAACTAAAACAAATCTCAAACAATTCTCTTACTGTTTCGTACTTAATTAATACCATTAAGGCTTTGTGATGTACTAAAAAGGTTATTTAGAGGAGTAAATATAACTAAGTCAGGACTTTTTGCCTTTTGTAGACTTAACGAAAGCGTTTGATAAGATTTTGCTCGCTCCTTGGGGTATTCCGGAATTTAAGATTAGCGACAACTGCTTTCTATTGTTGTATTTAAGCTGTTACAATGAAATCTAGTTTCTCATTAAAATAGGAGTAAGATTTGCGATAATGCGAAAGCAAATCAAGGACAGCAATTATAGCAAAGATAGCGACGCGAAGGACGCTCTTCTGCATTTCCTATTCAAATATAACAACGGTAGAGGAAGTTGTTTCAACTATAACTGTTTCAACTATGAATATCTCCGATACCAGGAAAATTTAAAGCTCAGTCGATCCTGCAATCGGTCAGTGTGCAATGAAAAAGTTAACGAGGTCTGTAGCCAGCTGGTCTGTAAAAATCCGCTTATTTTTTTTACTGTTTCGAGGCAATTCGGTCGCAGCTAAAGTGACAACCGAATACTCTGAATTAATTGGCATCGCAATCCATGTTTCTAGTTAGCCCATGTATTTAAATAAAATTAGTATGTAATTTGTAATCGAAATATTTGCGTTTGTACGAGTATCTTCGGGATGTGTTTTCTTTCTATTCTCTTCACGATTTTAGGGTCCTAACGTAATTTTTTTTTTTCTTAGGTAATTAATTGAGTGTTAGAACAGAAAAGTATTGACACGGTAACGTTACATACCGTGGTATTGACCTTGATTTACCAATATACTGCCTATTATCCTATTTGATTCAAAAGACAGTCATACACGATTCTTTTGTTTCCAGTTTCACTTTATTTAGAAATTTCAAATCACTAATATAATAATATTCCACGATAGCGGAGCGTCCAGACGAGAAGGTGTCTCGTCGCAACACGGTGCGCATGGGCATCAGAGTGCTACAGGGCCCGGGGAAGTCAATACCGCCACCAGTGCTGCCTCCACCCTCCCCGCACCACACGTTCAGCGCGCTCGCGCATCACAACATGCTCAGGTAAGAACATGTAAACTGTAGCACATCGGCTAGAATTAAATAGTTTACTATCGGGTTCTGATCTATACCCAAGTTTAGAAACATTTACTACACGTTAGTTTTAAAATGTTGACATTCAAAATTAATGGTACTTTTCAAACGCTTATAGTGTTTTGATTGATTTAAATTGAAACGTGCATTGTTCATTATGATTTTCATTGTGTACATGCGATCCAATCGTTATAAGTATTATTATATCCATGGATCTAGAGTTGCCCTATTTAATTTCATATTAAATAAAAGCCAATTAATATGGTGTAATGTTATAGCCTAGTGTGCTCTGAAATAAATAAATATCATTATAAAGTTTATGCCGCACAAAATTTAAGAGGTAATTATTGTTACCTTGACAATGACATCCCTAGCTAAAAATAGGGACCGTAATGTTCTCTAACATTATGTCTAAAGTTTCGACTAACTTAAGTAACTTTGGGGCTTTATGTTTAGAGTCTATCCCCCAAAGATGTACCAAGGTCAGGCGGCTGTTGCTCCCCTAGGAACCCAAATATATAGAAGTAGTTAATATTAAATGGTACTAACAAGTTCAAAGAAGAATATTATATACAGCTTTCTAAAATATAACAAGCTATCGTCATTTGTAAATTGGACTAACAGCAGCTTCATAAACTGTACTCAAAATTTCAAACTCGAAAAGTAGGTATAGAAATATTGCATTATGGATTAAATACAATATTATCATTCTATGAACCTTAACTACAGTAGATTAAGCTAAAGCAGTACTTCAACTTACTATAATCGTCTGAATTGACACACTCACACAGACACGCACTGAATACTGAGTATAATACACTCTTTGTATATGACTGTATTCCGATGATACCTTAGAAGTGTTGTTGCAGTGCGTGTCTGTGTGAGTGTGTCAATTCATACGATTGTAGGTAGTTGAAGTACTGCTTTAGCTTAAATATAATTATTATATACTGTGCCTTAATGGTCAATCAAGATGAGCTGAAACTCTACTTGAAGAAATGTTTCAAAAGATATTCGTGCCTTGATAGGCCACTTTTGTGTAATGTTAAATGAAATGAAGTATAAATTAGCAGTGATAGCCTAGCGGTTGAACGGTTACCTTCCATGCAGCAGGGTCCGAGCCGGCACCTCCGACTTTTCGAAGTCATGTGCGGATCTGAATTTGATTGTCACTTGCGTTAACGGTGAAGGAAAACACCGTGAGAAAACCTGTACACCTGAGAGGGCTCCATAAAGCTCTCGATGGTGTGAGTAGTTCGCCCACCCGCGCCAGGCCAGCGTGGTGGAGTAAGGCCTAACCCCTGCTCATTCTGAGAAGAGGCCCGTGCCCAGCAGTGGTACAATTATGGGCTGATATGTATAAATAAACAGTCACTCATAGCATTAACTGAAAGCGATATGACAATCTATATACATATAATAAAACAGTAAAAAAACTGTGTCTGTACATTGATCTATATATATATATATATACATATAATAAAACAGTAAAAAAACTGTGTCTGTACATTGAATATATTAAAAAAACAATAGTTGAGGGGGGTTTAGAAACAGTAATAGAGCACGAATCCAAAAAAAAAAGTCTGTCTGTTTGTCTGTTTGTCTGTGTGTCTGTTTGTTTGTACACGCTAATCTTCGGAACTACTGGACGGATTTGAATGATTTTTCTTTTGTTGTATAGGTATTAAGTCTGGGCAACATATAGGCTATAATTTATTTTGGAAACTTGAACACCTGATGCAGAACCACAACATACCAGCTAAACTATAAGGGATACAAAAATGATACAATAGCAAAAATTATTTCACGTGTTGAGCCTTTTCTGATGAGAGAATAAATATGAAGATCTGGAACACCTGATGTGAAACCCCAAGAGCCCAGCTACACTATAACATATATCGGAATGACGTCTTAGCAAGAGTTGTTCAGCCTGATGAGCACTCTGTGTTGACGTATAAAAAATGAAGATCTGGAACACCTGTTGTGGAATACCAAGCGCCCAGCTACACCATAACACATATAGGAATGACGTCTTAGCAAAAGTTGTTCGGTCTGATGGGCATTTCCTGTTGACTTATAAAAATCGAAGATCAGAAACATCTGATGTGGAAATCAAAGCTATCACTAATTTCACTGTATAATTATAAAATTACATAAGCTTGGAGTACCTCTGTGGCTGACGTAGGTGTTTTCTTCTAGTGGACTGTATTGGTTCTCGCCACACACGTAGATTACCTAGGGCTTCAAGAAAGTTCTACTTCTACCTGTTACGGGGAATATAAATAAAACACTTATTTACCTTGTATAGGCCGCAGGGAGGTAGGCAGAGAATGTTCTCGCTTCTAGTTTTCTTCCTTTTGAGTTCGTGTTCTTCCTTTGGAGTCTGATTCCTGATTGGTCCGATCGCGGCGATCGGCCCGCTTAATATATGCATATCCACCGATATCTCTAGAACATTCTTTCACATTCCATGCCTCACCCCCATAAGCTTATTTTCCTTTATTATTTATTTTACATTCATTTTACATAAATATCCTTATTCCTAGGTCTTAGTCTACCTTATTCTAGACTTATCTGGGTAGGTGTGTGCCCCCGACGTCGCTTAGTTTGGGAGTGGCGGCGCGTTTCCCGATTCGCGTATTTTATATTACCGCGTCCCCCGCTTCACCTTAGTATAAAAGTCGCCCTTATTTGTGCGCACGTTGCAGTTTCTTTCTGGACGTCGGTGCGTGCACATACCTAGCTCTAAATGCCTTAACTATGCTTATCCTAAAGGGTATAACACTGATTACACGCCTCAAAACGTTTCTGATAACAATAAATAAATTATTACAATTTTTACGTGGTTTGTTTACCTTTTTTGAACCGTATTATCTTTTAAACTATTATGTTAACATTCATCCCGTTTTCACAGGGGGTTAGTACGGTTCGTAGTCTTGCCGATACATACCATGATATCAATCTTAGCCCTCCCAGAGCCGAGGTTAAAACCATGTAAGCGCACGGGGAAAACTGACCATATAAATTTACGTTATATACGTTATCTACGCTTTCTTGCTGCTTATCACGGTATGTAGCGTTATTTACAACGTATTACGTTACGTGCATGATAGAAGGTTAAGTCTAACAAGTTATTCAAAGTGGTTAACATCTAAATAAGTATGTCTCCTTACATATTTTTACGCAAATATACAAGTATGACCTAGGTACTCTAAATGAAAGGACTTATATCTATTAACTAATGCCTAAACTTGCTATTATTTACATTGAGGCCGAGCATGAGCCGTCTGATTGCTTGTGGTACTGCTTGTACCTGTGTCTTTGTTTATGTTGTCGTGCACAACCTCCATGCGGTGAAGGCGGTAACAGTTAAGGACTGATTTTCGATGACGATGGTATATCATTGAAAATTTGACTCTGCTGGCCGAAACTCCCATTTTTTTTTATTTTATCGAATAAATATGCCTTCGAGCTTATGTTATTTGAGTGTTTAATTTCCTTTTCCATTTATCTTCGTGACACGGTAGCCTACCCGGTAACGCAGGGGAGCAGTCACTTAGATTATTAGAAAATTCATGGTTATGCGAACGCGCCATATTGACCCCAAAAAATGATCAAGCTGCAAAAATTAATCAAAAAATTTTGGCGGATATTGTAGGGGATGAAGTGGTTTTCACTTCTTTCGACAATGTTGTCGATCAGAACGACGCCACTAATTACCCAGTTTAGTTTCTCAATTCAGTTACAGCGAGTGGTCTCCCTGCTCATAAAATAAGACTTAAAGTCGGTGTTCCCATAATGCTGATGCAAAATTTAACTCCGCCAAAACAGTGCAACGGAACCCGTCTTATTGTCAACGCTTTACAACGTAATATAATTGTTGCTACAATCCTCATTGGGTGTGGTGCCGGTGAGGCTGTGTTCATACCGCGCATATCACTCATCCCCAACAATTTCCCCTTTCAATTTAAGCGCACACAGTTCCCTGTGACTACATGCTTTGCCATGACAATAAACAAGTCAGAAGGGCAGACGCTTAAAGCCGCTGGTGTTGACCTGACAACCAGCTGTTTTTCTCATGGCCAACTTTATGTTGCTTTTTCAAGGGTCAGCAACGCTTCCGGTCTTTATATATTAGCTCCTGAAGGAAAAACCCCAAATATAGTTTACAAAGATTTTTTTTTAAGTTATTTGCAATATTATTATTAATTCAGTGTACCCTTGGGATCCGTTGCGAAATTACGGGAAGAAAAGTTTTTTTTGTTGTAGGTATAGGTATTAAATCTGGACAACATACAGGCTATAATTTATTTTGGAAAATGGAACACCTGATGCAGAACCGCAACAGACCAGCTAAAGTATAAGAGATATAAAAATGGTGCCATAGCAAAAATTATTCCACGTGAAGAGCATTTTCTGCTGTGAGAATAAACTTGAAGATCTGGAACACCTGTTGTGGAACTCCAAAGCCCATCGACACTATAACATGTATAGGATTGACGTCTTAGCAAAAGTTGTTTAGTCTGATGGGCATTTCCTGTTAACTTACAAAAATGAAAGATCTGGAACGTCTCGAATCGTCTCGCGCATCCCGTTGTTTACCCGTCCCTAGGCTCTTAGAATTCGACATCAGACGTTTCAGATCTTCGATTTTGACGACCCCGTTGTCGCTGGCATAAGCAACAGGATCCGCGTACGAAGTCGCGGGCAGAAGCTAGTTGCAAAATATAAACTGAATTAAATCCTATTCAGGTATTTCATTACATTTTGTTACCAACCAAACCAATTTTCAGACTTAACTTGACTCAAATTGACCCTTTTAGGTTTCACGCAAACGAACAGTAATTCAAATTGACGAGTTCAGGGACTTCAGTTTACCTGAGCATACATAATTCACATCATACTACTTCAGCGAGTGCCGTGTTTGTACCGACTCAACAAGTTGATACATGGCTCGGTTGAATTGAAATGTTTCACTTTGTACCATTTTGTTTGACGCAGTTTTTGTGCGGCGTATAATTAACGGTTGGTTTATCAAAGGTGGGTGTCGACGCCACACCGTATGGTAGTTAATTGTGTACGTAAATCACTGTATACTTTTTCCTTTATCAATTGGACAGAATTTCTGTATACGCTCAGTACAAGAACTCCATAACTACTAATCCTTAATAGGGTACTTAACTTTTTTTATTGCATAATATCGAAACTATTACAAAAACAATTACCAACAGTGAAAAAAACAATGAAATATTAATAAAATGCCCAAGTTATAAACGATTTAAAATTGTTCACAAGACAGAGACAACACTACTGCCATACGATGTCATACCATATCATTATATCATACACAATCGAGTCCACCACACTTTTCGTAGAGCTCATACGCCATCCCGCCAATCATATTGCTAGTGGACCTTCCAGGAGGGTCCTCGGCATTACATTTGCGCTAAGAGCGAACCCTTGAGGAGGGTTCCTGGCATTAGGTTAAAAACCTTGAAAAATACGATACTACGTCGTAAAATAGGTGTTTGCTTGTTTCATGACGGCGAATTTTTCAAGAAAAACTTGCATTAAAATGAGCCCTCCACGAAGGCACCCGGCATGGCGAATGCGACTACAGGGTGCCCCCTCCTGGAGAGCACCCGACACTGAACGTTTTAAAAACTTCATAGTGACTTGACATAACACTGTACAATATCCATTTCGCGTGACAAGGACAGAAAATGCCTCCTCAACAAACTTCGAAAGCGTGTATCTCCTTAATTTTTTCATCTTTACCCTATTTGTTCTTTCTATAAATAATACAAAATTGTTGTACTTTCTTAATAGGAGTCAGATACCCTATTATGGAGAGCCATCAAGTATTTTTTTGGTTTTGGCTGGAGACCCTTCAGGTCTCGCCAATAACTGCCCGGTTACGTAGAAATGGTCCCCTAGGACCACCTACAGCAGTCCAACAGAAAATAAAATTAAATAATGTATTTTTTTGGTAGTTACTTAGAGACATAAGACTCGTAAATCAGCATTTTCGAAAGCATTGTGACTTTAATATATTGAGCGTAGATTAAGATTTAGTAGTCAATCTACTCCAGCTAATTAGTGCACTAGACTAGATAATCTTTGATCTCCAAGTAATGAAAAAGTTCATGAAATATATGAGAATGGCTTTTACGGATTAGGAGGAGCTCGTGGCTAAATAATTACAGCCGCATAGACCGATCTTCCGGGTTAAGCCACGCTTGCCGAGGTTGGTCTGTGGATGGGTGACCATTTACCATAGCGAGTTTCCTCCGTGCCTCGGAAAGCACGTAAAGCCGTTGGTCCCGGCTGTCATTTGTAGATCTTTGACAGTCGTTGCTGTTGGTCAGAAGCCAGAAAGTCTGACAACCAGTCTTACCAAGAGTATCTTATTAGGTACCCAGTTACTGGGTTGTGGAGGTCTGATAGGCAGTCGCTCCATGTAAAATACTGATATTCAGCTGCATCCGGTTCGACTGGAAGCCGACCCCAACATAGTTGGGAAAAACGCTAGGCAGATGATGATGGCTTTTACGGATTAGATGACCTTTCAATCAACTTCAGGCCTCTCCCAAGTTGCCCCACAATCCTCGTAGTTCCGCGTACCGTATACAGTACCGTACCCCAGCAACCTTCTTCAGGTGGTCGGTTCCATCTGGTTGGAGGGCGTCCTACGTCACGTTTGCCGATTAGCGATCTCCACTCAAGGACTTGTCTGCTCCAACGGTCACCGGTTCTTCGACAGATATGGCCAGCACACTACCACTTCAGCTGTTTCTGCAAGCTATGTCGGTCATTCATGTTCTCCTCCGGATTTCGTTTCTATTCCTTTATGATGATCAGAGGTTGTAAACTTTTTGAGGGTGGCTGTTCATTCAAACAGAGTTGTTCGTGATTATAAGTTACTAGCTTTTGCCCGCAGCTTCGCTTGCGTGAAATTTCGAACCCGTTAAGTGACGATTTTCCATACAAACTTTCTTCCCCCATTTAACTCCTTTAGGGGTTGAATTTCGAAAAATCCTTCCTTTTTCCTTGTCTACTTTATAAAGAGAACCTCTGTGCAAAATGTCAGCTTTCTAGGTCCAAGGGTTTGGGCTGAGCGTTGATGAGTTAGTCAGTCAGTCAGTCAGGACTTTTCTTTTTATTTATATAGATACAGAGTTTGATGTTCTAGTTCTAGAGCTTCAATGAATCACGAATAGCTTCTCATTAATCACATTTTACACAAAATATTTGGTGGTTTACTTATTAGATTAAGCCTTAACAGAATAGCATGTTGACTCAATAAGCTCCAACCAATGATTTTATTGTTATACAATTATTCTAGGAATGCTAAAACGTTGAGTCAAAACAGGCCAAGCCACAACGATTGGTAAATAATTGTACGTTGACACGCACATGTTGGAAGTAGGTTTATTTTTTACAACGTGACACTTTAACCGCTTTAGTTAACGAACACGCAACGTTATCATTTAATTCATTATATCCTTTCAAGTTATTGTCTTTCTTTAATTCTCTACAATTAACGTCACCGTCCCTTTATTTTGTTCCACTTTGATAGTAATTTCCATACCTAACATCTATCAAAGGAATAAATGATATGAATGATACCAACGGACTTTGTGCCTCATGTAAATATGAAAATATTAATTGTATACACATAATTATCGAATTTAATTAGTAAATTAAACAATTGTGGTTATATCTTATCAAAAACAGCTTTTCCGATATTACCAGAAATTTCAACGCGAAAATACCGAATTGGTAATTAATTTGCCACAATATTATAAACCAATTGAGTTTAACATAGCTGTGACATGTCATTGGGGAATATTGGAATTGTGCGCGCTAATTAATTTTCACATTTGTAATAAGCTAGGCGCCATGATGCTTGCGCACGGTTATACAGGGTGTTAACGAATTCGTGTAATTCCTTCAAACCACGTGATCTACTGGTGACACAGATTAATTAACCCTAAATGGGAATTTTAGAAAACCAACTAAAAAAATTAAAAAAAAAAACTTGATTTTCTATTTCTGAGTCATTTTAGAGCCTTGAATTATCTGACTGCAAAGAGCGATATCGCTTTAATTGTGCCTGCCAGCCGTGTCGCCGTGCTTTCATTAATTTATGCGTGGCATCGAAATGTTCATACAAATAAAACATTTTTTTTGCAAAAAATAAATTCTTTTTTTTTACTGAATCCTTATTAAGTGGTTTAGATACGATCAGTAACAAAGCCGCATAAAAAATTATAATTTTATTTTTAATCAAACTAAATCCCATGCGGGGCCTGTCTACATCAGTAGTAGATCATGTGGTTTTAAAGAATTGCACGAATTCGTTAACAGCCTGTATATTACATGTTTTATTTGGCTTTTCAAATCTCTCATGAATCTTGAAGTACTAAGGCACTTCTATCTTGGTTCTTCTGTCTACTCTTTGTAGAATACAATCCAATTTGTACTCCAAAAGGTTTTTACCGCGGAACGATGAAAGTTTGCGCGTAAAACGCTGTGTCCGGTGTCCGGATAAGTTTTGGCAACACTCAAAACCGCAGCCATGTAGCGTGTTCTGGTATGAAGTTAAAAGGCCAAAATTGTTGCATGAAAACTGAAATAATACTAACAAGTTTCTAAGCAAAATAGTAGTCACACGTAAATAAGAAAGAAACAGTCTACAAACGTTGGAAATTTTCCACTAGTTCATAATTGCACCGAAGACGTCTAGTCTTTGACGCCCGAAGAAAATGTGTTGCTAAATGAACTGGAAGCTGCTGAAACTACGATAAAAGTATTCCTAAATACAGTCTGAATAAATACATGGGCTTGAATAAATCCGACTTTGATGCAAAGATGTTCGCAACGCGGAATATTTTATTTAGACAAGAATTTAAATCTGTTTTTCGACTATTTGGGACTTCCGTTTCTGTTTCATTCATACGTTTCTCGCATCCGAGAATCAAACAAAAACATGGAGTATTTCGGTTGCTTGTCGTAAATTTTGTTCTAAAGATCGGACAGTATGTTTAGCTTATAATGATTTTGTTTTTCAATCGTAATTCTTCCACCGTTGGGGTCATGGCAGTCTATGAATAGTGTTTTAGGAGATACTCACACCTAGTGTGTGATTTGCAGCGTCTGCTTTGTTTGAAAATCCTGATTTATATGAATCGATTCATATAAAACAGCAAACTTTCTGGCGATAGCGCCCCGCGGTCTGTTCGCCCTGGGACCTGATTCACGTAACTACAGAAGTTCAGTTGCAATGTCGTTGCAGTTAAGTTTCGATCAAAACAACGCTTTTCTTACTCTATTAATAGGCGATCGCTGTCAGATATGCTCGCATTAACTGCAGCTTCACTACAACTTGATCGGCGCGTCATGAAATTACGTGAATTAGCCTACTGTTTGTACAAAAATGCAGCAAAATCACAAGGCGTATTGCGTCGCTTAGAGCAGTGGGTTGTTCGTTAAAATCTGCTCGTTTGAACCAGTTGATTTATAATATTTCAATGCAAATAGCTATCGCTTCACTTCAACACTTATTCCTGCAGAGAGGCACTTAAGTAAGTCGTGCTTTCTAAAGTGGGAGTAAGCCTGTCTAGTGTCTGTTGTCGCTGTGAAGAGCGTTATTTTCGCTGTTGATTTTTATTGCAATGTCCCATGCACCCATGCACATTTAAAGTATAAATATACAAGCGATGCTTGCATGCTAACGGCGCCAATTAGCTTAGTAGATACTACCATCAAGCGTAGCATGACCACCTTAGAACAGGGTTCTATTAAGGGTTTTATCGATAAATAGACAAAGTTACATATTGGCATTGTGTATCTTTCATTTTGTCTATTCTTCGGTCGACAAACCCCTTGTCTACGGTGGTCAAATTACACCTACAAGGAGCCAATACACTTCCGTCTTGTCGAAACTGTATTGTGTACAACGTTATGCGAAACAAATATCGATTTAACCAATACAGTTCGAACTTAAATCACACGGAACCTGACAGAGATTAAACTACCAAAACGTGAAGTGGTTTACAACGAGTTTCTCAAAACAAATGGAAAACAAAATGAATGATGGTGCAGCCACAAAGTCGTGTGACGGCACTTCAGTTTGCATTTTACAGGAAATATTATTTCCCGCAGCCGAGCAGTAGTTAAAAGGGTTGCTTGGAACGTAAACAACTACATGTATATTAGTGTTCTACCTAGCTTTTTCCCAATTATAATGGGGTCAGCTTCTAATCTAACCAGATGTGGCTTAATACCAGTATTTTATACAGAGTGACTTCCATCAGACATCCGCAACCCAGTTACTGGGTAATGCTAATATCCTAAGGTTAGACCGGTTGTCAAACTTTCGGGTTTCTGACTACCCGTAACGACTGTCATAAGTATTCGTAAGACACCCGGGACCGACGGTTTAACGAGCTCTCCAAGACATGGAAGAGTCTCGATGTGTAACGAATGGTCGCCCATCCACGTAATGACCGCGGCATGCGTAGCTTAACGTTGCAAATGTATTTTTAATAGATATTAAGATGCCTAGGTAACCCGTGCACCATAGACTAAATATGCAAACTTGCATAGATTATACTTACAAATTTAGTAATATATAGTTTTATTTTTTAGTTTTTACTATTTAGTTGTTTTGTATTTGGGTTATCAGGCAATTAAATGTTTAAATTTAAGGAAAACTTTTGTGTTAGAAGTAATTAATTTTAAGAATAATTATGTTTTTAATTTTTAACTGGTGTTACCCAGTAACTGGGTTGCGGATATCTGATGGAAGTCACTCTGTATAAAATACTGGTATTAAGCCACATCTGTTTGGGCGTAAGACTAGATATTTTTTATTTCTTTCTTTCTTCAAATGTTACCCGCGTGATTGATAGTTAGCCACGAGCTCCTCTAAAACAACAACCATATTAGTGTGCTTTGAAATTAAGTTGTCTGCGTATGTTTAGTTGCTATGGCATTCGATTTTCTTGACGGTGCATGTTGATGTAGATTTTCTTGTATGAATAACATCGGGTATAAGTTACCAGCTTATCGGAGACAGTAAAATAGTAACTGACTTTCCGTAGCTTGCGCGGGAAGATGGCGGTAGAATGAGGCTATTATTTCAATCTGAAGCTCTACTGTTTAGCTATAAAGTACATAAATATTATGAAAAATAGAATACAATTCTTTTATCTCTAAATGCAAATATACTTACTATTTAAAAACTAGAAGCATAGCGAAAAATTAAAATGAGTTTGATCGGTATTCTTTTTTTGATATTGGTATAATAAGTATTATCACAAACAAGCCAGACGGCCCACCTGGTGGTAAGTGGTTACCGCCGCCTATATAACGTTATTTTTACTTTATACGAAAACCGAGACACCCCAACAAGATTTTCATCAGAACTGCCTGAATATGTGTTTTTTTTTAGTAAATCTCCAAGTTACACCTTAGTTTATGTCGCGTTAAGTTTGCTAAAAAAGTGAAATGCCTGAGATGTGCTCTGCAGGGGTTGTCTAATATACGGAAACTGACCGAGCGGACCATCTCAAGCCTCAAAAAAAAAACAAAAAAAAAATGTGATGTAAAAAATATGTCAATCGATTCTCCTAGTGATTCTGAACAAACTAGTTTCAGGTTTAGTATATACTAAAACTAACCTTGTATACATCTGCAACACTAAGGGTCAAAATACACGTCCGATAGTTGCTTCCGGGAGCCGGATTCGACTATCTGATCGGATTCATGAAATACACGTACGATTCTCGTGTCCGATTTTTTCTGGACGACGACGATGCCCGGACCATGCTTACGATTCTGACATCCGATCCGATAGTCTGATCGTACGTGTAATTCATGCTCAAACAAATGTATGACGCGGAGGCCTTCAGATAGTCAGATCAGACTGTCGGAACCGACTATCGCAGGCAAGTATGGGACGTGTATTAGGATCACTGATGCGTTGCCAACCATAGAGACAAACTTGGAAAGTAGCATGTGCCTGTAATTTCACCGGTACCCATATCCGTCAAACCGGAACACAGCAATGCTGCTTAGCGGTAGATATATGTATGGATGTAGTACTTCCCCGGACAAAATCTTTCACTAGGACCTCCACTACTCTTTAAAATACATAATTATATCGGGTGTAAAAAGACCCTTAACGATAACGAAAACCACATATTCTACCCATCATTGGGATCATTTTTTTCTACCAGACCATACCTGGGAAATCATTGGTTTTGGAGATATTGAAGGTCAAAGTGCACTTTTTTTTTTAGTTTTTTTCCAAAAACGTATTCTAAGTGATAATACTAAACTTTCTTCCAAACAACCATATCAAAATTTTCAATTTTTCCTTACAAATTACCCATTTGAAGTTACAAAAACGCAACGATTATCAAACGCACACGACCGCCTTGGCTCAGCTGTGTGGCCGCTGCACGCATGCAAACGCGCGGCATCGCCACAGCCAATAGCGCGCTACAAAAAAGCGTTTTTTTATGCCAAAAAATAAAAGTCCAGTCCGTTTCCCAGCAATTATTTTTGGTCAATGTAGTTTAGTTTGATGTACAGGGTGCGTAGATTTCGGCTATGTGTGCGTAGATTTCGGCTATGTGATGGGTCTTTTTACACCCTGTATACTTTCTAATCAAATACCTGTGATTGGCCTAAACCAATAAAGTTCATCGATTGCAGTCAATTTACCAAACGTTAGCAACCGATTCCTCAAATGAACTTATTATGTAATACATTGTAACAATTCATAATACTTTTGGGTCGCACTCGGTCTAATAGACACCTGGCCATTTTTTACATATCAAAACAATTGACACTACGCCCTGATCCATTTTCTTTGTAGTAACTAATGATAATAATGTATACAGCGTACAGCTATTTATCACCGTATGACAGTTGAACTGAGCACTCGGAGCCCGAAAATAACATAAAATCACGTCTGTATTCCCCAAAGGACTGGGCACAGGTGTATAGTACACCCTCATTTTGCCATTATGTTTAAGTTCCATGTAATAAAGGACGGGTCTATTGCCATCAACTTGGCATAAATCGAGTCTCTGGGCTGCTACTGAGAAATTCCACTCGGAAAAATACAATAACACGGAGCATGGAGCCTGAAAATCTCACATAAAATATACCGACCTTATTGGTATCACCGTGGTCAGATGTTAGTCAGTCTGTGTAGAGTGCTGATAATAGACCAACTTAGCTGGTGGGTTGGAAGTATCGCTTAACTATACGGTCCTGTTCGCAGAACGGATGGCCGATGGGGTCGAAAGGTTCTGGAGTGGCGACCGTGTACCGGAAGACGTAGTGTGGGTAGGCCTCCCACAAGGTAGATCGATGATCTGGTGAAGGTCACGGGAATCCGCTGGATGCGAGAAGCACAGGACCGGTCGATATGGCGATGCTTGGGGGAGGCCTATGTCCAGCAGAGAACGTGTTTCGGCTGAATGATGATGATGATGATACGGTCCTGGCTAGTAGCAGTTCACTGTGTTCCTTCGTGTGTATGTGAGAACTAGAGGGGTAAAGGGAAATTCTTCTATATCGCTGTTATTGGAATTCGTGTTCTCCATCTTAGACCCAGTCCAAGCTTACCATCAGGTGCGACTAGGTCCAAACGTCATCAAGAAGAAGAATAAAAACAAAGATAAAACCATTCATACTAGCTTGACTTTTATAAAAAAAACACAAATTTCCAGTTCCAGTCTTCGTCGACCTAGCTTACTTGTTTTGCCAAAGATACGAATAAACTACGCAAACAAAAGTATTACAGAAGGAGCACAGCTGTATAATAAACTGCCCTCTAATATAAAAAAATACAAATTCATTTAAGTAGGAGCATTATCTAAACTGCCTCAATAAACAAGGTTAGTCAGAAAGGGGGTACTAATCCGCAGGCTACTTAAAGTATCAGTGATAATGGTTTTAAAGCAAGTATTAAAATTTCAAAATTCGATAATTTTAATTTTCATGTAAAATTATTTTAATTCTTTTTTTTCAAAAATTCTTCCTCCTTACTTTAGTTACGAATTCAGAAAATGAAGTTTTTAATTCGTGACCTCAAATATGACCTAAAATGTAAACACAGCTGATCATAGTTGAGGATAGCTAGATTTTAGGATATTTTTTTTGTAATTTTTGAACAGCTATTTCTCTTAAACTATTGAGTTTTGGGGAAAGTGGTAGAACAAAAGTTACTCATTATTGTAGGTACTTTAACAGCCTTTCGGATTAGTACCCCCTTTCTGACTAACCTTGTATACTTGAATATTTTTTACCTTCCAATAGAGGCTATGAAGTATTAACTGAGTGTTCGGCGACCTAGACTAAGTTCACTAAAATAGTGAGAATGATCCTATTATATTTTCATGTAAGTGGCATTTTTGTCTCTAAACTTCTTGAAACTTAAATTAGTTGACTGCTTCATTGATCAAGTGATCGCAAGCGCGACTGCTAAGTGTCTTGATTTTTCTGAGTAGAATTTCTAATTAGTAGGCGCAGTCTGGATCTATGTCCGGTTAATAGCAATAGGGGGCGACCCCTATTACATGGGACTTAATCATAATGGTGAAATGAGGGTATATTAAATTAGTGTAATGTGTAATGGAATTATTTGTACAAATCTACGGACCGCGTGCTGAGTGCACGTCGAACGTCCACGAAGATGGAAAATAATTAGGATGATCAAAGATGGCCGTCACCATTCTCCATACAATCTTCATACTCGTTCATAAATGTGTAGGTACACCCGGCACCATATAAGATTCTTATGCAAAATGACAATTTATAGCAGCCATCATCCCTCAAGCATCATAACCTTCACTAGATCCAAGTGATTTACGTGAAGAACGCTGTAATACCTCTTTACGACTATAATACTTCAGAAAGCAGTGACATGTTAGAGAAGCTTACGTGTTTATAAACATTATCTTTATACGCATCAACATTATATTTATGTCTACTCCATAAAACAGCACTTATAAAGTTGTTGTAAGAGATACTTTGAGTGTGACGTTTGAAACTTTGCTTGCTCCAGAAGCATTGTGTATTAAAGTATTTATGTACCTACAATGTCTGAGTACAAAGGTATTAAAACGTGAAAGTCGAGCTCTTAGTAAAAGCTGTGTGCCTAATCGAGGCAAGCATTTTCTAAGTTATGAATAAGTTATATATAAAAAGCTAATCCTAAGTTTGCGAAAGTAAATTTAAGCTCGGCACTTTGTTTAAACTATTCAAGAAATTTTCGCCAACTTTCAGTGTAGAAAAACTATACGTACCATGAAGATTCTTGAAGCCTCACCATGACGTATAAGGGTAGTTTTGATCCTTATAGAAATAAATATATGCAAACAAAAAATATTTCAAGTGAGCTATCAAAAATATTCTTAAGGATATATAAAAATATCTCGGCTAGCAAAAGCCAATGTTATTCGATACAATTTAATCGGGTAAATAGCCAAAAACATAACATAAAATGCGTAAACACAATAACAAAGCCATTACCGAAATACAAAATATAACAATGAATACTAAATCCATACTGTACGGCACCCAAAGAGCGTAATATTTCATCGGAAACTCAAAGAGAGTGTCCGGTTTCACTAACCTTGCGGATCTCTAATAAGGGTCTCGCTTCGCCGAAAGTTATTCATGCGGAACCCTTTTGAGAGCTGTACCGAGGTTCATTGCCTTTGAGATTGCGCTTTCAGACCGGTTGGGAGGAATTTGTATTCTTTTCAGCGTCCATTGAAGATATTTCTTTTAAAAATTGCAAACATTTATTATGTAAAGGTGCTTCAATATTTTCATATTTAGGGTTATTTATCAATATGCTTTGTATCTACAATAAACCGTTTTAATTTAGTTTGTATACAAGAGAGCTTCGCCATTTTGCTTTCACACGTATCATTTTCGGTCGCGCGTTTATTACGCGTAGAAGCACAACCGGTCAAGTGTCCAAGCATTGTATGCTTATTTTCGTAGCATAGATCTCAGCTACGTGTGTAGGCTTGCTGCTACGAGCGTAGCAGATGTAGTACGGCCTTGCTAGACGGCAACACACACGCGCGTAAACTAACTTTAGAAATGTACTCAACTCGTATACAGCCACGCAAACTTTTTGTTATACTACGAAACATTAAAGGTTAAAGGAGATGTTTGATTTTGGGCCACCACTATGTACAGTATATAGAAAAATAGGAAAAAAATAGGGGATTACCATAAAAATACAAATAAATTAATTTGAAGAAGAGTACTAATGTACTGGAATTATTTTTTGGGGACGTTTTTTAATACGTTAACCCTTTTTTTCTGGTAACCATGACAGTTGTGTTTGACATTGACATGAGTTTGACAACTTTGACAGTCCTAGGTTTCGTGATGTGTGTGTGATGCAATCGAGTACAACACCTGTATTTCTATTTCATTATAATTATAACGAAATCCAAGTATTTTCGTCTTTAAGCAACGTAGATAGGTTATGTAAGTACACAAGAAATAAACACTGTGGCGTCATTGACATGTCAACAGTTGTCAAATTGACATTTCACGCGAAATTATGTGAAACATGTGTGAAACTTATTTTTATGTGTTGTGTTGCTCTCCTTGACCAAGATATTTTGTATGTACAATTAAACGAAGTATAATTATAGAAAATTAACATTAAAAAACGATTAATTTGTTGTATAGTTATATTTCCATTAATGTACATGGTGCTAGCCCAGGCTCCATACATTTCTGAAACAATCCTTTGCAGTAAATACTCTTTTTATCTGTAGCTTTGACATTATAAGCAATTGTCACCAAAACTGACATTAGACAAAAAATGACGTGAAACACAGTGCTAAATATTATGCAGACGAAAATAATAATAAACTAAAACAAAATGAAAAAAATATTTCTAGCTAAAACGAAGATCATGAGAAATTTCAGGTTACTTTCCATATCTCTTAGACAGCTTACAAGTGCTATCAAATACTGAAATATTTAAATTCAGAGATTTATTGAATATTGATGAACAAAGTATATTTTCCAATATTTAATAAAACCCTTATATTATTGACTCTGAAGAGTACTTCAAGAATCTGCATAGCAAATGGCAATATACTTAAATTAATATTCTATAACTCTAATTAATTTAATGCAAACTAATGCTAACTAATCGATGAAGCAGAGTGCATATTGATAACTAAGTTTATTAATTAAAATTTCTTACTCAATGACACTAGAAAATTTTAATTGCTGTTTGTTTCTAGCTAACGAGTTCTACGTGGTCCCTATTAAAATTATTTAAATGTAGAAAATCTCTTCTTTCGTACTTTTAAGAATAAATAAAAAGTATTAAGCTCTAGATGTGTTTCTCAGACAAATATGTACCTACACTACCCGTCTGCCCCATTTCAAAACCTAGTAAGGAACACTTTTTACAACAATCGTTTTATTGCATAATCTTGCTAACCTAGAAAGTCTACCAAATATTTTGTATATAATATTACACCACCGTTGAAAACTCACATAATTAGCAGATATATTTAAGCATCGATACCTAGTAAGTGCCATTCACTGCTTCTGATTATTTTAAAACCTAGTAAGTCACTTTAACCATATGGTTTTACCTAACATAAATATTTTTCAGAGGCTGACTAATTTTACGTTTATGCGCTCTCCTTTAAAATTTTGTTTTAAGCCCTTACTAGGTTTTGAAATGGGACAACTGTACCTACCTAGCATATAACTTTATCAGACTGTAAGCTATCTATCTACTGCTTTATCTTAGAAATTAGGGAGTTATTAGGCGCTCATTATTAAGCGCACAAACACTGCTTCATGCATCATTAGTTTCTGACTTCACGTGGAGCAACTGCCTTTCGACCTTCGCAACTTGTGGAAAACAATATAAATTATTTCTAAGTGGGTATGGCGCTAGCTCATCTGGTGAAGGGCAGGCGTTTTTGGGGGCTATCTTTTATAACATTAACGTTCAAAAAGAACTAAGTAATTCTAGTATATTTTGAATTAATAAGTTTTGAAATTGAAATCATTTAACAAAGTAACTTGATTCTGTAGTTACTTTTCCCGATACCTCTAAGAAGAAAATAGAAAATATCACATTACAAAGATGATACAATCACATATTACAAAGATGCTATTTTATTGATCTACCTAAATAAGGCCCAAAACACTTAAATGATTTAACGAAAGTCCGAAACGATTCAGAATTGGGTTAGCATTAATGATTCAAAGGCTAACTTTGTCGAAATCCAATGGTCCAATTAAAACCAAACTGTAGGGAGTTGATTAAAAAATTAACAAATTAACTATGCATCGAACTTTATTCACAGGTTGAAAAATAAAACGAAAATGGAGTCAGATGAGAACTGCCGACCGAAACAGGAGGAAATCGATAAGTCTGGTAATTAAGTTACATTCATAAGTTAATTTGCTTTATCTTAATTTATTATATTGGGTACAGTCAACAAAAGAGTTAGGTATACAGGCAAACGACGGATATCCATGCACTATGCAGGCAATTGTTACTGTAATTGTATGCGTTATTACTTTTTATACGCAAGACTCTCTAAAACAAGCTATAGAAAAAACTTGGCCATTCAACACGCGCATAACTCTGTTAATGAATATAAGGAGTTGCCTGTATGTACTCATTTCTTTGTTTGACTGTACCTTCTTAGAATTATTAAAATTAATCTTGGTTTCAAGCAAATCTAGTCTGTTTTTTTTTTGTATTGACTGCTATAATGCTCAAGTGGGTATAAAATAGAGCAATAATTATGTGAGTTTCAATTACATCCAACACAATGTAACATTAGGTTATGGCCAACGGATTAGCTGACACTGTTAAAATAATAAATTGTAACTGATATGTAAGTAAGTGTCTACTCTCAATTGACCTCCACAGACAGAGATTGCCAGCTAAACTTAGATTATATTTACATTCAATTTGTATTCAAATGCTGGTAACTAGCTTAGAGCACGACATTCCTCATAATTCTGACTAGGAATAATTATTCCTCACCTAGTTTAGAGGTCCTTTAAATTCCAAAAATAACTGTGCTAGTCTAAATTCAGCGTTAGAAGTTAACTAGCAAAGAGCCAACAGCATAATTACTTAAACAACTTGTCGCGTCAGCTCGTTTCACCGCGTTATGAACTTGAGATTAACTTTAATATGACATAAAGGTAGGTATTTGAAGGTGTGGGTTGTTTCAGATAACTTGGAGGTTCAGCCGCCGCGGGCGACTGTCGAGAAACCGTTCCTCCTGTCGGATGGGAGGTGAGATTACACAACCCCTGCGGGACTTGTTTTTATTTAACCTGGGACCATTTGTCTTGCTGTGACTGTACAAATAGCTGGATTAAATATTGTTTACGTACGGGTGCAGTGGCTTCGATTAATTATATGTGAAAATAAATACTGGATAAGTGATTTCAAACGATATTACGTATCATCGTTGATTATAAGCAATAGCTTGCGTCAGAAGGATTTTTTTAAATTAATTTTGTCTTAGAGTGGTTTTGGTTAGGCTTTACTTAGTAAGTTCGTAATTAAAAGAGTGGATAATTCTTATTAAAAATTTAAAAACATGTGTTATTAAAATCTTGTCTTTGAGAAGAAGTAAAAATCTTTCTTCTTGATTGTTTGCTTGAGCTCCTTTGTTTTTTTTAAATGGTAATGTTTCAACGACAGACTAATAATAATTTAAGTAGGTAATTTTAATTCTGTTTTTATCAGTAACTTGTGAATTAATGGTAGATTGTTATTAAAAGAAATTAATTATGTTGAATGACTGCAAAGATGTCTTCACAAGATTTTCTTCAATATCTATTATCTAAACTAAAAATCTATTAACTCTTCTCGCTGAATAAGCATGATCACACAAAATTTTAATTTTATGTAACCAAGTTTAGTGGAGAATTGAGGCCAATAAATACTAAATCAACAAGCCTCGTCTGACTCGGTAACTTTATATCCATAACAAGAGCTAGACAAAATATAATCTATTCAAGTACTATAATTTCAGTACATTTATCTGGTGCACAGAAAGCCGACCCCCCATATTGTTTGAAACGTTATCTTCAATCAAAACAATTATACAAATCACAAGAAATCTCAATTTTTGCCAACTTGCAATTTAAATAAACTCACCGTTAAACTGTAATAATAGTTACTTTCACTCGTGCCATTATGCTAATGGAACCATTCTTTAGACAACCTTGGTGGAAAAGTCGGTCTTTACTTAACTTATTCAACGCCTGCCGGAAAATATGGCATTTGTTCGGTCCCACAATTCACGAGAATATTCAGCCTTTCAGTACTTCTGGGGTAATATAAATGATAAACTCCAAAGCCCCTGCGACCGCTACATTCTCATCAACAGAGATTAATTAATTTTTTACATAAACTTTTACGCGAATACGTAGAATTAGAAATGAGTATGTAAGAGGAAGTCTGTAAGTGGCGCCGGTGACTGAGAAATTGTGTGGAAACCAATTGGTATGTGTATGGTATGTGATGCAGAGGAATGAGGAACATGTCGTGAGGAAAGTTTTAAGTATGAATCTGAATGATTATAATAGTAGGATGGATGGATAGTGATGATATGGCTAGAAAGGGAGTGACTACTGAGATGACGGCTAATAGAAATCTAGTGAAGAAAAACACATGCTGCGCCGACTTCAAATAAGTTGGGATAAGGCAACGACCATACAGCCCATAGACGCCTAATAACAGGCGACCGATGTCTGTCAACACATCAGACTTATAGATCTGATGTAGGTCGCCACTAAATAATTTCGAATTAGTTTCGACCACTTCCTTGAGCCGTAAACACTTCCGCGTTAGTCAATAAAAAATTGGGAAAATAAATATTATAATGGCCCCTTGTACAATACGTTGGTGTGGCAACAACAGCCAGACTTCGAAATTCGGGAAAGATGGTATAACATTTCACCGGTAAGTTAAAAACTACATAATCTAATTAGATTTTATTATCTGATATTATTTATCGGAGTTCATCTTAAACTGGTCAGACAGATAGATCAATCAAAGGTGCAAGACCGCGCGTTGATGTCTTTCATGTTTGCATCTCTTTCTTCCTAAAGTATTTTTTGCACTGTCTCTTTTCCTCTAATATTTGGTAAACATAAGTAGTGATGTACCAAATCTTATGACCAAATCTGTTATCGATCAAGCAAAAAACCTACATACGATTTACACGTTTGAAGATTTGGTCAAATACTTACTTAATACTTGAAACATTAAATTAATTGTAACACGATTATCGATTTTAAGTACCCACAAGATCCTGATTTCAAAAATAAATGGATTGTTGCGACCAAACGAGAGAAGTGGTTCCCATCAACACATAGTGTAATATGTTCACAGCATTTTGCTAAATATTGTTATTTGCCTATTGTTTTAAATTTAAATGTTTTGTTTTGACTTTTTACGTTTTTACCTTAAGTATATTAATTAAATTAAATGCGTGTTAAAATATTACTAAGCAATAATATTACATTAAAAAAACATTTCATTGAGTGATTATTTAAAAATAATGTCGACACTTTAGTTTTTTATTTAAACCTGTCTCATCCCTAGTGAGACGTAATTAACTTAGAAGGGCCAATCAGAACGCAGTTCTCCGCTTCCCCGTACCTCAGCTTGTTGACAGAATTGGTTTGGTGCATTAGATCAAGCATTAGGCGTCTATGGGCTGTATGGTCGTTGGGATAAGGGCAGGAAGATAATGATGATGATACGTGATGAAAATTCGATGTATTTTTTTCGAAATTACAGTTTGTCTTGATGAATATTAATTATAAGTCTATGTCATCCTGGACCACTCTCAATAAGTTAAGCAAAACTACCACTGGTAAATATATTAGGTAGGTACACCAAATCCACGAAATTGGGTACATTATAGGTACCATATTTTTTTCATATTTTCTCACAAAAGCTAAGTCCAGTAGATCCAATTGTTTGTATCTCTTATACACACATCAAAAGTGTCTAGGGATCAACATATATTTTTGCAATAACTTTTCTCCTGATTGATATTAATTAAAATTTTCTTTAAGGATTCATCAAATAAAGTGTTTTCGTTTGTCACAGTAACGATAAACCAAGTCACCTTTGCATTAATAAAGAAACTTGCCATTTTCCTAATAAAGGGATTTTTGACATTTGAACCACTAACACAAAAGTTCGAAAAAAAGACTGAAATAACAGTTTTCTTTAAAATTTTATTGGGTAACTTAAACAATTAATAATCCGTGTTTCTACCGCGAACACTAACAACACAAGAACATCGGTTTGGCATACTCAAAATGAGTTCATCCAAATCACGCTGTGGAATGGCCGCCCATGTTCGTTGCAACAACAAAAAAAGGTCTTCTTGCGACTGGATACCCTCCATATTCGGCAGAGCTCTTCTCTGTAGCATATCCCATGCATGCTCAATCGGGTTCAAGTCTGGCGACTGAGCAGGCCAGGGCAGGACATTGATGTTAGCTGCGGCGAGAGTCTGTCTTACAACTCTTGCGGTGTGCGGTCGTGCATTATCATGCATTAACTGAAATAAGGGACCGATTTGCGCTTGTAGAGGAACGATGACGTCTGATACAATCGTCTCAGCATAAATTTGAGCGTTGAGGTTGCCTCTGATCCAAATCAACTCAGTTCTTCCGCCGATCCAAATACCCGCCCATACCATGATGGTTCCACCACTATAAGGATGGACTTCCTGGCAGGATTTTAATCGCTGTTGGCGTCCAGGGGTTCTCCAGTGTCGTATACGTCTTGTATCCGGTCTCATACCAAAACGAGACTCATCAGAAAAGCACACGAAACGCCATTGTTCTTCTGCCCAATTTCTGTGTCCAAGAGCCCATTGATATCGAATCCTACGATTGTGCATTGCTATAGGTGGTACCCGTAGCGGTCTTCGGGAATGAAGGTTCACTTCATGCAAGCGGTTTCTGACTGTTTGGTCGCTAATTAAGTTCCCTGAAGAGTGATGAAGCCTCACGGCTAACATCATGGCGGTTATTGTTGGAGCTCTTCGAGTTAAGATTTGAATGTATCGGTCTTGTCTCCGTGTGGTGCAGCGATACCGTCCTCCATGGCGCTCAGCCACGGTACCAGTGCTTCGGTAACGTGTCCAAAGTCGACTGATAACACTCTGACTTGTATTCAGAGCTAAAGCCACAGTACGTTGCCGGGAACCAGCTTCTATCATTCCCACGGCTCTGAGCATTTCTTCCCTGCTTAAATGACGTCGCCGCTCCATAATAACGTTGGTTTTAATCAGTAGTAGGGAAACAGTAGCACTAATAATGTCTTCAATGCGTTGTATGTTTTTATAGGGAAAATATTGACAGCTGATTTTCATCTTTTACTCGAATTTGATTCACAATTCCTGATTGAAATTATGAAATGCACCAAAAAGGATCCATATAAATTTATAAAATCATAAATTTATTACAAAGCCACATCTCAATCTCAAGAAATCCGCATAAAAATGCTTGATCCCTAGACACTTTTGATGTGTGTATTTTTTAAGTACTCACATGGGAAATAATACCTACTGGTAAATATTATTTCTTTGAGAAAAAGGTTTTCTAGTAAAGCGTAGGTATGTAGGTACATTTATTTCTTCTGTTAATGTATATTTATTTCGTATCTCGTAGAGTGGAGTTAGAAGCATGGCTGGACAAACCAACGTACTCCCACGGAGAATCCATCAGAGTTGGAGTGGTCGTCGGTAATCACTCCTCGAAGACTGTGCGACGGATTAAGGTATGTCAGTATAGTTCATAATAATATATTTGTGTGGCATTGTTGCCTATCAAAGGTACCTAGAAAAGTCGTTATCTTCACTTTAAAGCGTTCGCCAGATTCTGATATGTTAGCAGAACAATTTCCGAATAAATTCTAAGCAATATTTTCGAATTATTCAGAACTTTTACGACGCACTCGAAAGTTTTTCGATGAATCAAAATATACAAAAAAAACGTGCGTAAAGCATTTCTTGTAATATAAATTACAAACGTTACTGGTTCTAAGAAGTTGACATCCGATTTGGCGACTACAAACCGACCCGGCCGTACTGCAAAATGTAGGATCCGGTGCAGTGGCATTCAATACATGCGTTCATACGATACAAGAAGTACCCCAAGTGTGAGTTTTTTTCGTTAACTACTGTAGTTGCGTCACGACAAAAATGTATGAAAATTTAGGCTGCGTCTCTAGGCGCACCGTTCACTAACTAATATTCGCGCGTTAATTGAACGGTGCGCCTAGAGGCACAGCCTAAATTTTCATACATTTTTGGCGTGACGCAACTACAGTAGTTAACGAAAAAAACTCACACTTGGGGTACAGGTGTAGATTCGGTTATTTGCCGGATCTTGAATCCGAATACATTTCGGGTCGCACAAGCGGGGGAGTGGGGAGAGACATGGGACGTGTGTTCACACGGTATCCCAATTTGGGGCCGTCGTATACGGCAACGCAAGATGTGCCGTGTGAACATAACATTCGGTTTTTCCAGATCCGATGAAAATAAGATTCCGCAAAACGTGACTCCGTGTGAACGTAGCGTTAGGGCTCGTTCACACAGAACATCCGTATTTCCAGGATCGTTTTTAACGGATCCGTAGATACAGGAGGTGATGTTCACACCGCATTTACAGTACTGTTACCCCACGTCACGCCCCGCGTGACGTGGGAACAAACGGATCAATATTTTAATACAGTTGTGTGACTGAACTCGCTCATACAACTACATACGCCATTGCCGAATAAAAACGTACACGATAAAACGGACCTGTAAAACTGATTGCTGTATATTTTGTCGGATCGGTATTTTTTACTGGATATAGAATACTGACTTGTGTGTGAACTCGCTCTTACAACTACATACGTTATCGCCAATTAAAAACGTATACGATAAATCGGACCTGTAAAGCTGGCTTCCCACGGTGCGTGGTAGCGCGCACCGGCTGTGCGTGGTATCATCCGTAATATCACGCACCGTGGGAAGCCACATTATGAGATTGCGTGATAAGGATACGGCGCACCGCTCCGCACTCGTCCGCGTTACCACGGACGAGTCTCTTCCCTTGGTGCGTCGCCGCGTCGGTGCGAGCTCGTGCGTCGCGGTGCGCGATATCACGCACCGCGGGAAACAAGCATAAAACGGACCTCTGTGTGAACGAGCCCTTACAGCTACAATTTATGAAATGACCGCTATGTCAGGACTTTTCTGTCGTTGAACAGAGTATAGTCTGAGCCTAAAAGCTTTTGACTGTAAGTTATCTTAAAATATTGCCATTATTTGCAAACTTCCAAACTTGTTAAGAAAAAATGTTTGAAAGTTTTTGAGTTCTGAAAGGCAATGCTGATTTTGCGACAAGTATTTGCATAAGAACTGTTAGGTCTTTAATAGGATTTGACCTTAGTTCGTGACGTGTTCATTATTTTAGTGAAGAGCTCTTTAGAGTTTAATGATAGTAAAATTGTTATCTTATAAACACCGTGGGCCTGAGGTACCCGAAAGATTTTAACCACGCTTTTCTGATGGTATTATGAGTCAAATGTTATATCAACAAAAGTTCAATTCAGTCATATTTTTTTTTGTTGCTTCTTAAGTCAATTAACTTTAGTACTTCCTTGTAAACAATACCTTAGGTTGAATTGGCAACATTTATAAATTATCGTGTGGGTGGATAAGAAACTTCTCACTTCACAACCCTCCCCGACAAATAAGAAATTCGGCGAGAGGGGTATGGTATAACAAAATTCGCAACGCCCCGCGTTCATGGGACTTGTTACCGTAGATATTTTTCGATTTGTGAATTTCCGTAAATAATGAATATTTCGAAAATTAAGCTTTATTCAACAAACGATATCGGTCCTAGGTTTTCTTCTCCAATTAGGCATCGGAATCTAAATTTTTCGGGTACCTCGGGCCCACGGTGTATATTTATTATACAACGTGTAACAATAGTCCGAAATAAGACTATACATACAGTGGTGGACATATAATTAGAAACACCAAGTGTGACTTTTATTTTTAGTACAATTTAACTCGATAATTAATGTTTTACATAGCATAGAGGGCTTATACCTATTTATCTACAATCTATCCACATCATGAAGCATTATTATATCAGTTTTGGAAATTTCATACAACCGTTTATGTAAAAACTAGTATACTTTATAAAATAAAATGAAGCAGCAAAACGTACTAAGGTGGACAACTAATTAGAAACAGAAAAAAAAACATTATCATAAATATGAACAAAGGTAACGAAACAATAAATAATGAAGTTAAATGGTACAAACGTTTTATAATAAACAATTAATGCTTGGTTGGGAAGCCTCTGCTGTCGATTACAGCTCTACAACGACGTGGCATTGATTCTATGAATGTTTCATACATTTCTAGGGAATATTTCTCCAAGCTTCTACAAATGCGTCTTAAAGTTGTTGTAGTATGATACTAGTAGTAGTACGATATTAGTGATATGTTTATTGGACAATGTTTTCTTTACAATGTACCACAAATTTAGATTTGATTCAAATCCGGACTATTTGCAGACCAATCTAACACCGACACTAATTAGTATCTTAGAAATGCTTAAACGCTGTTTCTTTGATTTGGATTATTGTAGTGTCGGTGTAAGATTGGTCTGCAAATAGTCTGGATTTGAATCAAATTTAAATTTGTGGTACATTGTAAAGATAACATTGTCCAATAAACATATCACTAATATCGTACTACTACTAGTATCATACTACAACAACTTTAAGACGCATTTGTAGAAGCTTGGAGAAATATTCCCTAGAAATGTATGAAACATTCATAGAATCAATGCCACGTCGTTGTAGAGCTGTAATCGACAGCAGATGCTTCCCAACCAAGCATTAATTGTTTACTATAAAACGTTTTTACCATTTAACTTCATTATTTATTGTTTCGTTACCTTTGTTCATATTTATGATAGTGTTTTTTTTTTCTGTTTCTAATTAATTGTCCACCTTGGTACGTTGTGCTGCTTCATTTTGTTTTATAAAGTATACCAGATTTTACATAAACGGTTGTATGATATTTCCAAAACTGACATAGTATTACTTCATGATGTACATACATTATAGATAAATAGGTATTATACCTCTATGATACGTATAACATTAATTATCAAGTTAATTTGTACTAAAAATGAAAGTCACACTTGGTGTTTCTAATTATATGTCCACCACTGTATATGTAAATGTATACTGTTGTTTATTTTATGTTATAGTGTAGATTAGAGTAGGCTATGTGTTGTTTTTTATTTCCTATATTTTAAATACTGTCTTTTTTATTTTAGGGAACTTAGTAAAGTAGTTATTATTTTTAGATATTATTTTAAGTTGTTTAAGTTTATCATAGTTTAATTACTAGGTAAGTTAATGTTAAGACCACTCTATCGCATTAGGGTGTACACCTGTAAAGATAGCTGTAAGGGAGATTTTAATAAATAAATAAAAAATAAATAAAGACTGAAGGAAAAAAAAGTTTGTATGTCAAATATAGAATCACCTGTAAAAATATTGAATAAAAAGAAGCATATATTTCGTTCAAAACTAATTCCTTTACCCTTATTAATCGCGTTTATTCATCATTCCAACTGATTTTTAGGGCTGTTTGAATGTTTTTGGTGAAAACTACCGCTGTAGTTTACTCAAATACTTTTAGGTGTTCGTTTCCAACACCTACGCCCAAGGATTGTTTAAAGGGTACCTCATACCCCTAAAGTAACGTATTATTTTGGACTTCTTTTACACGCTTTGCATATCTTCTATTTTGAACATTAGAACGATGTCATTGGAAAATGCTCTTCAATATTTATCGATTCTAAGAATTTTTAATAAAAAAAAGTTGGTTAGAACTACAGTCGAAGAATGATGGAATAAGTTATTTGATTACGCACAAAGATAGATTCAATAAGTTAAAACCAACATTTCGGCTTAACTTTGCAAGAAATCTTTAGCTATTGTTACTATATTCATCGAAAAACAACTGATGTGTGTGTAATATAGATATGTTTGTTAACTTAAGCAAATTATTACAAACACAAGCTAACTTTAAGAAACTTGTACCGGCTAAAAACATGCCTATAATCATTTAACTTTGTAAACTTGGCACGTAACTTTCGTGAACTACCCGCGTTTAAAACGTTTACCTACGTGTAAACTTGAGGACCAAGTTTTTAAAGCAATTTACTTTATATGAGTACCACGTGCTGAAAGCTCAGAAATTCTAGTGAGCAAGTTTATAAGAGCTATTGTTCGAACTCTTTCAACCTAATTATGGAATAACACAAAACTTTTTTCCTTGTATTTCTAAGACATTCCTGTATTATTCTTAGGAACACTTGTAGAGACAAATAGGAAACTTATTTTGTGTCTTGAAATAAACTATGATTTATATTTATAGCCTTTGACCCGCCTGCACATCGATTCACTAAATACAATTATTGCTAAACAAAATTAAAACATAATTCTGTCTATATCAACTTCAAACGATTGTGAGAAACACAATATCATTTAAATATACAGGGTTACTGGTAATTCGACGTATTCCTTGCACCACGTTATAGGGGGCTAATATGCAACAAATTTAACCCCACATATGTTCTACGAAAGTCAATGGATTTCGAGATATTGCAATTTTTATATTATTTTTAATAATACCCAGAATTCCTTCTTAAACAATATTTATCTCTAAAATATCAAATTAATCGGCTTTGATTGTGATATCAGCTTGTAGCTGATACTTTTACAAAGCTTTCTGCGTATTTAACTGTTCATAATGACCATCCAATTGAAAGTAATCATTAAAAGTTAAATAAGTGTATTAGGAAATCGTCGAGGTACACGATACAGAATTATGTTTATCTCAAAAATTTACTATGACACTAAGTGTACAAAATGCAAGAAAAACATCCTTATTTAATCAGCTATCCAACGAGGTATAGACTTTCAAAAAATATTTAGAAACTAATGTAAAAATGTCTTACAATACTGACAAAGGCGATTTCTGAAAAATCTCTACTTGCACGCAGGTGGCCCGTTAAGTGCAATTGATTGCATAATCCTCGCGTAGAGATTAAACAGCAGTCTGTCGGGCACCAACTGTCCTCTAAATGTCAGGATTAGATTAGTTCAGGTCGTTAGGTTATGTTTGGTCAGGGTTAGGTAGGTTAGGTTAGGACCTAAGTGTGCGAGGGAACACCGGGGTGGTTTTAGTCAGTAAGAGTCTGACAGACCCCTCTGCCCACCCACAGGACGGAGGACATCCAAGAGGATTTCCAGTAGGCAAAAAAATATGGTCAGGTTAGGTCACGCTTAGGTTTAGGTTAGGTCACAAATTCGATGCACTGGGACCTGGAGGCGAAGGCCGTCGCGCTGAGATATTGCCAGAGCGAGGAGGTGCTTGAGCGGAGTGCCAGATCTTAGTGGCTGTGGAGGGAACGACTTCGGCAACCCAGTGCAGGGCACGCCGCAATAGCGGCGGTAAAACCCGTAATGGAGGAGTGGCTGGAGAGGCGGCATGGCGCATTCAGCTTCCGGATAACGCAGGTGCAGATATCTCAGCGCGAGAGCCCTCGCCTCCAGATCCCAGGGTATCGAAGTTGAGACCAAACCTAAACCTAACCGTGACTTAACCTAACGACCTAACCTAACCATTATTTTTGCCAACTGGAAATCCTCTTGGATGTGCTCCGTCCTGGAGGTGGGCAGAGGGGTCTGTCAGACTCTTACTGACTAAAACCACCCCGGTGTTCCCTCGCACACTTAGGTCCTAACCTAACCTACCTAACCCTGACCAAACATAACCTAACGACCTGAACTAATCTAATCCTGACATTTAGAGGACAGTTGGTGCCCGACAGACTGCTGTTTAATCTCTACGCGAGGATTATGCAATCAATTGCACTTAACGGGCCACCTGCGTGCTTGTAGAGATTTTTCAGAAATCGCCTTTGTCAGTATTATAAGACATTGTTACATTAGTTTCTAAATATTTTTTAAAAGTCTATACCTCGTTGGATAGCTGATTAAATAAGGATGTTTTTCTTGCATTTTGTACACTTAGTGTCATAGTAAATTTTTGAGATAAACATCATTCTTTATCGTGTACCTCGACGATTTTCTAATACACTTATTTAACTTTTAATGATTACTTTCAATTGGATGGTCATTAAGAACAGTTAAATACGCAGAAAGCTTTGTAAAAGTATCAGCTACAAGCTGATATCACAATCCAAGCCGATTAATTAGATATTTTAGATATGAATAGTGTTTAAGAAGGAATTCTGGGTTATTCAAAATAATATAAAAATTGCAATATCTCGAAATCCATTGACTTTCGTAGAACATATGTGGGGTTAAATTTGTTGCATATTAGCCCCCCTATAACGTGGTGTAAGGAATACGTCGAATTACCAGTAACCCTGTATATGTTCAGCGCCAATTGTATTTAGCGATTCGTTGTGCAAGTGGACCTTTATAAGGTAATATTGTTTTTAGAAAGTTCTTTACGATGTAAACGTTCACAGACTATGGAGGCTTCTTCTTCTGCCCTTATCCCAAGTTACTTGGGGTCGGCGCAAAATGTTTTCTTCTTCCATTCTTCCCTTTTATTATAGCGTCCCGCTATCTTTTACTCCCTTTTCATTCATATATCATCTCTCACACAATCCACCCATCTTTTCTTTTCCGTCATACGTCAACATTTATATTCATCACTCTCTTAGTCACATGGTTTTCGTCCTTCCTTCTCACAATGGACATGTGCCACCAAGATAATCGGTTCCTTTTCAACTTTTCTGTCACAGCCGCCACTTTTAAACTTTCACTAATATACTCATTTCTAACTTTAGTAATTAGATAGGTAATATTCACTGAAGCACATTTGTGGAGATTTGTTAAACTTTACATTTGAACAAGGACTAATAACTAACAAAAAATAATTTGCCTGCAATTGTTGTAACGATCACTACACTCAAACATTAATCTATAAATCACTTACCCTAATCAAATTGTAAACAAGCCATTACATAGGAGATTACTTAACCGCTCGTGGTCAAATGATGCGCACATAATTAATGACAATCATAAGCTTCCCTCGACAGCACTCGCCATCCTATTAATTAATGGGTATCCTATTAATGAAGCTGATAATCGAGAGATTTGCTTAGTTGATATTGTTGTTATTAATGTCTGTTTATTTGTCCTTGACTTAGTTTTACACACCCTATTAACTATAATTTATGGTTCAATTTAAGTAATTATGATTGTAGATACATTATGTTGAAATTTCTGGTGGAAGAAAATTGCTCTTTTCCTCGTACCTGTGCCTTCTACGTTTTTAAAACATTGGCAAAGTAAAAACAAGACCGTTGAATCACAAGAAAAATGTTGTAAACATTAAACGTGTAAGATAACTGTGAAATTAAGGAGTTTCACATATCACGGGACGTGAACCAGATTGTTAAACAACTCACGTTTTATCGCATCTTAGCGCGGCTGCACGTCACGAACTCGCGACTTACGACAAATTACGCTTATCGCGCGTCCGTATTCGCTCACAGTTGACTTTGACTAAGCAAGTACCTACATACGTAGATGTAAAAAGTATTGGCGGAACCCTGCAAAAGCCGGGATTTATAACGCCAGGCAAAAGATAAGGTGTGCTAAGTACGGATTTGTCCGCAAGCCAACTGTAATTTTACAAAGTCATAGATCAAAATAAAGAAGGTTTTAGATAAATCAAAGATCAAACCATCGCACCGTGACAAAACGGTCGAATATGTTAGACGAGATTAGAAGCTTTTGTAGGTGCTATGTTCATGTTGTTTCTATATCACTACGTTTGATGTACATCCCACGCCTGAGGCTTCCGTGCCAGATCCCAACCCCTGTAAAGCTTTAACTTTGAACAACTCTGTACCTACATAAACAAGTCAAAGTCAAAAATATTTATTTGAGCATACTTTTTTATTATTCCAAATTCAGAATCAAAATGTACAATCAAATCGTAACAGGCTTGGTTTGCTATAAAAAATACTGTAACTAAGCAACCTTTTGTATATGAAATTGGACCACGCATTAGTTCCGCCTACCGCGTCCAACCGCGACGTCCTTAATACGAAGCGACGTTTAATTATGACGTCATTTCATACTTAATGTGTAATTTCCATTCCGACTGACAACGGGAAATTTCATTCATTTACTTAAACACCCTTATTTAAGTAAGCGCTTTAAAAGTGTGGCTTGGATAGTTTTAAAAAGTCTTTTTTTTTGTATTTTGTAGACTTTGGTGGTACAGCATGTGGACGTGTGCATGTTCTCCAACGGAAAGTTCAAGAATGTTGTTGCTCTTGTGAAGGGCAATGACGTCGTCCTGCCAGGCCAAACCCACACTGACACGTACACGCTTACGCCGCATAGAGGTGAGATTATTTGAATTTTCTTGTTAGGTATAATAATTTACTCAGTTGGCAATGGCCTTTGTTATTATGCAAAAATATCTTCTTTAATCATTGTCAATGTTCGTGTTGACTCTTTAAATTCTAAATCTAATAAGATATATTATGAGTACGTTTAAAAGCTAGCGTCCAAATATAACGTCATATCTCTATCCATACATCAAGTTACCAATTTGTTCACAGGCATTACAAAGAATTGGATAGCCCTCGAAGATTCATACTCAAAAACAGGCGCTAGTCTCGCATCAACAGTACTTAGCAATAACACTCCAGAAGACAGAAATGTGTTTGCAATATACGTGTCATATTACGTCAAAGTCAAGCTTACATTCAGCGCGATGGGCGGAGATCTCTCCCTAAAACTACCCTTCACACTAACACATTCATGTATCAACGAGGCGCCTACGGACAGTGTAACAGAAGAAGCTACTCATAAAATGATTCTAGAAGGAAAAGAAAACAGTGAAGATGAAGATAGCAAAGCTGAAATAGAAAGAGACAAGCAAAACAATAACGGAGAAGAGGGACCCCGAGAAACCTTCGTTCCCGATGCAGAAGTTAAATCACCAGAAGACCACCGTTGCGTTGCTGATGTCCTTGTCAATATCGAAAATAAAATAGATAGACCAAAGAAATTCGAAGGTCAAACGGAAGTGCGACCTGTGAAACCCAGTGATGAAGAACTGGATCTTATCGTCAAATACCCAGGTTCGGACACGTGATCCGACGAGGAACTAGACAATACAGGCCAGGGTGGAAAGACTGACACACAAGTGAACACACCAGCAATCGTCAAATGCAAGAGAGAGGTCCAAATTCATAAGAGTGGTTTTGCTGAAAATCTCAAAAGAGCTGTGTGTTGTATAGACAGAAGACGACAGTCATAGCTTAGAACAAACTTGTTCCATTATTTATGTAAAAGTACGGAATAAAAATATAACCCAATGTTGATACTTATTTTCTAGTATTTGCATTTCGCGAGGGCAAATATGTATGTTCAGTAAACAAATCCAAGAAATGCTTCAATTTCGTGTACAAATATGGTTAAGGCACACATATTTCGGAAAATTACAGCAAACAACTTTTTATGTTTTTTCCTAAGATATTATTGCTTTCGTGAATTACAAATATTAAATTGACTTCAACTAGAATAACTTGTACAGCCGAAATAACTTAGCCGCCCTAAACTGCATGTTGCACAATAGATTTTTTGGAAATCAAATGGCTTTTAATCAACATTTTATTAACTTCATCTTTGGATTGGTCATTTTTAAACAGTATTGCGCATAAGTTCGGAAATTCTAAGTGATTTCGACCGTACTTACTTAGGTATATTTCGAAGGGCGTAAGAAGACTAAAATAATACAAAACAACGTCAATCGAAAATTGTCTGAAGTTAACGAATTGCATCTAGTCATTAAATAAAAGGTAATTTGAAAATGTATTTTATTATTATAAGGTTTTGATAGACGTAAGACTTGTCGGTTCGCCGACACATGAAGCCTGAATGGATATTACGCTTACTAAATCGTAGTCAGTGTTAGTAGTGTTAGGTTAAGACTAGTGATATCAATTTGTAAAGATTTTCAGTGTAATTTCTAGACACAGCTAAATATAACCTTGACATGTTTGCAAACGCAAATGTCGCATTTTACAATCCAACTAAATCATTATGGTCTGAGTATCAAAAAAGGCACAAAGTGACTAATCGTACAATATTCTATAAAAAATTCTCCTATTTCATTAAATTATAATTCTAATTGCCAATTATTCAGCCTCTGAAAGAATAAATCTACTTAATTTTGAGCCGGTGGAGGCAAATGTATTTAATTAATTTCGATGAAAAGCATTTTGCTTACCACTGTAATCGTTGCGATTCAGCAAGTGACAGGCATCAGAACTTCATCTATTGGGTTCAATACCAAGCTCACCATATTCTTTGATCTATCGAAACTGGTGAATTGATTCAATCAATTCCAAATTGATTCTTAGTCTTTGGACAAGAGATAAATTAGTTTTTGATCATTGATTGCACATAAACAAAGTTATCTAAAGTTTTAGGCCGCAGATGTTTTGAATTATTACAGAGAGTAATGAAGATAACGATAATTTTGAAACTGTCAATCAATAAGTTTCATGATAACATTATATTCTAAATCATTCTGTTTTGGACATTTAATTTCAATTACTTAGCTCAAAGATGCAATCTGAGATACAAATATTAGTTTCTTGAAGCTATAGTTATCAACATCAAATTGTTCAAATTTCATCATAGAAATAACGAAATGTTTTAACGTTGGCGAATTTTATAGAAACTGTTCAACATTTCCATGGAATTTTACTATCATTTAGTAGCTTTAGATAAAGATTCTAAATTCTTTTTATTTATTCTTCACAAAAGTTTTTTTGCCTTTCTAGCCCTTTCAACAAAGATCGTACGTCACATAAATGCTATCTTTTATGTTGTGACAAACATTTGATCCTTTTGATTTTCTTTTGACGCTGTATTCGAAAGCGGTATAACTATCAGAAGTATTCAGAACAGATAAAAGAACTGAGAAAATCTGCCTAGTTACTGAGAAATTGAAATACTTAAATCATAGCTAGTCAAATGTTTTATAGCAACGTGTTTGTTCCATCCACCAAAAACAGGTGATCATTTTGAAAAAGCATTTCAAATAAATATTCGTAATTTTATTTATCAACTGTCTCCTATGATAGAGGAAATCCATGGGCTTTGAGTACGTAAGCTGCAAACGGATTTCCCCAATCCTCTTAGTTCTATTAAAGTTATGTTTAAGGTGGATGGTATATGAAGCGTTCGTGTGACTTCGCCTTTACGAACCGTCACCTTTCATTTAATTTAGCTGGGAAATAAAATGTTTTGGTTAGTTTTGTAATTACTTCAATAGAAAATTTAATATTAATTTTACATTTCTACTGAAATCTTTGGACACAAACAAAAGTCAAATTTGATTTGATTTCTGCCAATAAGTATCTCAAAATCATGATTTTTGATCAACCCATGAATAAAATTTACTGCTTATATTATTGCCATCAATACTGAATATTGATGAATGATTCAGAACATCTAAGGCTAGTTTTAATAGAAGCACCATTGAAATAATATCATGTAAATATTACAATCAAAGTAGTGCTAATTAGTCTGTTAGTTTTCTTGATTTCATGTATGTAGTACAAAGCAAATATTCATTAGATTGACAACTCGTCTCGTGAGTTACAATTTTGTGCATACCTGTACCACAGTATATGTTAAAATAAGCTGAAGCGGTAATTCAACTATCTGCAATCGTCTGAATTAACACACTCACACAGACACGCACTGCAATACGACTTCTAAGTTATCATCGGCATACAGTCAATCACGGTTGTTATAGAGTACATGACAAAGAGTGCATTATACTCAGTATACTGTGCGTGACTGTGTGAGTGTGTCAATTCAGGCGATTATAGGATGTTGAGGTACTGCTTTAGCTTATACGAGTATGTATATCTACTGTGCCTGTACATACCTACCATTAATTGTGTAAACAAGATTTGGATCAGGTAGATATTAAACTTTAAGTAAGTATCTAACTGATTAAAAATTACAATTATTTTACAATCCATTGCACCGTAAACAAAATATTATGTATTGTAAAAACTTGTTTACGTAATGAAATGGAAAATAACTAGCACTACGCATAGACATTGATAGTTATTTATTTGATATGTTTGTAGATATAACATCAATAAAATAGGAATTTTAATACTATAAAAGCACTCTAAAATGTACGTTTATTAAAATTGTAGATGAAATGTAACTCGAAATATTTTTCAGTGTTTGTATATATTGTAAATATACTTCAAAATTTTTTCATTGTTTGATTTTAATAACGACCTCTTGCTCTCTCAATTCTATACATAAAATATTTTACGAGACCGAAACATTATTACCAAATTTTTCATCGAAAATGTAATTGAAAATTTTCAAAGGATCTTCATAATAATGGTCAAGTTATGGGTCGCAATATTCTACAAAAGTAAGTATAGGTTTGTATATTGAATGAGGACTTTAAGGTCGATTTTATTTATAAAAATTACTAAATTCACAGGTATGTTATGCATTTACGAGTATCTAATACTGCATTTCTGTTATTATCTTAGTAAAAACTAACAAATGCCTGTAAGGGTATGACTTAAAACGACACTTACTAATAAAATGACACTCTAGAAGTAGCCTATAAAATACATACAAGATGTAAACAAATTCGTGTAATTCCTTCAAACTGCATGATCTATTGGTGACACAGATTGACGAAACGCTGGTTTTTTTTAGAAGAGGCAAAACATGTTCTTTCAAAGGAATTTCCTGATTTTCTGTTTCCGAGTCATTTTAGCGCCTCGAGTAACTACTAACTGACTGCACGGAGCGATATCGCGCTAGTCGTGCCCGCTAGCTGTGTCGCCGTGCTTTCATTCATTTAAGCTTGGCATCGAAATGAAAAAGCAATTTAAAAAAATTGCTTTATTTTTTTTAACTTCATTCTGTGGTTTAGATAGATATTGGTGCCGATTCTCTTGTTCACCAACTAAACTAAAATTAGAGAGTTGCTATCTTTTACTAACAGATAGCGCAAGAAAATTACGGTGATAGACAACAACTAAGTTAGAGATGTCAAATTAGTTTACGCCTTGAACTTCATCGTGTTTTTAGTCGACAAGTTTTAAATGTCGTCTAAATTTGTATGGAATGTTTAGTTCAACTAATTTTGACAGCTCTTATTTACGTATGTCTCTTTCTTATTTTATTAGAGTGAAAAAGATGGCAATAGCCTAAATTAAGTTTAGTTTGTCCATAACAGAATCGGCACCACTGATCGTATCTAAGGATTATCCAAGTTAAATCCTTTTCGGGTTTAATCTATACTAGTAATAGATCACTTGGTTTCAAGGAATTACACGAATTCGATTACATCATTTAAAGTTGATCAAGAAATACAACACAACAATTGCAATAATCTATCTTTATTTCAACTACAATCAGAACATCAAAAGGCTAACTAACTATCTTTAGGATACCAAATACTGTTTGCAACTATATAAAGCATATTAATGATGCTTTGATGTTCCGGAGTCGGGAGCTAAAACGAGAACTGACAACCTTGCTGATAGTTCATGTTCCGAATACGTCAAGAGCACTCCATCGGATGAGCGATAACATAAATCCTAATGCTTCTACGTAAACCGGAATTGTGGGTAACCATGCAAATCGATTATCGGTTTATGAGCAGGGACAATTTCAGGAATGGACGTCGGTCGGACTGATGGGATTGTACGAATCATTTGCAAATGATTATCCTATTCGTGCATGTTTACAATACATTACAATTACTCTTTGGTATACACAAAACAGAGAGGATACATTACTTACATAAAATATATAACTATTATACTCGTACTTATGGGTTGTCTTATCGCTCTAGGCGATTTTTTCCAGACAACCTTTGTATGGACAATATTGGCAAATAAAAATAGAGAGGTAGTAAGTATGCATTGCAACAATAAATTATACAGTTACATTTATAAATTGTATTATTTTTTTATAACTGCGCTCCAATTGCGCCGCATGTCGGACGAACTGTGGACAACACTCACCAGTGATTGGAGCCCACATAATGTTAGATGACGTCGCCACAGGTCCAGAAGGAGATGGCGGAACGAGTTAGACACTTATTGGATTGACCGCAGAAATCTTTAAACCGAGAGGAGTGGAAGGAAGGTAGGGAGGCCTTTGCCCTACAGTGGGGTGATCACGGCTGAATGTAAAAATATGGCAGCTTGATAGTCTTAGAAAGTTATCTTATCTTGTAACCGGCCAGATAATCTAAGGTAAAGGCACCCAATTCCGAGGGGTTCTAAAAATGGCACCTTATTCCGATGTATTTAGAATAACTGCGTTTTCAAGCAATTTACAAGTTCTTTTTGTTTGCAAGATACATTAATCAATTAATAATTTATCTGTTTATGTTTATATGAGCAAAAGAGTGCTTTGGTGCTTAAACGTTTTAAAATAAACAGTAAGTTTGACGCTAGCAGCTGACTCGAACGCGCGCTCCATACATTTCGGACCTTATGCACGTGATTAATACGATTTGCTAAATAGTGTTTTAAATGATAATTTTATACTGTGTGAGTTTTTGTTTAGGTTGAAATATTGGAAGGGTTATATTTTTTATTGAAAACAGTTAACATTTTAATATTATCTTTATAAATTGAGGAGAAAATACGTTTTTAAAATACCGCGGCATTAGGTGCCAAATATTTTAGTTGGTTCCTAAATAGCGATGTATACCACGGAAATGCAATTTAATAGACGTAGAGTTATTTTTAAATTTTGAAGGCAGTTTTATGATTACGAACTTAATATTTTAGCTCTGATTACTTAAATAACCAATAGATATAAAAAATCTATTTCCGAGGTACACTATGGGGTCGCATTTACTAATTATAGCAGGTCAAAGATTGCCTGTTTAGGTACTTTATTAATTCGTTGTATGGAAAAGCTAAGTACAGAAAATTAAGTTATTAATGTGTTCTGATATAATTCTGAGTGAACTTTCTATATTTTTTCAAAGATATCGCAATTGAACATTAATTTATTTGTTTAATATTAAAAAATCTTTTACTTTTTATTACTCGGAATTAGAAACCTTGATTTAGTATTATAAAACGCTATTCCGATGTATTTAAGTCGGAATAAGGTTATATTAGTACCTAATTCCGTGGTATTAGCACACGTTAAATACAGAGTGTTCATTATCTTACGCAGCTTGTTCAAAACTTTTGTATGGTTTTAGTAACTGTAAGAATATAAATTTGCCCTTCAAAATAACTTTCATATTTCGATATACTCAGATATAGTTATAATTTTACATTATATACTATTAATAAATTGTTTTATTGTAGGAGAATAAAGCCAAGAAAAAAGTACACGGTAGAGGATCTCCAAAATGCTATTACAGCAATTCATAATGGCAGTAGTGTTTATAAAGTTTCTCGACAGTACAATATTCCCGAATTCCTATCTAAGTAAATTACATATTGTGGTGCCATATTAATAATCATGTAAGACAGAGTCTGAGACTGATCCGAAGACTATATATAAATAGACTTGATTTTTTGAACATCATGTATCATTCTCCCCACCTCCTTTCCTTTGTATTTTGTACACTCGGAATTAGGAACCAAATGCATCGGAATTAGGATTTTTAAATCGGAATTAGGTGCCTCGGACTTCTTCGTATTTTTAAATAATTTGACATTTTTAATAAACTTTTATTGTCAAACTATGAGTATATTTCAAAAATAAGATATATAATACTTCTAATAAAAATAGCCAATTCTACAGAAAGGTATATTAAATACTTAATTTTTAATGTTCTTTCAAGTTATGGTGAAAATACCGCGGAATTAGGTGCCTTTACCTTAGTCTTTCGTGGAAAATTCCATTTACTAAGCATCCACTCAGCAGATTCTGCCAAAATTGCATTTTTTTACAAATATTCCTTTACACGTAAGTATCTACTATAAAATGTAATTTAAAAAAAGTTGCTTATCTCATAAATTTGAAGGCTTTTTCTTCCAGATTATTTGGTTACATGGCGTAGCTTTGAAAAATAATGGTAATTATGGTTGTGCCATTATATTTCGTTGTAGAGGTCTATGGGGAATATCCATGTTCAGCTGCTATATTAACTTTTATAAGAAATTGGATAAATTTAGAAAATGCGTGAGCGCGATATTTTTTACGCAAAATGAAATATCGTAAGCATAATAACGTTTCATTGCTTAAGAATAAAGAACTTTATAGCTCGTGAAGGAATATGATATGATCATTATCATCGCTGCGAACTTACCTTTTGTTATTCTCCATTGAGAAAGTTAAAAGAAAACAAATGACTTGCGCAAGGCTTAAAAGATGTCAGAAAATTATTTGAAACGAACATTTTGTTGTTTAATGTTGCGATATCAAGTAACGCTTACATTTATTAAAATTAATTAATATCATTTCCAGTCTTTTGTTTCAATATTGGTTTTTAGTTATAATTAATAACATTAATGTACCCTATGGTATCGGGTGTATCAAGTTTTATTTATATTTTTTCCTGCAATGAGCGAACATAATTTGCAGCGGTATAAACAATTGGTGAGCGTTCATTCTTGCAAAGCTTGCAACTTACACAAAATTAGAAAATGATGCAATCTATAGGTATAATAAAATCGTAACGATGGCGATGCTACACATTAAATATTTTTAGAAAAAAGTATGTGTAACGCATCGTAGGAACAATATTGATGACAAAAACGCAGTTTTTAGAATACGAGTATTTATCTGTTTGTATGTTTGAGCTTCACGCCCGTGCACCGTGGACAGATCCAGTTGAAATTTGGCAGCCACATCCGTTAAAGAGCGGGTCAGGTTATAGGGTACAAATTATCACGATATTAAGTATGGGTGATGAGCAACAACTGTATTGGAAATAAATGTGATTACATTTTAAAAAATAGTACATTGTTTAGTTGTTGCGACACAACGTTGTTTTCCAAATTTCACGCGGACGTAGTCGCAGGCACAGCTAGTACAATATAATTGTTACCTTAAATCAGGCGTTGATTTAAAGAGAATATCTATGAAACTTCGAACGCTGCATCTCCTACGCTCGTTAGTTCAGTCACGGTCCCGCTCACGAAGCAAATACAAAGAGGAGATGGTGTAATTCGATTTTCCTATCATACGACGCGTGATACTTTGCGGGGTGAAGGGAACGTTACACCCCGCCTACTTACGCCTACTTTCACGTTTTCCATCTAGTAGTGAATAGGAAAAACTAAACGCTTCGGGTACATCGGTAACTAATACGTAATTCAGCTATTTCACGCTAGATGTCCTCGTAGTTGTAGTAGTATGTTACGACAGGGACGTACTTAGAATTTTTGTACCAGCCTACGGCAGAGCTGGTTTAAAAATTACAAAAAGATTGTGAACAAAAATGTAATAAATAAGAAAAATCTTCACACAGTAATAAGTAACCACCCCGCTAAATAATTGTATTCAAGTCGATTTTTTGTTAACTGTAGATTTTAGTGGAATTTTAGTGAAAATAATTAAGAAATCATGCCTATAATGTACATACGGTACACAATTTACTACAGAAATTTATTACAGAATTATTTGTTTGTACTTTTAATTTAAAATTGAAATTCTCGAAAAACAAATCGAGTTCCTACATCAAATGGATACGGCGATGGGCGATGGTCAATTTTTTTCGTACTCATAGTTTCTTGGACTGAATTACTGCTTACTGCAGTGAATAAAAAGACACTCTGTACAAATTCCCCCTTATTAGTATAAAAGGCGGTTTAAGCCATCGTTTTATCCATTTAAGTTTGAGATTATCTTCGGGTGGAAATCTGAAATACGAGTATAATCTAAATTTAATTAAATATCAAGGAACTATGCAGGCCTCGTTCACCATTATTGAATAAAAATTAAAACGTCACGTATCACCACACATCGTAATTAAATAATTGAATTCTAAGTACGGACCTGTCTATTCATATTGTTTACACTATTCCACGATAGATGGCGACCGAAATATCACGGTTTAAAAATAGTGATAAAAAACAATAATACGATATTTTTGTCAACAAAAAGGCTTTAAAAAAATCTTAAATCTGTTTTAATAGATTATAATTATAAAGATATGAATATTTCTTACGTAGTTGTTAGTTATTCATGTTATAATAGGGTGCGCCATCTTCTGTCGAGCAGTAAAACTATTGTACGAGACGTGATAACAATAGATTTTTCTAGAACGAATCTAATAAATATCGAAAAAAAATAGTTACGAGTGAAATGTGATGCCATCCATGGTACCAAAACGTTTATCTGAGTAGTTTTTACAAGATAACACACAACACTTCATCTTTTTCTTTTAAATGACAACGAAAATAATAAATAATGATAAAATGGAATGGGAGCGGGAACGTAATGTTTACAAGACGAGTGCCGACAGACTGATAGGCCACGCCCACCGTGAGGACGGAATGGTTCTACATTGGTATCACGGTTCACAGTTGCTTATGCCATCTCCTCTTTGTATTTGCTTCGTGGTCCCGCTCAATGAGACCGTCCGTCGAAATATTATAACATCGAAACATCATTACCTCGGTACAGTACATTACCTCCTACGTTCAATATCCTGAAATACCTACAATGCCTCGACGCTCGTTCTCTCGTATGAAGATGATTTCCGAATAGTTAAAGATTTGATATCTATACATTCAGCACGTTTGGTGTTGCACTACCGAAAAATGAACGTGTTAGATACTTAATTTTATCGACAAATATACTTACTCAGACCTTAGACCATATAAAAACCAAGACAGAGCGCTGTCAACAGTGACGTGAGGCCGATTTCGTAAACATGTGAGGTGTAGTTTGATTGTAGGTAGATTGAAAAATGTTGTAAATGTATGCGTGTGTGCGTGTATGCACAGAGCGGAGGTGTAGTTTTGGCACAGTTTAACAATCATATTCTTAAACTGTGGTTGTGGCATGCTTCACTTTATTGTTCGCAGCGTTCTGTCTTGGTTTTTTATTTGGTTTGAGCAAATATACCCCCTTTTGTAATACTGACTGAATCCTTTCCAAATAGCAGCCATTTTTATTTTGGACCTGTCCTGTTCTGTAGGTGTCCAGTAAAAATTTTATATCTTTGGACCTACAAGTACTTATGCTTCATTTTTATTTTATTTGAAAGCAGACAATCACCCGCTGCTATTTCATAAAAAAAACGATGTCAGTTATTGACTAAACTCATAAAAAATGGCAAATTAAAAAGGTTTAAAATTATTTGTCGATCAAAAATTAAGTCGTTAAAGTACAACACCAAACACACTGTTTAATAAAATTGTAACCATTCTAAAACTGAACATGAAATATTTTTCGAAAAAACTAATTGCAACGCATGCCAGAAACGATAATGCCAAAACTGTCGTTTTCAGATTTTTATCTGTTTGTCGGTCTGTATGTTTTAGCTTCACGCTAGTACTACTAGACAGATTCAGTTGAAATTTGGCAGCCACACCCGTTAAAGAGCGAGTCAGCATAAAGGTACAAATTATCACGATCTATGAGTGTGGGTAATGAGCAGTAGTAACCAGTGGCATAGCTAGCGTATGGCTAGACGGGGCAGTGCACCGGGGCCCCCAAGCTGGAGGGGCCCCTCGGCCTTCATGAACGACTTTCGAAAAAGTTACACAAGGTTAGTCGGAAAGGTTGTACTAATCCGAAGGCCATTTATAGTATCACTGATGACGGTTTTAAAGCAGGTTTAAAATTTTAAACTTTGATAATTTTTATTTCCATGTAAAATTGTTATTATTTTAGTTTTTTTCAAAAATTCTTTGTACCTGCTTTAGTTACGAATTCAGAAAATGAACCTTCTAATTTGTGATTCCAAATATGACCTAAAATGAAAACACAGCTGATCATAGATGAGAATAGATAGATTTTAGGATATTTTTTGTGTAATTTTTGATCAACTGTTTCTCTTAAACTATTGACTTTTGGGGAAAGTGGTAGAACAAAAGTTACTCATTATTATGGATACTTTAACACTCTTTCGGATTAGTACCCCCTTTCTGACTAAGCTTGTATAATATCCTAGTTGAATAAAGATCTTTTGACTGTAACTTTTTCGGCCCTAACCAACGACTTTTACGTGAAAGTGTGACAAACAAACAAACTTTCACATTATAATAATATTAGGAATTACGAATAAATAATTATCTGCTGCGTTATACATAATGCTTACTAGTAAATAGCTTTGCTTTATTATGCCCTGCAGTGGGCGATATGGAGCTGATGATGAAGTAATTTTGCACCTTCAAAGTATTTAGTTTAATTTAAATAGGGCCCCAATTTCATTTTCGCCCCGGGGCCCTTGGTTACATAGCTACGCCACTGGTAATAACCTTATGTTTCCGTAGACAAAGCCGCGGGTTACCGCGGGTACAGCTAGTAGGTAATAACTACCTACATACTGTGTGTACAATTATTTGCATAGGTTTCATTATAACGAGTGTATAATTGAACATGTGCTGTCAACAAAGGTACTAAAGGACTTTGGTACGTACAGATCTGTTTTATAATTCATACTTCCCTTCCAACTAAATTAATAACATTATCTAGATATTGTTCTATGAAAAATATAATTTTGCCTCATTGTTCTGGTAGTCGCAAGCGCGGCTGCTAAGCTTGAAGTCCTGGGTTCGATCCCAGTTGGAACAAAGTGTTATTGGGTTTTTTCGTGTGGAATCTCTCAGTGGCAGCCCGGTGTCTGAATTTGTGCCCGGTTGATGGTAATAGGCTCGCCCTCTATTACATGGGACTTAAACAATCAATCTGCCTAGCCTTTTCCCAACTATGTTGGGGTCGGCTTCCAGTCGAACCGGATGCAGCTGAATATCAGTATTTTACATGGAGCGACTGCCTATCAGACCTTCACAACCCAGTAACTGGGTAATACGATACTCTTGGTAAGACTAGTTGTCAGACTTTCTGGCTTCTGACCAACAGTAACGACTGTCAAAGATCTACAAATGACAGCCGGGACCAACGGCTTTACGTGCTTTCCGAGGCACGGAGGAAACTCGCTATGGTAAATGGTCACCCATCCACAGACCAACCTCGGCAAGCGTGGCTTAACCCGGAAGATCGGTCTATGCGGCTGTAATTATTTAGCCACGAGCTCCTCTACATGGGACGTTACATGGGACTTAAACATAAAGGCAAAATGAGGGTGTACTATAATAATACACCTCTGCCCAACCCTTCGGAGAATACAGGCGTGATGTTATCTTAAACTATGTATAGATCAGATTATTAGAATAGATAATTTAACATTATGGAACATTGACATTTAAAAAGCTAGAAATATCCATATTATCGTCGATAAGTAAGTATTCTTATGACGTCAACGCATTACTGCCGAACGCGGCACGTTGTAGAGCCTCTCACGGAGTAAGTATAACATTCTTGCTATGGTATTATGGCTGTATAGTTAATGATTAAACGAACTTACCTATGTGAAGTTCTATCATAATTATACGAAGCGCTTCGTCTTCGAGATTAGTAAGTTTATTATTATTCGACAACATGTAGTAACGCATAGATACCACCACTCATGCACTGTTGAGGGTAAAAAATAAAAATAAAAACTAAACTTGTTAAGAATTTTTATGTGAGGGTAGGTGAGACAACCTCAATCCGGCCGCTCACTCGTATGTCATTTCGTTGAGAATACTAATTACCCATCACATCGTTATTATATTTTCTAAACCGCACATTTTTGGGTCTTTAGATAGGGCGGGTGGGAGTTACTAATCTCTTCAGACGAAGCGCTTCGTATAATTATGATAGAACTTCACATAGGTAAGTTCGTTTAATCATTAATTATACTTCGCGCTTCGTCTTCGAGATTAGTAAGTTTATTATTATTCGACAACATGTAGACTTTTAGAGCAGGTTTGGGAAATATAATGCAATAAAATAAATTAATTTGTTAATTATTTATTTCAATGAATTTTTAACAATCAGTAGGTATGACATTGATAATTTGTAATTGAATTTGACATTTCCTCAGAAGTTTTACATAACACCATCTATGAACTTATTTCTAATTTGAATGTATAATTGCTTGCGCTACAGCAGCAAGATCAGTACTAATTATTGTTCTATGATAGAATTTACTAAACGTTTTTGAGATTCCGCTCCAACCCGCGGTTTTGCGGATTAAATCGATATTAACACCCTGTTTATGTGCCTGCGATGTGGACGCATGCCTTGTGCTATGAGCAGAAAATATTGACACATCAATTCCGCAATCTTTAAGGGTTGACTTTATCCAACGGCTTAAAGTCTGTGTGGACACTACTGAATGTGGTTTCTTAAAACTTATGAAAAGGATGTTAGATTTACGTATTGAAGCAGTCTTATTTACGTATGAAATAAGAGTTCTAGCAGGACATACCTATCGCAGGTTTGTCGTCGAAGAAAGGTAAGATTAGAACAGGCTGTTTACATCCTAGTCGTGACGTTTTTATGAGGTCCGGAATTTTAATAGTTAGTTGTGAAGGGAATGTTTCGATGTTTTCAATATTTATTTTAGACAGAGTTTGAACTCTGTGCGTTGTTACAAGAGCTAGTAGAGTGACGCATTTTCTGGCAAGTTTCTCCAAAGCTAAATCATCATTGGGATGCCAGTTTCCTAGAAAATTTAATACACAGTTAGAGTCCCAGGTAATGTCATACTTCGGTAATGGAGGCCGAAGTCTAAATACGCCTTTTAAGAATCTGGATATCATGACATCATTAGTAACTTCCGAGCCTAAAATTAGAGATAAAGCTGCCCTACAGCTATTGAGTGAGCCAAACTGGTTGCCCCGGTCATACATAATAGTTAAAAACTTTAATATCAGAGTAGAAGATGTTTCATATAAATTAAGTTTGAGTTCGTTGCAAAATTCAAACCATTTTTTCCAGTAGACATCATATTGTTTCATGGAATTGGGTGAAATGGAAGCTAGCATAATTTCTACCGATGATGGGGGAACACCTCTTCGTATTAGGGCTGCGCGGACAATATGCCGGCCACCAGGGTAAGGCTGGAATGTATGTTCCGACTGGAATGAGAAATGATGGGATTATATTTGGGATGAAGTATTATGACATCTGATATGAGTAAACTAGTAAACACAGGGTACCATGGTTGTGTCGGCCACTGAGGCACAACCATTATGCCACGCGCATGGTCAGATTTAATTTTCCTTAGTACTTTAAGAATCATTGTAAACGGTGGGAATGCATAAAAATAATAGTTTGTCCACTCTATTGTAAACGCATTGATTACAAAGGCATCAGATCTCTGTGCCATGATACATATTTGTCACACTTTTTATTTATTCTGCTAGCGAATAAGTCAATTTCTGGTTTTCCGAATTTTTCAGTTAGCGAATTAAAAACAGGTTCGGCAAGTTCCCATTCTATATCTGGGTGGACGCGCCTGGATTCTTTATCAGCAATATTCTTTGAAGATTCTACATACCTAAGCTGCAAATACGAATATTTTCCGAGGTTCACACCACTGCCAAATGTCCCTTGAAATTTGTGACAAGTGTGGGAATTGAACCCCACCCATACGATTAATGTACGATAAAGCAGTTGAATTGTCAATTCGCAACAAGATTTGGCAATTGCTTAAGTGTTTGGCAAATATTTTGAGTGAAAGAAAAGCAGCTAGCAGCTCGAGGCTGTTGATGTGCTGGTTGACTTCACTCTTGGACCACGGCCCGCTTGCTGTCTGACCATTACAAACACCGCCCCATCCCGTAGTTGAGGCGTCAGAGTATATTTCCATTGCATAAATATCGTCTTTAATCCTATGGGCGAGATTGTCGATACTATCGAGCCACCAATGTAAATCAGGTAATAAATAATTTGGGATATTCATACTTCTATCAAAATCACCGTGACCTTTTAAATTTAAGAATTTACTACGTTCAAATTGTTTAGTGTATAATAAGCCATATTCAACCGCTGGACAAGCCGAAATTAATAGGCCTACTAATTTTGCGAAATTTCTGATTTTACATCGTTTAGTCCTTATGAATTTGATAAGTTCTGATTTGATGACTCTGCATTTATTATTTGGTAATGAAATTTGCATTGATTGGGAATCAATAATGTAGCCTAAGAACTTGCAAGAAGTAGCCGGTATAAGATTACTTTTGTCTTCATTAATTTTAAATCCTAATGCGAGAAGCAATTTTAGGGTGATGTTTATGTTATCTTTGCAATTTTCGTAATCATTGCCTATTAGTAATATGTCATCTAGATATATAGTAGACACATAACCGCATGATCTTAATAATTTTACAACAGGCTTCATCATTTTTGTAAAAATGTAAGGTGCAGTGTTCAAACCGAATGGTAACACGTTAAACTCATAGTATTTACCGTCCCATATGAACCTAAGATATCGCCTGGACTCAGGGTGTATTTTAACTAAAAAATAAGCGTCTTTGAGGTCCAGAGTGGCCATGAAACAATCTTTGTTTATAAGTTTAACAGCAGTACGTAAATCTTCCAATTTAAAGTGGCTGGTGTCAATGAATGTATTAAGACTTTTGAGGTTTAGTATAAGTCTCATTTTACCATTCGGCTTAGGACGTAGAAAAATATTCGACAAGAATTGTTGTCGAGTCGGTTGGCATTCTGATATAGCACCGGAGGTTAAGAGGCTTGTAATAGCATTTTTAAATTGAGTTTTCTCTAACATCGAATGCGTCGGTTGTGTCGGTATATAAGACTGAATCACAGGACGAGAGAACCTGATTCTGTAAACCTTGATCCAAGTGAGAATTGTACGGTCACTAGTAATAAAAGACCACTGTTTGTGGAAGTATGAAAGTTGACCAGCGAACTTTACCGGATCTAGCGGCGGCGCGTTATCCTCTGACGATACGGCGACGGCTTCGATGATGTCCTGGGCTGATTGTGCTGAGAGGCAGGCTCCCGACTCCGTGATGGTCCCGGTTGCCTGCGGACTGGGGCCGGAGTTCTCCAGTTTAAATTCTTCGTGACCTGAGGCTTTTGAGACGAAGTTTTCGGACGCGTTCGTATAGGCGGCTTCGCGTCTACTTTTAGATCCGTGCCGGATTTAGTCACGGCCTTTGCTGTTTTCAACGCATCGGGTAAGTTTTCGCCGAATAGATACTTGTCTATGGTTGTGTTGAAAAGGTGCTCTTTCATTTCTTTTTTCAAAGAAAATGAGGCAAAGTTCCTCCTTGTTATGGATTCCGAGTACTGGAGATCACAGAGCAGGCGACCAGCATCCATAACCTTCTTAAGAAATTCATGGTTCGTGTCTTTGATGGCGAACTGATCGGTAATTACTCGAGCTAGGCATGCTATCGCCGAAGCAAGCTGTTTTTGTCTGGCTTCAATCGCTTTATCTCGCTTTAAGAGCGTTTCGTTTAAAGCAGCTTTTAATTCTGCGTTCAACTTCGGTGCACCGATATGAGTGCAATTCGACGGTATAAGATATTTTTCACGTAGCTCCTTTCGGGCGTCTTTAGTGAGTCCAGCCGTGGCTATATGATTAAACCTGGAAGCAAGTTCTTTATGAACTTCCAAGCCATACTCAACGGTAGCCGTTGGATCTATACCTAATATTTCCAGTATATTGTCGTCTAGAACTTCCTCAGCAGAGGTAACTAGTTCCTGAGCCTCAGTCGAGCAGCCTGGGATGGTTGTACCTAAGGATGGCCCGGCCTCCTGTGTGAGAACTGTATCCTGGTCGACTACGACACGATCTTCATCTTCACGAGTTTCTGTGTTATACCCGTCTGCAATGATGATAAGTTGTCTATTAGATGTGACCGTACGATGCAACTCTGACGAATATACAGAATGAATACGTGAGACGGTCCCATAAACCGCTCAGGCTCAGGTTGTATTCGGTTTTAAGTATGTAATAACTTGTATAAGATTGTATCCCCCTAGGATACAACGCAAGAACAATAAGAAAAAGTACGTTGATATAGTCCCAGAAACTATTCAGATTGTACTCATTAGCAATAGGCTATACAATTATGTAAAAACCTTGCTATCGGCAGGCAGAGAATTTAGTCGGTAGATAGAAAATAATAATATGTAGGTACTTATATTTTGTAGGAATGCGGCGAGCCAGTCCCACAAACTGCTCAGGTTGCATCCATTAAGTAGGTCACGGTAACCCTAAAATGCATTAGGTACCCGTATAATACTACTTGCGACGTGTAAAATATTTTGTTATAATGCGTCGAGACAGTCCCTAAAACTGCTCAGGTTGCATTTGATAAAGTATGTTACGATATATTGTACGTTAACACCATATCGTATCGATAAAACACTATAAGAATACGGCGAGACAATCCCATAAATTGCTCAGATTGCATTCAAATAGTATTATAGTAATTACCTGGTTGATTTTCCGGGAGAGGTGTAGATTCTCGTGACGTAGACGATGAGGACGATGATTCGATAATGCGCGGGCGCCGGCGACGTCGACTGCGTTGTGACTTTAATTTTTCTTCTAATACTTTTAATCTTTTCGTAAGCGACTCCATATTATCCGGATTTGAACCTTTTCTTTTTAATGATTTTGGCATTTTGATACTTAAATCTTATTAAAATAATTTTAGTGTTGAGTGGCGGAGCACTACTATGCGAATGACATACGAGTGAGCGGCCGGATTGAGGTTGTCTCACCTACCCTCACATAAAAATTCTTAACAAGTTTAGTTTTTATTTTTATTTTTTACCCTCAACAGTGCATGAGTGGTGGTATCTATGCGTTACTACATGTTGTCGAATAATAATAAACTTACTAATCTCGAAGACGAAGCGCGAAGTATAATTACTATTTACCAGAGCTTTTGTGATAATTTCCTGATTATATGTAAGTCAACTCATTATGGCCAAAGTAGGTCTAGCCAGGCAATTGTATTCATTACCCGCAGCCACATGAGTAGATAATTATCTACTCATGTGCCGCAGGTCAATAATGTGATTTGAATTTGGAACCTCACCTAAAACTTTGTATAAAAATTTACCACAGAGACCAGCACCACAAAGAACTTGTTCGAAAATCGAACTGGCCATCACCTACACACAAGAACAGGAACAGAAATGAAAAAACGGCGCGAATACTGCAAAATCGACGTCAACTTCAATGAATGTACCGAATATAAACATATCTTTGTCTTTTCACAACGATAAAAGGTTTTTAATGTTTTTTGTCTACCAGTGACCACGGCCGGTGTAATTTGGTCGAAACGTCGGGATAAAAGTAAAAACCGACTTCTTTTTGAAGTCGGTTTTTACTTTTATTTATAGTTATTTATTGAAAACCTACGTAAACTTAACGTTATGAATGTTATGATTAGAAGTACGTCTTGTTTACATCTTTTCAGTTCTTATTTTTATAGTTTGCTTTTTATGCAATCGGTTTTTTGATTTTATAATGTACAAAATTTATTTTCATTTTTTTTAATGCCTTCTACTGCTGTAATTATTTCTTTCATAAAATACTTTGATTCTAGTACTATTGATTTTCATTGTATCGAAGAAGGTGTGAAAAGTTAAGTGTTCTCCTCGGGGATAAAGGTGTCTTCATCTTGGCCGGGATTAAATCCCTCGCTGTACTTAGGATTCTAGCCTTCTCTCTCTAAACTCCCGCTTTACGCTAACGCAATAAGTGTGAATGGCGCAAAAATGGGCGACAGCCATTGGTTTTTCGATCAGGTACACACGGCTACACTTCAAGCTATGCAAAACCAGTATAAGCTGACCGTTACTTGTGCGAAAAGATTATACAAAGCGACGCCAAGATAAACTGGTTTTGTATAGCTTGATGTGTAGCATTGTGTACAACGATGTAACTTCTTAGTTGGCACTAGTGATGTTCCGACTAGTCGGTAAAGCCGACTATCCGGCCACTTTCGTAGTCGGCGACTATTCGGCAAAGAGCACCGACTATCCGGCTTCTTACTTTGTGTGTATTTCTCAATAAAATGTATAAAATGAGGAATTACATTAAGTAAAAAAGAAACAATGCAAAGTAAATAAAACATGTTCTGAGTAGTTCTGACACGCTTGCAGGCGGCGGTTGCAATTTGCGCGCGAATAAGCTGTAAACGAAGCGTCACAGAAATTTTCGAATACCCCCGAAACCGTGACCGGCTTGGCTGATTAGTCGGCCGACTAATCGGCCTCTTTACAACCGACTAATCGGCTAGTCGGCCAAAGTCATAGTACATCTCTAGTTGGTACCTACCACATCTAGGAAAAAAAAGCGATATAAGGCTGCTTTCTATAACGACAAAAAGTAGTTCGAACCGTCGCGTAGGTCGGCGAATTTGATGATAAAAACGTAATCATCGTTTTATCAACGGACGAACATCCATTATTGGTCATGGAACCACCACAGCCCGCTGTAATGAGCGGTCCAATGATGATAAACGTAGTGTAATCTACTTATCTCTCGACCTCAGAAGTTATAAGAATCCTAAGTGTATCTCTAAATGTTCTGTTATGCTGTAATCCTAAGTGTTCCTGTAGAAAAACTAAGACATACTCAAGCTGCGGACACGATGAGCGTATCTTACACAGGTCTTCACCACGCTTATTATACAAGGTTAGTTGGAAAAGGGATAAAATATCACTGATGATGGTTTTAAAGCAAGTGTTAAAATTTCAAAATTAGATAATTAATTTTTATTTCCCTTTAAAGTTTTTTTTTAAACTCTTATGCCTTAGTTACGAATTAAAAAAATGGAGTTTCTAATTCGTGACCCCAAACATGACCGAAAATGTAAACACAGCTGATCTTAGGTATCTGAGTAAAGGTAGATTTTAGAGTATTTTTTTATGTAATTTTTGAACAGCTATTTCTCTGAAACTATTGACTATTGGGGAAAGTTGTTGAACAAAAGTCATTCATTAAAATGGATACCTTGTATACAAGGTTAGTCAGAAAGGGGGTACTAATCCGGAAGGGTGTTAAAGTACACATAATAATAAATAACTTTTGTTCTACAACTTTTCCCAAAACTCAATAGTTTAAGAGAAACAGTTGTTCAAAAATCTCAAAAAAAAATCTCTAAAATCTATCTATCCCCAGTTATGATCAGCTGTGTTTACATTTTAGGTCATACGAGTATTTGGGGTCATGAATTAGAAACACCATTTTCTGAATTTGTAACTAAAGCAGGAATGAAGAATTTTTGAAAAAAACTAAAATACAAATCATTTTATTTGGAAAAAAAATATCGAATTTTGAAATTTTAACACTTGCTTTCAAACAGCCATCAGCGATGCTATAAGTGGGCTTCGGATTAGTACCCCCTTGCTGACTAACCTCGTATAATAGGCGACCTATACGTCATTTGTAATATGTCCTAGACGTTTCGTGTGCATCTTACGTTCGATCGATGTTAAGTTGAATACATTCTGCGTATTTTCAGCGGCTATAGCCACACTTAAGCGTATTTTGCGTCGCGTATCTTGCGCAATACGCGGCGCAAAATACGCTAAGTGTCTTTTGGCCCTTAAATTGGCATTTTCTATATAGATCGTATATTTATACCGTTCATGATTAAATTGGTGAGTGTCTTTTTAAACAACAACACACACCTTGACCCATGTCCACGTTTGTTACCATTTAGGTTTCATAAGGCTAAATTCTCAAACAGCATCCGAATTACATATCACATTTTTAATTTCATTAGCAAAGCTCGGCAACACAGCTTGCGGGTACGACTAGCGCGATATCACTCCGCGCAGTCAATTAACTTGGGACGGTAAAATTACTAAGATGCAGATACCATGTTTTTTCTTGAAACCTTTTTTTGTTGATTCTGAAATACCCATGCAGGTTCAATCAGTGTCTCTAGTAGATTACGCGTTTTGAAGAAATTACACGAATTCGTTTACACCCTTTATTGTATCTATTGAAACAAAAATCTGTCGTAAGTATATGTTTCATAATCACTACATAGTATAAAACAAAGTCGCTTCCCGCTGTCTGTCCCTATGTATGCTTAGGGCGAGGCCACAACACTGCGTTGCGGCGTCGTATCGCAAAAACGACGTCGCACAGCAATACATACTGTATGTGGATTTTTAAGATGCGACGCCGCAACGCAGTGTTGTGGCCTCGCCCTTAGATCTTTAAAACTACGCAACTGATTTTAATGCGGTTTTTTTAATAGATAAAATGATTCAAGAGGAAGGTTTGTTATGTATAAATACATGCATATTTTATAGTACCCGTGTGAAGCTGGGGCGGGTCGCTAGTGTAACATTATAAAACAAGCAAGTTGACAATTTGAGGTTAAGAATTTACAATAAATATAACGCGCAAGTTGGCGTACTTAATAAAGGAGACCTCCCTACAAGCTGTGTGGACATTTATTTCCGTGGAACTTAATATAATAACATTTTACAACAGAAACGGGAAGTTTATTAAATTTAATTTACGTGGAACCAGTGCTATGCTTTACAAACATTTCAATGAGATGGAAACTAGTAAGGTAAGCGGTTTCACCCGCCAGTGAATGAAAACTAGAATGTTTTGACTGCCGCAAGGTTAAAATTCTGTTTACCACCCTGTTATCCGAAAGCTTTGTAAAAGACGTGTCAGGGATTTTATGAAGGTGACGAACAGTTACACCTGTATTTATCTTACATGACATGCATTGATACTGACCTTATGAAGTTTTATTTTCCTGGGGTTCTAACGACTGTCATATACAGTGTACGGACATATAATTAGAAACACCAAGTGTGACTTTTATTTTTAGTACAATTTAACTTGATAATTAATGTTTTACGTATCATAGAGGTCTTATACGTATTTATCTATAATGTATTCCACATCATGAAGTATTACTATATCAGTTTTGGAAATATCATACAACCGTTTATGTGAAAACTAGTATACTTTATAAAATAAAATGAAGCAGCTCAGCGTACTAAGGTGGACAACTAATTAGAAACAGAAAAAAAAACATTAGCATAAATATGAACAAAGGTAACGAAACAATAAATAATGAAGTTAAATTGTACAAACGCTTTATAATAAACAATTAATGTTTGGTTGGGAAGCCTCTGCTGTCGATTACAGCTCTACAATAACGTGGCATTGATTCTATCAATGTTTCATACATTTCCAGGGAATTTTTCTCCAAGCTGCTACAGATGCGTCTTAAAGTGGTTGTAGTATGATACTAGTAGTAGTACGATATTAGTGATATGTTTATTGAACGATGTTTTCTTTGCAATGTACCACAAACTTAGATTTGATTCAAATCTGGACTATTTGCAGACCACTCTAACACCGACACTACAATAATCCAAACCAAAGAAACAACTTTAAAGCATTTCTAAGAGACTAATAAGTGTCGGTGTTAGAGTTCCGTGCTGTCTTTCAGTCGCGCACGAACCCCGAGCCATTACCAATACCTTATGGACGGGGCGCCGGTACAGCGTGTGACAGAGATACAGGACTTACGTGTAACCTTCACTGCTGATCTACAGATTCGCCAGCATATCACTGATGTGTGCACGAAAGCTTACCGGAATCTGGGACTAACATTGCGCCAAGCAAACTTCACGAACATAGGAGCTTTGAAAGCACTGTACGAGGCACTCGTGAAGAGTCACCTGGAGTGCAATGCAGTAATATGGTCACCACACGAGGAGAAGTACAAACTGATGCTGGAACGTATCCAGAACAAATTTGTAAGGTTCGTATATTTGAAGCAGTATGGGATATACCCAGGCTATCCGCTCCTGTACCCTACTCTATTTGTTCTGGGTATGGTGGGGTATTACATGCTCGAAGTAAGAAGAGAGGTAGCTCTCAGCGTATGATACCCGGAACCGACGGTTAAAGGTCATGATACACTATTATACCGGCACCGCAACGGTACCGCTCCAACCCAGCAATTAACTTGTCATTCAAATTAGAGCATTAAATCGTGTGTCGTATAATATATTTCATAATGTCAATATGAAAAAGTCAACGGCGGGCGTCAGCGCGCTTGCTGCTACCATACAACTCAACTCGCAGCCCGCGCTCTGCAAGCGAGCGGAACGCGTGCTTACTGTGCGCCGACTCCAAGTCACCAGCGAAACAACGTCGTTGCGCCGTCGCTCGCGCTCCTTTTATTTTTTCCTGTTCTTCGTCGAGAGCAATAGCAATTATTGCTAGTTCGCGCAATGTAAACTGAGACATTATGAAAACGTGCAATGCTAGGCGTGTGTAAGTGTAGGCGTTCAATCACAAATGCCATATAACTACTGTGTTCGCGGTGACAGCAAGCTTGGACCTCGCGGCCAGCGCGCGGACTGCGAGCTTGCACCTCACGGACGACACGTAGTTAGCGCGCTGGCGGCTAGCCGGAGCCTAAATTCGAGGCGACGCCGTGCTGCAGCTGTGCAGTTGCGGTGCCGGTATAATGTGCCATGACCTTTAACGTGCTCTACGAGGCCCGGAGAGGTTTCGATGTGTAACGTATGGTCACATTGGTCACTTATCCACTGACTTACTTAACTTATTGTTGGATTGACCACAGTAAGCGCAGCTAAACCCTGTAAATCTATGATCCACGCGGTTGTTAATTAGCCACGAGCCTTCTCCATTAATGGGTATAGTAAAAGGTGACTAAGGGCCTGTCCACATCTCCACGTCACGACGTCGTCAACATAACGTGAAGATGTGGACAGGCCTTTTTCGTAAAAATGCACGTCAGGATCATTGTTAGATTTATCGTTGCCCATGTAGATCCTGAATTTTAATAAGATAAACAGTAAGGTATGGTTTTAAAGCATCGGAGCACATAGACGGCGACTAACTCGCGGGGGTGGAAAGCGCGGGTGCGCTTGCGGCTAGAGGCGGAACGTGTTAAGATACGGTAATGTAAATTTGCACATTACGTCAACGCACCGTGCCACGTTACCGCACCATTCCACGTTGACGACGTCGTGACGTGGAGATGTGGACAGGCCTTAAGGGATTACGTCAAGAGGATGGGTGGACGTCGTCATGTTTGTTAACAAACAAACTGCTATCACCAATCTGTCTGCTAAGCGTGGCAATTTCCCCTTTGACTGTTCATTGTTGTGGTCATTAGGAGGCCTATGTTCAGCAGTGGACGTTTACGTGCTGATGTATGCTCATCTTATTAGGTAAACATCTAGCATAAAAAAACAGTGCGTTTTCTCTTGTAGACGCGGTAGAAATTATACTTTCAGCTCTTGCTGAAAGTATAATTTCTACCAGCTTATTTTTTTAATTGTATAATGTAGACTAATGGCGCCCCCATTTTGTATAGTTTTAGACACCTTTGAGGTTTATGTCAACAACTAACTTCATGGTGTCTTATCTCCGTTGTCTCTTTCCGCTGTCTCTTTTCGTTGTCTCATTTCCACTGCAGCTGAAATTTCAACCTCAATGCGCCAAAAAAAATGTAAACTTAAAAAAAAACTATCTGGATGGATAAAATTGCGCAGACAATACATAATCGACATCCTTGCATTTCGTACATTAATATTTCCAGTGTTTACTCTATTTTGCGTTTCAGAATACAATACTATATCTTCATGGCAACCAAAACATTATCAATTTAAATAAGAGGCATAACAATATAAATATCGTATTTCTGGTAAAAAGCAATGTCGTCAGCGCCAGCCAGTCTATGTAAATAATGGTCCAAAGGAAAATAAACAGTATACTCAAGATATATTATTATAGGCAAAATAGAAATCTGAATAGATGTATATGAAAATAAGTTTATGATTGTGGTAATAAAATATGTAATAGACATTATTTGGGTTTCTCGACAGACTATTTGCTGAAACTAAGCACATTTTGACATTTAGAGCTAGTTCAGACATGGCGGAATCCGCGTGTATCCAAACCGCGTGGTTCCAATCCGCGAGGATTGAAAGTGTTCAGACAGGCGCGACGTGTGTGCGGAGTGAAGTAGGGTGACAGCCGCTTCATTCCAACAGTGGAAGTCGAAGAAGCAATATGTATGCATATTTGTTAGAATACTCTGCACACTGGATGTCCCACAAAGCTGGTCTTTTTTTCACTTAGTGGATGAATATCTCGGTGTCGAAGCGATCCATTGTCACACGTCCGATACGCGCGGATTTCACGGAGCGTCAAGTAAATAGATCCGCGCGGCGTCCGCGCGAACTCATTTTCTAGCGGTTGAGAGGCGGCTACCGCACGTATACATGATCCTGTAGGTTGATGATCATGAGGGTGTAGCCTGGTGACAGACGGACAGACGGAAAGACGGGCAGACAGCGGAGTCTTAGTAGTAGGGTCCCGTTTTACCCTTTAGGTACGGAACCCTAAAACAGTTTCCAGACAACATCAGCTAGGTAGGTACCTCTCCTTTAAAAACTGTTACAGGTGCTAACATTGTCTAAAGCGAAGTAGAACGCATTATAAAAATGTCATTAGTCTCCACATAAAGCCGATAGCGCGATATGGTCGCGTTATGAGCCGTTAGCTTTAAAAGCCATCGCACGTGGCTTCAGTTAATTACTTTCAGCTGAAGCCGTTGGCGGCTTTATTGCACAAACTATACTGTGTTAATTTCGCCAAATATATGATTTTAATGTATTTTATTAAGAAGCTACATTTTGTATAGTTTAATTTGTATTTTTTGTCTTGGTCGCATAAGGCTTTAGTCGCTGGTGTGACCATCAGATGATGGTAAGCGCAGACACGGTCTAAGATGGAGTACACGAATCCAAATAACAAAACTACGCAACGGATTTTGATGCGGTTTTTTTTAAATAGATAGAATGATTCAAGAGGAAGGTTTATATGTATAAATTGCAGCCGTGCGAAGCCGGGGCGGGTCGCTAGTTTTTAATATACTGGGTTCTTTCTATACTTTCTATAAAATAATACTAACTTGTTATCCTACCTACATTTTTAATAGTCAAGTATATTCGTACAAATTCGAAAACATAGATTGCCGAAGCGCACAACTTATGTCGTAGTACCTACTGCATTTGAGAAGTGACATTTTATGTTTTAAGAAAGGCTGTAATAATATTACAAAGCCTGTAGATTCATAATCAATATCTCATTTACATCCAAACATAATAACCATTATGATCCATTCATATTTAATTAACTGAATTCACTCCCCTTCCCATGCCTCTAGACAAATACCGCCTACAACCATATCAGTTAATATTAATTACCGAAGTACATCAATATGTCGTCACATCATCCGGAAAACGTCAACAGCTGGACATGTTGATATACACGTTAATTAATAACCTTGGTCATCCGATATCCATTGGAAATGCCCTAGTGCTATGCAACCTGTACCCCAAGTGTGAGTTTTTTACGTAACTACTGTAGTTGAGTCACGCCAAAAATGTCAAACAAATTTTTAGTCTCGCTATTCGCCGCTAGAGGCTCTGCCTAAATTTTCATACATTTTTGGCGTGACGCAACTACTGTAGTAGTGTAAAAAAACTCACCCTTGGGGTACTAGAGATCATCCTAGAATAGCCGTTCCGAATATAGTATAGTAGAGCATGTTGTAAAAGAACGTGTCCTGGAAAGTACTACCACCCAGTGGCGTACCTAGGGTGGGGCACGTAGGGTTCGTGCCCTAGGCGCCATTCAAAAGGGGGCGCAAAATTTGAAAACTAAACGAACAATAATATAATTCTCTTTAAAATCACGGCTCATTTTCCGTGCGGAAGATGTCCGGTCCTTTGGAAGGCATACGGGGGACACAGGTCTAACGCGCAGAGGCACATTTGTGAACTTTAATCTAAAATAGGATGGGGCACCAACCGGGGACTATTCACGGCTGCACTATTGAAGTACAGTCGTGGACCGTCCCAAGTGGGTGCAAGACTATTGTAAAATATGGTGTAAAATATCTGGACTATGGGAAGGGGTGTTAAGTGGACTGGTTAACTTCTATTGCCGGAATAAAACGGCGTCTGCCTTTCAAATTTAAAATTGTAATTCATATCATTATTCAAATTATACAAACTTAACATATAGAATATTGGTTTATTTGCATAGAATGTAGGTACATAAAATATAGGTGTTAACAAAAAATATTGATCCTTGTACAATCTACCTTAAATTTAGGCATGCAAACATTAGCGAGAATATAAATTAAATCAAATTGAAATTAATGATAATTATTAATATTGTGAAAAATAGGTAACAATGGGTAATTTTGTTTGGAACCCGTACCCACCTTGTAGCATTTTAGACTAGGTGTCATTTAAAAGAGGCTTAAGTGAACAACTCAAAAATTAATGAACGAATGAATGGGAGACCGAAATTATGACCACTTCTATTTCGCATTTTCAATCATCATGTAGTGTTATAATAATTATTTTATAGGCCCAATGAATAACCAGTCGTTCTGTTTCATAGACAGAGACTGACCCAGCTTCCTAAGGTTTACTTTTTGCTACGTAAAATATTAATTAAAATTCAATTAAGTACAGTTTGTTTATTTATTAAGGTACACATAATAAATATCATCACTAAATAGCATTGTTGCTCTCAATGATTATTTCATCCCAAGCATTTGCCGGACCGACGAAGTTTATTTTTTCGAATTTTATTAAAAATTACGTATGTAAAAAGTGGTTTTTTTATTAAGTTCACATATGCACCGCCTAATTAGGTATTAAAAAAATATTAATTTAGATAATCATAGAATATCTTATATTTTTTTTAAGTTTTGCAACAATATCAATATTTTTATTTAAAATGGCTTCTACATTCGGCGTATACACATGTTTGTAGTTCCCTTCCGTTTTGTCTGTTTAATGTGGATTTTTGTTTGTGTTAAGGTTCGCGCACATTATGTCGGGTCGTAGCGGGGCGGAGCGGGCCGCAACGCACTCAACCAAAATCCGCGGCGGAATATGCGGCCCGCTGCGCCCCGGCATAGTGTGCGATAGTTCATATAAAATACATACAAGCGATTTGAGCGGATTTTTACGCTGCGACCCGACCCGATCCGACACAGCTTCAGAAAGTGCGGTAGAGTTGAGCGTATTCCTCCTCCCGTGTTCCTGTTTAGTTTTACATCCGGGAACTTCATTCATGCATGCATTCCCGATTCCCATTAGGAAACCTACTCTATAGTAAAATATATTATATTTAGTATGTTTTTATACTGTTTATATGTTGTATTTAATATGTTTAGGTGCATACGAGGGTGTATAGATACACAGGTACCTATAGCAGAATATTGGGCTAGTTCAAGGGATATAATTGACTGCGTGCGGGGTGAATTCACAAAGTGTTTTCAGCATATTTCAACGTCGAATAACTTTTTTCTCCCGTTAGATACAGAGTTGTCGCCATACAATTTTTTTATGTATATTTAAAGACCTTTCTAATGGTACTAGTCTCAATTTGCTACAAGGTGGGTACGTTTTGTTACATGTCCTTTAATGTAATATAGAGTAATGTCAAAGTCTACAATTTATCATTTAAAAAATCATTAATTGAATAATAACACTTTTCAAGTAATAGTGCTGTAAGTTTCTTTTTAAATAATTGGATAGTGCTGTTTTTTATAATGTTAGGAATTTTGTTATATATAAGAGGGCCCATGCTAAAAACATTTTTCTTAAGTAAAGCAGTTTTGTAACTGCCAACATGCAATAGGTTTTTATATTGACTTCTGATAGATCGTTTTCTATTTTCAGATATTGCTATAAAATAATGCTTGTTTTGTTCTCACAAAAACTGCCATTTCAAAAATAACTTAACACTTACTTATTTAAGATTATGCGTAGTAAAGCACACAACCCAGGCGTTCTAAGCACGGTTGGGTTGTGTGTACCTGGGGGCCTACTCCCTAAATCCGTCAACGAAGTTAGTCGCCCGTCCGAAAGCAGCCCGAAACGGAGGAGTGAACAAAACAAGTGTCAAGTTCAACTTTTCGAACGAGCAAAAACACATCGGTAGTAGGGACAACTGTCATATCGTGTTGTCATTCATTCTTAGTTCGAGCCCCGAAATAATCGTATAAGTATCCGTAGGTGATAGGGAGTAGGAAACGCTCGTAACTAAGGCCGAAACCACGGACTTCGTGCTTAGGGAGTAGACCCCCAGATTTGAATAAGTTTCAATTGCGATGGAGGCAAACTTTCTTTCAAGCAGTAGGCTTGCAAAAGCCCCTCCGTGCTACGTTTAAACCATCGGAGTTTCTAACCATTCTATAATGAAAATAAATTAACTCTTAATTACGAAATTGTCGTCTCCAATTATGTCAAACCCAACTAAGTACAATGAATAAAACAAAACCCTCGAGCAACAACGATGTCTCGTAATTGTATCAATTTCCGTTACACAATCTTACTACATAATTTATCATGTCAGTTACGGAGTTTAACCATTAAACGGAAGTATTGTGAATTTTGGGGTATGGACCACAGTTCTCTTACGGCCGTTTTCAATAACCTATCTATCGGCGGTTTCGCCTACTAGAGATAGAAATTTGACATAAGCACCATAGAAGTAATGTCAAATTTCTATCTGTAGTAAGGCAAACCGCCGAGAAGACTGATTGTGCGAAGAAATTCAGAGAGCGAGTGGTAGATAAAATGATAGAGATGGGAGATATGAATGATAAGAGTGTGAATGAATGCTGGAATGAAATGGCTGGGTGTATTCGGTGTGCAGCCAAGGATATTTTGGGAGAGACGAGAGGAAGGGGCACGATAGATAGGGATACATGGTGGTGGTCGACAGAAGTACAGAATGTATTGAAGGAGAAAAAGAGAAAATTCAAGGAATGGCAGAGTGTTGAAGAAAATAGTGTTTGTTTGAAAGCCGAAAAGAAGAATGAGTATGATGCTTTAAAGAAAAAAGCCAAGAAAGCTGTGGCCACAGCGAGAGCGAAAGCTCAGAATAAGATGTATGACGCACTAGATAGTCTACAAGGCCAAAAAGACCTGTACCGGCTGGCTAGAGCTAGAGAAAAAAAGGCGAGGGATGTTTGTCAGATTAGATGTATTAGAGATGAAGCGGGAATGGTTCTTTCAGATGATGAGAAAATTAGGAATAGGTGGAAGGGTTATTTTGAAAGACTGATGAATGAGGAGAATGACTGGAGTGGTGTGCTTGAGAATAAACCAATGAATGAGGGGTTAGTGAGAATGGTAAGTATGGATGAAGTGAGAACAGCAGTAAGTGGAATGAAGAATGGTAAGGCACTAGGGCCAGATGAAATACCAGTTGAAGTGTGGAAGGTATTACGGGTTGATGGATGGACGTGGTTAGCTTCATTCTTCAATAAGTTGTTGCTGGAAGAAGCCATACCTGATGAATGGTGCAACAGTTCGCTGGTGCCCATCTTTAAAAACAAAGGTGATGTGCTGGAGTGCAACAACTATAGAGGAATAAAGCTAATGTCACATAGTATGAAAGCTTGGGAGAAAGTTATTGAAAGGCGGCTGAGAGAAGAGAGTGAAATTTCACAAAACCAATTCGGTTTTATGCCAGGTCGGGGTACAACAGATGCCATTTTCGCTATCCGCCAGCTATGCGAAAAATACAAAAGTGCGCATAAAAACATGCACATGGTGTTTGTTGACCTCGAAAAGGCATACGACCGGGTGCCTCGTGAGGTTTTGTGGTGGGCCCTTAAGGAGAAAGGTGTGCCTGGGAAGTATGTGCAGTTGATTCGGGCAATGTACAGTCGATGCAGTACCCAAGTCCGGTCTACAGTGGGTACTACTGACAGCTTCAATGTGGCTGTCGGCTTGCACCAAGGGTCGGCACTCAGCCCTTAATTCTTCCTGGTAATAATGGACGTTTTGACAGCGGACATCCAGGAAGAGGCTCCCTGGTGCATGCTGTTTGCCGATGACATTGTGCTGGTTGCCGAGAGTGGCTTAGAGGTCCAGAGCAGATTGGAGGTGTGGTGGCAAAGACTAGAGAGTGTTGGCCTGAAATTGAGCAGAACAAAAACTGAGTACTTGTTTTGCGATTTTGGCGGTCTCTCTAGTCTTGAGCCAATATCTCTCGGCGGAACGCCCATACCGATCTGCTCCGACTTTCGGTACCTCGGGTCGCTTGTCCAAGGGGACGGCGGAGTAGACCGAGACGTAACGCACCGGATCAACTCAGGATGGATGAAATGGCGACAGGTCACTGGAATTACTTGCGACCCACGGATGCCTCTCAAGTTAAAGGGGAAAATCTATAAGTCCGTGATAAGACCTGTCGTACTGTATGGATCGGAATGTTGGGCCGTGAAGAAGACGGATGAGAAAAGATTGCATGTAGCGGAGATGAGAATGTTGAGATGGATGTGTGGAGTGACCAGAATGGATAAGGTCAGGAATGAGTATATTAGAGGAAGTTTGAAAGTAGCGCCCGTGACAGAAAAGTTGAAAGGGAACCGTTTGTCTTGGTATGGACATGTGAAGAGGAGGGATGAAACGCATGTGACCAAAAGAGTTATGAATATAAATGTGGATGGATGGAGAGGAAGAGGGAGGCCAAAGAAAAGATGGATGGATTGTGTGAAGAATGATATGAAAGAGAAGGGAGTCAGTGATACCATGACGGGTGACAGGACGGAATGGAAGAAGAAAACATGTTGCGCCGACCCCAAGTAACATGGGATAAGGGCAGGAAGATGATGATGAGTAAGGCAAACCGCCGATAGATAGGATATTGAAAATTTACTGTTTTTAACCGACTTCAAAAAAAGAAGCTGAATTCGGCGTGTTTTTTAGGGTTCCGTACCCAAAGGGTAAAACGGGATCCTATTACTAAGACTGCGCTGTCCGCCCGTCTGTCCGTCAGTCACCAGGCTGTATCTCATGAACCGTGATATTTAGACAGTTGAAATTTTCACAGATGATGTATTTCTGTTACCGCTATAACAACAAATACTAAAACACAGAATAAAATAAATATTTAAGGGCGCTCCCATGGCAACAAACGTGATTTTTTTGCCGTTTTTATAGATAACTAGCTGGTGCCCGCGGCTTCGCTCACGTAACTTAGTTTTCTTTAATGTTTATGTATGTACTCGTATACTTAACAGATCATTGTAAAGTTTTGGGGTAAGTACAGAAAAGGACATTAGGTAGGTTCCTACGGGAACGCGGTTAGCAAACCGTTATTATAATGTGAACGCCTTAATTTCTCTCTAATCCAGATTCCGAAAGTTGCATTCAGTAATATATGTAGGTAATTATGTAAGTTTCTCACGGTAATCAGTGCCGGATTAAGACAGCGCGGGGCCCGTAGCAAATATGAAAGAGGGCCCTTGAGTTGCATTATCTACTTATTAATTTTACTGTTATAAAACAGTGGTATTACACTGATTTTGTATTAGTCCAAAGCGATCGAGCGATCGTCAAAACAGAAATAATGACACAAAAGCACGTAAAAACTAAGAAACTAACACGAAAGAAAAAAGGCCGGTAAAAAAATACACGCCTGAAAAGTATAAATTAGCATTTAAGCGTTTTTTTAAAATGACCTTTTCATTGTCAGTTAAGTTTTAGGCTTAATTTCTTAAATAAATAAACGTAATGAAATGGTTTGTTTGAATATACAAAAAAAATAGTCGAGTGGAGCAGTTCATACAAAGCGTAGCAGCAGCGCGAGCGTAGCGAGCGCGTTTTTTTTTTCGCATTTTTGGCGATCGCATGATGTCATTCTAAGTGCATTTATAGCTTTTGGCTAAATTCACAAATGTTCAATTTTAAGTTGCCGATAAATCTAGTGCTGTCACTATCGTTGGACTCTCGTGAGAAGTTTCACTCAAAAAATTACGCTCAGGCTGAGATGAGTGGCTTTAAATACGCGGAGCCCCCTTTCGCGCGGGGCCCGTAGCAATTGCTACTCTTGATACGTGGTTAATCCGGCACACATGGTAATCACAACTTCAGCTGCTGCTAGAGCCTGATTAGTAATCTTCTTTCGTCTTTCTATTAATCATCGTAGTTTGTTATTTACAAAACTTGTGCTTAAAACCCCTGAAAAGTATAAGTTAGCATTATAAGCGTGTTTTTTTTAATCGTTACCTTTTCATTGTTATTTAAGTTTTTTAGGCTTAATTTCTTAAATAATAAACGTAATGAAATGGTTTGTTTGAATATACAAAAGAAAATAATCGAGTGGAGCAGTTCATACAAAGCGTAGCAGCAGCGCGAGCGCAGCGAGCGCGATTTTTTTTTCGCATTTTTGGCGAAAGCATGACGTCATTCTAAGTGCATTTATGGCTTTTGGCTAAATTCTCAAATGCTCAATTTTAAGCTGCCGATAACTCTAGTGCTGTCACTTTCGTTGGACTCTCGTGATAAGTTTCACTCAAAAAATTACGCTCAGGCAGAGATGAGTGGGTTTAAATATGCGGAACCCCCTTTCGCGCGGGGCCCGTAGCAATTGCTACTCTTGCTACGTGGTTAATCCGGCACTGATGGTAATCACAATTTCAGCTGATGCTAGAGCCTGATAAGTAATCGTCTTTCGTCTTTCTATCAATCATCGTAGTTTGTTATTTACAAATGCTTGTTTGTAAAACCCCCTGTGTTTAAAACCCTCTTTCCGTGGTTACAACAATTTAATCTACTCTGATGACACGTAGCGATGTGGAGTTTTATATTAAGACTCGTATATTATTTAAGTACTACCAGAACTGTAATTTTGTGTTATTAAGCCATTATAAGAAAAATCAGGTGATGTGAATTGGTTCTAAAACATAACTATAAATCCACATAAATGTTTAGGTAACGACCAAAAAGTTATTAATTTTAGTTATATTCTAAAACTTCTCTGTAAACTACGTTCGTTTTGCCCTCGGTAGTTAAAATGTATAGAGATTCAGGACTGGTGACGCGAGAGCAAGCGACGTACAGTTGTCCGAGTGAGAAGCACCTCGTCCTGAGGTCGACACCTGCAGCCGTCAGTGTCTGCCCCTGCGACTTGTTTATGGTCATAGCGAAGCATACGCACACAGGAAACTGCACGCGCTTACGGCGCGACTCGCCTACGCCACAACCCGTTAGAATTTCCGCCTCAATGATGTTCCTCTGCAAAGAAACGACTTTTACGGAAGTTTTAAAGAAACGACAGATAATGTCGATATTTTTCCCACAATAGAACTGTGATGGAGATTCCGCAAAACACCAACATGGCGCAAACAAATGTCGCAGACGACTGGGACTGTCACTAACGCTGGCCTCCTCGAGAGTGTCATCCCAATGTTGGTCACCGTCTAGAAGGTGAAGTGCTACGCAGGCAGCGCGGTATGTGGGATACTCTACGCCATCAACTGTCCTCAAGAACGAAAAAAAATGTTTTTGCCTTTTGCCTTTTATCAATAAATACCGTGATAATTTACTATTGTTATAAAATTACTTCGGAACCTGAATTTTGTATTACAGACACTTTTATAATACTAAGCAAGACTGCAGCTGCAAAATGAAACATAATTAACCGACTTTATAAACCGACTTAAAAAAAGGAGGCTCTATGTTCGACCTATATGTATGTTTGTATGTATGTATGTTCACAATTTTCTCAGAAACGACTGATTCGATTTGAATGGTGTTTTCGCTATTCGACTGCATATTTTTCTTATCTGATGAAGACATTCAGAGATAGACAATAGACCTCTTTAATAAATGACAGCAAAATTTCCGCGACTATTACAATCGTATGTCTAGGTGTTGTTTACACCATTCCATTGCAAAACATCACGGCTGTTTGCTTTGGAGGGATAGGCAAATGTGTAGGTACTGTAAACTCTCTTTTCGAGAGTTAAAACACTTATGATTGCTGTTGCCACTGACGCCAACGCCATCTAGTTAGGTTCAAGGAACTATTTTGTTTGAATATATTTTTATAACCGAATAGCGTGATAATTTATACCCTATAGCCTGACCCGACCTGCAACAAATATGTTTTCCAAATATCAACAAAATCTGTCCAGTAGTTTCGGCGTGAAGCTCAAACATACAAACAGATAAACAGACAAACAGATAAACAGACAGACAAAAATTCTAAAAACTCTCTTTTTGACATCTGTAGCGTTTTTCCAACAATTTGCACTTATTTTTTCTGGAAAATATTCAATGTACAGATTTTACTTCGTTACGATTTTATTATATGTATAGATAACGATCACTAAATATAATAAACTTTAGATATAATTTTAAAATAACTAATTTTTATAAGCATAACATACATTGAATATAAAATCGTTCGGTATATCACTCAAATGACATAAAATTTATTTAGCCTATTAGGAGCAAATATATGAAATCAACAAAATCAGTTCCTTCTAACCTAACCCAAGCTAATCCATTTCGTCGGGGTGCCCTAACCTAGTAATTGGAACCAACTTGGATGTAGCGCTCGCCGGCCGCTGCCGCGGCACGCTCGCTTCGCTCGCTCGGCTCGCGCGTTGGTGGTCACAGTTCTAACCTAACCTAACCCATTGGTCGGGGTACCCTAATCTAGTCACTCCGTCCTACTTGCATATAAACATGCAATGAGTACGCGTTAGTTCAAAAGAGTTTTATATTAAATGATTTTCGATCAGATGAACGTTATATCTAATAATATTAGACGAAATGAGTATTCAAGTATATAAATGTTATATCTAAGGAGATTATATCAACAGTTGGTATAACTCACGTTTAATAAATCTTGTGAACGTTATTGAAATGAAAATATACCAAATACCTTTATATGACATGAGACGCACCCAGTTCAAAGCGATCGGGCGATCGTCAAAACATAAATAACAACACAAAAGCACGTAAAAACTAAGAAACTAACACGAAATAAAAAGGCCGTAATACACGCCTGAAAAGTGTAAATTAGCATTTTAAGCGTGTTTTTTTAATCATTACTTTTTCATTGCTATTTAAGTTTTGAGGCTTAATTTCTTAAATACGTAAATGTAATGAAATGGTTTGTTTGAATATACAAAAGAAAATAATCGAGTGGAGTAGCACAAAGCGTAACAGCAGTGCGAGCGAAGCGAGCGCGAATTTTTTTCGCGTTTTGGCGAAAGCATGATGTCATTATAACTTCTAAGTGCATTTATGGCTTTTGGCTAAATTCACAAATGCTCAATTTTAAGTTGCCGATAAGTCTAGTGCTGTCACTTTCGTTGGACTCTCGTGATAAGTTTCATTCAAAAAATTACGCTCAGGCAGAGATGAGTGGGTTTAAATATGCGGGGCCCCCTTTCGCGCGGGGCCCGTAGCAATTGCTACTCTTGCTACGTGGTTAATCCGGCACTGTTCACCGCCTTAATGGTTGAATTTACAAAACCGTTCAAACACGTGTACATATATTTCTAACCAAAAACCCTATTATTTGATTTCATGCTTTTATTTTCGAAAAAACTTTCATGTCCTATTTCACCCCCTACGGGTAGAATTTCCAAAAACCCACAAACAACTCAAACTTACTTCAAAAGTACCAAATTTTCTCATACAAACTTTCAACATTTATTTCACCCCCTTAAGGGCTGAATTTCCAAAAACGCTTAAACACATGTAATTTTGGTTTCTAACCAGTATCTGTATCATTTGATTTCATGCTTTTAAGTTTAAAAAATCTTTCATCCCTATTTCATCCCTTAGGGGTAGAATTTCCAAAAACCCTTAAACATGTATATGTTTATTTCACACTTAAAGCCTACATTTTTAAATCCATGTTTCTATCTTCAAAACTACCAGATTTCTCATACAAACTTTCAACACTTATTTCACCCCCTTAGGGGTTAAATTTCCAAAAACGCTGAAACACCTTCATTTATTTCTAACCAGAAACTCAAGCTATTTACTTGGATAAGGATTAATATCATGATAAGAATGTCTTCAATTTTCGATTCTATCCGTGTTTTGATCGACTAATTTGAACAAAAAACGGTTGATATGTCTTAACTATAATAGTTAGACATATACCCACTCGGACTTTTTTTTGGATAATTAAGTGTACTATAAACATGTCGTACATTATTTTTATGTTATCAATAGTTTTCGCAGCGCACGCCAAATAATAACTTTTATAAACAAATTTTTGATACCTTGGGTTACATTATTGTATTTTTCTTACGGATCCCTAATTTTTTGATAATTAAATATAGCCTATAGCACTCAGGGATAACGTAGCTTTCTATTGGTGAAAGAATTTTTGAAATCGGATGAGTAGTTTCGGAGATTACCCCCTACATACAAACAAACAAACAAACAAACAAACAAATTTTACCTCTTTATAATATTAGTATAGATGGTACGAAACCCTTCGTGCGCGAGTCCGACTCGCACTTGGCCGGTTTTTTTTATTTGTTTGTTCAGCAATATCTTCGCCAATTGTGAACCGCTTCTAATGATTGTTTTTTTTTGTTTGAAAGACTATAAATTTGGTGTTAACTAATGAAGCTACATGGGAAGAGGCTTTTGCCCTGAGTGGTACAGTTATAGGCTAATTTTAATATAGTTTGCTTTTGCCTGCAGCTTCGCTTGCGTGAAATTTTGAACCCGTAAAGTGACGATTTTCCAAACAAACTTTCATCCCCTATTTAACTCCCTTAGGGGTTGAATTTCAAAAAATCCTTCCTTATTCCTTGTCTACATTATAAAAGGAATCTTTGTGCAAAATTGCAGCTTTCTAGGTCCAAGGGTTTGGGCTGGGCGTTGATGAGTCAGTCAGTCACTCAGGACTTTTCTTTTTATTTATATAGATTACGCCGCGCTGCAATACCGATACTCTTCGCTATTACTATATCTACCTACATAGTGTAAGCTTACCTTTATAAAAGCTTTCCATAAACACATTTGGTATAGTTACCGTGAAAGTGACTTTTAATGGCTGTAGATGATAACATAGATTACTTTTATCTCTGAGTGATGTTTTTTTTGATAAATGTTTTCCCTTTTTACGTAACAAACAACGTTAGGTAGCTAGTAGCTACATTTTGATTTGATTAAACTCTTCTTTGCAAGACTGTTTTTGGGAAGGATTTCTAATATTATTTGGTAACCTTTATATACCATTACGGATTAATTTTAAATGGGCCTATATTTTGGCGTACTTAACAAGCTCCGTTGGGTATTATTAAGTATTATTTTATTAGTTAGAGAGCACTCGTTACTCTGTTCAAGAAAGTCAGTCCTGAAATAGCGGTAGTTTCGTAAATTGTAGCCGTAAAGAGACTGCTATCGAAAAAACGTAAACGACATCATCAAAAATCGGAATGAAAAATATTTGACATTCAAACGGACCTACATTTCGGAGAACTTTTTTTTTTATTTTTTTTTTGTTAACATTATGGTAAATAACTTATAAACTTAGCCCCACAAAACCGTAGTAATGGTTTGACTGTGGGGTCTGGTGATGGTGAGTCTTTATACACTTCTTAATGAAAAGCGTCCAAGTGTACCAAAAACGGTACGGCCGCCATTGTTTATCTATTATGTCTATAATTACAGTACTACACAGGACTTCTTACTTAAGGCGCTTCCCCCACCGAAGTGGCGCCACTTTAGAAAAAAAGCATTATTTCTGTCAACACACAACATATTGAGATTTCGTACGTAGGTAGGTAAGGTACAACATTTTAGTCAAGTGTTGTAGAAATTTTCGAACACCAAAAAACAATACTTGACATCCTAGGTTAGAAGTTTTAGTAATTAATGCTAAAAACGGCCGTTTTTGGTACTTATCGCCAAAACTTCGAATCCAGAAGCTCTAGTGTTTATATTTGGTGTTCGAAAATTTCTACAACACTTGACTAAAATGTTGTACTACGAAATTTCAATATGTTGTGTGTTGATAGAAATAATGTTTTTTTTCTGAAGTGCCCTGTCGGTGGGAGAAGCGCCTTAAGACTTATTATAGGTAGCACTTTAACACATTTCTAAATAATATCTTTTCAATTTATTTTTAAATTTTCTTTTTTTGGTTTCACTCCTTATGTCTGCCGGTACGAGTAGATTGTTCAATAGATATGGTATTCGTTTTTTTAGGGTTCTGTCACCAAACTAATTGGTAACTCTAGGGACATTGAATCTGCCGACAGCCATAGAACAAGCTCCGTTGGGTTAAGTATTATTTTATTAGTTAGAGAGTACATATCGTTAGGTTTTCTAATTCCACAAACAACTACGGCTAAGAGCAAATCGACGGGTCCTACGTATACTAGTATAAGTGCAAAAACCCAACTTTACAGTAGAGCGGTTTAAAGGTTCGAAAGCTTTTAACTTTGACATAAATCAATAGAAATATTTGAAGTTTTGGAATGGACCATACCTCACCATTTGAAAATTTCAAATATTTCTTTTGATTTACGTCCAATTTAAAATCTTTAGAACCTTTATACCGCTCTCCTGAAAAATTGGGATTTTGCACTTGCACTAGTATACGTAGGACCCGTCGAAATGTTAGTACAGAAATTACAGTAAAATTGTATTACAGTCACACAGCTATTTTCCGTGTACTCTCACGGACGACACTGCTGGTAGAATATACCTTTAATAAATTTAATTAACGCAGCGCTTCATAGAATTAATAAATGAAAAGTACGGTATGTAATTTCATATAAGGAGACTTGGAATGCGTTCCTCGAACTTTTCTTTTAACCTTTTTCAGTTTCGCGGATTCAGCTATGAGGCAAACAATAAGAAGTCTATGAACAGGAGTGAACTGCGAATGCGATACTGTTTACATACAGTTGCGGACTTGAAATGTTTACCACCCTAAGGTCTATAATCACTTGCACATTACTTTTTCATAAGGTTCAGTGTTTTCATAAGTTTCAGCGGCTCGCAAATGACTACTTGATTAACATTTTATTTTTTTAAAGGGGAATTATGTAACACGTTGTATAAGAATCGTAGCATGTGGCGTTCTATACTTTCTGCCTGCCCCCATGGGAAAACGGTGTGAGTTTATACCACTAATAATTACCTATATCTATTATAAAATGTGAAAGTTCGTGAAGATGATTAGATGTTTGTTACACAATCACGCATAAACTTCTAAACGGATGGCACACGTAATAGAGCATGACCTAGATTTATGATTAGTAACGGTTTACTCACGTACATTTTTCGGGATTGCCCGTCTAGTTTCAGACCCAAACGGAGCCCTTAATCATGAGCTGAACACGCGGCGAGGTCGCGAGTCGACTTCCGAAACTAGTCGGGTAATCTCGAAAAATGCACGTGAGTAAACCGTAAATCTAATCATAAATATGAATGTGTCTCACGTTAGTTATAATACAAAAATGGACTTTTTTTTATCGTGGGAAATTCCTCATGGATACCCTTCGCCTGGGGAAGGCGAAGGGTTATGCCGGACTCTTACTGGCTAAAAACCCACGGTGTTCCTTCTCCTAATCCTTGGCCGGGGTCGCGGGATTCGCAGCTGCATGCACCGCAACCCCGGCAGGCCTCGGTCCGCCAGCCCCTGGCGGACCTCTCCTTCTGTGGGGCCTTGCCCCACGTCCTCCTGAGAGGCACGCACGGAACACTGCGCGCCGCCTTTCCGGGCCTGTTACTGGTCGGGCGACGTGTAAGGTCCGCCAGCCCCTGGCAGACCTCTCCTTCTGTGGGGCCTAGCCCCACGTCCTCCTGAGAGGCGCGCACGGTACACATCCGCGCCACCTTCTCGGGCCTGTTACTGGTCGGGCGACGGGTCCCCTAACCCGTCGCCCGCAGGCCACACACTAGGGTGGCCGGAGATCGTCGCGCGCCCTCCGGTGGCGCCCGGTGCGTCAGGCGCGGGAAAATATAAAAAAATGGCCTAGATTGGCACATAGAATACTTTTTATCCTGATAAATGAAGTACTTCCTCTAAGATGAGGCTGAACCTCGATCCATGGATAGTTTGATATAAAATTATTAATTCAATTCCTAACAGTCAACATATTGACGTTCTACGGTGCATAAAGCGCGCTAGACACCTTCCGATCGATTACGTAGTACGCGTAAGTGCACATCAGTTGTTATTTGAAACTAATTGTGTGAAATTCCGACCGTCTGGTTCAGCTAATGAGATACTGGTACTTATGGAAAATAATGAACTTTATGACTTAAGGTCAACGGTTGTGATAACCAAAATATATAATAATAATAATAAAATTTATAATAATAATAAAATTTATTTATAAACTTTTACAAAAAAAGTGTACAGATAGCCACAGTATTATTAGTAAGGTCTTATAATAATGTTAATCTTAATGTCTAAGTATACAGTAGTGTATTACTTATATTAATTACAGGTGCAAGAAAAGCTAACTCCCATAAGAAGGTGATGTAGCGACCTACCCGAACTAGGTTTATTCAAACCTGTGTTTCAGGCCATCAAAATAGAAAGTATTAAAACGATTATAAAAGACACAATAACATTATCGTTCAGGGGTGATTTTATCATTAAAGTTATAGCTAGTAGTATGTCAGGATTGCAAGCAAGGTAAACACAGTAGATAAAACCAACATAGACTCTCCACCACTGACAGTACCTACTTATATTTGGGTTAGTGTTAGTAACATGAACTAGATCACAATATAATACTTTACACAATTATTACAAGATCATAAAATAAGGACAAGCTAGTCAGATATAAAAGGTCAGACTTATTCAGCTGATCAACACGGAATGCCCCCGCTTCGTCGAATGACCACCGCCTTTATAACATCGGGTGTGTTGATCCATATCGACGACTACCTTCCTTTGTCAACATTGCCCAGCGCTACCGCTAGGTACCCACTACCGATAACACGATCAAGTGCGAGTCATACTCGCACACCCAAGGATCTGTTCTATACAAAAATTTTATAAAAGAATACTTAGAAATTCTCTTAGCGACAGTATAGATATTTGGATAACTGTTTATTATGGTTTAAGAATCTTTCGAAGTTTAAAGTTTCGAAGTTTTCTTTGGTTTAAGAAGAGGAGCTCGTGGCTAAATAATTACAGCCGCATAGACCGATCTTCCGGGTTAAGCCACGCTTGCCGGGGTTGGTCTGTGGATGGGTGACCATTTACCATAGCGAGTTTCCTGCGTGCCTCGGAAAGCACGTAAAGCCGTTGGTCCCGGCTGTCATTTGTAGATCTTTGACAGTCGTTACTGTTGGTCAGAAGCCAGAAAGTCTGACAACCAGTCTTACAGAGAGTATCGTATTACCCAGTTACTGGGTTGTGGAGGTCTGATAGGCAGTCGCTCCATGTAAAATACTTCAGCTGCATCCGGTTCGACCGGAAGCCGACCCCAACATAGTTGGGAAAAGGCTAGGCAGATGATGATTCACGGGTTGGGTTCAGATTGTCTGGATTGTAGAACGTATATGTAGGCAAAATGTCTGGATTGAAAAAAGTCTATACACCGTGGGCCCGAGGTACCCGAAAAATTTTAACCTTCGATTCCGATGCCTAATTGGAGAAGAAAAGCTTTCTATAGTTTGTTGAAAAAAGCTTAATTTTCGAAATATTCATTATTTAATTAAATTCACAAATCGAAAAATATCTATGGTAACAAGTCCCAGGAACGCGGTGTTGCAACTTTTGTCATACCATACCCCTCTCGCCGTATGTCTTATTTGATGGGGAGTGGGGAGGGTTGTGAAGTGAGAAATTTCTTATCCACTTACACGATAATTTATAAATGTTGCCATTTCAACCTAAGGTATTGTTTACAAGGAAGCACTAAAGTAAATTTATACATAAGAAAAAGAAAAAATTAAAAAAAATTTTTTTTTTACTTTTTTCATCTTTTATTGTTTGCATTTGACTCATAATAGCATCAGAAAGGCGTGGTTAAAATCTTTCGGGTACCTCGGGCCCACGGTGTATACATATGTAGATAAAACGTCGTGATTGTAAAACGTCTTGTTTGTAGAAAATCCTAGTTGCAAAATTACTGATCTTAAATTTTAAAATTTCTAGGTGGGCAAAATGTCTTTCTTGTTTGTTAAATGACTAAGCACATAAAATTGAAATTAATATACCATTTCTTTACAAGAAGGATGCCTTACTTACCTCCTAATAGGTACTAGGAAAATAGGTACTACCTTTCTTTAATTGATATTTATTTCACCTTGATACTTCTAGCCATTCCTGACAAGAAGAGACTCACACTTATTGCGCAAAGTTATTCTATAGAAGCTTGTCCTGTTTTTAGGTTAAAATTAAAATAAATCACAAAACCTAACTAAAGCAAAATTGAAAAAAAAAACAAATCGCTACACATTTACGCTGAGGATTAAAAAAAAAACATTATTATAATGTAGACTAAAACTTAGTTCGATTTTCAAATTACTTTTTCATCCCTCCATCTCGGAAAGAGTATTTTTGCTCTTTGATATCTGAGTGCAAAAGCCGTTTTTATCCGCTAGAGGATAAAGTAAATTGCATTTAGAACATCGTGTGCACCAAGTTTGTGAATTCAAAACTTCATTAATCCTATTTACTTCTACCTCCATGGTGCCGAATTAATCATACAACCTTTTTTTAATTTGTCAAAACTCAGACTCGGAACCTTCTTGGTGTATCACTTTTTTTTTATTAGCTTTACGCGCGCCGATTTCTTTTCACGTCATATTGTTAAAACCTTATGTTAAAAACAAGAAACTTGAAAACAAGTGAAAAACCTAAAATGAGTGATTCTAGCGACGAGGAAGTTTATTTTTTTACATTAAGTCATTTCCTCGCTGAGGTGGGATGAAAAGTTGCACACGAGTGCAAAGATTTTTCACCTCGTTCTCTTTTGATTCCCTCGCTAACGTTCAGGATTCTAATTTTTGAATCCTTCGCTTGCTCGGTCACCAAAATTAAGCACGCGGTTAAAAAGCAACTTTGCACTCTTGTATAAAAAATAACTATTCTGCTCTAGGGAAGAGAAAAGACGCACTTTCATCCGCTTTTGAGGTAAACACTAACACATTTTCAGAGCATGAGAGATGATAAAGGACTTTTTGTTACATAATCCTTCGTTTCTCATCTTGCTTTAAATGGCTACGTTTTACCGTGAACTAAATCCTTGCTACGTCGCCTAAGTGCGAGTATATGTCACAAAGTTATATGCTATTGTATTATTTTATTATAACACTCGACCTCATTGTGGAAAGCTATTTCATGTTCTTTGATTTAATGACTCGAATGGCGCTAGAAATAGGTTAGCTATTACTGGGTTGTAGTGTGAAAGAAACATTTATTAGGTACTTGTTTTAGAAACATACATACAAAAACAACCTTCACTTCGTAAAGCAATCAGGAAGCACGTTCCTTTTAGTAACAGTTCCTGTACGGGCAACAAAACAGTTGCGCCACTAACGCCACCCACACATAGTACTCTTTCAGAGTGGAGGCGGGCGCGGGCGCATGTAAATCAAAATGTATTTAGACGCGCAGTTGCATTCACAGTGGTCCCACGAGCCGCGCGTTGGCATAAGGCGGGCGCGGTCGCGGGTGACGCGGGTTTTTCTAATGGCTTAGTCCGCCCGTATCGTTCACAGTGATATAGCGTCTGTTAAGTGACTGCGCATGTGGTTCTAAACCATTTTGATTCACCCGCCGAAGTGTCGGACGATAGCTCGTTCGTCACTACTGTAACACGCAGACGCCAAGATCCAAGCGCCGCGCCCGTCCCCGCACCCGCTAGTGCAGTCTGCACTACACTGCGGGTGAATCAAAATGGTTTAGAACCACACGCGCAGTAACCTAACAGACGCTATATCACTGTGAACGATACGGGCGGACTAAGCCATTAGAAACACCCGCGCCACCCGCGACCGCGCCTGCCTCATGCAGACGCGCGGCTCGCGAGAGCACTGTGAATGCAACTGGCGTCTACATACATTTTGATTAACACGCGCCCGCGCTAGCACCCGCGCCCGCCTCCACTCTGAAAGAGTACATACACGGCCACAAATGGCCGGCCACAAGGTTTTTCGATACATTACGAATGGCCGCCACCTGCGACGCGTGTGCGAGGAGTCTCTGGGAAATTTATGAAAAAGTTAGTCTGCAGCTTGTGGCGAGTTGCCCGTGTGTGCCAAGTGCCAACCTAGAATTAGTAAACTGGGCCCTCGTGATAAAGCTTTCACATTTTATAAGCGTAGCTATTAACTGTAAATTACCCGTGACAACTTCACGTCGGATAACTTGAGCTTTCAGCTCTGCGAAGCAGTTCATCAGACCTCAAATAGGCCTTAATCCGCGTTGGGTATCCTGTATTCCATGTAGAATCTAGTCAGCATGTTAAGTTATAAGTTATTGTTTTAGCTGTCGGAGCAAATGTAATTCAACATCAAAAAAACTAAAAACAGTCTTTAAAGTTTATCTCCATAATCGTAAAACAAAGTTCTTGAATTTTCATCGTACTTGCAAAGTAAGACGCTTGCAAAGTCATTGAACTTCAGAATGCAGCATCATTACTAAGGTGTAATGTCGAAAGTTTTCATCATAAAACACATTCTGCAAATGTACACCTGTAATTTATGTTGCTCCATAAGTGAATAACATTTAGAAGATTTATTTTTTTTCTTTGGAGAGCAAAATCAGAAACCATAAGTAATTTTTTAGCAATATTTGCTTGAAAAAGACGCGAGCGACGGCGAAAAATGTGTAAGGCTTAAAACTCACTAGCGGCCAGCCGCAATGCGGCGTGCCGCTTGCGGTTGGCCGCACATCGATTTTTACATGAAACCGCATGATCTCAACGCACTGGCGCACGACGGCTGGCCGGAAATCAGTGCGTTGAGATCATGCGGTTTCACGTAAAAATCGATGTGCGGCCAACCGCAAGCGGCACGCCGCATTGCGGCTGGCCGCTAGTGCGTTTTAACGCTAAGGTAGTGGCTCGGTGGTTTCAGGCCGGCTTGTTATTCACCAGTACTGTAGTCGCATTCGCCATGCCGGGCATTCGCCATGCCGGGTACTCTCGTGGAGGGCTCATTTTAATGTAGGTTTTTCTTGGAAAATGCACCGTCATGAAAGAAGCAAACACCTATTTTACGACTTATTAGCGTATTTTTACGGTTTTTATCCTAATGCCAGGAACCCTTCTCAAGAGTTCACTCTTAGAGCAAACGTAATGCCGTGGACGGTCCTGGAAGGTCCACTAGCAATATATACGGCGGCATGGCATATGAGCTCTATGAAAAGTGTGGTGGACTCGAATGTGTTAAGCAGAGACTAACTAGAGTGTTGCCATATCCGCTGTTCCACATATCGGGATGGAATAACCGCGCTTCACACAGTCGCCTATTATCCGCGCCGCGTCGCCCGCTCTCCTTTCATTCCCTCGCCTCTTCTTCTCTCATATCGTCTCGAGCTAAATGAGAATAGCTCATGCCGTGGTGTAAAGATTTGCCAGTCAGCTAGGTTGGTAGCGGGGCTGACTGACCAGTCGGCGCTGGACATACTTAAATATCGTCTCTCGTGGAGACTCTTTTTCTTTTTCCACGCTTTCAAGACCATAACACACACCCGACGCAAGGCAGTTTGTCAGAGTCAGATTTAAATGAAAAGTTAGTGCTGGGCTTAACTTATCAACTAATACTATAAATACGTACTAAAAATATACCAAGATGAGGTTTTTCAGACTTGGAAATTAAAGAAAATTAATTACATGCACATACTTATATCTACTTTCATTCTTTACGTGGAAATATCTGTCATAGGGGCGTTCAAAGGGTTATCATGCACCCCATTCCTTTGCTGACAAATTATTTTTATACTACAGCGCCAATATTACATACTTCGATGAAATAGCGGGATTTTGCGGTGTCCCGCTCATGGTACTGGCGTGTCCTGAGAGGGCTAAAAAACGAGATGTCCCGTCAAACGCAGGACGCCGGGCAACTACCAACAAAAGTCTCTATTCCAATATATATATATAATATATCCAATTCCAAACAAAAATTCTACCTACAAGGTTAGTCAGAAAGTGGGTCCTAATGCGCGGGCCACTTAAAGTAGGTATCACTGATGACTGTTATAAAGCAATTAAAATTTCAATATTCGGTAATTTTTATTTCCATGCAAAATAATTATAATTTAGTTTTTTCAAAAATTCTTCATCCCTGCTTTAGTTACGAATTCAGAAAATTGAGCTTCTAATCCGAGACGCCAAATATGACCTAAAATATAAACAAAGCTGATCATAGCTGAGGATAGATAAATTTTAGCTTTTTATGAAATCTTTGAACAGCTATTTCTAGTAGACTGCCTTTTAGAGAAAGTTGTAGAACAAAAGTTATTCATTATTATGAGTACTTTAATACTCTTTCGGATTAGTACTCCCTTTTAAAATAACCTTGTATATGTTTGGAACAACTATTCCGCAAGTCTTCTATAAACTACATTGGTGTCGATTCTCTTATGCACTAACTAAACTTAATTTAGGCTATTGCCATCTTTTTCACTCTGATAGAATAAGAAAGAGACAGACGTAAATAAGAGCTGTCAAATTTAGTTGAACTAAAATTTTCATACAAATTTAGACGACATTTAAAACGTGTCGACTAAAAACACGGCGAAGTTCAAGGCGTAAACTAATTTGACATCTCTAACTTAGTAGTTGTCTATCACCGTCCTTTTCTCGCGCTATCTGTTAGTAAAAGATAGCAATTCTCTAATTTTAGTATAGTTGGTGAACAAGAGAATCGGCACCATTGTGCAATAAATAAATAAAGACGCGATCGACGTCGTAAAATGTGCTGTAAATGTGCCCGAAGGTTTCATACCCGCTAGTTGATCTTGCTTGTGTGCTTGTTAATTGATTACAGGGTCAAAGCCAGGAAAACATCAACTACCACCAACAAATCTCTCTACTGCCAGTATAAACAACATTTCTATCTACAAGGTTAGTCAGAAAGGGAATATTAATCCGAAAGGGTGTTAAAGTACCCATAATAATGAGTAACTTTTGTTCTTTAACTTTCCCCAAAAGTCAATAGTTTATGAGAAATAGCTGTTCAAAAATTACATAAAAAATATGCTAAAATCTATCCTCAACTATGATCAGCTTTGTTTACATTATTAATCATATTAGTTTTTTTGTTGGTGTGACATTGTTGTAAGCAAGTACTCGTACCTGTATATTATTTCTAATAACATAAATTTTATCAGTGCTGCCGTGCAGGCCCTAAAACGCAGTAACAGGTTTTTTCACGTTTTTGAGTTGAATATTGAACCTTGACGGTCACGCTATAAGGAACACAGTGATATTGCCGGTTTTTAGTTGGGATGTTCTAAACGGTTAAAAAAACGAATTAGTGAAAGCAGTAACTTACTTTTGCAGGTCTAAATATGTCATAAGACTAACTAAAATACAGTAATAGCTGTAACGTCTACCATGACTCGTCACTTTACCTATTTAAATGCAGTAAATACCTTTATTACCACTAAAAATCTGTATTCTACACTCAAACAAATATTGACGCATATAAATTAAAACGCAGTAAGTAGTTTTTGTACCAACAGTATTAATACTGCATGGTTGATCACTAATTTATTTCAGGCGAACTACTGATTAAAACGCAGCAAAGTACTTGTATGTGGTATTTTATTTAGTCTTATTCAAGTAGGTTCTTAGAGTGAAAACCAACTAAAGTGCAGCAAAATTAAAATTCTTTCTTTTACTGCTTTAACTTTAATCGCAAATCACGTTCGAGTATGAATGCTACTGTTTAAATTGCAGTATGATCATTATTTGATCATTATTTACTGCAGTATAGTCGGTATTATTTTAAAGGTGAAAATAACTTAATGCTAATTAAATAGCAGTATGAGTAGCTATTACTGCATTATAATTGGTAACTTGAACAATGCTACTTCATTCCACTGCAATCGAGACCATATTTTACTGCGTTCTAGTTAGGATCTGTCGCTCTCTCTCGGTCAATCAGTCGTGTCGAACGCTGCCGCGGAAGAAAGACGTTTGTGTCTGCGTCGTGCCGGTGGTGTAGGTAGTGAATACTGCCGTGCAGGCCCTAAAGTGCAGTATGAGAGAAAAAGCGGTTTCGAGTAAATCGCGAAAAACTTTTTAACGCTGTTTTTTTATATTATTCATTTGTATGGTGGATATTTTTATTGCCACGAGGACTACCTGAGAACAAAGATTATATCTACGAATAGAAATATGAATTTAGTTTATTAAGTTCTAAATAAAATGATTTTTTCCAAAATCATGGCAGTTACTGCACGCAAAAAGGTACACGTATGCAGATTAAAATGCGGTAAAAATACTTGATACTGCAAAAACTTTGATTTATTTGCTACTTTGCAGAGTAATTTGCGGCATAATACCTTTTTTACTGCATTTTAATTTGTATCTTGAACTAATTGCACGTATAGTATGTAACAAATTTTCGAACTTACGAATTATGTCCTAGGTAGGAATTTACAGAATAAAACCATTTTATGTATGTAATAAGAATAACGTTTATTTTTTAACAATTTCTGCTAATATTGTTACTTATCTTTAGGCGTTTCGAGCACATGCGGCTATAAATATACTTAAGAAACAATATTAAATAGAAACTTTTTGCTTTCGCAAGAAACATGAGATCTTTTACTTAAATGGCACATGGTTTATACCTATCTAAAAACAAATCACAAAAATCTTAGGTATCAAAATAACATAAAATAAATGCTCAACATTCGGTTCATGTTTACAAGACATGCGTAATCATAAAAATAATAAAATAGGGTATATGATACGCGTATCATTTAAGTACTGGGTATTATTAGGTAGGTAGGTACCAAAAACAAAAGATATAAGTAAATAACAAAACACGAATGTATCAAAAAAACCATAAGTCCTCAACATTACCCGTTTTATAAGACGGGTATTTAGTCTGAACGGCCCAAAGCGAATGGACCGCGGGCCATTCGACCGTAACCAAAAATCGTCTACGTTCCAAAGGACCGGTGATAAAATGATTTTGAATTTTCATTATCTTCATAACCGGTTGGCACGACTTAACAATGCCCCTTTATTTTAACTTTTGCATCCGAATGTAGGTACTTGATGTACTTTTTATCACCCGGTCCTTTGAAACGCAGACGATTTTTGTTTTTTTGTTTGATACCGAGTAAATGATACGCGTATCATAAACCCTATTTTATTATTTTTATGATTATGCATGCCTTGTAAACATGAACCGAATGTTGAGCATTTATTTTATGTTATTTTGATACCTAAAGGTGCGTACATATTATATAATATAACATGTTCTAAAACGTTGTTATATAACATGTTTCAGTAATGTGGAGACTGAATGTTATAAAACATGTTATAATAACAAACGTGTTATTTAACGTATTATTAATATTTACAACAATGTCAATAAACTAGGACGAACCCAGCATCTACGTTTTTTTCTTTTGTTGTTTAAAAGTACAACAGTCGCTGCAGCGGCTAGCAAAACGTCCTCTCGTGTCGACATTGTGAACAGCACTGCAGAACGACAAACGACAATGTTATATAACATGGTTATATTGCATTGTTATTCTAATGTGTACAGTATTGTTATATGTTGCAATGTTAAAAAACAATGTTACATATTGTGGACGTGTTACATGTTACTTAATCTGTACGCACCTTTAGATTTTTGTGATTTGTTTTTAGATAGGTATAAACCATGTGCCATTTAAGTAAAAGATCTCATGTTTCTTGCGAAAGCAAAAAGTTTCTTACTATTTAATATTGTTTCTTAAGTATATTTATAGCCGCATGTGCTCGAAACGCCTAAAGATAAGTAACAATATTAGCAGAAATTGTTAAAAAATAAACGTTATTCTTATTACATACATAAAATTGTTTTATTCTGTAAATTCCTACCTGGGACATAATTCGTAAAATGAAAAATTTGTTACATACTACACGTGCAATTAGTTCAAAATACAAATTAAAATGCAGTAAAAAAGGTATTATGCTGCAAATTACTCTGCAAAGTAACAAATAAATCAAAGATTTTGCAGTATCAAGTATTTTTACCGCATTTTAATCTGCATACGTGTACCTTTTTGCGTGCAGTAACTGCCATGATTTTGGAAAAAAACATTTTATTTAGAACTTAATAAACTAAATTCATATTTCTATTCGTAGATATAATCTTTGTTCTCAGGTAGTCCTCGTGGCAATAAAAATATTCACCATACAAATGAATAATATAAAAAAAACAGCGTTAAAAAGTTTTTCGCGATTTACTCGAAACCGCTTTTTCTCTCATACTGCACTTTAGGGCCTGCACGGCAGAGTGGTAGTCTGTATGCTCTCAACGTATTTTTTTATTTTTATAATATTTCTAAACGTGAGGACTTGTTAATGGCTTGCAGATGACTATGTTTTCCATCTTTATTCTGTTGTATTAGCTGTAATTCCCCCATAGAAAAATAAATAAATATTTGGTGTCACGAATTAGAAGCTCCATTTTCTGAATTCGTAACTAAAGTAGGGTCGAAGAATTTTAGAAAAAATAAAAATTGTTTTATATGGAAATAAAATTTGTCGAATTTTGAAATTTCAACACTTGCTTTAAAACCGTCATCAGTGATACTTGACATATAAGTGGCCTGCGGGTTACTACCCCTTTACCGACTAACCTTGTATAATAGAAACACGAAACTATTGTCTTGATTACCAATCCAATATGCACGGACATTTAACACTCCTGCACTATATTCAAGCTTCAAACGTAGTGAAGTACACATATATCACTATCATAGGGAATTCTGGGCAAACCGATCATAGTTCATGTTTCAAGACAACGTTGTCTGTTCTGATCACAATTTATGTCCGTTAAGGCGATGCTGGTGTATTGAATGAACTACTGCCGAGACGTGGATTCATTGAATGGGGATTCACTGTATCTATATTTAGAAACGTTCGATTTTCTTCTTATCCTGAACAAGATTTTATAAGATTTGTGAATTGGATTTGTTATGTCTATGTCGGTTTTTTTAACCCTTAATAAGGCGAAGGGAATATTTTCCGACAAACTTTTTTGGAAGATGTTGCGGGAGCCTTTTTGTTATATCTTGGGCGTTGGGTTGGGACTTGGGGGAGAACTAAATAACTGACAAATTAAAAGACCCAAAAAATCGCGTTTTACTGGTTTTTTTAAATTTATTTTCATAACTGTAATAACAGTTTATGTGTCGCTATTTTTATATGTTGTATATCTTTATCATTTTCATCTTTTAGGATAATTTTCCAATCGCTAACTGTTACAGAAAGTAAAAAAAAACAAGTTATCCAAATTTCCCTTTCTACATAACTTTCCGAATATCATGTCATTAGTAACTTTTTCCTGTCAGTTGTTTACTTCTCCCACTTATGAAATCATTCAACTATCAACTCACAACAAAACATTCAAACGTCAAATAAGTACCTACCCTCATTAATTTCTGCCTAAACTTTATTGACATGTCGTACGGTTTACGTCAGTTATTTAGTTCTCCAACGACGATATTTTTATTTTTGAGCCATTTTGAGCAATATTACATTTTTTACTATTTTATAACCATGGACGTACAAAAAAGATCGGACAGATTTTCGCTAACAAAAAACTGTGTCACTCAGAGTCAGTCAGTTTGCTGTACGTACAGGCTGGCACGCACACATTCACAAAAAAAGTCAGTCATTGCACGCGTAAACGTCAACAGAGTCGGGACAAAAAGCGGCAAAAAAAATTAAAATATAGCATGTCTTGTGTGGTGAAATGGTGTAAAAACCGTAGTGATCGGAAGAAAAAAAATCCAGGAATCACGTTTCATAGGTCAATGAATAATTCAATCACTTAATTCCCAATTGTATACAATAAAATCAATGTATTCACCAGAAGAAAAGAATCTGTCACAAGGCCAGTGTTGTCAATATTCACGTGTGCAAATTACCCTAAATATGGGAAATTTATAGTTTATTGTTCAATTCAATTTATTTATTACTAGGTATTTTATTTATATATTTTTTTACTAGATTTCCTAAAGAAAATGAAGTATGGAGAAATATTGGATTAAAAAAATGAGAAATTGTAACGGTGAAAACGATTGAATTCCAAACAAATACAGTGTCATTTGCAGTCTACATTTTGAAGCTAACGAGATATACAGCGTGTCCCAGAAAGTAGTGTCAAGCGGAAGTCCAGAGGTAGAACATCCTTTGAGGTACCCAAATCTCCCCCATGTATGTTCCGCGATTTTTTGTAGTTTTCGAGTTATGAATGTTTTTCATGTTTTTTAATCAAACTCTGACTATAACGACATTTTTGATCATAGTGACGTGAATAGTTGAGATACATGAGAATTTTTTTTTTTCTAAATTAGCTGATTAGTGACCCTTTCGAATGCATGAACATTTGTAACCAAAGATGTAACGAATGCGTTACAAAAAAATATTGAATTCTCATAAAGTTAAAATCCTGCATGTTTTCTACATCTTTGTGGGTGATTTAAAAATAAATCTCCCTAAACTTTTTTCGTCAGATGTATTTTAAAAACTTATCCATTTTATCAGCTATTTACCCTGTAAATTTCATCGAGCTATCTCTACGATATCACAATAAAAATTTCATTCAAAGCGTACAATATCGAAAATTCCAGTTGTAAAAGGGTGAATGAAAAATTGATTAAAACTAACTAATAACTTCTTTTTTAGTAACCCTCGACGCAAAAAGAGGGGTTTTACAAATTTTACGTGTGTGTCTGTCAGTGGCATCGTATCTCCTAAACGGATTTTGATTTAGTTTTTTCTTTTGTTTGAAAGGTGACTTTATCGAGTGTTCTTTGCTATGATTCAAGAAAATCTGTTCAGCCGTTTGAAGATCATCAGCTCTTTTCTGGTTGTCGAAGGGATATGAGCAACTTCTACTGGTCTGATCGTTTCGAAATTTACTATCCTGTGACTTCAATGATATTACAATAACATGGTAACCTTGACCTGATACTCAAGCATCATCTGAAACAGAATGATACCCAACTTACAGTAGAGGTATTGTATGCCTATTGATTCTTTATGTTTATGATAAGTTGTAATGACCTCCTTCTTGTCACTTATCATCAATATCATTGAAGTCACATGATAGTAAATTTCGAAACGATCAGACCAGTAGAAGTTGCCCATATCCCTTCGACAACCAGAAAAGAGCTGATGATCTTCAAATGGCTGAACAAATTTTCTTGAATAATAGCTAAGAATACTCTCGATAAAGTCACCTTTCAAACAAAAGAAAAAACTAAACCAAAATCCGTTTAGGAGCTACGATGCCACAGACAGACACACAGACACACACGTTAAACTTATAACACCCCTCTTTTTACGTCGAGGGTTACTAAAAAAGAAGTTATTAGTTGGTTTTAATAAATTTTTCATTCACCCTTTTACAACTGGAATTTTCGATATTGTATGCTTTGAATGAAATTTTTATTGTGATGTCGTAGAGATAGCTCGATGAAATTTACAGGGTAAATAGCTGATAAAATGGATAAGTTTTTAAAATACATCTGACGAAAAAAGTTTAGGGAGATTTATTTTTAAATCACCCACAAAGATGTAGGAAACACGCAGGATTTTAACTTTATGAGAATTCAATATTTTTTTGTAACGCATTCGTTACATCTATGGTTACAAATGTTTATGCCTTCGAAAGGGTAACTAATCAGCTAATTTAGAAAAAAAAAAATACTCATGTATCTCAACTATTCACGTCACTATGATCAAAAATGTCGTTATAGTCAGAGTTTGATTAAAAAACATGAAAAACATTCATAACTCGAAAACTACAAAAAATCGCGGAACATACATGGGGGTGATTTGGGTACCTCAAAAGATGTTCTACCTCTGGACTTCCGCTTGACACTACTTTCTGGGACACGCTGTATAATACAACTAAAGGAGGACTCCGGTGTGTTGTTACATATGCAGTACCTCAAAATGTAAATTAACAATCTAAGCTAACATGGCATTTATTTTGCAGATATTTTCATAGGGAGATTTGGTTCTTACCATTAACCTTTTCAAATGGCACGGTATAATTCTGCCGACATTTCCAAGAAATTTGTCTGCCAACCTGTATTTGTCTTAAAATAAAATGATAAAAAATGGGTAAATTTGGCTAACATGACAACCCTAAATTCATTCACACTTAGATAGCCGCCGCCATTACGGGACACAGTTTTGTCCAGTGGGTGGAAACTCTCATAGAAAAATATTTTGTATGAACCCGGTTCCAAAGTTTCACCAACCTAATACAACTAATCATTGCAAAAGCAAGTGTTGCAACTTTTCGTAACGCCCATATTTAATAGATTGAAAATAAACAAAGAAACTTGAAAATAAACAAAATGTGTTAAGTTTTACTTATCCAATTATTTTTTCAAGCATAATAAATCACATCTGTGTTGTCTGACTATTTTAATTTATCTTAATTTGATAATTTAAAAACGAAAACCATGGATAGTAGAATTAAATAAATTTTATACGCAATACCACAAGTAAAATGTCTGCCGTTACTTCCATATATTATAGCTTGTAATTTTTGAATTTTTCGTTGTAAATCCATAATTCTAGAGTATATTCACGTTGATTTGAGCATTGTGTTCCTTCATGTTATCTTCAGAACCAGGGTTTATGTGAGAAAGGACGCCTAGCATATATTTTAGTGCTAAGGGACTCTTGTGTTCATTACAAAGGATTTTATTAATATTAAAATGAACACCATGGCTGAGTGCCACCGAATATGTGCAATTTGTGGTATCCTAGAAAGACACTGTACTGAAAAGCGGTTATTTGCGAGATATCCGCTAGACAAACACCGGTAAGCTATCGTAACCTAGTTTTTTTTTCATTATAAGAAATAAATATGTACGACAAATATTACAACACATTTTACTGACAGTAAACCACTATCTGTACTAGAATAATGCTATAATGCTTACGACGTTATGGTTCCTTCAAGTGACTCAGTAGTACCTCAATAGCGTTCCTAAGTGCCCTTTGATACTTTTATAAAGGTGTAGGGTGCAAGCATCACTTCTGTGTTTGTTTCAACTTGAAAGGCACTAGAGCTAGTAGAATAACTAGGTAAATCTAGACTTAAAAAACTGATGTCACGGGGTGAAGAGAATGGTTAAGTAACATAACAAAGTAACCAATGATATGGTTGTCTCATCACTTGACTGTAAAATAAAACTGCTCAAAATCTTTTGTTCTATTACTGTTCAACTGTACTCTGATGACTATCGATGTGTTCATCATGATCATGAATATGAACTTTTATTTGGTAAATATTAAAATACTGGATATTAAATTTTCAGCTGTGCCAACTGATGGAAGGTGGTTGGCAAAGAAGATCTTACATATCTTCCACTTGAAAAACTACATGATCTGCAATAAGTTTTTGAAACATATTTTTCAAAGTGGGACTTCACCAAAACAAAATCTTGTTTGAAGAAAAATGCAGTTCCCACACTGCAACTAACATCAGCACCATTGCCAGATAACATAATTGCCGAATTATTCGACTGAATTCACATGGTAAGTACTGCTAGCTTATGCAGCTGTATAGCTTGTATAATAAGTTCTTAGAAGTAGGGATACTTTGAAGACCATACAACCATAAGATTTGCTTTATGGCTTTTATAAAGCAAAACTGTGGTTGTAATGAGCTGGTCGTTAAAATTTAAATGAATTGTAAATGTTTAAATTTCTAATGCTGTTAACCGTGAAGCGTTCTTGACCAGTCAATCTACAGGTTAATTAAAGCACAGCATACAGGCATTTACACAGAATCAGTTTGAATAGAATAATAATGTAGTATAAAATAACTGAGAGTACAATAATATTTATGTAGTAATGGTAAATGGTATAGATATTATTAAATAACCCAAGTCAGATTTTCATGCATCATTATAATTATTTTTCAGTGGCTTACAATCTAATCAAGAGGATCGACATTTGACGGCTGATGCACCTGTACCTACCATCAACTAGACAGCAAAGTCCCTTTCAGTGATCATACAGGAATCCAGGAACAGTGATCCAGGAAAGTCAAAATTGATTGCTTGGGGTCCATAGTAATTAGGCGTAAGGGTCGAAGAGTCAACCGTTACCACTCTTTAAAAGAAGAAGACTTAGCTGATGCTACTAAAACTTTTAAAAGGTTTAACATGTATAGAATATTGAAAACAAATTTTATTAAACATACATGTTTGCTACTTGAAGTAAGTATTTACAATACTTTTTTTGAAACAATTCATGTTTTACTCCTAGGTATAAATGAGGGGTCTCAGGTAGAAAATCAGTACACTATTACTTATTCTACAATGTATTTTTGTCTCATTAATTTGTCTAATTGTGTTTGAATTCAATAAAATAAACAATTTTACCAATTTACCCTTGTTTTATTTTGTTTTATCCATAATACTTCTCTATAACTATACCTACCTACCTATATCCAGGTTTTTTCCCTTCATCGATATCGATAAAATTCTTCACTACACTAATTAGTCGATAGATAATGAACGTCACTATTGATGACAGCTGTCATATTATTTTATTGTAATGTTGGTACCAGTCCTATTTATAATATTATTTGGTTGGTGGTAAAAGGGAACTGGGTTCATACAAATGTGATTTTGAGACAAATGTATGAAGTTCGGTCTCTTACTAGTTACATTCTCTTTGGTTTTGTCTTAGCGGGAGTTCCGTCCGATCTTTTTTGTACGTCCATGTTTATAACCAAATAAAAATGAAACTTATTTTTTTTTCTCTTTTATTTTTGTTAAAAAAAGCGAAATTTTAAAACCTTATGCCCGATTAATGGTTATAGCTGTTGTGTTTAAAATGTCCCCATCGCATTCCAATCTATTTGGACATCAAATGAATGGCTTGCCGCATTGCTGCAATTAATTCCAACCTGTGACACAAAAATGGAAGCGGTCACACCTTGTTTGTAAAAAAAGCAAGAATAGTATCAATTCGCAAAAAAACGGATGGTTTTAAGACATTCAATACCAGCCCCGAATTTAGGAGAGGAGAAAACAGGGGCTTCAGACCCGGGCAATATGAGCTTTTATAATTTTTAGATAAGAAAATAAATGACAACCGTTCTGACAAAGATAAAGATAAAGAATCATTTATTTGGACACAGCACAAAGAGACACAACAGGTAAAAAAGTGATACAAATAAAAAAGTCTTGGGTATGTGTCTCACGGCTGGACCAAAAAGGTGTCCAGATCAGCTTAATGTCAAGCACTTAAGTACTTGACGCTGGTTTTCGTCTGGAACCTTTGTGCTCCACGGATATCAGTCAGCGGTCATGCCCGTTCACTTAAACTAACATGTGTGTGTGTATATGTGTAGTGTACGTAAAGAAGGAAAATAAATAGATACGCAATAAATAAGGAACAAACTAAAAGTGTATGGAATATAATTATAATATTTAATATGGCAACATTTTGTTACGTCGACATCGTCGCTCACGCAGGCATACGTTATCTGTGCGCGCAGCTGTCAGATATTATACTGTAAATAAATAATATTATGCAATTTATGTAATCAGAAATTTCAAAGAGCTTGCCTCCACTTCTTCGTTGCCCCAGGGGCTCCAAATCTTTAAATCCGTCCCTGCACATTCCCTATGAAAGACTGTTCGATTGGAGTGCCTTCAGCTGCGAAAATATTCTATGACTCTCTGAATCGGTGCGACCAAGTGAAAGCGTGCATACATGTGTTTACAAAATGCCAATTTTCTATGAGTGAAATGCCCCGATAGGTGTGTTTATTCCCCGATATGTATATCACATAACATCCTTTACAGAACTCAATTGACAAACTTAACAACATTTTTACAGCCTTGTTGAATGCTGAACCATTCGAAAAGTCGTTTTAACTGTTTTATTACCCCGTTGATAGATGGCAGCACAAGCTTATCACGCGCCGTTGTCGACGGGGTACGGCTGAAGGCTAGATGGGTGGTAAAATAAGCTGAAACGGTACGATCCGGGTAAAAACTATAAAGATACGGATCGATTGAAGTTCATGTTGATACGGTTTTACGATTATGTTGTAATAATATCGTACCTGGTGTACGCTTCTGGTAAAAAAGACTCGTTTATTTCTAGGTCAGGACATAAAACCTGATACGTAAAAACATAGGTACAGACGCCAGCACATCGAGCTACCCGAAACTGTAAAAATTTCCCATACAACCTTGAACCTAATGCTTTAGCGAGAAAGATGAAAATCTATTAAAGAAATTTGACAGTTTGTAGCTTTATGTGCTAGCGTCTGTACCTTCCTTTGGGAAGAGATGACTATCAATTTTGATGAAGTACCGTGAAAATAATCATATTGGTGTTGGTAACGGAGCTCAAACAATTAGAACACAGATTAAGTAGGTAATCAGAAGACTGCACTAGAGGGTGCGGGAGCGGGCGCGAGCGCTTGGGTCTGGTCGTCTGCGTGTTCACAGTAGTGCCGAACGAGCTATCGTACGACGCTTCGGCGGGTGAATCAAAATGGTTTAGAATCACACGCGCAGTCACCTAACAGACGCTATATCACTGTGAACGATACGGGCGGACTGAGCTATTAGAAACACCCGCGACACCCGCGACCGCGCTCGCCTCATGCAGACGCGCAGCTCGCGGGAGCATTGTGAATGCAACTGGCGTCTACATACATTTTGATTTACACGCGTCCGCGCCCGCCTCCACTCTGAAAGAGTACTAACTCTGCTTATAAACAGAATCATAACCATAATCAGCCCATTACTGCCCCACTGCTGGGCATAGGGCTCTTCACGGTTCAGACTACAAACACCATCGGGAACTTTTTTAGAGTCCTCTCATATTTGCAGATTTCCTTACGATGTTTTTCTTCATCGTTAACGCAATTGCAAATCAAATTCTGATCCGCACTGAATTCTAGAAGCCAAAGTATGAGCTTGGATCAAACTTAAACTCTCCAGCATGTGCATGCGTTCAACCGCTAGTTTTGTGGTAAGACCAAAAGCTCGCTATAGTATCATGAATGAAAATATAATAGCCTAGGAAACAAAATAGATAGGTAACTACAGAAGGCCTGGCTCCACACAATGGGCGAAAACAGGCAGCACGCACATTTAGACACGTACGTACGAGGATCTCAAACTACATCAAACGAATATCAGTTGCGAGTGTGCTTAAACTAGGTGTACGTAGACGAGTTTGTATGTGTGCGTGCGTTTTCGCTTGTTGTATGGAGCCCACTTTCTGTACCTATCTATTTCGTGCCTAGGGCTTGAATGAAAACATCAAACAACTTACATCATTTGCTCAACAAAATCCCGAAACATTACGAAAACGCTTTGATGACGTAGAAGAACATTCCACCCAATATTACCACTCACCGTGAGTGAGTGGTATAAAACTTTCTAATTTATTGTATGGACAATATTTTGTTATCATTTATCTGATAATTTATTATCTGCGTGTGACGTCATGAGTGACATGACGCAGGTGAACCTGTGACATATTCAGCCGATTATTCATGTTCAGGGTGGAACAAAAAGGTCGCAATGATAAAGGTACTTATGTTTTGTTGTGGTGTAACAAAACCGGGTGTTGAATTGAATCTACTATTTTTTTTAAATATGCCCGAATTGTAGATACTTTCTGTGTATAGCAGATGCTAAGCTTACTTACTTATGACTGCATCTGCTAAGTTTTTTTGAAGATTTTCGTTAAAAATGGAAACTCGCAAGAAAACGCTTGTTTAAAAATGAGTTGCCATTTAATATGATAGGCTAACTTTAACAGGTCTTGATCTTTAAGGAATACCAGGTAGTTCGTGTGTAGTGTTGTTTCGTATTTAAAAGAGGTTTTCGTAACTTAGATAGATTCTCATAATCAGGATAGTATCCTAGATTCCAAAAATGTAACAAATGAATACCTAATTAAAGTTTTATTTCTGAACTAATAACATATTAAATTAAACTTTTGTGTAATTAAATGTTTTATCAAAAGTAAAATATACGATTGATTTTATAGCTCTTTCAAGGTCCTTACTTACATCACTTAAATGTGACGTTGAAATAGTGAACATCCTATCCTATCCTATTTATATTCCACTTATATTTTCTAAACTTGTTATGTACGCTGCCAACTATTGGGTAAATAAAAACACACTCTCCAGTTCGGATCGTTGCACCAACACACAACATCCGACATCAAAAATCAAACGCACTGACACGTTTTTAATTGATTTACAGGAACGCAGTAGTTTTCGGTTCAATAACTCTATCTTTTAAGCAAATGACTTTTTAGGGTTGCGTAGTCAACAATGAACCCTTATAGTTTCGCCATGTCCGTCCGCAGCTTAGCTCAGAGACTCTTAGTACTAGAATGCTATAATTTGGCATGTGCATACATATTAATCAGGCTGACAAAGTGGTACAATAAAATCATGAAAACAATTTTTTTTATGGTACTTCCTGAACACCTAAAGTGGGGATGTGGGGGTGTCGCCGCCTCCCGCCGATGCCTCGCCGCCGGCCGAAGGCGCCCGAACATCTTCATCATATCGCAGAAAGAGTCGACGGAGCCCCGCTGTGCGGCCCTCTATTTCTGTCTGCAGGGTTTAAAGTAACCTAACACGAAGGAGATGACAGGGGCTTCGTTCGCTCGCTTTGCTCGCTCACTTTAGCCCCCGTCATCCCCTTCGAACCTAACCTATCCGTGTCGGGATGCCCCAAATTCCCGAGCTCGTTCCGCTCGCTCTTGAAATTAGTCAGTTGGAAACCAAGTAATAGTGTTTGGCCAAAAATCCAGTATGCCAAGCGAAACTGTACCAAATCATCGTCGCTCTAATTATAAGATATGCTAAACGAAATTATGCGGAATGTTAACTTTGCCAAAGGTAATTATGCCAAATGAAATTCTGCCATCTTAAAAGTATGCCATTGTAAATTCGGAATTAATCTATAATATTATTTATAGATAACATAATTTAATAGATAAATACACGGTTGTTATTAGAATTAATGATTTAAATAAATATAAAATATTAATTAATTAAAACCCTCCACATCCGCATTGCAATACTTGTAAAAGGCCGCTAAGTTGTAAGTACACTAAAATTTAATGTAACACGTATTATGTACACTTAGTATGCAATAAATCTTTGAATCTTTGACTTATAAACATTCGGCCAAATAGTAATTATATTAAAAAAATATGCCGGAAAAAACATTCGTTTATAGAAGATTATGCCAAGTGTGTTATGCCAAATAAATTTCGGAGCATCAAGATTCTGCCAGATAGAGGGAACCCTTTAATCAAACCTTTTTTCGAGTTTGTTTGAACAGTTGCCCCACTCTAGGCCAGCTGTATCGTGGATGTAATTTCAGATATCTGACGAAATAACGAACGAATCAATGATGTCGTACGAAAGTCATTTATTTCGTAGAATAGTTCTTAATAATACAAACTGTAGGTAAGTTATTTCTCCATGTCTATATTTATAGATTTATATTTTTGTATATTGTTGAATACAACTGTGAAACATGAGGTGCGGTTCTCGTGTGTAGTACCAGAACCGCTATCTACAGAGTGTAAAAAGACCCATCACATAGCCGAAATCTACGCATTCTGTACATCAAACTAAATTACATTGACCAAAAATAATTGCTGGGAAACGACTTTTATTTTTTGGCATAAAAAACGCTTTTTTTGTAGCTCGCAATGTGTGGTTGTGGCGATGCCACACGCGTACTTGCGTGTATGCAGCGGCCACACAGCTGAGCCAAGGCGGTTGTGTGCGTTTGATATTCATTGTGTTTTTGTAACTTCAAATGCGTAATTTGTTAGGTAAAATTGAATATTTTGAAAATGATTGGAAGAAAGTTTATTATTATGACTTGGAATTCGTTTTTGGAAAAACCTAAAAAAAAAATGTCAACAGCCATAAAAATGTCAATACCATTATATGACGTAATATTCATTTGCCCTACTCTTATTTGCTATATTAGTCACGTGCTAGAAGCTTTGTTTCCCATAAAGTCACTTACCATAACATCATTTGTCATAATCATTGTAAGCCCTAATTATCACATGCCCTAATTATCACATGCCATAACATCATTTGCCATCGACATTGGGTGTGTAACGGTTTTTATATCAGGAGAAACTGGATGCAATCGAGACTTTAGGGCACCCCAACTCGGTAGGTTAGGCTAGAAGGGGATGGCGGGGTCGTTTGAGCGAGCGAAGCGAGCGAATATACCCCGCCATCCCCTTCGTGGTTATTTTTTTATAAACCACCCAGAAGTAGTTTGGTTAGGTGCCGTTTGTGTTATTGTCTAATAATTATTATGGCATTTAAATATTATGTCTAATAATCATTATGGCGTTTAAATATTATGTCTAATAATTATTATGGCAATTAAAAATATGAAAAACAATACGTATGGCACTCGTATCTTATGGTATCTAAGTTTCAGGCAATTAAAAGTATGTCATACCTATGTCTTTTAGGGCAAACAAAACATTCGGGCAAATGAAATTCGGGTAAATGAAATTCGGGAATATGATGAATATGGTATATAATCTTTGGGTAAACAATAGACAACCGGGTAGAATATGTGATTTTCGTTATCGTTAAGGGTCTTTTTAAACCCGATACCTATATCTATGGGTCCTAAACATTTTGATAGAGCTTGTAGAAACTCAGCAGAGCTAACATGCGCAACGCAAGATAATTTGGCGGTGCATTATTACGTGCCGAGACGAGATAATCCATACATAATCTCGTCTCGGCTCGAGATAATTCTACGAGCAAATTACCTCGTGGTGCACATGTTAGGCTAGGAGAGCGCGCTGTATCTCTCTTCCACGTTCGATCACTGTCTGCGGTATCTAGGGCTGATTTTACTGTTACGCGTTTCGGCAGCGCCGTTGGAGCGCGCGCGTTCGGAGATGTATGGGGTAGTAGTTGCGTTTCAAAGTGGCGCGCTTGAGTAGCGCCGTTCAGCAAACGCGCACTGTTCACTGGCGCAGCCGAAGCGCGCGTCGCTCGTGCGCTTCTACGGCCAGTATGCGTTTTAATGTGACGCCGTTGAGACGCGCCGTAAGATATTTGTTTATAAAATGAACTGCATTAACGTTCATATTGTAGACGACGTTCATATTGTCTCACAGCAGCGTCGGAACGCGCGGTACTAATTTCGTTTCACAGTGCACCGCTGTTCAAGCGCGCGCTAACAGTGCGCTGCCCAGCGGCGTGACTATAAAACCAGCCAAAGTGGTCGCCTCAAGGCGTTATTGTTACCTTTTTTCACCGACTTCCACAAATGACGATAGGTAGGTACTCAAATACTTCCGGTGCACTAGGCAGTCAGCCCCGCTATCAATCTTGCTGACTGGCTAATATTTTCACCATGACATGAGCTTTCCTTGTATAGCTTGTGCTGACATAAGAGAAAAAGATCGACACTGCAAATAAACATAACATGCGTATCGCTATACGTATTCGTTTGCTCACTCGGTCTCTATTTACGTAAAGGGTAAATAACTCTAGTTATCCGTGAAGTGTCAACATGTCGGACTGAATATCGTATTGCAGACAGACTGCGGTCAAAGGATTAATACGCCTGTAGGCGTATTTTCAGGTTTTTTTGTTTTAAGCAGAATATGTGCCGAAAGCCGGAAGGTTTCTTTAATAGTCGACGAGTGTAATTGACGACACGTTTGGGGCATTGGCTAAGCGATTGGCTGCTGCGCTACGGGTCGTGGGTTCGATTCCCACACGGAACAAAAATTTGTATGGCCTACAGATGGTTGTTTCGGGTCTGGGCGTTTGTGTATGTGAGATTTGTGTCTATAAACGCATCCACGATACAAGAGAAATCTTAGTGTGGACCCACGATCATTTTAGAAAAAAAAATAGTATATATAGTTTTCGTTATTAAAAACTGACATATTTATGTACTTAAATAAAAATTGATGCGATTTATTGGTTAACGCATTACTTTAGAACGGTAGAATGGAAGAGGCTTTTTAAAAAAAGTTCTTAATTGCCCAAATTAGGTTCTTAAGGAAAGAAAAAATTGGCAAATTCGGGAAAAACTGAAAGTTCTTTTTTGTATGGGATTTTTGTATGACAAAATGTCTGTCGGATCACTTAGTTTAACAATAAAAACACAACCAAACATTTTAAGAAAACTGAAAGTTTAAAGAAACCAGACTGAACGTTTCCTACTTCAAAAAATACCTAAATTAGCCTGCTGGCTGCGTAATGCGTTATCTTTCTAAACCTGCGCTAAGATATTGAAATCACTCCAAGCATAATCTCACAAAAACGAGATTTATTGTATGCAGTGAGTAAACAAGAAAACGTTGATGAAACCTCAAAAATAATACCTGAACCTATTATAATTCCAGGAAGTTATCACGTTTAATAACAAAGGTATAAAAACGCACTCGAAAAAACTACATTTCAATATTCATAAATCCTTCACTTCCGTACTATTACGTTGATAAAAAATATCACCACATTTTAATTAATATGCGTTTCTACATAAAGGAAGCTTTTGTAAGCCTCATTGCACATTGTTTTTTACGAGATTAACTTGATATTTTATGATTTTTACTCACTCATAGTCGTTTGCTATGATTTAAGGAAGAAAGAAAGAAGGAAAATAAATTTGATTCAGCCAAGAACACAATGATAGAATAAACAATCAAAAAAAAAAAGAATCGAACATTCATATTTTATGCTTTTATGTTTTTATACCACGTTATTTCTTGCATTTTTTTTTCATAAATTTCAATTTTGATTCAGTCGGTTTCTACGCATAACAGTGGACGGGAATAGACACCTTGAGGTTTGAGACGTAGACGGTCCGCTCGGTCAGTTTCCGTGTATTAGACAACAGGGGTTATCAGGGGTTATAGGGGTTATTATCGATTATGCAGGGGCATAGCACATCTCACACATTTCACACTCTAGGTACTGGAGAACGTAACGCAACATAAAGTAAGGTTTATTTGAAATATTTATTTCAAAAAAATACATATTCCGGTAATTCTGATTAAAACCTTGTTGGGGTGTCTCGGTTTTTGTGTATACCAAAAATAGTGTTGTATAGGTACTTACTTTCCATAACTACATAATTACAATAATATATATATACTTTAATAAAAATAATTAATATTATACCTATATATTTATACATACATAAATACACATACATAATATTTATGACTATGATGGACAGTTACTTCAGATTAGGGTTGCAGCGATTTTAATAATATTCCCGAACTTTATTTTTGTATCAGTCGCAGTTGATTGCTCAGCTTTTGCAGTTCGTTTTGCATAATAAGCTTATTGCTTTGGTTCAGGTGAATTTAGACGCTGAATTAAAGTTGCATAGAAGATAACTAACAAGATAAGCTAACATTTTGCTCATTTTCATACGTTATTTCTAAGATTTATCTCACATATTTATTACTAACTGCGTTCTCATGTTTAGATTTTAAATTTCTGTCATGAAAAGAAGCCTATGTCCTTCACAAAATCAAAAATTCAACCCTATTCAACAGAAAATATCTTTAGATAAGTCCTAATACATATGTATTCGATCACAACAATAGTAGGGGCTTCAATACTCTTTTAATATTCCCTCCGCACTACACCAATATATTGCATTTCAGTTTGGAATGACATTATTTGAGGTCGAGCGACAGCACTGCGCGTCATGACAGCGTGTGGCGACATTGTTGACACAAAGCGGCGTGTACCATCGCCGCAACCAATCGAAGCGAATTCGACCACATATTTGCATGAAATGTCCACAGTGAAATGTACACACGCTTTTGTAGCTCAAATTGTATTTGTGTTGATATTTAATGGGAATATGTGGCGCATATTCATGGTGATAGGTAGATAGGTAGGTATACAGGGTGGTAATTTGAGATGGGGCATGAAGGGCAACTACCTTAACTATTGTAGCTATAGGAAAACGTTCTGAAAAGACCACCCCTAAGTTTTGGAATAATTTAAATCGGCATTCACAGATTTTGAAAAAAAAGTACAGTCAGCGAGAAAAAGGGCTGTTTTCACAAAACTTTTTTATGATGCCAATCGATCCCATATCCCATAAGGATCAAAAGACTCTTCTGGACCAACTGAGGTTGGAGTACTAGAAAAGTCAGAAAACGCAAAAAACTTATTTGAGATGGGGTAGTAATAAGGGCAGCTACCTTAACCGTTGTGGCTAGAGAAAAATGTTCTTATGAGACTATCCATATTTTTTGAAAATATTTCGAACTGCATTCACAGATTTTGAAAATAAAATTATATTTTTTTTCGGCATTAGCGTCTCTTTTCACAAAATATTGTTTTTCGTGATTTCTGACGTTTCTAGTACTTTAACCTCAGTAGGTCCAGAAGAATATTTTGATCCTCATGGGAAATAGGATCGATTGGCATCATAAAAAAGTTTTGTGAGAACTGACCATTTTTTTGCTGACTGTACCATTTTTTTTTTTTCAATTTCTTTTCATGCAGTTTGAAATAATGTCAAAAATTATGGCCAGTTTGCTATCAACATTTTCCTGTAGCGACAACGATTAAGGTAGCTGCCCTTATAAATAACCCATCTCAAATAGTTTTTTGTTATTTCTGACGTTTCTAGTACTCAAACCTCAGTTGGTCCGGAAGAGTATTTTGATCCTTATGGGAAATGGGATCGATTGGCATCATAAAAAAGTTTTGTGAAAAAAGCCCTTTTTCTCGCTGACTGTACTTTTTTTTCAAAATCTGTGAATGCCGATTGAAATTATCCCAAAAGTTAGGGGTGGTCTTCTAAGAACGTTTTCCTGTAGCTACAATGGTTAAGGTAGTTGCCCTTCATGCCCCATCTCAAATTACCACCCTGTATAGTTTTGTTTTCTGGTCTTTCTAATAAAGTTTTAGGTCCGTATTACGTATCTAATAAGCATCTCTCACCAGCAAGTAGAATTGAATACATTTATAAACATTTATAATTTGTTTTGTTTAATTCTGCTCCATTTTTATGCAATCTATACCTAAGGATTAGCGTCGACGGAGTGGCGGCAAAACGACTAATTTAGTAACAATACTATATACTATCTATAAACTTATTTTAATGTACGCGCGGCTATATATCAAGCATAATTTTCCAGTATAAGCTGATCTCGCATTGTATAGGCTTTCCTATGATGAGAGGTCAGCTTATATTGCCAATATACTATAAAAATCGAGTTTCATAGAAAATAATCCAAGTTCTAAAACACACAAGAGACATTCCTTGATAGCCTTTTGAGTAATAAAATTGCAAGCTGACCACTAAAACCATGTTATAAATAGCCCAACAAATACCAAAAATAAACATCCCACACAACTACATAACTTTTATACCAGCGATTTACTAAATTCAGATATTATTACCTCAAAAATTAAACTACAAAAACCTTTGGAGCTAATTTTGAGGTCACTTTATCCACATTCCTGATGTAAAAGGTCTGAAAGGACGTTCACTGTGAAGAGGGTGTGAACCCTAAGTACTGGTTTGAAATACTAATTAATGCAGACGTCAAAGGTTAACCTTTCAGAGGTGGCCTTTAAGTCAGGTATACGGACTGACGTGTTTATTTTTTGATACCGAACAAAGCAATTAACCGCTTTCTTTTTTAAAACAACGTTGACCCTCACTAGGATTCCCCACTCGTGTATCGTGGGTGAATTTATATTACACTAGGTTTTGCCCGCAGCTTCGCTTGCGTGAAATTTTGAACCCGTTAAGTGACGATTTTCCATACAAACTTTCATCCCCTATTTAACTCCCTTAGAGGTTGAATTTCGGAAAATCCTTCCTTATTCCTTGTCTACATTATAAAGGGAACCTCTGTGCAAAATTTCAGCTTTTTAGCAAAGGTTTGGGCTGGGCGTTGATGATTCAGTCAATCGGTCAGTCAGAATTTTTGTTTTTATTTATATAAATAGACTAGATGTACCCGACATGCGTTGCAATGCACTTTTCCTACTTACTACCTACCTATACTTACCTAGTACCTACCTTCAGAAACAAAATCAAAATAGTAACAAAAATTAAACCATTTTCATGCATGCGGTAAACAAATGAAGAATGTAGACATACTGAGACTATTTCGTTTTTTTTTTTTAAATATCAAAATTTTCTTTCATAAGAACCTTCTCCTGACAATTACGAACACAAAAAAAAATTGCGTAATCGGTCCAGCCGCTCACGCGTGATGCCGTGACCAAGGGAAATGAGGGATTAATTTTTATATAGGTACATAGATTTACAATTTTGGTAACAGTGAAGTTGTTCGGTCTAGCCTTTTCCCAACTATGCTGAGATGAGCTTCCAGTCTAAACAGATGCGGCTGAATACCAGTATTTTACACGGAGCGACTGCCATCATTCAGACCTCCGCAACTCAGTTACTGGGTAATGCCAATATTCTAAGGTTGAACCAGGTTCAGGAACACCCGGTATACCATACTTAATATGTATACAAGGTTAGTCGGAAAGGGGGTACTAATCCGAAGCCCACTTATAGTATCGCTGATGACTGTTTGAAAGCAAGTGTTAAAATTTCAAGTTTCGATACATTTTTTTTCCAAATAAAATGATTTTTATTTTAGTTTTTTAAAAAATTCTTCATCCCTGCTTTAGTTACAAATTCAGAAAATGGTGCTTCTAATTCATGACCCCAAATATGACCTAAAATGTAAACACAGCTGATCATAACTGGGGATAGATAGATTTTAGAGTTTTTTTTTTTAGATTTTTGAACTAGTGTTTCTCTTAAACTATTGACTTTTGGGAAAAGTTGTAGAACAAAAGTTATTCATTATTATGTGTACTTTAACACCCTTTTGGATTAGTACCCCCTTTCTGACTAACCTTGTATACACAATAGTATTTCACTAATATTTTTTTACTAGAAATCTCGAAACCGTTAAAAGAAAAAACTCAAATAAATATTTAATATTTATTGCCAAGTTGTAAACGATATTAAATTGTTCATGATACAGAGACAACACTACTACCGTATGACGTCAAACCTCAGAAACTTCATCATTAGTGACTCGACGTCACTCTGTACAATATCCATTTCGCGTGAAAAGGACAGAAAATGTCTCCTCAACAAACTTAGAAAGCGTGTATCTCCTCTATTTTTAATCGATTTTATAAAAAAAAATACATACCGTGTTCTCTCTATACTTTCTATAAAATAATACTAAATTGTTGTATATTATTTAAGTTAATAAAAGCAATTAATAAAAATGTTTATAATACCAGCATTACGAACGTTAAAACCCATAAGTCGAAATCAACAGCAGCTTAAAGCTAAATCCTCGCATCCATATTGGTTTAGCACTCCATTCGAACAGAACTAGTCGGGAGAGAGATAATCCAGCTTTCTCAGCGATCTATTTCATATTGGTGGTTTAGGAAGCCTCGATATAACTTCCATTGTTAGCTCGAACGCAATTCTAGACTGTTATTGTACTTGGTATTAAAATATTCCCTTTATTGTCTCGGTTGCTTGCCTCTCTATGCCGAGATTTCATTACATTATACAAACATAAAAGGCACTTATTCTGCGAACATTCGCCTATAACTGTATCTACATAATATAGTAGTTATGTAACTGACTAATAACAAAAAATATACATGACACGGTAAGGTTTGTCCGACATAAAATAACGATCCCCTCCACGAATTTACGTTTAAGTACCAAATCCGCTATAGTAGATTTCACATCAAGCTACCCGAAACTGTCAAATTTTCCCAATCAACCTTGAATCTAAAGTTTTAGCGATAAAGATGAAAATCTATTAAAGAAATTTGACAGATTGTAGTAGCTTTATGTGCTGGCGTCTGTATAATACGCCACAACTAAGAAGCGGCATCAACAAACTTCGTAAAACCGATCATTTACGAACTGAGTGCGACTTTCAAAACTACGAATGTTTATTAGAAGGTAATGCAGTAAAAAAAATTCTTTTCGCTGACGCAATTAGTGTAAGTGGCAAAAATGAGCGACTGCCATTGGTTGTTCGATCATGTACATTGATGTATCCTTATTAGTTGTTGCGGCTTACGGTCTCCCCACATTTTTCGACGGGAAATCGGCTTAGGAAGGCCGCGCCGCGCCGAGCCGAGACGGACGACGTCGGTTACATCCTTAAGCTAGACATAAAGCTATTTCTGACCGGCCTAAGCCGATTCCGTGTCGATAAGTGTGGGGAGACCATTAGTGTTGTTCGCCTAATTAACCTGTTTTCATTTCTGAGTAGGTTAGCTCGCCTCATCCAACGCCGATGCCTAAAATTAGGACTTAAATTTTTTTCATTTATTCTGGCTGAATACCTCCTAGCCTAACCGCAGCTTAACGTTTTCAGTATTTTCATAATTATATCAGCAAACCGTGGAATAGCACATTTAAATTATTCATTTCATTTTAACGAAGGATCTGTTACAAATCTCATTTCACGAAATTGGATCTCTTATCTAAAGTGTATCTTAATTTAAGTAACAACATTGCCATTTTCGTCCTGCCAACTTTATAAAATATTCAATTTCTCATGAGGCTCTCGTAAAATTTACCTAATTTCTCAGAAGGTTTACTAAACTTATCATGATTTCGTTTTTAAAGTAAAAATATTTGATCTCCATAATAGGATGTCCTACTTTTGATGGTATTAATAATAGAGATGAAATTGAGCCTTATGACGACATAGCTATGTGTGCTTAAGAAAATTGTTATATTAAATTGCAAAACTTTGGCGTAAGTACTTTTTTTTTTATAGTTCAACCAATCATACTATGTATTGTTTAGATAAAATCATAGTTTTTATTCGACTCAACATCGACCGTATTTCTACATACTCTACTATACAGGGTGTAAACGAATTCGTGTAATTCCTTAAAACCGCTTGTCATACTGGTGACACAGATTATACCAAAAAGGGATTTTTGGAAAAATCGCGAAAAGAAAAAACGCGAAATTCCAGAGTAATTTTAGAACCCCGAGTTAACTAACTGCAAAAAGCGATATCGCGCTAGTCGTGTCCACCAGCTGTGTCGCCGTGTTTTCATTCATTTATGCGTGGCATCGAAATATTCACGCAAATAAAATATTTTTTTTTGCAAAATATTTTCCCTTTTTTTTTTATTGAATCCTTCTTAGGTGGTTTAGATACGATCATTTACCCCAGCCGTATGACAACAAAGAATTTAATTTTTGTATTTTTAATCAAGCTAAATCCCATGCGGGGTCAATCTACACACCTGCGAATTCGTTTACAGCCTGTATAAACATAATACACTTAAGCCTATAATCCTAACAGGGGTAAGTAGAGGCAGTGTCGTATCTTCGGCCTGGACATAGGGGCGGCTGCCAGCAGGACCTAGGGGGGCGCAAATTAGGCCGCTCAATATATAACTGAAAAAATCCGCAACAGATTTCGAGTTCAAATATGATGTTGATTTAAATGCAAATGAATGATGTCTAGAGACTGAGAGCTACAAATATGAGATAAAATCATTACTGTATTTAACAACATTCTTAATTAAATGCCTTTTATAATTTAGCGTGTTTTGAGGGGGCTTCATTTAATCCTTGGCCTGGACGCTCATGACCCTAGCTACGACACTGAGCAGAGGTGTTCTCCTATTGCAGGATTTTGTTTCTATTAGCCTAATTCTAAGATTTACGCCATTTGCAGTCCAGGCTGCAATATAAACTGGGATAAGTATTCCATGGACCCGAAATCAAGATACTGTGGATTCAAGCAAAATGTGTCGCGCTGAAAAGCACGACAACCGGCGCCACCTAAAAATAAAATAATAAATTATCAAAATCAATAGTTTTTATTTCACATAAACCATTACAGGCGCTTATGAAAAGTCGAATTTAGGTGCACGGTTCCAATTAGTCGTTTCCTATGGAGAAGAACCGGCAAGAAACTCCATGGTTACTCTTTTAAAATCCATATCTTTAACAATTTCAGTGGGTACAGTTATGACTTAGATATGAGAGAGCAAAGTAGACTTAAGAGCAGGAACCACACAAAAAAACAAAATGAAAAATATGGTTATAAATTAACTAGGTATCCAGGCATCTAGCAAGTCTACAAAGCTCTCACATTTACAAAAGGTAAAAGGACGCTAAACTATATAAAACAACTGACATGGTTAATTGTCATCAAAACACATTACAAAGAAAATCACTGTATAAGATAAAGATATCTTGAGAGTAACGTTAGTAATAAAAAAAAAAGCTAATCGAATGAGGTTAGTTAATAGACATAGGTACACATACGACGTTAATGAGGTACCAGGGAAGCCACATGTGCAGAAGGAGTTATTTCCAAACACCTTTATCGTCAACGTAGTCCTTAGACTTGTAATATGCTTTTTGAATAAGGACACGTTTAATATGGGCTTTAAACTTTCCCTCGGTAAGATCAGTTACAGATTTCGGTAGCTTATTATAAAAACGCACGCCATTTCCTAGAAATGACTTATTAGTTTTACTCAATCTAAATTTGGGAATCACAATTTTATGTTTATTACGTGTATTTTTATCATGAAAATCGCTTCTAACATTAAACATATGCAAATTTTTCCGAACATACATAATATTTTCAAAGATATAGTGTGACGGCAAGGTAAGTATATTAATATCTTTGAACACGTTTCTAAGGGACTCGCGGGAACCCATATTGTAGATTTTGATGATCTTTGAGAAAAAACGAACTGTTCCGTTGAAATATTTCTATTTCAAGTGGAAAAGTATCGTTTCTTTCTTTTGTGACAGCTGCTGTTCCATGAATTGTAACTTTAATGCAACGGCGAAAGTAGCGCCAGATAGCCCATTTCATTCGTAATAAAATTGTGTAATAATTGTTATTATATCTTTTGTAGTTGTAGAAATATTTCAATTTTGTCCAAACAAGTCACAATAAACGTTGAAAAAAATCGTGTAACTTCGATTACTCACTATGACTGCCAATAATAATGAACTCTTTAAATTGTTATATTAGGGCCACCTTCTTCACTTTACTGATAGATGTGTTTTGTTTGAGCGTTGCTTAGTAACTAAGCAATGATAAATTTGTCGGAACATGTTTTCGTGTCGGTGATTTTAGCCTGCTTACCATCTTGTACCACGTGAGTAAGATGTGATGCCACGTTAAATAGAAGACAAAAAACCAAATCGGAACACTGGTATTGTCGGGAAATTATTGGATAAATAAAATAAATTAATACACACCTAAGCAGATGAAAAAGCGAATCACAATTTTTTATTCTGAAATTTCTATGCTCGACTTGAAATAATATTAAATTCTTGGTAAACTCATAAAGTAGTGATGTACCCAATTCTGTTTTAATGTGAATGTTGTTAGTTTTCTGCATAATAGGGTATTTGACTGAAAAAATCTAATTAGTCCGTCAGTTATATTATCAAAAAATGTTTGACCCGTATTTATTCTTTTGTTTCGTAAGCCAAAATTGATGAAGATACGACACTTTTAAAATTGGCAAAACGTCACAAGCAAGTACAATTTTTACTTGCTTCTGACGTCACAAGCCCCCACTCTCGAGTTTTGATGCGTTTTATCTTTCCAAATATTCATAGATTTAACAAAAGAAAAAATACGTGTCTATTATTTTTCAAAACTCTAACTGGCGGACTAATTAGATTTGTAATTTATTGATGCTGTCAACATGCCTATTATCTCCTTTGCCTTCTATTTAATTTTATCAAGATTTTCTCTAAATTTACTTCAGCTGAATGCAAGGATTAGTTATTCAATTCATTCTATTTTTTTCTAACCCCCAAGTGAAAGTAAAACCTGTTTGTGCACAGAAGTAAAAGAAACGAATCTACTAGAAAACAATCTAACTTTCGCATGCAGAAGCAATCTAGTTCTTTAAATAAGTCTCTATTAAAATCTTACTGGTGCAGAGGTCTTCAAAGCAAGGCCAGGGAAAACAGAACAGCAGGAAACGTTTACAGAGTTTGTTTTAGCCACGGTCGGCAGTCCCGGTAGACCGCCGCTGGCTTTCTTTGAATGTGCAAGTTATAAGAAAACAGCGAAATTGAGGGTGCCAGACCGGTTGCAGCACGTTAAGCAGAAGCCGGTCACGATCCACCGATCTCTCCTGTCGTAGAGCCGTCGTCTCTTCAGACTCCGCAGTCACACCGATAATTCAAAACTTATCAATCTGTCTCCCTGCCAGTCTCCCACCAGCAACGCCCTAAGCCGAGGTCTAAGTCCCACTAGAGGTCGCCCGTAGATCTGTTGTTGCTAGTCATGATGTTAGTTTAATACAAGTTGGCTTACACCTTTTTTTTTTTTTATGGATGGTAGGTCATCATATGACTCCTTCCGCTCTGGTCGGAGCGGAAGGGAGTGTCAGACTCTTACTGACTAAAACCCATCCGTGTACCTTCTAATGCCCTTTGCGTTCCAGGGCCGCGGTAACTCTTTCGAATAAATTCCGCAACCCTGGCAGGCACTGGCCCTAGCGGGCCCCGTCTACAATGCTGACATCTCTTTGAGGCGCGCGTGGAACACAACGCGCCGTCGACCCGGGCCTGGTTCTGATCGGACGGCGAACCACCCAACGCTCGCCGTCCGCAGGCCCGCGCCTACGGTGGCCGGGAATCGCCCTGCGATTCCCGACGCCCGAGGCGTCTTCTTCTGTTGCGGCGGCTGGGGCGTGAGGTTTGCCTCTCCCTCACGCGTTCCGCCTCCTCCTTCGCTAGCATTACTGCTTCGCAGAAGGAGGTGACTGCTTCCCATGCCACCTCGCACCGGACCATGGATTGAACCAGGGCCGGACAAGTTAGCTTACACCTGCAATGGGGATATCCAGGATTGTTTCTGCCGCCAGGGCGGCGCCACTGAAAACCGTGCTAAACAAATGTCAAAACTGTCAAATTCCTTGCGATTCGTTGTCGTATTATTAACGTTTTAATTAATAATTGTATTTCAGACCAATTCTACAGTCTAATCTGCTTTAATATCGATTCTGTATTTTTACCTCCGTCTATTGTAGCGCCGCCTAGCAGATTTTTAGGCTCAAATCAGCCCCCATTTGTAGGAGGAAGCCGTTTGAGCTAGTTTTTGCTTACACGACTTAATAGTTGAAGTTAATGAGGTACTTACTATCTTCTCTCTTACTATCTTTTAAACCCTAAAAAGGATGTTACTTAATCCCAGAAAACAAGTTATTCACGTGGGCTTATCCGTGGGCCCGACGAAGTCGATAAAGCATAATAATAGTAGGTAATAACTTTTTTTGCACTTAACCGATTTTTTTCGTTCTTTAGAAAAAGTGTCGCATAACGGGGTTACTTTTAGTTTCCGTGAAAAAAATTGGGGGTATCAAAGTAACCCCCACTTACGGCTTAACATTGATCACTCACATTTATATTTTTCTTCGACATATTTGTCATTAAAAAATAAATCTAATTCATTGTATCGATTGTATAGTAAAAACCGATATTCTAATTTTTTTTTCGTTTTCTTTTCGTTTATATTTTAGAAAATATGGCCATTTGAATTTCGAAATTGATCAATGAAACCCCATTCCACGGTACGTTTCTTGCAAAAATAAAAACGCTATAAGCGTATAACACATACCAATCCCTAAGTTAAGTACAGTCGGAGCTCGGTGAATAGTTTTAAAACAATATTTAAGTTGAACGTTTAACTGGATATCAAGTACGAGGTATATATGTTATCCTCCTGTAATACAGTATGCAAATTACCGTTCCACTTGTTTGCTCTAGAAAGTTCCTCTAATAGGAACTGTAATTAAAGATCACAAGTAAAGTACTTATAAAAGTAAACCCATTCTTTTTTACCGATGAATTTACGGTCTGTACTGTCCTTGTCATTTGTATGCCAATGAATAGAGATGGCAATATACTTAAAAGCCGTTTTAGTTAAACAGCCTTTAGCCATCGTTTATAAAAAAGGGTGTAAGACCGATTACGCACTGCATCCGATCCGAATCCGTGAAAATACGTTCCGAAGTAGCCATACCTAGAACTATTTGTATGGTAGTTTACGCACTACATCCGGCATCCGTCACCCGATTTCTATCCGTCATCCGTGAATCTCCAATTCGGAAGAAATATTGACGGACCGAAGTAGCCGTAGTAATGTTTGTATGAACACTTTCGCACTACCTCGGATTCAAATCGGACGCCAAATGGATATGCCAAAGATGGCCCCTGAATTGTTTGAATTTGCATAAGAGATCGGATAAGTGCCTAAGCGATATCCGAATTCGGTCCGAGATTTTTACTATCGATATTTTCACGGATTCGGATCGGATGCAGTGCGTAAAGCAATATCCGAATTCGGTCCGAGTTTTTTTATATCCGTATTTTCACAGATTCGGATCGGATACAGCGCGTAATCGCTCTTAGACTTTGATGCATACTAGAATATGCGTCACATAGCCATTAGTTGACCAAGGGTTGAAGATCTTATAAATCTGCCTTTATTCATTGGACTCAAACAAATATTCAGGATTTCAACGAATATCGTTGCCCGGGAATGAAAACCTCGCGTATGCAATTTGATCATTTTTATTTTATCACGACATCTAGAGACTATATCTAACAAGAGAGCCGCTCTATGTGAAATTAGTTTGTAGGCACTGAAACTAGCCTTTATTGGGTAGATAACATTCATAATAAGTACAATTGACTAGCTTTTGCCTGCAACTTATTCCGCGTGAAAGCCCACAGGAATACAATACAATACAAAACAATACATTAATTCGCCACAAGATATCGTATACAAGGATATTTACAAAATTGTTATAAGTCCGTCATATCTAGCCATTTCAAAGGCATGCGAATTTTTAAAAATTGTTTTCATTACAATGATCAATTATTTAAATACCACTGTTTACATTATTACCTATTTATTACATTAATTAATTATTTAAAAAATTATATACTACCATAGCCATGTCACAATCAATATTAAGTTATACATTTCACAATATTATCAAATCATTAGGATTTATTTGCAAAAAAGTCTTCAATAGTGTAGAAAGAACGGACTGTAAGCCATTTTTTTAAATGTCTCTTCATTTGCATTACTGGTAGTTTTCTAATGGCTTTGGGGACTGTATTAAATGAACTGTATTGTATATATTATAACTGTATTAACTGAACCGTGCAATGACCAAATGCATTGCCGAGGTTTTCACTCCCGGGCGATGATAGGTATGTGTCCAGCTATTAGACAACACGTATGGCGCAGTAGCTCAACAATTGGCTTTGCTGCGCTGCTGGTCGCGGGTTATATTCCACAGAACAAATTTTTGTATCGCCTACCCCCACACCTACCCCCCACTAAACAGGAGAAAGTAAAGGGTGAGGCGCCGTTTAAAAAAATATTACAAAAATCTATTTATCACGCAATTTGCAGTACAGCGTTGTGTCATCTCCAGTCTCGTAATAAACTCACAGCATTCCACCTTAAGGGTGCTTTCCTACCAGAGATGTGCTATGCAACGTTGCTATGGATGCGTTTGATATCCACCAATCATATTCATTGGCTCACATAACATAGCACTGGTGGAAACTGATTCAACTAAGCTACGTTTTTTGGAAGGATACGTGCTATGGATGCGTGCTATGGATGCGAGCTATGGATGCGTGCTATGGATGGTCGCGAGTGGTGTAGCTATGTGCAGAGCAGTGTATCTACAGTAGGTGCGCGTTTGTCACCGAACACATCTTACTCGCTCCGCTACATAGCTTAGCATCAGTGGAAACAGTCACATTATTTCGTAGCTTCGCTTTTACATTCTCGCAGCATAGCTGCATAACACATCTCTGGTGGAAAGGCCCATCAAAATCACACACAATATACATCCTCTACCAAAACTTTGGGTCATCCCTCAACTCCTGCACACTAAAACTTTATATCGCCTAATTATAGCACGCGGGTTCTCCATAACGACTAATTGCTAATTACCGTACCTCTAAGCAAAGACACGGCTCCCTCTCAAAGAGGTCGTTTACATGCTAACTACTGCGTCAACTTAACACTCATTTAATGGATTCTGGCTGGAATAACAACGCATTAAGCTGAGATGCTGATGCGATTTTATTATTAAAACTAAAAGCTAAGACCAATGTAAGCTAGTCATCATCGTTTCATTTCAGACTAGCAGCGCAACGTCATTGAACTTCATGGATAGCAAATTAATATAAAAGTCGTAAGCTTTCAAAATTGTTTAAACATTATTTTTAGTATATATGTTACGGCTAATAGCCGAAGTGCGGCTACACCTAGTTTTAGCCGGGTACAACTAGGTGCAACCAGTAGCAGTTGGTTAGAACTAGGTGGAGCTTAAGTCGACGGAGCCCCGCCGTGCGGGGCTCCTATTTCTGTCTGCAGGGTTTAAAGTAACCTAACACGAAGGGGATGACGGGGGCTTCGTTCGCTCGCTTCGCTCGCTCACTCTAGCCCCCGTCATCCCCTTCGAACCTAACCTATCCGTGTCGGGGTTACCCTTAACCATCGGTGTGCGGCTGCACCTAGTTCTAGCCGCTATGATGAAGGCTAAACCTAGTTCTAACCGAAGATAAGTAGGATAGATTTAAGTTTAACCGCATGTGGCCGGCTGCACCTAGTTGTACCCGGCTAAAACTAGGTGTAGCCGCACTTCGGCTATTAGCCGTAACATATACAAAAACCGAGACACCCTAACAAGATCTTCATCAGAACTGCCTGAATATGTGTATTTTTTTAATAAATCTCCAAGTTACACCATAGTTTATGTCGCGTTAAGTTCCCTAGTAAAGTGTGAAATGCCTGAGATGTGCTATGCAGGGGTTGTCTAATACACGGAAACTGACCGAGCGGACCATCTCAAGCCAAGTCAAGGGTGTCTATTCCCGTCAACTGTTATGGGTAGAAACCTACTGAAACAAAATTGAAACTTATGAAAAAAAAATAAAAAAAAGTTGTATAAAAATATGTCAATCGATTCTCCTAGTGATTCTAAACAAACTAGTTTCAGGTTTAGTATATAGGTACTAAAATTAAGCTTGTATTGTGGTCCAAATAGTGACGTCTTTAAAATTTAAAAAAATTGGTTCCTCATACCTAGGGGTATCCGAAAATATCCCATGTATGCTCCGCGATTTTTGATAGTTTAGGAGATATGAATATTTTTTTGGGAAATACTTCGGAGACATCTTAAAAAAATTATAACCTTTTTTCTACAAACTCTTTTATGATTTCTTTTTCGCGATGGGACTATCATGAAATAGGTACTTTTTTATGCATAAAAAAACTATCTTCCTAACATTAGTGCAAGATAAAAAAAAAACGAAAGTGGTAAATTTACGTTCTTATGAATTAATACCTGTTTCATCCCGACATTTCGACCGAATTACACCGGCCGTGATCACGAGTAGACTGAAGTGACGGAGCAGTTGTCTTCTTCGTGAAGCAAGGGTATCTTCACCTACACTCCCTTGATTTTTTATTATTTTAGTTTGTATTAGACCCGACTCAGACCCATGTACAAATCGCGGGTTTTTTTTTTATCATCCTCAATTTGTGTGATTTTATTATGGTAATTAAAATATGTTTTTGTATACAGTCTCAATTAATTTATTCACCTGATAGACAGAACTGTGTTGCTGGCGAGTTTGTTGCGCCGCTTCTTCTTCACAGCATAAACTAGGGTTTAGGTTTATGCTAGGGCAAGCAGTGAAAAGCGAACGTTTTTGGCGGCTATCTTTTGTAACATTTACGTTCAAAAAGAACCAAGTAATTTTATTCCATTTAAATAAATGAGTTTTCAAGTTTGAAGGCTTATAAGTTTTCCGCGAAAAGTTCGATTTGACGCGAACACTCCAAGTCATCGACTGTTTTTTTTCTTTGACAAATTGAATTCGGAGACGTACCTCCGGTTTCTGGTTTGAGAATTCGGGATAAGTAATACTCAAGTAATATTTGAGTACGGAGTTGTCAAAAAAATGCTTTAAAATCCGTAATTTTTTTGACAATTCCGTACTCAAATGTTACTTAAGTACTGCTTATCCTAAAATTCTCAATTCAGAAACCGGGGGTATGCCAAACTATAATTATTATTATTCAGCAGATCATTGGCCTCCCTACTCCCTTTCCTCTCCTCTCGATTTAATGATTTCTGCGGCCAATTCTTCCAATAAGTGTCTAATTCGTCCCGCCATCTCCTTCTGGGCTTGCCACGACGTCGTCAAACGTTGTGTGGGCTCCACTCACTGGTGAGTTTTGCCCACAGCTCGTCAGACATGCGGCAGACGTGACCAGCCCAGTTCCATTTTAAGTTTGCGGCTTTCTGACCAACATCGGCGATCTGAGTTTTGGAGCACAGTACACTATTCCTTATACGGTCTGATAACCGGAATCCTAAGATTCTGCGCTCCATGGCTCGCTGGCAAACCCCGTATGCGGACGTCTGATGTTTTGTCAAACACAAAGTCTGAGCACCGTAGGTGAAAATAGGCAGAATACATACGTCCATGAACTTTTTCTTGAGAGTGAGAGGGATGCCAAATTATACTCATGATAAAAAAAAAACTTAGTCGCCTATATCTCTTATATACAACCTTATTTTTACTTTATACGAAAACCGAGACACCCCAAAAAGATTTTCATCAGAACTGCCTGAATATGTTTTTTTTAGTAAATCTCCAAGTCACACCTTAGTTTATGTCGCGTTAAGTTCCCTAAAAAAGTGTGAAAGAGATGTGCTATGCAGGGGCTGTCTAATACACGGAAACTGACCGAGCGGACCATATCAAGCCTCAAGGTGTCTATTCCCGTCAACTGTTATGGGTAGAAAATAACTGAAACAAAATTGAAATTTAAGAAAAAAAAATGTGCTGTAAAAAATATGACAATCGATTTTCCTAGTAATTCTGAAGAAACTAGTCTCAGGTTTAGTATATACTAAAACTAAGCTTGTATATTTCTTTCTTTTCTTTTTTTCTTTCTTTCTTTCTCTAGGTGGGTTTGCCTATTCTCATCTGACTAGAGAACACAGAAATTATGAGAAAGATTTCAACCACTTAATATATTTTTTTCTTTCTGAGACCGATATTGAAATTTTCCATTGTAACTTTGTAATTCAAACGGCACAGAGCAATCGAATGGAATTTACGTGTCTAGACTGCAATGTTAATGGCTTTAAATAGAACCAGCTGTTACAGTTAAAATAACTGCAATCGACAACTTAATTTATTTTCGGGATTGCTGAAAACTGGAATTGACTTAATGGTTTGACTTTCAGAGTTCACCGCTTTACGGTTACGGTTACCTGTCACAAAATTGTGCTGTTTTGGTAAATTAAAGTTAGCGTTTTATATCAAACTAAGTATCGCTTTATTCGTCGCTTGCGATAAATTATAATTTGTGAAATTAAAGTAAGTACCTACCTAAGTACCTACGACAGAACATTGCACATTATGGTTATATTTTATTAACTCTTAATCGGGCATAAAGGTTTTAAGAAAAGTTAATAACAAACAATAGGCACGTTGACAGAATCAATAAATTGCAAATCTAATTAGTCCGTCAGATAGAGTTTTGAAAAATAATGGACACGTATTTTTTCTTTTGTTAAATCTATGAATATTTGGAAAGATAAAACACATCATAACTCGAGAGTCGGGCTTGTGACGTCAGAAGCTAGTAAAAATTGTACTTGTTTGTGACGTTTTGTCAATTTTAAAAGTTTCGAATCTTCGTCAATTTTGGTTTACGTTACAAAAGAAAAAATACGGGTCAAGTATTTTTTGATAATCTAACTGACGGACTAATTAGATTTTTTCAGTCAAATACCCTATTACGTAGGCAAATCAAAAAACTTTTTATTTCTGTTAAAGAAAATAGTAAAAAAATTTAATATTGCAAGGTTTAAAAATAGAAATATCACAAGGAAGATTTCGCGATAACTCCCAAAAAAATGGTGGTAAATAAATTCCCTTGGCCTTATTAAGCGTTAAAAGACTTTATTTTGAATTAAACCCTTTGCCTAATATCTGATTTCGTTTAAAACCTTATAAAGTTACTAAGAAAGAAACTCTACCTATATAGTATTTCACAGGATCAAGAGCCGAGAAATCTTTAACGCGATCTTTACAAACAAAAAAATTTTTCGATGTTCAAAGGGAAAGTTGGGGGAGATTTCCTTTCACAAAGACTGCGCGCCAATTTTGTATGTCTGCAACGTTGCACGGTTCAATAAAATTCAAATAACATAGACATACCTCCGGTTTCTGAGTTAAGAATTCTAGGATAAGCAGTAGGAGTGAGGCGTATTTATCGTAACAGCTATTTAAAACAGGTATCTTATGATAACAGACTGTAACTGTGACAAACAAACTGAAAAAACAGTTCCTGTTCCACGAGCTAACAAAATCCCCTATGTGACAGTTACAAGCTTTTCTCAATTCACGCATATGACAGTTACCTTAGTTAGAATAAGATAAAACATGTTACTGTTACTCTGTGACACCCTGTTACAGCCGTCACAAGCTCTTTCCTTTTCTCGCATAGGTTTAACACCTTAGTTAGAAAGAGAAGTCCTGCTGTTACAGTAAAACAGGTTATACGTTGCTATCTGTGGTAACAGATAACACACAATAGTGTGTTCCCACATAGTATGATATAACAGACTGTTATTTCGTAACAGGTTTTTGGAACTACTATTTACGTGTAACAGGAACAGGCGTAACAGATTTGTGATTTTACCTGTTACAACCCACTCCTAATAAGCAGTAGGTACTTATACACATTTGAGGTGAGTTGTGAAAAAAAATATGCATAAAGGTTCGCGCATATTATGTCGGGCCGCAGCGGCTCGGGTCGCTGTGCAAAAATCTGCTGAAATCGCTCATATGTATTTTTATGAGCTATCGTACACTATGCCGGGGCGCAGCGGGCCACATATTACGCCGCGGATTTTGGTAGCGTGCGATGCGGCCCGCCCCGCTCCGCTGCGCCCCGACATAGTGTGCAGCAGTATAGCAAGCAGATTGGAGTGCACGCGCACGCGTGTTCATTTTACGATATTTGCGTTTTTTTTTTTTTTGTATTTGCGTGCTTCTGTGATGTTCACAAGAATGGATGAAGAGGTTTTGATTAATTTAGTTCATGGATACAAAGAACTATATGATTTGCAAGTCTGCCCGCGGCGCCCCGGTATAGTGTGCGATAGTTTATATAAAATACATACGAGCGATTTGAGCAGATTTTTGCGCTGCGACCCGACCCGCTGCGGCCCGACATAATATGCGCGAACCTTTATAAAGTATTTTTTTGAAAACTCCGTACTCAAATATTACTTAAGTATTGCATCCTAGAATTCTTAAATCAGAAACCGGAGGCTTGTCATTCTGTAGCTGTAGTTTTTTTATCAGTTATGGTTTTTAAAAAAGCATGATGGAAGCTTACGAATGGATTGACTGCATATACAGGATGACTATAACAGCATTCATAGCACTAGTGTTGTTGTAAGAGCTAAATAAATAAGTAAAATATGTATGTCAAAATTGTGATCTGTTTGCGGATGAGTGGAAAAATATGTTGTCAGTATATCAGAAGCATTGTGAGATTTGTGAAGGATTTATGAAAGAGGTGTCTCTAATTTAAACGCGATTGGCTTCTGCGCTACGGGTCGTGGGTTCGATTCCCCCACGGAACAAAAATTTGTATGGCCTACAGATGGTTGTTTCGGGTCTGTGAGATTTATGTCTGTAAACGCACCCACGATGGTTTTATACAAAAAAAAATGTCATTCCTTTTTCTTGTTTGTGTCTTTATCTTTCACTAGCTTTTGCCTGCGGCTTCGCTCGCGTTAATTTATAATAAAAATATTTTTTTAATACTAAAATATAAAACAGTGTTTACTAAAATATAGCCTATAGCACTCGGGGATAACGTAGCTTCCTATTGGTGAAAGAATTTTTGAAATCGGATGAGTAGTTTCGGAGATTACCTCTTACATACAAACAAACAAACAAACAAACAAACAAATTCTACCTCTTTATAATATTAGTATAGATTATTGTAATTAGTCCTAGACCATTTTAACTAAAGTATAATAAAAAGCCAGTGAACCGAATTTGAGGATTTTTAAAACCGGGTACCTAGTTAGTTTAAACGCGAGATGGAGCCACAAAGTAGAAACAGCAACTGCAAAAATTCATCACGCGGTACTAAAAAGAGGAATTTCACCGTAGAAATGTGCCAGTTGCACAGGAACAAAGGTTTTCTGTTGAAATTAACTATAGCCGGTAGTGCTCAATCGCTCGTTTTTAGGGTTCCGTACCCGAAGGGTAAAACGGGCAGTAGCCCACCAGGCACAAGACTCCGCCTGGTTGGAGGATCCTCCCTTTGGTTGGAGGAACACCACACCTCGTTCCTCCACACTGGGTTTTTCTGTGTGGAATTTCTCAGTAGCAGCCCGGAATCTGGATTTCTGCCCGGTTGATGACAATAGGCTCGCCCCTTATTACTTGGGACTTAAACATATCGGTGAAATGAGGGTGCCTACCTACACCTCTGCCCTACACTTCTGCCCGAACCTTCGAGGGATACAGGCGTGGTGTTGTTATGTTATTAATAAATTTGAAAGCTGCTACGAGTAGTAGGTCACTTTGTCGAAATACTTTTTGGCCTCAATCAATCTGAATTTTAATATTTTTAATAAATGTCAGCACGTCAATTTCTTTAACGTTTTCGGTATTCATTTTAACTTTGACATTTAAAATTAATGTTTTTGGAGTTGATATCGATCTAGTAATAAAAGAATATAAAGTATACTTATCTGATTTGGTACAGCAGGGTTATAACATTCCTGATATATTAAAACAACCTTTTAATCTTGTACTTATATAAAGTTACCTTTTAATTACTTGGATATGTATGCAAGATTTCTCGTGCGATATGAACTGTTTAAACAAAATGTTTATTGGCTTAATTTAAGTTTAAATGATTAAAAAATGTCTTTATAGATCAGCGCAATGAGCATATCACGTCACAAGTAAAAAGTGTTTTAAATACAATGTCAGTCGGAAATGGGTTACTAACAGATACAAATCCGAAAGATGTTAAAGTATTCATAATAATGAATAACTTGTGTCAAAAAGTCCACATGTCAATAGTTTTACAGAAAAAGCTGATCGAAGATTTCATAAAAAAACAAGTTTAAAACCACCATATCATCAGTTGTGTTATAATAGGTCATATTTTACATTCATTTTCTGATATCGTACCTATATCAGGGTTATCGATATTGTGAAACAAAAAACATAATTTAAAATGTTGGTGAAAATAAAAATAAACTTGGGCTTGGTTAAATCACTGAGCTGAAGATAGGTTCTGGTAAGGAATCTGTTCACCCAAGTTGCGCCACAAAACTTGATCAGCCAGCCCTTACTAAACCCAATTATATATAATCCGTATCACAAACATCAACAAGCCCTTCAGCTATTAGTAGGTCAGAAGTTACAATAACAAACGCCGTCTACGAGGGCTCAAACTTTAACATATTTGCAACAACATTAATATCTTAACCGTCAATGTTAGAACTTTGGGCAAAGGGTCAGATAAACAGCTTGTAACGTGTTTTGATCATAAATCAAAACCAACTTTGCTTTTTGGAAACCTTCAAATGCACGATCCGATAATATTAGAAGGCTACTCAGTAGAAAAATTCTCAGATAACTCAATTGGCGCTGCGAGTCGGTTCCCTTAGCTAAAATAAATTCAAGCACAATTTACATTCAATTCTGGATTGATTCGAAGGAAATCAAGACTCCTTGTTGTCCTATTTTTACCATTTTATTTCTCTTCTAACAAAAGGCGACAAATTGTGTTGTTACACCAACTTTGTTCTACCAAATATTTCAGACGAATGTCACCATCGACTAATGCCCAGTTCTTATAGCCAAAAGCGAATCGTTTTGCTTATTAAAACCTCAAGCACGGTAATTATAGACACAATAGATAAGACAATTAAGTGTCGTCCTGGGACGACGGGCGGTACGCAACCGTTAATGGTGGCATTTCCTATTGCCAAAATTCACATAGAAATGGACTCGTAACTAATTTTTCTTTTGACAGCTACATACATATGGGAGGGTCTACTATGTAAAGCTTGTTTTGTCTTTGCTTTACTATTGGCAACGTTACAAGAGTATTAATTTTAACCAATATCGCTCCGTAAATTACGGGAATCGGCAAAAGGTCTGTGGCGGCATCAATCTCGCCACATGCGAACTATCCTACATCGCGCAATCAAGATTTAACACGCAGATAGTATATATACAACCTCCCAACATCAACCGTTGGGCAGTAGCCCGCCAGGCACAAGACTCCGCCTGGTTGGAGGATCCTCCCTTTGATTGGAGGAACACCACACCAAGTTTCTCCACAGGTCCTTCTCAAATACGTTATCTGTTCATCTGCCAATCTCAGTAGACACTAAACGTCGTAAATTGTACATCTCTATTTTATATTGATCTTTCTTGCTTGTTTAGTGTACAATAAAGAGTATTGTATTGTAAACGTCAAATAGTTTTCGTAACATCGAATTTGTCAAGAGGAATTGTCACAAACGTCGCGACATTGATTCAACACTAAAATGTTCTAATTCACTTTGTTACTTCAAAGAGAAACTTTGAGGGCATTAATTCATAATCTCTTCGGAGAAGTACTTTGTCCTTCTCGGTTATCTTGTTCCAAATTCGTACTATAAAGCCTTTGGAAACATTTAGCTTAGTTTGTAGATAAATCTTTTCGTATTCTCTAAGGTTTCAAAATCACTGTTTAATGAATCAGATTAAACGCCTCGCGTTGTCTTTTGGATGTCTTTTACTAGCTCCATTTTATTTGGGTTATCTTTTGTTTTTGAACCGGGATCTAAATTACCTAAAACGTTTACGTTGGCTTCCACTTTGAGATTTGCAACACTTCTTTTCAGTTCAAAATAAAAATGTGGTCAAGTGTGAGTTTTTTACGTTACTACTGTAGTTGCGTCACGCCAAAAATGTCAAACAAATTTTTAGTCACAGTATTTGCCGCTAGAGGCTCTGCCTAAATTTTCATACATTTTTGGCGGACGCAACTTCTACAGTAGTAACGTAAAAAAACTCACACTTGGGGTATCTGGGGCATACAGTCGCGGACTTGAAATGTTTACCACCCTAAGGTCTATAATCGCTTGCATATTACATTATCAAAAGGGCGCGCGGTTGCTCGCAAAAATTTAACAGGGCAAAGTTTTTTTTCTCAATTGACATGAGAGGTTAAAAAGAAAGGTTATAAAGAAAAAATAATTAATTATATTAAGTAGCAAAGAAAAAAAAAATCTATTTAGTAAATTCGCTACCTTTTAACACATCCAAGGAGTTCTTAACATCAAAAACTGGTTAATAGCCTTTTTGCTATAACTGACGCTTCACAATTTTAAAAAGTAACAGTTACTTATATATTGATATGACATCTTAACCCTTTGGCTCGACGAGATTTTGACATTTGTCATACCCGCTGACTCGGGGAGTTGTCGCGTCAATTAATTGAATTAAGTCACCAAATGCAGGAATTTGCTCGCAAGTTTTAAGTATGAATTCAATGTGAAAAATATTTTATTTCATTAATATTGTACCTAATATGTCTAGTAAATTTCTTTAAAAATGTACTGTTTACGTGAAGCTACGTCAACATAATGCGAAATTAGAATAAAATAGATATTTAATATACCTATATCCAAATATTAGTTGAGATAGATTAGCTCAAAAACAATAATTAACGTACCTAGTTACGTGTTGAAACGCTGAAGGGACAAGCTAAACATAGTTTCTTTTTCTTTTCATTTTCACTTTTACCATTATTCAAATACAAAAACGGATAAAAAAACACAATTCAATTCAGTAAAAATTGTACGTCGACTTAATTCGAACCTAGTGCTGACCATCAATCCAAAATTGTTAATACAATACAAATGTTGCATTCAGCCAAATCGATACTCATTCAGCCTAATCGAAACTCATTCATCCTAATCGAAAAATAATCATTAAATAAATAAAATCGCTCGAAAGTTAATTAATGACATTTATTTATTTTCGGCATAGCTACAAATAAATAATTTCACGTGAATAGAAATTATTTTTCAAAAACCTAAAGTATTGGCACGGATTAAATATTAGTACAAGTAGAATGAACACGAAGATATTTTAAGTATCTAATAGACATAATTAGAATGTATTACCACATTCTCTCCTATATTACTACATGCAGTCGGTCAACGCGGTACATTGTCGCAGAGCATTCGTGCTAGGGTTTGCTGAGGAAAGCGAGCAGCAGAGAGGCGGAGCTTATGTCCTAATCTGCCATACCGCAGCTCGGGACATAAATTCCTGGGCCTTTGCTTCCTGATTTCAAATAGCAGTGAAATAGTTCATAAGATAGAGGACGTACTACTATAATCAGGTTTTAATAATGTTAGAGGACATAAGGTCGGTTCACAAAACAAACATGGCTAAGATCGATTTCTAAATCTAAGATAGCGGCTACGAAAACTTACTACTTATTCATCATGGGTGATATTTCCATGGTTTTCATGGCTCCTGTTGCAGAAAATGAGGTCAAAACATGAAAAGTTCACTAGTCGTCATGGGTGCCAATTCTGTAGTTTGTCGGTGGCGCTGAGGCCGAAAATGGGGACAAAATGAAATTCCAAGATAGCGGCTACAAAAATTTGCAAATTAGTCGTCATGGGTTTCAAAATCGCGATTTTCGGGGGTGTTAATGCCGAAAATGAGATTAAAATCCAAATCCAAGATGGCGGTTACGCAAATTGGCTAGCTGTCATGGGTGTCAATCACATGATTTAAGGGCTAGTAAATTTCATTTAACTAGGTAGTGAACTTTCATGACGGCTATCTTGGATTTAGGAGTAGAATTTATTTTCGGCTTCAGCACCCCCGAAATCTATGGAAATAATATAATTATGAAATAATAAGTAAATTTTCAAGGCCGCCATCTTGAATTTAAGAATAACTTATGTCTACCTACTGCTGCAAGGCTTACCCGCTGCGACTATCAGCTCGACAAAATGTTAAGGTGTAAAAAATGTTGTAAAAGTGCCAAGTAAAGATGGCTGAACTACTGTTGCCTTTGCACCCCTGTCCAAATAAAACGAGCAAAATTTCATAAAGCGTTTAAAATCGATCTCGAAATAAAATCCTACTTCAAAACCCAGAGGTGCCTAGTCTGAGGTGAAACATTTAAGAGTTCGTGTAATGTTACAATTATTCGCCATTTTCACATAACAGCATGTTCATTGCTCGTTTTACGTTCTAACTTATTCGAATTCTAACTACTACATTATAAGTAAATGCTTCCGGTCAGCATCCGACTTAAGATGGCCCAAGGCCTCATCAATGTCTCGCATCGAGAATGCCAAAAGCTTTCCGCCATTAAATCTTCCCCGAAATCAAATACTCACTACGCCTATGTCAGATATACTGGGCACCCTATACCATCTACGCCTTCAAAAAATAAAGTCTATAATGTATGACCTCTTCACCCTCTTCACCTCTCCTCTGTTTTTTTTTCGCATACTCACAACCGTCAACCATCCTGGACATAATAAAATTAATATTCTATGTAGGTACCTATGCAATTTAAAATTAGTACATGAAGGCGTAGGCGAGGTACCTAGATTTCGCACTATTAAGATCCCGTTTAACAATTTTAAACCTTATTACAAGGAACGTTTCGTAGATAATTATTATTTTACTGCCGATATTGCGTCAAATTAGAATTTATTTTTTGAATTTTGAATAAAGAATATCAGTCTACGGACGCATTGGATTCCACGGTGAAGTTTCGGTACGAATATTTATTGATGTAGCCACAAAGGATTATGATTTATGATGAATCTAAAAAATGAATTTGAAAAATGATATTTTATTTTATTTAAATGTACCTACTGACTTATTACGATATTTTAAAAAAAGTATCTTTGATTGCTTGATTATAATTTTAACATAGATAGAATGTTAAATTACATCAAACATGTAAAATATTTACTATAATTAAAAAAATCGATTTTTGGTGTTACTTATTTTTTATTAAATCGATTCGAACAAAATCACAACGAAATAATCGATTCACATAATCACTTTCTCACATCATTAACCATAAAAAAGTAATATGGCGGCTGATTCTGAATCCCAAATTGAGTAGTGATAACAAAGATTTCGTGATATTTTACGTACGTTTACGTTTTACGTTAAAACATGGGCTTTTTCTAGTAGTATATCGCATTTGTCTATAGATGATGGATTGTTTTTAACCACGCCTACTGTGTAATTTGTGATATTAGTGATAAATGAACAACAATAAAAGTTCAACTGGCGGGAAGCTTTTACTTTGGATATCAAAAACTTTGTTATCACTACTAAAATTACCAAAACTATGGATGATTTCCTCGAGTTAGTAAATGATTTACTCATTTTGTGATGATTGGTAGTCCAGAATCCATTCTTTTTATGATTTTTAGCGTCCACCACGACTGTCATCAAATGGCGGTTATCGCATTTATACATTCAGTTTTGTAAAGGTAAATATTAAAACTCGTGCGCTAAATAGGATTGATTCAATGGCACTCAAACTTGAGCTTTTTATTTAGTTCTTATAAATTTCATCCAATAACAAGATCCGATAAGTAGATAATTAAATGTTTACATTATTAATTAGGATGTCGTATGACCTAATTCTGGGCCCCGATCGGGGTCGAAAACGAGTTTACGGTAGTTCTTGTGTTCGTCCCCTTTCGGGGCCCGCTACGGACTATACGGTTAAACCTTATTGCGCACAGTGTGAGAAGGAATCGAACTTGAAATCTGTACCTCAAGTGTGAGTTTTTTACGTTACTACTGTAGTTGCATCACGCTAAAAATATCAAACAAATTTTTAGTCACGCTATTCACCGCTAGAGGCTCTGCCTAAACTTTCATACATTTTTAGCGTGACGCAATTACAGTAGTAACGTAAAAACTCACACTTGGGGTACTGGTACTGCAACCTGGGACATACATTCCCACGATTGTTACTAATTCTAGTTGCATGCGACGAGTCTGCAAGAACATTATGTGGCTGATTTTAGCAGCCGCATTTATTTTAAAGCATGACATAATAACTGTGTGACAATATTTGTATGTCAATAATCTGACAAAGATGTGTTGATCTTTACCACCACTTGTAACAACTTATGTACCTACCACATTTTACTGCAAATAAAGATTATTCTATTTTATTCTATTCTATTCATGTTTTTTATCAAGAAGCAGTGATAGCTTAGCACAGGGGTGAGCAAAAATTTTTCTTCAAGGGCCATTAAAACGTAAGAAAATTTGCAGGAGGCCAGAATTCCGAGAGAAATAATGCATTTGTTCTGTCAAAACTAACATTTTTGATCAAATAATTACGGTTATTTGTTATGGCCATACACTCTTGCTATAAAAGGGAGGTTTAGCAGGCCGGATTAAAACCCTTCGCGGGCCGGAGGTGGCCCGCGGGCCGAAGATTGTGCACCCTTGGCTTAGCAGTTGGACGCTTGCCTTTTAAGCAGGAGGGTCTGAATTCTCTGGCTTTTCAAGTTCATATGCGGATCTATTTGATTATCACTTGCGTTAATGGTGAAGGAAAACATCGTGAGGAAACATGCACACCTGAGAGGGCTCCTAACCGTTCTCGATGGAGTGTGTAGTCCGCCACCTCGAACCAAGCCAGTATAGAGGACTAAAGCCTAAATCCTTCTCATTCTGAGAAGAGGTCCTTGCCCAGCAGTGAGACAGTAATGGGCTGATAATGATGATGTTTTTATCATATTATTGCCATAAGCCTAAACAGGAGCTGAAGTCATGTCAGTCGAAGGACCGATAGTCATTGGAGCAGACGAGTTCTTGAGTGGAGACCGCGAATCGGCAAACCTAGCGTAGGAAGCTGAACCTGAAGAAGATTGCTGGGGTGGGCTGGATGCGGAACAGTGGCGTGCCTTCCATACAAGCCGAAAAGCCCGGCTTTATATCAGGAATGCGAGATTAATAAAAAAAAAAACAAAAAAAAACTCATGTAAAGTAATATTGAATTAATTGAATCATGTCTCATAACAACTAACCTACTGTAATAAATAAAAATATGTTTAAACTCCGCGCGCAATACACCGAGCCTCCGTGTGGTGGTACGTTGCCAGGTTTACATGAAGAATATATTTCGCGTCGCGCCTCGGCCGGCCTCCGTAACGTAACGTTGCCAAACCGTCTGCAAGATCTTGCATTCCGGTCGCACGCGCTGGCTTCTTACGCGGCTTAAGCCGTCTGTCTCTTTTCCATTCATAAATGCTCTGTTTGTAGTAATAGATATACAACTATGTATACAACTATCTATACCAATTTCTATGCGATTTTAAGCCGGGCTTTTGACTCTGTTAGTTTGAAGAAATTGAACATTAGGTCAGTGTGTTTACGAGTGCAATTTGTGTGGCATGCGTGTTTAGGCACATAGATGCCGCGATGTTTGTATTTCGATAGAAATGAAATGATACAATTTCAAATTAGTTAATTTATTGTTTTGAACGATACTGCAGCATTTTTTTGACGCGTTATATATTTTTTCAGTTTCTGTGATTTATAGTATTGTGTAACTTTTATTAGTTCGTTTTAACGTTCGTGATTAAGTTTCTTTGTGATTTGCCTTTCTTAAATGATGAATTCGGAAATAATTGTTCCTTGTGATGGATTAAAGTGTGTGCAATCGTTACTCGAGAAGGTAAATACTTTGAATTTTGCAGACGAATACCTATCGTTTTATTACTTCACCTAAACCTACTTCTGATTTGAGTATTTCTAGTAAATCAAAGTCACTTATAGGCATTATTCATAGATCGGCTTACAAAACTCCTTGGATTGTAGGTTGCTCTCATTTAAACAAATTATTCTGCTGGTGTTGCATATTGTTCTCTAATGATACGAACGCCTGGAATACATCAGGTTACGATGATTTGAATGACTTATCTGGTGCCAGGATTAATTGCTCTAAACAAATAGAACGAAACAACAAACGGCTTTTATCAAAGCCACCGAAGGTATGTGATTGCTGATATGTGTGTAAATCTATCTAGTGATAACATGCCTTCAGTGAGCTTTGTTGTTTGTCATCAGCAGTAGTAAAGTAAAGAAGCGAAGAATGAAGAGTTAACACAGCTGTTTACATCGATAGTAATTATAAATTGTTTTTAAACTTTTGCGATTTGTACGTGACATTATAAAAATATAGATCGGCTCTAATATAAATTAATAACAATATTTTTTTCAACACTATAAACATTGCGTAATTATGCTCATCAATTATTTCTGAGCCATCTATTGGCGGCGACGGGCGATTATGTCATTTTACCCGTCGAACTCGAAGAGTGCAAAAAAGCACCTGTAATGCTCATAGATGGCTCTTAAACCAAGTTGTTGTACGTGATTTGCAAAATCACACAATAATTGTATTACATATTTGCACCCTATTTATTATTAGGGTGAAAATAATAGTTGTGTGATTTCGCAAAATATGAATGAATTTTTGTCAAATTTTACTGGGTTTTTTTCCTAAAAATCTATCGGGCTTGCCCTAACTTTGAACCCTAGGCACGCCACTGATGCGGAAGGTGGATGATCGGTCGTTGTGGCAAAACTTGAGAGAGGTCTTTGTTCAGCAGTGAACTGCGATAAGCTGTGTTGATTTGATTGAACCCGCTAGGAGTCACCTTTAGTGCTGATGTTGCTAGTAGTTAGTAGTATATAGTATAAGTAGTTGGCTTAGGTTATGTATTTTACTTCCCCTTAACCCCCATTGGCTGGAAAATCTTCAGGACTCGTCAATAACTGCCCGGTTACGAATAAACCGTCTGCAAGGAACATCTACTAGCAGTCTACTAGAAAAAAAACAACGAAATACAAATTCATCTACATGACTTAGTTGATTCACTTTATGAACAAGTACCCCGACATTTATTAGATCAGAAAGGTTAACTGAAGCTTAACCCAGTCTTTCTAACTCGATATCTTAAGGTCCTTGGCAAGCTTACGACACATATACAATGAGACAATTTTCGTTTACTGTACCAAATACTTCAGAAACGTGTCCTTGGCATACTACTAAATAACTCTTGACAGTTGGCAAAGGCACACCACTTGTGTCTCTAATAAAATATGGCGGGACAAACAAAACGCTAAGTGGAATACTTCTATGTATTTGGTTTGGGGAAGATAAGTGTACGGCAATTTCTGGGCTTTGTTTTATTTCTACGTTTATGCAGATATGTAATAAAAATAGTTGTTCTGCTAATTTTGGAGGATATAATGTATAGACATGCACTGCGCCTTGAGTTACTTTCATTTATTACCATATGTGGCATATCTAACGACCTGCATCCTCATTGCGCAGAAAACTAACAGTTTCAGAAGTCGGTGCCTTAAATTTGGTTCAGTGTAAAATTGCACCGACTTCTGAAACTGTTAGTTTTCTATTATGGTAATTATTTTACTCTTATTAGTTTTTTTTTTTGAAGTCGGTTTTTGCTTTTTTTTAACGTTATTTTATTTTTCTATTTTAAGTAGCATAAACAATACACAAACATGCAATTACAGCAATCCTGGGTAATTTGCTGTTATCCATTGAAGAGTTCCATTGTCAGTCTCCGAGGGTCTTCATCAGATCTTCACCAAATTTAAATGGGACCACCTCTGAAAACTACTCTTTCAAACAAAAAAAGAATTTTGCATTTTTTTTTCTTTTTTCAACTTTTGTTGATATAACATTTGACTATTAATAGCATCAGAAAGGCGTGGTTAAAATCTTTCTGGAAGAGTCTGGTGGAGTTATGCCCGAATATACAATATACAACAAAACCATACATATTCACCAACTTTTGAAAAACGAGATTTCAAACATCAATGCTTTTACATACACCCGGAGTTAGTTTGCTGAGCAATTCAATTAGTAAATAGTAAATCAGCTGAAACTTCATGAATAATAAACGTGATTTTAGTTAAGATATATTACATGTATAAATATATTTATTCCAATCTTATCTCCAGGCACGTACTCTCCTCCGGGGGAAGGAAGGCTCAAAACTTGAACAATAAAGCAAAATTTGATAAATTTCAGTGTTCTTGATACGACAGTCACGTTTACCAGTAAAATAAATAAGAAATTATAACTTATTTATGTTTTAGGCATGGCGTATGTATGATAACAAATGAGTTCGAACTTTATAATAATAACGAATCTGAAGCAATAATAAAAGCATATCTAACGACCTGCATCGTCATTGCGCAAAACACTCGTACAATACGGCCGACGTAACTTGGCGAGTCTGAAGTTAGTTGTTTGGCTGCGCAATGAATCTTTTAGAAACGAAATTGTCTACTGCGCAGCTAATCAGCTAACTTCAGACTTGCCAAGATACGTCAGCCGTATTGTAATCGGTTTTATTCGGCTTTGATTTTGACAGGTCAACAATTTCCATAGCAACGTAGGTACCTATTTACAATCCAACTTCTCCGCAACTAAAGTTCGTTTTTTAATCCCTGAGACTGAATTGACATGCGCGAAACGTCAAATTTGAAAAAATATTCCTAAAATTTACAAGTTTCACTTTTGCGAATGTCAATTTTGTCTCAGAGATTAAAAACGGACTATACGTACCACGCAATGAATACAACATGTAAGGGTAAACACCGTTATCACTCAAACCATGTGTAGATGACTTAAACATAAAAACATGGAACAGAGTAAAAAAAAACCGCGCGAGAAATTAGCGGCGCGGCGGCGCTACGACGCGGGGTACACGCACTCGCTAGCAAGACAGCTGACTGACTGGGGTAGCGAACTGTGCGGGGCCGTGCGTCAGGCCACGCGGCGAGTTCCCCGCGCCCCCTCCCGTAGCTTGTTGCCCCCGCGCGTCGGGTGAAATGCTTTTGGGGAAAAAATATTTTTTTTATAAAAAAATATTATATATTTTTCATTGATTTTACGTTCTATAAATGAAACCAAACCCCTGGTTTCAAGGATAACGGTGTTTACCCTTACAGCCTGTATTGTTTTTGACACATCAACTGTCATGAATGACATGATTGATGTTGGTTACGTTACGCAATTTCCCTGCTGTCACTGATAGAGTGCGCGCAAGATAACTCTGCGCGCGACTGAGGGCGTGCTAAACGTTGCCGTGATCGCAGAAGTTCAAATTATCGCTTTTTAAGCTTAACTTTTTTATCGCTAAACATAATTTTCACGTTAAATATTCCTACAATCAGGTAGTTCTACTATCAAAATTAATAAAACGGCACACACTTTGGTGGACCATCATTAGTTCCGATTTCGGCCGCGCGCAGACTTATCTTGCGCGCACTCTACATCCGTCATTGAAAATCACATTTGAAACCGTATTGTGATTTAATACAATTCGCCAAAACATTACACATCTGTCATTGGTGATTCGTCATAAATAATCGCAAGAAAACGCTCCATCAAAAAACGAATGCCCTTTCACATGGCGATAAGACGATTTGTCGTGTCGATTCGTCCTGACGGATTCGTATTTTTTCGGACGTATTCCAATTTTATTTTCGATTTGTGAGCAAGTGAATACGCATGATTTTATGTGCTACTTAAAAATAAAAACGATACCAATTAAATCACGATCGATCGATATGTGAATAGGCTTTTAATGGTAACCCATGGATAAGGTTAACTAGAATCGTCTTGTCATGGATCATTCACGCTTCCAGTCGATCGATCATCTATGAAAGGTGTCTTATAAGAAACTGCGTGTGAACTGTTTCACCCAGATATTATCCGATATTATAGGTAAACATATAATTTTTTACATTAAAATCAAATGTGAACCCTTCTGTACGGTCGCGGACTCGAAATGTTTATCAGATTTCAAATTAGATTCCTTATCACACTGTGCGCAATAAGGTTTAAGATGTCATATCAACTTATGTCATATCGACCTTATGAAAAAGTGATGTGCAAGCAATTATAGACCTTAGGGTGGTAAACATTTCAAGTCCCCGATTGTACACCACTGATACGTTCAGTTATCTACACTAGAAATATATAAATGTATTTGAGTATTTAACGTCATTTAAACATATCTCAAGGCTCAAGGCCACCCAAAGGGCAGTAAAGAGGGCTATGCTCGGAGTTTCCCTACGTGATCATAGCAGAAATGATGAGATCCGCAGGAGCACAGGGTAACCAACATAGTCCGAAGAATTGCCAAACTTAAGTGGCAGTGGGCGCGGCACATTGCTTGCAGAACGGATGGCCGATGGGAAGGTTCTGGAGTAGCGACCGCGTACCGGAAGGCGCAGCGTGGGTAGGCCCCCCACAAGGTGAACCGATGACCTGGTGAAGGTGGCGGGAATCCGCTGAATGCTAGAAGCACAGGACCGGTTGATGTGGCGATGTGGGGGAAGCCTATGTCGAACTGTGGACATCTTTCGGTCGAATGATGAGAAGAATACTTTTAGCCACAAACAAAAAATACAATTAAATATCAAAATAATAATAGGACATAGAAAAAAGTGCCAAAAAGGCCATTAGGTCAGCATGATGTCAGGTAGCAGTACCAGGTACCTAATGCTGATATTCATCGTTATTATCAAAACAAATCTGTATGAAAACCACAACAAAACTATAGTACAAACTCACTTACATTTAAAGCTTAGCTCGTTCCTCGCCTGAGAACACACCACCCCGTTTCAAGTATAAGTCGTAACTTGTACCGCCGACTTGTTTCTAACTTTAACTTAACTACCCACGTGTATACCGTCTCTCCGGCCTGCTTTATTGAAATCCGATTAGTGAATTATAGGTTATTGGAAAAACAGACGCTGACAGGCTTTATTTTGTACCTGTTTTAATTTAACAACCTTAAATTTTGTTGGGAAATTGGCTTTTGCTGTAATCTGATAAAGAAAATGGACTTGGTATAATACCGAGTTTGTATCTCCCGAAGATGTTATTAGAAGTGTGGGTACTGTCTGTACAGCTACCGGTTATGGGGCGCCTATTAAGCGATACAATCCAAACTCCAACCTGCTGAATCTTTGAATATAAACTCAGAAGTAGTAATTCCGAGGACACTTTTAGTAATAAAGAATAGTGTAAGCCATATTAATATGATTCCTAATTTTTAAAAAAACTGCCATCTATTTTATTACATTAGATTCCTGCAAACCATTTGGGTGTACCGCCACTATTTAAGCGAACTGACTTTACTGGTTTTTTTTTAGAAGAAAACCCAGCCTCACCAATCTCTAACCAACCTGGAAATCGATCCTAGGTCCTCACGATCGAGAGTCGCGCTTGCTACCACAAAACCAATTAGCATCAGCTGATTAAAGGAATAAGGGGAAAGTGTTAATAATTTTACACCCTCAAGGAAAGCAAACTATACCATGCTATTATAATTTTATTAGCGTAAGAGCGATTACGCACTGCATCCGATCCGAATCCGTGAAAATACGGATATAAAAAACTCGGACCGAATTCGGATATTGCTTTACGCACTGCATCCGATCCAAATCAGTGAAAATCTCGGACCGAATTCGGATGTTGCTTACGCACTATTCCGATCTCTGATCCAAATTCAAACAATTCAGGCTACTTGGGTCCGTCAATTGTTCTTCCGAATTAGAAACTCACGGATGACGGATAGAAATCGTATGATGGATGCCGGATGTAGTGCGTAAACTACCATACAAATAGTACTACGGCTACTTCGGTCCGTCAATTGTTCTTCCGAATTAGAAACTCACGGATGACGGATAGAAATCGGATGACGGATGCCGGATGTAGTGCGTAATCTACCATACAAATAGTTCTATGGCTACTTCGGAACGTATTTTCACGGATTCGGATCGGATGCAGTGCGTAACCGCTGTAAAGGAAGATGCCAATGATTAAACAGATATTTCAACACACAACCGCACTACATTCTAACAATAAAGTAGTAAATCACAAGAAAACTGACCCCTTTACTGAAAAGACGATGCTAAGTAAAGCCATATGTCATGCTGGCCAAACTAACGACCTGACATGGATACATAGCACCAAGCTCCCACCACAACGAATGACCCAGGATTAACTACCTTCACTGACTGCGCAAGGTAATTAAATCCTAAAATATTTACCTCTCGACTTCCACAACGCTATTTTGCACTTTAAGTCTGACTGCAACAATAGATTGTAGGTAATAATTTATACTTTTACCGTCTGTTATGTTATTAGTTTTAGCTACGACTTTTTTTTAATTTTTTATTTTAGGGGCTTTTATTATAACTACGACTATGCAGCGCATCTGTAATACATTTAAATCGTAATCTCTCTAGCGTGGCTTCATAGACCCTGCCAACCGTTAATAGAATCTGCAGTTAAATTGACTTACCTATGAATATTTCTATAGGAACATAATACTAAATAGATACTTATTGGTTGACAGTGGACGTCTTTCGGCTGAATGATGATGATGAAGTTGACAGAATTAATGAAGAAGCAATAGAAGAATAAGAATTGGACAAGCAATTCGGATACAGGATGCAAGCAGTCTGTCACAGACGTTCAAAATTTTTCGACTGATCTCTATAAAAACAAATATTCACACACATACGAAATATTAGACATATTACCTTAGGACCTCGAGGTCTAATGACATTCGTTCCCTGTAATATACTGATATTCAGCTGTATCTGGTTAAACTGGAAGCTGACCCCAAAATAGTTGGGAAAAGGCTAGGCAGAACAGCCCCGCGAGCACGGATCTTCGAGAAATGTATCTATTCTAATCGTCAAATTTGACGTAACTTATAGATAAAACAACAGCAGTTATCGTTTTATCTATATCTTGTGTCAAATTTGACATTTAAAATAGATAAATTTCTCGAATCGACTCGATAAAAAGATCCGTGCTCGCACCGCAGATACAAACAATAGACAAATACTAATCTAATCGTTACAAAAGTAAACACAACAGGCTAAGGAAACAATATTAAATGTATGTTGTAGTGATGACATGTAAATATACTACGGTTGATACATTTTGTTATGTGGCAGAGATGGATTCCGTGCGCGTATTTGTGTTACTCAAAAAATCCGGGATGGAAACTTTTTGATCTTTTATCTCTCTGAAGTCTGTTCAATCCTCTCCTAAAATATTGTGTACCCTTTTCTCGATTGAGCGAACTAAGTGCTCACGCAGTCCACCCCGCCCCCTTTACTTAACTTTTGCAGTATCCCATCTGCAAGTAACAGTCAAGGATTTGCTCTTAAAAGAATAAAAATGCATAAAACCTCTATGCCAATTGCCACCTACGTGCACTTTCAATTTTGCTCTAATAAAACTGAATTGGAATCTTCAATTCAATTTACGAGAAAGCAAGTGTCATAAACTTGCATTTTATGAAGATCTCGATATTTTAGTTTTATGCTCACAGACTTTTTCTTGATTAAAACAAAACTGACCGACAGAAATGTATACAAAAATGAAATAAGTTATTTTTTACAAAAAGGTCTTTGACTTCACTCTGATTTCGAAGCATAAAAGAACAAAGATCACAAAACTTCTCAAGGGTGCTCTACAAATATGCTTTACAGCCAAAATATGACCTTCGAACCAGTACTTTCTAAACTTAAACTAAGTCATAAAATATATAAGATAATGGTCCCAGCTCTTGGTATAATAAATGCACCCTTATCTCTCCACGTACCTTTGAACGCTGACGTACCTAATCTTGATACTTGGTATTCTACTCACTCATCGAAATCAATGCATCCCCCTCCAGCCCTGTGTTCAGTGCAGGCGTCCCGCTGGGAGCGATGTTGGGACCAGTACATTATTCCTCGCTGTATCCAGAGTTACAAGGATTCGCACTCAGAGTATAGCGATCCTATGACGTGTTATGATATTGTTGTGTTAGGAAGGGTCAACGACCTGTCCTCTTTCGCCAGTAAGTGATAGTTTGTGTTATTTTCTAAGGGTAGATAGATATGGAGTGTTTTAGCGACGCATTATATCCAAAATTCTTAGAGAAAAAACTAGCTATGAGACATAAAGCTTACAACTTGTCCTACATGTGCAAAATCTGAATTCGAAAACACAGTTTTTTAGTTTTGTGAGGAAAGCGTTATAAAAACTTTAAATAAGTAGTAGGTATTTGCGTTTACATTGGATAAACTTTAAATAAGGTCATTCATAATCAACTCGGCTTTTAGTTTTCCCCGAAATTTCTAATTATCTTATAGTTCCTACGTAAAAGCTACGTGATCAAAATATTTCGTAATATTTCGACATGAAATTCGGATATTTAGGCAGAAATGGAACCACAAATTAACTAGATACGTGCCTAGACACTTACGTATTTTGCAAACGAAATGCAATTCGAATTTGATTAGTTTACGGTATGAGTTCATTCGACATCGTGTTTACACTTTTGTGGACATTGGTGGTGAGCAATACGTAGTATTTTACACAAAAATACATTTGTTTCATGACCATTGTTCACTTTATTTATTATTTTATTAATGACCTTCGCTGTACCAATACTTATAGCAAATGAATGAATATATTTAGCCGTAGAAGCTGATGATAGCAATGATCTGAACTAAATGGAATCAAAAAGATTTCGTCCAATAAAATGATATGACTTGGTAAAATTTTTAAATGATCGCCGCCCATTACTTCTAAGGAGGAAGGATATGGGAACCGCTAATGTATTTGCATTATATTAAAAGAATAATTGTTGTTTATGGTCCATTATTCTCATTAAATAGTATAATGGTTGCGCACCAAGACCCATTAGTTATGTCCATTAATTTACCAAGATTGTAAAGGAAGCTTTTTGTGGAGTCGTTGACCTATCACAAATAAGTTACAATGGGCTTACAATAAATTGGGTCGGATAATTTAGAAGCTGTTAGTATTTATAAGCTAAAAACCATAGCATTCATAAGGTGTAAAAATATTAAAAGAAAATGTATGTGGATGTCCATAAAAAAGCTAATTAATGTAACTACTACAATATTCTAACAAGAAAGACATTTTTTAATAATTAACCGATAAAACCTTCTAATCTTAGGGTGCCTTTCCACCAGAGATATGCTATGCAGCTATGCTGTGAGAATGTAAAATCCAAGCTACGAAACTGTGTGACCGTTTCCACTGATGCTAAAGCTATGTAGCGGAGCGAGTAAGATGTGCTATGAAAGGTACTCCCTTTCTTCTCCTAAAATTGTTTGTCCGAAAATCATTATCCATAACACGTTTGCTATAAACTTCAGTAACCATAATGTTCAAAATCCCGAAATTTTGTTTAACATCTTTAGTTCTAAAAGTATTCTGTCATAAAATCGAGTATTATAATAATTGAATCTCCTAATTTTACATGATCTAAAGTTATATGTCCTAAGTATTGTGTTATATAATTTGTATTTTTCCGAATGGTATCCCTATAATTTGCCCTAATTTTCTTCACCATAATCTTATTTCCATAACTGTAGAAGTCATGCTATTGATACGCCTAATAGTAACACAGTGAAAACACAACTTTTAAATTTTAATTTACATAGATTTTGGGCCAACTTGTCCTCCAACTGATTAATTTCAAGAGCGAGCGAAGCGAGCTCGATATTTGGGGCTCCCCGACACGGATAGGCTAGGTTCGAAGGGGATGACGGGGGCTAAAGTGAGCGAGCAAAGCGAGCGAACGAAGCCCCCGTCATCCCCTTCGTGTTAGGTTACTTTAAACCCTGCAGGCAGAAATAGGGCTCCGTCTACTCTGAATTTAGGACTTGTAACTTTTATTGAAACCGGTTTTAAGTCTTTTGTATATTATTGATTGTAATATTTATGACAAACGGATTTAGAACATATTATATTTAGGGATTTTATGGCATGTGATATTATGTGATATTAAGTTCGGGTAAGTTATCATTCGGACAAATGATGATTAGGGCAAAAAAAGTGATGGCACTTTAAGTTATGGATAAAAAAGTTAGGTGACACAATAGAGAACCGCTATGAAAATGTCTACTTTCGGTCACAGACGCGCCCCTACTGTAGGTACACTGCACATAGCTACACCACTCGCGACCATCCATCCTTCCATATAAAAAACGTAGCTTAGTTGAATCAGTTTCCACCAGTGCTATGCTATGTGGACCAGTGAATATGATTGATGGATATCAAACGCATCCATAGCAACGTCGTATAGCACATCTTTGGTGGAAAAGCACCCTTAGAAACCGTTAATAAAATGCCAATCAAGATTCGGGGTGGTAATTTGAGATGGGGCATGAAGGGCAGCTACCTTAAACATTGTAGTTATAGGAAAACGTTCTACAGTAGTAGTTTACAGGTTTTTCTTTAGGTAAAACGATTAAGGTAACTGCCCTTATTACTAACCCATCACAAATATGCTTTTTTTAGATTTCTGACTATTCAACCACTACAATCTCCGTTGGTCCGGAAGAGTCTTTTGATCCTTATGGGAAATAGGTTCGATCGGCATCATAAAAATGTTTTTTTGAATACTATTAATCAAATACTTTTTCTTGCTGACTGTACATGTTTTTCAAAATCTGTAAATGCAAATAGAAATTATTCCAAAAGATAAGGATGGTTTTTTAATAATGTTTTGCTGTAGCTACAATGGTTAAGGTAGCTGCCCTTCATGCCCCATCTCGAATTTACCACCCTGTATACAAGCTTAGTTTTAGTATATACTAAACCTGAAACTAGTTTGTTTAGAATCACTAGGAGAATCGATTGACGTATTTTTACACATTTTTTTTTTTTCATATGTTTCATTTTGTTTCAGTAGGTTTCTATTCTACCCATAACAGTTGACGGGAATAGACACCTTGAGGCTTGAGATTGTCCGCTCGGTCAGTTTCCTTGTATAAGACAAACCCTGCATAGCACATCTCAGGCATTTCACACGCGACATAAACTAAGGTGTAACTTTGAGATTTATTAAAAAAAAACATATATTCAGGCAGTTCTGATGAAAATCTTGTTGGGGTGTCTCGGTTTTTGTATACTAAAAAGAACATTGTGTATGATCCTTTGCTTTATTCTTAATTAAAATCGTACGTAATTAAAGCAAGTTTTTTTTTAATAACTCTTTGTTAGACCTCTTCAGAACGTTCATTACATTAATTTATGCTAAAAATAATAATTTTGATCTAAGAGGCTTAAGTTTAATTTTAGAAAACCTTTTTACTTTGTTTAATCTGTACTTACTACACAATAGACAAACAAAAATAACTGCAGCTTAGTAATATTTATAATGCGAATCGCTTCTATAGAATCTGTAATTTGCATGTTTACCACCCTAAGATCTATAATTGCTTGCACATTACTTTTTCATAAGGTCGATATGTCAATGTTAATATGACATCTTAAACCTTATTGCGCAGTGTGTTATGGAATCGAATTTGAAATCTGATAAACATTTCGAGTCCGCGACCGTATGTACAGGGCATGTGCACGTACCATATTATATTACTCTTTGGCACGTACGCATGTGCACGTATGGTTTTTGCACGTATACATATATTATCCAATCGCCCAATGCTTTTTACACAATACCTGTAATTCAATTATCTCAAGCCAAGTTTGATTTGATGTCTCAAATATTATTCAGTAGTAAGTAGTTTCTATAACTTGAGCATATTCTGCTGTTTGTCGTAGGTAATTGTATGGTTTCTGGTTTAAATAACTGGACTCGCTTAGCTATTTTCTTTTTGTCTATTCGCAAGCTGAATTATGTAGTGTTAGTTATACAGGGAAACCGATAATTGGCCATACCTAGGTGCATTTATTGTATTGCTTTCTGTAATAAATAAATACACGTTATAGGTATTGGCACAATCATTATAGAACAGTTACTTACTAAATATGTTACAGTGATCACAGAATCGCAGGTAATGATGACTACATAGATCCTTCGTCGCTTAATACGAAAAAGTAAAAACGCCTTTACTATGGCGCAGTCGTGTATGAAGTTTAGCCTTTTCCTTGCTGGTCCATAAAGAGGAGAAGAAGAGACAATAAATAAATACCAACGCATAAAGTACTGCACATAAATATAACACACAAACTTCCTTCCTAAAGCCATGCGACAAATGCGATAAATTGTCGGAAACTCCCTCTGCTTTATCCAACCGCAGGCGTCCACAAAAAGTTCCGACAAAACACATAACATCTCTGTGTCACGCGTGTTTCAGGAACTCTGTGTATTGCGAGTTTGACGGCGGAATCTCGACAAAAACGGATAACAATATGTGGCAAGTCAATTGGAATGCCTTAGCTTAGCTATGAATAGGATAGGGCTGCCAGAAGAGATATATGTAAAGGCATTTCGCTGTCTTTATCAGAAGAGGCCATCGAATGCGTGGGTTTGCGGGTGAGAAGAAGCAAGTAAATGAAAGTCTTTATCTTATCAATCACGAATCTATACTTCGACAAACACAATAAGGATACCCAAAAATAAACGACGTTCCACTGAGTTCGTGAGGCGCGAGCGCACATACATCCAATCACTTTAATTACAGTAATTACGATCACCACTAATAATCAATACCGGCGTTACGATCGATAGCTCTGACGTTCTATGTCTAGTTTTTGGCGGGCCGCCACCCCACGTCAAGTTGACATTGACAGCTGTCATCAGATAGATGTCATTCGTCCAGAAATCAATTAAGTTTGGCGTCGTCAAGCCAATTCTCTCGACGCGCCGTCATATAAAATTTACTACCTCGTTAATCTAGTGGTCGCAAGCGCGACTGCTGTGCGTAAGGTTCTGGTTGCGATCCCCAGGTCGAACAAAGTGTTATTGGATTTTTCCGTGTGGATTTTTTCAGTACAAGCAGCCCAGAGTCGTGATTTGTGCCCAGTTGATGGAAATAGGTTCGCCCCCTAATAATATGGGATTTAAAATAACGGTAAGATTTTATCTGTACAAAATTTTATTTAAGTATGCACACACACACTGTAGTATAAAACGGACTTACATCCGTCACCTCACACCTCAGGTCCAGTTGAAAACCAGCGTCAGGCACTAGTTGTCTGGCATTTTTGCTGAACTGGGCCTTTTTGGCGCAGCCGTGCGGCATACTTTCCTACTAATTTCTTTTTTTTTGTTTCTGCTTTATGTTTTATGTGCCTTTTAGTCTGTGCTAATTAAATGTATTTTCTTTCTTTCAAGATGAGGGTGTATAATACACCTCTGCTCACCGCTTCGGGGAACACAGGGGTGATGTTATGTTTATGTTAAAATTTTATAACAAGGACAGCGATGAAGGCTAATAAATATGAATGGAAGAATATACTGGGCCAACCCCAGTTGCAATGGGATAAGGGTAGAAAGATGATGAATTTTCATTACCATCAGTATGTATGTACCTAAAATGAGTAGACGTCTAACACTGGCTTCCGAAAGGGTGATCAACGCAGAAATTAACTAATCATCTGTCAAATTACAGTGATTGGTTGTTAGTGTTTTCGTCAACCAATCACATTCGTTGACATGGAATTGACAACAGAAAGCTATTAACAAAATTGTTGTTGAACCGCAAACGTAGCACAAACGTCAGTCATCTTTCGTTAACGAAAACTGTTCTATATGTTTGGTTTTGTTTTGTTGTCAAATAATTTGACAGTTTTTTGCAAACGAGAACTGTCCGAATGATTCGGTTCAGCTTCGGCTCTGTTGCGATTGATCAATACTTTTGTTAGTAGAATTAGCCTTCATAAACTGGGTTAGATACATAGTCCGTAATTTAGCAGCGTGAATAAAATCCGCCCCACATTCCAATCAACAGTCATTCTACCGTGATGATTTAAAAATTGACAAATAAATCACAACCTCGATCCCAATATTTCTGCGTATTTGAATGCAATTTAGATCACTGCTATGCAATCGTCCATATTGTTGAAATTGCTGTGATAAAATGTATTAACATCACTGGATAATTTTCTCTTAAAATGCACTTATACTAGCGAATACGAACCTTTTCCAATTCAGAATTACGCAGTATGCAATTTACTCTTCGTTAAAATTCCCAGTAGCAACAATCCGAGAAAAAGAAAAACTGAAGAAAATACAACTTCTATTTATTGAAGAACCGATTAAGTGCTCTTTTTAAATCAGTTCTTTCCTGTAGAATGTCTTTCCAGTAGAAATTTAAACATTTTGAGTGCACATTTATAAAGCAAAATATAAAATTCTTGGAACAGTAACCGCTTCTGTTCTGAGAATATATTTATATCGTGCTGCTACGAAATAGTGAAGAAATTAACAACGTTATATTATCTACGCTCAGAGATATAGTTAAAACAATTGTGTAGCTTTTATTTTATAAATAATGTGCCCGCGACTTCGTCCGCGTGGAAGTCGGAAAACAACATTGTGTCTCAGCAACTAACTAAACAATGTATTTGTAATCAATTTTTTAAATCTAATCAGATTTATTTCCGATAAGCTCATCACCCACTCTCAATAGCGTGATAATTTGTACTCTATAACCTGACCCGCTCTTTAACGGACCTCTTTGCCAAATTTTAACCAAATCTGTTCAATAGTATTGGCGTGAAGCTCCGACTTACAAACAGACAAACAGACAGAAATTCTAAAAATTGGATTTTTGACATCTGCATCGTTTTTAATACATGTAGCAATCATTTTTGTCCAAAAATAGTGAATGTACAGTTTTTATTCGTTACGATTTTATTATAATTATGTACAGATAAGAAGATACAACCACATAAAACAACTCTAACCAGCTAGAGGCTATGGCCCATCACTATGACACATCAAACGTAACATGCAAATAACACGGCCGTATTTCCATCAGGATGTGCAATCGAAAAAATTAAGTATCAATTTTAAAACTACTGAATTTGACATTTATTGTCAAATGGCCTTTACAAGCAGCGCCAACTTGAACTGCAAAAATATTATTGTAGTGTGGTTGAATTTCTTACGTATTTTTCGTTTATTAAAACTGTCAAAATGTTTGAGTTTGTTTTTGTTGTCAAATACTTTGTCAGTTTTTGCAAAAGAACATTCCCTGCACATTTCCTGCTTAAAAAATACCTGAATAAGCCTAAGCCTAAGCTTCGGTTACTGCTCTGCTACCGGCAACGCGTACCCCGTTGCTGGCCGGTTTAAGAACATGGCCAGAAGTAGGTCGTAATGGAATATGCAACAATCACCATAAAATATGCATTTATTTACTTTACTTATCACAAGGATTGACAAACGGATTGGTGATCGAAGTAAAATGTTATTAGCACACAAGAGGATACTCAGATCAATTTGATCATTTCTAGTAATACGTATTTATTGTAATGTAATTTAGGTATAACGTGGCGCTTTACTTAACCCACAGCCATATCTCAGTTTAAAAACCAATTCAAGTAACAGAAACTTTTATCAATTGCAACTGAATCGTTCATTCAGACAGTTTTCGTTTACGAAAACTGTCAAATGTTTGGTTTTGTTTTTGTTGTCAAACAGTTTGACAGCTTTTGAAATTGACAACTGTCAAATTATCAAGATCAGTCGAATTATCAAGATTTCGTTTAGGAGAATTGGGCCTCTGGTATTGTCACACATGACAGCCCTACAGTATAGACAATGTTTTTCAAAACTACTACGCTTAGCTCCCGGTGTATTGTGACATCCCCGTACGCCGGAAACTACGGCTGTCAATATAAAAACAACTTTATCCTTCTGTTTATAGAGCACATTTCTAGTTTGAAGTGGAGCAGTGATTATAGAACTCTAGTGTGTACATAGTGGGTTGTAGACTAGTTAACATAGTATTTAGACTGTCTATTTAGCTAAGCGGATAATCCTCTGTGTAAATTCAATATTCGCTTCATTGGTTTAGTAATAGCTATTTAGGGAATGAATTAGTGACTGGTAAACCGCGTTAAGCTCACTTCTTATCACGGAGGATTAAATTTTGTTACGTACAATCTTTGAGTTTACTATTTGGATGAATTGCCGAGAGAGGTGGGCAGCTGGGATCTTCAAAAAGAATAGTTGTGTAGTGATGAGTTGAGTGATAATATCAAACTTTTAAAACAGTACATTAACGTTTGCTTTTCAACATGGGCTTCATCGAAGTCTTCTACAATGAACAGTCATAATGCCGCGATACGTTACGTTAAAGGTAGAGACAAACTGAGCCCACGTGTGCAACGTATGCGATGCATTATGACGTCTGGGCAACTGACAATGCACACATTTTCTATAAAAGTACATGACTAAGAAACAGACTTGTAAGAGCTCTTACACACCACGTTTTTTTTCTGGCGCCGTCGACGCGCGTTTCTCTATCGCGCGTTGTCGGCGCTACTAAACTCTAATAGGCAGATTACTTGCGATTGCATCGCTGCAAACTCACGAGAAACGAACTACAGACGCGCGTGAGCAACTCTCCTTGCAAAATAAAACGCGCGGTGAAGCGTGTATCGCGCTGGAAACGTAAATGGATGTATTCAATATTTACGTTTTCGTGAGACATTATTTCGTTTCCTTTTTAACAAAAGTACTAAGAAGTAAGAAGTGTTGCCTCGATTGATGCCATCGTAATACTGTCGACAAGTAACCGATTAAAACGCGCTGTGCGTATGTGTTTGCAGCTAAAGAGACGCGCTGTGCCAGCGCGTCTGTATCGATGTAACTCCGCGCTACGAGCGCGTCGACAGCTCGCGAAAAAGTCGTCGTCTGCATACTACAATTTTATGAACGTGTGAATGTAAATTGGTTGCGATAACATCGCGTTTGCAGCGCGTTATAGTTGCGTGCGACGCGCGTCGACAGCGCCTGAAAAAAACGTGGTGTGTAAGAGTCCTTACATGTTGCATTGCATATGACAAGAGTGTTTCTAGATCATTTATTTTCATAGAAACTGTTTGTATTGTCAGTTGCCCAGATGTCATAATGCATCGCATTCGTTGCATACGTGGGATCAATTTGTCTCTACCTTAATTGTTTCGTAACGTAGGTATGTATTTCCTTGCCTGCCTCGTTGGTCTAGTGTAGGGTTGCCAACCCCAATATTCAAAAACCAGGATTTGGAGTTGGAAAAACCAGGACAATTTAGTTTAAAAACAGGACGCAGTAATAGAGTAGCAATAGTTAAATTAATTTTTAGTGAAAATAGATTAAATGAAATTCAAGTAATATTAATAATCACATTTGAAAAAAAAGTATTTTAATAATAGGCCGCTCGTAACGTAAGGAAAGACAAAGTGGCGCGCGAATTTTAAAATACATGATCTTATCAGGGCGCTTTAAAAACACGACGACGCTGCTTAAAAACTATCCCGGGCATCCCAGAACACTACAAAAACCAGTACATGTCCTGGGAAAACAGGACGGTTGGCAACCCTACTCTAGTGGTTGCAAGCGCGACTACTGAACGTGGCTCAATCTCCAAAATCAAAATTATTATTGATCGCTCTGGTCTCTAAAATTACAAACCTATATATTTCTGGTTGGTTAAAATCGATAACCAATATAAAATAGGCTTATTTAGACACCTTCTTTTCGAAATAAAAATACGGAACACAAATTAATATCAATATAAAATGCACTAGAGAGGTCAACCAAATACGCTGATTTTGGAGATCATCCCACGTGAGGTCAGTCAAAGTCATATCGGGTTTTTCCGTGTCTTGTGGAAATTATTAGCAGCAGCCTAGAGTTTGGATTTGTGCCCAGTTGATGGCCATAGACTCGCCCCCTATTACATGGGAATTAAACATAACAGCGAAACGAGGGTGCACTTTACACCTCTGCCCAACCCTTTCAGGAACACATGCGTGATGTCATGTTATGTTTATGTGTTTCTTTGCCTAAGGCTGGCTGTGCTAGGAAACGGAGCGGTGACCGAGGAAATAATCCACCAATAGGATTGCTTCATTTCCTAGCCTCGTACGGCGATTAGTGGATTTTTTCCTCGCGCACCGCTCCGCTTTCTAACACAGCTCTGGTGGAAAGCAAGCCTTCCAACTGAAACAGCGCTATACAATATAAGTTAATTATCCATTCGGTCCGTCATGTTAATGTGTAGTCGTGACCTCAATTGGTCAATGACCTGTTTTAAAAGGCCAAGCCAATGACCCCCACTGCCTTGTTAAAATTCACTCTAATTTCACTAATTGTCTTCATTTTCACTAACTTCTAAATATTTCTTAGGACTGAAGGCTAAAATGGCTCGTAGGCTAGCTGCATGGTAAACACACCAAGGACAGATATAATTGAGGTTAGAAAACCTGGATGCTATGTGTTTATTTCTTTCAAGTTAATCAAACAAATTTTGATATGCCTAACTTCTTCCCAACTATGTTCGGGTCCGCTTCCAGTATAACCAGATGTGCGCCGGACGTAAGTTTAAGGGCGTTCGCTACGTTAAGCGTGCGCACGCGGCGGGTATCCGCCTCGCGTGTGTGTATTGAAAGATAGTATTATGAGCAGCGCTAACTGGCGCGGACGCGTGCGACGAGTTTGTACATACTATCTTACAATACACACACGCGAGGCGGGTACCCGCCGCGTGCGCACGCTTAACGTAGCGAACGGTAAGAGCGTGTACGCCGTTCGGCATTTCATACAAATTTCCAAGTCCTTATTTTTCGATATGACTGAACCGATTTTAATGAAACTTCATACCCATCAGCAGGATACATAGGACTAAAATGATAGTAGAAAACATTTTCGAAAAATAGTGTTACAGTTAATATAGACCGATTTTAAATTTTCCATACGAACAGAAATTTCCAATTATCTTTTTTAAGTAAGACATTTCGAAAATGTTTTCTACTAACTTTTTAGACCTAAATATTCTGCTTATGTGTGTGAAGTTTCATCAAAATCGGTTCAGTCATTACGAAAAACAAAGACTTGAAAATTTGTATGAAATGCCGTACGGCGTACACGGTCTTAAGTACGTCCGGCGCACCCTGGGCAGTCAGCCTCGCTATCAACCTTGCTGACTGGCTAATCTTTTCACCACAGCATGAGCTAGTCTCGTAAAGCTCGCGCCGACACGATAGAAGAAGAACCAGATCTAGCTGATACCAGTAGATTATACGGAACGACTACCATCAGACGTCCGCAACCCAGTTACTGGGCAATGCCGATATCCTAAGGTTAGACCGGTTGTTAGACTTTCAGGCTTCTAATCATGGGTATGACATCCAGGGCCGACAGTTCTCCGAGGCACGGAGGGCTCTCGATGTATAACGAACGGTCACCCATCCACGGACTGACCCTGGCAAGCATAGCTTAACCTTGCAAATCGCATGATCCGCGCGGTTGTATTATCCACAAGCCCCGTGTTTTATTTGTTTATTTAAGTTAAACAAACAAAATAACCTTCACTATTTGAAACGGAGAAAACGTGACCAAAATTTAAAACACGTCAAACACAAACTAAACAGCATTTTCTAAGCAAACACCTGCCTGCCCCTGACCGTTCCAGCCGTGAACGTGTTTTCACGTGCCCATTGTTTCGCGCCATCCTTTGAAACTTTGAGCACGAGCGTCCCGAACGTGGCATTGTCCATGAAAAATGCAAGACCCCTGCTGCTGGACGATACGAAAATAACTCCTCCCTATTGAAAATGTATACCGCACACTGGTCGATTGGATGACGCTCACACCGTACAGGTTTGTCAATGCGTCATTACTTAAAAAACTTTTTTTTACGAGTACTTTCGAGGGGTTGTTGGTAGTCGCCCTATTCCAAAATAAATAAACATGTTTATGATGATATTTCAAGTTATAACAACCTTTTCAGTTTTCAGTCAATTACCTTATTTTATTTTAATATAATGTACTCTTTTGCCCGATGTTGGATCTTGGCTAAAAGTCAAACCTTTAGGCCCAGACTCCACCAAAGAGGAGATGTCTCGTAAACAACCAATAGGAATTCGTTGTGAGTTGAAGCTAAGCGGAGAGATTTGAAAATAACGCAAACCTATTGGTTAATCGAGACATCTCCGCTTTGGTGGAGTCCGGGCCTTACTGTTGAGAGCAGGCTAATGAAAGAATAATTATTAAGTTCATTGTAGGTAAATCGACCAACCCAGGTAGTAAAGACATGATACTGCGAATAACTAGCTCAATCAGCGCAGATAAGTAGTGAATTAGAAAAGCGAGACTTATTATTTTCAGAAAAAAAAATCGTAAAGTTCTAATACCTAATTATGAACTCGAAAATAGTATTGTAATGACAATGCTTTATTCACATGCCATGCATCTCTAATAAATTTAAAAAGTTTTATTAAATTAAGTACAGTTCTTATAACTAAACTAGCTTTCGCCCGCAGCTTCGCTTGCGTGAAATTTTGAACCCGTTAAGTGACGATTTTCCACACAAACTTTCATCCCCTATTTAACTCCCTTAGGGGTTGAATTTCTAAAAATCCCTTCTTAGTGGATGCCTACGTTACAAAAGGAACCTACGGTCAAAATTTCAACTTTCTAACCCCAGCGGTTTAGGCTGTGCGTTGATAGATCAGTCAGTCAGTCAGTCAGCTTCTCCTTTTATATATATAGATAATGCTTTAAAATAACTTTTTTTTTATTATAGCACACTTTGTATCGAGTATGGAGTTTTCAATTCAATTTTTTGTGCGGCTGCAAATCGTCTGTGTTTGCGTGCGCTTGGGTGCATGCGCGCTGAGTTTTGGCGCCATAATATTGTATTTGTTATAACTTTGGTAATTTATTTGAAATATGTATTTAAATATTGCATGAGTTGGTTATTTATATAATATTGATTGAGAGGTGATCAAAGTAGTGTATGAAACTGCACGTAACTGGGTATTAAAACACTCGTGTGATACTATTAAAAACCTCAACTACGGCTCGGTTTTTAAACTCACACTCGTGTTTTAATAACCCTTATAATGCAAAAGTTTCATATACTAGGTACTATAATAACACTAATATGATAAATACAAAATCAAATCGTTCTATGTTTTAGATTGGCTTACATAACACAAAACAACTAGGTATCAAACTTATGTAACTAACAGCCCACAGTAACTGCCTCGCATTTACAATGTAGACTCAAATTAGTTATTACAGGCTTACGAGGATAGACTAGATATAATTTCAGGGTCAGACGGTACTTTACTACGTAATAAATGGCATGGCTTGTGATATTACATCTCGTAACATTCCAGTTGGAATACAGTTGTTTAGGTATGACTCCCTTTTGTATGATTACTAAAAACCACAAGGTCGAAAGTAAAAACGCAACTTATTTATTGCACAATTTAGTTTACAAAAGACTTATAGAATAGTTATTCCAAACGTACATAGATCCTGTTAGGCTTAAAACGCACTAGCGGCCAGCCGCATTACGGCGTGCCGCTTGCGGCTGGCCGCATATCGATTTGTATATGAAACCGCATGATCTCAACGCACTGATTTCCGGCCAGCCGTCGTGCGCCAGTGCGTTGAGATCATGCGGTTTCATGTAAAAATCGATGTGCGGCCAACCGCAAGCGGCACGCCGCGCCGTATTGCGGCTGGCCGCTAGTGCGTTTTAAGCCTAAGGGTATCGCAAGGCATACAATAATAGTACATATAAGTTACTAGCAACCCGCCCCAGCTTGGCACGTGTACGTTTGATAGCTTAAAACCTTCCTCTTGAATATTTCCATCTATTAAAAAAAACCGCATCAAAATCCGTTGCGTAGTTCTAGCATACATAGGGACAGACAGACAGCGGGAAGCGACTTTGTTTTATAATATGCAGTGATTCAGTTATTAGGAAAATTAATATCACATTAAAATATGGTTAGATTGGCGATTACATTAAAATTTTATTACTTAAGTTTAAAGGTTTTTTTTTTTTTTTATTAAAACTTTGCCCCACACTAAGATTTCTCTTGTATCGTGGGTGCGTTTACAGACACAAATCTCACAAACAAACGAACCCGAAACAACCATCTGTAGGCCATACAAATTTTTGTTCCGTGTGGGAATCGAACCCACGACCCGTAGCGCAGAAGCTAATCGCTTAGCCACTGCACCAAACGTGTCGTCAAATTATTTTATTCATAGTATTTTTTTATTTATTCAACATACACAGTAGGTAGGTAAAACTTAAAGAAGATAACTCGGAATCCTCTTTTTTTAGAGAAGTTGTTGGCAAAATAATTCCACGCGCCGAATGCAAGGACCAGAGGGAGAGAAATCGTTAAAAAAACATGGAACCGTACTTGTGCTATTTTTTTGTTTTTATTTCTGGTTTCGTAATTTTATTCCACGTCCTGAAACTTGCTTAAAAACAAACAACACTTTACCTTCACAAAATAGAAAACAAAGAGGACACGAACGTGTTTATGAACATGATTTATTATTTTGTATGCGTTTAAAATGTTTAACTAGCGTGACTTGTCATCGTTAACAACTTTTGCTTAATATTTTAATTATGAATTAAAATTACATTACTCCTTGGAGGTGTGCCAAGTTGGGTTATTTTAAAGATGTTAAATAAAAGTTTACATAATAAGTGAATCATTTTTGCCCTATATTTATTCTTGATCTGACTGTATTGATAGATGCTGCATCCATCTTCTTCGATCCACTATCTACCACTATTCCGGGTCGCCTCGTGGGATTTCCTTGAAGGATTTATGTACGGCTAGCTGTGCCCGCGACTCTGTCCGCGCGGAAATCGAACCCCCGTATTTTGTCGCAATAACAATGCCCAATAACTAAACTTTCTTGTTAATGACTTTAAATTCAAATATATTTTCATTAAGCGAACCGATTACGATGATACAAAAACTAAATTTTACTCCGAGATACGCACAATATAGGCTCATTTACGACAGAACATCATAAGTACGAAAACCGTTTTTTCTCAGAAAACGACTTCGAAATGTTTGAATAAAGGCGTTTTTTGAATAATCCGGTTTTCGGACTTAAGACGTTCTTGTCCCAAATGAACGAGTCTATAAAATTCAACCGCATTAAGTCAGTACTTTTTACGTGATGCATAGACAAAAAAAACGACAAACAAATAAACAGACACCATTTCCAAAAATGATCGAAATTGATTGTTAAGTACAATGTAAAAAGTAAAGTACAATGTAAAGTACAATGGTTATCCTTTGGTGTGACACACCAAGTCTACAGATTTATTATATGTATAGAAGATGTAAGTACTAGATCAGAGACGATACTTACAAATATTTTATTACTATAGGAACCCAAAGTTGCATGTTTACACTACGGTGTGAAAGACGGCCACTCCTTTATTTGAAAATTCCTTGGTCCGTGATAAAACAAAATGTCTGCCAGTGACGTTATAAGGTCGTAATTGTCGTGAATATTTTATTTTAAATACTATGATTAAATTCTTGTCTCAAGAAATTTTAGTTTTGCTTCCTTTAGGTACAGACGCCAGCACATCAAGCTACCCGAAACTGCCAAATTTTCCCAATCAACCTTGAACCTAATGCTTTTGCGATAAAGATGAAAATCTATTAAATAAATTTGACGTGTGATCAAATATTTTTTTGGGAGATAGGACTCTATCGTATTGATACAATTTCGACAGGAATGAATAAAGATTCAGGGAGCTGGGTTGTGAACTGGGTGTCTACTGGCGGATAGATAGATATTTTTAGCCAAAAAATGTGCCCGAGAAACGATAGGCTATTACTACCATACCACATTCCCATGTGGTGGTCCCACGTCACCATACCGCATGGGACCTAATACAAGAGGAGAAGCGAAAGTCCTCCTGAAATAGGAGAACACCTCTACTTACACCTTTGGGGATAACGGGCGTGAATGTATGAATATGTATACTAATATGTATGAATGTTTTAGTTAAAATCAAAATATAATTTCTGTACGTACATAGCATGGGTAGTTTTCAGTGCCTGAATATGTAATACCGTACTTAACGCACCCCGCAGTCGTATTGCGTTAAACATTCAACCATGACGTCTGTATTCCCCGAATGAGTAGGCAGAAGTGTACAGTGTTAAGGACCCGTTTATACAACGTTATTTTTAGTAGGTATATACAAAAACCGAGACACCCCAACAAGATTTTCATCAGAACTGCCTAAATATGTGTTTTTTTTTTAAATAAATCTCTAAGTTACACCTTAGTTTATAGTGTGAAATGCCTGAGATGTGCTATGCAGGGGTTGTCTAATACACGGAAACTGACCGAACGGGCCATCTCAAGCCTCAAGGTATCTATTTCCGTCAACTGTTATGGGTAGAAATCTACTGAAACAAAATTGAAATTTATGAAAAAAAAGTGGTGTAAAAATATGTCAATCGATTCTCCTAGTGATTCTGAACAAACTAGTTTCAGGTTCAGTATATATTAAAACTAAGCTCGTATACGCGAGATGCGGTGCGTAAGGGTCTCCCTACACATATTTAACGGACAGTTGAAATACATATAAATATGACGATGAGTGTGAGCGTTCATGCAAAGGTGATTTCCCGAACGTTTTTTAGTTGTAAGTGTTTGTAATGGTATTACTCGGTGGAAAACGCGGCGGAGTGCGCAGCTGATCCTGCGTGTCAATACGGGCCTTGATGACGGTGATGGTCATTGATGACGACATTTTGGCCTCAGGCTTTTCTACAACCGACACACGAGGAGCAGACAGGAGTCCCAGGAGCCAAGACACAAACTGTTACACTTCTAATATAAAATAAACCCGAGATTCAACTTCTCTGGGGTGCATTAAAAGAGCGTTCACGTTTGGTGAAATTTAAATTTGTCCGGCACAGTCTTTGCTGGAGGGCGCGCGACGATCTCCGGCCACCGTAGTGTGTGGCCTGCAGGCAGCGGGTTAGGAGACCCGTCGCCCGATCATGAACAGGCCCGAGGAGGCGGCGCGCAGTGTTCCGTGCGCGCCTCTCAGGAGGACGTGGGGCTATGGCCCACAGTAGGAGACCGAGGCTTGCCGGGGTCGCGGTGCATGCAGCTGCGAATCCCGCGTCCCCGGCCAATGGCCAGGAGAAGGAACACCGTGGGTTTTTAGCCGGTAAGAGTCCGGCATAGCCCTTCGCCTTCCCCGGGCGAAGGGGATCCATGAGGATTATCCCAGGAACAAAAAAAAAGTCATCCTCGCGGACTGGCTAATATTTCCACCACAGCAGTATGAGCTATTTTCGTACAGTTCATACGATAGACGAACATCTCAAAAATCCCCAGAGCAAAACATTATACCTGTGCCCTTCATTTCACCTTATTAAGAGAGTTAACCTCATTTGCAGGGGTCGTAACTAAGTTACGAATACATGAATTGTTTGATCAACTGTAACTCCTGTTTGGAAATAAGGTTAAGAACGACGCTAGGGGTTGAAAATTGTCGTTTTAAAGCCTATTAAACTGGAAAAAGGTCGGTCTAGACGTATAAAGTGCTAACTGGATATCGTAAATTAATTTTTAATTAAACTTTCACCCTTTAGGCTGTTCCTTAAGTCGTCTTTTAGTTACAATGAAAAAGGTAATGAATATAAATAAAAGGTGAAAGCCAAATTGCAAATGATCCTCACAGATCGTCCATATATTTCTGGTCTTATTATTTTGTACGTAAGTAAATATAGTTAGTTACTTAGTCATTGTAACAATGAGCAATCTGTAATGAATGACTATCATCGATATATCAAGGACCCAACTGGTAAACAAAAATGAGAAGGTGAACCAGTGCTATTATAAACATTAAAAGTAAAAGAAGTAGATATTAAGAATAAATAATTATGTTTATGATTAATTACAGTTTCCTCACGTGCAATCTAGAAAAATGCTCGTGAGTAAACAGTAATTAAAAATAAATATGAATGTGTCTCGCAAAAGTTTTTAACAATAGGGACTATTGACTGAAAAAATCTAATTAGTCCGTCAGTTAGAATATCAAAAAATATTTGACCGGTATTTTTTCTTTTGTTACGTAAACCAAAACGGACGAAGATACGACACTTTTAAAATTGACAAAACGTCACAAGCCAGTACAATTTTTACTAGCTTCCGACGTCACAACTCTCGAGTTTTGATCCGTTTTATCTTTCCAAATATTGATATATTTAACAAAAGAAAAAATACGTGTCCATTATTTTGCAAAACTCTAACTGGCGGACTAATTAGATTTGCAATTTATTGATGTTGTCAACATGCCTATTGTGCTGATATACAATAAGTTAAAAAAATCTGGACCCTACTCTACCCCAAGTGTGAGTTGTTAACGTTACTACTGTAGTTGCGTTACGCCAAAAACGTCAAACAAATTTTTAGTTACGCTATTCGCCGCTAGAAGCTCTGCCTAAATTTTCATACATTTTTGGCGTGACGCAACTACAGTACATAGTAACGTAAAAAAACTCACACTTGGGGTACTGTTAGTGTGGCTGGGAAGAATCTAGAACTTGTGCGCAAATCTAAATACCTAGGCACCTGGTTAACTGAGAAATAGGAAAGTAATTTGTAAATAACGCGGATTGAAGTCTCCCTTATCGCTTTCAGTGAGATGAGGAAAATAACCAATCGCAAAATTAACATCCCTTTGCGCTCTCGCCTCGTTCATTGTTACATCTAGCCCATTGTTATATACAGATGCGAGGCTTGGACCATCAAAGGAGATCTCAGAAATTGTACACAGACATTCGAAATGTGGGTACACCGACGTGTGCTGTCACGTAGCTGAGCTCAGAAAGTCACCAATGTCGAGGTCTTAAGACGAATTGGCTAGGACCGCAAGCAAACCGTCAAATAAAGAAAGGTTGCCTACCTTACACACATTTTTCGGCACGATAGGTATGACTTACTGCAACTTATAATGATGGGAAAAGTAGCGGGAAACACGGTGTTAGCCGAAGAAAAAAGTCTCGGTTGAGGAATATTCGCGAGTGGACCGGAGTTACAATTGCTGCTGAGGTTTGCCATCTCGCAAAGGACAGGGAGAAATATTCAGACTTGATGGCCAACCTTCAGTTACTTGAGAGGCACCAGAAGAAGAAGAATAACTTAATCTATTTCATTTTAAGGTAAAGTCCTGACATAGCGGTCATTTCATAAATTGTAGCCGTAAGGAGACTCAATCGAAGAAACGTAAATGACATTATCAAAAATCGTAAAATATCTAAGTATATTATCTAGGTTTTTTTATATTTGATAATCTTTGTATTTTAAGTAGGTTTTTGGGTGCATGAAAAGAGCCTCCACGAGTGACGATACTTCAGTACGTCTGGCGAACCCTGGGCAGTCAGCCCCGCTACCAACCTTGCTGACTGGCTAATCTTTTCACCACAGCATGAACTATTTTTGTATAGCTCGTGCTGACACGAGAGAAGAACATTTTGTAGAGAAATATCAGGACTCATCTTACGGCGAAAAGGGTATAACCTATTCAAGAATTTGATATCACATATTATTTGGAGTGAACATTCTGAACGTAAACTTTCTCTACGACAGGTCGTTCTTAATAAGTGGGGGTTATTAAATCGTGACTGGGTGAAGGCCCATGTCATTATAATTTTCTATTATCTGAAGTACTCTTATCACAATCGACGCGCTGATAATGTTGCAAATTAGAAAATTGCAATCAAACTATCCATGCGCTTTGTCATCGTTGAAAAGTGAACAGCTGTTCACTTTTCGCCTTGAATTGTTTCTATATTGTATATTCTAGAATATACAATATACAAACAATTCAAGGCGAATGAGCCAGCGTCGTTATTATGAAAGGGCTGACTCAATAGACGGTAGGTACAGTTTGAACTGACTTCAAGATAGAACGTTTTGGTAGAAGCCTAATAGGTTGACTAATCAACGACAATGACGACATACAATGACGACATACAATGACGACATACAATGATGATGACAATGAATGCAATAATACTTAGTTGAGATTATATTATTTCATCAACATTTAAAAATATGAGAAATAGTAGGGTTACTATTTCTACCGGCATCGGAAGCATGGTCCAAGTTACAGCGGTGGTCAAGGCTCCAGAGAAAGAAACCTTTGAGCAGAAACTTTTATTTAATTTAATTAGTTTGCAAACAGGCCGAGGGTCGTAAATGATGAGGAGTGGTTCCGTCGCCTTGAATCTACAACCATAAAAAGATTGCTAATGCGTTGCGAATCCTAGAGCCAGAGTTGAAAAGACTCTTGCGACTGTAAATTCATCGACACCAAAGATTTGAGGAAAGAGGTAAGGTCCTTAAAAGTCTCTTGGTCACTGCGACTTGCAATGATCTATTATGATAACTCTAGGCGGCATCCATCCTTACCGGGAATAGGTATGATGATGGTAATTCCCTGGACGAACACTTCCACAAGGAGCTCTTCTATTACTAAACTACTAACTATCATAATTTTCTGACAGAAAGGAAACTTTTTTTTGTTTGGGGAATAGGTCCATCCACAAATTGAGGCGTATAGTAATGAAATGCATGTTGGTTTATTCCTTAAAATCTCTAGATTTCAGTGGTAATATTAGCAAAACGTAATGTAACCTGTGTAATACTGTGAAATACGACAGTCAAAACATGACTCTCACATTAGATTATTGTGACAGTCATGGTACCAGCTTGTAAACGTCCAGTCGTGAATTTGAACGGGTGTAGGCAATATTTGCGTGGACACTACACTAAGCAAATAGGTGATCGAGCCTTTCGTGTCCTTTGGCCTGACAGTTTTCAGACCACACACAGAAGGAAGACGTAGCCTATTCCTTGCCAGGAAACACACATAACATAACATCATGCCTGTACTCTCCGAAGGGTTGGGTAGAAGTGTACAGTACACCCCTCATTTCACCGTTATGTTTAAGTCCCATTTAATAAGGGGCGAGCCTATTGCCATCAACCGGGCACGAATCCAGACTCCGGGCTGCTATTGAGATATTCGACACGGAAAAACCCAATACCAGCTTACCCAACCTGGGTATCAAACCCAAGACCACACGCTCAGAAGTCGCGCTTGCGACCACTAGACCAACGAAGCTGCATACGAGTAATCACACATGATGTGTAAAATGCACTTTTATACATCTAGCTAACTGCACTACTGCAGAATCTCCAACAAAAAAATCCACTTCACGCAAACTTCATCAAACTATTCTAATTGTCACAAAACTTCCCTTGTTAATACTTTGTCGTTCAAAAAAAGTTTTTCATATAAAATCGTCTCCCAAGCGGTTATTTTACGACGGAGGGTAGTCTAGACTGTTTTCAAAATTGTATTAGCTTGTTTATTTTTATATCCCAACTAAACGTTCATTTTGAAGTCTCCTGTGACGTGGGCGCTGGTAAAACTCTGTTATTGTACGTTATTGTCTTTTAAACTTAAATTGTATGTCGTTAAAAGTAGCCCCTGGCGATACACGTTACGTTTGTCGACTTATTATATTAGTTGATAGGGTTATCTACAGTGTGTCCGGCCATGGACTATTTTTTTTTTTCTATTTGACTGCTGTAGGTCGTCCTAGGGGACGGTTTCTACGTAACCGGGCAGTTATTGGCGTGACCTGAAGGGTCTCCAGCCAATGGGGGGAAGTAAAATACTTAACCTAAGCTAACTACTTGTACTACACTAACATCATGACTACCTGCAACAACAGCACTAAGGGCGACCCCTAGTGGGACTCGGACCTCGGCTTAGGGCGTTGCTGGCGTGGACATAGGGGGGGGGAGACAGCTTGATGAGGGCTGAATTATCGGTGTGACTGCGGAGTCTGAAGAGACGACCGGCTCTACGACGGGAGAGCTCGGTGGATCGTGACCGGCGGCGGTGGGGCGTCGCGACGGGCCTCGTCGGCGAGGACGATATGCCGGACGGCGGCGGACGTTGTGTATTGTGCTGGTCGATTTACTCGCCTCCTGGAGGAGGGTTATTTCGTCATCGGGTTCTAAAAGTGTGTGCCTGGGACGGCGAACTTTACTTATGAGAGAGGGACTGTAGTCGGCCGCTGCGGCGACTAGGGGGTTCGGATAGCGGGGCCATGGACTAGCGATATTCTAGGTACTTATATAAGCAACTATTCTAGTACACAAATACACTACACACTAGGGTCCAATCCACTTCTCCGCTATTTGGCAGCCATTTTGTTTTTTTTGTTGAGATATTTTATACAACTGTATGTCTTTATGTGAACCAATTGTATCGTAATGTAAACGATAGACTTGTTGCCCTCCGAATAAGCCTACTTTGATCTCAGTAGGACCAAAACTTTGAGAGATATGACTTTTTTTGTACACACGTACAGAATATCTCAACAAAAAAATGGAAGTGGATTGGACCCTCTGTAGTGTATTTGTGTACTAGAATAGTTGTTATACATATAAGTACCTAGAATATCGCTAGTCCATGACCGGACACATTGTATAGACAAATAACCTGTACTTTCTTGTTTTATTGTTTTCTTCATCTTATTCGTTTCGCTCTTGTTAGAGCGGTCGTGGTTGTCATTTAACACTATGACTTAGAGCCCCCGCCGACCAAAGACTTTCTACCTCCGATAGTTTGGTTAGTTGGCCCAGTGTGCGTGCTAGGAGCCCAACTACACCAAACTATCGGCCGATAGAAAGTCTGTGGTCTGCGGGGGCTCTTAGGGCTCATTTACAAGGGCTCCGTCATTGACGATTTGTCATAAAACACGATACGTCATGTCGGATGGACGTTCACATTGCGTACGGAATCGTGTTTTATCAAGATTCGGCAAAATATCCGAATTGATGTTCACATTCCTTTCGTGATTCAGAGTTTACGTAAAACGTCTTGGATGAACTATCGATGTTTTTTAAAAGACTATACGTGATTTAAGACGTATCCGACATTTTTCACGATTCGTTATGCGTGTGAACACGGGCATTTACAAAATAAAGACGCCGTCAAAAAAATTATACGAATCGTGAAAAAAGACGGTTCGTCAAAAAAACGAATTGAATGTATACTTTTTTTTAATTTTTAATTATTACTTTTCCTTTATTTGCATAATTTTATTTTTTATTGTAAAAATTATTATGATTTTCTTTCTAAAGACTCAATTAATTTATTCACCTGACAGACAGAACTGTGTTTCTGGGGAGTTTGTTGCGCCGTTTCTTCTTCACAGCATAAACACTAGGAAACGGTGAAGGGAGGGCTTTTTTGTGGGCTGTCTATTGTTAAATTGACTTTCAAAAGGAACTAAGTAATTCTAGTCTTTTTTGAATAAATGAGTTTTGAGTTTGAGTTACTCGTGGTGGCTTTTTTCATGCACCTCATTTTCCATATAATCCTCCCCTGTGCAATATTATTAAGCATTCATGACTGAAATTGCTCTCGCTCTATTCTGTATCATACATAACCATAACCATAATTCCATATACCCATGTATTATATGCTAATTTCATGTATAATATCGTTAAACAGAATTAATTATCTCTCCTGAATCGTTTATTGTAATATGGTTGTTACAGTTAATTGATAGGTTGGTGTTCAACCGAGTACAGCTATTATCTATAAGCTGAATAAAGTAGCACATAATACATGCGATACTGTACTCTAGTTCAAGCTTTAAAAGCTTAAAATTGATTGCATCAAAAGTAAAGTTCAATAACGTCAACATCAGCGCTAAACTAATTATATACTAATAATAGCCGTGATTATATTTTGTATGTAATGTATCTAAACACACTATGCCGAAGGTACGCCTGCATTGCTGTTTGAATTACTGACGACACATTATGCCGAAATTACGTTACGTTATAGCGTACCGAACTTCGGTCGGGCGTAAGTTCAGCGACAACGTATTCTGTAGAATACACATTATAAGCGACCGAAGTTCGGTTCGATTGCCGACAAAGATCCGGGGCGGGGAGCAACGGGAGGCAGGCATGCCCGCGATCCGCGTGTCCGCCCACAAGTTTGCGCAACTGAATTTCTGTCGCGTAAGTTCGGCACTTATGGTGTGTCATATCAGCCGAATACGTTGGAACGTAAAATCAGCCGCAGAACTTCGGTCGCGTACCTTCGGCATAGTGTGTTTTGATACTAATAAATCACTGAAAGATTGCAAATAGAACGCAGTTGATGTTGTCACAAAATTACCGATGCTAAAAATGTCGCGAGTACGGCGCGGCGGCACTTAGTTGGGAATATGTTATAATAATTGCATAATTGCATAATGAAGGCGAACGAATGGGATTTCGCAGGTGGACACCGAACGCTCGGTCGCCTTCGCTGTTGTGTCCACTCAGAGCGAACCTTTGATGTTCCGACGCGACACACCGCGGGGAACGACCGAACGCAGTCGTAAGCCTTCGTGCGCATTCGCTCGCCTTCGCTGAACTGTCCACACCAACTCGTTCGGGTTCATTCGGTTGGTCTCACAAAACATCATAATGTACAGACGCCAGCAGGTCAAACTACCCGAAACCACAGTCTACCTATATCTTACTCCTTACAGTCGGTCAACGTAGAACATTGTCGCAGAGCTCATGCGGGGGGTTGCGGGGTGAAGGGGCGGAGGTTATGTCCCGAGTAGCCATACTGCATACTTGGGACATGACCTCCGCCCCTAAATAATTTTGACATTTCATAGGACCTATCAAATGTATGTGCGTTAACCCCTTAGAATAAGTACTAAAGCATAGAAGCCGCCTCAGTACTTGAAAAACGTACAGGGGCATCTGTCAAATAAGAGCAATTTCGAGATTTTGAGCCAAAGCCTAGCTACCAAATTAAATTGCCCGCCACTAGTACCCCCTGTCAGACGGCAACGACATTTTAAATTTTGTCGTATAATACTTGTGTCAGTGGCGCGGTGATTTGAAAAAATATTTTAGTCTAGAATTTATATTTAATTAATTGTGTTTTGTATATGTGCACATTGTTCTTATAAATAAGAGTGTGCGCTACGTCCTGAATAGTAAAAAAATGTAAATCTCGCAAGGGATGTACAAAAAATCAAAGTGAAAATATCAGTTTCCTCAAGTACGTAGTATTTTTATGTTTATTCATAGATTTTCCTTTAAATATATTTCATTATACATTAAATAAGTAAAAGTAAGACATTACCTTTTAGAAGAAGTAAAATAAATAAGTATAAACTATCTAAATCTTATCTATTTATCAATATGAATATTCGCCAAAGAAATTATTAAAGGGGTGCGAAAATTGTATCGATAAATCTATCGACAACGTGATTTTTGTGTTAGGTTTAATTAATTAGGTACCTATTTATACTTTTTTTTTCATTTAAGTTTCCCTGTGACGAATATTTTCGAAATAAATTGATTGCCGTGGTAGCTCACGAAATTGGTTGGGTTCCAAGAAAGCACCACAGAATTTGCTCCAGCCATTTCACTTTATCTTCTTTTACTCGTTCTGGCAAATGGCGGAGACTGAAGGAGGACTCTATACCAACATTATACCTTCAATCTAAATTTAAAAGCCTAAGTTCTTATTGAATTGCATGTCTACAGGAAATAAAAGAATTCGAGTAATTTCTTTAAAAAAAATTGGGACAGATTAACCCCGCACTGGATTTAGCTTGATTGAAAATAAAAAAATAAAAATCTTTTTTTTCTTGCAACATTACGTTCGACATCTTCTTTCGGCCATTCATACAATAGACTATTTCAGATAATATTTCATTGTCTTGTTTATCTTTAAAATAAATGCTGTTAATACAGTCGTAATCTTCAAGCCTGATAGATTAGGAGAACAGTGAATCTAAACAAAATTAATGTAGGTATTAAATAAACGATGATTAACTTACTTCTCAATCAGTTTGCATTTGGTGCCACTAAATTTTACACCTCTTTACCGTAATTATCTGTAAAATCTTGTATTTTTAGGGATGCCGTTTTTTTATAGATAGAGTGATTCAAGAGGAAGGTTTTAAGCTATTAAACGTACACGTGCGAAGCCGGGGCGGGTTGCTAGTTATATATAAAACAATCATTATTTTGTTTAAAATTTCCAGCGCCTCGAAATAGACAACTTACCTGAGACCACGTGGCGCCGTTCTAGTGACAGAAAAAAACGTGCATGTCCAAGTACATTACAAGGAATACTCAATAATAATGTATTTAACTTTTGTGAAGCTTTTAGTAATTGCAAATTAAATAATAGACATTTATACTTAAACGATGACTTTATTTATTGATAGCGATAATAACAGGACCAGTCGAAATGATGATGCTCGGGAGAGGCCTACGTCCAGCAGTGGGCATCTTTCGGCTGAATAATAATGATATTATGACTTTACTTTTGTCATTATAACTTTCTAAGAAGTAAGTATTTAAATGTACTATGGCAATATCCGGCATGTTAACACAATCATAGTCACCTTCTTTCGGTCTTACAATACCACTTCAGATATTTCGTAATATACATTATACGATGACTTTATTTTATCGATAGCTATAGTCTAATAGTGTGAATACCCTCATCCCTAGTCTCTGTACAAAAGGTTACAAAATTAATTTTTACGGCCTGTCAAAAGTTTATCTTTCCCGCTCTGACAACAGCGAGTCCGCCATATGAGTAAATAGCATGGCTATATTTTGATTCGTTTATGCTAAGTAGCGCTCCTTCTATGCTTTAGTACTTATTCTAAGGTTAACCCACTGTATGTAGTAAGTAGGTACACTGTGCCGAAACTGTCAAATTTTCCCAATCAAGCTTGAACCTAATGCTTTCGCGATAAAGATGAAAATCTATTAAAGAAATTTGATAGATTGTAGTAGCTTGATGTGCTGGCGTCTGTACTTCAGATTTAATTATTTTCACTCAATATAGTACTCTATATTAGTATTAATAATTAATCTACAGTTATTCATGTCAAGACCAGTACTCCGTTAGTGTGATATTGAAATGAAAATCTTTTACCTCGAAATGAAGTATCTTACGCTTTATTTGTGAACTTCATGCTGATAAGGGATCTAAGGATAAATATCAATCTGGACGAACCTACGATCCGGTTAATGTCAAATGACAAACCCAAGCTAGATGGACCAACGACATAAATGAAGAAGATAGCTATGATAGAATTGATGCGGAGAGTAGAAGACCGAGTGTTTTAGAGCAACTAAAGTGCAGGCCACACAGAAGAAACGTCGAAGACGAGGCAAGGACCCGTTGCAATAAGGCGCAGACGACCAAGCGTGTCGTATCCACGCGGCGCCTCTGTACGTTTTGCATCGCGACGCTTCCATACACTTAGTATGAAAGTACATTAAAGAGGCGCCGACGTATCTTCTGTGTGGCCTGCATCTGACAGAGGCCTTTATCCAGTAAGCTGAGTTTCGGCTTAATGCTAGACTTAAGGTCATGGCACATTAAACCGGCACCGCACCGCTGCAGCACGGCGTCGCCTCGAATATAGGCTACGGCTAACCGCCAGCGCGCTGAATACGCGTCGTCCGCGAGGTGCAAGCCCGCAGTACGCGCGCCGGCCGCGAGGTGCAAGCTTGCTGTCACCGCAAACACAGTAATTATATTATGGCATTTGTGAAAGGAGCGCGGGCGACGGCGCAACGACGTTGTTTTGCTGGCGACTCGGAGTCGGCGCGCAGTAAGCACACGGTCCGCTCGCTCACAGCGCGCGGGCTTCGAGTTGAGTTGTATGATAGCGACAAGCGCGCTGACTGCTCGCCATTGGCTTTTTCATGTTGATATTATGAAATACTTATACGACACGATTTAATGCTCTAATTTGAATGACAAGTTAATTGCTGGGTTGGAGCGGTGCCGTTGCGGTACGTTGGTACAGTGTGCCATGAACTTAAGGTCCCTCACCTGCTGAGATTAGGTTGATATGAATTGGAAAAACACTGGGTTCGAAAAACAAAATTCTTCTATCGCGCTATCAAAAGAAAAATTGTGGAGCAATTGTTGACGCTCGGTTGGTGATACTTCTATGATTACCAACTCACTTTCTTTACTTCAAGTACCTTTTAACGTAGTTCCGTACGCTCATTATAATTTTATTTTGTAAACAAAGTGAATTATCGTCGAGCTCTTTAATCATAAACAAAATTTGACATTAATTAGTCTTCCAGTGATGACGTAGGTTTTCACAAAACGAATTCTTGCTAGGGAAAACCCTCGCACGAAAAAGATAACTCAAAGACTACAACTTGACAATTCAACGAAATTCATTTTGCTTTCCGTACTGCGCATGAAAATGATATCTATGTTGTGTGAACAAATAATATCAAGTATATGTTTACATTTTCCTTGTAGCTTGCACGTGGCATTTCGCGTAGGTGACGTTTTGTGTAATAACACAATGTAATGAAAGTAATAACTTTCGTGACTCTTTGATATTTATGACTGTTTACTGTTTTATTTACGTGCATGTTCCGGGATTGCCAGACTTGTTTTGGACCCAAAAATGGTATGTCTACACCAGTGCACTTTCGTGTTCATCTTGCGCTTTCAACTTTCAATTCCTCTTGCGTCAAGCGCATGCAATATTGATTGCCATAAGACGCATGTAGCTTATCGTCTACACCAGTGCGCCTCGGTCAGTCGTCAGTCGACATACATAGACGGATTAGCGTGCGCTAGGGGCATGCGCTTTTGTCGAACTAGTATTAAGGCATGCGCTATTGCATGCGCTATGGCGCTTCACGCATGCCTCAGACGAAGACGCAAGATAAACATGAAAGCGCACTGGTGTAGACATAGTATAGGCATTGCAATCACTAATTTTAAAGTATAGTTCTACAGCTGCGTGGCTGCCGAGCATGAGCTATTGGCCTCAATTTTCAGGTTCAAAAAAGCTTTTACTGTAACAAAATTCCCAGTAGAACCGTGAATGTTGGAAAGGTGCCCGATAAATGACAATTGGTTCGACCCCGCTATTGGCAAAAAAGGTACAACGATAGACTTCTGCCATGCCTTTCGGGAAACAGGGTGGTTGACGTGTACATGTCAGTATAATAGGTATACAGAAAAATGCTCGGCACAATGTATTAATAAATCTACTTTCGTGTTCGTTAATGAAAGTGTCATCGTCATGTTGTTCACAATCCCTTTGGGAATCAACTTTGTACTGTGTTGTTTTCGTAAAACGAAACAGGAAACGACCGCTATTTAGCATTTTTATTAAAGTAATAATTTAAAATAAAATGAAAACAATGTTTTGTTTGTTTTAGAGAGAAAATGGACAGCATGCGAGCCCATGTCTGCTTTATAGCTAGTCTAAAGCCTCTACAGATTTTTATTTACCAATAAATAGTATCTACTTGTAACAAATAAAATATTATAGTAAAATAAAACTAAAGTAAAGTAAAATTCTAATAATTTATTTGCAGATATGGGTAGACAATATAATTATGTAATATAAATACATAGATGTAAAATAATCATATAGGTACATACCATTCAGATCTACACCAAATTTAAATGAGACCTGAGTACAGTACCCCAAGTGTGAGTTTATTTCGTTAACTACTGTAGTTGTGTCACGCCAAAAATGTATGAAAATTTAGGCTGCGCCTCTAGGCGCACCGTTCAATTAACGCGCGAATAGTAGTTAGTGAACGGTGCGCCTAGAGACGCAGCCTAAATTTTCATACATTTTTGTCGTTACGCAGCTACAGTAGTTAACGAAAAAAACTCACACTTGGGGTACTGGTCAAACAAAAAAGAATCATTAGAAGCAGTTTACAGTAGGCGACGATATAATAGCTGAACAAACTTACAAAAAAAACAATTCCAATTGAGACACCTCTTTTTTATGATCTATTCCACCTAGAGCACCCGTCCGAATGGCACCTGCGCGAATAGCAACTAGCCTAGTCCACGAAAGGCAACTTTCAATATTTTTGGCAGGTGCCCTTCGTAGATTCAATTTTTTTTTTACATTTTTGTCCACGAAGAGCACCTATGACTCAGCAGCCTAGTGCTGGGATGTATTTATTTTTCAGGACGTTATTAAATGAAAGATATCGATAAAAATCACTAGAACGTTTATAAAATACACATACTTACGTACAGTCAAAAAAAGAGATAAGTATACAGGCAACTTATTACATTCGTATTTTAACAGAGTTGTAGCTGTGTTGATTTGCCAAGTCTGTGCCATTCGGACGGGTGTTCTAGGTGCATTACCTCCTTTTTTTGGAAGTGGGATAAACAACTGTAGTGTTTCAGCAAATAAATTCGAGTAGTGTCGGAAAAACAAAGTTTCTTACACCCGTCAATTGTTTTTGAAGTGTCGTCTCATGATTACTGGTCACACAATACTCTAGTGCTTATCTATTACCTAAGTTAGTTTTATATAAGGGCGACATTGAGTGCGTAGTACAGAAGTGTGGAAGCACCAACTTTAATTACACGTTTACTTTTATAAACATGTTAAACAAAATTATTTTCATCTGTCTGTTTTTCGGAGCTTATGGTAAGTCAATTTCAAAATTCATTCATTCAAAACTAGAGGTCTCTCGCGGCTTCGCCCGCGTGGATGTCGTTTATCGCGTATTCTGTATTTTTTGGAATAATAAAATTCAATCATGATTTGAAAGATACGTGGTGCCATCTATTATCATTTTGGACATCACGGCTCATCTTCCGTGTGGAAGATGTCCGGTCCTTTGGAAGGCATACACGGGGACACAGGTCCAACGCGCAGAGGCCCCTTTGAGAGCTTTAATCTAAAATGGGGTGGGGCACCAACCCGGGACTATCCACGGCTGCACTATTGGAGTACAGTCATGGACCGTCCCAGGTGGGTGCAAAACTATTGTGAAATATGGTAAAAATAAAACTGGTCTATGGGAGGGGGTGTTAATCATTATTGTTGTTTTCCTCGGGAACAGTACTTTCTTTCGGGATGAACGGTACCCTATGTCCGTTTCTGTACACCTGACAACGTATATGCAAAATTTCAGGATGATCGGTTCAGTGGTTTAGTCGTGAAAAGGTAACAAACAAACAAACTTACTTTCGCATTTATAATATTAAAAGTTAGGATAGACTAGAATCACTTACTTTTTTTAACGTAATGTTACACGATAGTCCAAGACCAAATCGGTCCCCAAAAACGCCCACCCTTCACAGCGTAGCGTTTATGCTGTGAAGAAGAAATGGCGCAACAAACACTCAAGCAATACAGTAATCTGTCAGGTGAATAAGTTAATTTAGTATATATGTTTAAACGAGTACAGGGTTATTTGTAAAACACCAACAACCTCTTAAGGGGTCATTCTTAGGCTTGCCAACCTTTATGTATAAATTTACCGGGACTTTGGCAATCAAAGTGCGGGACGTGGCAAAAAAAGCGGGACCCAACTATCAAGGTACAGGAAGGCGAAAATATTATTAGAAATATTTTTTTGGTTCGTTCGACGCGAGACTCGCGGTCGCGATCACCACTCCTCTAGCTAAACAAAACATGCGTTCACTAAATTCCGACTTCTGGCCGAATGTTCAGCCGCAGGTACGACAAAACGGGACAATTGACGTCCCGCACGCGTCTTTCGCGGGACGCATCCTCTAAGGCTCTAGAAACGGGACGTCCCGGCTCTCGCGGGACGGTTGGCAAGCCTAGTCATTGTACTCATCAATATGAATAGCTTTTACTAGGGGACCAAAACAGAAATCGCGAAAAATAAACAGCTGTTCCCTACATTTATGTTCGCATAACTCGTCAAAATGTAGGGAAAAGCTGTTGTTTTTTTCGCGATTTCTGGTTTGGTCCCATAGTAAAAGTTATTCACAATGATGAGTACAATGACCCCTTAAGAGGTTGTTGGAGTTTTACAAATAACCCTGTATACAAAAAAAAACATAATATAAATTATTACAATAAAAATAATTAACCAACTAGTAAGCTGGCGAGTCACCGTCTGCCAAAACTTTTCAATTTTAATCTTGAAAGGCAGACGCCGTTTTCTTCCAGCAATAGAAGTTATCCAGTCCACATAACACCCCTTCCCATAGACCAGATATTTTTCACCATATTTTACAATAGTCTTGCACCCACCTGGGACGGTCCATGACTGTACTCCAATAGTGCAGCCGTGGATAGTCCCCGGTTAGTGCCCCACCCCATTTTAGATTAAAGTTCTCAAAGGGGCCTCTGCGCGTTGGTCCTGTGTCCCCCCGTATGCCTTCTAAAGGACCGGACATCTTCCACACGGAAGATGAGCCGTGATTCCAAAGAGATTACAATAATAAAATTACTTATAAAAAACAAGGACGATAAAAAAATAAAGAAATCAATCCTAACTTCCTAACTAATATTATAAATGCGAAAATAAGTTTGTTTGTTTGTTACCTTTTCACGCCTAAACCACACAACCGATCATCCTGAAATTTTGCATATACGTTGTCAGGTGTACAGAGACGGACATAGGGTACCTTACATCCCGAAAAAAGTACAGTTCCCGAGGAAAACAACAATAACGTTCATAGATGGCGCCACGTGTCTTTCAAATCACAATTGAATTATATTATTATAGAAACTTTAGTAGTGTGTTAAGAGTATTTTTGAGCTTAATTAACGCGAGCGAAACCACGGGCAAAAACTGTATAAGTAAGTAATTCGTGGGTAATATTATAATTTATTATGGTCTGATTGGTATTAATTACGAACCGAAATTCCCTGGAAACCTTTAATTTACCATTTACCAGATATTAATTACTGACCATGTGTGGGGTATTAAAGGTTATTTTTACATTACACGTGCATGCTGCGGCCCACACTAGCTTTTATTTATATTTTTTCTCGTAGTGCCCTCGAAACGGCTTATTTTCGAGCTTTTGACTATGTTTTTCCAGCTATTTCGAGCGCTCTTTACAGTCAGATTATTTTTCATTGATTTTTATTTCGGAAGCTTTGTCTCTGAGCAAACACAACGCTTCATGAGAACAAACACAAAAATTACTAAAACGCTTTCATACTTATACAAAAGTTTAGCTTCTTCCAGTAACAAACAAGCTCAAATACTGTTACAGAAACTAACATCAAAAACCATGTATTAACCAAAAATATTTTATTATTTATACAGTTTATTAATTCCAAGGCTCTCAAGCGGTAGTGATAATATCGGTATTAATATCGGTTAACAAAGATTTTTAACGGTTTCGTATAGTGTTTCAGAACGAAACTGATAATCATTTTATCATATAACCGAAATAAACCAGTGTTACAGCGGTTACGCACTGCATCCGATCCGAATCCGTGAAAATACGTTCCGAAGTAGCTATAGAACTATTTGTATGGTAGTTTACGTACTACATCCGGCATCCGTCATCCGATTTCTATCCGTCATCCGTGATTTTCTAATTCGGAAGAACAAATGACGGACCGAAGTAACCGTAGTACTGTTTGTATGAACGCTTTCGCATTACCTCGGATTCAAATCAGACGCCAAACGGATATGCCAAAGATGGCCCCTGAATTGTTTGAATTTGAATCAGAGATCGGAATAGTGCGTAAGCAACATCCGAATTCGGTCCGAGACTTTTACTCTAGATCGGTATTTTCACGGATTTGGATCGGATGCAGTGCGTAAAGCAACATCCGAATTCGGTCCGAGTTTTTATATCCGTATTTTCACGGATTCGGATCGGATGCAGTGCGTAATCGCTCTAACTCAACGCAACGGATAGCTGTCGACCTGCGTTAACAACTTGTTAATAACAAGTTTCAGAGCCATTTCAAGGATAAAATACCAGTTAATGAACGCTAAACTTAAAGAGAACTTTATTTCAGAATAACGCTCAATTTACCGGTTAACAAAAACGAAATCTTACCGGTTTTGAAAATTTAACCGGTTTCCGAGCCTTGATTTATTAATTAAATACTGCTTGAAAACAACTGAAGATTATATACCAAGTTTAACAACGTAAACAAAACGAAATAGGACATTTGCCATTTTATTCATTTTAGAACATTGTTACTGTTCCTATTGTGTGTGATCCCATCATCCCTCCGTTTTTGCCCGCTGTTCACGTTTCCATTTGACTGACAACAATATTAATGAGGTCTACTGTTTGTCTTCGAACCGGTACTTCATTGTAAATAAGTAAATTATCTGATTCTTGCTGGTTGGACGACAATAAGAGGTACAAAGGACTGTCGCTAATCATGATTTGAGTTTCATTAATGGATTTTATTTTGTATCTTCCTGCAATCAGGCGTGATTTTCTTTACGAAGCTAGCAGAGTTTAAGATTTATATGTACCACAATTGCAACTTGGGAGAGAAATATGTCCAGAAGTAGATTGGCTGAGTAGATATATTTTTTTGACTTAAAATTTTCATTTGTTTTATTGTTATCTACGGCCGATTAATAACTGATCTCATTCCAACGTATTTGGATTGATGTAGGTTTTTGACAGAAATTCAATATTTATGTACTTAAGTATCATTGAATCGTCAATCATCCATAGATTTTAGATCGCATCGATTATTCATACCGATCTAGAATCAAGACTCATATGAAATGAGTCATAAGTCATTAAATGAAACTTTCAAATCAAGATCTAGAATGTTCCTTAACCTTATTTTTTCAGGTTCCATTCTACAAACACCTGATTTGTCACAGTCACTACCCGCTGTGGAGGCTGCAGTTCCATTCGAACTTCCAGGGGAGTTCAATCTGCCAGAATCACGTATCGTGGGTGGAGTGGCAGCCCCAGAAGGGGGGGTACCTTACCAGGCGTCGTTGAGGAGCTTGTTTAATTCGCACTTCTGTGGTGGATCGATCCTGAACAAACGATGGGTGCTGACAGCTGCTCATTGTACTGTGGGGTGAGAAGCTTTTAATGTCTTCTTTTGTTAAAAACATGTTGATTGCATCTTATGCAGTGTACTCACCTAGCTTATGATCTCGATACCGCTAAAAACCGAATGTAACCGAATTCATTCTATACAAAATTTGGGTAAATTTAACAAATGACGAACGTTCGTTGGCGTTTGTTTACCTTCGTTAGCTAGATGTGGACACTGCATTAAAGGCGAACTCACACACATTATACTTTGTAAAATATAACTTGATTCCTGTGACAGTTGTCAAAATGACATGCAATCTAAGGCATTACGCGTAATTAATGTGTAAATTATGTAATTTTTTTATTTATAATGTGTGGCATCATAGTAAATGACAACATTTTAACGTTAAAAACGGAAATTATTATCGAGACGCTTATTCAAAATTATGTTGTTGGTTGAGATGACAGCTGTCACAGGTATCAAGCTATATTTTACAAAGTATAGTAACGTCATCAAGTCACCGATCAATCACGTCAACGTTAAGATACGTGACATGGTGTAGGTATATGTGTTACGGGTAATAGCCGAAGTGTGGCTACACCTAGTTTTAGCCGGGTACAACTAGGTGCAGCCGGCCACATGCGGTTAAACTTAGATGTATCCTACTTATCTTCGGTTAGAACTAGGTTTACCCTTCATCATAGCAGGTAGAATTAGGTGCAGCCGCACACCGGTGGTTAAGGGGAACCCTGACACGGATAGGTTAGGTTCGAAGGGGATGACGGGGGCTAGTGACCGAGCGAAGCGAGCAAACGAAGCGCCCGTCATCCCCTTCGTGTTAGGTTACTTTAAACCCTGCAGACAGAAATAAGAGCCCGTCGACTTAAGCTACACCTAGTTCTAACCAACTGCTATTGGTTGCACCTAGTTGTACCCGGGTAAACCTAGGTGTAACCACAATTCGGCTTTCACCCGTAACATATGCATAGGTTTCTATGTTTCGTTCGCGACCATAAGCATTTTAACGTGCAGATAACTTTGACAGCGACGCGCTAACCGTGTCGGTGAGTGATGTGTGTGGCCGACGTCCACTCAGACTCAGACACACACACAGACTTCTATAGAACTATAATTGTTGACGAGACTGATCGGTCACATGATGTGATCTGTGACCTTAATTCGGTCCTAGCGTTTGACGGTCGTTTTCAATAATTTATCTATCGACGGTTTGGTCTACTAGAGATATGAGATAAGCTTCATAGAAGTTATGTCAAATTACTATCTCTAGTCAGGGAAACCGCCGATGGACAGGTTATTGAAAATGACCGTTGATCAATGATCAGATGATCACCAATGTTAAGTTTTCTTAAGGTGTATGTGCACAGAGCACTTTTTTTTTATTATCATATCCTTTGCCTACAATAACCTTGTATAGCATGTTGTACATGGAAAGCAGGGTTTTTGCAGTTTAGGCGGGACTAAAGAAAAACATAAAATCATGTAATCGTAAATCAGTTCTCTATGGTGTCCTAGAACATAGTTAATTAAATGCTATAAACACAATAGTTAAGCTAGATTATTGTATATTATACTAAACACATTTTCTCGCTGCAGGCGGGGTCTTAAATCACTCTTTATTGTTTATTAATCGCGTTTTGTTGTTTGTTTTATTCACGCCTACACGTTTTATTGCCGCACCTGCAGCAAAAAAATCTGTTTAGAATACATTTTCCGTAATTGATTTTACATTGCATTACCATAGCAGAATGCATGTTTTGGGACTCCAAAAAATCTTTGTAACACGCTATAAAAACAACGTACCTAACTCAAAACGGCTTGTATTAAAATATAACAACAAAATACTTAAATCATCAAAATTATAATCACTTAAAAAGTACAAGAGACCATATTTCACGGACAAAAAGGAACGACGGTTAATTCAATATCCTACAAAGGTTGTCCCTTAAGGAAAACCAGGATCGTAAAGGTTGGCTCACATTAGTAAACTTCACATCTCTGTATACTTTACATTTATTTAATTAATCTATTGATTAGTCTTTTCGATTAAAAATAGATATTACGAACGTCAGATAACTTAAACCGAGAATAAAGAAATTTTGAGAACATAATCTTATAAAAATGAATCCCTATTTCCCTTGGTCACGGCATCACGCGTGAGAGCAGGACCGATTTCGCAAAAAAATTTTTGCTGTAGGTATTCGTAATTGTCAGGAGAAGGTTCGTATGGAAGAAAATTTTGATATTTAAAAAAAAACGATACTGTCATAGTATGTCCATATTCTTCATTTGTTTACCGCATGCATGAAAATGGTTGTAACTTTGTGTTACTATTTTGATTTTGTTTCTGAAGGTAGGTAGTAGGTAGGTAGTAAGTAGGAAAAAGTGCATTGCAACGCATGCCGAGTACAGCTAGTCATATATATTTATTAGTCTCTGTATAGTTTACTTATAGGTATAATAATAATAATAATAATTCCATTTATTTCAGACTACAAGATCCATATATTTGTTAGTAAGTACTTAAGAGCTATGTTAGTGACAAAAACTTAATTAAACATACTTTTATTTACATAATTTGGCAACGTGAAGCGATATCCAATGCCTCAAAATTGGACAGTCAAGCTTGTCCGCCAGTACCTTTAGGATGCTGTTGGTGCTTGTTCTGACACGGTGTAGAATTGATGCAGCTCTCTTTCTCATGATGGCATGAAAACCATCCGTGCGTGCCTCCGCAAACATGCCGGATGCACTGCAAAACCTTGGCAAACCCAACAGCATCCTAAATACATTATTGTATTGAACACGGAGCATGTTGAGTGCTCCCTGGGTACAGTTGACCCATAGGCTGCATGTATAAAATGATTGGCAGTATGCCTTGAATAGAGTCACTTTTACCTCCTTGGTACAGTACGCGAACCTACGAGCCAACATGTTCCCACGGACAGCCAACGCCCTCCGTTCCCTCTCAATATCGACGTCATCTGTGAGGTCCTCCGAGACCCAGTGACCCAAGTATTTGAATTGCGAAACTCTTTTTAGTGGCACTCCATATAGCCACACAGGAGGTACTACTGTCACCTTATGCTCACGCGGCTGGAAAACTAAGAGTTCGCTCTTTTTCTTTTGCGCGCTTATAATGTCCGACAGGACCAAATATGTTATCAAAAGGACCAAATATGTGAGGAGACCAAGTCTGAAAATTTAAATAAAATGACATGCAATTGCCATGCCAGCGACGCACTATTGGGATTCCATTACGATTGTGACAGATTGGCAATTCTGCTAAAACTTTAATGTTTACCATTGAAGTACAGAATAGTTCAATAGTATTTGAATGACAGTTCAATGGAAAGTCAGGAGAAAATTACTGGTCTATAATAACTATCAGAATACCAAATGTCTATATCCAAACACTATGGACACATTATTAAAGCATTCGTAAATTAACTGACTTGGGGCTCAAAACCAGGATTAGTGGATGTAGGTTCTTATAATTAAAATTAAGAATCGTGATTAACTTGTAAAAAAAAACAAATCACGTGAGGAACAACCCTAACTCCATGTAGGCACAATTTCGCGATCAAAATAATCACAAAAGGAAAATTTAACAAACGTTAAACCCGGGACCTTAGCCGAGGGACCTCTGAGGTGTGTCAAGGTCCTTTTATTATGAAATATGATCTCGAAAACCTGAAAGTAGATGAAAAAAAATGTAATCAATCCATGTTTCGAATACGTCAACCAAAGGAAAAAAAAATCGTCGATTTTCGTTAACATGTAACTTTTGCAGGAGGTGTGTAGGTAGACTATACCACATTCAAAGGAGCTTGAGACAACATGCAAACAAAATACTACCCGCTCTAAAATTATCGCTGTTGTATTTCTTGTAATTGACACCTCCGGACAAAGGTTTTTTTTTTGATAAAACGTTGCCCCACACTCCTTTCCCCATTTCTCCTGTATCGTGGGTGCGTTTACAGACACAAATCTCACATACACAAACGCCCAGACCCGAAACAACCATTTGTAGGTCATTCAAATTTTTGTTCCGTGTGGGAATCGAACCCACGACCCGTAGCACAGAAGCCAATCGCATAGCCACTGCACAAAACGTGTCCTCAAAAATTTGTCAATTATTCGAAAAGCGGGTAGTTCTTTGTTGACATTTTATCTCATGCTTTAATGAATATGGTAAAGGTACCTAGGTAGACTAGACTTTAATCATTAAAGTCTAGTCTACAGTTTAATGACTCCAAGATTCGGCACTTCTTCTTAGCGTGTCGATGACAATCTACACCATGTCGGCCCAGAACTCAGCAATGAGTTTAGCACTATCCGTAGTGTCCATTAGTTCTTGTGGCGTACAGGTAACAGGGCAGGCGGGGCATAATGTTAAGTGCGCCATAGTTTGCGGAACGGCACTAGTTAGATATATATATATAGATATATAATAATGATAAAGCTTGTATACACCGTGTGCCCGAAGTACCCGAAAGATTTTAACCACGTCTTTCTGATGGTATTATGAGTCAAATGTTATATCAACGAAAGTGCAATTTCAGCCATTTGTTACTGTTATTTTTTTTTGTTTTTCGGTACGGTACCTACTTAATAAATCAATTAACTTTAGTACTTCCTTGTAAACAATACCTTAGGTTGAACTGGCAACATTTGTAAATTATCGTGTGAGTGTATAAGAAACTTCTCACTTCACAGTCCTCCCCGGCAAATAAGACATATGGCTAGAAGGGTATGGTATGACCAAAGTCGCAACGCAGCATTCCTAGGACTTGTTACTATAGAAATTTTTCGAGTTGTGAATTTCCTTAAATAATGAATATTTCGAAAATTAAACTTTATTCAACAAATTACTCTATCCTAGCTTTTCTTCTCCAATTAGGCATCGGAATCGAAGGTTAAAATCTTTCGGGTACCTCGGGCCCACGGTACACCGTAATTATGCGTACTGCTATTTTTACACTTAAGTTATAAGGTGCTCCCACACCGCTGTTAAAAATGTTTACAAACATTAGTAAACATTTTCTAACATACGTAAATAAAAAAATATCTGCAAAAAATCTATTAAAATTCTATATTAGATAGATTAGATTTATTACTATCTGATATTTTTATCTTTTCCTAACATTTGTTCGTGTTAGAAAATGTTTGTAAACATTTTTAACAGCAGTGTGGGAGCACCAATACTTACATAACATAAGTGTAAAAATAGCAATACGCATAATTAAAGATAACAAAAAAAAAACATTCATGTCTTCTGGAGATTTCTTTTAGAAATAAGCATTGCTTTTGTACGCTATGGTCCTGATTAATTTAGGTACTTTTAATAAGTGTTGTGTGTGCATAAATTATTAAATAAATAAATACCGTACCTATCGTAGCCACAATGGATCAGGAAGGTAAGCCAATGTCCTTTTTAATAGAAATACAAGGTTAGTCGGAAAGGGGGTACTAATCCGAAAGGGTGCTAAACTACCCATAATAATGACTAACTTTTCTTCTACAACTTTCCCCAAAAGTCAATAAATTAAGAGAAATAGCTGCACAAACATTTAAAAAAAAAACGCTAAAATCCATCTATCCTCAGTTATGATCAGCTATGTTTTTACATTTTAGAGCAGTAAAGCACTGCATCCGATCCGAATCCGAGAAAATACGTTCCGAAGTAGTCATAGAACTATTTGTATGGTAGTCTACGCACTAGATCCGACTTCCATCATCCGATTTCTCTCCGTCATCCGTGAGTTTCTAATTCGGAAGAAAAATTGACGGACCGAAGTAGCCGTAGTACTGTTTGTATGAACGCTTTCGCATTACCTACCTCGGATTCAAATCGAACGCCAAATGGGTATGCCAAAGATGGCCCCTGAATTGTCTGAATTTGGATCAGAGATCGGATAAGTGCGTAAGCGATATCCGAATTCGGTCCGAGTTTTTTAGGCTCTAGATTCGTATTTTCACGTATTCGGATCGGATGCAGTGCGTAATCGCTGTTAGGTCGTATTTGGGGTCACGGATTAGAAGCTTCATTTTTTGAATTCGTAACTAAAAGCGGGGGGGGAGAATTTTTGAAAAAACTAAAATAAAACTCGATTTGTATTGAAAAAAAAATATCGGATTTTAAAATTTTATTATACCTACATAGTTGATTTAAAACCAGCATCAGTGATACTATAAATGTTCCGCGTATAACGCTTGTATAACACAATATACTACTTACTTATATCGCATGCGTGTCTCTATTAATAATATCGTGATGAATTATAGCTGTGTATTCAGGTGTAACATAATAAACGAGATTAAAATTGTGTGTGTCAGGGATATTGGGAATGGATATGGGAGCATACATATTATGACTAGGTCGTCCTTAGACGAAACGCAATACAACAAATATAAGAATTAGGTAATTTCCAATAAGCTAGACAAAGGTGATTTTCTGTATGTACGAATAAATGTAAAACAAGTGTAAATAACTCCTTTGCGCTCCAAATTGTGCTTTTCCTTGTAAATATTTTTGCGTGGCTCAAACTTTATTATTTATTTGATAAGTATTAGAGTTTTGCTCAGATTATAAAACAGAAGGCAGATAGACTGACAGGAACAACGTGAGTGCGGCCAAAAAAGCAAATACAAATTCAAAAGCGAATACAATCTCGAGTCAGTATGACACGAAGCGCCGCATTGTTAGGACGTCATCGATAATTTTAATATTTATGATAATAATGCCGTCTTGCGTTTTTAAACATTGCAAAAACTGTTCCTAAAAACAAAATAAAGAAGATGGAGTATCTTTTCTTAGGTTTTATTGATTATTTATCTATTTGGATATTATTTTACGTGATTTTTATTAGTGACATCTTGGAACACAAAACCTTAACAAAAATCATTCGGTGTTGCTTGTTTATATTGAAACATTTACCCCCTAAGTTAGGAAATAAGTAAAGAATACAGGAATAACGATTTACAAAAATATTTATTTCGATTATAGTGTTTTATTTATCGCGTTTTTTGGTTGGTATGTTTGTAAGTATGTTTGTCCGTTTGTATGTGTCTTCGTAACTAAAACTACTTAATGTCTGTCTCTAATAATAATCATGTACGTCAGTCGATTTGGCAACATAAAGTAAATATAGCTATCAAAAACATAATTACAACCATTCACGACTATACTAAATGACTGCCATAAATCCACAAAATATTTCTATTTATCATCTTCTATTCTGTAATCTGAGATTAATAAATTTCTAAAGTAGGTACTTGCATTAAAATACAATCTGACTCAATGGCAGAGATTCACTTATATACATATGGATAACTCTGTATATATCTGCATTTTTCGGAGACAGTAAATTGTTTATTTAATAAAATGAAATATTATGGGAATTTTGTCATTATCATGGCAACCGTACACGCACAAAGAGGCAACGTGTTCTTATAGTGCTGTCACGCACACAAGTCTACAAACGTGCCTCACATTATGGTTCAGTGCAGTCTATCTGCCTTCTGTTTTATAATCTGAGGAGTTTTGCAACTCACTGTTTCTGCAAATCTGCAGGGCAATTGTGTAACATAACCAACATCAATCATTCATGACAGTTGTTGTGTCAGAAACAATATTCATTACGTGGTACAGACGCCACCTACTACGATCTGTCAAATGTCTTTAATAGATTTTCATTTTTATCGTGATAGCTTTAGGTTCAAGGTTGACTGGGAAAATTTTACAGTTTCGGGTAGCGTGATGTGCTGGCGTCTGTATATTATTATTATTGGTCGACTAAAATACTAACAACCAATCACAGCATTTGTCAGCTGATTAATATTAGTACATTTTTGCGTTAATCGGTTTTTCAGAAACCAATCGCTTATCCAAAACTTTCTTTACCCGAAGCTCTTAAATAAATTCCAGATACATGGGTGGTAATTTGAAATGGGGCATGAAGAGCAGCTACCATAACCATTATAGCTACGTGAAAACGTTTTTAAAGGACCACTCCTCACATTTGGAATCATTTCTATCTGCATTGACAAATTTTGAATAAAATATACAGTCAGCGAGAAACAGGGCAGTTTTCACAAAACATTTTTATGATGCCAATCGATCCCATAAGGATCAAAAGACTCTCCTGGACCAACTGAGGTTGGCGTACAAGAAACAGAAACGTCAGAAATCGGAAAAAAAACTCACTTGTGATGCGTTAGTTATAAGGGCAGTTACCATAATCGTTGTGGCTACAGGAGAACGTTCTTATGAGACAATTCATAATTTTTGAAAATATTTCGAACTGAATTTTTGAATATTTTTCTCGTTGACTGTCATTTTTTTTCAAAATCTGTGATTGCAGATATCAATTATTCCAAAAGTTAGGGGTGGTCTTCTAAGAACGTTTTCCTGTAGCTACAATGGTTAATGTAGCTGCCCTTATAACTAACGCATCACAAGTGAGTTTTTTTCCGATTTCTGAGGTTTCTAGTACTCCAACCTCAGTTGGTCCGGAAGTCTTTTGATCCTTATGGGATCGATTGGCATCATAAAAACGTTTTGTGAAAACTGCCCTTTTTCTGGTTGACTGTACATTTTATTCAAAATCTGTGAATGCAGATAGAAATGATGCCAAATGTTAGGGGTGGTCTATTAAGAATGTTTTCCGGTAGCTACAATGGTTAAGGTAGTTGCTCTTCTTGCCCCATTTCAAATTACCACCCGTTTATCTGGAATTTATTTAAGATCTTCGGGTAAAGAAAGTTTTGAGTAAGCGATTGGTTTCTGAAAGGCTGATTAACGCAAAAATGTACTAATATTAATCAGCTGTCAAATGCTGTGATTCGTTGTTAGTATTTTAGTCGACCAATCACATTCATTGGATCACATATCATTGGAGCTTCGGGTTCGGGGGGCTCAAATTACCACCCTGTATACAAGACCTCACAAACAGCAGCTGCGTTTGCAACCACAAGTCCAATGAAGTATTCTCGAATAATACAATGCTCATCTTCCTTCCAGCCAATCAAAGTACTCAATGATGGTGGTAGTGGGCACAAACAACCGTCTGGCAGGCGGTGACTACTACGGCGTAGACAAACTCATTAGACACGAGAATTACAACAGCACTGCCCTCAATAACGACGTGAGCGTCATCAGGGTCTCCAGGGACATTAAGTTCAATGACCGTGTGCAGCCAATACAGCTGCCTGAACAGGATACTGGCGCTGGAGAGGAGCTGATGCTTAGCGGATGGGGAAGACTTTCTGTAAGTTTAATTATGGCTATCATGTTTCTTTTAACTTGCATCGTCTAAAGAAGGGTCCGCTGCGCTATGTTTTTGTGTTTGGAAACAGGATAACATTGTTTGCTAACCGAATAGGGGCGTTGCCTAACAGTTTTGTTAGCAAAAACACAATAACATGTTTGCAGAGACGAATGGATAACATCCCCCGCGTTCGCCTACGGGGAGGGGAAGCGACGCATTTTGTGTTCGCGCTCACTAGAGGAATACGCCATCAGTGTTGCACAGCGGAATGGCAGTTTTGCTAACTCGTTTTGATACTCTTAAAGGCGCAGCGGAATGGCTGTTTTGCTAACATGTTTTGCTAACTTGTTTTGATAACATGTTTTGTTGGCGCTGCGGACCCGGCTTCAGGCTCCTGGGCGGTTACCATGATCTGCTATAGCAGGAATGTTTTAATATTATTACGAGAGTGGGAAAGTGACAGCGCTAGACAGCTCTCTAGCGCCATCTCTTACCCACTCTCGTAATAATATTAAAACAATCCTGCTATAACAGATCATGGTAACCCCCCTGTTCACCAACATTAAATCTCTGGTTAAATAACTGTTTACCTTAAAATCTAGTAGGTACATTTTTCGAGTTTTCGATTGTTTAACCAAATAATAAATGTTGGAGAACAACTTTTTCTTTTACAAGCTCTCATCTTGCAGGTCGGATGGAAGAATTCCTTTGGGAATAAGCAGTAACTTTGCATACAAGGTTATTTTTAGGGTCCCGTACCCAAAGGGTAAAACTGTCCGTCCGTCCGTCTGTCACCAGGCTGTATCTCATGAACCGTGATAGTTAGACAGTGGAAATTTTCACAGATGATGTATTTTTATTGTCGCTATAACAACAAATACTAAAAAAAAACAGAATAAAATAAATATTTAAAGGGGCTCCGATACAACAAACGTGATTTTTTTGTTGTTTTTCTAGATAATGTTACGGGACCCTTCGTGCTCGAGTCCGATTTGCAAACTCTGAAACTAGTTTGTTCAGAATCACGAGGAGAATCGATTGGTATAATTTTTATACCACGTTGTATTTTTTTTTTTTGTATTAAAAAGTTCATATTTCAACTTGGATTGGCTAGTAGTCATGATGTTAGTGTAGTATAAGTAGTTATCTTAGTTTAAGTATTTTGCTTCCCCACCATTGGCTGGAGACCCTTCAGGTCTCGCCAATAACTGCCCGGTTACGTAGAAACGGTCTGCGAGGACCAACAAAAGCGAAGAAAAAAAAACTTCTTGTAACCGCTTGTTAAGCCCGGTTCGGGTTCAAACCCGCATGTACCAATGTAAATTCAATGTCATATGTACAGACGCCAGCACATCAACCTACTACAATCTGTCAAATTTCTTTAGTAGATTGTCATCTTTATCGCGAAAGCATTAGGTTCAAGGTTGATTGGGAAAATTTGACAGTTTCGGGTAACTTGACCTGCTGGCGTCTGTACTTTGTTAGGTAATCTAAATTACGTAACAAAGTATGTGTACTTTGTTACGTAATTTAGATTACCTAACACCTGCTACTACCGGCTGGCGTCTGCGCCAGCAGGTCAAGTTACCTTGGTTAGCCTTGTACGGACTAAGCGTTCCTGCGTAACCGACCACGGGTACATTGGAACGCTTAGTCCGTACAAGGCTTAGGACGCCACTGGCAGATGATGAAGAAAACCTGGACTTAATAATCTGAAATCGCCAACCCTCAGTGAGCAAGCGTAGTGAACAATGCTCGTTCCTTCTCTACAGGGGAAGAAAGAAAAGAAAAAAAAATAGCCTACTCTGTATCACTGCAGGCAGGCTATATATTTTTCCTATGTTTTGTCTTTTCCAATGTACCTAAATCTTTTTAGATTGTATCAGTCTTTGCGTATACTTGTAAAAATAGCGTTGTATTTAAACTTCCCATTTATCATTATACTATCCGTGTCGCAAAAGTGGTGGTAGGGACAATAATGATAAAAACAATTGAGACATATTTGGCCCACTCGACAAAAGACAGATGCTATGTAGGTTCTCATAAAAATAACAGAAAGCAAGGAAGGAAACTCCGAAAAATTACAAACATTCCAAACTCAATTAGGAAGATAGGAAATAAGTCATTCAAAATTCATCTTCCCTTTAATCCACAAGCGAGAGTAAGTGAACAAGGCGAAAAAATCTTTCATTTATATGTGTAAACATGTGTAGCAAAATATTCTTCGTATTCACAAGAAATTCTTTTAAGTTTATACTTATCATTTTTTGTTTGAGGAGCTCGTGGCTAAATAATTACAGCCGCATAGACCGATCTTCCGGGTTAAGCCACGCTTGCCGAGGTTGGTCTGTGGATGGGTGACCATTTACCATAGCGAGTTTCCTCCGTGCCTCGGAAGCACGTAAAGCCGTTGGTCCCGGCTGTCATTTGTAGTTCTTTGACAGTCGTTACTGTTGGTCAGAAGCCAGAAAGTCTGACAACCAGTCTTACCAAGAGTATCGTATTACCCAGTTACTGGGTTGTGGAGGTCTGATAGGCAGTCGCTCCATGTAAAATACTGATATTCAGCTGCATCCGTTTCGACTGGAAGCCGACCCCAACATAGTTGGGAAAGGGCTAGGCAGATGATGATGACTTATCATTTTTTGTTTATACAAGGTTGTTAAAGTACACATAATATGCGTTTCAACTAAAAATAGGACGATCTTGGCGCCATATTGTGACGACAATCACATTTAACAAAAATATACTTTGTGCAAATTAATCACTACATAATATAAAACAAAGTCACTTCCCGCTGTCAGTCCCTATTTATGCTTAAATCTTTACAACTACGCAACGGATTTTGATGCGGTTTTTTTTTAATAGATAGAGTGATTCAAGAGGAAGGTTTATATGTATAATACATGCATAATATAGTAGAAAAAAGGCGAGAATCTACATTACACCCATGCGGAGCCGGGGCGGGTCGCTAGTTTTCAATAATATGTATTATCGTTATTATCTTGATGTTATTTTCATATGATTATTTTTTATTTAAGAGCGTGTAAGTATTAGAAAAGCGTTCATGAAGTCACAATAAGGCGCCAAGGCCGTCCTATTCTTAGTTGAAACGCATAGTAACGATGAATAAGTTTTGTTCTACAACTTTCCCCAAAAGTCAGTAGTTTAAGAGAAATAGCTGTTCAAAAATTTCATAAAAAATACGCTAAAACCTATCTATCTTCAGCTATGAGCAGCTGTGTACATATTTTAGGTCATATTTGAGGACACGGAATAGACGCTCCATTTTTTGATTTCGTAACTAAAGCAGGAACGAAGAATGTTTGAAAAAACTAAAATAACTACAGGCTTTATACGAATTCGTGTAATTCATTCAAACCGCGTGATCTACTGGTGACACAAATTAACCCTAAAAGGGTTATTTCTTAAATAAAGTGGAAAAAAAAATTTGTTTTCTATTTCTGAGTCATTTTAGAGCCCCGAGTTAACTTACTGCAAAGAGCAATATCGCGCTAGTCGTGCCCGACAGCCGCGTCGCCGTGCTTTCATTCATTTATGAGTGGCATCGAAATGTTGAATAGCATTTTTTTTTTTTATCAATAAGTTCTTATTTTTTTACTGAATCCTTGTTAGGTAGTTTAGATACGATCACTTACCCCAACAGCATGAAAAAAAAAGATTCATTTCGGTGCGGGGCCAATCTACACCAGTAGTAGATGTGGTTTTAAGGTATTATACGAATTCGTTTACGCCCTGTATAATTATGCATAGAAATTAAAATAAACGATTTTGAAATTTATAGGTACACTTGCTTTAAAACAGTCATTAGTAATACTTTAAGTTTAACTACGGATTAGTACCCCCTGTCCGACTAGCCTTGTAAAATAAAGTTCCCTAAAAAAATTGAGCAATTGTACCATAAAGCCATTACCTTCTAACTAAATGTCAAACAATAGGGACCTTATATCGCATATACTTACAAAAAATATACCAAAAAAATATACTTCACATTTCATACATTTCTTATTATTCAACAAAAAGGTGGCGTAGTTACAGAGAGCCGACCCTTCGCCACTATTATTATTCTCAGCACATTTGTAGGGCTCCCTAATTGTGTCATTAGTGCTGCGTGGCACCCCTTAACTGGATAGGGCTGCCAAACGTCCAACTGAAATCGTATTTTCGGTTTTCACCATTTCTTTAGTATCAAGATTTTCTTCGACTATTTTCAGATACATTAATTGTGTTTAACATCAACTATTAATAACCCAATAGACGTAACTTTTTTTAAAGGAGGATGCAAATACCATAACTCATGGCCATCCGTAGTTTCTGCCTACCCTCAGTGTTCCGTCGTGAGTATGTGGCAGGCAGAGGGGGGTATAAGGAAAACCCTCTATATCTTGTCACTTAGATTCGTGTGCTACTTAGACTCTGTCTGCGCTTATCATCAGCCCTCTGATTCAGAACGATTCGATTAGTCAGCTGTCGAACGATTCGGGAAGCTGTCTCTTTTTCTCTTGTTATGAGAATCGTGGACGGAACGAGATAACAAACCGAATCGATCGACAACTGCTTATCGAAAAAAGTCTGAATTGGGGGGCAAAAGCGACTAAGTTCAAACGCGACCAAGTGAAATAATAAAATAAAAAAAAACTTTAAATAGTAAAAACCGACTTCAAAAAAAACTAAACGGAGTAAGATAATTACCATTTAATAAAACTATCAGTTTCAGAAGTCGGTGCATTTAATTTGTTTCAGCGTAGAACACCGACTTCTGAAACTGGTAGTTTTATTAAATGATAATTATTTTACTCCGTTTAGTTTTTTTTGAAGTCAGTTTTTACTTTTTTGAAGTTTTTTTTTTATTTAATAGGTACTTTTTAGTGCCACCAATTACAATTACAATAGTGTACAAATTCTCGGACCAGCACTACAACTAGAACGTCGTCTATACGTTTTTTTTTTTTTTGTTGATTTTTTCAAAAAGCGCTGAATCAATTTCAATAAAATTTATATGGGACCACCTCTGAAGTATAGCCTACCAAACAAAAAAAGAATCATCAAAATCCATTCATAATAAGCGGAGATATCGCGTAACAAACACACAAAAACCTCCTCCTTTTTGAAGTCGGTTAAAAAACTAAACCCAGTACACATAACTTTTTTAACATAAAAGGAGAATGCAAGGATCATAAATCACATGGCCCTTGGTTTCTACCTACCCTCATAAGAAAGCATCTATAGCTATCTAACTGTACTGCTTATGTAGTAATGTCTAGGTAAAAAAAGAACTTTGTCCGGCTCTTCTTGTTTCTAATTTGACAACCCTATTGTTGACACAAAAACCTACGACGCACTGTTTGGGACTCCACCATTACCGGGTCATTACTGTTTATCTGTGTTATTACTATTACTTCTTGTTTTGACTAGTTTAATGGACCTGTAGGGAATAGCCATCGTCAGTGCTCAAGGTTGCAGGATAACTGCAACCAAAAGTGTGGGGACGAGCTATACATATAGAGCTTCCTCACCGCACGTTGGGAATAGACGCTTGTTGTTTTATTCAATAAAATCCAGCACGCTTAGTGGTAGGATCTATATGGTCCGCCTGGCTAGCTACCACCCTCACATTAAAGTCCGGCGCCAAGCAGTTTACTGTGTTCCGTCGTGTGTATGTAAGAGCCAGAGGGGTATAGGGGAATCCATCTATATCTCTGTTACTGGGATTCGTGTGCTCCATCTTAGACCCTGTCTGCGCTTACCATCAGGGACAAACGCGACCAAATTGAATAATAAAAAATAAAATAAGTCTGCCCAATAACCAATACTTACATACAAAGAGTCTTCGTCTCTCTTCGTCTCCGGAAAAATCTTCCAATTACAACATGTAAAGTTTTGAAGACGGTAACTTTAAAAGCTGTCTATGTTTCAGTACCCTGGATCCCTGCCTGTTAGCCTACAGATGATCAACCTGACTTCCCTAAGCGTGCAACGTTGCCAGAACATCTACGACGATATCAACCAGATCTTCAGCTCGCAGATCTGTTCCCTTACCAAATCTGGAGAAGGAGCTTGTCATGTAAGTAGTCTATATTACATTTTTCTTAGGAGTTGTAACACAATGCCCAGCTTCCTAAATAAGCTTATCTACTCGTCTGCACTAACTGAGCCCAAGAGAGATTTAATTTTTGTTACTTCAAAGAAGGTAAAGACAGAAAGAAAGAAGAAGAAACAAGGAAAGCAAATCAATTTAAGGGACCATTTTTTTTTTAAAAAAAGGGCACTATTTTTCTAAAATAATTTAAAAAATGGAGCAGATACAGGCTTTTTTGTGAGGACAAACGGACGACGATTTTACGGAGTGATGTCAAGTTACTTTGAAGTTTTAAAAGTATGACGTTATCTTTCTGTAGTGTTATCTCTAACCAGTGAACTATTTTAAATAGCGTATAACTTAGGCATTTTATGAAATAATTCATCTATTTTTTCATTATTTATTAAATAAAGATTCGATAAAATATGTAAAAAAAAAACAACAACACATTTCTGGGATAACCATTTAAAGTCGGTTTTTTCTTTCCTGAACAAACGTTGTGACAACCTACATTATTATACGGCGTTAACAATAAATCACGAAATTATGTCATGACCTCGAATATTATACTGTCATAATATGTTACTTACCTCAGCTGAATATTATATTATGATGTCGCTCCAACCTATTTGATCAAACATTGGTAAATGATGTAGAATGCGGCACCATAAATTATGCCAGGTAAAAATACATGTACATTTCAGGATAAAGGTAGAGACAAACTGATCCCACGTGTGCAACGTATGCAATGACCTACATGTATGACATCTAGCCAACTGACAATGCAAACATTTTCTATGAAAGTACACGACTAAGAAACAGACTTGTTACACGTGGCATTGCATACCTATGACAAGTGTTTCTAAATCATTTATTTTCATGGAAAATGTTTATATTGTCAGTTGCCCCGACGTCATAATGCATCTCATACGTTGCGTATGTGGGATCTGGGGCCTAATTCTCCAAAAATAAATCTTGATAAATCACAACCGAACCAAGGCCGAACCGTTCATTCAGACAGTTCTCAATTTCAAAAGCTATCAAATTGTTTGAAACAGAAAACAAAATCAATTGTTTTGAAAGTTTTCGAAAACAAAAACTGACTGACGATTGTGGTTCGATTGCGTTTGGCAACAATTTATTTTAGGAGAATTGGGCCCCAGTTTGTCTCTACCTATAATCGTCTATTAATTTGTATTTCATTTGTTTATTTTTCATTTGTATTAGCTATTTTCAGTGACTGAAACTTGTTTAGCACTTTATCTTATCTAATATATAAAATTCTCGTGTCACAGTTTTCGTTGCCATACTCCTCCGAAACGGCTTGACCGATTTTGATGAAATTTTTTGTGCTTATCCGGTATCTATGAGAATCGGCCAACATCTATTTTTCATCCCCCTAAATGTTAGGGGTAGTCCACCCCTGAAATTTTATATGGCAAAACAACGTTTGCCGGGTCAACTAGTAACATCTAAATATTGGGTCTAGATCGCGTTTAAATATTCAAAGGTACGATACCTTTGTTCCCGAAGTTTTAAGCGAATTAAGCCTCTAGGGTCTTGCTTTTGGCAGCCAAGTCGGTTATAATTGGATGAATGCTAGAAGTCTCGATCTGTCTACCTAGCCTTTTCCCAACTATGTTTGGGTCAGCTTTGAGCCTAACCAAATGCGGCTGAATACCTGTATTTTACACGCAGTGACTGCCATCTGACCTCCGCTACCCATTTACTGGGCAATACCGATATCCTAAAGTGCGACCGGTTGTCAGACTTTCGGACTTCTGACTACCCGTAACTACAGTCATAGGTATTCTTATGACACCCGGGACTGACGGCTTAACTTGCTCTCCGAGGCACGCGGATCTCGATTAGTTCAATTTTACCCCAAAAGAAGGTCTCCACTAGGCTTGCCAACCGTCCCGCGAGAGCCGGGACGTCCCGTTTCTAGAGCTTTAGAGGATGCGTCCTGCGAAAGACGTGTGCGGGACGCCAATTGTCCCGTTTTATCGTACCTGCGGCTGAACATTCGGCCAGAAGTCGGAATTTAGTGAACACACGTTTTGTTTAGCTAGAAGAGTGGAGATTGCGACCGCGAGTCTTGCGTCGAACGAAAGAAAAAATAATTTCTTCATGTATTTTTCCCGCTTTTTTTTGCCACGTCCCGTGTTTTGACTGCCAAAGTCCCGGTAAATTCGTGCATAAAGGTTGGCAAGCCTAGTCTCCACAATTATCTTTAGAACTTTAAGCTCGAAGTCACATAAACCCCTCAATTCTACTATCGAAAATGTTATGTAGCTAACCATTTTTTTCCATTTGCAGGGTGACTCCGGCGGTCCTCTAGTGGCAGGCAACAGCGTTGTGGGCGTGGTATCTTGGGGAATGCCTTGCGCCCGTGGCTACCCTGACGTCTACAGCAGGGTCTACTCCTTCAAAGACTGGATCCTGTCTAAAATTTCCAACTAAATCATACATGATGGAAGAACCGACAGCAAAGATCAAGTAATTCAACTTACTACAGGCACAACTTCAAACATATACTCGTACAAGGATTCCTGACAACTGTGACTACTAAGGTCAACTGTAATCTGTGTATCTCAGACCAAATAAAAAACCAAGACAGAACGCTGCGAACAATACAGTGAAGCATGCCAAAACTACACCTCCGCTCTGTGCATACACGCACAAACGCACACATTTACAACATTTTTCAATCAACTTATAATCAAACTACACCTCACTAAGTGCACACATGTTTACGAAACCGGCCTCACGTCACTGTTGACAGCGCTCTGTCTTGGTTTTTTATTTGGTCTGAGCTGTGTATATGTAAAAACACGAAATCAGAACAAAAAATGTCTGGTACATGTACCTACTTATCTAGTAATAAGTATTTTGTAGTATACCTAGGCCGATCAGTAGGTACAGCTACTTTTAGTCGCACAGATGTAAATATATTTTCAGCCTGGGTTTCAAATGTTCCGGATTTATGGACCCATTATTCAATCAATTGTACATTATATTGTGTATTCAAACAATATTTTTTTAATCCCATTTTTATTAAGTAAGTATCCCTAACTATATGAAGTAGGGCAGGAATACAATTATCAACATAATTCCGCAATCATCTGAATACTTCAGTCTCCATTGTAGGTATGTGTATTTGAAGAGTACGTCAATGTTGCCTTCTGTGCGTAAAGCGTAAACATGCGTAAAAATGCGTAAATATGTATGTAAATTCAACCGCTCGTAAGCTTTCAAGTGAAAGAGCAAAAGGATCGGATTTGGATGAAAATCAAAGCGGTGATGATAAATGTTTTTCCGCCCTAATAATATTCTACTCCATTCATTTGTGTAAACAAATACGATAATTATGGAGAACCTAATAAACGTGATCATAATTTTAATGTTTTTATTCTTCTAATCAACAACAACAAAAAAAGTTATAATGTGAGAACTTCCCTGGGCGAACTCCTCCTCAAGCAGTTCTACTACTACTAAAAGTTGCTGCCCATCCTCCTCTAAATACAGGGTGTCCCAAGACTAATTAACGTAGAGCGGAGAACAAATGTAAGAGCAATTTATGACTGTTGAGATTTTTTCATAAAATAGTATTATTTTAATAAAACACGTCTCGTACTTAGTTAGATTTATGAAGTACATTTATTCATGATATCTTTGAAACCTAAGCTCAGGTCTATCTCTCTTATTCACCAGCAAGAAAAAGAGATGAATATAATGTAGTTTAACGAGCTCACGAGAACTATTGCCATTTTCGTATTGCAAATTCGTACTAGTAGCACTATTCTGCTAATTGCAAACTGTTTTGCGAGCATTCCGGAAGGTCTTTTTGAAAAAACAATTTCGTTACTGAATGAACGTCTATTGAATTATTAAGAACACACAGATTTGTTTCCTATTGATATCTAAACTCTGGCAACTCGAGATATGAAAATAGATGAAGAATTGAGAGATATGAGTTAATTGAAGTAACTAACTGTAGGTACCGGCGGGAAGATGGAAGCTAACTGAAATACCGCGTGGCGTAAACTAGTTTTATATAAAACTAGCGACCCGCCCCGGCTTTGCATGTGTACATTTTATAGCTTAAAACTTTCCTCTTGAATCACTCTATCTATTAAAAAAAAATGCATCAAAATGCGTTGCGTAGTTTTAAAGATCTAAGCATTCATAGGGACAGACAGTGGGAAGCGACTTTGTTTATACTATGTAGTGATAAAGATGCGGATGTCAGCAAATTGGACAAAGGTAAGGCAGGGTATAACAAAACGATGGGACACGTAACATTGTGTCCTGCGTGCTCTGATTACCTGAACGAGGATCCTATTGATAATGTAGTACTCAGAGCTAAGTTCTGGGTAGACACACAATTTAGGTTGCCATCGACTCAGAAGAAGTCATCTTTCACGACAACCATATCGTCGCCTTAGAGCGCTTACACACGAGCGGCATGTTCACAACGGCAGAGGTAACTGCAGCCGTCGACACGCGTCGGCGGCAACCGTCGACGCGTCGACGGCTTCCGTTGACGCGTCGACGGCAGCCGTCGACATTTCAACTTCGAAGATCAGCGGCAGCGGCAACAACTGCAAGTGTCGCTATAGGTCGACTGCTGCCGTCGACGCGTCGACGGTTGCCGCCGACGCGCGTCGACGGCTGCAGTTACCTCTGCCGTTGGGAACATGCCGCTCGTGTGTTATAACGCTTAGACTGAAAACCTCGGAAACGCATTAGGTCATTGCACTGTTCCTGTGGACTTTCACGTGGACGAAGTCGCTGGCAAAAGCTAGTCAATTATATTTATTACGAATTTTATATACCCAATAAAGGTTTAATTTCAGCGCCTACAAAATAATTTCGGACTACCGCATAGAGCGGTTCTTTTAAAATTATAGTAGGTACCGTATACGTCGTGATAAAGTACAAATGACCAAATTGCATTCCCGAGGTTTTCACTCTAATTCTTTAGATTATTCCACTCCCCGATAGCACATGGCATACCTCCGGTTTCTGAATTGATAATTCTAGGATAAGTAGTCCATAAGTAACATATGAGTAGGGAGTTTAAATAAATTACGGATTTTAAAGCATTTTTTTGACAACTCTGTACTCAAATAGTATTAATTACAGCAAATAAATTTTGGCAAATAAGCGTCATAAGTGTAGTACTTTGTTCAACAGATTCTGTTTACCACTATGTATATTGTTCATTTCAGAGCTTGTGCAGGGTATGTATTTTTGTCGGACAAGACATATGCTGCAATATTTATGTCGGACATAATTTTTTTTAAATGTAAAATGTGTTTCCTAAATGACTATCGAAAAATCGACATCTTTGACGCGTCGGACTCGCAATACGATGCATTAATTTTGTCGGACAGTGTTACCCTACCGTGGAGAATAAATTAACGAAGTGATTCACCGAATATCAGCTTGTAGGTGATAAAAAAGGTACATACTATCGAAATTACGACATATTGCGCCTGTTCGACGCTTAAATTGCAGCGCCCATTTTGTCGGCCAAGTTTGTTTCCTTCTTTTAACTATCAAAATCTTACGATTACAATTAAAATCAAGGGGTAGGTAATAAAAAAGGTATACTCGCTAAATCGACACGTTTGAGGGCTGGGGGAGTAAAAACGCTGCATATTCAAGACTTTTCGCAATAAAAAAAGTTGTCCGACTCCTCAAGATGAACGCATCTGCGAAGTATCAGCTTGTAGGTAATAACTGAAAAAAGGTACCTGGGCCCGCCGACTACTACTTAAGTATTGCTGATCCCGAATTCTCAATTCAGAAACCGGAGGATAGTCTTTCTCCATATAAACGTCCACGTGTGCCCGCTGTGATCAGCAACAATATTGACTTATATCTTAATCAAACGTTATCCACGTGTTACACGCACGTGTTGAAATACACGAGGGCTGTTTCAGTTAATTAATTAATTGCTAGGTAAACGTCACAGGAATTACTGGTGATAATTAGGTACCTATGTTACTTGTACAGGTGTTTTTGTACCTTGGAAAGCGGTTACGGGTACAGCAGTAAAAGTCAATGAATATTTTCAAAATTCATTATCACAGGAGTTAATTGTTTATTTCAATTTATCATAACACTAATCTATTAAGAATTTACTTCTCTATCGTTATTTAGTTAACAAAAATTATAATCTGACAAGTTTTTAAGTATTTATAAAACAGTTTTGAATTAACAATCATCGCTCGCTTATGTTTTTTTTTTAACTGTGATTTCTCCTTTATTCACATACATACACCCAGACCTGGAACAACTATTTCTGTAGAACATAAAAATATTTGTTCTGTGCGTGAATCGACCCCACGACCCGTAGCACAGAATCCAATCGCTCAGCCACTGCACCAATACGTGTCGTCCTTGATGTTGACTGCTTCTAGCGTGTAGAAAACGTGTAGTAATCATATGGTATCCAGTGCGCTTTCATGTTCATCTTGCGCTTTCGTCTGACGCATGCCTGAAGCGCCATAGCGCATGCCCTAATACTAGTTCGAGTCTTATGACAATCAATATTGCATGCGCTTGAAGAGGAATTGAAAGTTGAAAGAGCAAGATGAACATGAAAGCGCACTGGTGTAGACATACCAATAGAAGTAATAAGTACTAGTAGTAATTGGCTAGATGTACTTTTTGTCGGTAAAACTTAGGTAAGGTGTAGCTGCACTATTTAAGCTGTGACAGATCTATGTGTATTAACTTTTTATAATGATTTCATTCAGCATGGGCTTACTTTATCAATCATCAATCATTCAGCCGAAAGACGTCCACTACTGGACATAGGCCTCCCCAAGCATCGCCAAATCCACCGGTTCTGTGCTTCTCGCATCCAGCGGATTCCCGCGACCTTCACCAGGTCATTGATCCACCTTGTGGGAGGCCTATCCACGCTGAGCCTTTCAGTACGCGGTCGCCACTCCAGAACTTTTCGGCCCCATCGGCCATCCGTTCTGCAAGCAATGTGCCCACTGCCACTTAAGTTTAGCAATTCTTCTTCAATTATTTCTATGTAGGTATACTAGATAGAAATTAAATCCAGTATAACCACAATTTTATGCAATAAAAGTCTATTTTATAGCCTATCTTTTAAGTAACATACGAACAATAATACTTTTCACGCATCAATTTTATTACCGTGCAGTTAACACGCGCCGTTCGTAAAACCCCTAAAATTGCAGCGTTATATTTTCACACAACAAAGCTACAGAGGTAATTTTACGTATAGAGTATAATATACCTAAATATCTGTTCCAGTGTTGCCAGACGTCCCGATTTTGGCGGGACGTCCCGTTTCTCAGCCCTGTTTGGACGCGTCCCGCCTACACCCTAGGACCTGATTCACCTAACTAAAGCTGCTTACTGCAGTTAAGTTTCGATCAAAACAACGCTTTTCGTATTCTCTAAATAGTCGATCGTTGTCAGATACGCTCGTGTGAACGCATAAAATCCAGCTATTTCACCGAAGTAAGTATAATTGGTGCTGTAATTTAAAAAGCAGTGATTTTGTTGGGAATTCTTTTTAGAATTAACCTTTTGACTGCCACAGTCATGTATACATGACAATGTTAATGTGTCCAGCACGTCACGGTCAGGATTACATGACACATTTAAAGGAAAAAATCGTAGCTAGGCGCCGAGTGCACGCTTTTGCTTTTTTGATCAAAGGGTTAAAAGATTTTAACCGTTGCCATACTTCTCTTCTACGTCCAGATTTTTTCGTCCCATTCCGCTTTTTATTTCATTTAAGTCCCGGTATTTCGAATAACGATACTGGCAACACTATCTGTTACTGACTCTATAATAATAATGAGTTTACCGTCTCAACCTTGACCGAGTTTTCAAGTACACCGTCTGAGGAGGAACGCGTCGGTAGATGAGACGCATTACGCGAACGACATGAGCAATTCCTGTAAAACCTCTTAGTTCCTCACTAAGAGGGTTGTCGGCTTGTCGGCCATCTTTGTTGATGAGTCTGCCGGTCAAGGTCGAGGCTAAGAGGCCTTTTGTTGTTGTTTTGGGTCAAAATTTATACAGACATTGAGTTTCATGAAATTATAATAATGTATTTTTTCGTATGTAGGTATTTTTTGAAAACGGGGGCTCTCTGAGACGAGGCAATGGTGCTTGATTATTGGAAATTACTTCAAATCGGTTTGTGACATGTAGTTAAATGTTTATTTATTTATATAAGTACATTTCAGCTTTAGGAATTACACCAGCCGTGGTCACGGGTAGACTCCCCGTCTACCCGTGACCACAGTCGGTGTAATTCGGCCGAAACGTAGGGGTAAAAAATGTATTTAGTGCCTTTTAAGTTTCTACGCGATTAGACCCGAATCTGTATTGTTATAATGTGTACAAATCGCGAAAGTTTAAAAACATTTAATGTAATTTCCCTACTCTTAGATATAGGTATGTCCATTAAGCTTAAATCAAAAATGACTCCTCTTTATAAAAAGGCGGAGGCAGTAGTTATGTTGTACAGCCTGGCTATTGAAATTTTGTATAAAAGGTAAACAAACCGTTTTACCGAGACGTGAAAAATTCATTTTGCTTACAGAATCCATTATTTCAATCGTGCAAAATTTGTATTTTTAAACGATTCTTAAAGCGATATGAATTTTTCACGATCAAAATTTTGTTTATGTTTATACTAAAAATGGCTGGGCTATAGCGTAGCCGAGGTATTCGTTTTAATCTGAATAAAGTCCAATTAAATTGTAAAACTGGTGTTGCTGCCTGTTGAATATGTTGCCAGTTGTTATACGAAATCGTTAATTATTTAATAAATCGAAATCAAGGAACGACTTGCTTCTTTTATACTACTTATTTTCATTTATAATTATAAATGTTTAAATAAAAATAACTTACTTTAGATTACTTAAAATATATCTAAAGCTGTTTAGCCTCAACAGTATTCTGTCAAATAAAAAAACGACTGTTTAGGGATTGGTCACTTAGTTTTTTTTTTTTTTACAATGTGGCAAGTGTCTGATTTTACGCGGTAATAAAACCACAGTCTTAAAAGGTTTTCCGACTTCACTGCGATCAAGTTCTCGTGCTACTACACCATTTTCAACGTAATGTGAGTCCTATGGTATTCCTACACTGCCGTCATAACGAAGAGTGCAGTAAGTGTAATTTTTGAACATAGAATATTTAACCTTTTGCGTCTGCGTAACCCAACACTAATTCTATATTCAAAAATTGCACTTACTGCACTCTTTGTTATGACGGCAGTACAAACCGTTACCATACAAAGAATAACAAATATAAAAAAATAAAAATATGAATAAAGGTACTATTCCGAACCGAGCTGCCAACTGCAACTGCCGACAGCACGTGCAGCGACTGCATGAAGTCGGCCAAAGCTGCACTACTGGTTTATATGTATTTATATGAAATGGCTTCCAAGCGCCACGGCAGCAGTACATGACGTGCAATCGCCGTCGGCTGCTGCAGCGGCGCTGCGTCTCGTTAAGTGCGCCGAAGAAACGCAATCGGACCCATTATCGCTCGCCTCTATTTTCAAAGCAATACGGACTTAAGTTTAGAACGAAAATAAATATAACAGATAACTTGAAAGTTTTCTCTTCAAGTTATTGATATTTTTAGAATGGTAACTAGTATTGTCGGGGAACGCGCGGGTTTCCAACTTCGTTTCTTTCAGATATTATTTATAACTTCTGCTAACGAGGAAGAAGGACAAATGCATTTATACAGCATGTAACATAAACCCTGTCCGATCCTTAACCTCCGGTTTCTGATTTGAGAATTCAGGATAAGCAAATACTTAAGTAACATTTGAGTCTGGAAGTGTCAAAAAAATTACCGATTTTAAAGCATTTTTGTGACAACTCGGCATCGTACTGCGTACACACATACGTAACAATTTAATGGATTTGAGATTATTATTTTTCCCCAGGAAGTGTTGTCAACTTATGAAAATTTGCCATAATCAATGTTTTTCGCATGGATTATAAAAATAAAAATAAATAACTTTTGGTTTTTATGAGTTACATTTTTATAAAAAAAATCTAGTACGTGTGTTGAACCGAATAAGCCTTTATTAGATCGGACAGAGTTTTTGTTACAAATTGTATAATCGAAAAATTAATGAAGTCTTTTTTTAACCGACTTCAAAAAGGAGGAGGTTCTCAATTGGGATGTTTATATTTTTTTTTATGTATGTTCGGGCCGTTCTGTCATACATAGACGGATTTGCAAAATTCTTTTTTTGTTTGAAAGAGGATTCTCCTGAAATGGTCCCATTTTAATTTGGAGAAGAGACAATGGAACTCTTCAATGGATAACAGCAAATTACCCAGGATTGCTGTAATTGCATGTTTGTGTGTTGTTTATGCCACTAAAAATAGAAAAATAAAATAACTTAAAAAAAAGTTAAAACCGACTTCAAAGCTAAAGCTGTTAGTTTTATAATATTATGGCAATTATTTTACTCTTTTTAGTTTTTTTTTTTAAGTCGGTTTCACTTTTTTTTTAAGTTATTTTATTTATCAGACTTGGTCGCGTTTGATCCTAGTCTCACCTGATCGTAAGCGCAGACTGGGTCTTAAATGGGGCACACAAATCCAAGTAACAAAGACATACTTAGAGGGATTCCCCTATACGCCCCTGGCTCTCACATACACACGACGAAACACAGTAAACTGCTTGGCGCCGGACTTTAATGTGAGGGTGGTAGCTATGTTGAATCTTCCAACTCGCGTTCTATTTGCAGCGTACGGTGAGGAAATTTCATATTCTAGCCGGTTCCCACACAGAGGAAACCCTGAAAGTACAAGTCCGAGACAGGCTGCAAACTGTCTGCAATCGCATTGCCATCGGAATAGCGCCTTTTAAGCGACTTTAAAGGTGCTATTCCGACAGCACTGCAAAACTGCTACCGCATACCGGAGCCGCAGATCGCACCGCAAGCGATACTACTTTTGCAGTACGCGGTCTGCAACCCGTCTCGGACTTGTACCTTTATTCAATTTACTTTATTTTTTTTATGGTATCTGTCTGGTTACGAATACTTCAGCAATCAAATAGGAGATTTTCGGCCAAATAAGAATCGGCTAAACATATTTCGGTATTCCAACAGAGAACCCGTATTGGTAGCTCAGAAATCTAATTTTACACTACGCAGCGTTTGAAGTCGATGCGATGTTCGCCTTGTTGATAAAATATTAATTTCTGACTGCACACTTCTGTAGTTGAAGAGGTACTTTTAAATAAGGCTTAGAACAGCAAACTCGATACAAATATCTATTTAAAGATACATACTGTGTTTTTCTTTGTAAAACCAATATGCAGATGCAACCTATGGAATTTTCACAAGAAACCTCTTTTCTAAAGGAGCCTTACAAAGGACTTAGTCCATACCTACTCGTAAATTGTTTATAAAATATTACGATATTACAAAAAATAATGTATTCCGCTACAATAATACAATTCTTGAGCAAATAGAAGGTCCTATTTGTGGAACTACACCGACGACAGATTAAATTTACTCAATACAATGTCTAGAAGAAAATTGCTCTATTTCGTCTATTGGAAAAACTACACTGGAATAAGAACTTTATTATTTGTAATGAAGGTTTAGATTCAGTTGAATATATTTTAGATTTGAGTGTATGAGAATTTCGTGTAGCTAAGTGTTATGAAGGCGTCAGCAAAAATCTCATAGTAGTGAAACTAGATTGCTTTAGATAGGGAGGCGCAAAGCCAAGTTATTAAATATAGGATCGAGCCTGGAAGAGACTGATAAGCGGTAGACCGTTTACGAGACGTATAAAGGCTGATAGGTATCTACAAGGTTAGTCAGAAAGGGGGGTACCTACTAATCCGAAAAGGTGTTAAAGTACCCATAATAATAAGTAACTTTTGTTTTACCACTTTCCCCTAAAATCAATCGTTAAGCCATGAGAGAAATAGCTCTTCAAAAATTACATAAAAATATGTTGAAATCTATCCTCCGGTTTCTGAATTGAGAATTCTAGGATAAGCAGTACTTAATGAAGAATATGCGGAATACATTTGAGTACGGAGTTGTCAAAAAAATTGCGGATTTTAAAGCATTTTTTTGACGACTCCGTACTCAAATATTACTTAAATATTTGCTTATCCCGAATTCGCAAATCAGAAACCGGAGGTATCTATCCTCAGCTATGATCAGCTGTATTTACATTTTAGATCATATTTGAGGTCACGAATTAGAAACTCTATTTTTTGAATTCGTTTCTAAAGTAGGGGCGTTTTTTTTTCGAAAAAACTAAAATAATAATTATTTTACATGAAAATAAAAATTATCGAATTTTGAAATTTTAACTCTTGCTTTTAAAACCTTCATCAGTGATAATTTAAGTGGCCTGCGGATTACTACCCCCTGTCTGACTAACCTTGTATACGTAGGTGCACTACAGAACATGGACCACCTAATCGCACTAATAAACAGATTGATAATCGCAGTACCTACGTCAGGGGGCCAATTCTACTAACAGAAACTTTTATCAATTGCAACAGAATCGTTCATTCAGGCAGTTTTCGTTTACGAAAATGTTTGGTTTTGTTTTTGTTGTCAAACAATTTGATAGTTTTTGTAAACAAAAACTCAAAATCAAAAATTTATATTTCACATAAACCAATACAGGCGCTTATGAAAAGTCGAATTTAGGTGCACGATTCCAATTAGTCGTTTCCTACGGAGAAGAGCCGGCAAGAAACTCCATGGTTACTCTTTTAAAAAAAAAGGATATCTTTTACAATTTCAGTTAATACAGTAGGTACTATGAGAAAGAACAATGTAGTCTTGACCACAGACCTTGGAGTAATGTAGTACCAAGACTTGAGTAAAAAAATAACCAAAAAGGGTTTTTTTTTTTTTAAATAGTTTAAAAATTTGAGTACTGTTTGAATAAACGATTAAGTTGCAATTGATAAACGTTTCTTTTAGTAGAATTGGGCTCCTGATTTAGCCATCGATATGAAGAAAATTTATGTAGTATAGCTGTGCCCGCGACTCCGTCCGTTTGGAAGTCGGAAACTAATATTATATCGCAATATCTAAACAAAGTTCGTGATAACTAAAGATCGGATATTCGGATGCATATTCACCAAAACTTGAGATGTTGGCTAATATGGAATGCGCTTTTGTATCGAAAAAAACCCGCGGTTGCGGGACAATTATTTTAATTAGTTTCTTTCTTTGGTTTTTCTGACACACACCACTCTTAGACTCATACACACATACTTCTTAGACTCTACATACACACATATTTGCATCGGGGGTTAAACATTAACTTTAAATAATTCTGCAATCCAAGAGTCCCGGGGTTGTTTTTTTATAAATCATTTTAAGAAGTCGATTCCATACCAATGCGTATTATACACCCGACTAGTTATGCATCCCGGTGTTCCTAGTGACTCGGTTTTTTTACAAAAAAACTATTTTAAGAAGCCGCTTCCATACTTCATAGCTAAAAATTAACTTTAGGTAAATATGCATCCGCATTTCCGATCCCTAGTGATAACGTAATATTCTAATATCTTTTGATTGAGAAAACCAATTATGATGCAAAAAAAAATGAATGTTACTCATACGCACAATATTTTTCTATAAAAGTCAACCACATTAAGCCAGTACTTTTTACGTAATACGTGCTTACGTGCACAAACAAACCGACAAAGAAATAAACAGACAAATAGAAAAAACAGGAAAATATTCCAAAAAATATCAAAATGGATTATAATGGTTATCCTTTAATAACCGTGCTATTTTTATTTTTAAATATTTCCACTGTACAGATTCGTCAAGTCTACAGATTTATTATACAATGTATAGATTTTCATGTCGAAATTAGCATATAGAACGATCAGGTTTTTAGCAAAATATGATATAGAATGTTCCGAAACTCAACGTAAAGCCGGGAACAAATGATACGGCAGTTTATACCAGTTCAAAATATAAAAGTTTAATGGTTTGAAGTTCCAAATAACTTTGGTAACCCAAGAATAAAATTTTCATCATTATCATTCAGCGAAAAACGTCCACTACTGGACATTGGCCTCCCCCAAGCATATGGGGGGTATTGCCACATTCGCCATGCTTGGCAGGCGGGTTGGCGATCGCAGTATGGTTGTTAAAATACTCCGAGAATGCTGCTGCCCATCCTCTAGTTAAACTATTGACTTTTGGGGAAAGTTTTAGAACAAAAGTTATTCATTATTATGGGTTCTTTAACATCCTTTCGGATTAGTACCCCCTTTCCGACTAACCTTGTATATTCTGTGTTGCATGAAGAACCTCCAAGATTTTTTTTTTCTATTGGTCTGTGTAGGTGTTCCTAGGGAAACCTCCACGACTGACGATACCTACTTAAGTACGTCCGGCGCTCCCTGGGCAGTCAGCCCCGCTATCAACCTTGCTGACTGGCTAATCTTTTCACCACAGCATGATCTATTATCATACGGCTCGTACCGAAACGAGATAAGCGAAGCAACTTTTAAAATTATAAACTTGGACGTATCACAAGAAAATACGTAGCCCAAGAATTTTTTACCCGCTAGATAAACATACTTATGTACTTATATATGTAACTAGGTCATTACAAAACTAGAACAAAACAATTCAAAAAGCACTTTATCTCCTCAAAATAAAGTTGATAATCGAGAACCGATTGATCAATATACGCTACTAAAATGTACTCAATATTTTTATGCCTATTAAATAATTCATCCCTGATAGAGTGCACAAAGGTAGTTTATTTTTTTTCATCTATTTCCATCGGCCACGTCTCACGAGAGCATGCGAAAGGAAAAAAAATGATATTTTCTCGATCGTGTAAGTTTTTTCTTTCTGTATTATTAATGCACTACGGCTCTTTGCTTCGACGGGTAGATTATGGACAAATAGCGCCGTGCAAGGTTTCATAACCAAAAATCTAAATCGAGTGGACTGCAAATCGTTAAAATTATAATTGATAGTTCCCAAATTAGCCCACCCTTCATCGTTTCGTACTGCTTATTGTGGTTGCTTATCGTGGATGAGGTGCGGTTCAATTGCGATTTTATACAATTTTGTAAGTGGAATAGACCTCCTAGGACACAGACTGTCAATGTTGCGTTGGCCAAATCACTAAATAATAAATAAGCTTAAAATAGTTTGTATGAGGTCACAATACAGGGTGTTAACGAATTCGTGTAATTCCTTAAAACCACATGATCTACTACTGATGTAGACAGGCCCCGCACGGGATTTAGCTTGATTAAAAATAAAAAAATGAAATTATTATTTTTTCATGCGGCTTTGTTACCGATCGTATCTAAACCACCTAATAAGGATTCAGTAAAAAAATAAGAATTTATTTTTTTGCAAAAAAAAATGTTTTATTAGTGTGAAAATTTCGATGCCACGCATAATTTAATGAAAGCACGGCGACACGGCTGGCGGGCACAACTAACGCGATATCGCTCTTTACAGTCAGATAACTCAAGGCTCTAAAATTACTCAGAAATAGAGAACAAAGTTTTTTTTTTGTTTTTTTTTTAGTTGTTTTTCGAAAATTCCCTTTTATGATTAATCTGTGTCACCAGTAGATGACGTGGTTTGAAGGAATTAGACGAATTCGTTAACACCCTGTATATCAAACTGACCTTTGGGACACAGATCGGTAACGTTAGCAAAAAATAATAAATAGACTGAACAGTTTAATAAGGGGCCCAGTTCTCCTAAAATAAATTGTTGCCAAACGCAATCGAACCACAATCGTCAGTCAGTTTTTGTTTTCGAAAACTTTCAAAATGATTGATTTTGTTTTTTGTGTCAAACAATTTGATAGCTTTTGAAATTGAGAACTGTCTGAATGAATGGTTCGGCCTTGGTTCGGTTGTGAGTTATCAAGATTTATTTTAGGAGAATTAGGCCCCTGTCTGAATGAACGGTTCGGCCTTGGTTCGGTTGTATTTATCAAGACAACAAATCACAATCTATCAAACTGTCAAACGGCCGTGGTTAAGCTGCGGTTCGATTGCGAATTTTAAACAATATTGTATGTAGAAGAAGAGGAGCTCGTGGCTAAATAATTACAGCCGCATAGACCGATCTTCCGGGTTAAGCCACGCTTGCCGAGGTTGGTCTGTGGATGGGTGACCATTTACCATAGCGAGTTTCCTCCGTGCCTCGGAAAGCACGTAAAGCCGTTGATCCCGGCTGTCATTTGTAGATCTTTGACAGTCGTTACTGTTGGTCAGAAGCCAGAAAGTCTGACAACCAGTCTTACCAAGAGTATCGTATTACCCAGTTACTGGGTTGTGGAGGTCTGATAGGCAGTCGCTCCATGTAAAATACTGATATTCAGCTGCATCCGGTTCGACTGGAAGCCGACCCCAACATAGTTGGGAAAAGGCTAGGCAGATGATTGTATGTAGAAGAAGGCTTAGGACACAGACCGTAACGTGGGTTTGCAAAGGTCACTAAATAATAAATAGGTTTAAAATAGTTGAAGGTCACAATATATCAAACTGACCTTCCCAGAACCATGATGACGTATATTTACGTCACTAAACATAACACTAAACTAGGTGGCGTGACACCATAACAATAACTTGTGGCCATTAATTCTGTACAATACTATAATTTTCTGTAATAATAGTTTTCCTTTCATTTCTGATTGAAATAAAATTGGATCATATAATTTGCTAGTGGCGGGTCGACGGCATTATAAAATGCCGAAATGCTCGAAATATACAAACCTTTTTTACCCGACTTCGGCAGAGAGGAAATAATTACTTAAGTTGGCACCCACAGGTGATAGCGGTTTGCTACCACGGATATTACCCGGATACCACTGTTCGTGTATTAATTTAAATTCCGCCTTTTTTCATGCTTTTCAGTTGTTTTTTTCCGTAGTCGGGTTTTGTTCTTTAGTATCCTGTTATCGGTAGCGGGTAGCACTGGGCAATGTTGACAAGAGAGGGTAGTCGTCGATATGGATCGGCCCACCCGAGGTTATAAAGGCGGTGGTCATTCGACGAAGCGGGAGCATTCCGTGTTGAACAGCTGAAGAAGTCTGACCTTTTATATCTGATTAGCTTGTCCTTATTTTATGATCTTGTATTAATTGTGTAAAGTAATATACTGTGATCTAGTTAATGTTACTAATATTAACCCAAATACAAGTACTCTCAGTGGTGGAGAGTCTATGTTGGTTTTATTTACTGTGTTTACCTTGCTCGCAATCCTGACATACCGATATTAGCTAAAACTGTAATGATAGAATCACCCCTGAACGATTATATTGTTGTGACATTTACATCAGAAGTGGAACAAGAAAAAACCAGTCCACATTATGATTGTATACCCACATGTAAATATTTTTAGTAAAATCCCCTGTAGACGGACTGACAAAAACTTCATTTAGATTGAGATTACAATGGTGAGAAATGTGAGAATGAGAAAATGTGATAAATCCGGTGAGTCACAACCATTTTATTATGTGTGAAGGAATTTTGATGAAGGAAATATAATATGAGAGGTTATTTATTCGTGTAAAATAAATATTAAATGATATCTTTGCTTATTCATGTAAAATAAAAGAGATGTTATCTGTATTTATCCGTGTAAAATAAATGAGATGATATCTGTGTTTATTAGTATAAAATAAATATGATGGTATCTGTATTTATTCGTGGAAAATAAATACGGCATCTGTATTTATTCGTGTAGGAAAATACATTGCAAGTCGTATTAGAGTTTGTGGTGAGATGCAACCAGGGTTGATCTTTGGCACCGCCCGGTTTGGCCAGCCGGGGTTGGCCAAAGGCTTCGCCTGGGGAAAACTGAAACTCTAACGTGGCGAAACAATTGTTATAGGGCTGGAACCAAGGCGGGATGTGCCATGATATGGCTAGATCCAAGGCGGGTGATGCCATGTTGATAAAGCAGGATCCCAGGCGGGTGATGCCAAATGAGTTGGCTAAATCCAAGGCGGGTGATGCTATTAATTGATAAATGAAAATGCAGTGAAAATGAGATTCTGTTTTGAATTAATGTTTTGAAAAAGTTTTGAAAATATTGATATTTGTTTTGATTGGTTTTGTTATAATTCTTGTTGTAGAATGGTACAAAATAGTTAATTGAAACTAAAAAGTAGTTTGTTATTATTACTTATGGTTTAAAATGTATTTTTTGTAGACGAAAACAGGAAATTGTATTTATTATTGATGATAATTACTATGATGACTTCCGTTAAAGATTAATTTGTCAAATTTATTTTAAATAAAAAATAATTTGACTTATTTTCGTTAAAGATGTGTTTAATATGTATTGTATTGTTGTAAAAGGTTGGATTATTAGCGCAATATAGAAATGTTATGTTTAAAACATCATGTCAGTTTTGTAATAAGAGTTTGTGAATAATTGAGATATTATTTTGATCATGAAAAGTTTTAAAGGTTATTAATTTAAGCATTATGATTTTGGGAATAATTGAGATAATATTTTAAGTGTTTATAATTATGTACTATGATACTGTGAATAATGATTATAAGATATTTAACCATGAAACATTTAGGATGTTTGTTTTATGATTTCGTGAAGAATTGAGATATTTAAGAATGTAGGATTTTGTGAATAATAATGAGATAATAATCGTGAATTATTTTAAGGGTGTACTATGAGTTTATGAATAATGAGATATTTAATCTTGAAATATTTTAAGTGTTTAACGTACTATGAGTTTGAAGTGTTTATATGTTGGTAAAATGAATTGTGAATAATTGAGATTTATAATCATGGAATATTTTAAGTGTTAAATGTACTATGAGTTTGTAAATTATTGAGATATTATGTTGTGATTTTGTGAATAATTAGGTATGAGATTTTTACGAATGAAATATTTTAAGTGTTTATGTATTATGGCTTTGTGAATCGTTGAAATATTTAACCAAGAAATATTTTAAGTGTTTATGTATTATGAATTTGTGAAAAACTATAATGAGATATTTAGCCCTGAAAAATATTGTAAATGTATTTAAATGATTTTATGAATTTGTGTATAATGAGATTGTGTGTTTATGTACCTATTATGATTTATTGAATAACTAAAATTTGATGTTTAACCAAAGTAGAACTGTCTAATAGGCATCTGAGATAGTATTTCATTGTGAAAATGTTGAAATCTAATGTGTGGATGTTTGTAAGTAAGTAAGTTTGATACGAGAAGTTATGAACGAATATAGAACTAGGTTGATACTGAATGAATATCAACTAGTTTAAGTCATGGGTGATGAGCTTGTTGGCCGTCGATGGGATAGCAAGCTCTAATCGATTCAAACATTCTTTGGATGCTTTTCATTTTACTTTGGTCAAAGACATGAGTAACATGACGAGGTCAAAGATGAGTGATCAGGTGTGGCCGAGATGTGTACTGTATTATTTGTTTCTGTTTAAGGTCCGAAGGTGTCACTGAAGTTAGGCCTTGATGCACAATCTTGACGATGGGGTTGATGGTGCGTCAACCACCAACCACCAACACACGAGGACGTGTGTTTTGCAGGAGGGCCGTGTTATCGGTAGCGGGTAGCACTGGGCAATGTTGACAAGAGAGGGTAGTCGTCGATATGGATCGGCCCACCCGAGGTTATAAAGGCGGTGGTCATTCGACGAAGCGGGAGCATTCCGTGTTGAACAGCTGAAGAAGTCTGACCTTTTATATCTGATTAGCTTGTCCTTATTTTATGATCTTGTATTAATTGTGTAAAGTAATATACTGTGATCTAGTTAATGTTACTAATATTAACCCAAATACAAGTACTCTCAGTGGTGGAGAGTCTATGTTGGTTTTATTTACTGTGTTTACCTTGCTCGCAATCCTGACATACCGATATTAGCTAAAACTGTAATGATAGAATCACCCCTGAACGATTATATTGTTGTGACATTTACAATCCCTTTTCAACGTAAGGTGTGTCCTGAGGTTTCTTTACAAAACTTTGTCATACATAAAATAAAAAAATATTTAAAAAACACATGTATAATATACTTAGCTATTTACGGTTTTTGATGATGTCGTTTACGTTTTTTCGATAGCAGTCTCCTTACAGTTACAATTTACGAAATGACCGCTATTTCAGGACTCATCTTTCTTTGAACAGAGTATTACGAGTAGTAGGCTAGTTTTTATGTACTTATAAAATAATATCTAGGTTATATATGAGATCTTGAATTCTTGATATTTTGACTTAACCAAATTGTTTCAAATCAATAAAATGTTATTATTAATGTTTTTAGACGTTTTATATTTGACTGTGGTAATTATCACTTTCTTGCCGTAAATAACAACTAATCTGTAACATTAAAATAAAAATTTACCACAAATAACGTCATGTGAAATTTCTCAGTAGCAGCCCGTTCACAGGCCCAGTAGCTGGCGGACAGTGAAGGACAGTTAGGGCCTGTCCACATCTCCACGTCGCGACGTCGTCAACGTGGAACGGTGCGGTAACGCGGCACGGTGCGTTGACGTAACGTGCAAATTTACGTAACACGTTCCGCCTCCAGCTGCAACCTCACACCACGTATATGCGCTCCGCCCGCGCTCTCCACGCCCGCGAGTTAGTCGCCGTCTATGTACTCCGATACTTTAAAATCATACCTTATTGTTTCTCTCATTAAAATTCAGGATCTACATGGTCAACGATGAATCTAACAATGATCCTGACGTGCATTTTTACGATACGGTAACGTAAATTTGCACGTTATGTCAACGTACCGTGCCGCGTTACCGCACCGTTCCACGTTGACGTCGTCGTGACGTGGAGATGTGGACAGGCCATTACTGTCGAGCAGCTATTGGGTCCGTGAAAACAAAGTTGAGCCAGTACTGACCGGTTTTTTTTATTTCTACTATCCACTGACCTTCCCCCACTCCTACAAGGACAGCTACTGGGTCGTCACTCGCTCCATACGAACGCAAATAGATGGGTCAGAAACACCAGGCCAGAACTAGTAACACAGTAGCAGCTGTAACCCAGTAGTGAAAACACGTCAGGAAAGTGATAGTACTGTATAGACAGCAGAATGAACAGTTGCTGACTACTGGGTGGTCAGAAACTGGGCCTGTGAAAACCAGGCCTTAAACATAACGGCGAAATGAGGGTGTACTTACTATACGCATCTGCCCAACCCTTCGGGGAATACAGGCGTGATGTTATGTTATTTTAAATTACGTCATGTTTTCGCAAAAATCCGAATTTGTACCTATATAAAAGTTGTTGCTTTTTTAGGCGAAAAGAAGACGAATATATAGGCGCGCCAGGCTTATATTAATTAGCCTAGGGGCGGCTCAGAACCTAAATCATACAAGTATCCCGAACGAGGGTATGTTAACAAATCAGTAAACAACTTTATGTTAATTCGAAAGAGCAATAAATAAAAATATCCACTGAATTCAGCCTGTATTTGTTAGCTACGTTGTATTGTATGTACCTATATAAACTTTAGTACTTGATATACCTATTAATATATATTCTCGGAGGGTAGATAATAAGAAAGTTATTATAACTCATACCTGTATTCCCCAAAGGGTTGGCAGAGGTGTATAGTTCACCCACATTTCGCCGTTTACGTCCCATGTAATATAGGGTACGAGCCTATTGCCATTGACCAGGCACAAATCCAGACTCCGGGCTGCTACTGAGAAATTCCACACGGAAAAACCCAGCGACACTTTGCCCGACCTGGGGATCGAACCCAGGACCTCACGCACAGCAGTCGCGCTTGCGACCGCTAGACCAACGAGGCTGTCTTATTATCTACCCTCCGAGAATATACCTACTCTTTGGTCCTCTTACGAAAGACTCGATTCAAGGGTACTTGTCACCCGTATTTCAAAAGTATACAAGGCCAGTACGCAGCCGCCCGAACTAATCGCGTATACTTCAGAATACACATTTGACGATCGAGCGTTCTAAACTATACATCAGTATTCCGCAATAATCATGTATGTTTTAGAATTGATAATTTCAAGCATTCGATTCTAAAATATACTTCACTAGTACCATCCAGCACGCAGTGCGTACTAATCGCGTATAATTTTGAATACCTGCGCCACCATGCTCTATTCTAAAGTAGCATTAGACGAATGCTGGAAAGTGATCAGCGAAGCGAATCTTTTCTGGCACTCGACGGCCGCTGCCGCGGCACCGCTCGCATCGCTCGCTCGGCTCGTGCGTTGACTGGCCACAGTTCTAACCTAACCTAAACAACCTTTCAGCTATCTGTTTGTCAGTTTATTTCCTATCGCGGGGAACTTTGAAGTTGAAAGTAAAATTTTAAAGTTGGAATTATTAAAATTTAGGTAAACTATTAATTTTTAAAGTGGGAACTAATAATTTTAAAGGTTATTTATATACATCCCATAAGTTCAGTCGTATTTTAAGTGTTGTTTCCTAACCAAGCCGTTTGGAAAAGTTAAGTCACTTCTTAAATGTAACTGACCCTGTATAGGTTTGAATCCGTTTTTTCACCCTGGACATTCTAAAGTATACGCGATCAGTACGCAAAGTCTGTGTATATTTTAGAAGCGAAGTTTTAATTTACAACATTCTAAAATGGGTGACATATTCTTTATAGAAAAAACCCTGTAAATAAATAAAGATTAAAAAAAAAAAACATTCTAAAATATACGCGGCTAGTTTCATATGGATGCGTTCTGGCCTTTTAAATTCTAGAAATACGCACTTGGCACTGACATTATATCGCGAATTGATCAATCTAGGATTTTGTTTTGTTACATTGTCTACATCGATATTAGCAAAGAAAGTAGTAGTAAGAAGTGCCTTTCCACCAGAGATGTGCTATGCAGCTATGCTGCGAAAATGTAAAAGCTAAGCAACGAAACTATGTGACCGTTTTCATTGATGCTAAGCTATGTAGCGGAGCGAGTAAGATGCGCTATGAAAATGAGCCGCTGCAAGGTAGCTGTGCGAGGAAGATACGCAGCTCGTGCCTACTTTCGGTGACAAACGCGCGCCTACTGTAGGTACACTGCTCTGCACATAGCTACAATACAGCCGACGTATCTTGGCGAGTCTGAAGTTAGCTGATTAACTGCGCAGTAGACAATTTCGTTTCTTAAAGATTCATTGCACAGCGAAACAACTAATTTCAGACTCGCCAAGATACGTCGGCCGTATTGTACCTACTCCACTCGCGACCATCCATTGCACGCACCCATAGTTCGCATCCACAGCAAGCATCCTTCCATATAAAAAACGTAGCTTAGTTGAATCAGTTTCCACCAGTGCTAAGCTAATGCGTAATAAATAAAATAGTACCAGTGCTATGCTAATGCGTAAAATTTATTAAAATGAGCCGCCGCAAGGTAGCTGTGCGAGGAAGATGCGCAGCTCGAGCCTACTTTCGGTGACAAACGCGCGCCTACTGTAGGTACACTGCTCTGCACATAGCTTATTTGAATCAGTTTCCACCATTGCTATGCTATGGGTGCCTTTCCACCAGAGATGTGTTATGCTTTTCCACGGATGCTAAGCTATGTAGCGGAGCGACGCCGCAAGATGCGAGGAAGATATCGATAATAGGGAAGGCACGGGGAGCGGCAGCGCGGTGCTCTGCACATAGCTACACCACTCGTGACCATCCACAGCACGCATCCTTCCATATAAAAAACGTAGCTTAGTTGAATCAGTTTCCACCAGTGCTATACTATATGGACCAACGAATATGATTGGTGGATATCAAACACATCCATAGCAACGTTGCATAGAACATCTCTGGTGGAAAAGCAGCCTTATGCCCGGTTCCTACGGTGCCCTTGTTTTTGCCGAAGTATTTTATTTCGAATTTCATTACGCCGACAACGATTCGCCGACGTAATCTTTGCCAAAGCAATTTTTACCCTAATTTGATTTCGCCGAATGATTTAGCCACCATAATTATTTGGCCAAAAAATCATTCAGAAATTTTTTTTTAGTCGAATTTGGCTATTGTTTAATTTGCCAAATAAGTATTCTCACAACCACGGACTAGAAAAAAAAGAAGGACTCCGCGCCACGCATATCAAAAGTGAAGCACCGTACCGATCTATGTGTGCGTGATTTGAGGGATACCAGATAAATGAAAATTTCCCCATTTTTTTTTTATATTTTGAAAGTTTCATTTCTTTATATGAAGCCATATAAGAAGTCCGCTTACATTATTTAATTGAAATTACAAACATATACTTAGTTAAAACTTAAAATTAAGTATTTATTTTGTATGAGTGACAAGAATAACGTTTTCGACGGAATTCAATGTTCTTCATCTCTGCAGGCTCTTATTATTTTAATCCAATCATTATTCCATGGTTGATTTGCTGTACGAAATCTATAAAAATAATCATATTCAATACTTGCAAAAAACTCACAAAGAACACAAAAAAATGGATTACCCAATCTCTCGGGAAAATTACCCATTTATTTTCCGACAGCACTTCTATGTCTTTTGAGGTTTTGTGTTCCAATAGTAATGATTTTAAAATATCAAAAATACAATAAATCAACAGGTTAAATAAGTGTCTTACTTGTGAATGTTATTCCTTGACACTTTTTCTGGGATGTAGAATTATTTTTAAACGATTTTACAACACAAGAAGGCATTATTTTATTTTATTACTTGACGTAAACAGTACCTACAATGACGGCGCGGTGCCGCGTAATGGCGGCCAGTCGGCACCTTATGATGTAAATGTGTGCGTGAGGCATGTTTGTACGAACGGTCCGGCATACTAATGGTGCTTCACTTTCGATACACGTGGCGCGGAGTCCTTCTTTTTTTTCTAGTCCGTGCTCACAACATTATTGTTACAGAACGGAATGTAATGGTGACCAATTGCGTCCCGCGTGTCGTTCCAGGACGACACCGCCATTGTTTATCTATTTTGTCTATAATTATGGTGATTGAGAGGTTAATCCGACTCAGCGCACCCCGACTACACGTGGTCAGACTCTGTCATACCCCTAGTGTTGTTTAAAAGCGTGGAGCAAGAAGCTCGCAAAGGAGATCCTGAGTGGAATGAGTGCACGAGACCGAAGCGCAGCGAGTGGGGGGAGGTGGCAAGCGAAGCGAGTCAGCGACCTCCCGAGCGTAGCGCTGGTCTAGTGTACGAGCAAAGCGAAGGGGTGACAAAGCGAGTCTTCTGGTAGAGCAAACCCAGAAACACTTGCATGCTTGCTTGCTTTCTTGCTTGCATGATGGGAAAATGAGCCATCTAACAAGTGTAACGTAGCCAATAATACAGTTGACTAATGAAACAGTGGCCAGCAGACTAGTCGGCTTAACAAAAAAATACAAAACATAATTAGGGACTTTAATCATTCGGCGTTTTAATTATTCGGCGAAATGAAAAGTGGCGAAAGGTTGTCGGCCAGATAAGAATCGGCTAATAATATTTCGATATTCCAACAGTGAACCCCGGTTCCTATGATTCACTGAGCGTTATTGGTTAAAGTTAAGATTCTTGTATCTTTACCAATAATGAAGCAAAGACCCCATCGCTTTGCACAGTAGACCCACATAGGTTAGTAGCTATCAGAGATATAATTAGCTTACGAGTTTATTTAATTGCCCAGTTTGGGAATAAAAATGCAATATTGGTAAGCAAAACGATTCGTTTTCGGCCTTAAGAACCGAGCATTAATCTATTCAATAGGTCACGCATTCTGTAGTAGATGGTTACCCGCGGTTTGGCGTGTATGAAAAAAACTTCTAAATTGCTGCCACAGCTGCTATTGCTTTGAAAGTCAAAAACAATGGCTGCAATGGCATCTTATGCCTGATCGCTCATACTTTGGGGTACTTTACCATGATAAGTGCCAAACAAATTTTTAGTCACGCTATTCGCCAGTATTGATGCAACTACAGTAACGTAAAAAACTCACACTTGGGGTACTGGTCTGCATTCCCTCTGCCAGGGTCTACTATATAACTATGTCTACACCAGTGGGCTTTCATGTTCATCTTGCGTCTTCGTTTGAAGCATGCGTGAAGCGCCATAGCGCATGCAATAGCGCATGCCTCAATACTAGTTCGACAAAAGCGCATGCCCCTAGCGCACGCTAATCCGTCTATTGTATGTCGACTGACGACTGACCGAGGCGCACCGGTGTAGACGATAAGCTGCATGCGTCTTATGGCAATCAATATTGCATGCGCTTGACGCAAGAGGAATTGAAAGTTGAAAGCGCAAGATGAACATGAAACCGTACTGGTGTAGACATACCAAGTCTCTGCTAATTCCGATGTTTGCAAACGAATTTTGTCACCATAATGTATGAAATTCAATTTACAATAACTAATATACCCATATTCTACGTGTACTGTACATCATTACATTTAATACAACTACATATTTCAAAGGAAAATGACATACATTATGAGCTTACAAAAGCCTACACAACACCTATAATATCCCAAAACCCAGTCCAAGTTTATCGGTTTGAGCTAGATAACTTTGTACGTATGTGTTTATCATTTGCGCCGAGGACCGAGTGGCCGGAAATGGGACCGTCGTATCCCTCCTGTCGTCGGCAGTATCCCTCTTGACTACTTCCCCTAATAGTCGGTGTTGCTTTCCATTGCTATTAACATTGTAATACAGTTTCGAAAGCGTCATCAAAGAGTCGGTTCTATTGTTTTACACGTATTTTGATTAGGTATAACGTCAGTGGAAAGGTAAAAAGACTAAAGTGCCACTTTTGGCCAAAATGAGTTATATAATAATATTTCTACCAATCGAATGCAATTTTTTTTCTGCGTCGATTGGTATATACGTGTTCCAAAAATACCCCTAAAGCCGAAAGGGGATTAAAAGGTCCCTTGTAAAGAGTCTATTGGCAATATTTTAAAATAAAAGTAAGACCCAAAAAAAAGAATTTGGACCAATCATAAAATAAAATCATCACTGAAACGCAACCCTGAAAACATAAAAGTAAAGAGTGGACTACCCAGAAAGTTATTTACATTCTTACCTAATTTCCTCTGAGAGGTAAATGACAACAACCATACACGACTACTTGACTAACATTTTCTTTTTTAAGGATAATTATGTAACACGTTGTTTATCTCATTTTGACCAAAAGTGACGCTTTAGTCTTTTTACCTTTCCACTGACGATAAAGAGTGTAATTATTTATTTCAAGTACTATCGAGCACGTCGTTTTGTTTCGGCGGACACATATCAAGCTATAGATTACCAGTATAAGCAGAACTCTCTTTTTACTCAAAGCCTATATATACAACGCGAGATCAGCTCATATAGCTTCATGTGTGTGTTTTTAAACGTATTCGTTGCAATTGGGCTTGCCCAATTCATATAATCAATAATGGGTGACTGAAACGTACGAGTGGTTTGTTTAAATATTTTCACATTGCAGAAACCACCTTCCTTCCGTCGTCCGTCGGCTCTTCATTTAAAATCCAAGGTGTCGAATAAATCCAAGGTTTATTGTGTTTGGGCAAACAATAATTCACAGCCAGTACTAGTACCACAAAAAGATATACAGAAGATCCACCACTATTTACGTGGTAACCAAGCTACCGCTGCGGCAATTTGGTTTTGTATGTGGTTCTCTATGTAATATAGGTAATGGTAAATATTGGCCGTCTGAATACTGGTAAAGAATATTCTATCGGTCATGTCGTCTTATGCGTTTTGACGCAACAAAGGGATATTGGCTCATTTTATTTACCTTTCCAACATCCTAACTATCCTAATCCTAACTTAATATTATAAATGCGAAAGTAAGTTTGTTTGTTTGTTATATTTTCACGCCTAAACCACTGAACCGATCATGCTGAAATTTTTCATACATATACATTGGCAGTTGTACAGAAACGGATATAGGGTACCTTTCATCCCGAAAAAAAGTACTGTTCCCGAGGAAAACAACATTAACGTTAATAGATGGCGCCACGTGTCTTTCGAATCATAATTGAATTTTATAAAAAAAAAATTAGTAGTGTGTTAAGAGTTTTTTTTTATTATAAATTAACGCGAGCTAAGCCGCGGGCAAAAGCTAGTTTCTTATAAATGCTGTTTTGTACCACTTTTGAAATGTTTATTTTTGATCCAAAGGTTGACTGCAAGAGATGACCAAACGGCATCAAGTCTGCCTTGTGTACCACTAGAAGTTTAAAGAATTAAATTATGACAAAATCAGCAGCATTTTCTTTGAGCTGATAACAACATTCTGCGATCATCATTCTAGGTGCACAGATCATACGTTAAGTATCGTCACTCGTGGAGGCCCCCAAATATCCCCAAAATCCAAAATTCTCCAGGTTTCCTTTAGTTAGGGTTGCCATCCGTCCGGGTTTCCCCGGATTTGTCCTAGTTTAGAGGGCATCCGGGGAGCGTCCGGGCGAGGCTTCATTTGTAGTCCGGGTTTAAAAATTTAAAGTTTTGGGCCGCCCGCGTCTCACGCACTGTGCCCGCACGCCGCGATCAACCGACGATCCGACTCGCTAAACAACTGTTTTTTATTACACTGACTATGTTTAAAAAAACCTGTTGACATGTCCGGGTTCTGAGTTCTAAAATCCGGGGTTTTCACGCGTCTGGTCCTGGTTGCCAAATTTTAGAGATGGCAACCCTACCTTTAGTAAACTGAATCGATCGATTCGATATCGTACTCGTATTATAACTAGTATGGTATGAAGTCAATTTCGATTCTAAGGGCCTGTCCACATCTCCACGTCACGACGTCGTCAACGTGGGACGGTGCGGTAACGCGGCACGGTGCGTTGACATAACATGCTACGTTACCGTATCGTAACACGTTCCGCCTCTAGCCGCAAGCGCACACGTATTTGCGCTCCGCCCGCGCTCTCCACGCCCGTGTGTTAGTCGCCGTCTATGTGCTCCGATGCTTTAAAACCATACCTTACTGTTTCTCTTATTAAAATTCAGAATCTACATGGTCAACGATAAATCTAACAATGATCCTGACGTGCATTTTTACTATACGGTAACGTAAATTTGCACGTTAAGTCAACGCACCGTGCCGTGTTACCGCACCGGTCCACGTTGACGACGTCGTTACGTGGAGATGTGGACAGGCCCTATATCGACATCGGCAAGTATTCAATACGAGAATTGTGAATTGAAAATATTTTGAATCATACGATATCAAACCGAATAAATAGGTCGACAACTGACATATAAAAGGTTATTTTCTAAATAGGAGACAGTTTGCAAATGGTGATGATCATAGCGATATATCCTACAGCAGTCTACAGCCCTATTCAGGGGGCCTACTCCGTAAGTCCGTCAACGAAGTTAGTCGCCCGTCCGAAAGTAGCCCGAAACGTAGGAGTGAATAAAACAAGTGTCAAGTCCAACTTTTCGGACGGGCAATATTCCGATCTGTCCCCCTGATCTGTCCCCTCGTCGGTAACAGGAGAACAGATCGAAACTTTTTATTTCTATTTGTCCCCCTAAAGAACAGCAGGGGCAGACCAGAAATAATTCGTTCGATCTGTCCGTTCGTCTTGGTGACAGGGGAACAGATCGTTTTTTTTATTCCTGGTTGGCCCCCCGAAGGGGACAGATTAGGGGGACAGATCGGAATATTCCAAAACACATCGGTAGTAGAGACAACTGTCAAATCGTGCTGTCATTCATTATTAGTTCGGGCCCCGAAACAATCGGATGTCCGTAGGTGATAGGGAGTAGGGAACGCTCGTAAATAAGGCCGAAACCGACTTCGTACTTAGGGAATAGACCCCCAGACGTGACAAGTAACGTCCTAATAAGAGAATTGCATGAAGCTGAATTTCTGCACCTATCTTCTTAGTAACTTTATTGACATAAATATTCATATAAAGCGAGCGAATCAAAATCGAACAAAATATTTATTCTGTGTATTCGTGTTCTCTCGCAGAGTTCGGTGACAACGTAATGCCTTTGAGGTACGGATCAATTCGGTATTAAAACGATTGAACATAAAATGTGCCGCTATTTTGTATTGATAAAAGACTGGAATTCTGCGAACAAATAATTTGAGCTGCTCTTTGTGTAAATTCCGATTTTTCATAGAACTCGAGAATTTTCAAACAAATTATCAATAAAGCAGCGATAGCTTAGCGATTGAATGCTTGTCTTCAATGTAGGAGGGTATGTTTTTTTTATTTAGCTATAGGTTCGTGTTTGACCACTATCTCGCCTGATGGTAAGCGATAATGTGGTCGACGGTGAAGCACGCTTGCCTAGAAGTAACCTATTCACTCTTGACTTAAAGACCCCAAGGTACGAACAATGAAAATGTTCGCAAAACGCTTTGTACGAATGTGTTCAATTCCGGCCCGGATTAGAAGTTGATTATTAGATACTTGCATTACCGGTGAAGGTAAACATCCTGCAGAAAATTGCACAACAAAAGGCTTAATAAAAAAAACTTGATGGTACTTGTTGTGCGCCAACCGGCACCAAGCTAGCGTGGTTGACTAAGGCCTAAACCAGGGATGCACAGACCGCGGCCCGCGGCGCTGGCGACGGTATGCCGGACAGGGGGTTGGCGATCGCAGTATGTTTCTTAAAATACTCAAAGAACGCTGCAGCCGATCCTCTAGTGAATCCCTCAGTCGCCTTTTACGACACCCACGGGAAGAGATGGGGTAGTGCTATTATTAATTTTCGCTACTGATACCATAAGAGGGCATTTTATTGAAAACAACATGATGCCCCTTATTTCCATCCTTGTTCCTTTATAAATCACAAAATTGGCGCTTGCAACCCTAACAACACTGCAACTGAAGTTCTTTAGTTACGTGAATCAGGCCTCAAGCTGACTATGGTCACTAACTCGCTCGCCTAATACCGGCTTCCCACGGTGCGTGATAGCGCGCACCGCGACACACGAGCTTGCACCGACGCACCATGGGAAGAGACTCGTCCGTGGTAACGCGGACGCATGCGGAGCGGTGCGCCGTATCCACATCACACACTCTCATAATGTGGCTTCCCACGGTGCGTGATTTTACGAATGATACCCACGCACAACCGGTGCGCGCGCTACCACGCACCGTCAGCCAGCTTAAAAGTCCTACGCAAAAAGCATAACGCACCTTTAAAGAAAAACCGTTACTAAACGAAAAAAAAAACGAAAAATCATAATTTTTGTTCTATTAAAATAAAATTACTTTTTAAAATTTTAGGATATAGTGTTATTAAAATATCCATCATTATAATCTCAAAAGATGGCTCGAAGCACCATGATCTCGAATTATATTCGGAAAAAGCCGTGCATTTTCTTTATTTAAGCTCCTGTGTAAAATTTTATATTTTCGTTTAATAACGGTTTGTCTTTCAAGGTGCGTTAAGTACTAGATTGCTTAAAGAATTATACGGTGGGAACTGAACAATTCTGTGCACGTACTTTAAGTATAAAAAGACCTTATTAAAAAGAAGACCTTACAGTTTTCTTCTCCGAGTTAAAAACCCATTTCGCTAAAGATACTGATCTTAAACAAAGTGGTTCTAAACTTAGTTAACTAACTACCCACAAATTAACTGCAGCACTTACATAAAGAGACAATCGGGGAGAGTTAGAACACTCGTAAAAGTCTCACTGACCCCGAGAGGGAGATAGCGTAAATGCATCAGTTTAAAACCTTCAAGGATAAGGATAAAAGCATTTATTTGCGCAAGTTATGTTGTACAAAGATGGTAAGCGTTCGCTACACCAAACGCGGCGGAGCGGGTCGTGTCGTTGGCTGGCCCGCCTGATTTGTATTCAAAGGATTATTATAAAGCATGTTACACCACAAACGCTTTAAGCCGGGTACGCACGAACGAATAATAACATCGCAAACACGAACATGGTACCTACACAAATCACTATGAACGTGTTCGCCGAACACACTGTTTGATAATGGTACGCACATGCAAGCAACTTGTTCGATATTCGGGTTCGCGATGTTCGTTTTCAAAAATGCGTACACGGCTTTAGACTGGCTGTCCCATTTCAAAACCTAGTAAGGGACACTTTTTACAAAAATCGTTTTATTGCATAATCAAAATCAAAAGTTTTTATTTCACATAAACCATTACAGGCGCTTAAGAAAAGTCGAATTTAGGTGCACGGTTCCAATTAGTCGTTTCCTATGGAGAAGAGCCGGCAAGAAACTCCATGGTTACTCTTTTAAAATTCATATCTTTAACAATTTGAGTGGGTAAGTTATGACTTAGAATAGTTATGAGAGAGCAACGTAGACTTAAGAGCAGGAACCACACAAAAAAAAATGAAAAATATGGTCACAAATTAACTAGGTATCCAGGAATCTAGCAAGTCTACAAAGCTCTCACATTTACAAAAGGTAAAAGGACGCTAAACTATATAAAACAACTGACATGCTTAATTGTCATCTGTTAGGTTAGTTAGTAGCTAGTTATAGATATAGGAGCGCGCCCTGCGAGTCGTGCGTATGCGCTTAACACTTCAGTGCAATAAATAGCTTTGTTACCGAAGGCCGTGTCTTATTTAACAGTGGCGACGAGTTACGGTTACCTACGCACAGAAGAAAAAAATATGGCAAATTTTATCGGTTCTGTTCCTTCTTTTGAGCTTGGCCAGGACTGGAACATTTTCAAAGAAAGGCTTTCTCAATGGTTAACAGCAAATACGTTGTTAATAAAAGCAGAAGGACAAGCAGATGTGCGGCAAAAGGCGGTACTTCTAAGTGCACTCAACGATGATGCGTATAAGTTGGTACGCGAGTTAATTGCGCCAAAAACAGTTGAGGAGATATCTTACAGCGATTTAACTGCAGAATTAGATAAGCATTTCGTGCCAAAGAAGTCAGTGTTAGCAGAAAGATACAAATTTCATACGGCGGCGCAAGATGCAGGCGAGGATTTGACTCAGTGGGCGGCCCGTGTGCGGCGACTGGCAGTGGACTGCAAATTCGGATTGGCTATGGACGAAATGTTGCGTGATCGGTTCATTATTGGAATCTTGCCGGGACCGGAACGGGACAAGTTGTTCATGGACGAAAAGGCATCGACAACATTGCCCAAGGCGTTGGAAGTTGCAGTGGCCGTAAATAGTGCAAAACGTGCAGCCCGACAGTCAACTACGGCAGCAGTATCGGCAGCGACCGGCACGGAAGTGTTCAAGATAGCGGCAAGCCCGGCGAAATCGTCGACAAAGTGTAGCGTGTGCGGCTATAACAATCATACAGCGGACAAGTGTCGATTTTCTACGTATAAATGTAAACAATGCGGAATTAAAGGTCATCTTAAAAAAATGTGCACCAATAAAAGTGGTCGACTTAATTGTCTACAATCGTCGAATGACGATAATGATAACGACGGTAAGAATATTCTCATTTGCAATATACGTAGTTTCCGCGGCGAGCCTATGACGCTGTCTGTCGTTGTAAACGGTCAAAGGTTAACATTTGAAGTAGACAGTGGGTCCTGTGCTACTGCCATTCCACTGAATACTTACAAGAAATATTTTCATAATGTGTCTTTAGAGCATCCTAGGTCAGTGCTAAAAGCATACTCGGGTGAGAAACTGGACGTAGTAGGAGTAATGAAGGTTCCGATTACGTTTGAGGGTGAACAAAAAATTATTGACATATACGTCATAAAAGGGCCTGGGCCAGCCTTGTTAGGTAGAAACTTTTTATCTTTATATGAATTACAGTTATCTAAGGTGAATCATTGTGTTGAGTTAACGGAATTTGATTTCTATGTAAACAAATATCCTACACTGTTTTCTAATACATTAGGGAGTTTTAACAAATACAAAATAAAACTTACTTTAAAACCAGGCAGTAAACCTAGGTTTTTTCGGCCTAGAACGGTACCCTTTTCATTAAAGAGTAAGGTGGAGAAGGAGTTAAATAGATTAGTTGAAACCGGTATATTAATTCCTGTCGAACATTCTGAATTTGCTAGCCCTATAGTTCCAATACTAAAAAAAGACGGTGAGATTCGGTTGTGTGCAGATTTTTCAGTCTCATTAAATAAATGTTTACACATTGATAAGTATCCCTTACCAAGAATGGAAGAACTTTTTTCTAAATTACATGGGGGCGTACAATTCTCACAGTTAGATTTAAGTAATGCATATTTACAACTTTTATTAGATGAGGAGTCTCAAATTTTCACCACAATAAATACTCACAAGGGCTTATTTAAGTTTACTCGTTTAGTTTTTGGGCTAGCCAATGCTCCGGCTATTTTTCAAAAAACTATGGAGAATTTGCTGCATGGCATTGAGGGGGTTCTGTGTCTGTTGGATGATGTCCTTGTGACCGGAAACTCTAAAAGGGTTCATACGGAGCGGTTACAGCAAGTTTTGCACCGTTTACAGGAAGCAGGTTTGGTGCTTAATAAAAATAAATGTAAGTTGTTTCAAGATTCGGTGACTTACTTGGGATTTGTCATTGATAAAAAGGGTATTCACACATCCCCGGACAAAGTTACAGCAATGACTAACACCACGGCCCCTAGTAATGTGCAGGAATTAAAATCATTTTTAGGGTTTGTCAATTATTATAGGATGTTTATTCCAAACGCTTCGTCAATACTTAGTCCTTTAAATAATTTACTTAAAAAAGATGTTGACTGGTGTTGGTCAGAGATTCACAAGGCTGCTTTCAATCAAATTAAGAAGGAGCTGACATCGGCTCGAACGCTAGCACATTTTGATCCTTCTTACAAGTTGGTTTTGACAGTTGATGCGTCCCCTACAGGGTTAGGGGCAGTTTTAGCTCAGTTAGAAGGGAATGGGTTAGAACGGCCGATAGCTTACGCTTCCAGGTCCCTCAATAGTGCTGAAAAAAATTATAGCCAATTTTGGCATTCGTCGATTTCATCAATATTTATATGGTGTTGCAAATCCGTTTATATTGCGCACTGATCACAAACCGCTAATGTTTATTTTTCATCCCAACAAAGGCATACCAGAAGTGTCCGCAAACCGGTTACAGCGATACGCCTTATTTTTGTCTAGCTATAATTATGAGATACAGTACATTCCAAGCGCTAGTAATTGTGCCGACTACTTTAGTCGAGCTGTCACCACAGGAGCGGGCAGTAGTATTCGGCCGATTACGGATAACAGTTACAATGGGTCAGGCTCGATAGTTTGTAACGTCACGGATGACTCACTTGTTTACAAGTTAGACGACAAGGCGTCGTACATAAATTTCGTTGCTGATGGGCATTTACCTGTATCATTAAATGAAGTTCGTTTAGAGACAAGTAACGATATTATTTTACAGAAGGTTTTGCAATATGTACAACACGGTTGGCCTAACATTAAATTAAATGACAACGGTTTATTACCTTTCTATAAATGTCGTTTTGATTTAACAAGGGAAGGTGATTGTCTAATTAGAGGGCATAAATTAATTATTCCAAAGTCATTGCGGAACAAGATTTTAGACGAATTACATAGACCACATTTAGGTATAACAAAAACAAAGATTGAGGCGAGATCTAGATTCTGGTGGCCTTACATAGATAAGGATATTGAAAACAAGATAGCTACCTGTGGTGTATGTTTAAGTTTACGGCCTACGCCCTCTCGAGCCCCGTTGACACCTTGGCCTTTCCCAAAGCGCCCATGGGAACGAGTACATTTAGATTTTTTTGGTCCATGGCAAGGTGAAATGTACCTTATTATTATCGATGCATTTTCAAAATGGGTAGAATGTTTTTCTCTTAGTAGTGATTATTCAACAGCCTCAGTAATAGCGAAACTACATGAAACAATGGCTAGATTTGGTATAATACATACGTTAGTCACCGATAATGGAACCTCGTTCACTAGTAAAGCTTTTAAAGATTTTTGTTGTCTTAATGGTATAAATCACATCACTTCGCCAACCTATTCGCCATCCAGTAATGGACAAGCAGAAATATATGTAAAAATTGTAAAAAAGTTTTTAAATGGGTTAATCAAACAAAGCATTCCTAAAAATAAAATTAAGGCACACCTTTCAGAATTTTTATTTAGATATAGGAACTCGAAACATACGACGACAGACAGCTCACCGGCCGAATTAATGCTCGGACGTAAATTGCGTTGCAGGTTTGATCTATTAGACACTTCGGTAGCGGTGCCTACGCTAGACGCGTCATCGTCGTCCTCATTATCGTCACAAGACTTACAAACAACAGTGCGCGAGAAGCAACACGTACAAGCTAAATATTTTAAAGGAAATAGAAACATAGACTTTGAGATAAATGATGCGGTACTGGTGAAAGGAAGTAACAATAACAAATGGATACGAGCTATAGTGTGTTAAATAAGACACGGCCTTCGGTAACAAAGCTATTTATTGCACTGAAGTGTTAAGCGCATACGCACGACTCGCAGGGCGCGCTCCTATATCTATAACTAGCTACTAACTAACCTAACATCCCTCCACCATAAATTCTAAACTAAACAGTTACATAACTAGAAGAATTTTCGATAATCGCCTCGAGGAATATTCCTTAATTTTGGGCGAGCTTCCATATCCGTTCGGAGATCAGGCCTGGGAGCTACTGGCTCAGCTGCTGACTCAGCTACTGGCTCATTGCTTTCTTCACGTAGCTCTGTGCTTGCCTCACTCCACTCCTCCTCTTCACCCGGAGAGTCTTGGCGCCGCTGATCTGACGAAAGAGCGTCGCCAACACTTTGAGGCAAATTCTGTTCTCCGCTTACTTTGGAGTCCACGACGGCCCAATCAATATCATTGTCCTGTTGTCCCTCGAGCGATTGAATTTTATACAATTGATTTTTGTGCTTTTTAATTGTAATGTTCTTCTCTGGTATAAAAATTTCGAATACACTTTTGCCGATTTTATTTTTAACTATAGCTCTAGGCCGGGGGTTGCGGACGAATGTACTGCTCCCGCGGCCCCCGGCCTAAGTGTGAGATGGAACACCGAGGTGGTTTTAGTCAGTAAGAGTCTGACAGACCCCTCCGCCCACCCCAGGGCGGAGGACATACATGAGGATTTCCACCCCGAGAAAAAAAAAAAAAAAAAAAAAAAAAAAGGCCCTTTTATGACGTATATGTCAATAATTTTTTGTTCACCCTCAAACGTAATCGGAACCTTCATTACTCCTACTACGTCCAGTTTCTCACCCGAGTATGCTTTTAGCACTGACCTAGGATGCTCTAAAGACACATTATGAAAATATTTCTTGTAAGTATTCAGTGGAATGGCAGTAGCACAGGACCCACTGTCTACTTCAAATGTTAACCTTTGACCGTTTACAACGACAGACAGCGTCATAGGCTCGCCGCGGAAACTACGTATATTGCAAATGAGAATATTCTTACCGTCGTTATCATTATCGTCATTCGACGATTGTAGACAATTAAGTCGACCACTTTTATTGGTGCACATTTTTTTAAGATGACCTTTAATTCCGCATTGTTTACATTTATACGTAGAAAATCGACACTTGTCCGCTGTATGATTGTTATAGCCGCACACGCTACACTTTGTCGACGATTTCGCCGGGCTTGCCGCTATCTTGAACACTTCCGTGCCGGTCGCTGCCGATACTGCTGCCGTAGTTGACTGTCGGGCTGCACGTTTTGCACTATTTACGGCCACTGCAACTTCCAACGCCTTGGGCAATGTTGTCGATGCCTTTTCGTCCATGAACAACTTGTCCCGTTCCGGTCCCGGCAAGATTCCAATAATGAACCGATCACGCAACATTTCGTCCATAGCCAATCCGAATTTGCAGTCCACTGCCAGTCGCCGCACACGGGCCGCCCACTGAGTCAAATCCTCGCCTGCATCTTGCGCCGCCGTATGAAATTTGTATCTTTCTGCTAACACTGACTTCTTTGGCACGAAATGCTTATCTAATTCTGCAGTTAAATCGCTGTAAGATATCTCCTCAACTGTTTTTGGCGCAATTAACTCGCGTACCAACTTATACGCATCATCGTTGAGTGCACTTAGAAGTACCGCCTTTTGCCGCACATCTGCTTGTCCTTCTGCTTTTATTAACAACGTATTTGCTGTTAACCATTGAGAAAGCCTTTCTTTGAAAATGTTCCAGTCCTGGCCAAGCTCAAAAGAAGGAACAGAACCGATAAAATTTGCCATATTTTTTTCTTCTGTGCGTAGGTAACCGTAACTCGTCGCCACTAAAAACTAAAAACACATTACAAAGAAAATCACTGTATAATAAGATAAAGATATCTTGAGAGTAACGATAGTAATTAAAAAAAGAAAAAAAAAGAAAGCTAATCGCAATGAGGTTAGTTAATAGACATACACATATGACGTTAATGAGGTACCAGGGAAGCCACATGTGCAGAAGGAGTTATTTCCAAACACCTTTATCGTCAACGTAGTCCTTAATCTTGCTAACCTAAAAAGTCTCTACCAAATACAAAAACACCAGCGTTGAAAATTCACATAATAAGCAGATATGTTTAAGCATCGATACCTAGTAACTGCCATTCACTGCCTCTGATCATTTTAAAACCTAGTAAGTCACTTTAACCACATGGTTTTACCTAACATAAGTACTTTTCAAAGGCTGACAGATTTAACGTTTATGCGCTCTCCTGTAAAATTTCGTTTTAAGCCCTTACTAGATTTTGAAATGGGACAACCGAGATAATGTTGAGTTTCTGTCATATATAACACAATAATAGAATAAGCTATTATTCTTAGTTTCCGAGATATTAAGGCTTATGTTCATGACCTGGAATCATTGCCGCCTAGTGTATACCCATCACTTTCTAACTTAATATAACAAAAAGAGAAGGCGCTATTTTATTTAATACCTCGGTTTTGGTTAGACCATCTCTTGTAATAAGGAACTTAGTTTTGAAGACATCTCCAACAGAGCTTCAAATTACCCACAAATTAACTGCACCACTTACATAAAGAGACAATCGGTGCCACCGCTGGGAGAGTCAAAACCCTCGTAAACGTCTCTCTGACCCCGTGGGGGAGATAACACGAATGCACTAGTTTAACTCCAAGGATGCAGTGTAGGGTGTGTGTCTATATTTTAGGAACGTTCCGACCAGCAATGCGATTCAATAACAGACTCATCATAGATGTAAACAACGACGAGTTCACTGATGTTTCATCGTAAATATCGCTTTTAAAAACAACGTTAATAAAAACCGTATTCGCTAAGCTACCTATGCTCGTCGATGATCTGCCGAACATGAACGGAACCATTTTAGTTCTATGTCGCGCCGTCGACATCGTTGAGGCGCTACGATCGCGCAGTTTTACCTAAAGAATACCGCAATGTTTTCATCAGATGTTTCAATGACGATTTCCTGGTTGTAAAGATGTTTTGCCTTACTAGTCGCGCGCAGAAGGTTTGCCGATGACTGCCCCTCCCACTTCACCGACCGCTACCCGCGCTCGTCTGGCCTACCTACTAATCGTACCGACCATCGACGCGTGACGTCATGAGGCTATCAGCAAACCTTCTCCGTGCGTTTTATAGTGAATCGCACTCCAGATAGTTGTCATCCGATTCTGTATTTTATTTCGTTTTTTCTATGATTCTCGTATATCAAACTGAATCGTTTTAAAGCTGACTTTTCGAAAGTTTTGAACAAGGGGGCTGGCAACTAAGAGCCATTACGCACTGTCGACTGGTCGCCGGAGACTTGGTCGACGGTGACTGTGACTTTCTATAGTTTAAATAGGTGTTTACGCACGATCGTCGGTCGCCGGCGACTATGCTTATGTTTTGGTCGCCGAGAGACCAAGTCTCCGGCGACCAGTCGACAGTGCGTAATGGCTCAAGACATGGGTATTTTTACTCCAATCTGGAAACCATGAAACAGAATGTTAGATAAATAGAATAATGTACAGACGCCAGCAGGTCAAGCTCAAACAAAACTCTTAACACACTAAAGTTTATATAATATAATTCAATCGTGATTCGAAAGACACGTGGTGCCATCTATGAACGTTAATGTTATTTTCCTCGGGAACAGTACTTTTTTTCGGGATGAAAGGTATCCTATGTCCGTTTCTGTACACATGACAATGTATATGCAAAATTTCAGGATGATCAGTTCAGTGGTTTAGGCGTGAAAAGGTTACAAACAAACAAACTTGCTTTCGCATTTATAATATTAGGATGGTCACCAATCCACAGAGTGACCGCAGCTAACGCAGCTTCTTAACCTTGCAAATCAAATGATCTGCACGGTTATTGATTTAGCCTCGAGCCCCTCATTCATTCCAACACGTTACTATAACAGAATCCGTTCTCTCAATAATTAATTAATCTAACTTAAACAGCGCTCTGAATTCTACGAATCGATTCTGGAAAATTAAATCGAAGCGTGAGTAAATCATGATTGAAACTGGACCAATTCTAGGAAAAGTCCTAGATATTACGAACAGATGGTAACTTTAAGCAAAGAGGAGGATGGCGGGGCAAGGACCTCTTAAACCTTTACTACACTGACTCACTACTCGCTTGACTTTCTATGCATTGTCAGATAAATTCCAACGTTGAACCAGCTAAATTGTAAATTCCACCTCATATACTGAGAAATTGTGGTATGTGAATTCGTAGATTGCATTGTAAATTTTTTAAGAAAGACTGATGTACAATAACAGATATTAAAGGGATGGAAGTAACCCAGCTTGTCCAAATGTAAACCTGACTTAAAGGGGATTTAAACGGGTCGATTTTCGCCGCACGGCTAGGCCGCAAGGGACTAAAATCGCAAGCCCCAAAGTTGGGTGCCATCCGACTTTTGCCGTGCGGCGACAAGCCGCATGAGGCGGGCGACTAAAATCGACCGTGTAAATGATCAGTTGCAGGCGATCGCCCGCCGAATGAGGTGTGTTTTGCGCTGTGTTGTTCCGCTTGAAATGGACAAGTCGCATGCGATTTTTGTTGACCGGTGTAAATGGGGTGGCGATTCGATTTTTACAAGCGACGCAACGGGTGACTTTGCCGCACGGCTAAAATCGACCCGTGTAAATCCCCCATTAGGTACACGCGGTACCTACTAAGCAGCTTAATGAAGCTCTAACAACCGATAAATAGCTGGATAACAACTTGCTAGCCCAAATACCGCAAGCTGGTAGCAGCTTTCTCGGTATGCAAGGATTAGCTCGATCATAATGTGTAATCATCATAGTCAACATTGATCCATTGACGATCTGAAAACCAGGCCACATAAAGGTAGGTACAAGTTCGTAGCCGACTGCATACAGCAGCAGAAGACGACGTGTCATTACGACACGTTGTAGCGACACGTCGCAGCTTCATGTCGCTGCGGTCATGATTTCGAACCCAACAGCAGATGGCTGCAGCAGACGACACGTCGTAATCCAGTTAGTTCCGAATGTTTCGTGAGACAAGATATCTGACCTGTGGGATAGCGATCGCCATTTACTTTCGTATCTTTTGTTTTTGTTAGATCCATCGTACAGTGCAGGATATTGGGCCACCTGGTTTATCAGTTTTTCTTCCTCGGAATTGGAAAAACTCATTTTTTGAGAAAGATTCAACGTGTCGTCGCTCCAGTATCGGTGGCATTACTGATCTGCGGTCGGACGACACGTCGTCTACGGTCGTACGACGTGTTGTCGAGCGACGTGTCGCTAGCTGCGGAAGGTATTTCATAGAAATACCTACATAGAAACCAGTAGTGTCGTAACGACACGTCGTATGCTGCTGTTGTATGCAGTCGGCTACCAACTCGTACCTTTAGACGTAAAAATAAAATACAATAACTTAAATTTTTAAGGACAAAATGGGGATAGAAGTGGTCAACGCTAGGCTGATTTGATGGAACGAGACAAATACGTATGAAACTTGGTCTACATACTCAACAGAAAATAGATAGACATTTGACATTACTTTTTACGTTAACTTAATTAATTTTGACAGTAGATATTTTAAGTTATGAATTAACAATAATTTATTATCACAGTTGTGAATATTGTGGGTAGTTTTAAATAAAAATAATCTAAGATGTCAATGAAAGATTGATGTACAGGCGTTTTAATGACTTTTATAAATAACTTATTATAGGAGCTTCTTAAAGTTGTGTAAAAAATATATGTTACGGTAGCAAACAGGTAGTAAATATTTACATTAACAACGCGGTTAATACAACGCTAAAACTATGAGAACTAGGAAATGCTCAGCCAACCAGACGTCAGAATGGCTGACCACTTTATTTCTTTGATATATTTCTTAACACAAAGGTAGCAAATATTTAATTATATGTAGTAAATAATAGCAAATAAGTATTAAACAGTGCACATGGTCTCATGTACATATCTCGTTTGGTCCAGTCATCCTGACGGTCACAAATTAGTAGCTACGAAGTAGTTAATTAAATTACAGGTAGTACAGAAGTTGTAAATACAGGGAGACTGGGATCCATACTATCCCCTGCCATACAAGATAATAGAGTACACACAATAACATTTATAAGACAGCCTCTAAAAACGCAGCTCTTCGCCGCTTCCTAGTATTTATGCTGTGGAGAAAAACGGCGCAACAGACTCCACAGCAACAAAGCTCTGTCTGTTAATTGACATTAGTCTCATTAGTGTTGGCTTGGTAGACCAATTTGTCCATTCTTTTTTGCCGCCAGAATAGCTCCCTGAGACTTAGGCTGCTTTTCCACCAGAGATGTGCTATACAACGTTGCTATGGATGCGTTTGTTATCCACCAATCATATTCATTGCATAGCATAGCACTGGTGGAAACTGATTCAACTAAGCTACGTTTTTTATATGGAAGGATGCGTGCTATGGATGGTCGTGAGTGGTGTAGCTTTGTGCAGAGCACCGCGCCGCCGCTCCCCGTACCTTCCATATGTCGATACGTCGCATAGCTCGAGCTGTGCATCTTCCTCGCACAGCTATCTTGCGGCGGCGCATTTTCATAGCACATCTTACTCACTCCGCTATACAGCATAGCATCAGTGGAAATGGTCACATAGTTTCGTAGCTTAGCTTTTACATTCTCGCAGCATAGCTGCATAGCAAATCTCTGGTGGAAAGGCAGGGCCCTAAACTAGTCTGCAGCAGCAGCATTTTATCGATTCCATAGTAGGGACCTTAAATCAATTTCATTACATAAAGAACTCTGTTCTACTAAGTTTTCAATATTTTGTAAATGCATCTCGTAGTAAAATTGGGTGACTGCAAACTTTGTACTTTATTTTCAAAGCGAAAGTTTTCATATTTCAAAATGGCACTCTATAAAATTTTACAACTTCCATTTTATGTTGGATTGACAATGTCAATTTTATTACTTTGGAACTTAAGTAAACAGGGACATGGAAAACATTTTCATACCTTTATGGAATTAAGAAACAATGTCGTCATTCTACCTCTTGTTTGTCAACAAAAGTCAAAGAGGCAATGCATCATCATTATTCAGCCGAATGACGTTTACTTACTGCTGGACATAGGCCTTCCCCAAGTCACGTAGCGGGTTTGCCATAATCGCCACGCTTGGCAGGCGGGTTGGCGATCGCAGTATGGTTGTTAAAATACTCAGAGAACGCTGCTGTCCATCCTCTAGTGAATCCTATAGTCGCCTTTTACGACACCCATAGGAAGAGATGGGGTTGCGCTTTTCTTTACCTCTGGCACCACACGAACAATGCAACCAAAGACATTCAATAGTAGACCCAACTAATATAACATACCTTTTAACAGCTGTCAGATTTATGGTACTAGGCATGTCTTCGGTGGCGTGATTGGCCGCCGAATTTCACCACTAGCCAATCGGATTGCTCGACGAGCTTCCGTTTCGACACCAGTGGTCGAATGTGAGACATCAAAAGGTATTTCTCAGATTTGTTGCACTGCAGCATCGTCGCCCCGGCCTGGTTCGGATGGCGAGCCACCCAACGCTCGCCGTCTGCAGACACGACCGCTAGACCAATAGACCGCTAGACCAGCTAGGGAGTAATTGATATAAGAAACATAATACATAAACAGCCCATTACTGTCCCACTGCTGGGCACGGGCCTCTTCTCAGAATGAGAAGGCTTTAGGTCTTAGTCGACCACGATGGCCTGGCGCGGGTTGGCGGACTACACACACCATCGAAAACTTTTCTTGATTATAACAAATCTCCTCACATTAAAGTCGCGGCGACTTCGCCAAGCAGTTTACTGCGTTCCATTGTGTGTATGTGAGACCCAGAGGGATGTCCCTCTTTATCTCTTTAACTTGGAGTCGTGTGCTCCATCTTAGACCCTATCTGCATTAAAGGACTTGTCACACTGGAGGCGTTCTGCGTCCTCCAATCCGGTCAAATAGAACGCAGCCCACATCCTATGTAAACTTCATGGTCAGGGCAACCGGTCAGCGATCCGGGCACGGCATCCGGTCAGCGATCCGGGCACGGTCAGCGATCTGACGGGCAGGGCAAACAGCGGCCATTTTTTATTTGATTGCGTGTCGCCCGCCGCCCGCTGCCCGCCTGCCCGCAACCGGGCAGCCTGTCCGCTACCTTCCCACTCCGACCGCCTGACCGGTGCGTTCCCTACGTTCTTTGCTTGTGCTCACATAGTCAGATCGTAATTACATGAAATATTTATAAAACGCAAATGATGTTCACATAGGATGCGGGGTGCGTTCGATTTGACCGGACCGTAGGACATGTATGGGTTGTGACAAGTCCTTTACTATCAGGTGCTACTAAGATCAAACGCGACCAAGTCAAATAATTAAATAAAAACTCTCAATCTCATTCCTCACGATGTTTTCCTTCACTGTGAATACAAATCAATCAATAAAATAAATAAATAAGATAAATAAATAATCTCGTGTCAGCATGAGCTATTTTCGTATAGCTCGTGCTGACACAAGAGAAGAATAAATGAGACACAATAAATTCAACTACCTACTACGTTTATAAAAAGACGAAAGAAACTGTTCGCTTCCCAATAATTGTTTAGAACTCGAATACGACGCTTGCAAAGTAACAGAAATAAACTATGCTCCCGATTCCAAAGCTTACATTTTAATTACAATGTTCCAATATAAACAGACAAAGTAAATGCAAAGGGAATGGCAATTAAAAATTCAAGTTGCAGCGCATCGCTTGGTACACGTGCGACTATCACAACTACCCTCCACCCGCGTACTGTTAACATGGCCGCCGAGACGTTATGTGATCATAACTACATTAAACTTTTCGAGACATGCGTTTTTGTTGTGAAAGCAAAGAATAGAAAATGCAATATAAATAAGAGTTTTTTTACGGGAGAGTGCTCCGCGCTGCGATATTTTACTGCGCGATTTTATTTCTCGCGTATTATATTCCGTGATCCGAATTACACCTAGTACGCACTGCGAATAAAATTTCGTACGATTTTTGTCACTTCGATGCAGTTCCTGGCTGAGACGAACGTCTAAAATGAACAACAGAAATTTTGTAATTTACCTAATACTACGGCGGCGGCGTGATAGACGCATCAAAAGATTTGTCATGAATTTTATTCTGCAGTGTCCATAGCCATAACTACTTCATACTGTACAACAATTCGCGCGGAAATAAATCCGCTCCGCATCGCGTTCAATTTGCATCAAACCACAGTTTTTTTTTCCGCGTGAATTTTTAACCGCCAGTGCGGCTACTCCTATTGCGAGAAAAAAATCGCGCGGTAAAATATCGCAGTGCGGACAAGGCCTTACTGGCATCAAATAAAGAAGTGCAGGCTCATCAGCAGTGCGAGCACGGTTCTTTGATCGATAAGCTTCTCGACTCGATAAAAGTTTAAACATACCGAATTTTATCGAGAGTCGGTAGCACGGAACTTGCCTCGGTATCTTTATCGAGCCTTGTCGACGGCTGTCTTCTCGATAGCTTATCGACTTTTCAAAACGGCAACACCAGATTTAAAAATATCATTCACCTAAGTAGACTTTATTTTATTTACGAAATAATCTTTTCCTGGTTATTTCTCGCGACTGAAAACTATTTCGTTTCTATATATTACATTATTTTGTTAGAAATATTGTAAACATTTTTTTATAATCTTTGTAAGATTGTAAAAAATATTATTTTAGTGGCATAAAGTCTGTCAAAAAAGAGTAGAAAAATTGGGGGCACCACTAGTCATACATTAATGAATTAAACTTAGTTATGCGTCTTAAACTCCGCTTGTGGATCCTTTTCATGTCACGATGCGTTCTGCTTTCAACATCTAACAAAATGCATTCTCCAAAATCCATTTGTTTTGCAAAAATAGATTCAAAGAATCTTTATCTACCAACTTTTAACTGACGACAACAATTCGTGATAATTCGAGAAATTTACCAATAAGAACTGTCAAAACTCGACACAGTCGATAAAATTTGTCGATTATATCGAGGCCTCGATAAAATACGATCCGAGCTACCTTTGTCGTTTTATCAATATCTTATGTCAAATTTGACGTTTAGAATAGATACATTTCTCGAATCGACTCGATAAAAAGAACCGTGCTTGCACTGCCCAGACACCCGAGGAGGACAGGGATAAGCGCATAAGAGAATCGAGGGTAAGAAATGTATTAGTACAAGCTTTATTTTAATACTGTACACACATATAACTTCAAGTAATCAAATACATAATTGAACAATAACCTCTGGTTTCTGATTTAAAAATTCTAGGATAAGCAGTACGTAATATGTAACATTTGAGTACGGTATTGTCAAAAAAAAAGCTTTATTTGTTTTCTAACTGTGCTATTGTGTTTTGTGTTTTTGTTGCACGAAATATTATAGGCTTTATCTATCTATTTAGCCCCAAGCATAGAAATAAAATCGTTTATTATCTCTGTGATTAGCCCTGGCAATATTTGAAATACATTCAAATCGCTGACAATACGAAACATCGTAAGTAAATGAATAACTATATACAATTTTTTTGAATCTTTTAGAAACAAAACCCACGTCTTTGAGGCGCGTAGTAGCTCCAGAATAATTAAGTACGCTGCAGCATCGTTATATTCAAGGATATTTTACATAGTTCATAGTAACAGTTATTCAGAAAACTGAGATTTATAGAGAAACTGTTTACACGGAAAACTTTTTGGTTCGTTACTGCTTGAAATTACAAAGACGGATGACTTGAAAAGTTCAGAGCGCAACCATTTTGTTATTGTACGGTAGCTGGGTGTTCTATTTTTGAATTATTTTTGAAACTTGTTTTTGTTTGCTGTTTTCGTCACATAACTTTTTAACGCGTATTCTCCGGAGAGCTCGCACAGTTTGGCGAGTATTTCTGTTTACAATAATGTACTACAGCCACTGGCTATGAATGTAGTAGAAATCTAAGTGTGTATGTGTAAAGCACTTGTAAACCTCTGTATTATGTACAGTTGAGAATGGACCTCGACTTGACTGGTATTTCTTGAAGGGGATTATACTAGAGATAATAGGCATGTTGACAGCATCAATAAATTGCAAATCTAATTGGTCCGGTTAGTTCGAGTTTTGAAAAATAATGGACACGTAAGTGGTCATTCAATAATGACCACCGCCTTTATAACGTCGGGTGCGTTCATCCATATCGACGACTACCTTCCTTTGTCAACATTGCCCAGTATTACCCGCTAGCGATTACACAATGTTCTCTAGTTTAACCCCTTTCAAGAAATAGGTTGAATTATCACTCAGCCTGTATTATTAAGCTCCGAGTAAGTTCTCATTCAAACGCAAAGTTAGGGAATACTACTTGAAGTCTCTGCACCCTTAATCGTCTAATTTAGCCTTCGTCATAATTCCTGTTAGATTTTTATAGTGTTATATATTTGATATACATTGTAATATCTATATATTTTATTAGGGAGTGCCTCCGCTGCCGGCTCCAACACCCAAAAATAACTCCATTGGGATTGGAAACCGGCGGTACATTACTGGCGGCAGCTGTGATTAAAAACATCGGCTGCCGGCACGCGGCGGCGCGCAGTATTAAGTTGTTTAGTAGGTATGTTAGTTGAAAGGTAGGTTAGATTTTATGCCAAAACTGTAACTTGTCTTCCGACTGACTAATTTCAAGAGCGAGCGAAGCGAGCTCGCTTATTTGGGACACCCCGACACGGATAGGTTAGGTTCGAAGGGAAAGACGTACGGAAATGACATAACATATCGCTTGACCGGTCGAAAACTTATTTATTTACTTATTTTATAACTTGTCGTTTCTATTCTCTAGCGATCATCCATTGCCATTTGTCTACAGACGCTGTACATTTAATTGTCGTATAGTCTATTCTCTGGCGATCATCGATTGACATTTGTTTAAAAATTACATCCTTTTGTCATATGAAAATACTTATAAACTTGAGTCTCGTCATCCAAAAGTTCTTTGTAGAGAGTGTGGTATTCTCCTTCTTGTTCGCTTTTCTGCTATGTAGGATGTACAGAAAATCTCCTTTTCCTCTTGACGGACGTAGCTTCTTCGTCATCTAAAGCATCATCATCTGCCTAGCCTTTTCCCAACTATGTTGGGGTCGGCTTCCAGTCGAACCGGATGCAGCTGAATATCAGTATTTTACATGGAGCGACTGCCTATCAGACCTCCACAACCCAGTAACTGGGTAATACGATACTCTTGGTAAGACTGGTTGTCAGACTTTCTGGCTTCTGACCAACAGTAACGACTGTCAAAGATCTACAAATGACAGCCGGGACCAACGGCTTTACGTGCTTTCCGAGGCACGGAGGAAACTCGCTATGGTAAATGGTCACCCATCCACAGACCAACCTTTGCAAGCGTGGCTTAACCCGGAAGATCGGAGCGTGGCTTAACCCGGAAGATCGGTCTATGCGCCTGTAATTATTTAGCCACGAGCTCCTCCTTCGTCATCTAAAGCAATAGCAATTAAAGCCAATTCTTCAAATGAAAAATGCATCTTTCCTTGTTCACAACACTAGCACGTTAGTTCCGAGTTACTGTCACGGTGAGTGTGCATTAAAAATTCTCGTCAGTGTTTACTAACCACGTTCCGTCCCCGTTACGTATGCAGCAACCTTTAATTGGCGTATTCCCTTCCCGCGATGGCCCAAGACTACGTAAATGAATGCTGCCATTTTTTAACATCTTCAATACAATTAAGGAGATTTTTTATTCATAATGAATAAAAAATAAATTGCTAACTAGCCTGATTATTTGCTATTACGAGTTATTCATTTATTTAGTTAAAAAGGAAACTGTATAAAATGACTTGTTCAAAATTGCTTTTATACAAGGTTAGTCGGAAAGGGGGTACTAATCCGGGGGCCTCTTAAAGTATCACTGACGACTGAATAGTTTTACTTTTGTATCACTGTTTAGTGCATCGTTTGAGGAGGATTTTGTATTCTTTTGTTGTTCTCCAAGTTATCAAGAAATTGGTTTTAACTGATTTTGTGTTTTATTTCGAAAATGTGATATTGTTAAGTGTTAAATAGGTGTTTAATTCTAATAAATTTTATAATAAACTTTTGTGGTGCGTCAAACAATAATTTGATATTGATTCAGATGGTCATTTCACTTGATAGTTCTGCTTGACCCATAAAATATATGCCGATTTTGATTTCTTTTGGAGTGCATATTGTGATGTGCAGTTTAGTATTTTTGATAGGAAACTTGATAGGGAACTTTGATAGGAAAAATATTTTGTCGAAAAAAACATGAATATTTTGGTGCGCGGTTAAATACAACTCCATTTGTTTTGCCATTTGATTCCGCTCTCTGGTTGTAAGTGCTACTGCTGAAACTAATTTACACCAGTCACTAAGTTAATTGCCCACCGACCTAAACCGGCAACAATATCCGGTATTTCAAAAGCTTTCAGAAAATGAAATACATTTTCGTTCGTGTGCGCCCGCCAAAAATAATTTGAATTAGTTTTTATACAAAGAGAACCGATTGGATTACCGGGCGGTAATCCAATCGCCTCCCTTTTTAATTGATGACATTAAATTTTATGAATTTTACACGTGGTGTTGATATGATTCTGATAAATTGGGCCTTTCAACCAGCGAGCTTATTATTGGTAGTACTTCCTTCATGGGACAAGTTTATGTCCAGGCGTGGAGTACAGTACGCGTTAAATAACTTTGCCGATCTGGATCCAATCTAAGCGTGCAGCCACACTGCTCCGTTGCGTTGCGACGTCGCAGCGCTAGATTTGGACCAATGTATAGATTCCAAATGTAGCGCTGCGACGTCTCATTGGTCCAAATCTACCGCTGCGACGTCGCAAGTCTCAACGAACCGCAACGCAACGGAGCAGTGTGGCTTCACGCTTAGAGCGTTTTGTTCCTCACTTCAGAGGGGCTAACTTATTTGGTACTCGTTAAATAACTTTGCCGCTTTGAAAACTGGCTTTGAACGTTCTGTTCCTCACTTCAGAAGAGGAAAGTTATTTTACGCGTACTGTAGGTGTGGGTAAATCGTCATGAATAGTGGATACCGGCCCTGAGGAAGGAGAAGGGTTATACCGAACTCTTACCGTCTAAGACCACTTGGTGCTCCTCCTGACCTTTGGCGGGGGCCAATGATTCGCTTTAGCATGCACCGCAACTCCGGCAGAGCCGTTGAGTACTGCCATCGGGGTGGTCCACGGATCCAAGAAACATTAGCTCTTGTTTTCGTTCGTAGGTATTGGTATTGGGCATTGCCCAGTAATTTGGTTGCAGAATTCTAATGGCAGTCGCTGCGTGTAAAATGCTGGTATTCAGCCGCATCCGGTTAGACTGAAAGCTGACCCCAACATAGGTGGAAAAAGGCCAGGCAGAAAAAAAGTGGCATTTTTGAAATGACAATCGATTATTGGGCCGCCTCTCAAACAACTGGCGCGTTTACATTAAGTCGGTCACCGAATGCGGCGACCGCATTCGGTTTAACAAAATTGATTCATCTAATTGGGCTGTTTACATTAAACGTCATGGCACATTATACCCGCACCGCAACTGCACAGCAGCTGCAGCACGCTGCAGCACGTGTCGCCTCGAATTTAGGCTACGGCTAGCCGCCAGCGCGCTAACTACGCGTCGTCCGCTAGGTGCAAGCTCGAAGTCCGCACGCCGGCCGCGAGGTGCAGGCCGGCAACTCGGAGTCGGCGCGCAGTAAGCTCGCGGTCCGCTCGCTCACAGCGCGCGGGCTCTGAGGTGAGTTGTATGGTAGCGCCAAGCGCGCTCACTGCTCGCCGTTGGCTTTTTCATATTGACATTATGAAATATATTATACGACACACGATTTAATGCTCTAATTTGAATGACAAGTTAATTGCTGGGTTGGAGCGGTGCCGGTGTAGTGTGCCATGACCTTAAGTCGGTCACTGAATACGGCGACCGTATTCGTTTAAGTTGTCGGTTTACCAGATTCAGCGACCGCATTCAGCCGACAGCATCATCGTGGATAGACATAATTATTGTGTAACGACAAGGAATCTTAACACAAATGTGCCATGTTCAGTCACCAAAATGGTCTGTGGCCGAATACGGCTAACCTAAAACCTGTTCACTGGTCCGTGACCGAATAAGGGCTGTGGTCGAATTCGGCTAACCGAAAACCCGTTAACACTAGTCGGTAACCGAATACAGGCTGCAACCGAATCGATCAAAACGACCTAATCTAAATGAGACATTAGTCATTCAAAATCTCCATACTTAATTCCGAGTTTGAGACTAGTTACCTAATACATATAGGTATACAACGTTATTTTTACTTTATGCGAAAACCGAGACACCCCAACAAGATTTTCATCAGAACTGCCTGAATATGTGTTTTTTTTTAGTAAATCTCCAAGTTACACCTTAGTTTATGTCGCGTTAAGTTCGCTAAAAAAGTGTGAAATGCCTGAGATGTGCTACGCAGGAGTTGTCTAATACACGGAAACTGACCGAGCGGACCATTTCAAGCCTCAAGGTGTCTATTCCCGTCAATTGTTATGGGTAGAAACCTACTGAAACAAAATTGAAATTTATGAAAAAAAAAAAAACAAAAAAAAATGTGGTGTAAAAAATATGTCAATCGATTCTCCTAGTGATTCTGAACAAACTAGTTTCAGGTTTCGCATATACTAAAACTAACCTTGTATATGACATGCTGTAAATGAATTCGTATAATTCCTTCAAACCGCGTGATCTACTGGTGACACTGATTGATCCTGCATAAGTATTTAACAGAAGAAACAAAAAAAGTTTTCAAAAAATGAACCATGATGAGTAATTTTAACGTCCCAAGTTAACTGACTGCGTGGAGCGATATCGCGCTAGTCGTGCCCGTCAGCTGTGTCACCGTGAATTCATTTATTTATTGTCGACGTCTGTGGTCTAGTGGTTCGAGTGTCGGACTGCTGATCACGAGGTCGTGGGTTCGATTCCCACAGGACACAAATATTTATGTGATGAACATAAGTGTTTGTGTTGGGCTGGGTGTTTCTTATGTATTATACGTAGGTACGTATTTACAAAAAAAAATGTTTATAAGTATTATTATATCTGTCGTGGCCATATCGTAGAATTGATCACTTCATGATGTGGCCGGCCATTTCATGAAATGGTTGTATTTCATGAAATGGCCAACTAAAATTGGCCATATCATTGAAACGTCAACGTTTAATGATATGGCCATCCACGTTTGGCCATATCATTAATGTAGGGTTTCCATGATATCAAAGGTTTAATAAAAAATCCAAATAAAGGAAGCACGTACCATGCAAGCAAAGGAGTAGACTACGGAATTTCGACCCACAAAATATCGATGCACGTTACCGCGAAAGTTTAATAGCTTGATTCACCAACAATTAAGGGGGTCACTGTTCTAACCTAACCTAACCCAAATGATTCAATATACTAAATAGTAAATGTTTGCAGTAACGTGCATCGATATTTTGTGCTGTAGTTTCACAGGTTAACCAGATAAATAATCGAACAAATAAAATTCTATGAAAAGTTCACCCGCAGTTACCATGAAGTCATATTTTGAAATCCAATAATAGTCCATTAATTTTCGTTGCGTGGTCACCCTACTTTACTTATTATTATTAGCTTTTTTGTCAGAATAATTGTCCGCCGCCATGATGCATCACAAAAACAAAACGATATCAGCGCCTCTAACGGTGAATAATGTAACTATTTTACGATATGATTGATCACTAATGTTTGACCATATCATGAAGTGGCCGTGCGTTTAGCTGATCATATCGTTAAACGCTGATTATTCATTGATCTGGCCAGGCCATTTCATGATGTGGGCAGCGGGTATTGGCCATTTCATGAAATGCAACCATTTCATGAAATGGCTGGCCACATCATGAAGTGATCAATTCTATGATCTGGCCACGACATATCCATTATCTAGTACCCATAGTACAAGCTCTGCTTAGTTTGGGACTAGATGGTGCTGTGTGAAAAATATCCCAAAAATATTTATTTATTTATTTATGCATGTAATCGAAATTTTCTATCACATAAAATTTTTATTTTGAAAAAAAAAAGTTTTATTTTTATTTTTAATCAATCTAAATCCCGTGCGGGGTTAATCTTTACCAATAATAGATCATGTGATTTGAAGTAATTACACGAATTCGTTTACAAACTGTATATCTTTTCCTGTAACATATCTATAGGTAATATTATAATACATCTACCTGACCACGCTACTCCATTCCAGTTAAACCGACATTAGAATCTCGGAACAGTGTGATCTATCACCGGTTCTATAATCAACCCGAACCTCAATATTTGCCGTTCACTCAATGATTGATAGGCGTAAACACTCATAAGATAGATCAAACAGCTCCCGATGGACCGATCAATCAATCAGCGGAGAATTCAACCAGCTCTGTTTGTGAGAGGGTTTATTGTTCATTCAAAACATTTTTGAAGGGTCGTGTCAATCATTTGTAATTTGAGGCACGTTGGACGTACGTCAGTCAAAGTAAGAATATTGGACGGAACGTTAAACTTCTAACCAAGATCTGCTGAGCAATTGCGTAACGTAACCAACATCAATCATGACAGTGGATGTGTCAAAAACAATATTCATTACGTGGTACATAGTTGTGGAGAAGTCGGAAAACAAACACTGCTATGAAAATTGTTGACCTGTCAAAATCATAGCAATAACGACTACGAGTGGGTTGCGCAATTAAAATGCTGATTTGAAAACAGAAGATATCCCAAAATACACACATCAAAAAAAGTTTGCGCTCACTAGCATAATTATGTATGTGAAGATTCCGAATTCAAAGTCCAACTGAAATCTGATTTGTGTTTATCTAGATAACTATCAATCTATATTTATCATGATAATTATCGCTTTGAATTACGATTAGAAAATTCGGCTTCAAAAAGGCTACATAATTTTTCAAAGTGATCGCAAACTTTTTTTGATGTGTGTACTGTGTACCTATTAGTAATAGTTAATTACGTTTACGGAATTAGTTTTTTTTTTTTTTTTTACTTTAGACCCTTGTCGCTCCTAATGGTAAACGCAGACAAGGTCTAAGATGGAGCACACGAATCCAAGTAACAGAGATAAAGAAGGATTCCCCTTTACTGCTCTGGCTCTCACATACAATCGGGGACTTGAAATGTTTACCACCCTAAGGTCTTTAATTGCTTGCACATTACTTTTTCATAAGGTCGATATGACATAAGTTAATATGACATCTTAAACCTTATTGCGCACAGTGTTATAAGGAATCGAATTTGAAATCTGATAAACATTTCGAGTCTGCGACCGTACTTATGATGGAACACAGTAAACTGCTTGGCGACTTTAATGTGAGGGTGGTAGCTAGCCAGGTGGACAGTATAGATCCTACCACAAAGCATACTGGGTTTCATTGAATCTTACAACACGCGTCTTTTTCCAGCGTGCGGTGAGGAACTTTTTTGTTCTAGCCCGTCCCTACACGAAATATAACTAAGTTCTGATATAATTAATTATGTAAGTGTACTAAAATACCCAATTTATTAATTTTATACTCGTAGCAATACCCAATACTTAATTGCATTCTATAATGTAATTTTAACAGGAGACTCTGGATCAATTGTGGATCCTGTGTTGTTTTTTGTTTCTATTGGTCTGCTATAGATGGTCCTTAGGGACCATCGTACGTAATAACCGTACGTAGTACGTAATCGGGCAGTTATTGGCGAGACCTGAAGGGTCTCCAGCCAATGGGGGGGAAGTAAAATACTTAACCTAAGCTAATTACTTGTACTACACTAACATCATGACTACCTGCAACAACAGCACTAAGGGCGGCCCCTAGTGGGACTCGGAACTCGGCTTAAGGCGTTGCTGGCGGGGGCTTGGGTTGAATTGAGGGCTGAATTATCGGTGTGAATGTGGACCCTGTTGGGGACAGCATGTTTTAGTAGGAGAGAAGAAGACCGCTTACATTTTTGCCTGATTGTAATACATTTTTTTAAATTGTTGATTGTTATTTTAATATTATAAATTGTCTTCATAGTAATTATAATTTAATTAATAATACCGTACCGTGTGGTACCGGACGTAAAGAACAACACTACCCTATCTCTTCCCATGGGTGTCGTAAAAGGCGACTAAGGGATTCACTAGAGGATGGGCAGCAGCGTTCTCTGAGTATTTTAACAACCGTACTGCGATCGCCAACACGCCTGCCAAGCGTGGCGATTAGGGCAAACCCCCCCAACATGGCTTGGGGGAGGCCTATGTCCAGCAGTGGACGTCTTTCGGCTGAATGATGATGATGAATATTAATATGTAACTAATTTATCATTAGAGTATTATTTCATGTAGCTTCTGTATAGTAAAAAGAGTTATCATATTGTTTCGTACACGATTTAAATTATTAATTTAAATCGCGCGCCGAATGCTGGGTTCATTGCTGGACGCCTGTGGCTGGTTGATGTGTGTTTACGTCACGGCGTCCTAAGCCAATCAGAACGTATTTCCTTTTGGAAATGCGATGCGTTGTCTCGCTCCCACTTTCGGCTTCGCATACGCCACTAGTCGGTTGCTTCTGTCACACGTTACGTTTAAAAATGTCACATCGTCTCATCGTCTTCTCTTCCAAATCGAATAAAACAAATACCTAATCGAAGAACATAAATGGTGTAACGGCGGCGGTGACCAGCAACATCGTCGGCTCCTATCGGACCAAACGAGGGTAAGTCAGATCAGCGTATTGTATTCCGATTGGTTTGGGGTGCTAAGCGAGTTCGTCCATCGGCCGGCTAATACGGCGATCGGCAATAACTCAGCATTCTAGCGGATTGACTCATATGTTGTGGACAGCACAACATTTAAATCGGGTACGCAACACATATCGTATCACCTAACCATTTATAACCTACCTATTACTTAAAAGAAACTCTTGAAACATACTACCTACCTAAACAAAGCTGTTCCTACCAAGAAGTACCACGACGCTAAGAAAAATATTTCCTTGTTCGATGAAATTAAATAGGGTCGATGAAAGGTTGATGGTATATTACGAGAACTACTGAGTAATTCTAGTGTAAATAAAATAGTTTCAATGGAAAATTTTCACATTCTGTTTGTTTACAAGACAGTAAGAATTGTTATTATATAAACAGTTTTGTACATCAATGAAATGTCTGGGAATTTTTAGTATCTATAATTCTGATTTTGTTACTAGCGAGTGTATCAACATATTTATTTAGTCTTTGTTTTGAGTTTTACGAATTTAGTTTGAATTGACGATTGACGATGGGCTTTCAGCGATAAAGGTCGCAGTGTAATTGCGACTTGCTGACGACTCAGACAATATATTCGGACACGGTGTCCGAATTGACACATTTTAATTTCAATATTTTTTTCACTGGTTATTCGAACACCATTGGACACCATCAAATTATTGAAGCTGTTTAGTACAATCACATAAAAAGTTTTAATACCTGTATAATATGTGGAAAAAAGCGTTACCAAAACTATTTTAGGGTGGCTTTATGGAAGATCATATAAACGCCTATTTTCTGTTCAATTTTTTTTTTCTCTTTGTCTGCTGTAGGTGGTCCTAGGGACCCTTCCTACGATGTTCATTTCTATCGGCCTGGTATTTTTTTATAAATAAATAATAAGGACAGTTGAATTTTAAAACGTCTATTGATATCATCTATTACGAATCCTTCATGCTTCTAGTTTCATCGTTGGTGCGTTTCGAGGAATACTTTTGGTGCGGTTCATTTGGTACGGTTCAAAGTGGTTGCACTTCGAGGAATACCCCATACTTATTACCCGACTACCAAGGCGCGTATCCAAGTGGGTTTGTAATATTATTTATTAAAAACGGCTGCTTTCGTTATAATCCGGTTAAAAACAGTTTTTTACAACTACAGGCTGGGCGGAGGACGGATTTCCACAATTATTAAGGTATCGTTGAAAGTTTTTTATCTGACTGTACAAGTACAAAACAGCTTTTTTTATTGGTCTCCGTGTGGTACCGGACTTGAGTAATAGCACTACCCTATCTCTTCCCGTGGGTGTCGTAAAAGGCGACTAAGGGATTCACTAGAGGATGGGCAGCAGCGTTTTCTGAGTACTTTAACAATCATTCTACGATCGCCAAACCGCCTGCCAAGCGTGGTGATTATGGCAGACCAACATTGTTTGGGCAAGGCCTGTGTCCAGCAGTGGACGTCTATCGGCTGAATGATGATGAGGCTATACAAATATTTGTTCCTTGCGGGAATCGAACACGCGACCCGTAGCGTAGATGCCAATCGCTCAGCCACTGCACCAAACGTCCGTAATTGGCAATTTGGAGTTTTAAAAGGAAAAGAAGGATTAGGACATCATTAAAATACAATTAATTACTACGATGGTGCTGTTCTGCAAACGATAGGGCAGTTAACATCAAGACTTGTAAAAAAAAATGTTCCCAAATAAAACGACAACTGCTGTCGTTTTATCTATAAGTTATGTCTTTGACGTTTAGAATATCAATAAGAAGAGAATCGACTCGATAAAAGATCCGTGCTCGCGGGGCTGCTGCTTGGTTTAAATCGAAGCCAATATCAAAATAGGCTTATTTAGACACCTTTTTTCGAAATAAAAATACGGAACACAAATTAATATCAATATAATCATAAAATAAACCAGAGCGGTCAACCAAATACGCTGATTTTGGAGATCATCCCAATTCATTTTCTAGGAATTCAATCAAAAACAACACTAGACTAGTAAATAGGAGGAGTAATTCGCAAAACTAAATATTGACAGGAACCAGCCTCGCTGACTAATATGTTTATAAACAAGTTAGTTGTAAACCGCTATCTGACACTTTCACAGAACTGTCCGACCGGTGATTCCTCCTCCTTTGCCTTTTTTTCTAAACGAACTTCCAAACGAAGAGGAAATATTAGTAATTATCACACAATTACTAATATTTCCTCTTAAATTTAAAAACTTGAAAATCTATTTTTAATTATTAGTTAAGAATAAAACCGTTTTAAAAATAGAATTTACGTCACTAGCCCAGCCAGGTAACAAAAAAGGGGTTTATCTTACAAAAGGTCGTTCAGTTCTGAATTCTCTACAAAATTTATCAGAGCTACACTTGGTAGCAAAGAAGTCGAGCCACTCCTTTTTTCACGTGTCCTGGTATTCCAACAGTAATTACATAAATATTTTCCAATTTACTCTTGATGATGTCCAGTACGGTATCAATAAATTAAAACCCAGAAGTTCCATAGGACCTGACAGTATTCCACCTTTTATTTTGAAACGTTTCAAAGAACTATTTTCCGCTCCTCTATGTCACATTTTTAATTTGTCATTAAAGGCAGGCGTATATCCATACCACTGGAAAATCTCACGAGTTACGCCCATACCTAAGACTACTAATAAATCAGCTGTTGAAGGTTATCGACCTATCGCTATATTGTCATCTCCAGCCAAGATATTCGAAAATGTTCTTCATAAACTTATATACTCCCAAGTTGAAAAATATTTAAGTAACAACCAGCACGGTTTTAGATGCAAGAGGTCTGTCAATACCAACCTGTTGACAATTATAGAGTACATATCAAAACATCTTGACAAAAAGCGACAGGTAGATGTGCTTTATTTTGATTTTTGTAAAGCTTTTGACAGAGTTAATAACGATATCTTGCTTCTGAAACTCAGCGCCATTGGTTTCTGTCCAAACTTACTTCGACTTTTAGCTGACTATCTCCGTGACCGTCAGCAATTTGTAAGGCTGGGTATTTACGTATCTCGTCCCTACCATACACGCTCTGGTGTAAGTCAAGGGTCAATACTCGGGCCTCTACTATTTCTACTCATGGTAAATGACTTACCATCTGTTGCAAAATTTGCAGAGTGTCTCCTTTACGCAGATGACCTGAAACTTTATAGTGCTGTCGACACCGTATCAGACTGCGAAGCTATACAAAATGATATAGATGCCATACATGAATGGGGAGTTCAAAATAAAATGGAGTTCAATTCTTCCAAATGCTATGTAATGACCTTTGGTCGAATGCGACACCCAATTAATTTCGAATACAAAATAAATGGTACTAAAATAACTCGATCAACCATCATGAAGGACTTGGGTGTCACATTTGACCAGAAGCTTACTTTTCATGACCACATTTCTACAGTTGCCAAAGAATCTTTTAAAAGGCTAGGGTTTGTTCTCCGGAATGCCCGTGATTTTCGCAGCGAGCATGTAATAAGGCTCTTATACAGCACACTTGTCCGAACCAAGCTAGAAGCTAGTTCTTCTGTATGGAATCCGCATGAGGCAAAGTATGTACTTCTTCTAGAAAAAGTGCAAAAAGCATTCCTGCGGTTTCTTTACAAAAGAACCTTAGGTTACTATCCCTACCTTTATCCTACCAAGTTCCTCGTAGGATGTCTGGGATATCATATGTTGGAGACCAGAAGGGCCTGTGACCAGGTAGGCGTTATGCTCAAAATATGTGTTGGTATGACGGATGCTCCTGACATCCATAATGAGCTGATTCGACTCTACACACCGAACAATTATCTCCGTAGCAGAAAACATCGACTGCTAGACGTGCCTTCGTGTCTGACCGCAGCCCGTGCTGCGTCTCCCGTACCGCGCGTATTGACCGCACTAAATAAGCTCGTCGAAGCCAACCCGGACTGCGATCTATTCGCTAACAAATTCGCCAATTTAATGGCTGTGTGCCTACATTTTTGTGAGAACAATAGCATTTAATCGTTGTTATATTATAAGTTTATGTTTGTACTTATTACAATGTTTGATTTATGTAATTGGTTTCTGAAGCCGTGTAAATCAATAAATAAATAAATTAGTTTTGGTTTCACGAATTATATAATTTAAAATACAAAAAACTACCCTCATTGTAAAGGTTATCAAATAATCTTTTAGGCGATATATGTTTAGAATTCATCTGTTCCATAATACCAAAAATAATAACAATTATACTCGTACCTACGTGAAAAATAGAAGTGGCTCGATTTATTTGCTCCCAAGTATATTTTGGCGTAAATCCCATATACATAAGGAGTTGTTTTATAAAAAATTCAATGGCGGATAATGGTGTCAAAATGGCGGACCGCTCGGACTTCATTCAAGGTCGAACATTTTTAATTTTCATAAGAACACCCCAACATAACACATATCCAAAATTCAGAACTGACCGTCCTTTTGCAAGTTAAACTACCTGGCGACTGGGCTACACTGTTTATATCTGAATTTTCAGCGAATTTATGAGCATCTAACGTCCAACTAACTGACATTTTCCTACATAAGAAATAGCAGCGTCTAGGTTAAGTCATTCAACTGTTTGATACGTGCTTCTTTTGCCTCCATTTTACGGAGCTTTTAGGGTTAGAATTTTTCTGTGTACCTAACTTTAAAATACCTGGTTTTAAAAGTAGGGGAGTCTAGTCCAAAACCGGGTATGGGGGTAAAACCGGGAATAGGCAGTGTAGCCTCTTACGTGTTTCAAATTTAGGCGCGCGTTCGCTAGCTGCTTTTAGCCACCCTGATCAGTTTGTCAACAAATTTTCAATGGCGTCGGTGCGTGCTCGACAACAAATGGATGGAAGTGTCTAATGGCGTAATAGCGGGGAAACCCACTCCGGGTCTTTTAGACCCGCGACGGTGAAACAGGGACCACAGTTTTCTACACCTCAAGCCGCTCACACGTTGTTGCCCCCTTCGCCTATGTACTGGCAGCTTTTCAGGGGGCCTAGCTAGTGAGCTGGCGAGAAACCGTCTGACAATGTTTTTCAATTTTAAGCTTGAAAGGCAGACGCCGTTTTCTGCCGGCAATAGAAGTTAACCAGTCCACTAAACACAAGGGGTGTTTAGTGGACTGGTTACACTGACCCATAGACCAGATATTTTTTTACCATATTTGACTGTACTCCAATAGTGCAGCCGTGGATAGTCCCCAGTTGGAGCCCAACCCCATTTTAGATTAAAGTTCTCAAAGGGGCCTCTGCGCGCTTGACCTGTGTCCCCCGTATGCCTTCCAAAGGACCGGACATCTTACGCACGGAGATGAGCCGAAAACATAAAGAGATACAACCTAATCATGATAGTATACTATTATAAATACAATTTCTCGCTGCAGGTGCGGCAATAAAGCGTGCGAGCGTGAACGAAACAAACAACAAAACTTGGTTAATGATGCCTCCTGCAGCGAGAAATTGTGTTTATTATAGCATTCAGTCCGAGAACACTAAACTTGATTTACCACCCAACTTTAAAAGTCGTTATGAATCTCCTCTACAAAAGCATAATCAGACCATTAAAATCCCACTACTGGATAATAATGGGTTCGATGTGCCTTCGACAAGAGGCACAGGTCTCTTCTCGAAGAATGACTAGGGTTCAGGGGGCGTACTATGATGACCTCCAGCAGGACAGAAGTTGCCTGGAAGTTTAACTGCCCTGCTTTTTTGTACTATGTCATCGTTAGAGCAGGCCTGCGGCAGGCCTGCTACGTTGACGTTTACAAAATCCGTTCACCTCTTTTTTTTGTATATACCATTCGTACCATGAATAAGCATTACCGTTCAACTTGGTTCAATAGTCGTTAACCTTTACTATTGTCATAGTACGATTTTTAGCGATTCAGAAGCAGGCCTGCTTTTGCACGGAAGTTGACTGGCTGGCATTTGAACGTTTCCATAAGAGGTCATAGTAAGCCCCCAGGTCTTTGTCCAGCACGCTGGCCCAGTGCGGATTAGTGAACTACACACGTCATCGGGAACTGAGAAATCTCCTCTACTACAGTAAAAAATATTGCCCAACTAAAAAAAATAAGATTTTCTTCAGTCCATGACTGCTTTAGGTTAGGACTTTCGCAGAGCAATTTAAGTTTTTAAGCTCCATTTGCTTCAAATGGTCAACGTTATTAATGGAAAAATCTACTATAATAGCAACCTAAGTCTGACGAATGACATGAAGGCCACGAGCAATGTTGACAAGAGTACCGCTTTTGGCGGAATGCCCCGTATTTGAGCCCTTTCAGGGCGCGTCCTTAAATCCCTGTATTTTGCCTAAGCAGGTTATACTAGCGTCGTAATTTAAACATAATGATTTCATTAAAGGATGATGGGCACAAATGTATGGAGTCTGGTACTGGCACCAATCGGAATGAATGATATACCGTTGGAAAGGTATTTTTGTGTAGATTTTTTACGCAAATCTTACGCAAATCTTACCTAAAACTACCATTACAGATCTGCGATCCAATGCGATAGAGTGGCCTTACTTGATAAATCCTTAATCTACATTACAAAATTAAATACTATATCCCAAATTAACAAAATTACATACTATAACCCAAATCTTAACCTACATCTAAATAACATAATATATATAATGTAACTTTTGCGAATTCACTCAAGTTGCACCACAATACATCAACCCTCTCGTGAACCTCGTTCACCACACGCATGGCTCTAGTGAGCGGAGTTCTCGCCAGTAGATTGGTTCTGGCTGAAGGCACAGCAAGCAGGGGCGGGCGTCGCCGCCTCCACACATACTGGTCTGGCACGCAAATTTCCAGGTGTCGCAGCACTCCCGGGTTATGCGCCCCGCCACGCAGTAGCTTCACTACATATGCTACGAGTGCAAAGTCCCGTCGCACCTTTAACGCGTTGTACCCTACCATACCCAGTACAAACAGTGTAGGGTACATTAATGGGTAAAGCGGATATACCCCATACAGCTTGAAATACAAGTGTCTTGTGAACTTATTTTGGACACGTTCCAACATGACACTATATTTCGCCTCATGAGGAGCCCATATGACTGCACTATGTTCAAGATGACTCCTGACTAGTGCGTCATACAACACCTTGAGTGTCGTGATGTTGGTAAACCCCTGAGCCTGCCTTAGTACGAAACCTAAGTTTCTGTAAGCCTTCTTACATATCTTATTGATATGCTCACGGAAGGTTAGTTCCTGAGTGAAGATTACCCCTAAGTCTCGTACCTGAGACACTCGTTGCATTGGCGCATCTTCTATCTTGTATTGATAATACAAAGGAGTCCGGGCTCGAGTGAAAGACATCACCGAGCATTTGGCTACATTAAAACGGAGTTTGTTTCTTACGCTCCACTCGATCACTCGGTTGATGTCGTCCTGCAGGCGTTCACAATCCGAGTGATCCCTAACCTCGAGCAGCAATTTCAGGTCATCTGCAAACAATAAACAAGTCCCATGTCTGACGACTTCCGGTAAGTTATTTATCATTATAAGAAACTCGAGTGGCCCTACATTGCTGCCCTGGCTCACGCCGGACCTAGTGTAATACGGTCGAGATTCACAGCCATTGTAATCTACATATTGCTGGCGATCCTTCATATAACTAGCGAAGAACTGCAGCAGAGGCAGTGTACATCCAATTTTAGCGAGTTTTCTTAATAAGACGTCATTATCCACCGTATCGAACGCCTTTTTGAAATCGAAGTACGCAACATCTACCTGTACTCCAGAGTCTACTGACGGTACCACCTGCACCATAAAGTTTAGTAGGTTAGTGGCAGTGCTGCGTCCCGGCCGGAACCCATGTTGCGCATCCGAAAGACGCGCGCGTACTTGTCCCTGCACGGAGCGCTGAATAGCTGACTCCAGTACTTTAGCAGGCGTCGATAGTACAGCTACCGGTCTATAATTACAGATATCCGGACTAGATTTCCCTTTAGGGACCGGAATAACGCGCGTGATCTTCCACCTCGGAGGGAACGTCGCTTGTTCTAAACATGCATTAAAAATGTGAAGCAATGGTTCCGCCAGTACCCTCCCACAGTCTCGGAACAGAAACGCTGGTATACCGTCCGGGCCAGACGAACGTTTTGGTTTGAGACTTCCAAGCGCCTGCTGAACTTCCGAAAGACTCAGCGTCTCAATATGTACACGTGTACTGGTCGCATCGACCCCGGCCGCCGCCGCCGCCGCGCCCGCGTCCAGCTGGGGTGGTTCCTTGCTGTACACAGACTCAAAAAAGTCTGCGAACTGCCCAGCACACTCATCATCCGTTAGATGTTGACCGTCTTTTATAATACTGTGCTTATTAGTGTTTTTTTGTTTTGATCTAATATACTGCCAAAACTATTTTGGATCCTTTACGAATTGACTTTGAATTTTATTTCTATGTTCTATGTGCGCAATTTCTATTAACTTTTTTACACGAGTTCTACACTCCGCAAATTTGTGATAATCACTATCCAATTTAGATTTTTTGAATTTTTTATGATGTCTAGCTTTATGTATATTTTTTATTATATCGCTTGTATACCATACTGGGTATACGTACCGTGAATTTCCACTACTAAGTTTTTTCCGCGGCACGCACCCTTCTATCGTATAATTGATGTTATCATAAAAGAAGTTCAACATCTCATCCAAATCATTCATTCTATACAATCTACTCCAGTCAGTGAATATTAGCCTAGAATATAACAATTGAAAATCAGCCTTATTCCAATTCCACTGTGGTCTAATATAGTGAGCCCTAGTACCGCAGGCGTCGGCGGGGGTCGTCGGCGGGGTGGGGGCTGGGACGAGGCGCATGCTAATCGCTAGCGGCGGGTGGTGCGTGTCGACAGGCACCAGCGCCTCGTCTGCTGCCACCACCGTCACTCCTCCGCTAATGCCCGCACTCAGAACCAAATCCAACTGACGACCTAAACAATTGGGTACAGTGTTGCTTTGAGTGAACTCGCAATATGACAAAAAACATTCATAATAATTACTAATATTAACAGGACATGAATACAAGTTAAAATCACCGATTACAATAATTTCTCTATATCTATCACACATTTTTTCTATTATTCTAAATAACAACAAATAATCATTTTCCGAGCTACCTGGCGGAATGTAGATAACACAACACACAAACAAAAATCGTTTATTTAAATGTACCGTGGCACAAACCATCTCGAAGACACAAGTGTCTATCGACGCGTCCAAGATAGGTAATTGTCGCAGCTCGAACCGGTGTGCGGCCACGAGTAGCGCGCCGCCTTGCTTCCGACCATCCGCTCGATCACATCTTAATATTTTATATCCCAATGGAACGATTTCCGCGTCTTGTATGGACTCACTGCAGCCTGACTCAGTAATAGCGAATAAGTCCGATTCGGACGACACAAGGTTCTGTCTGAAGTTGTCCAGCTTAGTTCGTAAACCCCTAACATTTTGGTAATATATTTCAATCTTATTATTGTTCGGTGAATGCTGATTTGGGTGGTCTACGAAACCAAATCCACTCATTGAATTCGGCGTTCAGTGGCCATATTTCTGCTTTATTTAAATTGTCATATACTTTTTCAGGTACACCTATTATAAAAGATGAATAATCTCGTTCTGTTTTATGCTTGATTTTCTCAATTTTCATAATCACCTCTGGGCCACATACACTTTTAACGTGATCAGTCATAGCGTCTAGAGTGGTTTCCGGATGTAAACGCCATACGTGTAGGTATTTTTTTCGTTCGGTAGCTAGTATTGCCTTTAACTCAGTATTTTTTCCAAATCTCACATCCTTAGACAAACGGTTACTTTTCTTATTTTGCACCGTAGTCCAGCTGGTTTGGTTAAGTTCCTCCTCTTGCTTCGATGGTTCAATAGGCGCTGGTGGGCTGATATTCGTCTGTGCCTGGAGTATAGTAGATTTCGTGGCCCCACGTATGTTTACATTTTGCGTCTTTGCAGTTTGTTGGCTACTGGTGTTCTTTTTAGGCTTACTGGCCCTGGTATTTTGGCTAACGGCTTCAGCAAATGTACAGGGAGAGCTCGCAGGTATCTCCTTTGTTAATTCCTGGGATTGGTTATTAAGAGTCAATTTAAAATTGACTTTTTCTTCTATCACCGTCATTATTTTGACTAAATTGTCGAGATCATTTTTTGTCTGAGAGAATTGATATTGCAAGTGTGTAATTGCATTTGCTTGACTGTCCAATCGGGCAATAATATCTGAACGAAATTGTCGTAGTTCATTAAGTAATACTGTATCAACTAGATTAAGAATAACCATGGCGCTAGTCCCGATTCGCTGTCCGATCGAAGTAATCCTGCTTGAAAGTTATTTATTTTTGTTATATCCTATTAAGTACACATACTTTTATTGTCATTTTTCTCCATTTTGGCATGGTATTACAATAATTATTATTAATATTTTTCATTATCTGGGTAAATAAAACAAATTCGAAGTAAGTTTTGTCATTTATTGTATGTAAGTATACAGGCTGTAAAAAGACCTGAATAGCCAAAATCTACGCACTCTGTATATCAAACTAAATTACATTGATCAAAAATAATTGCTGGGAAACGACTTTTATTTTTAGGCAAAAAAATGCGTCCGATTTGTTTAATAGATAGATCACCCCTAACTGAAAAAATACTGAACCGATTTTGTTGTGATTTTCATCCGTTAACTAAATTTTATTTAGCTCAAAATCTGTGCAAATATCATCAAAATCGGTCAAGCGAAACCGGCGATATGATTTTTTTAAATTCTATTTCGAACTGAATATCCAGTATCTTCTGAAGACTATATTTCAAAACGGACAATTCATACGGGTTTGTTGCCATAGTAGTTTTTTGTACTCTTGAAAAGAGCTATCCAACGATGGTAAATTCATTTTGATTGGACATGAGTACCAAAACGCCCATCCTCCTTTGTCATAGATTTTATTTAGGGATTCCTATTTGAATTAAAGCATTTCAACCATAGTTACGATTTTCTTCTACGTCCCGATTTTTTCGTCCCAGTCCCGCTTTTTTTTTCATTTACGTCCCAGTATTTGGAAAAACCGCATTCTAAAGTTCGTTTTTTAATCTCGGAGACTGAATTGACAGGCACGAAATGTCAAGTATGAAAAAAATCCTTACAAGTTTGACATTTGTACCTGTTAATTTAGTCTCCGAGATTAAAAAACAGGCTGTAATTGCGCAACACACTCGTAATCGCTATGACTATGACTTTGACAGATCAACAATTTCCATAGCAACGTTTGATTGAACAATCCGACTTCTCCACAACTATGTACCACGCAATGAATATTGTTTTTGACACATCAACTGTCATGATTGCTATTGGTTACGTTACGCAATTGCCCTGCTGACAACGGGAGTGCTCATAGTTGCAACTTTCACATATCCGCCCAAGTGCTAGTCGTCCTCCACCTCCACCAATGAGCTATCATAGGGGAATACTGTAACCAGCACGCATGTCAGACTGGTTGGTGATCAAAGGATTATTAGTGCGCAAGAAAATTCCCATAATAGGAGAACACCTTTGCATACCGAGGATTGTAGGAGTAACTAATATGTAGTTGGTGGAATGCTTAAGAGGTTCTGAACGAAGATGTATGAAAGTTATGCTTGAATGTTGAACGAATCTGAATGCGAGGTTAGTATGAGTTATCTGTGGTGACCACGATATGTATTGAAATGGAGGCGGTTGCCTCTGTTTAAAAATAATAAATAAGTTTTAAGATATTATTGTTGTTTTTATCAATCCCACATAATATATGTATGTAAGAAGAATGCCAGCGCCACCTTGCTCTTGCAATAAATAAGTGCCTACGCAATTATTCACATCCTTACCCCTGAAATTACCCTGACATTTAATTAAAATCGGAAGCTGTACAATTGCAAATCAAACACACTCTAGAGCCATAATTCCCGATTGCCTTTATTTACCTGCACCTGTGCGTAAACTGTATACGTCACGTTCTGTACACATGCAGAGAAAAGTGGGTCAATGCCGCGGTCGATTCGTTCAAGGCTGACCATCTGTGGCGGCCTTAGGGTTAGGTGTACATTAGTAGATATAAATGACTTGGTTTGGGTTGAATGGAAGAAAGGTTTTGATGAAAATTCGACGTAGGACGTTTTAAACTATTCAGTGAAATAAATTTCATAGACTGCATATTATTCTACTACGAGTCACGATATTCAAGTACATCCAGCGTCCAAGGTAGTTCCGCTATCAACCTTGCTGACTGGCAAATCTTGACACCACGGAGTTCAGGTGATAAGGTCGAGATTTGTTTTATGGTGTTTTGGAAATAAAAAGACCTGTGATTCATGCAACTATCTGTTGAACACTGAGTATAAACGTAGATTACTACACTGAAACAAATAAAACCCACCAACTTCTGAAACTGTTAATTTAATATCATTCTAATTATTTCACTCTTTTTTTAGTTTTCTTTGAAGTCGGTTTTTACTTTTATTTAAAGTCTTTTCTCTTCTCTCTGTCCCAAACCAGTAATGCAATCGGAAATATTCATGTAAGTGTCATGTTTGTTACTTATTATAAAAATAAAAAAATCTGCCTATAACTGTCCCACAGCTGGGCAAAGGCCTCTTCTCATACAGAGAAGAAACGAGCATTATCACCACGCTTGCTCACTGCAGGTTGGTAATTACACGAATTATATAATAAGTTGAATTTCCCCGAGATCCTCAATCTGCACTCATTAGTAAGCGTATGAACAATTCAGTTAAGCGTGAGCGACAGCGAGAAAGTTCGCTAGTATGAGCTAACTCTCATAATAATATTATGACGTGTCTATTGACGGAGCGGGAACAAACAGAGCTCATTGTTAGCCTTTGTTATGATTCGAGGTTGTTCTGAGAACCGCGTGGAATACGAGCTTTGGATGTAAAGAAAATCTGCGTATTTTTCGTTCCGAAAACAATAAAAATCTCAATTGCTGAACAATGTAAAGATGTATTGATAAGGGTCGTGGCTAAGTACCAACCGCGTGGATCATATGATTTGTAAGCTTAAGCAGCTGTTGCGTACCCGATTCAAATATCTACTGTGTTGTCCACAACATATGGTTCAATCCGTTTGATAAGTAAGCTATTGCCGATTGCCGTATTAGCTGGCCAATGGAAGAACTCGCTTAGCATACCAAACTAATCGGAATGTAATGCGCTGATCTCTTACCTTCGTTCACTTCGATAGGAGCCGACGATAAAGGTGCTGGTCACTGCCGCCGTTACACCATATAAACAGGTGTTAAGGCGAGCTGAACCCTGGCGCGGTAGGTTTTGCTTGTTTTAGAACTAATTTTTGATAGGCAAATTAAAACATTTAGAACCCAAAATAAATTTATATTTTAGGATACATTCCTTCTCTATACCATGTACCCGTTCAATACACGATGCAATATAGTTTTCTCGATAGAAAAAAATACTGAAGTTACTTCGATTTGCAGTTTTTTACAAGCAAAATTTCATTTTAAACAAGTACTTACTATAATACATTTTTATAATTAATATTAATTTATAGGTAATTAATTTTGGAATCGATTCTACCCGATCGTTTTTTTTTATTACATTTATATATTTTTTATCGATTTTTTAAAGTGATTTTCGGCCCGCGCGTCGTCGCTTACCCGATTGCCGTCGCTTACCCGATTACCGCGCCAGGGTTCAGCTCGCCTTAACGAATTCGTGTACCTATTTATATGAAATGTCTTCCAAGCGCCACTGCGGCAGCCAACGGCGACTGCACGTGCTGCTGCCGCAGCTCGATTCGAAATAGTACCTTTACTCTAATTATCTCTTTTTTTCATACATTGTAAAACAACAAGAGATGATTATGACTAACTTTCTAGATACATTAAATCCATTGCACTACATTGTAAATGAATGCAACCACTGATTAGAAATATCTCCTTTTTCTTTATAATATCTATTACATTGTGTCACCAAAATTCTAAATACCTAGCTTGCATTGTACTATGTACATTGTAAATGAATAGAATCACTGATTAGAAAACCTTTGCCCGCTCTCTACTTAGAACTTTTTGATAGCAGTTGGTGTATTATTAAAACAAAAATATTCTAAATAACTTACCATTGTACTACATTGTAAGTAACTACTACAGTGTAAATGAATAGAATCACTGATTAGAAAACCTTTGACCGCTCTCAACTTTTTGGTAACAGTTGATTCATTATTAAAACACAGATGTTACGTTAAATAACCACTTTATTGTATTCTAAGTTGTATACAAGCTTTACCAAATTTTATTTAAATCAGTTATTACATCAGACTCCGTGTGTTTCACTAGTGTTCCGCAAGCCCCGAATCAGTACGCCTGTAACACCATCAGACCTCCGCATCCCAGTTACGGGGTATTGCCGATATCCTAAGGTTAGACCGGTTATCAGACTTTCGGGCTCCTGGCTACCCGTTACGATTTTCATCGGTATTCATATGACAATCGGAGCCGACAGTTTCACGTGCTCTCCGAGGCACGGAGGTGTCTCTATGTGTCATCCACTTGACTGACCGCGGCAAGCGCAGCTTAACCTTGCAAATGATATGATCCGCGTGGTTGATAATTAACCACGAGCCCCTCATAATATGACTAGGTATAGTAAACAGTGATAATGTAGCGACATTAGCGTCAGTGTCCGCTCTTTAAGCCACAAATGTCGATATCGTCGCCTAATGCTTGTTTCCCACGGTGCGTGATATCGCGCACCGCGACGCACTAGCTCGCACCGGCGCGGTGGCGCACCATGTGAAGAGACTGGTCCGTGGTAACGAGGGCGCGTGCGGAGCGATGCGCCGAGTCGATAAATGCAAAGGTCCGAGTTCTCTTTCACTAGATATTTTGGATTGACAAAACAGCTTCGAATCATGCACCCTCATAATATGGCTTCCCACGGTGCGTGATTTTACAGATGATACCACGCACAGCTGGTGCGCGCTACCACGCACCGTGGGAAGCCAGCTTTAGAGTGAAAACCTCGGAAATGCATTTGGTCAGTGCACGGTTCCTGTAGGCTTTCACGTGGAAGAAGTCGCGGTCAAAAGCAAAATTGACAAATTTTAAATACCCATTAAATACTTAATTTCAGTGCCCAGAAAATAATTTCCCATAGAGCGCCTTTTTTATAATTATGGAACCTATTATGTGGGAATAAAATAATAAAATTACTAAATAGTTGGTTTTTCCATTATTAAATAATAGAAAAACCAACATAAAAAAGGAAAAAAAATTACTGTTTCAGAAGTCAGTGCTAATTCACGCTGAACCAAATTGAAGGCACCGACTTCTGAAACTGTTAATTTTATAACATGGTACCTAACTACTTAATTATTTTACACTTATTTTTAAAGTCCGTTTTTCTTTTATTTTTCAAGTAATTTTATTTTTCTACTTTAAGTGGCATAAACAAACCTACATAACATGCAATTACAGCAATCGCGGGTAATTTGCTGTTATCCATTGAAGAGTTCCAAAGGCGACGACATGTGGTGTAAATGTCCGGTACGGACAGGTCCGTAGGTCTACTAAATAGAAAAATATAGCCAATATAAACCAATTTTACAAACTTGATTCCCTGCTTTGACAAACCAATAATTGATCCTCTGCTTAATTCGACAACGATTAATTGAAACCCTATTGTGGAGAACCAACGAGCTTGGAGCCATTCAGCTTATAAATAAATCTCACCATTCATAGGAAGGATGACATTAATGCTCCATGGATCGTTTGAATCGAAGCAAACAAATGGAAGATTAAAATATACGTTCATTTTAATCGCCAGATTAATTGAACGCATCTGTATTTTATACTACGCTCCTTTCGGTTTGTGTCGTTTTTCCGCCCGCGATAACTGTTACTTATTTGATTTATTTTGTATGTAGGTATCTTATTTCAAACTCAAACATCGATCATGATGCTGTTATTTTTCTTTTTAATTATCTTGCCCGTACGCACTTTTGAACACAAACATCGAAAGCCGTGTACGCTTTCATAGTGATTCATGTTCAGCCGTGCACGCACGACTGCACGAGCGAACACGAATATCGAACACAATGTTTGCACTTGCGTACCACTACCGAACAATCGTGTTCAATGTCCGTGTTCGCGATGTTCGTGCTCGTTCATGCGTACACGGCTGAACATGAATCACTATGAAAGCGTTCGCTGAACACACTTTTCGGTAATGGTATGCACATGCAAACAACGTTGTTACGTATCATGCAGCGCGGCAGCGTAACAAGTTTGTTTGAAAGATATATCAGTTCATGCAGTAAGCTTAACTAAGTTTCGATACCAATAACTTTTGTTTTAATAGTTTTTTTATAATACTAAAATCCAATGAAAAACGGCATAATTTTTGCATAAATGTATAGTTAAAATTAAATATTGGACTACAGCGACTTAATTTGAAAAAGTATTATAGTGTATTTTTTTTCTTTAGGCAATCTATATTTGATATTAGCTTAAAGTATTTCAATACGATGAAATAACCACCTGTTGACACTTAACGTTTCCTCTCTTTATATGGCTTTAGGTAAGTATGCAACTGTTGAAGATTACCCATAATAAGCATTTTATGGACACAATAGGATCCACCTTCTTTATTCATAATTGCAACATCGATTAGGTATCTGGCGATTACAAAAAACATTAATCATAACATTTTTTTTACTAATAATTAACACAAATGTGCTGCCAATCTCGTTGACGAAATTTCTCATACGTCATCTCTTACGAGGCTCGAGGGAAATAATGACGTAAACCGAAGTAAGTATAGGTAGCCGGGGGACCACGAGGCTTTTTGAGGCACTTTGTAGATTTTACTACATTCCATTTTCAGAAGAACCTTCGTAATTTTTCTGACTCATGAGAATATTTTACGACTTTCTACTTATCCCTACTAATATTATAAATGCGAAAGTAAATCCGTCTGTCTGTAACGCTTTCACGCCTAAACCGCTGAACCGGTTTTGATGAAACTTGGTACAGAGATACCACCTGAACCACCTGAAACCTGGACAAGGACATAGGCTACTTTTATCCCGAAAAATCTATACATATAAAAGGAGAAGCTGACTGACTGACTGACTGACTGACTGACTGATCTATCAACGCACAGCCTAAACCGCTAGGGTTAGAAAGTTGAAATTTTGACAGTAGGTACCTTTTGTAACGTAGGCATCCACTAAGAAGGGATTTTTCGAAATTCAACCCCTGAGGGAGTTAAATAGGGGATGAAAGTTTGTATGGAAAATCGTCACTTAACGGGTTCAAAATTTCACGCAAGCGAAGCTGCGGGCGAAAGCTAGTACGGAATACGCGATAAATAACACATGCACGTGGGCAGGGCCGCGAGTGAACTCTAGTTTATTTAAAGATCAAAGGAAAAAGGTACACACGGCTACACATCAAGCTATACAAAACCAGTTTATCTTGGCGTCGCTTTGTATAATCTTTTCGCACAAGTAACGGTCAGCTTATACTGGTTTTTCATAGCTTGAAGTGTAGCCGTGTGTACGAGTTCGTAGCCGACCGCATACAGCAGCAGCAGACGACGAGTCGTTACGACACGTCGTACGTAGCGTCTTGTCGCTGCAGTCATGATTCCGAACCCAACTGCAGATGGCTGCAGCAGACGGCAGCGCCGTATTCCAGTTAGTTCTGAATGTTCCGTGAGACAAGATGTCTGACCTGTTAAGATTAGCGATCGCGATTTAGTTTTGTATCTTTCGTTTTTGTTAGATGCATCGTACAGTGCAGGATATTGGGTCACCTGGTTTATCAGTTTTTCTTCCTCGGAATTGGAAAAACTCATTTTTTGAGAAAGATTCAACGTGTTGTCGCTTCAGCGTCGGTGGCACTACTGATCTACGGTCGGACGACACGGCGTCTGCGGTCGTGCGACGTGCCGCTAGCTGCGGAAGGTATTTCATAGAAATACATAGAAACCAGTAGTGTCGGAGCGACACGTCGTCTGCTGCTGCTGTATGCAGTCGCCTACAAATTCGTACCTCAACGAGGGAAAGAGTTGCTACATTTCACTAAAAAACACAGATAAAACATGCACTGGGTGTTTCTCCAAATTTTTTTAACTTTTGTTTAACAAATCATTATTCTCTCAGATTGTTAACGTTACAGTAGCTTCCAGTCATTGTAATTCTTCTTTTACTATTTGACTGCAGTGGCGTAGTTTCCATTTGCTTTATCATTTGATTAGGTTTTTATGCCTATATTGTTAATGATTAGTCTAATAAAAGTTAAAATAATTCGGAGAAACATCCCACTACTATTTTATCTACTTACTTAAAGACAATGATTTCACGTAAATAGATTTGAAGTAAGAATGTACAGATCCGAATTCGTGTAATTCCTTTAAGACTCGTGGCCTACCTATTGGTGACACAGATTGACCCTGAATGGGATTTGTTTGGAGGCAGCAAAAAACAAATTCAAAATGAAAACATCGAGTTCTTAGTTCTTAACGTGAGGCATTTTAGCTCCCCGAAGTAACTGACTGCGCAAAGCTATACGTCTACCCTGGCTTCCATTCATTTGCGTGGCACTAAAAGGTTCTACACTTTTTTCTTTCTTATTTTCTTTTCTATCAAGCAAAATACCGTGCAGGGTTCATCTATACCAGTAACAGATTATGTTGTTACATAATACGTAACAACGTTGTTCGCATGTGCATACCATTATTGAACAGTGTGTTCGGCGAACACGTTCACAGTGATAAGGGTTTCTGCTCGAGATGAACGTACGTATTACAACTTACAACATTAAATGTAATTAGGGAGTGCCTCCGCTGCCGGCGCCGGCACCCAAAAATAACGCCATCGGGAACCGACGGTACATTACTGCCGGCAGCCGAGATTAAAAACATGGGCTGCCGGCACCCAAAAAGAGATACCAGCAGCGGTAATAAGTTGTTTGGTAGGTATGTTAGACGAAAGGTAGATTATATTTTGGGCCAAACACTGTAACTTGTCTTCCAACTGACTAATTTCAAGAGCGAGCGAAGCGAACTCCGTAATTTGGGGCACCACGACACGGATAGATTAGGTTCCAAGGGGATGACGGGGGCTAGAGTGAGCGAGCGAAGCGAGCGAACAAAGCCCTCTTTATTCCCTTCATGTTAGGATACTTTAAACCCTGCAGACAGAAATAGGAGTCCCGCTCCGTTGAATCCGCTTTGGAAAACCAAACAATCTTACAAACATCCCCCTAAGTTTTTCATTTGTTTTTATTGTGAAAACGAAAGTGTGTGACGAATAATCGTCTCATCAGTGTATGTAGTCGCCGCGGCTCCGGCAGCCAGTTTGGCAACCGGCGCCCGCACTCGTAATGGCAACCGGCGCCGGCAGCGGAGGCACTCCCAAAGTAATTCTTAATTCGTTTCCTTCATTCAGAAAGCTCTCGATCTCAGCATATTCACAATACACATTTATTTATGTGTTACGTATTGACAGCGGACAAAGTCAAAATGTCCTTATTCCGTCGCATTTTTGCCACAACCTTGTCATGAGCAGGATCACTGTGTGCCTGACACAATATAACGGGAACAAAGGAAACAGATTTATTTACGGGTTATCCTTCGCAATTCCGCCTACGTAGACACCTACCTAGTGGCTATGTGTGTAGACCTCGGACTAACAGAAACTGTAACTATTTATCGATACATCAGAGAAATATAAAAATGCAAATAGAATAATTATCTAGCTTTAATTCCGCTGAACAAGATCGCTAGTTTGGATGCAGTATGCAGCACCACCCTCCCGCCCACAAGTATATGCACATGCAGAAAGAGTGAAAAAATAATGCAACATGCAACCAAACCAATACACGACGGGTTCCCTACGTTAGATCGAAACACTATTCTGCGAAAATTGTGACATCGGTGACTTTACATCGATGCCTTGATAATGCGACGCCGACGCCTTGTTTCTTCGGTGTTTCTTTCATCGAAGCTTTATTTGTTCGACGTAACGTTACTTCGAAAATGTTTCTTCGGTGTTTCTTTCATCGAAGCTTTATTTGTTCGACGTAACGTTACTTCGAAAATTGTACTTCGAATACTTCATCTGCGATTATATGTTAAACCGATAATATGATATGATATTAATGGCTACACTATAAAACTGCGTTATTTAAGTAGACAAAACGAGATACATTATATTATAATACTTTGAGGCGCTGACTTTTTGTTTCTTTGTCTCAAAATGTTTTTAAATAATTGTCCCTACGAGTTTTAGTGAAAATTATTTTACTATAATGCTGATCGAGAAGACATTATTTGATTATTAAAAGATGGTATTAGAAAAATGTTGTCTATTGATTCTCATCGCAATCTTCGATGTAACGCATTTCGCAGAAAAATGTGTTTGCTAAATATTTTCGAAGTAACGTTACATCGAACAAACAAACTTCGAAGAAACGTTACATCGAACAAAAAAACTTCGAAGAATCGAGGTTTCGAAGTAAGGTATTCGATGTATAGAATCATTAGTGTGTGCAAAATTAGTGTAATTGGTCTGTGACCGTTCTAGTTAAATTGTTTAAATAAATAAATGTTAAATAAATCGAACAAAAAAGGTGTCGCAGAAACAAGGCGTCGCATTATCAAAGCTTTGATGTATAGTCACCGATGTAACAATTTTCGCAAATAGTGTTTCGATCTAACGTAGGGAACCCTACACGACACGTGTTTCGCCCCTGCACGGGGCATCCTCAGGATATGTTGAGTCCTCGACCGCTAGGAAACGAAACACTGAGACACCTAAACCAGGTTTAAGCTGCCTTTGCCGTGGTCAGTCCATGGATGCGTGACCATTCGTTACACATCGAGACCCGTGCCTCGAAGAGCTCGTAAAACCGTCGGTCCCAGGTGTCATACGAATACCTATAACTATGTCTACACCAGTGCGCTTTCATGGTAACCCTATGTATAGTGGATACCGGCCCAGAGGAAGGTGGAGGGTTACACCGAACTCTTACCGTCTAAAACCCCATGGTGCTCCTCCTGACCTATGGCCTGGGGTTAATGATTCGCTATAGCTATGTCTCAGTGTGCTTTCATGTTCATCTTGCGTCTTTGTCTGAAGCATGCGTGAAGCGCCATAGCGCATGCAATAGTGCATGCCTTAATACTGGTTCGACAAAAGCGCATGCCCCCAGCGCACGCTAATCCGTGTATTGTATATCGACTGACGACTGATCGAGGCGCACCGGTGTAGACGATAAGCATGCGTCTTATGGCAATCAATATTGCATGCGCTTGACGCAAAAGGAATTGAAAGTTGAAAGCGCAAGATGAACATGAAAGCGCACTGGTGTAGACATACCATATGACAGTCGTTACGGGTAGTCAGAAGCCCGAGAGTCTGACAACCGATCGAACCTTAGGATATCGGCATTGCCCAGTAACTGGGTTGCGGAGGTCTGATGGCAGTCGCTCCGTGTACATACTGGTATTCAGTCGCATCTGCCCCGCGAGCACGGATATTTTATCGAGTCAATTCGAGGAATTTATCTACTCTAAACGTCAAATTTGACATAACTTATAGATAAAACGACAGCAGTTCTCGTTTTATCTATATCTTATGTCAAATTTGACGTTTAGAATAGATAAATTTCTCGAATCGACTCGATAAAAAGATCCGTACTCGCACCCGCGCTGGTTAGAATGGAAGCAACATAGTTGGGTAATCGCAGACAGGCAGAGAAACCTTTGTCTATTGAGAGGTGAGCTTAAAGCTACCCAAATAATAACGTTTTCTTATCAGTTCTCAAAGCTAGGAACAGGAAAATTGGAAAGTGGGAGGAAAAGTGGGACTTGGACTTAAGAATAGGTCCAAGTCCCACTAGGGGTCGCCCTTAGTACTGTTGTTGCTAGTAGTCATGATGTTAGTGTAGTATAAGTAGTTATATAGCTTAGGTTAAGTATTTTACGCCCCCCCCCCCCCCCTTAAGTATTTTAAGACCCTTCAGGCCTCACCAATGACTGTCATCAACAAGCAGTCCAATAGAAAAAAAACTTTGCAGCTGAGCCTGCTATCCAGAAGACTAACGAGGTGGTCACTGTGCTTGTAGTGATTTCATGAGCATTATTAAACAAAGCATTATTTTAATTAATATTGTGCCACTAATATTAACTTTAATAACCCTTAAGGGTATCATAAACATAATCTCATAGTTGTTACAACCATACAACAAGAAGTTAGTGAGTTATTTCGCGTTATGACTTGCCATGAGCTACTGTTTCGCGTTTATTGCATGTTAATGGACTAAATTTATACAAGTTATGGCCTTATGGGTTATCATAACACGAATGTTTTGCATACTGAACGTAAGCCGATCATTATGTGGGAAGGCGTTAATATAATTCATTTTAACTTTGATGGATGGAGTGAGGTTTTGGTTTCGGGAAGAGAGAAGTACTGAAGTTATTGTACTTGTGTGGTTTGTTACGGATCTTCCATTTTCCAAGTTAGGAGCTCTTGACCTTTGTACCCTGGCCCGTACCGTACTTTAAAAATAGGTATCTTATTTTTTAATTCGGCCGGGGTTGGAAAACCTCTTTCTAGGTGTTCCAACCATTATTTAGTGTACAAACTTTGCATTCCTGTTTTGATGATACTCACATACGTCCGTCGTATCCTAAGGCAGTCGTATCGTTACCAACATTCCTGACTTTCCAATCTTACCTGTTTTGCAAATAATCTAATGGTAGGTATCTATTTATGCATGCTTAATGTGTCGATAATATGGGTTCACATTTTCATAACTTTAAGATATCGAATATCTCAACAAAAAAGCAAAATGAAGTAGAAGTGGATTGGACCCTAGTGTATAGTGTATTTGTGTAATAGAATAGTTGTTAGATATACAAGTACCTAGAATATCGCTAGTCCATGACCGGACACATTGTATAGAAACGAAATCGATGATACTTAATCTTTTCATAGTTTTCAGAACGAAACACTCAAAACAAAAAACCTACTGTTTACATCAAAATAACAAAAAAAAAGTAAAATATTATCTTAACAAAAAAGGGTTGTGTTACATCAAGTACCTGCGTAACACCACAGAAGTGTACGGAAGGTCACGGTACATTATTACCCACGTGGAAATTTTACGCAGTCCGTACCTCCGGACCCTCAGTAAAGGGTCCTTGAGGTCCGCTTCCGCGACAATAACGACTCTCCAGCACACCCTTAACCAAGACCCTTGAAAGTAGACCTTGAATAATTAATTCTCCAAAGAAAAAGTGACGGACGATGCTTGCGAAGATCTAAAATTCCGTACGCGTTTTGTTAAAGTGGTGGTTTTGCAATGTTTGGAAATTGGATTAAAACAGGTGTTTTAAACTTTGATGAGAGAAGGTTCTGAAAGGGAACAATTATAAATTTTAAGGAGTAAAGTAGGCATTGCCTCGTCTTTAGACATAACTTAACATAATATCATCCACGCCCGTGTTCCCCAAAAATTTGGGCAGAGGAAAAGTACACCTTCATTTCGCTGTTATGTATAAGTCCCATGTAATGGGGGCGAACCTATTGCCATCAACCGGACATAGATCCAGACCTAGAGCTGCTGCTGAGAAATTCGACAAGGAAAACCCAATAACAATACTACGACCCCAATGTTGATCGAACTTTACGCTCAGCGGTCACGCTTGCGATCACTAGACCAACGGAGCAGTCAGATAAAATTATACCTATGAGTAACACCATACCTACTGAGAGTGATATTTTTTCGTGTTTGTGTTGGTTCAATTGTCGGTCAGACAATAAAATTCTAACTGCTATCTGTCTGCGTAAGCAGAATCCACATAAGGTAATTTTACGCAGTTAATAGGTAATACAGTTTGACAAAAAAGACTGCGAAAAATGAGGGCCGCCACATACTGGATACCTTTGGATAGTCAAATTCATGAATAAATTTCAGTGTATTCAGACACATTTCTTGCCAGATAAAACGTTTTTGCTAGACTGTAGATTGTCCCGCAAATTTTATGTTTTTTTATTTTTTGGCCATTAATCTGAATTGTTAATGACGGCTAAGATGACGGCACTAGAGAAAGATGTGGTGACGTCGGTTTCGGGTTATATTAGTTCCTGGTCATTTTGTCGTCATTTCTAAACGAAACGTGATTGACATAGAATTTTTTGGTATTGGTAACACACACTCATCAAACAAATGTCAAAACCACGTTTATTTATTAGTGTTTACTTATATAACGTGTTTAGATATATTAACTATTTATCAATGATTAAATCAAGGAGAATATAAGTTTAATCAAAATGGATTTTATTGTCGATACTGTTGGAGATGAAGATCTCCAAGTGAGGACGGAATTAATAGATGAGGCGGAGAAACCTTATTTTATAGGTTAGTTTTTTTATGTTTATTTCTCGACTTAATAAAAAATAACTTGTAATACCTCTTGTTTAAGTAGAAAATATTAAAATCCCTCGTATGTTAAGTCAAGCACATCAACGCAAGGCAGAGTTAAGTACATGTGCACTTTGTTTTTCTCTATCAAAACTGTTCTAATTTTCTCGGCATACCGAATTCTGGCTATTGTGATAATAGTTTTCTCATTACAACGGCCGCTTATTACTTATCCACAATGTGGGTTCTAGTGTTCATATTCATTTTGTACCCATAACGGTCAGAGGGTCGTCTTAGGGGCGGATATAACATTAGGAATAATATCATGCCCACATAATATAATCCTTTAGTCACCAAATAACAAGGCCTGGGACTGAATTATCATTCCAATTCCTTAGTACTTAATAATTTTATTACATTTCACAGACAAAGAAGACAGACAGACAGCGATTTTAGAATTATTCCACAAGAAGAAACAAGAATTAGACACACAAGTAGCTGCAGAAGATGAAATTAACACAAAACTAAAGAACTTAAAGATTGACAGCTTATTTGACAACTTCTTCCAAGAAATGGGATGGTCACAGTCCATAATTGTGAAGAAAGAACAGAAAAAGAAACTGTTCCACTTTGATCAGTTAGATTTGGACACTGGTAAACTAAAGTCGAACCTTGGTTCCGTAGATGTTGAGAAGGAAATGAAAAGCAGTGTACTGAAGCCTGGATTTGAAAAGGATCATGAAATGCCTAGTTATGATGTTAGTAAGAACAAGCTGAAGGCACTCAGAAGGGTAAGTTTATTATGTGTAACAATTTATCAGCTGTATCCAGAAGTGGACTAGCAGTCTTGGCCACTCTAGGCCATGTAGTACCAGCTAGGGTTTTCGCGTTCCCGGGAATTTACGAAAACGCGTAATTGGTCAAAATACAACTTTAACATTGCAATACATGAGAAAAGCGATATTTTTACAAAAACATGAAAATTCCCGGGTACCTGGGATATCCGGGAACGCGAAAACCCTAGTACCAGCTGCCCTTTTTCAGCTACATTACTGAGCTAAGATACATTTTTGGAGTTAGGGTGGATCGAGTAATTATACTTACCACCCATCACGCAAAATACGCGCTTAGACGTGGAGTTGCGGATACCAGCCCGTTATACCAATACCAATACATTTTTGCCACAGTTGGTCAGCCTAAGCCTGGGCTTAGTTGGCCTTTTGGAAAGTCTACCTCTGCCTGTATCATATTATCACCCATAAAAATTACACTAAAATGATTACAGGGGATATTACACTATACTAATTACTGTAATGTGTATGAAGTACTGAAACTCACCTATTAGTACCAAGGCCTACACGAGTGACAATACTTAAATACATCTGAAACACCCTGAGCAATCAGCCCCGCTACCAACCTTGCTGACTAGCTAATCTTTTCAATACTGCATGAGCTATTGTTATATAGTTTGTGTCAGCATGACAGATGAAGATGAGTACCAAGTCCCGCCCCAGCAGTGGCGAAGGCTCCATACAACTCGATTCCTATCGGCTTCCCTTTCGAAATATGGCAAATACTAGTATCTATTATTTTCAATTATCATTTACACAAATAATTGGTCCACTTCCCTTTTAAGAAATTTCACCCTTCGCCACTGCGCCCCAGCACCTACTGATAACATTACTATTTTATAGTCAAGAATAAACCAGTGTCCCACTTCTTACATAACCCAGTGCAATATTCACACATCATCTTTAAAAAAATAACAGTCAGAAAATTATTATAATAACTATGTTTTAAAATTGCAGAAAGAGCGAGAGAAGACTAAGGGTCCTGGATGGTTCAACCTGCCTGCACCAGAGGTCAACGAGGAACTGAAGAATGACCTTCAAGTACTCAAGATGAGGTCAGCCTTAGACCCCAAACACTTCTACAAGAAGAATGACATGGAAGTGTTGCCTAAATACTTCCAGGTAAGCTCATAGACGACATAAAAGACTAAAAACAAACACATTACATGGTCCACAAGTTGGACTGATGACCTGGTGAAGATTGCGAGAATCCACTGGATGCGAGAAACACAGGACCGATTGATGTGACGATGCTTGGGGGAGACCTATGCCCATGTTTTGTATGGATGTTTTTCGACTGAATGATGATGATGATAAACAGGGTCCAGTTTGCTTTAGCAATCAAGCAGTATTTTAGAACTGCTGTCTAAATATCTTTCATTGATACAAAACTTTTATCATAGCTACAGCTAGGCTTGCCAACCGTCCCGCGAGAGCCGGGACGTCCCGTTTCTATAGCTTTAGAGGATGCGCCCCGCGAAAGACGTGTGCGGGACGCCAATTGTCCCGTTTTATCGTACCTACAGCTAAACCTTCGGGCAGAAGTCGGAATTTAGTGAACGCACGTTTTGTTTAGCTAGTAGAGTAGAGATCGCGACCGCGAGTCTCGCGTCGAACGAACGAAAAAATAATTTCTAATTGTATTTTCGCCTCCCTATACTTTGACAGTTGGGTCCCGCTTTTTTTTGCCACGTCCCGCATTTTGACTGCCAAAGTCCCGGTAAATTCGTACATAAATGTTGGCAAGCCTAGCTACAGCCCATCTCTTTATAACATACAGTTGATTTATTTAAGTGTGGGGAAATCCTAATCAATGGAGCTACAGAAAAACTTTATTTGGAAACAGTTGCTAATTTTTATGAAACAAATTTTATCATAATATTATTTTTTTCGTCAAGCCTGAACTATCGATAAAAATTAATAAAGTTGAGCAATGTTTTTTATTACACTTTTCAACTCAATTTCATGTAAGGTTACAGTGTATACAGTCCCAGTTAAATAAAAGACACTATAGCATAATAGAAAAGCAAAATGTCATCTTTTGTTGAACCCATTGCAACAACAAAATAACATCACACCTTTATTCCCTAAAGGGTTGTCAGAGGTGTACAGTACACCCTCATTTCGCCGTTATGTTTAAGTCCAATGTAACAGGGAGTGAGCCTATTGACATTGCAACAATGTAAAATACTGATATTTTTATAATCTTTTTCAGGTTGGTCGCATCATGGATTCTCCACTTGATCATGTCAATGAGAGACTGACTAAAAAGCAAAGAAAGAGGACCATGGTTGATGAACTTCTAGCAGATGCAGAGTTCCAGAAGTACAATAAGAAGAAATACAAAGAAATTGTAGATGAGAAGAGAAGAACAGAGTACAGGACCTTCATGAGGGACAAGAGACAGAAGAATAAAGCTGAGTTGAAGAAGAATAAGTTGAAGACTAATAAGAAAGCATAGTTAATAAATAGTTGTAACACATATTTTGATTTTATTATTTTTGTTCTATGATGACGAAGCCAAATATTATAATATAAATTCTAAGAGACGAGATTCAGGTTTAAGCCCTGCGCAGACGAGGGAGAAACCATGGTGTACTTTATGTCCGTGAAAACAAAACACTTAGGCGGTGTCTTACGTAGGCGGTTCAAAGCGACGCGAATTGCGAAGCGATCCGATGCGGTGACACGCGAATTCAATACGATGCGGTGTGCAAAGCGACGGCTTTGTCCTACGAGCTCGCGAACCGCCCGCACCGCAGTCATTCAGTAGCACTTGTGACGGTGCAGCGGTGGCGACTAGCGGGGTGCGCCTATAAAAGGGCCGGCACGCTGCACTTCGTCCTCTCTCGCGCCTCAGCAGCCGCCTAGTTAAGTACTACTGTCTACCTACTACACCTGAAGACCCTGGACTCCTCGTATCGTACTGTGTAAAGAACCACGCCCTGTAAACTAGTCTAATTTTGTAACTATTATTAAAATATATTATTGTATGGTTAAAAGTGTTTTCCTTAATATTCTTATATTCTGATTTTATGTGCACCTGCTCGTTAAGGGTTGACTCCTCAAGCCACCCTTAACCCGCTAAGCGTGACACACTGTACGACACCGCATCCAGTTCGCGTGAAAATATAAAGCCATCTGATCGCGTTCGCTTCGCGCCGCGCCGCACCGCACTCCACGTACGTTTGGTCACGTAGGCCACTTCAATAGGTATCGACTGTTTGTTGTTTTCGCTTCGCGTCGCTTCTAGATCGCTCGCGTAAAATGCCGCGTTAGTATGTATAGTCAGCGTCAAATATCGGGACAAACAGACTTCATAATTAGGTACCGTAGAACGGGGTTACTTTGATCATTTTTTTGAGCTTCATGTGTTTGTATCTTATTTATTTTCGCTTTTAGCTGCTATATCAAAAATATTTCATATAGACAGAATTAACTGAGATATATAAAATCACATAGACTACATAAAAAAAAACTACAGACAGAGAGTTTTCGAAAAAAAAGGAGAAATGTTCATTATCAAACTTGGACCGCAGAGCTTCTACTTTGATGATCTCTGTTCTATCATTCAGTTTCAAAGTAGCCCCAATCGAGAAATCTAAAAATCGATTTTTTTACATAATCAGAGGTGTAGTTTAATATTTTTTATCTTTGCCATGTAACATCGCAGACACCTCTATACCGAATGGTAAAATAGGAAAACTGTCAATGTTCCATACAATATTAAATTAAAATGCATAAGTTTCATTTTCACAGAAATATTTGACCAAATGCAATATTTTTTGTAACTATCAATGTCGCCCCTGTATTTTAAAGTAACCTCGGTTTACCGGTACCTAAATAACTAAAGAAATTAAACTTTGTCTCAACGCGATAAAATTCTTGTCGGAATGACAGTTGTCGTGTACTGTGTTCATTCTGAAACATCCCTTGTACCATTGAGATATAGTTTAATTTTCTTAAGTTGTTCAGATCATTTTGAACAATCTGTTCGTCCCGATTATATTTGATGCTGACTGTGCCTACGCGGTACTTTTAGTCCGTCGAGTGCGTGATGCGATGCAGTTCTAAATATTTTATTTTCACGGACAAACAAGTACACCGAAGACTGTATCGTCTGCACTGGGCTTTATCAATGGTGATGCCACACGACTGCTAGCCAGTTAATCTTATGTAAACTGGCATTTCCCAATTTTCCCTTTTTGATACAAATATTGCATTGCATTATAAATACAAAAATACACTATCATTAAAATGAAAGACCTTTTTAAAAAACATACCACCCTTTATTAAAATTGATGTATAACAATCGTTATGGTTATGGTTTTATAAAAATTCGACGTTAAATATTGTTTGAAAAATATCACAGGCGGGAAAGACACAATTTATATTTCAGCGTAGCACCTTATGAATATCATTATTAAGCATTCTATTTTCAAAAACTAAATGTATAAATATTGAAAACATTATGCGACAAGACTGGCTTAGGGACTAGAACCTAGAACTATATTAATTGTAAACACTGATAAATAGCTGAAACCTTCTTATATAATAACGTTTGCTTACCTACATAATAATATTATAAAACGAAGGTTTGATTAAAAGACATTGTGCATTGATTCATTTATTTATAGCACCCTACAGTAAGTACCCGCAAAATATGTTTATATTTCAAACATTTAAGTTAGGATTACACTATGATCTATTGTGCACATTAAAATGGAGAACACAAAATTTACTAATGCTGTTACTTGGCCCATACATTCCCGGCAATTAATGGCAGTGATCAAATTGGTAAGTACTTCTAATGTTGTTTAAGCTTGAACTCCCAAACCCACATATATACTCATATCAGCTAGGTTCCAATTAAAAAATTGCCCACTCATTATGACTAATTATTTTAAGGCCCTGAGAAGACGATGGACTTTTTGTCCGGCAGACTGGCGCGGTCAAGTTGTTGCCCGTTGCGAAATTCGGCACAGACTTATGACGACTTACGTTAGAACTTTAGTGTCTTCACTGGCAACTGCCAACCACGGTAATTTTTAACCACTGGCGACAATCCGTCGTCTACTCAGGGCCTAAACATTGCGTGATTATCTGCAATAAGCCTTACATTATTATTCTAGAAGCCTCCAGTGACGTCGACAGCCGCTCCCGTCATGAACGAACTCTTGTCTGAACTCAAGAACAATATCACTTCTGCTAGTTCTGAAATTAAATAAATATTATGTTATGGTAACCATTTAACTGATCATTGATTAAATTGAATTTTAACTAGCGTTAAAAATATTTGCGGAAAACAATAATTGATCAGCGTATTATATAGTATACTTACTAGAAAATAAATAAAAAAGTGTTTAAAAAATAACTTCTAGGTATGGCTACAGTACGAATGTTTAGTTACTTAATTTTAAATTATGGTTAACATGTCATATATTACCAAAATAAGGGGATTTTTTTTTATATAAAATTACATTAGGTACTCATGTCATGGAAATACCAAGCATACAATTCAAACACACAATTATTAGATTAAGCGCCTGTTTCACCACCTCCAAGTAAGTTCCCGTTGTATTACTTGGCAGACTGATAATTTCATACAAATTCTGTTCCATTTTTGAATTTATTCGGTGAGTAGTGGTGGCTACTCGGACATCGTGAAACAGGCCCTTAATGTAAAAAACCACGAAGTGCAAAGTGGTCGCGTTCTGATCACACTACACTTCTAACAGTTCTAAACTTTTAACCTAACTGAGTCGGCTAGCGGCTCCTGATTATTGTCGCCGACCAAATATTAATTTCGCTTATCAATTAATTTAATCCCTGTTATTAGCAATGCAGATAAAAAAAAATACAATGATAGTTTGCGAACCGCTCTTTTATCTAAGTACTAATACAACGTCAGTCATACGCTCCGATAAGTATCTTATTATCTTTTTTTTTTTAAGTTTTACACCTAAAGTGCTGTATCATTTTCATCATTATATTTTCGTCAGTCTGTTAACATCCATAAAATCAATGTTCACATCAGATCAAATACAGAATGATTTTTTACACCATCCAAATATTTTCTAGACATTACCCGTTCGTTATTAATAACACCACCAAATGAAACCCCCAGGGGTGTGGTTGCCAAAAAAGATTTGTTAATGACACCACCGTAATGTTGGGATGCCACCAATTAGTAATAATATAATATGAGAGTTAGTTTACGCATACTCGTTGTTGCCCTGAAGGGCAAGAACACTTCATTAGTGGTGTCTTTAACAAATCCTTTTTGGCAACCACACCCCTGGGGGTATCATTTGGTGGTGTCATTAACAATGAACGACATTATCTAGGTGTCATTCAAAGACTGCATTTTTTATTTTATTTAAAATGGCTTCATTCCTCTGTCTGATGCAGGGCCGGCCCTACCATTAGGCGAATGGGAGCGAATTGGGGTGCTCAGTATCGGTCAACCAAAGTCCAAGGCGGTTCAAATGGTTTGGATGCCCTAGCCCTATTTAACGTTTACCAAAATATCTGTTTTTTTATTTTCAAAAATGTTTTCTATTCTTCACACTCACCGATAGGAAGTCCAAGTCGACCCAAAGGCACCAGTTTCAACATGTGTTGGATCACCTTCTCAGGGACAGCCCTCGACATAGGCGTGTCTATGAAGCCTGGCAATACAGCGTTTACTCTGGAATATAATATATCATAAATAAGACAGCCTTTACAAGTTCTTGATAAAAAAAACTCAATGACCACAACATGTTCGAGAGGCAACTAGTCAAGCCTCTTATTTTGGGTAAATTTCCAATTGATTAAGGGATTTACAACTATAATAAAGATCAGCCCTCCGATTCAGAATCTTTTCGATAAGCAGTTGTCGATCAATTCGGTTTCTTATCTCTTATTGTCCACGGTCCTCGTAACGAGAGAAAAAGAGATAGCAAATCGAATCGTTTGACAACTGACTTATCGAATCGTTCTGATCAGGCTGTTTACTAACGAAGTCACGCCCCCCCCCCCCCCCACACATTTTATGAATGTAGTTGTAAACGTATCTGTCTAACGCGACTGTTTGTGCGACTGCGTAACTAGAGAGCGTCTTAGGTACCGTTTGTACTATGTACTGTTAGTCTTTACATGCACGCTAAGGCATCTTGTAAATACAAGCTTCACGCGTACAAGTGAACACTAATAATTTACTGTTGAGGGGCACGACTTCGTGAGTGAACAGGACCCATACTACGAAGTGTAAACTATCCGTTAATCCGTTGTACAAGAGGAATGGCGCTATTCATTCTGCATGGCGCCATTCCTCTCGCGCAACGGAACAATAATGGAACTATGATAGTTTACAATTCATAGTACAAGCCAGATCTGTAACATGATAGACTTCTCAGCTTGTGTGTTACACAATGGCCTGTAGATACAGAAGCTTCTTCTCAAATAAGGCGGTTTGCAAAAACAAAGGCTTTCTATACATATCGCTCATTTGCTACAAGAGCGTAGTAAGTCCGAAAACCGGATTTTGATATATAAGAGACTTAATGAAGATTTTTTACCTTATATTGAATTTTCCTAACTCTTTAGCAGCAGACTGTGTCATGCCGACCACTCCAGCTTTGCTAGCAGCATAATTTGTTTGACCTGAAATAAATTACAGGGACAAATATTTACATTTTATTATATCATTTGTATATTAATGGAAATGTTGTATTGGAGTATCAATTTTCTATTAAAATCATGTTACTAACCCATATTTCCATATTTACCGACGATACTAGAAAGATTTACTATTGAACCAGGCAACCCCGCTTCTGTCATTGCCTTTGCGAATGTTTGCATGACTAGAAAAGTGCCCTGAAAACATTAAAATGTCTTAAAAATAAAATAAAAATACTCATTAAATAAATTATGACAGATTGTTTATATAATTGTACGCGTTAGTATTAATTATACATTACCAATACAGCATGAAAAATGCTTTTTAGAAGAAAGTTATCATTATTTGCATAACTTCCCAACAAACGGTTCGCAGATGGGCGATGCCCGGATCATCTCCTATCCATAGATGTCATAAAAAGCGACTTGGGGATTATCCGGAACAACTGCTGCATCTCTTGATAATCTTTGCTCCTTGTGACTACTAATAACAACACACTGCCATCACCAACCCATTACCCATTAAAATCATCAAGTGACTTCTTCCTCTGGGCGGAGCGGAAGAGAGTGTCAGACTCTTACTGACTAAACCCAATCCGTGTTCCTCCTAGTGCCCTTTGCGTTCCAGGGCCGCGGTAACACTTTCGAATAGATTTCGCAACCCTGGCAGGCACTGGCCCTAGCGGGCCCCGTCTACAATGCTGACATCTCTTTGTGGCGCGCGTGGAACACAACACGCCGTCGACCCGGGCCTGGTTCTGATCGTACGGCGAGCCACCCAACACTCGCCGTCCGCAGGCCCGCGCCTACGGTGACCGGGAATCTCCCTGCGACTCCCGACGCCCGGGGCGTCTTCTTCTGTTGCGGCGGCTGGGGCGTCAGGTTTGTCTCTCCCTCACGCGTTCCACCTCATCCTTCGCTAGCATTACTGCTTCGCAATAGGAGGTGACTGCTTCCCATGCCCCCTCGCTCCGGACCATGGATTGAATCAAGGCCGGACGCGAGAAGTCGCCGCCACCGGTCGCCTCTACGAGGACACGGCGGTGCACCGCCCAAGCAGGGCAGACCTCGCTATTACCCATTAACCTAGCATGTTGATTATGCCAATATCCCTCATAATCATTAAGGCCTCGTTTATGGAGACGGGATCTGCCGCGTACTGTCATTACGTCATCATTCAGCCGAAAGACTTCCACCGCTGGACATAGGCCTCACCCAAGCATCGCCACATCGACCGGTCCTGTGCTTCTCGCATCCAGCGGATTCCCGCGACCTTCACCAGATCATCGGTCCACCTTGTGGGAGGCCTACCCACGCTGCGTCTTCCGGTACGCGGTCGCCACTCCAGAACCTTTCATCCCCATCGGCCATCATCATGTCAATGTCATTACATAGGTAGGTACAAATAAATCTCAAAACGCGTGGGAAAACGGTTTCCATAAGGGCCTTTCTCCTGTCATGCGGTTTCGTGCCCGCGTGCGTGCGTTACCCGCATGCGTGGCGCTCGCAGTTCACCTTTTCGTGCGTGATAACCCGCATGCGTGGCGCTCGCAGTTCACCTTTTCGTGCGTGTTTCACGCGTCACAATAAATACATGTATGAAAAGGTGTAATTCAGGTGCCACGGGTGCGGGTGACGGACGCATGCGCACGCCGGCACGAGCCCGCGTCACAGAAAAACATAAACGCTCTAATACATTGTCATTTGTTTATATTATCTGCTTTACGACCCGATTCACGCTCCGCGTTAAGCTCCGCATCTCTATAAACGGTACCTATTTGTAGATTAGAATGCTATGTTCAGCAGTAGAAGTGTACTTACAAGCTGATACCAACTTCAACTTCAAAAAACATTTATTCAAAATAGACTAGAATTACTTGATTCTTTCTGAATATCAATTTTACAAAAGACAGCCCTCAAAGACACCTGCCCTTCACCGCTTCCTAGTGTTTATGCTGTGAAGCAGCGTCGGCACAACAAACTTCCCATCAACACAGATCTATCTATTAATTGAATATATTAATTCTATACACAAAAAAAACGGTAAGGATAAGAAAATATGTAGATTCCCAGTTACCTTTAAATTGGTATTAAGCACACTATCATAATCTTCCTCAGACAGTTTGAGCAGCCAGTTATCCCTGGTGATGCCAGCGGAGTTCACAACGATTGTTGGCGGTGCTTTGTACTGTTTCAGTGTGATTTGCAGAAGGTTTCTCACTGCAGATGAGTCAGTCACGTCTAGTTCAACTGCCATGTGATCGTCGTCTGGAATATTAAGTATTTTTAATAATATTTACCACTCTGAGCCCGTGTTCTGTGTTCTTTATGGTTCCTGGCAAAAAAAGTACCCCTTCCTCAACTGTGGGAGTATTAATAACAGAACTAAGTCAAGAGCATTTGTTATCTGCTAACAATAAAAAATTGCAATTAACAATGTGTCTGGCAACACCAACCGCGGTAATTATGGCAATCTTTTCTAACAAAGTTGGAAATAAAAGTGGCAAATAGCAGGTGTACCATCCTAAGTATAACTTTTTCTCAACAAAATTAGGATTGGCTGCCAGAGTAACCAGATGTGGCTGAATATGGGTATTTCACATTGGACAACTGCCATTTGACCAACCAATTAAGTATACAATACTCAATACTTTATTTCATTTGATAATGTAATTTTAACAGGTGGCACCTAGACTTATTTGAGTCGTAGTAATAGACTAACGCGCAATGACTATCCAATTCACAACAGTTTATTGTAGTATTTCATTTAACAACTTAGAGACAATACATATAGTTGAATAAAGGCTCATGCTATCTCTGTTTTTTCGCTGAGAAAGACAAACACAGAGCGAATCTTGCTTCAAGAAACTGGCGTCGTGCAAATCAGCCTTAAGGCCTAGGCAAGTAATTCTTAGCATTTTAAGTATTTCATGTAATACTCTCATACCATTACGCCCTGAAGCTAAAGCTGTGTGAGTCTTGATAGTTTGTACAGCTGCATCATAGTGTTTGTCAGCAGCTATGACAGTAGCACCCTCTCTGGAGAGCACCTGGCATGCTGCACGGCCAAGACCGGAACCAGCACCTGATAAAACAATTATTAATATACAGGTTGAAATTGTAAACACTCGACAAACCGAAATGGGAGATTGTACTCATCTCACTATGAACAACTTTTACTATGGGACCAAACCTGAAATCGCAAAAAAAATAAGTACAGCTGTTCCCTACATTTATGTTCGCATAACTTGTCAAAATATAGGGAACAGCTGTTTTTTTTTGGGATTTCTTGTTTTTTCTCATAGTAACAGTTATTCATAGTGATGAGTACAATCTCCCATTTCAGTTTGTCGAATGTTTACAATTTTATTTTAGTCACCATTTATGTTTGTTTGGTGTTTACTGTCTATAGTGTCTGTACAAATAGAAAAGTACTGAATTATCATCTGTGGCCGCAACTGACTGTTATAATTTGTATGCATGATAGGTACCACATTTGTTGGGTGGGTACTTATGTGAGAGTGAGACATGACCACCCTCTGAGCTGGAGGCTGGATCATCTACATGGGTAGTGCAGTAACTAGGTAGCCCATATCCAACAGATGTTTGCAATGAGCTCTTTTCAATGTGTTAGTGAGCAATGCAAGTCATGCTCATGAGCTAATTATTTTGTGAGCCAGAAATGATATTGTATGACATAAAACTCCATTAGGAACATGTTCTGTTGCACCAAAACCCCAATATACAGCTTAAAGTCATTAAAAATGACGTTATACTTGTGACCCCTATGCAAAGAACACTTAGGGACATGACGATTGATACTGTAACTTGATAATACCTACAACTAGCAGGAATCAAAGATTCAACTAAAAATGTGATTAAAGAACCTTCCATGGTGAATTATAACGGTAATTTTCTGTCATAAAAATCGATTATAATAAACAGCCAAGTGTATTAAAGCTAGCTTTGGTCACCAGCTACCTACATAATTTAATTTCTTTAGCTAAGTTTTAAAAGGAAAACAGATTTCATACCAGTCACTAAAGCAAGTCTTCCTGCTACTAATCCTGACACCATTTTTGTTTTTTTAGTTGTAAGTAAAAATTAAGTTATCAAATTAAGTAACCCGACTATTTATTGTCGTATGTTTAGAAAGTTTGACTTTGAACTTTTCTTATCAGGTTTATCAAAACTGCTATCACTTTGACGTTTTCGTATTCGTTCGAAAACGTTACAAAAAAATTCAGTGAAATGTTGTTATTTAATATGCGTAGGTATATTAATAATAATTATTTACTTCCAAATTATTTAATGAATGAGTATTAATTAGAAAGATTGTAAAGAAATATCTATTTGAATTAAAACGTAATTTTCAAATAAATTCAAGATATCTTCACGGCCGCCTAGACAGTGCATGGAGGGAGCAGTCAGAAGGTAAGCTGTTAATAGTGGTATACGGGGTGTAACAGCTTAGTTAAAAGAAATGTTATTGAGAAAGTCGAGCAGTGGATGGTTGGCTTGCCACTGCCACCCAGTGAAAATTACATGACATTATGCCTTAATGGCTATCAATAAGGTGTCAGTGAGCAGCGTGAATCACAGAGTACTTTGTAATATACTAAAGTGTGAACTCAGGGCCTCAAAGTAAAGTTTTGATGGAGTGGATTTAAAACTTGGCTGAATTGAAAGCATCACTTATACACAATGCTTATACATGTATAATATAATGTTTGTATGATCTGAGGGGTATCAGCTTGTTATTTTTACTTACATAGAGCCAATATTGGAAATTCAAAATACAATCATTAAAAAACATTTATTTGGATTTACAATGACACAGGTACATGCTCAAAAAACCAAAATCACAATAAATTTGTTTTATTAGTTATCATACATTTGACCACTGAATGTTTTAAAAAACTTAAGGCTGTTAAAAAGAGCTTTTGTCAACATTTTCTATTTTAGTATAAAATATCATTTACATGCACATCAGTCTACAGGCTAAATTGTGTCCAGTCTTTACAACAGTATACAGTAGAATAGTTAGTAATTGTCACTAGAAGACTTGAACAATGTAAACACTAACTCAACTAATTACTAAACTAGCTGTTTACACGGCGGAGTGAGATAGAGAATGGTTGAAGTGAATAAAAAATACTTGATACTGATCAAATAAAATCAACAAACAACAATAACATAATTATGTTGACAATGAATTCTCACCTAGACCTATCACTAGATTATATTTCACTGCTGAGCAGTTATCAATATTAAAAAATATATTTACTCTATTGAAAAAACACAAGAATCACATAATACTATATAATTATAGCATTACTTATAATAATATGTTTAAAATTGAGATTTTTTATCCGTATATGGGAGAAAACTTGTAAATATTTATCTATTCCCCTAGTGAGTTATATTTTTTTAAAGGAAATACTACTTTAAATCTCAATTTTTATTATTTTATCACTTTTCCATTATTTTAATAGCTCTGCTTATAGATACAAAAAGTTTAAAAATACAACCTTGCTTACTTGCTATTTTTTTTACATAGAACCTCAATTGGAGTACCAGTTAACATAACATCACAACAGTATTCCCCAAAGGGTTGGGCAGAGGTACACCCTCATTTTGCCAGTGTGTTTAAATCCCATGTAATAAGAGTGAGCTTATTGGCCATCAACCTGGCACAAATCCAGACTCAGGACTGCTACTGAGAAATTTCAAAGGCAAAACCCAATAACACTTTGCCCAACGTGGGGATTGAACACAGCGGGCCAATTTGACTAACAGAAACTTTTAACAATTGCAACTGAATCGTTCATTCAGACAGTTTTCATTGTCAAAATGTTTGGTTTTGTTTTTTTTGTTGATAGTTTTTGTAAACGAAAACTGTCTGAATGAATGATTCAGTTGCAATTAATAAAAATTTCTGTTAGTAGAATTGACGCCCTGGACGTCACTCTCAGCAGTTGCACTTGCGACACTAGACCAACAAGGCCATCTACCACTTATTACTATATTTATAAAATAAAAAACAGAAACAAAAAGAAATAAAAATTACTAATCCTGTAGTTTTACTGTCCATCTGAACTTAAAATTAATTTTAAATAAACTTAGTCTACAATTGGTTTAAAGAGAACCCAAAGCCTCTCAAATTCTTTCTTGTATTGTTCTACTAGCTCCTTCTGTGAAGTCACCAGGCAGTCTTCAAAGTTACCGCACAAGGCTTGGTTTGTCCAGTTCAATGAGCCAGCCATCACAAACGGTGTTAACATAGGGTTTTCACTCAATGTATCAGCCAAACAAAACTTGTGATGCATCAAATTCGTCGACTTCATCCAACGTACCGGTATGCGCTGTTTTTCTAACCTTCTTATACTGGATCCACTTGAGAACGCCATATCAGCGTCAATTATTACTCGAATCTTCACGCCTCGATAATGTAGCTTTAATATAGCGTTGGTTATATCCAAATTAGTCCATACGTACATACAGATATCCAAATTATGTCGAGGCTGGCTCAAATAATACAATAATCGGTCCATACTTTTTGAAATCGTACACCGAGAATATTTACTTTTCTTGATTTCGTCTACTTCATAGTAAAACATTATAACTTCGTTAATTGTCTTGTTTTTACATTTTACTTCTTTCTTCTTCTTTGTAAAGTAATTATAAGTGGCACGTGTGACGAATGCAAATGATAACAATATCAATAAAGTCCTGCTGTAGGTTTGAATTAGAGACATGATGTTATTTTCAAATGATTTAAATTAAAAAAGACAACTATGGCCTTATACTTTTCTGAACTTTAATAAAGCATATTTGCTTAAAGGTTTATTTAATAACATTCAAAGATATTTACATATTAGTTCTTAGAAAATTGAAAATTCCTCAAACACACAGTGTTATTTTTGTTTTCAAGAGTTTGACAGTTGACAGGTTGATTTGACAATTTTGACATTGTCAAAGTTCCCGCCGCCGCTCCACTCTTTTTTTATTGACGATTGAACCCATAAAGTTATTGAGTTGGACTCTAGCGTTTTAGCCAAGATTTCGACTGTATAAAATCACTATACAAAAATTATAGTATAATAAAGTATATAAAGATATGTAGAAAGCACTGTTTTTTTATGTTTCTATAACAAATAGCTGGCTTTAAAATTAAACGCACTTCAGCACCGATCACGCGAGATACGTCTTTTTTGAGCTATGGATGTAAAACAAACAATAGAACATGTTAACAAATAATAAAAAGCCTATCTGAACAGGCCGCTGGGAAAAACTGAGCCAATTTACGTTTTGTTCTGCCTGTTCATGAAGCTGAAGGTGAAGGATGAGTAGACAAACACCAAAATAGGTAAGTACTTACTGTAAGTTTTTTTATATGAAACACGTAAATGAACATTTATAGTGATTGATCACAATTTGCTTTCAAATGCCTTAACTATCAATACTTCTGTTAAAGAAAAGTGAACTTGTGAAGAAGTGAAGGACCCATCGAAGGGAAACACAAGTGATAATATATGTAGATAGGTCCAGAGAAGTGAAGGTATTGGGTTTGGAAAGAAGACTCTGTCCTCAAGCCAGTTAGGTCCTTCCAGCAATTACTTGCTTTACTATTTACAGTAATAGCGAGTTTCGTTGAGCAAGTCAATTTGCCAACTTAATACAGTTGAACTTGTTTAAATAAATAACTGCAAAACCGAGTCCACACAACTTACGCGCTAGGCTTTACTGTCCTGTCAAAGCAGTTGCAGCGGAGCCTCTGGGGCCTAATTCTCCTAAAATAAATTGTTGCCAAACGTAATCGAACCACAACCGTCAGTCAGTTTTTGTTTTCGAAAACTTTCGAAATGATTGATTTTGTTTTTTGTGTCAAACAATTTGATAGCTTTTGAAATTGAGAACTGTCTGAATGAACGGTTCGGCCTTGGTTCGGTTGTGATTTATCAAGATTTATTTTAGAAGAATTGGGCCCCTGGTATTTGTCCGAAATCTGGGTTTTTATATGATTTATACAAGGTGTAACATAAATAACGCACAACCTCTTAAGTGGTCATTGTACTCATCGTTATGAACAACTTTTGATATGGGACAAAACATGAAATCGCGAAAAAAAATCTGCTGTTCCCTACATTTATGTTCGCATATCTCGTCAAAAGATGTCGCTTCCATATTACACACCCGACTAGAGTGCGCGCAAGATAACTCTGCGCGCGACTGAGGGCGTCCTCAACGTTGCAATCATCGCAAAAGTTATAATTACCGCTTTTTAAGCTTATATTTTTTTATTGCCAAACACATTTTTCCCGTTAAACATTCCTACAATCAGGGGGCTTACCGTGACGTCTTAAGAAAACGTTCAAATGCCAGCCAGTCAATATCCGTTCAAAAGCAGGCCTGCTTCTGAATCGCTAAAAATCGTACCATGACAGTACAAAAGGTGAACGACTATTCAACCAAGTTGAACGGATAAGCTTGTTTATGGTAATAAAAGTCTATACAAAAAAAACAGGTGAACGGATTTCGTAAACGTCAACGTAGCAGGCCTGCTACAGGCCTGCTATAACGATGTCATAGTACAAAAAAGCAGGGCAGTTCAACTTCCAGGCAACTTCTGCCCTGCTTTAAGAGGTCATGGTAAGCCCCCAGGGGGCTTACCATGACGTCTTAAGAAAACGTTCAAATGTCCGTTGAAAAGCAGGCCTGCTTCTGAATCGCCAAAAATCGTACCATGACAGTACAAAAGGTGAACGACTATTCAACCAAGTTGAACGGATAAGCTTGTTTATGGTACGAAAAGTATATACAAAAAAAAACAGGTGAACGGATTTCGTAAACGTCAACGTAGCAGGTCTGCTACAGGCCTGCTATATCGATGTCATAGTACAAAAAAGCAGGGCAGTTCAACTTCTAGGCAACTTCTGCCCTGCTTTAAGAGGTCATGGTAAGCCCCCAGATAGTTCTATTCAAAATTAATAAAACGGCACACACTTTGGTGGACCACGATTAGTTCCGATTTCGGCCGCGCGCAGACTTATCTTGCGCGCACTCTAGTTATAATTTCGTATCTAGCTAAAAATTAACTTTATTTAAATATGCATCCAAATCAGGGTTATTGCTGATGCATATTTTATTCACATCAGTGGATGCTGATGCTGATGTTTTACCATTGACATCAGCGGAGGCTGATTCTCATTATTTACAAAAGCAGGGAAAAAGTAGTGACCATTATCTAAAAGTTGCACAGTTTTCTCTGGTACTGAAATAAAAGATTGTTTCAATAATTTTGGGATTTTAATAAAAAATAAAATCAAACTAAGTAGTTTAGAATAATTAGTATTTAAGTACCTAGACTACCTAGCGCATAACCTGCTACCAATCTTTCGTTTAATTAATATTGGAATTTAATCAAAGGTACAGGTATTCCACTTTTCAACGGGGTCGGCATTATTTATCAAACAACACTAAACAGTTTACGAAAAAAAAACTTTCACGCGCTATTACGTATTTTAAAACGTAATGAGACAAGTTTGTGTTTGTTTGCAATTGCAATCCCGGTCTGCCCTTGGATTAATTAAAACTCGCAAGCAAAAACTACACAGGACATAAGGCCCGCCCCCTCTGCGGTCATGTCACGACTCGAACTTCAGCATTAATATCAGCATCGATCAATGCGGATGCTGACGATGATGCTGATGTTGAAAAAGATGCTGAAGTTCAGTGGATGCTGATGCTGATGTTCGCAACAACCCTGATCCGAATATCCGATCCCTAGTTAGGTATAGGACACCAGCGATACATAAAAACAATCAATCATTCTTTAATATCGGTTAAAAAAACTGTTTTACTTTAGTTACTCTTCGTCTATCGTTGTCTGAGGTGCAAACTTGCATTGCTAATGAAAACTGTATTCGGTTGCAGACATTTCAAAAACCTATTAAGTTAGCAGCCTGCGGAAAGTCGAGCAAGTCGGTAAAATTTGTAGAAGTCGACTTGCAGCGGGTTTTTACACAGTGCAAGTCGGTTGCTGAAAATCATCATCGTGAACAACGTGTGTGCTAACTCATGCGTAAACATATTTTTTATGGAAATAATAAAAATCAAATATTTTACTATTTCTGAACAGCATTATACTTTTGATTGACCTAATTCCTACAACTTAAGTTAAAAAAATCATTTTTTGGTTAATTGGTCATGCCTTCGTTTTTTGGAGGTCGTGGTGGTCTGGAGGTTACAGTCCCGCTTGTTAAGCACCGGGTTGCTGGTTCAAATCCAGGCAAGTACCAATGTGACTTTTTCAATGTCATATGTACTTTCTTAGTTAATCTAAGACGCCACTGACAAACGGTGAAGGAAAACATCGTGAGGAAACCTGGACTTTATGGTCTGAAATCGCCAACCCGCAATGAGCAAGCGTGGTGATCAATGCTCGTTCCTTCTCTGTATGAGAAGAGGCCTTTGCCCAGCAATGGGACAGTTATAGGCTAATATTTATTTGGTCATGCCTTTCATTAGAGTTTTGTACAGAGGAAGCTCAAAACACGTCCTAGTTTTGGTAGGTAGTCTAGGTGGTCTAGGTAGGTAGTTAGTTATACATAAAACTTCAAATGTCATATTTTTGGCCATTGAATTTAACCCTTGTTCTTCGTACATTACCAAATCGTACTTAAAGAATAAAAAAAAATCGAAAAAAATAACGATGACTTACAGTTATACTGCCAAGCAAATGTTGACGATATATCAGACGCGATCAACAGAGTAAATCGGGACTTGCTGGCTATTAAGAACTGGTCTGATAGGTTTGGTCTGGCGGTAAACCCTACTAAGTGCCAAGCGATTCTCGTAGGGAGTCCCCGGAATGTAAGCAGGGTGGACAGTGCATCCTTAACACCTGTGATATTCAACGGTACTATTATCCCTCTAAGCCCTGATGTTAAGGATCTTGGTTTGCACATTGACTCTACTCTCCATTGGCAAACTCAGGTCACTAATGTCAGCCGGAAAGTCACCGGAACGTTGCGATCTCTCTATAAATTACGAAACCTACTACCATCCAACACGAAAGCAATGCTTGTGCAGACCTTAATATTTCCCATGATTGACTATGGTGATGTATGTTACTATGACCTGAATGCAGATCTACTCAACAAGCTTGATCGCCTTCTTAATAACTGCATTCGATTCGTCTTCAATCTTCGCAAATATGATCATGTCTCTGCGTATCGTGTGCTTCTCAAATGGTTGCCTATTCGCCAACGTAGAGTCCAAAGAACGTTGACTACCCTGTTCTCATTTCTCTACTCTCCCACTTCTCCTACTTATTTAACTTCTCACTTTCAGTACTTATGCTCCAATCATGACAGAAATCTTCGCTCTTCACACAACCGACTCCTTCAATGTCCCTCTCACCGTTCTGACTTCATACACTCTTCTTTCTTCGTTCAGTCTATTCTTCTGTGGAATGCTCTCCCCTTGGAAATCAGGATGGCGAATAGTCGCTATTCCTTTAAAATTAAAGTGCGTGAACATCTTCACAAGGAATTGGCAGAATCATCACAGCGCTGATTTATCTTTATATATATATACAGTGGTGGACATATAATTAGAAACACCAAGTGTGACTTTCATTTTTAGTACAAATTCACTTGATAATTAATGTTTTACGTATCATAGAGGGCTTATACCTATTTATCTACAATCTATCCACATCATGAAGTATTATTATGTCAGTTTTGGAAATATCATACAACCGTTTATGTAAAAACTGGTATACTTTATAAAATAAAATGAAGCAGCACAACGTACTAAGGTGGACAACTAATTAGAAACAGAAAAAAAACATTATCATAAATATGAACAAAGGTAACGAATCAATAAAAAATGAAGTTAAATGGTACAAACGTTTTATAATAAACAATTAATGTTTGGTTGGGAAGCCTCTGCTGTCGATTACAGCTCTACAACGACGTGGCATTGATTCTATGAATGTTTCATACATTTCTAGGGAATATTTCTCCAAGCTTCTAGAAATGCGTCTTAAAGTTGTTGTAGTATGATACTAGTAGTAGTACGGTATTAGTGATATGTTTATTGGACAATGTTTTCTTTACAATGTACCACAAATTTAGATTTGATTCAAATCCGGACTATTTGCAGACCACTCTAACACCGACACTAATTAGTCTCTTAGAAATGCTTTAACGCTGTTTCTTTGGTTTGGATTATTGTAGTGTGTATCTGTAAAAAACCTGGTTGGGGTGTTAAACTATAACCAATAGAACCCATTTTTAACATTTTTGGATTTTTTGTCTGTTTGTCTGTTTATCTGTTTGTCTGTTTGTGTGTTTGTCTGTTTGTCTGTTTATCTGTTTGTTTGTTCAAGCATCACATAAAAACAACTGATCCAATGTTGTTGACTTTCATAAATAAATATTGTGCTTATCTCCAAGTAACATATGGTTTTTGTTTCATCGCAATCGGTTCACGCAATCAAAAGTTATGCGAATTTTAAGTTTTCTAAAAGAACTTAGCATGTATTTGTGTATACTTACCATTTCTTTTCAATAGATGGCGTTACGTGTATCAAATCACGTTGTGAGGAAATATAAACAACGAATATATTACTATTCTCAGTCTACGGAAGGTCTATTGAAATGCTATCCGAAGAAGGTACTAACTTAGCTTTTATAAAAAAAAACGAAGATAATGTTATTTAACATTTATTAGATACCTATCTATCTGAATGGCAGTGGAAGAGAAATACATTCAATTTCATAAGCGAGTGTAGGTATTCTAATTTTTTTATTGTGCAAGGCAATACGATAGATTAATTTGAAATACTCATATATTTTATTATGAATACTTAAATACGTATTTATAAATCTATTTACTATTAATAAAATTCAAAGTGCACTTTGTCTGTAATTAAATATTTATCCAAAATTTCGATTCGGTGGTACTATACTATCGATACAGAAACCATAACCTTTTTTTATTTAGAATTATTGTGTCTGTTTGTCTTTCCGTCCGGACATCACGTAAAATCCCGTGGATGGATTTTGATGGGACTTTCGTTGATGTGTTGCGTAAAGAGCGGCAATTTTGCTGTTACATATATCATCACGCTATTGTTCATAGGAGCCGAGCAGCGGAACATTATTTCCACATACTGCGAAGTATAAGCTTAATATTCAGATCGTAAAATCGCGTGAATCGATTTTGATGGGCCTGCGCTTATGCTGGTATATAAACTATCACGCTATTGCTCATAGATGCCGAGCAACAGAACATTATTTCCATATACTGCGTAGTATAAGCTGTAGACTGAAGTAAGTGCTGCAGTGAACGGTCGCTGGCTCAGTGTCCTGCGTTAAAACCTCACTTTAAAAAAATACACTTTTTGTAATTTTTTTGGAATGTTTTTATGTATTTTATTTTGTTCATTGTTGTCAGAACTATTCAAAGCCTGTCGTCGCCGTTTTATTAAGTTTATTTAAGCCTTAGGTAATGTCCTAAAACACATAACGATGAAGGGAAAGTACTTTAAATATTAAAAATTGCATATTTCACTCAAAGGTGACTTCATTTTATTTTTAAAAGTAAGAAATATTGCCTTTACTGATTTTTTTGCCTGAACCGGGAATCAAACTGACAAAGCTATACCATCTGCAAAGGCACCTGTTGAAAATATCTTTATGGTCAATAATCAGGATCAAAACTCTCCAACAAACACACTGTCGTAAATTGAACGAAGTGGAAAAAATAAGAACTACTTAACAACAATTAATAAGTGCTTGAATTTAAATGTACATAAGTTAGTCAATTTTGGTTTTATGGTCTTCCATTAATTTCAGACACAATGTTTATTGGAGTGATTTGATCCGTATTATTGATCCTATCGATTGGTGAAATAAAAATACAGATGATATTTTTTCGCATTTGGGTTGGTTCGATTTCCAGATCAAACTTTTTGAAATCTTTGAAAGCAGTACCTATTTCTAACATATAAAAATAAAATGAAGTCTTCTATACGTGAAATTTTTATATATTTAAAGTACTTTCCTATTCCACACCTCGATTGAAATCATTTTATAGACTGCACTGCGTAAAATATTTTGATTTAGTTTGCCGATTGTAATTAGATGGCGTTGTAGCCATTTTTGTATCGCGATAAGGTTTCGTTATATTATCACAATAAATATCAATATTCAATTATAATCCATTTTAGCAAGGAAATGTATGGAAATAAGCACCGCGTTTTTAGTATTATGGTTATAATTATGAACCTTTACGGTCAATCAATAAGAGCTGAAACTCTACCTAGAGAAATAGTTTAAAAGATATAAGTGCCTTGGTGGGACACCTTTATCTATTATTATAATAAATGGAATACATACATATACACTATTTAGTTGCTGCGACACAATGCTGTTTTCCGAGTTCCACGCGGACGGAGTCGTGGGCACAGCTAGTATATAATATATATATATATATTTGTAGGTATTGTATAGTATATTATTAATATATATACATATGTATATAATATTTATTTATAATTTTAGTTAATATGTACGTAAATGTTTTATAATATATGTATATTATGTATGTAGGTATTATTATTGCCAAAAATTGTTCAGTTATCTTTGTGTTTATTTTTAATAGCGTACACATCACATAGCTCTTTTAGTGCACCTACCATGTTTTCTCTGCATCACCCTAAGGTCGACTGGTAGAAAATGCCTATGGCATTAAGTCCGCCTCTGTACGTGCGAAAGTGATAAATAAAAAAAACACTTCTAAGTGAATTCACAGTTTAATGTACCAAGTTATATTACTTATTTACAAGTGCACGATTTGCCATCTCATAACGTTATGTTGTTTATACTAAAATCATGAGGTCTCAGTCGTAAATTTAAATTATAAGAACTGTGATGTGCAGACTGCAACGACCCACTGTACCCGCCAATGAGAGCGCAGGAACCATACCCATTGTCGCTCGTACTTCCGTAACCTACCACACTCTGTCCCATCAGACCGTTTGAATTCGGAACGTACTGTCTATTGCCCACATTCTGCATCATAAGGGAATAATCGTTTTGATACAGCCCTGTATTCGCTATTGGAATCCCTAGGTTTAAGTTCAGATTGTTTGCTTGAAAGTGATGGAGCCATGGTTCTTTGGAGTTGCGTGCAAAGTCTTGTCTGGGGTCTTGATGAGGGATTCCAATTGGGACTGCGATGGGTTCTGGTGAACTTTGGCTGGTAGAGCTTCTGTGAGTTGACAGTGCTGACCTTTCGTTTCTTCGGAATTTCGCTCGACGGTTTTGGAACCATACCTGGTGAAGAAATAATTAAGATCATAATTTAGAAAGAAGACGATTATCTATCTTATTATTGCCGTTTGCTTTTGGAGATCATAGCTATAATATATCCCCTAAATATTGTATAGTCATGTCATGAGCACTAACATGTACAGTCGCAGACTTGAAATGTTTACCACCCTAAGGTATACATATAATTGCTTGCACATTACTTTTTCATAAGGTCGCTCGGTCGCTCGCAAAGAATTGACAGGGCAAAGATATTTTTTTCTTAATTGACATACTTAAAAAGGTTAATTTAAAGAGGCTAATACTAAAAGAAATCAACCTATTTAGTAAATTAAATCAAATTCGCTATATACCTACAACTTTGACTAGACATACATACGGAAAGGAGTTCATAATATCAAAAAGTGGTTAATAGCCTTTTTGCTAGAATTGACGTCTCACAATTTTAAAAACTAATACTAAGGTAAGTTGATATGACATCTTATTGTGCACAGTGTGAGAAGGGATCGAATTTGAAATCTGATAAACATTTCGAGTTCGCGGCTGTACCTATGTATTTACCTAATACACATAGTCAAATTCAAAAGGTGATTATCTCCCTAAAAACCGATTTAATTTGTGAAATATTTTACATGTCAAGTAGGTTCAAGTAGTTAACAGATACTTCCTATGTTAACATTTTTTAAGAATTCCATTACAACTCTTTTGTGTCAATGCGCTTGCTTTTGTAATTTCGCTCTGTGTAATGTTGCTGCTCACGACTGTACCTACTGATCCAAAAGAGGATCCTTATTGATGATCAGAAGTTGTCGTTTTACGCTGATAAACTTGTTTACGAAACTCGTTATTTACTCTAAGTCAACTCTTACTTAAACTTGTTTTAATTGGTAAGGTAGGCTCGGTCTAGAGACCGATAAATGAAGAACCTATAAAAACAGTTACCTATTAGCAAACAGTTGATGTCTCCTTCCACAACTCTTCTTTTAAGGACGATACAAGGGTATGATAAGTAGATAACTAATCATAAGTGTTTTTCTTTTGTATCTCACCTGTACTCTCGCTTCAGTCAAATTAACCCTCGCAGCGAGATCCTCCCTCACAAACGCGTCCGGATAGTGAGTCTTCTCAAACACCTTCTCCAGCGCAGCCAGCTGTTGACTAGTGAACGTAGTCCTATTCCTCCTAGGCTTCTTTCTGTCATCCGATTTCACATCCCTTTCTTCCTCAGACTCTTTTTGATTCTCCCTCTCTTTCGTACCTTTGTCTTCGTACTTCCGTCTCATGTCTTCATATGCTAGGTAGTCGACTGGTTTGATGTAAGGTCGTTGTAGGTCTTTTGGGTACCAGGTTAAGTCGTTCTGGTAACTTGGTTCGTAAGTACTGTTGATTTGCCGGCCTGCTGTCAAGTGGTGGAGCCTCAGAAGGCTGTCTTCATGGCACTTGATCATTTGGAAGAGATTGTGGTTGTTTTCTGGGTAGTTGCCAGGGTTCACGTTGTAGTTGGCAGGGTTCTGGACTTTTGGGTCATAGTTCTTCGTGACAGGCTGGCGAGTATTTGGAACATCTGCAAAAAGAAAAAATACGTGTCCATTATTTTTCAAAACTGTAACTGGCGGACTAATTAGATTTGCAATTTATTGATGCTGTCAACATGCCTATTGTATAAAAACTGCGACAGTGCACTATTTGAATATTTTTAATAATTCCAACCTTTCATTAATTATTTATTTATGTTAAGTAAACATTTTTTTTTTATATAAATGGAGCTACCCCACATATCGATTCACATCAAAATAACATTAAAACAAACCGCGAACCACACAAAAGGTCCTTTGTTCTACAGATCGCACACGCACCGTCGGCTAACGTCTGTAGATCGTTGTTGCGCAGTCGGCGTATGCGCAACCCTATCGGTTACTCTACAATGCTTGCACGTGGAAACTGTTGCTCATGCTCCTCTGAACCAACGAAGATACGAAGGTTACGTATACGTATCTCCGAATTTGGGTATGACGCTCATGATCTCGAGCCATGAAATATTTATTGAAATATCGTCGCCCGGGAGTGAAAACCTCGGGAATGCATTTGGTCATTGCACGGTTCCTGTGGGCTTTCACGTGGAATAAGTCGCGGGCAAAAGCTAGTCAATTATATTTATTACGAATGTTATTGACCCAATAAAGACTAGTTTCAGGACCTACAAAATAATTTCACATAGAGCGGCTCTCTTATAAGATTAACACTGAGTTGCAAGAAAGATACCATTAGGTGATCATTAACTAATCCGTCATTAAGAATAATGTTTCCATTAAATTAATGGCTATTGCATGAACACTATCTTCATTTACTAATTATCTTACATTGAAATCATGGGGAGTTTGACACATCAAAAATTAATTTTAATGGATAGTTAATCATTCCATTAAATCTAGCTTCTTGCAATGGACAGAAGAGGTTAATGGAGCATTAACATTCTAATGAGAGCATTAAAATTTAATGGACCTTTCTTGCAACTGAGTGATAGTCCTTATAAGTCGTGATAAAATAAAAATTATCAAATTACAATCCCGAGGGTTTCACTCCCGGGCAACGATATGTACTTAGGTAGACTTTCAAATAGTCATTTCACAGAAAAAAAAGAAACAAAAATAAAGTCTCAAATTCTACGTGGTAGCTACGCGTGGTAGATACGTGGTAGATAGGTGTGGCTTGTATTATTTTATGATGCCGGCTGTACACTCTCGCCGAGACAGCACGAGGCGCTATCTCTATCCTTAACTTTTACATCAAATAGCAAAGGACAGCATCTAAGTCTCGGGCTGTCTCGGCGAGAGTGTACAGCCGGCATGAACCTCTCCCAATCTCGTAAGTCTTGTAATTGTTAGTACCTACCTAATGCTACAATGTTTTTTTAGGGTTCCGTACCCAAAGAGTAAAACGGGACCCTATTACTAAGACTTCGCTGTCCGTCCGTCTGTCAGTCTGTCACCAGGCTGTATACCATGAACCGTGATAGTTAGACAGTTGAAATTTTCACAGATGGTTTATTTCTGTTGCCGCTATAACAACAAATACTAAAAAACAGAATAAAGTAAATATTTAAGGGGGCTCCCTTAAAACAAACGTGATTTTTTTGCCGTTTTTATAGATAATGGTACGGAACCCTTCGTGCGCGAATCTGACTCGCACTTGGCCGGTTTTTCTTCAATAGCAGGAGACTGCTATTGAAGAACGGCTACAATTTACGAAATGACCGCTATGTCAGGTGGGTCAGGACTCATCTTTCATAGAACAGGGGCCTTATTCTCCTAAAATAAATCTTGATAAATCACAACCGAACCAAGGCCGAACCGTTCATTCAGACAGTTCTCAATTTCAAAAGCTATCAAATTGTTTGACACAAAAAACAAAATCAATAATATAATTTTGAAAGTTTTCGAAAACAAAAACTGACTGACGGTTGTGGTTCGATTGCGTTTGGCAACAATTTATTTTAGGAGAATTGGGCCCCAGAGTAAGTACCTATAGCCTCTATGTCTTCTGTAAATACTATATGTTGACGTATTCCACATTGGGCACCCGCTTTTACGGCACCCAAGTTAATGGCACCTGAGGTATTCCATATTCGGCACCTATCGGTATTTTTGGCAGGTGCCATTAGTGGAACAGTTTATTATTTAAAATTTTATTCCACTTTCGGCACCTACGAACTAGTAGGTACTAGTGATGGGACGTTTACTTTTTATAGGACGTTAAAATTAAAAATTCGATTAAAATCAGTAGAGTTTAATAACATGATAAAAATATAACTTCTTTATGTAATTTAATATCACAATCGGTTTTCTTAATCACATATATTGCAAAATCAGCCTTGAGTTACAACAGTTTTTTTTTTTAGTGTTTTGTGGCTTTTTATCAAACATGATCATCTTTGTAATTAAAATTCAAGTGTCTTTATTTATTAAAACTACCAGGAAAGCAGAAATGAACTGGAACTAGGTGCTTAAGCGACTTAACATACATAGCTCAATAATGGTAAAAATACAGGTTTTGAAATTGAATCATTTGTTGTTTTGAAAAGTACCAGGGTGACAGAAATTAACAGAAAATAGGCGCTTAAACGATATCACTAAGTGACAGTTATAGGTAAGATATAGGACAGTTTTAAGACTTCTATCGATATAGTGAATAATAAGGAATACTTTATATTCCTTTTTGTGTTTAATCATTGGTGCACATCTTAGTGACATCGTTTAGGCTGTCACCCTGGTACTTTTCAAAACAACAAATGATTCAATTTCAAGACCTGTATTTTTACCATTATTGAGCTATGTATGTTAAGTCGCTTAAGCACCTAGTTCCAGTTCATTTCTGCTTTCCTGGTAGTTTCAATAAATAAAGACAGTTGAATTTTAATTATAAAGTTAATCAAGAAGAGAAATAATTGTATGTAAACCTAAAAAGTATTTGTTTTTAAATTCTATTGTGTACGATGAGGCTGGCATGATCATGTTTGATAAAAAGCCTCAAAACACTAAAAAAAAAACTGTTGTAACTCAAGGCTGATTTTGCAATATATGTGATTAAGGAAACCGATTGTGATATTAAAATACATAAAGAAGTTATATTTTTATCATGTTATTAAACTCTACTGATTTTAATCGAATTTTTAATTTTAACGTCCTGTAAAAAGTAAACGTCCCATCACTAGTACCTACTGGTTCGTAGGTGCCGAAAGTGGAATAAAATTTTAAATAATAAACTGTTCCACTAATGGCACCTGCCAAAAATACCGATAGGTGCCGTATATGGAATACCTCAGGTGCCATTAACTTGGGTGCCGTAAAAGCGGGTGCCCAATGTGGAATACGTCTAAATGTTGAAGTCTCTTTTTGCGTTTGTCTGTTAGTCCGCTTACTTTTTCTAAACTTCTCAATGGATTTTGATGCGGTTTTCATCTTAACTTAGGTAATTTCTTCCGGAAGGTTTTAAGCTATAAAACATACCCGAACGACGCCGGGCGGGTCACTAGTATTATTTTAACTCTATTTTAAAGTCTTGGATTATCTTCACACGGTGCTTTAAATTTCGAAAAATTATTGATTTTTTAAGGCGTGTTTGTTGATGGCTTGTGAGTTCTGCCTATACACCTATACAGTAATGAATAGATACCTATTATGATATTCACTCATGTGCACTTCTTTTGTATATTTTTTTAATAAATCTACCTATGCGTTTTCTTATTTTTTGCAATCACTAAAATAATAAACCCTATTCCCTATTATTATTTTTGTCAAATTCCGAAAATAAATAGTGGAACCACAAAGCCACATATGTACAAGATATGAATACCCACTTACTATACTCCATTTCTTAAGGCATTAGACAAAAGTCACGAATATCTTTTGAACTTTCTTCCTGTAAAGTTTCAGCTCATCTTGATTGACCATTAATTAATCAAAGCATAGGTAATGTGATATGAATACTTACTGGAAGCAAATATGTTGTTTATTTCTACGCATTTCCTTGGGTGTTTATAAAAGATTTTAAAACTTAGTATGTACCCAAGTACCTATACCTACTACCTATAATAGCTTTAGTGTATTTATTTTAATGTTAGGTTTCCTGCATTAATTTATTTGTTTATTTGCTCCTCAACAATACTATAAGTATTTTATAAAATTATATTTAGGTTGAAGATTTTTACTTCAGTACCTTTCAGGGTAATTAGCACGGCTTTGCAACTTGAAGAAGTTCATACACGCACAACTGATGATAATTTAATTAGATTGACTTACCTTTATTTTGCTCCATAATACAGTTGATTTTGGCACACCAAACGATTAAAAAATGTAAACTTAAATTAATTTACTGAAATATTTCGTAAACACTGTCACATTTGTTTTGTATCAAATGCCTCGAAGTCCACTCCGGCACCGATCGAACGCGGCCAAACCGAATAATTGTTATTAATTCGCCCGCTTATTGAATTACTTTATTTAATTAAATAATTCGACTAACTCATACTAATGTGCGAACTAATGGAGTCTGTGCCGCGATCTGGCTGCTTTGCTACTTCATCTCAAAAACAACATGTGTGTTGGTACAAAAAATGCTCTGAAAACGTCGCTCGTCTGAACACACCCATTGATTTAAAAAGAAAATTTAAATTTCGTCTCTATGTTCACAGAGATAGATTTCAAATCTCGAACTTGCAGCTCATAAGTTTGACAAAGGAAATAAACACTTTATAATAACAGTTTCAAGATTAGTTTTGTATTGGTTCTTAAAAGTGGGAGTTACACAGAGTTCTAATTTTGAATTTGTTTCAAAGGCTGCGGGCGTGGTTAGCTTTGGCCCGCCTGACGCCTAAGAGTATAAAAAAAAGTTAAATATTTTAAGCGGGAAACGATTCAGGCAATAATTGACACGTCAACGTATATTATTTATAGCGTTCGGGAGAAAATGAACATAAAGTTTTTAAGTAATTGGATTTGATAAGTTTAATGTTGTTGAAATCTTGCGGTGCGGATGTGAAAGTTTCGTTTCTATTATAAGAGAGGAACACGCCGCGAGAATCAGATGAAGTGAGTTGCGGAATTCGAAATTTATTTTGTAGATAATAGTAAAACATTGGCTACGAACTCTAACCCTGACTTCTGGGGGCCTTTGATCCCTACTTAGGGGTATAAACTATCAGGGCTCGCCGCAAAAGCGGCGGTAAGACCCATTATGGAGGAGTGGCTGGAGAGGCGGCATGGCGCCCTCTCAGCTTCCGGCTGACGCAGGTGCTCTAGGGACATGGATGTTTCGGGAAGTACCTGTGTCGCATAGGCCGGGTGCAGACGCCCGAATGTCACCACTGCATCGACTGCCCGGAAGACACGGCGCTGCACACGTTGCAGGAGTGCCGTGCGTGGGCGACGCAGCGCCGTGAACTAGTCGCGGCGGTCGATGGTGACCTCTCGCTTCCAGCCGCGGCTCTGTCCATGTTCGGGAGCGAGAGTGCGTGGGAAGCCGTCGCCACCTTTTGCGAGGTGGTGATGGCGACCAAGGAGGGAGCGGAGAGGGAGAGAGAGGCGACGGCCACTCTCCCATCCCGCGCCAGGCGAACCGGGCGCCGCCGGAGGGCGCGCGACCATCTCCGGCCACCCTAGTGTGTGGCCTGCAGGCGACGGTTTATGGGACCAGTCGCCCGACCAGTAACAGGCCCGAGTAGGCAGCGCGCATGTGTTCCGTGCGCGCCTCTCAGGAGGACGTGGGGCAAGGCCACACAGAAGGAGAGGTCCGCCAGGGGCTGGCGGACTAAGGCCTGCTGGGGTTGCGGTGCATGCAGCTGCGAATCCCGCGACCCCGGCCAAGGGTCAGGAGAAGGAACACCGTGGGTTTTTAGCCGGTAAGAGTCCGGCATAACCCTTTGCCTTCCCGGGCGAAGGGTACCCATGAGGATTTTCCTAGGAGGATTTAGAAGGAGATTTCCCCTGAGGATAAAAAAAAAGAAAAAAATCTCCCATCTTTTTAGAAGTATCGTCGAACCAGACTATTTTCACTACCAACTAGGGTTGCCAACCGTACTATAATATATAGTATTGTACTGTATTTAGGGTCTCCGTACTATATACTGTTGAAGAAATATATAGTACGCGAAAATACTATATTTCAGTACAATAGCTCAATGTAATACTAAATTTAGTAAAATAAAAAAAAACTTCCTGCAATTTTCGAACGCGTCTTTCGTTCGACAGAAGTATTGTGCGTCGTGCGTGTAACCGAACGCGTCCCTGTCATATTTTGCTCCTAATTGATACGTCAATGTCAAACTTGACAACATCAAACTAATGTTTATTTATTCTAATCTTGCTTGCCTCTTTCGTTTGTTTTGGATTTCATTAATTTTATTGAGTTAGTGGAGTTTCCCTACTAAAATACTATATTTTTTTGAAGCGTACTATATTTTTTATGGCTTTTTAAAAAAAATACTATATTCAGACAAAAAAATGTTGGCAACCCTACTACCAACCCACGTTCTCTGTAGCAAAAAGACGATATTAACCTGAAACTGTCTGACTCAATATTATAAACGATGGTTAAATGGGAATAGAAACAAATTCGTTTACATTACTTTACCCACTACTATGAGTATTTATTTATAAATTATATTTTTTGGTAAGCGTATTGCATTTGTCCCATGATGCGTTACGCACAATATCCAAACGCGCACAAAGTTACTACGCCGCACTCTACCTCGAATCAACATGGCTCCGAATCTCTGTTGACCATCCAACTTGTCAAAAATCCTAATACTACTCTGATGCCTGGGGGTCTACTCCCTAAGCACGAAGTCCGTGGTTTCGGCCTTAGTTACGAGCGTTTCCTACTCCCTATCACCTACGGACATACGATTATTTTGGGGCCCGAACTAAGAATGAATGACAACACGATTTGACAGTTGTCCCTAACACCGATGTGTTTTTGCCCGTCCGAAAAGTTGAACTTGACACTTGTTTTGTTCACTCCTACGTTTCGGACTACTTTCGGACGGGCGTATAACTTCGTTGACGGACTTAGGGAGTAGGCCCCCTGGTTCCTAATCTTACCGACCGCTATCGGTCTATGTTTAGCAGAAATCTAGCGTAGTTTCCAGACTTTTGCAGAATTTCATTTATTTGTAGCCTTCACACTAACTTACAAGTAGTTTATGGGAACAGTTTGGCATTTACATACAGAAATATTCAGTAAGTAACACGATGATTTTTGGATAAAGGAACTGGGCATAAATGATCTGTTCACATAGAGGTGGACTAGCTGTCTTGGCCGCCCTTGGTCGTGCAGTACCAGTCGCCCCTTCACAGCTCCATTAAAGAGCCAAGATTTAAAATAAAAAGCAGTTTTTCGCCCCTAATCTGCCCGCCCCAGGCCCGGGTCTATGCGGCTTTATCGAAAGTCCGCCTCTGAGTTCTCTCATCTGTTTATAGGGGCCATCCATAAATTACGTCATACGTTAATGGGGAGGGAGGGGGTCGACGAAGTGTGACATTGTGTGACAAGGGGTCGGAGGGGTCCTAAATTTCATGACGTCACATTTCAAAATCTCTAAGAATTAAATGGATATATAACTAATTTCGGATTCGCTGTTTTAATTTAATAATTTTTAGATATATGTAAAACTTCAAAATATGTGACGTCACACTAGGGAGGGGGGAGTCTCACAAGTGTGACCAGCTGTGACAAGGCGGGGCAAGGGTCAAAATATCATGAAATTCGTGTGACGTAATTAATGGATGGCCCCATAGTGGCGTTCACAATTCATACTTCCATAATTATACTCGTCTCGTAGTCATGCTACAACACACATTTACCTTATAGTACGCAACGACAGAATCCTTAGGTATATACTTACTAGGGTTTTCGCGTTCCCGGCCTATTTGAGTTCCCGGGAATCGGGAATTTTTTCTCACAGTTCCCGGGAATTCCCGGGTACCCGGGAATTTTCATGTTTTTTGTATAAATATAGTTTTTCTCGTATATTTCAACATTAAACTTGTGTAAGTAATTTAAACATGATAAATTCATAAATTGTCTAACATACCAATCGACTTTTCCTATTAAAATAAAAAATCTTACACTTATTTAAAAAACTGAACTAGGAACAGTTCAGTCATTTATTGTGCGAAGCTGAGAGTTTCCTTAAAAAAAAGTCTTCTCTTCAAATATGGCAAAATATTACGGAATAACAATAGGGCGAATGACTATAAAGGCTGTTACCAAATTCGTGTAATACCTTAAAACCAATGATCACTGGTGTAGAATAACCGAACGCGGGATTTAGCTTGATTAAAAATAAAAATTTAGTTTTTTTTTCTTGCGGTCGCGATATGTGATCGAAACATAACCAACTAATAAGGAATAAATAAAAAATAAAAATTGCTAATTTTTTTTTTTCTTTGGAACATTTCGACGCCACTCATTAATGAATGAAAGGACGGTGACACAGCTGGCTAGCACGACTAGCAATAAATCGTTCTTTGCAGTCGGTTAACACGGGGCGCAAAAAGGGCTCGAAAATAAAACTTTTTAAAAAAAATTAAACTATTTTGTATTTAAAATAAAAACCATTACCATACCAAACCATAACCATTTAGGGTTCATCTGTGACCAGTAGATCACGCTGTTTAAAGGAATTACAAGAATTCGTTTACATCCTGTATATTTTCATTATTTATACTTAAGTCTCGAAATTACACAAAAGATAAGCATTGTGAATAGTTTGTACAAACGAAACATTTACAAAAAAAAAAACGAGCCAATTTTTACTAAACAGAGACAACAGTACTGTGTGCTGACATCACGATACATTTACCCCATTCTAACTTCACATCACTCTGTACAATGTCTGTTTCACGCGAGAGAGACAGAAAATGCTCTAAAATCCAAGGAAGCGTGCAGACCCTTCATTTTTCATCATCATTTCTTCATTTCAAATAATTCCCGGGTACCCGGGATTCCCGCCTAATAATTCCCGGGTCCTAAAATCCCCAAATTCCCGGGAATTCCCGGTTCCGGGTACCCGGGGCGAAAACCCTAATACTTACCTAATAATATACTGGTTTTACTTTTTCCACATAAACACACGTTTTCATAAATTACTTTCATCATGCTATATGTTGAGCGTTGATAATGTTCACTCCTTTTCAACCTTCAACTCGTAAGTAATTGCCATTTGAATATTTTTCAGCATCATCTTTTTCACGTGTCATCATAATTTTGGCAAGCTCATCATCACGTCATGATGATTGGAGCAGACAGTCTCTTGGCTAGGCCACTGGCATCGTTTGCAGCTATCTGTTTGTCATTAAACGATATATCGAACGCGACAGCTATTATTGTATTAGACGTAATTACGATACTTAGCAGAACTTGAACGCATATTGGTTTTGAATACATATTAGATGTATTATTTTAGCTAGGTTACAAATAATACGTAGGTACACCAGTCGTCGTGAGGTTGTGACAGAGGTCTCGATAAAATTCTATTCTCAGGCCAAGCAATAAATCAAATCAAAAATCATTTATTTCTCCAACAATATTTACAAGAACAACTTAGTGATTGGAGCCTCCCTTTAAGCAAGTAATGCCTGTGTTGGGAGACTCCGCTCTTCCATACCGATATTATTAACTTCTATAGTTCTACAGGGTGTTAACGAATTCGTGTAATTCCTTAAAACCACATGATCTGCTACTGGTGTAGATTGTCCCCGCATGGGAATTAGTCCGTTTTTTTTTTATGCGATATTGCTAAATGATCGAATCTAAACCACCTAAGTAATAAGGATTCAGTAAAAAAAAAACTTTTTTGCCAAAAATATATATTTTATTTGAGTGAACATTTCGATGCCACACATAAAATAATGAAAGTGCGGCGACGCGGCTGGCGGGTACGACTAATGCGATATCGCTCTTTGCAGTCAGTTAACTCGGGGCTCTAAAATTTATTTATTTATTTATATAGGTTCGCTTACAGTTAATACATTTATACTTATTATCTAGGATACATGCACATAACATTTTGAGTTTAATGTTTAACTAATTAAAAGCAAACACAGCATGCAGTATAAAAACAAAAGGATAATAGCAGAGACAGTTGACAGTGTAATTGACACTGCAAGATAAATTTCTCCGGAGGAGCGTCAAATGCTGCCCATGAGGACTCATAATCAGCAAATTATAATTTATTAATTATGAACCCACCAAACAGCACCCAACGCTGCCCCGGAAGCGCGCAAATAAATCTGAGAATATGTCAGTGCTGTTGCACTCGTTAGCCAACTTGCACATACGCGGAATTGGGGAGTTAGCCCCAAGCACATTTCTTCTTAGTGGAGGGTAGAAGACGGTAATTCGGGAGCGGGGATACCTAGCCGGGACTCTGATGTTTACTTTTTAGTTGGGGACTGTCGACTTTGTTTCTAAAAAGTTTATAAAGAAACATTAAATCCATTATTTGTCTACGCTTACTTAATGTTTCCATTTTGAAGTGCAGCAGTCTATCGCAATAAGACACCGTTTTCTTAGCAATACCCACAGAATAAGCCAAGTGCCACATGAAACGTTTCTGAATACGTTCAATTCTCAAACTATGAACTGAATAGTGCGGGCGCCATACTACACTACAGTATTCCAACACACTCCTAACAAAACTATTATAAAGCAGAATCTTGGTTTTAGGTCTGTGGCAATTACCCAGAAATAGAAAACCAAGTTTTTTTTTTTAGTTTTTTTCAAAAATACCCGTTTAGGGTTACTCTGTGTCACCAATAGATCACGCGGTTTGAAGGAATTACACGAATTCGTTAACACCCTGTATAATATATTAATATAAAACAAACAATATTTGTGCGAGTGCGTGAGTATGGGTGTGTGTGTATGTGTATGTGGGTGTATGTGTGTGTGTATGTGTGTGTATGTTTGTGAGTTTTTGAGTAGGTTTGTGTGTGTGTATATGTATGTGTGCGTCATGTGACGCGAGGTGAGGACGTGCCATTTCATATCCACTATCCCTACAGCACCTAATTTGCTGTAATCTATTGCGATAAATAATTAAGTGTAGGTACTACGGGATATGTAGGCTAGGTAATGCTAGAAAAACAGAATTTTCCTTTTTCTCTCGTGTTATCACGAGCTTTACGCGAATATCTCATGCCCTGATGAAATGATTAGCCGTCAGCAAGGTTGGTAGCGGAACTGACTGCTCAGGGTGCGCCGGACGTACTTAAGTATCGTCACTCGTGAAGACTCTTTCCATGCACCCCGGAATTTTCCTGTGATCGGTAGATCATTATCATCATCCCAAGCCTTTTTTCCAAATACTTATAGTCAGTCAGCTTTCAATTTTCTATTCAGGTAAAACTATGTCCAGTTTGATAATTATTAAAATACGTAAAAAATTGTAGGTATGTATAGTCATACATGTAGCGAAATAAATATAATAATATAAATAAATATAAATGTAAGTAATTTTCTCCTTAAATGCCGATAGAATTATTTTTTTACATGCCAAATATTCATAATGATTGCTATATAAATAATCTGTTCCGATTTTCATTACAACGCCTTGGTTAATTCACTTTAACATTTCACTCGTATGTACCTACATGTTGGTGCTCATGCAAATCTGCCAACTAATATTACAAAAGAATGTTGGCTAGATGTTGTGAAGAATGACATGAGAGCCAGTGAACTGGCTTTCATGTCATTCTGCAGGTTCGAATGATCCGAAAAGATCGAGAAAATTTAACAATGTGGCAAGCCAAAACCGAAGTCCTGAATAAGGCTAGGCAGTAATAAAAGAAAACTTGAGCGCAACATTGTTCATAATTCATATTACATCGCATATAAACCTATCATCTCATCATTTTCCATCAAATAATAAATAACATTCATTTCTTTGCACTGAATTCGTGTGTAATTTCGTAGGCATCCCGCCGTACCTTCCCGTCTGCCCGGAATAGAACCGGCGACCCGTCGCATCGAATTAGTGTGAAATGTTGAAAAACGCCTGAAGCGTACCGTAACGCACCACGGACGTTGCCAGATGCCACAGAGTAGTTACATTACAGCATTTATTTAGTTGAAGAGGGAGGGAGTACCAATACTGACTTGATTCAGATGGACTGGGAATGGTGAAAATTAGAAGCTATCGAAGAGTGCGAAGAAGAGCGGTTATTTGGTGTGTACATACTTTGTTATTACCTATCCAATACAGTTTCAGAAATAATTAAAGAACCTTTCTTTCTGTGTGAAGGGAGAAATAAAAGACGATCTGTGATTAAAAAACTTCAAAAGGATGGAATGTTTTTTTTATTACTCATACTAATTTTCTGCTTGTAAATGGTCTTTGCGAACCATTTCAATGTAATCAGGCAGTTATTGGCGAGACCTGAAGCTGTGCCTGAAGGCTGCGTTCACACATGCGCGATTTTTTTCGGCGCGAAAGCGCGCGCTCTTCGCGTACGTGTCGCTCGGAAACTTCCGGCCTCCTCAGAAACTTTGGAATGTAATAGTTAGTCCCTTGTCTTAACGTACATTTTTTATGGATGTAAAGTACACGCGCACGCTCAGCTCCCGAATAGCTATCGCGTAGTACACGCGTCGCAATCGCGCAGCGCCTGCGTCGCAATCGCGCAGCGCCCGCGCCGCCTCCATCCGCCCGGCTACGATGGCAAATGCAATTTGAGATCTATTGATGTGTCATAAGACTCAAATTATTTACAACTAATTTCAAAGCGAGTTACACAAGGGCGCGTGGCATGCGCTTAGCGAGCGCGTGTCGTCTGAAGTAGTCTGAACGCGCCCGAAGGGTCTCGCCAATAACTAGGGTGGGAGGGAGACAGCTGATGAGGGCTGAATTATCGATGTGACTGCGGAGTCTGAAGAGACGAACGACTCTACAAAGGGAGAGCTCGGTGGATCGTGACCAGCGGATGAAGCAGTGAGGACAGAAAGACTTCATCTTAATGTAATGTAATGGGTAGAGAACAGGTAGCATTCAAGGGAGGCTTAGTAATGAATAGAAATAAAACTACCAGACGATTCTTGATTCTTTCTCAAGACTTACCAAGAACTATAAAGTGCGATGCAGTTTGATGTAAGTACAAACCAGAATGATCACATTTATATTCCTAGTTTTCCAGATAATTTGAAACAGCAACGTTTTATGAATATGTTTCGAAAATAGACACCTAATAAAATTATTAATTTCATGATAGTTTACAATTTCTTTGAACTTGTTGATATGTTTACAATATGAAGACATATTTAATTGATTATTTACAAGGAATACACATTCTGAAATCAAAAACAAAATATTAAAACTTGGATTCCTTTGAAGCAAACGTTCTATATTCAAATGCAAGCGCGCCAAGGTATCATGGCGGCCATAATTGGGGATGACAGTTGTCGGCGGGAACGCGCGCGGTTCGGTCGCAAGACATCTCGTTTGCGCCTGAGCATAACGAGACCGTACTAATCTCGTCTTGTTCTTCGGTAATAATATAAACCGATCAACATTAAAGAGAAACTTAATTTTGATTATTTAAGATTTAAATGTCGTCGCAGTGTTATAATTATGCTGCCAGATTTTCTTGACAGCATTTTGTTCGAGCACTTGTCAATGACTCACAATTTCCATAATTTTCATTATTTGTACTAAGTGTACTAACTACTTTCGTCTATTCATTGTAGCTTTACCTTCCACTTCTCTCTCTGATACCTACTACAATTTATTCACATTCCAAGCAAAATTCTAGAAAAGGAAACGATCCCACACTAAAGTAGATTCCTTAAAAATAGCGGTATCATGTTGAATTTTAGCAATCCAGATCAAGTCGATCTAGCTGCGGTAACATAACTTTATTTCAGAATAAACAAAACCTCAGAATCTATTAGCCCTGATATGTTTTTTAGTTCCCGAAAGATTCGGGAACTAAAAAACATATCAATTGTTGCGAAGCAGTCTGTCGCAAGTTTTAGTGCATGAGAAAGAACCATTTTAGTAATAATACCGATACAAAAGTTAAGCAGAACTGATTTATTCTCAGTAATCGTTAACATTCGCTGTCCCTATAGAATAATATGACATGATTCGAGACCAATAGATACACATCCACAATCTAGAGACGTTTTAGTCCGACTATCGTATAGCAATGATGTAATATCATTATATGGAGCTATAATGTGCAGTACATGTACGGACGCAATAAGGTCCTATCCTTCTGACTAGAATTACAGAAGGCTGAGGGTCATCTGTAATTATGTGCATGGGGGTGCATGAAAAGAGCCTCCACAAGTGACGATACTCAAGTATGTCCGGCGCACCCTGGGCAGTCAGCCCCGCTACTAACCTTGCTGACTGGCTAATCTTTCCACCACAGCATGAGCTATTTTCGTATAGCTCGTGCTGACACGAGATAATAATAATCTATAACTACAAACAGAAACAATTAATAATGATGAGCTTAAATGAAATCCTAATCCTAACAGAGCAGAAAAGTTTAATTTCTCTATATTTCTTTTCGCATCAATTAAACCCAGTTCAAAACAAAACGAAAATTAGCTCACAACTGATAATAAATCATAACAGACGTAAATTTCTGGAAGCGAGAGTAAAAACGCAATAATAATTAATTTGGCCACGGTGTGGTCTAACCTGACGTGTACGTGTTCATTTAGAAGGGATGGCGACTCAATAACCCGTGAACATAACCATTTGTCACCACATCATCCGGTATGGTGGCCATGTATCCCGATGTTGGGAGGATAACGAAAAAAGTGGGACCTCCCTTACAGTTATGCCTGAGAAATTAGTTGTTTTTTTACTATAGTATTGTCAGTATTTTGTGATTTTCATTGATATATTAGAACATAGCAATTGTTTAAGGATCTGTTTGATAAACAGGTAGTTAGAAAATAATTTCGAATACCTATGCCACAAAAAAATGATTAAAATTCCACCTTTGATTATAGCAAGTAAAGTATCTAGATTTATGCCCAAATCCTTTAAAACAAAATTTAAGCTCTTCGTCCCAAACTTCGACAAAATATGTCAAGTGCCATGCGCGCGCGCATGACAATTACCTCAAATCAGTGGAGCCATTACTCACGTCGCATCCACGCAACAGTTGGTCCCAACGATTAATTAACTATACAATTTTAGCGCTTACACGAAAAATACTAACAATTAAATGTTGTACGCAAATAGCGACGCGTAATTGATGATGGATTACCGCTCCGATTGAACGCAAGACTAAGCTTTGCTAAAAAAACTGAGAGAGTTTTAGTTATTTTAAGTGTGTGAATTACATTGAATTGTATATTGGGTACTTTAACAGTGGCTTCGTTTGTTTGTGTATGTTAATAGTATTACAATTTACTGGCCTATTTGGAAACAAATACTAGTATTCCTGCAGTGAACGTAGTGACAGCAAATTGCGAAATGAAAATTCTGATAAATTTTAACAACTTCATCGGTTTCATCCTGAAAAAAAGGTATTCCTATTTTGCCACACGTTCATTAGCTACAGTTGGTAACTTTCCGATCAACATTAGAAAAAACAATTTACTAGGTAGATACACATACACCCCTAATCTCATGGGTTAATTAATGTTTAAGTAAAACCCTAATATTATTTACATTATATTGTTTCTTTATTTCGGATTCACATACCATAAACGGCATCTGAGAACCCAAAAATGTTTGACATAATAACAATTTATCACCGAAACATAATTATCGGATTCGGCCCATCGCCGACCACTCTTGTGTTGACGTGTTTGCTAAATTAATGGGCTTCGACGCTAACGAGTCGTGCGATTCGCGGCGCAAGCGCATCCGGAAGGATGCCACCACGGAGGTAGGCGCCGTTAGAAAAAAATGATATTCTAATTTCGTGGTTGGTATGTCAAATTTGTAAAATACGGTACATACTTCGTTTTATAAAATGTTTGGTGATTTAATGTGTTACCCGAAAATTAAGAATATAGGCACTGCCATCTGGCGATTAAAAGGTCGGAAGTGACGTTAACTTTTAAATATACGTTATTGACATCTCGTCTTGAGACATCGCTATCACTTAAATATCCCTTATGATTACGGATGGCAAATCTAACTATCAACCAAGAAATTCAACTAAAAAAAGAACAACCATAATAATAGCAGTTAAATAAAATCAATCATAACGAATAAAAATATCGATGCCACAGACGGCGCTTAGAGATGGAAATCTAAATTAGGTCCTTCATCTGATCTAATACAATCATAGCGGATAAAATATAGAAGAAGTTTATAATATTATGTATTAGTTTATAATTTTGTATTGTTTTATTATTTATGTATTAGTTTTCTATGGGCCAAGTTGCCTGAAATAAAGGATATTATTATTATTATAGCGGATAAAATAGTAACATTAGCTAGACAGTCCTCAGCCTGTTAAAGTATGAAGGAAATAATTCATTCGATTTGTTGAAAACAACTCATTTCATTATTAACTTCGTTGACTACGTATATCTTAGTGATCGAATAAAAAAGTTAACACATATTTTCAACCATTAAAATTAACAGTTATTTTTATTTAACAAATAACTTTCAACTGATAAATATATTCAACCATTGTCGCCATCTCTACTTATGATAAATAAAAGATGAATAAAAAAGAAACAAAAAAATGGGCCGAGAGTTGATCCTTGTGGAACCCTTATTGTACTCCTTGATAATATAGTCCGGTTCCATTTTACAGTTACTTGATAGCTTTATCATCTATTTACTTAAATATTGAGCTCATCTGTTGAAGCTATGAAAGGAAGAAAAAATATGTTAATTATCAAATGTCTCCGTTTTGATACATTTTCTTTTTTGCAATGATTAAGAATATGATATGACTAATCACACATGCAGCTCTGACTCTGGCCCATAAGAGAGAGAAAAAAATGTATCCTAAGGACAGAGACGGCTGGCATTTAGTTCATCGAAAGAATAAATATACAATGTACCGCTACAAACGCAATTACTTGACGTGCCATTTTTCATACATGTGATGGTACGTTGATGGTACAATGTTTTTCATTTTGCCAGCAGTTGAAGATCGTTTTTTTTATCCATTCCCATAGATATTTGCTTTACAAGCTGTCATAATATATTAAGTCATCGGTGCCGAACAGCTCGTAAACTTACAAATAATTTTCAAGATAAAAATAATAGATAATCAGATATTTCCTCAGGAAATTTGTAATTTGTGCCCGCAACTATAATTTTAATTAGAAACATTCGTACAGAAATAGTTCGTTCTTTGACGGCTTTTAACTTTTTTACGTCGATAATGTCGTTAAACTTTGACACTTTTTTACAGACACACTTTTATAGTTTTTTACCGAAGCGTTTAAGTGCCTGTCAGTGTTAGCTTTTCGTAGAGATTGTGCGTTATCGTTTGTTTGACGCCGATTTCACTCTCTTGGGGTTTTAAGTCATCTTCGTTATTGACATGCCCTTTTTGGCGACTCCTGTTCAGTTTTTTGTTGCGGTTAGATAAAACTGCAGACACAAAAAATACTTACAATATGCCAATTATTTCTGTTAGTTTATTTTTACGTCTTCCTTATGAATAATATTTGAACTGCCGACCTTGACTTTTGAAATATACGTCGCCGTCTCTAAAGGTGTAAACGAGTTCGTGTAATTCCTTCAAACCGCGTGATCTACTGGTGACACAGATTAACCCTAAATGGGTATTTCAGAAAAGCAACTGAAAAAAAAATCAAAGAAAAATTTTGGTTTTCTATTTCTGAGTCATTTTAGAGCCCCGAGTTAACTGGCTGCAAAGAGCGATATCGCTGCTTTCATTATTGTATGCGTGGCATCGAAATGTCCGCTCAAATGGTGCTCCCACAACACTGCAGTTAAAAATGTTTACAAACATTTTCTAAGACTAATACATTTACTAAAAAATGTTACGAAAATATAAAATATCAGATAATGATGTATCTAAATAACATTTTAATATAAATTGGCAGTTTTTTAAATGTTTGTTTAATTTACGTTTGTTTAGAAAATGTTTACTAATGTTTGTAAACATTTGTAACAGCTGTGTAAGTAAACCTAAATAAAAAAAAAAAATGCATATTTTTTTGTTTTTTATTACTGGTTAGGTGGTTTTGATAATTCGATATGATCATTTACCACTAAATAAATAAAAAAGTTTTTTTATTATTTTATTTTTAATCAAGCTAAATCGCTTGCGGGGCCAATCTACACCAGTAGTAGATCATGGTTTTAAGGAATTACACGAATTCGTTTACACCCTGTAGGTATAATGAAAATGATGGGTTTATGACCCTATCTTGATTAGTACGACGTTTTACTTCTATTGATGTGTACACATTTCTAGAAGCAAAATGGACCATAGCTACAAATACGGTTGTGTGCAAAAGAGGATCAATTGTATCACGGCAAAATTCGAAAAACGGCATCCTAGTAATCCAATACCTTCGGCATGTTCCGTCGAATTTCCGCGAAACTTCGTAAATAGCCGACCACCGCCGTGCCCGCCGGTGGCGATATCGTGGGGTATCGGTTTCATACTCCTGCGCATCACTGTCGGCGTTACAGCTGTCAACAGTCGCGTCACCAGACCGTGACCTGTCAAGGTTTAGGGATCGGTTTCATCTTTGTATTATAGGTCAGTTCTTAATGCTCATCTCTATGTTTGTTATGGTGGAAACAGTAGTGCGACACTTTTGGCTCAATAGCTGAGCGATTGAGTTCTGCACTACGGATCGCGGGTTTTATTCCCGCACTAAACAAATGTTTGTTTGGCCTACAGATAGTTGTTTTTAAAGGTCTGTCTGGGTGTTTGTACATGTGGAATTTGTGTTGCACCTATTATACAGGAGAAATCCTAGAGCAACGTTTTTTCTAATTATACGTATTCTTAACGTACGATTAAAAATAGTCTTCGAAAGTTGAGAAAGTGTGTCAAAAGTTCTTGAAGACTCACCGTCTTCAAGAACTTTTGACACACTTTCTCACATCCTATCTTGGTAGATCAGCAAAAAAACAAAGTCTAAAAAAAAGCAGTCAACGCCTGAGTATCTTTGTAGGCAAAACATAAAATTATACCAAACATTTGGACGCTTTTAAAACTTAAAAAATCTTTACCACAATACAAAGAAGACTCACCATAAGAGTTTATTTTATACTTTCTCGATGCAGAACGCTAAAACAGCAATAACTGCCATCTAAACCAATTTACTTAGCTATCAAAACACCAACTTATAGCCGACTTCAGCACTCATTCATTCTTGTAGTTAAAACCTAATAAATCTGATTAAATCAGCGCCCGTTGCGTTTAAATCTTAACAATTTCAAAGAGTCGAAATTTGTCCTGACAAAATTTACTGCGACAGTGTACGCGCGGCGCGGGCGCATGATTCGTCGAGATCAAAGCTTTTAGACGCACCGTCATGTGTTCCCGACAACATGTAGGTCGCCGAAACCCCTCGGGAGCACTTACAAAAAGTCAGCTTGTATGTTTTGTAAATAATATCTTATTGGTTTTTGGGTTTCTTTTGCTGTACCCAGTTCATCACGGACGCGGTACCGACATTATTGTGAACTTTTTTAGTAGCTAGTAACTTAATTAGCTCAAAAAATGAATCAATTGTTTACAATTTCAGAGATTTTAGTTTAAATGTGTAGGTACCTATTTCTATTAGGCACTGAACAACACGCACATATGAAAGGTCTAGAATTTAGTGGCATTTTTGAAGTCGCATCGGAAAACTTCGTAAAACCGATCACTTCCGAACTGAGAGCGACTTCAAGACCACAAATTTATATTAGTACTGCAGTAAAAACGTATCTTTAAGGCGTTTGTGCACTACAAGGAATTTTACTGTCCGGCAGTCCGATTTTTTACGGTCCGATATGGCACGCCATAATTAGGTACTAGTTTGTGCACTATACGTAATTTTACCGTCCGACATTTTACTTTTCTCCATTCCGGACCGTTTTTCCGGTCCGAGATGACAGTAATGTGTTTATGCTTGTGCACTGCATCCGTGATCAGTATTATTCATGAGCGGGCGGGGCGTGTAGTTTCAAAGAGAGCTACCCTAAACTGCGCCGCACCGATCCGAGTAAAGACGGACAAGTGCACTAGCCAATCATCCGTTTTTTTCATGCCACATCGGTCCGTAAAAAATCGGACTGCCGGACAGTAAAATTCCTTGTAAGTAGTGCACAAGCGCCCTTACGCTGACGCAATGTGTGTGAGTGGTGCGAAAATCAGCACCTACTATTATTGTTCGATCAGGTACGCACGGCTACAGATCAAGCTATACATTTCCAGTATAAGCTGATCTCGCATTGTATAGGGTTTCCTTACAGTGAGAGATCAGTGTAAACTGGTATAGCTTGATGTGTAGCCGTGTGTACATCGATGAAACTTCTTAGTTGAGTCGTACTATAAGTAGTATACTATTTGGTTTATAAATTGTGCATTATTGTTTTATGTAAAATATCACGTTGTGCTATCGATTGTATACGTTTCGTTGCTATGATTCTCTATTCAAATAAAATATATCTTAGGTTGTTTTGTATAAAAGTGTGTATTAACATAATTATCAAATTAACATTATTTAGAGTTAAGCCGTACGTAAGTTAATCCAGTTCAATTCCATGCGCCTGGGCAGTTGTAATGTCTATTGATTCGAAGCCAGTCATTTTTGGTGACGTACTCACGCTGACCCATGACACCGGTGTAGGTCTGTAAAAGAAGAATAGTCAATTTTGATTTATTTTATAGTATTAAATGCTTATTGTAATAATTATTTTATAGGGTGAATTTTTGAGATGTGATGGTATAGCCAAAACTGATATGAATGGGTAGAGAAAGGTGATCAACAAAGAGATTTTGTGTAAATTCATTCTGTTAAAGTGGCGTAATCTAATACTAGAAAAAAGTACATTGGTTTTCTTTAACAAGATTATGTGAAAAGTAAAATAATTTTATTAAATACTTAGGCTTGAAAGTAGCCAAATAGATAGTAAAGTTTGAAATTCCATTATAGTTCAGGGGGGTTACCATGATCTCTTAGAGCAGGAATGTTTTAATATTATTCCGAGAGTGGGAAAGTGACAGCGCTAGACAGCTCTCTAGCGCCATCTCTTACCCACTCACGTCATTATCATCATCTGCCTAGCCTTTTCCCAACTATGTTGGGGTCGGCTTCCAGTCGAACCGGATGCAGCTGAATATCAGTATTTTACATGGAGCGACTGCCTATCAGACCTCCACAACCCAGTAACTGGGTAATACGATACTCTTACCCACTCACGTAATAATATTAAAACATTCCTGCTCTAAAACATTATGGTAACCCCCCAGGAAGTAGTTATAGTTTAGAATTAAAAACAAAAACCTAGAAGACGCAATACAAACCTTCAAAGCCTGAATGGTCGGTGCTCCGTTACCGGTAAATGAATATGGCCCGTAGTGTAAGCAGCTCACATAGTCGTATTCTATGCCCAAGTTGTCCACATTGGAGGCTTTGTATATGTCGAAATTGTGTTCACTGCCTGGAAATAATAAAAAAGGACATCATTCATTTTGGGCTAAATTTGAAAGTCCAGAGAAAAATAATGTTTTATTCCGTTAGAATGTTATTTGTTACTATGGAACCAAATCTGTAGGCTCATTCTCCGCCAAGTTACATAGGTTCGAAAAAATCAATTTTTCATACTTTTTAGATATAGGCATAACTGTGATGTAATAAAATTAATTGACTTTTATACAGGGAAATATCATCATGAACATGTTAGGGTACAGGGGCAAAACAAGGAATGCCACAAAAAATTCAAATATAAATTAAGTATAGCAAAATTTAGGTTTTCGCGCGTATTTTTATGTAGCATTATTTAAAGAGCATAAAAACGACCATAGTCCTTCATATTGAATCTTCAACAATTGGTATGTAAGACAAAGTTATAAACTTCCAAAACTTAAAATGTTAATTTCACAAAATCCTGTTTTAGTGACATTCCTTGTTTTGCCCCTGTACCATTCGTATTAGGTCTCTGAAGTTTAAGTCCATTGTACTAGTTATATTTATACTAAAATGTTACTTTGAGTTCATTTAAATAGGCAATGCCGATACCTTAAGGTAAGACCGATTGTCAGACTTTCGGGCTGACTACCCGTAACGATTGTCCTAGGTATTTGTATGACATTTTGTATTTTTTATGACTATTGAATATATGTATATTTATATCCATAAACTGTATATTATTTTAAAGTATATTTATTATAGACTAGCGACCAGCCCCGGTACGTTCGCACGTGTACGTTTTATAGCTTAAAACATTCCTCTTGAATCACTCTATCTATTAAAAAAAAACGCATCAAAATCCGTTGCGTACTTTTAAAGATCTAAGCATACACAGAGACAAACAGCGGGAAGCGACTTTGTTTTATACCATGTAGTGATTACCTAAAAAAAAATCAGCTGTATAACTATCAAAAAATGCAAGTTATGGATTTATGACCCAAAACCGACTCGATGTCCACATAGTGCGACGGCTTAACGTGCTCTCCGAGGCACGGAGGGGTCTCGATGTTTAACGAATGGTCATCCATCCACTGACTGACCCCGACAAGCAGCTTAACCTTGCAAATCATATAATCCGCGCGGTTGTATTTAGCCACGAGCCCTTCTCACTTATCAATCACTTATACACGGGTCGATTTTAGGCGTGCGGTGAGTCACCAGTCGTATCGCTTGTCAAAATCGAATCGCGATTTTAGTCACTTGCGGCCTAGTCGAATTGTCATTTAGACGGCCGTGTGGCGAAAATCGACCCGTATAAATCCCCTGTAATTTGAGTACTCTTAAAAGTTCTGACTTACCTGATGCAATGTTCTTTTCAAGGATCTTGACGTACTGGTCTCTGTCGAAGGTCGCATGCATATGGAGGAAGCCGAGGATGTGCATCCACTCGTGCACGATGGTAGCGTGTCGGAAGCAACCGCTGCCGACGGTGTTGCGGGCTAGGTTCATGGTGTGGGCCTTTCGAGAAGTCCTGTGGCCTATGTGCGCGTAGCACCCGCTAGATTCACCCTGGAGAAGTGAGTCATTTATTTATTTGAGTATTATTACCTAGTATAAATCTGGAAGAAAAGGTAAGAACTACAAGGTAAAGATGAGACTAGGTACTCGTAGAATCGTATTGTGACTAATACTGATGTATAAATTTTTTCCTAGTCGGGAAACCCTTGATGAATGATAAAATAGGTGTTAAGCTTCTTTTTGATACCAGCCCGCTGCACATTCCTAACACTAAGCACATTCCTAAGCACTGCAACAACTGTAACCCAGGATCCATAGTGGCGATCAACTCGAAAAACGTCGGATTAATGAAGCTCGAAACAAGTGTGTCGAAGAAATGATTTAACAGTCTTGAAACCCGCAACGAAATTAATCGAAAAAAAATAGAACGTTAATATCTTCCAAAGGCAAACTATTATAGTTCGTTTGCTAGGTAAATAGTAAAGATCAATAGTCCTAATAATACCATTTACTAATACGTCATACTAGTTCATCATTAAAATCAATATTTATTATGATCAAAATATTTGGAGACTATAATTTATTAATGCATATTAACGCTAAACTGATTTATATTGATAGGATTTAGTAATTAATTCCACCGGATCACGGTCAACTCGTATCACACAACACATAAGCTTGTTTATATTTTATATAAGCTTCGATTACTTATATTACTGGCGGATTATGTTCTTTTATTTAAGGCGTTATTTAAATCCCGATAGTATTTACAATTGAGGGATTCTTAAAGAATATTAAATTATCTATACTTACAGTAAGTTTCACATAAACATAGTCCGTTGGTTCCCGGTAACGGAACCTCACGCAGGTATGAGCTTCGATGTCTCTAACTGCTTCCCAAATAGCTGCTTTCTGGAGATCATCTGCAAGCATCGAGAGTTCACTAGTATTTCTTGCTCTTCATAAGACCTTCTGAATGACAACGTCACAATCGCTAACCATCATTGTTTCCATTTATTTTAACAAAATGAAAACGAACCCAGTGATGGTAATAAACAGGTCGAGATTTCATAGCGCGCCAATTTGGCTTTGATGAATTTATAAACTGAACTATTAAATTAGTAACGAATAGTATTATTTTGATAACTGAACGAAATAAAATGTAACTACTGTACCACCTACTGGTGACAAAATAACAAATAAAAACAAGTCGCAATCTGGGGATGATAATCGATTTATTTGGCGACAGATATACCATTCTGAGTACGAAGCTATTATTTAAGGGATAAACCTAATTTGAGAACAAAGTTTTTATCCAAGGAATGAACTACAATTTTATTGATAATCCATCTCTTATTTTAGATACATGTTGACATTAATTTAATTAGATGATACAAATTGATGACAAATATAAACTTTGCTGACAAAAAATATAGTTCCCCTTTTAATACAGGTATGATACCTGCACCAATTTGACAGATTTCACATCGATTCAAAATTCTCTTGAACTCCTGAAAGTTAATTTTATTGCATTCTTTCTTTTGTATTTCTGTGGTGTCATTTTAGAAGTTTAGTTTTCAGAATTAGACTTAGAATTGCATGAGAGCGTAGAGGCGTTAGCCTCATAATCAAATCATAGTCGTTATCTTTGATTGCAGGCATAAATATGTCAAAATCTACGTTGTTTAATTTTTTTCTTGTGACCGCTATGATAATGATCGCTGATATTTGTTTTTGATAAGGTTTTCATTGATAAATTAAATTAGTTTAGTGACCCATTTTTATGGTTACAATAATCTTTTGTTATTCTTGATCTTGGACAAGGTTATTTTTAATGAGCCTTTTCCGTGTAGCTTTGAGTATCGGTTTGTTTTTCTACGACTCCTTTATTGATAATAATTGTTTAAGCACTTTTTAACTTTATAATAAATACGGGTTAAAAGGTAAAACCAACCAAAAAGGTGAAAGGTGGAATTTGCTCTGTTCGGTTATACATATAGATTTAGTTACTGTAATGTTAATGTATCTCATGAAGTGAAAGGACAATGGGACAAAACGTCCCCAGCAGTGTAGCACTTTTTTACCTATTGCATATGAAAGACCTTATTAATCTCTTCATTTTATTGTATGACAGCTCATCTGTAAAATGTATAGTTTATGAGTTATTTAATATGCAAGTAACATAAAAATTACCTTAAAAAAGTGCTTATTATTATTACTCAATATGAATATAATTATTTTAGTTAGTGATAAGGGGTTATATGAAGAGCTCCAAAGCTAGTGTAACAATAGTTCAAAGTGGGAAAGAGAGAACGAGAGGCGCGCGGCCCTAGGCAGAGCAGTTCGGTAGTTACCATTTTCAAAAGTAATATCACCCGATAGAGTTTACATTACCTGCGCATCGTAGGTACCCACAATTGCATCCCCGACGAACAGTTCGGTTTTCGAACCAAGCACTGTTGCATTTGACAATTGCACCGCATAGTCGGTATGCTATTCTTCGACGTAGCAAAAGCCTTCAACAAGGTCTGGCACAACGGTTTATTATACAAACTCGTACAGTCTCGTGTTCATCATTCGAGACTTTCCGTCGGATCGCTCCTTCCGCTATCGCTTAGAAGGCATCTTCTCATCTCCTCGCCCCATCCGCGCCGGAGTTCCTCAGGGCTCCGTGCTATCGCCCCTTCTGTTCACGCTGTACACCAGCGACATTCCCAAACGTGGCTTCGCCAAGTTGGCTCTCTTTGCCTACGACACGGCCATCTACTTTTCCGGTAGGAGTCTCGACAGTATCACTCGAACCCTCCAAACCGCAGCCGACGCCCTCGGGGTCTGGTTCCGGAAATGGAGAATAGAGGTGAATCCCGAAAAGAGCGCAGCTGTTCTTTTCGAGAGACACGGTGATACCCACACCCACATCCGTCCCGTCCTCATGTTCGGCAAACAGATCCTTTGGGAGAAGAAAGCCAAATACCGGGGGGTTATCCTCGACCACCATCTGAATTTCTGAGACCACATCAAAGCGGTGCGCGCTCGCGCCGCTTTCGCTGTCGGTCGCCTCCACCCCATCCTTAGAGCGCGCAGTAAATTGTCACTTAGAAATAAGCTGAGAATCTACGTGACGTGCATCTGCCCCATCTTGACTTACGCTAGCGTCATGTTCGCACACGTTAAGCTTTCCTGCTTCAAATCCTTCCAAACCCTCCTAATTCCAGTGTTGTGCAGAGCCGCGGCTGCCCCGTGGTTCATGCGTAACGTTCAACTCCATCTCGATCGAAAAATGCCAACCATGAGGCAATACCTCAAACGCATGTCCAAACATTACTTCGACAATTTATCGACACCCGCCATCCGAACCCCCTAGTCGCCGCAGCGGCCGACTATAGTCCCTCTCTCATAAGTAAAGTTCGCCGCCCAGGCACACACTTTTAGAGCCCGATGACGAAATTACGTTCCTCCAGGAAGCGAGTAAATCGACCAGCACAATATACAACGTCCGCCGCCGTCCGGCTAACCGTCCTCGCCGACGAGGCCCGTCGCGACGCGGCGACGTCCCACCGCTGCCGGTCATGCCGTCTCTTCAGACTCCACAGTCACACCGATAATTCAGCTCTCATCAAGCTGCCCCCCCCCCCCCAACCCCCCGCCAGCAACGCACTAAGCCTTTTTATTTATAATTAAATGTATTTTTATCTATAACCTTCTCCAGAAAAATAAAGAATCATAATTATAATACTCTTCATTTAGGAATTTTTGATTCATTGTCTTTTTAAACCGTTCATTTTGAATATAATGACTCATTCTTTAAGTCAGCATAGCATTTATTTATCAGCTAATAATTGATTTAAAATTAGGAAATAATAAAAAATTAATTATCATTTTTATTTTATTTCAAACTGTTTTCATTCATTCCTTCACTCATTCTCGACTATTCATTCGTTCGTTCATTCAATCAAACTCACTCTATAGTGCTACAAGGGTGGGGACGGGGTCCATACATTTTGTCCCATTGTCCTTTATTGTAAATTTCTTTTGAGAATATAGTTCTTTAACCACAAACGTTATAATACATGAAAATATTGATGACAATCTAAACCATAATTAATCTAGTTGACCTGTGTATTATTTCATGTGGTATATGTTTTACATTATCTAATGGTAAAACAGGTTCTGTACCTTTTTTTTTATTCGTTTCTAATTAGTGTTTTATCTCACTGTCAACGATTTTTATTAGGTCATAAACAGAATTTAATGATGACTACTAAAATAATGGGAAAAGGTATTCTACCGTAAATTAATCACACTTCAAACTACAATAAAATGATTCGTCAATGATTATAATTATGACTACATCACGCTATGCTTCATCAACATCACTAGCCTATCGTCACCAATTCTTGAACATAGATTTTCTCCAACAACTGGAAGGGCCTCCCTGAATGGTCTATGGAAATCAGTATGCCACTAATTTGTGTCCTACTTTCTACTTTGTGTACGTTTTAAACTTGAAGAAGCGCTTCGGAAAGCATCCGAGTGGGAGAAGAAGCAATTTAAAATGGAGTGAAGAGAATTGAGGTGTATGTAAAATAAGTAAAGAGCACATTTGCATGTGCTCAAGCAGCATCGGTTGAGCGTAGCTGCGGGCTCATGCGCATGTGTTAAAACTTACTAAATTCGCCGTCACCGAACTCGAAGACAACAGTATCTTGAGGCCAGACAGTGATAGAAGATGCACTGTACGCGTTTCGACCTACAGCATACTCCTGCAGCATCGTCTCATAGTCCTCTTCGTCCAGAACTATGTCGCCCTGGAACCTGCCACTCACTTCCTCGTCATTGGCAAGCGGGAAAGCCTTCTTTCTCGCTTGGAATCGCTCGCCATTTCCGTTGCCTGCGAAAGTTTAAATTGTATTTTGTAAAAATTTGTCGGTATGAAAAAAATATTCAAATAGTTCAGGTCTAAATTCGATCGACGAATGAAATTCTTTTGTATGAGCTTTGCTATGTTGTATTGCCGATTCAATTTCGGCACGGATAAAATATTCCGGTTCAGTGAGTGGGATTTGCTTTACAGAATGGATTATTTGCTTTCATTGCTTTCCGAGATTTTTATGATAACTTACTCCTATATTGGGATCACCTTCAAAAGTTTAAATGACGTCAGTTATATTTTTGTTAATTTCTTGGTTAAGTGACTGAATTCAAAAACATTTCGAATGCCAAACTTACCATTCCGGATCCCCTCCAAAAACTGTCTGAAAGCTTCAATCTCCGTCCTTCTCCTTATCACCGCGGGGCCGGCCAAAACCAGACCCAACAATGCAAAGATCACCAACGTTCGTAACATATTGATTCCTGTCTATAACACTAGTGCATAAAAACTCCTGCTAGTTAGCTTTATATTCAAACAATTATCGGCAACTATATAGATAAAATCAGTATCAGTTTATAACTCAAATATTATTTGGTGACTCGGATTTTTGAGTGCAATAGAATCTATTGTTTAGTGATATTTATTTATTATACGTAAAGCTGTAATTGTTCATGTTTTTTCATAACTTCGCAAATTGTGAAATAATATTCCATCAGTAGATTTTTGTCATTTGTCTGCATGTTTGATATCAAACGCATATATAAAATTACTTACTATTTGTATAGTAAGTAATTTTATATATGCGTTTGATATCAAACATGCAGACAAATGACAATGAAACGCTTGCAAACTAACAATCATACCTAACGATTATTTTATTTTTTTATCTACCCGCAAGTTTCGCTGATTTGTGCCCGACGAACATTCACCTCTGGTTCGTCGGCGACCTACAAGGTTTCCGTGGAAAGTAATCAAAACCGCTTGAATTTTTGTTAACCCGCTGCGTATCAACTATCCAATATAAAAGCTACCTAGGTAAAATATTTGCTATTGTGCCTTGAAGAGTGTTTGATGATCGTGGGACTGCTGTTCTGCTGGCTGCCAAGGATCATCGCAGGTTAGTCCTACTCTGAACAGCTGATTCTGCTTATCTTCTATCCATGTGGTTTTACTTCCTGTTAAGACTGCTTGAAAGTGAATGAATGAGTGATGAATTCACTAAAAGTTGGATGGGTTTGGACATATTTATTCACGTGCGTACGTGTCCTCAGTATGCGTCAGCTTTCTTAAGCATAAAAAAGGACAGCAGCTAAACTTGTACGCATTTTAACTACGCTTTATACGTATTTGAGCCGAATTGATGCGAAATGGTTACGTATCTTCCTGTATCTTCATACAAATGGCTATGTTCTATAATGAGTAAATTGCGTTTTGACGTTGATAAGTGTGTAATTCCACTATTCTCACGCACAATTGTGATTTTCCTGCACTGTAATAGACTCTCAATCATAAATTTGCTCACTCTGGTATCATGACCGATTATCGTAATTTTGAAATTTGCCTTGTAGTTGGCGTTCCCTAGAAACTAATCCAGTATTGTCCATTTCTAGAAAAAGTAACAAATTATCTTAAAAAAAGAGGCATTGAGATCGCCGTTTCCGACATTTTGGCAGGGAAACTCTTCCATCATTTGTTTGTTTGGTTTATAATCACCAAAGAATCAGATTGCTTCCTAGAATATTACGCTTGTAAACAATTAAGCAGTAATCTTATTTTTTGTCTGTTTTTATAATCTTAGTCACCGGAAATGTCATTGTATTTTTAATTGTTGTTATTTTGATTTAAATATAAATTAATTTATCTGCAAATCATGATTAAGATCGAACTATGTCAATATTTTTATGTTCACAAAGTGTCATTGTATCATTAGATAATTATCGATCATTCGAGATTTTATCATTAAAGACAGGTGCATCGAGGTTAATCGGCTAACTCCTATCCTGCACCTACTTCCAAACTTAAACTTTGTAAAGATAGTGATACATTACCTGACCGATGAGAAATGGAATTCCCAGGAAATTGCTAATTCTGAGTTTTTTTTTTCTTTTATCGTGTCGGCACGAGCTATACAAGAATAGCTCATGCCGTGGTGAAAAGATTAGCCAGTCAGCAAGGTTGGTAGCGGGGCTGACTGCCCAGGGTGCGCCGGACGTACTTAAGTATATTCTGAGTTTGAAATCAGCCTATTGATCTATATCGGTACCTCACTCCTGCACCAAGTGAAATTAATAAAAGATCTTGTTTGTTAAGGTGATATCACAATATAAGTCAAACAGTTAAGGGCATAATCATAATAATTGCAATACCTTTCAGTATTTTGGCAGTTAAGTTCGTGAAATGTATGTCAACTAATTTATACAGGAGCAGAACAGACACACACATTCACATTACCCAATCTAAGAAATGTTTTTAAGACAATATTAGATTTTTTGGGATCTCCCTGCGGCATTCGATTGTGTTGACAACGATACACTTATAAAAATCACTGAAGTGATGTTAGATCATAATTAAAATTCTATCTTTTTCGCTGGTATTAAAAGTTGTACGTAAATCATTAATGCTACTAGTATAGTTGTTCTATTGTACCCAACTGGCCATCGCACACCTGGTTTGGTTTTTAAGTCTTTCATCGTGAAACCCATCCTCTACACCGTTGCCTTTCCCTGGTAGCGAGTATGTTATCCAGCAAGCATTTACTAACCAACAAATCCCCTCGTCAGCAATGTAAAAATTACCCAGTAGCACAAAGTTACATTAAAAATCCAGCTTTGACTATGACTATAGATCCTTATTAATGATCCGAATTATCAACCAGGTTTATGAGCTATCTGCCAGAAGACTTTCTATCAGAATGCTTTAATAAGGCACCTCTTGTGCCACACATCTTTACTATCCCCTATTTCTAGAAATAAGGTAGGACAAGACGAGCAAGTTAAGAGAATCTTTAAAGGTGTCTTCAAAAGTAGGCCATTATTTCTTAAGTATAATATAGTACGCCATGGAATCCTAATATTGTGCTCAATTATCTAGCTGACATTTGATCTAACGATCTTTAACTGATAACCTGACCAAAAGGCTTGTCGTTCTTCTAGCTTTGGCTGCTGGACAAAGGTGTCGGACGGTTCCGTTTATTAGAACTCCTAATGTTATTAAAATAGTTTTCTTTTATTACGGATGTATCAAAAAGTTCAGGAACAGCGGCTGCTTCATCTTCTCTTATCTTTTTTCATGTAGCGCAGCGCTCTTGCGCATGTCCGGCTGGCACGGTTCTATCCTAGGATATACCTAGGATAGGATAGGATATGACGTGATCTAATTGGGCTAGCCGAGATAATAAAAAGGCTTAAAGTTCATTGTTGTTCTTTTTATAGTTCAATCGGATACAGCATAAATAAAAGCTGATTAATTTCTTATCATAATAACTATGGGGTGGTGGACCGTAGCCGTGACCAGCAGTGGGACAGTAATCGGCTGATTATGTTGTACAAAAATAAAACAACTGTTTAAAATATTTCATCTGTATTTCAAAACGAAATCATAAATCGATACGTGCGCAAATAAATAAATCATAATTATTTTTTTCTTTTATAAATCAGTCCAATATTGCCCAGATTATTCTAGAGGTGCAGCTTCAACGACAGAAACTGTGTCTTGAAGTACATCTTCAACCACAGCATCCTCTTGAAGCGTATCTTCAAATACAGCATCCTCTTGAACCGTATCTTCAACTACATCATTTTCTAGATGCATTTCTTCATCTAAATTTATCCCTTTAGACATCTCTTCAACGTTCACTGGGGTGCTCCATGCTCCAGGGCAATTGTAGTGTCTGTTTGCCCTGAGGAAATCCCAGCCGGATACGAAGTGCTGCTGGCCCATGAGGCCGTTGTCGTTCTGTAAAATTTTATGATATTAGAAACGAATCAAAAAAATTGGGACTTGTTAAGAGAAATTCCTTTAGCGCATTTTTGTTCGTCTGTTCGTTTGTATGTGTGAAATTTGTGCATGTAACGCTTCTAAACACTACCCACGTTTACGTCATATACTGACTTTTTTACTCATGTGCTTGCTGACCACGTTTCAGGGTAATATAGTCCGGCCAAATTAGACATTTCAAAGTGCAAAAATTCGCATAGAGCTGAAAATTGGTGCGAATGTTCGGAACACCATTATAAATCAAATGTAAAAAGTCCCCAGCGATCCCACCCTTGCAAAAAAAATATTCAAGGTCAAAGTTCGCAACTATGGGTTTATTGCGTTTTTTAGCCAAACGGTAAGTTTTATGATAAAAATAGGTCAGACAAAAATTGTAGATTATGCAATTCTTCATAAGAATTGTTTACAATTTTTCTCCTAAACGTCACCGTTTCTGAGATATAATGGTTGAAAAAGTTGTATTCTTTATCACTGATATCGTACAAATCCTCTTCTGATGGCGATTAACATGTACCAGTTGTCAAGGTCAGTCGTGCTCCAATGTTGAATCACCATCAGAAGAGGATTCGTACAATATCAGTGAGGAGACATCTGATACATCGCTGTTAGACCAATTTACTTACACCCAGCAGGAAGAAGAAGAACAAGCAGAAGAAGAAGTACAAGAAGACGAACAAGAAGAAGAGGAAGCAGAATTATCAAATGATTATGAATGAGACGGATAATTTGACCAAATTTTTTAGAATTCATACGGCTTTCATCATTTCCAATAGTACCAGTTTTTATATATTTTGAATTAGTATTGAATTAAACAGGATCACAATAGATTGTGGGATAGGCCTATTGGAGAAAGCACGTTAAAAAAACGCGCCAAGTACACTACCTTCCAGGTGCCATGGAAACGCATAGTATAAAGAATACAACTTATTCAACCATTATATCTCAAAAACGGTGACGTTTAGGAGAAAAATTGTAAACGATTCTTATAGAGAATTGCATAATCTACAATTTTTGTCTGACCTATTTTTATCATAAAACTTACCGTTTGGCTAAAAAACGCAAAAAACCCATTTTTGCGAACTTTGACGTTGAATTTTTTTTTTTGCAAGTGTGGGATCGATGGGGACTTTTTACATTTGATTTATAATGGTGTTCCGAACATTCGTACCAATTTTCAGCTCTATGCGAATTTCTGTTAACCTACCCCTATTTTTTGAGCTAACTTGACCGGACTAATATTATAAAGCGAGCAGTGAGCAATACGTGTTTTTATTCTCCTATCAATAGTGTGAAACTTCACTACAACTACTTAATAAATTGTGATGCGAATTTTCAAACCTAATGCGGTTGAAGTAGATAACTTCTTTGTCTTGTCTTTCATAACTTACAAAGATTGGCAACATAGTCGCTTGACCGTTGATGCTGAAGCCGTATCTGCCATAGTGCATGTTGCTGGCATATTCATAGGGGAGTCCCATGTTGTGGACGATGTTTGTTCCATACTTATCGAAGTTGTGTCCCATGCCTGCGAAAAATAATTATAAAAATAAGCTTCGGATACATTGTAACACAGTAGTCTTTGGACTCTTTGGCTAGGTTATGGCGTCATCCTAAACGGCTACGATCGTAATGAGCAAACGATGCGATTTCGTCGCGCGATGATAATGATCGTGCGATGATCCAACAGGTCCTAATATATTGCGCGATGCCCATCGCGCGTTTCCGATTGTGACATGCCGTCGTGTTGTTGTTTGTTGTGCTCACGCGATGATGCGTGATCAGTTAGGACACTCAAAAGAGATTAGATTTGACTGCACGACCGCACCATGGAACCCATCGTACGATCGTTATTAAACATTTCCTGTGATCGCGCGATGACTTGCGATCTTTCATTAGGACACTCATAATAGATCGGTGTATATAATCTCGTCATGCGACGAAATCGCATCGTTTGCTCGTACGATCGTAAACATTTAGGAAGACGTCTATGATCCCTCGACTGCGTTCAAACACTTTTGAGAGGTGACCCATTATCATTAGTGGAAACTTCTTCCGAAAGTTATGATTGTTATGAATGAATAAATATTGCCAATGAAGTTGTCATAAATACACAAAATAATCTTCATTGAATACCTACAGCTAAAATGTATCACAGTCCTAAAAATTATCAATTTAAAACAATCCGCTAGATTACAGTTAAATCCTTTAATCTACATTAATGTGAATGACATAATTCTATAATACTTTTGTTTTGCGGCATTGTTATAAAATCTTTGAAGTTTGCCAATCGCGATTAATACACGTTAATCCTACGTTATCCTCAAAATATGTGAGTACATTGCTTTATACAGTGACGTAGTCAATTTGTCATTGGTTGTAAATTTTCAAAGATTCCATTTACATCACGTTTCACAATTTGTGATTCTTAGTAAATACTGACACAACAGTCGAAAAGGCAAACAAAAGTCTGTTGTGCACGATAATGAGAAATTGTCAGGTGACAGACACCCTCATTTTGCCGTTACGTTTAAGTCCCATGTAATAGGGGGCGAGCAACGACCATACAGCCCATGGTCGTTGGGGGCGAGCCTATTGCCATCGACCGGGCACAAATCCAGACTCCGGGCTGCTACTGAGTAATTCCAGACGGAAAAACCAAATAACACTTTACCAGACCTGGGGATCAAAACCAGGACCTCAACGTCGCGCTTGCGAACTACACCAACGAACGAGGCAGTTACAGTTGTAGTGACACTGCTGACGCATAAGTTTTGTATACTCAAGCGCACCATGCAGCAGTCGTCTCCCCGCAACCGTACAGTTAGGTCGATATAGGTACTTAATCACGTCGGGGTCACCAATGTAGGGGTAAGCACAATATGCAAGATTACCCCTTCATCTTCAACTGCCTTAGGAACGCATAGGACATGTGCTACACAAGATATGCCAAAAGGAGCGACCAGCAGGAGTAATCTTGCATATTGTGCTTACCCCTACACAGTCAAGACAGTGTGGAGAAAAATGAAACATTAATAATTTTACCTGGTGCGATGTTCTGCCACATGATACGGACGTAGTCGTCTCTGTTGTAGGTGGACTGCATGTGCATGAAGCCGACGACATGGAACAATTCATGGATGATGACGGTAGTTGTGAAGCAGCCGCGGCCGGGGGTGTCGCGAGCCAAGTTCAGAGTGTGGACGCCCATTGGGGCCCAGTAGCCCACGTTCGCGTAGCAACCGTCAGCCCTGCCCTGGAAATTAAAAGTGATTTTTAGTCTAGGCGCACACTAGGCGACACGCGACAGCGACAGCTCGGCTACTAGACGCGACGACAGGCTGCGGCCGACAATTTTCATATATTTTGTTCAAAGCTCCGCACACTTGGCGTCAGAGTCGCGGAGTCGTGACGACAAGCTAGGGGAGTCGCGCGCGCTCGCTACTTGTCGCCGCGTCTAGTCGCGCTATGCACGCGCACACACGACGACAAACGCGCGACAGCGCAGCGTCAGTCTCGTTGTGAAACAACACGGCCGTCTCTCTCGAATACTCTACTACTAATGATCGCTTCCTGCACGACGTCTGTCGTAACGACTAATCACCGACGCAAGCGACAGCTCCGCGTCTAGTCGCGGTGACAAGACGCCAGATGCAAACGACAACGCTGCGTCTGATAAGTCGCTCAGTTTGCGATGGCCCTTAAAGAGACGGCTATTAGAAGTAGAATATTGTTGCCATGTCAATTTAACCCTCGCACTTTATGGACCATGATTATAGGAGAAATTATCTTCAACCTTCTTGGTACCAAAGTTATTCTGCTCCATCTTGTGGATGTTTAAAGGAGGCCTAAGGTAATTAAAATTATCAGAAGGTACAGCAATATGCAATGTGTGAAGCAAAATGCTGTGTTACTGCAATCGAAGCAAGATAAATATTGAAGACAAGGAAGCTGGAAGGATTTTTTTGTTATGAAATTTAAGAAAAAAGTAATTAAAAATGGTTTCAAAACTTGATAATACGTAATTTTGAAATCAACTATCATTGGAGGTAATCATTCCAATGCTAGTCTTTTAAAATGAAAAAAGCTAGTTTTCATTCATTAAAGGGCGGAGCACACCAGATGCGTGGCGTGACGTGACGCGTGCACGCACCAGTTGTAATGTATGAAAATGTAAGAAAGATGACAGACCAGATGCGTGACGTGTGCACGTACGTGACCCACGCACGCAGAGCCGCAGCTACTGACAAACCGAGTGCACGCGCGTGTGTAGCGGAACGGCAATGTCGCACACGCGCCTGCAGTGATGACGTTGTATTATATGGCGCTCCCTCCCCACGATATGGCGATCCCCACACGCATCGGTCATTGCTGCACGTGCGCACGCACGGCTGGTTGTATTTATTTACAAACAGAATACAGTTTAAGAGTGTTTTTTTTCGCAACGGAGATTATTTTAAAGGAAAAACTCATAGAAATAGTTCGCAAATATGAGTGTCTTTACAACACCAGACTTAAAGAGTACAAAAATAAAAGTTATAAATTATTATTATGGGAGAGAATCAAGACAACGCTGGAAATAGACGGTAAGTTCAAATTATTGTTTTATTTATATAATTTAGTACACTAATTAGAAAATTTCAATTGTTATAGTATGTAACAAATTTTTCTCTCAATATATGGCCGCTGACAAGGTGGCTCGCACGCGCGTGCAGCAGTTACCTGCGTGACGTCATGCGTGCGTGCGTGACGTGTGCTGCACCGGTCTTGGCCGGTGTGACAGGGCTTACACGTGCGTACGCACGTCACGTCGCACGTCACGTCACGCCACGCATCTGGTGTGACCCGGCCTTAAACCTTTTTGAAACTGTACAATCGTTATTAACTATTGATGTTAACTGTAATTTTATACGTTAACGATTTATTAAAAGTCATGATAATGTCCGCTAATTTGAACGTTAAAATAAAATTCTTAACATTAATAGTAAGTTAAATACCACCTAATGTTACGAATAAGCGCTTAGAACAATCAACTAATATCTCAAAGGCCAAAGATATCTTTGACATTTTTTATAATACACTCGATTATTACATGAAGACATACCTCCTTTTTTATCGAGAACACATAGTAAACAGGGTTCAATGAAATCTAATAGAACTTTCTAGTTATTGAGCACTACCGCCTAGATTACATCGACCGGACAAATTACGCACCTAGTTCCATATCTAATCGTTTTATAACAAATGTTATAACTTATAACTCAATCATAATCGTAAAACTGTAAAATGAATAAGAATTGCGGTTACCTTTACTAAATAAAACCATATTAGTACAAAAACCAACACCTTTAAAATATCTATTTAGATCATTAATAGATAAAATACGTAGATTGATATTTTGTATATTTTTCAAGGCAGGTTTATTGAAGGGCCATAAATGCAAACACTTCCCGTCAAAACAAATTACTAAACGTAAGGTACCTATATAATATTTATGTAAAAGGCTTTTGGCTAATTAACAACTGCGTGGATCGTACGGTGTAAGGCTCAGCATCCACCAGAGCTGTGCTAAGCTGCGTAGCGAGGAATGTGTTTTGTAAGCACCAATAGAATCACTTCATTTACCTAGCTTCGCTCTGCGCAGCTCTGGTGGATATAGGCTTAGCGGAGCGAGGTTTTTGTTCACACAAAACAAGCGAGAAATGCGAGCGAGGGATGTGTTGCGAGGAATGTGTTGCGAGGAATGTGTTGCGAGGAATGTGTTACGAGGAATGTGTTGCTAGGAATGTGTGCGAGGATTTGAAAACGTCTACCAGTCAGTCAATAGATGGTGTTTGGAAGAGGTAGATGATCATTTGTACACATTAACACATTACACGTTCCTCGCACAGCTCTGGTGGTCACACCGTTTCACATCCTCGCTACACATTTTCCTCGCACAGCTCTGACGGAAGTCCAGCCTTAAACTTATAAACTTACAGTGATCCTGACGAAGGCTGTCTCCCACCACTGCCTGCGACGGAACCTAACGCAGGTCCTGTCCGAGATTACGCTCATCGCGTAGGTAACGGCGTTCATTTGAGCTTGAGCTGAAATAACATAGACAGTTATGATTAGACGGTGAGTTTGGATACCCAAATGAGTGGCATTAACGTTTAAGAGGAGGCTTGACATCATTTGTCCTCCGCAGGTTTTATTCCTGAAAGTCATAAAAGGCGGGTAGGAGGTTGGTGGCCCTTAGCCGACTTTTATGGAATAGTATAGCCAGAGCCGAATTTAAAGGTTTGGAGGCCCTGGGGCAACGAAGAAGTAGCCTGGATAATTTTTGAAATAGTTCCATAATTTTTGCAGTAATTTATTCCGAGCCAAAAAAAGCACTTCGAACATATGAAATTGATGTAAAATATAAGAAATTTACAAGACTGATTTTTATTAGGGAATGGTACTTTGAAAACTTTTTCTCTTTGTCAGAAAAGGTGTCATTTTTTTCTTATCAAACAATGAGAAAAACTCATATTCTGTAGGAGACTCCGGGACTGAAGCCCTGTTACCGTCCCCTTAATCCGGCTCTTAGTTTAGCATAAACAGTCCATTACTGTCACACAGATGGGAACGAACTTTTTCCCAGAATAAGAAGGGTGTAGGACTTAGTGTCCAAACACACTATGCCGAAGATACGCGACCGAAGTTCCGCGGCTGATTTTACATTCCGACGTATTTGGCTGATATGACACACCATAAGTGCCGAACTTACGTGGCAGAAATTCAATTGCACAAACTTGTGGGCGGGCACGCGGGGCGCGAGCATGCCTGCCTCCCGCTGCTACCCGCCCCGGATCTTCGTCGGCAATCTAACCGAACTTCGGTCGCGAATAATGTATGCTCTACAGAATACGTTGAAGCCGAATTGTCGCTGAACTTACGGCAGCCGAAGTTCGGCTGTACGCTATAACGCGACGTCAGTAATTCAAATAGCATTACAGGCGTAATCATGCCGAACTTCGGTCGCGTATCTTCGGCATAGTATGTTTAGACGGTTACGTATCATAATACCTACGTTTATTCTGACTATTTTCAACTTAACTACGATCAAAAGACCTACCGTTTAAAACACCTAAAGATCGTTTCACCTATTTTTGTAATAACTAATGGACGAAATCCATAATGGAGAATTCATCTACGGTTTATTCGACTACAATTAATTCACCTAACGTTGATTAAACTAACGGACGATTCACCTACTGTTGATTTATCTGTGGTCTTGTGTTTGTCTTACTGGTGATTTTGTATATGTGACAACATTTCTGCGAGCAACTTGGAAGTAGCGCTCGCCGGCCGCTGCCGCGGCACCGCTCGCTTCGCTCGCTCGGCTCGCGCGCGGTTTGTCACAGTTCTAACCTAACCTAACCTATTTCACCCAGTTCAAAATGACGAATCATACAATCTGCCGCAGAAATGTTTTTACCATTGTCTAATTATCTAGTCGCAGGCAGATTTTATGATTCATCATTTTGAACTGAGTGAAATAGGTTAGGTTAGGTTAGAACTGTGACGGTGTGACGGTGTCGCGTTGGCGGTGTCTCTCGACATTGCCAACGCCTTCAACACCTTGCCCTGGAGTTGCATACGAGCGGCACTCGAATACCATCGGGTGCCGACCTACCTCCGTCGCATTGTCGGGGCCTACCTGACACAGAGAGCAGTCATCTACCCGGGTCGGGAAGGATGGGGTCGGCGAGAGATGTCGTGCGGTGTTCCACAGGGATCGGTCCTGGGGCCGCTCCTGTGGAACATCGGATACGACTGGGTGCTTCGCGGTGCATTCCTCCGCGGCGTCGGCGTGATTTGTTACGCCGATGACACTTTGGTCACGGCGCGAGGGAGGACGCACCGAGAGGCAGCCATATTGGCGACAGCTGGGGTTGCGCAGGTCGTTGCAAGGATCCGGCGGTTGGGTCTCGAGGTGGCCCTGCAGAAGTCCGAGGCTCTGTGTTTTCATGGGCCCCGGAGGGGACCATCCTCGGGATCCCACATCATAGTGGGAGGCATCCGCATCGGCGTCGAGTCGACGATGAAGTACTTAGGACTCGTCCTCGACGGCCGATGGGACTTTGGGCCTCACTTTCGGCAGCTTACGCCGAAATTGATGGGCGCCGCGGCTGCGTTGTCGCGGCTGCTGCCCAATCTGGGGGGACCCAATGCCTCCTGCCGGAGGCTCTATGCCGGGATCGTGCGGTCTATGGCCCTATATGGGGCGCCAATCTGGGCGGACACCCTGACGGCCCGCAACGTTGCAATCCTGCGGAGACCGCAGCGCGCGATGGCCGTCAGGGTGATAAGGGGATACCGCATGATCTCCTTCGAAGCGGGGAGCCTCCTAGCCGGATCGATGCCCTGGGATCTGGAGGCGAGGGCCCTCGCGCTGAGATATCGTCAGCGCGAGGAGGCGCCTGAGCGGAGCGAACTCCGCCAGATCCTAGTGGCGGAATGGAAGGAGCGACTTGCGCGACCCAGCGCAGGGCACGCCGCAATAGCGGCGGTAAGGCCCGTAATGGAGGAGTGGCTGGAGAGGCGTCACGGCGCCCTCAGCTTCCGGCTGACGCAGGTACTCTCGGGACATGGTTGTTTCGGGAAGTACCTGTGTCGCATAGGCCGGGAGCAGACGCCCGGTTGTCACCACTGCGTCGACTGCCCCGAGGACACGGCGCTGCACACGCTGCAGGCATGTCCTGCGTGGGCGACGCAGCGCCGCGAACTAGTCGCGGCGGTCGGTGGTGACCTCTCGCTTCCGGCCGTGGTTCTGTCCATGGTCGGGAGCGAGAGTGCGTGGGAAGCCGTCGCCTCCTTCTGCGAGGAGGTGATGGCGACCAAGGAGGGAGCGGAGAGGGAGAGAGAGGCAGCTGCCACTCTCCCTTCCCGCGCTAGACGCACCGGGCGCCGGAGGGCGCGCGACGATCTCCGGCCACCGTAGTGTGTGGCCTGCGGGCGGCGGGTTAGGGGACCCGTCGCCCGACCAGTAACAGGCCCGAGAAGGCGGCGCGCTGTGTTCCGTGCGCGCCTCTCAGGAGGACGTGGGGCAAGGCCCCACAGAAGAAGAGGTCCGCCAGGGGTTGGCGGACCGAGGCCTGCCGGGGTCGCGGTGCATGCAGCTGCGAATCTCGCGACCTCGGCCAAGGGTCAGGAGAAGGAACACCGTGGGTTTTTAGCCGGTAAGAGTCCGGCATACCCCTCCGCCTTCCCCGGGCGAAGGGCATCCATGAGGATTTTCCCACGAAAAAAAAAAAAAAAAAAAAAAAAAAGGTTAGAACTGTGACCAACCGCGCGCGAGCCGAGCGAGCGAAGCGAGCGGTACCGCGGCAGCGGCCGGCGAGCGCTATTTCCAAGTTGCTCGCAGAAATGTTTTCACCATTGTCTAATCATCAGTATTAATAAACTGTAGGCGAGTCGTCCATTAGGTATTTCATACATAGTTGAAACATCCAATATCTTAAAAAATCATTAGATGAATCGTTCGTTAGTGCAATTAATTTTAGTTTAATCAAGATTAGGTAAGTTAAACTGTAGTTGAGTCGACCATTATGCGTTATGAACATATGTGAATCAACCGTAGTTAAGTTGAAAATAGTTAGAATAAACGTAGGTATTATGATACGTAACCGTTTAGACACTTAGTCCACCACGCTGCGTGTTGGCGGACTACAGTTACCATCGAGAATTTTTTGGCGCCCTCTCTGTTTTGCAGGTTTCCACACGAAATCATTCATATGGTATGGTTCACTGCGTTTATGGAACAGTATGATCGATGCTATAACACCTTGTGGGCCACTTGTCGAAAAATGGCAATTTTCTATCAGGCCCTTTCATGATTTCACACTAGATATTGATTTAATAAATGAAAAAAATATGTCAAACGTATGAAATCCAGATCGTCACCCGGGATTGAAAACCTTGGGAATGCAATTTGGTCATTTTTATTTTATCACGACGTATAGGGACTAAGTAGGTACCTATATCTTATAAGAGAGCCGCTCTATGTGAAATTAGTTTGTAGGCACTGACACTAGCCTTTATTGGGTAGGTATATAACATTCGTAATAAATATAATTGACTAGCTTTGGCCCGCGACTTATTTCGCGTGAAATCCCACAGGAACCGTGCAATGACCAAATGCATTCCCGAGGTTTTCATTCCCGGGTGACGAGATGTCTCTCTCGTTCACATTTTTACAGCTCCACTTAGGATGCTGTTCCCAGGTCTTAGATATTGAAACTCCACTTAATACTTCAGGAACAATGAAGAACGATCTCATAATGTTATATGTAGGTAAATAACTTACTAAATTCGTTGTTGAATTCGTAGACGATGGTATTTCCGGGCCACTTGGTGTTCGGTACGATGTACGCATTTCTGCCTTGAGCGTACTGCTGGAGGATGAGTTCTGCCTGCTCATCGTTCAGCAGAATGTCTCCCTGTAACTTGCCGCTGTTCTCCCACGGCGAAGCCTTGGGGTTGGCGAGCATGCGGGATTCTAGGCGGATTCCATCGTCTGTCGAGAAGACATCAAAAGAAAGTGAGTTTACATAATCTAAACAGTTCTGTTGTATAAAAAAATAAAATGCAATATTTAAAAAAAAGGATCGAAATTAAAAATATTTTCCGGCGCATCGGGCTTGTCTGCACTAGACTTAAGGATTAATAGATTGTGTCGTGTGTGATGATTATTTTATATAAACTAAATAATAAAATATTTAAAAACCCCCGACATTGAAATGACTGAAGTGATTATCATCAAACACAGTTTTAAAAAACATCTCGATTAAAGCTCCTTTCAAAAAGAAAAAGAAAGCGCATTGAATTCGGTTTTTCCGGTATGGTGGCCCAGAAAAACAGTTATAAACACCACCGTTTTTTTGCGTCGGGGGTTGAACAAGTAAATTGCGATTTACCGGAGGTGGCTACTATCATTCAACACTGACTACCACAGCTTACAAAGCTAAATATTGACTTATTATTTAGATTCGTATGGTGACAACTAAGAAATCCATAAGAATAATAAAAGTCCAACCCCAAAATAGACGCCAGGCCCATTATCACCACAGAAACTACGGTTGCGAATGTAAACACCTGATTTAATTAGAATGATAACGGTAATGAATAATCAACACGTAGACGGAATCTGTCAGAGATTAGTCTTTATCTTAGAATTCTTTGATGTAATTATTATAATGTTTACAAAATATACTTAATTGGTTTGTGACATCACGTGATACACCTTACACCTATAGCTTGTTACTGTCCCCAGAGAGCAAAAAAAAAGATGCAAAAGGAGGCAAGCACACGATCAACTGAATTGAATTTGATTTTTGAATGGTGTGCGCTACTAATGCGTATTCTACATGTAACAGTTTTCTGAATTAGATTAATATACTGTTGCAGTTAAAATTGTTTGTGACTGTGGCCTGCAGTTAAAATTACTTTCTATGAATAACTGTCCAATCAAATCTGGATCTGACTACTTAGTTGCTAAGATTTGAATAAAATGACAACATTATGTATTACATTAGTACTTATTGATCGTATTACAAAATATGCAGTTTAGTGTGACCATAATTCAGTAAAAAATACGTTTGACTCAAAATAAGTTTTATCTAATAAAATATGTATTTCCGCATTTGCCAATTTAAATGCTCCAGTTGCACGTTAATCAGATTAATTAATATCAATTGCAATTGCTATTGCAGTTGATATTATTATTATGCATTTGATATTACAAGAACTTAATAGGTACAGACGCCAGTATATAAAGATACTACCTACAATCTGTCAAATTTATTTAATAGATTTTCATCTTTATTGCAAAATCATTAGGTTCAAGGTTGATTGGGAAAACATGACAGTTTCGGGTAGCTTGATGTGCTGGCGTCTGTACCTACATAAGTAATTAAACTTGTTACTATCTGGAGTTTTTTTTAAGGCTAGCTCATAGGTAGTCAGTCGTGCGAATTGATCCCGTGCCAACAAATCCGTTATTGGAAATGGAGTACCTACAGATAGAACCCACACCGAAATTAAAAACAACACAAACCTGTTCTGCATTTTTCAAGGAAGGTCTTGAAAGATTCAATATTATCCCTGGACCTGCTTACCGGTGGCCCGGCCACCACGCAACCAACCACCGACAACAACAATATAACAGACCACATTTTGACCGTCAACACATAACAATAGTTTCAGTCTTATATATGAAACGTATTATCTCACTATCCTTTTAATTACAGATACTCAGTACCTATATCACCAAGATTTATGTTGATAATATCGATAATTTTATGTAATTATTGATTAATTATTTCGATAAAAGACCCATCCTTATAAATTTAAGAATGATCTATGGAATTTCCTGGGTTTGTACTTTGTACACAAACAAAGAGAATGGATGAGTGATTGCATTACCTATTATCTGATCGGGAATTAATTACACTACGCAACAATAAATCAATCTACAGATTTCAATACTCGGATAGGTGTACAACGCTGTTTTTAGTACTGCCTGAATACCTACTTAAATCGACGGGAATGAATATTTCTATTGGTTTATGTCTAAGTTACGTACGCACCAGCGTTGCCAGACGTCCTGATTTTGGCAGGACGTCCCGATTTTGAAATCAAAATTAAATGTCACATCAATGCGGGACAGGCTCAGTCACGCTTTTCTGGGATTAGTCGAATTATTTATAAGTAATTCTTGTAAATAATTCTTAATTATAATACAGTTTATAATTATATTCCTCTGAAGACTCAACTGCCTAAATAATGGTTAACCAGACAGTTATTGCTAAATAAACGTATTTTCATTAAAATACATTATCTAGGGCTATTTTTGCTATCTATTGTCATGTAAAATAATATATATAACGTAATTTAAAACTCAAATAAAAAGATAAGTATTTAAAAACTACTGATTATTTACGTTTTTTTACTGTCCCACTTTCGACGAAAAAAACCCGCTTTTTACTCAAAAAGTTTCAAAATCCCACTTTGGCAAAAAAACCTGGCAAGATGTGTAAAGTTCTCCTGTAAAGTTGTGTTTTTGCACTTATTCGTAGGACCCATTGATATATTTTTTTTAGTAACACTGCAAGTTACATGTTAGTTTATGTTGTGTTATAGTGAGAAATGCGTGAGGTGTGCCATTCAGGGGTTGTCTAATAAACGAAAACTTACCAAGTTGACCGTCTCAAACCTCAAGGTATCTAGTCCCGGTCGCGTATTCCATTCCATAGAAACCATTTGTGTACCCAGAACCGGGGTGATCTGCACCACGCAATGGTTTTTATTATTTAAAAAAAGATAAAAATTGTTTATGTTTGATTTTAGTGCGAACCATTAATTTTGTAGTGGAAAGCATTATTTTTCAAGTGTGCCATAAACATTTTTAGTTATTTTCATAATTTTAAAATGCTTTTAATTAAATACATCCCTTTAGACATAAAACATTGCGCCATCCAGAGTTCAAGAGCAACGTTCTGAATGTACAACAAACCAACCTATGTGCGATAGGAAAATCTGTGCTGTGCAGTGAATTCAGACAAGATAATCGTCGATTTTCGCTCAAAAACATTGTGCAATACAGCACTACTGGAGCGCTGTACCACAGAATAAAGCTGTACTACGCAATGATTGAGGGATAAATTAAATTACTTATAAAGCATTGCGTGGTAAAGATCACTCCGGTTCTGGGTACCACAATGGTTTCTGAATACGCGTCCCGTCCACTGATAATATGCGAAGAAACTGTTGAAAGTACCTATAGCGTTAGCATGACTAAGTATATAGTTTGTGTAGTATAGTCAGCATCAGCAGTCAACCATCTTGGACTCCGGAGGACTCAATGAAAGACTCAAGAAATAAAGATATGTTTGTTGCAGTAAGGAAAGGTTTACCTATGTGTTTAATTTTTAAACGTATTGCATATACTAGCTGCGCTATTACGATTTTTGTCTTAAAAGATAAGAAGATTCTTAGGTGAAAACTCGTGAAAAGAACCTCAAGCTAGTAACAATAACATAGATAATAAAGTACCTATAACCACAGAATAAATAGTAGGTACCTACATTCAAATTTTGATAAAAATTGCCAAGTTCATGCTACATGTAAGTATATTATCTTAACTAAGTAATATTATAAACTCTAAAGTAATTTTGTTTGTTTGTTACATTTTCACGCCTAAACCAGTGAACCGATCATCCTGAAATTTTGCATATACGTTGTCAGGTGTACCTACATACATAAACGGACATAGGGTGGGTATCTTTCATCCCGAAAAAAAGTAGTGTTCCCGAGGAAAACAACAATAACCAAACATAAACTCACGCCTGTATTCCCCGAAGGGTTGGCAGAGGTGTACCTATAGTACATCCACATTTCGCCGTTATGTTTACGTCCCATGTAATAGGGGGCGAGCCTATTGCCATCGACCGGACACAAATCCAGACTCCGGGCTGCTACTGAGAAATTCCACACGGAAAAACCCAACAACACTTTACCCGACCTGGGGATCGAACCCAGGACCTCACGCTCAGCAGTCACATTTGCGACCACTAGACCAACGAGACAGTCAATACCCCGTTTTTACGATAATAGACGGCGCCACGAGTCTTTCGAATCATGATTGAATTAATATCCCGAGAAATACGGAATACGCGATAAACGACATCAAAAAACTCAAACTATTTATTTGCACACTAAGATAAAATAATACAGGTCTTAAATAGAGTGGGTACAGCTTAGCAACCTTTTCCAGGTCCTCATCCACGCGGGCGAAGCTTCGAGCGACCTCTAGTTAAATTTTAATCTCTATGCTTTGCCTTACGATAAAATCTTTGTGACCACAATTTTTTTCTCTACATCGTATGAGTCTGATTGTTTAGCGATAATAAATGGAAAATAATCGGCCGCGCCCGTGATTAACGTTGCGCAGGTGTTTTATTTACCTACCTAGCCTACCCAGGTACTTATGGTTTTCTACTAAGTAAATCATATCCAAGTTTTTGTAATTTTTTATACACTATTAGTCATATTATTTATTATAACTTTCGGGAAACATTAAAAAAACGCTAATGGATGGTTATTGCTCATGCTCATACGTTATGTAGTATAGACACCAGCAGGTCAACCTACCTGAAACTGTCAAATTTCCCCAATCAACCTTGAACCTAATACTTTCGCAATAAAGATGAAAATCTATTAAAGAAATTTGTCAGATTGTAGTAGGTTGATGTGCTGTCTGTACATAATTTACATTATGTATAATCCTATCATCATTGGTCATTATAAACTTACAATATCAGGAAATCTTAGAGCCGAGTAAGATTTCACAGCCCTAAGCGGTAAAATATTGAATAGCGGCGTAGGTTCTAGGGCACAGGGACCTACTCCGAAAAACGAACGTAGAATATTCGAATCTAAACGAAACATCGAAGAACTTCGAACTTATAAAATACGATCAAAGTATTGTCGACGAACTACCTACTAGATTTCAATTAACATTTAGATGTAAGGTGAACGAAAGACAAAATATTTAATCGCGAAAATCGAATCGATTTAACCTTTTGACCGCTTGGTTTTTTAACAGTTGCTGTGCCCCTAGCGCCCAGCTCATAAACCGGCAAAATAATAACAACAATGAAAAGATTATTTTAAACATACAGGGCGTTATTACAAAAGATGGTCTAAGAAAAACCCTGGTTTTAGGGTAGCCCCGTCTCTTTTTGTTATATGACATAAGAAAGTGATGGGTATACTTATTTTAAACCTGGGTTTGCCTTAGTCTTGGTTTAAACCATCTTTTGTAATAAGGGGGGTTATGTTAATAAATTAATACATTTTAAACACAGGTTTTTTGTCGTATTTATCCGACATGGGCGAAATGAACACTTTTTTTTTGTCGGATATATCCGACTTGGGCGGTTAAAGGGTTTAACGCTTTCGTAGTTGTAAAACGTACGATCCGTCAGCTGAAACTTCGTAGTTTGATTCTCAAGGAGTAGGGCCCCAGGGCACTGGGCGTCGGGAGTCGCAGGGCGATTCCCGGCCACCGTAGGCGCGGGCCTGCGGACGGCGAGCGCTGGGTGGTTCGCCGTCCGATCAGAACCAGGCCCGGGTCGACGGCGCGTTGTGTTCCACGCGCGCCTCAAAGAGATGTCAGCACTGTAGACGGGGCCCGCTAGGGCCAGTGCCTGCCAGGGTTGCGGAATTTATTCGAAAGAGTTACCGCGGCCCTGGAACGCAAAGGGCATTAGAAGGAACACGGATGGGTTTTAGTCAGTAAGAGTCTGACACTCCCTTCCGCTCCGCCCAGAGCGGAAGGAGTCATATGATGATTTCCCATTCATAAAAAAAGGGCCCCAGGGCACACTTAAATTAACGTTGTAAAGGGTGTACTGCCTGAACAGCATGAAAAGAAAATCAGTTGTAATTGAAAATCATATTTATTCATTTTGCGCTATATATAAAAAAATCTTTATAATTCTACAAAATAAAGAAGAATACAATATCACTATAATACTTATGTATAAAATATTAACAGTAAAACATGGACGTCATACCACTCTTACGCTCCTTGTAATTTTTAATATAAAAATTATTCGGACCTCACAATCATTCCGTCTTCAACGCTGCACGCACACCTGGGGCCCAATTCTCCTAAAATAAATAGTTGCCAAACGCAATCGAACCACAACCGTCAGTCAGTTTTTGTTTTCGAAAACTTTCAAAATGATTGATTTTGTTTTTTGTGTGAAACAATTCGACAGCTTTTGAAATTGAGAACTGTCTGAATGAACGGTTCGGCCTTGGTTCGGTTGTGATTTATCAAGATTTATTTTAGGAGAATTAGGCCCCTGCTACTTTACTGAATATAAAAATATAATCTAACGTACTAACTCTTAAATTTATCAGTTCAGTAAAGAGTCTACACAACTATAAATAGATGCCACTAACTTTTATAACCGTAATTATTGGCAAAATTTAAACACGAAGAAAATACAATCACATATAAAAATCTCAATGAAAAATTTTAATTACATATTCGTGTGGCACATTTGAAAACATAATTCAATTATAAAGTATGAGCTCTGATATATTAACTAAACTATAACTGAAGTACTTGTGCCCGTCTGATATTATGATAACTACTAACTATGCATATTATCTTTGTCTTACGTCTTTCATTTTCATGAGTTAGAAAGTAATGGAGCTATTTTTGGGTCGCGCCCGTTTGGTAACGCTCCCGTTTGGTAACGCTACACACACTTATCTATAACGGTATATGGCATGTATCAGGTACAATCAGTATGTTAAGTCTAATTTTTCAAGGCGCTAATCAGATCGTCAAGGGTGCAGGTGAACGGACATTTGTGACACTTCAGCATGTAGGACATAGTCTGATCAGGAGCTCCACAATCGCACTGGGTATCAGACGGGTCTAAGATGCCCCATTAAGATGGTCATTTAGCCAAATTATGTTTGCAGCGGCCTACTTGATTCAATGCCTTCCAGATTCCACTGCAGTTTACTGCCGGGAGGCAGGTGTTCCTGGAGCTTCAAGAAGTCGTGAGGTGGTGGATGTCTTTCTTCCCACAATCTGCTTCTCTCTTTGGGTAGTCTGTCTTGAATTGTCTGGGTTGATCGTAAGAAACTCTACTCAGTACTACTACTACTCAGTAGTTTATTACCAGTAACCCTGTATATTATTCGACTTAATACTTTATTTACTTGATTTTTATTTTTGTAGGTATATCTAGTCGCAATTAGACACATTTGGAATGATGTTAATGATGAATGATGTTAGATAGTTTTAATTAGAATCTTTTAGTGTAATTTTTGCATGCCTACGGGTAAAATATGGCCGAACCTATTATTTTTTTCTAAGACCATTCACTGTAATGGGTACAGTATTTGCAAAATAAAATGTCTTTTATCTTTTATCTTTATCTTTGAATAAACAAAGTTTACCTATTGTATATTGTACATTGTCCTAACGTATGTTATTGATTTTTCTTTGCTTAGTTTATATAATTAAATACTTATAATATTTATAAATATAAATATACACTACAAAAATCTTAAATTACTTATTTCATTTCAAACACATTCCTTAAAAATTAGACTTAACATACTGACTGTATCTGGTTCATAAGATACACACCGCTATAGGTAAGTATGTGTAGCGTTACCAAACGGGAGCGTTACCAAACGGGCGCGACCCCTATTTTTATCGGTTCTGTCAACCTGGACCATCGTGTACCACTGTATTTACACATTGGACCTAGAAAGAGTTACGAATAAATCTCCACTGAAAAAAAATTAAAACAGATGGCAACTGAATATTGATGTAACACGCTTGTATGGAATGTAGTACTTACGCCAAATTTCTTATAATCGTAACACTTTCCGAGCCATTTAGGTACCATTAGGTAAAGTCAGCATCAATTAAATCAGGACGAACAGACTGTTTATAATTATCTAAACAACTAACGAAATCAAACTTTATCTCAATCGGATAAAGTTCTTATCAGAATGTCAGTTGTCTTGGACTGTGTTCATTCTGAAACACCCCTTGTGTTATTGAGATATAGTTTAATTTTTTTAGTTGTACCGATTATTTTGAACAGTCTGTTCGTCCCGATGTAATTGATGCTAACTGTACTATGAAAAAACTGCTGTCAATAAACTTTTATAAATTATTTCTCATTATTTATGATTGGATTTTATCGACAATCTGAACGTTTTTGAAAATACAAATGCAATCTAAAATATTGCGCGAGCCTTACGATTTCTTGATAATTATCTAACAATATTCATGTTACCAATTTAAGGCATTTCTAAGCTTTATTTATAAACATTATGTACTTAATTTTAATACTACATCTAACATACTTAAATGAGAATATTTTCATTATAAAAATAGTAAGTATTGCAATAAGGAGACAGTTTTGCTCATAGCAATGTCTTATTTTACAAATCGGCAGTGAATGACTGGTTTTACAAAGCTGTTTTCGACAGCTTTGTCGAAAAAAGTGCGAAGACATAGCATAAAGGTAGAAGGAATTTAAAATTGGAAATTAAGTTTTTTTTTTTGAGAAAACAAATAGCTAAAGACACTTTATGCTAAGTATTGCACCAACACCTTATCAAAAAAGCGAAAACATAAATCGAACGTATAATACGAAAGTTATGAACAAACAATTTTATAACTTAAAAATGAGTTTTTCATAAAAACTGTATAATTAACCTGATTTTCTGAAAGTTTCACCCTCAGAAAATTCTAGAAAATGTCTACTTTTAATTCTAAGCTGCACATAATCAACAACGCTATACACTAACATTAAGTAACTAAATCAAAATGGCAATGATTACAAAGACATCCCATACGTAACGGGTTCTTTAATTCACAATAAATAAATATGAAACAAGCTGTTTCCATGAACAGTCGACGTATCCCAACTTGCTCGCGTACAAAATTTGAATATACCAAAATAGGTAGAAAATCGTTGTAATTTTAATCTTATTTTTTACCTAATACATAATAATATTCACTTGGCATGGTCACAAGTCACAATCGAAAAATATTCATCTTCTACAAAGTCACAAAATTGTTATCAAAAATGCGAAGGCAAGAGTAATTTACTGACCATAGAGTAAGATTATAATTTTAATTGACCCCTGTACTCAATTTGAAATTTGTCCTGCGAGACGCACATTAAAAAAGGTTTTTATCTTTTAAACTAGGTATTTTGACGATCTTCCAGCTATTTATTGAAAACAGACATTGAAAATTAAATAATTACTAAATTCGGACCTTTTGAATGCGTACAGGAAGACCCAGCCTTACAGATTACACAAAATTGCTTGCCATTTCCAAAAACTTGGTGCTCCATTCACATTTCACATCAATTGTCTAAATTTTATTTAGATTATTTAGTTCCTTATCTAATCATTGTTCCCTTGGCCTTATAATTATAGTAAATGTTATATAAATACACGTATAAAAGCATATCGTGGCAGTGTACGTTCGTCACGTTATTATTATGTCATGTCGTTGAAAAGCATTCGTTTAATGCAATAGGCAACACTGCAAGGATTTATAAAAAAGAATCAACTACAGTTCAAAATGAAGGTATTAAAAAAAATAACCATATAACCTGGTTTAATTGAAACTACCGTGTGACGCGATTTTAATAAGAATTATTTGGTTACAGGCAAAATATTTTATAAAAATCGTGAAGTAAGTAGTGTTGCCCTAAACGTATGCAGAACGTTGTTACTATAAAAGTAGAAAGTTTTGAGTAAATAATTTTCCATTTGTAGAGCTAAGCAGACTGACATAAAAATAAATGCATTAATAAAAGCAATATTGGCACTTATTTGATACAAAATGTCAGTTATGAAAAGATTACAAACATGTTAATTTTTATCAAATTTCTGAATCGAAAAATTATGTAAAAATTAAGCTCCTTAACACGTGAACTGCAATCTGTTTAATTACTTCGATAAAAACGACACATGTTTTTTCCAATCTTTTAGAACTTTATCAAATGCAGTCTTTTCAGGTTTTTAAGGCCAAAACAAGTCATGATTTTGATGACTGATTGAAATCTTAAGATTAGGTAATATTATAATTCGATGACCGCTATCAATAAATGAAAATACGCGTAATTCCGAATATATTGTTAGAAAACTTCGAGTAGTTTAAGGCATGGCGGTCATAGATTAATAAGCGCAGACTAGTTACTTCATTGAATGAGTGACGAGACTTATTGAGAATACGAAAATATAAGATTGAAAATCATCTCAATCCTTATGTCATTGTAGAGAGAATTCACTTAATTTATTCTTGAGCAATGTATGAAGTTCGTGACCTTTAGAGGTCATTGTGAGGTGACCTTGGAGGTCAAGGTGAGGTTTCAAGGTCAGTGGTCGCCGCGCAACAGTTCCATGAGCAGGTTGAAGCTTGGTCCGTCGCCATCTTTGCTTTTGTTTGCTGGGTTCAGCATTTCTTTGCCGACTTGCATGAAGAACTGCGAAAGAGAAAAAAAATAACATCGGTCAAGCGAGTTATTCGAGATATTTGCACACTACAACTTTAAACCTTGTCTCCTACCCATAAGGTTTGTTCTCGCTAAGCTTTCGGGTATTTTATAAGTAGAAACCACCTTCGTCTAGCCAAATACAAGTGCTTGTTCTTGGCATTCAATTATAAACCTTATCTCTTACAGTTAAGAGGCATATAGCAACTCTGATACAGTTAGGGGGTATAAATGTGACTTGTCTTCGACAATACCTATTCTGCTATATGACTATGAACTTTATCACATACAGCACAAAGTTAATTCTCACCTGGCAAGTTCTCTGAAGTTCGGGTATACGTAACAGTAGCTCTCCAAACTTAGCAGGCGTGCCTGGAGAATGCGTAGCTATGTACGCCTGTAATGCTGCTAACGCTTTTTCTTGGGAAGCTCGTACTTTCTCCACTTCACGCAGATCTGGCGCGTCTGTGTAAGAAAATAAAGGATGGTTACTAACTTGTATTAAAATTAACATGCTTTTGGAATATGTGCCTTAATTTTATTGCCCATAGTTTAATTTCTATTGCAACTTAAACTGTTAAATGTCCTTTTTAATGGTTTTTGTCATTGTAAACTCAACTCAGTTCCCTTGTATAAGGAGTTTAAATTATCAATTGTGTAAGTTGCAATAATTATTTTCCATTAATATTTTCATATTCTGGCTTACGTATACTTTTATTAATCATCGTAATAATTATGATTAGCCGTTAGACGTAAGCTGATGAATTTGGTACTCCTGGTTAACCTCGATAAACAACAATAATGATTTTGTTATTTGTTTTATTTTCTACATTTTACCTAAACTCACATTCAATAAAATTTTAAAGATTTAAACTTGTTGCTTAAAAATAAATTTAGCATTTACAGCCATAATAAACATTAAAAAACAAGAGTAGATCCAATCCACTCCCCCCTTCCCGATGGTCGATGTCGACCAAACAAAGGGAGGATAGGTCTCAGAATAATTCTAGTACCTACCCTATGAGAAAATCCATGGGCATGTGATGCGGAGGAACATATCATTAGGAAAGTTTTGATTATGAATGTGGATGGTTATAATAGTAGAGGAAGACCACAGAAACGATGGATGGATAGTGTGAAAGATGATATGGACAGAAAGGGTGTGACTACTGAGATGACGGCTAATAGAGATGTATGGAAGAAAAATACACGCTACGCCGACCACAAATAAGTTGGGGTAATGGCAGAAGGATGATCATAACCCTATGAGAAAACCCACAATCCATCTAGCCCTCCTCCCATAAAAACCTGTAATCCCCCATGATGATAATGATACCAAACTTACCTGAAGTGAGTAGTACGATAACTTTGAGCGCAACGTATTCGTATCGGTCCACTCGCAGTCTTCTTAAGTGGTCGGTGAAGCTCAGCATGCGTTCTATACACGGCGTCAAACCCAACCTGAGACAAAACAGGTACGTAAGTAACATGCATAATCAATAAACAATAGAATAATTAGATTAGAAACCTTAATTCCATTAGACATAGTTCAATTTCAATTGCAATTCAATTTATTATGACCATTTTCATAGTTTTTGTCATTCTGATATCGACTTAGAAGTTAGTATGTCGACGGGTCCTACGTATACTAGTATAAGTGCAAAAACCCAACTTTACAGTAGAGCGGTTTAAAGGTCCGAAAGCTTTTAACTTTGACATAAAACAATAGAAATATTTGAAATTTTGGAATGGACCATACCTCACCATTTGAAAATTTCAAATATTTCTTTTGATTTACGTCAAATTTAAAATCTTTAGAACCTTTATACCGCTCTCCTGAAAAATTGGGATTTTGCACTTGCACTAGTATACGTAGGACCCGTCGATGTATACTTATTACTAATAACATCATCAATCATCTTTATTATTATTCTAAATCTATACTAATATTATAAAGAGGTAGAATTTGTTTGTTTGTTTGTTTGTATGTAGGAGGTAATCTCCGAAACTACACATCCGATTTCAAAAATTCTTTCACCAGTAGGAAGCTACGTTATCCCTGAGTGCTATAGGCTATATTTTGGGATCAAAAAATTAGGGATCCATAAATTAACGCGAGCGAAGCCGCAGGCAAAAGCTAGTTCTAAATAACAGATCTTGTCGCTCTCGCAATATTCGACAGCAATATACACCGTGGACCCGAGGTACCCGAAAGATTTTAACCTTCGGTTCCGATGCCTAATTGCAGAAGAAAAGCTAGGATATAGTTTGTAGAATAAAGCTAAGTTTCGAAATATTCATTATTTACGGAAATTCACAAATTGAAATAAATCTATGGTAACAAGTCCTATGAACGCGGCTTTGTGACTTTTTTCATACCATACCCCTCTCGCCGTATGTCTTTTTTGTTGGGGAGGGTTGTGAAGTGAGAAGTTTCTTATCCACTCACACGATAATTTATAAATGTTGCCAGTTCAATCTAAGGTATTGTTTACAAGGAAGTACTAAAGTTAATTGATTTATTAAGTACCGAAAACAAAAAAAAAGGAGAGGGTTGACAGTATGCGAAAAGCCCGTGTTTTACGTGGGCAGGGCCTGAATTACACTATGGACTAAATAGGCAGAAGCCTCGGGGCGCGAGGTTCTGGAGGGGGCAACAAGAAAGGAGACGGACAAGAAGATTTTGAATTGTGTATAGATAAAACCGAGCTTTGATATCATCACATTTCTATGATCAGGCCCTGCCAAGATACCAGCAGCTGCACAGCTTCTGATCATTATGTTACTTGTGCAAGTAATGTTGCTTACTTAGCGCTCTGATGCAGCGTGATGCCGCGTCCTCCTCCGACGCGCACCTCGCCGGGCGTGCTCACGCCGCGGTAGCAACACGACAGTACCAGCAGCTCGCACCAGCTGTTGATCAGCAGGCAGATTTGGTCATCGATCTGTAGATGAAAAAGTAATTAAAGATATTGACTATAATTAATTCAGTCAAAAGCCACATCTGACTTCGGAGGATGCGCAAGACATCAGTCTAAATGGAGACCACTTAGGCTGGTGTTCACTAACATTAATTATCTGATTAGACAACCTCTAACTCTAAAATGTAGATAAATTGTTGTTTAATCAGAAAATAATTCACATTGGTGTACACCAGCCCTAGACGGTAAACGGAATCTAAACATATAAAGAAAAAAAAGAGCTGGATCTATCAAAAACTCTAGAAGAGCTAACTTTGACCGCTTAGCATGTACGAAATAGAGCGACGCTTCAAAAAAATAAAATAATTAAAATCGTTCAAATGTAACAATTTTTCATTCTGATTATTTTAAATATACTATATCCAATTATGTTTCAGACTTTGTGTCAATGTTTAACCACCTGAGACCTTGAGAAAAAATATTCTATTGTTTTTCCAAAATATAATTTATAATACCACGGTATTTACGTCCTGATTATCGTTGAACATGGGTCTTTGTTTAAAAATATATATTAAGACTGTGACTTTAACGTTAATGTTTTTAATGATTATTATAAGTTTAATTGTTTGTATGGCTTTAATTGTGTTTAGAAGAGATCCTGTTGTTGAAATGAAAGATAGGGTAATAGAAGGTGTGATAGCTAATGATTGGAACTTCTCCAGGACCTTGGTACACGAGGCTCAATAACATTAACATGTTTGTGGTAAGTACCTACATCTCGTATGTATCTAGGTATGTGTTTTGATTTAGATTCCATTATTATCATTAAAGAAAAGAAATGGTTCAAGTTAGCACCTAGGCAACTGAAGAAGATAATTTATATTAGTCAAAACATTTGTTTCAGTAACCTGACTCCTGAGAAGATCTCTCTCTCTTGCCTTAGAAACGAGTTCTCTATCATACTTTCATCTACATGAAACTTAGCCTGCCCCCTGATTCAGAGCGATTCAATAAGTCAGCTGTCGAAAGATTCGGTTTTTTATCTCTTTTTCTCTCTTTACGAGAATCAAAGACGATACGAGACAACAAACCGAATCAGTCGGCAACTGCTTATCGAAATGTTTCTGAATCCAAAGACTGGGCCGGGTGTTCTACAAATGGAATCGAGTAACAAACACAAACCCGGATTGAAGGCAGACAATAAATATTAATAAAAACCTAGTTAATTAAGAATTAAAATATATTAAAGAAATATTCTTCTTTTCGAAATTAAACTCTTGCACCGCTTGGAAGTCTTGTATGACCAAAGATCGACGCTAATGCTCATGTCTAAAAATCGGGGCTGGAGTTGTGTCGGATTACAGAAAGGAACCTACAGTACGACACTACTAGCACAGTCTACCTACGAATATATCTTACTCCTTACAGTCGGTCAACGTAGAACATTGTCGCAGGGCAATCGTGCGGGGGGTTGCGGGGTGAAGGGGCGGAGGTTATGTCCCGAGTAGCCAATTGCCCTTTACCGTATATAATTTGACATTTCATAGGACCTGTCTAATGTATGGGCGTTGACCCACTGTATGTAGTAAGTAGTACACTGTGCTACTAGTGTCATAGTCTTGACGTTGTCGTGTCGTGTTGTGCGCCATGAAAAATAGCCTCAACGTATAAAAAGTACTTACGGAAATATTCTTAAAGAGCGGCAAGCTCTTGCACCATTTGACAATCTTGTAGAGACGATGGTCGGCAATATTGCACAGGTCTGCTAGGAAGTCGGGGCTGGAGTTGTGAGCTGTGATCCCGCTTGCAGCTAAGAGGGGGTTCGCAGAGGGACTGCCAGTTGATTTGCCTAGCCTGCTCAGTTCAGACTCGTTGTACTGCCAGAGATGTTCCACGTCCATTATTTCCTGAGAATTAAGTTTTTATTTAGAAAATTATGTATTTTTCTTGTTCTTGAAAAGAAAGAAAGTCGTCAAATAAACCACTTTATTTCATTGTATGAGTAGGTATTGTAATAGGTTAATGCAGCGTATAGACTCAGCCAACGAAGTATTGTCGTTTGTTGAATTCAACCAAACTGGGTTTAGAAGGAATCCAGTTTCATTCGGTTTTTAGCGATCCATACGGCGTTCTTTGGCTAGGTATTTCCACTGCATAATAAAAATGCCACATTACATTTGCCTGCCAAAAGTAATGATTATGGTATTTCGTCCCCAGAACGGTCGTTATAGCCATCTTGGTGACTTTGGGGTTTAAAAATGAATGTAAGCTCTATGTATATTTACCTGCAATAATGGCGGTATGTCTGGAGTAACTTGGCTGTTACTGGATTCCCCTCTGCTGCTGTAAGACCCTGGACCGTTCACCTGAAAATAAAACATTTATTTAATACTTCTTCAATTACATTTGCGGCCTTCCCTAAATCATCCGTGCAAAATGCACCTTTGATAAAGAGTCCGTGATTAAAGGCTCATTTACATGAAGATAGTTTCTCGAAGCGAGTCTCGTGCTATCTCTGTTTTAATCGTAGAGAAAGACAAAGATAGAACGAATCTCGCTTCGACAAACTATCCTCGTGTAAATCAGCCTTAAGCCAGAACTCGCGATCACCTTAGGGGTCGCGTATGCACTTTATATACCGTCCCTAAGTGATTTAATTTCTGAGGAGCTCGTGGCTAAATAATTACAGCCGCATAGACCGATCTTCCGGGTTAAGCCACGCTTGCCGAGGTTGATCTGTGGATGGGTGACCATTTACTATAGCGAGTTTCCTCCATGCCTCGGAAAGCACGTAAAGCCGTTGGTCCCGGCTGTCATTTGTAGATCTTTGACAGTCGTTACTGTTGGTCAGAAGCCCGAAGTCTGACAACCAGTCTTACCAAAAGTATCGTATTACCCAGTTACTGGGTTGTGGAGGTCTGATAGGCAGTCGCTCCATGTAAAATACTGATATTCAGCTGCATCCGGTTCGACTGGAAGCCGACCCCAACATAGTTGGGAAAAGGCTAGGCAGATGATGAGATGATGTGATTTAATTCTGAGCTAAACCATATGTATGTTCCCTTGGTGGAATAATGCCTAAAACCTTCTAATTATGAGAAGACCATTCCCAGTATTGGGACAGTATTGGGCTGACTATACCCCTATGGTTGAAGTGTATGAGCACTGGTACGTTGAGCGACCGTTGTTCTCTCTTCCTGTCTTCTCTTATACAACGTTATTTTTAGTTTAAACAAAAACCGCACACCCCAACAAGATTTCCATCAGAACTGCCTGAATATGTGTTTTTTTTTATTAAATCTCCAAATTACACCGTAGTTTTTGTCGCGTTAAGTTCCCTAGTATAGTGTGAAATGACTGAGATGTGCTATGCAGGGGTTGTCTAATACACGGAAACTGACCGAGCGAACCATCTCAAGCCTCAAGGTGTCTATTCCCGTCAACTGTTATGGGTAGAAATAGAAACCTACTGAAACAAAATTGAAATTTACGAGAAAAAAAAGTGGTGTAAAAAATATGTCAATCGATTCTCCCAGTGATTCTGAACAAACTAGTTTCAGGTTTAGTATGTACCGTAGAACGGGGTTGCTTTGATAAATTTTTTGAGCTTCATGTGTCTTCATCTTATTTATTTTTGATCTTAGATGCTACAACAAAAATCTTTAATAGAAACTGAATTAACAGATATATATAAAATCAAATAGGCAACATAAAAAAAATAACAGAGCATTGTTTTCGAGAAAAAAAAGGAGAAATGTTCCTTATCAAACTTGGACCGTAGACCTTCTACTTTGATGATCTCTGTTCTATCATTGAGTTTCAAAGTAGCCCCAAACGAGAAATCTAAAACTCGTTTTTTTTACATATTCAGGGGTGTCATTTAATATTTTTTATCATCGCCATCTAACATCGCAGACACCTCTATACTGAATGGTAAAATAGGAAAACTGTCGAACGTTCCCTACAATATTAAATTAAAATGCACAAGTTCCATTTTCACACAGATATTTAACCAAATGCAATATTTTTAGTAACTATCAATGTCGCCCCTGTATTTTAAAGTAACCTCGGTTTACCGGTACTAAAACCACAGTGTACCTACTTACTACTTAAGTGGGTCAATGCCCATACATTTGACAGGTCCTATGAAATGTCAAAACTATGAAGGGGCGGAGGTTATGTCCCAAGTATGCAGTATGGTTACTCGGGACATAACTTCCGCCCCCTTCACCCCGCAACCCCCCGCCTGATTGCTCTGCGACAATGTTTTACGTTGACCGACTGTAAGGAGTAAGATATAGGTAGACTGTGCTAAAACTAAGCTTGTATAGATAATGTAACATAACTCACACAAGTAAGGCTGGAGGCGTGCCGTAGCGTGGTGGGCGCGTGCGCAGACAGCAGCGAGCCGGTGGACGCGGCGCCTGATAGCGTGTACGAGCACTGGTACGTTGAGCGACCTCCTCGGGTCCTGTCTTCTCTTATAGCTGTAAGAAAATATAGAGATAAAAACAAAATGTCACACAATGGAACGAATGTATGGGAGAGGTTGGACATACGCAGCTACGAAAAAAAAAGTCGAATTTTGAAAAACTATTAATGCCATCGCATTTAGCTATCAAATGCCGTCAAAACTTGATCTAACAAATTTCTTCTTATCTCTCGTATTTCGGGAGTTATTTGAGAAAATGAGAAATTTTACTACGAAAATGAATATCGAGCTCTATCTGCCGTTTGATTCCGGCCTCGTTTCAAGTTGCGGTCTTTATTATCATAATACACATACCAAAAGCTACATTTACTGCTAAAACACATGGTGCTCTAAACGTGCACTTTCAGACATATAGCTTGATATATTTTTTTGCTGAATCGAGCTTTCTGCCTCCTGAATCTGGTCCTGTTTCAAAATGTTTTTTTTTTATTTGTTTCCTACTACGCCTGCGTTTGGCCGCCATCTCACCTGATGTTAAGCGATGATGCGGTCTACGATGGAGCACGCTTGCCCAGAAGAAACCGATACTCTTTACTATCGTAATACGCATACCAAGAGCTGCATTTAGTGCTTAGACACATGGTGCGCCAATTGTACGCCTCCTGACCTTTTTGATTTATATATTTTTATCAAAAACTATTTTGTCCTTATTATTTTAAGTACATTGGTTTCGTTAGACTTATAATAATTTGACACACATGGACTGTATTGTGGAATAGATATTAAGAGTATCGATAAAAACATAACTTTCCTGAGAACCCAATTAAAGGAGATATTGGTTATTAGGAAAAGTGATTACAGAAATGGTTACTTAATGATTTACACAGAATAACTAATGCAGTAATGAGCACTAACAAACTACTTGTAATAAACCAATTTACCATGCCTCATTAGCAAATAGGACCGTGTAATATTAATCAATCGATGAGGGTACCTGGATAAAATTCGTTTCATTGTGTGTAAGGTTATTGAATCCTAGCCTTGTTTTTACTAATTATTATTATCATTCAATGTGCCAAAAATAATAATTATTATTTGACATGCCCAGCTCACACAAGTGATTCTTGGCGTAAAAGAGGCCTGCACCTTTCTTTCCAGCCGTGCGAGCACGGATCTTTTTATCGTCGAGCCGATTCGAGAAATTTATCTATTCTAAACGTCAAACTTGACATAACTACATAAAATGACATTATTTGTCGTTTTATCTATATCTTATGTCAAATTTGACGTTTAGAATAGATAAATTTCTCGAATTGACTCGATAAAAGATCCGTGCTCGCGGGGCAGTTGCGTGAAATAGTCATCCTCCTGGGTACTTACAATAATACACTGCGATTACCAATCGGTTAGCCAAGCATTGCTAATTATGGATGTAGTACTTCGTGACCGGTATTTTAAGGGGCTTGAGTTGAATAGTTAATATACAACGTGTAACATAATAAACGCAAACTCTGAGAGTAGTTTGTTATGAATCGGCAACTGAATCGATCTCAGCCATTTTTAAAGTGTAGCTTTTTTTTAATTTAGCGTTATCAAATCCTACTTTTAATTGAGGTAAAGAAAATTGCGCCTTATACTAAGGGCTTAAGACTGAATTTTAAATGCAGTTAACAATGAAAAATAATATGAACGCGACTCATTACTGACCGAACTGAAATTAAATAGCCTGGATGTAGGTCTGATCCAAGGCATTTTGGCCAATCCGAAATCGGAGCTATAAAGGTGAACGCACACTTATCCGAGCCGAACGCGTCGAACGAATCGAAGTCAAGGAGGCCTCGCACACATATCCGCACTGAAAGAATCGTCCGCGCCGAAGAAATCGTTTCTGTTTCATTTACGCCTGTCGCACTGTTATTACTCTATTATCAGTGCTTTATTAATGGAAGATGAATGAGCGAGCGCATCGATCGAGTCGACCGCATAAGCCGCGCCGAATCTGATGACGTCATCCGAATTCGTCTAGGATTCTTCCAGGTTCGGACGATTCGATGTGGCAAGTGTGCGAGGTTCCATAAGATTTCATACACAGAATTCTAAAATTCGTTTCGTTCGATGCGTTCGGCTCGGATAAGTGTGCGTTCACCTTTAAGCTGTCAGTGAGTCATCCCATTAAAAGTTACCTCCTTAAGATTCAAGTGATGTTATTTGTAAAAAGGTACGATAGGGTTGACATATCCTCATTTGGGATAAAAACCCTCAATTAAGTAAAATTTCAGTGTGTGTATTATAATTATAACTGAATATTCTAAATGGGATGTTTAAGTGTTGTTTTACTTTATTCCTGTTACAATAATGGTATGATGTGCGCTCCCAAACAGTAACTAAACACATACCTTCAAGCTTCATCCCGCATCCTAAGCACTTGTCGAACCGACACGCGGGACACTTCTTCCTCGTGGTGACGGTAACGGGACAGTTTCCCCCCCTCAAACACATGTAGTTCTTGCGGTTCTGCACTGTGCGTTTAAAGAAACCTTTGCAAGATTCGCACGAGAAGATGCCGTAGTGGAAACCGCTGATTTTGTCGCCGCAGATTGGACATGGACTGTGGGAGAAAATAATAAGAGGGTTATTTTTGTTTTCAATATTAATGGCCAGCTAAATATAATTATTATTCATTTTTGGATCCGTTTATCAGCCTATCGTTAGCCTCAACGAATCAATCATAATGGATACCAGATTGGACCGGTTACCAAACTTGGAATATTCATTGCCCTACAAATATCCCGCGACAAGTGTCGTCAGCGAGACATGACTGACAACAGATCTGATCATATCACGAAAATATCGCGGAAGTAGAATTCTGGCGAATTCACGCGATATCGACGACAGCTGTCACGGGACATTTATTCTTATAATTATAATAAATGAAGAAATTAGTTGTTCGTTTACTAAATTGAGATCTAATATCAGCACAAAGTTAGCTGGACACATGGTAAGCGCTCAAAAAATCTTCTAAAATGAACATTGGTACCCAGAAACAACCTAGTGTCGGGTTACCTGTTAATAAGCTGTTGTCTGCTGATCCCCTGGTGGTGATGCAGCCTGTCTTCTGGCGCGTCGGGCTCGTCGTCATGCGTTCCATCATAAGCCGCCGCCGCCTCGCGGTACATCACTTGCGGGTGACGACCCTATTATTACAATAAATATAAAGTTAGGATTTCAATGTTGAATTAATTACATAAACATTAGTAATAACGTCTCACGCAGCTAAATATTAAGAGTGAGAGCGCTCTGTGGACGCTGCAACTTTAGTCCGGGTTATTTATTTGTTAGTGTTTGGGGAAACTAGTAGGTACACACATCAAAAAAAGTTTGCGATCACTAGCATAAGCTGATATAATTTTTTAAATTGAACTTTATCAAGAAAAATTCTTTGTTGTGTGTTTTCTTTAACCGGTTGCGTACCGCCCGTCGTCCCAGGACGACACTTAATTGTCTTATCTATTGTGTCTATAATTACGGTGATTGAGAGTTTAAATAGAAATACCCAGTTTGAAATTAAAAAATAAAACTATTTCTTTCTTCTAACTTTTTTGATGTGTTTATGCTATTATTACTGTTCTATATTAACTATTATTATAAGTTTAGTAGGTACCTGTACTGGCGAGTGCGTGGGTGAGAACTCGGAGCTGTACGAGTAGCAAGAAGAATGCGACGCATCGCTGTTGTTGCGAGATAACGACGGAGTGTAGTGTCGAGATGCTCGCGGACTCGCCGATGGACTGCTGTATACACTGCAAACAAAATAAACGGAATAAGTACATCGATCGTTCTGGCAAAGTAACCTACCCTCCCTTTTACCCCTTTCTTTCTTGAAGGTGAGTAATGGATATTTCAAGAGAATTAACAGCAGCATCTTTCTTTGAGCTAACAATGACATACTAAGAACACCATAATGGTATGTCGTCATGTCAAACGGTCTAGCCCAAAACCAGTCAGCAGAATGATTTAAATTGACATAATCAATAACGTTAATTCGTTCCGATTGAGTTCCTACGGTGGTGACGATATCTGCTTTCATCTTTCGTAAGACCTCCCATTTCCAAGCCTCGGATATGGCAATTATTCTTGACGAATGTTCATTATATACTTCTATGAGCTTCGTGTCAATGAAAGCTATCACGGGTAGAGCACGTCTGCTAGCCGTGTGAACATTGTGAAGCTGATAAGTTACCTGTGTGTATACATGGAGTGGACGGCAGAGTCTGTGCTGGCACTGGACTGCACGCGCGGCAGTCGCCCCAGTAGTGGTGAGCCGTGTAGCGCACCAATCAGCTTGTCCATGCCCACTGACTGCTCGCATTTTAATTCTGTGGAAGAAATTATTCTACAGTTAATATGTGAAGTCGTGATTAGGTACTTTCTGCTTTGAACACAATGATATTATGTACAAAAAAGAGGTTTGGACAGTAACTTTATCTTCTCTCGTGTCAGAGAAGATGATAAAATTACTGTCCAAATTATGTTTATCTCCCAGTGATACTGAATAATAATGACTCACAGCCGTTGCACCAATTTGCTTGCTCAGCGTTGTGATACCCACTTTTTGAGTTGGACCGTTTTCTATTTGACTCTGGTAGGCTCAGTTAGTTTCGGTACCTATTCGGTCAGGGGACAAAGGCAAGATGCACTTCAGAGGTCCGCGAATCCAACATAACCAAGGTAGAAAAAGGATATCGTAAAGAACGGCAAGATGCACTGCGTCTTCACAGTACATAAGAATGTTTAATATAGTATATATCCTCACCCGATAACTGCGTCTCCTTCTTGATGGTTAGGTTCTGCACCTGGTCAAGCCCCGTATGTGGCATAGGGGCAGAGCCCTGGTCGCTGAGCGCCAGAGATTTGGCACTGCTGGTCGGTGAAGACGGCCGCCTCGCTAGAGATAGCGAGGTACCATCTGTTAGCACTGATATCTGGAAAAAGAGAAGGAAAAGTTAGTATTTGTGTCTTCCGAAAGTGATATTGGGCGAATTTCGTCCGGGGTTTTCCAACATCTACTCAATTCTTGCGTAGTTGCATTTTTTGGCACAGTGACAGATTTCGGTTTAGAAAAACTTGTAGGATTCATGTGCTCATTTCATGTCATTTCATCATGTGCTGAATGTGTTACATTGACATAGAGCAATGTTCAGATGCTGCTTTTCAGCCACCTATTCATGAAACCCGTGCCACTGTATACAACGCGGGAACAAATATAATAGGTACGTGAGAATAAACTTAGGTTCCTAGACTGCATATCGCTCTTTTGACGCCAAAGCCAGTAGCGGATTAACCCTGCCAGAGTCCCGAGGCGGCTATAAATTCGGAGGCCCCCCCAGTGGCGTAGCTATATGGTAAAGGGCCCTGGAGTAGTAAATAAACTAACCAGGGGGCTTAGTTTATTTACCAGTGCCAGTGTCACGTCCCTTAACAATGACGTGACTAATCGCCGACTTGACGGTGACGTGACTGATGTGTGTGAGTGTAGGTACCCTTATTTGGGATTTGACTGAGGGGAGGACTCCCCGAGATTTGGAGGTCCCCCTGGATCCGAGGCCCGGGGCGGACCGCCCCCACCGCCCTCCCCCTTCGTCTGCCACTGGCCAATCCACAACACTCCTTACTTCTACCAAACCGGCGTTACTGACCCTGTTCATGCTGAGGCTCCTTTGGTGCGGCTGCAGCGGCGCGCTGTACTTGAGGTCCAGCACGCGTTCATCCACGCTCTGGAAACCCTCGCTTTTGAGGGGCTCCGTCTTGATGCTGACATTACGGAGAGTGTCGATCGAGTCTCTAGACGATTGGAGGTCCAGGGAGCTGCTGTTTTCGTCTGTGGAATGATTGGAAAATAATGTTAATTTGTGAATGATTGTACTGTTTAGCAAGCCTGCAAAAAGGAGCCAGAATCAGTTCAGCTCCTTCAGAATCATTTTAAGGGTAAGCAGTGTCTACAATACATGTGTGACGCCAACTGGGACATAATACATTAGCGATTGATACAACATAACATCAAGCTTGTATTCCCCGAAGGGTTGGGCAGAAATGCATAGGTACTGTATACCCTCATTTCGCCGCTGTGTTTAAGTCCCATGTAATAAGGGGCGAGCCTATTGCCATCAACCGGGCACAAATCCAGACAGCCACTGAGAAATTCCACACAGAAAAACTCATTAACACTTTACCGAGCCTGGGGATCGAAGCCAAGACCTCGCGCTCAGCACTTGCGCTTGCTACCACTATACCAACGAGGCAGTCAAATGAGGCGATTGAAACAAATGTGTAAGGCATGTTTCACACGGGCATACCACAACACACCACAACCACAAAGACAACACGTGGGCAGGCACTAATTTGTCTGAAAATGAATAGTTTAATTTATGCGGATCACATTTTGTCGCCAAAGCTGCAGCAACAATATTCATACGGAACCACTGCTTGACCACTTTTTGTCGCAGCGATGTGGTGTGGATATGGTACGTGTGAATTCTTACTTAACCCTTTATAAAGGTTGCCTTATAAGGCAGAAGATTTTAGGAAAAGTAAATAACAAAGAATTTGGCAATTTTTTACAAAACAATAAAAAAAAGAAAAAAAATATTTAGGTGTCATTTTATTTTTATTAAAGAAAATAGGAAATAAATGTAATATTGCCAGGTTTAAAAATAAAAATATAACAAGGAGGCTTTCGAGATATCTTCCAAAAAAGTTGGTGGCGGAAATATTGCCACTGCCGAATAAAGGGTTAATATTTGCGTGTGTGGCTCATTCTTCTTTCTCTACTCCGTGGGCTCATTATACATGTCAGCGATTTTTGGTATCATTTGTTTCAATCGAATAACAGTCGCAGTTCGCGTCGCTCTTGTAGCTTCCGCCTCAATGTCACACAATAATCGTAGACACTGCTATCTACTACTAAAAATATCCCGTCTTGTACGAAGTATACTGACCATTATTAACGCTGGTGTCTATAACCATCTCTGAGTCGGAGAGCTCTCCTTCCCAGGACATGGGTCGTTCGCGCTCGTTGCTGGCTACTTCGCAGTGTGCGCCGCTGGATGAACGCTTCTTCTTGTTACGCATGTTCACCTGTAATACAAGATTGTCTTTGTTATTGACAAGTTTAAGATAGCACACCGGCACCGCTTCAGTTCTCGCGTCCTGTAAAGGCCTAGTCATAATAGTGAAGGTTCTTTATCGTTTCGAATTTTCTTATGTAAATTGTTGGTTCTGAGAAAGTGTCGAAATGAACCAGGGAAGAAATTTCGGAAGATGTACGGAAATGTAGGGCGTACAGTACGCGTAAAATAAATTTGCCTCTCTGAAACCAGGCTTTGGGCGTTCTATTACTCAATAGGCATGTTGACAGCATCAATAAATTGCAAATGTAATTAGTATACCAGTTAGAGTTTTGAAAAATAATGGACACGTATTTTTTCTTTTGTTAAATCTATGAATATTTGGAAAGATAAAACGCATCAAAACTCGAGAGTGGGGGCTTGTGACGTCAGAAGCAAGTAAAAATTGTACTAGCTTGTGACGTTTCGCCAATTTTAAAAGTGTTGTATCTTCGTCAATTTTGGTTTACGTAACAAAAGAAAAAATACGGGTCAAATAATTTTTGATAATCTAACTGACGGACTAATTAGATTTTTTCAATCAAATACCCTATTCAGAGGGGCAAAGTTATTTGGTACGCGTTAAATAACTTTGAAGCTCTGAAACAGGATTTCCGTTCTGTTCCTCACTTCAGAGAGGCAAAGGTATTTTACGCGTACTGTACTCGTAATCTGCTTTGCATGTCATTGTATATTATTTCCCAATCTCTTGAAAATTATCCAGTCTCTTGTATTTCCAATAATACAGCATGACTGGGGGCCAATTCTACTAACAGAAACTTTTATCAATTGCAACTTAATCGTTCATTCAGACAGTTTTCGTTTACGAAAACGGTCAAAATGTTTGGTTTTGTTTTGGTTGTCAAACAATTTGATAGTTTTTGTAAACGAAAACTATCTGAATGAATGATTAAATTGCAATTAATAAAAGTTTCTGTTAGTAGAATTGGGCTCCTGGTTAGTCACTTTACATCCGAAAACGATGAACTCTGATCATCATTCTGTACAACTTTTAACTATGGGATAAATTCTGAATTCGTGAAGAGAAAATCAGCTGTTCCATACCTTTTGTTAAGCAACATTGATTATTTTGTTATATTTCTTGTTATACATAGTAAAAGTTGTACAGAATGATCAGCATAGTTTTCGGATTTAAAGTGACTAACCAATCATGCTGTAGGTATTAAAGTCTTTGTTTATTGCTAACCGAGACCAATTGTTGTACGAAGAGAAGCATCTCCAGACGATATCGTAGTTATCCAATTTAGCGATGGGCGATTATTACTAAAACTAATCGACTTAGTCGATTGTTCAGTCCAGTCGATAAAAGTCGATAACAATTGATGTTAGTCGATTGTTATCGACTAACGGCGCGCAGCAGGCGACAATCACTGATACGGTTACCGTATCAACTTTAACTCATATTCATATTCATTTATTTGCATTCCACATGGTAAAAAGATGTTAACAAAAGGCTTAGAGCTAAGAGCCGTTGTAGACAATGTAGACCCTGTCAGGGCACAGCAAAATTTGTAATTAGATACATAGCTATTAGGTACTTAATGTTAAAAAGCTAAACATTAAAAAAAAAATTATGAAAACAAAACAATTACATTCGCATAAAATAATAATAACAATAACATAAATAATTCTAATATTTGGTAAGCAGGTAGCTAATTTCTTAAAATACTAATAATACGTTTACAAGTAACTAACTAACAATAACTACTAATTTGTATTCAATTGTGGCGCAGCGCACGTATTACTATACTCGTACTACTAAATAAGTAATTACTAAAAGGTGGTGCGTGCGCCGTGCGCTGCCGCTGCGCCACAATTCAATAGATAAAATTGCGGCGCAGCGCACGTACTACTATATTCGTACTACTAAATAAGTAATTACAATTGACGCAACATCGTCCCGCACCCGCGCGGTCTCTCGCACTGCTCGCACACCGCACGCAGTCGCACACCGCAGGTCAACGCATACGCATGCAGTGTACGTAAATTTAGTAGTTCGTCGATTGTTATTCGAATAATTGTGGCGAGGAACTACTAAATCGACAATCGAATGCGCAACAGTACAATTTTCGATTCAGTCGATTGTTTTTTTTGCAACAATCGCCCATCGCTAATCCAATTACGAAGTGGACATACTCCATGTAGTGCAATCTGTGCAATAGCTACATGAACCCGCATCGCTTGAAGATCAGTTGATCAGTTCACTTTGCGACGCTTTAGAGCAAACACTGACTGATTGTATCCGTCAGTCAGATGTCTGGAGCATTATCGATATGCAGAGTGGTTCCAAGCCAAGAAGTGCTAACCCCTCTGTTCCAGGTGTGATACAAAGGTAACTAAGGGATTATGTCATGAAATGGGTCGCATGCATCTTCTAATTTAACGTTAATAAAAACAAACTGATCAGAATTAATAACAAAAATACTGCCATCAAAAAGCCGTTTGCCAAACGTGGTAAGTAGGTATGGCATATTATCCCTTATAGGTCGATCGGTGGTAGAATGGATTAGGCGACGTCGATCGAAGTTTCTACTACACCAATCGATTGACTAAACGTCGACCGATGTCGTTCGATTGCATAGATCTATTGGTGTGGTAACACTCTTACGATCATAGATACATTCACATACATAATCAGCCCATTATTGTCCCACTGCTGGGCACGGGCCTCTTCTGATAATGAGAAGGGTTTAGGCCTTAATGCACCACGCTGGCCTGGTGCGGGTTGGCGGACACACACTCCATCGAGAACATTCGCTAGGTGGTAGGATCTATACGGTCCGCCTGGCTAGCTACCACCCTCACATTAAAGTCCGGCGCCAAGCAGTTTACTGTGTTCCGTCGTGTATATGTGAGAGCCAGAGGGGTATAGGGGAATCCGTCTATATCTCTGTTACTTGGATTCGTGTGCTCCATCTTAGACCCTGTCTGCGCTTACTATCAGGTGCAACGAAGGTCAAAGGCGACCAAATCAAGTAATAATAAAAAAAAAACATATGTGCTCTCTCAGTTGTGCAGGTTTCCTCACGATGTTTTTCTTCACCGTTAACGCAAGTGATAATCAAATTCAGACCCTCACATGAATTCGAAAAGTCAGAGATGCCGGCCGGGTTTGACCTCGGACGCTCCTACATGGAAGACAACCCCGTTCAACCGCTAGGCTATCACTGCTCTCTCCTACGATCGCTCGTTATTTATTATAGCAAATAAACCCATATTTAGCAGTGTTTACAAGCTACGGCCGTTTTTCGACAGCCTGAAGATAATAATGTACTGTACTAAACTTACCTCGTACTGATGCTGTGTAAAGTCGATCTTAGAGATTTCGGCGTCAGTGGAGTCTTCATCATGAGGCTCTGAAGACACACTGATGCGTACGCCGCTCGAACTGTACGAGAACTGACCTGGAAGACAAGGTTAAAAGTTATTGCTTTGGAAATTCGTATCCTCCAAAAAAATGCGCAGGCGCATACTGTTAATAATGCGCACGCCATATTACCAAGAAATTTATTCAAGCTTATGCCTATAAAACGTGCAGCGCTTTCAAAAGTTCCTTGCAAGAGACACTGGTATTCCAAGAATGCTCGTTTCGAAACACGCGTAGCCGCTAAAAGTATTATTTCCGACATAGCATATGATAGAACAAAACAATTTCTTCTCAGAGCTACTAAGATAGGAAATCGCCATCTAGTCTTTAACATTACATTGACTTGTAAAAGTGTCTGGTAACAAATTATATTCATATTTTGTAAATTATATTTACTAAAAATAAACGTAATTTAAATATCATTTATCAATTCGTAGAGGTTGTACAAGGGTTGCGATACATGCAGCTGTGAATCCCGCGACCCCGGCCAAGGGTCAGGAGAAGGAACACCGTGGGTTTTTAGCCGGTAAGAGTCCGGCTAACGCTTCGCCTTCCCCAGGCAAAGGGAATCCAAGAGGATTTTCAGAAGATAAAAAAAAATGGATTGTAAAAGACGTCTAGAGGGTTATGTTAGGTGGATGTGAAATACAAGGAATTTATTTCCAAAAAAAATACATTCGGTTTTTTCCCCTTGGTTCCCCAACAATGGGAAAACAACCCAAAATATTTTTTCAAGCAGTTAATATTAATATCCTATTTCTGAAAACATAGTGAAAGCCTTGCCAAGGTTAAGGAAAAGAGGAATAAAACAACCGCATTGAATTCGGTTCATCTGTTTGGAGCTACGATGCCACAGACAAAAAGAAAGAAACTTATAACTACCTTCTTATTGCGTCAGGGGTTTTAAACAAATTGAACGATTTAAAAATACCGGGTGTAAGCGATGCTGTACCGAGCATCCAGCTCGTTATTCTGAATTAAAAATAAGTGGGTTTTTTTTTTCTCGGAATTTTCCGTATTCACTAGAAACTAATATATTTCCTTAGCCTATATTTTATTGTACATCAATTAAAGTTTTGAAAGGTCAATAAACTGCGTGTAAAGGACAGGTTACCTAAAATTTACAAAGTGCATTATGCAGTACACATTGCATCCATGGATTTTCAATTCATAATAATTTCTGAAGTGAAAATCCATGGAAAAATATAATTGAAATCTTCCGAATTAATCGATTTATAAAAAAAAACATTTCATTGTTGCAACATGCTGTGTGTGCTTACACAATTAGTCATTTTACACCAGACAAATATAAAATTACTTAGTGAAAAGAAGAATCGGAAAAGTCGGAAAATTTCGAGCAAACTTTCTAATTATTTTCAATTCAGAATACTGAACTGAATGCTGTGTATTGCAGATTTCGGTACACCCTCCCTTACACCTGGTATTAACGCCAGTGGTGAAGAAGAAACATTAACACAGCAAACTACTACGGTTTAGCAAAAAAAAATAACTTTATTAAGCGCCAGACGAGACTTCAGCGAAGGACCGCAAATCCGATTTAAAAATCACTTACTCCACTTGAAAAATAAGCAATCAGGACGTTCGGTTTAAGTGGAGTCGAAAGCGGAAAAAATATGAAAAAAATGCGGCAGGCGAATGAGGGAGAGGCTTTACCTGCCTGCTCTTAATGCGGATAATGTAACTTTCTGCGATCGTTTAATCAAATGAAAATTGTTAGACTGACGTTTTTAATTTGCTATACATTCACAGGAGCTTGAGACAAAATGTAAACAAAATACTACCCACTCTAAAATTATCGCTATTGCATTTCTTATAATTGACACCTCCGAACAAAGGAATTATATGAAAAGTGGGTAGTTGTTTGTTGACATTTTATCTCATGCTCTAACCTTTTGACCGTCACGGACGTCTATGAACGTCAAATTAAAACGTGCTCACGACGCCTCCGACGGCATGGCACGTCGAAAACACCACTATTTTACAGTTCAAAAGTTTGACGTCCATGGACGTCCGTGGCGGTCAAAAGGTTAATGAATATGGTATAAGTATTCTTAATTTGCATTGCGTCCGGCACTAGACGGACGCAATAATCCTAACTAATATCCTAATCCTAACTAATATTATAGATGCGAAAGTAAGTTTGTTTGTTTGTTACCTTTTCACGCAATTTCAATTCTGAAATTTTGCATATACGTTGTCAGGTGTACAGAAACGGACATAGGGTACTTCATCCCGAATAAAAGTCCTGTTCCCGAGGAAAACAACAATAACGTTAATAGATGGCGCCACGTGTCTCACGTTCGAATCATAATTGAATTATATTATTATAGAACTTTACTAAACTTTAGTAGTGTGTTGATTGTCAAATTCTAAATTAACGCGAGCGAAGCCGCGGGCAAAAGCTAGTATTAATATAAATAATACAATAATAAGACGGAATATGACTTTTCTGTGTTCAATAATCTTTTCATTATGACTATTGACATGTGGTGAAATGCAAATGTTAGCTATTGAATAATTATGAGACCGAATTAGTTTAATGAACAGTTAATGATAGGTTGAAGAAATACCCCCTAAGTATTTTAAATTATAAGCTTTTTACTCCATTTCTTATCGCAGAGCAATTTCATGATATTTCAACGTAAACATTATCCAAAAATATACTGGTTGGGACCATTTTGTTTCTTTTTTTTAGGGTTCCGTACCCAAAACGGGACCCTATTACTAAGACTCCGCTGTCCATCCGTCCGTCTGTCACCAGGCTGTATCTCATGAACCGTGATAGTTAGACAGTTGAAATTTTCATAGATGATGTATTTCTGTTGCCGCTATAACAACAAATACTAAAAAACAGAATAAAATAAATATTTAAGGGGGCTCCCATACAACAGACGTGATTTTTTTGCCGTTTTTATAGATAATGGTACGAAACCCTTCGTGCGCGAGTCCGACTCACACTTGGCCGGATTTTTTAATAAAAACAAAATTATAACTTAAAAGATATTTTCTTAATTTTACTTGTATATTAATATGCCTTTTCTAATTCCATTTATTTAGCACGGTTTCGAGTTATTCGAAGAAATACAGGCATAACGCTAAACGCATTTGGACATAAACAGAGTTCAAGCAGTTCCCCCCGTAGCGGGTTCAATGACCCCGCTATCACCGCTTTTTATTATAATAATATTGCGTGACGCGAATCACATATTATTTCGCCTGGCTTTACTCGTATTAACTATACGAAACGACAAATACATTTAAAAAAAACCTGTAAAATAACTTTTCTGTATTCGCAATGAGTTCTCAATGTACCTAAATAGTACAGAGATTGTACTCATGTGTTAATTTACTTAAATTGAATTTAGTAATCTAAATTCTATAATATTATAAATGCGAAAGTAAGCTTGTTTGTTTGTTACCTTTTCACGCCTAAACCACTGAACCGATCATCCTGAAATTTTGCATAATTATACGTTTTCAGGTGTACAGAAACGGACATAGGGTATCCTTTCATCCCGAAAAAAAGTACTGTTCCCGAGGAAAACAACAATAACGATAATAGATGGCGCCACGACGTGTCTTTCGAATCATGATTGAATTATATTATTATGGTGATATTACACGGTTCAACCAAATTACCAAATTGATTCACTTTGGTTGAAAGATGCAAAAATGAAAGCATATGCTAGATCAATGATATTGAATGATTCACCTTTATGTTTACATGGTTTTTGGTTGTTTCATCCAAATTGAAAGACAGAAGTGAACAGTGTAATATCACCATTATGGAAACTTTAGTAGTGTGTTAAGAGTTGTTTAACGCGAGCGAAGCCGCGGGCAAAAGCTAGTTATAAATACAAACAAAACAAATTGAATACTACACACAATTATTTACATAATATTGAAAAAAACATTCGCACTCGGAAAGCATGTTATGTTTGTACTGTGAATCGATGTCACGTATTGATAATATTATAATTAGAATAAAATCGTGATATCTGTATTATCGCAAGACACGCACTCGTTTATCACTATGAGGTAAGCAGTGCCCTAGCACGTGATGATATGGAAAACAAAAACAAAAGAATAAGGGACTAATCACATTAACCCTTTAACCGCCCCAGTCGGATAAATCCGACATAAAATTTCATGTCCATTTTGCCCACGTCGGTTATGTGTTCATCCGTTTCTATCCATATAAAGGTAAATAAAATTGTCGGATGTATCCGACTGGGGCGGTTAAAGGGTTAATCAGCATCTATTCGCAAAATGCTGGATGGTTTTAGACACACTTATCCGTATCGCCTGTGAGATCGTGTGCAAAAGAAACTTTATAGAATGCCTGAGCCTGCTGAAGCATGCGAGAGCTGAATCTTGGCGAAAAGGTAAAAGCAGTTCGTACAAAATGCCCATTTTCTATGAGGGAAATTAAATGCGTATTGATGCAGATAAGTGTGTTTAGTCCCTCAATATATTGATTAAACATGTTTTTAAGCTGCCCGAGGGAACTATTGGTGACAAACACGCCTGCCAATCTGCTCCTTGGTTTGATTTCCAGGGTGTATGACTATTGGGATGAACTGTTAGGCCGAAAAGACACTGCAGGCTCAGCGACTTCCACTTACAGCAACTTGGTAGCGCGGGCACCAAGCAGTTCTGCCGATCCCTATACCTACTTATATGCCTTTCTTTTCCTCGTTAGACACAATTACTCAATTGTGACTGATAATTGGCCATTTTAGGCTCTTCTCTCGTCCTCAGTCCCCTATCCCATTTAAATGGGACTGAACACCTTTATAGACGACATGCACCAGGCACCACCATCTACCCCTTTGCGGTATACGTGGCATCTACTTTATAGTTTGATCGTTAGTGTTGTGCAATCGATATTGTGTAGTTACTATATATTATCGAAACATCACAATAACTGTCAAAAAACTAAAATCTATCGTTTGAGTTCAAAGTTCAAAGGTCAATTCGAAGTTCAAACTATGAACTTAAACTTACTCAGATTGTTAATTAATGTTTTTAGCATGTGCATACTTATCACAATATTGGCAAAAGTGAGAAATGCAAAACAGCTGATACGGTTGCGTTTTTGTGTACAGGTGATATTTATTTGCAAATCACTTAACGATAAGATATTTATAAAAGTAATCTGCAAAAAGTAATGGAAAAGTTTTTATTATTATTGTGTAAACAGAAAGTTCAACGCCTTTAATCGGAAAGTTTAGTCGCAAGAAGAGCGAATTAAATTGATTAACTCGAAAACAAATACTTAGATGTGATGTACTCACTTGATAGTCTTGATACATAGATCAATCAGAAGGTAGTAATACAATAAATGTTATTTATTAATAAGGATTTATTTTTGTCATTATACCTAAGTGTGATGGTAATTTTCATTGTTTACTTCATCTTCTTCTTATATCTCGCACAAGCTAATCGAGAATAGCTCAAATCTTGGTGATAGATCAGTAGCCATTCAGCATGGTTAGTAGCGAGGCTGACTGCCCAGGGTGCGCCTAACGTACATGAAGTATCGCATGGAGGCTCTTATAAGTCACCTTTACAAATTAATGTAATGATATGAGTGAAGCCTATTTTCAAACTACTAAATATGTCGAATCCACAAATACACACCCTATTCGGAATGCCCAACATACTTATTTACCTATTTATTAAGTTATTTACCTATTTATTAAGTTATTTACCTATTTATTAAGTTATTTACCTATTTATTAAGTTATTTACCTATTATTATTGTATATGGTTTTTTTTATTGACTAATTAAAATATTCTGAACTGGAAGACCAAGGCAGGTTTTAACAAAAGCCATTGTGAAATTGTGTGTAGAAGTCAAGAACCTTACCGTTACTTGTCTCCGGGCCCGACATGCTGATAGTGGTGACAGACACGTGTCCCCCCTCCACCTTCACCGCGTCGCCCTCACTGCTCATCGCGGTACTCATCACCATCCAACCCTCACACCATCACCACACTGATTATCGATATTCTTGTCCTAATCGATTTCACTTCACTACACTATTTAGCACCACACAAAAAAAATGTTCGTCTATGGTAAATTCATAGAAAAATATTGTTCGAAAATTTTCAAAAACTATTTTGTCTTTTCCGCATAATGTTTCAGTACAAAAATATTTCTAAACGTTTCATCATCTTGCGTCGCCGCTCATTTTTAAGGCAACTTTTGGATTCAGTCTTGCAGTGTCCGTGTTCCTTTTACATATTTTCTTTACTGAATGTTCTTCGAAAGACCAGGATGTTCGCTTTAAAGCCAGATATGGATGCGGAGGATTACAGCCAGATGATAAAACCAGCATCTTGGGTAACCTGTAACAAAAATAAACAAGAGTTAGTTGTTTGCATTCTCTCTATCAATGAACATATGAAAAATATTAACACTGACCCAGGCAAGGTATGAAAAAATAATGAGACTTCAATTGAAATATCGCAAAATGCTTTAAAATAATAAAACAAAATAAAATCGAGGCCAAAACCACGAAGCTCTATTCCGCGCGTTGCTCAGTTCGAATTTGGAATAAAGTGTCGGACGTTTCGAAACAGTGTTTGTGTACACGCACGAGACGTGGACGCGTCGCGCGGCCTTGCGAGCGCACCCAGTGCTGCGCGATAGCGTGCGGTATTATTATCGATACGCCACTCGACCCCTCGTGTCATTGGCATTCTGTTTACGAGGGCGAAGCTCGGTCGCGATAGCGACGGAACGCGTCACTTACTGAATGAATTGCCGTTTTCGACAATGCAACGTGATTTTTTATAAGATCACCTTCACATTGTTCTTAACAATAACGATGCTGATTAACTAATGGAACGATAAATAAGCCGTAATTGATAACGGTTAACGGCTTATCATTAGCAAATTACAGGAAATACACACATTTAATCAGTATTAAATACCTGTCACTATTGTTTGGATTACACGGTTAGTTATCGATAAAACCAGTCACTAGCACAATTCAAAGAAGGGAGTGGGGGAGGGGCGTTGTGCGGCCTTCACGGAGCCGGTTGTAGCGACCGGCCGGCCGCGAGCATTTCGCCTTTCGCGCGCAGGACTGGTCCGCCGCTCCCAATACCAAGCCACGGCAACACACTCGATAATGTGTGAGATGAGTGTATTATGTACCAAGTTGAGTAATTAAATACGAAACCTATTGCATGCGAATGCATTACAGACACACATGAGTCACCATTTACCGTTGAAATGAAAGTCAACTCGATGCTGTATTGCTCACTATCCATTCAACTTCATAAATCATTCGTATAGAATGTCGAAACGTTTATTTGATACACATATACATATGCAGGGATAGATATCAGTCACTACCGTCTGGCGGGCCAATTAGCGTCCAATAAAGTCCCTTGCCCCCAGACATTTCTCAGTTATCGCTATCAGACACTCAGACAGGCTGCAGTGTTAGTCGCCTTGGCAACGCAATTAACCGCCAATTACACAATGTATAGCTTGTCTAGGTTGCACCATTAGCGTAGTGTTTAGAAACAGTTACTGTCATACCCCTTTATTATTATTCAAGCCTGCTTATTATTTACCTAACGTTTATTTATTACAAAAGACTGCAATAACCAGCGTTTGTGTACTGTATTTATCAAACTCAAGACAAAGAAAACATGAACTTCAAAAAAATCGTCTTTATCTTAATCTATAGCGTTTGACGTCTATCTTGTTCTATTATTAAATTCAGTTGCGATCAAAAACGTTGCATCTCTTTCTTTTGGATAGTCAAGTAGTATTCCAGAGCGAGACGAGTATAAATTTTGTGTCCTAATAAAAGGAGTTCATCCGCACGCAAGATGGCGTCATCGTGGCCTAGACAAGGCCGAGCGGTCATTTGTACGATACGCCAGACGAGCTGCTTTGTCTGCCTCCTATTTATGGATTATATTTTCAACGCAATGTGGCGGATTTTTACAAGGTACGGTATTTATTTCTCCTGAAATATAACCGGAAATGTAACACAGTGCGTTTACAACCACTTCGTTTTAAATTGATTGACATGAAAAAATAAAAAATGTGTTTTCCCTAATATCCTGACCAGGATTTTCCGCGTTCAGACCGGTTTGAAATGTTCAGTAAATACATTGGCGTAGAACGAGTTTCGTAATATTGCATAAGTAACTAAAGATATCATGCACCAAGCTGAGATAATGATAATACTTTGACAGAAATATGCAGGCATTTAGCGCGGCTGTATAAGCTGACATCAGTTGCCCAACGCGAGGCAGTTAGTGGTTGCTGAAATACTTAAGTAACGAGGAAAAACGGTTGCGCATCAGGTTACTCGGAATGGTATTTATAGGCTCGGCAAGTGATGTCCTTGCTTTGTTGTAGTAAGCTATCGATAAGGCTACGTGAGACGAGGCGTCGACCGATAATTATCTTAAGGTCACAGCACTATCTGTGACGTAGACAAATTACCACGCATTTTGATAGTGATGGATGGGACCTACCCATACAGGTGTACATTTATTTCAATAATCACGTTCGCATACAATCTGAAACTGATAAAGTTTGATGGTCTGCACAATATTTGCATTTATTTTAGTTTATAAACTACTTGTATGAAATCAAAATTCAAAGCTCTAAGGTATTGAAAAAAAGTCTTCTAAGTAGCTAACTTCTCAGCTTCGAAAATAAAATGAGGTTAACAGGAGTAAAATTTATAAAGGGTGCGATTGTTTGCCCTAGCATTCACACTTTATAATACAAATAAGACCTATATTTTTCACGCCACCACTCATACAGTCCAAACAATAATACACAGCCTAAAAGACGAGCGAATCGTGACAAAGCACTTCTAGTGACGTTACGAATACCGTTGAGGAAAATTGTGAACGTTAATTTCCTACATCCTTGACCTCGATGGAGTGAGGTCGTCTTCGAGGGCGACGCACCCTATCGCCCACGTCGACTGAAATAGAAGAGGTTAATACCCCCTAGCACGCTCCTATTGCGAACAAAGAACTACAGGGTGAAGATGTGATGGTAATTATGATTATGGACTTTTAATTAAACATACATTTATTAAATATCTTAATTAAATTACTTAGATTGGTACGCAATCTGTTTACAACGTTTTCATACATTTGAACGAGGAACAGAATATTTATCATAATTTGAGACTCGGCTACAGCAAATAACTTGATCAGAAAAAGTCGAAAATAAAATTAATATTAGGTATAACAATTTTGTTTACAAAGTTAATAAACGTCCATTTTGATAGGAAAACGTTTAGGTTTATCTTTTAGATTTGACGGGTCATATCGAAATTGAAAATATATTTCTGCACTCGCAAAAATCAAAAATGTAGAGGATGAGCTGATGATGTTGATAAAAATGTACACCTAAAACTTAGACTGCATTAAAAAAAACCAAAACACATTTATTCACTTAACCAAACACAGCTTTTCAATCCATTATTCATAAACTAGGCAAATACAAGAGTCTAGACTGTAAAAAGCGTGACTGCGTTAGTCATAGAAGAAAGTAACGGAGGTGAATGGCTGATCTTACGGTCGTGTGCCAACGGCCTTCCCTGGTAGCATGCCAACAGGTGTCTTCCGTAATAATCGCTCGGAATATGGTATTACGTACATTTTGAGTTAATGACTTTGATAGTGTACGTCTTCACCTTTTCATTTTGTTTTGACGGTCATAACCGATTGGAAAAGTACCCGATCAATGACGATTGATTCGCCCGATGACAATTTGGGACCTAATATACGAATACAACTTATTGTCATTGGAAGGAGCTGGGAGAAGGACGTTATCGACCGATAGTATCGATAATTAGGCAACGGCCCATCCCTAGTTGAATGCCAAAAGGCCGCGAATTTCTGTCTGGTATATTTATTTAATTTTTTTTCACCAATCATTACGGTCATGATCGGTCTTTGAAGTTACCAATCTTTTGGGAATTTTACATTGCGCTGGAGCCAAAAATGGTTGTAGATGGAAATAAATGGGAGTGCTCAGACCTTTGCTAGTGTCAACGACATCCTAGTGACGTGCCAACAGGTGGAATTTGAGAGACGTAATTTTTTTCTCGTATCGATATTTATGAAATAATTAAGGTTTTTTTCGTATTTTAGCTAGCATATTACAATGTATTTCATTTCAATGGTTACAAGATTATGTAATATTTTTTTATAGGTTGCTGTATAGCTTAAATTACTGGATTGTTGATAAAGTAGGTATACGTTCAAAAATTACTCCAGTTTTGAGCTTTTGTTCTCTACCATACGGCATTAATTAAAAACTAAGTCATAAGTACCTATACCTACCTTTGTATCCGGACCCAGACGTCCGGACATTATAATTTTTTATAAGATGCAAATATCACTGTTAATTATATCACTATCCACTGTCTGGACTCCATACATGTGTAAGTAAACTTAAGATTTATGATCAAATCAGAAGCTCAAGAGTTGTCAAAACTATACTTAAAGCACCAAAAACCTTGGTAGTGAATTTGGCGCTTAAGATCTATCTCTTTTACAAGAAGAGCTACTGGCTCTTCTAAAAAATCTGAATTATTTTTTGGAACAGGATACATTGGGAATTCGTGCAGTTTTCCTGCTTCAAAGAAATGCCTGAATTACTGTATAATGGAGCTCAAATCCGAGATCCAGCGCGTCATCGGTGAGATACAGCCACATCTCTGTGAAAAAGTCATGGAAAATTTCATGAAAAGAGTAATGGCCTGTCATCAGAGCCGTGGGGGCCATTTGCCAGATATTTTATTAAATACGTAATCGGAACATGTCTTCTTTACAATCCAATAAAAATATCACAACTCTCTAAAAAAATAAGTGTTTTTATTTTAAAATGAAAAAGTGCACTCATACTGAGACACCCTACTAATACGGCCAATACGAGTTCTGATTTACACAACTTGAGACAATGGTGCCGATTCTCTTGTTCACCAATTATACTAAAATTAGAGAATTGCTATCTTTTACTAACAGATAGCGCGAAAAAAGGACGTTAATAGACAACAACTAAGTTAGAGATGTCAAATTAGTTTACGCCTTGAACTTCGCCGTGTTTTTAGTCGACACGTTTTAAATGTCGTCTAAATTTGTATGGAAATTTTAGTTCAACTAAATTTGACAGCTCTTATTTACGTCTGTCTCTTTCTTATTCGATCAGACTGAAAAAGATGGCAATAGCCTAAATTAAATTTAGTTTGTGCTTAAGAGAATCGGCACCAATGTCTGTCATAAATATAAATATGGCTGGTGGTTTATTGATTGCAGTCAAAGGTCATGCCCTCCGTCTGGTGGCATGCCAACAGGTGGCTTTTAGCGTACTACCGCCAAATTGATATTTATGAACATTTCCGTCTGTCTGGCGATCGTCTCTCCCTATCCCTACTATGTGTACGTCTGTCTTGTTTCTAGCTAAGCTTTATTTTTTATCAATGTGGGCACTTGAACGTTATTTTTATACTTATTGTTTTTTTATCCTTCTACGAGTGCAGTTGAATGTGAAATGTTAACTTAAAAATAAGGACACTTCTTTAAACCAGACCATCAACAGGACGATCTTTTTTTCTAAATGTTTTTGTTTTTCTTTACCTTGATCGTTTTTTATAAAGTATAGGTACTGTTATACTTAAAAAGCCATGCCAATACCTAGATTTGGTACTGGAATCAGTATCTGTTTGCCAGCTAATCTGCAAACCATAAGGTGGATTCAGGATGACTCACGTTACACCGAGCCGTGTCCGGGCCGAGACTGGGCTGGAGCTCAGTTTTGTACCGAAGCAGGAGCTCCGTTACTTCCGGGCTGGTCACTGACCAGGGGGCTTACCATGACCTCTTAAAGCAGGGCAGAAGTTGCCTGGATGTTGAACTGCCCTGCTTTTTTGTACCATGACATCGTTAGAGCAGGCCTGCGGCAGGCCTGCTACGTTGACGTTTACGAAATCCGTTCACCTGTTTTTTTTGTATAGACTTTTCGTACCATGAACAAGCTTATCCGTTCAACTTGGTTGAATAGTCGTTCACCTTTTGTACTGTCATGGTACGATTTTTAGCGATTCAGAAGCAGGCCTGCTTTTGAACGGATATTGACTGGCTGGCATTTGAACGTTTTCATAAGACGTCATGGTAAGCCCCCAGCACTGAGCAACAGGGGCCTTGCTTCGGTAAAAAATATGTGCAACGCTGAGTTCCAGCCCGGTCTAGGCCCGGACACGGCTCGGTGTAATGCGAGTCATCCTTTAATATGTACTTATGTGAAGGTACAATTTCACAGGCCGTGCATGACTTCAAATGTTAACGCAGATATCCCAACTATCCCATCATCTCCCTGCCCTTATCCTACTCTAAGTGGGGTCGACACAAGTATTTATTCCTCATCCATTCTCCTTTATCAGCCGTCATCGCAATACTCACTCCTTTCTTACCCTTAATATCCTTCAATATCCCAACTACCACGGAATAAGATGTAGTGTAGAGTCTTTTCTATTCTAATAATGCAACCGGCGATAAAAAAACACAATGAATTCATTCACTGATAAGCTCTGGACTACGAGTATAATATAAACACAACTGTATACTAGTACTTCCGTAAGTACCTACGTGTGTATATTGTTACAGGTTTTACGTCATAGCAGCTGTCCAAACTACATGAGCAATACAGAGTTCAGAGTAAAACTACAATAAGCAATTATATTCATGCTATTTTTGTCGAGGTCACAGCCTAGTATTTTCCCTCCAGTTCTTTTCCGAATTTAATCTTATAACGAATCTTATCGCTCAAAGACCCCCGAACATAGATGTACTTATTATCTATTCTGTGATATATTACATTCGCCATTTTGGGACGATCACAGTTGTGACTAACGTAGCTAAAATTAAATACCAATATACCACTTCTCTCAAGTTACGTCATTCATCTTGAAAGTACAGGATCAAGTATCATCATCATCCGAAAGACGTCCACTACGTATCGTCGTTCGGGAGTGAAAACCTCGGGAATGTAATTTGCTCATTTTTCTTTTATCACGATGTTTAGGGACTATATCTTATAAGAGAGCCGCTCTATGTGAAATTAGATTATAGGCACTGAAACTAGCCTTTATTGGGTACATAAAATTCGTAATAAATATAATTGACTAGCTTTTGCCCGCGAGTTATTCCGCGTGAAAGCCCACAGGAACCGTACAATGACCAACGGTCCTGTGCTTCTCGCATCCAGCGGATTCCCGTGACCTTCACCAGGTCATCAGTCCACCTTTTGGGGGGCCTACCCACGGTGCGCCTTCCGGTACAGAATCAAGTACATATCTCGTAAGTATTAGACATTTACTGTAGCGGAAACAAAATATCCAATTTTGTTGATCGAAAAACTTAGGAAAGGTTCCAGATAATTATGGAGCTCAGAGGAAAATCTTTTAACAGACAAACAAGGATTTCAAATAAAGTTTTTAAGATATCAATCTGTACTACAAATCATATACTTGGCCGCTCATCTCTAGACAAGAAGAGGGCAAGCTAGGGTCAGTGCAAAATACACGTAACATCATATTTCAAACATGGAACATGCCTGGAGCGCATAAGCGTCGACGTCGACCTAAACTGTAATGAAATGAAAGATCTCATAGAACACGGATGAATGTAAATATGAGGAACATATCGCAAAAGTAACTTAGTTTTACTATTTTCTCTCCATTTTATTAGAATTCTTGAATTAAATCACTCAGTAATTCTAATCAACTGCATTTGGCTCAATCTCCAAAATAAAAATTGATCGCTCTGGTCTCTAAAACAAACCTAAATATTTCCAAAACTGTTAAAATCGAGGCCAATATAAAAATAGGCTTCTTTTCAAAATAAAAATACGGAACACAATCAATATCATCATCATCTGCCTAGCCTTTTCCCAACTATGTTGGGGTCGGCTTCCAGTCGAACCGGATGCAGCTGAATATCAGTATTTTACATGGAGCGACTGCCTATCAGACCTCCACAACCCAGTAACTGGGTAATACGATACTCTTGGTAAGACTGACTGGAACACAATCAATATCAATACATAAAATGCGTCAGAGAGGTCAACCAAATACGCTGATTTTGGAGATCATCCCATTTATGATAAAGTATTTTTGTTCGTACCACCAGGCCACCAGGCCCAGGCACCGGGCCAGCGTGGTAGACTAAGGCTTAAACCCTTCTCATTCTGAGAAGAGTCCCGTGCCCAGCAGTGGGACAGTAACGGGCAGGTTATGCTTACGCTTATATTTTTGTTTGAGGAGGGAACTGGAATTCTGAGCGCAATTAATAGTGATCGCAAACAGTCTAGTACTAGTATATTAATACAGTAAATGAAATACCTGTTTCTGAGACTAGAACAGGAGTACATATTCAAAATACAGTCAGAGCCAGGGCCCAATTTAGGGGGTTGCAACAGGGGCTTTAGTCTGGGGGGCTCCAAAAGAGAGGGGCTCCCACAATAAGTTTTTGATGTTTTTTAGACAAGAAAAATCTGACAAAGATGAGAAAGTTCACAATCACGAGATACTTTTTTTTCGTATATTCCCAGTTGCCCCCACATGGATTGCCCCACGGGGGCAATTTGGAATAAAATCACATCGGAAAAGTCTTCCGCGAACCCCCTCATCGCAGCTGTAAGACAGACAGCGATGAGCGGGGTTGGCGATCCACGCCGCAATGTACAGCGAATTGAAGTGGGGGCAATAACTTCCCAGTTCCCACCCGGTGAAAACTGGGAATTGTATTCCCAATTGCCCCCGGGGGCAATCCATGTGGGGGCAACTGGGAATTACACGCTTTTTTTTAAACATTTTAATCGGCCATCACTTCTTCGCTGCCCCAGGGCCTTAAAACCTTTAAGTCTGGCCCTGGTCAGACTGAAGAAATTCCATGTGCTCTGAAACGAGAACGTCCACACAATCACACCGTAAATTAACAAGATAATCCAGTATTCAATTAAAAAAGCTTCACTTCTTTTTTCTCAACCCCTCTCCACAAAACCACAAAGTTAAATCATTCATGAAGTGTTGTGTTGCACACAATTAAACGGTAAATCTAGAATTACCGCGGGCAAGACAAGTTACTACATATTGAGGAGGCTGGGTCATAAATAACGTGGACTCTGACAGCATATCTATTGTCTCTCGTTAGCTAACGAACCAATGGCGTGGTTACAATTTATTGGAAATTTATTTGTAGTTTGTAAGCTGCTGCATATTCTAATATTTAATTACATTCCCCATTTCCTCATTCTCCTCGCGAGCTTTTGATTTGACAAGTATATGTTCATAATGCATACGCAATCTGAATGTTTATTTATTGCAAAATAGCTTGTTTTAAAAAGGTCGTACTTCATTAGACACACTGCCTGATTAATCTTAGAGGCTAAATAGACTGAAGCCTGGGGGCGCAACGAGAAGGTTCGGGCGGCCAGCGCAGCGTCGGACGAAAATGATTTTAAAAGGCTCATTTCAAATAACTTTAGCAGCCCAGCTTTAGCAAAAACGAAACCAGGGTCAACCACACCATAGGGCGAAAGGAGGGGCTGACCTTGGCCTTTAAAAATTATTCAAGTTTTGGGTAGTAAACCTTATATTGGGGGAATAGAAGACTGAAGAAAAGAATGGGGGCGCAAAGCTTTTATATTACCACAGGGGCGGCTCAAACCTTAATTCAGGCTGTGATTATGAAACTTGTAAGTTGTAACCGTATTTAACGTCAAACTCCTCACATAAAAAAGGTGTTTAAGCCCTGTTTAGTCTTAACAACTGTTGAACACGATTTTTTGGTAAGAAATATGTTTATACTCAAAATAGCACAAACTTGCTGAAGAATGAGAGAATGAGGAAAATATATTACGGACACCAGTCTGGTTGTCGATTGTTATCTTTCAGGAATATAATTGACAAGTTAACAATCCCCTGTCTCTATTACAAACATTACGACAAACGAAAATACAGTCGCCTTTTGGATAAATATTACATATCATATCAGTACGCATTATATTTCTGAAAATCTTTTTCATATTATGATTCCAGGATTCCAAAATCAACAGCGATTTACCTATTTATTATGTAGTCCGTGGTAGCGACTAATGATCGGTTCTTATGATTTACCGAGCTATATCGGTATAAAATAAGACTCTTGCACCTTTAGCAGTTGTCATAAAGCAAAGACCTCATAGTTTTACATACTAGACTTCCATCGTTTCTATACGTTAGGCTACTATTACAGGTTCTTCTTCTCTCGTGTCAGCACGAGCTATACGAAAATAGCTCATGATGTGGTGAAAAGATTAGCCAGTCAGCAAGGTTGGTAGCGGGGCTGACTGCCCAGAGTGCGCCGGACGTACTGAAGTATCGTCATTCGTGGAGGCTCTTTTCATGCACCACCATACTATTACAGGTAAAATTAGCTTACGAGTCTATTTACATGCCAGGTTTTACAATAAAAAAATGCTACCATTAGTAAACAAAAAGATTAGTTATTGCCTATAAGAACCGGGCATTAGTCGAAAATCAAGGACCGAGGCGTTCGTTAACTTTATTATTATTAATAGATGGCCACAGATGAACATAGCGCTGAACATAGGCATCCTAAAGATTTTCATAACGAACCATTCCGAGTCGCTTAGATCGAACCCACACGATACCCCAAATACGAGAGGTTCTGCCACTCCTCTACAGCCGACACTACTTGTTCAAAAGTAGATAAAATCTAGCACAATCTTAACTGTAAATACCTTAGAAATATTTAGATCCTAGACAATTTTCCGTGGAGCAACGCTAGTTAAGTAATGCGATAATAATGTCGGCGGCGAGGCGGCGCGCGCTCAAGTAAACGTTGTACACCTTGATACTAACTACGAGTTATGTTATTGCGGTCGCACAGATTTGTTACTGTGAGTCTGTAATGTTGATTATATTTGTAAAATTGAGTAGTGTATTAACAGCTGGCAAAATAACTAAAAAGGGTTGGTCCACAAGCTAAGTTTTACTGTCGACAATAAATATATTGCTCCACCTTAGCAAAAGTTAAGTACGGTCTAAAAGGCCAGCGAAAGCTGCCAAAAGTGTAAAACATAATTGAATTATTTTAAAATAAAAAGTTGTGAAGGTTTTTTTTTGTTTCTTGAAAAGCTCCATTTGTTACGAAAATCATCCACTTGGATTACGTTAATATTAGTACGACGGCCATTTTTTTATTTTAATTTCTTGGTTAAAGTTACAAAAAAATAAAAAAAAACACTAAATAAAAATTGCCACTTCCAAAAAACATTTTCACAGACCAAGAAGGTCGCATTCACGAATGCTCCAATTTTAAAAAGTCATCATTTCTCGTGACAGTCTCAATAAGGCCAAGGTCTGTTCGTCTGGCCGTACGCAAATATCTGGAGCTAGCGACCTCGGCGTTCTATCACTGGCTATGTATTAAATGTATCAAACATAATTTTGCAACGTCATTAGTTGTTTGGGTTTCCCAACGATAATACGTTAGGAAAAGAAACAAATCAAATAATGGATTCAGTACACAATGCCAAGCGCTGGCAATGTTCCATTCAACGTAGTGAGGTGAGGAGAAATTGCTAATTCAACGTAACATAACGCCTGTCCCCCGAAGGATTGGGCAGAGGTGTGTAGTACCTACACCCTCAGGTTGCCAATTGCCATCAATCGGGCACATATCCTCAAAATTACTCCGGGTTCCTACTGAGAAATTCCACAGAGAAAAACCTAATATCACTTTGCCCGACTTGGGGATCGAACCCTCACGTTCAGCAGTCACGCTTGCGACCACTAGACCGACGAGGCATCTAATTCTAATTCAAGTTATTGACTAAAGGCTCATTTACACGGAGATAGTTTCTCGAAGCGAGTCTCGTGCTATCTCTGTTTTAATCGTAGAGAAAGACAAAGATAGAAAGAATCTCGCTTTGACAAACTATCCTCGTGTAAATCAGCCTTAAGGTATTAAGTACAGATGCCAGTACATCAAGCTACCCGAAACTGTCAAATTATTCCAATAAACCTTGAACCTAATGCTTTTGCGATAAAGATGAGAATCTATTATAGAAATTTGACAGATTATAGTAGCTTTATGTGCTGGCGTCTGTACGTAGCACTTCAAAAATGTTATGAAATTTCTTCTTAAAGAAGTGACTAACGTTTTCTGTTATCAATTCCACTTTATCATCAGACGGTGGGATGAATGTCGATATCATCAGATTATAATAAACATTCCGGTGGATCCTATCATAATCGCTTCGATTCCTCCTACAATTAAACGTAGAATTAATCTTATTATAAACTAGCGACCCGCCCCGGCTTCGCACGTATACGTTTTTAGCTTAAAAGCTTCCTCTTGAATCACTCTATCTATTAAAAAAAACCGCATCAAAATCCGTTGCGTTAAGGATAAATGATATTTATTTCTGTAAATAAACTGTTACAGACACTTTTACAAGTCAATGTAAGTTTTTTTTTTTTAAGACTAGATGGCGTCGGTCGTAGTTTTAAAGATCTAAGCATACATAGGGACAGACAGCGGGAAGTGACTTAGTTTTGTACTATGTAGTAATAAAAATTACATGCTGTTCGTTTGTAAGCAAACCATTTAAGAACGGCGAGTTTTTTTTTTTAAAATGTTGGTCATAGTCCGAATTAGATTTATAAATATGGAAAGAAAAATTGGAAAAGCTGCCGGAAAATTGGCAAATTCGGGCAAAGTGAATGTTATTTTTTCTATGGTTTTTTTTTTTAAAACTAACAACAGAATCACAGTTAAATTGAAAATAAGAACAACTGAAGTTCGCGGAAGGACGGATTTTTTGGACTGTAAAACTACACGGAAAAAGAGGCATAAAGAGGATTTAAAATTTCACGCAAGCGAAGTTGCGGTCAAAAGCTAGTTTAAAATCTACATTTATATTAAGCTTAAGTCCAACACGACAGGTGTTAGGGTCTGGCCATGAGTCAACGTTTAGATTGTCCAAATCATTGATACGTGCGTGACGTAGCAACACATTTTTTTTGCGATATTTTTAGCTTCCTGCCGATTCCGTGAACAATATTGTACACCTTTTGTACTTTGTGCTAATGTAAAGTTATTAGTAGTGAACTGTTACCGCAGAAACTACGGCTAACTGTAAGGAAAGGCAGATTTACAATAATCCAGTAGCTGGTAGCTGGATCCAGCAATGCGATTCACTAACAGACTCATCATAGATGTAAACAACGACGAGTTCACTGATGTTTCATCGTAAAAATCACTTTTAAAAACAATGTTAACAAAACCATATTCGCTAAGCTACGCTCGTCGACGATCTGCCGAACATGAACGGAACTATATTTTAGTTCTATGTCGCGCCGTCGACATCGTTGAGGCGCTACAATCGCGCAGTTATAACTAAAGAATACCGAAATGTTTTCATCAGATGTTTCAACGACGATTTCTTGGTTGTAAAGATGTTTTGCCTTAGTGAATCGCACTCCAGAGCTGAAATCCAGCGCTGGATTGGCACTGGACTGAAGTAAACATGTTTCAGTAGCACTGGATTTAAATAAAATGCTCGTCTAATGTCAACTGGATAGGGACTACTAGATCAATGTAAACCCGCCTTAAGCCGGGTCCGCAGCGCCAATTTTCTAACATGTTATTGTGTTTTTGCGAACAAAACTGTTAGGCCACGCCCCTATTCGGTTAGCAAACAATGTTAAGCCGGGTTCGCAGCGCCAATTTTGCTAACAAAACTGTTAGGCCACGCCCCTATTCGGTTAGCAAACAATGTTATCCTGTTTGCAAACACGAAAACACGGCGCAGCGGATCCAGCTTTATGTTTTAGAATTTTTCTTTCATGGATTTGGTACTAGTATATTATAGTAAGGATTTATTGTTATTATTTATTTATTCTTTTATTATTTTTGCACTAAATTAGTACAGAGGCGGACTTAATGCCCTAGGCATTTTCTACCAGGCGACCAGTCGAGTTAGGGTGATGCAGTGACCATGGTTGGTGCATTGAACAGCATTTCCACACGAGTACATATTTGTACTTAATTTTTTTATGGATCATAATTATTCTCACGTTAGCATAATCATTAGCATAACCGTTTACTAGAGTGGTAATGAGTTATTTTATTATGACTGGCTTGTTTTCTCATTAGAGTCGTTCGTCATTTCATCCCAAGGATTTTTTTACGTCCCATGTGGACGAAATGACGAATCGAATAGGAATGTGATTTTGTTTTCTGCGATTCGTCCGAGCGGTTTTTTATGTAGTTAATTTAATTCATCAAATTAAGATTAGCTAGAAATGTGTTAACTGTTAAGTACATTTTATTGTTTATTTATAATTATATTTTGTATTTGAGGAATAACAATTAACGTGTTTAGGATTTAAAATGATTGGGTAAATAAAAATTCAGAAAATCAAAATTGAATGAAAGTATATTTTATAACATAAATTGTTCTGTTTTGCAAAACCCATTCAGTTTATTTATTTAGTTAACAATGTTGTATCTGACTGTACTTAATCACGACAAGATTTGAGGAAAAAACTAATTGGACGAAACGCAGAACACAAAATAACAATATTATTTAATTCGTCATTTCGTCCGATTCGGACGTTAGATCGTTGGGGGAAATGACGAACGACTCTACATATAAAGATAAATAGTGCATTTGCAGACAGGTCAAATCGGAAAATAATAATTAAAGACTTTTTTTGTAATAATTTTATACTGCTGTTACCAGAAAATATAATTAAGTAAAATACAGTAAGATTCAATAAGTCATAACGGGGCATGCTATCGCCATATGCTTAAATAAATTCAGTGGTCGGTAATATTAATTTAGTTTAGTTAATCTTATGCAAGAACCGCGTTGACAGCAAAGTAACCTTGTCGATACCGCACAGATAAATATAAATCACGGAGAATGGAAATTCTTAGCACAGTTCCTTATGCCGTTACTCTTAGGCATTTTAAAAATAAATAGTTGTCTATGCAACATTCTTCATAAATGGGCTAAGGTATTGAACTAGCGAACTCACACGTTCACACCTGCGTATATGAGGTTAGAGATTGCATTATTTAAGTAATATTATGTACCTACGAAATGTACATGTAAGTACGCCTAAACCTCCGTTTTCTCTTTCCATTCTTACAGTCCAATCAAAGGTTAAGACCACCCACTGTGCATTTTTTAAACGTTTCTACTTTGTTTTTATTTACCGGTTGTATGTACCTACCTACAATAAAGAGTATATAAATCAATAAATTAATATTTCATTTATTTACATTATCCAACTCAAATATCAACACGTATCTGACATAAAACTTGTTAAAAAATCATTTTATCATGGCTCGGAAATAATAATAAAATTAAATTGCGAAGACATAGAACTAATTACGGCAAAAAAACTATTACATGTGATGGAGCACAAATATACAATAATCTACCAAATAATGTAAAGGATAGTAAATCACTTGCAGTGTTTAAAACTAGATTAAAAAAATACATTTTTGATAAAGTTGACTAACTAGATTTGCTCGATCGCTGTATGTTACATTACATAATTATATACATTTAAGCTCATTATTAAGTGAACTATGTATTGTTCTTTATGAGTAATAAATTCGTTAAACCTAAATATGCAAAAAGCATGTAACATCATAAAACTTCGTGTAGACATCGAAACATTGAATGTTACAATATATACATTTTCTTGTCTCTTTCTGTATTGCTTCATTCGTATCATAAAATACGTCTATCGTGTAATCAATTTCAATGTTTTATTTATTGACGTTCGTCAAATGCCATGTCTGTATTTTGACTAAGTATATTGCAATATTTATACCTGCAAAGTGCCAAACATGTCTTGTAATTCAGCCTTCGGTGTCAAACACACTATTTCGTGACTGACACATCATCTAAGATAATAATTAATTTTATATGGATTTAGAATGTAAATTATGTAAATCATCACAATCTTGATTACTTAAATGTTGTTCTCAAAAGAGCATTGAGAATTATTATTACTCTGAATTTGTATTTCGAACTAATTGTGACCAATTAAATAACATTGCACAACGATGCTGCTCGTAAAAAATACACCTTATTCCTAGTAGTTAGATCAGTAATTCGAACGATCCAACTAATAGCATTTTTATTCCCACTAGTTCGACTTTCAAGAGTAATGGAACTACTAGGAAGACTTTCAGTCCATATTCAGGAACATGGACTTTCGATCGTATGTCGGCCTGATTTAACAGCAGTCGTTATATTCATGACCAGCATTACCATCAACAATCCATCATAGTATATTGCTTGGCCGTCGCCAGTCGCCGGAATCCTTTTTTCACTAGGAAGAAATTACCGCTCAAAGAGGCGTAATTTAAACTTTGCAGGCGCTTATTGCTATTATTTTTTACTTCCGTTGTTTTACTTGTAGGAAGCTACGTGTAGGTTAGGTACTACTCGTAGTAAAGCATAATATACCAACAATCCTAATTTAAAAAAAACCGGCAAATAAATCACGTTTGTTGTATGGGAACCCCCTTAAATATTTATTTTATTCTATTTTTTTATTTGTTGTTATAGCGGCAACAGAAATACATCATCTGTGAAAATTTCAACTGTCTAACTATCACGGTTCATGAGATACAGCCTGGTGACAGACGGACAGACGGACAGCGGAGTCAGTAATAGGGTCCCGTTTTACTCTTTGGGTACGGACCCCTAATTACGTTTTTTGGCATTTAATTTATTTTGCAAGCCCTAAAACGGATATCAACCGTGGCTTTAAACATTAACGGCTAGCTAGCTTCGACAAAAACTTACTTGTAATCTTTGAAAAATTTGTTCTTTCTAGCCTTTGCCACATGAGTAGATAAACGTTATCTACTCATGTGCCTTTGCCCAACTACAATACGGCCGACGTATCTTGGCGAGTCTGAAGTTAGTTGTTTGGCTGCGTAATGAATCTTTTAGAAACGGAATTGTGTACTGCGCAGCTAATCAGCTAACTTCAGACTCGCCAAGATACGTCGGCCGTATTGTATGTTGGGGTCAGATTTCAATCTAACCCGATGCAGCTGAATACCAGTATACCACATAATACCACAGAGCGACTACCATCAGATCTGTGCAAACCAGTTACTGGGGCAATGCCGATATCCTAAATTCGGGCTTCTGACTACCCAAATCTTTGAATTTAAAGCAAAAGAATTACCTATCTCCTATGTATGCGCAATATTCCAAAGTATAAAATTCAAAACGCTAGCGAAAAATCAATTAAACAGCACTCAGTCGCAAGACATGGTCAAAAAGCCTAATCACGATCTACTGATTGATCACGAATGTCTTGATTGGGTGTAGTCCTGAAGGATACGTGACTAATCGAGCGCAGGCATAGCTAATCAGAAATTAATCAGTTGATTAGAACGATCTACAATTTGCGTTGAACACATGAGAATTTTGTTTTCTGAGTAATAAGTTCCATGTGAACGTTTAGTTTGTAACATAAAACGTTTAATTTCAAGTTAACAAAGAAAGAAACTCTTTAGGGGTTGATCAAGAAATACGACATTCTAAGGTCCGATTTTTCAATCGTCAGGTAACTTTTATTTAAGGAATAAAGCGCTTATTACACTTAGCTGAATTTAGTCTTCTAAATTCAGAAGCAACTTAAGCAAGTTAGAAAGGCAGGAACCATCCTGACTGGCTAATTAGGGTCCTAACTGTCCTAAATCTTATCACACTTTCCTAAGTCCTAATTTAGAATCCTAAATTCAGAGTAGTGTAATAAGCCTTTTAATATGACAGCTTGACATATTTTCTATACAGAAGTTGTCAAAACGTTAAACTTATTCCCCAGATAAAAGTTGTCTGACGATTGAAAAATCGGCCCTTAAAGTTTAAGTTGTGTTTCATAAGAAAGCCTCGATATTGAACTGAAGAACAAGGTACTGTTGCTTTGGAAAATCAGCAAAAGGCTAGCAATTCTCAGCATAGTCTAATTTTAACCACTTTTAAGTGAAACACTTTTTCAAGAAGTGTTCTGGCTCTTTTGGAACTTAACTTAAGTTATACCTTCGGGAAGCAATCTTAAGCGTGAATTACATAGAGTCTGTCAAGCGAGTCGAGTCCACAACCCTTTTACTGATTTCTTATAATGGCAATACTATGATGTGTCAAACATATTGTCACAAATTCTGTGGTAACCTCGTAATAATCCGGTTTTTGTTAATTTTTTTAATGTTATAATGCCGAAACCTATTAAAAGTAGTGTCAGAAGCTTGTTGTTTACTATGATTAATAAATATAATCATGTACAGAGTGAATCTGACGACGTGTTATCGCAAAAACGACGACTTTTGGATGAAATCGTTTCAACATCAGGTAGGTTGGCAACAACGTGTTGATACTTTTAGCACAATTGTCTAACTTTTTTTATTTTACTGTGATGTGATCACGATTTCCGTTTTGGTTTAGATCCAGACGTCGTGTTCATGACCTTGAAACTTACTGGCGCATCTTTAAGTGAAAACTAATATAAACATTTTTTTCAGCCACCTTGGATGATGAATTAATAAAAAGCACAATTCATAATTTAGTTAAGCAAGTCATAGCCATAGAAGACAATAAAAAAATGAAATCTGAAACAGACTATTTGACAAAAATTGCTGCTATGACAGGTTAGTACACATTTATTGGTTTACCCTGCATTTTCTACATATTATTATGTCATCATAAAATTTGTGCGTTTGATACTGAACTGACATATTGAATTTTCAGATTTAAGTGTGAAAACACTGCGGAGAATTAAAAAAGAAGGTGCTATTAACCAAGGTGAGTGGAACACACCAGGGAAAAAGCGTCCACGACAGCCAACTGTAGCCAACCTGGATAGTTTTGATTTATCAGCCATACGCAATAAAATTAATGATTTTTACTGTGTGAAAAGGCAAGTTCCAACTCTACGAAGTTTGCTTGCAGATTTAAGAGAGTCTATTGGATTTACTGGATGTCATGAAACATTGAGACAATTATTACTCAAAAATGGATTTGAATTCAAAAAAATTAAAAATGAGAGATCTCTTCTTCTTGAAAAGTATGAACTAGCTGCATGGCGACATAGGTATCTCAGAGCTATTGATGAAAAGCGGAAACAAGGAAAATTAATAGTTTACCTCGATGAAACCTATGTCCACTAAAATTATAAAGTTAAAAAATCATGGCAAGGGCCATCAACAAGCGGTGTAATTGATAAAATATCATCAGGCAAAAGACATATTGTTGTTCATGCTGGATCCGAAAAAGGTTTTGTCCCCAATGCTTTATTAGTATTCAGTACTAAATCAAAAATGGCAGATTATCATGATGATATGAACAGAAATAATTTTATGAAATGGTTACGTGAAAAATTAATACCTAATTTAAGTCAGCCCAGTGTCATTGTTATGGACAACGCTAGCTACCATGTAACACAAATAAATAAGCCACCATCTATGAATGATTTAAAGGCTGACATTCAGAAATGGCTAACTGAAAATGGAATCCATTATGAAGAATTTTTCACAAAGGCTGAGCTTATGTGCCTTGTGAATGAAAATAAAACAACTCCAATATATGAAGCTGAAGAATGTTTAAAACAACATGGCCATGAAGTTTTGAAACTTCCACCATATCATTGTGACCTGAACGCTATTGAACTCATATGGAGATTGGCTAAAAGAAAAATAGCCAGCAAAAATTTAGGGATTCCAGGTAATGAAATGGAGAACCTTATAAAAGAATGTTTTAATAGGTAGTGTCACAGCCAATGATTGGAAAAAATGCACAGATCACACTATTAGTGTCGAAAACAAATATAAAGTAAGAGACAGGATATCCGAAATTGAGTTGGAACCTTTCATCATTTCTGTGCGTAATGATGATACTGACAGTGATTTCTCATATGAAGACATTGAATTTCTTGATTCTGATTGTGAAAAATAAATATTTACATTGAAACGCTTTTTTTTTTCAAATATGTTTTTTTTTTATCAAAAAATCAAGTATCAATAAGTTTTCAGCGTGCTATATCAGTGTTGACACCTGAAAGATTTTTGAATTTGCCGCCTTTTTCATGGGACTAGACTCACTTGACAGACTCTAGAAACGGCATAAGCCGCAGGCACGAAAAAAAATTGAAGCGGCACGAAAAATGTATGAAAGTGACGCGCCTGCGCCTTATATGTAATTCAGGGGGCAAATTCAATTAACAAAACTGTTGCCAAACGCAAACGAATCACAACCGTCAGCCTGTTTTTGTTTACGAATACTATCAAAACGATTGGTTTTGTTTTTAATGTCAAAAAAATTGACAACTTTTGAAATTGAAAACTGTCTGAATGAACGGTTCGGCCTTGGTTCCGTTGCGATTTATCAAGATTTATTTTAGGAGAATTGGGCCCCAGGCCTTATACACCAACGTCACATCAGGGATACCGCGTGTAACGTCCTATCAGAAGTGATTATAGTAGTTCACATCGTCAGCAAGTTAACAGCATCAAAGCAAAACTTACTTCACACGAGAGTTTCGCAACGCGGAATCAACGCATCGAGGGCACGCAGGACCGGTACCCACCCACCACTGGTCGGGGAGGTGAGGGTTGGAGGGGGGGTAAATGGGTCGCCGCAGCCGCATTCCGTGGCGGTTGACATTTCACAGGAAAGCAGAACTCAGCGATGGTGTGTTTGTGGGAAACGACGGGTTAAGTTGGGTATGAAATAACGGTTTTGGATATAAGGTAGGTAAGGCAATTAACGCCATCTGTTAAATAACGCCCAAAAGACAGAAAACGTACTTTTATTCGCGTAAGCTACTTGACAGCTCACGCAGACATATAATACACTAATAAGAACACACCTAGCGTGAACGCAAGTCTCTCGTGCCACAATCTTGCCAGTGATGCGTCCTGCTTCAAGGACCGCAGCCATGGATGCCGCTATTATAAAAATTGCTCTGACAAAATTGTTAGTTTTTAGTTGTTCTGTTGTATTTTTCATACACTTTTATATTTCTGTTATAATATAGGTGACTACCCTTCATATTTCGTTAATATTTTTGAGATAATAAACGTAATTTAGTGTAAAAACTTTCGAAATAACAATAACTAATACTCGGACAATAACGCCCATTCAAATGATCATTGGGCGTTATTACCATTCATGGGCGCTATTGGCCTATGGACTTGCGTTTGACCACAGTCTCACCTGATGGTAAGTGACGACGAGGTCGAAGATGGAACGCACTTACTCAGAAAATGCCTATTACTGAATACAGACGCAGGAGTATCAGACCTCATATTATTAAAAGGTAATTCTTGCTCAAGTATAGCCATTGTCATCAATGGTAGGTTAAGGGCGCCATTGCCCACTATCGTTTAAAAACGCCCAATGTAGGTTTAGATTATAATCTTCTTTTTTGAAATAAAACAGTTGTAATACTTTTATTTCTTATAAATTTTAATGTCAGAACTAATTTTTTTGTTAAAAATGATTATCCAAGAGTGTCATGTTACTTTACGCGTGTTAACAAGTTAGATAGTTTTTTTATGTTAAGTGTTGATTTGTTACATTCCTTTTATTTCTATTATAGAAATTTCTATGTGACTTATTATGTTTTGTTAGATTTATAATCCCTATGAATGTATTTTTGCGTCCAGGACATTATTAAGCAAACGGGCGGTAATAAACATATTATTTTTAATAACGCCCAAGACAAGGTTTTTAAAAAGATGTTATTTACATGGAAATCATAAATAGTTACACCACAAAACTAGCATCCTTGGATTATGAAAATCATGTTTAATGTTTTAATCAAATATTTTTTTCCATTTAAATAGTATTTACAGAAAAAAAAATGGTTTTAAGTTAGGTGGGCGTTAATTGCCTGGGCTACCTTACGTAAGGATGGGATGCGCCGAAATTACAAGTCTCGTTTGCTGATGGTTGGTAGACACACGACCAACTTTGAGATATCTGTATGCTTGGAATAAAGAAAATTCTAAGCATCTAGGTAAAGACATTTCTAAAAATAGCTTTATCAATGTGAATAAATAGTTTGTTCCTGTCCCACTTACAATGTTGCATATCAATGACACTCGAAGGTTGTTTCTAGTATTGCTAAACGATTCACCAACGAAATTCTATCAATGTATGAAGATCCGAATAAAAATGCTAACAAATAAGGCTACAATGTTGAATTCACGACTGGATTAGTCACGCAACGCAACAGCCTCACGTAACTAAGTTCACCTGTTTTACAACTGACTTTCAGTACGGAGCAGTCGCCAAAGAAGGCCAAATTATATTTGTGAACGTAAAAAATATCCTTCGCACCAAATGCGTCTAGTCGGACCGGTTCAACCGTCACTGGCAGTTTTCCTGTGCCGAAATTAAAGCAACTTAATTGACGCTCGGAGTTATGAAAAAAAAAACACTCCGGAAATTACAATTCGATGCCTCATGCTGTAAGATTTAGCTAAAGATGACATCCATTGACGCCTTAGTATGATGAACTCGTGTATACCAACCTGTTATACAAGTATTTGAATGTAGTTATAGACTTCTACCGTTGCTTACCTGTGCACTTATGAATCTTTCTCCCTCTCTCAAAATGTTAATTTACGAACGTGTTATCAGCAAAAACAGTTGGCGAATGAGTCAAAGCTGCCTAAGCGGGGTTTGGCGGCTTAAGACCCGTTCCAGACAGAACCCTGCGCTGACTCACACAGTAATGGTTTCTCAGAATCATTCTGAATCGAGGCGAGTTGCGAAACCTGCAAGCAAGGATGTCTCATGGTTTCGGCGCGCAATCACTTACGTGGGAACAGTGGTACATTGGAGAAAGTTCGAGGTTAAAACCATATTGAAAAGAATTGACTGAAATGACCCAGACATTGTTTGGAAAATCGATTGGAACGTAACACAATGTGCTCAACAACGTGGTTTTTAAAATCACTAGTGAATAAAAGACATAACAGAGTCTCTTAAAACTTCTTGTAGCCAACACGAGGCGTGACACCACGTTGAAGACTATAAATTACGCGCAATTAGTGACAGTTGCAACTTGTCACTTACGGTAAAACAGGAATTCGGAACTTGAAACGTTTAAGCATCAGTTGGACGTCACACGAAGACACTTCATGCAATACAGGGTGTTAACGAATTCGTGTAATTCCTTAAAACCACATGATCTAGTACTGGTGTAGACAGGCCCCGCACGGGAAATAGCTTGATTAAAAATAAAAAAATAAAAATTCTTTTTTTTTCATGCGGCTTTGTTACAGATCGTATCTAAACCACCTAATAAGGATTCAGTAAAAAAAATAAGTTTTTTTTTTTGATAATTTTATTTATGTGAACATTTCGATGCCACGCATAAATTAATGAAAGTACGGCGATACGGCTGGCAGGAACGACTAACGCGATATCGCTCTTTGCAGTCAGATAACTCAAGGTTCTAAAAAGACTCAGAAATGGAAAACCAAAAAAAAAAATTGTTTTTTTTTTCGGTTGATTTTCGAAAATTCCCATTTAGGGTTAATCTGTGTCACCAGTAGATCACGTGGTTTGAAGGAATTACACGATTTCGTTAACAACCTGTATATGGCGCAGTTACATAGAATTAATTGATATTTTTGTACCTTTCATATCACTAACAGCGTGCACTTCAAGCAATTCAAGCATTCATTATTAGTTAGTTATTTCAATAAAGCTTTTAGATTTAGTTCCACCGCGATTTACGAATCTTTCAAAGCGATCAAATAGAAATGCTTCGCAATAAGTATCTTTGGTGAGTCACTGACGATGACGAATAAAGCTAAGGCGCCTCATTTGTTGCCTTTATTTCTATATACGGATTTTTTATAGCAGACAATGAAATAATGGTTCACTTACGTGGAAGTAAGGTATCTGCAGAACTACGAGTATATGACTTTAACTTTATCGCTCTAGCATTAATTACGGTTAGGAAAGGTTACTTTATTCATAGAATACAGAAAAAAACAAAAGATGTACGTTGTGTGAGACGCCACATGCGTTGTTCGAATTCAATTTATTTGAAAATTTGGTCGGAAACAGGTTATTCCGTATTCGTTGTTGGACTAGCAACCTGCAATGAAATTGAACATTGGACGCTAAAATATTACTGATGAATGAGACTTAGGTCTTAAGGTGGATTCCTTTTAAATTGCGGTATCATTTTGAATTTTAGCAAATCGATCACAAACACTCTAGCTACGGTAACATACCCTTATTTCAGAGTGAACAAAACCTCAATACTCAATATATTTATTGCACAAAATGTGTTCAACAACGGGGTGTATAAAATCACAAGTAAATAAAATACATTTAAACAGAATCTTTTGAAGCTTCTTGTATCCAACACGAGGCTTGACACCATGTTGAAGACTATAAATTACCTCAGACAGAATCTATTAGCCGTGATGTTTTGTTTCCAAAAGATTCCATTGACAATTTTTGAGAAGCATTCCTTAATCCAACAAACAATGATGCTCAATCCATACAACCAAAGAAAAGGTCGTGAAATGTCTCGGTTCGTAGTGTTTTGAGCACATCAAGGTACCCGAAACTATCAAATTTTCCCAATCAAACTTGAACCTAATGCTTTTGCGATGAAGATGAAAATCTATTAAAGAAATTTGACAGATTTTATGTAGTAGCTTTATGTGCCGTCTGTGCATATACATTCGTTTTTAAAGTGTGAGGTCTGTTCACCGTTCTCCGGTCGGCCAGCATCCCAGCCTTTTACTTTTGTTGCGACATACGCGTCCCGGGGTCAAGTCAACTCAATGCGAACGGTTCAAATTCAAATGTTACTGAATCACCTGTTACTTGTGTTTTGAAATTTTATTAAAATAGCTTCGTAGCTGTTTAATCCAATGGTTTATTAATCCGTAGCTGGGTGAATGTTCGAATTACCTTAACTTTTTTTTTTAACACATCATTGTTCTTATGGTATTCTACTCTCGTGTCAGTACGAGCTATACGAAAATAGCTCATGCTGTGGTGATAAGATTAGCCAGTCAGCAAGGTTGATAGCGGGACTGCGTTTTCTTTGCTGTACAACTATTTAGAGACTACATATGTAGTCTCTAAATAGTTGTACAGCAAAGAAAACTAACTAACAACTAACTAAACTAACTAGTATAATAATATCATTATTTTAGACATCTATTCATAATTTAATTGCTGGGCACTTGTCGATGCCGCGATGTAGCAATCTCCATCTTCCTCTATCCACAGCCAATTCCTTCACTTCTCTGTATGTCATCACTTTTGTCTTTTCTTCAATTGGTATATACTTTGTTCTTGGTCTACCTGGTTTTCTCTTTGCCTTTAATTTACCTTCTATGATCATCATCTGCCTAGCCTTTTCCCAACTATGTTGGGGTCGGCTTCCAGTCGAACCGGATGCAGCTGAATATCAGTATTTTACATGGAGCGACTGCCTATCAGACCTCCACAACCCAGTAACTGGGTAATACGATACTCTTGGTAAGACTGGTTGTCAGACTTTCTGGCTTCTGACCAACAGTAACGACTGTCAAAGATCTACAAATGACAGCCGGGACCAACGGCTTTACGTGCTTTCCGAGGCACGGAGGAAACTCGCTATGGTAAATGGTCACCCATCCACAGACCAACCTCGGCAAGCGTGGCTTAACCCGGAAGATCGGTCTATGCGGCTGTAATTATTTAGCCACGAGCTCCTCCTTCTATGATAATTATATAATTTACCTTCTATGATATTGGTTATAATATAAAGCTGTCGTGTCGCAGTACCTAAATGACAATCATAATCCCTCTTCTTGTTTCTAAATGTTTTATTTTAGATTTTATTATATGTATAGATAATGGCTATTTAATCTATAAATATCAATTTTCTCACTAGAGATATTTTTCCATTAAAGTTTTTTTTTTATAAAAGATTATTGGAACTTCTAACTAAAACCTCACTAATAAATAGAATTAATGTTTTTTTATGGAATTGCTAATTCTAGAATGTTGACACTCCATTTTGTTGCAGTAGTTCACACTTGCAAATTCGTATAACAATTTATCATGATAACGTAGAGGTATTTGGAAGGGTAACCTTGACGCGTGGAGCAGAGCACTAAATCGCGATCTTATGACGTCATGATTTCTATCCTGGGCACGACAGGTAGAAACACTAATTCCACCTGTCATTTTGAACGAGAACTTTCAACGTGTCAAAGGTATGTACGTATGCACGGCTTTTAAACACGACTATCGGTTGGTTCAGGTTCCTGGAATTCCTAGTCTGTTTCAGTCATTATGATTGTGTTTATGTGTTAAGCTGATACATACGATAGCAACTATAAACCCCTCCCACTCAAATCAAACAACAAAATCGGGTTGTAAAGCTTTAAGGTAGATTAAACCTTGTTATAACTGGCAGAACTAAGTTCAGCCGCGGCGTAGTACCTACATGTTACTTCTATGGGATTTCTAAGTAACTTATTTGAAAAATTTCGTTTCACAAAAAAACGACGTTGTATCCTATTGGCACCAACGTAGAAACAAATGGATGTACCTCGGGTCATCGCTCAAACATGTCCCAACTGAATCTATCTTTATAAATAAAAAGAAAAGTCCTGACTGACTGATTGACTGACTCATAAGTCATAACGCCCAGCGCAAACCCTTGGAAACCTAGAATGCTGAAATTTTGCACAGAGGTTCCCTTTATAATGTAGACAAGGAATTAGGAAGGATTTTTCGAAATTCAACCCCTAAGAGAGTTAAATAGGGAATGAAAGTTTGTATGGAAAATCGTCACTTAACGGGTTCAAAATTTCACGCAAGCGAAGGGGCGGGCAAAAGCGTGTAGATTAAAACGCGAAAATGAAGACTAATTTACGGCAACGGGTGCAGAGGAATCTTTGTATGGTGGAAAGCTAAATTAGACATTGTGATGCCGATACAGGATTTAAATTAATTTGTTGGTATTTCTAAGGTTATATGGCGGTGTGTAAACTCAGGACACTTTTTTCGTGAATTTTGTACTTGATCCCTGGTCCATGTGTTTCTATATCCATGCCTGTTGGTAATAGAAAAAACGCGAGTTTATCACGGCTGCCCCATTTCAAAACCTAGTAAGGGACACTTAACAAAAATCGTTATAATGCATAATCTTGCTAACCTAGAAAGTCTCTACCAAATACAAAAACACCAGCGTTGAAAACTCACATAATAAGCAGATATATTTAAGCATCGATACCTAGTAAGTGCCATTCACTGCCTCTGATCATTTTAAAACCTAGTAAGTCACTTTAACCACATGGTTTTTCTTAACATAAATACTTTTCAAAGGCTGACCGATTTAACGTTTATGCGCTCTCCTGTAAAATTTCGTTTGAAGCCCTTACTAGGTTTTGAAATGGGACAGCCGATCATGTTTCGTGGATTGCAAAGGTTATAACGAATTGCAAGATTAATAACCAAATAAAATAACATCTGCGGAACCATAAATTTTATATCGATACCTTATCAAGAGTATCGCGTAACGGTTAGGGAAGCAAAATATCGTATGATCTTGGCTATATCTATGTCGCGTGCGGGAACTGTGTCACAGCACTACCGCTAGGGTCATAGTGATGTGCTCCATTACGCGCGTGAGACTGTCTAGATGTCTATGGTCGTCACAGGCTATATTCTGAACTTGAGATGCATAATAATTTTGAAAGCTTACGAGTATGTACAGAGATTATGATAAACTTTTTTTGCTTTAATTTTGCCAGATAAAGAGTTTTACGTACTTCCAAGTTATTTTACTGTGTTCAAGAAGAAGCAGATTTCTCAAGAAATCTATCTATACATACAGGGAAAGTCGTACTGAATATTAAAGGACGTTATTATTCAGGTCATTTCTGATGGATTTGATTCTGTAATATGGTGTCCGAAACTTAACCATTCTGGAGATATTGAATTTTAAAGATATTTTGAATAAATCCTTTATTTTTTGGCTTTTTTTGGGATTAGAGCTTCTAGGGTCCATTTTTTTTGTATCTTGTTAGAGATGTCAATTAATAAAAATGATTAACAAAAACTGAACCTACTACTAACAGCTTAAAAAGACTGCTCGACAACGGTTACAATTAAAGAATTTTCACTAAGTGTTTTTAACATACAAAAATGTATGGAACTTATTCTGCAAATAATTTTAAAAACTTCTACTTACGTTTCTTTAGCTATTGCAAAAGGTATAAACATCTACTAAGTAAGTTCATAAAATTTAAAAAAAATGTTATTTGAATAGGCCCAAGTGTTGTACTTACACAACATAAAAAATATCTTTAAAATTCAATATCTCCGGTTAAGTTTCGGATACCATATTACGGAATCAAATCCATCAGAAATGACCTGAAAAATAACGTCCTTTAATATTCAGTACGACTTTCCCTGTAACCCTTTATATATTTATTTAAAAGGAGAAACTGACTGACTGACTGATCTATCAACGCAAAGCCTATAACCGTTGGGGTTAGAAACTTAACATTTTGACAGTAGGTTCCTTTTGTGATGTAGGCATCCACTACGAAAGGATTTTTGGAAATTCTACCCACAAGAGGGTGAAATAGTGTAAATCCACTACACTACCACTAGTTTATATGGAAATCCGTCATTTTTGATGTAAGAAGCATGAAATTAATTATTAAGATTTCTGGTAAGAAGTAAACGTAAACGTGTTAGGGCGTTTTTGGAAATTCTACCCCTAAGGAGGTATATTAGTGTTGAAAGTTTGTATGAGAAATCTGGTACTTTTGAAGCGAGAAGCATGGAATTAAATATTTAGGCTCCTGGATAGAAATAAACATACACATGTTTGAGTGTTTTTGGAAATTCTATCCCTAAGGGGTAAAATAGGGGATACAAGTTTTTCAGAAGCTAGAAGCATGAATTAAATAAAAGTTTCCGGTTAGAAATAAATGTAAACGTGTTTTTGAAGATTCTGCCCCTATATGGGTGAAATAAGTCTTGAGAGTTTGGCTTAACGTGGGTTTAAAGCTTCACGCAAGCGAAGGTGCGGGGAAAAGCTAGTAGAATATACGATACAAGCACTAGGTGAGTCAGTATTACTTAAGTTAAATTATCTATAAATAAAAAGAAAAGTCCTGACTGACTGATTGACTGACTCATCAACGACCAGCCCAAAACCTTGGACCTAGAAAGCTGAAATTTTACATAGAGGTTCCCTTTATAACGTAGACAAGGAATAAGGAAGGATTTTTCGAAATTAAACCCCTGACGGAGTTAAATAGGGGATGAAAGTTTGTATGGAAAATCATCTTTTAATGGGTTCAAAATTTCACGCAAGCGAAGCTGCGGGCAAAAGCTAGTTGGACTATAAAATCCAGTAGTTCTATACGCCTATTCAGATCTTTACTACAGATTAAAATAGACCTGTTTCAAATTCAGCAGCCGTTAATGACTAATCATTTCAATACAAAGTTACACCTACCTACCCATTTGTTTTGTTATCTATCCTACACATATAACATTATAGGTATTTACAAATTATGAAATTAAACAATGCAATGCATCATGCCAAGTCATACTTAGCTGATAGGTATGTAGGTACTTACCTACCTATAATTTTGAACGCACATAAGTCCATACGAGGTTATTATAACTTAATTTCCATATAACACGTCATGGCTACATATCAAGGTTATAGGCATAATGTACATTTTGTTGTACAATAGGCACTTACGATACTGGAAGAAAGAATTAGTGTGCTTTTGCTAGGGGCGACTACAGGTTGCCTGGGTGACGTCATTAAACAAAATGGCTGACGAGGAAATTTGAATTTCGAAGTAAAGGATTCGAATACCAGTTGTGTTGATAATAGAACATTGGAGAATGTGAAGTTTAGTTACTTAAAAAGGGTATAACCTTTAAAAGGCTACTGGAAATTTGACGTATTCCTTGCGCTACGTTATGTGGGCCGAAAATGTAACTTTAACCCCCTTTACGTTCTAAATCAATGGATTTCGAGACTTATTGCAATTTTTTATAATATCCAGAAGGGAATTCTGTAACGTAGGTATAGGTATATGTATTATACCCGTATCCCTTTAACGGATATTCCACCATAACATAACGTAGTGTAAGGAATACCCCGAGTTTCCGATAACCCTGTATAAATAAATATATTTTGCCGCTTTGACATGAAGAGATCGATGAAATAGCGAAAAATATAAATAAAGTACCTATATTTAAGTAAATCATCATATCAATCAATCATATCATCGATAATTATATCTTTGATAATTAATATAATTAAATAACAACATTAGTTAGTTCCATTTAAATTGGATTTTGAATTAAGAATCTTTATACTAATCCCTATCCAGTTGATACAGTTGAGGACAACGAGGATGATAATCAATTTAATTAATTAGGGCGTAGTTTGTTGTTTTTTTAATTTTATTTGCAAGTGTTGTTTTTTAAGTTTTTAATCAAGAAGATTTGGGCAAAACTAAATAAAGAACTCTTAATTTATTGTGTTAAAAGTACCAGTTTAATAAGGGTCGGTTGTTTGGTTTAATAATTATCTGATAATTTTCACAAAACATATAATTATCTTGATAATATCGAAACCTCAGTAAATCCCTTCAATATTGAGACAAATTATAAAAGCAAGATAAATGCTAACGACATGACGAAGAATGTCCAAAAGAGAAACAGCCTGATAAAACAACTCAACAAACCCTACAACAAATAAAAAAAAACGAACAAAGAGTACCTCTTTTTGGTACACAATGGAATATGTGCGACGGGCTTTTATATTTATGATGCTTTTATTTACCAAACCAAGCTTTTAACAATCAACTAACTACCCTACTTGATTTGACAAAGCTCAAATGGGGGACAAACTTAAGGGTAAACCATAGGTAATAATCACAAAATGATTTGTAAAAAAATGGAAATACAATAATAAAATATATAATTATCAATATAGTATCTATATTTAAAAAAAGAATCATTCATCACGCAGTGTATAATATTCGACCTCGATGACGTCACAAAGAATAATAACTTCCAAGTTTGAAAATTTCGAACAAAGGCAAAGGGGGCCGAAAAAACTCGTCGGCTTGGTACTCAATGGAACATGGTAGTATAGACGTTACGCGAAGGTCTCTGCTCCCTCGGCAGACGCGCGCTGACTCACGCGGCCGCGCGCTTCCGCCTGATAGCAAGGTCACCGGCCGAGACGCACACTACCAACAACACTCACACAGAGACACATGAAAGTAGTGAGAGTACACTCGCAGCCGAACGCGCCTTTTATTTTTTTGTTCGCTTTGTGCCTAACGTGTGACGCTAACAAACTTGACCTTTGACCTCAGCGATAACAAATCACAACAAGGTAGGAAGTGTAATTGGTTACAATGTGGTATGTTTTTTTTTTTACAGTTCGGAAATGTCAATCCTATGAAATTGATGCGTCATATCAACGTCTCACGAATTCTAGATAAAACACATGGTATTTTTATTACTCAAGATCAGTCTTTTTCTGCAGAATTTACATTTAAAAGATGTTTTTAGTTTGATTGTAAATTATGCAGTCATTTTTATTCAGCCAGCGACGACGGGTATCATCAAACTTGTCGAAGGAATAACAAATTAGGTAAAATTAAACTGGAGGTCGCTAACGTGATCTGCAATTGAAAATACATTTGCGCAGTTTGGTTTTGGGCATACAAGCATTATTTATACATAACTATCGTGAAAAGTTTGTGCAGGTAATAGAATTTATGAATGTAAAGTTTCCGAACAAGAAATGTATTTCCAACAAGCCGAGCTCTTATTCTATATTTAAAAGTTGTTTTTCTGGTTGGTACAGCTGTGCATGGATTGGCTAAAAGTCAATAACATTATGAATAACTCGGCCTGACCGCTAACTGTAAAGTTAATGGTTAATTACTGCAGTAGTTCAGCGATTAATCAATTCCATCCGGCTTAGTACAAACAATGAGCCAGCTAAGATCCTATTTCGACATTTATTTTGCAATTAAACAGGCACTGTTGTCGGAGAACGGTCCGTAGATGCAGACACGATAACAATAACTGTTGCCAAACAACTAGGACCACAATTTATGAACATTAACATAATAATAACATCGTCCGTAATGAATTATAATGTTTTACATTATTCATAGCTATTACTCGTTAAGGTTTATCCATAATTCTCAATGCAAGCTGGCTTAACTAAATTATCAATGCTGGTTTTCCTATATTACTTGTCAAATAATTATTGCGGTTCCCGGATGTCTTTAAACCACCAATTAGGGAGTGAAATGACAAAAATGTGCGTTTTTTTTTAATTGTGCGAAGAGACATCACATAATCTTACTACAGCCGTGTTCAAATTCCTCTTCAATTGCCCTAAAAGTACTTTCTGGCTTCGAATTGTATGCTACATTAATTACATCGACACGAAGTCGAATGCAATACCAATAACTAATTTATATGCAGACAGTTACTCAACGTTCGACTATGCACCCCGTTATACCGTTGTATTAATTAATGTAAATCTAACAGTATACATATAATATTTACTTAATCCGATACCGATCGCCAATACAATTACCACCCACAGACCACTGTGACGAAATCATTAGTGAACGAAGGTGTGTCAGCAGCTCAGCAGTACTTAGTAGTAAGCTACCTTCAAGCAATGCAAATGCAATGCATTTATATGACAATCAAATTGGGCATGTTAATTTATTTTAAAGACACTTTTATTTCCGAATAAATTTCATTGTTTATAAATTGTGTTTTAATTATCAAGGCTTTTGTTTTTAACGTACGTTCATAAGACATTCACTATTTTTAACTGAGGTTACATATTTTAATGATGGCTTACATAAGAGAATTACAATTTAATTAACATAATTATTTCCGACTAGCTGTTGCCCGCAGCTTCGCTTGCGTGAAATTTTACATTATAGAATACACACATTATAGAATTTCTGACCCGTAACCTAAATATTGAATTCCATGTTTCTTACTTCAAAAGTACCAGATTTCTCATACAAACTTACAACACTTGTTTCACCCCCTTAGGGGTTGAATTTGCAAAAACCCTGAAACACGTGTACGTTTATTTCTGACCAGTAACCTAAATATTGAATTCCATGCTTCTTGCTTCAAAATTACCAGATTTCTCATACAAACTTACAACACTTATTTCACCCCCTTAGGGGTTGAATTTCCAAAAACGCTCAAACACGTGTACATTTACTCCTAACCAGAAACCATAATACTTAATTTCATGCTTCTTACTTCAAAAATGACGGACTTGCATACAAACGTTAATCACCCTTTTCACCCCCTTAGGGGTTGAATTTCGGAAAATCCCTTCTTAGTGGATGTTTTCGTCACGTAAGGAACCTACTGTCCAAATTTCATATTTCCAGCTTTAGTGGTTTAGGTTCTGCGTTGATGAATGAAATGTCAGTCAGTACCAGTCTCTTTATATATAAGAAAGATTACGTTTTTCTTTGCTGCTTTTGTTTTATTTAAATTTTTCTTTAGTAAATTCGATTTTCCAATGCACGGCTTTAGTTTTAAAGCAGAAACATAGAACCCAATTATTCAGAAGGAATCGAATGTCTAGCGTCGAATTAACAATACTTACAAGTTGTACATTAATATGCAACTTTTTGTCGGGCGTCGTGTTCGTCGCAGTAGAGTCGTGAGGCCGGCTTTAGTGGCATTCGTAGATCACGATTTGCGAAGCCAGATTGTTACAGATGCTTTACTAAAAGATGCAGTTATTTCTACACGCACATACATTCATATAGCAACCCGCAAGGTCATCTTGAACTTTAAAAGTCTCATCTGTAGACGAAACAACGATAAAATGAACGTGAATACCTATACAAAAAAAAAATGCATTCTAAATCTTTCAGAATGCGCTATTAAATTAGTAATTTCAGATTTTTTATGAGAGCCAGACAGAGAAAAGAATGTTGTGTTTAGTTAATAAAAATTAAATGTTTCAGGAAGTTTGGATTCAGCGAGTGGTGCCTCAGTGAAGATAAAAAAATTGTTTGATAGCGGCGAAAATATCGTGCTAAAAAACGTGATGATAGCAATTAGTTATATCAATTAATGACATCGTTTTTTTCGCTTATTTACACTTAAAAAGCATTTGTTATGAATGTTATGATAAACCCGACCATTACCTACCAAATGTGATTATGAGTTCTGTTATCTTAACGAACACGATATTTGTTTACCTGTCACTTGTAATAATAAAGTTTGCAAATTACTTACTATACCTACGTTTTTTTTAAATTATAAATGCAACTACTTATACCTACGTTACTAGCGACCCGCCCCGGCTGTGCACGGTTGCAACGCAGATTCTCGCTTTTTCTCTACTATATTATGCATGTAATAAACACAGAAATCTTCCCTCTTGAATCATTCTTTCTATTGATGAAAACCGAATCAAAATTCATTGCGTAGCCGTAGTTTATAAGATCTAAACGTACTGATGGCAGGAAGCGACTTTGTTTTATACTATGTAGAGATGAGTAATACAACATAATACAAAAAAATCAAGTTCTTTATCACTGATGGATAGCTTGAATTCTGTATATCTGTGATAAAAGTACACGTTTTAAGTATCTTTTTCATGACGCGTTACTTTTTGCACGTTTTGAAATATGAAACTGCAGATGTTTCCAGCCCAAAGGTGTGTTTATAAAACCAATGCCAGATACATTTCACCATTTGTACAGACACACGTATTTTAGTGGCATACCAAATTGCAGGTACATCACATAATAATAGGTGCCTAGGTTCGTTTTATAACCCGTTAGTTTAATGCATGCGTTACCGAGGCATGAGACAATGCGACTTAAAAATAGAGGCAGGCAAGACCTATTTGTCATTTTGTTAGCATGTCCGTTATCTATGTGCCTACTGTTCACCTACTAGTTTTTTTTATTAAACTAAACAGAATCTAATAGGAAGTCGGAGAACCAAGTAAGAACCTTGGAACTAGAATAACCGCAGTTATGTCTTATTTCTGTTTATTTGGGTACTTTTTAGGTTTACTATTTTTTTATCTTAGCTTGAATGAATATGTTTAAGATTTATAAAATGTCAACATCCGTTAAAAAAATTAGAAGAGCCCAGTTACTTACCATCACAATAGTATAAATCTATCACAATAAGGTGCAATGTTTAGTGTAAACTATAATCGGCGCTACATTCATTGTTGCACCAACACTTGTGTACGCGACTGTCAACACAAACACGGTAGGGGCGGCAGGCGTGAGGGGCAGGGGTGAGCACCCTCCGCGTCACGTGACGAGCGACCTTCAGGCGGCGCACCGACCTTGAGCGGCGCTCGCCCCGCGCGCGGGTCAGAGGTGAATGCACGCGGCCGCGCACCCCGCGCCCCTTGCCCGCCTCTCTACCGAAAACCACCAAACTTTACTACTCACCTCGATCCTATCTACGAATCCATGGCAATGACGAGCCAACCGCCGTCAACCTAGCAGCCACCATCCCGGCCTCGAGCACCTACTCGCCGAGAACAGGTACCAGCGCGACGCGGCACACCTTTCCCATAAAATACAACCGACAAGTTTATTGACATCAAGTCTCACCAACGATTGCGCAAATGTAGCGATCTTTCGTCTACTCGAACACATGCACAGTTTTCGTTCGAATATAAAAACACTTCTCGTACAAAATTATAAAGTCTATTCACTCAATAAATACTTTTTAATAAGAAAACATTGAACACAACGCACCAACTCGAGCGATAGCTACACCATGTCCTCTCACCTCCGCAAAACAAAGCGGAATAAAGTTGTATCGCGCGGCCGAGTGAGCGTGACATCTCGCGACTACTCGCGAGTAGTCGCGAGTCGCAAGCGAGTCGAGGTCGTCAAAACAAAAGGTAAATATTATCGACACCTGGCGGTCACTGAACACAATGGTTGTTTCACACTTTATTATAATCAAATGATTCGTAAATATTGATAATAGATGGCGCTATTAACTGTAGAAACAAAATCATTATAGTTCTATTTGCATTTTCAAACGCCTAATTTTTGTTTAATGAACGGCATTTAACATTCAGATATAAAAAAAAAACTTTTCACGCTTTAACAAGCAAAAATATCGAGGTTTCTAAAGTTACTATATTATTTTTGTCGATAGTAGTAGATAGATGGCTCTGTCGCAATTTCACAAACCGTGTCAATATTGGTGACAATCAAAACTAATTTCAATAGATGGCGCCGTTGTCCGTCGATAGAAATCACAACTCAGAACTTGAAAATTTTAAAACAAAATAACAGTAAATTAGTATAATTTTATTCTTAGTAAGTATCAATTTGTGATCATGTCAGTTGATTTTTTAGATGCTTAGTAATGCCACAATGCTGCTGAAACTTGATTTTCCTAATAGTCGAAAACTAAATAAAATAAATTCTACTTCAGTAATCAACGTAATTTGATCTTGTCTTGAATTTAGTAATGTAAGTATCAATAAAATGATTACTATTATTAATTTATCATAGGTTTTATTATATTTTGAAAAAGGACAGCAAGCAATGTTTTGGTCAATCAAATCAAAACCAAAATTAAATATCAAACAACAAATCAAATAATATAATAAGCTTTTAGCAACATTTTTATTTCAATTGTACTAAACTAATTTTAGTATTTAGTTGACAAGTTTTAAGTCTTTAGTATTTTCTATTAGATCTGTGCTGTACTCTGTCTGTGCCTGATGCCTGAGCGTGACATAAACTGACATTCACCTGACATTTGATTTGTATTAATTCGTTTGAAACAGCTGTGGACAATCGTCAACCAAGAATATTTTATTTACAATTACAAATAAAAATAATTCGTTGAGTTGGTTAAATGTCTAATTAACTTTTCTATTTATAACTAGCATCGTTAATTATATTTTATAGTCACTTTGGTAGTTTATCCATAACAAATCAGTTCGAAAATGAGTCATTAATTAAACAGTGTAATTTTGCGCTCTTATTTAACTCAAGGCTGCGGTAATAAAGAAACGTTTTAGTGAATATAATGTGTGGTTCGACATAATGGTGGAAGATAATGACCGCGGTTATGGGAGGACCGCTAACAAGAGCACATTGTTGAAGATTGTAATACTAGGGGAAGGTGGAGTTGGGAAGTCATGTTTGATGAGCAGGTTTATATCGAATCACTTCGATGATCATAGCTTTCACACCATAGGCGTCGAGTTTATGAACAAGACTATTGAAGTGAATGGCAAACAGTACACATTACAGGTAACTTTTATTATTAAAACAGTAAACTTCAAACATTTTTAAGGAAACTAACACATTGTTGATATTGTATAGCCGCCTTCAAGGTTACAAGGTTACTTACCAAAGTTTAACTTCAGTTGTAAGGTTTTAAAACATTTCAGTCAAGGAGCTATTAAGAAATTTGTTCTTACCACCCAAAGGTTATTTTCCTGCTTGTTTAGGTTGTTTACCTTGAACGAATAAATCATATTTTAATTATGTTGGTACACACGGCTACACTTCAAGCTATGCAAAACCAGTATAAGCTGACGGTTACTTGTGCGAAAAGATTATACAAAGCGACGCCAAGATAAACTGGTTTTGTATAGCTTGATGTGTAGCCGTGTGTACTATGAAGTTTTGGCATTTGAATATTTGTGAAGCATATTAATTATAGAAAACAATGTAATAGGCAAATGCGTCTGTACCTATGAGTGTTGTAAAAGGAGAATAAGGAATAATCTTAAGAGACACGGCACCAGCAACCATTGTTCTGCCATAGCAATATTTTGTGACCATCAAGCTGCCTTCCAAGCGTGACCATTATGGCTATATCACATATCGTCACCCTCCGCGCTAACTGTCGTATCTAGCAATTGATAATTTTTCAGTAGTTGCGTTAGCTGTGGCTTTATTAATGAATTAATAACTTTTTTAAATTGCTCTTGGCTTGGTTAGTAGTTGCCCTAAAGCCCTAAGGTATCTATTTATTTATTTCTATTCATTTGAAGCAGATACGTCACTCTCGGAGAATTTCTCTGAAAAATTATCAATTGCTAGTTACGACAGTTAGCGCGGAGGGTGACGATATGATCTCTCAATGGCAAAAGGGAATATTGAGTTCATGTTCAGCAAAGATGTTTAAAGGCTGATGAAACTTTGCTAATAAATATGTATAACTTTAAAAATTCAAATGTATCTGTTTCTTAAAGAAGGTATTGTTTGATTCAATGTCAAGCTCATAAGTCCTCTAAATAAATATATTTCTGCGAGATGTGGGTTGTACTCAATGGTACAATGAGGTCAGATTTAAACTCAAAGTCATAACTGTTAGATCGACCTGGCCTTCAGATTTATCTAAAGAAATAATAATGAAGTTGCTTTTTTTGCTACTACATTATATGCAATTTATAAAAGACTTGCCCCTGTGATTTTTTTTCCTGTTTTAGTGTATTCTTTGCTCTGTTTTTTTTTCCTTCATTCATAAAACAAATTCTACGCCTGTAATTTGTTGAGTTGAACTCTGTTCTCTCCGTTCGTAAATTGTACCCATAAGGAGACTGTTATCGAAAAAACGTAAACTGTATCATCAAAAACCGTAAAATAGCTATAGGGAACATATTTGTTTTTTAAAAAATATTTTGTTATTCTTTGTTTGGTAATGTATTGTAGAGAAACTTCAGGAATCAACATACGGTGAAAAGGGTATAACCAATCCATACTTCAGTACTTTTAAATTAGTACCTATAAGAAATACTTAACTATTACTTTACTAGTTTAAAATGTAAGTAATTATGAGTATTAAATTAACATTCAATTTTCATAACTTGTTGCACTTAAATAAAAATAAAAGCAAAAAAGATGAGGCTAATTATTATGATGTGCCCAATTATTTAATAAATAAAAAAAGGATTCAGATTCTTTGTTTAAGTTATCCTTAACCATAACTGTCACCTTCAACATCAAGGTTAAACAATAAATTAGTTTGTTTAAAGCTAACTTACATAAAAAATTACTAGGCAGAATAACTGAATATAAAAATGGGTTTGTATTGTAGGTATTTGTAAGTAGGTATTTGAATATTGAAGCATTTTTTTTACAAAATGTTTAGACAGTTATGGAGGTATGTTATTTTATTGCTAATCATTTACCAAAGTTATACATATACAGCCTAGAAAAATATTTTTGGTATGAATGAAGAATTTTTATAACATACCCACTTAAATAAAATATTCTTAACATTTACTAAAAACATTTATTTTATTTCATTTCTTAGGCCGGCCTTATACAGCTGGAATATCTCTCTGAATATATAATCTTCGTTGCAATCCATTGCTTGCTTAGTTTACTTTAAACCTGTGGGCACACCCGCAGCTAGTCGACTTCTGCAAATTTTACGAACTTGGCAAGCAATAGACTGCCATTAAGAATCTGACCGGACCAGTAAGTGTGAGGCCAGCCTTATAAATTATAGAATATAGCTCCTGGGCTATACTATATCTATACTACTTCTTTAAAAAACAAAGATAAGTGAAACCGAAAAACATATTTGAAAATATGTATAATATTTTTTGTAGTTTAGCCACACATTAGAAAGGCATAAATTGTAACCAAGAGGAATCTATCAAGGTGAACCAGTGCAGAAAAATCAGTTAACAGGTGTTTAAGAATAATAAAGTAATTCAATGATAAGAAATATCTGATAACAAAGTTGTAAAGGTCTTTCTGTGCAAAAATTATTTAAGACCGACCACACATTGTAATATATTTCAGACGCGTGCGCGAAGCTCCTCAAGGCCCGCATGCTGCCGGATCCGTCAAATACTGACAGTGTGGGGATCTAGTACAAAATCTATGAGCAGAGTGTCTTCCGACGCTTAGTAGAAATATTCTGATAGAATTTTTCGTATAACGTGCAGCCAGGCTTATTTTTGGTTAAAGATACATTTTAATTTTGAGAGTACTTTAATGTCCTCATAAATGTCAAACTAAGCAAATGGAAGATAAAATGTGCGGGAATAGTATAGTCTAAAATAAAAATTCTTCGATTTGGATGACTTTTTAATGCATAATAGCAAAATTTCTTGGCCTCCTATAAATTCAACAACTGAATGCCACATTTAAGTATGTATATAACGATCTTTTGTAAAATGCACCATATGTCTAACCAATTAGTGCATGAATAATTACTACTGCACACTACAGATTCTATAAAGGTTTATTTTTTATATTTTACAAATGACTCATAATAAAGGCTTATAAGCGTATTTGCGACGGCTTCCATTGTTTATCTATTGTGTCTATGCTTCCGGTAATTGATCAGTTCAGCGGCTTTGAATATTATTTGTTGTTAAAGTTGTTTTTGGGTAAATTTGATTCCAATACAGCTTGTTTACCCACATGAAAAATGTACCATATTTGTGATACTATATTGCTACAATATTTTATTTAGTAGTGAAATAATGCTCTTGGCCGGGGAAATGGGTATCACAGTATGAAGTCAACACTGTACAGATGCTGCTGTTAATTTCGTGGATAAAAATAATATTATCTAGTTTTCTTTTAACACCCATTGGAATGCCCGAAATAATCTTATTCGCGTACTCTTCAACTATATTATTTCCGTGTTTCTATTACGCTGATTACTTAGTTTTAAGCATTGTGTAGCTCCTCAACGATAACATTTTATTTGTAATACACTCCCGGACACCTGTATCGAGCCACTCTGTATTTTTTGTTTATGATCCTACCAAACGGAAAAATCCTCGCTCCCTTTTTTGATGTCACTGAATAAATAACTATTTCAGTAGGTAATGCCTTTAAGTATAAAATCCAAAACCAATATCAAGCGTCCATGCTAAAGAAAACGGGCCTTTATTCGGAAAAATGCACGGCGGCTCGATTTAGGAGTCCGGAAGTGTAGTATCACCATATATTATATATCTATTTAAATTATTTTCTCTTCCAGGTATGGGACACTGCAGGGCAGGAGCGTTTCAAGTCGCTCCGTACTCCTTTCTACAGAGGTTCTGACATATGCATCCTAGCGTACGCCATAGACGATCGCAGCTCCTTCAACAATATCAAGATGTGGCTGAATGAGTTCCTGCATTACGCGGGAGTGAAGAATGGCATCGATAGATATCCGTTCATGGTTGTTGGAAATAAGGTATGTACATTATTATTATGTAACGTTCCTGTAACCGCAAGTTGATACTACGAACGTGATGACACGTTTGGTGCAGTGGCTGAGCGATTGGCTTGTGCGCTACGGGTCGAGGGTCCGATTCCCGCACGGAACAAATATTTTTATGGACTATAGATGGTTGTTCTGGGTCTGGGCGTTTGTGCGTGTGTAGATTTGTGTATGTAAACGCACTCGCGATACAGAAGAAATCCTAGGGAGGGAAATGTTGTAAAAAAATAATTATTATAGAATATTAAAACAGTATGTCGATGAAAACGGGCGTCGTATACCTACTTGGTGCAAGCTTACTGACGATTATCCCGCAAACCTCGGTATAATCCCATCTCTTCCCCTATGCGTTTACACTTACAAAAATTTCTCATCTCTTAAATAAACGCATAGGGGAAGAGATGGGACCCAAATCTCAACAACCAACCAACGCAACCTCAACTAAGACTTTATTTATTAATAAAATTACAATACGCTCAACCTAAAGGAAGATAAGATCTTAGATAGGATCGAAAAGATCTTTGAATATAAATTAGCGATATACTGATAACGGCCCCAAATCCAAATAATGTTGCGGCTTGAATACTGATCAAAATGTCACGGCCGCAAAATCCGATACCGGGAGCAATTTGTGATCATATAATAGATTTTTAGTTTACTGTATTGTAAGTTTATGGAGGGGAATGATGATGATGAGAGTGGCATGAAAGAAGAGCGGCAGCCCTTTAGGGCCGGCGCAAATCTGGCAAGGCGCAGTGCAGAGCATTTTTCACTGCCAGACCATTATCGACTCTGCTTACATTTAAACTCTTAAAATGTCGGACGCACACGCGGGTGTTCTTAAGTGTTGGGCTCCACGTGTGGGCCTTACTCACATAAACAAATCTGGCGGGAATTTACGCACTTTAAGGTTATCAAGGTTATAAACATTTAATGGGTTAACGCTATGTCTACACCAGTGCGCTTTCATGTTCATCTTGCGTCTTCGTCTGAAGCATGCGTGAAGCGCCATAGCGCATGCCTTACCTATACTAGTTCGCCAAAAGCGCATGCTCCTAGCGCATGCTAATCCGTCGATTGTATGTAGACTGACGACTGACCTAGGCCCACCGGTGTAGACGATAAGCTGCATGCGTCTTGTAGCAAACAATATTGCATGCGCTTGACGCAAGAGGAATTGAAAGTTGAAAGCGCAAGATGAACATGAAAGCGCACTGATGTAGACATACCATAACACAACTACTAGTCCCCGAGAATATCGAAACGACTAGAGGCGGAAGGTACGTATTTAAGTATGTCGATATTATTTAAACGCTAGCAAAGTCGATAATGGTTTGGCAGTGAAAAATGCGCTGCGCTGCGCCTCCCCAGATATGCGCCAACCTTTCTTCACCACTAGGTGGATAAGCGCTGCAATAAACATGAATGGAGAAGCAGCATATGCGAGGTTATTCTTGGAACTATTCCCAATGTAGGTTCGTTGAGATGGGAATCCCGATAGTAAACATATTTTTCTCTTAATTATATCCTCTTTAAGAATTGCGCTTATAAAGGTCATTGTACTCACGGCTACATATTAAGGCGTATACATAAAGGAAGCACTAAGCAGGTAACCAGCGCCGACCTACCAGCGCTTATCGGTACTGGTACTGGTCCGTGCAGGTAACCGCTACATAAAGGAAGCGGGTAGAAGCAGAGGCTGGCTGTACAAACAAAAATACGCGTTATTCCCTCGCAAGTACAGCAACAAGTGACTGTCTACCAGCGCTGATCGGAACTTGTCGGCACTGGTTCGCCACATAGTATATGTAGAGACTACCTGCGCGGATCAGCACCGATAAGCGCTGGCAGATCGGCGCCGGCAACCCGCTTTCTACGTGTCTACGCGCTTATACATTTCCAGAATAAGCTGACCTCTAATTGCACGGGAAGGATATACAATGCAAGATCAGCTCATACAAAGTGTATGCTTAGCTTGATATGAAGCCGTGCGTACATTAGTCTTTCAACCAATTGTCTAATCAATTTTAACCTTTTCCAAGTAAATGAAAACGAAAAACTTGTTTAAAACCCCAATCCTTTTATTACGTATCACGGTATGCAATATTAATTAACCACAATAAATTAGTGTTAAAATTAATTGCAAAGCCGTTAGTTGTTGCAATTGTTCATAAATTTTACAATTATTGTTTGTCATTTATTGAATACAGTACATAGTATTCAATACAGTTAACTCACAGGAAACCACATAAACCATGATAAATTAATATTGGTAATTAGCAAACTATTAAATACTAAATAGGTGACTCACATTATTACACCATATTTGGTATTCATGCGGCTTTTGTTTCCAATATTTATTTTATTTTTGCCAAACATAGCTAGAGGAAATTTGAAAGTATTATTGACTGAAAAGTTGAGGAGTAATAGGTTAGCGTTGTATGAAGATGTTATGCGGAAGGAAGAAAGCCTTGTTACTAGAAGAGTGTTAAATATGACTGGATGGATATCAAGTAGAGGTAGGCCAAAGAAAAGAAGGATGGATTGTGTGAAGGAAATGGGTAAGAAATAAGTGAGTACTAAGATGACGGTTGATAGAAGAGAACGAATGTGGAATACATGTTGGGCCGACCCCATCCAGTGTGGGATAAGGGCAGGGAGATGGTGATGATTCGTGCCAAACATGGCTAATACAAGTAAACAGCAGAAGCCCCATCATTCATCAAACTTTATCACGTAATTTTGTATGTTACAGAGAGAAGCACGTCATAGGCGCATGCTTATAGTTCAATACCGATATTTGGATCGCGATCCTGGGGTTTAGTCCCATCTCTTCCCCTTCCCATCTCTTCCCCTATTACGTTTCTCAGAGATGGGAACATTTTGTAGTTATAAACGCACAGGGGAAGAGATGGGAAGGGGAAGAGATGGGAATAAAGCGATCCTGGATGGTGATATTTATTGAGCATTAAGATCAGCTTAATGATTGCTTAAACGCTCAATAAATACCACGATAGACGATCGCGATTCAAATATCGTGATAAATATTGAACATCTAGCATGCGCCCAAGATTTCTTTTGCACAGTGGTGCGTAGTTATAAAATAACCATTAAAACAGTATTTTTTTGGACTTTCGATAATACTTTCTATTATAATTTTGATTGGTTTTTTCTTCGCTCTACTTCGGGACCTCCCAATTCATGGTGCGGGGAAAACCGCAATATAACTGGTTATGAAATCACACTGACTGCTTACTTAGCACGTGACGTTCTTGCTTAATTCCCCGACACAACTGCGTCATAATTTATTCAAGGGTCAATGCGTTTGTAAAACATCTGGTTGGTCCATCGTTGAATAATTTTTGCAACGACCTTATTGTATGAGAAACTTCTTTGAGTGAGAAAAGTCGCCATGACAAAAACGTACGACTATAAATTGTATTCCATCAAAACCATTCATGTAAAAAAAGCCAAGTCTTGTGACTCTTTTGCCGCTAATTTTTCTGAGATGTAGGTAGTAGAGCCAAGTCTGGCATTTCATTGATAAATATATTTTTTGGAGCTAGTAGTCACGGAGCAAGATGTCTTGTTAAATTTTTAAACACAGATTTCGTAAGCTATTTTAGTTAAAATCTTGCAATTTAGGAATTTAGCTAAATACTTATATTAACATAATTTTCAGGCTTTTGCTTTCATCTATAACAAAGATAGGGACATACCTAAAAGTATCCGAGTTGGTTCGAGAAAAGCGTGTAGGGCCGTGCCTGCTCGATTGTGGCGGGGGCGCTACCGTGCCCCCTAATAGCCATGGGCCTTGTAGACTTTCTGGTTAGGAGGGATTAAGCAATAATTGGTGTATGTCATGGCTTGCAGTTACAACACAAGGAGCTACTATGAACGTCTGCTACTAAATGAAGAGCACTGACTTCGAAACATGTAATATTATTTTAAAAGAGTATCCATGGAGTTTGTTACCGGCTCTTCTTCATAGGACCTACTTTTTGGATATGTGCAATTAAATTCTTGACTTTTGTTCGATTGTGCCATTCATCTCTGCTATTTCTTTAATTCCTCTCCTCTCTTCTATTAGTTTATTTGTATCTCGATTAAATTCACGGCTCATCTTCCTTGCGGAAGATGTCCGGTCCTTTGGAAGGCATACACGGGGACACAGGTCCAACGCGCAGAGGCCCCTTTGAGAACTTTAATCTAAAATGGGATGGGGCACCAACCGGGGACTATCCACGGCTGCACTATTGGAGTACAGTCATGGACCGTCCCAGGTGGGTGCAAGACTATTGTAAAATATGGTGAAAAATATCTGGTCTATGGGAAGGGGTGTTAGGTGGACTTGATATACTTAGTTTATTATTATTATATTTATGGTTTTTTCATATTTATGTAATTATATTAATATGTATTTTATATTATTATATCTAAGTAATAATATGTACGTAATGTACAAGTACACCTAGACTGCCCGTTTTTCTCTTTCCATTCTTTCAGTCCATCCAAAGGTTGTCTGGAAGAGATCGCCTTGCGCGATAAGACCGCCTGTTACGGACGAAGGTGTTAAATCTCGTAACCAAATTCACGGACTGGCGGGACTTACAGTAATGCCAAATAAAAAGCTTCCAAATTCTCCAATGTTCTTTATTCTTCAGTATACACTGCTTGATTCCAAGTTACAACTCACTTTTACAATTCACTGTTACAATTCACTATTCACTATTCGCAACTTACTTGTTCTGTATCCAGATAACAACTCTTCTGTTCCAATGTCAATTTACAATTGACTGTGCGGAACTAAATCACAACTGAATTGTTCAATACTCAAAATACAACTGACTTGTTCAGTATCCGAATAACAACTGACTATTCTGTTCCAATGTCAATTTACAATTGACTGTGCGGAACTAAGTAACAACTGAATTGTTCCAAGTCCAGAATACAACTGACTTGTCGGAACTAACCGGCCGTATTTATATTATACCATCGACCAATCAGATGCCGACACATTTTCTAGAAGGTTCTAGTACTTAACCTATTCTGGAACTTTCTAGTACATGTTCTGGAACATTCTAGCAAGTACATAATCGATCGATATCCTATTCTAGAATATTCCAGAACATACGACAAACTTCTAGTATGTTCTATTAAACTGTTCTAGAAAGTTCTCGACCTAAATATTATTATTTAACTTCACAATTATTAGAAATTATGCGGCGTCGCTAACAGTCTCCCCCCCAGTGCGCGCTTCGCGGGCACTCCATCCATCGGTCGCGACGACGCTGCCGGTTCCAAGGTGATGACGTGAAGTGGGTCGTCTCAGCACTACTACTGTTCGTACGTCGGCGATTCTTGTTCTGCCATCAGGTCCGACGTAAAGCTCGATAACTTCTCCTTGTGGCCAGGAGCTCAGCTTCATTACACGGCTTCCGATGTCGATCCTTTTATGTTCGCTCAACATCTCGAGTGGCAACTTTTTCTTCATACACGAGTTTTCTTCTCGGAACGATATGTCCTGGCCCATTTTCACAAGCACAGTTTCTGCTTTCTGCAGATGCTGCTTTTCAGTCGGCAGCCATTTCCTTCTTTCTTTCATATTTTTCCGATAGGAGACTGCTTTCTTTTCTTTCTTCTTATGCGGCTTCCAAGTATCTACCTTTTTACGGGCAGCGTGTACGGTAGCCTTGTTTCTGCTACGCAGATCCACAAACATAAGACCTTTTGTTTTTACATGAAGTAAGCGCGTTGGATCTGGTAATTCACAATTTCGATCGGCTCTGGTTGTTGCAACTATTTCCTTCCCTTTTATCTCTTCACCGGTGAGTTCTATTTCTTCGAAACTCTTGACCGGGCATTTTAACTCAGGCCGATATACGAATCGAGGGTCGATGAACAGTCTTGATTTGCTGTCAAAGTCTCTTGACACATTTCGCGTTGAGTCTACAAAGTGTGGCAAGTGGACGGTTTGCTCCGGAGTGGTGCTCTGTGGAACTTTCTCGGTGTACCCAACTTTCAGCGGATACTCCTTGTGTCTTCCGTGTTCTTTCTTGAGCGTTACGTTCTCGTTTAGCTCTCGCTCAGTGACAAGCAGTCTATTCTGTGCCTGGGCGTTGTTCAGCAACGTCCCTCTGTCTGTTTTCCACAGGAGTCTGGGCTTGTATGATCGTCCATCGGGCTGTTGCATCGACGTTTCGTCCAACAGCATAAGAACTTTCTCATCGGCATAGTTGCTGCGGCGTCGCTGCTGTACCCTAATCGAATCGACTTCTTTGGGGCATGCAGTTTGGCAGTGATTAATAAAATTCACTGTAGCAGCATTCTTGGTACAGCATCCGTGCAAGACCCAACCAAGGCTGGTCAGCGATGCGACAGGTTCGTTCGGTTTACCCTTCAGTACCTTTCTCGTAACTATCAGGTGCCAATTATCTTGGCCGATGAGCAGGGCTGGTCTTTCTTGTTCGTATAGGAGTTCATTTTTCATCTCCTTTAAATGCTTACATTTCTCGATCATCGCCTGATCCACATATTGTGGCGACAGCCTCAAATCTGCCACTGTATGTACGTCTTTTATTGTCCGCTTATCACTACGATGTGCCCCCTTAATCTTCAGGTTCATGCGCTGTGAGTCCTTCTTTTCGATAATCTTTCCACCGACGGTTTCCAGGATGAGCGATTCTTCCTTTCCGGTGGCTCCAATACGCGCAGCAACCTTAGCATCTAACAATGATACTGTAGATCCTTCGTCAAGCAGGGCAATGATGCGGGCAGAACCATTTGGGCCATAGATGTCCACTGGTATCATTTTCAAATATACTTTCGTGCCATCTGCTGCTGCGTATGCGGACTTCACGACGCTGTTCACATTTTCATCGTCTGTCTGACCACTCAGTGAAGGCGAGGGTTTCTCTTGCTGCACTGGCGATGTCAATCTTCGTGCTGGCTCCGAATGCAGCATTGTGTGATGCGGTCGTTCGCATTTCTTGCAGGCTTGTCCTCTGCAATTCGTCCTCATGTGACGTCGGCGTAAGCATCTGAAGCAAAGGTGTTTGTGCTTTGCTATATTCCATCTCTCGTTTATACTCGCTTCTTTAAATTTCGTGCAGTCGGTGATCCAATGTTCCCCTTCACAGTAAGCGCAGGACTTCTGGTATGCTTCCGTGGCCGTTGCGACGGTGCCTTCTTCATCATCATAAGTCGCGTGCACCGGATGACGTGAATTTCCATATTTCTTCTTAGTCATTTCCGGCGGCGCGAACGTCCCACATAAATCTGCTTCTGCGTTCAGGAATTTCTTGATCTTAATCAGTTCAGGTTCTTCACCGCTGCGTGCGCTGTAATCGAACCACCTGTACCGCAGTATCGACGGAAGCTTTTCGATAATGCATTTACTCATTTCCGGCGAGTACAAGTACTGCGGCTTGTTCAGCACACTTATCGTGGTTATTGCGTTGTTGACGCGGCTTGCGAAAACACATATGTCTCGCGGCGTATCACTAACACGTGGTAGCTCTTTGATTTTTTCCATCTCCGCGAGCACTAATTGTTCCGGCCTCCCGAATCTTCTTTCCAAAGCGGCTATCACTTCCTCGGGGTCAGAGGCCACAAACAACAAACTTCTTACAGCTTCTTTTGCTGTACCCTTGATAGCCTTTCTCAAGCGAGCCATGTTCTGCACATCGTTGCACAGGTTCGCACTATCCATATATGCCCTCTTAAAGGGCAGCCACTCTTCATGTGCTCCATTGAAGTCTGGTAGTACCCAAGTATACTTCGGCGGTGCGAGTGACGAGGTTGGTTGAGTTGTTTTCGCAGCGTTGATAATAGCATTAGCTAGTTCCTTTAACTCACTCTTCTGGATTGGTTCATCCTGCTTCGGTTCTTCCAAACACATAGCAGTCTGTTCTACCCATTGCTCGACATGCGTCGATTTTTCCATTTCGAACTCGACTTCCAATTCTTCGTCTGATTGACACTGGGCGAGTTCTAGCTCGGTCTGAGCTAAGGCTGCTGCGGCCTTCGCCATTTCCAACTGCTTCTTTTGTAGTTCTCTACGTGCTTCTAACTCCATCCTCTTCGAGGACTTTGTTGACCTTGTGGCAGTTGGAGGAGCTAACGTTTCCGAAGAAGCCAACGGTGGAACTTCTATTTTTCCTCCAATGTTCTTCGGCTTCGTAGTTGTCGACGTTTTCGTTAGCGCTCGCGATGGCACCGCATCAGACAGCAGGGTGGAGCGTGGTTGTGCCTGCAGCAGTTGTGCAGAGCGTGCCTGATGCGACGTCATAGATGAATCAGTCGCGAGGCGCGCAGTCTGCGTAGGTGCGGCGGCGGCTGCGGCAGTGGCAGCCCGTGTCTTCCGCATGGACGTTGGGGCGGCGGCACTCGACTCTGCCAGCGTGTTTATTGACCAATTGGTAGTCGACTTGTCTTCGGATTCCTCGCAATGTTCTGATTTAGAACGACACGGTGAACTGGAGCGGCTGATCGGCATCACGACGTGATCTTCCCTATCCGGCTCGAAGGACCAAAAATTGTTACGGACGAAGGTGTTAAATCTCGTAACCAAATTCACGGACTGGCGGGACTTACAGTAATGCCAAATAAAAAGCTTCCAAATTCTCCAATGTTCTTTATTCTTCAGTATACACTGCTTGATTCCAAGTTACGACTCACTTTTACAATTCACTGTCACAATTCACTATTCACTATTCGCAACTTACTTGTTCTGTATCCAGATAACAACTTACTTTTCTGTTCCAATGTCAATTTACAATTGACTATCCGGAACTCAATAGCAACTGATTCATTCAATATCCAAAATAGTACTGACTTGTCGGAACTAACCGGCCGTATTTATATTATGCCATCGACCAATCAGGTGCCGACACATTTTCTAGAACGTTCTACTACTTACATATTCTGGAACTTTCTAGTACATGTTCTGGAATATTCTAGCAAATACATAGTCGATCGATATCATATTCTAGAATATTCCAGAACATACGACAAACTTCTAGTATGTTCTATTAAACTGTTCTAGAAAGTTCTCGACCTAAATATTATTATTTAACTTCACAATTATTAGAAATTATGCGGCGTCGCTAACACCGCCCATTGTGCATTTTTGTGTTTAAATTGTTTTCCTTGTTGTGTTAACCTGGTGTGATGTACAATAAAGAGTATATATAAATAAATAAATAAATATTCAAAATAAAAAAGTAGAATTTTTTAAAAGCACTCGGAAGCAACGATTCTGGGTCACCAATATAAACCTTAATATCTCGGAAACTAAAAATGAAAACTATTTAATGCTACTCAAATAAAATTAATAAAAAAAATGTAATAATCTATAAAATACTTTTTATTTGATATTCTAGCATTCTTAGTGTCCGAAATATTAAGGTTTATGTTGGTGACCCGAATTCATTGCTCCCAAGTGTAATTTTCTAGCACATGACATTAAAAGTCAAAAGTTTTCGTTAAATCTTCCACCGTAGTAATTCTGAAACACATTTTAAATAATATATATTAAATTAAAAGATAACTAAATATAATATAGGAGTATTACTTACATCGTAATGTTACGCAAGATATTGCATGTTAAGCTGAGTCACGTAAATTAGATTAGGTCAGGTCATGATTTAAATGTGATTATACTACAATGCTAATAGATCTATTAGGGCCAACAAAATAGGAAGCTAGATTCTGTTGAGTTTACTGATATAATTGCATCTATCATATGACTTAGAGTCGATACACATCAGTAGGCTAAATTCGGGAATTAGCCTAAAGCAATAGGTATTTCATTCAAACGTGAGTCGCCCATTTTTGCGTTTCTAAGTCGCTTTTATGTCTGTCGGTCCTTAGAAACGTCATCTTCTTTACCTAGTAGCTTTTTTCAACCTTTAGCCAAATTTTGCCCTTAAGTGACTTTATTTATATATTTATAAGGTAGTATTCGGGCCTTGCCTGATCCTTTTAATCTATGACAGTGTAACTGCTACTTAATATTGCCACACCAGAAATAATATAGACCTAGTGAAGGAAAATATCGTGAGGAAACCTGCACACCTGAGACGGCTCCATTAAGTTTTCGATGGTGTGTACAGTCCGCCAAAGCGCACCAGCTTCTGTAGACAAATGACAATCGATGATCGCTAGAGAATAGAAACGACAATGAGATGTACTGGATTGACATAAGCTTTCGACCGGTCAAGCGATCTGTTATGTCATTTCCATACATTTAATTGGCTTATCTATTCTCTGGCGACCGTCGATTGCCATTTGTCTACAGACGCTGACCAGCTTGGTGGACTAGGGCATAAAACCCTTCTCATTCTGAGAGGCTCGTTCTAGTAGTAGGACAGTGCTGATAATGTATAGCGCTCCACTGCTGGACATCGACATTCCGCTTGGCAGACTGCTTCTTGATCAATAATATGGTGTTCCTCAATATTGCAATCTTTCTCTATAGCTGATGTCGTGGTCGATAGATTACCCAGTCAGCAAGGTTGGTAAGCGGGACTGACTTCTCAGAGTGCGCCGGACGTACTTAAGTATCTCTTGGGGGTTCTTTTAATAGAATGCAACAATCTTATTCGAAATTATCACTTTTTACGATAATTTATGTATATTTTTTTCTTTCTTTTAGTCTGACGTATCTTCAAAAGACAGAGAGGTGTCATACGACCAGCTGAAGCAGTGGTGCGAAGAGAACAAGATTGCGACTTATATCGAGACATCTGCGAAGAACGATAACAATGTTGTTGAGGCCTTCTCCATGGCTGTACAAAGGTAATTTATCTTTTCATTGAGTTGGAGAAAAGCGCATATCTAAATTTCTCAACGTCAAATTGAGGTTGAGCAGTGCCCCCCGCCACTGATAAAGTCTGTAAAGTCTTCTTTCGTGTCGGCACGAGCTATACAGTAATAAATCATGCCGTGGTGAAAAGATTTGCCAGCCAGAAGGGCCGAGTTGACTGCCCAGGGTGTGCTTGACGTACTCAAGTATAGTCACTCGTTGAGGCTCTTTCATCGATAAGTGGGGGATAACTTATCCCCCAATTGTTTAGATGACACGTTTGGTGCAGTGGCTGAGCGATTGGCTTCTGCGCTACGGGTCGTGGGTTCGATTCCCACACGGAACAAAAATTTGTATGGCCTACCAGTGGCGTAGGGTGAAGTTTCTTAAAAGGGAAGCCGGACCAAAAAATGCTTACCTTGCTCAAGTGTGATGCGCGATTTCCAGTAACTACTCGTTTCGAAAGGGAAGCCGATAGGAATCGAGTTGTATGGAGCCTTCGCCACTGTGGCCTACAGATAGTTGTTTCGGGTCTGGGCGTTTGTGTATGTGAAATGTGTGCCTGTAAACGCACCCACGATACAGAAAACCTTGTGTGGGGCAAAGATTTAGAAAAAAATTAAATAACCGTCTAACTTGAATGTATAAACTCCAAATACGGTTCTAAGACACAGACCTACCTCCTACCTACATATATCTTCTTCCTCCTAGCCTTTGCCAAACTCGGTTGGGGTCAGGTTCCAATCTAACCATAAGCGGTGGAATACCTGTATTTTACACGAAGCCACTGCGACCAGACCTCCACAACCCAGATACTGGTCAATGCCGATATCCTACTAAGGCTAGGCTCGTTGCGGGTAGGCAGGTATTCTTATGTCACCCGAGACCGAAGTCCTATATCCAACAGTTTATTTCATTTAGACTAGAACTTTTTCAGAAGGAGCTCTATTATTAAATAGAGGTCCTTGTGAAAGAGTTCAGCCGGAGAAGTACTACCATCAGACCTATTTCTGCCGCCGAACAGCATTGCCGTGTTCTAGTTTGAAGGGTGTAAATGTCGGTAAAGTTACAGACTCACGAGACTTTCCAACTTTGTCTCTAAGGTTGGTAACGCACCGACTCTCCTCATGATGTTGTAGGTGTTTATAGGCAACGGCAACCGCGTCCATCAGGTGTGGCGTTGGCATGAATGCCAATCAATTGCATTTTAAAAAAAAAACCTTGACGAAATCAAGTTACGGCATTCGTTGTAGTTAACATGGAAAACCCTAAGTTTACCTAGTAGTAAATTTATGAGCAGATACGGCGATGACGACAAACGAACTCTGGTTTCTTATCTGTTTACATTTGCCGAAATGTTTAAATAGGCTTATCCTAGAGCCGATGTTGTCATTGTTGTTGTACGCATTATATGGATGAACTTCCTATTTCCTGATTTATTTAACAAGGCGGTTAAGTTCGTGCTAGTGGACTATCGCGTTGTGATTTCAAAGCCCAATCAACTTTGAGCTCATCATTAGCTAGTTTTTTTTATATACACTTGGGAGCAAAGAAATCGAGCCACTCCTTTTTTCACGTGTCCTGGTTATTAGTTTTGGTTTCATGAATTATATCATACAAAAACTACCCTCATTGTAAAGGTTATCAAATAACCTTTTAGACTATAGATATATGTTTAGAATTGATCTGTTCCATAATACCAAAAATAATAACAATTATACCTACGTGAAAAATAGAAGTGGCTCGATTTATTTGCTCCCACCCAAGTATGTATTATATATTCATTTTGTTATCTTTGCTAACATCAAATCAGTATTTGTAAGCTTCTGTTTCGTCGTTGCTCGATAAACGCATGTGCATAAACCAAGAACTGTCTTGAATTACATTTGCGTCTTCTTCTTTCTCAACCTTTTATCACCCAATGTTGAGTGTATGCCTCCTCCTTTGCACGCCATTCTTCTCGGTGTTTAGCATAACTCATCCAGTTTCTCCCAACTATTTTTACAATGTCGTCAGCCCATCTAGCCAGCTGACGCCAGATACTTCTCTGTCCGGTCCTGGGTCTCCACTGGTTACTAGACCCCACCTGCCATGATTTCTGCGACTTGTGTGTACCACCTCCATTTACGTTGTACTTTGACAAGGGACACATCTAAAATACTACATTTGCGCTTCATCATTCAGCTGAAAGACGCCCACTGCTGGACATAGGCCTCCCCCAAAAGGGGGGGTTTGCCGTAATTGCCACGCTTGGCAGACGGGTTGGCGATCGCAGTATGGTTGTTAAAGTACTCAGAGAACGCTACTGCCCGTCCTCTAGAGAATCTCTAAGTCGCCTTTTACGACACCCACGGGAAGAGAGATGGGATAGTGCTATTCTTTAAGTCCGGCACTACACTACACGAGCAAAAAACATTTGTGCTTAACTGGAAGTAAAAGAAAACAAGTGTGGGATCTACATATTCATCTAGCCTAAGTGGAACAGAGTCTCGTGCAAACTTAAGTTTGGAAATAAAGCATTCTCACGTACTGGGGCACATCTGTATGATAGGGTAAATAAAAAGATAAATATCCTCCCCATGACCAAGTTTGGGTGCAAAAAAGAAGTCCAGAATTGGTTACTCGGACTTAAGTATGACGAAACAGAAAACCTACTTACAATTGGATATTAACCTACACACCAACACACACACACCTTGAGTTACCTTTTAGTTTTTAGTTATGTCTTTATGATTGGAACCTCGAACCGTTGCATTTGATGTATTACAACAAAAACCATATTTGTCGAGAGACTGGATCCTGCGACACAGGGTATCCTTGTGCAGGATCCAGTGTCACATTTTAATATTGTAACATGTTACGTTATGAAACAATAAAGTTTTTATTTATATTTTTAATTGTATTTGCCCTTAGACGTTTCGTTTTGAAAATGCTATTTTCAAAATAGGCCTCTTCCGTTTATATTCATTAATGACGATGTTGTTCTCGTTTTCAACCATGTTTATTAGGCTGTCTGATACCGTCCAACTATCGGTTGAGGTGGACAACCTTTATCTCTATAAATAGTATCTTGGCCTTATAAATAGGTTACTTGGTCATGTTACTGTGAAATAATGGTGCCGATTCTGTAGTGCACAAACTTAACTTAATTTAGGATATTGCCATCTTTGTCACTCTGATGACATACGAAAGAGATGGACGTAAATAAGACCGATCAGATTTAGTTGAACTAAAATTTCCATACAAAAGACGACAGAAACAGAACACATGGTGAAGTTCAAAGCGTAAACTAATTTGACATCTCTAACTTAGTTCTTATCCATCACCATCCTTTTCTCGCACTGTCTGTTAGTAAAAGATAACAATACTCTTATTTTAGTTTAGTGAACAAGAGAATCGGCACCATTGTGTGTATAACACGATCTATTTTTCCAGGTGGGTGGAATTAGAGCAAAGAGCAGAGAAGGAGCTCGGCATGCTGCACCACCCTGATACGGTGACTCTCCACGGTTCTACCACAGCGTCAAGCATTAGAGCCACATGCTGCTCCCGGTTCAGCGAAGTATGAGGCACTGGTGCTACCCTCAGGTTTATAGACCTTAAGTTACAGAGGTATGTTGTACACGGACAGGGAAATAATTATTAGGCCTACTATTCATCTGTTTGGTCTTCTCTCGTTTTGTACACTCATGTCTTTATCTTTTTTAAATGATGGAATCAGGCGTTACTTTGCGGAAATCCATGACATACAAATATGCAAATACAATATCTAGTTTTAATTCCGCTGAACAAGATCGCTAGTTTGGATGCAGTATGCAGCACCACCCTCCCGCCCACAAGTATATGCACATGCAAAAAGAGTGAAAGAATAATGCAATATGCAATTAATTATACAAGGTTAGTCGGAAAGGGGGTACTAATCCGAAGCCCACTTATAGTATCACTGATGACTGTTTGAAAGCAAGTATTAAAATTTCAAAATTCGATAAAAAAAAATCCAAATAAAATGATTTTTATTTTAGTTTTTTCAAAAGTTCTTCATCCCTGCTTTAGTTACAAATTCAGAAAATGGTGCTTCTAATTCATGACCCCAAATATGACCTAAAATGTAAACACAGCTGATCATAACTGGGGATAGATAGATTTTAGAGATTTTTTTTAGAGATTTTTGAACAACTGTTTCTCTTAAACTATTGAGTTTTGGGGAAAGTTGTAGAACAAAAGTTATTCATTATTATTTGTACTTTAACACCCTTTCGGATTAGTACCCCCTTGCTGACTAACCTTGTATATATATTAATTTAATAGTGGCGGGAGGGTGGTGCTGCATTCTGCATCCAAACTAGCGATCTTGTTCAGCGGAATTAAAGCTAATTGTATTTGCATATTTGTTTATCTTTTTCGTTTTAAAAGACCAATTTTTTTAAATTCAATTTAAATTGACAATGGCAGCTAGAATCTCGACTTTCTATACCTTGTTCGTTGATAATATACCTCTGTTCCCTTCTTATACTAGTAATTTACAAAAAATCGTTATTTTCTACTTTTGTCATGGAATATGATAAAAATTCCGAATGTTTCTCCATATATTACAAATATGGGTTTTTTATGGAAATAGAAAACAATGGCACCAATGTAAACGTAGTTTAGTTTGCACAGAAAAGTTATTTTTAGTCACACATGTTAACCTACTTAAAAAGTTTGATGCAAAAAGTATGATAGACAATTTTACGCTTGTTTTTGAAATTCATTAAGTCTGGATTAGCGGGGCAATTTCACTTAAAATACCTACAATATAATAGGTTGTAATTAAAGTAGACTGTATTTTAATATAGCAGAGTTTAACGCGTATTTTAAATATACTACATACAAATAGTATACGTAAAATAAACAGAGAGAAGCAAAAACACTAGGAAGCGGTGAAGGGAGGGCGCTTTTTGGGGCTGTCTTTGATGTATATAATTCTGACGTTCAAAAAGAACTAAGTAATTCTAGTCTATTTTGAATAAATGAGTTTTGAAGTTGAAGTTGAAGATGATATTGTTAAAGTTCCAATAATGTGCAATTTGGTTGTGGGAATTACGCAGTTATTGCAAGCTGAACATTCCAATGTGTAATAATATAAAACACTACGTTTCTTAAGCGGTAAGTGATGATACTGTGAGTGTTATTATTCTTAATTATTTTTGATACTAGATTAACGTTACAATTGGCTATAACATACATATTGCACGTTATTATTATGAGCCTACCCTTACCACACATACTCATACACGACCATAAACACACAACACATAGATACACACAGCTCACGCCTGTTTACCGCTGAGGTGGGCAGAGACAATTGTATGCCACCTGCTATGATCCTGATATATGTTTCTCGCTTCTTCAACATCCTTTATCCCTTTGGGGCCATCCATTAATTACGTCACACGAATTTCGTGATTTTTTGCCCCCCCCCCCCCCCGTCCTTGTCACAGCTGGTCACATTTGTGAGACTCCCCCCTCCCTAGTGTGACGTCACATATTTTGCAATTTTACACCTAGAAATTATTAAATTAAAACAGCAAATCCGAAATTAGTTTCATTTCCATTTAATTTTAATGCTTAGATATATTCGATTTTGAAATGTGACGTCACGAAATTTAGGACCCCTCCTACTCCTTGTCACACAATGTCACATTTCGTCGACCCCCTCCCCTCCCTTAACGTGTTCATCATACACTGTTGTCGATATATACAGGGGGTCCCGAAACTTCAAAATTAGTTTGGCAGTTTTCGATATTAAGTTATTCATGAATTAAATTTTACTTCGTAAATCTAAATTAAAAATATGTTTTATAAAAAAAGTGTAAAACTTAATTAAAACTGAGCAATCATGAACTGCTCTATCATTTGATACCGGCTTGACGTTGAATTTCGGGACAGCCTGTATAAATTGGTACTTATACACATTTATATTTGGGTATTAAATCATTGGCTAGAGTCCCTTCAGGTCTCGCCAATTACTACCAGTTACGTAGAAATCTACAACAAGTCCAATATAAAAAAAAAGGTAATTAATCAGTCTGGTTGTTTATATCCTCATCACGATAGTAAGCCAAAGATCCACAAAGGAGTTGTTATGTGACCTTATAAAATGCAATACACTAATTTAATAACTTAACTTTGAAGCTTGTATTTAGATATAGATAATAAAACTCGGCCTAAACTTTTGTACATAGAGGTAAAAATATCTGATATTAACGCAAGTAAGTATGCATTAAGCCTGACGTCGATTACAGCCGAAACGCGTCGAATCGAGTCGAGTCGCATTTGTTCCGTGCGAGGCGAAACGATCAGTAATCGCAAGTCGTTAAAACAGAAATTCGCGTGACAACCAATGCGCGCGAGTGATGCGATTCGGCGCGCTGCGGCTCGTCGCTAATGGACGCAGTTTCATACTAAATATATAAGGGCGAATTTCTTCGATTCGATTCGACTCGACTCGGCGAGCCTTGTAGACGCCAGCCTTTACAATGAAACAATTATTACGGATAATATCATAAATTTCTAAAAAAATGCATTTTCAGTACTACATTGTCAAAGGCTTAATGTAGAAGTAATCTGTAAACTTGTTATAGAGTGAAATAAACTAACATGTAGAATTGTAGTACCCGTCCTTTTTAGTGTTGTGTTATATAAATATATGTATTGTTAGATATATGCTATATTTATGTTTTTTTTAATGCTTAGTCTACATAAACAAGATTTTGGAGCATGTATTTTAAGGTACAGAAGCACTTAGTTTGATATTTTTTGTTTAAACTGCTAATGTCATTATAATTGAAGCAAGATACTTTAAGCAGCGTTATTATATTATGAATTTATGATTATATAATTACTTAACGATTTTTTTTCCTTTTTTTTTTTTTTTTTTTGCGTGGGGAAATCCTCATGGACTATCCCCCGTCTGGGGAAGACGGGGGGGTGTGCCGGACTCTTACCGGCTAAAACCACCACGATGTTCCATCACTTGACCGTGGGCCGGGGTCGCGGGATTCGCAGCTGCATGCACCGCGACCCCGGCAGGCCTCGGTCCGCCAGCCCCTGGCGGACCTCTCCTTTGTGGGGCCTTGCCCCACGTCCTGCTGAGAGGCGTGCGTGGAACACGTCGCGCCGCCTACTCGGGCCTGTTACTGATCGAGCGGTGGGTCCCCTAACCCAGCGCCCGCAGGCCACACACTAGGGTGGCTGGAGGTCGTCGCGCGGCCTCCGCCGCCCGGTGCGTCTGGCGCGGGAGGGGAGAGTGGCAGCTGCCTCTCTCTCTCTCTCCGCTCCCTCCTTGGTCGCCATCACCTCCTCGCAGAAGGAGGCGACGGCTTCCCACGCAGTCTCGCTCCCGACCATGGACAGAACCACGGCCGGAAGCGAGAGGTCACCACCACCGAAACGATTTTTTTTTTCCCTTCTGTAACTTACTACAACGTATCTTAATATGACTAGATGATTGCAAATTTTTGTTCTAGTACAGCAAAGCTTAAAATGTTATTGTTACAATAAGTTGTTATTAGATTGCTTAAAGTAAATGCATAGTAGAAAAAAAAAATATCTATAATTTTTTCCATAGAAGTGTTATACTACTCTTACTAATCGTGATTTGTACATTGTCTATGAAAAATATTTCAATAGGTAAAAATAATGTATCATAAATTCCGGGAACATTCCATGCATATCCAAAGAGACATATCGACACTCCCTATTATATCTTACTATGTTCAAAATCGAAATTTTACAAGAGAGCACTTTGAAGAGAATAATCTTCATAACTGTTCAACTTTGAAACGCAGTTCTGTACTGCGTTGCATAATTACCGACAGAACTCTGTAGTTATGAAGATAAGTAACTAGCCTCCACGAGTGACGATACTTGAGTACATCTGGCGCACCCGGGGCAGTCTGCCCCACTGTCTTTCACCTTGCTGACTGGATAATCTTATACCGTGGCATAAGCTATTCTCTTATAGCTTGTATCGACACGAGAGAAGATAACTACTATATTTTATAACTCCTGTAATTTTACAGGAGAGTGTTCTTCAAATTGTGCTTCTGTAAATTTGCGAATTTGCATATAGGGGGATTAGCGGGATATTCATAGCGGGTGTCGATAGAAATTAATATCAATCATTCGCCAGTCCTAATGTTTTTGCGACATTGATTCAGTGCCGCCTCGTGACTTTTATTGAGAAGTTTTATGTGAATGTATATTATATTTTTATGAACGTTTTGAAGGTTGTATCATAAAAGCGCGTAAATTTCACGCTCATAAGTTAATTTCTCTCATAGATTTACTCGAAGGTAACAGTGGACTTTTAGGTCTAACTCAGGTGTTATTAATATTTGATACTTTTAGTATGATCGTAACAAAAATAAACTGATTTCTTTTATAAAGAAAACTATAACTCTACGCGGCTCAACTATTCGCCTTTTACTCATTGATAAATACATATATATGTGCGAGCGATAGGCAAAGAGAACTATAGTTTAGATGAGATTTCGAAAACATTCTTGAAATCTATACGTTTTCTGTTGTTGTTACTGCACAAAAAAGTATCAAATGTAATAAAAATGGCCACTCCATTCTAGTATGAATTGTATTTAACTATTTATATTAGAAATTAAATAGCTTTACATTATTATATACATGTTAGTTGTAATGCTGATTCTCACTAAGTGCCTAGCTTTGTGGTTACCATATTGTTAAGCGGTAATATATACATATAAATTATTATGTTTTTACAAACTGTGTCTCGATCAGAAGGATATTATAATTCGTAAGTCAGATTTGTAAACTATATTTCGTTACAAATAAATGCAAATCGATAAAAGAGTAGACTTGTGCTACTAGGAATGAAACTCAACAGTAACGCGAATTTATATCTTTGCGAATTTCGTGTATTCCCAGAGATTCCGTTGAAGTTGTTCCATGATGGAACTACTAGGTTTTTCTTTCCCAGAGGTTCCATTAACTGGACTAATGGGATTTTCATTCCCAGAGGTTCCGTTAACTGGAGTACTGGGAATTAAATTTCCCAAATTTCCCGTGAAACAAACAGACGAACCGTACAACATAAATTATATAGACTGTATTAAGTCATTGCGTTTCCTTATTGAAACTTCTTGATAATAGCCACTCAAGTGTCAAAATTCAAACAAATCCGGGTCAATAATGTAGTTAAAAATGTCACTGAACCTCTGGGGAAAGAAAAACCCAGTAGTTCCATCATGGAACAACTTCAACGGAACCTCTGTCTGGGAATACACGGCGAATTTCTAGAAAGCTAGACTAGAGTCTAACATGTGAATTAAAGGAATTGTAAGGAAATGCTGCTGGACTCATTTTTAAATAGAAATTGTTGCACCCATTGTATTATTAGTATACTTGTTTGTAAATTAAATTTAGTAATGGTCGATTATTGGCGCATGTTATTCCTTGTCAATGCTTTGCAGTCGCGAAAGTCTACCTCAATGCATGTTATTGAAGTAATTAAAGTTAAATAATTCTTTATCTCGTAGCTCCACACATAACGAAACGTTTCTTAGTTTAGAAAATAGAGGTGTGAAGTTTTAAAAAATGCACGTTGAATTAAGGTGAATGATATGCGCCTTGATCATTTGAATTTACTCACAAAATGTAAATTTGATTTCAAGCTTGATATTTTTACAGTCATGGTACCTAATAAAGGGTTTGGAAAAATACGAGAATTTTTATTTTTCAAATACCTACAGGGTGTAAAAGAATTCGTGAAATTCCTTCAAACCACGTGATCTACTGGTGACACTGATTGACCCTGCATAGGTTTTTTGCAGAATCAACAAAAAAAAGTTTAAAAAAAATGAAGCATGTTATTCTGTATTGAGTAATTTTAGCGTCCAAAGTTAACTGACTGCGTGGAGCAATATCGCGCTAGTCGTACCCGTCAGCTGTGTCGCCGTGTCTTCATTCATTTATGCGTGGCATCAAAATTTTCTATCACATAAAAAAATATTTGGGGAAAAAAATGTTTATTTTTATTTTTAATCAATCTAAATCCCGTGCGGGGTTAATCTATACCATTAATAGATCATGTGGTTTGAAGGAATTACACGAATTCGTTTACACACTGTATTTCGAAGAGTCATAAATAAAACATCAAAAACCCATTTTAAGTTGTAATAAATAATATACAAATATCCACATTTATGAGGAACTAACCTACACAAAAAGATTACAACTAACATTGTCTTAGCTACTATAATATCCGAGTGTCTTGAGATTATACATTACTAAGAAACATTATGCTTTACATTACCAACAACCAAATAAATTTTCAACTCAACCTCATTTGGAAAAGATATGGCAAACTTAGTTCTGAAACTATTTTTAGTAACTTATAATCGAAATTATATTATTGTTTGTGCTAATGGTAACAATTGCTTGTGGAAGGGGTACACGTAAATTGAAAACTTAATTATAACAATGATAACATAAATATAGCTTTGGCTACATGCACACTCGCATTTTATATGTCCCGAACAAAACTATTTGCTTAGATTAAGTATTACAGATAGTTCAATCCACGATGAAGTGCCCTACTCATTGGTGCTGATTCTCTTGTTCAGTAACGAAACTAAAATTAGAGAATTGCTATCTTTTACCATGAAGCAGCGCGAGAAAAGGATGGTGATAGATATGAACTAAGTTAGAGATGTCAAACTATATTTGGGAGCAAATAAATCGAGCCACTTCTATTTTTCACGTATGTATAATTGTTATTATTTTTAGTATTATGCAACAGATCAATTCTAAACATAAATCGCCTAAAAGGTTATTTGATAACCTTTACAATGAGGGTAGTTTTTTGTATTTTGAATAATGTAATTCATGAAACCACAACTAATAACCAGGACACGTGAAAAAAGGAGTGGCTTGATTTCTTTGCTCCCAAGTGTAGTTTACGCGTTGTACTTCATGTTTTTAGTCGACACGTTTTGAGATGTCGTATGGAAATTTTAATTCAACTAAATTTGACAGCTCTTATTTACGTCAGTCTCTTTCTTATTCTATCAGAGTGAAAAAGATGGCAATAGCCTAAGTTTAGTTTGTGCATAACAGAATCGGCACCATTGTCTAACACTCAGTTGCAAGAAAGTCCATTAAATTTTAATGCTCTCATTAGAATATTAATGCTCCATTAACCTCTTCTGTCCATTGCAAGAAGCTAGATTTAATGGAATGATTAACTATCCATTAAAATTAATTTTTGATGTGTCAAACTCCCCATGATTTCAATATAATTGATAATTAGTAAATGAAGAACGAACTACGACTTAATTAGTGTTCATACAATAGCCATTAATTTAATGGAAACATTATTCTTAATGACGGATTAGTTAATGATCACATAATGGTATCTTTCTTGCAACTCAGTGTAAATCGCTAAACTACATTAAGTGTGCATTATAAATTGCTGTTGTTCTATCGCCACACAATAGTTAGTACGCACACTAATGTAAGATAATAAGAGATGTGTGCATACGCACCACGTGGCTACCTCTCACAAAAAGGAGTGGGGCGCGTCTTCGTGGGAACTATCTGTAATACTTCGTGCCAAAATATAACATCTAACTCATTCACCGGTAAAAGACAAAATCACTATACACCTCAATGACTAAGCCTGTTCAAGTACTACATTCGTCACTCATAGCGGTTTCCTGGCCTTCACCAGTTCTTCGCTGACGTTCCACAGCTTGTTTTCCACGTCTTTGTCGAAGGAGTACTTGGAGGTATACTCTTCGCAGTTGCGGTAGAATTTGCCGGTTTTACCTTCGATGCTGTGGTCTGTTGCGCAGAAGACGACTGTTTCGGAGCCCTGGAAGATTTGGTTCATGGTTAGATGCTTTTTTAAAATTCTTTATTTTGGTCGCGTTAGACCGTAGTCACACCTGATGTTAAGCACAGACAGGGCCGAAGAGAAGCACACGAATTTAAGTCGAAAAAATATAGAGAGATTCCCTTTTATCCCTCTGGCTCTCAAACACATAGTCGGAACACAGTAAACCGCTTGACTTTAATGTGAGGGTGGTAGCGAGCCAATCGGACCGTAAAGATTCCAAGCATGCTGTGTTTTATTGAATCTTACAACACGCGTCTATTCCCAGCGTACGGGGAGGTAATTTTATAGTCTAACCCATACCCTCACACGGAATAAACTTAAACCCCCTTATTACAAAAGATGGTCTAAGAAAAACCCAGGTTTTAAGATAGCCCCGTCTCTTTTTGTTGTGTAACATAAGAAAGTGATGGGTATATTTTAAACCTGGTTTTAGCTTAGTCTTGATTTAAACCATCTTTTGTAATAAGGGGGAAAACGTTTGTCTTCTCTTCCGATTTTATATTGCAGATTCAAGATAATGCAGAATTTTGAAGAATGGAGGGCAGAATGCTGTTGAGATGCAGTAAGCATGAAGTTCGCACTTCAAAACTGCAGGTCAGAATGTGGAGTTACGATACAGGTTGTCTGTATAGAAATGAAAGACTGAAATTTATAGCAAGCCAAATTGCATGCACTTGACCCAATCAATTCGTTTGCGTCAACATTTTTATTTTGAATATAAATGCTGAGCATAAGAGTCCAAACTCCGATAAATAATTTGTCTTATCAAAATTCAATGCAGTGGTAACTACTAAATATCTTATTCTAGTTTTATATATCGAAAAATATAATGTCAAATGACCTTATCTACGTATCATTTTAAGAAACTGCATGTTTTTGCTTGTATGAATGAAGATTTTAATGTTTGATGTAATGTTTTTCACATGAGAACTTTTTTTTTATACGCAACACATTGTTTGGACAAATTTTAAAACAAATTATAGTACTTTAAGATGAGTATGGATAATAAAAGAAAACGAAACAAAAATTACTTACTTGTTTGGCAGTCTTCATGAAGAATAGCATCACAGGGGCCATGAAAATGTAGTGGTACCATTTTATTGAATACCTGAAATACAGAAGCGCTGTGCTTAGTTTTTATTCTTAGTATTTTGGATAGTTCCAATTCGCCAAAAACCATGATCATAATCTACGAACATGGTGAAAGTCTTCAAATTCTCTTCGAACTGTTCTGGATTTGGGATACCTTATCACGTCATACACAAGAATACGTTTTAAAACCTACCTGAACAGATTAGTAGCACAGAACCCAGGACAGCACAGGTTAACATCGACTCCGGAGCTCCTCAGGTTGCAAGCAAGCGCCCTCGCGAAGTACGCATTCATCAGCTTTGAGTTGCAGTACCCAGGGTTATGGCGGGAACTGGCACCGGTCTTCTTTGCCAGTTCAACTTGCTGCCTCAAGTTCAAGTCGTCAAAGTCGATATTCCCGCGCTCGTGCAGCGTCGACGATAGAACTACTATTCTGTAATGAATATTAAACAGTATATTGTTATTCTGTTTGATATAAATAAAAATTAACACAAGCAATTAAGTAGCAAGTCATGTAAGGATACAGAAGGTTATCAATAGGAGAACTAACACCAACTTAAGTTTAAAGCGCAGTTCAGATTACGCTATAATACACACATCAAAAGTGTCTAGGGATCAAGCATTTTTATGCGGATTTCTTGAGATTGAGATGTGGCTTTGTAATAAATTTATGATTTTATAAATTTATATGGATCCTTTTTGGTGCATTTCATAATTTGAATCAGGAACTGTGAATCAAATTCGAGTAAAAGATGAAAATCAGCTGTCAATATTTTCCCTATAAAAACATACAACGCATTGAAGACATTATTAGTGCTACTGTTTCCCTACTACTGATTAAAACCAACGTTATTATGGAGCGGCGACGTCATATATGCAGGGAAGAAATGCTCAGAGCCGTGGGAATGATAGAAGCTGGTTCCCGGCAACGTACTGTGGCTTTAGCTCTGAATACAAGTCAGAGTGTTATCAGTCGACTTTGGACACGTTACCGAAGCACTGGTACCGTGGCTGAGCGCCATGGAGGACGGTATCGCTGCACCACACGGAGACAAGACCGATACATTCAAATCTTAACTCGAAGAGCTCCAACAATAACCGCCATGATGTTAGCCGTGAGGCTTCATCACTCTTCAGGGAACTTAATTAGCGACCAAACAGTCAGAAACCGCTTGCATGAAGTGAACCTTCATTCCCGAAGACCGCTACGGGTACCACCTATAGCAATGCACAATCGTAGGATTCGATATCAATGGGCTCTTGGACACAGAAATTGGGCAGAAGAACAATGGCGTTTCGTGTGCTTTTCTGATGAGTCTCGTTTTGGTATGAGACCGGATACAAGACGTATACGACACTGGAGAACACCTGGACGCCAACAGCGATTAAAATCCTGCCAGGAAGTCCATCCTTATAGTGGTGGAACCATCATGGTATGGGCGGGTATTTGGATCGGCGGAAGAACTGAGTTGATTTGGATCAGAGGCAACCTCAACGCTCAAATTTATGCTGAGACGATTGTATCAGACGTCATCGTTCCTCTACAAGCGCAAATCGGTCCCTTATTTCAGTTAATGCATGATAATGCACGACCGCACACCGCAAGAGTTGTAAGACAGACTCTCGCCGCAGCTAACATCAATGTCCTGCCCTGGCCTGCTCAGTCGCCAGACTTGAACCCGATTGAGCATGCATGGGATATGCTACAGAGAAGAGCTCTGCCGAATATGGAGGGTATCCAGTCGCAAGAAGACCTTTTTTTGTTGTTGCAACGAACATGGGCGGCCATTCCACAGCGTGATTTGGATGAACTCATTTTGAGTATGCCAAACCGATGTTCTTGTGTTGTTAGTGTTCGCGGTAGAAACACGGATTATTAATTGTTTAAGTTACCCAATAAAATTTTAAAGAAAACTGTTATTTCAGTCTTTTTTTCGAACTTTTGTGTTAGTGGTTCAAATGTCAAAAATCCCTTTATTAGGAAAATGGCAAATTTCTTTATTAATGCAAAGGTGACTTGGTTTATCGTTACTGTGACAAACGAAAACACTTTATTTGATGAATCCTTACAGAAAATTTTAATTAATATCAATCAGGAGAAAAGTTATTGCAAAAACATATGTTGATCCCTAGACACTTTTGATGTGTGTATATAGCAAATATTGTATAGCACAACGATTCAGCAAATATTTCATAAAGACACATGGCTTGCTGTACGCGATAAACTTGAGCGATTCTCAGAGCTATATCGTACGATTCTCCGGTCGCCGCCCCGCCTCACTTCTACTCTACCCCATCCGTCGCTCGACGGACCGGCGTCAAATAACTTGCTATATTATAGTAGACCGGCTTGCGATATAGCATATACTGTGAACGTCATGCTATGTAGTTATAGCTTATGACGCAATATGCTTTAATGTATAGCGTAGTATAGCTGAACTGCGCTTAAGGAGATTGCGAAATTCTCCTATTTCACGAAGTAAAAACTACGTTTTACTACATTAAGAAATGTTTTACCGTTACTTAGATCAATATTACGTTATTGTTTTTTTAAGATACACGTGGCATTTAAATATCTAACTAAAAAAATATAAATTACCTAAGTCGACAGTTTTTGATAACCGCGGTGTTAAAATTCAACTAATGATAAATTGTTTTTATCTTCCGATGTTGGTTGCGTTGCGGTTCACTGACTTGACCAACGATTAGGTAATACGTTCTATAAATATTATCTGTGTACAGATACAGTTCATAAAAGCGTTTAAAGACGTTAAACATGTGTATATGTTGTTTACACACGGGAGGCCACCTGGCCTAGTTAGCAACAGTCCAGTACAGTTTGTTTATTAATTAAACAACAAGTAATTTTAGGTAGTGGGCTTCTGTGGGATAAATATGTATTATTTTTAAAAAGTCTTGGAATGGCTTCAGACTTTTAGGTTTGATAGAACTACAGAAGTTGAGTAAAAGGCTTTTTTCAGAATCATAACATCTGTAAGTTAACTGATAGGTTTTGAAGGTCCTGCTACACAGATCGGGTCAGGAGCGGGTCTGATAGAGCGCGGTGCAGCTCTGTCTGCTATTTAATAGTGCGCTAACAAGAACGAGGTTATGCCAAACTATAGGCTAATTCACGTAATTTCATGACGCGCCGATCAAGTTGCAGTGACGCTGCAGTTAGGGAAAAGCCACACGATGCGGTGCGGCTCCGGCGCGGCGCCTGAGCCGTGCCGCTGCGGCGTAATACATACAAAGGGGATAGAACCTTTGTGGCATAGCCCCCCCGCTGCCATTTTGATTTTTTTTCCAAGTTGCGGCGCACGATTACACTAACTTATATGGGTAGAGTACACTTAGACAAACAAAAAATATGGGGGATATGGTGCTCTAAAGTGTCACGTTGCCGAGATATTTGGACTTAAAGATTTTTTTTCAAGATTGCAGCGCACTTTGTAACTGGTAAATATGAATAGATAACACTCAAACAAACAAAAAATATTCAGAGATATGGTGCCCTAAAGTGTCACGTTGCCGAGATATTTTGACTTAAAGTTTTTTTATTGCAGTGCACTTTGTAACTGGTAAATATGGGTAGAAGACACTCAAACAAATAAAAAATATTCAGAGATACAGTGCCCTAAATCTTGAAAAAAAATCTTTCGAGTCCAAATATCTCGGCAACGTGACACTTTAGGGCACTATATCTCTGAATATGTTTTGTTTGTTTAAGTGTCCTCTATCCATACACGTTAGTCTCATCGTGCGCCGCAACTTGGAAAAAAAATGAAAATGGCGGCAGGGGCCTATGCCAGCTTCCATAGAAAAATGTTCGAACCCCTTTCCATGGTATACCACAAAGTGCGGTGCGGCGCCGCGCCGCACGCTCTCCGGATAAAGACGAGGGGGGCTCTTGCGACGCCGCGTACTACGTGTGCACGTTGGTGCGGCAAAATGGTCGCTGTGCGGCGGTTCACCGCACCGCACCGCACCGTGTGGCTTCTCCCTTAAGTTCACGCGTTCGTATCTGACAGCGATCGCCTATTAAGAGAATATGAAAAGCGTTGTTTTGATCGAAACTTAACTGCAGCTACACTGCAACTGAACTTCTTTAGTTAGGTGAATCAAACCCCTGTAAGGCGCGGCGGTGGCGCTGGGATATGCGTGCTCCCGATCCGCTAATTGTGTGGCAAAGGCTTTATAGTGGGTAATAGTAATAACGCTCGCAGCTTCGAGTACATATAATTAGGTAGATAAAGCAGCAAATCACGTAGGTACGATAATAATTAATGAAATCTAAAGGTCACGATACCATATAAATGCCAAACGATTTGAATGGAATACGCTCAATAAATTGTATAGGTATGGATAGGATTTGTACCTAATCAGAACTAGAAAATAGTTAATCCTTGTAAAGATTAGCGCGAATAATACTATTATGTAAGATTGCATATCAAATTGTTTTTCCTAGCTTTGACGACAGAATGACTTAAATTTATAAAATGGGTATCAGATACTAGTGCTTAAAATTAATATTTATATCATTATTGTCATGATGATACATTAAAAACAAGGGATTAGCCGGTTGGAGTGTACGTAATGGGACACTGAGGAAAAAAGACAAAATTTTAGGCAAAAAAAAAAAAAAACTCATATCGTTGGTTTCGTGATTCTATCGTGTATAACACCTAAAAATAAGGCGAAAAGCATCTTGGTGATTTTTGTCTCCGACGAACCGTTTGTCGTAAAAACGATGTCGAAGGCGAAGGGATCGGTACAAAATGCAATATTCCTGTACTAGGAGAATTTAGGATGCAAGAGCGAGCGAAGCGAGCTCGGGACTTGGGGCACCCCGACTCAGACAGGTTAGGTTAAAAGGTCTTCCAGACCCCGTCGTGGTTATTTTTTTCGTCCGTCGACATGACCTCTTTTCTAAGTCTTTTTTTCATAGTGCCCCGTTTCGTATCCACTGACCGATTAGCCTAAGTAAATACTATTAAAATAGTAGTAGAAATCGCATTAAATCTACAAATGGGGCCACCAAAAATTTCACTATCTACATTCTAAGTTAATTAATGCCCCACACATGTTACGATTTGTTTGCGCAAGCTTAGACTTGTACAAGCCTGCTGATAACTCCGCTAATCGTTCTCACACACGTAACTTCATACATGTGTAAGCCTGCCTATATTTGTACAAAGAAATAATTACATGTGTTTAAGGTAAACTTCACATTACACTTCGAAAGTAAGGCAAAGGCATTTGTTAGTTTACAGCCAAGCACATGTTAATGAGCTTTCAACATACCTGCTTGGTGTAGCCCTCTTCAAATGGTCCATCAGTAAGTTAGTGAGGTAGAAGTGACCCAAATGGTTTACACCAAAGTGTATTTCAAATCCTTCCTTAGTTTTAAGGTCTTGGTTCAATGGCACAACAACACCGGCATTGTTGATCAGTACATCAATCTTGTGGAAGCCTGCCTTTACTACTTCTACAAAGTTTTCTATAGACTCAAATGATGATAGGTCTAGTTGCATGGGGATCTGAAATAAGATAATAAATCTTTTAGTTAAAGTCAAAGAAATTAACAAAATAAGCTAGTAATGCTGCTGTTCACTAACATCACTTCTCTGGTAAACAATTGTTTATTCCAAAAAGAATCATGGCGAGTACCATACTTTGATTTGTACAGAAAAATAAAGAATTTTAGAGAAGTTGGAATGTCCTTATAATTAATCTTTGGTGCCTAAAGAGTAGCTTTAGGTATTTAAAATATTTTTATAACCCTGCAATAAAAACATAATTTCGATACCTTTGGGTAGAAAGGTCGTATAAACCAAAACCCGACTTTTCAGGAGAGCACAAAAACTTTTTTTTTTTTACATAAAAATTTACTTATAACTTTTTTGTTTTTGAAGTTATAAAAAAATGGTCTATGAGAAAGGTTCTTACAATTTGCAAATGAAAAAGGTTAAGTAAATCATCAAAACCTATCTATCTTCTTTAGTTTTAAAGTTATCTTGGATTAACATCTAAGAAAAAAACAATTCTTGGTTGATACACCCCATGAAAATGTACTTTAAAAAAACTGTATAGGTCGTGTATCCATTTCTGGTAAGCTTATGGTCACATTTACTGTCGTAAAAACCCATATATGTAGTTTTTTTTTGTATTAAAAACCATTTATAATCATAGATCAATTGAATTTTGACTAACAAACAATCATGTTACTCTCAGAATTAGTAGGAACTTAATTATTATTATTCTTATACCCAATAATGATCGATTCAAATAAAATAAAACTACCTGAAATACGAAATCAACATTTATTAAGTATTAAGGTGCTCCCACACTGCTGTTAAAAATGTTTACAAACATTAGTAAACATTTTATAAAGAAACATAAATAAAAAAAATCTATCAAAATATTATCTAAAATCTACTAATAGATAGATTATATTTATTACTATCCGATATTTTTATCTTTTTCTTACATTTTTAGTCAATGTATTAATGTTAGAAAATGTTTGTAAACATTTTTTAACACCAGTGTGGGAGCACCATTATAATACCTTCTAATCAACATTTACTATTATTTCAATAATGGTACAACATACCTAACAGGTTTAACATTTTTCAATTGAAAAATAATTATAACAACTTAAACAAAAACGTGAAATAAAAAAATCTACTTAGTCATAGTCATAAAAAACAAAAATTATTCAAACTTCTTCTAAATTAAAGTAATCAGGCATTTTAATCATTTATAAAATTATGACATGATCGTTTTTTTTAATTTTTGTACATTTTTAAATGTACTTAATTCAATAAATTATTGAATTAAGCCTTTGTACTAAGGCTTACATAATAAATAATTTATTGAATTGCAACTAAATACAAAAAAATAAAAAACGATCAAGAACTAAACGTAACTAACTTATGTACTAAAACTTATTTATGATATTTTGTATTCATGATTAGTTTAAAATTATTTATGAATTGTTACTCTAAATTATTTTAATTTCTCTTCAAATCACGGCTCATCTTCCGTGCGGAAGATGTCCGGTCCTTTGAAAGGCATACACGGGGACACAGGTCCAACGTGCAGAGGCCCCTTTGAGAACTTTAATCTAAAATGGGGTGGAGCACCAACCGGGGACTATCCACGGCTGCACTATTGGAGTACAGTCATGGACCGTCCCAGGTGGGTGCAAGACTATTGTAAAATTTGGTGAAAAATATCTGGTCTATGGAAAGGGGTGTTAGGTGGACTAGATAACTTCTATTGCCGGAAGAAAACGGCTTCTGCCTTTCAACATTTAAAATTGAAAAGTGTTGGCAGACGGTGACTCGCCAGCTCACTAGCTGGGCCCCTTGAAAATTATTTTAATTATTATTATAAATTACTTTAAAACGAATTACGAATTGAGAAACACATTTTCAATAAAAAATTTAGGTGACAAAGAATACAATCGTTTAACATAGTCTTGTTGTTTTTACTAAATAATATTTTACTAACAAACGAAATGTGAAATTACGTAAATACGAAAAGTTATTATTCTTTTCTAATAATAATTGTATTATTCAATTAGCTCTTCCTCGTCTTCTTCGTCGGTAGGAACTCAATTTCCTGCGACCACCAGTACACCTGGCGCTTGGCAGGGTGGATGTGAACCCGAGGCATCGCCGCATCGCAAATATGCGACATCGCCTCCAGGAACCACTCCGCCTCTACGTTGATGTCGACAGGCCTGTCCGGTGTTGACACCCAGGCCTGTACGATAGAGGCTTCCAGGAGGGACTCCCTGTCCAACCGCTTTAGCGCCCAGCGCGGACCGATCTCACCCGGGACCGTTCGGGCCGGAGCGCCTGAGGTCTGGGCGGAGACGTCGAATCGGATATACCGATGGTCTGACAACGTCTCCACCTCCTCCATGACGCGCCAGCCCTGGACACGGCGCGCTAGAGCGGGGGTAGCGAACGTGAGGTCCACTATGGATCCGCCCCGCTGTCGCACGCACGTGTGGACGGAACCCCGGTTTAGGATCTGTAGACCCAATTCCAGGGCCCAGTCCTCCAGCACCTCGCCCCGCGAATCCGTGGCCGGGGAACCCCAAGCCGTAGACTTGGTGTTGAAGTCCCCGAAGATGAGCATGGGACGAGGATGACTGCGACCGACGACGACGCCCAAACCCTCGAGGAAATCCACGAAGTCGGCGAGAAACTGGTTGGGGGAGAAATATACTCCCACAACCACCAGGTCTTCGAGAAGGGCCGCCACGTATCCCCGTCCACGAGTGACGTTCTCAATGGACAGAAAGCCAGTCTGTCTATCCCGCTCGCTCTTCTGCTTGTCGCTGCGCGCCGAATGCGAGCCTTGTGTGTTGGTCGTAAAGTGCTTCTTGCAATGAACATGGTTTATACACCAACGTCGCGAACTGCCTTTGGATTTACGACGTCGAATTTAAATTAAGTTTAGGTAATGCATTTAACACGTTAGGGCGTATAAACCATTTACAATTAACGACTATTTTTACGCCCTGAGTTAATATAAATTATGGTCATTACATCATAACAAAACTACAAAAAAAAAACATTCGGCTTTTACATTGAAAATTTACCTTTTTTAAGAGGCTATGACCGAAAATTTCTGGGTCGTATTAACCATTTTTGTGCGAATTTCTGCATTTCGTATATACAGATCGATAGAGAAAAAAAATCTGAGAAAAATGGTATATATAACTCAATTTGACCAAAATGGTTTATCGTCGCTGTCAGTTCAAAAGGACGTATGACAAAACAGTAGGTTTTCAGGAGACACAAAACTGTTTATTTTTTAAAATTTGGATTCAAAGGTTTATATTCAGTGACAAGCTTTAAATTAAACAAGCTTGTCACTGAATATAAACCTTTAATCCAAATTTTAAAAAATAAAGTTTTTTATGTCTCCTGAAAACCTACTGTTTTGTCATACGTCCTTTTGAACTGACAGCGACGTTATACGACCTTTCTCGGGTTTAAGAAACTTTATTCTCATAAAGAATTACATTCACTTACATGAGAATACAACTAATATTACAATATTTGCCGAGCGGCGTAATAGGAAAACAACAATACATTCAATGAACAAAATAAAATTTAAAACAAAAAATGAAAGAGGGTAAATGTGAATACTTTTATAACAATCAAGTCACCACGATCTTCTATCGCAAAAATGTACACAGTACACTTTCTACCCAAAGGTATCGATTTATTTTATGATTCTTAGCTTATCATTGGGCTAATTTCTGAACGCGGCAACATTGACAGGTGATTAGTATGACATGTTCAGAAATTAGGTAGCTCACTTTCAAAAGATTTTGTTTGGAATATTATAAATATTTTATTCCGGGGTTCTAAAATTATTTTAAATGCTGAAAGATATTCTTTAGGAAGCAAGGATCAATGGTAAAAGTAATCCAACATCCCTAAAAATCTTTATTTTTTTGTACAAATCCTGCCATGATTCTTTACTAATTTAATGTTTTATTTTTAATACCATTAATTCCAAAATTATCAGCCCTAGTGGGCAAAAGTGAACCAATGCTTTAAATAAGTTTAATTTCTCCCACCAAAATCGATTAGTGGGACAAAGTGGACCTCAAAATTTTAAACTTTCCATTTTGTACCATCAGTTGGACAACTTGGTTGAGCAGAGTGGAATAATTCGAATTATTGGTAAAGGTTGGGTAACCAGAGAATTGTTGGTGAACACCAGTCTAATTAAATTTTCAATGTGGCTAACATTTTCTTCTTTTTTTTTGTTTTTTTATTCATTTTACAAAGTCATAAATTATATTTTTAAATACATTTTTTTTGGTATTCTTACGGTGTTACAAAGACTGAAATGGATATTTCTGGTAGGTACACAGGGGTACAGCACAGAGCTGATGAATTGAAACAATCTTGTTTTTCTGAGGGTTTCAGGGTGGAAACCATAATTAATTATACCTTGTAGAAAGAAACTATTTATGCTTTCCTAATGAATACACATTGAGGTGCCTGAAAAGAGCCTCCACGAGTGACGATACGTAAGTATGTCCGGCGCACCCTGGGCAGTCAGCCCCGCTATCGACCTTGCTGACTGGCTAATCTTTTCACCACGGCATGAGCTATTCTCGTATAGTTTGTGCCGACACGATAGAAGAAGAATGAATACATAATTAGTTCCATTCAACAATACAGACATTGCCAAGGCCGTGTTGTTGCTGTGATGTTGTTATTACTAAAATAAATAAAACCAGTCTGTGAAATGTACAGTGTCCATGATTTAAATACATAATTTTAAAAACTGTCTTCTTAATTGTTGAGAAGATAACAAAATATTGTAATACCTACATATTTATAGGTATTTATGTAGCAAATGTTGATAACCTGTTGATTTGCCAACAATAAATACATTTCCTCTCAACTCAATGTAACAGTAGATAAGAATTCAGTCACGTCACCATTATCATTGTTTTTTTTTAGTTATCTCAAGTATCTCTATTAAATCCCAGTGACATGAAATTCTTTCTGTTAATCCTATAAGTTTCACAATAATTCTTTATATCAAATAGATAGATACATACATAATTCTAGCTTTATCTGTGCGTCTTAGATGAAAAATTCTAGTATTATTCTCATTCATAGGAGCATACCTTCCAATACATGATGTCTTCCGGGTGTTACATGAATAATAAACTCCAGGTCTTGGCGCTGGCTGAATACCCTGTCTACTCTTGACTAAAATCTCGTTGCTTGCATTAAATTACATACAATTAAATAATTAAGTATAACAAGAAATATATACACAGATTTTTTTTTGGCAGCTTGCGTCCTTTATATTCTTCAAGCTTACCCTAATAACGTTGAGGAAACGCTAAAGTGATGTTAAGTACCGTACCTGGTTGTCTTAAAGCATGAGCAACATTTAAATATAATGGAAATATATTCAATATAATATAAATCACAAATAATATTACAAAAGATGGTCTAAGAAAAACCTAGGTTTTAAAATAGGCCCATATCTTTTTGTTATATGACATAAGAAAGTGATGGGTATATTTTAAACCTGGGTTTACCTTAGTCTTGGTTTAAACCATCTTTTGTAATACGGGGGTTGGAGTTTCTCTACAACAAGTGTAGGTAGTAATTATAAAAATATTATGGTGTTTTTTTTTGTACTCACCATCTCACCCCCGTTGGGCTGTTCCTTGCGAATCCGAGCGATAGCTCCCTTAGCTTTGCTGATGTCTCTACAAGCGAATATTACTCGACCCTTCCTCTTTACCAAAGCCTTGGCAGTCTCCAGCCCAATGCCGCTGTTCGCTCCCGTGATAAGGAAAGTTTTCCCTCTCAAACAAGTATTGCTGACACACTTAGCCCAGTTCCTAGCCCTCCACTTACGAATCAAACCTATCGCAACCAAAACTGAGATTGGCACCGCCGCGTACATCACATTAGACGGCACCATGATTAAGAAAAATTTAATGATATTTTTTCAGCTCAAAAACACTACAAACAAGTAGAAATTCACTATAATGCGCTTCAAAATTACAGAACGGCTTGCTAGTGCTATCCGTCGGTATCGATAATTCGCCAGAACTAATGTCATAATAATGTCACTCGGTCAAAGGTCAAAGACTTGGTGTCGTTCGGAAATTTAAAATTAGAGTACATAAGAGGGATATTCTCGATAACATGGTTGATTATGAAACGAATGAATTTATTTGATTTCGTTTCTTGTTAATGTTTTTTAAAGACCTTTCGTTATAATATTCCTCACAGTGTCGTTATTTTGAACAGCATTAGAAACAAATGACAAATAAATAATCTTTTAATTTGACGTAGATATAAATAAATTATTCGTTGTACTATCGAGAATAGTAGGTATTTGTTGTAATCTTCATGTCGATGTTGATCAAACTTTTAGGCGCCAAAAATAAAAACTTACTGCTTTATGTAATTACTAAAAGTAAAATTCTTAGCATAATATTAACATTCTAAGAATTAATCCAATTATTATGATCAGTGACAGTGAGAGCATAATTATTTCTATGGTGTATTAGTAAAAGAGAGTGAAAGTGTACGTAAATAATAAAAGTCTATTAAGATATTTTGAGGTGCTTATAGAGCCTCCACGAGTGACGATACTTTTCAAGTACGTCCGGCACACTATGTGCAGTCTGCCCTGCTGCCAAGCCAACAAACCTTGCTGACTGGGTAATTTTTTCACTTACCAACAACACGAGAAACGAAGCTAGTGCGTATTGCAACTGTAGCAAAAAAAGGATTAACGGTAATTAAAAGTAGGTACTTAAATCAACAACTATTTTTTAGCCTCTTTCTAGGCCCAACTCTCAAAACGTGCGTTTATGTTCAGCAAAAACAGAAACTGAATAAGTGGTTAGGTACTGACGCTTAGCGTCCGTATACCTGCAGTGCTATATCTAGGCGTCTGTGCACCCGGTGCGAGAGTCTTATTACTGCGCCCTCTAGAATGCTCTACGCACAGGAATGACCAAGATTTCTGCGCAGGGGCGCAGGGTAGGGCCTGCGCCCTATGACACCGGCTTAGGTACGACACTGTAGATAGGTATCATGTGGATATAAATCATGCGGGTCCGGATGCTGGTTAACGATAGGTTGAAAAACACTAGGGTAAAGGTAGGTAATACAAAATAAAACAAAATTATTACATAGCTGGGCCGTTTATTTGAAATACATAAGGGACAACTAGATAAAAAATCTGGATTCCAGACTATGAAAAACAATTGATATGGCAACATTATGAATATAATAATGTATGAAAATCTTTATAGGCGTTTACAAGTAGGTAGTATAGTAGATTAGTTTTAAAAATGTCTAAATTATAATTTATTATAGAATTATATAGAAAAATGTTAATGAGCGTAAGTTTTTATATATGACATCAATTTTTCTTCTCGCATCATGGGCCATAATATTTTCTAGATAATAAAATATGAAATTGTTTCTTCAACACATTTCTCAGGCATTGAATATTTAAAAAAATATTTATTTTATCCGAAAAACAATTTCTTCGAAGGAACGATATATTGTGAACATTCATTAGATTTTTGTCAATTGCGAGAAATGCGTTAAAGAACTAAATATAAAAGGATGAGGCATTTATATATCGACAGTTATTGGGTTAAGATGCAGTCAACACAATGGAACGGGTATGTATTACTAAGGGCTGTTTCGATTTTGTGCTCAAAGAACTTGGCCACTTTTACGAACTACCGTCATTTAGGTGCCAACCTGCATTCTGTTACCCACCATCATACATTCTTGAATCTTGAACATAAGAGTCACAATGAGCACAAAATCGCCCAGAACCCTAAACATTAAACATATTTAACTTGTCTTTTACATAACAACGATATAGATAATTACACATTACAGGCTTAGTTACCACAGAGAATGCCTTTTTGGAAGAATGTGTTGCCAGCGCCGCAGCTGAGGGAGAGTCAGCGTGTGTTTGTACGAAAGTTTAAAGTTCGTAAAAGCGAAATGTCTGCATGCCATGTCCTGACGTGGGAATCGAGCCCGCGATCCCCAACTACTTGGGTTATCAATGCAGACTTTCTTCTTGTTTATTTTGGCATTGGTAATTTTCCGCGTTTTTTCTAGGATTTAGATTTTCTTTACTTTCGTACTTAACCCGCTTTTGTTAACAGTACCTATTAATATATTGTTAATGAGTATTTTCTGGAATGTACCGGTCGAGTCGGTAGAGACTGAACGACCACAAAAATAGAACTTATTCTATTTTTGTGGTCGTTCAAGCATGAGTTCTCGTTGTTGGCACCATAATACTTTAATTACAAAACTATTTGTGCCTTTTCAAACTTTTGAATGGAATGTAAAGGTTTAGGAATATTTGACACTTGCATATCCATTGTCCGTTCCGCTCCAGCTGATGAGTAAAATTCTAAAATTGTGACGTGGCGTAGTTGTGTCGCAGAATTGGTGTGCCATCCATTTTGGTTGAGCACTGTTAATACGAGATGCGGACATGCGGACCCTATCTAGTCCGTAGATAGGGTAAGTACCACTGAAAGATATGTTTTGACATCACACATTAAGCTATTTTAATTTAGTGTACTGAATGTTTTATCGGTTCCTTCTCAATACGCCACATCACGCTAATGTGAGCCATTTTGTTAGAAACACAATCTGCTCATCCACAAAAATTGTTTCTACAAATACATAAATGTGTAAATTTTCCTTTAAAAAAATCTTAATTGAATCATCTATCTAAAGACAAAACACTAGAATTGTTTTATTTTGTATTTCTCACTAATCGCTCGCATGCAATATAAGCTTACGTTTTGTATAAAAATCACTTTTTTTCTGAATAATAAAAAGCATACTCCATCTCTTTTAAAAAAATCTTAAATACATCCCTCTGTGCCAATATAGGCTTTGCAATAAATATCATTTTAAATTTAAACTATTGTCAAATTGCAGAAACAAGTTCTAAAATCCTTAGAATAAAAAATGTACTTTTATAACACACGTCACAACGTCTTATATTTCTCTTAAATTAATATTTATCTAACATAAGTGCACATTCATAGTAACGGGGAAAGAACAAATAGGTACATTGTAAGCACTACTCAGGGCACGCTAAGTATATTATTTTGTATGTCAGTTTTTGGTAACTTTGTTCAAAAAGTCGAATAAAACTCTACTGGCCTTTATATTTAGAAAATAGAAATATAGATTGATCTAAATCTCTCATTTCAATTTTCAGTATTTATCTTTTGTACAAAGTTAGAAAAAACTTGTATAATATCATAAGATGTTCATCTTACACGCGTCCATGCATCATGAGATTTTGAGAATTCTCATTATAAATGTTTATTTAAAAACCATGCGCGGTTTCAAGACGCGTATAGCTAGCATTAGCATTAAGTAAGTAGTATTAAATATCTTAAATAATAATACAACTTTAAGGGCACGTTAACATTACTTTCATTTCACACACGAGATTCATATTCGGAGATTAAAATTTAAATAATATTTAAGAAGAATTGGTATTGGGAAATACACCATCACCATTACCACAATGTCTTTTTACTACTACCATTTTCGGTAGGTGGTAACTGCCGACCATGGCGACAAATTCTAAAGACCTACATTTTATATAATACTCTCACATAGGAGTAGACAGCTGGTGTCGTGACCGGTCTACACCTACGTCTACTGTTGTGACTTTACCGTCTACCGGCGTACCACTCTCTACTTCACTGTCAGGGATGATCACACACATGAACGACTTCCCACTCGTCACATCTTTTGGATATATGGTCATCGGAATGAACCTATCGCTCGTACCATCTACGTACGCCCCTAATCTTGAGTAGACTTCAGGAAAATGCTTTTTTAAATTTACTCCTCTACTTTCGAGCTCGTTCGATATGTTTTGGAAACATATTTGTCTAAACTTGTGCGCTGTAGCTGCGTTCTTTTCACCCGCGTTACTTAACTTAGAAGTCAGAATAAGAGTTTCTCTGTCCTCTGGCGTAGACTTGCTATCTCGTCTATATCGTCTTCTGTTCTGTTCTTGAATTGCAGCTGTTACTGTTTTACTGAGACGTAGTTTTGCGCATCTCGACACCATCTGCCTTTCCCATTTGACGGCACCTTTTGTCGGCACTTCACTGATAATACACACAGCCACGTATAAAATTACTCTCGTTTCAGGATTGTAAGCTTTACAGAGTTTGACTACCTCAGTGTACAATTCTACACCCATTTCGTTTGGCTGTAGAGAAGTCCATTTCATAAATTCTGGCTCACTTAAATATTGGTAACCGTGTGTGGTAAACTTTTCGGCCGCCTCGGGACTCGTAAAGAATACTTTGACAACGCCTCTTCCGAGGGCCAGGTAGCCTTTGTGAGCGATGGTGCTAATTTGATGCAAGGCATCGGCGTCTTCCTTAGCCGCTGATATGATCTGTCTACACAGGGTGCTCGCTCGAGTGTGTAAGCAAACTTTTCTATGTTTCTCCCAGTGTGCCCTTCGGCATTCCTTTGAGCAATACATCGTGGTGCAATTGTGGCAAGTCTTGTAATGTCGTTTGGCATCAGCTAAAGGCGCTCGGGAAGGACATTTTGGATATTTGCATTTGACGAAGGCATCGTCTATACTGTTTTCTGTCTGCAAAGAAGCTAGGGAAGCTCGGGAATCATGGTGAGTTAAGTGAGCATCGTTAGGGCGTAGGGCTGCGGCATCGAGGCTGGTGCGACGGTCGAGAGAGACACTTGTTTGGGCAAAGGGTTCACTTCTGCGACGAGAGTGCTCACCCTGCGCCGAACGCGGTCGTCTCGACTCTTGCATCGCGGCAAGATTATCAACTGTATCCTTGCCTGAAATAATACAGAATATCGATTATTTCAGTTTTAAATTGATTTCACTAAATTAACCTGATTATGAATTTAACATAAAGTAATTTTGTAAGACTCAGAACCAACGTTGATAAAAACACCATAATATGAAATTAACAACCATGCCACGGAGGACACCTCATGCTGCCTACTCAATAAACAAAAAGGTAACATTGAAAAATAGTACCATTTACACATAATAATCCTTAGCGAGGATGCCTGATGTATCCAGCGAATAGCGTATTATGATAACAAGCAAAAACAAAAGTCCTAAAACTAGTGCTAGTGTAAGGACATCTGGACCTAGTTATTGGTGTAGGTGAGGAAATGTAATAGAAAAATTGGAACGGCTCAGACTTACATATCGTTCCTACCTGGTCGGTCGTGTTCAGGGCTGTCAGTGATGGAGCTGTGCCCCTCGCTGGGTGTGCCGAGGAACCTCGACGCGGGGGAAGCGCTGCTATGCCCGCTACTGGCCAGTTGTTCGTACCGGGGACTCTGAGGACGGTTATTTAGGACTGGTAGGAACAATTTGGGATGTAATATGGCCTGAATTCCATTTCGTTCTTTGAACTGATTACGAGACTTGACATCAAGGGCTGTTTTATCAGAATCTAAATCAATTTACAACGTGGTCTCATAATAAACAGCAAATAATTCGGCATGATTAATTTGTATGTATTGATGATCAATTGATTAGTCTATAGATAGGTAGTGATTTCATTTAGAAGTGCTTATTATAGTCATAAGTAAAGAAACTTATGTACCTTGCCGCCCATCAAATAATAGGGGCTTGAAGCCTTCCTAGGGCTGGGCTGAGGCGTGGGTATCCTCGCCGGCTGCGACGGCAACCCCAAGAGCGAGTCCAGCACGTCTTCAAGAGTAGTGGAGCCAGGAGACGGCCGCGTGAGACCTAAGTTCAGGGAACGTTGGGAATCTTGCCAGTCTGGAAGTCGGTATCAATGATCGATTAGAATGGACAAAGGATAGGTGCTTTTTGATTGAAGATATTGTCTAGTGTTAGTAGTGTTGTGATATATTTTCGTTTTTTTTTTGGTCAGATAGATGATTAATTAAAATTTTAATAAAGACAATGTGTATTGGTGGAATTAGTTATTGAATTTTTGATATAAAAACTTACCTTATTATACCTATAACATGTTGTCATACATAGACTACCTATATTGGGAACTCCCAAGTATGGAAAAGAAACAGAGAAACAAGCGAATCTTATGATTTGTGAGTCATCTATAGTCTGACAAGGTATAAATGAGTATAGGCCTCTCTCTAAGTGTGTCCCGGGTCGTATTCGAGCTGCATAAAAGCAAATTATACCTAATAAAAATTTGGAAAAAAAGTGCTGTTGTTAGTTACGAAAAGCTTGTAAATAATGCCAATAGGTGTCGCTTGACTTTCTCTCAAAGCAATAATAATATAAACTTAACTCACATTCACAGAAATAAAAAATAAAACAAAACATATAAAATAAAAATGAATATATTCAATAATCATTATGATTAAAACGTAACTAAAAGTACAATATTGAAATGATAATGAAGACAATATCCTGTAGTCTTCGTATTAACATGAACAAGGTACCGAGATTCTAACATACAAATATTATAGCCTAAAACTACGTATTGATATTACATTTTCTTTTAGGTACTTATTATTTGGAATTTATAAGATTGTAGAGAGCTGCAGTAAAAGCTAACTGTAGTGATATTTTGGCGCTACATTTATGATATAAAAACTAGGCGGCCATTACAAACTGTCATAGACATTTTTTTTTTATTTTATAACATCAGTCGTCTATGGTTCGTGACGCTATCGTAGTTCGGCGGTGCGAATTTTGAACGCAAAAAATATTTGTATTTTTTCTAACCTAATCAGAACCTGTATAATTTACTTAGGAGCTGGGCCCCAACATAAATTACGAGGTGATTTAAGTAGAAGGAACTTGAAATTTCTAGATTTCAGACTCATATCGTCACTTCTCACCACCAAATCATATTATGGTTCTGATAACTGTTGGTAATATTTAAAAACATGTATAAAATATTATATGAACAACATAGATTTTTCTACGTCATTCAAATATTTTGTGACATTTATTTAAAGCCTGTGTTTACGAATTTAGAACTGAAATATAGGTATCCAGGTTTGAAAGCAGGTAAAATTGATTTAGCACCTAAAATAAAACATAGCAACATAATATTTTATTTACAGAACTATTTATATTAACTAGCCATTAAACTAATTACTAGAGATTTGCATTAAAATAAACACACAAACAAAAATAATTTAATCTGTACATCGGACGAAATTATTACTAAAAGATATTACTGGTTCGTGTCAGATTACTATTGAAATTATAATTATGGCAAAATCTAAAACAAAAAAAAATCTTAACTATGACTATTTCATTTATAATCATATATATATTTCATTTAGGTACCAGAATTATTAGTGGAAACTACTTTTTCCGTAACAATGATTATAAAATTAATAAGTGTGAAACTTCTTAACAGAAATGCATCAATAGTAAACATTGCATTATAATAATGTACCTTTCATAATTTTTATGTTCACGGTATAAAATATTAACTTGGCGGGTAGTGCCTTAACTATACCATAAATAATAATATTGGTAAGCTGCAACTTTATTTTAAATATAGAACTCACCGCCAAGTTGAAATTAAATACAAAGCTGCGTGTGACAAACACATAAATTAAAAAGTATAAGCGTCTACAAGCCAGTGCTTTTTCCACAATGCAAAAAATTAAAAACACTTTTACACAATAAATTCATATTGGGAGTCCAAAAAATAGTGCAGAATTGACACAAATAATAATTAATAATATAATATAATAATGGTCCTGAGTCTTACACACAGTCTATAAAGCTCTATTACACATAGGTTTTCATAAAATAAAATCCTACAGCTCCTATGAACTGAACGATTTCATTTCACAAATAACTAAATACACAGAACAGCACAAAAATTAACGCACAGAGTATTAACGTAACATAAAAATTAACAAAGTGTGGACACTGCAGGTTCAGACTCTTAAAACATAAATGCAAATTTCATGATTTTTCGCAACTATCAAAATTTCTGTATTGAAAGAACTTTGAAGTTCAAAAACATTGGGGGGACCCAACGGCATTTAAAAACCACGCGTTGCGTTCGTCGTGTCGAATTTTTTCGATGCGAGCATATTCAATGCTGCTTTTACACGGGAATGTGTCGTTTGATCATGTAGCGAAACCTGCAGTGTATTTCGTGGAGTGGTCACGCTCGCTCACCGGGCGCCGCGCGATGGTCGAGCCGCAGCGAGGACGGCGGGCGCGGGTGCGGCGGGGGTAATGCTTCCGACACCACCAGTGGCGTCTGTGGCGACTCCAGCGGCTTCGTACCTGGAAAGAAAAGGTGAAGAACTTAATCGAAATGTAGAGATAGGCTGGTATTTGTCGTACATAGATAGCTTGCCGATTACGACAGTATAGCTCAATGTGACGGAGGAATCGCTAGTGGTAGTACAAGACCCTGGATAAACAAGTATATAATATGTTTACAGAATGCGTGATGATAGATAATCCACAAAATTGTATGAATCGAATCTAGGAACCGAAGTCGATATATCTGTCGATTCTTATTGAAATCGTGACAGAAAAGCTAAATGTCAAGATTCCCCGATAACGATACCTAAATATAAAGCGTTATTGCCGATCGATAAAGCTGAAGGTAGTTATATTTTCACAGAAAGGAGAACGAGTAGAAACTATATTTTCTATTACATTAATCTAAATTGCTCACGAAAGGTTAGCTATCTTTGTCTATAATTTATAAATTAAATACTCACCAACAAAGGAGCTCTCCAGCCAGTACAACTTTTGACTGGACCTCGGCGAAGGTTGCCTGTCGATGTCGCCGTTGGCCGGCTCCAACCCAGAGACGTAGTGTACTATCGCTGACGTCACTTCTTTGATCGATGTTTGGATCTCCTCTGACGCTCTTGACGCTTCAGACGCCTCTGATTTTGGTGTCGACTGGAGTAGGGAAGATGCTAGCCTGGAAAATCAGATACGAAATGGAAGTTATTAAAGAGGCTAGGGGCCTTATTGTTCTGTACAGCGTTTTCAGCTTCCAGTCTAATCAGACGCGGCAGAATACCAGTTTACAGTTACCAGTTTTACACGGACGATTGCCATCAGACCACCGCAACCCAGTTACCAGGTAATGTCGATATCCTCTTTTTTTTTTCGGGATGGAAATCCTCATGGATGTCCTCCGCCCTGGGGTGGGCGAAGGGGTCTGTCAGACTCTTACTGACTAAAACCACCCCGGTGTTCCATCTCACACCTGCGCCGAGGGTCGCGGGAACATACGACACTTCCGCAACCCCCGGCTGGTGCTGGCCCGCCGCAGCGGGCCTCCTCGGGTAATGTCGATATCCTAAGGTAAGACCGGTGCTAGGGGCCTTATTACGAGCTCTAATTGCCAGTTGGTAGGTTGGTACTAGTGGCAAGTTTTAATTTTTCATAAGACATGCTTCCAACTGGCAGCTTACTGGCCTGATGAGTTGCCAGACGCAGAACCTTCGCTCTTATTAAGGCTCCAGTTGCAAGATTTTCAAATTGTAATAAATCAATGAATGAACCTGATTATTTTAAAGTGTATTTTTCCCTTTTCTCTAAACTCTTACCTCTCATGCGGCGTTCGCGGGGTGCTGTTCAGTCGCTCCTGACTCCTCCAACCAAGGTAGGGCTGTCGCGCGCTGAACGAGGATCGCGCGGATGGCGAGCACAGAGGACTGGTGCCCCTGATGCTGCTGCGCGTCGATGAGCACGGTGACGTCTGCACAACGAAGGATAGGATGAGTGATCCATGTCTCCTTATTTTGTAGGTATATTTAAGAAGGTAAAGCAGTTGCGTGAGCATCCACTTGTTTACCTATAGGTAGGGTATACCCTATATCGAAATACTATGATTACAAAGGCGTCTGATACTGTAATTACTATCCAGTAAATTAAAAGCTTGTCAATCGGAGTAAAAATAAAGTTCTAGCAATAAATTGAAATAGCAAATAGGGGTATATAGGAATCCATCTATTTCTCTGTTATTTGGATTCGTGTGCTCCATATTAGACTTTGTCAGCGCTTACGATCAGGGAGTCTACTCTCTCTAAGCACGAAGTCCGTGGTTTCAGCCTTAGTTACGAGCGTTTCCTACTCCCCATCACCTACGGACATACGATTATTTCGGGGCCCGAACGAAGAATGAATGACAACACGATTTAACTGTTGTCCCTACTACCGATGTGTTGTTGCCCGTCCGAAAAGTTGAACTTGACACTTGTTTTATTCACTTCTACGTTTCGGGCTACTTTCGGACGGGCGACTAATTTCGTTGACGGACTTAGGGAGTAAGCCCCCAGGTGCGAGGTGCGACTAGTGTCCGCGCTTATGCGAGGTGCGACTAGGGTCAAAAGTAACCATGTCAAAGATTACATAAAAAAATGCTTTGGATTTGGACCGTCAGTCAGTCAATTTAAATTAGATACATTTAATTGATCACTTAAGCGCTGCCTTTGGTTTGATCAACAATATGACATAAAAAAGTGTCTCGTTCATTAGCTCTCAACGAATTACATTGTCTCATAAGGAAGTATCGCCACGGTTCATTACCTCTAAATTTTTCCTCACAGATTTAACTACTGGTCATTTTACGGTCGATTGGACGGTCACCATTAAAATTCAAACAACACAATCAAGTACAATAGACTCGTTTACATAACAAGAATAAATCGGTGAATGAACTGTTACTACGGAAATGAGAGAAGCCGTATGAAGGATCCTAGCGAACGCCTCGAAGAAACGTTAAAGTATCTTAGAAGTAGATTATACCTGATAAAGTTGCCTGAACTTGCAAACAATACTTTTATTGACTCATAGTATTTATAACTTTAAATTTGCATTTTTTTCGTATGGAAACTAGTCCCCAGTCGTTGTAGAAAACTTGTAAGAAAAACTTTGGCCAGCGTTTCACTCACGCAGACTAAAAAGAGTAAGTATTTCATAGGCCCTGAGCAGACGTCCGATTTTTTATCCAGCGGACTGCCGCGGACAAGAATTGAACGTGGTTGGTAGTTGTAATTGTAACCCGTCGCGAAATTCGGCACGAACTCAACGCCCACGAATGTCATTTTGTCCGCAGTTGTCGCTGGAAGTGTCTTCACTGGCAACAACTATGAACCACATTCATTCCTGTCCGCGGTAGTCCTCCGAACAAAAAGTCCATCGACTGTTTAGGTCCGTAAAGCAAAAAGCTGTAGGTACCTACTAACTAAATCTATGCCTAAAACATCTTTCAAACTCACTTGGTTAGAATTAAGCCGGCTAGTCGACCACCTGCCGAAGCTGGTGGTGTGGGGTGACAGTTGCGGCGGCGGCGGTTGCTGGTTCCCACCGAGGCTACCCAGCGACGTGGTCTTCGAGTTGAGTCCGCTCCAGCGCGCCGCCGAAGCGGACGCGTCAGACAGACGTTTGCGGAGAAGGAAGCCCTCGCGGGGCGCTGGCGCGTTTTTGTACCTGGAAAGAAGGTAGAATTAAAAAAATAATCCAATAAGTGCAATTACTGCCAATAAATAAAATGATTTGCTTGAAAGTTAGAAATGAGTATATTAAAGGAAGTTTGAAAGTGGCACCTGTGACAGAAAAGTTGAAAGGGAACTGATCATCTTGGTATGGGCATGTGATGAAGAGTGCCGAAAAGCATGTGACAAAGAGAGTGATGAATATAAATGTTGATGGATGGAGGGAAAGATTGAGACCAAAGAAAAGATGGATGGATTGTGTGAGAGATGATATGAATGAAAAGAGAGTAAATTATGGCGGGACGGATAATAGTGCAGAATGGAAGAAGAAGAAGCTTGATTTTGGGTTCATAAGCAGAGACAAATTATCTCTCAGATAAGACCTAGAAGAGCTAAGTTATCGTGATCAACAACGCTTCCGCATGCGGCGATTGACAGGATGATTTAACTGGCGGATATGGAAATGATGTTGGTATTAGGTAATCAAGTCACGGAAATACCATTTCCTATTGGAAAGATGTCCTAATGTGTAAATCAATATAATTATCGAAAAAAGCCAAACGACGTTCTCTTAAAGCTAACACTGATGAAGTACTTTTTCTTGATTTAAAAATAGACATATTGTACCAACGTATACTTTGATACAATGTGTCTATATCTATACAATCCATCTATATGTCAATGTCTATTTATCTGTCGTGTCTGTCACACGTAGTTGTGTACAACTATGTGTGTGTCAAAATTAAATATACGAATCAAATGAAATAAATAAATTGGAATAAATAAAATGAAGTAGTTGAAATTGTAAACAAAATATTTTTAGAAACGAATGACTGCTACATTAATAAGAGGAAGATTTGTAAGTAGGTAAACACGAGTTAATTAGTTTAAGATAATAAACAAAAACACGTTTCTAAATGACCAATTAAAACCTTTGAGTTAAGGAACGGAGTCAATAGGTTAATTACTATGTAATTAATTGACAGCAACCGGCTTGCTGATGATAATGTTTAGCTATGTAAGCGGCGGATTACAGAAACGTGAATGAAATTATACTATCTCTAAAATAAAGTTTAATTGAGCGATATAAAGGAAACCGACTTGTACTTGTGAATACGCACAATAAGTTTCTTAACAAGTAAAAACTAAGGAATCATTGACTTGACCAGTATTTACAATTAGCTTAAAATCGTATTACATATACAACATGTTAACTTACGAAAGGCGATAGATAATAATTAAGTATAGCGTACGTACATACCAAAAAAAAACCAAGAAAAACAACAAAAACAAAAAATATTAATATCACAAAAAAAAAAACAAAATTGATACGTAAAAGCAACGCGTACTTACTGTACACGCGCACTTGTCTATCAATGTGGAAAACACGGCAACATCGCATTTAAGCTATCTACGCTACTATTTTGGTTTTAAACAGGCCGTTCCGAATTGTTTTTCATTTTTTTACTTATTTTTCTATTTTTATTTCAATCTATCAAATCAAGTGATGTAGATTAACGGGTTTAAGGGGACGCCCTCTGTTATTTTACTTACTGTATTTAGGCTTGTGCTAACAAATTCACCATCATTAATTCTCTGGATAAATAACCGTTTACTACACAAAAAACGCATTAACTTTACGTAAACGGTTGTTTTACCACAACTAATGTTAGTGAACATAAGCCTAGTAGATGAAGTTTAGCTAATGGTGTGAGTTTTAATATTGGACTCGATCAGCATTCAAACAACAAAACAGTTTAGCTGAGAAAGCAGAAGTAGATACGGTATGCTTGTTGTCTAGGTTCCGCCTACCTTATCTTTTTGCGAGAAAGACAAAATATTTTCACGAGGCCAAGAAACTGCTAAGGATGCTACTTTCAGTGGCAACGTCAGGGGCGGGCAATCACCCAAGCCGTCGCAAAAGACGCGACGCTTGTTTTTTTGGAGTCCTACCTAATTTTCTTTTGTAAAGGCCTAGCTAGAAATTTATTCGCCTGGAGCCCTGAAACCCGCCTATGCCTACAAATTACTATCTACAGGCGTTGCTTTTATGCTGAAAGTAAAGATACCAGTAACGGTAACGGAACGGAAACGGTTTTTGGAGTTATACCTGTCAAATATTCTATAGTGTAACGATTAAGATAAGTTAGCATTTCAAGTAGCTATTACAATAAATAAGCTTGTACATAAAAGGTTAGCTTAGGTCACGCGTAGTCCAGCTAGACGAGATGCAATTAGGGCATCGTTAATTACATTAAACACCGACCAGCGGTTCATTATCGTGAGCCTGGGAGACAGTTATGAGGATTAAGCATGTAACCTGCCTATTAACGCGTATGAACACCCTCTATAATACGAGAGATTATCTCGCTCGTAATATTAAACGTGTTTTTCGAGGATATTCTAAATTCTAACCTGAGAGTTCTGATTATTTAAAGTTTAAAAAAATGAACGTAAAAAGTCAACAAATAAAATTGTCGCAAGCTACAAAAATGTTCTTGTTTTGAACCTCTTTAGCTTTTGTCTTGTATAAAAAGAAGCGTATCAAATGGAAACCTTGCAGCATATCTAATGAGAATTAGAGGAACACCGATTTTGATCATTTTATACCCGGATCTAAGGTCTTGACAGGCATATTAAGAATGTCTAAAACACACAGACAGAAGTTCTTAAAAGTAGTTCCGATAAAGTCGTGGTATAATTCATCGAACGCCTTTCCTAAATCCTTGACATGATTGGTATTGAAGCGAGACGTGCCTATAGGTTTAATGCTCATATTTTAAGATACACCGATCTAGAAAAATATAGTTCTTATATTTTCTTTGCAAGATTAACTGTGGGAATTGTTTCCTGTTACAATAGTTCCTTGATTAGACGTGATCTTGGATGAATATTTATGCAATATGAAAACATGCGTAAGATTGTGTATTATTAATTTAATAATTCAAGTAAATATGTAGTTAGAAAGCCGTGACTAATCTAGTCTAACCTCAAAGTGCGGGTTATATTTGTCATTACCCTACATAGCTCGGCTAGATGTTGATTGCCCTTTCGATAACCTATAGTGGTCTGGCCTATATGTCAGATATGAATTATTTTAATGTGTATTACACTCACCATTCCGGCACATTGAGCTTCTGCAACGATCTCTGGACTCGCAATTCGTGCTCAGAAAGCACGCGGTCTGAATTCTTCTGCAGTTCGTTCTCTGGAGGCTGCAACAAATTAAACGACGTTACAAATCTCGTCACGTACACGTTGGTTTTACATTATACAAATTCATTGTACAAAGAAAAAATATACTTAAATTTGAAAAAAGCGCAGTATCTATCACAAAGGCAACACGTTATTCTATTAGCATCGTCTCTATTTACTATTTCGTCTCTTGTACAGTACAGCCGAAATATCCTGGTCGCCCTGAACATAGGCTTTTCGGACTTTCTCGCATTTATACTCAGGAAGAAAAAACTATCAAAGAAACTTTCCTTAAAAAATGGTCAGTCCAAAGCTATTTAATTTAAAGTTATTGCGCTACCACCGGTAACAAGTTCAGGGCAGCCAAGACGGCCGTATTGTATATATTAGAGAATTAAATTAATGGGATTCGAAATAACAAATAATAGCCGCATTATCTGTAGAACATACATTTATTTTTAATTTAAAATATACAACATAAATAAAAATACACAAAGTTGGTGTTCACCTACTTGACGGTGCGTTATTTACCAATTCTTGAATATCTTCAACGGAATTAGGAGCCAAACGATACACTGTTCCGAAAAATGAAGGATCTTTCTGCGTTTCATTAACTAAATTGCAGTCACTTTCACTCATGTCTTTCATTGACGATGAATCTATCATGTTTCCTGGAATTTTCAAAGTTTGATGTATTTTATAAATAGCGAATCGTGCATAACCTGTCTCTTCGTCGTCGCTAATTTCGTCAGATGTCAAATCGTTAATTGTAGCGTCTATACAATGGGATCGACTTATGACCTCTTCAGTAGAAATCAAAGATTCTTTGCTTCGTAAAATACTATCATTTACTTCGCATTCGTTCAGTATTTCAGACCATGACGGAAAGTAATCTTCATCATCAGGATTGTTGCCTGTGTTATTAGAATCATCTGAATCCGCAATTATATTTTCTTCCGAAGTCGAAATCATCATATCAGATACACCGTAGATAGAATCATACCATGATTCATTGCTTTCGAATTCAGCTTTAGATGTGTTTAAATTAAAGCTGACTTTTCGTTGAGATTTCTTTAGAGTAGAAGTAGCTGGCAATAGGCTGTGTTCATGCTGAGTTTGCAGTATTTTATTCTTTTCAAAATCTGCATATCCGGGTACTTCAATGTCATTAAACTCAATGTTATTTTTCGGCGGTACTACGATTGAACAGGATTTAATATCTGCTACTGAATCTTGCAAGTCTTCTAGAGGTGGTGGAGGCACACTTTCTAGTAAACGTTTGAAAAAATCTTTTACTTTTTCATCATTACTTTTCGGAGGTGGTGTTTCATTCTTATTTCTGCTGTAGCTATTAGTAGCAGACAGAAAATCTCCACATTGTTTTTCCGTCAGAGAAGTAGCTCTTCTAGGTTCTTTATTAACTGAACCACTGCTAGTTAATTTAGCTCCATTCCAACTCAAATGCGATTGGGTTGAATTACGTCGTTGCGCATTAAATCTTCTCACGCAAATCTTAGATTTCCACTCTCGGTGTTTGCTCTGAAACCCGTTTAAACTCAAAGAATTCTCGTCTTCCGATTCACTTCTAGGTATATCGGGGTTTTTCGCGTAATAAAAGTCCCTTGACAGTGGTTTTATAAACATATGCTCATGTTTAACTTCTTCAAACGGTTCCATTTCTTCGGTAATCCATACCGTATCCAAGCAGTACCAAAATCCATTTCTTTGAAGTACCTCTTCAGTTGTTAGAAGCACTATCGACACCATTTTCACTGAACACTTCACTAGATGCGAGTTCGTATATAACTGGAACTTCTCACACTTTAGCTCATTAAGAAAACCAATATTTAGTGTTAATACCATTTGTGAGGTTAACATTTATTTTTGAAAACATACCCCTGATTAGTTAATCACAGTGTGATTATGATTACTGAACAAAAACTTTGTTTACTACCTAAAGAATTAGAAACCATTGTAATAAATCTTTTCTAACACCGCTCTATCACAAAGTTTTGTAAAAGAGAATGTTCATTGAATTAGAAAATTACATCCAGAACGATTTCAAGGGTCAGTTGAGCTTTGATCCGGTACTTTTATTAAAGGATGTCGGCATTACAATGGACAGATCGGATATTATTAATCCACGGAAGTAGAACATTTGGTGACAATGATTTCCTCGGGGTACGAACTCACCCTGACATCTGACGAAGCGAGTAGCGCACATGGGCCCAGCAGTCCTACGCTTTCCCAGCAAGTCATGTCCACTAACTGTTCCACTCACGTCCAGTGCCCGCTCAACTCTGCACTCGTGTGCCGATCTTATAATCGCATCGTGATGCACCAGTGACTCCGTAATACTAAGTTACGTAAGTCGTCATATCACATTCGATACGAAACAAATTGTTTCGATACATATAAAGCCGCTACACTTAAAGCTACGAGAACCTCTCAGAGGAAGTGAAAGAAGCAAGCTGCAATATCGAAGCGGAAAGCGTTCGCCAATCAAATCAGAATAACGTTGCTTATCGAACGACAAAATCCAATTACAAGACTGAATCGGAGCGACCGCGGGGCTTCCGAGCTTAAGGTCGCTCTGCGGGCCGGTGCCGGTTCTCGGGCTGGGTCTGGCATGCGGTGTTCGGGTCGGACTTACGCGTCGGCCACTGCGGCACTCCGCATCGTGGGACATTGAGGTGGTGTCCGAGAGGGCAGGCGGCCGCGGCGCTGCCTCCCGCCAGACTGAGGCGCGGCGCGTGTCCTTGGCCACCGCGCATGCTCCGTTCACACACCCTTACTATCAGATTCTAGTGGCTTCAACAATCATTTTGTTCCGATGACACATTTCTTCTTTGCTTTATTCGAGTTTCGCTTACTCAGATGAAAATGTCTATTGTCAGCATGACTTTCACTTAAAACGTTTGAATTTTGAAGAGTTTGTAATACATTGCTGACTTTAGGGTCATTCGTTTTATTTACTGGATTTGAAAGGAGCGATGGATGTCGACTGTATCGATAGGCGCAAGGAAGCTGAACAGCTGATATGCACTTGTTCGGAGCTCGTTGAAGTGGAGCATTTGTGTTGATGTGGGTGTGGCATGGCGTGACAGGCTGGTACTTGTTACCAGGACGTCAAGTGTTACTAGAGCCTACTTAATTAAACTTGATTATCCTTAATGATAACGCAGAATTACTTTAATTAAGGAATCATAAGTACAAAATCATTGTCTGATTAACTGTCAGAGCTATCTTTGCACTACCTAAAGCCGATTTCAAATTTGTTGTTAGGGAAGTTACCAAATTTCTGGTTCGATAAGTTGACTTTATGTACCCAAGAGTTTAGTGGACATACATTACTGTAATGATATCATTCCACGAAGTATGTAGCTACGCGTTTGAACAACAAAAAATATTGACTAAATAATCGATTCTTCAAGCTTTCGTACCAATTACAGTCACGTATGATATTCCAAACCGAAACTTTCTATATGCGAGAATTTTGGTTATAAAACGCATACCGAAAATGTTAGCAAAAGTTTAATATTGCCCATAAAAAATGTGTAACTCAAAGTGGGGAGGAACCGTGACCCGAATTTAGGACACGTAACATCCCCGTCACGTAAGTACAGGAGGCAAATGGGATGATATTTCGTGTCTCAGAAGGGTTATGGCAATAATAAAGTGTAGGAATGCGAGTCTAAGATAGCAATCTAGGTTTTAAAGAATGTTTATATATTTATTTATTGCACAATGTAGTTTACAGAAAACTTTAGAATAGGTTATTCCAAACATACATAGACCCTGATAGGGTATTGCAATGCATACAATAATGTAGCTTATAAGTTATTCAATTATTAGGAAAGTTAATCACATTAAAATAAGGTTAGATTGGCGATTACATTAAAATTCTATTACTTCGGTAGGTATTTAAGTAAATTATTTTATTCATATTACATTCATAATATTATGTAGGTATTTTTAGAATTAGTATTCTATTACTTTGGTATATTATAGGTAAATTATTTTATTCATAGTATTTTTTATTTTTATTTCTTTATTTAACATAATAGTAGGTAGGTATTTTAGAATTTGTCTTCCATAAATTCTTTGATACTTAACATTTCTCTAACAACATGCGCTTTAGTTTCACTTTATGTTTTTGTGTCCTTTATACAATTTGGTAATTTACTAAAGATTAGGATGGATCGGTACTGTGGACTATTTCTAAACATTTTCATTCTGGGTACTGGGAGGGTTAATTTGTTTTTGTGCCGCTTGTTACTGTTAAAATTGAATTCGTTAATATTTTTCTTGACAAATATGGCTATTTCTAGGAAGTTCTATTATTAAAAGTTTCTATTTCAGTCGAAGTGGATGGATGTAGCCCATTATACCTTGATAGTGGCAAGAATTTGTGTCCTTATCTAAGTCATGGTATCTACGTAGGAAGGCAGTACTAAACGGTTTCCTTCAGTTGATTCAGACGATGCACAAAGTGCAGGAAGACTGAATTGAAACTCTATTTTTGTTTTTCCTTTTCATCTGCGCGGAAATTCATGATTATGATGGACGTAGTTACACGAAAAGGATGCAATCCACACAAAGTTACTTTAGAGATATTGACGTTTAAAGTTTGGAAGATATTTGGCGTGCCTTATGGGTTGGTTCTGAGGTTGATAAAAAGTGGTAGACAGTTGTTTTTGCTTGGATCTTTTTTACTGGCCGATAGTATTGATATTTAGGGCATTTACACACCACGTTTTTTTTAGGCGCTGTCGACGCGCGTCGCACGCAACTATAACGCGCTGCAAACGCGATGTTATCGCAACCAATTTACCTATTCACACGTTCATAAAATTGTAGTATGCAGAGGACGACTTTTTCGCGAGCTGTCGACGCGCTCGTAGCGCGGAGTTACATCGATACAAACGCGCTGTCACAGCGCATCTCTTTAGCTGCAAACACATACGTACAGCGCGTTATAATCCAAGGAGAGTTGCTCACGCGCGTCTGTGGCGCGATACACGCTCCTTCGCGCGCGTGCTACATGCGTTTTACTTTGCAAGGAGAGTTGCTCACGCGCGTCTGTAGCGCGTTTCTCGTGAGTTTGCAGCGATGCAATCGCAAGTAATCTGCCTATTTCAAGTTTAGCAGCGCCGACAACGCGCGATAGCGAAACGCGCGTCGACGGCGCCTGAATAAAACGTGGTGTGTTGGAGCTCTTAGCGTCTGTTTGGTGCACTCATTTTTGACCATGTTGTGGATTGGATCCTTTTCGTGTAACTACGTCAATTTTGTAATTCGAATTACAAATTGACACAATCGCCATTTTGGAATAATAGGTAGGGTAAAACTCGGTAATACGCCCCAAGTGACAAAACGCCCCACCACTCCAGCACTCACACTATCAAAGCTGCGCCGCTCACAACTAGACGCGCGGAGACCCACTAGTAGGCGAACAACATGGCCGACTTGTGCACGTAGTTTGTGATGTCCGTTTAAAAAATATTGCAAAATCTGTATTTATTGGAGTGAAATAATTTGCGGTAAGTTTCTAAGCAATTCATATATATTGATACTTTTAGATTTTGTGTTATAATGACCCACACTATCGTAAAATAGATGAAATTACCTTTATACTTTTACTTTGTCGAACGTTATAACCTTGAATCTACTGCTTTGACCTCGGTGGGGCGTATTGAAAATCAAATTTGACAATATGCCCCTAAGTCAATTTACAAAACGCCCCAATATTTGAACTGTGTTAAAGTATTTTTTATCGCGTGTTATTATTTCAGATTATGTCTCGGAAGTATCAAAGAACAACACTACGAGCATCATGGAGTGCAGACGACTTAGACAAAGCCATGCGCAATGTACTTAGCAAAGAAATGGGTGTTAATGAGGCATCCAGAAGCTTTGGCATACCATCTCGAACCCTAAGAAGACACATTTTATCGGGAAAATCAAAAGGCCCTCTTGGATGCAAACCAGTATTTTCTCTAGAACACGAAAAAAAACTGGTTGCCCATATAAAGAAATTGGAGAAAGTTGGATTTGCCCTTGATAGAAAAGATGTTAAAAAAATGGCATTTCAACTTGCTAGGAAACTGAGTTCCCTTTCCATATTAAAAATCCATTTTCATCAAGTTCAGCATCAGCTGTAAATGTCTGGTTTTCGGGATTCATGGCTCGCAACTCAGAATTAAGTCAGAGAAAATCAGAAGGCTTGTCACTTGACAAGCCTTCTGATTTTCTCTGAGAAAAAGAAGGTAATTGCCGACAAAAAGAAGCCAGCAGCTGGAAAATTAAAGCAGACTAAGACCACAAAAATAACTAAACCTATCGAAGAAAAAGATGGTGATAAAAAGAAACAAGAAAAAGGAGGTAAAAAGAAGCCAAAGAAAGTAAGCTATTCATCCTCTTCTGAAAGCAATGATGAAAATGAGGGCAGGGTAGATACTTCTGAAGAAGAAATCTCAGACGAACATGACGACATTATCAGATGCGTGGAATGCACGGAAGATTACTATAATACAAAATCCACAGAAGATTGGATTCAATGCCTGTCTTGTTTAGCATGGTTACATGAGTTTTGTACCATGTTTATTTAAAAAGTCTGATTTGATAAAGAGACTGAGTAACTGCCTCTTATTATCCTAAGTTAAGATTAAGAGTTAATTTTTGTCAAAACAATTGTTGTTATAGTTTAAAATATGCAAAAATATATGATTAATACACTGGGGCATTTTATAATAAGAGTGAGTCGTATTAGCCAACGATCACACTACAAAACGCCCCACCTAAGGTTTTTTTAAATAATAAATATTATTGTATCCTTAGTTCCTATTATCATTATTACTTGTGGTATTGTTGTTAAAATACTAAATATTGTTCCAAAATAAAAAGTTTGATTATATCTTGTAAGATTTTTTATTTATTACAATTTTAAAAAAAAGTAGGGCGTTTTACCGAGTTTTACCCTACTGTTTTCGGATGACCTTCTTGATAACGCTACATAAACAGTAGCCGGCTGAGGTCGAATTGAACAAATAAATATAAATAATAATGTCCGGCGTAACATGCTATTTACACATTAATACCAAATATGCGTGAGCGGCTGTTAATATCGTTTTATTAATTCCGGTAATATAACATGTTTGCGTTTTAAAATTAGATTACACGCGTAAAGGTGATGAATATTACCTACTAACATGTTTTTATTTTTCATTTGCGTTATCATTAGTAATTAAGTTAATTACTTCCTGTTATTTATGGCTGTTACTATCCCTAAACTGGGGGTCTACTCTCTAATCACGAAGTCCGTGGTTTCGGCCTTAGTTACGAGTGTTTCCTACTCCCTATCATCTACGGACATACGATTATTTCGGGGCCGAAACTAAGAATGAATGACAACACGATTTGACAGTTGTCCCTACTACCGATGTGTTTTGTTTGCCCGTCCGAAAAGTTGAACTTGACACTTGTTTTGTTCACTCCTACGTTTCGGGTTACTTTGGGACGTGCGACTTACTTCGTTGACGGACTTAGGGAGTAGACCCCCTGAATTGACTTTGACACCCTCGTTGGTCTAGTGGTCGCAAGCCGACTGCTGAGCGTGAGGGCGTGTGTTAGATCCCCAAGTCGGGCAAAGTTTTATTGGGTTTTTCCGTATGGAATTCCTCAGTAGCCGGTTGATAGCAATCAGCTCGCCCATATTACATGGGACTTAAACATAACTGCAAAATGTGGGTGTACTATACACCTCTGCCCAACCCTTCGGGGAATACAGGCGTGATTTTATGTTTAATATTCCAAAAAAAGCCTACGAAACTTCTAGTTTTTTTTTTACTAATAGATAAGTATAAAGAGTATGCACGAAAACAAAAACGTGTGAAGTAAGTACCTAGTTAATTATAATAGATGTAAGTACAATAAAAAATAATAAGTTTTTCCAAGAAAACATAAACTACTACAACAAAGAGAATTATAATGACAAAACATTACCACGTGTGATGACGTGTGTGATAACGATAATGATCAATTATTTTAAAAATTAAGAATACAAGTGTCAAGTTCAAATATAAAACATAAATGCAAACTTCCATGTCATGCATGTCACTCATAATTATGCGAAAATAACGTCTTACGTACGAAAACCGGATTTTTCAGAAAACGCCTTTGAAAGTTTTGAATAAAGGCGTTTCCTGAAAAATCCGGCTCTCTAACTGAACACGTTTTTGTTCGCATATGAGCGATGTACAGACGTACGGATTATATCACCGGCTAATTTAAATGCATAACCTCAAGACATAGGTACTGTGGCAATTTCCATAAACATAGTCGTATTTTGCATAAAGATACAGTTGAGGCATTCATCGCGCAGTGCACGCGTGTTAATGACAGTACATTTGCGTCTTCCTCCCGCTAATAGTCACACTGTGGCTCCTAATTGGAAGTCGCACCTCGTCAGTCACCTCGTAACATTAGTGTCTTCGTACGAAATGTAAGAAGAATTAGGTCAGGTTCGGACAGATATCCGATTAGTGTGGAAATTGCTTCGGGAATCGGGAGTTGTCATGAAATCTCGGGGCACCGCTGTTAATCACGACGCGACGGCCCGTTTCGGACGAATGAAGATATACTATCATGTCAAAAACGGTTACAGGTGATATTTTCGGAAAATTGACTTTGATGTTGTTTTTTCGATTTACGGTATTATCTAATGGTATCGTAGATAGGTACGTTCTTCACTTATTCACGTTTACTTACTCAGATCTTCAAGTTAACGGAAGGAAATGAATAAACAAAAAGTGTCTGGGAAAACAAGCTAAGCTCCAAGCTATAAATGACGTCACAAGCTGGCCTGGATTATCTTAAACCGCTCTACTGAATCCCTGGACATTAAATTCTTGCCATAAAGTAGAACGTGAAAGATGGAAGAATCATGCAGACTGCAATTGCGAAGACTTGTAAAATCTTGAAAATATTGATTTTCTTAACTTTTTTGCGCACTTGGAGGTAGCGAAGAAAGGGGTATTAAAAGGCGATATGCTGGCAACCGTCAATTTCGTTGACAAAATTAATATTACAAGACATATTTCCGCATTCATTAAAACTTTTCTTAACCCTTTAACAGTGAAGCCACACTACTCCTTTGCGTTGCGTTGCAACGTCGCAGCGCTAGATTTGGACCAATCTATAGATTCCAAATGTAGCGCTGCGACGTCTCATTGGTCCAAATCTGGCGCTGCGACGGACGTCGCAACGCAACGCAACGGAGCGATGTGGCTTCACACTTAGACGTCATCAACACAACTTTATGCTTAAAAATATTTAACAATGATGAAACAGTTCGTAAACTTTCAAAATTATCCTTGTTTAAAAAATACGCAAAGTTAAGCTCACAAGTTTAGCGAAAACTTGCCGTTTTTCTAGCCTATTAATAGGTAGAAAAACCCAAAAGCCAACGGCAAGTTTTTAAAGAATTTCGTAATAAAAATTTAGGTACAATTTTTTTTGGTACTTCTGTTATCTATAATCTTTGGGCATATGTATAAACATGTATGCACTGTTGCACAGGTTCCTTGATCAAATGACCAAAGCTTCTTTTTTTTCAGATTGTTCTAAATATTTTTTCCTACCGTATATAATTTAATTTCTTAATTTGTAGTAGGTACATAAACAATAAAAAATAAATGTTGTCATTATAACCCCATATGCGTGCATTTCATTCAGCCTGTTGATAAAATAATGTGGCTCAAAATTGACGTGCAAGATTTGTCGCAAACAGACATACGACGAAGCAAGCTAAATAACAGCTTTTAATAAAAAAAAACTACAACAAAGACGCATATTAGGGACCTTTGAAACTCAATTCCGATTCTAATATTGCGATATTCAGGAACCATTATCTGATAAATAATCATTCCTTTTGAGTCGGTTTATTATAGTGAAATCTTGCGGAAGCCATTTCAAAGAACTCTGTGCACACAGGAATTCTGTCTAAAAGCATTTAATTGCAGCCATATTGCGGTTCAGATGTGCACTCCTTGTAGAATTCCTGGAGGCGTAAGCTTTGTGTGGTCTCAGTTAGCATATAATAAATGTCTAAGTCTAATACCTATCGTCAGAGTAGTATTGCGAAGATAGATAATGATGGGTATAATATTGTGTATTATTAGGAATGCGATACTCTGCAATTTATAATTGTTAATAATATTGTATAATATCAGGTTTTCGGAATCAGCATCCTAATTGCGCAAAACACTCCTAATCGGCTTGGATTTTTTGACACAACAATTACCTATTATTTTTGTATGATAGCTTTCGTGAGACACATTCATAATTATTTTTAGTTATGGAGGTTCAGTTCAGCTCGTGATTAAGGGCTCCATTTGGGTCCGTAGCAATCAATGCCGAAAAACGCACGTGAGTAAACCGTAACTAATCGTAAATAACAATTTCGATAGCAGCGACTTCTGTTGTAGTTGTACTATGATAGTACCACGCAATGAATTTGTATTGTCAAAATGAAAGCTATTGAAATTACGAATGTGATACGTAATTCGGATTCCGATCATCCAATCATATTAGTTGGATGGACATGAACCAGCTATGATGACCTCCAAAGTAGGAAAATATAAATTAACATTGATTTTGGGTCTTATATTTTTAATAAGGCCTAAACTTTTATGCAGTCTGACAAATAGATTGGCCATCGATTCTTCAATGGAAGCGCGTATTTTAAGGTTGTGATTTGAAGTCTGCAACGAATACGTACATTAAAAAAATCTGTTAGAAATAAGCAGGTAGGTAATTTAACCCCATATTGGCTCAAATAAAACATAAGTGCAAAACGGGGTTATCGAAAGAATAAAGGTCAAAGTCAAATGCTATCTCGAAGAGGGAGTAAGCCGAGCATTATACTTGACCTTTATAAGGAACAGAATTGGCGCTAATTTTCCTTTTATCGGGACCTCTTTTCTTGGAGAGCCATCTTGCATTAAATCTTGATCTAAAATATGGGTACTTAGATTATTTATATCTTAGGTAAGGTTAGTCGGAAAAGGGTTAGTAATCCGTAGGCCACTTAAAGTATCACTGATTATTTAAAGCAAGTGTTAAAATTTCAAAATTCGATAATTTTTATTTCAATACGAAACTATTATCATTTTTTTTTAATTCTTCATCCCTTCTTTAGTTACGAAAAGAAGAAGTTAAGAAAATGGTGCTTCTAATCCGTGACCCCAAATATGACCTAAAATGTAAATACAGCTGATCATAACTAGATTTTAGCGTATTTATTTTTCAATCTTTGGTCAGCTTTTTCTCTTAATTTATCAACTTTTAGAGAAAGTTGTAGAAGAAAAGTTGCTCATTATTATGGGTACTTTAGCACCCTTTCGGATTAGTACGTCCTTTCCGACTAACCTTGTATAAAAGACAAGTTGAGGATCAAGGTGATCGCATGCTTTGTTTATTGCCTCGTAGCCTTTTTCAAACTATGTTGGGGCCAGCTCAGTCTACCCAGATGCGGCTGAATACCAGTATTTTATACGAAGGGACTGCCATCAAACCTCCGCAACCCAGTTTCTGAACAATGCCGATATCCTAAGGTTAGATCGGTTGTCAAACTTTCAGGCTTCTGACTACCCGTAACGACTGTCATAGGTCTTCGTACGACACCCGGGACCGACGGTTTAGCGTGCTCTCAGAGGCACAGAGGGGTCTAGTGTGACGAATGGTCACCCAATCCACGGACTGACCGCGGCAAGCGCGGCTTAACCTTGCTAATCATATGATCCGCTGTTAATTATTCACGAGCCTCGATGCTTTGTTTATTGCATAATAAACAATAAGTAAATGTGAGATATTTAAGCTACTACTAAAATCATACGACGGCGACGCTTGAAAGGCAAAAATTACCAAGCGACATGTTGGCAATTTTACACTAGAGCATTTTAAGGTTTTTTTTGGAAAAAAGAATGAAAAAATGGCCAATTTGTCATAACTACTCGATTCCAACGAATTTTAAACTGGTATTTAAAGATTATGAACTTAAATAAAACTTTAAAATGCTCTAGTGTAAAATTGCTAACATGTCGCTTGGTAATTTTTGCCTTTCAAGCGTGGAATTATTGATGACAATTTTATTCATTGCGTTAAGGTCAGTCAAATCAAAGTTATTAAATTACTTGAACTTTGATCATCAATCTTTATAAAACATCAACATAAATGGTAATCAGCCTGACTAACTTCATATAAAGTTTGCGAGGTTTTAGCAAAAGTTTGGCCGCATTAGCTAGTGTCGGAGTGCGGGTAACCGCAACGATTTAGTGTAGCATGGCAACATTGCTACGTGAGACCGGACAACTTTGACAGATTTGTGTCAAAAGGTACGTTCATTTAGTTGCATTAGATAACTTACACGCGATTTCAGTGCAACCACGGAAATTGCGTATTGTCTGTTTATGACTATCGGTATTTTTACGAAAAGTTAGCTTATGACCTATTCTTATTTATTATTTCTTCATGAAATGTAAAAAAGAATTTACAACCACTTGATGGCTAATTACTGGTGCTTATTAACCTTAGGTCATGTCACCTATCAGTCGCCTTATCCAGTCATTTTTATGTACACAAGTATATTTTTGGCCATTAGTAATCTACAAATTTTACAGAAAAATAATATGAGACTAGCGAGGAACTAAAAGGAAAACGCCCGGTAAAATTAAGCACGACTCGCACTAGACTAGTAATTGAGAGTGTGAGAGTAACTGGCGCGAGTTAGTGCTGCCTAATAATCATAGATGGCGTTAGTGGGACCGATTTTAATAAGCTCTACATTTATTCTGTGGCTCTGTGTTGCGTATGTTAAATTCATACCATTTAAAATAATAAAATTTATTATTATACAACATTAAATTATAAACTAGTAGGTTCATTAATAAATATATTTATGTAAAAATATTCAAGTACATTCCTAATTAGTATTTTTTTAAACTATAAACAAACTTTCACGTAGTTCTTCATATGAAATGTTAAAATAGGTTTTCGAACCTTTGAATAATAGTGACATGCTTATTTGTTTACCAATCACACTGTCAACTGGCAAAGCTTGGCGACTTGTATGTAAACAACAAATATTTATTTTTATCTAGCCCTACTTCGTAACGGTAATTTTCATATTCCTTCATTCGAATTTCGAATGCGCTGGCTATATGCCAACGTTGCTCGTGCACTTTTCTTTATTTATATTTATTCATACCGACGAATCGTCTATGCGTGGAAGATGGATAGCTAGTTTAAATTTTCGGAATTGGTAATGTTCTATTTTTAAAATTGACTACCTATATTATGTAAGTATGTCTCGATAGATTTCTGTTTTATTTTTGTCGGTGTGCGAAAATTTACGGGATTTCTCTAAAATTTATTGAAGTTTGCCAAAGTAATAAAGGGAAAACAGTGTTCGTATTTTACAGCGTTATTGTTAAACTCGTAGGAAATAAACTATGCATTAAATAGATAAGTTACGTGCATAGTGATTTAACGCTGGTATTTATAGTTCTAATAGATTTGCCATGATTTGGCGTCTCATTTATATTACAAACCGTCGCTGCGCTTTCCATAATCGCTATGTGTTTTTTACACACTTTACAGGAGACGCAAAAAACTGATTTTCTTGAAAAATACCTGGAGTATTCAAATAATTTATTTTTACTTTAATACATAAAACAAATTCACGTAGTTGTAGATTATTTTTGGATAGATAACATTATTAATAATGCTAAAATTAAACATCATAGGCAAATTTGACACATAGAGTTATTTATTTGAGTCGTAAATACAAGCTATGTGCATTTAGAACACATAAGTAGTACTTTATATTCTATGGAATCTTAGAGAAACTGGCTGTACGGTGACATAGCTATTTTTTTATAAAGAAATAATAAGAAACTAAAAAAAAACAATCAATTTTATATCACTTTATTGAATTAAACAAATCAATTATAATGGTTTAAATTTTCGTAGAATAGGTGATAATCGCGGTGCATGTATTGCTTTAGACTTTGTAAGTGACTAAAGGTAGAATCAATTTTTAGTGGACCATCATAAAGGCTTATAGGTTCCCTTATGGATGCCGTGTTTGTCCTCCTCTGCGGCAAATTGTTCCAATCATGGAACTTCGCTGATCTTTGCGCGGCTTAAAATATAAATTTTCTTCTCTTTAAAAACTCCTGAAACTTTTTTCTCCTCACTGCATCCACATTATTAGTCTGGCACCAAGAAGAATACACAGAATGCATGTGGCTCAAAGATTCGAAAAACTCTTCAACATATACCCTGGAACTGTTTGCTCAGCAGTAGTGGCTTGGAACTTTCGGTACACATTCGAGCCATTTATGAACAGAATCAGATTTGAGCGCCCTAGTTGTACTTCCTGATGTATTGTATTAGGGACCTTATCTATTCTTCGAACAGGGGTTCCTTCACTACTTTCTGAAATATTTATATTAGATCTAATCCAAAGCTGAAACATATCTTTTTTCAAATCAAACGTCGCCGGAAACAATTCCTTACTTTCTTCCTTGGTCCCATGTTGGTACCTGACAAAAATATCTGAAACTATCGTTTCTGATTCCATCATTTATTGCAGCATACAAATAACTCCTGTCTGATCTCTTTTCTGCCCCGTGAGGCTTTTCTCTTAGTTGCTTGTCGCTTTTTGAAATTTCTTCTAATTTTGTAACGCTATCAACTTTGTTGACCTCATGTCTCGTATAATGTTTTCCCAAAAGCTAAAAAACTATCTATGTGACGCTCGACCTGTCCGTTTCGTGATCAAGCGAGTCTGAACTTGACCAAAAAACTCGCTATGTGCAGTGTGAAGCACATATCGGGCGCAATTTTTGCTTCCGCTCTAGTAAACTTATTTTAGCTATGTGAATTATAACACTTAACGTGTTTATATGGAACTTTCGATGTATGAATGTCACATAGCTACATTCCGTAACTCTTTAAATATTGCATTTATCACATAGCTGTTTTTACAGTATGTGTGTATTGAAATAACGATTAGAACTGCATCAAAAACCGAAAATGACTAAATAACACATAGCGACTTTTGCACGCGCAACGACGAAACGTCAAACTTGCCCGTTTATATGTAAATATTGTGTAGTATGTAACTACTTACTGCTCGTGGATAATAAATCACCGCGCGGATCATACGATTTGCAAGGTTAAGCTGCGCTTGCCGCGGTCAGTCCGTAGATGGGTGACCGTCCGTTACACATCGAGACCTCTCCGTGCCTCCCAGAGCAAGTTAAGCCATCGGTTCCGTATGCTATATGAATACCTATGACGTTACGGGTAGTCAGAAGCCCGAAAGTCTGACAACCGGTCAAACCTGGCTGAGCATCCACCAGAGGCACCAGAGCTGTGCTAAGCTGCGTAGCGAGGAATGTGTTTTGTAAGCACCAATAGAATCACTTCATTCACTTCGCTCTGCGCAGCTCTGGTGGATATGGGCTTAGCGGTGCAAGGTTTTTGTTCATACAAAACAAGCAAGAAATGCGAGCGAGGGATGTGTTGCGAGGAATGTGTTGCTAGGAATGTGTATTATTCTCCCTCATATTCGAAAAGAGTCCGCTACGCTACCCATCCTTGCACCGCTCATTTGTGCACATTAACACATTACACATACCTCGCACAGCTCTGGTGGATAGGGTCGCACCGTTTCACATCCTCGCTACACATTTTCGCACCGCACATTTTCCTCGCACTGCTCTGGTGGATGCTCAGACTAAAAGGCCTCACCTGGCGGGTTATTGCGACCAACTAAGCGAGCGAACATGACGCAAAACAAGCTCGACGGCGTAACCCGCCGGGTAAAGCCGCCGTGTGTAGAGGCCTTAAGATATCGGCTTTGCCCAGTAGCTGGGTTGCGAAGGTCTGATGGCAGTCGCTCCGTGTAAAATACTGGTATTCAGCCGCATCTGGGGGTCTACTCCCTAAGCACGAAGTCCGTGGTTTCGGCCTCAGTTACGAGCGTTTCCTACTCCCTATCACCTACGAACATACGATTATTTCGGGGCCCGAACTAAGAATGAATGACAACACGACTTAACAATTGTCCCTACTACCGATGTGTTTTTGTCCGTCGGAAAAGTTGAACTTGACACTTGTTTTGTTCACTCCTACGTTTCGGGCTACTTTCGGACGGGCGACTAACTTCGTTGACGGACTTAGGGAGTAGGCCCCCAGGTTAAACTGGAAGCTGACCCCAACACAGTTGGTTAAAGGCTAGGCAGAACAATATTACTACCTACTTACAATTTCATAGAATTTTTAATAATTATTCTGTAGTAAGTAATTTACAAATACACGCTGATAACATAACATTTTACCAAACAAACGTAAAAAGTGTTTATCTATAAACGGAAATACAACAAAACATTCGTTCACTGAGTAATATTACTTTATCTACATCGTACATCGTTCGTTCGTTCCGCAGTAAAGTTTAAAAGCCGTGTAATGTTTCAGTTTATCACACGCTATCCATTGAGGCACAAAATAAAGTAGAGTTAAATGAAATTAAACGTAAACCGGCTATTGTTCAATTAAGGGTTCGATGACCGGTTTTATTTTTCATATGTATTAAATGAAGTTCGTTCACCTGTATCGAAATTAAAATAAATAAAGATTTAAATAGTGTTTGTTCCTATGAATATTTTTTATTTATTTCATATTTATTTAATCTTCATGTACAGTCGCGGACTTTGTTAACCACCCTAAAGTCTCTAATTGCTTGCACATTATTTTTTCATAAGGTCGTTATGACATAAGTTGATATGGCATCTTAAATCTTATTGCGCACAATGTGAGAAGGAATCGACTTTGAAATCTGATAAACATTTCCGAGTCCGCGACCATACATTGGTAGTACACAAGGCGGACTTTTAATGCCATTGGCATTCTCTTCCAATCAACCTTTGGGTCAAAAATTAAGCACTTCGAAAGTGGTACAAAAAAAGAATTAAAAACAAATATTGGAAAGATAAATAAATGCTTCATTTTATGCTTGATGGATAACATAGCTATCCTGCTCCACTGCTGGGCAAAGGAGAACTCCGTAACAATTGAAAGCTCATTCTCTGACGGGTACTTTGTTAAGACTTCTAATTAAGTCATCCCTCAAGCAAGCGTTTCCTAACAACTTTATTACAAACTGTTCATTTTTTCTTAACATTTTGATTAATTGATTCAAAGGTGCCAGGACTGCCTCGTTGGCCTAGCTAGGTCGGGTTAAGTGTTATTGGGTTTTGCCGTGTGGAATTTTTCAGTAGCAGCCCGGAGTCTGGATTTGTGCCGGGTTGATGGCGATAGGCTCGCCAATTACACGGGACTTAAATATGGCGGCGAAATGAGAATGTACTTTAAATCTCTGCCCAACCCTTCGGAGAATATTAGCGTGATGTTATGTTATGAATAGAGATCGGATATTCGAAAGCATATTCACCGAAACTTGAGATGTTGGCTAAAATGGAATGCGCTTTTGTATCGAAAAAAATCCGCGATTCCAGGACAATTATTTTATTTTGTTTTTTTTTTTGGTTTATCTAACCACTCCTCTTCTTACACTCTACATACACACATATTTGAATCGGGTGTCAAACCATTAATTATACTTAAATAATTATGCAATCCAAGAATCCAGTTTTTTTTAATAAATCATTTTAAGAAGTCGCTTCCATACGATACACTCGACTAGTTATGTATTCCCGGTGTTCCAGGCATACCGGTTTTTAAAAAAAAAAAAAAAAATTTAGAAGCCGCTACCATACTTTCATAGCTAAAAATTCATTTTAGATAAATATGCATCCGAATATGCGATCCCTAGTTATGATTCAAAGGCAAAATTTTAAATTACATAAGTATTTATGAAAACAATGCTTAATATCATATAGCAAAACAAGCGAAATAAAAATCGATATTTGACCAAATGGACCTTGGTAGAGGGAGCTACGAATCTCGTAGCAACTTACTACATCTTCGTAGACCGCAAAAATCTTGATCCTTGAACGCCCCGAAAGTAATAAATTCGTTACTACCTATCGTAAAGTGGTTATAAACATCACAACATATCATAAAACAGTGTTTCTGACCGTCTGCCTGTCATTGTGTGAGTTTATAGTTATATTTTCTGGGATTTGTATTTTGTTGGCATTTATCACTTGTAGCTATTTTTGCTACATTACGTTCTTCTTCTTCTCGTGCCTTTTCATAACTGAAGGTGAGTCATATTCCTAAATGTCCTTGTTCTGAGCTAATCAGCACAGCAGGCTTACTCCCGACAGGATCGAGTTTTGAATCGAGTCGACTTAGTGTCAATTCTTACTCTTGAAATCGACAAAAGCGCACAATTGTGCACCGGCTCGAATAAAAATTAACGACTGTTTTTGATATTTGTTAGTTTTAAATCAAACCTCAGCACGGTCGTGCAGTTTTGTCGATTTCAAGAGTAAGAATTGACACTAAGTCGACTCGATTCAAAACTCGATCCTGTCGGGAGTAAGCCTGCTGGGGTCCAATACTCCTAAAATAAATTGTTGCCAAACGCAATCGAACCACAACCGTCAGTCAGTTTTTGTTTTCGAAAACTTTCAAAATGATTGATTTTGTTTTTTGTGTCAAACAATTTGATAGCTTTTGAAATTGAGAACTGTCTGAATGAACGGTTCGGCCTTGGTTCGTTTGTGATTTATCAAGATTTATTTTAAGAGAATTAGGCCCCTGGTCTCCGCTTTCTTAACCCTTTGACCGCCACGTCAAAAAAAAGCCAAAGCGTGCTCTCGTCGCGGCGCCAAGCTACGATTTCATCCTTTAAGTGTACAAGTCTGACTAAAAAGTGATTAATTTAAGTAAAAACCTAACTAATGCTCACGAGAATAAACGCATAACTGTCACATAGTCGAAACCGTGGCCTGCTGGACACATTTTGCTGTGTCATGTATACATGACTGTGGCAAAAGCTTAATGCCAGTCCACTCTCGAATGTTACGCAGCCACAACATTTTCCTTCTGCCTACTCTTCTCTTGCCTGCTATCTTACCCATCATTATAATTTGCAGCAATTGATACCAGTCGTATCTCAAGAATGTCCCAGGTACGCAACTTTTCTCTTGTTCGACTTAGGCCATTTGGCTCCACATTTATGGCCTTTTCAGTCCAGCTTATGCGAAGCATTCGACGTTAGGACCACAGTTCAAATTCCTCAATTTACGGGGGTCTTCCTTGAAGGTCACACGTAACATTGGAGGAGTACATTACGTTAGTCGCAAGGTAGAATGTACATGGACTCACTACACTACACTACTCAATTTTTTAACACTGTAATACCTACATTCTAAGCAAATAAATATTTCTATTCTATTCTATGCTTATTATATTACATGCCCGACAAAGCTAAATACCTACGATTGTGCCAAGCGTGGTTTCTGTTTTAACTTCTGATTCACAATCGCCATAATCAGTCCGGCGTTTCAGACATTTTAGGGAGCATTTACAGAAGTTAATTAACTCAACGTGTAAGTATGGCGGCTTGTTTTTGTTTTTAAACAAAGCACTGTATTTAAGGTTATCAACTTCAAATAATATTGTTGCAACAGAAATTGTTTCGAACAACGATAAGGGAACAAAAGATACATACATCGAAATAATGAATGAATACCATTGTATTTTATGTAATGATTTATCTCAACATTAATTAAATGATGTATTCCGGAATGTTATGCATCGTAAAGAGCGTTCTCCATCGAAAGCCAACAAAGGTTCGTTATTCGTTCAATTTGATCAAACTTTCGAACCCCTTTCGTTGGCCTTAGTTGGCCTTGGTTGGCGATTGTTGGCTTTGTTTGTCACGCGCACGTATCTGTGCCGATTTTTATTTTGTTCTGTTACGTTTTAAAAAACTGAATTGTTAACCGAATTTCGTTCGTAACCGATAGTCGTGCTGACTGTACCAATACTGAATAATATGTTTTTTTTTTGCAAATGTAACTGGCATGTCATGCTAGTTACCATAGCCCATGGCCAGAAGTGGATGCTTACGTGTATCTCGATGCCTCCCACGTAAGTTGTTGTAAGCCACAAATGGCATTTCTGTGTTTTTCACGTAAAAGTGTCTATTTTATGTATCTGTTCCAAATATGAAAATGCCGAAACACTATACAAGTATATTTTTGCTATTTTTATATTTGGAACAGATAATAATACATAAAATTAGACACTTTTACGTGAAAAACACAAAAATGCAATTTGTGGCTTAAAACAACTTACGTGGGAGGCATCGATCTGATGATCCTGATCCAATGATGACGAATCGCAAAACTCAATTTAACAAACTATCACGAAACTTCTTCATAATTTAACTGACCCATAGACAGTTCTATACAACAAACCATAGACACCTAATCCACACATATCCTGCCATCTGTCCGAGTCAATCTAGCGTAAGTGGTGGCCGCGGCGATCGCATAAATTGAATCAAATTGACCGCTGGCTATAGAACTGAACAATTTGTTAACTAAATCCCCCGGTCTAACGATGAGTGATGGCCATGCATTCAACTAGAATACCAGCGGATTCTTTAGAATAGATTCGCTCTTGAAGCTGATCGGAATGTTGGTTTGTATGATTGTACGCCCGTATGTAAGGGTTCACCGAGGCCCTTCGTTAGATTGTTCTATTAATAAAAATTGTGTAACGATTGGAATCTTTGTAAGTCACGACTGTTTCGTCTCTGTTTTGTTTTTAAACAGTTTATAAGTTCCTGTGAGAGCGTTTTGGTGAGTAAGCTAATAATGTTTTTTTACTATAAAAAACAATTAAATTTACTTTATAATTTTCAATGAATAATGAATGCAAATGCAAAATAAATATTGCATTATGGGAACAATAATATTAAAAGTTGTGTTGGAACACGAAGCAAATACAGGGTGTCCAGTAAATAGTACTACATACTGTAGGGAGTGATAGCTTAGGTCAATACCTACCAAAATAGCACATAAAATTTTCCGGAAAATGTTACGGTTTTCAAATTAAACAAAATTTTCCAAAATGTTCCAAATTTTTTTTTTCTTTAACACGTTCTCCTTTTATATAAACAAAATCAATGAGTACAGTAATAATTCACGAATAAATTGATGTAAAAATATCAGAAAAGGAAATTTTCTTTACAACAGAGTGAAAAATCAGATATTCAATATTTTGGAAAATTTTGTATAACTTGAAAACCGTAACATTTTGCGGTACATATAATTTGCTATTGTGGTAGGTATTGAACCAAGCTATCACCCCCCGCAGTATGTCGTACAATTTACTGGAAAAACTGTATAAAAAAATGTATTTCTTTCGTGTGTTGGAAGAACGCGAACAAACCTGAACCCTGAACACTTTTTTTAATGTAAACAGAACATAAAAAGCTTGTAGGAAAAATAAGTTTCCCTATAACTCAGATTCATTAACATAATGATCCGTCATCGCATCAGCACCCTAAAGTTGTTAAAAGTTATAGTAAACATGGCCGTGTTCGTTAAAAAATAGGGCGGGAAAAACATGGTGTCATTATCTAAAGTTTTAAAACAGCGATAAATTGTGATTTTGTCAGATATCTTGTTCCCTTTGAAATTTTATACTTTTACAAATTTTTTAGCGGATAATGTTGTCGTTTATTTATTATTAAGGTATTAAAAAAGGTGTCAAAAATTACCTAACTCTTAGGCTTAAAACGCACTAGCGGCCAGCCGCATGCGGCGTGCCGCTTGCGGCTGGCCGCATATCGATTTTTATATGAAACCGCATGATCTCAACGCACTGATTTCCGGCCAGCCGTCGTGCGCCAGTGCGTTTAGATCATGCGGTTTCATGTAAAAATCTATGTGCGGCCAACCGTAAGCGGCACGCCGCATTGCGGCTGGCCGCTAGTGCGTTTTAACGCTAAGAATGTTATGGGATGACTTGGTATCAGTAGGCCTAGCACGAATGTTGTGACGTATGGTAACGTAAACGTAACGTTAACGCGAGTGAATTTTGAATTGGAAATACTCGTTTCGCACATAATATTTAATCGAATTGAAAACTTTATTCATATCTTTGTATGATAAAAATTGTGGTTGTGGCATAAATTTTAACTAAAATGTTATAGAATAGTTGTATTTTCGATTCAAAATTCACTCACATTAACGTTACATTTACGTTACTATACGTCAAAATATTCGTGCTAGGCCTACGGAAATTGAGCAACTTTCGTTTCGAAACGCGTCGTATTTTTTTATTACTTTCCATACAAATAGAATAAAATAATTTTTAGATTGATTGTTAATTTTTTAACACCTACCTTTAGCACATATTACTATTTCAAAATCATATCTTCTAAAACAATATGTATTTGAAAATATTATACTATTTTAATCGGTGATTTTTTATTTCGCGTTTGTGGTGACCGATGGACTCCTGAATCCGAATCACGTAGACGACTACCTACCATAAACAAAAAAATCTGAATGTGCTGGGAATATTCAATTAATGCTTACCACGATCACAATTTTGTTTGCTTATTTTTAATAATTGTGAGCGAGTTCTTAATTTCATTTGAAATTTCTTCAGGTTTCATTGTTATTTTAATTAACGAAGGTCTGCATTCTTTTCAGTACTAGCTGTCAAAGCCCAAAACACTTTGTTAATTGCTGTCTAAAAGTCTTCAATTTTTTAAATAAATAAGTGGACGTCACATTTTTGATTTTCCAAAATTAGTTAGCGCATATAACTAAGCTTATTTATTTCCTACCTCACCGCATTTACTTAACATATTAAACTAAAGAGGTACATATACAATACCTCATACGACAAAATTTATATGATACAACAAAACGGGGCGAGAGACGAGACGGCGACTTTATGCCTAGTAAGAATAACTTTTAGTACCTAATTTTACTGTTTTTTTATTCTAGATCTCGTAAATTCCTTTTTTGAATGTATGTCTCCGGAACTCCACAAACGACATCGCTTCTAAATAACTGCTAAAAGCAAGAAAAGCAGATTAACTGGCAACAATAACTATTATACAGTTGTCGCTAGCTTTCCCGCAGGCTCGTACGAAGCCTTTATTCCTTATATGGCAGAAGGCGGATTGAAAAGCGTATCCTTTCAATGCAGCCTGCCTTTGCCTGAGGAATGAAAGAGCGATGAAATGAACGCTTCTGAATGGCTAATGCCTCAGATGAATGGGGAGCATGGAGGGTTGCCATGCTATTTTTAAAAAAGCGCAAGTAGTCATCTGAATCTTTTGAATAATGCATCTGTATTTTTCATTATATATTTATATATTAAATTGAGGTAGCAAACTATTTGCTGAAGTGCTTGGATGCGGAAGGCATAAAATCGAGTTTGTGACTAAATTGGATAAGCTTTAGGCAGTAACAAACTGTGGTTGGCTAAGTGAATTAATAAAACAAGTAATTTCTAAACATTGATCAAATAATATAACCTTTTTTAAATGAGACTGTCCGGAAAAAAAGTCTCGTAATTGGTAACCCTAGATGCATCGCTTCAAGATACAGGGATATCATCAGTCTGAAGTGTCGGTGACCTCCTTTTTGCTTCAAATATAACTCAACGTGATTATTTTGTGCGGATTTGTGCGTTCGTGAAAATTGCTGCAACGTTATTGCACAATTTGCACGTGGGTGAAAATCCAAAGTGTTTTGGCCTCATTTTGAAGTTTAAATATATCTATGAAAAACGAAAATTACTGTTTTACCAACATATACCTATACAGGGTGTAGTAAACGAATTCGTGTAATTCCTTCAAACCACAAATGTTTATGTACTAATTGTATAGATTAACCCCGCACGGGATTTAGATTGATTAAAAATGAACTACATTTTCCCAAATAAAATTTTTATATAATAGAAAATTTCGATGCCATGCAGAAATTAATGAAGGCACTGCGACACATCTGAAGGGCACTCCACGCAGTCAGTTAACTTGGGACGCTAAAATTACTCAGATACAGAATACTATGGTTCAATTTCTGACAACTTTTTTTTTGTTGATTCTGAAAAAAACCTATGCAGTGTCAATCAGTGTCACCAGTAGATCACGCGGTTTGAAGGAATTAAACGAATTCGTTTACACCCTGTATACAAGCTTAGTTTTAGTATTATACTAAACCTGAAACTAGTTTGTTCAGAATCACTAGGAGAATCGATTGATATATTTTTTACACCACTTTTTTTTATTTTCTATTTTGTTTCAGTAGTTTTCTACCCATAACAGTTGACGGGAATAGACACCTTGAAGAAAATCTTGTTGGGGTGTCTCGGTTTTCGTATAAAGTAAAAATAAGGTTGTATATTTACAGAATCAAAGAATACGCGATAATTAAGTTTTCTGATTTACTCGTACGATAATTAAAATATGAGAAAAAAATCATAATCAGAGAGCGGAACCTAATGGCAAAACAATTGAACTGTAGGTAATAGAGATAGGTCATCATTTTTTATCGAGTAAAACATTTCGATCATTTTGTCGAGCATTTTCATCACAGAATAACCGATGCGTAAATTGAATCTTAAACAAAGTTATCCACGATATTTAGGTGTCCTCGTATAAACCGTAAACGTAAATGCATTAACCTGAAGTGAAATTCAATAACACATAAATCTGTTGCTCGCTAAAAGGTATCGGAAGGTATTGTTTGATGTTACACCGTTAATATTACCTGTTCCCTGTTTGCGTACTTAATCGAATTAAAGAGCACTCAATAATGAGCTAATTCAATTACTCAGGCTCTGTGACTAGTGAATTAGAAAAAAATTAAACCTGTGCAGTGAGGATGCGGAGCGCTAATTGAAGGTTATTTTGTATTTACCTGAAACAAATAGAAAGGAACATTATTATTCTGTATTTAATATTTTGTCGACAAACTGTTGCTTATATACGAAAAAAATGCCTTTTATGGCAAATGAAAAAGGTTTGCAATACCGCAATTATGACGCCATATTGTTTCCCTAAAATCAAAATCAATCGATATGATTTTTAATCCAACATCATCACAATTAACTCAAACGATTACGGCGTTTAGATATATACATTTTGAAGATTATTGGAACCAAAACAAACAAACCCACGAGACATTTAATCGGCCGCATCGGGATCATAAAAGAGCTAAGGAATAAGGAAATACAAGATCCAAATCGAGCACCGAGCAGACTCGACCGAGCGTTGATGCTACGAAAGTAATCGAATACTTCCTTTCTCGACGGATCATTTTCTACACAGCTAATGACTTATGATGCCTATAGATACGTACTTTGTAACGCAAATAGGTTGCTTGTAAATTTATTGGAACATCCGCTTGATTTTAGTCTTTTGTATTTCGACGCCCGGGAGTAAAAACTTCGGGAATGCAATTTGGTCATTTTATTTTATCACGACTTATAGGGACTTCTCATCGTCATCGTATAAGAGAGCCCCTCTATTTGAAATTAGTTTGTAGGCACTGAAACTAGCCATTATTGGGTGTATAAAATTTATAAAAATATACTTGGGAGCAAATAAATCGAGCCACTAAAATTTTTCACGTAGGTATAATTGTTATTATTTTTGGTATTATGGAACAGATCAAGTCTAAACATATATCGCCTTAAAGGTTATTTAATAACCTTTACAGTGAGGGTAGATTTTTGTATTTTGAATTATACATATAATTCATGAAACCAAACTAATAACTAAGACACGTGAAAAAAGAGTGGCTCGATTTCTTTGCTCCCAAAGTCCCAAGTGTACAATTGACTAGCTTTTACCCACGACTTATTCCGCGTGAAAGCCCACAGGAACCGTGCAATGACCAAATGCATTCCCGAGGTTTTCACTCTCGGGCGACGATTTAGAACTTGATTAAAGGAGAATGGGTAAGTTTCATACAACCAAAACCCAGAACCAACAGAAAGATTCGTATTGGTATTTGTCACACTTAATATCCGTTACAATCCTGCATATATTTTTTTTTCCTAGGGTCCGGGAGATGAATAAAATAAGATCAAAATTCTAAAAATAGTTGATTGTTTAAGACATTAAGTGAGACTTCAACTTCAAAAAAACTTCAAAACTCATTTACTCAAAATAGACTAGAACTACAAATACGGCCGACTTATCTTGGCGAGTCTGAAGTTAGCTGATTAGCTGCGCAGTAGACAATTTCGTTTCTAAAAGATTCATTGCGCAGCCAAACAACTAACTTCAGACTCGCCAAGTTACGTCGGCCGTATTGTTATTTTTGAACGTCAATGTACAGTCGAGTTCATTAATATATTGGCCCTTCCAGGCTTCAAAAATATATGAACGTTAAAAAAGTTCATAATATTGTGACAACTCTAAGCATCATTAAATTGTGGTCAAGATTTAGATTCATTAATATGTGACTGCTTTTTTTCAGTAACATGTATAGCCAAAGGCACAAGACTGAGAAAAAGCAGTCACATATTAATGAATCTAAATCTTGACCACAATTTAATGATGCTTAGAGTTGTCACAATATTATGAACTTTTTTAACGTTCATATATTTTTGAAGCCTGGAAGGGCCAATATATTAATGAACTCGACTGTACATAAGACAGCCCCCAAAAGTGCCCGCCCTTCACTGCATCCTAGTGTTTTTGCTGTGATGAAGAAACGGCGTAACAAACTCCAAAGCAACACCAATACGAGTCGTTTCATTTGGTTCTGTTTCTTTTTTGCCCATTCTTTCATGTTTATGATGTTAGCAGATATTGTTATGGCTACTAAATGTTCCTACTCATCAAATCACTACATAGTATAAAACAAAGTCGTTTCCCGCTGTCTGTCTGTCCCTATGTATGCTTAGATCTTTAAAACTACGCAACGGATTTTGATACGGATTTTTTTAATAGATAGAGTGATTTAAGAGGAAGGTTTTAAGCTATAAAACGTACAAGTGCGAAGCCGGGGCGGGTCGCTAGTAATGAATAAACGGGAAAATTTATGGTCTGCGAAAGATTGCAGATAAAATTCTATAGTATTTCTATCTTAGTTAATCCAGGACTGAGGACCGTCAAACAAGGTCCAGGGCAAGTTTGATCGAGCACCGGAGTTTTAGATCCAGTTTCCAAGCCATACAACGTTTCTAACTATTTGCAAGTTCGAGATAAGCTCCCCATCAGGGCACTGAAGCTATCTACAGTACAATATAAATGGAATAATCATTATCGTTATCCACAGTGATCCATCTATCTAGCCGCTCGTTTTATACAATAGAATGGGGTTTTGAAGTTTCTTCAGCGGACTTTGATAATGATATCTAAAGTACATGCGAATTGGTATTTAGCAAAATTACTGGAATATTTATCGAACAGTGTCTAATATTCTAGCCGTTTCTAGATAAATACTCATATTATTTTGCTAAGGTATTTATTTATTTTGTTACGTAGACGTACGTACTATAATAACCTTTTCACTGTAATGTGAGCCCTAAAGTTTCTTTACAAAACATTATCCCACAAAGAATTTCAAATATTTAAAAAAACAAAAAATGGATAATGTAGTTTTTTTTTATTGAAAGCCTTATATCGCTTAGCGGCCATATCGCCCAATGAAAAGATTACCAATAGATAATAACAATTTACCTACCTTATTACTAACATAAACAGAAGTTTAGCTTTTTTTGACAATGGAAAAGCTAGGATGGAATTATAAATGCCAATGTTTCGGCCAAACACACTAATTCTCACGTTTACATTTCGGACACATTCCATTAGGATATGAGAAACATCGTCAACCACTCCGCAGTCAATGTAGTGTGGCGACGAAACCTTTTTCATTAGTAAAAATTACGGTTTTTGGTGATGACGTTTACGTTTTTCCCATAGCAGTTTCCTTACGGCTAAAATTTACGAAAAGAGGATTCATCTTTCGTTTAACAGAGTATAAGTAATTATTTAGTCTGCTAACTAACTATTAATTATTTCCAGAACTCAGAAAAATCAAAAGAGACTCATCTTCTCACTCCCTTCTACGCCAGTGAAATTAAAAACTAGTCCTTCGCAATAATACTAGCTAAATAGAAAAGCTAAAGAGAAACGGTAGCAGCCATTAAGTCACATTTCCAATCGGAAATCGGAGTTTCCGTCAATTAACACATAGTTTTGTCACTCTACACTACTAGAGCTAAGGACAGATGATTCTTGTCCGCCCTTTCAGAGTCTTAATTAATTCATTACTAGCGACCCGCGTTTGCTTTTAGTGTCCATTTGTCTCTACTGCAAGTTCGTAAAGAGAGATATTTTATTCGTCTAAAGTTGGCGAGAGCCGGGCTCTCTTAAATAACGATGGTAATTTTTAGAACTGCATTTATTTAGAGCCCTATTAACATGAAATGTTGTGTAAATTCTTTAGATGTTAGAGAAATCCCTTCAGTCCTAATATAATGTACTGTCAGCATCAAATATATCGGGACGAAAAGATTGTTCAAAATTATCTGAACAACTAAGAAAATTAAACTAGGTATATCTTAATGAGACAAGGGGTGTTACAGAACGAACAGAGTACACGACAACTGTCATTCTAAAATGAATTTTATCTCATTGATATAAAGTTTAATTTCTTTAGTTATTTAGGTAATTATGACATGTCTGTTCGTCCTGTATTTGACGCTGACTATACCTAGAATATGACGTCATCACAGCATATTCGATAGTGAGACCGAACTTTTGACCGACCTATAAGATTTTAACTATAAACGTATTTTATTTAGAACACATCTGCACAAATAATACGCAGTGCAAACCGGAATTTAACATCTGCCGGAATATCTAGAAGCAATAAATAGATAGAGAATTATCTTAAACAATATTTCATATTAGAATTCCATATGGTATTAATTTATAATGTGCATAGTTGCGTTTGGTAGCTGTGCCCGTGCGCACCATATGGCGCGCTTGCGAAATAGTTTATTATCGGCAATGCAAGCGATCGACGTGGGAAGTTGCGCCTGACTATGAATATAGCCTTTGTGTTTAGCAGGGAATTGTGAAGTAAAAAGGACGGATTAACGTTTTAGCTGCCTTTGAGCGTTTGGTAGACCTTTTTTTAAGTTAATCGTTTGTAGCGACCCTGCTGACGCATAAGTTTTGTATACTCAGGCGCACCACTGTATTAGCGTGGCGCAGCCAGGGTTACCATTTAGAAATTTGAAAAGTCCTGACAAAAAGCCTGACATTTCAATAAAAGTCCGGACATTTTAGTCACAAAATGCAAACATAATAAGATTTATTGTTTGATCTCGTTAAGTTGATTGATAAAGAAGATTTATATCTTGTTTTTAGATAAATTATGAGCAGTTAATAAAGATTAAATTTGATAATGATTACATATGTAAGTTTTATTACTCGTATTCCATATAGGCTAAAAATCCGGACAAATTAAAGAGCCGGACAAAGTCCGGACAAAAGTCTAAAAGTCCGGACATGTCCGGACAAATCAGGACATGTCCGGACAAATCCGGACGGATGGTAACCCTAGGCGCAGCAGTCGTCTCCCCGCAACCGTAGTTATTAGGTCGATATAATCAAGTAGTATAATGTAATTATGTATTTGGACATTGGTACCAGTAAACTTATATATATCCTAACATGTGACCATCATTAAGTAATCCAGCATATTGTGCTTACCCCTACATCGTTGGTCGTAGAAATAAATGGGGAGTTTATTTTTGTTCGTAGTACAATATTATCCTAAGTATTATTATATTACACTGTAGCTAACCGTTGAAAACTATCTTGGATACTTTTCAACTAAATTAAAAATCATTTCGCAAATTATCGAATTTTGAAATTTTAACCCTCGTCAGTGATACTGTGGCCTGCGTATTAGTACCCCATTTCCGACTAACCTTGTATAAACGTATAATTAAAGGTCTATCGATTTAAGTGACAAGTGATAATTTTATATTAACTACTGTTATTAAGCCGCGTAATTTTTTATGTACCACGCCACTAATAAACGTCTGCTTTTCATTATCGTTTCTAAGGCCGCCAGTTGTTTAGGCTGGGCACCGGTATTCGTCAGTCAACATTCCTATTTTTATGATTGTTTACGGTTCTCTCACGTGTATTTTTCGGAATTGTTCGATTCGCGACCTTGTGGCATGTTCAGCTCATGAGTGAGGGCTACGTTTGGTTTCGAAACTAGTCGGGAGATCCCGAAAAATGCACGTGAGTAAACCGTTAACAATCATAAATATAAATATTTCTCACGAAAGTTATGATTATGTTACACAGTCAACATTCCCTTTAAAAAATGCAAACATATTTGATAGCGCAAAATGATGCCACCATAAATTGCAATATTTCCTCGGCGACTTGCCAATTGTATTATTATTCACTTACAATTTTTCTGCTACAACCTCCCATTTCCCGTGGCATTGTATTTTTAATCTCTGTTTATATTCAATTGTTCAGGATTTCAGCGTAGCAATATGCACCGACGATGTTTTCATAGCAAAAATTTCAAGAAATGTAAGTATAAAACATTTATTGTTATAATACCTAAGTTATTTAAAGTTTTCTGAGCTTTTTCATTACTTATATGTAGAGATATATTGGGATGCATATTTACCGAACGTAAATTTTTGGCTATGAAATACGGTTTCTTATTTTTTTTTTTTGTTTTATTACTTTCTTTGCTTTGCCAGTTTGGTAACTACCTATTATACAACATTAGTTACGTAAATATGCATCGGATTCTACAGGGTGTTAACGAAATCGTGTAATTCCTTCAAACCACGTGATCTACTGGTGACACAGATTAACCCTAAATGGGAATTTTCGAAAATCAAACAAAAAAAAAAAAAACAAAAAATTTTTTTGGTTTTCAATTTCTGAGTCTTTTTAGAGCCTTGAGTTATCTGACTGCAAAGAGCGATATCGCGTTAGTCGTTCCTGCCATCCGTGTCGCCGTACTTTCATTCATTTATGCGTGGCATCGAAATGTTCACACAAATAAAATTAATTTTTTGCAAAAAAAAAACTTTTTTTTTTTTACTGAATTCTTATTGGATGGTTTAGATACGATCGGTAACAAAGCCGCATGAAAAAAAAAAGAATTTTATTTTTTATTTTTAATCAAGCTATATCCCGTGCGGGGCCTGTCTATACCAGTAGTAGATCATGTGGTTTTAAGGAATTACACGAATTCGTTAACACCCTGTATAGTCCGAAAAAAACACTAAGTTTGTCGATTCTGGAATAGCGGGATTTTTACGATGGATACAAAAGTGCATTCCATAATAGCAAACACTTGAACGTAGGTAAATATACTGTATGTACATCCGATTCCATAAAAGAAAATTAAATTTGTTGTTTCCGAAATCGCGGGATTTATTTGATACGAAAGTGTATTCCACAATAGCAAACGCCTCAACTTTAGGCAAATATGCATCCGATTATCCTATCTCTACCTATAAGTATGTAGAGAGTAGGAATAGCTCCGAGCTATAAAAGCCAAGTTTTTGAGCAATTTACGAGGGCACGTGTGCCAGTATATTCAGTTTATTGGGTTTAGATTGCTACTGCAAACTGCAAACCGCAGTGACTCAATCGTCTCTAAAAACTCGTCAAACAGAAGCTGGTTGGTTGAGTTGGATGTGAGTTTCACATTATTCCGTAAACTAAACTCGTATCTCGTAATATACAGCTAAAGTGAACGCTAGTGGTGGGGATATATTGTCATAATGAAGCAAACTGATTTATGATTATCGTCGCCTTGAGTGAAAATTTCGGGAATGCAATTTTGGGGGCTGAGTCACCCTCGTCCGTGGGAAGGCACCCTTAGTTCGAAACCCTACACGTGGTCCTCGGGTGGTGCCAATCAGGTGACAACCTTTCGCTTGGTGGTAGGATCTTTACGGTCCGCCTGGCTAGCTATACCACCCTCACATTTTAAAGTCCGGCGCCAAGCAGTTAACTGCTGTGTTCCGTCGTGTGTATGTGAGAGCCAGAGAGGTATAGGGGAATCTCTCTGTTACTTGGATTCGTGTGCTTCATCTTAGACCCTGTCTGCGCTTACCATCAGGTGCAACGAGGATCAAATGCGACCAAGTAAAGGAATAAAAAAAGAAAAATGCAATTTGGTCATTTTTATTTTATCACGACGTATAAGTGCTGTAATTTATAAGACAGCCGCTCTATGTGAAATTAATTTGTAGGCAATGAAATTAGCTTTTAATGGGTATATAACATTCGTAATAAATGTAATTGAGTAGCTTTTGCCCGTGACTTAATCCGCGTGAAAGCCCACAGGAACCATGCATTGACCAAATGCATTCCTGAGGTTTTCACTCTTAAGGTGACGTTATACAGGCTGTTAACGAAATCGTGTAATTCCTTCAAACCGCGTGATCTACTGGTGACACAGATTAACCCTAAATGGGAATTTTCGAAAACAAAACAAAAAAAAAATTTAAAAAAATGTTTGGATTTCAATTTCTGAGTCATTTTATAACCTTGAGTTATCTGACTGCAAAGAGCGATATCGCGTTAGTCGTTCCTGCCAGCCGTGTCGCCGTACTTCATTAATTTATGCGTGGCATCGACATGTTCACACAAATAAAATTATTATTTTTGCAAAAAAAAAACTCATTTTTTTACTGAATCCTTATTAGGTGGTTTAGATACGATCGGTAACAAAGCCGCATGAAAAAAAAAGAATTTTTATTTTTTTATTTTTAATCAAGCTAAATCCCGTGCGGGGCCTGTCTACACCAGTAATTGATCATGTGGTTTTAAGGAATTACACGAATTCGTTAACACCCTGTAGTGTTGTTTATTATTGGACCGGAGGGTGTTATTGTTTATATTATTGTCTCCCTTATGCCGGTTTGTTTTGCTTACCAATCGTAGCGTTTAGTAAAAAACTTGTCCTTTAAAAAGTCGCTGCAGACAATTCTAACCGTAACGGTAAACTCTTCTATAGGTTAAATCGATATTCGCGAAGATACTAGTGTTCGTTTTAATCAATAACGGTCGACAGTAAGATATTAGAAATGGGATGTTTGTCTGGAATTTGTCTGTTACGACACGCTACGTGGAAATAGAAGGAATCTCCTATTCATCATGTATTTAAACTCTTCTAAAGCAGTTGCACTTTTTCTTACACAACATGGAATCTAAGTACATAGATATACTCAGATTCCTTCCACATAACAATTACATCCTACACATGTAGGGCTTGACTGTCACATTATGCAGTAGCAGCGCCTACTCCTAAGATTTACGACGGCTATTTACAACTATGTAAATGTAAATCCGTCGATATTATCAGGTTTAGATAAATTGTTTTACTATCAAGTTACCGCAATGCTAACTAGTGTAACAGAATACGACATCAATCAATTGGTTTCATGACGAAATACGTTTGGATTTTGGGTAAAGTTTACGCTAATTCTAAATTAACGTTTGTATCTAATGTAGTACGTAGTTTCTACTGTCAGTTCTTGTCTCGTATAGGCACGAGCTTTATGAGAATAGCTCATGCCGTGCTGAAAAGATTAGCCAGTCAATAAGGTCGATAGTGGGGCTGATTGCCCAGGGTGAGCCAGACGTACGTAGCGTCACTTGTGGAGGCTCTTTTCGTGCACCCCAAATGCTGTCAGTTGATGTTGCATCTTTTCGTTTGTTTCCGTAAATCACGTAATCTTTGCTATTTAGATAATTCTGTCAGGCGGGATTGTTTATTGCTAAAATCGTAATGCATGGTAGCGCCCTGAATAAACTGAATTAAAGACAAGAACCGTTTCCCTTGCCCCGAAGTGCTTGTTGATGTCTACATAAAACCTATACTGGTTTAACGTATGTGTGGAATACTTAGATCGCGTGGTTTCAAGGAATTATAGGAATTCGGAAACGCCCTGTACTTTGTCACCAGTTTTCAATATTGTTAAAAGCCTAGATCGGATGTTTAGATAGTTTCTTTATTCTCTCGCTTTCCTGGCTTATTGCCAGAATTCGCTTACAGGATCTAAATCTCTGTACTTTTTAATAGACGTCGTGCGGATGGGACTAGCAAGCGATTTACTTAAAGATATAATTTAGCTTTTGTTTTATATAAAATAAAGTAAATAAAATCTTTCATAAGTAGAGAAATAACCTGTTTTACACACACTTTCATAATTATGGATATAATATGATGCACACGATCTGTGAGACCTTGGTATAAATTGCAGTTAAGTAGGTACATTGTGTCGTTATCTTCTTTTATTTATGAAATAAGAAGCTCATGATGATTCTTTAACAATAGATTTAAACTTTCAAACGATAATTATGACGGTGACATTTAAAATTTGACCACAGCATTCACATTTAAAAACTTTCGCAATGTACAAAAATAAAGAAGATCATCGTTAGACGCTAATAATTTCCGTGTTAAATTACAAAGAAGAAATGATTTACAAATTTGTTTGACAAGCATGTTCTTACTAATGACTTAATATAGCAGCAATTTTCAACAGGAACTAATTTTGCATTGTAATATAACATAGCTAATAATAACACAGATCAAATAAATTGCCATTTGCCATGTGAGGTGGTTATGACAACATAACTATTCATTTTAGCGATCTCACGATGAGAAGTGGACTAGTTAGATAAATATATTTTATATTTTAGAATCGATTAAATGCCTGTCAAAGTAATTAGAAACTTCCGGAAAACCTGTTAAGGTTTAGATTAGAGATACTTAATAACATACTGAGGAAATAAAAATGAAATAACGTTTATTAGCAACCAAATATGTATGTCTCAATATAAAAGAGCTCTGTCTCTTGAACTAGATAACAACCTGTATCTCAGGAAACAGTGCCTTTTCTTATATGTTCTAAGTTCTATAGTCATAAGTAATAAGTCATAGTGCTTTTCATTGTTCCTTATGCCCGATTCCTATGGCCAAATCCAAATCGTATTGCTTACCAAGAGTAGCATTTTTCATTGCCAAACTTGGCATTTATAGAGAATCATAAGCTAATTTTAAGTACGATAGCTACTAATGAATGGGAAGGTCTACTATGCAAAGATATGGGGTCTTTGCTTCATTGTTGGTAAAGATATAAAAGTCTTTATTAAAACCAACTAGAGGTCGCCCGAAGCCTCGCCGTTAATCGCGTAGAATGTCGTTTATCGCGTATTCCGTATTTTTCGGGATAAAAGTATATTATGTCCTTCTCAAGGTTCCAGACTATCTCTGTACCAAGTTTCATCAAAATCAGGTAAGCGGTTTAGGCGTGAAAGCGTGATTAGTAGGGATTACGCTCGGTAAATCATAGGAATCAGCTATTAAAGAATGAATGAAAACTCGAGGCTGTTACTGCAACGAAACCGTACGTGAAAATGCACGAAATGAGGAACATATTCGCCGTTCTAACTATGTATTTATGGACCAGCGTTTATATCAGGTAATAGAGTCGTAGCAATGCCAGCTATGTGATTACGTCACAGACATGCACTGAGAATCTAATCCGGCGGAATGCATTGATAAAAGCATGGGAGGTCTTGTGAGAGAGCCAAGATAAATTTGTACATGGATTAAGTGCTTTGCAGAGGCAATTAAGTGATTGTAAGATATAGCCTTGATAATTTTGTTTATTTTTGTAGTTAAGTAGACACAAGTAATAGAAAACATAAGACTGTTTAAAATTTACTTGAAAATACGTTCTTGTAGAACTTTGTTTTCAGATGCTTTTCCGTTTGACAGCTCATTTGCAAGGAGATTCGTCTGTGACGAATTGTCTTTCAGCAATTAGTTTTTCTTGGACATTAATTTTTGTGTATTTTTTTGTATGCTGTGTTTACCGCTTAATATTGTACACTTAGCTCAGATCGTTGTTTGTATTCCTAACTAGGTATGCATCCGTGTAAAAATTATTGACAAACCAATAAATAAATATGAATCTCGGGATAATGCGTAATTCTGAATTTGATACTTGAATCTATATCTATACTAATATTATAAAGAGGTAGAATTTGTTTGTTTGTTTGTATGTAGGAGGTAATCTCCGAAACTACTTATCCGATTTCGAAAATTCTTTCACCAATTGGAAGCTACGTTATCCCTGAGTGCTATAGGCTATAATTTAGTAGCAAAAAATTGGGATCCTTAAATAAATTACAATAATGTAACCCAAGGTATCAAAAATTGGCTTAAAAACGTTAACAGTAAGTTTTTTTTTTAATTATAAATTAACGCGAGCGAAGCCGCGGGCAAAAGATAGAATTTATATAGGTAAGTTGATTGTGAACTGCCAACAAAGAATAGGTCTAATCTATTCCGTCGTCAGTGAGGTAGGTAGGTTAGTTAATGCATAAAATATACACAACGTACATACTGAGAAAATCTGGATGTAACAAAAGGTCAGAAGACACCAAGTAAAAATAGAAACTCGGCATATTTTGAATGAAATCACTTTTACCATATTCTTTTCCTTTCCTTTAATAAAAGCGTATTATATTAAAAGGTCAGGAAAAACGTAAGAGTGTAGAAGTTTTCCTATACTGATCTAAATAGAAACAGATGACCTTTTGCCATTTAAGCGTACAAAATGTTACACATGCAGAAATCTGCAGAATATGATTCTCGTAGTTGATAGCAGTCAGTGGACGATACGGAGTATTTCCTTAATGGTTGACGACCTTTTTAAATACATACCCTTTACAAAAATTTGACACCGTCTCCGGTTCTTCGGGAAACATCTTTCTATGGCCCTTCAACTTGAAAGGGGAAATTGCTTACAAATCTATTAAGAGTTTGGGTTAAATTAATGTCGAGATTGAAATGTGTTTTACCGGTATATTTCTAGTCTATACTAGCCTTTTTCGATAACTGCCAAATTCATAGTTTCTTTATAAATAACTATAAATAAATTAGTCTTTGTTTAACTAATTCGTTATCTGCCACAATTTTTAAATGCACTACAAAAAATTTTATTCAGCTACAAATTAAAATAAACATAGCCACATTCGGGATATTAATTCAGTGCTGTAAAAAGTTACTCATATTTTAATCATAGCCGCAGTGTCCAGCGCTAACAATCGACAAACAAACCCAGACAATGCAAACAAAAGCGTGTCCTTAATCCTTACAACACGAAACAGCGGAAACAAAACGCGGCGTAGACCGTCCCAGCGTTAATACGCGGCGTAGACCGTTCTAGCGGTAATACGCGGTACCTATATCTTACCGACAGTTGTTGGTAAAATTATGAATTTTGAATCTGTTACCAATGAAGAAGCGTAGACTCCGGAGCGTAGCATCGTAGACCACATCGTAGATCTTATATTTGTCGTGGCCAGATCTTAGAATTGGTCACTTCATGATGTGGCACATGTGTGAACAGCTAAACGCACGGCTACTTCATGATATGGTCAAACCACAGATTTAGTAAATCTGTGGGTCAAACATTAGTGATCATATCGTAAAATAGTTACATTATCCTTTGTTAGAGGCGCTGATATCGTTCTGTTTTTGTGATGCATCATGGCGGCGCACAATTATTCTGATAAAAAAGCTAATAATAATAAGTAAAGTCGCATTCAATCCTAATATTATGAACTTTTTGGCATTACCGAATTACCATTGGAAAGCAAAACGATTCGTTTTTGGATATAAGTACAAACAGCGAATAATAGGCAGTCAAACAAAACACTCGGCCTAAACGAAAATTAGTTTATAAATGTATCGAAAAGCTCGTAAATCAAAGAGTTTGAACGTTTAGTTCAAGGCGGAAACCGCAGATCATCGACGCGGGCGCCGGCTATAAATAATTGTACACGTGTGATCTTTCATGTGGGTCAACTCATAACACTTCGCTATACCAAATATTGTTGTCTTTTACATGAATCGATGGGTTTTCCTTGTAAGTGTTGATTATGTTTGAGCTTTTGATGTGTTCGTAAACAATGATTCTAGGAAAGTTTTGGAACATATGATCCTAATGGTTTCTTGCCGATGCCATTTCCTATTATGTTTGTGCAGCAAGTACCTATGCTCCCAATAGGGACAATTGTGAGTACAGGAGAAGTAAGAGATTCTAAGAATTCAGCGGGCGTTGGATGCTGGTAATTTTAATGATCATTGGTACGGAATTTTGAATGTTAACTCGAGATTTTGATCACTATGTTAGGACTGGTGTTCACGAGCATTCATTCTCTAGTTAAACAACCGATAAAAACTACAAATGGTTAAAAACAACAAACAAATGTTTAACCAGAGAATTAATGTAGGTGAACAGCAGCTAAGGTTTTTAGATTTTCTTTGTTTTTTTTTTATCTATCTGTCATCTTAATCTGCCCTTTGCTTACATACGAACTACACGTCAACCTCGAAAAAATCACAATAAGACAATAATTAAAGAAATATGATATTAAATTAATTAACTGAACCTCGAAGCTATAGTTATTACGAATTAAATAGCCATTGTTAATAAACAAAAAAGTATACACGTAGAGAACTATTGTTTGCTAAAAATTTCACATCCTTCGTGACAGTAGTTATTAAATATGCTTGTTTTAAAGTTTTAATTGGGTGTAAATAAATACTTAAAGATTTTAATTTTAAGGCTTTGTTCGTTAAGTATCATAAAACAGAGTCAGATTGAACTTAACATTGATTACCTAAACTAATTATTTTTGCAGATTTTTAACTTTAATCGTTCTATTTTTATCCGTTTTATTGATAGCGGTAGTCTTCTAACATCAACATTCATGAATATAGATTATAAAATCATGAGTCACTAACACAGAAGAAAAAATATTTTGTATGCTAATATTTTATAATCTATGGTAATCAAACACCGCACCCGCATTTTCTTTGATGTTGAGTCACCTCCATACATCGTTTTGTAATTATTTGACCATAACTCATTATACTTAATGATTATCACACGACTACACACGTGACATAAAAACAAATGAATATAATTATTTTAATTGATGTGCACAACCTTAACCTTTTTGACTTCAAGCAGAATAATAACTAGACAATGTATGATCGTGAAGCGGATTTTTAAATAAATACTGAAATAAAGTTTAATTTATTCATAGAAGTTAATAAAACGAGATGAAGCTTATACCGCTATTAGTGAACGTTGTTTTCTTTAATTAAAAATATCTTCTACAGTATTTATACAAAAAAAAAAAATTATGAGAGAGAAAAATATACTTACAAAAAGCGCTTACAGCAGTTTCATGTAGAAAATTGTTTCATACAATTCCTACGGAGTCATTATAATTTAAACAATGCACATTCGTAATACAGATTACAGTTTAAGAAAAAAGAAAATAAGTAAATAAACAATCAACAGATTAAAAAACACATTTCAATAAAGGAACCCAAAAAAAAGTTACATGTCCAACCACACACCTGTCCATAAGCAATTTCGAATTCCAATAGCAGAATCGATTTGATTGAAAGCTATTTGATCATTAATCGAGAGAGAGCGTGCCGGCCGCAAATAGATGAACTCGCGATCAAGGTGGCCATCGAATCGAATGAAGGCCGAAACTTTGGCAAGCTCTGTATCAACATGTAGGCTGAATGGATTTGATTTCGTTGCATTTCTTTATTGATTGGAAAAAGAGTGCTTGCCACCTACCCTAATAAAACAATACATTATAACAGTAGTAAGCGTAATAATACAAATTTTTGTTCCGTGTCGTCAAATCTTATACTATATAATATATATATTGTACAATATATGGCTTTTAATGACTGGTTATGAAGCAGTTAACCTGCCAGTAGTTTTTGTTGTAGATGCAAATTATTTGCATGCTTATAACAAAAACCTTGTCACTTCTCAATGACATCAGGATAGATATCTGATGTTGAGGTCATTTCCTTGTCATTTCATAAGTTTCTTGTTTTTCAGAATTACAAATGTTTTAGAGAAAAAGTTATTGTATGTTAATTTAAATTTATTACCTATTCTATTATTTCATATACCTATGTAATTTATAATTTATCTTATAAAAGACTATCCTCTGGTTTCTGAATTGAGAATTCTAGGATAAGCAGTACTTAAGTAACATTTGAGCATTTGAGTTGACAACTCCGTACTTAAATACTTACTACGTGAGTATTGCTATCCCGAATTCTCAATTCAGAAACCGGAGGTATAACTTCTTTGAGTACAAAATTGTCAACTCATCTTTTTTCTGCACCTATTTTGATGCTTTTCTTTTTGACCCAAAGGTTGAGTGGTAGAGAATGCCGTATGGCATTAAGTGTAAATAAATAAATAAAGCAGTTATGCAGTGTCATACCATTAGTGCCTTGGAGAATATTAAAATATTTATGTCAGTAATAATAGTCTACTCACGCGTAATGTAAAACAATGGGAAAATTCTGGTGGAGTTCCCCGAAATCGCCATGAAGGCCGAACCTTTGGCAACTGTTGTTGAAACATTATTATAGTTTTAGACAAGTAGTTATTCATGTCAACACGTGGCTATTTACTGCTGGTAACAGTGAATACTAATCGTATAAAGAAGTTACTTATAGTAAAAAGCTCTTTAATTATTGCTAGTTTACTAGTATTTAAGTTAGAAATAGATAGCAAAGTTCTAAGTGCTTCTGAATCAAATTCATAGGGTACCTACTTTCTTTTATCTGAATCGTGTGTTTCTTTTATCATTTTTCTGATACGGCGATAGCAGAGAAAAGCAGTGTTTGCCTGGCGGTTCAACGGTTGCCTTCCAAGCAGGAGGGTCCGATTTCAAACCCGGCCCGCACCTCTGACTTTTCGAATTCGCGTACGAATCACAATTTGATTATCAATTACGTTAACGGTGAAGGAAAACATCGTGAGGAAGCCTGCACACCTGAGAAGGCTTTATACAGTTCTCGATGGTGTGTGTAGTCCGCCAACCCACACTAGGTTAGCGTGATATTCCTTACCTAGACTCTTCTGATTCTGAGAAGAGGTCCGTGCCCAGCAGTGGGCAATGGACTGTTTGAATTAGTGTTGTTTCAGAATCAGAATTAAGGATGATTCACGTTACACCGTGCCGTGTCAGGGCCGGGACAGGGCTGGAGCTCAGCGTCGCATATATTTTGTACCGAAGCTAGACCCCCGTCGTTCAGTCCTGGTCATCTAACATCAGTGACCAGCCCGGAAGCGACGGAGATCCTACTTTGGTACAAAATATATGCGACGTTGAGCTACGGCCCGGTCCCGTCCCTGGGGGTCTACTCCCTACGCACGAAGTCCGTGGTTTCGGCCTTAGTTACGAGCGTTTCCTACTCCCTATCACCTACGGACATACGATTATTTCGGGGCCCGAACTAAGAATGAATGACAACACGATTTGGCAGTTGTCCCTACTAGCGATGTGTTTTTGCCCGTCCGAAAAGTAGAACTTGACACTTGTTTTGTTCACTCCTACGTTTCGGGCTAATTTCGTTGACGGAGTTAGGGAGTACCTAGGCCCCCTGATACGGCATGCTGTAACGTGAGTCATCCATATACGACCTGCCTTATTGCTTTCGACATATTGCACCCAACTATGAAGAACTCACCAATAAATCTATCAACGCAGCGACATAGATGTCATAACGAAAACAAAAACCAATATCCACAGACAATAAACCAACAAGACCACAAACTAAATTGGACAGCCGAACGAATTGAAAGTGCAGCACAATGCCAGTAGTTTCAATTCTGAAGCGCGTGTTTGTCTATGGCTAAGCACCGTAAAAGCCACCTTCAAAAGAAATGGCTGGCCATAAATGTGGCTTTCTCCGCAAATACTGGCTGTAAACAATAAGTCTAGAGTTCACAGTGGCGATGGAACTGAATTATCGTTGCTTTTACCTGGATTACTTGCTTTATTAAATTGAAAGGAAATTGCATGGAAAATGGCTTAGCGATTGCATTATTCCGACAAAGGAAATATTGGAAATCTTTGATGCTACGAGGGAATTGTGTTAATTAATTAGAAATATTATTTATTTTTCCGTTTGGAATTTCTCAGTAGCAGCCCGGAGTCTGGATTTGTGATTGCTTGATGGCAATAGGTTCACCCCCTATTACATTGGACTTAAAGAAAGCGGCGAAATGAGGGTGTACTATACACCTCTGCTCATCCCTTCGGCGAATAGAGGCGTGATGTTATGTTAATGTTAATTTTATTTCCTTCTATGAGAAAAAATCATCGTAAAGTAAAAAAATCGTAGCAAGTAGCATGACAAAGCCCAGTCTGAAAAAGCCCTTTGAGACCATTGAGTAGGCTATACTTTTAAATCATCAGGTATTCCAAAGTACCTATCAAAGGGTCAAAGATCTTGTATCATAAACAAGAGTTGCCATTTTTCCATGTCTACAAGAGAGTTCACAATATCCATAAACTGTAGCCAACATTGCTAATATAAATCTGTCACATACTTGGAAAATAAAATCAATAGCATTGCATTGCAATTACCATGAATAATATAATTTGTCGTTCAACATTTCAATAACCCAACCCAGACGTCAACCATTAAATAAACCAAACTCAAATTATTTGAATTTGGAATGCCAAAATGTCATTTGTCTGTGGCTTTTGCTAAAATTTACGAGTACATTCTGAATTTCGAACATAATGAATTTTAATTACACGATAAAATGTATTGAATAATTAATTCAATCTTTCAAATATCTTTAGCCTTCATTAATGCTTTGCGATAAATAGTCATTTGGATTCGATTCTCGGTTTGAGACAAATATTTGCGATGGGTACAGATATTTGTTCCAAGTTTGAATATTTGTGCAATTTGGCACCCACGACAAACAGAATTCTATTGAGGGACTATGATATATAAAATGAACCGTCTTTTATTGTACAAATTGCAAATAATATATGTATGAATTGTTCAGCTTAGTAATTTTATTGATATTGACATGAGATTACAAGCTTGTTAACTTATTCCCAAGTGCGTTTTCACTGCAGAACACTGCACTGGCGACCTTTCTTCGTTGCTCATCGGCTCCACATCAAAGGGTTTACGCATGTGCGGGCAATTCCGCCGGATGGCTACGAAGCCCAACCGAGTGGACGCTTCACGAAAGCTAATGGCTTTCTTCTTATATTCCGTAAATAGCCGACTGTTTCTGATCCAGTGACTTTTTGGACTCGTGATCGTTAGGATATTTTTGGAAGACTATTAAGTAAAATGTTATGGGGATTGCTTCTAAATTGTCACGTTTGTCTTTTGATATGTCTTTAGTGAGGCGAACCTTTTTACACAATGTCTTCATTAAATGTTTGTAAAGCTGTATTGGTCTACTGCTACTTAAAAAAGTAAGACAGAAGTTCTCCTTGTCCAAAAGATCTGTTTATAATTTATTAAATAGCTTCAATGCAAAAGCCTCATTAACTCAATTTTACTATGGTAACCATAGAAAGTAGAGTCGGTCAATTTGCAACACAAAAAACAAACATCCATTCACATTTAACGAGCGATGCATCTAACACCTCCCTCACGTTCGGAAATACCTATGTTAATATGGCGGGCAAACAGTCGGCTAGTGTTGGAATGCGACCGATCCAACGTTTAAACTATTTTCGGACGAACACGGAACTGCACTGTTCGGCGTTTGGAATCTATGGTGGAATTGTTATGTTGAGTTTATCACGTTTTTATTGCATTTGTGGGAATCTAGGCCGGGCTGTTTAGCATGATATTTTATAATCTGTTATCGTCCATTTTGTTTTACGGTTAAAAGGAAGACGTACACGTGCTGTCAAAGGAACTTTCTCAAATGTCTACTTTACCTATTTATAGCGTTCTAACTAGGTGAAGTTGTTTATCACACCGATAATTCAGCCTTCATCAAGCTGTCTCGGGCTCCTAAGTCCCCGCCAACAAAACCCTAAGCCGAGGTCCGAGTCCCACTAGGGGTCGCCCTTAGTGCTGTTGTTGCAGGTAGTCATGATGTTAGTGTAGTACAAGTAGTTAGTTTAGATTAAGTATTTTACTTTCCCCCCTATTGGCTGGAGATCCTTCAGGTCTCGCCAATAACTGCCCGGTTACGTAGAAACGGTTCCCGTAGGACCATATACAGCAGTCCAATAGAAAAAAAAGTGAAGTTGTTTTGTAAAGTTTGCCAATGATTAGCTTATTTATTTCGTGAGGGTTTAGAAAATTTTCATTCTCCTAAAGAAATTCTAGATGAGCACGATTTCAATTAAGCAACGTAGGTGCAACAAAATGTTAGATATAAGTACCATGCAGTATAATAACGAGTTGGCAATAAAGATGTGACTGGCTGGTGGATTTTATACTACTGTGCGACGCTGTAAAAACTCGTTACTATAAAAAATAAAAGTGCAGAGAATTAGTCGTCAAGCTAGTGAACAATTTTATATCTCTTGGAAACTCATTAATGTAACTGTTTAATGCCTTTTTACATTAAAGTGCGACATACATAATGGTACTTGGGTGGCATTGTAAACTTGCAGAAACATCACTTATTAGCAATTCCCTGTCTTTTGATAAACTTAATCCCCCTTATTTACAAAAGATGGTCTAAGAAAAACCTAGGTTTTAAAATAGCCCCGTCTCTTTCTGTTATATGACATAAAAAAGTGATGGGTATATCTTAACCGGTATCGTCCCGCGCGACGATCCGGATCGTCAGTGCCATTGTTTATCTATTGTGTCTATAATTACAGTACTACACAGGTTAAACCTGGGTTTACCTTAGTCTTGGTTTAAACCATCTTTTGTAATAATTGTAATAAGGGGGAATATGATTAAGTTCAATTTTAAATGTTCTTTCTAGTAAATTTTAAGACAAAACGTAGTCGAAAATGAATTTTAATTTGTTATGTACCTACTGCAAGCGGACTTTAGTACTCCAAACTTAAATCATATTATTGTTATTAACAAGACCAAGTCTATTTAATGAATTACAAATGTTGAACCGGTTGCTAGTAGCTCACGGCGGTGAAGAGTTCGTGTTCAGCCTAAAAATTCAGTAGCCAACATAAAAAAACAAACAAAAAGGTAGAGATCCACAATGGAGCCTCATTAAAACGTACTGCTCACGTTAATGAAAGCTTCATGTTCAACAATGGCGGCTTGTTCGTTAGCCTATATATTATTAATTTGAACTGGAAGCCCGCCAGGTAACTACATGTTCATAATTAAATGATTGATCGCTATCTTTGATTAACTGTTTTCATTTTGTGTACATTTTTGACAGCAATTACAAATCGTTTGTCGAACAACGTACAATTTTGGCGCGCAGCACGCCAGACACAAAAAATAGAACGAGTTTTACAAAGACAAATCTCGATTTTCAAATAAAAGACGCCATGTTTTTTCGTTCCAAAATTGACAAGATTTTCTTAAAAACAATTCGATGTTACTTTAACATAAATGGGAATACGCGTGCGCTATTTTTACCCTAACCCCAAAATCCTCTCCCCTACGAAATAGACAGTAATTGTGAAAATAAATTTGTCCTGTCTGACTCAGTGTGTCCCAGCCCACATTACTCCCTTGTTTATTACGTCACTGCATACGGACTACCGCGAAGGGACTCGAAATTCGAAATTCGAGGGGCTAAGGTGAGAAGGGGTGGAGTGAATGCAGGTCTAAAGAAGCTTGAATTTTTAACAATTTTAAATACCTTTTCAGTTAGGTGCTTCAATTTTAAAGTGTAAAGGCCTCTAGGTACACACCAAAGCCGCCGGCCCGGCGGCTTCACCCGGCAGGTTATTGCCAGCGGGTTATTGCGGTCAACTAAGAGAGCGAACATGATGCAAAACAAGCCTGGCGGACCTCACTAATTGTTTTGCGTCATGTTCGCTCGCTTAGTTGGACGCAATAACCCGCTGGCAATAACCTGCCGGGTGAAGCCGCCGGGCCGGCGGCTTTGGTGTGTAGAGGCCTTAAGGTTTTTGTTTTGATACTGCGCTTTAATTTCGTTTCCAGTGTTATCGCTCATCTTATGTGTAATCCTCAAATGAACATTAAAAAGGGCCGAGGTTCAAGTTCGCCATAAAATAATTCCGTCTACTTTCAGAATGTTCTGGACTACGGAATACCTTTCATCCAAAAATAATTACTTAGGGTTTTTCTTAGTTCAAAAATTAAATTGCCATTCGCATTACTACAGACCGGAGCTATTATTGTTTTTACAAATGACGATGACGTATCAAAGTATCAATATCTTATCTGACATCCTTATTCTGGAATGCTCGCAGCATTTTAATTAGACTCGTGTGCGCCATTACGCAATGTGAAACGCGAGTGAACATACCTACATTGTAGAATTTATGTGAGCTTTAAATATTTGCTATGCTCTTTATATGACAAACAAGTAAAGATATGCATCGTCAATATTCTGTACACATAACTGCCGCATGCATAGGTACATCTACACGATGATTGCACTTTGTTTCTTTACGAGTTTTCTGAGTTTTATGGCCTAGGACTCAGGCCATACTGTCCCAGGCCATAAAACTTAGGCCATGAAAAGTCAAAACCTTCGAATAGTTCAGATTATTTACAAGCTTTTTATAACAGACTAGAGGTCGCTCGTGGCTTCGCCCGCGTGGATGTCATTTATCGCGCATTCCGTATTTTTCGGGATAAAAGTAGCCTATGTCCTTCTCCAGGATCCAGACTATCTCTGTACCAAGTTTCATCAAAATCGGTTCAGCAGTTAAGGCGTGAAAACGTCTCAGACAGACAGACCGAGTTACTTTCGCATTTATAATATTAGTAGGGATTGCAGCAATATCAGAATATTACCTTAAAAAATATACTCCCGCCGTCGAACGAAAAACAATATAACAAGCTTTTTTAAGATTAATAAATTGGCACTGGAAACTGCCTTAAACAGCCTGTCATAAAAAATATTTTTGCTCATTACTTTAGCACGGTAGACCTGACGTGAATGCTTAGCGTACCGGCGAAGTGCTTAGAACTGGAAAATTGGGACTGAAAATGCATTGGAGTGCACTCGCCGTCGAATCCAAATTTCCTATTTGGTAAATTGCCAAACTTCTACGGAGCATCGCTCTCGAACATTTAACAGCCTTCGTTAGATTCGTGACTAACCTTTTCGTGTCCGATGTATTTTACTATCAAAATTATGTAAGTTGTTTTTTGAATAAGCGAATAGAATATTTAAGGAATTTGCAAACCTATCATAACAAATCACTAGTTCCAACTGGGTATTCACTTCGAATAAAACACGTTAATATAAAAGCGAAAAAAGTTTTCCAATTTTAAAATATTTTCTATAGCAATCGAGCTTCGTCTGCAAACAAACATCAAAAACTGCCACAGATAAAATATACCAGTTCTATTTTCTAGTAACGTTCCATTTCACGATGCACGGTAAACTTTTATCTGGACTTTATGGAATACGTTTTAGCTCAGCAAGTGAATATTCCGAGAGAGAAAACAAGGTGACCTAAAAACAAATACAAACTCAGATATTAAAAGGGGTTGTTTGATGTTACCACGAAGATAATATGAATATATAAACCCTTTTATGAGATTCTGGTGTAAATAATAATGTGTTTTCGGATACTTAATAATTACCTCCGTTAGTTTTACGTAACAGAAGTTATAGATGGAAAACAGGATAGTAACGTGGAGATAATGAACAATTAAATAGGTACCTACAGTAAAACAGATCTAGATATAAGCAGGTTATGACAAGGACTTTAAACATACAATCTGACATGGATCTAAATGAACGTGGCGAAATAGAGAAGTAAAATGAAATGTACTGGATTTGACAGATTTTTGACATCTTCCTTCACAAGCAGCGCCGCCATCCACGTTCATTTACGGCCGTTTTCAATAACCTATCTATCGGCGGTTTCGCCTACTAGAGATAGAAATTTGACATAAGCTCCATAGAAGTAATGTCAAAGGACATCATCCACGATTCATACATTTTTGGTCCAAATATGAAAGTGCCGGCCAAAAAACAAAAGTGCTATATTCTGATAGAATTTGTCCGCCTGAGCATTTCTTATTAGGGCACCGAAGTTGTAGCACCGCTGTATTTGATTTTAATTGAGTTCAAAAAGTCTATCTTTTTATACACTTTCGATTAAATGAATTAACTAAAACAAATGATTTGTCTTGTCAGAATACGACGTTTTGAATATATTGAAGTTTTTGTGAAGCACAAGGTTATTGTCGTACATTTAGAACCCGTAGAAACCCGAAAAAAAACCAAACAAAGTACACAAACAATATACTTAAGGTAATCTTAAAACTTGACTCGGCCGGCTGTTAAGCGGTTAGATAGAACAGACAACGGATCTTTCACGATCGAGCTCAGTAATGATTTGCCAGACGCTGACCAGGCGGAGTTGCAGGAGCAGCTAAGTAGATGGGGCCTGCTAGGGCCAGTGCCTGCCAGGGTTGTGGAATTTGTTCGAAAGAGTTACCGCGGCCATGGAACGCAAAGGGCATTAGGAGGAACACGGATAGGTTTTAGTCAGTAAGAGTCTGACACTCCCTTTCGCTCCACCCAGAGCGGAAGGAGTCATATGATGGACGGAGCAGGGAAATGATTTATGGATGTTCGTGGGCGATTGCAATCCCATATCAGAGCAAGACAAGATTACACATATATTGTGGTGGATAAATCATTATCGGGAAGACGAGCAATCGCACACTACTATTGTACGTGCGTCATTGGGAAAAGGACAATTGGGTGCTGTTCTCATGTGCATAATTTGGATTATGAGTTATACTCGGCTTTTACAAGGTATATCCCCCCCAGCTTTGAGATTAGATAATATTATTGTTACGCCAGATGATTTTGATGTAATTATTTAAGCGATAGTATTTCAAAGGCCTTGTTTTAATACCTTACAGTAATCATACAAAATAAAAAGTATTTTTATCTTATTACAGCCACCCAAACATAAAGTACAGGCTACGAGTATAGGATCTATGGCAGAACATACCATTAGTTTTTTTTTTTTTTCTATAATTATGTTGCAATCGCCCACGAAACATCCATAAATAATTTCCCTGCTCCTGCAACTTCACCAGGTGTTCGTCTGGCAAATCATTGCTGAGCTCAATCGTGAAAGATCCGTTGTCCAGGATGTGCTCATCATAACAGCTTCTTGCTTCTATCTACAATACGGCCGACGTATCTTGCCGAGTCTGAAGTTAGTTGTTTGCTGCGCAATGAATGTTTTAGAAACTAAATTGTCTACTGCGCAGCTAATCAGCTAACTTCAGACTCGCCAAGATACGTCGGCCGTATAGTACCCGCTTAACAGCCGGCCGAGTCAAGTTTTAAGATTACCTTATATTTTTTGTACTTTGTTTGTATTTTTTTTTCGGGTATATGCAATTTATAAATATAGGACAATAACGTGTGCTTCACAAAATCTTCTGTATATTCAAAACGTCATAGTCTGACAAGATAAATCATTTGTTTTAGTTAAGTAATTCATTTAATCGAAAGTGTATAAAAAGACAGACTTTTGAACTCAATTAAAATCAAGTACAGCGGTGCTACAACTTCGGTGCCCTAATAAGAAATGCTCAGGCGGACAAATTCTATCCGAATAAAGCAGTTTTGTTTTTTGGCCGGCACTTTCACATTTGGGCCAAAATGGATGATGTCCTTTCTATCTTTAGTAAGGTAAACCGCCGATAGATAGGATATTGAAAATGGCGGTTAGAGACAATCGGACTGGATGTAAGTACATATCGCTTCCCATCATAGACTTATCAAACTTTTTAAGAGAAAGCAGACATAATACCTAGGACATTGTCATATCTCTTTATTTATGTCTCTCGTAGAATTAACTCTGCTATAAACCTCACTCAATGTCCTCAAAAGTTATAACAAAGCTAATGATTTCAAACCGTACCGCATTCTACCAAGCGAGGTGCGCGGTTTATCTTAAATGACACATAATAATTCCCTATAAATGTTTACCTGCTCCTGTTCTAGATTAAAAGCTTCAAAAGCAATTTTATGACGCCAGAGTAATAATCTCGGCGATTAAATGCTGGAGAGCGATGAGTGGCTGTTACTTTTTTATCGCTCCGTGAAACAGCTGACTCTAGATTTGCGCAGATTGTAAACGATATGAATCAGCGATGTTGGCAGACTGCAATCTTTTTCTATATTCTAGCTGTGGTTAGTTGTAGAGTAAATATAAACTACCACTATTAATCAACGTCAATCTTACGCCGGTCTAATTTAAATTAATAATCTATATAAATAAAAATTAAACGCTGTTCGTAGGTAAGCGCATCACTTGAGCACGGCTGGACAGATATGCTATATTTTTTTAAATGTTCTTAATAATCCAAATTAGCTTTTTATGGATAGAAAAATTGGAAAACCTGCCCGGGAAATTGGCAAGTTCTTTTTTCTATCGGTTTATTTTATGCCAGGAGAACTTTTGTTGGGTCAGCTAGTTTAAAATAAAAACCAAAAGCTCTAGAGAATACAACATAGTTTTTAATGTAGTATAAAGTTTGTATTTAAATCCAAACACATTTCTATATGGTTGAATTTCTTACAACAAAAAAAAAACTCCTCGTTGGACTTGATTAAAATCTCTTTACATCAACACCATTCTGTTTCCTTATTAGCATAAAAAGATGACTTTCGCTAAGGAAGAGCAGCTACTTATTAGTTAAAACGTTAGTCACTCTCTACATGACTTAGCACAGCGTCCAGTTGACTAAATAATACTGTAACTGGATCCCGCTTCATCCCACTTAGCCGTCCATGATACGACTATTGTTAATGCAATTTGAAATGGACGACAGCTAAATTGAAAAATGGCTTCCGACCGCTTGTGTAAGCGTTTGGGAGATAGTAATGAATAAAAATGTCGACAAAGCTTTGTAGCAAGTTTTAAAAGTTAATTTTAATGGTAATCTTGGATGAAATTTTAAGTAGAAGGATGTAAAATGTTTACTGTAATAAAATAAGAAATTTGATTTTTATAGGTAAGGTATATTCAAAAGAGGTAGGTAACTATGGAATTGAAATTATTATAGGTGTCTTTAAGTATTTCATTGATATCTACATAATGTTTGGAAAGCTTACAACAGATGTAGCTTGCGTGCAACCGCTTCGTTCCAAAATTTTAAGGGTTTTGTTATTATTACAATTACTTATTTATTTAATCCAATAATAGGTAACTTTCGTCGAAGGTGAGTAATCTAGAAATATACTTTGTAAATGCTTGATGGTAAAAGTTTCTGACTGTTGTAAAGATACCTACTGTCATTCAATCGTGGCAGTAAAAAACGTACAGAAAAAAACACAGTTGCATTATTCGAATGGTAAGCCTTTCGTATCATGCGCCGTATGAAGAACATCACTCAACAGGAACGATCCAAATTCAAATGGAATAGTTGTGGAATTAGCATTCGACCATCGTCTGCGTGGATACGATGTTATTCCAAATTTAAACCAAGCTTCCGCCAACGTTACTGAATATGGCAGCCGACATTCCGTTACTGAAGCAGCTCATACTTATTTTGATGAAAGTAACGTTAATTCATTGTAATAAGATTTATTATATGTATTTGTGTATTCAAACATTCTCTCTGGTATAAACAGGATAAAGCTGTGTCAATATTTTTCCTATATTTGAAAATAAATCCTCGAACTAACAGAAATATGAATCATAATTTCTACAATATTATTCTGTTCTAAATAAATTGTACACTCAGTATTTTATTTAAATATAATATTAATCAGATCATGGTGTAATCATAACATTCTCGAAACACACGTTAAGCTGTCGAGAGTAATTTGGTTCGGCCTTCAAAGTTTAAATTGAAGATGGCGAACAGGCGAAGGTAAATCACGGTACACGCACCACGCATGCCTTGTTGAAAGGTTTGACATAATTAATGGGAAGAATAAATTCTAACTCTAAATAGACGTCTAATAGAGAGGCACCTTCGGAAATGGATTATATACCGATTAATGGATTAATGGTTAGTTAATTTATGGATTCATGGAACAATACATTAAAATCCTATGTTACCAGAAATCTGATAGAAAATATTAAACAATACCTACTAACCGTAGTTAACAATCAAATACAGGTAGCAAAGGCAATCAAAATAACGCTCCTCACAGGTTAGTAAAATGGTCATACATAATATGGAACGTAAAGTAACAAACAGGAAATTAACTCAATTGGCGACAAATTGACAGGTGACGATCTGCTTCCCGCCATTCTTATTAGCTGTCAAACGACATGTTACGAAATTGCCCGTCATCACCAGCAAGCGGAAAACGTATTACGGTTCTAATAGCAAAATCTAAATGCATTTTAAATTAGACACTTTCATCCTCGATATAAAGTTCAATATCCAACACAATTTGCCTGCCCTGGGCTGGCAAATGGTATATTCGACGTTTAAATTCCGCAGAAAAGACAAGATTGTGGTACGTCAATAGAGGTGGAAGTAACACGTAAAGCAGGTCCTTATCGATATTTATGGCGTAATATTTGCTTCTCAAGTTTTGAATTACAATGAAGCACAGGCAATTGAGCTTTCAAAGGACTTCCCACGCTCCTTTGAGGTGATATTTATGTGGCAACAACGAGTATATTATTAGGAAATGCCCACGATATCCTAAAGAACTTACTTTAGACGGCTAACGTGGGCGTCTCCCTATTTATTGCAAAATATTTTATAGTTTCTTAGCACGCAGAAAATATAAATTCCTTAAAAACTTGCGAAGATCAGCAAGATTCTGAGAACATTTTCGAAAGAAATAACAAATTCATTTAAAATCGTTTACGTTACGCTTAACATGCTAATCAAACATAACATTCCCTGGAATTCAAGGATAAAAAGTAACACGCACACATACTGGAAATGTTTACGTGTCTGCACTCAAAAATAGAAATTGTTCAGAGCTTTGAAATGCTAAAGTTAGGCACTATAGACGTATAAAGAAGTAACGAACGCACCAAGACCATATTATAATTTGTTATGTCAGTGGAATTTTCAGACTAAGAGCCAAAAGAGCTTTGCGGTGATTACGCCTTTCATAGCAAAATGATATATTTCTTAATTGATATGTAGATAATAATCCGTCGACTTAAAATGAGGTGTCATTTATTTTAATGGATGTAAAGTTAAGGGAATTATGACAGGTGGATGAGCAGCGTGAAAGTGGATATTACTAATCATTACTCGAGTAAGAAAAACCTCCCGTCCTGGAAGTGTACAAAATGTCTCCGATCTGTAGGTATTTGAACTTGAAACTTGAACAGGAAACGGAAAGTCATTTTTGTCAGCAAAGAGTGTTTCCCGGATTCGTTCAAAAACTACGTGATCGCAACTTTCCTTTTCAAGTAATCTCTAACTAGTAAAAATTTAAGTCGCTTTTCGTCTGTTTGTCTGCTTCCTTCTTCTAAACTACTCAATGGATTTTGATGCGGTTTTGATCTTAATTGTAATTTCTTCTGGAAGGTTTTAAGCTGTGAAACGTACCAGAGCGACGCAGGGGCGGCTCGCTGTATAATACAATTTCGTTTATAGTCAATCTATAAGATGCTACAGCTCTATCTGAAAGAGGCACACCTAATATGTTTACTAAAGAAAGAAAGTAGCAAAAAGGGACATTTGCAGGGTATTGAGAAAGTCCTAAAGCACCAGTAGGTATATTATATAACCAGTATCATAATTTATCATATTCATTCATACCATGAGTAGTGACACGTATCTACTAAACAAACGAGTATTCTGTACAACAAAACAACACAGCCTGAACTATTCAATACCCATCTATTATACTAGAGATGAGCCACAGATATTGCCTGATAAGTAGGTCCGGATGACCGGCTCAATGGACCCGGCCCGGCCTATATCTAGAAGTAGACTGGACGCGTGGACTCGTATTGCGTCGATTTTAATTTAGTTATATCTAATGGAAAACTTAATTGAATTGGTATTTAAATAACACGTGGAATTGTTATTTTGTTGACGTTAACGTTTTTCAATTAGGTAAAAGTCACGAAGGGTCTTTTCAAGGGATGAAAGGCACATTTTGTAGGGTTTTAATTATTTTGTGCTGGGAAATTGAACACTTAGGCGGGAAATGATTTGTCAATTAATTTTTGTGAGTATATGCAGTATTTTTTTGTGCTGTATTTGCTATTGTCGTAATATAGGTAGTAGGTACCATAAACATAATAATACTTATCGTCATCCTTGTAATTCCCGTAGGGGTATGACCTCACTACGGTACACTCATAGTTCTTCGATGACGTCTATAAGTCCCATAGGATAGGTACCTACTATTTTGTCATTTTTTTTAAACTTTCTCTAATTTTTTGCCTGTCTATTATAATTTTTGATGTGAAATAAATGAGTTTTGATTTAATTTAATTTGTCACTTCACTACATAGTATAAAACAAAGTCGCTTCCCGCTGTCTGTCCCTATGTATGTTTAGATCTTTAAAACTACGCAACGGATTTTGATGTGGTTTTTTTTAATAGATACAGTGATTCAAGAGGAAGGTTTTAAGACTTTTAAGCTATAAAACGTACACGTGCGAGCCGGGGCGGGTCGCTAGTAAATCATAAAAGGAGGAATGTCGTGACGCTAGCAATGACTAACATGGTGTTATGCGGTTCTGGATATGCGGTCATGAGTCAGACTAGCCTGTATCCCGTTTGTGCCTACATCCCAACATGTGGCGGCTGTTCTGTCTTAGATCTTATTTACGTATTATGTTATATAGGTTGAATATGTATGTATGTGTTGAATACAGTAACGCGGAGATGGAGTGATTAGCGAGTCTTCAGGCGTTTGTGCACTACAAAGAATTTTACTGTCCGGCAGTCCGATTTTTTACGGTCCGATATGTCACGCCATAAATGTATATACTAGTTTGTGCACTATACGTAATTTTACCGTCCGGCATTTTACTTTTCTCCATTCCGGGCCGTTTTTTCGGTCCGAGATGACAGTAATGAAAGACGTGTTTAACTTATGCTTGTGCACTGCGTCCGCAATCAGTATTATTCATGAGCGGGCAGGGCGTGTAGTTTCAAAGAGAGCTACCCTAAACTGCGCCGCACCGATCCGAGTAAAGACGGACATGTGCACAAGCCAATTATCCGTTTTTTTCGTGCCACATCGGACCGTAAAAAATCGGACTGCCGGACAGTAAAATTCCGTACAGTGCACAAACGCCCTTTGGAGATATGATTGCGCCTGTATTGATGTTATTTTGTATTACATGTTTGCATCTTAAATAAGGAAAATCAAGCTTCAGATAATTGCTAAAATGTTTATTTTCTGGTTTATCCGATACCTACGTATACCGATGTGAATCTAGTTAAATTACATTGTTTCATAAATAAGTAAAATATGGGTATGAATAGGATTATTATTCTGTTAATATTAAGCATTCATGTATTAATTTAACCAGTCTATTTACCCGTAGTACTTATTACTTCTATGATTTACCCATTCAAATAATGCATTCGTTACCCTCCAAATAAGTCAATGAACTCCAACCAGATTCGATTCAATTTATAGAGATATTTCCTCCCTGCAGCTATATTTCATGTGTATCTGTGTAGAGCGCAGGATACGGCGGATTTAATTTAACCGCCACCGTCCGGGCAGGTAGTCGGATATCCGTCCAATGCTCGGACATATCCGCACTAGGATCCGACCTCTATTTAGGATTAATGTTACGAATAGATATTGGATTCTAAGAGCAATCATAATCAAAAGAAAAGAAAATATATTATGGGAAAAGTTTCGTATTCATGTTATTTATTTTTGCTATATGATTACGTCCATAACATTCATTTTCACAGAGATATTGCTTACTAGCAGTACCCGCGGCTTTGTCTACGGAAACCAGCTGATCAGCCTCACCCAATAGCGCGATAATTTGTACACTATAACCACAGTCTACCTATATCTTACTCCTTACAGTCGGTCAACGGTTGCGGGGTGAAGGAGCGGAGGTTATGTCCCGAGTAGCCATACTGCATACTTGGGACATAACCTGCGTCCCTACATAATTTTGACATTTCATAGGACCTGTCAAATGTATGGGCGTTGACCCACTGTATGTAGTAAGTAACCCGCCTTTTAACGGATGAGGCTACCTACTCTAGATCTATACCTATCCTAGGAGGTAGCCAACTTTATAAGGGACCGTTGCCCCACCATCGAAATACATGTACCTACACAAAAAATAATTATAAGTGTGTTATCGACTATCTGGGGCCGATGTTGGCCACCTCCTTTCAACTGAACCCGTCCAGTAGCACTGGCGTGAAGTTCAAACATAGAAACACACAAACAGACAAGTATTCTAAATACGTCATTTTGGGTATCAGTATCGTTCTTAGGATGCTTCTACTTAAGTACATTTTTACAAAAATATTTTAATGTACAGTTTTAGCATCGTTACGATTTTATTATGATGTAAGTATATTAAGAACATTTTTCTGGTTGTAAGATAATTTGCTTCTTACTTCAATTACCCCACAGTGTAATGATAACATGTGTAGAAAGAAAGTGCAATTAAAATAGTATTAAGCTCAACCACATGACAATTTAGAAACATTCACACGAGAAAAAGTAAAAAGAAAAGTACAAACAGTCTTTGTTACGCAAACGTGTTTGTAAAGATAGGTAAGTATTATGTGCTGACAACTTTTATGGAAGCACAAATATGTCCTACAATTCCTAGCAACGAATAAAAAAATAAAGATATTTTTTATTGGAAACCGCTTCCAGTAATCAAACTATGATCCCGCTTTCAGCATATTTCGAAAAAACTAGGCCAAATCAATAGATGGAAAGTTGGATAGGTACATGTTATAGACAAACAATTTCTACGTAAGAATTTCGGAAAACCTGTTCTAGATTTCCGCGTGGAAGTCGGAATCCAATATTGTGTCACAATAACTAAACAAAATTTCGTTTTGTGAACTTTAAATTATACTTTTGTTATAGCGAACCGATTGTTGAAATGTTGGAATGCTACTCCGAGAGACCGAGATACGCACAATATTTATCGATAAAAGTCAACCGCAGTGAGTCAGTACTTTTCAAGTGATGCGAGCACAAACAAACTGATAAACAGACAAAACTTCCAAAAAATAAGTTTTTTATTTACATACTTTTCCCCACTCTTGGATTTCTCCTGTATCGTGGGTGCGTTTACAAACACAAATCTCACATACAATACGGCCAACGTATCTTGGCGAGTCTGAAGTTAGCTGATTAGCTGCGCAGTAGACAATTTCGTTTCTAAAAGATTCATTGCGCAGCCATACATAGGTACACGCCAAGTCTACAGATTTATTATAGGTATATGTTTAGATGAAGATGTATAGTTGAATAACAAAGCTTACTCATACGCCTTGTTATTTTAATAACAATAACTTATGAAACGTCTACGAAACTCAAATGTAACAGGTGCTTACCATCCCGCGCAACCCATCATTCTATTGAGGTTTACTGTTATTTCACTATCGACCTCTTTATTTACTGACATTTTATTTACTTTCCAGGGAATGCTACTAGGCACACACATCGTTCCAATCAGCCATCGTGGTATAATAAATCAGGACGCAGTTTGGTCATTCCAGCAGTTTTAGCATGATTTTAGCGTACAAACATTTTCTTCAACCCATCATTTTGCAATAATTCATTCGTCACTTTTAATGATGACACCTAGGGAATGACAGCTGTTGGCCTTATTTCCGAACAGCACGAGGCAAATAAAAAAAAAAAACTTTTTACCGCGCCTCCTGCACGTTGGGGTTGGTTTCCAGTCTAACACGAAGCAGTGGAAAAAGTTATGCGAAAATATTCTATCATTTAATATTTTGGGCCTCCCACAGTGTTCTGGGTACTTTCACAAACAAAATGCACCACAAATTACTGAGTCTTTAATTAGCCAGCCAGCTGTGTGTCTGTGTACTCTTAAGTACTCATAACATCACGCACGATACCGCACAGTGGGCTGACGTTAGTATTCCGTCTGTATGACTAACATACATACATAATCGGTGCGAGTGTTCGTCGAAATGACGACACAGCTGACCTTTGACGGGTGCGTTTTTTGTTGCGTTCTTTTTGACGTTTATAAGTGGAAGATTATCTGTGGTGTCTGTTTTTTTTTTTGGGGTAACTGTGTTTGGTGTTCAGAACTGCAGATAACATATGAAATCAAACGTGTAAATAAAATACTACTTATAAATCATTTATCTACCTTCTTTACACATTTGCTTTCCAAAAGCAAATGATAATAAGGATTATAGGGTAAAGGTTTGGAGGCCCTGGGGCAACGAACACATGGAGGCCCGTTGAAATGGATTTAAAAAGGATATCGGGAATGTGAACTTTTTCTCTTTGTCAGAAAAGGTGTCATATTTTTTCTTATAATTATTGTGGAGGCTCCTCTCTTGTAGTTGTAGCCTTGAGACTAAAGCCCCAGTTGCAACTAAATCCGGCCCTGGGGACTCAGTATTATTGAGTTTTTTTTGTGTTTTTTAAGCTTCGGATAAGGTTTATTTAATTCTATGTCAACTCCACAATTCTGTGTTGCAACTTTCTACATTTATATAAAACTAACAAAAGAACTACATCATATAATTTAACAAAACATAATCGACAGTCAGATCACTTATCTCATCAAATCAAATGTTACTTAATAACAACGTAACCTATTGTTTCTAACAGCACCGCACAGCGATTGCAACAGCTGCGATCTATCTGCTAAAAAATCTCACGGCTGTCGTGCAGCGTTGCAGCAAGGTCGCTAAATAAAACGCCGATGTGGCCCAACCGGTTGTAATGTATCGTCCTGTCCTGTGTGGCCTAGTCGTTGACATAACCAGCTTTGAAATAAATCAGTCTGAAGCATCCTTACGAAATATACGCTCGAATTCTATAAAAAGATGCGTGTTATTTTTGGGAGATAAATTTATGAAGACGTTTGGGGACACCCTTGCTTTATGAGATGCATCAGTTTAAAAAAAAGCAGTGGGAGTCGATTCTGTTTAATTTTACTTTAATAGGCAAACAATGTTGTAAGAAATGCGCCAATTCAAACTACTTTGACTATGTTGTCTCTATAACCTCTTCCGACGGAATCGATTGCCTCCACGGAGCTTTTAACTATGTAGGAACTCGACTCAAAGGACCAAGATTGCAAAGCTTTGAATGTGCAATGTTGGAAACATTTCAGGAATACAAATAGGTCTCGATATTTTGAGATGGACCTGGCAAACGACAGGCTAAAGATGATATTACGAATTATGATACTTGTACATGAAATAACGAATCTCATCTTCTCTTTTATATCATAAAGTCAAATTGAATTGAACAATATGATATACCTACGGATATAACATCGAAATTCGAAACATTTTATATATTCCTGAAACCTGAACGACGAAACGAATGCAATATCGCTTGCCGTGTAAAATCTAGATGTTCCGTTAGTTATATTGAAAATAGAGATCGCAATTTTGTCTGGTTCAGGTAGGTAATAACATTTCTTCATATAGGAAAATTCGCGTATTTTCTTTCATGTATTTTGAGGTATTCCTTAATTAAATTTTGGTCCTTTTAATAAATGGTCAATAGGTACGTATTTGCGTGCGAGGACGGAGAATCTGACGTTTTAACATTTTTCTTTTATTTCATTATCAAACACGTTAACAACCATTTTAATTTTAAATAGCACCAGGTATTGGGTTTGAGTGGGGCACTTACAATTCATTCGAGTATTAATATAATACGTACATGTGTTACTTTTATTAACAACGGTAGAATGTATTAAGCGTTTTGTTTTAAACAGCATAAAATACAAATGTTCGGCAATGAACGATGGCCATATATAATATGTATGTTTTAGAACGCCGCTATTTGTTGAAAGGTCTTTGTACAGCGGTGGACAGTGTTATGCTGAATTGCGATTCTTTGCTCTATTTTTATTGTCTGCTATTTACATATTTCAAATACTTTGATAATCAGGAATTTTGAGTATGTGGTTTAAAACAATACCAATTGCAATCCGTGAGTAATCACGATACCTATTACACTGAATTATCCTGATTTACCAATGTAACCAAATCGAACGAAACATTGTTTCGCAAAAATATAGATAAGTAATTATTTTCCTTTTTATTTGGAGGTCTAACAGCTAACCACAGCTTATTATTCTTGCACAAATAAATATTGACACTTCAATTTATCACAGACATGTGCGAGGTCAGATTTGGTCAAGTCGAACGAGGCCAATAGAAATTTGTTTGGAATTCTCATGAATGGGTAAGAATGTCAGGCCCTTGGCCATTATGGCTATTATGGTGTTCTGTAGAGAACAAAGCCCAGTTTTTTGGCTTATTTGGTATTAATTGGGTAGCACAATTTGGAGGATTGTGTAAGTGGTGTTGTGTTATTTTATGTCCATTATTTATTGAAGGTAACTGAATTATAGTTGACTGCCTTGTTGGTCTAGTGCTCGCAAGAATAATTGCTGAGCGTGAGATCATGGGTTCGATCGGTCGGGCAAAATATTATTGAGTTTTTCCGTGAGGAATTTCTCTGCCCGGAGTCTGGATTTGCGCTCGGTTGATGGCTATAGGCTCACCCCTTATTACATAGGACTTAAACATAACGGCGAAATGAGGGTGTACTATACACCTCTGCCCAACCCTTCGGGGAATACCTATATGCGTGAAGTTACGTTATGAATCATAGTTTGCTGTTCTAATAGCGTAGTTTTTATAGAAAATTCGTGGTTAACCGTATATTTATAGGCAAAGACGGCACGACTGAATTGATTCGTCTCTTTCAGAACAATATTGGTTTTACCTTTAATTTATTACAAAATCCAATAGTAATTCCGTCATCATCGATCAATTTACGATGTTAGACACACCTTACCTCTTAACTGCGTATAATAATCAAGAGACGTCTCTTGAATTAACAACTCATACAAAAACAGGCTTAATAGCTACACTACACGACACTCACGCCTCTCGAGACGTTTGTATAACCTTAAGGAAATAAACTGTAATAATGCATGAGGAATTATTCACGACAGCGTGCAGTGACATCATGTACAATGGCCATTACTGTGTCATGGGCAGAAATTACCTAAGTGTTTGTATTGAGAACTGTTACTGAATAGATAACAGCAAATAACTGCAACGGTGCATTTGCACGCCCTCGTTTTCCAACTATGCGACACCGTGTCAATTCTTCCTTGGAATATCTTAACGTCGTGACGATTATGTCACGCGTGTTATTAAGTGGCTCGAAATTACAGAGCAGATTGCCGTGAGAAACATGTAGAATAGTTTTTGTCGAATGTAATGCTCTTAGAAGTATTGTGTTCGATGCGGTAGTGGCGACACAATTGGAAGAATAGGAAGAGGTAAAGAAAATCTCTGCCTGTGTCTAAAATTACAATAGGGCTTCTGTTTCTTACATTACTTTGTCGGAGGCACAAAACGCTTGTGTAGGAGTAATTCAATGCTTAGCGATAGGCGAGACTTTTTCCGTGTAAGCCGGTCTTATGAGCCGCATTGTGCCAAATAGCTGAGACAAGACGTTTTGACTTCGAATACATGAATTTGATCTTACACGACTTTATCCTTGTTTCACATTCATGTTGTTCGTTACGTAACAAGACTTGGCCTAAGTTTTTGTCTCGTGATGAGCGCTATCCGCTCCCTTTGTTCCTTTTGTTATCTTATCTGAAGCTATTAAGCTCGGGAGCTTTATATATCTGTCTACTTTGCGTCATTATCTCAGCGGAAGGGGGTGATAGATTGCGGAAGAGTACATGTAGATGAGAAATTATTGACGGACGAAAATCGATTAGCGACCGTGATGTTGCGGATATTCATCGTCAGCGCGTGTCACAGTTTGATAAATTTACATAGAGGTACGCCCACCGTTATTATTGCGGCGGATATGGAGTGCGAACATAATGCCTAGTGACAGCGTGCAGATGTGCGCACTTTCACCTCCGCCCTGTTCAAATGTATCGCGTGTGAATACGACCCGCATAGTGTCGTAATGTCCCTCTGGGGATAGCGGAGCCGCTGGTAATTTATTACGCAGTTAACGGACTTGATGCATTGTGCTTATTACGTCGCTTAGCCGAGTATAGTGCTCTTTTTGTGAGCGACGTTGAATTGACGTTTGAGGACGGTTTCTAAGCTCTCCCGGCCTACATCGTTGTGGTTTCAGAAGCACGTACCAACATGGCACGTGACACTATCTACGCTTTCGCTACACTGTCACACGCTGAGCCGAAATACGTGTGAATTATATGCAATAAGATGCCATACGGTATTTCACCGGGGAGGCGGGGTAGCGTCGCCGGTCGTCGCCCGGCATCGATCGCGCTGTTTGTAAACATTGCAAATCGAGTCGTCGCGAAATAAAATATGAGGGTTGTCAAGTTAATGGGACTCACCTGTACTATCTGCACGTTGTCTTTGTCGAGCAGGAACTCCATGGACTTGTGTGGTCGAGGAGTGCGCTGGTCAGGCGGTGCAAGTGCGAGCAGTGAGCGCGCGTGCAGCACGGTGCGCTGCGTGTCCACGTCGGTCTCCAGCACGCCGGCCGGCGGCGCGGGCGGCGGGCGCGGCCGCGGCGGCTTGTGCGCCACGCCGCCCGCCACCGGGGGTGCCGCTGCCCGCGACACACCCTCCTCCTTCAGTGGGATACGCACATACTGCGGCCCGGCGGCCGCACCGCGCGGTCCCTGCCCCGCGTCTGCCGGACCGTTCGTAGAGGGTCGTACGTTCGCGCCTGCGCCCCTTGTTTTTTTCTCTTTGCGCCCCGAGAATCGGAAGTTTGCGAATCGCGAGAGGAAGCCGGCGATGCGGCTGCGCGGCGCGCGCGCGCCCGCTTCCGTCATGGCGGCAGCGCGCTCTGCGGCCGGCGCGCGCGTTTCCTCGCCTTCCCCCTCCACTACTTCCACTTCTGCGTCGTCCGCGTCGTCGCTTGCGGTTGTTTCGCTCTCTGTGGTGCTAGCACTCGTCTCTCGCCAGCTGACTTCTGCGACTACCGGCGAGAACGTCACTCCCTTAGAGCCCGCGGACACGGAGCGCACCGGTGGCGCCGAGTCGGGTGGCGGCGGCGCCACCAGTTGTAGCGACGCGCGCAATTCCTCCGGTGTTTCGCGGTGAGGGGTTGCTCGCGCGCGCAACTCCGGTGTCGATCTTACTCTAGCGTCACACGATGATCTTAGGGGTGTAGATGTAAACACTGGTTCTCTGATAGGATCGGGGGAAGGCGTCCGCGGCGGGGTGGGGGAGGGTGACGGGGGGTCCATGCGTCTTCGCAGCTCGTCCAGCACGTCGTCCCAGGCTCCCCACGAGTCGTGAAGTCGTCTCGCCGTCATGACTGACAATTCGCGGTCATAATTTTCGCTTTCAGCGAGCGCTTTTCTCGCCGTCTCGTCCAGACGGCGCGCCGTCGCTTCCATTTCTCTGGCGAAGGCTCGTTCTGACTCGGTGGTGGAATCGCTGCTGGCACTAGGTTCCCGCACCGGGGACTCGGTAGGTTGGCGGACGACCACTTCGACCGGGGGTGGCGGCGGGGGTACATTTCTTGTGGTTCGTGGGGGAGGCGGCGGGGGCGGCAGGCGTGGGCGCCTTGGGCCGCCCCGGTAGTCGAGTGCGGTGAGGTCGGCCACGCTGACGGTGAGGCTGTCGGTGACTTCGAACGTCTGTCGGAAGCGCGCACGATGCGCGGCGTGACGTCGCGGTTCGGCGCACACGTCGAGCTCGGCGGGGAGCGAGAGAGCGCGCGCGGCGCGGGGCGGGCGGCGCTCGGCACTGGGCGAGGCGACGAGGCAGGGCGCGCTACCGGCGGCCGACCGGTGCGCTATTTCGGGCGGGCGGCAAGCCGCGGGCGGGGGCGGCCGCCGCGACCGCTCGCTGTAGCCGCTGTCTTCGCTGAGGTTTTCGGCAGACAGGTGGGTACGCGGCGCGGCAACACGTGTAGGCGGTGGGGAAGGCGGAGGAGACTCCAAAGAGTCGGGCGAGAGGCTCGGCGACGCGGGGGCTGCGCAGGACCGCTCGAGCGACTCGAACTGCGCGAGGCTGGAGGAGCGCGAGAGCGAGCCCGAGCTGGCGGGCGAGTTGGCGCGCTCGCGCCGCCGCCGCTTCGCTGGGCACGCCCACTCGCGCTCTGACTCGCTGTCGCACTCCGACCCTGACGAAAGGAAACTCCGTCAGGAACTGAACATGTGACACTAAAATCTTAACACGCGCGGTACGTCGCGTCGCAACGTCCAGACGACGACAATGACAATGACACCGAATTCAAATCAGTATTCTTTTTACTACTTGGATATAGTCCAAGAGATATGTAGGATAACATTCACTGTACTTGCCAAAGCCGGTCTAGACACAATGAAGGATTCGAATATTATTATGTTAGTGTATATTTTGTGTAACACCCTACTTTATAGTGTGGAGTTGCCTTTATGTTGAGTTTTTAGCACAACGCCATCTACACGTTATTAGTTGTAGCACGCGACCTTTTTGTAGTTTTCTAAAGTACCACTACTGCCCGCTAGATGGCGTTACATAAAATTTTATGCGATGAAAACAAACAGTGTGACTTTGGTTTCTATTTTTATCTGTAAAAACTAAATAAATTCTAGTGGTGTTGTATTTAGTTTAATTACCTTGAGTGCCCCGCACATGGATAACAGAATCTGCATCTGAATCTGAGAGCCATGTTGCGGCAGAGGAACGTTCGGAGCGCAAGTCATCGCTCGTTTCCTCGACTATCGTTTCGAGGTACAAAGCGTGAGTGCTGCCATTGTCACCTGCAAGGAAAAAATAAATAAAATTAGAATAGAATAAAAACAATAGCATATTAAATGTTGTTTCATTTTAATGAAGAACTAAAGTTTGTTTTTGTTCTCTAAATTATGTGGTCGATGATTTTGGTGCACGGTAAAACTCTAATGAGTTTATGTTTGCACCAACTTATATGTATAAAAATGTAAGTGTACTACTGTATGTATGAATAAATAAATAAAATAAATAACTAAAAATAATAATACACACACATTGTAACTTGCATTATTAATTGTGCTATTCGATACTAGATGGCGTTGTGCGTCACAGCCTATGCACTATTTATAATGTCTTAAACAGTATTCTTTATTATATAATTAAATAAACAATATGAAACTACTATTGTAACATTAGGTATGTAGAATATTTTCATGCTCCAATTCAATTCTGCTCAAGAAAATATTACTATTGTATAAAAACACACCTTATCAGTGTTCACAACAGTTAATGTATTTTTAAATGCAATTTTTTAATACAGTACATTCTTACTATTACGACCTCATAAAAGCGATCGACTATACAAGGTGCAACATAAATAAATGTAGGTAACAACCTCTTAAAGCGTCACTGTTCTCATCATTTTGAACAACTTTTACTATGGGCACAGTTTAACATAAACTGTGCTATGGGACCAAAACTGAAATCGCGAAAACAAAATCAGCTGTTCCTTACATTAATGTTCGCATAACTCGTCAAAATGTAGGGAACAGCTGATTTTTTTCTCGATTTCATGTTTGGTCCCATAGTAAAAGTTGTTCATAATGATGAGTAGTTACAGTGACCCCTTATGAGGTTGTACACTTATGTTACACCTTGTATAGGTACCGACTTTGTTAGAAAAACAACGCTAACGGCGCGATTATCGTAAAAACGTAAACGACATCATCAAAAACCGAAAAATACCTATATTATCTGTTTTTTTTTTTATTTGAGTTTCTTTGTTTAGTAACGTTTTGTAAAGAAACACTCGGACTCACCTTTCGGTAAAAAGAGTTTAATCTAATAAAAAAACTACGGTGTGGATAACATTGAAATATTAAAATTGTAAGTTTACTAATAAATATAATATCAAATGCAAGATTAAAGATTCTAGGTACCTATGTGCCTCAACTTAACGTGCGGTTTTACAAATGATTTCCCGAATTAGTCTCTCTAGGACTAGATCATTTATGCTTGTTTGTCAATCTCAATACGTTACCGAGAACATTTTTACCATTTGAATGGTACAAACTACAACTACACCTACTCTTTAGCTGTGATTTTAATTTCTCGCATAAAATTACAATAACAAGTATTAATACAATGTATTGGACCACAATAGAACTTTCTCTGGTTGCTTCGTTGGGTGATGTAAGTATTTTGATGCAACTCGCAGTCATAACTATGGTAGCGTTTACAGATAAATCCACCTTATTTCCTCAGAGATAAGATTCGAAATAATTAAATGATTACCGTTTATTTACGAAGGCCAAGGATGGGTCATTCGTCAGTTCTGCCTGGTTAAATTGATTGTGTGACGATAGCATGATTCGAAAAGTATTGGGTTAAGTTAGTATCAAAAGCTGAGTCTTTTGAAATAATGCGAGGAAGTATTGAAACTCAAATACCGTGAAAAAGTATGAGAAAAGTACCGATTAGATGAGGAGGAGCTAATAACGGAAAAAATTAACTAGTACAGATACAGTTTTTAATAAGTAATAACAATTCCATAGAGTGCGTTTTTTTTATCCCCGAGACTTAATTGACAGGCACTACAGTCAAACTTGAAATATTTATAGGAACATTATTTTTGGGTTTGACATTTGTCCCTATTAATTACTAATAAAAAACGGACTTGTAGGTATTAGCTGGAATGGTAAACAAAACATAAGCTCAAAGGCTAACTTAAAGTGATTTAGCTATTGTACGTAGCTACCTGTGTAAAATAGACTCAAAATCAGATAACGTAAAAGCAATTCGCGAAGCAGTCTAGACAATAGTTTAAAATTTAGATGGAGCCGAGCGAATCGGTGCCGTTGTTAAAAAAAACAACAGTTAATAGCGTTCTTATTTGAACAGTTAGTGGTAAATGCCGACATTTGTTTTAAGTAATGACATTAAAGAACATAGATTTTACTCAGCGATCTTTTAAAACTAATTTATCTTTACATAAAATTTTTCGATAGTTAATAACGTGTTTTGTTGAAGTCTATTTTGTATTTTTTTTTCAGCATCTTTCGTCGTATTATTTAGGGCCGTTTTTTATCTGTGGTATATATAAATATGGCGGTTTGACAGCTTTTGCATAGAAAATCTGTCAAAACGTCAAAAGGATTACTCAGAAAATTATCTGACGGTTGAAAAATCGGTCCTCAGTGTACTATATTAAAGAAATCATCATCCTCCTGCCTTTATCCCAACTTATTTAGTTTTTCTTCAATCCATCTCTATTAGGCGTCATCTCAGTAGTCACCTTCTTTCTAGACATAACATCTTTTACGTTATCCATCCATCGTTTCTTTGGTCTTCCTCTACAGTTACTCGTATTCATCCACAGTCATACTTAAAAACTTTCCTCACGACATGTTCCTCATTCCTACACATCACATAGTATTAAAGAAATAAGTGGTGTATAATCTACTCTGACCAATTCGCTAATTCTGTATTGTATTTCAAATTTCAAAGATACGGAGATTTCTTTGCGGTCATGGTCATAAAAAGATCCAGTATTTAGCATTGACTTGAGGATAAAATTACTCAAATATTTCAGCAAAAAGTAAAACCTTTGTTTTGTTTTAACAATAACCTGTTCTTATTTGACGACTGACCGCCTTTTTATACACAGCCTCTGTTTGTTAGATTTACGAGTTATCACACGGTACGTAACTACACTTCTCATCAAAAAAATCGAAACACTTCCGAAATTATCTTTGTGGCGACAATTAAACAAAAAACAAGCATTAATTCATTATAGAAAAAACATAATTTAGTAGCTGGAAGTTTGGCCTTTACAATGGTGTACGAAACTTCCAAAAATTTGTTTTTTTTTTTTCAATTTTTATCCTTTAAATGAATGGAACATTGTTTTGAGATAAACGTATGTTTAGAGTTGGAGTACATTTGTCGTGCAAAAAACGCAAAATAACGCATTACTTTAAAATTTTCTGTTTGTAATTTGTTGATTAGGCTCTGTGACGTCTGTTAAAAAGTTTTTTTTCTAACACACATGCATACTTCACCCGCAGCAGCCGCCCAAGAAGTGGCATTGCTGGATTCTGGGACTAGTCAGCGTGTTGTGGCTGCAATCTTGCATCTAAGCCTCTTGTCTGTTTATAGAGTGTACCAACGCTATCGGGAGACTGGTTTATTTACGCGCCATCCAGGATCTGGTAGGAATCGGGTCACTTCTGCGTGAGACGGCGGGTTTATTGCAACCGTTTGTTTGCGAAATCGACGCCTTCGCGCTTTTCAACTGCAGCAGCAGTTCCGAGTAGTTCGAAGGGTGACTGTAAGTGGCTCTACGATTTGAAAAAGATTGAAGGAACGTAGACTGGTACCACACAAGCCAGCTAATGGGTCAAAATTAACAACAGACCATCGAAGAGCTCACCAAAAAAAATCGAAACACCTCGCAAGTTTTTGTTTTGAATGGTTTATTAGAAAAACATGTTTTTTTTTTAAATAAATACTAAATGCAATTTAACAGTAGGTAGCATAAGGTTTAGAATTCCTTATGTTGATGTTCCATAATTTTACTCTCGTCAGAAAAGAGATCCTTGCTCATTTGTAGGTTTGAACAATTTAAGTGCACAAGTGCAAAGTTAAGGCGCGCTCTTCGATGGTCTGTTGTTAATTTCGGCCCATTAGCTGGCTTGAGTGGTACCAGTCTACGTTCCTTCAATCTTCTTCAAATCGTAGAGCCACTTATAGTCACCCTTCGAACTACTCGGAACTGCTGCTGCAGTTGAAAAGCGCGAAGGCGTCGATTTCGCAAACAAACGGTTGCAATAAACCGGCCGTCTCACGCAGAAGTGACCCGATTCCTACCAGATGCTGGATGGCGCGTAAATAAACCAGTCTCCCGATAGCGTTGGTACACTCTATGAACAGACAAGAGGCTTAGATGCAAGATTGCAGCCACAACAAGCTGACTAGTCCCAGAATCCAGCAATGCCACTTCTTGGGCGGCTGCTGCGGGTGAAGTATGCATGTGTGTTAGAAAAAAAACTTTTTAACAGACGTCACTGAGCCTAATCAACAAATTACAAACAGAAAATTTTAAAGTAATGCGCTTTTTTGCATTTTTTTCACGACAAATGTACTCCAACTCTAAACACACGTTTATCTCAAAACAATGTTCCGTTCATTTAAAGGATAAAAATTTAAAAAAAAAAACAAAATTTTGGAAGTTTCGTACACCATTGTAAAGGCCAAACTTCCAGCTACTAAATTATGTTTTTTCTATAATGAATTAATGCTTGTTTTTTGTTTAATTGTCGCCACAAAGATAATTTCGGAAGTGTTTCGATTTTTTTGATGAGAAGTGTATGATATCCGAATAACAGATCTTTTATTGTATAGAATTAATTGTTATTTAATTAATGAATTAAAAGTAAAACTTTGATTTTGAAGTGCTGATCGTCTCACGTTAAGGTACCTACTTAATTAGGTTTAAACTTTTGGAAATAAGACGGTGGGTATTCAGTATACTTATTACGTTTACGTTCATAAGTTTTATTGACATGGTTTGCCAGATCTGTCTCAACTGCTGTCAGAACCAAACTTATTCCTCTGATTTTTTTTATCTGACATTGGTAAATTGTGACATTAGGTAATGTCAGCGCTTTTTTATGGATTGTAATCGTATTTTAACCTGAACTCTAAAATACCTAGCATGTTTATCGCTAAGTAAAGGTCAATAACTAATTGAGCAATATTTAAACATTTCAAATTACGTGATAGCTGCGTACATGAAATAATAATTGATAAACGATATCGCATGTAAATTATCGTAGATAATAATATTCCCGCCAGGTGTAAAATAAAGGAAATGTTTTTTTTAAAGTCTTTTCATACTTTTTCTGTTGGTTATTTATGTAATAAGTTATGTTAGCTAAATGGCTCAAGAAAATTATTCTAGGTTTATATTTGGTTATTAAGAGTGTTCGTTTTCTGTTGTTAAGTTTTTATATAATGTGTATAATAGTTAATAACTAAGTAATTTTTTTTTTGTGTATTGTCCTTGCAGTGTTTTTTTTAATATTCATTCAGACAGTTTTATCACAGTCTACCTATATCTTACTCCTTACAGTCGGTCAACGTAGAACATTGTCGCAGAGCAATCGTGCGGGGGGTTGCGGGGTGAAGGGGCGGAGGTTATGTCCCGAGTAGCCATACTGCGTACTCGGGACATAAATTCCAGGGCTTGCACTTTTTGATTTCGAATTTGATTGACATCGTTCATAGAAATTATATTAATTTATTAATAGTATTTAAGTTGTATGTATGTACCTACCTATTAAGAGAATTTTATTATAAAGTCTGTTTACTAATCCAAGATGGCGGCATAAATACATTTTCAAATGATTATCATTACCAAATCCAAGATGGCGGCCATGAAAATTTTCATCTAATCATCATGGGTGTTAATTTCATGGTTTTCGGGGTCACTGATGCCGAAAATAACTTCAAAATCCAAATCCAAGATGGCGGCCATGAAAATTAGTAAAGTAGTCGTCATGGGTGTCAAATCCAAGGTTTTCTGGGGTGCGGATGCCGAAAATGAGGTCAAAATCGAAATCCAAGATGGCGGCAATAAAAATGACAAATTAGTGGTCATGGGTGTCATTTCCATGGTTTTCGGGGGTACTGATGGCGAAAATGAGGTCAAAATCGAAATCCAAGATGGCGGCAATAAAAATGTCAAATTAGTGGTCATGGGTGTCATTTCCATGGTTTTCGGGGTACTGATGCCGAAAATGAGGTCAAAATCCATTTCGAAGATGGCAGCTTTTAAAATTTCAATTTAACCATCATGGGTGTCATTTCCATGGGTTTCGGGGATGCTGATGCCGAAAATGAGGTCAAAATGTATATGCAAGATGGCGGCCATGAAAATTTTCAAATTAGCCGTCATGGGTGTCAAATCCATGATTTTCGGGGACGCTGATTACAAAAACAAGATTAGTTCTCAAATACCAAGTTTTACCACGTTTTACCTGGAAAAAATCATTGAACTGGTAAATTTTTTGACCGCCTTATGTGATCGAGGAATACTTAGGCTTTATTTCCGGCATCAGCACCCACGAAAAAAATAGAAGTAATATCCATGAATAATAAGTAATTTTCTATGACTCCATCGTGAATTTGGGAATAATTTATGGCTCTTACCTACCCCCGCAAGCCTAGCCAAGTAACCTCGACAAAATTTGTAGTTTTAAATATTGTTAGAATATTCCAGGATAAGATGGCGAAATTGCTGCTACATACCTTTGCATTATTTTGCCAATCGTCAAAATTACGCATGCGTGGTTTTCTTTTTGCGTGTCACTGTTTCTATAAAACGTTAATTAATTTGGACGTTTGTTTGACAAAGTTTGTGTAATTTGTTTTATGTGACAACCCTATGACAAGTGTTACCAATTTTGACATTTCATAGGACCTGTCAAATGTATGGGCGTTGACCCACTGTATGTAGTAAGTAGGTACACTGTGGTTTTATACTGTCCTAGTGTATTTGATAGCCACACTATCTTAATAGGTTTAAGACCTGTAAAGGTAGTATTGAGGAGGATAAATAAATAAAGTTTTTGAGAAACAGTTTCCATGGTCAGTTTACGAATATCAATCAAACTTTTTTATGAAATCACCATTTTGTTATGAAATGATAGGTATACGTATACTACGATTAGGGTTGCCACCTTTTTTTTTGCAATTAAAGTACATTGGTTATTAAAGGTAAGAAAAAAAGTACACAGTATCAAAATAAAGTACAATTTATTTTTCTTTATTATTATTTATTATATTTAAAAACATATTTTTTGTTGCTTTTTGCAGTTTGTATCAAATTAGTATCTCTACTAAACAATTGCACGGCATCTTTGCAGTCTATATTTAAATTGAAGTAAAATATAAAAGTAATACTATAAAATGAAATCATGCGAAATAAAGTATTTTCGGGTACTTTATTGTTCTCATAAAGTATAGAGTACAATTACCTGAAATAACGTACAATACTTTATTGTAAAGTACGGGTGGCAACCCTAACTACGATACTATCAACTACCTACGGAATTTGTTTATGCAAAGGAATCTGGCAGCACATGACAGGTCGGGGTGAATGGCCGGCAGGTGGCGCTCAGCTGACCGCGGGCACGGAACTGCGCATGCGTGGTCATCAGTTGTTGTTATTAACTCAAATAAATGGCCAATGGCGCCATTTAGCGTGTAGTTAGTGTAAACGAGATATTTTATGTGACCTAGATTAACGTTATGCAATTCGGGCAATTGTGCGGTTTTTTTAGGAATAAAATGGTATTTTTTTAACATTTAATCAATAGCATCTTAGGATCGGTCATTAGCAGTGATCGGAGTAGGTAGATTGATTTTTGGTACTTGTATCATAAATGCACACAGAAAGAATAACATGGATAAGCCATTTTTCCGGAAAGTAATTCCGGTATTTCCGGATTCAATTAAATATTGTTATTGTTGGTAGTGATATTATTACTACTCAATTCATTTAAAGGAAGGTATCAAAACTAAATTAATTTAGTAAGTATTTATGTTGAATAATAAAAACAATCGAATTCCGATCGAAGCATTAATACATTTTTTATGCACTCTACGAACCGAAGTAAACGCGAGTGAGCTACTTGGCATGTCGTCGGCGAGCGTACACATTGTTTTGATAACCGGTTAGTGCACCACCCATGATCCTTTGTTCTGATTGGTCGATGGGTTGTGTCAAATAGCGACAGAGTGCCATTAAAAAAAGTTTTGAAGAATATAATATTGCTCATTTTAATACAATTCCTGCAGAGTTCCGTTTTTTTTTAATAATCAATAAGTTCCGAAATTTTACGAAAATTACGAAATTCCGGAGGAATGTCCATATTAATATATACGTTTCGGATCAATGACCCCAATTCAATCTACCTACTCCGATCCCTGGTCATTAGTTAAGCAAAGTTTATTTAATACTTTTTACAGTATGTAGGTAACTGTTTTTTTTTTCTGAGTATACATGCGCGAAAGTTTGGAGAGCCTATTATAAGTTCAGGGCAGCCAAGATAAATTGTATTATACTTAGTTTTATGTAAATGTGCAGCAAACATTAGCTCTATACTGATATATTGCATACAACAGCATGCTAAAATGTATCGAATAAACCCCATCGCACATAAAACGCCGCAATACCGCCTCACCTCGCTTCAAAATTGAGCATTGAAAAATAAACTTTAAGTTCTGCTTTATACAGTTCATCGTAGTGGCGGCGTAATGGTCTGTGGTCCATGCCTATGAACAGCAGTAGTAATTTAAGGACTATATCTCGAGAGTTTAATAAGAAACTTTCACTGATTAATTAATGAATAAATCAACTTAGCCTATCGCATTCATTTTCTAGATTAACGCCCTTCCACTAATTAACAAACACTGACTTAAAATTATTACGATAGAAACTCGGGCTACGTACTCGTTTTGTTAGCAATTAAAATGAACTCGTAAATTAGGTGTAGCGCACCGAATTACTCGTAAACGTAGACCTAAAATTATAATTTTTGGTCACTATAAAGTATTAGCTATTTCATGATTCACCTGGTTTTACTAAAATATGAAACACTAGCTTTCGTCCGCAGCTTCGCTTGCGTGAAATTTTGAACCCGTTAAGTGACGATTTTCCATACAAACTTTCATCCCCTATTTAACTCCCTTAGGGGTTGAATTTCGAAAAATCCCTTCTTAGTGGATGCCTACGTTACAAAAGGAACCTACTGTCAAAATTTCAACTTTTTAACACCAGCGGTTTAGGCTGTGCGTTGATAGATCAGCCAGTCAGTCAGTCAGCTTCTCCTTTTATATTATAGATTAATTGAATGCTATCAAGATTGTAAATATGTAAACAAATATTAAGTGTCCCGAAAGTCATGGTCAAGGCGGGAACAAATGTTAATGGGGAAAAGAATGATAAGAAAAAAAACAGATTTTGTCCTTTTTTCTAAAACACATTTAAAAGTTAGATTTACTAAGTAACATTTTATTAATGGTAACCTGAGCGGTCATGATCTGTCCTGTCATTTTATTCCCGGCTTTACGCTAAGTTTTGAGACAACTTGTTTATTTAAATACTTCAACCTATAAATACAATTCATAATACAATCGTGTGACGTTTGCAAAACTGAAATAAAGAACATTTGTTTACATTTTGATAAAACGTACGCTAACATTGAAAAAACATCACGGTTTTAGTGTGACGTTTGTCAACACTGCAATTTTTTTTATTATTTTTTTATACGTGTTTAATGTGTTTGCTCAAGACAAATGATATTTTTTGCGGAAAGTAAATACTTTTTTATTTAAGACTGTTTACTTTTGATGCTTGCGTCATTGCTTTGGTTGTTTTACGCTTTTAATGATCAATCACGGCATTAATACTACCAGAATACAGATTTACTCACTTTAAGCCCTCTTTTCTTTTAGTTAGAAACATATGAAACGTATATTATGACTGTCCTGCTAAAGAATTACCTACCTTATATGGTTCTACCCAACTGAAATGACCTTGTTGGTAGGTATTAAGTAGAAACCGGATTATAATTATGCAACTTAAAATGGTCGAAATATGCATGCAAATATGCGTAACAAATGCCCGAAATATGCAACAAAATAGCCAAATATTGCCAAAATACGCAACTTAAAATAAATACTACAAAAGAATGATGGTTTTATTTAAAAAAGAACAGCACACAGTTAACTAAAACAAATTACCTACTTTATTTTCAACGACATATTTTTGTTCTTAGTTGTTTTACCAATAACTAATAAAGCAGTAACACTATAACCAGCAGGTATGTAAATGAGTACAAGTTTTTTTTACATGTCTGGCCATTTTAAAACACCCCATTTAAAATTCACCACGCGCATCCTGTAGGAAGGTACCACAACAAAACCTTAGGTACAACACTAGTAAGTGGCCTGTGGGTCAAACGTGTACTAGGGCCCACACCTGACGGACACATGTTGTAACGGTCGGCCCTCGTTCGGGAATCAGGGTTTGATTCCGAGCACGTTGCGTGCGGAATCCGTAATACCGTACCGAACGCTGGCGGCAAATTGCTTGATTGACATAATCGGGCTAAAAGTGGGTAAATCTGTATTCTGCTGGTATTAACGTTGCGGTTGATAGATTCTGTGGTAATGTTGTATTATATTATGGTATGTGGGGTGGAATTTATAAATATAGGGTAAATCTAAATTAACTGGCGAAACTTTACGAGGGCTAGGAGGTTATCATCAAATACAGGGGTGGGCAAACCACGGCCTGCGGGCCAACTCTGGCCCGCGAAGGTTTTTAAGCTGGATTTTTATCTGTTTCGCCAGGTAATTCGAAGTAACTGTATAATCATCTCAATAGTAGGCTAGTAGAGCCAAAAGGCGAACCCGGCTACTTACGCTAAATTAAATCAAGAGATAAAAACAAATAAAAAAAAACTTTTTGAATCGAAAGTTCTTTCCTTAATATGTATAAATTCTTATTTTAAAAGTCCACGATATTTTGCTTATGTTGTGTCTAAAGAAGATGATGATGAAAAATGAAAATGATGAGAAATATATTTTGCATTAAAAACATTTTTTATGAATCAATGAATTAATTAACTGGTTCTTTTAGGTGTAATAAAATACGTGCACGCTACCTATAATATTAATGAGCACGGAGCTATTTTGTTGCTGGATGCTCGGATGTTATCTGGGGGCACGGCAGTGCCCCGCCAAGTCTCGAGCAAAGCGGGCACGGCCGTACCATCTTTTCTCGAAGCCATTCGCGGCCCTTTCACCCCCCCTATATCTTCGCTGTGGACAAAGCTAGCAGTTTGAACTTTCGGTAACCAAGAGTAATCATTATAACTAGCTAAACTTCCAAATTACATCATATTTGAACTTATAGTTTACGAGTTATCATCGATCAAAGTTACATCATTTTGTCACTCACTGACTCACTGACTCACTGACTGACCGATCATCAAAATTCTAAGATACTTCTAGCAGGCCTAGAACCTTGAAATTTGGCATCAAGATAGATTATTAGGCACATAAAAAGGAAAAATTATAAAAACATCAAAAAATAGTTAATTATAGAAAACAATTTTATATTTGCCGTTTTGCCAGGAACATGGTGTATGAATTTCGACTGCATTGTTAACTTTGTTCTTTGTTTACGTACAAAAAATATTGAATTGGTGTATATTATTTATAAATTGTTATTTATTAAAGCTAAAAATAAATTTAATACATAGAGTTAATAATTAATTATTCATTAAATGAATAAACGAAAGACATTTACGCGTATACACTTCCGCGATAGGACACTTGCGCGACATTTATTTCGTAAAGGATTTAGGGCAAAATCTGAGAAATGAGATTCCATACCATCACGCCTGTATTCTCCGAAGGGTAGGACAGAGGTGTATACTAAGTATGTAACTATATGAACCCATTTATTACTGTATCTAGATAACATTCATAAAGGCTAATTTAAATTGTTTAAAGTTTTAATATCTCACAAGTTTTCCCTCCAGAGGGCAGGGGCGGTCAAAATCAAAATCCAAGATGGCGGCTATGCAATTTTACAAAATATGTGTCATGGGTGTCGTTCCCATGGTTTTCCGGGGTGCTGATGCCAAAAATGAGGTCAAAGTCAAAATCCAAGATGGCGACTGTGACATTTTACAAAATATGCGTCATGGGTGTCGTGTCCATGGTTTTCGGGGGTGCCGATGACGAAAAAGAGGTCGAAGTCAAAATCCAAGATGGCGCTGTGATATTTTACAAAATTTGCGTCATGGGTGTCGTGTCCATGGTTTTCGGGGACGCTGATGACGAAAATGAGGTCAACGTCAAAATCCAAGATGGCGGCTGTGAAATTTTACAAGGTATGCGTCATGGGTGTCGTGTCCATGGTTTTCGGGGGGGCTGATGACGAAAATGAGGTCAACGTCAAAATCCAAGATGGCGGCTGCGAAATTTTACAAAATTTGCGTCATGGGTGTCGAGTCCATGGTTTTCGGGGACGCTGATTACGAAAATGAGGTCAACGTCAAAATCCAAGATGGCGGCTGTGAAATTTTACAAGATATGCGTCATGGGTGTCGTGTGTCCATGGTTTTCGGGGACGCTGATGACGAAAATGAGGTCAACGTCAAAATCCAAGATGGCGGCTGTGAAATTTTACAAGATATGCGTCATGGGTGTCGTGTCGTGTCCATGGTTTTCGGGGGCGCTGATGACGAAAATGAGGTCGAAGTCAAAATCCAAGATGGCGGCTGCGAAATTTTACAAGATATGCATCATGGATGTCGTGTCCATGGTTTTCGGGGGCACTGATGACGAAAATGAGGTCGAAGTCAAAATCCAAAATGGCGGCTGTGAAATTTTACAAGATATGCGTCATTAATGTCGTGTCTGAGGTTTTCGAGGGTGCTGATGACGAAAATGAGGGCGAAGTCAAAATCCAAGATGGCGGCTGTAAAATTTTACAAAATATGCGTCTTGGATATCGTGTCCATTGTTTTCGGGGGTGCTGATGATGAAAAGGATGTCAAAGTCAAAATCCAAGGTGGCGCTGTGATACTTTACAAAATACGCGTCATGGGTGTCGTGTCCACATGCGAAATTCGTATGATAGCGCCATCTATCTATGAAAAAAACCACTTAGAAACTAAAAAAATATAATAACGTAAATTTATAGTCGGCGAAACGAAGTTTATGGATATCCGGATCAGCTAGTTATTAGTTACTTAAATAGTTAGTTATTAAAAATACTAATTTAATACATAAATAGTTTGTTATATATTTATTTTGTTAGTTAGTTATAAAAACAAAAGAGATAGAGACAGAGAATGGGCTCTAAGCAAAGCAGCAGTTGATGAACAAGACATTATTATGTCACCCAAAAAGAAAAGAAAGAGACCCACCTACAAAAAATAAATGAGATCCCACCAAAAACATTAAATGTAAAAAAATGCCAAGTCTCTTTATGCAATCTTTCCACCGTAAAAAGTTTTAAGATCTCATAGAAGCCAAGTCCTATTCAATTTATTTTGTAGTTAGTTATCTATCTAGTGACTGTATTAATAGTTTTATTTCTATTATAATTATAGTGACTTGGCAATGAGCACAAGAAGAAACAAATATATTTGGAGCAGGTGAAAGTAACGCATAACGCACGTGTAATGTTTAATATCACAGGATTAGTTAAGTTCTTTTGATTTGACTATTAAACATAGGTACCTATAGATAATAATTGTCATGTTCTTATCAAATAAACTTAGGTTTTCTTAAATATGTATTGACGCACGTAGTCGATGGTGACCATAACTACTCATTGGCCGTAAAATCACGTCTGCATATCATAAATCACACATCAGTATAACAACTAATGTAATCATAGTACTCATAGATATCAATTCGTCAATAAGAGTCGCACATAATTCCACACAGCAAGCAGCTTTTAATTCGTGCTCATTGCCAAGTCACTATAATTATAATAGAAATAAAACTATTAATACAGTCACTAGATACATAACTAACTACAAAATAAATTGAATAGGACTTGGCTTCTATGAGATCTTAAAACTTTTTACGGTGGAAAGATTGCATAAAGAGACTTGGCATTTTTTTACATTTAATGTTTTTGGTGGGATTACAACTTAGAGAACCAGTAAGAAATGATTGACTTATTTCAAAATTATGAGAAAAAACTAAAAAAAACCGTCAAGTGCGAGTCGGACTCGCGCACGAAGGGTTCCGTACCATTATCTATTCTGTTTTTTGTGTATTTGTTGTTATAGCGGCAACAGAAATACATCATCTGTGAAAATTTCAACTGTCTAACTATCACGGTTCATGAGATACAGCCTGGTAACAGAAGGACAGGCGGACAGACGGACGGACAGCGGAGTCTTTCTAATAGGGTCCCGTTTTACCCTTTAAGTACGGAACCCTAAAAATATACAACAGCACCATTCACCACCCACGCCACAGAATAAATAGTGCTATGGCGCTATGCAAAATATCGTGGACTATTAATGTAAGACCTTATTTACTTATATTTTACTGGTATTCTGATATGTTAGATTGGAAGCTGGCCCCAACATAGTTAGGAAAAGGCTAGGCTAGAACAGATACTTATTTTATAGTAATGAATTCGGAAACGGTTTTAACATTTAACAGATTAAAAGCCAATTATCAACGTATTAAACAATCATTTAAGATTAATAAACGTAAGTTTATTCTAAACAAAACTAGAACGGATAAGGCCTAGTTACAACGAATTATATCGTCAATATCATAAAACCGGCTTTTCATTACGTACAGTCAATAGCAAACGTTGATAACTTCTTTGAAACTAGGAATTCATCAGTGCATGTAAAAAGTTATTTGAAAAGTTTAATAATACTAGTATTTTAGTATTGTTTGGGGTGCATGAATAGAGCCTCCACGAGTGACGATACTTAACCTTTTGACCCCCACGGACGTCTATGAACGTAAAACTTTTGAACTGTAAAAAGTGGTGTTTACGACGTGCCATGCCGTCGGAGGCGTCGTGAGCACGTTTTAATTTGATGTTCATAGATGTCCATGGCGGTCAAAAGGTTAAAGTACTCAGAGAACGCTATTGCACATCCTCAAGAGAATCCTATAGTCGCTTTTTACGACACCCACGGGAAGAGATGGGTTAGTGCTATTCTTTAAGTCCGGCACTACACGAGAAAATCACTTAAAACATAGCAAAAATAAACGTCTGCTCCCGGCCTATGCGACACAGGTACTTCCCGAAACATCCATGTCCACAGAGCACCTGCGTCAGTCGGAAGCTGAGGGCGCCATGCCGCCTCTCCAGCCACTCCTCCATAATTGCGGCGTGCCCCGTCCGGCGCACCCTGGGCGGTCAGCCCCGCTACCAACCTTGCTGACTGGCTAATCTTTTCACCACAGCATGAGCTATTTTCGTATAGCTCGTGCTGAGTGCTGACACAAGAGAAGAAGAAGTGTTGTTTATTCAGTTATTTTAAATACAACATTATACTAATAAAAACTATTTTCATTTATAAAACACATTCGAAACATTGTACAATCATCATTTAGTTTTGATGAAGATTATAAAGACAGATCTGTGTTGTTGGGGAGTTTGTTGCGCGATTTCTTCGTCGCAGCATAAACACTGGGAAGGGCGGGCGTTTTGGGGGTTGTCTTTGTAACATTGAACTAAGTAAGCGATAAGACCGCCATTGTACCCTTCAATGTATGTTATTGTTTATGAGCTGTTACAATTTGGTGTACAATAAAGTATATTCTATCTATCTAAGTAATTCAACGTCTATTTTAAATAAATGAGTTTTAAAGTTTGATGTTGACTGTACCTACGGTTCATTTGTTTGTTATTCCGATTCATTATAAGACCGGGCTTAGTTATAGTTCGTCGACATCGATGACAGTCATGTGTAATGCCGCACTATAGTTCACAAGCAAACACTGTACAGAAAAACAACAGTTATTATAAGTCCGTACTACTAAATTTTTATGTTGTTAAAATTGTTTGTTCAGTTCCCGCAGACAAACCGTGCAAACGGTTTTGTGGGGCTTAGTATAAGTAAGCTTGTATATAAAACTTTCTTTATAATAAATAATTAAAAATAGTACTTCAGTTCCGCATTGGAGTTTATACTAGGGTTTTCGCCCCGGGAACCCGGAACCGGGAATTCCCGGGAATTTGGGGATTTTAGGACCCGGGAATTATTTGGCGGGATTCCCGGGTACCCGGGATTTTTTTGAAATGTAGAAATGATGATGAAAAATGAAGGGTCTGCACGCTTCCGAAGATTTTAGAGCATTTTCCGTCTCTCGCGTGAAACGGGCATTGTACTGCGTGGTGTGAATGGGGTAAATGTATCGTGATGTCAGCACACAGTACTGTTGTCTCTGTCTAGTAAACAAATTCTAAACGCTTGTTTTTTTTTGTAAATGTTTTATTTGTAGAAACTATTCACAATCTTTATCTTTTGTGTAATTTCGAGATTTATAATGAAAATATACAGGGTGTAAACGAATTCGTGTAATTCCTTCAAAAAGCGTGATCTACTGGTCACAGATTAACCCTAAATGGTTTTTATTTTAACCTGTGTAGTACTGTAATTATAGACACAATAGATAAACAATGGCGGCCGTACCGTTTTCGGTACACTTGGGCGGTTGAGATTAAATACAAAACAGTTTATTTTCAAAAAAAAAGTTCTGTTTTCGAGCCCTTTTTGCGCCCAGAGTTAACCGACTACAAAGAACGATTTCATGCTAGCCAGCTGTGTTACCGTGCTTTCATTCATTGATGAGTGGCGTCGAAATGTTTCAACGAATAAAAGTTTTATTTAGCAATTTTAATTTTTTTATTTGTACTTTATTAGCTGGTTGTGTTTCGATCACATATCACTACCGCAAGAAAAAAAACTATTTTTATTTTTAATCTAGCTGAATCCCGTGCTCGGTCATTCTACACCAGTAGTAGATCATGTGGTTTTAAGGTATTACACGAATTTGGTAACAGCCTTTAAATTCATTCACCCTATTGTTATTCCGTAATATTTTGCCATATTATAAAAAGTTTTTTTTCTTTTTTTTCATTAATAAAACTCGCGACGTCGCACAATAAATGACTGTACCTGTACCTAGTTCAATTTTATAAATAAGTGTAAGATTTTTATTTTAATAAGACAAGTCGGTTGGTATGTTAGACAATTTATCATGTTTAAGGTACTTACATAAGTTTAATGTTGAAATATACGAGAAAAACTATATTTATACAAAAAACATGAAAATTCCCGGGTACCCGGGAATTCCCGGGAATTAAGAGAAAAAATTCCCGATTCCCGGGAACTCAAATAGGCCGGGAACGCGAAAACCCTAGTTTATACGCGCTGAGGTCAAAGGCTTAAATTAAAAGCACACTTTTGGTACTTAGAGGTACATATAGTGGTCTAATTATGTATTGAACTGTTTGAATAGGAATTACACTCGGGAGCAATGAATCCGGTTCACTAACACAAACCTTAATGTCCCGGAAACTAAGAGTGATAGTTTATTGAAATAAAAAGTATTTTATAGACTATTTATTACTACTCAAATAAAACTAATAACACTTTTTAAATAGTCTATAAAATAGTCTTTATTTGAATTTTATAGCCTTCTTAGTTTCCGAGATATTAAGGTTTATGTTGGTGACCCGGATTCATTGGTCCCGAGCAGTGTCGGACTGGCTATAGAGTTAGCAGTGGCGAAGGCTCCATACAACTCGATTCCTATCGGCTTCCCTTTCGAAACGAGTAGTTACTGGAATTCACGCATCACACTTGAGCAACGTAAGCACTTTTTGGTCCGGCTTCCCTTTTAAGAAAATTCACCCTTCGCCACTGAGAGTTAGTGTGGCGTTTGCCACCCGGGCCCTAGCGTGCGCGGTCCCCCTCCCGGCTGGAAGCTCGCGTAGGCGAGGTGAAATCTCGCCTCTTTTAGAAAAACATGAATTGGCTAGTTTTAGTTATATTATCAGTTATAACTAATTGGAACTTTTTTTCATAAAAATTTATGTCGTTGAAAATAAACACTTCTAAAACTCTTGCCTATTCGATTATTATTGTCATTTAGTTTGTTGGTTGACATGAAGGTGGTTTGATCTGCGCTGATTCTAGGCGGGCGGCAGGCCCAGTTATAATGCCACCCGGGCCCTAAGGCCCAGTCCGACCCTGGTCCCGAGCGTATAATGCAGATTAGTATTAATAAATCCCATACCTAATACGGGATTTTATATAGAGTCCATATTATGTTCGGTAGGTACGTAGTTACAGTAAAAACTCTGTGCATTCGGTTTATTTTGCAGGTCTGGAGGCCAATTCTATCAATAAAACTGTTTCAAATCACAATCGAATCCGCAGCTGAACCACGGCCGTTATCAGAAAAAAAGTCAAATTGTTCAGCTGCGCTTCGATTGCTATAAACTTTAGAATTAGTCTCCTGATCACTTACTAGTTACCCAGCTGTGCTAACAAATCAGAATCAGACATATGGTCAGTAATCATAGACACGATTATCATAGGTAATCTTAATCAGGTAATAATTGCTCACGTCTGCCGCGTGTGGCTATATAGATAAGATAAAAATAGTAATAACAACAGACCAGTGACCGTAAGTGCTTATTAGAGACAAAATTATTCTTTGGGGAAAGGTTTTTTTCGAACTCATTGGATAGAGCATTCCATCACGCTTTTTTTACACCAACAGGGTATTTGACTGAAAAAATCTAATTAGTCCGTCAGTTAGATTATCAAAAAATATTTGACCCGTATTTTTTCTTTTGTTACGTAAACCAAAATTGACGGAGATACGACACTTTTAAAATTGGCAAAACGTCACAAGCAAGTATAAATTTTACTTGCTTCTGACGTCACACGTCCCCACTCGAGTTTTGATGCGTTTTATCTTTCCAAAATATTCATAGATTTAACAAAAGAAAAAATAGAAGTCCATTATTTTTCAAAACTCTACCTGGCGGGTTAATTAGATTTGCAATTTATTGATGCCTATTGAATTCAAGAAAACTAGTCAATCAGAAGGTGTAATTCAAAATTTTTATCATAGCCTAAATCCTGTATGATACATGAGAACTTAAAATAATACAAGATCAGAAAGGACTGCCTTAATGCTTCTGTTTCCTCTCAGTGATCTCTATCTGTAGTGTCATTCTGTAAGAAACACATCTCAATATCGACGGTTAGCTCGATATCCATAATGTCAGAGTATGGATAATAGAAGCAAATAACACACAGATAATCGACAGTATAATCAATAACGCGTAGTTTTGTTTTTTCACGACAAGTGTCTAATTAATGGTGCTCCCACACTGCTGTTAAAAATGTTTACAAACATTTTCTAACATTAACAAATGTTAGGAAAAGATAAAAATATCAGATAATAATGAATCTAATTAGTCTAATATAGATTATTAGATAATGTTTCAATAGATTTTTGCAGATATTTTTTTATGTATGTTTGTTTAGAAAATGTTAACTAATGTTTGTAAACATTTTTAACACCGGTGTGGGCACCTTAATAGTCGTGATCGAGGTGAGATTCTTACAGAATTGCACTGCTGCTTAGAAAATGACATTGTCAAATGTAAGAGATAAGCACAATGAATGACAAAGTGATCTATCGTTTTTAGGGTTCCGTACGCAAAGGGTAAAATGGGACCCTATTACTAAGGCTCCTGTCCGTCTGTCTGTCACCAGGCTGTATCTCATGAAGTGTTAGTTATATATTCACTTTAAAAATAAATACTTAAATTAAAATAAAACAATTATTTAAGGGGGGCTCCCATACAACAGACATGACTTGTTTGCCGTTTTTATAGATAATGACTGACCGACTCGCACTTGGCCGGTTTTTTAGTAAGTCACATGGTCTATTGTTAGCACTTTTTTTACAGTAGTAAGAAATTTTAAATATTTTACGCAAATTTAATTTAAATGTGCTATTGTTATATTATAATGTCACTAATTGTTGTGAAATGAGCAAAACGTCAGCGCTGTTTATATACCTGGATTTTCTCCGAATTAATCATGTTTGCATACAGATAATAAAGATTGGTATTATCATGCCTTTCGGCTTATGTGACGTCAGTGTTCATTTCTTTATCTGCTATCTCTATCATGTCACTCAAGTACTTAAAGCTTATTACACTTGGCTGAATTTAGTCGTCTTAATTCAGTCGATACTGAATTTAGTCAAGTATAATCGCAATTAGCAAGCTAATTTTGTTTCTGAATTTAGGATGCTAGCAAGTGTCAAGTGAATAAGCGCTTTAGTACTTACTTCATGATTTTTAACAAATGCATGGATGATTTTTCATCGTATGTTTAAGTTTAATCGGAAAATTAAACCTTATAATATAGATAAATAAAAATAATAATTGTTGTAGTTATAAAATGTGAGTAAATTTATTCGGCAGTTAGTGAGACTGCACTTTCAATTTGTGTAGTAAAACAATTGACAATTACGGGAATGGTAAATTGCATTTATTTATCAAACTCATGATCAAATATTTTCAAGAAATTCGATGATCAAAGGCAGCGAAATATACAAGAATGAAAACAATCAAGGGCCGACACATATACATGCGATGCCAATTCGCAACGCAAAAAGTCTGGACCATTTAAATGAAATCTGTATCTTCATTTGTATGAGATTGACGTCGAGCAATACGAATTCGCATCGCGTAGCATCGCGTTTGCTATGTGTGACGGCCTTAATATTATGTTTTATCATTTCTTTTTTTACTATAGCAGTGCTCATAGCTTCATCCTCGTGAAAATGTAGATGAAGATAAGTAATGCTAATTTTATAGAATGAAAAGTATCCAAAGCTGACTCAGGATATCTGTGATAATTCCATCCAAATTCTTCTAAACTTTTGCATTTGCAATATGTAGTAGATAGATAAATAGAGACAGATAGAGTACGCTTTATTGTACACCATAACAATAGCAAAAAAAACAGAAACAATGTAAAACGAGGGCACAATGGCGGAAATACGCTAATAGCGATATCATGCAGACAACCTTTGATGGTCTAGGTCCTAGACTCTAGGAAGACTTGAAATAGTATACAAGGTTAGTCAGGAAGGGGGTACTAATCCGAAAGGGTGTTAAAGTACCCATAATAATGAGTAACTTTTGTTCTACCACTTTCCCCAAAAGTCAATAGTTTAAGAAAAATAGCTGTTCAAAAATTACAAAAAATATATGCTAAAATCTATCTATCCTCAGCTATGATCAGCTATTTACATTTTAGGTCATATTTGGGTTCATAAATTAGTAGCTCCATTTTCTGAATTCGTTACTAAACCAGGGACGAAGAATTTTTGAAAAAACTAAAACAAAAATGATTTTACATGGAAATAAAAATAATCGAATTTTGAAATTTTAACACTTTCTTTAAAACCGTCATCAGTGATACTAAGTATAAGTGGCCTGTGGATTAGTACCCCCTTTCCGACCAACCTTGTATAGGTCGTGGTGGTATTGATCATTTAAACTTTTAATCTGAGATGCACTGCTGCTGTCTACCTGTATAGTGTGCATTGGAACAGGTTTCGTTCCGGTTGGCCGAAACCTTCACTTGGTGATTAGTTCACGACTCAAACAGGATGCAAAGCGATCAGTGATCACCCTACATGTAATAATTATGTACATGCATACGTCACGCCTTTGAATCTTAAAAGGTTAAGCGTTTATTACATGAGGCGACTTTTAGAGCCCGATTGAGTGCCAACCGAAGAGACTGGCGTATTAACTGATGTTAAACTACGAATTAAAAGCTAGAGACCCTTAAATCGGGTAATGTAATAAGTCCTTTAGGCGAAGACCCACATGGATGATGGCAAGACGACAAGCTGACTCGATTAGGGTTACCATTTAGAAATTTGAAAAGTCCTGACAAAAAGCCTGACATTTCAATAAAAATCCGGACATTTTAGTCACAAAATGCAAACATACCCACTTGGTTACAGTGGTATGGTAGGTACGGTAGACGCCCGATTGTTAAAGAAGATTTATATTTTGTTTTTAGATGAATGAGAAGTTAATAAAGATTAAAGACTTAAGTACCTAGGTATTTGGTATCACTTGTGTAAGTTTTATTATTCGTATTCCATCTAAGCCAAAAAATCCGGACAAATTAAGGAGCCGGATGAAGGCCGGACAAAAGTCTAGAAATCCGGACATGTCCGGACAAATCCGGACGGATGGTAACCCTAACTCGATGGTCCACCTAATAATGGTAAGTAATAGTAATAGTACCACCGTAGTGTACGTTTTTCATGGATATCCAAATCCGAAAGTATAGGGAATGCTCAAAGGAATCTCGGGGCCGATTTTGATTCGTAGTAGCGTAGTGTTTTATGGTTTTAATGCTAATGCCTAGAACCCTCCTTGAGCGTTTACTCTTAGCGTAAACGTAATGCCGAGGACCCTCCTGGAAGGTCCACTATGTATGGCGGCATGGCGTATGAATTCTATGAAAAGTGTGGTGGACTCGAATGAGTTAATCTGTAATCACAGATTAAGAACGGATAGAAAGATTAATTGAAAAGAAAAAATAACACGTGGTGTTATTATAAAACAGTCAGCTTGTAGTATCACCTTCATGATCGTCATCTTCACCGACTGGCCATTTTTATATTTTATACTTTTTTTGATAATGACAGATGGAATTCTAATTTAGACTTGGTTTTTTTGGGGAGATTGTTTTTTTTGACACGATGGTGATTTTTTTGATATGAATAATTTGTTGATGCGATATTGATATAAATATTATAAATTTAAATCCGAGTGACTGTTTAATTGTGTGGCATGCCACAGCAACCATACCCTGAACACTGCTCCATGCAACATCCGTTTTACGTTGGACTCGGAGGTCTTGTGCGAGCTGGACAACCTAAGCCTCCACCACCTATCCAAGAACCTGCGCTCCCATGGTACCAAAGTGAGATGCATTCCGGTGCCCGAGGGTAACCCCTTCTTCCTTCTCTTACACTTCGTCTCCTGCTACACATACGAGATCGGCGATCGGACTGGCTGTCACCTACCCGCATGACTAGATATGCTACAGCCGGTCTGTTTGCTGCCGCCGGTTTCTATCAAATGGCTGTGTGGGCCATTGGCGAACGCCGTAACTACAAGAAGGAACTCGCTGACTACTCCAAGGGACGTGACGCAGTCCTGCCTCTTATTCTCTAGCCATTTCTATTTTTGTTATTTACATACTAGGTATTGAATGCTCTACACATTCTTTACAACTGGTGTAGCAGACGTGCTCTCAGGAGATCCTAGGGCCGTCTGTTACATTACAAGCTGCAAAAAAGTGTTGGTAGAAAATGTCTACACCAACCTATATGTCTACTAGACATATAGGTTGCACCTACCTATATGTCTACTAGACATATAGGTAGGCGTAACCAGCAGGCCGACATCAATGACATACATCGCTGCATCGGTATGACAGGATATCTTGTATGGCCCGATGGCTGGCCGCTTATTTAATTTACGAATATATTAATTTACCTATTAGGTTCAAAATCTTAGCCCTATTGGGTGATATAAAAGGCTTAACATTTTGAAAAAATCTTTTGAGGGCCCACTAGCTAGACGCTGCTTATGTTCATATGAAAAAATGTTAAGGTACAAAATATTTACAATTAATATTATTTAGGTACAAAATAAGGTCTTAATGATAAGCTATTTGCTTTGCGATTGGGGCCTGTCAGATAGACATACACAACGTAATGCATATTAATGTGAAAATTAAAATTTATTACTTCTTGGAGCTGTCTGCATACATATACATAGAAACACATAGTACATAAAGGTACTCTATTTTTTACTGCTAGCAAGTTTTAAGATTATCATATTGCCTAGGTTTTTGAACCGCGCCTACTCATCATAACAGCGGTTACGCACTGCATCCGATCCGAATCCGTGAAAATACGTTCCGAAGTAGCCATAGAACTATTTGTATGGTCATCCGGTTTCTATCCGTCATCCGTGAGTCTCCAATTCGGAAGAAATATTGACGGACCGAAGTAGAAGTAGTAATGTTTGTATGAACGCTTTCGCACTACCTCGGATTCAAATCGGACGCCAAATGGATATGCCAAAATGTCCCCTGAATTGTTCGAATTTGGATCAGAGATCGGATAAGTGCGTAAGCGATATCCGAATTTGGACCGAGATTTTTACTCTAGATCGGTATTTTCACGGATTCGGATCGGATGCAGTGCGTAAAGCAATATCCGAATTCGGTCCGAATTTTTTATATCCGTATTATCACGGATTCGGATCGGATGCAGTGCGTAATCGCTCTTAGGCTGTAATTATTATTAGAAAAGCCTATATTGTACAAGCGTCGATAATTGTGCAAATGGCGTCGTAATTAGGGTCAAAAGGAATGAGAGCCAGTGTCGCGGTGGTTGGTCGCGCTAATTAGTTCAGTGAGCACCTCTTCGGGTGTGACGGATTACATTAAGGTAATAAATACCACACTTTTTATGTCTAAAAGTGGAAGCGTTTAGTGTTGGCAAATGCACATATAAACTACTACCTTATTGGAGAAAGTGAAGCGTAAATGACATTTGTTGAATAGGATAATTATATTCGTAATTTCTTTAGTCTTGAAAGTTTTCGATAAGTTGCGGCAATCCCTAACATTGATTATCTTTTTTGAGGACGGCTAAAGTTAAGTATTCCAATGGTAGAGTCGTTCGGTACTTATTTTTATCATGGAACTAGCGACCCGCCCCGGCTTCGCACGGGTACGTTTTATAGCTTAAAACCTTCCTTTTGAATCACTCTATTAAAAACCGACTCAAAATCCGTTGCGTAGTTTTAAAGATCTAAGCATACATAGGGACAGACAGACAGCGGGAAGCTACTTTGTTTTATACTATATGTATAGTGATAATGCACATCAAATTGTAACATTTTATTTAGTATTGATCTCCGAGTAAGTGATGCGAGACGGTTAATAGAAGAAGAAAATATTTTGACGCGACCCCAAGTAACTTGGGATAAGGGCCGGCAGATACTTTTTCAGATCTCAGATTTTTTTGAATCTGATTAACTGGTGTGCTAAAGTTGGTCCAGAGTTATAAATAAAATAAATAATAATAATTTAAAAAAAAGAAGGGAAAGCCTTTGTCGTTTTGGTTAACGGCCGATATTATAACCGACCCAAAATCTTGGTATGGTTATAGTTTGTTGACAGTTATTCAATACAAATAAAGTCTGATTTAAACAGGGTAAGTAACTGACTCCAAACTCGAGACAAGGCAGTGCTGACCCGATATTTACCTAGCGTAAATTTGTTTGGAGTCAGGGGGTCTACTCCCTAAGCACGAAGGCCGTGGCTTCGGCCTTAGTTACGAGCGTTTCCTACTCCCTATCACCTACGGACATATGATTATTTCGGAGCCCGAACTAAGAATGAATGACAACACATTTTGACAGTTGTCCCTACTACCGATGTGTTTTTGCCAGTCCGAAAAGTTGAACTTGACACTTGTTTTATTCACTCCTACGTTTCGGGCTACTTTCGGACGGGCGACTAACTTCGTTGACGGACTTAGGGAGTAGGCCCCCTTGTACAGCGCTGTCGCGATCAATTTACAGTAGGTGAATATCGGGTCAGCATTGACTTGTCTCGAGTTTGGAGTCAGTTACTTATCCTGACAACATCAATCCAGAGATAGAGTCCGACATGGCTCTAAATTTTAAATGAACGTGGATGGCAACACTGTTTAAGAAGGAAAATGTCAAAACCCTGTCAAATCCAGTACATTTTATACTAGTTCACTATTTCGCCACTTTCATTTAGATTAATGTCAAACTGTATTTATATCGCTTCTCATCACAGACTTATCAAACTTTTTAAGTGAAAGCAGACATAATAAGAAATAGTCATATCTCTTTATTTATAGCTCTCGTGGGATTAACTCAGCTATAAACCTCAATGTCCTTAAACGCTATGACATACCTAGCTAATGATTTCAAAGCGTACCGCATTCTATCAAGTTACACGGTACCCGGCTCATCAAAAATGACGTATAATAATCCTTACTTCCTTATCCTTACTCACTAATTATTATAAATGCGAAAGTAAGTTTTTTTTTTTCAAAACGTTGCCCCACACTGAGATTTCTCTTGTATCGTGGGTGCGTTTACAGACACAAATCTCACAAACAAACGCCCAGACCCGAAACAACCATTTGTAGGCCATACAAATTTTTGTTCCGTGTGGGAATCGAACCCACGACCCGTAGCACAGAAGCCAATCGCTTAGCCACTGCACCAAACGTGTCGTGTCGTGTTTGTTTGTTACCTTTTCACGCCTAAACCACTGAACCGATCATCCTGAAATTATGCATATACGTATCTCAGGAGTACAGAAACGAACATACTCTATGTTTCATCTCGAAAAAAAAGTTCCCGAGGAAAACAACAATAACGATAATAGATGGCGCCACGTGTCTTTCGAATCACGATTGAATTATGTATTATTAAATAAACTTCAGTTGTGTATTAAGTTTTTTTAATTTTTATTATAAAAGCTAGTTCCCTATAAATGTTTACAACATGCTCCTGTTTTTGAGGTGGGTCATTAATGTCGCTCGAAAATTGATTTAAAATTGGAATTCATGAATACAAAAGATAATTACAATTTAAATTAAAAACGAATCCTAGAAATACGTTTTGTGTAATATTTCATATTGGCATTCAAAGTAATTCACACTTTCACAGTAACGGAATATGGATTACGATGTCAAATAATTTCACACTGAACGATCGTGTTAACTAGTAATGATGTGAAAATAGTTAATTTAACGCCACATTATTGAAATACAAATATTTTCGCAGTTGTAAATGTTGTAATGTATGCCAATAATTATGTTTAGTGAGTTTAGGTCATAGTTGAGATATTTATATACCGGTTTACAGTTACCTAAGGGTCAAAATACACGTCCGATAGTTGCTTCCGGGAGCCTGATCCGACTATCTGATCGGATTCATGAAATACACGTACGATTCTTATGTCCGATTTTTTCTGGACGACGACGACGCCCGGACGATGCTTACGATTCTGACATCCGATCCGATAGTCTGAACGTACGGTCAGCATCAAAAGTAGCTGAACATTTGAGTTTTTAAACTTTGCATTAATTAGATATCTAATTGATAGGAAGCAAAAAAATTTAGGCATACTTAGAGCTTTATCTAACAGCTCTAGGTATCTATTAAACTTTTTGTTTTAAAACAATTCGTTTTCTAATTAATGCCAAGTTTAAAAACTCAAATGTTCAGCTACTTTTGATGCTGACCGTACGTGTAATTCATGTTCAAACAAATGTATGACGCGGAACCGACTATCGGAGGCAAGTATCGGACGTGTATTTGGGCTCTAATAGTGTTTAGTCAAATAAGATATTGGATTTTGTTAGTAACTAGAGGTTGCTAGCGGCTTCGCCCGCGTGGATGTCGTTTATCGCGTATTCCGTATTTTTCGGGATAAAAGTAGCTTATGTCCTTCTCCAAGTTCCAGACTATCTCTGTACCAAGTTTCATTAAAATCGGTTCCGCGGTTTAGGCGTGAAAGCGTCACAGACAGACAGACAGAGTTACTTTCGCATTTATAGTTAACTAGTTTTTGCCCGCGGCTTCGCTTGTAATTAAGCTCAAAAAAACTCTTAGCACACTACTAAAGTTTCTATAAAATATGTACAATTCAATCGTTATTCGAAAGTCACGTGGCACCATCTATGAACGTTATTGCTGTTTTCCTCGAGAACAGAACTTTTTTTAGTGATAAAAGGTACCCTATGTCCGTTTCTGTACACCTGACAACGTATAATGCAAATTTCAGAATGATTGGTTCAGTGGTTTAGGCGTGAAAAGGTAACAAACAAACAAACTTACTTTCGCATTTATAATATTAGTTAGGACTAGCGACCCGCCCCAGCTTCGCACGGTACATATTATATGCATGTATAATATATGTAAACCTTCCTTTTGAATCACTCTATCTATTAAAAAAACCGCATCAAAATCCGTTGCATAGTTTTAAAGGTCTACGTAAGCATCTATGTATGCTTACAGACAGGACAGACAGTTTTTTTTTTTTTTCTATTTGACTGTTGTAGGTCGTCCTAGGGGACGGTTTCTACGTAACCGGGCAGTTATTGGCGAGACCTGAAGGGTCTCCAGCCAATGGGGGGGAAGTAAAATACTTAACCTAAGCTAACTACTTGTACTACACTAACATCATGACTACCTGCAACAACAGCACTAAGGGCGACTCCTAGTGGGACTCGGACCTCGGCTTAGGGCGTTGCTGGCGTGGACATGGGGGGGGGGGGAGGCAGCTTGATGAGGGCTGAATTATCGGTGTGACTGCGGAGTCTGAAGAGACGACCGGCTCTACGACGGGAGAGCTCGGTGGATCGTGACCGGCGGCGGTGGGACGTCGCGACGAGGACAGACATCGGGAAACGACTTTGTTTTATACTATGTAGTGATACCATAAATGCGAAAGTAACTCTGACTGTTTGTCTGTCTGTTTCATCGTAAAAGTTGCAAAGAATCATGAGCAGAGTTCATGGTTTTCGCGACTAACCAACCATGCTGTAGATAGGTAGGTACATTTGCAACGATAACTACTAGTTTCGTGTCGTTACGTGAGTAAATGGTTCGTAGAAAATATAGTTCTAAGAGTCTTCACCATATTCTGTCGTGTCGGGGGCCGTGGAAAACCCGCTTTACTCAGGGTCTCAGGGATTACAAGTAATTTAATCATTACAGGTTTTAAGTAAAGTATGTATTGCATAGTTTTGGCCCTGAGATATATGGGTATGTTAATAAAATTACATGTACAGTTAGCGACAAAAGTACCTAGCTGAACATTAAAGTTTCTAAACTTGGCATTAATTGGAAAACTAATTAAAGAAAGTTGCTAGATACTCTAAGTATATGTTACAGGTTTTGTTCTCCATCAATTACATTGCAACAAATCTAAAAAATACATTTTGACAGCTGTCAGATTTTCAGATTTATTGGACTAGGCATGTCTTCGGTGCCGAATTTGACCACTAGCCAATCGGATTGCTCGGGGAGCTTCTTTTCAGGTACCTACCAGTGGTTGAATGTGAAACGTCCAAAAATATTTCTTAGATTTTTTGCAATGTAGTTTTCCAATTATTGCCACGTTCAAACACTCAAATTTGCAGCTACTTTTGCCGATGACTGTACGTCGCATATAAACATTGCTACTACGATATTCACAGCGAATCATACAGTTTATCGATGACCTCTATCCAGTTGTTTTGTACAATGACCCACATAATTGTAAACAGGTATCATCTTATTGTTGATGAACAATGCTGTACATAATAACTATTGCGGAATATGATTACATGTTTAAAAATGATCCAATTGTTTTTAACGGTTCATCTGAAAGAGGCGTGGAGGAAAAACAAAAAAAAAAGACAAATGGGGTCACAGTCACAAGTAGTTCTTTACACCAAAGGTTAAAAGGGTACGACACAACTTAGAAGTAGCATCGTCAAACTTCGTAAAACTGAGCACTTCCGAACTGAGTGCGTCTTCAAGACCACAAATGTTTAGCTTCGAAAGAATCCCAAAGCATTTTTTTCTCGTTTTGGTTTAAATACCTCTTTGGCAGTCTTCTGCACATACAGGGGAGCTCTGAGGTCACCAGTGGACGCAGCGGTGCTGGAGGCCAACTCAGGGCAAAGCAGCCGTGGTTGAGCTGCGGTTCGATTGCCATTTTAAACAATTTTTAACCGACTTCAAAAAGGAGGAGGTTCTCAATTCGGTTGTTTTTTTTTATTTTTTTTTTATTTTTTTATGTTTGTTACCTCATATCTCCGTCATTTATGAACCGATTTGAAAAATTCTTTTTTTATTCGAAAGGGTATACTTCCCGATTGGTCCCATATAAATTTTGTTATGATTAGACCATGAACTTCCGAGATATGGAACGGAACTCCTCATCGGATCAAAGCAAAATTCTCAAATTACTAATATTGCTTTGTTTATATTTGTTGTTGGGAACTGACTACTGGAAAAGAGGAGGGGGTGCGTGTCCCCCCTCCCCCCTTTGGAATGTTTTCATTATATCGTGTAAGGTATCATTTGAAAGGACTTTTTATGCCCGACTACGTCAAAGCCAAAAAGAAGGGTTATGAAGGAGGGGGTTAAAATTATGACACTAAAACGTATTTAATAAAAAATAAACTTTAAAAAAAAGTAAAAACCGACTTCAAAGAAATACTAAAAGGAGTAAAATAATTACCATAATATAAAATTAACAGTTTCAGAAGTCGGTGCAACTCTTCACAGAAGCAAATAGAAGCCACCGACTTCTGAAACTGTTAATTTTATATTATGGTAATTATTTTACTCCTTTTAGTATTTCTTTGAAGTCGGTTTTTACTTTTTTTTAAAGTTTATTTTTTATGTTACATAGAATTGGACTTCTGATCATAAGCATAAAGACTATAGCAACGATTAGTCCCCATAATATTGCACTTTTAATACCGCGGTCACATATTGGACATAACTTTGGAGTCCAAGCTTGGCGCCAAGATTAAATGGGCAATTTTGAATGACATCACTGTCTTTGGCGATCCATCCACACATCGGGGTATTGGCTTGAAGACACGACGTTGGTGCAAATATGCACCAATGCAATGTGTGCGTATGACCAAGCGACAAGGTGGCCTACAGCCACATAGTAACATAGTGAATAATAAAGTACGCGGACAGGTGCATTGTTTATACTTTGTTACTAGCCAAACAAAGGCCTCAGCGATGCCAACACAAGGTGCTGAATTAATTAAACCTACGGCAAGCCAATACATGTTAGCAACCCTGATGCCTCGTTTGCAAACAAAAGTCTTTAAACTTTCGCGATTTGTACACATTATAACCATATTGATTCGATCGCCACTATTATCCCAGAATAGTACGTGTAGCGAGTACAAGAATTTCAATCGGGAAGATGGACACAAACTATCAACATTAGGAATCCGGTCACCAGCAAGAGACCGGACAGTATGACGGGATATTGTGTCCAAATACCGACGAATGGTATAATTAAAAATGAAGACCAAGTGTATGTGTATAAAAACGGTGCCTTTAAAATTACAATCTACTAAAGATTGCCTCATTGGTCTAGTGGTCGCAAGAGCGACTGTTGAGCGTGAGTTGCTGGGTTCGATCCCCAGGTCAGGCAAAGTGTTGATGGGTTTGTCTTTATGGAATTTCTCAGTAGCAGCCTTTTTTTATTTTTTCGTGGGAAAATCCTCATTGATTCCCTTCGCCCAGGGAAGGCGAACGGGTATGCCGGACTCTTACCGGCTAAAAACCCACAGTGTTCCTTCTTCTGCTCCTTAGCCGGGGTCGCGGGATTCGCAACTGCATGCACCGCGACCCCGGCAGGCCTCGGTCTGCTAGCCCCTGGCGGACCTCTCTTTCTGTGGGGCCTGGCCCCACGTCCTCCTGTGAAGCGCGCACGGAACACTGCGCGCCGCCTTCTCGGGCCTGTTACTGGTCGGGCGAGGGGTCAGTAGCAGCCTGGAATCTGTATTTGTGCCCGGTTGATGGCAGTAGGCTCGCCCCTTATTACATGGGACTTGAACATAACGGTGAAATAAGGGAGTACTTTACACCTCTGCCCAACCCTTCGGGGAGTGTTCCCCGAATGTGTTAAATTTTAATTAGAAAATAACATCATCACATCACGCCTACACAGGCGTGATGTGATGATGTTATTTTCTAATTAAAATTTTCCCCAATCGGTATTTTTATAACACTAAAGTCATCACTATAAAGAAAGTCTTACATAAACCAACAATATAACGTACAACACTGATCCTACACGGAAAGAGTGTTATGTTATTTATTACAACATAATGGTTGCCGCTAACCGTGGATATAGATCAACCGGTCGGATGTCCGCATGTTACATGCGGTTGCTGGTTGCGCGCCATCGATCATTACTTACGACTATGTTGTTCATACTTGATGCAAATATTATAAAACGCAGTTTATATACTTCCGTAGTAAGGCGACAGGACGTTAGTTAATATTTTACGAAATTGTTTACTTGTGGGATTCATTTGGATCGGTCTTTATGACATCAAAACTGTCATGAACATACATCAAAAAAAGTTTGCGATCACTTTGAAAAATTATGTAGCCTTTTTGAAGCCGAATTTTCTAATCGGGATTCAAAGCGATAATTATCATGATAAATATAGATTGATAGTTATCTAGATAAATATAAATCAGATTTCAGTTGGACTTTGAATTCGGAATCTTCACACACATAATTTATGCTAGTGATCGCAAACTTTTTTTGATGTGTGTAGTAAAATGCATTCTTTCATTTCAATTTGAAGTACTTATACAAGGTTAGTCGGAAAGGGGGTATTAATCTGAAAAGGTGTTAAAGTGCCCATAATCATGAATAACTTTTGTTCTACAACTTTCTTAAGAGAAACAGCTGATCAAAGATTTCATAAAAAATACGCTAAAATCTATCTATCTATGATCAGCTGCGTTTACATTTTAGGTCATATTTGGGATCACAAATTAGATGCTTTATTTTGTAACTAAAGCAGAGATGAAGAATTTCAAAATAAATAACTTTAATTAAAAGTCAAAACCAACTTCAAAAAAAACTAAAAATAGTAAAATAATTACCATAAAAAATCAACAGTTTCAGAAGTCGGTGGCTTTTATTTGTTCCAGTGTAGAATTGCACCGACTTCTGAAACTGTTCATTTTTAATTAAACGAAACTGCTAATTTACTCAAACAGCAATGCGGAGTGCGGAGGAAATTTTGATGCCCTATTTTAGTTTATAGCTTTATTACGATATATTTTTCTTTATCTGCATATACTTTTACTTATAATTATGAAAATATTGTTTGAGTATGTTATCTCTATCTATACATATAAAAGGAGAAGCTGACTGACTGATCTATCAACGCACAGCCTAAACCGCTGGGGTTAGAAAGTTGAAATTTTGACAGTCGGTTCCTTTTGTAACGTAGGCATCCACTAAGAAGGGATTTTTCGAAATTCAACCCCTAAGGGAGTTAAATAGGGGATGAAAGTTTGTATGGAAAATCGTCACTTAACGGGTTCAAAATTTCACGCAAGCGAAGCTGCGGGCGATAGCTTGTTTTGTTATAAAGGAAATAGTTTTATAAATTCCTACTTTCTCGTAAAAAAAATGCGATTCTTTCAAGACTCAAGTAAACAACCGCCTTTATGCTCCAAACAATATTGTAACTAAGAGGAAGTATAAATATTCTAGTAACTACTTTATTATAATAATATGTAAACTGTGCCTACGGGGAAATGAAGGAAGAAATTGGCTCGAGACCAAGGATTAATATAGCTATCTACTTCCTAAGCAGGAATAGAAATGTAAGAGGATAAACAAGCTTTATGTTATTGATTTTATGTCTATGTTTTGTTTGAGGTTTTATGTTTGAAACATCTATATCAATTAATGGCTCTTTCGATGTGATTCCGTTTGTTTTCTGTCCAAAATAGATCATTCCATAACTCCCCGGAAGTGTGTTAAAGAAGAGGAAAAAGGAACATTTTTTTTAATTTTTTAGTTCGCTTTCGATCATTTCAATTGAAATTACAAAAATACTATCTATAAGTACTTATATATAATAACGAAACAAAAACGGTACATTGAATATTAATGAAAAAAAAAAAATGTGTACTTGAAACTTGAAACGATACTGATGTCGAAACAGAAGTTTTTAGATTTTCTGTCCGTTTGTCAGTTTATCTGTTTGTTCGTTTATTTGTTTGTATGTTTGTATGTTTGAGCTTTACGCCAATAATATTGAAGAGATTTAAGTGAAATTTGGCAAAAATGTCTGTTAAAGAGCGGGGCAGGTTGTAAGATACGAATTATCACGTACCTATCACTTATGTTTCCGTAAGCAAAGCCGCGGGTACTTAATAATGAAATGGCAATAGTCTGTTCGTCCCACTGTGTTTGATTTGCAAGCCTTTAAGTGACTTATTACGTCAGGACCTCCCTGTGAATGTTTTATATGTGTATTAATTGGTAAATAAGTTGATGGTGTGCTTTTTGTATAAATAAACAAATTACCTCAGGGGAAAAAGAAGCCGTGTAGCAGGTGCTTTACTTCTCATCAAGTCGTAGTCTTCTGTATTTATAAATAACATGCAATACGCGTTAATCAATAACAGAATGTCAAGAGACAGAGACAATAGGCTGAAACGTGCAGCACACGTGTCTGTCAACTGCAGGTTTCTCAAAACAGAGTTCGTTCAATAATTTTGGTGAAAACTGGAAGAGTTCCAAATTCAAACCAAAATTGTTGAATTATTTTAGGAAAACAAACAGTAACTTCCCTCAAATCTATCTAATTAATACTACTTACTTAATATTACAAATGGGAAAGTAAATCTGTCTGTCTCTCTGTTACGCTTTCGTGCCTAAACCGTTGAACCGATTTTGATGAAACTTAGTACAGAGATAGTCTGGAACCCGGAGAAGGATAAAGGCTACTGTTATCCCGAAAAACGCGGAATACGCGATAAACGACATCCACGCGGGTGAAGCCGTTAGCGACATCTAGTCTAATATAATCTACCTAATATCACAGTGTACCTACTTACTACATACAGTGGGTCAACGCCCATACATTTGACAGGTCCTGTGAAATGTCAAAATTATGTAGGGGCGGAGGTTATCTCCCAAGTATGCAGTATGGCTACTCGGGACATAACCTCCGCTCCTTCACCCCGCAACCCCCCGCACGATTGCTCTGCGACAATGTTCTACGTTGACCGACTGTAAGGAGTAAGAAATAGGTAGACTGTGCTAATATTATAAACGTATGGATGTTTGTGAGTTTCTGATTTTGGATATTTGTTAATCAATCACACCTTAATGGCTGAACGGATTAGGATGAAATTTGGCACATAGGGAGCCACGACCTGGATTAGGACATAGGATGATAGGATACTTTTATCCGGGTACAGACGTCAGCACATTAAGCTACCCGAAACTGTCCAATTTTCCCAATCAACCTTGAACCTAATGCTTTTGCGATAAAGATGAAAACCTATTAAAGAAATTTTACAGATTGTTGTAGCTTTATGTGCTGGCGTTTGTACATAAAGTAGTGAGCCTGAAACCGCAGGTAACACCTAGCTTAAAATAATTTCGTACATGACATGGCAAAAATGGCCAACTTTCAGCCGATAAGATCTGTTGTAATATTTAATCATTTTAAATAATTACTACCAAGATACCAGCATGTGTACCATCCATTAAAACGTTGAAAATAGACTCATAACATAATAAAAGAGAGTAAAAAGTCGGCCTAGTAGATGACTATCTCTCACAAAATTGTTGCCTACAACATCAACACGTCGGTTATTTAAAACTATACGGTGGATCCGAAACATGGAAAATTATAGTTATGGTCGTTTTACTTACAATGTAGCACGGTTCCGTAGATAGATTTTATATGATAACAGATGTGAGGAAAGTTTTGAGTGTGAATGTGGATGGTTAAACAAAGTGTAAGATAAATAACGCACAACCTCTTGGGGTCACTGTACTCATCATTATGAACAACTTTTACTATGGGAAAAAAAAAGAAATCGCGAAAAAAAAATCTGCTGTTCCCTACATTTATGTTCGCATAAGGGTCTCCCCACATTTATCGACGCGGAATCGGCTTAAGCCGAGTGCGTATCACCACACTACTCGACTTATCTAGGCAAACGGCTCGTTTCGCCGTCGGCCGGCGTCGCGACGCGTCGTCCGAGCCGAGCCGATGCGAATGGTATTAGTAACATCCTTATTACGTAGACATAAAGGCTTTTTTGACCGGTGTTAGCCGATTCCGCGTCGATAAATGTGGGGAGACCCTAACTCGTCAAAATGTAGAGAACAGCTGATTTTTTTTTTGCGATTTCAGGTTTGGTCCACAGTAAAAGTTGTTCATAGTGATGAATACAGTGACCCTTTAAGAGGTTGTGCGTTATTTATGTTACAGCTTGTATAAGAGTAGAGGAAGACCAAAGAAACGATGGATGGATAATGTAAAAGATGATATGACTAGAAAGAAGTGACTACTGAGATACGGCTAATAGTATGGAAGAAAAATACATGCTGCACCAACCACAAATAAGTCGGGATAAGGGCAGGAAGATGAAGATGTTTTTTTTTTAAAAAAAACTTTGCCTCACACTAGAATTTCTTCTGTATCGTGGGTGCGTTTACAAACATAAATCTCACATACATAAACGCCCAGACCCGAAACAACTAGGTATCTATAGGCCATATAAATTTTTGTTCCGTGTGGGAATCGAATCCACGACTCGTAGCGCAGAAACCAATCGCTCAGCCAAAGCAGGAAAAGTGTCTTCAAATAAAAATAAAAAATGTAGTACAATTTCGTATTTTTTTTTTTCCATCTGTCATCTCGCTTTTTCTTGGAAATGTTATTTTTAATTCAATCTTTAAGACTTATTGCCAAAAATTAGAGATTTATAATAAGACGGGTTCTGCTTCATCGTCTAACATCGTCCTCATTGCGCAAAACGAGCGCTAGCGATTATAACGCTATTGTGACAGGTCAACAATTTCCATAGGATTAGCACAGTCTACCTATATCTTACTCCATAAAGTCGGTCAACGTAGAACGTTGTCGCAGAGCAATCGTGCGGGGGGTTGCGGGGTGAAGGAGCGGAGGTTATGTCCCGAGTAGCCATACTGTATACTTGGGACATAACCTCTGCCCCTACATAATTTTGACATTTCATAGGACCTGTCAAATGTATGGGCGTTGACCCACTGTATGTAGTAAGCAGGTACAATGTGGCATTAGTGTATGTTTTAATAATCCGACTTCTCCATAACTATGTACCACGCAATGAATATTGTTGTATTGTCAAAATGAAAGCTATTCAAATTACGAATATGATTCGCAATTCGGATGCGGTTCTGTCGTTTCAAAAAACAGTAAGAGATAATTGTGCAATAGGGTATTTGACTGAAAAAATCTAATTAGTCCGTCAATTAGATTATCAAAAAATATTTGACCCGTATTTTTTCTATTGTTACGTATACCAAAATTGACGAATATACGACGACACTTTTAAAATTGGCAAAACGTCACGAGCAAGTACAATTTTTACTTGCTTCTGAGTTCTGACGTCACAAGCCACCAATCTCGAGTTTTGATGCGTTTTATCTTTAAAAATTTTCATAGATTTAACAAAAGAAAAAAAAAGTGTTCATTATTTTTCAAAACTCTAACTGGCGGACTAATTAGATTTGCAATTTATTGATGCTGTCAACATGCCTATTAATTTAATCGCATGAAGAATAAAACAACTAATAGCCACAACTATTAAAACAAAGGCGGAACTCCAAAAAACTACGTACGTCTGCCAAGAAAACTATTACGAAATATCCCTTAACCTACATACACAGACGTTTAAGTTTATTAAGTCTGTTGTGAGAGTTTTTATAGCTTCCCTCTTCCAAAACAAGATTGAACGCACCTTTTGTTGTGAGATTCCAAACGTTCGGTTCGGATGCATTCCTCAAATAACTTTATTTTAAGCTCTGAATCACCGTTTTAAATTTGGAATTTATAACGAGAAAGGAATGAAGGAAGCTCTTCAATTAATATTTTGTAATCGGAACAGAGAAATTCTAGGAAAAGTTTTTGTAGTTTTGCCGGATTTTACGATGAATTTGAATTAGTTATTCCTACATGTGGTCACGTTGTTTCACCTACTAATCTAGTATTGCTTCCTTTTGTGCTATGCTTCCCTGGTCTGTGCCAAGCATTAGATGATATTGATGCTAAGAAGTAAGAAAAAAGTTAATAAAAAAAAACTATTTATATTAAGTAGGTATATATTTCTTATTAAACTACGTTCTGTGAGATAACTGTAGCGTTTTCTTAGTTGTGAGCTCGCTAAATAAAAAACTCAATAATTCATTCACAAAGCTTCTTCTTTTCTCGCGAGAATAGCTCATGCCGTGGTGAAAAGATTATCTAGTCAGCAAGGTTGGTAGCGGGGCTGAATGCCCTGGGTACGCCGGACAAATTTAAGCATCGTAAGCTTAAAATACTTTCTAGATAGATAATGATAACAAGATTTACTAAGTATAGTGTTTTAATTCAATTTTGAATAGGTGTTATCATGACATAACCGGCGGCCCTCTCAACGCAGTAGTTCTAAAACAATGACTGTTTAAATAACAGTTAGAACAGTTCAAGCATCTCACCATTTGGTGTTGGTAAATTTGAAAATCGAAAGTGGCCATTGACCAAAGATAATTGTGCTGTAGACAAGGAGGCGGTCACCAATCACAGTTGTTAAGGGAAAGATTTTATTAAAGAAGCGATTTTACTTTTTTTTAATTGGAATTTCTTTTTTTAAATACTTAGATGTAGCGTTTTGGATGCAGGTACAATATTGCTTGTAATTCTCATTCTTTAATGAGTTAAATAAACCTATCCGAGAATTCTGTAATACTTTACATAAAATTTATGTTACGTATAAAAGGTTAGTCGGGAAGAGGGTACTAATCCGGGGGCATAGTATCACTGGTATGACTATTTTAAAGCAAGTGTTAAAATTTCAAAACTCGATAATTTTTTAAACTTTCGCGATTTGTACACATTATAAAAATATAAATTCGGGTCTAGTCGCGTAAGTTTTTACGCGACTAGACCCGAATTTATATTTTTATAATCGATAATTTTTATTTTCATGCAAAATTATTCTTATTTCATTTTTATCAAAAATTCTTCATCCCTGCTTTAGTAACGTATTCAGAAAATGGAGCTTCTAATTCATGACCCAAATATGACCTAAAATGTAAACACAGCTGATCATAGCTAAGGATAGATAGATTTTAACATATTTTTATGTAATTTTTGAACACCTATTTCTCTTAAACTATTGACTTTTGAGGAAAGTGGTAGAACAAAAGTTACTCATTATTATGGGTACTTTAACACCCTTTCTGACTAACCTTGTATTTAATATTATAAGCACAATTAAATTCAAAATATAAGTGTAGTGTACTGAATACAACGAATAAAAATAATCCTTTCAAATCAAGACATAAAAATTCAGCACGTGTTAGTACTTTAGAATTGACGCGCGTGTTAACACAGATTGATTGAATAAATTGAAGCTTATTACGTCCATTCTTTTATTCACTAAATAATTCTGGAACCATCTACAGGATGATAACTTGATCTTAACACTCCTATTCTGTAAGTTTTTACCGGTCTAAGCGACCAACCGCTATACGGTCACGGTTGGTAGCGGTCTTACGGTTTGTTGCGGTAACCAAGGCAACCCCGACAGTGCACGAACGAGCGCAAAAGGTTATGGTTTTTTACACGCCACAACCGGCTGCAGTCGCCGGGTTAACGAGCCTAGTTCTAGAAAGTTTTTTTTCGCACCAGTTTGTTATGATCATTAACTAAGCAAGCGATGAGGAAAGTAGGATATTTTTTTCTTTGTGAGAAAAATGAGTATGTTATTAATTATGTATTGTGCAAAATTGTGGTGTTGTGTGGTCCCGACCGTGAAAAGACCACCCACTTGCCGTGGTTGTTGTTTTAGAACAATTAGAGGTTTTTATCAGGAAGATTAAAATATATAATAGGCCACAGTATTTACATGCATGTCGTTAGTGAAGTTCTAACAGTGCGGAAGTCAAAAATGGCTACTTTACAAGAGAGTGAAAAAGCTACTTATTTAAAACGAGCATAACCTACGCTAAATTATTGCTATTGTTTTTAATCATCATTACAAATGAACTCTTTGATGATTTAAACCTTTGAAAATCCTAATAATCTTTTTCATTTCAAGTAATATTGTGACTTCCGCAGTGTTATCTGTTTTTGTCACAAAATGACTTACGCACTGTTAGAACTTCACTGACGATGTGCATTTTGCTTAAAACACCAATACAATATTTATTGCAAATATTTTCAATGACTTTACTAGACCATTTTCATCTTGCATCAAATGAATCCAGTCGAATTTTATTAACCTTGAATCGATTAGGAAGTCAATCGGGAGCGTGCGCATGCTGCCCGAGAAACACGTCAAACAATTTAATTGTGGCCGTCTTGTGACACGAATTGTTTTGATTAATTCGTTTCTATCAATAAAATATAGAACTAAAGAAGACTCGTAAGAAACAAAAATAAACTCGCACTGCTAAAACCAAATTAGGGAAAAAAATATCATAAGATTTGAGGTAGCTAAATTGTATCTATTATAGTTTACCTGAGGATGTCACAAAATCTAAATCAATAGACATGTTAAATAGGCAACTAAAGAAATTTCTTACAAAGTGACGAATTTTTTGAAACTGAAATATTGAATAAGTACACGAAATGCACAGTTTTGCTTTGTATAGTAGTATATTTAAGTGATTTTGTTTGCAATGTTTTTAAACTTTCGCGATTTGTACATATTATAAAAATATAGATTCGCGTCTACTCGCGTAAAATACTTTAAGAGGCACAAAATACCTTTTTTATCCCGACGTTTCCCGACGTTTTAAAAAGGTAGTTTGTGCCTCTTATAGTTTTTTACGCGAGTAGACCTGAATCTATTTTTTTTATAACTTCCAATGTTTGTTTTATAACTTAATGTTTAAATGTATGTTTCTCTTTATAAATGAACATGTAAAAGTTTGTGAAAATATCTACTGTAAATAATGATGTAAATGAATAGATTAGATGTATTTATGTTTTTCAGTCCTTGCTCCACTGACGACACGGCTAATTGAAGAATACTGCAACAATTTGCAACAAATAATTTATTATAAAACGTTAATCGCATGAAGAGAGATTGTACAAAATGGATAATGTCACGTAAACGCAATTTGATTGATGTAATTTTAATTCGCAGCGGGTAATTGATTGCAAAGAATTTTAATCAAGCTTATTTTCACATACGAAATGTTTGTGTCAATGGATATCAATGAAAGTGATAATAAACTGGTTCTTGAAACAATTAGGCCATAATTTGACATAAACAGGCTGAAAATTATCATTGCATTGTTTTTTTTTCTTTCGCTACCTTTCAATACCCGCGCGCAATTAGAGTTGAGCTGTCAAACTGACGTTAGATACGAAAACGATAATGCGCTTGAATACGAAATAAAGAATTGCTCAAGAATCAACTTTCAGAGATGCAATGTATCGAACAATTTAAAAAAGGAATTACGTCTGTCATTATTCTACATTTAATGTCATTATGTTTTTTTTGAACTACTTTATTTTGGCAGCGACAACAATAAGTAAATCCTAGTCACGTGTAGACTTCTGAGGTGTACAGACGTGTACACCTTATCACCTATAACCCTAATCTGCTATGTTGCAGCACAAGGAAATGCGAAGTTGCGTGCTCGATCCGACCCCAAGATAACCTTGCGTCTCTCGCAATATTTCAATAATAGTTCTAATCATAAACGTTGAATGAAGCTTGAGTTGCATCAAATAAGGAACTTTAGTGTTCTCAGAATATTACGTAAACTTTCCGACGAATAGTTTAGTTTAAATTGCGTAGAGTTGAACATTAACGAATACTTTTAATGGCATTACATATACAGGGTGATCTTTTAAACGATAACTATCTAGGAAACATTATAGCTATCTAGGAATCGATTCTCATTCTAAAAATGTGAGAAAACATGGCCTTACTTTATTTACATATTTTTGAGTTGAATTTTCTATGCATGGCACACTATTTCTACTACTTAAGCTAAGACATTTAGCTGTCCGCAAACTTCACAACTTTACGCGAACACTCAAATATCCCATTTAGAATATTCAAGTGTAATCATAATACATACACAGATATTTTACTTTAATTGGCTTAAATATCGTTTATTTTTTAAGAAAATTGTATTATCTACGTTTTATTGTTACCTGGGGCCCAATTCTCCTAAAATAAATTGTTGCCAAACGCAATCGAACCACAACCGTCAGTCAGTTTTTGTTTTCGAAAACTTTCAAAATGATTGATTTTGTTTTTTGTGTCAAACTATTTGATAGCTTTTGAAATTGAGAACTGTCTGAATGAACGGTTAGGCCTTGGTTCGGTTGTGATTTATCAAGATTTATTTTAGGAGAATTAGGCCCCTGAAAATTCAGTCGTATGACCTTTATTTAAGTACATAAGGCTAAATTTTCTTTTTCTCAATTAAAAGACTGATAAGTAAAGAAAAGCTCAAAAACACATTAAACATCGTTTTCTGATTCTTAACAAACTACTTTCAGGGTTTATTAATTAATATACAATGTGTAACACGTTGTATATTATGCAGAAGTTAAGTACATTTATTTCTTTAAATCATATAGGATGTAAATTAATCCCTAGGTCAGAACTTCACTCTGTATTTATTCTCAAAGTAATTATAAAACAGACTTGCAGCTAATAAATCAAACGTTACCCACCGGAGTACTTGTAATTTAAATGGGTGTAATTAAGAAGCCGTGTTGTACGATGCGAGTCTTGACTCCACACATTCCCATGCGATTCGCTATGCCACTACAGGTTACTTAATAGCATTGGGAGTGTTAACGAGCTTCTTTTAACCACTATTAATTTCTTAGTAATAAAGAATGTTTTATATTTATTGGGTAGCAACAAGATATCTAAGGGCTTCTAAATTGTGTACTAATATTCAACTGTTTTCCATATGGTGCCGGACGTAAAGAATAGGACTACCCCATCTTTCTTTTTTTTTTCTTTTTTTTAAAACGTTGCCCCACACTAAGATTTCTCTTGTATCGTGGGTGCGTTTACAGACACAAATCTCACAAACAAACGCCCAGACCCGGAACAACCACCTGTAGGCCATACAAATTTTTGTTCCGTGTGGGAATCGAACCCGCGACCCGTAGCGCAGAAGCCAATCGCTTAGCCACTGCACCAAACGTGGCGTCACTATCCACCACCTGTTCCCATGGGTGTGGTAAAAAGCGACTAGGGGATTCACTAGACTAGAGGATGGGCAGCAGCATTCTCTGAGTATTTTAACAACCATACTGCGATCGCGAACCCGCCTGCCAAGCGTGCGATTATGGCAAACCCCCCTATTAGAGGAGGCCTATGTCCAGCAGTGGACGTCTTTCGGCTGAATCATCGTTCAACTGTATCAGCCTCCCCATCCAGAAGTCACAAGTCAAAGTTTTTTATTTGAAATAGACCAGGATCCTAATTGCGCAAAACACTCGTAATCGCTATGACTTTGATTTTGACAGGTCAACAATTTCCATGTCAATGTATGTAATAACAATCCGACTTCTCCACAACAACTATGTGAATATTGTTGTATTGTCAAAATGAAAGCTATTCAAATTACGAATCTGATACGCTTTTCGGATGCAGATTTCGGGCACTTTTAAAACGTCAAAACTACGTGCACGGTTCCAAAAGGTAGGATCTATGTAGAAGAGCCGGTAAGAAACTCCATGAATCAGAACCTTTTCGATAAGCGGTTGTCGATCGATTCGGTTTGTTATCTTGTTCCGTCTACGATCCTGGTAACGAGAGAAAAGAGAAAGCATACCGAATCATTTGACAACTGATTACTCGAATCGTTCTGAATAACAAACACCTCTTTGTGATTGGAGTTACAGACAGCCCACTGTGCAGAGCATGCATGGAGGAGGACGAGACGTCAGCCGACGTGCTACTAAACTGCCCTGAGGTCGCCATATACAGGGCCAAGTACTTCGGAAACCCAGGTACTCTCCGAGAGATCACCAGCAACATCAAGCGTGTGCTGGCCTTTTTCGAGGAGTTAGGGTGGATCGAGGGATTACACTTACCACCCATCACTCAAAATATGAGCTTAGACGTGGAGTTGCCGACACCAGCCCGTTATATGACTTACTCACAAGTGACTTACAACTTAATTGATAATTTTAACGGGCCGTGAGAGTTTTTTAAAGTTTTTGAATCGTTCTGAATAAAGGGCTGCCTGGTTAGATTGAAAGACTGACCTTAATAATAGATATGATGAAAGGAAATTCTCCAGATCTCAGGACTCTTGATCTATTTGCCCATGTTTTGCTTTATCCGAATAGAAAACGTCCGTCCATTAACGCAATTATTAATCGATCAATGAGTCAATATTTTCCACTGTGTACAACGAAATTACAAAGGAAAATTTCATAATTACCCGTGTTGATGGAGTGATCATATTTCGTTAACAAATTGCCAGAGAACAAAGCGGGTGTAGCGTTCACATCCGCGTTTGTGTCGATGTCAGGAAGTTTGTTCTGTTTCGCTACCAATAATATTATCAATTATGGCATCTGTCTAACTCTTGCATGCCTTTATTGTATGATTACGACCTTCTCCAGTCTAGCGTTTTACTGGCTCTTGTCCAAAAGGTCTATGTTGTCATAATAAATTATATTATGTCGTCACGTCCACGGTAATCTTACTAATCTAAATGATCACTCTAAGGCCTGAATTACATAGAAACGGCGTAAGTTGCAGGCGCGGCGCAAGCGCGTCGCTTTCATACATTTTGTACTAAAAAGATTTGCAAGCGACGCGCCTGCGCCGCGTCTGCACCTTACGCCGTTTCTATGTAATTCACGCTTAAGGTCGACTGTTAGAAAATGCCTAAGACATTAAGTCCGCCTCTGTACTCATTTTGTGCATAAAGAATAAATACATGAGGTAAAGTTACAAATATGCGCTTATTTCTGATCTTTGCAAAATATTGAATATCTGTTGATTGTATATTAAAAAAGTTTTAAAAAAGGTATACTTGAAAAACAAATGCATAGAATAACCGTCACCGAAATAAATGAAAAAAACAAAAAAAAACTGTTTCAAAATAAAATGCATAATTACTTTTGCAGATTCGTAAGTTTACCGTAGATGTGACGATGTCACAGCAACGTTTTCTAATGGTTAAGATCTTTCATGGATACGAATGGAAGTATGGCCGCTAGACATTATTAGAACGAGGACTATTTTTGTCATAATAATTTCTATAATCACAGTAAAAAGTATAATTGTACTTTTTTTTTTTTTTTTTTTTTTCTCTTTATTTATTCGGGACTTTTAACCATTTGGAGGTTATGTCAGCCCCATAAAATCTTACGCTAATTACAGACACTTCTTAAGACTATTTAATATAAATTTATAAATTAACTTTGCTTCAATGCTTACAGGGTTAGACAATACACTTTGAAATTTACCTAAATCTAAAGAATTTAATTTTAATCTTTGACATAAATGTCGCCTTTCTAAATTATTCCGACTACAATCCATAAGGAGGTGTTGGACATCTTCTGGCTTATTACAGACATTACAGTTGGGCGAAAAGGATTTCTTCATTAGAAAGGCAAACTTCTTTAATGGCATGTGTCCAGATCGTAATCTAAAAGCTATTTTAAGTAATTGCCTATTTAGTTTTACATCGGTAAACCACGGTATCCGAGGAGGCTCACACTGCATAGTTTGGTACCATATTCCTTTTTCTCGAGATCTGACTTCAAAATATACCTTCCACTTTTGTTGCCATATAGTCTTATATTCTGCAAAATATTCTGAGTAATCTGGAATTATGAAAACCTCGCTTCCGTTTGCACAAGATGATTTAGCTAACATGTCAGCCTCCTCGTTACCTCTCAAGCCAACATGTGAGGGGATCCACTGCAACCTCAGGGTGACATCATCAGGCATGGCATAAATCTTTCTAATAATAGCATAAGCTAACGCTGTACCTCTGCAACCAGAGGCAGAGCGAGCTATGTGCTGTAAAGCGCTTTTGCTGTCCGTAAAAATAACAATATTTTTGGACTCTGAATAATTATTTAAATAAGATATGGCCTCTGAGATTGCAAATAGCTCCGCGCACATAATGTTTACATCAGAAGCAATTTTATATCCAGCCTTTAATTCACAACCATTACTGACGTATGCGGCACCGATACCTTCCGTTGACTTAGACCCATCCGTGAAAATTTTTTGCCACCCTGTATATTTAATATTTAATTCTTCTAGTATATTACATAACAATACATTATAATTATATGAGTTTTTAGATTCTTTAACACTATCTAAACTAGTTACAATTACTTCACTTATTTTAATTTTTGAAACCCATGTGTCTAAATTAAACATCACTAGAGGGGAAGAGGCAAAGACCTTCTTGTGTTTAACTTCTGTGTGTACAGAGGGCAATAAAGGCTTCTTTTTCTTTTGCCAGTATCTGTTTTCACATAAAATGCTAAGTTCCTCAAACAGACTGATAGTTGAATTGTTCAAAACAGAACGAGCTTTAAGACAATATTTATACGCAATATATCGCCTTCTTAAATACAACGGCGGTATACAGATCTCACTCTCCATAACATGTATAGGAGTCGTTTTTATAAACCCTCCAATAATTCTCAACGCATGGTTTTGGAGCAAATCTAATTTAGAACTTTGGCATTCGGAACTATTGTCGTATAAACAACAGGCATAATCTATCCTGCTACGAATCAAAGCTATATATAATCTACGTAAATGTTTTGGGTGTATTCCCCAAGTAGGTCCAGCCAGTATCTTCATTAAATTTAAAAACTTTAGTGTTTTCGAATGAAGTTCATTAATGTGTTTACTGAAAAGCAATTTAGTATCCAACCACATACCCAAATATTTGTAATTCTTGACTAACTCTAAGGAAGTTCCTTCTGTTCTAATGTCTAGGTTTTTGCTTTTTCTGCCTCTAGTGAATAAACAAATTTTAGTTTTATTTACCGAAATGTTCAAGCCTAATTTTCCTAGCATTGTGACAATGAGATTGACTGACTCCTGAAGTTGGACAACACTTTCATTTAAGTATTCATTTCTGACATACAGTACAAAGTCGTCAGCGTATTGTGAAATAGTGACATTTCTTATAACTTTACATATGTCATGTGTTATAATATTAAAAAGTAGTGGGGACATAGGGTCACCCTGTGCTAGACCTCTATTTGTGTATCTTTCTATAAAGGTATTATCACTTTCACATTTAATTTTAACTCTTCTTTCACTGAGAAATTCCCATAAATATTTACATACCCGAGCACCCACCGACAAACCATCAAGGATAGTTACTACTTTATCTATCAAAACATTATTGTAGGCACTTTCAATATCCAAAAAACAAGCTAGCGTATCATTATTTTTTGAAAAACCAATCTGTATAGATGATACTAATCTAGTAAGAGCATCTAAAGAAGAATGACTTCGCCTGAAACCTACGGTACCTGAATCTAATATTTTGTTTTTCTCAATAAACCATTCTAGGCGCTTAGTGATAATTGAGTTAAAAATCTTACAAAGACATGATATTAGAGATATCGGTCTCAACTTAGTGGAATTTCCAGATGTAGGTTTTGGTATCGCGACAACTAAGATGTCACGCCATTGCTCTGGTACAGTTGTTTGTTTAAAAATTAGATTATAAATTCTTAAAAGGTATTTTTTCGCTAATAAGGGCAAGTTATATATCATAGAGTAAGTTATTTCATCCGCACCTGGAGCTGTATCTTTCCTTTTGAGACAACAAATTAACTCTTGTATTAAAAATTCACTTTCCAAAAGCGGGTTGGATGATGTAAATAAAGGTTGTTGCGTCATTACAGAATCAGGAGCCAGGCTACGGAGTAAATTAACTTTCTCCTCATAAGATGAAGTATATCTATTATACTGACGTCCCTTTACCCATCTCATTTTTCTCCAGACCTCAGAGCTAGAAGAGGCATCGTCCAGTCCATTACAAAACTTCTGCCAGTTTTCTGATCGAGCTTTACTAATTTTAGATTTAGATTCATCATTTTTACTTTCCAATTTTTCTAAATTCTGAGGAATGGGATTTCTCCTAAAATTTTTTAAAGCCAGTCGTCTTTCCGCGACAATTTTAGATAAATCAGGATGCCAGTAAGGTTTAGGTGTGAAATTTTGCGAAGGATTCGTACAGATTTTAATTTTAGGAATACTCTTGTCAGCTGCTTCATTGATTAATTTAACAAAAGAGTTATACATGTACTGAGCATCCCCTGAATTTATTGACACAGCCATATGCTTTAAAATTTCTTGTTGATACATCATCCAATCAGCTTTCTTAAAATTACGTTTAGGATGTAGTTTAATAGTATCATGGTATTTATAAATTATTTTAATAATTAAATGATCGCTCCTCAAATTCTCATTCAGAACCCGCCAATTAAAGTGCATCACTATATCCGTAGAAACAAAAGTGATATCTGGTGAAGTTTCTTGCAGCACACCATCTACATATTTACTTCTTGTCGTACTGCCATCATTTATAGATACAAAACCATTCTCTATCGCAGAAGTAATCGATACCAGTCATCACTGCTCCACTAGTTATTAAAGTACATAGAACTCTCTATGAGCCATGACAAAAAAGGCGGTATGATTTGAAAATCGAACGCTAGCCGCAACCAATCAAGGATGACGGTTGCAGCTGCGTTCAGGAATTCGTTGAGAAATCGCCGCGGTTTGAATAATTTATCATTAGAACGTCAACGAGTCTAGCGCTCAGTCAACGCGGGTTCAATGAGCATTTATTATGACTATTGCTTATGAATATTAAGTTGTAACTAGCCAGCAACAAGTCACTAGCAACTCAACAAGCGTCATAAGTTAAATGTCGATTTTATTTACAACAATAATGTTTTACGCACTTTTAATTATGTACATATACGTATCATACATTGTGTTGTATGTGTACATTAATTTTTTTGCTAATATGGAACATCGATCAAATACCGGAACGAATTGCAAAAGAAAATGTCTAGTAAGTACTTTGCACGTTTACTAATATCTAATGTGTAGAAACTGCATTCATGCATAAATACCTACAAAAATTAGTTTGTTTTTTACTTGCCTCATTCAACCTCTTATTTTGGCGGCAAATCGTGGACATGGAAACTTCGAGATCCTGTTGGTTGGTGCGTCACCAAATTTGGCTAAGCGACCTTAATGGAGTAATTTCGCAGCCGGCTCCTCGACTTGGAAGGTGAAACATTTAAATACTGCATCGCTGTGCAGAATTGTAGAAATTTTAAAATTGAACTAATTTCAAGTTTCGAATATCAAGAATTTTTATTTTGTTTTGATGCCCAACCTTAGATTTGAGATGAAGGCCTTTTGGGAACCACGGGATTATTATTAAAATTGCATTTCTTTTACATTTTAGACAATTATTATTATGGTTGATTTTGCATTTTTGTTAGTTATGCATTTAAAACTTATTAAAAACTTAAAAGTAAGTCCTGTTCAGCCACGTGATTTTGACGTAAGTGCTTTTTTATGTTTTTCAAAAGAAAACGTAGGAAAATATTTTTTATGGTGCCCATAATAGCTAGCTTAGCTAGCTAGAAATAGCTCAGCTGTTACCGTCTTGTTATTAACTATGCCCTAGTATTTAAACTCAAGGTAATATTGTACATGAACAACGCAAAGCGAATTCCGGCTAAAGTACGGCTTTTGAACTTCCTCATTTGCGGGATCGATTCCCATATCAAAGAAAAATATTTATAAATCCCATAGATATTTGTTCAGCCTGGTTGTTTGTGTATGTTACTTGTACGTAAACACCCACGTCACATGGAACCCTGTGTACATGATTATGAATGCGACAAAACAAAATTATGACGGTAGCGCACGCGCAGTTCATCTGCCTCTTATTCTAAGCAAACTTTTGTTCTAAGAAAGTTTAGCAAAAACTTTTTTAGGGTCGCGGACATCTTGCCGACTTGTTTGGTCGGTTATTAACATAGTATTCATTACTCCTAAAGTCTAAACTTCTACAATAACATCTTAGCGGAAGTAGGAAATGTATTCAATCATATTTATTTGAATACTTAACCATTTCCTGTTTGTAGTGCCTAGAGCCTATAATAATAGCACACAGTATAAATTTCCAATCAATATAGGCAGAATAAATGTTTAAATTTTCCCGCCAAACAGAATGTCAATTCTTTCCTCCGGACTTCAGGCAAAGGCAAAACAACATACGCGTCTGAACGTAAAAAAGAAGTAAATACGAGCTTTCACAAACCGGCAAAAGTATTCCATACAAAACATACAAACAAAGACACGGCCTCAAAGGATGTAGAACCGGTTCCTTATATGTAATGGCAACTGATTCGTGATACCGCTTGGCATCCGAAGAATGCCGACGGGCAATGCTAGTCGCTTTTATGATTAGAACAGATAATAACAACACGACTGCATTTTAAGATAACCATTTTTATACGATCGATAAGAATTAGCTATTCGATTTTTGAATAGGTCGGAGTTTACTTTTTTAAGATATTGCGTGAGCGCTGTGGAATTTTTGTGTAGAGCCAATGAGGCTTGAAGCCGGAAGATTTAAAAGTAAACTTAAACATCGCCTACAAAGGTGTGTTCGATACTTAATTATGAGGTTTTAAATGTGTGTGACATTGAAAAATACAAAAAAGAATACCACAAAATTAATCGAGAGTATCCTAAAGATGATCCAAGATTCACAAAAGTTTGGTCACCAGTTTACTTGCCAACCTGGTGGTTATGGCATAACAGAGCTATGAGCCGTGGGGTAAGTAGAAGACATTAACTTCCTGATGTGATTAACAAAACAAAATTGTTAGTGCGCTTTGCGCTGGGTGGCAAATACAATGAACACATTCGATACTTAAGCATTGAACAATAAAATGTCAAAGCACCATATTGTCACGTATAGTTCACAGACAACGCTTCCTTTATCAGACACTGCAAGTACATTAATTGTTTATAGTATTTAAATTAAATCAACAATCGATTATGTACTACTTGCCTAATCTTCGCCGGCCCGACATTTATCACAACACTTCACATCAATCACATCACTAGAACGCGCGAATCGCTACATCGTATTCGATTTTTGAATTTATTTTTCGAATTATGGTTTGGAGACAAAAGGCGAGCGTTCCTAGTCATACCTCGCATTCGACTCATAAAGTATATGGTTGAACTAAAGTGATGTGAATTGTGAATCACTTAGTCTATTAATATGCGTAGCGAGTGACCGAGTGTCAAGAGCAAGGCTCGACTGTTTGTGTACTAGTGATTCGACGCCCGTCACTAATGGTCTGTTATGTAAATCTTCTTGTAGGAGTGGAATGTGTTATACATAATGCCGTGTTATATAAGCTTCGTTATTTATTATAAATCATATCAAACGTGCTTGGAGCGATTTGTAAAAACGTGAGTAACGGTGAGAAGAGGTAGAGAGCATTAAGTAACAACATGACTAAAATAATTATACAATAGCCCTCTTTGATTATGTTTATAAAACAGAGTTCATTGGTATGTATGGACTTCTCCTAGATATTTACTTCTATGACCAATTAAGTAATTTCGAACTGCGAACAAAAACACACAACAAATGTTTTTTTTTTATCTAAATTTTATTTTAGTTTATGGTATCCTGGCCTGTGTATTAGGCGAGATTTTTCAGTTTATATGTTAACTTTAATAAAAAATACTTCTCAAACAAATAACAAATGTGGGTAGGTCGATGTTAGGCCGAATCTTAGAATATTAGAGATGTAGAGTTTTTAGATGCTGAATGTTCTGCGCTTCTTCGAAAAGCCACTTCACACCCAAGAAAACATGTCGTTTTACAGCATGACTTTTACTGTGGGACAGAAACTGAAAACGTAAAAGAAACGGCCTATCCATACAATATAATCAATGTTGCTTAAGAAAATGGAACAGCCGATTTTTTTTTCACGAATTCAGGATTTTTTCCATAGTAAAAGTTGTACAAAATGATGAGCAGGGTCCATAGTTTTTGGATGTAGAGTGACTAACCTTTCTTGCTGTATAATACTTATCAACTACCAACTGCCCCAATTTGGTTAGAACAAATAAAAATAAAACCTGCCTACAAAACACATCTTCAGCTCTATCTTTCTTTAAACAACAATAACAAAAAGAAAATTAAACAGTTATGCGGTTGTCTTTGCCACGTACCTAACTGTATTACTGCCAACGCTTGCAAAATAACTACAGACTAAGATCACGTAGTAATCGTTATTATATACCTGTTATTTTTGTTATGCTTGTTATTTTTACCGGCAATCACGACTTGGTAGACGTGGCTGCTGTAATGTCGATCAATAAAGAATTATGTATCGGAAAATTTGTTATTTATTACTTTATTGTGAAACGTGGAAGTCTGTAAAATATTTTTTATTACTTAGTTTGTGGATCTTAAAAAAGAAATATGTCACGACAACATCAAAACTGTGAATAGTCATCGATTTAAACGTAGTCGAATAAAAGCGATATGATGAAATTGATTGGCAGAAAAAAGTGTTACATCCTTACTAAATGTATTTGAAAAAGGAAAAAAATAAAACTACGTTTTAAATTAAGAATTATAAATGGATTACTGTTTCAAAGATATTCATGTACTTAGCTGTAGGTACGTTGAAATTGTTCCTCATTTTGTAACATACGTAACATCTTCAAAGTATAACCTCAATCATTTTGTGTAATGTCAATCAGTTCAATGAACTCACTTTCTCTCGGAGGCCATACAAACTTTCTGAATTACATTAATGTGGCATTAAACATAATATTATGTACTCAATGTTTCTGTTTTCATAAAAATAAGCATACAATTCAATAGTTTATTAAGTGAAAGTAATTCGCAGACATTTTCGTAACTTTAGAAAGATAAGAAAGTGTCAAAAAGTTATTAAAAAGTTAACTTAAAAATTTTACAGTAGCAAAGAAAGCTACAAAATAAAAATAAAAAAATATAATGCACTTTCAAGTGAAATATTTGTCTCTTTAATTCATCCTGAGTGTAAAATAAATTGTGCTACATTCTTTTTAACATTTTAATACACGCATAGAACATTTCCGATTTCCTTTGGCACAAAAACACTTAATTTCGGTTTTTGCTAACTTAGAATAGTAACAACGCACACTTTGGATCTAAAGCCACTCTCAAAGCATAGATAAATACTATATATAGTAACTAGAGGTCACTCACTTCTAATTAGCGAAAGAAAATTCAGGCGCAGATTTATCTTTCTGTAATAATTCTGACGTCCATTGTAAATATTTTAAATAATTGTGTATTTATCTATTTTTGATATAAGTCGTCTTAAGAGCTGTCGTATTGTCTAGATTGTTGTTGACAATGAGTGCGGATGGCCTTCACAGTATCATTGTAATAGTGGACTAGTGTAACCGTCTTTGAAACTGTGAATAGAACAATTTTAGATTTACTAATAAGCCAAGTAGACCCGATAGTATCTAAACTTCATCATCATCATCATCACTCAGCCGATAGACGTCCACGACTAGACATAGGCCACCCCCAAACTATATAGATGTATCTAATTTTAGAAAGAAGTAACCAAAATTATTTAGAGGACCACTCACAAGAATGTATATACCCTAAACTGCTTACTAGCTAGCTCTGGGGCCCAATTCTCCTAAAATAAATCTTGATAAATCACAACCGAACCAAGGCCGAACCGTTCATTCCGACAGTTCTCAATTTCAAAAGCTCAATCTCAATCATTTTGAAAGTTTTCGAAAACAAAAACTGACTGTTCGATTGCGTTTGGCAACAATTTATTTTAGGAGAATTAGGCCCCTGTTCTCTTTTGTTTATTTCACGTGTTTTGGTAACTTTCTGGGGTAAAGGTATTATGCCCAACCCGCATAGGTTTTTTTTGTGTCGTCATTACCATCGACAACGGCAAATCTATCAGTATTGATGGTTCTAAATTCTGACATCTACATAAAAATCCCTATTGATAGTTGTACGTATTTCATACCCACCGTACAGAACCGGTATTATCAAGGCACTATTCCTAGTTACTAGGTATTTCATCCCTAAACTAGAATGAAACTAAAAATGCGCAAAGAAAAGAGAAAAATAACACAATGTTTTTTTACGAAAGTGTAATGTTCAATGTAGTAATTTGTAACGCATTCATGAGCTAGTGAACGCATCATTAGACGTGTTTCCTAACTATCGATCGATAATTCGATACATTCGATATGATCGATACTCGACGTTAAGCAACTGAGAATAATAATTCATTACACATCTTTCACGTTCCTTGATTGAAGAAGTAAAAGTGAATTTGATTCACATTTATATTTATTTTGATTGGTTTTAATCGCAACGAATTCAATTATGTTTTTTCATAACATTAGTTTCCAAGTTATATCATAGCTTATGCGGCTTTTTATAGCTATTCTTATCAGCCTTTCGCAGTGCATAAATGAACTGAAAAAGACTGCTAGATATATATATGGGGGCCCCATAAGCGTAAAAACGCATAGACCATGGGTCTAATACAAAATTTACGAAAAAAGTGCCCTGAGCTTCCATACACCAGAGCGGCGCGTTAGGACACAGCGCCATATAAACTAAGAAATATCAACAAACTAGTTTAAATCCTATGTGGTCATCATAATGCCCAGTTTAGCTTTTTAGAAGAATCGACTGCACCTCTTGACGTAAATTAGTCTTTCACGTTTTAGTCTACATTCAGTTCAGATATTTTTGAACGCTGACCCGAGGTTCATGTGTTCCTACGTCAATGCTATTCTCAAAAAGGAAGGTATCCTAATGTTCTTTTGAATTGGCAAAATATTTTTGGATATTGGTAATATTTTATTCAGGTTATTTGGAAAACTATTTCCATTAAATATAAATATGATTTATTAAGCACGTTGATGTTGACAACAAACGCCATTAATAATCTTACTGCTAAAAGTCATGTGCAAAGGAGGTGCATGAAAAGAGCCTCCAAGACACTGTAAAAAAAACTGCTAAAAGTACACGCAAATCTGAACGCAATGCAGACGAGGAAGACACGAGCAACACACGAAGACTACGCTAACAGGATTATAGCAATAAAGTTTAAATACAAATTAAATGAAATCGTAAAAGTAAAATACTACCACATACCATATTTATCATCTTGTCTCCAAAAGCCTTACAATATTATTATGGTGTCCGGCAACCTGCCCGCCCACACTCTGGTCTTAAATGGCAACGACACGTAGGTATTATAGTAGATACTAAAATCCTCTGCACACGACCGGAATATATAAATTACGTTAATTAAATTCTTGTATCTGGTTTTATAACTTTTTGCGTTTACTACTTTCATTCATATTTGTGTGGTTTTATTTATAAGCTAGTGAGTGGCAAGTAGGAATATCATTATCTCCCTGTTTTTATCTCACACTAGGTGGGGTCAGATCAACATTATATTCCTCTTCTAATCTTGTCTATCAGCCGTCATCTCAGTGTCCACTTCTTTCTTACCCATATCATCCTTCACACAATCCATCCATCTTTTCTTTGGCCTACCTCTACTTATATATCCATTCACATTCCTATTTAACACTTCTAGTAACATGACTTTCTTTCGTCCGCATAACATGTCCATACCACGCTACCCTGTTACCTACTCCTTAACTTTTAAGTCACTGGAGCTACTTTCAAACTTCCTCTGACATATTCACTCCTTATATTATCCATTCTTGTCACTCCACACTCCATCTCAACATACTCATCTTCTTTAGGTATACCATTTCAAAATAAAGGAATGCCCGTCTGAAGATTGACTAAAATGCTTGATTTTTCAGAAAAATACTTGTCATACGATATGATGGTCCTACACCGAGGTTATATAATGTTACAAAACCTATAACATTCTGTAATATTTCTTTCACATTTGTAATTTAACATTTTCGTTAGATCGACTCGCATGGATTTAGAAAAAGTGCTTTTTTTAACATCTCCACGGACGAATATCTTGTTCGTCGCTGAACAAGGTTTTATTAAAATCATACATATCTACTTTCATCTTATGATCAGGTTCCTTAAAAAGTTACATCAGCACGGCAGTAATAATTTAAATGCGAGTCTTCTACTGCATTGATTTGACTATTTTTCTTCGTCTTGCAATAAAGGTGCTATTCCGCCGGCGGCGACTGCAACCTGGCTTGCGGTCTGCGGTTGCAGGTTGCAGTTTGCAGTCGTCGGCGGAATAGCACCTTAAGTCTTTAATGTAAGTGATGTTGTTTGAATTGTTAGTACCTAAAGTAAGGCTTGTTACTCTTATTTTGTTTAACGATAGTAAATTGATCACAGTGATTGTTGATATCACGGTTCCGCATGACGAGAACCTTGTGAAAGTCGAGAAAGATAAAGAAATTAAATATGAAGACTTGGCACACGAGGTTGTCGCCATGTGGGATGTTGATTCAGCAATCATTGTGCCGATAGTCGTTACGGCCAATGGTTTAATAGCCAAGAGCCTCGACGAACATCTAAAGAGGCTCTCGTTGGGCGGCTGGATCAAGGGTCTGATACAGAAAGCGGTACTTCTGGACACGGCTCGTATTGTTAGGAAGTTCCTCTCCCTGAGGCCCTGACGACCGGTAGCTTGCACCTTGTTCCCGATGCCGGTGAGCTACTATATTTTTGTTTTTGTTTTTTTTTTCTATGGAAATATTTAAAAATGTAATTTTATATGTCTTTAAATGAAGGAATAAATTAATAATGAACCCTTCTAACTATACATAGAATTATCTAAAATATGTACTAAAAGTTTTTACTTTCAAAACAGCCACAGGAAAGAAATTGCCGCTACCTCTTATTTCGATACCACGTCAGGATGTTGTGAAACAGAGAAAAATGTGTCAACCTACTTCGAGCACGAGCGAGCGGAGACGCGGCGAAAGCTAGATTATCTTTAAATAGCTCACATGCACTCACGTCGATCATAGTCGCTTATATCTCATTGAAACGTCTGTTTTCATTAATTAATTACGGTTTCACACTAACATAAGAATTTAATCAGCCAATTAACGAAACAAAACCAAGAGCTACTACCTGGCATTATGCTGAGCTGAACAACAATTTTCACAATCTGAGACACATTGCACGTTGGTCCTACTAAGTAAATGTCAAAAACTGTTTCTCCTATATCAGGTTGTAAAATTAACAATTTTTCGTTTTCTAAGTATCTCGTGTATGCTCTATCTCTTTGTAATGTACCAATCAATGTTTTCTCTTTACTTTTTCTTTTCTATCGGCTACCTCGACCGCCGTGAATTTGGACAGTGAGGGTGGAACAGGAACTTTCAAACAGATGGTTGTTTCGGGTCTGGGCGTTTGTTTGTGAGATTTGTTTCTGTAAACGCACCCACGATACAAGAGAAATCTTAGTGTGGGGCAACGTTTTTAAAAACGAAAAAACACTTTTCTATCATTACCTACTACATTCTTACTGCCGAAACCAATATCCGATGTTAATCCAAAACGTCTTGATAAATTGATATAGGTTTTTGACAGAAATTCAAAAGAAGTAATGTCAAAAACCTACATCAATCCAGATTGAGATCGGTTATTGATTTCAGAAGACAAAAGTTACCAAACAATTCGTTTAGTACCAGCAGTGTTTCAGCTTCGTTGAGGTCGAAACCACAGGCTTATTTAAGTAATAGATGGTGATTTATGTCTACGTCAAGTAATCATTTAACACAGCAAAAATATACTAAGGGAAAGTTTTACTTTCATACTAAATTACCTACTATTATTAAACTCATAGGTGACAACCCACTTGTCACTAAACGCAATTTCGAATTCGACACGTTACACCTCTACGTGCCTCTAAACTGCGCCAGCGCACCTGCTATTGGCACTTGCATAAGGTAAAAGTGCATTGCTCAATTAATCGTCAACGAAGTGTTCTCTTGCATAACAGGGCGAATCTCGGATCTAGAAGTCTCCATGGGAACAGTCACGCAGCCTTGCACACAATACGAAGGAGCTTGGGAACTTACATTGAAACTGTATCTGATCACGAGAATAAACGGCGCTTGCGCATCCTATAATAAAGTTCTTGTTCAATGATGTGATAGGTTCTTTTTGTGATTGAATTTATGGATAGAACGTTCGTGAACAGCATTGTACTCTTGTGATGAACGCTGTTATTTTTCTTGTGTTTTATATAGCTCTTCCATTCTATCAGTTACACAGTCCCAACAGTTTCCACTGAAATAAGATTCGTGACAACCTATCATGCACATAGTGAGAAAATTACGAATATTACATACATACATATGTTTAGTCGATATATTTATTGTGAAATGAATAGTAGGTGGATACTATTATTATGTAAAATATTCCCTCGACCGCTGAAGATAGTTCTCCTCATCACTACATAGTATAAAACAAAGTCGCTTCCTGCTGTCTGTCCCTATGTATGCTTAGATCTTTAAAACTACACAACGGATTTTGATGCAGTTTTTTTTAATAGATAGAGTGATTCAAGAGGAAGTTTTATATATGTATAATACATGCATATTATAGCAGAGGAATTCGCGATAAACGACATTCACGCGGGTGAAGCCGCTGGCGACCTCTAGTTTATCATAGACTGCTGCAGTTACCGATGATATTAACAAAATCACTACATAATGTCGCAAACAGACCGGTGACAAGTGTAATGATGTAATTTGCATACAGAAGAATGTTGCAGGTCATTCTCATGATCGCAAGTTAATTTGAAGTAACCCTATAGATATTAGTAAGAGAAAATGAGTAGGTGTCTCAATAATAAATAATTCCTTACCATTCTTGGTTGTTATTGCTGTTAACACCAGTGGAGTTTCCATGATGAGATAAAACCTTTGTATCAATATTTATAATGTCATTTAGTTTTCATTTCACATTAACTGTCTGTTTTACTAACTGAAGAACTTCTGTCATAATGGAGTCATATATCAGGAAAGGATACTGCAGGGTAATTAATACATTTCAAGTTTACAGTGCATTAAATCTAAGAAATATCTTTTGACAGCTGTCAAATTTATTGGACTATGGCATGTCTTCGTTGCCGTGATTGGCTGCCGAATATGACCACTAGCCAATCGGATGGCTCGGCAGGTTTCTGTTCAGACACTAGTGGTCGAATATGAAACGTCAAAAGGTATTTCTTAGATTTGTGCACTGTAGTTAAAATCTCAGCAATTAAGTAATTATGGTTAGTACAAACAACTCCATGCTTCTTCGAAACTTGAAAGGCTTTAAGAAAGACTGACCGTCAAACAGTTCATGTATTAAAATCTAGTGATAACTCCGATACTAACGGCGATAGCTCGCAACGACTGCAGCGATACTTTAGCGCATTTCGTGGACACGCGTCTACATCGCTGCATGCGGTCGCTTGCCGCTTTTGCAACGCGCGACAGATGCGATACAATAGCGACAGCGTATTATATCGATTCAGCATCGCTACTGCACCGATGCAAACGCGCGTAGGTAGATCACGCTACAGTAGGCTAATTCAGATATTTTTTTGAAGCAGCAGTGCAATTCTGTAAGAATCTCACCTCGATCGCGACAGTCAATTAGACACTTGTCGTGACACAGCGTGAGTTACAAAACTACGCGTTATTGATTATACTGTCGATTATCTGTGTGTTATTTGCTTCTATTATCCATACTGTGACATTATGGATATCGAGCTAACCGTCGATATTGAGGTGGGTTTCTTAGAGAATGACACTACAGGAAACCTGCTTTTTCTTTCGGGTTTCTTTAATCATACGTACACGTAATATTTGGTTTTGTTTTTGTTGTAAAACAATTTGACAGTTTTTGTAAACGAAAGCTGTACTATTAAAGAAACCTGTGCCTACGCATCCAGCACATTTCCTGCGTGGACTTAGGTACACAACCAGCGACAGTATCGCGTTAGTATCGCGGCCGTTCTGCAAATGTTTCTCTACTGTATCGCCGCAAAAACACATCGTGGGCTATCGCCATAAGTTACAACTATATTGCAGCATCGATATGAAAAAACAAAGAGAAAGAAAGAGTCTTGTTTTATTTCAGCAGAAAAAGAATGATAATTTTTAATGACTTTCCTAAAGCCTCTTATTTCCGTCATACGCAAACAATATACATTAAGGTGCCCGCCCACTGCAGCGTAGCATGTCTTGATAGTGTTCGGCACGTGCAAAATATCGCGTAGATTTATTGCTACCGCCTACGGATACATTAAATGGTATCTTTGGCCGTTTCATGTTCGATGGAAATAAAATCGAATCAATGTGCGATCAATGAAGCGTAATGAATACGATTTAAACGAATATATTTAGACTTGAAGGAAATATATTTTTATATAGAGGTTTTACTGCGAGAAATAATTCTGTGTTTATATACCGTTATTGTATATTACTGTTTTTTTATTTTGTACTCAATACTTGGTACTTTATTACTCACAGGTGTGTCTGTGGTCAAGACTACATTGTTCTTAACTGTATTTACGTAATTTGTTAAAGATATCCTTTTTAAAAGAGTAACCATGGAGTTTCTTGCCGGCTCTTCTCCATAGGAACCGTGCACCTAAATTCGACTTTTCATAAGCGCCTGAATTGGTTTATGTAAAATAAAAAAAAATGATTTGATTTGGTTATTCTGTCATAATGTTATTCTGTCATAATGTTATTCTGTCATAATGTTATTCTGTCATAATGTTATTCTGTCATAATGTTATTCTATCATAATGTTATTCTGTCTGTATAGTATCTACTAGTACGTCTGTGGTCTGTACTGTATGGTGCCGGACGTAATGAATAGCACTACCCCATCTCTTCCCATGGGTATCGTAGAAGGCGACTAAGGGATTCACTAGAGGATGGGTAGCAACGTTCTCGGAGTATTTTAACAACCATAGATACTGCGATCGCCAACCGCCAAGCGTGGCGATTATTGCAGACCCCCCTTATTGTTTTGGGGGAGGCCCATGTCCAGCAGTGGACGTCTTTTGACTGAATGATGATGATGATTCTGTCATAAATTTAATGAGTGTTGTGCTAAGTGATCGTCAAAGTTTACAAAGAAATTGTGCCGATGAAATAATTATTCTCTTCCCCTCAATCGATTTTAATGACTTACGCAGAATCGTTAAAGGTGTTATTTTATTCGAGTATAATCATGAAAATAATTACGTTATTGCTGTAATAATGATAATCATTACATGACTCACAGTAAGGCTATAGATTTTCTTATTAATTACGGATACGTCTAATTGACATACAGTATTCTTCAGAAAATTGGAGGAGCTCGTGGCTAAATAATTACAGCCGCATAGACCGATCTTCCGGGTTAAGCCACGCTTGCCGAGGTTGGTCTGTGGATGGGTGACCATTTACCATAGCGAGTTTCCTCCGTGCCTCGGAAAGCACGTAAAGCCGTTGGTCCCGGCTGTCATTTGTAGATCTTTGACAGTCGTTACTGTTGGTCAGAAGCCAGAAAGTCTGACAACCAGTCTTACCAAGAGTATCGTATTACCCAGTTACTAGGTTGTGGAGGTCTGATAGGCAGTCGCTCCATGTAAAATACTGATATTCAGCTGCATCCGGTTCGACTGGAAGCCGACCCCAACATAGTTGGGAAAAGGCTAGGCAGATGATGATTCTTCAGAAAATTGCAATATGATCAAAAGTTTTTACAACACCTACAAACACGTTTTTGTTAACACATTCGAGTTCACCACACTTTTCATAGAGCTGATACGCCATCCCGCCATACATAATACTAGTGGAACGTTCAGGAGGACTCGGCATTACGTTTGCGCTAAGTTTGAACGATCGTCTCTGGCATTGGGTTAAAAGCCTTGAAAAATACGCTACTACGTCGTAAAATAGGTGTTTACTTGTTTCATGACGGTGAATTTACCAAAAAAAACCTGCAATTAAAATGAGCCCTTCACGAGGGTACCCGGCATGGCGAATGCGACTACAGGGTGTCCTCCTGGAGGGCACCCGGCACTGAACGTGTTAAACAAAGCACCAAACCTAAATGTACGTAATTAATATTTAAAAAACCGGTCAAATGCTTGTTGGACCACGTACACTGTTTCCGTAGTCAGTACGGCTATAAGATGTTTTAGTCAAGCGTAATGTATTGTAAACATGACAGCCATGGTGAAACTTAGTTTGATTATGGAATCCTAACAATAAATTTGAAAAAAAACTATTTATATTATATTATTAATTGAATTGAACAAGCCTTAAAGATAAGGACGAGAGAACTTATGAGAACCAAAATCAGTCTTTGAGCAAAAAAAATCTCCAGAACGCGTTGTGGTCTTTTAAATTCATTACAAAACGCAAAATTCTCTCATCTTGATATATTTTATATATTTTCAGGAAACAATTAATAACGTCAGTATGTGACGAACTGACAAATAAATCTAAATAAATATAATTGAATAGAAGGTAGGTATACAGACTATCACCACGCACCACTATAGTACATTCACACACCCATTTGCAACTCCTCATTTACTCTTACACACTCACCCACACTGTAGGTACACTTAGCAATGCTTAGATGGTTCTAGCAGCTCACTTCACTCTGTATGTTTGTTTCTGCTGCATGTATTATATAGCTATTAAATCGTAAATCCGTAATTGGCTGTAAGACTAGTTTATAGGATAAAATTTCAAAGAGCTATGGATTTTGTGCAACCGTCAGTCAGTCATGTTTGATTTTGTTTTTGTTGTCAAACAACTTGACAGTTTTTGTAAACTAAAACTGTCTGAAGGAACGGTTAGTTTGCGATTGAACAGCATTTCTGTTAGTATAGCGTAGTATATCGCCCCTGGTATTTTTTTTTTTTCGTTGAAATGGGCATTTAGGTAACCTAACATAGTAAACATCAAAATATTTGTACACCTATACTTTTTTCTGGTTTCCGTAAAGCAGAAGACACTGTTCATCTGTTCTTTATAGCTCACTACACGTGTGAACGCTACTTTTCACAGCGGCATGCTAATTCGCCTTACCATTTCGCAGTTTATAGGCCGTGCCGATCTCACTAGATTCCGAACAAAGGCTCGCCCACGTGTGTTCTCAACTTCGTAATTAGTCGAAAGTGGGCCATTACGGACTTCCACGTACCCTAAGTTTACGCTCAGTTGCCGCTGAGTATCGCCATAAAGTTTTTTTAGAGTAATTCGTCGATTTGAATCGTAAAACCGGTCTAGTGTGTGATGTGGTTTAGCAGTAAAAGTGGCGTTGCGCGGGAGTCATCTCCGAATAGACTTGATGTGTTTTTGATGTGTTTCACATTTTTGTTTCCGTCTTGTGAAATAGGTATGATATCAGATGTATTGGATGGACTGTTTACATATTGTTTCGTACAATGTAAATGTATGGTTGATTGTGTAGCCTACTTTTGTAAGCAGCTAACGGCAGGCTGCTTCCATGGCTATGATTGGTACGAACGTTCACTACGATATTTGTAGAACATGTTTTTTCTTATTTCTTTCTGCTTAGCCTTTTTCCCAACTATATTGGGGTCGACTTCAAGTCTAACCAGCAGTGCAATTCTGTAAGAATCTCACCTCGATCGCGACTATCAATTAGACACTTGTCGTGACACAGCGTCGATAACAAAACTTCTTACAGAATGACACTACTGCAGTGTCATTCTGCAAGAAACCCACCTCAATATCGACGGTTAGCTAGATATTCATAATGTCACAGTATGGATAATAGAAGCAAATAACACACACATAATCGACAGCAAAATCAATAACGCGTAGTTTTGTTATCCACGCTATGTCACGATAAGTGTCTAATTGACAGTCGCGATCGAGGTGAGATTTTTATAGAATTGCACTGCAGATGCTGCTGAATACCAATATTTTACATGGAGCGCAACCCAGTTACTGGGTAATGCCGATATCCTAAGGTTAGACCCGTTGTTAGACTTTCGGGCTTCTGACTACCCGTAATGACTGTCATAGGTATTTGTATAACACCCGGGACTAACGTAACGTACGGGTCTCGATGTGTAACGAACGGTCACCCATCCACGAACTGACCGTGGCAAGCGCAGCTTAACCTTGCAAATCACATCGACGTTTGAAAGGCAAAAATTACCAAGCGATATGTTGGCAACTTTACACATTTGGCATTTTAAAGTTTTTTTTTAGAAAAATAAATTAAAAAGTCGCCTATTTGTCATAATAACTAGGTACTTGATTCCAACGAATTTTAAGTGCAGTTTAAAGACTTTTAATATACTGGCATTTAAAGATTATGAACTTAAATAAAACTTTAAAATGCTCTAGTGTAAAGTTGCCAAAACATGTCGCTTGGAAATTTTTGCCTTTCAAGCGTCGATATGATCCGCGTGGTTGATAGTTAACCACGAGCCCCATTTTTTTTCTTATTTAACTTTTTACAAAAGAAACCTTGGTAAAAATTCATCATCATCATCATCATCATCTGCCTAGCCTTTTCCCAACTATGTTGGGGTCGGCTTCCAGTCGAACCAGATTCAGCTGAATATCAGTATTTTACATGGAGCGACTGCCTATCAGACCTCCACAACCCAGTAACTGGGTAATACGATACTCTTGGTAAGACTGGTTGTCAGACTTTCTGGCTTCTGACCAACAGTAACGACTGTCAAAGATCTACAAATGACAGCCGGGACCAACGGCTTTACGTGCTTTCCGAGGCACGGAGGAAACTCGCTATGGTAAATGGTCACCCATCCACAGACCAACCTCGGCAAGCGTGGCTTAACCCGGAAGATTGGTCTATGCGGCTGTAATTATTTAGCCACAAGCTCCTCCTAAACCTTGGTAAAAATTATTAAAGAAAAAAAAAACATCACTACATTCTGCGAAACAATTTTTTTTGTTTCCACATTTCCATTCAAATATCACTTAAAACAACAGTTACATTAATAAGCGTCTAACCTCCTACAATTTTGCGAACGTTCCAACATGATGGCCGAACAATGCGTAAGCGCAAAATATCCGTGAAATTAATTGTTACGGCCACAATTGTTTTTGAGTCGGTGAGCCGACACGTACTGTTCAGTTGTTCACTCATTGAACAGAGTGTAACTGTTCTCAATTATATTGCTGATGCTCTGTCATATTTGTTGCTAACGTACTCCGTGTACGACTGCAGACCTAAAATGTGGACCTATTGAATCGTATTGTTCACTGTTCATTCATTAGAATGGTCAATGAGTAAAATGCGTTCTGTCATGAATAACATACATATGATTGTGGTAACTTCGTCATAAATGCTCACTGCAGAACAATCTCTAACCAACCGGTACGAAAAACGGTAGACGAACATTTTAGTATTTTCGTTTTTTTGTAATAATCAGTAATATTGGACATAAATAATTGGAAATAAATAATTGGATAATTTAAATGATTGAATATAGGAATTTGTTGAACTGTGACTGATATTGTGTAAGTGTAAAATTTAAAAATCATTGATTCAATAATAATAATTGTACCTGCACAGCTTGGACCCTGTTCCCGATGCCGGTGGGCTACTATTTTTTATATTTTTAAATGTTTTGTATTTTTTTTTATTTATAAATGTAATTTATATGTTTATGAAATGAATAAAGGAAATAATTGTACCTAAGATATTTGCACGTCATGAGAAATGGCAGATATGTCGTGAACCACTATTATTTAAGATCTTGCATGCATGTATTATTTTAATTCCGTATGTGTATAAACATGTTTGAGCAAATAAAATTTCTTATTTTTATTCTTTGGCACTTTTTGGGGTAGAGCACGAAAGTTCTCTTAAAGATTGTTATTAGGTACTACAACTTGAATATACATATTTAACTTACGGTATTATAAAATTACGGTAAAGAAAAAAATATAGTTTCTAATGATGAATTTACAAAATAGTTTTAAATGTTTTTTTTTCTCTTAGTTTTTATTAAACATTTAAGCAACGTCTAATGTCGGTTTAGGTAATATACTTTGACACACTCCTACATCTAGATTATTTATGTTAAATTCGCGCCTATGAAATAGAAAGGGGTGGTCTTGGTCAGAAATCATACAGGAGAACGGAAATTAGACCCTAAGCGCAACTTGAAAGGATGTTCAGCATTTAATCAGGCAGTAAATTGTTCTATGTTGTGACATATCTCCAACCTTTCGTATTTACTGGTGCAACATAACCCTTATTAATTAAGTATAATCTGATGATTAATAAAATGTCTTACTTCCTGTAATTTCTTGGTTAACTTCTTTATTGCCAATTAAGTTAATTACTGCTATCTGATGGAACTAAGGGCGCTCGGGTCTTAAAGTGTTAGTGGTTAATGGTAAAGTGGAAGCTAAACCATAAACGGCAAACATTGTAAGTTGTTGAGAAGATCTCTACTACCTACACACAGCTATACAAGATGCAACATAAATAATGCACAACCTCTTAAGAGGTCACTGTACTCATCATTATGAACAACTTTTACTATGGGACAAACCCGAAATCGCGAAAAAATATCAGCTGTAGTGGCATTCTGTAAGAAACCCACCTCAATATCGACGGTTAGCTCGATATCCATAATGTCATAGTATGGATAATAGAAGCAAATAACACACAGATAATCGACAGTATAATCAATAACGCGTCGTTTTGTTATCCACGCTGTGTCACGACCAGTGTCTAATTGACAGTCGCGATCGAGGTGAGATTCTTATAGTTGCACTGCAGTTCTCTACATAACATTAATGTTCGATAACTCATCAAAATGTAGGGAACAGCTGATTTTTTTTCGCGATTTCAGATCTGGTCCCATAGTAAAAGTTGTTCATAACGATGAATACAGTGACCCCTTGAGGTTGTGCGTTATTTATGTTACACCTTGTATATTTCCAGTATGAGCTGATCTCGCATTGTATAGGCTTTCCTTACAGTGAGAGGCCAGTTTATACTGGAATTGTATAGCTTGATATGTAGCCGTGTCTTGTTCTTTTGCCTGTTGTAATCTCAAGTTACTTTGGTTGGCGCAAAATTTATTTTTCCATTCTTCCATATTAGCCGTTCCACTATCATTTACTACCTTTTCAATCATAATATATCATCTCTCACATAATCCATTCATGTTTTCTTTGGTCTCTCTCTTCCAACGACCATATAGCCCATGGTCGTTGCCCTCTTCCCTTCCATCCATCAACATTTATATCATATTCATCATTCTCTTAGTCACATGCTTTTCGTCATTGATATCTAGTCGTGTGTACGAGGATAAATAAAAATGAAATTTTGTAAGACTCGAAATGCAAAGCTGCATGTGTGGCTGCCGTTGTTTACCGTCTAATGCTGTATCCATAGCAAAAAGACCCATGAAGGTCTTAAGTAATCATTCAATGAATATCACTCCTTTAGCAGTCTACGGTTGGATATTGATGCCCTCTCTCGAAAAGACGGAAGCTGTCACAAAGCTTAGCAAGTCAAGCATTGACAGATGAATGATCAAATTATCTTTAAGGTCGAGACAAACTGATGCTATAGATATGTGACACATTATCATAAAACAAGTTACTACGTAGTTAAATAACATTTTCAGGGGGTCTAGTTGCTTGTTTTATAACGGTGAACTTTCTAAGAAAAGTCTACATTTAAAATTGCATGAGTGCACCCGGTATCGCAAACGCGACTAGAAGGTAGTACGGGAAGGTAAGACTTTAAGGTAAGGTAAGGTGACTTTAAGGTAGAGACAAACTGATGCTATAGATAGATATGTGATACATCAATTACATTATGATATCTGAAAAACTGATGGTATAAACATTTTAGCATATTGTAAGGAAGTTTCTGTCAAAAATTTATTGACGCGGCAGATCGCTGCTGATCTCGTCAGACCCGCCAAATTTTTATGACGGTGTGCGGGATCTATTTCAAAATGTATGCATAAAGTGCTATCCGCGTCAATAATTTTCTGAGAGACATTTTTTTAAATATGCGGTTGGCCATAGAATCACACTTGTCATAAATCATAATGTCAACGTGTAACAAAATCAATCACAATCAACAAAATTAATGTGTTTCTAAATCATGTACTTTAATAGAAAATGTTTGTATTGTAAATCCAATTTATATCTAATGCATCGCATACGTTGCAAAGGTGGGATCAATTAGTATCTACCTTTAATCCAAACGGATTAACCTAGATTGGAGCTTGGATTTCCCAAGTCCATTCAATATGAAAAACCCCTTCTTATACATACACACATCAAAAGTGTCTAGGGATCAACATATATTTTTGCAATAACTTTTCTCCTGATTGATATTAATTAAAATTTTCTTTAAGGATTCATCAAATAAAGTGTTTTCGTTTGTCACAGTAACGATATACCAAGTCACCTTTGCATTAATAAAGAAATTTGCCATTTTCCTAATAAAGGGATTTTTGACATTTGAACCACTAACACAAAAGTTCGAAAAAAAGACTGAAATAACAGTTTTCTTTACAATTTTATTGGGTAACTTAAACAATTAATAATCCGTGTTTCTACCGCGAACACTAACAACACAAGAACATCGGTTTGGCATACTCAAAATGAGTTCATCCAAATCACGCTGTGGAATGGCCGCCCATGTTCGTTGCAACAACAAAAAAAGGTCTTCTTGCGACTGGATACCCTCCATATTCGGCAGAGCTCTTCTCTGTAGCATATCCCATGCATGCTCAATCGGGTTCAAGTCTGGCGACTGAGCAGGCCAGGGCAGGACATTGATGTTAGCTGCGGCGAGAGTCTGTCTTACAACTCTTGCGGTGTGCGGTCGTGCATTATCATGCATTAACTGAAATAAGGGACCGATTTGCGCTTGTAGAGGAACGATGACGTCTGATACAATCGTCTCAGCATAAATTTGAGCGTTGAGGTTGCCTCTGATCCAAATCAACTCAGTTCTTCCGCCGATCCAAATACCCGCCCATACCATGATGGTTCCACCACTATAAGGATGGACTTCCTGGCAGGATTTTAATCGCTGTTGGCGTCCAGGGGTTCTCCAGTGTCGTATACGTCTTGTATCCGGTCTCATACCAAAACGAGACTCATCAGAAAAGCACACGAAACGCCATTGTTCTTCTGCCCAATTTCTGTGTCCAAGAGCCCATTGATATCGAATCCTACGATTGTGCATTGCTATAGGTGGTACCCGTAGCGGTCTTCGGGAATGAAGGTTCACTTCATGCAAGCGGTTTCTGACTGTTTGGTCGCTAATTAAGTTCCCTGAAGAGTGATGAAGCCTCACGGCTAACATCATGGCGGTTATTGTTGGAGCTCTTCGAGTTAAGATTTGAATGTATCGGTCTTGTCTCCGTGTGGTGCAGCGATACCGTCCTCCATGGCGCTCAGCCACGGTACCAGTGCTTCGGTAACGTGTCCAAAGTCGACTGATAACACTCTGACTTGTATTCAGAGCTAAAGCCACAGTACGTTGCCGGGAACCAGCTTCTATCATTCCCACGGCTCTGAGCATTTCTTCCCTGCTTAAATGACGTCGCCGCTCCATAATAACGTTGGTTTTAATCAATAGTAGGGAAACAGTAGCACTAATAATGTCTTCAATGCGTTGTATGTTTTTATAGGGAAAATATTGACAGCTGATTTTCATCTTTTACTCGAATTTGATTCACAGTTCCTGATTCAAATTATGAAATGCACCAAAAAGGATCCATATAAATTTATAAAATCATAAATTTATTACAAAGCCACATCTCAATCTCAAGAAATCCGCATAAAAATGCTTGATCCCTAGACACTTTTGATGTGTGTATTATTTGAATTGTGTACGATCTTGTTCAAGAGTACAATTGCCCGAACCTTGAATTGTCACTTTGACAGTAGGATACTCGTACAAATCGTACTTGTCTTGCTTCGTAGCTACTATGAACTTGTCACGACTTCTTACAAATTGTAATCTATGTACCATTGTGTTACGTTCTTTGTTTTGTAATCCAACCCTGAGAAGGACGGACGGACAGACATAAGCTATTTACTATAATGAATCACTTGCTCAATAGGTGCGTTATCTATTAGAGATTATTCTACTTTTACGTCAGAGTTATCGTCAAGGAGACAAGGACGTCTTTTGTGAGTTCTTAATTGGTTTTACATGAATTTAGGTTCTATTGTAAAGGCGTTAAGTTTAATTTCCTGTGCAGTTACAAGAATTGTAACTGTAAATGAGTAGCGATTTTTCAGCGCTAATTTAAAGAACGTGTTTCGGCCAATGTTATCTGTCTCATTATAAATTTCGGGAAAATTTCGAAATTTTTACTGTGGACATTGCAAGGCTGGAGTCCTGTGGTCAATTTCCGTAAACACTTTGACTTTGTCCAGCAGTGGACTATGTTAGGCTGAGCTGATTGTTTAAAAGACTTTGATGGCGTTTTATGGAAAAATTCACTGCTCTCGACGTGGATTTACCTAATACCTTCATCAGAGAACTATAGATTCCAGTAATTTAAACTTGTATAAAAGGTAAACAAACCCTTGATAGTGAATAATTTATTTTGCTTCAAGAATCCATTAAGATACACAAACATTATCAAAAAAACCCTAAACAATGACTCTTCAATAATATTTTAGTTTTCTAAACTAGAGTATTTTTAATGGATTTTAAAGCCTTCATGATCAAACTTTTGTTTACCTTTTTATACAAGGAAAGTCGAAAAGGGGGTACTAATCCGCAAGCCACTTAAAATATCACTAATTACTGTTTTAAGGCAAGTGTTAAAATTTCAAAATTCGATAATTTTTATTTCCATGCAAAATTATAATTATTTTAGTTTTTTTAAAAATTCTTCTGCTCTTCTTCTTTAGTTACGAAATCAGAAAATGGAGCGTCTATTCCGTGATATATGACCTAAAATGTATACACAGCTGCTCATAGATGAATATAGATAGATTTTAGCATATTTTTATAACATTTTTGAACAGCTATTTTCTTAATTTATTGACTTTTGGGGACACTTGTAGAACAAAAGTTGTCCATTATTATGGGTACTTTAACACCCTTTCGGATAAGTACCCCTTTCCGACTATCCTTGAATAAAATTTAAATGGCTGCACTTTAAAGCAAAACATTTATATCAAGCCTTGAGAGAAGGCGTAACGGTCATGCTGTTAAAATATATGCAATTACATGTTGCTACTGCAGTCTGATAAAAATCAGTTGCATGTTCACGACAATGTAATCTGTACGATATACTTTGTATCCTCATTGCTTGGATGTCATAAGGCTTCCACTGCACGTGAAGCGTTCGAGGTGTTTACCCTTCATACTTATAAATTGTGGTCAGATTTCTAAGTAAAAAGGGTGGTTTTGGCAGTCTTCCGAAATTATGTTCAGCCAGACAGAAAGGGGTATCTGATTGCAAGAAACAAATTAAGAAGGTAAACAATAAGTTTAAGGAAAGACCTAACAAACAAAATTATCAATATGGCAAATAGAACATCTGAACGGCCCGGGTGCTGTGAGCGATCTTAATTTTTGCTGCCAATTTTTAATCTAGTATTGTAATACAATAATATTATTAGCCAATTCACTATGCTAGAGCATAATAAAACCTATATTTTGAAAAAAGAATCGTGGAAATCGCACTAATAAATAAGCTTGAAAGAATTTAAGTAAATGTGTTAAAAACGGTGCTTGCTATATTTTTTATAGCAGCAATGGGGATGAAGCAAAATTCTTGACCACAATTTTTTATTTTAGATTTTGAAAATATAGAGTAATCTAAGAAACCAATTTAAATATTTTTGTTATTTTCATTGTAATTATTTTTTTATTAATTATTTAAAATTCAATATAATTTCTGATCTATGACGTCATCAGTGGCATAAAATCTTTGGACCTTTGCCTCAATCCATATTCTAAAAACTGTAATAGTGATGTCAAATGTCAATAGTGTCAACTGTCAGATCAATGAAATAATAACCTCAGATTATTATGTTCCTTGCCTTTAATTCATAACAAACAAAATACCACGTTATGCCGCTATTGCAATTAATCTCGATCGTACGCCCTTCATATTATTTACCGACCAACAAATCGCCATGAGTGATACTTTTATCAAAGCTGACTCGCGGAACCTTCCGAAAGTTGAGTTCCATAACACGAACAAAAATTTTGTTTGGGCTATTTTTAGTGTCATTCTTGCAGGTAGGAACAAAGCACTTCCTATATTCCATCGTTATTGCTTGACCGTCTCAATAAAACACTATAATAGTAAAAGTTGAATTTCTGTTGAGGATTGAGGTTATGTTTATTGTTTATTATTTATGACATTCACGTCACGTGACCACGTCTATCATTTTTTTTATTTACAATCGTAGGGTAGGCAAAGGCATTACTGCCATACTGCCAGCAATGACGTCATTTGGAGGATAAATTAAGGTCATTCACATATAACCCGAAATACTAATAATCCATGATTATTTTCCATTTCTAAATAGTGAGATGTGATCAGTAACATTCCTCGAAATGGTTTTCATATCTTAACAGATTTAAAAAAAATGCACAATGCCCATTATTTATTTATATACTAATCAACGTTTTCACTTGACAAAGAAACAACATGTATTTTTTTTTTAATTTTCAGTCTCATTAATATATGGAGCGAAAAGGTTTCAAACATAGACTTTTTGCGTTGGTCTTGTTCTTAAGAAGAACTTGTATTTTTGGTAGAAGCCTAATCCAACTGCTCTTTTTCAATAAGATGGCTTAAGAACAAGTCAGAGATTTAAAATGTGCTCAACACAATTGCACAGATGCTAAACGCGGTAATTTATCGTGATTTTCTAACCGTGACGGTCACGAGACAATACTTAAAGGTGTTAAGATCATTCAATTTCAAAGAACGATAATCCACATAACATCGCCTTTGAATAAAAACCTCGGGAATGCCATTTGGTTGATGATTTTATCACGACGTATAGGTACTATAATTATTAAGAGAGCCGCTCCATGCGAAATTAGTTTGTAGGCACTGAAAATAGCCTTTATTGGGTATATAACATTCGTAACAAATATAATTGACTAGCTTTTGCCCGTGACTTCGTCCGCGTGGAAGGCCACAGGAACCGTGCAATGACCAAATGCATTCCCGAGGTTTTTAATTTAAGGCGACGATAAGTCAAATTGCAATTTTTGATCCAAGCTTCTATTTACTACCATCTGGACGATTCCCGACAATAACAATCATTTCGGATTATGGTTCGCCTCACCATAAGCTCCCCGTAATTAAACCCGTATAAGTGGAATTAGGTCAAATTCTGATAGTGGAAACTTGATCAAAGTCTTCAGTTTGTTTCTGTATTAATTCTGAGGTGGATCGGTGTATTATCGTGTATTTGATTTCACCGATTTATAAAAATATTCACCACTACTCATTGCACTGCTAAACGATTCTGCAAAACGCAAAAAAACTAATTGATGTACTTAAATAAATATATCATACTGAAGCACGTTACGATTAAAATAATGATGAACTTAAGACTATTAACACCTTGATTTCTATTTTGCGATTGCAATCTCATTAAAATAGCTGTTACCTTGAATTAAATCCAGTATTTCTTGCAGTAAAAACAAATAGGCACATAGTTATCGCTAGACCATTATAAAAAACAAACGTTACGTAAGCCAGTCATTGACCCGTAGCAAAACTATGAGTAAGACATAAAATAAACAAAGACTGTATGGTCTATAGGTACTACCTAGGTACTATAAGAATTTTTAATTGCTTTTGTGTTTAGTTGACAGTGAAATAAAAAATAAAGTGCTACGAGTTCTCAGTAAAAGACACCAAAAATCATCAGTGAAATTTGGCTTCGAACCGCATCGTTTACTTGTAATTAAATACTTAACTATTACGACCAACCATAACAATAACTTTGATACAGAAGGTGAAACTGATTTTGAAAAATGAGCCCATTGGGGCCTGCGGATTCTTCTAAAAGAAACACACGAAACCTCTTTGAAATAGCGATTTCTAAGTTGTGGTTAAATCCATCTCTCACCTATAGACGGAAGCAAGATATTACCTATGCAGTCATTTGTCCACAAAATGCATGATCATAATGTAACGTCATCACTAAAGTAGTTACTTCATCAGCTGACGCTGACTAGACCTTCACCTGTCTACGACTAAACATAATTGTTGCCGGTTCTCACATTCTTAGAATTAAGTGCTACCGTATACCTAATGTGTGATTCATAAGTTGCGGTATTTCGTATTTGCATTCAGATCTTGTGCCTAGTGACATCCTTTCTCTTGAAATATATTGCATTAAAGTGGAATACATCTAGTCTTTCGTTTCAACCGAATTCGGAATCTTTGTATGCCTTAAAGCCGAAGAGTGCTGTTCTGAAAGCTGATGTGAAATCGAAAAAGTTTTTAAAACAGGACGAACAATGAAATGACAATGAACAAATCTAAAATAAAGAATGATGATAGACGAAGTTTCATTGAATTTGGCAAATTAGTTATTCCCACAAAATATAATACAAGATTAATTTGTAGTTTATGGATGAAATTCAAGTGGAATATCCAATTTAATAGATTTCTTATGGATTGTTTCTAATACAGTAAGTCGATCGTCGTCCTCGAGTTATTGTGTGTTTAATCAATGCAGTTATTTCCCACAGTAGCGTTATTAAATTGCATGGAAACAAAACCATCTGTTGCACTTATACGGCACTGAACGTTTTTATTTTTAAATTTTCTTGTAATATCATTTGCTTCATAGATGATTTCATGATTAACATTACCAACGTTAAGTTAGTCACTGATTTTAATATCGCAAGTACTTACAATAGTGTAATAATTTCTAAGTTATTATATGCAGTTGTTTCGTCAACATTTTCTTTTTTCCAACCTATTGCTAAAGTTCGCTTTGCAAGGAACTAGTCGTGCGGTAACTATCTCAAGCTATTCTTTCATCCATGATGCCTATTATCTGCAATAGGATCTAGTTATTTTATCAATCAAATAATACTTCCGATTGATGCAATATTTTAATTTTATTTCTTTTGATGTCGATTTATGAAGTCTTTATAAAAGCTATAATGTGTTGAGATTTCTTGCATTGAAATCATTCCTTTTCATTCGCAAAAGATCTCATGAAATGTCAAGGTTTAAAAAAGATTTTGCTTGCATTGTTATTTTCATTCGTTTGTTATAAAACCAATAGGATTGTAGTTACTTCATCTGTTTTCAATTTTCGTGCAAAGGTGAAGATTTAAATAAAGTTATTGCTTAATAGACATAACTAGCAATAAGTACCTAAAAGAAATGCAGTATCTGTATATAAATCTTTGTTTTATTTTGTATTATCGTTAACAGCTACATTACCTAGTAATACCTACCTACATGAAAGTTAATAGGTACATTGTTTTAAATTTTGTTTCTATAACATACTCTAATAAGGCACAGTTGTGTCATATTCAAATTTTCCGATCGAAGTGATTTGAATAGTTAAACAATGTTCTTTGAAACCTTTGATAACATCGCAGACGCCAGAAGTTTTATGCCCTGATAAAAAATGACGTGCTGACAACATTTAATAGATAAGAGATAATGTGATAAATGTTCCATCGTTATAACTGAGTGAGCACTTAATTTATTTATATTCATATGTGCACGTGATATCTACATATATTTTTAGGGTCAAAATCTGTAGTAAGTATACTATAAATTCAACTTCTCCGAGTTTATACGCAAGTCATGTCATGTTTACTTGTTTCATCTCAATTAATTGAACTTATTTATTAAGCAATGCGCATAATATTAAGCAGTGTTGTTTTGCATTTGCATTTATTATTTTTATTAATTGTACTTGAAATAATACGATCAATGATCACTTATCCGCAAATACGAATAAAACATAATTAAGTAGTACAGCAGTAGTACAACTTTGTTCGATAAATTAGACCAAGTCAATTTTCTTGGCAGCAATTTGTACCATGTAGCACAAATATTCGTGATTACCGTAATTTACTGGCCTAAATATTTACAATATTGTCACGATAGGTAATTTCTTTACGCAAAAATGTACCTTTGATTCGATTCAATTCGATTCGATACGGACAAATGGATCGATTAATTGCGCAATCGTTGAAATTCTCCGCTTTCGAGTTTTTACAATCGATATAGCTTGCGTCAACTTTTTAGCCAAGGGTAGCTTAATCGTGTGTTCGTCATTGTGCGTAATAAAATAATCACGAAGTCATGGTATTAGATAGTATGTCAAGGGCCATGCCGATATACGCGCAATGGGCATTAAAAATAAGGCCAAACCATAATTAGTTACCAACAATACAACAGATTTTTTTAATCTCGTTAAACGGAGTTACAAACTATATTCAAGGAGTTGTTTTTAACCTTAATACATTTAACAGTTCATTTACAAGAAGATTATAAATAATACGTTTATTTTGTAATCAATCACTCATCAAACTCTCTATTTTTATCAATCACACAACCAACTCATCGCATCGCTGTTCACAGCTGGATATGGGCTCTGTTTCTATGGTTCTCACTAATTATATAATTTTGAGGTTTATTAGTATGGATATTGTTTCTTGTATTGTGATTATTATTATACACATACTTGTGAATAAGCAATCATTCTTACGCCCAGAATAATTTTAACCGTAATTTGTTCACGCTACATTCTAACTTAATTTCATGATGTTTATTAATGATTCTTCGAACACAATTGACGTACATTTGTTCTAAATCGAGTACAATCTCAACATACAAACCAACAATACTGTAACCTCAAAATTCAGGCGATAACAATAGTTATAGCCCCTAGAAAAACAATTATTTTGATCGGATAACGACCGGAGTAATTGAAAATTAAACAAAAGAATACAGATTTTGCACAAACATTCTTTTGAATAAGAACACATTTCCAATAAATACTGAATAGACATTTTAATGAGAATACTTAATATTGGCAACAAACAAAACTTCGAGCACATTCACCTGTCCACGAAAATATAAGCTGACCAAATGTAATAACATATCTGAATAAGCAAGATTCTTAGCGTTTTCTGCTTCATATATTTGGCAGCGTTATCCAAATTATCTCGCTTACGTTTTATCTAACAGTGAGAGACAACTCAAGGCCTACAATAATCTTGGCATAAGCTGAACCAAGCGTTAAAAGTATTTAATAATAAAATGAAAATAATCAGGAAAATCTAACATTTGGAATTCGTTACTATTGACACAAATGCTATAGCAATGCTGTATTTGTAAGAATCGTAACCCTGACATTGAAATAATAAATAGAGAACGATAGTAAACGAGTTGTAAGAAAAAATAATTATTATTGTACACGTTATTTTAAAGAAACATACATACTTCCATGTATAGAAAATGTTTTTGCGAATTTGCGAATGTTATTCACTGCGTTGATTATAGTGTTATCTACGGTCAATATCAAAGTAATAAACCTTCATCAAAATATTATACAAGGTAGCCATACACATAGGAATTGGCAAGAACGAATTAATGCTTTTAATAGCTACTGCTGAGTTTATGAACTGCTCACCTCAGTTAAATTGACCTTCCCATATAAGAACTGATGATCCCTCATATTTTTATTTGTTAATAAACAAATATTGTTTAAAAGAAATTTAATCACACAAATCCTAACAATATTCACATTAAAATGAAAACATAATTCACGCCGTGACATTAACAAAGTTCAGTTAGGTCCGAGAACGCATCCTTGTGGTATCCCACAATTTCTTAGAAGTGACTCGGCGCTGTCCCAAGCATGCGATTCGCCTACGGATAAGAAATGACCTTTAGGGCGGGGGACTGGTCAGACCGCATGCTTCTGAACTCGGTCCCATGTGGAATTTATAACGCGACGCCGAAGCCGGCTTGCCGTCATAAAAATTCAACGTTAAAATGGTTCTTTATGTTTTAATTGAAATTCTCTTTGTTGCAAGTCTGTTTCAAATGGTTTTGCTGTTTTGTGTCTTATTTATTTAGTTATTTTAATGTTGCTTTAAGTGCTTTGCCCTACTGTCAGGTGATACTAAATAGTACTTTAAAAGTTATTTGGAATATGGAATGTATACAATTCAGGTTAATGCTAAAATATCCTTATTCAGGCTTGCATTTCTCGTTAGAGTCTCATCACTTATGATGATACTATTTGCCCCACACCTTTACTATTTAAAGTCTTAAGTATAATAATCGTGTAATTCACATTAGAGTATTTTTTATGATTTGAGAAAACAATCAAATCATTAAGCTATCTAATAAAACCGTACTTACGAATGATTTTCTAATAATCTTCGGACCTTTTGGAAAATATATGTGCAAAATAATTGTGTAAACGAATAAACCTGTCAGAACTAATCTCAATAACTATAAATCTACTAAATTATTTACTTAATCTGTATGATTCATTTTAGGGCATTAATATTGTAACAGTGAAGGGCATTTTAAGTTCTAAGCAGGTTTACTAAGAGCAACTTTGGCCGGAATAACTGCTAACGACGTGGGTATACATTAATAATAGGTCTTGTTAACTTACAAGGATTTCCAGCTAGATTGCAAGGTTTGGCGCAGTAATTATCATCTAGTGCACAAATAATATCTAGTCGATCAAAATGATTGAGAACTGAGTTCACAATAGGGTTTTATGATATAGTTCTACATTTAAAAATTTTACAAAAATTAACTCTTTCAGTATTTGTTTGACGGAACTCTTCCTTTTGGTTTTTTTTTTAAATCTTATTGTGTACATTTTAATAGTTAAAGTCTGTATTCCAATAGTTTCCTAGATTTGATGGATTAATATTATTTGAGTCTAGCAGCAAGGAAATCAAAACAAACTAGACCTTTTTTAAATCGATTAAAGTATTTTATTTTAGTTAAAAGAGAAATCTCATTTCATGAAAATATATCACCACCGCTGCATTGTACTCAGCCATCCAAGAATGACTTAAATTGCGACAATCAATTTAAATAGATATTTCTTGATATACATACCTATAAGAAACTGCTATAAAACTGTCTTGATGCTATATTAACTGTGAATAACATGAATAATTCGCTTGGAAAGTTGAGTGGTGACGTCAGCCTAATCTCATTACTTATGTGTGATGTATGAATATGTTATGAGGACATTGAGCCTAAGCTGGTGAAGTTTTTTTGCTTTTATGTAGATATACTAATACATTTGTAAACAAAAACCGCACGAATCTAAAAATATGTAAGGTCAGTTTATTATGATTATGTAAATTGATAACGAAATATTTCAGTCTGCTAAAAGAAGTTAAATTCGCGGTATAGGCGAAATTAAAACAGATACAAATGAAATTGATGAAGTTGCGCTTTATTAAGAGGGAATATCTGAGGAGAAGAAATAGATTGAACAATTTATTTGAATTGCGATATGTTTAGTCAAGTACTAAAAGAAATTCCGATTCATTGGGTTCTTACAAAAATCGAAAGTATGAAGAAAGACGATAGCCCTGTATGTAATTGTAGATGCGTCTAAATCCAATGATTTGTAATAAAACTTCATATATCTTACATTGATAATTATATACTTTCTCCGCTTTTCTCTGCCAAGAGTTTGGAATAAAAATGCAATCTACTATTAAAATGAATGATTGCTATTTCCTTCGAAATATTACAAACGCTCTCTCTTTTGTATTGAATTCGCTCGCACTGGTAAGTTTATTGAATATAATTTGAATTTGATTTGCAACAAGTGTTAGGTTTCTGGTTGGAAAAATAATGTTATTGTTTGCAGTGACTATTAAGGTCCTATTAAAATTGAAAAAAAAACGCATGACTCTATGCATCTGCGCATTTTAAATTCTTGTGTACCTGTGCATCATCACCAAAACTGAAAATGCTTGCTAAAGATGTTAGTTATGCATTTCCAATATGCAAAACTAATGTGTTAAAAGAAAACTATGATTTACTTATAAATCTGCAGAAGATTGTTACTAACACACATGTTAGAATATATTTTCTTCACTAATGTCCAATACTAACGATTGTAATTCCAAATTTATTCATTCATGAATATTAATGTCGCTCTATTTATTTACATTATTTTTTAACAAATGTTTGTTCTATACGGCAACTTTCGGTTCGCTCTGCACTGTATACACACGGTTTTATTGATCTCTCTTTGTTTTTGTGTGAGAATCACAAAATTTTCACATAATTTACTTTTAGTTGTGTCGGTTTACCACATCAGGCGAAGACCATTGTTGTTTTAATATTATGCATTAAAATAATTATTAGTTTCGTTAACAATACTCTAATCTGCGATTAACCCAACAATGAATTACTTAACACCGTGTATTGTTTTTGTGCAACACAGCGTCGTTTAATTGAAGTTTTTGCCGCTTTTAAATCACAAATTAGTCTTGTAATTATTCTTCTGCGAGCGACAACTTTGTGTCTAACAGTAACATCGACGAAAGTAAACACTTCCTTACTATTGACAGTAACGAACAGTAAATGTGTTAGTTAAGAAAAACAATTTTGACATTGGACTTTCTGCACAATGCAAGTGAGTCAACATGGCCACAAAAACGTTGCGTTCAAACGAAGTCATTTTTTTTGTTTCTTGCCATTTACAACAACACGATTCAGTTAACAAACACTGTTTTGGCAAAGATTGGGTCAACGACAATTGAGATAGCGATCCAATTTAATTGAGGGAAACGAGTTACGAAACCTGCATGTACGAAAACGTACGTTCTTAAAGTGGTTCTGGCAAGTTAATTACTGAAATGACTTCGTCTGCACAGTTAAAAGTTACAAACAAAGCAATCTGCCAAGCAGTTTAGCAAACCAAACAGCCTGTTTCATCACATCAAAGTCACGACTGTGCCGAACTTAACGACACGGCATTCAAATTCCAACTTTTGAATGCACCAAAAGGTCTAGGCTACACGGCACTCACCGTTGGTGCCAAAATAGTCATCCTTATCCGTTAAGTCATGCTGGAAACCATAAGCAGGGAGCCATGCATGGGAGCCCGGTGGCTCAGGCCAATCCGAAATCCGGACCTCCTCCATTTGGACATCAACACAACACTGCACTCCACCGGCTAGTTCACACTGTTAGCACAATCATGCATGGACTACCTCTCCGTTCGTCCATTAGGTGGTCATTTAGGGCGATAACGGTTGGTTGTGCGGCTGTGCACGGGGCAGGTGTACTTTGTCCTTTCACAGAGACGCGCGCGCGCGGCGGGGAACGGCGGCTGACTGGCGCGCCGGCCGCGGTGGCGCGCGCGCTGCGATCTCTCCAACCGATATCTATTGCTGTAAAAAAACGCCAGACGCCATCGTGCCGCGCCTCAGCTGTGCTTTTGCCTGCTGCCCCTTGAACGGAAACTGAATCGACAAACGCGAAACTAGATTTACGGGCTGGGAACCAGTTGTATGCGTGCTTGGGCTCATTTGGTAACATCAAGAGGACATTCTTTTGCCTAAAGAGGTAACATTCGGAACCTGTACGGACAGATGTGTTGCAGACTTCTTACCTGTTGTGTTTATGTTTTAATGCACTTTTGGTTGTAACTGCAGTCTACTGATTCCAAGCCCTCTTCTTACTTAACCGCATATTAGATTCTTAATGACACCCACCAGCATCAGATATGGTTTACTTTCTTCATTGCCAAACTGTGAGTCATCAACAGTTCAAATCTACATAAGACTTCGGGGATCATATTCATGTCTGTTGTTACCATCTGGACCATGTTTCGGGTTTTGCAGTTTAGGTTAAAAACTTTTTGGTAGCCTATACCTTCCTTCTCCCAAATCTTGAGCAATGGTTTTTAAACTTTTTATGGCTTTGGGAGTTACTCTGTCAGGAGTGGCATTCGGTTGAGACAGCGTGTTTTGATTTACAAAGTAGTTAACATTACTGTTGATAATCATGACCAATCTTTCTGAAACATATTGATTGGGTTACATCAGCGGTGCAATAACATACCAAAGTAGTAACCTTTGACCGCTATTCAGACACAGCGCACAGTTATTCAAAACATTCTCTCCATTAACTGTATAACTGCCGAATTAATCGTCATACAGATCACGATTACCTTACTTACTATGAATTACAAAATTACAACACGCCATAGTAAACATAGAGAAAGTATGGCGGGGCATAGAAAAAGTGGTGCGTGAGTCTATGCCCAAATTAGATTAAGTATAGTGAAAAAACGGAATTGTAGATCACGTAGGAACGCTTTTACTGATAATAACAATTTCATACTTTTGATTGTAGATTTGAATCGTGAAATATTGAAATAGTTTCTATTATTAAAGTTTTTTCTTTTATTATTAGACATTTGGTGTTTAGTTTTCATTTTATTTGCAGATAGACAGTTACTACTGCATTAATGTTCGGAATATTGAGTCCTTGCATGAATTATTACATTATTTACAATAACATAAGATTTCTCTCCATCTCTCTCCCTCGCATATCATAACTTTCAAGCATCGAAAGTTTACAAAACAAAAGACACTTGAAGATGGTACGTCTTTCTTTAAGAGCTCTACGGTATTTCTAACAAGCCTTTTAGAAATTCATTCACATACATTATAATTCCCGATTGGACGCTGTCATTAGATAGACATTAAATGATTCACTATCAAGTTGTGTGATTATAAAAACAGCATTTCCATTGTAAAAGTTAATGTAAAAATAATGTGCGGAGTTTTCTTGCCTGTATTTTCTGCTGTTGATGGTAACGGCTTTTGAGCGATAAACCTACTACTAACTTTGACCTTTTATGAAAGTTCATGGTCCTAATTCTTTAGATTTTAGTAATGAGAATTTGGGCTTACCTATTCATGAGTATAACTGAAGTTATAATAGAGCAATACATTGATACTGTAGACGGTAATAGCCAAGCCAACACAAAAGATGAAATTCTACGAAGTTATTGATTTTGTCCTTAATTAAGTCCGGTAGGTGCACATAATGGCGATGGTAATGATATCTATGAATAGTGTACTATTTATCAAAGTGTGTAAGAACTATGATGTTATGAGCCAAGTGGTGAACGCGTCCGCTTCAAACAGAAATATTAAAGGTTACTGGGACACGAATGACGATGATAATAATTTGTGCAAAGTTTATTACGAGAAAATGTCAAACAAAATATGTAAAAGTAAAGACGACTCACGGGGTAGTAACAATTGCTAGTTAAAAGCTGAAAATCTACTTAGACAAAGCAAATACTTTGGTGAAATTAAATTGATAAATGATGTTGTTAATACAACAAAGATTTAAGATGGAAATATGTCATAAGCATGACATCACTGTATTAAGACACAGAAAGAAAATATTAGAACACCAATTATTTCTAAAGTTAACTTAATTAGACACAAAGCTATGCACCCAGAATTTCAGTCCATTTTTCACAAGCATCATTACAAAACATTTCAAAACGCGGAACTCGGTCATTTTCTTCTAACGTAACGTTGATAGCTCCTTATGTTCCCTTTACTGCGTAAAATAAAATATATTGAATGTAAGAATAAACAGCTATCTGGCGGAGCGCCAGTTTTCTAATATATTACCCTAGAACTTATTTTAGGGAATTCATATTATTACCAATATTGTGTAAATAAATTGGCTTTTGTTCTAGTATTTAGATCATTCGTAAACTGTTTCCACTTAATAGTGAATTCCTTCTCAGTCCGTTATAAATTTGGCACCAAATCTTTGCTCGTGCGTTGTATTTATCTTTTGTATTCCGCTGAACTGTTTACGTTTTCAATCAGGCTTGACTGAAATAGACTGTCAGTTTATGATTGATCACCGCGCGAAGCTATCGCGTTAAACTACTATTTGCTGCAATCACATGCCAATGCCGTTTGAACTATACGTCACAAATCTTATCTATTTTCGACCAATAGTTTATTTTGTTTTGTAGTTTAATTTCAGTTTTCATCTTATAGTTGTTTAGTGCTAATAGCATATAAGTCATTACATCGCTAACTTATGATAAGTAACTTACGCATAAATTTGGATATTTATGCGAATCTATTCTACTTTGAACTACACTACCCTAAATAAAACATCGTATAAGATTGGACACACCCATATGATAGGAATACGCTGATAAAAGTGACGTCACTCACACATTGTAATCTTATTCTGCAAATATTCAAATGGCAGGAAATGAACGAAAGAGAAACCAATAAACACTTCTTAAATCAAAACGCTACATATTCACTAATGTTTCGGAAGCGAATTAGCGATGAAACTAGCTATTACAATGATGCATTACGTTCCCACACAATGGTTACTGGCTCGCCGCCAACGTAACCGACAAGTATTTTGTGGTATGTTTGTTTCGAATTAGTTCAAAACAAACGTTCATTCAACAAACTTTTATTGGACGAAGAGACTGAAGGCTGAAGGTTTCATGTTTCCGGTTGAAATTGTATCGGAACCGGATCCAAGATGCCGTCGTATAGTCCTAAAGTTCGTTTTTTAATTCCGGAGACTGAATTGACAGGCACGAAACGTCAAATTTGGAAATAATGTTCTCAAAATTGGCAAGTTTGATATTTGTGCCTGTCAATTTAGTCTCCGCCTCTCCGGGATTAAAAAACGAACTATACCTATAGTTTAACACGAGCGTAGTTTCATTATTCATATCTACAAAATTCGTTGCTTCTTCTTCTGTCTGCACTTATCCCAAAATGCAAAATGTTTTCTTCTTCCCTATCAGCCATTAATTTACTCGCTTTTTATTCATGTCATCTCTCACACAATCCATCCATCTTTTTTTTGGTGGGAGATCTTCCTTTTCATCCATCAATTCTATTCATCACTCTTTTAGTTACATGTTTTTCGTCCCTCCTCATCATAAGCCCATACCAAGATAATCTGATCTCTTGCAAATTTCTGAGCATTGATACCTAAATCCAATACATAACAGTCTGTCTTATCACGCGAATTGGAAAAATCTGCTTAAATAAAGGCTTTATTTAATTAATAAGGCAGGTTATTTGTACCTACTTAGTTCGATTTTCCTACAAAGCACGTTTAATCAGCTTTATCCCATCATGAATTGAGGACAGAAAATTACAAAAGTGCTGGGTGATTATGGCATAAAGCAAAAATAAAATTCGATAAAAATATTTAAAAAGTCTTTATAAGTAAACAAGACTTTTTTGTTACTTACTTTCTATTGGACCATGAATGCAACTAGTACAATCACACGAAAATAAAATTCTTCACATATACGAGTATGTATACATAAGATATACAAGTTTTTCAAGAAGTTTTGGTTCAAGAAGGTTTATTTTTTGTAATTTCCATCCCTCTATTAACATCTGAACCACATTTGGCATCTACTAGACCTTCACTAAATGTGGGTTCAATACCAATACCACTTTATAGTACTAGATTTCTCGATTCATAACAAAGATTATATTAACGTTCAAAGTTAGTACATACTTAACCGCGAGTTCTGGGCTTAAAATATCATAATTCTGCATAAGTCAAAACGAGTTGGGCCATCGGGACAACTCTACAATAACCTAACCCCACTTGACTGCCTGCGCGGGATGGTACTGCCTCATAAATATGTAATATCACAGCAACGGTCCTATTTTTTGCAGTCATCTTGACTACAATATTGCAGAAAGCAACACGTTACCTAACTATTCGCTGGAACCGAGTTAAAGTTAAACCGCAGTAAGGAAATAATGTAGGCTTTGTCGATTAAGTCTTATTTATAAGATTGTGTTGCAGATAAGGAGTGTTCTGTTTGTAACCGGAGAATAACTCGTAGTTAGTTTAAAAATATTAGAACTGTTTTTTCAACATATTTGATAACACCATCTTCGTAGATCATAAATAAATTTAAAAAAAAAAGCTTCGAACCAATAAAAACGGGGGTTACCTTTGTTGTCTTTGTTGGTTGGTGTGCTTTAATTGTTCTGAGAATTTTATTTATCTATCTACCAGTGGTGTAGGGTGAAGTTTCTTAAAAGGGAAGCCGGACCAAAAAATGCTTACCTTGCTCAAGTGTGATGCGTGATTTCCAGTAACTACACGTTTCGAAAGGGAAGCCGATAGGAATCGAGTTGTATGGAGCCTTCGCCACTGCTATCTACAGTATCTACTACTACAATCTATTCTATCTACTACTTACTGGCAATTTTTACGGACCCATTTGATTTATTGTCTTTGATTTGGCTATTGTTATTATCAGATAAAAAATAATTAATCATGCCTTTTAGAAAAAGGTCGAGTCTTTCACGAGACTCCGAGGCTTCTAAAATGCAAAGGTTAGCTCGATCCCTCGACACTCTGTAGAAAACTAAGTTACGTGAGCGAAGCCGTGGGCCCAGCTAGTTTTAATTAAATGCCTTTTTTCAGCTTGCATTGTTCCGGCGTCAACTGGAGTAAACCCACAAATGTGCAGCATTACCGGTAAGCCTAGAAACGCTGCGGTCGCGAATCACGCGGGAAAGTTACACGATCTTATTCTGATGTGCTTGTGCTTACTTCCATTAACATTTTGTCTGTTTTTTGCTCCACATAAGTTTTACTTCAACTGTGTATCTACGTAAAAGATGAAGGGAAGTTAAAGATAACTTATGTTAATTAAAGATACATGCTGGGTGTTATCCGTCTTTTACACGTACGCAGAGAATAAAAAAAATGGCGAATACATACTTTATGAAGAGAACATGTATATCTTTAAAACAATTGTTTTATATGTATGGGAAAGTGGGGTAGAACCGGGACGCTAAGGCAAAAATTCAATAAAACACAAGTTTGAAGAAAATTCAATCAATTTTAATAGGCTTTATTTAGTTTAGTTTATAAATCACATATTTAGCACTTGAGATCACTTTATTCTTAATTCTAAATAAATAACAAAAAATAATTAATATTTAAAAGTTATGTTTTTATGGTTTTGCCCCACCCCTTGTCCAAAACCGGGTACACCCAAATCTTATACCCGATTTTGGCCCTTAACAGTGGTAGAAATGAAACTCATTCAGACCTTCGGGTTCCCAACACGTACAGCCTTCATGGGCCCAGTTCTTACATTTAAGACATTGCGCCATGCATCGCTCCTCCGCGAGTGTATAGATACACTTGTTAATTCCAAAGAATATTAGATCAATTGACCATAAAAGCGTTTTTGTTATTTATTGTTGTCAAGCACGCACCGACGCTATTGAAAGTTTGTTGACAAACTGATCAGGGTGGCCAAAAGCAGCTAGGGAACGCGCGCCTTTTGAAACATGTAAGAGGCTATACTGCCTTTGCCTTGTCCCGGTTTTACCTCCATACCCGGTTTTGGACTAATCTCCCCTATAATATAATGTTCTTTATGTTGTTTGTTGTTTTAATAGGGCTCGTGGCTAATTAACAACCGCGTGGATCATACGATTTGCGAGGTTAAGCTGCGCTTGCCGCGGTCAGTCCGTGGATGGGTGACCGTCCGTTAAACATCGAGACCTCTCCGTGCCTCGGAGAGTATGTTAAACTGTCGCTCCCGGGTGTCATACGAATATCCATGACAGAACCCCAAGAGTCTGACATATGGTCTATACTTAGGATATCGGCAATTCGGCATTGCCCAGTAAGTGGGTTGCGGAGGTCTAATGGCAGTCGCTCCGTTTATAATGCTGGTATTCAGCCACATCTTGTTAGAGTGGAAGCTGACCCCACCACAGTTGGGAACAGGCTAGGAAGAAGATATAAATAGTGTTCATTACGTATTAAAAATAAATAACTATTTTGCTTCACACAATTTTTTCAATTTCAATTTCTTTATTGCATTCCATAATGTCAAATACAGGTGGTAGGCTTAAGATTATAGGATCAATTATGGACCCTGTCGGGCACAGCATAGTGTAGTAGAAGAGAGGAAGAGCACTTATTTGTTTAATAACAATTTAATATTAAATTTTTATTCATTGTTTCTAACTAAACTATATTTAACTGCAATTCGATATTTTATTTATTTAGAGATTATCTATTTCTTTTTTATTATTTTGACTAAATGTTTTGTTTATTTTTTTGCACTAATACTAGTATTTGTTAATTGTACCTACTTAATTATTTACTATTTTTATGTACCTATTTATTATTTATTTAATTTATTGCACTATTCATTATTTATTTATTTACACAACTTGTATCATAACTTGTTTTTAGGTGTGAATGAGGTTTTCTGCAATCGATAAATGACACATCTGGGGGCTAATAAGGCCGCGTTTGGTTCAATATTATTTCGTTTCATACTTGTAAACATAAAACTGCAAGTGAACTGCACTTCCAGTCGCAACTGTCAAATGCAGCTTGAAGGCAATTAGGATGTAGTCAGTGCAACTGCGTGTTGACTGTATGTGCAGTCCTTTTGCAGTTATGTTCACGAATATGAAACGAAATGTTTCACCAGGTGCAGCGTAATTAGTCCCCCTGATCGCCGAAAAAGTTTTAGTTTTATCCCCGGTACGAGGTAGAATATAAAGCTTTCTGTCAGCCAGCATGTTGGGAATAGACGCATGTTGTATAAGTTTCAACAAAACCTAGCACGCTTGGTGGTAGAATCTATACGCTCAGCTTGGCTAGCTACCGCTCTCACATTAAAATCCGGCGCCAAACAGTTTGTGTTCCGTCCTATGTATGTGAGAACCAGAGGGGTGTAGGGGAATCTCTCTATAACTCTGTTACTTGGATTCGTGTACTCCATCTTAGACCTCGTCTGCGCTTACCAACAGATGCTATTAGGGTTAAACACGACCTAGTCACAGTATAATATATAAGCTAAAGCAGTACTTCAACTACCTACAATCGCCCGATTTGACACACTCACATAGACCCGCACTGAAACGAAACTTCCAAGGTATTTTCGGAATATAGTCCCATACAAAAGTGCATTATAATCAGTATACAGTGCGTGTCTATGTGAGTGTGTCATATCAGGCGATTATGGTGAGTTGAAGTACTGCTTTAGATTACCTATATGTCTACTGTCAAATTCAAATTCATTTAAATTCAAGTTCAATAATAGAAGAATAAAAAGTTTTTGCCGAGAATTCTAGCGACTTTAGTGTACTCAACTGATCGAAGTGAGACTTTAAACTGGTTCACTCATACAAAACAAACATCCACAATAGACACTGTATCTTTTACCAATCATATTAAGTTACAACTCTCTAATCCTTCACACATTTCCCCTAACCCGTGAACAAATAGTTAACGTATCACTTATCGAATACGTGTGGAATGTGACACTCAGAATAAGTCACTCAGCAACAATTTACGTCATGTCGTAAGGTTTCCGAGTGGCGGAAAAAACTCGCCAGCTAACGGGAAAATGAGGAAACTACTCCACTTTCGTTACGAAATCTAGCAAATCAGAATAAGTACACGTTTAATTAGCAATTATACACACGCGTGGGTATGGTAAGTATGTATCTGGTCGATTAAATGAGTATTTGAGTGCGTTAATCGATCAGATTTTAACGACGCACTTATTCGGTTTAAATGATGGTGTCGTAAATGTGTGTTGTGATTGTGAATACGAAATGTTATCGAAAATTGAAGGGTTATTTACAAAAACAGCATAACTTTTTTTTCGTTAAATTTTTCAATACAGACAAAAAGCTTCATAGCACTATTAATATTAAAGATAAAAATTTGAATTTAATTTATGTTAATGTTGAATATGTTACGAATTAAATTATGTATTAAGGTAAAGGCACCCAATTCCGAGGGGTTCTAAAAATGGCACCTTATTCCGATGTATTTAGAATAACGGCGTTTTCAAGCAATTTACAAGTTCTTTTTGTTTGCAAGATACATTAATCAATTAATAATTTATCTGTTTATGTTTATATGAGCAAAAGAGTGATTTGATGCTTTAACGTTTTAAAATAAACAGTAAGTTTGATGCTAGCAGCTGACTCGAACGCGCGCTCCATACATTTCGGACCTTATGCACGTGATTAATACGATTTGCTAAATAGTGTTTTGTATGATAATTTTATACTGTGTGAGTTTTTTTTAGGTCGAAATATTGGAAGGGTTATATTTTTTATTGAAAACAGTTAACATTTTAATATTTTCTTTACAAATTGAGGAGAAAATAAGTTTTTAAAATACCGCGGCATTAGGTGCCAAATCTTTTAGTTGGTTCCTAAATACCGATGTATACCACGGAAATGCAATTTAATAGACGTAGACTTTTTTTCAAATTTTGAAGGCAGATTTATGATTACGAACTTAATATTTTAGCTGTGATTACTTAAATAACCAATAGATATAAAAATCTATTTCCGAGGTACACTATGGCGTCGCATTTACTAATTCTAGCAGGTCAAAGATTGCCTGTTTAGGTACTTTATTAATTCGTTGTATGGAAAAGCCAAGTACAGAACATTAAGTTATTAATGTGTTCTGATATAATCCTGAGTGCGCTTTGTATATTCTTTCAAAGATATGGCAATTGAACATTAATTTATTTGTTTAATATTAAAAAATCTTTTACTTTTTATTACTCGGAATTAGAAATCTTGATTTAGTATTATAAAACGCTATTCCGATGTATTTAAGTCGGAATAAGGTTATATTAGTACCTAATTCCGTGGTATTGGCACACGTTAAATACAGAGTGTTCATTATCTTACGCAGCTTGTTCAAAACTTTAGTATTGTTTTAGTAACTGCAAGAATATAAATTTGCCCTTTAAAATAACTTTCATATTCCGATATACTCAGATATAGTTATACTTACCTATATATTATATACTTGTAATAAAATTAAAAAAAAATGTTTTATTATTATAATTGTTTTATTGTAGGAGAATGAAGCCAAGAAAAATGTACATGGAAGAGGATCTCCAAAACGCTATTACAGCAATTCATAATGGCAGTAGTGTTTATAAAGTTTCTCGACAGTACAATATTCCCGTATTCCTATCTAAGTAAATTACATATTGTGTACCATATTAATAATCATGTAAGACAGAGTCTGAGACTGATCCAAAACCTATACATAGATAGAGAAGATAATAAATAGACTTGATTTTTTGAACATCATGTATCATTCTCCCCACCTCCTTTCCTTTGTATTTTGTACACTCGGAATTAGGAACCAAATGCATCGGAATTAGGATTTTTAAATCGGAATTAGGTGCTTCGGACTTCTTCACATTTTTAAATAATTTGACATTATTAATAAACTTTTATTGTCAAACTGTGAGTATATTTCAAAAATAAGATATATAACACGTCTAATAAAAATAGCCAATTCTACAGAAAGGTATATTAAATACCTAATTTTTAATGTTCTTTCAAGTTATGGTGAAAACACCGCGGAATTAGGTGCCTTTACCTTATTTTAATCTTAAATCCTTCACATTACTGTAAACTATTTATGAGAACACTTAGGATAGAAAAGGATGAAAATTCCAGTTATGCTGTTTTTGTACTTAAATAACCCTTCAATTGCTTTCTTAGTTAGCATCATACTTGTTACGAGTGGGCGGTATGCTAAATGGTGTAATTAGCACCAAAAGTCGGCTTTGTTTGAAGTCTTTGTAATAACGATGTTTTCATGTAGTTGTGGTCTCAATTGTATATTGATAGTGACGATGTGACAAATTGGTATTTTTAGGAAAACACCGTCATTTGATTACTGATTTAAAATAGAACCTAAAGCAGCTGATTTTTAGAGTTCCGTACCAAAAAGAAATCCTTAGTTTGCGACTTCATCCATCCATTTGTATCTGTCTGTTGCTTATTTCAGAAACTACTAATGCTATCGACTTGGGAATATAAAAATAATGCTTGCTACCTACTATAAGTACAGCAAGTGAAAAAAAATTAAAAATATTTTTATTTTTGATATTTTAGAATGGCTTCATTTGCACGTTATAAAATATATATTTTACGTCAAAGTTTTGACTTATGATGAAAAATTACTGTAAAAATAGTATCCCCCCCCCCTTTTCTCTGAAGTATGCAAACGATGTCTGTAACAATCACATTTTTTTAAAAATTAATTTGAAAAAGACTAACTTTTAATGCGCTTCCTTCCAAGTTACATATACGTACCCTCGGCCCGACTCGCAGTGCCGGTTTTTTTTATAACTAACCTATTATTATGTTTATGAATAATATGATGTAGTTTATTTACACTACTCTTTACTTCTTCACTCATCTGAAATCAAAATATTGATCCTACGTTGCTAGTTTCAACACTTTCATATTTAGCAATTATCAAAACCTCTCACCTGACACCTCTAAAAACATTAGACACAGAACAAATTGATACACGAAGCTCCGAACTATAACAGTATCAGAAAAATAAAAAGAACATTCATTTTCGTATGATTTATTTCTGCAATAAATATCTCACGTCAGTCGTTGAAATATTTCACGTCACAATATAAGAAATCGTAAATCATCGTTATAACAAAGTCGGGCCACTTTCACGAAGATAAGGTGCTCCGAAAATCACCAGCTTAACGTTTTGACATTTTGAGATAGATGATAAAACAATAGAAGAAACGTTTTCACTTCTGTCTTTTGTTAGCGATGGTTCTCGAAGGCTGACGTGGATGTAAGATCTGTATCTATATACAATGTTAGTCGGAAAGGGGGTACTAATCCGCGGGCCACTTAAAATATCACTGATGACGGTTTTAAAGCAAGTGTTAAAATTTAAAGTTTAAAAAAAAAAAAAAAAAAAAAAACAAAATTCTATAATTTTGATTTCCATGTAAAATAATTTTTATTTTAGTTTTTTCAAAAATTCTTCGTCACTAGGTACTTTAGTTACGAATTCAGAAAATGGAGCTTCTAATTCGTGATCCCAAATATGACCTAAAATGTATACACAGCTGATCATAGTTGAGGATAAATAGATTTTAACAAATTTTTTATGCAATTTTTGAACAGCTATTTCTCTTAAACTATTGACTTTTGGGGAAAGTGGTAGAACAAAAGTGACTCATTATTATGGGTACTTTAACACCCTTTCGGACTAGTACCTCCTTTCTGACTAACCTTGTACAGTTAACGAATTCGTCCACATGATCTACTACTGATGTAGACAGGCCCCGCACGGGATTTAGATTGATTAAAAATAAAAAATAAAATTATTATTTTTTCATGCGGCTTTGTTACCGATCGTATCTAAATCACCTAATAAGGATTCAGTAAAAAAATAAGAATTTTATTTTTTTGCAAAAAAAATGTTTTAATTGTGTGAACATTTGGATGCCACGCATAAATTAATGAAAACACGGCTACACGGCTGGCAGGCACGACTAACGCGATATCGCTCTTTGCAGTCAGATAACTCAAGGCTCTAAAATGACTCAGAAATAGAAAACCAAGATTATGTTTTTAATTTTTTTTAGTTGATTATCAAAAATTCCAGTAGATCACGTGGTTTGAAGAAATTACACAAATTCGTTAACACCCTGTATAATAATTGTGTTCTGCCTAGTCTTTTTCCAACTATGTTTGGGTCAGCTTCCAGTCTAACCAGATGCGGCTGAATGCCAGTATTGTACACGGAGCGACTGCCATTAGACCTCCGCAACCCAGTTACTGGGCAATGCCGATATCCTATCCTTCGGTCAGACTTTCGGGCTTCTGACTACCCGTAACAACTGTCATAACTGCAAAGATCGGAATAGGTAGAGTATATTTACCTAAACTTCGAGAAAGGAAGTAATATAGAGTGGATAATACCTCCTCTAAAATCCCGGAATAATGATAATGACGTTTTAATCCCGGGATTTAAAAATCACCAATTATTTATTGGACTTTATTTATAATTACAAATTATTTACTTGAAGAATCATATAACATTTTTTAGGGCTCCGTACTAAAAGTATTAAATTAAAGAGCTTTGTTTTACATATTACATACATTGTTTTACATTTTACATAGTACGGAACCCTAAAAAATGTTATATGATGTTTCAAATGATTAATTTGTAACTATAAATAAAATCCAATAATTAATTCGTTATTTTTAAATCCCGGGATTAAAACGTCATTATTATTATTGCGGGATTTTAGAGGAGGTATTCCACTCTATGTTACTTCCTTCCTCGAAGTTTAGGTAAATATACTCTACCTATTCCGATCTCTGGCCATAAGTAGGTATCAGTGGCGATGGGTGAATTTTCTTAAAAGGGAAGCGGAACAAAAAATGCTTACCTTGCTCAAGTGTGATGCGTGAATTCCAGTAACTACTCGTTTTGAAAGGGAAGCCGATAGGAATCGAGTTGTATGGAGCCTTCGCCACTGGTAGGTATTCGTATGTTACCCGGGACCGACGGTTTATCGTGCTCTCCGAGGCACGGAGGGGTCTCGATGTGTAACGAATGGTTACCCATCCACATACTGACCACGGCACGCGCAGCTTTTCCTTGCAAATCATATGATCCTCGTGGTTGTTAATTAGCCACGAGGCCCTCCATCTACTATAATGTGGTTGACTTAATTAAATGTTTCGTAATCTGTCCTACTAACGGCTTAGATAATATCTTGGTATTTTCTAACTATGCATATAACAGACAAAAGGCGACTGAGATTTCCAGGTCTTCGTATTGCAACAAAAGGAGATTCTAAATTCTTCAATACCGTTTTTGCAGATTTGGATTTGTTCACATTATCTGCTAATAAGCTCAGAATCTCTTTGATCCAATTGCTTTGGCCGTATTAATAAACAGCTCTTATTTGAGAGATATTTCTAAAGTGTCGTTTTAAAATGAAAAAGAGAAAAAAGAAGAGTATTTAAAAAAAAATTGACCTATTTGTGGAATTCTACTTTATGGTAGCTGCAGTTGGAATATCTCTCAAATAAGAGTTGTCTATTAATACGGGCCTAATTGAATCAGAACACGAACTCTGTACTGTTTTTACGGTATACCGTACTTTTTAATATACAATGTAGTTTTTATTATTTTTTTACTGTTATAATTTTCACTCAACACCTTTATTTAAATTTTACCGTTTAAGGTCACTCGTGTGCAAATAGTTCCTTTATAACATTATAGTATTTAAGATGTGGATAAACTCGTGAGCTGCTCATAATGTAATCTCTATTTTTTTATTGCTTGTATATTAAGCAATGTGTGTAGGTAACTGTTTGTTTTCTCAAATAAAATCAACAAATGTAGATACGCCTAGATTTGACAATTTATCAAAGACTTCTGATGTTCTTTTTTATTTTTTGTCTTGTTCGTGTTTGTTTGACCCTAGTCACACTGGATTGTAAGTGCAAACAGGGCCTAAGATGAAGCCCATGGATCTTAAGTAACACAAGGATTTAGAGGGATTTTCCTATACCCCTCTGCCTCTCACATACATGCGAAGTAACATAGTAAGAACCTCGACATAGTATCATGATTTGATCTGCCAGAATCTGTGTTTCCCGATAGCTATAACCTTGGACTTTTCAAATCTCGAGTGGATAGGTTACATCTAGGCAAGCGTCCACTATCGTCGGCTGCATCTTCACTTACCATCAGAAGAGACCGTGATAAACTTGAGCCTATCCTAATTAAATTAAGGAAACAATCTTCTGCATATAAAGCACTAGCTTTTGCCCGCGGCTTCGCTCGCGTTAGTTAAGCTCAAAAAAACTTTTAACACACTACTAATGTTTCTATAATAATTAATCTTGATTCGAAAGACACGTGCCGCCATCTATGAATGTTATTGTTGTTTTCCTCGGGAACAGTACTTTTTTTAGGGGTGAAAGGTACCCTATGTCCGTTTCTGTACACCTGACAACGTATATGCAAAATTTCAGGATGATCGGTTCAGTGGTTTAGGCGTGAAAAGGTAACAAACAAACAAACTTTCGCATTTTTAATATTAGTTAGGATTACTACTTTCATCCAGTATCCTAACTTCAGATTACTTTCATGAAATACAGATACAGATAAGAAAGTTGGGAGGTTAATAAAGGTTGCACAATTTCATAACAACCAGTAAATGTTGGAAAATTTTGATTTGATGTCATTAATTAGTTTGGTAATCAATAACTTTACACTATCTTATCATGAATACGTAAACAACCAAAAATAAGTTATTTGTCGGACAACATTCTCAATGACACTATAGGTACATACTTATTTTACTCGTATCAAAGTTGCAAAAAGGTCACACCTTAAGATCAGAATTCTTTGTATCCTTTCTACAATAAATGCAACAATTCAGATAGCAAAGGGTAAATTAATTAATACAGAGCATATGATAGCTGATCAGCTGCTTAAAGGAGACATTATTATAATGTACCTACTTACAGCAATGTATTTTAAAATGACATCCATTTGATGTGTAATTGTATTGTTATCCATGTTTAACGAACAAGTAATGTGCGACTCCTATAGAAACAACATATAAGTACCCATCATATGCACAGATTAATTTATTATTAGATTTGGAAGCAATGAATCCGAGTCACTAAATATAAATGATAGCATATATTCAAATAAAAAGTATTTTATAGACTATTTAATACTGCTCAAATAAAATTAATAAAACTTCTAGGTTTAAATAAAAAATACGGTGTTCATATTTATTGGAATTTAAAGTTTGAAGTACAAAACATCATAACCTATTTTGACTTGGGATAATATGATTATGGATATGGACAATAAGAATCTTAAGATGAGTATTCAAGTTTGAGCTTTTATCTAAACCAGACAAAAGCTATTTGAAGCTCTTAATCGCTGTAACTAGAGCCAGACTAATCCTAATGGCTTGACATGTCTAAAAGAGAAAGGACGTGTCCAAATAATTCGTTATAACTCCTTTATTATCTACCGATGACAGCTGTCGTCAGATAACTGGGAAAACAATGCACGACTCGAAAATATCGCAGTATCAAGATAAGGAGATAACGTTGAACGGGCGCTGGGTTCCGCATCCAAAATAAATTAGTTACACGCTGTATTTAACACTTTCTTACTTTTTCTGGGCTCTATTGTACACGTTGTGCATTCTTTTCGATCGATGTTTCATCCTGCATGGATCAAATCTTTAATTCCAAGTGCAGAATAAACTAAAACTGCAGTTTTCCTTTTTCAACGTGGCAATGCTTCTGCCCTCTGGACACGCTTCCAGACGATAGCGATGCGGAGGAATATTTTGATGCCATGTTTTATTTTACAATTATAGTCTAGGGTATAATTTTTCTTTATTTGTATATATATGGAGTTTTTTTTTCATTAGATTATTTTTTGTGGAAAAAGACACCTTTTTTCTAGATTGACTAGGCCTTGGGAATTAGAACTAGCAACAATAGTTAGTAGAATGAAAATTATATACTTTCCGTGTAAAACTAGCCAGTTTAGGGGACTCGTCTAGACAAGCTGGCTGGACTGACGGGAGGATTCAAAAAGTCGCTTACTATTCCGTAATATAAAGGGAATCCTAAAAATGTTGAGTATTCTGTTCAAATATGAAAGTGGTGATCCATTTTGATTAGCTAAAGTTAACGTAATACATAGTTTAGTGAAAGTAATTCTTTGTGTTGTTACTTTAATAAAGCGTTTTATGAATACGGTTTAAATATTCAGTTGCCGGATATTCGAGAAACCTTAACAAAAACTTATCATCCCAAAAGAATGCAGACGTTTAAAACTCCAATTATGACAATGAAAACCCAAATTATATCACAGCCATCAAGCAACGAGATAAGAATAAAAACAATTTGAAACTACTTAATGTTAAACACCAAGGAAAATAACGATTTATTAAAAAAAAATACCTGATTCGAATATTCACCCTCCCACGGGTGGGAGGGTGAATATTCAAGATTCAAGGGGTTGATATTATCATAGTCATCGACGTTATGAATCGACAATTGTATTTAAAACGAACCACTTGGAGCACACACAATACCATTAATGTCGGGAACTTCGTGGAGTGAGCGCCATCTGTTGTCCGCCACCTAACTAACCATGACGTCAACATCGGACCACCACTGCCCGTTGGAGGGAGGAGACCGACTCGCTCGGTGCGCCCGGAGGATTGCTTCTTGGACCGTACGATGGAACACTCGTCTAGAGTATTCTGTGTAGATCAGCTGAAGAAGTCTGACCTTTTATATCTAACTAGCTTGTCCTTATTTTATGATCTTGTAATAATTAACTAAAGTATTATATTGTGATCTAGTTCATGTTACTAACACTAACCCAAATACAAGTACTCTCAGTGGTGGAGAGTCTATGTTGGTTTTATTTACTACATTTGCCTTGCTCACAATCCTGACATACCAATATTAGCGATAACTGCAATGATAGAATCACTCCTTAACGATTAAATTGTAGTGTCGCTAACATTAAATACAGGTTTTTTTATCGGTTATTTCTCTTTTTGTTATTATGGAAGCCTCATAGGTACCTCCTGATATGTCGACATCAGGGAACCGCTATACAATTCCACAGGCACGGACTCCCACAACAGAAGGATCAATGTCGCTCCCAATCAACCTCCTCCAAAGAAAGCATCAGCCGCTCACAAATCTGCAGGATATGCATCGCTAAGAAGGGCCGACAGAAAGTTCATTTCATTTCTAGCCTGCGTCATCCCACTGCTGGGCAAAGGCCTCTCCCCATGACTTCCAATTTCTTTGATCCAGAGCCAAAGTGGACCACTGGTCATTGGTTTTGTCTAGCTCGTCCCGCCATCTCCTTCGAGGTCTGCCGCGACGCCTTCTGGCTGTGTTAGGGCTCCATAAAGTGGTTATTTTGGCCCACAGCTCATTGGGCATGCGGCACACGTGGCCGGCCCAGGCCCACTTCAGGTTAGCGGCTTTTTGAGCAACGTCAGCAATTTGTGTTTTGGAGCGCAGTGTGGTGTTGCGTAATGTATTATTAATGACTAGCTTTCGCCTGCAGCTTCGCTTGCATGAAATTTTGAACCCGTTAAGTTACGATTTTCCATACAAACTTTCATCCCCTATTTAACTCCCTTAGGGGTTGCATTTCGAAAAATCCCTTCTTAGTGGATGCCTACGTTACAAAAGAAACCTACTGTCAAAATTTCAAGTTTCTAACCCCAGCGGTTTAGGCTGTGCGTTGATAGATCAATCAGTCAGTCAGTCAGCTTCTCCTTTTATATGTAGATGACTAACCAATGTTCGATTCTTCAACCCTCAAAACAAGAGGAAGAACAGGAAAAATCCATTTTAATTAAATTTTTCTTATCAAAATCTTCCTTCATCAATTATTCCAAGTAGTCGCATGACGCATTATTTTTATTCTGATGTCATTTATGACACTTTCTTTATCACTGTCACGTTGTTGCAGCACGAGGCGTCAAGCGTGGCTGATCAGCTGATGTACCGAATTCCTACTGATGTCACAGTTTCACATGGCTCTAAATGAACAGGGATGGCGGTATCCACGTTCATTTAGAGCCATGTCGGACTCTACTAGGCATATCGGGGCAAATCTACTTACGGTTGTAGTTGCGGATTAGCAATTTTTAGAGGTCAAACCTACAGATAGGGGGTGTGTAGCCTGTGTACTCTTCGGTACAACATAACTACAGACATCTTATACATAGTTATTCGGAAAAGGGGTACGAATCCAAAAGGATGATAAAGTACCCATAATAATGAGTAACTTTTGTCCTACAACTTTCCCCAAAAGGCAATAGTTTTCATAAAAAGTTCACTAAAATCTATCTATCATCAGTTATGACCAGCTAGGTTTACATTTTAGATCACATTTGGGATCACGAATTAGTTGCTCCATTTTCTGAATTCGTTACTAAAGAAGGTCTGAAGAATTTTTGAAAAAACTTTGAACTTTGAATTTTGAAATTTTAACACTTACTTTAAAACAGTCATCACCATCAGTGATAATTTAAGTGGCCCCCGGATTAGTACCCCTTCCCGACTGACCAGGTACGAGTATATCCAAAAGGACCGGCTACGACTATCAGAGTGTTGGTATATAAACATTGATTAACCGGTTGCCTACCGCCCGTCGTCCCAGGACGACACTTAATTGTCTTATCTATTGTGTCTATAATTACCGTGCTTGAGGTTTTAAGGCTATTTTTAAAACGCCTAACTGTATATTTAATTTATGATGCCTGTCTGTGACCAATACTGGTCGCACGCCTGTTAATACTAGAAATGTTTATCAAACGCGGTTAATGGTAAGCCGCGTATTCATTAGCCGACAAATGTTTCGGACACGTCCGAGCCAGACATGTCCAACGGCAATCGGGCGACGTCGTCAGAAACCTGGTTCCGCGACATTTTCGTGTCATGACTAGTCGCTAGACATGTCACGCGATGTCACCGGACAACATTGGAGGCGACGTGTGTCGCCACGGCACGGTACGACACGGCACGGCACGGCAAGACCTCCTCTGAGAATAAAGTTTTTTTTAAATATTTTTTTTACCCATCATATACAAGCTTTGTTTTAGTATATACTAAACCTGAAACTATTTTCTTCAGAATCACTAGGAAAATCTATTGACATTTTTTTTACACCACATTTTTTTTTCATTATTTTCAATTTTGTTTCAGTAGGTTTCTACTCATAAAAGTTGACGGGAATAGACACCTTGAGGCTTGAGATGGTCCGCTCGGTCAGTTTCCGTGTATTAGACAACCCCTGCATAGCACATCTCAGGCATTTCACACTTTACTCGGGAACTTAACGCAGCATAAACCACGGTGTACTTGGAGATTTATTAAAAAAACACATGTTCAGGCAGTTCTGATGAAAATCTTGTTGGGGTGTCTCGGTTTTTGTATATACTAAAAATAATGTTCTATAAAAACTGTTAGATATGAGAGTAACAGGGACAAGTGAAACGACTGCTTGCAAAATGCACACTGATTTATTTGTAACGAGGCGAATACTTAATAGCATGGACGCAGCCACGCACACATACACAACATCTCCTCCCCCATATAACACTGATAACAATATCGAACAAATCATAAAAATCTCTTGTAATCAACTCTAGGGATTTGGCGTAGTGACATGCCGGAGCAAGGATTATGCCTCTGGATATGTTGTTCATCGTTTGGCGCTGAATCATCGATGCTTTCCGACAAAGCCTCTTGGAACTCCTCTGAGTCATCGTTCTGAGTAGGAGGTGTAGACTGTCCGGCCGTCTCAACGACTGAAGATGATGAAGGCTGTGGAGGGCTATTAACATTCTGAGTGGTTGTCGTTGTTTCCTTAGATTCAGACACTCTTTCACCTTCCTCCTTCCCTGGTAGCTTGGGTCCCGTCGAGTCCGACAACTCCTGTACATCACTATCGCAATCCCAGAAAATATCATCATCTAGATTTATCCCTTTATATAAAACTAATTGATTTTTATGTTTTCTTACATTTACCAATGAATAAACATCTTTAACTAGATATAACACTTGGCCCATTCGCTGCACAATAGTACCTCTGTTCCAAACACACTTATTATTAACAATGTTCTTATATAAGACGTTATCACCAACAGAAAATGTTTGGTTATTTTTACCACCATACGACTCAATCTGCGAACACTGTTTATTTTTCACCACGTTAGATACGTTCGATGAAGATGATGATGTCATTAATTTTGGATTGAATAGGTCTAAGCGTGACCTAAGATTTTTACCGTATACTAACTGAGCCGGTGACAATCCTGTAGTACTGTGAATAGAGTTTCTATAATCGAAAAGGTACTTTAATAAATTTAATTTGCTTTCCCGAACATTGCTATTAGATAAAATACACGACTTAATTCCCTTTTTTACAATTTTAACATAACTTTCAGCTTGGCCGTTACTAGCCGGATGATAGCTTGGTGAAGTAACATGTGATATACCGTTAGAATTGCAAAACTTTTTGAACTCTTGTGAAACGAAAGCAGTGCCATTGTCACTAACTATTGTTCGCGGTAATCCAAACCTAGACATAAAATCATATAGTTTATCGATCACTGCTACCGAGGTTGATGTGCTTATCATGTCATAAACCTCCACCCATTTTGTGTGAGCGTCGACAACCACTAAAAACATATGTCCGTGAATAGGGCCTAGAAAGTCGATATGTATTCTATAGAAAGGACTCGGAGGGTACTCCCACGGTGTAAGCGGCGCGCGGGGAGGGGATGAGCGTAATTGTGTACACACATAACACGAGCCTATCATTTTTTCCAAGGCATCGTCTATGCCTGGAAACCACATTCGACCCCTCGCGGCCGCTTTTGTTTTAACAATACCCAAATGAGAATTATGTAATTCCGACATAACTCTGTACCTCAGCTTTTCCGGTAAAATTACTTTGTGACCCCGCATAAGACACCCGCTTTCGAAAGAAAGTTGTAACCTACAGCAAAAATATGGTTTTAGGCTTATATCTGTAACTTTTTTCGGCCATCCATTTATTACATATTTAACTACATTGTTTAAAACTGCATCTTTACTCGTTTCTTCGCGTAATTCTGTAAGTGTCACCGGTAGACTTCCGTCTATCACGAAGTTTACATATGCAGCGCGCTCGATGGACACCGGCAACTCAAATGAGTCATCCCACGATGCGACGCCGCCGGCGGCGCAGGCAAATGGCTTCGCCCCACTCTCGCCTTGACTCAACGGTGCCTCCGGCAGACTGGCCCGCGATAAGTAATCCGCACAATTGTTATTACTACGTACATATTCTATTGTGTAATTATAACCACTGAGAAATAAAGCGTATCTCTGGAGCCTATTTGCTGATACTTCTGGAATACCTTTATACGGCCCAAAAATTGAAATTAAAGGCTTGTGGTCTGTCCTCAAAACGAATGGATCAGACCTGGCATATAAATACTGGTGGAACCGCCGTATACCAAAAATAATAGCAGTGGCTTCCTTCTGTATTTGAGCGTAATTTTTCTCTGCCGCGTTAAGAGTGCGAGACGCGAACGATATAGGACGTTCGGAACCATCAGTTTCTATCTGTGACAACACGGCTCCCAAGCCAGTTGGAGATGCATCGACAGTTAGAATTAGTTTTGCATTAGGATTAAAATGAGTTAAGACTTGGTCCGAAGCAAAAATTTCTTTTATTTTGTTAAAACATTTACTATGTAACTGGCTCCAACTCCATTTTACCCCTTTCTTTAATAGGTCATATAACGGGCTTAAAATACTTGAAGCACTTTTTACAAAATTTCTATAATAATTCACTAATCCCAAAAATGACTGCAGTTTATTTACATTTGTGGGCACTGGTGCTTCAATTATAGCTTTTACTTTTTCCGGAGTCTTTTTAAGACCATGTTTATCTATTTTATAACCTAGATAATTTATATCATTTTTAAAAAACTCACATTTTTCCTTTTGCAAAACTAATCCTGCATCTTGTAATCTCCCGAGTACCGCTTTAAGTCTTTGCAAATGTATGTCCTTGGTGGGACCTGTTATGAGGACATCATCTAGTAGACACAGAACGCCTTCCATATTAGAAAGGATACACTCCATTGCTTTCTGAAAAATAGATGGTGCGCTAGATAACCCGAACACCATACGAGTATATTTATACAGTCCCCGGTGCGTATTAATGCAAGTAATATTTTGGGAGTCCTCATCTAATACAAACTGGTTGTAAGCCATTGACAAATCAATTTTTGAAAATTGTTGTCCCCCATATAATTTGCTAAACAGTTCGTGAACCGTCGGCAGAGGATACTGCTCCACAATCAGCTGTTTGTTTATACTAACCGAGTAGTCAACACACAACCTAACTGTGCCGTTGCGCTTTAACACGGGCACAATAGGTGACGCATATTCCGCATGTTCAACCGGTTTTAATACACCTAACTCAACTAAACGATCAATCTCATTGTTTACTTTGTCTTTTAAAGCGAACGCGATAGGTCGCGCTTTAAAAAACACTGGTATGGAACCGGGCTTAATTTGCAGTTTAACTTTATATTTATTAAACGCTCCTAATTTGTCAGAAAAAACATCTGGAAACTGTGATTTCAATTCTCCTAAAATGTTATCTGTATTTTGTAAATACTTACAAGGTAACAATTCTAATTTAAAACTCGAAATAAAATCTCGACCAAGTAGCGGCGGTCCAGTCCCATTGTTTACTACGTAAACAATAAGTTCATGTGTTTGTCCAGAATATGTAACGGGTAATCGCGTTACTCCAGCACATCTTATTTTGTTACCGACATACGTATACAATTGTTTCTTAGTCGGTGACAATGGCATACTTGAAAAATATCTACTGTATGTACTAAGAGATATTACAGTGACCGCTGACCCACTATCAATTTCAAATTTCAAATCAAACCCTAAGATTGTCACCGTTTCAATCATCGGTTCGCCATTTCTACAAATGATTTTAAAAAGCTTACCATCATCATCTTCATTCACGTCATTTGTGGCAATGTAATTTACTTTTTTACACATTCTTTGAAGATGACCCGTCATGTTACATTTTTTACATTTGTATTTTGCGAAACGACACGTAGAAGACGTATGATTTGAACGACCGCACACCGAACACTTTTCCAGCGACCCCGCGTTTTTCGTTGTTGCCTGCTTAATCCTAAACAACTGCTGCTCTTGCTGTTGCTGCCCCGTGAGATGCACGGTGGCAGCCGCTCCGGCGCGTGCGCTTCGTAACGTCTCCGCTAACTCGATCGCCTTGGCCAGCGTCAGTTCTGTCAGGTCTTGAGCAAACAGCTTGTCTCGCTCCCGTCCTGGCAACATCGCCATAACAAATCGGTCGCGCAGCGCTTCCTCCACATTGCTGAACCCGCAGTGAGCGGTCAGCCCGCGAAGTCTCGCCGCCCATTGCGTCGGTGTTTCGCCAGTTTGCTGTGATGCTGCATAAAAATTGCATCGCTCACCAAACCCGCATCGCTTCGGTGTAAAATGGTTATCCAATAACAGTAATACGTCTTCGTATGGCACTTCTTGAAGCTCCTTCGGTAAAGCGAGATCCGAAGCGAGTTTGTAGGTGCCGTCCGTGAGTGCGCTCAGCAGTATCGCACGTCTTTTTGTTCCTGTCACATCAGTGACTCCAGTAATGTCGTTTGCTATAAACCACTGTGCTAGCCGACTCTTATAAGTTTTCCAAGAGTGCGCAGTATGGTCAAACGTAGATAAAATTCCGAATTGTTGAACCGACATTATTTATTTTAATTTGTGGGTACTCGTCGCCAATGTTAGATATGAGAGTAACAGGGACAAGTGAAACGACTGCTTGCAAAATGCACACTGATTTATTTGTAACGAGGCGAATACTTAATAGCATGGACGCAGCCACGCACACATACACAATTGAAAAAATACAATTCGGATGATCCACTTGGGCGTCCTTAAAACATAATTTCAATATCTTATCGAGTTCTCGTGATGTCGTGACGGGCGGCAGTATAAATTTCAATCATCTGCTGTTTTTATCGATGATCTCATTTCAACAGGTGCCTTATGCCTATTGAGCGATGCAGTTAGGCGCTTTCGTGAATAGTCGGCCTTATTCTGTGTGCCACTTTGAACTCTAATTACTTGCACGTTTATATTTTGATGGCAACAGAACACTTTTCCAGCGACCCCGCGTTTTTCGTTGTTGCCTGCTTAATCCTAAACAACTGCTGCTCTTGCTGTTGCTGCCCCGTGAGATGCACGGTGGCAGCCGCTCCGGCGCGTGCGCTTCGTAACGTCTCCGCTAACTCGATCGCCTTGGCCAGCGTCAGTTCTGTCAGGTCTTGAGCAAACAGCTTGTCTCGCTCCCGTCCTGGCAACATCGCCATAACAAATCGGTCGCGCAGCGCTTCCTCCACATTGCTGAACCCGCAGTGAGCGGTCAGCCCGCGAAGTCTCGCCGCCCATTGCGTCGGTGTTTCGCCAGTTTGCTGTGATGCTGCATAAAAATTGCATCGCTCACCAAACCCGCATCGCTTCGGTGTAAAATGGTTATCCAATAACAGTAATACGTCTTCGTATGGCACTTCTTGAAGCTCCTTCGGTAAAGCGAGATCCGAAGCGAGTTTGTAGGTGCCGTCCGTGAGTGCGCTCAGCAGTATCGCACGTCTTTTTGTTCCTGTCACATCAGTGACTCCAGTAATGTCGTTTGCTATAAACCACTGTGCTAGCCGACTCTTATAAGTTTTCCAAGAGTGCGCAGTATGGTCAAACGTAGATAAAATTCCGAATTGTTGAACCGACATTATTTATTTTAATTTGTGGGTACTCGTCGCCAATGTTAGATATGAGAGTAACAGGGACAAGTGAAACGACTGCTTGCAAAATGCACACTGATTTATTTGTAACGAGGCGAATACTTAATAGCATGGACGCAGCCACGCACGCGTACACAATTGAAAAAATACAATTCGGATGATCCACTTGGGCGTCCTTAAAACATAATTTCAATATCTTATCGAGTTCTCGTGATGTCGTGACGGGCGGCAGTATAAATTTCAATCATCTGCTGTTTTTATCGATGATCTCATTTCAACAGGTGCCTTATGCCTATTGAGCGATGCAGTTAGGCGCTTTCGTGAATAGTCGGCCTTATTCTGTGTGCCACTTTGAACTCTAATTACTTGCACGTTTATATTTTGATGGCAACAGACAATTTTCAGCACGATTTACGACGAGAATCAATAAATTCGTCGTCATCTTCTGGTGCCTCTACAATTACTGAAGGTTGGCCATCAACTCTGAATATTTCTTCTTGTACCTTACGAGATGGAACAGCTCAGCAGCACTCGTGACTCTGGTCCACTCGTTAATATTCCTCAACCAAGCCTTTTTTTCGGACAACACTGCGTTTTCCCGCTACTTTACCCATCCCGGTACAAAAAATAAAAATCTGATGGAATTATTTATGAGCTAAGTACCTTTAGACATCATATCTCTTCACACATCACCAGACCACACCAGCCCCGTGACTCAGAATACTTCGATAAGTCAGTTGCCGAACGATTCGGTTATTATCTAATTTTCTCTTGTTAAAGTCAGGAGTTGTAAACAAAACGAGATAACAATCTGAATCGTGAATTGACTCATAAAAAAAACAAACACGACTACGGAAAAAAACTAATTGTAAACATACATAGCCAGTGAGATTCATAACCCTTTCTCTCTGCTGTAGTCGGGTAAAAACTTTCTGAATCAGGGGCCCAATTCTCCTAAAATAAATTGTTGCCAAACGCAATCGAACCACAACCGTCAGTCAATTTTTGTTTTCGAAAACTTTCAAAATTATTGATTTTGTTTTTTGTGTCAAACAATTCGACAGCTTTTGAAATTGAGAATTGTCTGAATGAACGGTTCGGCCTTGGTTCGGTTGTGATTTATCAAGATTTATTTTAGGAGAGGGCGTAAGGCACAGCTGAACATGGTTATCTTCCAAATTGTCCACATCACTGGGTTCTCAGCATTCTGCATAAAGTTGACAATAGCTATCTTTCCCTTTAAAAAATGAAGAAAGGTAAAAAGATGCTATTATAATTCCTTATCGCAATAAAAAACGGTTTATTTAAAAGAGACGTATAGTATAATAAAATACGCGTGAAAAGCGTGCACTACTAACGATAAAAAGAGCGAGAAATCTTGATACCGTTCGCACTAGCATTAGCAGCACAATACTTTACCTATACGAGTACCTAGCTAGCTAGCTACTACTAATGCTACTATAATGTGTTTAGAAATTAAAATTATGAATAATGGGCTTGGAGATTAGAGCGTATACGTAATAATATGGAATTTATTATGGACTTAGAGGAGTTAGCATGTAGTTTAACTGCGTAGACTAATGTTATCCATAATCCTACTCATAATATTACTTATAAATATGAAAATTGTGAAGATGGATGAATGGATGTTTGTTCCCAATTACACATAAACGACTGAACGGTTTTGGATGAAAATTGGTATAGAGATAGACTATGTCCTGGATTAATTTAAATATAGAATACTTTTTATGACTATTTCGTTGGTCTAGTATTAGTAAGCGCAACTGCTGAGCGTGAAGTCCTGGGTTCGAACCCCAGGTCTGGCAAAGTATTATTGGATTTTTCCGTGAGGAATTTCTTAGTAGCAGCCCGGAGTCTGAATTTATACCCAGATGATAGCAATAGGCTCGCCCCGTATTACATAGGACTTAAAAATACGGCGAAATGAGGGTGTACTATATACTCTGCCCAACCCTTCGGGGACTACAGACGTAATTTTATGTATGATACTTTGTCACGCTTAGCGGATTAAGGGTGGCTTGAGGAGTCAACCCTTAACGAGCATGTGCACATAAAATCAGAATCTAGCAAGAAGCAGGTTAGCAGGAGTGTACTTTCATAATTTATTAAGGAAAACACTTTTAACCATACAATAATATATTTTATAATAGTTACAAAATTAGACTAGTTTACAGGGCGTGTTCTTTAGACAACACGATACGAGGAGTCCAGGGTCTTCAGGTGTAGAAGGTAGTACTTAACTAGCGGCTGCTGAGGCGCGAGAGAGGTCGAAGTGCAGCGTGCCGGCCCTTTTATAGGCGCACCCCGCTAGTCGCCACCACTGCACCGTCACAACTTTTATCTGGGTACGTGAAGTAGTTCTCTTATAATGCGAAGGAAGCCGAAACCGCGGGCAACAGCTAGTAATAAATGCAAAAATGGGTTTGTCTGAGTGTTTGCTACATTTTTACAGTTAAGCTGTCAAATAGAATTTGATGATTTTCGCCAGCGAGGATACTTGATACCTGGAGCCTGACAAAGGGAAGGTAAGTATATTTATCTTAAAACGTTAAAGTCTACACGCAAGCGAAGCCGCAGGCACAGAGGACAATTCGACTAACAAAATTGTTCGGTTCGGTTGCGTTCGGCAGCAGTTGGTCAGTTTTTGCTTACGAAAACTGTCAAAATGATTGTTTTTGTTTTTTGTGTCAAACAATTTGACAGCTTTTGAAATTGAAAACTGTCTGAGTGAACGGTTCGGCCTTGGTTCGGTTGCGATTTATCAACATTTATTTTAGGAGAATTGGGCTTCTGCTCAAATAAATACTAGAGATGATCTTCTTCTATCGTGTCGGCACGAGCTATACAAGAATAGCTCATGCCGTGGTAAAATGATTAGCCAGTCAGCAAGGATGGTAGCGGGGCTGACTGCCCAGGGTGCGCCGGACGTACTGAAGTATCGTCACTCGTGGAGGCTCTTTTCATGCACCCCTAGGGATGATAACTAACACGAGTATTGGCAATGTCTTCGTAATATTTGTTCTATAATTTGCTCTTCCCTGAATTTCCATTTCCTTCAGAATATCACCGTCGTTACGCATGGCAACATATCAAACTAAACATTTCCAGTATGACCTGATCTTGCATTGGTTTTCCGTACAATGAGAGGTCAGGTTATAATGGAAATATATAGCTTGATACGTAGCCGTGTGTACCTGTATCTACAGGGTGTTAACGAATTCGTGTAATTCCTTAAAACCACATGATATATTACTGGTACAGATTAACCCTGCACGGGATTTAGCTAGATAAAAAAAAAAACTTTTTTTTTCGTGCGGTAAGTATGGGTTACTAAGTTACTATTTAAACCACCTAATAAGGATTCGAAAAAAAATAAACAATTTTTTTTTATATTTTTTTTTCGCGGTCTTTTCGATGTCACGCATAAATGAATGAAAGCACGGCGACACAGCTGGTGGGCAGGACTAGCGCGATATCGTTCACAGCAGTCAGTTAACTCGGAGCTCTAAAATGGCTCGGAAATTGAAAACCATTTGCGCGGTTTGAAGGAATTACACGAATTCGTTTACACCCTGTATAGTTTTCTGACAAAACTCCATATAAACATTTCCAACAATTGCCACATGAACGCCGTAAAACTATTTTAAGTATGTAAGTATATTCAGGGTATCTTAATGCCTCTATAAACTGTGATTGCAACATCCACACAGATTGGGGACGCATTTTGTCACATACTTGCGCAAACGCATACAAGAATCAAGATGGTGTTCTAATTAAAAAAGTAGAACGTTGGGAAACTGAGATTTTTGGAATTGTATTTTAACCAACTCTTTCCCGAATCTTATTGGGAATAATCGAAAGTTTTAATTTGCAATAAACATGTGTATTAAGGTTAATCCGATATAGCTTAATTCATAAAACGGTCACAGGGGAATATTATCATAATCACTACATTGGCAGCGAGTTGGTGGTGATCAGAACATGATCACTGTGAAGCCACTTATTTACTAGTAAACAATGTTTCGCATACAAATTGCAGGTAGTTTCTGAAATACCACATCAATATTTCTAGACACAATGTTGCAGATTTTTGCCTTCAATAACTGTCAGTAATACTTAGGTACCGCAAATTGTGTCACTGTTTCAGACACACTTAAATTCTTCTTCCGATACAGTGATTATAAACAAATCTTTACAAATGAATGCAAGGCTTAAAGTCTATACCATGTGCAATTTGTGTATGTAAAATGTAAATGCACCAATTACATGATAATAAGAGTAGGGAGCAACTTTTATGTACACGTACCCACGATACAGGATAAAAAGAGAAGGGAGCAACTTTTTTTGGAAAATAATTTGTTATAATGTTCCACTGCTAATCCTGACTTATGACTCGAAAATGTACTGTCATTTTTTTAGGTTAACGGATGGTTAACGAAAGAATTACTGTTGGTGAACACTAGCCTTACGGAGTACGGAATTGTCAAAAAAATGCTTTGAAATCCGTCTCTTTTTTGACAACTCCGTACTCAAATCTTACTTAAGCACTGCTTATCCTAGAATTCTCAATTCAGAAACCCGAGGTTAGTCATCTTTTACGACATTAATAGGAAGAGATGAAAGAAGCACAAAAACAACTTTTTATAGACAACCTCCTTTCAAATCGAGCCAGACCATCACTATTTAAGTGATGCCACCGTTGTAACGCCTACATCTTCCAAGAGGTCAGCACTGATTGGCGCGACACATGCAACAGTCAAAATTCGTTACACATCATATGCACGCGCATACAGCACGCAAATGCCACGGTCACGTGCCAAACAGTCGGGTTGGAGTCGTGACACATCAGGTCAGGTTGACTGACTGGGTTTATATTGTTTATAGTGCAGTCACCTATTGGATGATGGTCTCCATCTCTGAGTTTCGTGAAAAACGAGCGGCAGGATTCCCATAAAACCACATTTTTTTATTTATTTTTTTATCTTTATTTGTTTAACCCTTAATTTGGTCCCGTTGAGTATACTCAACGTTACAAATAAAAAATCTAGACGTCAAATTTTCTTCTGCAGTTTGAATTTTGTAGGCTAAGAACACTTCAATATTAGTTTAATTTGATAGGAAAAAGTATTTTGCCCGCCTCGCAACATTTTACTTGACATTAGCTAGCAAAAATGGCAACGAGACAACATGCTCTGCGAGCTTTACATGTAAATATTTATTTTTGTTGGTTTTCGGGCGAATTTGGATACATACGTTACTTATTTCTATTTATATAATGTGTAATCAATACGAAAAAATTATTTGCAATCCGTTTCTCACCCGGATAAGAACACGACAAGGCAGTAACCATGATTGTTAAGTATACTCAACAAAATCCGGTGGTGAGTAATCTTGTGTGAATACAGTATGTAGAGTATCCTCAACAAATCTACATGGTGAGATTTATTGAAACAATGGTTTCAAGGGCTTCATATATGCTTGATCAGCTTTTTTGTGGGAATGGTTTTTCGGAATGAAAATCAAGTTTCGGTTTAGCTTAAAGGCATGACATGTATCTTATTTTGAAATCAAATTATATCATGTCGATTTTTTACATGGTTTTGAAAAATCGACTTTATCACCTTATGATTAAGTTCAGTTTCCATTAATATGTAAATATTTTTATGACCTTTCCAATAGGTTTTTTTCATTTCGAACTGAACTTAGCTGTTTTTTTTTGTTTGGTATCAATACAAAAATACATCAAATGCATAATTTTCACACCTTTCACGCATTAGCGTATTAATCTAACCTTTTTTTTTGCACGTCATTTATTCGTATGCGTCGTGTTATTTTTGTTTGTTCCGTGCTTGGGTGCCTGCAAATATCTATATTATTTTCAGAATTCAAGATCAAGGGATATCAGGAAATTTATAGAGCATTGCATTCACGAAGGAAGGAATGTAGATAAAACTACAATCCAAGATTTGAACCCTGAAAAAAACCTAAACGTCCCAGGCCTGTAGATGACATAAAATGTGTTATCGTTAGCGGGTAGTAAACACTGGGCAATATTGACAAAGGAAGGTAGTCGTCGATATGGATCAACCTACCCGATGTTATAAAGGCGGTGGTCATTCGACGAAGCGGAGCATTCTGTGTTGATCAGCTGAAGCAGTCTGACCTTTTATATCTGACTAGCTTGCCCTTATTTTCTGATCTTGTATAATTGTGTAAATTATTATATTGTGATCTAGTTCATGTTACTAATACTAACCCAAATACAATTGCTCTCAGTGGTGGAGAGTCTATGTTGGTTTTATTTACTACATTTACCTTGCTCGCAATCCTGACATACCGATATTAGCTATAACTAACTGTAGTGATAGAATCACTCCTTACGACTATGTTGTTGTGTCGTTTTACAAATATGACAATATCGACCATTTCCCTGGTCATGGTAAGGAATATGGTCGATATGCCTACTGTAAAAGAGGGTTTACCACATTTTTTTGTCTAAAATGTAACGTTAGGCTATGTTTTGTTAAAGAAAGAAATTGTCGCTTCAATTATCATCATAATTAACCACACTTACTGCATGTAAACGTGTTTTTCAACAATTATTTCTAGTGTTAAAAGCTGTAAAATAAGTGTTAGTAAGCTGGATTTGTTAAGTATACACAACAGTTATATTATACCTTAATTCTTTAATCATCGCATTTTGTTGAGTATAATTAACGTTGTGTTTTCAGGAAATCCTTCAGGCATGATTTTTTATTTTATTTTTCCCGTGTGTTTTGAATTCATATGAACACAATATACTAACGGCATCTTCCTACTACAACTTTTTTAGTCTTGCCAAATTAAGGGTTAAAGGGGCTTTTACGCATAGCGTATGTCAGTCCCATCGTATCCTAAACAATTGTACTTTCACAAGACGTGGGCCATGAATTTGAACAAACCCTTCGCATCGTCGCCATTTGGTTGGGATAGAATTGTATGGAACATGCCTACATCAGTTCTGTTCAAATTCAGAGACCTTACTAAATTATTTCTACCGGACTCATATGGGACACATTCCATCAATAAATGTTGTAGGTCCTCGACAACTCCACATTCCTCACAGTTGGGTGAAGTGATTTTCTTCATCATGAAGGCAAATTTTTTGCATGGAATGTGTCCAGATCTGAGTCTAAGAGCAGTAACAATTAGTTTTCTACTAACAACCCCACACTCCGATCTGTAACAAGACACTGCGACCACCGATCCTTCTGCAAAGGGTGGTTATGTTATCAAGTGGCTTCTAATCTCGTGTCGGCACTAGCTTTATGAGAATAGCTGATGCCGTGGCGAATACAAAGCTTTGTTGCTGGGGAGATTGTTGCGCCGTTTATTCTTCATAGCAGAAACACTACGAAGCGGTGAAGGGTTTTTGGGGGCTGTCTTTTGTAAAATTGACGTTAAAAAAGAACTAAGTAGTTCTAGTCTATTTTTAATAAATGAGTTTTGAAGTTTGAAAAGATTTGCAGGTCAGCAATGTTGGTAGCGAGGAAGACTGCCAAGGGTGCGCTGGACGTACTTAAATATCCTCACTCGTGGAGGCTCAAAAAGTAGCAAGTGGTAATTGTTAACAACCGTTAACCGGTGAATAAAGATTGTCAATTGTTTCTAAAATGTAGAAAAGAGTAAGATAGTTCAATTCACGAAGAAGCGCCCCACTTTTTGTCGAAATCGCTAAAGTGCAAATGTGCATTATGAATTGCTATTCTTTTAGTTATATCTCCACGCACCAGTTAAAGATGTGTGCATTCGCATCCATAGACAGCATGACTGGTTAGTACGTGAGTTAGTCACTTTACATCCGAAAACCATGAACTTTGCTCATCATTCTGTACAACTTTTACTTAGGGACAAACCCAAAATTCATGAAAAAAAATCTGCTGTTCCATAAAAATTGTCAATGTTGCTTAACAAATGTTGTTAACACCAGATTTTTTTATCTACGAATTCAGAGCTTATTCCATAGTAAAAGTTGTACAAATTGATGAGAAAAGTTCATGGTTTTTAGTCATGCTGTATAAGATTAATAGGAGCTGTGTGCATATCGTTGCCCGGGAGTGAAAACCTCGGGAATGCAGTTTGGTCATTTTTATTTTATCACGACGTAAGGTACTAGGTATATCTTATAAGGGAGCCGCTCTATGTGAAATTAGTTTGTAGGCACTGAAATTAGCCTTTATTGGCTATGTAACATTCGTAATAAATATAATTGATTAGCTTTTGCCTGCGAATTCGTCCGAGTGAAAGCCGACAGGGATCGTGCAATGACCAAATGCATTCCGGAAGTTTTCACTGCCGGGCGACGATATGATGCACCCCACGGTCACACTTCACACAAAATAGTCAGGCGCGTCTTCGTGGATTGAATTATAGGTGTGAATAATCTGTTTGTTTTGCGACTTCAAAATTGCAATATGACGAACTGTCAATCTTTTCAAATCGATTTTTATTTATTTGTATTTCAGATAAGAAGGCTACTCATATTTTAGATATTGATGCAGTTTATTTTGAAGTGTTCAGTTTTATCAACTTGGTTTATGCTTATCGTTTATCGAATGATGTCTGAAGTTTTGATAAAAGATATCGCGATAAGTGCTAGCGGCTGAATATAAATGATGACCTAGCTAGGTTTATCTTTCTAGTACCTGCTGATGGTACTCTGAGGAGTTAAACCAATATCGAGGTTAATTTAAAACGCAAAAGAATTTCTTCTTAGCGCAACTGAAACATCGTAACTAGCGTATCCAATGTCCCTTTACCAATTGTATTGGTATTATAGAACTTATTAGTTTGCCCCTAGATTGTCAACATTCCTTCCAACGCGTCAAGCAATAAATTCAAATTTCTGTTTTTTTTTCTGCTGGCCTCAAAAGATTTCTGAAAAGAGGTCTTGGTAACAGACACACAATATATTACTTTGGAACCAAGTGGCTATTGGGTATCATGTCTACAAATCATAGCCAATTTCAGTAGACTAATTTTTACACCCTGTATATCTCGGGTCCTATGTATGCCCTGTATGCACTGGGTGCCAAAGTAAAATTTATTCTTCAGCAAATGAAAAAAATTAGGGCAATAATGGGTGATCTCCTTTATTCAGTAAGATTCGACCAGACTATCCACAACCCATTTAAAATGAAACCGTGGTACATTGTCCCACTTAATTTAACCCACTGCGAGCTTCATAGCTTTTGCCCCATTCATTGTTAGAACCCAATGACCCGCAACAACCAGTCGTAACGTACAATCGACTGCGACCGAGTTGCGATCGCTTCCTGGTCGTGGTGACGCAATGGAACGGACCCACGGTAGAAACAGGCAAATTGCTGTTATAACACTTCCGGAGGTGTAGATTTTAGATACAAAATAATTATATTGTTTTGTTATGAACGATCGATGTTTGTGTAATATTTTATGGTTTGCTTTGTTCAGGCTTACGCGCCGCTGCAACTCCATTAACCCGGCAATACGTGTTGGCCACGCCTCAACCAACGCGAACGTAGGCAAATTGATATAAGGCGGGTGCTACAGTCGTCATGTTGGTTGGTCAGATTCGAACGAGACCGACAAACATGAGGACACGACTTGCCGAATGCAGGCCTGTGTTTTGTGCAGAAAATCAGACACTGTTCGGAAGTGAGACGAGTCGTGGCGAGCGATTTCGAATGGTGGCAAGGCACACCAAACGAACCGTTTAAGCGCTAACGCTCGCCCAAATGGGCTGTCTATGCCTTGGTACTCGAATTCGCTCAGCGAGCCAACATGTATTGCCGACTTTAGTGAGTGTGGAACCAAAATGTAATAAGAGCGTGAATGCACAACAGAATGTAACTCTCTCATCTAACACTAAAGCTCAATTAAGCATGCACGGAGCACATTTCTCTAGGTGCTTGACTCGTTAATTAGGGAATGAGGTTTCTGTACGTAGACATATTTACTATTCTGTGCTTTGGTGACGTTTGTTGCCAGCCCGACAGTACTGAAAACTGAAAGTCATTCATGATGAGTCATTATGTGTTCTGAAAATCATGGTTTTACACAAAGGGAAAAATCTTTTAACATTTACTTTTTTTTACTTTTGTTAAAAACTTTGATGGTCCCATGTGGTTGCTGGGATACTTGAAAAGAGCCTCCACGAGTGACGACACTTAAGTAGGTACGTCCGGCGCACCCTGGGCAATCAGTCCCGCTATCAACTTTGCTGACTGGCTAAGGCTAATCTTTTCACCACGGCAATCGTGCTGACACAAGAGAATGAACTGAAAAAGAAGATATAGTTGCTGACAGAGAATATACCAACTTCACCCCATCAACCAAGGCAACTAATGGATTCCAAGAAGAAGACGGACAGCAGTGCATTTGCTTCTGCTAATAAACTGCAATCCGTTTGCCAAGGTTGGCGATTATGATAATGTCCCCATGTAACGTTCTTACCCCTACGCAATTTACTCAAATAGCGGTACATGAAGCCCACGTGAGAATAAAGCATGAGTGACCTTTTGATATGTCTGCTTATGAACGTAAATGATTAGAAAAGCCAGCCATTAATAACGGAGAGATTTGAACAGCGTATGTGTTCATGTTATTAAGCCCAACAAATTAAGGTTAACGCATGCACATCTTAATAACGCTAAAGAAAGTAAGAAATGTCACGAAGTACACAAATACCTTTATTGAGTTTAAAACAAGAGAAAGAAAAGGTAAACTTTCTTTTAAAAATGACTAGGAGCGCAGCACAATGCAGCGGTTAAGTATAGTAATTAGTGTGTGAAAGGCCACACATGTCACTGTACGCATTGTTGTATCGTAAACTACCTACATGATTGTATGATTGCCTAGTAACGCTACTGCAATTTTAAGTAAAACGAAAAAACTATTACATAAGTTTCATTCAACGAATAATATCGCTCGTCATTCATTGTTTTTAAAAGATAAATGAGAAACGATTATCACAGACTTTCTTTAGTTTTTACTTGATTTTGTCATTGTAGGATATAATTATATGAAACAAATGAAATTAAACATCATTGTGAAGAGCTGTGCCATCGAGAAAACAAAACAACATCGAACTAAGTTTTAAATTCTGATTGTAAGTATGGGATAAAATCTAATTAAAATGTAGAGCAAGTCGTTTAGCCATCGCAAATTGGATTAATGAATCGGTATGAGTTTTTATTAAGCAAGGGACTCCCATCCATTTTTGGAGGAAGTTTGCAGAAACCTAGATAGAATGCAAAAAAGATTAGTTGATAATAATTGCATGACACTCCATAATGCACATGATAATAATATGACTTTCGTGATTGCATTAAGAATAACACACAGATAAAACTCAAAATTGTCTTCGTTATCAGAGGTCACTGCTGTTACTATGTATAAATACGTATGTGGCATGTATGAGAGTGCAGTAGCACGTAATTACCGGTGAAATGGTAACATGGACGGTACAATGGGCATTGTTCCCGCGTCACACAGTCGCAGGAAGAGCTTGCAACCGCTGCCCATTGTCTGAGCGCCTGGTACCTGGCCGAGGTATCAACGCTTTTTTTGTATGAGAATAATCTAGTGTTATCTAACTGGTGATTAAGAAATGTCATGAAACCTAAACAATTAAAAGTAGGGCTTGTTTGTTTTTTGCTAACCAACATTTACTTATTCTCTAGTTAAACAACTGTTTAGGTACTCGAAAAATGTACTAGTGTCAAGTACAGAGGATTAATGTTGATGAGCAGCAGCCTAAGGACGTTTATAATGTGGCGTCGCGTCGGTTCGGTTCGTCGATTGTGATTTTGGATATGATGTTTGAACCAAAATATACCTTTTTTATCTTGGTAAAATTCTCATGGGTTCCCTTAGCCCTGGTAAGACGACGGGTTATCGCCGCTGGACTCTAACCGGCTAAAAACCCACGGTGTTCCTTCTCCTGACTTTCGGCCGGAGTCGCGGGATTCCCAGCTGCATGCACCGCAACGCCGACGGGCCTCGGTTCGCCAGGAGCTGTCAGACCTCTTCTTCTGTAGGGCCTTGCCCCCCGTCTTCCTGAGAGGCGCGCGCAGAACACGGCCGGCGTGCCGCCTTCTTGGGCCATCCAAAATATACCTAATCAGCTGACAACGACAACAACCGTCACTTTACCATACTGATTGCAGTCCGAGGTACAGGAATGACTAACGACTTTCACGAAATATGGGTATTTGATCTCATATTCCTATGATTTAGACATTAGAATGGGACCGAATTACGATAGGCTAAGTTAATCACAATAAAAATACACTTTCGTGAGTAGATCATGCTTTTTTTAAATTTATGTGTTATGGCAATTTTACAATAGAATAAAAATTCTATGAATCTTTCTATGGAATAAGCAGCTTGAAACCTTGATCTTTTCGTACTTAAACGCAAAGTTTATCAAGATCATGTGTGATATCATATTTCGTATCGACGATAAGTTTACTTGTGATGTCATCTATACTAATTGATGAGTTGTATAATTATGGTGTAGGTGTAACAACCGATTTAATTAATCGATACATGTCATATAAGCAGTCATATTACGGTTTTACTAGAGATATATTAGAGATAGCACCTCCCAAAATAACAAAATTAATTCGATAGCGTAAATTCTCGGAATCAGTTGCCAACGTAATCGATTGACCACGTGCATTGTTCGGAGAATCGATGCAAAATGCTGCAACTCGATACACTGTGTCGACTACACGATTCATGGGGATCATTGCACTCGATTGACACAAGCAATCGATTGGTTGTAAGTGTTGTAACATCGATAGCAGATATGTTTGATGTTGATGTAGAATGTTATGCAAAAATGTTTGTAGTATGATTCACGGGTGTTGCCAAGCGTGTGAGTACTATGAGGAGAAAGCCTGCAGGCATGTTCTCAATAGCGTGCCAACTAGTGAAGAATACATCAACTCATGTTGGAAAAGTGTTTGGTAAACAAATGTAGTTTCGCCGGAGCCGTTAGCCACCACAAATAATGTTTTCTGTTGTGGTTCCTCATTGCAGTGTGAGAAGTGACATTATTGTGTTTAAGAGTTTATCAAAGTTAGCTAACTCTAAGAGTTCTTGTATCTCCAAAGATATGGCGACTTTCTGATCCTGCACTGCGATTTTTTAAGAAATACTTTTGCAAATAGTTTACCGCCGCCTGTAAAAACCAAGATGAATGCTGTGCGTTGCCTACCTTAGATACAGTATGACATCTAAGAAGTCGTATCGGCAAACTTCGTAAAACCGATAACTCCCAAACTGAGTGCGACTTCAGGACCACGTATGTTACTGCAGTAAAAAGTAATCTTTACACTGACGCAGTTGAGCGACTGCCATCGGTTGTTCAATCAGGTACGTCGAAGTACGGGAGAAGCCACAACTTGCGGTGCGGTGCGCCGCCCATTTTGCCGCATCAGCGTGCACACGTAGTGCGCGGCGTCGCAAGAGCCACGCGGTGCGGTGCGGCGCCGCACACGTGTGGAACAGCTCTCCGTCAACACATCTGCGGTTTGCAATACCGGAGCGGTGCCGGCGCGGTCCGGCGCATACACCCTCCCCCCTCGTCTTGGTCCGCGAGCGTGCGCCGCGCCGCCGCACCGTGTGACAGGCATGGAAATTTGTATGTATTACACCGCAGCGGCACCGCTCAGGCGTCGCGCCGGAGCTACACGATGCGGTGGCTCTTGCGACGCCGCGTACTACGTGTGCACGCTAATGCGGCAAAATCGTCGCCGTGCGGCCGCGCACTGCACCGCACCGCGCCATGTGGCTTCTCCCTTACTTCTTAGTTGTGTCGTACTATACCCGTGTACCTGTAGATTGTCGTATGATGTCCCTAACCCCGCTTCAGGATACCAGGTTTTATTTGAAACGTTACCGTTGTAGGGGGTGCGTGAAAAGAGCCTCCACGAGTGACGATACTTAAGTACGCTCGGCGCATCCTGGGTAGTCAGCCCCGCTACCATCCTTGCTGACTGGCTAATCTTTTCACCACGGTATGAGCTATTCTCGTATAGTTCGTGCCGACACGATAGAAGAAGAATTTGTAACGTTTAAATGTACTTAAGTGTCTTGGACTCTGCTACAACACATAAAATCTGTAGTCTTAAATCCTCTTGCAAAAGAGGTTGGTCTTTTTTGCCATAGATCGCTCACAACAATGAATCAACTGATTTCTACTTCCCAACTTTTCCTTTTATCTCTTTACTTCGCTATTACTCACACCTCTATGTTTATACTACAGTCAGCCTACATTCACGCCGAAGTAAGCAAATCGCACACACACGATGAACAAGTAAAAATAAAGTGATACCAAAATGGCGCTTGTCAACGCCCACGGGTGGCGCGGGCGCGGGGAACACTTAACCATAATTAGGAATTCAGCTATAAACATCCGCCAGGCTCCGTTAACAACGTTATCGGCATCGGTGCAATAGGGCTGGCAGTTTATCGGAAAAGAGCATCTACTTCAACGTTAACATTATTATAGATCACTAGCTATTACCCGCGGCTTCGCTCGCGTTAATTTAGAATTTGACAATCAACTCTTAACACACTACTAAAGTTTAATAATAATATTATTCGATCATGATTCGAAAGACACGTGGCGCCATCTCTTAACGTTATTGTTGTTTTCCTCGGGAACAGTACCTACTTTTTTTCGGGATGAAAGGTACACTATGTCCGTTTCTGCACATACAACGTATATGCCTTCTTGGTTCAGTGGTCAGTGGTTTAGGCGTGAAAAGGTAACAACTTACTTTCGCATTTATAATATTAGTCAGGTTTTTTTTGAGTTTTTTTGATATGGCGAGATGGATTTACATTAAACGTGGTCCGAAACGCTAAGTCCACTAGCATGTTAAATTGCTGAATTTGACTTCTACCACAGACTTTCACTACGGACTCCTTCGCTGTAAGTCTACTTCTTGAAGTTTCCGACTATGTACTTACTTAAATAATGTGTGCCATTTAACCCCTCAATCATAGGAACACCTTGTTTCTTCCAGTGTCGACCGTAAAAGTGTTTTCAGACTTAATCAGAGTCTTGGAACCACACCAGACAAACAGCACTAACAATCCAAGGGGTGCGATCTCTGCATTACAAAAAAGGGGTGGTGTTACAAAAGTTTAAACCCCTATTAAAACGTACATACAAAAAGTGTTTAAACCCTGTTTATTCTAAACAACTTTTTAACAGTTTTCTGTGGTAAGGCAGTAGATGTCCGCATTAAAGGTACAAGTCTAAGACGGGCTGCAAACCGCAAACTGCAAAAGTAGTATCGTTTGCGGTGCGATCTGCGGCTGCGGTCTGCGGTTGCAGTTTTGCAGTCGCTGTCGGAATAGCACCTTTAAAGTGCACACTTTAAAGGCGCTATTCCGATGGCGACTCGGTTGCAGTCTGCAGTTTGCAGCCCGTCTCGGACTTGTACCTTAAACAATCACTCGACGTTACCATAGCGCGTCACGGTGCTTCACATTCACTGCAGTAGCCAGTTCCTTATTCCACTATCTGATCCCGGCAGCATCTTCGATAAAGCAAAAGATAAAACATCACTAGTCTACTGAACCGTGACACTCATTTGCATACATCTCCATTCCCTGGCAGCCCTATCGACGTCGTGTTATGGCCTCGTATACCAACACTCTCGCCCGTTACCCGTTGTTTCAACATGATCGCTATCTTATCGAAGATGCACGCACAGAATCTACTCCACTGGCTTCGTTACGTCACTATTATGAAATATGATAACATGATTTATAGTTCATAGTTTGCGAATCATAAAAGTAATAATTTAGTGCGCTGTAAAATTGTTTACTTACCTGCTTTTCTTTGAGTAACTTTCCAGGGAAAACTTTGGCTAATTTTAAAATGATTGATGATCAATGCACATTATTGTTTGCATGTGCATTTTACACACACATTTAACCGCCTCGTTGGTCTAGCAGTCGCAAGTGCGACTGCTAAGCGTGAGGTCTTGGGTTCAATCCCCAGGTCGGGCAAAGTGTTGTTGGGTTTTTCCGTGTCAAATTTCTCAGTAGCAGCCCGGAGTCTGGATTTGTGCCCGGTCGATGACAATATGCTCGCCCCTTATTACATGGGACGTAAACATAACGGCGAAATGTGGGTGTACTATACACTTCTGCCAACCCTTCGGGGAATACTGGTGTGAGTATAAATTCAGTACTTTTGAATGCAAGCTGACTAACTGTTTTGACTGATAGTCTGAACTACTAACCGGTCAAAAGTAAAGTTATGACTACAGGCTTTAGTCAAAATTAATTTTGACCGATATTTAAATTAAATTAAATATTTGTGTATTGGTGGCAACTAGGCCCAATTGTTAGTAACATTGTTCTTAAAACTATGTTAGTAAACAAAAACAGATAATAACAAAAAAAAATAACATTAAAAAGAAATAACAACAAGGCTATCTGTGCGGTCTTCTAACCAGCACAGCGACAGCGTGCGACAACCAATATATTTCAGTTAAAAGTACTTTAGACCAACGACTTTGTACTTTTGACTGTTTTTTTGCAGTTAAAAGTATTTTTGACCGGTTAAGAGTTTTGACTGTAACATGTACATTTTATGGAAACCTTCGCTCGTAGCGGTCATAAATTGGATTATTGCTGTCTGCAGAGAATGTAGACAGCATTTATAGCAATTCAGTTAAGGGGTAGATTCTGTCGTCTGTATTTCAAGTCTGCAGGAAAAAAAAACCTTTATGTAATTTTCTTAACCAGGGAGCATTCTTTTCTTTTCTACCTATATCTGTCAGTTTTTTTAACCCTTCACTTTTCTTTCTCCTTTTTTTTCAATTTATTTTCGATGCTTTCTGTCTCTTTTTAACCGACTTCAAAAAGGAGGAGGTTCTCAATTCGGTTGTATTTTTTTTTTTATTTTTTTTTTTTATTTTTTATGTGTGTTACCTCATATCTCCGTCATTTACAAACCGATTTGAAAAATTCTTTCTTTGTTCGAAAGGGTATACTTCCCGATTGGTCCCATATAAATTTTGTTACGATTAGATCATGAACTTCAGAGATATGGAACGGAACTCCTCATCGGATGAAAGCAAAATTCTCAAATTACTAATATTGCTTTGTTTATATTTGTTGTTGGGAACTGACTACTGGAAAAGAGGAGGGTGTGCGTGTCCCCCCCCCCCCCCCCTTTGGAATGTTTTCATTATATCGTGTAAGGTATCATTTGAAAGGGCTTTTTATGCCCGACTACGTCAAGGCTAAAAAGAAGGGTTATGAAGAGGAGGGGGTTAAATTTATGACACTAAAAAGTATTTAATAAAAAATAAACTTAAAAAAAAAGTAAAAACCGACTTCAAAGAAAAACTAAAAGGAGTAAAATAATTACCATAATATAAAATTAACAGTTTCAGAAGTCGGTGCAACTCTACACTGAAACAAATAGAAGTCACCGACTTCTGAAACTGTTAATTTTATATTATGGTAATTATTTTACTCCTTTTAGTTTTTCTTTGAAGTCGGTTTTTACTTTTTTTTAAAGTTTATTTTTTATTTGACTATGCAAGCCATGAGGCTTGCATTTTTACATTTTACATTTTTACATTTTAGGAGGTACCTATGAAGGTACCTCCTAAATGTGAACATCAGGGAACCGTTATACAATCGTATGCACCAGTACCCCAAGTGTGAGTTTTTTTACGTTACTACCTACTGTAGTTGCGTGACGCTAAAAATGTATGAAAATTTAGGCAGAGCCTCTAGTGGCGAATAGCGTGACTAAAAATTTGTTTGACATTTTTGGCGTGACGCAACTACAGTAGTAACGTAAAAAACTCACACTTGGGGTACAGTAGTGTCATTTTGTAAGAAACCCACCTCAATATCGACGGTTAGCTCGATCTCCATAATGTCACAGTATGGATAATAGAAGTAAATAACACACAGATAATGGACAGTATAATCAATAACGCGTAATTTTGTTATCCACGCTGCGCTGTGTCACGACAAGTGTCTAATTGACAGTCGCGATCGAGGTGAGATTCTTACAGAATTGCACTGCAGATCGTTTACAGACATAAAACTCATGATGCAGAAACACCTAGAAGACAACTACATAGCTGTAGGCAATAAATATTTGTTCCGGGCGGGAATCGAACCCGCGACTTTAGCGCACAAGCCAAACTGCTCAGCCGCTACGCCAATCAAGCAAGCAGTCTTCCTGTCTGAACTCCTGCGACCCGTTATTCTATTAGCATATTGAAACCATATCAGAAACGTAATATTATAGAGATGCATATCAAAGAGACGTGCACGTCGCCGGCGCACGCGCATGGCTAATCGCTGATTGATAGATCAAAGGCGGTAACACTGTCCTTATATAAACTGTACTGCAGCGTACATGATCCTTCTTATGCAATATTTTAGTCTTGCCAAGAACGATAACATTAAACATCGTATCAAACAAAGTCTGTTTACGTGTACAGACATATGGTGGAAAGTAAATACTACTCAAACAAACATTTAGCAGAACATCACGCTTTATTCCCCGAAGGATTGGCAGAGGTGTATAGTACACCCACCCACATTTCTCCGTTATGTTTAAGTCCCATGTGGGCTAGCTAATTGCCATCAAACGGCCACATATCCAGACTCCGAGCTGCTACTGAGAAATTCCACACTGAAAAACCCAATAACACTTTGCCCGACCTGGGTATCGAACCCCGGACCTCACGCCCAGCAGGCGCGCTTGCAACCACTAGATCAACGAGGCTGTCTTAAATAGTTTATAAAATACTTTTTATTTGAGTAAGCAATCATTCTTAGTTCCCGAGATATTAAGGTTTATGTTGGTGACTCGGATTAGTTTTTTCCGATCCTGAGTGTGTAAATCAATTGTTTTAGCTCACCCGCACATTATCAGAAAGTTTCTGACGCATAACTCTGCTCATACATTTTGTAGGTACTAGACCCCGCACGCTGCCAGAATTTCCTGGATCCAGCAGCTTGCTGGCTCTAGTACAAAATGTATGCGCAGAGGGCAGTGGGCGTGCTACAGGAATTTTCTGACTGAAATTTCTGATAATTTGTAGCTGGGCTAAAAATGTATATTTAAACGAGGCTTAGGGAGAATTCACTCTTAACACAACCACATCATCGCAGCGACAAAAAGTAATCACGCAGTGGTTACGTGTGAATAGTGTCGCAACAGCTTCTTGCAGCTGCGTTGTGGTAACTACAAAATGTCGATGTGGTTACGATGTCGCTGGTAGTTGCGATGTGGTTACATTTGTGGCTAGTAGGAGGGCGCAGGCGTGCGCGGTGTCGTTGCGTCGACGCAACGTTGTGTTTGCGAGGTGGCCGGACGCTAATGCGCGGTGTCGCTGGTGGTTGCGTTGTGATTACTACGTGGTCTGTATGATACAGACTGTATCATCCACACGGTTGAATTTCGCGGCAAAATGTGGTCCGTGTAAATTAATCTATTCATTTTCATACATTTTAGTGCCCCACGTGTTATTGTTGCGGTGTGGTTGTGTTGTGGTACGTGTGAAATAAGCCTTAAATCAAAAATATGACATTTTACGTTCAAAAGTTTGTTTATTTTTATACAACACTTTCTTGGCCAGACTATGACTATAATACATACTTACAGTGATAGTGTCCTCAGCTAATTGTCACAATTATCTTAAAGACATCTGCATAAACAATCACTTCACTTGAAGTGGAATAACTCACACACGCTATCAGCATTTATTGAGACTCTTACATACGTTAATGTCAAGTATATTCTTCAAACAATTGTGCAAGGCAATGTAAGCTTTATCAACATTGCGATGAAGTTTATAGTCGGGTGAAATTTTATTTGATAGTGCATGACTCTTATGAAGAGCATCACGCTCACGATCGGCTGAAGGAGGTACCGTAGTAAATACAATAACAGTAACTCAAAATATTTTTGGTATCCATCCTATCCCATCAAATATCAGTGTAACTCCTGTTCTAAAGCCAGGATCTACGATGTTCATCACTGGATTTTACATTGAGATGCTGCAATTCAACAGGACTCCAGGATATTTGCACAGCTTGATTATTTCATGGTTTCTGAAGTGCAGGTCATGCAAATAATTACGTATAACTTTGCTGTAATGTAAGTAGGTAATAACCTAAACGAATCTATTGCAGCACCGATTCATGGGCAATAGAGGCGACGTATCCTTGAGAGAGCGCGAATCGGCAGACACAGCGAGTGACACTCCCAGCCGACCAATGATCTAAAAAAAGTGGCTGGAATGAACGGAATACCTAAGTCAGAAGGCTTACTTTATGGCGAAACTATGGCCAGGCATACATAAGTTTAGCGGTGAACTGCGATGGGCAATCATCAACAGCCTTCCCGAATCCAATGCTGGATAGGACTATCCTCTTATAGGTATAAAATCATCTCATATAAAATCATCTCGTATGAAATCATCTCGTATAAAAATCATATCATATTAAAACCAACCCCAATAACTGAAGCAAATTGGCATACTGTGTGCATTGTACTGTGACACGGTCGTGAAATGTCTCACGCGGTACGATGACGGACCGATAAAGTGTACATCGAGTTGAGAGACGGATGGACGGAATAAAACGGCCATGTGCGAAATATTTGTCACACACTGTTATTTTCAATGTGTAATCTTGTCTTTAAGGTTGTCGACGTGACAAATGACCGATGGCTGAATGACCAGCATGTGACGGACAGCAGCGTCTTCAGTAACCGGCAGGGCCGAATTTAAAAGTTTGAAGGCCCTGGCGCAACCAAGAAGTGGAGGCTCGTTAAAATGTTTTTAATGAAGTCCCTGAACTTTTTTGCCTTTGTCAGAAAGGATGGCATTTTTTTTTCTTGTCTATTTAAAACTAAAACTCATATTGTGGAGGCCCCCCTCTTGTGGAGGCCCCGGAACTAAAGCCCCTGTTTTCCGTCCCTTAAATCCGGCCCCGATGACAGGACTGGCTCGGTTGTTATTAACATACTCTCCCATCTGGGAAAAACCTTGCTCTTGCATGAGGTTTATCCCAAGCAGACTGAAGAACTAAGACTAACAGAATTATTATGCGGTATGATGTCAATAAAATTTGATTGAATTAAAAGAGGCTCCACGAGTGACGATTGGCCGACCCTGGAGCCCCACTACTAAACTAGCTAGCTGTCTAATCCTTTCAAAACGACATGAGCTATTCTCAAATAATTGATAGTTAAAACATACCTGAAAACTCTTGAGGCGAATCGAACTGGATCAAAGGTCGGTCAGTTACTTGTAACTAAAGCATCAATTAGATTGTTGACTTGGTAGTTGACCTCCTATTAGCAACTTACGCATTTCCCGTAACCGTCGCCGCGTCGTTCAATTTGTACCGAATGACAAACACGTAAATTAATGCTTCCTATGCTTTCCTGAATTTTCAAGGTAGCTGACAATCAGTGGACGATTATAGGACGCAGGACCGGATTTAGGGGAGAGCAACAGAGGCTTTAGTCCTGGGGCCTCCATAAGAAAGGAGCTTTCACAAAACGAGATTTAATTTTATAGTATACAAAAAAATGACACCGTTTATGACAAAACGATGAGAATTTTAAAAACATTTTAACGGGCCTCTACTTCTTTGTTGCCCCAGGGCCTCAAAATCTTCAAATCCGGCCCTGATGGGATGTCCCATCAACACATCAGCATGCGAGAGACTCAAACATTCAGAACCGATGAAACGCGTTACTGATAATCTGTCACACTCTCTTTGCTCATGCTGTGAAAGATTAGCCAGTCAGCAAGGTTGGTGGCGGATCTGACTGCCCAGACGCCGGACGTAAGCATTGTCATCCGTGGTCATTCCTCCATTTTGAAATGGTAAGGGTTACCGTTTCAAAATGTCTGTCTAAGGTCGCTCTCTCGTGTCGGCACGCCCTATACGAGAATAGCTTATGCCGAAGTGAAATAAAGCAGCAATGTTGGAAGCAGGGCTGACTGCCCAGGGAGACTTTTTAATACACCCTAAAAGTAAACCGCAGAAGGAGAAATGAATGTCTGTCTAAGAGTAATGCAGGCCGGACGCCTGTCTAAAGGTACACGTCCGAGACGGGCTGCAGACCGCAAACTGCAAAAGTAGTATCGCTTGCGGTGAGATCTGCGGCTGCGCTCTTCGGTTGCAGTTTTGCAGTCGCTGTCGGAATAGCACCTTTAAAGAGCACACCTTAAAGGCGCTATTCCGATAGCGACTTGCGGTCTGCGGTTGCAGTCTGCAGTTTGCAGCCCGTCTCGGACTTGTACCTTAAACCTTAAAATGCCTGTCAAATGCGGCAAATACCTGTCATATGGCAACACTACTCGTGGAGGCCTCTTCTAATGCACAATTTTCTTTATACTTATTACAATTTCAAAGGCATAGTTCTACTCTAAATTGTGTTTCCCCAGAGAAAGGTGCTATATAATTTAGTGTTGCAACTTTGTAAGAGCTATCAGGGATCAACAACGTGGATCAACTTTCTGTTCGCTCAGTTGTATAACACGGGGATATTATTTATAAATAATAGTCTTCGCTCAAATCAGGACGGATTAGAAAATGGTACTGTTCCATTCTCTTACTGATAGACATCTTAAAATAAGTGTAACAGCATCGGATTTGAGAGATTGTTCTGTGTTACAACAATACTTGTTTAAATAATGTAGTCGTATACAGGGTGGTAATTTGAGATGGGGCATGAAGGGCAACTACCTTAACCATTGTAACTACAGGAAAACGTGCTTAGAAGACTACCCCTAACTTTTGGGATAATTACAATCGGCATTCACAGATTTTGAAAAAAAAGTACAGTCAGCGAGAAAAAGGGCTGTTTTCACAAATCTTTTTTATGATGCCAATCGATCCCATTTCCCATAAGGATCAAAAGAGTCTTCCGGACTAACTGAGGTTGGAGTACTAGAAAAGTCAGAAATCGCAAAAAACTTATTTGAGATGGGGTAGTAATAAGGGCAGCTACCTTAATCGTTGTGGCTACAGGAAAATGTTCTTTAGAAACTGTCCATATTTTTTGAAAATATTTCTGAACTGCATTCACAGATTTTGAAAATAAAAAAATCTTTTTTTTCTGCGTGAACGTAACTTTTAACGAAATGTTGTTTTTCGTGATTTCTGATGTCTCTAGTACTCTAACCTCAGTAGGCCCAGAAGAGTATTTTGATCCTTATGGGAAATAGGATCGATTGGCATCATAAAAAAAGTTTTGTGAAAACCGACCATTTTTTTGCTGACTGTACCAAATTTTTTTTCTCTTTTTTTTGTGCATTTCGAAATAATTTCAAAAATTATGGCCAGTCTCCTATCAACATTTTCTTGTAGCGACAACGATTAAGGTAGCTGGCCTTATAACTAACCCATCTCAAATAGTTTTTTGTTATTTCTGACGTTTCTAGTACTCAAACCTCAGTTGGTCTGGAAGAGTCTTTTGATCCTTATGGGAAATGGGATCGATTGGCATCATAAAAAAGATTTGTGAAAACAGCCCTTTTTCTCGCTGACTGTACTTTGTTTTCAAAATCTGTGAATGCCGATTGAAATTATCACAAAAGTTAGGGGTAGTCTTCTAAGCACGTTTTCCTATAGCTACAATGGTTAAGGTAGCTGCCCTTCATGCCCCATTTCAAATTACCACCCTGTATAAGTAGTGTTACTTTAAATTGACTGATGTAATTTTAAAGTGTTACTAGGTATAATTAATAGAACATATTCAAATAAAAAAATACTTAAACCTTGTTTACAGCAGTTTAATTGAAATAATCCTCTATGCGACCTACATTGAAAATTATATACCTACCTAATATACTCGTAACTACTCGATCATAAAAAGACACCTTTTGAGGAAAGTTGTCTCCTGAAACTTGAGGAAGTTAAGGGTTCCTATTTAATGATAAATAGTTTATATTTCTGTTAATAAATCTGTTACGGACACTTTTACAAGTAAATTGTATAATGTTTTTTTAAGACTAGATGGTGCCGGCATTTCCTATCTGACTAACTGTGAGAAGAAAAGCCGAAACAAATTCAGAGGTCTTTTTTAAATTCCAGACATTTTAGTATAAACACTATGCGAGTATTTTGACGATGGAAACTTTGTCAGAGGGCCAATTCGAATAACATAATTGTCGCCAAACGCAAACGAACCACAACCGTCAGTCATTTTTTGTTTACGAAAACTGTCAAAACGATTGGTTTTGTTTTTTGTGTCAAACAATTTGACAGCTTTTGAAAACGAAAACTGTCGCAATGAACGGTTCGGATTTGGTTCGGTTGCGATTGATCAATAATGCTGTTGGTAAAATTGGCCCCCAGGTCACTAGAGCCTATTTCTATAAGTAATTCGACTTTTAGACATCATCAAAGAAACTCTAGCCTTAAAAAAATCTCTACTCCACGCAACACCGATTTATTAAAAACCTTATTTCGCTATCGCTACCGCTTTCAGGTCATCATCAAAACAACATACTTAGATTATTGAAAAACTGTTATCGGCACCATAAGAGCGTGTACGCCGTACGGCATTTCATACAAGTTTTCATTTACATTTAATGACTAAACCGATTTTGATGAAACTTCACACACATAAGCAGGATACTTAGGTCTAAAAAGTTTGTAGAAAACATTTCCGAATTATCTTACTTAAAAAAAGATACCTAGTTTGAAATTTAACTGTGACACTATTTTTCGAAAATGTTTTCTACTTACTTTTTAGTCCTATGTATCCTGCTGATGGGTATGAAGTTTCATTAGAATCGGTTCAGTTATATCGAAAAATAAGGACTTGAAAATTTGTATGAAATGCCGAACGGCGTACACGCTCTTAATAGCGTACAAGAAATAGAGCAACCTTAGCATTTCTCGGAACAATCGTACTAACGTTCGTTTCTCCGTGGTAAATGGTTACTTGTTGGTTACGATAACCGCTGTTCCGCTCTCGTTTCATTGTTCCAGTGTAGATGTGGTCTAATTAACGGTGTAATGAAACTATTACTTTGCTTTTTATCTGTAAGTTTAATTAACTAATCGTGACTTCCTGTTGGTACTTCTGTCATAAGGTATTGATGTACATAAACATAACATAAACTCACGCCTGTATTCCCCGAAGGGTTGGCAGAGGTGTATAATTTTTTCACATTTCGCCGTTTATGTTTACGTCCCATGTAATAGGGGGCGAGCCTATTGCCATGGACCGGGCACAAATCCAGACTCCGGGCTGCTACTGAGAAATTCCACACGGAAAAACCCAGTGACACTTTGCCCGACCTGAGGATCGAACCTATGACCTCACGCTCAGCAGTCGCGCTTGCGAGTGCTAGACCAACGAGGCAGTCTCAATCAATCTGTATTTTAATTATTTAACCGCTAGCGGTTCGTCAGTGCCATTGTTTATCTATTGTGTCTATAATTCCAGTACTTGAGACTTTAATGCCCCTCATGACAAATATTTTCCATAACGCACTGAAAATGCAAATAATTTATTTTCCTGTGTGTTATGGTAAAATTATTTGAGCCTGACCCTTGTATGATATCATAAGTGATAACTTTCTTCCCCCGCAATAGGCATTAGAATACTCCAATATATTTTACACTTCATCGTAATGTAATCCATGGACAATTACAAAAGGTCGTTCGTCCACACCGGGCACATGATATGATACCTGACGCGCAACATGACGGGATACATAGCCGCATCCGTTACATATTCCTAGGGCATTACTTGCGATAATGATGCGCGTCATGTTGCGCGATTAGCGTCATGTCCGATACAAGTTGCAGCGCATGTATCGCAACTTGTGCCGAGTGTAGCCGAGACAACATAGCTCAAAGTTTTTTTTTTTTTAAATACCTTTCCTCACACTAGGATTTCTCCTGTATAGTGGGTGCGTTTATAGACACAAATCTCACATACACAAACGCCCAGACCCGAAACAACTATCTGTAGGCCATACAAATTTTTGTTCCGTGTGGGAATCGAACACATAACTTGTAGCGCAGAAGCCAACCGCTCAGCCACTGCACCAAACGTGTCGTCAATCTCACTCATACAATAAACGTGAGTCACACTCGGGGTCGCCCTTGGTGCTGCTGTTGCTAGTAGTCATGATGTTAGTGTTGTAGTAGTAACTCAAGGTTAAGTTTTTTCCTCCCCTCTCCCCCCCCCCCCCCCCTCACCCATTAGCTGGAGACCCGTCAGGTCTCGGCAATAACTGCCTGGTTACGTGGAAACAGTCCACCAGGACCATCTACAAGAAGTCCAACAAAAAAAAAACCTATTTTACTTCCCCCCCATATTGGCTGGAGACCCTTCAGGGGAATAATTCTCCTAAAATAAATATTGATAAATCACAACCGAACTAAGGCCGAACCGTTCATTCAGACAGTTCTCAATTTCAAAAGCTATCAAATTGTTTGACACAAAAAACAAAATCAATCATTTTGAAAGTTTTCGAAAACAAAAACTGACTGACGGTTGTGGTTCGATTGCGTTTGGCAACAATTTATTTTAGGAGAATTGGGCCCCAGGTCACGCCAATAACTGTCCGGTTACGTGTAAACGACACAACAACATAATCGTTTAGGGGTGATTCTATCATTACAGTTATAGCTAATGTTGCGGACGGCAAGCCTAATTTCAACTAAGACGTAAACAAGGTCATAAAATACGTCACAATGTATAGAACAAGATGACTACTAGCTATAGACAGTGGACCATATAGCCACAGCTAGCTACAGTAAATAGAACAATTTGAGAAAATATAATGGTAAATGAACATTACCGGGGGGTTACACCATACGCTACTTGTGCCACCCTAAATGGTACGTAAGCAGGTGCATCCGCCGGCATTTTCGTCGGCACTCATTCTACGCTCCAGGAACCTATACGAAGAACTGAACCCTGAACCCCTGAAGCCCTGCTGCCCTGAAGCCCTGAAGAAAGAAGAACGTATAGTCGATTCGTATTAGAATGAGTGCAAAAGTTTTTTAGTGTAAATATGTTTGTTTGAATAAATACGGCAAGTGCCTTTCACCAAGTCAATTGTTTTACTGGTTGTCCTCTACAGCCAGTCGTTGTGGTCCTACGAAGCCGGATCGAAGAATCAGTTAAGAAGATTTGAAGATCCAAGAACAGGGTGCCAGGTGCTCAAGATTGTTGGTGTCAGGGGTTCAAGATTGTTCCTGTTGGAGGTGCCGGGCGTACAAGAACTGTTCCTGTGTACGTGCCGGGCGTACAAGATTGTTCCTGTGGAGGTGCCGGGCGTACAAGAACTGTTCCGGTGGAGGTGCCGGGCATACAAGATTGTTCCTGTGGAGGTGCCGGGTGTTTCAAGACTGTCGTCGTTGATACATTCCTATTTCTTTAAGCGGGTGGACCGCGGCTCTGTGTCTCTAACCACCTAACGGTGTCAAAAGGTTAGAGGCCAGAGTTAACGCCGATCAAGGCGGTGTGGTATTGTGCGATACCACCGGTTCGTCAAGAACGCCTTTTTCAAGGCGCGAACCGAACCAGTACACTACGCCGGTAAGGTCGTGTGTGGTGTGGGGGCCGGACTGTAGGCACTGCCGAAGGGGCTGGGTAATTCCCACCGGTCCCCGAGCGCCCCACAGTACGCACGATCCTCTGCTGGGTAGATCCTACCTGTCCAATCCTGCACGTATCCATCCCTGGCGGAGCGTATCCCGGTTAACCCCGGACCCTCCAAGAGGACTGATAGGGCTGTTAGGGCTGTTAGGGGGCGTCAAATGCCGAAGATGCCGACCACGAGGAGCCAAGCAGCCGAGGACAAGACAGCAAGAGTGTACGAAGATCCCCCCGCGTCCCCGTCCGCACAAGCATCCGCGTCCGCATCCGTGTCCGCACCGACCGGTACCACGTCGCGCGCGCAAACCGAACCGAACCCCCGCGTGCCCGCGTTACCCGCACAGACAAGAATAGACGCCAGCATAACCGCAATGACGTCACGCGCCGCCGCCGCCGCAGCAGCTGCCGCCGCGCCTGACATAAGAGAAGAGAGGAGATCGAGAGCGCCGTCCGTGCGCTCTCAGAGATCGACTGCCAGCGCTGTTGCTCGAATACGACAAGCAGAATTCGAAGCCCAGGAACGTCTAGCCGAAATTCAAAGGAAGGAGCTGCAATTAGAAGCGGCCCTTATCAAGAAGCGGCTAGCTTTGGACGTAGCCACTATACGGGAGGAGACAGACCGTGAAAGCGTCATCGCCCGTGAGACAATAGAAGTGGACAATCGAATCGCTGATTGGCTGAAGAACGCTCAGTCCAGAGGGGATGAACTACCCCACATGACGCCATATGAAGAGATGTCATCTGCAGTCCGCGCCTCGGCCCTGTGCGAACCACGGGGGGAGCGTACCGAGCGCGCACCGCAGACCGAACGGCATCGCGAAAATGACGACAACAGAGCAAGATATCAGCGCGAGAACGAAGGGCAGCGATCACACCACTCTTTTTATAAATATGCACCGCCGCCGAGGCAAGAACAAAGAGGAGTTACGATCGAGACTCCGAGACGCAGAGATAGATCACCTACGCCGGGACGATCACGAGAGCGAGGAATAGATAGATTAGCCGAGGTGTTAGAACGTATGGTTATAAAACGCCCGCCGCCCAGACAAGCGCAAGAACTGCCCATCTTCAGCGGTGCTCCGAACGAGTGGCTACTATTCCGAGCAGCGATGCGTGACTCAACCAAAATGTATGGCTATACACAAGCCGAGAACCTAGCGCGTCTACGAACATGTGTAAGAGGCGAAGCAAGAGAATTAGTAGCCGCCTTGTTGTATACAGCTGCCGACCCCGCAATCATAATGCAGACACTTGAACAATATTACGGCCGCCCAGAGATTATTATTGATAAAACGTTGAACGATATAAAGAAGTTACAGCGACCCGGACCAACGGCCAGTGAACTAAATACGTTTGCAATACGACTTCAAAACATAGTCAGCGTACTCACTTGTATAGATGAGAAAGGGTACCTACAGAATCCTATGTTGGCTCGTCAAGTGACCGAGAAATTAAGTCCGCATATTAGAGCGAGATGGTGCGACTACGCAGAAGAGTACGGAAGCAGGAGCGAACCAGAGATTGTCACTCTGTCTCGCTTCCTCATGAGAGAGGCTGATCGCGCCATACGTTTTTCCTACTCGTCTGCAGCAACTGGAACAAAGGAGCCAACACGTAGTCCGCCAGCAGCTAGACCTAGCTACGGATCGCCTAAAGGCCTAGAAGGCAGGAAGCGAGGCGCAGCTGCTTACGCTGCAACTGAAAACAATAGCGAGAAGATGTGTCTGTGTTGCGGGGCCGAACACGATACAGTAAAATGTAGAAAGTTGGAAGCGATGACGGTACCACAGAGATGGGAATGGGCAAAGGAAGCGCGCGTATGCTTTCGTTGCCTGGGTAGCCGTCATCGTCGGATGAATTGCACTGCCAAGAAGTGTGGTGTAAACGAGTGTCGCCATCCACATCACGTATTGTTGCACGGAACGCAGCAAACCGCGCTAGGAGGCGAACAACAAAAGAATGTAATCACCGCGTCGGCTCACGCCGTAATGTCAACTGGCGCGGTGCTATTGAAAATATGCCCCGTGATAATTCGAGGGCCCGATGGACTGGAAGTGGAGACTCACGCCTTACTCGATGAAGGATCTACGATTACTCTGATCGACGAGGAAATCGCTAGAAAAGTGAACGCGCATGGAACGAAATGCGCGCTGCGATTGCACGGATTAACGGCAACGCGGCAGGAACCAGAGAGTCAGAGCGTGGCATTGGAGATAAGGGGAGCACGATCAAGCTTCCATCCGATACAGGCGCGAACCGTCAAAAGTCTCAACATTACCAGTCAAGCGATCGCAGCTGAGTGTTTGAACTATAAACACCTACAACAGCTACCACGGAACGAGGTCTGCTATGGAGAAGCACGACCGCGCATACTATTAGGCGCAGATCATTGGCACCTAATAGTATCGCGAAAGCTCCTGACCGGAGCAAGGAACGAACCGGCCGCATCACTAACAGAGCTAGGATGGGTAGTGCACGGTACGGTGCCACGAACTATAGTGGCGAAGGAAGACCCAATAGATGGCGCCACAGTGCTACACGTACGTGCGCCTCAGCATAGAGAACGATTAAGATATGATGAAGAGCTACATGACTTAGTCACGACGCATTTCGCAATAGATGCGCTAGGAATTTCGAGTAAAAATAAACCCGTCAAGGAAGACGAACGCGCCAAGGAAATATTTAATGAAACAGCGCGACTAACCGACGGACGTTACGAAGTTGGTTTGCCATGGCGTACGGACGATACTCGCCTACCGCCTAGCTTTGATATGGCGCTACGAAGGTTGCGCACCATGGAACGAAAAATGGATCGAGACACGAAGTTTCGTCAAGCATATACGGCGCAAATAGATAACCTGTTACAAAAGGGATACGCCGCTCCAGTCGAACACACAGACGACAGCGCAATAACATGGTACCTGCCACACTTCGCAGTGACTAATCCGAACAAGCCAGGAAAAGTGCGCCTTGTATTCGATGCGGCTGCAATTACAAACGGAAGATGTCTGAACGACGAATTACTTGCCGGACCCGACATGTTAAACACGCTTTACGGTATACTGTTTCGATTCAGAGAAAAGCCGATTGCTATAGCGGCCGACATACGCGAAATGTTCCTCAGAATCAAGATTCGACCCGAGGACAGAGCAGCGCAACAATTTCTATGGCGTGGTGACGAACGAAAAGGCCCGCCACAGAAATACGTAATGAACTCAATGATATTTGGCGCTCGTAGTTCTCCTTTCCTAGCTCACAGCGTTAGGAACAGAAACGCTGAAAAATGTAAACACGCGCACCCGCGCGCCCTCTATGCAATAACAAAGAACCATTATATGGATGACTGGGTCGACAGTTTCGAGTCAGAAGAGATCGCTGCACTCACGAGCGCAGAAGTGCAGCGCATTCACGAGCAAGCCGGCTTTGAACTTGCCGGGTGGAATTCTAATCGACAACACTTGCTCGCGAATATCCTAGAACAGGATAAGGCTAACGCCCCGAAGGAACTAGGTGCGAATGCACACCCGTACGGCAAGACGCTGGGTATGATGTGGTTGCCAGAAACCGATGAACTTGCATTCAACACCGCTATGCCTCGCGTACCGAACGACATACGTGAAGGCACGAGAACACCAACTAAACGTGAAATGTTGGGAGCAGTAATGTCAATCTTTGACCCGTTGGGCCTGTTAAGCCCTTTCACGATTACGGCAAAGATCACTCTACAGGAGCTATGGCGAAAGAAGATCGGCTGGGACGAGCAACTACCCGCCGAAGAAGCTATCGCGTTTCTCGAGTGGATAAACGGTCTGACGAGCGTGGCGGGCTTGCGAGTCCCCCGATGCTACGCGAATCACATGACCATGGAGCGATCGTTGCACGTATTTACAGACGCTAGTGAACAAGCGTACGCCGCTGCAGCATATTGGCGATTGACACGGCCCGACGGATCAATAGACGTCGTGCTAGTCGCGGGAAAAGCTAAAGTAGCGCCAATGAAAGCTCAGAGTATTCCACGCATGGAACTACAAGCGTGCCTGATAGGCGCTCGACTATCCTCCGAGATACGTAAAGAACATAGATGGGAAACCGAAGTGACCTATTGGAGTGACTCTAAGACGGCATTACACTGGATAAGGAACGACTCCGCGAGATATACACCGTATGTTGCGCATCGGCTGAGCGAAATTAGTGAACTAACCCCCGCTGAACGATGGCGCTGGGTACCGACCGCTCAGAACGTAGCTGACGACGCGACTAGACACGGAAAAACGAGTCTCTTACAACACGATCGATGGTTCAATGGACCGGCCTTCTTGCGCGAACCGGAAGAACAGTGGCCACAAGAAATGAACCAATGTGAAGACGAAATAGTAGCCCATACTAAAGAAGAGGAGAACGTTATGAACATAAAACGATTCTCTTCATTTGATCGAGCGTTGCGTGCCATGGCGAACGTGTTGCTCTTTATAGATAAATGTCGTAAACGCGCGACAACAATGGACGTGCGTCATCTCAATGAAGCCGAACTAACGCTTATACGAGAGGCGCAACGCGACAGTTTCTCTGAAGAAATCAAAAGATTAACGTCAGGGAAGAACGTAGAGAAGTCGAGCCGGCTCAGCAAGCTAGACCCGGTATACGAAGAGAACGTAATTCGACTGAACGGGCGAATTGACGCAGCGAATGTACCAGAGTACAGAAAGAGGCCACCGATCTTAGACGGCAGGCATCCGCTTGCGCGCCTACTTATAAAACGTGAACACGTCACAAATGGACATGCTGGCCGAGAGCACGTAGTAAACAACCTGCGACAGCGATACTGGATAATAAGATTACGAACTAGCGTGCGCATCGTACTGAATGAATGCATTATGTGTCGCATGCGACGGAAATCACCGCCTATACCGGTGAAAGGAAATTTACCCAGTGAAAGGCTTGATGCATACGCTCGCCCTTTTACGCGCTGCGGTGTCGATTGTTTCGGTCCCATGACAATAACCATAGGAAGACGTAGAGAAAAACGTTGGGGCATGTTATTCACGTGTTTGGTGACTAGAGCCGTGCACATAGAATTGCTGCCTAGCCTCAGTACGGATAGTGCGATCATGGCACTAAGAAGAATGGCCGCGCGTCGCGGTTGGCCACAAACAATAATGTCAGACAACGGCACGAACTATCGCGGTGCTGACGTCGAGTTAAAAAACGCCTACAAGGAATGGGCGTCTGAACTTAAAGATTACGCGCTCAATAAAGGAATTGAGTGGCGTTCTATTGACCCTGGTGCACCTAACCAGGGGGGAGCCTGGGAGCGGCTCATACGTAGCGTAAAAACGGCGCTCGCGGTAATACTAAAGGAGCGCATGCCAAAGGAAGAAACTTTGACAACCGTTATGGCTGAAGTAGAGAATATATTGAACTCGCGACCGCTCACTCACGTGTCTGTAAACCCAGAAGAAGCAGAAGCGTTAACCCCCAATCATTTCCTGCTGGGGTCAGCATCGGGGCTACCGGTCACAGGAACGTGTGACGTAGCTGATAAGCGCGCTTGGCGAGCAGCACAAGCGCTGGCAGATCGATTCTGGGCTAGATGGATGAACGAATATTTACCTACACTGACACCGCGCGGTGACGTCAGACATAGTCGCGCAGAGCAAATAACGGAAGGCGATGTCGTCATAATCGCTGACGGCTTACTACCGCGGAACGTGTGGCCGCGGGGCCTTGTTGTGCGCGCGATATTCGGTCCTGATGGCGTGGTACGGAGTGCGGATGTGCGGACGCGGGGCGGCATATTTAGAAGGCCCGTGAGAAGGCTTATCGTCCTCGACCATATAGAAGAAGAAGCTCGCGAGGCTACGCTGGGGGGAGACTGTTGCGGACGGCAAGCCTAATTTCAACTAAGACGTAAACAAGGTCATAAAATACGTCACAATGTATAGAACAAGATGACTACTAGCTATAGACAGTGGACCATATAGCCACAGCTAGCTACAGTAAATAGAACAATTTGAGAAAATATAATGGTAAATGAACATTACCGGGGGGTTACACCATACGCTACTTGTGCCACCCTAAATGGTACGTAAGCAGGTGCATCCGCCGGCATTTTCGTCGGCACTCATTCTACGCTCCAGGAACCTATACGAAGAACTGAACCCTGAACCCCTGAAGCCCTGCTGCCCTGAAGCCCTGAAGAAAGAAGAACGTATAGTCGATTCGTATTAGAATGAGTGCAAAAGTTTTTTAGTGTAAATATGTTTGTTTGAATAAATACGGCAAGTGCCTTTCACCAAGTCAATTGTTTTACTGGTTGTCCTCTACAGCTAATATTGGTATGTCAGGATTGCGAGCAAGGTAAATGTTGTAAATAAATAAAACCAACATAAACTCTCCATCACTGAGAGTACTTAGATTTGGGTTAGTGTTAGTAACATGAACTCGATCACAATATAATACTTTACACAATTACTACAAGACCATGAAATAAGGACAAGCTAGTAAGATTGTTTTAAGGCATTAACGATCTTGTTGCTGAAGTAGCAAAATATCACAAAGACTTCGTTACCCCAGGCATCATTTCTCAAAGAACATACCTCCCTGATACGATATTTTACAGTTAGAGCCTCAACGGAATGTACAACCCTCCTTTTGTTCAAAGGCTTTTTTATATCTTCATTAAGGCAACGTGTACATAAAAAACATTGATTCTTGAAGTCAAATGGCGGAGCAGAAGATCTGAGCTGCGACGGCCCTGCCTCTTCATTGGATAAAGATGCCTGCCTAACATCTTTTTTAATGGTGTCAGTTAGGGTGTAATTTTTACGGCAGCTGGTGTGATTAAAAAGGGATGTCAAGTCAAGGAAACTTCGATACTTGTCGTCTTTTCTTTCCTTATTACCTATAGCAGGACCCAGTATTCCCTTTTCTTTCACCTCAGAGACATCCTTACTTCCTTTAACGACATCCTCGTCACATACAGGACACTTATTAGTACTCATGTTGGATAACCCAATTGTGTTACTAATAAGAGTGCTTAACTGAAAAGAATATTTTGTGGCTGCACCCCTTTTTTTTTTTTTTTTTTTTTTTTTTTTTCGTGGGAAAATCCTCATGGATGCCCTTCGCCCGGGGAAGACGAAGGGGTATGCCGGACTCTTACCGGCTAAAAACCCACGGTGTTCCTTCTTCTGACCCTTGGCCGGGGTCGCGGGATTCGCAGCTGCATGCACCGCAACCCCGGCAGGCCTCGATCCGCCAGCCCCTGGCGGACCTCTGCTTCTGTGGGGCCTTGCCCCACGTCCTCCTGAGAGGCGCGCACGGAACACTGCGCGCCGCCTTCTCGGGCCTGTTACTGGTCGGGCGACGGGTCCCCTAACCCGCCGCCCGCAGGCCACACACTACGGTGGCCGGAGATCGTCGCGCTCCCTCCGGCGCCCGGTGCGTCTGGCGCGGGAAGGGAGAGTGGCAGCTGCCTCTCTCTCCCTCTCCGCTCCCTCTTTGGTCGCCATCACCTCCTCGCAGAAGGAGGCGACGGCTTCCCACGCACTCTCGCCCCCGACCATGGACAGAACCACGGCCGGGAGCGAGAGGTCACCACCGAGTGGCTGCACCCCTGCGTTACCTGGTAGGCTACCGTGCCAAACAAATTACGGAAACCTATAATAACATAAGCCCGAAGGCATGTATACGATATTAATGGGAGTTTTAGGCAGTAAGGTCGCGTTTCCTACAGTGAGTATTAGAGATATTGAGCGAAAAGCAATCTTTATCAATATCATGATTGATTGTTTTTTCCCGCCTCAGCTCAGTTATCCGCTGTTATAAAAACGCGATTTCTTACTGTTACCACCTTCACCACGTGGAAGTACTCCCAGCTTATGTTACAATACATTTTAAGATAATATTCGCATGAAGTAATGGTCATCACGCTGAATAACTTTAATTTCTACATTTCTGCAGCGTGTAGTTGAAAAACGGTTGAGAATATGGAAAAGTGTGCAGGATCAAAGTTATAGAGAATTTTATAAGCTTTCATTTCATCTTACAACATTTTTCGCTACAACGCACCGTTTTTGAGATATCGGCGAAAAACCTGAAATTGAGACCTTTGTCACCCCCCCCTCCCTCCGGCTCACCTCCTAGACGTCAGGACCTTTAGTATGTTTTCTCCCTAAGCACCCTGAATAAGTTTCTGAAGAAATCGCTTAGGTTCCCGCTCACGCACTCTACAACTACTTTATTGACTGGACTAAATGTTACCCGCTAACGATAACATACGTAAAAACGGTTAGCAAGGGCCATAAAAAGCAATCCAATAAAATTAAAAAAAAAACATATTCCAATCATCATCATAATCATAAGCCCCCCCGTGGAGCAATGGAAACATAATCAAACCATACAACGTAGCGGAGCATTCTTTCCTTCTGTTGCGAAATCGGAACAAGTGCGATTCGTTTCTTTACTATTACTATTATAATTACGATTATGTACCGTACCTAACTCGGATATTTCGCAAGATATTCGAAAGAATTGAGGATCGAGAGATCTCCGATCGTTTGACGATTACCGTTTTTTGCATAGGATTATGTAAACTCCTTGTTTCGTTGTAGCCGTTGGGTCTATTATAAATAACTACTCATACTATGTAACTACAGGTGTATTTAAAAGTTACGTGTGATCCACCGGTTTTTTGGTAGTCTGCCACCTGCAAAAGATTTCAACAAAATCGTAGCAATTTACATATTATTATCTTCATACCATGCATCCTCAATTACAGAGTGATTAGTCCAACAATAAGTCTAAATCACCACCTGTTTGAATGAAGTTTTCAGGAAAGCGGCAAAAGTGCAGTAGATTTAGTGACAAGTAAGGGTGCCACCACACTAATCACTCGATTGTCGATTGATTGGGATAAAGTGATCATGAACCATCGATTCATCTTGATTGACGTGGATCTATCATCGATCGACCATCTATCCATCATCGATCGATTGATGTGGTTGCATCCTTAATCATCACCCAAATCATTACGAAGAAGTCCCTTCGGCGCTATTTCGGCACTGATTTTTCATTACAAAAGCGTCCGAAACAATGAAAAGTCAGTGGTGCCAACATAGCGCAGAAAGGACTTCTTTCGGTGAACGCACTTTAATCAAAACTATTTTTTTCCCAATAGACTAGTATACTTAGTTCTTTTTGAACGAAAATGCTACAAAATACTGTCCACAAAAACGCCCGCCCTTCACCGCTTTCTAGTATTTAATTTTATGCTGTACGAAACGGGCAAAAATCTCCCCAGCATCAACAACAAAAATAATAGGTGTAGCCATTTATGTAAAAACACATCCTCGTCAGCGCTCAAAAATTACCGAACTGAATGTAGACTAAAACGTGAAAATGAAGAATAATTTACGTCAATGGGTGCAGTCGAATCTTCGTATCATGAAAAGCTAAATTAGGCATTGTAATGACGACATAGGATTTAAATTAGTTTGTTGGTATTTCTAAGTTTATAATTATGACGATGTGCCTTGGTGCGCGCTCTGGTGGTATATGTAAAGTCAGGACACTTTTTTCATAAATTTTGTACTAGACTCTTTCTTTTACATGGATTCTTTCTAAGTGGATGCACCTTTCTTTATTCGGTTTCTTGGTTTATAACACACATTTGTATGTTACGTTTCCCTACTCTCATAACACCAGTGATCGGAAAAAGGTGAGCTAATTTACCTAAACTTCAAAGAACAGATACAAAAACTGGAGACTTCCTTACGACAACATTTTTTTTGTGATTATTCCGGGTTTCGGGACATCACTAAAGTACATTTAATATTAATGTTAATAGTACAGAAAACAATTAAATTCGTTTCCTATTTTTGTTTCTCAAAATTGTCACAAAACCAGATGACACGTTTTTCATTGTTTTTAAAAAAGAGATTGTTTATTGTTTTCAGAAAAGGAGATTGTCTTTTATTTTTTGAAAACAAATGAAAAAAAAATCTCCCGAAAAAAAAAGTAAGGAAGTCTCCAGTTTTAGTCTCTGTTCTTTGAAGTTTAGGTAAATTAGCTCACCCTTTTCCGATCACTGCTTATCACTGTAGAGGAAATACAAACAGCAATAGGTAAGTATCAAGCATAAATGAAACATAAAATACATAATATTCAACCTTCTAAACAAAAATTATACCCCGGTCTGTTCGTAAATAGCAGCACTTGATTCATGCGCCAATTATGAACCAAAGTAATGATTATTGAAATCTAACAAACAGATAGATATTTGAGATTGCTGTACTATTTGCATGCTAAAATATAGCACGGTGCAGGCCGTTTCACATTGCGAACGCCTGGCTATCATAGGTAATATAGAGAGGAGAGCTAAACCATTGGTTAGCTGCATTATCTTTACGAGTACCTTCGTCAGGTCCTCGAAATATAGGTATGTTTATTGAAACATCACGCCTGTATTCCCCGAAGGATTGGCAGAGGTGTATAGTACACACCCTCATTTCGCCGTTATATGTTTAAGTCCCATGTAATAGGGGGCGAGCCTATTGCCATCAAACAGGCACAAATCCAGACTCCGGGCTGCTACTGAGAAATTTCACACGGAAAAGCCCAATAACACTTTACCCGACCTGGGGATCGAACCCAGGACCTCACGCTCAGCAGTCGCGTTTGCGACTGCTAGACCAACGAGGCAGTCAGTATGTTTATTGAATAGGGATAACAGTGCTAATTCGTAAGTAAGAATGATTTCAACTTTGGGAGACAAAGGTAGCAAGCAAAATCAAACAAGAGAGATGCAATGATAGGGTCGCAAATTATTTAACACTGTTAGCTTCTAACCACTGTAAAGGTGGAAAATATTTATTTTAATCGTGAAATTCCTTCAACGAGGCAATAAATTCAGTGTTTCTAAGTACCTAATTAGGCATGCATACGAAAGTCTAATTAGCTACCTCCTTCAAGCTCCACGCAAGTCCTTAAATGTCAAATCATCGCGTGCTTTGCCCAAATATGCCAACATGGCGTGCCGACTGTTCACGACCCCTGACCTACGGAATGCGTGGCTGACAGTATAAGTGCCGATTGCAAACACAACCAATTTGCATGCCATTCCGTCTCTTTCTAACCTATAGCTATTAATGATGTTAAAAAGGGATAGTGCTAGTAAAGTTGGTCAAAGTCGTAGGGTAATGTCGATCATATCCGACCAATTTTGCTGATGGTAAAGTTTTCGATATAAGAATAGTGTCAAAGTTTTTGTATGTGTTTCTTATGCTTTTCTATGAAGAAAAGAATGTAAGGTACACATGAACTATACCTGATGATGGTTCAAAACCACAAAATGAGCGTAATTCACGTTGGTAAATAAGTTTTCACTTATGGTTACGGCTCCTATGCTAATGTGTTGGATCATACAATTTTACCTGAATTAGTACAGAAGAGGTCAGTCAGTAATAGCACAGTAGATATACAAGGTGTAACATAAATAAGTGTACAACCACTTAAGGGATCACTGTACTCATCATTATGAACAACTTTTACTATGGGACCAAACGTGAAATCGCGAAAAAAAAAACAGCTTTTCCCTACATTTATGTTAGCATAACTCGTCAAAATGGGGGTAGAGTGAGCGAGCGAAGCGAGCGAACGGAGCCCCCGCCATACCCTTCGTGTTAGGTTACTTTAAACCCTGCAGACAGAAATAAGTTCGAAGTTAAACCACACCTAGTTCTACCCTACTGCTACTGGTTGCACCTAGTTGTACCCGGGTAAACCTAGGTGTAACCGCCATTCGGCCTTTACCCGTAACATATAGATTTAATCTTCGTGTTCCATCTTTAGCAGATACAAATTATGTAAATACAAATAATTATTTTTTGGGCTTTAACTAAAACGTTTTGACAATAAGATCAAAGATAGAAGCGAACGAAAAATACTAAGTATTTGAAAATGAAATAAAGTCTATTTTACCCTTTAATTATAAATATACCCAGCTCATTAAAGTTTATATCTAAATTAGCGTAATTTGCTAAAGTAATTATACCTTGAGCTGAGTTTTTCATTTCATCTTCGCTGTAGAGCACTTATTAAGTGGGAAATGGGGAGGAACCTTTAATAAAAGTTTAAAATATTCGCCATGAGGATAATACTTGGTCTATTTTGTAACTGCCATATTTAACCAGTTATATACGTCATAACGTGACCATTTTTTTCCCCTCAGAGCTGGATGCCTGCAAATTTTAATATTTATATTAGAATGCAACACAATATGGAAAATTTGTTTGTTAATAAAAAAATAAATAAGAACTAATCTTGTGACAATGTAGGCTGGTGGGCTGGTTCTTAATTTTTCGGATGAGCAATTTGCTTTGTTTTTAGATATGAATGTGTGATGTGTTGGCATGACTTATTGATGATGTTATATGATTAATAAATGCGAACCTGTTTTATAATTGAATTCATTGCCACAGATTGTCTTTTTTTCAAAGCGGGACAATTCTGTGTTTTTGGGGACAACGTGACACTGCTCAAAAGCGGGACAATCCCGCTCAAAGCGGGATGTACCTAAGGTCACCTATCTATACAGGGTGTTAACGAATTCGTGTAATTCCTTCAAACCGCGTGATCTACTGGTGACACAGATTAACTCTAAAGGGATGTTTAGAAAACCACTTAAAAAAAAAATGAAAATAAAATCTTAGTTTTCTGTTTCTGAGTCATTTTAGAGCCCCGAGTTAACTTACTGCAAAGAACGATATCGCGTTAGTCTTGCCCGCCAGACGCGAAGCCGTGCTTTCTTTCGCTTATGCGTGGCATCGAAAAATTCAAGCGCATGAAATTATTTTTCTGCAAAAAAAAAAAACTTATTTTTTCACTGAATCCTTATTAGGTGGTTTAGATACGATCACTTACACCTACCGCATGAAAAAAAAAGTTTTTGATTTTTAATCAAGCTAATTCCCGTGCGGGGCCAATCTACACCAGTAGTAGATCATGTGGTTTTAAGGAATTACACGAACTCGTTAACACCCTGTATACCTATTCCGCTCCTTATTTAAAATGTGTTAAGTACAAAGCTTTAATGATAAGTGCTTAGTTCAATAGTTTATTATGGGACGCCTATTATACGACGATTTACAACTTCCCTTGATAAAAAAACAATGCCTTTTTCTCAACACTGTTGCAATTAAAAACTTAAACATCACTACGTTTACAATTCTAATTACAATGACGTTTGTTTGTGATTTAGACCTCATAGTTTAATAATATGCTACGCAAGGTATTCTCTTCCCACGATGGCCAAAGACGTCATCACGATCAGTGCTGCCATTGATTTATCTTCAATACAATTAAAGCGATTTTTAATTCATTATAAAAATTAAAATAAATTAGTAACTAGCCTAATTATTTGTTATCTCGTTTTATTCATATCTTACTCTTAGTTAAAAAAGTAAACTGTAGAAAGTAACTATACCCTTTTCACCGTAAGGTGAGTCCTGACGTTTCTCTACAAATATCGGGAGTAAAAAGACCCTTAACGATAACGAAAACCACATATTCTACCCATCACTGAGATCATTTTTTTCTATTAGACCATACCTGGGAAATCTTTGGTTCTGGAGATATTGAATTGAAGGTCAAAGTTTACATTTTTTTTTGTTTTTTTCCGAAAACGGATTCTAAGTGATAATACTAAACTTTCTTCCAAACAACGTTATCAAAATTTTCAATTTTTCCTCACAAATTACGCATTTGAAGTTACAAAAACGCAATGAATATCAAACGCACACAACCGCCTTGGCTCAGCTGTGTACTGTGTGTGTAGCCGCTGCACGACACACACAGGCACAGTCGGTTACGTGCATTACATTGCGCGCTACAAAAAACAGCGTTTTTTTATGCCCAAAAATAAAAGTCGTTTCCCAGCAATTATTTTTGGTCAATGTAATTTAGTTTCATGTACAGAGTGCGTAGATTTCGGCTATATGATGGGTCTTTTTACAATCAGTATATGTACGGTATATTTAAAAAAAAAAACATGGATAATATAGCTATATTACGTTTTTAGATGATGTCCTTTACGTTTTTTTGATAGCAGTCCCCGTCTCCTCTCCGTAAATTGTAACCGTAAGGTTATAACTTACGGAATGACCGCATAGTTTAAAATCGCTTCCTTATAGAAGCAAGTAAGTGAAAAAATGCATTTTGTTCGAGTAATTTATTTATACATAGTGGCAGCACCCGCAGCCGGAGACGTAGTCTCAGGTCCGGACTCCACCAAAGCGGAGATGTGCGGAGATGTCTCGATCAACCAATAGGATTGCGTTATTTTCAAATCTCTCCGCTTAGCTTCAACTCAAAACGAATTCCTATTGGTTGTTTACTAGTAGGGTTACCATTTAGAAATTTGAAAAGTCCTGACAAAAAGCCTGACATTTCAATAAAAGTCCGGACATTTTAGTCACAAAATGCAAACATACGAAGATTTTTGATTTCATTTCGTTAAGTTGATTGTTAAAGATTTATGTTTTGTTTTTAAATGAATGAGAAGTTAATAAAGATGAAAAAGTTATCTGATATTACATAAGTAAGTTTCATTACTCGTATTCCATCTAAGCCAAAAAATCCGGACAAATTAAAGAGCCGGGCAAAGTCCGGACAAAAGTCTAGAAGTCCGGACAAATCCGGACGGATGGTAACCCTATTTACGAGACATCTCCGCTTTGGTGGAGTCTGGGCCTTAGGCCAATCATGGGAAGAAAATACCAGAGGGCCAATTCTACTAACATAAACTTTTATCAATTGCAACTGAATCGTTCATTCATGCAGTTTACGAAATCTGTCAAAGTGTTTGGTTTTGTTTTTGTTGTCAAACAATTTCATAGTTTTTGCAAACGAAAACTGTCTGAATAAACGATTAAGTTGCAATTGATAAAACGTTTCTGTTAATAGAATTGGGCTCCAGGTGTAGCATATTATTATACCACTAGCTTTTTCCCGCGGCTTCTCTCGCGTTAATTTATAAAAAAAAAACTCTTAACACTCTACTAAAGTTTCAAAGCCAATTTTTGATACCTTGGGTTACATTATTGTAATTTATTTAAGGATCCCTAATTTTTTGATACTAAAATATAGCCTATAGCACTCAAGGATAACGTAGTTTCCTATTGGTGAAAGAATTTTTGAAATCGGATAAGTAGTTTCGGAGATTATTACCTCCTACATACAAACAAACAAACAAATTCTACCTCTTTATAATATTAGTATACTCGTAGATGATGTTGACCAAAGGTCTAAAAATTTATTAATAAAAATAAGGTTTGACTCGAGTAGCTACATGGTACATAGATAGTCCATGACCAAGAACTACACTAGTTTATTTACTAAGAAATTTCAATGAAACTTAGTTTTTAATCCGAGACTCACCGAGATCTATAGACTTAAGTATTTTCATCACACTTCTTACATCATTCTAATTTTAGTCTAAAGAAAACAAACAAAAAACGCAATCACGCCGAAATATTTAATCAATCCATTCTAATTACTTTAATTCTCCACCCATTAACCGTTGATAAACCTCGAGATCCATTTAGCAAACATTAACCTCAACCAGACGAACAGATTTAGGAAACCCATCACAAATAAAACATCGCCAGTCTGTCTGGCTATTTACAGACTGACTAATAAGCGAGATCAAACAATTTGACTGGCTCCCTTAGAACTTGAGTCTGTAGGAATTATTCTTTGGAAGTATTTGTTGTTTTAAGTGGTAGTGTTACGAAGTTATGAAGATGAGATACGGTTCCCTGATTTTGAAATTTACAAGTACCTATGAGGCTTGCATAGTCACAAAAGTAAACTAATGCTTCGAAAAATATTGAAAATAATATAAGGGCGTGATACAGAAAGCAGCCTAGTCCTTCTCGACACGACGCGTATTGTGAGGAGGTTCCTGTCTCTGGAGCCTTAACCATCGGTAGCTTGGACCCTATTTGTTTTTTATAGAAATATTTAAAAATGTAATTAGTAAGATGCAAAACGAAGGACATACTAATAATATTGGAGTGAAGATTACTTATGCTTAGTTGAAAGGCAACGGTATGATGGACGACTCTAGTTCGCAAAATAAAATGAGTTAACTCATAAAAGACTGAATGCATAAGCATAATCAGTCCATTACTGTCCCACTGCTGGGCACAGGCCTCCGTGTTCTGGTGTCCGGTTCTCAGAATAAAGGGTTTGGCCTTGTATGGCTAACAGACTCCACACACCATCGAGAACATTTTGAAGCCCTCTCAGGTGTGTAGGTTTCCTCACGATGTTGTCCTTCACCGTTGATGCAAATGACAATTAAGTTCTGATCCGCACGTGATTTCGAAAACCCGGAAGTGCGGGCCGAGATCGAACTGAGGCCTACTTGCATGGAAGGCAAGCGTTCAACCACCAGGCTTTAGGCTGAGTTACACGAGAATAGTTTCTCAAAGCCTATTACTAGTTCTAACTTTGTCTTGCTCGGTGACGAAAACGTGGAGATTCGCTTCGAGAAACCATTCTCGTGTAAATCAGCGTTTAAGGATTCATGACAGAGTGATCATTCAAATACAGCAAGGTACTTCATGGCTTAAAATTGCTCAGCTCGCCTACTACTCCAGTGGATTTCATCAAAGACAAAAGTAGTAGGAAAGGGGTTTGGGTAAAATTGGCGTCGTCGTTTTGAAGTTGAGCGGCCAGTAATGAAACTTGGATATTATGAAAGATCAGAATAAAGCGATCAAAAGTTATTATGGATACATTTCTCTAAACCATATCGGAACGGAGATATTTGCTTTTGTATTGCTCATTAAAATCGAAGAAGTTATTATATTCTACTGCACTCTATTAGGTTTCTGCCGTATTTTTTTAAGAATTCCAAATAGAATAAATCAAATACAATGACGTAGATGAATGGACCGCTGAATGCTGAAGTTCCTGGGCTGGATGACTTTCCTATTTTAAGTGCCGATGATTTAATAATCTATGCACTTGCAACGTATCAAGTACAACAAGCTCGTAGCTGCTACGGAGAACATGTAAAAAGTGACGGCTCATATGTGATTGAAGTATGCAGAGAAACCAATATTAATAATTTTTCGGCGGAAACCTTAAACTGGATTGATCCGTGGCTTCTTAGAAGCAGGATCTAATTCAGACATTCATCTAGACGGATATATTACGTGTATATTCTCGTAGAAAGAGCTACACAAGGGTTGGATGCAATATTGGGCCACTATTGCTCATGTATTATTGGGAAACGGACCTTAGGCTGCTGTTCGCATGTAATGTCCGTTATATGGTACATGGGATGGGGTAGATATCAAAATAATCTGACTGCGCCGGCACAATTTTTGGATCCGATTATTCGAGACACTCAGAACGAAATGGATGAAGAGAGTTAAAAATTGTGTTTTTATTTATCATGTAATAAAATGCAATAAAGTATAATAATGTTTATTTTCCAAGACCCAATACTAACGTCACACATTGATAGATCGTCGTAAAACCAAACTTCTAAAAATATAACTAAGATTTCTTTAGGCAGGACAGTAATTGGAGTATATATATAGACGACATTTTTAAAATCTTCAAATGTAAATATCTCATCTTCGATATTACTTACGACAAAAATAATTGAACATATATGTGTACTTAACACAGCACAACAAAGTAACATGAAAATTATTGGTGGCCGCTGAAAAAAAAATGACGCCACTAGTCCATACAAAGTTACACAAACCCCTTTGCTAAAGGCCGTTTTCGACACCTGGACTTCTATGGAGTTAGATATGTCAAATTTCTATCTCTAGTAGGGGAAACTACCGATAGATAGGTTATTAAATTCGGGTGTAAGAGTTTTGAAACTCAGATATCACTGCTCCGCCACTTCAGTGTACCCGTGAGTTCTGCCGGTCTAATTCGGTTAAATCGTCGAGATAAAAAGGTATTGTAGATGTAGACCCGAGTCAGTATTGTTACAACAGGATTCATTTGCTACTTTTACTATGCTAATGCATGTAATAGAGGTGCATGAAAAGAGCCTCCACGAGTGACGATGCTTCAGTACGTCCGGCGCACCCTGGGCAGTCAGCCCCGCTATACCAACCTTGCTGACTGGCTAATCTTTTCACTACGGCATGACCTATTCTCGTATAGCTCGTGCCGACACGATAGAAGAAGTACGTCCGGTGCACCCTGGGCAGTTAGCCCCGCTACTAATCTTGCTGACTGGCAATCCTTTTCACCACAGCATGAGCTATTTTTGTATAGCTCGTGCTGACACGAGAGAAAAAACTATGCTAATAAGTGCACGAGCCAGTCGCACCTTGCGGACCACACAACAAGGTTTGGCAATAGCCCAATTAAACGCTAAAACAAATAAAAAGTTCTAAATAACATTTTTTTCTTACCCATCACAACCTTCAAACATAAAGCGGACTTTGCTTAGAAACATTTTTTACAAGTTATTTGGCTTGATCGCCTTTGACCCATACACACGACGGAATACAGTGAACTGCTTGGCGACTAGCCAGGCGGACCGTATAGATCCTACCACCAGTCGTGCTGGGTTTTGTTGAATCTTACAACACGTGTCTATTACCAGCGTGCGGTGAGGAAGATTTACATTAGGAGTGAGGCGTATTTATCGTAACAGCTATTTAAAACAGGTATTTTATGATAGCGGACTGTAACTGTGACAAACAAACTGAAAAAGCAGTTCCTGTTCCACGAGCTAACAAAATCCTCTATATGACAGTCACAAGCTAGGACAGCTACCATAGTTAAAATAAGATAAAAAATGTTACTGTTACTCTGTGACACCCTGTTACAGCCGTCACGAGCTCTTTCCTTTTCTCGCGTAGATTTAACACCTTACTTAGAAAAAGAAGTCCCGCTGCTACAGTAAACACGTTAAACGTTGCTATCTGTGGTAATAGAGAACACACAATAGTTTGTTCCCACAAAATATGAAATAATAGACTGTTATTTTGTAACAGGTTATTGGAACTGCTATTTACGTGTAACAGGAACAGGCGTAACAGATACGTGATTTTACCTGTTACAACCCACTCCTAATTTACATTGTAGCTCGTCCCCACACGAGGTAAAATCATCATAATTATGGCTATTTATAAACATCATTACAACGCGTGTTGTCTTCATTGTATAAAATCGCCGACATACTCACGGGTCGAAATAATAAAATGATCTACCTGCCGAAGGGTTCTCAGTATAATAATATGAAGCGTTAATTTCTCTTAACAGGTGCTAATATAAACGTGAGAGTTACCCACAATTATACAACGAGTGACAACGGTTTCACTCGTGCGAACAACTGGTGAAATTATTGCACGCCCAACTTATCTTGACACTCGGCGGAACTGCGAACTAAAATGAATGTACTGGATTTGACATACTGTGGCTTTGCATGGCGTCGCTACGAAGTATCAACATAGACTGGACAAGTTTCAGAAGGCCCAACAAGACATGAGTGGTGTGTTATTATGTCAGCTTACTAATTTGCTTTACTTAGGAGGTGGAGCGAAGACATGGTTGATAAAGAAATGCTTTCACGCTAACGTTGAACATTATAGTAAACGCTTGGTCGTAATATGCTAGTATACATTCCACAGTTGGATATAAACTTCTCCCAATAAAGTAACTATTGCTTATACAGCTGTAAACGAATTTGTGTAATTCCTTCAATCAAACCACATGATCTATTTATTAATGGCACGAAATTTAGTAGAATTAAAAGTATAAAAAAAACTTGCGATAGTGGTAAGTGATCGTATTTAAATCACCTAATAAACTCAAACTCAAAACTCATTTATTCAAAATAGACTACAATTACTTAGTTCTTTTTGAACGTCAGGTTTACAATAGACATCCCAAAAAAAGCCCTCCCTTCACCGCTTCCTAGTGTTTATGCTGTGAAAAAGAAACGGCGCAACACTCCCCAGCAACACAGATAATATGTCTGTCAAGTGAATAAATAAATAAAATAAAAAATCTAAAAAAAAAAATATCCAAAAAGAAAATAAATTGTGATAGAACATTTCGATGCCATGCATGAATGAATGAAAGTACGACCACGGTTGGCGCGCACCATTGGCGCCGAGCGCGAAATCGCTCCGCGTACACAGTTACCAATTGGGACGCTAAAATTACTCAGATACAAAATACCTTGTTTCTTTTTTTGAAAACTTTTTTTGTTGATTCTGAAAAATACCCATGCAGGGTCAATCAGTGTTTCACCAGTAGATCACGCGGTTTGAAGGAATTACACGAATTCGTTTACGCCCTGTATTCATCACGTTGATCATAATTATTGAACAAGCGAGTTGGTTATCGCAGCGGCCTTCCTATCTCACCAATAACACTGGCAATGAGACTGGAGTCTACATCCTGGGACCCCTTTAAAATTACCCTGATGATCCACTAATTACCTAGTCCCACAGTAATCACAGAAATGTTTAAAAGATTTGCAATTATTTTTCCAAACGTTCAAAACAAAAGTTCGTATCGTATGTTTACAAACATCCAACGCACGTGTCGTCCACATGTGTGATCGAAGTTATTGGAAGTATCGACAATCGCCAATAATATTCCACCGTTCGGAAAGTACTAGGGCAGCATAAACGGCAGGAGGTGTACCGAACCGATCAATACTCTCCAATATCCCATATCTACGTAGCGATAGGCCGCACACATCGACAATGTGCATCGTGTGTGTGTGAACGATTCTCCTCTCTTTCACGAATGAATTCGGCTTGATATCAAAATGTTCGTAAATGTTCGGTTAGTTCTCCTTCGCTGCTATCTAGGCTTTTAACTAAAAAGGTTACAGTAATTTAACTAAGTTTAAAGAGTTTCTGAATAACCAAGTGCGCATGGAGTTATTCCTGTAAAAAGTAAAAACCGACTTCAAAGAAATACTAAAAGGAGTAAAAAATTACCATAATATAAAATTAACAGTTTCAGAAGTCGGTGCAACTCTATACATTGTTTCGCCTTTTGGAGATCAAGATCCTTCTCACAGGTCTTATAAGAATAGACTGCTTAATTTTATTTTTTTGTAGTCAAAACTTTCCTTTAAGTATTTTCATAGAACCTTTAACAGTTATTTAAAAAAGAAGTAACAGGCAAGATGCGTTCCAAAAAAACTGAGATGCCATTAATGTTTTCTTTTTTTGTAAATTTCTTTTTCTTGTGTTTAATGGTTTTAATACTTATAATTTTCATGTAAAACGACCACTATTTTTAAAATGTTATAAGTAGTCGTTAAATCCTTTTTACTAGCAAATATTGTTTTTCTTTTATTCCAAATATGTAATCTCCTTTTGTGTTACCTACCATTATAGAGGAACACAGTTAGGTAATTGCTAAAAGCATTTTCTATATAAATCTTAAAGTTTTATAATTCGCATGGTTTTGCAACATAATTTCATAAATTATTAATGATTTTCGTAATTAAGATCATTAATTACCTATGCGTTACGTTCTCGGAGTAGACATCTTAAAATCAAACGTTAATTGGGTATCATTATACGAATTAAACAACTCCAATAAGCATTTAAAGGTGGATAACAAATTACAACAAAAACTAAACTATAAGAAATAAAACAAGGTCATTGATGTTAATTACAGCATTCAGAATTCAAAGATTCAAGATCCAACGTTTTTCTATTTCGAATAGGCACAGTACAATCATGCACAATAAGCGTCTCGATAATTTAGTTGCACGGTTCCAAAAAGTAGGTCCTATGGAGAAGAACCGGCAAGAAACTCCAGAGTATCCATATACTCTTTTAAAATAATTTCATGCGTTGTCATGGGGGTGCATGGAAAGAGCCTCCTCGAGTGACGATACTTAAGTACGTCCGGCGCACCCTGGGCAGTCAGCCCCACTACCAACCTTGCTGACTGGCTAATTTTTTCACCACAGCATGACCTATTTTCGTATAGCTCGTGCTGACACGAGAGAAGAAGTGTTGTCAATCGGGTATTGTTACAATGTAGTGCTTGAAGTTCCTTCGTTCTCATAATACCCTCTCAAAACATGACGCGCCCAAAACATGCCTTTACCAAAACACGATATTCTCAAAATATAACATTTTGTACAATCAGTCCACATAATTATTACATAGTCTTTTTTGTTTAGTTGCCGAAACTTCACAGACGTGATGGGCATATTCTAATATTAGTTTAAAAACTAAAACGAAAAGAAGACTAATTTACGTCAACGGGTGCAGTCGAATATTCGTACTATGAAAAATAGGTGTAGGTAAGCTAAATTAATTAGGTAGGCATTGTGATGACGACTAGGGATGGGCCGAATATTCGTTTTATATTCGTTATTCGGCATATTCGGCAGGTTTACCGAATATTCGTATTCGGCCGAATATTCGGCTAAATCACCGAACGTTCGGCAAAGTGGTACTTACTCAAAGTATTTTTACTGTATTGAGCCGTGGATGATTGAGTATGAGTTGAGTGTTAAATGGGTTATGTATATGAGGTAAGTAATTTACATGTTTTTGTCGGCACTATAGTTTTATTTCCAATAACAACAGATAAAAAGATGGTTATTAAAAACCAAATATAAGTATGTAGCTATTTTGGGATTAAGCTACAGTGAATTCTTTATAATAAAATAATGTACTTATGTTATTATAATCAGGTCTATAATGTAAGAAAGAATTGCATGATTAAATTACAACATTTCAGCAGTGATATGATAATCATATTTCTAGTTTCTAATTAAAGTGGCAAAAATTATTTATTGAAAATAAACTGTCTTATAAAGTTTAACGTTAAAAGTATTAAACCAATATAGTTTTTTTTTAAGAGAAAGAATTAATTGCATTTTTTATAGGTAATCATTTGAGAGATCAATCAATTACCCCTACGCAAACAGAGTTACTCTATTATAAATATTAGTGACATACTAAGACAAATATGAGATCTTTATGAGAGACCAAATCGAATATAATAATACAGGAACATAACTTTAAGAATTCACTTTTTATTAACTTTTTATTTAAGTTACATGAAGGTAAATTTTCTTAAAACGCCCATCCGCGCGCTTTTCGTAAACGCATTCAGACTTGTATTGTTTACTTTAGGGAATCAATTATGCCGAATATTCGGCCGAATATTCGGTTCGGTAAAAGTTTTACCGAATATTCGGCCGAATGTTCGTATTCGGTGAAATCCATGTTCGGCCCATCTCTAATGACGACATGGGATTTAAATTAGCTTTTTTTTATTATCTATTTTAAATTTAGGGGCTTTTGGTCACAACACGACCATGCCAGCCCCATCATAACCTAATTCAATAAAAGCTTTACACTATTCAGATTTAAATAAGCTTGTTGGTGTTTCTAAGTTTATACGGCGGTGTGCCTTGGCGCCGCGCTCTGAAGGTCAATTATTCTCGTAATTAAAACTGTTCAAAATATAGTTTCGATCTAGTCTCAATCTCATAAATATGACAAATGCTATTCTTGTTCCTTAACAAACAACGTCAAACGTAAGATTAAGTATATTGAAATGAGATTGAAAGTTGACTGAAGCCAAAAGGGTAATCTGGTTACATTATGTACTGAGCCATTTTGACAAGTTGGAATTCTCATTTGTTTCTAGAATTTTAGTTCATGACTGTTGATATTGATATGCTATCGGTAATAGATTTTAAGTTGACCATTATATCGAGATAGACTCAGATGATACTGAAACCGGACCGAATTTTAAATGTACCAGAATACCATTTTTTATTCAATTCATAATTTAATCTCAGTTCGGTCAACCTTCAGTCTTACTTCAAATAAATTACGAGAATTGGGCTTCTGGTGGTGTATTTAATGTAAACTCAGGAGACTTTTTTCGTGAATTTTGCTCTAAAAATCTAGACCCTTGGTCAATATGTTTATACGTCAATGTTAACAGGTCATATTTTATAACTTAACTAGCTGTACCCGCATGCGTTGCAATGCACTTTTTCCTACTTATACTACCTACCTACTACCTACCTACCACCTACCTACTACCTACCTACTACCTACCTACTACCTACCTACTACCTACCTACTACCTACCTACTACCTACCTACTACCTACCTACTACCTACCTACTACCTACCTACTACCTACCTACTACCTACCTACTACCTACCTACTACCTACCTACTACCTACCTACTACCTACCTACTACCTACCTACTACCTACCTACTACCTACCTACTACCTACCTACTACCTACCTACTACCTACCTACTACCTACCTACTACCTACCTACTACCTACCTACTACCTACCTACTACCTACCTACTACCTACCTACTACCTACCTACTACCTACCTACTACCTACCTACTACCTACCTACCTACTACCTACCTACTACCTACCTACTACCTACCTACTACCTACCTACTACCTACCTACTACCTACCTACTACCTACCTACTACCTACCTACTACCTACCTACTACCTACCTACTACCTACCTACTACCTACCTACTACCTACCTACTACCTACCTACTACCTACCTACTACCTACCTACTACCTACCTACTACCTACCTACTACCTACCTACTACCTACCTACTACCTACCTACTACCTACCTACAGAAACAAAATCAAAATAGTAACAAAAAGTTAAAACCATTTTCATGCATGCGGTAAACAGATTAAGAATATGGATGTACTGATATACTTAATTAGTTTTTTTTTAAATATCAAAATTTTCTTTCATAAGAACCTTCTCCTGACAATTACGAACAAAACAAAAAAAAATTTTGCGAAATCGGTCCAGCCGTTCACGCGTGATGCGATGACCAAGGGAAATAGCGATTCATTTTTATATATATAGATAATAGTAGATTGTAAGTTAAGGCTAAAATAAAAAAAAAACAAGTTTAAAGTTCAAACTACATACATAATGATAACCTGTTGTTCCTGAGCTGATCTGGAATAAACAAAAACACGGTGTATCAGTTTCTTATCAGTGCGCTGAAGTCATATGACTCACAGACGAGGTTATTCAGATATTGCAGTCCGTACAATGGATACCTGTTCCAGACTACATCATAAATACAGAAGATGGCGCCAATATCGACATCGGTTGGGACCAGGGTCACGATCCACTCGGTGGTGACCTCTCGCTTCCAACCGTGGTTCTGTCCATGGGGAGCGAGAGTGCGTGGGAAGCCGTCGCCTCCTTTTGCGAGGAGGTGATGGTGACCAAAGAGGGAGCGGAGAGGGAGAGATAGGCAGCTGCCACTCTCCCCTCCCCCGCACCAGACGGACCGGGCGCCGGAGGGCGCACGACGATCTCCGGCCACCATAGTGTTTGGCCTGCGGGCGGCGGGTTAGGGGACCCGTCGCCCGACCAGTAACAGGCCGAGAATGTTCCGTGCGCGCATCTCAGGAGGACGTGGGGCGAGGCCCCACAGAAGAAGAGGTCTGCCAGGGGCTGGCGGACTGAGGCCTGCTGGGGTCGCGGTGCATGCAGCTGTGAATCCCGCGACCCCGGCCAAGGGTAAGGAGAAGGAACACCGTGGATTTTTAGCCGGTAAGAGTCCGGCATACCCCTTCGCCTTCCCGGGACGAAAGGCATCCATGAGGACTGCCACAAGAAAAAAGAAAAAAAAGTTCACGATCCACCGAGCTCTCCCATCGTAGAGCCAGCCGTCTCTTCAGTCTCCGCAGTCATACCGATAATTCAGCCCTCATCAAGCTGTCATCCTCTCAATCTCCCGCCAGCATCGTCCTAAGCTGAGATCCGACTCCCACTAGGGGTCGCCCTTAGTCCTGTTGTTGTTAGTAGTCATGATGTTAGTGTAATATAAAGAGTCAGTTTAGGTTAAGTATTTTACATCCCCGTATTGGCTGGAGACCGTTCAGGTCTCGCCAGTAACTGCCCGGTTACGGTTCGCAAGGACAAGCAAGCACAAAAAAAAAGATCTTCACCAGCGGCGTAGCATGACCATTGTAGACGAGGGTTTTGTTGATGAAAGAATAAACAAAATTACATATTCACAATGCCAATATTCTACGGATCTCGGTGCGCTCCCACAGCAACATAAGTATTTCTACTAAAAAATCTCACAGCTGATTATGATAACCTATCTTCTGCTAATACACTACTAGAGATGGGAAAACCGTTCATACAAACAACACGTTCAGTCTCTAGTCTCTAGTCGCATTCGCGATGCCAGGTGCCCACGTGGAGGGCTCATTTTAAATGTACCTAGTTGTTTTTTTTTCGAAAATATGCCGCCTGATCCCGTTGAAAACACTATTTTACTACGCAGTAGCGTCTTTTATGGCCAAGAACCCGCCTTGAGGGTTCACTCTTAGTGCAAACATAATGCCGAGGATCCTCCTGGAAGGTCCACTAACCATATGTATGGCGGCATGGCGTATGAGCTCTATGAAAAGTAGGGTGGACTCGAATGTGTCAATGCAGTGATGCTACACATTCCATTGGTAACTTGCTTCCTAAGATAACATAACTGTCATGTCAGGATTATACCGAAGGGAATCCCCGAAACAATGGCACATATCAAATTATTAGTCACGGATATTCTTTCAACGCTCAAATTACAAGGCATTCCATTTAGCGCTCCAATATAAACAGCACAAAGTCGGATCAAACTAATAATAAATAGGAATAGGGATACGATTGGTGTGATTCGAATTGGTGCGCTAAATGGAATACCTCCCCATCACACCTGGCAGCATCAGCAGGTTAAAAAGTGACAACATACAAAATACAGGTCTTTTACAGTTCAAGCTGCTCGCTTGTGGAATGCATTACCACGTGCACAATCACTGCCAGTTTTTAAAAAGTTAGTGAATGAGCATTACTTGTCTCTTTAATTTGCAATTTCTTGATTATTGCTCACATTTCATCTTCTTTCTTATTTAAAATATATTTATTTATTAGTGTTGGCCACTGGTTCAGAATAAAGGATTCATAATAGAAAACCAGACATTTCAGTATAAACATATATATTTATTACTTCCTTCAACATAAACCACAAATATACTCGGTACAATTCCAATTATTCAATACATAATGATTTAATCTGTACTTACACTTGTATCTGAAGTGTTACCATTTAATCCAAAATTACACAGTAAGTATCACTTGATCTTCACACCTCGACGTCTCTGACAAGACTGCCGAATGACTACCAATAAGTTTTTAATCATGAACGAATGAATGATCGATTGAGTGAATGTAAGTAATATGACAGTTACCAGAGACAATCTAATATGGTATTACCAGAGACAAGCTAACAGTTCGGCCATCCTGTTCAAAGCGTGTCCTCACGCGTACAGTTTTATACACACTATAATAACGAGTTTCACTATTTAAACACCAACGATATGTAAACTACAAAACAATCATAGTCTTAATTAGGTATTATTTTTCCAGTAATCAAGCAGTTGCATAACATTGGCAATGATCAAATAATAAAAATAAAAAAATAATAATATGAATAGCAACAAATTATAGTTATAAAGAATATAACACAACAGTATCTATACTTTCTAAAACATTGTTTTATGAAATAACAATTACAATCAACCTATTCCTTTAGTTGCTCTCGGTTGTTATTTCCTGTGCTCGTCCCGAATAAATACTTTTTCCTTCTTTCTTTCTTTTTCTCCTTAACACTGAAGGCCGCGATCTCAATAAAACACCTTCACTTTTCTGTGAACTCATTAATATAACTCAACCAATTAATAATATAAAGCACATTTAATCCTGTAATAACTAAAAGTTTGTTATCTCTACCTTGTTTTCACTATTGCTACTACGACTAACCTCTTCATTACTCTCCAAATCTCTATAAAACGCCAAGACTACATCCTGTCGATAACGGCCACGTTTGCGGGACATGGAGGTATCTTCAGTCAGATACCTCTCATTGCGAAGCACCCTTACCACGCGATCATGGTCCTTGAAACTTACCCACTAGTATCCGACACGCACTATCGTGGTACACCCATCTCTCAACGCAAACCTAATCTCCATTCCACACTTTCTGATTTCCCACACCTATCAAACCCCTATGTTCTCTAGCCGTTGTTCCCCAATACCTTCGCTCACTCTACCCCCAGTCTATCTAACTCCTCCAGATCAGCTACATCGGCGGCATTAGACACAGTAGAGTAAAGAATTCCTTCCATTCCGCTAGCAATGCCAAAACTAAATGACAATTCAGTGACCCTTTCCAGGTTATGTTATGGATCGTGGCACCGTTGCCTATCTGGACTTCATAAATACAATCATCCCAGGTTTCTTCATCTTGGCTACGGAGAAGTTGACAGAGCGTCCAAAATAAGTCCACCAAAACGTTCGACTCGCCCACTCGCTTTAGGCGACGGTATTGCCAATATTCTTCATTCCACATAAAGAAACAAACTCTCTAAATCTTTTACTGGTAAAGCTTCTTTTCTAGTCGGCTGTCAGACGAGAAGGCAAATTAGCCGAAACACTCGTAAGTATACTCATCTATGATTTAGTATTTTTGACAGTAGTTATACCAACATATACAATAAAACAATACTTGCAAATAACAGCCACCCCCCTCGCTCTTAATGAAAAGACCTAGGCAGTCCGCATCCACCGTATGGAGGTAACGCTGATTCCTTCGTTTATATGAGAGTTACCCTCTCACTCACCAGCAGGCACCTTGCACAGAGCCCATTCCAAACAAGATTAAAAACACCTTTCTCAAAACAACAAAGAGCCTCATCAAATCTGCAATGCCCAACTTTGTCGTGGTTTCCTCCGTACATCTGCCTTCAGACCTCCTTAGAAACCAGCTAAATATTATATATCCTGCGTTATTCATGACCGTGCACCCCTTTTGCAGAGTATATTTTCAAACATCTGCACTTCCTCATCCACCATTCTGCGCAATGGCAAAGAGTACTCAACTCATGAATGTCGAAAATAAAAGTCCCCATGTACGGGGACCGAAACCAGGCCGCGATTCCACGCGTTAGCATGCACCACTCGATAGCCAAGTCGAGACTCGATAACACAATCAAACACCTGTAGTTGGACCCACCAATGTGCAACTCACGAAATCAGATTGCGCTTAGCAAATGTGAATCCACCAGTCAGTACAAATTGTGATAGCAAGCACACTGTAAGTCCACTCAAAGACGCTAGCACCGCCAAGGTAGAAGATTCCTAGGAGCGAATCTCATATTCGTCAGGGAGAGGTTCTACGGCCCAAAACATGAGACAGATCGAAACACTCCTACGAAATCGTCTTGCAAAAGCTCACCCGTCAGTCCGTCCATCTTTGCACGCATCGGTGTGTAACTTGTGTTGTTGCTTTAAAATCACACAAAGCTAACAATAGACGCCACGTAAGTAAAGTATCAGTCCTGAATACCACTCCATATCCATGCCACCTCCTTTCGAGTGCCAGTCAATGGTAATGTCAAATACCTATTAATAAACAAAACATTAAATATCAATCAATTAATATAAATTCTTAGACAACCCCAAAAATTTACCAATGTCACGCTGCTTCTAAGTGCCGGGAACTTTCGAGACAACATCTGCTTTCCCACTACGTGACCGTATACATGAGTCCACTTCAAAACCCAACAAATCAAACTCCGTAACCATTTCGTTAGCGCCCGTAAATCCTTCAGATCATCAAAAACAATCCTGATGTTTATTAAGTTATGTTTAAAAACAGACACGCTACTTGTCTTTTAATTCTGTTTTAAAACTGCTTTTGTTTCGTAAATAAGCTTTATTTCCTATTTATAATTATAACAAAGTGTAATCTGACGTCATGGCTTCCCCGGTCTCGTATGAAAGTGCCAGACCCAAAATGGTGTTTTTCTTTTTGCAATTATGTTGAGCAATGGCTACTAGCCCATTCAGCCAATGCCAACAAATTCCTCGCCACGATTTATCAAACCGTCAGAGCTATACGACTCAAAAGTCATCTGAGAACATTTTTTTTAAACTTGTAGTAAATGCAAATGTTTAGTGTTGATAGACCGCGTTAGCAAAGAATTCCCAGAAATTGCTACATCGTCCTTACGACGTTTTATATGCAAGCAGGGAACCATGACCGTCTTCGATACAGTATCTACCAGATAAAAGATAACATTTTTTGACTTCTTCACCTCGAAGCGAACCACGTACGTAAATGCTCCCATCAAATACTAGATTAGATCCGATGGACTCGAAACAACAATGTCACCACTAGACAATAAGTATACATACACCCTTTTTTTTCCAAAAAATCACCCTGAATGGAATTTGAATGGTTATTAAACTAGGCACCTAGGTATAAGAACGTCCTAGGAGCGCGGGACAATCCAAAACGCAATCGTGAACCACATAAACATCTATAACCTTCTTGACACCTTGTGCCTCAACACTGGCTGTTAGTATACATAAGTACAACAATAAAATTCACACCCATACCTCCAAGCAGTAGAATATTAGAAGAAGCCTTTACATGGAGACCAAATTCCCTAGCTCTACTAACTGTAATAAATGAACACAGACTTCTCAAACCTTATGACATGATACAGCCTCACCACTGATCCTATTATCAAAACGTATTTGTCACTGCAACTATTAGTCGCGCATAACTTGGGAACACCGACTTCTCAAATCTAATGACTTGATACAGCCCCACTACTGATCCTAATATCGAAAAATGTATTTGTCACTGTAACCGTCAGTTGCGCATAATTTGAGAACACCGACTTCTCAAATCACAATCTTGATACAGCCCAACCACTGATCCTAATATCGAAAAACTTATACGTATTAGCCACTGCAACTATCAGCTGCGCATAACTTGGGAACACAGACTTCTAAAATCTATAGACTTGATACAGCCCAGTCACTGGATCCCAATATCGAAAAACGTATCCGTCACTGTAACCATCAGCAACGCATAACTTGAGAAGACTGACTTCTCAAATCTAATGACTGAATAATACAGCCCAGCCACGGATCCCAATATCGAAAACCGTATCCGTCACTGTAACCATCAGTGACGCATAACTTGCGAAGACTGACTTCTCAAATCTAATGACTGGATACAGCCCAGCCACTGATCCCAATATCGAAAACCGTATCCGTCACTGTAACCATCAGTGACGCATACCTTGAGAAGACTGACTTCTCAAATCTAATGACTGGATACAGCCCAGCCACTGATACCAATATCGAAAAACGTATCCGTCACTGTAACCATCAGTAACGCATACCTTGAGAAGACTGACTTCTCAAATCTAATGACTGGATACAGCCCAGCCACTGATACCAATATCGAAAAACGTATCCGTCACTGTAACCATCAGTGACGCATAACTTGAGAAGACTGACTTCTCAAATCTAATGACTGGATACAGCCCAGCCACTGATACCAATATCGAAAACCGTATCCGTCACTGTAACCATCAGTGACGCATACCTTGAGAAGACTGACTTCTCAAATCTAATGACTGGATACAGCCCAGCCACTGATACCAATATCGAAAAACGTATCCGTCACTGTAACCATCAGTGACGCATAACTTGAGAAGACTGACTTCTCAAATCTAATGACTGGATACAGCCCAGCCACTGATACCAATATCGAAAAACGTATTTGTCACTGTAACCATCAGTAACGCATAACTTTTGTCACTGTAACCATCAGTAACGCATAACTTTTGTCACTGTAACCATCAGTAACGCATAACTTTTGTCACTGTAACCATCAGTAACGCATAACTTTTGTCACTGTAACCATCAGTAACGCATAACTTTTGTCACTGTAACCATCAGTAACGCATAACTTTTGTCACTGTAACCATCAGTAACGCATAACTTCAGCCGATTCGTTATGAGTAGAATTATGCTCTTTGAATACGTAAACTCTAAAACTGGGATGGCCAGATTAATTACAATAAAAGCAATTGAATTGAATTAATCGTTCAGGATTTAAAGTTGTCGATGTGTTGCGTTAATAAGAGACCTGTGATCATACCCATTTATTTTGCTTGTATGTTGTAACTTCTCTAGTTTGCCCTACTTTGACTATTCTAAAATACTGACTCAATAAATTAAGCTACTTGAACTCCCACTTTTGTAGCCTGATTATCTACTCTATTTAAAATTCAATCCACCGCCTGTTTCTCATGAATTTTACACCTATTCAGTTAATTAAGTTTTATGCAATAATAATTTATTGCTCCAATGATTAACCATACACGACACGTTTAAAATCTCAAGTACTGTAATTATAGACACAACAGATAAACAATGGCACTGACGAGCCGGTTCGTCGGTCGGGACGTTAGCGGTTAATTAGCATTTCAGTGAGGAGTTCAGCATAGTTCTCACGGCAAGGGAATAGGTAACTATTTTTTTTTCCAATGCTCCCTAATTATGCAAAAGAGAAGGTCATCTTTGATACCACGTTTTCGTAACCCCAGTAAGATTAGGAAGGACATTAATGTATGTTGCTTTTCATATAATCCACATATTTCCGCGCATTCTTCAACTTTAGTGATCCGTACTAACAGAGTCTGTTCTTTACTCATAGGCTTCAAATCCGATATGATGTTTGCGTTAAATTTTAACTTATGTTTATCTGAACTCCAGGCTTTATTTAACATTGTCATAGTCAACTTAATACTAATTGGTAAAGACTCACCCGGACTAGAGCTATCGTTGCGATATCTCCTTCGCATTGATCTTTCTCCTGTATTCCTGGACTGTTTTTCGTTTCTTGTAATTTTGTTCGTTCATTGAACTGTTCATTTATGATAACATTTTGCCTTTTGAAATGTCTAGTCCATCCAGTAGTATTCATTCCGCTATCCAACGACTTAACTTTCCCTGCTCTCTAACCTGAGAACTCCCTGCTCTCTAACCTGAGAACTCCCTGCTCTCTAACCTGAGAACTCCCTGCTCTCTAACCTGAGAACTTCCTGCTCTCTAACCTGAGAACTCCCTGCTCTCTAACCTGAGAACTCCCTGCTCTCTAACCTGAGAACTCCCTGGCCGTCTGTCCTAGCCAAAATGCTCTAATCCTGAACATTTCCTGGCCCTTTAACCTGGGCGATCCATCGTCATCTATAACCATCCATGAACATCAGTCCTTCCCCTCGACTGTGTCTTTCCTTGTCCATTGTAAATGTATCTGAAACTTACAGCTGTAAAGCTTAGTGTTTGTTCATAAACACGAAACAATATTTAAGATTATAATAAAAGTCAAAGTCATTGTTTTATTATCATAATATTGATCCAACATTGTTCCATTTATAATTGCATTATTTTAAAGAAGCTATTAAGGCAGAAATAAAGCAGTTTTCTTTTCCATCTCTATCCTTGTAAGCCATACTATGCAAAAACACAAAAAGTTAATTTAAATTAATTTGCTGCGTCATCATATCATGATAATAATTACACGAACAAAATAACCGTACCAATTCTACTTTGAATAAAGTAAACTAAAATCTTTATATAAATATCCTATTAATTTTAAAATATTTAAGTATGTAATAGAACACAGACTACCATATCGATTGGTCGCTTATCAAATTGAATAATTATAAATCTACCACAGTAGAAACTTCCATTCATAGTCGAAATTAATACTTCGTTTTCTAAATATGGATGATGTGATTTATTAATTACGGTTCTTTAATAATAGTACGGTAAAGAGTGAGGAAATAAATATCGTATGACAGATGGAAAAGAAAAATAAAATATTTGATATTTATTTAACTTAAATAGTCAGAAAAATATATTTACAGAGTGGGAAAAATAAATTACACCTGATAACAAATGACATCAAATATCTGTTAAAATGTGGACGTGAAAAAGGGAATTATGAGAATTCCCTTATTATCCCGCTTCTGAACTGTTGGCCACCGGTTCAGAATAAAGGATTCATAATAGAAAACCAGACATTTCAGTATAAACATATATATTTATTACTTCCTTCAACATAAACCACAAATATACTCGGTACAATTCCAATTATTCAATACATAATGATTTAATCTGTACTTACACTTGTATCTGAAGTGTTACCATTTAATCCAAAATTACACAGTAAGTATCACTTGATCTCTTAGAATAAGTACTAAAGCATAGAAGCCGCCTCAGTACTTGAAAAACGTACAGGGGCATCTGTCAAATAAGAGCTATTTCGAGATTTTGAGCCAAAGCCAAGCTACCAAATTAAATAGCCCGCCACTAGTACCGCCTGTCAGACGGCAACGATATTTTAAATTTTGTCGTATAATACTTGTGTCAGTGGCGCGGTGATTTGAAAAAATATTTTAGTCTACAATTTATATTTAATTAATTGTGTTTTGATATGTGCACATTGTTCTTATAAATAAGAGTGTGCGCTACGTCCTGAATAGTAAAAAAATGTAAATCTCGCAAGGGATGTACAAAAAATCAAAGTGAAAATATCAGTTTCCACAAGTACGTAGTATTTTTATGTTTATTCATAGATTTTCCTTTAAATATATTTCATTATACATTAAATAAGTAAAAGTAAGACATTACCTTTTAGAAGAAGTAAAATAAATAAGTTTAAACTATCTAAATCTTATCTATTTATCAATATGAATATTCGCCAAAGAAATTATTAAAGGGGTGCGAAAATTGTATCGATAAATCTATCGACAACGTGATTTTTGTGTTAGGTTTAATTAATTAGGTATTTATACTTTTTTTTTTCATTTAGGTTTCCCTGTGACGAATATTTTCGAAATAAATTGATTGCCGTGGTAGCTCACGAAATTGGTTGGGTTCCAAGACAGCACCACAGAATTTGCTCCAGCCATTTCACTTTATCTTCTTTTACTCGTTCTGGCAAATGGCGGAGACTGAAGGAGGACTCTATACCAACATTATACCTTCAATCTAAATTTAAAAGCCTAAGTTCTTATTGAATTGCATGTCTACAGGAAGTAAAAGAATTCGAGTAATTTCTTTAAAAAAAATTGGGACAGATTAACCCCGCACTGGATTTAGCTTGATTGAAAATAAAAAAATAAAAATCTTTTTTTTCTTGCATCATTACGTTCGACATCTTCTTTCGGCCATTCATACAATAGACTATTTCAGATAATATTTCATTGTCTTGTTTATCTTTCAAATAAATGCTGTTAATACAGTCGTAATCTTCAAGCCTGATAGATAAAATAATTAGGAGAACAGTGAATCTAAACAAAATTAACGTATTAAATAAACGATGATTAACTTACTTCTCAATCAGTTTGCATTTGGTGCCACTAAATTTTACACCTCTTTACCGTAATTATCTTTAAAATCTTGTATTTTTAGGGATGCAGTTTTTTTATAGATAGAGTGATTCAAGAGGAAGGTTTTAAGCTATTAAACGTACACGTGCGAAGCCGGGGCGGGTCGCTAGTTATATATAAAACAATCATTAATTTGTTTAAAATTTCCAGCGCCTCGAAATTGACAACTTACCTGAGACCACGTGGCGCCGTTCTAGTGACAGAAAAAAACGTGCATGTCCAAGTACATTACAAGGAATACTCAATAATAATGCATTTAACTTTTGTGAAGCTTTTAGTAATTGCAAATTAAATAATAGACATTTATACTTAAACGATGACTTTATTTATTGATAGCGATAATAACAGGACCAGTCGAAGTGATGATGCTCGGGAGAGGCCTATGTCCAGCAGTGGGCATCTTTCGGCTGAATATTAATGATATTATAACTTTACTTTTGTCATTATAACTTTCTAAGAAGTAAGTTTTTATATGTACTATGGCAATATCCGGCATGGCTGTTATTTGGTTAACACAATCATAGTCACCTTCTTTCGGCCTTAAATACCACTTCAGATATTTCGTAATGTACATTATACGATGACTTTATTTTATCGATAGCTATAGTCTAATAGTGTGAATACCCTCATCCCTAGTCTCTGTACAAAAGGTTACAAAATTATTTTTTACGGCCTGTCAAAAGTTTATCTTTCCCGCTCTGACAACAGCGAGTCCGCCATATGAGTAAATAGCATGGCTATATTTTGATTCGTTTATGCTAAGTAGCGCTCCTTCTATGCTTTAGTACTTATTCTAAGCTTGATCTTCACACCTCGACGTCTCTGACAAGACTGCCGAATGACTACCAATAAGTTTTTAATCATGAACGAATGAATGATCGATTGAGTGAATGTAAGTAATATGACAGTTACCAGAGACAATCTAATATGGTATTACCAGAGACAAGCTAACATTAGTTTGTTTAACACATTATGTAACGTCTTCTTTTTATTTATTTGTGTATTTATTGATATGTATTTTATGTTATTATATCTAAGTAATATTATGTACGATACGTACTTATACACCAGGACTGCCCTTATCTCTTTCCGTTCTTTTAGTCCATAAGGTTGTCTGGAAGAGATCGCCTTGTGCGATAAGACCGCCCATTGTACTATTACATTGTATATTGTGTAAATATTTGTATTCCTTTTTTGTTTCCGGTGTATTATGTGCAATAAAGAGTATATAAATAAATAAATAAAATATGGTGTTTTAAAAATAGAATAGAAAAGTAAGAAAATATCATAGCTAAATAACAATGCAAATCCAGAATTCAAAACTGTAATGTCACAAAAGTTAGATAATACTTACCTACTTAAATATTTAATGTACGTATCTCTTATCTTAAATCGAGCAACATTCTGACTTTCTAGATAAAAATATTACACTATTCTTACATTACGGAGTAAGCGTAACAAAAATATAATCCATTATTTTGTTCATTCAGCAGTTACATAATTAGCTATTACGGGCATTTCCAATAAATCCATTCTCTATTAGGTAATGGTGTACTTAAGGTACTACGATCGCAGTAGGGTGGTACTTTGTTCTCGATATGATTGCATAACTATTGGATTAGTTGCCAATCACTCAACGGAAAGTTCAAAAGCTTTTTCCATTAAACTAATTCATAAACACACACCAATTTTCTTATGAGTTTTATTACTTTTGTAATATAATGAAACCAATGGTATAATCTTATTCTTTTTTGCCGTCTTGAGCTATTTGAGAATAGCTCATGCCATGATGAAAAGATTAACCAGGGTGCGCCGGACGTACCTCTCGCTTCCAGCCGTGGTTTTGTCCATGGTCGGGAGCGAGAGTGCGTGGGAAGCCGTCGCCTCCTTTTGCGAGGTGGTGATGGCGGCCAAGGAGGGAGCGGAGAGGGAGAGAGAGGCGACGGCCGACGGCCACTCTCCCTTCCCGCGCCAGACGCATCGGGCGCCCCGCCGGAGGGCGCGCGACGATCTCCGGCCACCGTAGTGCTAGTGAGTGGCCTGCGGGTGGCGGGTTAGGGGTTCGTCGCCCGACCAGTAACAGGCCCGAGAAGGCGGCGTGCACTATTCCGTGTGCACCTCTCAGGAGGACGTGGGGCTAGGCCCCACGGTAGAAGAGGTCCGTCAGGGGCTGGCGGACCGAGGCCTGCCGGGGCCAAGGGTCAGGAGAAGGAACACCGTGGGTTTTTAGCCGGTAAGAGTCCGGCATAACCTCTCGCCTTACCCAGGTGAAGGGTACCAATGAGGACTATCCAAAGAAAAAAAAATGCGCCTGTCGTACTTAAGTATCGTCACTCGTGGAGGCTCTTTTAGTACACTCCAACCAAAGATATATTAATAAAAACGAATTTAACATTTAATGAAAGAATTGCAACAGTTCCGCAATTAGGATTTCCTTTTGTTTCCTTTATCTTATAAGCTTTGCTCTACCAAAGACTAGTCCACCATTACAATGATAATGTGAAGGCCATCCACACTCATTGTCAACAACAATCTATTTATTATACTCTGTACAACGTAAGATGAGTCGAGAAAAAACGTAAACGACATCATCAAAAACCGTAAAATAGCTATATCATCAATGTTTCTTTTTTAATGTTTGATACTCTTTATATTACTTTCTTACGGTGAAAAGGGTACAGACAATATCAAAAATTATAAGTACACGAACATTTTAATCGATAAAACTATTCACTTAAGACAGATCTGTGCGTGAGTGATCGCTTTCGCTAACCAGTAGTAGCCTCCACAGCAAAACAGTAGATTTTAAATTATGAATTGTTACTGAAAGTTCACTTAAACAAGGGGAACAAAAAAGATTGAATTTATTAGTTTTTGATTGCTTGATTATGATGTATTGCATTGACGGTAATGTCGGAAGGAAAGTCGTCGACGTAATTTAAATTAGGAACTGCTATGTTCTTTTTATGAATATTTTTTATTTTAATAGTGCAATTTTATTAAAGTCGGAGTACTATTATGTATTCTGTGGTAAATTGTGTTAGACCTTTTTCTAAATGTTTAATTTTTTTTAATGATTCCCTCACGTGTCGCCAGAATGCGTTTTGGTCATTTTTATTTTATTTCGACGTACCTATTGGTACTACATAAAGAGAGCCTCTTTACGCGAAATTAGTTGTGGGCACTGAAATTAGCCTTTATTGGGTGTACCTATAACATTCGTAATAAATATAATTTACTAGCTTTTGCCCGCGAATTTCTCCGCGTGGAAGGCCACAGGAACCGTGCAATGACCTAAATGGATTCCCGAGCTTTTCACTCTAGGGCGACGATAAGCAGTTTCCATTAGGATCAGAATTTAATTATCATTTGCGTTGCACAACCGAGAGGGTTTAAAAAAATGTTCTCAACGGTGGATGTAGTCCGCCAACCCGCACCAGGCCAGCGTGGTGGACTATATTCTCAACCCTCCATTCTGAGAAGAGGCCTATGCCCAGCAGTGGGATGAGTGGGACAGCAATGGGCTGATTATGTTACAGCATGTTTTATTTATAAAAATAAATAACTGAACTTCAGATAAAATTAAGTACTTAATTACCTACCCTGTCGCATTCATCAAGAAATCTTGTACATGTAATTTCAAATGATTATTTAAAACAAACAAACTTAACTTCAACAAAGATTTGACCTTCACTGTGGTCGAATTAAGCTATATTTAGATAAGCATTCACTTTAGGATGTAGATAAAACCATTATTCCAATCAAACAGAGGTTTTTAACGTAAAATACTCAAGGTCATCAAATGTAGAGATTTAGTTTGCTTCCTAAGGCCCAGCGCAGAGGACGGCCTTTTTGTCCAGCGGACTACCACGGACAAGAATGAAAGTAGTTGGTAGTTGTTGCCATCGCAGACACTAGAGTTCTAACGACAACTACAGACAAAATTACCGTCGTGTGCGTTGAGTCAGTGTTAAAATTCGCGACCGGTTAAGACTACCAACCACGTAAATTCCTGTCCACGGCAGTCCGCCGGGCAAAAAGTCCGTCGTCTGTGCCGGGACTAAGTCTAGCAAAAAATTTATGGTTTGCTTAGTTTTATTTTTCTAAAAAACATGTTTTACACATAGAACGAATATGGTTCTGCCTAGCTTTTTCCCAACAATTAGCTTCCAGTCTAACCAGATGCGGCTGAATACCAGTATTTTACATGGAGCGACTGCCATAAGACCTCCGCAATCCAGTTACTGGGTAATGCGGATATCCTTAAATTAGACCGGTTGTCAGACTTTCGGGCTTGTGACTACCAGTAACGACTACCACGGGTATTCGTACGACACCTGCGACCGACGGTTTAACGTGCTCTCTAGAGAGGTCTCGATATGTAACGAATGGTCACCCATCGACGAACTGACCGCTGCAAACGCAGCTTAATATCGCAAATCCGGTCCACAATCCACCGGTCATATGATTTGCGATATTTCAATTAGATGCGTTAATTCAAATTCGTCATTTTCCTGCCCTTAGGTATCCCATGTTACTTGGGGTCGGCGCAACACCTTGCACGTTACACTCACCTGTCGCACCGGGTACGTGCACAAGTGCACATGTACATGTAACCAATGCGCCATAATGGTACAACATGGCTTCTCACTGATGACCTTCAGAATGCCGTTGACGCTCCCACGCACTCTGCGCATCATGGACGCCATCCTTTTTCGCAGGATGGTATTGAACACATGTCAATGTATGACATGATGTCACTGACTACCTTCTCTTTCATATCATTCTTCACACAATCTATCCATGTTTTCATTGGCCTCCCTCTTCCTCTCCATCCATCCATATTTATATTCATAACTCTTTTGGTCTCATGCATTCCTCCTCTTCACATTCACTTCACACAAACAGTTCCCTTTCAACTTTTCTATCACTGACGCTACTTTCAAACTTCCTCTAATATACTAATTCCTAGAACGTCTCATTCATGACCAGCTTAGTGCCTTTCTACGCAAAAACAATATCCTTAATCCCTTCCAATCCGGGTTTCGTACAGGACATAGTACTTCTACAGCTCTTGTCAACATTACCGACGATATTAGATTGGGTATGGAAAATGGAAATCTGACGGTTCTTTCCTTATTAGATTTCAGTAATGCTTTCAACACCGTAGATTTTGATATCCTGCTCGGCATGCTCTGCTCTCTTAACATATCTCCAACGGTGATTGATTGGTTTCGTAGTTACCTGTGTGGTCGCCGTCAACGTATTCGCATTGAAAATTCTTTCTCTTCATGGTGTGATACTTCCGCCGGTGTACCACAGGGGGGCGTCCTCTCTCCTATTCTTTTCGCAATATTTATAAATTCTATTTCCGATGAACTTCTCTCATCCTACCACCTTTATGCTGATGATCTGCAAATTTATTCACAAGCACCCTTATGCGAGTTGACTGAGGCTGTTGATATGGTGAACAAGGATTTGGTACGTATTTCCAACTGGAGTATGGCTCATGGCTTAAAGATTAACCCTACGAAGTCTCAAGTCATTGTTGTCGGCAGCCCTAAGCTACGCTCAAAAATTGACTGGTCACAGCTTCCCCACATTACTTTTGATGGTTCGACAATTCCTTACAGCGATTCAGTGAAAAACCTGGGTATTTATATAGACAAAGAGTTTTCGTGGGGTCCTCAGTTGCAAGAAGTAAGCCGCAAATTGTTTGCGTCAGCAGGGTCTTTACGGAGATTGCGCAATTTTCTGCCAACTGCCACTAAAACTGCGCTCGCCCAATCCCTTCTTCTCCCAATCCTTGATTACGCCGATGTCAGCTATCCTGATCTTACTGAAGTGCAGCTAGATAAACTTGAGCGACTCCAAAACTTTTGCATCAGATTCATATTTGGTTTACGCAAATATGATCATGTTTCAGAATTTCGCATTAAGCTCAACTGGCTGCCAATCCGCCTTCGCCGGAATGCTCGTATCTTATCATTGCTTTACAGTATTCTGTTCAATCCTGCAACCCCCTTTTATCTCAAAGAACGTTTTAAGTTCCTTCATGACACTCATACTAGAGACTTAAGATCATCGGAAGATTTGAGACTTTCAATGCCCTCGCATGCTACCAAATTCTATGACAAATCGTTCACAGTCCAGGCTATACGTTTGTGGAATGCGCTGCCGATTCTAGTAAGACAAGCTCAGTCACAGGATTCTTTTAAAAAATTAGTCAAAGATCATTTCTACTCTCAACACATTTCTATTTCTTCATGATATCAATACCTCATCATCAACCTACTTTGTTTTTCCTTATCGCTTAACTATATAACATATTTATACATATAAACAATATATATATATTTATATATAATTTTTATATGTAAGTATTATGTCTATGTATTGTGTGTAGTATAATTATAGTATATATATTTTCCAGCAGTACACCACGGACTATCCCCCCTATCTTATTCATTGTTTTCCTGTCCATCCAAAGGTTGTCTGGTAGATATCGCTATCAGCGATAAGACCGCCATTGTACCCTTCACTAAATTATTTTGTATAAGAGCTATGTTACAATTTTGGTGTACAATAAAGTATATTCTATTCTAATTCCTGACCTTATCCATTCTGGTCACTCCACACATCCATCTCAACATTCTCATCTCCATTACATGCAATCTTTTTTCATCAGTCTTCTTCACGCCCAAACATCCGATCCATACAGTACGAACAGGTCTTATCACGGACTTGTAGATTTCCCCTTTACCTGGAGAGGCATCCGTTAAACTAATGGGCTTAAAACAATCTGAAGTAGTTATAAAGTTATAGTCAAGTTATCCAGTTGCATAGCAACGCCCCAATAAGTTCTTAGCAAAAGTCGAGTCATAGAATATACCACCCGGAACGACTTCCGTTCACACGAGTACGGCGAAGGGAACAGGGAATACATCTGTTGAACGCGCCAAACACACCTGCCGGCTGCCCTTACTTTTTACGTAAACAAGCAAAAACACACGCTTCTAGAACTATGCACAATTCTCACACAAGTAAAGGTCATACACATTGAATTAATGAAAGGTTCGGTTTGTTATTTTTAATTGTATATCTACGTCGTTTTGGTGTATTTCTTGCGTTAACCGGAGGATCGTAATTGTTGTTATATTCGAAGCTGAATAAATAGTATCTTTTTGAACTTATCTCGTTGCTAATTTTATTAAAGTTGTGCGTTGGCAGTTAATTCGATTAAAATATTAATATAATTTTGTACGTACTAAAAGATTTCGAAATATGGTAAATATTTATGTGATGTACTATATAGGTACTCAATACTTTCTCTCAGTGTCCTAGGTCATGAACACCCAGGGAGCAAAATTTGAACATTGCTCAAATATTGCTCCCCCCAAAATAAACTTTTAAAGAATTTTGTTCAAAATTAAGGCAGTAACGATTTTATCTGATATTTGTAGTTCTCAATCTCCAGACATAATTCATTTGCATTTAAATAAACATTATATTTTAACGCTGCTGATTTTTCCAATTATAATATGTATTGAGCGGCCTAATTCGCGCCCCATAGGTCCTACGCCCCTGGCAGCCGCCCCTACGGCCAGCCCCTAGTTACGACACTGTTTTCTCTACTTGCCTAGCAAACACTTGTCTCATCTTGCCCATTCCCGATAAAATAGTGTTTATTAGTGCAGGATTCTGCTGCTCGACGTTTTTTCCAGATCGACACCCACGAGTGGACACAGGTTGGTCTATTCACTTCTGGAAACCACACGTTACACTTCAGTCGTACAGAATCAAAGGTGACAATCTCACTTTTTGGCACATAAGAGTTAACGATGCCGAAAATTCAAAAATATCCTAAATAAACTGCTTGTTTGACGTATCTTACCCAAACATTACCATACTCTTTGCTAAATCGACACAAAGTCTCTATTTAGTTTCAAAGACGGCAATCTTCTATTAGGGCAGAGTTCAGTGCCGGATGCCCTCCAGGAGGACAAGGGCACCCTGTAGTCGCATTCGCCATGCCCTCGTGGAAGGCTCATTTTAAATGCAGGTTTTTTTGGAAAATACACCGTCGTGAAACAAGCAAACACCCATTTTACCACGTAGTAGCGTAATTTTCACGGTTTTTAACCTAAAACCAAAAACCCTCCTCGAGGGTTCACTCTTAGCGTAATGCCGAGGACCCTCCTGGAAGATCCACTAGCAATATGTATGGCGGGATGGCGTATGAACTCTATGAAAAGTGTAGTGGACTCGAATGTGTTAATTTTTCATTTTTTCGTTTGCTCAAAAGTTGCTAAAACTGAGATTGCCACTTTTGATTTTATGCGACTCACTTATCACAACATTATAACACTTTATTACCCACACTTTCAAACTAACGGCCAAACAAAACATTATAAAGCCAAACCAATTTAAAAATAGCAAGCTTTGAGCTGTTAATCAAAAATGTCTCGATCTCGACTCGAGTCTCGGCTGAAAATAATCGTCTGTTTATTAGCAACCGATTTGCGTCAGACACGCTGGCTGCCGTGGTGTGAACACGTTTTACGATACCTATACTAATATTATTAAAAAGCAGACGGTGGGTTTGTGTAATTGTTTACTTTTTGTGTGCGGTAGGTAGGAATGAGATAATTTTGAAAACTACCTACTTTGTTACTGGGGGACGTAAAACTTGACGTTTAAAGGTACTATTCCGAACTGAGTTGCCAACGGCAACTGCCGACAGCAGGTGCAGCGACTGCATGAAGTCGCACCACGCACGACACTCGTCACACCAGCGTCACCTCTAGCCGCTGCACGTTCTGTCGGCAGTTGGCAGTTCGATTCGGAATGTTACCTTTATATTCGTAATCATAACTGCAAGTAAACTGCATACTATCAAGCCGCAACTGTAAACTATGCAACTGCCAAATGCAGCTTGAAGGCAATTAGGATGTAGTCAGTTTAACTGCGTGACAGCTGCCGTCTGGATGTGCAGCGAACTTGCAGTTATGGTTTTGAATATGGAATGAAATATGTTTCACCAAATGCGGCGTTGTTAGCCCCCCTGGTAACTTGGACTCTCTTTCACTAATATCAGACACAGAAATAGATGGCTTGGTTTGTATGTTTAAGGTAAACTCGAAAACAGTTACACTTTAGACAATTTTAGACATCTTCCTTCGTGTCGATACGGCTATTTGAAAACAGCTAGTGAAAAGATTTGCCAGTCAACCCTTTAGAAGCCCTCTTATAACGAGAGATAGTTTAAGTCTCTTTTTGTGATATTTTAAATCTGGCTTTGCCTCAGTCTAGGTTTAAACCATGTTACGAAGGTCATAAGAGCAATCAAAACTTAATCCCTTAAAATTTTACAATTTAAGTTGTCACTAACTATACTTGGGAGCACATAAATCGAGCCATTTCTATTTTTACCGTATACTTAATTAATCTTTAACCCTATAATAATAATAACTTTTATTTTTCTCACCACAATATACATAAATTATTTTACAATGGTCAGGTTTAACAATGATACATAATTCAGGTAAGTATATATTGTGGGAGACTGGTGCCTAAGCTAGGCACGTGGCCTGTGTTTCAGGACACCAGGATATAAAGGGCAGATTATATAGAATAAAAAAGGATATAAAGGGCAGATTTTACATTACGGCACGTATGAAACCACAATTACTTGACGTCACTGGCGTATCTGGCGATCATGTTGGCTAAATTCATATTGGTGGCAGTGCCGGCGTAAGGGCCACTGACACCCCGGGCGAAAATATTGTGGCGCCCACTTGAGGGAAGCAATATCAAGTGTTAGTACTCCAACTTCAGACCTTGGCGCCCCCCAGAATTTGTCGCCCTGGGCCATCGCCCCATCACGCCCCCCCCCTAACGCCGGCACTGATTGGTGGTCGCGTTAGTGCGCCGTGCCCGTTTAAGATCGATGCGTTTTTAGAGTAAGGGTGATTGTACGGTTCACGTACAGGCAATTAATTTGCTAACACCGCGACCTACTTTCCGCGATTCATTTTATATTAACTTACCTATCATAATGATAGTCAGTTGACCAATAGCTGCCCTAGCAGTAAAACCGCGGATTAGCATCCAACATAACTTGTGTAACTTTACGAATAAACTGGGTATCGTGAAGTCTGTGGTTTTCGTCAACTCAACTACCTCAACTTACAACCTCTGAGCCGTACATAAAATTGGTCCTTCGAGCCGAATATTCTTACAATAGTTTCGATAAAATCGACATTATAGTCAGACTTGTGGGTTGGTTACAAGCGCTATACAAATTTCGTTTCTACTCTAGAAAGGGTTAATTTTAATTAAATCTCTCTTCACATTATAATAAAACACTTTTATTTTACGGTACATTTATAAGCGGAAACCGCAGTAGTAAGTTGTTCCGCAATAAAACGAAAGTGCCTATTTCTTGATGGTATTCGTTCCAATTCGTAGGCGCGCATGAATAATACAGTGACACAATACACAATTCGCGCATATTTTGTTTGTGAGCGCCTTGTGTTGTACTGAGCAAAGGGTAGGTAGGTAATTATTAGGTAGCTTACTTTTCCACTTTGGTGAACACAAGGCACACCAAGGCATAGGTACCTGCCGGGTGCGAAGCGCATCGCGATGTCATATTTTTGTCGTCACATTATCTCGTACCGGCACGAGATAATGCGAAGTCAAACTTATGTCGCACTGCGCATGTTAAGCCGGATTTGCTGCGGCCATGTTTTTGTCAGAAATAGTAACATATTTTCTAACGAAATTGGGCGTGGCCTAACTGTTTACTGAGTTGTACCTAATTTGTGCGACTGTTAAAAAAACATGCTTTATTCGTTTGTTTTGTAATTGTTAGATTTTGTAGCAGCAAACCCGGGTTTTGGCTTGCAGGTGATGTAGGTACTTATTATTTTATCTTAGTTTGAAGAAAATATACAATTGTCAGTCCCGTCACCTACCTAATAGTAAGAAGACGTTATTGGTGCCTTAAGGAGCAAGAAATTGTGTCTGAATGACTGGCCGAGTATGCTGCGTCCGAGATTACTAACTGGCCGGTTAGCCAAGGTAGTTGGCACTTCTTCGTAAATAAACACAGTTGCATAGGTACTAGATACACTCGAATATTCATGAAGACAACGGTACAAAGCCACAAGTAGTCCGGGTATGCCGCGTCACACCACTGTTTACATCCTACTGTACACTACAAGTAAATTCAAATTAATTGTGCTTACAATCATCCTTACACTGCTTGGAGCTCTGTTCAGGTTGAAATTTCAGTACCGTTAACATTATAAAAAAAACCTCTAAAAATATTTATTTTCAGTACAATAGCGACATCTAGTAACTACAAACAAAAACGATGGTTACGCTACTCTACGCTAGAGGTCGTACTAAAACTACCCATCGCTAGATGGCGCTGACTTCAACCACAAAATAGTGCATTGGGGGAGTGGCTGAACGATTGGCTTTCAGGCAGAGTCTCGGGTTTGATCCCCACAGACTGTCCAAATGTGCATTCGAGATTCGTTTCTGTAAACGCACCAACGATACAGGATAAATACTAGTGTGTCCAACGATTTTAAATAAGATTATTTTATTGCCAGCAGAACTTCCGACCAGGCGATTATCGCTAATTATTGAAAGTAACTTGCAGGTGCACAGTAGACATGCAGCGTTTATTGTAATGGATGCGACCTATATAAGCGCCGCTACGCATACGGCGCTTTTCGCGCTAAAGGGCCAACTACAGTTATTCCTAGAAATCCAACCGTACGATCACGTTTATGCCTTTCTAATAGGTCAACTTCTCTTTATCTGTGCCTTATTCTAAATTTAAAAAATCAAATCAAACAAGATAATCTTTGTAAAATGTTTATTTCCATAAATGACAGACTAAACAACATTTCTCAGCGATTACAACCCACTCTAAACTTTGCATCACTATCTAATGATATTGGCGTTATTTATAAAGCTGTTATTGTTTGTAACTACATCGCTATTAGAACATAATCATCTACAACATTGCTAAGCAGCTGTTTATACGTACAGAGTAGTTATGGCGAGAAGAGCCGACGACAAACATTCTTTTTTTAAATATTATTCTTCCATTTTTAAATATGTTTGTCACCGGCTTGAACTAAATTATCACATACCTGTAATAGTTTGACTAAAGATAATTGTAGTAACAGATAAATACATTGGTGAAGTTCTTATTGCAAAGGAAAAGAGTCTATAAATAATATCTACAGCAACAATATGCAATTTTGTAACTGTCTTTTCTCATAAAAAGCAATAAAAGATGATTTTCAATTGAATATCATATTAATTTTATAATTTATGTTATATATTCCAAATTCTAATAAATACTTTTTTATAATAATAAAAATAGAGATCAAAATAAGTTCTGTACAATAAGATGTCAACCAGGGAATTCTGGATTATTTTAAAATCCTTTATAATTAAACGAAATGGTCATTATCGAGTGTTATTAATACAATATGGCATAGATGTGAAACATGGCTGCAATATCATTCAGGCTACAACAAATTTTACTAAAACACCGCGAACCTATCTGTATTGGGCATACAACTTGCTTTTTTTCAATATACATACTTCTGAAATAATAAAACATTACTATTTACAGTTCTAGAAACCCTATATTATTCACAAAATGCAAATGTATCAAGAAAAACGTTATCATCAATGACCGTCACTTTTACAAATTCAATAATTATCATTGATCGTTCGTTAGCCGTACTGTTCCAATAATAGACAACATACAACAAAAACTGGATGCAACACATGAACAAATATACATTTTACGGACATCAAAATATTATTGTCAATCAAATGATATACGCTGCGATATATTATATCTTCATAAAGCCTTACTGCTAGCATTAATAATATGAGTAAACAATACATTTTCATAAGACAACTACAGGTACGGATTAGGAAATAGATTAAGGGGAAACATTTTGCTAAATTCAAATTTGTCGAAATAAAAAATGTTTTGACACTGGGTTGAAGCAGCTAAAGCGCATTTCTCCAAAATTATTGTGTCAGAATAAATATGATAAATAAATCTTCGAGACAGTATTGATTATAGATTCAACATACACTATTTCGTAGTGTTTTTGTGCATCTCTTGCATTTATTATTGGACCAATGCGATCTGTATCTCTCACTTTATCGCACGTCTGTTATTATAGGTATTGTAAACAAAACTTGAATAATTAAAAAATCGATTACATAAAGAATGAAGAAGAAAATGGCAGCGCTTCTATTGTTATTGATAGTTGCATTTCGCTCATGCACATTCTCTACGAGTGAAAAGGTAGAAATTAAGTCCGCCATTTTTAATCCCATTCTTTAAAAAAAAACTGTAATCGTATTAGAAAACGTTAAAATGTTTCCCAATTTCTTGTTAGTACACAAACATAGCGAGCGTCAATACCAAAAAGTTTAAATAATATCGAAGTATTATTTAATATCTCTTTCAAATTAAACATCGAAAGCCCAACATATACTTTTATAATTAGCGGTATATTATTTTGCATTTCAATAAACCTCATTTAGATAAACAGGTATTAATATTTACACACAATTCAGAATAAAAGTTCAGATGTGACAGGAGGAATGTTTGTAATTTTTTTTTAATTATGGATTTTATACACTAACAAAGTTGGTGTTCACCAGCAATTATGCTCTGATGAAACAAACGTTTACTCGAAAATTTTACTAGAATTGTTTAACCAGAGAATTTTGGTGAACACCAGTCTTAATCCTTTGTTTCATACCATGTAGGTGTTACCTTCGTTAGGTAAGGTTGATTGTAAGGTTTTTAATTTAACAGTCAGCCGTATGTATTAAGCGTCAGGTTTGCAAACGAATCTCGTATGTGTCTAATCTAGTCTTTAGCCTCTATAGCTTTTCAGTGTCATTCATTTAGGGTCTCTTACACAACAACTCGTTAAAAGCATTTAGTGCTAAACATATTTAAAAAGTCATTCAGTCTCACAACTCAACTTCAAAAAATCGACTGAAAAAAAATATTTTAAATGTTTAGTCTAAATGAATTTAGCGAGTTGTTATTAAAGCGGGCCTAAGTGTCAATTTACCTTTGAGATGCGTTCTAGGTCCGTAGTTTATTGATTTTTGTGTCAATATTTAAGTGGCACCAAAAATAAAAATGGTTTCTTTTTAGATTAATGTACTTTATCTCAACAAGACCATTGGCATTGGATCTTTGAAAATTGAACCTAATCATAATAATAATTCAGAATTATCTAATCCACCCCTTCCCATAGACCAGATATTTTTCACCATATTTTACAATAGTCTTCCACCCACTTGGGACGGTCCATGACTGTACTCCAATAGTGCAGCCGTGGATAGTCCCCGGTTGGTGCCCCACCCCATTTTAGATTAAAGTTCTCAAAGGGGCCTCTGCGCGTTGGACCTGTGTCCCCGTGTATGCCTTCCAAAAGACCGGACATCTTCCGCACGGAAGATGAGCCGTGATTTCCAAAGAGATTCAGAGTATCATCAATAAATGTCAGACACCGTCCAAATGTCAGTAATTCGCCTGATAACGCTTATACATAGATACTGCAGTAATAATATTGAATTAAAATCAGGTAAACATTGTTTAAAATAGAGATAACATCAAAACTTTCGTTTCAACATTCACAAACTATTCTATGGCAGTTAATACGTTTCGTCTCGGACGAAATTTTGCTGAATGTAGGTTTAAACCCTACCGCGCTTAAACGGTTAGTTGAAGAGCTGGTTTGAACGCAAAACAATTAAAAAACGGACTTCATTGACTCCTTGACATAGGGGAAGGTCCCTGTCTAATTTGTTGCTTAGGTTAAATAATGGAATCTGGTTTTATTTTGCGGAAATCCTTGACATACAAATATTTATGCAAATAAAATATTTAGACTATTTTGTTTATTAGTTTGTTGTATATTGAAATTATTTAGCTTTTATTCCGCAAAACTAATAAATTTCATATTTGTTTGTCGCTCAAGATTAAGTTTCTCAACTTCAAGGGGTGATGAGCTTAACGCATTTAAACTGGATGTACATGGGCGACTAAATTGCTTGAGGTAGCTGATCGGCAATTGTTTTTAGCTGCAAAGCCATACACCAAACTGTAACAACGATGCAACTACAAACAAATAATGATTAACTATGCTTCAAGCAGCTTAGTGGACCGTGTGGTCAGCCTCAAGGGGAGTTTAATATCTACACTCTGTATTATAATCAAATTCTTGATAATACATTGTAATATAAGGTTATGGACTGCGGTACCTTAACATACAAATGGGACACTTTTATAATTATCTCTATTGAATTGTTTCGAATGATAAAGCAGGCTTTGATCATGGATCTTCGCAAAAACGAGTTGAAAATGACGAAACATGCTTACTAAAAATTTAAGATAACATAACATCACGCCTGTATCCCCCGAAGGGTAGGGCAGAGGTGTATAGTACATCCTCATTTTGCCGTTATGTTTAAGTTCCAAGAAAACTGGGCGAGCCTATTTTTGAAAATTGAGATTGTTGTCATAAATTATTCTTAATGTGTTTCACGGTGTATTTAGATAATTTTAGGCTGTTTATTCACGGCATATATATGAACCGTGTAGTACGGCACTAGTAGTATCGTGTCGTTTTTTTAGTAAGCGGTTCATAAAAATGTATGGCGCGAAGTCGTCACTACTTTTTGTCGTACTGTGTCGTACGCCGAGGTAAACGGCCTTCTCTGGTTGCAACCATTATCATTTTGCCTCGATTTCACCACCTACTTCGGTTATTAAATGTCATTTTTGCGATCACATCTCAGAACTTTCAATTTCCTATAAGCGAAAAACTTACAAAGCATTTTTTTTTCATGTTTATATGGCTTTCATAAAATACATCATAATATACTCTTTCACTTATAGATAATCGAATTATATCGCTAAAGGCGTATGCTACACGATCAATATTTATCACGATCATGGTCGCGATCGACGGTGATATTTAGTGCGCGTTTAATCCATCAACACACTGATCTAATCACACAGGATCGCGATCCAAATATCATCATAAATATTGAGAGAGTTTCGCCAAATAATTATTACATTTTTATTTTCAATATAATTTCTAATACGTTTTTATTTTACCCTATGACGATTATTAGACGCTATAATTTATAATAAAAAAAAAGAAAATATCAATTAACAGTAAATAATATTAATCTAATCATTCATAAGAAATTATAATTTGACAACCAAAAAATAGTATAAATAAGGGATAATAATATAATAATCGATCACTTCTTTAGGTCCCTCAAAGGCTTTCATCTATGTACTCACTCCAAATGTTATTCATAATAATTTATTATTTAATCACTCGTTTCATATGTTTTACTATGTTGAATACATTCACAAATTAAATTATATTCTCGCCCAATAGAGTATTTGACTATTTTTTTTTTATTACAAATCTCGAAAGTATTACAAAAATATGAAGCAACAGTGAAAAAATCAATGAAATATTTATTAAAATGCCCACCCAAGTTATAAACGATTTAAATTTTTAAATTTGTTCACGAGACAGAGACAACACTACTTAAAAATGACGTCATTCCTTAAAAACTTCATAGTGACTTGACATCACTCTGTACAATATCCGTTTCGTGTGACAAGGACAGAAAATGCCCCTCTCTACAATCTTCGAAAGCGTGTACCTGTTCTATTTTTTCATCGTTTTTATTACTTTTTTCACATACCGTGCTCTCTACACTTTCTTTAAAATAATACCAAATTGTACATTTTTAAACTTTTGACCGCCACGGACGTCTATGGACGTCAAATTTTTGAACTGTAAAAAAGTGAAGTTTTCGACGTGCCATGCCGTCGGAGGCGTCGTGAGCACGTTTTAATTTGACGTCCATGGACGTCCGTGGCGGTCAAAAGGTAGTAGTCAAATACCCTATTCTGACAGTCATTCATAAGATTGGTACATCAAAATTAATGCGATTGTAATGTTTATAAACTCTAAGGACTCGTAATAACGACACACAGATTAAAAAACATATCTGGGTTTTGGCAGTATGGTAATCCGAGAATGTCCGTTCTGGGACCAGTGGCGGATCTAGGGAGTCACGTGGTACAAGACGACTGTTACTATTGTCTGTGTGTAGTCGATTTTTATACAGGTGATGATGATGATGTATTGCTTTTTTTCTGATATGTAATATAGAATAAATATTTTCGAAATTGAATATGGAGTAGAGTATAGATATGTGCGAAATACTGAAAATTCTCAATAAATATAATGTCTATAATATTACTTAACCTAAACCGGAAGGCACTCACTATAGCGTGAACAGTGATAAAGAATGAAGCTAACTTAAAACTATTAGAATTTTAAATATATTAAAAAAAAACTTAGGTAATTATTCTACTTGTATTTTTTACTGTCATCAAAATTAAGCTCAAGTAAGCAATAAAATCAAATAATAACATAAAAATTGGGGCATATCATAATATATTAATTACTAAATAATATCAAAAATGGGTGACAGTACCTTCCCTTTGAATAAGAGATTCATTTATGATTAATTTTATCACTGGAATGATAGTGCAAACTCAATGTGACGTGTTTATATACTGGCATCATAGGTAACCAATATATATCTAGTAAATACTATCCAATCGTTAAACATTATATAATGTGCTGGATTACATTACATTATGACTAGTGTTACGGTTATGTGCATCACTACACGCTGCACCACAAGTTTCGTATACGCAATGCATCTGTTAGGAACTTTATAGCACAATAACTTGCGCTGCATACTGTACACTTGTGGCTTAGCGCGTCATACAACAAACGTTTCCTTTACAAATCCTCTCACACCGAAATAATACGAAACATAATATAATCATAATTTCGTTATTCATAATATCGTACTAACCGAAGTGTGTGAGCGCTAGTGTCAACCCATCGAGAGGTTTTTGACGATAGTGACGTCATGGCTCCGGCGGTTGATTTCCTTTGCCTCTTTGGTGAGGTTGGACTCGACGAGCATGGAGTGTCGTTTCGTTGCGTTGAGGTCCTTCTTCCTCCGGACGACGTCGGGGCTGTACGGTTCAGATACGCGGCGATCTAGGTTGACGTGTGTGTGGCTGTGAGTCTGCCCGCCTGAGAATGATCCCTGCCTGTGTAGTGGCGTTGCAGGCTGGTCTGGGTTCATGGTAGGAAGGTATGTCTGGAACGACGGCCGGTTCTGCGCCGCCTCCATGATGGAACCTTTTTGGAGTAACGTGATATGTCAGAATTGTTGTTTTTGGTACAGAAGTTTAAACATAGCGTCTTACTTTGCAGCTTAGGAAGAAATGCTGTTTCGACATTTCACTGAAGTACAATAGGCGTAAAATAACTTTGCCGCTCTGAAACCGGTCTTTGAGCGTTCTGTTCCTCACTTCGGAGGGGCAGGTATTTGGTACCTACTCGTAAAATTACTTTGCCGCTCCGAAACCAGGCTTTGAGCATTCTGTTCCTGACTTCAGAGGGGCAAAGTTATTCAACGCGTACTGCGTGATAAGATGAAGTATGCAACTTTTCATAACACAGTTAAGTGTGAAACTAGCTAAAAGTAATCGCCCTAGCAAACCACAAAACCATATTAGGGCAGAAAGAAGAAATAAAAGAGGTTAAGTTACTACAGACACAAGTTTATTAAACAAACACACAAACAAACATACAATCATCCAAATTAATAACACATCTCTACGGTTCCCATTCCTTGGTTTTTAGTAATTCTATGACTTAACGACTTTCATGGTTAAGTAGCGTAATGAATTCCATGCATCCATAAGTATATGTACGTGTGAGTGTGTGAAATGAAATGGTAGGTACGAAAAGGTTTTAAAAAAAGTTCTTTAAGCAAGTCTGTCCAAATCGTTCGATTTTTTCTACGGAACAAAATCATGAATAAGGGCGTCCGTAGAAGATCAAGGAGGTCATGACTCTTGGAATAAGCAATGATCGGGGTATACAGCATGACTGGTTAGTCGCTTTACATCCGAAAACCATGAAGTCTGCTCATCCTTCTGTTAATTTTTAACCGACTTCAAAAAGGAGGAGGTTCTCAATTCGGTTGTATTTTTTTTTTTTTTTTTTTTATGTGTGTTACCTCATATCTCCGTCATTTATGAACCGATTTGAAAAATTCTTTTTTTGTTCGAAAGGGTATACTTTCCGATTGGTCCCATTTAAATTTTGTTATGATTAGACCATGAACTTCAGAGATATGGAACGGAACTCCTCATCGGATCAAAGCAAAATTCTCAAATTACTAATATTGCTTTGTTTATAATTGTTGTTGGGAACTGATTACTGGAAAAGAGGAGGGGGTGCGTGTCCCCCCCTCCCCCCCTTTTGAATGTTTTCATTAAATCGTGTAAGGTATCATTTGAAAGGACTTTTTATGCCCGACTACGTCAAAGCCAAAAAGAAGGGTTATGAAGGAGGGGGTTAAAATTATGACACTAAAACGTATTTAATAAAAAATAAACTTTAAAAAAAAGTAAAAACCGACTTCAAAGAAATACTAAAAGGAGTAAAATAATTACCTAATATAAAATTAACAGTTTCAGAAGTCGGTGCAACTCTACACTGAAGCAAATAGAAGCCACCGACTTCTGAAACTGTTAATTTTATATTAGGTAATTATTTTACTCCTTTTAGTATTTCTTTGAAGTCGGTTTTTACTTTTTTTTAACACTCTCACCGCCATACGGTCCGCCGGCGGGGCGTATCTTTTCGAGTGAGGCACGCCACCTACATGTTGCACAGAGCGATATCAGTTTCTGTAGCAGCAGGCCACGCACTACAAATTGAATATGAAATTGCGAGGTCGTGGCGGACCGCATGGCTATTAGCTATCAAAAACAAACAGTGAGCCCGCCAGCGGTCCGTACGGCCTGCTTCACTCGTTATAGATTTTCACCGCGGCCTGCACGGGTAGGCAAAGTTGCGGCCGCCGGCGGACCGCACGGCCTGCTGCACTGAAAAATTCTATATATGGGTGGCAGTGAGAGTGTTAAAGTTTATTTTTTATTTACTATTATAGTACAATCACCGTGACCATTTACCATAGCGAGTTTCCTCCGTGCCTCGGAAAGCACGTAAAGCCGTTGGTCCCGGCTGTCATTTGTAGATCTTTGACAGTCGTTACTGTTGGTCAGAAGCCAGAAAGTCTGACAACCAGTCTTACCAAGAGTATCGTATTACCCAGTTACTGGGTTGTGGAGGTCTGATAGGCAGTCGCTCCATGTAAAATACTGATATTCAGCTGCATCCGGTTCGACTGGAAGCCGACCCCAACATAGTTGGGAAAAGGCTAGGCAGATGATGATGATAGTACAATCACCCATTCACACTGACACTCCCTTACATCTGCTGTTCCATAAAAAATAATCAATGTTGCTTAACAAAATGTATGGAACAGCTGATTTGTGATTGATGTGAATTGTCCCATAGTAAAATTTGTACAAAATTATGCGCAGAGTTGATGGTTTATCGCGACCATGAAGTGAAAAACGGATGTGGGCACTTGGAAAAGGTCGTAACTAGCAGACTTTGATACAAGCGGCACAAAACCTATCGATATCTTAGGGAAGAGGGAGACTTACGACTGCTATGACGTAAAATTCCTGTGATTTCTTTATTGCCTAGGAAGAATTTCAAGTTCTTACAGAACCTAGTTTACGTACTTAGCATTTTAAGTGACCTTAACACCATATTGGAATTAGAGCAAAATAAAATAAAATCTGTTTTTAGTTCTACCGAGTGGGATTTTTACAATAATACGCACACTACAACAAACAACCCGTGTACATAACAAGCACATATATACGTATAAATAACGCAATCACCTCAAAACTGGTAACTTGGTAGATATATCTGGTTAATGACCTACATTGGGGCAAACAAACATATTTAAACATCTATCCAGGACACACTACAGAGATGTAATAAGTTTTCAAGGGTAAATAATAGAAAAGGCTATTTGATACTGCATAAGATTTAAAATAATTGTTTTTGTTATGTTAACTATACAAAGTTAGTAGGAAAGGGGGTCCTAATTCAAAAGGGTATTCAAGTACCCATAACAATGAATAACTTTTGTTCTATAACTTTACCCAAAAGTCAATAGCTTAAGAAAAATAGCGGTTTAAATAATAATAAAAAAACTAAAATCTATCTATTGTCAGCTGTGATTACATTTTAGGCGATATTTGGTGATTAGGAACTTCTGAATTCGTAATCAGAACAAGGATGCAGAACTTTTTTAAAACTAAAATAAAATTCATTTCGTTTGGAAATAAAAAAATTATCGAATTTTATTACACTTGCTTTAAAACAGCCATCAGTGATACTTTAAGTGGCCCGCGGATTAGTACCCTCTTTCCGACTAACCTTGTATACTAAATTAGCAAAAATAACAATAAAATAATCTGTCAGTTTTCAAACTACTATTATGTCCTTATGTTTTCATAATAATTACTCTACCTTTGGCTAATGAGATCACATTATAAAACAAATTTTCACACCTAGGCTTCACAATTTAGCCTTTGTAGGCGAATCTTATATCTAATTCACTTGTACTTAACACATAATAAAAACTAAAACAGTATGGCACTAAAACATGAATGTTAAAAAGCAAATCAAACTCATGTGTCATAAAGTTAAAACAAAAGCATAATAAACAGTCTGAAAGCTATAGTGCAGCAGTATCGAATAATACGGCGAGAAGTTACGCCGGTAGCAAAACCAGACCGAAAGTGGACCGTGATGTTCGTATGTCATTGAAGATCATGCTAGCAGTGGCATAGATGGGGGGAGGCAGCGGTGCCGTAGATAGGGAGGGGTGGCGGGGGCGGCCCGCACCGTGTGCCACCCGTCAGGGGGCGACACCCGACCGGTTTTGAAAAACAGTTTTAGCGGTTTTCATTCATGTGGTGATACCATCGATATTCGCACCGGGTGTAACCCATGCTAGCTAAGCCCTACATGCTAGACAGAGTTTCGCTAGTCGTTACGATGCCGCAAATGCGAACTTTCCAGTTCGCGAACCCGAAACGAAAGACAAGTAGCGAAACTATCTTGCATGATTTTGTATGATGTACGAACATTGCGGCCCGGTTTCGCGTTCGGGTCTGTGTTTTAGCAGAGTTAAATCCATTAGTTGCTAGAGATCATTTCCCGGGTCATATACATGCTATGACTAGTCCCGCGATGTCGGTGGCGACACGTGTCGCGGGATACTTGTTTCCTAATGAATACTTTGCTTAATGATCATACAATAATACTTCAAGTACTCGAAATACTGAATACGCACGCAGACCCTACCAGGATCACAGTTGGTATTACAATACTACAAGTACACTGTGTCCTTAAATACTACAAACTGAAAATACCGCTCAAAACTTAAGTGTAGTTACGTAAAAACAAAAACAAAAGTAATGCGAAAGCTATGAACGCGGAAATATTACAGCCGAACAAAGCAACAAGTATCAAAACGCGTTCGACCGTGGAATATTTCGAATACTGTAGGTACCGCAAATAGTAGGCATAACGGGAAAACCTTGGTAATTTTGAATACTGCGAATCCCTAGAATATTTCGAGAACAGAGAGTAATGCGAGTCTCTATACTGTGAATATGAAAAGCATTGGGACTTAGCCCCTGAGTAGTTTACATCTCCAGGTGTCTTTGGAACTCGCAAATACTCTGAATTTCGTGAGTTTCGCCAGTACTCTGTAAGTCGCGAGTATTTCGTATCTCTAGAGCACTGGAAGTATTCTGAATATTGTGTGTCCCCATGGTATTGTGAGAGATGTGGGTGGTGCAAGTGGTATGTCGGTTGTTCCTTACCGAGCGTGCGCACTAGCCAGGGCGCGACCGATTGCTTCTGGTTGACGGCCGCTTGTACTTCGTTGAGAGCAACTGTCAGTTGATGGCTCAGTTCCTGTGAATAAAACATTTGGTTTTTAGTTTAGGAAAAATCTGGCTAAATAATAGAATGTATTAATCAATGTTTTATTGAGCAGAAAAATGCGGTTTGTAGTTGTTTTATGTTCATAGTTTGATATGTAAATAGTCTAAATTGAAGTCGCATTCCGCACCTAGTAGTTTAGAAGAAGTAACCGGACAAAAACCGGTTACTTCTTCTAAACTACTTTATGGATTTTGATGCCGTTTTAATTTTAATTTAGGTAATTTCTCGCTTTCAGTTTTGAGCTATAAAATGTACCTGAGTGACGCCGAGGCGGGCCGTTAGCGGTTAGTGCGACATATTTGGGACTTAAACAGGAAACTGGGTGCTCTGGGCTGATTATGGCTAGACTTTCCTAAATGACAACCTCACCACATTGCCAACTACAACCGAGGCTCTGATGTCAAACATATTGGAGGGCAAACAAACTTTACTAGCTTCTATCAGTAAATAGATAGCAGTGCGTCATGCATCGTTTCACTCAAAAATAATTCTGCGAAGGCTGTTTAAAAAATTACGCTTAATTTAACACTGCTGGCTCATGTCGGACTACGATGGGTAGATAGTTACCTGGTTGCTACACTGCGCCTGCACATGAGCGAGCTTCACTTGCGCGAGTTCTAGTTCAAGGTCACGCACGCGTTGTCGTAGTCGCGCCTCAGTCTCGCTCGACCCTTCCTTGTCGTCGTCTTTTTGTTCTGTTTCTGTAAGATATTTAGAATCTTATTTCTTCAGATTTAAGACTGAAATTACTACACGTAGTTGCAGATTGTTGATCAAAGTATTGTGATGATAATTATATAGTTTTGAACTGTAACGTGCAAAATTAAGTACCTTCTTTATTATCCTTTTGCGCCAGTTTTACACTGCAGTTAACACAGTCCTTCACGTAGTCCTGAAAACGAGAATTACATGAGTTAGTAGGTACGAGTATATTTATTGGAGCGACTAAAAGTATAATTCCCCTCCTTGCTGGACAAGCGAGTCATAGAAGCGATGAACCTCGCAACAATTGTGCCCGGAAAATCGCATTAGGCTCGCCACTTTTTACATACTACTACTTACTACAAAAGGCGAAACGTGTTTGTACAGGTTCCTGTAATGCGCATACGCAAATTTCTTTCAGCGTATTTCCAAAACTTTTAGCATGTACAGTCAGCATCAAATATATCGACGAACAGGCTATTCAAAATTATCTGAACAACTAAGACAAATATGAACACAGTACACGACAACAGTCATTCTGACAAGAATTTTATCCCATTGAGATAAAGTTTAATTTCTTTAGTTGTTAAGGTAATTATGAACACTCTGTTCATCCTATTTGATGCTGACTGGAGAAGAAGGATACTAACCTGTATATTATGCAACTGTTTGTCAAGTCTTGCGCATATCTCGCGGTAGTCCCGCGCCACCGCTGCGTAGTGAGACGCCTCTTTCTGACTCTCTTCCGCAGACGAACGAGCCTGTGCAACAAACAATAAAATTTACTTTGGGCGAAAATAGCGGCAGAGTGGTCCCCCAAAAACGTTAGGCGGCACCGCAGCGGACCACGTCAAAGACGGTGCGACGAACTGGATTCCTTCACCAAGAAATGGTGACAAATAGACAATTATTGAGATCGATGGCCGAAACAAAGAGTGCTTTGCCCAATATTGGAAGAGCCCAGGCTAAGGCACGGTTCACACCAAACTTAACGATCACAATCGGCCGCCGACACTGCAGCGTATTGTCAGCATAGTATGAACGGAAAATGTAGACAGACTTGTACTGAGGCTCAATGTGAGCATGCTCACACTCGGCGGCTGACTATAAGTTTGGTGTGAACCATCCCTAAATATAATAATAAAACGTAACGAAGTTTTAACATTCAGATTATGTCACGCAGTAACTTATTTAACAAAATAGAACTAACAAGAGAACTAGTTTTATGGGAATTGTAAGGAGCAAAATCGACTTTACATTGGGATGTAAATGATAATTTATTTTACACTCTTACCTCTTTTAATTGTGCTTCAAGTAAGTCTTTCTCCTGTTGTAGCTGTGTATTGATAACCTTCAGCCTCTCTAGTTCTACGTTTATCTTTTCTTTTTCGGCGGATTCTGAAAAGACACAAGGTCAGCAGTGAACGGTGACGGTATACAGGGAACGGCACGACTCTTGAGCAGTCAGCGAAAGTGTTGGATTGTAGCGCAGATGCGGGAAACGGAGTGTAACTAGCGAGCCAATCAGAGTGTACGTATTGTTGCGCTTAGCTTTTTCTCGCCAAACAGACTCAATAAGTGACTTCTGCGCATTCAAGGTGAGCGCTCAAGAACTATGCCGTTACGTATACTGTTCGACAATTTCGTGCGCGATTTCCGTACCGGGCGACAGACGTTGGGAGGACGTGATAGCACCTAGCAACTTGTGGCGCAGTGCGCGCGTTTTACTTCCCTACTAGACAGCACGCGCCCGTTAAAATTTTGAGTACCGCGTCCCCGCATCGTCTGTCGCCCTGAAGGAAGGTCATGTATGTCGAAAGTGTAGTCATTTTGTCGAGAAAAATGTAGCTGTAAAGACACTAACGGTGTATTTTGTGGTATGGGTGTAAGTAAGTTCTTACCTTTGATAAACTTCTCGTACTCCTGTTGGTACTTGTGCAGCCGTTTGACTTTGATACTGCACGCTAGCTTCACGATTTGGCGGGAAGACTCTTCTGCGCGACATTTCTTTGGTAATGTTACTCTGTGACAAATGAATTATAGCTGCTATATGTTCGTTTATACAACAAGACTTGTGTGCGGGACAACTAATTATTTAACATGTACATAGTGTTTTGATTAGTGTTATTGTGCGGGACAACTAATTATTTAACATGTATATAGTGTTTTGATTAGTGTTATAGTTTGTAAGCATAGTTTGTTAGCATAGTTTGTGTAACTTTACCTTAGTATACGTAAGTACGACTGATAATGTTTTGTTAAGTTTTGTTATTGTTTACATTTTTCTTATATGAGGAATAGGTTTAGGAACATAAAAATGTATAGTTTGCATAGGATTTACTCAGTTTAATTGCTTTAAAAGGCATAAAATGTGTCGCGGCTTACGTTACGGTAAGGTTTCGTCGTAGGTAAGCGTCTGCGCCGAAATCTTACCAAAAACGTACTTGAATCTTATTGGACTAAAATACTTAGCTGTGATTGGTCGGCCAATAGCGAATTTAGATTTTTTGTTGTTAAAATTGTATAAATTAGGCGCAAAATTGCGCGCTAAAAGCTCCGTGCTATCGCCCCTTCTGTTCACGCTGTACACCAGCGACATTCCCAAACGTGGCTTGGCCAAGTTGGCTCTCTTCGCCGACGACACGGCTATCTACTATTCCGGTAGGAGTCTCGATAGCATCTCTCGAACCCTTCAAACCGCAGCCAACACCCTCGGGGTCTGGTTCCGGAAATGGAGAATAGAGGTGAATCCCGAAAAGAGCGCAGCCGTTCTTTTCGAGAGACACGGTGATTCCCACACCCACATCCGTCCTGTCCTCATGTTCGGCAAACAGATCCCTTGGGAGATGAAAGCCAAATACCTGGGGGTTATCCTCGACCACCATCTGAGTTTCCGAGACCATATCAAAGCGGTGCGCGCTCGCGCCGCTTTCGCTGTCGGTCGCCTCCACCCCATCCTTAGAGCGCGCAGTAAATTGTCACTTAGAAATAAGCTGAGAATCTACGTGACGTGCATCCGCCCCATCTTGACTTACGCTAGCGTCGTGTTCGCACACGTTAAGCCTTGTCGCTTCAATTCCTTCCAAACCCTCCAGAATCGAGTGTTGCGCAGAGCCGCGGCTGCCCCGTGGTTCATGCGTAACGTCCAACTCCATCTCGATCTAAAAATGCCAACCATCAGGCAATACCTCAAACGCATTTCCAAGCGTTACTTCGACAATGCCCCCCGCCATCCGAACCCCCTAGTCGCCGCAGCGGCCGACTACAGTCCCTCTCTCATAAGTAAAGTTCGCCGTCCCAGGCACACACTTTTAGAACCCGACGACGAAATAACCCTCCTCCAGGAGGCGAGTAAATCGACCAGCACACTACACAACGTCCGCCGCCGTCCGGCATACCGTCCTCGCCGACGAGGCCCGTCGCGACGTCCCACCGCCGCCGGTCACGATCCACCGAGCTCTCCCGTCGTAGAGCCGGTCGTCTCTTCAGACTCCGCAGTCACACCGATAATTCAGCCCTCATCAAGCTGTCTCCCCCCCCTATGTCCACGCCAGCAACGCCCTAAGCCGAGGTCCGAGTCCCACTAGGGGTCGCCCTTAGTGCTGTTGTTGCAGGTAGTCATGATGTTAGTGTAGTACAAGTAGTTAGCTTAGGTTAAGTATTTTACTTCCCCCCCATTGGCTGGAGACCCTTCAGGTCTCGCCAATAACTGCCCGGTTACGTAGAAACCGTCCCCTAGGACGACCTACAGCAGTCCAATAGAAAAAAAAAAAAAAAAAAAAAAAAGCGCGCTAAAAACAGTCTACAGGCAGATATTGTAATAGAAGCAACAATAAAGAAAACTCAAGAAGTACCCGGCGTTTCACTCTACAGTCACCACGCAATCCAGTAACAGTCAGTGTGCTATACTGCACATTTAATGGTCCTTCGAGCCGGATCTACGTGGTCAAGAATCGCAAGCAGCCTCTTCGCGTAAATTACGTATCTACAGGAAGAAAGAAGAACGGGAAGCACCTCAAAACGTTACGTAAATAATTACGTGAAGATAGAAGAACGGGAAGCACCTCAAAACGTTACGTAAATAATTACGTGAAGAAAGAAGAACGGGAAGCACCTCAAAACGTTACGTAAATAATTACGTGAAGATAGAAGAACGGGAAGCACCTCAAAACGTTACGTAAATAATTACGTGAAGATAGAAGAACGGGAAGCACCTCAAACGTTACGTAAACAATTACGTGAAGAAAGAAAAACGCTACGTAAATAATTACGAAGACAGAATAACGTAAAGTGCCCCATTCTACGTGAACGTGCTACAGAAGAAAGAATAACGTGCCCCATTCTACGTGAACGTGCTACAGAAGAAAGAATAACGTAAAGTGCCCCATTCTACGTGAACGTGCTACAGAAGAAAGAATAACGTGCCCCATTCTACGTGAACCTGTCACACGAAGAAAGAATAACGTGAAGCGCCCCGTTTCAAGTGAACGTGTTACGCGAAGAGAGAATAACGTGAAGCGTCCAATTTTACGTGAACGAGTTATACGAAGAATTTTGTTGCAAAATGCCAGTTACGCGCTCAGAAGGAAGAGGCCGCAAGCCACACGCGGAACAGACACCGTCATCGTCCGAGGACACTGCCGCTACCTCGGCGACCGACACCAGCGCGGAAACGGCCACGGGTTCTACAGTCACCGGTACTACCGCCACGGAGGACACAGAACGTACTCAAACAGCCCCCTCCGTGACGGCGCAACCGTCCCCCGCGACCGCAACCGCCACCGCTCCTTCTGCAACGCCCTCCGCCGCACCGACACTGCCGATCGGCGCGGAACAGAAGCAACCGATGAATCCACCTGTAGCTGTCACCGATACAAGAAGAGATAAGGATGCGGAAACATCCACAGTGAGAAGAGTGAAGAGGATCATCGCCAATCTGCCAGAGCCGGGCAGACCATCACCACCCCGTCCCCCTAGCAAGAAGGGGGGAGGGGGGGGATCCACTCACAGCCGAAATAAACAGTACAAGATAGCCAAGGCAAAGGAAGAGTTGCTGCGTCTACAGGTCGAACTAGCTACGGCGCGCCTAGCTACGCTCGAGACAGAAGACACAGAAGATGAAGAAGATGACGGCTCCGAATACACCAAGTTAGCAGCTAACGAACGTGTCGACGACTGGCTGGAAAACCAAGTGACGCGACCCGTGCTAGCGATCGCCGACGCACCGCACCGCCCAACAGAAGCGCCGGTAGTCATCAGCACGGAACAGAATCCAGTCAGATCAACAGAAGGACGTCATCAACAGTCACAGCGCGTACAGGAAACACCGGCGGGAGTACAACCGGACTTCACGGTGCTAGCGGAAGCTATTACGCGCGCTGTAAAGGCAGCTCAACGACCGAAGTTCATAGAGCTACCTACCTTCAACGGGTCACATCAAGAGTGGCTACCCTTCCGCGCCGCCTATTTCGAAACAGAAGAAATGTTCTCTATGGTCGAGAACACGAACCGCCTAAGAAGAAACCTAAAGGGAAAGGCGAAAGAAGCAGTCGAAGGTCTTCTGATCACCAGCGCGCACCCTACAGAAATTATGAAGACATTGGAATCAAGATTTGGAAGACCGGAATCAATCGCCATGATGGAAATGGAGACGCTGCGCGGACTACCACGGTTAACAGAATCACCGCGCGACATATGTATCTTCGCTACGAAAATCTCCAACATCGTGGCGACTTTGAAAACATTGAGTTGCATGAACTACATGTTCAACCCAGAAGTATCGAAGACGCTCGTAGACAAGTTTACTCCGACGCTGCGCTACAGATATTACGATTTCGCTACGACGCAACCGAAAGAAGATCCTGACCTGATGAAAATAGAGAAGTTCCTCAAGAGAGAAGCGGAGCTGTGCGGACCGTACGCACTCCCCGAACAAGTGGTACCACAAACCACGGCCACCACACAGAGAAGACCACAGAAGGTTCACAACGTCACCGAGAAGACATACACGCCGAAGTGTCCGGTGTGTGAAGAAACCGGTCACGCATCGACAGACTGTGAACGATTCAAGAAGCTGGATGAAAACGCAAGATGGGACATGGCCAAGTCCAAGCGCCTCTGCTTTCGATGCCTTCGCTACAGAAACAACATGCACAACTGCAAAACGAAACCGTGCGGCGTCAACAACTGCAAGTACTTTCACCACAAGATGTTGCACTATACGAAGACTACAGACAAGCCGCAACCGAAAGAAGATAAAGAGAAGACAGAAGTCATCAACTCCGCTTGGACCACCAAGAGAAAGCAGTCCTATCTGAAGATCATACCAGTACAGGTGAAGGGGCCTCGAGGAACAGTGAACACATTCGCGTTGATGGACGATGGATCGACGGTCACGCTAGTCGACGATAGCGTGGTCACTACAATTGGAGCAACAGGACCCATCGACCCACTGAAGATAGAAACCATCAACGACATGAAGACATCAGAGTCAGCATCAAGAAGGGTCACCATACAGCTGAAGGGGCCCAACAACCGTGAAGAACAAGTACAGGCGCGCACAGTGAAGAATTTGCAAGTTTCGTCTCAACGGGTCTCAAGAGAATTAGTTGAAGGATGCAAGCACCTGTCAGATATCCGCGAACACCTTACGTACTCAAACGTGAAGCCTCAAGTATTGATAGGACAAGATAACTGGCATCTTCTGCTGACATCAGAAGTAAGAAGAGGTGACAACAACCAACCTGTGGCATCTCTCACGCCGCTAGGTTGGGTGCTCCATGGTAGCCAGACGCGCACCATGGGACGCAACATCGACTTCGTGTCACACGTAACAGAAGAAGCAGAAGATAGCCTAGAAGACCTCATGAAGCAATACTTTGAAGTGGACGCGCTCTGCATCAACCCCAAGAAGCCGAAAACAGACCCAGAAGAGCAAGCGCTGCGCGTGCTAGAGAAGACCACGACTAAAATAGAAGACAGAAGATATGAAACCGGTCTTCTCTGGCGTAAGGAAGACATCACCCTTCCTGACAACTACGATAATTCGCTGAAGCGACTCTTCAATATCGAAAAGAAGATCGACCGCGACCCGAAGCTGAAACAGAAGTATACAGAACAGATGGAAGCGCTCGTCGTGAAAGGATACGCGGAACTCGCTCCAAAACAGAAGACACCGGGCAAAACTTGGTACTTGCCACACTTTGGAGTGATAAACCCCATGAAGCCAGAGAAGCTACGAGTTGTCCACGACGCAGCAGCCAAGACGAAGGGAGTAGCTCTCAACGACATGCTACTCAAGGGACCTGATCTTCTCCAATCGCTGCCAGGCGTAGTGATGAGGTTCCGACAGCACGCGATCGCAGTGACAGCAGACATCAAAGAAATGTTCATGCAGGTGAAGCTGCGCGCACAAGACAGAGATTCCCTGCGATACCTATGGCGCGGGGACCGACGAGACGACCAGGCTCCAGAAGAGTACAGGATGACGTCGCTGATCTTCGGCGCCTCAAGTTCCCCTTCAACAGCGATATACATAAAGAACTTGAACGCCAAGCAGCACGAAGACACTCACCCTGAAGCCGCAGCTGCGATCGTGGAGAAACATTACGTCGACGATTACTTGGACAGCTTCAGAAGCCTTGAAGACGCCGTGCGAATAACGAAGGGCGTGCGAGAAGTGCACGCAGACGCCAGCTTCGAGTTGAAACAATGGAAATCCAACTCACCGTCGCTGCTAGAAGCACTCGGGGAAGACGAACCCACAGAAGAGATAGAACTCTACAAGACAGAAGAGAAGATGGAGCGAGTACTGGGCGTCATCTGGAAGCTCGGCACAGACGAACTCACGTTCAACCTCAACCTCGCACGCATCCCACCGACACTGCTAGAAGGAAGAAGACCTACGAAGCGAGAAGCGCTAAGAATAGTAATGTCGCTCTTCGACCCGCTTGGTTTCGCCTCACCTGTAACCATAAGGGCGAAGCAGCTTCTGCAAGAAGTATGGCGCAGAGGAACAGCGTGGGATGACAAGATCGATGAGGACCTGACTGAACAGTGGGAAAGCTGGATGACGCACCTCAAGAATCTCTCCAACGTCACGATCCCGAGGCGATATCTACAGTACAGCGACGCCACTTCACTACAGCTGCACATCTTCACCGACGCGAGCGAGTCCGCCTACTCCACAGTCCTGTTCTGGAGGACGGTGGCACCGAACGGTGAAGTCGGCCTATCACTGATCATGGCCAAAGCGAAGGTGGCGCCACTGAAGCTTACGTCGATACCGAGGCTGGAGCTACAAGCGGCGGTGATGGGGACAAGACTGGCTGACGCAGTGATAGAAGAGCACGAGAAGAAACCGGAACGAAAGGTGTTCTGGACAGACAGCAAGACAGTGCTCACCTGGATACGGACGGGGTCACGCTCATACAAACCGTACGTGGCTCACCGTCTAGCGGCCATAGAAGAAACAACGAAAGTCAACGAGTGGCGCTGGGTACCGACGAAGATGAACGTAGCGGACGACGCCACACGCGACGTCCCGGTGGACTTCAACAGAAACCACCGCTGGTACAAGGGACCCGACTTCCTCTATCACTCGGAGGAGTCGTGGCCAACAGAATCGGCGACGCCAGCGGCAGAAGAACCCACCGGTGAAGAAAGAATACATCACGTGAAGGAAGACGCGAGACCGAAATTATCAGAAGGCCTGCCTGAAGTGTCCCACTTCTCCAATTGGGACAGACTTCGCTACACGACCGCGAGGGTGCTACAGTTTATCCAGCTCTGTAGGAGTCCTAAGCAAAGCGTAAACCACAGAAGAACAGCGAAGAATAAGGAAAAGGACCCTAGCTGGAGGAAGATCGGCAAACCCGCAACAAAGCAACAGAAGACGTTGACGAAGGAAACAGTACAAGGCAGAAACTTCCTCCCGGTCTCCGCAGAAAACCTCAAGAAAGCCGAGGAGCTCCTCATGCGTTCCTCACAAGAAGACTCCTTCACGGAAGACATCGAGAACCTGAAGAATAGAAAACCAATAGAAAAGGAGAGCCGATTACAGCAGCTGAGCGTCGAGTACGCCAACAGAGCCGTTAGGCTGAGAAGTCGAATTCAAGCCGTACAGAATGTAACAGAAGACTTCAAAAGTCCGATGGTGCTCGACGGGGATCATCCAACGGTGAGACTCTGGGTGCAGTCTATACATCGCCGACTGCATCACGCCGGAGTGGAGGCAACAGTAAATGAATGTAGGCAACAGTATTGGGTGCTGCGCGTCCGTCCCATCACACGCGTCATCCTGAGAAGATGTCTGTTCTGCAGAATGAAGACGCAAGCGCCGCCCCATCCGAGAACAGGAGACCTACCAGCGTGTCGCCTAGCCCATCACAAGCGACCCTTCACATTTACCGGGGTAGATTACTTCGGACCCCTCTCCGTGACAGTCGGACGCACGCGACAGAAAAGATACGTGGCAATCTTCACGTGTCTCACCACGCGAGCCATACACCTGGAAATAGCAGGCTCGCTCAGCGCCGACTCAGCCGTACTCGCACTGCGGAGGATGATCGCCCGACGAGGATGCCCCACCGAGATATGGTCCGACAACGGGACTAACTTGAAGGCGGCCGACAAAGAGCTCCGACAGGCCATCGACGACGCGACGACCGAAGAAGCTGCAAAGAAGACCATCTCCTGGCGTTACATACCGCCCGGAGCGCCATTCATGGGAGGAGCATGGGAACGCATGGTCCGGTCAGTCAAGACAGCGCTCGCAGCGACACTGCACGAGCGCCACCCGACAGAAGAAGTCCTCGCCACTCTGCTCGCCGAAGTGGAGTATACAGTCAACAGCCGTCCGCTGACACATGTCTCTGTCAGCGCGGACGACCCGGAAGCCCTGACTCCCAACCACTTCCTGCTGGGAGGGCCAGGACTAGTGCCGCAGCCAGGCACGTTCACCGACCAAGACGCAGCCTCAAGATCCAGTTGGCGCTGCGCGCAGCGACTGGCAGATGTCTTCTGGACGCGATGGGTGAGGGAGTACCTTCCCGACCTCCAACACCGGCGGGAGCCACACGGACAAGGGCCAGCTGTAAAGGTCAACGACCTTGTCCAGATAGTCGACGGCAACCTACCCCGCAACGTGTGGATTCGTGGAAGAGTCATCGCGACGTACCCAGGTCCGGACAACATCGTGAGGACAGTGGACATCAAGACCAAGGGAGGCGTGCTGCGGAGGCCGGTGAGGAAGCTGGTGATCCTGCCCCTGCCCACAGACGACGTGCCCGCACCGAAGACTAATGCGACGTAGTCACACGGCGGGAGAGATGTGCGGGACAACTAATTATTTAACATGTACATAGTGTTTTGATTAGTGTTATTGTGCGGGACAACTAATTATTTAACATGTATATAGTGTTTTGATTAGTGTTATTGTGCGGGACAACTAATTATTTAACATGTATATAGTGTTTTGATTAGTGTTATAGTTTGTAAGCATAGTTTGTTAGCATAGTTTGTGTAACTTTACCTTAGTATACGTAAGTACGACTGATAATGTTTTGTTAAGTTTTGTTATTGTTTACATTTTTCTTATATGAGGAATAGGTTTAGGAACATAAAAATGTATAGTTTGCATAGGATTTACTCAGTTTAATTGCTTTAAAAGGCATAAAATGTGTCGCGGCTTACGTTACGGTAAGGTTTCGTCGTAGGTAAGCGTCTGCGCCGAAATCTTACCAAAAACGTACTTGAATCTTATTGGACTAAAATACTTAGCTGTGATTGGTCGGCCAATAGCGAATTTAGATTTTTTGTTGTTAAAATTGTATAAATTAGGCGCAAAATTGCGCGCTAAAAACAGTCTACAGGCAGATATTGTAATAGAAGCAACAATAAAGAAAACTCAAGAAGTACCCGGCGTTTCACTCTACAGTCACCACGCAATCCAGTAACAGTCAGTGTGCTATACTGCACAACTTGAATGGTTGGTTACTAGGATGTGGATACAGATCCAAAAGTTTCTGAATTTCGTTAGTTCACAAAACGTTTTATAAACTACTAGCGACCCGCCCCGGCTTCGCACGTGTACGTTTTGTAGCTTAAAACCTTCCTCTTGAATCACTCTATCTATGAAAAAAAACCGCATTAAAATCCGTTGCGTAGTTTTAAAGATCTAAGCATAGATAGAGACAGACAGCGGGAAGCGACTTTGTTTTATACTATGTAGTGATTATTGCTATTGTGTATGTTCGAAAAGACACTTTCCTGGTTATTAAATAACCCCATAAATGGGTATATTTTAAATCTAGGTTTTCCTTGGTCTTGGTTTAAATCCATTTCTCATAATAAGCAAGTCTATTAATTATTAATTACGCCAATAAGACACCTCAAAGGGAAGAAGGAGGCCAGGTCGTAGCGTAGGAGGATATCATGGCTTAAGAATCCTCGCCAATGGTTCAACGTGAGTACAAGATTGTTGTTTCGTGCTGCAGTATCCAATTAAAAATTGCCTGTATGATAGCCAACCTCTGATAGGAGAAGGTTTGAGAAGAAGAAGAAACCTCAAGTGCTGAATAACTGGAGGCGTTTTTTGAGCCGTAGTTCGTAGTCAATTTAACCAAATAGGTTATAATTAGTATTAACATACCTAAAATATTTGAGTACTCCTTCGAAGTCGTGCTGCAACAGATCTTTGCGCGACCTCGACAGTAACGCTAGCGCTACTTGGAACAGAGTGTCGATGCCTTGCAGTAGAAACACGTCCAGGATGTGATACACCTGCAAGCATGCTCTATATGAAATATATGTATAGTCAAGATAGAAAATTCGCAACAGTGTCGATAGAAATGGTCGACCACGCTACGGTTCTCCATAGCAGGGTGGCATACTTTGAATCGCTTAAGGGCCGTAATATGGCGGCCTGGGAGCAGAATCCAGAGGAGCAGACCAAATAAATGTAAACGCAAAACGTATGAATTTCACAGGAGGGACAATTTTTTTTTTTTAATTCCAATTCCATGCGTCATTTGATATGAAAATACTATTTATTATTTTTGTATTATAACTTTCGTGAGACACATTCATATTTATGATTAATTACGGTTTACTCACGTGCATTTTTCGGGATTGCCCGACTAGTTTCGGACCCAAACGGAGCACTTAATCATGAGCTGAACACTCGACGCGCCGCCGCTCGCCGGATTAAGGGCTCCGTTTGGGTCCGAAACTAGTCGGGCAATCCCGAAAAATGGACGTGAGTAAACCGTAATTAATCATAAATACTATTTATTAACAAAAATACAGGCCTTACGGCCAACTTCTTGGCCAAAATTACTGTATGCTAGTATTTTCTTTTATATTTATTTCAGTGTGATGATAACGGGCAATTAATTACCCACTTTTCACTTCAGTTCGTTGACGATACCAATATAGTGGTGTGACTTACCAGCGGCAGTGGAAAACGTGCGGTGAACACAGTGAGGAACCACTGCGACGCGAACATGTGAGGCTCCACGCCCAACTCTTGGAAGTGGGCACGCAGGTCTGTTAGTTGCTCCTACAAGTTACATAGAACATTTAGCAAGATAAGAGAAGAACAGCAATATAACGGAGAAAGTGATAGAGGGGTAACTATGTGTCAAAGAATATAACTTTACCTCCATAAGTCTGTCGAGTTGGTGCAATCTCATGTAGAGAGCTTCGAAGCCGTCTTTGTAGAGTTCACGCAACCCGTAGCCGTACATAAGCCGGACTAGAAGACAGAATGCTTGTTCCTCTGGCATCTGCAAGTAACAAGATAAATCAGTAAAACAAAACATTTGACCCTCAGTCAAAACTCGTCTATTTTGCTACTTTTTGTTCTAAATAGGCAGCGAATAGACCGGTCCTTTGTGTCTCCCAGAGAACCTGCAATGTGTGTGACAAATGCGTGTAGGACATTTCCGCGTTTGCGACTATTGGGTGTAACCTCGTCCTAAATGGGCAGGGCGTTGTGTTTCATTAGGCATGAAAATAACAAACGAATTGCTGTTTATATTTCTGGCTTACGTGAGCAGAAGATCTTGCAGCTGTGCGCGAGACGTGCGTATAGTTTGTTTTGAACAGGGCGTTGACACTCTTCGACGAGTTAACACATGGTAACATTTCATCTATAAAATGTCTTCTAGAAAAAGCTGACTGCTTCGGACGCACTGCTTTACACGGCAACGCAAAGTAATTCATTGCACTGCCCAACTAGAACGAGGCTATATTTGTCTGATGCGATGCTTAAGGCGACACGACAAAATGCGCGGTTCAGGTACGACATGGCCTAAGCGTTAGTAGTAAAAGGCTGTTCGTTCCTCATTACCATAATTTCTGATACATACATGTAACAGCAGCGTAGCCGCAAGGAAGCTGAGTCCCTGACAGTAGCCGACCTCGTGGTCATACACAGCGTATGCTCGCGCCATCCGCAGTAGAGAGTCTTGTCCCAGCCCGCCAGCTTCGCGGAAGAAGTCGTGCGCAGGGAATGTACGAGCTATGTCGCGCTGGATCACCGCCTCGAACGGACAGTCCTGTGACGTAATGAAAGGTTAATAAGGATATCATTAGAGATACTCAAGTACATCCGGCGCACCCTGGGCAGTCAGCCCAGGTCAGTTAATGAAGAGTTCGTCTAATCTAAAATAATCGTTCAGCTAATTCCGTGGAGGCGGGCGTCATCTTAATTTAGGCAATCTCTACATCGACGTCGGTATAGCCAAATACTCGCCGTATAATCAAGGAAATTTCGAGTGCCAATTAATTTATGTACGACTTATTGTTTGAAATAACGCGCATTGAATAAACGAGCCAGAAAAAAAAGGTGAAATGCAGTTCTGGTGACTATGTAATAATCAAATGACTGATTAATGATTATGTCATGCAGTTTTTTTATCATCATTTAACGGTACAAACAATATTGTTTAACCATATAACATTAGAATAATGACCAGCAATAAGACCCATTTTAGCTAGGAAATGTATACATTAAATAAATAACATATTTGCTTCCAGCAAGGATTCGAAACAGTATAATGCTTTTATGAACCTTAACGGTCAACTAAGATGAGCTGCTGTAACTCAATTTGAAGAAATGGTTCAAAAGACATTCCTGCTTTGATGGGCCACTTTTATGTAATATTATATGAAAAGGGGTATGGATATACTCACTTTGCTTATAAGTGTCCTGTAAGTTTCCATGAGCTTATCATTTTGATCAACACCAGCGAGCCGGAGCCACACCTCACCACGTAACGCTTCGGGCACTCCAACACGTACCAAGTGATTCAACGCACGAGGACGCGGCCCTGTCCAACTGTAAACGTTATATATATTAGATATAAGAACTATAATTCAACAACTTGAGGCCTGTTTCATGAAACTACTCTGCAAGTCTGCACTTCACATTTTGTAACAGCTGAATAGTTCCAAAATATGAAGTGCAGCTTGCAGAGAAGTTTCATCAAAGGGGGTCCCGTTTGTCGGAGCTTTAGAGGAAAATGTTGAAAAAACATTTAGTAATCAAAGATTCCGATATTCAATTTACCTTCTGAGTACTTGAGCCCAATTAACGAGTACGTCTTCACCACAGTCTTTTGATACTTCACCAGTCCCACTTAGAAGAGGTTCATCACCATCTGCAAAGAATAACTCGATTAATTGGATGTTGCGCAGTGACACTTTGTGATATATGGAGCCTACGCACAGGAGTCGCGAGTATCTCGTTGTATATATCTTGTTTAGGTAAACAAATAAAATAAAATCGACTTTGTATTCGCGACAATAATCGTATAGATGCAAAACTCGCGGTCTAGACGCGTTGAAGGGCACGATAATAGCCTACTGTCTCACGTTGGATGAACCAACAAGTCAGCCTAAGCGCAAATATTAAATAAATAACAGCCATAATACCAGCCCTGGTGCATCAGTGGCCGACAGCGGGGCTTTGCATACATATAGCAGTGCGATGCGCGGTCGAGTACGGACGTATTTGTGCTGCTCGTTACGAATATTATATTCGCGTATTGCGCGGCTATAGCCGCTGCCCGATTTTTGTCGCTATGAGTTCCCAACCGCTCATAGCCAACGAGCTGCTGGCATTCATCAAACATGCCATCGACTACATGGACGAGGTCAGCATCTTGCAAATCTGCAAGTCTGGCTTCAAAGAAGAGGAGATCAGCAGTGCCAAGTTGTTGCTCTTTCAAACGCTCGGCAAAGTTGACCAGATGCCGTCCCGTCGGAGGGATGGTGGCGAGAAGAGTGTCCAGGACATCATCACAATGATGAAGAACACGGACCCAGATGACGTGCCCGCTTTCGTGGCGATGGAGCTGCATAAGCTGCCCCCCGTCACGTTCGACCACGTCGACGTCACCAGGCTGCTGAAGGATATAACGTTCCTAAAAGCGAGCCTGGTCGAGGTACAGTCCAAGCTGGAGGTGTCGAATAACACCATAGGGGACCTGCGTGCCGAAGTAGGGTTGTTGCGCAACGCTGTTTCGGTAAGTAGGTTACCTGACGCCTCTAACGTGAACATTCGTCGCGGGGCGCAAAACGCTTCCATCGGCAGTTTTGAGTCGGCGAGCTCTACTGCGTCACTAGCTGCCGATATTGCATGCGTTGCATCGTGCTCCGCCGCCGTCGTTGCTTCAACACCGGTGGAAGTAATGAGTCATGTAGGTACGTCGACCCCTAAACGTGCCTACGCTGCTATCGTCGCCACACGTAAACCTGCTATGTCGCAAACAAAACGGCAAGCAGAGAAAACAAAAGGGGGTAAGCAGAGCTGTGTCAACAAGGACGAGAAACAGCAAGGTCCAGTTATGGGCTCGTGTGATAAGGACGGCTTCATAAAGGTGGAGAAGAAGAAGAGGAAGAAGCCTCCTTGTCAGAACCAGTGCGGTACTGCGCTGTCAGGACCCAACATGCTGCTGCGTCCAGCAATACCTTCGACGCAGCTTTACGTGTCCAGACTGCATCACTCCACGAAGGTTGAGGAGGTTGTGGAGTATATGCGAGTAAAGACTAACTGGACTCTAAGGGTCGTGGAGTTGGAGTCGCGCCACAACACAAATTTCAAGTCGTTCGTGGTGCGAGTCCCGACTAATCATGCGGAGACTTTCCTCAAGGAAGAGTTTTGGCCGAAGGGTGTCGTGTATCGACGATTTCGTGGAAGGCTACGCGACACCACGCAGCGCAACACGACGCCGTCTCTTCGTGTACAGTAGTTTTACAATATTATATATTAGTTTATAATTATGTTTTGTTATTTATGTATTAGTTTTCTATGGGCCAAGTTGCCTGAAATAAAGGATATTATTATATTATATTATTTGCGGGCTGTAGGGACGTAGATGGTTACAGAGCAGTGTTTAGAGCACGCACAAAGAATTTTTGCTACTTTACGGTATTATTTATTCTTATTTTGGCGGCTAAAAATACTCAAGAGAATGTAGGTCTAAAATAAAAGCTTTCAGGTCGAACTGAAGACTGGCTTAGAATCATAAACTGGACCACGGAAGACAACGTCAATCTTGATTCTGTGACATTCCGTTAAGAGTCAACCTTGACCACGCTCAAGTCTTCAACATCCTCAGTACACAACTCGCCACCTCGTAAATACGGCTTGCATCTTTTACCCGTACTTACCGGAGTCCGGCTCTGAAGGTGAAGGCGGTGCGGGTGCACTAGACAGCGGCGACGGCAGCAGACTGGACAACGACAGCGGCAAGTTTAGCCGAGATCGGTCCAACTCATCTGATGTCTCAATGCTGGCGACTTCGTATTGAAGTTGGCCGAGAGTGTCAACTGACTGAAAGAGAAGTTACATTTAGAGTTATGTAGCATTGAACAGTTTATTATCATGAATTTGTGAGACAATGCGGATTGATGACCCGGAACATGTCGCTATTAAGCCAGTATGAAAATATTCATTATTGCAAATTACACAAATGTTAACTTTAAGAACAAGCTAACTAAGTTGATTTCAGAATGAAACCGATTGAAAAGGTATTCAAAACAATTACAAGTTGCCAGGCTAGTTTTGGAACCAAACGGAGCATCGCCGCGTGTTCAGCTCATGACTAAGGGTTCCGGTTGGGTTCGAAACTAGTCGAGTAATCCCGAAAAATGCACGTGACTAAACCGTAACTAATCAAATACGAATGTTTCTCACGAAAGTCAATTAAAGTTGTAACAGAAACTAAACTATGTACAATAGAATTATGGCTCCTATTCCCAAAAACATGTTAATTCTAAATTTAAAATAGCTGATAGCAAACGATATCTTACCTCTTTTAAATTTATGTAAAACTGTTGCACCAGTGGCCTCTTTGAGTAATACCAGAACCTCTCTGAAGGTGGGAATATTTTGACAGGAGTTTCGATGACCAGCCTGTAAGCAAACCGAATAATCAGTCAAGGTTCAAGGTCATGGTCTCACGGTCCATTGACGTAAAATTAAAGTTAAAACGTGAACCATCCTGATACCGCGAAGCGAGAAAATAACTAACTCTACATAACATCACGCCTGTATTGCCCGAAGGGTTGGGCAGAGGTGAATACTACGCCCTCATTTCACCGTTATGTTTAAGTCCCGTGATAGGGGGCGAGCCTATTGCCACCAACCAGGCACATATATCTAGACTCTAGGCTGCTACTGAGAAATTCCATACAGAAAACACAATAACAATCCAACCCAGGACTTCACGCTCGGCAGTGGCGCTTGCAACCATTAGACCGACGAGTGAAGTCTAATTAATTAATTAACGCAATTTTATTAATTATAATTTATTACAGTGCGGAAGACAGTGCTTTACATGCTCAACATGAGAATCATAATTAGCCCCTTACTGTCCCACTGCTGGGCATTGGCCTCTTCTCAGGATAAGGTTTAGGCCACAGTGGTGGACTACGCTGGTCTGGTGTGAGTTGGCGAACAACACACAATTAAAACTTTTTTTTGAAGCAACTTATTAATAGTTAAGAATATTATTATTCTTCACTATTCTCATATTGAACAAACCACTCTGTATTAAGATGCATCTTCTCCTGTTTTATTTAAAATTATCATTTCAATTAATTTGGTAATCTAAAATGGAAGTCAGATATACCTCAAAGGATCCGGTATTCCTCTAATAACGAGGTCTAGCGCGAGTGACATGTACGCAGGGGCTCCGTCGCCGCTCGCTACATTGAAGGCTGCCAGCGCAGATTCCCCAGCGTTCCACAACGCACATACCGAACAACCAGACCCGCCTGATGAACCGCTCACCTGAAAGTTAAAGGACGATAGAATCAAGCAAGAATGCCCATTTATTTAAAGTACATTCTTCTTCCTAGCCTTTTCTCCACTATGTTAGGTTCATCTTCTAGTCTTACCAAGCCCCTGATTCAGAACGATTCGATTAGTCAATTGTCGTACGATTCGGTATGCTGTCCTTTTTCTTTCGTTACGAGAATCGTAAACGGACAGAGACAACAAACCGAATCGGTAGACAACTGCTTATCGAAAAGGTTCTGAATGGGTGAGATGGCTGAATTCCAGTATTTTACACGAAGCGACTGCTATCAGACTTCCGCAACCCAGTCACTGAGCAATACCGATATCCTTAGGTTAAATTGGTTTTCAGATTTTCGGGCTTCTGACTACCGTCTTCTAGTTCGTCAGACTTCTGAGTACCGACTGTCACAGGTATTCGTATGACATCCCGGAACGACGGTTTAACGTTTTATCCGAGGTTCGGCAAGGTCACGATGGCAAATGGTAACCATTCATGGACTGACCGCGGCAAGCGTCCATATGGTCCGAGCGGTTGTTAATTAGCCACGAGTCCCTCCTTATTAATTTATAGTTAACTGGACAGGAAATTATAAGTATATTTCGTTAATTTGTAAGAAATATTTACCATTTCGAGTAACCTCATATCTGAGTGCTTTACGCTCCTGCCGGGAGCAAGAAGGATACCGAAGCAGCGTTCTATGTACAATCCACCAGTATATGTCGACTGAAATGTAAACAAAAGTATACAGTTAGTTGACTTGCACTCATTTCTTACGCAGTTTGCTTTTCAAAGCAAATATCCTTACTGAAATGTAGAAAGATAAAGCATACATCGCCCCGTCATCATTTAAAAAAACACATATCTTTGCTCCACAATTACACAAAGTCGCAGTTTGCAGTGGACTTAACACATTGACTTCCTTTACAAACGGGATCGAGGCCAAGTTTTCAGTGTCAGTTTCAAATAATTGGTACGGACGGAACTCACCTGTGGATCGTCAGACTCTGGCTGTATGTTGTTAGTGACTTGCTTGACATTGATGGTCACTTGTTTGTCTATGCCACCACGAAGCTTGAATCCGAGCCGCTCCTTCGGAACGTGGCTGAATGTACCCTGCAAACGTTTAAAAAATATAGTTTTAAGAAAGAAGTAAAATAAGTTTCTTCTGTGGCTACATCTATCAGGCCACAGGCGAACTATCCTACATCGTGATATTAAGACGTGACACGCGGATAGCATATAGTATATACAACCGCCCAACATCAACCGTTGGCAGTAGCCCGCCAGGCATAAGACCCGCATGGTTGGAGGATCCTCCCTTTTCGTTGGAGGAACACCATACCTCGTTCCACCACAATTCCATTAAAGCGGAGAGTAGTTTGTGTTGAATAAAATAATACATCAAGAGAATAGACAGCACCATTCTTTATGGAGAAAATAATCCTGCTAACTCTGCCCTCAAAATTGTTTAATGAAGAAGGTGGCAAAGACAATTTAATATAACAAACCTACCTTAGCATCAGTCTCCTTGATATCCACAGTGCATTCTAGTACGTGCATCAACTGCATCGGTGGCACGGCTGGCCCCGTGCCCTCAGTCAGTGAGCCAGTCATCGAGGGTGCCGCGCTCAGGTCACCCACCAGCGATGAGGCCATTGAGCGAGGGATACGCTCGAACGCTTTTGCGAAGCAGCCTGAAGGAGAAATAAGACGGTTAGATAACATATGTACATACATATACTCACGCCTGTAATCCCCGAAGGGGTAAACAGAGGAGTTCTCATATAACAGTAGTTTGTACACCCATGTATTGCCTTTTGTATTAAGTCCCATGTAAAATAGGTGGCGAACCTATTGGCATTTTTCGGACACAACGGCGCCTCAGACGACTCGCTTGCCCGGAAACGGTGGGGAATTTATTCGTAATCCCCCCCCCCCCCCCCCTCAAATATGCGGTTAGAAAACATAGGAATTTAACTTTTGAATTGGAAACTCATCGCAAGTTATTATTGGTTTTAATTCCGCTCAATAGAAGAACATAATTAGAATGAGTTACGATAGGTACCTAAGTCACACGAAGCAATTACGTATACGGAGTGTAATAGCTCATTTCGGCTTCAGATAAATTGAGAATCTTCTGCGCGGCTCATGTTTTGTGGCGTTATGCGTATTCATCGCGCTACGTACAAATTCTCCTGCGCGGACTCACCACGAATATTTTACGTTGTTACGCCGAGCGTAATAGAGCCTAGAAGTCGTGCGCACGCATTACTGCGCAAGATACGCGACGTGTACGCAAATGTGCCAAATGTTTTGGCACTTCAACGCCAATATTTTTACAAGTTCCGTTCGACGACTTCCTGTACGGACGTCAGTACGATATTATTAACATGAAACACATAATAAGAAAAAACTGATGGCTTCTAAAATCTAAACTCCACCTCCCAATCACTGCAGCGATGTGTGTAAAAAGACCTTAAACATGATTTGCTTTTGCATGCATTTGCTTAGTGGTAGGATCTTAACGGTCCGCATGACTAGCTACCACCTTCACATTAAAGTCCGGCGCCAAGCAGTTTACTGTGTTCCGTCGTGTGTATGTGAGAGCCAGAGGGGTATAGGGGAATCTCTCTATATCTCTGTTACTTGGATTCGTGTGATTCATCTTAGACCCTGTCTACGCTTACCATCAGGTGCGACAAGGGTCAAATGCGACCAAGTCAAGTAATAAAAATATATATATATAGTTAAAAGACTGCATAAATCTTAATTCATCAAGCCAAGTACAAACCAACACTTATTCTATTGAAATCAATTGAAAAGTGTTCCTAATTGAGACATAGTTAATGTTAAAATCGTGGCAATCACCTCACTGCATCACAAGTCACTTCAATTGACCTCGATTGCGTAAATAATAACAATGTTATCTTGTTGTCTACTCGACCGTTAGAGAAACGTGCACGAAAAATAAGAGCTTTATCAGCTGGACATTAGGGTAGACGAACTATAATCTGACTTGAGTCAGAGGTCTGGGCAATATAGGTGTTACTCAAATTGCACTTTCATAATAATGCCAATATTCACATCACACACAATAGGCATGTTGACAGAATCAATAAATCTAATTAGTCCGCCAGTTAGAATTTTGAAAAATAATGGACACGTATTTTTTCTTTTGTTAAATCTATGAATATTTGGAAAGATAAAACGCATCAAAACTCGAGAGTGGGGGCTTGTGACGTTAGAAGCAAGTAAAATTGTACTTGCTTGTGACGTTTTGCCAATTTTAGTGTCGTATCTTCGTCAATTTTAGTTTACGTAACAAGAGAAAAAATACGGGTCAAATATTTTTACATAATCTAACTGACGGACTAATTAGATTTTTTCAGTAAAATACCCTATTGTATAATATTTTAAAAGCTATTAAAGTACATGCTTAGTTCAAAAACCGGAGTGTGATTTCATCATGGCCACTAGAAGGGCAATCAATACTCGTCCTTGGTTATCAATGACATAGTTTTAATGTCAGAGAGATAAGCACTATAACTCTAGTAGGATTTATTTAGTTTTACGCATGCAAGCGGTATCAAATGAGTGGGCGGAAAACAGATGTAATTAAAACATTTTTTGAGATAGGTTATGGCAAATAACCATTCTGATGTTGAGAAGAGGTGCGTGCCCAACAGTGGGACAGCAATGAGCTGATTATGATGATGGTAAATATGTATCATTATATTCAACACTAGCTGTGCCCGCGACTCCGTCCGCGTGGAAGTCGGAAAACAACATTGTGTCGCAGCAACTAAATAGTGTATATGTATGTATTCCATTTATTATAATAATAGACAAAGGTGTCCCACCAAGGCACTTATATCTTTTAAACCATTTCTTTAGGTAGAGTTTCAGCTCTTATTGATTGACCGTAAAGGTTCAAATAACCATAATACTAAAAACGCGGTGCTTATTTCCATACATTTCCTTGCTAAAATGGATTATAATTGAATATTGATATTTATTGTGATAATGTAACGAAACCTTATCGCGATACAAAAATGGCTACAACGCCATCTAATTACAATCGGCGAACTAAATCAAAATATTTTACGCAGTGCAGTCTATAAAATGATTTCATTCGAGGTGTGGAATAGGAAAGTACTTTAAATATATAAAAATTTCACCTATAGAAGACTTCATTTTATTTTATAAGTTAGAAATAGGTACTGCTTTCAAAGATTTCAAAAAGTTTGATCTGGAAATCGAACCAACCCAAATGCGAAAAAATATCATCTGTATTTTTATTTCACCAATCGATAGAATCAATAATACGGATCATATCGCTCCAATAAACATTGTGTCTGAAATTGATGGAAGACCATAAAACCAAAATTGACTAACTTATGTACATTTAAATTCAAGCACTTATTAATTGTTGTTAAGTAGTTCTTATTTTTTCCACTTCGTTCAATTTAAGACAGTGTGTTTGTTGGAAAGTTTTGATCCTGATTATTGACCATAAAGATATTATGAACAGGTGCCTTTGCAGATGGTATAGCTTTGTCAGTTTGATTCCCGGTTCAGGCAAAAAAATCAGTAAAGGCAATATTTCTTACTTTTAAAAATAAAATGAAGTCACCTTTGAGTGAAATTTGCAATTTTTAATATTTAAAGTACTTTCCCTTCATCGTTATGTATTTTGGGACATTACCTAAGGCTTAAATAAACTTAATAAAACGGCGACGACAGGCTTTGAATAGTTCTGACAACAATGAACAAAATAAAATACATAAAAACATTCCAAAAAAATTACAAAAAGTGTATTTTTTTAAAGTGAGGTTTTAACGCAGGACACTGAGCCAGCGACCGTTCACTGCAGCACTTACTTCAGTCTACAGCTTATACTTCGCAGTATGTGGAAATAATGTTCCGTTGCTCGGCTCCTATGAACAATAGCGTGATGATATATGTAGCAGCAAAATTGTCGCTCTTTACGCAACACATCAGCGAAAGTCTCATCAAAATCCATCCACGGGATTTTACGTGATGTCCGGACGGAAAGACAAACAGACACAATAATTCTAAAAAAAAATGTTATGGTTTCTTTATCGATAGTATAGTACCACCGAATCGAAATTTTGGAAAAATATTTAATTACAGACAAAGTGCACTTTGAATTTTATTAATAGTAAATAGATAAATAGATTTATAAATACATATTTAAGTATTCATAATAAAATACATGAGTATTTTAAATTAATCTATCGTATTGCCTTGCACAATTAAAAATTTTGAATACCTACACTTGCTTATGAAATTGAATGTATTTCTCTTCCACTGCCATTCAGATAGATAGGTACCTTATAAATTTTAAATAATATTATCCTCGTTTTTTTATAAAAGCTTAGTTAGTACCTTCTTCGAATAGCATTTTAATAGACCTTCCGTAGACTGAGAATAGTAATATATTCGTTGATTATATTTCCTCACAACGTGATTTGATACACGTAACGCCATCTATTGAAAAGAAATGGTAAGTATACACAAATACATGCTAAGTTCTTTTAGAAAACTTAAAATTCGCATAACTTTTGATTGCGTGAACCGATTGCGATGAAACAAAAAACATATGTTACTTGGAGATAAGCACAATATTTATTTATAAAAGTCAACAACATTGGATCAGTTGTTTTTATGTGATGCTTGAACAAACAAACAGATAAACAGACAAACAGACAAACAGATAAACAGACAAACAGACAAAAAATCCAAAAATGTTAAAAATGGGTTCTATTGGTTATAGTTTAACACCCCAACCAGGTCTTTTCAAAATATTTGCCATGTACAGATACGCCATGTCTACAGATTTATTATATGTATAGATTAATTCCCCATTCACACTAAATTATAAATGCGATACTGAGTTTTTCTGTTTGTTTGTTTGTTACTTTTTTAAGACTACTACTGAACCAATTTTGATGAAAATGGGCACAAACATGCCTGAAACCCGGAGAAGAAACTAGGATAGTTTTATCGACATACACTGCTAGCAAAGCCTTTGGGCATTAACTAGAATTTAATCAAAATAGACACAATAGAACTAAAAGTATTGGTACATAAAATAAATATTGTTATAATTTGTGGAAAACAATATTTGCTCAAATTGTTAGTTAATTATTAGTACAAAAAGTTACAATACAAAAAAAAAACTTACCTCAATCAAATCTATATTCCTGTACTATGTATAGCAATAATAACAGAACAGATGATCCACAAAAAATAACAACACTGAACAATAACAACCCTAACAATCACTTTAAAGTACAAATTACTATTTACACATAAACCTATAATGTTATTTGATAAACATGTCTTTAGGAAACAAACGTAGTACATGCACTATCCACTAAAACAACGGAGTTAATGAATAACACAGCAAAACGCGAACGATCGAATCATCTTGATAACAAACAAATCGAACGGCAAACCTATTCTGTTTCATTATTAACGATGTAGAAACAATGTCAAACATACATTTTTACACATCGATATACAGCAGTGTGCCTCATGGGTTTTCCCATACTTCAAAAATGACGAACTTTTAAGCAAACTTTCATCCCCTATTTAAGCCGGTTAGAGGATGAATTTTTAAAAATCCTTTCTTATGCTCTCCTACGTTATACAAGGTGTCCCGAAAAGTAGTTTCAAGCGGAAATCCAGAGGTAGAACAGCCTTAGAGGTACCCGAATCACCCCCATGTATGTTCCGCGATTTTTTGTAGTTTTCGAGTTATGATTTGTGTTTGTAGTTTTCGAGTTATGATTTGTTTTCGTAGTTTTCGAGTTATGAATTCTTTTCATAATATTTTAACCAAACTCTGACTTTAAAGACATTTTTATCATAGTGACGTGAATAGGTTTAAGTTGTGCGTTGTCTGTCAGTCACTCAGTGTTAGAGCTTTATTAAGTAGAAGATATTTTATCTAAAAAGAGCATTTTGTTATGATAAAGCCTGTTCTTTTTTTACGGTACCTTAAGTAAAAATCTTGCTGACATTATAAACACAACAAGTTCATATTGAAGGAGTTTCAAAAAAAATTAAAACAATGGGACGGTGACCCTGACTTTGTTTCGGCGTTTCTTCTCAAGTAGTTAACTACCTAAGAAACCGGGGTCAGCTAGCATAGTGACTTATATAAATGTTAAAAACAAACTATTTAGAGAATAAGTATTTGAGTTTTGATTAAATCTTATCAAGCGCCGCAAAACCAAAAAGACTAGAGTTGAAACTATTACTGTACTGTATACTGTAAAAGTCGGGACAGTTCGGATGCATATTCACCTAAACTTGAGATGTTTGCTAATATCGAATGCGCTTTTGTATCGAAAAAATCCCTCGGTTCCGGGACAATTATTTTATTTTAAGTATATTTTTTTTTGTTTATCTAACATACAGAACTCCTCTTCTTACACTCTACATACACACATATTCGCATCGGGGGTTAAACATTAATTTTAAATAATTATGCAATCTAAGAATCCCGTTTTTTTTTTAATAAAGCCTTTTAAGAAGTCGCTTCCATACTATAAACCCGACTAGTTATGTATTGCCGGTGTTCCTGGCATTCCGGTTTTTTTTACGAAAAATATATTTTAAGAAGCCGCTTCCTAAAAATCCACTTTAGATAAATATGCATCCGAATATTCGATCCCTATTTATGATAATTAACCTGAGTATTATTTTCATTTAAGGACTCACTTATTGCAAAAGTGACCAATTCAAAACTGACCCAATAACAAATATAAGTGAGGGCCTTGGCCTCGCGTTCGGCGACGCGTCAATCAGGTCATCGAGCAGCCTTGAGGCCAGACAGACGTTCAAGTCCACCGACTTAGATGACGTCATAAATCGATATTACGGAAATTATAAACTAAAATCTAGGGGTGGTTCGCGGTAGTGTAAATATAGAATGTTGTTAGAAGTGCAGTTCGATTTAGTAGAACACTTAGCGTTTGACGTCATATTTTAGTACATAATTTCATGGGCATATACAGTATTGATTGAACTGAATGAAGACAAATCACTGAATTTGTGAAACCAGGTCAAGTCGATTGGAGAATGAATGTTAGGAAGAAACTTAAACCCCTAATTACAAAACATGGTCTAAATAAAAAGCAGATTTTAAAATACGTCTGTTTTTTATATGAGGTTCGAAAATGATAGGTATATTTTAAATCTGAGTTTATCTTAATCTTGCTCCAAACCATCTCTTGTAATAAGGGGGAAAAGGTTTTAATATTCATGAAATGATAGAGAACTAGATCATGAGACCGGACAACGGGGATACCATACAACTATACAGATTAAAGAAGAACTATAAACTTCGAATAATTCTAATGGAAACAATTAAAATATTCTTCATTTTGTGTTTTTTACTCATATACATTTTTCGGGATTGGCAGACTAGTTTCAGACCCAAACGAAGCCCTTAATCACCAGCTGAAAACGCGGCGAGGTCGCGAGTTGAGGTGTTCGACAATTCTAAATAACAATGTTCTCGTTGTTTATTCATGTACCTATATTAACAGAATACTACAGCAGTAACATGACACGTAAGCTGTTATCTGTACACAGCTATGTCGATGACTGTACTGTCAGTTGAGTGTGGTTGAGTCAACTGACACCTAAAGGTTGTACAAAACTAGTGAACTTTTCAAAGGCAGGCCCTATCGCTTACTACATCAGAAAGAGAATGAATCATCCCTATCTGCATTATCAGTACAATATTACATTCTTGCTCTCATGAGAAAAATAACTTGTTTTAGTGATTGTACGCGTTGGAATTTATTGTTTTTATAACAAAACACTCAAGATACTATATCAAAGATAACTTAGATTCTGAGTAGAGATTATTTAATGCAAAAATAATTGATATTTGATAGGCTTATTATATCTGCTAATAAATGCTGCGATTTAATCAACTTTTAATTCAAGGTATTTTGAGACGTAATGTGGTTCTAAAGAAATAAGTTTTTTGATGTAGATATGTTTTTTTAAGTACAGACTGTTGTATACCGTAAAAACTACACTTGGGCTCGGACATAGCTAAAGTATTTAGTAACGGATTTCTGTTTTGTTATTTATAATTTGTTATCTTAATAAGCTCATTATTTAATACGATGTTTTTGTTAGCTAATTAATTAGCCATGTACATAAAATAAATCGACATAAATAACTATTTATTTTGACACGACAATGATGTGCAAATCAAAATAACAAACACCATTCCTTACCTCAAATATGTACAAGATCCAATTTGTGGTTTCCTACTCGGAGCAACCGTTGATAAACTTTAAATAATAGTAACCACTAAACAGACAATGAACAATAAAACTATACGCAACACAATTATTATTGTAATTAAACTTTACACCAATATAAAAAACTCTATCCCCCTTATTACAAAAGATGGTTTAAACCAAGACTAAAGTAAACCCAGGTTTAAAATATACCCATCACTTTCTTATGTCAATAACAAAAAGAGTCGGGGCTATTTTAAAACCTAGGTTTTTCTTAGACCATCTTTTGTAATACGGGGGATTAGGTCAATCGCGTAGAATATTTTAAAAGGCACAAAATACTTTTATTATCCCGACGTTTCCACCGAATTACACGACTAGACCCGAATCAGTATTTTTATAATGTGTACAAATCGCGAAGGTTTAAAAACATTTACAACGATAGAAAAAGAAACCACTTAAAAGGAATTAAAAATACAACACTTATAAGTAGCAGTACACATAGCTACTGTAAGACACTAGCACATGTTACGAAGCAATTACATGACTTCTAATTTTATCTCATGTTTATTTTGTAAACACTCTCAGTCCGTGCACCTCGTACCTCGTTCCGTAGTTATCAATCAACAGAAAGTTACCTCTATCGCATCTGTGTTAAGTTAAAGCCTCGTATCCACTAGGCAACAATTCGGCTGTCCCATTTCAAAAACTAATAAGGGCTTAAAACGAAATTTTACAGGAAAGCGCATAAACGTTAAATCGGTCCTCCTTTGAAAAGTATTTATTTTAGGTAAAACCACGTGGTTAAAGTGACTTACGGCCAGTTTCTTCATCAAAAGTAACAGTCAAAGTAACGGTAAAATTTGTTTCTTACAAACTGTATGAAACAAATACCGTTACTTTGACTTTGGCTGTTACTTTTGATGAAGAAACTGGCCGTTACTAGGTTTTAAAGTGATCACGAGGCAGTGAATGGTGCACTTACTAGGTTTTTAATTCTTAAATAAGTATATCTGCTTATATGTAAGTTTTCAACGCTGGTGTTTTTTTATTTGGTAGGGACTTACCAGGTTAGCAAGACTATGCAATAAAACGATTTTTGTACACTACAACAACACCCTTACTGGGTTTTGAAATGGGACAGCCGAATTGACGCGAAACACGTAACGACATGTTCGGTAACATTGCCAGATGACGCGGAACATGACGCTAAAATAATTAGTACGCATGAGTTTGTTGCACTTTGTCGAACATCGTGTTGCTTCATGTTGAGAAACATGTAGCGCGTCAACTGTTGCCTAGTGGATACGAGGCTTAAGAGCTACTGAGCAATGCTTTGACACTTTGTTACCGTCATATACACCCACTTTACATAACAAAAAAGGCAATACAAGTACGTAATAGACTTCAACTTTGTAAGTAGGTAAACCACTTTAGTGCAATTATTGTCTTGTTTGTACCGGTTAAAAATAAACGTGTTGTCTATTTATATCAGTCTTTCTCAAAGTGGGCGATAACGCCCCCTTGTGGGCGCTAGAGGCCTACAAGGGGGCGGTAAACGGCTGTTAAAGTAATGATTACGATTGTGATCTTTAAGATATGGTGGTTAAAGTTAAATTTAGGGGCGCTAGAAAATAATTTGATTCTCAAAGGGGGCGGTAGACGAAATAAGTTTGAGAACCACTGATTTATATGAATAAACTAGCTGTGCGACTCCGTCCGCGTGGAAGTTGGAAACCAATTTTGTAAACAATTTCTTCTTGATAACTTTAATTTCTAATATCTTTTGATTGAGCGAAACGATTATGATGAAACAAAAACTAAATGTTACTTCGAGATACGCACAATATTCGTCTATAAAGTTCAACCGCATTGAGTCAGTGCTTTTAACGTGATGCGTGCACAAACAAACTGACAAATATTCCAAAAATGATCGAAATGTATTATATCGGTTATTTATTTTTTATTTATTTATTAAGGTACACCAACAGCTTCTGTATACAAATTTCAAATTACAGTAGGGAACAATTAGTTGCGGTCTTATACAGTTGCCAATAACAGGTGAACCAACTCTTATACAGTTGCCAATAACAGGTGAACCAACAATAACAGGTGAACCAACTTATTACGGTTACCAACGGTTATGATTAAAGCCGCCCGGTATTTTTTTTAAATATTTCCCACTAGCTTTCGCCCGCAGCTTCGCTTGCGTGAAATGTTGAACCCGTAAAGTGACGATTTTCCATACAAACTTTCATCCCCTATTTAACTCCCTTAGGGGTTGAATTTCGAAAAATCCCTTCTTAATGGATGCCTACGTTACAAAAGGAACCTACTGTCAAAATTTCAACTTTCTAACCCCAGCGGTTTAGGCTGTGCGTTGATAGATCAGTCAGTCAGTCAGCTTCTCCTTTTATATGTATAGATGAACAGACACGCAACGTCTAGATTTATTATAATGTATAGAATTATAGATTAGTTTTTAGATGTCTATTCGGATATTGTCTATTCGGGAAAAACATGGTCTATGTTTACCTGATTCTGTTAAAGGGTTAACCATAGAGTGCGGAACTAGAGGACTAATACGTTGGTTTTAACAACACTGATAAATATGAATGGCATTCAAGAAAGTCGCAATATAAAATGGTTATATTTTTTATGAATTATAAAGTGTTTTTTTTTTGTATTGAATAGGTATTTAAGTTTATACAATATAACGCCTATATTCCCCGAAGGGTTGAGCATAATACACCCTCATTTCGCCGTTATGTTTAACTAACATGTAATAGGGGGCGAGCCTATTGCCATCAACTGAGATATTCCACAGGGAAAAACGCAATATCACTTTGCCCGACCTGGGGATCGAACCCAGAACCTCACGCTCAGCAGTCGCGCTTGCGACCACTAGACCAACGAGGCAGTCGCACTCTGCTCAAATAAAGTTTACATAGCACAACAAACAAGACAACACCGTGTCTTTACTTCAAAAGAGATAAAAAATTACATACCAGTTATCTAATAACAAGACACAAAACAAACACTTTCACTCATTTGTAAAACATACAAAACAGTTCATAATTTAAGATATTGTATTTTTTAAACACTTTTAACAACACTATTACGTAAATCGTGTACCGCGCGTCGGCAGCGAGTTTAAACTGTGCTCAATTATTTGAACAAGTCATACTAATGTATCGTAACTATCACAACAAATCGTAATAAGTGGAAGGACACGTGAGTTTGTATAACCAATTTAAATTCGTGTGCCGTTGATGTTATTGTTGTTCAGCTTCAGTGATGCTTTGTTATTTAGAACAAAAATACAGCATGACTGGTGGGTCACTTCCGAAAAACATGAACTTTGTTCATCATTCTGTATGACTTTTACTATGTGACGAACTCGGGATTCATGAAAAAAAATATACTGTTCCGTACATTTTGTTAAGCAACATTGTTTTTTTTTTCACAAATTCAGAGTTCGTATGTATATAGATGTCTCCGCTTCTTATCATCACGCTAGAGAGAGACGCGAGAGTACACGAATCAAGTAGCATTGATGTAGAGGGACTCCCGTATATCATTCTAGTTCTCATATACACACGACGGAACACTGTAAACAGCTGGGAGCCAGATTTTAATGTGAAGATAGCTAGCCAGACGTAACGTATAGACCCTACCACCAAGCGTGCTGGGTTTTGTGGAATCTTACAACACGCGTTTATTCTCAGCGTGCGGTGAGGAAATTTTGTATTCTAGCCTGACACGGGTCAATTTTGCACTAATACATCGGCAAAGAAGTAAAAAACTACATTACGGAGGCATGATACATTACGCTTGTATTCCTCGAAAGATAAGGCAGAAGTGTAGTGCTGTTCAACCACAGTTTGCCAATGATGGTAAAAGATCTCATGTAATAAGAAGTGCGCCTATTACCATTTCAACTCCAAGATCAACTCTAATTGTATATTCCACCTACTAAACATTTTCTTATAAAACTACACATTGGTTAACCTGGAAATCAAACCCAGAACACTCAGGGTCGACATCCGCGTTTGTGACTGTTTTGAGTTACAATAAAAGTAGAAAAGTTTATTTTAATATCAATTTTATAACTTAATGGCGTTGTGCCGTGCCGCATATTATTTACTTGCTTAGTCAAATACAGAAAAAAATGTTTTTTTGTTTTTATATTTAGTATTGTTAAAAATTCACCAATAAACCAGATTGAATAGTAGTTGGTCATTATCATTACGCCATAAATTCGAAGATCGTTCTGGGCATGAATAGTTTTGTTCAGTGACTACACACAAAATGTGGTACAGATCGCAGCACAGCTGTTGCGATGTTCTCACATGATTACCGCCTAGCAAGTGGGCGACAGTTTTCGTATGAAATGAAATTTCGATGGGGCGAAGACATTGCTGCCGTTTAGTTTATATGCTTTATGGTTCAAAACATTCCTTTAGTACGTGTTTGGACGTAGCTAGGATTTTGTCCAGGGTGGAGCAAAGCAGCTCAGTCAAACAGTAAATATTTATTTTTACTAAATCTGGAACAAGAACCCACCCCGGGTTATGAGGCAATTTTAAGGCCCAAAAAAGTATAGCCGGACATTGGTCTGCCTATTTTAGTAGACATGGGTGTCGAGTTGACTGAATCTAGACTATTTACCTATTCATCCCTGAGCCAGAGTGGGGGCAAGCGCATCATCCTGGCTATACCCATTAGTAAGTGTACAATTATACATTTTATTGTATGCACGGCTACATATCAAGCTACACATTTCCAGTATATTGTTGTGTAGTATTATGCTGACCTCTCATTGTACGTAAAGCCTATATATACATTGCGAGATAAGCTCATACTGGCAATGTAGCCGTATGTACCGTGCGGTTCCTGATCCAAGTAAACATGATGCAAGACCTGGCTAGCAAACTGGCGCGGCTGAGTTTAGTGCCAGCGTACACGGCAATCCGTACCTACATGAGTAAACATTAAATACAAACAATTTTCAGAAACTTACTTGACACTTGGTTGACAGCCTCAGCGATGTGACATCGGAACACATGGCACCTATACACAGCAGACTCCTTGGTCTCGCCGTGCGACCACGTGAACGCGAAGCAAGAGGCGACTGGTGACCCAGCGGCGCCGCGAGCGTAGAATGATATGCGATTGACTGCATATCGGGTCATCACACTGTTTGAGTCTGCTTGGTATAATCTAAGAAGAAAATAAATAAAAATTTGAATTGGAAGACCCTATAACCCAAACGTTAATGCTTGGCAATATCATTGGTAAAGCAAGCACCGATTGACCGATACATGACAATTTCAAAGAATCCCTCTGAATTACAGTTGACTGTAAATTCAATATTATTATTTTAAAAAGAGGTAGATACGTTAATGAAGCGTCCAAAAGGCTCCAATTATCGCCTGTGGCCTCAGTCGCTCTTTAACAAATGAACAATACGTACGTACGTTTAAAGGTGCTCCCTCACCGGGAGCATTCTCGTGTAATGTTGTATGTTACATTACACGCGAATGTTCCCGATGAGGCAGCGCCTTTAGGCTTTAAAATGCCGATTCACACTTGGCGAAGCGCGTCGGAGCATATCGCCACGCATCACTACAGAGCGGATGGAAGCGCGGCTTCGCTGCTGAATTTCACATGCAAATAGGAATTTCAATTGTTTTAGATACATATCAATTCCCTTAATTGCATTTTAAATAGCAGTTCCATTCTCCCCGATGTGCTCTAACCCGGTCGCAACAGCTGGGATGCGCTTTGGTCCGCTGCGATGAAAGATCTTATAGATTGATCAAAATGTGTACCAGATCTTATAACACAAGAATATTAAAACCGATACTAGGTTTTTCCCGTTTGGGGACGGCCTAGAATATGATACTTCCTCACCGCACGCTGGGAGTAGACGCGTGTTGTAAGATTCAACAAAACCCAGCACGCTTGGTGTAAGGATCTTTACGGTCCACCTGGCTAGCTACCACACAGTTTACTGTTATCCGTTGTGTGTATATTGAGCCAGTGGGGTATAAGAGAATCCCTTTACATCTCTGTTACTTGGATTCGTGTGCTCCATCTTAGACCTTAAAGTCATATAATAAAATAAAAAAATGATATACTCACACGACAAGTCCTTGTGAGCAGACTGGTATAGATATAGACACGGCGATACCATCCCTACTCTCTGGCATAGAGCTGAGCTCCTTCATGATCCGTTGTATATCATTCTCGGACTTCGGGTCCGATATGTTTTGTGCGCCCAAATAACTCACACCGCTGAACACCGTACATTCTTGGTCTACGTCTGAAACTGGTTAGATGTAAGTAAATATGGGTGGAGATAATATTTTCTTTTTAATGGAAATAAGGTGACTATAAATTAGTGCTATATTGGAAGCCAAAATGCAATAGATTCAGCCATCAGATTTTATGTTAGCGCTGGCCCCTGTACTTATTTTTCCATTTTGTAGGTACACCACGGAACAGTTGTGTAGTGTAGTCTCGTGTAGTGCCAGACTTAAAGAATAGCAGTACCCCATCTCTTCCCGTGTGTGTCGTAAAATGCGACTAAGGGATTCTCTAGAGTCTAGAGGATGGGCAGCAGCGTTCTCTGAGTACTTTAACAACCATACTGCGATCGCCAACCCGCCTACCAAGCGTGGTGATTGAGGCAAACCCCTCCTCCCCCTTTTGGGGAAAGCCTATGTCCAGCAGTGGACGTCTTTCGGCTAAATGATGATGATGATGACCACAGAACAGATATAATAAATTGTCCATCTACCAGAACTATATTAAATATACCTACTTTGTGTTACAATAAGTACAATCCTCACAAAAAGACACGAACTAGGTCAGTGAGCGCCGAAAATCGAAAAGAGAGAGAAAGAGAGGAAAGCACACGCACTGCTTACTCAACCTGATTGGTCGATCTTAGAAAAACCGCTTTAAACACAGCGTGTGAACTGTGGACGGGGCACTCATAAAACGCAAAGCCTATGTCTCCTTACGAGGCTTCCGTTACAACGTACCTCCACGTGGGAAGGGTTCAAGATCTTTTCATTAAAGTAAGTTATTTAGGAGAGAAAGTCATAATCACCTTCATCATCGCTCTCTGTAGGCTTCATGTGGTCGTGTTTCTCTGTTGGAGACGGTGTGGACACGTCAGCGGATGTAGCGCTGTCCATCATCTCGTAGAACTTGGACCCGCCGACCAGGCGGCACGACTCCTGGAAAATAAATAAATATCATAACATTTATTTATTTTAAGTTTATGTAAATTGGTGGTACACAAGGCGAACTTAATGCCCGTTGGCATTCTCGATCAGTCAACTTTTGGGTCAAAAGTAAGCACTTTGAAAGTGGTACAATAAAATAATTTATGATAAAATATTGGAAAGATAAATCAAAATAATGTGTTCTTAGCAAATACAATAAATATGCTTTAGTCTCATACATATGTATTTATCATTAGTATGTGTACTATAGCGAAGCAGTGATAGCCTAGCGGTTGAACGCTTGCCTTGGAGGGAACTAGTGCGATCCCGGCCCGCACGTCTGACTTTTGGAATTCATGTGCAAATCAGAATTCGATTATTACTTGCGTTAACGATGAAGGAAAAACATCGTGAGGAAACCTGCACAGAGAGGCTCCATAATGTTCTCGATTGTGTGTAATCCGCCAACCAAAGTGAACTTAAGGTCTTAACCAGGGATGGACAAACTTGTTTCATAAAGGGCCAAAAAAACCGAATGAATCGAATGGTGGCTAGAATTTCTTAACATTGAATGTCCATACAAACACTTATTTTTTACACATGAAAAAATAAATTTTCTAAAGGTTTTTGTTATATACATAGCCCCAGACTAAAATTTCTCTTGTATCGTGGGTGCGTTTACAGACACAAATCTTCACATGCACAAACAGCCAGACCCGGAACAACTATCTGTAGGCCATACAAATATTTGTTCCGTGCGGGAATCGAACCCCCGCACGCACGACCCGTAGCGCAAAAGCCAATCGCTCAGCCACTGCACCAAACGTGTCGTCATTCCTCCTTCTTTCTACATTCATTTCTAATAGGTACTACAATACTGTTGTTTCGGTTCAAAATGGTTGGCGGGCCGAAGCTGGCCCGCGGTCCGTACTTTGCCCATCACTGTGCTTAACCCTTCTCATTCTGAGAAGAGACCCGTGCCCAGCAGTGGGACAGTAATGGGTTGATTATGATAATAATGACGATATGTATTATGATAATAATGACGATATGTATTATAATAAAAATACATATTACACCGATATATTTGTGCATATCTAATACATACACATAAATATTTACAATTATGATCAGCTAAATATAACATTGAAGGGATAGGAAGTCGATTTATCTCACTGTATGGGTTCCAGAGGTCTGATATTAATAATCTGCCGCATCTAGTGCGTCTGAAAGCTCTTATCTATCTACCTAGGCTTTTCCCAACTATATTGGGATCAGCTTCTAAAAATAGCGTTATTCTGCCGCATCTGGTTAAGATGCGGCTGAATAACGCTATTTTACACGGAGCGACTGCCATCAGACCTCCGCAAACCAGTTACGTACTGGGCTATGCTGATATCTTAAGATTAGACCGGTTATCAGACTTTCGGGCTTCTGACTACTAGTAGCTACTGTTATAGGTATTCGTACAACACCCGGGAACGACGGCTTAACGTGCTGTCTGAAGCACAGAGCGGTCACCCATCAAAAACTGACTGCGGCAAGCGCGTTTTAACCTTATAAAACGTTTGATCCGCGCGGTTGTTAATTATCCACGAGCCCCTCGAGTCTGAAAGCTCTTAAATGGTTGAAAAAAAGGTTTCAATGGTGACGAATAAAAATATGAAGAATGGATGGATGCCTTTGCTCAATAGTTTAGACATAATATAAACTGCAATGACTTAACCTACGCCCGAGAAGCAAACAGTAAAAAAAACATAACCCTGTCTTTGCTGTCGCGCAGTCGGTTAAAATACAGGCTACCATTTATCATGTTCAAGATCGAATGGCCTGGAGAGATATGATGCCTCATCAAAGCCCGCGATGAACATGTCCCGAGGATATAACGATGAAAAATATTTTTACCAAATATAAACCTACCTAATATCAAAAGCATTGAATCCACTAGCAAGTTAAATTGATCAAGTTATTGAAGCCAGTATTTCCCTAGCTGGTTCTCATGAAAGTAAGTTTTGTTGAACAAGTCACTTTTGCTATTTTTTCAAAACTTCCTTCTCTATCTCGCAAAACCGTATCCATACAACATGCGCGGGACTCTCAGGTTTGCCTTTCTACGCTTCGTGTGTCGGAGTCCGAGGTAAAAACTTGCATTTCAAGTCAAATCAATTACCTACTCACAGCGCCGGCTCGAGCAAACTCGGCGCCCTGCGCAAATAATTGACAGGGCGCCCCTTGACACGAAAAAGTCGCAACAAAATAAAACACATAAATATGTCATTTTAATTGTATATGTGTTTTTTATCGGCAGGCGCCGACCGTCCCGTACCCTCGCCATACCCCCCTCAAGTCTAGCGCCCTAGGCTTTCGTCTAGTTCGCCTATGTGGTGAAGTCAGCCTTGCCTACTCAGTAGGTTGAATATAGACGTAAGTGGGTGCAGAATTTTCAAAATGCAGTACACGGGCAACTTGCAGCAAGTCAGTAAAGCTCCCAAAAGTCGACTTGTGCAATTTAACTTGCTACAAGTTGAATTTTGTAACATCCACCACTTATCTAATATTATTCATTAATTACAAAGGCTACTTGAGAAGGCAACAAAGCAATACAATGAAATACTTTATGACCAAAAAATATATTTCTAAGAAAGACACCATTACCGTTCCGGTCTATAAAGATAACTGACAAACAAGGAACGCCTAATAAACGTTTCTATCAGGCTATTAGTCCGCGTTACGGCCGACGTAACCTACAAAAACATCCCCTTTAGAACCCTTGCTCCAATAAATCCCGAACAATGTACAAACAGACCTTAAAGGTCACTACGAAGAGGAAACAAAGAATTGGGTTCATTGACTTTGGCCATTATTTTCACAGGCAACTAGCTTTTGAATTACCTTAAGATGCTTTGAAATTATTAGGATTGTAAAGAATCGGTAAGACTGGCAAAATCCAACATAAACATTATTTTTTATTTCATAGTTGGTTGTTGGGTTGCACTGTACTATAGAATGCCAATTACATTTATACAAGGTTAAGCGCTTATTACACTTGGCTGAATTTAGGAATCCTAATTAGGATTTAGGAAAGTGTAACAAGAGTTAGGACGGTTAGGATCCTAACTAGCCAGTCAGAATGTAAAGTTGCTTCTGAATTTAGAAGACTGAATTCAGCCAAGTGTAATAAGCGCTTTAGTCGAGAAGGGGATACTAAACCGAAAGGGTATTAAAGTACCCAGAATATTGAATAACTTTTGTTCTACAACTTTGCCCAAAAGTCATTTTAAAGAAATAGCTATACAGATAAGAAAGATTTCATGAAAACTAAAACTTTAAACAATTGCTTTAATACAATTATGGGTGATACTTTAAGTAAGGCTTAGTACCTACCCCCTTTCCAACTAATCTTGAATTTGATTAAAATTTAAATAAAAAAGTTCCGTAATTATTACAATTGTAAAGACTGGCTAAGTCCTACATTAATATTATTTTTTATTTTATTTAACAATCGCAGTGGGGTTAACGGTCTACTGCAGGTTGCCAATACATACATATTTGATTCAAACAAGATAAGTTTTGAAGTTATTAGGATTGTAAAGGGTCAGTCAGAATGGCAAAATCCAACATGAACACTATATTTTATTTAATTTTAAGTCAACTATCGTTGTAGAACTAACTGTAAGTTACCCAATACCAATTTATGTTTGATTAAAATAAGAAAGTTTACTAATTTGGAACAAGCTATCATTAATTAATTGGTATTTAATGAACAACAATTATTGTGAGTAAATTAACCTAGAAGTGTTAGGGACAAATATTGAGTTCCCTATTGAGTCATTATTCATAAATAAATGAATGAATAATTTCGTACTTTAATGTAATAAACTGACGAACAGAATTTGTCATAGAGATCAAATTGCGTTTGACAATTCCTTTATTTTGTAGGAAGAGGTATTTGGTATTTCGCATAAAGTTCAGTGTTTGAATGCCGAATAACATAGCTTAGTAAAATGCTTGTAAATGCCAGCGTACAGAAGCCTAAGCGACTGACAATAGAAATATTTCCTTATGTCAACCAGTACCCTACGATTGTTCGCTTATCTGAATAACCCAACGCCTTAGATCATTTATGGGGTAATTATTTAGAAAAAACGCTACTTGAACGAGTATACAGGGTGTTAACGAATTCGTGTAATTCCTTAAAACCACATAATCTACTACTGGTGTAGACAGGCCCCGCACAGGATTTAGCTTGATTAAAAATTAAAAAAATTAAAACTTTTTTTTTCATGCGGCTTTGTTACCGATCGTATCTAAACTACCTTATAAGGATTCAGTAAAAAAATAAGACATTTTTTTTTTGCAAAAAAATAATTTTATTTTTGTGAACATTTCGATGCCACGCATAAATTAATGAAAGTACGGCGACACGGCTGGCAGGAATGACTAACGCGATAACGCTCTTTGCAGTCAGATAACTCAAGGCTCTAAAAAAAGTGAAAAACTGAAAAGCAAAAAAAAAAATTTACATTTTTTTTTTGTTTGATTTTCGAAAATTTCCGTTTAGGGTTAATCTGTGTCATCAGTAGATCACGCGGTTTGAAGGAATTACACGATTTCGTTAACACCCTGTATAAGTACCTATATCGTCGCCCGGGAGTGAAATCCTCGGGAATGCAATTTTACATTTTTATTTTATCACGACGTATAGGGACTATATCTTATAAGAAAGCCGCTCTATGTGAAATTAGTTTGTAGGCACTGAAACTAGCCTTTATTGGGTATATAAAATTCGTAATAAATATAATTGACTAGCTTTTGCCCGCGAATTCGTCCGCGTGAAAGCCACAGGAGCCGTGCAATGACGAAATGCTTTCCCGAGGTTTTCACTCCCGGGCAACGATATACAGCATGACTAACCTAGTCACTACATCTCATCATCAGGGAAAGAAGGAATTCGTGAAAAAAAAACAGCTGTTGCATACTAAATAATCAATGTTGCTTAACAAAATGTATGGAACAGAAGATTTTTTTTCGTGTTTTTTTTTTGTCGAATAAAAGTTGCACAGAATGATGAGGAGAGTTCATGGTTATTGGATGTAAAGTGACTAAACAGTCAGGCTGTATATGTAAGGTGCTTGGTACAAACGCCAGCACATAAATCTACTACAATCTGTCAAATTTCTTTAATAGATTTTCATCTTTATCGCAAAAGCATAAGTTCAAGGTTGATTGGAGAAATTTGACAGTTTCGGGTAGCTTGATGTGCTGTGTGTGTCTGTACTTTCCTTAAGTAAAACAACAAAAATATAAAGTAAATACCTTTTCCACTATTTGGGAATATCTCTTTGAGTGTGTCATGTTTGATGTTCACTTTAAAGTAATCATAATATTTTACTTAAATTATATAACAATATTATACTTCAAGTTCGAATGTTAGTGTAAATAATTTTCAATACATTTGATACGTGTGCCTGCCATGAATTGAATATTAAACTGTTTATATTCCTCCCTATGAATCACACACCAACCACAATATCTATATTCATACATAAATATAGTAGGTAGATTCAGTATAAAAATATATATACATAGTAGAGGTTAGTACAGAATCATAATATATTGCAAAAATCATTGTGACGTGCAGTGATAAATATATTATCTCGATAAGAAATTGTCAATGATAGAGTAATCTTGATCCTGAACTTAGTTACTCACGAAGGCTTAGTAGGCGTTTCGGCCGCTGAGTTTCGTCCGATCCGGCCGAAACAGCCATTTCATTATTATTAATATTTTTGAGTGGTGTTTCGGACGAATTCTTTTTTAAAGGCAAAGTAACGTCAGAAACATAATCAAATAATACCTATTTTACTTTGTGGCCATGGATAAATCGAAATGTACAATCAAATAAAAAAAGTCTTATTTTTTTTACTGAATCCTTATTAGGTGGTTAAGATTCGATCACTAAGGCAAACGGAAAGAAAAAAACAATTTTTTTTTTGGCACTAGTTCCCCTGTGGTGTAAATCTATATACATATACCAGTAGCAGATCATGCAGTTTTAAGGAATTACACGAATTCGTTAACGCCCTGTATAAGACTGATTATTGTTGTTTACATTTATAATTCTTATTTTTAATTGATAGGTACCCTGTATAAGACTGATTATTGTTGTTTACATTTATAATTCTTATTTTTAATTGATAGGTATATATAAGACTGATTATTGTTGTTTACATTTATAATTCATAATGTACGCTTTTTAATTGATATATAAGACTGATTATTGTTGTTTACATTTATAATTCTTATTGTACGCTTTTTATTTGATATTTAAAGACTGATTATTGTGATTTATCATGTTTACTGTTGATTGTTGTAATTGTATATTAAACTTAATCTTTGTCCAACAATTCCCTGACTTTTACTTCAATAATATAACCCTGCCTAAGATTTTTCATTCTGACCGTACAAAATTTGCTTCAAAAAAAGTATCGTCCGAAACGCCACTCAAAAATATTAATAATAATTAAATGGGTGTTTCGGCCGGATCGGACGAAACTCAGCGGCCGAAACGCCTACTAAGCCCTCACGAAAGGCTACTATTATACTCTTATTAATGAAATAGTAGCAGTCAGAAAACAAGGAAAATAGAAGTACACAAAACCTGTTTTATAATAAGTGAAACCTACACTTTAACAACAAGTAATTAAATATGAAAATCGTTTGAATCCGCTAAGTGATACAAAGATATTAAAACAGGTATAGATTGTTACCTTCCCACACACAATGATCGAAACCATGTCCTTGCCGTATTAGTAAACAAAATCCGAAAATCCTCACAAAGTTACATCGTCAAAAGGTCATTAGCACAATAACACTGCCACTATAATAAAAAAAAAACACTGTTGCCTTGCACTTGTCCAATACACAGTCTAATGACACAATAGATAAAGATATTTTGGTGTGGTATTAAGAGTCACAAGGCGATGTGACGAGGAGACCGTCCAGGCGTTAGTAACAAGCTTAATGGGCGCACAATGACTGGAAACCAAAACAACCCAGCGACAATTATCGTACGCGAGCACCGATTGTAACACAGCGGACACACGACTGGACAAACGAAATATATATTTTACATATTATGTAACAAAAAAAAAACTGGCGATAATATTCCAAGAAATTGTTAATACCTCGCGGCAATTAATTTTGTTACATTTCTGTATCAGGAAAAAATTTTTTTACGATAAACTTTGCCGATAAGACGTCTATGCAACACGTTGGAACGACTTAATCTAATGTGTTTTTATTTACATCAATAAATGTTGGCATTTAGGTTTTTGACATTTAACCCCAATATGTACACAAGTTTTGGAACAGGTTTTAGATAGATAGAATTTTCTTTATTGTACACACTTAAGAAATATTGCAAAAATTTGTAAATGGTGAGTAACAGTAATCATATAAAATACTAGCTGTGCCCGTGACTCCGTCCGCGTGGAAGTCGGAAACCAATATTGTGTCGCTATAACTGAACTTTCTTCTTGATAACTTTAAATTTTAATATCTTTTGATTGTGCGAACCGATTACGATGAAACAAAAACTAAATGTTACTCCAAGATACGCACAATATTTGTCTATAACAATCAACCACTTTGAGCGAGTACTTTTTATGCGATGCGTGTACAAACCGACAAAAAGATAAATAAACAAAAAATCCAAAAAAAAAATATACAAGGTAAATATATAAATAACGCACAACCTCTTAAGGGGTCAGTATACTCATCATTATGAACAACTTGTACTATGAGACCAAACAAGAAATCGCGAGAAAAAAATCAGCTGTTCCCTATATTTATGTTCGCATAACTCGTCAAAATGTAGGGAACAGCTGATTTTTTTTCGCGATTTCAGGTTTGTTCCCATAGTAAAAGTTGTTCATAATGAAGAGTACAGTGACTCCTTAAGAGGTTGTGCGTTATTTATGTTACACCTTGTATAAATGGATTCTATTGGTTATTTTTTAACACCTAGACTATTTTTTTTTAATGTTTCCATTTAACAGACACGCCAAGTCTACAGATTTATTATATTTATGGATAGATAGATAAAGTTAGGTTTTTTAGACGTTTAACCCCAACATCTAGACAGATTCATTCATATCAAATTATATCATAGTAAAATGTATCTCAGAAATAAATAAGATACGAATGGAAGATTAGGAGCAGCTGTAACGAATTAGATTACGATTCAGAATAGACTATCAACCATCGATTGTTTATCGCGAATATATGTAACCAGTACAGTTGAGTCATTATATTATTCAGTCCGTAATCGTCAATTGCTAAACATGACCACATTGACTAGGTACCTGATTTATATAGGCCAATACAATGAACGGTCGTGAGAAATTCTTGCCATAACATTAAGGCAAGTAAAAAATGCGAACACCGAAGGATGCTGTCTGTCCTTTTCACAGTATATCATAGATGCGGCCTGTTCTTTGCGAGCCCGCACACGGTTGAGTCATCAGTGAGTTAGAATAATAAAGAAGACGTGTTGGATGCGTTATATATTTTTTATTTTCAATTCTTACTCTCTTATACCGGGTTCCGTACCAAGAAATAAATGGATAAAAGCGCTTTTTATCTATGATATATAAATAAACTATAATCAAACCAATGGATAATGGACAAATCCAATCATGCTATACCCAGCAGTGCACTGCATATAGTGACTACTATAAATATTTATTTATTTCTGTACTACACGATCAAATATTTTTCAAACTTTGATATCATTTTACCGGGCTCTCCCAGAGACTAAGAAAAAAAAAGACATGTAGAATTGTTTAGGATATTAAGTGTGATAAATACGTATACGAGTAGTTTCTGTTGGTTCTGGGTTTTTTTGCCCATTCTCCTTTGTCATATGTGTCATTTTTGAGTTAAAGCCGAAACAAAAATCGTTGGAAAATTGCCAATTTCAGAGAGGTCTTGGGTCTTTTGCACATTCTTGGCATTTTGTTTTTTTCTTTTATTATTTGCTCTTTCACATCAACACTTCATAATCTATAAAAAAACAATTTTCTACCTCTTATTCAATTGCCGAGATATACAGACGGACCTTTTGTGTACGGAACCCTAAAAATAATTTACTGAAGCCTTGAATTCACATCTGTTGTGAACTAAATTCAAGAAGCAGTGCAAGTATGAGCTGCTAAATTATACCAATTTACGTATATGGCGCATGTCTGACTAACTACAAACCAAGGTAAAGGTGACTGACCAGGCAGCCTCTGTTACAGGTAAAATATCAGCCTCTACGCGACACAAGAAGTTCGTTACCAAGGACGTTTCATTAATATACTATTGCCACTATTTGGCAGCATGTATTCACCGCCTAATTTGAAGTTCACAGATAACACAGTGCTAATGGACACTCGCTCCACATTTTAACTGACCCATGATTAGTGCGTTACGTCAGTTTACGATCTCGTATAACATTTTATGACTAATGAAACTTATTTTATCGATGAGCGATAAACTAGTTATTACGGTCTGGAGCCGATTTTGTAAACACAGGAAGTAACTTGGTGTAGGCACTTTCCATACTGCCGGGGTTGCGGTGAATGCACCAGTGAATCCCTCGACCTTGACCATAGGTCCTCGGAGGAACAACGTGGTTTTGGCCGGTAAGGGTCTAGGCTAACCCTCCGCCTTCTCGATGGTGGAGGGTGCCCATATAAAGATTACAATAACAAGCTGCCAAATGTTATAAAGGAATGTGACAGTATGAATGTATTTAAAACTAAATCAAAAAATATGTAAGCACACAATAATTATTATTATATTTAAATGTACCTATTAAGTAATTCATCAAATAATTTACTGATATTATAACTGGATACAATGTAATTTCTTTAGCATAATTAGTTCTAATGTATTTTGTTGATTATATAGATTCTAGTTACACAACATGCCAGATGTATATGCCAAAATGTTTCAATAACAAATTGTAATGTTGCAAATCTTATTTTAAGCAAACTGTATTGTTTTTATAAGAAAATGAATTCTTTAATCCGAGATTTGCCCTCGTTTAAAAAAGGCATTATCCGTAGCTTTATAGTATATACGGTATGGGAATACGTTAAATGAATTCCACATTTTTATGCTTATCATGATTGCTCATTAAACTTTATAACAGACTAAGAAATGCATATTGAAATGAACCATGACCTTTACTACATTGTTGAAGTCTTTAACTCTTATAAACATTTCAGACTACAAGAACCAGTATGTTATCAACCCATATATTCCACGAAGTCAAGACAAGGAGTCAACAGTGTCCGATTCTGAAGGAAGCGTTTGAATAAAAACTTCCCTACCTATAATATTTCCTAGTATTTCATATTACTTTATCATATTTTTCATTTATTTTGTAGCTTTGCAAAGGAATTTATATCGAGGGGTAACGGGCTATTTGGTTTAAGCGACATTTTGGGTGATATTGAGTTATATATATATTTGGAATCAGCGAATTTTTCTCATTCCAAATAGATACACTGGACCGCAAAGAAAAAGGGTCGGTAAGAAAATCTTCAACATCTTCAAAAGTACCTGACCTATCTTTATGAAATAAAGACTAAATCAAAGAATATTTAATGCCACATAAAATCATGTATGAAACCTTTTTAATTATTTTTGATAATTGTATAAAAAACTGAAAATATAAAATAATGGTCGTTTCTGAATTTAGTACCAGAAAATTCAAATCAATTGTTCCGCGTTTGTTTTAGTTTTGCAATAAAAAAGTTATAAATATGGTGTCTCTGCCTTATAAATTGTATTATTCTGAAGTCATCATGTCGTTAATCCCTGAAGAATGTACCAGGATCCTGACAATGCTTGAAGATGGGCACAGTCAGCGAAATACAGCGAGAACCGTTGGTGTGACTCTTTCTACAGATCAGCGAGTACTCCAGCGTTTCCATGAAATTGGATCCAATCTTCGAAGACCAAAAATAGGCCGGACAAGGTGCACGGCAGCGTGGGAGGATCGCTATATGGTGTCAACAATTTTAAGAAATCGCTTTCTTACGGCTTTTGAAGTAAAGAATCATCATTTACGAGCTGGAGGAAACAATCTGAGTATGGATACAGTAAGGCGGCGTCTGGCTGAAGCAAATTAAAAGCCATTAAGACCTGCAAATGGCCCAAAACTAGAAAGACACCACAGAAACTCAAGGTTGAGTTATGGTAGAGAACACGAGAATTGGACTCTGAATGACTGGTCAAGATTTGTTTTCAGACGAGTCTAGATTCTGTTTATACAAGCACGACGGGAGGAAAAGAGTGTACAGAAGACCGGGAGAGCGTTATAACCAAGCCTGTATAGAAGAAAAGGTACCATATGGCGGAGGCTCTGTTCACGTGTGGGCTGGGATTTCTTCCGAAAGCCGCCTTGAGCTAGTGGTGATAGAAAATGGAACTTTAATTGCAGAAAGATAATGTCACTGAAATTCTGAATGACCACGTTGATCCATTTTTATTGGACATGGGCGAGAATGACGTTTTTATGCAATACAATGCCCGCCCGCATAAAGCTCAGAAAGTGTTTACCTATTTTCAAGAAGTCGGTATCACACACATGGAGTGGCCAGCACGCAGTCCCGACTTAAACCCCATTGAGCATGCATGGGACGAACTGGGACGACGTGTACGTCAGCTGAATCCGCCGCCAATCACGCTACGTGAAATGAAAGAAGCTCTAATAGAGAAATGGCAGAATATTCCACAGCATCGCCTCAAAAACCTAGTGTAAAGTATGCCAAATCGCATAACAGCAGTATTGCGAGCTCACAAGGAGGCAACACAAAGTACTAAAATGAGTGAAAACGGCACAACTGTAACCAATCTACATTTACGAAAATACTGTAAAAACTACGCATTTTGATTTATTTTACATTTATTAAAAATGAAAAGCTTGAATTCATTTATTTTTTATTTTAGTTTAAGCACATTAAAATATTCTTTGATTTAGTCTTTATTTCATAAAGCTAGGTCAGGTACTTTTGAAGATATTGAAGATTTTCTAACCGACCCTTTTTCTTTGCGGTCCAGTGTATATAACTCAATATCACCCAAAATGTCGCTTAAACCAAATAGCCCGTTACCCCTCGATATTGAAAACTACAGACGCTCTTTGATACCATATCTTCAAAGCCTATTTGTTGAAGTCCTTGCGATTGTAAGACGTTGCAGACTGTATTATATTTATTCTTTGCTTGCAGGCTAGAAGTACTCTGGGAAATGCACAGTATAATCCTACTGCTGACCACTGGCCTCTTCTCAGAAAGGAAAGGATTTAGGCCTTAGTCCATCACGCTGGCCGAGAGCCTACTCCGAAAATCAAATCATGAAGTTTCGGCTGACAGATCGCACGTTTTCCAACCAGGAAAATGTTTCAGAACCGACAATAGATTCGATTTTCGCGATTTGAAACTTTATCTTTCGTTCACCCTACTCCCAAATGTTAATTCTAGTAATTGGTTGCTTGACAATACTTTGATCGTATATTAATAAGTTTTATGTTCGTCGTTATTTCGCTTCGATCCAAAACTTCTATGTTCATTTTTCGGAGAAGGACTCCTGCTCCCTGATTCAGAACGATTCGGTAAGCTCGTGTGTTACGAGAATCGAAGACGGAACGAGATAACAAACCGAATCGGTCGACAACCGCTTATCAAAAAGGTTCTGATCAAGGGCCTGATGCGGGTTACCATCAATAACTTGTTTTGGCTCTCTCAGGTAGGCAGATTTTGTTACGACGTTATCCTTCACCCTTTACGCAAATGATCATCAAATTCTGATCCGCACATCAATTCTAAAAGACACAGGTGTGAGCCGGAAGCAACCTCCTGCATGGAAAGCAAGCGTTTAACGGCTAGGCTATCACTAATGCTCAAGGCACCTGTACTGACATTAGGTTTTTTGTGCCTGTTCACACTACAATAGTTACATAATAACGAGTTTGTGGCTAGCCTAATAACACTGAAACCATTCAAGGAAAGTCTACTGTTATTGACATAACCTATATGTTGAAATAACTATTGTCATGCCACAACAACATTGCACGAGCTACCAACTACAACTATTTTTTTTCAATTTAAATTTAATCATCTAATTAACTGAACATATCCTAGTAATTTAATCCACTCGTGCTTACGTACATAGGTGAGGTTGACCACGGGCTGCACACAATAACGCTGAACTGGTCGCCGTGTTAAACCAATTTACCGCGGGAATCGGTGTCCCACTTGCAAGTTTTACGGATAAATAAACTCAAATAGTACACGTAATGTTGCCGCACTATCGCCGGAACATTCGTTAGATTTATATTGCATTTTAACAATCCGTTTATGACGCGTAAGGGTATACGTAACATGCATGTACAGTTACAAGCAAGAGTAGGTACATGCGTACCGAAGGATTTAAAATCACCAGTACTGACTATCTGACACAAGCCACGAGAATAATTATGTGACTATGGATGTACACAGTCTATCGTTTTCATACATAGGCACATACTGAATGTTTTCTGTTCTGCCTAGCCTATTCCCAACTATGTTGGGGTCAACTTCTAGTCTAATCAGATGCGGCTGAATACCAGTATTTTACACGGAACGGGAGCCGTCAGACCTCCGCAACCCAGTAACTGGGCAATGCTCATATCCTAAGGATATACCGGTTGTCTGACTTTCAGGCTTCTGGCTACACATAACGACTGTCATAGATATTCGTATGACACCCGGGGCCAACGGCTTGACGTGCCCTCCGAGGTACGGAAGGTCTCGATGTGTAACGAACGATCACCCATTCACGGAATGACAAATCGTATGATTCGCGTGGCTGTGAATTAGCCACGAGCCCCTCCCAATAGTCAGATGGTTATCATTGAAGACTTTAAAACCGTCGGTAAATAGATACCTATTATTGCTTCTGACTGTACGTTATTTTTTTATGCTTTCCTTTGGATATGGAAATTGGAAGCACGTGTGTTGACTGCATGTTATCACCGGCAAATTGCAAGAGTCAAAATAACGCTGCTTCAGTATTCTTTGACGATCTTGGTTTGATTTGCCAACGTAGTTAGCTTCGCTCGTCCGATTGGCCTCAGCTGCCAGCGCAGCCTGACTGCATATTGGAACACGTGACGCCTACCAAGGTAGACTGCTCTTACACTCATGTACTTATAAACAGATATTTTATCGGTCAGGTAGACCATTATGATTAAGGTTATAGTTAATCCATGGGCATAGCCAGAGAAGCCAGCATATGGAAGAATAAAATAAATCGTTTAGATTCAACCACCCAATGTCTACTAAAATAGCAGACCATTGGTTCGGAAGATCGCAGAAATCCGCTGGATGCTCGGAAGCACTCCCGTGCCGAGCAGTCGATGTGGCCATGCTTGGGGCAGCCTTTGTCCAGCAGTGGACGTCTTTCAACTAAATGATGATGATGTCCGGATATACTTTTTTGGGCCTCAAAAGGGCGGGCATCAGCAAAATTGCCCCATAACCCTATTCTACACTTACAGGTTTTGTTAGTGAAAAGAAAAATATTTACTGTTTGCCTGAGGTGCTTTGTACCACTCTGGACAAAATCCTGGTTACACCCATGTTACCCACAGAAAAATCGTGGTCAAGATATAAATAATCAAATAAAAACCACGGACTACCCCCCCTATCTTATTCATTGTCTTCCTGTTCATCCAAAGGTTGTCTGGTAGATATCGCTTTCAGCGATAAGACCGCCATTGTACCCTTCAATGTATGTTATTGTATAAGAGCTGTATTACATTTTTGGTGTACAATAAAGTTTATTCTATCTATCTATCTAATTTTAGCATAATTATTTTCAGTAACGTAAACACTAATATCGATAAAAGTCCGATAATAGGACCACTCCTATTTCGTGATAACTTTTTTGTCTAATCTTTTGTGCTCAAGATTGAGTCACGTCCAAAAACTAATAGAACCGTCCTAGCCGTAAAAAAGCAAGTTTCTTGCCATGTTCCTATTGAATAGAACCAGCGATGGTGTTCTGTAAATGGCAGGGGTCAGAAAAGATCAGATTCATGATGGTAAGACAGAAGTCCAGCCTCCCGATTCAGAACCTTTACGATAAGCAGTTGTCGACCGATTCGGTTTGTTATCTCGTTCTGTCTATGATTGTCGTAACGAGAGACAAAGAGATAGCTTACCGAATCTTTAGACTGTCTAATCAAATCATTCTTAATCAGGGGACAGATAGGAAGCCCCCGTTGGCTGGAGACCCTTCAGTTCCCGCCAATAACTGCCCGGTTAGAAAAATTTTATTCAACCAAGGACACAATGACAGCATCATAATCATCCTAACTAATATTATAAATGCGAAAGTAAGTTTGTTTGTTACTTATTCACGCCTAAACCACAGGTTCTGTCATTTTCTTTCATCATCCTGTAATTTTGCATAAACGTTGTCAGGTGTACAGAAACGGACATAGGGTACCTTTCATCCCGTAAAAAGTACTGTTCCCTAGGAAAACAACAATAACGTTAATAGATGGCGCCACGTGTCTTTCGAATCCTGATTGAATTATATTATTACAAAAACTTTAGCAGTGTGTTGAGTTTTTTTTTAAATGAACAACCCGAATTGACTGCCAAATTCTAAATGTAAGCGAGCGAAGCCGCGGGCAAAAGCTAGTAATTCATAATCAAAACTAATATTATAAATGCGAAAGTAAGTTTGTTTGTTACCTTTTCACGCCTACACCACTGAACCGATCATTCTGAAATTTTGCATATACATTGTCAGACGTACAGAAACGGACATAGGGCACCTTTCATCCCGAAAAAAAGTACTGTTACCGGGGAAAACTACAATAACGATAATAGATGGCGCCACGATATGACTCGCATCTCGAATGAAACGACATTACACATTCATGGTTCAAGCATTTTAGATTGTCGTATCTATCTCTAAAGCGTTAAATCCACCAGTAATTTTAATTGTGAAGTTTTTGAAGCAAGTGTCAGTGTCACATGGCTGGCCTTAGAGGCGGCTGCCAGGGGCGCAGGACCTAGGGCCGGTGGTGCTATGCAAATTAGGGCGCTCAATACTTAATATAGAAACTGAAAAAAACCGCAGTAGATCTCGCGTTAAAATATGATGTTGATTTAAATGCAAATGAATTATGTTTGAACATTGAGAGCTATAAATCTCTACATGTTATAAAACAAAGTCGCTTCCCACCGTCTGTAAACTTAGGCTCAATTTACACCGCCGCGGAATGGAATGGAAGCGACGAAATTGTACATAGCATAATAAACTTTATGTCAATTGTATAAAGTACAAACTAAATACGAGCCAAAAAGGTCGCGAGGATTCCCCGGAAAACGCAACGGATATTGATGCGGTTTTCATCTTAATTTAGGTAATTTCTTCCGGAAGGTTTTAAGCTATAAAAAGTACCCAAGCGACGCCAGGGCGGGTCGCTAGTATCAGATAAAAAGTTTACTGCGTTCATTTTTTACATTAATTTAAAAAAAAAAAAAACGTTTTTTTATTTAGCGTGTTTTTTGGGGGCACATAGTTTGATCTTTGCTCTGGGCGCTTATAACTTGCTACGACATTGGCAAGTGTCTTCCTGTGTAGGTACACCAAAAGCAAGTTTTGTTAAAACCTTCACAGGCAGCTTCCGGCAAGTCAGACAAGTCGGTAAAACGTCCAGAAGTCGATTTACTGCGGGTGTGTGACACAGTGAAGGTCGGTTGCTGAAGTCAACTTGTGTAATTTAACTTGTTCGTGGATTTAACGTTTAAACGAAGGCAACGCAAACAATAAACTCGTTTGAACTCTGAACGCTTAAGCAATGTGTATCTTAGGCCTGACTGATTCCTATGTATTTTAACTTGAAAAAGTATGCAGCGGGTACTATTTTTGCGACATCTCGCGGCAAACACGATGCAATGGAATTACTTCGTAGGTCGCAGTCTCTATATTAACTACTTAAGAACAAGGCCGATGCAAAAAGTCAATGTTTGAAACCTTTTCCCTCCATAATTAAGAAAGAGAAAATTTAAAAAAACGTATATGTTAGGTAGGTTCTTTGTCTAATGAAAACGTTGATATTCATCTCATAAACTCACGCCTTTTTCCCATGGGGGTAATGAGGTATGCAGAAACTGTAGAACGCCACATGCTACGATCCTTATATACTCCTTTCGCTTCGTCCACGGTCATACACCTTGTCATACACGCACGCCAGTTGAAAGTACTGCGCACCTGTCTTTTTTGAAGAACATCACCAATGACATTGATGTATGTCCTTCTACTTGCATTCATTTTCATCCCTTTCATCTTATATGCTTCGTTTATCACAGTTACCATGCCCTGCAACCCTTCCACTGATTAGCATCAGTGGAAACGATCACATAGTTTCGTAGCTTAGCTTTTACATTCGCGAAGCATGGCTGCATAGCACATCTCTGGTGGAAAGGCACCCTTAAAGAGAAGATCTGATCCATACAAGCCATTCCCTCTCTAAATCCTGCCTGAACATCCCGTACTTTCTCGTCTATTTTTATTTAAATCAATAAGTAATAAGATGCTGTAAAAAAAATTGCAATCAGTTTTACTTAAGTTCTCTCAATCTAATTTAATGCGATTTCAACGATTCTTTCTTCAGAAGATAAGTTTTATGCTCTAGTGAATCCGTTAATAATATATTGTACATTGCCAGCAAAAAGTAAGATTGCTAGCAGCACTCGGGCCGTTCGGATCTCATTTTCCATATTGATCATTTTTTTTGGTTCGGACTTTTCCTTGATAATGGAAGATAACGCAAATAGATTCGCAAAAGTTCAAGTTTTTAGATGATAAATCATTTGTAAAAAGTGTACAATAGTCTTTAAAGCTTTATATTAATCACAGAACCTTGAGCCGAACAGGCGAAGTCGCATGACGTCCTTGGATAATGATAAGGAACTATTTAAATCGATCAAACGTTCATAGTCGTCTTCAAAGGAGGATTATACGCCTTACGTAACGAGTGCGCCCGAGTGCACTGTAATGCAATTTATCAAAACGATGCAATAGGTGGCCTGTTAAGGAACTATAACAATATAATAGATCGACCTTGCTGTACCATTTTCTCTTGCATTGTTATTGTACTTTGAAATGCAACAAAATATTATTACATAACATAGCATCACGCCTGTATTCTCCGAAGGGATGGGTAGGGGTGTGTAGTACACTCATTTCGCATATACAAGGTGTAAGATAACGCACAAGGGGTCACTGTACTCATCATTATGAACAACTTTTAGTATGGGCCAAAACGTGAAATCGCGAAAAAAAAACAGCTGTTCCCTTCATTTATGTACGCATAACTCGTCAAAATGTAGGGAAAAGCTGTTTTTTTTTCGCGATTTCATTTTTGTCCCATAGTAAAAGTTGTTCATAATGATGAGTACAGTGACCCCTTAAGAGTTTGTGCGTTATTTATGTTATACCTTGTATAGGGCACGAGCCTATTGCCATCAACCGGGCACAAATCCAGACTCCGTGCTGCTATTGAGAAATTCCACACGGAAAAACTAAATAACACTGCCCAACAGCGGCGAAGGCTCCATACAACTCGATTCCTATCGGCTTCCCTTTCGAAACGAGTAGTTACTGGAATTCACGCATCACACTTGAGCAAGGTAAGCATTTTTTGGTCCGGCTTCCCTTTTAAGAAAATTCACCCTACGCCACTGCTGCCCAACCAGGGGATCGAACACAGGACGTCATGGTCAGCAGTCGCGCATGCGGCCACTATACCAACGAGACAGTCCTAAAATATTATTAGTAATACGAATATTCAGTACTTCAGTACGTCCGGCGCACCCTGGGCAGTCAGCCTCGCTACCATCCTTGCTGATTGGCTAATCTTTTCACCACGGCATGGGTTATTCTTGTATAGCTAGTGCCGACACGATAGAAGAAGAAGAATACGAATATATGTAGATAAGGGTCAGCAGGAATTGGCACGAAGGAAAAACGTACCCTTGATTAACACTAGGGAAAGTTTTATCTTATAAAAGAACGCAAGCAGAGGACAGAAGCTAGTCACTAATGACTATTAATGACAGCAGAAAATGTGTTTTTTTTTTCTTGTTTTTATGCTGTTATTGTATCCTTGGCTGAATAACATATTTTTTTCTTTCCTAATTGTAAACAAGTCCCCCGCCGCGTCTGTCTGTCCTTGCGCGGTTTTCTCCGTAACTACTGAATGGAATTCTTTCCGGTTTCCACGATTGGATAGATTTATTCTCGAGGAAGGTTTATGTATATAATTTATAAACATATTGTTCATATTAGCTGAGCTATCACGATTGTCCAGAAAGACGAAAAGAACCAAATGTTTGATAAAAACTGATGATAAAACCTCAATCAAATAACCTAATGGTACCCGTACGAAGTCGAGGCAGGTCGCTAGTACTTATACTATAAAAATTAATGTTACTACGCGATAGTAGGAGGGCAAGGTTTACAATCACAAGCCATGCTATAGGTACTGTGAAAGTTGTGTTTTACTGCATTTTGCTTTATGTATGTGAATAGTACATACATAGACAATGGAGGGCCCAGCCTATTGTACATGCATACTATGCAATGTGTAATACAATGTACTTGAATACTGATCTAATGTTCTCAAAAAACATGTATTCATTCAATAAACAGTCAATACGAGTTTAGTATTTAGAATGGCAATGATGAAAGTGCATTGTGCATAAGTTATTTATTTTATAGGTATAATCTATACTAATATTATAAAGAGGTAGAATTTGTTTGTTTGTTTGTATGTAGGAGGTAATCTCCGAAACTACTCATCCAATTTCAAAAATTCTTTCACCAATTGGAAGCTACGTTATCCCTGAGTGCTATAGGCTATATTTTAGTAGCAAAAAAATAGGGATCCTTAAATAAATTACAATAATGTAACCCACGGTAACAAAAATTGGCTTAAAAACTTTAGTAGTGTGTTAAGTTTTTTTTTTATTATAAATTAACGCGAGCGAAGCCGTGGGCAAAAGCTAGCTAGCGAGTTTAGTATTTAGAATGTCAATGATGAAAGTGCATTGTGCATAAGTTATTTATTTTATAGGTATAATATATAATAAAGTAGCATAAATATTAAAAAAAACTACAAACTATGGACAGAAATTCTCCTGTGACTACAAACACAATATATAGTATAGTTATATGTATATGGTGTATAGTTATAGTACACCCTCATATCACCATTATGTTTACAACCTATTTATGGGGTGAGCCTATTCATGATATTTTCAAAGAAATTATGAAAATAGTATGTAGTACTTCAACTCAAATTAATAACTAATGCAATTCCACAAAAAAAATGCGGACTGTCATGAAGACGTAGGAAACAACGCAATTCCCATTTATCCAGCAGTTGACCGAGGTCAGTTCAAAATAGGACGGAAGGATAGGAAGATACATTGCTAACAAATAAAATCAAAGACTTACCGGTTCACTCAATGTATTATTTTGTACAGCCGCACCATCCACGTCACCCATCCTAACCTCGTTATCACTTTCCACCTCAAAGATAACCTTGTATAGATCTAACCCTTCCGGTACGTTAGATTCTATGTTTGCCTCCGGTCTGATTGTGAGCTCCTGGTTAATAAGCTGACTGCGACTGACGCGGAGGGAGCCCTGCAAGGTTTCTGATATAGCCTAAAACAAAATAAGAATGGGTGTACCACTTACAAAGTTTTTTTTTTTTTTTTTTTTTAACAAAACGTTGCCCCACACTAAGATTTCTCTTGTATCGTGGGTGCGTTTACAGACACAAATCTCACAAACAAACGCCCAGACCCGGAACAACCATCTGTAGGCCATACAAATTTTTGTTCCGTGTGGGAATCGAACCCACGACCCGTAGCGCAGCAGCCAATCGCTTAGCCACTGCACCAAACGTGTCGTCAATTATTTTGTTTGTAAACAACTAAAGGATTTAAGAACTTCAATACAAAACAATATTGTTGCTTATGTTCTAACACTGCCTAACTCAAAATAGTTAACTTTTCAGGAGAGCAAAACATATATCTTGCTTGATGGAGAATATTTCATACACGGTGTTTTTGTTTTTGGAATAACACGCTGCTATTGGGTCTAACTGCTGATTGTAATTGGTCAAACAATGCATTTTTCAATTCCCTATTGAATGACATGCTTAAGTCAAAACTGCAATTTTTGAGTTATGTGGTGACAGAACTTACATAATTTTATATACTTTTTATAAGTGTTGTGGTGGTCCGGAGGTTGATGAACCCAGGCATGCACCAATGTGACTTTTTCAATGTGATATGTACTTCCTTAGTTAATCTAAGATGTCACTGACATACCGTGAAGGAAAACATTGTGAGGGAACCTGGACTTAAGCATGGGGTCTCAACTCGAACAAATTATAATTAGTCTTACTAAAAAGTTCATAGATGGCAGCCTGTGTTACAATTATGAAATTAACAATCACTAAAAAGTGTTAAACGGCAGATTTTGGTTGAAGTAAGAAGTACTAAAAATCAAAACATCCTTGCTTAATCTTGATTTATGTAATTACACACACAAATCACGTATTTTCAACAAAAAAGTTGAATGAAGTTCAATTCGAACCCATAGAATGATAAAGTAGTTAAAAGTAGCCATTGTCAGTCGTTTTGTTTAGAGTTGTTTACAGTAGATGGCGCTTTACTCAATTTTTCCGGTTATCACTCCACAACACCTAAATAAGTTCAATTTACGTTTAGTTGTTTCATTTCAAGGAAAATCTAAAAATCTTTTTTTTTAAATCTAGTGCAAAGATTTTTATTAATATTTTTTTGGCGACTTTTCTCTGTTTCATAAAGAAGCCTACCTAAAAAACTCAGTATTTTCATATTCAAATGCTGAATTTCGCGGACTAATGTACGGTTTTTGCTAAATAAGTGCGCATACACGTAGAAAGCGGAGCGGGTTGTCGGCGTCGATCTGCCAGCGCTTGTCGGTGCTGCCCGCGCAGTTAGTCGGCGCAGGTAGTTTCTATACTGTGTGGCGAACAGCACCGACAAGCTCCGAACTTCGCCGACAATTTCCGACCTGCTCCGATCAGCGCTGGTAGGCCGTCATTTGTTGCTGTATTTGCAAGGGGGAACAACGCGTATTCTTGTTAAAAAATGCGGTTCTGGTATCAGATATGTACAGACGCCAGCACATCAAGCTACTACAATCTGTGAAATTTCTTTAATAGATTTTCATCTTTATCGAAAAAGCATAAGGTTCAAGGTTGATTGGGAAAATTTTACAGTTTCGGGTAGGTTAACCTGCTAGCGTCTGTACATTTGTGCGAAAGACATTTCCGCGAAAGACACTTGACCACTTTATTATCTCACACGTTTCCCCTCCAGAATATGGGGGAGGTCAAAATCAAAATCCAAGATGGCGACTGTGAAATGTTACAAAATATGCGTAATGGGTGTCGTTTCCGCGGTTCTCGGAGGCGCAGAAGATGAAAATGAGGTCAAAGTCTAAATCCAAGATGGCGGATGCAAAATTTTACAAAATATGCGTCATGGGTGTTGTGTCCATGGTTTTCGGGGGTGCTGATGCCGAAAATGAGGTCAAAGTCAAAATCCAAGATGGCGGCTGCAAAATTTTATAAAATATACGTCATGGGTGTCGTTTCCGTGATTTTCGGGGGCGCTGATGCTGAAAATGAGGTCGAAGTCCAAATCCAAGATGGTGGCTGACAAATTTTACAAAATTTGCGTCATGAGTGTCGTTTCCGTGGTTTTCGGGGGCGCTGATGACGAAATGTGGTCAAAGTCAAAATCCATATCTTACAGCCTACATCCAAGGTGTAGGCTGTAAGATTTTGCCCATGACCCACGCATACTCATTTTGCAAAATTTGGTAGCCGCCATCTTGGATTTTAACTTAGACCTCATTTTTGGCATCAGTACTCCTGAAAACCATGGACACGACACCCATGACGCATATTTTGTAAAAGTTTGCAGCCGCCATCTTGGATTTTGACCTCATTTTCGTCATCAGTACCACCGAAAACTATGGAAACGACACCCATGACGCATATTTTGTAAAATTCCACAGCCGCCATCTAGGATTTTGACTTCGACCTCATTTTCGTCATCAGCGCCCGCCAAAACCATGGACACGACATACATGACGCATATTTTGTAAAATTTTACAGCCGCCATCTTGGATTTTGATCTCGACCTCATTTTCGCCATCAGCGCCCGCCAAAACCATGGACACGACATACATGACGCATATTTTGTAAAATTTCACAGCCGCCATCATGGCCATCTCGCTGACGCCTTACAATACGGCCGACGTATCTTAGCGAGTCTGTAGTTAGTTGTTTGGCTGCGCAATGAATCTTTTAGATACAAAATTGTCTACTGTGCAGCTAATCAGCTAACTTCAGACTCACCAAGATACCTCGGTCGTATTGTACCTATAAGCAGTATAGACGCCAAGGCGCAAAATTGGCGCGAACCCCTATGTTTTTTCCCTACTAAAAATCGCTCAACGCAACTAAGGGGCCATCCATTAATTACGTCACACGAATTTCATGATTTTTTGACCCCTCCCCCGTTCTTGTCACAGCTGGTCACATTTATGAGATTCCCCCCTCCCTAGTGTGACGTAACATATTTTGCAATTTTACATCTAGAAATTATTAAAATTAAATTAACACAGCAAATCAAACATTAGTTTTATTTCCATTTAATTCTGAGATATATTAGATTTTGAAATGTGACGTCACGAAATTTAGGACCCCTTCTCCCCTTGTCACACAATGTCACACTTCGTCGACCCCCTCCCCCCTCTTAACGTGTGACGTAATTTATGGATGGCTCCTAAAGATGTTTTCACTTCAAACACTATTTCGCCAACTCGAGATAACTTTTTTTGTGCCTATTGTTATTATTTGTCCTTGAGCGCACGGGTGATGTATATGTAGGTACCTAGAGAAACTATCTTAACAACGCCATCTAGTAGTATCAATGCCACCTAGCATCGATGCCACGTAATATCCAGGCAGACTGTTAGATGGCGTTGTAAAACTACAGCCTTGGGCAATTAGCGAGTCGCTGATGCTGCCATCTGTTAAAAAAATGGAGGAAGAAAAATAGCCAGATCAATAGCCAGACTTAGGGAGGTGTCATTTCTTTGTATGGGATTGGGTATCTGTACGTAGTATTATATGATCTGTGACTTAAGTAATGGTCTGAAATCACCAAACCGCAGTGAACAAGCACGGTGATCAATGTCTGATTCTTCTCTGTATGAGAAGAGGCCTTTGCCCTATAGTGGGACAGTTACAGGCTGATATTATTAATAAAACTTTTTAATTGCAGTTTTATAGTGCAATTTAATAATAGTATGCACAAAATGTAACTGCTCATTTTCATACAATACAGTCAAAACATACATAATAATAAGCTGAGTGTACAAGCACTCATGTATGAGAGCATAATTCAAGGTCAATACATTAATTGTTAATGGTTGAGAATCAAGTCACACAATGTAATCATGACTTAATAGTAGCCCAATTTATGTTATTATCTAATAAGAGGCTATTATTTGATAGTAATGTTGTTATTGTTGATAACATTAAACATATAATATTAGAGATATGACTATACATAGCTACATAAAATGAATGTCAGTAATGCATTATCAATGTTTATAAATAATTCTGAAACTGAATTAGATAACTATCTTATAAAGTTTGTTGTTCAATTGTTCAGAATCAGGTTTTCCTCTTAGTATGTATGTAAACATGTTACTTATTATTCCCGACAGCAAACAAAAAACTCGTTGATAATAATTATATGCAGTTTTATTATGTATGTAAATAAAACACTGCCACTCACCTGATGACTCCACTGTTAAACAAATAGTCATCATGTTCCTTTATCACCAGCCTCATTTATGCTCAAAAGTGCATTCTTACATGCGAAACGATGAAAAACCGCGTGAAAAACTAACAGTGTGCACTTACGTCGCTCAAAATGTCTTCCAGATCGCAACATACATTTGTGGTGAATACGGGCGTCGGGCTCGGTGTACGTGATCGATCACAGTAAAAATCTATATCTACCGGGTCCAGTACCTCTTTTGTTTGATATTCATTGAACTCCATTACTGCATGCTGTTGAGAAACATTCACAAAAAACGATATATTTCACAAACACTGCTGCATTATGCGATACGGCTCGCGCATAAAAACACTATGTTATCGTAAATACCACAACGCAAATTAACACCACCTTACCCATTGATTTTTAGGTTCTCTTGCGAGAACAAAACATTTTAACAATCGATTCTCTTTTAACTTATTATGGAAAATTAATAAAAAAACTGCCGTAGGTATTTACCGATAGATGAATTGATTGAAGAAAACAAAACGTCAAATTAAAAATGTCAGCCGAATAAAAAATCCGTTCCACGAACTTTTTACTCGGTAGTAAAATTGTTTTAATTTTATTAGAACTTAGATTATAAATAAATAGTCTCAAAGCTTATAAAGTCATAGAAATATACATTAATTAATTTGTTCGTTAGGCGGGACTCCATATTTTTCCAAACGGAAGAAGATAGTGATAGTTTGGGCCTTTGGGCCATCGCGTATGCGATAGCGATAATTATCTTTTACTATCTTTCGTTATATTTGATGAACAAAACTGTAAAAAATCAAAGTAACATGCTAACGTGAAATAGGCTGAGAATTGATGGCCTATTTTGAAGTGGGCCAACAAAATTTAAAAAAACCGCGTCCCTTGAGTTGCCCATTTAGTATTTCCGAACTTGGATTAGGTTCTTTTTTGTTGTCATAGACTATTAATTCATAGAATATTTTGAATGTTTCCGAACGCGCGTTTGTATGTCAATTACTTATCTATGTCAATGACGGCGTCCGTCCGTTTGTAACGTCATGTCGTGTTTGTAATTTTGAAAATATTTACTTCTGATTATTGTAGTTTTTGAAAATATTGGTGTAAAGAGCTGTGAAAGTGATAATAATGGAGAATTCTATGAACGAAACTGAAGCACATCAATCTTTTCGATCGCCTCCGCGGAGAAGACGCTCAACTTTCTTTGAACGACGAGACTCAATAGGTGTGCTGATATTTGTGCATTTCATTTAAATTTGTGAACTTTACTAATTGTTTAATGAATATAAATACAATTAACATCTACTAGTGGATCAAATGTGATGATTTACAACTTAAATTTACCTTTCAGTTCCACATACAATGTCGGATAATGATAACCCTAATAAGAAAGATTCAGACGTAAATGAAAGAGATTCTGAGGATATGACCAGCAGCCTTATTGTCTAACTTGAAATCCATTACCAGTGAACTTGAAGTCGATTACCAGTGGTCGACCCAGTCAGAATGATATCGGTATTGTCTAAGGTATTCAACTGGGCTTCGGTTTCGGAATGAATGATTCATGTGAATCCAATTTCCAAATTTTCGGTCTTTCATGCGTTTTGTTAATGCAAGTCGGACTACCAATAGTACCACTGGTACTTTTTAATAGTAGTAGTTTTTAATAGTTGCAAAAACGGTAATTATATTTATTATGCTGTAAAAACACAGCTTGTGCATTATTTTTGTCATTATTTGCAATTTAATCACTTATTTTGTCCGTAAGTTTAATAAAAAAGTAGTAACGAAACGCAAGTGTTCTTTCTACAAACTGTCAAACTCACTCATGTCACTCACTGTTGGAGTTGTCAAAAGTTCGCGGGATAATTTGTATCAAATATTTGGTGTTCTGTTTGAAAATTTTTGCTGAAGATTTATTTCAAAGTAAGTTTATTTAAAAAGGTAATTTATCAAGTATGTTGTTACACAACAGTGCGATAATATGATAATATGGCTATTTCAGGATGCCAGCAAGAAAAGTAGTGTCAGACAGGCAGATGGAACTACTAGTTTCCTACATGGAAGAAAACAGGGGTTTCGCAGTGGGCCGCCTTGCCAATAGCGGCCCACTGGCGAAACAACAAGCCGAACAGCATTGGAAGGAGCTGGCAGCTACTCTCAATGCTGTTGGGGCTGGCGCCACTCGCACGAGTGCCAAGTGGAGAGATGTAAGTACTTTTTAACTGTAAATTTGAATGTTTGTCACTAATGCTAAGTAACCATCTAATTTTAAAGCTTTTGCACGCACTCTTTTTATGCTAGTATTGGAATGAAAAAAAATATGGGGTGCGGAGGAAGGTGACGGAGCTTAGGGAGCATGGGAGAGGAACTGGCGGAGGGCCCAGCAAAAAATGGAACCTGACCCCCATGGAGGAGCGAATTTTCGCAGTCTTGGGGAGCGCATCAGTCATTGGCAATACATCGGTGCAAGTCACTCTGCATGTTAGTTTTGTATTTTTTTGTTTGACATTATTCTATCTGAAAAGAATTTACATTCAATAATCATTCAAAATCACAAGAATTGACATATGTAGCAACAATGGATTACCAAGTTCAGTTGATGACCGGCAGGCCCTTTAGCTCAGAGAACTGAGAACTATTGAGAAAATAACAAAAGCTATTACACAATAGATGAATATCTATCGGATAAATTCAATAATAAATAAATATAACTTTAACTGATAAGTAAAATAACAAAAGTAAATGAGTTACCTAAAATATGAACATAATAATTTATAATCTAAATAATAAATAAAATAAATATTAAAACGTATTAATTGTAATACATCATTTTATTACATATACCTACAAATTGCAATACTAAATGTTTAAGCGAACAATAACTAAACAATGATATATACCTAATTTAATATAGCAAATAAATAAATAGATAAACTTACACATATTATATGTATTCAGAGAATAAGTGAAAGTATAAGTGAAAAAAATATTTATAATAATTAAATGTATCAGAAATAATTTAAATATTTAGTAATAAGAAAAATTATTAAAGCGCTCTTCCTCTCTCCTACTTATTTAAACTTTTGCTGTGCCCGACAGGGTCCATAATTGTTTCCATATTTAATGCTTACCATCTGTATGACTGTGTACATTATGGATTGCAATAAAGAATTGAAATTGAATAAAGGTTCTTTCAAAGGATGATCATGAATATGTGATGTAGTGTTGGAGGGCCATGTCATTCAAAGGACCAATATGTTAAACAGTAGCAAAAAGTTGGTAGCATTTCTAAAGACTGTTTGTCATGGCACTTTTTAAAGGAGGCTTATGTCTAGAACCAACATAACATCAAAGTAGAATATTTAACTCAAACTTTTACTTAGTATTACAATGTACTTTACAGCGCACACAGCCTGACACCGCCGTTGCCTCCACGCCTGCCTCTGCCCCTGTGCCTGAGCCTGTGCCTGAGCCTGTACCTGCGCCTGGACCTGAGCCTGCCCTCTCCATGGAGCAGGACTTTTCCCTCTCTGGTGTTTTATCATGTCCTTGATCTTATCCAATACTGTATAGGAACGGCACAGCATGTATTTCCTCTTTGGAAAGATTGGTGTCTTATAACTGGCTGCCTGTCTAATGTCTACTGCCTCTGTCGTCGGAATGCCTATTGTTACATAAAATGAATTGTCTACTACCTACTTAAAATTTTATACATTACATTCTCATATGATCTCATCTACTGGGATGATAAAATCTTATCTTTCGTATTGAACAGTATAAATATTCCTTTTCAGAGTCAACATCGGCCGCCACCGTTCCGTTAGCGACGCCACCACCGCATATGGCCCCAACTCGCATACGATCATGTAAAAATTTATTCATGGCTAATTTACTTTTGATTTTAGGGTCCCGTACCACTATTAATGTCACATCACATCAACAGCCAATTAGTGTCCACTGCTGGACAGAACCTCCTCCAAAGCTGTATTTTTGTAAATTGTTACAGATACATCACATGCTGCGGATGTGCCTCAGTGGGCAATACAGATTGAGGAGCGCCACCTGGCAAATGAAGAGAAGATGGGGCGAGCGCTAGAGGCAATGGTTGCCACCTTAGCAGAGATACAGCGCTCCGTGGCGCGAATTGAGGAGCTGCTGGTTACTGCACATAACCAGTAAAGCCAAAAATATCAGTGCATAACAAGAAATGTAGTGTATACTACTCATTTTCTTGTTTTTTTCAAACTACTTAATATAGGTTATCTGTATTCCACTAATTATTATTAATTATGTGAATTACACATAATCCTATGATTTAAGACCATAGTGTCAGCATCATTCATGCATTACAAGTTAGTAAATATCATTATTTTTGATACAATGAAACATCAACGGCATTCATTGTTGTGAAACGTATTCGCGCTTGTATCTCTGCTAATACAGTACGAGATACCGGGATATTAGTATTAATGGAATCAGCAAAAATAGTTCTTTCGATCTATTGCATTTGTTTTCAATATTAATCAACTTATTAAATTGTTTAGTACTTCAATAAGAACTAAGTATTGCAGAAAGTATCGATTGATTTGCAATCGATAACATTAAATATTTAATGATTATGCGTTAACAATGTACTTTTCTGTATTTTGGAACTGACTTGTCTTGTGATAAACAATAGCGCCTTTGACGTGGTATAAATATAATTATTATATTTAATATAGTAGATAAGTAACCATTTTTACTATATACATATACTATACACGTGGTATAAACATCTTGCCTCGCTGTACTCGTGGGTTCCACTTCTTCGATTCGCCGCTCGCCCCCCGGGACCGTAGGACGCCGTAGCGGTGTGTCCCGTGGATCATTGCGCGGGACGATGCCAAGGACACCCGGGGTCGGCAGTTGCGTGGGCGACCGCAGGTGACGCCACCGCTGGCCAGTTGTCGGCGCAGCTGACGACGCCGCCGCCACCTCGCTGGGTGCGCGTGCCGCATGCCGCATCATCCGGTGCCTGTGCGCCGTCAGTGCTGCCACCACGTGCCGGCTGCGCAGGCACTCGACGACGACGCCGCCGCCAAGCTACTTGGTATGCTGGGGGACCAGCAGTACATACCGCGGCCGTATTACCGTCACGTTCGCGATTATGTGACAAATTTTATATTGTAAATTATACATGTGTTATTGATTTCTGTATTTTAATTCCACATCAGCACCCACAGTATAACTACCAAGAGGTCCTTGGTCCAGAGGTTCGATCCCACTTTGAGAATCATTTATTTTCTAGCGCCCCCTAAATTTTTTAACATTACGACATCTTAAATCTTAACCTTCATCTTAATCTTAAAAATCATAATCGCAATCATTACTTTTACTGCCCTTTAACGCCCCCCTGTAGGCCTCTAGCGCCCGCGGGGGGGCGTTATCGCCACAAAACATAAATACCCTAAAGGGTTATCGCCCACTTTGCGAAAGACTGCTCTATTCGGCAACCTCTTGTTACTTTTTTAAATTTAATAATTTAACATTACCTACACCCCCAACTTTAATTTTATATCACCATCCATCACGTGTCACGCTGTTCCCAGAATTGAATGACATGTGATGTAATGCTGATCATTAATTAGTAACGTGTAAAAATTTATTTAATTGAATTCACATTTTCATCAGTCTTATTTTTTTTATTTCTTTTTTTTATTTTGCACATTACATTGTAATTTTTTTTATCTTCGACTCCTCCATAATCGTCGACAACGGCTTGCCTTCCTCCATCAACTTCCCGCTGTACACCTTCAGAGGGATGATGCAGTGTTGGGGGTTGGTGCGCACGGTCTCGTGTCATCTCCTCCTCATCGACGGAGATGCGCGCGTCGTTTACAAGATTGTGCAGTACTACACACGCATTTGTTATTTTGCCCGCTTTGATGGGTGTATAGTGCATCACCCTGTTAAAAGAAAATAACGAATTGTACTCCGGTGCTCTGCTTGCTTGTTCCGTCTCCATATTGATCAATTTGCTCACCTGTGGGCTAAGAGGCAGCGCCAGCGAGTTTTTAGAACGCCATTACACCGCTCTATCACATTTCGGGTGCGAACATGTGTGTTTGTGTAATGTTCTTCTGGCGAGTTTGGGGTAGCATTTAGGATGGGCGTCATCATCCACGGCCTCTGTGCGTACCCCGAATCACCTGTAATTTAAACGGTTAAATGGTGTAAGTAACTCTTTATTTATCTTTATACTCTATAGGTATGCATTGACAGACTACTGACTTATATTACGATATTGCTAGGTATACCTATTTTGTTGCGAAACATTGTTTTACCTACCCAAAAGCCAACACACTTCCTCTTCATTGTGTATGTCCTGCATGAGGCCCTTAACAGGACAGTTATTCCATATGTGGGAATCATGACTTTGACCCCCAAACGATGCATCGACATGCAGGATGCGTAGGTCTGCATCACATATCTAAAGAATCAAACAATCATTCACTTTCGTTCACCTTTAGCATAATTATGTACCTACCTTGATAATTAATAAGCAAACACAGCATGTGGATTTGGTAGATCATAACTTACGAGTAATACATTTAGCGAGTGGTACTGCTTTCTATTGAAATAAATTTCTTCATTATCATGTGGCCGAATGATGGCCACATGTGTGCCGTCTATGCACCCCACTACTCCAGGAAAACCAAATTTCTGCATGAATCTGCAACCAAAATAAACATGAGATTTTTTATTGTTAGGTAATTTTGCGTGCTGCTATTTAGCAAGAAATTCTTACCCTCTAGCCACAGCCTCACGCTCTGCCCTTGTAACAGGAAAGTGAATGTACTTCCTCAGAAGAGTGGGGTTGTTGAGAGCTTCAGTAACATCTCTCAAACTGTCTGAGACCACCGTTTGGGACAGACCGAGGTGGTAGTACGCCCCCACGTTCTTCTGATAGCAGCCATTACCATAAAATGCCAAGGCAGCTAATACCTGCAAAGCAGTATAGCATAAAATGACTGCAAGCACGCACAAAAGTATCTATTTTATATAAAAAACATTTAATGTACATAAATTACTACCTTTATTTCAGACCGCACAGCGCTAGAGCGCTGTGATGCCGGCAGGAGCGGTATAACATCTGCACAGAGCATCTCGAACTGGGATTTGTGCAGACGAAAATGTGCCACGAATTCTTTATCCGGCAACATTAGCGGCTTGCTGGCCTGCCGCAAGACTCTGCGGTCTAAACGCAGAAGCTTTTTTAGCCGCTCTTCTTCCGCGGCTGCCATCAAAATGGCTCGCGCCATAACGCCTGAAATCAAACAATTATGTGTAACAGAACTAGTGTATTGTGCTCTCAATATACACACATGTAGTACCTACTTAGGTGAAATATTTTGAGGCATGACTCTTTCCCAATTGGGAAGGAGAAATTTGATTGAGAGAATGCTTTGTATTTTCTTTGCCGAAATGAATGTAGGTACCTATCTACTCAAGTATGGGTGTTCAGATGATTAATACTTACTTCTGAGATTATTCCAACGCTTCAAACACAAAGTTCACCACAATTTTCTTATTTTGATAAAAAAAAAATACTTAAAAAAACTTACACAACACATAAAACACTTCAAACAAGATTCGAATGAGCTCCCTGCTTCATCTGACGTTTCACATGGGCTTGAATTTGCCACTGAAATTCATTTCGGCGTTACACAATACCAAAATCAGCCTTAATACGAAGTTCCATTCATTCACTGGGTTTGAATTTCGCGGGTAATGGTGATAAAAGTGACAGCTATTTACACAATACGAAAGTGACAATCGAAATCCAGGCTAGGTTTCAAATGTCAAAAATGAAGCCGATGTCCATTACCAGTTGACTTAGACAATAAGGCTACAGGTATGAATTTGATTCCTAGCGATAAAAAAGAAGTTAGAAACATCCAATGTACAATTTGTATCAAAGTTATGCTTTATTTTGATATTATTTCAGATATTATCAGAAACTCTTGGCTGAGAAAGAGATGTGGAAAAAAGAGGTCAATGAGAGGCGAAACAAATACCATGACCTAAGACAGTATGTATTTTTCGTTATTTATATAAACATTACTCTCAGATAAACAATATAATTATCTTGATCTTACACATGAGGTTGTCAAGATGTGGGATGTGGACTCAGCAGTCATTGTTCCAATAGTCGTTACGGCGAATGGCCGTAAAAAGGAAAACCTAACATAACCAAACTTGTTGACAGTCAGCAAAAGCTACACAAATCCATGTTAGAAACGCGAGCATTGTACAGACGAGCAAATGAACTTGATGATGTAATATTAACGCACGTAATAGCCAAGAGCCTCAGCCATCAACACCTTATGATGCCCTCGATTGGCAGCTGGATCAAAGGCTTGATACATGAAGTGGTACCTACTCCTGTTTCTAATGCTGGTTGAAACTCCACCCCCAAGATGCCCCTCTAACCACTACTTTTTATTTTTTTAAGTTTATTTAAAAATATAATTTAGAATGTACAACAAATTAGTAAACAAGAATATATTGCTTTCTTATCAGCCATAATTACTTAATAATTTGTGTGTGTAAATTATTGTTATCATCATTTACAGGCAATACCAGATGGCAGCTAAAGCACCCAGCAGATCGAGAATGTCCTACTCAGCCCTAACAAAGGAAGACATAGAATTCCTCAAAGGAAAACCTAACATATCCAAACTTGTTGACAGTCAGCAAAAACTACACAAATCTGTGTTAGAAACACGAGCATTGTACAGACGAGCAAACGAACTTGATGATGTAATATTAACTCACAGTGAAAACGTTGTCAGTATGGTTACTGATTACATCTTGGAGAATAGTACTATTGGGCCAATGGAATGAACAGGATTAGAACCTTATTGGAATTGTAAATAGTTTATATTTAGAACTTAGTTGATAAATATGTCGACAGGCTAAAATATTTTTAGGCAAACATAAATAATGTTGGACAAGGCATTATAAAATATTAATCAAGGGCAAAGCTGGGTAACCTGCGCCTTGTCATTTTCATGAAATATTTATTTATATTTGAGTACTGTTATATAAACTAAAAAAAAACTACATATAACTACTAAACTACTTACTACACGCACATAATAGGTATGAAAATATAGTACAATAATAAACCTATACAAAAAGTGCACCTATTAGGTTCATATAAGAACACTAGAGATTAGACCAGGGATGCACAGACCGCGGCCTGCGGGCCGCATGCGGCCCTCCGTTAATATATATGCGGCCCGCCAGCGAATTAAACTCTTTGATGCGTTTGTATCAAAATACTGCAATATTTTAACAATAGGGGCCAGCTTAAGATCTCTAAATAAATAATGTCTTTGAATTTTATTAAATCCCCACACTACTTTTGTATTTTTTAAGAAAACTTTATTTTTTTTATTGTTTTTATTTAGCTCATAGTCTGCTCGAGTCGGCCCTAGTCCTAATAAGTCTGTGCATCCCTGGATTAGACCTACACAAGAAGCATATTCTGCGTTTTTCAGAAAGTAGCCTATGTCCTTCTGCAGGACTATCTCTGTACCAAGTTTCATCAAAATCAGTTCAGTAGTTTAATCATGAAGATGTAGCAAACAGGCAGACAGTTACTTTCACATGAAGAAGATAAGTACGGTAAGTAAGGATGAAAGAAGTGCCATATCTGCTACTTTGCCACCCAGCATCCACTCTGCATAAAATAGGCCTTAGAGAATGCTTAATCATTTAAAATGAATAACAAAACTTGTCTATTTAATTGCCATATTATGTTTTAGAGTGGCAATATTTAATTTAGAATATTGATGTTATCAAGCTGTTCATATATCAGCAGATATAAGTTGTAAATATATCATGAATTAACTGTGTATATATTTTTATAATAAAAACACTAACATTACTATTGTGTGTCATTTTGGCTTTTCAAAAAACCACTTTCTTAGTAGTACAAAACATTAATTTTGCTTTAGAGATCCATTAAAAACAGATTTTTAGAAATGGTCTATTTAATGAAGACGGAGCTTAGCGTGAGGCGTTGCCGGCGCGGCGTAAGGCTGCTTTTCCACCAGAGATATGCTATGCAACGTTGCTATGGATGCGTTCGATATCCACCAATCATATTAATTGGTCCACATAGCATAGCACTGGTGGAAACTGATTCAACTAAGGTACGTTTTTTTATATGGAAGGATGCGTGCTATGGATGGTCGCGAGTGGTGTAGCTATGTGCAGAGCAGTACAGGCGGCGCTCGAGCTGCGCATCTTCCTCGCACAGCTACTTTGCGGCGGCGCATTTTCTTAGCTCATCTTACGCGCTCCGCTACATAGCTTAGAATCAGTGGAAACGGTCACATAGTTTCGTAGCTTAGCTATGCTATGCAGCTATGCTGCGAGAATGTAAAAACATTCTCGCAGCATAGCTGCATAGCACATCTCTGGTGGAAAGACACCCTAAAGTGGACAATTCAACATAACATAATTATTATGACGATGTCTTTTATGGAAACGCATTCTTCTGCGCGTATTGTTTCAGCTGTGGAATAGATTCAAATAGCAAAATTAATGGGAAAATACCCGCCAAAAACGCAGTAGTTGCTCGCTTTGTCGATCCGGTGCTGCCATTTAAGTGACTGGGTGCTGCCTGCCTTACGTCAAACTTTATTGTGCTGCTAATAGAGTATGTTTTTGTATACATATACGTGTTTCGCTTTGATAACCAGGATGTTTCGTTACAGGTATTTATATTAACCTTTTAAGCGCTTGGCTAAATATCAATTGCCGTGCTCCTAGCGCCCGACTACGAATCGACAAAATACCTACATTATATAGGGTCAGTGCGCCTGTTTTCGTCCATTTAGTGGAGTTGTCAAGTTCGAGAAGCGAAAAAAATATGTTTTTCTAAGATTTTTGAACAAAAAATGTATACAATGTACTTCTTATATACTCTAATTTAACTTAATTAAAAGTTTAAAGTAATCAAGCATAGTGGTTCTTTTTAAAATGGATAAACATCAAAAAATGCCGATTTGCCCAGTTTTCGTCCAGAAAATCCAGTTTTCGTCCACCTTTTACCCAGTTTTCGTCCACTATAAAAGTATGTAAATAATGAAAAATGAAAATAATATACTCATGTTTTTTTTATTATTGAGCTTTGTTATTCCTGTTATCAGTATAGGTAATGTTTTTCATGAAAAAAACGCAAATAAACATACACGTAAAATATTTCTGTAACACAAAAAAATATATAGAAAAAAACATTAATTAATGAAAAGACATTAGATATTATTTAAGAAATAAACAAAATACTTTTAAGACATTTTTACTATCACATTAAAGTCGAACAAAATAGATGGACGAAAATTGGCTTACCTATTAAACCACTGCATGTCCAGTTTTCGACCACGTGCTATTGTCATTTGTAGTTTTTTATACAATAGCAATAATGTGGACGAGAACTGGCCGTTAAAATGTTTGCGTGTGTAAGGTTCAAAATCACAAATTGGGTTTATGAATTTTTACTAAATTATTAAATACTCGACCCAAACTAGTTAGACTTCGCTAGGCCAGTTTTCGACCACCCGGTCGACAACTGGATTTTCCAAGAAAACGTTCATCCAGTTCTCGTCCACTTAATTTTATATATAAAATTATAATTTTTGAAGTCTAAATTTGGTTTACCGTATTAAATGCGTGATAAGCAATGTGTATAAGCAACAAACGGACTTAAAACAAGTATAAATCGTTTTAAAACTTAGTGTAAGTTACGTAACGCCACTATTTTTTTTGTTCAATATGGCGTTTCCGCACACCCCCATTGCTAAGCACATATTTGTTTATTTTTTTAAAATGACTCTTACGTTCAATTACCTTTGTGAATGCGTGTATGTGCCGCTATGATACTCAGGTTCCTACAGGAACACAGTTTTTTTTGTTATCTGTCTTAGTATTTATATTTAACGCGCATTTTTGAGAATGATCCGTCAAATGGACGAGAACCGGCAGTGGACGGCTAACCGGCGCACTTACCCTATTATAGGGAAGGTGCAATCGTTTTCTCGAACAAAAAAACCATGTATTTTCTCTGTCGCAGAAATACGACACGGGCGGTAGGGGCACGGAAATATTTGTCGCATAAATGCGACAAGCGGTAAAAAGCTAAACCACGAGATTTTCAACGTTTCGCAAAAAATCTGATGTATCTAGCTTATAATCGCCCAATTATTTTTCTGGGTTAGCCCTGTTGGCTGTATTCGTCAATCGCAGTTTTTTGGTCGACATTTTTGAAGAGGTCGTAGCTAGATTCCCTGACCCCCGTACCCATAAGCTAAACTAATGATCATATGGAATAGGATTAATAAAACTAAAAAAATACTTTTAGGTAATGAATAACAATTTATTTCATTGTAACTTACATTTCATTCATGATACATAAATTCGATTCATACAGAAATCAACATTAAATCACAACATAAATTATTTCATTCACAAATATTAGAATTAAGATTGTACATTGAATATTTATGAAGCAATCCATTGCATACAAAATGCTTTAAGTGGAAATTAAGTATACTTGCAAATCTGTTTCTTACAAACCATTTTCATAATTGATAAGCTAAAACAAGCTTTATTTCATTTCCCATACATTTAATCAGCACATATCTGTCTACCCAATGGTACCAGTAATATATATTACACAAATTAATTAATAAGGCACACAATGGATCACTTCCAATAAAAAATTGAGCTGATTCTGGCAGTGGAGGTTTGTTCATAATCTGAGCGGTAGTCTGTTAACATACTTGTGGAACTTAGAATATATTTCATTTAGTCAGACGACCGGTACATATGAATGAGAATTATAATTATCGACAGTTTCGGTGGTAACATCGTCACTAGTCGCTAACTTTAAAAAAAGTTTTCTGTAAATGCGAACGGACATAAATGCGTTTTATAAATATAAAATTAGTAGGTTTCCCTGGGCCTATTTTGCAGTTTAGTAGTTTAAAAAATAGCCTTACACACAACTATTGCTAGGCATTATTTAACCCTTAATAAGGCTTCATATATTTCCCACCAAGTTTTACTTGCTCGCTTGTTATATTTTTATTTTAAAAACTTGCAATTTTTTTTTACTAATTATTTTCTTTATTAAAAAAGTTTTTTTATTGTTCTATAAAAAAATGCAAAATTGTTTGTTATTTCCTTTTTAAAAACCTTGTGCCCTAAGGGTTAAAATGTCATAATATTTTGTTACAATTAATAAAATTCATAATAATTACATATTTTAGCTTTCGAGCTATCATTTGCGACTAGTGACTCTGTTTAGAAATACTTAGAAGAATATAGACATCACAGCTAAAACTATCCGAGACATCTTCAATATAATATTGCATTGAAGTATATTCGCATGAATCCTACAGGATTTCTGTACGACGTTAAACGTTTTTATAAATTCTAACGCAACTTAAATATGGACGAAAATAAGTTATTACAACTTAAACGAAATATAATACATAAAATTAAAAACTCAATACTCATTTACACTTTGAAATACACAACACTCTTAAGATGTTACAAATGTCTTAATTCTAGATACAAAATTATTAAAATTTTAACCATACGTCAATTCACACTATAGTGTCCATACCACTGCTACTAAACATTTTTGATCCAATACAATATTAGGGCCTATACACATGACGACTTTTCTACGCGCCGTCGATAGCGTTTCTGTCAAACTCCTTAAGTAAAAACGTGATCACGTTTCTTATGATATAGAGTTGGACGGAAACGCTTGTCAACGGCGCGTAGAAAAGATTTCGTCTGCATAGGCCCTTAGGAATATAATTTGAGTTGTATTGGGATCGGAGTACCCCCCCGATTCAGAATCTTTTCGGTAAGCATTTGTCGACCGATTCGGTTTTATCTCGTTCTATCTACGATTCTCGTAATGAGAGAAAAAGAGATGGCTTACCGGATCGTTCGACAACTGACTAATCGAATCGTTCTGAATTAGGAGGCAGTATTGAGTGTCTCATTTAGGCTTCATAATACTTCATATGAGGTAACTGTTTACTGGAGTGAAAGGAAATACAGTGGAATCCGTCTATTACGACTTCGCTTAAAGCGACGAACCGCTTATAGCTACTTATGAACACCATTTAGTTTGGTTTTTTATGTTTATTTTTCCTTGACGTAATTTCAAGGAAAAATAAGAATTTTCTTCCGGTTAAAACGACGCGCCCTTTATTTTGTTAGTAAATGAACATCAATATGTTTAGATCAGTGTTATAAATAGCGACTATCATTCAATTTGTAGATGTAATGGAAAATATTTTTATATTTCCTAAATTATTATAAACGGTACTTGAACATAGGCAAATATCTACTAACGCTTATAGCGATGACCGCTTAGTACGACCAAATATCCCAAGTCCCTTCGTGGTCGTTATAACCGGCCTCCACTGTAAATGGGAACCGTATTTATTTACGAATTTCGCGGGAGAAATCTAGTTATGCTAGAGGTAGGATTTTTTTATGCAGTGAGAACTATGGATATATTGACGCTATAGTGTGAACTGAGCTTTATTGTGAACAAATTTATTTTTATCGAATTCTTATTTAATGGCTGGAAGCCTCTTTCAACCAACATGCCTTGCGCTTACAAGCCCATTTTCAAGCATACTTTAAACCAGTATTTCATACAGTTATCTTCATTTTAATTATAAGTAACATATCATAATGCTGATTTAAACTGAGAATATACAGTTCTATAATATCGAGGATAAATACGTCTATTTGAAATTATTCAGGGCAGGAAAGGACTAGATTATAATAACATAATTTTCCTGTACAATTATACCTAAATAATTTCAAACAGTTGAGATATGCTTATAACAAACTTTTACTGGTCTTTTCATTCCCAGTCTTGTATAAATACTAGATGTGATTAACGCCCGTTCCACATATTGGGTGTAATCGTAAGTTTGTATGACATTGCGTTTACAATTTTGTCTGTGACACGTGTTACACCCAACATGTAAAACCTACCTTCGCTATAATTTTACACTTCGAGCCCTAATCGTGTAAACACTCGTTTCCAATCTTAAGAGTGTATTAAAGGAACTTTCGCAGGAGTATATTACACTGTACAACAGTATCTATGAGACTCAGCTCAAATGTTTAGTGTGAAAACTTCGTCTGGTCTGTAGTTTCTTTTCTTTGGCAGTCTTGTATTCACGGCGGCACGGACTGTTCCTTAAGTCTAATATAGTGTTTACTTTTTCAACTATTTCTTTAGCTGTGTCGTGTTCGCATTCGAAATCGTGGAGCTTGTATGTAGCGTTCGGATGGAAGATAGTGGAGTTACCTAGAAATTGAGAAAGTTATATTAAAACGTGTTGTTTCATTTAGTTTATGAACCACTTTTGTTGTAAGAGGCAATTAAGGGATTCATTTGCTAATGGAAACATTCTTCGCTGCGATATTAATACGCCTGTCAGGCACTGGTAGGGTTGTCAACTCTACCCGTCGCACACAGGAGTATTTGTACCAAAAACCTGGCCAATATTATTTCGTGACATTTGTGACGTGGAAACTATTAAATAAGTAAATTAAGATAGTTTTGAAACATTTATATAATAATATTAGTAGTTAATATAATAAAACAAAAAAATCAATCATCGAAATCAGATTCATCGTTTTCATCTGTTGCTGTTGTATTGTGTTCTTCGTCACTGCTTTCTATTGATGCATTTTATGCGTCAGGGAGCAAAAGACTTATGGTTTCCGAACAGAGTGGGTTACTTTTCTTCCATGGTAGTTTTCTAGTGCTACTTAAAAATGGGTCTGACGTTAGTAACAGTCTATTTAAAATGTCTCTATTACATTTTACTCTATAAAATTTTCGCGAGAAGTTTTGCCTGTAAAGCCTGAAGTGCTTATTTCTAGCTTCGGCAGCTTCTTCAGAGAGCTGCCCAATTGGTAATTTAGATTGAGATATCACTGTTGCACCATGCATTAAAATTTTATGAACGGTAGGCGACATTGGGTGCCATTCATACAACTGCACGTACAAAGTAGTAGTTTCATAGGTGTAGGCTTCAAACTTCTTTGCATCAATCGCGTGACCACTTGAAATTGCTTCTAAGATTACTTTGAATGTGTAGATTAATGTGGAATCTATTCCAGTTACTTGAGAAGCTGTTTCGGGATCACAAAAAAATCTTCTCGATGTATTTCCATCATTGACATGTTCTTGAAATTCCCAATGGAATCTAAAAATAAAAAGAGAATTTACTGTAAATAATCTTGTTTTAAATTAATTGTCCATTTTGTTTGAATGTGTGCTAAACAAAATGGCGGAACAAAGCGGAATATTTTCTTTCACAATTCTCTTTAAGAAAGTCTAAACTTTATTTAAAATAATAGATCATTAATAGGAAATGCTCGGAACACATACAAAACCGCTTCTGAATTAATTTTTTTAGTAGACAAATTGTTATTTTGGTTATCATTTGCGAAATTAAAAAAAAAACATTTGTGAGTCTATAACTTAAATTATATTATTTATGTTGTTACATACCTTGAACTTCCATATTCGTCGTGTTTATCCCACCAACTATAAACAAAACGACTAAAACAGCAAATGTTAGGAGCACAAAAAAAAAGGTTATCGAGAAAACAATAGACCGCACTGGACGACGACTGAGTTTCGACTACCCGTGTGCCGCGCGGTGAATGGATAAGGGCGCGGGGGGTGCGGTATGTTATGAACAGGTTATTTAGCTGTCAGAAAGTGATGGTTGCATTGAGTTAAGCCACACTTTGAATATTCGACTTATGGCCAGGTTTTTTATGCCAATACTCGTATGTGCGTCGCCCAACCAGTAACAGGCCCGAGAACGCGGCGCGCCGTGTTCCACGCCTCTCAGGCCTCTCAGGAGGACGTGAGGCGAGGCCCCACAGAATGAGAGGTCCGCCAGGGGCTGGCAGACCAAAGCCTGCCGGGGTTGCGGTGCATGCAGCTGCGAATCCCGCGACTCTGGCCATAGGTCAGGAGAAGGAACACCGTGGGTTTTTAGCCGGCAAGAGTCCGGCATAACCTTTCGCCCTCCCCTGGTGGATGGTATCCAAGAAGATATTCCCAGCATAAAAAAAAGGTTTGCTAACTCTGTAGAAGGAAATTCCGGGGGTGAAGAAACTTTTTTTGATAAGTTGTTGTATAGGTATGATGTGGGTAAGCGCCATTCATCCAGCAAAATTCGTTCGCCAACACCCTTGCGATCGCCCACCACATGTACAATGATTTAGCGATTTTTATACCAAAACACGAGAGCCTTTCAAAATTTAGCGACGGTTTCTTGGAGAATCCTGAAATTCCGAGACCCCTAGCGACCCTAGGGTAGTGGTGGTAGTAATATCCTCCTAAGATCTTTCCTTATAGTGGTTTGAAAAGAAGGCTGTTGGTAATAGATGTCCTCCACATGATCATGTGGACACAAGCGACAGAGTACGTTACCGCGCAGTTGTCCTTCTCTTTTCGAATTGATTAGAGAGAGAGAGATCAGGCTAATTCTGATTATGAGTATGATTGTCCTATCAACCAAAAAATACGTAGTGTATCATTTCAGTGCGACATTAGACAACTTTAATTGATCAGGACGCGGTCGTAAATTATATTAATTGAGTCGTATAGAGTCAAAGGTGGCAATCTCACTTTTTGGCATTTTTGAGTTATCGGTGCAGAAATATCAAAAATATTCAAAATAAACTGCTTGTTTGACATATCATAACTAAACATGACCATATTTTTTGCTAAATCGACACAAAATCTCGATTTAGTTCCAAAGACGGCAATCTTGCATTAGGGCAGAGTTGCTTAATTTTTCATTTTTTCGTTTGCTCAAAACTTGCTAAAAGTGAGATTGCCACCTTTGATTCTATACGACTCAATTATAATAACCTGTGGTACTTCGATCATTGTAGGCGGCATTATGACTAGGGGAGTAAACTATCCTGAAGGTGGTTCTGTTGCCTCTCGTCTCCAGGATCTGACACCACGCCACCGAGTCTATGCTGTGTAGGAAGTACTTCGATCTTGACTGCACATGGAAGGGAACAGAAAAACAGATACTTACACATGTTTGGAAACAAAATGGAGATTTTGTATTTGTTTCAATTCAAGCATTTCAAAAGTGCGAAACAGGAGCTGTTTATGAATGAAAACTTGTTAATTTAAAACATTATGATAACCTGAATATTCTTTAGGGAAATATTACACTATCACATATCTAGGATCATACATGTATGTAATGTAACATAGACATATGAATCATTTCTTTTTACAAAGATATTACTCTAGAAGTCATGTAGAAATATTTGGGACATTTTTCTACACAGCACCATCTAGTCCCAAACTAAGCAGAGCTTGTACTATGGGTACTAGACAATGGATATAAAACTTATATACTTTTTTTTTGTAAATACATACTTAAAATACATAAGAAACACCCAGACGAACACAAACACTTATATTCATCACATAAATATTTGTGACCTGTGGGAATCGAACCCACGACCTCGTGATCAGCAGTCCGACACTCGAACCACTAGACCACAGACGTCGTCAGATGATGCTCCTAGATATTATGATAGTATTATAATTATACCTCTTAGAGATTTGGATAAAACAACAATACATAATTAAATCATTTTCAACTCATAATGCTGACTAACGTTTACATTAGAAATAGTTCTAAAAATAAACGAAAAGAATGTTTTTTCCGCGTATTATCCTGATGTTATGTTCACTGTGGCGACGGGTTATCCCGAAGATAACCACAAAACAACATAATGGAACTGTTATTGAGAAATAATTTCTGTTAAGTAATATTTTCACCAGGAAAACACTGAAATACAATTTCCAGTGTGATAATGAATAAACAGCTTAACTTTTGAATTAGTTCTGGAGCATAGATTTTGAAGAATAAAATTAAATCATTTCAGACAACACATCGGAAGTCAGACCAGTTGTTGGCACTACTTTGGAGATATCTTTGTCTAGTTATAGCCTCCGATAGGCGGGTAATATAACGTCGGCAAAATCTGTGGATCTCAGCACACCAAGTTTGTACTAAATCTTATTTTATTTCACCCGTATTCGCCTACTATATTTATACAACTAGCTTAAGGCTAAGTTCATATGACCGCGCGGTACCGCGCGGAACTACTAACCGCGCGGTACAAGATCAAGCTAAATAGTGTTTATCGTCTACATTAACGCGCGGCACAGCGCGGTGCGCTCCGTCCCGTGCGCAAGATCTTGCACTGCGCGGTTAGTAAGCTGCGTCTACGTTAGGCGAGCGGAGCTCAAGCGGAACACGAATTTGCGTAGTGTAGACGGACTTAGGAGCTTCGAAGGTGCATGCCTCGAGTCTGGCTCATTGTCAATTGTCGGATATTTGTCGAAAACAAATGAATTTATTGTGGGCACGATATTATGTCCATACTTGGGGGTCTACTCCTTAAGTACGAAGTCCGTGGTTTCGGCCTCAGTTACGAGCATTTCCTACTCCCTATCACCTACGGACATACGATTATTTCGGGGCCCAAACTAAGAATGAATGAAAACACGATTTGACAGCTGTCCCTACTACCGATGTGTTTTTGCCCGTCCGAAAAGTTGAACTTGACACTTGTTTTGACGGGACGGGCGACTAATTTCGTTGACGGACTTAGGGAGTAGGCCCCTTGACACCGCGAACAGAACGGCTCCGCTCGTACTCGGCTCGTCGCAGCTTTACATTGTCAAATTTATTCAATATTTCGAATAATAAAAATGTATTAGTATCTTACCCAGAAGGCGTGTTTATGCGTGACTAGAGGTTCAACTTCTATCCTGTCCAGTGATATGCCGAGTTGAACAGATGTGTTTGTTCTCACTTTTCGCAGTAGATGCACTTTGTACGCTTTGTATTGAGGTGCTTCCGTTGCCATTATGTGGGACTGCATCTTGCCTAGGTCTGTATCTCCACTACCTGTAATGAAGAATGAAATTAAAAAAGGATGACATCTTTGGTGCAGTGGCTGAGCAATTGGCTTCTACACTAAGAATCACGGGTTTGATTCCCGCACGGAACATGTATTTGTATAGCCTACAGATATTTTTTCCGGGTCTGGGCGATTGTGCATGTGGATTTGTGTCTATAAACGCACCCATACAAGAAATCCTTGAGTGGGGCAAAGTTTTATTAAAAGAAAGAGATAAAACAGAGGACCTGTAATTTTTGGCTTTCTTTTTAAAGCGCGTTATTGCAAGGAATCGCTCGCTGTTTCCAAATGGCCCGTATTGCATTTTAAACTACGTGGTGTGGCACATAAATATTGTCTGACATAACTAGGCAAGATTGTAGCCTTGTAGTAAAAAATCTTTGCAATTTCGACAGAAGAGTTGAGAATGTGGGTGGTGCACTAGGTTTTCGGGAAAACTTTAAACACAAATATCAATCTCAATATACATAAGAGGTTTTTTTCTATTCGACAGCTTGTAAATGGTCCTTATGGACCTTTTCCACGTAGCCGGCAGTTATTGGCGAGACCTGAAGGATCTCCAGCCCTGGGGGGAAGCCCAGTTGGGGGGAAGTAAAATACTTAACCTAAGCTAACTACTTATACTACACTAACATCATGACTACTAGCAACAACGGCACTACGGGCGACTCTTAGTTGGACTCGGACCTCGACTTACGTCGTTGCTGGTCGGGGATTCGAGGGGAGACAGCTTGATGAGGGCAGAATTATCAGTGTGACAATAGGGAAAATGCTATGTTTAATTTAATTATTACCTTCATTCAAAGCCTTCAAAGCTATTAAAACAGCTTCTGATGTTGAACTTCCTCCTGTATTATGTCTGGATGGATTCTGATGGCTTTGTCCAGAGTCTGTGACCTTTGAAAATACATGGAACGCTCCACTCATTCCATCTTCCGGTATAGACGAAGGGGGTTGGGTCATTGCACTTTTACTTTTTAGTTCAACAAGACCAAGGCAGGTGAAGCCGAATTTGGAACAAGGCTCATTGGCATCTAGGCAAGGGAATGCCCAGTCAACTTCCCCATCGTCCTCTGCTATGCAAAGTCCGTAATCATGCACAGATCCGAGTGATATGTCTGGATGTTCGATGCTGAAGAAAAGATATTAAACAATAATTATTTATTAGGTTTTGGTTAAGAAGTATTTATGTGCAGCGATTATAATGAACTAGAACTATTCAAGTCCATAATGCACTAATGCACTCGCTCTATATTTTTGGTTATCTTTACACAACACATGTATACATAACATAATCAACTCAACACTGTTTCACTACTGGGTACAAGCCTCTTCCCAGAATGAGAAGGGCCTACATCCTCCACACTGCACTTGGTGCGGGTTGGCGAACTACACACACTATGACACTATTGAGAACTTTTTGGGGCCTTCTCTGGATATGGAATGTTTTCCTTCACTATTTACACAAATGACAATCAAATTCTGATCCGCATATGAATATGAAAAGTCTTAGGTCCAGTTTTGAACAGAAGACCGTCCTGCATGGAAGGTATGTGCTTAACTGCTATCATTGCTATCTTTAACCCTTCCGCTGTTGGACTGCCCCCACTTATATGTATATCTTTGGAATCCAATTATACAATTAGAAATTGTAATAAAAAGACAGGAAAGTCATAAATATTAGTGTAATCATCATCTCCCTGCCCCTATCCTATCCATCTTTTCTTTGGCCTACCTCTACTTGTATATTCATCCAGTCATATTTAACACCCTTCTAGTAACATAACTTTCTTCCCTCCACATAACATATTACTTACTTTTCAACTTTTGAGTCTCTGGTGCTACTTTCAGACATCCTCTGACTTACAATGAATAAGTCAGAGGATGTCTGAAAGTAGCACCTAATTCTATCCATTCTAGTCACACATCCACCTCAATATTTACATCTTTGCTGCATGCATTCTTCTTTCATCAATCCGCTTGATGGCCCAACATTCAGATCCATATGATACAACAACTCGTATGATTGATTTGTAAGTTTAATGTAACCATTAATTAGTACTCAACGCTTACCTGTACTTGTAGCATGTGAAACCAATTAAATCCTTGATTTTAGCACTGGCTATGACACACACAACTAGGGGGTAATTCTGATGCTTCTCCGGAAGCATTGTCATAAATATCTTGAATGATTTGGTAGGCAATCCCAGTTGTGCGGTGCCATCAAACTTTGCATACTCCAAATACTGACGGTGGGGTAAGTTAGGACAATTCTGCAATTGTTCAGCTAGTAACGACTTCTGTTTGTCAGGCTTCCTGACTTCAAACCTTGAGAATACTTCAACTAATTGATCTGTGGTGAGAGGCGACGAGTCCTCCCATTTTATTACTTTTATTTTAGCTGCCTTTTTTAATGCCTGCTCCTTCTTGTCAAGCCATTGTGCTGTGTTGGATCTTTGTCTAGAAAATGTTTAAATAAGGTCAATTAAAATTAATTGCTCATAAATAATTGTAATAAGGAAAAGCAATGTTTTGATTTTGTTGTAAACACCCATTATTTTTTTGAAGTAAAACCTACTTTGATTTAACCGGTGTCACTAATTTGATTAAATGTTGTCCCAAAGTATGACATAATGTACATGAATAACTTCATACTATTATGATTGCTAATTGGGTCAGTTGAGTAGCAATTAGTACTAAAGCACAGATGGTGCTGACTGATAAAATTTCACTATGTTGGTTAGTAGCCAGCCAATAGCCTATAAGACATCCTAGAAGATGATAGGAAGCTAGTACAATTAATGTTTTTCTGTTCTACAATCAGATAAGCAATTGAAATGTGTGTCAAAATTAATCACATCATAAAGATAATTTTGTGAATAAATGGATGTATAAAACCGTACCTGTGTCCTCCAAACTCCTCGTAGCGCACGTAGCTGCCGCACAACGGATCATCATCCTCGCTATCATCCATATCAGGGTAGGGATCGAACTGTGTAACTATTTCTCTACCAACTTCCTCCTCAGATATGTCTCCCATACCATCTTTGCCTTTACTGGGTCCTGGCTGAGTCAACCTCGTTTCTCTTATCCTCTTCTTCTCCTCAATAGCTTTATTTTGAAACACTTTCGAAAAATCCTCCCCAGCCATAACGATTTCACATAAACCGGTGTCGTCGGTCGCAATGAATGCATCTCGTATGTTTTTGAGGAGCCAAATTTTATTATCGTATGTAGCCATTTTATTAATAGCACTAATTAGTTCAATTTTAATCTTATTTCTTGTTTTCGATCCCCAAAATTGAAACACATGTCAAAGTTGCAGTTCCCAAACAAAATGCTTTTCGCGTGATTCAAGTCGACGGTTTTAGAAATGTCATTTACTTTAGCATGAAAAGTTACTTAGACAAAGATAGGTGTATGCATTTTTTGAAGGGAAGGAAGTTATGGTTTACAGACACTACGCTACAATTGCCATTTTTTAAACGTTCGAAACGCGCTTTGACACATTATTTAATGAAAAGGGTTTGTTACTGTCATAGACAAACAATCAAATTATGTACTGAGAGTTTCGTTGGTAATATTTGGTTGACAAATGTGATAGTGAAATTAACAGTCACACGTTTTTTTTTATTTATGCTACTTAGCGTTGGGCTTCCCCTATTCCACCGAGCAAATGTAGAAATTAATAAACGACCGCAAAAGTGGACAAGCAATTATGAAATCAAGCAAAATGTTTTTTCGAAAACGTGAAGCAGGGTTTTGTGCAGAGTATAAAATATGTATAGACCTCAGAATACAGAAAGTAAACAGAAGCCGTGATAGCGCCTAATACTGAAGCATCAAAAACTACTCCTAAATAGAGTAGTTTGACGCGCAGTCGATCAGTTACTATGGGGACGTCATAACGACTACATTGTATTTACCGGTGTCAAATTAAATTATGCAGTTTTGTGTCGTTCGAACCTATAAAAATGCAGCGGGGCTAAAAACAAAACAGAATGGGATCACATTTCACGTTTAAGTAGCACATTCAGTTAACGTCTTATTTAATTAATCAATAAATTGTTCAGTTTGTAATTGTCATAGGGAATCTTAGAATAAGTACTAATACTTATTCTAAGTAGGGAATGATGCGTTCATATTGTTAGTGTTGTCAGTATAAGAGTTTTGATTTTCCCTTCTTTTTATTACCAACTGAGGGCTTAAATTAAACGTTTTTTATCTAAAACGTGTTTTATTCCTATTAGACCTTCTCTATTTCTTGAGATTATCAGGTACAGTCAGCGTCAAATAGGTATATCGCGACGAACAAACTGTTCATCATTACCTAAACAGCTAAAGAAATTAAACTTTATCTAAATGGGATTCTTGTCAGAATGCCAGTTGACCTGTCCTACGTTCATTCTGAAACGCCCCTTGTTTCATTGACATAATTATACAGGGTGTAAACGAATTCGCGTAATTCCTGCAAACCACATAATCTATTAATGGTATAGATTAACCCCGCACGGGATTTAAGGTTACAGCTCATTAGAACCACGCGGCACCCGACCCGCACCGCCTCATCGCTCGGCGTCCACTCGTTGTCAGCAGGTGGTCCACGGGTGGACGCCGCGTTATCACTAGTAAACGTCGCGATCGCGCTGGTCAACCAGAGGACCTCGCGTGGTCATCGAGTGGACATCGCGTGGTCAACCAGTGGACCTCACGTAGTCAACGAGTGGAAATCGCGGGGTCCACGAATTTCCGAGTAGTCTGCCAGGGATCTGGTACATTTACGCGAAAGACACTTGCGCGATTCCCTTTGCGCGACTACACATTATGCGTGAATGGAGTTTTGCGCGACTAGATATTTCCGCGACTAGACACTTGCGCGACTGGACGTTTCCGCGACTAGACACTTGCGCGACTGGACGTTTCCGCGAATAGACTGTTACGCAAATCCAGTTGCTGAATTACTGAATTTTCCGCGAAAGACATTGCGCGTATACACTTCCGCAAAAGGACATTTGCGCGATAATTATTTCGCAAAGGACATTGGGCAAAATCCGAGAAACGAGATTCCATACCATCACGCCTGTATTCTTCGAAGGGTAGGACAGAGGTGTATACTAAGTATGTCTAATATAAACCCATTAATCACTACGTTCATAAAGGCTAGTTTAAGTTGGTTAAAGTTATATTATCTCACACGTTTCCACTCCAGAGGGTGGGGGAGGTCAAAATCAAAATCCAAGATGGCGACTGTGAAATGTTACAAAATATGCGTTATGGGTGTCGTTTCCGCGGTTTTCGGGAGCGCTGAAGATGAAAATCAGGTCAAAGTAGAAATCCAAGATGGCGGCTGCAAAATTTTACAAAACATGCGTCATGGGTGTCGTTTCCGTGGTTTTCGGGGGTGCTGATGATGAAAATGAGGTCAACGTCAAAATCCAAGATGGCGGTTGTGAAATTTTACAAAATATACGCCATGTATGTCGTGTCCGTGGTTTTGGGGGCGCTGATGACGAAAATGAGGTCGAAGTAAAAATCCAAGATGGTGGTTGCGAAATTTTACAAAATATGCGTCATGGGTTTCGAGTCCGTGGTTTTCGGGGGCGCTGATGACGAAAATGAGGTCGAAGTAAAAATCCAAGATGGCTGTTGCGAAATTTTACAAAATATGCGTCATGGGTTTCGAGTCCGTGGTTTTCGGGGGCGCTGATGACGAAAATGAGGTCGAAGTCAAAATCCAAGATGGCGGCTGTGAAATTTTACAAAATAAGCGTCATGGGTGTCGTTTCCATAGTTTCCGGGGGTGCTGATGACGAAAATGAGCTCAAAATCAAAATCCGAGATGGCGGCTGCGAAATTTTACAAAATAAGTATGCGTCATGGGCAAAATCTTACAGCCGTCATCTTGGATATTGACTTCGACCTCATTTTCGTCACCAGCGCCCCTGAAAACCACGGAAACGACACCCATGACGCATATTTTGTAGAATTTCACATCCACGTTACTTAGTTGATGTATTGAGCGCACATCCATACAAATTCATATAAAGAATACGAATCGCACGAGGCGAGGCAGTGCGGGTCGGGTGCCGGGTGGGTCTAATGAGCTGTAACCTTTAGATTCAATAAAATTTTCAAAAAAAAAAAACCTTTTTTTATTTCATTGAAAATTTCGATGCCATGCACAAATTAATGAAGGCACGGCAACACAGCTGACGGGCACGACTAGCCTGATATCGCTCCACGCAGTCAGTTAACTTGGAACGCTAAAATTACTCAGATACAGAATACCATGGTTCATTTTTTGAAAACTTTTTTTTTATTCTGAAAAAATCCCATGCATGGTCAATCAGTGTCAGATCACGCGGTTTGAAGGAATTACATGAATTCGTTAACACCCTGTAGTTTTGTTCGGATCATTTTGAACAGTCTGTTCGTCCCTATATATTTGACGCTGACTGTACCTACTCAGATATAAAATATTGCCTTTATAGAAAAGCACAATTTTGATTTTATTAGTATATCTTACCTCCAATACTCAACGTGTTCCCCAAAAACGGGTAAACAATGTCTGAGCTAGCAACATTACGCGGGTGGGAAGTGAGACGGGCGCGGGACGCATGCTTTGATTTTGGACACAGCGTACGGCTTGCAATTACTGTTGAAGGCGGATTCTGTTTCTTTCTGTATTCTGAGGTATAGACTAGATAGGGATACAATGTAGAGTGCGCGCAAGATAACTCTGCGCGTGATTGAGGGCGTGCTAAACGTTTCCATGATCGCAAAGTTCAAATTACTGCTTTTTAAGCTTAACTTTTTTATCGCTAAACATAATTTTCCCGTTAAATATTCCTACAATCAGGTAGTTCTACTATCAAAATTGATAAAACGGCACACACTTTGGTGGACCGTGATTAGTTCCGATTTCGGCCGCGCGCAGACTTATCTTGCGCGCACTCTATATGTCAAGGATCTCCTAGTTAGTCTGTGGTACTACTTATATCGTCTGTGGTTATAAAGTTGTTGTCAAATTCGTTGTCATAGTTACGAGTTACGGAAGAAAAATACGATAATTTGTGTACATTTTGTAAATAGTGACCAAACAACATACGATAATTTTCCAGTGATTTTCTTAGACTTTTATTAATGTAAGTTAAAACATAATACCTTAAATTATACTTTTTTATGTTAAATCAGCTCGTTTTCAAAACCCCGACTATATTTTAGGTTAGAATTACGAAATGATAAATCATGTTGATAACATTAAATACAAAGTAATTTTATGAATTGTAGCGCTTTATTGTTATAGCGGTTGCAAGTGTACCTACCAAGGGAGGGCCTGGTTTTAATTTACAGGTTAGACGAAGTGTACCTACTATTTTTTCTGTCTGAAGATTCCCAATAACGGTTGAAGGATAGGATTCATGCTGAACCTATAGGCTTGATCCCCGGGTATCCATGTGGCGATAACTGTTGTGATGTTGATAACAATAAACAAACAGGAAAATGAAGAAAACAAGATTGACTGTTTTTTTTATTCAGTGTTAAAAACATATCTTAAATTAACAGCACAATTATAACATCTAACTTTGGTCAGTAAAAACACATAAAAACATCATTTGTATTAAATAAATAAAAAACTTCATTTTAGTTCATAACTGAACATAGATAATCATACAATAAAAACACATTTACAAACAAATTTAATAAATAGGTACCATTGCTAATGCCCACAACATTTAAATTAAAAATATTTTATTTTCTTAAAAGAAGTGTCTACACAATACTGTAATTGCCCATAGCTAACATACAACGCCTAAGATCCTGAACACAATCATAGTAAGAGCGATATGGAGGCGACAATGTCTCGTCATACAGTTTCAGTACTGCTACAAACTTCTTCATTGCTTCTCCGTATTGACCACTCTCCATCGCTGCACGGCCAAGACGATACATCATTTCAGTGTCCTAAAAAAAGAAAAGAACAATCATCGTTACTATTCCTTAATAATAATTTAAATGTGAAAGTAACTCTTGTCTGTCTGTTTATTACTTCTTCACAACTAAACAACAGAACGAATTTTGATGAAATGTGGTACAGAGTTAGTTTGGAACCCTGAGAAGGACATAGACTACTTTCATCCCGAAAAACTCGGAGTATGCGATAAACAACATCCAAGCGGGCGAAGCAGCAGGCAAACTCTAGTACATTATAATGAATAGTTTTTTGTTGTCACAGCCATTTTAGGCCTAGTATTATGGTTTAATTATATGAGCAGCGAATTTTAAAGAAGCATTTCAATTAAAATCAAGGTGTAAGGCTATTAATTGGTTTAGTTGAAACCAAGTTGTATGTGATCTATTTATTTACTATACAAAACAATATTCTTCTATCTTCATTCTTTTCAGATAACTCTAACGCTGACAACTTCTTAACTCATCATGGCAGATGATGAAGAAGGTAAAGTATTTCTGTTTCTGTAGTATTTTTATTTTATTTATATTCTTTGATTTGGTTACGTTTGACCCTAGTCGTACCGGATGGTAAGCCCAGACAAGGTTTAAGATTGAGCACACAAATCCAAGTAACAGTTATAGACGGATTCTCATATACTTCTCTGGCTCTACACGACATACGACATACACACAAGGAAACAAAGTAAACTGCTTGGCGCAGGACTTAAATGTGACAGTGAAAGCTACCAAGGCGGACCATAAAAATCCTACCACCAAGCATGCTGGGTTTTGTTGAATTTTCAACACGCGTCTATTCCCAGCGTTTGGTGAGGAAGTTTTATATTCTAGCACACGGTATATGAAATATTCTATGTTTTTTTCAAAGCAGCCACTTACAAATTGTTGAGCATCCAGTGGAATACCTATTCACATTGACATATTACCTGGGTTTTCTGTTAAAATACATGTTCCTATGCGTAAATGTTTTATGCGCTTGCAAGTTTTATTGTGCATGTTATTGCACTCCATTGCTTCTTTAGTTCGTAAAACTGGCAGAAGTCAACTTGATGTGGTTGCAGTTAAAATTTGCTAGTGAATATGACTGTTTATAAAATCTGATAATTCTAAATGCACATTGACATTGTATGTTAAAAAAAGATTGTATGACCGTGCTGTTATTGAACATAATAAAATCTAATCCTTATCTAATTTATGTTTCAGATATCGAAGAAGAGACTCAAGAACCACAATTAGAGCAGCTTGATGTAGATGCAGAGATACTGCTGACTCCAACTGAAGAGAAGGCTCTAGCACCTTCTAAATACGAAGTGAGACCTGGACTTGGTGAAAAGTATGTTCTTTTATTCAATTTTTTTGATTAACTTTGCTCCATACCATGAACCACTATGATGTAGTCCATACAAATATCCGTGTGGGAATCGAACCAGGCCTAAACTTACGACACACACAATAGGGTATTTGACTGAAAAAATCTAATTAGTCCGTCAGTTAGATTAGTAAAAAATATTTGACCCGTATTTTTTCTTTTGTTACGTAAACCAAAATTGACGAAGTAAAGTAAGTAAAAAGTAAAAAGATTTTTATTTCATCTAACATTGCGTACATAACATAAATTAAGGCAACCCCAGTAAGTTACAAAAGCACTTGTGTTGGGGCTGTCTCGTTTCTTCCCTTACAAACCAAGATTACAATGTTGAGACTATAACCACAAATATATGAAAAAAAAAAAAAAAAAAAAAAAAAAAAAAAAAAAAAAAAAAATATATATGCAAAAAGATACGACACTTTTAAAATTGGCAAAACGTCACAAACTAGTACAATTTTTACTTGCTTCTGACGTCACAAGCCCCCCACTCTCGAGTTTTGATGCGTTATATCTTTCAAAATATTCATATTATATTTAACAAAAGAAAAAATACGTGTCCATTATTTTTCAAAACTAACTGGCGGACTAATTAGATTTGCAATTTATTGATGCTGTCAACATGCCTATTAACTAATCAACCCAGCTTATCGCAGTCCACTGCTGGACACAAGCCTCTCCCAAGTAGCAAAGGCGCCTTCGTTAGGTGGTACTTGGAACAAAAAATGTAACGCGCTTGTTGTCATACTTGCGGTATCTAATAATATACAAGGTTAGTCGGAAAGGGGGTACTAAACCGAGGGCCACTTAATCTGTGTAGTACTGTAATTATAGACACAATAAATAAACAATGGCACTGACGATCCGGGTCGTCGCGTGGGACGATACCGGTTAAAGTATCGCTCTGGTGACGGTTTTAAAGCAAGTGTTAAAATTCCATATTTTTTATTTCCATGTAAAATTATTTTCATTTTACTTTTTTCAAAAATTCTTCATCCCCTTTCCATCCGCTTTAATTACGAATTAAGAAAATGGAGCTTCTAATTCGTGACCCCAAATATGACTTTAAATGTAAACACAGCTAATCATAGCTGAAGATAGATAGATTTTAGCGTATGTTTATGAAATCTTTGAACAGCTATTTCGCTTAAACAATTGACTTTTGGGGAAAGTGGTAGAATAAAAGTTACTCTTTATTATGGGTACTTTAACACCCTTTAGGATTAGCACCCCCTTTCTGACTAAAGTTTTATAATAATTTATAGTACTGTCTACGAGACAGAAGTTTAGCGCTTGACCAGGGGTCTCCAATACCGGCACGCGAGCACCACCAATCCGTACCGCGGTAGTGGGTAGTAGTGCTCATCAAAACTACAGTATGTCGGCATAAAGAACTAGCTAGGCCTTGACCCCTTGGGACTTAGTAGAGGAGTCACTGTGGCCCTTAGGCTAAAAAGTTTGGGAGATCCCTATGCTAAACGATAATGGGCAGACAATACAATGAACTTCCCATGTGTCAGGTTTCAAGCGGCCAACGTAAGGGACATCATTCAGTCGACGATGCAAGAACAGCTAATGGGGCGACAGTACCGGTCGGACCTGGCGCCGCGCTGGGCCAAGGTCATCGCCAACGGTATAAGGCAGAGAGTACAGTTACTTGATATGAAGAGGTACATGTTGTACGATTATTTGCCCTTTGTTATTCAGCAACCAACCTCAACGTTCTTGGGAAGGTTTTGTAAAATACCATATTTGCCTTGTCTTGCCCGCCTAAGATTAGGTTATCCCATTCGGTTGTCATAAAAATCTATTAGAATGAGAAGAAATAAAAATGACTGCCTCGTTGGTCTAGTGGTCGCAAGCGCGACTGCTGAGCGTTGAGGCACAGATTCACTAATAATTCCTTACGGAAGTTGAGGTCGATGGGTTCGATCCCCAGTTTTCCCGGTCGGCCAAAGTGTTATTAGGTTTTTCCGTGTGGAATTTCTAAGTAGCAGCCAAGAGTCTGGATTTGTGCCCGGTTGATGCCAGGATCGCCCTCTATTATATGGGACTTAAACATAATGGCGAAATGAGGGTGTATTATAAACCTCTGCCGACCACTTTTGGGAATACAGGCTTGATGTTATGTTATGTAAAAGGCATATTATTTTGCTTTATTAATTGCGTTGCGTTGGTGCGATTCTTGGTTTACGCAAAATTATAGCTAACTTTTTCTGTTAGCAATCCCCATTGCAAGGACCCTCGCAAACTGCCAATTTGATAAACGTCACAAGACTTTTGTTTGTACAATAAACACGACGTTTTAACAGGTTTTCTATACAAAATCTGTTTATGATTAGTTTTTGTTTACTGACGTGCATTTTGGACCCAAACAGAACCCTTAATCATATGAATATGATGATCAAAATATGTACTTTCTTTCAGGTATAAAATCATAGTACAATCAACAATAATAGAAATGAAGGGTGAAGGTGTGAAGTGCGCTCAGAGGTGCATATGGGACCCTGAGACTGACGACTACGCGGGCGATCAGTATAGGAACGAGACTATATTCTGTTATTCCATTGTCTATGGCATTTACATGTACTGAGCTAGATAAATTATGTTTAGGGATGAGTTATTAAAGCAATTTTATTACTACACGTCGCGCGTCAAGTTGGTAAAAGATGATGGTCGATATGTTTGTTTAAATATTTACTCAAAACACATTTTAATAGGTCTGCCAATGCGCTTCTTTGGTGCTTATTTTTTGATCCGCAAAGAAGTTCTTAAAACGGTGTATTTTAAGAAATAAAAGATCTAAGACCGTTATAATATCGCCGAGTACAAGTCTTAATTTGGGCTTGGGGAAGGCCTATGTCCAGCAGTGGACGTCTTTCAGCTGAATGATGATGAAGTATTAAAACTTGGTGCGCACGCGGGTTAGTAAGACACAGCTGGGAGTAGAGAGAGCTGGCGGGGAATTAGGAATACCTACCTAAAATATACAAATGTTGACTTATATTAGCTGTTGTATTACTGCTGACTGCACATTGTGTCTATTATGTACAGTCAACATCAAACTGAACGATGATTGTACAAAGTTTAATAAGTGTTTTATCATTGTAAACAATTTTTTTTATTGTATTATTTCGTATACAAAAGAATAGGGTGCCTGTGTTTTGGCCAAAGTATTTTAGATCGAATTTTATTACGCCGATAACGATTCACCGTCTTCTCGTTCTCCCTAATTAGATTTCGCCGAATGATTATTATTAATCACCATGATTGGATGGCCAAAAAATCATTCACAAATTTTGTTTTAGTCAAATACTTATTTGGCTATTGTTTAATTTTGTCACACAACAGAATGTAATGTTAATCCGACTCAGCGCATCCCGACTACACGTGGTCACTCTGTCCTACCCCTAGAGTGTTATTTAAAAGCGAGTCTTCTGGCGGAGCAAACCCAGAAATACTTGTATGCTTGCTTGCTTTCTTGCTTGCATGATGTAAAAATGAGCCATCTAACAAGTGTAAAGTGGCCAATAATGCAGTTGACTAATGAAACAGTGGCCAGTAGACTAGTCGGCGTAACAAAAAAATAGGGGCTTTAATCGTTCGGCGTGTTAATTATTCAGCGAAATGAAAAGTGGCGAAAGGTCAGCCAGATAAGAATCGGCTAAAGATATTTCGATATTCCAACTGAGAACCAAAATAATGTAATAGACAACATACAAGTATTATTAAAATTTTCAAATAATTATTATATGCACTGAATTTAAAGTTTCAAAAAAGTCATCAATTTTTGCGGTTAACTGTACCTACATTCTAGTTTTAGTTGAAACTAAGTTATTTGTCTTTAATCATGTAATAATATTTAACATACTGCCATATGTATTGTCGTATAATAAACATTAGTGCCTTTATAATTTTAGAGCTTTATCGTTTTAAGCACCTGGTTATACAGGGTGTAAATGAATTCATGTAATTTTTAAAACCACATGATCTATTACTGGTATAGATTAACCTGATTAGCGAAGCACCGGAAATTACTTGATTAAAAAAATAATAAATTTGTTTCTTTCTTGTTTTGCGTAAGTGTTAATTGCTCGTATTTAAACCACCTGATGAGGATTAAATAAAAAGAAACAAAAAAAAAATTGCTAAAAAATGACATTATGTGATAGAACATTTTGATGCTACTCATCTATACATATATCTATACATATAATAAAACAGTAAAAAAACTGTGTCTGTACATTGAATATATTTAAAAAAAAATGATTGAGGGAGGTTTAGAAACAGTAATAGAGCACGAATCCAAAAAAAAAAGTCTGTCTGTTTGTCTGTTTGTTTGTACACGCTAATCTTCGGAACTACTGGACGGAATTGAATGTTTTTTATTTTTTTGTATAGGTATTAAGTCTAGGCAACATATAGGCTATAATTAATCTTGGAAACTTGAACACCTGATGCAGAACCGCAACAGACCAGCTAAACTATAAGAGCTACAAATATGGTACCATAGCAAAAATTGTTCCACGTGATGAGCATTTTCTGCTGAGAGAATAAATTTGAAGATCTGGAACACCTGATGTGGAACTCCAAGAGCCCAGCTACACTATAACATATATAGGAATGACGTCTTAGCAAAAGTTGTTTAGCCCGATGAGCACTCTCTGTTGACGTATAAAAATTGAAGATCTGGAACACCTGTTGTGGAATTCCAAGGGCTCAGCTACACTATAACATATATAGGAACGACGTTTTAGCAAAAGTTGTTTAATCTGATAAGCACTCTCTGTTGACTTATATAAATCGAAGATCTGGAACATCTGTTGTGGAACTCCAAGAGCCCAGCTACACCATAACACATATAGGAAAGACGTCTTAGCAAAAGTTGTTCGGTCTGATGGGCATTTCCTGTAGACTTATAAAAATCGAAGATCAGAAACATCTGATGTGGAAATCAAAGCTATCACTAATTTCACTGTATAATTATAAAATAACAACAACTGGGAGTACCTCCACGCGGTGAAGGCGGTAACAGTTTAGGACTAATTTTCGATGACGATGGTATATCATTGAACATTTGACTCTACTGGCCAAAACTCCCACTTATGTTTTTATTTTATCGATGAAATATGCCTTCGGGCTTATGTTATTGCAGTATTTAATTTCCTTTTCCATTTATCTTCGTGAAACGGTAGCCTACCCGGTAAGGCAAGGGAGCAGTCACTTAGATTTTAATTTATCAGTTATCTTCACAATAAAACTATAACCACAGTCTACCTATATCTTACTCCTTACAGTCGGTCAACGTAGAACATTGTCGCAGAGCAATCGAGCAGGGGGTTGCGGGGTGAAGGAGCGGAGGTTATGTCCCGAGTAGCCATACTGCATACTTGGGACATAACCTCCTCCCCTACATAATTTTGACATTTCATAGGACCTGTCAAATGTATGGGCGTTGACGCACTGTATGTAGTAAGTAGGTACACTGTGCTACAACCATGCCTAGAAAGAGGTCAAATCTTTCCCAATGTTCCAAAGGAGCTAAAAGGTTGAGGATCATAAGATCCCAAGAATGTACCGAAGAGCGTCAGGAGAGACTTGATGCTGTTCGAGAACATCAGGCTGCAAGTCGCTCCGTAGAAACCTCTTCGGATCGCAAAGCACGCCTGCGTTCTCAGTGTATTTAGGCATCTACATCCAGATCTCTAGAGACCAGTAAAGAATATGATGCGCGACTGACCGCTGATCGTGAACGTCATGCATTGTCTCGCGAGTCGGAGACGTTCACGGAAAGAGAATTACGCTTGAGTTCTTAGCGTATATACACATCGACTTCGAGGTCTCTAGAAATAAGTGCGGAACGTGATGCGCGACTGACTGCTGATCGTGAACGTCGTGCATTGTCTCGTGAGTCGGAGACGTTCACGGATAGAGAATTACGCTTGAGTTCTCAGCGTATACACACATCGACTTCGAGGTCTCTAGAGACAAGTGCGGAACGTGATGCGCGACTGACCGCTGATCGTGAACGTCATGCATTGTCTCGCGAGTCGGAGACGTTCACGGAAAGAGAATTACGCTTGAGTTCTCAGCGTATATGCACATCGACTTCGAGGTCTCTAGAGATAAGTGCGGAACGTGATGCGTGACTGACTGATCGTGAACGTCGTGCATTATCTCGCGAGTCGGAGACGTTCACGGATAGAGAATTACGCTTGAGTTCTCAGCGTATACACACATCGACTTCGAGGTCTCTACAGACAAGTGCGGAACGTGATGCGCGACTGACCGCTGATCGTGAACGTCATGCATTGTCTCGCGAGTCGGAAACGTTCACGGAAAGAGAATTACGCTTGAGTTCTCAGCGTATATACACATCGACTTCGAGGTCTCTACAGACAAGTGCGGAACGTGATGCGCGACTGACCGCTGATCGTGCAAGTCATGCATTGTCTCGCGAATCGGAGTCGTTCACGGAAAGAGAATTACGCTTGAGTTCTCAGCGTATCTACGCATCGACTTCTAGGTCTCTAGAGACAAGTGGGGAACGTGATGCGCGACTGACCGCTGATCGTGAACGTCACGCATTGTCTCGCGAGTCGGAGACGTTCACGGATAGAGAAGTTGCTTTTTCAAGGGTCAGCAACGCTTCCGGTCTTTATATATTAACTCCTGAAGGAAAACCCCCAAATAAAGTTAATAAATAATTTTTTTAAAGTTACTTGCAATATTATTGTTAATTCAGTGTACCCTTGGGATCCGCTGCGGGATTACGGGAAAAAAAGTTTTTTTGTTGTATAGGTATTAAGTCTGGGCAACATAAAGGCTATAATTTATTTTGGAAAATGGAACACCTGATGCAGAACCGCAACAGACCAGCTAAAGTATAAGAGATATAAAAATGGTGCCATAGCAAAAATTATTCCACGTGAAGAGCATTTTCTGCTGTGAGAATAAATTTGAAGATCTGGAACACCTGTTGTGGAACTCCAAAGCTCAGCGACACTATAACATATAGGAATGACGTCTTAGCAAAAGTTGTTTAGTCTGATGGGCATTTCCTGTTGACTTACAAAAATGAAAGATCTGGAACGTCTCGAATCGTCTCGCGCATCCCGTTGTTTTCCCGTCCCCGGGCTCTTAGAATTCGACATCAGACGTTTCAGATCTTCGATTTGGACGACCCCGTTGTCGCTGGCATAAGCAACAGGATCCGCGTACGAAGTCGCGGGCAGAAGCTAGTTATTGAATAAAAGCACGGTGATGCAGCTGGCGGGCACAACTAGCGCAATAGTGCTCCGCGCAGTCAGTATCTCGAGGCGCCAAACTGACTCACGTTAAGAACTTTTTTTTTGATTCTGTAAAAATCTCATGCCGGGTCAATCTGTGCCACCAGTAGACCACGAGGTTTGAAGGAATGTAAGAAAACAAAAAGGAAAATATGAATTTAGATACACCTGTATAAATAAGATAAGCTTTGAAGCTAAGATACAATGAATTAAACTGTGGCTGTTAAATTTGAACAATATTATGTAAGTAGGTAGTACTTATAATAAATAAATGTTCTCAATATTAATACTGTTGTTCATCTTTTCGTTTCGATTTATCTTTTACATGAGTACTTTCTCAGCTGAGAGATGTGCTCCTGGGGGGTTACCATGATCTCTTAGAGCAGGAATGTTTTAATATCATTGCGAGAGCGGGTAAGAGATGGCGCTAGAGAGTTGTCTAGCGCTATCACTTTCCCACTCTCGGAATAATATTAAAACATTCCTGCTCTAAGAGATCATGGTAAGCCCCCTTGTCCTCGACGGCCGATGGAACTTTGGGCCTCACTTTCGGCAGCTGATGCCAAAATTGATGGGCACCGCGGCTGCGTTGTCGCGGCTGCTGCCCAATCTGGGGGGGCCCAACGCCTCCTGCCGGAGGCTCTACGCGGGGATCGTACGGTCCATGGCCCTATATGGGGCGCCAATATGGGCAGACACCCTGACGGCCCGCAATGTCGCAATCCTGCGGAGACCGCAGCGGGCGATGGCCGTCAGGGTGATAAGGGGGTACCGTACGATCTCCTTCGAAGCGGGGAGCCTCTTAGCCGGATCGATGCCCTGGGATCTGGAGGCGAGGGCCCTCGCGCTGAGATATCGTCAGCGCGAGGAGGCGCCTGAGCGGAGTGAGCTCCGCCAGATCCTAGTGGCCGAGTGGAGAGAACGACTTGCGCAACCCAGCGCAGGGCACGCCGCAATAGCGGCTGTAAGACCCGTTATGGAGGAGTGGCTGGAGAGGCGGCATGGCGCCCTCAGCTTCCGGCTGACGCAGGTGCTCTCGGTACATGGATGTTTCGGGAAGTACCTGTGTCGTATAGGCCGTGAGCAGACGCCCGGATGTCACCACTGCGACGACTGCCCTGAGGACACGGAGCTGCACACGCTGCAGGCGTGCCCTGCGTGGGCGACGCAGCGCCGTGAACTAGTGGCGGCAGTCGGTGGTGACCTCTCGCTTCCGGCCGTGGTTCTGTCCATGGTCGGGAGCGAGAGTGCGTGGGAAGCCGTCACCACCTCCTTTTGCGAGGTGGTGATGGCAACCAAGGAGGGAGCGGAGAGGGAGAGAGAGGCGACGGCCACTCTCCCTTCCCGCGCCAGACGCACCGGGCGCCGCCGGAGGGCGCGCGACGATCTCCGGCCACCCTAGTGTGTGGCCTGCGGGCGACGGGTTAGGGGACCCGTCGCCCGAACAGTAACAGGCCCGAGAAGGCGGCGCGCATTGTTCCGTGCGCGCCTCTCAGGAGGACGTGGGGCAAGGCCCCACGTCCTGACACGGACACGGACCGAGGCCTGCCGGGGTTGCGGCGCATGCAGCTGCGAATCCCGTGACCCCGGCCAAGGGTCAGGAGAAGGAACACCGTGGGTTTTTAGCCGGTAAGAGTCCGGCATAACCCTTCGCCATCCCCGGGCGAAGGGTATCCATGAGGATTTTCCCACGACAAAAAAAAAAAAAAAAAATAGTAAGCCCCCTGAGCTGCAAATGAGCAACTTTTTGCATCTAAAAACTACCCATCCTTTTTCGAATAATTGCTGACTAATGTATTTCTAGTCCTTATTCGTCTACCGTAATTACTATGTGTTTACTATGTATGAATAAAGGAATGATATCGTCACGGAATATTCATAAAGTTTTCAAGTAAGTTTGTTCAAACAATTTTCACTTAATTTGCACATAGTGTACCTACCAAAATATGCTCTAATATTGTACATCAAGTTATATCACATCTGTTTATTGAATCATTTTCATGTCCACTCTAATTATTTATGTTATTTCATACACGGATGCCTACAGATCTGTTTGTTGTACTTACTAATTTTGTTCGTCTATTTACTTTAGTAAGGTAATTTTTGAATATATAATATTTCTGACTGTTGAATATGTTTGTTTGACTATTTTCCTCATATTTATTCGAGTAGGTACAGTAAAACCAAAGGAGTGGTTCAGCAGTGTATTTAAGTACCTACCTACAGTAGTAACTGTTTATAGCCTAGCTTCCCGAAATACGAAACTTACCTTCTCGCTTTGCACTTGCCTAAGGCTGGCGGCCGGTAGATGCCGCACAAAACCACCTAGAGCACCGCATGCCCCCCCCCCCCCCCCCATGCGGTGCTGGGCTTATAACGCCGTATTTAGTGAAACATGATTTTCGCCTAGATCTGAGTTGTAATCCCCGCGATTACAACTCAGATCTAGATCTATCAATCACCCTCTGTAGGAGGGCGCCAAACAAAGCACCCCGTTGCTAGTATCGACCTCCGCCGGGTCTCCACCAGCTAACTGGGGGTCTCACCTGGTTGGAGTCTGGTCGCACGGATGACCACATCAGGCGCCCTTACAGACACACCTACGACAACCACACACTTGCCCGCGGAATGAATTTCCACGGCCTAGGTTTTAAGCGCAATACTCGCGCCGCTATGACCTACCCGTATTTACGGGTCGCGATCGCAATCACTGTGAGGGGGCCATCGCCCCGATCCCGTTTCCTCGCCGTGTATTCCCAGAGGTTCCGTTGAAGTTGTTCCATGATGAAACTACTGGCTTTTTTTTTCCCAGTGGTTCCATTAACTGGACTAATGGGATTTTCATTCCCAGAGAAATGGGAATTTAATTACCCAAAAGCTCGATAACTAATTCTCTATCATACTCTAACGACGATTTTCGAATTTTTTTTGCTAGGTTTATATACTTACGTGTTTTTTTGCAAAAAATAAACAATAAAATTCAAACAAATCCGGGTCAACAACGTAGTTAAAAATGTCACTGAACCTCTGGGAAAGAAAAACCCAGTAGTTCCATCATGGAACAACTTCAACGGAACCTCTGGAATACACGTTCCTCGCGCACCTTGCGGAGCGCGGAGACGACCATGGACATATTTCGTTTCATATTGCTAATCATAACTGCAATTGGGCTGCACATCCAGTCGGCAGTTGTCACGCAGTTGTACTGACTACATCCTAATTGCTTTCAAGCTGCATTTGGCAGTTGCATATACATTTACGACTGGACATGCAGTTCAGTTGTAGTTATGATTTCAATTGAAACGAAATATGTTTCACCAAACGCGGCGTTGAGTTCCACAGAGCGTTTCAATGGAGTGTGCGGATCGCAAAGATCTGTATCTGTATAAAATGTTATGTCAACTTACTTGCAAAGCCTTCAACCCTTTCAGTATGTTGGTATACTGTTGACAGAGGCCGCACTGCACCATGAACTCCTTGCTGTCGTATGGCACTGCAACCACGTTGGGGCAAGGACGGTCTGAATCACACCTGTAAACGATGACAGACAGTTATTTAATTTTCTTTCTTTGCCTTTAATTTTTACAGTTCTATCTGGTAGTCTTGTCCCACAGAAATCTAAAAAGGTACCTTGTCGCTGCGTGAAAAATATCTACTGGTATTATAGGAAGCTGATCTCAAAGTTGGGAAAGGCTAATATGAGTGATTTATTAAAGTTTTTTTTTTTTTTTTTAAAGAAAACGTTGCCCCACACTAAGATTTCTCTTGTATCGTGGGAACAACCATCTGTAGGCCATACAAATTTTTGTTCCGTGTGGGAATCGAACCCACGACCCGTAGCGCAGAAGCCAATCGCTTAGCCACTGCACCAAACGTGTCGTCTCACCAAATGTTACCCTCCCTGATGTGTATTTCTGTAAAAAAAACCTTTTCCACCAAACCTTAAGCCTTCTTCTATCGTATCGGCAAGAGCTATACGAGAATAGGTCTTGCCGTGGTGAAAAGATTAGCCAGTCAGCAAGGTTGGTAGCAGGGCTGACTGCCCAGGGTGCGCCGGACGGACATAAGTATCGACCAAACCTTAAGTTATGTTCCGAAACTCAACGTTAGGCCGGGAAAAAATGACAGAGCTTGTGAGTTTGTGACCGTTCAGTTTTTTTTTTCATATTTGTATTCTTTTTTTAAAAAAAAGAAACTCATTTTGTCATTAGATTTATGAGGCTAAGTTTTATTCATGGTAAATTTTAAACTAGAAAAGACGAAAGGAAAAAAAAACTGCACGACGTTTCCAGTTTAATGTTGAGTTTCGGGCTTTCGGGACATCCAGTACAAGGTATGCGCAAGGTTGACCAACATTCATAGTGCAGCAGTAGGGTTGTTGAACTGGTGGTTGGTGAGGAGCTAGCAACCTCTCGGTAGTCACTGGAATAGGTACTTCAGCAACGTCGCTTGAATAAATAAATTATAGCTTTCAAATCTAGATTCAAATCAAACGCAAAAAGTTGACGCATTTTTTAGTTTGCCAGGGTTTACGCTACTCACAGCTAGATGGCGACACTGACCACAATCAACTTAGGAAAGTTATTTTGTAAATCACACGAAGACTTCACTTTTGTTTTTGTACTCACTTGAATCTCATATAATTCTCGTTCATTTCTTCATATAGCGGCCACTTGTGTTCACACGGTGTGCAGTTGCAATCGAACCAGTACTGCTCCTTCAGGTCTGCCCGTCTCTTTTCCCTTGGAACAGTCGTGAAGATAGGACCGTAGTTCTCAGAGACTTCGTCACCTTTCTTGATGTTCTTCACTGCGCGTACCACGATGTTATTGCCGCAGAAATATCTATAATATAGGATTGAGTGTTAGTTGGCGAAATCATAACTATCTACTAAATCTAATAAATTTAATTTTGAGGAAAAATACATAATACCAAAGAACTTGACTTTCTTGTTGGTCTAGTGGTCGCAAGCGCCGAGCGTGAGATCCTGGGTTCGATCCCCAGTCGGGCAAAGTGTTAATGGTTTTTTTTGTGTGGAATTTCTCAGTAGCAGTCTGGAGTCTGGATTTGTGCCGGTTGATGGTAATAATAGGGTCGCTCGCCCCATATTACATAAGACGGGTGTACTACTCGTATACACCTCTACTATTCCGTGATGTTTGTAATGTGATAATATACCAAAAAAAGCTATTTTATTTGTCTTACAGTCAGCATAACAAGTATGCTTATAAAGTTTTTTTTTTATTGATATTCCATTTGTTTTGAATAAAATAAAGATATTAAATCAAAATAACCACTGCTATAATTTCATTAAGTTTGCTATAGTTGTTTTTTTACCAAAATATAGTTGTTTGTTCAATCCCGGGATTCCCGGTTTCCCGGGAATCCCAGGATTACTTATTTATTCAGAAAGGAATGTCCATATTATTCTTTCATGGGAAGAAGTTTAGGTAATAAGCGCCCGATTATCCGATCACTGATGATGAAGTTACCTACATTTATTTCATTACAGAAAGAAAGATTTTTCAATTAGAATCAAAATCAGCTTACCTCACAACACCAGGGTCACAAGAATGATTGAACAGAGCAAGAGTTGGAAAAACAGCTCCCGCCAAAAACACCGACTTTCCCTCATGCTTAATGACGTTCTTATCCACCTTGGGTTTCGGACATTGCAGCTCAAACACTTCGTGAGCATTAAACTTTAGGATCTGTAGATTCTTCAATATAAGACCACCAATGAGAGCCACATCTTCCTTATATTTCTCGTCTACTGCCATAGTCTTTAGCTCATCAATTTCGATAGGCTTACTTCTTGGCTTGCCTTCGAAGTAACCACAAATTTCTAGTAACTTTACGAAGAACGCTGTCATTTGAGTTCGGTGTAAGAAATCAAGCTTGGATCTTTTTTCTTCGTGTGTTACCAAATGATAGATATTTCTATAGTCATCAGTTTTGTATGGACCTGTTGGTTTGGTATCTAGTTCTGGACTGATGTTAGTAAAATACTCTTTTTTACGTTGTGTGATCATTCTCAGTGCTATATGGCAGGTGATCGAGCACTCTGACTTCCATAATAGAGGGAGAATGGAACATTCGTATGCGTGATAAGATTTCTGTGCTGTCTCCAAGCATTTATCGCTGCAGAATATAACGTTTGGACATTTTGGGCATGGGAGGGGAATCGGGCACCTGAAAACGAAAATAATGATTAATATTATAATAAGATAGCTAAAGCTAATAAACGTTCTGACGCATCTGAGTTATGTCGAGTTACTCCCAGCGAATCACTTGATTCGTTGCTAGTTGCATTGGATCACGGAAAACCTTTACAAAATAATACCATTATATTCCCATCGAATCGTCTGATTCGTTATACCTAACTACCAACCACTTATGATTCATTTAAATTGAAGTTTTTAATTACTTTTCCTTATTATTATGTTCTGAAATATTAAGCTATCGTCCTATGATTGTTATTGTAATTAAACGTTGGAAATATAATTTTATTATTTTGTAGTTACATCCAATTACGTGATCAGATGGGAAGCCTTTGCGTGATTCGATGCAACTAGCAAACGAATCGCGTGATTCGTTGGAAATCACTCGTTATTTCAACCTACTTTATAAAACAGTTTTGACAATGTGTCATGGCGTATTCGGCCAACAAAACTCCACTATGAGGCTTTTCTACCAACAGTACTTCGCCAGGTTCTATATCTTTCGTTGCTGTCGCAAATCTGCCTCGGACTTCTTCATAATCGATTTGGATTGCTTCAGAAGCTGCAGGATATTGAGAATTGTTTTTCCCAGGAAGTTTTGGCTTAGGTGGAGTCCTCTTCAAAGGTTCAGGGTCCTTAGGATTTCCAGCTAAGACCAGACCTTTGTTCAATATTTCCAACATAAGTTTGGAGTCTGTGCGCATCTTTTGCCTTTTTTCTTTCTCTAATTTTGTGGCTTCATCGAGAGAGCTGATTGTGTCTCTGGAAAATTAAAGAATACCCTTGGGATTGGAAACATTTGCAACAAGTATGGAATGATATAACAGTTAACCAGGAAAGAATATCTAATTGAGAATTGTCTGATCAAAAGTGGCTATTTACGCCATAAACATTTTTTCAAAAATTACCCAATATTTATTAGTCGTAGTTATAACTTTTTGGTGCATGAAAAGAGCCTCCACGAGTGACGATACTTAAGTAGGTACGTCCGGCGCACCCTGGGCAGTCAGCCCTGCTACCAACTTTGCTGACTGGCTAATGTTTTCACCACAGCATGATCTATTTTCGTATAGCTCGTGCTGACACGAGAGAAGAAGATAACTTTTTTGCAGTGAATAAGTTGCTTGTTTTAATCAAAATTAAGAATTTTAGGGACTGTTTTCACAAACAAATATCCAATATTGGTGCAGTCTGAGATAGGAAATGGTTACTGTTTAAAAAACATGTTTAAGGAGAGAGAAAAACGTTTTTTTTGGAAAACGATTTTCGCGACTTGTGATCAGACTCTCGTTAAATACGTTAAAAGGTGTTATCTTACTGAAAGGCGCAAATAGCTTCTTTGTTCCTCTTCAAAACTAGGAGACACCTGGCTCTTCTCTCGTAGACCTTGTACCTCAGATGGCGAGGGTACCCAAGAGCCAGACACCGTTTGATGTCAGACAGAGTATCTTCGTATTGCTCCAGATGATTCAAGGCCGCAGATCGGTTCGCCAAAACAATTGAAAGCTCTTCGGCTGAAAAAATTAAAAAAAAACTTTTATTATTAATTTATAGCTCTAATATAATAGTAGATTGTTGCATCAAGCGCAAAGTGAGTTATCAATGCACGAGTGTTATGTTGGTGCCCGAGCGTATGCGAGGGCACTAAATTAACACGAGTGCATTAATTACTCACTTTAGCAAGGTGCGTAATCTACTTTTTCTTTCAACTATCAATCTACCTACCGTGATAAAATATCAAAATAAAAACTCGTTAATGAAAATAAAGTTATCCCGCAACTTTTGCGGCAAAAGGTTATTAGGTAACTATTTCATTTGCAGCTGTTTTTATACTTTCTGGAGTTGAATTCATATCGTTATCGCTGTCTATTTGATCTAAGTATTTCCATTTTTTCAAACTTTTCTTGCTAAATTTATGAAGTATCAAAGTTTTATAATGGTACAAAATGCGCGCCATTAGTTTTTTTTTTCACCAATTTGGTTTTATTCAGCCGATTTTTATTTTCAGCCAGTAGCTTTTTGATCTAATGCATACATTTAATATTAAACTTAATGGGAGACATTAAACCTCTGTGGTAAAATTATATCTAAATAAAAAAAAACAGTGCATTAATGAAAAACTGTGCATGAGATTTCAATAACATTACTGCACTGTTTTGGTTCTAACGTCCTTTGTGATTGGTTTTGTAGTAATTAATGATAACATTACTACGTAGTTGAAAGAAAAATACATTAATACACTCTCATTTCGATGGTATTAAAACTTTAAAAGTGCGAAGTACATTTTTCTAAACCGAGGCGCTTCTAAGAAAAGTGTCACCGAGATTGAACAACAAAAACAAATATTTAGAATAATACAATTATTTATTCATTATGTTTTCAAATACCAGGAATTGAAAAGGAAAACCTCTGTAAAATTCATTCCTGAGCTTCAGCTGCAAACTTATTTGTTATTAAAACCTGGCACAGATTGCGACTTCCAGGAATATCTAATGTATTAAGTATTTACTAACAGGAAAACCGTTTTACATGATATATGTTAATACATATTTATAGTGGTTACAACTAGACCGATTCATGGTACGATGTATTACCACATCATTACAAAAAAACAAACTAAAATTCGTTAAGAATTGCAATGTCAAAACAGGTAATTTTTAAACATTTTCCTTATGCGACTGGTTTTGAGTAACAAAACACTGTTTGTTTACATATCGCATGACTTTTTACGTCAACAAGCGCAGTTACTACCCGTAGTACTTGCTATCTTACTTACTTTCTTTCTCCGGCATATGAACCATACTTTGGCTGTAAAACTGCATCGCTTTGGCCCAGTCCCCTTTCTGCACAGCTTTATTCCCCTCATCCTTCAACTGTCGCGCTTTTTCCAAGTCTTTTTTTACTGGAAACTCGCCGCCTGTCTGACATTTCAGCAAATCGTCGATTAAATTGTAATTTCTGACGATCGGTAGACTGCACAAGTAGGAGACTCGCTTCGTGTTGGATTCTAAATTGGCGAAATTGTTCCTCGTCACGTCATCCAGAGAATTGTTAATTGTTTCGTGGAAATTTTTGAAGAAATTCTCGCCGTCTTGAGACATTTCTGCTAACTGGATATGATGCACATGTAATGAATGGTTATTATAATTTTCTTTTAGGTTAGACGTTGAAAGCCGGCGTAAAAGCGCGCGGTGGACTGTTCTGTGCTTCTATTTTTATATTTGGGACGTCGATCTGTTCTTCACTTCAGACAGTTTCGATTCTAGAAATGTACCGTGTTATGGATGCATTTACGTTAAGACGTGAATTAAGAATTAAGCAGGTTATTAGCATTTATTTAAAATGCAAATACAGCAAAAATATTCAACGTCGTGCAACGAAAAATCTAAAGAAAGACTGCCTATTTATTACTTAATATGTTAACTTGTGTTTCTGGGTTTATATCGAAAGCTCTAGAATAGTGCAGATCTAAATGGAAAACAAAACAAGAACGGCATTGCATTGTAGATACATAATCCAACGTAGCACGCGATTTACAAATGTGTGCCACTCGTATTACTGAGATGATACTGTAGCTATTAATAAGCTCGTTTCAAGATGTTATTAATTAATAATAGTCTGATAGTCCCTTCAGTAATTGTTGAGAGAATGTTATAAAAAAACCTTAACATTTGTTAAACAAATCATTTCCATTCGGGGTTGTTAAACATTATAGTAGCATCCGATTGTTTTTCATATATTTGTATCATTGCTTGATGGGAATGATATACCTACATAGAGTGGGTTTTTTAGATTCTTCTTACGATTAAAGTTTAAAATGTCTTTTAAATCTTAACTTTGGAATAAAGATAACGAATCTCTTAGATTTTGTTAAGATTTTCCGCAGAATTACCCCTTTGCTTGTATGTGACAATAGAAATTTTCTTATATTTTTTACTCGAGTCGTATGAATTGTTTAAACAGTCGTGCAAGGTAAGCTTTAAGAGATAATCGATTAGATACTCATTAGTGTCCGGAAAATATTCTGCATGATGCATCAATGTGTCATACTGTTATATGATACAATTGAAAGTAATTTGAGACAAAGCAGCTTCGTCTTATAATTTTCCACTGCAAACTATACATTACAATAATTCATAGAAAATGTGTAAAGTCCATACTGCGATGCAAGGTATTCTGATTATAGAGAAGCAACCTTAGGCAGAGAGCCCAGTGTATCTTGGCCGTTGACAGCGGCGCTGCTCGCAAAGACAAAAGTAAAATTTTGTACTTTAAAACTAAGTTCTCTATTTCGTCGCGTACCAAGATATAATGGGCATCCTGATGCATTTCCGAGTATTTCCTTCATACCTTACTCTTCAACGGAATAGAAGCTCTACTTTGAAACCATTAGGTACGTGTTCATCTCACAGGAAACAACAAAAGATTAAACATATTATTATTGTTGTAATATTAAATTGTTTTCTCATTTATTGTTGTATTTACTTGTTATTCGTATTAATCCATATAATTGTTAGTATATGCGCAGTGTAGTGGTGCGTCACGTTATGATCTTATTGTAACTCGCTTTTAAATACTAATTGAACGAGTGATGATTTGATCTAGTTCTATTAAATATGTTGTTTTGCATTCTCATTGCGTGTCTCGGAGAACATATTAAACCGTTGTTCCCGGGTGTCATAAGAATACCTGTGACAGTCGTTACTGGTAGTCAGAAGCCCGAAAGTCTGACAATCGGTCTAACTTTAGGATATCGGCATTGTCTAGTATCTTATTTTTTAGGTTTTATATTAATCTTAGGTTAGAACTAGGTTTACCTTTCACCATAGCGGGTAGAATTAGGTGCAGCCGCACACCGGTGATTAAGGGGAACCCCGACACGGATAGGTTAGGTTCGAAGGGGATGACCGTCATCCCCTTCGTGTTAGGTTACTTTAAACCCTGTAGACAGAAATAGGAGACCCTCGCAGCGGGGCTCCGTCGACTTAAGCTACACCTAGTTCTAACCAACTGCTACTGGTTGCACCTAGTTGTACCCGTAAACCTAGGTGTAACCGCTATTCGGCTTTTACCCATAACATATACAGGGTGGAATCGTTAAGTGTCAACAGGCGATTATTCCGACAATTTAGGGAATATTTCAAAACTCAAGGCTAATAACAAAACTAGGTCGACTACTTACTAAAATAACATAAATATTTTTGAAAAAATAACCATAATATCGAGAATTTTGATTTTACCTACTTCCATACATTTAGTATGACATTTTTGTTCATGAGATGGTCAAGGCGCTTATATTTTTTTCGCATTTTCGAGCTGAATTGATTACTGAATGACAGGATTGATAACTCAATTAAAACAATGGATAATATTTCTTTTTTGTATATTGGCAAAGTCTGCAACATTTTTTATTTAAAATTTTAATGAAATGAACTGGCTGAAAACGAAAAATAACAAGTTCCTAATTCATTTTTTTTCTTCTTAATGATTCATATTTAACTATAAAAAAATACACCTAATGCTTATTCCGTTAAGGCGTAGGCAGAGGTGTTCTGTTATACAGCCACAAGTTCGTCATGAGGATTTATAGCATAATTAATATAATTTATAGTATAAGGAACATTTTCATTGAACTATTAGTATTTTTATTAGTTAAACAAACTGGTTGCAATATTAATATTATTTATTAGACGTGAAAATAATAAGCTATCGCATTATGTAGGCAATCGAGAACTACAAAATTGACTGTTTCCTGTTCGAAATCCCAGGATAGATTTAGGTATTTTGGTAGTGGTCAGGAATCTGGTGATTATGAAGTTTCATCACACAGATGACGAAGATAGAGCGAAATCGAGTAAGTCTACCTTCACCGCCGTATTGGATTGTAAGGAAGAGAGAGATTACATTGGTATGATTGGTATGATCATTTGAAAGAAATTCTCATACTAAATGTATGGAGGGAGCGAAAGACAAAATTTTCGATATCTGGTTTTTCTTTTTCCTAAAGTTATTTATATTATTTTACTCTCCATGTAGCCTAGTTTTGATAATAGCCTTAACTTTTTAAATATCTCTTAAATTGACGAAAAAATCGTATGTTACACTTAACGATTCCACCCTGTATATGTATAAAGGGTGTCCCGAAACTAAAAGCCAAACCGGGAACAAATTATAGGGATGTTTAGGAAAACTGAGAAGAAACTATAAAAAAAAACTTTTTAAAAAGATACCAGTACATTTAGTTGTTAGATTATTGAGGTAAAATTTTATTCATGGTAACTTTGAAACTCGAAAACCATTAGGTAAAAGTACAAATACTCTTCTAACACGATATACCGACGAAATTAATACATATTTAAGTGAGAAAAAGTTTGTAGTTGCGGTATTCTTTGATTATAAAAAAGCCTTCGATACCCTTGAAACTGAGACCTTATTGAACGCCATGGAGGAGAGTGGAGTCGGAAAGCCGCTGAACAAATGGTTCCGCGACTATCTTACATCACGCTCCTACCGAGTAAAGGTAGGTGATGAGTACAGCGACGAGAGGAAGGTGGGGTGCGGGGTGCCGCAGGGGTCCGGATGCGGGCCTGTGTGTTACCTATTGCACGTGAACAGCTTGTGCGGCGTACTGCGCCACTGCTCGGCGCACATGTTCGCGGACGACCTGTGTGCGCTACGCGCCGGCACCGACCTCGCTGATACCTGTCGACTCGTTCAACAGGACGTAGACGCAGTGGTAAAGTGGTCTCACGACAACGGTATCGTTCTTAATGGCGATAAAACTAAGCTGTTGATGATGCATTCCCCATATATACATCTGACTAATACATGCCCTTCCATTTTTACCCATAGCTATGAGTGTATGCATAATAATAATTCAAACTGTAAATGTAAACCAATAGAACAAGTACAAAGTGTCACATATCTTGGAATGAAAGTCGATGAAAGTTTTTCATGGTCTTCACATATTGATTACATTTGTAGTAAGCTTAGAGTATTGCTATCTAAATTCTACCACTTAAGCTTTAAAGTTCCCCCCAGCACCTTAAAATATTTATATATATCCTTAGTTGACTCAATACTGAGTTATTCTCTTGATTGTTATGGTTTGACGTTTAAAACTAATATACAGAAACTAGAATCAATTCAAATTAGATTTTTAAAATTATTAGTAAACAAGAAAACTAAAAACAGTTGTAAACGAGACTATTATAAGTTATTCAAAATATGTAAAATTCTACCAGTTAGCCTTAAGCATAAGTACCTATTATTGGTTAATAATCATGGCAGTCGAGATAGTGACTCACTAGTTTCTAACAGGTATACTACCAGGTCGATGACAGCAGTTAAATATGATGTACCCAGAGTTAGTAACTACTATGGCGACAGAACTTTAAAAAAACGCGTTCCCTATTTATTAAACACCTTGCCTGCTGACATCAGACAAGAAGATAATAAAGTTAAATTCGCACATAAACTCAAAAAATATTTATTAGATTCTATGTTAGTATAGGTATTAAGTATTTATAGGTTATTGATGTACTTACCTGATATTATGTTTTAATGTAAGAGAGACTCAACGATCTCACAGATAAACTGCGTAAGCAGTTTTGTGGGGCAATGTACTTAGCGTTAAGAAATTTTAAGTGAATAAATCATTCATTCATTCATTCATTCATTAAAACTTATTTCTTTCAAAATTTTCATAAACTGTCCTATCATTTGTTCAGGCTTGACGTTAAGTGAACGTGTACAACGTTAACCGTTCAATGAACTGTTCTAGAAAAACTCTTGCTCTTGAAAAAGCAATGAACTGCTTAAGGCGTCTGCTATCTAGGGTTCACCCATCCTTAAAATAGAAGAGTTTTAGCATTCCAGGTCGTGTCTTGACGTCATCGACGTATCGATGCTCTTGATTTCACTAATGCTGGGGCTACATTAGCGGGCGAAGATTCATCGTGCCGGATTGTGTTGTTCTCTGTAGTGCGGCCGAGACGTAGGCTGTAATTCAAAATGGAGGAAGTAGGGGCGTTGCATTATATGTCGGTAAATTATTATTTATTACAATTGTACGAGTATCAGTTACAAAATAATATGAAAAAGATGCTTAGGTGTAGCCATCCAATCGAATATTGTCGCGACAAATCCCTTTGATGCGCGCCAGTTTACTGACAGTACCCCGATAGTACATCGTCTTCGCCCGAATGCTACGCGTTACAACAATCTACCCGGCCACACTCATCGCGTTAACACGAATATTCGCCGTAGCCCGCTAATGTAGCCCCAGCATTAGAGAAATTATGTCAAGTGCATCTGTAGTTAATCTAGGTATTGTTTGGTCATGTAATTGAAAATAAATATCTATCTTCGTAAAAGTTTACTGCCTATCAATAAAATTAAAAAAAAGTAAAGCTCTCATAGTTTTTTTTGATTTTGAAACTTTATAAGGTAAAGCCCCACGACCAATATTAATCCAGCAGTGGAGTAGTGAGCCGATATAAAGTACAGATGATTATTATAAGGCAAACTTTTTTTTTGATAGAAAAGGCGATTCATCATCATTCAGCAGAAGTCCACTGCTGGACATAGGCCTCCCCCAAAAATCGCCACATCGACCGGTCCTGTGCTTCTCACATTCAGCGGATTCCCGCGACCATCACCAGATCATCAGTCCACCTTGTGGGAGGCCTACCCACGCTGCGTCTTCTGGTACGCGGTCGCCACTCCAGAACCTTTCGGCCCCATCGGCCGTCCGTTCTGCGAGCAATGTGCCCCGCCCACTGCCAGTTAAGTTTGGCAATTCTTCGAGCTATGTCGGTTACCTATTGGTTCTCCTGTGGCTCTCATCATTTCTGATATGATCACGCAGAGTAACTCCGAGCATAGCCCTCTCCATTGAAAAGGTGATTGTTTTAGAGTAATTACGTAGCATCACGCCTGTATCCCCGAAGGGTTGGGTAGAGGTGTATAAAGGATGATTTCCACCAAACAACTCGCACCTATATCGGCTATAATAGGGGGCAAACTTATTGCCATAAACCAGGCACAAATTCTGGGCTGCTACTGGGAAATTCTACACAGAAAAACTAATAACATTTTGCTCGACCTGGAGATCGAACCCAGAACCTCGCGGTCAGCAGTCACGCTTGCGACCACTAGACCAACGAGACAGTTTGGATTAATAGTAGGTATACAAGGTGTAACATAAATAAGTGTACAACCTCTTAAGGAGTCACTGTACTCATCATTATGAACAACTTTTACTATGGGAATAAACGGGCAATCGCGAAAAAAAAAACAGCTGGCCCCTACATTTTGACGAGTTATGCGAACATTAATGTAGGGAACAGCTGTTTGGTCCCATAGTAAAAGTTGTTCATAATGATGAGTACAGTGACCCCTTAAGAGGTTGTACACTTATTTATGTTACACCTTGTATATATGTTACACCTTGTATATATGTTACATTATAGAGAAATACTTAAATCCAGTTAAATCCATAATTGTGCCCGTAAAATGGCAATAGGCTCGCCACCTGTTACATGGGACTTACCTAACACAACAAAGTCCTGTAATAGGAGAACTCTGTTTACTCCCTCCGGGATTACAGGCGTGAGTACATGTATACAAGGTTAGTTAGAAAGGAGGTATTAATCCGAAAGGGTGTTAAAGTACCCATAATAATGAATAACTTTTGTTCTACCACTTTCCCCAAAAGTCAAAAGTTTGAGAGAAATAGCTGTTAAAAAATTACAGAAAAATATTTATGCTAAAATCTATCTATCATATTTGGCGTCACGAATTAGAAGCTCCATTTTCTGAATTCGTAACTAAAGCAGGGAAGAAAAATTTTCGAAAAAAAAAAACAAAAAAAATACTTTACATGAAAATAAAAATGATCGAATTTTGAAATTTTAACAGTTGCTTTAAAACCGTCATCAGTGATACTTTAAGTGGCCTGCGAATCCGTTGCGATTAACCTTGTCTACAAGGTGTAACATAAATAACGCACAACCTCTTAGGGGTCACTGTATTCATCATAATGAACAACTTTTACTATGGGACCAAACAAGAAATCGCGAGAAAAAAATCAGCTGTTCCCTACATTTATGTTCGCATAACTCGTCAAAATGTAGGGAACAGCAGATTTTTTTTCGCGATTTTCATTTTTGTCCCATAGTAAAAGTTGTTCATAATGATGAATACAGTAACCCCTTAAGAGGTTGTGCGTTATTTATGTTACAGCTTGTATATGCATATCAAGTTTGCATTGTATTGCACATAATTTTACATAATAAATGTACAGGACCTATGAGTCTATCTCCTCCCCGGAAAAGTCCATGAGAAATAAACAAGGAACAGATAAAACTCAAGATACGCACTTCTAACTATGAAAACTGTTTAGCCTTGACACAACCTTATTAGCGAAGTGCAATGTAAGTAAACAACGCATTAAAAACATAAAATTTTAATAATTTAGCACAAAGCATCCAGACAGCCTTACAACTTATAATATTTCCTCGATTCTTGGAAGATCTCAGAGATTAGCCGTCAAGTGATTATATATGTCAGAAACGAAGAATTAAAGTTAGCTCAAGTTCTTTTCCACTGACGTCAGCATAATAACACTTAAGTGATGTTATTAAAAGAGGCATCCAGTAAGTACCTACTATTGTTTTTGATTCCCACGAGCTTTAGTTTAGTTTTAATGCTGTTTTTTTTGGCTAAAACTAAAAATAAGGTAGGTAACATTTTTGGTTTTCCCAAAATTGTCGGCAGATGATTTAAATGTTTCCTTGCGTATCTATATTAAATTATTGCAAAAAGGACAACAGTGATAAAGTTATTTATGTGTATGTTGGTTATTATATCGGTATTATAACCGAACATAATCCATCTTTCAATCAATTACTATATCACTCGCTGTTTGTCACTATTATAATAATACGGAAAGGATAATTAAACTTTCAGCATTTATTAAATACATAAAACTTAATCATTAATGTTGTTTTATTGTCCGTCATTGTTGTAAGCCGTTAATTACTACATTCATGTTTGAAAACTTGTAATATTTTTTTTTTTAATCTTTGCCCTACACTAAGATTTCTCTTGTATCGTGGGTGCGTTTACAGACACAAATCTCACATACACCAAACACACAAACGCCCAGACCCGAAACAACCATCTATAGGACGTACAAATTTTTGTTCCGTGTGGGAATCGAACCCATGACCCGTAGCGCAGAAGCCAGTCGCTTAGCCACTGTACCAAACGTATCGTCTGCACCAAACGTGTAGTCTAATATTATTTATTTGTTTTCAAAAATTGCAATAAGTTAAGGATTTTATCCTCTATCTAATAATCCAGTAAAGCTTTACGTAAAATAAACCATTCCTGAGATATTATTAAAAAAAATACATAACTTAACGTCACATCTATATTTAACAAAGGGTTGGGCAGAGGTCTATAGTAAACCCTCATTTCGCCATTATGTTTAAGTCCCATATAATAGGGGGCGAGCCTGTTGCCATCAACCGGACACAAATTTAGACTCCGGGCTGCTACTGAGAAATTCCAAACGGAAAAATCCAATAACACTTTGCCCGACCTGGGGATCGAACCCAGGACCGTCAGCCGTCAGCAGTTTTGGTAAGATGTTTATTTATTTATTTTAGTACATGGAGGACTTACAGCTAATAAAAACAGACAAAAAAGAAACCATAGTCACCAGAAAGCCAATTACAAATCCTCACGTATAGACTTATAATAATAATTTATGGTGTGAGCACAAAAACGAAAAACACATCGCCTTAATTACAATAAGAAGCAATACAAATACTTGGTATGCTGCATATATAACAAAAACAAATACTTAGTATATTTAACCTACCACTACTTGAAAAATTTGAGGCTATAGCACCTTCTGGCCGAATTCACACTAATTGTGAATGGATCAAAATCATATTCCTTGCATATATCATTAAAATTTCTGCTTGCGAGCAGAATATTTAATAACAGTACCCCAAGCGTGAGTTTTTTACGTTACTACTGTATGTCACGCCAATAATGTCAAACAAATTTTTAGTCATGCTATTTGCCGCTAGAGGCTCTTCCTAAATTTTCATACATTTTTGGCGTGACGCAACTACAGTAATATCGTAAAAAACTCACACTTGGGATACTGTTCTTCCTATAATTCGAAGATGTATGAGGTACAGGTATGGGTGACGTATGTTGATCTATATTGTTACCGCGTATATTAATAACATAATGATACATTATAATGAGTTCGGGATATTATACGGACGTTTATAATGTTATTAACAATGCTTGATATCGTAAGCTTGACTCTCATGCAGGTAGCCACGTGACATATTTATAACAAGATTGTATCTTCGCTTAATAACACCGATTACTCACGATCCAACATTTCAATTACCTTTATAGCGGTACTCAAGCAATAAGTTATAAATATTATGTCATTTACACATTCTCATTAGTTAAATCACCACATTACTCACAACAGTGAACCTTCGCAGTCACGACTTGGAAAATTCTATTGCAATGTAATTACATTTTACTCAGGTGCGAAGATAATCAGAAATAAATGATTTATAAGGCGTCCCCACGTGGCATTTCAATGTGTCGCTTGATTTACATGTATAAACGCCCTTATCGACGGGTTCTACGTATACTAGTGCAAGTACAAAAACACATTTTTTTTTTTATTATTACTTGACTTGGTCGCGTCTGACCCTCGTCGCACCTGATGGTAAACGCAGACAGGGTCTAAGATGGAGCACACGAATCCAAGTAACAGAGATATAGAGAGATTCCCCTATAGGCTATACCCCTCTGGCGGCTCTGGCTCTCACATACACACGACGGAACACAGTAAACTGCTTGGCGCCGGACTTTAATGTGAGGGTGGTAGCTAGCCAGGCGGACCATAAATATACTACCACCAAGCATACTATACTTTACAGGAGAGCGGTTTAAAGGTGCTAAAGGGTGATTATTCGAAAAATGTTTGTAAAAAATAAGAACGTCATTATCATCATCCCAAAGTTCTAAATGTAGATGTTTCAAACTTCAATTATAATAATGAAAAATTAAACTATCTATACCACTGCCGTCAAGCAATAAGACAAGAATAAAAACAATCTGAAACTAAAATTAATGTTAACAACGAAGGAGAACAATGATTTGTTAATTTTTTTTAAGGAAGTTCGAATATTCACCCTAAAGCTTTAGCACTTTAAAATAAAATAGAATGTAAATCAAAAAAATTAAGTAGACCATACGAAACCTTTTCAATATTTCTATTGATTTATGTCAAAGTTAAAAGCTTTAGCACCTTTAAACACTCTCCTATAAGTTGTGTTTTTGCACTTGCACTGGTATACGTAGGACCCGTCGTTATAATGTATCTGTGTTAGTGTCAGATCGCAACTAGATACAGTTGATTGCAAATAGCGTTATAAAACCCCAGACAGATGAATAGATAGTGGAAATTACACAAGCAGGTGGTGCAGCAGAGTTATAATATATTAAGGATGGCGATGTCGATTCTAAGTAACTGGACGAACTAAAGACACAATATTTTTCACATACCTACTAAAGACGCCTTAGCACTTTCCTCCGATGTAACAATATATTAAGATGGATTAGCGTTAAAGAATTGGCCAAAACTATACTCCATTTAGGCAAAAGTGGCCTACAAGGCACTAATATCCTTTGAATCATTTCTTCAAGTGAGTTTCAGCTCATCTTGATTGACCGTTAAGAATTGTAACACAGCTCTTATACAATAAATATCAAGGTTCTTCAAAACATAATATCTAATGTTTTGAATGTCGCCTAATGTCGCCGAATGCCGGCCTAGGCGGTTCTGCCTCGACCTCTGCGGACGGAGTACGCAAGCTTCAGAAGAAGCGCGGAAAAGTTCGTGCAAGAGGGAGAGAAGTAAGCGACCGGATGTGCAGTACTCGCGAAGGCATCAGCCAGCGCGGAGCGCAAACGGCCGCTGAAAAGGGAGTACGCGACCAGCCGCAAGTACGCGAAGGAATTTTCCAGCGCGAAAAACGGCCGGACGCGGAAACACGCGATCGGGGGCAAGTACGCGAAGGGGCAACTCAGCGCGAAAAACCCCCACACGCGCCAGAACTTGACCAAGGCGGCAATAGACACCGACTTAGGAAGAGGGGAAAGCGAGCTGGAAACTCGCACAGGGCGGCTCTGGCTGCGACCACCGCGCCGAGCACCTCCGAACCACAACCCGGACCAAGCGGTTCGGGGGCGGTGAAGAGGGTGCGCCCTGATGACACGGCCTCGCCGAGCACGCTACAGGGAGACCCCAAGCGTGTGAGGATCCAGCCTGCTCAAGGGGAGCAGAGAACCTACGCGCGAGCCACGAAGGATATCCCTGCGCGGCTGGCCGTAGCGATCTGCCTCCCTCCCCCGTCCAGAGACTTGACACCCGACGAAGCTGAGACCATAAAGAGGACACTTGAGGACCTGGTCATGGATACCGACCCCTCTACACCACTCCCGGCCTTCCGCGGATACCCACGGGTAGCGGATGGCACTGTGCAGATGTGGTGCGAGGATGACCATGCCCTGACCTGGCTGACACTGAATGTACCCAGACTAAAACAGTACACGGACCTAACACTGACCGTCATGAGGCAGTCCGACGTGCCCACCCGTGTCCGAGCCGCGCTCTTCGTCCCCAGGTACAATGGGGACATAGCGAGGCTCCAGAGTGTTCTGCGCCGCCAGAACACTTGGTACGACATAGGGAGGTGGTCGCTGTACAGGGCGACCTCCGTCGGTGGCGATAACCCCGGGACATATCTGACCCTGGGAATCCCACCGGAGGAGGTTGAAAAGGTTCTGGCGCGGGAGCGGCGCGTATCGTACCTGCTGGGTTCGATATACGTCCGCTTCTACGCCGGAACCCAGCCCTCCGACGCAGACACGGAAAATGACGGACAGGAGCAACCGACACCGACACTGACAGAGACACGAACTGACGAGCAGGACATTGTTCGGCTCGAGGAGGGAATGGCGCGAGCGGCGATGGACGACGGGACTTCGGGAACCATTCCACCCACATCTCCAGGGTGGAATGAGCAACTCCTGGCCTCATCGCCAAGTGACGACCGACATGGGGTGGGTGAGGGGGACCAATCCTCGGATGGTTCCATCTCCCCCTAACTCCACGCCCGTTCCACCGCCGCCTGCACCACTCCTCCACCCAATTATACAAACAAATCTCCAGCATAGCCAGACTGCCACGGCTAGCTTACGCAGGGCGCTGGAGATAAACCCCGGAATTATAGCACTGATCCAAGAGCCGTGGATCAGGAACAACAGAATATGCGGCCTCGGAAACATCGGAGGTAAGCTAATTCTCAACACACATAGCGCAGACAAGCCACGAACCTGCGCCTACATCCCAAATAACATCCCAACCACAATATTGACGCAATTCTGTTCCAGAGATCTGACAGCCGTCAGGCTCCAGATTGACGACAATGTCCCAGACCTAGTACTAGCCTCGGTGTATATGCCAGGCGACGACGACAACTGCCCACCGAAAGAGATGGCTGACCTGGTACAATACTGCGAGGGCGCCAATTTGGACCTGATCATCAGCACTGATTCAAATGCTCACCACCCACTCTGGGGGAGCGACACACCGAACACCAGAGGAGAGGTACTGTCCACATACCTATTCTCTACTAACCTTAATATTATAAACCGAGGCTCAGAGCCCACCTGGGTAACTGCCCGAGGACAAACAATTATTGACCTTACACTAGCCACAGATGGCGCGACAAAACTCATCTCAAACTGGTACGTATCAGATGAGCCGTCTTGCTCTGATCACAGAAGAATTCGCTATACGATAACAGCCAACACAAAAAAACCCACCCCAAAACGAAACCCGCGCCGTACCAACGTACCGAGGTACAAACGCCTTCTAGCTACCTTGCTGGACAAACACCTCCACCACCACACTACCACACTAACAGATCCAACACAGATAGAATACATAGTAACAAAACTATCACAGTACATCACTGAAGCATACCATGTCTGTTGTACACCAAGAGCCCCACATTCCAAAGGTAAGGGAAACCAGTGGTGGAACGCCGAACTTGGTAAACTCAGAGACATGTTACGCAAACAATTCAACAGAGCCAAAAACTCAAGGCTACCCGAAGACTGGGATCTATACAAAGAAACCCAATACACTTTTAAAAAACAGGTCTGACCTGTTTTTTAAAAGTGTATTGGGTTTCTGCCAGAAGATTAGCCTGGCGTAAATTCTGCGAATCTATAGAATCAAACAGTGAAGCCGCACGAGTGAGGAAGATCCTATCAACCGATCAGGATCGTACCCTCGGGGCGCTAAAAAAACCAGACAACACATTTACCTTAACGGATTATGAAACCAGCAAGATCCTACTAGAAACACACTTCCCGGACTGTAACCTCCTCGAGGACAGGACGTGGGAAAATGAACCAAGATGGGCTCCAACTGACCAAGACCGGTCTAGAGCCCACAACATAGTAACAGAAGACCGAGTAAGATGGGCGATCAAATCTTTCCAGCCATACAAGTCTGCGGGCCTAGACGGCATCTTTCCAGCCCTACTACAATGGGGTGAGGACTCCGTGACGCCATGGCTGGAGGAAGTCTATCGAGCCTGCATAGCACACAGATATATCCCACTGGCATGGCGTGAAGTGAAAGTCATTTTTATACCCAAGCCCGGGAAAACTGACTATACACAACCCAAAGCCTACAGACCCATAAGTCTAACATCCTTTCTACTGAAAACCCTCGAGAGACTCTGCGACAGACACATCAGAGACGGGCCTCTCTGCAGGAAGCCATTACACAAACAACAACATGCATACTCCATAGGAAAATCAACAGAATCCGCGCTGCATAGCGTGGTTTCCAAGATCGAGTGTGCGATAGACCACAAATGCTCATCACTGGCTGTCCTCATTGACATTGAGGGCGCCTTCGATAAAACCATGTTCCACAGCATCAGCACAGCCCTCGAGAGACACGGCGTTGACTCAACGCTGGGAGGCTGGATCACAAACATGCTCAAACAGAGAGCTGTACAAGTTACAGTAAATGACACAACGAGAGCTGTCGTGGCGAAGGGCTGCCCTCAGGGAGGCGTCCTCTCGCCGCTACTGTGGAATCTCGTTGTGAACAGCCTCATAAAACAACTGAATGACAGAGGTTACTTTACAGTGGGATATGCTGATGACATAACCATCATAATTAACGGCACCCACGAAGGCACATTATGTAACCTTATGCGCCAAGCCTTGAAAATAGTAGAGGATTGGTGCAAAGAATATCAACTAACAATGAATCCAACCAAAACCGAACTTGTCCTCTTCACCAGAAAGAGGAAGTTAGCGGGACTACAACCACCACAATTCTTTGAAGCAATCGAAAGGCAACCCATGATAGCAGCACCCACCGACAGAACCAAAAAGACATACAACTTCCAGAAACACTACAATATACAGCTTGAGGAAGAATCACGTGACTACTCAGGCCCGAAAGAGATGAGAATTTACACTGATGGTTCGAAAACTGCCTCCGGCACTGGAGCCGGAGTCTTCTCGAACGATCTCAACATAAAAATATCAAAAACGCTAGGGGCACTCAACACGGTCTATCAGGCGGAATGTGTAGGCATCATACAAGCGGCATATGCCATAGAAGCCAGGAAAGTCACGGACACCCATATCCGTATACTCTCCGACAGCGCATCCGTCCTTCAATCCCTGAACAAGAACCATATTACCTCAAAACTTATACTAGAATGCCATAATGCACTGGAACGTGTATCGGTATTAAACCGCAACACAGTAACACTGCAATGGATAAAAGGACACAGTGGATCACTAGGAAATGATGCAGCCGACGAACTGGCCAGGAGGGGATCTGGCACGGTGACCTATGGCCCTGAACCTATAGTACCCGTCCCCTTCAACCAACTACGCAGGTGGCTCCAGGAGTTTACCCACACACAGGCACAGAGCTGGTGGACTTCAACCCCAGGCTGCAGGCAATCCAAAGAGGCCATGCCACTCATAGATAGCAAACTGACAAGGCGCCTGTTGCGCCTGGACAGGAGCAGCCTGCGAATGGTGACCGGAACGATAACCGGACACTGCTCACTAAACAAACACTTCCACACGATAGGCATAACGGACAGCCCTCTGTGCAGAGCATGTATGGAGGCCGAAGAGACGGTCGCACACGTGCTCCTGGAATGCACAGGGGTCACCCAAATACGAGAAGCAACCCTTGGCGCACCGAAATCACTCGCAAATGTTCTGAGCGGACTGAGAGCCCTGATCTGCTTCTGGAGGGAGGTGGGCTGGCTGGAATGATGGCCGCCATGGCCCACGTACAATGGTCCACTTAAAGGACTAAGTGCGGAAACCACATCTCCTAACATAGAACATGTTTTGAATGTTTCCTTGCTAAAATGGATCTTATTCGTCTCATCTTATATTTACTTATTTTAATGCCTTTAACTATCATTACAGGTATGTAACCTAATGCAATAGCCAAGTCACACACACAAAATTAAAATTAAAGCACCAAATACAATCTCGAGATCATTGTTTATAACACAGTGTAAACAATACTACTTTTGCGAATTCACCCCAGTGACATGTAAATATATCAATTTCGACTCCCTCGATATGAATGTAATTGATGGTGCGAATTGCTCGAGTCAGAGGGGTTTTGGCCAGAAAGTTGGTCCTAGCTGAAGGTACTACCAGCAGCGTAGGTAGAGTAGGTATAGATAATACTCTGAAACCAGCTTTTTTTAACAAAATTGGTAAAGATTGGATCTTTACCAATTTTCTTAAAAAAACATAGTTCATTATTAGGTTCGATTATGTTATTCCTGGCCCCTTTTGAGCATCCGTCCAAATTTTAAGTGCTAGGCACCTTGTCGGTGTAGCAATCTCCATCTTTCTCTATTCAGAGCTAATTCCTTCACTTCTCTGTAGGTTATCACTTCTGCCTTTTCCTTCAATTGGTGTGTGTACTTTCTTCTTGGTCTACCTGGTTTTCTCTTTGCTTCTAATTTACCTTCTATGATGTTGGTTATAAAGTTTCTTTAGAGCACAGCATAACTTATTCCAGAGAAATTAAATCTTCGCTACCGTTGAACCATAACGAAGCGAATAATCGAATACCCAGGTGTACGTTATGCAATGCGTGTGCGCAACTCATTACGCATAATGTGTGAACATGTCCCGATGCTATCACTCAGCTCTAGTTACATTTCCAGGTTATAACAGAAGTGTCTTGTGCCTAGGTATCTGGGTTACATATCCAGATTATTACTGTTATGCCTAAGTATGCTTGGTGTCTGGTGTTTGCGACATATCCAGCCCTTGTTTGGAACTTAGACTTATTTTAATTGGTTAACTAGTTATTTTTTCTGCTATTTTTAAAGTATACAGGGTGTCCCTGGAAGTATGGATCAAATCGAATAGGACCGTGGGCAATGTCATTTCCAAACTTTTTAATCCTGAGAATGTCGGTGCAAATTTTTACGGTTCAAAAGTTATGACCAATTATTGTTTTTATTTCAATCACTTCGCATAGAAAAAAATCATTAAAAAAACTATCAGAGCTAACATTTTTTTTCAGGACTTTGGCGAACAGAAGGCCTTTCTTGTGGTAATACTTTTACGCAGCTAGAAAACATGTGTTCAATAAGAAAAAACATTTACTGCAAAGGCTTTTTTGGTCTGGCAAACATTTTACTCAAGTTTTTACTACTACAAGTTTTGAAATGACCTTGCCCACGCTCCTATTCGATTTGATCCATACTTCCAGGGGCACCCTGCATAGGTTTACTGATTGCAAATTGAAAGCCAATTTTCATAAAAATCTACCTTAATGACCTTTCATTAATTAGCGTGGAAGGAAATGTGTTCATGCATATAATATTTTGTCATAAGCCATTCTCTTGCTATGTGACTTAAAACTAGATTAGTTTAATTTAATATACTTTTTGCCTATTTTGTGTTTGTACAACTTCCTTATGCATGCGGTGTTTACCTTTAAGTGATTGTTGCACTAATCTATAATATAAAAATGAATCGCAAAATGTGTTGGTAAGCGCATAACTCAACAACGCCTGGACCAATTTGGCCAAATCTTTTTTTTAAATGTTCGTTGAAGTTCAAGGATGGTTTTTACGGCGAGAAAAATTAGAATTATTGCTGGAAAAACCCTAAAAATAGCCCTTTTCTTTTTCCCATACAAATGATTTCTAACTAAAACGTAGTCAATTTGAGCTTTATTGCTATGGTATAAAGTTCATATTAAATTACAAGCACTCACTGTTGTCTAAGCAATGTAGGTGTGTTCCTAACGTAGGTAGGTAGTAGGTAGGTAGTAGGTAGGTAGTAGGTAGGTAGTAGGTAGGTAGTAGGTAGGTAGTAGGTAGGTAGTAGGTAGGTAGTAGGTAGGTAGTAGGTAGGTAGTAGGTAGGTAGTAGGTAGGTAGTAGGTAGGTAGTAGGTAGGTAGTAGGTAGGTAGTAGGTAGGTAGTAGGTAGGTAGTAGGTAGGTAGTAGGTAGGTAGTAGGTAGGTAGTAGGTAGGTAGTAGGTAGGTAGTAGGTAGGTAGTAGGTAGGTAGTAGGTAGGTAGTAGGTAGGTAGTAGGTAGGTAGTAGGTAGGTAGTAGGTAGGTAGTAGGTAGGTAGTAGGTAGGTAGTAGGTAGGTAGTAGGTAGGTAGTAGGTAGGTAGTAGGTAGGTAGTAGGTAGGTAGTAGGTAGGTAGTAGGTAGGTAGTAGGTAGGTAGTAGGTAGGTAGTAGGTAGGTAGTAGGTAGGTAGTAGGTAGGTAGTAGGTAGGTAGTAGGTAGGTAGTAGGTAGGTAGTAGGTAGGTAGTAGGTAGGTAGTAGGTAGGTAGTAGGTAGGTAGTAGGTAGGTAGTAGGTAGGTAGTAGGTAGGTAGTAGGTAGGTAGTAGGTAGGTAGTAGGTAGGTAGTAGGTAGGTAGTAGGTAGGTAGTAGCTGTAATGCTGTATGTAAAAGTGAACCATTTTCGAGATATTATTTTTTCTGTTTGGATTTTTAACCGCCTCGTTGGCCTAGTGGTCGCAAGTCTAATTAATGCTAAGTTTAAAAACTCAAATGTTCAGCTACTTTTGATGCTGACCATACCCGAGTCACCCACATGTATGTTCCGCGATTTTTTGTAGTTTTCGAGTTATGATTGCTTTTCATGTCTTAACCAAACTCTGACTTCAATGATATTTTTGATCATAGTGTCATGAATAGTTGAGACAAATGCGTGTTCCATTCATCTAATTTAGAAAAAATAACTAAGACAGTCCCGACTCAGTGGGACAGTAATTTACTGATTATGTTATGTATTAGTATACGTGGTAACTAAAACAACAGCAATTTATAATGGCATAGCACTCAAGCGTTTTAGACAAAGACTCGGGCGCGTCTTCATGGATTGAACTACCCATAGGCACCTGCCTCATTCTCAGTAATTACGAATCGCAACATGATGTATCGATACATCGATATATGGTAACGTTTTGTATCGATACATACGATATATTCTATTTTTTATCACGTAATATAAAATTAGTGTTTTTGAAATAAAAAGATCTCAAGTCTATTCGGGTTTTTATTATCAACGTAAATCATTACAAGTTCCATTTGACAGCATTAAAACTACGTAAAAACAATAATTTCTAGAGACGTTGCGGGTTTATACGATTGCGGATTTCTGAAAGTGTATTTTCTGCTTGAGAAAATAAGCGTTTAGAGGGCACTGAAGTCGCCACATCTGCATCGTCTATCGCTTAATAGGAATACGATACGTATCGCCTTGTATCATATGGCAGTGTATCGATACAAAATATCGATGTATCGCATAGCGTTGTATCGATACACCATAATATCGATACGTATCGCCCATCTTTACTCAGTAGAGACCGAGATCTATGGCTTTCTGGGAAAGCTTTGGGCCTCCCGTGCTCAGCAGTGGAACAGCAATGTTCTGATTATGTATTTCAAAGTTGTCGACTCGTCCCTTTGTAGCTATGAAGACCATCGAACAAAGCTGTTTAGTTTATACGCAAGGCAACTTTAAACAATTTACGTAAACTGCGAATTCACAATGACATTTTTAACCCCGGTTCTACACGATGCGTACTATTAAACATAATATTATTAAAAACAACCGGATGTTAAGCGTTTTAAAAAAGTTTTTTTTTAATAAAAATCCAGTTGTAGTGCATTCAACGTTACGTGACTTGCATCTGTATTATGAAGATATTGTACGTGGACAAGTTATATTGTTTTTGCTAAAAATAGTTTGCAGTCAATTTATCGGTTCGATATACCTTTTTCTACGTGGGTACATTCTCTTGGGCACCCAACACCCTGGCAGGGTTATTTCAGAGTCTTTGCCACTAAAAATAGCATGGTATTTCTCCGAGAACCTATAGCTGGGTTCGTGGGATTCGCGAGTTCATTCACCGCATCTCCGGCAGGAGTATACCTATACCTACTGTTCTGCCTAGCCTTTTCCCAACTATGTTAAATTATTAAATTATATGGAGTATATCCTTTCTACCCACTGATGTACCCTACACTATTCGTATTGGGTATGGTAGGGTACAAACAGCTGAGTTTACGACGGGAATTTAGCTTGTTGAGTACATAATTAAACTACTCCGCGGAATACAAAATAATCCGGGAGTACTACAGCGGTTTAGTATTTGCGTACCGGACCGCTACGTGTGGAGGCGGCGGCGCCCGCCACTGTTGCTGGTACCGCCAGCGAGGACCAATTTATTGGCGAAAACACCTATAACCCGAGCAGTACACACTATCAATAAAATTCATGTACGAATTGACGTATTTACATGTACTAGGAGTGAACTCGCAAGGGCACTATTATTTATATTATGTTACACATAAGTTGTGATATGTTATCCATTTGGTACACTGCAATGTACATTTTTTGAAGGTCCATAGATTGTGTCGGTATCCTAGTATAAGCGTTCGCCGACAGATTCTTATTGTGTTCCATTAGTCATAGGGCATGCCACACCGCAGAACGATATCTAAGCTGTACCACGAAATTGCAGCAAAGGAATTTTATACCGCAAATGCGGTACCGTAAAATGGAGCTATTTGGGAACAATGGGGCTAATTGGTACGATCATAGCTTATGAGATTTTTCGACGATTTTTTATACTACCTACAATTTGAAATATTGAGATGTACAAAAACATTGAAATCGTAAATGCATAGCGCCTCAGTGCGCCTGTGGCCGTAATGGTTTAAGAATCATGTTTCTTAAGGACAAGACCAAACCCAAAAAAATATCTATATCTATGGAAAATGACACATGCGAACGGCCCGAGAGCTGCGAGCGATCTTAGTTCTAGATGCCATGTTTTAGGGTTCCGTACCCAAAGGGTAAAACGGGACCCTATTACTACGACTCCGCTGTCTGTCCGTCCGTCTGTCACCAGGCTGTATCTCATGAACCGCGATAGTTAGACAGTTGAATTTTTTACAGATGATGCAGGTATTTCTGTTGCCGCTATAACAACAAATACTAAAAAACAGAATAAAATAAATTTTAAAGTGATTTTTTTGCCGTTTTTTAGTCCGACTCGCACTTGGCCGGTTTTTTTTATCTATTATTGTTATACCACAGTGTACCTACTTACTACATACAGTGGGTCAACGCCCATACATTTGACAGGTCCTATGAAATGTCAAAATTGGTAACACTTGTCAAAGGGTTGTCACATAAAATAAATTACACAAACTTTATCAAACAAACGTCCAAATTAATTAACGTTTTATAGAAACAGTGACACGCAAAAAAAAAACCACGCATGCGTAATTTTGACGATTGACAAAATAATGCAAAGGTATGTAGCAGCAGTTTCGCCATCTTATCCTGGAATATTCTAACAATATTTAAAACTACAAATTTGTCGAGGTTACAGTCGCACTGGCTAACGCTTGCGGGGGTAGGTAAGAGTCATAAATTGTTCGCAAGTCCACGATGGAGTCATAGAAAATTACTTATTATTCATGGTTATACTTCTATGGTTTTCGTGGGTGCTGATGCCGGAAATAAAGCCTAAGTATTCCTCGATAACAAAACGGCGGTCAAAAAAATTTACCATTTAAATGAGATTTGCCAGGTAAAACGTGGTCTCTATCTTGGTGTTTGAGAATTGATCTTGTTTTTGTAATCAGCGTCCCCGAAAATCGTGGATTTGACACCCATGACGGCTAATTTGAATTTTTTATGGCCGCCATCTTGCATATAGATTTTGACCTCATTTTCGGCATCAGCATCCGCGAAAACCTTGGAAATGACACCCATGATGGTTAAATTGAAATTTTAATAGCCGCCATCTTGGAAATGGATTTTGACCTCATTTTCGGCATCAGCATCCCCGAAAACCATGGAAATGACACCCATGACGGTTAAATTGAAATTTTAATAGCCGCCATCTTGGAAATGGATTTTGACCTCATTTTCGGCATCAGCATCCCCGAAAACCACGGAAATGACACCCATGATGGTTAAATTGAAATTTTAATAGCCGCCATCTTGGAAATGGATTTTGACCTCATTTTCGGCATCAGCATCCCCGAAAACCATGGAAATGACACCCGTGACAACGAATTTGACATTTGTATAGCCGCCATCTTGGATTTCGATTTTGACTTCATTTTCGGCATCCGCACCCCAGAAAACCTTGGATTTGGCATCCATGACGACTAATTTACTAATTTTCATGACCGTCATCTTGGATTTGGATTTTGACGTTATTTTCGGCATCAGTGACCCCGAAAACCATGAAATTAACACCCAGGATGATTAGATGAAAATGTTGATGGCCGTCATCTTGGATTTGAATTTTGACGTCATTTTCGGCATCAATGACCCCAAAAACTGTGGAAATTACTTCCCACGAACAATCATTTGAAAATGTATGTATGCCGCCATCTTGGATTAGTAAACAGACTTTATAATAAAATTCTCGTAATAGGTACACATACATAATTATCAATAATAAATTAATATAATTTCTATGAACGATATCAATCAAATTTGAAATCAAAAAGTGCGAGCCCTGGAATTTATGTCCCGAGTAGCAGTATGGCTACTCGGGACATAACCTCCGCCCCTTCACCCCGCAACCCCCCGCACGATTGCTCTGTGACAATGTTCTACGTTGACCGACTGTAAGGAGTAAGTTATAGGTAGACTGTGGTAATACTATAAGTTATTAACCAATTCACTAGAACATAATAAAATCTATCTTTTGAAAAAAGAATCGTTGAAATCGCATTAAATTAGCTTGAGAGAATTTAAGTAGTAATTTATATAATGTGGTGCTTGCAACTTTTTTTTTACTGCATCTTTTATAATTTTAAAAAACCAATCAACACTTTCACAAAGAATGCAGTAAGAACATATTTTTTTAGAAAATTCTCTCTTTAGTGTGGAGAGAAAATGTTTCAAACATAGATTTATTGTGTTTGTCTGAACTCCATTTAACCACGTGGTTTTCAAATATCCCCATTTTAAGGTATCTCATTTAGCAACTTTATAGCTTAACATCGGATGTTTGCATTTGTTTAGACAAGAAGAGGTTAGAAGACCATTCATGACAAAACATAAAAACTTACACACAACTACAAAACGAACTGTTGACCGTTTATCTTCCATCTTCAGAAGTGTAGGAAATTGCAATCTATCGTTACAGCTATACTATAAGGAATAAAAGCAAACTACTTATTAATGTTATTAAATTCCATATTGTATAATAGTATTATTATTCTCATGTCATAAAACAACAATAGGAATTTAAGGCGAGATAATCTAAAGTGCGTCATTATTAATGTAATAAAACATATAATTTGCAAGGCAGGCCTGTCATCATCCATCCCGTGTTCGCCAAACAGGCACACAGTAAATAACTTACATAAACTTAACTTCGTACATTCATTAGTAAGAACACGCACACATATGCAAATATTGTGTACACGTAATGCAACGGGAAAGCAAGGGGAGGCACGCAAAGGCTACTCCGTGCTTCGTGTAAGCGAACATTGCACGAGTGTGCGTGCACCAGACAGAATGTACCAAGTTAATTCGTATAGTACGTTGTCTGTACATTATGATGTTGAGCGAATGTCGAGGAGGATGCGTGAGCGCAGCTAACGGCCACGGTCAAAGGCACAGGTCACGCGACACACTTCCTGCATATGATGGGTGCATTTAGCCTAGAAATATGACAGTTTAGATGTTAATATATTTTAAAAGCATGACCTTTCATCTGGGGTTATTCTATTCATTTCTATGAAATTGTTATCTAATGCGTCCGAGTCTCCGGCAGTGTTCATCCCGGAAATACTTGTCTCTTCTTCCTTTTTATCTTTTTTACGGCCTGCTACCAGGTTAAGTTCTACTTTGAATTCGACTAGCAGCACTCCTCAATAAATAACAGGCATTTTGCTTAAGTAAACTGTTAAATGTTCACACGCATAGAAATTAGTGTGGTTCTAAACGAAACAGACATAGGTGATGGGCTAAAATATAAAACTTCATCACCGCACGTTGGGAATAGACGCGTACATTCAACAAAACCCAGCACGCTTGGTGGTAGGATCTACACGGTTCACCTGGCTAGCTACCACCCTCACATTAAAGTCCGGCGCCAAGCAGTTTACTGTGTTCCGTCGTGTGTATGTGAGAGCCAGAGGGGTATAAGGGAATCTATCTATATCTTCGTAAGTTGGATTCTCCTGTAGTGCAGGGCTTAAATAATAGCACTACCTCATCTCTTCCTGGTGGGTGTCGTAAAAGGCAACTAAGGGATTCTCTACAGGATGGGTAGCAGCGTTCTCTGATTAGGTACTTTAACAACCATACTGCGATCGCCAAACCGCCTGCCAAGCGTGGCGATTACGGCAAACCCCCCCTTTTGGGGAAGGCCTATGTTCAGCAGTGTACGTCTTTCGGCTGAATGATGATGATGGATTCTCGTGCTCTTAGACCCTGTCTGAACTTACCATCAAGTGCGATTAGGGTCAAAGGCAACCAATTCAAATAATAACAAAGGTAAACTAATCTATTAAATATATCTGTCAAACACAGTTAATTTAATTGACCTAATTATATCTGAACATCTTCCCAGGTCACTATTTCATTCTATTCCTGAATTAGTTGACCGGCACTAATCCTAGTGGTCACATCTATCACTATTGCGTAATGTTGCCAAATTGCCAACTCATATCGTTAATTAAATAATAATTAGTAACAAACTACGTGCCGACGTTTATTTTGCATGTCAACGCAAAAATTCCTTAGTTATCTGCATGAGATAATGTCGCAAATTCGTGGATCAATGATATCTATCTACTGATAAAATTTACAGAATTGGGTATACATTATATTCACGTTTTCCTCAAAGAAGATTAGCGAGAGGCACTGTAACAACATCCGGCTACACAATGGAGGGTGGTGATTACCCCTGGTACAGATAGTTCAATCCACGAAGACGCCAAACTGTAATGTAGCAGGCGGCCCCAGGATCTCCTGCAGCACGGGTCACGTCTGCTACACCAGTTACAAAGAATCGCATTGATCATTCAATACCTAATACATATACATAACAATAATAAAATGCTTTGGTTTGGTGCCCCATCCCATTTATGATTAAAGTTCTCAAAGGGGCCTCTGGGCGTTGGACCTGTGTCCCCGTGTATGCCTTCCAAAGGACCGGACATCTTCCGCACGGAAGATGAGCCGTGACTACAGAGAGATAAAATGCTTATAGAATAAGAGGCAAGATAGCTTTAACGCACCCCAGTATTTTGTGTGAAGGGTAGCCGCGGGTTGCGGATACCCATAACTCTTATCTTAGTGTGCGTGAACTTTTTGTGTAGTGAAGCAGTGATAGCCTAGGTTGAACGCTTGCCTTCCATCAGGAGGATCTGACTTCGATCCCGGTCCACATCTCTGACTTTTCTGATTCATGTGCGGATCAAAATTTGATTATCACTTCCTTTAGCGGGGAAGGAAAACATCGTGAGGAAACCTGCACGCTTGAGAGAACTCTATGAAGTTCTCGATGGTTTGTGTAGTTCGCCTCACACCGATAATTCAGCCCTCATCAAGCTGTCTCCCCCCGCCAAGCCCCCACCAGCAACACCCTAAGCCGAGGTCCGAGTCCCACTAGGGGACGCCCTTAGTGCTGTTGTTGCAGGTAGTCATGATGTTATGTAGTATATGTAGTTAGCTTAGGTTAACCTCTCTCTTGAATGATGAAAAATGGTGGGGAAGTAAAATACCTAAGTATTTTACTTCTCCACCATTGGCTAGAGACCCTTCAGGTCGCGCCAATAACTGACCGGTTACGTAGAAGAGGTCGGCAAGGACAATCTACAGCAGACCAATAGAAAAAAAAATGTAGTCTGTCAACCCTTCTCATACTGAGAAGAGGCCCGTGCCCAACAGTGGGACAGCGTTGTACTGATTTTATTATGTATTAGTGTATGTGGTGATAGAACTATAACAACAGCAGTTTATAATGCACCGTCGCGTCGGAGAGAGTAAGGCGCGTCATCGTGGATTGAACTACCCGTAGGCACCTGCCTCATTTTCAGTAGAGGCTGATAGCCATGGCTTTCTGGGAAAGCTTCAGCTATGAACTGCGATAGGTCTTTGTTATTGTAAAGTAAATTCAAATTAATTAGTTTATTCCTGTTCATTTGGTAGGTCGATTTTTGGAGGTTCATAGTCCATGATTCCTGTATGTTAGAGTTACTGGTTATTTAGAATTTGTCGAGTAATATAAATCTTTCATTCCAAATAATTTCCACAACCAATAGTCATTGGCTTTCTTAGTTCTCGAGAGACCACATTCAAACGAATAATCAAGTGTGTTTAAATGTGGTTAATATACCTACAGGGATGTTCATATTATTAATATTTCCTATAAATAACTCGACTGTCATTGTTCGCCCTGCCAAGAGGATATGTACCTGTTTCAATTTCAAAACATTTTCGCAAATCTTCCTCGTTCCTCCTCCAAGTAACCGCCTAGGTCGCGAGCTAACCCATCAACTATAAACTGAAGATTCTTCCGTTCGTCTCCCTCCTTCAAGAAGAAGAAACAAATCACCGACTATTTTGGATTGTCAATTTACAGAAGTTCTCATTGTAATTTCTTTACATTTTCCTTTAATAAACATTTTATATTAACAACCGCGCGGATCATATGATTTGCAAGGTTAAGCTACGCTTGCCGCGGTCAGTCCGTGGATGGGTGACCATTTGTTAAACCAAGACCCCTCCGTGCTTCAGAGAGCACGTTAAACCGACGGTCCCGGGCTGCATACGAATACCTATGACAGTCATTACGGGTAGTCGCAAGCCCGAAACTCTGACAACAGGTCTAACCTTAGGATATCGGGCATTTTCCTGTAACTGGGTTGCGGAGGTCTGATGGCAGTCGCTCCATGTAAAATACTGGTATTCAGCCGCATCTGGTTAGACAGGAAGGTGACCCCAACATCATCATGACCCTCCTGCCCTTATCCCAATTTATTTGTGGTCGGCGCAGCATGTATTTTTCTTCCATACTTACATACATATTAGCCGTCATCTCAGTAGTCTCAGCAGTCATCCTCTTTCTAGTCATATTATCCATTACATTATCCATCCATCGTTTCTTTGGTGAAGGTGACCCCAGCATAGTAGGGAAAAGGCTAGTTAGGACAAAACAGTTTGTAACCCGTTTGTTCCCAAGCTACGAATGTAGTAAGATCTCTGCTACTATATCCAACCGCGAGAAATCTTCCGCCTGCCAGGAGGATGTGCATGCCTGTTTAACTTCCCAAAGCGCCAGCGGCATCTTCCTTGTTCCTCCTCCAAATAAGCGTCTAGGTCGCGACCTAACGCATCTATCGACATGCACATCATACAGCTCTTTCCGTTTGTCTCCTCTTTCCTCCTGCTAATTACAATGTACGCCTCATTAGTAATTTTAGCAGGCACCCTATTACTGTGCACTGCGATGAATATTTATTTAATTGACACTTAGCTTTACCTTCCTGTCGGGGATATAGAATGATGGGTTGCATGTTTTTATTGTGTGTACATGAACATAAATATAATTGTTTACTTGATTTTTAGTATAGTGCGAATTTAAATTGATGTTTTTGTATGTTTATATGATACATTAATAAGTAAGGAAAAGGCGACATATTTTCCTTATTTACGAGGAGGAATGATTAGCACATTAGCCCCATTTATTTATTATGTATAAAATTAAGTAAAGAGGCGGACTTGATGCTTTTGGAACTTTCTACCAGTAGACCTTAGGGTGATGCAGAGACAAAACATGGTAGCACTAAGCAGCATTGTTGTGTTACGATATGATATAAAAAATAAACTTATGGGTATCTATAAAACTTTTTAGAAGTACTTATACAGGGTGTTAACAAATTCGTGTAATTCCTTCAAACCACATGATCTATTAATGGTATAGATTAACCCCGCACGGGATTTAGATTGATTAAAAATAAAAATAACCTTTTTTTTTCCTAAATATTTTTTTTCATGTGACAGAAAATTTCAATCTGACGGGCACGACTAGCGCGATAGTAATCCACGCAGTCAGTTAACTTGGATGCTAAAATTACTCAGAAACAGAATACATTGGTTCATTTCTTGATTTTTTTTTTGTTTTTTCTGTAAAATACTTATGGAGGGTCAATCAGTGTCACCAGTAGATCACGCGGTTTGAAGGAATTACACGTATTCGTTAACACCCTGTAATTAAACCTTTAATTAAAGTAAATAAATAAATATTACATTACATTTAGGGCTGATTTTTCAATCGTCAGATAACTTTTATCTGGGGAATAAGTTTGAAGTTTTGACAGCTTTTGTATAGAAAATCTATCAAACCATCATATTTATTCGTTGGATAAAATTTATCTGACGATTGAAAAATCGGCCCTTAATGGTGTTAAATCCCATTGTCCGTTCCCGGAACAGAATAGGCCACCTACTTTCTTTGGCCAATAAGTGGTTTTAAAACGCATTTTAAAACATGTAAAAAAGCAAATCCTTTTGCTAATAACTCGTGACGCCACAACACACATTGTCTCAATATTTTCTAAAACTATAAAATCATAATATGACGTCACACGTCGAAATCTCTGTAATAAGGTGAATGAAGATATCATAGCTAATATCTTTTCAAACAGATTATCCATTTCACTTTTACCACTCATTTCTGCTCGGATTTGGAAAATTTTGCCGCTATTTTTGTGACAGTCATCAGCTGAGAGGAAATGTACGAGTGTGATAAACTTGCCAGTGGCGCTTAAGGTTGTATCATACTAGCTGTTGCTCGCGGTTTCACTTGCATCCTAGGAGAACTACTTCATGTACCCCGATAAAAAGAATTTTATGTCCTAATTCATTTCATGATCTAAGTACCTGTGTATCAAATTTTATCCAAATCCGTGCTGACGTTAAGGCATGATTGATTAACAAAAAACCAAATTTACTAACTTACAAACATCCAAACTTTCACGTTTATAGCTACTAAACCTCTACTTGTTTTATCGGTCCAGCATTATTCAGGATCGTGGCTCTAGTGTCCAAATTAATAATCTCGTTTCAACTTAGTGGCCTGGGAGCAGGATCGGATTTAGGGAACGTAGGGGCTTTAGACCCGGGGTCTCCACAAGGGAGAAGCCTCCACAGTATAAGTTTTTGTATTTTTTTTTATACGAGCAAGAGAAAAATATAACACCTTTTCCATTGTCTATCTCCGAGGGTCTTCATCAGATCTTCATCAAATTTAAATAGGTCTACAACGGGAGTATACTCTTTCAAACAGACAAAAAAAAACATTAAAATCAGTTCACAATCGGTCAAAAATTTAAAGACGCCATGTGTGCTAAAATGTAGGATTTCACAATAAGCTGTTTCAGTTATTAGTTTAAGTTTTCTTTTGAGGCATTTTTGTCCCTTCTCGCGCTATCTCCGTCCGTTGCAAGTTTGTCGCGCGTGTCTGTAATGAGTTCTGATTAATAATCCACAAAAAGAAAAAAATCCTAGGGAAAACATTACTTTATTATTCTTGGAAATCAGGTTCAACAAACAGACAGACAGGTAAGAGACAGTTTTATATCGTTCTTTATGATATAACGGTATTCTTGGCTGGATTTATGAAAAAGAAAATGTTCCGTAATTTTAAATACAAACAATATCAACTGTTTGTAGCTTTATCATGTTTTGAGAATGATACGACAGATTTTTTTGAATACCTCATCGTTGTGCTACACGAACATATTTTCTTTGTAGGTAAGCAATTCTTCTTTCAATTTTAACTTTGCCTCACACTAGGATTTCTCCTGTATCGTGGGTGCGCTTACAGATATAAATCTTCTCATGCACAAACCTCCCGACCCGGAAATTTGTATGCCATACAATGTGGAAATCTGTAGGCCATACAAATATTTGTTCCATGCAGGAATGGAACCCACGAGGCCACGACCTGTAGCGCAGAAACCAATCCTGCCGTACGTTATCTAGAAGGCCTAAAACACACACAAGCGACGTAAGGCATAAGGCGCGGCGCAGGCGCGTCGCTTTCATACGTTTGGTTGTGCCGCTTGAAATCTTTTTCGCAAAAAATGTATGAAAGGGACGCGCCTGCGCCGCGTCTGCACCTTACGCCGCTTCTGTGTAATTCACGCCGAAGGCAGCTAAGCCCAAAAGTCTACTTTTGAGTTATAAGCGAAAAAGGTGGGAATCGTTGTCTCTATGAAAGGGAAGTTATTATTACAAAATTGTTAATTGAAATAGGTACAGTATTAATTGCTCTATAATTTTCAGTATATTTCAGTTATCTATCCCTTTCAGTTTTTCACAAAATTCATTTTTACTTTTTACTTAAGCATCATCTGCCTAGCCTTTTCCCAACTATGTTGGGGTCGGCTTCCAGTCGAACCGGATGCAGCTGAATATCAGTATTTTACATGGAGCGACTGCCTATCAGACCTCCACAACCCAGTAACTGGGTAATACGATACTCTTGGTAAGACTGGTTGTCAGACTTTCTGGCTTCTGACCAACAGTAACGACTGTCAAAGATCTACAAATGACAGCCGGGACCAACGGCTTTACGTGCTTTCCGAGGCACGGAGGAAACTCGCTATGGTAAATGGTCACCCATCCACAGACCATTTTTACTTTTTAGTTAAGCATTTTGTAATTATGTTAAATGAGTAACACGATACTAAAAAGTCGCTAACCATACCTTAGCCGCTTTGTGTTATGTGTAACTTCGATTGCTCAGCGACTGCACCAACTGCGTCGTCACTAATTAAAAATTGTTGTTAATTAAGGCAATAGATTAAATAACTTTCTTAATCTAGGATTTTCGGTAATAACAGCAATCAGGATGTGAATATCTTCAATTCAATGATAACTAGAATGACCGTTGTAACAACTCCAATTTAAATACTTTATGTATTAGAAAAAGAGAATGAGAGTTTTACAATATAAAGCTCTCGTCTGCCTCTCAGTATCGTTTTATTGAACCATGGTAAAATTATAATTTTTCGGGTTAAGAAAGGGTTCGGACGAACCTTATTTTTATTTTCTTTTACGGACAGTTAACAATAGGGTTGGGTTCCTATACTATTGTGGTTGAGCCTTGCTTTGCTGATACATATTATCCCTATTCCCTATCAAAATGTAAATTATTGTAATATATTTCTTACACTAACCTGCATCGTTCTTATAATTTTCAGCACTAGGTACATTGTAACGATACCCGTACCCCTAGTGTGAGTTTTTTTCGTTAACTATTGTAGTTGCGTCACGCCAAAAATGTATGAAAATTTAGGCTGCGTCTCTAGGCGCACCGTTCAATTAACGTGCGAATATTAGTTAGTGAACGGTGCGCCCAGAAGCGCAGCCTAAATTTTCATACATTTTTGTCGTGACGCAACTACAGTAGTTAACGAAAAAAACTCACACTTGGGGTACTGATTGTATGAAATAATTTTAAAAGAGTTTCCATGGAGTTTCGTGCCGGACCTGCACCTGGACCTGTGACCTTGGAACCGTACAACTAAATTGTCGAGACGTTTTCTAAGTGCATGTACTGTGCCTATTCAAAATAAAAAAAATTGAATTTGAAAAATATGTATAGATAAATATCAACACGATGTTCATTATTTTTGACATAGTTATTTAATAAATTTGCGATATCAGCTAATCCTATTTATCTGCACTTTCCTGATAAAAGGGTATTTCATTGAATGTTACGATTACACATATCCGTGGTAGCAACTGAAACAAAAATCCTGTAAGATATTATTCCGACAGCTATCATATCTGTTACTATCAGTTGTACACTGGAATTTGCCCTCAACCCAAAGAGAGTGGTTTTATAGTCTTTGCTTCAATCACACTATCAATCTCTCTATCACTCAAAGGTTTGCTGGTAGAAAACTCATTTTTGAGTTAAGCTCGCCTTTGTACATGACTTCGCTAAATTGTAATTTTGTCATTGTAATTTTCTTGTGTGCAATAAAGTATAAGAATAATAAATCTATTCCTAATCATACCTAGTATACCTGTATCATCAGTATAAGTTTGCTTTACACATTTTGCGTTATAGGTATTATGATTTATATTTAAGCAGTGAACGCTTGACTACCATGCAGGAGAATCTAAGTTCAACCTCGCTAGCAGCTCTGATTTTTCGAAATCATTACGGATCAGAATTTGATTAGGTATCACTTGCGTTAATGGTGAAGGAAATCATAGTGAGGAAACCTCAACACCTGATTACAAAAAGTTCTCGATTTTACGTGTGTACTCGTAATGCGTACGCTGTGGTGGATTAGGGCTCTTACACAACACGTTTTTTTCAGGCGCTGTCGACGCGCGTCGCACACAACTATAACGCGCTGCAAACGCGATGCTATCGCAACCAATTTACCTATTCACACGTTCATAAAATTGTAGTGTGCAGACGATGACTTTTTCGCGAGCTGTCGACGCGCTCGTAGCGTGGAGTTACATCGATACAGACAGTCTCTTTAACTGCAAACACATGCGTACAGCGCGTTTTAATCCAAGGAGGGTTGCTCACGCGCGTCTGTAGCGCGAAACACGCTCCTTTGCGCGCGTGCTACACGCGTTTTACTTTGCAAGGAGAGTTGCTCACGCGCGTCTGTAGCGCGTTTCTCGTGAGTTTGCAGCCATGCAATCGCAAGTAATCTGCCTATTTCAAGTTTAGCAGTGCCGACAACGCGCGATAGCGAAACGCGCGTCGACGGCGCTGGAAAAAAACGTGGTGTGTAAGAGCTCTTAAGAAAGCCTTTTCTGAGCGTGAGGTCCTGGGTTCGATCCCCAGGTCGTTCAGTGTTATTGGGTTTTTCCGTTTGGAATTTCTTAATAGCAGATCGGAGTCTGGATTTGTGCCCGGTTGATGGGAGTAGGCTCGCCCTCTATTACATGGGATTTAAAACGCGAAATGAAGGTGTACTATACACCTACGCACAACCCTTCGGAGAATACAGACGTGAGCTACTAAATAGGCAGTTTTAGTACATCTAAGATCAAAACAAATGTACATGTTTTCAATGCAGCTCGACATTGACCATCAACACTAAACAATATTACACGCTCTAACCACATGAGTAGATAAACGGAACAGAGACAAAGCTTCTTAAGAACGTACAAAACTGTTACCTATTTTGGCAGGGTTGTCACAATAGTTCAAAACAAATTAAACTAAACATTTGAATAGTTTTATTATTCAGTATGATAGTGTGGCGACATCTATCACGCCACATGCGAACTATCCTGCATCGCGATATCAACATTCGACAGGCAGGTAGTATAAACAGGGCGGAATCGTTAAGTGTCAACAGTTGATTTTTTCGTCAATTTAAGAGATATTTAAAAAGTTAAGGCTATTATCAAAACTTGGCTACATGGAGAGTAAAATTATATAAGTAATTTCAGGAAAAACAAAAGCCAGATAGTGAAAATTTTGTCTTTCGCTCCCTCCATATATGTAGTATGAGAATTTATTTCAACTGATCATACCAGTCATACCTACTTATTCTCTCTCTTCCTTACTTTTAATATGGCGGCGGATTTAGCCTTACTCGAATTCGGTCTATCTTAGTCATCTTTATAATAAAGCTTCATGTACATACATTCCTGAGCATTACCTAAATCTAACCCAGGATTTCGAACAGAAAACGGACAGATTTTGTATTTCCAGACTGCTTACCTACGTAATGCGATAGCCTATTATTTTCATGTTTAATAAATAATAATAGTATTGCAACCAATTTGTTTAACTAATACAAATACGAATAGTTCAACGACAATTTTCCTATCTAAACCACAGGATTCAGTAAAATACAAATCTAAATGACGTCAACGTCAAAATCCAAGATGGCGGCATATTTCGTAAAATTTCACAGCCGCCATCCTGGATTTTGATTTCGACCTCATTTTCGTCATCATCGCCCCCGAAAACCATGGACACGACACCCATGATGCATATCTTGTAAAATTTCACAGCCGCCATCTTGGATTTTGATTTCGACCTCATTTTCGTCATCATCGCCCCCGAAAACCATGGACACGAGACCCATGATGCATATCTTGTATAATTTCACAGCCGCCATCTTGGATTTTGATTTCGACCTCATTTTCGTCATCAGCACCCCCGAAAACCACGGAAACGACACCAATGATGCATATCTTGGAAAATTTCACAGCTGCCATCTTGGATTTTGATTTCGACGTCATCATCGCCCCCGAAAACCATGGACACGACACCCATGATGCATATCTTGTAAAATTTCACAGCCGCCATCTTGGATTTTGATTTCGACCTCATTTTCGTCATCATCGCCCCCGAAAACCATGGACACGACACCCATGATGCATATCTTGTAAAATTTCACAGCCGCCATCTTGGATTTTGACGTTGACCTCATTTTCGTCATCAGCACCCCCGAAAACCACGGAAACGACACCAATGATGCATGTTTTGTAAAATTTCACAGCCGCCATCTTGGATTTTGACGTTGACGTCATTTACATTTGTATTTTACTGAATCCTGTGGTTTAGATTCGATCACTTAGCCATAGGTACCGCATAAAAATCTTTTTTTTTTTAAATCTGCCTAATTTCCATGCCGGGACCGGGACAATCTACACCAGTAGCAGATCATATGGTTTTAAGGAATTATACGAATTCGTTAACATCCTGTATATTTTAAAACCACTAAAATATACGTTAAAATAATTTACCGATTTACCAGAAGAGGTCAAAGCTTTAAAATGGCCGCCCTGAAATATTGCAATTTTAGACATGTCATATTCACGCCAGCCAGCAGTGTACCGTGCAACCTACACGGCGCCGTGTCGCCGTACGCGGTGCCGTATACGGCGCCGTACACGGCACCGTGCGCGGTTCCGCGCCGTCACACGGCGGCCGGCGCCGCACCGTAGACATGGGGCCACGGTGTAATGTAACAGACGGCCCTAGGACCTCCTGAGAGCACGTCTGCCACACCAGTTGTAAGGAATGTGACGTTATCCGTGAATCCTACCTATCTATCCCTAGTCGGGCAAATAAGGAAACACTTAACACACAACAATTTTATAATACGATAATAAAGAAACAGTCAGTAAATCCGGGAGTCACATGTAAATGAACTGTAACTATTGGAACACACAATCAAGTTTACGGTTGGTAAAGCGAGCACGAAAAATGAGGTGAAGGGTGGTGAATACGTAGCCCGTCAACCAGACGGAGTGCCTGTAGCGCAGCAGCGCCTCAGCGCCGGAGGCCCGGCAATGGCCCACTCGGCGGGAAGCTGGCAGTTCAGCAAGCAGCAATGCCGGAGGCCCAACAATGGCCTACTCGGCGGGGAGCTGGTAGTTCAGCAAGCAGCATAGAAGAGGCAGAGGCCCGGTAATCGTCCACTCGGCGGAGTCCTAGCAATTCCGCCGTCCGGCAGACCGTCCGCACCCTTTCGTTGTTCCTTTTCCAGTCCCTCCAAAAACAGCTGGCATTTTACTTTTCGCATTTTTAAAATTTGAACGAGTGTGTTCCAAATAAGTGGCCTGTGATAGAGAAAGAGGTTTAATTGTAAAAGGTAAAAAGGAGGTGAAATGTGTGAAGTGAATGATGATGATAAAGGTGTGATCCTACAACGGCCTTAATGGCGCTAAATACCGTCATCACAAACTTGTGGCTGTATATCAGAACTCCTCTGCCTTGGCTTTGACGGAATAGGCATTCGGTTTTCTTTTTAATAATAAAAAAAAAAACCATAAGAACAACTTTTTTTTTCATTTGTAACTCACAGCTTTACTCCGTAATAGTTAATGTATGATATATTTTTATTTTTCAAGTATTATTCATACACACAGTAGGTACAATAAAAAACCATTATCAGTAATGAAATACCACGTTTTTACATTAAAATATTCCAACTAGCAACAAACAACGTGTGTCGCATTAACCCTGAGATTGTCAACTGGCTGTGCCAGCGTAAACCGGTTTTTTTCAGTCTCGCCGCGTACGTGACAAGCGGCCAGTGGTCACGCACACATGCCCCGCGTGCTTGTAGTAGTGCAACCGATTTGCGCGGTTGTATGAAGCTTTGTCTCTGTTCCGTTTATCTACTCATGTGCTCTAACGTTCTGACTAAAACAAAATTCGCGAACTTTTGTCAAAAAAAATACCAATTTTTGTTTTACGTTCCACCTGATTACCGTTTCGCCTCGCGAATTCCACCAACGGCCTTGGTTTAAGAAAATATTAGCGGACTAAAGAAAAGTAAACTTGGTGAGATAAGTTTATAGAACAATGGTACCGACAAACGTTATCTTAACGCTCTGTACACATGACGTCATCGCGGTAGCCTTGTTATCATAATGTTATCACTTTCACCCCACGGCGTTGGCTACTCTGATTATGGTCTGATTTTAACGACGATTTGATAAAGTTAGTTGATAATGATAAGATTTCGCTCTGTATTAACGTTAGGAGAGCCTTTGATATTGTTAAAGTCATTAACACATTCGATTCCACCACACTTTTCATAGTGCTCATACGCCATCCTGCCATAAATATTGCTAGTAGACCTTCCAGGAGGGTCCTCGGCATTGCGTTTGCGCTAAGAGTGAACCCTCGAGGAGGGTTCCTGGCATTAGGTTAAAAACCTTGAAAAATACTCTACTACGTCGTAAAATAGGTGTTTGCTTGTTTCATGACGGTGAATTTTCCAAGAAAACCCTGCATTTGAATTGAGCCTTCCACGAGGGCTCCCGGCATGGCGAATGCGACTACAGGGTGCCCTCCTGGAGGGCACCGAACATGTTAAAGACGTATTAGACTGCTTCGTTGGTCTAGTGGTCGCAAGCGCGACTGCTGAACGTGTGGTCCTGGGTTCGACCCCCAGGTCGCGTAAAGTGTTATTGGGTTTTTCCGTGTGGAATTTCTCAGTAGACCGGAGTCTGGATTTGTACCGGGTTGATGGCAATAGGCTCGCCCCTATTACAGGGAACTATATACTACTGGGTATAACGGCGAAATGAGTGTGTACTATACACCTCTGCCTATACAGGCATGATGTTATGTTATGTTTATGTTATTAAAGGCGTACTAGAAGACTGTTTTATGAACAATGTTTCAAACATATTTGTAAACCATACAGCATGATTTTGCGTCTTATGCGATCGCAATCCAAGAGTGCATGAAAAGAACCTCCACGAGGCCGCATTGGGGAAGCTTTATTGAGTCTTATTTTCGCATATACCATAGGGCCTAAACACTAAGGAGTTCGATGACTGCATCCTGCCAGTCATAGCTATGCTAAAGTAGTCGACATAGCTAACAGGATAAGCAGAAGTGGCAATGGGTCAGCCATATTAGCTGTTGAACTGATGACCGTTGGAAAAGACGTGTTGTTGAGTGAAGACCGTGAATCGGCGAACGTAGCGTGGGACACCCTCAGGCTAGATGGAGTGACGATCGTCACAAGGTGGCTGGTAGCAGCTGGATTTAACCTTTATAACCTTTTTTCGAGGCCTTTGTCCAGCAGTGGTCTGCTATGGGCTGATGATGATGACTTGTAAACTTATTTCTAGAGGAATATCCCCGCATAAGAACAAGTGACTCCTACTTATGGATTTAGTTAGATTGTAAGTACCTATGTAGGTTGCAGTTTGCCTTAACGTTATACTGATAACATCGTGATTACCAATCCACCATTATGCTGTTTTATATTATAACTTTCGTAAGACACATTCATTTTGTTAACCGACTTCAAAAAGGAGGAGGTTCTCAATTCGGCTGTATTTTTTTTTTATTTTTTTTATTTTTTATGTTTGTTACCTCATATCTCCGTCATTTATGAACCGATTTGAAAAATTCTTCTTTTGTTCGAAAGGGTATACTTCCCGATTGGTCCCATTTAAATTTTGTTATGATCAGACCATGAACTTCAGAGATATGGAACGGAACTCCTCATCGGATCAAAGCAAAATTCTCAAATTACTAATATTACTTTGTTTATATTTGTTGTTGGGAACTGACTACTTGAAAAGAGGAGGGGGTGCGTGTCCCCCCCTCTCCCACTTTGGAATGTTTTCATTATATCGTGTAAGGTATCATTTGAAAGGACTTTTTATGCCCGACTACGTCAAAGCCAAAAAGAAGGGTTATGAAGGAGGGGGTTAAAATTATGAAACTAAAACGTATTTAATAAAAAATAAACTTTAAAAAAAAGTAAAAACCGACTTCAAAGAAATACTAAAAGGAGTAAAATAATTATCATAATATAAAATTAACAGTTTCAGAAGTCGGTGCAACTCTACACTGAAGCAAATAGAAGCCACCGACTTCTGAAACTGTTAATTTTATATTATGATAATTATTTTACTCCTTTTAGTATTTCTTTGAAGTCGGTTTTTACTTTTTTTTATGATTATAAACGGTTTACTCGCGTGCATTTTCCGAGATTGCCCGAGTAGCTCACCATAATGCAGTACTTTTTTTTTAAACTTTGTTTATTTATTTTGAATAATGCGGTCTTAATGAGTTTAAAGGCACGTCGCTATTATCAGAAGTAGAAGTCATGATGAATGCGTGGGTATTACGGGCGAGGAGACCGAGAGTTATTAAAAGAGTAGAGAAATCCGGAACACAACTTTATAATTATCACACCATCAATCAACTAATTATAATCCAATGAAATCCACACTAAATAATTAGAACGTTCCACCAGAACACGTGAGACGCGAGCGCAGCAGTTTTAATTCGTCCTTCTTGTTTTCTTTCTTAACTGTCAAGGCCACCTTCCCAGCGCCCGGTGTTACGTCAGCTGTCAAAGGAAGTTGTCCGTTCGGAAATCAACTAATCGATACTAGCAGCATCGAGCCGATTCTCTCGATGCGCCGTCACGGCCAACCCTGACTGTCGCACGCCCTCGTGCGATTAGTCGTCTCGACGTGAGTCACCTGAGGAACACAGCAACGTATTAGAATTCGCTCGACCATACCTGACATAAGGTCGCAAAATGCCATTTAATCAAGCCCAGCGAACTTCAGGAATGGACCGGGCGTACTAGGCCCCTTCGACCAGCGTTTTCTAACTCCATAGCGTGGACCGGGCATACAAGGCCCTTTCAACCAGCTATTCCTAACTCTGTGGCGTGAACCGGGCATACAGGGCCCTTTCGAACAGCCCTCATACAAGGCCCTCTCAACCAGCTATTCCTAACACTATGGCGTGAACCGGGCATACAGGGCCCCTTCGAACAGCCCTTCATTTCTCTGTAGCTTAGACCGGGCAAATGAAGCCCCTCCGTCCCGCGCCAAACTACCTCTCGGCATGGACCGGGCGTTGAGAGCCCTTACGACCAGCATTTAAGAACTTAGCGGCGTGGCCCGGGCACACGCGGCCCTTTTCAGCCAGCCATCACCAGAATGAAGGCCTGATTCAGGCGTTCGAGGCCTTTACAATCAGCCACTACATCGCTTTACACTGGTAAAATCTTAATACCAATTATCAATTTTCAATCCCAGAGCTAGACCCGGGCATTCGTGGCCCCTTCGGTCAGTGTGTAATGTAGGTATTATCACCATGATAACATGTTAGAATTAGAACTCATCATCTTTTACGTGGCTATCACTTTCAGGGATGGTTAGATACTGTTCCGTATCTGAGGCTGAGAGAGTGTCAGAGCCGGCGGTCAATGTGTCCTCACTAGTTATTGAGAGAGTATCACTGTCGCTATCAGCGTGGGTTGTATGGCCAACTTGTTCCCCACTGACCGCCGTCTCGGCCTCCTGAACATCGATCATATTCGTCGCGATTTCAACTAACCCCTCAAAGCCCTTTGGTACTGAGCGCAAATTTTCGTGCGAGTATTTATAGACACGATTGCCGCCCGAGATAGGTTTCAGTTCGTATCGATCGTTACTAAGGACTTTGGTAATAATAAAAGGTCCCCGAAATTTTCTAGACAACTTGGTTTGGTTTCGCTCACTACATTTTATGAAAACGTATTCGCCTTCTGAAAAGGGCCTTACTTGCGCTCTACCACGATTGAAACGCGCGGTTTCAGATGCAGCGGCTTTTTGAATACTATTGGACGCCTCTTTTCGAATAATTTCTAAGTCGGAACGATGGGCTGAATTTACATCGGGTGATATCTTGGAGAGGCCTAACGATTGGGCGCGAATGCCAAACATCAACTCAGTTGGAGAATATCCCGTAACTCTGGATCGCGTGCTATTTAATGCTAACTGAACATTGTCAAGTTCTTCGCGCCAAATTTTACTCGAGTCGTTCTCTATTATGGTAAGAAGAGTTTTCAAAGTACGCATGACACGTTCAACCTGTCCGTTAGCTCTAGACGAGCCGGTTGCTATCAAGTGTAGCTGAATGTTGTGGTCATTGCAGAATTCTTTGAAATTAGAGCTCATATAGCACCTACCCTGATCAGCTATGACTCTCTTAGGCGCACCGAACAACGACACAGCCTTCTTTAGGGCTTTGACTGCGCATGCAGCGTCTAAGGACTGAGTGTATTCGAGTAGGACGTATTTAGTGAAACCATCTATTATAACTGACGCGTACTCCTTTCTATCGCTTTTACCACTAAGCTTTCCGGTTAGGTCAATGTGGATAGTATGCCACGGTAATGATATTTTAGGAATGGGATGTAACCTTATTTGCTGAGCTCCCGATGGACCTTTTGACGCCTTACATACAATACAAGAGTCGACGAATTTTCGAACATTCTTTGCCATTTGTGGAAACCAATATTGTTCGTAAATTTTGTTAAGAGTCTTGTCGTGCCCAAGATGTTTGATTTCGTTATGCACGTGGTTAATTAAGGTCCAAATAAGGGATCGCGGCACGATAGGCAACCAAGAAGTAATTTTGTTACGTTCCACTTTTCTGTATAGAATACCGTTACGCACGTCATATGTGTGAGCAGTAGCCTCTGGCAATTCGTTATTAGAATGTTTATTTATTAAGTCCTGAATTTCAGAGTCTCTCTTTTGCTCAACCTGGAGCCAGCTGTCATGAAGCTCAACAAAATTAACTATCTTGCGCGAGGCTAAGGACTCTCTATCGGATTTAAGATGTTCTGCCGAAGATACAGTTAAGGAAGGAAGCGGATTACGTGACAGATAATCAGCATGTTCCATGTTACGCCCTTCCTTGTAAACGATATCAAAATCGTGGGCCTGTAGATAGGCCCACCAACGATGGACACGGGGGGAAATATCAACTTTAGCTTTGGATGCTTTTAAGGAATTGCAGTCTGTAAAAACTGTAAAATGCTGGCCGTACAGGTAGTGCCGGAAATTTTCGACGGCGCGCACCACCGCTAAAGTTTCCAGTTCATACGAATGATATCTGGATTCAGTTTCGGTGGTGCGACGACTGAAGTACGCAACGACACGAGGTATATTGTTGTCCCTTTGGATTAAAATTGCTCCATAGCCACTTGAGCTGGCATCCGTGTGGAGTTCTATTGGTGCTTCGGGGTCAAAGATAGTCAAAACCGGTTCGGAGGTTAGCATTTGTACGACTTTCTTATGGACGTCACGATGTCTGTCAGTCCAGGTAATGGGCCCTTTTAATTTGGTAAGTGGATATAACGGTCCCGCAAGTGTGGCAAAATTAGGAATAAACCTTCGGAAATAAGATGCTAGACCGAGAAATTGCCTAACCTGCGAGGCTGTGGCTGGAGCTGGTGCACTAACGAGTGCTTGGATTTTTCGCGGGTTAGGCCTCACTTCGCCAGCTCGAATAACGTAACCAAGGTAGTCGATTTCTTCCTTCATAAATTTGCATTTTCGGATATTGATGGAGAAACCAGCCTCAGACAAGGTCCTAAGGTCAGAGTCTAGACGACGAAGACCTTCAGTAACTTCTGACGAGAAGCAGAGAACATCATCCATGTACGCGACAGCTACAGTGTCCCGGAGAGATTTTAGTGCTTTGTTAATACAGCGTTGGTAGATGGAAGCTGCATTTCGTAAACCGAACGGCATAGCCAAATATTCGTATTGCCCGTCTGGTGTTACGAAAGCAGTTCGCTCAATCGAATCAGGTTCCACGATTATCTGGTGGTAACCAGACGCCATATCTAAAGAAGAAAAATATCGAGACCCACTTAACCGGTCTACCTGTTCATCAATCCTGGGAAGCGGATAATGTTCAGGACGTGTGTTTGCGTTTAGCTCCCTATAATCTACGCACATTCTGTCCGAGCCATCCTTTTTCTTAACTAATAGGATGGGGCTGGCAAATGGAGAAGAACTCTCACGAATGACGCCTGCATCCAGAAGAGACTGTACTTTATCTTTGACAATATCTTTTTCCGTGGGGGATAACCTGTACGGGCGACGGTGCACGGTTTTATGAGGATCAATTAGATCAATTTTTAAGCTACCGGTTGAAACACGACGAGTAGGAATACCGTGTATAAAGAATTCACCATACTTCTTAAGTACTTTTAACAATGCTAGTCTATCCGCGCCCACAAGGTCAGTATCGATACTGCTGAGATCAAACCCATTTGCATCTTGGCATATGTTAATATCTTTTCGCAAAAAGAATATTAAACTGTCACTATTAATTTCTACATGTACACCTTGTTCAAGTACATCCCTGCCTATAATTATTGCCTCTGAGATCGCATTGTCAGGAACAATATGAAACAGTATTGATAGGGGAATTTCTTGGATTGTAACAGAACTAAGAATCTGTCTATTGCACTTAACGTTTTCCCCACCGATCCCTGTTAAGTAAACGATATCGTTGCGTTCGGTGCCAGAAAGCTTATCAGTAAGACTACTTTTCGCTAAAGAACAGGCTGAACCGCTGTCAAACAGGAACAAAATGACCTCACCAGCTGATGTCGACAGGGTACCTCTCATAGTTCGCCGTTCGCAGATCTGCACATCCTTGCGCATAGCCGAGTCGACTCCAGTCTTCTTATCAGGACAGTTGGTACTGAGGTGTCCCGGTTTTCCGCACGCGTAACAGGTCACAATCTTCTCCTTTTCTTTCTCCGTTGACTTTGGCTTCATGCTATCACGACGCTTGCGGCAATCTTCCATTTTGTGGCCACGATTTCCACAAGAGTGACAGGTCCCGGCGAATCGAGCTTCGGTCAGACGCGGTCGCTTAATGTCTGTCTCGTTGGTCTCATGCTCATCATGGCGTCTCTTGAGCGAGATGCCATTAAGTATTCTACAAAGTTGGGCTCTTGTCGAAACGAGGTGTGAATTCAGTTCTCTGCGTATCAAAGTATCTTTTTGCGATAACACAGAAATCGCAAATCCCGTAATGATGTCTTCTCCCATTTCAAGTTTAGGTATGCGTTCAATTAGGTTCCAAAGACGTATGGCCGCTTCGCACGCAGTTTCTTTATTTCCTATTTGGAATTTTATTATTTCGTCAAAATAATCTTGTATTAACATAGGGCGTCCAAACTTGGCAATCAAGGTTTCTTTTATATGAGGCCATTTTATCTCAGTGCAGCTTAATTTAGTCAGACATTTGGCGGCCCGCCCCTTAAGCGCATGTGTGAGAGCAAGCAACAGTTCGGGCCCGGCTAATTTTCGGCTGTTCACAATAATTTCGGTTATTTTACACCAACCTTCTATGTCCGAGTCAGCTTCGTCTGGATCAAACTTGATAAGACGTGATAAGGAATGACTTGACGGAGCGCTTTGCGTTGCTGCAAGTAGGCGTGATAAAAGCGTCTCCATATTGGTCAAGAAACTTGTGTTTTCAGTGTTCATCTTTGACGGGGTAGCAGTTTCGTCACTGGTCTCCTCAGGATTGGGCCCTCGGCATCCCACTTCTGATAAAGGCACGTCGCTATTATCAGAAGTAGAAGTCATGATGAATGCGTGGGTATTACGGGCGAGGAGACCGAGAGTTATTAAAAGAGTAGAGAAATCCGGAACACAACTTTATAATTATCACACCATCAATCAACTAATTATAATCCAATGAAATCCACACTAAATAATTAGAACGTTCCACCAGAACACGTGAGACGCGAGCGCAGCAGTTTTAATTCGTCCTTCTTGTTTTCTTTCTTAACTGTCAAGGCCACCTTCCCAGCGCCCGGTGTTACGTCAGCTGTCAAAGGAAGTTGTCCGTTCGGAAATCAACTAATCGATACTAGCAGCATCGAGCCGATTCTCTCGATGCGCCGTCAAGTTCATTTGGCATTCTCGTCCAGTCAATATTACTAGCAACAATAACAATTCTTGCCTTGGTTTGTTACACAGATTAATAATAATACAAAGTTAACCCCCTCTGGGAAAAGCGTTACCTCATCATGAGATTAACGTAAAACCGGAGGGAACATTAGACTAGCTTTCTACAACCCCATCATATAATAAAAAATGTATCATGAGGTCTACTGAAAAGCTTACAAACCGCAGGGCAGCTTGTGGCCAGCTGTTGGTGAGTGGCGATACTGCGTACCTTATTGCCTCAGAGAGTCGGTCAGGGCCTCGTCTTCAGTTTGCCTTTATTGGCTGGCTGGAGTGGAACCCCAAGAGTGCCCGCAGGACTCTCAACTCTGGCTTGCCTTTACCGGCAGTCCAAAGGGGGGCCGCCAGAGCTATGTGCTCGGGGGTGTGGAAGTGTCTAATGGCGTAATAGCGGGGAAACCCACTCCGGGTCTTTTAGACCCGCGACGGCGAAACCGGGGCCACACCTCTTTACACCCCTAGCCGCTCACACGTTTGTTGCCCCCTTCGCCTATGTACTGGCGGGTTTCAGGGGGCCCAGCTAGTGAGCTGGCGAGTCACCGTCTGCCAACGAATTTCAAATTTAAATTTGAAAGGCAGACGCCGTTTTCTTCCGGCAATAGAGGTTAACCGATCCACTAAACACCCCTTCCCATAGACCAGATATTTTTCACCATAATTTAGAATAGTCTTGCACCCACTTGGGACGGTCCATGACTGTACTCCAATAGTGCAACCGTGGATAGTCCCCGGTTGGTGCCCCACCCCATTTTAGATTAAAGTTCTCAAAGGGGCCTCTGCGCGTTGGACCTGTGTCCCCGTGTATGCCTTCCAAAAGACCGGACATCTTCCGCACGGAAGATGAACCGTGATTTAAAGAGAATACAAAGTTAAACAGATTTAAAATATACTCATCACTTTCTAATGCCATATTAAAAAGAGAGACGGGGTTATTTTAAAACCTGGATTTTACTTCTACCATCATTCGTAAGAAAGGGGAAAAGTTGACTATGCTTAGCAGGAAAATGAGGAGGGAATTGTTTAACGATGCACATCTACATGCAGTAAAATTGAGTGCGCAAGAGCAATTATATTTTCAAAACAGACGTAATACGTTGACGAATCAATCAGCGCATACAAAAAGAGGTAATTACTTGTATCCTCTGTCGCAGTACAATCTATTCTACAACAGAGTAATGAAGACAACATTACAAGAACGCTTCCGTTGTGCAGATTGCATTATAATTGCCATCTGCGCCCGCGCAACATCGGGAAACTTCTACAATGGGACGCGCAACTTTAGGTAATATATTGTTTCCGTTATACTGTAAACAAATAAGACACGGATGTTTTTTTTTATTTCGTTTCTTCTGGAGTAAGCTATGTCCACGGAAAACTGGGCGTAGGTAAGGGAGGGTTCCCTACATACCGCGCGCAGGGCAGGCAAGCTGGTACTCATATCTGCGCACTGAAGAAGTCCTCTGAACGGAGTCACATTATCGGTCCAACCGTGTATAATGAACGAGACTGGGCAAGAGTCTATGAACCAGTAGCAAGCGACTCGGTTTTAGTATTTGTGTAGGGACATCTTAACTATACCCTTGTGCCTTGTAGAATTAAAATTACACAGGGTAGTTTGGAGAAAAATATACTTATGGAATATATAGGATGTCAAAAACTCCAACAATTTTGTGGGGTTACTCGATTTGGGAAATTGAACAAGTTTCCGAAATTCGCGTTTCTTTTTTATTACTTTTTAAACAAATATTTTTTTATTTGGTTCTTTATTATTTATTTCTTATTGGCTGTTTAGCCGTAAAAAAACAACTAACAAACAGACAAACTCATGTACATCTATAACATACACACATATACATAGCATTTAATTTATTAATGTGGATATTCTTCCATTAATATCCTAGCCAAGTAATCTATAACTGTATTGCAGACATTTATAGATTACGGAGGCTATTAAAATCGTTTTTCATTAACAATGCTAATGTTTACACATTAAATTACAATGTATATGCTGATCTTAATGAGTTCTTTCCTTATCAATCGATAGATGACTTTAAAATCAAGATGGTTTTTCCTGTACGGGGGCTCGTGGCTACTTACCAAACGCGCGGAACATACGATTTCCGACGTTAAGCTGCGCTTGCCGCGGTCAGTCCCTGGATGGGTGACCGGTCGTTCCAAATTGAGACCCCTACGTGCAGCGGAGAGCACGTTTAACAATGGGTTCCGGGTGTCATAGGGATACCTATGACAGTAGTTACGGGAACTCAGGAGCTTGGAAGTCTGACACCGGTCTAACCCTAGGATACTGGCATTGCCCAGTAACTGAGTTGGGGGGTTCTGATGGCAGTTACTCCGGGTAAAATAGTAATATTCAGCCGTATCACTAGACTGGAAGCTGACCCCAACGTAGATGGGAAAAGGCTAGGCAGAATATTTGCTTATGTTCCTGCACGGTATTCATGAAGAGTGAAAAAGCTATTCCTTGGTAATATCTTACATTGCACAATATATTTATATTGATAGATTAACCCTGTATTGCTGCGTGGTCCTGTCTTGTTAAGTCAAATCTCTTGTTTTTTTTTATTTCGCTTCTCTCATTGCTCTTAGAAGGTATATACAATCCCTAAATAAGCCTTATTGCATCGGTGACTGAACTGAAATTTAAAAAAAGTCTTTTTCTAAAATAGTGCTAAGTATTTCATTCCGTGGTACCTATCCATTATATATGGTGTTGATATGTTTTTTTTTTTGGATTGGAATTGCTTTTATAATCCTTGTTCAATTTACCAACGAAAATCGATTGGCAGCGTCACTTACCCAGATTGTGACGTGTAAACACTCGTTACAGATACAACAGGTAGAATATAAAAACCAGAGATTTATGACATAAATTAGTCACGACAAACTCATCTCGTGTGATAATGGACCCACTATAAACTACGCACGTCGTGATCCAGCCAACCAGTAGCATAATAATAGTATTAAAACGTTATTGTATAACTCTGTGATGGCGCCGGCGCAACGCAACGATCTCATTCCTATTTAACAATATATAAATTATTTTAATAGCTTTGTAAGAAATCAATTTTATAATGATTCACTTGTAGCAAGAATTATGGAAAATATGTAAACAATATGGTTAGGTATGTGATGTTACGTACTTAGCGTTGATATACATACCTATGTACTGCCTACCTACCTATTCTATGATAATACCTATGAATCTATCAAGGCTTTGTTCATCAAGTGAGGCGGCGGCCAATGTGAACCCATGTAGTTCACCTGAGATTCCTTAGGGAACAGAGAAAATTACTATGGATTTTATACTGTCGTAAATTAAAAAAAAAGAAGAATTAAAAGATAAAGGTTTATTCAGTTTTTCAATACTTGTACAATATAAATTATACAAAAACAGGGGCCCAATTCTCCTAAAATAAATTGTTGCCAAACGCAATCGAACCACAACCGTCAGTCAGTTTTTGTTTTCGAAAACTTTCAAAATGATTGATTTTGTTTTTTGTGTCAAACAATTTGATAGCTTTTGAAATTGAGAACTGTCTGAATAAACGGTTCGGCCTTGGTTCGGTTGTAATTTATCAAGATTTATTTTAGGAGAATTAGGCCCAAGAGTAAGCATTGCATGCCATTAAAAGTTTAATTATAAGGTTTATACAAGGTTAGTCAGAAAGTGGGTACTAATCCGAAAGGGTGTTAAATTACCCATAATAATGAATAACTTTTGTTCTACCACTTTCCCCAAAAGTCAATGGTTTAAGAGAAATAGCTGTTCAAAAATTACATAAAAATAGGCTAAAATCTGTCTGTCCTAGGGTATGATCAGCTGTGTTTACATTTTAAGTCATATTTGGGGCCACGAATTAGAAGCACCATTTTCTGAATTAAAAAGTTACGAAACATTACAATCTACAACAGGGATGAAGAATTTTTGAAAAAACTACTTAATGTGAAAATAATTTTACAAGGAAATAAAAATTACATATCAGATTTTGAAATTTTAACCCTTGCTTTAAAACCGTCATCAGTGATACTTTAAGTGGCCTGCGGATTAGTACCCCCTTTCCGGCTAACCTTGTATAAAAACTTAAAAAGGTACCTTCTAAAGGGTTTATTACATTACCCAATTTTTAGGGTTCCTAACTCTTATTGAGTGTAGTATTTATTATTCACAGTTAGGCCGCCCGGTCTCTTCGGTCTTCGGTTGGAAGTCTTTCAACTGAGCCTACGGTCTATGCACGCATAATAAACGCTTTAGGCATTTTCAAGAGATACATAGTCTAGTTATAGTACAATGCAACACACATTCATAGTTCAAGCCTATTTCCCGCTGAGGCAAGCAGAGACAATTAAACGCCATGCTACGATGCTGACACACACATTCTTCGCTTCGTCTACATCCATTATTCTTTTCTAAACTATTAACGATTACTCGTACCGCGAACGTCCCCTTCATTTAAAAGATCGCAGATTTGTTTTGTGTGTCTTACGGGTCGCCTTTTTCGACTTTGCCAATAACAGATCCTTTGAACACAGGTTTGACCGAACCACCAAAGCATTCTCCGTTTTAGTCACTACATTTTCGTTCTAGTCACATCAAGAAGAAGATTAAGCTAAGTTATCTTCATCCATTATCTTTGTCACGTGACAAATCGTAATCACAAAATTCGCAACCATAGTAACTGAATTATATAATAGTACGTTGTCAGTCCATCATTTACGTCCGTCACAGTAACCTACTTCCCACAGACTTACATCTTACACAGAATAGTAAAAAGCAGCTATGTACCTAGTCTGTATAGATTCCCTTTTCAGCGAACCGGGAACGAGAGATCTTTTTCTCTCTCATGTCGGCCACTAGCTATATGAGAATAGGTCATGCCGTGGTGAAAAGATTTGCCAGTCAGCAAGGTTGGTAGCGAGGCTGACTGCCCAGGGTGCGCCGGAAGCACTTAAGTATCATCATTCGTAGAGGCTATAAGACGACTAACGATGAGATGAAGTAGCGAGCTAAAGAACCCCCAAAGCTGCTGCAGCGTCATGAAGGACTGGTCTATATGCAATAGTGTACTTCGATGATACGAGTCTTCTCAATGAGTATATAATTTGATTCTCATTTGCTTTAACGGTAAAGGAAAACTTCGTGAAGAAACCAGGCACACATGAGAGGGCTCTATAAAGAACTCAATTGTGTGTAATCAGATCAGCGTGGTGGACTAAGGCCTGAAACCTTCTCATTCTGAGAAGAAGCACGTGCCCAGCAGTGGGACAGTAATGGGCGGATAATGCAATGAGTATAACAGCACCTTTATAGTGCAACTTTCCAAGCGCTTTCATCCCAAAAAAAATTTGTGGAACTTTAAAATTGTATGTAATGCCACGCTAGAACCGTACTGGAGGCCAATTCTATTAACAGAATTGTTTAAAATTGCAATTGAACTGCAGCTGAACCACGGCCAATTGACCGTTATCCATGTAAGATAAATACATTCAAATAGCCGTGGTTGCAATTATCAGAGGTTCGATTGTGATTTTCAATATTTTTTTTAGTAGAATTGGCCACTCTCGTATCTTGGGGCTGGTCATAGGCGCGATTGACAGGGGTGCAGGACCTAGAGGGGCCCAAATTAGGCGGTTCAATACATAAATAACTGAAAAAATCCGCAACAGATCTCGCGTTAAAATATAATGTTGATTTAAATGCAAATGAATTATGTCTGGAGATTGAGAGCAACAAATATCAAATTAAATGGTAACTGCCATAATTTTTGACAAAATTCTTAAACAAATCCCTTTTTTTTATTACCATGTTTTCTTGGGGGCGCGAAATTAGATCCTTGCCATGGGCGCTCATGGCCCTAGCTACGACACTGGAATTGGCTTCCTGGTTTTGTTCTTAGCGTTGTACTGTAAATTGACGCCTAGGTATGCATATTTAAATAACCTTAGTTTTATGCAAAACATTTAGCATAATGTATTGTAGAATACAACAATTGCTCGCTGGACGCGCGGAGATTTTCAATGTGTTATTTACTACAACATTTAATTCCGTATTAGCTATAGTTAAACCTACTTACAATATATTTGAGTATTTGTATTTATTACATTAGATACCTACTTACATATTTGCAACCTATGGGTGGTTTTTACGGCGTAAATTACGCAGTTTGAGATTGCTATTGTTTTTGTATGTAAATAAAGGAATGAATGATTCAGAACAGTTTGGAATTAGGCTATGAAACGGCTTTTAACTAACGTCATCGCAAGCTATTGTTTAATTCATTGTATAATAGGTAAATTCTTTCATCAATAATATGTTAAATGATTGAATCAGGCGTTAGTTTGGGGAAATCCATGACATACAAATATGCAAACGAACAATACCTATTTAGTTTTAATTCTGCCAAACTAGATCTCTAGTTTTTGGAGCACCACCCTCCCCGCCCACAAAATTCACATGCAGGAGTCATAGTAACATATAAGCTAAAGCAGTACCTCAAGTAGTTGAAGTACTGCTTTAGCTTATATGTCTACTGTGCAGGAGTGAAAAAAATTGTAACTTACAACTTGCAACCGAACCAATACATCCGATACCGATAGTTTATTTGCGTGCGGGAGGGTGGTACTTAGGCTTACCAACCGTCCCGCGAGAGCCGGGACGACCCGTTTCTAGAGCTTTAGAGGATGCGTCCCGCGAAAACCTTCGTGCAGAAGTCGGAATTTAGTGAACGCACGTTTTGTTTAGCTAGAAGAGTGGAGATCGCGACCGCGAGTCTCGCATCGAACGAACGAAAAAATAATTTCTAATTGTATTTTTCGCCTCCCTATACTTTGACAGTTGGGTCCCGCTTTTTTTGCCACGTCCCGCATTTTGACTGCCAAAGTCCCGGTAAATTCGTACATAAAGGTTGGCAAGCCTAGTGGTACTGTATACTGCATCCAAACTAGCGATCTAGTTTGGCGGAATTAAAACTAAATATTGTATTTGCATATTTGTTTGTCAACAATATGTTGTTGATGAAATAAGTAAGTAAATAATGTATTTAATAAAGCATAATAAAGCACGATTATCTGTTGTTGATTAAAGAGTTGTTTTTTAGAGCAAAATATTTACAGGTACTCAAAACAATAGGTTCAATTTGTGATGTAAGAATAGTTACATCATCATCATCATTCAGCCAAAAAAGTCCACTGCTGGACATAGGCCTCCCCCAGGCTATGTTGGGGGGGTTAGCCATAATCACCACGCTTGGCAGGCGGTACATAGTTACATAATTTAAATAAATTATTTATTACATTGTAATCGAAAAAGGATTTTTATTTTCAAGCAAATTGTAACGATTCATGTTAGGTTAATGACCTGTACATAAAAATAGTCATTCGAAAAAGGTTTTTATTTCTCAGGGAATTCATAATAATCTAGGTTGCTACGTGCGGTTCAATATAGAGGCCAAGGTATGTCTCATCCAGAATGAGGTAATGTCCTTCGACAAGTGGAGGAAGGGATTCTCCTTTAAACGATGACGGTGCTTCCATTTACCGACTGGATTTATAGGCTGGCTCTGTTATCTGTCGATCCTTTAGAGCAGAGATTCTCAAACTTATTTCGTCTACCACCCACTTTGAGAATCAATTATTTTCTAGAGCCCCATTTTTTTTAACTTTATCAGGTAAAATCACAATCGCAATCATTACTTTTACCGCCCTTTACCGCCCCCCCGTAGGCCTCTAGCGCCCACAAGGGGGCGCTATCGCCCACTTTGAGAAACACTGCTTTAGAGCCTTGTCAGTTAATTGTAGTAAAAACCTCATTCCTGTATTCAGGTATTTTTTTTAAGCAGGAAATGTGCAGGAAGCGTTCAAGTCTCTTTAATGGTACAGTTTTCGTTTATAAAAACTGTCAAATTGTTTGAAAACTGTAGACTAATTAAGGTATTTTTTTGAAGCAGGAAATATATGCTAGAATCATTCAGGATTCTTTTATAGTACAGTTTTCGTTAGTATAGTAGTACAGTTGCGTTAATACTGCGTTGCTTCAAAAAAATACCTGAATAAAGCCTTCTGAACAAGTGCGTCAAATACCTATAAATAATGCTCCGAGCATGCGAAATTGTGCTTTAGTGTTGGGCAACAGCGGTCACATTCCGCTGTGCGTTCGTTGTCATTTTACATGTTGGTTAGGTCACCGCAGGTCACGCACTAACTTTCGGTCCGTTTTTCTGTAGTTTCACTCCGGAGGCGAAGCGGCGCGTTTCCAGACGCAGTTGTGATTCCTAAACCGTGGAGTGACACAGGCCTTACTAAGGCTAGCGTTTGGAGCAGCTTGACTGTGTTCCGTCTGTGCGCCACTGCAAGGGTACCAACTGAAAATCAGCGCTGGCTGTTTGACGCCCAGCATATGCTGAGCTGGTGACCCTTTCGGCATGGGCATGCTCAACAGCATAAAATGTGTACCCATGTTTTATTGATTTTGTCATTGTATCCTTGGCAGAATTTTCTTTTCTTTCTTTTTGTTCACTTCCCCCTTACGAATGAAGATGATATGGATTATTCCGATCTGTCCCCCTGATCTGTCCCCTCGTCGGTAACAGGGGAACAAATCGAAACTTTCTATTTCTATTTGTCCCCCTAAAGAACAGCAGGGGACAGACCAGAAATAATTCGTTCGATCTGTCCGTTCGTCTTGGTGACAGGGGAACAGATCGATTTTTTATTCCTGATTGGCCCCTCGAAGGGGACAGATCAGGGGGACAGATGGGAATATTCCGATGATATTAATAATCAACATCAATGCGTATATCGCAGTTCAAGGTTTTAGTCAGGGCATTCAGGGCCTCTGCAAAATTGCCTTACAAACACTCCGTCTTGATTCGTAAAATTGAATGATAATAGACTAAAGGAAGCACGAAAAGACGTAACGTCTATCTGAATAACGTTCTAAATGAGTAGGCGTACAAAATATGTATGTCATGTCAGGATATGAACACATCTTACTACATTGACTCCCACGGAATATATACGCACAATTGGATAATACATAGTTGTGAAATGGCTTCAATCAGTTCAATAATACAAAACAAGCAAAGAGAAAGGATAAAATAACATTCATAACAACACGGAGGTGTATAGTACATCCTCATTTCACCCATTTAATTGGGGACGAGCTTATTGCTATCAACCTATCAACCATGCAAAAATCCAGACTCCGGGCTGCTACTGAGAAATTTCACACGGAAAAACCTTGCCCGACCTGGGGATGGAACATAGAACCTCAGGCTCAGCAGTCACGCTTGCGACCACTAGACCAACGAGGCAATGAATAACAAGTATACAAGGCAGGATAAAGTAAAAGGTTTGTAAACGAATCTGTCCAGTAATTATTTGACCTGACAAATCATCCTCATACCCCTAAGCTACAATAGGAGCCCACATTTTTTTGTTAGACCGCTTTCTTACCTGCTTAAAATCCAAGGTGTTCCTCCTCCGGACCTATTGCCAGGGTCGTGGGACTTGCTGCTGCATGCACTGCAACCCAGACCCTGGCGGACCCCTCCTTTGTAGGGCCTTGTCCAATTGCCCCACGTCCTTCTGAGAGGCGCATATGGAATACGGCGCGCCACCCTTTCGAGCCTGTAACTAGTCGGGTGACGATCCCGCAAACCTGCTGCCTGCAGGCGCAGGCTCGCTACGGTAAAATAGGACCGCTTTTTACTATCGGAAATTCCTCATGGATACTCTCTGCCCTGTGGAAGGCGAAAGGCCTCCATTGCTGCCGATTGTGGATGCCGGACTCTAAGTGGCTAAAAACCCACGGTGTTCCTCCTGCTAACCTATCGCTGGGGTCGCGGGTTTCGCTGCTGCATGCACCGCAATCTCAGCAGGTCGGTCCACCAGCCCCTGGTAGAACCCTCCTTTATGAGGCCTTGCCCAATGGAGACCAATTTGTGGCTGAAAATATGAGAGCGAGGTGAAAATTACGGAAACGATATTATAACAGATATTTCGACCGTAGATTTGATCTGAAAATTATTTATTAAATTGTTATTGTTTATGATGCCAAATTGCAAGGAATATGACAGTTTTGTCATTTTTTTACCTTGGTTCTCAGTAGCGTCGCCGCGTCGGTCTGGTAGCAGAAAAAATCCTAGATGCCGTTGCTCCACGTCCTTCCGATAGGCGAGCGCAGCACACGGCGCTACCCTCTCGGGCCTATAACTGGTTGGGCAACGAGCGCGTAAAACCACCTGGGGTCGTCTTCCACACAAAAGAACGGACTCCGGGATTTGCTGCCTTTCTTGTGCTAGCTACGTCTTTGACACGTCCCGGGAAAACCACATTGATTCCCTAATAAGTAATTTAAGACTTATCGAAGACCCCTTAGCACCAGCGTCGTTGGATCCATACTCCATCAATCTCCCTGCATTGAGTAGCAACTAAGTGAACTCGTGCGAGGTGTATCAAGTGTGTTACAATAAGACATTAATTGGCGATATCTTTGATTTTCAGCGACCGTGTCGCCATTGTGTTCGATAACATTATAAGTTGCTGTTCTGCTGAAGTCCGAACTGATTACAGTGTTCGAGAATTTATAGCGATGTGCACGTTCTCGCGTTTTCGTATCACCATATCTGATTGGCTTCGCGGTAAAATTAATGGTACAATGACCCTACTAACTTACTATTAGCAACACATAATGAATAATTTAATCATTTTAACATTAGAGTTTACCTTCTCAGTTTGAAACGCCGCAGTAACTTCTTTTCTATTAAGTTAAGTTATTGTACTACTAACAAACTGGATCCTAGTTCACTCGATGTACCTAGTTCTATTTTGCAATTATGTAGCTCAATTTTAATTAGCAATTATGTAGCAACCTTTTTCTTTTTTAGTAAGCTTCGTAAGCTTTACTTTAATTTGTACGCCATAATGTGGCAAAACATGTTAGGTCGATATACAAAAACCCAACATCTTACATTGCAAATCTAATTTGTACTGTACACTCATGTTTTCACAAATAAATTATCTTTATCTTTATCTAGTTATCTTGAATAAACGTTTATTATTATATTATTATTTTCTTCTCTTTTTCTTCGACAATTCAAAAGTACCTGTAATGGTCGATTCCTAAGATTTGCCGAGCCTTATTCTTATAAGGCTCGGCAAATCTCGATAAAGACTCTTGTCTTAACTTTTAACAATATTCGTTAAAAGTTAAGACATAATAAAAAGTTAAATAAGATAAGTATCTTTACCAAAACTGAAGCAAAGATCCCATATCTTTGCATAGCAGATCATTCGTTTGTAGCAATCGCACTAGAAATTAGCTTACGAGTCTGTCAATTTATAAGTCAAGTTTAGCAATAAAAAATGCTACTCATCATCATCATTCAGCCGAAAGACGTCCACTGCTGAACACGGGGCTCCCCTAAAAGGGGGGGGGGGGGTTGCCATAATCGCTACACTTGGCAGGCGGGTTGGCGATCGCCGTATGGTTGTTAAAGTACTCAGAGAACGCTGCTGCCCATCCTCTAGAGAATCCCTAAGTGGCCTTTTACGACACCCACGGGATGAGATGGGGTAGTGCTATTCTTTACGTTCGGCACCACACGGCACTCCGGCACCACATGGCACTCACGGCACGGCACGGAAATCGTCGAAAGGGGTTTCATCGATTTTCATTTACAGCCGCTGGAGCCCATGTTCATTAGTGGTACAGACATATTTCATGATTTCGATGACACCCATCAAGGCAGGAAAACTACAATGAAAAAGAAACACATTAAACAGATTAATTATAAATCCTTCATTTGTATTCCTGCGCCGGCGTCGATGACATGACTAATAGCTGATACACGCTTGTAATTACTGCTTCCGCCCTTTATTTTGTTTTGTGCGATCTCACCTTCGTCCGCCGAGCGACTTTTTGCAGCGTAAAAACAGACAAAAAAATGTTTACAATGATTTCTAGATTGGTATTACCCCTACTATCAAATACAGTATGAGTCATTGTAGTCAAAATATTCCTTTACGTGAGAAAAGACTCAGTTTTTTTTGGTATAAACTCAAATCTTAAGCTCGGTGCAGACTGCAGGTGCAAAGGTATAGGTCATATTTATGGGGTTAAATAGGGAAACACATCACCAAGCTGTCCCAAACGATGACTTAACCAACATGTGATGCACCCAATAAACTAGTAATAAGGTTTTAGTTTAATTTAATAAGTACTTTAGACTCTTGAAAATAAAATAACAATAAAACTTACCAAGCTGAATATCCAAGACTGTTGACGTCTAGCAAAGTCATTACAAACGTGCGAAAGCGCAGGTAGATATGACCAGGGCGAGATTTGAAGGTTTGGAGGCCCTGGAGCAACGAAGAACGAACGAGGTGTTTAAAATTAATGTACCAAAAATAAATGGGTAATATGATGCTAATATGCGTGTATGTAGAAGCACATACTGATGGGTTCAATACCATCCTGCGAAAAAGGATGGCGTCCATGATGCGTGGGAGCGTCAACGGCATTCTGAAGGTCATCAGTGAGAAGCCATGTGGTGCCAATATAGCGCATTGGGTGCATGTACCCGGTGCGACAGGTAAGTGCAACAGATACATGAATTAAAAATTGTTTTACCTACATTTGTTACTAACTAACATAGTTTATAAGTGTGTATTACTAACATCATATGGATCAAGGTCTGAAATAAAGTTTTTTTTTTTAATTATAAGACTGTATTATATAGGTATACGTAGTTTTGTAACTGGCTTAATATCCGCATGTCATTCAGGTGATCACTGAAAATCAGCGCTGTGTTTGTGGTCCACGCCATAGCACAGCATTATGCTGAGTGGTCACCTTTTTGTCGCAGTTGACCTTTTTAATCTAATTCTTTTTTTTTATTACAATTATGTGCGTGTCTCTGTGACAAATAAACATTTTTCTTTTCTTTTTTTCTTTTTAAGAAGTGGAGGCCCGCTGAAATGTGTTTAAAAAATACCTCGTGAATATGAACTTTTTTCTCTTTGTCAGAAAAGGGTGTGATTCGACGCGTTCGTCCACTTTTCGTGTCTCTGGAGCCTCATATGTGACTACTGTGAACTGTGAAAGGTGAAGAGTATTTATCAACTAGTTCATCAACTTAGCCTATCACAGGAAATAGACCTTTGTCAAAGGTTTTTTATAAACGCTTTATCTCATCAAAGCCGTACATACAACGTGTGATTTCGGCAATTTCTCGTTGTAGTCGGCAAATCAAAGAAACTTTGATTAATTAGCTATCGATGGTTCATTAATCAAATGTAAAAGTGCGTGTCGCGTTAAACTGTAAAAAAAACAGGTGCGAGACGGAATATGGTGGGCATTAGCGATACCTCCAATCTCACCTGTTTTTTGTCGGTGTGTACCTAGCTTAACATTGTTTTGTTTTAATAATTTTTAGAACTGTGTGCATTAGGTATACAACGTAGATATTTTTTATTTATTTAAAATAGTCAATGTGATTTCACGCTTAGCTTATATTATTTTTACCTACACAACATTTTAATGAAATTGTCATTAGGTCGTCATCTTTGTACCTTTAGAGATCTTTCATTGAATGTCTTGCTTTATGAGTGTTCCATCGCATGTCACTTTCTTTCTATCTAATGATATGAATAACATAAAAATATAGTACTACTTTCTTCTTAAAATATACATTTCCTTCTCTCAAACCCATGGTAGTAGCCATGGATTAGCGACCTAAGTAAGAATTTCTGAATTGAATGGAAAACCCGCGTCAACAAGACGTCACGTAAAAAACAGCGCGTTTTTGCGCGTGGATAATGTTGCTATTATGTTAACGTTTTTGTTTCCCGTGTAAAAATGAAAGAAGTTCTGGAAATTGCCAAAAACAGCTATGACTGATTCGACCTTCGCGTTTTTGTATTTGAATTTAATTTATACGAAATCATATAAAAAGAAAGGATACAAACATTTTATAGTAATTAGCGGCGAAGTATATCTTGGAACATCTTGTTTCGTAGAAGTACCTACTTACAAAAAGTGTATAAATATCGCTGTAAAAAGAAGACAAGTGAATCTATGTTAGGTTGCTTTCTGACCTCTAAGGCCTTTTGAGCACACACGTTTTTTCGCCGTAAAAACCTACGGTTAATTAGCCGTGTGTAGGCACGGTCATCAGCGTTGTATGGACTACTATAGAAGTTTGTTGACGGATACACGCACGCCTGCGCCGCCGTATGCACCGTGGCTATTCCTCTTTTGCGCACGGTTTGATTTACATTAGTGTTGTGTGACAGTCTATGAGAGTTTGTTTGACGGCACCGGACGTTTTCGCGACGGGCAATTATTGCATGACAGTTTTCCAACGCTGATTTTGTGTAACAAAGTGGATATAAATCAGTTTCGGCTGGTGGTTTGCCGTGTCGTGTACAAGCTCACACAATTTTTCTACGGCGCGGTTAATACGCCGTACGGTTAAGAAACCGTGCCATGAACAAGAGGCCTAAGTGAAGGCTGAAAAACCTAATGGCTGGATTTATTCTAGAAGAATTTCTCGAAGCGAGTTTAATGTTATCTCTGTCAAGCGCCAAGTCCGTTAGTAAGTTTAATCGCGGAGGTTGACTTCTGCAACCGACTTTCAAATGTGGACACACTCGCAAGAAATCGATTTCTTCAAGTTTAACGAACTAAGCAAGCACTTGCTGCAATCACATACGCAATTTAACTTGCTTGTGGATATGGCGCATAACGACAAAGACGGAACAAATCTCGCATCAAAAAATTCTCGTCGTGTAAATCAGTTTTCAGTAGGCAGATTACTTGATGTACTGAAAACCACCCCTTGAACTCTTTCTCCACGAACTTCAGCAGTTAATCCGTGATATTCCCCGTGGTCTATCTGTTCTATCAACCTAGCGGACCACGCCCAAAAACATATACCGTGGTATACTTAGACGGCCCAATATCCCGTCGGTCCATCTAATAGTAGTTCGTAAGATGTTTCACTTTGCGGTTCGCGATTACGATTGTAGACTTTATCTTCGCCATTGGTTATCGGTTATGTGGCACCCTTTGCCTCTTTAACTTCCTTATCCTGAGATATGTTGGCGAGTATAGTTCTCCTACGGACTTCTATATTTCTAATTTTGTCTCAATCTAGTCTAATATCGTCAAAATAATCGGTGTTGCCTAACAAAATGTATGGAACAAATGTTTTTTTTTTACGAATTAAATTTTTGTTCCATGATAAAAGTTGTACAGAGTGATGAGCAGAGTTCATGGTTTTCGGATGTAAAGTGCCAGTCATGCTGTATAACTAACTCTCTGATTGACTGCTTTGTTATGTCACTAAATATGGCCAGCAAGGGACCACTTTTCCGTGCCATACATTGTTTTGTTGTTGCTCCGTAATAAAAATAACATTATATAAATGTATTGTACTTTAGATCTAGTTAAAATAACTTTATCTTTACAGCGTTTGTTTACAATATCTTTGCAATTAATTTAGATCATTAGATAATTAAGTCACATAGATCGGTAATCAGAAAGTGATTCATATCACCGCGAATAAAAAAGAGATAATTTACTATTTTTATTTTTCCTCGTTTTTTGATGGACTGGCGTCTGTGATATGATATTACTTTTAAAGAGTCTGTGCTTGGATTCGAGGATTTAGTTGACAGCTTTTCGTAGCATTAGCTAGCCATACACGCACGGATATGCCCGCCGCATCTGCCCAACAGACGTGTCTGGCGGACAGATCCGTGCGTGTATGGTGAGAACAGACACAGATATGCCCGCCGGATGCCTGCCCGCTGCCCGTGCTCAAAACGACCGGATCGGGTACGGGGAAGGCAGATCCGAGTACCGACTGTGCGTGTGTGCGTAGCGACGGATGTGCCCGCCGAATTGCACCCCAGTCGCGCACTAATGCTTTGGTAGTGTACACGCGTTTCGTCTTAAATGGCATTTAGTGACAATAAAGTCGATCTGAACTGATGCCCGGAGACGAAATCACGGATCCGATCCCGGCGGGCAAATCTGTACGTATGTGGCGAAATCACGGATTGGATCCGAGATGCGCCTGTTGGTCAAATCCGTGCGTGTATGGCTAGCTATTAACGGTAACTTCATGGTAACTGACCGTTCCTGGCATAGCTTGTTATCCAGTTTCTAATTTAACACGGAGCGAAAATATGGTCCAGTCAATAGGACTAATCAGGATCTGGCTTCCAATTAACTGAAATGAAATGGAATTATTTATTCTGCGAATTGGATATTTAAAAATCACTTTTACATGTTGGTTTGGTTTTTTAAAGTCATCTAGGCTTCGGCGTTTCCTATCTGACTAACTCTGAGAAGAAAGGCCGAAACAAACTCAGGGGTCAAGGTCTCTTTAAAGTCCAGACAAATAGTCTGTAGCAAAAAAAAATTGTGAGGACAATAAAGAGCAACGCCTGGACTGGTCTTTCAAGGAAGGTTCCAGAACAGTTTGAGAGGACCTGTGTAGACAAATGGCAATCGATGATCGCTAGAGAATAGAAACGACAATGTTATGTACTGGATTGATATAAGCTTTCGACCGGACAAGCGATCTGTTATGTCATTTTTATACATTTAATTGGCGTATCTATTCTCTGGCGATCATCGATTGCCACTGACCTGATGACACAACTTTTAGAAATTATCACATTGCGGTGATCTTACTGCATATTGGTGATTTAAGACTGCAATGACGCTATTTATTATTTAACCAAGGATAAACAACACTTAAATAGATATTTTGAGTCATGAGAGAAGGCGTGACCAAGATTACGAACGTAATTAATTGTTTTTGGTTGATTAAAAACCAGTACAAAAAACAGATATATGATAGGAATGATCTGTTTGATAAATATATGATATGAAATTATGATACCGAGTAATTTAATAAGTGCAGTAGATATTTCTTGAACATTTCCGGCGTCAATCTAATTATGATAGCGATGTGGAGGAATACTTTGAAGCCTAAGTGCGCTTTTTGTATATGTATATTTTCATACCATATTTTAAATTAATATTTGTACATATTCGTAATTACGTAAATATTTTCTGAAATTAATTGTAGGTAGTATGTATACAAGGTAAGTCGGAAAGGGAATACTAATCCGCGGGCCACCTACAACTAATGATGACAGTGATGACTGTTTAAAACAAGTGTTAAAATTCGATACTTTTAATTTCCACGCAAAAGGGCCTACCCCTTTGATGTACCACTGTACAGTGCCGATGTACAGTCGTGTGGTACCTGTTGTGTGAGCAACACGATGGTGCATTGAACCTCCGGGTTTTTTGCATGTGCTATGCGGTATCTATGCGGTATTAAGTGAATAGAAATCTCACGTACCTCTTCCTCAGGGAGTCGAGGGGCTAATTGAAGGTTTTTCACAAAAAAAAGGGTGTTGTGCACACCTCTACATATCAATCTATATATTTCTAGTATAAGCTAACCTCTCATTGTACGGAGAGCCTATACAATGCGAACTCAGCTTATATTGGAAAAGCATAGCTTGATATGTAGCCGCCGCGTGCGTACAGGCATGGGGTGGCGGGTGACCTACCTGTATCCCAAGTGTGAGTTTTTTTCGTTAACTACTGTAGTTGCGTCACGACAAAAATGTATGAAAATTTAGGCTGCGCCTCTAGGCGCAACGTTCACTAACTAATATTCGCGCGTTAATTGAACGGTGCGCCTAGAGACGCAGCCTAAATTTTCATACATTTTTGGCGTGACGCAACTACAGTAGTTAACGAAAAAAACTCACATTTGGGGTACTGGTCTTTGCTGGGAACCACATCTACAGCGACGTCGACTGTCGCTGGAAATCAGCTCTGTGGCTATGCTCTGTGCATGTGCCACTACAATATGCTGAACGATTTGCTCGGATGTGACTCATATTTTCCCAAATAAAATTATTATTTTATTATTTTTGTTGCTTTCGTTTTCATTTGTATAAATTGATGTTTTATTTTGTTATTTTTGCATTTATTTTATTTTTTGGTGGCTACGAGCGTCACCAGCGACTTATATGAATCTGTTTTCTTTCTTACATTCTTTCTTTTACAGAACAATGACACTTGTTCAATGTGCATACTAATTCGTAAAACGTTTAGATAGTGTAATTACGAGCATAAGTCTTAGTACGTAATCTGTTAGCACATTTCTTAATTACCATCGTTAATCACTTGATTTAATCATAATTTCTTGCGATAATATTACTAGGAATACTAAATTACACGGAATGCATTTACATTGTTTGCATTCTGATGCTATTTTTGGCGGAAACGATTATTTCTCGAATAATATCGGTGTCTTTGTTATTGTACTTAATTTTGGAGACCGTTTATTTTAATGACACAACATAACGCCTGTATTTTCCGAAGGGTTGGGCAGATGTGAAGCTATGTCTACACCAGTGCGATTTCATATTCATCTTGCGTCTTCGTCTGAAGCATGCGTGAAGCGCCATAGCGCATGCCTTAATACTAGTTCGACGTCACCGCATGCCCCTAGCGCACGCTAATCCGTCTATTGTATGTCGACTGACGACTGATCAAGGCGCACCGGTGTGGACGATAAGCTGCATGCGTCTTATGCCAATCAATATTGCATGCGCTTGACGCAAGTAGAATTGAAAGTTGAAAGCGCAAGATGAATATGGAAGCGCACTGGTGTAGACATACCATACAGTACATCCTCATTTCGCCGTTATGTTTAAGTCCCATGTAATAGAGTGCGAGCCTATTGCCATCAAACGGGCACAAATCCACACTCCGGACTGCTACTGAGGAATTTCACATGGGAAAACCCAATATCACTTTGCCCGACCTGTGGATTCAACCTAGGACCTCACGCTTAGCAGTGGCGCTAGCGACTACTAGACCTACAGCGCAGTCTTAACGAAATGGATCTATTACATAAATTGGATGATCGGCTATAATTGTTTTCTTTAACTGGCAATATAAAACCAAAGACAACTACGAACGGGACGATCTCCAAAATCAGCGTATTTGGTTGACCTCTGGTGCATTTTATATTGATACGAGTATTAATTTGTGTTCCGTATTTTTATTTCGAAAAGAAGGTGTCTAAATAGGCCTATTTTTATATTTTTCTCGATTTTAACCAACCAGAAATATTTAGGTTTGTAATTTTAGAGACTAGAGCGATCCATAATAATTTTTATTTTGGAGATTGAGCCGAACACCAAAGGAGAGACTCGCCATCATCATTTTGCTATCAACCTTTAAGGACAGCATGTTACAATGATATGTGAACGTAAAGCTTTGATTCAGGTAAGATATCTGTAATAAATTAATTAGGACCGTGTCAATGTGTGGTTTTTCATATCACTACATAGTAAGTATAAAACAAAGTCGGTTCCCGCTGTCTGTCAAACTCAACTCAACTCAAACTCAAAACTCATTTATTCAAAATAGACTAGAATTACTTAGTTCTTTTTGAACGTCAATTTTACAATATAGGCATCCCCCAAAAAGCCCTCCCTTCACCGCTTCCTAGTGTTTATGCTGTGAAGAAGAAACGGCGCAACAAACTCCCCAGCAACACAGATATGTCTGTCAAAGAAAATCATAACATTTTTTACAATAATAAAATTATGCACCTTAGGAAAAGTAAAAATTAAAATAGTACATAAGTAGGTATATAAATCAATTCTGTATGAATTGAGATAAATCAAAATTGTATCTAAATAATATAGATACTTATATAAACAAACACGTAAAAAACTAACTAACTCTGTCTGTCCGTATGCTTAGATCGTTAAAACTACGCAACGGATTTTGATGCGGTTCTTTTTAATAGATAGAGTGATTCAAGAGGAAGGTTTATATGTATAATACATTGCACCCGTGCGAAGCCAGGGCAGGTCGCTAGTTGTATAATATTTAAGACAAAAAATGTTTATGTCTTCTGTGAATTTCCACAAAACGATGAATGATTTGATGACGAACGATAGCGATAAAGTTTATAATAAATTAAATAATAATAATCAGCCCATTATTGTCCCACTGCTGGGAACGGGCCTCTTCTCTGAATGAGAAGGGTTTTGGCCTAATCCACCACGCTGGCGGACTATACACACCATCGAGAATTTTATGGAGCCCTCTCAGGTATGCAGGTTTCTTCACGATGATTTCCTTCACCGTTAAAGCGTGATAATCAAATTCTGTTTCGAAAATTTAGAGGTGCGAGCCGGGTTCGAACTTGAACCCTTCTGCATGGTAGGCAACCGTTCAACCGCCAATCTATCACTACTTACATCGACGACAAAGTTTATTCCGTGTTAATGAAGTAACGTAACGGAAAAGAAATTGATTTTAAATTAACAATCAATTTCCGCATGCATCGATAAGACCGTCATTTACACTATACAGATGCATATCTAGTAAGTACCGATGCCTACGCGTGCCTTATGTGTACCTACAACTTAACGTGCTTAAATGATATACGGAGGGGCGTTCCGCGTTAGTATGACTGTTGCCTTACGTCCGCGTTTATTCCAGGCTATGAACTAACAACAGCCTGATCCATCTTCATATAGTGACACTATTTACTCTATAATTTGTCATTTCATCAACCCTGCCAACAAAATCGGTCTGGATCAGTATCACTCAGAGTTTGTACATCGCGCGGCACGCACGCGCCTTAAACCAATACAACCAGAGCAATTTCAGTGCGGTTAATAATCCGATAATAATAATCGTATTATTATTAGCTGCGTGCGAGTTTCGTAGCAAGCGTAGCAGTTGTCTACGAGCCGTCGCGTGCGTTCGTTCAGTGTTCCGAAATACGACCGTTCGTTGATTTTTGTGTAGACTTCGACTATCCGAAGAACAATGGCCAGCAAAACCGTAAACAGTAAGTGTATTGTATTATACTATATTCAAAATAAATAATATTGTGCAAGAAAGAAGGAAAGATAGGTAACTACAACCGTTAATAAAAGTTAAAGTTGACTTTTCTATGTTGGGGTTTACTTATAATTTCATAAACTTGATCTTAAAGTTATTTAAGAACACATCATGACATATTTTTTGCTGAAATCATGTACTCATCATAAGTCAAAGAATTTGGTAGCACGATGTAAGACAAATTGTTTTCAGAAAGTGTCTGAAAGGGTCTTAAACGTTAAGAAGATTAATATCTTCTTAACGTTCTGAATACACTAATATTTTATCTTCATTTCACTATTCAATATTTTTTAATAGGTAGGTACTTAGGTTCAATAATACGTTAAATTCTTGAATTTAATTAGTAATAGAAAACGTAGTAAATAACACAATATTAACGTTGCATAAATTATTTAAATAAAAAAGTACGGTGTTTTACAAGAAAGTGTAAACTACGATTAAAATCTTAAGTGGGAAATTAAATATCGATATTCGCCGACTTGTTATAGTTATATCACAGTTCACAATGTTATCACAAAGTAAAAAGAACTGCATGATTAGATCGAAAGTAAGATTACACATAGTACAATAAAACGTTGGTTAAGCTCAGTGTTTTTTAAAAAAAACTTAACATTTAAATCGTCATAAACATTTCCATTTATTTAACCTTTTTTTATCCATGTACTTTGGATAACAGTTATAATATCCATAATTAGCTGAAAATAAAAATTTTCATTAATTTTATTAGGAAAATAACAGTACATTTCATTTGGTTTTTATCTACCTACAATTTACCTAAAAGTATTAATACCATCAAAGTAAATTACGTTCCCTGAAAATTGTTTAGGTAAAACAATTTTCATGTTATATTTCCTTATTGGCGACTTGCGTTATTAGTTTTTATATCCATTAATAGTTTTGCATAAAAGTATTCAGTTTATACGAGGTGAGTCAGAAAGGGGCTAATGATTCGAAAGGGTGTTAAAGTACCCATAATAATGAATAACTTTTGTACTATCACTTTTCCCAAAACTCAATAGTTAAGGAGAAAAAACTGTTCAAAGATTTCATAAAAGTACGCTAAAGTCTATCTATCCTCAGCTGTAATCAGCTATGTTTTAGTTCATATTTGGGGTCATTGATAAGAAGCTCCTTTTTCTGAATTCATAACTAAAGCAGGAATGAAGCATTTATGAAAAAGCTAAAATAAAAATCATTTGGCATGGAAATAAAATGATCGAATTTTAACACTTGATCGAATTTTAACATTTTAACACTTGCTTTAAAAACAGTCATCAGTGATACTTTAAGTGGCCTGCAGACTAGAGCCCCCTTTTCGACTAACGTTGTATAACAGGAAAATGCAATTTACATTATATTACGTATAAATAAAATAACAATTTTAACTGCAAAGTTAAATTATTTTATAACAAGAATTGTATTTGATATCTATCACGCTTTTAACGGTGAAGATAATATTAAATCTAATTAAAATAGATAAGTATCATATGTATTATAAAATGGCAATCGTAAAAAGATAGTTTCGATATAATTATCGAACATCGGCTTTGGCTGATTTGGCAATGAGGAAAATAAAATATTTTTAGCATAAAGTAGAAAATGAAAGGATTTATACCTACCTATACAAAATTATGCGTTTATAAATATAAAAAACTGTAGCACACCCCAAGACCTAGTTTTGAAGCTTTAAAAGTGCCTGAAATCTGGTCTATTCGAAATAAAAACATTGACTTTGACCAGTGGGCAGGTATCCATAAAAGGAACCTCCTTACAATAATTACTTTTGTCATTATCATCACATTCCGCATAGATTATAATTATTTTCGATATATTAATTACCACCAATATCTAACACCGATACATTAATTATCCTTAATCACCGATACATTAAATTCCTTGTTGCGGTTATTTTTAATGAATAGAACAAACAAATGACGTAGATAATGGTAGATAACAACAGACATGCAACAGACACGTTGTATCGGCTCCTGAGTGTCAATTGCGAACTATAATATAGACATAATCACTGTAGCATGAGACAAAATGTAAAAAAAACTATAGCAGGTATCACTTTTTTCATTGAACTTAGAGTCTGGACTTAATATCACCCGTATGGTGTAGCCTAACTTTACAATCGTTCTGCTTAGCCTTTTCCCAACTATGATGGGGTCAGATTCCAGTTTAACCAAGTGCGGCTGAGTACCAGTATTTTCCACGAAGCGACTGCCATCAGACCTCTGCAACCACGTTATTGGGCAATGCTGATATCTAAGGTTAAACAGGTTGTCAGACTTTTGCGCTTCTGACTACCCGTAACGACTGTCATACGTATGACCTATACAGGGTGTTAACGAAATCGTGTAATTCCTTCAAACCACGTGATCTACTGGTGACACAGATTAACCCTAAATGGGAATTTTCGAAAATAAACCAAAAAAAAAATAAAAAAAATATTTTTGGTTTTCAATTTCTGAGTCTTTTTAGAGCCTTGAGTTATCTGACTGCAAAGAACAATATCGCGGTAGTCGTTCCTGCCAGCCGTGTCGCCGTACTTCCATTCATTTATGCGTGGCATCGAAATCGTTCACAAAAATAAAATTATTTTTTTGCAAAAAAAAAGTTTCTCATTTTTTTACTGAATACTTATCAGGTGGTTCAGATATGATCGGTAACAAAGCCGCATGAAAAAAATAAATTTTTATTTTTTCATTTTTAATCAAGCTAAATCCCGTGCGGGGCCTGTCTACACCAGTAGTAGAACATGTGGTTTTAAGGAATTACACGAATTCGTTAACACCCTGTATATACCTAACTAACCTAGCCTAACTTTACAATAATAGTATCTTATTAGAATGTAAAGATCTAGTCTAGACGCTGAATTAAATAGATATCTGTGGCTTTTTTATTTTAATTTTGTCTCATGCTTCAGCGAATAGAGTATAGTTTTTGACCTCAACAGTAGGTTCAAAGTTAAGTGTGTATAATGGCAATTACAAAGTTTTTTTTTTTAGTTTTTTTTTGCCTTTTTCACTACGTGACCATTATAAGAACAAATACAAAAATTACATTAGTAAACCACTTTACTAACTTATACAAAAGTTTTATAATAAAAAAACTAAAATACCGTTGCAGAAACCAACATCAAAAATTACGTTTTGACTAAAATAGTTTTACTTAGTTCCGAATTCCTAGTATGCTCCATCAGAATTCCAAACGTCTTCATGCAATAACTCCATAAGAGGAATCATGGAAGGTGTTATCCTCATTAAAAATTAGTACTGACAACTGTGCTATATTGACAGAATGTTGCAAAACAACAAGAAACCCCTCGTTGACACCTAAAAACAAGTTGTGATACAAGTTGTAAACAAATTGTTTAAAGGCCCTATTTTAATGTAGTTACTTGTGCTTAGCGCATAATGAACATGTATACCTACATTTTTAAAACAAGTGTTTTAAGATCTACTTACATACATGCTGGTTACTTAAAAGTCAGCAAAAGCAATTATTTTTTGGAAAAAAAATCTCACATTCATGTAGAATACATGTTTTATACCTAGGTGAAAACTAGGGGTTATCAGTACATAATCTACATACAAAACTTTTTTTGTAAAAGAAAACACTACTTCCAGAATAACTTTATTCATTAATTTCATTAAAATTTTCAAGTTTCTTTCAAGTCTACTTTAATATTTCCTGTGAATGAATGTTCATGCTATTTTTACAATCTGGTTTACCTTGAACATTTGTTTATAACCGTAATTGTACATTCCCATTTCGATAATGTTTGATAACTAATGCAGGTTAATACCTGCTATCAATTGGCCGTAAATAATATTAATGTGAAAAGAAACTCACTTTTCTTCTTCATTATACTGACATAGATCGGAAACTCGTTTTACTTGTAAACCGTTTTGGTGTTAATTGTACAGGATACGGTTTTCAGCTACCTGGCAATAATACTACATCAAATCAACAATAAATCGAATTTTCAATTGTTTAGTTGTATAACGAAATTTAGTAGATGTAATGATGTAGTTTTGCGATAATTTATAATACGATAACATATTACAAAATAATATGTAATATTGGTCAGCAACAGATAAAGGTCTGCCTACACAGAAAGCGATACTACGCGATGGAGCAACGACTTGAATGTAGGGATCTATTTTGAGGTGTCAAGAGGGAACATCGTATATATGTTGGCGCCAAAAAATTTCACAATCGGCGCGCTGAATTTCTTTAATGTTTTACACGACACGACTCAAGCGACACGATAGATGTATGAATGAACGACTGGGTGTGTCACCAATTAACTTCTCGTGCAGTGAATATGAGATAATCTCGTTAGGGTCATCCATGTTTAGCAGTTGTCATGCGCAGAAGTCACTGTAGGTGTAATAGATGCAGCTAACAGCTCCAGATTTTTATAAATACATTAATAATATATCTGCCTGTAACTGTCCCACTGCAGAGCAAAGTACTCTTCTTATACAGAGTAAGAACGAGCATTGATCACAACGCTTGCATTGCGGGTTGGCGATTTGAAACCATTAAGCCTAGATCTCCTCACGATGTTTTCCTTCACCGTATAACAGTTGTGTCTTAGATTAATCAAGAACGTACATTATGACATTGAAAAAGTCACATTGGTACATGCCTGGGTTTGAACCCGCAAACTACGGGCCACCACGACATATAATACTAATAAAAAAAATACTCCGCACCCTAGGCAATCAGCCCCGCTACTAGCCTTGCTGACTAAAATCTCGTATAGCTCGTGTCGACATGAGAGAAGAAGAAGAAAGCTCCGTAAACCTAAACATAGACTTCTCGTCACTATTTTACTTCTTAATGAGGATAACAGGGTTTATTCAAAACTATTTATTGCTTTATTGTTAAAGCAAGTGGGATTTACTGGTGCTTCTGTGTATTATCTATTCGTATCATAAGGTACTAATAAGTACACAATAAAGTACAAGAACAGCTTATGATGTAACGCCACTTCTCGACACTTGAATGTCAATAAATGTTTGCTGTGTGATTCTCGGCTCAATATTCCAAACTCTTGACGACCAAGACGATGGGCAGCTACAGCATCACTCTTAAGCACTTATGACGACATACTGCGACTACCGACGCTTGACGTATCCCACGGTTTCCAACCACGAAAGTAGTTTCGGATCTAAAGATCGATTCGATTTTCGTGATCTGAAACTTTGTCTTTCGTTCACCCTTTTTTTTCGTGGGAAAATCCTCAGTCAAATTCAATCAATCTTTATTGCCTCTCGGTTTCCCCTAGCCCGATGAAGGCGAAGGGGTATGCCGGACTCTTGCCGGCTAAAAACCCACGGTGTTCCTTCTCCTGACCCTTAGCCGGGGTCGCGGGATTCGCAGCTGCATGCACCGCGACCCCGGCAGGTTTTTCGTTAACCCTACTCCCAAATGTAATTGACATCTAGTAGTTCGTTATTTGACAATACTTTGATCGTATATTTATAAATTCGATTTTAAAACTTCACTGTCATTAAATTTTACTGTCTTTTTTCGGAGTAAGCCTCCGAGTGATTTTGAAAATGTTTTCTTAAGAACATTTAAACTTTGTAACAATCATTGATGACAGTTTTAGAGCAAGTGTTAAAATTTGAAATGATGTTAATTTTAAATAGAACATTGTTATTTTATCGAAATAATTGACAACCCTGATTTAGTTACGAATTCATAAAAATGGAGCTACTAATCCGTTACTCCAAAAGCATAGCTAATGATAGTGTTGCCTAAGCCACCTAAGCGTATTTTCTATAAAATCATTAAACAGCTATTTCTCTAAAACTATTTATTGACATTAACATCATTTGTAAATAAACTAATGATTAAAAACAATGGGATGTATGTCTCAGTGTTTAGTACTAGTACTTACGATCCAAACATAAACACTTTTGTTTATAAGAGTTGAAGCGAGTTGGCGTGGTCATGACATGACGGTCGAATATATATGACACGGCTCGTAAGAGTTCGTAAATAGATTGTAGTTTCTGGGAAATCATTTACAAGTCATAACATAATCAACTCATAAACTGCCCCACTGCTGGGCACGGGCCTCTTCTCAGAATGAGAAGGGTTTAGGTGCTGGGGACTTAACATGACCTCTTATGAAAACGTCCAAATGCCAGCCAGTCAACTTAGGTCCAAAAGCAGGCCTGCTTCTGAAGCGCTAAAAATCGTACCATGACAGTATTAAAGGTGAACGACTATTGAAGCAAGTTGAACGGTTATGCTTGTTCATGGTACGAAAAGTCTATACAAAAAAAAAGGTGAACGGATTTCGTAAACGTCAACGTAGCAGTCCTGCCGCAGGCCTGCTCTAATGATGTCATAGTACAAAAAAGCAGGGCAGTTCAACTTTCAGGCAACTTCTGTCCTGCTTTAAAAGGTCATAGTAAGCCCCCTGGTCGGACATCACACAGCATCGAGAAATGCTTGTTTTTTTTTGAGTTTTTCTTCGTTTCGAAAAGTCTCAGAGATTGAGCCGCTAGGCCGTCACTGCTGTACATGTCTTTACTAGGCATGGCTAAAGAAAAGATTTTTTTTTTTCACTCACTTATTTTTTTGGGCCTTACGATACACTTATCATGCTTGACAGTTAGCTATAGAGAGTAGTGAAAACGACGCGCGACAAAAATTTTACGTAGCATTTTCATGTTGCGCTGAATGTTTAACAAACATCACATTTAAAAAAAATCAATTTACACATATTTTACATAATACTTTCATTATATCAGTGTCAACAAAATTTTTACTTAACAAAATATCTTGTCAGCTTTCTAGATAGGTACACTGAATGTTAATACAGTCATGTCACAGAGTCCGATATGAAGCTAATATTAATATATCAAACATAGTCATATTTTATTATCTTAGACAAACTTCTGGACAGTTCATACAGCTTAATACTTAAACAATGTTATCATAAGCTGATATAAAGCTAATACAAGTGCATTCTAATGACGTTTTAGATAGTGCGTTATATTAGAGCAATTATAGTTATTGTATCTAAGGGATTAAGACAACTAGTAAAATTGTTTGAGTTTGATTTTCAGCCCTAATTATTATCTACTGAGTATACGCAATGTATGGATTACTTTCAGATGTTATTGAAGTTGTCGTAACAATTATTTACTTTTGTTTTGAGACTTTTTGAAAGTTTTTCTGTAGGCAAAGAAAGAATTGAGATGATCTCCAAAAGCAGGATATTTGGTTGACTTCTCTGGTGCATTTTAATTGATATTAATTGTACTCCGTATTTTTATTTCGAAAAGAAGGTGTCTAAATAAGTCTATTTTTATATTAGCAGTTATGGAAAAGACCAGAGCGATCAATTTTTATTATGGAGATTAAACCAATTACATTTAGTATGTACTAACTAAAACGTCTCACATTCGGTATTAATTCAAACAAAACAACATCCGAATTCGAGATTCTTTGACAGTTAATTCGACAGATTGTTCATTTCGATTTATGAACTACATATTAAAAATGTGTAAGTGTCATCGAGTACAACACTATAGCGAGTCGAATGTAAACAACTATTATATTGTGAGAATTGTCCCGAGAATAAACTACAAAATCTAAAATTATACTTTTTATGTAGGTCGCGTCCTCACTGAGTTCTATGTTTTGCGGTTTCATATTTGTTTAAATATTTTGACATTTAAACCGATTGCGTTGCACATTTATTTTTGATTTCAAATCGATTCCCGTGTAATCGGTATAAGATATAGTATGTAACTATAATCGGTATGAAATCGAGATTTGTTTCAAAGGGAGACGTGCGGCAATAAGTTACGGACATAAAAGCGTAGATAATATTAAGATATGACAAGCCATTATCTTCTTGTCGCGTCGGGTAGAAAGGAAATGTTCGCAATTTCCTCAATGTTATGGTTTCACATAAAATTGAGTATATTCTAATAATAAAGTAGCGTTTAATTTGACGACACGACGCAGTGGTTGAGAGCCTCGCTGCTGCGAACAGCGGGTTTGATTCGCGCACGGAGCAATTCTTTGTATGTTTAATTGTTCTTGTCGTTTGTGCATTTGAAAAGATGTGTCTGTAAATCCTCAGACCATACAGAAGTACTCTTAGTTTAGGTAAAATAACAAATAAATAAAAAAAATGCGTCATCATCATTTCTAGGAGTAATTCATTTATCAACAGCAAGAATTTTTATTGAATTTTTATGTACTTAGTTCGAGATTATTTTATCAAATATTTCGCAAAAGTTTTAATCCAATTATCAGGTATAGGTAATTGTGACAGTTTATCTATTTTACGGATTACTAATAGGTAGTATCATACAAAAACTACGTTTTTGATGTTGCTTAGTCGATACCTAGATTACTACTGATAGGGTGAGTGGGGGGAAGATGAAATGCGGGGTAACACAAAAAGTCGTTTATAACGCCAGATTTAGTGCACTTTTTGCAGTGCTGGTAACATTGTGAAAACCGAAATTAAAATTCTTCTCGTGATAAAAACGTTTTAACTATTTTTTTTCTGCTTTGGAACAGATTTAACAGGATGTTATCAATATGATAGAAAAATACACTTTTTGCTGTTTAATCACTACAAAAATAATTTTAGCATAAGATAATAATACTGTTCCACAAGACTTCAAATACAACACTGCTCATCTCGTCAAAAATCGTTCGATCTTCCCCCCACTCACCCTACAGTACGACACAACTGAGAAGTCGCATCGGCAAACTTTGTAAAGCCGGTCATTTCCGAGAGACCACGTTTTATTTTTTTATTATTATTTTTCAATTAAGTAGTTCAGAATATGGGTTACATACATTTGCCCCACAAAACCGTGTTATCGGTTCGGCTGTAGGATCGAGTCTCCGTACATTAGTCGAACTATAAAAATAAAAGAAAAAGTAACTAGGAAACAATAACATAAAAAAGTACTGCAGTAAAAAAAAAATGACGCTAAAATTACTCAGAAACAGTACACCAAGTTTTTTTTATGGAATCCCTTTTATTTTTAATCTGTGTCGCCAGTAGATCACGTGTATGAAGGAATTACACGACTTCGTTTACAGCCTTTATAGACGTTTTCTATTAAAATAACCTCTACCGATCAATCAGTCATTTGCACCAGTATTAGACACGCACCATATTATGTCACATGACATTGGCTGTAAATAGGCAGACACGTTTGTCAAAAGTCCTTTTATTTGTGCAGCTGGAACAATATGTGTTTGATCTACCGTTCATAGCGTTACGGCTGCTCGCCTTTGAATAACTGGACGACGAGTGACGGACTGTGTCCAATCTGCTGTTGTATTACTTGAAGATCATGCGAATAACATGATGGTTTTATAAGCAACCTGTTTTGTATCGGGTCACTTGTTATTTATTAGACTAATTTAGCTTCGATTTCAGTTTTGTAACGACTATTGATTTTTGAAAGATTGATCAATTTAACAAGTTCAGTGTCCTACTGGATGGCAACCTCTAGTAGTATTCGCGATGCGGGGTGCTCGTGAAGGGCTCATTTTAAGCGTGAATTACATAGAAACGGCGTAAGGCGCAGGCGCGGCGCAGGCGCGTTGCTTTCATACGTTTTGTCGTGCCGCTTCAAATCTTTTTCGCAAAAAATGTATGAAAGCGACGCGCCTGCGCTGTGTCTGCACCTTACGTCGCTTCTGTATAATTCACGCCTTAAATTTTGATTTTTTTTGACAATAGGTACACCGACATAAAAAAGCGACACGACCCCCTTATTTTTTTTCTGTTTTACGGATTTGAAATTTTCAAATTACTTCTTCCGCTCTTGGCGGAGCGGAAGGGACTGTCAGACTCTTACTGACTAAAACCCATCCGTGTTCCTCCCTAATGCCCTTTGCGTTTCAGGGCCGCGGTAACTCTTTCGAACAAATTCCGCAACCCTGGCAGGGCAACAAGACCCCTTGGAAACACAATTTACTACGTAGTAGCGTGTTTTATGACATGGTTTTTAACCTAATGCCAAGAACCCTCCCCCAAAGGGTTCACTCTTAGCGCAATCGTAATGCCGAGGACCCTCCTGGAAGGTCCAATAATCATATGTACTACGGCGGCATGGCGTATGAGTTCTATGAAAAGTGTGGTGGACTCGAATGTGTTAATCTGTTAAATAATGGAATCAGGCGTTATTTGCGGAAATCCATAACACACAAATATGCAAATACAATATTTAGTTTTAAAGATTAGCGAAATTAAAACCAAATATTGTATTTGCATATTTGTGATCTGTTTTCAAATCTCATGTAAACTAATGAAATAATACGCGAGACTGTGTTAAGATTTGATAACATAATTTACTAGAATTAATTCATGACGCTCATATTATAATTATGACTTGTGTCTTGGAGGACAAGAGTAGAGAGCGTTAAACAATTGACTGTCAATACAACAAGGAGTATTAAAGCGTGTAGGCATCCATATTTTCATCATCCTCTCCTGGATGGTGACTGTGATTGGTCGAGATACTAATAACCAATCACAGCAGTTGAAATGAGATTTGATACCTGATTACTTATGTTTGCGGCCTTTTAGAAACTGGCGGTATGTTTCTTACAATGAATATTGACTTTTCGTTCTAGTATCATAGGTCATTTGAGGGGAAAACTTTTGTTTTAATTACATAAAAACTTAAAGACAGTAAATCAAGATGACCTGAAACGATACCCTAAGAAACGGTTCAAAAGATACTACGTGTCTTGGTGGGCCATTTCATATTAAAATGGAGTATAGGTACCAATACCAAAAATATGTCAATGTTAGTTTTGTGGTAAAGTGAGTTGTAATAGTGAACTAAAAAACGCGAATTTCTTTTAAAGAATAGATTTCATTATGTATTTGTAGAAACTAAGTGGGTAATATTTTTGTACTTCTAATAGATATTTTAGAAGAAAATGTATTTTGAATTTCACTATGTGTATACTATAATTCAAGTAAAAACATTCACCATGTACATAAATATAATATGTATTTATACACGTGACTGTACAACGAAAAGCTATAGTAAAGTCTAGCTTACTTTATTTGACCACAAATTGCTAATAAAATACTACGTAATTCTTATAAAAACTCTATGTTGATTTCTTACATATTTAGGTAGGCACACAGCAAAATTCTATTGTTGTAACTATAGCAGTAAAAGATGTCAAAGTTAGTTCTGTGGTACAACGAAAAGCTATAGCAAAGTCTAGCTTACTTTATTTGACCACAAATTGTTCATAAAATACTTACTCCATTAGGTATTCAAACACTATGTTGATTTCTTACATATTTAGTTAGGCACACAGTATAATCTACTGTTCTAACAGTCGCAATAGCAGTTTAAATATTGAATTACACTACTTAAGTAAAGTAGGTAGCTGGAAAACGGAGCTTATTTACTTGATCAAACATAATTTTACTTTTGAATACTTTATAAGCTAGCTAACTTAAGTCCTGAAATAAATGCTTTTAAGTTATCTAGTCTACAAATGATTGACTTTTTTAACCGACTTCAAAAAGTAGGAGGTTCTCAATTCGGTTGTTTTTTTTTTTTATTTTTTATGTTTGTTACCTCATATCTCCGTCATTTATGAACCGTTTTGAAAAATTCTTTTTTTGTTCGAAAGGGCATACTTTCCCATTGGTCCCATTTAAATTTTGTTATGATTAGACCATGAACTTCAGAGATATGGAACGGAACTCCTCATTGGATCAAAGCAAAATTCTCAAATAACTAATATTGCTTTGTTTATATTTGTTGTTGGGAACTGACTACTTGAAAAGAGGAGGGGGTGCGTGTCCCCCCTCCCCCCCTTTGGAATGTTTTCATTATATCGTGTAAGGTATCATTTGAAAGGACTTTTTATACCCGACTACGTCAAAGCCAAAAAGAAGGGTTATGAAGGAGGGGGTTAAAATTATGACACTAAAACGTATTCAATAAAAAATAAACTTTAAAAAAAGTAAAAACCGACTTCAAAGAAATACTAAAAGGAGTAAAATAATTACCATAATATAAAATAAACAGTTTCAGAAGTCGGTGCAACTCTACACTGAAGCAAATAGAAGCCACCGACTTCTGAAACTGTTTATTTTATATTATGGTAATTATTTTACTCCTTTTAGTATTTCTTTGAAGTCGGTTTTTACTTTTTTTATAAAGTTTATTTTTTATTTGAAGAATATGTACCAGTATTTTAAAACGTTAAGTAGGTACTGTACGACATAACTAAGAAGTTACATCGATGTAACTGATCGACCAAACAATGGCTGTCGCCAATTTTCGCGCCACTTACCTTCATCATATCATATCAGCCTATTGCCGTCCACTGCTGAACGTAGGCCTCCCCCAGAGATTGCCAACTTACCTTATTGCAGCGTATTTTTTTTTTACTGTATTTCAAATCTTTTTTCCCATGGTGCGTGACAACGCGCACCGCGACGTACGAGCTCGCACCGACGCACCATGGGTAGAGACTCGTTGTGGTAACGCTGACGCGTGCGGAGCGGTGCATCGTATCCGCCGCGAGTCTGTAATTTCAAAGGTGCGGTGCGAGTTTTCTTTCACTTGGTAGGTATTTTAGAATGAAAAAAACAGCTTCGAATCACGCTCCCTCATAATGTGGCTTCCCACGGTGCGTGATTTTACGGATGATACCACGCACAGCCGATGCGCGCTACCACGCACCGTGGGAAGCCAGCTTAATAAACTTTCGTGGTCTTGAAGTCTCACTCGGAAGTGATCGGTTTTACGAACTTTGCCAACGCGACTTGTTAGTTGTGTCGTACTATTCTTCAAGGTAAGGGGTGCACCCAGGCGTCGAGGCATAAGGGGCATCTCTGAAGGCGGGTGCTTTGACGGCGTCGACGCCCGATAAATTATATTACTCAGCAACAGCGCAATTTGACCTACATTGATCATTGTACGCCGAAATAGCTAAGGGGCGCCAGAGTTGGGTCAGCACCCCGGCGCCAAATAACCTAGACACGGCCCAGTATTGAACACGACAATTTGACAATGAGCAGCAGTGATAGGTACCAATCAACTACTCAAACGTAATAGTTCTGTACGATCTCGAAGTACAAATATATTTGGATTCCAATTGATCAAATGTGTTTCGTTAATGAATTCTATTTGAAACAATCTGCCTTATGTGAAATAAACTTTGGTTATATGACGACTTTTTTATAGTCAAGTGGCCATGATAACAATTGCAATGTATGAGCCAGCATTTTTGAGTTTTATGAATTATATGACAAACAAAATAGGGTATTTGACTGAAAAAAATTAATTAGTCCATCAGATTACCTATCAAAAAATATTTGACCCATATTTTTTCTTTTGTTACGTAAACCAAAATTAACGAAGATACGAAACTTTTAAAATTGGCAAAACGTCACAAGCAAGTACAATTTTTACTTGCTTCTGACTTCACAAGCCCCCACTCTCGAATTTTGATGCGTTTTATCTTTCCAAATATTAATAGATTTAACAAAAGAGAAAATACGTGTCCATTATTTTTTAAAACTCTAACTGGCAGACTAATTAGATTTGCAATTTATTGATGCTGTCAATATGCCTATTCTGCTGAATTCAAAACTGCTTTTCTATACAAAATAATCAATGTTGCATATGGGTGATTCTTCGAGATCGCGTTCTCGTGTGTTTCCGCTGGCGTAGGTAGACTTGTTGTCGTTTTGACTAGTTAGCGCATGTTCACATAAAAGTAGATTTACCAAGAAACATATAGGTTTCAAGAAATGCACTGACCGGTTAGGGATGGCAGCCGTTTTGCGCCGGAGGAGTCGCACTCTCGAGGAATCACCCGTAACAAAATGTATGGAACAGCTGTTTTTTTTTTACGAATAGGCATGTTGACAGCATCAATAAATTGCAAATCTAATTAGTCCGCCAATTAGAGTTTTGAAAAATAATGAACACGTATTTTTTCTTTTGTTAAATCTATGAATACTCGAGAGCATTGGGGCTTGTGACGTCAGAAGCAAGTAAAAATTGTACTTGCTTGTGACGTTTTGCCAATTTTAAAAGTGTCGTATCTTCGTCAATTTTACTTTACGTAACAAAAGAAAAAATACGGGTCAAATGTTTTTTGATAATCTAACTGACGGACTAGTTTTTTTCAGTCAAATACCGTATTCAGTGTTTGGCCCACAGTAAAAGTTGTAGGTACAGAACGATGAAAAGAGTTCATGGTTTTCGGATGTAAAGTGACTAACCAATCATGCTGTATATCTACACTATGGAAAAATGTTTCGTTTGGACTCTAAGTCGTGTTGGCGAAACTGCTGATGGCGTCTTGAATCTGCAAAGAAATAATTTAGTTTATTTTATGAGTATACCGATGATTTATTCACTGAAAAAAAATACGTAATCAGAGCTCAAAAGAACAAAAGGGAGGAAAATAGAGGTTGAGCTATCATTAATTCATTTCTTAAATTAGCATTGCTTTAAGACCAATTGACTGATTGCACAAGTATGAGTCAGATCAGATAAATTATAAATAATGGTTTTATTTGCAGCATGGAATATTTACGTCACACCTTTTAACTTTTAATAAGAATAACGTTTTACATGGCTAAGGTCAAATGAAAATGAAGGGTAATTTGAATTTAATGTCCAAAAGGGTTTGAGAATTTATGACTTGGGTAACAAGAAACGCATAATTAGGAAAGATAAGTTGACTCCCAATCCTGCATCCTAATTGCCCGAAACACTCGTAATCGTAAATGTTGATAAGTCAACAATTGCCAAAGCAACGTAGTAACTATTAATAATCGGACTTCACAACTAGTACCACGCTATGAATATTGTTGTATTGTCAAAATGAAATTAAATTACGAATGTAATACGCAGTTCGGATGCTGTTCGGAATTTAAATTTGGCGTTGCGCAATATTTAAAAAAAGGCAGTATGAATAATTTGCTGTTGCAACAATAATTAAACTAACTTTAAAATAAACTTAACACCTCTAGGTGTGCACAGACCATGCAATAAAATGACTTCTTTACAACTTCAAATAAATATAAAAAATCTAAAATTAATTCGATGACCTGTTCTATCTTGCCTTCTTATCTGATTATGGAATAATAACCACAAAACAATGGCTAAGGTACTTCATTACTGAAATAGTTTCTTATGTTTTTTTTTCGTACTTATGTGAGAAAATGGTATTTCCAATGGAGATTGATGGTGATTTTATATTTGAGCACATTTAGCCACAAGTCAGTGATTCAGAACGATTCGATTAGCCAATTGTCGAACGATTTGGTCTTTTCTCGGGCTACGAGAATCGTAGACGAACCGAGATAACAAATCGAACCGATCGACACTGTTGACAACTGCTTATCGAAAAGGTTCTGAATCAGGGAGTAAGGTGGAAATTGTGGTCTGAAGAGATAGTGGTGTATTAACTTTTAAAAGTGATTATGACCTATAACTAATGACAGTGGCAACAGCCAATTGCTATTAGCTTAGCATAGCAATATATTAAAAGACATTCATGAACTTACAAGCGTGGGTAGATAATGAAAGACTAATTATTATCGGTCATCTGAGTACGACGGCCGGTACTCAATGTCAGAATTAACAAACAATCGTAAAAAGTATTTTTAGTTATTTTTTGCGCCGGTGCAAAGTCTGTTGGGTAAAAACCGTAAAAAACTTAAAATGCAAGTAAGCTCAAATTAGGCAGGGTTAATAACGCTAAAGAGTGACTAAAGGCATTATAAAAACGACAACATCATTCATATAATGATGTAGTATTTTATTCGGAATTGTTTAATTCAGTAATTTTGGCTAATTAATAGTGGTTGGGAATCCCGCCGCCTGCTCACTGACAGATGTCGACGTTACTCTGACTATTTTTAGAATTTTCTGGTAATTGAAATACAGAAAAAGAACAGACGTGTATAATTTCGAAAAACAAAACACTATCTGAATCTTAAAATTTTGAAAATAATGAGAAATTCATCGCTGCCGAAAACTGGTTGAATGTATCGCTATTTACATAACACAATTTAAACTGTGCTGATGAATCAGTGAATGGTGAAAATAAAGATCTTGAAACACATAACTACAATGATTGATGTCCAAATATTATTTTAACTAAGAGAATCGATTTATTTTAGGGCCAGAGGGAAATAAACCACGCACCACAATTTAATGGAGGGCTGCCTAATGCAATTACTCAAATGTAAATTGAAGTACCGAAGTCTGAGGTTCTGCTTATATTGGCAGATAAACCTAATAGCAATATTGACTTATCACATGTTTTGACTGGATTACCTCATATGAATCAACTCATTGATACGGAATATTGAATTGAATGAAAGGTTAATTCCAAATCTCAAGTATGGTTCTTGATTGTTGAATTAGAGTTACAATAATATTGTTTGTTGATTTCGAATGTATTCTTTGGGTCTCTCGACTTTCTATTACGACAGGTACTCGATGGTTTTTTAATAATCCACTCAATGGATTCTTGATTTCCGTTAGTATCTCATCTAGCAATGAAAGTGTGTACCAATTATAACGTAATATCATTTGTGAATGTAACAAAAGTAATTTTGAAATTACTTCTACTTAGGTATCGCTTGATAGAGATTTGCAAGTGCAAAACATAGCACCGTGCCTTAAACACATAAAAGAAATCTTATCTTGGCTGATAATAATCTTTCAGTTACATAAAACGACATTTATTTATTATTAATAATATCGTATGGAATATTGATTCAGCGAACAATTTTATACAATAATGATGCATCATCATTTTTTATAGCACCGCGATTTGGTCGTAAAACATTGAATATGTTCTTAGGGAAATCGTTTGGAGAATTTAGTTTTCACTTCAAAGTATGATTGCAGATGTAGAAACCGGCGATGCAGCGCCTGAAGCCCAGGGCGAAGGACCCTTGGCGGCGCCCAAACCCACACGGCGGATGCAGGGTAAGCGCCAAGCGTGGCATGAGGGGCTTACTACACTGTGACGTTTACTATTTTATTCACACGGGAATTTAAATTTGGAAAAATGGAATTGAATAAAGCATTTTTTTTTATTTGTAATTGGCATGTGAAACCATGATGGTGTTGTAGCATGGGAAATCACCTCATCCTCATTGGAGCACCTCACTATATTTATTTAAAATTGATAAACAAGGTTTTGTTTATTTATTTGATACATTTTTTCATCATTATATCACGGGTGTGTTAGAATATTTTTGTTGGGATTTTGTGCTGTCGTTTTTTTATTTGTATTGGTACTTATATGTTTGTTTTTTTACTTAAGGGTTAATATAGCTATTAGAAAACGACGTTACGTAGGTAATTGGGATTTTCATAGAAATAAGTATGTAGGTAACCTTCTTGGTAGAATTTCGGAATGTTCAGCAAATACTACATTAGGCGCGTGAATTTATTTTGTAGTTCTATGTCTAATACTTTGCCATGCACACTCGGGCTACACAGATTCACGTTTATTTTAATTTTCATCACTATTCGTTCTTCTCATTAAAGACTTAATTGTATTAATTAATTTTCACTGCACTATTTTTTAGTTTTACGTAGCACAAAGTAAGCATCATCTTTTATTAACTTGTATATTGTATTACTGAAGTAGTGAAAGACAGGACTGTTCTACCTACCCTTTTTCTGACGATGTTGGGATCACCTTACAGTCTAACCAGATGCGACTGAATACTAGTATTTTACACGGAGCGACTGCCATCAGAACTCCACAACGCATTAACTGGGCAATGCCGATATCCTAAAGTAGACTAGTTGTCAGACTTTTGGGCTTCTGACTACCCGTAACGACTATCATAGGTATTCTTATGACACCCGGGTCCGACGGCTTAACGTGCTTTCCGAGGCACGGAGGGGGCTACCGTTATACTATACACGGTGACATTTAAGTGGTTGTTTTGCTAGAAAAAACGTTGTTCAGACCATGGTCTACAACCATTATACAGCATCAAATAAAAAAAAACGTCATTGGTCTTTAAAAAAAATACAAAAAAAAAGTATAATAAAGTCAGAGGGGGGACCTGCTCAGTCGGCGCCATGATGGTTCACGTTATTTGCTGGGAACTTTACCGCGATTGCCGCGATGAGTTAATGTTACGGTTTATGTTTAAACACGTTTGAGCAACATAAGACTTTTTAAGAAAGCCTAGTATTTTTTTTAAATATTTTTTATGCCTTGGAACGGTAGTAGACCATGGTCTGAACAACGTTTGTTTTAGTAAAACAACCAATTAAATGTCAGCGTGTGTATCCTTACGGCATTTAGATGTTCTAAGCATATAATTACCGGGTGTCCCAAAGCAAGTGGTCATGGAGAGAAAATACTTTTGATATTAAAAATAGCAAATTTTACTCCAACATGAGTTCATTTTATTTTTAAATTATGAAAATTGGTTTCTTGGTTTTTATAAAGTCTCTTGCCTGAGCTGCGATTAGAGCCAAAACAGACATGAAAAAATATCGGATTCGATCTCATTTTCAAGACGCTTCACATCATAGATATGTGCCTGACAAATAGAATAGATTCCACATTAGGTAAAGAAGAATGATTAACATCAAAGTCATATAAAGAACGCAAGCGCGCGCGCATTTAAAACAATGATATCACTGGGAAAACTGAATACGCATCTAATGTTATTAAAATATCCGTACTGACTCCCATTACCATATATCTTTTCAACGGCAACAATTCTGTCACAGAATCTTCTCGAAAAGATATGTCATCTTCTCGCATTAATGTTTTCCGCATCATTTATATTTTCCATCAATTATATTGCGGTTGTATATATTTTTGATTTATGTTTGTAATTGATAATTTATTTTATTACGTGTTGTGGATGGAATTATAATTATTGTAGGTATATGCAACTGGAGTTGTAGGTATAGGAAGATTTTGGAATATGCATAGGTTTATATGCGAGCACGCATACTATGCATAACATAGCTCTTCTCATAATGAGAAGGCTATAGGCCTTAGTCCACCACGCTGACCTGGGGCCTAATTCTCCTAAAATAAATCTTGATAAATCACAACCGAACCAAGGCCGAATCGTTCATTCAGACAGTTCTCAATTTCAAAAGCTGTCGAATTGTTTGACACAAAAAACAAAATCAATCATTTTGAAAGTTTTCGAAAACAAAAACTGACTGACGGTTGTGGTTCGATTGCGTTTGGCAACAATTGATTTTAGGAGAATTGGGCCCCTGGTGCGGTTTGGCAGACTGCACACCAGCAAGCACTTTTTTCTTCATTGTGCAGGTTTCCTCACGATTTTATCCTTCACCGCTAACGCAAGTGATAATCAAGGGCCTGATTCATCTAACTAAAGAAGTTCAGTTGCAATAATTGCAGTTAAGTTTCGATCAAAACAACGCTTTTCGTATTCTCCGAATATGCGATCGCTGTCAGGGGGCCTACTCCCTAAGTCCGTCAACGTAGTTAGTCGCCCGTCCGAAAGTAGCCCGAAATGTAGAAGTGAACAAAACAAGTGTCAAGTTCAACTTTTCGGACGGGCAAAAACACATCGGTAGTAGGGACAACTGTCAAATCGTGTTGTCATTCATTCTTAGTTCGGGCCCCGAAATAATCGTATGTCCGTAGGTGATAGGTAGGAAACGCTCGTAACTAAGGCCGAAACCAAGGACTTCGTGCTTACGGAGTAGACCCCAGATACGATCGCATGAACTTAACTGCAGCGTCATTGCAACTTGATCGGCGCATCGTGAAATAACGTGAATTAAGGTACGATTTCGTAGCCGACAGCATACGGCAGCAGTAGACGACGTGTCGCTCCGACACTACTGGTTTCTATGTATTTCTATGAAATACCTTCCGCAGCTAGCGACACATCGCTCGACTACACGTCGCACGACCGCAGACGACGTGTCGTCCGACCTCAGATCAGTAGTGCCAAAGACGCTGAAGAGACGACACGTTGAATCTTTCTCGAAATATGATACTCCGACGTGTCGCAACGACACATCGCGGTCGTCTACTGCTGCTGTATGAGTCGGCTACGAACTCGTATCTTTAGCCTACAAATTCTGATCCGCACATGACTTCGAAGAACCAGCGGCCCGGGATCGAACTCGGACCTTCCTACATGCAAGGCAAGCGTTCAACCGTTAAGCTATCACTGCTTTTCTCAGACAACAACAGAAACTATTTTCATCCGAACAACTTTCTACTAACAACCACCAATTAATCCATTACGGTTGGAGCTCACGGAAGCATCCATCTTTTATTTTTGACCATCGATAAACGTTTTGGCAGACCGAATTGTTATAGCACCCCGGCAATCGAATAAGAACTGTATTGTTTACAACTTAGAGTATGTTTTGGGATGTACGTTTCGTTGTTTAGATTTGTACGGATGAGTGAAAGGACTATTGATCGTGAAAGTATCTTGTGTCCCTTTCGCCTCGTAGGTACTTTGATTTATTAAGTTAGTAAGTTACCTACATTCTTTAGCTCATTGTATAAGTTGTTATGTCATGGCGGATGCACTTCTGTCATAAGTGAGGCTGAAGTGGTAACGAAACTTGAGAGGAGATCGTCGATTGATGCTTTTTTTAAAATTGTAACGACATTCATAGTCATGCATAAACCTTTGCACTTGTATCATTATGATAGTGGGATCCTAGTTGTAATTACTGTGTACCTTTGACATATATACGTAAATCCATTAAACTTTTTAAATAAATTAAGGTCTCAGCGCGTTGGAAGGAACCTTTTCAAAGGGGCTGTAGAGTGGTAAGGTGGATTCTCTTTAGATGGCTAGGCAGAAATATTCAACCTTTAAAAAAAAATAAAAAATAACATATCATCATGCCTGTATTCCCCGATGGGTTGGGCAGAGGTGCATAGTTACACCCTCATTTCGCCATTATGTTTAAGTCCCGTGTAATAAGAGGCGAGCCTATTGCCATCAATCGAGCACAGATCCAGACTCCAGGCTGCTTCAGAGAAATTCCACATGGAAAAACTCAATAGCACTTTGCTCGACCTGGGGATCGAACCAAGGATCTAACGCTCAGCAGTCGCGCTTGAGACAAACGCGGCAGTCAAAAAAAATATCCCCCAAAAACGCCTGCCCTTCGCTGCTTTCACAGTGTTTAAGCTGGAAAGAAGAAGCTCCTCATCAAATTCCCCACAACACCGTGATGGGTAAGCTAATGTGCCTTGGACTATATTGTTCGATTGCTGCTATTATCAATAACTACATTCTTATCACCAAAAACCCCTCCTAAATGAATTCCTCAAACAAGTATGGGCGCCGACGCTGACCCAAACCGTCAATTAGGGTCCTCTATTTTTATAAAGCCAACATAATCCATTAATCAAAGAATTTGTCCACTCTGGTCATTGTTTATAAATAGCAGAAGGAAACGGTAGGATCTTTTCATCTCCCACGCTAACAATCTACCCAATTGCGTCCCATATTGCTACATGGACTTGCAAACCGAATTTAGTTTGACATATCCTTCTCAATGACCACCCACCGCGCTTAGTTTCTTAGATTAACTGGGTTGCCCTGGGTCAGAATTGTTTACGTTAATGGATTAGTTGGGAGTTTATTATTTAAAAGGAATGGTGTCTTGACTATGAATAGCGCTCTTTTAATGCAATCGCTCCGCGCATTTGACTCGAGTTTTTAGGGATGATTAAAGTGATTGTGATTACTAAAGAGTAATCAATTATTAAACAAATCAAACCCTAGAAAATAATAGCTTAATTATAGAATTAATGTTTCTCTGAATATTTGAAAACTTAATTAGTACTTTTTTTTATTTAAAATATTGCCCCTCACTAGCATTTCTCGTATCGTGGGTGCGTTTACAGACAATCAATACAAACTATCTGTAGGCCATACAAATATTTGTTTCGTGCGGAAATCGAACCCGCGACCCGTAGCCCAGAAGCCAATCGCTCAGCCACTGCACCAAACGTGTCGTTATTAAACAAACATTTATTTATCTCATAAAATATGATACAGTTCATTCTTTACAAATAATTTGAATTGACAGCACGTTTATGAAGCAAAAAATCCGTTTGACATCGCCAATTTGAAATTCGAATAGAACGTTGATTTAAAAATATATTTGAAGATGGCGTCTTGAAAGTTACCTGGCGACAGGCAACGCGTGAATTATCATTTCGTCACGCGGTTTTGGCACGTCTTATTGTACCAGGCATTTTTCTAAAGGTTACTGATCGAGCTCGTTAGACCCAGTAGTTTATTTAGAGGAGCTATATTTAGTTTAACACGATTAGATAAAATGTCAAACAAATAGTGTCATCACAATAAAGTTGACACTGTTTGACGCTTCGTTAAATTTAATGTTTCCTTTACTTTGTTCTGCAAACAGATCTGATTGCTGTTTCCGTATTCATCAAATTCTTGACGGTACAGCTGAACTTATTTGAACAGCAGTTTAGTCATACCTTTAAGTTAAAAGGATGTGATACAACATGTTTGAAAAAACGGAAAACCTGAAACTAGTTCAAAATAGAGACAGTAGAATCGATTCAACTACCTACCTACTTTTTCATGTCGGTTATATTTTTTCAAATATACATTTTATCACAATGTCATCTCTAATATATCACAAAACACGCATAACATTTACCTAAACTAAAATTCAATACGTAGGCAAGTAAGTGGCGAGGTGGGGAGAGTCGTCCGATCAGAAAATTCGGATCAGAATTCATATCGATAAAATATATTTATGAAAGTAAAATAAGTTATTGAGTACAATTAAATTCAGTTGCAGTGGTTGGTGTTTTGCATTGTTTTATTAAGGGCCAAAACACACTTAGCACTACGCGCAGTACGCGGCGCAAGATACGCGACGCAAAATACGCTTAAGTGTGGCAGTAACTGCTGAAAATACGCCAAATGTAGTTAACTTAACATCGATCGAACGCAAGATGCGTGTGAAACTTCTAGGCTCTAGTATGCTCGGCGTAACAATGATATAATATAATACGCAAGGTGAGGCCGCGCAGGAGTATTTGTCAAAACATGAGCCGCGAAAGATCCAGTACGCGTAAAAAGATGAATTGAGTCCTTTCATAGGCAGGCTTTCAGCGTTCTGTTCGTCACTTCAATTCAAAGGGGCAAAGTTATTTGCTATTCGTAAAATAATTTGTTTTTTATTTAAAAAAAAACGCGAATTTGTTTCACTTTGCTGCTCTGGAACCAGACTTTCAGCGTTCTGTTCCTCATTTCAGAGGGACAAAGTTATTTTACGCGTACTGTACGCTCAGTGTGTCCGCAGCCTAAAACCACAACTAACACGTTGTACATCAATAACTGTAGTAAGTCACTTTATGGTGTCGCATAAGTCACAGGCCAGCCACCTGCTAGCTGTTAGTACCACAAAATTTATACAAGTGTCTCGTTAATCTAATAACCATAATATATCAGCTTCGAGTGGAAACAGCCTCTTGTAGGTGTGTTTAAGGACCATAATGGCGTGTAGCTTCCGTTTTGTGTGCAGGGCTGTAGAGATTAGAGATTTATTTGTATGACGATTAACAGATGTTTGCTTTGAATGTAGATTACTTGTGTGTTTAATGGTACAACCCTAGGAAAGATTATGTTTGTTAATCTTCGGTCAAATGAATTTAGTAATTTAAGAAGCCAGTGAATTTGATCAGGGGTTCCACTCCCTAAGCACGAAGTCCGTGGTTCCTGCCTTAGTTACTAGCGTCTCCTACTCCCTATCACCTACGGACATACGATTATTTCGGGCTCCGAACTAAGAATGAATGACAGCACGATTTGACAGTTGTCCCTTCTACCGATGTGTTTTTGCCCGTCCGAAAAGCTGAACTTGACGTTATTTTGTTCACTCCTATGTTTCGTGCTACTTTCGGACGGGCAACTAACTTCGTTGACGGACTTAGGGAGTAGGCCCCCAGGTATCACGGTGAAAGAAAACGTTGTAAGGAAGCCTGCACACCTGAGAGGGCTTCAAAGTGTTCTCGATGGTGTTTGTATTCCGCCAACACGCACCAGGCCACCGTGGTGGACTAAGACCTAAACCCTTCTCCAGTGCCGGCCCTAGGCCAGTTTTAGGATGGAGCGAGATCCAATTATGACGCCCCCCTTCATCATTCAGCTGAAATACGTCTGCTGGACATAGGCCTGCCCCAAAGGTGGAGGGTTTCCGACATCCACGGGAAGAGATGGGGTAGTGCTTTAAGTCCGGCACTATATGAGAGGCGCCTCCCTTGCTTGCCCCAAATATATACCAGTTGACTGAGGCGCCTCCTGGGATTTGGCCGGCCCTGCCCTTCTCATTCTGAGAAGAGGCCCGTGCCCAGCAGTGGGACAGTAATGGGCTGATTATTTATTTATTTGGCTCTACAACAATGAATACACTATTACTTAACAATTAGTCACTATCACTACATAGTATAAAACAAAGTCGCTTCCCGCTGTCTGTCCCTATTATGCTTAGATCTTTAAAGCTACGCAACGGATTTTGATGCGGTTTTTTTTAATAGATAGAGTGATTCAAGAGGAAGGTTTGTGTGTATAATACATCCATATTATAGTGGAGGAAAACGCGGAATACACGAGAAACGACAACCACGCGGGCGAAGCCGCTGGCGATAAACGAGAAGAGAATACACTATGCTTCGTGGATTAAATTAAATTAGATAAGATTAAATAAGATTTAATTTTATATTAGTTAAGTTTATAGTTTTTAAGTTATTAGATTAACATAATATTAATATAATGACATAATAACATTATATTAACATATACAGGGTTAATTGAAAAACACCAACAACCTCTTAAGGGGTCATTGTACTCATCATTATGAACAACTTTTACTATAGGACCAAACATCAAATCGCGAAAAAAAATCTGCTGTTCCTTACATTTTGACCAGCTGATTTTTTTTCGTGATTTCAGGTTTGGTCCCATAGTAAAAGTTGTTCATAATGATGAGCACAGTGACCCCCCCCTTAAGAGGTTGTGCGTTATTTATGTTACACTTTGCATGGGCAGTGGTGACCGCTTTCCATCAAGTGGGCCGTCGAAGAGTTTGCCAAAATATTTTCCAAAAGTCTACAAAGTATGAAATCCTATTTTTTCTTCGTCATTTGTACTTGACATATCATTCATTGTTTATCAATTAATGACGACATCCCATCACCATAAAATAGTTTTGATTGACAACCTAACGGTTGATCACTCGTAAAATTAATTACAAGCGCCATTCTTAAGTCGTCAAAGTACGCACAAAAAATCCTGCGCAAATGTCAGTGTATTATATTTAATAGCAACACTTGACGTGATGTTCTGCAGGCCACAAAAAATGGGCCAATGGCCCGACGTGTCTCATACTCGTATATTGCGTAGGAGTGACTCAGAGTATTTTTGTTATTTTCCTGATACTTTGATATGATCTTTTTATGTTGATACCATTTGGTTGGTCTGAGAGTAGAAGAAAACATTGTATTAGTTTGATATCATCACAGGTGAATAGTAATCTATTTAAAAATTAATCGCCGAAATGTATGTACGCGCATAACTTCCGAACTACTGCACCAAATTGGATAATTCTTTTTTTTGTGTGTTCGTTATTGTCAGGACAAGGTTTGTATCAAAGAAAATTTAAAAAAAAATCGTCACTCTTCATAAAAATGGCGGTAAGAAGTTCGCCGGATCAGCTAGTAAGTAATAAACAAACTCGATTCAAGAAATGGACGGTGCTATTCAATAAATGATGGGCAGACCAGTTTGCCAAGTTTTTAACCAACATTAGTGTCAGATATGTTTTCACTTTTCACAGTACATTAGCACTGATATAACGACGTACTCGTATATGTACTTATGTGCGTACTTTTAAATAGATGTGTTGTCAACCACTTGATATTTTTGGGTTAAGCTATAATCATTCTCGAGGTATGTTATCTTAAATAAAGTAGTGTAATCCTCAGGTAATCTATTAATGATAGATATGTAAAATAGGTGTCCCTATTTTGTTGTCATGTCGATTATCACTGGTGTCTGTTATCAAAATTCTAATAAATATTTTTATAAGACGTAGAAGTTTATCAAATGTAGTGTTTAGAAGGAAAGTCGTTTTATTTATTATTTAACTTGTTCGCATTTGACCCTAGTCTAAGTGCAGACAGGGTCTAAAAGATGGAGCACACGAATCCAAGTAACAGAGATGTAGAGGGATTCCCTTATACCCCTCTGGCTTTCATATACACACGACGGAACACGGTAAACTGCTTGGACTTAAATATGAGGCTGGTAGCTAGCCAGGCGGACCGTAATAGATCTTACCATCAAGCATGCTAGGTTTTGTTGAATCTTATAACACACGTGCGGTGAGGAAGTTTTATATTCTAGCCCCTCCCCACACGGGGTAAATATCGTAAAAACTAAATAAAAAAATATCTTAGCAGTCAACATTGATTTTCAAAAGGACATTCACGATGTTAAAATACATCAGATTCCATTTCTCAGCTTATTGCACCCGTCGAACATTTCTTCCAGATTTCTAGATATATTTATTTCATGAACCACTTTTTTACGCAACCAGTGTAGTTACTTGCTATTATTCTCATTATTTCCCATTGGCTATAAACAACATTATTAATCCTCTATTTTCACACAATGGGTGTCAGCTGTCAATTGTCACTAGATGTTTTCTCAGATCACGACTGTCTTTGAAGATGATTATATTTTTTTCTTTTTTTATGATTTTACTTGGTTGCGTTGACCTTCGCACCTGATGGTAAGCGCAGACAGGGTCTAAGATGGAGCACATGAATCCAAGTAACAGAGATAAAGAGGGATTCCTTTAAACCTTGTTTGTTGGTTTGGCGGTTTGAGTAATTTTTTTTTGTGACCTACGCAAATGTCCGGCTGATTGGTGTCGTCGTGCGTCGGGTGGTTGAGCTCCCTAAAATAAGTTTGAGCTACACGATGGCTGATGCATGCGTGCCGCCAATTGGGACAGGTCAACTCAAACCTGCTATGGCTCTTTCTTCAAAAGGCCATTCCAAACGTTGCCCTACATTGTTACACTCGCATAGTTTTATACCACAATGTCTGGACTTTAAAAGAGACGTTGACCTCTGAGTTTGTTTCGGCTTTTCTTCTCAGAGCAAGTCAGATAGGAAATGCCGGCGCCATGTAGTCTTAAAAAAAACTTACATTGACTTGTAAAAGTGTCTGTAGCCGATTTATTTACAGAAATAAATATCATTTATCACTAACCCTTTTTTATCTTTGGAAAATCCTCATGGATACCCTTTGCCCGGCGAAAGCGAAGGGTTATGCCGGACTCTTACCGGCTAAAAACCCACGGTGTTTCTTCTCCTGACCTATGGCCGGGGTCGCGCGATTCGCAGCTGCATGCACCGCGACCCCGGCAGGCCTCGATCCGCCAGCCCCTGGCGGACCTCTTCTTCGGTGGGGCCCAGCCCCACGTCCTCATGAGAGGCGCGCCCGAAACATTGCGCGCCGCCTTCTCGGGCCTGTTGCTGGTCGGGCCACGGGTCCCCTAATCCGTCACTCGCAGGCCAACGTGTGGCTCCCACATACACACGACGGAACACAGTTAACCGCTAAGCGTTTGACTTTAAAACATACTGAATAGAGCAGACATAATATTCTGTTTATTGTAAACAAACATGATGATACATGTTACATTATACATGATATGTTGAATAACCAGTTATTTTGTAATAAAAATGGCGAGACGGTGATGTCGGCATCACTTGTGCCGGAAAAGAAAGTAGTAATTATTTGGTTCACAAAAGTCATATGATACGTTAATGAGTCTATATTAGGAGATAAATTAACGCTTCGCAATCTTACTCCCACGCTCTATTTCAATAAATTGTGGTACCCAGCGTCCTGAAACAGGGTACCAGTAACTTAGTTTTCCTTTTACATACATTCATAACATCATGCCTGTACTCCCCGAAGGGTTCGGCAGAGGTGTATAATACCACATTTCGCCGTAGTCCCATGTGATAGGGGGCGAGCCTATTGTCATCAACCGGGTACCAATTCACACTCCGGGCTGCTACTGAGAAATTCGACACGGAATATCCTAATATTTCTTTGCCCGTCCTGGGGATCGAACCCAGAACCTCACGCTTAGCAGTCGCGCTTGCGATCACTAGACCAACGAGGCAGTAAGTAAGTTAGTTTATTCCAAGAATTTATGATGACTTGCAAATTATATTATTGATACAATGTAGGTTTTATACAATGAATTCTTGATGTTATGAATGAATGGAAATCTATGCTAAAAAGACTATTATGTATTAATGATGCTTAGAATCGCAAATATCTTGAATGTATGGCTAAACTAGTTTTTAATAGAGTGTTTATTTATGTTTCAACTTTCCTATTCGTTAGATAAACATAAGTTCTTAAATGTTGTCTTAAAACTTTCCTCGGTATAGTAGCGGTGTTGTCTTTTAAGCTGTTTGATTTTATTGGTTCACGAGTATCATCTAGTACACTTAACTATTTGCTACTTTATTATTTATTTTTTTATTTTACAAATCTACAGTTATGTTACAAAACATGAACTTAGATATACCTAATAACATCTACACATATAAAAAATCGTAACGAAGGAAAAACAGCACATGGGAATTATTGAAAAAAAATTGCTTGGTGTTTTGAACGATAAACGATTTGCTACTTTACTTAAATGTAAATTGGAATTAATTGAGAATTGAGATTAGGTACACACTGGGCATATAAATCTCGAAAGCACGACTGTGACAAGTTCCATCTTTTCGCCAGCAGGGAAATCTTAGAAAATTGTTAGGTATCTCGATAAATAAATGGCTCACGTTTTATTTTCTGGGTAACAATTATTATAGTGTCTTCTGTCATCATTTTAGAGGAAACCTATGTGTGCCATCGTGACCTTGTCTGACTCAAACATGTGTTACTGGAAAGTCCACGACCGACGACCGTGCCAAAACTAATCGGACAGAGCGATCGGTAGAAAGAAACCAACAAAACATTACTTTTACAGTTGCCAAACTAAGATTCACGCAACTTTGGACTTTAAAGCTTAGGTTATGAAGTAGTTTACGTATTCGATGAAGTGTAAAGATAAATTTGTAATGCAAAAAAATCGTCATGAGGTTTTATTTTGCATGAAACGAAATCTTTGAACGTTTTGCATTCTTAGAATGTGTTTGTAAATGAGGGTACGAGAGACGGAGTTTTGATTCTTTTTGGGGAACTTAACGTACGTACGGAATATTTGGTTCTTGGAACGTTATTTAATTTAAAACTACATTAAGGAAAAGTTTCAGATTTGGGTTTTATTGAGTTAGTCTTTTCGAATAAGGGAATACATTCAATTTGCTCTCATGTACATCATCATCATCACTCAGCCAAAAGACGTCCAATGCTGGACATAGGCCTCCCCCAAAAAGGGGAGGGGGTTCGCCGTAATCACCACGCTTGGCAGGCGGGTTGGCGATCGCAGTATGGTTGTTAAAGTACTCAGAGAACGCTGCTGCCCATCTTCTAGAGAATCCCTTAGTCGCTTTTTACACCCACGGGAAGAGATGGGGTAGTGCTATTCTTTAAATCCGGCACTACACGAGACCCTCATGTACACTTAGTATTAAACAGTAAGTGATGATGATGATGATTGTTGAAAGACTAAAAGTTTTTTTTTTAGACCATTTCTTCTTATCCGGGCAGTTATGTGCGAAACCTTAAGAGTCTCCAGCCAATGGGGAGAAGTAAAATACTTAACTTAAGCTAACTACTTATACTACACTAACATCATGACTACTAGCAACAACAGCCCTAAGGGCGAGCTCTAGTGGACTCGGACCTCGACTTAGGGCGTTGCTTGTGTGATTGGGAGGGACCGAGGGAAACAGCTTGATGAGGGCTGAATTATCTTATGACTAGCTTTTGCACGCAGTTTCGCTTACGTGAAATTTTGAACCCGTTAAGTGACGATTTTCCATACAAACTTTCATTCCCTATTTAACTCTTAGGGGTTGAATTTCGAAAAATCCTTCCTTATTCCTTGTCTACATTACAAAGGGAACCTCTGTGCAAAATTTCAGTTTTCTAAGTCTAAGGGTTTGGGTTGGGCGTTGGAGCCAGTCAATCAGTCAGGACTTTTTTTTTTATTTATACAGATAGTTCTGCATTATCTATTACAATTTTGTTGCCACACGCTGGGATTTTTCCTGTTCCGTGGGTGCGTTTACAAACACAAGTCTTCACATGTACACACACTTAGACCCGGATTAACCAAATATTATCTATATCTTCCATTTTTAGCACAGTAGTCTTAATAAGAGTACCTCCTACATTAGGTCATGATAATAGGTAGCAACGTTATCAATGTTATCACCCATGTATATTGGCGTACGATAAAAAAATACCAGTTGCGTATTACTGGTATACAGGATGTTAACAGTACGCGTAATTTGTCATTGTTTTAGTTTTTAGAGTCTCTTTGTTAGGCCAGTATCGAAGACTGAATCGTAATGCCATGGTAATGAGCGGGTCAACGCCTGTTATTTGCGTCTTCGAGATGTTTCATTGTTATATAAAACTTTAATAGGAAGTAAAGATAGAAGGTTCACTAATTTTACGGCGTGATTTAGAGCTCATAATAAAATAAGTAGACGATATTAAAAATGATTATAATATATCACCCTGTAATTTGGTTTGTCTACACCCGTACGCTTTCATATTCATCTTGCGCTTTCACCTTTAAATTCCTGTTGCGTCAAGCGCATGCAATATTGATTGCCATAAGACGCATGCAGCTTATCGTCTACACCGGTGCGCCTCGGTCAGTCGTCAGCCGACACACAATAGACGGATTAGCGTGCGCTAGAGGCATGCGCTTTTGTCGAAATAGGTAGTATTAAGACATGCGCTATGGCGCTTCACGCATGCTTCAGACGAAGACGCAAGATGAACATGAAAGCGAATTGGTGTCGACAAAGGTTTAGTCCCATTGCTGGTCAAAAGCCTTTTCTCGTACAGAGAAGGAATGAGCATTGATAACCAAGCTTGCTCACTGCGCGTTGAAGATTTCAGACCATTAAGTCCAGGTTTCCTCTCTAAAAATATCTTTAGGCGCCAACGATTGTGTTTTTTTTTGTTTTTTGAACTTTGATCTACACTGGGATATAACACCTGTATCGTGGGTGCGTTTACATTTTTAACCGAATACAAAAAAGGAGGTCCTCAATTCGTCTATATTTTTATATCAACGTTCTTGCGCAATATGTTTTGGCTCCGTTTTAGTCGTTTTTTTATCGATGTTTTGTTTGTGTGTACTCCGTGAGTTTTTTGAAGTCGTTTTCTATTTTTTTTCAAACACCAAGCAGTAGTTCCAAAATGTGTTTGAAATATTAAGCGATTATTAATGCCAGAGTTCCGTACCTACGCGTTAAGAATTTGCCTTCTGTTATTTTTTATTATGTGACATTATCTCGATCCTCTATTGCTTATTCGTACATTGTATACTTCTCTCTAATTTAGTTCGTGCTTGGTTAATCATAGGTTTCGTATTTAACACCCACGCCATAATTGCGGTTATGTAAAGATTACTTTTCTATTTCAAACTTGTAATTACTGAACTGTTCTTTCTAACAACAATTTTTTTATTGTTCATAATTGTCTTCGTACGATCTCCGATATTATCCGAATGCACAATTTAAGTTCGAAACATGTTTTTATTTTATTTTACTTCGGTCAATTACTTTCTAATGGTCGAAGACATCGTCACCGCTACACCGTTTCAAGACGTGTGGCTTAAAACATGTGGTCAAATTCTTTGTTAAATTTCTAGAAATGACATATTATGGAAGATATATTAGACTAGCTGTGCCCACGACTTCGTCCGCGTGGAAGTCGGAAACTAATATTGTGTCGCGATAAGTAAACAAATCTTCTTGATAACTTTAAATTCTAACTAAATGTTACTCAAATATACGCACAATATTTGTCAATAAAAGTCAACCGCATTGAGCCATTACTTTTTACGTGATGCGTGCACAAGCAAACCGTCAAAGCGACAAACAGATAAACAGACAAATATTCCAAAAATCATCAAAATTATCCTTTAAGTAAGTAAATATTTATTTGCATAAAACATGAGTATACACACAAAGGCTTGTAAGATATGAAAGGTACAATGCTACAGTTTGTTCTATCATGTTTTGCCTAAAATTTCAGCATGCAAATGTAGTTTAGTAACTAGTATCACATAAATATAGTTACAACGTGATAAAATAGCAATACACAGATAATTTAACATAAGTGATGGTTGTAATTAAAAACTCTTGTACACTGTAGAAACACTCATTCACCAGCCACTTGCGAAGTATAACTTTAAAGTGCTGTAAAGGTCTAGGTCCCTAAGGTTTCGCGGAATATGATTAAAGGTTTTGACGCTCATGACACTACAATTTTGATGATTTAAAGTACTTTTACTTGCTGGAATCTCTAATCTTGTTATGTCTCAAACCATATGTGTTAAACCCACGCTATTTTTTTTATATTTCCAATTTTCCAGACACGCCAAGTCAATAGATTTATTATACTTATGTATAGGTTACATGTATAATTTATCTTCGTATACGAATTCATTGAACACGCTCCGTGTCGGCGCCTTTCAAATTGTCCACGCTAGCATCTGTCAAATCCATCATTGTGTTGTACACGTGCCTTTAATCGCGTTTAATGTTAAAATACGCGTAGTATTCACGAAGCATCCTGTCGTATAAACAATTTATCGCATCCATTATGGTGGCGAATGGCGATTGACATGATAATAGCTCAATTTTCTCCGCTGTAGAACAAACTGGTAGGAAATAACGCGTTGTTATTCTGTGCGCGTGGCTGCCACTGTTGTACTCGGTTGTACGTACAGATGCATGCGACGAACGCCGAATGTTTCGTTGTTTCTGTGGTTGGTATAAGCTATAGGTGGTGGCAGGGTTGGACACGGGAACGGTAGCAAGTTCCGATTTGTTTGATCAGTAGTGCCGTGGTTGGTTAACCATGATTATTTACATAAGTACTCATGCAGAATGTTTAAAGCTTTCGTACCTAATTATAATTTCGTTGCCGATTTAGTCGGAACAAAACAACGTATTTCAATGTTAAATGCGTTTAGAATAAGATCTAATTGTCATTTTCGTGTATTATTTTATGTATTAAAAAAGAAATTTAATAATCACAAAATCAATAACGATTTCAATTTACCACAATGTGTTGCTCTAGACAAGTCCTTTACAATACAATACATTCTGTCTTGATTGTGCACAAAACAACAAAAAAAGAAGAACAAAAAATATCGCAAATATGCAACTGTAAGCTCGTATACTTGTAAGTGTGAAAGTTGTATACTAAAAATGTACCTAAATTAAGTTAGGAATTTATGGAGCGAGTAATAAAACCGATTATCATAGTAATATAGCCACGCGAATCTTACCGTATACTAAATATTGCTGTCTTCCTACGCGTGTTTAACCGCGCGTTTAAGCACGTGTCCGCTCAACACTGCATGCAAATGGCGCAACATTTAAATAATCGAAGCGACATATTTATTACCATTACAACAGTCTAGAACCAATTACAATAATAAATAAAAGTCGAAACTTTCATAAAGCTCTTACACAACATTTGGGACGTAGCTACGCGGCTACGTGCGTAGCAGTGCCTTGCATTACCGCCCTACGCTCACATAGTAGCGCTTTCCCGCACGACTACAGCACGAAGTCGCAACGATTCCTCGACTGCTTGCTTGCGGACAACGAACGCGCGTCGATGGGCCGGCAACATCACGTCGTGTCACTTCCAAACTTGCGTTTTTGATATTTGTAAAATCTCTGTTCTGTATTTGCCTAACAAAAGAAAACCATTGAGTTTGTCGCAAAAAATCTTCATTGGAATTCAGTTCTATCAAAACTTTAATCGATAAACTTGAGGAAAATATGTTTTTTATACCAAAAGCCCATATTTCAGTCATTATAATTTCCATAATAAAATGGTGTTTTTCTATTTTTTTTATTGAAATGGACACCTAATTTTACTGTTGATTTCGGTTAGATTAAGACTTCGCGGTATTTGATCGATAACATTATTTATTCTTACAAAATTTAAAGTTAGAAAAAAACTACAACCGCTAGTAACTTGCACCACCCGCCGCGCTCAAGGCTGCGTGTTACCTTGTTCGACACACTGCTCGCCACTGCCAACCGTGAAGGTTTAGGTTACCATCGCTAGTTAGCTACCAATCGCAGCCGTCCCTGGATATCGATAACTAGCCGTCTAGATAAAGTTTCCTGTTGCAAGAAGAATATATTAGACTTTATTAAAATTATCGTATAAATTATTGAATTAAAAAAATGTAACAGCCAGTTCCAAATTTAAATTTTAGTCGCTGTTGAGGGACTAAAATTTAAATTTGGAACTGCCTGTTCCATTTTTATAAATTTAAGTTTCTGGCTCTCATGTTATTTGATGGTTTTAATACACACAAAAGGCCTTATCGTGCACATAATTGATCAGATTTTTTCCCATTACAAGTTATTAAGTATTGTCAAAGAAACTCAATTTCCGCAAGTAGCTGAACTTTACAATGACAAGCAGGTATATTTGTTATTAGGTAGTATAAAAAGTTATGACTATGAGTTAATTCAAAAATGTTTAGCGCTCGGCGACGCGCGTTTCATTGTCACGGTCGAGATGATTCTGCGCATTTATTCCAAACTATTATTATGTGTTTACTTAAAAACACACAGCGTCGATATGAAGATGATTTTGTGAACGTACTTATTAATCCCTGCTCTATGGTATTATACCTGTTTGTCACCGGCGAGGGGCCAATATTTTTTTCATATTTTTATGAGGTATGTATGGCAACCCTTTTGAACTGTCATAGCGTTTTGTGAAATTCCCGCTCATCGGTCGAAAACTTTTTTCGCTTCGGCAAAAGTGAATTTTCTTAAGTTTTCCCGTACGTTTCGACGTAATTTTGGAGTGCGGAAGTGCAAAGTTACGGATATGTTAGTAAAATAAGTGAAAATGCGACGATTCGTGACTTCGAATCGTATTCTCACGGAGAGAAGTAAAGTCCCGATTCCCGATACATTAGATCAGGACAATGGAGAGGCAAACTTTACAGTCAGGACCTCAGGTGGTAAGTAAGCCGTTCCCGCCCAGCTAGAGGACAAGAAAAAACCACTATAGGACATATTTGACTCACGTATAGTAAGTCAAACCACCAAGTAAGTCAGATTTCAAATTATTTGCAATATTCTGTCCCATAAAATTATGCAAACTAAATCTCACTTAATATCTGAGTGGACATCCACTCTGACCGTTCCTTATAAGGCGGTACCGTCATGCTCCACGGCGGAGTTTTTAGTCAATACTAGCTCGGGGCAACTGGACTAAGAAAACCACGAGATGGTGACCGATACTGCAAAGATAATCAAAAGTCTAACTCCAAGCATTGTTCAGACACTTTTTACACTGAAAGTCAGTGTAGCAGAGTTCTGAGTTTTCTAGTTAACGGTCAGTGGAGCAGCGGTCTAGTGTTGAAATCTTAATTTTAACATTTTAAATACTTATGATTGGATGGAATTAAAATGTTCAAAAGTGTGGACTTAATAGACAGATTTCAAAGATCCGAAGTTAAACAAAGAGTTTTGTCTTCTCAATTGGGGAAAGGACTATTTAAAAATGGTAAATTGAGCCAACAACTCACGTGGCAAATTAATGTAAAGAAAATTTATTTAAAAAAAATAAAATAAATAATAAGTTTGTTTGGCTTTGATCAGCTTTTACAATTAGGTAGTTTGTGGATGTACCTAATGCATAGGTAACTTCCAAGGTATGAGAAGAGTTCTGATAACTGTAGAACATATCTTTGATTGCATTGTGATTTGGCTCAATTTGTACACTAACATCAGTTATACAATCCTTGGGGGTACAAGTACCTAACTCAATATGACTACTTACTGAAAGAAAGTAAGCAATATAAAGTCTTTACCGAAGAACAAGCCCACTTCAATGCACCCACATCAATGCAATTCAGATAGGATAACCTATAGACTGATAAAACAAGACTCTATAGGAGATTCCTAAAGGAAACCAGACTTAATAATAAGAATAATAGTCCTTTCCTTCCAATAAGAAATTACTGTCAGTATTTAGATATTAAGGGGAAGAAAAACAGCATGTATAGTTCTAGTAACGGACTGCATTATAATTATTATTTTTCCCTGGTTCTTACATTCAATTCTTGAATGAGCCCTCTGATAATAATATATCCTTCCACAAGTATAATAAGGTGATACAGTACCAAAGTCACACCGGAAATGACACAGATAATAAAATACTTGAAGGAGCAACAGGTGCACACCCACACAGACAGGCATCAGAAAATAAAAAACTGGCAAGCCTACGCTTCCTGTTGAAAATGTTTTAGTACCATAGAGCAGCGGTGGCCTCCGCCCTGTTTTCGACCTCCATGTACTGAACATGTATGTTCATTCAGACCAAGAATTTCTGACTAATTTTTCATGCCGTAATATCAGAGGTTTGGCAGGCATAAGTTTGCATAGTGGAATTGGATATTTCCAATGCATATTATTTACATGCCAAGAGCAAAATCCCCTTGTTAACACATAGTATTATTTTACCAGGGTGAGTTACTACAAATTTCATCTCTCCCTTTTGGGCGATGAATTGGTACGTATTGCTCATAAGAAAATTCATGCCAATTTGCCATTAATCTTTAGTCTATCTAAAAGATTTTTCCTTGGTCCACCAGGACTAGTCCAAATTGATATGTCAGACTGCGGAAGTCTTCAGACTCTTGGAATGGACCAGTGCAAGTTGATCTGTCAGACTGTGGAAGTCTTCAGACTCTTGGAATGAACCAGTGCAAGTTGATCTGTCAGATTGTGGAAGTCTTCAGACTCTTGGAATGAACCAGTGTAAGTTGATCTGTCAGACTGTGGAAGTCTTCAGACTCTTGGAATGACTGGGAAGGCAACTAAAGTACCCAAAATTGATACTGAAACTAGTAGATCAAATGGAATACCAGAATAAACCAAATAGCATTGCCCGAAGAAAAAATATGGAAAGATAGGGCTTATTAGGCGATACTCTGAAGAGAATTTATGCTAAAGTAAATAAAAATTTACTAATTCAATTGAATTTCGCCGTTTTTGGTCCTCAAGGGGCTGACTACACTGTCAGTACCTTAAAATTTTCCTGGAATGCTTCAAGTGAGATGCTTATTCCGCAACCATAGAATGAGTCGAATGTTGCCACCAAAGGTGTTAGACAATTTTAGGCCGCCAAGACCACGACGGTTTTACACCAACGACCATATCTTTTCGTCTTCTTGACAAACGTCGCAGCGGACGCGGGTTTGGGATGCCCAGTTGATCGATACTCAGATGTCAGGCATCTGAATGGGAGAACAGGGTAAATAGCCTCTTTAATTGGAAAGAGCTGTTAGCAGTGTATGTGTCGATTCGGAATCTATCGCATGGTCTGTAATGTTTAACTTTTGTTCGATTGTTATAACCTTTTAGTCCAGTCTGATATTCGGACAGTGTGGATCGAAGGTGGAATACGATCACTGAGTTTTCTCAATATGAATCGCAAGTTGTTGAAGTTGACAAGGAAATCAGATTTCTATCAGCTCATTACCTCTCGGAGGGGTACAACTGCACAGCCGATTGCCTCTCAAGACAACGGCTATTTAAGTGGAGTCTGTTGCCCACTGCAACAAACCGATTATTACATCGTTGGGGCACTTCAGACGCAGATCTCTTCTCGTCTGCAGAAACAACCGTGTTCAACAGACACGTCTTTCTAGATTGCAGACATCACTTAACATGAATTTTGAATTCGCGAATTCCGTCATTCATAATTGGAAATTTCGCCTAGGGGGGATATTTCCTCCCCCCAATTTCACTCCTCGAGTTATAGCGCAACTAAACAATGCCAGAGACCAATATATTACTACCATAACACCACTGTGGGAAAAAACCTATTGGTTAGCGTAACGGATATGAAGTCACGAAAGCCTAGCCCTAGAGCCGCCAGTGACCATAGAAAGACTTTCGGTGAGTCCAATAGATCCAGCATCAGGCTTACCTCCAGCTCATAGCTTATGTACACCAACTGACCCCTCAGGCTAGGTTAGTTGGAGGTGGGGAGAATAAAACCACTGTTGGTCAGAGATAGAAAAACAGCTGTTAAATACCAGATGGAGGCATGGATAATTGACACCTACTATCCAGCCATTATAAGTTGGTGATTTGATGTGTTGATGATGAAGTCAATACTCAAAGAGTCACAGATACAACAGATAGCTAGATTTCTTGCCTATTTACATGTACAGATCTTGCCTACAGCACAATGTTAGCTACACATGTATAATTCAGTTGGCATCACATAAATCGTAAATTTTTTACATTTTGTCAGATGAAACAAGAACAAGCAGAAGATCATACACTTCTGAAGCAAGTAGTGCTATATAATAATAAGGCTATAGCCACAGCACAACTACTGGACCTGAAGCCACCAGTGTGGCATCCTCAAGTTGTCTTCAATGTAGCTTTTCTTGTTTTAGTATTTAAAAGACAAGTGTATGGTCTCACCTTACTTGAAAAACATGAGAATTCTATATATTTCTTTCAGCAAATAATATAATCCTAAGGCTAGTTAGTATTAGCTTCTAGGACTAGCTTGGTTTGGCATAGCCAATCAGGATGGCTATTGCTAACACCCAATACAACAGGTTTACCCAGTTGAAATGTATCAAGCATCTAATTTTCCTATCAGGAGAAATGAAAAGCCAAGAAGATTACAGTATGACTTATATATTACAATAATTGGCGAATTAGTCTCTACCTCTTAAACTGTTGCGAGGGATTGGTAAAGACCCGTTTTGAGTGATATAGGAGTAGCAGCTACCTTAGGATCATTCAGGTCTACAGTAGCCTCAACCGGCTGGCTAGAGACCCGTCCTATGCATGATATGCTGTCTATATGTCTTATGTGTAGGAGAAACTGGAAGTTAACATATTTTCAGGAAATACTATTGTAAAGAAATAGGAATGACTACAAAGGAACCTTATTGCTCTTTGAGAATCTTCAGCTTTCTCATATTATTAAGGATTAATTGATGTAATGGCATGTGTTGATTTTATTATGAAGAAGTTAAATTGTTTTTGATTTATGATATATAATTATTACAAGACATTTCTGTTAAGAAATTGTAGAGATTTATTCTCTCTAAGACTGATTGAACATCAACAGTGAGATTACTTTAATATAAGTAATTCTCTTGTGCTTCTTTAAACATTTATTATTCTATCACATAGCGTTTTGTGTTTGTCACCAGCAGATATCAAACAAATCTTCATATCGACGCTGTGTGTTTTTAAGTAAACACATAATAGAATATTTTGAATGAAAACAAAATTATTATTATGTGTTGAAAGAAAAACACACAGCGTCGCAGGAATATCTTCCTGGTGAAGAGACTATGACAGTTCAAAAGGGTTGCCATACATACCTCATAAAAATATGAAAAAAATATTGGCCCCTCGCCGGTGACAAACAGGTATAATACCATAGAGCAGGGATTAATAAGTACGTTCACAAAATCATCTTCATATCGACGCTGTGTGTTTTTCTTTCAACACATAATAATAATTTTGTTTTCATTCAAAATATTCTATTATGAAGACTTATTTAAACAGCTATAAAAATATACAAATTATATATAATAATATATCGTGTTTTCCAGAATAAGTTTACAATTTTTAAATATCTTTTCTTGTTTTAGAAAGAAACGGAAAAAAAAGTCTTACGGAATTAAGTCAATTTTCTGCGTGTTTTGCGATCCCAAAAATAACTTTATGTAATATAAGCTACCGTTTTTAGGAACGCGAAAGTCGGACAAAAAATATAACCATGATGTAATAGCTACTTCAGGTCTATTGTTAATCTACTGGTTAAAAAAGTATTAGAGAAATCAGAATCACAGACAACGCGACAAATGCTGCAATTTTTGTTGATCAAACATTTCTTGGCACGAATCTCTGCAGGCATTGTCATTATATTTAATATGTATTAATAAATCAAAAGTCTCGGATGCGAATTTCCTTCCCGATGTCATAAACACGATGCATGCGCTTCCTAAAAGAGATAATATCTATCCTTCCTATTTCGTCATCATTTTTTCGTAATAACCCGGATAAGTGGAAAACATCTCTTTAAGCATACTGATCAGGGCAAAGGCCTCATCATCATCATCATTCAGCCGAAGGACCTCCACTGCTGGGACATAGGCCTACCCCAAAAGGGGGGGGGGGGGGACGTAATCGCCACGCTTGGCAGGCGGGTTTGCGATCGCAGTATGGTTGTTAAAGTACTCAGAGAACGCTACTGCCCATCCTCTATAGAATCCCTATAGGCGCCTTTTACGACACCCACGGGAAGAGATGGGGTAGTGCTATTCATTAAGTCTGGCATTACACGAGCAAAAGCCTGCCATTTAAAATCTCCGTTTCCTATGTAAAACAATCCCTACATAAGCTTTACAAACAACATATATGCCACTATTGTTTGTATGAGAGGTTCATTGGCTACAGGCAAATACTTCCACGGTATTACATTCCATACATACTCATACAGGAATTACAGGTAATTCCTGAAGGGGTAAGCAGAGGCGTTCCCCTATTACAGGAGTCCGTCCACGCTTCGCTTTTTGAATTAAATCCCATATAATAGGTGGCAAGCCTATTGCCAATTTTAGGACACAATCATGGTGCCATTTTTGTCGTCTCTTACGAATATTTTCTCGGTAACGAAGAGGAAATGTATTCATCATATGGCCGATTCCTATGATTTACCGAGCGTTAGTATTTAAAATTAAATCTCTTAGAAGTATCTTTACCAATAATGAAGCAAAGATCTTTGCATAGTAGACCCTCCCATACGTTAAGAGCCACGCACTGTCGACTGGTCGCCGGAGACTTGGTCTCTCGGCGACCAAAACATAAGCATAGCCGCCCGGGCGACCGGCGACCAAGTGCGTAAACACCTATTTAAACTATAGAAAGTCACAGTCACCGTCGATCAAGTCTCCGGCGACCAATCGACAGTGCGTAATGGAGGTAATAGCTCTCACTCGTAAAATTAGCTTACGAGTCTATTTAAATACCAAGTTTAAAAATGCTACCTAAGCCAAACAATTCGTCTTTAATCCGGGTATTAAGTAATCCGTCCCCCCACGGACTAATGTATTATCTACCTAAAAGTATTTCAATTGAATAACTAAACCATCTACATAAAAGTAATTCAAAAGAATAATCTAAAATCAAAAAAAGAACACTTCTTATCGTAATTGAAATCCAAGCCACAATGTAGCAGACAGCTAATAAAATTAAATAACAAATAATTTTATTAGTCTCGCGCGAATCGTGTCGCCTAATTTGACAAGTTAGCGCGTTCTTGCTGTCATTGTCACGGTCGGCCATATTTTTCCTAGGTTTGTTTATACTATCAGTTACTACACTTACTACCCGTGACCGAGCAATTCGCAGATTCACAGACAATGTTAATTAGATTAGGTAAATTCTTTTTTGTTGTGGTGGTGTAAATATTTGAAATATGTAATAGAGATTTTGTCAATAAAGTGTTCAAAGTTAGCTGCACGTCTTCTGTGTTTAAATTCCACGCAGATTTTAAAATAAATTTGTTTTAAAACGCGTTTGATTTACTCCTCTTGCAGAATGCGAGATAAAAATATAGTCGTAGTATTCACTCTCGCATTTTCTTTTCATTGCTATCTGGTAATATTTTATACGTACGAGTGCTATTTATCGGTGTTTTATTTTTATTGCTTTGCGGCAATATTTCATACGCTTAGAAAACTCATAATATCTTATCATTGAATAGCAAATAAAAGTCTATCGCTACACAGCATCTTTAATTCAAAACACCATAAATTGCTTGATTTAAAATAGCCTATAGAACGTTGAAGCACGTAAAGTACCACGAACAAAATAAGTATGCTTCAGACGCCATCTATACTAAATCATGTATTATTAACGCGTTAATAAAATTAACGTCACAAGACGTCGCAGGTACTAATTTATTTTATCCCTAGGTAGTCATTGTCATGGCTGCGCGCGCGCAATGTCACCGCGAGGATATTATTTTCATGTGAGACGTGATTTGATGTACTGAGCACTTTTGTTGTTTACGATTCTTCGCTTCTATCATTTTTAAATATAGATTTTGTCCCTATACAGTTGAAAAATAATTTTAGCCAACAATTTTAATACACACGTGCTACTAGCTCAAACTTTAAAAATAGGCGTCTATTTCTGGATTTCAATTACTTGTGCGATAAGATAGTGGTACAGTAAGAAAGTTTGCGAGATCTACTCCGAAATATAAACATGAACTTGTACATAAACATTTAATTGGTATTTTCAACTCCCCATAAACTAACTGGTTTCTTTATCTAAAATACTCCAAGACTATGTACATATACTTATTCTTAGAGCCTATTTGCATATCTCGTTCTTAGTTAGAGCCAGGCCACACGATGCGCTGTGGCGTCGCACCGCAATGTTTTCGACGCGTTGGGTAAACTAGCGCACCACACAGCCGGTGCGGGCGGCGTCTAATCTAGTGTTGAACAGTCTCTTAGGGTGTTTTTAGTTTCATGCGGATTTCGTCACGCACGCGGGTTTGACCCGCATGCGTGGCACCTGAATTTCGCCTTTCCATACACGTGTTTATTATGATGCGTGATCCACGCACGAAAAGGTGAATTGTGACCGGCACGCATGCGGGTCAAACCCGCGTGCGTAACGAAATCCACATGACACTAAAAACACCCATAAGATCTTAGATTAGAACGAGACGAGATAGGGCACAGTTCGCGTCATACCATGGATATTTCTATGCAACAAATCTAAGAAATAACTCTTGACAGCTGTCAGATTTTCAAATTTATTGGACTAGGCATGTCTTCGATTCCGTGATTGGCCGCCAAATTCGACTACTAGCCAATCGGATTGCCCGGCGAGCTTCCGTTCAGACACCAGGTGGTCGAATGTGAAACGTCATAAGGTATTTCTTAGATTTGATGCAGTGTAGGACGCCGCAGCGGCAGCACGCAGCCGCCGCGCGACTTCCACAACGCCTCGTGTGGCCTGACTCTTACTTGCAAACTACATTATTTTTATTTCTCAGGGAACAAGGAACATAGTCGGTCTGTCTGTAAATATATAGCGTGTTTCAGGAAGTTTTTGTTGTCCTATTGTTATGTGTTCCCACGAAATAATAATAGAATGATGTAGTTCTATGTGTTGGCAGCGTAGCGTGGGTGTTATCAGTCCATATAGCGAGTGATAACGTTCACCCTAATTTGCTACCATAATCATTAACCGAGTTTGCACTCAGATTGGAGGTACACTCGACAAACGTGTCAAGTTTATGCTCTAAAAACATTCTTAATGTCTTACACTTTTATGCTGTTTAACGCTTGGTCGTAGGATCTATACGGTACGCTGGCTAGCTACCACCTTTCCGTCGTGTGTATGTGTAAGCCAGAGCGGTATAGGGGAATCCCTCTACATCACTGTTACTTGAATTCGTGAGCTTCAGATCCCGACTGCGCTTCCCATCAGGGTCAAAGGCCAATCATAGAATAAAAAAAAGAGCCATTTGATTATTCTATGTAAATATTTTTAAAGATCATATAAGTATGTAATTGTAGGTACCTATGTTTTTACCTTCCTTTTTTATATCGCCAAAAAACAAAGCACGCTATATCCAAGTCTTCTCCACTATCGAACATGATTTTAGTACATGGTATAATCGTGTTAGGATATTGACCAATATACTTATGATACTCACCAAAAAAAAACATAACAATGGTATAAACATTTTTTTGCAACACTTAAGTAAGATATCAATATTAATAGTCAATTCAAACACGATACTTCTGTTCCCACAACCTGTCAAAATCGTTAACTTAATTCTTTATGAATCAACTTTGGTAATAGACTCTATTGTATCTTAAACGCTTAAATAGTAATAAAAAATTAGACAAAAAAATGAATCCACTAAGTACTAATCAGATGCCATTAGATTTAAAATAGTTATCTTTAGATCTTCATGTTATAAACAAGCCTAATAATCTTAATAGCTCTAGACAAAAAAATACAAATAAGACTCGTTTTAAACAACATAACATCACGCATATATTCCCCGAAAGGTTAGCAGAGGTACACCATCATTTCGCTGTTATGTTTTAAGCCCCATGTAGTAGGGGGCGAGCCTTTTGCTATAAACCGGGCACAAATCCAGACTCCGGGCTGCTACTTGTTTGATTAAATTTTATATTAATACTAGGCTGTATGCTATGAGTGTTTGCCTGTTTATTTTTCTATTGCAACACCTGATGGCGCCACTTTGTATTAGGACTGTCATGGCGTTTTACTTACTGTGCGTTGTGTGATTCTAATAAATATTTCTCAGTTTAAACTCAAGCCCCGTTATTACAAAAGATGGTTTAAACCAAGACTAAGGTAAACCTAGGTTTAAAATATACCCATCACTTTCATAAGTCATATAACAAAAAGAAACGGGGCTACTCTAAAACCAGGGTTTTTCTTAGACCATCTTTTGTAATAAGGGGGATGAAGTCTTGTTTATTATCTTAATCTCAATACTACTGACAAATTCCATACGGAAAAACCCAATAACACTTTGCCCGAGCTGGGGAGCAAACTCAAGACCTCGCTCAGCAGTCGTGCTAGCGATCACACGACCAATGAAGCAGTCAAGTCGTTTTAAATTGACACGAAAATCCCAAACAGTAAGGTCAGATCAAGTTTTTGCAGTAATTATTTTATTTTGATCAAACAACGCTTCCAAAACTATAATTCAAACTTCGTAAATAACTAACCTGCAATTAAGCCTACGAAAACATTGAAAAAAAACTGTTGAAAAAACCGTAAACAGATTTGAATATCTCGAAAATTATTTCTAAAAATACTTCGATCAGTTTAATGTACTTTTTGTTCCATGGTCTTATCTCATCATCAGTTTAAAGACAAAGGTGCATATTAAAATTAAAATTACCGTGAAGTAGTCGTGTACCATAAAAATGTTTTATCTAGAATAATCATGAGTAATATTATGTTGATAAATGATTAGTCACAAGTTCATCTGAACTGAATCTACTTTATTATTCATAATGGAATATCTTATAAAATCTTGTCCATATTTTCCAATCTTTTGCTGAGAAACCCACCTTTCACATAGGAAATCAAATTTTGTAACAACTTTTCTGCGCAACCTTACACGCTGGGTTCTTCGTGTGACGTAAGCAGGGAATTTCATAAATAGTTTAAATAAAAAAACTCTATTATTTATGGAAATAAAAACTGTAAAAATATTTGTAACTTTGCAGCGTCATGCTCTTTTCTTCTTTTTATAAATTAACCTTTGTCCGTGTACAACATAAATAGTCTACATATATTAGAAATTGCTCACATATTTATAAAGTGATTATTATCCCCCGGTTGACCTACTTCAGAACTTCATTTTACCTGGCTGTATTCAAAAACAGTTAAGTACAATGAAAGCTGTGTATCTAAAGAATATGATACTCAAATAAATAATAATAATGAAAAAAAACCCGTGTGGGGGCAAGAATATAAAAATTCCTCACCACACGCTGGGAATAGACGCGTGTTGTAAGATTCAACAAATTCCAGCTAGCTTGGTGGTAGGATCTATACGGTCCGCCTGGCTAGCTACCATCCTCACACTAAAGTTCGGCCCCAAACAGTTTGCTGTGTTCCGTCGTGTGGATGTGAGAGCCAGAGGGTTAAAGCAGAATCCCTCTATATTTCTGTTACTTGGATTCGTGTGCTCCATCTTAGACTGTGTCTAAGCTTATTATTATTCAAACGCGACCATGTCAAATAATAATATAAAAACACGTTGACCCATTTTTTTAACAAATGGCGTACCTACATTATAATCCTAGACTAGAAAAATATGTAACACAATTTATTATTACAACAAAAACCACGGAATTGCCAGCGTTTTTGAGTCGGGTAATACCAGTCTGAGTAAGAACTTAATGTAGTGCCGGAAACTTGACCTGAGAGCTAACGATCTCTATCAAGAATATCGGGAGTTACGTTAAATTATAGTCATTAGAAATTGGATCCAGCCATTATATCCAGGATGGAGGGAATTAATGACTGTCAATATTTCCGTGGTTATTATAGCGCATGGTATCCGTGTAAGTTGTTACGACCCTATAGGAAAGCTATATGCAATCATATGTAGAAGAATCTGATGAATCTGTACACTCGTATCGAGTCAATGAGGTTATTAAATTATTAAATGGTGCTGGTAAGTGGTTGAGACAGGATAGAGTTAAGTGCAGTGTCCTGTGATCACCCTTGTGACAATAGGCCTTCTGTAGGTTCTCGTTTAAGACTTCGACAGTCTAAGTAGGTAGATGAGGCCTCAGCTTGTTCACAAGCATAAGAACTAGACTATCCCACCTCCATTGTATTATTGTCTCTATGACCGTTTTTTTTTTATAAATCTGTTTTAAACCGAAATACGGGTTTCTTCACGCAGTGACCATGCTAACCCAAAAAGAAAATATATTGAACTTAACTACTAAAATCAAGTTTGGATTACTTCATTTTTATAATCACATCAACAATTTTGTACAACACTTTAGCCTCCTCGAAAAAAGGAGAAGCTAAAGTACTGTTGTAGACGACAACAGAATATATTTATATAATTACTACATCACTATAACCGATTTAATTTTCGATTAAATTGTAACTCAATATTGTATTCGCTTTTTTATGATTTATTTCGTGAAATATGAATCTTAAATAATTAATTTATCTGAAACGCAAAACAGCACATTCAAAGATACTGTCATCAAAAAAATATACGGACAAGGTAATAAACAGTTCATCCTTAGCATGAAATATTGAAGGCTTTCTCAACTTTTAAGTAGATATGATGTAGTTTCGACTGTAGATGTCATATTTCCCCTTCAACCTCAGTTTCCTCGACAGCGCAAAGGCCACACATAAAACATATCATAAAAATGTGTCACATTTTATAACAATGTTAAAATAAAAACGTTAATTTATTAGCAGTGTATATTACGGTGCTATCTCGCTATGTGTCGAGCAAACACCAAATGTTTTCTTATATGAGTACGAACACTTATCTATGGCACACATTGCAACTACTGAATTTTTAATGTCTCTGATAACGTTTCTATAAACATGGTATTTTATACCTCATTTATGGAACCGGGTAATGTGCGGCAAACTGGACGGCAGGTGTATGCGTACAGGAGACTAAAAGCACATTAACTAAGGTGATAAAAGTTCTACCTTTTATTACAGCATTGATATGCGGTTGATAATAAATTCGCTGGCCATATTACTGGAGGCCAATTCTTTTAAATCGTTAACGCACCACAGCTGAACCATGTCCGTTCGACTGATTTTAAACAATTTTGTTAATAGAATTGGTTTACTGCAGATTGCTAACGATACTGTAAAACTGTTACTGAGCAAACTACTTAGCGTAAGATATTACATCCGACATACTATTTGTACAGGCGACAGCATATAAAACAATGATTGAATGGAAACGAAGTTCTCGATCTCTTGAACTGTTTTTTTTTCTGCCCCCTCTTTTTTTCTCCTGTATCGTGGGTGCGTTTACAGACACAAATCATCCCATGCACAAACGCCCAGACCCGAAACAACTATCTGTACGCCATACAAATATTTATTCCGCGACCTGTAGCGCTCAAGCCAATCGCTCAGTCACTGCACCAAACGTGTCGTCAACGAGATGTTGATATTTTATCAACGAGAGTAGCTTAAATATTGCTGCTACATTTTTCTTAAGCTCGAAACAGTCTTGTAGAATAGGCGTAGGCTTCTTGCCATCTGCGCGAGCTCTTAATTAAAGTAGGTACCTTGTAACAGAGACCTTGCTAATGTTGCTAGCCTTTATACTCATTTTATTAGCGAGGTAATAAAGCTAAGAGGAATGCTACGACCAAGAGGAGAAACCAACGCACCTGGCGTGTCGGCGTGCTCAAATACGTATATTAGGTACATACTAAGTTACCGTCGTCTATAGTTTAAGAACTTAATTAAGTATGTTTTACGACTTTGATGGCCCTTGTACAAATTAAACGATATTAGCCGCATTTTAACAGCTTTCAATGGGTTATTACCTCTATAAATAAATCTGGAGTGTATAGTGATGTGTGATTAATCAATTCGTTCTGAGTGCTCTGTTGCTGACAGATGATTTGAAAATAGCCATAAGAACCATCTCACAAGGTCTCGGTTATGGAGATGAATGATCCGCCACACACTCCGAAGTGTTTTCTGCCGTGTACAATCAGCACGAAAAATCGATAAACGCATCTAGATTTCCAAAATCTCTATATACCGTAGCATTCACAAGTCGCTCAACAAGAATAGCGCCAGAATTGGATGAACATCGTAAAAGTTAAAAATTAGTTAAAAACCACATTGTATAAATTTGCTGAACACCAAAAGTAGCTGAACAATATTTGATCTAAAAAAATATGTTAGCATCATACATTAAAATAATCTAAAAAAATATCTTAACATCATACATTACAATGTCTGAATGTAATCTGTAGCCGAAACTGCAATTACATACGACTACAACTCAAATAATACGCGCGACGAAACGCGATTCCATAAACGCTCAAATACATCATCATATTATGCTTGGAGTGTCAGCTTTACGCCCCACATCTCCACGTTAAGCTACGTGTCTCCGTAAACCCCATGAATCCCAAGCCGGTAATGATAGTACGTCACCGAGTGTGTAGTGAAAGCTAGATGTGAGGTCAGCAACCCGCTTGCCAAGTGTGGTCTATGGCCAGCAGTGGACTGTACAATAAATAAAATACATATATTTCAGGTAACCATGACACCACTATAGAAACAGACATAAAATATACATACAATAGATAGACAATGATAAAATATATATTTTTGATAGACTTATTTCACTTAAACGAAGCAACAGGACAGTCATTTAAGTATCAATATAAGTATAGTCCAGCCATAATATAATTTTAAACAAGATAAACAAACCTTTAACTGTGAAAATTTTGCTTTAGGAATCCATTGAACACACGTTTTTAGAAAACCTTCTTCAACTATTTTATTTACTTATTTAATCATACTTCTATGCACTATTGGTACATATGGCGGACTTAATACTGTAAGGCATTCTCTACCAGTCAACTATTTTCGTTTTCTAGTGTATTTTTAATGATTTTTTAAAACAAAATTAATGTTTTTCGATCAAAGGTTTGTTTATCTTTTATACAAAAACTACTAATAATATTGTACAAAAAAACGACTGAATCAAACTTAATGAACCTTGAGAGTATTCTGCACCAAATAAAAACGAATTATTCAAATCGGTCCACAAATCTGTGTACAAACATAAAAAAAACAAAAACTCATCGTGTTGAGAACCTCCTTCGTTTCGAAGTAGATTAAAAATTAAATGACCTGACTACAGCCAACATGGGCCATTGGTGTCATTCTTCACAGTAGCTATAAACAATGAAAAGTTGATGTGATCTCTATTACCCTTTTCTTTCTCTTTTGCTAAACTTGAACAAACACAATGTAGTTACGCTAACTAGGACAGTAATGGCTTGGTAAGCCACAAATGATTTAACTTAATGTAATGTAAACGTTAGGCAATATTAAGTGCAAGTTAAAATTACGTAGACAAAAGATGGGAGGATATTCTAATTGTTTTATGAATAAATATTACCTATTTCGGACCCAAACGGACCTTAATCATGAACTGATTAGGGGCTCCGTTTGGGCCCGAATCTAGTCGGGCAATCCCGAAAAATGCACGTGAGTAAACAGTAACTAATCATAAATATTAATGTGTCTCACGAAAGTTATAATACAAAAATAAACATATATTTCTTGCAGGGTCCTGCAAGCGTTCGTTTTCGGACCAAGCCTTCCTTATAACCAACGTGCATTAAGTTCGCCCCCTATTACAAGGGACTTAAACATAGCGGCGAAATGAGCGTGTACTACACCTCTGCCCAACCCCACGTGGAACACAGGCGTGATGTTATATTATGTCTTATATTCAGATTTGTACTTCCTCAATAGTTTACTTTTTTATAATCCCTTACTCAATTTACTATCGCTCTACATTCGAATTTAAATGTGCGTTCGTAACTTTATGGAAAATAAGTACAACGTACGCTATACATAATCAATTTTCTATGCTTTCAATAAAATGTAACGCACTTTTTTTTCACGGATTGCCTATGTAATTTTATTCATAGTAAGTTTAGTTTTATCAGTGCATTTATAAAAAAGTAAATCGAAATACATAAATTTAACTAAGGTACGAATACTTTTGCATATGACTAAAGATATGGAAAATTTAAAATAACCAGAAATTTCGAGACCTCAATTCACGAAAACCCCATTTTGATATCTATCTTTTATTTTAAGAACGATGAATAATCTAGCAGATATAATTTAATCGGACATTTATTCCGCAACTATTTTGTTTCCGCAATTATGACGTCACACGCAAACGGCCAATTCTGCATTAATTTGTAAGCATCTCGGTTCACGATACACCGAATAAAAAGTAAGGTGCACTCGCCGACCGGCGTCTGTACCTGTCATCCCCGAGCGAGATCTCGCCACACTCAAGTGTATGTAGCCACAACGAAAGGTAGTCTCACACGCACGCCTTACGAAATACAACAATTCTCTTCGAGCGTCTTCGGAATTTTTCAATTACAAATCAAATTACACTTTCACGGTGTTTTATTTAATTCAAATTTCGAAATAGTGCGGTCGGTGAAGTTATAACAGCGGGGACTGAACTCGAAAGTGCTTATTTCAAATAAAAGTTATTTTAGCCGACAAAATGAAAACGGATTACGCGATGGATGAGATGCAGAAGAGTAAGTTCTATTATTTATTTTTAATACTTTACTGTAGTCAAGTGAAAAAATTACGATCGTGTGCGGTTGTTAGTTGAGACATTAAGATGCGCGTGCGCAAATAAATTGGTTTCTTTAATAGAGCCAAATTTAAAAAAAAAACAGTTCCTTAATTTGTTAATTTATAAAAATAAGTATACAAAAGATACATGGAGAAATATATTACAAGTCACATCGTCATTGGGGTTTCACAAATAATATATATTTTACTTATATAATTACTTTTACTACTGTATTTACAAATGCATCAATAAACAATACTTTATATTATATACCATAAGAATAAAATAACAATTTAAATTCAATGTACGTAGCTGCAATAAAACCAGTACGATGTACCTCATGAAATTTCTAGATAAATATAGTTTTTAGCTCTATCATTTGATGTGTAGATAGTTGTTTAATAGTGCCTTCTATCAAACGTTACACTAAAATATATATACGAAACTAATGTTTAAAGAGCATCAAATTATTCTGAAACAATTTTTATCTGGCTTCTTTCGTACTTTTAACGCATTAGATAACATTTAACAGAGACCCAGTGACACATATTTGCAAGTTAAATATGCATAATTAATAACCCACATCTTTTAACGAGAAGTAATACGCAGATATACAAACATATGAAAAAAAAACTTTATTTCCATCCTTATCATGATGCATGCGTAATGAGCCCGTATATTAATTATATATATATACTCGTTATAATAGATCACCCATCGTTTAGATTATACACCTGTTAATGACAGGTTTAGTTTTTATAGTAACTAATGCCTCAATAATTAATCATTTGCTAAAACTGTTTTATGAATAATAAAATCTATTAACGACAAAACTAAAAAAATCGTGGAACATGAGTACATGTTTAAAGTAACTACACGTTTTAATATAAATGTTATGCACGACAATTACGAACGATCGCATATACTTACCATAATAACTGAACTTTACGAAAAATAATGTTATACCAGCCACCGAATTTTTATTGCTGAAATATATGTTTTGCCTTGCCTTTTCCGAACTATGGGGTCAGCTTCAAATCTACTAGATGCGGGCCCGTATATTACACGGAGCGACTGTCATCAGTTACTGGGCAATGCCGATATCCTAAGGTTAGACTGTCGCAGGTATTCATATGACACCCAGGGCCGAGGGCTAACGTGCTTTCCAACGCACGGAGGGGTCTCGATGTGTAACGAACGGTCACCCATCCACAGACTGACTATGGCAAGCGCAGCTTAACCTTGCAAACCGTATGATCCTCGCGTTTGTTAATTAGCCATGAGCCCTTCCACTGCTGAAATATATACAGAGAACTACTGTAACCGATCAAAATCTAAATATCTATTAATGAATCATTTTTATCAAGTCTGAATATTTTGTTGACTAATAAACTAATAAATTATATTTTTCTTAACAATTCTTTCCATTTAATGGTTGTCTGGAAGAAATTGCTTTAAGCGATAAGACCGCCATTTGTACTGTTCTTAATTACGTGTATTTCTTCTGCTTTATTTCTTTTAGTGTACAATAAAGTATATCTATCTATCTATCTAACTAATGGCTAACGTTATTAATTAAATATTTAAACTCCTGTATCTTTACCAATAATTAAGCAAAGATCCCATAACTTTGAATAGTATAGGGTTCCCATGCGTTAGTAGCTATCACAAGTAAAATTAGCTTACGAGTATAATTACATGCCTAGTTTGGCGATAAGAAATGCTACCATCGGTAAGCAAATCGATCCGTTTTAACCATAGGAACTGGGCATCAATTATTTCTTCAACGATGAACATTTTTGATAGCCGTAGGTACGGTATTAAAATGCAAATTTTTCAATCAACCTATAGGTCACAACTAGGAAGTTAACACCGACTATTAAAAACCAATATAAACTAACAACTACTGGGTTCATCTTTTTATACGGAACTCGATACAATATTAATAACATCAAGCTTGTATTCCCCGAAGGGTTGGGCAGAGGTTTATTGTACACCCTCATTTTGCCGATATTTTTAAGTCCCATGTAGTAGAGGGCAAGCCTATTGCCATCAACCGGGCACAAATTCAAACTCCGGGCTGCTAGTCCACACTGAAAAACCTAATAACACTTTGCCCGACCTGGTGATCGACCCCAGGACCTTCCGCTTAGCAGTCACGCTTGCGACCAACGAGGCCGCCAAAGAGTTAACTAATGGGTAAATTCGGTCAAACGGATTTATCGTAGAATGTGATGATATTATTCATTGGTGATGCCATTTCTCTGTCCCTCACTACAGTCCGCGTCGTAATATTTTGACGACACATTTTACGGCAAATGCATTTGAACGAATCTACCCCATATCCGGAATTACCCGAACAAACCTTCATAAATTTTCTTGAACAAGTGGCAATCCTGTTGAGGGAAATACGCTACATCTATATGACTTACCTACCGAAAAAAAACTTTGATAGTTCAATTAATAGTCTCTGTTTTATATCTCCTTATTGAAATTCTCTTCGCATAAAAGAATAAAAATCACAATGATGAATTTTATTTGTCTGAAAAGTTATTTATCGCGATCGGAGATTTATCGTCACTTGACATTGTTTGAATTTCTTTGTAGACATATTTGCACAGTTGTGGCTCCTTCATTATATCTCACTGTAAATAATGTTAGTAGGTGGTGACTGGTAACTCGTGTTGAATACAGAAATATTTTTTCAATGGTTAATTAAAGCCTATTCACTTGTATAAAATAGCTAACTTTTGTCAATTCATTACTCATATTGAGGTTTGTGGTACGATTTTTTGTTTTAAATCGAAGGCTTGGTACAAACCGTTCTCTTTTTTTAGTCTATCGTTTAAAAAAATATACAACTTCCTTGTTTAATTCCGATTATTTATGCTGTGAATGTTTCTTTTAATCGCAAATAAATTGCATTTGATTCACAACATTAGAGTCCGCTACGGAATTTCCTTCGCATTAGCAACGGCGTCTTTCGTTTAACCGCAAAATTATATCGAAACGCCAATCGATACAGTGTGATCGATCTTCGATGATTCATGATGTCGGTAAGGTTAGACTAACTAACCCATAACTTTATTACAAGTAATGGTCCAACCATTACCTCAGTAATATATTCAAATTCGCAAAATGTATGATGGGGGAAAACAGCACATACAAGTACTTTGTAACTCGTATGTAAATTCATATTTATGACTAGTTACAGTTAAAGGTACTATTCCGGTGGCCTACTCCCTAAGACCGTCAACGAAGTTAGTCGCCCGTCCGAAAGTAGCCCGAAACGTAGACGTGAACAAAACAAGTGTCAAGTTCAACTTTTAGGACGGGCAAAAACACATCGGTAGTAGGGACAACTGTCAAATCGTGTTGTCATTCATTCTTAGTTCGGGCCCCGAAATAATCGTATGTCCGTAGGTGATAGGGAGTAGGAAACGCTCGTTACTAAGGCCGAAACCACGGACTTCGTGCTTAGGGAGTAGACCCCCCGAACCGAGCTGCCAACTGCAACTGCCGACAGCACGTGCAGCGACTGCATGAAGTCGGCCAAAGCTGCACTACAGCCGACAGCGACTGCACGTGCTGATGCCGCGGCGCTTGGAAGCCATGTCATATAAATACATACAAACCAGTAGTGCAGCTTCGTCCTCGCCGACGAGGCCCGTCGCGACGTCCCACCGCCGCCGGCCACGATCCACCGAGCTCTCCCGTCGTAGAGCCGGTCGTCTCTTCAGACTCCGCAGTCACACCGATAATTCAGCCCTCATCAAGCTGTCTCCCCCCCCCCCCCCCTATGTCCACGCCAGCAACGCCCTAAGCCGAGGTCCGAGTCCCACTAGGGGTCGTCCTTAGTGCTGTTGTTGCAGGTAGTCATGATGTTAGTGTAGTACAAGTAGTTAGCTTAGGTTAAGTATTTTACTTCCCCACATTGGCTGGAGACCCTTCAGGTCACGCCAATAAATGCCCGGTTACATAGAAACCGTCCCCTAGGACGACCTACAGCAGTCAAATAGAAAAAAAAAAAAGAAAGTGCAGCTTCGGCCGACTTCATGCAGTCGCTGTACGTACTGTCGACAGTTGCAGTTGGCAGCTCGGTTCGAAATAGTACCTTTACTCACGTGCATTTTTCGGGATTGCCCGACTAGTTTCGGACCCAAACGGAGCCCTTAATCATGAGCTGAATACGCGGCGAGATCGCGAGTGGAACTATTCGACTACTCGATCATAAATATGAATGTGTCTCACGAAAGTTATAATACGTATGTAAATTCTCGCTTCTTTTCGTTGAATTCTCAATTTATCATTAAACTCTGCTCATTAAGCTAGATATGGGCATCTTTCAAGTTGCATCTGCACATAATAAATAGGCAACCTCTAATCATACGATCTTACTAATCTTCTTCTCATAAGGAATAACAAGCCTAATTATGTTTGCGTGCATTTTCGTTGGAAATATTATATTGCAGGAGATAGTAAAGCGTCATTGAAGTTCGATTAAATTCAACTATGGTAAAAACTATATGAAGCGTACAGGGGAAGAAGGTTCACTGTCAAAAATTATTAGTTTCGAGATAATTGAAAAAAACGTTTTTCTTCATTCCTTTATTTCCTACAGCCGTCGTAACTTTATTTGAGCCTCATGTGTAAATTAACATATTTTAGCATCTTCTGGTTTTGCAGTTCGATACCTTTTGTAATTTTTTACTTCTCGACATATTTATGATAATTTACGGTTTACTCACGTCCATTTTTTCGGGATTGCCCGACTAGTTTCGGACCCAAACGGAGCCCTTATTCATGAGCTGATCACGCGGCGAGGTCGCGAGACACTAATCCACTTGGATAGTATGGCGAATACATGTGTATCATCTCTAGCTCTTCGGTATGATAAACTTCTTCTGCCTGGTATTATTAATCCTGGCTTCAGCACACTCCTTCCTGCACATTTTTTTAGTCACCTAATTTTTGGCTGGCCGCACGATCATCAACCATCTCCTATCGATAAATCAACCTGTGCATGACATGGCTGAAGCACCACAAACTGCTGTGATTACACAGAATCTATAAATATAATAAAATCGTACCGATGCTAAAACTGCACACTGAATATTGTTGAAAAAAAAGTAAGTGCAACGCATCTTACGAACGATACTGATGCCAAAAATGAGGTTCTTAGAATTTTTGTTTGTTTGTATGTTTGAGCTTCACGTCAGTGCTACTGGACAGAACCAGTTGAAATTTGGCAGCCACATCCGTTAAAGAGCGGGTCAGGTTATAGGGTACAAATTATCACGCTATTGAGTGTGGGTGATGAGCAGTAACTACCTTATATTTCTATAGACAAAGCCGCGGATACAGCTAGTACTGAATAAACAGAAAATAACTAACAACGATATTTTGATTTGTTCGCAGGAACCTCCTCCATCATCGGTCTGTCGGACGTGACGGACAACAAGCTGATCTGGAGGCAGCTCATTGCCGAGCTGGCGGGAACCTTCCTGCTGACTTCCATCGGTGTTGCAGCATGCATACCCTTATCGGCTCCCAACGTTCCGCAGACCACCAGCATTGCATTGTGCTTCGGTCTTCTCGTCGCCACTATTGTGCAGGTCAGTTTACTTACTTTTTTTCACTTTAGTTGATAATGGATACGGAACATTTGATTTTCGTCTATTCCGTGTAGTTCTATTAGTCTAGTTTTATTAATTGAACTTAAATTCCGCATAGTTCTTTAATTGAAATTGATGGAAAAAAGTTCCACCTAGTTCTATTGATTGAATTGAGCGGAATTTTTGTTACGTCTTGTTCAATTAATGGAACTAGGTGGACGCAAACTCATACGATATAGATTAATTAGAATAGGCTAATAAAAGAACGCCTCTATTGATAGTTTTATTTTTGGAGGAGTCTTTAAAGGTTTTACTACACGATCGATTGACGTGGATCGATTGTTGTGGTAGGTTTGACTGATTGACCGATACGGGTCGATAAAACATTCTAGCCATCATCGATTGACATTTGACCGTTTTGGAGAGGGTCGATCGGTGGCACGCAAGAGCCATTTGTAAATGATCTATCATCATTCGATTGTCACTTGTTGACCGATCGAGTACAAATGAATATTGCCAGTCTCCTTTTCTGTTTTGATCGTAATAGATAAATAAAAATATTAGATAAAAAAAAATCAAATAAATACGACTGCATTCTTATTATTCAGAATGTAGAGATTATCTTCCTAAAAATAGAATTTGTGATGTAAATAACCTGTATATTTCCGTTCCGAGTAGCGAAAGGCAATAAAACGTTGGATTATAAATTATAATACTCGTATGTTACATATTCATTTTCTTGTATCAGCTGTTTATATTTCCGATTCAGTAGCGTGAAGCAATGAAATTATGTTGGATTAAAAGGATTTTTATGTATTTTAACATATTTCAGACTTCTGAAAGTTGAAAAGAATGTTAAAATAAACGCTTAAAATATTACTTTACCTTTAAAAATGAGAAAGAAATGTAAAATTTACGTGTTTTAGCCGTCAATTACAATTACATCCTGTGAATCTGGAAGAAGGAAGTGGGTGTTGTCTTAAACAATGGTGCCGATTCCGTTGTGCATTAACTAAACTTAATTTAGACTATTGCTACCTTTTTTACTCTAATAAAATAAGAAAGAGACGGACGTCAATAAGAGCTGTCAAATGTAGTTGAGCTAAAATTTACCTCATATTTAGACGACACGCACACGTGTAAAACACACGTTTAAGATGTAAACTAGTTTGACATCTCTAATCTAGTTATTATCTATCACCGTCTTTTTCTCGCGCCTAATTTTCTTTCTTTAATCTCTTCTGCGGTGCGAACTGACATCAATTGTCGTTTTATCTATATCATATGTCAAATTTGACGTTTAGAATAGATAAATTTCTTGAATCGACTCGATAACAAGATCCGCGCTCGCACCGCTGCTTAGCAATCGCTATGCACAAGATAATGAGCTAGCCGTATTATGTCCATGTCGCTACTGAACACCTGGGGCCCAATTTTCCTAAAAGAAACCTTGATAAATCGCAACTGAACTAAATCCGAACCGTTAAATAAGACAGTTTTCAATTTCAAAAGCTGTCAAAATGCTTGACACAAAAAACAAAACTAATCATTTTGACAGTTTTCTTAAACAAAAACTGACTGAAAGTTGTGGTTCGCTTAAGCCGAATGTTATTGTGTTTTTGCGAACAAAACTGTTAGACCACGCCCCTATTCGGTTAGCAAACAATGTTAAGCCGGGTCCGCAGCGCCAATATTGCTAACAAAACTGTTAGGCCACGCCCCTATTCGGTTAGCAAACAATTATCCTGTTTGCAAACACGAAAACACGGCGCAGCGGACCCGGCTTTACGTTTGGCAACAAATTTGTTAGTGGAATTGGCTCTCAGAACACCTGGGATCATTCCAACCAAGCAACTAAAAAGCAACTGAAACACTACAATATTGATAAAGAAAGTAGGTATATCATGCGTTCTGGATCGTGCTCCGATGGATGCACACTGAATGCGTTTCAGTTATGTCCTATAAAACTGGTAATTTCTCCTTTCATAAATGAAACGGGTTAAGCAAAGTTATAAAATACATACCAAAGCATTACTTGAAACTCCATTGGTGATAAAAGTGAAGTCTTGAAAGTTAATAAAATCACCTCATATCCGTTCCGTCGCCCGTTCGCTTTCGCCGATTTTTGATAAACATTAATTTATTTATTCGCTTTCAGTATAGACTAACGTTAGATTGGATAGGTTAGGTCAAATAAATATGTATGTACAGGCAAGTGCATTAAGATGCATACTGCACTATAAAATTTCACTATGTAAAGTGTGAGTCTCACAAAAGTGCACATTTGAAATTTGATGAAACTAGACATAATTTCACGGGAAAAATAACGAAAAAAAAACTTGCTCTATAATTATCGACAAAAACACTTTAAAAAGTCAGATTTAAATTCTTCTTTATTTTTAAATGAAGGATTTTTTTTGGGTTATTTGTTTTTTCATCTTCATTGCCTTTACAATTTTTAACGGTTTTGTTTTAAGATGATAGTCCATTTGGTAAAAAAATTACACACATATTTTCTTTTTAGATTTTGATTATTATTTTTCACATCGATAAAATTTCACAATTTCATGTGTGTGCACATTACGGAGACTGGCACTGCATTTCTGCTCGTGTCTGTACTACACTTAATAACGCTACTTTTAAACGTTCCACACGGTGAAGCCAGTCCAATCTGCAGGGCATTGTGTCCCTTCCTATGAAGGTACTTGTCACAGCACACCATTGTATTGCAACTGAAAGCTTTTGTGATGTCTGTTAGTCCATATATGTTGCGATACACTCGTGACTTACATACTTACACAGAAGAATGATAGCCTAGCGGTTAAACGCTTGCCTTCCATGTAGGGAGGACTGAGTTCAATCGAGGCCCGCACCTCTGACTTTTCGAATTCGTATGCAGATCGGAATTAAATTATCAACATCATGAGGAAATCGGCATACGAGAGATTTCTTAAAAATGTTTCTCGTTAATGTATGCGAAGTACGGCAACCAGCATCAGGCCAGCGTGATGGACTAAAGCATAAGATCTTCTCATTCTGAGAAGAAGCATGTGCCTAGCAGTGGAACACTAATGGACTGATTATAAATAGATAGATAAGACATTTATTTAGTACATAAAAGAAAACACAACACACAAAAGCACAATTACATAAAACATAATACTTACTAGAAAATACAATTATTAAAATAAAGTCACAATAAAAGTAAAATACAGAACATGTATGTCCTACTAATGTAGCAGTAAATGACATACAAAAAACCAAAGAAACCCCGATAATTCTAAGTGTGATGGGGTTATAACGATAGTTGCTAAACCATCTAACTTACTTAGCTAGTACATAATAAATTTAAACCATGTTAATGACCAATTTGATACTCGATTAATACTCAATTTAATAAACCTACTATTATGTACTTAATGAATATTTAATCTACAAAATCATATGAATGCAAAACACTCGCTAGATAACATCTTAACAATTTCCTTGAGCTCCTTGTCTTACAATGTCAACTTAAATAAAGTAGACACACAGAATTACATCGTAACCAGTAGCTATCTAAAACTAACTTGCCTCAAGTCATCTAATCTGCTTGTATAAACATCGCCGGAGAGATAATAAGCGATCTCAAACGATCCGACTCTACGATAACAATAGAACATTGCAATAACATAATGTGGCCTACAATAACATGAAACCGGACAATCCTCGGTACGTCCGGCCTTTCCCACGCGGTCGCAGACCCGCGAGCGGTCGCGCGTAAAATGTATCACACATTACATTCAATATCGTTAAAAGGCCAATATGCAAAACAGACAAATACATTAACCTTGACATACGGACTGGTTACCGAACAAGTAGCAGTTTTTAGATTTCTTTAAAGCAGTACCTTAAAGGTGTATGAACATAATTATTATCATCCAGAATAAATTTATAGCGCATCAAGCCATAGGTTATTCCGCTGTATATCTTCTCAAATTCGTTCTGGTCTCTATTGTTTGACATTAAAAAAATAGTAATGTAATAATAGGGAATATGCATGTAACTTTTTTTTTGTCTTAATCAATAAAGCACATTAATATAAACCCAAGAAAAGTATTAAAAGTCAAATGTTACTATTATTTCTTGCTCAAAACAATTATTCAACTTCAACAATTTTCTTCTACAGTTCAAACGTCCTTTATTGTCGCGGTCATAATGTGACGTCATTATCCAAGATCCTGCTTTGTTTACATCTCTTTTTTAGCCACAAATCATGTAAATTAAATTATTTCTTGTGCTTTATTCAAGCAGAAATCGCACTTACTAACTTAACCGCAGTGAGAAATCAAACAGTTTGCTAAAAAAAGATTATTTAAAGATTTATTAATCTGGACTTTGATGTCACTTCCGGCATTTTCGAAGACGATGCGTTTCGAGATTGCGTTCCGTTCCACAAAAAAAACGTAACATAAAACAATTAATTGTAAAATAAGTAATGAGTTAAAAAATGTAAAAAATAATGCAATTTGTTTCTTGACTCCTGTACAATGTATATTTAAATAATGAACGAGTTTTGAATTACATGCATATTCCCTATTATGAAACTCATGATCATAATATTGACATTAAAATACCAGTTTGAATTTCTCAGTGACACTTGGTGATTCGAACAATAGGTGAGTGAAAATTAAACATACACCTTTCGTGTCTCCATGACCCATTTGTCGATATTTTTCTACTGTCACCATATATGGATAGTTTAAACAAATTGAACAAGAGTGTAATTGAGATAGCCAAGTGGTCACGAATACGGTATCTATTCGTCACGCATTTACGTACCCTCCGGCGTTTTGGGAACTAGTCAAATTGCCAGATAACGGTAACACGAAATGTGTGATTTTCTTTTTAATTTTAATAGCTTTAACCTCCAACTTTTGACAGCTACGTACATATTCAACTATATGTAAGTGTTTTATATGAATGATAAAATGTTATGTATCACCTTCTCAATATTATGATTGTGATTATAATACTAAACATGATGTATCGTTGACCATGAAATTGTAAGTACGTAGAGGTGGAATTATAAGTAACATGAGTGATATGCAAATTAAACTTGATCTGTACTTTATTGATATTTTGTTTTCACTTATAACAATAGTGTCGAAATGATAGGCGTGTTCATTTGTTCTGTTTAATGTCTCTTCACTTGGGTCAAGGCGAATCAAACGTTTATGGTTAAATGATAATTTGATAGGTATGAAAATATTTAATTTACGGCTCTTTACAGTGAAAGGAAATTTAGTTATTAACAAAACAAAAATTGAAGTGTTTTGACGTAGCAAAGGGGAACGCCCATAAAATGCTTGAAATGAACGGAAACTACTAATAGTCCTAAATTCTAATTAGAATTAAATATGCATAATGAATAATTCTCAAGTTTGTAAACGTAGGAGGAAAATATAACGATCTTTAAAATATTTCGCTTGATATCCGTCTAATTCATTCTTATTTTTTAATGGACAACTGTGTTTAATCTGACATGTGTAATCGACATTCAGCCAAACAAGAATTTTCAAATAATTTATCGAAGTATTTTATAGAATTATTGCACAGTTATCGTTCATTTAGAATAATTCGACCTAATTATAACGTTTATCTAATGAAAGTAATATTATATGCATGTCAATATTAATTAAAATAAAATTATTTTCAAATAAGAAAAAGTATCGTAGGCTGCATGGATAACATGTCCTTTGCCTTACTGACAGTTTGATATTGATTACTGCATTTCATTTTTCCGTTGAATTGTGGTTTTGAATTGATCGATTCACATTTTGCGTTTGCGACTTGAGTATAACTTAATAGGATATAATAACGACGACTTTGGCCATTTTTAAGGATTTTGATTTTACTTCTGCACACGTTACCCCTTTTCGAACTCGACTTAGATTGAACCCGCCTTGACGACGACTCGGCTTTTTGACGACGGACCTGGACCTGCTTTTTATACGACTCTGCTATTGTTTTGGACTCTTACACCGTGTACATTTAAAAATGGATGGAAACGTACACTGTGTTAATTGCTATCTCGATCTTACAGCGATGAGACGTAATGTCGTATCAGAGCAAAATGATGAAGTACGTCGTTTAATACAGGCATGGATAACACCATTAGCTGTAAGTATATTCATTCCATAGTTTTTGTGAATAATTATATTGAACTGAACGCACTGACATTGAACAATTAGTACATTGTTTTTTGTTCTTTCTCACAGGTTGAACCAGGTAGTGTTGTTTGTGATGCATGTCTTAGATTAGCGGTTCACACTATCACCGAGACACCTGGAACCAGCCGGCCAGGTAGACAAGTAGGCCACCAACATGTGTGCGTTTGCTGTGGACAGTCTGTTCTACGACAACGATCACATGTTGTAAGAAATAGCAGTGATCGTGAGAGGCACATAATGAATGTAGTAGCACACAGAATCCAACCACGCCAGGTAAGTTCATTCCTCTGCCCTAATTCTGTGTAATTCCCTCTTATCCCGTGCAAATAACGTCACTATCATGTCTTTTAAAAACTTATCACAGAGTACTTTTTTATGCATAGGTTTTCGTTCATCGAGCTTGAAGTAAAACAAAACCAACTTTTACTTTTCATTTTGCTTGCAGCTACGTTCTTCGGATTTGATCTGCCACCCATGTTGGCAACGATGCAGCCGGGCTACCTCACCCCCTACTACTCCTTCACCAAGCCCGAGTCCGGTACCCAGTCAGGCAGGTAGTTTGAATATACCTCTACATGAAGAACCTCCTCAAATAAGATCCAGCGTACTGTTACCTAATTACGGAAGAGCAGTTGATACTCAAAGTCATTGTTTCTATCCAGGATGTAATATGATTGATAGACATGTGGTACCACTTTCATTAAGGGTGTGGCTCTTCAAGGACTACAAGTTTTATATACCAAAGAATTCAAAAATATGTAGTCATCATTTGAATAGTGACTTTTGGCATGAACTCCCTGCTTTGGAAGATATGAATCATGAATTCACTGTGGACCACATTGAAGACTTTGCATCATTTGTGAATTATGAATGTCGTGCTTTGGACTTCGAAAATATACACTTAATGGAAGAACATATGGTGTGGTACTTTTTAGGAATGAGTAGAAATAGTTTTGGTACTCTAATGGGAGAGGTGCCCCGATTGGCGCAAATGCATAGAGGTTCTACTGCCCTTGGAGCTTACCTGATGAAATTGAGAACTGGAGATTCTGATGAAAGATTATCATCTCTTCTACAAATACCGAGAAGTACTCTGGAACGTCTAATGGCTAAAGCAAGGGAAAAACTGCATCAAGATTTTGTTCCTATGAACCTTGGAATTGGACATATAACAAGAGAACAAATAGCAGCAAGAAACCTTGTTCTACCAAATGGGCTGTTTGGCGAAGTCGACGGAATAAGGAAGCCTGTCGTAATTATTGATGGAACATATATCTATGTACAAAAAAGCTCCAACTATTTGTACCAAAAAGAGACATATTCTCTTCACAAATATCGAAACCTTGTGAAGCCATTTTTGCTTGTTTGCTCCGATGGCTATATAATCGATGTGTTAGGCCCTTATCCAGCAACAACTTCCGATGCTCAGATAATGATTAGTGAATTTGATGAACCCAGTAAGCCATTGAGACAATATTTTCAGGATGGTGACGTATTCATTCTTGATAGAGGGTTCAGGGATTCCATTCCACTTTTGCAATCTTGCAATTATAGTGTTCACATGCCATCAACACTGCAAGTAAATGAAATTCAATTATCCACTCTGGAAGCTAATAAAAGCCGAAGAGTTACTATTTGCCGCTGGGTTGTGGAAGCCGTAAATGGAATATTCAAGCAGCAATTCAAATTATTTCGCCAAGATTTTTTTAATAGAGCTTCGAGACATTTAATGGTAGATTTCTCTATAGCAGCAGCATTAATTAATAGGTTTTATACTAGAATAGTTGACAGGCCAGATGCTGTTGATATTTTGCAAATAATACATCAGAATATGTATACAGAAAATATACTAGCTGATTATGTGATCACAAATAATTTGAATCGTCGCAGAGCGCAATTCCAAAGCATTAATATAAATCCTAACAATGTTGCTGATTTCCCACAACTGACATACAGCGAAATGGTTTTGTTGGCATGTGGTACGTACCAAATAAAACAGGCTCGCTCATACTATGGCGAGCACACACGAGCGAATGGTATTTATAAGATTGAAATATGTAGGGAACTGGATAACGAATTAGTTGAGCATTTATCTCTTCCGGGTAATTGCTTTTTACTTCGAGGAAAAATACAAAGCAGACATATTTCTCAAAAAATATATTTTGTTTATATAATAATTAACAATTCCTTATCAGGGATAAGGGCTTTACAGCATCGCTATTGTAACTGCCTCGTGGGACGGCGAACAGTTGGTACCTGTGCCCATACTATGTCAATAATATGGTACTTAGCATGGGCCCGGTACCAACCCAATATCAATCCTCCTGCACAGTTTCTTGATGATGTGTTAGTGGTTTTTAATGATGATTAAAACATTTAAATGCAGTTTTGTTTATTAATTATTGCGTAATAATCTTAAACCTTGACTTAACCTATATTTTAGAAAAAGATGTTTGGAACAAGTTTTGCCGAGTTTTTTTGTAATTATTGAAAATGATATGGGTTCCCTACGACTTATAGTGCAATTTGGCGTATATTTCATTGTTGTTTATTTCAGGCATTTTTATGTGTGGCATCTGGGCATTTCCCTTTAATTTGAAATGACATAAGTGGGACTTTCGAAATATTTTTATTTTATTTCAAGATTGCTAATCATACGAGGTCAAGAGATAGATTTATAAAGGTGCATTAAATTATTCCGATCAATCGAACAAAAATGATAAATTAAGATATGTCTTGCGACTCTTAGAGACGTTGATAACATTCAATTTGTTAATGATTAATTGAAACATGGTCTACTACACTTAGTTCGTGTTGATATGTCGATATCATTGTGACAAATATTAACGATACAAATAATTTGTATTGTATTGGTTGTATTGGTTCAAGGCAAATGTTACAGTAACGGCTGAGACACATTTTCAGTTTTTTTGTCCGTTGGATATATGATAAACAGGAGTTGTCGTTCAATCAAATTAAATGGTCATAGAATTTTTTTCGCACACAACCTATTGTTCTTTATATACATTGAAAATTATTAGTTAGGTCAGTAATATAATAAACATTTTGAAGTCATTTTGTATAAATTAACACCACGTGCGGTGTACTTCCATATTACTGTTTTAGCACTTTTGTCATGTGTCAATATATACCTGATAATAAACGATTTGTGATATCACTTAAGTACATCCATATTAGGTACGTAGATAGCCTTTTAAACCTTTATGACTCAAAAGTAACATAAAACACGTTAAAAAAAATGTGCAAAAGCTTCGTCATTGGATATTTCCTTGAAATGACAATTTTAACAATTGCCTGCGACATGTTTATTGAAAACCCCAATTAACTTGTATGACGAGTTAATAATAATTATAATGATGCATAAAATTAGATACTATTAAGACATTACAATTACGTAGTCAAGTAAGAAAAAATATTGATAGTTTTATAATGCGGCCGATTGTTACAGTTCAAATATTATCAGATCTTTACTCTCTGTGGCTAAAGAAAATCAGACCATAATTAGGACTAAATTTGATTCAATATTTCTAATGCTCGGGATTCATCTCACATGCAGTTACAAAACAAATAGAAACTCACACGTGCTGTACCATAAAAAAAACCGGTCAAGTGCGAGTCGGATTCGCGCACGAAGGATTCCGTACCATTATCTATAAAAACGGCAAAAAAATCACGTTTATTGTATGGGAGCCCCCTTAAAAAATTATTTTATTCTGTTTTTTAGTATAAATTGTTGTTATAGCGGCAACAGAAATACATCATCTGTGAAAATTTCAACTGTCTAACTATCACGGTTCATGAAATACAGCCTGGTGACAGACGGACGGACAGCGGAGTCTTAATAATAGTGTCCCGTTTTACCCTTTGGGTACGGAACCCTGTAAAAAATTTTCACAATGTGTTTACAAAGTAATCACTTCTCATCGACATATTAAAGCATTTAATAATTATGAGACTTCTCAAAGCTTTTAAAGCATGGAGTTGTTGCGTCTCCTTAGATAAACAACTTGAATCTTCTATCAAAGGCACGTAATTATATTTCGCGCTTACTTAAGTAGGTACTAGGTACCCATGCGTGTACCATGTCAATCATATTTGCCAAATTGCGTTGCAATAACGCCTTCGTGTTTGAAGTAAACTGCTGATGAAGTAATCAGAGGATCCATCATCCAAATTCTAAGACGTTCATTGTCGATTGAAAAATATTAAGGTCACCCTGCTTTGCCCTGAGGCACCCACACAGGCTACTCACCAAAGGCACGAGTGGCCGCGTATTTCCATACATTTCGAGTGGCCGCCACCGACCATACCCCACAAAATGTAGGTTCGGAAAATTGTCCGCAGCTTGAGGCTAGGGCATACTTACCGTGTGCGTTTCAGCAAAATAGAAGAAGAATAGAAATACCTACGCGTGTGTCCTGAGTGACGGCGCACCGCGCAGGCGGAATGGACGGCGCGTTAAATAAATGTTCGAAACGTTTGAATTTTGACATCGACATTATTAAAACCAAAGTAAAATAAACACACACGCGTACGTGTCAACTTTCCCGCGTGCACTAAGGACAGGTATCGACGGTAAAACCACGGTAAAGCCGCTCCGCAATCCGCAATACGCCCGTGCGCCGTCACTCAGGACGCACACTAAGGCATTAAAGTCCGCTTCTGTACTAATTTCGTGCATACTGAAATAATAAATAGAAGAAAAGGTAATTATTATTAGAGTGGATACCGAAAAAAAATAGACAAAAATATTTTGAACTAGCTTTTGTCCGCGGCTTCGCTACGTTAATTAAGCTCAAAAAAACTCTTAACACTACTAAAGTTTCCATAATAATATAATTCAATCGTGATTCGAAAGACACGTAGCGCCATCTACAAACGTTATTGTTGTTTTCCTCGGGAACAGTACTTTCTTTCAGGATGAAAGGTACTCTATGTCCGTTTCTGTACACCTGACAACGTATATGCAAAATTTCAGGATGATCGGTTCAGTGGTTTAGGCGTGAAAAGGTAACAAACAAACAAACTTACTTTGGCATTTATAATATTAAGTTAGGATACCGAATGTTAGCAGCTTTAGGTTTCAACGGTGATACATATTATGTACATAGGTTATACATATGTTATACCCACTGTAATACCGTTGACAACTTCACACATGACCTTTGCAGCTACTTTGCTCCAATAGGTGCGCAAACTGGTTCAATCCACGGCTGATATTGTGCAACCCGCGCTTGCGCAACGACGTCATCTGTCAATCGCTCGCATGGATTAGCATGACAATGGAACAATGAGACCTATGCGCATGGTTGCCATGTGTGAACTTACACTGGGATACGACAACACTAAATTGATGGTGATTTTGTCACTTTCTTGAGAAATAAACTATTTATACTACTATCGCTTGTAGTCGAAAATTGGACTATAATTTATCTGCATTAACAGCAACACACAAATATCGATGCCTCACAGCCAAAAAGGGATAACCGCCAATTTACAAACTTTACAGGAGAGTGGTTTAAAGTTCGTTTACGACGACGAAATAAGACTCATCATCATCATCTGCCTAGCCTTTTCCCAACTATGTTGGGGTCGGCTTCCAGTCGAACCGGATGCAGCTGAATATCAGTATTTTACATGGAGCGACTGCCTATCAGACCTCCACAACCCAGTAACTGGGTAATACGATACTCTTGGTAAGACTGGTTGTCAGACTTTCTGGCTTCTGACCAACAGTAACGACTGTCAAAGATCTACAAATGACAGCCGGGACCAACGGCTTTACGTGCTTTCCGAGGCACGGAGGAAACTCGCTATGGTAAATGGTCACCGATCCACAGACCAACCTCGGCAAGCGTGGCTTAACCCGGAAGATCGGTCTATGCGGCTGTAATTATTTAGCCACGAGCTCCTCTCGACGACGAAATTAGACTAAGGACCTTAAATTATATACTGCCTAAGCGATAAAAGTATGTCGTAGAGTCATGAGACTTAGACCAATCGAATCGAATCAGAAAAAAAAGACGATTCCAACAATATACAAGGTGTAACATAAATAACGCACAACCTCTTAAGGGGTCACTGTACTCATCATTATGAACAACTTTTATTATGGGAAAAACCTGAAATCGAGAAAAAAAATCAGCTGTTCCCTACATTTGACAAGTACCTAATGCGAACTTAGATGTAGGGAAAAGCTGATTTTTTTTGCGATTTCCTTTCGTCCCATAGTAAAAGTTGTTCGTAATGATGAGTACAATAACCCCTTAAGAGGTTGTTAGTGTTTTACCAATCACCCTGTATAAAGTCTATTTCGCAAAAAATGTCCCTTTTTCCCCTTTTGGCTGTTAGGCATCGATATGTTTTATTTGTGCATATCTCTGCCACAGTATCTTTCGAATAATAAAACTTTAATTCCCCTCCTGTTATGTAAATACTAAAAAAATACGACAATTTATAAGTATTCGATGTTCTCGTATTAATATAATGATAATTAACATCCTCCCTTTCGAACTCTGTTAATAATGATGACGATATGCATTCGTGCTCTCTCATAAATACGTTCGTAATTATGTAAATACTAAAAAATACGACAATTTATAAGTATTCGATATTCTCGTATTAATATAATGATATATAATCTCCTTCTTTTCAAACTCGGTTAATAATGATGACGATATATATTCGTGCTCTCTCATAAATACGTTTGTAAGTTGTTTCGCTTTTCAGATTAAATTTTGAAAATATTATAGATAAATGTGCCTTATTGTGGAATCAAAACTCTATGGAATACCAATCGAGTTTTTAATAAAATCTTTTATTTTTGCAATCGATTTGAAAAGCACTAAGTATGATTAAGACCTAGTGCTTTTATTTTACTGGTGTAGATCTCCCAAAAGTCGGGAATCCAGTATAATATTTTGCTAAACTGTCCTTCTAACTGTATACATAATGGTTACTCTACACATTCAAGACGACTGTCACGAGATGTCGCCTTGTCACCCCAACAATGTCAGTGTCGCCTGACAAGTATATTGTGAAGAATTGAATAGCATCTACTTATAGTTTGTGATATGTTGATACAAAACAATGATTAATAGCGAGTACTGTTAGCTATAGTCTGAGACCTCGAATAAATCGCAAGTAATTTAATTTTTGAGGTTTGAATGATGAAGATGTAGATAGCACACAAAGGACAAAAAAAAAACGCTCATAATCATATGCATAATCACCCCGTTATTGACCCACTCATGGGCACTGACCTTTTCTCAGAATGAGACTTCTTTAGTCTACCACGTGGACTACACACCATCGAGAACATTTTGGAGCCATCTCAGGGTGCCTACTCCCTAAGTCCGTCAACGAAAAGAATCTCGGCCGTCCACAAGTAGCCCGAAACGCAGGAGTGAACAAAACAAGTGTATTTATCTACTGTGCAAGTGTCAAGTTCAACTTTTCGGACGCGCAAAAACACATCGGTAGTAGGGACAACTGTCAAATCGTGTTGTCATTCATTCTTAGTTCGGGCCCCGAAATAATCGTATGTCCGTAGGTGATAGAGAGTAGGAAACGCTCGTAACTAAGGCCGAAACCACGGACTTCGTGCTTAGGGAGTAGACCCCCAGGTGTGCAGGTTCCGGTACCCGTCCGGTCGCTCTATTTATTGAATCGAATATTTCTTTAACAAATAACATCACGCCTGTATTCCCCGCAAGGTTGGGCAGAGGTGTATAGACACTCATTTCGCCGTTATGTTTAAGTCCCATGTAATAGGGGTGAGAGCCTATTGACATCAACCGGGCACAAATCCAGATTCCGGGCTGCTACTGAGAAATTTCACACGGACAAACCTAATAACATTTTGCACGACCTGGTGATTGAACCTATGATCTCACGCTCAACATTCGCGCTGGCGACCACTAGACCAACGAGGCAGTATACATATACAGGCTGTCCGTGGAAGTATGGATCAAATCGAATAGGAGCGTGGGCAATGTCATTTCCAAACTTTTCAACCCTGAGAATGTCAGTGCAATTTTTTACGGTTCAAAAGTTATGACCAATTATTGTTTTTTTTCAACAACTTCGCATAATCAAAAATCATAAAAAAAAACTATCAGAGCTGTCATTTTTTTTCAGGACTTTGGCAAACAGTTGGCCTTTCTTGTGGTAATACTTTTACGCAGCTAGAAAACATGTGTTCAATAAGAAAAACATTTACTGCAAAGGCTTTTTTGGTCTGGCAAAAATTTTACTCAAGTTTATACTTCTACAAGTTTTGAAATGACCTTGCCCACGCCCCTATTCGATTTGATCCATACTTCCAGGGACATCCTGTATGTTTTAATCAGTATCAGGTCAGCCCTCTGCATAGCTAGACGCTTTCAACTACATTACGTCTGTGTCCAGTTACAGTTCCAATGAATCCTCCTAACGTATCGCATCATGCAACTTGATTAATCGACACAACATCCGGAGGTTAATCGCCTCACCCTGGACATAAGGTTAGATCAAGATTGCGAACCATCGACACGTTAACTCCACCACAGACCACAAAACAGTACTTAACCAAACCAACAGCTATAAAACTGTTAACAGCAAAAAATATTTGCTAAAATTAGCCACAAATGTTGCATTAAGCGATCCACACTCTGCTGTTACTCTTTGGCATTTGTGCTTTTAGAATAACATCATCCTGGAAAAAGCTGCTGCGTTATTTTAAACCTTATTGACTACGTCATAGGGAGTATTATTAACGATGGTGAATATACGTCAATTGGAGTTTTGCATATTGTCATGTGGGTGTGTGCATATTTGACGTTTACATCGTTTATGTTCAAGTAAAGAGGTTTTGTTTTATAGCGTTGTGTTAGCAATTAAGGGCTGCGTTAATAGGTACCTACCTTTATTTGGGATATATCTACATTGCAAAAGGTTTTAGTGATATGTTTAATCTACAAGTCAAGGTTTTTCACATACATATACCTGGTCCTTTGTACATACCAAATGATTGAACATAGGTACCTAATGAAATGGGTTACTTTTGCTAACTGAAAATTATAGATCTAGTACTTATTTTATTTGGTTTTCTGAGTGCATTTTAAAATAAAGTCCGACATGGCTCTAAGGACGAGATTCACAGACCGCGCTTAGACTTTACTTTGCTAAGTAAAGTAAGCGGTTCATACAAATAATGTTCATATTCTCATGAAACACTCATTCACATTCGCCTATATCGGGTGTAAAAAGACCCGTAACGATAACGAAAACCACGTATTCTACCCATCATTGGGATCATTTTTTTCGAACAAACCATACCTGGGAAATCATTGGTTTTGGAGATATTGAAGGTCAAAGTACACATTTTTTTTTTAGTTTTTTCCAAAAACTATTTCCAAGTCATAATACAAAACTTTCTTCCATACAAACATTATCAAAAATATCAATTTTTCCTAACAAATTACGTATTTGAAGTTACAAAAACGCAATGAATATCACACGCACACGACCGCCTTGGCTCGGCTGTGTGGCCGCTGCACGCATGCAAACGCGCGGCATCGCCACAACCATAATTTGCGCGCTACAAAAAAAAAGCGTTTTTCATCATGCCAAAAAATAAAAGTCGATTCCCAGCAATTATTTTTGGTCAATGTAATTTAGTTTGATGTACAGAGTGCGTAGATTTCGGCTATGTGATGGGTCTTTTTACACCCTGTATATATACGATCATTCTCCTGATGACTGATTCATTATTCGTATCAAAATAAGGTCGTATTCGTATGAAACGCTTACTTTACTTAGAAAAGTAAAGTCTAAGTGCAAGCTGTGAATCTCGCCCTAAATTAACGTGGATGGCGGCGCTGCTAGTGAAGGAAGATCAATCAAATCCAGTACATTTCATGTTAAGTCTTTATTTCGCTCTAGTTCATTTAGATCCATGTCAGACTGTGTATCTACTATTAATTTGTATTTCAACCACATCTTTTAATTAAACCTACACAAAACTACAAAAAATATTAACACAAATTTACTAAACAGATAACAACCAATTAACGCCTTTGTCAATTAGTGGTTTGTTGTCATCTGTACATAACAAAGAATTTTGTTTATTCCGTTGCGAGATTGAGTAGATTTACATAAACTATGCTATTAGCGTTGATGGACATGATTTTTACGATGTGTCTCGAATCGACCTATGTTTACTAACAACCTTTGAATCGCTAAAATAGCATTTGTTCATTTACTATATTGTATGTGTACACAATAGAGAAAGAATTGTTTAGAGAATCGATCGATGATCGAGTTTGTAAACTACGTCTCGATCAATTTATTGTTTTATAAAGGAGATGGCCAAATTGTGCCCCAAGTAGTACAGAAATAAAAGTATTGCAGTTAATTTAAACAAAATAAAAAAAGATTATTGAATAGCTATTTATATTGCATAGCAGATTTAAAAAAAAGTACAAGTTTAAAAGTATTTTTAATGATTTCCTCTTTATTAAATTCATTCCAACCTTCCAAACAGTTCTAAACTACTTTAAATATTGCCATATAATATTAACAAAAATCAGAGTAGGGAAAAAATAGTAACTAAACGCTTAGCAGAAACTAACAAGGAAAATATTGGTAACCTAAAATATATCAAGAATACTTTTATGATAAGTTGTCTGTAAAAGCGACCTTCTATTAATTGATTTATTTATCAAAATATTAAAGTGCGCTTACGGACAGGACTATTTGACTTTAGTACCAGCAACACTCAATAATTCTACAAGTAGATTCTATATCACTTTACTCTATGCCGCAAGTGTCAAAGTAAAAAAGTAAACCAAGTGTCAAAACTATCAAACTAATAAAGCGCGAAACACAATACAATATAACGCGACTCACGGACGCGACTAGCTGTCGTATCGTGACTAACAGCTGTTTTGTACGATCGGTTTCGGATGACCCGCAATATGAACCCTACGTTTATAGCAATAGTCTTCTCTCTCTTCTGGTCTCTTTACATATAACGGTTACACTGCGCCTCAGCCAGATTTGCTTCAGATGTTTGCTTTAGTTGAGTGTAACCGATTTAGACCCTATTACTATTACGTTTATATAGCAGAGTGCCCGAAAACGACCGTGCACACTTTTCAGGACCGCCAGTCGCATCCGTTAGTCGCGATCGCGACTCATGTGTTTCCTGCTTTATACTCGATTCTGCGCCGTTTCTCGGTTCTTTGGCTTCGTGTTTGTGTTATTATTTTATTTCACCTTTATATTGTAGAGTCGTAGTTCCATACGAGTGCTCCATTTATTATAAACAATGTTGTATACAAGTGAAATGGAATAAAGAAAATGGACCTGTGGTACTTGAGATGGGCGAGAGATATACCAAGAAAGTCAAGAAAGTATTGGTGATCATAATTATAATAAACGGTCAAAACGGTAAATCATATTAAATGTAAAATGCATAAAATAGTGTTCTTTGTTTTATTTTCAGTCTGTATTATACTACAAAAGAAGAATATTAGTAGAAATAGAAAAATCATAGTAAAATCAAAGTGACAAAACCAACATTTTTAAACCTTCATAACTTTTGTCCAAATCTGCAGAGCTACATGCACCTTTCATATTCTTTATACAGAAGAAATGTACTTTTAAATTACATTGATTTCATCTCTGTACTGCCTGGGGTACAGGCCTATACAATTTTTGTCCATCTCCTTTTAGTCAATGTTTATTTAGTTTTCGGAACATCATTTAGGATGATTTCCAAAATTAGTGTAATTGGTTGTCCTCTCTGGTGCATTTTATATATTGATATTAATTGCGTTCTGTATTTTTATTTCGAAAAGAAGGTGTCTAAATAAGCCTATTTTTATATTGGCCTCGATTTTAACCAAGCAATTTTGGAAATATTTAGGTTTAAGATTTTAGTGACCGTGCGATCAATTTTTATTTTGGAGATATAATTCGTAAGAAAGCTTTTTTATATCATGTTGCTTATGTTTCCTTAAAAACGGGTTATTAGTCGCAGTCAGATACAAATTCTACATTAATATTTCGTACAACATAGCTGTGCGTATGTGCATGTAAAGCTTTGTAACACTGATGTTGATATTTGTAGTATAGATCTGTGCATTAGTTAGGAAGAAACAAAAAAAAAAGTTTTTCCTAAAAACTGCTTTAAAAAGTGTGAAACCGAGTATTTCAAATCCCTTCATTACCAACATTGGTGTAGAAACACATGAACCTCGGGTCAGCGTTCAAAAATGTCCAAACCGAATGTAGAACGTGAAAATCAAGACTAATTTAAGTCAACTAGTGTAGCAGAATCTTCGTATGATGAAAAGCTGAATTAGACATTGTGATGACGATATAGGATTTAAATTAGTTTGTTGGTATTTCTAAGTTTATATGGCGGGGTGCCTTGGTGCGCGCTCTGTTGGTGTATGTAAACTCAGGACACTTTTTTCGTGAATTTTGAACTATACTATTGGTCCATATGTTTCTACGTCAATGAAAACCAAGTATTTTTTTATTTTATTTTTTTCTTCACGTTTACTCCATTTCAAATAACATCAGACAAAAGTGGCCCACCAAGGCATAATCTTTTGAACCGTTTCTTCAAGAAGAGTTTCAGCTCATCTTTATTGACCGATAAGGTTCATAAAAGCATTATAATACCGTGTTGTATCCTTATTTCTATGTTTCCTTACTACAACGGGTCTTATTTGTCGAATGTTATATTAAATTGAGTACTAATGATACAGCAATTCGTACCTAGCTTCTAGTTATTTCCATTCTATAACGAACGGTATTTTAAATCTTTCGCTACCAAATAAGGAGTCTGCGACAAAAAATGAATGAACTCAGGTTCACGTGCGATCAAACAGTTGCAGCCTGGGGGTTATTGTCGATCGGTTGCGACTAACGGTACCTTTACTACCCACAGAGTGTATTGCAATTATTTTTTTATGTACGATCGTATGAACTAAATAAAACATTTTGGAGAGCATTGATCTTGTAATAATTTGATGTTAAAAGCTAAGAATGGAGATAATGTCTCGGGCTGTCTTGGCAAGTGTGTAGCCGGCTTAATATTAGGTTAGGTAGTTGTTTTTGTTATATAGGCTGTTAAAAAATCGGTATCGGAAATGAAACAACTTTCATGAAACAACTTTTCGAAACTCGCATATTTTTATTACTTTCCATACAAGCCAAAAACTACTTATATTTTAATCTCACAAAATTCTTAGAGTTATTTTTTATCACACTGTAGGGTGGGATTATTTATTTAGAGATTTATAACACTTCTTCTATTTAGTTATACAATATTTACACAAACAATATTTACATAATTACAAATAAAGAAAAATACAGGGTGTTAACGAATTCGTGTAATTCCTTAAAACCACATGATCTACTACTGGTGTAGACAGGCCCCGCACGGGATTTAGCTTGATTAAAAATAAAAAAATAAAATTCTTTTTTTTTCATGCGGCTTTGTTACCGGTCGTATTTAACCAGCTAATAAGGATTCAGTAAAAGTAAGATAAGAAATAAGAATTTTTTTTTGCAAAAAAATAATTTTATTATATGGGCATCAAAATAAATCACTGTATAAAAGCGATATAGGCCTATCAACAATAGGTATTGCCCGAAAGTAATTCCAGTACCTATGATAACTTTATATAAAACGTATTGTAGAAGACAATCCATTATTTACTAGGCGAACAATATACCAACATTATATAAACATATACTACATATTTCATACAGCTCAGCTTAAATAATATTACAAAACAACGCATATGCAAATAAGACAATGGGTCCATAAATATTAACTGAGAGCAGGAAATAATATTTAACAACATCAAAGCAAATAAACCGTGTTAGTTTTTACAATAATAACGGAATTAACTATGACCTTTGACAATATGAAAAATTACAAAAAAAACTACCTATACATATAAAAAAATCGTAACGAAGCAAAAACTGTACATTGAATATTTTTGAAAAATAATAATTGCTACGTGTAATTAGGAACGATAAACAAACAAACGTTTTTAAAATTTCTGTCTCTTTGTATGTTTGAGCTTCACGCCGATACTACTGGACAGATTTAATTGAAATTTGGCGAAAATAAAGTCAATGAACGGGTCACCTTTAGGCGCGATTAGTCTAATTCGCGATTAGTCCTATGGTAAAAAAAAATCCAATTCGCGTTTAGTCCAAAAACTGTATTAGAGGTGAGTAGTAGAACACTACGTGTACATTGATGATAAGTTCTAAAACAGATATTAATTAAATGTAAAAAAAATATAAAAGTAAAAACTTATAACGCAGGCGGAGCCGCGCGGGTACAGCTAATAAATAGTAAATAATTTGTGCCACTCTACTGTGTGTTTGTTCCGCTTAAAATGGAAAACAAAAAATAGCATAGACACGTTCACTTCGTCTCACGTTCAATTATGAACTAATGAACTGACCGAACGCTAGTTTAAACTAGTTTTTCTATTAATAACCTAGTGTGTTTGTATGTTTTCGTTTTTTTTTACAATTCATTAGTTAGAATACTTTGTAGTTATATTGAGGAATTCCTTGAGATTAATTAGACCATGACTAATTTGAAATTTTTTGATATGATTATGATGATCCAGAATAATTAGTAATAGGGACTACAAATAAATGAATCAATTAACGAATTTCAATATGTTGGTGCAATCGAATCGAAAAATTCCAAATTACTTTTTTATTTCAATTTAATTTGTTTGTTATCTCTATTTCAAATACTTATCGCTGTCCTATGTTCTGCTTGTGTATACTAAAGGTAGCGTTGTATACAGAGTTTCTGAAATTTAACGTCAAGCCTAGAACAAAATGATAGTTTACGACTGTTCAGATAAAAAACTTTTTTTTTAAAGTTGGATTCTTTTTTTTAAAGTTGGATTCTTTTTTTGAACACTTTTAATACTTAGATTTATGAAATAAAATCATGGTAACTTTAAAACTGAAAAACGAATGAACTTTTTTTTTCTTTGCCGCCGTAACCTGCCCTATCATTTGTTCCCGGCTTGACGTTGATTTTCGGAACACCCTGTATATCTTTCCATGGCAATTTTTTTTCCGATATGTTTGCGTATACAAGGTTAGTCAGAAAGGGGGTACTAATCCGCATGCCACTTAAAGTATCACTGATGACGGTTTTAAAACACATGTTAAAATTTCAAAATTCGAGAATTTTTATTTCCATGTCAAATAATTTTTATTTTAGATTTTTCAAATTCTTCGACCCTACTTTAGTTACGAATTCAGAAAATGGAGCTTCTAATTCGTGACTCCAAACATGACCCAAAATGTAAACACATCTGATCATGGCTGAGGATAGATAGATTTTAGCATATTTTTGATGTAATTTTTGAACAGCTATTGCTCTTGAACTATTCCTCAAATTTGCAACGCCTGTAAAAGGCCGCTAAGCACCACTAGTAAGTAATAAGACCTGTATTTGTACACTTAGTAAGCAAATAAATGATTTGATTTGACTTTAGGGGAATGTGGTAAAACAAAAGTTACTCATTATTATGGGTACTTTAACACCCTTTCGGATTAGTAGGTACCCCCTTTCTGACTAACCTTGTATAATATTATGCGGAACACCAACAGACTACTTTAAACTATAATCATGATTGATGAGTCCATCCTTGAGTGGAGTCGCAAAATAGCTCATAATCGCTACTTTAAACAAACTTAGATAATCTCATGCTATGATCGATTACTGAAACAAAAAAAAAATAGTATTTTATAAATCGTAGACAAAAAATGTACAATACTTATCTCAAATCAACTACAATCTGAGATAGCGATGCTGTTTTTTTGTTTATACAAATAATTAGGATAATAATGGACGATATGGAATAGTAATTTATGATAATATAATTGGATCATCTCTTTAATAGTTTGATTTTGACTTGCTGACGACTCGGACACAATATATTTGGACACGGTGTCCGAATTGACACATTCTAATTTCAAAAAAATGTTCACTGATGTTTTGGACATCAATAAAAAAAAACTGTTTTGTACAGTCAGATAAAATACTTTCAACGATACCTTAATTGTAGAAATCCGTCCTTCGCCCAGCCTATAGTTGTAAAAAAACAGTTTATAACCGGATTTTAACGAAAGCAGCAGTTTTTTTATCTGACTACTAAACAGCATCAATAATTTGATGGAGTCCGAATCATCAGTGAAAAAATATTGGAATTAAAATGTGTCAATTCGGACACTGTCCGAATATACATAATTATATTGTGTCCAAATCGTCAGCAAGTCTTGATTTTGACTCTGCATTGCATTAGGGGAAGCTTGGGGAAGCCTATGTCCAGCAGTGGACGTCTTTCGGCTGAATGATGATGATGATAGCATTAGGGCAAAGCCTAGAAATATTTAAGTCATTTTTAACATACTACATAATTAATTAGCAATTCAAATACTAGGTACTTAAAATTTTACTGATACGGAAAACTTTACATACAAATAATAATATGAAATTGTATTTATAAATACTGCATAAACAATAGCACTTTATTTCATAGACTTTATTTTATATACTCAATAATAATAATGGTTTTCCTCAAAATTCTATACTTAGCTAAATAGTCTTGGTTGTTATTATTTTAATAACCAATTGACAATGTAATACGTGAAGAACACGCCAATACATGAATTTATTTAAATAAACTAATATCAGTTTTGACTTTCCTTATTAACATATACAATTACAATGAGACTATTTACAGATAGTTATTATATCACGATACAAATTAACATATGATCACTTTTTTATGATAGGTACATGCATTGACCTCGTGTGTTACAGGTAAAATATTAAGAGCAAAAGCTACTAATTTATTATACTAAAAACTTTTCATTATAAATTTAATAGACGTCATAAAAATTACACCATCTTCCAAATCCCTAAAATTAATAGATATGCAATAAATTAATATTAAAATTATATACCTTTTCAATGTCAAATAATATACTCGTATGCATCAAATTGCACAACGAAATGAAGAAAGGCAACATATATACACATACTCGCAATGTCAATAAATTAATCTTAAAAGACCACGAAAAATGCATTACAAACCCAATGATTAACCGTTCACCTTACAAACTACCATCAGCAATCAGCATATAATTACCATAGAAGTTTAGCGATGTGATATGACAGTTACCATATATATACCTTCAATACTTTACGAAATATCCGGTCGTATTGAAATTAAAAGGAGAGTTCAATGCTATAGTCCGTTCAACGCAAAGAGGTGCGTCGTAAAAATGTCGCACTGTCTTACAATGACACTACGAAATTAAGACAAGTAAATGTAAAATAAGTGGCTTTACGTCAGTACATGAATGTAATTGCTCGATGTTCGTGTCATCTCATATTTTTATTGTCATTCTTAGGTAATGACACATAATGTAAAAAAAAACTATAAGATGGAGACATGTGAATGTTCTTATTAACTTCGAATGTTATGGTTGACATGAAAATGTTGCCTACTTACATGTAAAGCTTACGACTACAGGCACTTATTTCTTGCCTAATTTATGTGAAATATGGTCAGTTGTGACTTTGCAATAATAGAAGCTCACTGCTATTGTTTCGACATTTGAAAGTGTCTACTATTGCAAGACGTTTCTACGACTCCTCTATAAATCTACATACATAATCAAAATTGTGTAGAGAGTACAACGTTTCACTGACAATATTTTGCAAAATTCTTTAAAATAAGAATTTTATTTTAAAAATACTATCAATCACAACAACATCCTATTCGATTGTAATCAAAAACGGAAAATCGATTCGTTTAGCAAAGTTTATACAATTAGCAAACTTTTCCTCGTTGCACATTAATCGTGCGCGCGGCTATTATAGATCATTGATCGATACGCACCCGTAGATCACGACGACCTTGACTCTGATTGGCGTTAACCTGTTCGAAGTTGATCGGAACACTTCGTGACTGTTCGTAGGTCATGAGACCGTTGCCGATTATAATATTACGACAAAAAATATACTTTGACTAAATTAATGGCTTTAATCGCTAATTTTAATGTACAATTTGTAAATAAACCAATTATAGTTTTGATATTAAAACAGTAAAAAATTACAAGTTGAAATATGTAGGTATTATTTTTTCTGATAATAACACTTTTCGTTATATTTAATGATTTGAATTTCCTTCAAAAATTGTTTACATGTACTGTCACGTACGTAAGTTCTAGAATATTTACTTGAATTTAAACACTTGTTCATACAGTTCACGGTGACTGAACAAATGAATATAAAAATGTGTAAAATATATCGAATAATAAGTAGGAATTAATGAAAGGAATAAAATTCTCCTTATAAGCCTTGTGACAGACTGCTTGGAGCCATTTGTCGGCTATTGAGCAAGCACTGGTCTGCCCTACGCCCATATTGAATTACATTACGTTTTAATTAAACATATCATTGGACTTTTAATTTGCATTCTGTTCATACATATATTTTAACCCGTCTATCAATCATGCGTTATTGTCAATAAAAATGATTATACTAATATATTATACTTTTATAAAGATAAAATCAACGGACACATTAATTAGAAGTAACCAATGAATTTATGTTCGAAGTATTAATATTAGATTACTTCATAAACTTTAACTTTTTGAGTTGAGGATGAGGATATCATTGTTACATAACATAAATTCACGCACGTATTCTCAGAAGGGTTGGGTAGAGGTGTATAGTTATAGCACAGTCTACCTATATCTTACTCCTTACAGTCGGTCAACGTAGAACATTGTTGAAGAGCAATCGTGCGGGAGGTTGCGGGGTGAAGGAGCGGAGGTTATATCCCGAGTAGCCATACTGCATACTTGGGACATAACTTCCACCCCTACATAATTTTGACATTTCATAGGACCTGTCAAATGTATGGGCGTTGACCCACTGTATGTAGTAAGTAGGTACACTGAGGTTATAGTACACGCTCATTTCGCAGTTATGTTTAAGTCCCATGTAATAGGTGGCGAGCCTATTGCCATCAACAGGGTACAAATCCGGACTCCAGGCTGCTACTGAGAAATTCCTCACAAAAACCCAGTGACACTTTACCACATCCACACCACTAGACCAACGCAACGAAGCAGTCAATAACGTTGTTATTTTTAAAATAAAACCTCCTTTTATGTTAGTTTTTTTTCTTTTCTGCATGTGCAAGGGCTTTGACGATATGCAGTGAAAATACCCTTTAAACCTCGAATCACTGATAGTCGACCGTGACATTTTCCTTAAAATTGCGCAAGGCTCACTCGAAAACTTGTAAATATCAAAAATGCGAATTATTATTATTTGGCGCTCCGATTTCGTCACTTTTCTTAATGAGTGTACCTTTGTACTTTACTTCGTGCCCTAAATCATGGCAACTGGTGCTTATGTTATAATTCATTTATATTATTCATTCATAATTGTTGAGTTCATTCACTGTACGTACGTACGACACAGTAGATTATTTTTCGTTCTTTTGGTTTATCTGCTTTGCTAGGTATGGTCAGCAACAAAAGTAGCTGAACATTTGAGTTTTCAAACTTTGCGTTAATTAGAAAACTAATTGATAGGAAACAAAAACTTTAAGACATACTTAGAGCTGTATCTAGCAGCTCTATTAAAGTTTTCGTTTGTTTAAATGAAATATTTGATATTATTTGTATGGTAACGTTTTGTAGAGAAAAATCAAGACTCACCTTACGGTGGACACGATATAGACGTGTACTTCTTAATAATTTAAGTACCAGCATAGAACCTAGATACTAAATTAACGTTGTACCAATAATAAATCTACTCTTGACTATGAAAAACTTGACTCAGGAAGTTGATCATTAAAGTAACCAAAAGAAATCAATTTAAGTTCACGATATATTTATCAACAGATTGCATTAGAACATTAAATGTTGAAATGCATTTGATGGGTGTGTTCAGCATGTTTTCAAACATTACTAGTCAAAGTTACGTGGTTTATAATAACTTATTTCAAATTGGATGGCTTCCGCACTCGCAAGATGGCCGACATCTGTGTATATTACTGTTTTGTATTGCTGCTCAATAAAAAACATTGCGTGTTATGCAATTTTTTGTGCATTTCCTTGTTAGCTCGGTTTTAACGGGTATCTGTCGAATTATGATGTAAAAGTATTTGATTAATAGAAGAATGAGTATACGTTTTAGCTATAACTGTTTTTTTTGTAGATTATAAATTACTAGCTTATGCCCGCGGCTTCGCTCATGTTAATTTAGAATTTGACGATCAACTTTTAACACACTACTAAAGCTTCTTCTATTATACTATAATTAATATCATTGAATCATGATTCGAAAGACACGTGGCGCCATCTATTATGATAATTGTTGTTTTCCTCGAGAATAGTACTTCTTTTCGGGATGAATGATACCCTATGTCCTTTTCTGTACACCTGGCAACGTATATGCAAAGTTTCAGAATGATCGGTTCAGTGATTTAGGCGTGAAAAGGTCACAAACTTACTTTCGCATTTATAATATTAGTTAGGATGATTATTAATTTTATCCAAATATTACAATATTATAATAAATGTTAATAACTTTAACTTATTAAATGTGTTAACAAGTTAACATTCATTCACCATACATTATTTTGCACGCCAAAATTTTCGTATTATTTATGTCGAGAATAAAAAACATTTTCTATAAACAAAGTCCTTCTGCTGTCATAGATGGCATCAAAGATACAATACAAAAACAAGTAAAAGTACAAGAATGCCCGAACATTGAACCTGAGACCTCGCATGCGACTGACCCGCAGTATGCTATCAATCAACATATTATTTCACGCTTCACCGGCTCTCCGTAGCGAATTATGTACGTTTATCATTTTATGTCGGTTCATTTGACGAAGCCGGACCCTGACTTTCGGCTGATTTCTATTAGCTATTATTTGTTGCCTTTTGTGGCACATAAAGGAATATTAACGATGTAATAAGACTATCATTTAATGCTTGACGCGTACGGTCTTGACTTTGAAAACTTAATTGATTGTTAAGGAACTTGACCACGACTGTACTTGAAAACAATGATAGGTTAAAAGCAAAATTATATTATGTAATCAGTCGATCAAATTTTTATAACATAATAACATCACGCTTGTATCCCCGAAGGTGAATAGTACATAGTACGCCCTCCCATGTAATAGCGGGCGAGTCTACAGGGTGTTAACGAAATCGTGTAATTCCTTCAAACCGCGTGATCTACTTGTGACACAGATTAACCCTAAATGGGTATTTTCGAAAAGCAACCAAAAAAAAATTCATTTTTTTTTTGGTTTTCAATTTCTGAATCTTTTTAGAGCCCTGAGTTATCTGATTGCAAAGAGCGATATCGCGTTAGTTGTTCCTGTCAGCCGTGTCGCCGTACTTTCATTAATTTATGCGTGGCATCGAAATGTTCAAACAAATAAAAAAAATGTTTGCAAAAAAAAACTTACTTTTTACTGAATCCTTAATAGGTGGTTTAGATACGATCGGCAACAAAGCCGCATGAAAAAAAAAAGAGTTTAATTTTTTTATTTTTAATCTAGCTAAATCCCGTGCGGGGCCTGTCTACACCAGTAGTAGATCATGTGGTTTTAAGGAATTACACAAATTCGTTAACACTTTGTATTGCGTCAACCGAGCACAAATCCAGACTCCCGGCTGCTACTGAGAAATTCCACACGGAAAAACCCATTAACATTTTACCCGACCTGGGGATCGGAACCAGAACCTCACGCTCAGGAGTCCATTTCCATCTAGCCTATCAAAGTTTTATCAATTAATTCAATTCAATAGTAAAGTGCGATTCTAGATGACTAGAATCAATTTGGTATATGCTTCGCAAGTTTTGTGAATTTTATAATTTTTGTGATGAAAGAAATGCAACAAATTAATGACTTATTTGGCATATACAAAAAAATATCGTAATATGTGATCGATCTGAACGAAACTGATCCATCATACCTCGAAACCAACATAAACAGGTGAAGGTGAATGCACTTTCAACAAAAATAAAACATGCCTCTTTCAATAACGTCTGTGGTTACCGACACATCGATTTTGATTTTTAAATTATACCTCTGGCAATTGGAATTAAATGGGAATTTATATCAAAGAACGTTGCAACCTAATATTTGAAATTAATTTATTTTTAAATCGCTTCAGGCATGTTTATTGGCATCAAGTAGAAGTGCAATATGTATGATTAAATATGGTAATTTGTTCATATTGAATGAGATGAATGGGCAGGTTCGAACGTAGGCTCTGTGCAAAAGTAACACGTGCAAAACAGGCTGGCTACAATATTATCATGTGTGGAGTTCAACCTTCGCTCGTAAAAGTGCGCCGTGAGACCCAAATGTTGAAGCTGTATTGAAACTTGATTTTCTGATTGGTCTAATATGTGAGATATATCAGTATAGAACCGTAGTACGTTATCCATACTAATATTATAAATGCGAAAGTAACTCTGTCTATCTATTATGCTTTCATGCCTAAACCGCTGAAGCGATTTCGATGGAACTTGGTACAGAGATAGTCTGGAACTTAGAGGACATATGCTACTTTTATCCCGAAAAATTCGGAATACGCGATAAACGACATCCTCGCGGGAGAAGCCGCGAGCGACCTCTAGTATTCTATATCTAATAATGGACACTAGAGTTGCCAGATCCGTTTTTCTAAATACTAAGACTTAAATGAAAAAAAATCGGGGCTGGTACGTGGAAGAAAAGCATAATAGTGGTTAAAATCGTTTAGTTCTATTAAGACTCCCTAAACAAAATCACTGAATTTAATGAAATTATTCTTTTTAAATTACGACGCCAATATTACTTATGCTTAGTTGAAATAGCGGGATTTTAGACGTCGCAGGGTGTTGGCAGGACGCCTCCTGAGAGGGAAGAAAAACGGGACGCCCCGGCAAAAGTTCGACGTCTGGCAACATTAGTTGACACAGACAAGTTTGCCAATAAGAAAATGTTTTTTTGTATGTTATTGCCAGTTTTTGCACGACTCCATGTAGGTAGCATTTATTTGTATAGAGTAATCGTTATAGATTTTTTATTCGATCTTTTTATCAATGAATGAACGTTGTTATTACGTTTTAATGAAATGGAATATTACGGAGTACATCATTAGATACTGCGCAGGACATGATATATCATTATTATATCTTAGACGGCCTCGTTTGGTGCAGTAGTCGTAAGTCGTAGGTCCCAGGTCGGGCAAAGAGTTATTGGGTTCTTCCGAGTGGAATTTCTCAGTAGCAGCCGGGAGTCTGATATCGTGCCCGGTTGATGGCAATAGGCTCGTCCCCTATTATATGGAACTTATATGGGCGAAATGAAGGTGTAGATACTATACGCCTCTGCCAACCCTACGGAGAATACAGTCGTAATGTTACGTTATATCCATATAGCTCTTTCGTGATCAACAAGACTAGTTTTCCCCATACATACATCTTACAAATCCACTTAATTACTATAAATAGTCGTACAAGATGCGTCTTAAGGTTCTATGAATTAATTATTCTATTTATATCCGAGATTGAGGTGAGAGCAGCTGACGTAACAAGCAAGTAAGTAAGCGTGCACTTGACATACTTACAGACCAGTTGGACGGAACTCTTCCTACCTTCACTGGTGTAGTGTGAAAACAGCTCTAGCGTTTGGCAAGGGGTCAATTTATAAAGCTCCAATGTAGTACAATAGGACGAGTTATAAACATAATTATGCGTTAGTTGCGTCCGGGTCAATCTCTGGTGAGTAAAATATTATAAAATACTGAGTCGGGTCTAAAAGCGCAGTATAATTTTAAAAGGCACAATATACCTTTTATATCCGGACTAAATCACGTGACGGGTAGACCAATACCCCTTTATTACAAAAGGTGGTTTAAACCAAGACTAAGGTAAACCCAGGTTTAAAATATACCCGTCACTTTCTTATGTCATATACCTAACAAAAAGAATCGGGGCTATTTTAAAACCTAGGTTTTTCTTAGACCATCTTTTGTAATAAGGGGGTTTGAGTCTACCTGTGACCACGGCCGGTGTGATTCGGTTGAAACGTCGGGATAAAAAAGGTATATTGTGCCTTTTAAAATTATACAACGCTATTAGTCCCAAGATTTATATTTCATACGAAATAGTTCATACTAAACACATTTTCTCTTTTTAAATCATTATTTGTTGTTTGTAAAGCATGTTTTGTTTTTTTGTTAACACTCACAGATAACTTCATTATATTTATCACGTGTATAGCGAGAAAGTTCGGACATGTCATTTCACGTCATATTATTATGTCACCCCTCCCGTGCCGCTCCCATACCTCAGGCACTGCCTCAGTTAAGCGCTAGACGCGCTAGCTAAGAGAGATAAATAAATAAATATACGGACAACGAAAAATGGCTTACTTAATAACATTTTGATATTGTAATCATCATCAGTCTTCTTCGCATAAAACAAAATCCCTTTATGTACCTAGGTATTCGTAGATACACCGGCCATCAGCCGACTTTCATAGCCCAGTCCAGTCAATGGGCGGCGAGGCGAGTGATGCGAGTGTAATTACAATCGAACAAGCCAGTACAAGACGAAAGTTACTTCTATTAAAAAAACGTACCTTTTTGAAGCCAGTGAAAGTAAGTGTTAGCTACTGTGACACTTTCTCCGTTTACAAGACATAATCGATCAATTCGCGAATTGTGTTCTTATTTTAATTCTAGTAATCGTCATTTTGTCGAGTTAGCGGGAACTTTTTAATTTGAACTTAGAAGTGGACTGTTGTAGTGCAAGTGTTGGGCTAATTGTAGCTCAAAATATCAACTTCTATTCTATTATTATTTACTAGCTGTGCCCGCGAATCCGTCCGCGTGGAAGTCGGGGTTACCGACGGTATTGTGTCGCAATATTAAACTTTCTTCATAATAACTTTAATATTCTAATATCTTTTGTTTAAGCCAACCAATTAATATGAAAAAAAAACTAAATGCTACTCTGAGATACGCACAATATTTGTCTTTAAAAGTCAACCGCATTAAGTCAGTTCTTTTTACGTGATGCATGCACAAACAAATTGACAAACAGACAATAATTCCATAAATCATTGAAATGGAATCTATTCGTTATCCTGCAAAGCCCAGGTTTTTTTTTGTTTTTATTTTCAATGTACAGACACGCCAAGTCTAGAGATTTATACGTATAGATAGAAGATTGGTAAGAGTAAAAAAAATTCAACATATTTTATTAAATTCAAACTAAATGCTTGTCTTTACTATCCTATAGTGTTGAACGTGTCTGCAATATATTTTGAGCCAAGTCACGATACCATGTTATCTACCATCAGATTTAATCTGCAGTCCAGATGGATTAAATTTCTTAATCGACTAAAAATTAATAACGCGCCCCTAATCGCCCACCTAGTTATATTATCAGTGTCAGTTCAGTCACGATCATTTTATCCCATATGTTTATACTGACGTGTATGTGAATCGATACAATCGATCATTAATCGGCTATCAATCGAGATGGATTGTTTATTGACAAACGGCTGGCAAATATATACAATAGTAATTGTAGTTCGACAAATAGAGCATTTAAGTGATTACAAGCTTTATTGTTTCAACCATAGGGTAGTATTTTCGTTATGTAGAGTATACGCATTATGTAGTCGAGTCGTAGAGGTGGCCTCAGCAATCTAAGAGGATCGATTAACATGTAAATTAATATTTATCGATGCTATTGTTTTAGGTGTTGGTATGCATTGTATTTTTTACAATGAGTGATCGCGTTCATCAATTTTCTATTTGGTGTCCATTTATTTGGCTGGCTATATGTGAAGGTCGTTGTATAAGGTCATTAATGCGTATCGATTACTAAACGTTTTACTTTTGTTTATTTAAGCAATTATAAATTATTTCATTCAACTTTGATACTTCATTCAACGTATTGCAAATTGTTTTTTCGAAGTTTTATAAACTTAACTGTAGGTACTTACATTACCATCTTAATTGCGCAAAACACTCGTTATCGCTACGGCTTTGATTTTGACAAGTAACAATTTCGGTAGCATCGTATGTACCTATTAACAATCCGACTTCTCCACAACTATGTAGCTACATACCACGCAATGAATATTGTTGAATTGTCAAAATGAAAGCTATTCAAATTACGAATGTGATACGAAAATATTAAGCGGTTTTGTTTTAGGTTCAAAGACGTTTCATCATAAATGTATACCTGCCTAATTAATCTTCATCTCGGAAAATATTCATTAGTAATTAGTCATAAATGACATCAGTTACATAATAAGAAATGAACATTGAGTTAAAAGAGCAACGCTCAAAATAACTTGTATTCGACAGGAAACGCGCACCCCACGACATGCTTTGCGGAAACGTAAATCTTATTAATTTGAATTTTATTAAATTATTAGCCCTTCACTATATTCAAACAGTAGTCTCTGGGTTTAAATAAAAATACATTATTTAAAATCATGATGTTATGTTTTAGAGATTTATTTTAATCGTCACTTTTCGTCATCTTTAGTTGAACAGAGTATAGTTCGATTTCATGGTTTACATGTAACTTACAAAGCAGCAAAAAATTCAAGTAAACCGGCAAATAGTTACGGGTCATTGGCACCTCCTTCATGTAATTCAAATATTGCTCGTTCAACATATACGAGGCAAGCCAATAAATATAAAAGGCATTGCTAAAGTTTTAACTCTAAGTCCAAGAACCAATGAATTATTAACGACCACTACATGATCATGAGCTGATAATTAGACGTATTAAACCCAATCGTGTAGTTTATGAAGTATATATATCCAACTAAAATGTTAGCAAACACAGATTAAATCACAGTTCAAAAGATTCACTTAAGAATGATAACATGACATTGAATGAACGTTTGATCACGACTCAGTCTTACGTAATGAATGAACGACCTCTTATTAAAAATAGAATTTAAAATGATTTATTTTGTATCTATGAATTCGTAATTTAAATGAAGTTAGTAATTGTGGGTTTCTATTGCCATTACGATAGCCAAATGAAGGCTCCATATAACTAATTTTAATCAGCGAAATTAATATTTGATCAGTAGAATCGATATTTTTGGTCAGCGACAAAAATCAGGAGCCGACTCGACTAGGTTGGGTTTGCCATTTTGTAGTTATTTTTTTAAGCGCGCAGAAAAACTTACTGTCGACAATCTCACCGGCGCTGATCATGCATCAGTGATCAAAAGGTATTTTACGCGGATCATTTATAGTTTTTCTATGATACATTTTTTTGAACGTTTATTAAAGTTCAATTTAATCGATGATAACGTCAATTTAATAATGTCACATGTTTACAGTATAAAGGTATTTTATTAGAAAGCCTTTTTTAACAAAAAGTTTGTACCACATACCATTCATAATATGTGATCGTAAACCCAAAATTATGTGCCTTAATTCAATTATGCACCCTTTATGTACATTGTACACTTTCTTTATAATTATCATATACTAAATATTTATATACCAACACAAATTAAAGTCAGTTTTACAACAAGGCGCAATTAGCAAGTAATGAAAGGGAGAAATTTTCCCACTACAAGAGTTTTCACTTCCATCTTACTTTAAATTATTTTCTCGTGTCTACGTATATGACTAATTAAAAAGTTATTAAGATGCGATCTCTGCTCACCTTACTATCTTGTTAGCGTATCTGTGTGAGTCTAGTCATGAATGAACTTAAGTGTGTTTTGAGCTACGTAATAACTAGAAGTTGGTTCCTTATTTTTATGTACGTATTGATTTTTAGATAAGTATTATAACATTATTTTCAACACACTTGCTCGTAAAGTGACTCTTATTGCACTGATTTTAAGTTCATATTGCAGTTTATAAACCACGCGTGCTTTTTACTTTGGGTCTACCTTTTATAGCAGAACTTTTTACGTCATAATATTGTTTTGCATAACAACGGATAGCATAAACTTCATTTCGCAGAAAATCATTTCGCATACACTCAGTTGTCATACATTCAAAACTCATAATTTTGTTAGTCGGAATCATCTTTAGGCATAATGTTTATATCCATAATAATTAAAAAGCAGAAACATCATATCGCAGAAAATTCACAGTCAGAATCGTCTTTTGGCATACATTTTATATCGATAGTCATTAAAAGGCAGAACTGATTTTTTGCTGCTTTATGCTGCATGCATGCTGCATGCAACATGCAGCATGCATGCAGCATGCAAGCAGGCATGCAACATGCAGCAGGCATGCAGCATGCAAGCAGGCATGCAACATGCAGCAAGCATTGTTTCTGTCACGGCTCCGGTGCTGCGGGGTTTGGGCGGCGCCACGCGAGCTTATCGTCACAGATGCTTTTAACGCTCACCACCGCAGCTTCGGCTTGCTGGCCGGCTTCGCCGGCCAGCCTCAGCCGCGGTGGCGGGCCTTCAAACCACCTGCTCCTCAGCTCGCGGGCCGCCCTACCCCTCCGCGCCTACGCGGGTTTAAATTACACTCTAGGGGTAGGGCAGACAAGACTGCGTAAACTCGGTTTCGCAGCGATTCGTTTCTGTCACAAAATTTTGCAGCACAACGTATTGACTTTTTATGACACAAATTTGTATGCTTGTATGCACCCATACCAAATAATCGTATCTCTAAATAAATGTTATGCTAAACAAAATTATGCATAATATTAATTATGGCAAAGGTAATTATGCGAAACAAAATTCTGCCAAGATAAAAGTATGCCATTGTAAATTCGGACACGTAAATATTCTGCCAAACAAAAGTTATGCTAAATATTTTTTATGCCTTAAAAATATTCGATTAAATAAGATTATGCCATGTGAGTTATGCCAAATAAAAATCGGAGTATCAAGATTCTGCCAAATAGAAGGAACCCTTTTACTTTACATTACCATTACATTACATTAAGGGGCGAAAATTTGAAATGGGGTGGTAAAGGCTACCTTAACTGTTGTAGCTACAGGAAAAGGTTCTTTGGAGACAGGCTATATTTTTAGAAAATATGTTTTGTATAATTATGTGTTGCTTTGCAAAAACAGATTTGAAAAAAAAATACAGTCAGCGAGGAAATTGGCAGTTTTCACAAAAGTTTCTATTTCCCTTATGGATCAAAAGACTCTTCGAGACCAATTGAGGTTGGAGGACAAGAAACGTCAGAAATCGCAAAAAAACTTATATGAGATGGGGTAGACTATAAGGGCAGCTACCTTAATTGTTGAGGCTACAGGAAAATTTTCTTAATCGACTCTCCTTAATTTTAGTAAATATCACTAGAGTCGCGGAAAATTCAAGTTAAAACTTTCTCACGAACTTACGAGCCTATTGTGATTCTCCTATATAATTTGCGCACAATAATCATATACAGAATTGTACATACATTTACGTAAGCTACGGAATTGTATCCAGGAGGTTTCCAAAGTTACCTAACTCCGTTCTAACTGCCAACCTAAGACTCGATCGCTGAATACCAAGCACTCACATGAGAAATAGTCCGTTTATGTGTTTTGTATGTACTCTGTGTACTCTGCGCCAGCTTCGTGTACGTATGCAGCACACGGTCCCACCGTTACCTACTGACTCCACTTTATAGATCACTTGTAAATTGCGCATAATTTCAACTTATTTTAGTGGTAAAAGACATAAGCGGTGAATTGGTTTTCGTTATAGCTTTCATGACATCCGTGTGACCCGAAAAGCGAATCAAAAAAAAAACAAAAAAAAACTGCTTCTAGCGTATAAACATTGGATGGCTTTTTTACCGTCTGGAAAAAAATGCGGAGCAGAAGGCATAGGAAGTTTTTTTTTTCATAATCTTTTTTTGATACCTATTGATATATCTATAGATATCTACTATAGAAACTCAAATCGTATGCAGGTGTGTATAGAATTTCTGTTTTTATTTATTTATAATAATATGAAAATTTTTAAATGAGTAGTAGATATACAAGGTTAGTCAGAAAGGGGGTACTAATCCGAAAGGGTGTTAAAGTACCCACAATAATGGACAACTTTTGTTCTACAACTTTCCCCAAAAATCAATTAATTTAGAGAAATAGCTGTTCAAAGATTTCACTAAAAATACGCTACAACAACCCTATCATCAGCTGTGTTTACATCTTAGGTCATATTTCGGGTCACGAAACAGTATAGGTACAAATAAAAATGGCCGACTTTTCCCCTCGCAATTGCAACTTTGTAAGATTACCTTACAAAGTTGCAATTTAAACGAACAAAAAAATTGCGCAGACACGACAGTTCGCAATAGTATTGTACCTAATAATGCTCTGCATCTCAGAGTGTTTTGTGTTAGCGTTGTTAGACTAATATTTTATCGGCTTATTATTATTAACAACTGACTAACCTGAAATTAAGGTTCCCTGTACCTACTTACTTAGAATATCTGTAATAACAGATGAAGAACCGTCAACTTGTCTATCAAAGGCTTGGATCACAAAAGCACGTAATTATTATTATGCTCTATTCTACATTAACAACTATTCCGATGCATCAGCAGCCAGTACAATAAGTAAGTTAATATCACAAACAATCCGAACAAAACAAACCTTCAAAATTGACCAATAATCTTACCGCACGATGTCGCTTCTGCAATACGTGGTCTGTAACGCCGACAAAGAGACGCCGCGGCGCCAGCGGCAAATTCAACTAGACTCTTTGTTCCGGCCGCTTGCCGCTTTAGTGTTGTGCAAAACTCAATTTTATAATTTTTTTTGGGAATGCGTACGTGTTACGTACGTAGACCTGTCTGTCAGTCATTTAGTAAGACTAACAAATTAATGATTATTATCGTACGTAATAAACGTGTGTGTAGGTACTAAGAAATGTACCTATGCACTATCTTTTGAAAGCGCATGAACTCGACGAGATAGATTTATCGATTTCCGTAATTGACCGTATTTCATAAGTTATTTTCCTTTTTGATAAAAACTTTGCGAGCATTTAAAGTTCCATCCTCTTAAACTTAAAATAAATCAGTTTTTTCAGCATGCTATTGCTAACCTAAGATCTTAGGCTTTAAATGTGTGTTCGAATCCCATATTATTATGATGTAGTGATAGATCCCCGTGACAGAAAGACACAAAATTTAAGGAATTTAAAAAAAGTTATTGAATTTGAATCCATTGTCAAATTCTCCGGAATATCGCGGGATTAAGTTTTTGGGATAACGTTGCACATCTCTAAAAGTGTTATAGCCTAAACATTTTATCCGATATTACTCGTATTATTGTAGGTAAGATTTCTTAGTCGCTTGCAACACTTCCCGGAATACAGTCGATAATTTTGATTGTTTACGCGAGTCGTGTTTTAATTTTTGTTGTTTTTACACGGAGGTTGACGGAGTACCAAATGAGGAGTGTTATAACATGGTGATGTGTACCTAACGATAGTTGTGATGCCGTGCTCTCAACAGGCCATGAATTGTCCGGCAAAGGTTTTCGGTCTAGTATTCGAGGATTGTGTTGTGATCCAGCTAGTACAGCGGCGCGGCGCCGGCGCTTCGCTTCTTTTCGCTCGCAGCCCTACAGCGTACTGGGATCAGCAGTTCCCCATGTAGATCGGACGTGGCGTTCCTGTAGCCTGGCCTCCTCGCTCACCAGACCTGATTCCGCTGGACTTATTGTGGGGTCACGTGAAGTGTATGGGTTACGCTGCGGACTACAGCAATGAAAACAAGATGGGGTAAAGAGTAATATCTGCGTTTGAGAGCATGAAAGACAATCCGCAGATAGATGTTACGTAATGCGATCGCATCCGTCCGTAGGTACCTACATCGCCACGCGTCTTTGTGCATCACGCGATAAGGGCGGCAGATTGATCCTATTTTGTTTGTGATAACCAATAGTGCTTCTTGTGTTGCAATTGGAAATGAACCCTTTTCGTAGTGTCCGTGGTGATAGATTCATTTGTAGGTAACGTAAGTTCATAAAACTAACAACCGAAAGTGCTTGTTCCATTCGGAATTGAACCCTTCTTGTAGTGTCCGTGGTGATACGGGGGATACATCCATGCGTAGGTAGGTTAGGTACCTACGTACCTACTTACATAAAACATTAATGACCAAAAGTGTTTCTTGTGTTTCAATTTAAAATTAAGACGACACGTGTGTGACATTCTCGTTGGCAGAGAAAGCGTCGACATCAGAAATGGTAAGTTTCTAGGTAATAATCATAATTATGTTCAAAAACTTCCGCTACACGCACACATACACAGTATCATAGTAACCTACGATTTCGGCGGCAGTCGTAGGTACGTAAGTACAGCTGGCGCTTTGTATTTTACCGCCCGCGCCGCACCGAACCGATAGGCTTATAACAAAATTAGGGTTGCGGAGTTTTTGAAATAAATAATATTTATTTACTTTTGTATGGAAATAAAAACATACGAATTTAATTTTTTTAACACATGCTATAAAACAGTCTTCAGTGATACTATAAGTGGCTTTCGGATTAGTACCCCCTTTCTGACTAACCTTGTATAATGATAGATACATTTCAAAACAGACAATAAAAAAAAACTGCGCCATGTGGTTCTACTCCTTCCTCCATTATATCCATTTTTAACCAGTTGGTAAAAAAGTCATCCAGTTATATTCTCAATCTTCGAATTTTGTGTCTATAATCGCTTTCCTCTCATCGCTTGCACCTCGCTGAAAGCTCGCGCGACTTAATTCCACCAATTTATCGGCGCCAGCCGTGCGTGTGCGCACTCTTATTGCGAACTTTGTTACAAACGAGGCGACGACGACGCTGACAGATTTATTTGTTGTCAGTACTGTTATTTGAAATGGACTTAATAGCTGTAGGCTGAACAAACAAGAGTAACTACCTACTTGTATAATTATAATATGTATGTATAAAGTTTTGTTGTGGACCAATTTACACAAGGTTAGTCAGAAAGGGGGTACTAATCCGAAAGGGTGTTAAAGTACCCATAATAATGAGTAACTTTTGTTCTACAATAAATAACTATTCAAAAATTCCATAAAAGATATGCCAAAATCTATCTATCCTCACCTTCGATCAGCTGTGTTTACATTTTAGGTCATATTTGGGGTCAAGAATTAGAAGCACCATTTTCTGAATTCGTAACTAAAGCAGAGATGAAGAATTTTTGAAAAAACTTAAATAAAAATAATTTTACATGGAAATAAAAATTATCGAATTTTTAAATTTGACCCTTGCTTTATTAACGTCATCAGTGATACTTTAAGTGGCCTGTGGATTAGTAGCCCCTTTCCGACTAATCTTGTATATTATAATCAAACTAAGTAGGTTTTCTTGTAATGCCATTTTGGACTAATCAAACAAACTGCTCCAGTGAGCGTAAGGAGCACCCAGTAGGGTTCGATCTCCAGGTCGGGCAAAGTATTATTGATTTTTTCCGTGTGGATTTTCTCAGTAGCAGCCCGGAGTCTGGATGTGTGCCCTGATAATGGCAATAAGCTTGCCCCCTATTATATGGGACTTAAACATAACGAAGAAATTATGGTGTACATCTCTGCCTGCCCAACCCTTCAGGGAATACTGGCGTGATGTTATGTTATGTGTAATCAAACTAACTTTTTTTGACTAATTTACATTAATAAATTGTATTAATATATTCTATAGTGAGATTTATCTTTATTCTATTCGTGGTAATGAGCTAATGCCTAAGTAATTAATTATGTTCATTTTTAATACAAGTCTACGCATCAACACCTCGATAATTTACTCAAAAAATCATTAACATTTCAAGTATAATCTAAGTATTGCCTTCGACAAATCAATCGATCACAGCAATCAATATAATTAATTGTTCTTGAGGTATATGCAAATAGGTGCAAACGGACTCGCGAACACGATAATTATCGAGTGACTTGTTCGTTTAAGAATTACATGTAATACTAGTAATTGAACTGGCGACATGCCGGCTAGGAACTTGGAAACGTTAGTATGCCTAATTAACTGCATGAACTCAACCAATCATTACCAACTTTGTACGAAAAATATTGAGAAGTTATTTACTAGAATAGAACTGCATTTGTAAATGATGCTTCATGAAAGACATTCCATTTAGCGCACTGATTTCAAAAACACCAATTCAAATCGCACCAATACTTTTACACTTAGCGCACCACGTCGGCGCGGTGAAATTTAAAAATATTCATATTTCTATTTCTCCTAGCGCACCAACGGTCATAGTGTATCCAAAGCCGGCTATGACCGTTATTTTGTGTACCCGTGCAAAGCTGAAAATAACCCAACGTTTTGTTTATTTTGTATTTTTATCGTTCTTTCTAATTAAATCATACCCCTCTGTAGATACACTGACCATTGGTGCGCTAAATGGAATATGTGTGCTGCAAAAAGTAAATGTTAAAAAAAAACATGAAACAAACGTATTACTTAATATGGATCGGCTTCCAGTCTCACAAAACGAGTATAGTCTTCAATTGCATAATCACAACATCCACAGTTCCTTAAACCCGTAATATCATAAGAATTACAAGAAAAACAGGTAACACATCTCGAGAATACATCACGGAATTTATCTTATAGGCTTATTTTTATACTTTTTGTACGATTAGGTACATCTAATTTACATTCGTTAGCCGTAAATATATGAAGGAATGCAGCGCCCGCGCAGTGACACGGGAGAAATGCATTATGATAACGGAATGGAGTCGTAAAATTACATATAAAATGCCTTTTACGTAATAGTCCATGAATATTTATGTAGTTAAGGATCGAATGTATAAGAGCTTCCAATTAAAGCTACGGGATATTAGATAAGGTTTAACTATAACTATGAATAGAAAATGGACTCTATGTAAAAGGGGATGCAATTTACGGCTGCGGTTTGTATGGCCAGAACAACACAGAAGCCAAATTAAAATGGAACTGGGCAGGCCACATCTCCCACATGATGAGCTTTGGGCGATAATAACTACCGTCAATGGGTCCCGAACAGTAGGAAACGAGAACGCGGTAGAGCCAGGAGATGGCGGAATGAGCAAGACGTCTACCTAAAGGATTGGCTTCAGATTGCGAAAGATCGGGAAAAAATGGAAAGAAGGAAGGGAGGCCTTTGCCTTGCAATGGGACACAACGGGCTCATAATATGAGAAGATTGCCGGAAAGGTTGAAATTGAAAATATAATTTACGATACACACAAAACTGGAAATGAAAATTTAACTATTAAAGGAAGCAACTAAACAAAGTTCGTTCGCTAAAATAGTGGTGCCGCGAGACACTGCTGTATTTTTTATAAACACAGCTGGAGATTCCGAGGACACTTCTAGCGATGAAGGCCATATTTATTTCATTTTAAAGTAATAAAAAAAACTGCCACAAGTGTTTTATTACATTAAATTCCTGCATGCCGTTTAGGTGTACCAACACGATTTCAGCGAACTGACTTTATAAAATATTTATGATTGATTACAATAAACCTAAGCTTGAACCTAAGGTAGAATTGTTTCAAATCCAGGCAATATTTCAGCACATCGTTAAGCTAAATATAGGGCAAAGTGAATGTTTATAGCAAATCCGTCATGCCCTTATATGTATTCTCACGCAGAACAAATTGGAGCGCTCATTACACCTGTCAGTGGTAACTAGCGACCTGTACGACCTATAGCACTCCTGAGTTTACCTCTCGGACATCCATCCATCAAGCTCCGCTTTAGGACTTGTATGCGTTCATAATTCAAGGCGTTCGAGCATAAATTCTCATTATGCATGCGTAGGAAGATGTATGCTCGTACGGGACAATCTATTCAATGTCTTTATCAAAACAGATTGGATCGTTTATAAACTTCATCAGTGGTCCTGCAGTGATAGCGTAGTGGTTGAATGCTTGCCTTCCATGTAGAAGGGAGAATTTGATTATCACTTAATCACTTGCGGTAATGGTGAAGGAAAATATCGTGAGGAAATCTGCACACCTGAGAGTGCTCCAAAAAGTTCTAGATGGTGTGTGTAATCTCCCAATTCGCCTTGGGCCAGGGTGGTGGACTGGGTTTGCGGAAGTATCGTAAGTTCCCGCGACCTCCGGCGCAGGTGTGAGATGGAACACCGGGGTGGTTTTAGTCAGTAAGAGTCCGATGGGCCCCTCCGCCCACCCTAGGGCGGAGGGGTCCGTCAGACTCAAAATCAAATCCATGAGGATTTCCAACACGCAAAAGAAAAAAAGGTTGGACTGAAGACTAAACCCTTCTCACTCTGAGAGGAGTCCCATGCCCAGCAGTGGAATAGTTATGAACTGATAATGCTAAGTATGAGTATGAAAACAACTTATATTACTCGTAGATACATAAATAAAAACCATTATTTGGTGCAAAAACCCATAATATAATAGCACTACAAAACAAATTAAAGAAAAGAAGAAGAAAAAAACACATATAAAACTAAAATATTATTTATGATTAAAAAATAAAACATTTAGAAAAGGAAGAGGGTGACACTTAATTTAAACTAGGAACGTAACTCAAATTCATTCCCATTCAGCTTAGGGCCGATTTTTCAATCCTTACGTAACTTTTATTTGAGGAGTTATTTTGATGTTTTGACAGCTTTTGTATAGAAAATTATAATATGTCAAACCGCCATATTTATTTCTCAGATAAAAGTTATCTGACGATTGAAAAATCGGCCCTAAGTGTTATATTTCCATTCACAGTTATAAGTTGAAACAGTAACATAATCTGCTCGTCATGTTTGCAATCACATCTCCAGACAAGTAAATAGTCAAATATTAGCAGTGACATCGATGTCAAGCCTCATTGAACTTAGTTTACAGTTAAGCAGGACATGGAAGTACATTGTACAAGTAACGGTTCAAATTCCATATCATCTGGGTCGTTATGCAGATCGCCAAGTGCATTTACTTTTAAGTGAATGCGATTGGATATCAGTAGGTTTTTTTGCGCTACTTAGTTTTTGATTTTTCCCACGGTATGCAAAGAGTTTCTTGTAGGCCTGAATACATAATAGGATATTGGACTATTATTTTTTCATTAAACATTTCGAAACTATTACAAAAATAATAAGTAACAGTGAAACAAAAATGAAATATTAAATGAAGGTTCTCTGGAAGAAATTGCTTTAACCCTTTAACCGCCCCAGTCCGATATATCCGACAATTTTATTAACCTATATATGGATAGTAACGGACACAGGTATATCCGACATGGTCGAAAAAGAGACCGTTTTTTCGTCGGATTTATCTGAGGCGGTTAAAAGGTGTACTGTTCTTTACAGGTACAAAAAATATTCCTTCTGTTTTATTTCTTTTAATGTACAATAAAATATATCGATCTATCTATCTATGGTTTTATGAACCTTAACAGTCAATCAAGATGATCTGAAATTCCATGGAAAAACGGGCCATGGTGGACCACTTTTGTATAATGTAATATTAAATTTAATATAGGTTAAACCTAACGGTTTGTAATTTTGTAATAAATACAAGTGACGTCTATAGAATGATTTCATGTGACATGGTTGCGATAAATCAGCAGCCAATCACAATCGACACGTGAGCTGGAGGTAATGCGTAGGGTTTGGCTTACTTTATGGGTTGCATAGTGCGCTTGTCCACTGTATTCGTTTAGTTTCCACGCTATAAAAGAACCATTTTAAATAAATACGTAATTCATGAAATGCATCTGCGAATTGTTATCGCTAGCGGGTAACACTGGGCAATATTGACAAAGGAAGGTAGTCGTCGATATGGATCAACCCACCCGATATTATGAAGGCGGTGGTCATTCGACGAAGTGGAGCATTATGTGTTGATCAGCTGAAGAAGTCTGACCTTTTATATCACTTTCTGTCTTCACTGTCTCTCTGGCAGGCATCACGTAAAAACTGGCGTTGGAGGCTTTGGATAAAAACATTTTAGAGACTGTAATGCGTGAAATGTATCGATTGCGTGCGCCTATTGTAATTAGATGGCGTTGTAGCCATTTTTGAATCGCGCTAAGGTTTCGTAGGTGTACTACATTGTTTCTGCGACACAAAGTTGTTTTCCGACTTCTACGCGGACGGATAAATAAAGTAATAATATTTGGACTCCGTTAGTCCTTCAATATTTAAAAATCATTAATCAGTCAGTGGTGATAATTAACCTGTGTAGTACTGTAATTATAGACACAATAGATAAACAATAGCGGCAGTACCGTTTTCGGTACACTTGGACGCTTGTCATTAATTCAAAATGTTATTACTAAAATGGTTGCCGTACAAATAAATGGTATTTATTTTGTAAAATTAAACGTTACGTAACGACTAAGAGCTAAACACAACCCGAAAGTGTTTTTTCCACGAAGTAGTTAATCTCAATGTCTTCTCCTTAAACGGAAACCGTGAAGGATCATCGGTTGTTTCAAATAATTTAAATGTAGTAGAGTAATTTATCGTAAAAGGCAATTACTGACCCAATTTACTCTGATAGGAGCCATTTGTCCGAAGCAATTATATTGATAAAATAGCCATATATAAAAAAACCGGTGTGTGTCGTGTGTCGGCTTGTATGGAAAACGAGTATGTGTAGTATATTATGCGCGTGTTACCGTTATGGTTTGGTACAAGTTAAAGGCTTTGCTTATATGATTTCTTGGTCATAGTTTATTATTTAATATAAACATCTCAAAAAAATATGATTGATTCGGGTATCAGGTTGTGAATGTTTCGAATCACAAATATCGATAACAAATCAAAATTTTAAATCGATGTTATTAATTTTTATTCGATTACGAAAATGTAGCAGTCACTCAATAGCTCTACTTCGCGGTGCATTCCTAAAAGTCCTTAGACAAAAATATCGTAAGATTTTTCTCGAAGTCTATATCTTGTTCCGCGACCATGTAAGGGATTGTAGGCGCCCTTGGTAGCGCGGTGACCGTGCGCACGCATGGTGCGCTTGCGCCGTGGTCAATGCACCGTGCGTGCGCGCCGCCCTAGCGTTAGGCCACATACCGAACGTTGGCGAATGTGCTCGAAGGGTGTGATAGTGTTGCTATTTAGCAAGTAGGTCGATAGCAGATAAAATGTTTTATGAGCATGTTACGTGTAACTCGTGTAAGTAATTTAAAGGGCTTAGGTTAAACTACTAAAGAGGTATCTACTGATGTTATTAAAATATTTCATTAGAATATAAAGTTCTCAATGTTACAGTACGATATTGATTTTGTTTTGTCGTTTGTTACTCGTAATAAACATTTTTAACAGACAAGCTTTAACGTGACGCTTAATTTATGACAGATAATAAAAACGTAATTTTCACACATTAAGAGAAAACTATACGCAATAAAACAGTATAAATTTTTAAAGTATGACCACCAATAATTAAAAAGCAATCATCGTTTTCAAATAATTAACGTCAATTTTATCACATTAAAAAGAATTATGGATATAAATAAACTATTAAGATCAAGGAAACTGTAATAATACGCTATTACATGTGTCTGTGTCCTAGGTGCGGTATCCGGAGATAAATTATCTCTCAAGCGATAACAAAATCTGTATTTTTTATTTGATACGAGCCTAATATGGTGGTCATTAATCGTGGATTGCAGTGTCCGAAACAGTGTCAACTAATTAATTAATGACTAATTCAACATTTATATTTTCGCTTCACATAACATGATGAACGTACGTCCGGCGCACCCTGGGCTGTCAGTCCCCGCGACCACCTTGCTGGTTGGCTAATATTTTCACTAAGGCATCAATCAGCAATGACTCGAGTTGCTTGACAACAGAAATAGATCTCTACACGGCAGTAGCGAAGGATAAATTTTTTTGAAAGGGAAGCCGTACCAATTATTTGTTTAAATGATAATTGAAAATAATAGATACTAGTATTTGCCATATTTCGAAAGGGAAGCCGATAGGAATCGAGTTGTATGGAGCCTTCGCCACTGCTACACGGTCACAAAGATTGAAATTGACCTAACTTGAAGATAAAGGTACACTGTGTGTGTGTGTGGTCCATATTGTAATTTTACATTTTGCCTACGCTTTCTGCAAATACGTCCATAAGTATTTGTAATTTCTCCACGTTTTTTAACTTTTGACGTTAATTTAATTAAGAAATTGTCGTATTTTTTGCATGGGAGTTGACTCTACAGTACACACTCATTTAACGGTCGCTACGTGATTGCTCTACACACTTTAAGTGTAAGCTCTATTATAAAAATAATATTTTGAGCTTTACCTTTCCCAGCTCTACCAAAATGTTCTATAACCTGTACATTGCTGCTAGTACACTGTACAAGCCTTTCTTAAGTTCCAAACGTTCCGACTTAAACATAACGCAAACTAAATCTATCTTCTCACAAAACTTGAACCACGCATCATCATCAGATACTTATAGACTCACCGTCACAATCCGAGTCAGCAGGATCCAAGTGTGAGAACCAGTGACGGACCGTGACGAACCGGGACCGTGACACGGACCATCACTACCAACATTGAACTTAATGTTTACAAGTTGAGTAATCTGTTAAAGCACACCTGTCCGAGCGCTTGCGCCGCCTCGCCGCACGTCGCTTTAATTACGAAAGCTGTAATTTATGTGAAAAGCTAACTGCATAATTCATTCAACGTAGTTTTTCTGGTCATCTGCATGCTGCCAGAATTGACAGGTTTATTCTACGTCATATTTTATAGTTGTTATCGATAGGTATAATTAATATTTTATCGTACAGAACGTGTGAAATAAATTTGCCACTCTGAAACCACGCTTTCAACGTTCTGTTCCTCATTTTTTAGCTTATAATATCGTTTTAGGATGCCCTGTAAAGATATTATAAATGTTTCGAAATAAATAAATAAATTTTAGAAGAGCAAAGTTATTTGGTACTCGTAAAATAACATTGTCGCTCTGAAACAGGCTTTCAGCGTACGGTCCCTCACTTCAGAGGGGCAAAGTTATTTGACACGTTCAAAACGTGTAAATGTGTCAAACGCTCATAGCACGGGTACGAGTATACGCATTCAATATGTTTTTGATTATACGGTTTACTTTAGTTACGAGATCGAGATGTTTTCGGGATTGCCCGATTGTTCAACTCGCGATCTTACCATGTAGTCAGCTCATAAAGGCTTCGTTTGGGTCCGAAACTAGTCGGGCAATCCCGAAAAATGCACGTGAGTAAACCGTAACTAATCATAAATATGAACGTGTCTCACGAAAGTTATAATGCATATATTCTAAATGCTTGAAATACAGAGATTCTATCTAATCAAACAAGCATGTTTTTTTTAAATAGCATCCGTGTATTCTAGGCCTTCAACATGCATAAATAAGATAAAGTGAATACGTTAACGACGCAGTTGACAGTATCGCTTTCATAATAATAATTTTTAATCGCGTGGATGAATCAATAATTTTATTTATTACACACATTCATCAAAGTAAACGGGAAATGTCTTCATATATTTGCATCGAGTTAATTTATTCATACTCATCTGGTCCCACTAGTTCCACTACGACACGAGAGTAATTAAGGAATCGTTAGCGACTTGAGCATCAGGAACAACCTGATGGTATTAGTTGGTTATCAATGAATTAATGTCATCAGAAAATATGAATAAAAAATGTGTATTAATAGAGTGGACTAAGCCAGGGGCCCAATTCTCCTAAAATAAATCTTGATAAATCACAACCGAACCAAGGCCGAACCGTTCATTCAGACAGTTCTCAATTTCAAAAGCTATCAAATTGTTTGACACAAAAAGCAAAATCAATCATTTTGAAAGTTTTCGAAAACAAAAACTGACGGTTGTGGTTCGATTGCGTTTGGCAACAATTTATTTTAGGAGAATTAGGCCCCAGTTTAGGCTTTTTTATGTGCCGTAACTATTATGTATTTATATTTAAACGCCAAGCTTTCGAAACCATAACACGCCCTGCGCCAGACTGTTTTTCAGTCAGATTTAAATGAAAAGTTGGTGCTGAGCTTAACTTATCAACTATACTATAAATACGTACAAAATTTTTGCCAAGATGAGGTTTTTTCAAACTCAAACTCAAACCTCATTTATTCAAAATAGACTAGAATTACTTAGTTCTTTTTGAACGTCGGTTTTACAATATAGACATCTCCCGTAAAGCCCTCCCTTCACCGCTTCCTAGTGTTTATGCTGTGAAGAAGAAACGGCGCAACAAACTCCCCAGCAACACAGATATGTCTGTCAAGTGAATAAATTAATTGACTCGATACAAAGAAAATCATAATATTTTTTACAATAATAAAATTATGCACATAAAGGAAAAGTAAAAATTAAAATAGTACATAAGTAGGTATATAAATCAATTCAGTATGAATTGAGATAAATCAAAATCGTATCTAAATAATATAGATACTTATACAAAACAACACATAAAAAGTAATGGTTTCCAGGGAAGCCACATGTGCAGAAAAGAACTAGCGCCACACGTCCCTATCGTCAACATAGTCGTTTATCTTATAGTATGCTTTTTTAATGAGAACTGATTTAACGTGAGATTTAAATTTGCCATCAGTGAGATCCGTAATTGATTTGGGAAGCTTGTTATAAAATCGAACACAGTTTCCTAGGAATGACTTATTAGTTTTGGATAATCTAAATTTAGGGACTACTAATTTATGTTTGTTCCTAGTATTTATATTATGAACGTCGCTTTTAACACTATACATTGGCAGATTTTTACGTACAAACATAATGTTTTCAAAAATGTAAAGGGAAGGCATCGTCAGAATATTAATCTCTTTAAAGAAATCTCTAAGGGACTCCCGAGGACCCATATTATAGATCGCGCGGATTGCCCTTTTCTGTAATATAAATATAGAGTCGACGTTTTAGACTTCGAAGTTAAAGAACATTAATCTAACTATACATATAAAAGGAGAAGCTTACTGACTGACTGATCTATCAACGCACAGCCTAAACCGCTGGGGTTAGAAACTTGAAATTTTGACAGTAGGTTCCTTTTGTAACGTAGGCATCCACTAAGAAGGGATTTTTCGAAATTCAACCCCTAAAGGAGTTAAAGTTTGTATGGAAAATCGTTACTTAACGGGTTCAAAATTTCACGCAAGCGAAGCTGCGGGCAAAAGCTAGTTATAAATACACGGTTAGTCAGAAAGGGGGTACTAATCCGAAAGGGTGTTAAAGTACATAGTGAATAACTTTTGGTCTAGAACTTTCCCCAAAAGTCAATGGTTTACGAGAAATAGCTGTTCAAAAATTTCTTAAATAATACGCTAAAATCTATCAATCTTCAGCTATGAGCAGCTGTGTGTACATTTTAGGTCACATTTGAGGTATGGTACAGAATAGACGCTCCATTTTCTGATTTCCTAACTAAAAAAGGGACGTTTTTTTTAAAACTGATATCAATATAGTTTTGCATGGAAATAAAAATGATCGAATTTTGTAATTTTAACACTTTTTTTAAACCAGCGGATTAGTAGTTACCCCTTTTCCGACTAACCTTGTAATAATATATCTACTTTTATTCTATACGTGGAAATATCCGCCATCAGCGTTTAAAAGGTACGACGGATTTTGTGCATTTCCCATTCATATTTATTTTTCGTCGTATTTATTTTTACCTCATTATCATTAAATACGTATGGTGATGTATTCCAAGTAAATGTGTTCCTATTTGGACAAGTGCTCTCTTATTATACTTTTGTCTCATAATAAATAAATATTACACAGGTGATTAATTATTTATTCTCACTCAAAATGGTAAGGACTTTTTCATATTGTTATATTTTGTACATTAAACGTGTTAATGTACAATATATATATATCGATATAAATATTATGCTGTTTCTCTTAATTGATCAGTTTACTTCTTGAGTTAGTTCTCGTTCAAGGTTTTTATGAATCATATCGATAATTAAATGATTTTATTTGAGTGAATTAGAATATATTTCTCAAAGTCAAGGTACCGCTATTAGCATAGTGGAATGATCTTCAAGACCCGAAACTAATTGAATGGGTACAGACGATTATAAAATTATTTTGAGCAATAAATTCACGTCGTGTACAAGACAGTTCAATGTTGCTTACATCATTTATTGAATTATTAATTAAATTATCGTTCAATTATTTCCGATTCTCATTAAATAATTTGTTAAATAAATACGTTGGGTATACAGGGTGTAATTTTTTGAGAGATTGGGGAGGCCATTGGCCACCATACCATATTACCCATAGACCCCGTGTCCCAAGAGTAGGTAATGAAGATGTTTTTTTTTTTTTAAATTAACCAACATTTCGCATTTAAATCATCATAATATTTTTATTTGTGGTTTTAATAGCGCGAAATAACTTTTGTTTTGCATTATTAGATACTTACAATCGGTTTAAAAAATAACTTATGCGCTTTCAAAGCCAAAAAATATGTAAATGTATGAAACAATAACAAATTATCAATTAATTCTAAAAATGTTATTTTTAATTTAGCTTTAGCTAGCCAATGACTACCAATCCCTCAAAAAATTGTGTCGATCCTACTACAAAACACCCTTTATACGTACGTATCCAAAGTATCATTATAATTATTATTGGGTACTTGCGTTACCCACAAGATACTTAATGTGAAGATTGATAGTTTTATACAACACAAGACAGATTGCCGACTCATCGCATACGAGTATGTCATACATTGCCTAATTGCCTATGTGCACCATCACTACCCATTGTCCTCAGTTAACCCATAACTTGCGTGGGAATATAATAAGCAATTGCAGTTTATATTCTAGAAATCATCAGTTCTATTCTCGGAATAACAGGGAAACAATCATTAATAATTGTATGTTTCGAAAACAGAACACTAAAGGAAGTCTAATTTCACATTTAGTTTTACAAAAAATTCTAGAATATTGACAAATGGTACGAATTTTGTATTTTTATGTAGACAAAATAGGAGATATTGGCTAGGACAATCACTGTAAAGAGAGTCGTTTGGAAAGGGATTCGTTTGGAAAGAGAGTATTTCGGAAAGAGAGTCTTTCGGAAAGAGAGTCGTTTGGAAAGGGATTAGTTTGGGAAGAGAGTCGTTTGGAAAGGATTCGTTTGGACAGAGAGTCGTTCTGAAAGAGTCTTTCGGAAAGAGAGTCGTTTGGAAAGGGATTCGTTTGGACAGAGAGTCGTTCGGAAATGGATTCGTTTGGACAGAGTCGTTCGGAAAGGAATTCCTTTGGACAGAGAGTCGTTCGGACAAGGAATTGTTCGGACAGAGAGTTGTTCGGAAAGAGAGTCGTTTGGATAGACTCGTATAAAGATTTAGGGGAAGCGTTTGAGCAAATGTAACAGTCAGTTTAAGAAATGTATTATGAAACGTTTTCAAACTGCTATTAAAATCACAAGCAAATTAAAACAGGAAAAAATAAACGAACCATAAACCTTCGCATATAATATGATTTATTTCCAAAATACATTTATTGCACTAATTGAAATCTCGCATCACCCTGACCTACATCGTAAATGTTCGCTAGATGACATAATGTGTGTTAAAAATGTTAAATACGAATAAATATATAGACTTGACCTGTGATGTAATAGCGTTATGTTGTAGTGCTGATGAATCAGAGGTAGTCGCGGATCTGCGCGTGCGCACCCCGCTCACGAGATCAGCAATTAATGGGTTTCATATTAAACTGTTAGCCGCTCGTTGATTAGTTCAGATGAGATAAACTAACAATTTATTATGGATGATCCAAGCTCTGCTATGTACCTTGAATACCAATAGGTAGGTACGCACATAAGATGGATGCGATATCTTCTTTATCGCTTCCCTGGAAACCAATAGGTTTTATGTGTAGGTTTATGTATATATCTATATTATATAGATACGATTATGATTTTATCTCAATTCATACAGTTTATTACTTTTCCTTAATTTGCATAATTTTATTATTGTAAATTATGTTTTTCTTTGTATAGACTCAATTACTTAATTCACCTGACAGACAGTACTGTGTTAGGACGTATACATAAAGGAAGCAGGTAATCAGCGCCGAACTACCAGCGCTTATCGGTACTGCGGTGCGAGCACGGGTCTTTTTATCGAGTAGATTCGAGAAATGTATCTATTCTAAACGTCGAATTTGACAAAAGATATAGCTAAAACGACAACAGTTGTTATTTTATCTATAACTTATGTAAAATTTGACGTTTAGAATAGATACATTTCTCGAATCGACTCGATAAAAAGATCCGATCCGAAAAAAGTTCCAATTAGTTGTAACGTATAATGAAACTAAAACTAGCCAATCATTTTTTTATAAAAGAGGAGATATTTCACATTGCCTACGCGGTCTTCCAGCTGGGAGGTTGGCCCGCGCACGCTAGGGCCCGGATGGAAAACGCCACCCTAACTCTATGGCCAGTCATACTTTTTTTTTTCTTTTGTACTGCTGTATGTGGTCCTAGGGGACCGTTTCTACGTAACCGGGCAGTTATTGGCGAGACCAGAAGGGTCTCCAGCCAATGGGGGGGGAAGTAAAATACTTAACCTAAGCTAACTGCTTGTACTACACTAACATCATGACTACCTGCAACAACAGCACTAAAGGCGACCCCTAGTGGGACTCGGACCTCGGCTTAGGGCGTTGCTGACGGGGACTTAGGGGGGGAGACAGCTTGATGAGGGCTGAATTATCGGTGTGAGCCAGTCCGACACTGCACACGCGGCTATATACGTATTACCGGATCCACTAAAAACGTGACAAAACTGACATACCTACAGCGCCACACGGATAGCATCTGTTAAAAGACAGAATAAAGACAATTATAAAACAATAAAGGCACTTATCAGTTTTCAGATGTTAACCGATACCGAAGCTGTACCTCCAATTACAATTTAAGTTCGTTGGCGCGTATAATTGACATTTATAAACGGCACCAGCTGTGCACAAAGTATAGAATAAAATAGAATATCGTCGCCTTAGAGCAGAGGTTCTCAAACTTATTTCGTCTACCGCCCACTTTGAGAATCAATTATTTTCTAGCGCCCCCTAAATTTTTTATGAAAGAAAAAGAAAGAAAGAAAAAGAAAGAAAAAATATTTGTCTACGCCAACAAGACGCACAAAAATTCAAAAACTATACACAAAACCACAAAGAAACTATTGGGGAAACTATGCGTCACATTCACGCAAAACGGCCATCGCTCAGCATAATGCTATGACTCGTGCGAGACAGAGCCACAGCGCTGGTTTTCAGCGTTTTTATCTTTACCAAATCTTAAAAATCACAATCGCAATCATAACTTTTACCGCCCCCCTATAAGACTCTAGCGCCCACAAGGGGGCGTTATCGGCCACTTTGAGAAAGACTGCCTTAGAGTGAAAGCCTCGGGAATGCAATTTGGTAATTTTTAGGGTTCTGTACCCAAAGGGTAAAACGGGACCCTATTTTTAAGACTCCGCTATCCGTCTATCACCAGGCTGTATTTCATGAACCGTGACAGTTAGACAGTTAAAATTTTCACAGATGATGTATTTCAGTTGCCGCTATTACAACAAATAATAAAAAAACAGAATAAAATTAATATTCAAGGGGGCTCCCATACAACAAATGTGATTTTTTTTGCCGTTTTTGTAGATAATGGTACGGAACCCATCGTGCGCGAGTCCGACTCGCACTTGGCCGGTTTTTATTTTATTACGACGTAGAGGGACTATTATTATAAGAGAGCCGCTCTATGCGAAATTAGTTTGTAGGCACTGAAATTAAGCCTTTGTTAGGTATACACGCTGACATTTAATTGGTTGTTTTACTAGAACAAACGTTGATCAGACCATGGTCTACTACAATTTCAGAAAAACAAAAATTTTTAAAGAAAAAAAACTTCTGGGCTCTCTTAAAAAGTCGTATGTTACTCAAACGTGTTCAAACATCAACCGTAACATCATAGTACTCATCGCGGCAATCGCGGTAAAGTTCCCGGCAAATAACTTGAACCACCATGGCGTCGACAGCGCAGGTCCCCCCTTGTATCTTTGGTGGTGTATTTTTTGAGTTTTTTTAACGACCAATGAAGTTTTTTTTTTTTTTGATGCATTTCAACTATAGTAGACAAATTAAATGCAGGCACGGTGAAACAGCCCGTCAGTTGTTTCACCGTGCCTACATTCATTTGTGCATGGCATCGAAATTTTCCATCACAAAAAATTTTTTTGGAAAATAAATGTTTTTTTTATTTTTAATCAATCTAAATTCCGTGCAGGGTTAATCTATACCATTAATAGATCATGTGGTTTGAAGGAATGACACGAATTCGTTTACAACCTGTATAAGTAGAATGATGCCAGTCACAAATCGTTAAAACTACACTTAGCATATAGTTAGATTTGGGGAAAGTTGTTATAAGTCACAACGTGCCCCACGATTTCGTAACAACTAACCCCATTGCATATTTTTCAGAATAAAATGAGATGAGATTCATATAAAACCAAACGAAATTATATTATAAGTATTGATTACTAATTGATTGAGCTGTCTGACTGCATACGTTACCAATCAAAGTTTACGTAAATAGTTTAAGATCATTACCTGCCAAAAAACGCTCACTACCTTTCACTGTGTCGTCCGGCGGGTCACTGCTTGTGCCAAAGTTACGTGGTTTTCTACACAAAGCACTAGGATGATCTACTATTACGATGATCGAAATGTTTTACTCGTCAAATTCGTAGTAAAAAGCCGTTGTAACTACTTACGCACTGTCGATCTCGAACACGGTGAACACGATCATCGAACACTTTGTTCGCTTATGCGTATCACTACCAAAAAATGAACACTGTGTTCGTCAAAAATGTTCGTTGCGATCCAATTTCGTTGTTCTGTGTGGACGGTGTTCGGAGAAATTTGATGCAACATTGTTCATGAATCACTACGAATAGCAAAACATTTTTGGCTACTTCACTGTTGACGTCTTCCAACGGGCGAATCCATGGTTACTAAAGAGAGCGAGGCGATTGATCGCGAACAAAAGTCGAACTGTGTTCGTTTGGTGTTCGCTTTGCTAATTTACGTCCACACGTACGAACCAAATATTCCGTGTTCACCATGTTTTGTTCGTTCGTGCGTACACGAATTTAAGCCCCGCAGTCTCCCCTACCTTTAAAGCCGTTGTCGCCCGAACGAACACGAATCACTATGAAGGTGTTCGCCGAATACACTGTTTGGTAATGGTACGCACATGCAAACAACGTGTTCGTTATTCGTGTTCGCGATATTCGTTTTCGTTCGTGGGTACCTACCTAAGTTTTACAGATTTGTAAATAGATAAGATCATTTGAGTACGTACAGTCGCGGACTTAAAATGTTTACCACCCTAAGGTCTATAATTGCTTGCACATTACTTTTTCACAAGGTCCCTCGCAAAGAATTGACAGAGCAAAGATATTTTTTTCTTAATTGACATAAAAATGTTGATTTAAATAGGAAATAGGTATACTAGGTAGCACAGAAAAAGATAAATTCAACCAAATTCGCTCTATACAACTTTTGACTAGACACATTCAAAAAGGAGTTCATTACATCAAAAAGTGGTTTCACCTTTTTGCTATAATCGACGCTTCACAATTTTAAAAAGTAATACTTATGTCTACGTGTAAGTTGATGACATCTTAAACCATATTGCACACAGTGTGAGAAGGAATCGAATTTGAAATCTGATAAGCTCTTCCTTACAAAAGATGGTTTAAACCAAGAATAAAGTAAACCCAGGTTTAAAATATACCCATCACTTTCTTATGTCATGTAACAAAAAGAGACGGGGCTATTTCAAAACCTAGGTTTTTCTTAGACCATCTTTTAGAATAAGGGGGGAACCTCCCCGGCTGTACGTACTGTCACTACCGCGTCGTTTACAAAACCATCATTTCTGTTTATTTTAAGCAATTTAATAATTATAGTTATGAGTACATATTGAGAAACTAATTATTTGATAAGTATTCGTTGCACAATCAGTGTCGTACAGGTAAATACATAGCCGACATAGCGTGTTATGGTCGTCACCTGTATGATTAGTATTTGATGTGATTAAAACATTAGGTAACGTGGTCATGTATTAAAGATGGTCTCGAGCACGATCCATGTGTTGTATATATTTATTATAAGTGTCTGTGAGTATTTAAATTATTTTATTTGCGATTTAAGTGTAGTTCAGACTATGCCATAATATACTCGTAAAACTAACGAAAGACGTTCCCTACCAGCAATAATATAGCGTCTACAAGGCATCTTTTATACCCTGTTTACAATGTATCATACTAGAAAGTATAATTTTAAATTTCACTTTTAACAGCATTATGGAAACTATGCGATTCTCAATATATACAAGAGACGCAAGAAAGAATGAAAAAGAAGATCTATATGATGGCAACGGAATTAGTGTTTGATGTCGAAATGAAGATAACTGCGGTACAACAGTACAGACTGCAGTATCACAAGTCGATGGGATATCAACTGGGACAGTTGATGTATCAAATGCGCAACAAATTTAGAAAAATGGTTGTTACGTTCCAGGAAACGCAGAAAAACGTTACGTACGCTTGGTGGCAATATAACCAACCAAAGGTAGCCCATGATACTATACTCTGTTCAACGAAAGATGAAAAAAAACAGCTGTTCCCTACATTTATGTTCGCTAACTCATCAAAATGTGGGGAACAGCAGATTTTTTTTTCGCGATTACTTATTTGGTCCCATAGTAAAAGTTGTTCATAATGATGAGTACAGTGACCCCTGAGGTTGTGCGTTATTTAAATTACACCTTGTATAGAGAAACGACAACAGCTGTTGTCGATTTATCTATAGGCATGTTATATCAAATCCGACGTTTAGAATAGATAAATTTCTCGAATCGACTCGATAAAAAGATCCGTGCTCGCACCGCAGGTTTTTTTTCAAACTTCAAAACTCATTTATAAATTCAAAATAGACTAGAATTACTTAGTTCTTTTTGAACGTCAAAATTAGTTACATCAAAGACAGCCCCAAAAAGCGCCCTCCCTTCACCGCTTCCTAGTGTTTTTGCTGTGAAGAAGAAACGGCGCAACAAACTCCCCAGCAACACATATCTGTCTGTCAAGTGAATAAATTAATTGAGTCTATACAAAGCAAAAGGAATTTAATTATATTAAATTTTAACTCCGTTGCCCCTTTCGGAATATTACCTACCACTGTGTGTCAACGTTCTGCGTAAGTAAATGTCCACACACAGAAAGACCTACTGGCGACCCATAGACAATGTACCTACTAGTCACACAGACAATGTACCTAGTCGGTACGTGAGGCCATACCTTCATTGTATTTTATTAATATACTAATGTCTGTTCATACAGCACATGGAGAGCATGGTCAATAATTACTATCTGAGCGCCGATATTGAAATTTTATCCCAAATGGTAGAAGAGTACTTTCAAACAAGGGAAGAAAAATATAAATATCACGAACGCATGAATAAAATACTGCGAAGTGGCCCCGAGCGGAAGGAACTTGTGGAAGATATTGAGTACAAGAGAATGAGACCCAAGACAGCCTTAGACAAGATGTCGTGGCCGGGCCGCCGGCATCGGCCACTCAAGTCAACAAGCGAGAAGCCAGCTCCCAAGAAAAAAAACAAAAAATGGAAGCACCGTATTAATTAACCGCAACGATTTTGTGACAATATAATATTTTCCAATACTTGTTATTCAATTTCGATTGTTCCATTGCGTTTTGTTAAAATATCTGCATCCATAATACATATTTCTAGAGACTTTGTAGAAAGCACCTGCTTCAGCTGAGTAACGCGTCGGTGGCCACGTTACTCTATGGAAGCACCCAGTAGTTCGGTTGTATCCGTTGGTACTGTGGATACAAACGACCACAAGGTATATACTTACGTATGATAACATTTAACACGATTCTAATGGCAATGGATATAACCCCTTATTTTGTTATTTACACATAATATTTACATAATTACAAATAAAATTATATACAAATAAAGAAGAATCTACCTATCCTAATAAAACTATAAACTAAAATAGGGCATCAAAATATCCCTCCGCATCGCTGTCGACTGGTAACGTGCCCAGAAGTCTGGCAGCATTGCCACGTTGTATGGCAATGCTATCCTTTGAACAAAGTAGAGGCCAGCCTTCGGGTCACGGGACGTGTCGACCAGCCGCCTTGCAATATCTTTGTATAAGAGTTGAGCACTTGAAATGAAATGAAATTGTTTATTCTGCAAATTGGATATTTAAAAATCTCTTTTACATGTCGCTTGGACCCCACGGCCCGAGTGTTTCGACCCCAAACGGTTCGAAAATATATTTTCGCCGCTTGAGGGCCTCCGCAGCTGCAGCAGCAGCGCCAGCACAACCTGCCGAGCTAGGAAGATGGGATGGCGCAAGGGTATCGACACACGTTGCGTCCCATACCAGAGGCCTACCCATCTTGCATGGCATCATTATTAAATTAATCAGTAATATGGCAGCAACGAGACAAACCAAAATTGGTCAAGTGCGAGTTACATTCGCGCACCAAGGGTTACAATATAACAATATAATCAGCCCAGAACTGTTCCACTGCTTGGAACGGGCCTCGTTGCAGAATGAGATGGGTGTAGGCCTTAGTCCACTACGCTGGCCTGGTGAGGATTGTGGAGGATTACACAAGGAACATAAAAAAAAAACTTTAAAGCAAAAGGTCGGAATAGGTAGAGTATATGTATTTACCTAAACTTCGAGGAAGGAAGTAACATAGAGTGGATGTGGATAATACCTCCTCTAAAATCCCGGAATAATTATAATGACGTTTTAATTCCGAAATTTAAAAATCACGAATTATTTATTGGACTTTATTTATGGTTACAAATTATTGATTTGAAAAATCATTATAAATTGTTTTAGGGTTCCGAACTGTAACAATGTATGTAATACGTAAAACAAAGCTTTTTAATTTAATACTTTTAGTACGGAACCCTAAAAAATAAAAATAAAAAAGCTAAAGTATAAGTACTTACCTAAGTAGGACTCCCTCGTTGGTCCAGTGACTGCTGAGCGTGAGGTCCTAGTTTCTACCTTCAGGTCGGGCTAAGTGTTATTGGGTTTTTCCGTGTAGAATTTCTCAGTAGCAGCCGGAGTCTGGATTTGTGGCCGGTTATGGCAATAGGCTCGCCTCCTATTACATGGGACTTAAACTTAACGGCGAAATAAGGCTCTATACACCTCTGCCCAACCCTTCAAGGAATACGGGCGTGATGTTATGTTATGTATAAGCAAGTGTGGAGGAGCGAGGTATGGTATTCCTCCAACGAAAAAGGAGGATCCTCTAACCAGGCGGAGTCTTATACCTGGCGGGCTACTGCCTAAGGGCGTTCGCTACGTTAAGCGTGCGCACGCGGCGGGTACCCGCCTCGCGTGTGTGTATTGAAAGATAGTATGAGCAGCGCTAACTGGCGCGGACGCGTGCAACGGGTTTGTATACGCGCAGCGGGTGGCGGGTGCGCGGCACGGGCGCACGCGGCGGACGCCCGGCGCCCGCTCGCGTACATGTTTTTCGAAATCAGTTACACGTCGCTACGTGCTGCGGGTCGCACGCGTCTGAGGGATACATTACACGCCAACGATGAAGATCGATACGGAGCGCGTAATAATTGAAGTGCATTTTCGTGAAAGGGCTGATCAAATGCCTTCGTTGCTGGTAGCGTTTTTTTGCCAAATAAGTAATAAATTAACAAATAATCCATGGTAGTCTATCTGATACAACTGTACCCGCTGGAGACCAAAAAAATACTAGCGCCGCCGCATGTAGCGGGCACACGCGTAGGGCGCCCGCCGCAGATCCTAGGCCCGCGTCGCAGGCCCGGAGCGTGCGCCCGCTCCGTGCACCGGCCGCGTGCGCACGCTTAACGAAGCGAACACCCTAAGTACTCCTTCAGAGTGGAGGCGGGCGCGGGTGCTAGCACTGCTAGCGCGGGCGCGTGTTAATCAAAATTATGTAGACGCCAGTTGCATTCACAGTGCTCCCGCGAGCTGCGCGTCTGCATGAGGCGGGCGCGGGCGCAGGTGGTGCGGGTGTTTCTAATAGCTCAGTCCGCACGTATCGTTCACAGTGATATAGCATCTGTTAGGTGACTGCGCGTGTAGTTCTAAACCATTTTGATTCACCCGCCGAAGCGTCGTACGGTAACTCGTTCGGCACTACTGTGAACACGCAGACGCCAAGACACAAGCGCCAACGCCCGCCCTCGCACCCACTAGTGCAGTCTGATTGATCACTAACGGTTGATGTTGGGCGGTTGTCTGCGTGTTAAATTTTGATATCGCGATGCAGGATAGTTTTTTTTATTATTATTTGACTTGGTCGCGCTTGACCCTTGTCGCCCCTGATGGTAAGCGCAGACAGGGTCTAAGATGGAGCACACGAATCCAAGTAACAGAGATATAGAGAGATTCCCCTATAGGTACCCCTCTGGGTCTCACATACACACGACGGAACACAGTAAACTGCTTGGCACCGAACGTAAATGTGCGGGTGTATAATAGCTAGCCAGGCGGACCGTATAGATCCTACCACCAAGCGTGCTGGGTTTTGTTGAATCTTACAACACGCGTCTATTCTCAGCGTGCGGTGAGGAAGTTTTATATTCTAGCGGCTAGAATCTAACCCGTCCCCACACGGGATAATAGTTCGCATGTGGGAGGATAGATGTCGCCACATACTGCCTATTTCCCATGTGGCGTTATAGGTGCCGCCACATAAGTACTAAAGCTGTTTTTCTTGTTGTTCTCAGTGTATCGGCCATGTTTCCGGCGGTCACATCAACCCCGCCGTGACGATGGGTCTGTTCGCTGCTGGTGACGTCAAGCTGCTGAAGGCTGTCTGCTACATCATCGTCCAGACCCTCGGCGCCATCGCTGGAGCTGCCTTCATCAGGGTATGTGGTTTTAAATCATCTTTTAAACGTGACATGTTGTATTTTGTATGTATATACCTACCCCAATTTTATATGGGATTTCTGCAAGCCCGTTAAATTGCAATGAAATCGACAGTGAAATAATAGTCCAGTAAAAATAGACAAAAAAACTTACATTTCGGAGTAAGTAATTCCCGTAGAGCTGAAAATTTGTACAGACCTTAAGAGCGTGTACGCCGTTCGGCATTTCATACAAATTTTGAAGTCCTTATTTTTCGATTTGACTGAACCGATTTTAATGAAACTTCATACCCATCAGCTGGATACATCTTAGGACTAAAAAGTTAGTAGAAAACATTTTCGAAAAATAGTTTTACAGTTAAATTAGACCGATTTTAAATTTTCCATACAAACTGAAATTTCCAATTATCTTTTTTTAGGTAAGACATTTCGAAAATGTTTTCTACTAACTTTTTAGACCTAAGTATCCTGCTTATGTGTGTGACGTTTCATCAAAATCGGTTCAGTCATTACAAAAAACAAAGACCTGAAAATTTGTATGAAATGCCGTACGACGTACACGCTCTTAAGCAGCTGTCCCATCCGCCGCGCCGGCGAGTAAGCGACTAACTATCTGCTATTTTCTCGCTCAAGAAACGTACAATAGATAATTATACATTACGTGTAAACAAAAGAGATGCATATATTAATAGTTGATATAATCTGACTGTTTACACTGCCGGTGAGGTCTCGCTCCACTAGTTTGTCGCTGAGCGACAAGAGCTATCAAAGATAATACTCGCTCAGAGAATTGGCGGTCAGAACTCACGCCGAGAGACCAACCAGCGGTCATTTACGAGTGGTGCGAGTAATCTCCCGTCGCACACGCACACTCGCTTATAGCCCAGCGACAAAACTATCGAAACTACACACTCGCTTCTCGCTGCTCGCCAACTCGTTTCTAGTTTCTAGCTCTACTCGCTTTTCGCTCATCGTTGGCGGTGGGACAAGTGCCTTAAATATATCGTTACAAATGAAACGTCAAAAGTCCCCATCGATCCCAATTCTGTAAAAAAAATTATTCAATGTCAAACGTCAAAAAAATCGGTTATTCGTAAATATCTCTTAAATGGTAAGTGTTATTTTCATAATACTTTATACAATTTACGTCACTATGATCAAAAAAGTCATTAAAGTCAGAGTTTGGTTAAAACATGAAAAGAAATCATAACTCGAAAACTACAAATAATCACGGAACATACATGGGGGTGATTCGAGTACCACTAAGGGTGCTCGACCTCCGGACTTCCGCTTAACACTAGTTTTTGGCACCTTGTGTACATTTAATGACTAAGGACAAAAAACGACCTCGTTACATATTCATTTTATACAAATACTAGCTTTTGCCCGCGGCTTCTCTCGCGTTAATTAAGCTCAAAAAACTCTTAACACGCTATTACAGTTTCTATAATAATATAATTCAATCGTGATTCGAAAGACACGTGGCGCCATTTATGAACGTTATTGTTGTTTTCCTCGGGAACAGTACTTTTTTTGGGGATGAATGGTATTCTATGTCCGTTTCTGTACACTTGACAACGTATATGCAAAATTTCAGGAAGATCGGTTCAGTGGTTTAGCCGTAAAAAGGTAACAAACAAACATACTTTCGCATTTATAATATTAGTTAGGATTGATTCAAAGATGATAATTATTTGATTTCATTAAACGTATCGTTACTCACTTGACTGTAATGAGTTAATTAGTTTTCGATCATGATCATTAAAAGTGCGTGTGATTCAGTTTGATATTAATTAATACATAGTATGATTAGCTTTTGATAAATGTGTTCATTAGTACTGAAACAGTCTGATGTTTGACAGTCCATCTGTTAATTAATCCGAATATACTTTAATTGAATGTTTAAATTGTCTAATAAGCAAAAGCTCCAAGTCAAGGTTATACGTTTATTTATTTAGACTATAACTACCGTTCAAGTTCTAAAAGACCGTTAAGTGACATTTTGTCAAATTTGAGTTTTATGCACCTACTACGTAAATGCGCAACTTTTTCTCTATGGACCAGTCTAGTCCGTATTTTTCTATCCTTTGTCAGTTACGAGATCCAGAGACAATTAATACTGTCACATTTCGATACAGTAAAGCATAACTAAAAAACAACAAACTAAAATATTTAAAAACAAAATTAGTCATTATTATAGTACCTATAAAATTTACACAATGAAAGCTTAAAAGTAGCCCAATAATTTGGTAGAATAAAAACATCTGTATGTCTTCAGAATTTCTAGGGACAACATTTCCACGTTTTTTCTCATAACTCAAAATTAGGTTTACGCACTTGACTGCCTTTTAGAAATCAAACGGCAGATTAACGAAATAAACTTCGTGTAGTTTTTTTACTAATGGGATCATTACAACTCAAGTAAATACACTTGCAATCTAAACCCAAATAAGGAGAGAGTTATAAAAAACAAGCTCAAACGTATTATAAACAAACAATTTCTCGTAATTATCCTGCACTTAAACGGGCGTAGTCATCGCATCGACATTCTAATCGCCGTATGTGTACGCTCGGCAAAAAAAGTGTCTTGTTCACCGTGACGCTGATGATCTTAGAATAAAGAACCAAGTGGAGCGACCTTCAGTGTAATCGTGGAACTAATTCAACACTGCTATAAAGCTTTTGGGATATATGAGTACTTGAAAAGGTCACGAGTTTGATGTATTATGGCGTTTATTCTTAAGTGAGTGCTGGATTAAATGAGGTCATAGATCTGATACTACTTTTAGGGCTGAAGCAGATAACAGACAGATCGCAATGTAAATAGACAGCATGCACCCACTCGTAGGTCTAAAATTCCGCCGAAAATGTTATACCTTTTATATTCGTTAGCTTTAAAGTCCGCTAAGGACTGTCTGTCATCTCTCGTCTCAGACATGATAAAGAGCGTGCCAAAAAAACGAAGTAGGTAGGTATAATCAAGATCGATTTTTCAAGTAAAATCTTTCGACATCTTTGTCAATAAAGACAACACAACACTTAAAAAGTGCAACAAAACTAATCAAAATCTAGGCTTAAAAACGAAGGCTAACTTGCATCACACATGACAGGAAGATTTTGCAAGAAATAAATCATAATTACTTAGGTACTACATTTAAAATAGTTCTTACAAAATTATTTCGATAGAGCCTGTCTATCTTCGATATCCGAAGTCAGACAATATGTCTAGTGTCTATCATAAAGCGATTATAAGCACGTAAAGTTCAGCATGTAAATAAGTGGTAAGTAAAATGTTAGCGCGTTGCTAATTAGTTAGTCGCGAGTAATTTATAACGTTCACATGACGACGCGGACGGCCTTCCTGCGACATTTCACTGGCCCTCGCAGGCCTCGCACTAACGAGTGAAGAACAATCATCAAGTATAAACTAGACACGATTTTAGATTACTATATTAAGTTATGATTTAACATTGACGCGGATTCATAGTAGGTACAAATAGATAAACATATTTTTTATTAGGACATCAAAAGCATTTACAAAATGCAATAATTTTATTCATCCACTTTTGTTGTCACTTGTACTTCGATATGGCAAGTACTGCACTAGATTTTCCGAATACGCAATACATATTTATGGTACGCAAGGGTGAACAAGATACTGACACTGATGCTATAAAAACTGGTCAAGCATTCGTTGAATATCGCGCAACTTTATTATCTCATCTTGTATATTAAAATTATTTAATAACTAATATCAGATAGAATTAATGGGCTATAAAAGAAACAAAATACATAAAATATTGTCACAAAACCTCACTGATTTTAATCGCAGAAATTTTTCAAAACATACAAATGTCAGAAATGCAGTTGCCATGAATTAAAATGTCGAGAGACACCGTTGGTTTTGTCGATAAGCCTTTAATCAGCAATTAAACGAGTTACATAATTAATGTGTGTTGCAGTTGGCCGTGCCGGAGGACCGAGTGGGCGGCTTCGGAATGACGCTGCCGGGCAACGGAGTCACCGAAGCTCAGGTGAGATGTTTATATTGTAAAGAAGGTGATAATTTTGATTTAGCATCTAATAAAAATAATGTAATTTACGATGACATCATAGATTGTGGAGATAATTCGGAATTTGTGGAAGTTGTAAACCGTAAAGGTGACACATTAGCCATTTCCACATACATCCAGAAAATTAGGTCATGAGTTGTAAAGATGTTTTCATATTGGAGTATTGTGGACATATACATCCGCTCTAGCTTTAGTCTACAGCGGAGCTCTTGAGCAATATTACAGCCTGTAATCACGCATGTTTGAGAGCTTTTCGTGTTACTAGCTTTGAAAGATCTGCAGACCTTTTTATTAGAAAAGAAGGCCCTAAATAATATTTGAAACCAGACGAAGAAAATTATTTTCCGCAGATTTTTAATAATTTATTATGCTTCGAAATGTTTGAATGTGATTTTTTTTCTCTGTCAGAAAGAGATGTAATTTTTTTTCTTATCGAAAAAATTTCAATATTCTTGAGGCCACTTTCTTGTGGAGGCCCCAGGACTGTTGCCCCTGCTCAGGATGTGCGGGACGTACTTAACTATCGTCAGACACACACACCCCTCAACACTTGCAGACACTCTTTGAGTATTTCAAGTGTCACTTTTAAGTGTCACTTTTATGTAATGCACCTAAGTATACCTATGTGTTTCTCCCCAGGCTGTACTGATCGAGGCTCTGATCACGTTCGTGCTGGTGTTGGTCGTGCACGGCGTATGTGACGCGCGCCGCAACGACGTCAAGGGATCTGCTCCCTTGGCCATCGGACTCAGCATCACCGCGTGCCATGCTGCTTTCGTTAGTATCAATACTCATTAAATCCTGCAATATTCATTAAAGCTATCCTCTACTATGATCAGCTGTGTTTACTTTTAAGGTCATATTTCGTGTCACGGATTAGAAGCTCCATTTTCTGAATTCGAAACCAAAGCAAAGATGAAATAAAAAACTAATATCCTAATTAATTTACATGGAAATAAAATTACCGAATTTGTACCTAAATTAAAACACTTGCTTTAAAAAAGTCATCAGTGATAATTTAAGTGGGCCGCGGGACCTTCTTTCCGACTAACCTTCTATATTCAACCAATCCATGGATACAATGAAATGCTCCAACTTTTACTAACAATAAAATCAATGTCTTTTTTTTTAAATTAATACAAAAGTTATTGAAACGTGTTGTTTTTCAACAGATTCCATTCACTGGCTCCAGCATGAACCCCGCTCGTTCCTTTGGACCCGCCCTCGTCATGGGTATCTGGACTTCACAATGGGTAAGTCACAATATAAAATCCATAACATATTTTTAAATACGAATCTTCATGAGGTACCGTGTTCAACGAAAGATGAGTCCCTGACATAGTGGGCCTTTTGTAAATTGTGGAGAGGAGACTGCTATTGAAAAAACGTAAACGACATCATTAACCGTAAAATAGCTACATTATCAATGTTTCATTTTTCATAAATATTTGATATTTTTAGTTACTCATACTCGGAAAGTAGGTCTGAAGTTGCCTGGGGGGCGGGTTGAAAGTAATACTTTTCAGCCCTAGGAAGAATCGTTTTCAACTGATAGCTGTCAAATTATTAAAAAAAACTAGTTCTATTTTCACATTTCTATTGAACCATGTTCCAACTTTCTATACAGCCACTCAATTACAGCGCGATGTAAAATTGTAATAACATCAAGTAATGTATTAATTAAAGAATACTTATATTTTTTTTAAATGACATTATTATATTTTAGTTTCGATTATTTCTTTAAAATAACATAGATTTGGGCAATATATTTACCATTTTTTCAATGATGAAAATGAAAAATAATGGCTGAATAGCTGGCCGGCCACAGAAAAAAAAAACAAAATAAGCGGGAAAGCGGTAATCCGATCTTCATTTATGTTTTTTCGAGTTGTAGAATTTTGTTTATACTTCACAGTGTTCATCTGATTCAGATATTTTTTACTTTCCTTGTATTTGTAATGAAAAACACAGTGTTTACCTCGGGTTAGACTTATTTAGTCCCTCGAACTATTAGCGCTCTCGTTACGCTCGGGCGCATACGCCAAACCCCGTATCGGAACCACGGATTCCTAGTCCGTGCTCGGAACTAAATAAGTTACTTTCACCCCTAGGGTAACAATGTACTATTTTGTATGGTTACGTTTTGTAGAGAAACATCAGTACTCACGTTACGTTGAAAAGGTACCTACAGGTTATCGTGAAGTGTTTCAGAGAAAACATGACATTGCATCGCGTCGATCAAATAACTTTGCAGTACAGTCACAACAACATTTATCGTTAAGTAGGTTGTTACCTACCCTTACCTAATACGTAAGGAAAGCTCTTAATGTTTCCGTCACGACATGTTAGAATCATGCGAGCGACACGATAATGCCGATTTTGGATTTAGAATGGCAATAACAGACATTCACCGATTGGCTATAAACGCTTTATATCCCATTAGATAAGTATTACAATGCTGCCATATAGAAAATTAAGAACACAACTGTAGGTACTCCTGGCTAAATAAGAAAACTTATTACTCTGTAAAATAATTTTTAAATGATTAATCATTGTAATAACTAGTAAAAGATACCTTAACAACATAAAAGTAGGTAATGCTGTCCATGTTAGAGTAGTTTTAAGAATCTTAATGTATTATGTACAAATGTATTATTGTAAAACTTTGCATGCCTGTAACCTTTTCAGTAAGTTGATTCCTGACGTGTCTTTACAAACCGTTACCATGCAAAGATAACAAATATATTAAAAAAAAAACATGGATTATACAGGGTGTAAACGAATTCGTGTAATTCCTTCAAACCACATGATGGTATAGATTACCCCGCACGAGATTTAGATTAACTAAAACTAAAAAAACTTTATTTTTTCTGAAATCGCAATTTTATGTGATAGAAAATTTCGATGCCATGCATAAATTAATGAAGGCACGGCGACACAGCTGACGGGCACGACTAGCGCGATATCGCTCCACGCAGACAGTTAAAAATTATTCAGATACAGAATAAGATGGTTCATTTTTTGAAAACTTTTTTGTTGATTCTGAAAAAACCAATGCAATGTCAATCAGTGTCACCAGTAGATCACGCGGTTTGAAGGAATTACACGCATTCGTTTACGCCCAGTATAGCTATTTTACGGTTTTTCGATAGCAGCCTCCTTACGGCTACAATTTACCCAATGACCGAGCTGTTAGGACTCATTTTTGGGCAAACAGAATATACTTACATATAAGTAGTAGGCGAAATGACAAAGCACCAATTACGTCACACAACCATCTGTATCCTACTCATATCACGCAAATCAACTATTCTTACTTTTTTCTAGGCAGGTTTTCTTAAAATTTTCTTTGCAAGACATCCAAGCTATTCCGTCCTTTCATCTGATTGTTGTTGGAACTCTCAAAGCCTCTAAACATAATTATAAAGTACCTACTCGAGTAAATGCAAGTGTATCTATCTATCCATAGCTAATTATTGAGCACACTTTCGCCGGCGCCGACCACGAGATCCTATCAAACGGGTTTGCATCTCCATTGGAAACTGCGCTACTCATGTAACTTTCCGATCACATCTGATTACTTGTGATCCGACACATGAATCATTGCTTGACTCTTTGACATTATTAAACAACACACGTTGATGAGATTTTATTGAGATTCGCTCCTTTCTAAGTAATAAGCAGTAACTTAAGTTCGTTAAGTAGGAACTTTCATTAAAATGAAAGTAAAGTTGCTGATTGGAATTTGTAGGTATTCGTTACAATGTTAAAGTAAGTATATAGGTGGAAGCGTTAAGTCTCAACAGACGATTACTTTGGTATTTTTACAGATATTGAAAAACAGTTAGCTAATATCAAAACTAGCTTGCCTATGCATCAAAATGACATAAATATCTTAACGATATTAAATTGCCATTATGTTCGAAATTTGATTTACACTACGCCCATACAATACGGCCAACGTATCTTGGCGAGTCTGAAGTTAGTTGTTTGGCTGCGCAATGAATCTTTTAGAAACTAAATTGTCTACTTCGCAGCTAATTAGCTAACTTCAGACTCGCCAAGATATTTCGGCCGTATTGTACATTAAAGTATGAAAAGCAATTCAGTTTGCCACCAAAGCAAGTTGGTATAACAGTCGAACTTCAAACTTTCACAGCCTATTATTTTACACGGTCTGCATCCGCTTGGTAATTCCATTCCGTAGTTATGAAAATTAACACTGTACTTGTCAAATATTAGTCCCTAATATTAGTGTATCCCATTAATACTGTTTAGTGTAAATAATTTAACAAGGCCAGACTGGTTAACATGATATAGAGTTAAATTGTTTTACAACGACTACAAATAAAGCAACAACAAAACAACTTCATCGTATAGAAGAAAATTATATTTCTGTTTTCAAGCTTACGTTCCATAAACGTGTGAAGAAAGGTTCCAATTAATATACACTGCTTGAAAGTTAGTTTCTTACAAAGTATAAGTACTCTATGGTACAGGTACTTTAGTTAAAGATCTGAAGAAAGACTAGACTAGATGCCAAAAGGGGAGGAGCTTATGTTGGAAAATAAACCTATGACCAGCCGAATACAGCCAACAGCAATGTCAAAAGTCGATGAACGGGTTGGAATTACAATTAATTATCTCTGGACTAAATTATTCTTTAAATATAAATTGTAGTTTATTAGAAAGTTTTCATTCATAAGAATTTGTAACTTTGAGCGATCGTCGATAGGTACTTTTGATGGTGACTAAGTATACCTAAAAATACTACAATAATACTGCTAAAACAGAAGCACAATAACTTAGTAAACAAGTAAGAACATTATTGTATCTAACATTGACCTAAATGTGGTTCTATTTCTATAATACATATTTATTAACAAATAAAATAACCATAATAACTTTTAGTGCCTATCACGGTATTACAACTATTACCACAGAATAAATAATAGTATTACATCATCAACGTCCTACTGAACTGTTTACAAATTAAACACTTATTACTTTAATGTAATTGTTTATGTAGGTAAATAAATAAAATAAGCCTACATGAGCAATGTGGGTTATAGTACTTAAATATTAGTAGGTCGGCACTATTATTATATTTATTATATTCCTGCTGTAGCACTATTAATAAATACTGTGCGAAAAACATAACCCTGTCTTTGCTGTCGCGCAGTCGGGTAAAAAAAGATACGCATTGAATTGACAACGTCTTCCTTTTTGAAGTCAGTTAAAAATCGGTAGCAGAAAGTGACGAAACACATAAACATTTTTTTTACCTTTACTAATTACTTACGTACGACACGGAGGGCTCTTGCTCGATGTGTGCCGATCGGTCACCCATCCACGGACTGACCGCAGCAAGCGCAGCTTAACCTCGCAAATAGTATGATCGGCACAGTTGTTAACACGTTCCCTGCCGGGTGAACCTATTTTACCACCTATTTTAACGACGTAGTATACCCAGCGTATTTTTCAAGGTTTTTAACCTAATGCCAGGAACCCTCCTCGAGGGTTCACTCTTAGCGCAAACGTAATGCCGAGGACCCTCCTGGAAGGTCCACTAGCAATATGAACGGCGGCATGGCGTATGAGCTCTATGAAAAGTGTGGTGGACTCGAATGTGTTAATTAACCATGAGCCCCTCTCAGAATATGTACCTAATACTAGTTTAAAACAACTATCAAATATATATAGCAAATTTGATGAATAATATTTCTTTTTATAATCATAACTGCAAGTAGTCTGCACATCCAGTCGGTAGGTACGTTTGTCTACTACCATGATATTTTCCACTTATAAAGCGAAAGCGAGCGTGAATATTACACTTAACCATAACATTGCCTTCCTCATGCATGGCTTTAGATTTTATTGCTTTATACTATAACTTAAATAAATGGAAGTTGCTATGAAGCCATTACTGAACGACAGGAAGTGAAGGTCCATCTCACTCATGACATGAGTTATGTCCATCATGACGGAACACTCCAATTAGAAACACATGCCTATTACGCAATACTCTCTCCTAAAAGACTTATTCTTTAAAGGTTAAAGTACATTTACTTAACGGTTGCTACACCAAATTTGATTTCCGCAACAGATTACCGACCTTTTTATCCGACTGCGCGACAGCAAAGATAGGGTTATGTTTTTCACGCGTATCTAGGTACCTACGTGGGATTCTTTTTACCCTCTAAGAGCCCAAATACACGTCCGATACTTGCCTCCGATAGTCGGTTCCGATAGTCTCATCAGACTATCTGAAGGCCTCCGCGTCATACCTACATTTGTTTGAACATGAATTACACGTACGATCAGACTATCGGATCGGATGTCAGAATCGTAAGCATCGTCCGGGCGTCGTCGTCGTCCAGAAAAAATCGGACACGAGAATCGTACGTGTATTTCATGAATCCGATCAGATAGTCGGACCCTAACTCTGCTTGAAGATCGATTTGAGTCCCGATTCAGCTGAATATAATTTAATTACCATTCTGGAATAAGGTCGATGCTCAAGTAGGTAATAATTCTATAAATAAATAGTAATCAGGTGGTTGGAGTTCAAACTAGACTTGAGTTACCTTCTGTAATACGTAAGGTCTTTATAATTATTACGCACAAAACAAAATGCTCGTTACATAAATTTATCTAAATATAAATTGCTCGTTTACGAAAAGTAGAATAGAAACGCGATGTATAACGAAATCCGTAATATTTTTCTAGGCCCTTCCGATATTTATGTAATACCAATTAACTCCTTCACGCCTTAGTTACAATTAACGTTAACTTGCGTGCCAATGACTTTGAAACTCGTAAAGAACTACATAATAAGTACGTATGAGTAGGTTGGCTTGTTACGGAATATTGTCCAATAATTACGAAACTTCTACTATAACAAGGGTTGCCACCTTTTTTTGAAACAATAAAGTACTTTTGTGTTTTGGGATGGCAAAAATAAAGTTCAATGTCTAAAATAAAAGAGTACCCTTTTTTACGTTTATACACTATTCATATTTTTCATCGCTTCTAGATTCTTGAAAACTTTTTGCGATTACGTTTAGAAACGCGAATTTTTCAATCATCTTAAGACCATAGGAAACCTCGGGAATGTCGGTCATTGCACGGTTCCTGTGGGCTTTCACGTGGACGAAGTCGTGGGCAAAAGCTAGTCTATTATACATATCTATTACTAATTTTATATACCCAATATGGGCTTAATTTCAGTGGCTACAAAATAATTTTGCATAGAGCGGCTCTCTTATAATTAAAGTAGGTGTCTATATGTCGTAATAAAATGAAAATGACCAAAACATTACCAAGTTTTTCACTCTAAGGCGACGAATAGAGTAATAAAAGTATGCCCAAAAAAAGTCCAAAACTAGTAGGACGAGAATCAAATGACAATGATGCCTGATGAAAAGAGTATTCTAGCGTACTTTATAACTGTCGTAGATTATAATGTGCGCCTACCTGAAATAGAGTACAATACTTTAATAGGGTACGGGTGGCAACCCTATCCAACTATAGGAATAGAAAAACGAATACTTTTATCATAAAGAAGTAACTAGGTAAGTACGCGGAGAAAGTATAACTGACCACATCACTCGCACTTGGAGAAACATTGTAGGTACTTTTTGTGTTTCAACGACATACATTTGCTCTGATTTTTCACTTTCGATTGAGCTAATGATGAATAACAATCGTAACTTAATTTGTTCGGGCTTGGTTTGGTTTGGGCTTATCCATTTTAAGGGCATTGTGCATTAAAGTCTGCATTGCTGTGATGTGTGATGCATTTTACTGTGCTCCGTCGATGTATGTGAGAGCCAGAGAGGTATAGGGGATCCTCTATATCTCTGTTACTTGGATCCTTTCTGAGCTTACCATCAGGTGTGAATAGAGTGAACGGAGGAAAAGTCAAATAAATAAAAAAGCATCTTCGCCCCGGTAGACAGTCCACTGTATCAATATTATAAGAAAACGTGGCACACTATCTAAAATAAACATTTTGACGTTTGCCTTTGTAAAACATTTTAGACCAACAAGCCTGTAATCTTTTTTTTTTTAACTAAAAAGAAACGTTAACCCTCACTAAGATTTCTCTTTTATCGTGGGTGCGTTTACAGACACAAATCTCACATACTCACATACACAAACGCCTAGACTCGAAACAACCATCTGTAGGCCATACAAATTTTTGTTCCGTGTGGGAATCGAAGCCACGACCCGTAACGGAGAAGCCAATCGCTTAGCCACTGCACCACAACAGGTGTCGTCAAAATAAAAAATATTGCATTAACATGATAGGCTGTCCGTAAAATCCTAGTACTTATGTACCTTTACATTCAGGTAAAAACACATGGACCTCGGGTCAGTGCTCAAAATTACCCAAAGTGAATGTAGACTAATTTACATCAATGGGTGCAGTCGAATCTAAATTAGACATTGTCATGACGACATAGGATTTAAATTAGTTTGTTGGTATTTCTAAGTTTATATGGTGGTGTGCCTTAGCGCGTGCTCTGGTGTTTGTAAACTCAGGATACTTCTTTTTGTGAATTTTATTCTAGACACTTGGTTCATGTGTTTTTACGTCAATGCTTACTTAGGTAAATACTTCAGGTAGTTCTTGATAATAAATTATAACGTTTCTTGTTCAGGTATACTGGGTGGGCCCCATCGTCGGAGGAGTGATCGCTGGCCTGGTCTACAAGTTCATCTTCCGCATCGGCAAGCCTGGCGAGAGCGGCTCATACGACTTCTAAACGACTGCGCGACGACACCGTCACGTGGCCGACACCGTGCCTATACTCTAACCTTGCCTCGCGCATACTCAACTGAGATTGTCCTTTGAAATGTTGCCAAAAATGGGTCAAAATTGTCGTGATATCATTGCACCTATTTATTTGTAATAACCAAAAATCTAATTACAGTTCGAACAACGTAATAGATCCGATTTGACGTTTGCATAAAATCACAAAATAAATGTGAACGGACGCCTTCGATCTTAAAGAAAGTCGCATTTTTATTTATCGCTCATGATAAAATAAAACTGAATGCCACGCATTGGAGTAATTAAACACTAGTAGTGTTGACAGTAGGTACTCCTAGTATTTTGACAGGTGTCAACTGTCAAATCGGAACTATTATACTGTTACAAGTATACGTAGTTGAACTTTACGAACTAAAGACGATAATATACATAATATTTCTATTCTTCAAAGACGTGTTTCCTGTTTAAACGCAAGTATTAGTAGTATGTGCGAGGCGATAGTATTAGCTTATTGATATAACTTGTTCAGATGTTGGACCAAATTTATTTAGGACATTGTCAATGGGCTTATACTTGTTATTTTTGTTAGTCTCTCATCATTATGCTCGAAGAGAAATCCAAAGGTTTACTTCAGATTGTTATTATTCGAAAAAAAATATGAAAAACCGATTCGAAACCGTTATGTCGGAGTGAGATATCTAATTTAAGTTATAGTTATTATAAATAAAGGTATTAAGTTTATTTATATTATGTGAATAAAGTATGTTTAAGCGGATGTTCATTATAACATGTCCATACTCGAGTGCCTGTGCTAGTTATGTGATTAATTAAAATATTGTGAGTTAATTTTAGTGGGTATTCACATCGAAACTTTTCACACGAAATGAATATTTTAAAATAAATATGATAATTATTAAACCTAGTTTTATTATTTATTTATCCAATCCAGAGTCCTTATTTCCTATGACAGATGAAGAACACGCAAATAACGCGACCGTGTTACAATTATACAGGGTGTTTGGTAAAAGGACCATATTACCGGAAACCGTAACACTTGGGACATGGGTATTGGTAATAATTAGCCAATGACCTCACCAATCCCTCAAAAAATTGTATCGGTCCTCCTACAAAACACCCTGTATATATTTTTACAGTTTATGGTGGCGCTGCTTGTTAAAGTGTGAAATTCAATACCTACATTTAAAATTAATACCATTTTTACACATTTGGATTTTAACGCGGCCGTGTTAAGTGCGTGTTACACATCTAACGTCGTACCTACTTATACCAGATTCAAGGAACGAAAAACTAAATGTAAACAATCTTATCATGTCCTTTTCAGTGTAAAACTCAAAACTTACTACAGGGAGAAGTGTTTTAAGTAAATTAACAACATATAATTTATTTTTGTTCTAAATTAATGTTTTGAAATATTTTACAGAAGAATGTTAAGAATCAAAATGTTGCTTACATTTGTTTTTTCGTGACTTGTGTATGGGCTATAGAGGTCGGTTGGCTAGACGGGCTGACGACATTGTAAACATACTGGGAAAAGCTGAACGAGGTATGCTAAACAAATGGTATGCAATTGAGGAGGCCTACACTCAGCATTGGGTGATAAAAGGCTGATAAAGAAGAAGACAGGGTTTAGGTAGGTACAATTCACACCCTCTATCATATTGGACTCAATACCGTCTACAAACACTACTAGGTACACACCTTAGAGTTCACGGCAAACCAACCGAATTACTGTGTGGTACTTCCTGGCCGCGCCACAGTCGCCAATTTGAATGAAAGTGGGCTTAAAAAAATGTACGTAAATTGTACGTTTTTGTACTAGAAGAAAAAAAAATTGTACTAAAAAGGATCGCGAGAAATTTAACAAAATTGGTGGCGCAGCCAGGAAGAGTGCTTCCTAGCCGCGCCACCGCGTACACTGCAATAAACAGTCTAATAATGTACAAACTCATTGGTAAACAATTGTACGTCTATTGTTCGTTCTATTAATAACGAGAAATACTGAAAAATGTCATGAAGATTATGAAAAAAAAAAAAACGAAAAGCCGCGCCACATTCTCCCATTTTGAATGAAAGTGGGCTTAAAAAAATGTACGTAAATTGTACGTTTTTGTACTAGAAGAAAAAAAATAGTACTATAAAGGTTCGCGAGAAATTTAACAAAATCGGTGGCGCGGCCAGGAAGTGTGCTTCCTAGCCGCGCCACCGCGTACACTGCAATAAACAGTCTAATAATGTACAAACTCATTGGTAAACAATTGTACGTCTATTGTTCGTTCTATTAATGATGAAAAATACTGCAAAAAGTCATTTTCTCTGTGATAAATTTAATATCGAAAATAAAACTGCGTACACTGCAGGAAATAATGTGCAAACTCATTGGTAAACAATTGTACGTCTATTGTTCGTTCTATTAATGATGAAAAATACAGCAAACAGTCACTTTCTCTGTTATAAATTTAATTTCGAAAATAATAATACTACTTCGACTTTGTAATGGCAGAACTGTCAGGCGTTCGTGTCATGGATTTTATTCAGAGGTTATATTAATTTACTCTGTTACTATTTAAGTATATTGCTCTGTTTATATTGCTCAATAAAAAACTTAGTACAGTTAAAATCTTCTTCAAAATTCTGTATTATGATGTTATCGTAACAATCTTTATCTTGTTTAAGTTTTTCTTTCACTTTTTCACATACTTTCAGGAAGCATTTTATTTCGTAACACGATTGGTTTTCTAATTATTTTTTTTCTGAGTATTTCAGGTTTTCTATTCTTTTTCAAAAACACAATCTATTTTAATTGAAGTTCTGATTTTTGTTTTTACTACAGTTACCTCTCCATTCATTCTTTGCAGTTGCCCGTACATTTAACATTATAATTATCGCGGACATAATTGTGTATGAAACACCATATGCAACGGCTATTCGTGTACTTCCAAATTAATTTCGATTTTATTTTCGATATTAAATTTATCACAGAGAAAATGATTTTTTGCAGTATTTTTCGTCATTAATAGAACGAACAATAGACGTACAATTGTTTACCAATGAATTTGTACATTATTAGATTGTTTGTTGCAGTGTACGCGTGGCGCGGCTAGGAAGCATACTTCCTGGCCGCGCCACCGATTTTGTTAAATTTCTCGCGAACCTTTATAGTACTATTTTTTTTCTTCTAGTACTAAAACATACAATTTACGTACATTTTTTTAAGCCCACTTTCATTCAAAATGGGAGACTGTGGCGCGGCTTTTCGTTTTTTTTTTTTTTTCATAATCTTCATGACATTTTTCAGTATTTCTCGTTATTAATAGAACGAACAATAGACGTACAATTGTTTACCAATGAGTTTGTACATTATTAGATTGTTTATTGCAGTGTACGCGGTGGCGCGGCTAGGAAGCACTCTTCCTGGCCGCGCCACCAATTTTGTTAAATTTCTCGCGATCCTTTATAGTACAATTTTTTTTCTTATAGTACAAAAACGTACAATTTACGTACATTTTTTTAAGCCCACTTTCATTCAAATTGGAGACTGTGGCGCGGCCAGGAAGTACCACACGAATTACTTACCTACAATACCTACCTACCTCTATTTTGGCTGGAGACCCTTCAGGTCTCGCCAGTAACTGCCCGGTTACATAAAACGGGTCCGCAGGGACCATCTACAGCAGAGCAATAGAAAAAAGAAAAAATATTCCTCCATAGGGTGTTAAAAATGGTCACTTCATGCTCATCCAAAGGTTGTCTGGAAGAAACCGCCCATTGTACATCTCTATTTTATAATAATGTTTCTTGTTTATTTTGTGTACAATAAAGAGTATTGTATTGTAAAAAAAAACTAAGAATTTTGTGGGGTTACTCGGTATCGGCAATTGAACAACTTTCGTCAAACAAGTTTTCGTAGTCCGCGTATTTTTTTTTCTTTTCATACAAAACGAATACATGTAGGTATTTTTTTTGTTTGATACTTAGTCTCCTTTAAATATTATGTAGGAACTTCTGCTGAGTAGGTTGGAAGATTTAAACACTGTATTATTAATTTACACTAGCATTTGAACACCTACATTGTCCTGCTTACCCTTATCCCAATTATATTGCGGTCAGCTTCCAGTGTAACCAGATGCGGCTAAATACCAGTATTATACACGGAGCGACTGAAATCAGACCTCCGTAGCCCAGTTACTGGGCAATACCGATATCCTAAGGATAAACCGGTTATCAGACTTTCGGCCTTCTGGCTACGCGTAACGACTGTCGTAAGTATTCGTATGACACCCGGGAACGACGGCTTAACATGCTCTCCGAGGCACGGAGGGGTGTCGATGTATGACGGACGGTCACCCATCCACGGACTAACCGCGGCAAGCCCAGCTTCACCTTTCAAGTCGTATGATCGACGTTAATTAGCCACGAATTACCTACATTAAAATAGGGTATTTGACTGAAAAAATCGAATTAAACCGTCAGATTATCAAAAAATATTTGACCCGTATTTTTCTTTTGTTACGTAAACCAAAATTGACGAAGATACGACACTTTTAAAATTGGCAAAACGTCACAAACAAGCCTACAATTTTTACTTGCTTCTGACGTCACTCTCGAGTTTTGATGCGTTTTATCTTTCCAAATATTCATAGATTTAACAAAAGAAAAAATACGTGCCCATTATTTTTCAAAACTCTAACTGGCGGACTAATTAGATTTGCAATTTATTGATGCTGTCAACATGCCTATTATGCATAAACATCGACTACATGACAACACTTGCATTTTAACCTTTACATACTAAATATCACAAATGGATTAAATTAACATCCAAAGCTCGCCTGAGCTCGACTAACTGTTACTGTTAACACTTCATTTACAATCGTAATTGCTGCAGGCGCTTTTGTGAGCTATTATGCGACCATTATCAAACAAAGAGTAAAGTAATGAAATGTTATTAGGGTGTCAGAAACCCATTACAAGTTTAATGAACTTATATTATTGATTGATGTCTGAAATTAAGAGCTAGAATTCTGATCATTAATTATAGTTATGAATGAACAAAAGCTCGCTAGTCACACTAGACCACTAGACACATTAATACTTAACATAGGTATCATCACGCCTGTGTTCCCCGAAGGGGAATTTGGATTGAGATCAGATAAGGGTTCCCTACGTGACATCGAAACTCAATACATCGAATGTCGCAGCATCGAAAACGGTACATCGAAGGGTCACATAATCGATGGTACGCCACATCGAATGTCGTGAAATCGAATGGTTACAGTATCAAATGGTCACATAATCGATGGTACGCTACATCGAATGTCATGAAATCGAATGTTTACAGTATTGTATGGTTAGTTACAACATGGACTGGTTGCAACATTGACTGGTTGCAAAATCGTTGGGTTATTGCATCTAAAGATTGTTGTGTCCAGTAGTTACTGCACCGAGTAAAAATAAATTAAACACACAAGAAAAAAATTTAATAAAAAAAAAAACATTTTTAACTGTTAAGCAATTCGCTGTGATGAGAAATCGATACTGTAACCATTCGATTTAACGACATTCGATTAGCGTACCATCGATATCGTAATCTTTCGATGTCGAGACTTTCGATGTGGCGTATCATCGATGTAGAGTACCATAGATTATGTGACCCTTCGATGTACCGTTTTCGATGCTGCGACATTCGATGTATTGAGTTTCGATGTCACTTAAGGAACCCATTTGGGTTAGTATTAGTAACATGAACTAGATCACAAATAATACTTTACACAATTATTACAAGATCATAAAATAAGGATAGGTAAGCTTGACAGACACAAAAGATCAGACTTCTTCAGCTGATCTACACAGAATGCTCTCGCTTCTTCGAATGACCACCGCCTTTATAACCTCGGGTGCGTTGATCCATATCGACGACTACCTTCTTTTGTCAACATTGCCCAGTGCTACCCGCTACTGATAACAATCAGTTATTGGTTTCGGCCGTTAGTGAAATTCTTCTGGTTTGTTTTTTTCATCATCATCATCATTCAGCCGAAAGACATCTACTGCTGGACATAAGTCTCCCCCAAAACCAGGACTAGCGGCCGTTTTCTCTTTGTGCTATCCATGTTGGGGAGGTTTTGCCATAATCGCCACGCTTGGCAGGCGGGTTGGCGATCGCAGTACGATTGTTAAAGTACTCAGAGAACGCTGCTGCCCTTCGTCTAGTGAATCCCTTAGTCGCCTTTTACGACACCTATGGCAAGAGATGGGGTAGTGCTATTCTTTACGTCCGGCACCACACGGCACTTGTTTTTTTATGTTGATATTGGTTAGATGATTAGTACAAATTAATGTACATCGCACTTCATAAGTTGGTATGCACAGAACACACCCCCAAGTTAATTATTCGTTTACATTCAATTATTCATGTGTATGACTGACTGCTCGTGGTCTAGTGATCACAAGCGCTACTTGTGAGCGTGAGGTCCTGGGTACGATCCCCAAGTCGATCAGAGTTATTGGGTTTTTCCGTGTGGAATTTCTCAGTAGCAGCCTGGAAACTAGATTCGTGTCCGGTTGATGGCAATAGGCTTACTTAAACATAACGGCAATATAGAGTGTAAATTTTATATCTCTCCCCATCTTTCGGGGAATAGGTACAAGGGTGATCTGTGTTATGTTAGGTAGGTATATTATTACTGAAAAAGGGATGAGAGTCTTAAAAGTTTCATTACAAAAAAAAGGTTAACTAAACTCCACGATTAACATGAAACTCATAACAAATAACGGCCAGCAGAGATCAACGTACGCTTGACAAAAAGTGGATCTTCGTTTCTTATTGCATTATCATTAAAAGGCAGTACAATAAAAAGTGCGTGTGTTACAAAAGCTCAGGGTTTCGAACTCACTTGGTTAGGAATTCCTCATGCTTTCCGCCATTTAGGTACTTTTTTGCAACTAATAAATATTATTACGTCATTATTATTATCATCTAGTCTTAAAAAAACATTACATTGGCGTGTAAAAGTGTCTGTAACAGATTTATTTACAGAAATAATTAATATTAATATAATATTATTAATTAATATCATTTACGGGTAAAAAAAATATATTGCGATTAATGTGAAAGTAAATAATTTATTGAACAGTCAACAATAGACGGCGAGCTAACTAATGACTTCGACGACCATTTATCTGTTTTCACCATAAATTAGTATTTTTCAATTGTCTTGACAATTGAAAAATACTAATTGTCTTGATTTTGCCAGTGTCACGCTTAGCGGGTTAAGGGTGGCTTGAGGAGTCAACCCTTAACGAGCATGTGCACATACAATCAGAATATAAGAATATTATGGAAAACACTTTTAACCATACGATAATATATTTTATAATAGTTACAAATTAGTTTAGTTTACAGGGCGTGGTTCTTTAGACAATACGATACGAGGAGTCCAGGGTCTTCAGGTGTAGGTAGTAGGTAGTACTTAACTAGCGGCTGCTGAGGCGCGAGAGATTATTGTACCTATTAACATATAAGGAACACGTCTCTATGTTATAAAAATAAAACTTCCTCGATAATCAGGCTATCTAATTGAGAAAACCGAAACAAAATCCATTCAGTACTCCTAGTATGAGTTTACAGAATACAAAAACTGCCTTAAACTAGTTACCTACGCGTAAAATAACTGCCGCTCTGAAAACTGACTTTGAGCGTTCTGTTCTTCACTTCAGAGGGGCAAAGTTATTTTACGCGTATACTAATATAGTTCTCGTTAGAATAGAATACTATTCTAATCATTGACTAAGTCAATGATTCTAATATATTATTTACTTTAGCTAGCTTACGAAAACTGGTCGTTTTTGTAATTTGTTGACTCGTACCTACTATGGGTAGTTACGGAGCAAATCCGAGACAGACAGACGCCGCAGGGGCTTTTGTATATTTAATAGGTACCTAGTGATCTAGTGATTAAAATTGGACGTCCAGTCATCTCATTTTGGGCAAAATTTGGTAAGTCATCTAACAGATGGAGATTCAGTCGATCAGAGTTAAAAAGGATCAAAGTAGCATTTTTCTGGACGTGATTAGGTACAAGCAGAGCTTCAGCTTCATACATTTGAGCTATTGTTCTATTATGAGTGATGTTGACATAGAGCATACTTGACAGTTTTTATGTCGATCTTAAGTGAATTTTCGTTATAACACAGATACCTGACAATGTGAGCTAATCTTCATTAGGTTTCGCAAGTGTCGTGACTGTGGATCGCTAATCATGCGCGTGAGTGCGCCGGCACTGTTAAAAATGTGGCGCGGGGTCAAGGGCGGAGCATGCGATGAGCATTGTCATGCCGTGGGACAGGTGGGTAGTGCACTAGCCTACATACTTCAGAATTCGTGCACATGATATATAAACTTTGTTTTTGTAATGTTGTGTAGCTAAAACTGCCGTCTTTAGATCTAATCTAAATCCGTTTGTAATCTAGAGATTGTCAGATTGTATAAAACAACTTACATTCAGATTCTTTGTTGCTCACGCGCCAGTGTTGACTTTTGACTGTCTACCAGAATCTCTGTATCGTTTGATCCGAAACGTGCAAATAATCACTTCTGAGAAACTCCAAGTCGTGTGAGCGACGCGACAGTAAGGTGAATTCAGCACTGAAAGTGGAGTTTTCCTCAGAGAATTTCATCAAAGGAGCTTTTTAAGAACTCTTGGGATAACATCACGCCTTTACTCCCCGTAGGGTTGGACAGAGGTGAATATTACAGCCTCATTTTGCTGTCATGTTTAAGTCCCATGTAATAGGACGCGAGATTATTGCCATCAACCGGGTACAAATCCAGACTCCGGGCTGCTACTGAGGAATTCCACACGGAAAAAACCCAATAACACTTTATCCGATCTGGGGATCGATCCCAGGACCTCATGCTCAGCAGTCGCGCTTGCGACCACTAGACCAACGAGGCACTCTTAACTCTTGGAATAATAAAATTAAAACACAGAACTGAAGCAGAAACAATTTTATTGCAGAAAACCAATTACAGAAATTAGAATTACCTTTGAACTACATACCAAACATGTTATATGAGTACAATACTGAATAATTTAACAGTCTACAAGCATAAATGTGTTACATTTTAGATTAAATATCATGTGATAATATAATGTTTATTGAGAGGGCCTCGAACCGACAGTGAAGGGATGTTAGCATCGCCCGCGAGTGACATGGCCTTGCTTATTGAACTAATTCATGTGCCATCTCACGACACCACTTTATCAACGAATAAATCTTTCGACAAGTGGATGAGATCGTTTATAAGCCGTGAAACTGTGTTAATGCGTGTTATGTTTAGATCTGATTATCAAAATGAAACAATATAAAATTTTGTTATAGAACAAAGCTAACAAATGTTCAGCTATTTTTCTAACTAGTTTGAGAATTGATTACAACATTTAACCATCAAAAATCTGATTGATGCAACAACTAATTTCGATTGACTACGTCTAGAAATTGTATAAACATTATTTGCATTCAGCTGGCCATGCACCCGTGATAGCTAAGGCAGTGCGGCGGCACGAAAGGCCTGTCTCAAGGTTGCTCGTCTATAAGCACCTGTAGGAACGCATCAGGCTCAGAGATGTCTTCTAAGAAGCCGGCTGCGTCACAAAACTCGGCGAAGGATGCGCAGGGCAGTAGCTCGTCGGTTAGGGTCGTAACTATGCGCTCGGCGGCTTTACCGTTTGCCTCGTCGTTGTGACGAATGTATTCGGCCAGTTTGACAGGCCACTGATCGACTGTTGTTGCGCTTACGGTCTGAAAAGGAGTTTTTTGTTTGTTAATAAATAAATATATTAAAATAACTGGTTATTGCAATGCATGTTCTATTCAGTCAAAGAATTTTTAAATCATTGTGAGAACAAAGAATAATATGATATATTCATGTTACACATTACATCTGTCTGTATTAATTTAAGAATGTAGCCTCCACGAGTGACGATACTTAAGTACGTCCGGCGCACCCTCGGCAGTCAGCACCGCTGCCAACCTTGCTGACTAGCTAATCTTTTCACCATGGCATGAGCTATTCTCATATAACTCGTGCCAATACGATAGAAGAAGATTAAGAATGTGTAAAAATACTAAAGTTTCTAGAGTAAAATTTTGATGCTATTGAGGCTAAATCGGTTTGCACAGATTTTTACCTCATAATGTACCCTATTTATTGCAGATAAAGAATTTGAATTAAAAATACCTATTGTTTTTCAGAAAAAGGGTGCGGAAAATAACTGTCATTTTACAATGGACTGCAGTAATAGATCTTTATAGTTTACCTTGAACATAACAGTGTAGAGCTGATCTATGATGGCCACAAACAGCGCGTAGGGTTTGTAGTCTGCCCAGGTCCTAACGGCTCGGTGCTCGGCCGGTATGCTGCGCATGGCGGGCCCGCCCGGGGCTGCGCCGCGCACGTGACCGATCACCAGCAGACGCTTCAGCATCTCCAGCTTTAAGGAACGCCATCTGGTGGAGGAGGGCACATGTTATTGGCCATGTTCCTGATAGCATTTTAGAATAATACTTACATCTACGATTTCGAAGTTATCCTAGTGAGTCAATGATTTTAATTACAAGAAAATTTAATTATTTTGGATTTTATTTTGCAGGATTCAAGTACATTTTAGTTATTTCATATCCAACCAATACGACGTGGAAAAATATTCAATATTTATTAAAACATGTTTATATTTTTTTAGATTAAACTCTCAATCACCGTTATTATAGACACAATAGATAAGACAATTAAGTGTCGTCCTGGGACGACGGGCGGTACGCAACCGGTTAAGGACATATTCCCATGAATTGCTAGTGGTGTGGAGATTGGGATAAATTTCAAGTACCGCTCGTTCCGTCACGCCAGTGTAATAGATCCTATTTTCAGAAATCTGCGGATCTAAAGTTGTTAATGTTTGTAGTGGCAATCACTGTGTACTTACTTAGCGTGTGGGTACAACATAAGCATAAGCGTGACGAAGTAGAGAGGCCCTTCAGCATCGTGTGCAGACTCCAGCAGACGAGCCGGCGCCCAGCCCATCGCAGCCTCCAGAGCTGATACCTCACGCGCTGACACGCGACTCCTGATGAATACAAATAATATAAGACTCCGTATACCTAGGTTGTTAAAAACAATACGTAATGCAAAAGATGTTGAGAGAGCACGAGAATGTGGATTTTCGAGTAAGATTAACTAAGGGCCGGCGCCCATTGGCTGGATGGCACGACAAAGAATTTTCAGAGCTCAAATAATTTTAAAGCTTATTTATTATAGGACTAGTAATTACAGTACCGCGGGATGCTTCAACATAACGTGACACGACGAAGCATCCCGCGGCATGAAGTGCTAAAATTATTGAAATAAGGTTTAAAATTATTTGAATTTAAGAAATCCTTTGCCATGCCGTCCCGCCAGTGGGCGCAGGCCCATAGATGCAGATAGGCATCCACGTGTATCCTATTATAAAGTGTGGTCACCAAAATTAACCTGCATGCCTATCATGCGCAACGCGACATAATTTTGTCTTTTCATTATCTCGTGCCTAGACGAGATAATGTTTATTTTAGCACGAAACTAGATAGGCCACTAAATCACACATACTTAAAATTTCAAACTCATTTATCCAAAATAGACTAGAATAGGGAATATGCATGTAATTCAAAACTCTTTCATAATTTAAATACACATTATACAGGAGTCAAGAAACAAATTGCATTGTTTATTTCATTTTTTAACGCATTACTTATTTTACAATTCATTGTTTTATGTTACGTTTTTTTCGTGAAACGGAACGCAATCTCGAAACGCGTCGTCTTCGAAAATGCCGGAAGTGACATCAGAATCCATTTGAATAAATCTTTAAATAATCTTTTCTTAGCAAACTGTTTGATTTCTCACTGAGATTAAGTTAGTAAGTGCGATTTCTGCTTGAATAAAGCACAAGAAATAATTTAATTTATATGATTCGTGGCTAAAAAAGAGATGTAAACAAAGCAGTATCTTGGATTATGACGTCACATTATGACCGCGACAATAAAGGACGTTTGAACTGTAGAAGAAAATTGTTGAAGTTTAATAATTGTTTTGAGCAAGAAATAATAGTAACATTTGACTTTTAATGCTTTTCTTGGGTTTATATTAATGTGCTTTATTTTATTGATTAGGAGAAAAAAAAAGTTACATGCATATTCCCTAATCTTTGTAAAAGTCAATGTTACAAAAGACAGCTCCCAAAAACGCTTCCCCTTTCACTGCTTCTTAGTGTTTATGCTGTGAAGAAGAAACATACAACAAAACATAGAAGCAGTTTATAATCTATCAGTAGTGATATCAGAGCAACAAATACATGTAATACTTACGTATTGATGACGTATAGCGCCATATGTATCAACGCCGGCACTAATTGCATGTTGGACAGAGGGCCGCCGCCTCCGGTGTCGTCGTGGAAAGTGCGGCCGCGAGCGAATCTTAACAGCAGCAGTTTCAAGTCGTGCAGTGTGCATGTGTGACCGATGTCACGGTGACCGGTACACTCCTGAACAAACGTGCAACAAGTTAGGATAAACATTGGGGCCAAAAAAACGCAAGAAATTATGCAGGAAGGAAGAATTCCAAAAAAAAAAATGCAGTTTTTTTTTTTGAACTAACGTTTCTGGATCAATTAATTACGGCTATTTGTTACGGCCACCCACTCCAGCTCTAAAAAAGAAGGTTGGCGGTCCGGATTAAAACCCTCCGCAGGCAGGAATTGGCGGCCAGCGAGTCGTAGTTCGCCCACCCCTGGTATAGACACTTATAGGCTGTGCGGCGTCTCGTATTACCGTGCATAGCAGGTTTGCTAAATGCAAGTCATTTTCTTTTTCGAATAACTTTAGAGTCAGTATCAGTAAACATAATATCGATACACGATTTTTTTTTCAAGAAATTTCTTTGTCGTCATTCCTTAAAATAATAATCTATCTACGTGCGTGCAAGCAGTCAATTGGTAAGTCCTCTTGTAAACGCTAAGAAAATCCGACGTGTCTGCTACTGACAAGACAAATGTGAGCATGTACACGCAAGAATTTTGTCGAACAGAGGTACTTAAGGTAAGGTCCTGTCTTCCGATACCACCCCGTTCGCAGCGACGTAGGTGGAAGCGCGTCTTGCGTCGACAAGAATTTACTCTCGTCAAGCGCCGACGCAATGTCTACACAGATCTAGTATTTAGAAACGCCGCGGAATCGTGCGTAGACCCGTCAGATTTTCTTAGCGTTTACGAGAGTCCTGGGGATACAAAAATTGTACTTACTTGCAAGTAAGTGGTATGCCTGGCCAGACAGCTCGCGAATGCAGATTCTGGCACGTGCGGGCCCCATAGCGGCAGTAAGCCGTTGCACCGGGTGGACGCATTCTGCAGTGCCGCGCTTTCCCACTCATCCCTATTATAGCAACAATATTATAAGACACAGAACTTCTCGAACCAGTCCCCGATTTAGAATCTTTTCGATTAGAAGTTGTCGGCAGATTTGGTTTGTTATCTCTTTTCATCTACGATTCTCGTAATGAGAGAAAGAGAGATAACAAATCTAAGCATTCGACTCTGAATAATCGAATCGTTCTGAATCAGGGGGAGTCTACAAGTAAATTTTATTTTTTTATTTATTTAAACAAGGCACACCAACGACATATTTACAAAGGTAATAACAATAGGTAACACAAGTCTTCCATTCTGTGTAAATACATCACTTATAGACATACTATGGTTACGTTTAGCTTTATTAGTCAATTAATTAGATCTTGCAGTTCAGCACTTTGCTGTCTTGCTGCCGTCAAGATTGCTTACATAATGTTATTGTTACCTAGCGCGTGCAAGCCTCACAGCGGCCATGTGGCACTCGACGTGCACGATGTTGTAGTGCGACACGGTGGTGTACCCGAGGGTCTTGCGCGCGCGCACTTCGTACTCTTCCACGGGGCAACGCTTCGTGAACGTGTAGATTCCCAGCACCTATTACATACACATTATTATCAGTTCGAAAAACAATAGATTGAGACGGTTAAAGAGAAAGAACAACGTGAGAACTCTGTTACGAAATATTTTTTTATCATTTCTCTATCTTTAATTACTGTAATTGGTCCAAGACCGTTGTTATTAAAGTTAAATAAATAAATAAACCACATCGCTGCGCTCGCGTCTACCGCACAGGCATAAAGTCGTGATTTTGTATCATCAAATTGTGATTACTTACGGCCACGTTAACATGACTCTTGACACGTGTAGCATGGAACAAGGATACCTCGGTTGCGACAGAACTCAGGTTGTCATCCCTCAGTAGTTAGGGTGAAATATAGTGCCTCCACGAGTAACGATACTTTAATACGTCCGGCGCATCTTGTACAATCAACCCTACTACTAACTTTGCTGACTGGATAATATTTTTACCACGTCACGACAGAAGATCGCTCAACACATCCTCCTAGCACCATTCTGTATGTCGTAGGACACTGTAGAGTGTACAGACGCCAGCACATCAAGCTACCCGAAACTGTCAAATTTTCCCAATCAACCTTGAACCTAATACTTTTGCGATAAAGATGAAAATCTATTAAAGAAACTTGACAGATTGTAGTAGCTTTATGTGCTAGCGTCTGCACCTTATCCGCTTATACGTTACTGACGTCATATTACCTTGGTAGGCTGGTACTTGTATCCCTCGCGACAGATGCAGCAGACGGCGCCGTTCTCCTCAGCCAGGTCGGCCACTTGTTGTGTGAGCGAGCACTGCGCCGTAACTTGTCCGCGCTCGTTACTGCGCATGCCCAACGCGCCCAGTTGACGCTCGCGCACTGCCATTGCAAGCCGTTTCTTTTCCTGTAGAAGTCACACGGTTAGGATATTTCGATTTATTGAAAACTAGCTGCCCTGGTTATGCCTACGTTTTTTTTTGCCACATTCTATAACGTGATAATTTGTACCCTATAACCCGATCTACTCTATAACAGACATTTTTGCCGAATTTCAATAAAATCATTTAAGTAGTGTTGGCGTGAAGCTCAAACAGACATACAAATAAACAGACAGAAATCCTAAGAACGTCTGTTTATGCATCAGTATCATTACTAGTGAAAGAAGCATTTTTTTTTTTCAATATTCTTGATTGTACACTTTTTACTTCGTTACGATTTTATTATGTTTATAGATTCATACACGAGAGCGTACTGATACGGAACATTACATTGCGTTGCATCCACTTTATTTTTAATTACCACTTTGTTAGTTTATCATCGAAACGCTAAGAAGAAGAAGATTACCACTATGCTTCACATAGAATTCGTAAATGCAGAAATCTCAACACTTAGTCACTGCGCACATCGCGTTAGCTAAGAACAACATTAAGATTTACTTTTAAACCACTACTTTCAGTTATTTAAAAGCGAACATACCTGTCTGGTAAAGTCTCTGACTTGCTGTACTTTAGCGGCGCATTGCGGCTGCGAGCGGAGTGCTTCTAGAAGGTTCTCAGCCAATGACCCTACATGCTCGCCTGATGACACTTGTTCCAGTCTGTGTACGATGGGAATCACCTTCTCGCATACCAACATCTATAGGAGGAAACGCAATTAATATAGTGAAGCTGTTAGTGATTCATAGAAGAAACAGCCAATCACAACTTTGAAACGGTTAAAAAACTTTGCTCAAATAAATTCACGCCGAAAAGGTGCACAATATATTAAACACTTAAATTTTATGACTTTGGTTGGATAATATCCACATGAGACAAGTAGATATTCTTTGGTCAGTCCGTGGATGGGTAACCGTCTGTAACAAGTCGAAACCCGTCCACGCGCCACGGAGAGCACGTTAAGCCGTCGCGTCGGTCCCGGGTGTCATACGAATACCTATGACAGTCGTTACGGGTAGTCAGAAGCCCGAAAGTCTGATAACCGGTCTAACCTTACGATAACAGCATTACCCAGTAACTGGGTTGCGGAGATCTGATGGCAGTCGCTCCATGTCAAATACTGGTACACAGCTGCATCTGGTTACACTGGAACCTGACCCCAATATAGTTGGGAAAAGGCTAGGCAGCAAGAACTGTTAGATATTCTTCAATACTCTTCTATGAACCAAGAGCCTTTAACATAAATAAATCTGTGGTGAGTATATTCGTACCTGTGTCGGCTCGTGATCAGCGGCGAGTCCCGTGAGGAAGCGCAGTATGTACTTGAGTGCAGGACGACTGATAAACTCCTTAAGCTCGTCAGAGTCCGTACACACGAGTGTCGGCTTCACACACGGCGCGTGTTTCTAATTACAACAATAATTTTAAATTTACTTTCTCGAAGAATTAGAAACAGAAGAACTTAATCGGGAAGAGTAGACGCATCGAAGTGATGGTTCTAATCAGGATTCGTCATTAAACAAGGCTTTTTTTTTCAAAAGCCTTTACTTTTTTTATGAATATCTATGTGAATACAACAGTAAGACTGGTGTTAACCAAGTTCTCTGCTTACTGTTTACTTAAAAAAATGTTCTAGGTCAACGGTTGTTTAACCAGAGAATTAATGCTGGAATCACCATCCTAAGACTTAATTTCGTAACGTGACATTTTGAATACTTGTGACCCATTTGATGAAACTACTCTGCAAGTCTGCACTCCATACTTTGGTACATAAATTCAGCTGAATAGTTCCCTGCTCTGCTTACATGTTTCTATCCAACATTCTAAACAGTCGGGACAACGCGGATTAATAATAATTAAATAGACAACTCACCACAATATATTCAAGCGCATCTCGCACAATACCAAGCGATATCAGATAATCTTTCAGCGTTCCCCCGATGGAGTTCCTCTCGATATTAGCGCAGAAGACACAGAACAGTTCCATGCGGAACTCTTCTTCGGTCCACTGTTCCGAGTCCAGTCGGTCGAAGTCCAACACTGGCTTGAAGTGGTCCACTAGCATGGCCATCTTGAGATCGTTGCCGTAGACCAACGCGGCCAATACGCGGGTCAAGTGGCCGAGAGCGACCGAGTTGTTGCGGATTCCTGTTAAGGTAAAAATAATAAATCAAAACACCAACTAACAAAACTCCACCAGTTTTGTATCAAAATTTACCCTAAAGCGCCAAATCCTTTAGCAAATTTTGTAACGCACGTTATTGCGCTCCATTGCTCGCTCACTTCGTAAAACTTGCAAAGTCGACAGCTTAAAAGTCGGTTGCGTAAGTAAACTTACGGGTGAATATTACAGTTACCTTTATTTAATACATCATAGCTCTCCTACTTTGTTGTTCTTCTTCTCTCGTGTCAGCACGAGCTATTGAAAATAGCTCATGCTGTGGTGAAAACATTAGCCAGTCAGCAAGGTTGGGTAGCAGGGCTGACTGCCCATACTTTGTTAACATGATAGTAGTTTCAGATTATTTTTATTCTTGTCTCATTGCTTGACGGCAATGGTATAATTCGTGTTTTCATTATCATAGGAGTTTAAAACATCTGCATTCTTAACCTTGCGATGATGATAATGACGTTCTTAATTTTTGTTAATGTTTTTCGAATATTCACCCTTGCGCAACAGAACTTGCTAATGTATGTGGTGTTTAAAACAATGCTGCCTGTACTCATCAAATAAATATATCGTTTACCTGGGCACTCGGTACAGTTGAGCAGAGCCTGAACGTACTCCGGTCCACCGAAGGTGAGCGAGAACTGTAAGAATGACTCGAGGCTCTCGCTCGCAGCGACGGAGAGTATGCGCTCCATGATCTACAAAACGACGAGATTTAGCACATATTTAACCTAATTAAAATATATTGCAACATTTAAACTACAAATTTTGAGATAACACTGCGCAGTTTGATTTGAAGAGTGTCTGCTGTTCATATAGCTAATAAGTAAACTGACCTCAAGCAGTTGATATACAAGCTGCGCGCGCGCCATATCCTTCTCCTCAATAGCGGCGAGATGCAGCGCGTGCAGTAACACTGGCAGCGCGCGCGTCTCTGCTCGCGTCAGCACGCGCACGCAGCGACGCACGCGCGTGCACAGCGATACTAGGCGCAGTAGTGTTGAACAAAGTGCCCGCGCCGCGCCAACGCGTTGGATGGCCGCTAGGCGCTGCAGCATTACTTCAATGCCACCTGGATATACCAACAATTTATAAATTGACGTTGTTCAGACTGTAGACAGCGGCTGCGCCATTATCCATACCCCAAAAGAAAAGAGAAGGCAACCCAAAGAAACCAATGCTAAATTTGTTCGGCATACTCGGTAACTCGATTAAGGCATCCATATCATTATGGGATGCTAAAGATGGGCTCTCTAGCTCTGCTGGTTTTACTTACAGCATTCTATAACTATAAGGGGCTCGTGGCTAATTAAGAACCGTGGAGACCATATGATTAGCAAGGTTAAGCTGCGCTTGCCGCGGTCAGTCCGTGGATGTGTGACCGTTCGTTATACATCGAGACCAGTCCGGTTTCGGGTATCATACTAATACCTATGACAGTCATTAGGGGTTGTCAGAAGCCCGAAAGTCTTATAACCAGTCTAACCTTAGGATATCAGCATTGCCCAGTAACTGAGTTGCAGAGGTCTGATGGCAGTCGCTCCGTGAAAAAACTGGTATTCAGCCGCATCTAGTAAGACTGGAAGTTGACCCCAACATAGTTGGGAAAACGCTATACGGTCATAATGGGATGCTGAAGATGGGCTCTCCAGTTCTGCTGGTTTTACATACAGCATTCTATAATTATAATCTAAAGAATCGCGGTATTGTGACCACGTCCTAACCCTACGACAGAAGGACCTCAAGCTTAAATAAGTGATTCACTTACCACAATCAGCAAGCACATTCGCCATGCGATACAGTTGTTCGTCGTCGACGGCTTCAGCGTTAGCTTGAGTCAGTCGCTCCACGAACTCTTCCGTAGCGTCGCCGAGTAAGCCTCGCATACGGTACACCACACGCATAGCGTCCACGCCTTCGCCAGATGTACACCAAACCTAACGTGAGAGAAAAATTACAGTGTAACAAACAAGGTTAGTCGGAAAGGGGGTACTAAAGTACCCATAATAATGAATAACTTTTGTTCTAATACTCGCTCTAAGGGGTGTACTATGACTATGTAAATTCGGTGTTTTCTTGGACATAGCCGTAATGTTTGTGTACTAATATTCAATATAATAATTATTCAGTATGTTAATATTTCGATTCAATGAATATGCGAAGCGTTGAATGCTCGATTAAACAAACAATATTCTAATAATCGATGTATTTATTGAGTGTACCATATATTGAATGTTCGATTTATTAACCATTCGATAAAATGAACGCTCGATTATTTAGACCAGAGGTTCCCAAAGTGGTCCAGGTGGACCCCCAGGAGTCCACGGGAGACTCGACGGGGGTCTACGTTGGCGTGACAAAAAGATGTAATCTTCACATTTTATATGGTAATATGGTAGAAATGTAGCTGCAGGGGGTCCACCGGAATAGCTAAATTTTGAAAGTGGTCTATGAGAAAAAAAGACGGAGCCGCTGATTTAGACATTCGATTTATAGTGGTCGAACAATTAATTGATATTCAATGATTTGGCATTCGATATGGAATAGTACACCCCTCTCTAAGCCCGTAACGTCTTCAAATGCACAGATTAATATCAATGACGTCATCAACACTTACCTTCTTATACACGTCCTTGACAGGGAGGTCGAGCGACATAATCTTGTTACACACAAGCAGTTCCATGCCGTTGTCGTCTTCCAGCAGTGCGACCAGCTCGCAGTCGGTACAGATCTTGTTCTTAACGTCGCGCATCAGAGGACCCATGCCTGGTTCCAGGGATGAATAGGGATTGCCTAACATCCGACCCTAATGAAGAAAAAGTGGTTTGAAATCGATGTAATTCGACCGTTTTCCATCGCTTTTAACTGCCAAAAATAATGTCTAGATAGCACTCGAAGCCTAAAACTCGTAATGATAAGATCTACGCTCCAGCAAATTCCTGCATTTAAGCCCCTGACAAAATTAATGTTACCGATATGGCTTTTCGAATTAGACAGTTACTGGGATTGTGGCGGCCACATTGATGGATGAATCAGTCACTTCTGGGACAGCCGGGTGTAGGGTCTATATAGCCGACCACGAACCATAAACGGAGCATGGGATCACCATCCACGATCTACGTCCATATTAACAGGCAATTTAAGCTAGACAAGCCAGCCTAACACGCACAGCGCAAGCATGGCATTATTTCGTGCCGAGACTAGATAATGTATGAGTTATCTCGTCTCGGCGCGAGATATTGCGATGGCAAAATTATGTCCCGTTGCACATGTTAGGCCGGAAGATCGCGGAATGTCGTTGGATGCAAAGGGCACAGAATATTTTTTAAGAAACTAGAAAGGCTTTCTACTTTATTTCTAAGAAATGACGATTTCTGGCTTGACGAGCTCACCTGCAAGAAGTCCTCCTGTTGTGGGTCCTTCTCCAACGTGAGGAAAAACTCTCCGACGTCGTTTTCCTCCGGATAGATGATGGAGCAGAGTCTTTCAAAGATAAACACGGGAGTACGGTAGTCGTGGAGCGGGTATTTCTGTACCGTCTCAATGCACACTGCCATGAACTCTGCTGTTTCAGTTTCGGTACCTGAATAGACACGTAACAATTATTATTAATATCATACCTTGTTGCTGATAAAAAAAAGCTTGCTTTTGCATGCATTTTTATGGGCATAAAGACTTATTTATGCTATATCATTTTGGGCCGTACAACTTATTTTGTGTAAACTTTCAGTATCCGTCAGTGCTTACCAGTAATGTTGGGCGTTATAACATATAACAGCTAATATAATTCATTATACATTTCTAATATTCTAACCATTATTTATTTGCAACAAAGACTGTTATAATATATATTATTGTCTATAGGTAGTAGTCGCCCGCCACTCGCGTCGAGTCGTTAAGTCGGTCGAAAGCGTCACACAATTATGAACTTTAACCCACAAATAACAAGAGCAAATTTTTACCACCGTTAAAATAACATAAATATTTATATAATATTAGTGTGAACTTGTTTCATATTACTGGCCAAATAATATTGTCGTACTTTACATCGTATTAAAGCGTCACACAATTATGAACTTTAACTCACAAATAACAAGAGCAAATTTTTACTACCGTTAAAATAATTTTATATTATATTAGTGTAAACTTAGTTTCATATTACTGCAAGTCTTCTGCTCTATTGATAATTAGTGTTCCTTCAATACAATACAATATAATATATATTACAACAGTTATAAACAACAGTTTGAAAATTACGATATAATGTATAATGCATTAGGAAAATATATCAGTTACGTCCAACATTACTTACCAGTAGTCATCTCCTCGAGCAGCTCCAGCAGTTTCTCCTGCGTGTCGTCAGTGAGGCGCGTGCGCTGCACCACCAGTCGCCGCAGCGACAGATACCCGCCGAGCACGGCGCCCACAAGACGTCCCTTGTATGTGCGACGAGCGCCACTCTCCTCCAGGAACATCGCCAACAGTTCTGTTAGACGCTTCAGAGCGTAACCTGCGGATCAAATGGATTGTATTTAGTTAAAGTCAAATGTTTGTTAAGAAAATCTTACTATGAGACTCGTCTCGAGTTTCCTACCTTGTGCCAAATCTGAGGTGAGTGTAGTCTCTTCAAGGCGGTGCAGTTGTTCGATCTCCTTGGTCATCAGGTCGGCTATCTGTTGCAGAACTCCGCGCAATGCCAGGAACTGTTTCCATGGCGCTTCAGATGCCAGAGCTGTAGATAAAAGAAATTAAGAAATTGTTCCGTATCTGTGAGACTGAAATAGGATGAGTTGGATAAAACTCACTTTGATAAAGTTGCAAGAATTGTTCACTGGCTTCGCCGGCGGTACCGACTTCGGGCAAGAAGCTAGTTAGCAGAATTAGTACCTGTAAATAAATAACAAATTAGCACTATGTAAGTCACAATCAACCCATTACTGTCCATCTGGTGGGCACCACTTCTCAGAATGAGAAATATTCAAAATGCGAATACTCTACAAGGTTAGTCGGAAAAGGGGTACTAATCCGAAAGGGTGTTAAAATACCATTAATAATGGATAACTTCTGTTCTACAACTTTCCCCAAAAGTCAATAATTCAGGAGAAAAAGCAGTACAGAAAACTATCTATACTCAGCTATGATTAGCTGTGTTTACATTTTAGGTTATATTTGGAGTCATGGATTTGATGCTCTATTTTATGAATTCGTAACTAAAGGCGGGATGAAGAATTTTTGAAAAATCTCAATTAAAAATAAATCATTGTTCATGAAAATAAAAATGATCGAATTTTAAGCTTTACTTTCAGTCATCAGTGATACTTTAAGTAGCCCTGGGATCAGTAGGTACTCCCTTTCCGACTAACCTTTATAAAAATAATATAACAGGTCAATACTCGTTTTTGCACTATTGTGTTGCAGAGTATTTACTCGACCCTGAATATTATCCGAATAAGAAGCCATCTCTATTAACGATTATTCTATGTACTTACAGCTTTAGTCCTCTCGTATGAGTCACATAACGACTTGACCATCTGGCAGGCGGTGTCGCGAGCGATGCGGGAGCTCGGGTCGAACATGACGGGGCGCAGCCATCCGCCGTCCTCTAACGCCAGCGGACGCATGCCGTGGGACAGCATCGTCTGTGTAAATACAATATTGTTACGGGACATGTTTACAAGTTATTTCACATGAAACATCATACATATTAATATTTTTCGTAGTATCTAAAGATGAAGTAAACTACCAGAAAAAAAAATCTGATGGTTTATTGTTATTTTTTAACAGAATAGATATATCTATTCCGTTAAAAACATCAATTTAATTAATCAATCAAATAACTTAGTGTTTCTTTTAATCAATCAATCAATTAGTTTACTGTTTCTTTTAGGTGTAATAACATCCGTGCTCACTACCTATCGATGAGCGTGAACCATTTTCTTGCTAGATGCATGGATGTTATTACAACTTAGAGAACCAGAAGTAAGTAACGAAATGATTGCTCACTACATAGTATAAAACAAAGTCGCTTCCCGCTGTTTGTCCCTATGTATGCTTAGATCTTTAAAACTACGCAACGGATTTTGATGCGGTATTTATTGTCTAGTAGTAAACCTAGCGGTAATTATGAAAACATCCTTATGACAGTATAGGTAGCGGAGTTGTCTACAACAATAAAAAATAAACTTTAAAAAAAAGTAAAAACCGACTTCAAAGAAATACTAAAAGGAGTAAAATAATTACCATAATATAAAATTAACAGTTTCAGAAGTCGGTGGCTTCTATTTGCTTCAGTGTAGAGTTGCACCGACTTCTGAAACTGTTAATTTTATATTATGGTAATTATTTTACTCCTTTTAGTATTTCTTTGAAGTCGGTTTTTACTTTTTTTTAAAGTTTATTTTTTATTAAATACGTTTTAGTGTCATAATTTTAACCCCCTCCTTCATAACCCTTCTTTTTGGCTTTGACGTAGTCGGGCATAAAAAGTCCTTTCCAATGATACCTTACACGATATAATGAAAACATTCCAAAGGGGGGGAGGGGAGGACACGCACCCCCTCCTCTTTTCAAGTAGTCAGTTCCCAACAGCAAATATAAACAAAACAATATTAGTAATTTGAGAATTTTGCTTTGATCCGATGAGGAGTTCCGTTCCATATCTCTGAAGTTCATGGTCTGATCATAACAAAATTTAAATGGGACCAATCGGGAAGTATACCCTTTCGAACAAAAAAAGAATTTTTCAAATCGGTTCATAAATGACGGAGATATGAGGTAACACACATAAAAAATAAAAAAAAAAAAATAAAAAAAAAAATACAACCGAATTGAGAACCTCCTCCTTTTTGAAGTCGGTTAAAAACAACCTATAAAGAATTTGATACGTACCCTCTCGCGCCACTTGGCGAGATACTTGCTGGCGAGGTGCAGGTCTCGCAGCATTGCCGCGGGTACAGGCGGCCGCTCGGTGCGGGAGCCGGCCAACCGTCGCCACTGTGAGTGCGGCACCTTGCCAGCGAGCCACGCGGCCAGGTCCACTACCACATTGCCGGCTGTTGATGCCGCTGCGGTGCCGCTGACGGATGTCGTAATCGGTGGGGTTTCCTGTGTAAATAGAAAGTACAGTTACAATATTCTTTTCAAGTTGTACAATCGTGACTAGAAATTTAGTAACAACAGTGGCGCATGCAAGATGCCGCGTTGCAGTGTATGGAACTGCTCACATATAATATAAACAACAACACGTCACTCAATTACCGGGCCGCTGTCACGTAAACGCGGGCTAAAGGCTAGCGTCCACTAGGCTCGCCGAGTCGAGTCGAATGGAATCGCAATAGTTCGCCTCCTATACATATACAAGGTTAGTCGGAAAGGGGGTACTAATCCGAAGCCCACTTATAGCACCTATCGCTGATGACTGTTTGAAAGCAAGTGTTAAAATTTCAAAATTTCCAATAAAATGATTTTTATTTTAGTTTTTTCAAAAATTCTTCATCCCTGCTTTAGTTACAAATTCAGAAAATGGTGCTTCTAATTCGTGACCCCAAATATGATCTAAAATGTAAACACAGCTGATCATAACTAGGGATAGATAGATTTTAGAGTTTTTTTTTGAGATTTTTGAACTACTGTTTCTCTTAAACTATTGACTTTTGGGAAAAGTTGTAGAACAAAAGTTACTCATTATTATGTGTACTTGAACACCCTTTCGGATTAGTACCCCCTTTCTGACTAACCTTGTATTTACTATGACACTGCGTCGATCAGCGACGAACCGAGACGCGCCAAGTCGAACTCGCGTGTCGCTTGTCACGCGAATTTCTGTTTTAACGACTTGTGATTACGGACTATTTCGCCTCGAATCGTCTTCACGCAGAACAAATGCGACTCGACTCGATTCGATGCGTTTCCGCTGTAGTCGACGCCAGGCTTAAGAGAATACGTTGCGCTTCTTTGGCAGCATGTCGCGTGGACTGCGTGCATATGTTGCGCAGGCGACTTTATGAACAATAACACCGGATCACAGTTCCCAGCGCGTATTGAAGTTTCTACATACGTATGATAGTTTTTTTTGTTTTTAAACATACCTTAGCCCCATCCTTAGGTTGTTCTGCGTCAGCGGGCGTCGCAGAGGCGGCGGTGATCGCGGGCGGGATGGGCGCCATCAGTTGCTGCATGTAGCGGAGGCATGGCAGCGCCACCTGCTGCAGCGCGAACTGGTGCGCTGTGTGACAATTCAGGACTACTCCTCATATAGATGTTGTTGCACTTTCTCACTTCGAGACATTACTCAAATATAATTTTCGTGTAAAACCAGTGGCGTAGCTACCGTATGGCTAGGCGGGGCGGTGCACCGGGGCCCCCAAACTCGAGGGGCCCCTCGGCCTCCATGAATGACGTTCAAAAATGTTATATAATATCCTAGTTGAATAAAGAATTTTTGACTAAGTTTTTGGCTCCTAATCAACGACTTTTACGTGAAAGCGTAACAAACAAACTTTCACATTTATAACATTATTAGGAATTACGATTAAATAATTATCTGCTGCGTTATACATAATGCTTACTAGTAAATATCTTTGCTTTATTATGCCTTGCAGTGGGCGATAAGGAGCTGATGATGAAGTAGTTTTGCACCTTCAAAGTATTTAGTTTAGTTTAAATAGGGCCCCAATTTCATTTTTGCCCCAGGGCCCTTGGTTACATAGCTACGCCACAGTGTAAAGCTGATTTATTTTAAAAAAGGTAGCTTGTAACTAGTATTTTAAATATTAAGCAATGGAGTCTAGGGATTCAAATTCTTCTAAAGAATTTTATTACATGGTTATCTAATTAAATACTTACAGTTAGGCGACGATGAGTTGATGCCCGGAATAGCAGCTAAAGCTTCTGCCTTCAAAATCGTGTTTGCTGCAGGCGTTATACCGGCTACTTCAGTCAGTTGAGGGCAACACCTAATTTTGAAAACAAAATTTTGAAAAAAAAATTATTAATAAAGACGCCTGGCGGGCTAACATGCGCAGCGCGACATAATTTTAGTCGCATTATCTAAAATCTGTCATACATTGGTGCCGATTCTGTCCCCCGATACAGAACTTATCGATAAGCAGTTGTCAACCGATTGGGTATGCTATCTCGTTCCGTCTACGATTCTCGTAACGAGAGAAAAAGAGATAGCTTACCGAATCGATCGACAGCTGAATAATGGAATCGTTCTACATCAGAGGGCTGTTATGCACAAAATAAACTTAATTTAGACTATTGCCATCTTTTTCACTCTTATAAAACAAGAAAGAGATGGATAAGTTCTGTCTAATTGAACTAAAATTTTCATACAAATCTAGATGAAACGTCAGAACGTGTCGACTTTTTTAGTCGACACGTTCTGACTTCACGTTCACTGTGAAGTTCAATGCGTAAACTTCATCAGCGTCCTTTTTTTCAGTTGTCCGTTAATAAAAGATAGCAATTCTCTAATTTTAGTTTAATTGGTGAATAAGAGCTTGCTGGAAATGAAATATTATGAAAGGATTGACAATATAACAAAAAATACGTACCACACCCATAGTTTTACGATACACCGAAGTCTCGCCTCCCAACATTCAACCGAATCTTGGACTTTAACCAATGAGCCTAATAGCAGTACCAATGGGCGTACCTGGAACAATACACATACAAACTTTAAGTAATACAGCCAACTTTATGAAAACATTAACTTGTAAATTTCACCTTACTGTATTACGAATAAGGTCGAATTTATAATAATACTTACAGAGTTGTTATGGTCTTGTGAAGCGGCGTGTCCCATGAGTGAGAGGGTGATACGTTGCGATAGCAGATTGCAGAGCTGTTCGGTCGCCGGTAGATTGTCACGAGTTACCAGACAGATCAAGGCGCGTACCTCTTCTTGGCACTGAACCAACGATATTCTCTAATTAAACAAAATTAAGTAACATTTGTAAATATGGATTTATTTAAATAGAGATCGTCAGCTTAGATGACGCGCCCCTTCACCGCAATTGTGCGTATTTTTAAATTGCATGTAGGCGTAAATGGTGGGCGCATCGTTTTCGATGGAAGTTTCAAAATTAAATAATAGCTGAAAGAGATTGTATGGATCTTATTGATACACAGCACTGAATCTAAGTCTGGTGTTGACCAACATTAACTATTTTGTTATGCAACCGTTTACCTAAAAATCTAATAAATTTTTCGACTAAACGGTTGTTTAACTAGAAATTTACCCCCTTATTACCAAAGGTGATTTAAACCGAGACTAAGATAAACCCAGATTTAAAATAAACCAATCATTTTCTAACATAATATAACAAAAAGAGACGAAGCTATTTTAAAACGAGGGTTTTTCTTAGACCATCGTTTGTAATAAGGGGGTTAATGTTGGTGAACACTAGCTTAAATAAAACGAAGGAGGACCGGCCAAATTGGCTATACCATAATGACATATTGTATGATCATTATAGGGCTTGAGGACCAAGTTCCATACATTCTTGCCGGTTCTCCTTTGTATTTAATACAGTAACCAGCCAGTAGTTTTCAAAGGAAGTAATAAGATTTTTTCAGACTGTACTCGTTATGAAACGGCAAACTTGTAACAGTATAAATGCAGCATAAAATGAAAATGATTATATTTTTATCAACAAGTGAAAGTTTTGTTCTGAAGCCGAGTCTGCTGCGACCATAATATATTTGTTAGAAAGAGCCACTGACATGATTTTCTAACCATACGTCATAGTAAAAAATGTTTAGGTATTCATGTACTATCATAATAATGCATAATTTTCTTTGGCCGGCTACTTTAGTTTTTGGTCCATTTTGTCAGATGTCCTTTAGTTCACTTGTTCTTAAAGTTGATATTTGTTTATGTTTGAAAGAAATGTTAATGTATTTTCGTATTTGGCTTACGTTTTGTGTAGAACGTACTTGCGGAGTTCCACGGTGCAAGTTGTGCTGCACAAGTTCCTGCACGAGTCCGAAGCGACAGAGGCGAGTGCGGTGCTCGGCTTGTGACGCCAGCGCGCGCAACAGTGTGAGGCAATGCTCGGCGCAGGCCAATGCGCAGCCGTAACAGCCGCCGCCTGATTCTGTATACGACAATTATTATTGTAGAATTTGTTACCGTGCCCAAGAACTATTATGAGTAACAGCGGGTTATGGAGAGGCCCGTAGCAGATACAAGAATTAAAAAGTTACTACTACCTAGAATTTAAAAAGATATATGAAACGTTGCTCTCTGAACAGTGACTGGAGATCAACTTAGAGCTACATTTATGTAATGACTCTGATCACCGTTTAAAAAGCACATATTTTCGCAAGACATGGCTCTTTTAGGAAATGAAAACTTAGTACTCGATAAAAGAAAACCATATGGGTGAAGGGGAAGAATCTTCTTTCGTGTCGACTTGAACTATATGAGAATAGCTCATGCCGTGGTGAAAAGATTAGCCAGTCAGCAAGGTGTGTCGCAAGGCTGACTGTCCAGGGTGCACCGTACTTATGTATCGCCACTCATATAACTTACTCACCTTTTGTAACATCACCATCATAATTCTGCAGCAGTCCTGCGTACACCGGCAATGTATCGCCTTTCGTTAGTTCGCTCTGGGACCTATCGAACGCCACCAGTTCCTTCCTACAAACGAAACATCTTAAATTAGTAATAGTTGGTTGAAACTACAGATATTAAGTTAAATAGATAACGCAATTTCACCTAGTTTGCTCGCCACTTACTTGCACGCTTGGGACACATTGGTATTGTCTGCAGGTATTTGTTAAAAATCTGGGTGTTTATGTATCTTCCAGGTGAGATCTTTGTTAATAAATGAACAATGTGTTAAAAAAACAACTGTTTACTAACCTGCAGGCAAGGACCTTCTGTATAATCTTAGACAGGTCTTCAAAGTGTCCCTTGCTATCCACACAGTACTTATGAGCAAGAGTTTGTATGACGCGGTTGATTTGAGCGCCGCTGAATGATGTGTTGCTTGCATTACTGTTCTCGTCACCAGTACGACCTTCAAGACGATGTTCGCTGATCTTGTGGAGTAGGGACTGCGGAGAAATATTATTATCAACATCTTGTGACGAAGCAGCAGACGCCACTCAGTGTGAATGAATGATTTTCAACTAGACTAGAGGACAATGGCGCGAGCACGAGAAGACTTGGGATTCCACAGCCTAAGAATAAGCATTGAATTATGGTATAACCACAATACAAAGCGCTATAGGACCATTAATTTTAAGGTTGGTTTGGGCACTTTGTAATAGCAGACCCAGGCGACGATTGTGAGACAAGATTGACGCTTTAAGAAAGAAATGAAATGCAAAACTCAAACTCAAACTCAAAACTCGTTTATTCAAAGTAGACTAGTATTACTTAGTTCTTTTTGAACGTCACATTTTGGTAGTTACATTTGACTGCACCCCCAAAGCTCCCACCCTTCACCGCTTCCTAGTGTTTATGCTGTGAAGAAGAAACGGCGCAACAAACTCCCCAGCAACACAGTTCAGTCTGTCAAGTGAATAATTAAATGAGTCTATACACAAAAAAGTAAAATATTAATTACATTGATTAAATTATGCAAGTTGATGATGGTAAACAAAATATTTACCTAGAACAATTCTGGATGAATTGAAAACAAAAGTAAAAGTATCTAAATATAGATAATTCAACATAACATAAACATACAATTATATACCTACACTCAATATATATAGACTCTATATATTCCAATACATTATTATTACTACAGTTAATGTGAGAATAATGTAGGTCAATGTCAGTAGTACAAGAATAACAATGAGAAATTGCCTTAATGTTGTCATAGCATGTAAGAGCTGACCAGTCCCGACAGACAGCACCCGTTCACGAGCATGACGAGCGCATCAGCATCGCTTAACTCAACCATATTGTAGGGAACTTAACAACCCAATACACAACGCCACCGTCAGCAGGACATTTTAGTGAGCATGACAGCCTCAACTGCCAGACAACAGTCAGGTTTATGTAGGAATACACAAAAAAAAAACATACTAAGCATGACAATAATGGCTACATGATACTCACATTTTACATTTTGTAATTATTACAATTGTTAATAGCTTGATGCCATGGGCATTACTAAAAAGAAAACTGATACTACCTATATCAGAATCAAAGAATAAAAGATATATAAAATTATAATACAATATATAATGAGTAGGTAAAAAAAAAAGATACCTACAGTTAGATGTTAAAAATTAAAAATTTAAGGACCTACGCATGAAGGATTAAACAGACAATTAAGGAGTGCCAGTGGGTCGCAGTGTGCAGTTGGGAATCGTATTCCAGACATTTTTATCTTCAATGTACTGGTTTATATTGTAATATGCTCTTGACATTAAGACACGCTTTACCAAAGACTTGAATTTCATATAAGGCAATTCAGTAATACAAGATGGAATTTTATTATAGAACCTAATACTATTCCCCAAAAAAGACTTACTAGTCTTGCAAAGTCTAAAACCAGGAACTACAAGTTTATGCTTATTTCGAGTATTCAAGCTGTGTGTATCACTTTTCTTACTGTAACTCGCTATGTTTTTACGGACGTACAGGATATTTTGGTAAATGTACAAAGATGGTAAAGTAAGTATATTGATCTCCTTAAATCGTTCACGAAGAGACTCTCGAGAGCTTAAGTTATAAATAGCTCGGACTGCTCTTTTTTGCAATATGAAAAGTGTCTCGACATCAGCAGCTGACCCCCACAGTAAAATGCCGTGAGACATAATACTGTGAAAGTACGCAAAATACACCATCCTAGCCGTAGTCACATCAGTAAGCTGTCTTATTCTCCTAACAGCAAAAGCGGCAGAACTGAGTTTACCCGCAGTAGCCTCTATATGAGGCCCCCATTGTAGTTTAGGGTCTATTGTAATCCCTAAAAAGACTGTTGAGGGAACAAGATCTAACCTTTTCCCGCCCAGACTTACATTTGCGTTAATAGGAGCTACATTTGGTAATGAAAATTTAATGCATTTGGTTTTCTTAGCATTTAAAAGAAGATTGTTGGCAGAAAACCAATTCGAGATTGAATTTAGTGTGTTATTAGGTTCTATAAGATCCCTGTCCTTTCTATTTACTTTAAATATTAATGATGTATCATCAGCGAAAAGAACTATATTTGACAGATTATTGTCTTTCATCATAAATGGAAGGTCATTAATATATACTAGAAACAAGAATGGGCCAAGAATTGATCCTTGGGGTACTCCAATTCTGACTCGCGAGCCTGTAGAGATGACATTATCAACAGCCACCCTTTGTTCCCGATTTGACAAATAGGAAGTCACAAGATCGATGGATCTACCTCGGATTCCGTAGTACTGCAGTTTCAGGGTAAGTGTGCGGTGATCCACACAGTCAAATGCCTTAGAAAGGTCACAGAACACACCCAGAGCATCCTGTTCCCCCTCCCAGGCCCCTAATATGGTTTTAATTAGAGTGGATCCAGCATCCTCCGTAGATCGTCCTCTTGTGAAGCCAAACTGTTTGTCGTGTAATATTCTATGTGTGTTAAAATGTGTAAGCATTTGATTTAAAATTAGCTTTTCAAAAATTTTGCTTAAGGCTGGTAGTATGGATATCGGTCTATAGTTAGACGCGTTATTTGAGCAACCTGCTTTGAAAATGGGTATGATTTTACTGGTTTTCATGAGATCGGGAAATATGCCGTCAATAATACAAGAGTTAAAGATCTCTGCCAGCATTGGGGCGATCTTAGTAATTATTGCCGCCACGGCTTTCGTTGACAAACCCCAAAGGTCTTCTGTTTTTTTTATTGTAATAGTTTTAAAAGTTTTTAATATGTCAGTGTGGGTTACAAATTCGAACTTGAAGTTAGGTACTCGTAAATCTACATTTTCTTTCAAAAAATGTTCTGCTGCTACTGGTGACGATGGAAGATATTTTGTAGTCTCTAAAGGAATATTAATAAAGAAATTATCTAAGAAATTAGCGACTACAGTCCTGTCTGAAACCAGTTCGTCATTAATTTTTAAACTAATAGTGTTGTCACTAAACCCACGATTGCCAGTTTCAGTATTTATTATTTTCCACGTGGCTTTTATTTTATTATCCGATTTCTTTATTTGATCACTAATGTAAGTAGCTTTTGCCTGTATACAAACTTTTTTGAAAAGTTTAGAGTAATTCCTAACATAATCATGAAAGTCTACATTGGGTGTATACGATTTTTTATCATATAATTCGTATAAGACATTCCTACTTCGTCTTATACCCTTTGTTGCCCAGGTACTAAATCTAATTTTATTTGTTATAGTAACATTTTTTATTTTACACGCCTTTTGAAATTCATTATTTATGGCGTTAAATAATGTGACATACATTTCATTGGGGTTGTCCGGATATGATTTGATTGTATTTAATTCATATTCTAAATTTTTACTAAACTCTTCTAGACATTTAATTGTTAGAGGCCTACATTTAATTATTTTTTTATTTTTGATTGCATGGCCATTCAATTTCACTAACTGACATTTATGGTCAGAACGGATTCCACTAATGAGGCACTTGTCTAGTATTTTAAAGTTTGTTACAACATTATCAATACAGGTGGCTGAAGTAGGTGTCACTCTAGTCGGCTCAGCGAACATACACTTCAAGTTAAATGATTTAAATAAGGATAAGAAGTTATGTTTATCAGTCGTGTCTAGTAGAATGTCGACATTAAAATCTCCACATACTAATAATTTCTTGTTTATTTTTATTTTACGAAGAGCATCTTCCATTGTTAGTAAAAATTGGGAGGTACTTGACGATGGAGGCCTATAAACACATAAAATAACATATCCTTCCGTTTCTGCACACGCAAGCTCACATACTCGTTCAACAGAGAGATTACAGATATCTAAACGCTGTTTATACTTTAAGTGATTTCTTATTAAAATTAAAGTCCCCCCACCCACAGCTGATACTCTATTGAACGAACTGGCCATCTTAAAATTTGCTACACTAAACGACATTGTATTAGCTTTCAGCCACGTCTCTGTAAAGCATAAAATATCTACATTATAATTTTCAGCAAATAACTCAACATCTAAAATTTTGCCGGAGAAGCGGTTTATGTTCTGATGTGTCAATATTAAATAATGACTATCGCTCTCTGTTGTCGGACAACTTAGTTTAAATTATTATGCTGAGTGACCACATCATCGTTAGTACTAATACTAACTATACTGGACATAGAGGCAAACTTCGTCATACTATTTATGACTGTGTTAAAATTAAATACCAACAACATAGCAATATGTTGCCTAAGTTTCCTAGGGAGATAAACAGAATCCCCGTTCAGTTTAAGTTTACCAACAAAAGCATTGGTGTCAAAAAACATAAACTTGTCACTATGGTGACTTACTAAAAAGTGCATATGCATATTTAGCGCGTGAACGTATTTATTTTGTCTGTCTGACAAATGCTCAAGATATGGAAATGCACAAAGTATTATTTTGTTACATTGTAAATTTAACATTAAGGCAACACTATCGGTGATGTCTTTCTTTTTTACATTTAAACTACTTCCTATAAGTAAAGCTACATTTGTATCAGAGTTGAATGTATTTGAAGAGAGTGATGTTATTATTTGCCTGTAAGATGACCCAGGCATACAATTATTTTGAGAGGAATGCTCCAGGCTGTTGCTTAGCAATTCCCCAAAGCCTTTGCCTATGCTATCTGAGTACATAATAGAATTGTGATTCTGACAGATATTAGTCCTACTTATGCTATAATTGATGTCAACTGTCTGGGATAAGTTCAAAGATTCATTGCCACAGACATTCCCAGCCTGAGGTGGGTCCTCCAACATCACAGGTGGGGATCTATCACATTGTGGCTTGCTCATACACTTACATAGGTTACTTTTATTCAATGAATCTGTTCTGTCTGCATTATGTGTACACATGTCGACTAATTTGTTTGCAGCAAGGATATGTTCCCCAATTTGCTTTTGTGAGGACACATATTTATTGTAGACAGAGCTAAGCGACTCTTCTAAGGTATTAATGTCAGTCAAAGGAACAAAGGCTAAAGATACTTACAATGCGTTCAATCTACGAAGACGCGCCCTACTCCTTTTTATGGTCGGTGTTCGCGTGGTGCGTATGCACAGTTTTCTTATTATTATCTTATATTAGTGTATGTATGTACACATCTAAGGCTTAAAACGCACAAGCGGCCAGCTGCCCCAGCCCCAGAACAACCGGAGCGGTTGACGGCTGGCCGCAAATCAGTGCGTCGATATCATGCATAATCGATGAGCATCGCGGCCAGCCGGTAGTGCGTTTTAACCCTAACTATTGTGTGGCGAATGTGGCGATAGAACTAAAACAATAGCAATTTATAATGCACACTTTTACACTGTAGCGATTTAGACAAAGAGTGGGGCGCGTCTTCGTGGATTGAAATATCTATAGGTGTTTGTTAATCTTACCTCTAGCACAGGCTTGTTAGCCGTCAGCTGTCTGTACACGCGGTCTGCCTTGTCCAGTAATGCGCCTATAGTTTGCACCATCTTCTTGCGTTCCTCATCATTCTCAATAGTATCGACGGCGCAGCAAGGTCGCGCAGTTAATGTGTAGTCGAACTTAGCGTACTTGCAGAAACCGCAAGCGTGGCATAGGAAGGGATCTTTCTCGTCGTAGTTGATGGCACTGAGGTAAAATTATCATATTGTAAAGTTGAAAGTAGAATCTTTTATACAGTAACTAAAATAACAGAGGGCGTTCCCTTACACCCGTATCTACATCATGAATAAATGAAAATGCAAAAATAAGCAAAAAATATACGGAACAATTAAAATAAATGAAAAACAATTCGGAACGGCCTGTTTAAAACCGAAATAGTAGCGTAGATGGGTTAAATGCGATATTGCCGTGTTTTCCACATTGACAGACAAGTGCGCATGTACGGTCGCGGACTCGAAATGTTTATGAGATTTCAAATTCGATTCCTTCTCACACTGAGCGCAATAAGGTTTAAGATGTCATATTAACTTATGTCATATGGAATTTATGAAAAAGTAATGTGGAAACAATTATTAGACCTTAGGGTGGTAAACATTTCAAGTCCCCGACTCTACAGTAAGCGTTGCTTTTACGTATCATTTTTTATTTTTTGTTGTGGTAGGGAATACTTTTTTTTTATTCACTCTATAATATTACTGGTTATCGGGAACGCCTTTCGCTAGTTAACATGCTGTATAGACAAATGAATGGAGAAAAGATTTTTGTTTTACGTACCGACACTTGTGACATTGGAAGACGTTCTCTCCGCAGTTAGCGCACACGCCAGGGTTGGCGGGAACGGATTGAGAGCAACGTGGGCATTGTAGAGATTCACCTACGATAAACCATAATCATATTAGAATCTAACTCTTTACATAACCTAAGATTTTTTGCAAAGCAAATAGGACAAACATTTTCTTCTCTTTTTACTTGTGTCTTTTGACATTTTGTAGGCCCACAATTAGGCTAAGCGTTTGGTGTGACGCAGGTGCACGCAGCACAGGGCAGAGCAGATTTTGTAATGCATGAACGTACTAAGAGCTGCGTATGCTGCGGCGCAGACGCGTGCGACGCAGACATGCGTCTGTACTGCCCTGCGCCTCGTTATAGTGCCGGCACAGATTTCTGCGCGACGCGTGCATGTCGACATGTGTTTTTTACCGCTAATTCGAATTTTATTGCAATAACAGAACATTTAATTGAATTAGTGCGTTATGCACCTTATTTGTATGATACTAATCATCCAGAATATTAAAAAAAACGTTCGTCAACTCGAACGCGTCTATTCTTTGTACTAGTTAAAACTCGAATGTGTCTTCGAGCTGCGGCGCAGCATGCGGTCGTGGCCTACGTCTGCCTCGCCTGCCCTGCCCTGCAAAATCTGTACTGTATTGTGCTGCGTCACCTGCATCCCAGCATACGCTTAGCCTCACAGTGCGTTCAATCTAGGAAGACGTGCCCCGCTCGTTTTTGTGAGAAACAGCTCAGTGGTGCCTATGCCCATATCTCTTAATTATTATCTTATATTAGCGTGCGTATGCACACATCTAACTATGGTGCGGCGATAGAACTATCACACTAGCAATTTATAATGCACACTTTTGCACTATACCGATTTAAACATAAATTGGGCGCGTCTTCGTGGATTGAACTGTCTGTAGTGTTCTAATAATTATCTACATTACAGTTGATATTTGTTACGTACCGGTAGCCTGTTGGTTCTCGTAGAAGTCTGCGTACTCCATCATGAGGTTGCACGCGACTATCGGCAGAGGGAAGTCCACGCGCACTTCTGATTGACCTGACTGGAGCTGGACGCGTTTTGCTTTGTGCCACATTCCTGTACAAATGTTATTGTTATTGAGATATATATATTGAAGTCTAGGATTTTGCAATATAAAATTAATGGTATTCATAGAGTAGAAAATAAAACTGTAGGTATCGATGTTACTCGTCCCAGCCCGCTCGGTCAAAGCTGTTGATATACCAGGCGATAGGCTCATTGATATTTCTAGCAAGGTACATATTATTATGGCGAGGCGTAAGCTGAACTTTGCATTTGTGTGAGTGCACATAGAATCGATTGCCAAAAAGTAGTATAAACCGATTTAAACCAAGCAAAGGACGCATCTGCATTCGTTCTCACACAAATGCAAAGCTCGGCTTAGGCCTCGCGGACGGTATATTTAATGATAAGTTTTAGAGCGGAAGTACTTAAATTCTATTTGAAAATAACATCAGATGAACCAAAGAAGGCATGACAAAAGTTACTTCTAACATCTGCCCCTCGATTCAGAACCTGTTATCGAACGATTCGGTTTGTTATCTCGTTTCGTCTGCGAATCTGACTTATTGAATCTTTCTGAATCAGGGGGCTGATTCGAGAGTTACATTTTTATTACAACATTTATTCGTACTAAAAAAGTTTTACTATTAATGTGGAAGGGGAACAGTGGTTGTAAGAGTAGAGGAAGACTAAAGAAATGATGGATGGATAGTTTGAAAGATGGTATGGCTAGAAACGGGGTCCTTACTGATACCACAGCTAATAGAGATGTATAAAAGAAAAAGACATGTTGCGCCGACCCAAATAAGTTGGGATAAGGGCAGGAGTCCTCCAGCCGGGGGTTGCGGAAGTATCGTAAGTTCCCGCGACCCCCGGTGCACGTGTGAGATGGAACACCGGGGTGGTTTTAGTCAGTAAGAGTCTGACAGACCCCTCCACCCAACCCAGGGCGGAGGACATCAATGAGGATTTCCACGACGCAAAAAAAAAGGAATAAAATTGGCAGGACTCCTCAAACCAGCAACCAGCATCAGGAGTCTCAACACGCACCAGGCTAGCGTGGTGGACTAAGGCCGAAACGCTTCTCATTCTGAGAAGAGGCTAGTGCCCAACAGTGGGACAATAATGTGCTGATTATGAAGATGATGATGAAGGGCAGGAAACAAATTTCACTCACCCGGTCTATTCTTCAGCTCTTGCACGGCTTGCACAGTTCTGTTATTATAATAGAAGTTAATAGTCCGCACCATCTTGCTCCTCTTAATGTCGCTGATACGAAGGTTGATGCGGCTTATCATATGACTGTTCACCAGCTTCACGATCTGAGTGGTCGTCGTGAACTTCGAGTCGATCTGCGTGCGGTAGTGGATTTAGGTCTTATTTAGATGGGTTAAGGTTTATAATTGTATGTTAACACGGATCTTTTTGTGAACACAAAACATAGAAGAACATATAAAACTATTTTTACATAATATACCTTGCATGTCGTTGACAGCCACTTTTATGCACAATAATTGAGAAGCGAAGCAAAGTTACAGAGTTACAAAGCAATATAATCAATTTGAGCAAACAAGTGCAATCTAAACCAACCTTTATGGTGGGTAGTTTGATGGTTGCCATGGCGACCTCGGGGTTATTACACACGAGACACGGCTCGGACTCGAGATAGTAACCGTCAAGTTCTACATAAGAACCAAGTGCAGCGTATAACGCTGCGTTGCCGTGAGACGAGAGTAGCTGGTTCTGGTTGCGGAGTAAATCTACTGCGCTGCCTACGTATTTCTGTTTAGAGAAAAAACAAAAGTTATTCAATGGCGGATTCAGGATTTTTTTGGGAGGGGGAGGCACACTAGGGTTAGACTGGCAAGGAATGTCATCATAAGCTGTTAGAACTTAGTGTATTTGTATGGTCGGTGTCACCCGTTTGGGTGAGGGAAGGGCGTGCCTCTCATTAAATCCACTCTTGGAGTTATTATAAAGTCTGAAAAGTTAATTACCAGCTCCTGATGAAGAGTATAACAAGAACATAATCAAGAGAGAACAAAGGAGCACTTTGCATTTTTAACAACATGATAGCTGTTTAGTAAATTGCATTGATCAGTCTACTTATAACATAGCTATATTATTTTGATATTTTTACCTCAGTATCAATATTGGGTGTCTTGAGCGTGAAGTACCCGAGCAGGTCAACAAATTGTGCGGCCTTGCGTCCGTACTGTGGCAGAGTTGGCCAGATGCCCCACAGGAGCGACACCAACGATGCTTGGTCGGCTGGGCAGGAGTTGCTAAACAAGTAAAAAAAGATTTTAAGCTCGGAAATTGTTTAAATCGTTAGTAGAATGAATGAGGCGTTGTGTTCCTTCAACAAAAAAGGACGTCGTTCGGACTACCGGGTTGTGTGTATGTATGTAGCAAACTTACTTGTAAATAGCAAGTAGCAGAGCATGCGCTTGCCAGCGCACAGCCGTTGAGTTGGTTTCCAATAGGAATGCTTTCACGAACATTCTCAATTCTTCTTGAGATACCTGAAGCAATGGTATTGATTAAATATTTTTTGCAAATAACCTTTTTATCACCGAAAATATGCTCTAGAAAGGAAATTTGGAGGCGGCCCGCATAGGGCAATTCGCCACAGATGGCCTCTACTCCGAAAAACGAACGTCGTAGTTTCGGACCGAAGTGAAATAACGACTAACATCGAACTTATAAATATAAGATCATATTATTGTCAAACAACGAACTACTAGATGTCAATAAGCATTTGGGAGTAACTGTTCGGAAGACAAAATGTCAAATGTCAAATCGCAAAAATCGAACCGACCGGGCGACCGTCGGATCAGAAACACTTTCGTTGTCGGAGAACATGCAATCCGTTAGACGAAACTTCGTAGTTCGATTTTCGGAGTAGGGCCTACTCTGAACTATGAGTCAGACTTCCCCGATCGATCGGACCCCCAGATAAATGACGGCAAGTGAATCTATTTCTCTATACCTGTTTCAAGATCTGTTGGACGAGTGGACCAACTCTTTGTTCCTGGAACTTAGATCCATCAGACGCAAAAGCGTCATTTTCAGCACTGCGTTCGCGATCAGGCCAGTCAGCGGAGTTCTGTAACAAAGACTTATATTTTAACGAAACCAAAGCAATCTATTACAAATAAGTGGGCGGTTTTTATCGACATGCTTGTGATTGATGGACACACGCATAATCATCATCATCTGCCTAGCCTTTTCCCAACTATGTTGGGGTCGGCTTCCAGTCGAACCGGATGCAGCTGAATATCAGTATTTTACATGGATCGACTGCCTATCAGACCTCCACAACCCAGTAACTGGGTAATACGATACTCTTGGTAAAACTGGTTGTCAGACTTTCTGGCTTCTGACCAACAGTAACGACTGTCAAAGATCTACAAATAACAGCCGGGACCAACGGCTTTACGTGCTTTCCGAGGCACGGAGGAAACTCGCTATGGTAAATGGTCACCCATCCACAGACCAACCTCGGCAAGCGTGGCTTAACCCGGAAGATCGGTCTATGCGGCTGTAATTATTTAGCCACGAGCTCCTCTACACACACGCATAATAATATGGAGTAATGGATTGAGTACCTTGTTTTCGGCTCGTTGATGGTGCGGCGGCGCACATAGCGCAGCCTGCAGCAGTTGCAGCACCGTGGGCGCAACGTGCGGGTGTACTCGTCGCGCCACCGTCACTAACCACGCGAGCGCCTCGCGTCGCTCTGTGGCGCACGTGTGCTGCCAGTTACCGGTGCGGGCGCTCACTATCTCCGCGCAAGCCTGGGGGATACACATGATTTAATAACACGTAATTAACAACAAATAGTAGGGCCACAGTTGTGCATAAAAGCAACAATAAAAATAAAAAAAGCTGGCTCGCTTTTTCATACTGCAATAAAACAAAGCTTTGGAAACTATTCGTTTCAACTTTGCCTACCTTCAAATGGTCCATCAGTTGTACTAGCTTGTCATAGGCGGGATCAGTAGCTAGCAATGCACGAGCCGCGTTCAGGTGTGTGTCGAGTGCGTGTACGTCGCGCAGTTGACGGTATCGCTCGCGAGTGCCGCAGAGCAGAAGTAAGAGTTTCCGAACTTGTTTCCTATGATAAAAACAAATCAATTTAGTATTAGCCTATGTTATAAGCGATACATGATGAGAGCTCCATTTCATCATCATCCTTCAGCCGAAAGACCTCCCCCAAGCATCACCACATCGACCGGTCCTGTGCTTCTGGTATCCAGCGGATTCCCACGATCTTCACCAGGTTATCTGTCCACGTTATAAGGGGCCTACCCGTGCTGCACTTCCGGTACGAGGTCGCCAGTCCAGACCATTTCGACCCCATTGACCATCCCTTTTGCGAGCAATGTGCTCCGCCCACTGTCACTTAAGTTTGACAATTCTTCGGGCTATATCAGTTACCTTGGTTCTCCTGCGGATCTCATCATTTCTGATATGATCACAGCTCCATTTAGGTTACCGATCATTCAGGAACTAATCAGAACGATAGGTTTAAACGTGTGTTAGCATAATTCCTATAACTTGCACTGCTTATCAACTTATCGACTATTTCATTATGCATACCTGAGCGGCGTCTGCTGGTTCATCATGTATTCACACAGTAGCGTGCGCCAGCGCTGGTCGAAGTGCGCTGGGTCGCAGTGTTTGTGGATCTGGCACGGCAGACGTAACGCCATCTCCATTAGCAGTTGAGGATAGTTGTCAAACACGTCCAAAGCGTGACCTGGTAGGAGGAAATAAGATTTTGATTATGAAATCAACAAAAATGTATTGCCATTCAATTTTCAATTTGTTTTAAGCTGCATTATTCTCACACTACTGTTATGGAATTGTCATGATGTACTGTTTTAAAAAGAGTATTCATGGAGTTTCTTGTCAGCTCTTTCCATAGAAGCTTCCTTTTTGAACCGTGCACCTAGTTTTGACGCTTTGAAAGTGCCTGAAATTTGGTCTATTTGAAATAAAAAACTTTGACTTTGAAAAAACAATAAGGAAAGTGACCATTAGTTCTCAGGTATGCAGTTAGTTCCAAGATATATTAAAAATTTCAATTGAGTAAAATCAAATAAACTTACTCTTGACGTATTCCTTGACGAAGAACGGCTGCATATCAGGCAAAGGCTGTGGCGGTTGTGGTTTTAATAACGTCTGGCCTGTAGATGCTGCTCCAGAAGCTAGAACAACAAAGGCAATTTATAATACACAATTTGCATAATTGTAATTAGTTATTAGCTTTTTCTGAGTATAGACTCAATTTATTCGCTTGACAGACAGTCTCTGTGTTGCGCCATTTCTTCTTCACAGCTTCAACACTAGGAAGCAGTGAAGGGTGGGCGCTTTTGGAGGCTGTCTTTTGTAACATTGACGTTCAAAAAGAACGAAGTAATTCTAGTCTTTTTTTGATAAATGAGTTTTGAAGTAACATATTATTATTATTGAGAATTTACAAAATCCTGAATATTGGAATAGAGATTTTAGAACGTTGGTATTGTGTTTTCGAACAATGTCAAAAAACTGTGATCTCAATCAACTCGATGCAATACCTCTTTGACTATTCATTGCAGCGATCACCGAGAGGTGTACGATTGCATAAAACCTCGTAAAAAAGTATAGTTATGGAATCTTACTAGAAGTTTTCTCTTTCCAGAAGGGCAGCAACGCTGACAGCACTCGGAAACAGTGCGCGGGAGCACCGGCACGCACCAGCGCAGCCGCCGCCAAGCGCGACACGTGCGCTGCGCATGCGCCGCCTGTCACCTCCGCGCGCGGCACCGGTCCGCCTGAAGCAGATGTCTTCCAGCGAGCCATCAGGACACCTGGTAGTTAACGATACAGGTTAAATATTAACTTGTTTAATGCAACATATTACTTCATATTCTGTAAAGTAGCGCGTAGTTTGCATGTTATAGCTTGCTTATAGGAAAAGTTTTGCGAGCGACGCAGCGATGATATCTTTATACAGAGTACGAAACTGGTTCTAAATTTTAATTCAAGATAAAATCGATGATATACAACAATGTTGTCTGACATTGATCTAAATAAACGTGGCGAAATAGAAAACTAACATGAAATGGATATATTTGACGGGTTTTTTAATCTTCCTTCACAAGCAGCGCCGCCATCTACGTTCATTTAGAGCCATGTCGCATAAAAAATCACTTACTGAGCAGCCTCATGATGACCAGCTGCAGCTCCCTCCTATTAGTCCTCTCATGTATGGGCGGCGGGGTCTCCTCCCCGTGCATATCCAACTCGGACACCAGTAGTTCCAACCGCATGATAGCCAGTTGTAACTCCCGTCTGTCTGTACGTTCTTCAGAGTTCTCTTCACTCTGTATGTCCAGCTCTGACACTAATAGTTCAAGTAATCGGTCCAAAACTGTGCGGTCGCCTTCCACGCTTGAGTCAAGGTCACCGGCGAGCATGAGGACCACCTATCAAAGGAAATTATTACGTCATTGAATGGAATTATAGGACGATAAAACAAGCGAGCCACCCCCCGTCATAATGCAGGCTTGGTCCGGCGACTCACTTAATGGTTGGCTTAGGCTCAGGACGCGTTTCTGCGACACGGTAATGTCGCAAAAGGAGGATGCGGAAAGGGTGAGGGAGATCACCTCCACTCACCCGGCCCGCAGCAGACGCATCGGGCGTCGGCGGAGGGCGGACAACACCCTCTTCCAGCCCCCCTAAATGGGTCCAGCGGCGACGGACTTGGGGAAGTCTGTCGCCCCCCACACATCAGGACCCGAGGCGGCGGCGCGAAATGTTCCAAGCGCGCCCCTCTTAGACGGCGCGGGGGGAGTCTAACACCTCACTCCCCCCGCTAACCCGAGGAGGCCCGCTGCGGCGGGCCGGCACCAGCCGGGGGTTGCGGAAGTGTCGTAAGTTCCCGCGACCCTCGGCGCAGGTGTGAGATGGAACACCGGGGTGGTTTTAGTCAGTAAGAGTCTGACAGACCCCTCCGCCCACCCCAGGGCGGAGGACATCCATGAGGATTTCCACCCCGAGAAAAAAAAAAAAAGGCTCAGCACGCGTAATTTACGTCGTTACGCCGAGCGTAATAGGGCCTAGAAGTTTCGTGCGCGCGCATTACTGCGCTAGATACGCGAAGCAAGATACGCTAAGTGTGTTTAGACGCTTGTTATTATTTTATGGAGCTATTATTTTGATGAGGAACTGTAAATAATTGATCTAAGTTAATTACTCAAAATATGGTTTGCCAAGACACAAAACCTGTACAGCCAGCTAGAATAAGATGTAACACTTCGCGAAAATAAAGAATATAAGAAGTAGTGATTGAAATGGTTTAATATTGTACACACACAACATTTGTGCAAATACATAAGAATAATTAGATATTTAATATTTTAAGTTTCCTTTTACTACTTCATCTTCTGACCGTACAAGACAGTTACTTAAAGAACGGCATTGAATATAGTGGATTTACGTTCTGCCTTTCGCTTACAGATAACGTGCATGAGCGAGCTGCAAACAACGACAACATTAGGACCGCCGCCATTTTAAATCCCACTCTTTACGCAATCAGGTTTACATGTGAGGGTTATGGTTTGTTTATAAACATAAGAGTTTTTAACGACAAACAAAGAAACAATGATATTCTGTTTAAAAAAGTTGTTAAAGAAACTATAGTTATAATCACCTGTACGAAGGGTATAGCTCTGACTCCCGGCAGGTATCTCAGAGAAGGCAGTGCGTCCAAAGCGGCTGACAGTAGGGACAAACGTAACGCGTGCAACTTGCGCGTCTCGCTCTCTGCTTCCATAGTACGGGATGTGGAGGCCACTGGCTGGCTGGATGATGTCGAGGGGCCAGCTAACAACGGTAATTTGGTGGTCAGTTTATTGGTAACATTTCAGCATAAAGGTAAGACCGCACTAGGCCTAATGCACTGCAGCGGAGTGGCCAAATATTGTTTATGTGAAATTGTATGAGCTAGAGCGCACTATGTGGCAGAGAAACTGCGCGGCGCAGCACTGCAATTTCATATAAATAATATTTGGCCTGGACATGCAGCGTTGCTCCTCTGCAGTACAACCCCTTGATTCAGAACGATTCTATCACTTTTTCTCTCGTTACGAGAATCGTAGACGGAACGAGATAACAAATCGAATCGATCGACAACTGCTTAGTTCTGAATCGGGGATTCCGCCAAGTGCGGTCTTATGTACCGTTTTCTTTTAATATGTCAAAAAAAAATGTAATCACGTCAAACAAAGACACAAATAAAAAAAAGCATGAACTAGATACATAGTTCATTTAGTTTAGCTCTCAACTAAAACTAGTGCAAGTTTTAATATTAACAACAAATGCAAATGGAGTTTAAAAGCACATTCAATTAAAAAATACAGAAAGAAAGCAATGATAAAAATTAAACTATAGAATCATGACACAAAATGAAGCACACAGGCCTATAAAACAGGGAAAATCTCAAAGAGCCTCTGGACCTCAATTTTAACGCCAGATAACCATCCAGATATTTTAGACGTATTTTATAATAATAAATAAAAATAAAAATGTTTATTTCTTTTAGAGGAGCTCGTGGCTAATTAATTACAGCCGCATAGACCGATCTTCCGGGTTAAGCCACGCTTGCCGAGGTTGGTCTGTGGATGGGTGACCATTTACCATAGCGAGTTTCCTCCGTGCCTCGGAAAGCACGTAAAAGCCGTTGGTCCCGGCTGTCATTTGTAGATCTTTGACAGTCGTTACTGTTGGTCAGAAGCCAGAAAGTCTGACAACCAGTCTTACCAAGAGTATCGTATTACCCAGTTACTGGGTTGTGGAGGTCTGATAGGCAGTCGCTCCATGTAAAATACTGATATTCAGCTGCATCCGGTTCGACTGGAAGCCGACCCCAACATAGTTGGGAAAAGGCTAGGCAGATGATGAAAAATGTTTATTTCTTCACATAAGGATACATTAGGTTTGGAGTCACCTTTTAAGCAAAGATTTGCTTGTATTAGGTGGTTCCGCTCCTCCAGTTTACATTCATTCTACAGATGTGTGAACATTTTACAATTATTGACCCACACCATGCAAGCCTTATAAATAACATAGTAACATCACAGTGTAACTATCTACTCCATATAGTAGTTCAACGACAGTTTGACATGGCCAGTTTTTGAAGACAGTGCGGAAGAGTGCTTACATAAAGAAGCGGGTTCCCGGTACAGACAAGTCAGTATCGATCGGTGCGGGTAAAATAGCCCCGTGTTAGAGCCTTTTCATTGTCATGCGTGTTTGCGCCTGCGTGCAGGCCAGGCACGCATGCTAGTTGCGGGCCGCACGCTGAGCAGATTATTTTCGCCTCGCCGCCACAGTATTGTGCGTGTCGCCAGAAAGAGAACTCGTGTCAAAATGAATGAATTAATTTTCATATTGATCATACAACGTGCGTGCGACCCGCTTGACAGTAAAAACAAGACTGACTGTCAAGGTTCGCCACACGCACACGGGCGGCACGCATCCGTGCGAGTCACCCGCGATCCGGCCGTGTGCCGCGTGCGTGTGGCGCGCATGACAATAATAACATGTATGATACGATAGTTTGCGGGCAGCACGCATGCGTAGCTGGCCAGCACAAGGGCGCAAACACGCATGACAATGAAAAGGCCCTTATCTTCACTTACCCATAAAGAAACAGGTTGATTGAAATACAATAGGTACTAATAGTCTGCACCGACAAGTCGGGACCGGAAAACCTGTTTCTTTATTTAAGCACCCGAACTGTTTTTGACAGTTTCGAAAGCAGCTCGGAACATCACGACCCCACGTTAGAAGACTGTATGGAGTAGCTAGACTGTGGTCATGTACAGTTAGTATAAAAAACTATTGACAATACTGTATTAGTTTACTAGCCTGTGATAGCAACAGGCGCTGCGATGATATTGGAGGCCGGCATCGTCCCAGCGGACGGAGCCGACACCATTTCTCCTAGAACATTCCGTACCGTTGTAACGCACATACATATTATCTATTACATTTAATGGTTGCCCCAAACGATCCCTCAAGATATAAGCACTGTAGCTCATGCAGGCCGATCTTGACATAAATAGAAGCACCCATATCAAGCATTTGCAAGGGTAGTTGACTTTAAAAAATGACCAAAAATTATATATTATTTCAAATTTGGTGTACTAGAGACAGGCTCGTTGAAAGAAAAAATAAAAGAAATCGACCAAAAAATGGAAGCGGGCAGACTTCAAGTTTTTGGAGGGAGAATTTTCTGTCTTTGCCGCATGAGCCGGACATTATATGGCGTGAAGCATCTTTCAATAGCGCGGTCTCCGTTTTGTGAACAATTTTAAATCGCTTGTATTTTATTAAATATTTCATTGGTTTTTTTACTGTTGCCTGCTTTTTGTAAGTTTCGACACAATCAACATCATCACCATCCTCAGCCTGTATCAACACAATGTTGGGTATAAGCCTCCTCTCTCTTGTGCCAATCTTCTCTGGTCTACGCCAATCGCATACAGGTATTTTCTGCGATAGCTGAAATATCGTCGACCTCTCCCAATATTCATATATTTCGACGTATAAAAATGTCAACTACCCTATTTAATATTCGTCGCCAAGATTCATTCGAGTACATATTTGCTTCGTAATACAATAAGCCATGATGCCCAAAGCCGACATAATAATTATTTAATAATCATTGATCAAATAACGTTCCTTGCAAAGTAATATTACCGTATGCACTGCTTCGTCCGGACACTCCTCCGATGCTGTCGGCACCGGAACCTCCGGACTCCGATCCGGCAGAGCCGGGCGGCTCGGCTGGCGATGTGCGTAATGTGCTGCCGTCTGTAGCAGCCGTGCTACCTTCATCATCCGAACTGAGGGGATAATATCGATAAATAAGCTTTTGGAGCATAATTATAGTAGGGCATATTTTTCATGGAAGTATTCATTTATTTGTTTTTTGAAAGAATTATTATGAATATCCCAAATAACACTAATAAACGCATATCCCTCGACAAACATACATTACTATATTATTTCGTTTCAAATTCTGAGAGATTTGAAGAGAAAAAGTAGAGACCTTTGCCCAGCAGAGGGATATAATATCGCTTACTTGCGATAAGAATGTGTTAAGTCCGAAAACCGGTGTTTTCAGAAAACGTCTTTATTCAAAACATTCTGTAGTTTTCTGAAATTGTTTTCGGGCCTAACACGTTCTTGTCGCAAATGAGCGTAAAGCCTAAATATTATAACAGTAAATTATCCACGTACACATACCCAGGTGGCGAGGCGGTAGCATCACTGAACCCAGGTGCAGGTGGCGGGGGTGCAGAGGGCGCGGGCGGCGCGCGTCGTGGCTGCTCTTGTAAAGACAGCGCAATTGCCAATTCTACCATGGTTTCGTCGTCCGCGTCCGGCGGGATGTCCAACAACGCTTCTAGACCTGCTTAAAACATTTTGGGTAAGGAAAATATTCAGAAGTAATGTTGGTGGAACCTCAAAGTGAGTGTGCCTATAATACTGAAAAAAGTCGTTTAACTAAAGCACGCTGCATGCTTCTCCAGAAGCAAGATACATACTTAAAAACGTTAGGTCTCGTGTATTTCGTTTTCTGCGGCGAAGTGCGCGGCGGTCTGTCACACATACAACTAAAAAAATACGCGCCAAGAACGCGTTTCCACATACACTGTTCTACCTAGCCTTTTTTCAATTATGTTGGAGTCAGCTTCCAGTCTAATGGATGCGGCTAAGTACCGGTATTTTACACGGAGCGACTGCCATCAGACTTTCGCAACCCAGTTACTAGGCAATGCCGATATCCTAAGGTTAGACCGGTTGTCAGTCCCCGGGCCTTTAACTACCCATAACAACTGTCATAGTCATAGGTATTCGTATGACACCCGGGAACGACGGTTAACGTACTCTCCTCTCCGAAGTACGGAGCCGTCTCGGTGTGTAACAAATGGCTACCCGTCCACGGACTGACCGCGGCAAGCGTAGCTTAATCTTGCAAATCTATATATATGACGACACGTTTGGTGAAGTGGCTAAGCGATTGGCTTCTGCGCTACGGGTCGTGGCTTCAATTCCCACAGGAAACAAAAATTTGTATGGCCTACATATGGTTGTTTCGGGTCTGGGCGTTTGTGTATGTGAGATTTGTGTCTGTAAACGCACCCACGATACAAGAGAAATCTTAGTGTGGGGCAAAGCTTAAATTAAAAAAAAAAAATTTGTTCTGCGTCTGCGCAGTTAATTGGCCACAAACCCCTCTACAATCTCTACGTCATATATTACGCCTCGCATCACGCTCTGCGTTAAGCGTCGCTAAAAAGAGGCATTACAAGTTCTATCACAGAATTCTGCCAATCGCAGTCCACATCTAGACGTAAGCCTATCCCAATTAAGGATGGGTTAGCTCGATAAAATCCCTCTTACCTCCATCGGGTGCAAGCAGCACCATAGGCTCCAGTGAATCATCTACATCCATAAACTGATTATCTTGTTGTTCATCGCGGTTAGCGCTCAAGTCTGACTCGGACACGACTGCTTCGGTGATTGAGCTAGTTGGTTGCGCTGTGGTTACTGATGATCCTGCACCTGTGTTAAAATGAGCAGGAGATTAGTATGATATATCATAGATCATCCAAAACGAGTGTGAATTCCTTGGAAATAATTAAACAAAATTAAATAAAGTTTTTTGGATAGCAGCTCAGTGTAAGCTTTGAGAGAAGAGTGATGAGTTTCTTAACGATTTAAGACTGGCTATTAGAAATATCTGCCGTGGCGTGTAGTTAGTGGTAACTAGAACTACACGCCGCGGGAGATATTTCTAATAGCCAGTGCTGACCCCTTCGGGAATTACTGCCGTATTGTTATGTGCTATGTGTGTATATGTATAGCACATAACAGCACGCCTGTGTTCGCCGATGGATTCGACGTGTAGAAGTATAGCACTCTCATTTTGCCGTAATGTGCAAGTCCCACGTAATAGCAGGCGAGCCTATACCTTCAACCGGGCACAAATCCAGACTCTGGGCTGCTACTGAGAAATTCTACACGGAAAAACCCAACAACACTTTGCTCAATATGGGGATCGAACCCATGACCATGCTCCGCAATCGCGCTTGAGACCAGTACATCTACGAGGCAGTGGCTACTCGTGATAATGTGGTTTAGTTTAGATCAAATACTGTAACAAGATGACGACCGATCACAGTGAAAGTTTTCATATACCTGTTCCAGGTGTATTTGGCGGCGACGGAATGTATACCCGGCGCCTCTTCACTCTTGGTCGGAGAACTCTCATCAGCGCAGCCTTAGCTCCGAAACTAATGCTTTGATCTTCAGCCAATAGCAGAGACAAGTAGATTTGATTTCCGAATTCAATCTGTTGACGCAAAAACAAAGTTACACACCATCGCAGTTCTCAGCTGGACATAGCCATCTCCTATGAAATCAGTAAGATCTGTATGCATTTACGCTAGGTACAGAGATTAGGTTCTGCAGGTCAGATACAAGTGCACGTGTGACGCTGCTGCCCGTCACCGTCTTGTTGGCTTTAGCTAGCATGTTGAATCTTTATTACGCCACCTGTCTATCAACTGAACCTTATCTTGTATCGACAGAGTGCACCGCGTGCAGAATCGGTTGTCATTTAGGAAAGGTTAAGGCATTTGCAGAAAGCGTAGGTAAAAAGTAAAATTTCGTTATGCGGACAGCCTACGCACAAACAGCGTACCCTAATCTTCAAGTTAGATCAGTACAAATGTTTGTGACGGTGGAAGGATTTATTTGACCGCTTATTTCTGCTGTTAAGCGACTCGAGTCCGCTCACGTTGATGGCAGACAGTAAATTGACAGATGGAAAACCAACCTTATTTTCACAACGATAAGGTTCATCTATCTAACAAATCTAATAAAAAAATATAAAAAAAAAAACTTCTTTGTTTTCGTGGGAATACGGTATGGGTAATTATTGAATTAAAAATTGTGAAATTTTAAAATGTTTTCTCCATCTTTTTTGGAAGCTTCACGGATTGATCGGAAAATATACCGAAAAACAGCTTATTTATAGATTTTTAGATTATTTAGATGTGTAAATATTAAACAAAATTCTTAAAGGCTACTTACACACTCGGGCTCAGCGTGCAGCTGGAAAGCATGCACAGTATCAGCGAGCGCGTGCATCGTATGTTCCGGGTGTCGCAGTCCGTATGACAGGATGCCGGGAGGTTGGGCGGTAGACGTGCGGCATGCAGCGAGTCGCCACAACACGCTTGTCAGTAACGCACATAGATGCGGTTCTTTTTCTTTCTCGTCTTGGTTCTCGCCCTTCCAGAAGACAGACCAGTCGCCTGTTCGAAAGAAGATAAAATTATGCACCGTGAAAGCGAATCCCACCACGAACTCAGAAAGTCAGAACTGCCCCCCGATTCAGAATCTTTTCGATAAGCGGTTGTCGACAACCATAATTCGAAGAGATAGTTTACCAAATCGTTCGACAAATGATTATCGAATGGTTCTAAATCAGAGGGCTGATCTTTAATGTTCTATGGGAAATTAAAACAGCATGTAATAATATCTGTTACCTTTAGAAACAATGAGTATTTACCACTGAAAGCTATAGCCATTAAAATGGCATTGCGTTGCATAATTGATAGATCAAGTAATTTTGAGAAGTTTCTAGAGGTATATTAACCTTCACATAATTCTTACCATTGGCAGGTCTCTGCGGCGTTGGAGCGCTGAACTTGACGAGATGGTTCGGTCTTGCAACAGCAACACCACGGGCCAATAGTACCAGTCTGAAGTACGCTTCAGGGTCTATGTTTTGGGGATCAGCAGTATCCCGAAGTTCGCGAAGTGACGTGCACACGTATTTCAGAATAGCTTGATCCTGCAGAAATAATATAGCTAGATATAGATTTCGTATTAGCGTTAATCGTGATTTGTACAGTTGTTAGTGTAATTATACCTTGTACTGATGGTAGTGCGTGTGATGCAGCGCCCGCAGCAGGCATTGTGCTCTCGCGTGCAAGTGCGGAGGTGCGGGAGCGCATAATAGACGACGCGCCGGCTCGGCAGCAGCGTGAGCACCCGCAGCGGATGCGCCTGCGCCCAGCTCTAACGCTTCTAATGCTGCGCAAGCGAGACGCTCCAGTGGACTCGGCTTCCATGCACCACCAGCACCCTCGCCCTCCTGCAAACACATAATCATTAGGACATAGAATAGAAAATACGATTTGATATCCTTTGAAAAATTACTCACATTATTAAATACATAAAAGAATCGAGGCATCACTTACTTGAGCGACCTTACTGGATGAAGGACAAGCAGATGGGTCTTCATTATCTTCAGGCCATCCGAATTGCTCCTTATTTTTACCATATACCTGAAATAACACATCATTTTACCAAATCTTTCGAAGACCCAAATTTTTTTTTAGTATTATTCGTTAGATATTTAACTTACTTTTACAGAATCCACCATGGTGACCCCGTCAGGGTCTTGTGATGGTCCAAAGTTGATGGGCAGTTTCTTATCAGATTGGAGCGATTCCTCGCGAGTCAGTGGTATATCAAACCAGCGGTTGCGCACAACTATTGTCTGAATCGTTCTACCGTACACCTAATACAAAAAAAATACAAAATTAACATTTTGGAATTACAAAAAGTACTGTATTCGTACACGCACGGCTACATATCAAGCTATTTTTTCCAGTATGAGCTGATCTCGCACTGTATAGGCTCTCCGTACAATGAGAGGTCAGCTTATACTGGAAATGATAGCTTGATGTATAGCCGTTTACATGAATAACTAAAAACATAAAGGCTTACTTACTTCAACAAATGATGGTGTTCTGGCAATGTCTTGACTACCAAGAAGCACTCTAATGCCGCATATAACCATGTTAGGGTCAGAGTTTATCACCTCCATGGCAAATCCACTCATCTTTGTTGATACCACATATAAACCTAAAAAAATAAATAAGGATTTGTTACAGAAAATTCTGTCGCGGAGCAAGGTATTGTGATCCTTTAACGAAAAAGGGGATGTTCCAACAAGCGGACCGTAGGCCAACGGTTGATGTTGAATAATTGTAGTGTACTCACCAGTAGTGTTAAGTCGATGCTTGATCTGTGCCGTGTTATACACTTGAAGCAGATCGTTGCCTCCAAATTCTATGTCGTTCATCGCGACGCAGTGCTCAAAGAAGTCAATCGGGAACTGCGGGGCTCCGTTCGCATTTGATTTTGTTACCACCTGTGATGGAAAGGTATATTAGTGCCAGCTCAATTTTTAGAGATGAACTGCATTTTTGTAATTTGTTCGTTCCACCAACGGCTGAGGATGAGTCAATCACCTCCCATTCCCAAATAAACTGAGGTTCATTAGGTGGATAGGCAATCTACCTACCTTATCATTAATGACACCATACTCCATTCTTGTCTACCAAGCCTAATGATAATGACATTATACCCTAGATCCTTTGTTGTATATGGTGCAGACTATGTCCAACAATGGGTTTAATTACCTTTTTTACATCTCTACATAACATAAAACCCCGCCTGTATTCCCCTAAGATTTGGGCAGAGGTGTATAGTACCCTCATTTCGCCGTTATGTTGAAGTCCCATCAACTGGGCACAAATCCAGACTCCGGGTTGCTACTGAGAAATTTCACACGGAAAAACTCAATAACGCTGTGCCCGACCTAAGGATCGAACCCAGGACCTCACGCGCAGCAGTCACATTTGCGACCACTACACCAACGAAACAGTTTTTTTTTATTCTGGCATAGATAGTTCGATACCAACCTGCTGTGCTTTTCCTTTAGCATGATGCGCCAACAACCTCGGTCGTCTCCTCGGCGCATGCGTCGGCTGTATAGCAGGCGACAGCCAGTAGCCAGTATGTTCGCTACTAGCGGCATACATGCGCAGACTGCCGTCTTCACACAGCAAGATTAGAGTACTCTTCTGTTCGCCGCCGCCTCCGCACCAGTGGCGGACTGCTACCATGTCTGTTATCTTAGCTTTGGCGGGCACAACCTAGGAAATGAGACAGGATGTTTATAACACCAAACCCGAACGGAACTAACTTTATAATGACGAACAGAGGTTTAAACTTGTGGTTGCTATTTTAGGATCGGATATGCGACCCAAAATCAAAGCTAGTAACAGCTCAAATGCAGTGACAGCCTAGCGTCTGTCTAGTCTGTAGACAAATGGCAATCGATGATCGCCAGAGAATAGATACGCCAATTAAATGTATGGAAAACACATAACAGATCGCTTGACCGGTCGAAAGCTTATGTCAATCCAGTACATCTCATTGTCGTTTCTATTCTCCAGCGATCATCGATTGCCATTCGTCTATATGCTCGATGACGCTACATGACGGTCTAAGTTCCATCCCTTGACTTTTTGAGTTCATATGCGGATCATAATTTGATTATCACTTGAGTTAACGGTGAAGGAGAACATCATGAGGAAACCTGCACATTTGAGACGGCTACTCCAAAGAGTTCTCGATGGTGTGTGCAGTCTGCGAACCCGTACTAGGACAGCGTGGACGACTAAGTGTGCGTCCTGAGTGACGGCACACGGGCGTATTGCGGATTGCGGAGCGGCTTTACCGTGGCTTTACCGTCGATACCTGTCCTTAGTGCACGCGGGATAGTTGACGCGTACGCGCGTGTTTAGTGTTTCGTTTATTTTACTTTGGTTTTTAACCGACTTCAAAAAGGAGGAGGTTCTCAATTCGGATGTTTCTATTTTTTTTTCTGGCATAACTCCGTTTATAGACGGATTTGCAAAAATATTTTTTTGTTGGAAAGAGTATTTTTCCGAAATGGTCCCATTTAAATTTGGCGAAGATCTGATGAAGACCCTCGGAGATTGACAATGGAACTCTTCAATGGATAACAGCCAATTACCCGAGATTGCTGTAATTGCATGTTGTGTATTGTTTATGCCACTAAAAATAGAAAAATAAAGTAACTTAAAAAAAAAAAAAAAAACGACTTATTTTACTCTTTTTACTTTTTTTTGAAGTCGGTTTTTACTTTTTTTTAAAGTTATTTTATAGTAATGTCGATATCAAAATTCAAACCTTTCGAACATTTATTTAATGCGCCGTTCATTTCGCCTGCGCGGTGCGCCGTCACTCAGGACGCACACTAAGGCCTAAATCCTGCTCATTCTGAGAAGAGGCCCGTACCCAGCAGTGGGACAATTATAGTTTGATGATGAACTGCTCAAAGCGTTTGCATTTTGAACTGAGATGAAACAACTGCACTTTCTTCAACAATATTATCACTGACCTTAATTTCCTGCACGAAAATATTGGTAGGCGTCAACATCAGGACCACAGGGTTGTTAGAGGCCTGCATTACAGCAGTGACTAGACCAGGATGTCCGGGCACCTCGGCCCATTGACATAAAGACTGTACACCTCCTTGCTTGCCGCCGCCTCGACCTCCACCTTCCTTCTGAGACGAGGTAGTTGATAGGGTGATCATTGCTGTGCCTGTTTGAGAACAAAGAGATTTTGATGTAATATGGTTATGGTCACTATAGAAAAAGAACTGCTAGTATTTTTTGTTTTGTATTTTCATGTTTGTCACTGATATAATATTTGCGATTTAAATACGTACTAAAAAAACATGCAACCTGCTCCGAAAAACAAACTAGGTACGAAATTTCGGCTGACGGATCGCATGTTTTTCGACCACGAAAGTGTTTCCAATCCGGCTATGATTTTCGCAATAACCCTATTGACTGAAAAAATCTAATTAGTCCGTCAGTTAGATTATCAAAAAATATTTGACCCGTATTTTTTCTTTTGTTACGTAAACCAAAATTGACGAAGATCGACACTTTTAAAATTGGCAAAACGTCACAAGCCCCCACTCTCGAGTTTTTATGCGTTTTATCTTTCCAAATATTCATAGATTTAACAAAAGAAAAAATACGTTTCCATTATTTTTCAAAACTCTAATTGGCGGACTAGTTAGATTTGCAATTTATTGATGCTGTCAACATGCCTATTTGCACTATTGTCTTTCGTTCACCCTACTCTCAAATGTTAATTGACATCTAGCAGTTCATTGTTAGACAATACTTTGATCGTATATTTATCAGTACCATGTTCGTCGTTGTTTTGTTTCGATCCGAAACTTAGACCTTCGTTTTTCGAAGTAGGCCCCCAGTGCTTTGTTTCGTTATTTTATGTAATCTTGATGTTTAAACTATAATTACCTTTAAGGCTCTCTTCGACAGTGTTGAGTGGGGCAAGGAAACTCTTTCCTTGCGCATACGAGAAGAACAACATTTTGAGTGTATGTGAGTAGTATATGGAGACCCCGCCTCCTCCCACCAAACCCGCAACATCCTAGGAAGAAGAACACAAACCATGTATGGCGGTCAAGCGTAATAAAATGTATGACAACATTTAGCCAATTGATATAGTTGGTAACTACGGAATTTTGAAACACTACGGGACAATGAATGAACAGAGGACGTTCGGGCGGTACAATCATGCGACGTAGCGTAGAACCAAATTATTTCCATGTTTTGTTTAAGACAAAACTCAAACAAAACACAGAAAGGGCGCTGCGTTCGTGGCATGTCTTCGCCTTATGTCCTCCGAGACTGAAATTCTTTCTGTGCTAAGGGCGGTTAATGATTTCTTCATAAACAAGTTAATATTGATACAAGCCGATGAAACAATAGTACAATGGTAAGTTAATGTAATATGACATGCAAAAGGAATATCAGCACAGGAGGAACTCCAGCCTAAGGCCGCGTTGTCGCGACCTCGGCGTATAGTAATTCTACAAGGTTAGTCGGAAAGGGGGTACTAATCCGAAGCCCACTTAAAGTATCGCTGATGACTGTTTGAAAGAAAGTGTTAAAATTTCAAAATTCGTTTTTTTTTCCAAATGAAATGATTTTTATTTTAGTTTTTTCGAAAATTCTTCATTCCTGCTTTAGTTACAAATTCAGAAAATGGTGCTTCTAATTCATGACCCCAAATATGACCTAAAATGTAAACACAGCTGATCATAACTGGGGATAGATAGATTTTAGTTTTTTTTTTTGAGATTTTTGTACAACTGTTTCTCTTAAACTATCGAGTTTTGGGAAAAGTTGTAGAACAAAAGTTATTCATTATTATGTGTACTTTAAAACGCTTTCGGATTAGTACCCCCTTTCTGACTAACCTTGTAAAAGGTGTTAAAAAATCAAACTCAAGAATTTTGTGGGGTTACTCGGTATCGAAAAAAGAACTTTCGTTCTACAACTTTTCGAAATTAGACAATTTTTTTATGCCTGTCCATACAAATCAATTAAAATGTATTTTTGATTTGCATAGAAAGTTATAAAAAAAATTCGCAAATTTCGAAAAGTTTTAGAACAAAAGTTGTTCAATTTCCGATACCGAGTAACCCCATAAAATTCTTAGAGTTGATTTTTTAAAACCTTGTATACGCCGATATAAACTCCGGCTAAAATGTGTGAGCAGGCCCATTTGATGAAACTAACTCTGCTAGTCTGTACTCCATACTTGGGTACATAAATTCAGTTGTATAGTTCCAAAATATGGAGTGCATACTTACAGAGTAGTTTTATAAAATGAGCCCCAGCTTCGTTCTGTACAACGCCACGAACCACGTTCTGCGGTCGCGAAAACGCGGTCTAGTGCAAATAATCCACTAGACAATTGATTATTTGGTTTCTCAATTCTAATTTCCGATTGAATGATTTGACAATGACTGCTACTAGCCATTTTTCCAATGAAAGTTACTTATTATGTCACGGTTTACCTCGTTGGCTACTAGTCCGGTTGCCTAGTGTTTTATCTGCCTAACAACAAAAACTAACAAAATACGTCTTTCATGAATCAAGGCACTGTCGTAACTACAAGAATTACGACGATGATGCTATTTACTTGATTTCAAAACTAAATACATAAACCGGTTACCGCAACTTGCCTGTATCTCCGGATGCTCAACCTGAAGGATGTTGGTGACGTAGTAACCGCTGGCCGTTTCCTCCAGCTTCTTGCTTATCGGCTTCCAGTAGATGTGGCCGTTCGGGCTCATGCATAGCGTGTGCATAATACCAGCCTGGTTCACAAGAGTTATATCGCAAACTTAAATAAATATTGAAACTTACCTGTATTTCCGGATGGAGCACCTCTAGCGTGTTGGTGACGTAGAATGTGCCTAGAGTGGCACGAGACTCTTCGCTCATTGGTTGCCAGTAAATATGGCCGGCGGAACTCATGCACAACATGTGCATAACGCCGTCCTGGTTCACGAATGTTACGTCGCGTACCTGACAAATATAACGTTATTACAGTATTCAGATAAATAAAGTTAGATGAAGCGTTTTATGTATTTTGATAATTTACATAAGAGCAATCCAATCAAAAAACATGATAATGAAAGTATTGGCGTAAAAACACATGGACCTCGGTTAAGCGCTCAAAAATGTCTGAACCGAATGTCTAAAACGCGAAAAAGTAGACTAATTTACGTCAATGGGTGCAGTCGAATCTTTTTAGAGTGCAAAATGGTTGTAAGTTAAATTAGGCTTTGTGATGACGACACAGGATTTAAATTAGTTTGTCGGTATTTCTAAGTTTATATAGCGGTGTGTCTTGGCGCGCGCTCTTGTGGTGTATGTTAACTCAGTACACATTTTTCGTGAATTTTACTACTAGACCATGTGTTTCTACGTCAACGAATGAAAGTGACTAATACTATTACCTTTCCACTTGGTACAAGGAAGTGATGCATTGGGTTATTGAGATCCTTGCTCAAATCATAGATCTTTACGAAATCAGATGTGACGAGGGCTAGCTGCGTTTGAGATCCAGGCAGCCATATTGCCTTGATGACGTAGTTGTTGCCTTCCAAACCGGTGTTTAGAACAAGGTGGTCAGCTACGGCACCTAAGAGTGACACCTGATATTACAATGCTGTTCGGTGAAGAAAAAGGTTGAGGTATACACACGGTACTGCCGTTTTACGAGGCTACGCGAAGTGCGCAGGTTTTGAATATCTGGCGCAATTTTCTGCAGGATAAAATAAAGAATTTGGATTCTCTATATTGATAACTAGTCAGCTTTAGAATAAGACCAGTAGACACGGGAGTTGATCGTTTATCATTTATTACAACAGAGGTGAATACGAAGGGCGAGATTCACAGACCGTATTTAGAGCTTACTTTGCTAACTATATACAGTGGTGGACATATAATTAGAAACACCAAGTGTGACTTTTATTTTTAGTACAATTTAACTTGATAATTAATGTTTTACGTCTGATAGAGGGCTTATACATATTTATCTATAATGTATCCACATCATGAAGTATTACTATGCCAGTTTTGGAAATATCATACAACCGTTTATGTAAAAACTGGTATAATTTATAAAATAAAATGAAGCAGCACAACGTACTAAGGTGGACAACTAATTAGAAACAGAAAAAAAACATTAGCATAAATATGAACAAAGGTCACGAAACAATAAATAGTGAAGTTAAATTGTAAAAACGTTTTATAATAAACAATTTATGTTTGGTTGGGAAGCCTCTGCTGTCGATTACAGCTCTACAACCACGTGGCATTGATTCTATCAATGTTTCATACATTTCCAGGGAATTTTTCTCCAAGCTTCTACAAATGCGTCTTAAATTTGTTGTGGTATGATACTAGTAGTAGTACGATATTAGTGATATGTTTATTGGACAATGTTTTCTTTACAATGTACCACAAACTTAGATTTGATTCAAATCTGGACTATTTGCAGACCACTCTAACACCGACACTACAATAATCCAAACAACGTTAAAGCATTTCTAAGAGACTAATTAGTGTCGGTGTTAGAGTGGTCTGCAAACAGTCCAGATTTGAATGAAATCTAAGTTTGTGGTACAACATCGTCCAATAAACATATCACTAATATCGTACTACTACTAGTATCATATTACAACAACTTTAAGACGCATTTGTAGAAGCTTGGAGAAAAATTCCCTGGAAATGTATGAAACATTGATAGAATCAATGCCACGTCGTTGTAGAGGTGTAATCAAGAGCAGAGGCTTCCCAACTAAACATTAATTGTTTATTATAAAACGTTTGTACCCTTTAACTTCATTATTTATTGTTTCGTTAGCTTTGTTCATATTTATGCTAATGTTTTTTTTCTGTTTCTAATTAGTTGTCCACCTTAGTACGTTGTGCTGCTTCATTTAATTTAATAAAAAATAAACTTTAAAAAAAGTAAAAACCGACTTCAAAGAAATACTAAAAGGAGTAAAATAATTACCATAATATAAAATTAACAGTTTCAGAAGTCGGTGGCTTCTATTTGCTTCAGTGTAGAGTTGCACCGACTTCTGAAACTGTTAATTTTATATTATGGTAATTATTTTACTCCTTTTAGTATTTCTTTGAAGTCGGTTTTTACTTTTTTTAAAGTTTATTTTTTATTAAAAACGTTTTAGTGTCATAATTTTAACACCCTCCTTCATAACCCTTCTTTTTGGCTTTGACGTAGTCGGGCATAAAAAGTCCTTTCAAATGATACCTTACACGATATAATGAAAACATTCCAAAGGGGGGAGGGGGGGGACACGCACCCCCTCCTCTTTTCAAGTAGTCAGTTCCCAACAACAAATATAAACAAAGCAATATTAGTGATTTGAGAATTTTGCTTTGATCCGACGAGGAGTTCCGTTCCATATCTATGAAGTTCATGGTCTGATCATAACAAAATTTAAATGGGACCAATCGGAAAGTATACCCTTCCGAACAAAAAAAGAATTTTTCAAATCGGTTCATAAATGACGGAGATATGAGGTAACACACATAAAAAAAAAAAAAAAAAAAAATACAACCGAATTGAGAACCTCCTCCTTTTTGAAGTCGGTTAAAAAGTATACTAGTTTTTACATAAAAGGTTGCATGATATTTCCAAAACTGACATAGCAATACTTCATGATGTGGATACATTATAGATAAATAGGTATAAGCCCTCTATGATTCGTAAAACATTAATTATCAAGTTAAATTGTACTAAAAATAAAAGTCACACTTGGTGTTTCTAATTATATGTCCACCACTGTATATGCTGAGAAAGCGTTTCATATGAATATGAACCTTATTCACGTACAGATAATGTTCACATTCGTATAAGCTAATGTGAATAAGTTTTTCATACGAATATGAACATTAACTTTATAAGGATAATGTTCATATTCGTACGAAACGCTTTCTCAGCATAATAAAGTCTAAGGGCCAAACACAAACTTAGCGTATCTTACGCAGTAACGCGCGCGCGAAACTTCTACGCTCGCCGTAATGACGTAAAATACGCGTGATGAGGCTGCGCAGGAGAATTTATATGTAACACGATGCATACGGATAACGTGACGAAACACGAGCCGCGCAAGATACGTTCAATGCGTCTGCAACCTAAGTACGGTCTGTGAGTGTCGCCCTAAGCTTCCACCTAGAAACAACATTTTAATCCATAAACAACAAGTTTTTCAGTCACTTACCACCACTATTGAAGGTTAGCACATGGCATTCCTTGAGCCCGCACACGGCGAGTAAATCCTCGTTCCAAGGGTTGCCACTCAAACTAAGCACCATGAACGGTATGGGAGCGGACGACAGACGCGTCAACGTTAGCTTGTGCTTTGACGAGTCCGCTTGTTTTAGTAGTGCTGATAGTTGAAGGACGGTTATCTTTCCTAGAGGAGTAAAGAGTAATTTTTTAAAAATATTGCTTAACATTCGAACAAGAGCATGGGGTGCATTGAAAGAGCCTCCACGAGTGAAGGTACAAGTCCGAGACGGGCTGCAAAGTGCAGACTGCAACCGCAGACCGCAAGTAGCCATCGGAATAGCGCAAGATGTGCACTTTAAAGGTGCTATTCCGAGAGCGACTGCAAAACTGCAACCGCAGACCGCAGCCGCAGATCGCACCGCAAGCGATACTACTTTTGCAGTTTGCGGTCTGCAGCCAGTCTCGGACTTGTACCTTTACGATACATAAGTACGTCCGGAGCATCCTGCTTCAATCTGACTCGCTACCTATCTTGCTAACTGGCTAATCTTTACTACGGCATCATGAACTATTCTCGTATAGCTCGTACCGACACGAGAGAAGAAGTACAAGGAAGGGCAATTAAATTTCTCCATTACGTGTTCGTGACGTATCGTTAAGATACATTTTGGTCTAGAATGTTCTCTAGCTTAACATACCTTTTTCATGAGACACGGCGAGGTGTTGACGTCTTCCTTGCGGTGAAGCGAGGCAGCACATAGCGACACGGCGCAGCTTGTGAGCGGACATTAGTTGACGGATCGTCTGACCCGTCTCTCCAGTGTACGACATGCGTACGTTCTCAAATGCGCCTTCTTGTGAACCTGTTGTTTCATAAATGAATAACTTGAAGACTTCTACATCTCGACATGGAGTATTTTTTAGTGTTAACCTCGCATTTCAAATATCACGTAAAAGGAGATCATTCATTTTCGGCCCAAAAGTCAAAGTCAAGGTCATCATCCCAATAAGCTCATATCAGTTTTTTCGCCTGCAGATGAAAAGATTTTTGTCAAATAAAACGCACGGAAATCCAATTTTTCAACCAAAAAAATCAGCTGAAGGAATGATTGTAGAGACTAAGGCTGAGATCTATAGATCCAACTTGGACTTAGCTTAGACTTTGCTCAGACTTTACTTACGTAATACTTTGCTAAGTGTATGCTTAGCATAATCTTAGATTTGGAATTTATAGACGTATCACGTTGAGACAATGCTGAGCTTAGGCTAAGCATTCGCTAAGACGGCCGATGTCAAAATACAAGTTAATGTTTCGTTTCAAGCATTACATTCTTGATTTTTCTTTATAAATGTTTAACAATAATAACATGTAAATAATCTAGAACTACGCTCATATTTCGTCTATGTATTATTATTATAAGAATATGCAGAAATTGGCATGCTTAAAAGTGTTTTTTTTTTTTTATAAACGAACACAATATTATATTCATTGAAACGGATCGCATCGTTTTGACATCTGCAATTTGTCGAAAAAAAGTAACTTTTAATTCATTTTTATACATTTTAAACTTAGAAAAACTTTTTTTATGTGATGTTATACTACCTAATTGTTTTTATCTTAACTAATTCAGAATTAGTTATCAACATCAAGGAAATCTTCCCTAATCTGGTATTACTGAGTTGAGTCTGGTCACTTTATAGTACTAAAAAATTAAAAAGTTGTGTAAATATAGTGATGGTAAAGTAAATTACGGACCATTATTTTTTGTTAGGATAATAGTAACCTAAGTATTTGCTAAGTCGTCGATTTTGTGAACTTAGACTTTGCTAAGCATTTGCTAAGCACGCACTCAGATGAATTCAAAGACGGCTCTATAAATACTGACTTTGTCATAAGTCTAAAGTAAAGTCTGAGCAAAGTCCAAGTTGGGTCTATAGATCTCAGCCATAGTGCCGTAGTAAAAAATACTCGGACTGACTTCTCCAATAGTCGTGACACCTTTTTTTTCGTTGGCCGGCACTTTAACTTTTGGGCCGAACTTTGTATGAACCGTGAATGATCTCCTTTCTAAGGGCCGATTATTCAAGCGTCTGTTTCAAGCACTTTTATTGGAGGAACAAATATGGCGCTTTGACATATTTTCTTTATAAAACTGTCAAACTGCCATATTTATTCCTCAGATAAAAGTTATCTGACGATTAAAAAATCGGCCAGTATCGGAAAATATTCAATACAGCTTTTAAAACTTCCAATTGAGCACTCACTGCGCACGCTCTAGAAACTGGGGAAGACGAACTCGCTCCATGTAACGAAGAGTACTTAAACTCACCAAGAGTGGGCAGCATAAGGTTGTCAGTGTGTGTGAACTTCTTCTCTCCGAGGTGCAGCTGCGCGAGTGCCCTCTGTGCGCGTCCATGCGCTCCAGTGGGCGCGGCTCGCTCGCAAGCGGCGCGGACTGGACCCGCTAAAGCTTCTAGAAGGCGACGCACACGCTCCATGCAGGTACCCCAGCCGGCGTATGAAGATAGATATTGGCGGCATCCTGTACAAACAATATTAATTACTATAGTATCGGTGGGATACGCTAACGAACAATCGCAAACGAGTGGGTGTGGACGGTTCAGTAAAAGCGATAAAACGCGTACGAAGGCTTTCGTCCGCGTTCAGCTGTTCTCCGCGGCTTGTCAGAACATCAAAGATTTTCTCTGTGGACACAACAGCGAAAGAGAGCGAGCGTTCGATGTCCATCGGCGAAAGCCATTCGTACGCCTTTATTCAGTTGGTCTGACAAGGCATAAGGGGAATCCAATAATCAAAACCAAACACATTATAATTTAATAGGCCACACAGTATTATCACAGTGTACCTACTTACTATATACAGTGGGTCAACGCCCATACATTTGACAGGTCCTATGAAATGTCAAAATTATGTAGGGGCGGAGGTTATGTTCCAAGTATGCAGTATGGCTACTCGGGACATAACCTCCGCCCCTTCACCCCGCAACCCTCCGCACGATTGCTCTGCGACAATGTTCTACGTTGACCGATTGTAAGGAGTAAGATATAGGTAGACTGTGGTATTATAATGTATTTCAGAGATAGACAGCTTCATCTGGCTCTCCCTCCAACCTAAAAATTTGAAGCAAAGCAAGAGCGCGAGGTCTTGTCACCCAAAACTATGTAAATTTTAAGAACATTATTAATGATACCTTGAATGTTGGATGCAAGTACAGGTCGGCGCGGCGGTGCCAGTATAGCGGGTGGTGCAGGGCTGGAAGGCCGACGTCGCAGAGACGGTGCGGGCGCGGTCTCTTCTGCGCCGGCGCCGCGAGCACCGCCCAAAGTCACTGAACGCTTCACTAGCGCTTGACAGCTGTGCACAAACAAAACGATGTTCAAAAACTATTTTTAGATGAATTTAGTTATGTAGTAATCCTTACTAATATTATAAATGCAAAAGTAACTCTGTCTGTTACGCTTTCACGCCTAAACCGCTAAACCGATTTTGATGAAACTTGGTACAAAAATAGTCTGGAACCCGAAGAAGGACATAGGCATACTTTTATTCCGAAAACCGCGAAATATCTACGCGATAAACGACATCCACGCGGGCGAGGCCGCGAGCGACTTCTCCAGTGTAAGATAAACCTGAAATATTTCCATTTCCAAGAATATAACGTCAGATTATGGCGTAACAGAAAAAAGGCCGAAACTGTTGTTGCTGAACAAATTGGTAAAGAAAGCTGCACTAAATTAATAACTCTATATTTTCCTACTTTTCTAGTACATTACCTGGAGTCGGGTTTAGCACCGCAGTCACAGAAGAAGTTTCCGAACTTGGCGTAGGACACGTCATGTCCGCGGTGACACACTCGTGCGCACACAGTGCACACTCCCACGCCGTCCACCATCTTACATGTGTGGCAGTGGTACCAGTGCTGGTTCATGAACTCGCGTTGGGTCACCGTGAATGTACACAGCTTGTATTGGAGCATCGCGTCTTCGTCCTGTGAGAAACAACATTATGAATGAACGGTAAAATTATCTACAGAAACCATTGTGCCGACAAACAGAAAAGGATAAAGCCCGCTAGCGAATAATAAACGACAACCGCTGATTGACTGCCTCTATAGTCTAGTGGTCGCAAGCGCCACTGCTGGTCCTGGGTTCGATTGCAGGTCGGGCTAAGTGTTATTGGATTTTTTCATGTGGAATTTCTCAGTAGCAACCTGGAGTCTTGATTTGTGGCAATAGGCTCGCCCTCTAATACATGGGACTTCAACATAACAGCGAAATGACGGTGTATCTACTATACACATCTGCCTTACCATTCGGCAAACACAGGCGTGCTGTTATGTTAAACACCCGATTCCATACAGTCAGTTTCATAAAAATCATATATATGCAAAGTTGCCGTCTTTAAGTTGATATTGGAGATTTTATCGTATTTTTTTTGCCATAGATGTAATAAATAACTTACAGAATCATCGGCACTCGTGTCGTCATCATCTTGTTGTTCATCTGTGTAATCAAGGTCGAATCCGAGGTCCGACGGCGATTCCCATGTTGGACTGACTGAACGCCATGCTACGAATAAAAAGGTTCAGTTAGATTCAGATAAGACTCATTTATTTATTCACTTGACAGACTGAACTGTGTTGCTCGGAAGATTGTTGCGCCGTTTCTTCCTCACAGCATAAACACTAGGAAGCGATGAAGGGTGGGCGCTTTTGGGGGCAGTCTTATGTAAAATTGACGTTCAAAATAGGTAACTAAGTAATTCTAGTCTATTTTGAATAAACGAGTACTGAGTATGAGTATTGACGTTGATTAAAAAAAACTTTAGTTTCTTTTTAACTTTAAGTTCAACCAAAATCAAAAGCCGATACTTTTCAAAAGTCGGATTGGTGCAGACTGGCTGAAATCTGCAGTCGCAGACAAAGTGCAAGGAGTTCATTTTGCTATTCTACTTAATTAAGTTTGTGACGATGGATGGATGTTTGTTACTCAATCACGCATAAATGACTGAACGATTTGGATTATGTTTGGCACACAGATAGACCATGTCCTGGATTAACAGATCGTATACTTTTTATCCGGCCCCCTGATCAGAACGATTCGATTAGTCAGTCGTCGAACGATTCGGTAAGCTATCTCTTTTTCTCTCGTTATGAGAATCGTAGATGGCAAGACATAACAAACCAAAACGGGTTTGCAACTGCTTATCGAAAAGATTCTGAAACGGGGGGCGGGTACGTGAAGTACTTACCCTAGGATGCGAGTGAAACCATAGGCACCAATTATTTAGAACTAGTTGAACCGGTAAATGCCGGAAGCACTTGTGCACTTCTCTGCTAGGTTGTCTCGCGAAACAAATGCATAAAAGCCGCCAGTTGAGTTTGTTGCGATGGTGTGTGTGTGTGTGTATTGCCGTTAAGAACACGTTTATCAATTCACACTTACTATGCGGCTGCGTAGTGTTGATAGCGTGTAGTGCGTCGGCGAGATACGAAAGCAGCACGCAAGCGGACTCAATCTGCGGGGCCAACGTGCCGTCCACTTGACCCTCTTCCAATTTGTCTAGAACTTCTTGACTGCTTAGATTGTCCACACTGGTAAAAAGAAAGTGAAAAAATTAATAACAAAAATCCTGTTCAAATGATTCAAAAATAAAACAAGATTCCATTTGATACAGGATTTACTTTGATCCTGTTACTGGATCCAGAGTCGCTAGAGCTAGCATTGGAACAGTGTAAACACGCTTCAATCGAGTCCAGCATCCAGTACCCAACGTTTATGTGAATATTATCCAATTTAATTTGTCCAAAGCTAATTCGGCGCTAGAGTCAAGCGACACTGGATCCCGTTACTGGATCAATTAAAATCCGCCTTAACTTACCAAGCAGAGAGCCAGCCAACTGCGGCAGGGAACAACTGACGATGGTCGCCTCCAGCGTGTGCGTCTGCCAAACGACACATCTCACGTAAAAGAAGAGGCGAGCACGCACTCTCACCGCACACACCTATCAGTGTAGTCAGCATACGTTCGCTAACTTCGTCACCACTGTGAATTTAAAAAACAAATATTATTGGCAACTTTGGAAAAAGCGCATAATTAGAGGTTAAAAACATTGTAAGATAAATAAAGGCTTGTAAAAAGGGAGTAAGTAAACATCCGCCATTGAGGAGCGTCCCATATTTTTGCTATTTTTCCTTTTTATGTTTAAACTTTGTTGTGATAACTTAATAACTGATTGTGATTTTTTGGAAGCTTGTTTGTTAACGCTCTCTTACTGCGTCGTTTTGTGTTCGCCCCAGGAGCAGATTGCAGTATTTTGACTACAGCCGCGTATGCAGGTGGCAGGGTTGTTATTTTATAATGACTCCCTGCCAACGTCTGTTTCCTACTATCTACAACGCATTAATATTTTAAGTAGGAGTGAATAGGCATCTTCTGGATTCTCTCGTTTCATTGTAGACCTCATTCATCGCTTTCCACCAGGCTAGTTCGAGGTCAAAAACGGACTTTAACAAAATAATCGTTTTATACTAACCAGTGTTGCACCACATGCTTGCACAGCGCAGACAATAGAGCCGCATTGTCATTGGCAGTATCAGTAAGCGGTGCAGGCGTAGGCTCACCGGTCGCAGCAGCTGTTGCACCGGCTCCTCCACTATCCTTACTGCCGTCTGACCAGCTGCAGCTTTCTGTATATAATAACACATATTCTAAGCTGCATAGGCCCATATCGTCCACTTCTAAAAACATAAGCCTGCCTTTGCTGTCGCGCAGTCGGCTAAAAATAGTCCCTACACGGTACAATTAACAGTCGAAGAAATATTTCTGATCACTAAGCTTTGCAAACTAATACAATAGTTGTTATTTAAACTCAAGAAGATGTTTCAACTTGTGATTAATCGATGTATTTTTTAAAGTAAGAATAATTATTGCGTGTTCGAAACACCAACCTGCACTCCATAACGCAAGCAGCAGATGTTAGAGAAAAATAGGCCGGCTAAAGTGTGAGTGGGCCGGTCGTATCGCTCGATTGCACCCGGACAAACAAAAATCGTCACTCACTGGACGCCTGAAGGAGGACATCGTCGTCGAAGTCGAGCTGACATGACGATCTAGACGTGTTCGCGGTTGCGTATTTACGGGGTTGACATGGTCGAAACGGCATAAAATATAGATTTATGGAAGGCAAAAGGAGAGGCTTTTGCTCAGTAGTAGGACAGTTAATAGACTAGAAATAATAATAGTTATTGCTAGTACTTTACCTGAGTTAGCAGATTGCTGTGCAGTATCCGACTGTGCCCTGGGAGCTGGCGATCTGTTAAGGATAAACCATTTTAACGATAAACAAGCTTTGTTCGACAGTCAAGACAGTAATAGAAAGTTACAGATAAACTCACGGTGCATCAAACACAGGTAAATCCGCGTCATTCCTCTGCGCATTGGTGTCGTTTCGTTGTACTGCTTCACTCTCGCTGCGGAACACGCTGCGTAACGCGTTGCGCAACGCAAGCGAGGCGGGATTACCACCCGCTTCGGGAGCCGATGACGTCGGCGTTGGGAGCTCGGTCTCTGTGGGAGTTCCGTTCGCAGTGCCGGTAGCGCCGTTTGCTGATGACGCTGTGTGATTGAATGTTAAATTAAAGATTTTTCATAGTACCAAGTAATTTAGTGATCAGCGCAGCACACTGATAAAGTTGATTTCGTTTGAACAGCTTGCTTAAAAAGCCAAATAATGATACACAAAGACAGCTAGCGGGTATTTTACCAACATATCTATAAGTAGTCCGTAAGAGCGATTACGCAATGCATCCGATCAGAATCCGTGAAAATACGGATACAAAAACTCGGACCGAATTCGAATATTGCTTTACGCACTGCATCCGATCCTAATCCGTGAAAATACCGATCTAGAGTAAAAATCTCGGACCGAATTCGGATGTTGCTTACGCACTATTCCGATCTCTGATTCAAATTCAAACAATTCAGTACTACGGCTACTTCGATCCGTCATTTGTTCTTCCGAATTGGAGACTCACGGATGACGGATAGAAATCGGATGACGGATGGCGGATGTAGTGCGTAAGCTACCATACAAATAGTTCTATGGCTACTTCGGTCCGTCAATTGTTCTGCCGAATTAGAAACTCACGGATGACGGATAGAAATCGGATGAAGGTTGCCGAATGTAGTGCGTAAACTACCATACAAATAGTTCTATGGCTACTTCGGAACGTATTTTCACGGATTCGGATCGGATGCAGTGCGTAACCGCTGTAAATATTGACCAGATAAGCTAAATCTGACCTGCAAATATGACATTTATCTGTTCAATAATCTTGTCATTAGCACTATTGATATGATGGTGAAATGTTTGCAATTGAAAACTTCAGAGATCGATTTAATGATAGGTTGGTGAAATACCCCCGTAATCAAGTAGTGTTTTTTTGGATTATAGTTTTTCGGTTCGTAAAAGGGTGGCAACAATTATAAATACAAAGAGAAAGGTCAGGACTCACCAGGTGCGCCTAAGCAGATGTGAGCCAACAGAGTAGAAAGCCGCTGCTGATCGGCGACGCCAATGAACTTGCATACAGAGACGCACAGGTTAGGGTTCAATTCATTTTCGCAACCGGTGAATATTTTGATGAATAGCCTGTGAATTTTAGGAAATATGTGTAATACAGGCTAGAATAACATCCACCAATGTCAAAACTAAGCAAGTCTTTAATTAAAATTAAACTTACTTGATAACTCTTTCGGCGTAAGGGTTCCTGGCGTTCGGTGCTGACAGAAGGATCTTGCCGAGAGTATATCCCGAGTTATCGGCAAATACTTTCTCGTACGCCAGTCTGCCTGCAGGACGGTCTAGAATCTTCTCCCAGTATTTTACCTAGACAAGACAACTTTGAAAGTAAATACAACTGCAGAAGTACGAGAATTTTAACTTCTAGTTGCGTTCCATGCATATAAGCTTCTAAGAACAAAATTTAAACAATTAGGTTTTTTTCTTGGTGTGAATGAAAAATCCTCTGTGTGAATATGAACTTAAAACCTTTTGTGTAGCGTCTGCTAAACCAGCCGTTATTGCCACAGTGCGTTTCCAGCAGCAAGCGTAGTATTACTACAGTGGACAAGAGTTTTGTCGACGGAAGAATAAACAAAATGACATATTGCCATTGTGCTTATGTCATTTTGTCCATTCTTCTGTCGACAAAACCCTTGTTTGCAGCGGTCATGCTACGCCTGTTGGACTAAAAATCTTTTGATTGCTTGGTGTTTTGAATGAGTTGTCTGGTCATATTTGTTTCCTATATAAATGTTTTCTTACCATATGCCTCAAAGTCTTCTCCGTAGACGGTTGCAAGTGTTCGACAAGAACGCTGTATGTTGTCTTAATTATGTGTTCGTGAATTAATTGTTCGGCCTTCTGTACTTGAGGCACTAAGGTAGTCAGAGTAGCTGCTAGAGGCTCCGACATAAACTCTAGGCGGCCGTCAGTCTGTAGAAAAATTAAAGAATCAAGTACCAAGCAAGTAGTAAGGTTTCAAATAAAAAAGCGCGTGCGACGATGGTTATTTCAATTGCACGATCCATATTTGAATAATCCCAGCTATTCATTATTTATCATCTAAAATATTCTTTGTCTTAAACTTACCAAAGCCGGAATCACAAGGTCAAGCGTTTTCTTCATAAGCTCAGGGTTATCCGCCAGTTTGCTTGCGCCTACTTCTAGAAGCTTCGCAGCGGAGTACGCGAGCATCATCAGTGATGGCCCGAGCGAGTACTTCGTATTGGCAGTGATGAGTTCGCAGTGCGAAGAGACTAGGTTTAGCACTGCGCTCTCGGATGGTATTATGTGGGCTGCGTAGAAAGCCTGTAATAAAAATTGATAGTTGGGGTTATAAGGAGATGGAATTTGTCTTTTGTTCATGCTTTAATCATCATTAACATTGTTTATGAAGCGTGAGCGCAGCGGTACGTTAACGACGCACACATGCTGCGTCTGCGCAACATCTGCACTACGCTTCACAACGAATGATCGTCGAAATTAGACGAAAGCTAGCGCGACGCATCTCTTATTCTTACCAAGTTAATGCAAGCGAGTGGTGGCGGTGAAGACAGTCTATCCAATGCTGCAGCCGCATTAGAAGGTAGATGTGCTCTCAACCACGCTCCGAGAGCGGGTGGCGGAGTACTACCGGCCGCGTTACCGACCGGCCCAGATGTACCGCACACTTGTAAGCGAGCCTTGCTTACGGCGGCCTCCGATGCGTTGTTTGAACTCTCCATTAGACCTTCCAGCTCAAGGCCTGCGCTGAGACTGGGGAAGATATTATTATGTTAATATTGAAAGACAATCGGTAGCTAGTCGGGCAATCCCGAAAAATCCACGTGAGTAAAGCGTAACTAATCATAAATATTGAAAGAGTCAAGCTTAACGAATCCGTGTCTCCTAAAGAACCAAAAAAAGAGCATTGCGAAGTTACAAAAAAAAAGCATTCCGAAGTTACGAAAAAAAAGCATTGCGAAGTTAAGAAAATAAAAAGGATTGCGAAGTTACGAAAAAAAAAGGAATGCGTAGTTACGAACAAAAAAGGATTGCGTAGTTACGAACAAAAAAGGATTGCGAAGTTACAAAAAAAAAGGAATGCGTAGTTACGAACAAAAAGGATTGCGAAGTTACGAAAAATAATGCAACATTCTGTTACGAAAAAGAAAACCAATTTAACGTGCGTTTACTATGACAAAAACTATATTTTTAAAGTCTCTGAGGCAAGACAATGGACTGAAAAGTAGTAAATGACTTACCGACAACAATCCAGCACTGTTTCCAGTAAGTCCAACAAGTCAGGCATGAACTGATGAGCTTCGGATGGTGTAGCAGAATCCGCTAGACATACTTTGAATCTAACCAGCGCTGAATCGCAGGATATTACGTCCAGAAGAGATGGTAAACCATTCGCTGTAAAGTTCATTATTAAGTAGTATAACATTTTTCAAAAAAAAAACAGAAAATATTATTGGAATGGGGTTTGTTCTTACCAGTAACATTTAGTTTCAAATGTTTGATTGTTTCAGATGCCAGCCACGCTGTGTATTTTATGTTATCGCATGATGCGCTTACGCCCGCTAATAAGTTTTCAGCATACTATAAATAAAAAACAAATTGAATAAAGCCATCTAACTGATTGGTCCAATGTTTTTTTCTCTCTACTGGACTGCTGTAGATTGTCTTTGCGGACCCTTTTTACGTAACCGGACAGTTATTGGCGAGACCTGAAGGGTCTCCAGCCAGGTCCAATGGTAGTAGATGCTGCCGCTAAGCACAAGATTTTTTAAAGTAAGAAAAAGTATAAGTTCGATATTTTATCGTAAAAAAATGTGTTAAAACTTGGCTTTCATTGTGCCCGGAAGGTCGAAGGCCATACTTGTCATAAAGGCCTCAAAACCGTCATTAGCGAACTGTACAGTGCGTTCAATCTACGAAGACGCACTCCACTCCTTTTTGTAAGAGCAAGCCACGTTGTGCGTATGCACACATCTCTTATTATTTTATCTTATATTAGTTCGCGTATGCACATATCTAACTATTGTGTGACGATAGAACTAACACAATAGCAACTTATAATGCGAACTTTTGCACTGTAGCGATATAGACAAAGAGTGTGGCGCGCCTTCGTGGATTGAACGATCTATAGGTATAGAATTATATTTACCTGGGTATACATTCCTTGCTTGACCAGCGCGTCCTTCAGCCAAGGGTTGAATACTTTCTTGTTATCAGCGCGTGGGGCCCAAATAACAGCGTGGAGCGGTAACGGAGATGGAAGATCGGCACTCGTACCCGCTTGTAACTTGTCCATGTGTGGGGTAGCAGGTGGCATGCTTATCACTAGCCTGGAGACAAAAGGATTTTTTATTTGCTACACCCTTCATGATAGTGTTAGGAGAGAAGTGGTAGTGTTGTTGTGTCCACTGCTGGTCATAGGCCTCCCCCAAGCATCGCCACATCGACCGGTCCTATGCTTCTCGCATTCAGCGGATTCCCGCGACCTTCACCAGATCATCGGTCCACCTTATGGGAGGCCTACCCACGCTGCGTCTTCCGGTATGCGATCGCCACTCCAGAACCTTTCGGCCCCATCGGTCATCCGTTCTGTGAGCAATATGCCCTGCCCACTGCCACTTAAGTTTGGCAATTCTCCGAGCTATGTCGGTTACCTATTGGTTTTCCTGCGTATCTCATCATTTCTGGTATGATCACGCAAGATAACTCCGAGCATAGCCCTTTCCATTGCCCTTTGGGTAACCTTGAGTCTTGCGTGTTTAGCACAAAGTTATAGATGAAGACGTCGAATTCACGGTATCATAATGAAACCCGACTAGATGACTTGAAGGCTATCGAACTAGAGTGGATGTGTAAGATGCGACGTTCGCGAGTTGTGGTGAACTTAGGTTACTGTAACAGTTCCTTGATGGAAACTTACCGCCAAGCAGTCTGGAAACAGTAATGCGCTGCGGCTAAAGCGGCAGGTGATCCGTGGTACTGCGAGTTGTCGCACACGCACGCTGAGTTTAGCAGCGCCAACAGTGCGTCCAGTAGTAATGGGTACTTGAGCTTGTGTGGCGTACCTAACACGAAGTTACATGCCAGACCATCGAATTTTGGGTTTTCCTGTGAGATAAATGTCATGATGAGACTTATGTGAAACTACAATGTATGAAAATGTACAACAAGTTATTTAACACAGGCACTAAAGCACTACAGCTGATCCACAATAACAATGCAATTTGACTCTTATGTATCACCAAGTGTGTATTGGTGCCGATTCTATTATTCACCAACTAAACTAAAATTAAAGAATTGCCATCTTTTACTACCAGACAGTGCGAGAAAAGGACGGTGATAGGTAAGAACTAAGTTAGAGATGTCAAACTCATATACGCCCCACACTAGGATTTCTCCTGTATCGTGGGTGCGTTTACGAACACAAATCACACAAACACCCAGACCCGAAACAACTATCTGTAGGCCATAAAAATTTTGTTCCATGTGGAAATCCAACCCACAACCCGTAGCGCAGAAGCCAATCGCTCAGTCACTGCACCAAACGTGTCGTCAAAAAATTCTAGTTCAACTAAATTTGACAGCTCTAACTTATGTCCTTCTCTTTCTTATTTTATCAGAGTGAAAAAGATGACAACAGCCCAAGTTTAGTTTGGGCACAACAGAATCGGCACAATTGTCCGTCATAACATTCTTACCTGATTATTAATCTCAGCATTAGTCAACGCGTAGAACTTTGGTCTCATTGATGACTCGTCTTGTGACAGCCTCCTATAAGCCTGCTCGATGTAGGGCACTTCGCAGTATATGCGGGACTTCGGCTGGCCGTTAGTGGAGGTCTTATTGCCGTTGGCGTTCGCCTCATTGGACGGCTGAGCTAAGCCAGGGGCTATCACCAAGTTCCACTCGATCTGGGAAGGTAGAAAAAGGTGAGGATGTTTTTCTTGGTAATGAGTAAACAATATTAGATAACGGTCTCGTCTTTGAGCTTCCCAAAACTACAATTTAACTTTTTGTACATTGGGCACATTAGAAAGTTAGTTTTATTAATTTTATCCATACTGCGCGGTGCGCCTACCCACACTTGGTGGCTTTAACATGGTATTGTACTAAAATAACCTTGTTCAACTCGGAATCATTCCAAGAATATTCTTTGGGTGTATATTCTTAGAAGTAGCAAAAATGTTCTCTCATTTTGATTGTTTGTCACTAGATAAGGTAGGTTACTTCAGGTATTTTTTTTGAAGCAGGAGTCTTGCGGGAATCCTGCTGGTTTGTAGGTAATATTTGGTTTAATTTTTTTGTTAAAACAATTCACAAACACGTACTATTAAATACATCTGCAAGAATCAAGCACGTTTCTTACTTCAAGAAATTACTTGAAGAGGCCTACTGATTAATTATGTATCAAAGAAAACTCTTACCTGTTGCAAAAGCGTCTGAGGCGCATCATAAAGATGTCTCATCAAATACTCCAGGAGAAGCATCAGTCTCGTGGTCAACATCAACTGATGGGGAGCCAAGCTCATGGCTCTCTTCCTATCACTGATGGCGAGGGTCTCCACTACCTAAAAAAATATTCACCATCAGTAATAACATTTTGGAGATATCAAACATCAAATAAAATCTTTACTTTTTCAATCTAAACTTACTTTTATGATGGCATTGGATGTCATAAGTAGTACAGACTTCTTTTGCATGAGCGTCAGTGAATGGAAGAGATATACCAACAGTTGAGCATGCTCAACATTCAAGTCTGTAACAAAAATTATAACTTCGATGATTGATAAAAACTTAATGATTTCAAAAGACATACATAATCAATATTTATATCGATAATGATACTTTAAATGCACAATATACAAATGATATGAATCGCATACCTATATTAGCAAAGCCTGCAGATAACCGGATAGCAAAAATTGGAAAAAGCATTCAAAGTTAATTCATACATATAAATGAAACAAAACTATGCGCGCAGAGCGATAGCGAGATGAATTTTACATGCTTGCTTCTTCTTAAAACATTACATTCGTACGCAAAGGTAGAATGTTGCGATACATGCGTCGCAATTTGTATCAGGGACACGACGCAAAACTTGTGCCGCAATATTTTACTACGGCCCACGTTGCGATACCTGATGCGCGTCATGTATCTTAACATGAACTAGCACAATTTTGCGGCAGGTTCGTATCGTCGTGCCATATACGTGATACAAGTTGCGACGCATGTATCGCAACATTGTGCCCGGTGTAGTATGATAGTACGTATGGTCTCAACAATGTAACACAAAATAGTAAAAAAAAACTACAATATGAAAAGTATCAGACCAGTTGTGTATCTGACACGTATTTGTAAGCTCATCATTGACTACAGTATGCGAACTATTTTTTCATTCGCGAAAGTGGAGACCATTAAGACAGTAAATAGAAATACGTGCAAGATGATCGAACACAAACAATGAAATGTGAGTAAATACACTGCTGTGCTGATGTGTTTCTGTCGCAATATATGGTCGATTCTTAGGATTTTCCGATCGTTATTGGTTAAAATAAAGACTATGTATCTGTGCGAATAAATTAAGTAAAGGCCCCGTGTAGTGCGTTCAATCCACGAAGACGCGCCCTACACCTTTTTGTGAGGTAGCCGCGCGGTGCGTATGCACACATCTCTTATTATTATCTTTATAATAAGATGTGAGTATAAACACATCTAACTATTATGTGACAATAGAACTAACACAATAGCAATTTATAATGCATACTTTTGCACTGTAGGGATAAGATAAAAAGTGAAGCGCGTCTTCGTGGATTGAACGCACTATAGCTTTACATAGAAGATTATACGTTACTAGCTATTACAGGTAACATTAACTTGAGTCTATTTATACAGTTAGGCCATAAAAAATGCTACCATTGGTAAGCAAAACGATTCGTTTTTGGTCGTAGTAACCCAGCATGTTGTTTAAAAGTCTGACGCACACTTAAGGACGTCAATCACCCATTAATACCTAGGTATCTCTACTCTAGGTACTCTAGAGTCCATCTACAATGTTGACTATAAAAAGTTTGTTTACTATTAAAAAAAAAACGAATGGCCGGATTATACTTTAGGTACAACTTACCTTCATAATCATGGTCCTGCGAGGGCTGCGCTTGTAACGCGCATTCTTGCAGTGTGTTGACAATTTTATGCCACATCGCTAGGATACTGTTCTCACGTTCAGCGGCTTGCTTGCTTAGAACCATACCACCTAGCAGTTTCACTACACGGGGTCCAACCTGTCACAAAATAAAACATAGACAATGTAGACATACAGGGTGGTGGTGATGGTGTTAACTACTGTAGCTACCGGCAAATGCTTTACGAGACTGTTCATATTTTATGAGAATATCTTGCTACGCATTTAGTTTGAAAAATAATTACAGTTATTGAGAAAAAAGGCAGTTTTCACAAAACATTTTTATGATGTCAATCAATCCTATTTTCCATAAGGATAAAAATAGTCTTCGGACCAACCCAGGTTGTAGTACTAGAAAATTCAGAAAACGCAATGAAACTTATTTGAGATGGGGTGGGATGGGAACCTTAATCATTGTGGCTACAGAAAAACGGTAGGAGAATCCAAAATTTTAAAAAAATATTTCCATCTTCATCCACAGATATTACGGACGTACTTAAGTATCGTCACTCGTGGCGGATATTCTTGTGCACACATTACTTGACACCATCAAGCAAGTTTGATTGTCTGTCCGGAACAAGATACACAAAATATATCTTTAAAATAAAACTCCAGCATCACAAACCTGCAGTGGAGTCATGTTGGTTCTCTCCGAGCCAGCGGATACCAGTTGTTGATGTAGCGCGGGTTGTAATGAGGCGAACGCCGGCGCTCCGCTCAAGTTGTGTAGATATCGCACAAGTGCAGAGCTGAATGATCCGTACAATCCTCCCAGGCGGGCGCCGAAGCATGTTGAGATTGTACCTGAGTGCGAGAAAGTAATGTTTAAGTAGTTTTCGGAGTTGCAGTTGGTTCAGGACAACTAAAGGTGTCTCAATGTCTATTCCGGTGTCTTTTCGCAAAAGAAGAGAAGAAAAGAAGCGGTTTTAGCTTTCAGAAGCAGGCACATAGGTGTATGTACCTGTGCACAGATAAATTATACTGAGAAAACTTATAGGTTGCGGAGTTCAAACCACAGTGAATTATTATTCTCGTAATCCCTAAAACTATTTACAATTTTGGTTCTGCAACGACTTAGAAGGGCTCGTAGCTAATTAACAACCGAGCTGATCCTACGATTTGCGGTTGAACTACGTTTGCCGCGGTCAGCCCATAGGTCCCTTCGTTACACATCGAAACCCCTCCGTGGCTCGGAGAGCACGGTAAACGTCGGTCACAGAAGTCATACGAATACCTATGACATTCGTTAGGGTTAGTCTAAAGCCCGAAAGGCTGACAACCGGTCTAACCTTATGATGCCTGTTAGATACGGGACAAGTAAAACACGCGCTGGCTGTAGACGCACTGACTGTTTATTCTCATTTACAAGAAGGCGGCGCGAGCGCGGGTTGCGGGGCGAGGCGTGGAGCCACGAGACGGTGGTGTTCCGCGCATCGCTACGGCGCAATCGCTACCTACTCTATGCTCGTACATAACAATGCCCATTTGGCATCGCCTAGTGACTGGGTTGCATTTGGTAGGAAAAGACTAAGTAGACTGAACGATATTGCAAAGACTATTTCATGCATCAACGATAGAAGACCAGGGCGAAGAAATGCAAACAATAACATGACGATTACAAGATGACCTACCAGTGTCAGTTCGCGCTGTCTCGCGGTCCAAATCTTTCGCAAGCGCGGCCAGTAAAGCTTGGTGCGCGTCATGTAACTGTAGCGAGTGTTGACCCAGGCGCTCTGAGCCTTCACTGATTATCTCTTCAGTGAGCAAGATGAAAACCTCAGTTGCTAGAGTTATGTACTGGAACAAGAATAACATTATTAAATCTCAAGTGTTATGATTCGCTACTGATAGTTTATCCCTAAAGCTGATCAAATATGGACCACTAAGGCGCCATCTCCACGAGCGAGTGTATCGCGACGATAGTCTCGCCGTGCCATCAAATTCAATACAAACTATCGCCGCGATAACATCGCCGTGTGTAGACATGTTCTAAGAGAGTGTATAGAAATACTTGGCACGACGCGCGCGCGCAGCTCTCTCGCTCGTGGAGACGGTCCCTAAGGCCGAGCGCTCATTGTGACTTTTTGTCACGGTGACTTTTTGTTGCCAAGTCGAATTCTATGAAAATATGTATTTGTCACCATAATTCCACGTCACCATAGTGAGCGCACTCCCATATATCTTCATAGCATTCGACTTGGTAACAAAACGTCACCGTGACAAAAAGTCACAATGAGCGCCCGGCCTAAGTTGTTCTAGACCAGGGGTGGGCAAACTACAGCCCGCAAAGGGTTTTAATCCAGCCCGCCACTAATACATAGACCTGCAGCTAATAGCAAATGGCGATCAACTGTGTCTGGAGGACTTAGTGGCCTATATGCGGTTAGTCTAAGAATCAATAAATTTAGCCTTTCGTAGTCGACGGCTCGACATAAGCCACTCCCAAGCTATGTCATATCCAGTTCTCTACCTATTACAGTCAGTCAGTCCATCACGTAGGGTCTTGTCTCCTACTGTAACGCCTAGTTTTGCAAACAAAAAATCTAGAATCTCTCAGCAGCCTCAATCTGCAATCTTAATCTACAGCTGTTTATTCTGCAAGCTAAATATATCTGTGACCTTTTGAATGAAGTCTGTCTTCATGGTTGCTTGATCCAATTTTGCACACTTCTAGGTATTATAATCTTTTTTGGCAGTTAAAATGTTTCTCAAATAATTTTGATGTCTGCAGACTCATCATCAGCATCTCCCTACCCTTATCCCAGTCTATGTGGGGTCGGCACAACATGTATTCCTCTTCCATTCTCCTCTATCAGACCTCATCTTAGTACTCACTTCTTTCTTACCCATATCATCTTTCACACAATCCATTCATATATTTACAATAAATACTTACAGAGTACGGTTCAGCCTTGTCGGGCACTATAGCCTGGTGCGGTCGTTGCGGCGCGTCCGCGTTGTCATTATTATCGTTGTTGCCCGATGCACGTACAAGGCCGCTGTTGTCGTTCGCATCGGGAGCCACTAGTGTAGATTCGAACCATAGTCCGAACAGTGGTTCGCTGTCTTCTAGACAAAAATAATTCATAATATGAAAGCGAAAGTACACGATTAAAATATGCGTATACGAGCGGAAGTTAAACAGCAAGCAAACTTTGCGCATTATGTCGCGATTCACGTTGGATGTCACCGTAACGCCGTTTTTTCACTGCACACGATACAACAAAATGCGGTAACTACTCCAAGCGCTATATATTTTTATGAACCGTTTACTTAAAACGACACGACTTTACTAGTGTCATTGTGTGTCGTGAGGAACCGTTCTAACAATCGCCAGTCGGAACTACACTGTATGATACAACATCGGAGACCGTCCAATGAACAGTTTCATTAAATTAACAGCATTTTTTTTACCTTTTCGTTATAAGACTGCAACAATTATAGAATATAGTCTTGAAGTTTTGAGTTAATACGTAAGGGGTCAATTTCCAGTATATAACAATAACAATATAAGGCCTACCGTCGTCAGTCTCGGAGTCTTCCGAGCACAGTATCATGTCCTGGAAGTAGACGGTGGAGTCGGAGCGGTCGGGGTCGGCGTCCTGGTGCTGCTTTTGTACTACCGCGCGTTTTAAGTTCGTCGCCTTACGGTAGCACACTACGCCCAACGCCACGAGAAGCTGAGAAAAAAGTTAAAGTATTAATTATATCCAAAGTATGATGCCTTAGAAGCCAACTGATCCAAGTAACACTTTTGATGACATTGAGTTTCAACTCTATAACTAAGCATTTTAAGTCTATAACCCGATTGACCAAAAATTACACTGCAATCAGTTGGCTACCAAGGTATCCAGTTCGATAATTCAAAAAAAGTTAACAGATCGAATTTGATTCCTCGCAGCAGATAACAAGCAGCCTATCCCGAGAGGAAACAAAGTCTACCTTTACGCCGTCTAATAAGTGAAATTGGAATAAGTTAGTGATGTTCAGATTCATCTGAGTGCCAAATGAATGGAAAACTGACTGATGTCATTCCAATTAACTTGCGTGTTGTATGTGGTGCACGTTACCTGATGTAAAGGCGCGGCAGATGCCAGTCGAAGTTCCCTCTGATGCGCAGTGTGTTGCGCTAAGATATGCAGCGGCGCAGGAGTTGTTAGCACTGCGTCGCCGCAGCTTAGCGCCTCAAGACGCGCATCGGAGAGTAAGGCACCCACCCAGGCCAGGCAACGCCCGCCTAGGGCTACCCAGACCACACCAAGACCTTGTTGCCTGTGGAATAGAGTATATTATTGAATCTAAAAAGCTAGAAAAAATGATTCTAATTCCCCGAACACGTTTATCATTAGAGCATCGGCGCATGTGAGCCGCTGTCTACCAACAAAACTTTGCTAGCTAACTAAAGCTGGTGAAACTCCCAGACCATGGCAGCTTAAATATCCAAGGCAAACTGGATTATTGATAACAGTTCTCTCGCACTGATGAGACTACTAATTATGTTACTTAACAGGCAGCAACATCACTGTTGCGTGAAGATTGGCTATTGGTATTTGCTTGGTGGTAGGATCTATACGGTCCGCCTGGTTAGCTACCACCCTCAAATTAAAGTCCGGTGCCAAGCAGTTCACTGTGTTCCATCGTGTGTATGTGAGAGCCACAGGGTATAGGGGAATCTCTCCATATCTCTGTTACTTGGATTCGTGTGCTCCATTTTAGACCCTATCTGCGCTTACCAGCAGGTGCGACGAGGGTCAAGCGCGACCAAGTCAAATAACAATAAAAACAGGCAGGTCAGGCATTATTTTTTTTAGCTGACAGCCCTTTTAATAAGTGTTTATCACCGCCTATGTACACCTACAACACGTTGCACACAAGTTGGAAAGTCTCATATGCCTATATTTTCACCAGCACCTACATATATGGTTCAAAGTGGAGCACCGCAATGCTGACTAGCGGCAGAAATAATTGTGGAAGTAGTACTTCCCTGGACGAACTCTTTCACAAGGAGCTCTTCTATCCACTAAGCATTTCCTTCAAAGTCAAAGTCTTCAAAAGTCAATTAGCCTTCTGAATGCACTTACATTTTAGTAAGATTGTAAGGCCTAGACGGAGTCTTTGCTGGGCTCTTGCCGGGTGTCGTACAAGGGCAGGGCGCGCCCGCTAATGCGTGGTGAAGACCGCAGAGCAGCACCCAACCGCCGATCATCAAGTGGTTTTGATATACCTAGAAAATAAGACAAATAAGAGAATTCGTCGATTACAAATCCTGTGTAAATATAACTGTGATAATAAACTGTTCTCTCCAAGTCAACCACGATCAATCATAGCTTCTTAATAGTTTCACTTGGACCACGGTTTTATATTTTGAAAACTAGACCAGGGCCTGTACTATAACGTGTAAACTATCAAAGTTCATCATTGTTCCGTTGCGCGAGAGTAATGGCGCTATAGAAGATCAGTAGCGCCATTCCTTTTGCGCAACGGATTAATAATAGCACTATGATAGTTTTGACTTCCATAGTAGAGGCCCAGTATTTGAAAATATCGATTAAATACCGACACTATATTGAATACTTTGGACTTGAATCAACAGCCACATATTTTGTATTTTGATTTGGAAAAAGTCGTGCGTCTTTCAAATAAAAGTTTAGCTGTACATCTAACAGAACTTTACTTACATAACCACCAGCGCGTGTGGACTGCTTGAATGTTTCCCCAACAGTATTGTATAGGCTAAGTGCACTTTCAACCAACGTGGCCGTCTGCTGCTCATATTCTTCGTCTTTAGGGTGTAGGGATGCCTGTTACAAAATAAAAATACTAAATTACAGAGCACCAAGATGTTGGAACAAAGAAAAAGTCAAGCTCCTTAAAGCTGAGTCCACATGGTCTACAAGTCTTTAGACTTAATTATGCAAACAGCCGGACGATACTTGTATAAATTAGTAAATTCTGTTATAAGTTCTCTTATAACAGAATTTATAACTTAATTTCTTAGGTCATTTATTTTGTATAAATGAACAACACTAAATTAAACGACTACAACCCCCTTATTCAGAACGATTCGATAAGCCAGTAATTGTCGAATGATTCTGTTTGCTATCTCTTTTTCTCTCGTTACGAGAATACGAATGGAACGAGATAACAAATCGAATCGGTCGACAACTGCTTCTCGAAAAGGTTCTGAATCGGGGGGCTGGTCAAACTGACTCAAAGAAGTCTGATCATGCAGATTGCAACGGTTTTTTGACATAGGCGCAAACTGCAAACTTTACGTCTACGCGCTTTAAACACGCTGCGCAGACATAAGTCGGTGTTGTGTGCACTGGCTATTACACACATCTCGGAAAATGTGATAGACTGTGGGCGAAAATAGTACATGTCAAAGGCGATCAGCTGATGATATACAAAGTTTTCAAATGCGACTAGATATACAATAGATCAGTGCAGAACGTAAATAACAATCCAACAATTTAATTTTAATTACCTGTGCAGTGGCGCATAGTAATCCAGCGATGCTGACGTCACTAAGCGTCATGATCCGCTCGGGAGTGAACGGCTCGAGGCACGGCAGAGACAATGCGAGGCGGCAGACGTGCACTTCGTTCACGAGGAAGTGAAGACTAAAAGAACAAGAATTCTAATTGTTTTAAGAAGTTTTATTATAGGCACTAAATAGATCATATCTACTGTGCGTTTTGTGCAAGTAAAATATACATTTATGTTACGGTTTAAACCCGAAGATTGGGCTTTAACTAGTCGTAGTTTTGCCTCTCCAAATGATGCTTAAGTACGTCCGGCGCGCTTCGCTTCTTCGCTCGTTAGCTTCGCTACGAAACTCGCTGCCTGGCTATATATTTACTACGGTGTAGTTTATTCTCTGGGCATATTATTCGAGAAATAGCCCGAAGAAGAATTGGCAGTGCTCGGAGCACTTTGCTCACAGAACAGATGGCCGATGGAGCCGAAAGGTTTTGGAGTGGTAACTGCGTACCGAAAGGCTCAGTATGGGTAGGCACCCACAAGGTGGACCGATGACCTGGTAAAGGTCGCGGGAATCTGCTGGATGCGAGACGCATAGGACCGGTCGATGTGGCAATGCTTGGTGGAGACCTATGTCCAGAAGTAGACGTCTTTCGGCTGAATGATGATGATGGGCTGTTCTCGTATAGCTCGTGCCGACACGAGATAAGACTGGTCCTAGTTTTTATAATAGGAGAGGCCTTAATGTTGCGTCACTTATTTTGGCCGGCGATAGTAATAGATCAGTTTCATAAAAGGGTCGTTGGCATTTAGCCAGCGTTTTGGCAATGAAGTAATGACTCCAAATAGTTAATATATGACTAATACATACAGTGAGGCATCAGAGTTGAACTGTGGCGCGACGGCGGTCTCCTTGGCGGTCTGCCAGCGGTTTAGGTACCGCTGCAGGCACGGCAGTGAGGAGCACACCTTCAACACCACGCAGCCGGCTCTCAGCTCCATTAACAACGATGAGCATGTTGATGCCAGCCACTTCTGTGAAGGGAAGTGTTTAGTTTTAATACACAGAAATTGCAGGTGCCATCAGGTTTGTCCTACGTTGGTATTGGTCATAATAGGAATGCAGCATTTTGCAACGCCGTAATTTTTATAGCATAACATCACAGGACATAACATCATCGAAGGGTTGGGCAGAGGTGTATAGTACACCTCACACCCTTATTTCGCCGTTATGAACATAAATTCCCTGTAGTAGGAGGCGTGCCTATTGCCATCAACCGGGCACAAATCCAGATATTGGGCTGCTACTGAGAAATTCCACATGGAAAAACCCAATAACACCTTGCGCGACCTGGGAATTGAACCCAGGACTAGACTAACGAGGCAGTCTTTTTACTCACTGCTATTTGAAAATGAGCCACCATTATAGTTACTGTAGTACATTAAAATAGCTTTCTAATCACAGGTGTGCCGTCGTTATTGATCTTCAAGACCAGTTTCCATACATTCTTGCCGATTCTCCTTTCTACTCCAAACGATTTTGAACCATTTCCATCCAATTCATAAGGTCGTCATTCAATCAGCTGCGCGTGATAAAACAACCATTAAGGCTGGATAGCAAGAACCACAAGATCATGCCTAGGGCTAATTGTAGCCTAGAGCCTTTGTATGGCCTACAGTATGTAAGATTTGTGTCTGTAAACGCACCCACGTTACAGGAGAAATCCAAGAGTGGAGCAAGGTATTTAAAAAGTAAAAAAAAGTGCCCTTTTAAGAACAGATAATTCACACCATATCCCTACCTTCATATCAATAGAAGACTGTTGCGAAGCATTCCCATCCTTAGCACTTTCCAAACTATCCTTGCTTCCGGGCGACAAGACAGCTGTGGACGGCGTAGCTTGAGACGACGACGTCGACGCCACCGGGTTCCGCAGCGGCGCTGTCAACTGCTCCAGTAACGCGTCGGAGCGCCGCTGAGCGTTCGACGGCGGCTGCTTCTCAGTGGGCGTGGTTTGAGAAGCTAGTGATGTAATCGAGCTTGGTATGACTGATGATTTTGTTGTTTGGGTTTCTGGGAATTGTATAATAAATGCTGAGTTTGCACTTGTATGTTGCACTAAGATTCTGGTGTATATCATAATTATAACACAAGTAATACTAGTTTCAATGCTGGTTTATTGACAAAGACATTCCGGCGTAAGACTATTACTTCAAATATGGAATTCAAAGCCAACAACCCAGGGTAAAGAACGCAGATGTTAAGTCATTCCAATAAGTGCTAAGTTTGAGGATTAATCTTGGCGTCCACTTAGCCCAAATTTTTATGGGCAAAGGAAATAACTTTTTCTTCAATTCTAATTTTGGTCCTTTTATTTGAGAATTAAACTTAGCATTCGTTTAGCCTCCATTTTCTGACAAAATTAGTCGAGAATATTTGATAGCCGTTTAAAAACTCTCTTCTCAGAGAACCTGTAGTTATATCAAAAGTTTAACATCACGCAAAATACGCGCTTAGACGTGGAGTTGCGGATACCAGCCCGTTATACCTTATATCAAAAGTTGAGGTGTATAGTATACATACCAGGCACAGTAACATGTGCAGGTAATTTTGCATTCTTCAGCAGTGACGTCAAGATGACTAGGTCAGATTGGGGGTAACCCCCTCCGTCGATACCGCATAGTCCCACAATAGGCAACAGTAGCTAGGGGACAAACCAAATTGTTTGATTAATGTCATTACATTGTTTAAACTTGTCTAAAGTGATAATGTATAAGTATAAACATATTTTTGCTGTTCTCATATTAAACTGTAGTACAGCTACAAAAAAAAGGAGGGGTTTGTGGATAAAGGCTGATTTACACGAGGATAGTTTCTCGAAGCGAGTTTCATGTTGTCTCTGTTTTCACTGCCGAGAAAGACAAAGTAAGGACGAGTCTCGCTTCGAGAAAGTATCCTCGTGTAAATGAGCCTTTAGTATCAACCGCGTAGACCACTAAACTGCGCTGGCCGCGGTCAGTCTGTGGATGGGTGACCGTTCGTAACACGTCGAAACCCCCTCCGTACCTCTGAGAGCACGTTAAAAAGTCGGCCCCGGGTGTCATACGGATATCTATGACAGTCGTTACGGGTAGTAAGAAAGTCTGATAAGCGGTGTAATCTTACGTTGTCGGCGTTGCCCAGTAACTGGGTTAAGGTCTGATGGCAGTCGCTCCATGTAAAATACTGGTATTTCGCCACATCTGGTTAGACTGAAAGCTGACCCAGTCTAACCAGTCTAAACAGCTACAAAATGAAGTACCTTACATAAGCACCAAATCTACAAACAAATTTTACTGTGCAAGTTATTGCACGTCATTGCTTGCTCAGTTAGTAAAACTTGCCAAGTATTGTATCCACAGTTTGTAAGTCGGTTTCAAAAGTCAATTTGCACAATCAAACTTTCTAGTGGATTTGATGCTTTATGACTAGAGATCGGATATTCGGAATCGGATGCATATTCATCTAAAGTTGAGATGTTGGCTAATATGGAACGCGCTTTTGTATCGAAAAATCCCGCGTTCTGGGACAATTATTTTAATTTGTTTTTTTTTGGTTTATCTAACACACACCATTCTTCTTTTTACACTCTACATACACACATATTTGCATCGGGAGTTAAAAATTAATTTTAAATAATTATGCAATCCAAGAATCCCAGAGTTTTTTTTTAATAAATCATTTTAAGATGTCGCTTCCATATTATACACCCGACTAGTTATGCATTCATATTTATATTTATGATGTGTCTCACGAAAGTTATAATACAAAAATAGTTATGCATTCCCGGTGTTCCTGGGATCCCGGGTTTTTTCTTACAAAAAATATATTTTAAGAAGTCGCTTCCATATTTTCGTAGCTAAAAATTAACTTTAGGTAAATATGCAGCCGAGTATCGGATTCCTATTTATGACACTGCCTAAATCTCTAATAAAAGAAAGGCCTGCATTATTTTTATTCCTTTTCTTACAACCCATCCATTTATCTTCTCTTTTCTTCCTTTTATCTCTACATGTAATTAGTAATATCTTGTGTTTTTAACTAACAATGTTGTGTTTTAGCATGCTCATCTGATTTCAACATTACAAACACAGTTGTTGTTCAGTGTAATACATTACGTATTATCACAGTGTTTTTTTCAACCTTGACTTTGGCAGAATTAGCGAATAACGATGGAGGCATAGAAATTGGAATGTCTACAAACTTGATGAGTGACTCATCTCGCTTATGACATAGTATGAATCACTACCGTTGTTAATAATATTCAGGTACTAAAATAAGTGACACACAAAAAGAAATATCCATGAATGAAAACTGGTAGATGCAAATCTAGTTATTAAACTCTTACAAACCTGCTTAACAGAAACATTGGGTGCAGCAGTCGTATTAGTATCATCACAGCTCAATCCTGCTTCGGAGAGCTTCTTGAGTATTTGTCGGAGAATCACTCTGAACGCATCTCGTGCTGTGCTTAGTTGATCATTTGGTACTAAAACATAAAGGAACTCTATTGGTAACAAACTTTTAGGACAATTTTTATTTTGTTGGAGTTTTGAGAGAACTGTCCTGGTGGCCTGGCCCAGAGGATACAGACCCGCTTGTTAAGCACAGGGTTCAAACCCAAGGCATGTACCAGTGTAACTAAAATTTCAAATTCACAGAAATACGTTGTACTAAACATAGTAAGGAAACCTGGACTTAATGCTCTGAAATCACCAATCCGCAGTGAGCAAGCATGATGAGCACTGCTTGTTCCTTCTCCGTATGAAAAGAGGCTTTTGCCCTGCAGTGGGACAGCTACAGCTACAGTGAGAGTGGCAGTGATTGCTTGTAAAATACTCAACTTCAGCCACATCTGGGTAGACTGGAATCCAACCACCACACAGTGGAAGGACTATTGTGATAATGATTAAAATGTTTTATGTCAAGATCATATTTGACATTATTTCAAGTTAAAACTATGCAGCTAAATAAGGACTGCCTCGTTGGTCTAGTAATCGCAAGTGCGACTGCTGAGCGTGAGGTCCTGGGTTCGATCCCCTGTTTGGACAGTGTTATTGGGTTTTTCTGTGTGGAATTTCCAGTAGCAGCTGGAAATCTGAATTTGTGCTTGGTTGATGACATGCCTATTACATGGAACTTGAACATAATGGTGAAATGAGGGTATACTATACACCTCTGCCACAGTAAACATATAAGCTAAAGCAATACCTCAACTCACTATAATCTCAAGAATTGAAACACTCACACAGACACGCTCTGTATACTGGGTAATTTTTTGTTTTTGTATGGAACTGTATCCCGAAAATACCTTATTTGTCTTGTTGCAGTGCGTGTCTGTGTGAGTATGTCAAATCGGACGATTATAGGTAGTTGAAGTACTGCTTTAGCTTATATGTCTACTGTGCCTCTGCCTTACCCTTAAAATAAGGTAAAAAAAACCTTTTAAAAATGTATTCATCTTAAAATCTATCTTGGATAACTAATCCAATGATTAAAATTAAAGAATGATTCATTCATTGCTCTTGACTAAATCATTATAAAAGTTGGTAATCATCATTTTACAATATAACAAAATATGTTTACTTTTGTCCTTGTTCCAATAGTTTAGAATGCATGCAGACAAAGACAGAAATTACATTTAACTATAATTAGATTAAAACCCTTTAGGTATGTGACAGGCAAAATCCCTACTATCTCCCTACTAATATTATAAATGTGAAAGTAACTCTGTCTGTCAGTCTGTTATGCTTTCACGCCTAAATCGCTGAAACGATTTTGATGAAACTTGGTACAGAGATAATCTGAAACCTGGAGAAGGACATAGGCTACTCTTATCCCGAAAAATACGGAATACGCGAGAAACAACATCCACACGGGTGAGGCCGCAAGCCTCTAGTATATTACAAAAAAGTACTTAATCTAGTTTTAGTTAAATGCGCAACTTTCTATAACTCCACAACAAAGAGTGTATTTTGTCTTGTATAATGGATAATATAGAATAAATACCTTGTTAAAGTAACATACAATATTTTTTCTTTGTTACAAAATATTGTGAAATTCACAACTTAGTACCTAAACACTAATTAGGTTAGTAGCAGTTATGAGTAGGTATTGCATGATTTTATAAGTACTTAATTGAGTGAAACATAATTTTATAATAATAACAATTGGAATCTACAAAAGTGTACTTACTACACTTTTTCCAATATAAATTCAAATAAGAAATAACGCAGCCCCATTTAATCCTGTTACCTTTCAGAATAAGTTTAACGGAACTGTTTAATCTTAAGTTGTTGTATTGTTGTTACATGAAAGATCATGGACTGACAATGACTTAACATGTTATTCTATTCTAGCTATATAATACTTACAGTTATTAGCATTCATGCTAATAAAGTGTGCAGAGAGGCACGCAAAGCATGTGTAGAATAAGTCGTAGATGTCCTCATGGTTCTGGAACTCACTTTCGCTGCGAGCAAGAAAATTCATACATTCAGAATAAATGTATTGTACAAGACGCAGAGACATGGTTTTTAAAAAGTTGTACTACTTAGTCAAAATGTCCAGACTGAGAAGTCAATGCAATTCAGTAATCTCAGGGGGTAGCAGTAAAATATATAAAAATAAGTTTTCATAGTATGGGGTACTTGGAGAAAAAATATTATTGGCTGTCCCCAATACATGCACAGATTAAGCATTTTTTGTAATCATTTGTTACTAAAGAAATAGTTAATAAACAAATTGATACATTAACCTCGTTTGAAAATAAAACACAAGATAAGTTTATAAATAAATGGGTAACAAACTAATGATTAATCAGGTGAGCCATCAAAATAACTTTTGTTATTACAGTTACAGTGAGTTCTAGAAACAAACCTTTTGATGATGGCTTGGATGATTTCGACAGCATCATTTTTGTCGAAGAATGGGCCATAAAGTGCTGTTAATATTGGCTTAACAGTTGTAGCCCATTCAATATTTCCTCCTGATGCGGCCATTTTCGGGAAGAAAATGACGATTGTCGTAAGTCGTTTCGATTTTTAGGATGACAAATGTTTTTGTCACTGTCAGTCAACTGTCAACCAGCAGAAGTTTCCAGGGTTTCCAGGAAAATTATTGTCTATGGCTAAGAATTAAATGTATCAGAAGTTAAGAGGACGGAACTGGAACGCCATTAGGGATGAAATAAGGGATGAATTACAATTCTTATTCTAAATAGGACCCTCAAACAATTTTGGTTTTCGGCTTAGCCCACGCGTTATGCGGTATGAGGTGGTGATGCGATACTTTAGTTATTGTTCTGCGGCATACATTGCCTGTCTGAGGCTGTCTGATACACTTGTCATTATTTATTTATTTAATTATAGACGAGCAGCAATATTGCTGATATGTCTATTTCACACAGTGTTGAACGTTCATAGTTTATTGATATTGTTCACAGTTTTTTGACGAAAGTTTATTAGTTCGTAGCCAGTTGTTGAGTCTGTTTTTAAATGAATTTATAGAGGTGGCAGTTACAACATCTTTAAGAAGTTTGTTCCAGTTGTGGACGATCCTATTGCCGAGGGTGTGATGTGTAGTGTTTGTTTTCGCTAGTATACGACAAAGTTATTTGTCGTGGTTTCTCCTTGCTCTCGGGGCGGTCACCGTTTCAAAGATGCAGTGAATATCAGGAAGGTTGCATTTCGACGAAATGATTTTGTATGTTTCGATGAGGTCGCCCCGGAGACGTCGTTCCTCAAGGGTTGTGAGGCGCAATGCGTGAAGTCTATCTGGGTAAGGTCTGCGTCATAGGACTTGAAGAATTCTTGTAGCCTTCTTCTGCACACTTTCGAGGAGATTAATATCCTTCTGGAAATAGGGGCTCCAAACTTGGTATCCACATTCCAATAAGGGCCTGACATAAGTTTTGTAGATCTTCAGGAAAACATCCACTGTCAATGTTTGAAACGACCTGCGTATAACATAAAGGAAGGAGTTATCCTTTTTAACCATTGCAGGGGGCTTACCATGACCTCTTATGAAAACGTTCAAATGCCAGCCAGTCAACTTCCGTTCAAAAGCAGGCCTGCTTCTGAATCGCTTAAAATCGTACCATGACAGTACTAAAAGTGAACGACTGTTCAACCAAGTTGAACGGATAAGCTTGTTCATGGAACGAAAAGTCTATACAAAAAAAAAGGTGAACGGATATCGTAAACGTCAACGTAGCAGGCCTGCCGCAGGCCTGCTCTAACGATGTCATAGTACAAAAAAGCAGGGCAGTTCAACTTCCAGGCAACTTCTGCCCTGCTTTAAGAGGTCATGGTAAGCCCCCAGTAATGTGTTCTTCCCACTTTAAGTCAGCTGCAATAACTACGCCCAGATCTTTTTGAAGGTTGACTGGACTTATAGGATTCCCGTCTAAGTTGTAGGTCATTTTGGGGTTGGTTTTTCCTAAGTGTAAGTCATTGCATTTCGCTTTGTTTAGTTTAATTACCCAGTCTTTGGTCCATTCTTGTATCCGGTTGAGATCATTTTGCAGCTGCCCAGAGTGTATCATTGGGTTAGCAAAAAATTTTGCGTCGTCGGCAAAAAAGGCTGATTGTGATTCTATAAGTTCTGTATTGGGGCTTACCATGACGTCTTAAGAAAACGTTCAAATGCCAGCCAGTCAATATCCGTTCAAAAGCAGGCCTGCTTCTGAATCGCTAAAAATCGCACCATGACAGTACAAAAGGTGAACGACTATTCAACCAAGTTGAACGGATAAGCTTGTTTATGGTACGAAAAGTCTATACAAAAAAAACAGGCGAACGGATTTCGTAAACGTCAACGTAGCAGGCCTGCCGCAGGCCTGGGGGCTTACCATGACATCTTAAGAAAACGTTTAAATGCCAGCCAGTCAATATCCATTCAAAAGCAGGCCTGCTTCTGAATCGCTAAAAATCGTACCATGACAGTACAAAAGGTGAACGACTATTCAACCAAGTTGAACAGATAAGCTTGTTCATGGTACGAAAAGTCTATACAAAAAAAACAGGTGAACGGATTTCGTAAACGTCAACTTAGCAGGCCTGCTACAGGCCTGCTTTAACGATGTCATAGTACAAAAACGCAGGGCAGTTCAACTTCCAGGCAACTTCTGCCCTGCTTTAAGAGGTCATGGTAAGCCCCCTGCACTAACGATGTCATAGTACAAAAAAGCAGGGCAGTTCAACTTCCAGGCAACTTCTGCCCTGCTTTAAGAGGACATGGTAAGCCCCCAGGTCCGTTATGAAGATTCCAAACAGGTTCGGAGCGAGCACCGATCCCTGAGGAACACCACTTAATACACTCTTTTGTTGTGACAATGAGTTACCAATTCGAACTTAAAATGTCCTATCAGCCAGATAGTTCTCTATCCATTTGAGCAAGGCACCGCGTGTCCCGAAATGTTCCAGTTTGAGTATTAGACGTCGATGAGGTACTTTATCAAATGCTCGCTCAAAATCCGGGTACATGACATCAACTGGGTTTTTGTTGCGGGTCGAAATCACAGATTAGTGATTTAAGGGTAATCGTACGTGAAGCTTTTTAGGGGCTAGGCAGACGACGGACAGTCCACAGTGGACCTTTTATCCACCAAAATGGATTGTATGGAATGTAACACACACACACAATAACTCGCCAGTTTAAAAGTCACCACCAGCGAACACCAGCGGGCTAACGCGGGCCAGACGGTACACGTTTTTTGGCCGTGGTTGGATAGCACAAATGGCTTTCGACACGTTAACGCTGAATACGGAAAGTTGAGTCCGCAGCTTGCCCTCATTAGCGAAGCTATTAGCGTCGAAGTTTTAAAGCGTGCAAGGACAGAAATCTTAAAAATCGGTGGAATCATTTTTATGTGAGTTAAAGCTGATTCCAAAATTGATAGTAACTCGTAAAAGTCGTGAATAGTATCAATTGAAATTCAATAAAGAAGTATTAATCTAGATCAGTCTTTCTCAAAGTGGGCGATAACGCCTCCGTGTGGGTGCTAGAGGCCTACAGGAGGGCGGTAAAAGTAATGATTGTGATTTGAAGGATGTGGTAAAGTTAAAAATATTAGGGAGCGCTAGAAAATAATTGATTCTCAAAGTGGGCGGTAGACGAAGTAAGTTTGAGAACCTCTGATCTAGATAAAGTTTCAAATCCACATATTTAATGCTTTTCCCTTGTTACGTAAATGCCTATTAAATACGTAGGCATTGAATTCTCTGTTTTCATAGTGTGCTCCTTACTAGAGTTTTAAAGCGCCAAATCCACTAGTAAGTTCTACTATGCAACTTAACTTCTGCAAGCTATATACTACAATACAACCGACTTTCAAATTGTGGACACACTCGTAGCAAGTAGATTTTTGCAAGTTTTCCGAACTAAGCGAGCAAGGGTGAGCATCTGAGCATTAACTTGTGCAGAAAAACTTGCTAGTGCATTTGGCTTAGAGCATTAGGTATATGCTCTAAGGCATTTGGACATTATATTTGTTGTGCGCTTTGAATCCATGCCACACCCGGCACACACGTGCTACGCACAACAACGGTCATTATTGTCTAGCAGTTATGACATCCAATGTCAGCACAACCCTTAAGCGTCATTATCTCATTTATTTGTTTAAAATGGCTTAGGGGCGGCTTACCGTGATGGGATGTTTATGACTGAAAATCTTCATAGTAATATGTTTTCAAAGCAATTTCAAAGTATCGTTCTAAGACACAGATAACTTATTATTATTACGTTATAGCTTCTAGGCTAAGGCTGCATTACGGTTAACCGCGGGCGGTTTTTTCCCGCATGATTTTTTGATTCGAAGAAATTAATACAAGCGAATACACTTGTCAGTTTAAAACGCACTAATACACTACACTTTCGGCAGCAAACCACCTTAGCGGTTAACCGTACTGCGGCCTTAGGCTTAGGCTACAAAAAGCAACTGCGGACATTTCGGATATTTTGATTAGAACGCGCCCCACTATTTGCTAATTTCAGTTGTTTGTCATTGTCTCTGATTTTTTTTTTCTGTTGTCAACGTTGTCACTTGTCAATTGTCAAACAAGAAAAGAAAATAATCGGAGAAGTCGTTCTTACAAAATTAACATTTTTTTCTATTGATAATCATAACTACTGCACTTAAAATGTCTGAAGAACAATTAAATAATAAAAAACGAAAGAGTTCTGAAGAAAATGGCACGGAATCATCCGGTCAGCATTATAACCTATCATATCTAACTTCTACAAAAACAATCTATTTGCCTCTATTTATTGACTATAACACTATTTTTTCAGAACCTTCATCAAAGACGATGCATATTCAGTGTCCCTATCTAGATACAATCAATAGACACGTCCTGGATTTTGATTTTGAAAAGTTATGCTCGGTTTCGTTGACGAGAATCAATGTTTACGCTTGTCTCGTTTGTGGCAAGTACTTTCAGGTAAACAAAATATGAAAAACTATATTTAGGATTCCATAATATAATACAATTTGTACAGTGCCGAGCAAACTCGGCGCCCAAGGCGAATAAATGAAACTGCGTCCCTTAAAACAAAAATTTTGCACGACGCGCGCGGCTGGCGCGAAATGACCGCCCCGTAGTGCAGCCCGCGTCAGCTGACTCTGACTCGCCCGTCCCGTACCCTCGCCATGCCGGCCCCCAAGTCAAGCGCCCTAGGCCGTCATCTAGTTCGCTTAAATCGCCCTGCCAGCCCTGAGTTAATAAAAAACTTGCAAGTTTGGAGAGGTGCTTTTCCTTTAATGATGGATACAGATTGGGCTAATGAATGGGTTTCAGTACCCATTGCTAGTCGTATTATGGTGATTTTGCGAATGTCAAAGGGATTGATGACAAAGAAGCTTCAGCAAGCTCTACCACGGGCATTTGTTGGCATATCATTATCCAGCTTTAGCCAAATTACTTAGTTATAGTGTGCAAAATTTGCAAGTGCTTTTTGGTGATTCTGTATAATTTACTTGAGTTTACAAACTAATCATAGTCTTCATCAATCATCATTCAGCTGAAAGATGACGACTGCTGGACATAGGTCTCCCCCAAGCATCACCACAACAACTGATCATGTAGACTCTTGAAAGGCAAAAATTACTAAGCGACATGTTGGCAACTTTACACTAGAGCATTTTAAAGTTTTTTTTTGTCATACCTGCTTGATTCCAACGAATCTTAAGTGCAGTTTAAAGGCTTATAATAAACTGGCATTTAAAGATTATGAACTTAAATAAAACTTTAAAATGCTCTAGTGTAAAATTGCCAACATGTTGCTTGGTAAATTTGCCTTTCAATTTCGATGTGCTTCTTGCATCCAGAGTATTCCTGTGATTTTCACCAAGTCTTTGGTCCACCTTGTGGGGGGTCTACCCAAACTGCGCCCTCCGGTACGCGGTTGCCACTCTATAACCTTTTAGCCCCATTGGCCATCCATTATGATATCAATGTGCCCTGCCCACTTAAGTTTGGCAATTCTACAGGCTATGTTGGTTACCCAGTTTCTCTTGCAAATCTCATAATTTCTGATATGATCACATACAATCCAGTAGATTCTCATAATAAGAAAACTATTTTACTAACTTTATTTATGAATGCTTTTCTTACAGGGTAGAGGCACTAACACTCATGCGTACACTCATTCAGTGGCTGACGGTCATCATGTATTCTTAAATCTTCATACATTGAAGTTTTACTGCCTGCCTGATAACTATGAAGTTATTGGTAAGTTTCTTTATCAACTTTTTAAATATTTTGGAACTCAAAACTTCTGAAACTATTTCCTTATTTTTATTTGCATTAATGTATCATTAAGAAAAACGATTTGAGGGGCTCGTGGCTAAATAAAAACTGCGTGGATCATGATTTGCAAGGTTAAGCTGCGCTTGCCGCGGTCAGTCAGTGGATGGGTGTCCATTTGTTACACATTAAGACCTCCGTGCCCCAAAGAGCATGTGAAATTAAACCATCAATTCTAAGAGTCATATGAATATCTATGGCAGTTGTTACGGGTAGTCATAGGCCAGAAAGTCTGACAACCTGTCTAACCTTAGGATATCTGCATTGAGCCAGTAACTGTGTTGCTGTGGTCTGATGGCCGTGTAAAATACTGGTATACGGCCGCAACTGTTTATACTGGAAGTACACCCCAAATTGTTGGGTAAAGGATAGGGAGAACACATAAGAAAAAAAAATTGCCAAAACAAAAAAAAAACAGAAAATAACAGGTCAAATCACTATCAAGATATCCAGATTGACATCTAGAACTGTCACCACTTGCTTCCAGTAAAAAATAATCAGTTGTTGGCTATCACATTTTTATCTTTTTAATATTTTGTAGATTCATCACTGAATGACATCAAGTATGTGCTCAACCCAATATTCACACCTGATCAGATCACCCAGCTGGACTATAACACCAAGATGTCCAGAGCTATTGATAGCACAATGTACATGCCTGGTATTGTTGGCCTCAACAATATCAAGGCCAATGATTATTGCAATGTTATTTTGCAGGTGAGTACTCAATCATTGAGAAATCATTGATTAATGATTTTTATTTCTATACATAAATCTCTTACAGAAACTTTTACAAGTCAATGTAACGTTAGATGGCGCCAGCTTTTCCTATCTGGCTAGCTCTGTGAAGAAAAGTCGTCACAAACTCAGAGGTTAAGGTCTCTTTTAAAGTCCAGACATTGTGGTATAAAACTATGCGAGTGTAACAATGTAGGGCAACATATGGAATGGCCTTTTGAGGAAAGAGCCATAGCAGGTTTGAGTTGACCTGTCATTGAGTTACACAAGCTCATAGTTATTATTTAATCTAAGCTAGTTTTACTCCTGGTTTCCAAAGGCTGATCAATTTCAGCTGTTACCAAAATGTTATGTCAAAAAATATGATTGGTCAACCAAAATTTCGTAAATTATACCCGTAAGGAGACTGCTATCGAAAAAACGTAATTGACATCGTCAAAAACCGTTAAATAGGTATATTATACATGTATGTTTTTTAAATATTTATTTTTTATTGTATAGCATGGTTTTGTAGAGAAAAGTCAGGACTTACCTTACAGTGAAAAGGGTGTAACAACCAACCACATTATTTGACATGAGATTTAACAGATGAGCATCATCATCATCCAGCCAAAAGACGTCCACTGCTGGACATAGGCCTCCGCCGCTTGGCAGGCGGGTTGGCGATCGCAGTATGGTTGTTAAAGTACTCAGAGAACGCTGCTGCCCAGCCTCTAGTGAATCCCTTAGTCGCCTTTTACGACACCCATTCGAAGAGATGGAGTAATGCTATTCTTTACGTCCACATGGAACACGCGGATCACGGAGGTTATAATTATACATACTTATTTGATTACAGTGCTTGTCGCAAGTGCGGCCACTCCGCAATTACTTTTTGCGTGAAGAGAATTACGCTAATGTAAAGCGACCTCCCGGCGACTCCTCGTTCCTTCTAGTCCAGCGTTTTGGTGAACTGCTCCGAAAGCTATGGAATCCGCGCGCCTTTAAAGCCCATGTGTCGCCGCATGAGATGCTGCAGGCTGTTGTATTGTGGTCCAAGAAGAGGTTTCAGTTTATTAAACAGAGTAAGATATTAATTATTAAACTTTTTTGATGGATATTTAACATCATATATTTGCTGCCATGGAAAAATAAGTATATTAACTTCTTGTGTAAACAATGATTTATAATCTCTGTTATTTTGTAGGTGATCCCATAGACTTTATGTCATGGTTTTTAAATTCTCTACACATGGCGCTCAATGGAACAAAGAAACCGAACAGCTCTATTATTTATAAGTCTTTTCTTGGTCACATGAGGATATACACCAGGTAAAATGTTTTTTTTTATTCTATTAAGCCTCAATAGCATCCTCGAATCGCTAGAATATAAAACTTCCTTACCACACGCTGGGAATAGACGCGTATTGTAAGATTCAATAAAACCCAGCCCACTTGTTAGTAGGATCTATACAGTCTGGCCTGGCTAGCTACCACCCTCACATTAAAGTCCGGCGCCAAGCAGCCTATTGTGTTCTGTCATATGTATGTGAGAGGCAGACGGATATAGGAATGGGGAATCCGTCTATATCTCTGTTACTTGGGTTTGTGTGTTCCATCTTAGACCCTGTCTGCGCATACCATTAGCCCCCCGATTCAGAACCTTTTCGATAAGCTGTTGTCGACCGATTCGGTTTATCTCGTTCCGTCTACGATTCTCGTAACGAGATAGCTTACCGAATCGTACGACAACTGACTAATCGAATCGTTCTGAATCTGAAAGACTGACTACAAAGACTGCTATCGGAAAAACGTAAACGACATCATCAAAAACCGTAAAATAGCTTTTTTACGGTTTTGGTTGTTTAATGTTTTTTTTTCTAAATGTATTTGATATTCTTCGTATGATAACGTTTTCTAGAGAAATGTCAGGAATCAACTTACGGTGAAATGGGTATAATTACTCGTTTTATTCAATCGTGGATTTATTGGCATAAACAACACTATATAGGTAGGTAACGGTACATAAATAAAAAAGAATAAAAACAATTAAATGTAAGTGCCAAAGGCCCATCAGCTCAGCGTATTGTTAGGTAGTAGTACAATTACTTACTACCTAACGCTGATTTTCAGCTGCGACTCACGGTTGCCATACGATGCTTACGAGTAATTTACTCGACCTCAAGTACGTTATTGTCACCCTCCGCGCTAACTGTCGTAACTAGCAATTGATAATTTTTCTGAGAAATTCTTACAGAGTGTATCGACGTATCTGCTTCAAATGAATAGAAATGAATAAATAGATACCTTAGAGCTTTAGGGCAACTACTAACCAAGCCAAGAGTAAGCCAAGAGCAATATAAAAAAGTTATTAATAAAACCACAGCTAACGCAACTACTGAAAAATTATGAATTGTTAGATACGACAGTTAGCGCGGAGGGTGACGTTATATCCGAGTAAAACCTTCTCTAGTTACAAAGTTTTGATTGTTCAACAGAAAGCTACCACCAGCTGATGCAGATGATGCTGCTAAGGTAGACCTGAGCAGTGAGGAGTACAGTGAGATGATAACGGAGTCGCCCTTCTTGTATCTGACGTGCGACCTGCCTCCCACGCCACTCTTCACGGACGAGTTTAGAGAAAATATTATACCACAGGTGATTACAATTTATTTTAGGAAATTTTATGAGTATATTAGACCGGTTTAAATATTTGACTGCGTGAAAATACTAATATCAGCCACGTCCTATAAAATGCATCATCATACATTCCATAATTCCAACCTAACCACATCTGGTTAGGTTGGATGCCGAACCTAGCGTAAGGGGGATAATAAAGACTGATGATAAGGGTCATCTCGGTTTTAAGGAGCCGGTCGTCTCGGCTGCCTACTAAGGTTTACAAAGCATATTGAACATTATAAATTGAAAACGATACAATTTCACGTAAGATTTAACGATAATAAATGCAAACCCTGAAACTAGTTTGTTAAGAATCGGCTACTGAATCGATTTTAGCCATTTTTAATGTTTTTTTTTAAAGTGATTTTACTTTTCTATAATTTAATTGAGCTTGATGCCAAGGCCATAAGATTGAATTTGAAATGTAGTTGATCAACAATGAAAAAATGAAAAAGTAATACTATTTTCTTAAATAAATAGTATTTTAGCACATAAAAGTAAAGTTTCAGTGTATGTACTTTTATTATAACTGAATAATTGGGATGTTTGAATATTTGCGTTATTCCTGTTAGATGTTATATAAACATAGAAGAACAGGTAGCACGGCAGTGCGCGTGCGCGTAAGAACAGGTAGCACGGCAGTGCGCGTGCGCGTAATACCCGCCGTTGCTCCCTCAATGTGAATTGACCCCATGAGCCTACAAGGGCTCGACTGGGTGTGGGAAACAGAAGGACTGGCTTTTATCTCCCTACTGGTTACTAAAAGTGAAAAATATTTAGTTATGTAATCTTTGTTTTAGGTGAACTTGTACCAACTACTTTCAAAGTTCAATGGTCAGACATCAAAAGAGTACAAAACTTATAAAGAGAACTTCTTGAAACGGTTTGAGATCACACAGTTACCGCCCTACTTAATATTGTACATCAAGAGGTTTACGAAAAATACATTCTTTGTGGAAAAGAATCCTACTGTTGTTAACTTCCCAGTCAAGTAAGTATATTTTAAAAACCTACAGAAATTAAATTCGCATTTTACTCATAGAAAATGGGCATTATGATAGATTGCCTTGTTAGTCCAGTCGTCGCAAGGGCGACTGCTGAGTGTGAGGTACTCAGTTGGATCCCCAAGCCATAGTTATATCACAGTGTAGGTACCTACTTACTCCATGCAGTTTTTTTAACGCCCTGGACATTTGACAGGTCCTATGAAATGTCCAAATTATGTAGGGGCGGAGGTTATGTCCCAAGCTGAGGTCCCAAGTATGCAGTATGGCTACTCGGGACATAACCTCCGCCCCTTCACCCCGCAGCCCCCCGCCCGATTGCTCTGCGACAATGTTCTACGTTGACCGACTGTAAGGAGTAAGATGTAGTCTGTGGTTATATCATATCCACATAAATGCGTCTGACCGCGTGCGACTTATTTGAATAAACAGGAAACGCGCGCGGCTCGTCGCCCGCGATTAGCGCTTATTGGAAAATAGGTCTTATGTGAACATATTATATCGTCCAATATTATAATTTATCTTCTTAATCCTTGTCGCATATATTATGCAACAATCAAAGCAAGTGTTGGTTTCCATGATTCAAAACTCAAACTCAAATATAATTGCAGAAACGTTGACTTCGGCGACATTCTAACGCCAGAGGTAAAGGCGAAACACAACGGCATGACAATATACGAGTTAGTGGGCAACATAGTTCACGACGGCACTCCTGAGAAGGGGACATACAGAGCACACGTCCTTCATAAACCTACACAGCAGTGGTGAGCGTTATGATATTGGTAACTTATCGAGAAGTACTGCAGCGTGTAAACACCCACCTCGATCAATAAATACTATTGCGTCTGTGAGTGGATACATTTCTTGATAAATGTATTGTTTGAAGTTGCGAATGCCCCAGCTATAGGCACCGGCTCGTGGCTTGCAGCGCCTAGAGTGGCGATTTTCATCTACTATTGTCTGTTTCGAGTTTGCTGTTATCTCCCGCCGCGCATAAGGCGATAATCGATAGCATCGCTATCATTGATCAATGGTAACGATAGTCGTAACTTTATTGGATAATACTGCCTTCTGTTATTTTTGTAAATTAACGTCACCCATTAGAACTATATGGTGTGAACTTATCGCTGATCAACAATAGCTATGAATGATATAAAACCTGTGGTCACTGGTCTGCACCCGCCATCTTTGTCTGGTCGTGTTGCATCGTATGTAAGACTTTCTTTCAATTCAAATAGTAGTTCTCTCAACCCCAAGTATCCGTCCAACTCGAAACATACGGGAAGTACCTACCGGCTAGGCGACTGTCTTAGATTCTACTGATTTTTATAATTTTGTTACAGGTATGAAATGCAAGACCTTCACGTAACCAGTATATTACCTCAAATGATCACACTCACAGAAGCATACATTCAGATATATGAACTAAAGCAGGATTGAGTTTAGATAATAAAACTAAGCATAAGTATACTTGTGTATGTTTATTTATTGAATATACAAATTCCTGATATTTCAGAATCCCCATTTAACAAACTGTGGCCCTGGAATGACCTTTACACTTAAAAACAATAATTAATTATATAAGTGTTACACCATATTTTATAAATATGTGACGAAAATATATATTATATTAGAAAATTCACATCTATTTGACACAGTTTGAGAAATGAATCCATTCATTTCATAGAAAATAGTTCAGGTTTGTTTAAATTGATAACAATGACGTGATAATACCACTAAATAAGACTACTGATGAATAATGAGATGACTTATATTATACACACATAATTGCCAATTTACTCTAAAAAGGAACTAAGAAATTCCCATAACAAGCCACTTGAATTAGAATTTACTGAACACAGCGCAAGACTGAACTATCTTCTATAGAAAGAAATATTGGCTAATGGCTCTCCCCCTTTTTGCCTGCCACCCGCTTGAACTCTCCCATATTGGTAGTTGAAATGGGGGATCCATAGAAGGCCAGGTGGTCAATTTGCGTGACTTCATCTCCACTCTGGTTGTCTTTTATGAACAGCTGAATGTTTTGTACACTTTGGAACTTTACAAACCTCAGAGGAACTGGGTTGCCTTCAAGGTCACTTGGGGTGAATCTGAAATTTGAAGAAGAGCAATGTTTATTTCGTCCCTACTTTCTCAAAAACTCATTATGATAATAAAGATCATTTTGGGTTATCAAAAGTGTGTAATGCTAAATAAATGAGTATAGTTTAGCAGAAACCAACCATCGACGACAAACGCGTTTTGGAATTTGGCCGTTTTAAGTTATTTGGCTGTTATTTTGTATACAATGTGTACTGTACTTTCATTTAAATGTGACTTCTATGATTTTTTTATTGTATACTAGCTGACCCGGCAAACGTTGTTTTGCCATATAAATTTTTAGGGGTGGACTACCCCTAACATTTAGGGGGATGAAAAATAGATGTTGGCCGATTCTCATAGATACCGGATAAGCACAAAAAATTTCATCAAAATCGGTCAAGCCGTTTCGGAGGAGTATGGCAACGAAAACTGTGACACGAGAATTTTATATATTAGAAAAACTAACGGCCAAAATATTTTAAAACGGCCATATCTCAAAACGCATGTTTCGTCGATAGTTGTTTTCTACTTAACTACGCTCAAATTAAAAAGTTAAAAGTAGGTACCTAAAGTGAATACTTACTCAAGGTCCTGCACTGACATGTTCCCAGCTGCTTGGTCAAAGTCAAGTGTCCGTGGCTGGTTGATGAATATTTTCACCGTTTTGGGCCCCTTGTCACTAGGTGCTTTGATTTTCAAAGAGTGCAGCTTGACCAGCTGAAATAAAATAAAATTATAATGATGTTTAAATATTTGTTGACTAATAGCAGATTTAGGGCCAGTCATGTTGCTTGAATGCACCTGGACAGATAGGCAAAGATCATCACTCACTGGACATCTGAAGGAGGACATCGTCGTCGAGGTCAACCGCGGCGTAGGTGGCGTGACGGTCTAGACATGTTTGTGGGGTTGGCATGTTCAGAAACAGCACAAAATAGAGATGTTTATGGCAAAAGGGGAGGCTCAGCAGTGGGAAAGTAAAAAGGACAGAAAAAAAAAAGTTTATTGTCTATATTCCACCTTGATTGTCACAACCACAATCTATAGCACTTTAGAGTGTGATTTTTCTGGGTATCGACAATGCTTTTACTGAGGTACTAAAAACATGAATGCAGTATTCCCGAAAATGCAGATTTAGTTTCTGCTAAAATCAAACTTCAACCATTTCCCCTTTTTCTCCTAGTTTGTTTGGCTATACAACCCCATCATAATTCACCCTCTATATTTACCTGGTTGAAACTGATGTTGATGATGAGTTGCTCATCACAGTCACTGGCCAGGTATCCTCCTGCGCTCGTCAGACAGTGTGCCATCGGATGGTTGTCAGCTTCATTCAAACATTCACACTCACTCTTAGTTATGAAGGTTACTAGGTCCATCTGCAAATAACGGAGACTGTATATGTTGGTTCCTTTAAGTTTGTGCAAGTGGTTGCACAGTAGGTATTTTAGGAATTAAATGTGTGAGATTGATGGCCATAATGTGGGTAGGCCTCCCACTAGATGGACCGATGATCTGGTAAAGGTCGCGGGAATCCGCTGAATGCGAGAAGCACAGGAGTGGTTGATGTGGCGATGCTAGGGGGAGGCCTATGTCTAGCAGTTGATGTCTTTTGGCTGAATGATGATGATGATTATGACTGCCTCGTTGGTCTAGTGGACACAGGGATAGCCTAGCAGTTGAATGCTTGCCTACTACACAGGAGGGTTGAGTTCAATAGCAACCCACACCTCTTGACTTCAAATTCATGGCTGGATCAAAAATTTGATTATCAGTTGCATTAATGGTGTAGGAAACATCTGGAAGGCTGATTACGTATATTTAACTAAAGCAATGTATACTCACATGTCCAGCAACAGTATTATCTTCATCTCCAGCTTCATCAGTCCCATAATATTGTCTAACTTTAGTTTCTAGTGTGGCTGGGTCGGCGCCCTGTAGCTGGTCAATCCGTGTCTGCAATTAATAAAATAGTTCTAATAAGATAATAACAATTATTCCCACTTGCATGCACCCATACACACTCTGACAAGGAGTTGTGGAAACTAAACTAAGATAATAACAATGAGCATAGTTAGACAAATACACAATAACAAGTTAAAGCCACCTAGATACAATTACATTACAGTTTGAAACATACAGCATGAAATGTATAGCAAGTAGTTTTATAACCATAACTTTATACTGACTCATCATTATTATCAATGACTAATAAATAGATAAATCCTGAAAGAGACTAAGAACTACAATTAAATGAATACTTAGTCTAATGACTCCTTTGTTATTTAGAGGCCACGTACCCGGTTTCTGTAAAAAATGAATGTTGGCATAGCACTGATGCCCTGCGCGCTGGCGGTTTCCGCGCACCTGCCCACGTCCACCTTCAGGAACACAGCCCTAGGGAACTTCGCCGGCAGCTGCTCGAAGAACGGCGCGATCCGTTGGCAAGGAGGACACCTACACACAACATAATCAATTATTTACTTGTACGATGACTTGAATATTTGAAAGCAATCAGGTTATACTAACCAAGTCGCTGTGAAGTCCACTACAACGAGTTTGGTGCCAGCATTGGCCATTTCCGTTTGGAAATGAGCCTCGCTTTCAATAACTGTAGCTAAACCCATGGTTTTCTTTTAATAATTATTCCAATTTAAAACAAAAGTCCGCAATGACAACAGTCGGGAATGATACTTCAAAATGGTTGATTGACAGTTCGGTGTTGCTAGAATTTATTAAGATGCGTTCAATTTTTTTATTCAATATAATATTTATTATTTTAAAAAAACTTTATTGTTTGCATCTTTTTTTTTCTTTTTATCTTTTGCAGATGGGATTCACATAAAATAATAATTAAATTCTTCATTTTAATAAAATTCATTTTTCTTCTTTAGTTGTGTGTTGTGTCCCGGACTATAAGTAGCTGCCGTACTTACAGTCCGGGACTCAAGTAACTGAAGTTTCAGTGACCGTTTGCCAGTTAGGAAGATGCCTTATGGGGCCAATTACCATATAGGCACTACTTCAAACATCGGGCTATCATATTCCTTAAAAATTCAATAACACTATGCCCTCTCTGAGAATGGAACTCAGGACCTCAAGCTTATCTATCGCTTTACTAGTCCAATGGTCATACATGTACGTACATTTAATTTGTTAGAATAAGTAGTTAATTACCTACTGTACATGCAATAAAAATATTTCTACATATATTTACCGCTTCCGGTGTTTAAATATTCAAATAATAACTATCGAATATAACAATAGACGGAAAAGGATTCGATGCAAAGTGCCCAAGATGGTTTAAAATGGCGTAGCAACTTATAAAGAGATCTTCTAGCATTGGATGGCGTCGGGTTGAAGAAGAAGAGTCGAAGATAATAATTTTAATAAGTACCTACTAATGGAATTATATTCTAGAATCTTACAGTTGACCTGTATAAATTACATTTTCTGCTTATCTTCTAAAATAGAACTGAGGCTTAAGTAAATATTAGTTGAAGGTACAAATCTAGAACAAATTGTTTTTATACAATCTCGGTTAGTCTTTTACTCGTGTAAAATAAATAATTCTTTTCCACGTAATGATTATTTATAGCGGGATTGGTGTGAATCATTGAAAGAACTTGAAAGGTAGACCCCCGCGGCGAAGCTTATTCACAGCTTATCCCTGCAATAATTTACCAAGAGCCCTCTATATCTCCGCAATACATTTAAATATAGAGGCGTTTTATTATTTTTGTAGAGTATTAGCGTAAGTAGCTATTTTTACATTCCTAAACAATTTTCTCGCTCGGTAAGCGTCCGCTTATTTTTGCTTTTTAAAATCTTCTTTTCTGTCGTATTTCATTATCGATGGTCGAGTCCGTCCTAAAATGCTTTCATGACGTCCGCCACCATTTCTTTCTACTTCGTTCGGTCTTCAGCTTTTCTCAGAACCGGGAGGCCTGTGAGCGTCTTAATCTGGTGAGACCACCGGGTAGGTGACCGGCGTCGACGTCGTTTACTTTCGACCTTGTCTACAACAACCAGCTTTTCCAGGTTGTCGGGGTTTCTTCAAGCTATGTGACTAAAGTAGCCGAGGATTTGCTGGTAACAGATTGTCGACAGTCTGGTTTTTACTCTTAGTTGGTCAATGATCGACTTGTATGTCCTTTTGGCGGTCTAAGGCATGCAGAGAATTCGTCTCCGACTCCAGATCTTGAAGGTATTGATTTTTTCCTCTCCGCCGTCGTAATACTTCAAGATTCTGAGCATACGTGAAACTTTAAAAGTTCAGACTGTACTAGCCTCTTTTTGGTAGGATTTGAAACTTTTATATTTTGCCAGATTGTAGTTAATTTGCCCATAGCAACTTGGGCTATCTGAGTACGTCTCCAGATGTCCTGTATGCTTGCTCCTTGGGTCGTCAACAGTGTATACAAGCTTTTTAAATTACTATAGGTACAATAATTTTCTCTTGTTCAAGCGCCTGTTATTTTTTTTTCGTTTATTTTTGTCTTTTGAACGGAATTTGTTGCGAGTTTTTTCTTGGAACCGTGTGATTTCTGATAAAGAATAGGCCACCCCTTTCTTACTTGTGGGAGTCGGTAATAGTGTTCCCAGATCCATTTTTACAAAAGAAGGGACACAAATGAAAAAAAAAAAATGCGGGCCTACGAAGAAGAAAAGCATAACAATGGTTAAAAAATCCTCTAATTCAAATAAGATTCCCTAAACAAAATCACTGACAAAAATATTGGAATCATTATTTTTAAATTACCACACCATTATTACCTACTTAGGCAAAATAGATTGATATTAGACGTCCCGCTCAGGGTGCTGACGGGACGCGTCCTGAGAGGGCTGAAAAACGGGATATCCCGCCATAACCGGGACGTCTGGCAACATTGGTCGTTAAAGACTTAAGCAACTTAGGGCGTATACATAAAGGTAGCAGGTAACCAGCGCCGACCTACCAGCGCTTATCGGTACTGGTCCGTGTATGTAACCGCTACATAAAGGAAGCGGGTAGAAGCAGGGGCTCGAATTTTTTAACAAAAATATGCCATAATCACTTGCAAATACAGCAACAAATGACGGCTTGATCAGAGCAGGTCGGAACATGCCGGCGACGTTCGGAGCTTGTCGGCGCTGGTTCGCCACACGGTATAGCGCCGACTAACTGCGCGGACCAGCACCGACAAGCGCTGACAGATCGGCGCCGCAACTCGCTTTTTACGTGTATACCTACCTACGCACTAAAGGAGTAGGTAGGTATGTCAAGGGAATGAACAGCAGCGTTCTGACAACAGTCTGCGATCCTTGGCTTGTTTTGACAGGATATTGCCCGTAGTCCACCTGTTTTGTCTACCTAAGAGGAGCACGGCGTACAAAATATCCGTTGATCCACCTAAGTGAACAGAACCAGGTGGACCACCGGCAATTTCCCGTTTTGACCATTCATAGGGAGATCATTGAGAGGCAGATGCTTACCAGTGGAGATTTACAGACTTCTTCTTCTCTAGTGTCGGCACGAGCTATTCGAGAATAGCTCATACCATGGAGGCTCTTTTAATGTGGTTGCATTAAAAGAGTCTCCATGGTATGATCCCCACATGTGAAGCCCACGGGATGATGTCATATGATAGTCGTTGTGGGGTTGCATGAAAAGAGCTTACACGAGTGCCAATACTTAAGATCGTTCGGCGCACCCTGGGCAGTCAGCCTCGGCATGAGCTCGTGCCGATTCGAGAGAAGAAGAAGTCGTTGTTGTAATTAAGTCCCTCAGGCCGTTTTCGCACAGCAAACGACGCGACAAAACGTGGGGACGATTTGGAGAGCCATATACGTATCCAGTGTCCGTAGCCAGGGCCATGAGCGCATAGGACAAAAATCAAATTTTGTGCCATCCAAAGAAACACGCTGAAAAAAGACATTTAACATTGACGTAGAAACACATAAACCTCGGGTCAGCGCTCAAAAATATCCGAACCGAATCTAGACTAAAACGCGAAAAAGAAGACTAGTTTACGTCAACTAGTGCAGTCGAATCTTCGTATGGTAATGAGCTAAATTAGGCATTGTGATGACGACATAGGATTTAAATTAGTTTGTTGGTATTTCTAAGTTTATATGGCGGTGTGCCTTGGCGCGCGCTCTGGTGGTGTATGTAAATTCAGGACACTCTTTTCTTGAATTTTGTATTAGACCCTTGGTCCATGTATTTCTACATTAATGGCGTTTAATTACGAATTTTGTTAAAAATTAAGGCAGTAACGATTTTATCTGATATTTATAGCTCTCAATCTCCAGACATAATTAATTTGCATTTAAATAAACATTTTATTTGAACGCGTTATCTGCCCTAATTTGCGCCCCCCTAGGTCCTGCGCTTCTGGCTGCTGCCCTTATGACCAGCCCCTAGATTCGACATTACATAATTATGGCATTCGGAGACAAAACCACATTTGGTCGTGGCAAGTCATAATGTATAGAAAAACGGCTTCAAGACATAATAAGTACCTAACACATTTTTTTTAAGTCAAACTTTTCCTCACTCTAACATTTCTCCTGTATCCCGATACGGTGCATTTACAGACACAAATCTCACATACACAAACGCCCAGACCCGAAACAACTATCTGTAGGTCATACAAATTTTTGTTCCGTGTGTGAATCGAACCCACGGCCCGTAGCGCAGAAGCCAATCGCTCAGCCACTGCACCAAACGTGTCGTCATTCTAATTAACATCTATTCGATGTAGTCGATGTAGTCTTTCTATCTCATGAAGGCGGGTGATGTAACTTTTATGTATTTGATTTAAGGTTCAAATTATAATAACTCACCCGCCTTCGTCAGATACCTTTAACACTATTCGATGTAGTGATAACTAACAGTGCAAAATTGTTTTCAAGATTTTCTCGTACCAGGCTAGAGTGGTGGACTAAGGCCTGAGCCACTCTCATTCTGAGAAGAGGCATGTGCCCAGCTATGACAGTAATGGGCGTACTTATGAACCGCACCCACCCGGGCCTGTAAATACCTTTTTTTATCTTTGGGAATTCCTCATGGATACCCTTCACCCGGGGATGGCGAAGGGTTATGCCGGACTCTTACCGGCTAAAACCCACGGTGTTCCTTCTCCTGACCCTTGGCTGGGGTCGCGGGATTCGCAGCTGCATGCACCGCGACCCCGGCAGGCCTCGATCCGCCAGCCCCTGGCAGACCTCTCCTTCTGTGGGGCCTTGCCCCACGTCCTCCTGAGAGGCGCGCACGGAACATTGCGCGCCGCCTTCTCGGGCCTGTTGCTGGTTGGGCGACGGGTCCCCTAACCCGTCGCCCGCAGGCCACACACTAGGGTGGCCGGAGATCGTCGCGCGCCCTCTGGCGGCGCCCGCTGCGTCTGGCGCGGGAAGGGAGAGTGGCCGTCGCCTCTCTCTCTCTCTCCGCTCCCTCCTTGGTTGCCATCACCACCTCGCAGAAGGAGGTGACGGCTTCCCACGCACTCTCGCTCCCGACCATAGACAGAACCACGGCCGGAAGCGAGAGGTCACCACCGACTGCCGCGACTAGTTCGCGGCGCTGCGTCGCCCACGCAGGGCACGCCTGCAGCGTGTGCAGCGCCGAGTCCTCAGGGCAGTCGACGCAGTGGTGACATCCGGGCGTCTGCTCACGGCCTATACGACACAGGTACTTCCCGAAACATCCATGTCCCGAGAGCACCTGCGTCAGCCGAAAGCTGAGGGCGCCATGCCGCCTCTCCAGCCACTCCTCCATAACGGGTCTTACCGCCGCTATTGCGGCGTGTCCTGCGCTGGGTTGCGCAAGTCGTTCCCTCCACTCGGCCACTAGGATCTGGCGGAGCTCACTCCGCTCAGGCGCCTCCTCGCGCTGACGATATCTCAGCGCGAGGGCCCTCGCCTCCAGATGCCAGGGCAAGGGCCTGTATATACCTACTTAATTGTACACTAAAAGAAATGAAATAGAAGGAATACGCATAATTAAGAACAGTACGTCTTATCGCTTAAAGCAGTTTCTTCCAGACAGCCTTTGGATGGAAAGAATTGTTAATAAAAATATAAAGGGCGGTTTGCATCGTACAAATATATGTGGTATAATATTAAGTTAGTCCGTGGAAGGTTTTATTTTAATTTGTTTATTTTTTTTAGTTTACCTGTTGAACTAGAGTTTGGTTGAGATAGCAACACTTGACAGGTCCGTCAATCAACCGCGACAATTGAAGATGTATTTTTTCTGTCGAAGCAAATTAAATTAAAGAAATATAAGAAATATCAACTTTCAAATCATTTCACGCGCTAGTATCCCACAACTTTTGGGGGCTCGTCCGGGATACGATTACGTTTTGATTTGAAAGTGAATTAATACGAAGATTTCGAAAATAAATCATCGAACAATGGCGAACGAATGCTACGGGACGCTGTGAATTTCAAACCGAAAATTCCAAACCGAATGCTGCGGGACGTTGATTGTGACGACACGACTTGATGATTTAAATTATGAAGAACGAATGCTGCGGGAAGTTGATTATTTAATTTTTAATAAGAAGACGTATTATAGCTGTAATTAATATTTTATCACATTAAGAAGTAAGAAGACGAAGTAAAGAAGAAAGACTAAGAAGTGAAATTTTGATTACTAGCTTACTAAACACAAACGATGCCGCCGAAAAAAGATAAAGACGATGAAGAGAGTTACAGACCCTCAGAATCAAAGATATCCTTCAGTGATTTGGAGAAATCTATGATATTGTTTACTGGTGATGACACATATCCAATTTCCATCTGGATCCAAGAATTTGAGGATACTGCAGATGTTATGGAGTGGTCCAAGATTGAGAAACTTATTTATGGAAAAAGACTACTTGGCGGAACTGCTAGACTATTTCTTCGATCGATGGGTAGCGTGAAGGATTGGGAAACTCTAAAGAAATCCCTCAAAGAAGAATTTGGTCCCAAATTAAATAGCGCCATCGTTCATAAGAAACTTGCTTCGCGTAAGATGAAAAGTGAAGAAACATTCCAGCAATATTTTTTGCACATGAAGGAGTTGGCTTTACATGCTTGTGTAGAAGACGAAGCTCTCATGGAATATGTTATTGATGGCATCCGTGATTCTGAAACGAATAAAGCTATATTGTATGGCGCCAAAAATATAAAGGAATTCCGTGCCAAATTAGATTCCTATAGCGATTTAAGAAAAAGAATTGATAAGAGAAATACCATTCGACAACATAATTCTTCGACTTCAAGCTCGTCAACTGCCGATAAAGGACGTAAATCAATTACTAAAAGATGTTACAATTGCGGCGACACAGATCATCTGGCACCCGCTTGCAAAAAGGGCGTTAAGTGCTTCAGATGTAACGAATTTGGTCACAAAGGAACTGAATGTTCTGGTCAGGCTAAGAAATCTCTAAACGTCCATAACCAGAAAGAAGAAGTGAAGACTCCGTTTAAGAAGATTAAGATTAATGGAGTTGAGATGACCGCATTAATAGATACCGGGAGTGACGTGAACTTGATAAAGACTACTAAATTAGCCGATTTTGAACAAGATAACCCGAAATATGAGACCGATTCTAAAATATGTTTGACTGGTATTGGTAAAAAAGAAATAAACACAGAAGGATATTTTACGGCTAAATTGCAAATAGATGATTGCTTTGCTGACGCTATTTTTCACGTAGTAAAGGATGAAACAATACCTGTCAACTTGATACTCGGTAATCCAATACTTCACGATTTTAATATTAACTTTACATCAGATTGTATTACAGTAGGAAAAAATACACATCTTACGCTACTTACCGAAGAGAAGAATTCACACGACGACTATGATATAGAAGGTACAATATTTTCTGAAAACATAAAAAAGATGATTGAAACCTATAAAACTACTGAAGCTAAGAAAGAGAGTAATGTTGAAATGAAAATAATACTTACCGATGAAACACCAATTTATCAGAATCCCCGCCGATTGTCACCGCTGGAAAAAGAAATTGTTAATAAACAGATTGAAGAATGGATGGAACAGGAAATTATCCAACCTAGTAAGTCCGATTTTGCAAGTCCTATCGTCTTGGCTAAGAAAAAAAATGGTCAATATCGACTGTGTATCGACTATAGAAGACTGAATAAGAAGATAATAAAAGAAAGATTCCCATTGCCTTTAATAGAAGATCAATTAGACCAATTAAAAGAAGCAAAACTATTTACATCACTGGACTTAAAAAATGGATTTTTACACGTGAACGTCCACAAAGATAGCCGGAAGTATACCTCCTTCGTAACGCCTCAAGGGCAATATGAATTTACGAGAATGCCTTTTGGACTCTGCACAGCGCCATCTGTATTTCAAAGATTCATAAATAACATCTTTCAAGATTTCATATCCAAAGGCGTTGTTCTCGCTTACCTTGATGACTTGATAATACCCTCGAAGACTGAAGACGAAGGATTTATAAAATTAAAGGAAGTATTAGAAAGAGGTGAAGAATTTGGATTGGAGTTTAATTGGGCAAAGTGTCACTTTATGAAGAAGGAAATAGAGTATTTGGGTTACATCATCAGTGACAATAAAGTCCAACCTTCTAAAGAAAAAATTAAAGCAGTATCAAGATTTAAAACGCCTAAAGATGTCAAGTCATTACAATCATTTCTCGGCCTCACTGGCTACTTCAGGAAATTTGTTAGAAATTACTCATTAATCGCTAGACCGCTTACAGATTTGCTTAAGAAGAATGTAACATTTTACTTTGATGAAAGCTGTGAGAAAGCGTTTATAGAGCTGAAAAATATTTTGTGTAGTTCGCCTGTCCTCCGAATCTATAATCCGAATTTCGAAACGGAGTTACACACAGACGCAAGTGCGAAAGGTTTTGGAGCCGTACTCCTACAGAGAAACCCAGAAGACAACCAGATGCATCCTATACACTTTATGAGCAAAAAGACTACACCGACTGAAGAAAAGTATCACAGCTATTATTTAGAAATTTTGGCAATAGCAGAAGCGATAAAGAAGTTCCGAGTTTATCTGCTTGGCATACACTTTAAGATTGTTACTGACTGCACTGCATTAACTATGACTTTACAAAAAAAAGACTTACCTCCACGAGTTGCTCGTTGGGCCTTACTGCTTGAAGAATACGACTACGAAATCGAACACAGGCCAGGTTTAAGAATGAAGCATGCGGACGCGTTGAGTAGAAACCCTGTTTGCCTGATACTTACTGAAACCACCGTTCGTATTAAGAAAGCACAAGATGAAGATGCACAGATTGACCTAATAAAGAAAATCCTGGAAAAAGAAAATTATAAAGATTACATTATTGAAAATGGTATACTTACCAAAGAAAAAGACGGAAGAAAGCTAATTGTAGTACCCAAGAAGATGCAATACGAAGTTATAAGAAAGAATCACGAAAAAGGGCATTTTTGTATTAATAAAACTGAAGAATTAATCAATCGAGAGTATTTTATTGAAGATGTTAAGAGAAAAATAAAAAAAGTTATAGATAACTGTATAGAATGCATCCTAATATCAAATAAAAGAGGAAAGAAAGAAGGATACTTACATCCGTTAGATAAAGGAGAAGTGCCCTTGTCAACGTATCATATTGATCATCTTGGTCCACTTACTTCAACGAATAAGAATTATAAGTACATTTTGACTGTTGTCGACGGTTTCACTAAATTTACTTGGATCTATCCCGTCAAAACACTGACGACTGAAGAGACTCTGAGCAAACTGATGTTACAGCAACAAACGTTTGGCACACCACAAAGAATCATATCCGATAGAAATGCTGCATTCACGTCGAATGAATTCCAAAATTATTGCAAAGAAGAAAATATTGTTCATTATACTATCACTACTGGTCAACCTCGAGGAAACGGACAAGTTGAACGCATCCATCAAATTATTATTGAGGTTTTAAGCAAGCTTAGCATCGCCGACCCTACTAAATGGTATCGTAATGTTGCATCTGTTCAACGTGCCTTGAATGGTACTTTTCAAAGAAGCATAGGAATGACGCCATTTGAACTGCTTATCGGAGTAAAGATGAGAAACAAGGATGATGAGATATTAAAATTAATTGAAGAAGAAAGTATTGCGAGCTATAACGAGAAGAGATCCGAACTTAGAGTTAAAGCAAAAGAATCTATACAAAAAATACAAACTGAAAATAGAAGAAGTTATAAAAAAAACAGAAAAGAAGCTAACCAATATGATATTGGTGATCTAGTCGCTATAAAGAGGACTCAGTTCACACAAGGTAGCAAGTTATATCCAAAATTTTTGGGGCCTTATGAAGTTGTCCTGAAAAAACGTAATGACAGATACGGAGTAAAGAAAGTTGGTCATAGTGAAGGCCCGATCAATACAACTAGCTCAGCTGATCTGATGAAACCTTGGATGAGCCAAGATTCAGATTCATCTGGGTCAGATGAAGAAGCAGGATGACCGTGTGGTATAATATTAAGTTAGTCCGTAGAAGGTTTTATTTTAATTTGTTTATTTTTTTTAGTTTACCTGTTGAACTAGAGTTTGGTTGAGATAGCAACACTTGACAGGTCCGTCAATCAACCGCGACAATTGAAGATGTATTTTTTCTGTCGAAGCAAATTAAATTAAAGAAATATAAGAAATATCAACTTTCAAATCATTTCACGCGCTAGTATCCCACATATATGTATACCTAACAGTGGCGTAGGGTGAAGTTTCTTAAAAGGGAAGCCGGACCAAAAAATGCTTACCTTGCTCAAGTGTGTAGCGTGATTTCCAGTAACTACTCGTTTCGAAAGGGAAGCCGATAGGAATCGAGTTGTATGGAGCCTTCGCCATTGATACCTAACTTAATAAAAATCGGGAATCAACTAAATAACTAATTTATTTATTTTTTGACTTTAAATAGAACGGCCGAAACCAATTATACTACTTCTATAGATAACTACCTATTGCAAACTACAAACAAGTAATACATTCATACTTTCCTCTCACAATACTTCATACATTCCGACAGAATCGTCTTCCATGCATCCCCAAACAAATCAAGGTCTGGGTTTGAATCTAGGAGAGCATTAAGCGCAGTCAGTGTCCGGGTATAAATACACATTATAACACAATTATAAACATATTCTTATTCATACACATTCTCAAATAAAGTACATACATTATTTAATTATAGGGCTAATTACTTCTTAAATTTTACTAAACTGGAGCGTCACGAATATGCTCTATTTATTTTGATTTTTCAGAAATGTTAATAAGCGATCAAGCTCTCATACTGCATCCAAATTAGCGATCTTGTTCAGCGGAATTAAAGCTAGATATTCTATTTGCATATTTGTAGATCAAGCTCTCCAAAGTGAGTTTTTTTTTAATCCGTTGCCCCTCACTAGGATTTCTCTTGTATCGTGGGTGCGTTTACAAACACAAATCTCACATATACACAAACGCCCAGACCCGAAACAACCATCTGTAACCTATAAAAATTTTTGTTCCGTGTGGGAATCGAACCCACGACCCGCAGCGCAGAAGCCAATTGCTTAGCCACTGCACCAAAAGGTGCCGTTTCCAAAAATTCTCCAAATGTTATTGCAATTTAAGACTATAATAACAAGAAAAAGTAATATTCATTATTTAGATTGAAGAAGAAAGTTCCTAAGAATTATATTCAGACTTACAATTATAAATGTACTTTAATAAATACGCGAGCGATGTCGAAAATTTTGTGCAAGTACGCGTAGGCTTCAAAATAAGTGTCGTTCGTCGTCATTCTCGCATCCTTATCACTAGATAAAAACAATAGTACTGAAGGAAAACCGGCCAGTTTTCATTCGAATTCAGACGCTGAAACGTCTTCGCGGGTAAAATTTATGAAAAAAACATGATGAACGTATTTCTTGAGTTAAAATCAGTTACGTCACTGCGCCCGTGTATCATAATGAGGTTTTTGTTTTTTTTAATAACAATTATTATTTATATGAAAGGTGTTGTTACTCTGGATACACGGAAAGAGATCATCGAAGATTTACCAACCGCGGAAAATTTTGATGAATATTTAACTTCACTGGAGAAAATAGTAGATTTTTGTATGAGACATAAAGTTTACGTGGATATGAACTTGGAGTTTGGGTTATTTTTGACAAGTGGTAAGATAGTGCGTATTTAAATGATATTTTGAATGAATGTTCTGCATTCTAATTGCGCAACACACTTCGTCATCACTATGATTTTGATTTTGACAATACAACAACATTCAAAAAATGAACCATGGTATTCTGTATCTGAGTAATTTTAGCGTCCCAAGTTAACTGACTGCGTGGAGCGATATCGCGCTAGTCGTGTCCGTCAGCTGTGTCACTGTGCCTTCATTCATTTATGCATGGCATCGAAATTTTGTATCACATAAAAAAATATGGGTAAAAAAAAGTTTATTTTTATTTTTTATCAATCCAAATCCCATGCGGGGTTAATCTATACCATTAGTAAATGAAGTGGTTTGAAGGAATTACACGAATTCGTTTACACGCTGTAGGTACTTGTGGAGAAGTCGGATTGTTAATACCTGTTAATACATACGTTGCTATGGAAATTGTTGACCTGTCAAAATCAAAGCCATGGCGATTACCAGTGTGTTGCGCAATTAGAATGCTGTTTAATTTGAATATGCAACTTTAATTTGAAGTACAATATCGTCGGTTCAAAGGTAAAACACACTAAGTGACATTTTGACCCAAAATGAGATTTTGCTACTTTTGCTTCTTTATAGAGAAAATCTACGATAAGAAAAAATCACTAAGTGCGTATTATGCTCCCTAACAAAACTGTGAAGTGAAAAAAGTCTTTAGCTCCAAATTCTCTGTTATTTTCAGACTAAAAAAATCGCAATATCTTAATTATCTCCATTAGTCAATTATGCCACAAAATGAGTTTTACCTTTGAACCGACGATATTATAAGATAAGGTGATTTATGTAACTGGGACACTATGGGGAAATCCTAAACTAAAGAAGATACAGGAAACCTTTCTTTGGAGACTTTTGCTCAATTTTCATAAAAACAATATTGGCATATTACATTTTTTGACCAATCAAACCAAACAACCTGGAATAATTCGTGCATATTAGGCATAGGAAAAATAAAACCAACTTTCATACATTTACAGTTACCTATGAAAATAAAAAAAACACTATTTTGAATATTATACTGTACGGAACTCTCGTTGCATGAGTCTGACTTGCACTTGACTGGTATTTTTTTTTGCAGTGAATTTGAAGGCGATTTTGCACGAAAAACGGCACAAAATAACAAAAGAAGCGCGATTTCGTTTGGAATACTTATTGTTAGATAATGACGAATTGGCAAACTTTTATCACCTCATGGTCCAAATAAATAAGAATCGTAAGGAATATAAACAGGACAGAAAAAGTAAGTTTGAATAATAATTAAAAGACAACTCTTTTGCTATTCAAACATATCGTCACCCTTCGCGCTATTTGTCGTAACTAGCAATTGATAATTTCTTAGAGAAATTCTCACAGAGTGACATATCTGCTTCAAGTTAATAGAAATAAATAAATAGATACCTTACGGCTTTAGGGCAACTACTACCCAAGCCAAGAGTAAGCCAAGAGCAATATAAAAAAGTTATTAATTCATTAATAAAGCCACAGCTAACGCAACGACTGAAAAATTATCAATTGCTAGATACGACAGTTAGCGCGGAGGGTGACGATATAAGTACAGGGTTCAATCTTGAAAACTACTGAGATTGAGTCTAATACGGTTTTTGTATAAACATAATTACATAAACTCACGCCTGTATTCCCCGATGGGTTGGCAGAGGTGTATAGTTTCGTACCCACATTTCGCCGTTATGTTTACCTACGTCCCATGTAAAGGGGGCGAGTAAAAATAATAGTTGTAACATTAACATCATCATCATTCAGCCGAATGACGTCCACAGCTGGACATAGGTCTCGCCCAAACAATGTTGGGGGAGGGGAGGGGGTATCGTAATTTCCCGCGACCCCCGGCGCAGGTGTGAGATGGAACACCGTGGTGGTTTTAGTCAGTAAGAGTCTGACAGACCCCTCCGCCCACGCCAGGGCGGAGGACATCCATGATCGCCACGCTCGGCAGGCGGGTTGGCGATCGCAGTATGGTTGTTAAAGTACTCAGAGAACCCTGCTGCCCATCCTCTAGAGAATCTCTTAGTCGCCTTTACGACACCCACGGGAAGACATGGGGTAAGTAGTACTATTCTTTATGTTGGCACCACACGGAAGAATGTAACATCAACATAATTATTGTTTACAGTATCGACGTTATTTTATAACGAAAGCTCGTGGCCAAAGCGTTTAGATAAATTCAATATTGATCTACTGAAACAAACTCCGCTCTATACTCCGGCACAATTGAAGGAGATTTATGGCGAATGGGTGAATTATGAGAGAAACGTATTTGACTACGACAGATTTAAACCTTCACCGAACGAATCGGGTAAAGTGTATATCATTTATTATTCTTGTATCTATTTGGAATCACGGCTCATCATCCGTGCGGAACATGTCCGGTCCTTTAGAAAGTATACGAGGGACACAGGTCCAACGCGCAGAGGCCCCTTTGAGAACTTTAATGTAAAACGGGGTGGGGCACCAACCGGGAACTATCCACGGTTGCAATATTGAAGTACAGTCATGGGCCGTCCCAGGCGGGTGCAAGAATATTGTAAAATATGGTGAAAAATATATGGTCTATAGGAAGGGGTGTTAAGTAGACTGGATAACTTCTATTGCTGGAAGAAAACGGCGTCTGCCTTTCAAGTTTAAAATTGAAAAGTGTTGGCAGACGGTGACTCGCCAGCTCACTAGCCGGGTCCCCTGAATATCCGCCAGTACATAGGCGAAGAGGGCAACAACGTGTGAGCGATTAGAGGTGTAGAGGTGTGGCGCCGGTTTCACCGTCGCGGGTCTTAAAGACCCGGAGTGGGTTTCCCCGCTATTACGCCATTAGACACTTCCACCCCCCAGCATATAGCTCTGGCGGCTCCCCTCTGGCCGGCAAGCCAGAGTTGAGAGTCTAGAGCACTCTTGGAGTTCCATTCCAGCCAGCCAATAAAGGCAAACTGGAGACGAGGCCCTGACCGACTCTCTGACGCAATAAGGTACGCAGTGTTTTCACTCACCAACAGCTCGCCACAAGCTATCCTGCGGTTTGTAAGTTTTTCAGTAGACCTCATGATACATTTTTTATTATATGATAGGATTTTAGAAAGCTAGTCTAATGTTCCCTCCGGTTTTATGTTAATCTCATAGTGAGGTAACGTCTTTTCCAGAGGGTAAAATTATTATATTAGTTGTTACAATTTTAAAGGCGCCTTCTTGGGTAGTTTAAAGGATATACTCTACCTCTTAACCGAATATTTATGGAAGCCTGTATGATCCTTCTTCTCCTATATAGGTCCCTTAATGTTCAGGATCGTGTCTCCTTCAGATAATTTTATGGATAGTAGATCTCCAGGCGTAAGCTTTCTGATAATCCACGCAACACGTGGCCAATGGGGTGTTCAACTCGTAACATTTTTCCACGATTTGCCTTATATTCATGATTTGTCCCTGGTTTCTTTGCCTAACCCAGCTTCCTCTTGTGGGATTTACCAATGAAGAAAAGCTCTGAGGCGACTGTTAATAATGTGCTATAGCATTTTACCGGTGTGCAGGGGCGGATTTGATACGTTGGCTGCCCTAGGCCTATGAAATATTGCCGTTCCTTACTCGCTGTAAAGCACGAAAAATTAAATGAACTGTAGAAAAAAATTAAAATAAAAAACAACGAAAGTCAGTAAATGATAAAATTATCTCAATCGGTGTTTCAAATACTAATGCTTACCATTTCTAATTGTAAGTAACAATGAATCGTTATTCACAAATTGTCTTTTGTCTGATTTGGGAGATGCTATGGACACATTTTTGAGTTTTTACATTTGAGTTGAGTTTATTAAGTTTGAGTTGGCGGAAAGGTTCACAGAAGGAGAGACTACAAAAAAAAAGTCACCAAATTTTGCCGCCGCCTTAATAATACCAGCCTGTGTTGTCTTACTGCAAGGCAAAGGGCACCTTTCATACAGGGGCCTCAATCATCTAACTAAAGAAGTTCAGTTACAGTGTAGTTGTAGTGATACCAAATTTTGATAACCAATAGTTTTTAGATGTAGGTTTATGTATGTATCTATATTAGTTAGATAAGATTATGATTTAACCCAATTCATACAGAATTGATTTATATACTTACTTTATTTTTAATTTTTATTTTACCTGTAATTGCATAATTTTATTATTGTAAAAAATTTGACGATTTTCGTTGTATAGAGTCAATTAATTTATTCACTTGACAGACATATCTGTGTTGCTGGGGAGTTTGTTGCGCCGTTTCTTCTTCACAGCAAAAACACTAGGAAGCGGTGAAGGGAGGGCTTTTTGTGGGATGTCTATAATATTGTTAAACTAACGTTCAAAAAGAACTAAGTAATTCTAGTCTATTTTGAATAAATGAGTTTTGAGTTTGAGTTTGATACAGCAACGCTTTTCGTATTTCTTATAGGCGATCGTCGCTGTCAGATACGCTCGCGTGTGCTTATCTGCAGCGTCACTGCAACTTGATTAGACTACTTGGGAGGAACGAGCATTAATGAGCACACTTGCACACTGCGTGTTGACGATTTCAGAAAACTGTGTCCATATAATCCATAGAATATAGTTTACACACATTATTATAATAAAACTATGTATTTAATTTACTATTTCATTCGCTATGTATATGCACTTATGTGCGATTTTCTGGAGTCCACTTGGTTGAGTTAATGTATGGTTAAATTTGTCTGAGACATTAACACTGAGTTGCAAGAAAGATACCATTAGGTGATCATTAACTAATCCGTCATTAAGAATAATGTTTCCATAAAATTAATGGCTATTGCATGAACACTAATTAGGTCGTAGTTCGTTCTTCATTTACTAATTATCTTACATTGAAATCATGGGGAGTTTGACACATCAAAAATTAATTTTAATGGATATTTAATCATTCCATTAAATCTAGCTTCTCGCAATGGACAGAAGAGGTTAATGGAGCATTAACATTCTAATGAGAGCATTCAAATTTAATGGAACTTTCTTGCAACTGAGTGTAAGTTCCTTTAATTTTTGACATTTACTTTAGATGGGTGCATAAAAGATTTGGCGAAGAATCAACCTTCTTTTCACAAAAGAACTCGAAGACACTGTCGTACCTCATATGACTGCAAACAGGGAGTGAAGACCGGCCATAAGTTCGGCTATTTTCTGTCACACAGGTTAGTATAACCACAGTCTAAAGTCCGTTTTTTAATCTCGGAGACAAAATTGACAGGCGTAAAAGTGAAATAGGAACATTTTTTTCAAATTTGACGTGTCACGCATGTCAATTCAGTCTCAGGGATTAAAAAACTAACTTTATCTACATATACAGGCGTCCCACGACTTTGCCACATGGAGGGAAAGTACCTTAAATACTGTAGATAGAAAATACTGAATGAAGACTGAAGTCTTTTTATTTTAAAAACAATACGAACTGCATTCAAAGAATTTTAAATAACCACCTATCTGAACCGGTAATCGAACCCACTAAATGTGAAAAAAACCTGTAATTTTATCGTACTGATCGAAAGGCTCGATCATGTACATTTACTTCTTCTAAATAACATAGCATCTAAAATAAAAGTTACAAATATTTTTCGTGAGACTTAAAAGCTATTGAAAAAAATGACAATACTCATAAATCATGGTAACCACCCACTGTCATAAAAGCACTTTTGTAGTGATGATACATTTCCTAAAAGCAACTAAACACCATTTATTGTTTTAAAATAGGTACCCATTTTACTCTAATTGCCCATTTATAACAAATTTTGGTATTTTCTTAAAAAAACACTCAAATTGTCATCATTTTTAAGGAGATCAAGTTAGGGCTCTGCCACAAAGATATTTTTGACTGCAAATAACCCCAACTATCGTCCTGTTTCGTTTGATCGACGATTTTTGTTCCACCCTGTACATGCCTGTTTTTATTCATAAACTTTGTCACCCTTGTTTATTGCTATCAACTTATAGAAATAGATTATTTGTATTATTTTTGTGGTAAACTTGAATATCCTATTTTAAATTTCTGGTTTACCAATGTTCACGCTTTATCAGTGTCTACATAAACATACAATATTATTGTATCTTTATTGAGTTATTATTTGTTTTTTTTTAGGATTTTATTTATGATCATCGCCCGTTATGCTCGTGGATGCACAGTGTTCTCTGAAAATGAGGACAAATATAAGGTGGATAAGTTCTGCATCAGATCTTTCCAGGAAGCACAGTACATTGCCTCGAATAACTTCCAGCTACTGGACCTCCTGATGGAACAAAGTAAGTATTATAAGTATAAAGTTTTTTTACGTGGAAGTACCTATTAAAAGTATTATTCTTCTGTCTCGTCGTTACAATTATAATAGAGTGGTCGTGGTCGTCATTTTACTGTTGGTAGTACGCTTGGCAATTCGCCGCCATTCCTCAACCACTGTAGACGTTCAGGTACAATCATAAAGGGGGCATAACAGCCTTAAACTGATCGATCTAACGCTTAGGAGACCTGCCGCGTCCTCTCTTGCCACGTACCAGAAGGTGCTCTAAGGAGACAACTCCACATTTCGGTACATGCCCGAAGAATGTAAGAATTCGGACTTGTACGATAGGCTCTGCTTGATAGTTACTAATTATACCCTGAAAAACGCAGAATACGCGATAAACGACATCCATGCAGGCGAAGCCGCAAGCGACCGTTAGCATGGTAGGTATATTGTAGGAAAATGTATTCTTAGTTTTATTCTACCGACCTACTTTTTGTATTGATGTCATTGTTACAGTCCACTACCGGGCACTGGCCTCAGGTTATATAAGGATAGTTATTACGATATCTACTAAAGTTCTTTGTATTGTTTCAGTGGTTTTCTGCGGTTTATTCGGCCACGCTCAGTTTTTCCGCAAATCCTGGATATCGAAACTGCTTGAGGCACAAACTTTGGAAGGTTGTTTCAAGGAGCCATATCTCAGTTTTGATGGGGATATGCAAGAGGGTGCGAAAGATAAGTGGGTGATCTCGAACAAGAATCAGACTATGATGGGTGGTAAGTGCCACGAGCACTTGACGGCGGTGGGGGCAGGAGTGTTAGCTTCATCCCTTAGATTTATTATGGAGAATTACTATTGAATCTAGTGTTGTGATACTTTTGACATCAGTAGTGCAATTCTGTAAGAATCTCAACTCGATCGCGACTGTCAATTAGACACTTGTCGTGACACAGCGTGGATAACACAACTACGCGTTATTGATTATACTGTCGATTATCTGTGTGTTATTTGCTTCTATTATCCATACTGTGACATTATGGATATCGAGCTAACCGTCGATATCGAGGTGGGTTTCTTACAGAATGACACTACAGGGCCTAGTCACATCACTTTAAAAAATCTTTGAGAATATTCTATGGAATTCAAATTGCGTTTAAAAGTTTCGTATCCTTATTGATGTTTTTTGATACCTGCTTCTAAGTAAATAAGACGTATACATTTTATATGTTATGTATGTTATGCTTTTATCTCGTGTACAATTATCTTACCTAACGAATGCTTGAATTTATCAACTGTATTGTAAACTTTCTAAACCATAACATAATGTGTTTTTTGTCCGTGTTACCAAATAATAGTATTATTTACATTTTTAACCTAAATCAACAATTTAAATCAATCGGCCTGGACCTTAACCCCTCAAAATGCGAAATTTTTCTTTTTGACAACACCGGCAGACAATCGACATTACAAAAATTTAATGCCTTAGCCCCAGACATCAAAATTCTTGAAAAAAGTTCCCTAAACCTCCTAGGGTCCCCAATTTTTGAAGAATCTTTTTCATCCTTCATAGAAGAAAAAATTCAAAATTTTTGTGATATTTCGGAAAGACTTTTTAAAATTAATTTACATTCGGCATTCACCTTGATAAGATACTGTTGTTTTGGCCCTAAATTCATATATGTCCTCCGCTCTTCCCACTTATGGAAGCAGTTGCAACTTTTAGAAAGAATAGACCAAATTATACGAAACACCTTAACGTCCATTTTAAATGTGGCCCTGAACGACCGATCTTGGATCCAAGCCACACTACCCATTCGTTTTGGTGGGCTTGGCGTTCGCAAAATTTCCAGTGTAAGTTTACCGGCGTTCCTGTCCTCGGTCCACAGTACAGAAAAGTTAACCAGGAAAATCTTGGCTTCCTCACTGGTTGACTTTGAAGTGCCGTGCTTGACCGATGCTGTAGACGCCTGGAAAATGGCTTGCCCAAATACAGATTTGCCCGTCATCCCATCTTCACAGAGACAGTGGGATGAGCCGCTCTGCAGGTTGGTACGGAATAATTTAATTAACACGTCCACCAATACTGCTGAGCGTGCTCGTCTGCTGGCTGTGGGTGAATGGGAGTCGGGACTTTGGCTTCAGGCACTTCCCTCACCCAGCATAGGTACTATGCTGGATGACACCAGCTTTCGGCTCGCTACATGCCTACGCGTAGGTGCTCATTGTGTTGCTCCGCATCGGTGCCACTGCGGCGAAGCTGTCGACGGCCTCGGACACCATGGCCTGTCTTGCTGCAGGAGTGCAGGTCGCATAGCACGGCACGCGAACTTAAACGACATAATCCGTCGCGCACTTGTCACCGCCGGCGTGCCAGCTGTATTGGAGCCTAATGGCTTGGTACGCGACGATGGCAAGAGACCTGACGGCATGACGTTGTTGCCATGGAAGATGGGTAGGCCTCTGGTGTGGGACGCGACTTGTGTCGACACCCTTGCTCCATCCCATCTTCCTAGCTCGGCGGGCTGTGCTAGCGCTGCCGCTGCGGCTGCGGAGACCCTCAAACGGCGCAAATATAGCAACATCGTAGGAAACTATGACTTTGAGCCGTTTGGGGTGGAAACGCTCGGGTCATGGGGTCCGAGTGCGCGTCTCCTTTTTAAGGAAATAGGAAGAAGACTGGTCGACACTTCACGTGACCAGAGGGCTGGCTTGTTTTTCGGCCAGAGAATTAGCGTTGCCATTCGACGTGGCAACGCTGCCAGCCTTCTGGGCACGTTTCCAGTGGACAGCGATGCGGAGGAATATTTTGATGCACTCCTTTAGTATATATTGGTAGTTTAGTGTAGGATATAATTTTTCTTTGTTTTTACTTTAGATTTAGTTTGTATTAATTTAGGTTAAAAATGTAAATAATACTATTATTTGGTAACACGAACAAAAAACAAATATATAATACATAATGTTGTTTTACTATAACAATTAATAGTTAATTCCATTTCGATGTTCTGGATTTTTTAGTAACCAATAAATTATATTTAAGTCTTCGTTGTTTTTATTGGTTATTCCGTTGTTTACAGAAGTAGATAAAGTACAAATGTATTTACAGAAGAAATCATAGCCATATCTGGATTTTTGATGACTCGTTTGGTGCAGTGGCTAAGCGATTGGCTTCTGCGCTACGGGTCGTGGGTTCGATTCTCACACGGAACAAAAATTTGTATGGCCTACAGATAGTTGTTTCGGGTCTGGGCGTTTGTGTATGTGAGATTTGTGTCTGTAAACGCACCCACGATAGAGAAATCATAGTCAGGGGCAGTTTAAAAAAAAAATTGCCCTAATCACTAAGGTTTGATTGCACAGGCACAGGGGTGCACCTCTCAATGGTTTGTAGTCCGCTAACCCGTTTCAGGCCAGCGTGGAGGACTAAAGCCTCAAACTCTCTCATTCTAAGAAGAAGCGCATGCCCAGCGGTAGGACATTAATTAGCTAATTATGCGTATGCTAACACAATATTAAAATAACCAAATTGTTAAAAGTAAGGAAATAATATTATCATGTAACTGTCCCACTGTAGGGTAAAAGCGTTTTCTCTTACAAGGAATAAACGAGCATTGATCACCACGCGTGCATACTCACTGCGGGTTGATTTCAGACTATTAAGTCCAGGTTTCCTCATGATGTTTTCTTTCACCGTATGTCAGTGGCGTCTTAGATTAACTAAGAAATAAATATGACATTGAAAATGTCAAATTGGTATGTTTTTTTTTAATAATTTGAATATCCTCGTGGATACCTTCCGCCCGGGGAAGGCGGTGGTTAAGCCGGACTCTTACCGGCTAAAAACCCATGGTGTTCCTTCTTCTGACCTACGGCCGGGGTCGCGGGATTCACCACAACCCCGGCAGACCTCTCCTCCTGTGGGGCCTCGCCTCACGGCCTCCTGAGAGGCACGCTCCGAATACTGCGCGCCGCTTTGTCGGGATTGTTATTGGTCGTGTGGTGGCGGGTTAGGGGACCCATAGGCCGTAGATTAGGGTGGCCGGAGGTAGTCACGCGCCTTCCGGTGCCCGGTACGTCTGGCGCGGGAAGGGAGAGTTGTAGTCGCCTTTCTCTTTCTCCCGGCTTTCTCCTCGTAAAAGGAGGCGACGGCTTCCTACACACTCTCGTTTCCGACCATGGACAAATCACGGCCGGAAGCGAGAGTTTACCACCGATTGTCGTGACTAGTTTACGGCGCCACGTCGCCCACGCAGGGCACGCTTGCAGCATGTGCAGCTCAGTATCCTCGGCGCATTCGACGCAGTGATGACATCCGGGCGTCTGCTCCCAGCCTATGCGACTCAGTTACTTCCCGAAACATACATGTCCCGAGAGCACCTGCGTCATCCGGAAGGCGAGGGTGCCATGTCACCTCCCCAGCCACTCCTCCATCACGAGACTTACCGCCGCTATTGCAGCCTGCTCACATTGGTACATGCCTGGATTTGAACCCGCAACCCGGTGCTTAACAGGAGGGTCTGTAATCGGGCCATCACGACATTAACCAGTTTCTTTTTACTAAATTTAGCGTCACTTCAATGCTTTATTTATTTGGTTTAGTCCATAAATGTTAACAAGAGACCATAAGCTCAAGATTTTATTTAAAAAAAAAAAAATGTAAGTAGTTCTCAACATTTTGAAGAACAAAGCTCCTAAGAATTATTTTAAGATATTATTACTCAGGTTGTTGTTCGTGTTATTTTTTACAACGACATGATTTATGACTTGTACTTATAGATTAGACCTACATGGGATTTGTCAATCTGTGTCACCAGTAGATCACAAGGTATGAAGCGACACAAGCGACAAAAATTGTGCACTTACATGGTTTTAAAGAAATTAAGTGGTAGTCCGTTTATATTCTCTCAGCCTTATCACTAGATATAAACAATAGTAGTGAAGAAAAACAGCCAGTTTTCATTCGAATTCAGACGCTGAAACGTCTTCGCGGATAAAATTAATGATAAACGCACAATGAACGCATTTATCGAGTCAAAATCAATTACGTCGTTACGCCTGTGTATAATAGTTAGATTTTTGATATTTTTATTAATAGCAATAAACATTTATATGAAAGGTGTTGTTGCACTGGATACACACAAAGAGATCCTCGCAGATTTACCAACGGCGGAAGATTTTGATGACTATTTAACTTCACTGGAAAATATAGTAGATTTTTGTATGAGACATAAAGTTTACGTGGATTTGGACTTGGAGTTTGGGTTGTTATTGATAAGTGGTAAGAGAGTTCGTATTTAAAAATGATATTTTGAATGAGTGTTCTATTTATTGGTTTACAAGGTGTAACTTAAATAACGCACAACCTCTTAAGGGGTCACTGTACTCATCATTATGAACAACTTTTACTATGGGACCAAACAGGAATTCGCGAAATCTGCTGTTCCCTACATTTTAACGAGTTAAGCAAACATAGATGTTGACCAAAAAAAAAATGCCAATATTGTTTTCGTGAAAAATTGGCATATATCTCCAAAGAAAGTTTTCCTGTAGCTCCTTTGGTTTAGGATTTCTCCATAGAGTCCCAGTTAAATAAATCCCACTATGTCTATATTATGAGGTGTACTTACGAGTCTGCCGCAGCTGTCTCGTTTCCATTCTGCAATTGACTATGACACATCTTAAACTGGCATTTTAGTAGTCTTACAAACGGCATGTGCTTCCTTTGTACCATTTCTATAATCAGTATTAGAATAGTAGTTTATTAAACTGTTACATTATGGGGTTATTAAAATACGAGTTTTTTAATAGGTACTTAGTTATGTACAGTTTCATACACTACTTTATCTAAACTCATGCATTATTTAGAATACGTATTTATAGGGCCAAAGTTAGAACAAATTCAATAATATGGCGCCCAAACCCAGTGCGCATGCGATCTAGCGCGCATCACCACAGACGATATGCAGCCGCTCAAAAAGTTGAATTGAAAACTCCTTGGTCGGTCCGAAGAGTACCTTAATAGAAAAAAGTTATTTTAAAGCATTATTTTGTTACGAAAACTGTACCAATGCCTGTACTATGATAAAACTTTTTAAAATTAGAGATGCACGTGTATAAAGTTTGAAACTTAATCGTTTATTCAGACGGTTTTCGTTTACAAAAACTATCAAATTGTTTGACAGCAAAAACAAAACCAAACATTTTGACAATGGACGATTCAGTTGCAATTGATAAAAGTTTCTGTTAGTAGAATTGGCCCCCTGTTACGGTGATACTATTTTTGAATTCATAATTAGAATGTTACCTTAAGAGTTAACTTTAATCAAAATACAAAATTTTGTCTGATAATATGACACTTTGAAACTTATATCACAGCGAAAAAAAACAAAATGCTGTATCATCTGGCAATATGATGTTATTGGTATCTACTTAGTAGTTTTTAGAGTTTCGTAATTAAAAGATCAATACGGAACCCTTATGGTGACTCGATGCATTTTTATCAATGACTACTGTTGCTATCGACTTGAAATTAAGCGCGGAGCCGCGGCGTTGCGGTGTAGTGTCTCAAGACTCCATGTATTCATCATCACCTACGGAGTGATACAAGATTTTGATCCGCTTGACCGCGCACCACTGTGGCAGGCGGCGCTGCAAGCCAAACGACCTGGAATAATTCGTGATCAGAGAAGGTCTAACAAAAATAATATAGGATAAATTAAACCAAGTTTCATACATTTACCGTTTTCGATGAAAATAAATGCTATTTTGAATATTATAATGCTATTTTGAATATTATATTGTACGGAACTCTCGGAGCGCGAGTCTGACTTGCACATGACCGTTTTTTTTGCAGTGAATTTGAAAGCGATTTTGCATGAAAAACGGCGTAGTTTAACAAAAGAAGCGCGAAATCGTTTGGAAAAATTATTGTCAGATAATATCGAATTGGCAAACTATTACAACCACATGGTCCAAATAACTAGGGATCGTAAGGAATATAAACAGGACAGAAAACGTAAGTTTGAATAATAATTAAAAGAAAATTCCTCAGCTATTCACACAAAAGTACAGGCTTCAATCTCGAAAACTACAGAGATTGAGCTTAATACGGTTTTTGTATTACCTACCTAAAATAATAGTTGTTACTCTACAGGACAGGACAGATTATTCGATCGTCACTTAAGTTTTATCTGAGGAATAAATATGGCGGTTTGACATAAATATGTTCTAGACAAAAGCTGTCAAAATAGCACAATCATTCCTCAGAAAAAAATTATCTGACGATCGAAAAATCGGAACTAACAGAAATATATATTTGACACATTATTCCTTTAATCATTAAAATACGTATAAAATGACATTTTTAAATATTTCCATATAAAAAAACAAAAACATTTAAAAATCTTAAAAATATAGTAGCCTACCAGCATCGGGAACAGGGTCCAAGCTACCGGTGGTCAGGGCCTCAGAGAGAGGAACCTCTTAACAATACGCGCCGTCTCCAGAAGTACCGCTTTCTGTATCAGACTCTTGATCCAGCCGCCTAACGAGAGCCTTTTTAGATGTTATTCGAGGCTCTTGGCTATTAAACCATTGGCCGTAACGACTATCAGCACAATGATTGCTGAATCAACATCCCAAATGGCGACAACCTCGTGTGCCAAGTCTTGATATTTAATTTCTATATCTTTCTCGGCTTTCACAAGGTTCTCGTCATGCGGAACAGTGACACATTTATCATTACACTTTCAGTATCGTCATTATTTGATGACGAAACGTTATGGCTAAGGAGTTTAGATAAATTCAATATTGATCTACTGAAACAAACTCCGATCTATACTTCGGCACAGTTGAAGAAGATTTATGGCGAATGGGCGAATTATCAGGAAAATGTACTTGACCACGACAGATATGAACCAACGTCGAACGAATCGGGTAAAGTGTATATTATCTACACATAACAAAATCGTATCGAAGCAAAAACTGTACAATTGGGGCAAATTATAATTATGACGATAAAACCAATATGCTCACAAGCAACTATGCCAGTAATAAATTGTCCGAAAAAACGTTATGCCGAACATTTTATATACCTTTTGAGATTAGGACTTCTGAAGCCCAATTCTCGTAATTAATTTGAAGTAAGATTAAAGGTCCGAACTGAGATTAAATTATGAATTGAATAAAAAATGGTACTCTGGTACACTTAAAGGTCCGGTTTCAGTATCATCTCAGTCTATCTCGATATAATGGCATACCAATATCAACAGTCATAAAATAAAATTCTAGAAATAAATGAGAATTCCAACTTGTCAAAATGGCTCAGTACATGATGTAACCAGAATACCCTTTTGGTTTCAGTCAACTTTCAATCTCATTTCAATATAATCTCACGTTTGACGTTGTTGTTTGTTAAAGAACAAGAATACCATTTGTCATATTTATGAGATTGAGACTGAGAGGTGTGGTTAAATTTATTTGAGACATTATTATCCTTTAATTTTTGACATTTACTTTAGATGCGTGCCTAGAATATTTGGCGAGGAATCAACCTTCTTTTAACCAAAGATCTCCGGGAAACTGTCGTGCCCCATCTCACTGCAAACAGGGAGTGAAGACCGGCCAAGAGTTCGGCTATATTCTGTCACACAAGTCAGTATAACATTATTCTAAATGTACGAGTAACCTTGTTGTAACCTTGTATAAACGGTTAAAAAAACCTATAATTGCGTAACTTTTTTTAGGATATATTTAAAAGAACTTTAAAGTTAATGAAAAAGTTTAAGGCATACTTCAAAAATAATGCTTTCGCACTATAATTAATCAAAAAGCATTTGCTTCTGAACGCACCCATTAAACGAATGATGGAGAGTGATCAGAGAAGCGAATCGTTTATGTCATTAGCCGGCCGTTACTGCGGCACCGATCGCTTCGCTCGCTCGGCTCATCCGTTGAGTAGCTTAGTAGTCAGCTATCTGTTTGTCATTTTATTTCTTATTGCGAGGGACTTTGAAGTGAAATTAAAGTGCAAACTATTCCTTTTAATATTTTTGTGGTACACTTGAACATCGTATTCTATATATTTCTGGTTTACCAATGTTCACGCTCTAGCGGTACCAGTACATAAACATACATAATTGTATCTTTATTGAGTTATTATTTGTTGTTTTTAGGATTTTATTTATTGTCATCGCCCGTTTTGCTCGTGGATGCACACTGTTCTCTGTAAATGAGGACAAATATAAGGTAGATAAGTACTGCATGACATCTTTCCACGAAGCACAGTACACTGCCTCGAATAACTTCCAGCTCCTGGACCTCATGATGGAACAAAGTACGTAAATAATAGTAGATTATTCAACATAATAAATAATATAATAAGTAAAATATTAATGGATAAAGCAGTGTCTTTCGTCACTGGCGCCATATTGAATCCCGAGCGTAACGAAGGATCCATGGGATAACTCCCGACCGCACCGAGGGACTTTAGAGTTAACTCCCGAGCGAAGCCAGGGTGTTGAGACCAGAGTTGGGCAAAATGTAATCAGATTAATGATTACAGATTACGATTACAATTTGTAATCATTAATCATGATTACAGATTAACGAAATTAATCAAGAAAGTAATCGTATTCGGTGATTAATGATTATTAATCTGTAATCGTAATCTTGATTACTTTTTCGGATTACTTTTTCTGATTGATTTTTCTGATTGATATCAAAAATCCGAATAAATAAAAGACATAATTTATGTTGCGTATGATAGAGTTTAGCATAATACATATTATAATTATGAATTTAGATCTATACTTGACTAGCTTTTAATATTTTGGATTGTACCATCACAATTCACGTAATTTATGTGCGTGTACACATAGAAAGCGCGATGCCGGCGCCGCGCCGCGCCGATCTAACAGCGCTTGTCGGTGCTGGTCCGCGCAGTTAGTCGGCGCAGGTAGTTTCTATACTGTGTACAAGCTCCGAACGTCGCCGACAAGTTCCGACCTTCTCCGATCAGCGCTGGTAGGTTGTCATTTGTTGTTGTAATTGCAAGGGAACAACGCGTATTTTTGTTAAAAAATGCGGATCAGGTACATTTGCGCGAAAAACATTTCCGCGAAAGACACTTGACCACTATAATTATTATCTCACACGTTTCCCCTCCAGAGGGTGGGGGAGATCAAAATCCATGATGGCGACTGTGAAATGTTACAAAATATGCATCATGGGTGTCGTTTCCGTGGTTTTCGGGGGCGCAGAAGATGAAAATGAGGTCAAAGTCAAAATCCAAGATGGCGGTTGCAAAATTTTACAAAATATGCGTCATAGGTGTCATTTCCATGGTTTTCGGGGGTGCTGATGCCGAAAATGAGGTCAAACTCAAAATCCAAGATGGCGACTATCAAATGTTACAAAATATGCGTCATGGGTGTCGTTTCCGCGGTTTTCGGGGGCGTTGATGATGAAAATGAGGTCAAAGTCGAAATCCAACATGGCGGCTGCGAAATTTTATAAAAAATGCGTCGTGGGTATCGTGTCCATGGTTTTCGGGGGCATTGATGACGAATGGCTGTAAGATATCTTGTAAAATTTTACAGCCGCCATCTTGGATTGTGACGTTGACCTCATTTTCGCCATCAGGACTCCCGAAAACCATGGACACGACATCCATGACGCATATTTTGTAAAATTTCACAGCCGCCATCTTGGATTTTGACTTTGACCTCATTTTCATCATCAACGCTCCCGAAAACCATGGACATGACACCTATGACGCATATTTTGTAAAATTTTGCAACCGCCATCTTGGATTTTGACTTTGACCTCATTTTCGTCATCAGCACCCCCGAAAACCACGGAAACGACACCCATGCCTCACATTTTGTAAAAGGACAATGGGACAAAATGTATGGACCCCGTCCCCACCCTTGTAGCACTATAGAGTGAGTTTGAATGAATGAACGAACGAATGAATAGTCGAGAATGAGTAAAGGAATGAATGAAATCGGTTTGAGATAAAATAAAATGATATTTAATTTTTTATTATTTCCTCATTTTAAATCAATTATTGGCTGAAAAATAAATGCTATACTGACTTAAAGAATGAGTCATTATATTCAAAATGAACGGTTTATAAAGTCAATGAATCAAAAACTCCTAAATGAAGAGTATTATAATTTGCCCGAACGTGAGGACGGGACGGATGTGGGTGTGGGAATCACCGTATCTCTCGAAAAGATCGGCTGCGCTCTTTTCGGGATTCACCTCTATTCTCCATTTCCGGAACCAGACCCCGACGGCGCTAGCTGCGGTTTGAAGGGTTCGAGTGATACTGTCGAGACTCCTACCGGAAAAGTAGATGGCCGTGTCGTCGGTGAAGAGAGCCAACTTGGCGAATCCACATTTGGGAATGTCGCTGGTATACAGCGTGAACAGAAGGGGCGATATGACTACACAACTCCGGCGCGGATAGGGCGAGGAGACGAGAAGGTGCCTTCTAGGCGATAGCGCAAGAAGCGATCCGACAGAAAGTCTCGAATGATGAGCACGAGACTGTACGAGTTTGTATAATAAACCGTTGTGTCAGTTCTTGTCGAAAGCTTTTGCTACGTCGAAGAATAGCATGCCCGTTTTGTAGGAGCGCATGAAGCGGGAGCGACTATGCGGTGCAATTGTCGACTGCAACAGTGCTTGGTTCGAAAACCGAACTGTTCGTCGGGGATGCAATTCTGAGTACGATGCGCAGGTAATGTAAACTCTGTCGGGTGATATTACGTTTGAAAATGGTAACCGCTGCCTAGGGCTGCGCGCCGCGTCTCGCCTCTGGACGCGTGCGCCTCTCGTTCTCTCTTTCCCACATTGAACTATTGTTACACTAGCTTTGGAGCTCTTCAAATAACCACTTATCACTAACTAAAATAATTATATTCATATTGAAGTAATAATATAAGCATTTTTAAGGTAATTTTTATGTTACTTTCATACTAAATAACTATTAAACTATACATTTTGCAGATGAGCTGTCATACAATAAAATTAAGAGATTAATAAGGTCTTTCATATACAATAGGTAAGAAAGTGCTACACTACTGGGGACGTTTTGTCCCATTGTCCTTTCTCAGCCGCCATCTTGGATTTTGATTTTGTCCAGTCGCTCAAGTGTCAAGTCGCGCAAAGGTCTAGTCGCGCAAAAGTCCATTCGCGCAAATGTCTATTCGCGCAAAGGGAGTTGCGCAGGTGTCTTTCGCGGAAATGTCTTTCGCGCATGTGTCCTGGGGGCTTACTATGACGTCTTAAGAAAACGTTCAAATGCCAGCCAGTCAATATCCGTTCAAAAGCAGGCCTGCTTCTGAATCGCTAAAAATCGTACCATGTCAGTACAAAAGGTGAACGACTATTCAACCAAGTTGAACGGATAAGCTTGTTTATGGTACGAAAAGTCTATACAAAAAAAACAGGTGAACGGATTTCGTAAACGTCAACGTAGCAAGCCTGCCGCAGGCCCGCTCTAACGATGTCATAGTACAAAAAAGCAGGGCAGTTCAACTTCCAGGCAACTTCTGCCCTGCTTTAAGAGGTCATGGTAAGCCCCCAGAACCTGATCCCAAAAAATGCCAGCCCCTGCTTCTACTCGCTTCCTTTATGTAGCGGTTACCTGCATGGACCAGTACCGATAAGTGCTGGTAGGTCGGCGCTGATTATATCGCAAGTTTTATAAAAGACATATACCTAATACCTATTATTTTATATTTTTTTATAAAACTCACGATTTAATATGTGAATTGTGATGGTACAATCCAAAACATTAAAAGCTAGTCAAGTATAGATCTAAATTCATTTATGTATTATGCTAAACTCTATCAGACGTAATCATGTAATTTTGATTACTGATTACTGTAATCAAAATTAACGATTACATGTAATCTTGATTGAATGTAATCAAGATTAAAAGTAATCATGATTGATGTAATCATGATTACTTTTAATCAGATTATGTAATCTGATTACAAAAGTAATCGATTACGCCCAACTCTGGTTGAGACTAGAACCCTGAGTGCAGCGAGGAATTCAAGCTCGCCCCAGACGAAGACATGTTTATCCCAAGGAGAATACTCTACTTTTCACACCTTTTGCTAGACGATGAAAAGCAATAGTACTAGAATTAAAGTATTTAAAGTATTGTTAGATATCATTTACAGTAGTAGACCTATTTGACCACAAGGTGTGTATGAGATTGTAGCTATCTATCTCCTGGTTAAAAGTCCCTGAGTCACCTTCTCCGACAGCCACGGGTAAAGATGGAGTGTTGTTATTCTATTAGCCAGACGGTCCATTTCCGGGCACTGGCATTAGGTTATGTAAGGATAATTACCTATTATAATATCTACTAAAGTTCCTTGAAATGTTTCAGTTGCTCTCTGTGGTTTATTCGGCCACGCTCAGTTTTTACGCAAATCCTGGATATCAAAACTGCTTGAGGCACAAACTTCGGAAGGATGTTTTAAGGAACCATATTTCAGTATTGATGAGGACGTCAAAGAGGCTGATGATAAGTGGGTGATCTCGAACAAGGAGCAGATCATAATGGGTGGTACGTGCCACAGTCACCTGACGGCGGTGGGGGCGGGTGTGTTAGCTTCATCCCTCAGGTATATTATGGAGCGTTACTTTTGAATCTAGTGTCGTAGGACTTTTGACATCAGGGCACGGACACATCACCTTAAAAAATCTTCGAGAATGTTCTATGGAATTCAAATTGCATTTAAAAGTTTCGTATCCGAATATTGATGTTTTTGGGTACTTACTATTTAGTCTAAATAAAGAAGTCTAAATATACATTTTATATCCCATGTATGTTAACTCGTGAACAAATATCTTACCTTACTAATGCTTGAATTTGTAACTTTGCTATTGTAAAATTACTAAACTATATCACAATGTTGTTTTCCTATAATAAATAAATAATTATTATTATAGGAAAACAACATTTCTATGTTCTGAATTTTTTTACTAAGTAATAAATTATATTTAAATCTTCGTTGTTTTTATTGGATATAATACCGTTATAAACTAAAGTTCAAATAAAGTTTGATAAATAAAGGTTCTGAAAATGAACTGGGAGACCATAATAAGGTCGATAATACTTACGTTATTAATGAAATTATGTACATTTGTGTGAAACGGGAAAGTATAATTTAATTTTAATATTAAGATGATGTAGTGACAAAAATTGAAAGGATTATGCTTAAGTGGTTTGGTCATGTTGAAAAAAACGGCGATTAACAAAAGACATTTATAAGGCGGATGTCAGTGGAAACGCTAGTAGAAGATGCCCTAGGACTAGGGTTTCTGCTCGAGAATTCTCGAGTCGAGAAATCATGCCAACTTCGAGACGAGAAAAAATACCTCGAGAATTCGAGAACTCGAGAAATCGAAGATTTTCTTTTATTACTGTAAAATTGGCTTAAAAGTTACGTAATCTTTGCATTCTGGCTTCTGATCGTTCTCCTTACGAGGCACGAGTAAGCGAGGCAAGCGAAGAGACACATAATATACCTGCAACTCCAAGTACTCTTATTATATAATGTGACATTAAAATGTCAAATAAAAATTAACTGTAAGATAAACTCCGTTCATCTATTGTTGGGTTTCTGAATACAAAATCGACGACTAGATAACTATCCAAATAATAAGTGAGTTTGTAAATTGATCACTAGATGGGGTCTCTTTTTAAAGCCCATCTAAATATACTTTTCTCGCCTTAAACTTTACATCTTTTTGCAATTAGGCCCCAAGTTTAAATGAAATTCTCCTCTGGTACCTATGTGCAATGATTTTAAAACGAATCATTACACACATGAAATATAAAATTTAAATCACAATATTTTCTCTTTGTTATTTTTAATCATAGCAACAGAACAATAAAAATATTAAAACAAAATGAGTAGGATTTTAAAGTTTTATTGTAATTTATAATATTGGGCGGTAAAGTTTATTTATATCTGAAAAAAAAACTAAGCTAACGTACCTATTTGTGGTGTAAATGAATGGGTTCTAGGGCAGGACTGGTTATTTCACAAAGGTAAATATCAAAGTGCCCTAGTTAAAGATATCTCATGTTAAACTTTTCATCCGTGAACATGTCGGATGAATTTCTTTCGATGCCTTTTTATTGGTACTGATTTATTTGAAATAGCCTCCAGCATTTCCAAATCAGATTCCGATGAACTACTCGAGTCCATTTCGCTGGGAGTCCAAAACTCACTATCGATTAACGATTTACGCCCCAAATTGGTCAGTCAAGTTAACTGAAGTTTGAACTAAGTAAGATCATCTTCTGACTGGGGTGTCCAGAAACGCAATGTGTCATTTTATCGAACCAATAGCGGTGGAATAGATAAACTACGGTTAGGAGTACCTGAGAAACTGAAAAAATAAGTTATCTGAAGTTTGAAATAGGATTATCTTCTGACTGGGGTGTCCAGAAACGCAGTGAGTCAGCTTATCGAAATAATAGCGCTATCGAACAGATAAACTACGTTCAAGAGTACACCAGAAAACGGGAGTATGCTGATTTTTTAAGGTTTTTAAAAATTTCTCGAATGACCCGAGAAACCCGAGAAATCGGGCTCGAGAATTCTCGAGACCCGAGAAAAAAAATATGTCGAGAAAACAGAAACCCTACCTAGGACATACACCAATGTTATTGGTGATTTTCTTCAAAAAAGACAGGTGCGTAGTACTCTCAACCGGTGTGCGTATATGACAAGATAATTATATGAACGTAGATGAAGCGAAAGGAGTGTGTAAAGATCGTAGCATTGTGGCGTTCTGCAGTGTTTGCCTACTCCCATGGATAACGCTACGTTCACACGGAGTCACGTTTTGCCGAATCTTATTTTCATCGGATCTGGAAAAACCGAATGTTGTGTTCACACGGCACATCTTGTGTTGCCGTATACGATGGCCTCGAATTGGCATCCCGTGTGAACACGTCCCATGTCCCTCCCCACCCACTCCCCCGCTAGTGCGACCCGACATGTATTCGGTTTCAAGATCCGGCAAATAACCAGATCTACTCCTGCTTGTATCGTATGAACGCATGTGTTGAATGCGCTATGCCACTGCACCGGATTCTACATTTAGCAGTACGGCCGGATCGGTTTGTAGTCGCCAAATCGGATGTCAATTTCAGCAAGATTCGGTTTTTTTGCCGTGTCTTGAAACTGAATGCATGTGTGAACTCATGTTTTGAAATACTGTTGCCACTAAACCGAATCCTGCAAAAAACCGATTCGGTAGAGAAACACACGACGCCGTGTGAACGTACCGTAAAAGGCGTGAGTTTATGTACGGTCAGCATCAAAAGTAGCTGAACATTTGAGTTTTTAAACTTGGCATTAATTAGAAAACGAATTCTTTTAAAACAAAAAGTTTAATAGATACCTAGAGCTGCTAGACATAGCTCTAAGTAGGTATGCCTTAAAGGAGAAGGGAAAGACCCCATAGTTTCCTGGGCCCAGGTGTTAACTCAATCAAAGTAGCCTTATTTGTAAGAGGACATTATAACAAGGCCACACTGAAAATTTGGTGAAATTTGGCTATCCAGCGATCAAGTTATATGAAGTATAGTAAAAGTGAGGTTACATTATAACATTGTCGTTTTTTGATGTTATTTGCGAAATACATATTTTTGAATGGTTTCGGTTGTGTAATGGTTTTACGCATAGAGTGCAAGTAGAGAGCCTCCATGTGTGACGTGTCGAAGATCTGATACATTTGGCACGCGCTGGACAGTCGCTACTGTCGAAGACAAGTCTCTACATCCAATATCCTGCACTTAGAAGCAGTAGGTAAAAAAGGGAGAAGAGGAAGTAAAATAAAACACCAATATATGTTTAAAATATTTATTTTTGGCTGTACCGTTATGCTAACAGTGAACGACCGCAGCGGACACAAGCACTGGAATGGCCAACTTGGGTTGGTGCTTCAATCGGACGTCTCTCAAGAACCACATCTTGGGCCAAGTTCCAACAGGCTGAGATGCACGCCACTGACGAATAACTGTTAAAATCGCCTCATCGTTCAAGTATCTTCTGCCAATAGAGTTACTGCGACCATTTGCAATGGTACAATTCACACAGCGATCCATGTCGTCAATATCCGATTGATAGGCGTAATCAGTTGTCCAAAATAGAAAGCCAGGTAATCCAAAGTAGCAAGATCCGTCGAATAGTCCTTTATAATATGCAAAGCCGAGGTCGTGGGGATATACAATAAAACATGGAAAATACGTGCGCTGTCAGAACGAAAGAAAACGAACGAGTGCCGGTCATAGACTATACACTAGTGCCGGTTTTTTTCTGCCTGTCATCTGTCAGTCGGTGGCCAGTGTCTGACTGAAGAAAAATGAAAGGAACTCCTTTCGCTATGAATCGATTCCACGAAACGATTGATAGGCACTTGTCACTTGATTTTCATATAAATTCTGCTTGGATTCTGAGATTTTACCGATTTATTCATTATCGATTACTAAGAATTCAGGCATGTATGTAATCGATTATTTAGTTTCATAACTTAATTTAACTTTTCTCGCTTCCTAGATAGAAACATGGTACTGTATTTTGTGGTTTCCTTTAGAAAAATATAACGGTTTTTTTAATACACATTTCAACTAGTTAACTGCTGGGCCCAGGATTGCCCATCTCCTTTGTCGCTTCCTATCAATTAGTTATCTAATTAAAGCAAAGTTTAAAAACTCAAATGTTCAGCTACTTTTGATGCTGACCGTACCTATCATCATCATCATTCAGCCGAAAGACGTCCACTGCTGGACATAGACCTTCCCCAAAAGGGGGGATTTGCCGTAATCGCCACGCTTGGCAGGCGGGTTGGCGATCGCAGTATGGTTGTTAAAGTACTTAGAGAACGCTGCTGCCCATCCTCTAGTCAATCCTTTAGTCGCCTTTTAGGACACCCACGGGAAGAGATGGGGTAGTGCTATGCTTTAAGTCCGGCACTACACGAGACTTTATGTATATACCTATGTAATTTTATTTTATTCTTCTTTTCTTATTGAAACACACACAGTGCATAACTGCATAGCTGATAAGATTTCATACATAATACTTTTGACGTAAAAACAATTACCTAGGTACTTTAATCTAGACAAATTTCATACGCTGATTCAATCTCATCAGATAAGCACTATAAAATTAGACTTGAGTCAAACTATAGGTGTACACACAAGCAGCCCCAGCTCTGTCCGATAAGTTCTTGGTATAGGTAAATAGGGTGCCGCTCATTTGGTATAATAACAGATATTTTTAAAAGCTATAACGTACAAATCATATAATTTTTACTTGGCCTAAAAATACTTCACTTACGTTAAAACGTACGAACGCACGAACGTTAAAAAGAAATATTCGTAGTTCCTGTGCTTCTCGCATCCAGCGGATTCCCGCGACCTTCACCAGATCATCGGTCCACCTTGTGGGAGGCCTACCCACGCTGCGTCTTCCGGTATGCGGTCGCCACTCCAGAACCTTGATGTGGCGATGCTTGGGGGAGGCCTATGTCCAGCAGTGCGCGTCTTTCGGCTGAATGATAATGATGATGATGATTCGTAGTTTAGATTGAAGAGCAAAGCTCAAATTAAAGAATCAAAGCAAAGAATTATTTTCAGACATAATTCCTTACGAGCACATGATCTACTTCTTGTACTGGGGCCCAATTCTCCTAAAATAAATTGTTGCCCAACGCAATCGAACCACAACCGTCAGTCAGTTTTTGTTTTCGAAAACTTTCAAATTGATTGATTTTGTTTTTTGTGTCAAACAATTTGATAGCTTTTGAAATTGAGAACTGTCTGAATGAACGGTTCGGCCTTGGTTCGGTTGTGATTTATCAAGATTTATTTTAGGAGAATTAGGCCCCAGATACATTAAACCTGCACGGGATTTGTCAGTCTGTGTCACCAGTAGACACGAGTGACGAAAGTTGTGTACCTACATGGGTTATAAGAAAATAAGTGGTTGTCCGTTTTTATTCTCTCATCCTTATCACTAGATATAAACAATAGTAGTAAAGAAAAACGGCCAGTTTTCATTCGAATTTAGACGCTGAAACGTCTTCGCGGATAAAGTTCATGAAAAACACACGATGAACGTATTTATCGAGTCTAAATCAATTACGTCGGTACGCCCGTGTATCATAATTAGATTTTTGTTCTTTTTAATGACAACAATGATTTATATAAAAGGTGTTGTTGCTCTGGATAAACACAAAGAGATCATCGCAGATTTACCAACGGCGGAAGATTTTGATGAATATTTAACTTCACTGGAAAATATAGTAAATTTCAGCATGAAAAATAAAGAATACGTGGATATGAACTTCGAGTTTGGGTTATTTTTGACAACTGGTAAGATAGTGTGTATTTAAAAATGATATTTTGAACGAATGTTCTATTTAATCTCAGATTATAAAACCTGAGTATTTAATATACAAGGTTAGTCGGAAAGGGGGTACTAATCCGCAGGCCAATTAAAGTATACTAATGACTGTTTTAGAGTAAATGTTAAAATTTTAAAATACCTAAGTACGATCTTTTTTTTTTCTTGCAAAATTAAACTAATTTTAGTTTTTTCCAAAATTCTTCCTCCTTGCTTTAGTTACGAAATCAGAAAATGGAGTGTCTATTCCGTGACTTCAAATATGACCTAAAATGTATACACAGCTGATCATAACTGGGGATAGATAGATTTTAGCGTATTTTTATGAAATTTTTGAATGGCTATTTCTCTTAAACTATGAACTTTTGAGGAAAGATGTAGAACAAAAGTTACTCATTATTATGGGTACTTTAACATACAATACCCTTGTATACCAATATGCAAAATACAATCCTTTATCCTAAGGTTGGACTGGTTGTCAGACTTTTGGGCTTCTGTCATAGTATTAGGTATTCGTAAAACACCTGAGACCGAACGTTTACACATAGACAGGGTTACTGGTAATTCGACGTATTCCTTGCACCACGTTATAGGGGGGCTAATATGCAACAAATGTAACCCCACATATGTTCTACGAAATTCAATGGATTTCGAGATATTGCAATTTTTATATTATTTTTAATAATACCCAGAATTCCTTCTTAAACACTATTTATCTCTAAAATATCAAATTGATCGGCTTTGATTATGATATTAGCTTGTAGCTGATACTTTTACGAAACTTTCTGCGTATTTAACTGTTCTTAATGACCATCCAATTGAAAGTAAACATTAAAAGTTAAATGAGTGTATTAGAAAATCATCGAGGTACACGATAAAGAATGATGTTTATCTCAAAAATTTACTACGACACTAAGTGTACAAAATGCAAGACAAACATCCTTATTTAATCAGCTATCCAACGAGGTATAGATGTTCAAAAAATATTTAGAAACTAATGTAAAAATGTCTTGTAATACTGACAAAGGCGATTTCTGAAAAATCTCTACAAGCACGCAGGTGGTCCGTTAAGTGCAATTCATTGCATAATCCTCGCGTAGAGATTAAACAGCAGTCTGTCGGGCACCAACTGTCCTCTAAATGTCAGGATTAGATTAGGTCAGGTCGTTAGGTTATGTTTGGTCAGGGTTAGGTAGGTTAGGTTAGGACCTCAGTCATGTGCGAGGGAACACCGGGGTGGTTTTAGTCATTAAGAGTCTGACAGACCCCTCTGCCCACCCCCAGGACGAAGGACGTCCATGAGGATATCCAGTAGGCAAAAAAAATATGGTCAGGTTAGGTCGTTAGGTTAGATATCTCAGCGCGGGAGCCCTCGCCTCCAGATCCCAGGGCATCGAAGTTGTGACCAAACCTAAACCTAGCCGTGACCTAACCTAATGACCTAACCTGACCATTTTTTTTTGCCTTCTTGATATCCTCATGGATGTCCTCCGTCCTGGGGGTGGGCAGAGGGGTCTGTCAGACTCTTAATGACTAAAACCACCCCGGTGTTCCCTCGCACACTTAGGTTAAATACGCAGAAAGCTTCGTAAAAGTATCAGCTACAAGCTAATATCATAATCAAAGCCGATCAATTTGATATTTTAGAGATAAATAGTGTTTAAGAAGGAATTCTGGGTATTATTAAAAATAATATAAAAATTGCAATATCTCGAAATCCATTGAATTTCGTAGAACATATGTGGGGTTAAATTTGTTGCATATTAGCCCCCCTATAACGTGGTGCAAGGAATACGTCGAATTACCAGTAGCCCTGTATATGTGTTCGCATAACTCGTCAAAATGTAGGGAACAGCAGTTTTTTTTTTCGCGATTTCCGGTTTGGTTCCATAGTAAAAGTTGTTCATAGTGATGAGTACAATCTCCCATTTCGGTTTGTCGAGTGTTTACAATTTCACCCTGTATACTAGGTAGCATAGAAAACGAAATCAACCTATTTAGTAAATTCAACCAAGTTCGCTCTATACAACTTTTGACTAGACACACATACCTAAGAGCGATTACGCACTGCATCCGATCCGAATCCGTGAAAATACGTTCCGAAGTAGCCATAGAACTATTTGTATGGTAGTTTACGCACTACATCCGGCATCCGTCATCCTATTTCTATCCGTCATCCGTGAGTCTCCAATTCGAAAAAAATATTGACGGACCGAAGTAGCCGTAGTAATGTTTAAATGAACGCTTTCGCACTACCTCGGATTCAAATCGGACGCCAAATGGATATGCCAAAGATGGCCTCTGAATTGTTTGAATTTGGATCAGAGATCGGAATAGTGCGTAAGCAACATCCGAATTCGGTCCGAGATTTACTCTAGATCGGTATTTTCACGGATTCGGATCGGATGCAGTGCGTGAAGCAATATCCGAATTCGGTCCGAGTTTTTTATATCCGTATTTTCACGGATTCGGATCGGATGCAGTGCGTAATCGCTCTAAAAAAGAGTTCACAATATCAAAAATTGGTTAAAAGCCTTTTTGCTAGAATCGGCGCTTCACAATTAAATAAAAATACAAATTAAAAATCAAATTAAAATACTTACTTATGTAAGTTGATATGACATCTTGAACCTTATTGCGCACAGTGTGAGAAGGAATCGAATTTGAAATCCGATAAACATTTCGAGTCCACGGCTGTACATGACAGTAAAAATAAAACGAAGTTTCATACATTTACAGTTTCCGAAGATTATAAAAAAACTATTTTGAATATTATATTGTACGGAACTCTCGGTGCGCGAGTCTGACTTGCACTTGACCGGTATTTTTTTGCAGTGAATTTGAAGGCGATATTGAACGAAAAATGGCTTACTATGAATGTAGGAGCGCGGACACGTTTGGAAAAGTTATTGTCACAAAATGACGAATTGGCAAAATATTACCACGACATGCTCGAAAAACCTAGTGGTCGCGGGGAAGATGAACAGGACAGAAAAAGTAAGTTTTAAAAAATAATTAAAAGAAAACTTTTTAGCTATTTACTCATAAGTACAGGCTTCAATCTTGAAAACTACTGCGATTGAGCTTAATGCGATTTTTGTATTAAAAATTATAGTTGTATATATTTCAAATATACATAATATATATATACACATATATGTCAGAGCCAGGGGCCCAATTCTCCTAAAATAAATTGTTGCCAAACGCAATCGAACCACAACCGTCAGTCAGTTTTTGTTTTCGAAAACTTTCAAAATGGTTGATTTTGTTTCTTGTGTCAAACAATTTGATAGCTTTTGAAATTGAGAACTGTCTGAATGAACGGTTCGGCCTTGGTTCGGTTGTGATTTATCAAGATTTATTTTAGGAGAATTAGGCCCCAGCACCTCACTCACCGATTTATATAATTTTATCTACACTCATGTCATAAAGTTCCAATTATGAACTCAAAAACAGTACTATAATGACATGCTTATTCATAGTTTGATTAAAGTACAGTTTTCTTATTAAAATAATGCTTTAATATAACTTTTTGTCTATTAAAGTACTCTTCGGATGGACCAAGGAGATTACAATTATTATTTTCAGCGGCTTTATTGACTGTTACGGCGCGCGCTACGGCGCATGCGCGCGCATTCACACGCAAGCGCACGCATGCGCGGTGGGCTGCTGGGTTTGGGCGCCATAAAATTGTTTTTGTTCTAACTTTGATTTTCTATTCAAATTGCATAAGTTTAGATAAAGTAGTGTATGAATATGCACATAATTAGGTATCAAAACACTCGTGTGATACTGTTAAAAACCCCTATTATGTAACAGTTTCATAAACTACTTTAATAACATGTTGTAATCATTTAGAAACCATACTGTACTAAAAATCTGTTTTAGGAAAAAATAAAACAATTTTTCGCTTTCAGTATCGACATTATTTTATAACGAGAGCTCGTGGCCAAGAAGTGTAGATAAATTCAATATTGATCTACTAAAACAAACTCCAATCTACACTCCGGCACAATTGAAGAAGATTTATGGCGAATGGGCGAATTATGAGAAAAATGTATTTGACCAAGAGAAATATGAACCTTTGGTGAACAAATCGGGTAAAGTGTATAACATTAATATGTTAGTTGTTCCTTTTTTTATATGCCCTGTTTTTAAGGGCCTTCTTGGATAGTTTAATCCAGGATTTATTCTACATCAAGCAGCCTTTGTAATCCTCCTCCTATGTCGGTAACTTAATATTGATATCCTAAGGTTAGACCGGTTGTCAGACATTCAGGCTTCTGAACACCCGACTGTCACAGGTATTCTTATGACACCCGAGACAGACGGTTTAACATGCTCTCTGAGGCACGGAGGGGTCTATGTATAATGTATGGTCACCCATCCACGGGCTGACCGGGGCAAGCACAGCTTAACATCGCAAATCATATGATCGGCACAAATTGATAATTAGCCACGAGTACCTCTAATTATGTAGTTAATATCATTAATTGAAGTTTATTACACTAATTCAGGGATGACCTCTTATAGCAGGACAGAAGTTGTCTGAAAGTTGAACTGCCCTGCTTTTTTGTATTATGACATCGTTAAAACAGGCCTGCGGCAGGCCTGCTGCGTTGACGTTTATGAAAACCGTTCACCTTTTTTTTGTATAGACTTTTCGTACCATGAACAAGCATCACCGTTCAACTTGGTTCAATAGTCGTTCACCTTTAGTACTGTCATGGTACAGTCAACATCAGATACATAGAAGCAATTCAGGTACTCAGATAATTCTACACTCTCAAAAACACATTAACATCTGCACAACAATAGCGTTCAAATTATTGTTAGCATCCAATGTATCAAAATCATCTGAACACTCGCAATTCAAATATTTCTATGCAAACAAATCATCTTGTCAACTGAGGTAGTCAAATGTAACTAAGCAACCAAAGTGTTCAAAAATATGTAAACAATAACCATTTCTCAATATATTGCTCAGTGATACTAAGGCCTGTTACAAACCTAGACGTTTTAGGGCGGTTACAGACCTTGCTTTATGCTCGTTTATAACCGACTTCAAAAAGGAGGAGGAGAAGGAGGTTCTCAATTCGGTTGTATTTTTTTATGTTTGTTACCTCAGAACTCCGTCATTTATTAACCGATTTGAAAAATTCTTTTTTTCTTGGAGAGGGTATAGGTACTTTTCGTTTAGTCCCCTAAAATTGTTGTTATGATTAGACCATGAACTTCAGAGATATGGAACGGAACTCCTCACCGGATCAAAGCAAAATTTTCAAATAACTAATATTGCTTTGTTTGTACGTGTTGTTGGTAACTGACTACTGGAAAAAATGAGGGGGTGCGTAAACCCCCCCCCCCCCCATTTTCCGGAATGTTTGAATCATATCGTGTAAGGTATAGCATAAAAGGGCTTATTATACCCAACTACGGCAAAGTCAAAAATAAGGGTTATGAAGAGAGAGAGGGAGAGAGAGTATGGAGGAGAGAGGGTTTAATTTATGGCACTAAAACGTATTCAATAAAAAATAAACTTATAAAAAGTAAAAACCGACTACAAAAAAAAAGGAGTAAAATAATGCCATGTATTTAACGCGGCGACAAACTAATCTGATTTAGGGTTTTAAAAATAATTAAAATCGGTAGCAAAAATAATAGGTTGGCAGCTACAGTGAAGTAGCATTTTAAGCAGGCAGGGGGTTTTAAAAATAATTAAAATGGGTAGCAAAAATAATAGGTTGGCAGCTACAGTGAAGTAGCATTTTAAGCAGGCAGGGGGTTTTAAAAATAATTAAAATGGGTAGCAAAAATAATAGGTTGGCAGCTACAGTGAAGGAGCTTAAGTCGACGGAGCCCCGCTGCGCGGGGCTCCTATTTCTGTCTGCAGGTTTTAAAGTAACCTAACACGAAGGGTTTTACGAAGGCCTTTCGAACCTAACCTATCCATGTCGGGATTCCCCTTAACCACCCTGCTAACATTATTAGTCGCCAAGTCATTATTTATAGCTCCTCGCCTCATTTTATTAGTTGCAAACACTTAGTCGCCTTTTAAGTTATTAGTCACCTGGAAAATAATAAGCCTAAAATAATTACCATAACATAAAATTAACAGTTTCAGAAGACGGTGCAATTCTACACTGAAAAAAATTTGTAGCCACTGACTTTTGAAACTGTTAATTTTATGTTTTTTTAGTCGGTTATTACTTTTTTTTTTTTTCATAACAAAAACAACAATTAATTTATTTTACTAACCAAACAACATACGTATTAGATATTTTATAAGATTAGCCCTGTATTAATTGCAAGGAATAAAAGGCTTTTTTATTTTATTTTATTTTTTTATTTATTTATTACTTTTTTTTACAGTTTTTGCATGCGCGCATTCAAGCGCATTACATTTCGCGCTTCAAAAAAACCGAACGCACGTATATGCTACTGTTCGCACTGCCAGTGGGTCTCTCTGTAGCAAAATGGATTCGACCGCCATGCCAGTGTGTTATCGCTGTAAGGTGTACAGTGTCCTGTGACGTTATTAAGATTAAAATGTAGGCAGGCATTGCAATTAAAGGCAGGCGGTGAGCCACTAAATGTAACGCGTATGGCTTTCTATACCAGCGCACGCACTAGCGGTTCTTTTTAAAGTGACTGTTTTAAAACGTATCGTGCTAGATTTTGGCTAAAGGTATATTCGATGCGATTCGATGATAACTGACTACTAAAATCAGGCTACAGTGCATGTTCATAGATAAGCCGCTTTTAGCATTTGAAAAAAAAGGGGTGCATGAAAAGAGCCTCCACGAGTGATTCTATTCGATACTTCGGTACGTCCGGCGCACCCTGGGCAGTAAGCCTCGCTACCATCCTTGCTGACTGGCTAATCTTTTCACCACGGCATGAGCTATTCTTGTATAGCTCGTGCCGACACGATAGAAAAAGAAGCATTTGAAAACCGCTTGCGTAAAATCATATTATCACTCAGTGCGTGCTTAGTCGGGCTGATTTTACATCGTTAGATATCTTTTAACCGAGTAATTAAATTGACGTTTAACAGATTTTGTACTTTTTTGGACACGGTTATCAATCCGAAACATAGTTAAAATGAACCGAGGTATTTTGTAGGTAGGTACCTATTTAATACGAATTCAATTCCTGAAGATATACTAGAAAATGTAGCAAATAAAAATTTCAGTTTCATTCAAACTGATTGTTGCGAATTTAATGGCTTTCGCGTGGAATAAATACTCGTTTCAATTTCCTTACGATGTTTTCCTATAACTTGACTATCAGATTATATTATAAACAAAAGACACGTCAATGACGTCACGCACGAAATGAAAGGGATATAGCTATATGAAGAAAAAGAAAAAAATGCTGTATTGACACAATAGTACACATTGTATCTATTTTTGAACTTTTAATTTATGACTCTAAGTACAATCAAATACAATTCATTTTACATTGCTATCCTGACTTTCTGAATAACGTGTTGCTTAGTTACCTTTGAATGTTTAGCTTGTTTACTTACCATAGACTTTTAGTTTGTAAATAAATATTTGACAATGTGACTGCTCAGATATATTTGGAGTTTATGATGCTCAAAACAATTTGAATAGTTTTGTTGCATAGATGTTTTTGGTATCTTGAATGTGTTTAATTATTTGGACACCTGAGTTGCTCATCTACTTCTGATGCTGACTGTACGATTTTTAGGGATTCAGAAGCAGGCCTGCTTTTGAACGGAAGTTGACTGGCGTTTGAACGTTTTCATAAGAGGTCATGATTTCATGGTAAGCCCCCAGAACCGTATATCTAATTGTGAAAAAGTAAAAAAAAAGAATTTAGAAAAATCAAATAATAACAAGCCTTCGGCATTGGGAATAGGGTCGATAGACTCTTTATCACACAGCTTAACTCAACCAGGTGGATTCCAGGACTTAAAATCCCTACTATCCCTACTAATATTATAAATGCGAAAGTTACTCTGTCTGTCTGTGACGCTTTCACGCCTAAACCACTGAACCGGTTTTGATGAAAGTTTCAGAGTGAAAAGATATTCTGGAAGGTGCAGAGATATTCTGGAACCTAGGCTACTTTTATCCCGAAAAATATGGAATACGCGAGAAACGACATCAACGCAGCCGAGGCTGTGAGCGACTTCTAGTACAATATAACTATGTTTTCTGAAACTCCTGTTTTTCTATGAATTTTCCACAGATGGTGCCACTGTACACAAGCGAACGCTTGCTAATAATCCAGAAAACATATTACCAATGGGGTGTTGAACTCGTAACACTTTTAATATTCTAATCATTTGCTATGTATACTTATGTGTGATTTTAGGTATTGGGGTCCACTTTGCTGTTTTAGTTTTTTTTTAACTTTTCTCCACACTATGATTTCTCTTGTATCGTGGATGCGTTTACAGACACAAATCTCACATACACAAATGCCCAGACCCGAAACAACCATCTGTAGGCCGTACAAATTTTTGTTCCGGGTGGGAGTCGAACCCACGACCCGTAGCGCAGAAGCCAATCGCTTAGCCACTGCACCAAACGTGTCGTCAAAAAAAGTGTGGTTAAGTTTTTTGAGACATTATTTTTTCGTAATTTTTTACATTTATTTTAGATAGCTGCATAGCAGAGTTGGCGAGGAAACAATCGATTTTGAAAAACAGTGCTTCGGAAAACTGTCGTACCACATATCGCTGCAAACAGTGGGTGAAGACTGGTCCGGACTTCGGCTTTCTTCTGTCACTCCGGTTAGTATAACATTATCATAAATATATAGAACGTTATTTTTAGTATATACAAAAACCGAAACACCCCAACAAGATTTTTATCAGAACTGCCTGAATATGTGTTTTTTTTAATAAATCTCCAAGTTACACCGTAGTTTATGTCGCATTAAGTTCCCTAGTAAAATGTGAAATGCCTGAGATGTGCTATGCAGGGGTTGTCTAATATACGCCCTCGCTGAGAAGTTGAGGGCGTCTCTGGAGGCAGAGGAGGTTCGGGTGTCCAGGCCAACCAAATGTGCAGACTTGCGCATTTCAGGCCTGGACGACTCGGTCACGGCCGAGGAGGTCGTGGCAGCCGTCGCAAAGGTCGGCGGCTGCCCTCCGGAGCAGGTGAAGTCGGGCGCTATTCGCTCTGGCTTCACCGGCCTAGGGACAGCTCTGGTGAGCTGTCCCGTTGCGGCGGCCCACAAAATCATGGAGGGCCGTCGGCTGCTGGTCGGGTGGGTTTCGGCGCAGGCGAAGCTGCTGCCAGCCAGGCCACTGAGGTGCTACCGGTGCCTGGCGAACGGGCACACAGGAGCGCTGTGCACCTCGGAGGCCGACCGCAGTGGAGTCTGCTTCCGCTGCGGTCAACCCGGGCACACTGCCGGCACGTGTGAGGCCACGCCGCACTGCACAATCTGTGCCGCTGCAGGCAAACCGGCGGAGCACCGGGCAGGGAGTAAGGCCTGTGCCGAGCCCACTAATAAAAGGGACAGAAGAGGGCGAGGCCGTGGCAAGAATGCCGTGGCCAAGGCGACTTCACAGCCGGTTAACCAACTGGCTGCCGAGAAGTCGCCGCAAAGCGGAGAGGGGGAGGCGTTCATGGACTGCCAGTGATGGCCCCACACCTGCGCCTCCTCCAATCCAACATCAACCACTGCGCCAGAGCTCAGGACCTTCTGCTCCAGAGCATGGCGGAGTGGTTGATCAACGTGGCCGTTGTCGCCGAGCCGTACTTCGTTCCACCCAGGGATGATTGGATCGGGGACATGGACGGCTCGGTGGCCCTGATAGTCTCGCGGGCCGCCGTTGGTTCTCCGTCCATTGAAAATATCACTCGTGGGCGGGGATACGTAGCGGCCCTGCTGGAAGACTTCGTCGCAGTGGGAGTGTACTTCTCTCCTAATAAATCTCTCGCCGACTTTGAGGACTTCTTGGGGGAGTTGGCCGTTGTCGTCAGTCGCAGCCATCCTCGCCCTGTGCTGGCCTTCGGGGATTTCAACGCTAAATCCACGGCTTGGGGTTCCCCGGCCACGAATGCACGGGGTAGGGTGCTAGAAGAGTGGGCCCTCGAAACGGGCCTACAGGTCCTCAACCGGGGTTCTACCAACACGTGCGTGCGACAGCGGGGCGGATCCATAGTGGACATCACGTTCGCTACCCCCGCTCTAGCGCGCCGTGTCCAGGGCTGGCGCGTCATGGAGGAGACGGAGACGCTGTCGGATCATCGGTATATCCGATTCGACGTCTCCGCCCAGACCTCAGGCGCTCCTTCCCGAACGATCCCGGTTGGGATCGGTCCGCGTTGGGCTCTAAAGCGGTTGGACAGAGAGGCACTCCTGGAGGCCTCGATTGTGCAGGCCTGGGTGTCGGCACCAGATAGGCCTGCCGATATTAACGAGGAGGCGGAGTGGTTCCGGGAGGCCGTGTCGCATATCTGCGATACGGCGATGCCTCGAGTCCGGACCGCGCCTGCAAAGCGCCAGGTGTACTGGTGGTCGCAGGACATAGATTTCCTGCGCCACGCCTGCGTGGAAGCGCGACGCCAGTACGCCAGGCTCCGCAGGAGGCGTCTTCGCGGCCCGGATACGGCAACCGCGGAGGCGGAGCTGTACGAGGGGTACAGAGAGGCGAAGATCGCCCTCCAGAATGCTATCTCGCGGGCTAAAATTGCGGCTCACGAGGCATTGCTAGAGACTCTGGACCGAAACCCGTGGGGGCGCCCATACCTTATGGTACGGGGCAAACTTCGTCGGTGGGCCCCCCCACTGACCCAGAGTCTCCGACCTCAGCTTCTGGAGGGAGTGGTGAGCGCTCTGTTCCCTTCGAGGGCGGAGCATACGCCACCGCCAATGGTTCCGCCTTCATTGGCGCCTGACGCGGACGACGACGACGACGTGCCTGAAGTGACCCGGGTAGAACTGAGAGCGGCGGTGAAAAGGCTTCAGGCCAAGAACACCGCCCCGGGGCCCGACGGCATACCTGGCCGTGCATGGGTCCTGGCTCTCAAGGCTCTCGGGCCCCGACTGAGGGGGCTCTTGAGCGCATGTTGCGAGCAGGGCCAGTTTCCACTCCGGTGGAAAACTGGCAAGCTGGTCCTGCTCAAGAAGGAGGGGCGCCCCGCAGACTCACCGTCTGCGTACCGCCCCATCGTGTTGCTGGACGAGGTGGGCAAGCTCTTCGAAAGAGTAATTGCAGACCGCCTCGTCACGCACATGACTGGGGTGGGGCCGGATCTGGCGGACAGCCAGTTCGGTTTCCGCCGGGGGCGCTCCACCGTGGACGCAATCATGCGCGTGAGGGCTCAGGCGGAGGAGGCAGTTACCCGGGGCGAGGTCGTCTTGGCGGTGTCTCTAGACATCGCCAACGCCTTCAACACCTTGCCCTGGAGTTGTATTAGAGCGGCACTCGAACACCATCGGGTGCCGACTTACCTCCGCCGCATTTTCGGGGCCTACCTGACGCAGAGAGCCGTCATCTACCCGGGTCGGGGAGGATGGAGTCGACGAGAGATGTCGTGCGGTGTTCCGCAGGGATCGGTTCTGGGCCCACTCCTGTGGAACATCGGATACGACTGGGTGCTTCGCGGTGCGTTCCTCCGCGGCGTCGGCGTGACTTGCTACGCCGATGACACGCTAGTCACGGCGCGGGGGAGGACGCACCGCGAGGCAGCCATACTGGCGACAGCTGGGGTTGCGCAGGTCGTCACAAGGATCCGGCGGTTGGGTCTCGAGGTGGCCTTGCAGAAGTCCGAGGCCCTGTGTTTCCACGGGCCCCGGAAGGGACCACCCTCGGGATCCCACATCACAGTGGGAGGTGTTCGCATCGGCATCGAGTCGACGATGAAGTACCTAGGACTTGTCCTCGACGGCCGGTGGAACTTTGGGCCTCACTTTCGGCAACTGACGCCAAAGTTGATGGGCACAGCGGCTGCATTGTCGCGGCTGCTGCCCAATCTGGGGGGCTCCAACACCTCCTGCCGGAGGCTCTACGCGGGGATCGTACGGTCCATGGCCCTATATGGGGCGCCAATATGGGCGGACACCTTGACGGCGCGCAACGTCGCAATCCTGCGCAGACCGCAGCGCGCGATGGCCGTCAGGGTGATAAGGGGGTACCGTACGATCTCCTTCGAGGCGGCGAGCCTCCTAGCCGGATCGATGCCCTGGGATCTGGAGGCGAGGGCCCTCACGCTGAGATATCGTCAGCGCGAGGAGGCGCCTGAGCGGAGTGAGCTCCGCCAGATCCTAGTGGCCGAGTGGAGAGAACGACTTGCGCAACCCAGCGCAGGGCACGCCGCAATAGCGGCGGTAAGACCCGTTATGGAGGAGTGGCTGGAGAGGCGGCATGGCGCCCTCAGCTTCCGGCTGACGCAGGTGCTTTCGGGACATGGATGTTTCGGGAAGTACCTGTGTCGCATAGGCCGGGAGCAGACGCCCGGATGTCACCACTGCGTCGACTGCCCGGAAGACACGGCGCTGCACACGTTGCAGGAGTGCCGTGCGTGGGCGACGCAGCGCCGTGAACTAGTCGCGGCGATCGGTGGTGACCTCTCGCTTCCGGCCGTGGTTCTGTCCATGGTCGGGAGCGAGAGTGCGTGGGAAGCTGTCACCTCCTTTTGCGAGGTGGTGATGGCGACCAAGGAGGGAGCGGAGAGGGAGAGAGAGGCGACGGCCACTTTCCCTTCCCGCGCCAGACGCACCGGGCGCCGCCGGAGGGCGCGCGACGATCTCCGGCCACCCTAGTGTGTGGCCTGCGGGCGACGGGTTAGGGGACCCGTCGCCCGACCAGTAACAGGCCCGAGAAGGCGGCGCGCATGTGTTCCGTGCGCGCCTCTCAGGAGGACGTGGGGCAAGGCCCCACAGAAGGAGAGGTCCGCCAGGGGCTGGCGGACCGAGGCCTGCCGGGGTTGCGGTGCATGCAGCTGCGAATCCCGTGACCCCGGCCAAGGGTCAGGAGTAGGAACACCGTGGGTTTTTAGCCGGTAAGAGTCCGGCATAACCCTTCGCCTTCCCCAGGCGAAGGGTATCCATGAGGATTTTCCCACGATAAAAAAAAAAAAAAAAAAAAAAAGGGGTTGTCTAATACAACGAAACTGACCGAGCGGACCATCTCAAGCCTGTCTATTCCCGTCAACTTTTATGGGTAGAAACCTACTGAAACAAAACTGAAATTTATGGAAAACAAAATGTGGTGTAAAAATATGTCAATCGGTTCTCCTAGTGATTCTGAACAAACTAGTTTCAGGTTTAGTATATACTAAAACTAAGCTTGTATAAACGTTTAAAAAACCTTTAAGTAATCGCGTAACCTTTTTTTGGAATGTATTTAAAAACACTTTAAATCAATGAAAATGATAACCGAAAATGTTTAAGGCACACTTCAAAAATAAAGTTTTTCTTTACAAAGTTAATGGTTTGCACTACTAACGTACTCTGACTACGCTGAGTGGTCACAGCTCCAATATAACCTAACTTACCTTTCAGCTATCTGTATGTCATTTTATTTCTTACTAGAGGTCGCTTGAGGCATTCCCGCTTGGATGTCGTTTATCGTATATTCCGTATTTTTCGGGATAAAAGTAGCCTATGTCCTTCTCTAGGTTTCAGACTATCTCTGTACCAAGTTTCATTATAATCAGTTCAGCGGTTTAGGCGTGAAAGCGTAACAGACAGATAGAGTGACTTTCGCATTTGTAATATAGTAGGGATTGCGGAGGATTTCGAAGTTGGAAGCATTAAAATTATCGTGCAAACTATTATGTTTAAAGAAATTTTTAAAGTTAGAAATATCACTACATAGTATAAAACAAAGTCGCTTCCCGCTGTTTGTCCCTATGTATGCTTAGATCTTTAAAACTACGCAACGGATTTTGATGCGGTTTTTTTTAATAGATAGAGTGATTCAAGGGGAAGGTTTCTATGTATAATACATGCATATTACAGTAGAGAAAAACGCGGAATACGCGATAAACGACAACCACGCGGGCGAAGCCGCTGGCGACCACTAGTTAAAATTAAAGTGCAAACTATTAATTTTAAAGGTAAGACTTTTTAAAGCGTGTACTATTATTTTTAAAGTTAATATCCTTTTTTATTCAGAAACCAATTTGTCACCGTTTATTGCCAGTATTTTGTTGACAACTTGTTAAAATAGATTGTTAATCTTAAATATTCTATTCAATATCTCTGGTTCATCAATGGTCACGTTGTATCAGTACCCTAAGAACATTATTGTATCTTTATTGAGTTATTATTTGTTGTTTTTAGGATTTTATTTATTGTCGTCGCCCGTTTTGCTGTTGGGTGCATAGTGTTCTCCGAAAATGAGGACAAATTGAAGGTGGACAAGTTCTGCATCAGATCTTTCCACGAAGCACAGTACACTGCCTCGAATAATTTCCAGCAACTGAACTTCATGATGGAAAATAGTAAGGAAATAAAGTTTTTTTATTCTTCTTTCTCGTCATGACTCCGCGTACATTCCTAACCTATCTTTTGGTTGTGACGCATCTTCAATGAGTTTCCAGTATTTCGATTTCCATGCGATGTCTGGTATCCTAAATCAGCATGGTCGATTGCTAATGAGAAACCATCTGTCCCGGACGCACGAGTGGCACCAGGTGATAAGCGAATCGACACTTCTGAATTCCATCTTGTACTTTCGTGGTGACTTTTTGGGAAATGTTGTGTGTTGATTTTCTTTGGCCTTGAAGGAGCGACAACTGCTAATGTCAGGAGTTTGCCACATCTGAGATCGCAACTGCCCATTTTCTGGTTAAAACTCCCTGAGTCGCCTTCTACGACAGCCACGGATAGAGTGGTGATATTCTATTAGCCTGACACCACACGAAATTGTATTGACATTTGGGGTGCATGAAAAGAGCCTCCACGAGTTATTTTTAGATGCTATGTTATTTGAAGAAATAAAATTATACGATCGAGCCTTTCGATCAGTACAATAAAATCACAGGTTTTTCTTTCACATTTAGCGGGTTTCATTCCCGGTTCAGACAGGTGATTATTTAAAATTCTTTGAATGCAGTTCGTATTGTTTTTAAAATAAAAATGAAGTCTTCATTCAGTAAATTTTTCTAGCTACAGTATTTAAAGTACTTTCCCTCCATGTGGCAAAGTGGTGGGACGCTCTGTATATGATATGGGGTGCATGAAAAGAGTCTCAGTGAGTAACGATACTTCAGTACGTCTGGCGCTAAACTTTTCACCACAGCATGAGCTATTTTCGTATAGCTTGTGCTGACATAAAAGAAGAAGACCACACGACAAATAAAATAGAATTATATTAATCGTATATTGTAAGGTATTTACCAGTAATCAATATGAAAAATAAGTGTCATTGTAACAGTTGTTCATTTTGTGTGTCATTGTTACAGTCCACTACTGATCACTGGTGGTTAATTATTATAATATCTACTAAAGCTCCCTGAAATGTTTCAGTTGTTCTCTGCGGTTTATTTGGCCACGCTCAGTTTTTTCGCAAATCCTGGATGTCGAAACTGCTTGAGTCACAAACTTCGGAAGGATGTTTGAAGGAGCCAAATCTCAGTTTTGTTGGGGGTGTTAAAGAGGGTCAGACCGATAATTGGGCGAGCTCGAACAACACGAATATTATGGGTGGTGGGTGCCACAGTCACCTGACGACGGTGGGGGCTCCCGCGTTAGCTTCATCCCTGAGGTATATTATGGAGCGTTACTTTTGAATCTATTGTCGTGCTTTGACATCAGGGCACAGGACCATCACCTTAAAAAACTTGAATTGAACTTGAAGTAAATATTCTATGGAATTCAAATTGCGTTTAAAAGTTTCGTATCCTTATTGATGTTTTTAACCGACTTCAAAAAGGAGGAGGTTCTAAATTCGGTCGTATTTATTTTTTATGTTTGTTGCCTCATATCTCCGTCATTTATGAACCGATTTGAAAAATTCTTTTTTTGTTCGAAAGGGTATACTTCTCGATTGGTCCCATATCAATTTTGTTATGATTAGACCATGAACTTCAGAGATATGGAACGGAACTCCTCATCGGATCAAAGCAAAATTCTCAAATTACTAATATTGCTTTGTTTATATTTGTTGTTGGGAACTGACTACTGGAAAAGAGGAGGGGGTGCGTGTCCCCCCCTCCCCCCCTTTGGAATGTTTTCATTATATCATGTAAAGTATCATTTGAAAGGACTTTTTATGCCCAACTACGTCAAACCCAAAAAGAAGGATTATGAAGGAGGGGGTTAAAATTATGACACTAAAACGCATTTAATAAAAAATAAACTTTAAAAAAAAGTAAAAACCGACTTCAAAGAAATACTAAAAGGAGTAAAATAATTACCATAATATAAAATTAGCAGTTTCAGAAGTCGGTGCAACTCTACACTGAAGCAAATAGAAGCCACCGACTTCTGAAACTATTAATTTTATATTATGGTAATTATTTTACTCCTTTTAGTATTTCTTTGAAGTCGGTTTTTACTTTTTTTTTAAAGTTTATTTTTTATTGGGTAAGGTCAGGTGGGGTAAGAGGGACGCCGGGTGAAGAGGAACAGTAACTCATAAATAGAAAACTATAAAGCCCAGCTCTATGGTTACTCTGTCGATAAAACAGTATTAGGTATAGTTTCAATATTTTATGGATAGATGGCACTACAACACAATAAGTACGTGAGTAAAACAGAAAGAAAAAATCAGTTAACAACTTTAGGGTATCTAAGTTCTGTGGTTAACAAACTATAAAAATGTGACCTAGCGGTGTTTTTTGTGGGCGATTTTTTAAGGGATAAAAACATCTGTGACAGCCACAATTTTGTTGGTAAGTGTAATTCTAATATTGAATCTTTATTTTCCGCATGATAAGTTGTTTGCAGCATGTGTTTTTAGTGCTTTTTCGATGTCATCAAAAACATAAGCTACAAAATACCAAGCCGGGAAAGAGGAACTACCATACCAGGTTAAGAGAAACATTATGTTCCTCTTTCCCGGTGTTAGGGGTAACAAACATTTTGCAAGTTGAAAATCACCTATCTAGATTAGGTAGGTAGAAATACATGGTTTAACTCATCTTGGCGCACGGAGCTATTTGTGCATGCGCTTATAATTATTATACAGCTTTAATTTGTGTGGTAGTGATTCGGGCCAATTGACAGTCATTCATCGTACCCATACAAGGCACTATGTGTGCGCGCCAAAATGTGTTGATATCTCTATACAACAGGCTTGTTAGTTGTTCCTGTAATTTGTTTTTACCGTATTGGAGGTACTTATATTTATTTGTTACAGAAAAAGTAAAATGCCTCGAAATTATATAAGAAAAACGGAACGGAGCTCTTACCCGAAAGAAAAATTGTTAGAAGCAGTGGCGGCTGTTAAAAGTGGTGCACTGTCGGATTATGCAGCCTCAAAACATTATGGAATACCATACCATGCCATTATTTTGGTCATTATGTATAAACGCAGTGCAGTATATTCGTTCATGCATAACGATCAGAGTGAAAAAATGACAGAAAAGTGTTTTAAGTTTTTTGTACGTTTGTTAAGTAAAACAAATATTTTTACAATTATTTGTGTTTGTTTTTATTCAGTTGAGTTACTCACGGTTGGAAAACCGATTTAGATACATTTATAATAAATACACACCACACTCACTTAGTGACATTCATCGTTTATTTTCCTTAATATTTTTATTAAAATCCAAATTACAGTATAATGTTTTTAACATTCGTAGTTTACAACCCCTGACCTTACTAATATGTTCCTCTTACCCCAATTTTTTTTTATTGTTCGGTAGTGCTAAATTAAACCATATTTTAACTATGGTATGGTTTCATTTCCATTACGTCGAAAGGCAGTTCTCAAATTTTTAGAGAAACAAATAAAAATACGTGTTTTTACTTGTACGAATCGAAGCGTTTCTCTTACCCCAAATTTCGGGAAAGAGAAACAATTAGAAGACCTGGCTTTGTAGTCAGATTGTTCCATTATTACTGGAAGAATCAATTTCTGTGTTAAAATAACAGTTAGCATGGTTCGTTAGCGAAACTTTGTTTGTATTGCTATTAGAATACGTACATATTTTTAATAGCTAGAGGTCGTAATGTTCAAAAACCAGTAAACTATGTTCCTCTTACCCCACCTGACCTTACATACTATTTTTAGTCTAAATAAAAAAGCCGTATACATTTTAAATCTCATGCGTTATGCATTTATTTAATGTTACTTCCATTTCATCGTTTTGTTCTTTTTTATTAATCAACAAATTAAAAAATCTTCGTTGTTTTTTTTTGGATAAACCGTTGCTTATAAAAGTAGATAAAGTACAAATGAAGTTAAATAAATCAATTTTCTGAAAATACATTGGGATAGTTATTTAAAAGTATTATTTTGTTAAGAGGCCTGTACTTTAATAAAAAAAAAAAAAAAAAATTGTGGCTGCATTTATCGTCATTGCGCGCTCCAAGGCGCATGCGCGGTGGGTTGCTGGGTTTGGGCGCCATAATTTTTTTTTTGTTTTAACTTTGATCTTTTATTTAAATTGCATGAGTTTAGATAAAGTAGTGAATGAAGGCGCACATAACTAGGTATTGAAACACTCGATACTATTACAAACTCACACTTGTGTTTTAATAACACCTATTATGTAACAGTTTCATAAACTACCGTGGAATGGGGTTACTTTGATTCACGGGGTGACTTTGATAAAAACTTCACAATTTTTTAAAACCGAAATTTCTCCTTTTCTAAACGCAAGCGTACGATTTTAATTCTTGGGTGTGCATCACTGAATGTCACTCTTTGTCAATGCCCAAGCGCTGCACGTACAAACGGATCAATATTGGAAATTTTCATAAAAAACTGTGAGTATTGCATTTCAACCATTTCAAAGGCTTAAATAACTTTAAGGGTACCGGATTGGATATGAACGGTGCCAGTTTTTTTTTTAGTTTATGTTGCTATGTGTTTAATTAGCTTGAGAAAGACGTCATGCTTTATATTCTAACCACAAAAATTTAGTTCACTGACGGTTTTTCTTTTTTGCGGGGTGTCATTGATCATAGGCATGGGGTTTCTTTGATCATTGTTCAATCTCACCCAAACCTAGCAATTTTGCTGTTTCTGCCATTTTTAACATAAACTATCAGTATGTTTTGCAATGATGACTGCTTTGCATGCTTTTTTTTACTTTCAGCGCTATGCCAAGTACCTAAACAAAGCGTCCAGATGGTCACGCCTATCGAAATTTTAATGAAGAGGTGTTGGAGCGAGCTGTAACAGTAGTTGCAGAAGATCTTATGGTTTTCAATAAGTCCCATGGAGTATAATAAAGAATAGATAATAAAATTGACTTTTTTTAATAAGTATTTTTTATTGCCTTGATCAATGTCACCCCCAAACTCTTAAAACGGTAATAACTTTTTTTGTACTTAACCGATTTTTTTCGTTCTTTAGAAAAAGTGTCGCTTATCGGGGTTACTTTTAGTTTCCGTGAAAAAAACTGGGGGTGTCAAAGTAACCCCACTTACGGTTTAACATTGATCACTCACATTTATATTTTTCTTCGACATATTAGTCATTAAAAAATAAATCTAATTCATTGTATCGATTGTATAGTAAAAACCGATATTCTGAATTTTTTTTCGTTTTCTTTTCGTTTATATTTTAGAAAATATGGCCATTTGAATTTCGAAATTGATCAATGAAACCCCATTCCACGGTACTATATTTAAGTGTCATTTTTATTTTCTATTAAAGAATATGGTGAAAAATTATGATATTGCCAGGTTTAAAAATATAAAAAGGAGGTTTTCGCGACATCTTCCAAAATAGTTAGTGGGAATTATATCCCTTTGCCTTATTAAGGGTCAAGAAAATGGCCTATCTGCGTTTCAGGTTCATCCAAATTCGTATAGCTCGTACCGTACATGAGAGAAGATGACTACGCTTAATAAACGAGAACGCTACTGCCCCATTCCTTTCAGGATACTCAAGGGTCAAAGGAGACGACTGATCTTTTGAAACTTTCCCATTTTAATACACGTGAGATGTATCAATCTTATGATCACATTAAATCTGATATTGACACGAATACAGGTCCCTTCCTTAACGTTAAGGTCTCGTCTTGAAAGTGACAAGTGTGGTTGACCTCCTCTCATATAGTATAGAGAGCCAATGTCGACCGCACGTTGACTACCATGAACATAGTCACTTCCGCCTGCAGGAAGTGCCGGGCTAGAACAGTTGATTTGAATAAGAGAAAAAGTAGCTAATGAGGTGATCGAGTATGTGGCTAGATCACACTGACGGACATTCTTGAAGATTGGATCTGATTACGAGTTTCTCTCCTTTTAGGGCTGTGTAGAAATAGCTTAAACGGCGCTTGTACGACTATGTTTTCTTTTATCTTTCACATTGTGGGCATTCGTTCTTTTTTATTGCACAACTCTTATTAGGGCAAAGGGAATATATTTCCGACCAACTTTTTCGGAAGATGTCGCGAAAGCCTCAATGTTATATTTTTATTTTTTATCCTGGCAATATTAAAAAAAACACAGTAAAGTATAAAATAAATATAATGTATATCAATAAATAAATTCTTCTCTCGTGTCAGCACGAGCTATACGAAAATAGCTCATGCTGTGGTGAAATAAATAAATGTAAATGATACATAAAAAAAAAACTCCTTTATTTATTGTTTATAAAAAATGCCCTAAGTAGTCTGTTATTCACACTTCTTAAAACCTTATGCCCTATTAAGGGTTAATTTTAATTGTGTATTCTTTCATACCGGTGAATATACAGGCAGATGATTTTTTTCAATTTTGTCTGAGCGTTAGCAACGTATCAGCAATTCTCTTGGGGTATATGCCTGTAGGTGTATATTTAAACATTGTAGTTATATTTTAACATGCTATGGAGAAACTACATGGGTTCATTTCGATAGCTTTTTGGTAATTACATATTTAATACTAGCTTCTGCCCGCGACTTCGTACGCGGATCCTGTTGCTTAGCCAGCGACAACGGGGTCGTCAAAATCGAAGATCTGAAACGTCTGATGTCGAATTCTAAGAGCCTGGGGACGGGTAAACAACGGGATGCGCGAGACGATTCGAGACGTTCCAGATCTTTCATTTTTGTAAGTTACCAGGAAATGTCCATCAGACTAAACAACTTTTGCTAAGACGTCATTCCTATACATGTTATAGTATTGATGGCCTTTGGAGTTCCACAACAAGTGTTCCAGATCTTCAAATTTATTCTCACAGCAGAAAATGCTCTTCACGTGGAATCATTTTTGCTATGGCACCATTTTTATGTCTCTTACACTTTAGCTGGTCTGTTGCGGTTCTGCATCAGGTGTTCCATTTTCCAAAATAAATTATAGCCTATATGTTGCCCAGACTTAATACCTATACCTACAACAAAAAAAACTTTTCTTCCCTTAATTCCGCAGCGGATCCCAAGGGTACACTGAATTAACAATAATCTATACATATAAAAGGAGAAGCTGACTGACTGACTGACTGATCTATCAACGCACAGCCTAAATCGCTGGGGTTAGAAAGTTGAAATTTTTACAGTAGGTTCCTTTTGTAACGTAGGCATCCACTAAGAAGGAATTTTTCGAAATTCAACCCCTACGGGAGTTAAATAGGGGATGAAAGTTTGTATGGAAAATCGTCACTTAACGGGTTCAAAATTTCACTCAAGCGAAGCTGCGGGCGAAAGCTAGTATTGCAAATAACTTTAAAAAAAATCTTTATAAACTATATTTAGGGTTTTTCCTTCAGGAGCTAATATATAAATACCGGAAGCGTTGCTGACCCTTGAAAAAGCAACATAAAGTTGGCCATGAGAAAAACAGCTGGTTGTCAGGTCAACACCAGCGGCTTTAAGCGTCTGCCCTTCTGACTTGTTTATTGTTATGGCAAAGCATCTACTCGTAGTCACATGGAACTGTGTGCGCTTAAATTGAAAGGGGAAATTGTTGGGGATGAGTGGTATGCGCGGTATGAACACAGCCTCACCGGCACCACACCCAGTGAGGATTGTATCAACAATTATATTACGTTGTAAAGCGTTGACAATAAGACGGGTTCCGTTGCACAGTTTTGGCGGAGTTAAATTTCGCATTAGCATTATGGGAACACCGACTTTAAGTCTTATTTTATGAGCAGGGAGACCACTCGCTGTAAGTGAATTGAGAAACTAAACTGGGTAATTAGTGGCGTCTTCCTGATCGACAACACTGTCGAAAGAAGTGTAAACCACTTCATCCCCTACAATATCCGCCAAAATTTTTTGATTAATTTTTGCAGCTTGATCATTTTTTGGGGTCAATATGGCGCGTTCGCATAACCATGCATTTTCTAATAATCTAAGTGACTGCTCCCCTGCATTACCGGGTAGGCTAACGTGTCACGAAGATAAATGGAAAAGGAAGTTAAACACTCAAATAACATAAGCTCGAAGGCATATTTATTCGATAAAATAAAAAAAAAATGGGAGTTTTGGCCAGTAGAGTCAAATTTTCAATAATATACCATCGTCATCGAAAATCAGTCCTAAACTGTTACCGCCTTCACCGCGTGGAGGTACTCCAAGCTTATGTTATTTTATAATTATACGGTGAAATTAGTGATAACTTTGATTTCCACATCAGATTTTTCTGATCTTCGATTTTTATAAGTCAACAGGAAATGCCCATCAGACCGAACAACTTTTGCTAAGACGTCATTCCTATATGTGTTATGGTGTAGCTGGGCGCTTGGAATTCCACAACAGGTTCCAGATCTTCATTTTTTATACGGCAACAGAGAGTGCTCATCAGGCTGAACAACTCTTGCTAAGACGTCATTCTGATATATGTTATAGTGTAGCTGGGCTCGTGGAGTTTCACACCAGGTGTTCCAGATCTTCAAATCTATTCTCTCATCAGAAAATGCTCATCACGTGAAATAATTTTTGCTATGGTACCATTTTTGTAACTCTTATAGTTTAGCTGGTCTGTTGCAGTTCTGCATCAGGTGTTCAAGTTTCCAAAAAAAATTATAGCCTATATGTTGCCCAGACTTAATACCTATACAACAAAAGAAAAATTATTCAGATCCGTCCAGCAGTTCCGAAGATTAGCGTGTACAAACAAACAGACAAACAGACACACAGACAAACAGACAAACAGACAGACTTTTTTTTTTGGATTCATGCTCTATTACTGTTTCTAAACCCCCCTCAACTATTGTTTTTTTAATATTTTCAATGTACAGACACAGTTTTTTTACTGTTTTATTATATGTATTTATAGCCTATATGTTGCCCAGACTTAATACCTATACAACAAAAGAAAAATTATTCAGATCCGTCCAGCAGTTCCGAAGATTAGCGTGTACAAACAAACAGACAAACAGACACACAGACAAACAGACAAACAGACAGACTTTTTTTTTTGGATTCATGCTCTATTACTGTTTCTAAACCCCCCTCAACTATTGTTTTTTTAATATTTTCAATGTACAGACACAGTTTTTTTACTGTTTTATTATATGTATAGATGTACATTGCATATGTTTATGTTTGATCGAAATTCGATAACGTGCATCTAATAATAGAGTGATCAGCAACATAATCACGATCAAACTAATTTGTATGTGTGAACAGTTCACACCGTTTAGTTCACTAACTTTTTATAAAAATATTCAAATGTTTTTTTGTTAGGAACTACGTATTCTGTGAATTTTAATACGAAATACATGGTAATTTGTAAAACTTCGGTCTTTTAACCGATTTCCAAAAAAAGGAGAAGGTTTACAATTAGATGTGTAAGTTTTATTTCTTGTATGTTTGTTTAGTGATGTCTTTGTCAATTAAGAACCGATTTTAAAGATATTTTTTTAAATTTGTTATATATCTTATGTTGACCTTCGGAGATAGGCGATGGAACTTTTCAATGAACAACAGAATAAGAAAAATTAAATTAAAAAAAAAAGAAAAACCGAGTTAAAAAAAAACGGAAAAGAGTAAAATACCATATTCCAAAATTAACAGTTTCAGATGTCGGTGCCTTCAATTTGGTTCAGTGTGAATAAGCACCAATAAGCACCGACATCTGAAGCTGTTCATTTTGTAATACGGTTTTTTTAGCTTATCTGTTTAAGATATTACTGACACGTGGAGTGCAGAAAAAATAATAAAATTAAATACTAAAACAAATTATGTAGCCTTTTGCATCTGACATAAACATAACATTCATCAAATATATCATCATTTCCTTTGACTTGTAATGTTACCAGTTGCCGCACACATAAGTATACTACACTTGTTCTGCTTAGCAACTGAAGAGAACGTAATTAATATTCAATTTCATCATCATCATCATCATTCAGCCGAAAGACGTCCACTGTTGGACATAGGCCTCCCCCAAGCATCGCCACATCGACCGGTCCTGTGCTTCTCGGATCTAGCGGATTCTCGCGACCTTCACCAGATCAACGGTCCATCTTGTGGGAGGCCTACCCACGCTGCGCCTTCCGGTATGTATGGTGCCGTGTGGAGCCATCTCTTCCCATGGGTTTCGTAGAAGGCGACTAAGGGACTCACTAGAGGATGGGCAGCAGCGTTCTCTGAGTACTTTAACAACTACAGGGTGTTAACGAATTCGTGTAATTCCTTCAAACCACATGATCTATAAATGGTATAGATTAACCCCGCAAGGGATTTAGATTGTTTAAAAATAAAAAAAACTTTTTTGTCCCCAAATTTTTTTTTTAAGTGATAGAAAATTTCGATGCCATGCATAAATTAGTGAAGGCACGGCGACCCAGCTGCCGGGCACGACTAGCGCGATATCGCTTCACGCAGTTAGTTAACTCGGGACACTAAAATTACTCAGATTCAGAATACCATGTTTAATTTTTTGAAAACTTTTTTCTGTTGGTACTGAGAAAAACCTATGCAGGGTCAATCAGTGTCACCAGTAGATCACGTGGTTTGAAGGAATTACACGAATTCGTTAACACCCTGTATACTGCGATCGCCAACCCGCCTGCCAAGCGTGGCGATTATGGCAAACCCCTCCAACATGGATATTCAATTTACTACTATTTTTTCGCTTACTAAATAAAATTCGAACAAAAAATGCGATTGTACGTGTCAAACTGTATCACAAATTATAATAATAGAATACGGATTCCACTCATGGCCTAATTTGTTTGTCAAATTAAAATTCGGGCCGAGTTCCCTGGGGACTCCACACGCAACATTGTGGACGTGTACGGTAACGGTAACCGTCACCCACTCGCATTTTAATAGTTCTTTACTGTAAATACCTCTGCTTCCAATATCGGTAACGTTGAAAGGAGTTCGAGGTATAATTAGATTGTTTCGTAGAAATAAAAGTGCTTATTTTGTGGTGTCATGCGCATGATACGCGTATAAAAATTATTAACCCATTAATGTCCCATTAATGGGCACCAGATTCTTTTCAGAATTAGAAGAGCCTTAATTCAGCAAGCTGGTGCGGGTCGGCGGACTGCACCATTGGCGTGAGATTATAGTTATTTTCCAGGGGAGCCTGGCCTGGCCCCATATTTGATTGAAATGGTTTTTGTGTGAAGTTATAAAAGTGTCCTGCCTAGAATTTCGGATCAATAATCCAACATCCTGGGGTGGGCACCAGACCATTTTGGGGAAGGCACAGCCCACCCGGCTCCACCCCTATTACACCCATGAACTACACACACCATCGAGAATTACTTGTAACCTTAAGTATGCAGGTTCCCTCACAATGTTTTCTTTCATCGCTAATTCAATTGAAAATCAAATTCTGACCCGCACATGATTTCGAAAAGTCTGAGGTGCGGGCCGGGATCGACCTCATATCTGCATGACAGGCAAGCGTTCAACCGCTATAGGCTGTCACTGCTTTTTACGATTATGATGCGCATGACATGATTGAAATGTAAATTGATGTCATGCTTATCGAGATGCATTGAACGACAAATTGGAAGATAAGAGCTATGATTTAACTGTTAATTGATTTATTTATCTGTGGGGAAAAACAAATTTTAGAGCTAATGCTTGTTATACTATATGTTATGTTATAGTGTGAGTGACTTCTCCATAAAGTGCACATATGAAATTGGGTGAAACAAGAAAAAAAAAAAAATGTAACGTGGTTTTTTGGACGTGTTTTTATTGTAATTTTTGAACCAAGTGGTCTATCATGTTAAAACAAAAACAGTAATGATTGCCAATAACAGGCAATGACGATAAAATACAATTAATCCCAAAAAAACCCGTCACTTAAAAATTTGGAAGAATTTAACTTTTTTTGTGTTGTTCTCTGACACTTTGACAAACAAGTTTTTTTTAGTTTTTTTTTATTGTTATTGCCGTCGGTAAAATGATGTCTAGTTTCACCCAATTCATATGTGTACTTTATGGAGACTCACACTTTATGATCTTTCTTGGCTTGTTAAATAAGTACAGTAACTTCCCGAGGCAAGTTTTAGAATGGAGCGAGATCCAATTATGGCGCAACAATTTTTTTTTTCTATTGCATTTCTGTAGGTCGTCCTTGCGGACCCCTTCTACGTAACTGGGCAGTTTATTGGCGAGACCTGAAGGGGCTCCAGCCAAAATGGTGCCCCCCTTGCTTGCCCTTAATTACCTTGGACTTGGCGCCTGGAGCGGCCGCTCCGTTCGCCCTATGGTAGGGCCGGCCCTGAATAAGTACTAATGTTACCACTCAGGTAATCGATATCGTGGCGATATGAATGAAGGGCGTGTATTTTTGGGGGCTATTTTTTTGTAACATTGTCGTTAAAAAAGAACTAAGTAACATAACATCATGCCTTTATTCCCCGAAGGTTTGGGCAGAGGTGTATGGTACACCCACATTTCGCCGTTATGTTTTAAAGTCCCATGTAATAGGGGCGAGCCTATTACCATCAACCGGGCACAAATCCATACTCCGGGCTGTTACTGAGAAATTCCACACGGAAAAACGACGGATCGAACCCAAGACCTTACACTCAGCAGTAGCGCTTGCGATGACTAGACCAACGAAGCAGTCTAGAACTAAGTAATTCTATTCTATTTTGAATAAACGAGTTTTGAAGTTTGATATCTTATTCCTAATAAGAAGTTTAGTAGGAATTTAAGATATTTTCTTATTTTACACACTTTGATGATTTTTAGGGTACCGTACCCAAAGGGTAAAACGGGACCCTATTACTAAGACTCAGCTGTCCGTCCGTCTGTCCGTCTGTCACCAGGCTGTATCTCATGAACCGTGATAGTTAGACAGTTGAAATTTTCACAGATGATATTTCTGTTGCCGCTATAACAACAAATACCAAGAAACAGAATACTTAAAATAAATATTTGAAATTTTCACACATGATGTATTTCTATTGCTGCTATAACAACAAATACTAAAAAAAACGATTAAATTTTTTTGCCGTTTTTATAGATAATAAGTACGGTACCCTTATTGCGCGTGTCCGACTAGCACTTGGCCGGTTTCTGTAAATAAAATATTACGTTCTTAGTCGTCAATGCTTCATCATATGAGCTTGATTTATATTGAGTTACAGTTTGACATATTCAAAGGCTTCTTCTTTGCCTTTTGTCATAAAGTTCAAGGCTAGTGAGTCTAATAATACATTGACATACCCTTCAAAATCAAAACTTAATAGGAATTCAATAAAGCAGAATATAAATATCTTTATAATGATAATGAAGCAATACATGGTTTAGTTCGCGTAGTGGTGTCATAACTCTTTATTATAATAATGTTACGCGAATGCAAATCGTCATCCGGGATCAAAAGATTGAAGGATATATTGACGGGAAGTGTTATGGCGAATATTAGCCATTTATAATCATTACCATCATATTTGTCATGACGTACACTTTGAGTAGTTTGTGGTTTGCATACTCAAGCCGCGGTAGGCCTTACTGTCATGTAGGCTTACTTCTGTTGTATTTGACAGCAATGGTCTATTGTTGTGTAAGTGGTCACACCACTTGAATATTTATGGGTAGCTGAGAATCGTGAACACCCTTTCCTTCAAAAACTTATTAGCCGGTTGCGTACCGCCCGTCGTCCTAGGACGACACTTAATTGTCTTATCTATTGTGTCGCTCTAGTCACGGCTCATCTTCCGTACGGAAGATGTCCAGTCCTTTGGAAGGCATACACGGGGACACAGGTCCAACGCGCAGAGGCCCCTTTGAGAACTTTAATCTAAAATGGGGTGGGGCACCAACCGGGGACTATCCACGGCTGCACTATTGGAGTACAGTCATGGACCGTCCCAGGTGGGTGCAAGACTATTGTAAAATATGGTGAAAAATATCTGGTCTATGGGAAGGGGTGTTAGGTGGACTAGATAACTTCTATTGCCGGAAGAAAACGGCGTCTGCCTTTCAACATTTGAAATTGAAGTGTTGGCAGACGGTGATTCGCCAGCTCACTAGCTGGGCCCCCTGAAAAGCCGCCAGTACATAGGCGAAGGGGGCAACAAACGTGTGAGCGGCTAGGGGTGTAGAGAGGTGTGGCTATTGTGTCTATAATTACCGTGCTTGAGGTTTTAGGGACGGTATTCACTAAAGAGGAGAGGAGAGATGTCTTGTAAATCTAAATCGTAGAGTTCTGCTAACCTTTTTCCAACTATGTTGGGATTAACTTCCAGTGTAACCAGATGCGGCTGAATACCACATCATACCTCCGCAACCAAGTTACTGGGCAATGCCGATATCCTAAGTTTAGATCGGTTGTCAGACTTTTGCGCTTCTGACTACCCGTAACGACTGTCATAGGTATTCGTATGACACCGGGGACCGACGGTTTAACATGCTCTCCGAGGCACGGAGGGATCGATGAGTAGCGAAAGGTCACATCCATGGACTGATCGCGGCAAGCGCAGCTTAACCTTGCAAATCATATGATTCGCGCGGTTGTTAATTAACCACGATCCCCTCAAGTTTATGAAGAAACTATAATTTGAAATACTTACAGCAGTACATTAGGACAACAAAAAAATAAATAATTGCCTGTTCCAAAAGCGACTTGTGCCTTGTGACGTGTTTCTATAGCTAAAAATGAATCGTTTTGTTTAGCAATGCATTGCATTGCCAAAATAGGGGTATAGTGAATATCAATAGACTCGTAAGCTAATTTTCCTTTTTTTCGCAACAACAAAGTCTTCGAGCATAATTTATTTTAGAGGTGATAGCAAGATTTTCAGAATATTAGGTAGCCTGTTATAAAAACAGCGTGTCTGTGGCAACTACTTACGTTTTCAGCGATTGCACAATTTAAATTATTTGTAAGTTTGGTGCCAAAGAGAATTTGCATGTCCCGACACGAAATACTGTTTATATTCTTGTAAAACGTCTGTATTTTTAGAACATTACAAGACGAAATTACTATTGATTAATGAACCGGTACCGTCTATTATGTAACTGTATATTTGAACAATAAAATAAGAGACATAATAAGAATTTAAGAATCATTAAAACGATAGTGTTTTGTTTTTTGATTCTACTACAATAACAGTTGAGGAGGTGAAGAACAAAACCTCACTTTTCCACTTTTAAAAATTTCTCTTTTTTTTTTGTCTACGGGCAATACTTGTTGAACAAATTGTGGCAAATATGGAAAAACTCATCAAAACATCACATTTCTTATATAAATTTGCTTTTGAAATTGAAGTTCCTAACAAAACCACACTTTACCACGTTTCAATATTCAGCCTCTGTTTATTTATTTCAAAAGCTCATTTTATCAGAACAAAATTCAATAGTTAGATTCAATTTTTACTATATTTATTAGTGTATTACATACTCTATATTTTATATATTCCGGAAATCTTCATCAAAACCACACTTTTCCAGAAATGTTTAATCAAAACCTCACATTTCCAAATTTCATTACAAAATATTGGCTAATATTCTTAACATTTTTGACAGCAATTTGGTAGATGAGATAGACTGAATCACATAGTTTTATAATGAAATAAATAAAAAAAAATGATGTGGTAGTTTGTTATATTTTTACACTTAACAGTTTTCTCTAAAATTAACAAAAGTGGAAAAGTGAGGTTTTGTTCTTCACCTCCTCAGTTGTGTTTCAATGTAACTACTCGTAAATAGTTTAGTTTTTCTATTTAGAAATGAGTTAGACATAAGTTTATAATTGGAGTTTCGATTATTGTGTGGAGAAACTTGGTGTGGTGTTCCTCCAACCAAAGGGAGGATCCTCCAACCAGGCGGAGTCTTGTGCCTGGTGGGCTACTGCCCAACGGTTGATGTTGGGAGGTTGTATATACAACGTTATTTTTACTTTATACGAAAACCGAGACACCCCAACAAGATTTTCATCAGAACTGCCTGAATATGTGTTTTTTTTAGTAAATCTCCAAGTTACACCTTAGTTTATGTTGCGTTAAGTTCGCTAAAAAAGTGTGAAATGCCTGAGATGTGCTATGCAGGGGTTGTTTAATACACAGAAACTGACCGAGCGGACCATTTCAAGCCTCAAGGTGTCTATTCCCGTCAACTGTTATGGGTAGAAACCTACTGAAACAAAATTGAAATTTATGAAAAAAAAAAAAAAAAGTGGTGTAAAAATTATGTCAATCGATTCTCCTAGTGATTCTGAACAAACTAGTTTCAGGTTTAGTATATACTAAAACTAACCTTGTATACTATCTGCGTGTTAAATCTTGATTGCGCGATGTAGGATAGTTCGCATGTGGCGAGATAGATGCCGCCACAATTGTAAACATGTCAATTTTCTTTTCACACAAAGATACTAAAATCCGTATTGCAAGCAGACACTATTAGGGTATGTCTGTCAGGTATGTTTGCATGACATTAATTCTCATCTAAACTTTGCCACAACACGTGATACACGTCTTGCCCCGGCCAATTCTACTAACAAAATTGTTTCCAAGTCGCAAAAAATCCACAACCGTCAGTCAGTTTTTGTTTACGAATACTGTCAAAATGTTTCTTTTTGTTCTTGTTGTCAAAGTCTGAATGAAAGGATCGGCTTCGGTTCGGTTACGATTGATCTCATTGATTAACGTTTCAGTTAGTAGAATTGGTACCCTGGTCTCTGTAGTGAATATTACACATTTATAAATTTAAAGTAGGACCATAAATACAGCATTATTGGTTAGTCGTTTTACACCCTAAAACCATGAAATCTGCTCATGATCCTGTACCACTTTTATTTATACAGGGCGTCCCACGACTTTGCCACATGGAGGGAAAGGACTTTAAATACTGTAGCTAGAAAAATTTACTGAATGAAGACTTCATTTTTATTTTAAAAACAATACGATCTGCATTCAAAGAATTTTGAATTATCACCAGTCTGAACCGGGAATCGAACCCGCTAAATGTGAAAACAAAAAAAACTGTAATTTTATTGTACTGATCGAAAGGCTCGATCAGATACATTTATTTCTTCTGAATAACATAGTATCTAAAATAAAAGGAACACCATGAAATTTAACATTTAATTTAAAATGTTGTTCAGAATAATGAATAGCATTTTCTCTGACTATGTCGTGCTTATAACAACTGACTTTATGTACTACTGCTTTATTACTATTTCGAAGTATTATTGGTATTATTTCAAGTAATTTCACTACCTATGAAAAAAGAAATAAATCAACGGTAAGCGAGATAGTTACAATTTGAATACAATAGGAAGAGACACATTTGGAGTATTCAATAAATTAAATTGTTTGTAAGTTGCACAGTTAAACGTGTCTTAATATTTCAAATAAATGTTAAATTTCATGGTGTTCTTTTTATTTTAGAAGCTATGTTATTTAGAAGAAATAAATGTATCTGATCGAGCCTTTCGATAAGTACAATAAAATTACAGTTTTTTTTTGTTTACACATTTAGCAGGTTCGATTCCCGGTTCAGACAGGTGATTATTTAAAATTCTTTGAATGCAGTTCGTATTGTTTTTAAAATAAAAATGAAGTCTTCATTCAGTATTTTTTTCTATCTACACTATTTAAGGTACTTCCCCTCCATGTGGCAAAGTCGTGGGACGCCCTGTATACTCTTTATTGTACCTACATTACACCAGGTTCACACAACAAGGAAAACAATTTAAACACAAAAATGCACAATGGGCGGTCTTATCGCGCAAGGCGATCTCTTCCAGACAACCTTTGGATGGACTGGAAGAATGGAAAGAGAAAAACGGGCAGTCTAGGTGTACTTGTAAATTACGTACATATTATTACTTAGATATAATAATATAAAATACATATATAATTACATAAATATGAAAATTTTATGTAATTATATTTTACTATGGGATAAAATCGGAATTTGTAAAAAAAAACTGCTTATCAGTCAGGCTATATTTACAATGCCGTAAAAAAGTCTTAGCCTGCATTGCACATTGTAGCTTTACTCAAAAACTAAAACCTTATGCGCTACTAACAAACGCACGGGACGGCAAAATTCTTTAAACAAAGCTAAACAAAACTACTGGTGGAGATGCATTGTAAAGTGGTTTGTAACAAATAAGGAAGTAAAGATGCGTTTACCAATTACAGCATCCGATTGTAACGGCACTCATGAACTATGGGAACCAGCTGGCATTTAACGTTGTCGTAGAGAATGCACATGCTAAGGTCATCGTGCTAACTTAGTAGATAAGTATTTAAAATCTGAATGAAAAATAATGCTTATTAATTTGTCAGTTTATGAAGAGGTGTGTTAGCGTCTCTGGTACGATAGCAGGTTCTTCAGGGCCCCGTTGGTTTAGGTGGTTGAGGGCGGTGCCTCCTTTATCAAGAAGCCCTATCTCCGGCAGTTCCCTATACTAAAAAAGCTGATGATGTTTTTGACGAAAACAATTCATGACTGCCTCGTTGGTTTAGTGGACGTAAGCGCGACTGCTGAGCGTGAGGCCCTGGGTTCGATACCCAGGTCAGGCAAAGTGATATTGGGTTTTTCCGAGTGTAATTTCTCATTAGCAGCCCGGAGTCTGGATCTGTGCCCGGTTGATGACGATAGGCTCGCCCCCTATTACATGGGACTTAAACATGATGGCAAAATGAGGGTGTACCATCACCTCTGCCCAACCCTTCGGGGAATACAGGCGTGATGTTGTGTTATTTCACCTATTTTTATGTAATAAAATAACTTTAAATAAAAGTAAAAACCGACTTCAAAACAAAAACTAAAAAGACTAAAATAATTACCAAAATATAAAATTAACAGTTTCAGAAGTCGGTGGCTTTTATTTGTTTCAGTGTAGAATTGCACCGACTTCTGAAACTGTTAATTTTATATTTTGGTAATTATTTTAGTCTTTTTAGTTTTTGTTTTGAAGTCGGTTTTTACTTTTATTTAAAGTTATTTATTATATACGTTTTAGTGCCATAAATTACACGGTTTAAAACTAAAAATTTAAATGACACGATTGCGTAATCTTTCCTACAATTAAGTAGTTTTCTTTAAGAATTAATGTATAATTATCATGACGGCTCCTTACAAACACATACAAACTTCTTTGTTCTTGGCTAATGTTTCTGTGATCAGAGTTAAAACAGAGATTGAAAGTCCTTATCAAAACTTTTGCATAAGGGAACCACAAACGAAAACGTCATCTAAGTATATTATTTTTTTTGTTTTTGTTGATTATTTCAAAAAGCGCCGAATCTATTTCGATAAAATTTATATGGGACCACCTCTGAAGTATGATCTACCAAACAAAAAAAGAATCATCAAAATCCATTCATAATTGGAGGAGATATCGCGTAACAAACATACAAAAAAAAAAAAAACATTCAGACGAATTGAGAACCTCTTCCTTTTTGAAGTCGGTTAAAAATGACGATTTATATACGACTAGCGCCGCGCCCCGGCTTCGCACGTATACGTTTTATAGCTTAAAACCTTCCTCTTGAATCTATCTATTAAAAAAACCACATCAAAATCCGTTGCGTACTTTTAAATATCTAAGCATACATAGGGACAGACAGACAGCGGGAAGCGACTTTGTTTTATACTATGTAGTGATATGAAAATGTTACTGCATACGATTAAAATTTCATGAAAAAAATAAAATAAGAGTAGCGTATAGAGAGAAAGCGAGAGAGAGAGAGAGGCGATAGCTGTTTATGAGTGTGCGTTTTTGAGAAGGTCGGCCCTTCTCAGAGACGCATATTCTGCACATTTGTGAACGGTTGATTCTTTCTCCGGAGGAGGTCTTTTGGGAGCGATGATGATTCCTCTGTTGTGGGAGTCCGTGCTGGTGGAACTGTATAACGGTTCGTTGATGCCGACATATTAGGACGTAACTATGAGGCTTCCTTAGTGATAAAAAGAGAATACATTGAAAATAATAGAGTTTATTCATTCAATTTAAATCTGGAATGGATGATTATGGGCGCATTTTTAGAGACTTTTTTTAAAGGTGTGACCAATCTTTTAAATATGTATTTTTAGCAAGGCCACGGTGCTTTCCATGGCACCTAGAAAATTGATTTTTAATTATTATAATGTAATGAGTAGCGTTAATTTGTTGATTTATGTTTTAACAGCAAGGTAATGTCATTACCAAAGCAATTCGAAGGTTGTTTGTCAGAATGTCGGTCAGTATTAGGAGTACTAATCGATTTATTATTGCAGGAAGTTAATTACAGGAAATCCTATTTTTTGTGAAGTCATTTACCATATAAACTCATTGATTACCATAAGTACATGACTGTTATTCAATAGGTATGACTAATTAAGATTATTTACATCTGATTGATCGGAAATCATCATTATTTAAGCACATTCACATAAATATTGATGGTTTCCGATCAATTAGACTAACACAAGTCAGTATCGTGGCATGTATTACCCTTGTAATTAGCTATTAAATCTGTTATAAATAGTCATCGTGGTAAATGACGAACAAAATAATATGTATAAGCATAATAAGCCTATTACTATCTCATACGATTTGCGAGGTTAACTGCGTTTGCCACGGTTAGTCCGTGGATGGGTGGCCTTAGGACATCGGCATATCCCAGTAATTTGATCGCGGAGGTCTGATGGTAGTCGCTCCGTGTAAAATACTGGTATATTAATATAGCATCTGGTTAGACTGGAACCTGACCCTAAAATAGTTAGGAAAAGCCTAGGAAGCATATTTTAGTTTATAGTTTTATTAATATATATTATTCTTTATTTTTATACATACGTGCATTTGTAATGATGTAATCATTATTTGTGTAGATATATACAGGGCGGAAAAAATCAATGGGCCCTGAAGGGAAACCACCTTAAATCCTTAAGATAGATTATTTTTCTTAAAGGAAACATTCCTTTATTTTTAAAAAGAAACAAAACTGCATTCACAGATTTCTCGATAACCTTACCTTAACCGGGAATCGAAACAGCTAAAAATAAAAAAATAAACCCTGGCTATTTTATTCTACTAATCGATAGGATTATTGTCAAAGGGAACGTTCTATTTTTAAACTTTTCGTCAGAACGCCCCGTCTAAGAAAGAAAATGTGCACAGAATTATTATTACCAATTAAATGATTTTCTTATCTACTAAGTCTTCAACGAGGTACTTGTAATAAAAAAACATCAAATACACTTAGAGATAAATTAGCAAGCTTGTACTTCATAGAATGTCTTTGGATGTTAGTTTAAAAAAAATTATAACGTGTCTTTTACTTGTTAAAAGAGAACAGTTCTAGTCTAGGTAATGTTGATTAAAGCCTTTGTGTACTACCTAAATATTAGATTTCATGGATATCTTGTACGACAGACGAGTGTAAGACCTAATGTTTATTGGAGAAATTTTATCTGTAACATTGACTGTATCGACTAGTGAAATAAAATAGGGAGTGTTTATTTTTTAATTTTTTTAACTGGTTCGATTCCCGGTTTAGGTAAGCATGTCGAGAAATCTGTGAATGCAGTTTTGTTTCTTTTTAAAATTAAAGGAATGTTTCCTTTAAGAAAAATCATCTATCTTAAGAATTTAAAGTGGTTTCCTTTCATGGCCCATTGATTTTTTCTATCCTGTATATTCAGTTCGCCTACTTCTTCGGGGAATACAAGCACGGATCATGCAAATTCTTTCTATAGGCTAATTATTCAGCTGCTTAAAACAATCTCGTTGACAGGGTTTCATAACGGACAAGTAATTAACATGATAATAAAATACAGTCATCTGTTGTAAATGTCACTGAATTTAATTAACTGTGAACGTGATCAATCCGTGTCATCATTTTGATCTACATAATACGTATATTAATATTTTATGTAGATGAAGAGATGGAACGATCTATCGAAACGATTTGAAGACGTTTTGGTAATTAATCTCGCATATTTATTAATATTTTTTCGTTAATAGATATTCAAGTTAGAACTTTTATATAAATTAGTTACGCCAGATTTAACACAATTTTAAAATGTATATTTGAATAGATTATTTATTATTTGCTTCATATTTTCGTAAGAACAACAAGTATTGTTAATTCTCCTAAGTGTAAGTGGTCTTCCTGCTAGAATGCTGGAATCCTGGATATCCAGGCGTCTAAATTCTCCACTTTCTACATCCGACTCTCTTCTTAGTTATTGTATTTTGCAAGTGAATATATCATTACAGTTATAGCTATTCTTCTTTGGAATGCGCTCCCTCTTTATATCCGGACAGCCACCAGTCGGTATGCTTTCAAGTGAAAATTGCGGAGTTATTTTTCAGAACAAATAGTAAGAGTTGTCTCATAATCCTCCTTTCTATTCTTTTCATAAGATTTGTATTTTATGTGTATATATGTATGTTTTATGTATAGGATTTTAAATAGTAAATTATTCATGTTTATATAGGGAGAATTTTAATTATTTTGTACTTGTGTACATTTCAATTTATTTGTGTAATTGCTTTGAGTTCTTTTTTTTTAATATCTCAAATGTTCTTGTTAAATTGCACCTACCATGTTATCTCGCCACTACCTTTGGTTGACTGGTAGAGAATGCCTAAATCCGCCTTTGTACTTTTTTGTTGCATAAAGTTTAAATAAATAAATAGCTAATACCTGTATATCAGGTATATTGCGAGCATGATAAATAAATGAAACCAACATAGACTATGTATATTGGTAAGTGACATGAGCCAGGTCACAATACTTATATATTGATATACACAATAACATAAAAATAATAAGGACAAGCTAGTCAGATCATAAAGGTCAGACTTCTTCAGCTGATTGGCATAGAAAGCGAGCTCGGTCGAATGACAACAGCTTCAATAACATCGGGTGCGTTGATCCACGTCGACTACCCTTCTTTATCTTCAAAACGTTGCCCAGTGTTGTCAGCTGCCGACAATAGTGAGTTTAACAATATGTGTGGCATCTCTATTCGTTTCCATAAATTGTACTAATCTATTTATGCTTAGAACACGTAATCGTTACATTCACAGATAAAACACAACGATCCCTATAAAAAATAAATTGTCACACACAATTCAATGTCTATTTAATCTGCTTATCACGTATGAAAAACGTGCGGTTCATTATGAAAATAATAATCGTTTATCGGTATCTATCGCCTATTATCGTAAATCTTGTACCTTTTCTATTTAGAGGAATAATAATGCTGAGGTGTTATTAGGGCTACCATTTGTCATTCTTTTGTTTGGAGACTTCCTTATTCAATTTCTCAGAAACGATAGTTACCTAGGATTCGATTCCTCTACTTTGATAGACATTCAAAATGTATCGAAAATAGATCATTAAAAAAAAAGCGACTGCTGGGTGTGAGGTCTTGGGTTCTCGATCCCCAAGTCGGGCAAAGTGTTATTGGGTTTTTCCGTGTGGAATTTCACAGCAGCAGCCCGGAGTCTGGATTTGTGCCCGGTTGATGGCAATAGGCTCGCCCCCTATTACATAGGACTTAAACATAACGGTGAAATAAGGGTGTAGGTACCTTTGCCTAAACCTTCGGGGAATATAGGCGTGATGTTATTATTTAATTCATGCCCGCACGCTTGTCTTTAGCATCAAAAACGTTTTTGCTAAGGACAAGCTAATGCAGCGATGGCTTTTTGGCATTTCAGTAGAGACTTGATTTTCTTTTTTCAAAGATTATACTACTAAAACTCTTATTCTTCACGTATACTATTTAGTAAATACTTACAGCTTATATTAATCAGTCTTAAATCAACTGTAGGGAATAACATAAAAAAGTATGGTAGCCCTAGTCAGTGCACGCATGCGCCTTCCCCTACTCAATATTCACTACATGCGCAGGAGCGTTGACATCGGCGTGACACAGATTTCTTTGCGATGTCTAGACATTACTTTGAGTTATTTAGTAACCGTATTCTATAAAAATAACAACGATCTCACAGATAAACTGCGTAAGCAGTTTTGTGGGGCAATGTACTTAGCGTTAAGAAATATTAAGTGAATAAATCATTCATTCATTCATTCATTCATCGATTTTTAGTAGCCGTTTTCTTTCAGTTTGTTCTTGAAATATTGTTCTGTAAAATTGACAGTGTGGTGTATTGCCAGATGTAGAATAATGTATCGGACTCAATTCTAATCTGGGGTTAGAAGTTCTTCTATTAATGCCTCGAACAGGGAGCACGCTATTGCCCCCGCCAGCACCGAGAAGGCACGGGCGTACACCCTTTTCTCGAAGCATCTCAAGGCACTTTTAAGCCCCCTATATCTTTGCAACTGATGGGAGCGAAAGCTTGCTGCGTGATTACCATTTCCAAATATATATTAATACATGAAATACCCGACTTGGCTTTACATTAGATCTCAGAACTTTTCACGGCAAAAGAATTGCGAGACGTGGCTTTATTGTATGAATGTTTTTGATGGGATTATAACTATACCACCTAGATTGGCTAAATTATAATTCCAAGTAGAACCAAGGACTTCAAGGATCGATAGCCAAGCTTGCGACTACTGGATCAATGAAGCAAATCAAAACTATAAATTTATCTGGCATCGATTGTAGGTCAGTCTTATCCATTGTCCTGACTTTTCAAATTCATATGCGGATCAGAATTTGGTTAGGTATCATTTGCGTTGACGGTAAAGAAAACATCGTGAGACAACCTGCACACCTGAGAGGGATGGATCAAGAAAAAAGAAGTTTTCGATAGTGTGTACTCTAACGATCCGCATTAGGCCATTGTGGTGGACTGAAGCCTAAACCTTCTTGTTCTGAGAAGAGGTCCGTGCCCATAAGTGGGATAGTAGTGGGCTGATAATGCTATAACTAGCAATACCTACAGCTAAAGGATGTAACGGAGTTTTTGGCGGTGCTCATCCAGCGAAGATCGGAGTTTTATTAAAATTATTCTACAAATACAAACGATTCATACTGGATATTATTCCATAAAATTGGTGTGTAGTTTTGTGTCATAACTGTCTGTATTAGACGAATACTATGTGAAATCATTAAAATAATCGCTTACACCGAGAGTGACATTGAGAATTTTATAGTGGAATAGATCATCTCATAGTGCCTCCGTGAGTAAAATAACCGGATAGATTTGTCACTAGCAACTTCAAAAAGCAAGGAAAAGAATTACCAGCATTTCATTACTTAAAAAAAATAGAAAACAATTACTTAAGTTGATAGCCTAGCGGTTGATCGCTTGCCTTCTATGCAGGAGGGTCTGAGTTCGATCCCAGCCCGCACCTCTGACTTTTTGAGTTCATGTGCGCATCATAATTTGATTATCACTTGCGATAACGGTGATGGAAACATCGTGAGAAAACCTACACACCTGAGAGGGCTTCAAACAGATCTCGATGGTGTGTGTAGTCCGCCATCCCGCACCAGGCCAGTGTGGAGGACTAACCTAAATCCTTCTTATTCTAAGAAGAAGCCCATGCCCAGTCGTGGGACATGCTGATGATGATGATGTGGCCTTAAGGACTTGTATCCACGACCGTTAAACAATACAAAAAGGGATGTAACGTTTGTTTGTTTATGCGACTTTTACTCAGACAGCGCTGCTAACTAAATGGTGCTAAGTGAGTTATACGTCTCACTGCATATTTTACATAACATACTCGTCGTGCTAGATTATAAAAATGCGGTCAAGCAGTCACCTGTCAAATAGCCAATGTTAGACATTTTGTGTCATCAAAACATTGATGGATGCTAAAATGAGATGTTTGCCTATAAATAAACGTTGAAGCTAGTCAAAGATCACGAATGAAAATGATGATGTAGTTTGTATACAGCATGACTAGTTAATGACTTTACATCGGTCTGCTCATCATTCTGTACAACTTTTACCATGGGACAAACACTGAATTCGTGAAAAAAACAATCGCTGTTTCACACAGTTAAGTATGTAAAAAGTATTAGAACGGCTGTACAATACACTTCCGCTTCCTTTTCCATTTACCCAATATCCTTCTAACATTCAATCACCATTCAATCTCTCGCTCATTCGTTCCAAAATCCAAAAGGGCGATTTTCTTACCGGATCTGAACAATAACTCTTAAATATTGTGAAGTGGTATATTTAAAGTGTAATTCACACATTACGGGTCGTCCCAAAACAATAGGTGCACCTAACTCAAGCAGAAACTCAAGCAGGAACTGTGAGTACCTCTCCATTACTTTCCTTTCCGTACTGTGCGCCTAATTTTACAGTAAACTAGGGGTCGCTCGCGGCTTCGTTCGCGTGGATGTCGAAGTAAGTAAGAAAAGTAGCCTATATCCTTCTCCGGATTCCAGACTATCTCTGTACCAAGTTTCATCAAAATCGATTTTGTAGTTTAGTCGTGATTAGGGGCTTAGTAGGCGTTTCGGCCGCTGAGTTTCGTCCGATCCGGCCGAAACACCCATTTAATTATTATTTTTGAGTGGCGTTTCGGACGATACTTTTTTTGAAGCAAATTTTGTACGGTCAGAATGAAAAATCTTAGGCAGGGTTATATTATTGAAGTAAAAGTCAGGGAATTGTTGGACAAAGATAAAGTTTAATATACAATTACAACAATCAACAGTAAACATGATAAATCACAATAATCAGTATTTAAATATCAAATAAAAGCGTACAATAAGAATTATAAATGTAAACAACAATAATCAGTCTTATATATCAATTAAAAATAAGAATTATAAATGTAAACAACAGTAATCAGTCTTATACAGGATGTTAACGAATTCGTGTAATTCCTTAAAACTGCATGATCTGCTACTGTTATAGATAGATTTACACCACAGGGGACTAAGTAGTAGAGTTACTAGTGCCAAAAAAAATATTTTTTTTCTTTCCGTTTGCCTTAGTGATGGAATCTTAACCACCTAATAAGGATTCAGTAAAAAAATAAGACTTTTTTTATATTTCGATTTATCCATGGCCACAAAGTAAAATAGGTATTATTTGATTATGTTTCTGACGTTACTTTGCCTTTAAAAAAGAATTCGTCCGAAACACCACTCAAAAATATTAATAATAATGAAATGGCTGTTTCGGCCGGATCGGACGAAACTCAGCGGCCGAAACGCCTACTAAGCCTGATTAGGTAACAGACAGACAGAGTTATTTTCGCATTTATAGTAAGGATTAACCTGTAGTTACAGCCAATAATAGAAGGTGTTAATCTTAAATTCAAATTCGTGTGATCCACCAACACAAACATTTTGTTAAGAAACATTGATTATTTTGTAAGGCCCCCCGCTGATTGTGATTTTTTGTCACGGTGACTTTTTGTTACCAAGTCGAATTCTATGAAAATATATATTTGTCACCGTAATGTCACGTCACCACAGTGAACGCACTCCCATATATCTTCATAGCATTCGACTTGGGTAGCAAAAAGTCACCGTAACATAAAATCACAATGAGGCTTAACACCTGATTTTGTTACACGAATCCAGAGTTTGTCCCATAGTAATAGTTGTACAGATTGATGAGCAGAGTTCATGGTTTTCGGATGTAAAGCGATTAACCAGTCATGCTATACAAATAGTACTTTTCCATATTTTGTCGACACTCCATTTACTTCTCGTAATGCATGCTTAGAAGCATGTTTAGAATAAGTTGTTTGAGTACTATCAACTTTCTATCTTTCCTGAAAAGATTTACGAATAAGCAACAATAGCTACGTACATGCTAAAGACATTGTAATGCTGCTCAGCACTTCTATCCACTGAGTTACGAAATGGCACTCCCGGATGTATAATCGATGAAAGGGAAAATAAAGTCTTCTTTCGATAACAAAAGAACGGATTGATAGAAAATAAAAAAAAAAAAATCTAGAAAAGAAACAAAAGTATTATATTTTCTAGCAACCCATCATTACTTGCCAAGGTGACAAAGGTGAACTTGGGATACTTTTACTGAATCTACAATCCGATAGGAAGGCAATGGAATGAGACTGCCTCGTTTGTCTAGTAGTCTAAAGCGCGACTGCTGAGCGCGAAGTCCTGGATTTGATCCCCAGGTTGCGTATATATACCTAACGGTGCCTGGATTTGTGCCTGTTTGATGGCATTAGCCTCACCCCCAATTACATAGGACTTACATATAACGGCGAAATGGAGCTGTACCATACACCTCTACCCGACCCTTTGGGGAATACGGGCGTGATTTTATGATATAATGTAAATAATTGTTAATACCAGCTTCCTGCACAACCCTTCAAAGAACATAAGCTTCTGTACATTTCACCTCCTTACCAGCAGAATAACACGATGTTTTCTTACTGTAAGTATTTATGAAGTCAAAATTACGTAATAGTCAACACCTACCAAACACCTCTATAGCTCCAGCGATGACTAACAGAATCCTTGAGTATCGGATGCAACTCCTGCATACATTACACATTACATTCGCATTATCTCCGATGTTGCGCAGACGCAGACGCCGCCATTGTTGTTGAACAATGCCGCGGACACCCACAAACACTTTCTGTCAGCACACACGTGTGCAAGGGCATGCGTTTATATTATTATTTTATAATTAAATCAGAAGTGATCCTATTGAGTCGAACTGAGATGCTTTATTTGACCGTGATTTTTAGGAGGCTTTTGAGTGGTCCCCCTGCCGAAAGTGTGATCACTTCGGGCGCCCTGGGGCCTAATTCACATAACTAAAGAAGTTCAGTTGCAGTGTAATTGCAGCTCTGCCAGGGTTGCGGAATTTGTTCGAAAGAGTTACCGCGGCCCTGGAACGCAAAGGGCATTAGGAGGAACACCGATGGGTTTTTAGTCAATAAGAGTCTGACAGTCCCTTTCGCTCCGCGCAGAGCGGAAGAAATCATTTGCTGATTTAAAAAAGGTAAAAAAAAAGTGTAGTTCTTTCTTTTTAAAAAACGTTGCCCCACACTAAGATTTCTCTTGTATCGTGGGTGCGTTTACAGACACAAATCTCACAAACAAACGCCCAGACCCGGAACAACCATCTGTAGGCCATACAAATTTTTGTTCCGTGTGTGAATCGAACCCACGACCCGTAGCGCAGCAGCCAATCGCTTAGCCACTGCACCAAACGTGTCGTCAGTTGCAGCCAAGTTTCGATGAAAACAACGCTTTTCGTATTCTCTTAACCTTTTGACCGCTTGGACTTTTATAAGTTGCCGTGCCCCTAGCGCCCAGCTCATAAATCGGCAAAATAATAACTACTATGAAAATAGTATTATAAATATGTTATGTCAATAAATGAATACATTTTAAACACAGTTTTTTTGTAGTATTTATCCGACATGGGCGAAATGGACACAGTTTTCTTGTCGGATATATCCGACTTGGGCGGTTAAAGGGTTAATAGACGATCGCTGTCAGATACGTTCGAGAGAATTTAACTGCAGCGTCACTGCAACTTGATTAGCGCGTCATGAAATGACTTGAATTAGCTTACCGGGGGGCTCACAATAACACGTTTGGTGAAACATAATTTCCTTTCATATTTGTAATTATAACTGCAAGTAGACTGCACATCCAATCGCAACTGTAAACTATTCCTCTTCTTCTTCTGGTGCCTCTCCAATTATTGAAGGTTGGTCATCAACTCCAAATATTTCTCCTTGTCCTTTGCGAGATGGAACAGCGCAGCAGCACTCGTGATTCCGGTCCACTGCACTGCACGTTTGTTGCAGTGGCCGAGCGATTGGCTTCTACGCTAGGGGTCGTGGGTTCGATTACCACACGGAGTAAAAGTTTGGATGGCCTACAGATAGTTGTTACGGGTCTGGGCGTTTGTGTATTTGAGATTTGTGTCTGTAAACGCACCCACGATACAGGAGAAATCTTAGTGTGAGGCAACGTTTTAATAAAAAAATAAACTTAAAAAAAAGTAAAAACCGACTTCAAAGAAAAACTAAAAGGAGTAAAATGTATAAAATATAAAATATATAATATAAAATAATATAAAATTAACAGTTTCAGAAGTCGGTGGCTTCTATTTGTTTCAGTGTAGAGTTGCACCCACTTCTGAAACTGTTAATTTTATATTATGGTAACCATTTTACTCCTTTTAGTTTTTCTTTGAAGTCGGTTTTTACTTTTTTTAAAGTTTATTTTTTATTAAATACGTTTTAGTGCCATAAAGTTAACCCCCTCCTCTTCATAACCCTTCTTTTTGGCTTTGACATAGTCGGGCTTAAAAAGCCCTTTCAAATGATACCTTACACGATATAATGAAAACTTTCCAAAGGGGGGGGGGGGGGGGACACGCACCCCCTCCTCTTTTCTAGTAGTCTGTTCCCAACAACAAATATAAACAAAGCAATATTAGTAATTTGAGAATTTTGCTTTTATCCGATGAGGAGTTCCGTTCCATATCTCTAAAGTTCTTGCTCTAATCTAATAATCTTTTCAAATCGGTTCATAAATGACGGAGATATGAGGTAACAAACATAAAAAAAAAAATTTAAAAAAAAAACAGACAGCCGAATTGAGAACCTCCTCCTTTTTGAAGTCGGTTAAAAACTAAACTAAACTCGCGAATATTCTTCAACTGTAAACTATGCAACTGCCAAATGCAGCTTGAAAACAATTAGGATGTAGTCGTGTAACTGCGTGAAAACTGCCGCGTGCCGGCTGGATGTGCAGCGAACTTGCAGTTATAACTTCGAATATGAACCGGAATTTATGTTTTATCAGAACCGGCGTTATTATCAGCCTCCTGTTCATTAATGAGTTAGCTGGGTTGAAATGGAGTGGATATTATTATAACCCGTACATTATGTTCGCATAATTCGCCAAAATGTAGATGAAAGCTGTTTTTTTTTCGCGATTTCAGTTTTGGTCCCATAGTAAAAGTTGTTCATAATGATGAGTACAGTGACCCCTTAAGAAGTTGTTAGTGTTTTTCCAATAACCCTGTATTCTCTGTTCAACGAAAGATGAGTCCTGACATAGCGGTCATTTCGTAAATTGTAGCCGTAAGGAGACTGCTATCGAAAAAACGTAAACGACATTATCAAAAACGGTAAAATAGCTATATTTTCCACGTTTTGTTTTTTAAAAATATTGGACACTCTTTTTATGATAACGTTTTGTAGAGAAACGTCCCCCATCTCTTCCAGTGGGTGTCATAGAAGGCGACTAAGGGATTCCTAGAGGATGGGCAGCAGCGTTCTCTGAGTACTTTAACACGTTGACGACAGGACTGCCATGACATTCGCTTTTGGACTATAACTACTGACAGAGCGGCTACAGCAGTCCAAGTTGGTCGTCGCCCTCACGGCAGACCTGCTAAAACGCTTATTACATTTGGCTGAAATAAGACGTCTTATTTCAGAAGGGCAAATTAGAAGCTTCTGATCACACTGTCCTAAATTTAGTCAGTGTGACCATTTGTGGCAGATTTCTGCCATTTTGGCAGATTTCGCTCCAAAATTTTATCTGTGGCAGATCCTGCTGACGATTCACAAAAGTGGCAGATTTCGGCAGATTTAAATGATTTCATGACAATTCACATTACATAATTTGAATTATCTTTTTTAAAAGTATACAGTACATCAGGTTTTATATATGTATAATGAGATTACAAATGATTTTTTCGAACTGGCAACTTCTGTTTCATGGCCAAATTATACGGGGATTTCCCGCTTATTTAAACAAGTGCTTCAGATGATTATGTACTGTAATCAAACTGGAATACTTCTTTATTGATTTGGTTTCCAAGAGACTTGTTAGAATCAGGTGGAAGTAGCGCCACCAGCACAATTTTGAGTGTAGACAAATTTTGGGGAGCGATTGGAAAAATCCTGGACGCGAATGGGGCTACAAAATATCCAAAACCAAATATTACAAATTTCGCGAAAGTATTAATTATGTTTGCCGATGTCCAACGCTTTGTGCGAAAGAATCTTGTCTGGTGAATTTAAACAAAACAAAAATAAAGAATAGGTTCCTAAATCAACATGTGTCAGCTTTAATTACAACAAAAGACACGGCGACTGTGTCTCCTACATAACCAACTAAAAACATGATCAAAAAGATGTCGTCAAAATCTATGTTTACCGAAAATTTGAAGGCAAATGCGGATGATACGTAGAGTAAGTAGTGTTTAAGTATAATAACGCATAAGAAAACTTAAATATTTTTATTGATTAAAGAAATTTCATTGAATTCATTGTGTATTTTTTTCAGTTTCCTTAAAGACATATTTTTGGCATTTTTGGCGCAAAGTGTGGCAGATTTTGGCAGATTTTTTGCCACACTTTAGTTACTGAATCAGTTGCCAGTTAAAGCGCGACGGAGTCGGACGTGTCGTGTGCGAGGATGGCTCCAGTATTATCCAGACCAAAAAATTGGCCTTTGCCCAGCCCTGGCCTTTATTGTAGCCGATTCGTCTATATTTTATATAAACTCAGTAGCACTTGGAAGCCCTCATTTCGTACATTTTTGTTCAGGAAATTTTTGTCATTTTTGTCCCAAAGAGTAGTGTCCCAAGTATATCTTTATACAGCTCTAAAATATTGAGCATATCTTCTATTTCTTTCGTCATTTCGTAGGTACCCACGCTGCGCACCGCACTCGCACTACACTTTTTTATTTGGGAATACAAAATAAAACTATACGTCCTCACGCATCGACAGAAACTCAAAGGGGGGGGGGGTGACGTACTTGACGTAGGCGATCATTTTTCGCAAATACAAAAATCACATATTAATACCACAGTGTACCTACTTACTACATACAGTGGGTCAACGCCCATACATTTGGCAGGTCCTATGAAATGTCAAAATTGGTAACACTTGTCATAGGGTTGTCACATAAAACAAATTACACAAACTTTGTCAAACAAACGTCCAAATTAATTAACGTTTCATAGAAACAGTGACACGCAAAAAGAAAACCACGCATGCGTAATTTTGACGATTGACAAAATAATGCAAAGGTATGTAGCAGCAATTTCGCCATCTTATCCTGGAATTTTCTAACAATATTTAAAACTACAAATTTTTTCGAGGTTACAGTCGCAGTGACTAACGCTTGCGGGGGTAGGTAAGAGTCATAAAATATTCCCAAATCCAAGAAGGAGCCATAGAAAATTACTTATTATTCATGGTTATTACTTCTATGGTTTTCGTGGATGCTGATGCTGGAAATAAAGTCTAAGTATTCCTCGATCATAAACGGCGGTCAAAAAAAATTAAGTATCTGTTAAATGTAATTTGCCAGGTAAAACGTGGTCCCTATCTTGGTGTTTGAGAATGGATCTTGTTTTCGTCATCAGCATCCACGAAAACCATGGAAATGACACCCATGGTGGTTAAATTGAAATTTTAAAAGCCGCCATCTTGGAAATGGATTTTGACCTCATTTTCAACATCAGTACCCCCGAAAACCATGGAAATGACACCCATGACGACTAATTTGACATTTTTACTGCCACCATCTTGGATTTCGATTTTGACTTCATTTTCGGCATCCGCACCCCAGGAAACAATGGATTTGACACCCATGACCACTAATTTACTAATTTTCATGGCTGCCATCTTGGATTTGGATTTTGACGTTATTTTGGCATCAGTGACCCCGAAAACCATGAAATTAACACCCATGATGATTAGATGAAAATTGTTATGGCCGCCATCTTGGATTTGGATTTTGACGTTATTTTCGGCATCAGTGACCCCGAAAACCGTGGAAATGACTTCCCACGAACAATCATTTGAAAATGTATGTATGCCGCCATCTTGGATTAGTAAACAGACTTTATAATAAAATTATCGTAATAGGTACAACATACATACAATTAATATAATTTCTATGAACGATGTCAATCAAATTCGAAATCAAAAAGTGCGAGCCCTGGAATTTATGTCCCGAGTAGGTATGCAGTATGGCTACTCGGAGTCGGGACATAACCTTCGCTCCTTCACCCCGCAACCCCCCGCACGATTGCTCTGCGACAATGTTCTACGTTGACCGACTGTAAGGAGTTAGATTTAAGTAGACTGTGTTAATACCATGCAAAAATCTACAAAGAATCTCGCGAGAGGGCTCTCTATTCCCATATATTACTATACTCTTTGGTCAAAATAAAACTATACAACCTCACGCAGCGACGGAAGTTAGTTACTAAATGCGTTTACACCTTCCTAAATCCGTTTCTAAATAAGCTTCTAAATGATTTAGTCAGTCAGAAACCATCCTTGCTACTGAATTTAGGATCCTAGGTTGCTAATTGCGATTACACTTGACTTAATTCAGTAACGACTGAATTAAGACGTCTTAATTCAGCCAAATGTAATAACTACTTTAGACAGACGTTTGAAAATAATGAAAAACGTTCCTTAATGTCACCTGTCAACTTTTCCCAATCCTCTGTGTCCATTTGAGCAGTTTTTAATGTTTTAATACTGAAAAAACTTTTTATACAAAAAAATTGTGTCAAAGTAGTGTGCGTCAGTGTCCTCAACGTGTTAACAACCATACTGCGATCGCCAACGCGCCTACCAAGCGTGTTGATTATGGCAAACCCCCCCAACATTGTTTGGAGGCGGCCTATGTCCAGAAGTGGACGTCAATCGGCTGAATGATGATGAGAAAAACGTCAGGACTCACTTTACGTTGTAAAGTATTATGAATGAAGGAATGAATTGTCAGTTGCGTTAAGATTTCGACAGCATAAAAATCTATAATATTTTAATGTTTTTCTTTCCGTCACTAAGGAAGTATATTTTCTAGATAAAATTATACATTCACCTTGCCATTGCGTTTTCTACTTGACTGGCTATATCTTAGCGTTGAATTTCCTGCAGTCTTGTTGTACCTATCCGGGCAATGTTATATTATGACAAACGAAGTTATGATGAAATGTTTCAAAATATTAACAATAGTTGTGACGCATCCAGGCTGTAAAAAGGATATCCGCAATCTTTAGTATTAAAAAATAAAATAAAAATGAGTCGCAAGATTACGACTTAACCTTCAATACGATGTTTTGTTTTGAAAATAACAAGTAGTTGACTAAGTAGGTACTGTGACTCATAAATGATACTAAAGTTATTCTTAAGAATTTCTAAAGTAACCAGTTACCGAATAGGTACTGAGGAATTTCAAAATGTTCCTTGGATCGTAAGTTTTTAATTGCTGCATAATAGTTTTAAGCGCTACAATAGGCGTAGAGGATTGAAGAGTTCGTGACGTGGCTAAACTGAGCTTGTCGCGATCAGTCCATGGATGGGTGACCGATCGTAACACATCGAGATCCCTCCGTACCTCGGAGAGCACGTTAAGCATTCTGTTCTAGGGGGCCTACTCCCTAAGTCCGTCAACGAAGTTAGTCGCCCGTCCGAAAGTAGCCCGAAACGTAGGAGTGAACAAATCAAGTGTCAAGTTCAACTTTTCTGACGCGCAAAAACACATCGGTAGTGGGGACATAAGTCAAATCGTGTTGTCATTCATTCTTAGTTCGGGCCCCAAAATAATCGTATGTCCCGTAGGTGATAGGAAGTAGGAAACGCTCGTAACTAAGGCTGAAACCACGGACTTCGTGCTTAGGGAGTAGACCCCCAGGTGTCATACGAATACCTATGACATTCATTACGGTCAGAAGCCCGAAAGTTTGGCAACTGGCCTAACCTTAGGGTATCGGCATTGCATGGTAACTGTGTTGCGGAGGTCTAATGGTGGTCGCTCCGTGTAAAATACTGGTATGCAGCCGCATCTGGATAGATTGGAATCTGACCCCAACATAGTTGAGAAAAGGCTAGACAGAATGATAGGACGATACACTTAGAGGATTAAAGTAGTTATTTATCCTGAACGCAAATACAGGGTATAAACGAATTCATGTAATTCCTTCAAACCGCGTGATCTACTAGTGACACAAATGAACCCTAAATGTATTTTTTTTAAATTGAGTAAACATTTTTTCAAATATAAACCTTTTTTTTTGTTTCCGAGTCATTTTAGTGCCCCAAGATAACCGATTACAACGAGCGATATCGTACTAGTTGCGCCCGCGCCAGCTGTGTCGCCGTACTATCATTCATTTATGCGTGGCATAGAAATGTATTACAAAATAATAAGTAATTGTATTTTGCAAAAAATTTTGCTCATTGATTTATTGAATCCTTATTAGATGGTTTCGATACGATCACTAACCCATAATGCAACAAAAAAAAGGATTTTTTTATTTTTTATATCTTATTGTCATGCTTTGTCAATCTACACCAGTAGTAAATCATGTGGTTTGAAGGAATTACACGAATTCGTTTACATCCTGTATAATATGCAAAAGTTTAGGCAGAAAACATAGCAATATCAAAGAAACAAAAGGTCAACTAGCTTCCTGAACTTTAAAGTTTTCAATGTTGCTTCAATACCCAAGAATGTCTGTCATAATCATAATGCAGTTAGTCCTTGCACGTTTCGTCTAGAATCCATCGGTATGCGCAGTATGGTAACACTGTAAAATTAATCTGTGCAATGTTGGCGGCCTTGACGCTGTGACGTCATCAGGAAGCCGGCTGACCAGCGCGCCTATCACGAACTGGAACAAGAATCTTAGTGCATGCCTTTATTATGTATTCTGATGCGGATTAGTCATGTATGTGCTATGGTAATTAGATGGTGTTTCAAAGATATCCTTTTGACATGTTTTATTAGTGTTATGACATTGTGTATGACTGAGTTAAGGTAGGACCGCACTTGGCGGAACTGCACCGCAGCGGAACTGAGCGACACGATGCGTAATTTTTTGGTAAGCCGCACTTGAACTGCAGCGGCGCTACAAAAATATATTCAGTAGCTAGGCAACCTCTGAGCAAGATGAACGACGAAATGGATAATAATATGATTATTATTTCCTTGTTGTGCGAGGAAGAGGAAAGGAACGAGCAAGAAAATAGCAAAGAATATGGCTACATGACATATCAAACTCGCGATATGAAGAAGGCGAGTATTTTACGCTTTTGCCACGACATATGATGGATCCAATAAGATTCCATACATATTTTAGAATGTCTCAATACAAATTCAATGAGTTATTACAAATTATGCAGCCGCATATACAAAGGATGGACACTATTCCGAAAAGCGATAGGAGTGGAATGAAGTTTGTCGAACCGCACTCCGCGGCAGCGGAACTACACGTCGCGACAGGTTGCGACACTTTTGGTCAGTTGCTCAACTTTGCCGCGCAGTTCAGTTGCAGTGCAGTTCCGTTGCCGCTTAGTGCGTGTTGTCTCATATAATTTCATATAAAGAATATTTTGACGCGTCGTGTCGCTCAGTTCCGCTGCGGTGCAGTTCCGCCTAGTGCGGTCCTACCTTTAGGCTTAGAATATTGTGCATCCTTGACACTGTAAAGTTTTGAAAGGCTGCACAGAAGCTTATAAATTATTTATGCGTTAGTGTGTAACAACTTCAACATGTACCTTTTTTTACTATTTGACTTGGTCGCGCTTGTCCCTCGTCGCATCTAATGGTAAGCGTAGACAGGGTCTAAGATGGAGCACACGAATCCAAGTAACAGAGATATAGAGAGATTTCCCTATACCCCTCTGGCTCTCACATACACACGACGGAACACAGTAAACTGCTTGGCGCCGGACTTTAATGTGAGGGTGGTAGCTAGCCAGGCGGACCGTATAGATCCTACCACCAAGAGAAACTATAATGTCTCGTTGGTCTATCATCATCATCATTCATCAGCCGGATGACGTCCACTGCTGGACATAGGCCTCCTGCAAGCATGTTTGGGGGGGGATTTGCCATAATCGCCACGCTTGGCAGGCGGGTTGGCGATCGCAGTATGGTTTTTAAAGAAGTCAGAGAACGCTGCTGCCCATCCTCTAGTGAATACCTTAGTCGCCTTTTATTTAACTCACGGGAAGAGCTGGGATAGTGCTATTCTTTACGTCCGGCACCACACGGATGACATTGGTCTAGGTTAGGTAGTATCCCAAGGTCATGTGAAGTGTTATTAGGGTTTTCCATGTGGAATTTCTCAGTAACAGCTCGGAGTTTAGATTTGGGCCCGGTTGATGGTAATAGACCTTAACATGGGACTTAAACACGAAATGAGGGTGTAGTATACACTTCTGCCCATCCCTTCGTGGAATACAGGCGTGATGCTATGTTATGTCAACTTGTACTGAAATTTTGAATAATCAGGTACGTCTATGTTATTTTATAGTTTACTAGCGACCCGCCCCGGCTTCGCACGGTTGCAATGTATTATACATATAAACCTTCCTCTTGAATCACTCTATCTATTAAAAAAAACCGCATCAAAATCCGTTGCGTAGTTTTAAAGATCTAAGCATTCATAGGGACAGACAGCGGGAAGCGACTTTGTTTTATACTATGTAGTGATGGTAAGTCTACCGTTTACTGCATACTTCCACGCCAGTTGGAGACTATAAAATAAAAACAAAGGAAGCTGTGAACGTGCTTCTTGTTTAATTATAAACTTTTTTCACAGTTCGTGAGCATTTCACGGCATTGCAAGATCATGGAAGTGAATTTGCTACCTAACCTAACTGTGAAAAGAACTGATAATTTCGCAACGGGTGAACTGATTTCCATCAAATATAGCTTATAATTATTCGCATTAACCCAGCTGTCGAGTAAAAAAAAACTTGAAGAAATTGGGTCACCCGTTTCGAAGCCACGATGCCACAAACAGACATACAGACAGCCACACAGACAGACTTACAGACATAGGCTTCGAACTTATAAAATATCCTTCTTTTTGCGTCGGGAGTGAAAAATAAGAAATGCTTAATAATGATTGTGTTTTTTTGTTTTATTTTAAAGCGCAATAATTATGTCTAGCTGTAGAAAAAAAACTAAGACAAGAAATGTAGGGAATTAAATTTATTACAATATTTGTTCGAGATATTTTTGGTGTAAAACAAGGAGTTATTTAATAAAAACTCAATTTTGGGCTCTTTAATTCAAGATGGCGGAGCGCGCCCGAGTTACTCAAGGTCGAAAATTTGAAATTTTCTTAAGAACACCAAAACTTAACCATATCCAAATTTCAGGACTGACCGACCTTTTGCAAGGTAAAACTACCTGGCGACTGGGCTATACTTACAATCAAATTGGAAAAAACTCAGAGTCCTAGCTTTATGAGAACATTTTCAAATTAAGATTATTCGTAAAAACATTGGAAAACCAAAAATAAAAACCAAAAAAAATATTTACCTATTGTCGAAGAGGTAAATGAGGTATTTTGAAATGTTGACGTCTAGTCATGAAATGTGTAGGCAATATTTTATCGTTGTTTTTTTGAGAATCTTTAAACTTTCAACAGTTTCAAAATATTTCGAATTCTAACATATACTTAACTAAAACACGATGGCCAACACGTGATAAGTAGGTAGGTATTACAAACTGTTGCGAAAGCTTTCATGCATGCAAATTAATATTAGAACTTTGACTTCTGACATTTTGTGTACAAAAACAAATCAAATAATCTCTGAGCGTTGATGAGCAAACACTGTTTGTTAACTCTGTGCGGAAGACTGCTAATTACGGCATCAGAAAATCCATTACAAATGTCATGCCGAACCTAAATACCACGAAACAGAATCATCTTTCTGTTGCCAACTTGAAGATTATTGTCATAGATTAAAACTAAAAAAAAACGATTTCAGATATTTTTTACAAAATTGCAAAGTAATAAATGTAAAAATAATTTTGTTTATGTATGACTAATTATATCTATCTCTTTATAACAGAATGTAATTATTTATATTCATTTTTTAAATTCAACCTTTTTGGTGGTTGCATAAAATGCTGGCCACTTGCAATGATACATAACAAACGTAATTCAAACATAATTTATAAAAAGAACATATGAGCGACGATCAATAATGTTATTTTACGATTTCGTATGTTTTATTTTTATTTTCTAATTAAGTTGTTGAGTGTTATTTTAGCTGTTGTTTGCAGAATGTCACGTCAGCAATGTTTCTCAGAATATATGTAAGTAAGAAGAGATATTTATAAAAAAAATATTCTGTTTTTTTGTCGAGGCTTTTGTGTATTTTACGTGACTTTTAGTGATCCTAAATAACAGATCTCCGTCATTATTCTGCAATATAATCGAATTCCGATATACGAAATATTTTCGAAAACGTATAAAATCGTGTATGATGAACCTCAAAACAACGTGTCGAGTCTGGCTGGTGACATTAATCTGCGATGCTCCCCTCCGCAAGTGACGCAACTGACGGCACGGGCACGCGTTGCGTAAAAGCCTTTTTAGCATGCCGTCTGCGAAGCTTTCTCGCCAAACATCGGATTCGAAGAAGCACCCGAACGCTTTTGTTATCCTCCACGTAGGCAAAGAACAAAATGCTCCATGCAGGGCGTGAAATCGACACAAAATCTTTGTCATAGTATTGTAATATTTCGGAGTGACGAATCGCGAGTGAACGACGTAACCCAGTCGTTTTGTGATACCGTTGCGCCTTCTGGTTCAGTTTTTAAAAATAGAATCACTTTTTTTCTAATGCCATTTAGGTTATTAGCGGTTAGGCACAGATCTACATACGATTGTGTTACTGATAATTTTGATTTTTCTTTCTTTTCTTAACTTTCTTGAGGTATTCGAGAGAAATAGCATAGAATAGTATTACTCATGTTTATGGAATGCATTGGCTTCATTAGACTGATTATAAGCGCACCTATTTAATAGAAGTCAAGGTTCATTTATGTAATCAGGTCAACATAGCTTGAGGCAAGTGTGAATTGCTTGCTATTTCAAGAGCTGCTCTCAAAACGTCGAAGTGTCGATAGAAAAATGTTTTAATGATTATTTTCCGAAAAGTATTTAATTAAAATATCGCTGAGTTTTGAAAGTTATAAAATTTTAAGTCTTAAAAATAACTACATTTGTCTTCATTTATCATCCGTGTTCGTTTCCTTTTAAATTTATTCGCTAAACAAAATAGAAATAAAGATCATTAATTATATTGACGGAAATAAAATAAATAGCACAAAAATACTTTTAGATTTCATATCGTCGCCCGGGAGTGAAAACCTCGGGAATGCATTTGGTCATTGCACGGTTCCTATGGGCTTTCACACGGACGTAGTCGCGGGCTGAAACTAGTCAGTTATATTTATTGCTAATATTAAATACCCAATAAGGACTAATTTCAGTGTCTACAAACTATTTTCACATAGAGCGGCTCTTTTATTATAGTACACACGGCTACACTTCAAGCTATGCAAAACCAGTATAAGCTGACCGTTACTTGTGCGAAAAGATTATACAAAGCGACGCCAAGATAAACTGGTTTTGTATAGCTTGATGTGTAGCCGTGTGTACCTATAAGTCGTAATAAAATAAAAATGATCAAATTGTTTTCACTCCCGGACGACGATATATAAAATAATTAGGGCTCGTGGCTAATTAACAAACGCGCGGATCATATATGATTGGTAAGGTTAAGCTACGCTTACCGCGGTTAATCCGTGAATGGGTGCCCATTTGTTACACATCGAGACCCCTCCGTGCCTCGGAGAGCACGTTAAGCTATCATTCCCGGGTGTCATACGAATAACTATGACAGTCGTTACGGGTAGTCAGAAGCCCAAAAGTCTGTCAACCGGTCTAACCTTAGGACATCGGCATTACAGGGTTGCGGAGGTCTGATGGCAGAAAATTGCGGGCAAGTAGAATGATTTAACCCCAATAATTTTGCTAGCTGCAAATATAGTTTTAAAATCTATCATTTAACGTCTACTTTTCAATGCAATACTGAATGATTTATTCAACGACTGTCTATCATCTTTATCTATGGCCATTATTTTAGACTTCAAACCGCAAGACATGAACGGTAAAATACGGTACATACGTATCACCGGCTGATCGCTAATGTCGCCACGTCTGCGCATGCTCTCTAACATTGCATATATTATGTAAAAGAATTGTTGAGTTACGAGGACACAACTCACGTTTGAGTTCAGTCAATCGGTCGGCGACCTTTAACAATTTCGCGACGATAAAATATTGTTTAGAAACCACGACTTTTTATTCAAAAAGTTTCAGAATGAGTTCGTAATGTTAGTCATTCTGCAAGTTATCGAATTAAGTGAATAATAAAAAAATAATAACAAGTCTTTATCACTGTTTATGTGCACATTCATAACCAGTTACTATTTTTATCTTGTACAAACGCATCGTATGCGGAAATAGTAATTATAATACATAATAGAACAGACTACTTTGTCATGATATTATCGTCGTCGCTTGTGCATGGAGGTCTCATGGAGGCTTTTGTTCAAAGCCGCCTTTATCTAAAATCAAAGTTTCCTTCGGCGTTTGCGTTCAGTATTTAATTATTTGAGGAGTTCACAAGAATCTACTTTTTGTAAAAAAAATACATTTTTCTTTTATTGTAGTATTTTTGAAATCGTATCTTCTATTTCCGATCTCAAACTGCACCAAAAGTGTCTATTTCTCTATGAAACATGTCCCTAAATTCTTAATTTTGGTCAAAACAAGCGATTTACTACAAAAAAAGTAATATTATAAGTTTATACTTAGTCCTTTATGAAAAATAGTTTATGACGTAAATAGCCACTTTTGATCAGACCCTCCTGTGTCCATGTTTATTGTTTTGGGTATTCAGACAATAGGTTATAAAATAAACACATGAAGGTCATTATTTAGGTAGGAAAAAGTCACGGTTTTTGAAAACGGATTCGATTAAACTATCTATTTAACTTCTATATAAATAAAAAGAAATTCTAATTAGTTTTTTCAGTTGACAGACAGATATGTGTTGCTGGGGAGTTTGTTGCGCCGTTTCTTCTTCACAGCAAAAACACTAGGAAGCGGTGAAGGGAGGGCGCTTTTTGGGGCTGTCTTTGATGTATATAATTTTGACGTTCAAAAAGAACTAAGTAATTCTAGTCTATTTTGAATAAATGAGTTTTGAAGTTTGAAGTTTGAAAAGTCCTGACTGACTCATCAACGCCCAGCCCAAACCCTTGAACCTAGAAAGCTGAAATTTTGCACAGAGATTCTCTTTATAATGTAGACAAGGAATCAGGAAGGATTTTTCGAAATTCAACCCCTAAGGGAGTTAAATAGAGGATGAAAGTTTGTATGGAAAATCGTCACTTAACGGGTTCAAAATTTCACGCAAGCGAAGCTGCGGGCAAAAGCCAGTACGCTATATAATACAACATTAGACAAATAAGACCAATTCTAGCAAGGAAATGTATAGAAATAAGCGACATGTTTGCTTCAGGGATCTGCAGGGATTCATCATTCATAGGATTCAATCCAGTATTATGTTTTTATGAACCTTGACGGTTATTCGTGCCTTGGTAAGCCATTTTTGTTTAATCTTATTTGAAATGCTCTTTAGAGCTAGACTAGAGACTAGTCTTTAGACTAGTTTATCAAAGAAAATCCAGATTTGATAGTTTTTTCAGCCATCACAACTATTATTTCCTGTTATCTTAGTATGGTAAGACAAACTGATGACGTAGTCGGTTTTCTCTCATATTTACCAAAGGTGTGGCTTTTATAGTAGTAATTACTTTGGTGTAATTTAATATACGTAGACGGAAAGCAAGCAGTCCCATTTGTTAGACAGTAAATTTCACTAAACAGATACATCGCTGTACATAGCGTGGTAAGTACATTACTGCATAGCTTATTTATGATAATTGTAGCAGAAAATAATAAACAGGACAGTTAAATAAAAGTGAGTAATTGTGCAGTAAAGTGGGTTTAATTAAATCATCATTTATCACGTGTAGCTACGAGCTAGAATATCAAACTCTTTCACCGCTTGCTGTGAATAGACGCATGCTGTAAGACTCAATAAAACACAGCACGCTTCGTGGTAGGATCTATACAGTCCGCCTGGCCAGCTACCACACTCACAGTCCGCTGACAAGCAGTTAACTGTGTTCCGTCGTGTGTATGTGAGAGCCAGAGGGGTATAGGGAAATCCATCTCTATCCCTGTGACTTGGATTCGTGCATGTGCTCCATCTTAGACCCTGTCTACGCTTACCATTAGGCGCGAATAGGGTCAAATGCGATCGAGTAAAATAATTAAGTACTTATATTATCTTTTTCTCAACAGTCAGCACCAATTTCTTTACGAGTCGTACGAGATGAAAGTGCTCATCACAATGTAATAGATATGTTAATGAATTTTCTAATCGTTGCACCAGCCAAAAATCGTGTCGCCCTCGTAACGTACAGTATAATAATAAAAAAGTACACTTTCGTCTCCAATACTTTCGTCGGGTTTCCGTGGGTGAGATACTATCGGTTGTCAATGCCATGCAGAATACTAATGCTCATCTGTAGGTATGGGCTCCCAATACAATGGGCCAACGTGTTACGTAATCAAACCTATCTTGTAACTCGTTGGAATTTGAAACGACTCTCTGATTATTCAATTTAAAGGAAAATCACTGAATGTCCCGCTTTTGACGAGTTCATTGGTTTCTTATTTTCCGTTGATTTCTTTGGAATATGCATGCGTTTCACAAGACTGATGCAAAATGTCTAATTTTGGAACCTTTTTTATTTAAATCAGAGTAAATAAAAAAAAAAAAAACAAATATCTTGCTACTTAACTCTTTGTGTAGTGAAAACATTGATTGGTTTTCATTTAAATCAATAAGTGCTGCTGTTTTTAACTTGAATACTTAAATTCTCTCAAGCTAATTCAATGCCATTTCAACTATTGTTTTTCAAATGATAGATTTTATTATGCTCTAGTGATTTTTTTCATAATACAATTTATTTAGTATTACAATATCACTACATCGTATAAAACAAAGTCGCTTCCCGCTGTCTGTCCCTATGGATGCTTAAGATCTTTAAAACTACGCAACGGATTTTGATGCGGTTTTTTATAATAGATATAGTGATTCAAGAGGAAGGTTTTAAGCTATAAAACGTATACGTGCGAAGCCGGGGCGGGTCGCTAGTTTACAATAATAGATAAAAAAAAATTACAACAAAAACTAAGTTCGCTCGCAGCACTCGGACCGTTTTGGATGTGTTATTTTGATAATTTGTTTGGTTCGGTTTTGTCCTTAAGAATGCGCGATGTACGAGGTTACAGTAATGTGAATATACGAGCTTTCTTGTTCATGGTACCGTATTAATAGATTTTATTCTTAATGGATCTTAAAGTACTTACTTCTAACGTAATCAAATTTTATACAGCCTTGCAGATTTGGCGAGGAATTCGGATGTCTGATTCTCGTATTTTTCCAAACACGTGAGGTCTATTTATATAACAAAATACGAGTTTGTCTATCATTTAAGTCACTGGGTGACTAGAACAAATAAATTCAAAATATGTGGTCGAACAGGCTGACGGACCGGCAAGCCGGCGACGAATGATTGCCAGCTGCGAACATCTGCAATAACCAAATCTTGAGATTTATGCAATGCATCACAATTGCAACATGTTCACGGATCACTTTCATCATCTTAGTCGAACCATGTATTTATTAGTAATTTTAATATTATTGATAAATGGCACAGTTCAGATGTTTGCTGATATTAGCATAATTTATTACTAATGCGTCGCGTTAAATTACTATTTTCGTGATTATAAATATTATAATCGTAAAATTAAATCGAAAAAAGATTTTTAGTATTATTAGTGTTCTTATCTTTGCTTGACCAAAATTAATCACAGCTTTTATCGAGGTCCATCTCAAGTATTAATAGGTACGGTCTATTTCTAGTAAGTACTAGAAGTAGACCGTATTACAATAAATTGTATCTTGAAAAAATGCTTTATTGATCATTCATCCCGCCATTTTCCTATGCGAGATAAAAACAATATCTATCTATTTTTTTTTGGAAACTTATATAATCTTCAATTATCACATTTTTGCCAGTAAAGTCTCTCCAACTGAAAAAAATACCGTTTCAAGTAGATTTCATCAAGATAAATTAGCGAAAGAGAATACTGATTTGCTAATTAGGCACTTTTGGCACATAACCATTCCGCCACCAGAACTTCCATTACCTAAGTTAAAGGTAATATTTAAAACCAGTATCTTAATGGCGTATTTAATTATATCGTTTTTGAATTAACGTAAGATCGAAGGTTACGAAATAAGAAATTTAAAAGTTATAAAGCTCAGTATTATACAAAGTGTTAACAAATTAATGTAGGTAATTCCTCAAAACCACATGATCTACTACTGGTGTAGATTGAAATCGCATGGGATTTAGATTGAGTAAAACATGTTTTTACTTCTTCATATGTACGTTATCGCATATAAACTAGGTAGGTACCTCATAAGGATTCAATAAAAAAAAAACCTTTTTTTTATGTTTTCCTTTTTCTCCCACGCATAATTTAATGAAACCACGGCGACACAGCTCTAGGGCAAGACTAGCACGATATCGCTCTTTGCAGTCAGTTAAACTCGGGGCTCTAAAATAACTCAGAAATATAAAAACCATTTAAAAAAAATGTATTTCATTTTCTAAAATGCCTATTTAGATTTAATCTGTGTCAGATCACGCGGTTTTAGGGAATTATACGAATTCGTTTACAACCTGTGTAATTAGAATAAATCATTCGATGCACAGTTCCTTATCTACCATGAACCCACGAGCGGATAGAGTATAGCGATCGCACCTTTCTCTGCATGAGTTGACTGACATTTCGCACTGTTGCTCGAGAATCACCGACGCGATCCGAAACGCTCGGAGAATATTCACGAGTTCTTTATTCAAATCCATAAGACGAGAAAGTGATTTATCAACAAACACCGATGCATTTTACGTGAAATAATGTCACATATCCTGTTTTTTATTTATCTTCGAATAGGCTTTTGTTTCGTCACCGGTGATATAACGTTGGCACTTACGAGTATGTTATGTGCTTGCAAATTTCTTTTTATTAAGGTATGCAGCAGACGGTGCTGTTGAATTTCCGGTTTTGTTATTATCTTTTCTTTTAAATAAGTAGTATTCTTTCGCGTCAGCGAAATAACGTACGTAAAGTGTACGAGTATAGCTCATAGAATATAAGATCATAAAATAAAAGATTGGCCAGTCAGCAAGGTTGGTAGCGAGGCTGATGTACTTAGGTATCGTCACTAGTTGAGACTCTTTTAATACACCCTCCCTTATACCTTTTAAATAGTACACTTACTTTATTTTCAAAGAAGGTCTAAAGCCCACTTGCACAGCGACTCGCTAAATACATTTAGTGATAAACATATTTAAAATGTAATTTAGTTATTTCAGTCAATAGTTTGAAGACGATAGAGACAGACTACATGGGACTCAATACCAGAGGCAAAACGTGGGAGTACAAACTCTTAAAATAGGAGAACAACTGTGCTAACTCCTTCGAAGATGACAGGCGTGATTACAATATAATTTATCCTTATATCGTATCATTATACGATTTGCGAGATTAAGCTGTGCTTGCCAGGGTCAGTTTGTGGATAGGTGACCATTTGTTACACATCGAGACTACGATGCGTCGGAGAGTTCGTTAAACAGTCGGTCCCGTGTGTCATATGAATACTTATGACAGACGTTACGAGTTGTCAGAAGCCCGAAAGTATGACAACCAGTCTAACCTTGTAGTATCACCTTCATGATCGTCATCTTTCACCTACTGGCCATTTTTATATTTTGTACTTTTTTGATTGATGACAGATAGGAATTTAAAAGGAGACTTGACTTGGTTTTAGGGGGGATTGCTTTTTTTTTACATAGTTACGAGCGTCTACTCCCTATCACCTACGGACATACGATTATTTCGGGGCCCGAACTAAGAATGAATGACAACACGATTTGACAGTTGCCCCTACTACCGATGTGTTTTTACCTCTCCGAAAAGTTGAACTTGACACTTGTTTTGTTCACTCCTACGTTTCGGGCTACTTTCGGACGGGCGACTAACTTCGTTGACGGACTTAGGGAGTAGGCCCCCTGGTTAGACTCGAAGCTGAAAAGACTAGGCACGACGAATAACTTAAGTTTACGTATTATGTAAACCTAAGTTACTTGATTAAACGCAGTGAATCACGTCGATGAGTCAGAATTACCAATTTAGTGTACGAATTACACCTACGGCGTCCTTTGGAATGTTTTGCCTTAGTATTTGCCAACAGCCTTCTGGATAGATTCCAAAGTGACATAAGATTGATAGCCGCTTTAAAGCAAACGGAGTCGGAGCCACGAGCGCACGATTATTCAACTTATTGTTGCTATTTAATTCAAATTCAGAGGATGAATCTTGAATTTAAATGGATTGAAATAGATGGGAAGAAAAAGCTCCAGTTGAAGTAATGTTTCGTATGCTCAAATTAATTCTTAATACAAAACTAAGTCTACGTTTCTTTACCCTCGTGTGGCGACGGACTAGAATATAAAACTTCCTCACCAAATGCTGGGTATAGACGCGTGTTGTAAGATTCAACAAAACCCAGCACGCTTGGTGGTAGAATCTATACGGTCCGCCTAGCTAGCTACCACCCTCACATTAAAGTCCACCAAGCAGTTTACTGTGTTCCGTTGTGTGTATGTAAGAGCCAAAGAAGTATAGGGGAATCCCTCTATATCTCTCGTTACTTGGATTTATGTGCTCCATGTTAGACCCTGTCTGCGCATCACATGCGACTAGGGTTAATGCGACCAAGTATACTAATTTTAAAAAAAGCTCTCTCTCCCTTCTAACCACAAGTCACAACTGGGGCCCAATTCTCCTAAAATAAATCTTGATAAATCGCAACCGAACTAAGGCCAAACCCGTTCATTCAGACAGTTCTCAATTTCAAAAGCTATCAAATTGTTTGACACAAAAAACAAAATCAATCATTTTGAAAGTTTTTGAAAACAAAAACTGACTGACGGTTGTGGTTCGATTGCGTTTGGCAACAATTTATTTTAGGATAATTAGGCCCCTGGTTTGTTAAAAATGTTCGGTTATTCAACTAATAGTTTCGTCAGAAAAAAAATATACAACACTGTTGTTAGTATACACAAAAACTGAGACATCCCAACAAAATTTTAATCAGAATTACCGGAGTATGTATTTTTTTTATAAATCTCCTAGTTTCACCTCAGTTTATGTTGCGTTAAGTTCCCCAGTAGAGTGTGAAATGTGTGAGGTGTGCTATGCAGGGGTTGTCTAATACACGGAAACTGACTGAGCGGACCGTCTCAAGTCTCAAGCCCATCCACTGTTATGCATAGAAAATTATTGAAACAAAAATGAAATTTATAAAAAAAAAAACTAGATTTAACGTGGTATAAAACTATGCCAATCGATTCTCCTAGTGATTCTGAACAAACTAGTTTCAGGTTTAGTGTATACTAAATCTAAACTTGTATAAAAATGAGAATTCTATGTAATGTTACACTTCTCAAAGACGAAGTGAAGTTCATCATCATCAGCATGTGGTTCATGTGGCATCTACTACTCTACATTGTCCTTCCCAATTTCTAGAAAGAACGGTTTTAAGCTTAAAGACAAAAAAAAACGCATTTAACACTAAAAAATCCCTACTAATCCCTACTGATAATATAAACGCAAAAGTAAATCTGTTTGTCTGTCTGTGACGCTTTCACGCCTAAACTGCTGAACCGATTTTGATGAAACTTGGTACAGAAATAGACTACTTTTAAAACGAAAAATACGGAATACGCGATAAACGCGAGGCCGCGAGCGACCTCTGTTATTAAATAAAACGTGGTTTCGTTGAGCAGTTGCGTGAAAAACTGCTCAACGAAACCGTGCTGTTATTGCCAATTAGCGCCAAACAAGCGTTTAGTACCTACCTAATTTACTTTTAGTGTTTTATAACTTATTTCATGCTATACGGAGCATACAATATGGAATTAAACTATAGCATTTTGTTCTAAGAATTCAATTAGAAAGTATTTTGAGATCGAAACGATTTTAGTAATGTTTTTGTTAATAAATATTAGCCTGTAACTATCTCACTGTAGGGCAAAGGCCTCTTCTGATACAGAAAAGGAACGAGCATTGAACCGACATGTAAAAGTGATTTTAAAATATCCAATTTGCAGAATAAATGATTTCATTTCATTGATCACCACTTGCTCACTGCGGGTTGACGATTTCAGACCAACTAGTATAAGCTTTGTGAAGCCTCGATAAGTAAAAGCTGAACCTGCCTTACATAACAGACAACATTATTTCCTAATTATTAGCCATCGTCAAACCCAGGCATGTACCAATGTGACTTTTTCAATGTCATGTAACGTACTTTCTTAGTTAATCTGAGACGTCACTGACATACAGTGAAGGAAAACATCGTGAGGAAACCTGAACTATAGAAATACGACAACATCAGATATTATGGAATGAAAAACTGAATGAGAATGCATTAAAAATGGCCCTCTTTCGAAACTACGCTGCAATAAATGATCCTCGAACAGTCAATAGCACCATGCTTGGTATCAGCAGATCGGTGTCTGAATGAACAGTAGCATACCGATGCTGTTCAATTTCAACAAATTATTTAACCCATCATTGGTTATATACCTGACAAAATCTAAAAACAAAGTCTAAAAGTCATAAACTGCATTTTCTACACAATTATTAACTTTATATTTTCGGATTTCCTTGATCATTTTACACTATGTGTGCATTACATCATTAAATATTTGAACACCTCACCGGTAACTGAATTATATTATTTGTTAGGGTTGCAGAGAACCTCATCGAAAAAATTCAGTGATAGCTTCAAAACTCACAGGTGAATTTTCAGCTAAAACTAAATTCACCAATAGAAAAATATGTAGGTAACATGTACCGTTATCAAGGGTCAAGTGCAACCCAATTGTAAGGCAACACGCACACCGCTTCCGTTACACTAGTCTGATATAACTATGACATTTTGCCCAATGGGAGGCTTAAGTGGGACACACATTGTGCGGCTAACACGGCCACGCTCTGTAAGGATACCGCACGGTACTTGACACATATTACCGCTAGCGACTATTTGTCACACTTTTTATGCGTTTAGTGTGTTAATCAATGTTCCAATTGGAAGAGCATTGTTGCAAGTTTTTTTTTATTATTTGACTTGGTCGCGATTGCCCCTAGACGACACTTGGTGGTAAGCAGAAACAGGGTCTAAGATAGAGCACACGAATCCAAGTAACATAGATATAGAGAGATTCCCCTATACCCCTCTGGCTCTCACATACACACGACGGAACACAGTAAACTGCTTGGCGCCGAACTTTAATGTGAGGGTGGTAGCTGGCCAGGCGGACCGTATAGATCCTATTGTGGAGAAACTTGGTGTGGTGTTCCTCCAACCAAAGGGAGGATCCTCCAACCAGGCGGAGTCTTGTGCCTGGCGGGCTACTGCCCAACGGTTGATGTTGGGAGGTTGTATATATACTATCTGCGTGTTAAATCTTGATTGCGCGATGTAGGATAGTTCGCATGTGGCGAGATAGATGCCGCCACATCACTCCCCCCCTGAGACCGGAGGTCGATCGTCTTGATGAGTCAGCGGTCGTTGAGTCTTGAGAACTTGCCAGAGTGCTTGAGAGAGCTTGAGTCGAAACTGGATGCCGCGTAGTTCGCAGTGAGTCGGAACTGTGAGCGGTAAGTAGTGGCTGTGGACTGCGTCGACCAGGAGAGAAGTGCCTCTGCTAGTTGACCGGCCGAAGTGCAGTATGATGCGCCATGATGCTGGAGTGGGCTGAGGGTCGTGACCAGGCTTGCGCGTTCGCTGCAGGCTAGTGGTCACATCACCCGTTGAAGCCGAGGATGCTGGCTGGCTTGGGGACTCGCTGCTTGCTGCTCGATTGAATGCTGAGCTGCTGAGGGAGTGATGATGTGGCTGCCGAGGCTGCGAAGGTTGAATGTGACGTCACCAGTGTGGAAACACTGTCTGTGACGATCACGTCGGGGTCACCAATGTGGAGAAACTTGGTGTGGTGTTCCTCCAACCAAAGGGAGGATCCTCCAACCAGGCGGAGTCTTGTGCCTGGCGGGCTACTGCCCAACGGTTGATGTTGGGAGGTTGTATATATACTATCTGCGTGTTAAATCTTGATTGCGCGATGTAGGATAGTTCGCATGTGGCGAGATAGATGCCGCCACACTATCACCAATCTTGCTGGATTTTGTTGAATCTTACAACTCGCGTCTATTCCCAGCATGCGGCGATGAAGTTTTATATTCTAGTCCGTCCCGACACAGGTAAAACATTCATTTGTGACAATATTGTGATTTTAGTCAGTTTACTACGCATTTAGCGCCTTTTCTGCGGATGCTAAAATGCTCTCTGACGAGTTGATGTTTTCATGGTGATTTTTTTGACACTAAGATACGTATCTCTGCTAATTTTTCTGATGCATACTTTTTTTTTTGTCGTGTGTGGTCCGGAGGTTACAGACCCGCTGGTTAAGCACCGGGTTGCGGGTTCAAACCCAGGCATGTACCAATGTGACTTTTTCAATTTCATATGTACTTTCTTAGTTAATCTAAGACGCCACTGACAGACGGTTAAGGAAAACATCGTGAGGAAACCTGGACTTTAATGGTCTGAAATCGCCAACCCGCAATGAGCAAGCGTGACGATCAATGCTCGTTCCTTCTCTGTACGAGAAGAGGCCTTTGCCCAGCAGTGGGACAGTTACAGGCTAATATTGATTTATTATTTTTTATACTTTTTTGGATTGACGATATAGTAAAATCGCGTTTCGAACCTGGATGCGATTGGCACAAGACGGAAGCGAATGGCATATAGCTCAAGGGAGGTCTATACCCAGCAATGGAATAGGTATTGAAGGTAATGGATGATGGTGATACTTTTTTAGTTACTTGATCACCCCTAAATCCACAACATGCTTATGCCGTCAAACCTTAAAAATCACTTCAATGATGGGATCATAGGAGTTTTGAAGTACAGACGAGCTTGTTATTTTAAAAGGAAGTTCTATAATAACCTTTACTAAAATATCATAGTGACGATCCTAGCATAAAAATATTTATTTATTACCGCACAATCTTTAATAGATTACGAAATTTTACTTACACAAAATAGAAATAAAAATAGCATTCAAAACATTCACCATGCATTCCTTTTACAGTACCTACTTCAGGAATTCCGACAAGATCACCCTTCATTCATCCGCAAACACATCACAATTCGGTCTGGCGTCCAAGAGGGCACTGAGCGCGGTGAGAGCTCGCGGTATGGGCAATCGTGAACAAGCTGCAATACGACATGTCCGAACCAAAAATCTTCATATTTCAGTCAATAATCATCAACCAATAATTTCGAAAGCTTACACCTTGCAGCACACTAGTGGGTACTATGATATTTTTAAAGCGACAATATCTAAGTATTGTCCTGTAAAACATATTCTATTTACAAACTACACACATCAAAAGTGTCTAGGGATCAACATATATTTTTGCAATAACTTTTCTCCTGATTGATATTAATTAAAATTTTCTTTAAGGATTCATCAAATAAAGTGTTTTCGTTTGTCACAGTAACGATAAACCAAGTCACCTTTGCATTAATAAAGAAATTTGCCATTTTCCTAATAAAGGGATTTTTGACATTTGAACCACTAACACAAAAGTTCGAAAAAAAGACTGAAATAACAGTTTTCTTTAAAATTTTATTGGGTAACTTAAACAATTAATAATCCGTGTTTCTATCGCGAACACTAACAACACAAGAACATCGGTTTGGCATACTCAAAATGAGTTCATCCAAATCACGCTGTGGAATGGCCGCCCATGTTCGTTGCAACAACAAAAAAAGGTCTTCTTGCGACTGGATACCCTCCATATTCGGCAGAGCTCTTCTCTGTAGCATATCCCATGCATGCTCAATCGGGTTCAAGTCTGGCGACTGAGCAGGCCAGGGCAGGACATTGATGTTAGCTGCGGCGAGAGTCTGTCTTACAACTCTTGCGGTGTGCGGTCGTGCATTATCATGCATTAACTGAAATAAGGGACCGATTTGCGCTTGTAGAGGAACGATGACGTCTGATACAATCGTCTCAGCATAAATTTGAGCGTTGAGGTTGCCTCTGATCCAAATCAACTCAGTTCTTCCGCCGATCCAAATACCCGCCCATACCATGATGGTTCCACCACTATAAGGATGGACTTCCTGGCAGGATTTTAATCGCTGTTGGCGTCCAGGGGTTCTCCAGTGTCGTATACGTCTTGTATCCGGTCTCATACCAAAACGAGACTCATCAGAAAAGCACACGAAACGCCATTGTTCTTCTGCCCAATTTCTGTGTCCAAGAGCCCATTGATATCGAATCCTACGATTGTGCATTGCTATAGGTGGTACCCGTAGCGGTCTTCGGGAATGAAGGTTCACTTCATGCAAGCGGTTTCTGACTGTTTGGTCGCTAATTAAGTTCCCTGAAGAGTGATGAAGCCTCACGGCTAACATCATGGCGGTTATTGTTGGAGCTCTTCGAGTTAAGATTTGAATGTATCGGTCTTGTCTCCGTGTGGTGCAGCGATACCGTCCTCCATGGCGCTCAGCCACGGTACCAGTGCTTCGGTAACGTGTCCAAAGTCGACTGATAACACTCTGACTTGTATTCAGAGCTAAAGCCACAGTACGTTGCCGGGAACCAGCTTCTATCATTCCCACGGCTCTGAGCATTTCTTCCCTGCTTAAATGACGTCGCCGCTCCATAATAACGTTGGTTTTAATCAGTAGTAGGGAAACAGTAGCACTAATAATGTCTTCAATGCGTTGTATGTTTTTATAGGGAAAATATTGACAGCTGATTTTCATCTTTTACTCGAATTTGATTCACAGTTCCTGATTCAAATTATGAAATGCACCAAAAAGGATCCATATAAATTTATAAAATCATAAATTTATTACAAAGCCACATCTCAATCTCAAGAAATCCGCATAAAAATGCTTGATCCCTAGACACTTTTGATGTGTGTATATGCAGAACCAATCTTTTTTTAACTTCACGTTAAACAAAATGAACCGAGACACGTACACTCCATTCATTATTAGTTCTAACGGCACCGCTCTACGTAAATCGGGTGACATTATTGTCCGCCATATTTTTCATATGTAAAGCAATTTATGGGACCTTGGACGGTATATAAATATTCAGAGATGTTCCGAATTTCACAAAGGTCCAACAGTGAATTGATTCAGTGCGTGTTACCAGACACCGTTAGCTAATCGAAAATATTCGTATGGCATTTAATGAGTTGCGCAGGCGCGGGCGAGCTTTGGCCGTGGTTAATGATGAATTTATGAGTTGTATATTATAAATAGATGCATATTACTCATAAATTGAGACATCTATGTAGGAGGAACTTTTTTGGAAGATGTTAGCTGCAATATAATTATTAAAAAAAAGTTTTTTCATGAAGAATTTAAGTTTTTGGTATACGATACCCATAAACTTTGTTTTTGCTAAATAAACCGACAATTTTGGCTATCATTTTGTTGTTGGGATGTAGGTAGATCAGGGAAACAGAAAACATCGGCCACCAACAAGCTTAACCATTGTTCTCTGTGGGACCTGCGGGCATTACTAACACTTCCCATTTTTGCAGAGGCGTATGTTGAGCAGTGGACTATGGGAGACGGAGAAGAATCAAGAATTTTGTTAAAAATTAACGGAGTAACAATTTTATCTATGCCTGTCCATACAAATCAATTAAAATATTTATTTGATTTGTATGGAAAGTTATAAAAAAATACGCGAATTTCGAAAAGTTGTAGCACAATAGTTGTTCAATTTCCGATACCGAGTAACCCCATAAAATTCTTAGAGTTGATTTTTTAAAACCTTGTATATATGTTTTGTTTTTTTTAAAACATTGCCCCTCACTATGATTTCTCCTGTATCGTGGTTGGTTTACAGACACAAATCTCACATACACAAACGCCCAGACCCGAAACAACTATCTGTAGGCCATACAAATTTTTGTTCCGTATGGGAATCGAACCCACGACCCGTAGCGCAGAAGCCAATCGCTCAGCCAGTGCACCAAACGTGTCGTCTATTATTGTGTATTGTGTATGGATCATGGGTCCGAAATAAAGATTTATTATTATTATTTAATTACTTCAATTACATTCATGTTCCGTACTGATTATATGATACTAAAATGATTTCATACATGATGTTCAATTGAATACCAATAAAAATTGTTTCAGTGTTCGTTGCAATACTTTGTGAACCGATTGTTAAGTAGCGATTGCCAATAAAATGCACATAACGAACCTGACTGTTGCATGTTGCACAGTACTGTTCCAATGTATGTGAATATAGATCGTTATTTGCGATGAAATTGCAATCTTTAAATACGTATTTAATCTGAGGTTAGTAAATTGTGCTAGAAAATTAATTTAATGGATGGAATAAATATTTGACCGTTAATTAATAATAACGCTGATTGGGTTAGGTACTTAGGTACTCGCGAGTGGAGCTCGTGACCTCGCCGCAAGTTAGGGCTGCATTTGGGACCGAAACTACTCGGGCAACCCCCGAAAATGCACGTGAGTAAACTGTTAACAATCATAATGTGTCTGATGTTAGTTACGTATAATACAAAGGAGGTCATATAAGTAATTTCAGCTTAAATTATGTCATGTTCACAATGAGATTATTGAAAAGGAAAACATTTGTAAGAGTTGAACTGCAGCAATAACAATACTTTATTCTTCTATCGCGTCGGCACGAGCTGTACGAGAATAGGTCATGCCGTGGTGAAAAGATTAGCCAGTCAGCAAGGTTGGCAGCGGGGCTGACTGCCCAGGGTGCGCCAGACGTACTTAAGTATCGTCACTCGTGGAGGCTCTCGTGCACTCCCCGTAGCATAGCGTGAAGCAATTGCCACTTTATTGCAATTGCTTCATGCTATCTTTTTACTAACTTGTCAACGAGCGGCAATTTTGTATAGTGAAGTACTTGCTTAAAATAAAAAAGTACCTACTCGTCTTGAAATTTGCCTCGATGTATCAGGCGTCAACATAACCTTCGATCACTTGTATACCTTGAACGGTGCATCTCAATTACCATTACGGGCTGTACATGTCCGGTGCTGAACATTGGACCTCTCATGCGCTGTAACGAATAAATACACTCGGGAGCAATTAATCCGGGTCACCAACATAAATCTTAATATCTCGGAAACTAAGAATAAAATAGCCTATTCAAATAAAAATATTTTTCTAGACTTTTTAATACCGTACCTACTACTTGTTCATTTTTTTGAGTAGAATTATTTAATTCTACTCAATTAAAATCTATTTAGACTACTCGTATGAAATACTTTTTATTTGAATAAGCTATCACTGTTAATTTCCGAGATATTAAGGTTTATGTTGGTGACTCTAATTCATTGCTCCCGACTAGTTACCTACTTTTGTATTATAATTTTCACGAGACACATTAGGATTGTTAAAGGTTTATTGATGTGCATTTTTGGTGGTTGCCCGAATAGTTTCGGTCCCAAAAGCAGCCCAAACATGCGGCGAGGTCACGAGGTCGACTCGCGATCGCAAGACGAACGTTAGTAAACCGCAAACAATCCTAAATAGTAACCTACTTGTTCAGATTCGTCCTTGAACGTGCTTTTCTGCACATGTTTCCTAAAAGATTGGTGTTGTGAATGGGTTACAGAAACGACATCCACAGGAAGTGAAAATTTGACTTATAAAAAGTGACAGGAACCATGTTTGAAGCTTATGATTGAAATAACTAACATAAGGTTGAGCTACACTACGGCCGATACATACGCACCGTCAGTTGGTACAGGTCAACTCAAAGCTGCTATGGCACTTTCCTCAAAAGGCCATTCCAGACGTTGCCCTACATTGTTACACTCGCATAGTCTTTATACCACAATGTCTGGACTTTAAAAGAGACTTTCACCTCTGAGTTTGTTTCGGCGTTTGTTCTCAGAATTATATAGGAAATGCAGGCGCCATCAAGTCCTAAAATAAACATAAAATTGACTTAAGTGTCTGTAACAGATTTACAGAAAAAAAAAACCAGAAACATTGATCGTTTATTGCAATAACGCATTCTAAAAGATCACAAATAAATTGTCGAAGCAATGATAGGTCACAGCTGATCAAGATTAATTCAGAGGTAACGATTGAATATTTATTAGAAGCTACATTTCTTAATACTGAAGCAGAAATGTCAGAGTCATTCATTTTTAATACACACAAACAAGAAGTTTTAAAAACCAAAATCTGAAAATGTTTAGGTAGGTACGTTTACAGGGTTACTGGTTATTATTGGTCACGATCCCACGGCAGGGTTGTAGGACATGATATCTATATACATATAAAAGGAGAAGCTGACTGACTGATCTATCAACGCACAGCCTAAACCGCTGGTTTTAGAACGTTAAAATTTTGACAGTAGGTTCGTTTTGTAACGTAGGCGTCCACTAAGACGGGATTTTTCGAAATTCAACCCCTAAGGGAGTTAAATAGGGGATGAAAGTTTGTATGGAAAATCGTCATTTAACGGGTTCAAAATTTCACGCAAGCGAAGCTGCGGGCGAAAGCTAGTCCACTATACAGCGTGTAAACGAATTCGTGTAAGAGCCCAAATACACGTCCGATACTTGCCTCCGATAGTCTAATCAGACTATCTGAAGGCCTCCACGTCATACATTTGTTTGAACATGAATTACACGTACGATTAGACTATCGGATCGGATGTCAGAATCGTAAGCATCGTCCGGGCGTCGCCGTCATACAGAAAAAATCGGACACGAGAATCGTACGTGTATTTCATGAATCCGATCAGATAGTCGGGTCCGGCTCCCGGAAGCAATTATCGGACGTGTATTTTGACCCTTATTCCTTCAAACCGCATAATCAATTAAATTAACCCCGCACGGAAATTACTTTACTAAAAATGAAAAATAAAAATTTTGCGGTAGTTTTAAGTTATCGTATCTAAACCACTTAATAAGTTTTCAATAAAAAATAGGCTAAAAAATATTTCAACATTTCGTTGCTACGCATAAATTAATGAAAGCACGGCGACACAGCTGGTGTTTATGGCCTTTAATACGTTGAGCGCGATACTCCGCGCAGTCAGTCAACTTGGGATGCTGAATTTACTCAGTTTAAAAATCCATTTTTTCTTTTAAATCTTTTATTTTCTACTCAAAAAATCCCATTACGTTCAACCAGTGTCACTAGGAGATCACGGGGTTTTAAGGAATTACACGAATTCGTTTACACTCTGTATAACCCAGAAATAGTTAAAGTTGTTCATAATGATAAGTACAATGACCCCTTAAGAGGTTGTTAGTGTTTTTCTAATAACCCTGTAAGGTAGATGTTATAATATAGGAAGATATACAGCATGACTAGTTAGTTGCTTTGCACCCGAAAACCATGAACTCTGCTAATCATTCTTTACATCTTTTATTATAGACGAAACTGAATTCGTGAAAAGAAACAGCTGTTCCATACATTGTGTTAAGCTACGTTTATTTTTTTGTATGGAAAAGCAATTCTTTTTTCACGAATTTCGATTTTGTCCCTAAAAGTTGTACAGAATGATATGCAAAGTTCATGATTTTCGGATCTGAAGTGACTAACCGGTCATGCTGTATAGGTACCTACCTATATTATTACGCGTACACACGGCTACACAAGATAAACTGGTTTTGTATAGCTTGATGCTATACAAAACCAGTTTATCTTGGCGTCGCTTTGTATAATCTTTTCGCACAAGTAACGGTCAGCTTATACTGGTTTTGCATAGCTTGAAGTGTAGCCGTGTGTACAATACGGCCGACGTATCTTGGCGAGTCTGAAGTTAGCTGATTAGTTGCGCAGTAGACAATTTTATTTCTAAAAGATTCATTGCGCAGCCAAACAACTAACTTCAGACTCGCCAAGATACGTCGGCCGTATTGTATAATGGAGATAGATTGTTTTAATAGTAGTAGTTCTTTGTAGGTAGTTATACCACAGTGTACCTACTTACTACATACAGTGGGTCAACGCCCATACATTTGACAGGTCCTATGAAATGTCAAAATTGGTAACACTTGTCAAAGGGTTGTCACATAAAACAAATTACACAAACTTTATCAAACAAACGTCCAAATTAATTAACGTTTTATAGAAACAGTGACACGCAAAAAGAAAACCACGCATGCGTAATTTTGACGATTGACAAAATAATGTAAAGGTATGTAGCAGCAGTTTCGCCATCTCATCCTGGAATATTCTAACAATATTTAAAACTACAAATTTTGTCGAGGTTACAGTCGCAGTAGCTAACGCTTGCGGGGCCCCCGCAGCGGGGGTAGGTAAGAGTTATAAATTATTCGCAAGTCTACGATGGAGTCATAGAAAATTACGTATTATTCATGGTTATTACTTCTATGGTTTTCGTGGGTGCTGATGCCGGAAATAAAGCCTAAGTATTCCTCGATCATATAAGGCGGTCAAAAAAATTTACCAGTTAAATGAGATTTGCCAGGTAAAACGTGGGATGAAATGATGGAAAGATAGGGAATCTTGGTGTTTGAGAATCGATCTTGTTTTTGTAATCAGCGTCCCTGAAAATCATGGATTTGACACCCATGACGGCTAATTTGATTTTTTTATGGCCGCCATCTTGATTATAGATTTTGACCTCATTTTCGGCATCAGCATCCCCGAAAACCATGGAAATGACACCCATGATGGTTAAATTGAAATTTTAATAGCCGCCATCTTGGAAATGGATTTTGACCTCATTTTCGGCATCAGCATCCCCGAAAACCATGGAAATGACACCCATGATGGTTAAATTGAAATTTTAATAGCCGCCATCTTGGAAATGGATTTTGACCTCATTTTCGGCATCAGCATCCCCGAAAACCATGGAAATGACACCCATGACCACTAATTTGACATTTTTATTGCCGCCATCTTGGAAATGGATTTTGACCTCAATTTCGGCATCAGTACCCCCGAAAACCATGGAAATGACACCCGTGACGACGAATTTGACATTTTTGTAGCCGCCATCTTGGATTTCGATTTTGACCTCATTTTCGGCATCCGCACCCCAGAAAACCTTGGATTTGACATCCATGATAATTTACTAATTTTCATGGCCGCCATCTTGGATTTGGATTTTGACGTTATTTTCGGCATCAGTGACCCCGAAAACCATGAAATTAACACCCATGATGATTAGATGAAAATGTTGATGGCCGCCATATTGAATTTGGATTTTCACGTTATTTTCGGCATCAGTGACCCCGAAAACCATGAAATTGACACCCAGGATGATTACATGAAAATTTTCATGGCCGCCATCTTGGATTTAGATTTTGACGTCATTTTCGGCATCAGTGACCCCGAAAACGTGGAAATGACTTCCCACGAACAATCATTTGAAAATGTATGTATGCCGCCATCTTGGATTAGTAAACAGACTTTATAGGTACACATACATGTCAATAATAAATTAATATAATTTCTATGAACGATATCAATCAAATTTGAAATCAAAAAGTGCGAGCCCTGGAATTTATGTCCCGAGTAGCAGTATGGCTACTCGGGACATAACCTCCGCCCCTTCACCCCGCAACCCCCTGCACGATTGCTCTGTGACAATGTTCTAAGTTGACCGACTGTAAGGAGTAAGATATAGGTAGACTGTGGTTATACCATCGCAGATTATCATCCTATTGTAATATACAGGGTTACCGGTTAATGGTCACGATTCTGTACATGTACTTACATTCCGCTTGTCAAGCTGGCAAATAGTTTCTCCCTCGCGCCGCGTCTGTCTGTAGAGCCTCGTTGACGTCACTCAGTGGCGGGGAGTAGCACGTGCAGTTAAAATTGACGTTTGGGGTATCTGTGTATTGGTATTATACACCACTATACGTAAGCCTCCTAAGGGGCTCGTGGCTAATATATCAACCGCGAGGTTCATATGAAGTGTGAGGTTAAGCTGCGCTTGCCGCGGTCAGTCCGTGGATCGAGAATCCTCCGTGTCTCGGAGAGCACGTTAAAGGATGATTCACGTTACACCGTGCCGTGTCAGGGCTGGGACCGGGCTGGAGCTCAGCGTCGCATATATTTTTTACCGAAGCAAGACCCCCGTCGCTCGTTCCTGGTCATTTAACAAAAAAAATGATCCCAATGATGGGTAGAATATGTGGTTTTCGTTATCGTTAAGGGTCTTTTTCTTTTTACACCCGATATATGCGACGTTGAGCACCGGCTCGGTCCCGGTGCTGATACGGCATGGTGTAATGTGAGTCATCCTTAAATCGTCGATCCAGGGTGTGTTACGAATACCTATGATAACCGTTAAGCCCGAAAACTGACAACCGGTCTATCCTTAGGATATCGGCGTTGCCCAATAACTGGGTTGCGGAGGTCTGATGGCAGTCGCTCCGTGTAAAACTGGTATTTAGCTGCATCTGATGAGACTGGAAGCTGACTGCAACACAGTTGGGAAAAGGCTAGGCAGGACATCAGTAATTATTCTAAGTCGACGTTCAGACGCCTGCAGGTCAAGCTACCCGAAATTGTTAAACCCAATCAACCTTGAACCTAACGCTTTCGCGATAAAGATGAAAATCTATTAAAGAAATTTGACAGACTGTAGTAGCTTGATGTGCTGGCGCCTGTACAAAACATCAAAACCCGGTAGGAAACAAACAGTATCTCCTGCCCATTAATTATTTATATAAGTAACATCAATTGAAAGTACTTTTAATTGTTTCACGCATGATACCATCACTCAAGAGAAATGTTTATGTTCAATTATAATTGACCTACGCTTATGTAACAGTGAAAGCTCATCGCGAACTGCAGAAGCATGAAATCCATTGTTCACGCAGCAGGCTGTAGAATAGACTAAGCTATCACTAGCCATCTATGTTGTAAGAACAGGTGACGATAACGATTAAGGAATAATATCCTTTTTTATTATTTGACATAGAAACACATGGACAAAGGTACAAAATTCTCGAAAGAAGTGTCCCGAATTTACATGCACCATCAAAACGCGCGCCAAGCTACCGCCCTTATAAACTAAGAAATACCAAAAAACTAATTTAAATCCGTGGTTTTCCTTGTGGTTCCGTGTGGTGCCGAACGGAAAGAATAGCACTACCTCATCTCTTCCTAAAAGGCGACTAAGGGATTTACTAGAGGATGGGTAGCAGCGTTCTCTGAGTACTTTGACAACCATACTTTGACGATTATGGCAACCCCCCCTCCTCCCCCCGGGGTTGCCATAATCGTCGCCCCCCCCAACATGGCTTGTGGGAGGCCTACGTCCAGCAGTGGACTTCTTTCGGCTGAATGATGATGATGATGAATTTAAATCCTATGTCGTTATCACAATGCCTAATTTAGCTTTTCATCATACGTACATCACTTTTTAGTCTATATTCGTTTTGGACAGTTTTGAGCGCTGATCCAAGGTCCATGTGTTTCTACGTCAATGCATTTGACCCTAGTCGCACCTAATGTTAAACGCAGACAGGGTCTAAGATAGAGCACACGAATCAAAGTAATAGAGGGATTCCCCTATACCCTTCTGTCTCTCACATACACACTATGGAACACAGTAAACTGCTTGGCGCCGAACATTAATGTGAGTGTGGAAGCTAGCCAGGCGGACCATATACAATATTAAAATTTCACTATTAAAATTATTAATTTTATTTGATTTGTATTAAATAGTCTATAAAATATTATTTGTTTGAATAAGCTATCATTCTTAGTTTCCGAGATATTTAGGTTTATGTTGGGTTCCGGATTCATTGCTCCCGAGTGTATTTATTCGTTACAGCGCATGGGAGGTCCAATGTTCAGCACTGGACATGTACAGCCCGTAATGGTAATTGAGATGCACCGTTCAAGGTACACAAGTGATCGAAGGTTATGTTGACACCTGATATATCGAGGCAAGGTTCAAGACGAGTAAGTACTTTTTATTTTAATTAGGTACTTCACAAATTGCCATCCGGTGATAAATTACTAGAAAGATAGCATGAAGCAATAGCAATAAAATATTGTTATTGCTGCAGTTCAACCCTTACAAATGCTTTTTTTTATTATTGCACTGTGTACATGACATAGTTAAATTAAAATGACTTGTTCACACAATGGTCCACATTGGCCACGCTCACACAATGAAGAAAGAACCATCGAGAAGAAGTGAACCATCAAAACATAAGAAAATGGTTGATGATGAAATGTTATTCAGATCGTTTCGATAAGCTTGTCGATCGATTCCGTTTTTTATCTCTCACTAGCTGACCCGGCGAACTTTGTACCACCTAACAGTCAATGAATATCGGAGTTCCAAAACAAATTTATAAAAAAAAAGAGTTTAATTTTCTTCCATTAACTTTTCCGATATTTTATTAGCTATTCTGCTATTCGGAGCGGAGACAAATCCAACAAATCCGATATTATGAAAATCGGTCCAGCCGTTCTTGAGTTTTAGTAAATGGTGTAACTAACCCGATTTTGTTTTATATATTTTGATTACGAGAATTATAGAAAAAAATATAGAAAATAGAAACTATCTGAATTAGGGGGGGGGGGGTTGGTAATTAAGAACAAGACCGAACCAAAAAAAAAATCAATACGGAAATTACATATCCGAACGGCCCGAGTGCTGCAAGCGATCTTAATTTTTGGTGCTATTTTTTTTTATCTTTTATTCTAATACAATAATGTTAACCAATTCACTAGACTATAATAAAACGTATCTTTTGAAAAAAGAATCGTTGAATTCGTATTAAATTAGGTTTAGAGAATTTAAGCAAATAGGTTGAAACGGTGATTGCAACATATTATTTTACAGCATCATTTATTGATTTAAATTAAAACTAATCAACGTTTTTAATATACAAGGTTAGTCAGAAAGGGGGTACTAATCCGAAGCCCACTTATAGTATCGCTGATGACTGTTTGAAAGCAAGTGTTAAAATTTCAAAATTCGATATTATTTTTTTCCAAATAAAATGATTTTAATTTTAGTTTTTCAAAAATACTTCATCCCTGCTTTAGTTACAAATTCAGAAAATGGTGCTTCTAATTCATGACCCCAAATATGACCTAAAATGTAAACACAGCCGATCATAACTGGGGATAGATAGGTTTTTGAGTTTTTTTTTTGAGATTTTTGAACGTCTGTTTCTCTTAAACTATTGACTTTTGGGAAAAGTTGTAGAACAAAAGTTATTCATTATTATGTGTAATTTAACACCCTTTCGGATTAGTACCCCCTTTCTGACTAACCTTGTATAATCATTTTCAAAAATGAATTTACAGCATAAAATTTTTTGAATTTTCATTTCAGTATTGAGAGAAAAGTTCAAACAGACTTTTTGCGTCCGTCTTGTCCTCAAACAAAATTAGCCTATATCTCTGTGACCAAAAAAATTTAAAATTATGTTTACACGTATGTTATAAACTAACTTACGCCCCTGCGGGCATAAGTTAGTTTATAACATACGCTTGCGTGAAATTTTGAGCCCTTGTTAAGCCCCTTGTTAGGTGCAGTTAAAAATCTAAAAAATCTTTCATCCCCTATTTCACCACTTACAGGTAGAATTTCCAAAAACCCTCAAACACGTGTATATTTACTTCTCACCAAGAGCCTACATTCTTATTTCCAAGCTTTTTACTTCAAAACAAACAGATTTCTCATACAAACTTTCAACACTTATTTCACCCCCTTAAGGGTTGAATTTTCAAAAACGCTGAAACATGTTTAGCTTTATTTCTAACCGGAAACCTTAACATTTAATTTCATGCGTCTTACTTAAAAAATGACGAACTTACATACAAACTTAAATCCTTTATTTCACCCCCTTAGGGGTTGAATTTTGAAAAATCCCTTCTTAGTGGATGCCTACGTTACAAAAGAAACCTACTGTCAAAATTTCAAGTTTCTAACCCCAGCGGTTTAGGCTGTGCGTTGATAGATCAGTCAGTCAGTCAGTCAGCTTCTCCTTTTATACATATAAGATAAAAAGATTGTATCTTTTTGTAATTAACAAAAGGTTATTGAAATTTAAATAAAGGAGTGTTAATTATAGTGAATACTTACCACCCGAGAGATGACCTGCTATCCTTGATGACTGCTGACAAAAAACCTATTTAATCAACCTCATGATTAATAACGACTCAGAAAATAATCCGTTTTTGATGCGTGCCTTGACCAAGATAAGTTTTTGAACTTAAAACCTTAAGGTTAAAGGTGTGGCCAATATAATATTCATAAATTGATTCAATATACGAATTTTATTAAGATGTTACCAGGAAGAGGAATTAAAACGACAATAACATAAACAATATTATTTATTTTCAACAATATTATTTATTTCAACAATATCATTTATTTCAACAATATCATTTATTTTCTTTTAATTCTAAAATGACTAGACTTAATTTGGAAATGTTAGATCTTGATTTTAAACTTGACCCTCTATTTTTCATTGAAAAAACAATACTAACCTCCGGTTTCTGATTTGAGAATTCGGGATAAGCAAATACTTAAGTAAAATTTGAGTACGGAGATGTCAAAAAAATGACGGATTTTAAAGCATTTTTTTGACATTTTGTACTCAAATATTACTTAAGTATTTGCTTATCCCGAATTCTCAAATCATAAACCGGAGGTTAGTGAATTAATTATGTTTTACAGTAGTGTAACCTTTTTTATTCATCTTAATACATTCAAATAATTTTTAATAATCTTCATAAACATTCATAAATATAAAACGTAGTAGCCCACCGGCATTGGGAACGGTCCAAGCTGCCGGTAGCCTTGATACGTGCCGTCTCAAGGAGTACCGCTTTCTGTATCAAGCCCTTGATCCAGCCGCCTAAAGAACATAAGGTGTCAATCGAGGCTCTTGGCAATTAATCCATTATTCGTAACGACTTTCGGGACAATGACTGCTACTATCTGCTGAATCCCACATGCCGACAAGCTCACCTCATTATACAATAACGTGAAAAATATTGTTATCAAGACCACTCATTCATAAATTCGAGGTAAACTCGATTGAATCTGTAACTTAATATTCACATTATTTAGAGGTCGAGTGCAAAACGCAAAAGTGGCTAAATTTAGCTCTTCCACTTCCGGACAAAGTTCCAGCTAAAAAAATTTTAGCAGCCCTCGTAGACACCATTTTAATTTTCAAAAAAAGCTTTGGTCTTTGTAAATGACCCACTCAACTATACTCTGTTCAATGAAGGATGAGTCCTGACATAGCGGTCAGAACAGTAGCCGCAAGGCGACTCCTACCGAAAAAATGTAAACGACATCATCAAAAACCGTAAAATAGCTATCTTATACAAGTTTATTTTTTAAATTATTTGTTATTTTTGTATGGTAAGGTTTTATAGAGAAACGTCAAGACTTACGTTGAAAAGGGTTGTGTTCCCAGATTTGTTATTCTAAATACCGGGACTTAAATGAAAAAAAAAGCGGTACGTGGATGAAGAAATCTGGACGTAAAAGAATAGATAATAAGACTCCCTAAACAAAATGACTGACAAATTTAAATTGAAATCGTTTAATACATTACGGCGCCAGTACTTTTAAGCGTGATTAGGGAGCTGGCGGGACGCATCCTGAAAAAGGTGAAAAACGGGATGCGCCCGCTTTTGGTGGGACGTCTGGCATCACCACACTTAACCTATGCAAGTCAAAAAAAACAGCCACATTGTCGTTCAGCTATTGTTGGTAGACGAGAGACTACCGACACCATGAAAAAAAAACGAGCTATTAGCATTTTTTTTTGTACAAAAATGAGACTAAATGTTTCTACAATGACCTAGTTACAAAAACTCCCCTGACCTAAATTAGGCCACTGATGACCGATAACAAAAGATGGTTTACAGCAAAAAATGGCCGAAACTAAGGCGAACCCAGATTTAAAATATACCCATCACTTTCAAAAATATAACAAAAACAGACGGGACCATTTTAAAACTTGTTTTTTCTTAGACCATCTCTCATATTAAGAGGCCAAAAGTTTTATTATTTATGCCTCAGAAATAAGGACAGATTCATGCCACCTGACCTCAATTCATGTTATGTAAGAACATGTTAAAATATTTGTTTACTAATTTCTCCGAAGCCGGTCGATACGAGTACAACTCTGCCTAGGTACACCTATTAGGGAAATCCGGTCGGACATTTTTAGATTACACACTTTGCCCGCGGCTTTTCTTGCGTGAACTTGAATATTGAGTAATACTCTATATGATTTAGTTCCTTGGTCATTCGATCAAGTAGTTTTTAGTCACGGTAATTTGTCATATACTGTAGAGACCAGAAGCCCAATTCTTGTAATTAATTTGAAGTAAGACTGAAGGTTGACCGAACTGAGATTAAATTATGAATTGAATAAAAAAATGTATTCTGGTACATTTAAAGTTCGGTCGGGTTTCAGTATCATCTCAGTCTATCTCGATACTTAAAATCTATTACCGATAGCATATCGATATCAACAGTCATAGACTAAAATTCTAGAAATAAATGAGAATTCCAACTTGTCAAAATTGCTCAGTACATAATGTAATCAGAATACCCTTTTGGCTTCAGTCAACTTTCAATCTCATTTCAATATAATCTCACGTTTGACGTGGTTTATTAACGAACAAGAATACCATTTGTCATATTTATGAGATTGAGACTAGACTGAAACTAGATCGAAACTATATTTTGAACATTCTTAATTACTAGAATTGGCCTTCTGGAGCCCAATTCTACTAACAGAAACGTTTATCAATTGCAACTTAATCGTTTATTCAGACAGTTTTCGTTTACAAAAACTATAAAATTGTTTGACAACAAAAACAAAACCAAAAATTTTGACAGTTTTCGTAGACGAAAACTGCCTGAATGAACGATTCAGTTGCAATTGATAAAAGTTTCTGTTAGTAGAATTGGCCCCCAGGAGTTAGCTACGATATGTTGGTTTGAATGATTAATTGAAATGTGTAATAATAATCGAATCTCTAGATACCTATCAGGGAAATATCGTTTACGCGTTTAAAGTCGTCCCGACTATATGGAATTCTACATTGGAATGTTTATCAAATAAGAAGGCTCAAGGTCACCCAACGGGCAATGGAGAGAGCTATGCTCGGAGTTTCTCTACCAGTGGCGTAGGGTGAATTTTCTTAAAAGGGAAGCCGGACCAAAAAATGCTTACCTTGCTCAAGTGTGATGCGTGAATTCCAGTAACAACTCGTTTCGAAAGGGAAGCCGATAGGAATCGAGTTGTATGGAGCCTTCGCCACTGTTCCCTACGTGACCATATCAGAAATGATGAGATCCGCAGGAGAACCAAGGTAACCGACATAGCCCGAAGAATCGCCAAGTGGGCGGGGCACATTCCTCGCATAACGCATGGCCGATGTGGCCGAAAGGTTCTGGAGTTGTGACCGCATACCGGAAGGCACAGCGTGGTTACCCCGCACAAGGTGGACCCCGATGACCTGGTGAAGGTCGCGGGAATCCGCTGTATACGAGAAGCATAGAACCGGTCGATGTGGCGATGCTTGGGGGAGGCCTATGTCCAGCATTGGATATGTTTCGGCTGAATAAATAAATAAATATAAATAAATATTTTTGGGACATTTTTACACAGCACCATCTAGTCCCAAACTAAGCAGAGCTTGTACTATGGGTACTAGACAATGGATATAATACTTATATACTTTTTTTTTTTGTAAATACATACTTATAATACATAAGAAACACCCAGACCAACACAAACACTTATGTTCATCACATAAATATTTGTGTTGTGTGGGAATCGAACCCACGACCTCGTGATCAGCAGTCCGACACTCGAACCACTAGACCACAGACGTCGTCAATGATGATTTAAGAAGGCTCTTGAATACTTGACTCCATTTGCACCACCAAATGCAGTTTAGTTGCAACTAGTGTGCAGTCAGCAACAGCACAGCAACAGCATAACCGGTAACGGTAAGGATACACGGCGACACAAATTACACTCGACACTCAGTGTCGACACCGAGTGTCGTAGTGTGTACATCGCTGTTACACTGAGTTGCGCATTATCTCGGGTTTAATTTCAGTGTCGCGTTTGCATTGTGTCGAATGTCAGTGTCACCGTGTATCCTACGTCATGTGTTGTTGCGGTTTTGAGATCTAATCGGAGCGACTGCATGTCAACTTTATTGCATCCAAACTGCGTTTTTCATTTTAAATATAGTCTATCTGTAAATAATCTTAGAATACAGGGTGTAAACGAATTCATGTAATTCCTTCAAACCGTGATCTACTGGTGCAACAGATTGACCCGGAATGAGATTTCTCCAAATTCAACAAAAAAAAAAAAAAACAAATAGGAAACATGGTGTTCTTTTTCAGTCATTTTAGCGACCCGCATTAATTGACTGTGCGGAGCGATATCGCGCTAGTCGTGCCAGCCAGCTGTGTAGCCGTACTTTCATTCAAATATGCGTGGCATCGAAATGTCCTATTACATAAAATATTTTGTTGCAGAATTTTATTTTTTTATTGAACCCTTATTTGGAGGTTTGGATACGATCACTTACCCATACCGCCAGAAACTATTTTTTTATTTTTATTTTCTATCAACTTAAATCCCGTGCGGGGTTAATTTATACGAGTACTAGATCATGTGGTTTTAAGGAAGGACACGAATTTGTTTACACCCTGTATCTCAAAGCAATGGGAAATAATCGAGAAATTGAATACAAGCCTCGAATACAGTACACACGGCTACATATGAAGCTTCCAGTATAATCTGACCTCTCATTGTACAGAAAGCCTATACAATGCGAGATCAGCTCATACTGGAAATGTATGAGCTTGAGATATCAAGCAACTTGCGTACACATGTCTTCTTGTACACTTGTTGTCTTTTTAGGGTTCCGTAGTCAACAAGGAACCCTTATAGTTTCGCCATGTCCGTCCGTCCGTCCGCAGCTTAGCTCAGAGACTCTTAGTACTAGAAATCTATAATTAGGCACGGATACACCATATAAATTACGCCGACAAAGTGGTAAAATAAAATCATGAAAAATGTTTTTGTTGTGGGTGCCTCCTGTACATCTTAAGTGGGGATGTTTTTTTTTCTCGTTTACCCCATCGTGTGGGGTGTTGTTGGATAGGTGTTTCAAAAATATTGTGAGTTTGTGACAACAATTTTTCGATTAAGGGATTCGTTTCTGAAATATTAAACTTTAAAGTGCTAATTTTTGTTAGGGTCAAGTGTCCCCTCCCTGCCAGCTAAACGGGTAGTTTTGGATATGTGAAAAAATTTACGGTAGTAGTATACACAACGAAGTTAAAAGGAAAACTATCACAGCTAAGTAGGCTTTACAAGTTTACGAGTAATAGTCGACCAACCGGAAAAGTAAAAATTTCGTACAAATTCCATTGAAAAATTACTAAGCCCTCTTCTTAGTCCGCATTATTGTGCAACTACGGAACCCTATTACTGCGCGTGACCCTACACGCACTTGGCCGGTTTTTTTTGAATCTCCTATTCAATGTCTTCAATGGTCAACCATTATTTAAATGTAGCATCAATTTCCGTCTGCATTAAAATAATGATTTAAAAAATCCTAAATGACTCAATCTAAATGACCATTACCAATATGACCAGTTTTATTTCCTATTTTTACGGAAGTATTTTGATTGATTACATAGCGAATTAATATAGTAGCGAAGAGTGCGCACGTAGTTATGTATTTTGATATCTAATTAAATAAAGGTTAGGTATTTTTTTATTTGAATGTGTTCTATTAATAACCTTCTCAAGTTTCGCCAGATAATTCGAAATAACACTGTGCATTAAAAATGAATACATATTAATTATATTCTTTTTTGGTATGCAGTTTTGGAATTAACGTAATTTTTCAACTGTTTTAATAGTTTATCTTCACTTTTACCCATCACAATTACAATTAAAATAAACTAACCACCTAGCAATAATTTAATTATTCACTTATTTAGATTCAAAAGTTAACATTTTTGTTAAAATATTTCAGCCAGATTTTCAATCTTTATATTTATTGAGATAGTCTAAAATTTTTGGATAGACAAGATCAGGAGCCGTGATACCCCATATGTGGTTATGGTGACTCCAGTATGGTGGTGGTACTATATAATTTTCCAACAAATTAGGTAACTTAGATGCTAAAATATCAATATCTTTCTGTGTAGATAGTATATCACTTAGAGCGGTTATTAACACTATTGGGGAGGATATCTTAGAGACGTTGTATTGAGGAGGCTTCGGGGTTTCATACCGGTCTGTATTCCCTGCTGTACCTTCATCGTAACGCTGAAAATTCCCGCTTAAAACTAGCTGTGCAAAATGTGCTAAGTTTTTAATCGATGTGCCGCTAAATAAATGGCCGATAGCCACAGGGATGTCTTTAAGTGGTATGGTGCCCGGCTTGTAGCCAGTTGTTATAGAGAATCCTAAATCACAGAATCTTGGAGCCATCTGACAAAAAAACTCAAGTATGAAATGTACGATATGATCTCTAGCGAATATTTCAATTAAACCAGCATTATCTATGAATGCTTTTATCGCAACATAGTTCCGAGCACCTATGACCCCTACGGGATTGTTAAAGTTCTTCATCCATGCTACCGGACCTAGCTGAATGGCTAGCCTAACCTTATCATTGTATTCTGGCCTTAAAGAACCCATAACAAAGTAATCTGTGCTACCTTGAGAATGTCCTACGTAGAATAACTTCGATTGTCCAGTAGTTCGAAGAATGTAGTCAATTATTGCGGGTACATCAAAGTTGCCATGTTCGTCAAACGAGTAGTTCCAGTATTCTGGATCCTTATTAGGGTCAAGTTTGACATGTCTTCGAGAATAATTGTTGCCTCTGTGGTTTGCTGCCCACACGTCGTAGCAATTACTGGCTAACACGTAGCCCAGCCCAATCTTCGTTCCGGATAGTATCCACAAGTCTGCAGTATCAAATATTCCATGCATCATCATCACTGGGTACGGTTTGTCCGTTGCACTGCACTTTGGTAATATTCTAAACACAGCTAATATGTATCCATCTTCGGTGGTCACTGTATGCACTTCAGAAGGGTATTCGTACTTGGTGGTTAGTTCCGTGAAGTTCAAGTATATATCCTCGTTGAATCCCAAGGCTTTCTTGAGCGGGCGTTTCTGAGGTATGGAATATGACACGAGCTTATTCGGCCGAATCGCGGACCTTGATGTGTCGATGTGGAGCACATATAGTGTCAATATCATAAATATTAGCGTACTTTTTATGACTAAATATTGTTCCATCATTATTGTTATGTCACGGAAAGTTTAACAACGTATGTTTTCATTGTAAACCAGTATCCAGTTTTATAACATTCGATTGACCTTACAGGAAGGTCTTAAGATAACTACGGAGGCATATAAAAAAATTAAACTGTATTTATAGAGATGAGATTGATGTTTTTATAACGATAGTTTAGAATACAATGTATAAGTTCACAATGTGGATAGTTAAATTGCCCTTTTGTACTTCCTGGTTTAATGTCTGTTTATTTGCCTTTTTGCAAGAACTAAGTGATATTTAATAAAAGAATTTCGTAGTTTACATAAAGTTTCCTTTAAAAATGACCTTAAGAGTAACGAGATCTTAACAGGAAATCAAATCCAGTTCAAGTTATTTGTTATTGTATTCATATCCTTTTGGTGGCTAATTAACTATTCGCGAATAATGATTTGCAAGGTTAAGTTGCTCTTGCCGCGATCAGTCCATGGATGGGTGACCGTTCGTTACACATCGTGACGTGTGAGCACGTTAAGCCGTCGGTCCCGAGTGTCATACGAACACCTATGGCAGTCGTTACGGGTAGTCAGAAGCCCGAAAGTTTGACAACCTTAGGATATCGGTATTGACCCAGTAACTGGCCAGTAGCTTCGTGTAAAAAACAGGTAATCAGCCCCATCTGGTTAGACTAGAAGCTGACCCCAACATAGTTAGAAAACGGCTGGGCAGAACATCTATTTGCAAATTCATGGTATGATGGAGCCATCCATAAATTACGCCACAGGTTAAGGGGCGGGGGGGAGGGCGTCAAAGAAGTGTGACATTGCGTGACAATGGTTGGGAGAGGTACTAAATTTCGTGACGTCACATTTCAAAATCTAATAAATCTAAGAATGAAATGGAAATAAAATTAATTTTGGATTTGCTGTTTTAATTTAATAATTTCTAAAAGGGTCTGAGGGGTCAAAAAATCATGTAGAAAAATACTTTATGAATAAACGGATTTTCTGTGAGTGGACTACTGGCAGCGACTTTAAAACTATTAGGTAAGAAGGTTTGTTTATTTGTGCGTTTTTCACGGTCGGAGTTTGAAGTCGGAATTTAATTTATATTTTGATTGACCTTTAACATTCAATGCATTTCCATATTATATAATGAGGGTCACTGTTCGCATGATAATTTCCTGGTATTTGATCATATCATGTTTATAACGCACCGCACTTGTTATTGAAAACGCAATAAGTCTAGGAATTGCATTAAAAAAAGAAAGAAGGAAAAACATTCATTTGGCGTAAACACAGAAACACAGTCACAATTATTAAGAAAAAAAACCGGCCAAGTGAGAGTCGGACTCGCGCACTAAGGGTTCCGTACCACCACACGTCGATGAAATAACTATTTTTATTATTTGTTGTTTAATTATAGACTATGCACTACAATCATACCAAGCGTTAACGCATATGTAATACCGTTTTTCAGATAGAGAAGAAAAAAAAACTTTTTTATTTTTTTTTTAATTTTATTCATTTCTCTTAATATTTTTTTATGTTTCTTGCATTTACCTTTAGGTCCATTTCCCTTTGGGTTAACACTGTTTACTATTTTTAATTTTTAGTTTATTTGCCGTGAAAGAGGCTATAGTAACACATATTATGTGAAAATTTCAAATAGCTACATATGACGGTTATTAAGATACAGGCCTGTGACAGACAGACGGATGGACGGACTGACCTTCAAAACATAAAAAGATCATCTATCGATGCATCTATCGATGTATGTGGTCTAGTGGTTCGAGTGTCGGACTGCTGATCACGAGGTCGTGGGTTCGATTCCCACAGGACACAAATATTTATGTGATGAACATAAGTGTTTGTGTTGGTCTGGGTGTTTCTTATGTATTATAAGTATGTATTTACAAAAAAAAAAGTATATAAGTATTATATCCATTGTCTAGTACCCATAGTACAAGCTCTGCTTAGTTTGGGACTAGATGGTGCTGTGTAAAAAATGTCCCAAAAATATTTATTTATTTATTATTATTTATTTATTTATGTCAAAAGAGTACCACCAATGATAATTGTATACTGTAGTTATTAGATAGTAAACAAATAACAAGCAATATGTCATTGATGGCAAATTACAGTAGGTACAAGGTGATTCGGTCTTCTATGCTCAAAGTAATTATAGTAACTACGATATAGATAGAGGGTGTTAGCTCAGTCGTCAGGTCGCAAAAAAGGGGTTTTAGTTGCAAAAGGTCCGTCAGTCCTGAATTTTGGATATGTGTTATGTTTAGGTGTTCTGAGAAATTCATGTTTTCGACCTAGAGTGACCTTTTCACTGTTATATCGTAAACTTTTAGCTATAGAAAAAAATACTCAAGGCAGGAATTGTAGGGAATTTAATTGTCTACAAAATTGGTGTGATCTATTTTTGGCGTAAAACCCATAGTTAAGAAGTTATTTAATAAAAACTCATTTTTGGGGTCTTTAATCCAAGATAGCGGAGCGCGCTGAGGTCACTTAACGTCGAAAACGTGATTTTTTCATAAAACACTTAAACTTACCTCATATCCAAAATTCAGGACTGACGGACCTTTTGCAAGGTAAAACTACCTGGCGACTGGGCTATGTGGAGAAAATCACATTGTTGTTACACAGTTTATTGAGTTCCGTCGCGTGTATGTGAGAGCCGCAGCGGTATAGAGGAATGCAGCTGCGAATCCTGCAACCCCGGCCAAAGGTCAGGAGAAGGAACTCCGTGGATTCGATTCGATATGCATGACGAAAATGCAAAGATAAAAAAAAAACGGAGTATATACATATATCTTTCCCTATATATCTATGCTACTTGGTTTCATGTGCTCCATCTAAACCCGTGCCTTTCCACCAGAGATGTGCTATGCAGCTATGCTGCGAGAATGTAAAAGATAAACTACGAACCTATGTGACCGTTTCCACTGATGCTAAGCTATGTAGCTGTGCGATGAAGATGCGCATCTCGAGTTATGCGACGTATCAACAATAGGGAAGGCACGGGGAGCGGCGCGCATAGCTACACCACTCGCGACCATCCACAGCACGCATCCATAGCTTACATCCATAGCACGCACCCACATCACACAACCTTCTATATAAAAACGTAGCTTAGTTGAATCAGTTTCCACCAGTGCTATGCTACGTGGACCAATGAATATGATTGATGGATATCAAACGCATCCATAGCAACGTTGCATAGCACGTCTCTGGTGGAAAAGCAGCCTTAGACTCCGTCTGCGCTTACCATCATGTGCGAGGATCAAAAGAAAAAAAGATAAGGAATTTAAAAAAATGGAAAAGATTGGTAGCGATTGCCTGAACTTACAAGTTATGTAAAATAAAACATAATTAAACCTATATACCGTTTACAAGCCATCACAAGCTAACTTGGTTAGCGGTTGACATTATCACCCCACCAGGAATTCTCAAAGGTCAGAATCTATGACGTTCTGAAGTTTTTTGGTAGATCTACTAGACTAAACAGGCAATCATAATTAAATACATTCTTTGAATTTAAATCTAATCCTAAACACAGGAAAATGTCCATTGGCCCAGTTTGTATATAAATTTATAGGTATTTTTACTTTAACTATTTAAGCAGCTTATCTATAACATATAATAAATATGTAGACTAGGAAATATTTAAAAAATAAAAAACCGGGTATTTAAAGGATAACCAATAAAATCCATTTCTATATTTTTTGTAATATTTGTCTGTTTTGTTTCTGTTTGTCGGTTTGTTCGTGCACGCATCACGTAAAAAGTATTCAATCAATGCGGTTGACTTTTATTGTGCGTATCACGGAGTAATATTTGGTATTTATTTTATCGTAATCGGTTAACTCAATCAAAAGATATTAAAATTTAAAGTTATCAAGAAGTTTGTTTAAACATTGCAACACAATATTGCTTTCCGATTTCCACGCAGACGGAGTCGCGGGCACAGCTAGTATGGAATACAAACTTATCAAGTTCTTCTTCTCTCGTGTCAGCACGACCTATACGAAAATAGTTCATGCTGTGGTGAAAAGATTAGCCAGTCAGCAAGGTTGGTAGCGGGGCTGACTACCCAGGGTGCGCCGGACGTACTGAAGTATCGTCACTCGTGGAGGCTCTTTTCATGGCACACCCACGTATCAAGTGATCTAGTTCTCTGAACCCTTTTTACTCTTCACGTGTAAATGAGTAGCAGATTGAACAGATAACATGATGGAAAAATATAATTACTTCATCATCAGCCTGAAGATGTCCACTGCTGAACAAAGGCTTCCCCCTTGAAAAGGGGGGGGGGGGGGGTAATTATAATTACTTAATTCCCCCTTTTTTTTGAAGGGCCATTTATTACTAACACACGACTAGTTGCTATTCTATGAACAAGTTACATTAAGTTTTTTCAGTGACTTGGGTTTCAGCTTCATTTAGGTAACCATTTTATCCGTGACTGCCATGAGACGTGATATAGGAGGAGGTTTAACACTGAACAGAACAGACCAAAACTCACATTCCAATTAGTAACGTTACTGGTTCGGTCGCCAGGTTCGGTCGGATCCTGGCGACCTAGCCAGGCATTGCGGCGTATATTGGAATGTATGAACAGCAGTAGACGACAGACGGAAAAGAATAGAAGTAAAATGAAATAAATTATGGAACTTGGACATGTTTATGGCTGCAACAATAGTAAAATAATAAATCTTTACTGTAATACCTCTGTCTGACTATGGGACATAAAATGTGTATGTGGTTTGCAAATGGCGTTCAAAGTTGATAGTCCGGCCGGCCTTGAAATTATTGTAGGGCCGTCCTGATCAGCTCGATGAATGACAATGACGATTATTTGAATTTTATGGTTTAGGACAATACAATAGTGTGAATAATTTAAGTACCATTTGTGATCTAACTGTTCCGTGTGGTGCCGGACGTAAAGAATAGCACTACTCCATCTCTTCCCATGGGTGTCGTAAAAGGCGACTAAGGGATTCACTAGAGAATGGGCACCAGCGTTCTTGGAGTATTTTAACAACCATACTGCGATCGTCAACCCGCCTGCCAAGCGTGGCGATTATGGCAAACCCCCCCAATATGCCGGTCGATGTGACGATGCTTGGGGGAGGCCTATGTCCAGCAGTGGACGTCTTTCGGTTGAACGATGACGATGATGTGATCTAACTAAGTGCAAAAACACATTTAGCGTATCTTGGGCCGCGTATCTTGAGCAGTAATGCGCAAAACTTCTAGGCCCTATTACGTTCGGCGTAACGATGTAAAATACGCGTGGTGAGGCCGCGCAGGAGAATTTGTATGTAGCGCGATGCTTACGCGTAACGCGACGAAACATGAGCCGCGTAAGATACGCTCAATGTGTCCGCAGCCTTAGTGTCTTAACTTAGTTTATCGTAATCCACGGATTACTTACGTTCTATCGAGAAGGGAGATATTGGCCATAGTCATTCGTCATTATGCTGGAATGGCCATAGAGTTACTTTCTTCACTTCATAATCATCATCACCAGCCCGTAAGCGTCCAACGCTGATCATAGATCTCCTAATAGATCACTACAAGGAATGGTCGTTCGTGAATCTTGCCGTATACAGCGGTTTCCGAATACGAGTAATTCCTTCAAACCTCGTGATCTACTGGTGACACAGAATAAACCAGCACAAGAAATAGGAGTTTCAAATATAAAAAAAAAAAAAAAAAAACTATGTGCGTCAGTTAAGCGTCCCGAGTTAATAGCGTGAAGCGAGATCGCGCTAGTCATGTTTATGGTTAGCACACTATAACTTTTTTTTCAACTGCTTTTTTTATTTTAATTATATCAGGGGGTTCTAATACGATCACTTACCACTATCGTAAAGCAAAAAAGAAAAAATATATACCGGTCATAAATCATGGTGGTTTTAAGGAAATACATGAATTCGTAAAAGAAAAAAAAAAACGTCCTGTGTAGTCGCACTTGGCACTATAAATTGTTCTTTATTGTTGTTAGAGGTATTTGTAATCATCGCGCATAGTCATCTAAAGCAGTCGTTAAAACATTACGAGCTACTATAGATGTGATACGAAAAAATCTAAAAAAAAACTCTACTATTTGCTTTACATAATGTCAACCTTGTCTTGTCACATTATATAACACAAAGTGCCAGCAAAGTACAACAGTCGACGCGTTACATAGAAACTATTTGAATTTAAATGCACAGATTAATTATACACCATGCAAGTAGGTTTTCTGTTCGAGAGAATAATATGTTTCAATGACCGTGATGAACTCTACCATGTAGCCTTGGGCTTAGTTATAAACACATAATTAATTGCAGTACTTCCGTGTAAAGGAGTTTTTTTTTCTGGATGATGTGCAAGTTCACCTGTCATCGTAAATTATGAGAAGAGGCCCGCTTTTTTATTGCCATATTTCCCTAGTCTGTACCAATCACATGCTGGGGCCTAATTCTCCTAAAATAAATCTTGATAAATCACAACCGAACCAAGGCCGAACCGTTCATTCAGACAGTTCTCAATTTCAAAAGCTATCAAATTGTTTGACACAAAAAACAAAATCAATCATTTTGAAAGTTTTCGAAAACAAAAACTGACTGACGGTTGTGGTTCGATTGCGTTTGGCAACAATTTATTTTAGGAGAATTGGGCCTCAGGTTTTACCAGCGATCCTTTGCATCAATGAAAGCCCATTACAGTTAATTCTAATTAAAAAATTGTTGCCAAAATAAATACGAAGCGCAACCAAGCCGAAAATGTACTTAAGCACATAAATAAATTAAATAAAAATCAAACATTTTCACAGTTAAGCCTCGTATTCACTAGGAGATAAAAGTTCAGCGACGCGTGTCGCTAGAGATGTGGGGGGAAGTCGGCCAACGTCGGGTGATGTCGACTAACGTCTCCAGACATCTTGTCGCGAGACAAGCTGTCTGGCGAAATTTTCGTTGGATTGATAAAGATCTATTAGTTGCAGCACTACATCATTCGTCCACATCGTTGCGCAACACATGTCTACACTACTTGTATCCCTCAACTGAAGCTACAAGTCGACAAGGGACAAGTCGCGGGATGCTGCTAGATTTGGCGCGCAACATCGCCTGATGTTGCTTGACTTCGCGTGACATGTCTAGCGACACGTGTCGCGGGTTTGTCTTCGAATAAGAGGCTTAAATTAAAACTGACTGACAATTGTGTCAGTAGTTCACTGGCGCTTTACTTTCACTGGAGATAAATAATGGTTAAGAAAGAATTCTGGGTATTATTCAAAATAATATAAAATTGCAATATCTCGAAATCCATTGACTTTCGGTAGTACATATGAGGGGTTAAATTTGTTGCATTCTAGCCCCTATATAACATAGTGCAAAAAAATTGTCGAATTTCCAGTAACCTTGTATAATGTTCACTGTGGATATGTTACGGGTAAAGCCCGAATGGCGGTTACACCTAGGTTAACCCGGGTACAATTAGGTGCAACCAGTAGCAGTTGGGTAGAACTAGATGTAGCTTAAGTCGATGTGCGGGGCTCCTATTTCTGTCAGCAGGGTTTAAAGTAACCTAACACGAAGGGGATGACGGGGGCTTCGTTCGCTCGCTTCGCTCGCTCACTCTAGCCCCCATCATCCCCTTAATCAATCAATCATGTCCAAATGAAACGAACCTATCCGTGTCGGGGTTCCCCTTAACCACCGGTGTACGGGTGCACTTAGTTCTACCCGCTATGATGAAGGGTAAACCTAGTTCTAACCGAAGATAAGTAGGATACATCTAAGTTTAACCGCATGTAGCCGGCTGCACCTTGTTGTACCCGGGTAAACCTAGGTGTAAACGCCATGCGGCCTTTATCCATAACAGATATATATCTACAGTACATCTACAGAGGATTTTTGTTTGTGTTATCAATTACGTGTTACGGACGTCTATTGATGATGTAAAACCCTCCTTAAATAGCCGTGATAATGATTATTCGTGTTTAGTTGTTTTCTCTTTTTATAGGACAATGTCCTAAGTGACACGTATTTGTTGATACAGATTGAGCCATGACTTTAGGCCCAGCACATTACGTATACATATAACGTAATATCGACTTAAAATTCGCAATACTAGTGACGCATGAGTAGATTGAGTAATGCGTTTCCCTTAGGCGGAACTTTCGAGGAGGTACAGTTTACAAAAAAAAAAACATGGTGGTCTGTTTCGGAGTCATTTTAGCGCCCTAAGTTAAATGACCGCGCGATATCTCGTCAGTCGTGCCTGTCAGCTGTGTCGCCGTGGTTTCGTTCATTTATGCGTGGCATCAAACTGTTCTATCTCATAAAGTTTCTTTTTATGTAAAAAAAAACTTTACTTCTTTTTTTTTAGATTTTTACGATGGTTTATTTTAATAACTACTACGAATACTATTATTTACACTAATAATATTTACATAATTACAAATAAAGAAAAATATATCCTATTATAACCATAAACTAAAATAGGGAATCAAAATATTCCTCCGCATTGCTTTCTACTGGTAACCTGCCCAGAAGGCTGGCAGCATTGCCACGTTGTATGGCAATGCTAATTCTTTGACCAAAGTAGAGACCAGCCTTCGGGTCATGGGAAGTGTCGATCAGCCGCCTTGCAGCCTCTCTGTATAGAAGAAGTTGTGCACTCGGACTAAACCAAAAAAAAAACAAAACTTATTTTTTTATTAAAATATTGTGCACCTAATATTATAAGGTTACACGATTACTTACCCTTACCGAAAGAAAAAAATCTTTTTTTTTAGTTAATCTTATCCCGTGCTGCGTTAATTTATACCAGTAATAGATCATGTGGTTTTAAGGAATTACACGAATTTGTTTACATCCTGTGAACCCGAAACAAACTCAAAAGTCCAAGGTCTCTATTAAAGTCCAGACATTGTGGTATAAAACCATTCGAGTGCAACAATGTAGGGCAACGTCTGGAATGGCCTTTTGAGGAAAGAGCCATAGCAGGTTTGAGTTGACCTGTCCCAACTGACAACACGCATCGTGTAGCTCAACCTTATTTTAGGGAGCTCAATGACCCGACACATGACGCCACCGATCAGCCGGACATTTATGCAGGTCACAAAAAATACTCAAATTGCCGAACAGTTTTGTTCATATGTACTCATTATGCTCACGCGGTAAAAAGACCACTGACAAAAACGATATAGATAAATAGATCAATTACCTATGTTGGTTATCAAAATTTAAAGTATACGACACAGTTTTTTCCTCTATATTTTTTAGCTCCAATAACTCAGCAGTCACTAGAACCTTACTAAACAAAAAGGACCACCGCAACGAGTGAATAGGTGGTTGCGATAACATCGCGTTTGCAGCGCGTTATAGTTGCGTGCGACGCGCGTCAACAGCGCCTGAAAAAAACGTGGTGTGTAAGAGCCCTAAATGGAAGCCCAGACAGCTAGCGGACACGGCTAATGGCTCTAGGCGCTAAAATGCTTTACGCTATGTTTTTTTTTATATCCATTGAATCTATTGACCACGAGGTATGAAGAAATTACACGAATTTGGACAGAATCGAATTGTGTATTTATAAAATGATATCGATAAAAATTACTTCCCTTAAGGGTTCCACGGGTCAGATGACAGTGACTCTTGATACCTGATGTAATCTCTTAGTCATCCATTATGACTGGTTCGGCAAAAGATGCGGTGCCTGACCTTATTCTGGGCCGCACTGGACGTTTTTTTGTATTAATTTTGTCAAGTTCGCTTACCCGAAAACCAAAGTATTTAAACATAAAAAACATACATGTTGAATTGAGAACCTCCTTTTACAAAAGTCGGTTTAAAAGGATATACTTTAACGTTTCAATAACACAACATTTTGGTATAAAGCAATCCCATCAAAAACATTAATTTAAAAAAAGTCAAGTCTTGCGACTGTTTTGCCGTGAAAAGTTCTGAGTTCTAATGTCGAGCCAAGTCTGGCATTTCCTTTATAAAAATATTTTTTAGACTTGGCAATCACGCAGCGTGAAGATGTACTGCTGTGATGCAAAATACCTTGTCAAATTTTTAAATAAATCTTTACCACTATAAACATGTCGCGTAAGTATATCCATAGGCTGCGTGATTGCCAAGTCTGAAAAATATCTTCTGATTCAGTAAAAATAACCCGTCCATTACAGTCCCACTGCTGGGCACGAGCCTCTTCTCAGAATAAGAAGGTTTTAAGCCCTAGTCCAGCACGGTGGTCTGGTTGGTGACTACACGCAACCAAGAACTTTTTCTTTTTTTGTTTGGAGCCTTCTATAGGTATGCGGGTTTTCTCACGACATTTTCCTTCACCATTAACACAAATAACATCTAAATCTGATACAAAATTAATTCGCCTAAATAAAATATTGGCAATCATAATAATTTCGTATTCTCTTTCGGTTGAGGAGTTTATTTTTAGTGAACGTCAAGGTACCAGTGAATGAAAAATGATAGACATATTTTAAGTAAGCTGGAACATTTAACGAACACAAATTTTGATTATTAAGTCAGATAAGATACAAGATGACCGCTAATGTGTTTATAGTGTTTATCATAAGGGGTCCTACGTCATGCGCTAGTCCAAAAGTAGAAGCGCTGCTGCATTAGCCAAACGATCGAGCCTGCATTGCTTCGAGAAATATATCAATCTAAATCCTGTGCAGGGTTAATCTATACCAGTAATAGATCAAGGTTTTAAGGAATTACACGAATTCGTTTACACGCTGTATATAAAATATTTTTCCTTTGTTTGTCCCGTATGCGTTCCTATAGGTACCATTCATACGAGTGCGATACACAAATTCTGAAATAAGGGTGTTTAGCCGTCACATAAAGTGCTCTATTGACCTAGTTAAATGCGAGCTATTTTGAAGATTTGTCCAGCCATCCTGAGTCACATAACTTTGTTGAGTTGTTGTGCGCAGGCCGCGAAGGTTTCTGACAAAGAAAAAACGCGGGCGAAGCCGCGAGGGCTCAGGTAACACATTCAGTGCCGGGTGCCCTCCAGGAGGGCACCCTGTAGTCGCATTCGGAGGGCTCATTTTAAATGCAGGTTTTTCTTGAAAAATTCACCGTCATGAAACAAGCAAACACCTATTTTAAGATGTGGTAGCTATTTTTCAAGGTTTTTAACCTGATGCCAGGAACCCTCCTCGAAGGTTCACTCTTAGCGCAAACGTAATGCCGAGAACCCTCCTGGAAGGTCCACTTTCAATATGTATGGCGCGATAGCGTATGAGCTCTATGAATAGTGTGGTGGACTCGAATGTATTATATATGTATAAGTAACTAGCTTTTGCCCGCAGCTCCGCATGCGTGAAATTTTGTTAGGTGTAGTTATAAAATCAAAAAAATCTTTCATCCCGTATTTCACCTCTTACGGGTTGAATTTCCAAAAACCCTCAAACACGTGTATGTTTATTTCTCATCAAAAGCCTACATTTTTAAATCCATGCTGCTATCTTCAAAACTACCAGATTTCTCATACAAACTTTCAACACTTATTTCACCCCCTTAGGGGTTGAATTTCGAAAAATCCTTTCTTAGTGGATGCTTACGTTACAAAAGGAACCTACTGTGAAAATTTCAAGTTTCTAACCCCAGCGGTTTAGGCTGTGCGTTGATAGATCAGTCAGTCAGTCAGCTTCTCCTTTTATATATATATAAATAGATAGAGGATAGATAGATACAAGATACATAATAAAAGGGGTCTGGTCATTTAAATTCTGTATAAAAGGTAAACAAACCTTTGATTGCGAAACGTTCATTTTGCTTTAAGAATCCATTAACTATTTCATTATAAACCTGTACTGTCCCACTGCTGGGCAAAGGCCGCCCTCCGTTCCTTCCACCTGTCGCGATTCTGTGCAGCTTCATGCTAAATGTCAAGAAAGACATCCAACTCGTCCCGCCATCTTCTCCGCGTGCTGTCCGTTCTGCCGTGACCACGTCTTGCTGTTGTAGGGCTCCATTCTTGTGCTATACAGGCCTACAGCTCATTCAGTCCAATAAACAGACACATCATTAAAAAAAAAGAGTTTTCAATCGTTTAAAAATACCCATTTTTATGCGCTTCTTCAAGCAACACAATTATTTGTTCCACTAGCTACATAAATAATCTTCAAGATGAAGATTATTTATGTACCTTACCCCTTATGACCCCTTACTTGTATTCTAAAATCATTTACCAGCGGGTAAAAATAAAATAAATAATCAACATACAATGGACAGCTCATCCCTTAACACTCATCCGAAATCCGGATATAACATCGATACTTGTAGGTCAGTAACCGGCTAAGTACTCGAACTGACGACCTTTCGATGCGCGTGCGCATCTTCAAATGCCAACCGATTGAGTAATTACAAGCGTCGTGTCAGAGGAGCATTGATGTAATAGTTTACGTATTATCTCTATACACGTCCATGTTGACGTGTTTTATATACATTGAAACATTACTGATAATTTTGTTGGATGTCTTGTGTACAAAGCGAGCAATGAATGCTGAAGTGTAGTTAACGTAGGTCGTTGTACACAGTAGCTTATGTAGTAGGATCATTACGTGCTCAGTTCTGTTTGAGTTCAAGCTGACTATTGACAATTCAAAAAACATTGTTTACTTATTCAAAGTAAATGTTTGGGGCTATACGTAATACCATCTTGTAACTGACCCTCTGCGGGGCAAAGGCCTCTTAACATACAGAGAAGGAACGAGCATTGATCACCACGCTTGCTCACTACGGGTTGGCGATTTCAGACTATTAAGTCCAGGGGGCGTACTCCCTAAATCCGTCAACGAAGTTAGTCGCCCGTCCGAAAGTAGCCCGAAACGTAGGAGTAAACAAAACAAGTGTCAAGTTCAACTTTTCGGACGGGCAAAAACACATAGGTAGTAGGGACAACTGTCAAATCGTGTTGTCATTCATTCTTAGTTCGGGCCCCGAAATAATCGTGTGTCCGTAGGTGATAGGGAGTAGGAAATGCTCGTAACTAAGGCCGAAACTACGGACTTCGTGCTTAGGGAGTCGACCCCCAGGTTTGTTTCATGTTTTTCTTCACCAATGTTTTTCTGTCGTCAATGGCGTCTAAGGGTCTCCCCACATTTATCGACGCGGAATCGGCTTAAGCCACCACCACACTACTCGACTTATCTATACAAACGGCTCGTTTCGCCGTCGGCCGCCGTCGCCACGCGTCGTCCGAGCCGAGCCAATACGAATGGTATTAGTAACACCCTTATTACGTAGACATAAAGGCTTTTTTGACCGGTGTTAGTCGATTCCGCGTCGATAAATGTGGGGAGACCCTTAAACGCCAAATCCTGCGCAAGTCCGCTTCTGCAAGTTTTACGAACTGAGCAAGCAATGTACATTACCAAATGTAGCTCTTATTAACGCAAATGTAAGTCTGGGAGGTAAAAGGTTAGATCTGGTTCCCTCAACAGTTTTTTTAGGGATTTCAATAGACCCTCACCTACAATGGCCTCACATAGAGGCAACTGCGTGACAGATCTGTGTTGCTGGGGAGTTTGTTGCGCCGTTTCTTCTTCACAGCATGAACTCTAGGAAGCTGTGAAGGGCGGGCATTTATGGGGACTGACATTGACGTTCTAAAAGAACTAAATGATTCTAAATAAGTCTATTTTGAATAAATGAGTTTTGAAGCTGAAGTTTAATGCCACTTGGATTTGGCGCTATATTATAATAATAACCTTTATTTTCAAAAAGACAAATACATTTGTCCATCTCAATGAAACATAAAAAACGACATGTTTGGTGCAGTGGCTAAGCGATTGACTGCTGCGCTGCGTGTTGTGGGTTTGATTCCCGCACGGAACAAAAATTTGTATGGCCTACAGATGGTTGTTTCGGGTCTGGGCGTTTGTGTATGTGAGATTTGTGTCTGTAAACGCACCCACGATACATGAGGAATCTCAGTGTGGGGCAAAGCTTTAATAAAAAAAAAACTGCAATAAAATGAAGTACATCGCTATGCATTTATTTGTGATAAGTGAAGGTCTGTGCTTGTGCTAGTATAAACATGTGCGTTTCGATGGCGCGGCCAAGGCGATATATTACAGAAAAAACTATGCCAAGATTTTGTCAAAATTTGTAAAAGTTGATTCCCAAAACCATAAATTTATAAAAGTTATGGTTAAAAAGTTATAAAGGTTTGAACGTGGCCGCGCCATTGAAACGCGGAGAACCGCGCGGCCACACAGTTCTTTAAAACTAAGCGTTGCAGAGATACACAGCTCCTGAAATATAAATCTTATTTTTGCATAGGCTAGGTGCAAACAAATGGCTGATAAAGTCCGATCGGTCAAAAAAAAAGCGCGAGCGCAGCAACCGGGAAACTTTTTCGATATTTTCTTGAATAAGCCATAATAATGACAAACAAAACAAAAATAATGTATTAGTTCGATCAAATACACGGGTTCGTCAAAAACGTCGTACAAAACTTCGTTGTGTTCGCGGTAGAGACGCGTCCGTGAGGACGGCTGGCCGTTTGATTTCAATTGATAAAAGGAACGAAGCGAGAAGCCGAGCGAGACCGAGCGAGACAACGATGCGAAGCGTAGGTATCGGGTCTAGCCAGTTGACCGAGATCACCGAGCCCGCGCCCGCGATAAAATGTAAGTGGATTCAAACCGAACTAAACTCAAACCGGTTAGAATCGGTTTGGTAAACCGAGTTGCACATCTCTCTGCTAAAAAGGATCTCGTAATAGACCGCTTCAATGGACGGTTGTCAGGGGGTAGTGCTAGATACGTTTTATTATCGAGGCCAGAAATTTCAATAGGCGTAAGGGCGTTTGTCCACTGCCGCCGTCACCGAGAACGAGATGACGTTACCGAAGTAGCGATACATACATTCTTATGGCTGAATGTCCACCGCATGTTCGGCATCCGGGCGCTGTCATCTCGGCCGCCGAGATTGTGAGTAGTTCAGCGCTACTACTCGGGCCAAAATGCCGACAGTAAAAACACATCTGAACTTGTCCACTACACCCGAGATTGTCGGCGCCGGTGCACGCGGATTTTTGTAGCAAAACTGAATCACTTAGATCGGTCGTGGTGGAAACACGATCGCCGTTCGAAATAATCTCGTTTTTCGTTGACGGCGGTGGACAAACGTTTTAAGGCAGTGGTTCTTAACCTTATAGTCATGAGAGACCATTTGACAAAATTTGTATGGACCACCAAGTTGGTTAATTAGTTTGTACTTAATATAAAGTACCTAAACGTAAATAAATGGAGGGTGGTTCTGATTCATCTTTATATAAAACACGCATTTTAATTTTCTTTACGGTAAATTATTCACATTACAGTTACAGATTTTAATGCGATTTTTGTGATTGCATACTCTTTACTAACTTTTGAATCCTTGGTTCAGCTACTCAAAGCCAAACGCATAACGGCAGTGGCATCCAACCGATTTCGGTGCTTGTTTTTAATAATCAGAAGCGCCGAGAACCCCTGCTCACATAGATTTATACCGATGAAAATAAAGTTAGGTAACGAATAGCAATTTCCCGAAGTTTTGGTAAAGAAATTGCCTTTTGGCTTTTTGGCTAGGATGGCTCTGCGGACCACTTGGGATGCTTCCAGGGACTACCAATTAAGAACCGCTGCTCTAAGGGATACGAAAGTTATCGTCTCTTACGCCAATTAAAAAGTAAAGAAAAGATTTAGAAAAGAAAAACTGTTTTACCACCAAAATATGCCCGGTATTTATTACAGTATACCAATATGCCATTGTACTGTATGATACGAAGTCAGAAGGAAGTGCGCGTGCAACGCGACTCTGCACAATTTCGTGCGCGCGCAGCCTTCATGAATATTAAGTATCAGGTACCGTTTTATTTCAACTTATTGGGATCGCCGTGAGTTATTGCCATTGACTATAGATTCTCGGGAAATATGGCAACGCATGCCAAAGTTTGAAGGTTGATTTGAATATTTTAAATTTTTATTTATTGGCTTTATGTATATGGAATTAGGTTTATTCTACTTTAATAATATTTGTGGGATAAGAAAGAAAGAAAAGAAAAAATGTTTATTCGCACCAACATACCGCACAAAAATGAAATAAAAGTATAATGCAGTCGACACACCAAACCCGGCGACCCGCCGTCATGAGTCGTCGGCTTTTTTGTCGGCGGGTTAGTCGGCAACTTCACATCTCGTTCAAGTAGTAAAATTTTGTCGGCGGCACGAAATCAGTAACTTTTTTGGTAGTTAGTGACTGCCGCGTGTAGGAAAGTGACGTGTGTTGTGTTTCTCGAATTATTCAGCCTACATTTATCTAAACATGGATAGTGATACTGATCTAATAAAAGCGGCACAAAATTGCAAAAAAAAACACTAACGTCACTATAGCTCGAGTGTCGGCGGGAAAATGAGCGCTACGCAAGTCGCTGACATGCCGCCGACATGTTGCCACAAGTCGCCAGGCGACACGCGCGGTTACAAGTCGCCGACATGATTCTTTTGAAATAAAGCCGTCGACATCAAGCCGCCGGGCTGTGTCGGCGGGTCGGCGGCTTTGGTGTGTAGACTCCTTAAACGAAACCAGAAAGAGACTATTGGGAAAAATATGCGTCACATCCGCGCAAAACGGCCATCGCTTAGCATGGTGCTATAATGATAAAATAATGCTTAGTACCTAAATACAGGGTGTAAACGAATTCGTTTAATTCCTTAAAACCACATGATCTACTACTGGTGTAAATTGGCCCCGCACGGGATTTAGCTTGATTAAAAATAAAAAATCTAATTCTTTTTTTTCATAGTAAGTAGTCGTAAGTGGTCGTGTCTAAACCACCTTTTATGGATTCAGGAAAAAAACAGAAAAAAAAATCTGCAAAAAAATAATTTTATGTAAGCGAAACTTTCGATGACATTAATGAAAGCACAGCAACGCGGCTGGCCGGCTTTTTTTACTTGATTTACAAAAATACCCATTTACGGTTAATCTGTGATCACGTGATTTGAAGGAATTACACGAATTCGTTTACACCCTGTATTTATAACTTCTTTGTTCAACGTAAAGCTTTTAGCGTGGTGATACTTCATTAACCACTTAAACAGACAAGTAAGCAAACACAGGATGATTACAGGATTATTTTTAAAGCACGTTATATTTGTACAATGTTATTATACATTTATGCTTCTAGACCACAATTTATCATTTCGTCGTTCAAATTAAATTCAATCAAAACGCAATTTTCTCCAGGCAAGTTTACAAAACACCTGAGGTTATTCAATTGCTTAGTTAAGTAATTGAGATGGATCAGTATTACTGAATTGTTAAAACGTTTCACGAAATTCCTTTATTATCATCAACAGATGAATACTATAATTTTAGAGGTGATTGTAAGTTTAGGCGGTTATTTCGTCGTCACCCGGCGCTACCTTCCGCATACTGCACATAGCTGCGCCGGCGCAATGAGGCAAACATCGCGGTGACAACGACAAAGACTATTTTATTTATCATGTTTTGTAAAGTAGAAAAGGTAGAATGCTTCAATACTAATTGTAGCAGTAATTAAAAGATTAGTTAATGTTGTAGGTACTTTAGTAAATGTAATGATTACCCAATGAATCTGAAGTACTCAATTAACATATTCACTTTGGCATTCCAAGAAATTAAAATCAATCTTTTCAACTCATGAAATTAAGTAGTAGTAGTAACTATTTATTATGATTTGAAAAATAACCTTCTCTTAAATATACAACTATCACAGTGTACCTACTTACTACGAGTACATACATGGTCAAAGCCCATACATTTAACAGGTCCTATGAAATGTCAAAATTATTTTAAATTAGGGGCGGAGATTATGTCCCAAGTATGCAGTATGGCTACTCGGGACACAACCTCCGCCCCCTTCACCCCGCAACCCCCCGCACGATTGCTCTGCGACAATGTTCTACGTTGACCGACTGTAAGGAGTAAGATATAGGTAGACTGTGCCACTATAATGGTTAGTTCATCAGTCTTATGGGATTGTGGATGATCTAATAAAATAAAGCATCTTAACGTTTTAAAGCATTTTTATGTTTCACTTTTGCTTACAGGGTTATTGGTAAAACACTAACATCCTCTTTAGAGGTCATTGTACTCATCATTATGAACAACTTTTACTATGAGACCAAAGCAGAAATCGCGAAAAAAACAGCTGTTCCCTACATTTTGACGAGCCATGCGAACATTAATGTGGAGAACAGCTGTTCTTTTTTTTCGCGATATCTGCTTTTTTCCATTGTAAAAGTTGTTCATAATGATGAGTACAATGACCTCTAAACTATACGTAAATGCATAATACGTAATTTTAACAAAATTCACAAAAAATCTAAATCAATCGTAAATAAATACAAACGAAAAGTTTATCAACTGCCACATCTACACTTGCATAGTCGTTGCGATCGCACCGTGAAACCAGCAGGCCTTCGGGCCGGGCGCGGACGGTCGTCGACTCGCTGGTACTTACATCCTTGTCCCAAATATACATGCATATCGTATGCGTGATCTTATCGAGCGGTTATCATAATAATATATTAGGAATGGTATGAAGGAAATAGAGAGAGTACTGGATAGACCTCGGGAGTATGTGTTTATCATAAATAACTGAAACTGTTATTTGGCACTTCGGGCTAAGGCTATGTGTATATTTTTAAAGTTATTGTATTGTAGGATATCACCTTTTACAAAGTTAGTCGGAAAGGTGGTACTAATCCGCAGGCCGCTTAAAGTATCATTGATGACCAGAGATCGGAATAGGTAGAGTATATTTACCTAAACTTTGAGGAAGGAAGTAACATAGAGTGGATAATACCTCCTCTAAAATCCCGGAATAATTATAATGACGTTTTAATCCAGGGATTTAAAAATCCCGAATTATTTATTGGACTTTATTTATAGTTACAAATTATTTATATGAAGAATCATATACATTTTTTAGGGTTCCGTACTAATAGTTTTAAATTAAAGAGCTTTGTTTTACATAATTATCTATTACATACATTGTTTTATACAAGGTTAGTCAGAAAGGGGGTACTAATCCGAAAGGGTGTTAAAGTACCCATAATAGTGAGTAACTTTTGTTCTACAACTTTCCCCAAAAGTCAATAGTTTAAGAGAAATAGCTGTTCAAAGATTCCAAAAAAATACGCTAAAATCTATCTATCCTCAGATATGATCAGCTGTGTTTACATTTTAGGTCATATTTGGGGTCACGAATTAGAAGCTCCATTTTCTGAATTCGTAACTGAAGTAGGTACGAAGAATTTTTGAAAAAACTAAAATAAAAATTATTTTATAGGGAAATAAAAATTATCGAATTTTGAAATGTTAACACTTGCTTTTAAACCGTCATCAGTGATACTTTAAGTGGTCTGCGGATTAGTACCCCCTTTCCGACTAACCTTGTATAGTATGGATCCCTAAAAAAATTTATACGATTTTTCAGATCAATAAATCTGCTGATGACTGTTTTAAATCAAGTGTTAAAATTTCAAAATTCGATACTTTTTAATTCCATGGAAATTGATTTTAATTCAAAAATTCTTCATCCCTGCTTTAGTTACTTATTCAGAAAATGAAGCTTCTAATATGTGACCCCAAATATGACGTAAAATGTAAACAGCTGATCATAGCTGACGATAGATAGATTTTAGTGTTTTTTATGCAATCTTTGAACAGGTATTTCTCTTAAACTATTGACTTAGAACAAAAGTTATTTATTATTATGGGTACCATAACATCCTTTCGGATTAGTAGCCCCTTTCTGACTAACCTTGTATTTAGGCTATACTGAAAGTTTCTGGAAATTGATACCTATAGTAAAACACTTAATAATGTTAACGATTCACTGTTTTTAAAATTATTTTCCCTCATTGTACTTTTTCATTCTTTGAAACCATTGGGAAAAGTCTCATCACACCACTCTACTCACTGTCGTTTTTGAACTTCTGTTAACTCATGCAGTATCAATTTCGAAAAAAGCTTCCGAACGTTCAGGCGTAAGTGCAAAATATTTTGCAGTTGGCTCATGCCAATATTCAATGTTGTACGAATTTGCTGACATGTAATTTTTTTATCCAACTGAATTAGTTTTCGTGCAGCATCAATGTTAGTTTCTGTTGTCGCCGGCCGGCCTTCACGTGAGTCGGTTTGGAGAAGAATATGTTCACGTTCATTATACCAGAAATACACAGAACTTGCAGAGCAGACTTTATCACCAAACGCTAATTTAAGTCTTTGCCAACTTTCTTGTGACTTAAACTACAGCGAAAATAATAAAAAATCATGTACAGGGTGTGTCGTAAATAGTGGTCCAACGTTAAGGGGTCGATACGTGATATATTCAGCTATCACATACCACACTGAGTTTTTTTTGAGTGAGATTTTTTTTCGAAAAAAATACTTAACTATAAATTAAAATTACTTGCTTAGATAGCACATGTATTCAGCAGTTATAAACAAAAAACAAAATAGGAAAATAATGTATTGGGTTGAAATTACAGCTAAATTAGTAAAACGAAGAGATAATTAAAAAAAAAACTGAGACCTATGGTAAAAAATGGTTCAAATTATGGTATGTGATAGCTGAATACACGGTGTGTCGACCCCTTAACGTTGGACCACTATTTACGACACATTACATAGCAGCATTCTCTGAGTACTTTAACAACCATACTGCGATCGCTAACACGCCTACCAAGCGTTGTGATTTCGGCAAACTCCCCCTTTTGGGGGAGGCCTATGTCCAGCCGTGGACATTTTTTGACTGAATGATGATGATAACGATGATGAGAAAAAGCAAAAAAATAATTAAAAAAATAAGAAAGAACCCTATTTTCTGTTTCTTACTCATTTTAGCGCCCCGAGTTAACTGCATGTAGCGATAATGCGCTAGTCGTGCCCGCCAGTTATGTCGCCGTGCTTTTATTTACGCGTGGCATCGAAATGTAATGTCTATCATGTAAAAATACTATTTGGAAATTTTTTTTGCTTATTATTTATTGGAACCTTATTAGGTGGTTTAGTTAGTTTCATTTATCCCTACCGCAAGAAAAAAAAGATATTATTTCTTTATTTTTAATCAACCTAAATCTCGGGCGGAGTTAATCTGTACCAGTAATAGATCACGTGGTTTTAAGGAAATACACGAATTCGTTTACACCCTGTATACAAGGTTAGTTAGAAAGGGGCTACTAATCCGAAAGGGTGTTATAGTATCCATAATGATAAATAACTTTTGTTCTACAACTTTCCTTAAAAGTCGATAGTTTAAGAAAAATAGCCATTCAAAAATCTATATAAATAAAAAGAAAAGTCCTGACTGACTGATTGACTGACTCATCAACACCCAGCCCAAACCCTTGGATCTAAAAAGCTGAAATTTTGCACAGAGGTTCCCATTATAACGTAGACAAGGAATAAGGAAGGATTTTTATAAGGATGAAACTTTGTATGTAAAATCGTCACTTAACGGTTTCAAAATTTCACGCAAGCAAAGCTGCGGGCAAAAGCTAGTTTCATAAAAATACACTTCTATCGTCACGTATGATCAGCTGTGTTTATATTTTAGGTCATATTTGGGGTCACAGATTACTAGCTCATTTTTTTGAATTCGTAACTAATGAAGAATTAAAAAAAAAACTAAAATAAAAAACATTTTGCATGGAAATAAAAGTGACCGAATTTTTAAATTTTAATACTTGCTTTAAATCAGCCATCAGTGATACTTTAAGTGGCCCGCGAATTAAGTAGTACCTTACCGAGTAATCTTGTTTATAACTTGAATATTTATGTAATGCATATAATATTTGATGTACCAATCTTGACGTTTGACTAGTAATTACACTGGCTGAATCCTCTTGTAACCGAACGATTACATACTCGTACTGTAATTATTTATATTATTTCAATTTGAAATCGTATCACGCATGTTCATAACATGCAACTAAATCACACGTATCTAGATTCACCTATAAGTTTACCCATTACGATATTTCATACAATTTCTGTGCCCCTAGTGAAAAAGGGTATAAGTCCTTACATAACATAACGCCTGTTTCCCCCGAAGGGTTGGCAGAGGTGTTTAGTGCACCCTCATTTCGCCGTTATGTTTTAAGTCTCATGTAATGGGGGCGAGCCTATTGACATTAACCGGGCACAAATCCAGACTCAAGGCTGCTAATGAAAAATTACACACAGAAAAACCCAACCGAAAAATGCACGTGTGTAGACCGTAACTAATCATCATAAATATAAATTAAAAATTGTCGGTTTAAAATAAAATAGGTATTAGATGCAACTCATAAACAATAAATGGTTGAGAACAAGATTCCTAAGAAACGATATGCAACTACTGAATGAAAAAAAAACATGAATCGGGCATTTTATACATCCGTAGGTACATAGATCAATGAGAGATTTAGTCGCCGAACCTTGTGACCTAACCTTCGTTATCAGCCGAGTGTAAAACTAAAACTATTGTCTTACTATGAGAATAACAACAGTATCACGTGCAGCTATTTATTTATACTATCTGTGCCCGCGACTTCGTCTGCGTGGAAGTCTGAAAACAACATTGTGTCGCAACAACTAAACAATGTACACGACTGCACGTACTCCATTTTTTAAATCTAATTACATTTATTTCCAATAAGGTTACTTCCCATCACCCACACTCAATAGCGTGATAATTTGTACCCTATAACCTGACCTGCGCTTTAACGAATGTGATTGCCCAATTTCAACTGGGTCTGTATAATAGCTCTGGCGTGAAGCTCAAACATACAAATCAACAAACAGACAAAAATTCTAAAAACAAAATTTTTTGCTTCAGTTCATTTACTTTTCGGTTGCACTTACTTTATTGTAAAAACTTTTTTGTACAGTTTGAGCATGTTTTGATTTTATATTTTATTAATGTATAGAATAGTTAGTTGTAGGTGTTGATGAAAAGTTCATCTATAATGTTTTTGCTAATTTCGTAGTATTTTTGCTTTTTCCGTTCGACATGATAAAATTCACTTTACGGCAAAATATTCAAAACAAAACAAAAAAGTTTCCGTTCATAACCAAACATGTTCCAAATTAATTGAAAACGGTTTCTACTAGCTTACTTCACTCATTAAAAAAAAACTCTCAAAGACGGTATGTTAAAAAAAAAAAACACTTTTATCGTCTACTTACAATTTACAGAATATAATATCGTCGCCGTAGAGTGAAAACATCGGGAATGCATGTTGGTCATTTTTATTTTATCACGACGTATAGGCGTCGTCTAAAAATGTCGTGGTGGTCTGGAGGTTACAGACCCGCTTGTTAAGCACCGGGTTGCGGGTTCAAACCCAGGCATTTACCAATGTGACTTTTTCAATTTCATATGTACTTTCTTAGTTAATCTAAGACGCCACTGACATACGGTGAAGGAAAACATCGTGAGGAAACCTGGACATTAATGGTCTGAAATCGCCAACCCGCAATGAGCAAGCGTGGCGATCAATGCTCGTTCCTTCTCTGTAAGAGAAGAGGCCTTTGCCCAGCAGTGGGACAGTTACAGGCTAATATTTATTTATTTATAGGCGACGTATAGATGTATAATTATAAGAGAACCGCTCTTTGCGAAATTATTTTGAGGGCACTGAAATCAAGCTTTTATTGGGCACTAGCTGTACCCGGCATGCGTTGCAATGCACTTTTTCCTACTTACTATTATACCTACTACTACTTTACCTACTACGTACCTTCAGAAACAAAATCAAAATAGTAACAAAAAGTTAAAACCATTTTCATGCATGCGGTAAACAAATGAAGAATATGGACATACTGAGATAATTTCGTTTTATTTTTTAAATATCAATATTTTCTTTCATAAGAACCTTCTACTGACAATTACGAACACAATAAAAAAAAATAGCGAAATCGGTCCAGCCGCTCACGCGTGATGCCGTCACCAAGGGAAATAGGGATTCATTTTATATACATAGATATAAAATTCGTAATAAACATAATTGACTAGCTTTTGCCCGCGACTCGTCCGCGTGAAAGCCCACAGGAACCGTGAATGACCAAATGCATTTCCAAAGTTTTCACTCTAAAACGACGATATGTGAGCTATTGATCCTAACCTACTCAATTTTTATTACCCACCTATTATGGTATGAGCATTTCCTTTTATAAATGCAATGTTAAATTCAAGGTTCGACCATAAGCCATCGATCAGATAAATCGTGATTCATCTCGGAAAACACTTTCGCTGTCTGTCGGCAGCTGGACCGTGGACCGCTTCGTACAGAAGATCGCTTGTATTTTTTGCTTGAGTGAGCTCGAGATGTTTCATCTTAATGGGTTCCACTGTCTTCGAATATGTTTATGATTTTAACGTGAAATAAAAGAGTATGTTATTATTACGTGTAAACCACATGACTTATTTTACCGTCTAGAAAAAAAATGGTTATTATAGGTGAATGGAGTAGAAGCACATGGTATAGTTTTTAGGGTTCTGTACCCAAAGGGTAAAACGGGACCCTATTACTAAGACTCCGCTGTCCGTCCGTCCATCTGTCACCAGGCTGTATCTCATGAACCGTGATATTTAGACAGTTGAAATTTTCACAGATGATGTATTTCTGTTGCCGCTATAACAACAAATACTAAAACATAGAATAAAATAAATATTTAAGGGGGCTCCCATACAACAGACATGATTTTTTTGCCGTTTTTATAGATAATGGTACGGAACCCTTCGTGCGCGAGTCTGACTCGTAATTGGCCGGTTTTTTTTTCATTTACCTGTTTTGAAAATTTATTTACAAATAAATACTATTATTTTGAAGTAAACTTTCATACCAAACCAATAAAAACAGAAATTTTGAAATACATAAATCTATTCGAAATTCAAATTCAAATCATACACAGGTGTGTATGATTTGAATTTAGATAGTGAGTACTATCTATTGATAGATCAATATCATTCGATAAAAAGGAAAAAAAACGATTCCAAAGTCTTCTAGTCCGTTCACCTATTATCCCATATTTTTTTCAGATGGTAAAATAGTCATCCGTTTTAAATTATTTTGTCCTTTCAACGAACTAAGCATCTGAGGGATCGATTAAGGGAATCAGTTACATGTTTTATAATCACAAAAATCTAAGTTATCAAACGTTACTATAAAGTTGGTCGATAAAAATACACTAATAAATTCAATTATTTCAACACGCATAAAAGATGTTTTAGCTAATTCTGATGTCTGATCAAGACATGTATAAAATTTACCAAATAGATTTGGCAATATGGTTAAAGAAATATTATAATCGTGTCCTAATACACTCAGAATATAAAAATAATAAAACACACAAGCAATGATTACCTAACATACGTGATGATGTGTACAATGCATCAATTGTAGCTTTTACAATATACGAATATTGAATATACATTCATAATATAGACGGGCAATGATTAATTATCTCATTAATCTTTACAGTTTCCATTACAAATCTCTGGCTGCGTGAAAAGCAGCAGGCAGTGCAATCGACAAATTGAATTTTCTCAACACGATGATTGTAGTAAGTGATAATGATGTACGAATGTTAACAGTGTCGCGGGGGTGCGCGCGCACCCTGCGGGAGGGTGGCGCGCGCGCGCGGGGTCTGCGCGGGCGCCGGCGTCGCTTTTCACCGTCGCTGCGCCGCGTACGCCTACCCGATATAAAAGCCTCAACCGCCCATTCACCCGCTCGCAGTGTGTGCTTGAACGTTACAGTGTCCACTTCTCTCGTGCAAGGACTTACAGTTTAATCATGAATTCACGGTGTTTAATAGTGCTAGCAGCCGCCCTCGGCGTGGGTACGTAACATTTGAAATATTTAGGGTGCGCCCAGACCTGATCGACAGATACCTGTGTCCAGTGACGACGGAATTATCTAGATGTGTGGCTAGTCTACTCTTATGTATCGATAAAAATATAATTGGCGTAGCAACGCGAAAGCAGTTGGAAGTGTTATCGATACAGTTTCCACACTTAAGCGTTGCAACTGCGCGAGCGTAACAAGTGTTGAGAACAGATAGATTGCGGCTTGCGAAGTGGTGTAACGACAATGACTTGGCCCAGTGACACACGAACTGATCATATCAGTACTGGTTATTTATACTCGAAATTGTGTTACGGAGCTTTTTAAGTAACAGTGTACACTACACTTAAAAGCACTTCTATTGAAACTATTGCCTAAAATGTTAAGGAATTATCTAGCAATATGACATTCTGACATCTTTATAGAACAATAGAGGCTGTAACACATTGATGTAATTAATCACGTCATAATGCTACACAACTGTGTGAACTAGGTCTTATTGCGTTGTCAATCAACCCCATTTCTAGTGGCACTATTCTTTTTTATTCTACATGTCAATGACCTCATAACGTCACAATACAGAAAGCTGGAGTAGCTTAGTGTTTAGTTCGTGTTTGTTTTCAAGTAAAGGAACAAGTAGCTATCGACTGCGTTGCAGCGTGAAAGCAGTTTCTCGAGTTTTCATAATAATTGTTTATTATATCAAAACTAAGTAGTGATAGTCTAGCGGTTGAACGTTTGCCTTCCATTCACGAGGGTCTGGGTTCAATCCCGGCCCGCAACTCTGACTTTTCGAATTCGGTGAAGCAAAATATCGTGAGGAAAGATGTACACCAGAGTTGGCTCTAAAAATCTCACCAGGACAGTGGGATGGACTAAGGCCTAAACCTTCTCACTCTGAGAAGAGGCCCATGCCCAGCAGTGAGCTGATTATGATATTCAAACTAAATTTAATGATATTGTTCATATTAAAACTAAATTTAATGATATAGTTCATATTAAAACTAAATTTAATGATATTGTTCATATTAAAACTAAATTTAATGATATTGTTCATATTAAAACTAAATTTAATGATATTGTTCATATTAAAACTAAATTTATTGATATTGTTCACATTAAAACTAAATTTAATATTATTAAAAGCTTTCTTCGTTGAAGAAACTTTCACTACTTTACCGATTACTATTTAAATGCACAATAATAGATAAATTGCATTTCTATCGTCGCATAAAACATACATAAAAAGATTACACAATCCACAACAATTTCTATGCAAAGAAATTCTGTGACCTTAAGAGAAATGTCGTAATTCTTTTAACGGTATATTTATTCCATACATAGTGGTGTTGTGCAATCAAAATTGACTGATTAACATTTTTCGCAACGAACGCACCCACCGATGTTAAGTTATGACACAGATAATATATTTGTATTGACTTAAATAACCATTGGAATGAGATCAACAGTTCCCACGTGTGTCTACTACATAATTATTGAAAGTTCGTACTTAAGTCAACTTAAGTTTACATAATGAGGTAGTTCCGACGTGGTTCAGTTTGTTTGTTTACAGAATTTCTGTGGTAGCTCTTTCATAACTTATTCTGTCATGAATGTTTTATTCTCTGTGTTCCATTTGTCAGTTGTTCTTAAATCCGTATTCTTAAAAGATTCTCAGTTACTTAGTTATTTACAAATATGAAAATCCCAAGAAAAGTAATGCTTAAGACATTAAGTCCGCCTCTGTACAATTTTGTACATGAAGATTAAATAAAACCAACATTAAGTCAATTACAGAATATGAATCTCGACTTAAGATAAGATTTAAGTAGAGATTCGTATAAAAATCTTAAATCGAGATTTATATCTGAGCATCGTTTAAGAACAGTACGGGCCTTAGTATTTTTGTTACTAGAAAATGCAATAGAAGTTCATGTAGGTATAAATTATCTTCCTTCCCGTAATTTGACTGAAAATCTGGACTCCCTCAAACATGGGTAAACTCCAAACAGAATTGTGACTTATGTCCTCATTTTTGTAGTTTATTTTTTAAAGAAAACATTGTTCATAACATTACCTTTCCATCTTCCAATTTTCCAAAATAAAACCGAGTCAATTTAATGGGGGCCAGAATTTTGAACTACCTATGTGGTAGTCGTGAAAGTTTTCATAGTAATAAATCTAGTTATGATTTGTCATAGGCGTTTTACTCGTTTTCACCACACCGTGAGACGTTGCAGGCGTATGATAACAGAACTTAGTAGTGTCGACAGAAACACATCGCATTATCTACATTTATTTTCGAGATTATTCTGAAGATTCCTACGGGCGGGCTGGAGTCTTCCTGCGGCCCGTACTATGCCTATCACTGATCTACAGTATGCATTACATATGCAATTATTTATTAATAAATTATTCCGCCAATTACCGGTCACCAGCATATCCGAACATCCTTCATTTTATGGACTTCCTTATAAACTTCTATAGCACTCACTTCCGCTGGCCGAAGGAGGAAGTTGAGCGTAATGACAATATCATTTCACATTGACTTAAAGAATAATCATTCTCTTTTATAGCTGTCTAGTCCATATTTATTCTAAAACATCGTCGAATTGTGCGAATCCTTGAACGATCTTCCTCTCATAAAGTTAACCCCTACTAATATTATAAATGCGAAAGTAATTCTGTCTGTCTGTTACGCTTTCATGCCTGAACCACTGAACCGATTTTGATGAAATTTGGTACAGAGATAGTCTGGAACCTGAAGAAGGACATAGGCTACTTTTATCCCAAAAATCGTGAATTATCTACGCGATAAACGCAGGCGAAGCTGCGAGCGTCCTCTAGTTTATTATAATTGGCTATAGTACTGTGTTATCTCACAATATTTCATGAAATCGGGACGTTGGATAGGTCATGCCTTATTAAGCCATCATAATATAGTACAAAATCATTCAGTTTTGAGTAGAATCTTTTTGACTTTACCTTGTCTTCAACCTTTGACTTGTAAGTTAACGTAACTTAGACGCATCCTTCCACATTTCCGCAAGAAGACATAATTATAATAGGGAGTACAGTCTTACCTAATTTTATTAGAAAATCGATTTATGTTCTAAGTGCTCGCCAGTTTTCATGGGCGTGGTGGAACTTGTCCGGAGACTGGTTTCAAGTGATATCATTAATATAAAACTCGTGTTCTGAGGCAGGATGTTCAGTTTTCACTCAGAGGTTAGTTATGAGCCGCCAGTGGAATTCTTCATTGTTAGGATTTCTAACACGTACCCAGTTCTCACGGACAACGCGATCAATTGCGCAAGCACCGATATTTTCTGTTACTTTTTCTCTAATAGAACAATCTTGAACGATGCGTGCGTGTTTTCTAATTGATGACAAATAGTTTCAACAACAAAAAACCACCTCTTTCGTTATCGACATAGTCTATGGTTAAATTAAAACAATAAACATTCGCAATGTTTTAATAACTGTGTTACCTTAACATTGCTAAAAGTAACTTTAATGGTATTTAGCCACGCTATCAAATATTCATAATGTTATTATTGCAAGCGTGAAGGTATTTGATCATCAAGTCTCGCGGTGCGTGCACGAATTTCACGAGAGCACGGAGAAAATGTATCAGTTGCTTGAGTGCGCTTGAGTGTGCGTTAGATATTATCTGTTGTTATATTTGCTACTTTGTTTGTGGAGAGATCAAGCTGTTTTATGGTTCTACACAATCGAAGTAACACATTCTATACAGCATGACTGCCCTGCTCATAATTCTGTACAGTTTTTAATATGAAACAAACAATGAATTCGTGAAAAGTAAACAGCAAATTTTGCTAAGCAACAATGATTATTTTGTATTGAATAGCAGATTTGTTTTTCACGAATTCAGAATTTGTCCCATAGTAAAAGTTGTGAATGATGAGTAGGTGTCAGTCATGCTGTATATTTCTAAGCCAGACTATCAGCTATTCGAAACTAACTGGCCATCACACAATTAATGACATAACTGTGTAGTACTAGCTTTTGCCCGCAACTTCGCTTGCGTGAAATTTTGAACCCGTTAAGTGACGATTTTCCATACAAACTTTCATCCCCTTCTTAACTCCCTTAGGGGTTGAATTTCAAAAAATCCTTCCTTATCCTTGTCTAAATTATAAAGGGAACCTCTGTGCAAAATTTCAGCTTTCTAGGTCCAAGGGTTTGGGCTGGGCGTTGATGAGTCAGTCAATCAGTCAGTCAGGACTTTTCTTTTTATTTGTATAGATGACCATAGTATTCCGGCAAGTTTTACACGACGAACAAACGGACAATCAGAAAAATAATCAAGTATCTGCCGTTTCGGCTTCTATAAATAGCCTGACATTGAATATCGCTGAGTCGACTTTAAATTACGCGGTACCGTAAAAGATTCATATTTCCAGCGACAGTGCTCAGATTTATTAAAGAACCGCCGCCAGCAATGCTTAAGTGAAGTAGAAAATATAATGAGGAGCTAGCAATAACGACAGCTTTCATTTGTAATCTTTTGTCCGTGTCACCCTGGAGTGTTATTTCAAAAACAATTTATGGAAAAGTTATTTTGAATAGACAGAAGATTATAATATGAATACATAATGTCGTGGTGGCACGGGGGTTACAGAACTGCTTGTTAAGCATCGGGTTGCAGGATTAATCCCAGGCATGTACCAATTTTCAATGTCATATGTACTTTCTGTCATTATTTCCTTTCTTAGTTAATCTAAGACGCCACTGATGATGATGAAAACATCGTCAGGAAACCTGGAATTTAACCCCCTTATTACAAAAGATGATTTAAATCAAGACCAAGGTAAACCCAGATTTAAAATATACCCATCGTTTTCTTTTATCATATAACAAAAAGAGACGGGGCTATTTTAAAACCTAGGTTTTTCTTAGACCATCTTTTGTAATAAGGGGGTTATGGTCTCAAATCGCCAACTTGCAGAGCAAGCGTAGTGATCAATGCTCGTTCCTTCTCCATATGAGAAGAGGCCTTTGCCCTACGGTGAAACAGTTACAGGCTAATATTATATTGTATTATCATTCAGAAGATTTCCTAAACTGCCATTTTCGTAACGTCTTTGTTAAAAAAAAAACAGTAAACGAACTAACAAATAAATTCGTATTAGAGAGAAAATATACTGCAGTTTTTGCTGCATTTCGCAGTAAAATTACGAGAATTTGTTCAACAGTTATAAAATTGACCGTCAATTTGATCGTGCCTTGCGTGTTCAGTAAAATGTCCACATTAAATCTAATTGGATAATAAGGTTACTCTCTCTGATACAATGCAATAATTAAGGTGTAATTGAGTAATCTATTACGTTATGAAATATATTAATTTGTTCGGTAAATTGCTTAACGATAGTAATTGCCGAGCCATTGAACTGGCGTGATGGTATTTTAATCGGATATAATCGTTGAACAAATTGTTCATGTAGGTAGATGCATTAATGCTAGTCCAAACTTTTTTTTTATTGCGTTTCTTCTCCTTTTCTGCCAGCGTCCAGTCTTAAAACATCTACAGTGAAGGGTTGTTTTTTTTTTTTACAAACTTTTATGCTTTTTTGAAACCAAAATTTGAGTTCACTTCGCTTTGATGAAGTTCCTAAAGGCTTTCTTTCTTTCTCTCGTGTCAGTACGAGCTATACGAAAATAGTTCAGGCTGTGGTGAAAAGATTAGCCAGTCAGCAAGGTTGGTAGCGGGGCTGACTGCCTAGGGTGCGCCGGACGTACTTAAGTATCGTCACTCGTGGAGGCTAAAGGCTTTACATATTGTTAGATTTCCCATAGCATATCCATTTAATAACAATTGTTCACTTCAAATTACAACCCACAACTGTCAAGATAATGCTAAGGTTATATCACAAAATAAAGTCAAAGTTAATCAAGAGGTCGTCTGACCGGAAATCCACGAAATAATTAAAGATCTTGCACCTAAACAATGCACCGGAAGCCGTGTTCTTAGACAAAAATACACCGTCGACAATGATATCTCACGGCTGAGCGTTTAATTGAACAATGCATTGCATCCTGTGTGTTCCCATCCTAAGACACAATGACTTGCGATTCTTGTAAAAAAATTAAAGTTTCCTTCACTTTGTTAAAGATATGCCTTGACAAAAATATTAAGATGGATTATTAATCTTTTAATCATTTTTGTATAGGTACTTCAATTTTGAGTAATATTACTATGATAAAAATATATATAAAAATAGTAGCCTACTGGAATAGGGTCCAAGCTACCGATGGACAGGCCGAATAAATACATGTGTCTAAATTGTTGTTACAAACACTGTGTGATTAGACTGTCTTGATCGTCTTAGCCAATAATGGTTACATTATTTATTTCCAAACAGAGCATAAACACTTAGGAGCAATGATTCTGGACCACCAACATAAACCTTTATATCTCTAAAACTGACAATGATAGCTTATTCAAATAAAAAGTATTTTATAGACTATTTAATGCTATTTAAATAAAATTAATAAAACTTCTTAGTCTATGTAATACTCTTTATTTAAATAAGCTATCATTCTTAGCTTCCGAGATTTTAAAGTTTATGTTGGTGACCCGGATTCATTACTTCCGAGTTTATTATGCAAAGCTTAGAGGTTTGCTTCATTATTGGAAAAAAAGTCGTAATTTCAACCAATAACGCTCTGTAAGTCATAGGAATCGGCCATAAGTCGGATAACCTACGCTGCAGAGTACCTGGCTAGTGTAGCTACAAGCCGGTGATTGTCTGTCCTTCGAGCGACGATATAAATAACCTCTCGTTGGCCCTACGCATTGTGCTGTTGTTTTTTTTTATCATCCATCGTTTTCTGATCACCATGCCTTGTTTTCGTGACCATTTTCGGCCAAAAGGACCTCGAAATGAAAAAGGGATAATTAAAAATCAGCAGGTGTTATTTCTTCGAATTGTTTCCTGATATTCGATACAGTAAAGCTTTTAAACACTGGTTCTTTGAGAATATTAAATTGTGGTTAAATACCTATATGGAATGTTGAGCGATCATTTAAATATGTTTACCGATATTAAAGGAATATGTTCTAAGGACTGCCTTATTGGTCTAGTGGATGCAAGCGCGACTGCTGAGCGTAATGTCCTGGGTTCGATACTCGGGTCGGGTAAAATGTTATTGGGTTTTTCCGTGTGGAAATTCTCAGTAGCAGCCCGGAGTCTCGATTTGTACCCGGTTGATGGCAATAGGCTCTGCCCAACCCTTCGGGGAATACAGGCGTGATGTTATGTTTTTAGATGCGCAGTTTGCTAACTTTTACACATTTATTAGCTTTAACAGTAATTTATAATAATTAATTAGCCCGGGATGCTAATAATTATGCAAGCGACACTAAAATGTTGCTTTAATAACTCTACCCTTTAGATGTGCAAGAGTGGTGCGAAATAGAATTAGTGGTTACGTAACGATTACGCGACGACACCTGCGCACGCACAGCCTCTTAAGTATGATGTGAATTTGTATTGCTCATTAATTTGTTATAGGCCGGGGTAGCTAAACTTCACGCATTGTAATCTGTTAATTAAATAAAACAATTAACTATGACGTGGGCAATAACTAAGAGAAAGGTATACTTGAAGTGATTTCAAAGATTCTAAAAATCGACTTCAGTATTGCTAGACAGAGAAATTAATTTAATCATCAAATTACTTACCAAAAAATACAATACATTGTTATGAAATCATTCAGATTACATAAAGAGATAACATTTCCTATTTTAATCGATTTAAATAAACAATAATTATTCGAATAATACCCACGAATTAAAAACAATTCTCTTTATTATTTTATACATAATTACAGCTTTTATTAAAATACTCCTATTAAACAATTATGTTCGTAAGCACTCGTGAGCTTACGAACTTTCACCGGCCGACAATGGCCGTTGTCTAATGACGTATTACGTCAGATTAGACCACTCAAGCGCCAGTAGTAATGTTTCATATTTAGAACATTAAGAGCGCTACTCTTTTAAAAGTAGAACGTTTTATTTTTTAAGGTTGATGCACTGTTTTTTTGTCTGTAGCATTTTTTAAGTTACTGTCTAGTTTTTTTATTTAATTATTTTAGATCAACTTGAAATGTATTTAAGTGATACATCGATTGAGGTACACAAAGAAAGAAACTTCAGGAACCTTTTAATCTAAGGTGACATTGCCTGTTTCGTTAGTTCTTTAATTTCGAACATCCCATATGAAAATGAGACATTTAAAAACATGCAAATAAAGATGAGCTTAATTTATGTGATAAATTCAACGACCCACATGATAAAGGTCAGGCGTGAGCGAGATTACTCAACTGCCGGCGCGAGCGCATCGTCTTAACGAAATCGAAAGTTCCGCCCACTTCTCGTCGGTAGGTCAATTTTTGAGGCTTGCACTGTGTTACTTAATGTATTACACGACCTTTGTCATAATACAGTGTAATGTTTATGTAATGTACACATGGGATTATTATACAATAGGTGTAATTTGCAGCTATTAATTTCTCTTCGCTTGTCTATTGCCATTTCTTGTTCTCATATGTTATTAGGCGTACATATGTACATTGTTTGCAACACAATGCATGGTTCATGAATATAAAAATTAACTGAGGGAAAGCTTGGCTATTTGTTAATTGTAGGTTTGAGAACATAGGCGGACACCCATTTAATTTATTTTTAATTGCGTAGTCAAGTCATTTTGTTAACGTCAAAAGGTGTATAATAACAATATCTTATAGTGTTACTTTCTTTGGAATGACAGGGTTGCCTCTTCCTTAAAAGGAAAGTAACTACCTTCTTTTAAAAGAACTTTTTCATTGAGTTTGGTCGGTCAGTCGAGCCATTATTTGTTCTTCTGTAACAAAAGTAAGAAGCAGGTGTAAAACAAGCAAAAATCACAAGATTACAAAACAAACAGCCAGCAGTAATGTTACATAATACGTTATGACAAGGCAGCATCGGGCAGATCAATAATTATGTCATGCGCATGCGAGGGCTCCGGTGTCGCCCGGGCATTGCGCAACCTGCCCGGTTCACTGCACACGTGGCCCGGTTCACTGTTCATACGTCATTATTACATGAAGGAATTTGTATAAGACTTGTTCGAATTTCAAAATGTTTTGACCTTGATTTACAAAATATGTAATCACGTTTTTTGAATTTGGAACACCTCTACCTGAGTATAGATAGATTCACTCATTTTTGCGTGTGGTGTTATGTGTGTTTGTTTGTACAGACATAGTGACTTTGTGTGTATGTGTGTGTTAGACACACACACAAGCCACAAAAATACACAAGTCCTGTCACAAAAAAGCAAAACTACAACAAGCTTACGCACACATGGCGTCGCGCTCTCAAATGATTGATCTATCTATAAAATGTTATCTTGCCCTCAAACAATGTGTGAAATCCACTTAGTTCCAACACAATAAATGTACTAATGTTTGACATGTGTAATCGGCACCTCATTTCTGCGATGTTCACTCGGTCTACAAACTTAATGAGCGATTAAAACCCCAGTCATCTGCCAATTAGCGGATGTAATTGGCGTAAAACAAGCCTAATACGACCCGAAGAGCGGTGATCCGAATTTTCAATTATATCGAAATCGCTCTACATTTGTGCTACATTGCTTATTAGTTCGGCCGCCGAGGAATGTCAGGCACGCGCGACTTGTTCACCTCGATATCAACGTTTGATTTTAATAAGAAAAGTTGTTTGCACTGCGAACACTTATGCAGATGAGTACAACCTAGCTTTTTAGTAGAAACAATTTAAATCAAGGTTAAAATTTTAATGTAAAAAAAAACAGCTTCAATCGACACATCGAGCGATGTACAGTAGCTACTTTTACAAATAACACCGTTGCCAATCGATATAAATTGTAACTTTGGTAACACTCGATGCTTATCGATAACGACTCGATTACTTCTGGTAATAATAGACTAAAGTGTAGTCACTTATAGCTACTAGAGCAGGGCAACCTAAAATTCGATGCGATCGTAGTGATTGCATATCGCATACGTATTGTTTCAATCACGATGCGTGTTTAAACGTTTTGAAATTATACGAATCACTGTACGATTGAATAACCAAGGGTTTCGGAATTCATATATGAAAGAATTTTGTGAAGATTATTTATTTTCCCTTAATCGATCTTAGAAGAACAACTATTATTATTCCTGTTTTAGATCTATCCTTAATTCTAAATCCTTACTAATATTATAAATGCGAAAGTAACTCTATCTGTCTGTCTGTTACCTCATTACGATTAAACTACTGAACCGATTTTGATTAAACTTAGTACAGAGATAGTCTGGAACTTGAAGAAGGACTCCTCGCTAACTGTCGTAACTAACAATTGATAATTTTTCAGAGACATTCTCAGAGAGTGACGTCTCTGCTTCAAACGAATAGAAATAAATAAATAGATACCTTACGGCTTTAGGATAACTACTAACTTAAAAGAGGAAGCCAAGAGCAATATAAAAAAGTTATTAATTCATTAAAATAAAGCCACAGCTAACGCAACGCAACTATTGAAAAATTATCAATTGCTAGTTACGACAGTTAGCGGGGAGGGTGACGACGTGGGAGACGCCGCGAGCGACCTCTAGTTCTAAATAATTATATTATACCAAACCAGTCTAGAAAGTTGTCAAAGACATTTCTAAGCTTACAACTAGACATTCGTGCCAGTCCCTATAGAATTTATTGTGCTAATGCACTTGCAAATCGTCGAAGACTCGAGAGACAGTAAAGTGTTGCAAAACTGCCCGGATGAGGGCTTTCTTCTCGCAAATGTCAACCGGTACAGGTGACACACATGTTGTGACATAATGTGATATAACTCCGGTACGGGGAAGCGCCCGCGCCGGTACGCAAACAAGGTGTCAACGCTGTAAAGATGAATTACGTATACATACTTGACTCCTAAAGCAATTTAAACCGCATTCAGACATAAAGAAACATCAACGAATTAGATTTCATATATAATGTTCAATTAGCAACATAATGTTTCCGCGTCCAAAAACGAAAGCTAAAACTGCGTTTTGCAACTGACATCTTGTAATAGCTATATTTGCTAACAGAGATTACCCAAAATGGGATTACCTCATGACGTATCAACTAACAAAGATAACACGTGCTAAACAGTGTAACAGGCTTTCGTGTAGAGTAGCTTTGCGTAGTAGTTACCTCATTAGGGCCTGTTGCGTTCCGCGGAGAAAGAGCGGCCCTGCCCGATACTGTGTTTCGAAACTGTTCGCGCACCATAAGCGTTGTTTAGCAAATCCCTTGGTTATTTTGTAATTTCATTAAAATTCAAACCTTGTGATGCGTCGTTACCTCACCACTGTTGCCAATATTGGCATTTTGACAAACATTATACATATATTCAGTTTAGAAATAGAGTCCAAGGTGTTTTGTCATTATGCAAAGTATTAAGTATTCGTAACTGGTCGTACAAAACGATAACAGCTCCACTACACGAGCAAATGTTTCAACAACATGTATAAAATGTATTAGTCCCATTGGTAATGGATTCTTCAACAATTTCTAACCTAAAATTGTCTTTGCAGCGGTCGGCCAGGAGACCTTCAAATGCCCGGATGACTTCGGCTTCTACCCTCACCACATCTCTTGCGACAAGTACTGGAAGTGTGACAATGGTGCTGCTGAACTTAAGACTTGCGGTAACGGTCTTGCCTTCGACGCTACTGACTCCAAATACCTGACTGAGAACTGCGACTACCTCCACAACGTTGAGTGCGGCGACAGGACACAGCTTGGTAAGAAATGCAATTTCTTTTTCTGAAAGTAGCCTATAGAAAGCTTGAAGACATTTAAGCAATACAATGAATGGATAAAGTAAGAATAACAAAACAATAGAGCAAAAAGTACCATCTGATTTTACTTTTCTTGTCACGATGTCTATCATCGATTCAATAATTTATTGCATAAAATCGAAAGGTAGATGGCAACATGTTTTCTTGGTAACAGTAGACCAAGCGGTCAAGGTCAAAGATTTTACATAATCATACATATGTCATAAGGATAATTTTATTCGGAATATCAATTCAACCAGGATGTGGTAAAGGTCACTACTAGGCCGATTGACACCGTGAAGACATTGTGTTATTTATACACAGATTATGTATAATATTATACATATCACCTAATATTTTAACATGTTATGCAAATCTATCTATATAAATACCGTATCTTGTCTGCTTACCTTGAACTAGAACCACTTCGTAAAATTGTAATTTTATTACTGCCAAATCAAGTAGGTAGATTTTTTGCCGAGATCTTTGATGGATTTTTTATGGAAATGAAGATTGAGAGCTTTTTGCTGTTTAGTGATTGATAGCCAATTATCCTCAAAATGGAGTGACATTTCGGAGAACCGTTAATGGTTTTGTGCAGGGTTTTTTACATTAGCTATTATTTATGAGTCCTTGCAGAAAACATTAATGTATCAAAACAAGGAGTTCTGGTCCTGTTTCAAACTAATTTTAGAGTCGCTTTCCGCTTGTTTATAATCTTTTTCTTGTTTGATCTCGTCAATGTTTTCTTTTGTTCCACAGAGCCTCCGGTCGGAACCCCTCACTGCGAGCGTCTGTACGGTATCTTCCCTGATGCAGCCAAATGCGACGTCTTCTGGAACTGTTGGAACGGCGAGGCTTCCCGCTACCAGTGCAGTCCCGGACTCGCCTACGACAGGGAATCCCGCGTGTGCATGTGGGCTGACCAGGTCCCTGAATGCAGGAACGAGGGTACGTAACATTAGAATACCTATTCCAGTAATTGATCTATACAGCACCCTTATTTATTTGTGGTTGAACTGCTGTCGATCTGTGGTTTATGTAAATGACAGTAAGCAACCGCAGATCTTCAATCCTTGAAAATGTAATTCAAGCTCAAGAATCATTTACAGTGTTGTTGCAAAGTTATATCTATAATAGTCATGCAATCTGATCACACTATCAGACTGGTTCGATTTATATTAAAACGTGACAACAATAATCTAATACTGACTACTGTATCACAAGTACATGATATCAACTTTGTGCACATACTATTCCAGTGAACTTATTTCAACTTGATCACTACTGTCACTGCTGCATTTCGGTTTCGCCTTCCGCACTCTCGCTCACGTAACCTTCTTTGGTGTTTCCCAGAAGTAGCGAACGGTTTCTCTTGCCCCGCTCCCGGTGAGGTGTCAAACGCTGGCTCCTTCAGCCGTCACGCCCACCCCGAGGACTGCCGTAAATACTACATCTGTTTGGAGGGAGTTGCCCGCGAGTACGGATGCCCCATCGGCACCGTGTTCAAGATCGGTGATGCTGACGGTACCGGCAACTGCGAAGACCCCGAAGATGTTCCCGGATGGTGAGTTACCTTTATAAAATCTCGTGTACATATTGTAAACACCACACATACATTATATAGGACATGCGCATTTTAACATCAATAAACTTACAGTTGAAGTCCTTGATTCACGATTCTTGGAACTTTTGATATTAATAAATGCACGTTTGATTGCGGATGTCCTATACACACCGTTCAAGTAAAGCTATTATGTCAGGCAGCTTGAACGCACTATAGGACTCTTCTACTCACTGGTTGAATACTGGTTCTGTGGTGTTACCAGCGTCTTTGGTACATTAACATCTGGTACCTAGCCTAATAATGTGACACCAAGAAAGTATTCTCATCATCATAAAATTCTTGGACAAAATAACTAATATTGAATGGGTTCCTAAACATTAATCTGGTATAACGATACTCTTGGTGTCCCAAAACCTTAAGACCCTGTAACCACTTCCACACAACCAATGTCGTCCTTGTGACTAACAAATTCTTCTTGCACATAAAATAATGAAACAATATCAACACAGATCGGTTGCACTTCGTGTTGCCTCAGCTTTATTATACACGAATCGATCAGCATTGTACAGATGTCGTTGTGTAGGTAGACATAGGTGGATACGTAGTAAGCTCGCCCACCTGAATAGCTAGCCGCAGCTATGCGGTCCGGAGCCTTGCACGCTTGCGACATTTAGGACACTTCGAAATTAACATGACTTAGAGCAAAATAGTGCGCTCACAGTCGTGTCATGCGCAGACGACCGTGGTCAATGCCGACCGGTACATAACGGAGTATGTATGGTAATGACCGTTGTTTCACACAGACATATCGTATTGACCGTAACTGTCCAAGTATGACACAAAGGTTGAATTATCAATGCCTTTCATTAAAAAGAGGAAATGTTCAAAAGAATGCCGGTGACTGGCGCAGACATGTAATTATGAAATAGTTATGAGGTTTTTTATAGTCTCGGCGCTCGTACGCAGTAACTTATCATTTATGAAAGTATCTAGTTTGCGCTTGAGTATTTTATTCTGCGCAGTTTCTACAAGAACTTATATTTATTTTATCTTTGAACTGAACTGTTGTTTTATTGAAACAATGAGAGAACTTTCAAATGTTTATATCCGGTTCACGGTCTGTGTACGTTGAACAATCGCAAGCAGATCGATACTAAGATGCGACTGCGCCGGTCACGATGTAACAACATTAACTGAAGGTCGTAGAACCAGTTGTTTTCGAAAAGTTTTTGCGAGAGCTCCGGACCACATAATTGTCAGTCCAGAAAAACAAACGTTAGATAACTTTAGTTGGAAAAGCGAGCGGATATTATTCTAGTTGCCGTTTCAAGGCGGTTCACTCTTTAACGCCGACTGTGTACAACATTACATTACACAATTCTCGCAGCCAGTTACCACTCGTATAGTAAAAGTTGCTAGAAATTGAGATAGCCATTTATGTTAACTCACTCGTCGCTGATAGGCAATAAGACATAGTGTTAAGGATAGCTGGTAGACGACGTGGGTAGTAAGGTTCGCGTACATTTTCAGCGAGGACTACTACGGTGATCTGGATCTGAAGACGATCCGCAAGAGCGAGCTGCTCGCCGGCCTCCAGCAAGACGGCCAGACCCGCAACACGCCCAAGCAGCTCAAACCCCGCCCCCAAAAGGAGAACAATTAAATACAATTCCCCACCCCATAACCTTTTAATACTCACATAGTTTACTATAAACCAATACTCTTCGCGCACTACGAGCAACCTGTACAATCTGACAATTCTGGCTGAATAACAGATACATTAGCTTTGTAAAAAAAAAGAAAAACGTTGCTCATGGTGTGTGGAGATCGTGTTCCAGGTTCAAAAATATTCGAATGTTTAGTGAGTGAGCTACAGTTGATATGTATCACTTCTAGTTGCCAAATACTTCTCGTTGTAGCTTCTTCGAACAGTTTCATTGAGGCACGTTAGGAAATTAGTAAAACCATACAGCGATAGATATATTTATTATTTTACATTATATCTTAGTATTTATAGAGTCCTTTCAACATTATTATATCGAAACCAGTTATCCCAGCCTGTATAAAGTTTGCACCATAAACAACTTGGGCCTCTAAGGGAGTTGTTTTGCATTTATGACAACGTAGTTCTGTTTAAAATCCATGAGGACATCGATATACCATTGTATCCGTTAAAATACCATGACCTTGTAAATATATTATTGTACTGAATTATCTCGCTGCGACTGAGTGTTGTTGTTTGATAGAAACTGTAATACTTAAGTTTTATTTTTAGTGATAAAATAAACAAAAATTTATAAAAATTAACTTCTGTTGTATTAATTTCCTATGTGTAGTTATGCACTGTAGCACCGTTTTTCTAACATTTTCCACCACACTGTTTTCTATTTCATTAATTCACTTTCTAATAACATTAATATTTTCTTGGTTCTTTTAGTAATTTTCTTCTGTCTAATAATTTTTATTACTGACTGTAACAGCCAACCGTCACCCTACTTGGGATTCCAGGTACGTTAATTCTTCTTTAACGTTGAAACCAATGCATTTTAAGGTGTACTCTTCTGTAAGTAAAATCTTTGTTCAAATTACATTAGAAATCATAATTCTAAGTGTGGAGTAAACATGACCGTTTATCAATGCAAATCAATAAAAGCTGATTTAGAAGTACCTATTGAATATTATCTATCTAGTATTTCGTCTAAACTCTTCATTAATGTAGACATTTTATGTCAATATTGTAAATAATGTTCGCTCAACATCCTTGTACAGACTTCCAGAATTTAAACATATAAAAGCAATTGTAAAATTTAAAATGCAGACGATACTAAAGGTAAATAATATTCGAGTACTCAATTCCTAGGTGTCGTAAAAGGTGATTGAAGAATTATATCCGGTGGATGAGTAACAACCACAATTAAACTAATAACATCTATTGCGATAGCATCTACTCATGATTTCAATCATGGTAGTGAAGTTCCTCCTATGAAACTATAAAAAAACTATCAAGATGAAAGAACTGATGAATGCACAAAAGTTCCTTGATTCATAGTTGACCCTGCCAATAATATGCATAAATGTTAAAACTAAGAAGAAGATTTTAAACTATATCATAATATATCAAAATAAAATGAAACGATTACAGTTGATTCATACTATCATAATATTACAGCGAGGATTACTACGGTGACGTCGACCTGAAAGCATTGAAGAAATTGGGATTCTGAATGTCAAGGAGCGGCTCGAAGGACAGACTGAAGCTAAACCCGTTCCATTTGATATAAACGTACGAATGGCCTCTTCAGAATCATATGTTATTGTTAGGGTACCTATGTACTGTAAGCGTGACGTTATATCGACTGTAAACCATCCATCACGATGGTTGACATTCGATAAATTATAATCCGATTCTCCTAAAAAGGCGGTTTTGTGTGAAGATGATATGTTTTAATCTTTACAAGTGTTTCTAGTGATTCATTAAAGGTTTTGTCTGTCTGAAGAGGCGCTCGAGTATCTCTAAGCCATGGACTTCGTAGTGAATCGAACCCACAATATTTTGGTCTGTTTTTGTGTCTAAAACAATTGTTGCCAAATTTGGAAATCTTCAAAAACCTTGACATGGTACCAACACAATGTGCTGGTGCTGTGTCGAAATATATGTTGTTCTTAGTCATAAAACTTATGTAAGTTAAGTTTAGCAAACTTATATTTTAATATTTTTGTAAATAAATAATATTTTATACAAGTTCTGTTTCATTTCAATCACGATTCTAATCTTTCTTTTAATAACCAATCACTAGCCAATTATTTTGAATATGACCTTTAAATAGACAAGGAAAAAAAATTAAAGAAACGATTGATTAGGTTCAGTTTATTAAGTAATTAATTTCAATAAATTAAAATGCATTTTGCTGATAGAGTATGCATTAAACTTAAATAAGATATTCATATTACTAGGCGGACACTTGCAGCCAAACTAGATTTACGACCAATTAATTTCTCAATTCAACTTTTTGATTTGTATTTGGACAAGGTTTGTTAGTGTTACAACATTTTTGTTACAAGTGTGTCTACATTACACGCCCTATTTTAGCTCAATTTAGCCAAGTATGATAACTTTATAGTCTATTTTAGAAGAAATGATTCGCCAGTAGAGGTAGCAAAAGCCTTAACATAGAAAATTATAAACAACTTGAACTCAGACATCTAAGCTACTTTGGCGATGTTCCCGAGCTGCAACTGGCGAATTGCATCCTGACGAGACATGGCTATGTGTGTAGAGGTCCAACCTGGAAACCAATGATGTGGATTAAGTACCTTCAATATGTGATGTCGAGGAACTTTATAGGCAGAATGTTCTCGGGTAACCTAATGATAATAATAAGTGAGTCGTTGAATCAATTTTATACTAATCAATCAAGTTGAATCAACTCAGCCAATCCCAGTCTACTGTTAAACAAAAACCTCCCACAAGTTGCACCACCTTCAATATTTTTATGTATTTATTCTTCTTTTAATAAAAACTTATTTACTAATTAATTTATGATGAAACCTAAAAATAGAACACGTTAGTTTCCCAAAACGTAAGTGACACACATTTAAATAACATTTCCTTCCATTGTAAATACTCTAATTACTCAATGCAGTAAGCTGTGAAATCTAAGTTATGACCGTTTTAATTAGTGATTTCGGCAACGGTTGAGAATGCGTTAATTAACATGTATCCATTCGTACAGCTATTAATGGTCATAAAACTATAGTTACAGTTGAGAAAATAGCAGAGGCAAATTTTAATGGTATCGATTGTACAATGTTGAAAAATACTGGAGCAGTTAAGTAATTGATTAGTTTAATTTAAAAAAATGTCTAATAAGGATTAGACAAATGTAGAAAAGGCCTACATCAAAATATACTACTTACTTTGGGTATTAACTATAGAGTTTTCCGAGAACACTGTCTTGATTTCACCAGGCTTCAGAATAGAAGCAGGTGCAGCTACTACTATAGGTGACGCTGGTTGTACTAAAGTTGCTGTTGGTGCTATAAATGCGGATGGAGCAGAAGAACTCGATGGAGTAATAGGAGCGGATGGGGCTTGAGGGGCAGATGACACCGGTGGGGAAGAAGTGGGTGCAGCAGGTTGAACTGATGTTGACTGAGGCGCAAAGACTTCGGTGTTGATAGCAGTTGACGAGCAGTCTACGCGAGTTGGGTAATCGCAGACACCTAGTTGCTGAAATCATGGAAAAGGTTAAATGAAAATATGGCTTACAATCTCAGTAAAATTTAGGGAGAGGGAAATTAAGGAACATCTAGTTTATTGCGAAGTTAATCCAGAGTGATTATGCTGTATGATTGACAGAAGCTACTAAAGTTTTTCCAATGAGAATAAACCTTTATTATTATTACAGAAATTACTATAAAAAGCTTATTATGAAGACTTGCGTATACACTCAATAAAAATACTATAAAACCATGTTTAGCTGGTGACATTGCCTTAAGTAACTACATTTTGAAATACCTGCATCAGAAATGCAAAATGAGTCACTATAGTAGTCACCTCTTTAGTGCGTACACGTTGAGTAAAACGAGAAGACTTTTATATGATTTATAACACAGATAATGATGTGCATGGGATCCAAAACCAGCGTATTTGGTTGACCTCTTCATATAAATTGTGTTCTGTATTTTTATTTCGAAAATAAGGTGTCTAAATAAGCCTATTTTTATATTGGCCTCGATTTTAAACAAAGAAGTTTTGGAAATATTTATCAATTTTTACTTTGGAGATTGAGCCCCATACTTATCACCATTACCTTCCTATTGTGCTGAAAAGAGATTAACGTGGAGCTACAAACTGTGTCAAAGTATTTGTAACGCTGTAAAAGATATCGTGGGCTCTAATAAGCTATGTAAGGATTTAAATTTGTAACTAATCGGGTCTGCAGCAGCATCCGCTGTGGGCTGATGAGGTCGTGGGTGTACTTCTAAGGAATATAATCTTCCGTTTGCGAAATTATTGGGTTTTAGTCTAAACACCTATATCCTTGAATGATTGTAAAAAATCACGTAATCTAAAAATTACAATCTCGAACTTTCATTTTATACATTTTTCTTCGCGTGAACGATCTTGTCTTAAAGGGGTAAAATATTGAAGCTATACATGTATAATGTTCCATGTGAAGAGGTCACGAGTAAAGAGATCACTAGAGCACCAATTTGGAGTGCTAGTTATACAGTAGCCTCAAAATTCATAATTACTACGTAATAATTTCTATGTTTAATTAACATTCAGGCCAATCCCACGCAACAAAGAAGCAAGTAGGTAGTTACTGATGGTTATTAAATTAAATGTTCGTTGATGGATTTGCAACCAACAATACACCTATTAAAGCCAATGAAGAGAATTCACGAGGTGCTCTTTGTCATACCAAGATGATGAATACACTGTAGCATGAAAAAAAAACTTAACTCATCAAGGAAAATTCGTCTCTTGGTAATTGTTATTACTTTAAATGTGCAGTGCTATGCGGAAGATATGTGTACCAGGGAGGTAGGTATGTGCTATGGAAGGTATACCTGATTGTATGAAAGGTCAGCAGGACACTTGAACTTCACGGGTTGTCGTCCGACGCATATGAAGAATTCATTGCAGTTCATCGCGCTTCGGAACGCTTCGAAGTCTTTTTTGCATTGTGGCTCCGTTGGTGGCTGTTCTCCTGGTGGTAGATGATAGAACAGTTAAAAAAATGCTAATAATTATTTCTAGTACTCAACCATCACAGTCTTATGGTGTGTGGTACTTGAAGCCGATTTTAAGAACGTCGAGAAAAAACATTTATTTATTTGACTGTCTCGTTGGTCTAGCTATCGCAAGCGCGACTGCTGAACGTAAGGTCCTGGGTTCGATCCCCAGGACAGGCAATTTTTATTGGGTTTTCCCGTATGGAATTTCTCAGTAGCAAGCCCGGAGTCTGGATTTGTGCTCGCCCTCAATTACATGGGACTTAAACATAATAATGAGGGTGTACTATACACCTCTGCCCAACTCTTGTGGGAATATAGGCGTGATGTTATGTGTTATGTAAAATTGACGTTTTGACAGCTTTTTTAAATATAGAAATTGTGACAAAAATTCTAACCAATTCCTTAGATAAGAGTCATCTATAGTTGGTAAAATCGACTCTTAATATTTTATACAATTATCTGCAAGTCATTTTTTTTAATATCTCCACGATAAGGCATAATTAATACGTTGATCCTCCAAAATATTTGAATGAGGATCGGACTAAAGCTTTATCAGGTCGTATTAAATTTTTTTATGACAGTAGCGGCAGTATTGATTATGTTTTCCTATTAAGGGTGGAAGGAGGAATAAATTCGACATTTTGACAGATTACCTATGTAAAATCTGTCAAAAAGTTTCATTTATTCCTGGAATAACGTTATCTGACGTTGGTAAAATCCACCCTAAACCGATTTTAAAATAACAACCTTTTTTATTGCTGAAGGGGTGAAGGAAAATGCTTACTACAGTGCAAAAGATGTAATAAATACCTTTTGACGTTTTAAATTCAACCACTGATGTCTGAACGGAAATTCACCAAGTAATCCGATTAGCTAATGGTCAAATTCGGCGACCAATTATGGCAACAAAGACATTCCTAGTCCAATAAACTGAAAATCTGACAGCTGTCAAATGGTATTTCTTAGATTTGTTGCACTGTAGTGTAAAGAACAGAGAATGCGTTATTTAACGTGAAAGTGAACTACCGACATAGCTCCTATCATAGTTTAATTTTTAAACAGGAAATAGCCTTTCTCCCGATCTGGGTTCAAATTTAGCATCTAAAAAACATTGAGAGGTTAAATGCGAGACCGGTGTATTAGGTCAATCGGAGGTATATTCGTTTGATTTCGTAACTGCGATGATCCGACAGCGGATTTTATATAACCCGCCTGACATTTCCACGTTTGACGACATCTTATAGTGTTATTAAAATTCACACATTATGTTAGTGCCAAGAATCCTGACTTCCTAACTATCCTAACTAATATTATAAATGCGAAAGTAAGTTCGTTTGTTTGTTGCCTAAACCACTGAACCGATCATCCTAAAATTTTGCATACACGTTGTAAGGTGTACAGAAACGGACATAGAGTACCTACCTTTCATCCCGAAAAAAAGTATTATTCCCGAGGAAAACAACAATAACGTTAATAGATGTCGCCACGTGTCTTTCGAATCATGATTGAATTATATTATTATAGAAACTTTAGTAGTGTGTTAAGAGTTGATTGTCAAATTCTAAATTAACGCATAACAAATCTTATAACATAAATGCATAGATTGTATTTTAGTTTGTTGTTGTTAAATTTAACATAACATAAAATCACCCCTGTATTCTCCGAAGGGTTGGCAGAGGTGTATAGGATACCTTTATTTCGCTATATGTTCAAGTCCCATGTAATAGAAGCGAGCCTTTTGCCATCGACCGTGCACAAATGCAGACTCCGGTCTGCTACTGAGAAATTCCACACGGAAAACCCAATTACACTTTGCGCAACCTAGGGATCGAATCCAGGACCTCACGCTCAGCAGTGGCGCTTACGAACACTAGACCAAGGCATTCATTTTAAGTTTAATTTGTATAAAATATCTTTGGATGGTTATTCTGCCATCTGTTGCTGATCAAAACTAAATCAGTCAATGGCTTGTACTCTACAAATAAGGATCTATAACGTGGAAACACATGGACTAAGGGGTTTAGAACAAAATTCACAAAAAAACTGTCCCGAGTTTAATACACTACCAGAGCGTGCGCACAGGGACACCACCATATAAACTTAGAAATACCAACAAACTAATTTACATCCTATATCGTCATCACAATGTCTAATTTAGCTTATAACCATATATGAAGATTCGACTGCACTCATTGACGTAAATTAGTCTTCATTTTCGCATTTTAGCCTACATTCGGTTCAGACATTTTTGAGCGTTGACCCGAGGTCCATGTGTTTTCACGCCAATGGTCTAATCACATTAATAAACATCAATTCGAAAAATGCTGGACATATCCGCATCAGATATTAAACCATGTACTTTCAGCTGCGAAAGCATTCTACGGAATGCGTAAGCGCTCACAAACGTGCTAAAGCATGCGAAAGCTCGATAGATGCGAAAAGGAAATAAAATTTTCTTCAAATGATACGAATTGACGGTACTCCCTAATACGATGTTACTCACTCCATTTTAATTTTCATCTCTTTTTGGTGATAAATAAATAAAACAAATGTTATAATTTGTTTTAAACGTAAATGCTGATGTCGTACTTAAATTCGATTGCGTTAATCCGTGAATCATCCGCCATGTTGGAATGCAATCGTAACGAAATGCACACGACTATTAGATGCATTTAGAAGTTTAACGATCGACACGATGATCTTTAATTTAAATCGAATTGCTTTGAACCTGCGTAAATGACATAAATAAAATCGAAATAGACGTATTATTTAACTTATATTAGCAGGGATTAACAAAACATAATCAGGCCATTTCTGTCCATTTCTGGCCTCTTCTCAGGATGAGGGTCAAGGCCTTAGTCCACCACGCTGGCCTGCCCCCTGATTCAGAATGATTCGATTTTAACGAACAATTCGACCGTATACGGAGTGAGATAACAAACCGAATCTGTCGACAACTGCTTATCAGAAAGGAATCTGGGGCCTAATTCCCCTAAAATAAATCTTGATAAATCACAACCGAACCAAGGCCGAACCGTTCATTCAGACAGTTCTCAATTTCAAAAGCTATCAAATTGTTTGACACAAAAAACAAAATCAATCATTTTGAAAGTTTTCGAAAACAAAAACTGACTGACGCTTGTGGTTCGATTGCGTTTGGCAACAACTTATTTTAGGAGAATTGGGCCCCCGTGCCTGTAGACAAATGGCAATCGATTTATTTATTTTTACTTTAATAACAACGGTCTTGGGCCAATTACAGTAAAGATAGAGAAATGAAACATAAAAATATAGTAAAATAGACATAATTCATGAATCTCTTTCGTAATGCTTCAGACTTACTAATAAAATCTTCTTTCAATCATCTGCAAACAGTACCCCAAGTGTGAGTTTTTTTCGTTAACTACCGCACCGTTCACTAACTAATATTCGCGCGTTAATTGAACGGTGCGCCTAGAGACGCAGCCTAAATTTTCATACATTTTTTTCGTGACGCAACTACAGTAGTTAACGAAAAAAACTCACACTTGGGGTACAGATCACAGTTCGGAATATAATCCAAGAGTTCGTTGAGTGCGGTGAGAGTACGAAGTATTGTCGATTTAGCTCGCGCTACAGTGCGACATGAAGGCACAGCAAAAAGCTATCGATGATCGCTAGAGAATAGAAAGATGTACTGGATTGACATAAGCTTTCGACCGGTCAAGGGATCTGTTATGTCATTTCCATACATTTAATTGGCGTTTCTATTTTCTAGCGATCGTCGTTTGCCATTTGTCTACAGGCTCATAATTGAGGGGCTGGTGCGGGTTGGTAGACTATACACACTAGATTTTACTAACAGGCAGTGCGAGAAAAGGACGGTGATAGATAAGAACTTGGATTATGTCAACTTAGTTTTTCTCTCGTGTGACGACGGGCTAGAATATAAAACTTCCTCACCGCACGCTGGGAATAGACGCGTGTTGTAAGATTCAACAAAACCCAGCAAACTTGTTGGTAGGATCTTTACGGTCCGCCTGGCTAGCTACCACTCTCAAACTAAAGTCCGGCGCCAAGTAGTTTACTGTGTTCCGTCGTGTGCATGTGAGAGCCAGAGGGGTATAGGGGAATCCCTTAGACCCTGTCTGCGCTTACCATCAGGTGCGGTGAGGGTCAAACGCGACCAAGAAAAGCAATAAAACAAAAACGCCTTGAACTGCACCGTTTTTTAGTTGACGCGTTCCAACGTATCGTCTGTATGGAAATTTTAATTATACTTTTGACAGCTCTTATTTACGTGTCTCTTTCTTACTTTATTAGAGTGAAAAAGACGGCAATAGCTTGAATTAAATTTAGTTTGTGAACAACAGAGTCAGCACTATTAATTTTGTAAGCTACAAGATATAACTACACTGCAAAAAGGACTTACTTAATTTCCTGGTCTCACAGTTCACACTGTCAGAATAATCACAATATCCTTGACTGGAGAACAGCAGTCCAGTCGGACACTCCTGCTCCACCGCCCACCCATCCCAACAGTTCAAGTAGTTATTGCAGAACTTCGGCGATGGGATCTGAGATCTCTTTCCTTCACAAAGTGGGTTCGGTTCAATCAGTGGGTCTGGTGTGTGCGTGAGAATTAACTTGTTGTGGTATTCTGGGTCCTTCTGCATTTGTTTGATCACTTCGTTTGATACTGGGATTGTTAGGGCGAATATATTGCCGAAGTCCTGTTGAAAGAAATTATGAGTAAATAATATTAAAAGTCTCGTGTAGTGCCGGACTTAAAGAATAGCACTACCCCATCTCTTCCCGTGGGTGTCGTAAAAGGCGACTAAGAGATTCTCTAGAGGATGGGCAGCAGCGTTCTCTGAGTACTTTAACAACCATACTGCGATCGCTAATCCACCTGCCAAGCGTGGCGATTACGGCAAACCCCTCCTTTTGGGGGAGGCCTATCTCCAGCAGTGGACGTCTTTCGGCTGAATGATGATGATGATGAATAAAAATTTCATTCAGCTGGAAGACGTCCACTACGGGAGATAGTCCTCCCCAAGCATCGCCACATCGACCGGTCCTGTACTTCTCGCATCCAGCGGATTCTCGTGACCTTCACCAGGTTATCGGTCCATCTTGTTCACACACTTGGTCCATCTTGTTGGCCTACCCACATAATAAAATTACAAGCGTAATAATAAGTCCATTACTGTCCCACTTGGTCCCACTGCTGGGCATAGGCCTCTTCTTAGAATGTTATGAATGGTTTTAGTACACTACGCTGGCTTGGTGCAGTTCAGGGTACTACCACTACCATTGAGACGTTCTGAGGTACGGGTCGGATCGAACTCAAATTCTCCTGTACGGAGACCTGGCAACCGTTCAATCACTAGGCTATCACTGCTAAATCAAATTATACTGATTAACTAAGTTATATAAATATTACGATACTCGTAAAATAATGTTGCCGCTCTGAAACCAGGCGTTGGGCGATCTGTTCCTCACTTCAGAGAGACAAAGTTATCTTACGAGTACCAAATATTTTTTCCGCTCTGAAAACAGGATTAGAGCGTTCTGTTCTTCATTTCAAAGGGATAAAGTAAGTTTACGCGTACTGTATTTGAATAGGTAGTTGTTTCTTGTTTAATATGTTCGGGAATACCGAAGTAATAAAATATTTACTTAATTTAAATTTAATATTGGCGTTGTGTTTCGGTCATTTTGCAACGACGCTATGTGAATACACTAATTCCAACAAATATTTAACCAACCTTTATAAAACCGAAGAACGGGTTCAAGAAACTTCCATAATAGGGCAGATGACCAGCGTTGAGCCTCAGGTTTTGAAGAAACGGGTTATTTGGGTAAGGGTTAGGATTGGAGTATGTCTTCACTAAGTTGCCCTCTTCATCGTAAACTGAAAATTAATAATTCATTATAAATAACGATTGCAATTCAAAATTCTCGCGCACACAGGCTGACTGGAAGCCATATTCAAAAATGGAAACGCCTCTAAAAATGGAACACTTTCGCCGGCAGCCTGTATCCGAAATCTGAAGAGAGGAAGGAGCTATCGGGAATAATTTGGTACCAGGACTACGTTGTTAAAGTGAAGATACGCTTAAAAAAATCATGAAACACACATAAAACTATTTAGATAATAAGGGTTCGTCTTAGCTAAAATGACGTACACCTCTAAGAGTTGAGGAGTGTCTGATCTAAAAAAGTATTTATGTTTTTCCAACTTTATTATTATTTTTTTCTATTAGAGTAGAATTTTTTAAATCGTATCCATTTGCTGTTTCATACTTCACCAAAAGTGGCTATTTCTCTATGAAAAATTCAAAATTTTTTGTCAAAACATGTTATCCATCTAAATAAATAAAAAGAAAAGTCCTGACTGACTGACTGAGTCATCAACGTCCAGCCCAAACTCTTGGACCTAGAAAGCTGAAATTTTGCACAGAGGTTCCCGGGATTTATAATGTAAACAAGGAATAAGGATTTTTCGAAATTCAACCCTAGGTAGTTAAATAGGGGATGAAAGTTTGTATGGAAAATCGTCCCTTAACGGGTACAAAATTTCACGCAAGCGAAGCTGCGGGCAAAAGCTAGTTTACTACAAAAAATTGAATTTTGGTCATTTCTGAAAAAAAAACTATGACTTTAATCGTCGATATCCACTTTTGATCATACACTTCTCAGTTTCGGTGGGTATTTAGGCTAACCGCGGATGGGCCACTAAGTTAATCGATTCACAGTTGATCGCTATTTGTTTTTAGTCGTTAAAAACACATATTGATAATTTGTGTCTTGACCAACTTTAAATCCCGTATGCAGTCACCCTTACAATAAAACGTTGCACCATACATCAACACTGACAACCCTCTTCTGAGTTCAAACACTTGAATCGAAGCGAACATTTCCTGGTACATTGTACCATCAAGTTCATATTTCAAATATAAATCGTAACATCAGGTATTCCTTCACACGATACAGCAAGGGTTAGTGTACATACAACGACAGCTGAATTAAATGAAAATAATATTTATTTAAGTAAAGTGGCAGAAGTGTTTAAAGGATTAAAAGACGGTTTACATTTCATCGCCTCGTAAATGGCCGAAGGTAGGTAAATATGCGCAGCATTTAGAATTTAAAATGCATGTTCAGCGTAAAGGTTACATGTTAATTTGTTCTAGTAATAACACTATAATTACAGAACTCTCGGTCTGCTTCATTGATCTTGTGGTCGCAGCCGCGACTGCGGATGCGAGGAGTTGTGTTTTCCCAGATCAGGCAAAATGTTATTGGGTTTTTGTGTGTGGAATTTATAAATAGCTGCTCGGAATCTGTATTTATGCTTAGTTGATGGCAATAGGCTCGCCCCTTATTTTACGGGACTTAAACATAGCGGCGAAATGAGGGTGTACTTACTACACACTTCTGCCCTTCAGAGCCCCTTTTGATATGTATGTTAGTCTTTAAGGTATTTATCTATGGCCTTTTGTAGCCTGTTATATGTATAGTATATGTGTATCTATTAGTTTTATATATTATATATTATTATTATACAGCGTGTCCCAGAAAGTAGTGTCAAGCGGAAGTCCAGAGGTAGAACATCCTTTGAGGTACCCAAATCACCCCCATGTATGTTCCGCGATTTTTTGTAGTTTTCGAGTTATGAATGTTTTTCATGTTTTTTAATGAAACTCTGACTATAACGACATTTTTGATCATAGTGACGTGAATAGTTAAGATAAATGAGATTTTTTTTTTTCTAAATAAGCTGATTAGTGACCCTTTCGAATGCATAAACATTTGTAACCATAGATGTAACGAATGCGTTACAAAAAAATATTGAATTCTCATAAAGTTAAAATCCTGCATGTTTCCTACATCTTTGTGGGTGATTTAAAAATAAATCTCCCTAAACTTTTTTCGTCAGATGTCTTCTAAAAACTTATCCATTTTATCAGCTATTTACCCTGTAAATTTCATCTAGCTATCTCTACGACATCACAACAAAAATTTCATTCAAAGCATACAATATCAAAAATTCCAGTTGTAAAAGGGTGAATGAAAAATTGATTAAAACTAACTAATAACTTCTTTTTTAGTAACCCTCGACGTAAAAAGAGGGGTGTTATAAGTTTAACGTGTGTGTCTGTGTGTCTGTCTGTGGCATCGTAGCTCCTAAACGGATTTTGATTTAGTTTTTTCTTTTGTTTGTAAGGTGACTTTAACGAGAGTGTTCTTAGCTATGATTCAAGAAAATCTGTTCAGCCGTTTGAAGATCATCAGCTCTTTTCTGGTTGTCGAAGGGATATGAGCAACTTCGACTGGTCTGATCGTTTCGAAATTTACTATCCTGTGACTTCAATGATATTGATGACATGTGACAAGAAGGAGGTCATTACAACTTATCATAAACTTAAGGAATCAATATGCACACAATACCTCTACTGTAAGTTGGGTATCATGCTGTTGAAGATGATGCTTGAGTATGAGGTCAAGGTTACCATGTTATTGTAATATCATTGAAGTCACAGGACAGTAAATTTCGAATCGATCAGACCAGTAGAAGTTGCTCATATCCCTTCAACAACCAGAAAAGAGCTGATGATCTTCAAACGGCTGAACAAATTTTCTTAAATCATAGCTAAGAACACTCTCAATAAAGTCACCTTTCAAACAAAAGAAAAAACTAAATCAAAATCCGTTTAGGAGCTACGATGCCACAGACAGACACACAGACACACACGTTAAACTTATAACACCCCTCTTTTTACGTCGAGGGTTACTAAAAAAGAAGTTATTAGTTAGTTTTAATCAATTTTTCATTCACCCTTTTACAACTGGAATTTTCGATATTGTATGCTTTGAATGAAATTTTTGTTGTGATGTCGTAGAGATAGCTAGATGAAATTTACAGGGTAAATAGCTGATAAAATGGATAAGTTTTTAGAAGACATCTGACGAAAAAAGTTTAGGGAGATTTATTTTTAAATCACCCACAAAGATGTAGGAAACATGCAGGATTTTAACTTTATGAGAATTCAATATTTTTTTGTAACGCATTCGTTACATCTATGGTTACAAATGTTTATGCATTCGAAAGGGTCACTAATCAGCTTATTTAGAAAAAAAAAATACTCATTTATCTTAACTATTCACGTCACTATGATCAAAAATGTCGTTATAGTCAGAGTTTCATTAAAAAACATGAAAAACATTCATAACTCGAAAACTACAAAAAATCGCGGAACATACATGGGGGTGATTTGGGTACCTCAAAGGATGTTCTACCTCTGGACTTCCGCTTGACACTACTTTCTGGGACACGCTGTATATATTAGCTAGTACAAAAATGTAATATCTCTCTTTAAAGAGAGATATTACATTTTTGTACTAGCTTCCACACTAGGATTCCCTGTGTCGTGGAGGCTGGCCGAAACTATCTATTAGTTTCGGCTAGCCTTCACGACACAGGGAATCCTAGTGTGGAAGCTAGTACAAAAATGTAATATTATTATTATGTAAGTTTATTGAATAAAGTATTTGAAAGTTGAAAGAGAATAATGTAATAGGCGTTATGTTATGTTAATTACGGAAACTCAACAACTCTCAAGTATACAACAAAAACCTACGCCAAAGGGGCGATAAAAATCCTGTTAAAACATATAATAAACAAAATATACACACACATTGTCACACATTGGCAGCCACCTGAATTGTCCGAACAAAGTTGACAAATATCGACAATATTAAACACACATTTACACACAAAGGCCGGTGCCTTTGTGTGTTCGCAGTGCGGTCGCTGCGAAGCAACTCGATACCTCTAGCTCAGTCAGACGCGGTGACATATGAATCGCCCTTTACGCTCGCCGGACGCGCAAAATAAAGGACATCAAGATGTATAGCTCTTCTCAGCGTTTACAACACATCTATAAATCCTGGGCGATCTCGCACGCACTAATAAATAAAGGAGAAGTGTTCTGTCCGTCATTTAGGTAAGTACTTTGTATTTTATTGGTGTAAATAACCTGACCTTTCCTGGGATGGTGGACCTTATTATCATTTCTAGTGCCTATAAAGCCGACCATTAAAAATGGTATAAAAGGTTTTGTATGGTATTTGTAAGATCTTTGATCGTGAAACATTAATTTTGCTTTAAAAATCCATTAAACAAACATATTTTTATGAAACAAAAATACTTCAATATGGGGTGCATGAAAAGAGTCTCCATGAGTGACGATATTTAAGTAGGTACATCTGGCGCACCCTGGGCAGTCAGCCCCGCTACCAACCTTGCTGAGTGACTAATCTTCTCATCATGGCATGACCTATTCTCGTATAGCTTGTACCAACATCTTCGAAGAAGACTTCAAATTCAAAGTTCTTTATTTTGAATAGGCACAGTACATGCACTTAAGAAACGTCTCAACAATTTAGTTTCATTTGATGAAGAAGTGTTTAGTAGGCTAATTCAGAAAAAACTTTTTGAAGCAGGCAATTTTCATGAAATTTGCAGCTTCTTTAATCGTACAGTTTTCTTTTACAAAAACTGTCAAAACATTTTTTTTTTTCAATTTGTTGTTCTCGTCCTTGTTTCGGGTTATTCCCTGAGTACGCCGGTCTCCGAGGCCCCCGTCCCGGAGAACCCCGAATACGATAAAATTATTAAATTTCTGTTTTCTATTGTTTTCAACTTGTACGGTCGACATAGAAAGTGCTTAAATGTATGTGATTGAAATACATAAGACGAAAGTAGTTTATTTGAAAGGAGAATGGGCAAAAAAAACAGATCCAACAGAAACGACTCATATTGGTATTTGTCACATTTAATATCCTAAACAATCCTGCGTTTTTATTTTCTCCATGCTCCTTCAAGACCCGGTAAAATACAGTCAAAGTTTGAAAAATGTCTGTTCGTGTAGTCGGTGTAGTACAGAATTAAATGAATATTTATACTAATAGTTCTCCTGTAAGATCACTGTTGGGTATAGGCACCCCCTATAAATAAATAGTCACCACACCGGGTGCTTGCTCAGAAAACGGGTAATAACATTATCAAAGTTCTAAAGGTGATCCAATTAAAATTGAAATATAATTACTCAACATAGTCCATCCTGTAATGAGAGATGTTTATTTTTTTAATTAAACTGTATTATCCCGCTGCTGGGCAACGGTTTCTTAGTATATAAAGGTATCACAGGAGAAACGCACAATTCCCAGCTTCACAAAACGGGAACCTATAGGGGGTGCTCCCTTCTACTATTCGTGCAGACTCCAACAATCTGCAGCAGTTGGTAACATAACCATTGAACTAGTCAAGCTAAACCCGTCATGAGCTGTAGTATCATAAAGGTAGACAATTGATTCTGCAGTCACTGGTAGTCTTCTGGGTAAGCATCCAGTGGACTATGAACGTTATCATTAAATGGAGTTTAAATTTTGATTTGATGATTGAATTAGAAATATGTACATATTATCAATTTTAATTGGACCACCTTTAGAACTTTGATAATTTTTCAATCCATTTTCTGAACAAACACCTGTGTGGTGACAATTTATGGGACATGCTACACCCAACAATGCTGCAGTGCAGTACGTTACAGTGATTGCTATAAATATTTGTTTATTATTCTATTCATATTTTGATTTTCTGTATTGAAAAAGGAACTATTATGATAATAATTAAAACCTGTGATTGCTCTAAGAGACTCTATATTTTATACTCTAATTAGAATACCAATTTACCTTAACCATGCAAGATTATTATTTTTTCCTGATCCTTAAAGTTAAGTATTTTAGTAAGTAATAAAATTTTATTTAACATATCATCTGATGTCAGTACTTTTAAGATAAACTGACTTTTAATTGAGTTTATCAAGATAAAAATAATTCGGGGTCTTCCGGGACGGGGGCCTCGGAGATCGGGGTACTCAGGGAATAACCCCTTGTTTCACTTTTTGTGACTATGCAGGCCTTATAGATATCTCCTGTTCGATTTTGTTGTCAGACAATTTGAAAATTTTTATATACGAAAACTGTACTACTAAAGAAATATGAAGAGTCGCTGCAGGTTTCTTGCTTCAAAAAAATAGCTGGGTTAGCCTATTGATTTCCAAAATATGTGTATGTTTTATGGATTCTGAAATCAAAATATATATATTTCAAGGTCAAAGATTTGTTTACAACTTATACAAAATTAAATAATATTTACGATTTAATTTTGTGTAGACGACGGAAATTTTGATAGGTCCATAATAACAGGCAAAGTGAATTAGATCTTCTATCCTAGAGCGTTACAATTGTTTTATTATGGGCTGATTTTTTATTCTTCAGATAACTTCTAACTGAGAAATAAATTTGAAATTTAAGTACATTTTCTATATAAAAGCTCTTTCTCTTTTCTTTAGTTACGAATTCAGATAATAGCTGAGGATAGATAGATTTAAGCCTATTTTTATGAAGTTTTTGAACAAAAATTTCTCTTAAACTATTGACTTTTGGGGAAACTTATAGAACAAAAGTTATTCATTATTATTGGTACTTTAACAACCTTTCGTATAAGTACCCCCTTTCCGACTAACCTTGCATAAGTAAATCAATGTGTGCTAGTCACTCAGATGTAGATCAATGATTGATTTGAGGCTAAAACAAACGCAGCTTGACAACTAAACTAACCAAGCTTGACACTATGTTTGCAAATAGTGGATCCAGCATAATTATTACGAGGTACAAAGCAAAAGGTTATCGTCCGAGATCATTGACCGAGAGTGAACAGCGCAATAATATGAGTTATCCTTACTGCTTGTCATGTTACCCGTAATTGAAAGATGAAAGGATAGGCACTGGCCACCAACTCGGTTTAGTATACAGCGTGGGTAAAAATCGTGGATAAAACGAAACAGGGCGATATCTGGGGTTATTTCTGGAACATGACAGGCTCAAATCATAATTCACAACAGCCAAAAGAGAGGTATTAAAAGTCAAGAGCAAAAAAATTGACGATGATGACAAACATTTGTGTCGAAACTCTGAATGTTCATTTTATAAAGTAAAAAAAATCAGATGAGTTGAGAACCTCCTCCTTTTTGAAGTCGGTTAAAAATAGGTACAGACGACTGCATTAATTGAGCACCCCTGTGGTTACTTTAGAGGCTCTTTTAATGTAACCTGGCACTTGTAATTTGCTGAGTATAATAGGGTTTAATATACATATGTCTACTCTACGCAGATGATCAAGTTTTGCTTGCATTCTCGGCGGAAGAGTTGCAAGACATGGTACCTGTGATTCTTCTTCTTTCAAGAAAGTAACTGTGATGAGCGGAGCATATAAGATAAAAGGGATGAAAATTAATGAAAGACGAAAGTAATGGTTTTTGAAGATGTATTTGAGCGTAAAGATTGGAGATGAAAGTATTGAACAGGGTAATGAGTTTGTTTATTTGAGAAGTATGTTTACAAGAGATAGTAAGATTGACGAAGATGTTGAAAGAGGAGTAAATGTGGGAAATAATGAGAATGGTGCTACGCATGCGGTTGTGGCTAACCAGTCCATGTCCAAAAAGGCACGGCTGGCAGTCCATAATAGTTTGCTGGTACCTACGCTTATATATGGGAGTGAATGTTGGTTGTGGCAGAAGAGGCATTAAAGTAGAATAAATGCCGTGGAAATGCGTTCCTTGCAAAGTATGTGCGGTGTAACTTTGAATGATAAATTGAAGAATGATGTGATACGACAAAGTTACGGTTTAAAAGATGATGTAGTGACAAAAATTGAAAGGAGTATGCTTAGATGTTTTGGTCATGTTAAGAGATTGACAAAAGGATTTTTTAAGGCAGATGTCAGCGGAAACCCCAGTAGAGGACACCCTAGAAAGACATACATCGATGTTATTGGTGATGTTCTTCAAAAACAGGTGCACTACTCACAGCCGGCGTGCGTGTATGACAAGATACATGAACGTGAACGAAGCGAAAGGAATATGTAAGGATCGTAGCATTTGGTGTTCTACAGTTTCTGCCCACCCCCCGGAAAAAAGGCGTGAATATATATATGTATGTAAAAATAGGATTTAAAAGCAGTACTAGCATGCATTAAAAGAGCTTCCACAAGTTAACAGAGGGTATCCAATTGATGCTGTTATCTGCACATCAGAATATACCTACACAAATCCCAAAGTCGACAAAAGTCAGAAGTTGCAGCTTGTCACTACAAAGTGCAATTTGATACCCTTTTAACCTACCACATTTAAAACGAGTTTACATTTGATTTTTAAAGCGCTGTAAAGAATAACAAAATTATCTTGTTTGTATCATTACTGATTGTAAAGACGAACAAAGTCGTGGGCGAAGGTGGTTTTGAATGAAGATGCAATGCAAATGAGGAAATTCCAATTCACAGATAACATTGTACATTTCTATTTTGATCCTTATTAGCTGTTTCAATCCGGATTGCTATTTCTATTTAAATCGATGCAGTTTATCGATCTCTTGATTTATTGATATCTGATTCAACGTAATGTCTTAATTTGATAATTCGAATCTCGTCTAGTTATTGTTTGCTTATCTGCATATTGAAAATAATAGGTATCTTAAAAAAAACAAACAATGTATCTAATTTTCCCTCATGCAAGCTTCATTGTACTGTTGTGGGAGAAATAGATCATATTCTGGGGTCGACCAAATTAAGGTGAATGCAGTAGTTTCATAAACTTAAAATTCACCATAATATACATATGTATTTATTTCAAGGAAGCTTGAAAGTAGCGCCTATTACTGAAAAGTTGAGAAGTTAGCGTGGTATGGACATGTTATGCGGAGGGAAGAAAGTCGTGGTACTAGAAGAGTATTCATATAAATGTGTATGGATATACAAGTAGAGGTAGGCCAAAGAAAAGATGGATGGATTTTGTGAAGGATGACATGGGTAAGAAAGGAGTGCGTACTGAGAAGACGGCTGTTAGAGAATGGAAGAGGAATACAAATATTGTGCCGACCCCAACTAGTGTCGGATAAGGGCAGGGAGATGATGATATTTATTTCAATAATTTACAAGTACCTATACTCTACTCACAAATAAGATTTTCGAGAGGAAATGTATGGAAATAATCATTTGTTAACGGTAAATCAAGATGAGCTGAAACTTTAGTTTAAGAAATCGTTCAAATGGTATTCATGCCTTAGTGGGCCACTTTTGTCTAATGTTAAATGAAATGGAGGATAAGTTGCGCTAACCTTATTCTAACTCGAAATAAGAAGCCTAGGAAGAATTATAAACCAGGTTTAATGAATCATCCAAACCAAATTTCGAAAATAATAATAACGAACCGCTGCACGCTGTTTAGCCTGCACTAACAATTGTTAAGTGAAACCTATGGACAAATAAATCAAAAGATATGCCAAGTCTTACGCAACATCCTTTCGATTTCTGATTGATTTACTACCAACTATTATCGATTGCAGTTCCATTATAATTTCGGTTCATATTTATTACAATAATCACTTCCTTGAAAATCATCGCTCGCAACAATTATATCGATAACAATTCAAGGAGACTGAGATATAATTTTGGATATACAACTATCTGAATTAATTTCGATGTAAAAACAATGTATTCTTTTTTGTTTACGAGATAGTATAAGTTAAAAAAAAAAACAGATAAAAATATCAAGCTGTTCGTTGTACGTAATTCGATTTCGAGTTTTTTATTACATCCTCAATTGTTTAATATAAATAAATTAATAATGTAGCTGAGTAATGTTGTTGAAATAAACGGGTGACAATAGCTTTAAAATGTCAAGTGCATTGACTGGAGTGCTGACGGGCGGCGGCGATCAAAAGGATTGCGTCCGGGTCCTATACCATTCACCCTTATTACGAGACATGGCTTAAACCAGCGGTGGGTGAACTGCGGTCTGCGAGCCATCTCTGGCCCGCGAAGGATTTTAGCCGGCCCGCTAAGCCTTACTTTGAGAGCAAGAGTGTTTAGCCATAAAAATAGCCGTAATAATTTAATGTTAATTTTGGCAGAACAAAATGCATTTAAATTTAAAATATACCAATTTCTGTCTAATGTCTTATATTTTTGACGACACTTTTGGTGCAGTAGCTGAGCGATTGGCTTCTACGCTATGGGTCGTGGGTTTGATTCCCGCACGGAACAAAAATTTGAATGGCCTACCGATCGTTGTTTCGGGTCTTGGCATTAGTGTATCTGAGATTTGTGTCTGTAAACGCACCCACGGTACAGAAGAAATCAAAGAGAGTTTCCAAAAAAAAAAATATAACAAGATACGGGGCTAGTTTAAAACCTGGGTATTACTTAGATCATCTCTCGTAATAAGAGGGTTTTACTTCAAACTTCGTGGTTGTTAAATCAGATTTCACTGATTAGGCAGGAGGCGTAGACTTGTTGTCTATAATTCCCTAGACCAGGGCTGGGGTGGTCAACCGGTCGAGTTGCGAGAGCTTTCCGCATAGATCGCGGAAACATGTAATGTAGCCGATGATAATAACTATGCAGGGTCATGCGTCAACATCCAGACATAATTAGAGATTCAAAGACAATTATTAGTACGTACCTTAATTACCTGTATAATTTTAAAGTAGGTACAATTAAAGCATATTTCAAAAATGTACGTGTTTTTCTTTAGTAATGGATAGATAGTCGATCACTTAGTGCCGAAATAGTTTGTGGTAGATCGCCGACCCTATAAGTCTGAGCACGGCTGCCCTATACCTACTATCCTATTAAATCCCATGGTTTCTAAAAGGCAATGAAAAATTTAATAATCAGCTTTCAAATCTTATGTCAAGTGCTGCGATTGGTTATTAGTACTTTGGCTGACCAATCACATTCATTGGCGTGAGATTTAACAAAATAATTAATTAATCAGGTTTCCAGAAAACCAGGCAGATTTTTTGATAAATTCACACTGTACCAATAAAATATTTGCATCAAAACTCTGGGTTGCATGAAAAGAGCCTCCACGAGTGACGAAACCTAAGTACGTCCGGCGAACCTTGGGCAGTCAGCCCCGCTACCAATCTTGCTGACTAGCAAATCTTTTCACCACGGCTTGAGCTATTTTCGTATCGCTCGTGCTGACACAAGATAAGAAAAAGAAGACTAGAACTGTTATTACTACATGCACAATCTATCTAATACATATAAGCACGAATTTTACCTATCTGTAATTAATAAGAATAGGTGCATAAAACGAGCTACGATTACTTTAGAACCTATTTCAATCCTTTCTAGGGTTGACTACTAGAGGATGATTGTACCACGATAGTGCATACAAGTATAAACAAATAAATGATTGACTATGTTCAAATAACACCCTCAAATAAATTATGGAATCAGGCGTTACTTTACGTGAAATCCATGACATGCAAATACAATATTTAATTCTAATTCTAAGTATGCAGCATCACTCTCCGCGCAACCAAACCGATACTTGGTTTTCATGTTGAATTTTTGTCACTCCTGCATGTGCGTATATATTTGTGGGTGGGTGGTGCTCCATACTACATCCAAACTAGCGATCTAGTTTGGCGAAAATAAAACTAAATATTGAATTTGCATATTTGTACGCACGGCTACAGATCAAGCAAATAGGTAGGGTCAAGTGTTGTACCTATGGACGGCTTTACCTATGGACACTACCAATATTTCAAAAACCAAACGGCGTAAATTCGTAGTTAGAACGCATTCGTAAACTTTTTTTGACGAATGGCAACACTGACTAACTGTCACTAAGCTGTCAGTGATAAATCTGTTGATATGTGTTGTTAAACATTTTTATTTGAAAAAGTAAGTTTTTTTGTACATTTTCAAGGTGTTTTTCTGTGAGATAACTTAAACTAGAAGTATAATTGTAGATGATTTACAGAACTTCGTTGTTTTTCATTGAAATAAGGACCATTCTGCGATTCTGTTAATGCTCTGTAGAAAGATTTAACCCTTTCTAGGTTATGTCTTAATATTTGTACCTGTGGACGGGGGAATGAATGTACCTGTGGACTGTCCATAGGTACATAATATCGGTTGCACCTGTGGACAGTAATTTACACAGACAAATTACTACATTTGTTTTGGTTTTTTTTCAGTGCCTCGTAGTAAAACCGGAGTGAAACGGGATAAAATATGCCCAGACACTCTCTCCGAAGCAGTTATAGAAGTCAAAAGTGGATGTTTAGATCGTAGGGTGTCTGAAAAATACAAAATACCAAAATATACCATTTTGAAATATTTTCAACTCAACAAATATTATCATGAGATCATTATCTCAATGAAAAAACTATAGATTAATTATTAGATAGATTTATCGTTATATTATTGAACAATGACGTAAAAAACGTGTTTCAAGAGCATGAAGAAATTATGTTACGTGAATATTTAGAAAAAGCAGCCTACATGCATATGGGTCTAGATTCCAAACAAGTCCGGGAACTTGTCTACCAGTTTTCTGTGCAAAAAATAAATAAAATACTCTTAAAAGCTGGCATCAATACAAAATGGCTGGTATAGGATGGTTTCGATGTTATCGACAACGTTTTCCAGAATTATCGCTACGAAAATCTATTTTTTTTGCAATATTAAATGCTCGTCTACAGGTACATTACCGTCCATAAGTACATTTGTGCTGTCCATAGGTACATTTGTACGTTGTACCTAGGGACAAAATAAGGGTTTTTGAAAATCTTTAATTTTCTGAGCAATTATTTCCGCCATCGCATCGGAGACTGATAATTATTAAGAGTTGATTAGTTATTAAGCCGTACGATAAATAATTTCATGATAAAAGTATGAGGTTTTTTTTAAAAAAATACTTTTTCGTTAAATTCTGGAAATCGTCCACGGGTAGAGCACATGCCCCTACATTTCGAGTATAAGCAGATCTCGCATTGTATAGGATTTCTTTACAATGAGAGGTCAGTGTAAACTGGAAATGTACAGCTTGATGTGTAGCCGTGTGTATACTCAAATGACCAATAAGACATAATTAAACAAAAAACTCTTTTTTTATTATTAAACTTGGTCACGTTTGGCCCTAGTCACACCTGATGGTAAGAGCAGACAGGGTCTAAGATGGAGCACATGAATCGAGGTAACAGAGATATAGAGGAATTCCCCTATAATCCTCTGGATCTTATTTATTCACACTTACTTGAGTGGTCACTACATTTTGTATCAAAGGACCATTTAAAAGCACGTTAGGTTTTTAATGTGGTGAGTTAAATTTGACACTGACTTCCCTATATTGTGATGGGATGCTACCCCATTGATTTTTATTAGGAATCCATCAGTTGACTGATAGAAAAACTTGCTAAATGATGATCGATCTTTTTACGATTAGAGTGGGATGATGAGTGGCTAATGCCCTGTTCCTATGGCCAGAAACTAACCGTTTTGCTCACTAATAGTAGCATTATTTATTGGCAAACTATAATTGGACACGTAAGCAAATTTTTTCTTCGTGAGTATGAACGTATGGGAGGGTTACTAAAAGCTATGGGGTATTTGCTTCATTGTTGATAAAGATACAACAGTTAAGTGTGACCGATAACGCTCGGTTAATCATGGGAATCGGCCGGAATACATTCGTTGCTCTTCTATTTCTTTCAAATTAACAAAAAACAAAATAATTAAAACCTATTGTTGCCATTGGCGTGCCTAGGGGTCAACATTTGCGCAAGCTCGGTTTTCTTAGGTCTACATATTAATGTTTTTCATAAAAGTTACTAATATAAACTAACAACTAACTGCTGCAAAAAGAAAATGAATATTCTGTTTAAAAAACCGATAAAATATAATGTATAGAATAAGTACTAAATGTTACTACTATTTTCATCTACCAACCCCAAAAATGACTACCAAAAACGAACTAATTTGTACTCACATAACAATCTCTTCTGTCTGCTATCTTTCACGCTCGCGTCGCCCTTTACGCACACGACGTAAATAAAAACGGCGAGAGTTACAATTTTCATCTCGATCCTTGTAGGCAGTGAACGGACAGGACAATGTCAGGGCTAAAAGCAAAACCTAGCTTATATACCGTCGGAGAACGAAAACAAGTACTTGACTATACATACGTGGGATCTAGTTTTAGTCAGGACACTAAAGGAAAGCCTAAAAGGGTGTGCTCGTTCTATAATAAGTGAAGTTTTTTATAGCTCACGGATGGAATTAAATTGAGTCATCGATTTTAATATGGTCTTTTTTTTGGTCCTTTCTTTTTGTTTGTTAATATCTGGTCCTTTAATACGATTATATCTGGAGTTGGACAAGCATTGACAAATCATACACGCAATAACTTGCGGTATTGAATTTTAATTCTAGGCTTATGAGCATGGGGTTGGGTAGCTTTGATTCTCTGAGATAATGATTAACGAAGTGGATTATATTTGAACCTTCGTTTGGTCCTGCGACCCAGGGGGTTTGGTGGTCTAACCGATGACAAAATAGCATTTTGTAGCGGCAGGTTACCACCCAAAATCATTTCAGGTGTGACAATTGATTTTGTGCGCTCAATTAAAAGCCCTTAAAATATTTTGAATGGGGCATCTCTGAAACTATTCTCAAAAGACCAACTCCTATTACACATTATCAACTACAATATTATGTAGTATGCAACTAAGGGCCCGTGTCCCATTAACAACAGCGCGGATCTGAGAGGTTAAGCTACGCTTGCCACGGTTAGTCCTTGGTTGGGTGACCATACGTTACACATCGAGACATTTCGTGCTTCGGGAAGCACGATAAACCGTCGGTCCCTAGTGTCATACGAATATCTATGAGAGTCGTTACGGGTAGTCAAAAGCCCGAAGGACTGACGATCGGTCTAACCTTTGACATTGCCCAGTAACTGGATGCGGGGGTCTGCGGGCTAGTAATTAAGGTAGATAGACGGACTGCATCACCGCAACTTGAAATGGTAAATGCAGTTAGACGAAGTCAGTGCAACTGCGTGACTAAATGACAAAAGTCAACTTGCAGTTATGATGCGGATCAATGAACTTAATGTGTATTTATGATGTACCAAATCGTCAGTGAAGTTCTAACAGTGCGGAAGTCAAAAATGGCTACTTTAGAAGAGTGAAAAAACTATTTAAAACGAGCGTAACCTAGGTTGAACGCAATATTGTTTTTAATTCCTTTATTCATTGTAAACACATATAAATTATATTTTTAAATACATACATATCATAAATAAAAATAAAACAATATACATTTAAAAATATAAAAAATAGTATCCCACCGGCATCGGGAACAGGGTCCAAGCTGCCGGCAGTCAGGGCTCCAGAGAAAGGAACCTCCTCACTATGCGTGCCGTGTCAAGGAGTACTGCCTCCTGTATCAAGCCCTTGATCCAGCCGCCCAACGAGCGCCTCTTGAGATGTTGATCGAGGCTCTTGGCTATTAGGCCATTCGCCGTAACGACTATCGGAACAATGACTGCTGAGTCCACATCCCACATGCCGACAACCTCGTGTGCTAGATCAAGATATTTTATTTGTTTATCTTTCTCAGCTTTCACGAGATTCTCGTCATGAGGGACGGTGATATCAACAATCATTGTGCGGCGCTCTGATCGATCTATTACCACTATATGAGGCTTATTTTTAATTATCATTACAAATGAACTCTTTGATAATTATAATTTATTAAACCTTTGAAAATCCTAATAATCTTTTTCATTTCAAGTAATATTGTGGCTTTTGCAGTGTTGTCTGTTTTTGTCACAAAATTACTTACGCACTGTTAGAACTTCACTGAGGAAATGTGACTGTGTTATTAGTTCCTTTGATAGCAGTCGCTCCGTGTAAAATACTGGTATTAACCCGCATCTGATTAGACTACACCGACCCCAACATACTTGGGAAAATGCTATGCAGCATCTAACAACAACCTGCATTCGTTACATAACTCATACTTACCTCATTCCTGTCCAGCCAGGCATCCCGGTTGCACCATTAAATCATGTTCGTAGATCCGATAGAACATTCCCGAAGCTCCCATTAATCAAACCTGTCTTGTTCATCTCCATTTTGAAGCTTTATTACATGTCCTGAGATATAAATTACAAATCTTGTTAGTGTACGATGAGATTCGATATCAATTGGCTGCGACGAAGTCAAGCGTAACTGACACCTAATTTAGAGTGGTTTTTTATGAAAAATATCTTAACTAGTATTATAAATGCGATTTAAGTTTGTTTGTTTGTTACCTTTTCACGCCTAAACCACAGAACCGATCAACTTGAAATTTTGCATATACGTTGTCAGGTATATAGAAACGGACAAAGGGTACCTTTCATCACGAAAAAAAGTACTGTTCCCGAGGAAAACAACAATAACGTTCTTATGATGATAGATGGCGCCACGTGTCTTTCGAATCATGATTGAATTATATTATTATAGAAACTTTAGTAGTATGTTAAGAGTTGATTGTCAAATTCTAAATTAACGCGAGCGAAGCCGCGGGCAAAAGCTAGATTCTTATAAAATGAACTTTTTGCATGGATTTTTATTTATTATGTTGAAGAAAATGACGATATAGTAATATCATTAATGACCGATTCGTATCATTTACCGAACGTTATTGGTAAAATTTTTACTCTTGTATCTTTACCAATAAAGAAGCAAAGACCCTATAGCTTTGTTTAGAAGACACTGCCATACGTTAGTACCTATCACAGATAATGTTAGCTTACAAATCGATTTACATGATAAGCTTGGATATGAAAAATGCTACTATTGGTAAGCAAAATGATTCGTTTTTGATCATAGAACCGAGCATTAGAGATCATGAATAAAGGCGAGGTTCACTCGAAAATGATTACATACCCTACCAGCAAACTTTTGAATGATAGAGAGTTTGATAATAACGGTAAACTCTGGTGGTCAACTGTCTGATCTGATCAGTGCCTGTAGACAATTAATGGCAAACGATGATCGCTACAGAATAGAAACTCCAATTAAATGTATGGAAATGACATAACAGATCGCTTGACCGATCGAAAGCTTATATCAATCCAGTACATCTTTCTATTCTCTAGCATTTATCGATTGCCATTTGTCTACAGGCACTGGTCAACTGGTCAATTCATATTTATTTATTTACTTCTGGCTGTCTCGTTGGTGTAGTGGTAGCAAACGCGACTGCTGAGCGTGAGGCCTGGGTTCGATCCCCAGGTCGGACAAAGTGTTATTGGGTTTTTCCGTGTGGAATTTCGCAGTAGCAGCCCGAAGTCTGGATTTGTGCCCGGTTGAAGGCAATAGGCTCGCCCCCTATCACATGGGACTGAAACATAACGGCGAATTAAGGGTGTTACTGGGGTGCATGAAAGGAGCCTCCCCGAGAGACGTATCTTTTTGTGCCACTATACGTCCGGCGCACCCTGAGCAATCAGCGAGCTACTCACGCTGATTGGCTAATCCTTTTACCACGATGATCGACACGTTAAGAAGAAGAAGAGGGTGTTACTATGCATCTCTGCTCAACACTTCGGGGACTACAGGAGTAAAGTTGTTTTATGTTATTTACTTCACTGCATAGTGTAAAACAAGGTCGCTTCCCGCTGTTTGTCTGTCCCTATGTATGCTTAGATCTTTAAAACTACGCAACGGATTTTGATGCGATTTTTTTAATAGATAGAATGATTCAAGAGGAAAGTTTATTATGTATAATACATGCATATTATAGTGGAAAAAAACGTGGAATACGCGATAAACGACAACCACGCGGACGAAGCCGCTGACGACCTCTGGTATACTATAAAATTCTTAGCTATATGATTTTTATTAGCTTTCTTTTATAAGTATCAGGGAGTAAAAATAAAATATGAAAAAGTATCATCTACTTATTGTAACATTCTGTTTTTATTTTTATGTTTTTATACAACCAGCCTTCTATGTCCAGTTTAATTAAATAGCCAATAGGATAGCAGAAACATTAAGAGCCACTGTGGCGATCCCTGCGTAGGATACACAATTGCCTTTATTGTATTTAGTTTACTTAATTACGAGAGAACACGCGCCAACGCCTTCCGTTATCTGGTTAATGAATCTCTTAATAAGAAGAAATTGATAGATAAGAACTTTATTAGCGTCAATAAAAATATAGGTATTTAACACCTTTTATTATTATTTTTCTACCTATCCTTTTCCCAACTATGTTGGGATCAGCTTCCAATCTAACTAGATGCGGCTGAATACCAGTATTTTACAGAAAGGGGGAGCGGGTTCGGAAAAATAACGAAACAACACATGTTGAGAGTATCACGTGTATTTATTTTTTCATTGACCTGCAACCTTAATGTCTGTCTGGACAGTTTTATCACAGTGCTTCATTTTCCAGAATTTAATTAGATTATACATGTATTATAAAGATAATAATTCTGAATTTTTTTAAGATACTTTGTACGAAATAATATACGTGATTTTGAGAAGGGAGCGGGGGCGCGGGTTGGTTATAAACCTTACCACGTATCACCAGGGAGTAGGAGGGGTTCAAAAGTTACTAAAAAAAATCACGTGGTTAATGGACGACCCCTTAGGTACTGGGTAATACCGATATCCTAAGGTTAGACCAGTTGTCAGACTTTTTGACTTCTGAATACACGTAACGGATGACCTAAGTACCTAAGTATTCATGATAATATGACACCCGGGACTGACGGCTTATCGTGCTCTCCGAGGCACGGAACATTTTTTTTTTTTTATTATGTTTTCAAATTAGTGTATTATCTAAATCTATATAACTAATAAGCATAATAATCAGCCCATTAATGTCCCACTGCTGGTCACGGGCCTGTTCTCAGAATGAGAAGGGTTTAGGCCTTAGTCCACCACGCTGGCCTGGTGCGCGTTGGCAGACTACACACGCCATCGAAAACTTTATGGAGCTCTCTCAGTTGTGCAGATTTCCTCACGATGCTTTTCTTTCACCGTTAACGCAAGTGATAATCAATGTCTGATCCGGACATACATTCGAAAAGTTAGAGGTGCGGGTCGGGATTGAACTCAGACCCTACTGCATGGAAAGCAAGCGTATAACTGTTAGGCTGATCACTGCTTTCTATCATGTAACTAATCATCATCATCTCCCTACGCTTATCCCACTCCAGGCGGGGTCGGCACTACATGCAATTCTCCATTCCACTTCCGCATTCCATTCTTCTTTATTAGCTGTTATCTTAGTTCTAACTTATAAATTAGGTATTAAACCAGTGAAAAAATCATTTGTTTTGGTTATAACTGTAATAACCATATTTGGTTACTAATGTTTAAATGTATATACAGGGCGTCCCACGACTTTGCCACATGGAGGGAAAGTACCTTAAATACTGTAGATAGAAAATTTTACTGAATGAAGACTTCATTTTTATTTTAAAAACAATACGAACTGCATTCAAACAATTTTAAATAATCACCTGTCTGAACCGGGAATCGAACCCGCTAAATGTGAAAACAAAAAAAACTGTAATTTTATTGTACTAATCGAAAGGCTCGATCAGATACATTTATTTCTTCTAAATAACATAGCGTCTAAAATAAAAGGAACACCATGAAATTTTACATTTATTTGAAATAATAAGACACGTTTAACTGTGCAACTTACAAACAATTTAATTTAATAAATGCTCAAAATGTGTCCCTTCCTATTGTATACAAATTGTAACTCTTTTAATAATCTCGCTTACCGTTAATTTATTTATTTTTGTATAGTGAACGTTTGAAATAATACTTCGAAATAGTAATAAAGCAGAAAGTAGTACATAAAGTCGGTTGTTATAAGCACGACATAGTCAGAGAGAATGCTGTTCATTATTCTGAACAAAATTTTAAATTAAATATTAAATTTCATGGTGTTCCTTTAATTTTAGATGCTGTGTTAATTAGAAGAAATAAATGTATCTGATCGAGCCTTTCGATTAGTACAATAAAATTACAGTTTTTTTTGTTTTCACATTTAGCGGGTTCGATTCCCGGTTCAGACAGGTGATTATTTAAAATTCTTTGAATGCAGTTCGTAACGTTTTTAAAATAAAAATGAAGTCTTCATTCAGCAAAATTTTCTATCTACAGTATTTAAGGTACTTCCCCTCCATGTGGCAAAGTCGTGGGACGCCCTGTATACATTGTAATGCCTTGGAAGGCAGGGGTTTCATACAGCCACATTAGGCCTATTATAATTTCTAGCATCTGTTTTAAAAAAGAAACTAAAAAAAAAAGCAACTGCTTTAAAAATCTTTACCGAGAAATGGTACTTGTCTTAGGAATCCTTCCCAGGGTCTTTAGATTTGTAGCAGTAGTGACCACTAAAGAGCAGCATTTTTTTCATCGAAAAGAGTAAAATAATCCATATATTATAAATTAACAGTTTCAAAAGTCTGTGCTAATCCACGCTCAACCAAATTGAAGGCACCGACTTCTGAAACTGTTAATTTTATAACATGGTAATTAATTTTTACTCTTATCAGTTTATTTTGAAGTAGTTTTGTTTTTCTATTTTGAGTGGCATACATTACGTAATCATACGATTACAGCAATCTCGAGTGATTTGCTGTTATACATTGCAGAGTTCCATTGTTTATCTCCGAAGGGCATCATCAGATCTTTACCGAGGAAGAATATTCTATCAAACAAAAAAATAATCAGTAAAATAGGTTTACAAGCGACTATATAGCGGAAAACATTACAAAAAAAACCTGGAATTGAAAACCTCCTTATTTTTTGGAAGACAGTTAAAAACTATTTACTTCTTTACTTAAAAAAGGAAGTGTCTTAGATAAAAGTAGCATCACAAAAGAATGCAGAGAGAATGCCTTATGGCATTAAGTCCGCCTAATGTACTACCATAGCGCATAGAAGTACAAATAAATAAATACAGTCTGGTGCTGTAATCTCGGTATTCCACAGAGTAACAGTCGAAGTGCTTTTTAATGTTGACTCTACAGTGAACGCATGGAATCTCTAGCCGCTCGCCCCGAATCGTTGCTCATTACTTTTTTTCTCAACAATCTTTCGAGGTTTATAGAAAAAAACTAATTTATCTAATATGTGAAGAATTTAAAGTGCATGTTGCTGATCCAGGAATAGGAAATTGAATCAATGAGAATAAAATGTCAGACGGCAAGAGGCCAGTCCCTCCTCTGTTGTCATTTGATTTGTCGCAGGCATTGAAATTTTAACGTGTAACTCGCATAGCTTTTAAATGAAGATATTTACAATAAATACCACTAAATAACACTAATACATTTACTAACAAATGTTAGAAAAAGATTAAATATCAGATAATAATAAATCTATTTTTTTTTATATTTTTTTAGTTTTATTGAAGTTTTATTTAATTTATGTTTGTTTAGAAAATGTTTACTAATGTTTCTAAACATTTGTAACAGCTGTGTGGGAGCACCTTATCCCTCTGAAGTCTAAAGGAGCACGACTGGTCAAGCGATTCCGTTAGTAAGGTTCTATCTTACCTTCTTACTTCAGGGCCTCAAATCCACAATACGATTACCTACTACTACCACTAGGCCAACTCGAATAATAAATTAAAAAAATATCCTGTAGCTGTCCAACTGCAGGGCAAAGGCATCTTTTGATACGGAGAAGGAACGAGAATTAATCAACACGCTTGCTCACTGCGGGTTGGCGATTTGATACCATTAAGTCACGATGTTTTCCTTCACCTTTTGTCAACGACATCCTAGATTGACAAAGAAAGTATTGTAAGTAAGAGTAAGTAAGACATTGAAAATGTCACATTGGTACATGGCTTGGTTTGAACCCGCAACCAGATACTTAACAAGCGATCAGTAACCTCCGGGCCACCACGACACTCGAAATCGAATAGTCATTATAAAAGAAAACTATTTAATTTCGCATTATACGTCTCTTTTAAGATTGTTATTCTTTCTAAATTCACATTAACTTCTCTTCGCTGCTGCAATAATGACTCGTTTTTCATGCAGATATTAATCTTTAGTTTAAGGTGCTCCGTAGATATTAACACTTAATGGTGATAGCCAAGAATAAAAGAGACTGTTATGCTTGTCTGAGCAAAATAGAGAAATCCCAGACCGAAATTCCCCGGGAGAATGTAACGAGCATAAATCTACAAAACAGATATTTCAATTTCTTTCTATTTCAATGCAGATAGAAAGAACTGTTCAGCTGACAAATAATTTTTCTTTTGTATACGATTTTTCAACAATTCAAGCAACGAGCTAGAATAAAAGAGACGTTAATTTCTTTCCCTTTTTAACCGACTTCAAAAAGAAGGCGGATCTACTCTCATGTATTATGAAATTGGTGAAAAACCGTTCAGCAAAAAAATTTTATTTCAAAATGTTTAATAAACTGGTAAAACAAAATTATTAAAAATAACAGAGACACTTTTAGCGTGTTATTAATATTATCAACTTTATATTTTTTGTTAAACGGTTTTTCAATAATTTTAGAATACGTCAACATGAGATCTGTTAGCAGGCGGCTGTGGCAGGCGAGGACTTTATTAGTTAGAGGAGAATAGTTTACTAGTTAATTGCAAAAAATGGTAAAGAAAACAAAAACATGACGATATGCACCTGAACATCATTTAACTACTAACATAAATAAAGAAGTAATCATATTATCAAAATCATCTCAAACCGCAGCAATCGAAATCACACTTTATTACCATCTCATTAAAGTTAATTTTTCATTAAATACACTGAAACCTTGTCATAAAATCTGTAATAAAGTGAAACCATTGCTTCAGAGGAGATCACTTTCTACTGCGCGTGCGCCGATGAAAGCGATATTAGCATGATGCGCACGAAATCTACAATTATGTTACACTTGCGCTCATTATATGCGTAAATCGGTAGAGAGTGGATTTATTAACGATATGTAAGAACGTGTAAATACCGATAATATCTAAAAAACAGAGAGTACCGCTTGTCTGAAATAGTAGTGACGCTTGTGCTGATAGGTTTAGAAGCCCTGTCACGCTTACATGACATAATCAGTTAAATACTGACTCACTGCTGGACACGGGTCTCTACTCAGTATGTGAAGGATTTGGGCCTCAGTCCACCAAGCTGGCTACGGGGCCTACTCCGAAAATCGAACTACGGGGTTTCAGCTAGCGGATCGCACGTTTCCCAACCACGAAAATGTTTCGGATGCGACGATCAATTCGATTTTCGCGATTTGGCATTTTGTCTTTCGTTCTACCTGCTCCCAAATGTTAATTGACATCTAGTAGTTCGTCGCTTGACAACGATTTCATCGTATATTTGTAAGTGCGATGTTCATCGTTCGTTTCGATTTGATACCCCCTCATCTGTGATTAGTTTTTGGAGTAAGCCTTCTGGTGCGGGTTGGCGGACAATGGCGCAATCCTTTTTTGATGAGAACTTTTTTTCTGTAACTCCTTATTTTGTGCAAGTTTCCTCAGAGTGTTTCCCTTCACTATAGCCTAAGTGATAATCAATTTCTGACCCGTAAATGAATTAGAAAAGTCAGAGGTGCGAAGTGTTTTTTTTTTAAACGTTACCTTTCTCTTACAGCTTCTGTGTTGCAGCTGGAGATAGCTCTTCGGTCTAGGTCCCTCCAAAAAGATTATTTTATCCTGTGAACTGAGTGGAAAATTACTCAGAGTCACAGTGTAGCACCTATTTTCCAGAAACGTTCCGCTAGAGGCGTTATGTTGCACACAGACAGTTCGCCAGAAATGGTATTATGGTGTTTTAAGGGTAGTGATTACACCTTTAAATTCAATCGGGCAAAGGTGGAGAGCGTGACCAATATCTTTGCTGGGAACGAGACGGAACAAAAATCGTACACTCGGGAGAAATGAATTCGGGTCACCAACATAAACATTAATGTCTCGGAAACTAAGAATGATAGCTTACTCAAATAAAAGTGTTTTATAAACTACTAGAGGTCGCTCGCGGCTTCGCCTGTGTGGATGACCTTTATAGTATTTTTCGGGATAAAAAGTAGTTTATATCCTTCTCCAGGTTCCAGACTATCTCTGTACCAAGTTTCATCAAAATCGGTTCAGCGGTTAAGTCGTGAAAGCGTAACAAACAGAGAGACAGAGTTATTTTCACATTTATAATATTATAGTAGGGATTTAATATTACTCAAATAAAATTAATCATCATCACCATTCAACCGAAAGACGTCCACTGCTGGACATAGGCGTCCCCCATGATCAATGTGGGGGGGTAGGGGTTTACCATAATCGCCACGCTTGGCAGGCGAGTTGGCGATCGCAATACGGTTGTTAAAGTAGTCAGAGAACGCTACTGCCCATCCTCTAGAGAATCCCTTAGTTGCCTTTTAGGACACCCATGGGAAGAGATGGGGTATGTGTTATTCTTTACGTCCGGTACCACACGGAAAATTAAATAAAATTAATACAACTTCTTAAATAGTCCATAAAATGCTTTTTATTTGAATAAGGTGTCATTCTTAGTTTCCAAAATATTAAGCTTTGTGTTGGTGACCCGGATTCATCGCTCCCGAGTGTATTTAGTAACAAAAAATCTGTGGTTTTTTGTTAAAAATAAACTGTTGCCCAATCCTTGTATTACTCCTGTACCGGTGGGGTTATATATAACTCCTCGCCGACGAGGTCCATCGCGACGTCCCACCGCCGCCGGTTACGATCCATCGAGCTCTCCCGTCGTTGAGCTGGTCGTTTCTTCAAACTCCGCAGTCACACCGATAATTCAGCCCTCATCAAGCTGTCTCCACCCCCTATGTCCACGCCAGCAACGCCCTAAGCCGAGGTCCGAGTCCCACTAAGGGTCGCCCTTAGTGCTGTTATTGCAGGTAGTCATGATGTTAGTGTAGTACAAGTAGTTAGCTTAGGTTAAGTAGTTTACTCCCCCCATTGGCTGGAGACACCTCAGGTCTCGCCAATAAACTGCCCGGTTACGTAGAAATGGACCCCTAGGACCACCTAGAGCAGTCAAATAGAAAAAAAAAGATATATAACATCCAGAATACCCTTCCTTGTTCCGTGCAGCTATCGAACCCAAGACGCAGGGTGCAGAATTTACGTGTGCAATATTTATTTTCAATATAAAACTTTAACCAACAATCTCAGCCCTTTGTTGTACTTATAGTAGCTACGTAAGTTAGATCGAGGTTGGTGAAGACCCAGAATCCTACCAAACCACACACCCCACACAGTTATAACTCGAACTGAAAAAATCATCAAGAAAAATAATGCCAAGGATAGCATTATTTTACATAATCATTATCACAATTCATCACAATGGTGCCGATTCTTTTATGCACAAACTAAACTTAATTTAGGCTATTGCCAGCTTTTTCACTCTGATAGAATAAGAAAGAGACTGACGTAAATAACAGCTGTCAAATTTAGTTGAACTAAAATTTCTATACAAAGGAGATGTTTCAGAAATGTATGGAGCCTGGGCCAGCACCATGTATACTATAAGGAAATATAGCTATACAATAAAGTAACCGTTTTTTAATGTTAATTTTCTATAATTTTACTTTGTTTAATTGTACATTCAAGTATTTCAAGTTAACTTCGTCAAGGAGAGCAACACAACACATAAAAATATGGTGGATCGAAATTATGTGAAATGTCATTTTGACAACTGTTGCATGTCATTGACCCCATAGTGTTCATTTCTTGTGTACTTACATAACCTATCTACGTTGTTTATAGACGAAAATACTTGGATTTCGTTATAATTATAATGAAATAGAACTACAGGTGTTGTACTCGATTGCGTCACACACACATCACGAAACCTAGGACTGTCAAATTCATGTTAATGTCAAACACAACTGTCATGGCTACCAGAAAAAAAGGGTTAACATATTAAAAAACGTCCCCAAATAATAATTCCAGTACAATTGTACTCTTCTTCGAATTAATTTATTTGTATTTTTATGGTAATCCCCTATTTTTTTCCTATTTTTCTATATACTGTACATAGTGGTGGCCCAAAATCAAACATCTCCTTTAGACGACATCTCAAAACGTGTCGACTAAAAACATGGTGAAGTACAAGACGTAAACTAATTTGACATCTCTAACTTAGTTCTTATCTATCATCGTCCTTTTCTCGTGCTGCTTGTTGGTAAAAGATAGCAATTTTTTAATTTTAGTTTAGTTAGTGAACAAGAGAATTAGCATCAATGTCTAACATCTGTGGACAGCTGAATTTGATTTATTTTGTTACAAGTGACCCGCCCCGATGTCCCTCGGGTTCGTTTTATAGCAAAACCTTCCGGAAGAAATTAACTAAATTGATATGAAAACCGCATCAAAATCCATTGAGTAGTTTAGAAGTAAGCGGATAAACAGAGAGACGCGAAAAGCGACTTCAATTTTTACAAATTAGGGCTGATTTTTCAATCGTCCCTGTTCCTTTTATCTGAGGAATAAGTTTGACATTTTGACAGCTTTTGTATAGAAAATAATTATCTCAAGCCGTCATATTTATTCCTTAGATAAAGATTATCTGACGATTGAAAAATCGGCCCTTAGATGGAAGATAGATTAGAGAAGACAACACATACTCGTAATGTATTCACTTTACCAACAGAGGGCATGACTGTTTCAAACTATAAACTATACCTAACATTACTACTTGTGTAGGCTGGCTTGGCGCTAGATGGCGCTAGGAGTCACGTTGGTTATCATTATAATAGTACCTAGTCTATAAATAGGTATTAGGACAAAAGTGTATAGGCTGTATAAGTATCCTAATTTTCTGCGCTCACCATGTATAGTGTCATGGGAATCAACAACTTATGGAATGTATTATATAGTCGAGCCAAACACGTTCCAGTTTGATGTCATTTATTTCGTCTGTTTTTTTTTCTTTATTCAAAAACCATCCTTCTTGATTCTTTACTGATTTTGAGACAAGATGACAGTCATACTAATTTTCAGGATATTATAGATATGTAGATGTAGTACCTGCTACCCACCTTACATACAAGACTTGACACCCTAAGAAAAAGAAAAAAATGAGAAGCTGTTGCAAGGTATATTTGTACAATAAGCGCATTTCTTGTCGCAAGTCTTGTGTAGTGCCGGACTTAAAGAATAGCAGTATCCCATCTCTCCCCGTGGGTGTCGTAAAAGGCGACTATGGGATTCTCTAGAGGATGGCCAGCAGCGTTCTCAGAGTACTTTAACAACCATACTGCGATCGCCAACCCGTCTACCAAGCGTGGCTATTGCGGCAAACCCCCACTTTTGGGGGAGGCCTATGTCCAGCAGTAGACGTCTTTCGGCTGCATGATGATGAAGCGCGTTTTATCTTGGCCACCCTAATTAAGATGTCTCCCCCCAACACCCCGCCAACAACGTTCTAAGCCGAGGTCCGAGTCCCACTACGGGTCGCCCTTAGTGCTGTTGTTGCTAGTAGTCATGATGTTAGTGTAGTATATAGTTAGCTTAGGTTAAGTATAGATAGATAGATAGATATACTTTATTGTACACTAAAAGAAATAAAACAGAAGGAATACACTTAATTAAAACAGTACAAACGGCGGTCTTATCGCTTAAAGCAAGTATTTTATTATCCCTCCATTGGCTGGAGACCTTTCAGGTCTTGCCAACAACTGCTCGGTTACGTAGAAAGGGTCCACAAGGACAATCAAAAGCAGGATAATAGAAAAAAAAACTTGGCCACCCTGAATTAGGTTCTCCGGACTTTAAAGCAAGCTCAGAAAGAAAACAGTTCCTGTAAAAAGAATTACATAAACTTCGCTTAAATAAAGGTACAATTCCGTGCATCGCGGCCGATCGCAGCCGCGCGCGATTTATCGCGTGTGGAAGACGCGCGCGGCTGTTGCGACAACAGTCAGAGTATGAAAATGTATGGGCGTTTGTGCACTACAAGGAAATTTACTGTCCGGCAGTCCGATTTTTTACGGTCCGATATGGCACGTCGTAAATGTTTATACTAGTTTGCAGTGGCGAAGGGTGAAATTTCTTAAACGGGAAGCCGGACCAAAAAATGCTTACCTTGCACAATTGTGATGCGTGAATTCCAGTAACTACTCGTATAGTTGGTGCCCTGTGGCTGACTTCGAAATCTTGTACAGATGAATTGGCTTTAGCTCACTTTCATGATAATTGAAAATAATAGATACTAGTATTTGCCATATTATTATTTCGAAAGGGGGAGCCTTCGCCACTGATAGTTTGTGCACTATACGTAATTTTACCGTCCGACATTTTACTTTTCTCCATTCCGGGCCGTTTTTCCGGTCCGAGTAAAGACGGACAAGTGCACAAGCCAATCATCCGTTTTTTCATGCCACATCGGACCGTAAAAAATCAGACTGCCGGACAGTAAAATTCCTTTTAGTGCACAATCGCCCTATGGCACCGCTTCCGAAGTCTGCGACAGACGCGTGCGACTAACGACAGACGTACGGCGCGACGCGCCATACATTCTCATACTCTGACTATTGTCGCATCAACCGCGCGCGGCTGTATCGGCCGCGATGTACCGGATTGTACCTTTACGGTCGATCCTAAGGTGGTGCTAATTCAATGTAAATTAAAAGCCATTTTGTACCTAAAAATTGCAAAACTACCTGCATGAAGTACAGGGCGGCCAAGATAAAATCTACGTATTATATGCAGCTGATTTTAGATCGAAAGAAGTAAAATAAATGTTATTATTAAAATAAAGACAGGGAACGCGATATACCTACTTAAACCTTCAAGTTATTTGCATCAATATTATTATACCTTTTACTTTTATGACTACTGTTAAACACCTTTGATATTAATTTATTTTGTTTGCTAGTGATCAAGAAAAAGGACAAAGATACGTTATTAATGATAGCAATCTTTAATTTTATTCAATTAACTTTTCCGTGTTCATACGACTGTAAGTACATGCTGTATTAACTTTGTCAGATCACACGGGTTCTAAAGGGCATCTACCTTAATCATCTTAGCTACAGGAGAACGTTCTTATGAGAATACCCTTAACTTTTGGAATAATTTCTATCTGTATTCATGGATTTTCATAATGATTAAGGGTAGCTGCCCCTATTACTACCACCTCCTAATCCTAACTAATATCCTAATCCTAACTAATATTAGAAATGCGACGGTAAGTTTGTTTGTTTGTCACCTTTTCACGCCTAAACCACTGAACCGATCATCCTGAAATTTTGCATATACGTTGTCTGGTGTAGGTACAGAAACGGATATAGGATACCTTTCATCCCGAAAAAAAGTACTGTTCCCGAGGAAAACAACAATTACGTTAATAGATGGCGCCACGTGTCTTTCGAATCATGATTGAATTATGTTATTATAGAAACTTTAGTAATGTGTTCTGAGTTGATTGTCAAGTTCTAAATTATTATTTTTTGCGATTTCTGACGTATTTAGTACTCCACCCTCAGTTGGTCCAAAAGAGATTCTGATTCTTACGGGAAAAAGGATCGATTGGCATCATAAAAATGTTTTGCAAAAACTGCACTTTTTCTCGCTGACTTGTTTTATTTTTCGAAATCTTTGAATGCAGATAGAAATTATCCCAAAAATTAGAGGTAGTCTTGTAAGAACGTATCCCTGTAGCTACAATGGTTAAGGTGGCTGTCCTTCATGCCCCATCTCATATTACCACCCTGTATAATATCAGAAATAAAGAAGTAATTCAATTGATTTTATTAAAACTCCGCCAAGAATTGATTGATGATATTGCAGCTTCATTTTTTTTATCTTTTAATAAGCATCATGTCGTAAACTGTAAAGTATGGTCCACATTATTGTCAGGTTTATTTTAAAACTGGTAGAGTTGATTTACATAATATTTAAAGTTTATTTGTAAATCTTTATTTGCTAATTGGAAAAAATCATCCAAGCGTTGTTTACACGCTCAGATCACAAAAAAAAAGGGAGACTTGGTAAGCGGGTGTGGTAAGTGTGAACCTCAGATAACAGAAACGAGGATTCTGTTCACCTGTTTGCCTCGAGTGGAAATACTCATGGTTAGGGCGTTTGTGCACTACAAAGAAATTTACTGTCCGGCAGTCCGATTTTTTACGGTCCGATATGGCACGATATAAATGTTTATACTAGTTTGTGCACTATACATAATTTTACCGTCCGACATTTTACTTTTCTCCATTCCAGGCCGTTTTTCCGGTCCGAGATGACAGTAATGAAAAACGTGTTTATGCTTGTGCACTGCGTCCGTAATTTTACCGTCCGACATTTTACTTTTCTCCATTCCGGGCCGTTTTTCCGGTCCGAGTAAAGACGGACAAGTGCACAAGCCAATCATCCGTTTTTTTCATGCCAAATCGGACTGTAAAAAATCGGACAGCCGGACAGTAAAATTCTTTGTAGTGCACAAACGCCCTTACCCTTCGTTTGGGGAAGGCGGACGGGTACAATACGGCCGACGTATCTTGGCGAGTCTGAAGTTAGTTGTTTGGCTGCGCAATGAATCTTTTAGAAACTGAATTTGTCTACTGCGCAACTAATCAGCTAACTTCAGACTCGCCAAGAAACGTCGGCCGTATTGTAGGTATGTCGGATTCCTACCAACTAAAATCACCTGGTAGCCGTCCTCAGGGCTGTGGAAGTCCGGTGGAACGCATCGGTGAAGCGTAAGTTATACCCTCAAATTAGACACCGGTAGAATTCACGGGTAGAATTACCATTTATTTACCTTAATATTTAATATTTTTGGGACATTTTCTACACAGCACCATCTAGTCCCAAACTAAGCAGAGCTTGTACTATGGGTACTAGACAATGGATACAATACTTATATACTTTTTTTTTTTGCAAATACATACTTATAATACATAAGAAACACCCAGACCAACATAAACACTTATGTTCATCACATAAATGTTTGTGTCCTGTGGGAATCGAACCCACGACCTCGTGATCAACAGTCCGATACTCGAACCACTAGATCGCAGACGTCGTCAAATTATTATTAATAATATTCTTATTAATGGTAACCCTAGTCGCGGGGGGGCATTTGTATTTACAACTGACTTATAAATCAGCAAGTGTTCTTTTGCTTAAAATAAATCTCTTAAAATAGGGCATTATTTATAACAGCTTTATTAAAGTGTTCGAACAATGGACACGATAATAACGATGTGCGAAGATCTTCGGACATATCCGGGACTGTTAATCACTATGTAAAAGAAAAATAAAATGAATTATTTCTTTCGTTTGTTCTTAACCATCTCGGGAAAAGGTGAAGGATTTCTATCCGGTACAAGAATGTTGTGGATATGATCGTAAATTACTTATATAGCAACCTTATTTATTTTACTACGCCCTGTACCCTACATAATAGGTTTTTCCCCTTACAAATTGAGTCAGATGAAAAGTATGTAATCAAAAGAATATAGAATAGAATAGAATAGAATTTTATTTAAACATCTTAAATACAGTACACCAGTAGTAAACATTAAACGAAGTTACAACTAAAGTACTTACATATATAGTTTCCAAGTTTTTAATGTACACTCACTAAGTTTATTGGGTGCATTTGAACAAATAAACAGTAAGATCAAAACTTAGATAGTAACAAAATGTCATCGCAACTTCTATGTAATTTGACTTAATTACTAATAACAAGAACGAATAATAAATATCCATTGACGGTATACATGAATAAAGTTCATTACCTCCCGTGCTAGTTAAAACTGTGTTACGGCAAGGTAAGATTCTCGTTCGAAGATTAATTTTCAATCTTAGCGTAATGAACATAAAACACCCTTTTGCTAATAGATTTTTTCTTACAATGAGTAATAGACACCGATGACGAGTTACAAGTTTAAAGTAAACAAGTAGTATATGTAAAATAACTAGACAAGCATGCTGCACAATACAATAAATACGATATTTAGAAGTAGATACTGGAATAAACATACTTTCGCTATGAATGTACGTTTTGTAAGTGTGCGTGTGTATGTATGTATGTTATGTGTTTAACACATTTTTTTTTTATTTATTTATCTAAACTCTTACAAATGATAAAATATCATTCCAGAATACAAATAGGTAACGCAATATTTTATATATTTTGCTTGGTCGTGTATTATTTTGATACTTAAATATTAATGTACCTGCACTTATATGTTGAAGAAGACTATTATTAATACGTAAAATGTAAATGCCATTTTATTCTATGTTACATAATTAGCAACTTTACAAACAATTGAAGTAAGATGATTTCAGAATGACAAAAAATATAGAAAAGGTCACAAAACAATTTAAGTTGCAATGGAAGTTGAACCACAGATTAACCAATAGTTCCTTACGGAACAGATGCTTCACTCCATAGGAAAAGATAGATACCTAACGCTATAGTTACCAAGAAAAATATTACAGGCGCTCGTGCGCGCTAAAATGTACCTTACGCAGACGCCCGAGAGTATCAACTACGTCGTATGCCGTGGTGTAGGGCGATCATGTGCGTCATTGAACGCAACGCTAGGGCCGTCTATGCTAAGAAATGATTACCCAAAAAAATAGGTGACTAAAAAACAGTTTAATTAAAATATTTTTTAGTTCCACAAATTACAATTACAATAGTCTACAAAAACTTCGTGTGGATAATAGGTACCTACCTCCTCTAAAATCCCGGAATAATTATAATGACGTTTTAGTCCCGGGATTTAAAAATCACGAATTATTTATTGAACATTTATTGTTACAAATTATTGATTTGAAAAATGATAATAACATTTTTTAGAGTTCCATACTAAAACTATTAAAATTAAAGAGCTTTGCTTTACATAGGTACCTATTATAGGAAAATAAATTCTTGAAAAGTTGGTTGGTTATTGTGTGTATTATATAGGTATATTGCGAATATTGCGATAAAAAGAGTAATTTTAAAAATAGAAAGTAAAATAATTCTAATCAAATCAATATTTTATATATTTACGTACAATTACAAAACTTTCTTGTTAACACTACACAAAGAATCAGAGTTAAGTAGTTTTACTCTACCTAATCCGATGTCTGATTATAACAAATAGGCAATAATAAAAAAGAATCAACAAAGAAAACACAAATACGTAACATTTACCGTTCCTCCTCCTTAGGTAATTTTAAAAAGGATAAACTATTGGTGGTTGTTTTATTTGGCAGATTTCTACACTGCAATATACACGAGATTTAGGTATTATAAAAGGCGCGGGTGCGATATGTAAGTATCGTAAGGAACTATTAGTTGATATGTGGCGGTATATAAACTCGAGCGAGCGCGTGGCAGCCCGCTGGATTTTGTTCTCCCGGGCGAACGCGAGCAGTAGGAACGTAAGCGCGTAACCTTAAACGAGTGACGGAGGCCTGGTTGAACTGTATACAAAAGAATTAAGGTTTCTAATCTCTAAGGGCCTTTTCACTGTCATGCGGGTTCGTTCCCGCGTGCGTGCGTCACCCGCATGTGTGGCGCTCGCGACTGTATTACTGAACTTCGAAGTTTAAAATACCGATGTACTGTATTCATAAAGTTTAAAAGTACGAATTACGTGAGTTAGAATGTACGCTATTACGAATTACTTTATTCAGAATGTTCATCATTCCGATGTACGTTACTCCGAAAGTTTACTATTACGAATTACGTCATTTAGAATGTTTATCATTACGATGTACGGGACTCCGAAAGTTTACTATTACGAATTACGTCATTAAGAATGTTCATCATCGCGATGTACGGAACTCCGAAAGCTTACTATTACGAATTACTAAACGAATGTTCATCATGGACATTCTGAGAATGTATTTAGGTACTTTGGCATACCTATTTAAAATTTATTAAACTACTATTACCTATTTAGATTAAGATTTTTAATTTCTGTAGCCATACACTGTTATAGTTCATTTGTAATTATAAAATTGTATACTTATATAGCTTTACTTTTTTTTTAACGTTGTTAAATCATGAATTGACTTCTTACGGAAGGAGCGGAAGGGAGTGTCGGACTCTTACTGACTAAAACCCATCCGTGTTCCCCCTAATGCCCTTTGCGTTCCAAGGCCGCGGTAACTTTCGAATAAAGTCCGCAACCCTGGCAAGTTAGTACCTAGCTAGTTACACAAAATTAACATGAAATGAACTTAACATTTAATAAATTTTAATTAAGTTATCCTTACATCTATATACATAAAAGCGAAATACTCTACCAGAATCTCGATGTTGAACATTCGAAATTTAGTAGTTCGTACGTAATCGTAAGCTTTCGGAGTTCCGTACATCGCGATGATGAACATTCTTAATGACGTAATTCGTAATAGTAAACTTTCGGAGTCCCGTACATCGGAATGATGAACATTCTAAATGACGTAATTCGTAATAGTAAACTTTCGGAGTAACGTACATCGGAATGATGAACATTCTGAATAAAGTAATTCGTAATAGCGTACATTCTAACTCACGTAATTCGTACTTTTAAACTTTATGAATACAGTACATCGGTGTTTTAAACTTCGAAGTTCAGTAATACAGTCGGCGCTCGCAGTTCACCTTTTCGTGCGTGTTTCACGCATCACAATAAATACATCTTTGAAAAGGTGAAATTCAGGCGCCACGGGTGCGGGTGATACACGCATGCGGGCACGAACCCGCATGACAGTGAAAAGGCCCTAAGCGTGTTCATTCTAAATTTGAAATGGCTGGAATATTTACGGGGCTTCTCCGCATACACAATAAAATACAAGACCAAAACGAATTGTTTTTTCTCTGATTGAATTTTTTCATACTTCGATTTCTATCCTATCACGGGTGCGTTAACAAACACAAATCTCACATGCAAAAACCGTCGAACCCGCAAATCTGTGCGGGAATAGAACATGCAACCCGCAGCGTAGAAACCCAAGCGCTCAGCCACTGCGACAATCGAGTCGTTAAAGTCTAAGGCTGGTGTTAACCAACATTAATTAATTCTTTAGTTAAACAACCGTTTATCTTAGGGTCTGTACAGATCTGGCGAACGCGCCGCGAATGCGCAATTTGGCACGCGTGCATTTACTGCAACTGTTTGGTGCGCCTCTTTTATACAACTCAAGCTTCAGATCAGTTCACTACATTTAATTTATTTTAAAACAATGTATTGCTTTAGATGATCCTTGCGAACCGTTTCTAGGTAACCGGGCAGTTATTGACGAAACCTGAAGGGTCTCCAGCCAATAGTGGGGAAGTAAAATACTTAACCTAAGCTAACACTAACGTCATGACTACTAGCAATAACAGCACTAAGGACGACTCCTAGTGGGACTCGGACTTCGGCTTAGAGTGTTGCTGGCGGAGAATTGGGGGAGACAACTTGATGAGGACTGAATTAGGTGTGACTGCGGAGTCTGAAGAGACTACCGACTCTACGACGGGAGAGCTTAGTGGATTGTGACCGGCAGTTACTGCAACTGTTTGGTGCGTCTCTTTTATACAATTCAAACAAGGCTCGCACAACGCGCGCGTGCTGCACGCATTCTGCGCGTTTGCAGATCGTGCCCATGCAGTTCAGTTCGCTTCCTTTCATAACTCTCAGTTGTAGTTATAAACACACTGAGTTGAGCCCTGAGGTGCGGATGACGGCAGGAGGACGCAAGGACGCGTACTACATGCAGGCAGCGCTAGTGCAGTGCAAGCGTAGCGCATAGTTTGCACGCGTGCGTTGCAGGAGCAGTACCGAACAGAGAGCACTACGTAATCCACGCGGGCAGCTCGCGAGCTTTTCGCAAACAGGCGCATTCGTCATATGTGTATGCACCCTAATATTCTGACACACACGGCTACATATCAAGCTATGGGAGCCTACCGTTTTGTCAAAATTATTTTGACAAAATTTCATTACCCAAACGCATTTTAGCAACCTTTTTTATACCAATGGAATGATTTTAGTACGCACATTTTCATTTGGTCAAATTTTTACACGGCAGAATATTACCAGGGATAATATCATTAAGGTATTTGGTCTTTAATCAAATGATTTATTACAGCAAACAATCTTTAGACAATAAACATTTCGTCAAATGATTGTAACACACTTGTATCTTTTTAAATCGAAACAGTAAGGTTAGGTTAGAACTGTGACCACACAAAGCACGAGCCGTGCGAGCGAAGCGAGCGTGCCGCGGCAGCGGCCAGCAGCGGCCGGCGAGTGCCAGAAACATATTTTTGAATGTAAAACCAGAAACTACTACCAGAATAGTTGAGACGATACTAAATTGTTAAGTAGTAATTTGGCAAATGAAATTATGCGGAAACTTATTTGGGAAGTGATAATTTGTTTTTTTTTTTTCGATGAAACAATGTTGACCCGCCAAGCTATGCATTTCCAGTATAAGCTGAACTCTCATTGTACGGAAAGCCAACACAATACGAGATCAGCTCATACTGGAAGTGTATAGCTTGATTTGTAACCGTGCGTACATTTTTCAAGTAAACGGTTTGTTAACCAGGGAATTATTTTTTGTGAACACCGACCATAAGAGGATATACTAATAATCAAGACATTTACCGTATCTTATGTCGCGTATCTTGCGTAGTAATACGCACGCATGAAACTTCTAGGCCCTTTCATACTCAGCGTAATGACGTAAAATACGCGTGGTGAGGCCGCGCAGCAGAATTTGCATGTAGCGCGATGCTTATGCGTAACGCGATGAAACATAAGCCGTCAAGATACGCTCAATGTGTCTGCAGCTTTAAGTATCAATTTACATATCACAAATTAGGGTTTAAAGCATTTGATCTTATGAAATGCTCAGCGACTGATAAACCTTTTCAAATTGCATCAGCAGTCGGTAGGATTCGTAACCAAACTAACAAGTTGTCTGTGTGTTGTAAGAGGCACCCAATCTCTCGCCCTGTTCGGTCCAACGAAACCGAACACTTTTGCCAACGCAACACTTTGCAATTATTGTAATAACGTAGAATAAACTTCCGTAACTTCAGTGCATTTTTAGACACCGAACAGTCCGGGTGCATTCATAAACAACAACATTAACAACATCAACATTAACATTCAACATTAACATAGCTCTAACATTAGGTTATAACTTTATAATAAGAACAATTCGTGAGAACTTTCTTAAATATTCATTTATACAACAACTACTCCTTTGCTTTCGATACCGCTCGACCTAGCACCCCGCACACGCCCCCTGAATTGATAATAGGTATTACTACTCTACTGATTAAATTATTATTAAATATCAGCTCCGTTGGTCTAGGTCGCAAGCGCAATTGCTGAGCGTGTGGTCGGGCAAAGTAGTATGGGGTTTTCCGTGTGGAATTTCTCGGTAGCAGCCCTGAGTTTGGATTTGTGCCCAGTTGATGGCAATAGGCTCGCCCCCCATTACATGGGACTTAAACATAACAGCGAAATGAGGGTAGACTGTACACCTCTGCCCAACCCTTCGGGGAATACAGGCGTGATGTTATGTTATGATGTTTTTATTTTGCTAATGGTTGCGTAGGATCATGCGCTTACAAAGCGGTGTCGTTTACCAAACGGGGACATGTACATCTAACAAAGGAATGCACAATATTTGAAAAAAAAAAACTGTATAAAAATAGAGTCGAGCAAGTGTCAGTAAGTAGACTTTAGCAATACAACTAAACTGCTAAACATCTAGTTTCTTTAAGAAAGTAGAAACAACTAGAAGTTAGACTAACATTTCTAACATCATCCAAACATTACGCCTGTTTCCCCGAAGGGTTGGGCAGAGGTGTTTATTACACCCACATTCCACCGTTATATTTAAGTTCCATGGAATTGAGGGCGAGCCTATTGCCATCAACCGGGCACAAATCCAGATTCCGGACTGCTACTGAGAAATTCCACATGGAAAATCCAACGACACTTTGCTCGACCTAGGGATCGAACCCAGGACCTCACGCTCAGCAGTCGCGCTTGCGACCACTAGACCAAAGAAGCACAATTTCTATTAACTGTGTATATTTTATTTGTATATACTTAGTCCAACTTTTTGCGATGTCAATCAATTTTTCCGCGCACCCGGCCATGTCTCCCCACACGCGACGTTCTCTCATAGTCGTAAATGGATATAAAAAGGTTGCACATACATTGTAAGGAGTCAGTTCAACAATGCGCAGTACATGTCTCACTGCTTTTAAGGATATAATACCGATTCAGGTTATTTATGTTCAAGTTTTTAATATATACAACCCATCACGCCTAGTCTGTCCCCAGCCGGAGTAACATGCGTAGCGGGAAATAATTGTCGATGCATTATTTTGTGTTGAGATGAGATAAGCCAGACATTATCTTGTCTTTATACGAGATAATTTGACGATCAAATTATCTCGCGTTGCGCATGTTAGGCTAGCTGGAGGACAAAACTACTAACAGAATTGTTAATAAAAAGAAAAGTTTAAAAATCTAAAACCCGATTATGAATAAATCGAATCACGGCTATACTCTGGATATCACCGCACCTATGTGTCTATATATATCTATTATTAAATATGTATGTACCTTATTTGAGTATGTATGTATATATATTTAAAATACGTATATATTTGTGGTATAATATATGTATTTAGACTTAGTTATTTGGTTGATTCCTGATTTTTATTAGGTTATATATTTTGTATGCTGCATCTTTATATTTTTCTTAACAATTCTTTCCATCCAATGGTTGTCTGGAAGAAATTTCTTTAAGCGATAAGACCGCCATTTGCACTGTTCTTAATTACGTGTATTCCTTCTGTTTTATTTCTTTTAGGGTACAATAAAGTATACATTATCTATCTATGTGAAATCGGACAGGAATATTTTCTTGTTTCATATTTTTCAGTTCGATTTTTTCGCAGTCGGGTTTTAAATGTTTAAACTTTTCTTGTTATTTACAAAGAGTTTGCAATCGAACTGCAGCTCCACCACAGCTTTTTGACTTTTTTCTCATTAGGTAACGGTCAAACGGCTGTGGTTGAGCTGCGGTTCGATTGCGATATTAAACAACTTTGTTAGCAGAATTGGTTTCCAGTCTCCAGGGGGATAAGCAGAGATACTATTGAGCGGTCAGTTTGGTAATGGCGAGAGTAGGTTCCGTATGATAGGATATTAGGTACTGAGAATTCGAAATTGTCGTATCTAATTTACTACAGAAAAACATTAGGGTCAAAAGGTAAAAGGAGCAATGTTATTCTAAAAGGCTTGAATTAAATTAATTAATATATCCTTAGGAAGGACAACTAACTGATTGGATTTGAACTTGTTACATTTCTATTTGAAAATTGTATGGCTAACTGTACATCTATAAAGGCACATGAGACTTTCCAGTTTTATCTCTAAGGTTGGCAACGTATTAGCAATCCTCTTGTTGTTATAGGTGTATATAGGCGGCGGTAACTACTTACCATCAGGTCGGCCGTTGGCTTGTTTGACGACATACCAACTACATAAAAAAAAAACTAGAAACAAAAGAGTAAAATCAATAGTATTACTATTTACCCGTTCTCTCTTACTATCTATCATGCATTAGCATGAACAAACTGGTTAATATATTAATGCTTACATTTATATTTTCATCGTAGTTTCTACTGAAAAAACATATGTTATTAATTAAACGAAAATCAATTATTATTATTAAAGTTTTGCATAATCGTCTTTCATCTAAATAAATTCTATCATTTAAATTAAAAATCCTTCATCGTCAGGTACGAACGGGGTAACCACACACCTAATTACCGTAGTTATTAATTGTTCATTCAACACAGTATGCGAGCCTTTTCCAATTTTCGCAACACATTGCATTCGGTATGCAATCCTGTACTTAATAATCGATTAATTACTAATCCTATCAATAAATAAACTGTAAAATAGCCTTTTAAGCCGGATAACTGCATTTCGGCATTTGTAAATTTTCTTGCAGAACACGTAGAACAATAACAGGATCCGAAGAGTTTAACGAAGAGGGAGATAGAAATATGAAAATGTGTGAGAGTAAGAGAGACGGAGAATTAGCGTAACCTTTCGCTGAGCTGTAACACAGCTAAGAATGGATGACAAAAAGTGAATAAGTCAGTGCGGCATAGAGTGCGGTGCGGGCGTCAGTCAGACATTAATAAAGTCACTTATAAGTGACATTTAAGTTAAATAAGTGATAGGAGAGTGTTATCACAAGATGGCGTCCCGATCGTGCGTGGGAGTCGTTTTATTGGGCTGTTTAGTGGGTGAGTATTTTTTTTGACATTAATTTAACGGAAAAAAATATTATTTTAAATTTTGAATAAATTAAATTTATCAAAGAAAAATTCATTGCTAGAAATATTATTTGAATTATCACTAGATTATAAGTGTAAAAAATAATATTAAAGTTTATATTATTAATTCAAATCATGTACTTTCATTATGATACACGACCTATTTCGATAACCTTTAAGAAATTATTATTCAGTGGAGCAGTAAGTATTACAATATGTCAGTATACCAGTTAGCCTTGACGCCTAGAATTACAATTCCTGTCTAATTTGAATGCTAGTCGACAATCAATACCAATAAAGCAATAATTACTTTGATCGAAAATAATAATAAAAGAAAAAGCTTCTATTATTACCTAACTATTATAATAAAGATGTTTTCACAATCTCATTATCATTAGAAGCTAGTCTGCTTATTTTATTCATTTGTTAATAGTCTAGCTTCGTAACAACAAAGTTACGTCTGGGAGGAAAAGACATCAACGCGCAAGCGCACCTTTTTAAAAGAGAAAGTATTATTTTCTGAAGAAACATTCGTCAATGTTTGAATGATTTCCAATTGTTTTGCATAACCAAAAACCGACATTTATGCTCGTACTTATTCTTAATGATAATGAGATAAAATATCTCATAAATAACTTGAAATATCGTAATGTATTCTAATACAATCTGATACACCCGACTAATACAGGTGGATCAAATCGCTTCTCACAGATTATCTAAGTTCAAGTAACAGTAGATAAACGAGCGATTCTAAGTAAACTAACGGAGAAATGGCGTACTTATTCGACGTACGCGCCGCTGAATTCCATTAAAGTTCAAATGAGTACACAATGGGTTACACATGTTTTTGTATGGGTGGAATTCATAATTAGGATGATGACATAAATAAACAATTGAATGACACCCCGGAAAATATTCTCCAAACTAGATATTATTATACAATCCGAATTTCCACAAATGCCAACATATAATTAGCCCGCTTTCTGTCCTAAGATTCATTTTTTTTTCGATAAGTAATCTGTCGACAGATTTGTTTTCGATAAGTTTGTTATCTCGTTTTTCTCGTTATCGGACTCAGAATCGAACCTCAGACGGCATATTGATCAACCATTTTTGAATCAAAATCCAATGAATAAATGCTAAAAGATGATTGTAGGTGTTTCGATTAACAAGTTAGGACCACTTAAGCATAATCTAAACCTGTTATCACTTTAGCTAGGCAGTTACAGTTTGCATATTAAAATTATACGATGGAGAAGCAGTCTTGAATGGGTTCGAGGCTATTATTTAATGGGTCTCAGGTATCAGGTAATGAGTGAGAGGTGGGAAGCCAGCTAACTTCTTTGACCTTTAATACATCGACCTTATGGGAATATAGTGTGTTGTATTGTTCTTTGCATCGGAGATTACGTAAAGCCGTGTACCCATCTTCGAACAATATTGTTTTTTTTTACTCTTTGACTTGCCCGCGTTGATTCTAGTCCTACCTGATGGTAAACGCAGACAGGGTTGAAGATATATAGAGATATAGAGGGATACAGATATGGATATAGATGGATTCCGGTATACTCCTCTGGCTCTCATATAAACACGACGGGACACAATAAACTGCTTGACGTCGAGCTTGAATGTGAGGGTGCAAGCTAGCCAGGCGGACCGTACAGATTCTCTCACCGAGCGTACTGAGTTTTGTTCCCACACAGGGATTGTTACGTGTCATGTACGTTAGTCTGACATCTTGTCGAAATTTATTGGCTAAATTTTATCCGATAATAAGCTCTACAATCCGAGTACACCGGACATGCTGAAATATCTTCACCCATGAACTCTAACAGCGGTTACGCACTGCATCCGATTCGAATCCGTGAAAATACGTTCCGAAGTAGCCATAGAACTATTTGTATGGTAGCTTACGCACTACATCCGGCATCCGTCATCCGATTTCTATCCGTCATCCGTGAGTTTCTAATTCGGAAGAACAATTGACGAATCGAAGTAGCCGTAGTACTGAATTGTTTGAATTTGAATCAGAGATCGGAATAGTGCGTAAGCAACATCCGAACTCGGTCCGAGATTTTTACTCTAGATCGGTATTTTCACGGATTCGGATCGGATGTAGTGCGTAATCGCTCTAATACGGAAGAACAATTGACGGACCGAGGCAGCCTGAATTGTTTGAATTTGGATCAGAGATCGGAATAGTGCGTAAGCAACATCCGAATTCGGTCCGAGATTTTCGCGGATTCGGATCGGATGCAGCGCGTAAAGCAATATCCGAATTCGGTCCGAGTTTTTTTTATCCGTATTTTCACGGATTCGGATCGGATGCAGTGCGTAATCGCTCTAACTCCTACCCTTATTGTCGTGGTAAACGCTGCTGCTGGAAATCTACCGAGACTATGCTTACGATACTCATGAGAGGTTTTCATATGTACTATATTCTTGTGCTTGCAAGAATCTACTTCTCCATCTGAATCTTCTCTACTTTGCTTGATCTAGTGTTTTTATCTACGATGAGTCTGCCAAAATATCTATACAATTTTGCCAGTTATTACTAAACACAGTATAAGCTATTGATTGAAACATTTACACACATCAAAAAAAGTTTGCGATCACTTTGAAAAATCGAAATCTTTTTTGTTACGGTAGATTATATTATGATTTCTTCTACTTTTTAGATTCTTAAAACTGGGTATTTCTATTTAAATAAAACACACAACAAAGAATTTTTCTTGATAAAGTTCAATTTAAAAAATTATATCAGCTTATGCTAGTGATCGCAAACTTTTTTTGATGTGTGTATGTATCTCTAATAATATTTGGACACAGCAGCTTTCGTACAGACTACGCGTGTTAGGTAATAGAGAAATCTGTTCTTGCTTCACAGTTTTGGTTATCTTTTATCTGTTTAAATATTGACAGTCGCAAAAATATGTTCTTTTAATGTGTCGATACTTAAAAGTGTTAACGCTGTTGTTAGAAAGTACTGTTAAATACATTTTATGCGACCTATGTGTTTTATTCGTTGGTCTAGTGGTCACAAGCGTGACTGCTGAGCGTGAGGCGTGGGTTCGATTCCCAAGTCGGGCAAAGTGTTATTGAGTTTTTCGTGTGGAATTTCTCAGTAGCCCGGAGTCTGGATTTGTGCCCGGTTGATGGCAATAGGCTCGCCCCTTATTACATGGGACTTAAACATAACGGTGAAATGAGGGTGTACTTCACCTCTGCCCAACCCTTCGGGGAATACAGGCGTTACATTTGTTTTCTACTTTCCATTTTCTTCAAAATTAAACCCTTGTTCCATGGGAATGTTGCCCCCAAATAGAATGAAAAGTTACGTAGGTGTGAAACTTATACAGTTGTTCAGAACAGATTCATAATTGACGTTTTTTTTTGCAAAATACAAACGAATATCCTTCTTTGAAAACACACCACTATCCACTATGTGTTCCATTATCCACAACCTACAATATTCCACTGCTAGGTATGGGCCTCCCTTGAACAATGTCATTCACCTCGGTCCTGTGCCAATCGCATCCAGGTTCATGTTGTATTTATTATTCAGGGTGAAATTAATTAATTCACCCTGATAATGGACCCAAAAAGTTTATTAAACAACACCAAATCATAGACTAACTTAAAAATAGGGGTTATAAGCTAGTGTTTCCCCTCTATTAGTTGATATAACAAACGGCCCATTGCACCATCGCTGGACATGAAAAGCATATACACTATAAGAAAATCTATGCAGAATTAATAAGAGTTCCAAACACTTTTATTTAAATCGAATTTTGATTTAAAATTTCGGTAGTAGCCGTTAGTTAAAAAATACAAGCACTTTCGTAACACAAAATGCTTTTAAAATTCAAGGTGACAAAAGTTTTTTTTTTTATCATTTTCTATTTATATTTCTGTTCACGCATACCTAGTGAGTTATTGGATTGTAACTATGCGAATGTACTTATAAAAAATATTTATACCCAAGGATGATTGTTTTGTTAATAGCTAAGCAATTACTTATTGTGAAATTAAATAGCGTCTGTTGCTTGAACAATGAATGCAAAAGTTCAAATATATTGCCAATACTCGCTAGTGCTAACTTACTGTTTATTTATGAAAGAAATCAATACAAATACAAATTATGTGAAAAAAAATGTTTTTTCGTGCATTTATTTAGATAAAAATTTGCAAATTATGTTCAAGCTTTTGTCAGTTCATTTCCAAGGTTTGGTATTGCACAAACGCGGCAAGGCATATGTCACAAAGGCAGAATGTTGTAAGAGAGTTTCGACAAAATACGTGGCTTATGTATTGTCATGTTACGTTACCAGACTGGATTCAGAATGTTTCGATAAGTGAGTTGTACAATTTGTAACAAAAACTCTGTCATATCCAATAAAGGCGTATTCCTGGTTCAACAAACGTACTAGAAAAAATCGTTCTAAAAATGTTACTCATAAAAACCAAAAGTTGTTGATTTTTATTTTTATAATCCATGCGAAATTTTACACTGAATATGGCAAATTTTCATAAGTTGACAACACTCCCTGGGGAAAAATAATAATCTCAAATCCATTAAATGGTTACGTATACGCAGCAGTGGCGAAGGGTGAATTTTCTTAAAAGGGAAGCCGGACCAATTATTTGTTTAAAAATGATAATTGAAAATAATATATACTAGTATTTGCCATATTACGAAAGGGAAGCCGGTAGGAATCGAGTTGTATGGAGGCCTTCGCCACTGATACGCAGTACGATGCTGAATAATACTCTTAAGGATCGGACAGGGTTTTTGCTACATGCTGTTTATTAGTAACGATTCTGTTGTGCACAAACTAAACTTAATTAAGGCTATTGCAATCTTATTAACTGTGATAAAATTAGAAAGAAAGGTAAATAAGACCTGTCAAAATTTCCACTAACATTTAAACAAAACGTTAGACGTGTCGACTAAAAACAGTGAAGTTCAAGGTATAAACCAGTTTGACATTTCTAATTTAGTTCTTATCTAATCTCATCCTTTTCTCGTGTGGTCTATTAGTAAGAGATAACATTTCTCTAATTTTAGTTTAGTTGGTACAGACGCCAGCACATAAAGCTACTACAATCTGTCAAATTTCTTTAATAGATTTTCATCTTAATCGCAAAAGCATAAGGTTCAAGGTTGACTGGGCAAATTTGACACTTTCGGGTAGCTTGATGGGTTGGCCTCTGTTTATGAGAATCGATACTAGTACCTCGTTTTCTCTCGTTACGAGAATTGTAAACAAAGAGATAACAAAGCGAATCGTTCGATACATGACTTATCAAAAGGTTCTCAATTAGAGGCTTAGTACAGTCAACTAAAAGCCAAATGCAAGTGCACTGGTTCCTGTAATACAGTATTATACTAGCTCAGGGGCCAGCGATTTCAAATAATTGTATAAACTAACAAATATCAATAAATAAATATTCATTTACTTTTCATTTTTTCAAATCTTTTCCCACGGTTATCTAAGCGAGTCTTATTAAGTACACAATTATAATGACAATTGTCTGCTTAGTGCATTAATATCTGTTTGCCTGTATACCTAACTCTTTTGTTGACTGTACCAAATACTAATTTCATTTATGAAATATCAGTTACGTCCGTTCTACATCTATCTTTCCTAACCAATTATTTTAAACGTTTAATCTTGTCTTTCCAAGCTTTTCTATTAACATAGCATGTATCCAACTTTATGTCCAGTTTTGTAATTTAGAAAGTACATTATTTTTTTTTATTTTTATTTTTTCTATTGGACTGCAGTAGGTCGTCCTAGGGGACGGTTTCTACGTAACCGGGCAGTTATTGGCGAGACCTGAAGGGTCTCCAGCCAATGGGGGGAAGTAAAATACTTAACCTAAGCTAACTACTTGTACTACACTAACATCATGACTACCTGCAACAACAGCACTAAGGGCGACCCCTAGTGGGACTCGGACCTCGGCTTAGGGCGTTGCTGGCGTGGACATAGGGGGGGGGGGGAGACAGCTTGATGAGGACTGAATTATCGGGGAAAGTACATTATACTTAGTGCAATCTAATTAAGTTTTACGGCGGGTAATTGCAGCATTGAACTTACGGAAGTGGCCGCACTCAATGTGAACTACTTTTGTCAACGTGCGCACGCGCAGGAAATGTAGCGCGTGTGTCATTGAGCTTAACAGATGTGTAGAAAAAAGTTTTATTGAATATTTATTGATAAGGGTTGAGGTATAAATAGATATAAGGCGCTTAATGGTTGCTGACAAATTAGATTTGTTTTATTGTTCTCGGAGCGAGTTCGCAAGGGTAACATTATACATAAGTATATTATGTTATTTATGAATCCTGTAATTGTCATGTTTTAAGTAGGTATTGTGTTGTAAATTATGTATTTAATTAATTGATATTTAGCTGAGTAACTGCACTACCGAATTGGGAGACTGTAATGGTAGATGTAAGAATTTAAATAAATAAATAAATATTTTCTCTAAATCAATCAATCTGCCTAGCCTTTTCCCAACTATGTTGGGGTCGGCTTCCAGTCGAACCGGATGCAGCTGAATATCAGTATTTTACATGGAGCGACTGCCTATCAGACCTCCACAACCCAGTAACTGGGTAATACGATACTCTTGGTAAGACTGGTTGTCAGACTTTCTGGCTTCTGACCAACAGTAACGACTGTCAAAGATCTACAAATGACAGCCGGGATCAACGGCTTTACGTGCTTTCCGAGGCACGGAGGAAACTCGCTATGGTAAATGGTCACCCATCCACAGACCACCCTCGGCAAGCGTGGCTTAACCCGGAAGATCGGTCTATGCGGCTGTAATTATTAAGCCACAAGCTCCTCTAAATACTAAAGAGAATTTAATTTATATTCAAAGCATAGCGTAGCTTAGTCCATGTAGGTAGCCTCCTTGAAAACTTTAAAGGATTCATAAATGAATAATTTCGTCTATTTATGTTCTGCCTAGCCTTTTCCCAATTATGTTTGAATCAGCTTCCAGTCTAACCAGATGTGGCTGAACACCAGTATTTTACACAGAGTGACTTTCATTAGACCTCCGCAATGCCAATATCTTACGGGGAGTCCTGCGTAAGCGACAAACGCGACGCGATGCGACGCCAGGCGACACAACGCGATGAAAATAAACGTAACGTCGCGTCTCGCCGCAGACTGCTACATAGGCCGCCGGCAGAGAATGCCATTGTTTTGATCGCGTTCGCAGAATCGCGTCGTATCGCGTTTGTCGCTTACGCAGGACACCCCGTTAGGGTTACACCGGTTGTCAGACTTCAGTAACAACTGTCATAAGTATTCGTATGACACCCGGGTCAGCGTGCTCTCTGAAGCACAGAAGGGTTTTTAACAAACGGTCACCCATCTACGGACTGACCGTGGCAAGCGCAGCTTTACCTCTCAAATCGCATGATTCACTCATTTGTTAATTAGCCACATGCCTCTATTTTCGTCGATTTATAATAATTATATTTATGTATATCTTCTCGATTAGCTTTAACATAATCAGCACATTTACGTATTTAACTATATCAATATTACATAAGCCAAGATCTAGCGCGATTCGTTATCGATTGAGGTTATATTGTATAATACTAAGTTATGTATGCTGCATATTTGTATAGCATACAGAAGTTCGAATAAATTAATACAGGAGCTTATACAAGGTGTTGAGCTGTCACCGTGCCATATTTCTTGAGCAAATATTTTAAAATATGCTTGATCATCTAAAATACATTTCCAATAGACATGACATGATGACAGCATCAAAAAATTGCAAATCTAATTAGTCCGCCAGTTAGAGTTTTGAAAAATACTGTACACGTATTTTTTCTATTATTAAATATATGAATATTTGGAAAGATACAACGCATCAAAACTCGAGAGTGGGGGCTTGTGACGTCAGAAGCAAGTAAAAATTGTACTTGCTTGTGACGTTTTGCCAATTTTAAAAGTGTCGTATCTTCGTCAATTTTGGTTTACGTAACAAATGAAAAAATACGGGTCAAATATTTTTTGATAATCTAACTGACGGACCAATTAGTGTTCTTCATTCAAATACCCTATTGTGCTGTTATTTAATATAATGAAAGTTCACTTAGAAACATAGCGAGGGTTTGAGAATAATTCCCGAAGTATCCCGAACGACTTCGAGAATAAGTTACCAGCAGCACGTTCGCCTCGTCGAATTTTGCCTATTTTTTGGTGGATTTGCACCTGTCGTTTTTATGTCACGTGTGACACACGGGGTGAATTTGGGCTACTGGCTACTCGTAACGACAATATTGTCCACCTAATATTTTGTGAATGAAAACCGAGAAACCAGAACATTATATTAATCACCCAATTTCTCTTTCCAGTGCTTGCATCATCAGCAGTGCCCAAACAAAAGGGAAGAAAACCAGTGAACCTCCCGATAAGGACCATCGCCGACAACGAACGGAAAGCCGAGCAAGAGGCCGAGATCACCAATGACTGCCCAGAAGATGGCTTCTTTGCTGATGCTGAGCAGTGCGACAAGTATTATCAGTGCAGGTAAATATGTTTCTATTTTAGAGTATGAAAGGGCCGGAATTTTACTGGAAAAATGGACGAAAACTTTTTACGAAACTTAGGCTTAGGTCAGACGAGCGTAATTTATGCCGCACAAAGTGAGTTGAGTAATTTCATTTACGATCGATTTCATACAATATTGCGATTTGTACCACCCACCAACGAAAAATCAGTCCTTAAATTATGTATTTACGCAACCGCTATAAATTAAATTTAGCTGTTTTTCGGTACATTTTCCTGAAGAAATCAAGGGTTTTAATAAATAAATACAATGCCATTAGTTAGCACATATATTTAACTGGAAACGCTGCAGAAAAATAATAATGAAATGTTTGGAATATGCACAGGAAAAGAAAATATGTTTTGTTTTTATTTATTTTTTCATTTATTTTGCTAGAAAAATGAACCTTAACTGTGTAAAAATAAGGTTGGTTTAATTTTATCGTCAGCTATCATCGTGAGTGGACTCGAGTTGCTCAACAAGACAAATAAGCGGTCAAATAGATCCCTACATGGTATATAAAAATTCATACAACAATTTGGCTCGACGTAATTTCAAAATAATGGTACGCTGTGTGTGGCCGTTCACATATAGTAATTTGACTTTTTAAATGCGAATGCAAATGAGTTCATAAATCCTTCCAGTAAATTACGCGACTCACTCTGCGTGGTGTAAATCTCGTCTGACCTCAGCCTTAACGTAGTTTGTTCAACTGTCAATAACTCCAAATAATCGGCTTTTAGTTGGGCATTATCTGTAGTTTGGCATTCGTGAGAAATAGTTTCCTTAGTACGTGTGCTGACTTTAAAATATATTTTAAAATCAGTTAATAAACTCAATTTTCGTGTAGAATAAGGGTCTGTCTGAAGATCCATTTCGAAATTGAAATTAAAATTCTGGTACTCTTTGGTACGCCTAAATTAGGGAGCCTGCCGTTTTGCCAAAATTATTTTTACCAAATTTCATTACCCAAACGCATTTTAGCAACCTTTTCTTATGCCAATGCAACATTTTGGAATGATTTTAGTACACACATTTTTATTTGGTCAAATTTTTACTCTGCAGAATATTATCAAGGATAATATCATTAAGGCATTTGGTCTTTAATCAAATGATTTATTACAGCAAACAATCTTTAGACAATAAACATTTAGCCAAATTATTGTAACACGCTTATATCTTTTTTAAATCGAAACAGCTAGGTTAGGTTAGAACTGTGACAACACAACGCACGAGCCGAGCGAGCGAAGCAAGCGTGCCGCGGCAGCGGCCGGCGAGTGCTAGAAACATATTTTTATTTTGCGTAAAATATGTTATACCAACTGAAATATTTGACTACATTAAAATTGGTAAAAGTACTAGTTGGTAAGCAAGTTATTGTTTAAACGTTCACTTGCCAAACATTAGGTTTGCGTTACAATTTATTTGTGAAGAGTTTATTTGCTAAGTAGTAATTTGGCAAATGAAATTATGCAGAAACTTGTTTGGGAAGTGAAAATTTGGCAATTTTTTTTCGATGAAACAAGGTTAACTCCCTAAATTATTATGAACATCACTTTAACGCGGCTAGTCACTAGGCCCGTCCTATTCATACTTCTGACACAAACATTTGATGTATAGTCATGAGCAACAACATGTATACACGTAGGTATTAAAATGTTTAAAAAGAGAATTAACGAAGGGGTTGTAAGTAATCGAAATCTTAAAATATTGTTAACATAGTATCTGTAAACATAAACGAACTCGTATAAGGTATGGAAAATATAAATAATATATAAATTCAATTGGTATTTAAAGGCGAAAATCACGTCTTGAATTTGTACAAATGTTGGTGCTCATGACTGTACAATGTTTCTACATAAATGACTCGTGTATTCCTTTTTATTTATTTATTTACATATTGCTTATTTTTATTCTTCTTCGTCCGAAAATATTTTAAGCTCGTCCCTAAATCAAGTTGGACAATGGTTCTTCAAATAAATCACTTCAATTTGGTACATTTATTTAAACCAAATTTACATGTTCAGTTCGGTTATCCTCGTTAGTTCGATGAACTTGTGTGAATTTGAGAATATTAAATACATTACAATGTTTGTTCAAAAAGTTTCTTGAAGAAAGGATATCGACTCGAAGCTTTTAACGTTGGATATTTGCCTGACAGCTGAAGTGTATGCAGACTTGCTGAGTAGTTTGCACAGTGCATTTATTTACTTGCACTTTGAGTGTATTTTGAAGGATTTAAAGGTCACAGAAATATAGGTTTTTAATTTTTTAAAGATGGCTTTGTTGTTTCGGCCCGTTGCGTTGTATCCATATGTCTCGGATGCACTGCAATGAAAGGTCGTCTAGAAATATAACCATTGTCTGATAAGGAATTATAGTATTCAACGCTTCAAGCATACTTTAAGTTTGCGTTTATTTTTGGAAATTCTGTAGGGATCAACTATTTGTTTCCTATTATGGAAAGAATTGAATTTCAACACAACTGTATCACACCACAGCTCAAAATGTGTCTCGTGTATCGTGTATTAGTGCGTATACACGTAGAAAGCGGATTGCCAGCGCTTGTCGGTGCCGGTCCGCGCAGTTAGTCGGCGCAGGTAGTCTCTATACTGTGTGATGAACCAGCGCCGACAAGCTCCGAACTTCGCCAAAAAGTTCCGACCAGCAACGATCCGCGTTAGTAGGCCGTCATTTGTTTCTATATTTGCAAGGGAACAACGCCTATTTTTTGTTAAAAAATGCCAGCCCCTGCTTCTACCCGCTTCCTTTATATAGCGGTTACCTGCACGGACCAGTACCGATAAGCGCTGGTAGATCGGCGCTGGTTACCTGCTTCCTTTATGTATACGCCCATACGCAAAAGAATATGTTAACACGTAGAGAAATTCAAAGGCGATTTTCTACTAAAGTTTCGGTTAAACTAAGAAACATTCAGAACCATAATTTAAATAAGTTTGCAGATACCTATGCGTGCAATCCCGTAAATTTTTGTGTCGATGTTTGAATGTTTGTTACTCAATCACGCATAAACTACTGAACGGATTTGGATAAAATTTCGCAAACAGATAGATACTGTCTTGGATTAACACAACAAAATACTTTTTATCTGCGTACATGTATGTAAACGAGTGTTATAAAACTCGTCTCACTGTGAATGATGTGCACGCTTGTAATTAACTTGTGTACACAAAATCCTCTTTTTAAGTGTATTGTTTACTAATTCATTGTAAATAAGTTGTTGGTGTGTCTTATGAAATAAATAAGTACATGAAGTGGTTCCCCTAGGACCTGAGTGAAATCACGGGCAACAGCTATTATTGTATAATTCCAATCGAAATTTCAATAATTGCTGTGTCTTGATCGCAGTTGTTATATTATTAATTCTATATTTCCAGTGGCGGTGCGATAACCGAGAAGCTGTGTCCGGACGGCATGGTGTTCAACGACTACAGCTCCCAGGAAGAGAAGTGTGATCTGCCCTTCAACCTAGACTGCTCGGCGAGACCCAAGCTCCGTAAGTTCTTCAACAACAGTATAATCCACTGTTGGAAATAGAACCCTTTGAGGAAATTCCCGTCAACACCAGACTTGGTAGATCTGTCTCTGACCGAAGGGCCAGCTCTTTATTCTGGTTACTTAAATCATCAGCCTAGGGTATTTCAGCAGTTTTTTTTTTACTTATTTTCCCCGCTCTTATATTTCTTCTATCTTGGATGCGTTTACGGACACAAATCGCACATGCACAAATACCCAGACCCAGAACAGTTGTTCTCTCTCGTATTTTGTCTCGGCACGAGATAATTCGACGAAAAAATTATCTCGCGCTGCGCTTATTAGGCTAGCAGGTCAGTCTATCGTCATAATTTCGACGTTCATTGGCGGGGTGCATCGTGTGCGGTTGAATTTCAACCGCCGGCACTGGGATCCTAGACAGTTGCTGGCTGGGGCTACACTTAGCCGCGACTCAAACTGCGACACATAAACTGATTGAAACAAATGTAATACTTAATCAAATAACTCCAAAAATCACTGTCGTGTATAATGTAGCTACACACGTGAACATTAAAACATTTGTTCCAATCATTTATGTGTCGCAGTTCACTTCACTGCTAAGTGTAGAAGCCATAGCCTAAGCATATACGGAGGAGCAGGCCGCGCAGGTAACACAGTTCAAACACTGTTTTACAATCCATACAGTTGGGCAACGCCTTTGATGTCGGGCGATGCCACTACCCGTGTAGGCGTTGCCCAACTGTACGGATTGTAAAACTGTAGCTGAACTGTGCCTGCGCCACTGTTTACGCTTAGGCTTAGAAACAGGCGAAGTCAAGGAATGGAGAGTCGGTTTATTAATAAAAATATATTTTATTGAATAAAATCTATTACAATAGTTGTCGAGCTAAGTCTCAGAACAGAATAATTATATTACATTAAAACATTAAGTGAGTTTAGCTATAACAAAGGGGTGTTGTATAACCTATTGCACAAAAGTTAAAATACTACCTAAGTACAATTTGTTCTGGAACATTCTACACGTGTCTTAGGAAATGCTGACTCAAATACATTGATGTGTTGCTAAGCTGAGTTAGTGCTGACAAAGCATATATCTATAGGGTGAGAACCCTTAACTCGTACCTTTTATTTATTTTTTCCATTGGTCTGCTGTAGATTGTCCTTGCGAACCGTTTCTACGTAAACGAGCAGTTATTGGCGAGACCTGAATGGTCTCCAGCCAATGGTGGGAATGTAAAATACTTAATCTAAGCCAACTACTCATTAGTATGCCTACTACTACTAGCGGTCGCCTTTAGTGCTGTTATTGCAGGTAGTCATGATGTTAGTGTAGTCACTAACATCATGACTACCTGCAATAACAGCACTAAAGGCGACCGCTAGTGGGACTCGGACCTCGGCTTAGAACAGTCTTTCTCAAAGTGGGCGATAACGCCCCCTTATGGGCGCTAGAGACCTACAAAGGGGCGGTAGAGGGCGGTAAAAGTTATGATTGCGATTGTGATTTCTAAGATGTGGTAATATTTAAAAAAATAAGGGGCACTAGAAAATAATTGATTCTCAAAGTGGGCGGTAGACGAAATAAGTTTGAGAACCTCTGGCTTAGAGCGTTGCTGGCTGGGGGTTGGGGGGAGACAGCTTGATGAGGGCTGAATTATCAGTATGAGACAAGTGTAGCGTCGTACCAATACAGTTCGACCAAAACTTTATTACACTTCTGGCCAATTAATACCAGCCAGCTTTATAGCTACCACTTAAAAACTAACTGGGTACAAGAATTATTACAAGAATTGAATAATTAATCAACTGGTTGCTATTTCCGACGAATTGGAGACACGTGCACTGTTGAAGCACGTGTTTGCTGTTATGTAATTAAATAGGGCTGTCACACAACTGCTGAATATATACTTCATCAACAGCCACTTACAATATCACATTGACTGCAGCAGCTCTTACTTTAGTAACGCCAATAATATTATTCATTGTAGGGTAGGTAGGATTTTTGTTTAGATTTTTTTATTAGATCACGGGCTATCACTGAGCATAATTCTGTCAAAAAACCCAATAATACTTTATCGCTTTATACGCTCAGCACAGCAATCGCGCTACAACCACTAGAGCAGCGGAACTTACATGTACTTTTTTATTACATATCTAAACAATTTGTAGTACTGCCAGCCCTAGAAGCCACATAGTGACTGGTTAGTGACATCATTAGAATACAGATTACACATAAATGCCGTAGGTCAGCGGAGCTGGAACAACTTTCACATCTCAAGGGAAGCGCGGCCTTGGCGGCCCGACGCGGAATTTATTGTAATTCCAAAATATACAAACGGATCTTTGTAATATATTATTTGTCTGATGAGTACCTAGAATATTCTTTGAATTTGAGTTTTGTAACGTAACGGGCGTAAGCTGAAATTATTTGACTTGATATACAAGTTTAGTCGGAAAGAGGCTACTAATCAGAAAGCGTGTTAAAGTACCTATAATAATGAATAACTTTTGTTCTACAACTTTCCCCAAAACTCAATAGTTTATGAGAAATAGCTGTTCAAAGATTTCGTAAAATACGCTAGAATCTATCTATTGTGAGCTATGATCTGCTGTGTTTACATTTTAGGTCATGTTTGGGGTCACGGATTAGAAACTTCATTTTCTGAATTCGTAACTAAAACAGGGATGATGAAATGAAAAAAAAAACTAAAATAAAAATCATTTAACATCGAAATAAAATGAACGAACACCACTTAACACTTGCTTTAACCTTTTAAGCGCTTGGCTAAATATCACTTGCCGTGCCCCTAGCGCGCGACTACGAATCGATTAAATAATATCTATATTTATTTAAACAATATTTTCAATACTTAGAGGTGTGAAACATAATTTTAAGTAATTGTAAATCATACCTCTATTGAATAATCGTTTTAGTTGTACCACGCAGTTAATAAGACAAAAAAAGAACAAAAAAAACCATGCATGTTCTCTGTCGCAGAAATACGACACGGGCGGCAGGGGCACATAAATGTTTGTCGCAGAAATGCGACACAAGCGGTTAAAAGGTTACAACAGTCATCAGTGATACTTTATGTGGCTTGCGGATTAGTACCCCTTTTCTCTACCCTTTAACCTTGTATACAATGCTCATACGAATACCTATGACAGACGTTACGGGTAGTCAGAAGCCCGAAAGTCTGACAACCGGTCTAACCTGAGGATATCGGCATTGCACAGTAACTAGGTTGCGGAGGTCTGATGGTACCCGCTCTGTGTAAAATAATGGTATTCAGCCGCATCTGGTTAGACTGGAAGCTGATCCAATATAGTTGAGAAAAGGCTAGGTAGAACAATGAACATATAAAATGCTCACAATGGACGTGTATGGTCGCGGACTCAAAATGTTTATCAGATTTCAAAGTCGATTCCTTCTCACATTGTGCGCAATAAGGTTTAAGATGTCGTATCAAGTTACGTCATATCGACTTTATGAAAAAATAATGTGCAAGCAATTATAGACTTTAGGGTGGTAAACATTTCAAGTCCGCGATTGTACGCGCGCCATTGCAAGATTAATGTTTCCTTAGACTCTAACTCCACACTTGTGATATTAACCCTAGATCTACCTGATGACCTACGTATAATTAATTGGTCATATCCCATAGAAAAAATTAAAATGCCATTAAAATTGTTAAAACATACGGAATTTAATTCGTACACGTAATACTTATAGTATGTTTATATGTTTGGGCTTTATAACTAGAAAAATAACCACCGAAAAATAGAAATAAAAACTACAAAGTAACTACTAACAAGTAACTGATTTTACACAAATTTCAGTGTGATGTCTGAGGTTGCATTTGGGAGGCTATTTCTTGTATGTTAGCTGTGATATTTGTAGTTGCAATTCGTAGAATGGCTCTCAAATGCTCATCTGTGAGACGAGAAGCATATTATTTTTTTCTATAATTGACATTTGAAAAAGTTTGTTCGCATAAATAAGTGGGCAGAGCGAAGCGCGTTCTTAAGGCTGGATCCACACTATACGGTCGATCGCGGTTCGTTCATGCATTTATTTTGATATTTATAACTTATTTACAAAACATTCACGGGCCGCAAGTAAGACGTCCGCGGGCCGCACACGGCCCGCGAGCCGCGTGTTGTCGACCGCTGCCTTAGAGGATCAGCCTTTTGAATTAGAACTTTACATTTAGAGCCATTTCGCACTGTCGACTGGTCGTCGACAAAGTCGCCGGCGACTGTGACTTTCTATAGTTTAAATAGGTGTTTACGCACTTGGTCGCTGGTCGCATGGGCGACTATGCTTATGTTTGGTCGCCAAGAGACCAAGTCTCCGGCGACCAGTCGACAGTGCGTAATGGCTCTTACTGAGAAAATATAAATTTAAAACATAAAGTAATATGTCTCATTAAGTGTGGTTTAAGGCACGATTGCAAAACACAACATTACTTGTCCAATTAATACCAAAAACTTTCGACTGACCAAACAAAACAGGTGGTTTTGTAACTCATAATTGCATTTACACGAACTGTTATAGATATTGATTTTAACCACCGAATATTTTGCCTGTTCTTCTCCATAGGAAACGACAAATTGGAACCATGCACGTATATTCGACTTTTTATAAGCGCCTGTAACGGATAAAGTGTAATAAAAAAGAATGATATTGATTTTATAGGGATACTACCTACATAAACAAACAAAGAAAAATTATATGCTAGACTAAAACTACCTATACGAACTAAAAGAGTGCATCAAAATATTCATCCGCATCGCTGCCGACTGGAAGCGTGCCCAGAAGGCTGGCAGCGTTGCCACGTTGTACAGCAACGCCAATTCTTTGGCCGAAAAACAAGCCAGCCCTCTGATCACGTGAAGTGCCGACAAGTCTTCTTCCTATTTCCTTAAAAACGATGCGTGCTCTGAAGGTAGGTAGATGGATAATGAACCGAGTCGGTTGGCAATTGACTTATGGATATGTTGTGAATCAGGTGGCTGGTCTTGTACTGATCATAACCAGCACACATACATTGCATTAACAGCCTTGATATGGCGAGTTAATGTTATTGCATCGATTGACTGCCATCTATAGGCTCATTTACGTAATTTCATGACGCGCCGATAAAGTTGCAGTTAGGCTCAATTTACACCGCCGCGGAATGGAATGGAAGCGACGAAATTGTACATAGCATAATGAACTTTATGTCAATTGTATAAAGTAAAAACTAAATACGAGCCAAAAAAGGTCGCGCGTCTTAAAGATAAAAGAAACATATATTTGGACACAGAACAAAGAGACACAACAGATAAAAAAGGGGTTAGGTTATTAACTGGCCGGCTAAAAAATTAGTCCGCGGGCCAGTTAATAACTTTTCAAAATAGTAGGTATCAAATGGTCCAAACTGGTTTTTATTATTGGGCCAGTTAACTTTTCAAAGTACCAAATTCAACTATCCTAATTATTTATTTATTAAAACTACCAAGAAAGCAGAAAAGAACTGGAACTGGGTGCTTAAGCGAATTACTCAATAATGGTAAAAATACATACGGTTTTCAAATTGAATCATTTATTGTTTTGAAAAGTACCAGGACGACAGAAATGAACAGACAATAAGCGCTTAAACAATCTCACTAAGTGACAGTTATAGGTAAGATATAGGACAGTTTTAAGACTTCTATCGATATAGTGAATGAAAACGAATACTTTATATTCCTCTTTGTGTTTAATCGTTAGTGCGCAACTTAGTGAGATCGTGTAAGCACCTATTTTCTGTTCATTTCTGTCACCCTGGTACTTTTCAAAACAACAAATGATTCAATTTCAAAACCTGTATGTATTTTTAGCATTATTGAGCTGAGTTATTAGCTTAAGCACCCAGTTCCAGTTCTTTTCTGTTTTCCTGGTAGTTTTAATAAATTAACAATTAGGACAGTTCAATTTGGACAATTTAACCCACTAGTTTGAAAAGTTAACTGGCCTAATAATAAAAACCAGTTTGGACCATTTGATACCAACTATTTTGAAAAGTTATTAAATGGCCCAGTAATAGAAACCAATTTGGACCATTTGATACCTACTATTTTGAAAAGTTATTAACTGGCCCGCGGACTAATTTTTTAGCCGGCCAGTTAATACCTAACCCATAAAAAGTACAATGTAAATAAAAAAGTCTTCTGGACCAAAAAGGTGTCCAGATCAGCTTAATTAATTCTTCCGGGGAATCCTTGCGACCGTATGCGAGCGTATCTGACATCGATTGCCTATTATGAGAATACGGGAAGCGTTGTTTTGATCGAAACTTAACTGCAACTGTACTGTAACTGAACTTTTTTAGTTAGGTTAATCAATCCCCTCATCTCTGCGTTTTTTGAGGGAAAACCATTTTTCTCATTTTAATAGTACCAGTTTATAAGTGGATGCTGCTGGAGGCATCTCCTGTAATCGCTTAGACTTCTCTGCTCCAGCCAGAGGAATAGACGATAATGTCTTCTATTTTCTTTTTCGTTTCTCGTTTGGCCTCTATCTCGCCTGATGGTAAGCGATGATGTGGTCGACGATGAAGCAAGCTTGCCTAGAAGTAACCTATTCACTTTAACTTAAAGACCCCAAGGTTATAGCTATCAGAAAACACAGACTTCGGCAGGGAATTCCACTCCTTGGCTGTGCGAACAATGAAAGTGTTTGCAAAACGCTTTGTACGTATGAGTGGGATGTCCACCATGTGCCGATGGCGCATTGCCGTATGTCTTATAGTCCAATGATGGAAAGGGCCAGGCGCTCTATTGACCGCTTACCTCGTTGTCTGTTTATTTACCAAGAAAAGAAGGAAGACCAATTTTTTAATCGTTCAACAGCTTTCCAATTTCAAGGCAACCGCGACCTTGCTAAATGACGCAAGTATTATCGTTATTTCAAATAACCACATTTTTTATAAAAAGTGTTACATACAGGTTATAAACGAATTCGTGTAATTCCTTCAAACCGCGTGATCTACTGGTGACACAGATTAACCCAAAATGGGGTTTAATCAAAACCAACAAAAAAAACTTGGTTTTCTGTTTCCAAGTCATTTTAGCGCTCGCCAACTGTAATCTCCATGCTTTCATTAATTTACGCGTGGCTTCAAAATGTTTTATCAGATAATAATGCATGAAATAATATATAATAATAATGCATGAAAAGAGCCTCCGCGAGTGACGATGCTTAAGTACGTCCGACGCATCCTGGGCAGTCAGCCTCGCTACCATCCTTGCTGACTGGCTAATCTTTTTATCACGGCCTGAGCTATTCTTGTATAGCTCGTGCCGTGCTCGTCGACACGATAGAAGAAGATCAGATAATAATGTAAATCCGCCACCAATCGGATTGTTGATCGCAGTTTATTGTTGTCATACAAGAGGAAGCAGCTTGCCATTCTCTCAGCATAATCCCTATGTCGTCATTAAGAACATCTGATGGTGCTTTTTTTGAGCTTATTAAATTACATGCACGTATAAATAATTCTACCCAAGTTTTTTAAAGTTTAGCTAGAAATTAACATAGAAATTCAACAAACTAACAAAAACATTATATTAATTACCAGAAACGCCAATCACCAGCCTGCACTGCCAACGCCAAAACGGCTACTTCTCCCACGAGGACCCTAAGGAGTGCGGCAAGTTCTACTACTGTGTGGACGGCAAGTTCAACATGATCACCTGTCCCGACGGCCTGGTGTACAATGACAAGACTGGCATCTGCACCTGGCCTGATGAAGCCAAGAAGAAGGGCTGTGGCGCCGCTGGTAAGTAGCCTGTTAAAGTAGTACCTAATAGAGATCGTTGTAAATAAATTTGTCCGTGGAAGTCATATTCAGTTCTTAAGTCATATTGAAACGACACAAAGGCCGTATTAATATAAACAGTTCTCATTGAAGAGATCCCTCTTAAGTGTCGTTTCAACATGAAAAGAGACGTATTAAAAAAAGTTGTCAAATGAATGGAATTCTATTTTATTGCTGCTGTTCGACGATCTCTTTAATGAGAACTATCTATACATACGGACCATAAAAGAGGTCTCGAATGAGAATTGTTTCTTAACAAGGGGCCTGAAAGCCAGGACATACGATGCGTTGCGGCAGCGACGCCGTACATAGAAATATCCATTGTAAGACACACAGCTCCAGCGTCGCGTCTGACTTGCAACCTCTGACTGGTTGGCGACGAGACGGTGAGGAGTGTATGCGATGTGTTGCCGCGTTCCGGCGTCGCAGTTCGTTAACAGACTGTTGAATACTAGATTCCAGACAGGCACCGCTGACGTGATGCTCATGTGGCACCTTACGCGTCGAAAAACGAGAACACAATGCACGGTGTGACCTGGCTATGAAAGAAAAAACCAAATCTTGAAACTCATCACTTCCAAATAAAGCGCCCTTTAAGATTTAACAGCCACAACAATTTAAGCAACTTCTAATCAATCAATTCAAATATTTCCTTCACAGATGTATTTGCCTTCGACTGCCCACCTGTTAACGAGACCTTCGGTCTGACCCACCCTCGCTACGCTGACCCTGAAGACTGCCAGTTCTTCTACGTGTGCATCAATGGTAACACCCCACGTCGCTCCGGCTGCAAGCTCGGCCAGGCTTTCGATGACGTCCACAAGAAATGCGAGTGGGCCAGGAAGGTGCCTGAATGGTAAGTAGCCAAAAATAGATGCTAAAGGTACAGAGCTCGCCTTAAGAACCATCCAAATTCCTTGGCGGAAGCGCTTACCAAGCTGGATCATAAAATGCGGCTACAAGGACTGGCTATAATAGACTTTAGCAACTAGGACATATGGCCTTAAATATAAAGAAGGAATTCTCACTGGAGAAACCACTCTGCACCAACAAATTTAACAACAAAGCTTATAGTCCAAGGTCTGACCGCAGATGAAGAAGCTAAGAAAAAAAAGAAAATGCTCAAGGTCTTACTGCAATCTTGTCAGGCTTATAAGGACACTAAGTTATCAAAGAGTCCGAATAGAATTATCTTCAAAATATCTTATTAATTGCCCTTCCTTTGACGATTGCATCATTGCATTTTCAGTTCTTTGTTAGGGTGTACGTCATACGGCATTTCATACAAATTTTCAAGTCTTTTTTTTTTGCAATGACTGAACCGATTTTGATGAAACTTCACACACATTAGCAGGATACTTAGGTCTAAAAAGTAAGTAGAAAATATTTTCGAAATGTCTTACTTAAAAAAAGGTAATTGGAAATTTCGGTTTCTATGGAAAATTTAAAATCGGTCTAATTTAACTGTAACACTATTTTTCGAAAATGTTTTCTACTAACTTTTTAGTCCTATTTATCTCGCTGATGGGTATGAAGTTTCATTAAAATCGGTTTAGTCATATCGAAAAATAAGGACTTGAAAATTTGTATGAAATGCCGAACGGCGCGGCGTACACGCTCTTAATAAGAAATATCATTAGGAGCACTAGGCAATAGGAAAACTATTAACTTAATATTCAGGATGTCCCGAAACTTAACGTCAAGCCGGGAACAGATTATACGTCAGTTTATGAATGTTAAGAAAAAAAAGTTTAACCGTTTTCGAGTTTCAAAGTTGAATGATGAAAAAAGAGATAAATAAAATTTTATTTCATAAATAGTATACGTATTCTAATATATATAAAGAAAAAAAAACTGAACATTCAAACTGCCCTGTGCAGCATGCATGCAGTTGCAAAAACAAATCTTTAATTTGGAATGAAAATAAAACAGCACCTTAGTTTTACTATCAAAAACTCATTAATTTGAAACTTTCTTTTTCCAGCGCCGACTGGTACAAAGGACAGCTGACTGACGCCGAGCTGGAAGCCCTGGAGAACCCCCCCACCCCCAAGCCCAAGCCCGCAGGCAGCTCACCCTCCCGCCGCAAGCCCAATAGGCCTCACAAGGGCAAGGCGGTGGAAGTCGACGATGAGTAGCGCATTTAATGTAGGATAGATTATTAAAATATTTTGTAAGGATAAAATGTGGTTTAATTAAAATTTTTGGCTTTTTCGCTTTTTACCCTAGTCGCACCTGATGGTAAGCGAGATAGGGTCTAAGATGGAGCACACGTGGCCAAGTAACACAGATATAGAGGGATTCCCCTATACCCCTCTGGCTCTTACATACACACGACGGAACACAGTAAACCGCTTGGCGCGGATTTGCGGAAACTTAGCCTGTTAATTGGTCAAGCAACTGTTTGCTATCCCGCCAACATTCGAGACTTCGTCTGCATAGCCGGGTTCACCAAACGCAAGTGAAGTTGATATTTAGGGAAGCTAATTGCTGTGCGGTTTCCCTTATGCCAGATCCATGCTGGACACATTCGCCAAGACACCATAAAACAGAACGAGAGCGAGTTTATACAAGAATGAGTTCTGGTTAGTATCGGGCTTCTGGCCCGAGGCTTTGGCGAGGGTGTATCGGCAAATGTGTACAGCCGGCATTAAAGTATAGGCCAATATGATAAGCAAGTTCTCTAGAAATTTGCTAGGGACTGGAGGACTAAAGCGCAGGTGCTCTACACCTATTTATCCTCTAACTAAGCCCCCAGGCAGTTCACTGCCACGTCGCGAGCCGCAGAAGCCCCCCACAAGAGCGAAGCGGTGCAAACTGACCAGGAGCGGCGCATTTAATATAGTGAGTTGACTAAGTTGAGGCTAACAGTTCTGCGTAGAAATACATTATAAAATTGATCAAATGTTTGTACAACCCAGATTTAACGGGGAATAAGTTTAAGCTCTTCCCATGGGTGTCAAAGAAGGCGACTAAGGTATTCAATACCTAGAGGATGGGCAGCAGCGTACTCTGAGTACTTTAACAACCATACTGCGATCGCCAACCCGCCTGCCAAGCGTGGCGATTATGGAAAACCCCCCCTAACATGGATAGCACAAAGAAAACGATGTGGCGATGCTTTGGGGAGGCCTATGTCCAGCAGTGGACGTCTTTCGGCTGAATGATGAAGTTCATTGAACAAAAATTTGAATACTTAAATAAATTAAAATAAAAAACTTTTTCAAACTGCCGATTTTACTCATCATTTTCGTTAATATTTTCCTTCTACCCGCAAGTGTTGCCAGTTTGAACGTACATTTGCCTCGCCCCTTTATTCGAAATTGTCAACATTGCATCGTAACTCTGGTTTTACGTGGAAAGTGTATTAAAACTTTTGTTAAATACGTGTGTGCACTTTCGTAGCTAAAACCTAGATAAATATTTGCCATAGTGTCGTGACGTGTTGTTTGACGATCGTGACGCTCCTGGTCTTCTCGTTCACGCCGCGAGCAGACCTTAACACTTCCAGCTTAGTTCTATCCTTTTAAAACAGATTCTGCCTGTCTTCCATCTGTCAATGTATCATAGAATATGTGATATCATTTAATATCGTGAAGGAACGAGGTTTGTTGTTCCTTCAACGAAAAATAGGATCTTCCAACCAGCCGGGTCTTATGCCTAGTGGCACCGCTTAAGTCCGAGCAAAGTCGGTGTTCTAGGCAAATAACTGAAATGGCGCAGTCTTGAACAATAAACTCGCGCCAGTCTCTTACTCTTGCCATTCCGTCCCCAAGTCGGAAAATGCTCATGGTTGCCCTTCGCCCGGGGATGGCGAAGGGGTATCGCTCTTACAGGCTAAAAACCCACGGTGATCCTTCTCCTGACCCTTGGCCGGGGTTGCAGGATTCGCAGCTGCATGCACCGCGACCTCGGCAGGCCTTCTCGGGCCTGTTACTGGTCGGGCGACGGGTTCCCCCCCCTAACCCGCCGCCCGCAGGCCACACACTACGGTGGCCGGAGATCGTCGCGTGCCGTCCGGCGCCCGGTGCGTCTGGCGCGGGAAGGGAGAGTGGCAGCTGCCTCTCTCTCCCTCTCCATTCCCTCTTTGGTCGCCATCACCTCCTCGCAGAAGGAGGCGAAAGTGGAGGGCCCTAGGCCGTCGCCTATTTCACCTATATGGTCCGAGCCGGCACTGGCTGGCGGGCTACTGCGGACACCTCGGAGGAACACGAGACGACCCACTGACCTCATCCCCACTTTGTATAAAAGGAACAGCGGTATTCACCTACTTTTATACGGTTAACAGTGGGCTAGCATAAAAAGCAAAAAAGTTTTCTTGTATGCAAATGGTTAGTTAAGTTAAGCTATAGAACCAGGCAGGAATTAAACAGACAACAATTTAATTAATTAAATATATTTCTCTTCTCGCATAACTTTCTATTTACATTTCCACTATTTCAGCAGCAATATTTACAGAAAAAATCTATATGAAAAATACATACATTTGACAATTCTATAGGTTAACGATACATATGTCTATGGTAACTAATATCACTCACGAATCAACTGTATTTGGCAAATTATTCGTTTTAGTGTGTGTTGAAGAATTGAAGAGTTCACACGGATTTAGGTATTAGGAATAAATAGGACTCGGTGGAAATATATTCCAATCATTCAGTGAAATTAAATTAATATAAAAATAACGTATCACAAAACGAAAACGTGTGTTATAAATTAGGGAATATTGGGATTGTTATATTTGTGCGTAGGGTGCCATCGACAGTTTATAATAACAAAAAATATTTTATAAAAATGTTAGATTACAAAATGGAAAAATATTTTTGAAAGATAGATTCGGAAATTAATGTGACAGTTAATGTAACTGTTAATCTTTGTTGTAACATTGCAATAAATTAAATCAAATCTTATTTTCACCGAGTTGTTAACCTTAGGGAGAGTACACACGTACCACAAACACACCACATCACAGCGACAAAAAGTGATCAAGCAGTGGTTACGTGTGAATAGTGTCGCTGTAGCTTTGGCGACAAAATGTGGTCCGTGTGAATTAAGGTATAAGTCCGAGACGGGCTGCAGATCGCAAACTGCAAAAGTAGTATCGCTTGCGGTGCGATCTGCGGCTGCGGTTTGCGGTTGCAGTTTTGCAGTCGCTGTCGGAATAGCACCTTTAAAGTGCACACCTCAAAGGCGTTATTCCGATGGCGACTTGCGGTCTGCGGTTGCAGTCTGCAGTTTGCAGCCCGTCTCGGACTTGTACTTTTAAGCTATTCATTTTCATACAGATTAGTGCCCACGTGTTGTTTTGGTGTGTTTGTGGTGTAGTTGTGATACGTGTGTAACAAGTCTTACGTTCACATTCTCAAAACCTTTACCTAACTCATTAATTACAATTTTGATTCAACCTTCAATGTTCTATCTCTTTCTATTTCGTCAATTTCGTTTTCGTCTTATGATACAAGTTACTCCAGATCCACTCAGTGTCCACAGTGAGGGACCAGTTCAGGGTCTTCGCAAGTCAAGCTCTGGTCATCGAAGACTTTGCCTTCGCCGCAGCTGATGAGACGGGGGTTTCCTTCTACGCATGTGATCAGTCTGTGGCAGTCACCGGGCACGGGGAAACGGGGGAAGGGCCAGAATTTGGCTGCTTGAGTGTTGGCCGGCACTTTGCTTGGGCATTTGAAGCCGACGACAGCTGTGGGACAAAAACAATACTATTATAGCTTCGGAGTATTATAGATTTTATTTTTTATTGTTTTTTGATCTCGCTTTAGTCACGGCTCATCTTCCGTGCGGAAGATGTCCGGTCCTTTGGAAGGCATACGGGGGACACAGGTCCAACGCGCAGAGGCCCCTTTGAGAACTTTAATCTAAAATGGGATGGGGCACCAACCGGTGACTATCCACGGCTGCACTATTGGAGTACAGTCATGGACCGTCACAGGTGGGTGCAAAATTATTGTGAAGCATGTTAAAAATAGACCTGGTCTATGGGAAGGGGTGCTAAATGGACTGTTTAACTTCTATTGCCGGAAGAAAACGGCGTCTACCTTTCAAGTTTGAAACTGAATTGTGTTGGCAGACGGTGACTCGCCAGCTCACTAGCTGGGCCCCCTGAAAAGCCTAGCTAGCCTTTATTATTTTATTATTATTATGACTGCCTCGTTGGTCTAGGGTCCCAAGCACGACTGCTAAGCCTAAGTCCTGGGTTCGATCCCCAGTGTTATCGCTAGTGGGTAACACTGGGCAATGTTGACAAAGGAAGGTAGTCGTCGATATGGATGAACGCACCCGAGCTTATAAAGGCGGCGGTCATTCGACGAAGCGAGAGCATTCCGTGTTGAACAGCTGAAGAAGTCTGACCTTTTATATCTGATTAGCTTGTCCTTATTTTATGATCTTGTAATAATTGTGTAAAGTAATATACTGTGATCTAGTTAATGTTACTAATATTAACCCAAATACAAGTACTCTCAGTGGTGGAGAGTCTATGTTGGTTTTATTTACTGTGTTTACCTTGCTCGCAATCCTGACATACCGATATTAGCTAAAACTGTAATGATAGAATCACCCCTGAACGATTATATTGTTGTGTCTTTTACATCAGAAGTGGAACAAGAAAAAACCAGTCCACATTATGATTGTATACCCACATGTAACTATTTTCCTAAATAAAATCCCCTGTAGACGGACTGACAAAAACTTGAGAAATGTGAGAATGAGAAAATGTGATAAATCCGGTGAGTCACAACCATTTTATTATGTGTGAAGGAATTTTGATGAAGGAAATATAATATGAGAGGTTATTTATTCGTGTAAAATAAATATTAAATGATATCTTTGCTTATTCATGTAAAATAAAAGAGATGTTATCCGTATTTATCCGTGTAAAATAAATGAGATGATATCTGTGTTTATTCGTATAAAATAAATATGATGGTATCTGTATTTATTCGTGGAAAATAAATACGGCATCTGTATTTATTCGTGTAGGAAAATACATTGCAAGTCGTATTAGAGTTTGTGGTGAGATGCAACCAGGGTTGATCTTTGGCATCGCCCGGTTTGACCAGCCGGGGTTGGCCAAAGGCTTCGCCTGGGGAAAACTGAAACTCTAACGTGGCGAAGCAATTGTTATAGGGCTGGAACCAAGGCGGGATATGCCATGATATGGCTAGATCCAAGGCGGGTGATGCCATGTTGATAAAGCAGGATCCCAGGCGGGTGATGCCAAATGAGTTGGCTAAATCCAAGGCGGGTGATGCTATTAATTGATAAATGAAAATGCAGTGAAAATGAGATTCTGTTTTGAATTAATGTTTTGAAAAAGTTTTGAAAATATTGATATTTGTTTTGATTGGTTTTGTTATAATTCTTGTTGTAGAATGGTACAAAATAGTTTATTGAAATTAAAAAGTAATTTGTTATTATTACTTATGGTTTAAAATGTATTTTTTGTAGACGAAAACAGGAAATTGTATTTATTATTGATGATAATTACTATGATGACTTCCGTTAAAGATTAATTTGTCAAATTTATTTTAAATAAAAAATAATTTGACTTATTTTCGTTAAAGATGGGTTTAATATGTATTGTATTGTTGTAAAAAGGTTGGATTATTAGCGCAATATAGAAATGTTATGTTTAAAACATCATGTCAGTTTTGTAATATGAGTTTGTGAATAATTGAGATAATATTTTAAGTGTTTATAATTATGTACTATGATACTGTGAATAATGATTATAAGATATTTAACCATGAAACATTTAGGATGTTTGTTTTATGATTTCGTGAAGAATTGAGATATTTAAGAATGTAGGATTTTGTGAATAATAATGAGATAATAATCGTGAATTATTTTAAGGGTGTACTATGAGTTTATGAATAATGAGATATTTAATCTTGAAATATTTTAAGTGTTTAACGTACTATGAGTTTGAAGTGTTTATATGCTGGTAAAATGAATTGTGAATAATTGAGATTTATAATCATGGAATATTTTAAGTGTTAAATGTACTATGAGTTTGTAAATTATTGAGATATTATGTTAAGATTTTGTGAATAATTATGAGATTTTTACGAAAGAAATATTTTAAGTGTTTATGTATTATGAATTTGTGAAAAACTATAATGAGATATTTAGCCCTGAAAAATATTGTAAATGTATTTAAATGATTTTATGAATTTGTGTATGATGAGATTGTGTGTTTATGTACCTATTATGATTTATTGAATAACTAAAATTTGATGTATAACCAAGTAGAACTGTCTAATAGGCATCTGAGATAGTATTTTATTGTGAAAATGTTGGAAATCTAATGTGTGGATGTTTGTAAGATTTTGATACGAGAAGTTATGAACGAATATAGAACTAGGTTGATACTGAATGAATATCAACTAGTTCAAGCCACGGGTGATGAGCTTGTTGGCCGTCGATGGGATAACAAGCTCTAATCGATTCAAACAACCTTTGGATGCTCTTCGTGTTACTTTGGTCATAGACATGAACATGAGTAACATGACGAGGTCAAAGATGAGTGATCAGGTGTGGCCGAGATGTGTACTGTATTATTTGTTTCTGTTTAAGGTCCAGAGGTGTCACTGAAGTTGGGCCTTGATGTACAATCTTGACGATGGGGTTGATGGTGCGTCGACCACCAACCACCAACACACGAGGACGTGTGTTTTGCAGGAGGGCCGTGTTATCGCTAGTGGGTAACACTGGGCAATGTTGACAAAGGAAGGTAGTCGTCGATATGGATGAACGCACCCGAGCTTATAAAGGCGGCGGTCATTCGACGAAGCGAGAGCATTCCGTGTTGAACAGCTGAAGAAGTCTGACCTTTTATATCTGATTAGCTTGTCCTTATTTTATGATCTTGTAATAATTGTGTAAAGTAATATACTGTGATCTAGTTAATGTTACTAATATTAACCCAAATACAAGTACTCTCAGTGGTGGAGAGTCTATGTTGGTTTTATTTACTGTGTTTACCTTGCTCGCAATCCTGACATACCGATATTAGCTAAAACTGTAATGATAGAATCACCCCTGAACGATTATATTGTTGTGTCTTTTACACCAGGTCGGACAAAATTATATTGGGTTTTTCCGAATGGAATTCTTAAGTAGCAGCCATGAGTCAGGATTTGTGTTCGCTTGATGGCAATAGGATCGTCACCGATTACATGGGATTTACTAAACTATTCTGTGCCTGATAGGGTCCATAATTGATCCCATAGCCGTAAGCCACCTGTATTAAAATTACATTATGGAATGCAATAAAGAAATTGAAATAGAATTTTAGGTAAACAGTTGTTTAATCAGAGACTTAATGTTGGTGAACACCAGTTTTAGTGTTTCACGCGACATTGGTGTATTTATATCTCTGCAAACTAAAGTCAGGTTCCTATTGAGCAAATATGAATCGTTTTGTTTACCAACAGTAGCATTTTATATTGCCTAATGGGCATTATATTTCAGGCTTGTTTTACATATGACAGCTACCAGCGTATGGGAGGGTCTACCGTGCAAAGCTATGGATCTTTGTTTCATTATTGGTAAACGCAAAAGTTCTAATTTTAACCAATGCTGCTCGGTAAATTATTGAAACTGGCCATTAGGAGCCTAGCAATTCAAGATGCAACAAGTTATCATGAAGGGATAAAGCAGTATTCGTTACCTTCAGGGTTGCAGAAAGGCTGGAGTAGATCGGGCCAGTTGCATCCATGGATACGCTCATCGTAGACAAGGCCAGGCGTGCAGGGCTCCTGCTGGGGGATACCATATGCGCACTTGATGTAGCTGGTGGAGCACTCGTTGCTGTCAGGGTAGATGCCGAACTGGTACTCACACCCAGGAGTCGATAGGGGAGTCACTGGAAAAAAGAGTTTTTTTTAATTAATTGCAGTCATTTTGTGAAACGGGCTGTAGACACTAAAGACTTCTATCATATTGGGTTTCAAAAGAGATGATTAAAACTGCGTTTACTTGACAGCGTCAGTTTCTCACACGCTCAGCGGCGATGTGCTGAACAAGCCGAAATGGCAAAAACAAAAAAAAAGATTTTTGACGGATTACGACATGACATGACAAAATGTGGTGTCGACTCCGAGCGTCATATACAACGTGTAACAGAACTGGAACCCAATTCTACTAACAGAAACTTTTATCAATTGCAACTGAATCGTTCATTCAGACAGTTTTCGTTTACAAAAACTATCAAATTGTTTGACAACAAAAACAAAACCAAACATTTTGACAGTTTTCGTAAACGAAAACTGTCTGAATGAACGATTAAGTTGCAATTGATAAAAGTTTCTGTTAGTAGAATTGGCCCCCTGAATGATGGTTATGACTGTCATTCAACAACATTCAATAGGTCAAATAAAAAAAAAGTCGACTGCATACGAATTGACCAGATCAGCCGATGCCAATTGTATGGAGAGTCGAAAAAAAATGACCGAATTTTTATGTTTGATCTATCAAACGTTACTCTGAATAAGTGTCCAAACAACCTCCTTAAATCTGACCAAGCATTTCTGATACACGTAAATACACGACATTTAGTAAGCGGTTTATTAAATATATGCCACTCGGAGTCTTTACCACATTTTGTCGAGTCGAATCGTGAGCCATGCAAAACCGGCCTAAGAGGTTTCAACATTCCCATGTTCCCACTGTTCCCACAGCAGAATTCATTTGTTGACTGAGAATTAAATTGATAAACCTGGTCATACGAATTCTAATAGACGCACGACCGGCCTTAAGAAGCTAAGTGAATCCGGGCAATAGTCCCAGAGTTTGTAAGATGCAGACAAGGTATATACTCACAGTCAGCTTTCCTGTTGGCGCAGTCAACTGCCCAGTGATAGTTGCAGTGGTTGTGCACGGCGCCTTTACCGTCAAACAGCAGTCCATTCTCGCATGTCTCAACTGTCAGTGAGCCGTTGGTGCACAGGAAGAACTGATCGCAAAGCTCTGGGTGCGCGTACGCCTGAAAATTGGAAAAATAACATGCTAGTGATGGAGAAGTACAAACGGTTGTAAAAAAAAATTACAGAGAGAGTTAGGTTCGGCGAGGCAACGTTGGAGTTTTTAAAAAAGACACGTTTTTACAGTGTGAACCGTTTAATGAGACTGATTTCAATATGGAGCTTATAACTAAGGAAGTTTACAAATAATTTCATAACTTAACTTAATAGTTACTTTGGTGTAATGCTCGGCGTGTGAGCTGATGACGGTTTGACAGCGTTACGCTCATATAACTAGAGACGTCTAAAATGTATTTGAATATGCTACCTCATCACTTCTCACATAAGTGTTAATAATGCATCATCCCAGAAGATGTACAAGAGTATTAGAGATTACGGACCCTCTTATTAAGCACTGGGTTTCGGGCCCAGGCAAGTATCAATATGACTTTTAAAATGTTATATAAATACTTTCTTAACTTCTTCTTCTTCTTATTACAAGTTGGTAGGCACCTTTCGAGAATAAATACAAAAGCGTCATAAATTACCGCTTCCTCAATTTATCTAAGACACCACTGACTTACTGTGAAGGATAACCTCGTGAGGAAACCTGACTCAACGGTCTGAAATCGCCAACTCCCAGAGAGTAAACGTGGTGATCAAAACTCGTTCATTCTCTGTATAAGAAGAGGCCTTTTTAGAGGACAGTTGTCCTACTGCAAGAAAAAGGCCTTTTCTCAAGGCTTCTTCTCTTCAGTAACTACTGATTGGTATTATTACTTTCTGGTAACCGCAGTATGCTATATCGCTTCACCATTCTTTGTATTGGTTTGTTCTAGGTCTAGTTAAATAATCATGATGTTTAAATATGAATTACCTGGACTCCATACTGCTCAGGGCACGCAGGTGCATGCTCCAACAAGATACCAGCGCTTGCTGAAACAAAAAAAAACAAATTAAGTATTAATACATTGTTTATTGAATTTACTCATATGTTTGAACATAAATATAGTATATTTTTAGGTATAATATTGATTGATATTTATAATGATATCGATAATTATAGTTAAAGTATATTTTTGGTATTTATTTAGCTTTTATAAACAATAATTAAATTTTGCAGTAGTAGACCAAGGACTGCCCCCATGATTATCTTTCACGTCTTCCTGGTCTATCCAAAGATATCGCTATTTGCGATAAGACCACCATTTTACCCTTATTTTAAATTGTTTCTGTTGTCTGCTGTACAATAAAGCATATTCTATCAATTTTTGCTAAAAATAAGATGAACGACATGAGAAATATCGCAGTGTCCTAAGTTTTACGACAGATGGCGTTGCTTGTCAAGTCGATAACACTACCTGCGTGTCACGAAATAAGAGTACGTTGTGTATCGATAACAATAAGTAACAGTAAGTGATTCTAGTTGTCGGTATTGACTGCTACTGATTGATCGATCGATCGAAGTTGTTCATGTATTTAGTTACTCGAGGCCTTATAGTTGATTTCTAAACTAGTTATCGCTACTGATTGTAAAATACGATTTGTATCCTTTACGCTTTTGCTTCTAAGAGTTTAATGACTTCTTCCAATCTTGAAGGGGAATTTAAAAATTGAAATTATTTAGTATTTATCTTAATTAGTATCCCCCCTTTCCCTTTTTACTTTATTTCCTTTTTTCCCTGCTCATTCTGAGAAGATGGTGGGACAGTAATAGGCTGATTATATTATTTTATGTATTTGTATCTTGCTTTATTTTTTTTACCAGGATACTATCAATATTGTATTTTAGAAGATTTTATTGTCCAATAGAAAGAAAAGAAAGAAAAATATTAATTTGTCACAGAGACACACACATAATTACTGTAAAAAAAAAGAATTAAAATAATAAAATAAAAAGGTCAAATGCGACATAAAGGTGACCACTCAATAGCATGAATTTTATATGAACTGACCATGGGCTTGTAGTTTTTTAATACATACAAGCGAGAAACTTGTTATGTTTGTATTGCATACTCAATAGTTAAACAACAAATAATAAAAACAGTTATTTCACAGATACGTCTGGTGGTACGGAACCCTTGGTGCGCAAGTCCGACTCACACTTGGCCGGTTTTGTTAAATGGTTATGATGCTGCTAATTCTTTTGATAAAACTCACATTTATTTATTAAAGGAAACAGTATTTCATTATTTACCGGAAACCAAAAATTACATTATATTCAAAAATTTGTCAAAATTTTACAAATATTTATTTGAATAGCCGTAACGATATTTCAAACACGCGTTAACCAATCAACCACGAGTCAACGATCAAGGGTTGGCAAGCGGTAATTCGAGGTCTCACTTTCGATGTAATAACATGCGTGTGTAACGTGCGTTGAAGCGGAACGTGTTGCAACCCTAACAGCGTGAGGTCGCCGACAATTGTTCATAAATGAAACACTTGAGCCAGTACTCGAAGCCAATAGTTAAAGTAATTGTTTCACACTTCGCCAGAATGATTAATTAGACGAATGAAATCTGTTTTAATAAGCTTGAGTTATCTAGCCTTTGGCTGTTGATATGGACAAACTAATGACAATCATTTCAATATTGGATCATATAATTATTGGCCTGTAAATGTGTACTTCTTGCACATGAGGGGAATAGACAAACAATTGGGAATGTCATTCTTTTTATATACATTTTTTTGGCATCACGCTTCTTGTCTGTTCAGCGGTGCGAGCACGAATCTTTTTATCGAGTCGATTCGAGAAATTTATCTATTTTAAACGTCAAATTTGACATACACACACATTTTATATAAAATGACAACTGTTCTCATTTTATCTATATCTTATGTCAAATTTGACGTTTAGAATAGACAAATTTCTCGAATCGACTCGATAAAAAAATCCGTGCTCGCACCGCTGTTCTGCCTAGCCTTTTCCCAACTATGTTGGAGTCAGGATCCAGTCTAACCAGATGCGGCTGAATACCAGTATTTTGCATGAAGCGACTGCCATCAGACCTCCGCAACCCAGTTACTGGGCAATGCCGATATCCTAAGGTTCTCAGACTTTCGGGCTTTTGACTACCCGTAACAACTGTCATAGGCATTCGTATGACACCCGGGACCGACGGTTTAACGTGCTCTCCGAGGCACGGATAGTCTCGATTTATGTATAACGAATGGTCACCACTTCACGGACTGACCGCAGCAAGCGCAACTTAACTGCATGGTTGCTAATGAGCCACGAGCCCCTCCAAAAGGCTGCTATTATGAACATAAGGGTCATGTGGTGGTGAAATTGCAATAATAACTACACGTTGCAAACAGCATAGCTTTGCATACTTGACTCTCCGATAAGTTAGTAGCTGTCACAGATAGAATTGGCTTTCGAGTCCATTTGTATGCCCAGTTCAGCATTAAAAATGCTACCATTGGTGAACAAAACCATTCGTTAATGACCATTGGAATCGGGCATACGACACACTGGATGCGACAGATAGGTATTTTTTAAGACATCCTAGCGACCCACCAGGAGCCCAATTCTACTAACAGAAATTTTTATCAATTGCAACATTTAATAATCGTTCATTCAGACAGTTTTCGTTTGCAAAAACTATCAAATTGTTTGACAACAAAAACAAAACCAAATATTTTGACAGTTATCGTAAACGAAAACTGACTGAATGAACGATTAAGTTGCAATTGATAAGCCCCCTGGACGTTGCTCGGGTACGTTTTATAACTTAAAACCTATTGAAAGAGATTGCCTAAATTATGATGAAAACCGCATAAAAATCCATTGTGTCGTTTAGAAGAAATAAGCGGACAAACAGACAGACGCGAAAAGCGACTTCAATTTATACTATTTAGAGATAGAGAATCGTGGAGAGATTAAATAACATATTATTAACACATCATTAGATATGCATAAAACTAAGCAGGTTAATTAACCCTTATATTTACAAACAGCTGATTTCCAAACATTAGCTTGTGCAAACTTCATGAATGCAACGCTTTTAATTTTCGTTTCAACAACTTAATAATTTCGACGAGTTAATTTGTTCCTTCATTTTACATCGTCATGTTTTATTAATGTTAAAGATTAGACCTGCCTTTATTAAATTATTATCAAGATAAACATATCCTCAATTAATCACTGTCCTTAGATAGTAATCATTACTATGAAAGCCCTCAATCGTCGTCGGTAATGCGCAAGTTCGATCAACTTGCGAAAACTTGTCTCTTACATTAATACTGAGATTAATAATAATTATTACTCATAAATAAACAAGTCTTGCTAATATAACTAGTATGTAATTTTAAATGCCAAAATGGGCCCGAAACAGTGAAAATATGTCAAAAACTCAATAATTAACCTGCATTTTAATTGCGCAACACACTCGTAATGGATAATGGCTTTGATTTTGACAGATCAACAATTTATGTATGTACTAGCTTTTACCCGCGGCTTCGCTCGCGTTAATTAATAATATTAAAAAAAATCTTAACAGACTACTAAAGTTTCTTTAATAATACTAGGTTAGTCGGAAAGGGGGTACTAATCCGCAGGCCACTTAAAGTATCACTGATGACTGTCTAAAAGCAATTTGTGTTAAAATTGAAAAATGCGGTATTTTTTTCATGCAAAATGATTTTTATTTTCGTTTTTTTCAAAAATTCTTCATCCCTGTTTTAGTTACAAATTAAAAAATGATCATGACCCCTAATATGACCTAAAATGTAAACAGCTGATGATAACTGGGAATAGATAGATTTCAGCGTTTTTTTTTTTTTGAGATCTTTTACCGTCTATTTCTCTTAAACTTTTGGTGAAAGTTGTAAAACAAAAGTTATCCATTATTATAGGTACTTTAACACTCTTGCGGATTATTACCCCCTTTCCGACTAACCTTTTATAATTCAATCATAATTCGAAAGACACGTGGCGCCATCTATTATCGTTATTGTTGTTTTCTTCGGGAACAGTACTTTTTTTCGGGATGAAAGGTACCCTATGTTCGTTTCTGTACAATTGACAATATATACCCAAAATTTCAGGATTCAGTGGTTTAAGCGTGAAAAGGTGACAAACGAAACAAAACTTTCGCATTTCTAATATTAGTAAGGAAATAAGGATTCTTTGTACGGTAACGTTTTATAAACGGCAGGAATCAACCTACAGTGAAAAGGGTGTAGTTCTCTTTTCCCTAAGTTTCAAATGTATGTTATGTTGTGTTTTTTTGTACTTTGTCGAAAACAAAAAACTTTCTTTCTTCTTTCTACATAATATTAATATTTTTTCACTAAACAAGGCTCACATAATTATCATTCTAAAGATAGACATTATATTACCAATCTAACACATCTCGTTTTGTTTCCGTACCATAAATTCTACACCAGTTTAGCCATCCTCCGATATTACAGGTTCTATATAATCGTGAAAGGTCAGCTTTACTCCACGACCCTAGGTTCCTAACACTTTCCCCTGGCGCACAATGTTAACTAACCAGTAAATGAATCTTTCACTTATATCGTTACAGCAGTTACAGTTCCTATTCGTACTTCCGATTAGGAAATGAACAAAATCATACAATTATATGCTGCATATCATTTCACTGTCGTGCTAGTAAATCTAATAGGGCCTTATTACAGTGGCGATTCGCGAGCGAATTCAAAACGAGGCGAAAGCGCAGCGGGCTCGCCTCAGGTTCGCAACGAGAGCACATTTTGCTCGCCACGAGTTAGCGGCGCGCTCGCTGCGAACTCACGGCGAGCCCGCTGCGCTGTCGCCTCGCTTTGGGCTCGCTCGCAAATCGCCACTGTGATAAGGCCCTTCAGGGTAACGATAGGTCATGATTGTGGAGTCTCTTATACAGGGAATTAATACAATAATTAATACAGAGGGGCTCGTGGCTAATTAATTAACCGCGCACATGACGTGCAAGGTTAAGCTGTGCATGCCGCGGTCAGTCCGTGGATGGGTGACTATTCGTTATACATCGAAACCCCTCCGTGCCTCGGTCCCAGGTGTCATAAACATACCTATGACAGTCGTTATGGGTAGTCAGAAGCCCGAAAGTCTGACAACCGGTCTAAGATTTTATTAGGATTTTGGCATTCCCCTATAAATGAGTTGCGGGAGTTAAACTGGAAGCTGACCCTAATGTAGTTGGGAAAAGGCTGGGTAGAATTATTTATAATCAATACAAGGAAATATTATGTTCAAAGAATGGCTTAACTCGAAATTGAGTTTTCTATTAGCAAAGTCTTAAGTGATAGAAAGATTTGAACATTAACGTTACTCACGGATGCAGTAGCATCCGTGAGTAACGTCACAAATATATAAAAGCTCTAAACTACGCTCACAATGTAACATGCCCATGAATATACAACACCTTACAGTTGCCGAAAGTTCGGTGGTACCTATAGGGACTAATGGGCTAGTTGTTGGAAATGTACAAGATCATGCGTAACTATAGGACAAAACTCAACCGTACGAAGGTGGACCAGTCATTTCAGAAGAAGATATAAAATGTTCCGAAAAGACCAATAAGTAGTGCTACAAAAAATACGTAACACGTGCATGTTTATCGCGTACCAGAAGAATAGAGTCGTGAGTGATGCAATACTCGTAACAGATTTGCAAGCAGTAATGGCTAGGAGTCTTACTACCGTGACTCTGGTTAGAATTTATACGATAGATAATTCTCAATTGGAATTAAAGCGGTAATACTCATTGACATATACATTCCATTGGAAATTTTAGTAAACGGAGGATGTACCAGTGTACCAGGGCTTTGCAAACTGCTGGCTCGGTGTTTTTAAGAGTACTGAATGCTAATGAACTGTGTAATAGCCCGGCCGAACATTATCAGAAATTTCTGTCAGAAATTTTTTGGAGCGTGCGGGGAATTTATTTTGTTTAACATTAACCGCTAGCGGCCCGACCGACGAACCGGAACGTTAGTGCCATTGTTTTTCTATTGTGTCTACAATTACAATACTTGATAAGTTAACATTACCCCATTCCCTGAAGGGAATACAGGCGTGTTTTTATCTGTATTACTTATCATAAATAATTATTATGATAAAGCTTCTATGGCAAAATGTATAATAAGACAATAAATAGCAATATTGGAGGGTTAAAATAGTTATTAAATCGTTAACTTGAATGACCTTTAACTCCATACATACTAATAATTGACAGTAACTTCGATACAAAAAAAAGATCTACTTAAAATAATATTTCTATTGATACATCAGATGAAATTTAAATATTATTATATAATTGAAGTAGGGACAGGCAATATATTAATTTGAATAATTTAATAAGTACGTAAATGAGTATAATTATAATGTAGTTATTAATGGATGCACCTATTTTTTTTATTGTTTGTATTTTGCATGCCGCCATGTCGGCGAAACATGATGTACTATCACGAAATGTACTAACTTGTGACCATGTTTTCTGGCAAATAAATATATTTCTATTTCACTCATTGCTAGAGGAGGGGTAGACCAAAATACCCATTCTCATTTGCTGGATCCGACAGCCTACGGGTTTAGTACGAAATGTTTGTGAAGAGAGCGCGTCAGAAATTTTCTGCCAAAAAAAACTGATAAAGTGCGGCCAATCATGCAAGACAAAAAAAAATCTTGACCACTCAGAAAAAGAAAAAAATCCCAGAATAACAAAAACAGCTCCAATTTTTAGACACATAGTTCCAATTACTACAAAACAAACCTAAAACCGATTGCGTTTATCTCGCACCAGATGAATAGCGTCGTGAGTGAAGCAACGTCATCGCAGATGTCGGCCACCGAAGCAACAACCTCGAGCACTTTTACTTTTACGATGCGAATGTACTACGGTGGAACATCTTCTTTCAATTGTCGTTGTTTGTAGTGTAGGTCATTATTTAGATTAGTTTTTATGTTTTCGAAGATGTCTGCTTATCTAATGATCTTGTACCTTCTTTTTCTTTCGTGCCTCTTAATTACGAAAGGTCGGCAGTCATCGTTTTAATATTTTCCAATCTGAACTGCAGGTCTCCTGCTTTCTTGATGTTACGCAGCCACAACATTTTCCTTCTGGCATTCTTTTCTTGCCTGCATATAAACCAGTAGTGCAGCTGCGGCCGACTTCATGCAGTCGCTGCACGTGCAATTGGCAGTTCAGTTCGAAATAGTACCTTAAATTTTTCGAGTAAACGGCTGTTTAACCAGATATTTAATGTTGGTGAACACCAGTCTAAGGCTGTAGACATACTGAGCGTATATTGTGAGGCTCATAATTTCTCACGTCACATATACGTCATTACGCTGAACGTAAAAGGGCCTAGATGTTACGTGCGCATCTTACGTTCGATCGACGTTAAGTTACCTATATTCGGCGTATTTTCAGCCACACTTTAGTGTATTTTGCGTCGCATATCTTGCGCAGTACGCGGACCAAGATACGCTAAATGTGTTTTGGCCCTAAGAGTAACAACTCCTTAAAAGTGTCCCAGGAGTTGACTTTGATAGGTTGTTAATAATGAAGGGATTATTATATGCACTGAAGCACTTCAATCAGTAGCGTTTTTCCTGGAATGTTTCTTACGAATCAAGTTCCAATTACTTAAAATAAATTGGCATTGTCGCGCTTGACATTCATACAAAATCACCCAATAGATAACACAGTGACACTAAATACTAAATTAGAAGTCAATGTCGCCGCCAATTGCAGTGTCAATTATACTATCAACCAAAATTTATTCTAAATTATTTTTAACATGTGCAACCAGTTATTTACATCACTTATTATACTTAAACGTTATATAAAAGCACAAAGCCGCTGGTATACTTTCCGTGACCTTGCGATACATAGCAAATGGTATTACCGACTGATAATGTGAGTTGGGCCCCTAAAATGACACTGCAATTATTTTTTTCTTTACAGAAAAAAATACTCTTATGAAAATTTTAAATTCGAATACACAATTAAGAATTAGTTCAATAGCCGTTAATTTAAGAATACATTTCTTCCGAAAAAAATACTTGCTAGGCTTTGAGACCACGTTTAATTCATAAAAGACCACGCAGAGATAATTATAAGTCAATAGAAAAATTAAGTTTTAATGATGATGATGCGTTAATAAAATGATTGATGTAATGCTAAACTGCTGACGCCTGCGACAATTAACTGTTTATAATTTAATAATTTAGTGCATAACATCACTCCGTGGTATTGGTTGACTTTTATATTTGACTGTGCCCTTGAAACCAATTTCGCTCTCCCATCGATACTACTTTCTTGACTTCTGACTACAGTAAACATACGAGACATAGGGGACATACCAGGAAATGGTGTACATAACGACTTAATTACATTATCTAATCTGATATAGGGTTTTCCCTTAATCAAACCTCATAAAGATTTTTTCCCACGGATATCACTAATTAACTAATCATCTAGATGTTAGGTAAACCTGTTATTAAATAGCCGACGATGATTATGATGAAACCGTAATAAAACCTACTTGATACATCATTAGGTAATATTTAATCTCGCTGAGTACACAATCAATCTTCATTGTTGGTTGATTCATTAGGTTTGTTATGTATCATAGATAATACTTGATAATTTTATAAATTATACAGTACCTATGTAAATTAATCATATTGTTTAGTTTTGAAATTTAAAGCTCAGTTGCACCAACTAGCTTTAAAAATTTTGAAAAAATCTCCATGTTTTTATGAGGTAATCATTGCTGCATGCGATCTAAAACTAATTTGGCTACGTACTTAGCTCACTTTAGCTGTGTTCCGCTCATCGCCAGTTTTATGCACCAACATTCTAATGCATCCGAGCCATATGACTCGTACAAATATGAATTATTCATGCTCTGGTTCGATGTAATCTCAGTAGCAGTGTCGCATACGCATGTCGTGACAGCAAAACCAACGCGCTTCTTGAATTTATGATACCACGATGATTTATACATTTGATTTATTTCGATTCATTCACTTGTAAAGTCACGTGTATACAATTATGTGTATTTCTGTATATTTTGCTAAGTTAGTAAACCCAAGTAATATCAATATATCAGACAAGCCGGAAGACGTGGATTCTGGACGTATTTCGACCGATATTAATCTTACAACAACTGGTCTTAAAGCACCAATAAATAGTAATAATAATTAGTGCAATAACCCGTAACCAGTTGGTGCTATTGCAACAAATCCATACATTTATAACAGATTTGCAACATTTACCGCATAAATTCCCTTATAAAACTTACATTAAAGTATTGGTCAATTTTACTTAAACTAGCTGTCACACAAAATATCCTTAGTAAAGTCTGCACCGTAAAATGTGTGTGCAACATTTTAGCGGCCCGTGTGGCTAAAAGGCGAAAGTAGTTGCGAGCGGCTAGCCTTGGTGCGCATGAGCAAAGTCGCCGTCAACGATAACTGCTTCAGATTAGATCGGTACATATGGTACATTAAACAATGGTTAAGTAGAGACTTTGATGTAATTATTATAATTAAGGTTGTTTAGCGGTTGTTTATCTTGATGGATAGTTTCATTTGTGTCGTAATATTTTTATAGTGGCTAGGAATTCTTGGTTTATAATTGTATCCTATTAAATCGAGATACATGCTAAGTATAAGGCATAATTTATAAATTACTAGAGGACGCCAGCGTCTTCGCCCGCGTGGATGTCGTTTATCGCGTATTTTGCGTTTTTCTCTACTATAATATGCATGTAGTATACATATGAACCTTCCTCTTGAATCACTCTATCTATTAAAAAAAATCGCATTAAAATCCGTTGCGTAGTTTTAAAGATCTAAGTATACATAGGGACAATAGACAGCGGGAAGTGACTTTGTTTTGTACTATGTAGTGATGTTCAAAGTTTGTTCATAATAATTTGTACTTTAGTAATAATCAGTTCCAACTTCATACTTATCGCTTGAACTAATTATTGGCTGGCTATTTGAATTTAGATTAGTGATACATATTGCTGTTACTAATTATAATTTTAATGAAGAATGTTTGATTAATAATTGAACTTAATTAAATCGTAGAAAACGGAATGAAAGGTATTTGTTTGAAATAGATATCTAACACTAAACTATTTTATATTAGGTGATAAATATGCTCAGATCATACTTTGATATTATTTTTATAATTAAAATTGTTTGAAGTTGAATTTTGATGAATTTATGCTTTTGTAAACAGATCGGTATGGTAGTTAAAATATTTGTAAAGGAGTCTGTTCTCTTTTTTGTAATATTGTTCAAATGAGATAGATAAAATATTTCAGGTTAAATTAGCGATAAGTACACATGCTAGAGATAACAATGTTTCAAAATATGTCAGTTATGTTTTGATATAATCAGAATTTTTCACATATATTGAGGTAAAAAACATGAAAACTATTCATGTTTTTTCTAAGAAATTAGGTTTTTATTAAAAATAGTTTTGTCTTTAATTACATTTAGACATGATATCTAAATTAAAACGTGATAGGAACTTGTTAATAGTCGGGCAGCGATCATAATCGAGTTTCAAATCATTTTAATGCTCGACCTTGCTTATGTAATTTTAGAAGTAATCAAATTCTATTTGGGAACACCAAATATAATTGGATTACTTCTAAACTAGGCAAACAATATCACAATTAGTTCGTTTCGGTTTAGTGTTATTTTATACTTTTATGGCCAATTCCCATAACTGACCAAGCATTATTGGTTAAAATTAAGACTCTTGTAGATCAATAATGAAGCAAAGCTTTTCATAGCTTTACTTATGAAACCTTCCCATAACGTGGCTATCAAAGGTAAAAATAGCTTGCGAGTCTATTTATACGCCCAGTTAAGCAATAAAACATGCTTCGTTTGGATAAGTACTTCAAAGGTACTTTAAACAAGTCTGATAGTTAAATTCTCAATTTACCAGTAACCATATAACTATGATGTTTAAAGTAGCTATCAGGCTTTTGTATTTAGTGAAACAGAATACTGGCCACGTAAAGATGGTCTAAAAAAACACAAATATGGTTAAGGGGAACCCCGACACGGATAGGTTAGGTTCGAAGGGGATGACGGGGGCTAGAGTGAGCGAGCAAAGCGAGCGAACGAAGCCCCCAGCATCCCCTTCGTGTTAGATTACTTTAAACCCCAGTGTCGAAGTTCCATAATTATCGGAGTAGCATAATGTCGGAGTTCCATAGTGTCGAAGTAAAATCTTGTCGTAGAACAATTTGTCGAAATTCAGTTTGGTAGTCAACTGGATTATGGAGGTCTGAAGGCAGTCACTCCTTGTAAAATACTGGTATTCAGCTGCATCTGGTTAGACTGGAAGCTGACCCTGATAGTTGAAATAACGCTGGGCAGAACATTTTTAATCTATGTTTTTCAGTAATTCTTTTCAGTAACACATTCTATTCATTCAAGCACTTCAATTATACATATATCCTTGATCATAATCTCATTGCCAATGTCGCAATTTCCTTGTGAATTCAAATCAAATGAGATTTAATTAACATAAGGTGCGATTGTATGAATATTTACATTGTGGCTGTCACTCGTTATAGACATAATTATGACATAAACAAACGATTCTATGATCATTGTCAATGTGGACATTAACGTGGTTTTATAAGAAGGTATAATTATTTATTACTAGCTGTGCCCGCGACTCCGTCCGCGTGGAAGTCAGAAACCAATACTGTGTCGCTATAACAAAACTTTCTTCTTGATAACTTCAAATACCTACTAAGTACTTTTGATTGAGCGAACCGATTACGATGAAACAAAAACTAAATGTTACTCCAAAATACGCACAATATTTGCGTACAAAATTCGACTGCATTAGGTCAGTATTTTTTACGTGATGCGTGTACAAGTAAACAGACAAACCGACGAACAGATAAACATACAAGCATTCCAAAAATGATCGAAATGGATTCTATTGATTATCCTTTAAACCTTCCCCTATTTTTATAAATATTTCTAGTGTTCAGATACATCTACATATTTATTATATGTAAAATATGTAGATTAAACATGTTACTTTAAATAGAGTATAGGAATTCTGAATGTGTTAAATGATTTTATTCAGTTGGCAATGAACAAAATGTATGTTTGTGTTTTGTCATTCACAAAACGCTTAAATCCAGTAAAATAAACATTTTACACAAATATGAACCAATCCGTATCCCTTCTACAAGCGAAAGTACCATGTTTAAGTTTAAGATTACAACAGCATTAACTACATCGATGCTGTGGGAAACTACTTATTTGTTATTAACTAACAGTTAACTGTGCCTCATTGTTAGTCAGTTACCACATTTACCAATGTTTAACCACTTCCTTTACTTAACTTTTGTTAATATACTATTAGCATATTCGTACCCCGTAGTACAAGTTTACAAACGGCAATAGTTTTCGTAAGCTCGCTAAACTCTGACACATTCGCAAGAGAAAGAAACATTATATTATTCAGTTTAGCATGCTTACGAAAACTAAGGCCGTTTTCGTAATTTGTAATCTCGTACTATAGATAGTCCATTGTTGGACTAGATAAGTAGAACAATAACTAGAATATTTGGGCAAAAAATAGAAATATGCATACAGCCGATTTACCAACAAAAACAAAACAAAACTACAAAGTAAAATCGATTTGCATATTTTTTTACATACTTACGTAGAAATTACAAGTGAATTTAATGAAAGCATATTTAAAAAGTTGTAAACAATAAAGGTGTCCCAATGAACCCATGTCTAACGTCAAACTAAAAACGGTGTTTAAGCCCTGTTTAGTCTAGAACAGTTAAACACGATTTTGTGGTAAGACAGTAAAAGTTTTGTATTTTAAACAAATAACACAGAATATGTCAAACGTTTCCTCTGGTTACGCAAGCCGAGATGGCTCAGAGCCGGTTTCTCCGAGCCTTCCGCGGTTTTGCAATCCTATTATCGAATAAATAGGAAATCGAAATCTTATCAGCCTTTCGGAGCTTCACGACTTGGTTTAAACAAACGACGAAGGTCCAATTTTCACCGTCTAGACTAGAAAGTGACTTTCATGTAGCATTCGTTGATTTCGTCGCTCGAAATTTCTAGAATTAAGAATTCTACTTTTGTATTTTTAGCTGTGGAAGGTTCTCGTCGATAAAATCTAGGTTTTATGTTGATTTCATGTTTTTATAGTTGCGAGGTGTGGCTAACGACTATTTTCTACTCAAATACTTTAAATTAGCTTTCATTCATTGTCAGTATTAAAATAAAGTGTTATTTTGATTTAAGTAAAACTAAACAAGGAGATTTGTATTTCGTTTCCATTAATTTTGTGAACGGTAGAATCCTAATTCTACCATATATTATAACGGTTAGAAAGATGATACTTGCTTATTATAAAAGTGTATAGTATAGGTAATAATAAAGTGTTCAAAATAGCGCACAAGCCTTTACGGAAATGCATTTTTCGTTTTCTTTTTCCAGAATCTAGGCTCGTCAGGCTAGGCTATTCATTAGTAAACTGTTAAATATGAATGTGGACGGGTATACAAATAGAGGGAGGCCAAAGAAAAGGTGGATGGATTTTGTGAAAGATGATACGGGTAAGAAAGAAGTGAGTACTGAGATGACGGCTGATTGAGGAGAATGGATGAGGAATATAATTATGTTGTGATACGAGTGGGATGAGAAGATGATGAGGCTCATTCTATTCATCTCCCTGTCTTTAATCTTCTATACACACAATATATCTTAGACAAGGTTAATCGGAAAGGGGGTACTAATCCGAAAGGGTGTTAAAGTACCCATAATAATGAGTAAATTTTGTTCCACAATCTTCCCCAAAGGTCAATAGTTTAAGATAAATAGCTGTTCAAAGATTTCATAAAAAACTGCTAAAATCTATCTATCCTCAGTTAGGATCAGCTGTTTACATTTTAGGACATATTTGGGGTCACGGATTAGAATTTTCTGAATTCGTAACTATACAAGGTATAAAGAATTTTGAGAAAAAAATAAAATAAGAATCACTTACGGATATAAAAATTATCGAATATTAAAATTTTAACACTTGCTTTAAAATAGACATCAGTGATAATTTAAGTGGCCTGCGGATTAGTACCCCCTTTCCGACTAGCCTTATAAATATATATACTCGACAGATTATAGCGGGAAGTTCTTTTATATATTTTATATAGTATATATTTCCCGTAGAAACCTTGAGTTTCTAGGATGTTACGTATCTTGCGTTGGCGTGAAAGAACAAATATAACAGCGAAGAAATTTCCTGTCGCAGCCATTCATGGCCGTCCATTAAGTAAAAGTTAATTCATTTCGTCAGCTTATAAAAGTCATATTTTGGCAAGATTAAAAATCCAGTTTCAATATACATAGTAACGCAATTTCCAGTATATATTTGAGCAATAAAACCATATATGTTAATAGTGAAAAGTGTGTCATAAGCTCAAAATCGAATTCAAAAGAATATTTTGAATTAGTTTTTTTTATTTTTAAATCATGTCGCTTATGTTTACCCATTAAAACAACAAATGTAATATTAAATATTTGAATATACAAATAAATACTTTGTACTTTTAATTAATAACCTGTTACTATTACTTTCGAACGGTATTTTTTAAACGTATTTGGTATTTACTTTAGATTATTTTATAGACAAGTTTAGATCTGTATTAGGATAAGAATCATAAAAATAATGCATAAAAAATAAATATGAACTGTCTTTCACCATTATTGTAATAAAAGAACTTACTACAAGCTACTACTAAATTATTTAAAATGAAACGCAATTTCTTACATACAACGAATGACTTACATTCGCGGTCGTGTGAAGTGCGTATTAAATAATAATTCTAAACGACTTTGCCTCAAGATAATAAAACGTAAAGTTCCGCGGTTCGATAACGACCCATTCATCATCAGAGTCTTGTAAATCATTGATACTTTAGTTCAAGTTATTGCTGATGTCACGGAAGACACACATTACACTTCTTTTCAGGAAAAGTACATTTTCAAGTAATGCTTCTGAGAAAGTTACGATAATGCGTAAAAACTACAATGAGATAATGAGTGAACGGCGATTATCAAGGAATTTATAAGACGGATTTCAGTGGAAATGACGGTAGAGTATTCTAGAAGGCCATACATCGATATTATTTGTAATGTTTTTCAAAAAGGACAGGTGCGTAGTACTCACAATCGGCGTGCGTGTACGACAAGATGTATGAACGTGGACGAAGCGAAATAAGTATGTAAGTGTGCGAGCATCGCCACATGAAATGTATTGTATTTGTTTTTACCTGAACAAGCATTCGCTAATTCGCCGATTACTTGTCTACATTAGCTGACTAGGCTATCGCGCCTACCACAAGTGGCCTACTTTAGGTATAATATAATTTAATGTTTTTACGAATAAACTGTCTATCATTTACGGACACATAACAGTGATTTTATTTCCTGTACACATCCCGTGTCATTCGTCCAACTACATACTACATCTCAAGGTACGGAGTTACTGCTCGTACAGTAAGGATCGCAGTATGTGGCGTTCTATAGTTTCTGCCTACCCCCATGGGAAAATGCGTAAGTTTATGTACCTATGTACATGTCACTAAGCAGAAATACAATATTTTGCACACAAAGTCGTTAAACTAGAGAAATTAATTATTTTCTTTATCCAAATTATCTTGCCCTGATTGGTGACAGGGCGAGAAACATTTGCTTGATTACATCACATTTTCAAGACACTTCCAGCAATGAACTGCGACAGGCTAAGTTGATAAAATTTGGAAGTCAATGAGTCTAACAAGTTTCATAACTTATAAACTAATAAAAATATGAAAGATTACAAACAAAGTCGATAAACAAAATCCAAACTCTTTCCAATCTACTATTAATTTCGGGTATCGCCATGTTGTTTCAAAATCAAGATCAAACGCCACATAAACTTCACAGTTACGTTTTATTACCAAAATTCGCTAAAAATAGTTATTGCTTTTAAAAAAATATAATAACAACTCAATAAAATTCGTAAAGGAAATAAGCGGAAGCGTTCAAAGAAACTAGGTTACGATAATTTGATTCGACGCAGGCTATTAATCTATTAGTGTTAAATGAGGCATCAAAAGTATTATGATTACTCACTCTATGAAGAATAAAAACTAACTCTCCGCTTTATTAAGCCTATACAAGCTTAGTTTTAGTATATACTAAACCTGAAACTGGTTTGTTCAGAATCACTAGGAGAATCGATTGACATATTTTTTACAATACATTTTTTTTTCTTAAATTTCAATTTTGTTTAAAAATAAGGTTGTATACAAGGTTAGTCGGAAAGGGGTACTAACCCAAAAGGGTGTTAAAGTACCCATAATGAATAACTTTTGTTCTACCACTTTCACAAAAATCAATAGTTTATGAGAATGAGCTGTTCAAATATTTCATGACAAATACGCTAAAATCTTTCACTCTAGTATCTATCCTCAGCTATAATCAGCTGTGTTTACGTTTTAGGTCATATTTGGGGACACGAATTATGTGCTCTATTTTTTGAATTCATAACTAAAGAAGGGATGAAGAATTTTTGAAATAAAATAAAAATCGTTTTATAGATAGATATTAGTATCCCCTTTTCGACTAACCTTGTATGTTTTTATTTAATTATTTATATTTGTGTGGTACAGCGGAGATAGGACACGTTGAGTTCATGACTTGATTGACAAAGATCAAAATTTATTGGAATATTACAGTTACCTTCGCATTATTACCAAGGATTGTAGGATGTAGGGTGCTTAAAAGAGCTTCCACGAAAGATGATACAGTATACAAGGTGTCTCGAAACTCAATGTCAAGCCGGGAACAAATGTTAGGCGTCAGTGACGTTCTTTCTAAGAGTGCGTAAGTCATTTTGTGACAAAAACAGACGACACTACGAAAGCCACAATATTACTTGAAATGAAAAAGATTATAAGGATTTTCAGAGGTTTATTATTAAATCATCAAAGAGTTTATTTGTAATGATAATTAAAAACAATATTGCTATAGTTTTTTCACTCTCTTGTAAAGTAGCCATTTTTGACTACCGCACTGTTAGAACTTCACTGACGTAGGGCAGTTTATGAATGTTCAGTTTTTTATTTCAATGTTTTCTACTTATATTTGTGTACAAAGTAAAGTAGTTTGATCTATGAGGCAAAGTATTCATGGTTAAAAAAATTGTTCCACGCTTCACGTTGCGTTTCGGGACAGCCTGTATTTTGTGGACTCGTATATAATATTTATATTTTCTATTACCGACATTACGCTAAAATTCCACTCATTCTCAGACAATACGATCATGAATGGCTCACTTACGCGCAAAATGACGTGCAACATAAAAGAAAGCTCATTACTGTGCGTACGACGCGTAACGTAACAGATGTTAATTTATAGGCAATAAGATGAGCGAATGAACCATTGCGTAAGCGACGTGACGCGCCTATTCGACGCATTACGAGCGAAACCGATTCGCAAGGTTTTATTGGCGACTAGCTTTTGAATACGGCTTTACTCGCGTTGAATATATTTTTTGATGTCATCATTCTCTACTACAACTTAGAAATAAAAGAAGCTTTTTCCAAGTATGCAAGATTTAGGATCCTCTATCTAATAACCCAGTAATGCATGCGTGAACCATTTTCAAGTTTTTTTTTAAAGTGAACTTTTTGCATCTTTAGAATAATATCACAAAAAATGATCACTTTTACATAAAACATTACGGGGTTATTGGATATGATATAACATGTGCTACGTTCCTGTCACGGGATCGTCAGACATAAATAAATCAAATAGTACTTATTTTTTTTAAAACGAGACCCTTCCTTTAGTTTGCCATTTAACGTTACTTCCCAAAATTTGATCCTAATTTATTTATTTATTTATTTATATACTCTTTATTGTACACCAGGTTAACAAAACAAGGAAAAACAATTTAAATACAAAAAATGTACAATGGGCGGTCTTATCGCGCAAGGCGATCTCTTCCAGACAACCTTTGGATGGACTGGAAGAATGGAAAGAGAAAAACGGACAGTCTAGGTGTACTTGCACATTACGTACATATTATTACTTAGATTTAATAGTTTAAAAATACATAACAATATTTACATAAATATGAAAAAAAAACATAAATATAATAATAATAAACTAATAAATATAAATTAAACATAAGAACGGAAGAGAGAAATGAAAGAAATAGCAGACTATAGCGACAAGTAATGCTCCTTCACTGACTTTTTAAAAACTGGCAGCGATTGTGCACGTCTCACATTAATCGGTAAAGCATTCCACAGGCGAGCAGCTTGAATTGTGAAGGACTTATCATAAAAAGAGGTGGAGTGCTGTTGTATTTTTAATTTAAGATTTTCCGATGATCGCAAGAACCTAGAATGAGAGTCACCGAGGAACTCGAAGCGTTCTTTAAGGTAAAACGGGGTGGAAGGATTAAAGAGCACATTATAGAGTAGAGAAAGAATATGAGCATTCCGGCGAAGGCGAATAGGTAGCCATTTGAGCTTAGTACGAAATTCTGAAACATGATCATATTTGCGCAAGCCAAATATGAATCTGATACAAAGATTCTGAAGTCGCTCAAGCTTTTCAAATTGATCCTCAGTTAGATCGAGATAGCTGACATCAGCATAGTCGAGGATTGGGAGAAGAAGAGATTGTGCTAGCGCTATTTTAGTGACAATTGGAAGGAAGTTTCTAAGGCGTCTCAAGGAGCCAGCTGAAGCGAACATCTTACGACTGACTTCCTGCAGTTGTGCGATCCAAGAAAGTGTACTGTCGATGTAAATCCTCAAGTTCTTTACTTTGTCGGTTATAGGAATTGTAACGTTATTAAAAAAAACTTGAGGAAGCATCGACCAGTCAATTCTAGAGACAACCGAGAACTGCCAACAACAGTCACCTGGGTTTTTGTGGGATTGATCTTCAGACCAAACTTCATGCTCCAGTCACCTATTCGAGCTAAATCTATATTAATGGTGTCAATGGCTACTGACAAATTTCCGAGCGGCTTATAAGCGACACCACGGTATGGCACAATGAAAAGGGTGTATTGTTTTTTCAAAATCATTGTTTTCGATACTCTGCAATTTTTTTTTAATCTTTCGACGCGTTATTACTTTTTATCAAAATCGGCCCTTAGACTCCTCCGAGCATTTTTCGCTATTCCATAAACTTTCAGATTTGGCGTAAAAAATTCAATCGGTAAACCCGAAAAATGGAGTTACTGGTATCACTATAATTATCCCAGAAGAACTACTTGATCTTACAAGGTCAAAGTATTTTCAAGCATCAATATTATGTCGTCAGCTGAACAGTTGAAGTATTATGTGTAACGATTAAAAGTCATTGCCACGTTTACTATTGGGATATACGAAACGGTGTTATACTCAATGTTTGTTTGAATGTTGCATCAGCAATTCATCATAGTTTGGGTGATCATTATTTTTAGGGGTCCGTACCCATCGAATGGAACCCTATCGCTGTCCGTCCGTCAGTCAGAAATATTTTGTTAATAGTTCAATTTCAAAAACGCTTTTACGCGCAATTTCTAATTTATTTATTATTTATGCACACGTAACAATGGCTTAGTGATACGTAATAGGTATAGGGAATAAGTAGAAAAGTACTGCTTATTTCTGAAGAAATTTCAACCAGCAGACCTGCGACAGGATAGTCAAATATTGTTTCTATGCTGCACTTAAACAACAATTAATACTTACTAATAATAGTAAAATATAAAACAATAAGGTTGTTGTAATTAGTACAGCCAACAAAAAAGTAAGATATTCAGTCAAAAATCGGATGCACTACGCAGGCAATTGTCATTGTAATTGTGTACGTAATAACTTTTTATTTGTAAGACACGGTCAGATAAGCAATCGCAAAGACTTGGCCGCTCAATAAATGCATAACTCTGTTAAAATACGAATGTAATTAGTTGCCCCATACTTATCTCTTTGGTTGATTGTACAAGCAAAACTTTTTTGTTGCGATTATTCTTTGTCCAGAACCCTCGAAGCGAGAGTCCAACTCGCACTTGACCGTTGTTTTTTTTTTATTGACATTCTTGCGGTTTCACGAATGTGGTTTTTTTTTCTAGTGGCAGTTTACAAAATATAAATTTCATACGCCTTTTATAAGTAGGTCGCCACAAGTGATGTCAATCTATAAGTAGACGCATAGTTGCGTGTGCGCATATTTTGCGGGTCACACCTATACCTAAAAGGAAAAGTCGAAAGCCTTATACGGAATACTAGTGTTATAAGGAATATGCAGTTAACTGCATGATACGTTTTCATTCATTCATATTAACAAGTAATTGCCAGTTAGATATTAATTGGGGGTTGTTGTGACAAGCACATATTTAAGTTTTTCAGTAATTACTTGCTTGAGGTTTTTTAACGATTTTCATCAAACATTTAGGGGTGCATGAAAAGAGTGACGATACTTAAGTACGTCCGGCGCACCCTGGGCAGTCGGCCCCGCTACCAACCTTGCCGACTAGCTAATCTTTTCACCACAACATGAACTATTTTCGTATAGCTCGTGCTGACATGATAGAAGAAGATCAAACATTAATATTTTCGATTTTCTACTATAAATGCGTGATAGCTCAGTTAAAATAAAAACAATAAGTTTATAAATTGTATACACAAACCTTCCCCGATAATCAAGCTATCAAATCGTGCCAAACCAGAATAAAATCCGTACAGACGTAACGGAGAAAATTGCGCACAGACACACTGATAGACAGACGCTAGACGCGGTGGGGGACTTAGTTTTATAATACACTCAGGAGCAATGAATCCGGGTCACCAACACAAACCTTAATATCTCGGAAACTAAGAATGATAGCTCATACAAATAAAACTTCTTAAATAGTCTATAAAATACTTTTTATTTCAATAAGCTAGCATTTGCATTTAATGAAGAGAAGGAAAAGCATATGTCTAGAAATGGGCTGCGTTTTTTAACTAATATTTACACTAATGGGTCTGGATTTTTTACCTTCGCAAAAAATGAGACGTCAAATCAAATTACAACAATATAACCAAAAACAATAATATGGAACCCACATTACAAACAAAAAAAAAACAATAGATTTTATCTATTGAGAAACTGTATAACTATACAACACCACATTAAAACGTAATGTAAGCAACAAACGGACACTTTGACCGCGTAATTGTTAATTAGACGCATAGAAGTGGTTGACGCAAGGCTAACCTCGTTCACATACAGCACTGTTTAAACTGCGCATACGAATATTAAGACTGTCTTAATATATACTTATGATTGCTATTTATGTTAAATCAAAAGTTTGTTGTATATAAATTACAAATATCTATGCGTATAATAAATCTGTAGACTTGAGGTGTCTGCATAGTAAAGTATAAAAAAAATTGCTTGCAACTTACTACAAGCAAAAAGTTGTTAATAACTTGTATTATGATAGAACAATAAACATAACATGTGTTATTGTTATTATGTTTGTAAGTAGTAATTGTATATATTTACGTCAATGTAAGTTTTACACCCGACGCAAGAGGTGTGTTCTAAGTTTAAACCTTTTGTCTGTTTGTGTGTTTGTCTGTGGCACTGTACTTCATGAAAGGATGAATCGATTTCAATGCGGTAATTTTTTGTTACAAAATTTATTTAATCTGGATGGTGCTATGTTTGATGAAAATCAGTTTAGCCATTTCAATATCGGAGGCTTTTAAATATTAAATGTAAGTTTTATTCAGCTTATTAACATTTTAAAGCTATTGTCTATTGTAATTGAACCTAATCCTTGCTGCTTCACTGAGTACAATTAGTGGCCTTGTTTTCTTTGTTAGTAGAACCTTATTTTATACACCTTGTACATTCAAGGACGTTTCTTATTTTGATTTAATTCTAATTATGGAACATTGAAACAGTAGTAAAATTTTTGTATTATAACTTTCGTGAGACACATTCATATTTATGATTATTTACGGTTTACTCACGTGCATTTTTCGGGATTGCCCGACTAGTTTCGGACCCAAACGGAGCCCTTAATCATGAGCTGATCACGCGGCGAGGTCGCGAGTCGACCTCGCCGCGTGATCAGCTCATGATTAAGGGCTCCGTTTGGGTCCGAAACTAGTCGGGCAATCCCGAAAAATGCACGTGAGTAAACCGTAAATAATCATAAATAAGTAGTAAAATTATTTACACTGAACAGTACCAAAAAATGGTTTACGAATAAAAAGAATATTATTTATGTAGTTAAGAATAATTTACAAATGAAAATGTATTTACCCATAAAAACGTTCAAACAAACGCGAATTGCTTAAATAATGTTTATTCTGGTATTTTTAAATATTCAATATTCACTTCACGTTAACTTACATGCCTCAGATTGCAAATATTTCCAAAATTATGCATTCAAAACACCCTTTACGATATATAAAATGCATGTAATTTAATATTACAGTCTTTTTATTCGTAATAAAGACAAAAGCAAGTGTTTACGAGAATGATAAAATCTATATTCAACAATGGATTGTGCAAGTAGCGCGTTGAACTCTTTTGTATGAGCGGTTTTTAGAACACGCCCGTTATTACCCGACTATTACGGATTACAGCCGTGCGATTATTTAATCTTTATCTCACGATTATCATTGTAATTTTCCTTTCAGTGCACGTTGGAAGAACTTATACAACTTGGGTTGTTTATTATTACATATTAGTAATTCGTATTACATGCTAGTAATTTATATTACATGTTAGTAATTTATATTACATATTAGTAATTTATATTACATATTAGTAATTTATGGTACATATTAGTAATTTATATTACATATTAGTAATTTATATTACATAATTATTAGTAATTTATATTACATAATTATTAGTAATTTATATTACATAATTATTAGTAATTTATATTACATAATTATTAGTAATTTATATTACATAATTATTAGTAATTTATATTACATGTTAGTAATTTATATTACATATTAGTAATTTATGTTACAAACACAGATGGTTCTGTAAATAATGTATAATTCAGTGTTGTGTGCTTTTGAAGAAGGTCAAGGTATTTGATAAAACGTGGGTATTTGATAAAATATTTTTTTTTTTTGTTTCACTATAATTTATTCCGATATTTATAGTTTTAGTACATATTTGGCATGATAGAGTTATTTTTCCAATTTTCATATAGATGTTTTCTATGTTTAATTTACATAAACGACGACGTCTGTGGTCTAGTGGTTCGAGTGTCGAACTGCTGATCACGAGGTCGTGGGTTCGATTCCTACAGGACACAAATATTTATGTGATGAACATAAGTGTTTGTGTTGGTCTGGGTGTGTTTCTTATGTATTATAAGTATATATTTACAAAAAAAAGTATATAAATATTATATCCATTGTCTAGTACACCCATAGTACAAGCTCTGCTTAGTTTGGGACTAGAAGGTGCTGTGTAAAAAATGTCCCAAATATATTTATTATTTATATTATAAAACACAACCTATCCACTGTCTTATTCTTGCCAACTTGATGGACTAAGGCCTAAACCCTTCTCATTATGAGACGAGCCCCTTTCAATCCCACTGCTGGGAGTGGGACTGAAAGCAGCTGATTATGTAAGCAACTTGGTGCAACTAGGATAAAACGCGACAAAGTTTTTTTTTATTCTTTGCTATGCAATGCCAAAATATAATTATAATCAGCCTATTCAGAAGCAATCCTCTTAAACCCACTTTGTCATAACAGACATTTCAATACCCATTAACATTTCACAACGACATAAATCACTCACAGGCCGGTCCAAATAATTCATATATATATTTTTAAATGTCGCTCAGTAGCAGGTGTGGGCCTTGAGTTTTGTATAAACGGTCTCGATTCCGGCTCCCTTTCCAATCGGTTGGGTAACCGAGTGCAGGAAACAGCTCTATTTAATACAATTATGCGAACCACGTATTAATTGATATTTTGTTTCATATGTTTGGTGCTAATTGAAACGGTGTCCTTAGATTTTGTTTGGCGATAATTAAAAATAATAGTTTTTTTTTTTTATAATTCCTTTTAAGGCCATAGTTTTTGTAGCACGTTTGCTAATAAATATAGGTTAGTAAAACTCGATTATAATTAACATTTATGTAATCAAAATTCAGGGTAATGTTTTTGTGCGTGTATATATATCGTTATATCGCTATTCGTGTCAAGAATTTGGACAAAAACTCACAAGAATGTTTACGTTACTTGTCGTATCAGGTACCTACTTGCGTAACACATCAGCTAAATGTTAGGTAAAACAACATATATGTCCATGATTACATTAATGTAATCAAATCAGTACCGAAGAAGCTCTATAAATGTATTGATTAATAAAAATCTAATTAATCATAATTTGACTTCAAGTTTGTTCCTGGTTACACGAATAGTCCTTCATTAATTGGTGTAAATATTAATTAAAAAATTTGATGAATAAAATTATCTGAAGGTCGTACAGGTCTCATTTGAGAGATCTACCAAGAGGATCCTACCATAATGTAGAAATCCAAACATTTGACAAGTTTTTTTTTTTAAATTCCACTCTTCTCATATCTAAGCTAGAAGAGGGATCTCTCAGGAGGTACCTATAAGACTTCCATAGTCACGAAAAGAGAAATGAAGCCTCGAAAAAATTATGAAACAAAAAATACTTGCAAGCCTTAGACATGTTGTTCATTGATTGCAAATATTCAAATATATATATATATTTATTTGAATATAAATGATATATATATTTCAATATCAAAATCAAAGTTTGACTCTTAAGTCCTCAAATCGAAAAGCCAAAGAAATAATATCAATGAAATAATTTACAAAAGCATGCATAATGTCTTATTGACATTTAAGACGTTACACCTGGGCAGTTTATCTTGTTGTTACGTATGTGGATAACATTTGTTACGAAGTGGAACTAGTTCGGCAAGTTCTGTAAAATGAGACTATTCATTCGTGAAAAACTAATTGCTGGATCCAAATAGATTCTCGTTTTATATACAGGTTTTTGCATAAATATATACATGCGAATGTTTGTATATATATGTAGTTATTATTAAGATAACAGGATTCTTGGCTATTTCTATTCCAATTTTGATACAAAGGTTATAGTAGCTTCTTTTTCTCTAGATACAAGCTATTTAAATATATCTTCAATACATTTATTAATAATTAAGTACAAGCCAAGAGCCTCGACCAACATCTAATGAGACTCTCATTGGGCGGCTGGATCAAGGGCCTGATACAGAAGGCAGTACTTCTGGACACGGCGCGTTATGGTCCTCTCTAAGTTCCTCTTTCTTAGGCCCTGACCGCCGGTTAGTTTGGACCCTGTTCCCGATCCGTATAATGAATAAACAGAATAATACAATATCAATGAAATTATCGAGTGATCGTGTACAGAGATAATAAAATTGACCCACTAATTATTTCTACAAACGTACTAGAATCAAGAATTTAGAAAAAATAATTAAGTCTATACCGCAAAGAACCTTACTTTCAAATTTAGAACTGGCTTGCCAAATCAGCAAGGACTAGTTTAATATTACTAATAATACGTACACAACGTTGAAAAAATGGAAGAAAATTTTAACCTCACTAAACATGGAAAACAAAATATATATATATATCCTATATTAATATTTAATGACACTTATACCTGATAATGGGTTAAGAAAACTTAATATTAGTCCCGAAATAGTGGTTGAAAGTTGAAACCGCGTTTAGCTTAAGTATAGTATGTTATTTATAGTATAGTAAGTAAATATATATAGATATAATCTTACCGTAAGCCACGCAGGCGAACAAAACCGCGAACTGTGCACTATTCCTCATGTTTGCTTGTTTGTTTGTGTGTCTAGTCGTCGTCGCAACGTGTGCGCGTCGTACTTGGCCCGGTAGCACTGGCAGCGCGCGCGCAGGCAACCGACCGTCCGCAGACCACGGTTTGGTGGTGGTATCTATAGTGTGGACGTGATTTTCTTTAGTGTCAATGAGATGGACAAGCACTATTTCTGCAACATTTCTGGGGATGTGAACATTAAAAAAAAAGTTAATTTATTTCTTGGCACTAAAAGGCTATTTGTTTTCTTAAGCGACAATATAATACACACTGAGACACATTGCATATCGTAATCGTGTATCAGAAAAACAGAATTAACGTAGCACGTACCTAGGTACACACAAATCCTGCGAAAATCAAGCGTAGGTTTTTTTAAGAAGGTGTAGTTTTTTTACTAAGTACTTTCTCTAAGCATCTACGCCCTTACTTATAAACGATACCTAGTTAAAGATTATTTAACTAAAATGGCAACGCTGCCAGCCTTCTGGGCACGTTACCAGCGATGCGGAGGAATATTTTGATGCCCTATTTTACTTTATAGTTTTATTAGGATATATTTTCTTAATATTTATATAATTTTATTTGTAATTATGTAAATACTGTTTGTGTAAATATTGTATAGATAATGAAATAAAATAATTGAATACCTATGTTATAATAAATCTTTTATAATTGAAAAATAAATTCATTAAATAAACGAAAATGGCTTTTAAATCTATTGCCATCTCTATTCATCATCATCATTCAGCCGAAATACGTCCATTGCTGGACATAAGTCTCCCCCAAGCATCGCTACAGCGACCGGTTCTGACTTTTCCCCAAGCTACACCAGGTCCACCTTGTGAGGAGCCTACCCACGCTGCGCCTTCCGGTACTCGGTCGTCACTCCAGAACCTTTCGAGCCCTTTGACCATCCGTCCTGCGAGCAATGTTTTGTTTTGTTTTTTTTTTTTTTTTTTAAACTTTGCCCCACACTAAGATTTCTCTTGGATCGTGGATGCATTTACAGACACAAATCTCACAAACAAACGCCAAATGTCTCTGTCTCATCTCTATTTATTGACATACAAATGACAAGGACATGTATAGTTTAGTTTGTGTTGAAGAATGACAATTGTTTATAAGGGTGCGAACACGAACATAGCGAACACGACTGTCGAACACATTGTTCGCACGTGCGTACCGCTACCGAACAGTGTGTTGCGCGAACACATTGATAGTGATTCGTGTTCGATGTTCGGTGTGTACCCGGCTCACGGTTCTTAAGAGATCTCTTTTCACGAAACTACACGACATGTTTGTTATTAACGTACCAAAAGATGTGTAGTAATTTAAAGTGGAGGTACATCGGAATCGAGTTTTGTTAGAAAATATATACAAATATGCAAATAGAATATCTAGCTTTAAAGAATTATAAGAAAAGATATACTCAGTATTTAAAGAAAATTAAAACACTCATGTCTCCTCTTAACCGCACTATGAATACGACCGCCTGTCAGTATTGGTCTCAAGTCACCTCTTACGAAAACGGCCATATACCTCACGCGGCGTGCTTTGAGTGACAACACGACACAGACAACACACGCCTGGAAGTGGTTGCAATTAATCGAAATTAAACTTTAATCTCTTATGTAAAGTCGTGAGTGAAACTTGCTGTCCGTGTCACTGACAGGAATATCTATCAACGTCTGTAATTAAGATGACATCGCTCCTCGCGGAGATTAATTGTGTACCTAGTTTCAACAGACAATTATCTATGTTTTATTATTATTTGGTTGTTTTTTTTTGTCACCACGCCGATTCTACGCTTTGTGAGGTGAAGCTACGCTTGTTGCGGTCAGTCCGCAGATGGGTGACTATTCGTTAATGAAGTAACGGAGTTCCTTTCCTGTCATCTCAAGGACTTCGTGATCGAGTTCTACTTCAAATTGCAGGACAAAGCTATAACCTTTTGTCCGCTTATGTACGATTTCCATCAACCGGGCCACGCAGGAGCGCAGCGCAGCGCGTCGCAGCGGATCCTCGAGCACGCGCCCGTACCCGACCGCGTCCGCCCGACGGCTACAATCTGCTGGAACCCGGGCGCATGCGAGCGCGTGCTCGTGTATCTGCTATCGCAGTCAGTTTCTACCTGCGGTGTGGCAGAGCGGAGCCGGCCGGACGCGATGATAGCCGAGCGCCGCCGTCCACGTACTCGAGAGAAGAGTTCGTGGTTTTCAGATTTACAGCGACTAACCAGTCATGCTCTAGAACTGCCAAATAGGTACATTCTTGTATACTCCATGAATAGATAAGTCGCACTTAATAGTAAGCGCAGACAGGGTCTAAGAAGAAGCACACGAATCCAAGTAACAGAGATATAAAGGGATTCCCCTATACCCCTCTGGCTCTCACATACACACGACGGAACACAGTAAACTGCTTGGTGCCGGACTTTAATGTGAGGGTGGTAGCTAGCCAGGTGGACCGTATAGATCCTACCACCAAGCGTGCTGGGTTTTGTTGAATCTTACAACACGTGTCTATTCCCAGCGTGCGGTGAGGAAGTTTTATATTCTAGTCCGTTCCCACCATATTAGTTTGTATTTTTTTGGACTTAATAGGAATGATGTATACCTTTTTTTATGTTTTATACTCTGATCTCTATGTATAGTCTTGTTTAAATTGTGGGTATCTGAATACAAATATCAGAATGGCAAATATTGGGGTCTTCTTCTTTTCTTATGTCGGCAAGCGCCAAATGAGGATGGTTCATACCGTGGTCAAAAGATTAGCCAGTCAAAAAGGTTGGTAGCGAAGCTGACTGTCCAAGGTGCGCCGTACATACTAAGTATCATCACTCGTGGAGGCTCTTGTAATGCATTGGAGCCTGGAGAGAATATTCTTGAACCGTAATTAGCCTCTATTTTACGTAGTAAAAGTAGTCAGGACTTCATAAAGCCTCGCATCCACTAGGCAACAATTGACGCGCAACATGTTGCTCAACATGTTTCTCGACATGTAGCAACACGATGATCGACAACGTGCAACAAACTCATGCATACTAATTCTTTCAGCGTCATGTTCCGCGTCATCTGGCAATGTTGCCGAACATGTTGAGCGTCACATGTTTCGCGTCAATTGTTGCCTAGTGGATACGAGGCTTAAGGTGGTGTGCTTAGTCTGCCAACCCGAACCAGGCCAGCGTGGTGGACGACACACACCATAGAGATCTGTTCGGAGCCCTCTGAGATGCGCAAGTTTCTTCACGATGTTTTCCTTCACCTTTAACGCAAGTGATCATCAAATTATGATCCGCACTCGAAAAGTCCGTAGGGCGAGATTGAATTAACCTTCCTGCATAGAAAGCTGAACGGGTTCAACGGGCGGCTATCACTGCTTCGCCAGACTAGCGGCGTCGCCGTCGGTCGGTGCGTGTTGTGGGACTGGGTCTGTCTACTCCATACTCAGTATGGTGGGGTGAACAGATGTGGCCCCATGATACACATCAGCTGACGCTGCCTTGAGTAGTAGTTATGGACACGTTGACAAGTGGTAGTGTGTTTCTGTGAGCAACTATTTTGCATCTACATACAGAGTAGTTGCTTACAGAGCCATAACTTGGATTGTAACTTAGATTTAATATACATATAATTAGTAACAATGTATGCTTAGTTATAGGTTTGTGCATAATCCACGAGAACGTACTGCCGACAAACTGCTCTGCAATTTGGCAGATGTAATATTAAGAAAACACTGTAACTATAAGTATAAATAAAAGTAAATTAAAAAAAAACTTAATTGCAAAATGTAAAAAAGGAAAAAAAAAAATGTTCACTAAACCGTGATTGGCAAACGCAGGGCTATATTCTTAAAATAGAGCTTCGTTCAAAAGTTACAAATAAACTGCATATAACACCATATTGCTTCACAATGCACCTGTTTGACTCATTTTGCTAATAAGTACTTTTCCAATTGGAACGTGTTCGGCGGATAAAAGGCGATCGTTTTGTAAGTCTGAGCGCGGTAGGTGGCTTGTCATGTTTTGCAATCACTTTTCTTTATGCTAATCTTAAGTTCAAGTGTTGTACTGATATTTGCAATTTAGGGATATTTTTGCGTTCTGTGGAGAAACTTATCTAATAGACTATCAGCATTTTATTTTCAATATAATATAACATCACGCCTTTATTCCCCGAAGGGTTGAGCAGAAGTGTATAATACACCCTCACTTCGCCCTTATGTTTAAGTTCCATGTAGTAGGCGGCGAGCCTATTGCCATCGACCGAGCACAAATCCAGGCTGCTACTGCGAAATTCCACACGATAACTCGGTAACACCTTGCCCGATCTGGGGATCGAACCCAGGATTTCACGTTCAACAGTCTTGCTTGCGACCACTAGACCAGAATTTTATTATTACAGAATAGTTATAACTATTGGCGACACAGTCGGCGCAGTGGCTGAACGTTTGCGCGCTGCTGCGCAACGAATCACGAGTTCGATTCCCTCACAGTAAAAGTATTTTTATGGTCTGCAAATATACGTTCCGGGTCTGGGTGTTTGTGCGTGTAAATATTTTTAAACGCACCCACGATACAGGTAACCAAAGTTGGGGGCCAATGTATGAAAAAAAATTGCTGGCATAATTTTATGAATGAGTAATTAAGGCCAGCTTGCATGACTACTCACTACACACAAATGGCGCTAAACATAATTAAACATCATTCCGTCTCTATTATCTTCAAACAGTTGATAATATAATCGTCCAATACATCTCAGGAGGAGCCAAAGTCAAATCGATGCCGAAGTTCTGAAGATACTGAAGCTGACACGGATAGAGTCGAGCAGGACTACTCAACTCTTACAACCTCCAAATTGCCACGATGCATACGTCCGTTTTCATCAGCCCAGACTTTTGGCCGGCAGGAGTTGTGTTCTGTCTCTACAGTGAAGCGAGACTGAAACCGAATTCCCAATTTTACTTTTTATATGTTTCACTAGCTTTTGCCCGCAGCTTCACTCGCGTTAATCTAGATAATAATATAATTCAATCGTGATTCGAAAGACACGTGGCGCCATCTATGAACGTTATTGTTGTTTTCCTTGGGAACAGTATTTTTTTCGGGATGATAGGTACCCTATGTTCGTTTCTGTACACCTGACAATGTATATGCGAAATTTCACGATGATCGGTTCAGTGGTTTGGGCGTGAAAAGGTAACAAACAAACTTACTTTCGCATTTATAATGTTATATTTACATTTATAGTTTTTATTTGTAAATTACGTATGTGTATGGGTGGTTTATATTATCTATTTATTTCTGTAGTAGTTTCGCCTAGCTTACACGACATGGAGAATACTTGTGTGGAAGCTAGGATCAAATATTTGTTTATTTATTTGAATATAAATTTGATTTGATTGACAGAAATACAATGACATTTTCTTTTGCACTAATTACATATACAACATGTTACGTAATTCCCCTTTAAAAGAAAATGTTAATCAAGTAGTCTGTTATGGTTGTTGTAATTTACCTCTCAGAGGAAATTAGGTAAGAATGTAAATAACTTTCTGGGTAGTCTACTCTTTACTTTTATGTTTTCAGGGTTGAGTTTCATTGATGTTTTTTTTTTATTATTTTAAAATATTGCCAATAGACTCTTTACAAGGGACCTTTTAATCCCCTTTCGGCTTTAGGGATATTTTTGTAACACGTTGTATTTAGCATAACGTCGTACCAGCATCCTAATCAAAAGTGGAACTATTATTGTATCTCTTGTTTCAAGATTTAGATCTCATGCAGGGCCTGTATCTCGAATCACTCGCTAGTTGTTCATAACCACGCAACTAGGACAGTATCGGCAGGTAAATTTGATGTGCCTAGAGTAAGGAATTATTTTGGCGACCGAACGCTTGATAAAAGAATTCCATATCTTCTCAACCAATTACCGGCTGATGTAAGAAGCCAAAAAATAAAAAGTAAATTTGCCAAATCACTAAAGCAGTTCTTTCTCGGGAATTTGTAGACCCATACTTAGGTGGTTTCTGATACAGAAAAGACCAATTGGTAAAAATATTATTAGTTATTAATATGTAATTATTATAAGTCCGTACTACTAAATTTTTATGTTGTTAAAATTGTTTGTTCAGTTCCCGCAGACAAACCGTGCAAACGGTTTTGTGGGGCTTAGTTTAAGTAAGCTTGTATATAAAACTTTCTTTATAATAAATAATAAAGCGTAGTACCCATTGCGCCAGGTAGTTTATTTATAGGCCTAAACTAACTGCCGGAACTAAAACTGGCAATTTATACAGAACTGTTCTCATTTCGAAAACTCCTAAATGAATACGCTCACTACGAGTATTTCGGAATACCTACTTGTAGACAAAGCGTAAAGTAACTGGCTTAACTGAATTGGCAAAATGGAACGGAGCGAAGTGAACCAACGAAATTATAGAACACTTATCAGAAAACTATTGTTACACTTAAAAACAGTATTTACTTAGTTTTATTTATGGAACTCTAAAGAGAGAAGAAAATAACGAATCTCTTATGAAATTGTAGTATTGTATCATCATATTTGATTTGAATTAAAACATAAAAAATGAAACTTAAAAAAAAGTAAAAACCTTCTTCAAGCAAACTGGAAAGGGTAAAATAAATACCATTAATAAAATGAACAGTTTCAGAAGTCTGTGCTAATGCATACTGAACCAAATTGAAGGCACCAAATTCTGAAACTGAACATTTTATATATGGTAGTTATTTTACTCTTTCCAGATTTTTTTAAGTCTGTTTTTTTTTATTTATTTATTTTTAGTGACACAAATTACAATTACAATAGTGTACGTTCGTGGACCACTACTACTACATCTAGAACTTCGTCTATATGTTAATTTATTTTCAAACTACTCTAATAAAATTGTATAAAAAACTACTCAACCAAACTTAATGAAATTCATAATTATGAGACTAATTCCGCACCAACTAAAGAATTACTAAATCAGGGGGTCCACTCCCTAAGCACGAAGTCCTTGGTTTTGACCTTTAGTTACGAGCGTTTCCTACTCCCTATCACCTAAGGACATACGATTATTTCGGGGCCCGAACTAAGAATGAATGACAACACGATTTGACAGTTGTCCCTACTACCGATGTGTTTTTGCCCGTCCGAAAAATTGAACTTGACACTTGTTTTGTTCACTCCTACGTTTCGGGCTACTTTCGGACAGGCGACTAACTTCGTTGACGGACTTAGGGAGTAGGCCCCCTGTCCACAAATCTCCGAGATATCGATGAATATACCTACATAAAAAATGTTGAACCTCCTCCCTATAGGAAGTCGCTTAAAATTTTGGTTCAGTACAAGCCCGTTGTCCGCTGTTGCGTTATTTATAACAAGCCATATTTATAAGTGACGCAAAGCTATTATAATCAGTATTTTTAACAGGTAGTGTCTAGGGACTGTGGTTTCATAAGTCTTAAGAATATATTACAAAACAACGTAAACGAGATTAAGAAAACTAACCAAAAAAATTTTGTATGACCTACATAATAGTTACATAAATACATCGCCTATGCACTGGCGGCTTTTCAGGGGGCCCAGCTGGGGAGCTGGCGAGTCACCGTCTGCCAACACATTTCAATTTTAAACTTGAAAGGCAGACGCCGTTTTCTTCTGGCAGTAGAAGTTAACCGGTCCACTAAACACCCCTTCTTAAAGACCAGATATTTTTTGTCATTTTTTACAATAGACTGTGTTCCAATAGTGCAGCCGTAGATAATCCCCGGTTGGTGCCCCATCCCATTTTACATTAAAGTTCTCAAAGGGGCCTCTGCGCGTTGGACCTGTGTCCACCGTATGCCTTCCAAAGGACCGGACATCTTTCGCACGGAATATAAGCCGTGAATATAAAGAGACATAAATGAAAAAAGCACAACTCAAAACGTAATACTAAAGCAAATTGGATAATCATTACACATTACAATTACTACAGTACACGTAAAAGAAACAGATCAATAAAACAATAGTATTATTACACGTTGCGCATGCGCACAAATCGGTCACGAGTCGTGTCCCCCGACAAAAAGTTGACGTTATCTGTTATCAGCCGCTCCACTAGTTATGTTGTAAAGACACTCGACGTGACTGCGAGTTAGGAAATAAACGGAGGTGGTAATTTAAAAGAACTATTGTTTAGTACAACTGGCGAGGCGTCAGCTGAGCTTTGCATTTGTGTGAGTGCACATAGAATAGATTGCCTAAAAGCAGTATAAACTGGTTTAAACCAAACAAAGGACGCGTCTGCATTCATTCTCACACAAATGCAAAGCTCAGCTTAGGCCTCGCGGACGGTAAGTCTGTGGACCATAGGTACGGATTAAGAATATAATTCCCCTTTGTCGGCGGGCAAGCGAGTCGTAAGAATCGAGAAACCTGGCACTATAATTGTACCCCAAAAAATGACAATAGGCTCGCCACCTATCACATGGGTGGGTGTATATTGTACAGACTGCTATAAAGGGAGAGTACTGCTTAACCCTTCAAAAATTACAGGCGTAAGTATAATGGATTGATTACTAGCTTTTGCCCGCGGCTTTGCTCGCGCTAATTAAGCTCAAAAAAATTCTTAACACACTACTAAAGTTTCTATAATAATATAATTCAGTCGTGATTCGAAAGATACGTGGCGCCATCTATGAACATTATTGTTGTTTTCCGCAGCAACAGTACTTTTTTCGGGATGAAATGTACCCTATGTCCGTTTCTGTACACCTGACAACGTTTATGCAAAATTTCAGTATAATAGGTTCAGTGGTTTAGGCGTGAAAAGGTAATAAACAAACAAACTTACTTTCGCATTTATAATATTAGTTAGGAGTCTAGCATACGTTTATTCTGTTTAACGAAGTCTGAAGGGAAAAGAAGATTCCTAACAAAAAAAATTGCCAGTTGTAGAGTACTAAATCCGTTAACGAGTTTATTGTAATAACAGAGGCTCCTTATGAATTTACTCCGGGGAAGTACTAATACCATTCCCATATCTACCGCCAAAAAGCATTGCTGTGTTGAAGGATTTGGATGCCGGAGAAATTACCTACAGGCACATGAGACTTCCGGACTTTGGCTCAGGATTGGCAACGCATCAGCAATCGTTTTGAGGTTGCAGGTGTCCCAAAACTCAACGTCAGGCCGGGAACAAATGATAGGGCAATTTATGATTGTACAGAAAAAAATATCGCCAGCACGCTTGGTGGTAGGATCTGTACGGTGTGCCTGGCTAGCTACTACCCTCACATTAAAGTCAACCAAGCAGTTTACTGTGTTCCATCGTGTGTATTTGAGAGCCAGATGACTGTATGGGAATCACTTTATACCTCTATTGCTTAGATTCGTGTGCTCCAGTGGCGAAGGCTCCATACAACTCGATTCCTATCGGCTTCCCTTTCGAAACGAGTAGTTACTGGAAATCACACATCACACTTGAGCAAGGTAAGCATTTTCTGGTCCGGCTTCCTTTTTAAGAAACTTCACCCTACGCCACTGGTGTGCTCGATATTAGAACATGTCTACGCTTACCACCAAACACGACTAAATCAAATAATATAATTAAAAAAACCCTATTTTACCTCGTTGAAGCTCGTTTGTAAGTATTTAAATATACAGTATGCTTATGACTACAATACAATTCTAACACAATATACTTATTATGTTTCTAAGAACATACGCACATAAACTTTCTCTATCAAGTTATTAGCACAAGATAAATAACAAAGTTACGTAATATTTGAATAGGAGACGAAAAAAAATCGCACGTTGTGTTTAGTCAGCTAAGCAAAGCATACATATATCATAGAGCTGTCAATAATACCCATACATTATGTTTAAAGTCCATAGTCATGTAAGCTACTGACGAATGACTGACGGTTGACTGATATCCTTTTGTTATTCAATCGTTTTTGAAGATCAATAAGATAATAATGAAATCGATATCAAAAAGCCGATAGTCGTTACGGCCAGTGGTTTAATAGGCAAGAGTTTCGACCAACATCTAAAGAGGCTCTCGTTGGGCGGCTGGATCAAGGGTCTGTTACAGAAAGCGGTACTGCTTGACACGGCACGTATTGTTAAGAAGTTCCTCTCTCTGGGGCCCTGACCACCGGTAGCTTGGACCCTGTTGCCGATGCCGGTGGGCCACTATATTTTTTATATTTTTAAATGTTTTTATAGAAATATTTGAAACTGTATCTTTATGTGTATTGAAAATGACTAACCGAAATCGATATTACAATATTCTTATATATATTCTAAACTGTTAGTACTTAGTTATGTTTATACCGGGTGTCTTAAAACTCAACGTCAAGCCGACAACAAATGATGTATGAATGTAAAGCTTTTTTTTTTATTTTGTAAACTTTTTTTAAACATATTTATTAGTTAGATTGATAAATTAAAATTTAATTAAGTAGAAAGAAGAAAAAAAAACTTTCTGTTTCAAACATAATAATAGCTAGCATTCTTAGATTCCGAGATATAAAGCTTTATGTTGGTGACCTGGATCATTCTCCCGAGTGTATTAATATAATTCTAATCTATTTATCAAATTTCGTACAGATTGTTGTTGTCATACGAGTATATCATATTGTATCAGTCTACTCGATATCGGAAAGTCGTCAATTCGATTAAAAACAAACTAGTACTAGCCCAATGATTGTGACAAGCATATAATTTAATACATGTCCTGAGGCTCTTTTGGAGCAAAATAATAATAATTATAATTCGATTACTTGAACGTGATGCAATGCAAGGCTAATTGTTACAATCTGTTGGTACATAGTTACAAAATGTAACTAGTAATTTATATAAACTTTAATTCTTCTCTTGTGTCGGCAAGAGCTGTCCGAGAATAGATCATGTCGCGGTGAAAAGATTAGTCAGTCAGCAAGGTTGGTAGCGGGGCTGACTGCCCAGGGTGCGACGGAAATACTTAAGTATCGTCAATCTTGGAATGGAGTGGAGGAGCTATTTTAATACTCAACCGGCACAAAGTTTAAAAAAATTAAATAACAAACAATTCGGCAAAAGGAGACAAATAAATTCATCATCATCATTCAGCCGAAAGACATCCACTGCTGGACATAGGTCTCCCCCAAACCATGTTGGGGGGGTTCGCCATAATCGCCACGCTTGGCAGGCGGGTTGGCGATCGCGGATTGGCGAGCAGCACAACCGTTTGTTAAAATATTCAGAGAACGCTGCTGCCCATCCTCAAGTGAATGCCTTAGTCGCCTTTTACGACACCCATGGGAAGAGATGGGGTAGTGCTATTCTTTACGTTCGGCAACACACGGCACATTTTTTTTTCCTTTTAATAAAATTGTAATATTGCAGGTTTAAAGGTAAAAATATAACAAGGACTTCGCGACATCATCCAAAAAAATTGGTGGCAAATATGCCCTTTGCCTTATTTAGGGTTAATGCACCCTAACTTTAATTTATAAGTAGTGTCAGTTGCTGTGCGGTTCCTAACTACATAAAACACCTATACAAGATATGTTCCTGTAAATGACGTATAGTTTTGTACTGAATGGCTTATAGGCTACGCATTTGTATTGCTATAGTTACAGCTATTGTTGTTGCTATTGCTGTTTCAGTTTGGTGACAATTAGCAATAGGTTATTTTGTATGAGTCATAATATGTCCAGCATTTCATGCACAGTCTACAAAAGTCTGTAGATTGTGCGTTGAGTGAAACGCTACATCTAAGATACGTTGCTATAAGTAGCGCCATCTGTCCGTGCTGAATGTAAACTACCAACAGAATGTAAATGTAGTAAAGTGCTAAAGTTCATCGGAATGCCAACAGTCGACGATTGAAGAAATTAATACAAACTGCCAACACACATGAATAGATACTATATTCCTCGACGTCAAGAGGGGCTTGTGGCCACCTATCAACAGCGCGAATCATATGGTATGCAAGGTATGTCCGTGGATGTGTAACAGTTTGTTATACATCGAGATCTCTCCATGACTCGGAGAGCACGTTAAACCGTCGGTCCCGGGTGTAATACTAATACCCATGAAAGCCTGACAAGTGATCTTAGAATATCGCCATTACCCAGTAATTGGATTGCGGAGGTCTGATGGCAGTCGCTCCTTGTAAAATACTGGTATTCAACCGCATTTGGTTAGAATGAGAGCTGACACCAACACAGTTGGGAGAAAGCTGGGCAGAACGAACTCTCTAACAGATACAAAGGGATTTACCAATTTAAAAAAAAATGTGAGCCCTTTTTTGACTCCTTGCGGCAATCAGTAGAGCATAACCATGTTTTTATGATTGTATTGAACTTGTAATTTCATAAACCAACCATCTACTCTACTTTTCTTACATCGTTGTATCGAGTGCGGGCGACTGCGACTGCGCTTGCGCAACTGCTACAATTATTATCTGTAATTGGCTGCAATCCGGCCTGCAACGACCTATAGCCGATCTAAGGCTTTACTTGCTCAAGTATAATAACAATTAGTAAGCCAATTTGTACGTTGTTAATATGTGTCGGTAATTTAAGGGTGTGATGATTGCTGTGTTTGGAAATTAATAGGTAGTTAGAATTGAAATCATTGCTTTTAAAAGAAAAAGTTTGCTACCGCATCTCTACGGGGTGTAAACAAATTCGTGTAATTCCTTCAAACCATGTGATCTATTACTGGTGTAGAAAGACACGGCATGGGTTTCAGCATGAACAAAAAAAATAAAAAAAAATCTTTTTTTTCATGCGATAGGGTAAAGTGGTCATATCATAACGAACTATTGAGGATTCAAGAAAAAAATAAGCAAAAAAATTTTTTTTAGAACCATTCTTTGCCACGCATAAACGAATGAAAGCACGGCGACACAACTGGCGGGCTGAACTAGCGCGATATCGCTTCGCACAGTCAGTTAAGGGCTCCCACGCAAAACTGCGGAATTCGCATCGCGTCGCAAAAATCTGCGAGCTACATAGAACCAAACCACCATATTTTGCTGCTATGCGGCGTCGTATCGCATCGCATCGCAGTTTTGTGTGGGAGCCCTAACTTGGGGTGCTAAAATGACTCAAAAACAGAAAATCATGATTTCATCATGAAACTTTTTTTTTGTTAAATCTGAAAAAACCCATGCAGGGTCTATCTGTGTCACCTGTAGATCATGCGGCTTGAAGGAATAACACGAATTCATTTACACCTGTATGTATTTTACATTGATTTGATATAAATAAAATAGCATCTTCCGATCTTCTTCTCTTGTATCGATACGGTATATGAGTATAGCTCTACGTTCTATGTTAGGAGTTGTGGTTTCCGCACTTAGTCCTTTAAGTGGACCATTGTACGTGTGTGAGTATAGCTCATACCGTGGTGAAAAAATTTGCCAGTCAGCAAGATTGGTAGCAGGGTTGCCTGCCTAGGGTGCGCCAGACATACTTAGGTATCGTCAGTCGTGAAGTCTCTTTTAGACAGATAGATAGATAGAATATGTCTTATTGTAAACCGTAACAATAGCAAAAAAACATTAACAGTTCAAAACAAGGATACAGTGGTGGTCTTACAGGTAATGGCGATATCTTCAAGATAACCTTCAGATCGACTAGCAAGACGTGAAAGATAGATCATGGGAACAGTCCGTGGTGTATTACTGTACAATTTTAATACACTAATGCACCCTCTTTTTGGTTGCGGAATTTGTTCGAAAGAGTTACCGCGGCCCTGGAACGCAAAGGGCATTAGGAGGAACACGGATGGGTTGTCAGTAAGAGTCTGACACTCCTTTCCGCTCCGCCCAGAGCGAAAGGAGTTATTATGATGATTTCCCATCCATAAAAAACCCTCTTTCTGTTTTCCTTTAATATCCTTAATGATCTTCCAATAGTAAGGTCTACAATTTACGAGTACAGGAAATAAATATGTGACGAATTTCCATGAGAGAACTCGCTAAACAAGCTGTTCCAGAGACCAAATTTCTCAATGTATTGTTTCGATTATTTTAAAGATTGTTGTCTTGTAAACTAGGAAACAATAGTTTCTATAAAAATATATTTGCCAAAAGTAGGTATGTGCGTAGGTAGGTAGGTACTCTTATATCAACTCTGTCCATTTGTAAGTTCCTCACAAATATTTATGTTTTCATCACCACTCTGCCTAGAACATACATGAGAAATGTACCTAGATACACGAAGCTTATTCGCACGGCTACATAATTATGAAGCTATACATGTCCAGTGTGAGTTGATCTCGCATTGTATGGGCTTTCCGTACAATGAGAGGTCAGCTTATACTGGAACTGTATAGCTTGATATAACTTTGGATGGCTACTTTATGTCTTCATTCGCATCATTGCTGCTAGAGGGTGCTGTACAAAGCTTTGGAGTAAGTTTATAAAACAAATATTTGTATGGCCTACAGATAGTTGTTGTGGGTCTGGGTTTTTGTGTATGTGAAGATATGTGTCTGTAAACGCACCCACGCTACATGAGAAATCAGAGTGAGGAGCAAAGTTAAAAAATAGAGATACAGATAGTTCAATCCATGATCACCCGTCTCTTTGTCTATATCGCTATAGTGCAAGTGTGCATTATAAATAATTGCTATTGTGTTAGTTCTATCGCCATACAATAGTTAGATATGTGCATACGCTCACCAATATAAAATAATAATAAGATATGTGTGCATACGCACCACCCAGCTACCTCTCACAAAAAGGAGTGCGGTGCGTCTTCGTGTTTTTTTTTTTTATTGGACTGCTGAAGGTTTTCCTAGGGGATCCTTCCTACGTAACCGGGCAGTTATTGGCGAGACCTGAAGGGTCTCCAGCCAATGGGGGGGGGGAGTAAAATACCTACTTAACCTAAGCTAACTACTTGTACTACACTAACATCATGACTACCTGCAACAACGGCACTAAGGGCGACCCCTAGTGGGACTCGGACCTCGGCTTAGGGCGTTGCTGGCGGGGACTTAGGGGGGGAGACAGCTTGATGAGAGCAGAATTATCGGTGTGAACGCGTCTTCGTGGATTGAACTCACTGTATATGTTTATCATGGGACCATGTCTGCCGTCCTATGTCTAAAAGGCCGTTAAGTGACTAAACCTAATTTTGAGTTATGAACAAAAACATCGAAAGTGTTGTCCCTACAAATTCTGAAGACATAGCTACAGATGTTTTTGATTATACCAAATTTAATTATTCAGGTACTTTAAGCTCATTGTATAACTTTTAATGAATTACAGGACTAGTACAGTTTTTAAAATTATAGTTTTTGTTTTATGTCATGCTTTTTTGTACTGAAATTTGACCATCTACAATATGGTATGGTATGGTATGCTATTATAATTATGGTAATGTCTCAGTAAAAGTCTCTGGATCTCGTAATTGACAAATGATAGAAAAATACGGACCAGACTGGTCGATACAGAAAATGTTGCGCTTTTACGTAGTATAAAAAACTCAAATTTGACATAATGTCACTTTACGGTCTTAGACATGGGACGGCAGATGTGGCCACAGAACACTTATATCCTGAGGGATAAAGGTGTTCTGTGAGTTATATTTTTAATCTACTCAAAAATTAATATACATTTTGGTTGAAAATTATAGAAGTGCACACTAATACTTTTCTCCCTCACCTATCTATGTGCGTCTCATTCTAGCAAAGTTTTCCGACCTTTAGATCGGTTTTGGCATTGGCTTCTTAGAAACTTGGTACGGGTACAAATGTGCGTATTGTTGGCAATAAAAGTCACAGTAACTTATTAATATTTATTAATACATAACTAATATCTTAATAAGTATGACACACTTCACGACTTCTTAGGTTTGCTCTTCTCAAATGTCTGGCCTTCATAGAAGTTTTCACTGAAACACACAGAATTAAAGTTTATTAAACATTCATAAAACAAAGGATTCCCTACGTAAGGCACTTGTCCCATAGCCGACGATGAGCGAGAAGCGAATAAAACTATAAACTAGAAACGAGTTGGCGAGCAGCGACAAGCGAGTGTGCGACTGCGACGGGCGATTACTAGCACCACTCGCAAATGACCGCTGGTCTCTTGGCGTGAGTTCTAAATGCCAAGCGAGCATCGCTGAGCAAGTATCGCTGAGCAAGTATCGCTGAGCGAGTATCATCTTTAATAGCTCTTGTCGCTCAGCGACAAACTAGTGCAGCGAGTTCTCGCCGACAGTGTAAACAATCAACAATCAACCATTAATACCTTAGAGCATAGATTAATACATATATGCATCTCCTTTGTTTACACAGAATTTATATCTATTGTACGTTTCTTGAGCGAGAAAATTGCCGATAGTTAGTTGCTTCCTCGCCGGCGGGGGGACAACTGCCTAGCATAGTTTACAAAAGTCTATGATACCCATTAGGATTTTCCCAAGATAAAAAAAAATTATCTCACGCTCAGCAGTCGAGCTTGCGACCACTAGACCAACGAAGCAGTCAAAGAAAAAAGTAGTCAAGGTAGTCTATTTATAGAAGTAGAGATTCCTTACCATCCTTGCACTTTCTCAGGGTCATCGCACATGAAAGTATCCTCATTGTAGACCTTGCCGAGCGGGCAGAGACCCTTCTGGGGCTGGACTCCGTTGCGGCAGATGTAGAACTTCTGGCAGTCCTCGGGGTGAGGGAAGGTGGGGTGGGGGAGGGCGCGGCCGTTGGGTCCCATCACCTCACCTTCAGGGCAGGAGAAGCCATCGTCGAGTAAGTCTGGAATTAGAAATGATGACGTCAATAAAATTCGTTCATCACGCTTCTATCCGTGATTCTAGGCAAAACTTTAACATGTTTGTAAATATACTAATAAAAATAGCGTACCATAACGATTTTCATAATAATAAACATATTTAGTCCATTACTGTCCCACTGCTGGGCAAGGGTCTCGTCTTAGAATAAGAAAGGTTTAGGCCTTAGTCCACCACGCTGGCCTAAGTGAGGGTTGGCAGACTACACACACCACCGAAAACTTTTTTTTGGCGATGTTTTTTTATCTTGTCAAATAGTCTGAAATACGAAACAGTCTGACATACGAGTAGTGACTAAATTAATGTGGCTTAATACATAGATAGGTTTTTGACATCTTCCTTCACAAGCAGCGCCGCCATCCACGTTCATATAAAGCCATGTCGGACTCTAAAAAGTCTTATGCAACATCAGTAAACAAGCTTTTTTAATTGGTTCTCTTTTTTATAACATGTGAGGTGGATCTCACACTACCGTGTGCCACGCTCCGGTGCGCGGGGCTGCGTTTTTTAACGTTGACCGTAAGTACTTCAGTTTGTACATAAAACACGCATAGTGCAACACACTGACAACGCAGCGACACGCGTGGAGGCAGACCACGCGCAGATCACGCGTACACGCGACAACGCGCGGGGGCGCGTCGCGTCCCGCAAGGTATGGCACACTGGGATCTGCAGTAACGCGTAGATTTATGCGAATATTTATTTATTTCGTGCGGGGATATCGAAATCTGTTGCCCCGCACGCAGACGCAGATAAAACCGCATGATGGTGCAGATCTGCGCTTTCATCACCGGAGCGTGGCTCGTGGTAGTGAGAGATCGGCCTAACAGTCACACTAGATTAATCATGAATCACACGATCATTTTGAAACTTCTTCGCCGACGTTATATTCGATTTACATTTATATTGATAGTAAAATGTCCTCATTATAGATGTAACTCACCCTTGGTGATGTGATCACACTGCCTGTTGACGACCTCTTTCCAGTCACAGTTGGAAGACTCCTCGTCGAAGTAAAGACCGGGTGGGCAGGGCATCTCATTGGGAGTACCGTCTGAGCAATAGTGGAACTTGTCGCAGGCCTGTAAAGATAATAGTTAAGTAGGATGTTAGCACAAATTAAAGATTAATAGGATGGTTATTGAATATGCCACAGCTCTTAGATCTAGCGTGATCACATAAGAACACATGAAGGTGCTCTGTCAGGAATAGAGGCTCTAAAAATATATTTTACGACGACTAAACAGCTTTAACATGAAGACTGACGTAAGTCAAATAATGAAAGAAGCTTAAAAGTGAAGATTAATGTTTGTGCAGTATAAGTCTCCATAAAGAACCTAAGCTAACTACTTGTACTACACTAACATTATGACCACCTGCAACAACAGCACTAAGGGCGACCCCTAGTGGGACTCGGACCTCGGCTTAGGGCGTTGCTGGCGTGGACTTAGGGGGGGAGACAGCTTGATGAGGGCTGAATTATCGGTGTATGGAATTGGGTGAAACTAGACATACTTTTATAGAGGGAAAAAAAAAAAAGTTTAAGGACGTTAACTTTTTTATTGGTATTTTTTAACCAAATTCAAACCCAAAAAGAGTAATGATTGTAAATAAAAGAAAATGGCGATGAAATACAATTTACCCCTTAAAAAATTACGTCAGATAAAAATAAGAAAGAATTTACGGAAAATCTGTTTTTTTTTACATTGTTTTTCTCGATAATTGTAAACCAAGATTTTTTTCCGTCGATAAAATTATGTCTAGTTTCACCCGATTTCATATGTGCACTTTATGGAGACTAGCATTGTATTATGTATTTCAGGTTCATTGCAATCCTGATTCATCCATCCACTCGACCATCTTGTTCAAAGTTAGAAACGTTGTTTCCCATATACACACATTTATTATGTTATCTCTACATATTTTACCATTTCAACATCAAGATTCAAGCTTCAAACTATTTTTCCGTTCACTGCCCTTTGCTTAACGTTGAAGAGCACATAAATGATAGTTACAATACTGGTTCGTTTCACAACTTACTTGAGGATCGGGATGTTTGAAATATCCGTTCTGTCTCGGGCAGCCTTTACTGGGTTTTGGCTCCTCTGTAAAGGAAATTAGTTTTAGTTAATGATATTATGATGAGAAAGTACATTTTGTGCTTTCGATAATTATTGTAAGATTATTTTTTTATATAAGGATCGTATGGAACAATTCGCGTTCCTAATAAGTCGCATTAAACTAATACATAGTTATGGAAATAAAATACCAAACGATGGATAACCTGTGCCTGTAGACAAATGGCAATCTATGATCGCTATAGAATAGAAACCACAATGAGATGTACTGGATTGACATAAGCTTTCGACCGGTCAAATGATCTGTTAAGTCATTTTCATACATTTAATTGGCGTATCTATTCTCTGGCGATCATCGATTGCCATTTGTCTACAGGCACAGGGGCCTAATTCTCCTAAAGTAAATTGTTGCCAAACGCAATCGAACCACAACCGTCAGTCAGTTTTGTTTTCGAAAACTCTCAAAATGATTGATTTTGTTTTTTGTGTCAAACAATTTGATAGCTTTTGAAATTGAGAACTGCCTGAATGAACGGTTCGGCCTTGGTTCGGTTGTGATTTATCAAGATTTATTTTAGGAGAATTAGGCCCCTGATATGGCTAACTGCTGAAACCAATAATTGATCTCAATCCAAAACTACTGATCGATGTAGGTTTTTGACAGAAATACAATAGAACATACCATAGTATCACGCCTGTATTCTCCCAATGGTTAGGCAGAGGTGTATAAGTACACCGTCATTTCGCCGTTATGCTTAAGTCCCATGTTATAGGGGGCGAACCTATTGCCATCAACTGAGCACAAAACCATACTCCGGGCTGCTACTGAGAAATTCCATACGGAAAAACCCAACAACACTTTTGCCCGACCTGGGGGTCGAACCCAAGACCTGACGCTCAGCAGTCGCGCTTGCGACCGCTAGACCAACGATACATACAATTGAAGTGACGTCAAAAATCTACATCAATCTATATATTTTGGACTGGGATCGATTACTAACATCGGCTTTAAGCAACCACAAAATTAAGTCGATCGATCAACAGATTTCATATAATGATATGCTATTAAATCAATTGGTTTCGCTGAACAAGTCAACTAACTACTGATTTCACAATATTTGTCCTTTATGGTCCGCCATTTTGATTTATTTGATAGTTAACTTACTGTCAAAGCTTTTGAGCTATTAAATTTCTGAATGTAATTGAAGACAGTAATGCTATCTAGCTTTAAATTGGTACGTTCGTATTATGATTATTCAAATTCAATAAATATACAAATAGCTGAAAATCAAATAAGCTATTTGTAATTTTGTATTCGGTATCAAATATTAATGATGAGTCGTGGTTCCCAATTGAAGTAATGTATAAAACTAAAGGTGCGCGCGCAACTTCACCCGCGTATACCCACATCTTCTGTATAATAACGTTTTTTTTTCAAATCTTTGTTCAGCTATTTACTCTTAAACTTTTGGGTAAAGTTGTCGAACAAAAGTTATTCATTCTTATTGGTTCTTAAACACCCTTTTGGAGTTGTACCCCCTTTCTGAGTAACTTTGTGCACTTAGACCATATCTGGTAATAATAAGAACTTACGCAGCTCTTTCCTCTCGCCGCAATCTACGTTGGAGGGGATGTCACATCGCTCCTTGTTGGGGTTCTCATCTGAGAACACCAGGCCGTCAGGACACAGCCTCGTTTCTGATACACCTGTGTACAAGAAAAATAAAACATATTAACAAAACAGAAAGTATTATTATCAAAATGGGTCTCAAGTCTTAACAGTATGACACTAGCAACAAGCAAACACCTGAAAAATTTAGTCGATTAAACGATTTTATATTGAATTATGTTACTAATAAAACAAAGTGTAAACGAATTCGTGTAAATTCTTAAAACAACGTGACCTACTAGGTACTCTTATAGACTATTAACCGGGGATGGGATTTTGCTTGAGTGAAAATTAAAAATCTTCTTAAGCCTGCGATAGGTAAGTGATCGTATCTAAACCATCTGATTAACCGCTAGCGGCCCGACCGACAATCCGGATCGTCAGTGCCATTGTTTATCTATTGTGTCTATAATTACAGTACTCGATAAGTTAAGATAAAATATTTAATTTTTTATTATGGAACATTAAACGTTCCATGCCACACATAAACGAATGCAATCACGGCTGGCAGGCACGCCTATCGCGATATCGCTCCGTGCAGTCAGTTAACTCGGGGCGCTAAAATGACACACGTTACAAAGAACGAGTTTCCTTTAAAAAAAAACTTGTATCTGATAGAATCCCATACATGCTCAATCTGTTTCACCAGTTGATCACGAGGTTTTAAATAATTACACGAATTCAGTTAAACCCTGTATACATCATTATCATCATTCTGCCGAAAGATGTCCACTGCTGGACATAAATCTCCCCCAAGCATCGCCACATCGACCGGTCCTATGCTTCTCGCATCCAGCGGTATCCCTACATGTATACATATACCCAATCAAGAACTCATGTGACACAATCAGAAACCATGCATTCACTGACGACATTTATGTCTCACGAATAGGCCTAATAAGCCTGTCATTATCTGTTATAGTATGTACAATGTATACATACATATCTACATGGTCGTTGCAAAATTTAAACACAAAATACCGCTCACTTGTATCGCTAGCGGAAATACAAGAATGCATGTTTGTGCATTACAAAATGTAACTGTGAAACTATATTAAGGTTAACTATTATTACTACTGTATTTTAGAGGTCATGAGGGTTTACTTAATATTTTTAAAGTTTGCTAATAGTTTTATTTAGTGCAAAATATTAATCTGTTTTGATCACGCTATGCTTTTTGTTTTGAGAAATTGTTACATGATGTATGTTGATTGAGTAACAATTATTGACTAAAAATAAGTTGGATGATGACTAAATAGAGCGGTAGCTGTTCTTAAACCATTTAATATTTGTTTTGTTTACAGCATAACGAAACTATTACAGTACGGCCGATTTGTCTTGGTCGCCCTCAACATAGGCGCTCCAAAATTTCGTGCAGGTATACCTCAGGAAAGAAACAGTTACAATAAAAACTGTCAAATAAACTTAGTTTTCTAAATGGCCGATCCTAAGGTGATGTTAGTTAAATGGTAACAAAACGCCGTTTGGTTTCTAAAGAATCTACCTGGACGAAGTTCAGGGCGCCCAAAACATTTCTGCCGTCCCTACTGTAACTCTTAAGGTGCTATTCCACCGGCGACTGCAAACTGCAGACTGCAACCGCAGGCCGCAAGTCGCCATCGGAATAGCGCCTTTAAGGTGTGCACTTTAAAGGTGCTTTTCCGACAGCGACTGCAAAACTGCAACCGCAGACCGCAGCCGCAGATCGCACCGCAAGCGATACTACTTTTGCAGTTTGCGGTCTGCAGCCCGTCTCGGATTTGTACCTAGTACCTAATATTTCTTAATATAAAAATACGCTGAAATAATAATAGGTACAAATTTCAGTAAGAAACGAACAGATCTACGATCATCTTCAACGAACATGACCTATCACGTTCCATCAAAATGTTTATGAACAGGAATCAAAATCGTCGAGCGTATACGAAGACAATTATTATGAAAGACTGAATGTCTAAAATGTCTACAAACTATACCTACCTAAATAAATATCTTAAAATCTCAAGTACTGTAATAATATTCTCAAAGGGGCCTCTGCGCGTTGGACCTGTGTCCCCGTGTACGCCTTCCAAAGGACTGGATATCTTCCGCACGGAAGATGAGCCGTGAATAGAATAGAGATACATAATAATCTTTATTTTACAAATAATAATCACTGATTTCTGTAGCACAGGTCTTTGTACCTAGCTCAGGAATCAGGGACTTAATTACAATTGTGTTACTTTTATGTGAATAAAGAATTTTTATTATTATTATTATTTATAATAATTTTTATTTTACAAATAAACTTACATTAAGCACTATAATATAGACACAATAGATAAACAATGGCACTGACGAACCGGTTCGTCGGTCGGACCGCTAGCGGTTAATTACACAAACAAGATAATATTAATTTTACAGCGATCATAAAATTAATAATACACAGTTAAAAAAGAAAGACCAGAAATATTTTTTTAAGGAAAGTATAAAATTACTTGAAACTTTCTCTTTACACAATACTTTTAACTGCAAGCGTATTTAATTTTAATTCGCCATGAAATGTTTAAATAATAGAAATCTTCTTAATATTCCCGTCGCATGCGCTTCACATTCTCATCGCTAATCTGTTAGTATCGGTAGAAACTGAGAGAAATGGTGTTTTGCATAAATTAGAAAATTCTATTACCTAATAGGTGATAGATGTGTAGCAACCTACTTGAATAGGTTAGTTTACTTAAACGCTATAAACTATACTTTATAGTCAATGCACGCTCTTATGCAGAATTAGGTTTAAAAAGTGTTTTTTTTGTCCATTGAGCTGTAATTTGTCTTTGCGGTCCGATTCTACGTAACGGGACAATTATTGGCGAGACCAGAAGGGTTATCAGCCAGCCAACTTAAAAAAAATTTACCATCCCAACTTTTTAGTCCGTTTGGGTTTATCGTACCTACAAAAAATAAAATTAAATAAAAATTAATAAAATTGCAACCAATTTTTTTATATTATGTTAATTATAGGAAGCTCATATTATAGAAGACTATTCGAAACATTTATTAGTGCATTTTGTGAAAGGCTTTGCGATCTGTCTTTATAATTTTATTTTTAACCGACTTCAAAAAGGAGGAGGTTCTCAATTCGGTTGTATTTTTTTTATTTTTTTTTATTTTTTATGTATGTTACCTCATATCTCCGTCATTTATGAACCGATTTGAAAAAATCTTTTTTTGTTCGAAAGGGTATACTTCCCGATTGGTCCCATTTAAATTTTGTTATGATTAGACCATGAACTTCAGAGATATGGAACGGAACTCCTCATCGGATCAAAGCAAAATTCTCAAATTACTAGTATTGCTTTGTTTATATTTGTTGTTGGGAACTGACTACTTGAAAAGAGGAGGGGGTGCGTGTCTCCCCCTCCCCCCCTTTGGAATGTTTTCATTATATCGTGTAAGGTATCATTTGAAAGGACTTTTTATGCCCGACTACGCCAATGCCAAAAAGAAGGGTTACGAAAGAGGGGGTTAAAATTATGACACTAAAACGTATTAAATAAAAAATAAACTTTAAAAAAAAGTAAAAACCGACTTCAAAGAAATACTAAAAGGAGTAAAATAATTACCTTAATATAAAATTAGCAGTTTCAGAAGTCGGTGCAACTCTACTCTGAAGCAAATAGAAGCCACCGACTTCTGAAACTGCTAATTTTATATTAAGGTAATTATTTTACTCCTTTTAGTATTTCTTTGAAGTCGGTTTTTACTTTTTTTTAAAGTTTTTTTTTTATTGAATGAGTTGATCTTAATAAAACGACTGTTGTTGTCTGTGTTTTTAATTTTATTCTGTCATGTGTTGATCCTAATAAAACGATTGTTGTTTTATATTAATTTCGGTGTTCAACACATTTAAACACAATCACATAAACACATGAAAAGCTAATCGTAGCGCGAATGGAGCTCCTGCTTTGCGCCCGGGTAATCGAAACCAACTCATTACATTTTTTATTATCATTACGTGTGTATTAATTTCTTTCAAAACGTTGCCCCTTACTAGAATTTATCTTGTAGTGTTTAGACATAAATCTGTACATACACCCAGAAACGAAACGACTATCTCTAGGCCATCTAAATATTTGTTAAGCACGGGGATCTAACCCGCGACCCGTAGGGCAGAAAACAATCGCTCTGCCACTGCGTTTAATTCAAATTAGCAGTTTCTATTTATAGTCTTTGGTTTAGTTTTTATCATCTTTGCCCCACACTGTGATTTCTCTTGTATCGTGGGCGCGTTTACAGACACAAATCTCACATACACAAACGCCCAGACCCGAAACAACCATCTGTAGGCCATACAAATTTTTGTTCCGTGTGGGAATCGAACCCACGACCCGTAGCGCAGAAGCCAATCGCTTAGCCACTACACCAAACGTGTCGTCCAATAATATAAAATTTTGTTATTGCAAACTTGATGACATAAGGTACTTAACTAGTAAAACTGTTTGCATCAAAAAGTTTCCGCTGTCAAACATGTTTACACCATTATTCATCGCAGTTTAAAATAAATTATAATATTTGATAGCTTCTTAAGCAATGATTAAGGCCACCCGTAAACGGGCCACTCGCCCTGACTTTTCCATACATTTCGCAGCGACTCACCGCACACGTGTGGCCGGTGGTGACAAGTGGCCAGTCTTCGGGTGGCCTAAAGCCAGATTGGAATTAATTAAACAGAATGACCCGAAACTCCGTCAAGCCGGGACAAACGATAGGGTAGTTTATGAATATTACTTTTTTTTCTGTTTTTTTGAAATTCTATTTTAATGTTAGATTTATGAGGTAAAATTTTATTCATGGTAACTCTAAAATGTATTTTTTTATATACACCGTGGACCCGAGGTACCCAAAAGATTTTAACCACGCCTTTCTGATGGTATTATGAGTCAAATGTTATATCAACGAAAGTCCAATGCAGTCATTTTTGTTTTAGTTTTTTTTTTTTGTACTTAATAAATCAATTAACTTTAGTACTTCCTTCTAAACAATACCTTAGGTTGAACTGGCAACATTTATAAATTATCGTGTGAGTGGATAAGAAACTTCTCACTTCACAACCCTCTCCGACAAGTGAGACATACGGCGAGAGGGGTATGGTATGATAAAAGTCGCAACGCCGCATTCACATGACTTGTAAATTTCCGTAAATAATGAATATTTCTAAAATTAAGCTTTATTCAACAAACTATATCCTAGCTTTTCTTCTCCAATAATTAGGCATCGGAATCGAAGGCTAAAATCTTTCGGGTACCTCGGGCGTGTATGTATATTATATGTATTTTTTTTGAACTATTATAATCTGCCCTATCATTTGTTCCCGGGTTGACATTGAGTTTTTGGACACCCTACATGTATCTACACTACAATATTTACTCTACCTGTTTTAAATAGACTGCCAAAATCATTACCCTTCCTTTTGGCTTCGCCGTAGTCGGGTAAAAAGATGTCACTGATAGACTAACTAACTTCTTTCTAAGTTGTTTTCTGAAGGAAACATTCCTAACACGACAGTTGAGTCACTTTTGTAACATACTTAAATTCTATTTTCGCACACACGACTGCCGATATCCATATTTTGGGCAATATCGTGCAAGCAGTTTATTACCCATTTATGGTCGCCTTCGTAACATTTCGCTATTTAATCATGAGGAAATATTAGGAATTTTTACACTCTACTTGCTGTAGTAATGAGAGTGGCCGAATGTTGGCAAAAAATACGCGCTGTCACGACATTTTGTGTAGTAATGTCACATTTTACAATGAAACTCATTTGTAGTGAGCACGTAAATTGGCGGGAAATTACAAATGTCAAATTGAATCTTTGATGTCAATAAGAATGACCTGCATCCAATAGCTTTCATTTTGACAATACAATAATATTCATTGCGTGGTAATAGCTGTTGAGAAGTCGAATTGTTAATACATACTTTGCTATGGAAACTGTTGACCTGTCAAAATCAAACCCATTACGATTACCAGTGTGTTGCGCAATTAGGATGCTGTTGGTTAAATGGTCATTATTGTCGTATCGTGTTAAGTTTAAGAAGTATTTTATGTGTTTAGAAAGTTTACGACGAGTAAATAAAACTAGTCAAACTGTTTACTAAGACATCTGTTGAAAAACATGTTTGCATAGTTTATGTAATAGCCCACCATAAATCAAGATTTGATGGCTTCTTTAAAGCAATTAATAAAGTCATTTTTTTTAAGTTATTAAAATACACTCGGAAGTAATGAATCCGGGTCACCAACATAAACCTTAGCATCTCGGAAAACATATTTAAACGTTGTTTTGTTTATGTTGGTGACCTGCAAGGCAATTGCGTAACGTAACCAACATACATCATGACTAGGGATCGTAAGTATATTCGGTTGCATATTTACCTAAAGTTAATTTTTAGCTACGAAAGTATAGAAGCGGCTTCTTAAAATATAGTTTTTGTAAGTAAAAACCCGGGATGCCAGGAACACCGGGAATGCATTACTAGTCGGGTGTATTACTAGTCGGGAGCGACATCTTAAAATTATTTATTAAAAAAAACCCGGGATTTTTGGATTGCATAATTATTTAAAATTAATGTTTAACCCCCGATTCAAATATGTGTGTATGTAGAGTGTAAAAATAGGAGTGGTGTGTGTAAGATAAACCAAAAAAAACATAAATTAAAATAATTGTCCCGGAACCGCAGGATTTTTTCGATACAAAAGCTCATTCCATATTAGCCAACATCGCAAGTTTAAGTGAATATGCATCTGAATATCCGATCTCTAATCTTGACAGTTGATGTGTCAAAAACAATATTCATTGCGTGGCACATAGTTGTAGAGAAGTCAGATTGTTAATACAGACGTTGCCATGGAAATTGTTGTCCTGTCAAAATCAAAGCCATAGTGATTACGAGTGTGTTACACAATTAAGATGCTGGATTCATTGCTCTCGAGTGTACTACTCATAAAGTATTACGCGTTAATTAATCCGAAGACAATTTCTTTAGAGGCAATAAAAAATAATGATGCGAGATACGCTAACTGAACCAAAGCTTTTAGAGCACTTTTACGAGAGGAAATACTTAATAGTAAACAGTAGTAATTAAAAAATACCAGTCAAAAAACAGATTCACACATTAAATTAAAAAAATGTTCTTTTGTACAGTGTGTTTGGCAGAACGTTGAACATACGAGAATGGTGGATAGGTGGGGTCATCTGCTACTTACTTAGCCCTAATTTATTTGGCCCTGGCCCCCTGGATATTTTTTTTATGCAATTTTAAATTAAGATATAAGTATTTTTTACATTTTTCTGTAAGTTTGAGGACTCATAACTTTTTTTCTAGCTAACATCTGAATAAAGCAATAATTTTAGAAGAATCTGACAACATTAAAATTTTTAAAAAAAAAGCCTGTTTTACCCATTTTTAATAAAAAATACACTTTAAAGTTAAGAAAGTGGTGACAAGAAGAAAGCACAAAAAAATTTTTTTTAAATATCCTGTTTGCCAGGGCCACATAATTTAAGGCTGATTAAGTAGCAAATGACCCCACCTATCCACCATTTTCGTATGTTCAACGTTCTGCCAAACACCCTGTATATATCTTTTGTTACGAAATACAGAAAAAATATTTTAATAATAAACACATTTACTATTAAAATGTACGTAATAAGTGAAACCCGGAATAAGAGAAATAATCTTCGACATCGTAACCGTCTTCTTGCATATATTACGTCATAGATACAAGTACCTATGCACTTTGTGTGGTTGACCTTTATACTGACCTTTGCTGCATTTGTAGTAAAGGTCGCACTGGTACGGATCCGGGTAGAATCCACTTTTCTCCGGACAGTCGAACTCTTGGGCTGAAACTGAAAAATGTTTGCAGATTAGACACAGTTTTTGTATTTATAAAAATTTGGTATGGGCTAAAGTCGTTTGTAGCTCAGGGCTGGCCCGACTAGGGGCCAGATATCGTCCTAGGCGAACTAGGCGACGGCCTAGAGCGCTTGACATAGGGGGCGGCATGCCGAAGGTCCGGGACGGGTGTGTGGTGCCCCAAAGATGACTGATGACATTAAACACATATGTAATAAAAATTACATAATATCATGTGTTTATTTTGTTGCCATTTTTTTGTTTCAAGGGGCGTCATTTCATTTATTCGCTTAGAGCGCCAAAGGTGCTATTGTAACCGCTGCTGCTGTTGTAACTTAATAAATATCTACTGCAGAAAATAAGTTTTATTTTGAAAACTGATTCTTAACTACAATCGGGGGGTGCGTTAAAAGAGCATCCACGACTGACGATACTTAAGAACGTCCGGCGCAACCTGGGCAGTCAGCCCCGCTACCAACCTTGCTGACTGAAAAATCTTTTCACCACGGCCTAAACTAGTCTCGAATAGCTTGTACCGAAACGGAAGAAAAACCTACGATAGGAGGTCAATTAGCGAAGTTATTCAACAAATTAACCCGAAGTTAAATACTTTGAACAACTTTTTGTAAAAATCTAACCAAAACCATTGGAAAGTTCGGTCTGGTTATCTATAAAAGATGCATAAACTACATCGAAGGATGTATTTTTAAACTCAGACAACTTAAAATGTAAATGAATATCAATATGTCTGTGACACAACGATCTCTATGTAATAAATCTAATCTTCTATTCTAAATTCTAAACGAAAGCAACATCGAAATACATATTTTACCATACTCAAAACTCACAATAGTAAAACTAGCGGCACTTAACAAACAAGAAAGTAACCTAACTCCTAACCCAAGGCCGCTAAGTCTTTGAACCAATTGCAGCCAGTTACCGTGTGAGTTATGACTGTATTATACCTTACGAGTGTAACATGTGTCTAATTTTGTTATACGTTCTTTGAAAAAAAACTGATATTATAAAAAACTAGCTTTCGCCCGCGGCTTCGCTCGCGTTAGTTTAGAATTTTCAACTCTTAACACACTACTAAAGTTTATATAATAATAGAATTCAATCATGATTCGAAAGACACGTGGCGCCATCTATTAACGTTATTGTTCTTTTCCTCGGGAACAGTACTTTTTTTCGGGATGAAAGGTACCCTATGTCCGTTTCTGTACACCTGACAATGTATATGCAAAATTTCAGGATGACCGGTTCCGTGGTTTAGGCGTGAAAAAGTAACAAACAAACAAACTTACTTTCGCATTTGTAATATAAGTTATATTATTTTAGTTAAGTTATATTATTATTTATAATATTAGTTAGGATTGCTCTTCGAAATTATTTTGCAAAACATATTGCGGTTTTTACTTTGAAATGATTAAATGAGTATAATAGTGTCTTAAAACGATGATGCACTTTAGGCCATTATTGTTTTATACAAACGTGTAATTACAATATTTAGTTTTCATTCCACCAAATTAGATCGCTAGCTTGGATGCAGTATACAACATCGCCCTCCCAGCGCGCAAATATATGCACATGCAGAGGGTTGCACGTTGCATTTGAATTACACATTCAAATGCAACGTGCAACCCAAACCGACACGGCACGTGTTTCACCTTTCCACGGAGAACTATTATATTAGTTTCTGATTGACTGATAATCAAAATATGAAAATTAAAGTAAATAAAACATTTCTAATGTTTTATAAAGATTATCATTTAAATCTAAAATGGTAATGAATGGAAATCCGTACCACAGAATTAATTAATATCAGAGTAATGCATTTGATCAATTTTGAAGAATTTTATTTTGAGTTAAGACACTTTAAAATACAGATTTTTAAATAGAAAGAAAGTAGGGCGCCTTTTCATTTCATTTCTTTTTTTAGATAGGTATTTACAATTTTGTTTTCAATTCACTCAGAATTGTCCTAGATATTTGCATTGTTTATCATCCTCAATTTAATCTTTTTTTTGGGGTGCATGAAAAGATGAGTCCATGAGTGACGATACTTAAGTACGTCCGGCGCACCCTGGGCAGTCAGCGTCACTACCAACCTTGCTGACTGGCTAATCTTTTCACCACAGCATGAGCTATTTTCGTATAGCTCGTGCTGACACGAGAGAAAAAGAAGAAGAAGAATTTAATCTTGCATTGTTACATTACACGCGAATGCTCCCAGTGAGAGCACCTTTACATTAACATTCAAAAAGAACTAAGCAATTTTAGTCGATTTTAAACAAAAGAGTTTTGAAGATTTAGCTTGTCATCACAACATAATACCGATCTGCCTCAAAACAAGTGTAATACAATCCTATCAACGGAACCAAGTTATGAACTATCTCATGATCCTAGTTTAAAACAAAGCACAATACTGAGCCTCGAAACATTGCCTAATGTTCCTTTGTTAGAATCCATTGTTACCCTGCTCGCTCTATTCAATCAAATTATAGAACTCGACTGATATAAAAATGACTGTACTAGCTTTCGCCGCGACTCTGTCTGTAGGCGTTATATTGTTTCCTGTTGCTCAATATCCTTACATTGTAGCTTGCATCTGAGTTAAGTTATTGCATAAACTATGACTTTAGAGGTGCCTATTAATTTATCTAAGAGATGAAGAAATTATTATGCATAATAAAATAGCAAGTCAGCCCGTTAAGGTCTATAAAATGTTACATAACATTTAATTGAATGTTCTGCCTACCGTTTACCCAACTGTGTTAGGGTCAGCTTTTAGTCTAACCAGCGGTGCGAGCACGGATCTTGTCGTTTTATCTATATCAGCTGTTGTCGTTTTATCTATATCTTATGTCAAATTTGACGTTTAGAATAGATAAATTTCTCGAATCTACTCGACAAAAGAGCTGTGCTCGCACGGCTGATGCGGCTGAATACCAGTAAACACGGAGCGACTGTCATTAGACCTCCGTAAACAAATTACTGGGCAATGCCGATATCCTAAGGTGAGACCGGTTGTAAGACTTTCGGGCTTCTGACTACCCGTAACGGCTGTCGTAGGTATTCGTATGACACCCGGGACCGATGGTTTAACGTGCTCTCTAAAGTGACAATTACATAGAAACGGCGTAAGATGCAGGCGCGGCGCAGGCGCTTTGATACGTTTTGTCATGCCGCTTCAATTCTTTTTCGCATAAAATGTATGAAAGCAACGCGCCTGCGCCGCGTCTGCACCTTACGCCGCTTCTATGTTATTCACGCCTAAGGCACGGAGGCGTCTCGATGTGCGACGTATGGTCACCCATCAACAGACTGACCGCAGCAAGATATGATCTGCGAGGTTCTTAATTATAATAGTCACGACCCCCTCATGACATTTGAAAGAATGTATAGCAAAAAAACTATATAAAATGTAAAAGTTATAGTAATGTAATAGTGTTTTATTAGGTTATATAACATTTTATAAACTCAGTGTGGGAGCATCATTAATTCATTACACTAGATGACGATTGCATATCGCTAAAGAATAGCAACGTCAATCAAATGTACCACATCGACACATGCTGTCAAATGGTCACGTCAATCGTAATCCTTGTAAATGGCACTTCTTTATATTTAATTATTCCCTAAATAGACTGAAGAATTGCCAAACTTAAGTGGCACTGGGTGGGGCACATTGCTAGCAGAACGGATGGCCGATGGGGCCGAAAGGCTCTGGAGTGGCGACCGCGTACCGGAGACGCAGGATGGGTAGGCTTCTCATAAGGTGGACCGATGACCTAGTAAAGGTCGCGGGAATCCGCTGGGTGCGAGAAGCACAGGACTGGTCGATGTGGCCATGCTTGGGGTGGACGTCTTTCGGTTGAATGATAATAATACATCTTGTTGAGTTTCTAGACCAGAGGTTCCCAAAGTGGTCCAGGTGGACTCCTAGGAGTCCACGGGAGACTCGACGGGGGTCTACGTTGGCGTGACAAAAAGATCTAATCTTCACATTTTATATGGTAATACGGTAGAAATGTAGCTGCAGGGGGTCCATCGGAACCAGCTAAATTTTGAAAGTGGTCTATGAGAAAAAAGTCTGGGAACCGCTATTCTAGACGGTTGGAGCTCGTCATACCTTGTCTATAAAAGTATCGTAATTCCCACGGCATCATTAGTAATTTATTACAACAGCAATAGGTGGAATTTATTACCAAAAGCAATTTGAATATCCAAGCTTCGTAATCTCATCAGTTTTATTATATGCATCAATCTGGAACTTTAAATTACCTGACTTGAGACTTGGGACATTAAAATTCTGACCTTTATTAGGTTAGAATTTTAATGTCCTAGACAAACCTTGAACGAAATTACTTGACTAATGAGAATACTGTACAAATTACCTCCATCAAATTCTAGACTAAGTTGTTGACCCCGGGCATTGTCGATCAAAGCTGTTGACGTCTGAAGTAACAGCGACTCATGTTTGCCTTGCTATTTGGCAACCAAAACTACTTATTGCATCATGAGTACTCAATAAGTATCTCGGTGAGAGTAGAAAGTGCCGAAAATTATGCAAAGAGTAAATAATAATAATTACTGACAATGACGTCATTTTTAGGGTTGACTACCAGAAACAGTTAACAACTGGTTATGGTAACTTCTTGGGCAACCCGGAGGCAACCTAAAACTCTAATAAGTAGTATGAAATCGACGATCCGCAATGAGCAAGCGTGGTGATTAATGCTTGTTCCTTCCCCGTATGAGAAGAGGCCTTTGCCCAGCAGTGGGACAATTATAGGCTGGTATTATCATCTTTACTTACAGCGCTCGGTGTATGTGAAAACGGATCACGTGAAAAGCAGCATATACTTGATTGAACATCAGTAAACATAGGTATGCTTGAATCACTGAAGACCGATTTTACCAACATCGAAAACTTTATCCGAGGAATAAACTTGAAATTTTGACAAGTTTTGTATTGGAAGTCTATCAAAATCGTCAGATAACATTCTGGCGCAAAAAGTATCTGGCGTTGGTATAGAGCCTAAAAGCGAGCTTTCTGTTCTATGGCTAAAGATAGCTATTTGATACCTACAACCTTTAAGGGGTTTGATAAAGCCTGGGGTCCTCTACATCAACTAGTCAACGTCGAAGGTCCTAAAGACGGTAGGTATTGCTTCTGACTATGTCGTCACCCTCCCCGCTAACTGTCGTAACTAGCAATTGATAATATTTCAGTAGTTGCGTTAGCTGTGCCTTTATTTTAATGAATTAACATTTTTTTTATTGCTCTTGGCTTCCTCTTTTAAGTTAGTAGTTGCCCTAAAGCCCTAAGGTATCTATTTATTTATTTCTATTCATTTGAAGCAGACACGTCACTCTCTGAGAATTTCTCTGAAAAATTATCAATAGCTACTTACGACAGTTAGCGGGGAGGGTAACGATATATCGAAAAATCACCGACTTCGTTCATGCTATTAAAATCGACCAATTTATAACTTTACTGTTGTCACTATTGCCAAACTTTAAAAAACCGTTTCGCAATTAGTTCAGATACATTTTAGGTCATAACAAGCTGACATGTCATTACTTTTAAATCACTATGTTACAAAACCTAAAAGGTTACATGCGTGGGCAGTATTTTGTTATTCGTTTTAATAAATTAAGAAATCAAAAATAATTAATTCGTTTATGTAGGTATTGGTTTTGAAGAGCGTTATTTTGGAAAATCGATTCAGAGGTATTCAAAGTAAATGATGAGGCGACAACTGACAGGAAAGAGAAAAACATTGCGCTGACTTCAAGTATCTTGGGAACAGGGCAGGAAGATAATGATGATGATGATTCAGAGATAAACAATTTTCTAAATTCATCGATACTTTTAATTCACAGGTATCATCAACAGTTTAGTCGTTTCCGAATTATATTGGGGTTCGGTTTGAGACTAACCAGATGACAGAATTAAGTATTTAACATAGAGCTCCCTATCTCTACACATCAATGAATAGCCTAGCAGGTTGAACGCTGGCCTTTCATGCAGGAGGATTCAGACCGAATTCGATCTTAGCCCGCACTTTGAAAAACCTCTTTCTGAATACATTTACGGAACCGATTTTGATTATCACTTAGGATAACGGTGAAGAAAAATTTCGTGAGGAAATCTGCACACCTGAGAGGGCTCCAAAAAGTTCTCGATAGTGTGTTGTCCACCAACCCGAACCAGGGGGCCTACTCCCTAAGTCCGTTAACGAAGTTAGTCGCCCGTCCGAAAGTAGCCCGAAACGTAGGAGTGAACAAAACAAGTGTCAAGTTCAACTTTTCGGACGGGTAAAAACACATCGGTGGTAGGGACAACTGTCAAATCGTGTTGTCATTCATTCTTAGTTCGGCCCCGAAATAATCGTATGTCCGTAGATGATAGGGATCAGGAAACGCTCGTAACTAAGACCGAAACCACGGACTTCGTGCTTAGGGAGTAGACCCCCTGGCCACGGTGGTGAACTAATGCCTAAACTCTTCTCATAATGAGAAGACGCTTGTGCTCAGCATTGAGACAGTAATAGGCTGATTATACTATGCTAACTGCTATCTGACCTTCACTGCCCAATTACTGCGGAATATCGACATTCTATGGTTAAACCGGTTGTCAGATTCGTACTGCCAGAAGCAAGTGTCAAAACTATTCATATGACAACCGTGACCGTTGGCTTAATGTCCTCTCCGAGGTCTGACCGCACCTAGATCGACCGATATCGAAGGACCTATGTATAAGGGCTAAAGTGACATTTTAGTAATTTCTAATTTGAACCTTTTAACTATAGATATATTTAGCTCACTTTAGAAGTTACAAAAATGCCACTTTAGCCCTTATACATAGGACCCATCGATACGTACAGTAACATTACCTAAGACCCTTGACTTGTGAAATAAATAATTATTCTATAAGTAGATCGTGTTCGTGAACATTGATTATAATCGTAGCAGATTATTCTACTATTACCCTGATTTCTAAACTCCTAACACTTACACTACTTAGTAAAATTAAGTACTGCTTCGTGACTTATGTTTCGAAAACTCTCCTAGTATCTATGCCCTTGCAACATTTAACGTGTATCTATCTATTAGGCAAATTTGCTGGAGTACCAAACGTTGATGTGAAAGGAGGACGAAGTTAACATCGACATATTATTTAGAAGCCTGAATAAACTTAAGTTTGTACGGGTAACTTCAAATTACACGAGTCCCTTTCTTCCCGACTTACGACACCGCACTGCAAAATGTGGTAACGACTCCAAACGCCATATTCAGGTGTCCTGAAACTCCACGTCATGCCGAGAATAAATGACAGGGGAGTTCGGAAATAATATAAAAGAAAAAAAGTTGATGATCTCAATTTAGGTAATTTTATGCTATAAAACGTTCGCGAGCAACGCGGGGGCTGGTCGTTAGTAAATGATAAATTTACTCAGGTAAACCAAAAATAATCGCACATCTAACCCGTAACACATCCTACATCGATATAACAAACATTAATTAGTAAATCGGAAAACTATTCACGTTAATTTTTTTGTTAACAGATATAATAGTAACTAAATGTTAGCCAGGAATGCTGTAGGTAAGAATGTAAATAACTTTCTGGGTAGTCTCCTCTTTACTTTTATGTTTTCAGGGTTGCGTTTCAGTGATGATTTTATTTTAGGATTTGTCAAAAAAAAATTTTTCGTTCTTTTTACTTTCAAATATTGCCAATAGACTCTTTACAAGGGACTTTTTAATCCCCTTTCGGCTTTAGGGGTATTTTTGTAACACGTTGTATAATTGTGATAAGACTTGCATCGCAGTGATATGGATTGCATTGGCTGTTAAAGTATGAAAGTAGGCAGACAATATGTATGTAACATCAAGTAATGTGGGATATTATTTTAAAATATAGTTCCCAGCCGCATCTGTCTGTTTGTCTCTGCGCGATTTTCTCCGTAACTACTGAATGGATTTTGTTCCAGTTTTCACGATTAGATAGCTAGCTATCACAAATTTGTCAAAAAAAGTCGACTTTCAAATGTCTGATGAAGACTGATGAAAACTAATGAATAAAACCTCGAGTAAGTAACTTAAAAGTACCCATACGAAATCAAGGCGAGTCGCTAGTAACAATTTAATTGGAAATTGTAACAGTAGTTTAACTTAGGAAACCTAAATACGTAACAAGTGACTAATAAACAAGGCAGAAACAGTTCCAGTTTCACACAAAACTATTGCAAGAGACAAACCTATGACGTCACTCCACAAATGTACAGCATTGACTGATTAGTCGCTTTACATCCGAAAACCATAAACTCTGCTAATCATTCTGTAAGACTTTTACTGTAGGATAAATTCCAATTTCGTGAAAAAAATCTGCTGGTCCATACAAAACAATGTTGCTTAACAAAATGGAACTTTCTGAATGGAACGTTCTGGAATAGCAGATATTTTTTTCGAATTCAGAGTGCTGTACACGGTGTAAACGAATTCGTGTAATTCCTTCAAATCGCGTGACCTACTGGTGACACTGCTATCAGTATCAGTATCAGAGTCTATACCCTGCATAGGTTTTTATCAGAATCAACAAAAAAAAGTTTTCAAAAAATAAACCACGGTATCTGTATTTTGAGTAATTTTAGCGTCAAGTTAACTGACTGCATGGAACGATATCGCGCTAGTCGTGCCCATCAGCTGTGTCACCGTACCTTCATTAATTCATGCATGGTATCGAAATTGCCTATCAATCAAAAAAAATATTTGAAAAAAAGCTTATAATTATTTATTTTAATCAATCTAAATCCCGTGCAGGGTTAATCTATACCATTAATAAATCATGTGGTTTGAAGAAATTACACGAATTCGTTTACACCCTGTATAATACAGTTGTCTTTCCGGGACTACATGAACTGTATGTAACCTTGAGAGTTAATGTTGATCTTCAACACTGGTGGAATGTTCTAGAAGACGTAACATAAATTCAAGAACATACTACTACCTACTTAGAATACAGAAAGAACTAGAATCCGCGTTGAACAGTAATTGCAAGCCGTACGCTGTGTCCAAAATCAAAGCATGCGTCCCGCGCCCGTCTCACTTCCCACCCGCGTAATGTTGCTAGCTCAGACATTGTTTACCCGTTTTTGGGGAAAACGTTGAGTATTGGAGGTAAGATAATAATAAAATCAAAATTGTGCTTTTCTATATAGGCAATATTTTATATCTGAGTAGGTACAGTCAGCGTCAAATATATAGGGACGAACAGACTGTTCAAAATGATCCGAACAAAACTACAGGGTGTTAACGAATTCATGTAATTCCTTCAAACCGCGTGATCTGACACTGATTGACCCTGCATGGGATTCTTTAAGAATAAAAAAAAAAGTTTTCAAAAAATGAACCATGGTATTCTGTATCTGAGTAATTTTAGCGTTCCAAGTTAACTGACTGCGTGGAGCGATATCAGGCTAGTCGTGCCCGTCAGCTGTGTTGCCGTTCCTTCATTAATTTATGCATGGCATCGAAATTTTCAATGAAATAAAAAAGGTTTTTTTTTTTAATTTTTATTCAATCTAAAGGTTAAAGCTCATTAGAACCACCCGGCACCCGACCCGCACTGCCTCGCCTCGTGCAGTTCGTATTCTTTATATGAATTTGTATGGATGTGCGCTCACTACATCAACTCCGTAACGTGGCGGCTGTGAAATTCTACAAAATATGCGTCATGGGTGTCGTTTCCGTGGTTTTCAGGGGCGCTGGTGACGAAAATGAGGTCGAAGTCAATATCCAAGATGACGGCTGTAAGATTTTGCCCATGACGCATACTTATTTTGTAAAATTTCGCAGCCGCCATCTCGAATTTTGATTTTGAGCTCATTTTCGTCATCAGCACCCCCGGAAACTATGGAACCGACACTCATGACGCTTATTTTGTAAAATTTCACAGTCGCCATCTTGGATTTTGACTTCGACCTCATTTTCGTCATCAGCGCCCCCGAAAACCACGGACTCGAAACCCATGACGCATATTTTGTAAAATTTCGCAACAGCCATCTTGGATTTTGACTTCGACCTCATTTTCGTCATCAGCGCCCCCGAAAACCACGGACTCGAAACCCATGACGCATATTTTGTAAAATTTCGCAACCACCATCTTGGATTTTTACTTCGACCTCATTTTCGTCATCAGCGCCCCCGAAAACCACGGACACGGCATACATGGCGCATATTTTGTAAAATTTCACAACCGCCATCTTGGTTTACTACTTTGACTTGATTTTCATCTTCAGCGCTCCCGAAAACCGCGGAAACGACACCCATAACGCATATTTTGTAACATTTCACAGTCGCCATCTTGGATTTTGATTTTGACCTCCCCCACCCTCTGGAGGGGAAACGTGTGAGATAATATAACTTTAACCAACTTAAACTAGCCTTTATGAACGTAGTGATTAATGAGTTTATAATATACATACTTAGTATACACCTCTGTCCTACCCTTCGAAGAATACAGGCGTGACGGTATGGAATCTCGTTTCTCGGATTTTGCCCAATGTCCTTTGCGAAATAAATATCGCGCAAATGTCCTTTTGCGGAAGTGTATACGCGCAATGTCTTTCGCGGCAAATTCAGTCGCGCAAGTATCGGTCGCGCAACTGGGTTTGCGTAACAGTCTATTCGCGCATAATGTGTAGTCGCGCAAATGGAATCGCGCAAGTGTCTTTCGCGTAAATGTACCAGATCCCTGGCAGACTACTCGGAAATTCGTGGACCCCGCGATTTCCACTCATTGACTACGTGAGGTCCACTGGTTGACCACGCGATGTCCACTCGATGACCACGCGAGGTCCTCTGGTTGACCACGCGACGTTTACTAGTGATAACGCGGCGTCCACCCGTGGACCACCTGCTGACAACGAGTGGACGCCGAGCGATGAGGCGGTGCGGGTCGGGTGCCGCGTGGTTCTAATGAGCTGTAACCTTAAATCCCGTGCGGGATTAATCTATACCATTATTAGATTATGTGGTTTGAAGGAATTACGCGAATTCGTTTACATCCTGTATAATTATGTCAATGAAACAAGGGCCGTTTCAGAATGAACGTAGGACAGGTCAACTGGCATTCTGACAAGAATCCCATTTAGATAAAGTTTAATTTCTTTAGCTGTTTAGGTAATGATGAACAGTCTGTTCGTCGCGATATACCTATTTGACGCTGACTGTACCTGATAATCTCAAGAAATAGAGAAGGTCTAATAGGAATAAAACACGTTTTAGATAAAAAACGTTTAATTTAAGCCCTCAGTAGGTAATAAAAAGAAGGGAAAATCAAAACTCTTATACTGACAACACTAACAATATGGACGCATCATTCCCTATGACAATTACAAACTGAACAATTTATTGATTAATTAAATAAGACGATATCTGAATGTGCTACTTAAACGTGAAATGTGATCCCATCCTGTTTTGTTTTTAGCCCCGCTGCATTTTTATAGGTTCGAACGACACAAAACTGCATAATTTAATTTAATTTGACACCGGTAAATACATGTAGTCGTTATGACGTCCCCATAGTAACTGATCGTCTGCGCGTCAAACTACTCTGTTTAAGAGTAGTTTTTGATGCTTCAGTATTAGGCGCGATCCCGGCTTCTGTAATTTCTGTATTCTGAGACTACCTACTACCCTTTACATAACGACCACTTAATACCAGAAAGAACAAATATCGAAAGGTTTGTGACGTAATGTTCTAGAAGAAACTGCTTATAATGCATTATCTCTTCTTGTTTTCTCGTGTCGGCACTACCTTATTTAGGGGGTATTTCACCAAAATATCATTAACTGTTAATTTAGCTAATTCGGTCTCTAAACTTTTCAATAGCTAACATATTTTGTATTTCACCAACATATCAATAGTGATAATGACAAGATTATTGAACACATAAATGTCATATTTCGTCTTTGCGACTTTAAGACCTCTTAAATCTCACTTTTGGCAAAATCACTTTTTAAATTGTTTTACTATAACGTTACTTTTCATTTCAACCAACAATAGCAACGTAAAAAGCAGGAAATCATGTGGCTGATACCTTTATGTTTTGGTTTCATTACATTTTTTTCAGTAGACGGTTTTCATCGATTTTCTCACAAAAGTGATTTTTACACATTCTTAAAGTCGTAACGACGATTTGTAGGTCACATATACCGTATCTGGTGAATCGTTACGGACTACATTATTGATAGGTTGGTGAAATACCTCCTGAGAATAACTAATGCCCTAGTAAAAAGATTAGCCAGTCAGCAAGGTTGGTAGCGAGCCTGACTACCCAGGGTGCGCCGGACGTACTTAAGTATCATCCTCGTGGAAGCTCTTAAAGCAATGCAAGATCATCATCTACTCTTCTATTACCGTAATCGATTAAAATAAGAGCATCGATCAAGAAATCGGAGAAGTATATATCGATGCAATAATAAATTTGTCAAGCGCCGGTAACGGGGCTATTCATTCATTCTTCGTTCACAATTATGAATTATGAATGAATAAATACAATGAAATTCGTGTCAACCTGTGAACGGCCATTGATAAACAATGGGCAATGACCGCTACAATTAACGGAACTAAAATGTGACTTAAATATGTAATTAAATTACGTAAATGGTATCATAAAATGGGTCATTTTATGACACTGTGCACGTAAATTCGATGCCATAGTAGGGATATAAGTTAAACCGTAATACACAACGACTACAAAAGTATAATAGAAAGGGTAATACAATAGCAATTAATTGAACTAAAATGTGATTTAAATATCCAATTTAATTACGTAAATGGTACCTTAATATGACACTATTGTGCACGTATATATGTATTCGACGTCATAATAGTGGCATAAATCAAAAGGGGGCACACGAAGACTACAAAGTTAAATTACATCAAAAACTGCAACATAACAGTAATTAATGGAACTAAAATGTGACTTGTATATCCAATTTGCTTACGGAAATGGTACCCTAACATGTTTTATGGGTACTGTGCACGTACATTTGACGGCATAATAGGGACAATTTAAAACGGGGCCGGGAAGGCTACAAAGTAAAATTACATCAAAAACGGTAATACAACAGTAATTAATGGACCTACAATGTAACTGAAATATCCAATTTAATTACGTAAATGGTAATTATGACCCTACTGTGCACGTTTATTCGATGGTATAATAGTGACATTAGTCGAATCAGGGCACACGAAATATCCAACATGACTGATTGTCGCTTTAAACCCGAAAACCATAAACTCTGCTACATTTTTACTAAGGTAAAAACATTGAACTCTTGAAAAAAAAATTGAACTTCCACACATATTGTTAAGCAAAAATACATTACTGTGTTTTATTTTTTCACAAATTTTGATCTTGTCCCATTGTAAAAGTTCTAAAGAATAATGAACTGAGTTCATGGACTAACCAGTCGTGCTGTATAACAGAAAGGGGTACGTGCAGTGAGAAGTGTCACTAATAGACTTGACAAAGTGTCACTCATTGATTTGATTATGCACTTTTGTCATGCTCTGTACCATTCCGATTGAGTCATTGGACGGGGTCTTGCGAAATTACTAGTTAATTGTGTGACTACAATCGAATGTAGACACAACTAGCAAAAGGGTAACAGTCACTACAGCACCTAATATGAAACATAATCCTCTTATTACAAAAAATGGTTTAATCCAAGACTAAGGTAAACCCAGGTTTAAAATATACCCATCACTTTTTTTATGTCATATAACAAAAAGAGACGGGGTTATTTTAAAACCTAGGTTTTTCTTAGACCATATTTTGTAATAAAGGGGATCATGAACATGATACGACCTCAACCTATGGTAAAGTGTTTAAACTCTAGAAGGAAACGAAAGTTGTCATAACACTTATAAGCGAAGCCATAAGAAAGCTTTTAAAACATAATATACCGAATGAAAAGTTTTTTTTTTTTTAATCTCCTTTAATTTGACAAACATTTTTTTCCCCTTATCTTAGGGCTCTCCATGATGATGCGCCCTAATCTTATTACAATCTAGCCTTGTTATTAGTCTAATGAGTAATTTAATCATAACTTAAACTGTATTTTACTAGGAATATTTACAATAGAACTTTTCTTTTTGTCTCTATTTGTTCATGTGTTCTTTACGATAAACATTTACTTCAGCTACACGTTAGTAAAGATAACGTATTTTCCAAATATTAAAACAATCCTTCGCCTTGAAACAGTATGAAAGTATACTATGACCGAACTCAAAGGTTTAATCACCCAATTTCTCAATCGAATTCCCGTTAGTAACACACCTCGCTTACAATATCAAATTAACGAACACTTTAACTTAATTTAAACTTACAACAATATAGTAAAAAAAATTACACTTACCTAATCCGCACACAAAACCGACGACAAAGAGTAAACTTTTCATTTTTTTTTATTTAATTTATTTGAGGTAGAAAATATAAATAGAATTAAACTGTTCGTACGTGCGTTTCCTTTCGAAGGTTGCTCTGTATTGCGAGCGGGGGCTATTGTGGCCGGCGCAAGCGCAGCTTACTACACCACGCACGACCGTAATGACTGCGACGAAAGTCAATGAAAGTTTAAAAAAAAAATGACAGTGACTGATGAAGCTGATAGACAGTTGTACGTAATTGTAGCTCTATGTTTGTTTTTCTTGTTTTTAATGTATTGTGTAGAATTATGTTTTTGGTTAGGTATTATTAATCTTAATGAAATTGAAACTAATCGATAGTTGTGTCGTTACTGTATTATTGATATGGAAAATCAATTATTTGGTCTGTGATTTGACAGATAATTAGGAGAGAAATGTAATTTATTATGGATAAAAAAAAGTATTCAAGGTTTAAGAAAAATATTAATACTACTGTATTTTTTGACATAATTTTAGAATAGGTTCTACATAATTACGCTTTTTGTTGCTATGCGTAAGGTTTACAAAATGGATACTTTTTGGATTATATTGGTAATTTACACTGAAAACGGACAAATTATATAATGGATAATCTCAGGGACTTAAAATTAAACAAATATCTTAGAAATCAATCGATCTTTATTTACTACTTGCGAAAGAGATAAAAGAAAGCTTGGCTGTGTAACGAATATCTATAACTAGCAAGAGTAAAAGTCTGACAACTTGCTTAACTACATATACCTATTACTTTTTCATTGTTGAGGTCAGAATACAGTGGCTTTGTGTAAAATAAACATGCCGTCTTGAAAAAAATTGCTAGTCAGCGAAATTGGTAGCGATGGTGACTGCCCAGGGTGCGCCAGACGTACTTAAGCATCGGCCCTCGTGGAGGCTCTTTAAATGCACCCCAATATAAAATACTGATAATTACACTCGGGAGCAATGAATTCAGGTCATCAACATAAACCTTCATATTTCAGAAACTAAGAATGGTAGCTTGTTCTAATAAAAAGTATTTTATAGACTATTTAATACTACTTAAATAAAATTAATAAATTTTCTTATATAGTCTATTAAATAGTTTTTATTTGAATAAGTTAGCATTCTTAGTTTCCAAGATATACATATGTATTATAAAGGTTTACGTTGGTGCCTCGAATTCATGACTGCAGAGTGTAGCTTCATTTTTAACTGGAAAACCGCTCGGCACATGAAAAAGTCTAATAAATTAGATTAAAGTTCTCAAAGGGGCCTCTGCCCTTTGGACCTGTCCAACGCGGAGTATGCCTTCCAAAGGACCAGACATCTTCCACACGGAAGATGAGCCGTGAATTTATAGAATGACTAGCTTTCGCCCGCAGCTTCGCTTGCGTGAAATTTTGAACCCGTTAAGTGACGATTTTCCATACAAACTTTCATCCCCTATTTAACTCCCTTAGGGGTTGAATTTCGAAAAATCCCTTCTTAGTGGATGCCTACGTTACAAAAGGAACCTACTGTCAAAATTTCAACTTTCTAACCCCAGCGGTTTAGGCTGTGCGTTGATAGATCAGTCAGTCAGTCAGTCGGCTTCTCCTTTTATAGATATAGATACATTTGTATTTTTTTTATAGGTGATATGTTGTATCTATTTAAAATATAACTGATAAGATGTTAAATGAATAAAGGACATTATGATACATAAAACATTTTTTTTACTTTTTTTTTACTTTCGCACCTCAATTTGTCGCACATACTCTCATTACAGTGAGTGTATCAAGTCGACAAGAAAAGTCACGACACCTACCTATAGCAACCTATTCATAATGTGTGTAGGTATGTATGACAGTCGCATTGCCGAGGTCCAAAGACGATAGCCTCGACGACGTCCACGTCACGGCCAATTTCATGGAATTTAATGTCGTTGGGTATAATAATCAATTGGAAGTACCTTATTATAGGTATGCATTTATATGACGGCCGTATCCTGGATGGGTTTTGGAATAGGTACTTAATTTTTATAGGACTCATCGCTATACGCGTGCATTGTAATCAAGATGAAGTAGTTGACGTACTTGACATTGTGAAACTTTTTTAAAAGACATGGTCTTGCCTCTAGCTGCCTTTTAGGGAGATCTAAAGAACTTTTTTTTCTTCAGAATATTCGTACATTACTCTCTCTGCTACCACTCTCTACTTTTGATAAGGAACGGCAGTTACTTCTGCACAATATTTAGTTTTTCCTACAATAAATTCACAAGGTGGACCGATAATCTGGTGAAGGTCGCGTGAAACTGCTGGATGCGAGAAGCACAGGACCGGTCGATGTGGCGATGCTTGGGGGAGGCCTATGTCCAGCAGTGGACGTCTTTCGGCTGAGTGATGATGATGATGACTACAATTAAACTCTCTATCGAGTTTATGATTAGTTACGGTTCACTAACGTGCATTTTTCGGGATTGCACGACTGGTTTCGGACCCAAACGGAGCCCTTAATCATGAGCTGAAAACGCGGCGAGGTCGCGAGTCGTGCCTACCGAGTGTGAAGTCTACATTAAGTCAAAACGCTCGAGTCGTGGGGTTCGAGTGCCCAACTCTTATACAGAGATGTTGCAAGGCGGCTAGTCGACACTTCCCGTGACCCGAAGGCTGGCCTCTACTTTGGCCAAAGGATTAGCATTGCCATACAACATGACAATGTGGCCAGTCTTCTAGGCACGTTACCAGTCGACATCGATGCGGAGGAATATTTTGATGCCCTACTTTAGTTTAAGTATAGATTTATTAGGATATGTTTTTCTTTTTTTGTATATATTATTTGTATTTGTAATTATGTAAATATTGTTAGTTAATATTATCCCTACTAATATTTTAAATGCGAAAGTAACTATGTCTGATTATCTGTGACGCTTTCACGCCTAAACCGCTGAACCGATTTTGATGAAACTTGGTACAGGCATAGTCTGGAACCCGGGGAAGGATATACGCTACTTTTACCTCGAAAAAGGCAGGCGAGGCCGCGAACGACCCCTAGTATTGAATAATTTGAAATAAACACGTGAATTTAGAGTTTAGGTCAATGCAAACTTTGTTATTCAGTTATGTCTTCAACACATAACAAAGTTTGTTCCGAAATAGACTCAAAATTCCCTTGATTATTTCAATATTTTTAAACGCTCTTAGATATAAGAGAGTCGTGAATGCATCAGTCGATTATTTATTGTTGCAGACACTGGACCGGTGGCAATGATAAAGAAGAAAGTCAATAGAAAGGCTAATATTGCACTAAAATGCGAATTTGAGTTCCGCAACCATCTAAAATGAAACCTCAAGTAAGTATGTAGTTAATGACATGTTTTCAGGGTCACCGCAAAAAGGAATGTTAATTTTTATAATCTTGTACATGAAGGTTGAACAGGTCGTATAAATACATGAATTTTAATCGGTAATTGACAGTTTTAAACACAACCATTAATGTCTTCCGATGTACCACGGCTCCTGTTTTTTAGTTGTTCTCTCGCTAGGTACTGTTGGTCGTGACCTTACTTCATAACTACTTATCTGAAACCTAAAATCACTACATAGAATAATATTATTGGAAAATGTTATGAATTTCGTAAGAGAACACCGAAAAACAAACGTCTAAGTTTCGGATCGAAACGGAAAAAACGAACTTATAAATATACAATCAAAGTATTGTCAACGAAGTACTAGATGTCAATTAACATGTGGGATACGAAAGAAAAATGACAAATCGCGAAAATCGAATCGATTGTCGGATCCGAAACACTTTCGTAGTTGGAAAATCTGATATCCGGCAGCCGAAACTTCGTAGTTCGATTTTCGGAGTAGGACCCGCATGTACCTTCTTTCTACCGTTATGATATCCAGGGGTCGATTTCCCTCGGATAACAATTGTTGTTTCTGCCATGAAATTTGCACTACCGCGGTCCCTATAGAAGACTGCCTTTGAGACTTTACGTCTTTGGTAATCATCAGATTCAATGATTAGTCAAATCATCAAACGGCTGCTAATGAACCCAAGCGCCAATTACCATTTGATTTTTTCCAAATAACGCTGTCTGTTTTGACGACTTCAGTTTTCTTTTGTATAAGCTTAGCTTAGAACTTAAAACATTAATTTTGCTTGATGACTGATCAATTGCCAGAAATATAAACATAATAAGATCAACAATGGAATCCGGCTCAATATTGAGTAACCAGGGGGTGAATCATATTTCGTTTCATATTCGTAGGTAATCATAACTGCAAGTATGCTGCACATCCAGTCGGCAGTTGTCACGGCACTAACTGCATGTAAATTGCCTTCAAGCTGCATTTGGCAGTTGCATAGTTTGCAGTTACGTCAAGATATGCAGTCCACTTCCAGCTGTGAAATATGATTCACCAAAAGCACACTTAGGTAACACTTATTGTTTAGTTATATTTATATTTTTTTAAGCATGTATTTTTATGTATTTTCAAAGCAAATTGAATGTTTAACGATCCAAAATTTGTTCACCTTTAATACAAAATTTAAATGGCCAGTCTATAGGGACGTAATCTTAGCGATACAGCACTTTCATCCAAAGTCATTATCATAGTACTCTAGTTAAATTAACATAAAAGTCTACTTTCAAATACTTTCGTTTTAAAACTCAATTTAGGCTTATGCAGTCAAAACCTTGTGAATTGTAGTAATGATAATGTACGACACGTACTTGTACACCAAGACTGACCGTTATCTATTTCCGTTCTTCCAGTTCATCCTAAGGTTGTCTGGAAGAGCTCGTCTTGTGCGATAAGGCCACCCATTGTACATCAACGATTCCAGGATCCAACATATGAATTTACGTTAACGTCAAGTAAGCGTCCCTACGTCCCTACCAACGATTCCAGGATCCAACATAATATGAATTTACATTAGCGTCAAGCAAGCGTCCCTACCAACGATTCCAGGATCCAACATAATATGAATTTACATTAGCGTCAAGCAAGCGTCCCTACCAACGATTCCAGGATCCAACATAATATGAATTTACGTTAGCGTCAAGTAAGCGTCCCTACGTCCCTACCAATTCCAGGATCCAATTTAATATGAATTTACATTAGCGTCAAGCAAGCGTCCCTACCAACGATTCCAGGATCCAACATAATATGAATTTACGTTAGCGTCAAGCAAGCGACCCTACCAACGATTCCAGGATCCAACATATGAATTCTAAACAGTTATAAACTGCCTATCATTTGTTCCCGGCCTGATGTTGAGTTTCGGGCCACCTGTATGTACACACATCAAAAGTGTCTAGGGATCAAGCATTTTTATGCGGATTTCTTGAGATTGAGATGTGGCTTTGTAATAAATTTATGATTTTATAAATTTATATGGATCCTTTTTGGTGCATTTCATAATTTGAATCAGGAACTGTGAATCAAATTCGAGTAAAAGATGAAAATCAGCTGTCAATATTTTCCCTATAAAAACATACAACGCATTGAAGACATTATTAGTGCTACTGTTTCCCTACTACTGATTAAAACCAACGTTATTATGGAGCGGCGACGTCATTTAAGCAGGGAAGAAATGCTCAGAGCCGTGGGAATGATAGAATCTGGTTCCCGGCAACGTACTGTGGCTTTAGCTCTGAATACAAGTCAGAGTGTTATCAGTCGACTTTGGACACGTTACCGAAGCACTGGTACCGTGGCTGAGCGCCATGGAGGACGGTATCGCTGCACCACACGGAGACAAGGCCGATACATTCAAATCTTAACTCGAAGAGCTCCAACAATAACCGCCATGATGTTAGCCGTGAGGCTTCATCACTCTTCAGGGAACTTAATTAGCGACCAAACAGTCAGAAACCGCTTGCATGAAGTGAACCTTCATTCCCGAAGACCGCTACGGGTACCACCTATAGCAATGCACAATCGTAGGATTCGATATCAATGGGCTCTTGGACACAGAAATTGGGCAGAAGAACAATGGCGTTTCGTGTGCTTTTCTGATGAGTCTCGTTTTGGTATGAGACCGGATACAAGACGTATACGACACTGGAGAACCCCTGGACACCAACAGCGATTAAAATCCTGCCAGGAAGTCCATCCTTATAGTGGTGGAACCATCATGGTATGGGCGGGTATTTGGATCGGCGGAAGAACTGAGTTGATTTGGATCAGAGGCAACCTCAACGCTCAAATTTATGCTGAGACGATTGTATCAGACGTCATCGTTCCTCTACAAGCGCAAATCGGTCCCTTATTTCAGTTAATGCATGATAATGCACGACCGCACACCGCAAGAGTTGTAAGACAGACTCTCGCCGCAGCTAACATCAATGTCCTGCCCTGGCCTGCTCAGTCGCCAGACTTGAACCCGATTGAGCATGCATGGGATATGCTACAGAGAAGAGCTCTGCCGAATATGGAGGGTATCCAGTCGCAAGAAGACCTTTTTTTGTTGTTGCAACGAACATGGGCGGCCATTCCACAGCGTGATTTGGATGAACTCATTTTGAGTATGCCAAACCGATGTTCTTGTGTTGTTAGTGTTCGCGGTAGAAACACGGATTATTAATTGTTTAAGTTACCCAATAAAATTTTAAAGAAAACTGTTATTTCAGTCTTTTTTTCGAACTTTTGTGTTAGTGGTTCAAATGTCAAAAATCCCTTTATTAGGAAAATGGCAAATTTCTTTATTAATGCAAAGGTGACTTGGTTTATCGTTACTGTGACAAACGAAAACACTTTATTTGATGAATCCTTAAAGAAAATTTTAATTAATATCAATCAGGAGAAAAGTTATTGCAAAAATATATGTTGATCCCTAGACACTTTTGATGTGTGTATATAGACAGATTAAATATAAATAATAAATAAAAGCTAAGGACTAAACCGCAAATAAGTACTGTACTAAATGCCTTCGTAATTAATTTTATCAAATCAATTAATCAGTGAAAGTGAATACTTGAACAGCGAGCCGTTCCTCGGTGCAATAATATTCACTGAGGAATAGAAGACATAACTGCTTCATAGCCTACATTGTAATAAATAAAATCCTACTTATTGCAATATGACTATGACTGCCTCGTTGGTATAGTGGTCGCAAGAGCGACTGCTGAGCGTGAGATCCTGGGTTCGATCCCAGGGTCAGGCAAACTGTCATTGGATTTTTCCGTGTGGAATTTCTCAGTTGGTGACTGGATTTGTGCCGGGTTGATGGCAATAGGCTTACCCCCTATTACATGGGACTTAAACATAACGGCGAAATAAGGGTGTACTATACACCTCTGCCCAATTCTTCAGGGAATACAGGCGTGATGTTATGTTATGTTTATATTATTACATAAATAACATGTTACACTTCAATAAAATATTGGATTTTAGCAGTAACTTATACTAACGATGTAAAAACTACTTCTCGTCGTGTAAACACGAACCATATGAGAATAGCTCATGCCGTGCATTACATTATTAAACTATAATTAATTAATTAATTTTCTTACATGGTCCTTGATGCGTGATTTAAATAAATGAAAAACCCCGTTATCCCGTGTAGGGATGGAATAGAATATAAAACTACCTCATCGCACGCTGGCAATAGACGCGTGTTGTAAGATTCAACAAAACCCAGCACGCTTGGTGGTAGGATCTATACGGTCCGCCTAGCTAGCTATCACCCTCACATTAAAGTTCGGCGCCAAGCAGTTTACTATGTTCCGTCGTGTGTATATGAGAACCAGAGGGGTATAGGGGAATCCCTCTATATCTCTGTTACTTGGATTCGTGTGCTCCATTTTCGAATCTGTCTGCACTTACCATTAGGTGCGACTAGGGTCAAACGCAAAAACGACAAAAAAAAAATTTACGTTTAATTCTTTATTACTTCTAAAAGGAGTGCCTCAAACTACGGTTACCAAACAAAAAATGATTTTAGTCTCGGCTCATTTTGTTTGACATGCATTAAATATGTCAAATACATTTCAGGCATTATACAATCGTATGTCACGTTCCTGTATTGATACAATTAATCTGATCAATAGATATAAGACAATATAAGCACAATATTAGTTGGGCAACTGAATGCCTATCGAAAACTGGTCTAGGCATTGTGAACTAGACACAGGGTCCCGCTGTTGCGTGTGCACATTCACGATCGCGACTTAGGTTGCAGGCATATGAGTCGATTGTCGTGACTACGACTAGATGTTGCGACATGTTTTGTTAACACAAAGATGTCAGTGCAATAAGTATAAAATGTTTTTTTTTTTTGCAGCTAATGAATGATACTTGAATTAATTCTTCTAGAACATAGTCATATTAACCAAAAAGCAGGTTTAAAAAAAAGAAACTGTGCTTTCACTGAAATGAATTAATTAACCATTCAAAATGGATTGATTTTCTGTCTGCTTATTACCACCATCAGTTTACAATGTGCAGCATTTTTTTATTAGCTGCTTTCCTTAGAAAATTATAACTAGATACCTTAATGTTTATAAACAAAATGGGATGTGACAACATTTTACACAAAAATAGTAGTGTTTTACGCTCTTTCATTTTCATGAGAATATCATATCATTTTAAACGTTTCCGCTTTAAACAAATACATTTTCAATGAAATCAGATCCTGTATGTACCGTCTCGGAATCCAAGGACCAATATTTGCCTTCGATCTCATATTCGCGGAACATTCTACTTTTCTTCATTTATTTTCAGTGGTTTTGGGTTACGGGAATTCCAGTTAAATGAATAATAACCTGCATTTTGTGTTTAAGGAACATACAAGTTTTTGTATAAAATTATTTGTTATAATAATCAGATTTTTGGTGAGTATACACACAGGAAATGTAGTGTATGTCACAAATAGCAAAGTCTAAACTCAATAATATCTGTTTACGTAATTTTGGAGATAAAACAGCCAGGCGAAAGTGGGAGTGGGCCGGCCATGTCGCTCGAATGCACCCGGAGAGATGGGCAAAGACAGGGGCGGATTTGATACGTTGGCTGCCCTAGGCCTATGAAATATTGCCGCCCTCTACTCCCTGTAAATCACGAAAAATTAAATGAACTATAGGAATTAAATTAAAATAAAATACAACGAAAGTCAGTAAATGATAAAATTATCTCAATCAGTGTTTCAGATACTGATGCTTAACATTTCTATTTGTAAGTAACAATGAATCGTTACTCACAAATTGTCTTTTGTCTGGTTTGCAATATGTTACGGACACATTTTTGAGTTTTTATACTCGAGTTTTTACATTTGAGTTGAGTTTATTGAGTTTGAGTTGGCGGATGTTGTGAACCTACTACCTACTACTAAAATACAAAAAAAAACATCAAATTTTGCCGCCCTAGGCCCGGGCCTACCTGGCCTATAGGGAAATCCGCCCCTGGGCAAAGATTGCCACTCACTGGACACCTGAAGGAGGACATCGTCACCGAGGTCGACCGCGACGTAGATGGCGTGACTACCTAGACGTGTTTGCGTTGTTAACGTGGTCAGAAACGGCACAAAATAAAGATATTTGGAAAACAAAAGGGGAGGTCTTTGCTCAGCAGTGGAAAAGTAAATAAAAAAAAGAAAACAATAAAAAGAGACTCATTTCCACCAATCATCACTATTATCCCAGAATTGTAAGCGAAGCGATTGAAATTAAAAAATATAAGAAATTCAATCGAAAAAAAATCAAGATCAAGTGAGGGTAGATGAAAATATCCTTGCTTCACGAAGATGACAACTGCTCAGCCACTTCAGTCTACCCGTGACCACGGCCGGTGCAATTCGGCCAAAACGTCGGGATAAAAGGTATTTTATGCCTCTTAAAGTTTTTACGCGAGTAGACCCGATCTATACTTTTATAAAAGAGACTCATGTTTAATAATCGGATAAGTAGTCTCTTTATCACCTTAAGTTGACACAATACTCATAACTTTTTTTTTCTTACGTCATTTTGTGGTCTTGTATGTGGAACAGTCCTTATCGGCGCCAACAACTTTGTGGTTGTCATAAAGCCTTGCATCACGCACATAGGTGAGATAATTCAACAATGTTGTAACCTAAAAGCTTATTATAGTAATAAACATTTCCGGAACCTTATAGACTGTCCGCGTCAAAAGTCCATTAAGAGCCTATGCATACGACATCTTTTCTTTGCGCCGTTGACGCGCGTTAACGTCAAACTCATGCGTAAAAAACGTGATGCACACGACATCTTTTCTACGCGCCGTCGACGAAAAATGATAAACAACCTTCATCACGTTTTTATGTATGAGTTCGACGTTAACGCGCGTCAATAGCGCGAGTAAAGTCGTCGTGTGCATAAGCCCTGAAGATTACGATAAACTTCGGCATCAGTTATGAGATTCTCTTGTAGAAACACGTCAGGCGTCAGGCGGCAGTGTCGCGACAGCGCTGCGTTCGTAGACGAATCTGCATCGCAGCGCTGCTCAACGCTTTTAATGATTTTGAATGGAAACCAGATTCTTTTCACGAATTCTGAGTTTGTCCCATAGTAAAAGTTGTACAAAGTTATAAGTAGAGTAGTTTCAGATGGAAATCAACTAACCAGTTATGCTGTATAGCATAATAGAATAAAAAGTAAAATATCTTCGAGTGAGTAAGCCGTTAACAATCATAAACTTCTAGGTACGTCAGGCCTTACTTAGATATTGACGATAGGCAAACTACTTGAGTGTATGAAAACATTTTAGTACACACTAATTATAATTAACCTCAATTGGCTACATTTATGCGAAATTTTCACAGTCGACAACCATTGAACTAGTTTCTAAACGTTTCATAACTAGAAAGTTTGACCTTTGAAGGAGGTGTTGATACAATATTTTATGCTAGGCCTAATCTGACTTAATGACTAAAATTAATATGGCTTTATCACGCTCTTTATGTAACTGAAAACCTAATAGAATGAATAGAATAAAATAATTTTTAATCCACAGATATTATAAGTCCTTCATAATAAACTCTTTCTATGCCTCTCTGACGTATCATATTTTTTTTTTTCCTAAGAGCAATACTAAGATGTGAAAATGTTATTCATTTATGGAGGATTCCTATAATTTACCGAGCGTTATTGGTAAAAATTAAGACTCTTGTAAATGTTTACTAGTAATGAAGCAAAGACCCCATAAGTTTGCTTAGAAGCCGTCCCATATGTAAGTAGCTGTTGCACTTAAAATTAGCTCAAGAGTCTATTAGCAGTCTACCTATATCTTATACTCCTTACCTTATACAACATTGCCGCAAAGCAATCGTGCGGGGGGTTGCGGAGGCTATGTCCCAAGTAGCCATACTGCATACTTGGGAAATAATCTCCGCCCCTACATAATTTTGACATTTCATAGGACCTGTCAAATGTATGAGCGTTGACCCACTGTATGTAGTAAATAGGTACACTGTGCTATTTTTTTTTTGTGTCTGTGTTACCATATTATTATTTGTTAGATTATATAGTAATAAGTTTTTAATTTGTAATTTGGTATTTCTAATTTTAAGCGTGCGCGTCTTTTTGGGGCGGAAAAATAAATACTTTTTCTTTCTTTCTTTTCTTTCTTTCTATTAGTATGCCTAGATTGGCAAACAATCAAAACAATATTGGAAAGCAAAACGATTCGTTTTTAGCGTTCCGTAGTCAACAAGGAACCCTTATAGTTTCGCCATGTCAGTCCGTCTGTAGTTTAGCTCAGAGAGTCTTAATACTAGAAAATTATAATTTGGCATGGATATACATATTAATCACGCCGACAAAGTGGTACACAAAAATATGAAAAAAAAATAAAAAATATGCTACGTCCTGTACACGTAAAGTGGGGATGTTTTTTTTTTCTCGTCTATCCCATGGTGTGGGGTGTTGTTGGATAGACCTTTCAAAAATATTATGGGTTTCTTCTTTCAATTTTTCGATTAAGGGATCCGTTTCTGAAATATTAAGCTTTAAATTGCTAATTTTTGATAGAGTCAAGTGCCCCCCCCCCCCCCCCCTGCCAGCTAAACGGATAGTTTTAGACATGTGAATAAAATCACGGTAGTAGTATATACAACGAAGTTAAAAGGAATACTATCACAGCTAAGTAAGCTTTACAAGTTTACGAATAATAGTCGACCGACCGGAAAAGTAAAAACTTCGGACAAATTCCATTGAAAAATTACTAAGCCCTCTTCTTAGTCCGCAATATTGTGCAACTACGAAACCCTATTACTGCGCGTGGTCCGATACGCATTTGGCTGGTTTTTTGTCCATAGGAACCGGGCATTAAAAATTCTGAGTTTTTAATTTCTCATTACCTACTATTTGACTTGGTCGCGTTTCACCCGTTTCGCACCTGACGGTAGACGCAGACAAATCTAATAGACAAATCTAAGCACACGAATCCAACTAACAGAAATAAAGAGGGATTCCCTGGCTCTCACATAAACACGACGGAACACAGTAAACTGCTTGGCGCCGGACTTTATTGTGAGGGTGGTAGCTAGCCAGGCGGACCGTATAGATCCTACCACTAAGCGTGCTGGGATTTGTTGAATCTTACAACAGTACAACAAGCGCCTATCCCCAGCGTGCTGTGAGGAAGTTATATTGTAACCCGTCCCCACACAGAATAAACTCCGAACTTCGAAAGAATCTGTGATAGATGCAGTACATTAAACTTACTTCTAGATAGACTAATAAGACAAAAAGGAAATGTAAATGTTATAACAAAAATGATATAATGATGATGATGTTACATGTGCGTGTTGAAACACAGCATCAATCATTATCATACAGCACATCCGACGTCCTTTCACTAAACTTTAGCTCTTCATCATTACTAATTAGTAGATAAATATAGTCACGCTTGTAATCTCCGAAGGGGTAAGCAGGGATAATATTACAGGAGTATGAACACCCACGTTTCACCTCTTGTATTAAGTTCCATATCGGTGGCGAGTTTATTACCATATTTTGGCCACAATCATGGTACCCAATAAATTGGTGGTTAATTATTATTAGTATTATTTTAAAATCTATGTTTGTTCAGCAATTTGTAGCAACATAAGCAGAAGGCATGATTGGTGCAGCGGCTGAGTAATTAGCTTCAGTGCCAGTGCGGTTTCCGGACAGATCAAATGTTTGTATGGCCAACACAAGTTGTTCAAAAGGTCTGATAAGAAAAAAAATATAGTATTCAAATGAAAGCAACACTTTAAACCTTTCCTTTCTGTAGCGTTATTATTGCCTCTTGCCTATTGCTAAAGCCAGTTTCTGTTCGTCCATTCTTTGAAAAACTTATTATCCTTAAGCAGTCTTCAGAACGTCGTCACCACATGTTATAATGATGTTTAAAAACTCGTATCATGTTTATTGTCCAAAAATTACACGTTAATTTAAGGTGCATTAAAAGTACCGCCACGATGGAAGATACTTGAGAACGTCCTGCGCACCCTGGGCAGTCAGCCAAGCCATCAACCTTACTCTCTGGCTAATATTTTCACCACCTCATAAGCTATTATGCAATAGCTCGTACCGACAAGAGTGAAGGAGGAAATTCTAAAGTACCTATATACATTAGGATACAATTTATTTGTTTGGAAAGTATTGATAATCCTTACATTTATACATCTGAATCATCATCTCCCTGCCTTTATCTCACACTAGTTAGGATTGGTACTACATGTATTCCTCTTCCATTCACCTCTATCAGCCGTCAGTACTCACTACTTTCCTACTCATATCATCTCCCTCACACAATCCATCCATCTTTTCTTTGGCTGACCTTCACTTGTATATCCTTCCACAGTCATATTAAACACTCTTCTAGTAACATAACTCTCTCCTCCACATTTCTACACCAGAATAAAAAATTAAGTTCAAGTTTTTTTTAGCATCAACCTATTAGCCGCAAATTAATTGATAGACATTTTGTAAGCCTAAGCTAGCGCTAGGTCGCAAGCGCAACGCAAAAATATCCAGCACATACTTACACAACTAGTGTTGCTCGCCTGTTGCACCACGCAATTTGCTACACTTGCACGATAGATAAATAAATAACTAATAGCCGATATAAAAACAAAAAGTTCAGCACAACCAATCACGCTATTTGATAATTTCAAAAGTAGTTACTGTATTTGATTTTATTGATTTTTCGTATTCTTTTTTCGGTTGGCAATTGTTTCAGATGAATTTGCCTTTCATTTTTATACGGTTAGTTTGTAAGATGTTTTTACAGACAATGTTGATGTACTACACACATCAAAAAAAGTTTGCGATCACTAGCATAAGCTGATACATTTTTTTTAAATTGAACTTTATCAACGATACAAGAGAAATCTTAGAGCGGGGCAACGATTTAAAAAAAAAGAATCAAGAAAAAATCTTTGTTGTGTGTTTTCTTGATAAAGAAAACTAGTGTGTAAAGAATCTAAAAAGAAGAAGAAATCATAATATAATCTACAGTAACAAAAATGATTTCGATTTTTCAAAGTGATCGCAGACTTTTTTTGATGTACGTGGACAAAAAACGTACATTAATGGTCTTAGGCTGGTGTTCACTATCATTAACACACTGGTCTTTCTTTCTTATCGTGTAAATGGTTCATTAAATAATTCCTGAATAGTGTGTGGCCTATTCTTTACACATCGAGACTCCTATGTGTCTCGAAGAGCACGTTAATCCGTCTCATATGGATACCTATGATAGTAGAGCATGGCAGAAGCCCGAAAGTCTGCCAACCGGTCTGACCTTAAGATATCGGCATTGCCCAGTAACTGGGTTGCGAAGGTCCGATGGCAGACACTGCGTGTGAAATATGGTATTCAGACATATCAGGGGGCTTACTCCCTAAGTCCGTCAACGAAGTTAGTCGCCCGTCCGAAAATAGCCCGAAACGTAGAAGTGAACAAAACAAGTGTCAAGTTCAACTTTTCGGACGGGCAAAAACACATCGGTAGTAGGGACAACGGTCAAATCGTGTTGTCATTCATTCATAGTTCGGGCCCCGAAATAATCGTAAATCTGTACGTGATAGGGAGTAGGAAATGCTCGTAACTATAATAAGGCCGAAACCACGGACTTCGTGCTTAGGGGGTAGACCGCCTGATTTGACAGAACAAAATTTTGAATGTCATATCACACAAAGAGCTGGGGCTATGTTAAAACCTGAGTTTGACTAAGACCATCTCTCGTTTGAAAGGGTTTCTGTTTAATTATGAGGTTATCGGATGCTTTCCACCTCCAAAAGGCAGTCAAGAGACGTATTTTCAAGGCACTAAATCATCCAGATCAAAATACAATGGCCTTAGTAACACAACGAGTTACCAGGGAGGCATAATAAATTGTAATTAAGGGCCCTTCTCCGCGTTCAATAAGTCTTCCGTTACAATGGAATGCCAAAAAGTATAACTTAATGAAAAATGTACAGGTAATGCCAAAAACAATAAAAAAATATTGGTTGACATTTTTAAGTGAAACTGGAATGTCCATTTAGGGTCGTAAGGGAATGTTTCCTGCAATATTATGCATATGGATGAATGTTAGTATTCAGATTAATGAAGCAATTAAATTGTAAATCGTGGTCAAATGTGTTTTTATTCAATTAGGTGATTTCTTTCTCGTTATGTAAGCGTTCTCTATGGAACAGGCAAATGGATAATTCCGTTGACAACGCAACGCAAGATAGCAGTCTAGCATCTGGCAGTGGTCACCTTGCAGCTGATAATATTGATGATGATTCAGAATTTGTATGTATGTATATCTAGAAGAATATCGTACTTCCTTTCAAAGGTGTAATTTTTTTTAATGTTCGTTCTACCTTTGCCTTTGTATAGGTAAAGAAAAAGTGCACGAAAAGAGCCTCCACGAGTGACGATACTTAAGTACTTCCGGCGCACCCTGGGCAGTCAGCCCCGCTACCACCCTTGCTGACTGGCTAATCTTTTCACCACAGCATGAGCTTTTTTCGTATAGCTCGTGCTGATACGAGAGAAGAAGAACCTTGCCTTTCCACAACTATGTTGGGGTACATCAGTATTTTACACGGAGCGACTGCCATCAGATCTCCGCAAGCCAGTTACTGGGCAATGCCGATATCCTAAGGTTAGACCGGTTGTCACACATTCGGGCTTCTGACTACCCGTGACGACTGTCGCAGGTATTCGTATGACACCCGGAACCGATGGTGTAACGTGCTCTCCGAGACACGGAAGGGTCTCGATGTCTTCTAATGAACGGTCACCCATCCACGGACTGACCGAGGCAAGCGCAGCTTAACCTTGCAAATCATATGATCCGCGCAGTTAACAATAAATCACGAGCCCGTCCGAGTGTAGATATTACTAATAGATTTATTTAAGCTGGACTTTTGTTTCCACCTCTGTGCTATCATCATAATGCATTCTCTATATTTGTTGTTCCCTCACTGCTAAGGATCACGACTACAACCAACGCCTCTCCAAGCTATACGGTCTTCCGTAGTGTAGGCCGCTCGGTATATGCTGCTTCCGACAGCCCTCTTGATCGGATCTGACCATGACCACCTTGTCGGTGCTCTGCCTTGAGCGGTCCAGTCCATGAGTCTTTTCAGACAATGCCTAGGTGAACGCATTACATGTCCGAAAAAGCTGAGGGCACGTTCTTGGCATATTGCAGATAACAGTTCAATTGGTGATGTGAAGTTCCTCAAGTATGGAGTCATTAGTTCATTGAGCATCATACTGCATTATATTGCATCAAAACCTTTGCACTCCAAATAAGCCGATATTATAACCACACAAAGAAAATGAGCAAACCAATTAAGTTAATCCAAACACAAAATTAAACTCAATAACGTATTATTTGTTAGTTTCATAATCTAGATATTTATCTAAATAACATTACGCTTTAATTACTGTTTAGTTACGGCAGTTAAATAAAACCATATCGTGTTATCATTAAAATCTCATCATGACTGTACTCCTTTCTCGTTACAATAAAAAAAAACAACATGGTTTTGTATATATTCATTACAAATGTTTGGGTTCCGTTTACTTGCTTTTTTAATCAAAATTACAGGTTTTTATGGGTAATTACAGCATTTTATGTCTCGGCTACAATCGCCAATAAATAAAGTGGCAATTACGTGAGCAATCTGGAGCACTATCACTATAAATGATTTCAGCGACTATGAAGCAACGTAATCCATATAGATTGTTGCCGTAGCTTACTACATATAACCGTGACATCATATCACTCGTTGTTGCAGACAACTCGTCAATTTTAGCTTACTAGAACACTTTAAGGCGTTTACGGATATATGTTTAAGGGCACAGAACGTTCTTCTTCTCAAGGCATCGCCCTCATTCTAAGAATCGTCAGATGTACGGATAACCGTCAATTATGCTTGGTAGTCCAGAGTATAACTTAAAGTAGGTTTCATTTCTTTATTTATACACGTATAAGTCATATTCTTAAACATTTAAATAAAATAAAAAACATTTAAAAATACCCACCGGCATCGGGAACAGGTGTTCAGAACCTCAAAGAGAGGAGCTACCTAAAAATCCGTGCCTAGGAGTACCGTTTTATGTATCAAGACCTTGATCCAGCCACCTAACGAGTCTCTTCAGATGTTGGTCGAGACTCTAGCTTAGACTATTGACCGTAAAACCTATCAACACAATGAATGCTGAGTAGGTTTTTTATTAGTAGGACACAGGCGGGATTCTCCTGACATTTCCACGAAATGATATCGACTGTATCATTTCGTGGAAATGTCCTTAGGATATGGACATTGCCCAATACCTAACTGGATGCGGAGGTCTGCTGGCAGTCCCTTCTTGTAAAATACTGGTATACAGCCGTATCTGGTTAGATTGGAATCTGACCTCAACAAAGTTGGGAAAAGGCTGGGCAGAGACCTAGCAGTTTACTTTTAAGTAATTTTGCTGTCAATGGATTTTTAATTTACCCTACGGGTCTCTAACTGCAATCAGCAGTGACTTGAGGTCTTCCAGTTTACAAGGTGAGCGTTTTTGGAGGCCACTAAAAATAAAAATACCTGAGTTTAGATTGGAACATTTTACTGAGGTTGACGACCTTTGCAAACCGCTTCATGAAAAGGATTTGAAAGGGATTTTTTACATTTTGTACGTCAATATTTTTTTAAACTTGAGAAATTGTTCAGTTAAGGTGTTATTGCACTTTTATGTAAGTGTTACGACCGAAATTAAAAGCTGGTTTACCTTTTAGATTTATTGATTGATATTTGAATAAAATTGATATTTGAGTAAAAATGTTATGGACAAAGAAATAGTAAAACTAACAATTTAATAGCGACAAGAACAATTCAATTTTAGTCGCACTTAGCAATATTTATACTAAACAGGTTGTTTTACTTTTTCTAATAAGTATACGTAAGTAGTTAAGTAGTCAAAGTAGATAAGCATTAATTCAAAGATAAGCAAATCTTTCATTGGTTGTATGTGAGAGGAGAGAAGCAATCTTTAGCGCGTCGCTACATTAAGCGTAGGGAAATTATACGCTCAATAGTATTGAAATATATATAGGGTACTAGTTGGCACTTCGCCCGCGTGGACGTCTGATTTTTTCCAGATAAAAGTATCGTATGTCCTTCTCTAGGTTCCAGATTATCTCTGTACCAAGTTTCATCAAAATCGATTCAGCGGTTTAGGCGTGAAAGCGTCACAGACAGACAGAATTACTTTCGCATTTATAATATTAGCAAGGATTGAAGTTAGTTGGAGCTCAGCGGAAACCAATAATCAATCTAAGGCCCCAACTCTCTATGTAATATAGAAACAAAATTGTACACATAACAGCTTTTACATACACTTATGCACACTGATGACGGTTGTTTAAAGGTCATGTAAATGTCAAATGAGAGTCAAATGTTTTAAGAGACACGCATCGCCTGTCAAATGCCAGCAGTACTATCTCCTGTATGTGGAAATAACGAATATCATGTGAATTAAATTCCAATTAAGGAAGTTGTGTAGTCTCGAATTTATGTCAAATGCCTGACAGCTGTCAGTCTCCAGCCTTATAGAATGAATACTTGGGAACCGATCCAATTGTTTTAAAGGTCATGTGGTGCTGTAATTTTTGTTTAATGAGGAGCGACTGCTGTCGATCTCCCTCGTAAAGGATTTTTTAGAGGCGATGATATCTTAAAGCTACTAAAGAAGAAAGGGTAGCAACATCTTCTTTAGCAGTAGTAACAATGTACTGAGCGTCAATTAATGTCATATTTCGTCTCGTTTTTCTCAGAATGAATTGGGTTTACGCTCTAGTTTACCGCGCTAGCCTGCAGAGCCAGAGCAATTGCGTAAAGTAACCAACATCAATCATGACAGTTAATGTGTCAAAAACAATATTCATTGCGCGGTACATAGTTGTGGAGAGGTAGGATTGTTAATAAAAAGTTGATATGGAAATTGTTGACCTGTCAAAATCATAGCCACAGCGATTACGAGTATGCAGGTTACTTGTGTCGAGTCTCGAATTTATGCCAAATTCAACGCCTGACAGCTGTGTCTTCTTCCTGTATGAGCTTCAGGATAAATACATGGGAACCGATCCAATTGTTTTAAAGGTCATGCGGTGCTGTAATTTTTGTTTAATGCGGAGCGACTGCTGTCGAGCTACCTCGTAAAGGATTTTTTAGAGGAGATGATATCTAAGGCTACTAAAGGAGAAAGGGAAGGTAGCAACATCTTCTTCTGCACTAGTAACAACGTAGTGGGATCACAGAATAATAAATTACTACGTACAGAAACTTCATTCCCGAACTGCGTCAAATAAACCAAGAAAATGTGATCCGCGCACGCGAAATCGCGCGTTGATATGAGGTGAGAGAGAGCGTTCGGCTCCCATAATGTACGATTTCCACCAACCGGGCCATGCAGGAGCGCAGCACAGAGCATCGCAGCGCATCCTCGAGCATGCGCGCGTAGTCGACTGCGTCCGCCCGACGGCTTACAATCTGCTGGAAACCGGGCGCATGCGCGCGCGTGTTCGCGTATCCGCTATCACAGTCAATTTCTACCTGCGGTGTGGCCAAGCGGAGCCGACCGGACACGACGACAGCTGAGCGCCGCCGTGAACGTACGCGAGCAGCCGACTGGCTGCCGCGGCATACTCGAGGAGCCGACCGGCTGCCGCGGTATACGCGCGGATCTAACCGAGTTCTAAGCAGTGTAAATTCCATGCAAACATGAAACTTAACTATTGTATAGAAGCCTGAATTTCCTTTAGCACAGTGTGAAATGCGCTCCGGCGCAGCCCGTTTGGTGGAAATCGTACATTAAGCTGTGCCGTCGCACTCTTAATACATATCGGTTCGGTCACTCGGTAACATTCGGTTCGGTTTCTTTTGGGTTCCATGTAGGCATGTTTTCATTACAAAACTGCGGAGTGACACAGGCCTACCCTCTGATTCAGAACGATTCGGTAAGCTATCTCTTTTTCTCTCGTTACAAAAATCGAAGACGGAGCAAGATAACAAACCGAATCAAGATTCTGAATCGGGGGACTGCTTTTTTTTTATTTTTCTTGGTCGCACCTGATTGTAAGCGCAGACGCAGATTCTAACGCAGCATCCTACGTGAGCGATCTAGAAGCGACGTGAAGCGGCGCGGCGCGACGCGAAAACAACAAACAGTCGGCACCTATTGAAGTGGCCTACGTGACCAAACGCACGTGAAGTGCGGTGCGGCGCGGCGCGAAGCGAAGCGAACGTGATCAGTTGGCTTGATATATTCGTGCGAACTGGATGCGGTGCCGTACAGTGCTACTGAATGACGGCGGCGCACGGCGGGGATTTCGCGAGCTCATAGGAAAAAGCCGCCGCTTCCCACCGCATCGCATTGAATTCGCGTGTCACCGCATCGGATCGCTTCGCAATTCGCGTCGCTTTGAACCGCCTACGTAAGACGTCGCGTAAGATGGAGCACACGAATCCAAGTAACAGAGATACAGAGGGATTTCCCTATACCCCTCTGGCTCTCACATACGCACGACGAAACACAGTAAACTGCTTGGTGCCGGACTTTAATGTGAGGGTGGTAGCTAGCCAGGCGGACCGTAAAGATCCTACCACGAAGCAAAGCAGCGGTGCGAGCACGGATCTTTTATCGAGTCGATTCGAGAAATGTATCTATTCTAAACGTCAAATTTGACACAAGATATAGATAAAATGACAACTGTTGTCGTTGTAGCTATATCTTATTTCAAATTTGACGTTTTGAATAGACAAATTTCTCGAATCGACTCGATAAAAAGATCCGTGCTCGCACCGCTGCTGCTACTGGGATTACCAATTTAATGTTGTGTCACTATTTTGTTTTTTGGAACAAAATAAATTAATTAACTTTAGTACTTCCTTGTAAACATTACCTTAAGTACCTATTAGGTCGAGCTGGCAACGTTTTTTTAAATTATCGTGCGAGTTCATAAGAAAAGTTCTCACTTCACAGAACTCCCCAATAAAACACGACATACGACAATTGGGGTACGTTATGACAAAAGTCTCAACGTCGCGTTCATAGGGGCTTGTTACCCTAGAGATTTTTCGGCTTGTAAATTTCCATATTCATAACTATCCTAAATCATTTTACTGTTTCTACTGAAATTGATGATATTGATTTTAAAAGAGTAACCATGGACTTTCCTGCCAGCTTAGGAAATAACAAATTAAAACCGTGAACCTGAACTCGACTTTTCTTAAGCGCCTGTAATGGCGTAAGTGAAATAAAAACAAAAAATGTTTTTGACCTTATTAGCCCCCCTGGGCGGCCAAGTTATTTCGGCCATACTGTAGGGTGGCCGATTCTCAGTACTACACAGCATATTCAAATGCACATTGTCTCGTAGACTATTACATTATATTTCTTACGTGCAGTGAGAACTAATTGTCGAAAGCTTATTGTCTGTGACACACTTACAAGTTAAACACAGCACAAAGCTTCAGTGAGAGGATGTGACTAATTTTATAATTTAACGTGTCTGATAATGCATTACAATGAGGGGTATGAATTTTGTTCTTCATGCTTTATGTATTTTGGTTTCTACTTATTATTTATTTTGTTATTGGATTACATTATGTTTGTACATAATTAAGGCTGTCACACACGTTGTGTATACTATAATATTGTATATTTTCATTGTCTTTGATTGACAGATTGAGGAATGATGTGATAAGATAAAGTTGCGGTTTAAAAATTGATGTAGTGACAAAAATTGAAAGGAGTATACTTAGGTGGTTTGGTCATGTTGAGAGTGAGTGAACGACGATTAACAAAAGGAATTTATAAGGCGGATATTCGAGGAAAAAACGTCGATGTTATTGGTGATGTTCTTCAAAAAGCTCTGGTGCGTAGTATTCTCAACCGACGTGCGTGTATGACAAGATGTATGAAGTGGACGAAGCGAAATAAGTATGGAAGGATCGTAGTATTTGGCGTTCTACAGTTTCTGCCTACCCCCATGGGAAAAAGGCGTGAGTGTATGTATGAATCTGAAGGTATCACACGATTCAGATACAATAACATATGAATACATCAGTATTCACATTCAATAAATTTCTAACATGTGTGGACGGGCTAGAATATAAAACTTCCTCACCGCACGCTGGGAACAGACGCGTGTTGTGAGATTCAACAAAACCCAGCACGCTTGGTGATAGGATTTATACGGTCCGCCTGGCTAGCTACCACCCTCACATTAAAGTCTGGCGCCAAGCAGTTTACTGTGTTCTTTCGTGTGTCTGTGAGAGCCAGAGGAGTATAGGGGAATCCCTCTATATCTCTGTTACTTGGATTCGTCTGCTCCATCTTAGACCCTGTCTGCGCTTACTATCAGGTGTGACTAGGGTCAAGCGCGATCAAGCCAAATAATTAAAAAAAAATTGTATCCGCGGATATTATCTTTACGTATATTATGTTTCTGACAGAATCTGTTGATATTGGGCGGTATCTTCAGATACTTAACGATAAAATGTAACTTATCTGCGCCGTGTGTATTAGTCGATTGATTTCTATCAAGAGCGATATCGTAAGATATGCGTTCAGACACAGATATCTTAAAGTATCTACTATGTTTGACAGCCTTTATTATTTTCAAGAATACGTTCTCACAACAATACTAGGTTAATAGCTTTACCAGTCTATTAGTAGTTATCCTAAAAGAACATAATGCAGTTTTTAACCCCCGACAAAATAAGAGGTTACAAGTTTGGAGCCTGTCTCTCTGGGGCATCGTAGAGCCCAAAAGGGTGAACGGATTTCAATACGGTTTTTGTTTCGAAAGCCGGTTTAATAGACATGGTTCAGCAGAATCGGTTCAGCCGTTTCAATGTGATCAGGCTCTTACAGTTGGTGTAAGGATTTCAGCCAAACAATGGGTATTTATTTCAGTTCAGCTCGTCCGATTGGCTTGAAGTTTCTAACATAATATGCAAACCTAAACTTGGGAGCAAATAAATCGAGCCACTTCTATTTTTCACATAAGTATAGTTGTTATTATTTTTGGTATTATGGAACAGATCAATTCTAAACATATATCGCCTAAAAGGTGAGGTTAGTTTTTTGTATTTTGAATAATATAATCCATGAAACCAAAACTAATAACCAGGACACGTAAAAAAAGGAGTGACTCGATTTCTTTGCTCCCAAGTGTAGTTACAATACAATATCAAGGTACCATTTGAGCTGATATTATTGAAGGTTTGGATCGGAAGGTTGTTAACACTACTTACTTTGAAAGAGCTGAAAATCAGGCAGACCCATCGATTTTGCCTCGTGACTTATAATTTTGACAATTTGATCTGGTAACTTTATACTCTTCGTATTTGAGCTCGTATAACTCGTTATGGAGATCCCTTTCTCACCGCATTAAAGGTAATCGCTAATAAGGATCGACTGCCACATTACAATATCGAAGGTGTTTTTAAACAGTAATTCCAATGTTAATATCATTTTTGATGTTTTTTCTACTGTCTAAGAGAACTTAGTGGGTTATAAGCCAATGGTGCTATGATGCCCTTTTACACAGGGGCTCTTAATGTCATATGGTATTCTATTGTGTGGAACAGAGTATTCAAGAAGACCACGAAGCTATCTGCTGGTCCATAATTCTATGTACTGTTTGCGATCCATTATAGTCCTCTTGAATAGCAGTGATAGCCTAGCGGTTGAACGCTTGCCTTTCATGCAAGAGGATCTGCGTTCAAACATGGCCCGCACCTCTGTATTTTCAAGTTCAAGTGCGGATCCCAATTTGATTATTACTTGTGTTAACGGTGAAGGAAAACATCGCAAGGAAACGTTCACACCTGAGACGGCTCCATAAAGTTCTCGATCGTTTGTGTAGTCCGCCAACCCGCACCAGGGCAGCGTGGTGGACTAAGGCCTAAACCTTTATCATTCTGAAAAGAGCCAGCACATCAAGCTGCCCGAAACTGTCAAATTTTCCCAATCAACCTTGAACCTAATGCTTTTGCGATAAAGATAAAAATCTTTTAAAGAAATTTGATAGATTGTAGTAGCTTTATGTGCTGTGCCTGTAGACAAATGGCAATCGATGATCGCCAGAGAATAGATACGCGAATTAAATATTAGGAAATGACATAACAGATCGCTTGAGCGGTCGAAAACTTATATCAATCCAGTACATCTCATTGTCGTTTCTATTCTCTAGCGATTGCCATTTGTCTACAGGCACTGGCATCGTAACAGTCCTCTTTAGGATGGTTAAAATAAAACACACTCATTTGTTTAACTTAAAATGTATTTAACTTATTAAGTCTTAACATAGAACTATATTATGGTATCACTAGAGAGGATTAAGATCTCGATTTGGGGCCAGGCGCAGGCGCGGGTCCTTCCTCGGTTTCCTTGTACCAGTCCTCGCTGTAAACATAAAGATAAGAATTAGATTTTGTTTTAGAAAAAGTTACAATAATAGATTGCCAGTTTGGTCTTGTGGTCGCAAGCGCTACTGCTGAGCGTGAGGTCCTAGGTTTGATCCCCAGGTCGGGCAAAGTATTATTGGGTTTTTCTGTGTTAAATTTCTCGGTAGCAGTGCGGAGTCTGGATTTGTGCCCGGTTGATGGCAATAGGCTCGCCCTCTATTACATGGGATGGCGAAATGAGGGTGTACTATATACCTCTACCCGACTCTTTGAAGAATACAGGCGTGAAGTTACGTTACTATGATTAAAAATGTGATTTTGATTATTAAATCGTAAATTGTATTTTTTTATTTCGTCGTGTTTCTCTATGTTGTATCTTCATTAATTTCCAGACTGCTAACTTAAAAAGTGCTGTAATTTGTAAGTACCTAGCTACGGTGTAGTGATTCCATCAACATAACCATAAAATTAAAATGCTGTTCAGCATGAACAACACAACATTCGTGCCATGAATTGATAGAATTGCTTCCAAGAATCTAAATTCAAGGCACTAGCATGAATTAGAAATGCTTTAGACCAATCTTCTCTTGTGTCAGCATGAGGTATAACAAGAATAGCTCATGCCGTGGTAAAATAATTAGCCAGTCAGCAAGGTTGGTAGCGGGGCTGACTGCCCAGGGTGCGCCGGACGTACTTAAGTATCGTCACTAGAGGAAGTCCTTTGAATGTACCATCATAAAACCAATCAGGGCATTTCAACTCACCATCCGCGCACGTTCTCAGGCGCGTCACACCTCTCGGTCTCCTCGTTGTAGACCTCTCCAGCTTGGCATCCAAGGTCGCGGGGCTCCACACCGTTCAGGCACACGTAGAACCGTTGGCAGTCGTTGGGGTGGGGGAACTTGGGGTGAGCGACGATCTGACCTTGAGCATCAACTTTCGGGGACTCGGGGCACGAAAAACCGTCCTTGGTTTTCTCTGAAATAGATATGGAATTGGTTAAAACTTGTGATATATCTAGTTTAAAGGATTTCAGGTGTACATTTCTAATATTATTAATAAATCTAAATATGTCGATTTAGTTCGCCCATTGAAACTAGATGGCGTTGTAGTCATTTCTGAATCACGATATGGTTTCGTTACATCTACATTGTTCATAATGTTGTTTTACGAAGTCGTGGACACAGCTGGTTAATGAATAAATCTATAATGTATATCATTAAATAAATTGAATTAAGAATAACATAAAACGTTACAAGTGCTTTCGTAAATTATTGTCTGGGTTTGACGTTTAATCTTAGTATGGAACGGAAGGTGATCTAATAACGATAATTTAACTCAGTCTATTCATCAAGTAATAATTACAAAAACAAGAAATACTCACTCTCTTGAGCCTGGCATCCTTGTCTGCCAGCGGAATCGGGCCACACGCAGGTTCCAGAGTACTCGTCGAAGTGGAGTCCAGCGGTACACTTGACTTCAGTGGACTCGCCTTCAATGCAGTTGAAGAAGATGTTGCAGACGGAGGGGTCGGGGTGGGCGAAGAAACCGTTGCGGCGGGGGCACTGAGTGTTGGGCTTGGCGGGTTCTGCAAAAAGGAGGAAGATGAGTATGTTGCAAGCATGAATAGAAATTGTGGTGTTGGTTTGATGTTGATAAGGTTTCCCTACGTCCGTATTTGTCTGGACCTTTTATTTATGACACAGATATTTAAAAAAAAAATTATTCAATAAAAATAGTAATTTCGGCAATTTGCCCAAAATTTTTAAATTTCGATATTGTATGCCTAGTTATAGATGAGCCGAGAAAAAAGTAAAACGTGTTGAATATAAAATAAATAGACAATTAAAAACGTATGTTTCCAGAAAGATTTGTAAATGAATTTCGGTAATAGATTTGCTAGTCCAAACGTTAGAAACGAACCGGTAAGAAGTTCTTAGGTCCTTATTATTAAACGACTTTAAACATGGCGGCCATTTTTTAATGATGCGATATCATGAAATGACTTCTTCCGCTCTGGGCGGAGCGGAAGGGAGTGTACTCTTACTGAGTAAGACCCATCCGTGTTCCTCCTAATGCCGTTTGCGTTCCAGGGCCGCGGTAACTCTTTCGAACAAATTCCGCAACCCTGGCAGAAACATGGCGGCCTAGGAGTAGCATCACAAATGGAGCTATCAAAATGAAAAACATCATCTGAATTTATACATTAGACAAAAAAAAAAACGAAATCAGCATCCCAAATAATATCAAAATTAAATTAAAGAGGCAGCTGTAAAATAGGACCAAGAAGAAGAAGAAATGTACTTGCAAAATACTAACATAAAAAATGGCCACCAATCCAAAACTTATGCAAAGATCATAAAAAATCCTGCAGCATACCAAATGAATTGTGTAAACAATCTTAAAATACAGCAATAGCATTTCGAGTGACCTATTGCATTTTTATACATCGGTCCATAAATCATAGAGTTGCACATCAAAAGCATTAATTAAGATGTAGACAGGTTGCATAAAACCATCCAATGCAAACTACTTTTTGAAATTCGAATAATTTAAAAACTTGAAATGTCACTTTTGTCTAGAAATGTAAGGAGTTTGGTTGGTCCGGCACTGAGCATAAAGTCAGAGGCCTTGAGTATAGATGGTCATTTATCCTAGGAAACGACAATTGCATTACGCAGATCAGGAAGTCAATTGGTTTTGGTGTCTTTCACTCAGTTATATCAACAGTTCTACCGTTTGCGGCTATTTTTATTAATTAATTATTTACGCCTGTAATTTGCCTTAGTTCCGGCTAATGATAAATGTTTAGGTTTTTTACTTTTAACTTTATCAGTCGATATTATTTTAAATGTATAAGGTAACTTTTTAGAAAAGTTTCGTTATTGTCATTTAAGCAATTTTCTGTGTCTTAATAATCTTCTTGCCAAACTTTATAAACTAATATAACATGACACATGTATTCCCCGAAGTGTTGGGCAACGGTGTCCTTCATAAGTCCCATGTAATAGGGAGCGACCCTATTGCCGTCAACCGGGCACAAATTCAGACTCCGTACTGAGAAATTCCAGACAGAAAACCCCAATAACACTTTGCCCAACCTGGGGATTGAACCCAGGACCTCAAGCTCAGCAGTCACGCTTGCGACCACTAGACTAAGAGGCAGTCATAAATTAAGTTCTTAGAAAAGCTTTGCGTCCTTGATTTACACTAAACTTTCCTTGGCACATCGTTCTTGTCTTACTTATTTTATGACTTATCCAAAGGTCAAAAACATCGTTCTTCTCCATCAAAAACATTAAATACACTAAGACACTGTCGGAATTACTCAACATCCAAGTCACGAACTAACAAGTTGTTGCATTCCTCACATTCATACCCATGCTCCTATGTTCCATAACTCCACAACACATTCCAATGTAAATGGTATTTCACGTGGGCTATCGGTAGAAACATATACATTTTCTAAATGATTGTAAAAATTAACGGTCATCTTTAAATTATGTTCCTGTTATTAATTTGTATATGCGACCCGTGGATCAGTCTTCCAAGCGTCGTAATATCTGATAAAGGCTTGATGCTACATAATTGTGAGATTTAAATATTACTGCTACATCATTCTAAATGTTCTAATAACAAATTTGTCTTGACTAGAAATGGCAAACGGATAAATACTAAATATTAAATACTCGATAATCGTGGTGGCGTCTTGCATCGAGTCGTTGAGCTCCCTAAAATAAGGTTGAGCTACATGAGGGCTGACGCATTCGTGCTGTCAGTTGCGCTAGGTCAACTCAAACCTGTTATGGCTCTTTCCTCAAAAAGCCATTCCAGACGTTACCCTACATTATTATACTCGCTTAGTTTTATAACACAATGTCTAGTCTTCAAAATAGACCTTGACCTCTGAGTGTTTCGGTTTTTCTTCTCAGAGCTAGTCACATAAGAAATGCGCGCGACATCTAGTCTTAAAAAAACATTACATTGACTTGTAAAATGTCTATAACAGATATACTTATTTACAGAAATAAAATTTTATTAATCAATAAGGAGTTATTAAATACTCGTTTTTATTATATTTTGTTTATGAGTATTTACTTGACATCACTACATAGTATAAAGCAAAGTCGCTTCCCGCTGTCTGTCTGTCCCTATGTATGCTTAGATCTTTAAACTACGCAACGGATTTTGATACGTTTTTTTTTAATAGACAGAGTAATTCAAGAGGAAGGTTTATATGTATAATACATGCATATTATAGTAGAGAAAAACGCAAAATACGCGATAAACGACATCCACGCGAAGCCGCTGGCGACCTCTAGTTTAGTATAAATATCCGAGTAGAACCCATCTCTAGCCACGATCTTAATTAGTTTATGTTGACGATTTCTCTGATCATTTAATCTAAAAATCTACAGAACTTTTTTGAATATTTCCATACAAGTGTTCCAACCCGGAGCTACAAAACCATTTCAAATACGCACATATGAATGTCTAAAATTGTCTACCAGTTGGCCTAGAAAGTCAGTCGCGTGTCGCCACGACCTAGTCGGTCAAAGGTAGACAGGATACCTTCACTTCATGAGAATTGTCGCAAGACTTAGTGACCTCAGAGTGACATTTGATCTAACTATACAGTGGGACAGGACATTAAGAGTTAATGTTTTTTCCTCATGTGACTTAAGTATTGGCTTCCGAGAATAGTTTAATTGATACCAGAAGTTCTGTTGCGATATCAGATTCTTTGAATTACTTTCAGTTTTTATTACCACTTCTCTGCAGTAGCAGGTATATTTACGTCATGGAATATAGTTTTAATGTGTCAAAAGATATCAAATATTCAATGTCGATAGTGTTTTTCCATTGATGAATTAATTTTGGATTCAATATACAGGTTGTCCCGAAACTCAACATCAAGCAGCCGCAAAAAATAGGGAAGAATAAAAAGAAAACCTTTAAGTTAATCGTTTTACAGTTTTAACGTTCCCACGAATAAAGAAATTCCTAATAAATCTATCTATAAAACGGGAATAAAGAATCTGAACATGCAACTGCGCTGTCATTTGTTCCGGGCTTGACGATGAGTTTTAGGACAACCTGATTTTTTGCTGTTTTTCCCTTAGTCCCATTACTAGTTTTTATGACCTTTCTTCCCCTAGATTTGCTGCTGGTTTAGAGCTGTGTTATCATCGCAAAGTAAGTAGGTAAGGATCTGATACACCGTTCTTCTCTGAGTACTGTTTATCAGCCTTCGGAGTGGTTTCAAGAAGGAGTCGCTCTTCAAAAAATATCAACCTCTAGAAACGATACAATAAATAATTTAGATAACTTACGCAGCTCAGTCCTGTCTCCACAGTCTACATTGAAGGGCTGGTCGCACTTGTTGATCTTCCTGATGGTGGGGTCGAACACCAGTCCATCGGGGCACAGCTTGGTGGTAGCTACGCCATCGACGCACTCGTAGAATTTGTCACATTGCACAGAGTCCTCGTACTGGCCGTCCTTGTTTGGACATTTGAATTGGGCACCTGGAGAAGAAAATTGAAATTACAATACAATTCAATGCAATGCAATACAATGGCATGCAATACAATCCAATGCAATGGAATGCAATGCAATGCAATACAATACAATACAAATACTCTTTTTTCTGCAGACAACCTTTGTAAGGACAATATTGGCAAGTAAAAAGAAAGGGGTAGTGTGCAGTGCAGATTAATGGTTTTTCTTTAAAACATTTTTAGTAATTTAGTTCTATCGATATTCCATGTGGAAGTAGTATTGGCAGATACTATGAAACTATTGTGAATTATATCCTTCATAATTTCATCAAAATTGCATTGAAGAAACGTGCCCTAATTAACACTAAACGCAACACTTAAAAATAGTTGACCCAGAACAATTAAAAACTACTACGTCCATCACTATTTATATACTTTACTTCGTGGCAATTAATTTAAGTCATTATGTCTAATTACATTAGTTACAGAATCGTTCGCCCGTAACAGTTCCAGTTCAGCAGGTTTGCCCAAAAATCGGACCGGTTTAATCAGTGAAAGCCAATTTAGGTAAAGAAGCAAGTTTTTCCTTCGCTCTCAGAAACAGATCGAGTTTTTATTGCATAAGTATGTACGTTATATAAGAGGTGACACACATTCGACTGTTCTCGACACTAGCCCGATATGTTACGGATAGTGTTGTGATTGTTTTCTTGCTCGAGTTGTGCAAATCTTTTTATCGAAGCTACTCGAGTGTGTCAAGACTTTCATTGTTATGATGATAGGTGCTACTTCGTTGGGTTTGATGTGATGAAATGATTGTTAGGGCTGATTTTTCAATCGTCTGATAACTTTTATCGGAGGAAAAAATATGGCGGTTTGACAGTATTGAAAATATGTCAAATCGCCATATTTAATATTTCGATAAAAAATATCTGGCACTTGAAAAATCAGGCCATATTTAAATATGACGACGTCGTAAATTAACCGGTATCGTCCCGCGCGACGACCCGGATCGTCAGTGCCATTGTTTATCTATTGTGTCTATAATTACAGCACTACACAGGTTAATATTGTTGGGGTGACATGTTTTTGGAATTGATGGACTTATAAATATATATTTCTGAAAATCAATTTGATATTTCAAACTATCGATGAGTTGCGAAAGAATAATGATGCTTAAAAGATGGTCAACTTGTCTCATCACTAGTAGAATATTTAGATTGACATTTCCAGAATAGCGGTTTTTTTGCAATTTAAATCAACTCAAATGGTCAAGGCCGAATTAAATTACCATAAGTAGTAGTTTTTCAACGTATTATTGATAAATCTTCATGTTTTTTAGTCATAATTAATGTAGATTTATAAATATGGATTATACCGATCGAAATTTGTGTTTTAAAATATATGTATATTTTACTTTTATAAAGACCTTAGTTTATTAATGAGTTAATAATAGATTCTCTAGGTTTTCGAATCGATAAAAATGATATTGATGAATAAATAAAATTAATCTTGATTAAGTAAATACGACAAATTTTGACCTTATTAATATTAAGTAGGTGGATAGATACTATTATTTCTCATGAACTTCCAGGATATATATATCAATCTTTTCATTGCCAATATTGTAATCAATTGAGTGTTTGGGCATGTGAACATTTTTGTCTGTAAACGCACACACGATACAGGAAAAATAAAAGAGTGGGGAAAAGTTTAAAAAAAAATTGATTCATTTCCAGTCAAAGAAGACTTAGTGCAATTGTTTCGTTTTTAATCGCCAACAAGTCGAGAAATTTGCACGGTTCCAAAAATATTGTTCTATTAAGAAGAGCCGGCAAGAAACTCTATGGATACCTACTCTTTTAAAATAGTCAACAATCTAGTAGTTTACAATGTTGTGACAAAACTTATGTGAGAACAATGTAGGTTGCTGAGTGAGATATCGGTATTTGCATGATGAAAGTACCGAGAGAAGTGTGTCACTAAGTGACCTGCGTGGTAGATATTATAAAACAGCCTCACACGACCCGGAGATCATGTAACATGTACAACGCAATGTAAGTAATTGCATTCAAATAACTCGTAAGTAAAGAAGCTAGATCTTACTGATCAATGTGCTGGTGTAATAAGTTATGATTTAACAGAGAAATAGTTTGAAATGCTTAGTAAGGTGAGTCCTGAGGAGTTTTCTACAAAACGTTACGATACAAATAATATCAAGTATTTACAAAAAACAAAACATGGATAATCTAGCTATTTTATGGTTTGTGGTGATGTCGTTTACATTTTTTCGATAGCAGTTCTCCTTACGGCTACAATTTACGCTATGTCAGGAGTCATCTTTCATTCAATAGGGTATAATCCCCTTACTTATAAACGCTACATTAACAAGCTTATTATACTGATGTTATACGTGGTATAACTTTGTTCAGCGTTTATTAGTAAAATAGTAAGAATCGTTATAATTAGAGCATAATTATTTAGTAACTTCTATTCTCGTATTCTTACTAGAATTATTTTTCTTATCGTTTTCCATAATGTACTTCTACATGATGACATACATTACTTAAGATACTTAATTTATATAGATTTCTTAATTTTCTTTAATTTGTTATTAAGAAATCAGATAAACAACCAACAGATTAACTAACAATTTCAAGATTAAAATTAACTGGCTTTATCAATGTTTTGATTGATTGATTTTTATATTTATTTGCCAACAATGTAGGTACAGTAGATATTTTACTATAGGATTATATACAATAAATTGGGGATATTGCTGTTAGATAGTGCTGATAGCACATTCCAGTACAACTAAGTAACCCTAACCCCAATAAACTTTACACAAACCTTTACCCAACAATACCACGTCCTGTCTATCAATACATCAACAAAAGCTCGCAGCATAATGTAACACATGATTATCGAGGGGTACCCGAACCGGCGCGCGCGCATGACGCAACAAGTGAAAGTGAGTCGCGACTTACGACACCAGTGCATCGCGCTGATGCAGCAAGGGTCGAGATCACACTGACCTATGATGATACCATTCTACAGGATGTGTTACGTGATTGATAAGTGTTAGAGAATATAATTATAGAAACACCTAATGTTGCTGAAGAAGAATTCGATACACTTGGAGTTAATTGAAAATTAGATCGATTGATTAGATTAGAAACTGAATTTCATACACTTGTAGAAAGGGAACATAATGATTAAGATAGAAGATATGCATTAATCATAAGTATTTTATAGACTATTTAAATAGTTTTGTTAATTTTATTTGAGTCGTAATGAATAATTTATAAAATACTTTTTATTTGAATAAGCTATCATTCTTAGTTTCCGAGATATTAAGGTTAATGTTGGTTACTCGGATTCATTACTACCGAGTGTAATTGAGAGCTGTTAGCAAGTGATTTTACTTTAAGTTCACTATCTGAAGAGTTTTAATAGTGACAACTTGCACGTGCCTTTAGTGATTTATGATAAATTTTCATGAGAATAGATTTAGTCGGTATTCGCTTTAATTAACGTATTGATACGCGAAGCAAATAAAGTTCTATTATCTACATCACATAATCCATCAAATCCTCAATCTTCTCCAAAGTCCACCACACTAATCTGGTGTGGGTTGGCTGACTACACACACCATCGAAAACTTTTTTAAGCATCCTCAGTTGTCCTTTAGAGTTAACGCAAGTGATACTCAAATTCTGATCCACTAATGAATTCGAAAAGTGAGAGGTACATGCCAGGATTGAACTCAGACCCTTCTACATAGAAGGCAAGCATTAAACCACTAGGTCATCACTGTTTCTAATCAACTAAATACGAAAAATCAACATTAATCTGCATTAAAACAAGGACCCATCGAAGTAATGTTCGTCTCAATAATTAATTATCAAATCTGCCGAAGATACGAAAGTTTTTCAAGGAAAAAAAACATCTTAAACAGGTCCAGACTACAAGATATTCTGAGACCTAACCCTGAATATAAATGAATTGTTATCCAATAAAAAAAAGCGAAATATATTTAAAACACGGACGTATTTCTGAATCACGTTTTCGTCAGGTAGTGACAGGCATACGAAAATAACTATATACTTATAAGTAATATATTACTTGTGTAAAGACATTCCAGCAAACGGGTTTGACTTTTATTTGCTCACTGGCTTTACAAGCAATTCCATTAGTTATTATCTTTGCTTTTCTGAGTAAATTACATACTCTGGAAATAGATACTTACCTATAGTACTTAAAAATGTAGACATTCTACATAGCAATAACTTTTATGTCTCGCAAAATATTAAGCAAAATTCAAAGACAACTTTAGAAGGTTGAGGTCCTGGGTTCGATCCCCAGGTCGGGCAAAGTGTTGTAAGGTTTTTCCGTGTGAAATTTCTCAGTAGCAGCCCGGAGTCCGGATTTGGGCCCAGTGAATAAGCTTGCCCCCTATTACATGGGTCTTAAACTTAACAACGAAGTGAAATTGTACTCTACACCTCTGCCCAGCGTGCAGCGCTTCGGGGAATAGATAATTTCTAAACGTGTAGCAGCTATTTGCGCGAAATTACGGTTAATTACTCATATTTCACTAAGTGACGAAAGAACAATTTACATACAAGACTTATCTTTTGTAAAAATCAGCATTAATTTTAACACTTTTTAGTATCATTACATTAACATGTCAGAGTCTTAACTTTGACATGTATACATTGACATGTTATGTTTATTGTCGTAATAGTCTATTACGACAATAAAACAATGTTAATTAGAAATAATCTAATACAATGTTAATTAGAATAATCTATTACGACAATAAAACAATGTTAATTAGAAATAATGCTAATTGTAGTTATAATTTCACTAACTATTATTAATTATGTACATTTGCTTTACTTTTTAAGTTTTCACGATTGAAGTACACTCGAGAGCAATGAATCCGGGTCACCAATATAAACCTCAATATCTCGGAAACTAGGATGCTAGCTTATTCAAATAAAAAGAATTTAAAAGACTTTTCAAGAAGATTCATTATGTTTATTTGATATTTCCAAGTTTCCGAGCAAAGCAAGCGAACGATACGCAAAGTTCATGGTTTTCGGATGTGAAGTGACTAACCAGTTATGCTGTATATTGCAAACAATTGTACAAAGTACTAACCGATAACTGTCAATACCACTAAAGCTCCAACACAAACTATTATTGTAACATAAATATCTATACTCTCTCCGCAACATTTATTACAAAACTCAACAATATTTGCGTAAATTTTAATATCAACGATGTCAACACCGCACCATGCAATACTTTGTAGAAATTTCGCATGAACTTATTTTTACTTGGCGAGTAAAAAATGTTCAAAACAAGTGAATGTCAATGTCGTGTTGCAAAAAACCATTCGACGGTAAAAGGAAACGCGATTTCTGTTTATTTTTATTCATTCTTTTGTTATTATTTTAAGTTTTTTTTGTTATAATAAGTGAAATCAACTTTCTTGAGTACATTGTTCTGTAGTGAGTTGGGCGGTTTAGCTTTAGAAATTTACGATAAATGAGGCATTCTATTTATCGCACCAATTTAAAGATCGCCAATTTAAAGAGCACCAATTTAAACATCACCAATTTAAAGAGCACCAATTTAAAGTGCACCAATTCGAATGAAATCCATTTATTTGACAAAATGTAGGTTTAACTGTATGAGCTTAAATCTATAACGGCCCCATTACATTCTACCATTACATATGATGTGCAAATATTTAATTGTAACCTGCCATATATTATTGTTTTAATTATATTAAAAATAAAAATACTATTGGCGTGATTCGAATTGGTGCGCTAAATGGAGCGTCTTAGATAAATATATGGAAATAAGTAACTTAATTACTATTTAATTTTGATTGGTTTAGTTTACTCCATTTGCTCAGCGTGCTATGGAGAGAGCGAAGAGATGTTCGGGGCTTCTCTGGTGGATAGAATTCGCAATGAAGTCATTCGCCAGAGAACTAAAGTCACCGACATAGCGCGTAGAATTAGCACGCTGAAGTGGAAGTGGGCCGGCCATGTCTGCAGACGAACAGATGGTAGATGGAGCAGACACGTGTTAGAGTGGAGACCGCGTTTGGGCAAACGTAGTGTAGGACGCCCTGCGGCACGATGGAACGACGATTTGAAAAAGGTGGCTGGCAGCGGATGGATGCGGGCTGCCCAAAACCGGGATGGTTGGCGATCTTTGGGGGAGGCCTACGTTCAGCAGTGGACGGCAATAGGCTGATATGATGATGATGATGACTCCATTTGTGGGTAGCAATAAATCTTTATTAATATTGTCAAACTTAAAAATGTACGACAGATTAAAAGTCATCTTTTCTAATTCAAATGTTAACTTCTATTATTGTTAATAACTATTTCAATTACGGAATTTGCAACATGTTCTATTGGTCCAAGGTCTTTCAAAACTGCCCTCATTTTAATAAGGAGAAATAACAATTACTAACGACCTATTAAACCTGATTGCATCGTAGAGTCCATTACACATGGCCGGCTTACTAATTGCTGCGCATACTTTATGAATGCAAGGCGAGCCAACGGAATTCAAGTTGGCAATTGAACCTGAAATTACGTGATAGGAATGTATAGTATTGATGGGTATATATAGGTTGTCCCGAAACTGAACGTCAAATCGGGAACAAATGATATGATGATGAGTTTAGGATTCTTCAAAAATTTTTTTTAATGATTTTCGAGTTTTAGTGTTACCATGAATAAAATGTTGCCTCATAAATCTAAGTATTAAATGTGTTTTTTTTTTTAAATATACATTTTTTGTTGTGTACCTTCCTAAACTACCCTATCATTTGTTCCCGGCTTCACGTTGAGTTTCAGTACATCTTGTGTATGTATTTTTTATTAATTTTGCTTGAGTAGTAATAAATAGTCTATAAAATACTTTTTATTTAAACAAGCTATCATTCTTAGTTTCCGAGATATTAGAGTTTATGTTGGTGACCCGGATTCACTGCTCCCAAATGTAGTTCGGTTTTTCGGGTTCAGCACATAAGGGTTTTAAATTCCGAAAAGATTTTATCAATACGTTTTTTATGTTACTAATTCATGTATGAAGGTTTAAGATTGTTTACATAATAAATTAATTTAAGATTTAACCAACCCATCATTAACAGTTGAATCTTGAATTATTAGTAGTAGAATCCTAAAATATTGAGAAGTAAATCTACCCCATGGCCCTTAAACCCAGTTGCCACTGGCCTTAGGGGAACACCTTTAAGTAGCTTCACTGGATTATCAAAACTGGGAACTACATTGAGGCCCGTATTAATAAACAGCTCTCCTTTGAGAGATCCCTCTGAAGTTTAGTTTTAAAACGATTTGATAAGTATTAAAAAAAGTTGTCTTATGTATGGATTTCTTTTATGGTAGCTACTGTTGGAAGATCTCTTAAACCAAAGCTGTCTATTAACATCGGCCTTAGAATCCTTGATGAAGGATAACATGACGTCATCAGTTTGTGTACTGTAATGTCATCATTGACTATCTCAAGTTCAACTTTAACTAATGTATATAACAAGTACATTGTTTCAGTATCAATAAATTTCTCAACATATTTGACACGCATATAACACCAGTTACAAACAATTACAAAATATATATTTTGAAACGAAATTTCGACATATACATATATTTGGATCACTTTATTCGAAACTGACTTTATGCTGTCAATTTGATATTTAATTTGTCTTAAAGTTTATTCATTGGTGCATAAAATGGATCGGTTTGTCAAGTATTTTTAGTATCAATAAATCAATCATTTCGTAAAATGTTAAACGAAGTTATTGTTGAAAGGCTAATTACTTTTAAAATTGCAAGAATTTGTGACGTCGTAATTATTTCTATACTGTCAAATAACATGACATAATGTAAATGGTATTTTACTGCTCGATGTCTCAGTTTTTTTTCAGGGAGAGCAATAGTCCTGAAATCAGCTTGAATTTTACTCAGCTAAGATGAAAGCTAAAGGCTTATTCTATGAGAACTTTGTACACAAATATATTTCTTAGTGAGCTGATAAGCTGATATACAGGTTGTCTTGAAACTCAACGTCAAACCGGGAACAAATTTTAATGATAAGGCAGTTTATGATTATTCAGTTTTTTAAGTATAATGGTCTTGTAATTTCAAAGTTACCATGAATGTTGATGACGAATAAAATTGTAACTCATAAAACTAAATAAGAAAAACGTAATAAAATAAAATAAAAAAATTTACGTTTTTTAAGCTGCCATATCAATTGTTCCCGGGTTGACGTTGAGTTTTGCGACACCCATAGAAGAGTATTTTTTATTGTATCTACTATAATAATAGTAAGTAATAACCTGACAGTGTTTCTTTATAAGGATATCATTATAACGTGAGCACATATACAATGTGGTACTTTTAATATAACTTTAAATTTACTCAGATACTCAATTCTTTTTCAGAAAAGTATGTCATATTTTCGTGACAAGTTTACAGTAAGTATAACATGCATACAATTAATCGGGTCAACAGTTCGTTGTATAATATTTTCGCAATAGTTACATAGCTTTACTTCGTATTGTTACGTGGTAGATAACAAGGGACCCTAATTGCGTTAAGTAATTTGAAACTGTTTTTATGCCAATATTGTAAAGATATTTACGTTTGTATATCAACTGAATTGCACTTAAAGTATGGTTGTTTAAAGCCTGATCGTTTAATATATAATAAGGAATATAATATATATTTTAAATGTATTAATACCAAAGTATTATTAAAACGGTACTAGTTCATTTAAAAATACAAGTAAGATAATATAAATTAGTAAAAATAAGGTGCGCGCGTTGATGTCTTTTGTATTGATCGGTAACGAAATCTTTTAACTAAACTTTTTAGTACAAATATCCACTACGTGGCTGTCTTGGGTTGTGTAACCAGTCAAAGTATATAGGTTGTACACTTTTACATTATATATGCACATAACACTTATATATTTATCACAGAATTAATTAATGAATAACCCATAAAGGCTACACCTCATTTGACATTTAAAATGAAATTTAATGAAGCTTTCAAAGCCGATTAAGCTTTATTAACATAAATTATCTTTTTTTCTTCCACAAGGAATATTTTTAAACTTAACATATTATCACAAAGTATTTAAAACTTATATCGTATATACTTACTCGCTAGCGCGGTGACCGCTGTTAGTACGATGAACACTTTCATGATGGCTTTTGATTACAAAAATTACAATTATAAAAAAAGTTTTAATGACTAGATTGTGGTCCGACCCTTGTGGCGACCCTGGCGAGACTGACGAACACAGGCGTCGCGCGCGCCTTTTCTTCGCCTGCGCACGCGCATGGAACCGGTAACACTTAGGCGTGATTTAACAAATTCTTCTATTAGTGAAACAATAATAATTTGTTATAGCATTACGCGGTTGCATAGCCCCATCATCAGCTGATTATGTTAACTTAGATTCTAATGAGATCCCAGGAATCTGAGGTATTACAAATCGATGGTGCAACCGGCTCAAGCTTCGCATGTTGGAAAAGTTTTCTCACTTGCTCACGCGCAGGCAGCTAAGTGTCCTTGAAAATAAAATACTTGTTACTTTTTCGTTCCGTATAAAGTTTCCAAAAAATCTCCGAAAGAGCATTTAAACATACAAAATGGTAAAAAGGACTGTTTCCATGTTTAAATTCAAGGTCTCGAGCAGATTTTTAATAAATTAATCAGACAGAGTTTATTAAGTATTCAAACGGCTTGCAGTTCTACGCTGATGAATTAAATTAATAGGCAGACTAATTTTAATGTCAACACAGAGATACGTGGCTATTGCGTTACATCTTGCATCTCAGTCCTGAAATTGTTATTTTTAAAAACAGTACTTTTTCATCCATACATGCATAATCTTACGCCTTTTTCCATGTGGATACGCATAAACTATAATCCAAATTACTTATATACTTTTTTTAGTTAATAAATTGAGATAGAGAATGTTTTAACTGGCTTTCGTTGGGCGCCCGGGCGGCTGGATCAAAGGCCTAATACAGAAAATGGTACTTCTGGTCACGGCGCGTATTGTTACGAAGTTCCTCTCTCTGAGGCCTTGACCACCGGCAGCTTGGACCATGTTCCCGATGCCGATTGCTTGCCTCGGTTACACATCGAGACTCCTCCGTGTCTCGGGAAGCAGATTAAACCGTCGGTCCCAAGTGACCTATGACAGTCGTTACGGGTAGTCAGAAGCCCGAAAATCTGAAAACCGATCTAATCTTACGATATCGGCATTGCCCATATCGGGTTGCGAAGGAATGATTTCAGTCGCTCCGTGTAAAATACTGGTATTCAGCCGCATCTGGTTAGACCGGGAGCTGACCACAACATAGTCGAAAAAAGCGAGGAGGAAGAGATGCATTAAACGAGCCTCCACGAGAGACGATACTTAAAGTACATCTGACGAACCCTGGGTAGTCCCACGACCAACCTTGCTCACCACGGCGCCGCCGTGAGCTATTCTCGTATGCTCGAGCTGAGACGAGAGAAAAAGTTAGATTATACATAACTCACACCTGGGGGTCTACTACCTAAGCACGAAGTCCGTGGTTTCGGCCTAAGTTACGAGCGTTTCCTACTCTCTATCACCTACGGACATACGATTATTTCGGGGCCCGAACTAAGAATGAATGACAACACGATTTGAGAGTTGTCCCTATGATGTGTTTTTGCCCGTCCGAAAAGTTGAACTTGACATTTGTTTTGTTCACTCCTACGTTTCGGGCCTTTCGGACAGGCGACTAACTTCGTTGACGGACTTAGGAAGTAGGCGCCCTATATTCCCCGAAGGATTGGCAGAGGTGTATAGTACACCCACATTTCGCCGTAATGTTTACGTCCCATGTAATAGGGGGCGAGCCTATTCCCAAAGTTAGATAAATCTACTTTTATGTCTATTTGTTGGGTATCTATGTAATATTTGTTGGGTGTAGTGACTCAGCCTTTGTTCATTGCTTTATTGTCTGTTATGCGTAATCGTGGTTTTCGAATCCATATAATATTTATAGGTATTTCCTAACTATTACGTTGTATACAAGTGTATATGTTACCGGCAATGTGTACAATGCAGGTATTCTATACAATGCCTAGGCAATGTATAGAATGCCTGGGGCCTCCAGGCAATGTATGAAATATTATGAATATTATTGTCCATTACATACTTTGCCTAGGTAATGTATACATTTCCTAGGGATTGTATAAAATACCTGCTGGTCCACCGGCAATGTGTGAAGTAAATTGTTTTGTAATTGATTTGGTCATTCATTTGGGGCACCCCGACACGGTTAGGTTAGGTTCGAAGGGGATGACTAGCGGCTAGAGTGAGCGAGCAAAGCGAGCGAACGAAGCCCCCGTCATTCCCTTCGTGTTAGGTTACTTTAAACCCTGCAGACAGAAATAGTAGCCCCGCCCAGCGGGGCTCCGTCGACTCTCCTTTGGAAACCCAAACAACCTTCCAAACATCCTCTTAAGTTTTTCATTTGTTTTATTGTGCCTCGCGTGGAGTTTACTGCCTGCTCGCACGTCTTCCCCTTCGCCGCTCTCGTCTTTTTCACACATTACCGGCTGCGCATTCGGTATTGTATAGAATGCCTAGGCAAAGTATAAAATAAATAATATTTCATACATTACCTGAACGTTTCAGGCATTCAATACATTGCCTAGGCATTGTATAGAATACCGGATTACACAGATTGCCGGTAACATATACATAATCAACACTCATTTATTAAAAATCGACTGAAAATCAGTACTTCTGAAACGTATATACAGGGTTAGTCGGAAACGGGGTACTAATCTGCAAGCCACTTAAAGTACGTATCACTGATGACTGTTTTAAAGAATTGTTAAAATTTCATCAATCATTTTTATTTCCATGCAAAATTATATTCATTTTAGTTTTTTCAAAAATTCTTCGCCCCTGTTTTTGTTACTAAATCAGACAATGGAGCGTCTAATTCGTGATCTCAAATATGACCTAAAATGTATACACAGCTGTTCATATTATAGTTGAAGATAGATAGATTTTAGCGTATTTTTGATGAAATTTTTGAACAGGTATTTCTCTTAATCTATTTGACTTTTGGGGAAAGTTATAGAACAAAAGTTATTCATTATTATTTGTACTTTAACGCTCTTTCGGATTAGTACTCCCTTTCTGACTAACCTTGTATGGAAGCCTAAGTCCCGGCTAAATTTTGTAGAATAGAATAGATATTTATTCGCAGGAACAATGTTACATAAAATCTTAGTTATTCATTGGCTACAATGTGTTCCGCCTTTACAAAGGTATGCAATTTAACTATTTTCTTACAAATGAATCGAAGCAACAATAATCATAAAATGTTAATGTCATATTACACACAATCATTTATAATATAATTAATCAATGTACAAATTCCTAAGTAAGTGACACTAAAATCATTACACATATACAAGGTGCTAAAAAATCAACTCTAAAGGATTTTTCACACAGGATGCGTTTTGCGTCCTCCGGTCCGGTCAAATCGAACGCAGCCCACATCCTATGTGAATATCATTTGCGTTTTAATTATATATTTTATGTAATTACGATCTGACTATGCGGGCACAAGCAAAGAACGTAGGGAATGCACCGGTCAGGCGATCGATGTTAGGAAGGTAGCGGGTAACCTTTTATGCAACATTTAAATGGCTGGACTATACGTAAAGTCAGTAGTGGTAGGTCCAGTAGCTCCAGATTATCATATAATATAAACTACTGAACCACGGTGCTGAAGACGGAATAATGGCGTAATCACCTTGTTCTGCCTAGCCCCAACTATGTTCAGTTGGGGTCAGCTTACAGTCTATACCTGCCATCAGACCTCCGCAACCCAGTTACTGGGCAATGTCGTTATTCTAAAGTTAGACTTTCGGGCTTCTGACTACCCGTAACGACTGTCATAGATATTCGGTAGGCATAGTCACCGCGCTTACGAGGGCGGTTCAAAAAGTACCTGTGTTGGGAATGAAGATCTAATTTTTTTCAAAATCTTTTTTTTTATTTCTCTTCGTAGTCTCCTTTTAGAGATATAAACTTCTCCCAATGGCCCTGCCATATTTTTAACCCATAAAAAAATTGGATTTGTTAAACGCTCAAAAATATGCCTCTGTCTCGACGATGACCTCCTCATTTCAGCTATTTCTTTTCCCCGTGAGCCATTTCTTTAGGTTTGTGAACAAGTAAAAATAGCAGGGAGCCAGGTCATGCGAATACAGGGGATGCGGTAGCAATTCATAACACAATTTATTCAGTTTGGCGGCGACAACTTCAGATGAATGTGCTTGTTGCGTTGTCGTGGTGAAACAACTCTTTCTTCTTCGCCAAAGGGTTGTGTCTCCTTTAATTTCATGTCAAAGCGGTCTAATAACTTACTGAAGTATTGTCTAGTGATCGTTTTTCCTGATTCTTCGAAGTCCATGGAGTATGACGACCTTCGCACCCCAAAGAATCGTCGCCATAACTTTTTCGGCCGATGAAACCGTCTTCGCTTTCTTTGGAGCAAATTCTTGGGGAGTAACCCATTGTTTTGATTGTTGCTTGGTGTCCGGCATATAATGGTGAATCCAGGTCTCATCAGGTGACAACACTCCGCAAAAAAGTACTTCGGATCTCGCTTAAATTGATCCATACACAGTTTCGAAGTTGAGAGCCGCGCCCGCTTGTTGTCCACCGTGAGCAATCGCGGCACGCATTGTGGTGATAACTTTTTCTTCGCCAACTTATCAGGTAAAATATTAATTAACGTTCCCATCGAAACACCTACAATCTGCGCTACTGCGCTGCCTTTCGTTCGTGTATCAGTGAGAATCATGTCGTGGACTTTTTAAATGATTTCCTCAGTAACCACATCTGTCGGGCATCCTAGGCACTCCTCATCAAAAACGAATGTAAGACCACGTTTAAATTCATTAAACCAATATTTGACTGTAGTCATAGATGGCGAAGGGTCCCCATAAGCAGCATGCAACTTCCGTTTTATCTCCTCACATGTTTTTCTATCCAAAACTAGAAAGCGAATCACTAAACGATACAGCACTTTTTCCATCTTGCTGAAAACTACGTTACACGTCTTACTGAAATTGCTGTAAAATCAAAACTCATCTATGAATCAGCATCAAAATTATTTTGGGGGCTTTTAATAAATGACAGCACACGATGGTAACACCAACTTGCCTTATCAACGTAAACTGTCTTCAAACACGGGTACTTATTGAACCGCCCAGGTAGTAAACTGATAGGTGGTCGTATGTTCATATTAGCGTAAATGCTAGCTAGCTACTGCCCATCCTCCAGATCACAGAATGGGAAAAACAAGGGGAAGTGTCACGCAGCTATCGCACATGTGTCACAATTATACGGAGATCCGAGAACACTGGTTCACGCGATTAGCTGCTTTCTGTGGCACGACGACGTCTCGAACTCGTACCGTACGTAAAATATTAGAATCATGCCTTATTGTAAAATTTCAACGAGTAAAAGTTTGCAGGACAAACTGTGTATCTCTCAGTGGTCTATAAAATATAAAACTAAGATAATTATAGTGATAGATAGTAAGATATAGTGTGGGTGATGAGCAGTAACCTTACGTTTCCGTAGGCAAAGCCCCTGGTCATCATCATCATTCAGCCGAAAGACGTTCACTGCTGGACACAGGCCTCCTCCAAAAGGAGGGGTTTGCCGTAATCACCACGCTTGGCAGGCGGGTTGGCGATCGCAGTATGATTGTTAAAGTAATCAGAGAACGCTGCTGCCCATCCTCTGGTGAATCCCTTAGTCGCCTTTTACGACACCCACGGAAAGAGATGGGGTAGTGCTATTCTTTTACTGCCCTTGCTGCTGAGATCCTCTGGTAGGTACAGCTACTTGTAATATAGTAGAGGTCGCTCGCGGCCTCACCCACGTAGATATCGTTTATCAGTCCGTATTTTTCGGGATAAAAATAGGCTATGTCCTTCTCCAGGTTCCAGACTATCTCTGTAACAAGTTTCATCAAAATCGGTTCAGCGGTTTAGGCGTGAAAGCATCACAGACAGGCAATTACTTTCGCATTAATAATATTAGTAGGGTTTTTACTGTCATTCATGCACCATGCATAACCAACAACTACGAAGTTAAGAGCAGACTGAGTAGCCTATTATATTATTATTCCGTTCGTTGGCCATGTTTTGGACCCTGACATTGTTTATAAACTATTGTAATTATAAAAATTTACACGTAACTGCCACCTGTTACTTGGAACTTGACCGATTAACTTAGCTGTACTTAGATCATACCTACGATACATTGTACTGATGTAGGAGAAAACCCAAGTTTAGCAGTTCAGCGGTGGTCCTTCATGACAAGCACTCATTTACGGTGAAGGAAAAAATCATGAGGAAACTTGGACCTTATGGTCTGGAATCGCCAACACGCAGTGAGCAAGCGTGGTGATCAATGGTCGTTCTTCTCGATATGAGTAGAGGCTTTGGCCCTGCAGTAGGACATTAACACCCTGCTTTAATTATAATAAAACCAGGCTGTAACTGTCCCAGCAGTATAATCTATATTTTTATAGATTGACAATACGACTTGTGTTGTTCCTGTCTTTCTTAGTAAAGTCTAGGTACTTTAATAATCGTTCTATCTTCTTTAATAATCTGGATTCTTACAGAAGGGTGTTATCAATCATCAAAATCTTTGTGTTATTTTTATTATTTAACTTGATCGCTTTTCATCCTAGTCGAACCTGATGGTAAGCAAGGTCTAAGATGGAGCATACGAATCCAAGTTACGGAAATATAGAGAGATTGCCCTATTCCCCTCTCTGACTCTCACATACACACGACGGAACACAGGAAACTGCTTGGCGCTGGACTTTAATGTGAGGGTGGTAGCTAGCCAGGTGAATCGTACAGATCCCACCACCTAGCAGATCGTGGATACTGGTGCCCGTCAGAAATTTCCATTAGTCAGTAAAAACTGCAGTGCCCTATGCGTTGCAAGGGACCATATTGCTCGTAAATATATGTTACACGCGGCAACTCACGCTCATCAAAGGCACAATAAAATATTCCTCGCTATACCTCGCACTACTTACGCCATACAGGAATATAATTAAAATTATAAAGTAAATCAAACAACCAGAGCGCCTTCTGTGAAGTTAACTGTCCATTCCAAAAATCAGTCACCATGTTGTTGAATTGTTTATGCGATACGCATTTTAATATGTAGATACCTAATTTATTTATGTCACATCGTATTCTATGCATGTAGCGCACATTTTGTTTAAAGACAAATGTATTCCGTAAAGTAATCCGAAAAGAGAAAATCTGTCGTAGATAGAAGTATACAAATTGGAGTTGTATAAAGAATAGTTAAGAGATTTGAGGAGAAAACTTTGTCTATTATCACGTTCAGTGCCGGATGCACTCCGGGAGGGCACCCTGAAGTCGCATTCGCGATGCCAAGTGCCCTCGTTGACGGCTCATTTATTAGGTTTTTCTTAGAAAATACAACGTCATGAAACAAGCAACGAGACCCCCTGAAAACACCTATTTTACTGCGTAGTAGCATGTTTTATGACACGATTTTTAACGTAATCCAAGAACCCTCCTCGAGGGTTCAGTCTTAGAGCAAACGAAATACCGAGGACCCTCCTGGAAGGTACACTAGCAATATGTATGGGGGCATGGCGTATGAGCTCTATAAAAAGTTCTATAAAAGCTCTATAAAAAGACTCGAATGTGTTAAATAGGATCATGAATTTGGTTGAATGGTTGAATTCTATGCAGTAGGTACTAAATCCGATCACGGCCCGCATTTTTGACTTTTAGAATTCAAATGCAGATCAGACTTTGTTTATCATTTGCGTTACGGTGAAGGAAAAACATCATGAGGAAACTTGCAAAGAGGCTGCGACAAAAATGAAGTTCTCAATGATGTGTGTAGTCCGCCAACCCGCACCAGGCCAGCGTAGTGGACTCAGGCCTTAACCTTTCTCATTCTGTGAATAAGGCCGTGCTCAGCAGTGAGCAGTAATGAGCTGACTTTGTAATGTTATGAATTTGTTTGATACGAAAATAATAATATTAAGTATGGAAATTCCCCATACCCGCTTGTGGAGCATAAGTCTGTGGCGACATCTATCATGACGGTGTCACCACTGTGGAGGTTCGAGGTATGGTGTTCTTCCAACGAAAATCAGCTGTGGTAAGAACATGCTATGCTCACAAGCTGATGGGCAAGCCCCATTGAAATACAGGCTGATAATTTGAGATTACGTTTCTAGTACTCCAACCTCAGTTTGTCCAGAAAATACTTTTGATCCTTATGAATCGATTGCCATCATAAAAAAGTTTTGTGAAAACTGCCCTTTTTGCTCACCGACTACATTTTTTTTTAAATCTGTTAATGCAGATAGATATTATTCCAAAAGTTAGGGCTGGTCTTCTATGAACGTTTTCCTGTAGCTACAATGGTTAAGTTAACTGCCCTTTATCTCCCATCTCAAATTACCACTCTGTATACCAACTCAAAAACCATGCGGGTCCCACTGTCCACGCCATGAGTTTTCAGTTTTACGAGGACTAAAAACTTTTGACTTTCACACTTCTGAAAATAAGCATGCTAAATATTATTTGAAGCTTGCATTATCTAACAGTTTTGTTTTGTCCAATGCAAAATGATGTGTTGACCGATCGATTGCAAAATTGTTCAGTATAATACAAGGCGGATGTAATAAAAAACTATTTGCCTAATGTAATACCTACTTATCTAAAAGACATTACATAATATACACAGGACATAATAGGCACACGATCGAACAAAATGTTTTCTATAATCATACATAACATAACAATCACCGGTTCCGTGTGGTGCCGGACGTAAAGAATAGCACTACCCTATCTCTTCCTATGGGTGTCGTAAAAGGCGACTAAGGGATTCACTAGAGCAGGGCTTCCCTAACTGTGCGTCGCGACGCCCTGGGGCGCCGCGCTATTGTTCCAGGGGCGTCGTGAGGCGATCTAAATAGGTTGACAGAGACGAGAGTGGCAATTTAGAAACTTGAGGCTCGTTTTGAGAAACTATGTTCAGAAAAGCAAGCACATCCTTCTCATTAATACCAAACGAAAAGAGATAAAAAAGGGTGTGCTTGCTTTTATCTTTTTTGTTTGCTTTCATTTTTGTTTTTAACCGACTTCAAAAAGAAGGAGGTTCTCAATTCGTCTGAATGTTTTTTTATGTTTTGTTCTTTATTTTCAAATAAAAAATTTAGATGCTATTTGGAGTTTTTCTGACAAATTGTTATTAGGCTAGAACTACAACTAGTAGGTAAATGTATGGCAAGAAGGCCAAGGCGTCGCAAAAATATGGCAACTACCCAAGGGCGTCACAGTTAAAATAAGTTTGGGAAGCCCTGCACTGGAGGATGGGCAGCAGCGTTCTCTGAGTACTTTAACAACCACACTGCGATCGCCAACCCGCTTGCCAAGCGTGGCGATTATGGCAAAGCTCCCCCAACATAGTTTGGGAGAGGCCTATGTCCAGCAGTGGACGTCTTTCGGCTGAATGAATCACGCCTGTATTCCCCGAAGAGTTGGGCAGAGGTGTATTATAGCTCACCCTCATTTCGCCGTTAGGTTTAAGCCCCTATTAGAGGTCGAGCCTGTTGCCATCAACTGGGCACAAATCCAGACTCCGGGCTGCTATACAAGGTTAGTCAGAAAGGGGGTACTAATCCGAAAGGGTGTTAAAGTACCCATAATAATGGACAACTTTTGTTCTACAACTTTCCCCAAAAATCAATTAATTTAGAGAAATAGCTGTTCAAAGATTTCACTAAAAATACGCTACAACAACCCTATCATCAGCTGTGTTTACATCTTAGGTCATATTTCGGGTCACGAAACAGTATAGGTACAAATAAAAATGGCCGACTTTTCCCCTCGCAATTGCAACTTTGTAAGATTACCTTACAAAGTTGCAATTTAAACGAACAAAAAAATTGCGCAGACACGACAGTTCGCAATAGTATTGTACCTAATAATGCTCTGCATCTCAGAGTGTTTTGTGTTAGCGCTGTTAGACTAATATTTTATCGGCTTATTATTATTAACAACTGACTAACCTGAAATTAAGGTTCCCTGTACCTACTTACTTAGAATATCTGTAATAACAGATGAAGAACCGTCAACTTGTCTATCAAAGGCTTGGATCACAAAAGCACGTAATTATTATTATGCTCTATTCTACATTAACAACTATTCCGATGCATCAGCAGCCAGTACAATAAGTAAGTTAATATCACAAACAATCCGAACAAAACAAACCTTCAAAATTGACCAATAATCTTACCGCACGATGTCGCTTCTGCAATACGTGGTCTGTAACGCCGACAAAGAGACGCCGCGGCGCCAGCGGCAAATTCAACTAGACTCTTTGTTCCGGCCGCTTGCCGCTTTAGTGTTGTGCAAAACTCAATTTTATAATTTTTTTTTGGGAATGCGTACATGTTACGTACGTAGACCTGTCTGTCAGTCATTTAGTAAGACTAACAAATTAATGATTATTATCGTACGTAATAAACGTGTGTGTAGGTACTAAGAAATGTACCTATGCACTATCTTTTGAAAGCGCATGAACTCGACGAGATAGATTTATCGATTTCCGTAATTGACCGTATTTCATAAGTTATTTTCCTTTTTGATAAAAACTTTGCGAGCATTTAAAGTTCCATCCTCTTCTTAAAATAAATCAGTTTTTTCAGCATGCTATTGCTAACCTAAGATCTTAGGCTTTAAATGTGTGTTCGAATCCCATATTATTATGATGTAGTGATAGATCCCCGTGACAGAAAGACACAAAATTTAAGGAATTTAAAAAAAGTTATTGAATTTGAATCCATTGTCAAATTCTCCGGAATATCGCGGGATTAAGTTTTTGGGATAACGTTGCACATCTCTAAAAGTGTTATAGCCTAAACATTTTATCCGATATTACTCGTATTATTGTAGGTAAGATTTCTTAGTCGCTTGCAACACTTCCCGGAATACAGTCGATAATTTTGATTGTTTACGCGAGTCGTGTTTTAATTTTTGTTGTTTTTACACGGAGGTTGACGGAGTACCAAATGAGGAGTGTTATAACATGGTGATGTGTAACGATAGTTGTGATGCCGTGCTCTCAACAGGCCATGAATTGTCCGGCAAAGGTTTTCGGTCTAGTATTCGAGGATTGTGTTGTGATCCAGCTAGTACAGCGGCGCGGCGCCGGCGCTTCGCTTCTTTTCGCTCGCAGCCCTAGAGCGTACTGGGATCAGCAGTTCCTCATGTAGATCGGACGTGGCGTTCCTGTAGCCTGGCCTCCTCGCTCACCAGACCTGATTCCGCTGGACTTATTGTGGGGTCACGTGAAGTGTATGGGTTACGCTGCGGACTACAGCAATGAAAACAAGATGGGGTAAAGAGTAACATCTGCGTTTGAGAGCATGAAAGACAATCCGCAGATAGATGTTACGTAATGCGATCGCATCCGTCCGTAGGTACCTACATCGCCACGCGTCTTTGTGCATCACGCGATAAGGGCGGCAGATTGATCCTATTTTGTTTGTGATAACCAATAGTGCTTCTTGTGTTCCAATTGGAAATGAACCCTTTTCGTAGTGTCCGTGGTGATAGATTCATTTGTAGGTAACGTAAGTTCATAAAACTAACAACCGAAAGTGCTTGTTCCATTCGGAATTGAACCCTTCTTGTAGTGTCCGTGGTGATACGGGGGATACATCCATGCGTAGGTAGGTTAGGTACCTACGTACTTACATAAAACATTAATGACCAAAGTGTTTCTTGTGTTTCAATTTAAAATTAAGACGACACGTGTGTGACATTTTCGTTGGCAGAGAAAGCGTCGACATCAGAAATGGTAAGTTTCTAGGTAATAATCATAATTATGTTCAAAAACTTCCGCTACACGCACACATACACAGTATCATAGTAACCTACGATCTCGGCGGCAGTCGTAGGTACGTAGGTACAGCTGGCGCTTTGTATTTTACCGCCCGCGCCGCACCGTACCGATAGGCTTTTAACAAAATTAGGGTTGCGGAGTTTTTGAAATAAATAATATTTATTTACTTTTGTATGGAAATAAAAACATACGAATTTAATTTTTTTAACACATGCTATAAAACAGTCTTCAGTGATACTATAAGTGGCTTTCGGATTAGTACCCCCTTTCTGACTAACCTTGTATAGAGAAATATTCATTCTTCTACAATACATATACGCATGTAAAGCAAAAGTTGTGTTTACCCACGGCTTCAATCCCATGACGGAGCGCAGTGTCGAACTGGCCATAAAGTTAGGATGGCGTTTGCCACCCGGGCCCTTGCGTGGGCGCCCCCCCCCCCCCCCTCCCAGCTGGAAGCCCGCGTAGGCAATGTGAAATATCTCCTCTTTTAGAAAAAAAAAAATTGGCTAATTTTGATTATATTATAAGTTATAACTAATTGGAACGTTTTTTTAATATAAATTGTCTTTGAAAATAAACACTTCCAAAAACTCTTGCCTATTTGATTATTATTGTCATGTAGTTTGTTGGTTGACACGAAGGTGGTAATGATCTGCGCTGATTCTAGGCGGGTGGCGGGCCTAGTCATAATGCCACCCGGGCCCATTAGGCCCTGATGGAGCGTCACCATATCTTCAGATGTGTTTAATAGTAGGTAGATATTATCACAATAAAGGCTCATTAGGAGTATGCTTAGGTGGTTTGATCATTTTGAGAGAATGATCAATCATCTGAACGGCGACTATCAAAACGAATTTATTAGGTGGATGTCAGTGGAAATGCTGGTAGAGGACGTCCTAGAAGGACATACAACGATGTTATTGGTGATGTTCTTCAAAAAGGATAGGTTCCTAGTACTCTCAGGGTGTGTGTATGACAAGATGTATGAACGTGGACGAAGCGAAAGGAGCAGGTATGTTAAGATCGTAGCTTAAGGCGTTCTATAGTTTTTAGCTACCTCCTTGGGGGAAAGGCGTGAGTTTATGGTACAGGGTAACTGGTTTTTCTCCTGCCTGGCGTTATTAACCCCGACGTCAATCACTTTCGTTAATCTTGTTACTCCTCTTAGGGGCCATAAATGAAGTCAAATATCTTGAATTTAATTTTAAATATTTGAACGAAGGTGCTGTTTGTAGCGAGAACCATTTTTTTAACGAGTGTTTACACCACGCAAATATTTATTCAGTTTTATATCCGTCCATTTTATTATTACTTAAAGGCCATCTAAACAAGAAGTTAATTAGGTTTGTACATGCTAAACACCAGAACACCATTGTTACTACCTTCCGGGAATTCTACTCGTAAAACCCGCAAAAACTCAACGGATATACAATCAGCTACGTAATCAAAATAGCCAGCGATACGCGTAACCCCGCCAGCAAAAACTGCTGCTGTATGCGCGTGCGCACTTTCGCACAATCTCCTTCGACACGCTCCTAGAAGATCGCGTGACCTCGCCTGCCAGATTGTTATTATCAGCTTGTTCCGATCTGACGCTCAAAAAGTAATCAGAGATTATTTTTTATGTTTGCTTGGACTTTCTTGTAGATTAAAATCAGAGGTTTGATTAGCCTGGGTTTTATGATAGGTTTAATAACGGTGTCGTCAGCGTTGGGTCCCAGCACGAATGGTCTCGAGTTGGGGTGTGGAGTAGCCAACATGGCCAACCCATCTCTACTCCTTACCTTACCTCTACTTTATTATTTAGCAGTGGCGAAGGCTCCATACAACTCGATTCCTATCGGCTTCCCTTTCGAAACGAGTAGTTACTGGAAATCACGCATCACACTTGAGCAAGGTAAGCATTTTTTGGTCCGGCTTCCCTTTTAAGAAACTTCACCCTACGCCACTGTTATTTAGATTTCTGTGTAAAAGACCAAAAATAGATAATAATGCAGCATTCAATCTATTGTACGAGAAGTTGTAAACCGGGGTTACCTAGGCTGGCGATGGTCAGGCTTGCTTAAGCTTTGACACAGGATCTTGCCACGAAATGCCGTGACATCTATGTCCTTTTCATCGTAAGGTGAGTCCTGAGGTTGCTCTACAAAATGTTACCATTAAAGAATCACTACATACCTAGTAAGTATAAAACAAAGTCGTTTCCCGCTTTCTGTCCCTATGTATGTTTAGATCCTTAAAACTACGCAACAGATTTTGATGCGGTTTTTTTTAATAGATAGAGTGATTCAAGAGGAAGGTTTGTTATGTATAATACATGCATATTATAGTACCCGTGCGAAGCCGGGACGGGTCGCTAGTATCAAATATTTTTTTAAAAAGCAAAACATTGACAATACAGCTATTTTCATATTATTATTTTATCACTATTTATCTATCATATCGATTGATGAAATAAAAATATAGATGATGTTTTTTCGCGTTTATGTTGGTTCGATTTCCAGATCAGACTTTTTGAAAGCAGTACCTACCTATTTATAACTTATTAAAATTAAATGAAGTCTTCTATAAGTATTTTTAGCTGAAACTCTACATAAAGAAATGGTTCAAAAGATATAAGTGCCTTAGTGGGACACCTTTGTCTATTATTATTATAAATGGAATACAACATTATTTAGTTGCTGCGACACAATGTTGTTTTCCGACTTCCACGCGGACGGAGTCGCGGGCACAGCTAGTTTTTAACTATAATTACTTGCTGTGATAAACTATGTAAGCTATCAAATATGTAATTTAGGAACAGGTGGGGACCTGGTGACCTGTATTACAGGTGTTACTACCTACCACAGGCACCAGCGATCCACAACCAGAAAAAGAAATTGTTAAGATGTTATTTGTAAAATAATTTTGTATTTTTTGGCTTGTGGTGAGAAATAAACTCTTTTTATTATTACTATTTTACGGTTTTTGATGATGTCGTTTACGTATTTTCGATAGCAATCTCCTTACGGCTACAATTTACGAATTGACCACTATGTCAGGACTCATGTTTCATTAAACAAACTATAGTTTGCTGTTAGCAAGTCTACCAGCCGAAGACTGTTCCTAAAAGCATTCTTTTTTTATTTTTGTTGCTCGTAATTGAAATTCACATAACAGCGAGACATTTCATTCTGTTACCGTTGTTATACAATGATGACAATCTTAAACGCTTTCTTCGATTAAAACCATTCATAACTTAAATTATAGCATTTAATAAATGTACTTAGTGGTTAATTAACATTGGCTGCTTCTCTTTATTGTGAAATAGCTTTCTCCCGCAGCTTCGCTTGCGTGAAATTTTGAACCCGTTAAGTGACAATTTTCCATACAAACTTTCATCCCCTATTTAACTCCCTTAGGGGTTGAATTTCGAAAAATCCCTTATTAGTGGATGCCTACGTTACAAAAGGAACCTACTGTCAAAATTTCAAATTTCTAACCCCAGCGGTTTAGGCTGTGCGTTGATAGATCAGTCAGTCAGTCAGTCAGTCAGCTTCTCCTTTTATTGTATAGATAGAAGATAGGTAGTTACCCGCCTATTAGGGATGTGCTAATTCCAAGATATTGTGATGGATTCCTAACGTAATCACCTCATAATGACATCCTAGGCCACATATTAGACGTTTATCAATTACAGCGGTATTTCTCCCAACAATTTATGTAGGTACTTAAGGACAATACAGAACCAAAAAAATATTAATCTGGAATTATGGATAATTAGCGACCCGCCCCGGCTTCGCACGTGTACGTTTTATAGCTTACAACCTTCCTCTTGAATCACTCTATCTATTAAAAAAAAACGCATCAAAATCCGTTGCGTAGTTTTAAAGATCCAAGCATACATAGGGACAGACAGCGGGAAGCGACTTTGTTTTATACTATGTAGTGATGATACATCCGAACAGCCCGAGTGCTGTGAGCGATATTAGTTCTTGCTGCCATTTTTTTTATCTATTATTTAACCTACCAGTGGCGAAGGCTCCATACAAATCGATTCCTATCGGCTTCCCTTTCGAAACGAGTAGTTACTGGAATTCACGCATCACACTTGAGCAAGATGAGCATTTTTTGGTCCGGCTTCCCTTTTAAGAAAATTCACCTTTCGCCACTGTAACCTACAATATATTATTTACCAATTCACTAGAACATAATAAAACCTATCTGTTGAAAAAGAATCGCATTAAATTAGGTCTGGAGAATTTAAGTAAATAAGTTAAAAACGGTGCTTGTTAATTTTTTTACAGCAGCGTTTATTGATTTACTTAAAAACTAATCAACGTTTTCACTAGATGAAGAATGAAGTAGGTACAACATTTAATTTTTTTCGAATTCTCTTCAAATGTGGAGAGAAATGGTTTCAAACAGACTTTTTGCGACGTTCTTGTCCTTAAGTGACACGTAGAATTACTATAAACCGTATCAGTGACACATTCTAGGTATTACAACTTGGTAACAATACGGAACAAACCAACAATCCTGATCGATAATTTCATCAGAACAACTTATTTGCATAAACGAAACCGGTCGGCCGACACGCAGATCGCGAGATAAATCACAGACAATAAGAGTAACAGACAATAGTTTTAAACTTTCACATTCTGATGCCACGTATCATTAATAGTCATATTGCAATAGCGAAATTAATTATATCTTAGTATTCGCGTAGGTATGGAACTACACGTTGTGCCGGCTGTGCCTATCATAAGATGCTTATGTGTGATGCGAGTAGGTGTTATCAGGGCCGGATTTAGAGTAGGGCAACAAGGGCTTTAATCCTAGGGCCTCCACAAAAGAGGGGCCTCTACAATATGAGTTGTTGATTTATTTTTGATAAGAAAAAAAAACCGAATGCGTGCCAGACTCGCAACCCGAGGGATCCGTACCGTGGAAGGAAAAGTATAAAAAGCTATATTTTAATTTTTTTGGAACCGCGCTACTTAATTTGTTTGTAAAAACTGGAGGGTTACCGTGATCTCTTAGAGCAGGAATTAATATTATTACGAGAGTGGGTAAGAGATGGCGCTAGAGAGCTGTCTAGCGCTGTCACTTTCCCACTCTTGGAATAATATTAAAACATTCCTGCTCTAACAGATCACGGTAAACCCCCTGTGCTTTCCTGTAATATTTACATAAACCTCTATTAAATCAGTATTGTTTTGCTTCTTTAACTTCGGAGATAAGGGGGGGAATGGTATTTTTACAGAATTTTTTCATCGTAAGTCAGAAACTATGCATTATAAATAATAGCCCTTCCTGAAATAATCAGCTGTGACAGACAGATGGACGCACGGTGCAATAAGGGTTCCTAGGTTCTACCATTTTGATACGGAACCCTAAAAATGACACACGTTCATGTTCACGCGGTACTTTTTTAAAACATTTCAACCGGACCTCCACTTCTTCGTTTCTCCAGGGCCTCTAAACTTTTAAGTCCGGCCCTGGGTGTTATGTCTACACTTAATTATCGTGTGAAACATAATTGTCGGTCCCAACACAAGGTAATGTGCTAAGTTTTGTACTCATATTAGCGTTACAACCTTATTCAAGAATGTGGACAAAAATGGCTACGTGGTAAGACTACGACAAAATCAACTAAGTTGTAGCGGAGTATAGAAGACGCCGATGGTAACTAGTGGACATAGGGAAGCGGGGGTCTTTCAACTTTAGTCTGAATAAGCTAATATTGTGACAAGCAAAATATGTGAGTTGCAGTTTACAATAGGTAGGTATTAGAGCATGAGGTCCTGGGTTCTATCCCCAGGTCGAGCAGTGTTATTGAGTATTTCCGTGTGGAATTTCTCAGTAGCAGCCCGGAGTCTAGATTTGTGCCCGGTCAATGGCAATAGGCTCGCCCCCTATTACATGGGACTTACTATACACCTCTGCCAACCCTTCGGAGAATAAGGCGTGAAATTATAAAGGTATTCTAGCCTCCAAAAATTTCAAAACTCATTCAAAATAGACTAGAATTATTTATTAGTTCTTCTTGAACGTCAATGTTACAAAAGACAGCCCCCCCCCCCCCCCCCAAGTTCTTTTTGAATGTCATGTTACAAAAGACAGGCCCCGAAAACGCCGCCGTTCACCGCTTCCTAGTGTTTATACTGTGAATAAGAAATGGCGCAACAAACTCCTTAGAACGTTTTGATAACTTGGCTGTCGAACGATTTAGTTTATCTCTTTTCCTCTCGTTCCGATAATCGTAGAAAAAACAAGATAACAAACCGAATCGGTCTAAAACTGACTTATCGAAAAGTGCTGAATCCGGGCTGTTACAAAGCTAAGCTGTACTAAAAGCGGGTTCAGTACGATATAAATTCAACAGATGGAGACTTTCTCCCATGAAAGGACTCGATAAGGACTTGAGATAATATTAAAATGGACTCGATAAGGACTTGAGATAATATTTAAAAAGACTCGATAAGGACTTGTCAAAATATTTAAAGGGACTCGATAAGGACTTGAGCTAATGTATGTCTTTAAACATTGTCAAAGCTCCCACCAACAAAAGAGAATGTCCAGTCGAATGTCCTGACTTCGCGTATAATTGACAGGTACCAACCAAACAGAGATGAGTCTAAAGGCGAAGTTGCATAACCACGCATAACATAGCGACGGAGTCAATTACCGAAAGGTCACAAGTACATAAGCGCAGGAGTTCAACGAAGTATCGATAAAAATTAAACAAACAGTGGCTTAATATTATCCACTATTGTTTTTATTGTATTTTGGTCTTGCAAAACTTTGTGGTGTACAGAGGACTTGATTAAAAAACTAATGTAAGCAGACAATATAGTGTAAGAGTTTTCGAGAAATCGACAGACGGCATGACATTTACCGGACGAGCCCCTAACAAATCTATTATCGAGTTACTATTTATCGAGTTATTGCGTTTTGAAAGTTTGTGTCCTAAAATTTCATATACTATCTTATCTAAGTTTGTGTCCTAAAGTTTCGTCTTCAATCTTATCTAGTTCTGTCTGTCTGCCAGTTAGTTAGTTTTTGAATTAAGCCGGCGATATTCTCCATGTTACGGCAGAAAATTTCTCGAAACTTCATTCCTATTGATATCATAGGTTACAGTGCGTTGATATTAATGATGCAAAAAATATTGGACTGTCTGTTCAATAAGGCGTTCCTAAGGGGATGCATGAAAAGAGCCTCCACGAGTGACGATACTTAAGTACGTACGGCGCATTCTGGGCGTTCAGCCCCGCTACTAAGCTTGCTGACTGGCTAATCTTTTCACCACAGCATGAGCTATTTTCGTATAGCTCATGCTGACACGAGAGAAGAAGGCGTTCCTCAAGGTTCAATTCTTGGTCAGTTTTGTATTTTATTTCAAATATTTTTCTTAACACAAAATATTGATTATCCGCCTTACCTTTTCAGAGATATAGCAATCAGTGAGAACGGTAATCCAGCAAAAACAGAAATAACTTCGAAATCTTAAGAGGCACATTGGATTTTGTAGGGACATTTAGCACTAATCACAAGCTATACTTTTGGCTACTTCATGGCCACCTACCTAGACCCAATAAATCTTTTTTTTTCTACTGGGGTGACGTTTGAAAAATCACCCCCGTAGAAACTGTTTTTCGTGAATATCTCTAGAACAACTAGAGGTACAAAGGAGATCGGGTGGGTGTGGCCCAAGTGGCGTCGGAGCATGATGCTTATTTTATTTGAAAGTTCATTACCTAAGCTTACTTTTTTTATATGGGTACAAAAAAATCTATCCAGGGAGAAAAAAGTTATAGTGCATATTAAAATACTCATCTATCGAACTATTTTCAACTATTTAATCAATTAAATCTATTTCTTTTAACTTAATATGGTATGTTTGCTGTTGTCTAACATCTATGATGACTCAGGTGCGTGGTACTTTTTGCGCCAACATTAGAAAGAGACAAAAATTATACAACGGAAAAGAAAACGCAACGCGGGCGCAGCGGTAGTGCGTTTCCCTTCCCTCCGCTCCATGATCAGGATGACGGGATCAGCCCAAGTCACTGGCAGTCACTCTCTCCGCTCGCTGCTGTTCGATGTGATTGTTTCAACTGCGTTACCTATTCTGTTATTCGTCCACTGTTTACCGGCTGTGTTTGATTGCTTTCTGACGACATTCGCGTGTTTATTTGAACTATCCGATTTCATCTGGATTATCATTTTTTTTTATTTAATGATTTGAAATCATCAAATAACTTCTTCCGTTTTGGGCGGAGCGGAAGGGAAAGTCAGACTCTTACTGACTAAAACCCATCCGTGTAAGGGCATTAGGAGGAGCTAAAGCCCTTTTCGTTCCAGGGCCGCGGTAACTCTTTCGAACATTTTCCGCAACCCTGGCAGGCACTGGCCTTAGCGGGCTCCATCTACTTTGCTGACATTTTTTTGAGGTGCGCGTGGAACACAGCGCTTGTCGAACCGGCAGTGCGAGCACGGTTCTTTTTATCGAATTTTATCGAGACGTTAAGTTATCCACTCTAAACTTCAAATTTGACATAAGATATTGATAAAACGACAAAGGTAGCACGGATCGCAATTTACCATTGATTTAAGAAACATAAGAGGATAAGCCCTAAATTGATGTTTTTTTTTTTAATACTATGCCAATATGTACCGCGTTAAAAAATATAATCTGTCTCGTTCTTACACGTAATTTACAAATGTAAAAAGTGTGTACACTATATGTTTTAATTTTCTATTATAATTTTTCACCGTCACCAAGCTCCGCCTTGAAGGATATTTTTGACATGACGCCATTTTAGAGATCTACCCTTTCGTCTGTCATTCAAGCTTTGTTCGAAGTTTATTTACAGTTTTACAGTGAACTTTGGGTGTTTAGGTATTTTTTGTTGTATTATAAAGGATACGTGAACAAAACCTAACATGACAAAGTGTTGCATCAGAAGATGTAATTCATTGCTGAGGGCGGAGTCGACGCCATAAGAGGAAAACTTTACTTCAGATCATGTGACCACATCTGATATCCTCTTATTTTTCTTTCATCAATGTAATTTACCGACGCCTCGATATGAAGTCGACATACTCGATAAGATTTAACGATTATATCGACTTTTGACAGTTCTTATTGGTAAATTTCTCGAATTATCTCGAATTGTTGTCGTCTTTAAAAAGTTGGTCGATAAAGACTTTTTGAAGCAAAAAAATGGATTTTGGAGAAATCATCTTGTTAATATTGAAAGCAGAGCGCGTCGGGACGTGGAAAGGATCCACAGCGGAGTATTTTTTTTATTATTCTGTGGTTATTTTCTTATTGTGCTTAGATTATTTAATAGTATTGTAAATATTTTAGTGATAGTATTTGTGTATCTGCATATTTCTGGTGTTGCTATTTGTAAAGTTGATAAGCTGTCGAGAAAACATAGCCGTCGACAAGGCTCTATAAAGTTCCCGAAGCAAGTTCCGTGCTACCGACCCTCGATAAGATTCGGTATGTTTAAATTTTTGTCGACTCGAGATCTTATCGAGTCGATTCGAGAAATTTATCAATTCTAAACGTCAAATTTGACATAAGATATAGATATAACGACAAGAGCTGTCGTTTTATCCATATCTTATGTCAAGTTTGACGTTTATAATTGATAAATTTCTCGACTCGACTCGATAAGAAGAACCGTGCTCGCACTGCGGGCCTGGTTCTGATTGGACAGCGAGCCAGCCAACGCTCGACGTCCGCAGGTCTGCGCCTACACCGGCCGGGACGAGTCCTGCGACTCCCGATGCCCAGGGCGTCTTCTTCTGTTGCGGCGGCTGGGGCGTGAGATTTGCCTCTCCCTCACGCCGCCCGCTTCCTCCTTCGTTAGCATTACTGCTTCGCAGTAGGATGTGACTGCTTCCCATGCCCTCTTGCTACAGACCATGGATTGAACCAGGGCCGGAGGCGAGAGGTCGCCGCCGCCGGTCGCCTCTACGAGGACACGGCGGTGCTCCGCCCAAGCAGGGCAGATCTCCACCGTATGCTCCACCGTGTCCTCCGGGCGATACTCACAGTGATAACACCCGGGCGTGTCCTCCCGCCGACTCCGAAACAGGTAGCTCTCGAAACAACCGTGTCCGGAGAGTGCCTGCGCCAGGCGCAAGGTGAGGACGCCGTGGCGCCTCTCTAGCCACTCCTCAAAGAGGGGATTAATTGCCGTAATTGTGACGTGCCCAGAGCTGGGTTGCGACAGTCGCTGTCTCCATACCGCCATGAGATCCTGCCGGAGCTCCGTCCGCCGTGCTGCAATTTGCCGCGGTAACGGAGTTCCGCCCCGGCGTAGCGCCTCCACGCGCCACGCGTATACGTGCGCGAGGGCTCTCATCTTCAGATCCCATGGCGGCAATCTTCAATAGGCCGTCTCGGTAAGTCTCTCTCTTCTTAGAACAAAACGATTACAAAGTAGGCACGTCACACCAGCACTCGGTCGTATAAAGTTACAAAAGTAACAAATCCAAAACAGGTAAGAAGAATCAGTCCATTTAAACACGCCAGGATAATCGAAAAGAAATCGGATACTTAGTTCAAATAAACACGCGAATGTCGTCAGAAAGCAATCAAACACAGCCGGTAAACAGTGGACGAATAACAGAATAGGTAACGCAGTTGAAACAATCACATCGAACAGCAGCGAGCGGAGAGAGTGACTGCCAGTGACTTGGGCTGATCCCGTCATCCTGATCATGGAGCGGAGGGAAGGGAAACGCACTACCGCTGCGCCCGCGTTGCGTTTTCTTTTCCGTTGTATAATTTTTGTCTCTTTCTAATGTTGGCGCAAAAAGTACCACGCACCTGAGTCATCATAGATGTTAGACAACAGCAAACATACCATATTAAGTTAAAAGAAATAGATTTAATTGATTAAATAGTTGAAAATAGTTCGATAGATGAGTATTTTAATATGCACTATAACTTTTTTCTCCCTGGATAGATTTTTTTGTACCCATAAAAAAAAAGTAAGCTTAGGTAATGAACTTTCAAATAAAATATACGCCATGCTCCGACGCCACTTGGGCCAGAGCCCATACAAAAATGTCCGATCTCCTTTAAAAATTCGGGCACATTTACCCGAGATGAGGTACTAATTAATCTGTATAAACAAAACCTAGATAGGAGACATTTTGCTGGGATGACGCACAAAATATCTTTGTGTAGGGGATAGAGCGGGGAAAAAAAATAGGAAAAGGAATTGGAATATAATCACATTATATTTTTTCAGTTCGTTCAAAAAAATATATAAAAAGTAACAGTAATTCAACTTTATTTATCTCTCATGTAAGCAACACACTATGTCATCTCTACAAGCCTTAACGCGACTTCTTCTAATTGTTTATTCTTTAACATTAATTCATTATTCTTTTTCTTCATCGCTCTTAATTTTTCCTTCAAAACGTAGATACTTTGCATATTCCGGCCCAACTTTTCCTTTGTAGTTTCATCCTTTCTGTGGCCCTTTAATCGAGGGAAATCTGTAATGTACCATATTCTAGTGTTGCCTTCTTTACCTTTCTGCGTTGTAGTAATTTTAAACATGGCTTTTTCGTTGTATATATTCGTGAACATGTGAAGGACATCCATGTAAGTTTCCTTTGCAAGAGTTTCGACGTATTTTGGGAAGTGGGGCTGCACCATGTATTTGTCTAAGTTGTATTTATGTACGTATTCGTGTTTTGTGTATGTTTCACCGAGTTTACTGTTAGTTAGGTCGTGGATTATCGTTGTCTCGCCTTCTATATCTTGTTTTCTTAAATCTTGTGTGTCGCTGTAAAAGATGTAAACTAATTGTATTTGTGGAGAAGGAAGTCAAATAAAATTATGTTAGAATTAATTTGTAGATCAATCTTGTACTTGATGTTTATGTAAGTAAAAATCAATCGAAAATTGGACAGTAGTCTACGTCTACGTAAAATCAAGGAAATACTATTTCTTAAACTTTTTAAATGAATGGGTAAACTTCTTTCAGCAAAGAGGTTACTTACTACAATAGATTTAGAAAGAAATTTATTGAAAAACGTTTTTAGATAATACTAAATCTGCCTGTACGACACTTAAAATTCTCACCTTAATATTAAGTCTTCACTAGTTTGAATTTCTTTATCTACACCATCTTTCAATCCACTGATCAAATTATTATTTACAACAAAACCCGTAACATTCCCGTCTTTCATATACACATCAAAAACTGGCAGCAGCGAATGTGCAGAACTTGTATTATTTGGTGTTTGTACCGCAACATCTTGTGCGCAATTAACTTCATCTATTTCTTCTACATATTCAACTACAGTATCATTATCTCCGATATCATCAGTTACATATTCTACATGATTTTCTACTTCACTCATATCCTGAGTATTATCAAATTCATCATTTAGAATTTCACTTTCATCGTTCACATGATCTTGCGAATCATTGTTGATTTCAATACCGTCATGCATAACTTGATCATGTTCAACATACTCTTCCACTACACTTTGAGCTTCATCGATACCATCAGTAACAACTGTTTCATAAGCAATATTATCTATATTATTTTCCTCAGTTTCGTTAACTTGTCCGTCATCTATGATTTCGCCGAATTCATTACAAATGATTTCATGGGTGTTACCATCTTCGGGGTCATAGTATTCTATAGTGTAAGTGTTAAAGGTTTCGATTTCATTTTGTGCCAAGGAATGTGCGTCGTCCTGTAAATGCTCAACTGTTGGGATTTGTATAGATTCATCACACTCAGATTTTATTGCAGTTCTGTAAATAATTATTAGTTATCAATCGTAATCATTTTATCTTAGCCTTGAAATTATACGACTTGGTCATTTGGAATGTAGGTACCTACCTATTAGGCAATACTGGAACACACTGATCTGAAACCCATGGATTTCTTTGTATTTCACATTTCACAGATTCTTGTAAATGCTTCACACTCTGTAATGTCTCATTGTTGTAAGTATTTTCTAAATTTGCTTCCACTTTATTTCTTTTGGAGTCGTCTGATGATGTCACTTCATCATTAGCTTTTGATCCTATGAATCAGAAAGTAAAATTGTGTTTAATACAAGCGACTTCAGCATGAAGCGATAAAAAAAAACATCCCCTGGACACATCAACAGCATAAACAATAAAAATAATAAAACAACATAATAAACAACTAAAATAATTAATGACCTTATGTATATTTGTTGAAATAGATAAAAAAAACAGAGTAAACGGACGAGAACGAATTGAATACGGCAGCTTTTTATTTCTGAATCATTGTCCTGTACTGAAATTAGTCTTACTTACGTCTTTTTAATGGCGGAGTTTTTCTTGTTCTCTCAGCGTACTTAAGTGACCGCCTGTGCTTTATTTTTTTAGTCGCTTCTATGTCATCAGCTTCTGAAAATGTATACTTCAATACTGATTCAATCGAACGAGTTCGTCCTTGCCTCGGACAACTCGTTAAACCGTCGGTCCCGAGAGTCATACGAATATCTGTGACAGTCGTTACGGGTAGTCAGAAGCCCAACTCTGACAACCAGTCCAACCTTTGAATATCGGCATTGCCCAGTAACTGGGTTGCGAAGGTCTGATTGCAGTCGCTCCGTGTAAAATACTGGTATTCAGTCGCATCTGGTTAGGCTGGAAGCTGACCCCAACATAGGTGGTAAAAGGTCAGGCAGAACTAATTCAAACTGAAGTATTAGTAATGTTGGGCGTTATAACATATAACAGCTAATATAATTCATTATACATTTCTAATATTCTAACCATTGTTTATTTGCAACAAAGACTGTTATAATATATATTATTGTCTATAGGTAGTAGTCGCCCGCCACTCGCGTCGAGTCGTTAAGTCGGCCGAAAGCGTCACACAATTATGAACTTTAACCCACAAATAACAAGAGCAAATTTTTACCACCGTTAAAATAACATAAATATTTATATAATATTAGTATTAGTATGAACTTGTTTCATATTACCGGCAAAATAATATTGTCGTACTTTACATCGTATTAAAGCGTCACACAATTATGAACTTTAACTCACAATTAACAAGAGCAAATTTGTATTAAGGTCAACCGGGGCATTTGCGTCTTTGGGGCAATTGCGTTTATTTGAAATAATTTTAAATCTGTTTGAAAACCAACCTCTCCTGCCATCTAGTTTTGTTTATTTTGAACAAAATCACAACGTATAATTTCAATAGATGGCATTGAAACGCATAAATTCAAAATATCGGCCATATTTAAAATCGCTTGTTTTTTGTGAAGTGGTGCTGCGCGAGCTGAGTGATCAAAATCCTTAAGAATCCATATTTTTTCTCGGTTTTCCGTTTTTATTATAAAATATATATAAATAATATAATATAGCCTGTCTATACCAATAGTTATTTTTATTGAAATCGTTGTACTTGTGGATAAATGATGATTTAATTTTTTTAGGTTGGGTCTGGATGTTTGGGGTAAATGCATCTGCTGTTTCGGGGTTATTGCGTCTCTATGACGCATTTGCCCCAACACCAGAGATCTTAAACCTTTTGTTTTGTGTTTTTTTTTTGTTTTGTATTTTGTAGTTTTTTTATTTCGTAATTATGTTTCTTAAAGCTTTGTTTAGCGATGAATATTAAGTTTGTTTTTTTTTTATTTATTTTTTGTATTGTTGAATAATTTTTAATAATCTTTGAATTTAAGCGTTTGCTGCTACTGCATCGTACTGCTCACGCATCGCTCGCGGCGTGGCTGCCGATATCCTGCATCAAACGCTTAAATTGAAATAGCCCTAACTGCAAGTGCAAACATGGCTTTATGTTAATACAGGCAGGATAAAGCTCTATACCCTGTGGGGTTAGGTAATATTTTACTAAAGGTTTTTGCCTTCTTTTATCATAAGTAATAAAAAAATTAAAAACTTAAAAATTAATTAAACGTAAACATGTGAGTTTTTCATTTATGTAATATTCAGATTTTATTTGCATATTGAAAAAAAAATTACAAGTCAACATTGTTTAAGTAAATAACCCTATTCGACAGATTTTATAGACATCCATTGGTAATAAAACGTTTTTATTGACAAATTAAATTTTGTAATGTTCGTCTAACTTGATTTTGATTAAACTTCAAAAATGTACTGTTGCTTTTATTTAGCACTCATTTAAAGGTTTTTCTAGAACAGAGATTATTCTAATTTTGCTTTCACAAATAAAATGTTCTTAACGTCTGGATTTGACAGGGGGTAAATGCGTCTAAGAAAAAATAGTCGCATTTTCCCAGGTTTTATGATATAGCTTCTGATGTAATGATTATTTAATATTTTTATAATTTACTGAAAGATTCGTATACAAAACATTAATTGAAGGAAAATATATTTATTTCAGCCTTCAAACGTCACAGGTTTAAAACATCTATATATATAAAAGAAAGTCGTGTTAGTTACTTCACTTATAACTCAAGAACGGCTGAACCGATTTAGCTGAAAATTGGCAGGGAGGTAGTTTAGAGCCAGGAGAAGGACATAGGATACTTTTTATCCCGTTCGACATTTTGATATTTAAAAAAAAAAAAATTATATCAGTATATCCATATTCTTAATCTGTTTAGGTAGTAGGTAGGTAGTAGGTAGGTAGTAGGTAGGTAGTAGGTAGGTAGTAGGTAGGTAGTAGGTAGGTAGTAGGTAGGTAGTAGGTAGGTAGTAGGTAGGTAGTAGGTAGGTAGTAGGTAGGTAGTAGGTAGGTAGTAGGTAGGTAGTAGGTAGGTAGTAGGTAGGTAGTAGGTAGGTAGTAGGTAGGTAGTAGGTAGGTAGTAGGTAGGTAGTAGGTAGGTAGTAGGTAGGTAGTAGGTAGGTAGTAGGTAGGTAGTAGGTAGGTAGTAGGTAGGTAGTAGGTAGGTAGTAGGTAGGTAGTAGGTAGGTAGTAGGTAGGTAGTAGGTAGGTAGTAGGTAGGTAGTAGGTAGGTAGTAGGTAGGTAGTAGGTAGGTAGTAGGTAGGTAGTAGGTAGGTAGTAGGTAGGTAGTAGGTAGGTAGTAGGTAGGTAGTAGGTAGGTAGTAGGTAGGTAGTAGGTAGGTAATAAGTAGGAAAAAGGGCATTGCAACGCATGCCGGGAACAGCTAGTATAGTATAAAAAGATTTTTTTTTAAAGTTATTTGCAATATTATTGTTAATTCAGTGTACCCTTGGGATCCGCTGCGGAATTACGGGAAGAAAAGTATTTTGTTGTTGTAGGTATAGGTATTAAGTCTGGGCAACATATAGGCTATAATTTATTTTGGAAAATGGAACACCTGATGCAGAACCGCAACAGACCAGCTAAAGTATAAGAGATATAAAAATGGTGCCATAGCAAAAATTATTCCACGTGAAGAGCATTTTCTGCTGTGAGAAAAAATTTGAAGATCTGGAGCACCTGTTATGGAACTCCAAAGCCCATCGACACTATAACATGTATAGGAATAACGTCTTAGCAAAAGTTGTTTAGTCTGATGGGCATTTCCTGTTAACTTACAAAAATGAAAGATCTGGAACGTCTCGAATCGTGTCGCGCATTCCGTTGTTTACCCGTCCCCGGGCTCTTAGAATTCGATATCAGACGTTTCAGATCTTCGATTTTGACGACCCCGTTGTCGCTGGCATAAGCAACAGGATCCGCGTACGAAGTCGCGGGCAGAAGCTAGTATTTAATAAAGACGCGTTTGCCCCAATACGGGAAAATGCGTCGAAAACGCGTCTTTAAAAAAAATTTTTATTTACTCGTATTTACTGTAACTAATGGTAGAAACAATTCATTAAGATTGAAGACAGATAATTTCTATATACATTTGTATTAAAGATTTTTCTCATAAGTTTATAATTAGTGTGATATGAATTTTTAAAAGCGTGTAAGGGATTTATATGACGCAATTGCCCCGGTTGACCTTACCGTTAAAATAATTTTATATTATATTAGTGTAAACTTAGTTTCATATTACTGCAAGTCTTCTGCTCTATTGATAATTAGTGTTCCTTCAATACAATACAATATAATATACAAGGTTAGTCAGAAAGGGGGTACTAATCCGAAGCCCACTTATAGTATCGCTGATGACTGTTTGAAAGCAAGTGTTAAAATTTCAAAATTCGATATTTTTTTTTTCCAAATAAAATTATTTTAATTTAAGTTTTTTCAAAAATTTTTCATCCCTGCATTAGTTACAAATTCAGAAAATGGTGCTTCTAATTCATGACCCCAAATATGACCTAAAAAGTAAACACAGCTGATCATAACTGGCGATAGATAGATTTTAGAGTTTTTTTTTTGAGATTTTTGAATAACTATTTCTCTTAAACTATTCACTTTTGGGAAAAGTAGAACAAAAATTACTCATTATTATGTGTACTTTAACACCCTTTCGGATTAGTACCCCCTTTCTGACTAACCTTGTATATTACAACAGTTAAAAACAACAGTTTGAAAATTATAATATAATGTACAATGCATTAGAAAAATATATCAGTTACGCCCAACATTAAGTATTAGTAAGTAAAATACTTATCCAAAGCTAACTACTTCTGCCAGGGTTGCGGAATTTGTTCGAAAGAAAGAGTTACCGCGGCCCTGAAACGCAAAGGGCATTAGTAGGAACACGGATAGGTTTTAGTCAGTAAGAGTCTGACACTCCCTTCCGCTCCGCCCAGAGCGGAAGAAGTCATTCGATGGAATCCCATCACTAAAAAAAAGGCTATCTCCTTATCTTATACTTATAGGCTCGCGCGACTCTAAAGGTAATAAAATATTGCAAAATTCACTACTTACGATCTTGTATACTCTCGGCCTGATCATCTTTCATTTCATCGAAGTGGTAACCGTACATTTCGTCAACAGCTGAAAATAACTTGTAACATATTATTAAAATTCTAATTTAATATTAGCAATGTATTAAGTAAGCATTTTATAAATAAAAATAATGTATGCCTTATTTTAGTTTGTTATTGGATTATTTTAAAATAGCAACTAACACCCAATTGTTTTTTTAGTTTTATTAAAATTTGAGTTGCTGTAATTGTGTCACATTCCCAGACACCACTGGGAATGTGGTGTCTGGGAATGGGAATGACTATATTTGTATTATAACTTTCGTAAAACACATTCATGTTTATGATTAGGTACGGTTTACTAACTCACGTGCATTTTTCGGGATTGACAGTTCGATTCGCGACCTCGCCGCGTGTTCAGCTCATGATTAAGGGCTCCGTTTAGGTCCGAAACTAGTCGGGCAATCCCGAAAAATGCACGTGAGTAAACCGTAACTCATCATAAGTACCATGGCTATAGTTGCGAGGTTGGCATAATAAATAAATAATTCTTGTACCTGCAATTTTTTCCTTCAACATCGCCAATCTCTGCGGAGTTATCTGTCTTTCCACATTTCTGCTTCTCATATTCTTCTCTAAAGTATAAAAAAAAGGACGGCTCATATTGAAACCTGTTTCCATTTCGACGTATGCTTTGATTTTCATAATGTCGACTTTTAACTGTAGAAAGTCCATGATCTGTAATGCAAGTCAAAATAACCCTTAATATTGATGCAATACCAAAATCAGTTGGTTGGCTGCACACAGAGCACTAAATGGCCGGACACTCAATATCTAGAGACACAGTTTTGTGCCTCGAGACACATTTTAGTAACCCAAGACACAGTTTCTAGTCACAGGTCATCATTCATGATGGTGGCCAAACGGTTGCTGCAGATAAAAACAAATAGTCAACTGTGTCTGGCACAACTTCCCATCTGCACTAAACTTTGACAACGCCTAAGTTCACGCCTAACTCTCTAGGACGCACCAACCTTAAGGGCCAAAACTGCGTTAAGCGGGCGCCTGCGACGGGCACCCATCGCGTGTCGACGCGCGTGGTCACGCGGGTGGTCTCCGTAAGAACGCGGCGGTCCCCGTCGCGGGTATCCGTCGCGGAGACCGGATTATTTTAATTACGCAGTGTCGCTAGTTCAATTTTAACGGTGTGCGTGTTCAGTCGTGTCGATGGAGAGCTTAGTATATTATAAAACAGCAAAACGACGACTAGCAAAAAAAAATACGGCGGCCAGTAGCCCGTTTATTGAATATCCGCGCGTGCCCCCACGCGGGCGTCCGTCGCACGGAGGCGGGAAACGTTGCGCAGGCGCGAGGCCCGCCTCCCCGCGATGGATGACCGTGCGTGTTCCCGCGACGGAGCACTTTTCTATGGGACCGCGCGGGCGTCAGCTTAACGCAGTTTTGGCCCTAAGGGCTGCCTAAATGCTTAGGACATGTCCTAACTTTACGACACCGATTTTCCGAGACTTAGCGCTAAGCAACTGCTTACCAAGTGTCAAAACGTCAAAGAAAGCATTTCTCCTGCACCATCTCATATTACTATCGCGCCCAATTCACTCTTTTCATTCATTATTTAAGTGAAATGTATGAGTAACTTTTAGTAATCTAGTTGGTGCAGATGAATTTAATATTTAGGATTGACTTAGTTTAAAGGTCTCTTAGTTAAGCTCTGTCTCAGCCGAGTTTAGTGCAGACGGGAGTTAGTATTTCTTCTGTTGGCAGCCTTAGAGCTGTTACGCACTGCATCCGATCCGAATCCGTGAAAATACGTTCCGAAGTAGCCATAGAACTATTTGTATGGTAGTTTACGCACTACATCCGGCATCCGTCATCCGATTTCTATCTGTCATCCGTGAGTTTCTAGTTCGGAAGAAAAATTGACGGACCGAAGTAGCCGTAGTACTGTTTGTATGAACGCTTTCGCATTACCTCGGATTCAAATCGGACGCCAAATGGATATGCCAAAGATGGCCCCTGAATTGTTTGAATTTGAATCAGAGATCGGACAAGTGTGTAAGCGATATCCGAATTCGGTCCGAGATTTTTACTCTAGATCGGTATTTTCACGGATTCCGATCGGATGCAGTGCGTAAAGCAATATCCGAATTCGGTTCGAGTTTTTATATCCTTATTTTCACGGATTCGGATCGGATGCAGTGCGTAATCGCTCATAGAGTCATAACTTTAATTTATTCATTACCTCCTCTTTGACGTAAGGCGGTAATCGCCGCCCATGCTGTAGCTTGTTAAATTCTTCTAAAGATAATTCATGATCGTGGTGATTGCATACATAGACAACAGTAAGTTCTTTTTCGTTGGGAAGATGCCTTAACTTTATTTTGCATGGACAATCAGTTTTCATGTTATTGTTTCTGCAAAAAAAATATTTAAAAATGCTTTGAAATATTGTTGAAACTCTTTTATTAGTATGTACATTGTCACTGAAATACTACAGCCTAAAAACCAGTTAGCAGTTTATGGTGGCAACGATTATCAAGTTAAAAAGCAATGTTATGCTAATCCGCGGTCGTCATTGAAATTCAGCACTGTTGGTGTGGCATGTTGGAAAATTTTGTGCCAATGTTGCCACAACACAGCATTTGCTGAGTGATGACCCATTCACATGCAAATGCGACCCATTTCTGCGCGCGCATCTCGTACGCGTCGCTCCCTTCTCAGAAACTTTGGAATTTAATAGTTAGTCTCTTGTCTTAACGTACATTTTTATTCGATGTAAAGTACACGCGTCGCAAGTGCGAAGCGCCCGCACCGCCTCCACCCTCCCGGCTAGGATGGCAAATGCAATTTGAGATCTATTGATGTGTCATAAGACCCAAATTGTATACAACAAATTTCAAAGCGAGTTAGAAGCGGATGCTGACGTTAGTGGCGTGCGCTTAGCGGGCCGGTGTCGTCTAAACGTGCCCTTAATATCTAATAAAATATTTATATTTATACTATTACCTCTTTCTTAACCCCTTCTTTTTATACTTCTCCTTATTTCTCAAATAAACACAATTGTACGTATAACTTTCATAGTTAGTGTTAGGTTTGCGTGAGTCAGAACATCTATAGTAGAAGCACCATCTCTTTGCGTTCTCATTCAAGTACTGTATGAAGTCTTCATGTGAACGAAATTTATCACCTGGCTTCACAAGTTTTTCGTCTTCATGTAATAACATTCCCGTATGATCCGTACAGTATTCGTTATATGGCAGGTATACAAGTGCTGGAAAAAAAGAAAACATGTTTTTTACATAATTATCACTAAGTAATAGCATAATCAACCATTACTGTCCCACTGCTGGGCATGGGGCTCTTCTCAGAGTGAGAAGGGTTTAGTGTGCGTCCTGAGTGACGGCGCAAGAGCGTATTGCGGATTGCGGAGCGGCTTTACCGTCGATACCTGTCCTTAGTGCACCCGGGAAAGTTGACGCGTACGCGCGTGTTTAGTGTTTCGTTTATTTTACTTTGGTTTTAACAATATCGATATCAAAATTCAAACGTTTCGAACATTTATTTAATGCGCCATTCATTCCGCCTGCGCGGTGCGCCGCGCCGTCACTCAGGGCACACACTTAGGCCTTAGTCCACCATGCTGGCCTAATGCAGGTTGGCAGACTGCACACCATCGAGAACTTTATGGAGCCCTATCAGGTGTGCAGGTTTTCTCACAATGTTTTCCTTCACTGTTAACGCAAAGGACAAACAAATTTTGATACAATAAGTAATTAGAGGTCTATTTTTGTCAGATATGGATAGCATATTCGGTAGCTCTTAAAATAAAATCAAAATGATGGCTCTGGCACTTAGTTCTTCCTGCAGGGCTCTACTCAATACCAAACTCCCTTTCTTTGACAACATTTTTAAAGTACAGTCCTCATAATTTGTTCTTATATATAAGCAGATAGATCAATAAAGATTACTCCATCTAATCTATCAATAATAGTTGTATGGCTATATGTTATATAAATAAATAAGATAAATAAATCTTACCTTTCTTGGAAACTCTACTAGTATCTTCACAGCTATCATTCATTTTGCTACTAGAACCCCCTGACAAATCTAAATACCTGCGAAAAATAAAAAGTGAAAATACAGATGTTATGGCAAATTGCACCAAAAGGAGCCCGAGCGCAAGCGGAGCGTGTCTTCTGGGGGACCGAGTTAGTAGTATTCAAGGCATTATTATGAAACACTGGCTGGACCCGGCATGCATTGCAATGCACTTTTTCCTACTTACTACCTACCTACTACCTACGGTCAGAAACAAAATCAAAATAGTAACAAAAAGTTAAGGCGCTTCCCCCACAGAAAGTGGCACCACTTCAGAAAAAAAGCATTATTTCTGTCAACACACAACATATTGAAATTCCGTACGTACAACATTTTAGTCAAGTATTGTAGACATTTTCGAACACCAAATATCAACACTAGAGCTTCTGGACCCGAAGTTTTTGCGATAAGTACCAAAAACGGCCGTTTTTAGCATTAATTACTAAAACTTCTAACCTAGGATGCTGTTTTTTGGTGTTCGAAAATTTCTACAACACTTGACTAAAATGTTGTACGTATGAAATTTCAATATCTTGTGTGTTGACAGAAATAATTCTTTTTTCTGTAGTGGCGCCACTTTCGGTGGGGGGAGCGCCTTAAAAGCATTTTCATGCATACGGTAAACAAATGAAGAATATGGACATATGTACTGAGATAAAATTTCGTTTTTTTTTAAATAAGTATCAAAATTGTCTTTCATAAGAACCTTCTCCAGACAATTACGAACACAACAAAAAAAAATTCGCGAAATCGGTCCAGCCGCTCACGCGTGATGCCGTGACCAAGGGAAATAGGGATTCATTTTTATATACACAGAAGATGTCACACCAATTTAACGTGAGTTCAGGGTGCGAGTGGGGCGTCTCATTGAAGAGCCCGTGTTACAGTATGTTTCATCCACTAAGACACGCCCCACTCCTTTTGAGGTATTCTCGTGGTGTATACAAGCACATTTTTGACTTCCGCACTGTTTGAACTTCACTGACGATATTTGATTTGTTGGTCAAGCTTGAACTTTCCCAAATATAAATAGAGTAGGCATTATTTTTATTACACTAATCAACTCGGGTTCCTAATTAGCCATGAACCCCATTAAGGCGCGATTCCATTAGGAAAGTCTTGCATACAAGTATAACGTCACATTTGCATACAAGTTGCTTACATTAGAAACATGTTTTCAAGAGTCTGCAAATTGCATGCAGGTTTTACTTGCATACAAGTGGAGATGTTCAACAATTGAGTTGGACATGAATTGATATTGTTTTGATACTCCTCAATAGATATGACTATTTTCTCGTACCCCCACTTAACAGCCATTATGTTTTGATAACTTGTACAGAGAGAGATCCCATGCTCGTGCATATCACTCGTTCGCAATTTGAAAAGTGCAATTAACATTTGCGGGTTCAATTTGCACATCACTTGAACAAAAAAAATGTACAAGTTCAAACTACCTCATACAAGTTGTAGCTTGTATGCAGGTTTGCTCAAGTGTAAGTCAATTGCATACAAGAAACTTGCCTGATGGAACCGCACCTTTATAAACATGATACAAATAATGTCACAAAATGCTCATCTGCCACCTTGTCATTGTGGTACTGTTAGGCCGGGCGGTCATTGTGACTTTTTGTTACCAAGTCGAATGCTATGAAGATACATGGGAGTGCACTCACTATGGTGACGTGACATTACGGTGACAAATACATATTTTCATAGAATTTGACTTGGTAACAAAAAGTCACCATGACAAAAAGTCACCATGACAAAAAGTCACAATGAGCGCCTGGCCTTAAGAATTACTTTCGTTTTTGACAGAACACATGTTACTAACATCAACAACAAGACAAAACAAATTAGATAAGGTTTGTTATTATTTTACTTGTTGTTGTTATAATAATAACAACAACAAGTAAAAAGATATTTTTAAGAAGTAGGTACCAGAGAGGTTTTTCAATCACAACGTTATTCTGTGCCACTTGGTAATTTTCATCTATAATTTCCACATTCATTCCTACACCGTCTGCAGGGTCATCCAAATAGCAGTGATCTTCATAAAAGTGTTTATCAAAGCCCATTTTCTGAGAATAAAATGCAATGTTATTTTATAGGTGAGTCCATCAAGGTAGGCAAGTAGGTTTATTTTTAAGGAAAGGAAAATCAGTATCACTATACAATGGCAATGAAATTTTTTAACATTTAAAATCAGATCTTTCTTTATACGCAACTTAACGTTATTTTGCAATGGTAAATAATTAATACAGGCAATTGTATTGAAATTCGAAAGGTTACATTTTGAAATAGATCGTTTCTGAAATTAAATTATTTGCACTTCTTCGTCCGTGGAGACTTACTTGGATGTAGGCGATACATGTGAGAAAGTTTTCTGTATTAGAAATACAATCAGAGCTAGAATATAAATACAAGATTAGTTTTAGCACACAATGTTTTTAAGCACTTATTTGTATTTAATTTATCTTCACTTTTCGTTTTTATTATCGATATTGTTCCTGTCCCGATGACTTTTTTGACATGCAATTTGACATTTACTTACAATGACACATTATCGTAAAGATTAAAAATTAATTTGAAATTCAAAATATTTGTAAAAGACGATTGATACATTTATTAATGCCCGCTACAGATGAAAACATTTATTGTCAATTTTCTCGAATTGACAATGAAATCGTGTCATGTGGATAGCAGTTTGAAAGTCGTTGGGCGATCGATTTTACCTGATCTTCAGGGGGCTACCATGATCTCTTAAGCAGGAATGTTTTAAATTATTACGAGAGTGGGTAACGGCGCTAGCGAGCTGTCTAGCGCTGTCACTTTCCCACTCTCGGAATAATATTAAAACCGTATTAAAACATTCCTGCTCTAACAGATCATGGTAACCCCCCAGTGCAAGACCTGTTATTTGGCTAAATCTGGCGAAATTTTAGTTGCCTACAGGCAAAAATTTAAAATTCTTTGGCTTGGGTAATACGCATGTGACCCGAATCTATTGGAAATTTTTGATTCTATTGCTTTTTTTAAATCTATTTTGAAAATACTTTATGTCCGTAAAATTACAACTTTACGACGAGAGCCAAAATCCAAAATATGTACAAAATTACAGTTTGCTTCTAATATTTTTTTTATTTTATTTGGTCACTTTCTTCGAAGTTGAAAATTCAAACTTCTAGTGACCTAAAAATATGTTCTCCTAATGTACTCCTATTATGTTGTTTCTATGACTTGGCAACATAGACATAGATTTCATCTGCAGAGGTCTAGACGCCCAATTTCTTATCATCTTTTGATTTTTGATATCTTACCCGTCATAACGTTCAGTGCCAAGCGTTTGACGATTTTCCAGACCATAATTGAGCATATCCATTCTGTTGAGTGTTGGAACTATAGAAAAATACGAATGGAACTTTTATAGTACAGACAGGGGGCTTACTATGACCTCTTAAAGCAGGACAGAAGTTGCCTGGAAGTTGAACTGCCCTGCTTTTTGTACTATGACATCGTTAGAGCAGGGTGCTTACTATGACCTCTTAAAGCAGGGCAGAAGTTGCCTGGAAGTTGAACTGCCCTGCTTTTTTGTACCATGGCATCGTTATAGCAGGGGGCTTACCATGACGTCTTAAGAAAACGTTCAAATGCCAGCCAGTCAATATCCGTTCAAAAGCAGGCCTGCTTCTGAATCGCTAAAAATCGTACTATGACAGTACAAAAGGTGAACGACTATTCAACCAAGTTGAACGGATAAGCTTGTTTATGGTACGAAAAGTCTATACAAAAAAAACAGGTGAACGGATTTCGTAAACGTCAACGTAGCAGGCCTGCTACAGGCCTGCTATAACGATGACATAGTGCAAAAAAGCAGGGCAGTTCAACTTCCAGGTAACTTCTGCCCTGCTTTAAGAGGTCATGGTAAGCCCCCTGCTTCTGAATCGCTAAAAATCGTACCATGTCAGTACAAAAGGTGAACAACTATTCAACCAAGTTGAACGGATAAGCTTGTTTATGGTACGAAGAGTCCATACAAAAAAAACAGGTGAACGGATTTCGTAAACGTCAACGTAGCAGGCCTGCTACAGGCCTGCTATAACGATGACATATTACAAAAAAGCAGGGCAGTTCAACTTCCAGGCAACTTCTGCCCTGCTTTAAGAGGCCATGGTAAGCCCCCAGGTCTGCCGCAGGCCTGCTACGTTGACGTTTACGAAATCCGTTCACCTGTTTTTTTTGTATAGACTTTTCGTACCATGAACAAGCTTATCCGTTCAACTTGGTTGAATAGTCGTTCACCTTTTGTACTGTCATGGTACGATTTTTAGCGATTCAGGAGCAGGCCTGCTTTTGAACGGATATTGACTGGCTGGCATTTGAAAGTTTTCGTAAGACGTCATGGTAAGCCCCCAGGCCTGCTACGTTGACGTTTACGATATCCGTTCACCTTTTTTTCGTATAGACTTTTCGTACAATGAACAAGCATTACCGTTCAACTTGCTTCAATAGTCGTTCACCTTTAGTGCCTGTCATGGTACGATTTTAAGCGATTCAGAAGCAGGCCTGCTTTTGAACGGAAGTTGACTGGCTGGCATTTGAACGTTTTCGTAAGAGGTCATGGTAAGCCCCCAGACACGTCAAGCTAGCCGAAACTGTCAAATTTTCCTCCGACATGTCAACCCCGATAACTCGACCCCAACAACTGGTCTCCGACAACTTACTACCGAGACAACTCTACCCCCTGACAACTCAACCCTATAAAAACTCGGCGCGATAACTAAACCCTGACTGACAACTGGATCCTGACAAATACAGTTTTGCAACTATAAATTGTAACGTATCCTCTCCTCGCCTCGCCTCGAATGTGGGGTGCCTCATGAGTACCTCACGAGGTAAAATGAGGTCCTCCCTCATCCTCGTTTGAAATAAACGAGTTACCCATCATTAAGTGCGAGCGTACGCTCTGCCTACTCTGTAGTTAGTAATAGTATAGTACCCGCCATAGAAATAATATGTACCACGTTCTTTAAGGGCGTTCGCTACGTTAAGCGTGCGCACGCGGAGGGTACCTGCCTCGCGTGTGTGTATTGAAAGATAGTATGTACAAACCCGTCGCACGCGTCCGCGCCAGTTAGCGCTGCTCATAGTACTATCCAAGGGGGGTTCACTGCGAAAAAAAAAAATCGACCTTCGTCTCTATGGCTCTTTTCTGGACTCTGACAACTGCCTCATCCCCTCTGAGTCATACTCCGCCCCTTTGACGCCTACGTGATGCTATGACGTCACTTTTACCTCTATTCTAAGAAGTCTATGGACTGATCTGTCAAACTAACATTAAGTAGCACTCACCACCAATTATTTCACTAGCATCAGTTTAGTCACTCCGTCCTCCAGCAGACTTTTCATTGATGATTGAAAGACCGAGCTTTAATCACGAAGCTATTGGTAGTCCTTCCTGCATTGGAAACTTTTGAGTTCTGCACTGAAAATGAAGTTGTTGCAGTTGTTGAAAAGTCAAGCCCTGTGAATATTCCAACTTGATGCACTATAAACACAAGAGTCCTGTTTCAAAAAACATGACGGCCTTTCCACTTCTCTGACAACCCACAGCACATCACTTATTGCACATAATTGCGGCTTTTCAAGGTATATTACAGTAAGAATATTTAGAGGATACGCTGAATACGTAAATAAATAAATTTTATTTTATTTCGCTACTAATGTGTGTAAGAGTGAATAATAAACTACAATCAACCATTATTTGTATTTTTAACTAAAAGTCTTAATAATTGAACTTATACTTAAATAAAGTTCAAGATGCAATTATGTGTGAATAAGAAGCATGTGCAGGAACGTAATTATGTAAAATACTGTACATAATGGAAAAAACATAATTAATTAATCTTTTTTCTTCTTCCAGATGATGTCATTGTAATGAATGGTGATTCATTAAATATAATCTACGCCCCACCTTACCGGATAAAAGGAATTCGAAATAATTTCCTCACAAAGAATGTAAAACATAATAATCACCAAATGGAGTAACATAGTGGATGTATATGTATACAAAGGACTGCAGTCACAATAATGTAAGATTGCTTCATAAATTAAATGATCAACACTTGGTTCCTGAAAAAATCAAATAGATGAAGGTATGTATGTATTTAATTACTGCAGACTAAAACCTCGAGTCACGAGAACCAATAGTTTTAGTCAGTTGCAATGGAAAGTTCATGTAAATATTTGCATTATGTGTCCAATAGCAATACAAACAAATAATCAAACAACCATGACATATAATAATACGTATTTTTTTAACTGGTATCTACACTTCTTTCCACTCGTCTATCTTTAAAAGTATTAATAATTTAATAACGGTGATTTACTTTGTTTTAGGTAAAGAACTGCATTGGAGTATACAGTAAAACAGTACCAGCCACTTTATCCTACACGGCTTGGTTTAGTAAGTTGTAAAATTAAAAAATAAATATATTTTACAGTAACAAAATGCATTGTCTTTTCTTTGTTTATTATCCTGAAATACAACAAGAACTAGTAAATCAAAAAGGAGCTACGGACAGCAAAAATATAGAGCTCAAAAGACCAGTATTCGAATCTACACGAATATTAGCTTAAAAGACTTGTGTTCATGTTAGTTTATCGAAAACTACCCACAATTAAAAAGTAACTTTGCGAGCCTAGTAATGAGGTCCACAGATAAGCAAAATGTCCATTTTTTTGTTCGACAGTGCGCCGTCTGATTGTATCCCTATCTAGTCTGTGGTACTATCTTTCAATACACACGCGAGGCGGCGGGTAGAGTGCGCGCAAGATAAGTCTGCGCGCGGCCGAAATCGGAACTAATCATGGTCCACCAAAGTGTGTGCCGTTTTATCAATTTTATAGTAGAACTACCTGATTGTAGGAATATTTAACGGGAAAATTATGATACGCGATAAAAAGTTAAGCTTAAAAAGCGGTAATTTGAACTTTTGCGATCACGGCAACGTTTAGCACGCCCTCAGTCGCGCGCAGAGTTATCTTGCGCGCACTCTACCCGCCGCGTGCGCACGCTTAACGTAGCCAACGCCCTAAATAAAGTCCTTGGTATCCGCCCAGAAAATATCATGACTTCCATTGTCTATGAAATCATGAATTCTCTCAATGACATATGTCAAAACTGCCGGCTGAAGTCAAAACAAAAAAAGAAAATAAACAGGTGAACATCATCGACATCAAGACATCATCGCATTGTCGGCCACTTTCGTTGGGACATAAATCACAATGTACTCTGTGGAGATAAATACTGAAGTCACAACATTTTGAAATCTCCAGTTCTCACCCCCCTTGAACCATGATCATTGCTCTTCAGACTTTGGTTTTTTTCCGTGAATCGTTTCTGACTGCTTTGGCCCGTTTGCTGCAGCCTTTTTTCAAGCACATATCTTTAGCAATTACTGGAAAGGGGAATGTCTCTGAGGATGAGGAATCGGACGATCAGGTGTATTCTGAATACGACGATGAGAAGGGGGTCACCTTCTACCCGCCGATGTACGCGCAGCGCTACGCCGCAGTTAGCGACTGCCTTATGGATGAACGCTGGTGCGGGAAGCTAGAGAAGGTATTATTTAAATTGTATGATTCCAAGTTTAATTGATGTGCCTTTAGAGGCAGTCTGCTGCAGTTTCGCAGCTTACACAAGGTCAATATAATCTGTGTTACCTGCTAAGATAATAAATTCAATGTTAGCTAAATGTTTAGTATTATAAAAGTCCAGTTAATGTTGCTACCTAAGCAACAGTTCTTTGTTTTTTTTTGGTAATTGTTTATAGAAGGCAAAAGCAGAAAGATAGCAATAGAAAGCTATGAATGTGCTTTCAAACAATTTTTTGAAAGATGATAAATATCATAATCTATACATATAATAAATCTGTAGACATGGCGTGTCTGTATAGCAAATATTTTGAAAAAACCTGGTTGGGATGTTAAAGTATAACCAATAGAACCCATTTTTAAAATTTTTGGAATTTTTGTCTGTTTGTCTGTTTATCTGTTTGTTTGTGCAAGCATCACGTAAAAACAACTGATCCAATGTTGTTGACTTTTATAAATAAATATTGTGCTTATCTCCAAGTAACATATGTTTTTTGTTTCATCGCAATCGGTTCACGCAATCAAAAGTTATGCGAATTTTAAGTTTTCTAGAAGAACTTAGCATGTATTTGTGTATACTTACCATTTCTTTTCAATATATGGCGTACCATGTATCAAATCACGTTGTGAGGAAATATAATCAACGAATATATTACTATTCTCAGTCTACGAAAGGTCTATTGAAATGCTATCCGAAGAAGGTACTAACTAAGCCTAAACTAAGCCTTTATAAAAAAAAAAGAAGATAATGTTATTTAAAATTTATTTGGTACCTATCTATCTGAATGGCAGTGGAAGAGAAATACATTCAATTTCATAAGCGAGTGTAGGTATGTAGGTATTCTAAATTTTTAATTGTGCAAGGCAATACGATAGATTAATTTGAAATACTCATATATTTTATTATGAATACTTAAATACGTATTTATAAATCTATTTACTATTAATAAAATTCAAAGTGCACTTTGTCTGTAATTAAATATTTTTCCAAAATTTCGATTCGGTGGTACTATACTATCGATACAGAAACCATAACATTTTTTTTTTTGAATTATTGTGTCTGTTTGTCTTTCCGTCCGGACATCACGTAAAATCCCGTGGATGGATTTTGATGGGACTTTCGCTGATGTGTTGCGTAAAGAGCGATAATTTTGCTGGTACATCACGCTATTGTTCATAGGAGCCGAGCAGCGGAACATTATTTCCACATACTGCGAAGTATAACCTTAATATTCGGATCGTAAAATCGCGTGAATCGATTTTGATGGGCCTGCGCTTATTTTGGTATATAAAATATCACGCTATTGCTCATAGATGCCGAGCAACGGAACATTATTTCCATATACTGCGTAGTATAAGTTGTAGACAGAAGTACCTAAGTGCTGCAGTGAACGGTCGCTGGCTCAGTGTCCTGCATTAAAACCTCACTTTAAAAAAATACACTTTTTGTAATTTTTTTGGAATGTTTTACATATTTTATTTCGTTCATTGTTGTCAGAACTATTCAAAGCCTGTCATCGCCGTTTTATTAAGTTTATTTAAGCCTTAGGTAATGTCCCAAAACACATAGCCATGAAGGGAAAGTACTTTAAATATTAAAAATTGCAAATTTCACTCAAAGGTGACTTCATTTTATTTTTAAAAGTAAGAAATATTGCCTGTACTGATTTTTTTGCCTGAACCGGGAATCAAACTGATAAACCTATACCATCTGGTGGCACCTGTTGATAATATCTTTATGGTCAATAATCAGGATCAAATCTCTCCAACAAACACACTGTCTTAAATTGAACGAAGTGGAAAAAATAAGAACTACTTAACAACAATTAATAAGTGCTTGAATTTAAATGTACCTAAGTTAGTCAATTTTCGTTTTATGGTCTTCCATCAATTTCAGACACACTGTTTATTGGAGCGATTTGATGCGTATTATTGATCCTATCGATTGGTGAAATAAAAATACAGAATTTTTTTCGCATTTGGGTTGGTTCGATTTCCAGATCAAACTTTTTGAAATCTTTGAAAGCAGTACCTATTTCTAACTTATAAAAATAAAATTAAGTCTTCTATTATACGTGATTTTTTTTACATATTTAAAGTACTTTCCTATTCCACACCTCGAATGAAATCATTTTATAGACTGCACTGCGTAAAATATTTTGATTTAGTTCGCCGATTGTGACTAGATGGCGTTGTAGCCATTTTTGTATCGCCATAAGGTTTCGTTACATTATCACAATAAATATCAATATTCAATTATAATCCATTTTAGCAAGGAAATGTATGGAAATAAGCAACGCGTTTTTAGTATTATGGTTATATGAACCTTTACGGTCAATCAAGAAGAGCTGAAACTCTACCTAAAGAAATGGTTTAAAAGATATAAGTGTCTTGGTGGGACACCTTTGTCTATTATTATAATAAATGGAATACATATACACTATTTAGTTGCTGCGACACAATGTTGTTTTCCGAGTTCCACGCGGACGGAGTCGCGGGCACAGCTAGTCTATCTATACATATAATAAAATCGTGGTTTAGAAGTAACTACGAAATTTTTGTCTAGACCTTATAAATCGCGCGGTAACGAAACCATAGCGCGATCTAATTCGACGCCAACGCCATCTAGGGAAGTAAAGATTAAACATATGTTTGCATGTTTATGCAAGCCTCACGTAAAAAGAGCTGACCCAATGCTGTTGACTTTTATAAACATATATTGTGCTTATCTCCAAGTAACATATTTTTTTTGTTTCATCGCAATCGGTTCACGCATTCAAAAGATATGCAAATAATCAATATCTTCTATACATTTATCAAATCTGTAGACTTTGCGTATCTGTACATAGCAAATATTTTGAAAAAACATGGTTGGGGTGTTAAAAAATAACCAAAAGAACCCATTTTTAACATTTTTGTATTTTGTTTCTTCTGTTTGTTGGTTTGTCTGTTTGTCTGTTTATCTGTTTATCTGTTTGTTTGTTCAAGCATCACGTAAAAACAACTGACCCAATGCTGTTGACTTTTATAAACATATATTGTGCTTATCTCCAAGTAACATATGGTTTTTGTTTCATCGCAATCGGTTCACGAAATCAAAAGTTATGCGAATTTTAAGTTTTCTAGAAGAACTTAGCATGTATTAGTTTATTTTCAATAGATGGCGTTACGTGTATCAAATAATGTTGCGAGGAAATATTTTACTACGAATAAATCCACAAATTACCTAATATTCATTGTTGAATTGGTACCTATTCTCAGTCTACGAAAGGTCTAATGAAATGCTATCCTTATGAAGAAGGAACTAAGCTTTTACAAAAAAAAAAAACGAAGATATTGTTATTTAGAATTTATTAGGTCAATTTCTTATTGTTGTTCACAATAAAATTAATTCATGATGTGGACTAATAGTAGGATTTTTGTTCATTGAATGTTCATACTTTTTGGGAATGCTGATGCCGAAAATAAGGTCCAAATTAAAATTAAAATCGGTGGCCATGATTATTTGCAAGGAAAGCGCTCACCCAGTGCTTTCGTTGAAATTTAGTATTTCGTAATCATTCTATCTACTCAATGTACTTTTTGGAATGTTTTTCTACATTTTATTTTGTTCATTATTGTCAGAACTATTCAAAGCCTGTCGCCGTCGTTTTATTAAGTTTATTTAATTGAGTTTTTTTAAGCTTTAGGTAATGTTCCAAAGACGTGGCCATGGAGGGAAAGTACTTTAAATATTAAAAATAGCAAATTTCACTCAAAGGAAACTTCATTTCACTTTTTTTTAAAGTAAGAAATTACCTTTTACTGATTTTTTTGCCTGAACCGGGAATCGAACTGACAAAGCTTTATGTACCATCCGGTATTATATTATGGCCCCTGTTGATTGATATCTATAAGGTCAATAATAAGGATCAAATCTCTCCAACAAACACACTGTCTTAAATTGAAGGAAGTGCAAGAAATAAGAAGTAACAACAAATAAGTGTTTGAATTGAAATGTACCTAAGTTAGGTAGGTACTTAATGTTAGTTTTTATGGTCTTCCATCAATTTCAGGCACTATGTTTATTGGAGCGATCATATCGATTGGTGAAATAAAAATATAGATGATGTTTTTTCGCGTTTGTGTTGGTTCGATTTCCAGATCAGACTTTTTGAAAGCAGTACCTACCTATTTATAACTTATTAAAATTAAATGAAGTCTTCTATAATTTTTTTTTTAAAATATTTAAAGTTCTTTTCTATACCTACCACACCTCGAATGAAATGATAATTTAGTTCGCAGATTTTAACAAGACGGCGTTGTAACTATTTTTGTATCGCGATATGGTTTTGTTACATCTTCAATAAAAGTATTTAATTATAATCCATTTTAGCAAGGAAATGTATAGAAATAAGCAACACGTTTTTAGTATTACGGTTTTATGAATATTTACGGTCAATCAAGAGGAGCTGAAACTCGACATAAAGAAATGGTTCAAAAGATATAAGTGTCTTAGTGGGACACCTTTGTCTATCTATACATATAATCTATACATATAATAAAATAGTAAAAAAACTGTGTCTGTACATTGAATATATTTAAAAAAAAATGATTGAGGGGGGTTTAGAAACAGTAATAGAGCAAGAATCCAAAAAAAAAAGTCTGTCTGTTTGTCTGTTTGTCTGTTTGTTTGTACACGCTAATCTTCGGAACTACTGGACGGATTTGAATGTTTTTTATTTTGTTGTATAGGTATTACGTCTGGGCAACATATAGGCTATAATTTATCTTGGAAACTTGAACAACTGATACAGAACCGCAACAGACCAGCTAAACTATAAGAGATACAAAAATGGTACTATGGCAAAAATTGTTCCACGTGATGAGCATTTTTTGTTGAGAGAATAAATTTGAAGATCTGGAACACCTGATGTGGAACTCCAAGAGCCCAGCTACACTATAACATATATAGGAATGACGTCTTAGCAAGAGTTGTTCAGCCTGATGAGCACTCTCTGTTGACGTATAAAAATTGAAGATCTGGAACACCTGTTGTGGAATTTCAAGCGCCCAGCTACACTATAACAGATATATGAATGACGTTTTAGCAAAAGTTGTTCAATCTGATAAGCACTCTCTGTTGACTTATAAAAATCGAAGATCTGGAACACCTGTTGTGGAATTCCAAGCGTCCAGCTACACTATAACATATATAGGAATGACGTTTTAGAAAAAGTTGTTCAATCTGAAGAGCACTCTCTGTTGACGTATAAAAATTGAAGATTTGGAACACCTATTGTGGAATTCCAAGCGCCCAGCTACACTATAACATATATAGGAATGACCTTTTAGCAAAAGTTGTTCAATCTGATGAGCACTCTCTGTTGACTTATAAAAAGCGAAGATCTGGAACACCTGTTGTGGAACTCTAAGAGCCCAGCTACACCATAACATATATAGGAATGACGTCTTAGCAAAAGTTGTTCGGTCTGATGGGCATTTCCTGTTGCCTTATAAAAATCGAAGATCAGAACCATCTGATGTGGAAATCAAAGCTACCACTAATTTCACTGTATAATTATAAATAACATAAGCTGGGAGTACATCCACGCGGTGAAGGCGGTAACAGTTTAGGACTGATCTTTGATGACGATGGTATATCATTGAAAGTTTGACTCTACTGGACAAAACTCCCATTTATTTTTTTATTTCATCAAATGAATATGCCTTGGGCTTATGTTACTTGAGTGTTTAATTTCCTTTTCCATTAATTTTCGTAACACGGTAGCCTACCCGGTAACGCAGGGGAGCAGTCAATTAGATATTAATTGATCAGGTATCTTCACAATAAAACTATAACCGATACATAGACGACACGTTTGGTGCAGTGGCTAAGCGATTGGCTTCTGCGCTACGGGTCGTGGGTTCGATTCCCACACGGAACAAAAATTTGTATGGCCTACAGATGGTTGTTCCGGGTCTGGGCGTTTGTTTGTGACATTTGTGTTTGTAAACGCACCCACGATACAAGAGAAATCTTAGTGTGGGGCAAAGATTTAAAAAAAAAAAAAAAAAAACATGCCTAGAAAGAGGTCAAATCTTTCCCAATGTTCCAAAGGAGCTAAAAGATTGAGGATCATAAGATCCCAAGAATCTACCGAAGAGCGTCAGGAGAGACTTGATGCTGTTCGAGAATATCAGGCTGCAATTCGCTCCGTGTAAACTTCTTCGGATTGCAAAGCACGCCTGCGTTCTCAGTGTATTTACGCATCTACATTCAGGTCTCTAGAGACCAGTGAAGAATATGATGCGCGACTGGCCGCTGATCGTGAACGTCATGCATTGTCTCGCGAGTCGGAGACGTTTACAGAAAGAGAATTACGCCTGAGTTCTCAGCGTATATACACATCAACTTCGAGGTCTCTAGAAACAAGTGCGGAACTTGATGCGCGACTGACCGCTGATCGTAGAAGTCATGCATTGTCTCGCGAATTGGAGACGTTCACGGATAGAGAATTACGCTTTAGTTCCAAGCGTAATAGTTATAAGGTAGAATGTACAAGGAACTATTTACCATATTTTTTATAACACCTTATCAATGTACCTACATTCGAAGCAAGTAAATAAATTCTGATTCTGACTTCTAGGTCTCTAGATACAAGTTGGGAACGTGATGCCCGCTGATCGTGAACGTCACGCATTGTCTCGCGAGTCGGAGACGTTCACGGATAGAGAATTGCGCTTGAGTTCCAAGCGTATCTACGCATTGACTTCTAGGTCTCTAGAGACAAGTGGGGAACGTGATGCGCGACTGACCGCTGATCGTGAACGACACGCATTGTTTCGCGAGTCGGAGACGTTCACGGATAGAGAATTGCGCTTGAGTTCCAAGCGTATCTACGCATTGATTTCTAGATCTCTAGAGACAAGTGGGGAACGTGATGTGCGACTGACCGCTGATCGTGAACGTCACGCATTGTCTCGCGAGTCGGAGACGTTCACGGATAGAGAATTGCGCTTGAGTTCCAAGCGTATCTACGCATTGACTTCTAGCAGGTCTCTAGAGACAAGTGCGGAACGTGATGCGCGACTGTCCGCTGATCATGAGCGACATGCATTATCTCGCGAATCGGAAACGTTTACCGATACAGAATCACGCTTGAGTTCTCAGCGTATTCGTACATCTACTAACAGGTCTTTTGAAACGAGTGATGAACGGGATGCGCGACTAACTGCTGATCGAGATTATCATACATTGTCCCGAACACGCATACAACAAAATATTCATAATCAGTTAGAAAGTGAGAGAGAAAGAATTGCTGGAGTACGGCATGAAGCTACAGAAGAAGAGCGCAACGAACGTTTGAATTCTGATCGACTTCGACATTCTCGGAACAGAATGTCGATATCATCTGAAGAATCGGATGTGGACCAGCTAAAGTATAAGAGATATAAAAATGGTGCCATAGCAAAAATTATTCCACGTGAAGAGCATTTTCTGCTGTGAGAATAAATTTGAAGATCTGGAACACCTGTTGTGGAACTGCAAAGCCCAGCGACACTATAACATATATAGGAATGACGTCTTAGCAAAAGTTGTTTAGTCTGATGGGCATTTCCTGTTGACTTACAAAAATGAAAGATCTGGAACGTCTCGAATCTCGAACGCGCGTCCCGTTGTTTTCGCGTCCCCGGGCTCTTAGAATTCAACATCAGACGCTTCAGATCTTCGATTTTGACGACCCCGTTGTCGCTGACATAAGCAACAGGATCCGCGTACGAAGTCGCGGGCAGAAGCTAGTTAATAATATATTCGCAGTAAACTTACAAATCTGCAAAAGATGCATTTTATAGGGGAACAAGGCGAAAAAGAACAAAAAAATTAAACATGAGTCTTCTGGTACATTTGGTTTTCAAGATGTAACCTTTGTAATTAAGATACAATCAACAGATGTTCAATATTTTAAAAGGATCAGAAATAAATGCCCATTCATAACTTTACCTCATCGTAAGATTCGTAAGTTTGCCGTGCATGTAATAAAAAAGAAAAGAACTCGCTGGCCTACTGTCAAGGCTCGACTGACCTTTCTTCTTTTCTGCCAACAACCTCTGCCCCCATTATTTATTGATACATTAAACCCATTGGCTGTCCCATTTCAAAACCTAGTAAGGGACACTTTTTACAAAAATCGTTTTATTGCATAATCTTGCTAACCTAGAAAGTCTCTACAAAATACAAAAACACAAGCGTTGAAAACTCACCTAAATAAGCAGATGTATTTAAGTATCAAACCTAGTAAGTGCCATTCACTGCCTCTGATCATTTTAAAACCTAGTAAGTCACTTTAACCACATGGTTTTACCTAACGTAAATACTTTTCAAAGGCTGACCGATTTAATGTTTATGCGCTCTCCTGTAAAATTTAAGTTCTTGCTAAGTTTTGAAATGGGACAGTCGACATGCAAATATGGCTTTGCCTCAAAAAAAATATTTTGTTCCAACTATACTTGGGAGCAAATAAATCGAGCCACTTCTATTTTTCACTAAGGTATAATTGTTATTATTTTTGGTATTATGGAACAGATCAATTCTAAACATATATCGCCTAAAAGGTTACTTGATAACCTTTACAATGAGGGTAGTTTTTTGAATTTTGAATTATATAATTCATGAAACCGAAACCAGGACATGTGAAAAAAGGAGTGGCTTGATTTCTTTGCCACCAAGTGTAGTTTTCACAGTTTCTACTGGTGTAGTATAAATTCTAAATGAATTTAAAATCAATTGCCTAATATTCATGCTCGCATTTTAAGAAGGAATTATAAAGATCTTTTTTATTATGTTTCACAGGTTGTGGATTTTGGCCACCATGACATGAGCTTCATCAAGTACCTGAAGGAAGTACCTGGTATTCGTTGCATTCTCGGCGTTGATATTGAGACTATTCCTCTCAGATGTTCCTCTGACCTGCTTGGCAATGACGAGTATGCTCCAAAAAGGGAGAGTCCTTTGCAAGTTACTGTAAGAAAATCTACTTTTAGATTAAAATATTTTTTCTTCTTGTTTGTGCGTTTCTTATGAATAAGCAAATGCAATGTACAGTTTTATTTCCACAATCGAAATGTTCCTTTTGTTTGGCATTCAAAATACAGATGCAAAAAAAAACTTTAAAAAAGTAAAAACCGACTTCAAGAAAAACTAAATGGAGTAAAATAATTATCATTTAATAAAACTACCAGTTTCAGAAGTCGGTGCATTCAATTTGTTTCAGCGTAGAACACCGACTTCTGAAACTGGTAGTTTTATTAAATGATAATTATTTTACTCCGTTTAGTTTTTTTTGAAGTCGGTTTTTACTTTTTTAAAGTTTTTTGTATTTTATACTTTTTAGTGCCACAAATTACAATTACAAATTCTCGGACCAGCACTACAACTAGAACGTCGTCTACATACGATTTGTGTACTTTTTTTGTTTTTGCTGATTTTTTCAAAAAGTGTTGAATCAATTTCAATAAAATTTGTATGGGACCACCTCTGAAAAATGGCCTACCAAAAAGAAGAAGAATCATCAAAATCCATTTATAATTGGCGGAGATATCGCGTAACAAACACATAAAAAAACATTCAGACGAATTGAGAACCTCCTCCTTTTTGAAGTCGGTTAAAAAATAAAGCACCATTTAAGTATATAAAAAATAAGGAGTGCCTCCGCTGCCGGCGCCGACACCCTCAAATAATGCCACTGGGAACGGCGCGGTACATTACATTACTGCCGGCAGCCGAGATTAAAAACATCGGCTGTCGGTACCCAAAATGGACACCGGCGGCGGTAATAAGTTGATTGGCAGGTATGTTAGTTGAAAGGTAGGTTAGTTGAAAGGTAGGTTAGATTGTCGGCCAAGCACTATACTTGTCTTCCAACTGACTAATTTCAAGAGCGACCGAAGCGAGCTTGGTAATTTAGGACATTCCGGCACGGATAGGTTAAGTTCGAAAGGGATGACGGGGGCTTCGTTCGTGTTAGGTTACTTTAAACTCTGCAGACAGAAATAGAAACCCCGCGTGCGCGAGGTTCCGTCGTCTCTGCTTTGGAAACCCAAACAAACAAACACCCCTTAAGTTTTTCATTTTGTAAGGGCGCGGGATTGAAAACACAATGAATAGCAAAGTTACCGTAAAATCGTTTTATTCACACAGTTATCACACACGGATACAATTAGGCTTAAAACAACTTAAACTACAAAGAACGGTTAATTTAGGCGGGAAAATCGGTGGCAGGTGACAACGCCCGCGCGGCACAAGTAATTTCGACCGACTGACCTCACAAAATGCGGCGTTGCCGTCGGGCGACGCACGTGCCTACCTATCTCACGAGAGCACGCCGTGTGACCTTTATTACCACTACATAAGGTTCATATTGCAATGATTTACGTGCCCTTGTGAGACAGAAAGACGTCAAATATGCGACGCGCGGCGTTGCCACTCCACGTTCGAATCGAATACACTATTTATTCTACTTAAATTAAAATGAGTTGCCTACACATTTGTTTTTATTGTGAAAATGAAAGTGGGTGACGAATAATTGTGTCATGAAGAGTTTGAAGAGGACTTGAAGTTGTAAAAAAACACGCGGCGCCGTTAGCCAGTTTGGAAGCCGGCGCCGGTACTCGTAATGGCAACCGCCGCCGGCAGCGGAGGCACTCCCGTAAAAAATAATACATTTCAATAGCATTCTTGAAGACGTCTAAAAAAAGTTTGTTTAAGTTTCAAAGTAGTAAGCACTTTGGTATGTACACATTGAAATTACTTATTGTAATATTTTTTTCCAGCTATTTCAAGGCAATGCAGCAGATCCAGACTACAGACTCATTGGCTGTGATGCAGTGATATCTATAGAAATGATAGAACACATGCTTCCTCATGACCTGGAGAGACTGGTCCATAATGTCTTTGGGTTCATAAAACCTTGGGTTGCAGTATTTACTACGCCTAATGCTGATTTTAATGAACTGTTCAAGGCTTTAGAGAAGAATGGACTCAGACGTACAGATCATTTGTTTGAGTGGACTAGAGAACAGTTTCATGACTGGTAATAATTTGTAAATCTAGTTTTATGACGGGACTATGAAATTATACAAGGTTAGTCAGAAAGGGGATACTAATCCGAAGGGTGTTATAGTACTCATAATAATGAATAACTTTTGGTCTACCACTTTCCCCAAAAGTGAATAGTTTAAGAGAAATACCTAGCTGTTTATTAAATTACATAAAAAATACGTTAAAATCTATGTATCCTCAGCTATGATCAGCTGTGTGTACATTTTAGGTCATATTTGGGGTCACGAATTCGAAGCTCCATTTTCCAAATCCGTAACTAAAGCAGGGACGAAGATTTTTTGAAAAAACTAAAATAATAATTTACATCGTATAAATTATCGAATTTTGAAATTTTATCACTTGCTTTAAAACCGTCATCAGTGATATTTTATAAGTGGTCTGCGGGTTAGTACCCCTTTTCCGACTAACCTTGGATACAAAGGAAACAAAAATGTTGTTACCAAAGGCTTAAAAAAAACCACTTGAAATTAACTGCTTGTTCTGTAATTAGCAAATACCAGAGCAATTCCTACAACTCTGCATCACTTTGGGTCTTTTGTAGTGTAATTGATACCATTAAATCGTCTAAATTGTCAAATACCATGGCAAATACACAAGCCCCCCCCCCCCTCTATTCAGAATATTTTCGGTAAGTAGGTGTCAATCAATTCTTGTTCTGTCTATGGTTCTTGTAACGAGAGAAAAAATGTTGTTGAATTATCTCTTACCAAATCATTCGACAACTGACTACTCAAATTGTTCTGAATCAGGGGACAGATACAATCCATTTTGTCACTTTACTTTACTACATGTGTATGGGAAAGGCATTATCATATTTTCAGCACCACATTGCAAAATGGTTTTCTTAACTTACATATTTGCTGTTTCTTAGGTGCAGTAACATAGGAGTGAGATACCCAAACTATACGGTAACCTGTCAGGGCATTGGACCGGGTCCACCAGGAACTTTGCACTATGGCTGCTGCAGCCAACTGGCGCTGTTTGTATCTAAGGACTACCATAAGCAGGCAGATTTACATCTTAATGGCCTGGCCCTGGTTGCAAGTAAGTGAATGACTTTTATGACCGAAGAATATGTGGATATTTCTCTTCTTTTACTGTGGGTGTTGTAAAAAGAGATTCAGGGTACCGTGAAGATGACAAACAGAATTATTTTGTGGGCTAGTAAAAATAGTCAAACTAATCTGCAACAACAAAAAGATATTTCAAAATCCTTTGCAGAGGGAGGATTCAATAGCCGCATACTGACTGAGCGAGTAGACTCGCGAGGCTGCCGCGCGAGACAAATACTCGGTCGGTCAGGACGTGACTCATCCGATCGTGCTGCGGCCTGAGCCGAGCATTTTCAGTTTTTGTCGATGCACAAAGGTGCGACATGAAGCTATCTTGCCTCTTATTCTATAAGCATTTTATTATTGTTATGTTATGTACACGGACTAGAAAAAAAAGAAGGACTCCGCGCCACGTGTATCAAAGTGAAGCACTATAAGTATGCCGGACCGTTTGTACAAACATGCCTCACGCACACATTTACATCATAAGGTGCCGACTGGCCGCCATTACGCGGCACCGCGCCGTCATTGTAGGTACTGTTTACGTCAAGTAATAAAATAGTGCCTTCTTGTGTTGTGAAATGGTTTAAAAATAATTCTACATCCCAGAAAAAGTGTCAAGGAATAACATTCACAAGTAAGACACTTATTTAACCTGTTGATTTATTGTATTTTTGACATTTTAAAATCATTACTATTGGAACACAAAACCTCAAAAGACATAGAAGTGCTGTCGGAAAATAAATGGGTAATTTTCCCGAGAGATTGGGTAATCCATTTTTTTGTGTTCTTTGTGAGTTTTTCGCAAGTATTGAATATGATTATTTTTATAGATTTCCTACAGCAAATCAACCATGGAATAATGATTGGATTAAAATAATAAGAGCCTGCAGAGATGAAGAACTTTGAATTCCGTCGAAAACGTTTTTCTTGTCACTCATACAAAATAAATACTTCATTTTAAGTTTTAACTAAGTATATGTTTGTAATTGCAATTAAATAATGTAAGCGGACTTCTTATATGGCTTCATTTAAAGAAATGAAACTTTCAAAATATAAAAAAAAATGGGGAAATTTTCATTTATCTGGTATCCCTCAAATCACGCACACATAGATCGGTACGGTGCTTCACTTTTGATATGCGTGGCGCGGAGTCCTTCTTTTTTTTCTAGTCCGTGGTTATGTACTAGGTATTGAATATTCTACACCATTCTTTATAAGTGGTGTAGCAGACGTGCTCAGGAGATCCTGGGGCCGTCTGTTACATTACAGTTTTAGTACGAATGCCTCGCGTACTCAAGACAGCAGTGCGAGCACGGTTCTTCTTATCGAGTCGAGTCGAGAAATTTATCAATTATAAACGTCAAACTTGACATAAGATATGGATAAAACGACAGCTCTTGTCGTTATATCTATATCTTATGTCAAATTTGACGTTTAGAATTGATAAATTTCTCGAATCGACTCGATAAGATCTCGAGTCGATAAAAATTTAAACATATCGAATCTTATCGAGGGTCGGTAGCACGGAACTTGCTTCGGGAACTTTATAGAGCCTTGTCGACGGCTATGTTTTCTCGACAGCTTATCAACTTTACAAATAGCAACACCAGAAATATGCAGATACACAAATACTATCACTAAAATATTTACAATACTATTAATAATCTAAGCAATTAGAAAATAACCACAGAATAATAAAAAAATACTCCGCTGTGGATCCTTTCCACGTCCCGACGCGCTCTGCTTTCAATATTAACATGATGATTTCTCCAAAATCCATTTTTTTGCTTCAAAAAGTCTTTATCGACCAACTTTTTAAAGACGACAACAATTCGAGATAATTCGAGAAATTTACCAATAAGAACTGTCAAAAGTCGATATAATCATTAAATCTTATCGAGTATGTCGACTTCATATCGAGGCGTCGGTAAATTACATTGATGAAAGAAAAATAAGAGGATATCAGATGTGGTCACATGATCTGAAGCCAAGTTTTCCTCTTATGGCGTCGACTCCGCCCTCAGCAATGAATTACATCTTCTGATGCAACACTTTGTCATGTTAGGTTTTGTTCACTTATCCTTTATAATACAACAAAAAATACCTAAACACCCAAAGTTCACTGTAAAACTGTAAATAAACTTCGAACAAAGCTTGAATGACAGACGAAAGGGTAGATCTCTAAAATGGCGTCATGTCAAAAATATCCTTCAAGGCGGAGCTTGGTGACATTGAAAAATTATAATAGAAAATTAAAATCTATGACAAATAGTGTACACACTTTTTACATTTGTAAATTACGTGTAAGAACGAGACAGATTATATTTTTTAACGCGGTACATATTGGCATAGTATTAAAAAAAAAACATCAATTTAGGGCTTATCCTCTTATGTTTCTTAAATCAATGGTAAATTGCGATCCGTGCTACCTTTGTCGTTTTATCAATATCTTATGTCAAATTTGAAGTTTAGAGTGGATAACTTAACGTCTCGATAAAATTCGATAAAAAGAACCGTGCTTGCACTGCAGTCTTGATATGCCTCACTAGCTCGTAGCTTACTAAAGCGCGTAACTAAAAATGCGCAGACAAGTTGCCTTAGTCTTGCCGCGCGCGACAGCTTCGTGTAATAAATCTTCAAACCGAGGCTGCTTCGCGCAACACACGTCCGAAGCTGCCTCACGACGCTGTTCGCTCAGTCAGTACGTGGCTAATAAATATGACATGTTGATTATGGTCATGTTCCATCACAAACATTTATTATAGCAGATGGCCTATGAGCATTACTGGCGCGCTAAACTGTTGCATGCAGCATGCAAGCATGTTAAACTGTTTCATCTTAGAAGTGCTGTAGGCATTATACATTATAGGTAAATATGGAAGGAAGATAATTTATAATTATAATGTGTAACATAATTAACCAGAAATCAGAAAGTAGTTTGTTGAGACTACTTAATCGATTTCAGCAATTTTTAAGGGGGTATTTGAAAATCAGTTAGTCGATCGAAAAGAAAACAATGACGCGGCAATTAGGATTTTGAGGTCAGCCAGCAATGAATAAGCAACACTAATTTCTTAAAAAAAAAATGGTTTTTTGAGGTTTCTGTTTATTTTTGTTACAAATTGTATGTTTTATCTTAAATACTGTAATATGACATCAATATGTGCTTTTTTTCAGATGCACCAAACCCAAATAACTTCAGCGGAGTGTTTGGAACCTGGGAAAGTTCAGAAACTATCACACGTGATGAAGGAGACTCCGGGAGCACACTGCAACCACCTTATGGGTAGGACTAGAATTTTTAACTCGAACGAATCACATTATAAAGCTATATTGAAGTCGTATCTATACAACGTGTTACAAAAATACCCCTAAAGCCGAAAGAAGATTAAAAAGTCTCTTGTAAAGAGTCTATTGGCAATATTTAAACAAAAGTAGGACCCAAAAAAATTTGGACTAATCATAAAATAAAATCATCACTGAAACGCAACCCTGAAAACATAAAAGTCAAGAGTAGACTACCCAAAAAGTAATTTACATTCTTATCTGATTTCCTCTGAGAGGTAAATGACAACAACCATAAAAGACTACTTGATTAACATTTTCTTTTTTATGGGGAATTATGTAACACATTGTATTCTAACTCCATAACTTATGTGCCGAGCATACGTAAATGATATCTTGTCTTCAGCTAAAATTACAATGCAGCAGCTACGGACATGATATTCGGGCTGTCGAGTCCTGACGGCCAATTTTCGTAATTAATATACACTAAGACTGAAAGTTGATTGAACTGAGATTCAATTATGAATTAACTGGAAATTGGTATTCTAGTCCTCTTAAAGTTCAGTCCAGTTTCAGTATGATTTGAATCTAATCTGCTTACACTCTTCTCAGTTTGACGTTTATTAAGGGAAGATAATTCCAATTTTATTATCTGTTTCAGTTCAGAATGTTAGCGGAATACCATTTTAGGTTTGATCAACTTTCAATTTATTTTATCTCATTAAAATATAAGTTCCCGTTTGGCGTTGTTTGTTAGTTTAGAAATACTTTAGGTTACCATTTGTGATATTCAAGACATTGAGACTACCGAGATCAGAAGTATGTTTCGAAAATTTTAAATTACGAGAATTGGCCTACGACATTTAAAATCATTTTAATTTACTTTATGCAACGGACCTGTGAAAATTAAAAAGGCACGTTTGGCTGACCACAAATTGGCCACTAAGTTGCTCGAGACAGTTGTCTGCCATTTTTTTAGCTGCAGGGCGTTTACCTAAAGGTACAAGTCCGAGACGGGCTGTAGACCGCAAACTGCAACCGCTGACCGCAAGTCACATTGGTTTGTATAAACCAGTAGTATCGCTTGCTGCTGCGGTCTGCAGTTGAAGTTGTGCAGTCGCTGTTGGAATAGCACCTTTAAGGTGTGCACCTTATAGGCGCTATTCGGACGGCGATTTGCGGTCTGCGGTTGCAATCTGCAGTTTGCAGTCGCCGGCGGAATAGCACCTTAATGGTTACTATAGACCTACAGACAAATAGTAATCGTGTATGTCTACCTGGCAGGCCCCAATCAGATATTTCGAAGGGCGATAGCCCTTCTTCGATAGACCTTATTTTGTACCTAATTAATATTAATTATAAATATTTTTACCTCAACACTTTTTGATATAATGACGTTTTAATGAAGCGTCTAGCTAGCGGGCTTTCAAAGGTTTTTTCCAAAATGTTATGCTTTTTATATCACCTAATAGGGCTAAGATTTTGTACCTTACAAATCCTGAATAGCAACTTTTCAAGTGTTATAGGTACTTCACAATATATTTGGAAACTAAATAAGCGTCCAGCCAGCGGGACCATATAGGATGTCGTATGGCATATGATGTCGGATAGTGATCAACTGTGTCTCGAGCAATTTAGTGACCCGTGTACGGACAGCCTAAGGCCCGGTATCCACCAAAGCGAAAACGAGATGCGTAGCGGAGAGGAGATGTGAGCTGTGAGAGCTTGAAATCAGTCAGTTCGGGTGTGCGAGGTGCGGGGAGAAGGTAGCGGGGAAAGGGGCGCGCGAGCGCGGGCTCCGCCCGGCCGCCCGACTGCGCAGCTACACACGTCTCCGCTCTGCCGCGCCGCTTGTTCGCTCACGGCACTACATTCTATAGAAAAATGAGACATCTCCTCTCTTCTCCGCTTGATCCATTTCCACCGAAGCTAAGCGGAGAGGAGATGTGGAAATAATTAAATCTGATTGGTTATTCAAAACACATCTTCTCTCGTCTCCTCTCCGGTTTGGAGGAAACCGGGCCTTAATACCGACTACCATATTTTTTTCCCGCTAATCCTTAATCACTTCCGAACTTTCCAGCGCGAAATGCTTGACTGAGCGCCTTTACCCTGAGCAGCAGTCTCATATGACGCTTGTCATCTCTTCTACTCTATGCCCTTCCCTACCTTTTTCTGATCCCAACTTCTCCGTGGAAACCTTTACCTACCGAGACAAGATTCTTCAGTGCAACCTCGATAATGAAATAGGGAAGAGTTTCTTGATGTTTGATTACGAACAGTACTATGATGTGGTGGTACCAAGGAGGAGAGTGAGTCATAAGGTGTATGAGATTGAAGATGTTTGTAGCAGGTCCTGAGTGATTTCGTTATTTTATAGCATATTTTGTAGTTTTTGTAAATAGTTAGTCCATATATTCACTTATAAACGATGTGTCGGATTACATGTTGCCAGTTGTGTCTGACACAACTGGCAACTGACAAATGGCAAATGTTTCTATATACAATGTTTCAGTGCTTTTGTCATCAAATCCTGCCAGAGTGTTTACCGCGACATGTATCAATGTTTTAGGCCGGCCATACACAGGCAGCTTGAAGCAGTCAGGATCGACTGCTTTAAGCTGCAACTGCATAGTAAACTACAGCCTTCTACGTACGTACATACACGAAACAGCTCGAGCAGTTGCAACTGCTTCGGGCGGTTGGCGGCACCGGCGTGCGGTCAAGCAGTCGCCAGGCATACACTGACTGCTCGAGCTGTCGACTGCTCTCTCGCAGTTATGCTGGTTTCATACGAGGGCAGAACAGTGAGGCAGAGCAGTAGACAGCCCAGTACTGCTACTGTTTAACTGTATGCGGTCAGCGATGGACAGCGTGTGTCGACACTACACGACTGTAGCCGACCGCGTAAAGTTGAAGTCACGACTGTATGCAGTTAATATTGACTTCACACGACTGCAGCCGACCGCGTGAAATTGATATCACGACTGAACGAAGTCGAACGTACAACTGCATGCAGTTGAATATATCGACTGCGCGCGGTTGCTGCGATGCAGTCCGTCTGATGGCAGCCTAACATTGAAATTACTAACTGCTCGAGCAGTTAAGGTAAAGAATCAATGGCAGCTTCAAGCTGTTGACTCTGACTGCAAGAGCGGTCCGTGTATGTTTATCACTGACTAACTGCTCGAGCTGCCCTTAGATTAGAAACACTTGTCTTGTCTCAGAAACACTTAAATTCTTGTGTCAGAAAGACTTCGATTCTTGTGTCAGAAACACTTTAATTCTTGTGTCAGAAACACTTTGAGTCTGGTGTCAGAAACATTTAGATTCTTTTGTCAGAAATACGTTATTTATACGTTAACTAGCTGTACCCGCATGCGTTGCAATGCACTGTTTCCTACTTACTACCTACCTACTACCTACCTACTACCTACCTACTACCTACCTACTACCTACCTACTACCTACCTACTACCTACCTACTACCTACCTACCTACTACCTACCTACTACCTACCTACTACCTACCTACTACCTACCTACTACCTACCTACTACCTACCTACTACCTACCTACTACCTACCTACTACCTACCTACTACCTACCTACTACCTACCTACTACCTACCTACTACCTACCTACTACCTACCTACCTACTACCTACCTACTACCTACCTACTACCTACCTGATATAATTTTTTTTTTTAAATATCAAAATTTTCTTTCATAAGAACCTTCTCCTGACAATTACGAACAAAACAAAAAAAATATTAGCGAAATCGGTCCAGCCGTTCACGCGTGATGCGATGACCAAGGGAAATAGCGATTCATTTTTATATATATAGATTATTTTTGTTTCTGACACAGTGTTTATAAACAAATGTTTACAAATTAACACAAGGCTATAAGACATTGATTGCTTCATTCTTATACAAAATCTACATCAAAATAGTTCTTACTCAACTAGTGGACTGTTTAGTGTGACTACTTTACAATCATTCTCTAAGTAATTTGGTACCAATTCGTCGAAACTCATCCATTCATTATGTTTAATAAGTATTTGGATTATAGGGTTCAAATATCGAAGTAGATTATGATTTTAAATCCTTCTATACTTATAGGTTAAACTGCACAACAATGCAAGTGAAGAAATTCTCGAAGACTACACAGAATTTGATGGCTAAGAACAAAATCGACTCTTTAGTTCACACTCGAGAGGTAGTGAACGAGATTCGACACCTCACTAAGAGACTTAACTTTAAAGGGTTAAGCAAGCAAGAAGATGGTACACATATCTGGAATAATATCAACTGGGGAGATAACGCGCCGTATTGGAACCAATATTATAAGATTGTTAGGGAGTACATCTATCCCTTTGAGGTAATTAGTTTGATTTATATTGATAGCGTTATTGGTCTAGCGGTAACTCAAAACTCATTTATTCAAAATAGACTAGAATTACTTAGTTCTTTTTGAATGCCAATGTTACAATAGATGCCCACAAAAAAGCTTAAGATATCGGGTGGTTTGTTTAAATTTACAATATCCGTGACTGTAATTTTTCTCTCTATAGCATACCTATATGCTCTTTGGTTTCTTTTACTACCTTCGGTCGCGCGTCTTCCGGGGAATCTTCGCGATCCTGGCTCGATTTTAGTATGTACTTTAGACAATTGACATAAAGTTCATTATGCTATGTACAATTTCGTCGCTTCCTTTCCATTCCGCGGGGGTGGAAATTGAGCCTAAGGGCCGCTTTTTCAATAGTCCGATAACTTTTATCTGAGGAATAAGTTTGACGCTTTGACAGCTTTTGTACAGAAAATGTGTCAAAATGTCATTTATTCCGCAGTTAAAAGTTATCTGACTATTGAAAAATCTTTTGAGATTTTTCGAATTGATATTGTTTGATGTCGTAAGGCTCTGAAATATTCGGTTCTCCGTCCACAGTAAGTCAAATTATATTCTGATTTTCTACTAAAGATAAATTGATTAATTTTAGGCCAAGTCAGACGAGGTCCGCATTCTCGACCTGGTGTCAGAAGAGATCAACCGTCTGATCGACACGCAGTACGACGAAGAGTTCTCCGTAGATGTGAACCGGCTAGAGATACCGATGTCACATCTCATGAACGTCGTTCAACATATTACAGATGACGTTGATAGGGTCCGGTTAGTACTGTTTTCCTTTTTAAGCAAAACGTCACTTTGAATGTTTAGGGTTGCTAGTAATTAAATTAAAGCCCCATAAAAGGGGTATGTTTTCTTTGTGATTTACTACAAAGTTTACAACTTGTTACTATAGGTCTAGCGCATAACCACGGTAATGTTATACTAACAGTATTCTATCTTCATACAAACGGTCGGAACCCGAGTCGTACCTACGCGCCTCGAGTTCGGTTTACACTTGGTACAAAAATAGTTAGGGCTGTCACAGTACCTAGTACCTATTTACATGAAAAATCGATTATTTAAAAATAGATTGTTTTGCCTAAACATAAAATCGATTATTTAAAAATAGATTGTTTTGCCTAAACATAAAATCGATTACAAAATAATCGGTTTTTTAAATAAATATAATCGTTTTTAAAAAAAAGATTTTTTCTTATTTTTTGAGGGATTAAATTAAATGCCTGAAATATCGATCCAGCATCCACAGCTCATATTTATTAATCTAAATCAATCAACAAAATAAACGTTAATTTAAATTTCACAAAATAAAGTTTTTCTTTTCATTTCTCCTTCCTCAGCAAGAAATTTCTTAAGGTGGATGCGCTAAGGTAGCCCGCGAAGTTCAAATATTCTTGCGAATTTTGCAATTTGCAGGTCAGTGGTAGGTTATATTTTGATGATACATAAAAATAATGTAGGTACCTACAACATGTTTATAGTATCTACTCTTCATTATACACAAAAAAGACGACACGTTTGGTGCAGTGGCTAAGCGATTGGCTGCTGCGCTACGGGTTGTGGGTTCGATTCCCACACGGAACAAAAATTTGTATGGCCTACAGATGGTTGTTTCGGGTCTGGCCCTTTGTGAGATTTGTGTCTGTAAACGCACCCACGATACAAGAGAAATCCTAGAGTGGGGCAACGTTTTTTAAAAAATAAATAAAAAAAAAGTCCGCGAATATGTTTAACTATTATAAGTAGTTAAGTCACATCAACCGTTTTTTTGTTCAAATTGGTTGATCAAAACACTAGTAGAATCGAAAAATAATGACATTCCTATCATGATATTAATCCTTATCCAAGTAAATAGCTTCATAATCAAGGTTGTTTATGTACATGTAAAATGCTCTTTAAATTATTCGAATCTGACCTTTCGTTTAGAAGTGCTAAATGTAAAAAAAAATGCCGTGGTGTGAGCGAACAACCCAACGTTCAGTCTATTAGTTAACTGCACAACGGCTGCACCGATTTTGATTAAATTTGGCATGAAGATAGCTCGATCCCTGGGGAAGGACAAAGGCTACTTCATAACCCGCGACTTCGTATGCATCCGCGATAACCAACATTCACGCGGACGAAGTCGCGGGCAAAAGCTAGTTCGTCAATAAAATCAAAAAACACCATGTATTTTTAATGAATACTTCCTATTTCATTCACAACGTTATTTTTTTTTTTAAATAAATTATATCTTAATACAATCTCAAAACTAGAAACAAACTCATGTAGGTTGATGAAATTAAAATACTATAGGCGGGCAGCCCTATCTCGTGTTTTGTTTTCATGCGGCTGTAGGTTCCAAATTCAAAAATAGGGCCGAGTCACAATACTGTTAGTTATCATTACCGTGGCATAACTGTCAGTGCCTGGTTATGGGAGCGGCACTGAAGGGGTGACGTGACATGATGTCCGAACTATCTCGCTATACACGTGATAAATATAATGAAGATATCTTACATACAGGCTTAGGATGAGATTAATCAAATCAAAATTATAAATGTCATCTGATCTCGGGTTTTTAACTAAAATCCAATAAATTTTATTTACAGAGACCTCCTTGAATGGAATGGCTACGAGATTGTTGACGACGTGGTGATCCATTCTCGTTTGGTGGTAGACACCGCATCAACTGTGACCCACGATGACGAATGGCAGGAGAACGACACTTTCTCAGACGTAAATGTACCCGATTGAACTATGTCATGTTTGGTAGATTGTTGTCATACAGTACTAATAGACGGCCCAATATGATCGGGCCGATTGGCTCTAGCCGATTTGGTCAGTAGCTGACCAAAATAACGGTTAGGGCCGCTGGTACCGAGACGTACAATGGAAATAGAATTTCATATACATCAATATTTATAGTTCTTTTTATTTTATACACTATGTAAAATGTATGATCGAAACTTATTGTCTGAGACTGGTTTTTAATTATTGGCGTGGCCAGGGTTAGTAATGTACACGTTGGTAAAATAATGTCGCTTTGAGGGGAAGTAGCATTAATAATGAAGATAGCTAATTTTAATCTAAGGAATCTCAATTTAATTTTTAAAAGCTATTGCTTTGTCGTTAAGTCGTTTGGACTTATTTCATTGACTTCCTTTACTTTAAGTCTTAGTTTATTACTGAGATTTGATCCATATAATTGACACGAGAGAAGAAAATAAAAAAAACTTTTGTTTTGATTCAATACTAGCGGCTCAAACCAGCAACTTTAAACATCTTTGAATGCAATTTTTATTACTTTTGAAAATAATTTAAAGTCTCCTATAAGTAAAATTAGCTATCTTCATTATTTAAGGTACTTAATTACTATTAAATTGTACTTATCTCATTACAAACAACCTTTGAAAAGTAGATATTCTTATTAGCAAAGGTATACAGGATTACTGGTTAAGCAAACGTGAACTCATTTCAAGATATTTTTTGTTAAATTATATCTCGAAAATAGTTCACATTTTCTTCAATTATGCTAATCTACAGTCGTGCCACAGAATTGTGACCAATGACCAGTAAACCTATATAATTATAGCATTGTAAGAAAAGTTGATTAGTTTATAGTGTACTAAAAAGACTGTTCATTTAAATATTGTTGACTTTTTGTACACATATACACAACCGCAACCACACACAGACACACACGCATACACAAACATAACACACACACACACAAACAACACACACACACGCGCAACCACGCACACACACGCAACCATGCACACACACGCAACCACGCACACACAAACACGCGCACACACACACACACACCCAGAGACACACACAGACACACACACACATAAATACACATTCGTTCAACAAGCTCTAAATATGACGCCAATATGGGGCATAGCTTAAGTGCTGCTTTCACAAGATATATATTATGCTGTTTACACGGCCGCCAATCTTAACGTAGATACTACGTGTCCTGTTTATTCCTGTCCTGTTTATTATTGGCACTCCATTGTTTACTTCTCTGTGGCTGGAAGCCTTGACTGCCATTGCAGACATTTTAGTACATAAGTGAATCACATGTAACGTGACCAAATTTTTATTAAATTGTTTATTAAAATAATATTCTGTCGTTTCATTACATGACTTTAATTCCCTCTCTCCTTTTTGATGACAGCGCATTTTGTTTGATTATCACGGGTTTTTTTTATTTGCAGTGGGACACTGCAGATATTCGTTCCACATCGGTGTCAGATGGAAGCACCATCGTGCCGGATTATCACGGTTTGAATTTTCAGTGTATTTTCAGACTGATGGTTAGGTAAGGTTTTTCATAATCACAACATATATTATGTCGATATATCTTGTGAAGCCTTTATCATTAGGTTTTGTAGTGGAGGTAAGATTTAAAAAAAACTTTGCAAAAAAAGTGAGTGCACTTTAAATATTGGCCATTTGGTTTTTATAAATTATACTTTAAGGAAATTTCGGAAATATGGAAAATGACGGAAGATTGAATAGATAAAATTACTGCTTCTGGTATGTTTTGTATACGACTGCTGACAATAATCTAGCATGTTTGGGGCGGGATAATAATATTTATTTGCAAATTATATATACAAGGTGTAACGTAACTATGGGCACAACTTCTTAAGGGGTCACCGTACTCATCATTATGAACAACTTTTACTATGGGACCAAACCAGAAATCGCAAAAAAAAATTCAGCTGCCCCCTACATTTTGACGAGTTATGCGAACATTAATGTAGGGAACAGCTGTTTTTTTTGCGATTTCTGATTTGGTCCCATAGTAAAAGTTGTTCATAATGATGAGTACAGCGACCCCTTAAAGAGGTTGTGCCCTTATTTATGTTACACCTCGTATATGTTTCTGCACATACAGAATATTTTTTTCTTCCATTTTTCTTCTTTATATCGTCTTTGCGGGCTGTTTTTACTATTGGCGAGACCTAAAGGGTTTCCAGCCAATGGGGCAAGTAAAAGCCTTAACCTGAGCTAACTACTTATACTACACTAACATCATAATTACTAGCAACAACATCACTAAGGGTCACTCCTAGTGGGACCTGGACCTCGGCTTAGGGCATTGCTGGCCCCTGCCAGCAACGACCTAAGCCCCCTGGCTGTGGGGGAGACAGCTTGATGAGGGCTGAGTTTTCGGTGTGATCGAGTTTAGTATACTTATTTTTATATATTTATTTTTTGTTACTCACAGGACGTTGTTTGCGCCGCGCTTTAGACAACAAAGTCCGCAATCTGCGAAAGATGTTATCCGCCGATGAAGACATTACCTCAGAGCTGGACAGGGTCGTCTGCAGGCTCATGAAGTTAGCCCTGCGGACCAGTAAGAGGCGCCAGTGTCCTCCCCCTGCTCGGTGGATGCAGTGCAAGCTGCTTGATCTGCTGACACTCACTGAAAAAGCTATAGGACGGCGCAGGAAGCACTTTATTGAGAGCTTCCCCGTGAAGGCTATTGAATATTGTACGTAGTATTTAAATCAAAACAAATTAGGTTTTAGGAAACTTTTTCGATACGTAAAGGTAATCAAAATGAAAAATTAATTACGTCATATCAATTTCAATATTTGACATTTCGTGTTGATCTATCATTTCGTGTTTCTAAAAAATGGTTAATATGTTGTGCGCGTCTGTATTCTCAACTGTTAAAAAGTATCGATAGCTTGAATACTCGATAAAAAATAATAACCCGTCACCTTTCAATTATTTTGCCATAAAATTCCGCTCTCTGGTTATAACATAAATAATATTGTTAAAATGTTTTTTCACAAAATACATATTCATTTTCAGATACCAAGCCGCAAGAACTTGAACTTGAGCTTGAGCAAGATGATAGAGTGTCAGTTTCTTTTCATTAATAAAAGTAGGGATTTATGAAAAGGATACATGTTTAACCAAGTTTCTGTTTTCAGAAAGGAAATTGTTGATAAGTATCGACATCTTCTTCAGCCTTCAGGTAAGTTGGGACATAAATAAATTAAACACAGGGTATAAACTAAACGAATTCGTGCAATTCTTTAAAACCACATGATCTAGTAATCTACTGGTACTGGTACTACCTACTTACCCAAACTGGTATAGAATAACATCACGGCTTGATTAAAAATGAAAAAATAAAATTACTTTTTTTGGTGGTAGCGGTAAAATGCGGTAGGATAAACAATTTGCTCGTATCTACACCACATAATAAGGTTTAAAAAAAATGTAAGCCAAAATATTTTTTCAATTATTATTAAATAATGTTATGTGATGGACAATTTCGATGCCACGCATAAATTAATAAAAGCACGGCGACAAAGCTGGCTAGCACGACTAAGGGAGAGGCCACAGAATGCGGTGCGGTGTGGTGTGCCGCCGCACCGCAACCATTTTGCCGCATCATCGTGCACAAATAGTACGCGGCATCGCAAGACCTGCGCGGTGCGGTGCAGCGCCGCACCGCACCGTGTGGAACGGCTCTCCGTCAACACATCTGGGCCCTGCGACGTCGGAGAGATGCAACTCCGGCGCATACACCCTCCCGCCATGTCTTGGTCAGGCGAGCGTGCGGCGCGACGCCGCACCGAACCGTGTGCTAGCTATACTATGGAAATTTGAATGTATTACGCCGCAGCGGCACTGCTCAGGCGCCGCGACGGAGCCGCACCGCATCGTGTGGCTTCTCCCTAAGAGCCGTTCCACACGGTGCGGTGCGGCGCCGGCGCGGTGCCTGAGCGACGAATCGGCGGGCCGTACGAGCGCGGTGACGCCCGCTGATTGGTCGCTCACGCGCCGCGCCGGAGCCGCACCGCACCGTGTGGCCTGGCCCTAACGCTATATCTTTCCGCAATTCGCGACTCTGAAACAGAAAACGATGTTTTTCCTCTTTTTTTTTCATATAAACCCCTTCTTTGTCAATCGATGTCACCAGTAGATCACGGGGCTTGAAGGAATTACACGAATACACCCTGTAGGTATACATGGTAACGCGTCTCCTTTCAATGTAATATGGAATAGACTGTTTTTTTTTCTTTCAACAGAGGAAACGTACGTCTTTTAGAGAGTGGCCATCTTTTTTTAATTATAACCATACCTGTATTCCCAGAAGGGTTAGGCAGAGGTGTTTAGTACACTCTCATTTCACTGTTATGTTTAAGTCCCATGGGTACGAGCCTATTGCCATCAACCGAGCACAAATCCGGACACAAGTCTGTTTCCAGTCAGCTTGCATTCCTCACGGAAAAACTGCCCGACCTGGGGATCAAACCCAGGACTACACGCTCAGCAGTCGCGCTTGCGAGCACTCGACCAACGAGGCATTCAATGCAAATGCAATGCATGAATTACACGAATACACCCTGCATACATGGTAACGCATCTCCCTTTCAATATAATAGATAATGCAACATTTTTTTCTTTCAACAGTGAAAACGCCGATCATTGAAGAGATCAGTAAACCAGTAATTGATTTGGATATCGAAGATGACTTCATGAGTACCACCAGTAACGAGTTTTTGAAAGGTATGTAAATTACCTACTATTAGTAGATTAGGTAAGCCCCAGTTTCTGAAAGTGATCTTATTATGCTCGCTTAATTTATGGCCATTTGCACTAAACTTGGACAACACCTCTCTAGGACGTGCTGAACCATAAAAATGAGTTGCACCCACGACGCTTACGACATGTCCTAACTTTCCGACACCGATTTTCCGAGTCTTAGCGCTAAGCAACTGTTTACCAAGTGTTAAAACATCAAAGCGAAGGAATTGTAGCATTTCTCCTGCTCTAACTCGTATAACCTATCTCGCTCACTCACTCACTCTTTCACTCGTACTTAGATAACGTCAAAGGAGTACCTAACTTTACGTAATCAATGTAATGAAGATGAATTTGACATTTAGGATTGACTTAGTTCAAGAATTCCTTAGTTAAGCTCTGAATTAGCCGAGTTTAGTGCAGACAGTGGGACGCCCTTAGGCTAGGTGTAGTGACGATCTTCACAAAGCGGCTGGTAGCAGCTGAATGAGAGAAACCACGGACGAAGCTCAGTGGTGTGCATTTGAAGAGGTCTATGACCAGAAATAAACTGCTATACGCTAATGATGATGATGAAGCCTTTCAAAAACCGGGGATATATCCATATAAATCCTTATTCAATTCAAATATAGCAACTTGTTTATCTGTAATTTATTTTCAGACTTCGAATACGCCGAAAGGATTTCCCCAAGTCTAGTTATTCCCGCGCCGGTGTTTAGCTCTGAGGCCTTCGAACCTAAAGAAATATCCCCAAAAGAAAATCCATTAGAAAGAACAAAAGCATGGGTAGACGAGGACGTTGAAGTTGTCCCGTATCCGAAACACGAAATGAATTACGACAATATTAGTTCTGGAGATACGGATCATAGTGTTTCTAATGCAAGACACAAACACAAGAAATCAAGCAAGAAACATAAGAGAATCACTAACAAGGATCTTCCAGAATTAGAAACCACTCCATGCAAGATCTCTCAAAGCAAAACTACTTACAAGTTAAAAATGAAACATGAAGACAAAAATAAAAAGCAGCCAAGTAACTCTAAGATTCCTAAAAAAGTGGTCAAAAAGAAGTCGAACAATAACTGTCTGGTTAAAAGTTCTGACGGTAAACGTCCGTCAGCTGAGCATGAAAACGATGTTGTTCGGTCTAAAAGGAAAAATAAGGAGCATCAAAGTTTTGTCGTGAAGGCTTCGAAACCGGCAAGTAATATATAAAAAATTGCGTCGTCTTTCAAAATTTTGATACGGAGAGTATGAATTTCCTTTTTGATAAATAATTTTCGTGATTACAGATTCCAGAAAGTTTGATAGAACTCAGTCAGCTGGAGTTAAAAGCGGAAAAAGATCTCGCAGAGTACAAGGTAGCAAATAATTGTGTGGAAGCCGAAGATATTGTTATTTCTAACCAACCTGTTACAGCTAACATATCTGCTACTGAAAACAGTTTCCTCATTGATATTGTTACGCAGGACTTTGAGGAAACTATAGCTATGCGTAGAACTATAGGAACAGACGCAGAAGTAGCATCTGAAGTTATGAAAAAAGATCCAGTTGAAACTTTGAGCATTAATTTTGACGAAAATTTATGTACTAAGCATGAAGTGAGCACTGAAAATGTGCAGTCGCAAACAATTTTTCTTAACGGTACCTTTAATTTGTATATATTCACTATATATTTCAATAGTGGAGCATTTTTAAATGAAATTAACCTTGTCTTTTAGATATAAACGAACCCAGTACATCAAAAGGAATTCGGCACAATATAAGCACGGATGTACAATGTGGTCCGGACAGCATCGTCTCTTACCCAATGTTATCTGCGTCTACATCCTTAGTCAAGGTGGCTCAAGTCTTTACTGCGGGCGTTAAAATTCATGATGTAGTTGCTGACGCTAAACCAAAAGGGACGGATTTTGGCACCTCCACACAAGATAATAACAATTTCACAACGATAACACCAAGGCAGAGATCTGTTGGAATCAAGATAAAAGATTCCGATGTTAAAATATGCGCTAAAAACGAATGTTCCACTATGACTTTAGTAGATTTCGTGACCCATCCGTCTAAAACAGTTGCTAATACACAATATACTCCCAGTTCAGCTGCAAACAGTGGCCTATCGTCTCCTGAAACGAAACTATTAAAGCCTATATCAAGTATTTTGAAAATAGATAAATCCAGTTCAGAGTTTTGTGCACCAAGTATTGCTAGCTCGGCAAAGACGCTTTCGTATTTTACCAACGTACCTAATAATAATACAAGTAATGCTTTGATAGAGGCTTCTCCGAGCAAACAAGACAAAATGACAGAAAAAAAACCAGCTACTAAATGCGCTCGACCGAAACTGTGCTGCGGAGGTGTTCATGTTCACAGTTATAGAGACAAGCAAGTTTCTGAAGATATTGTCTATCAAGGAGAGTGGCAGCGGTACAGGCCGAAATCTCTTGCACGGAAAAAAGTTTATAGTATCACGACGACAAGAAAATCTAACGAAGCAGTTAATAGGAAGAAGAAAGAGAACATGAAGGAGAAGAAAGTTAATTCAAAGGAAAAGGTTTTTATTAAGAGACAAGAGAAAAAACCAATTGAGGCGCAGCCTAAGAAACCTATACAAACCCGAAATGTCAAGCTGCATAAAGTTAGACAGAAAGATGTTACTAGCGACCAGATAAAGAAGCCTCGTGCCAGTGTGGTTCAAATTTCAACCACTACTATGAGAATCCCTAAGTCCGTAAAAACGGTTACGAAGGTAATAATGTCTCTCATATTCAGTTATGTTAACACTGTTATTTCTATTAAATATGTTTTATTTTACAGGTGGCATCAATAATAGCATTGAGGTATAATTTCTTTTTATTATGTGCAACATTGAAATATTGTGAATTTTGCAAAGTTTTTCTTTTTCTAGTGCAATTTCTACAAAAAATGCAAAGTCTGCTTATACTGTTAAAAAACCTGCAATGCTACCTAATATTATTGTTAACAAAGACAGTGATAAACCCCAGAAACTTAAGAAAAGCTATATACCATTATATTTAAAGAAAGCTGCACAAAATAATCTAAACAAAAGCATAGATTCCGCAAATACCGCCATGAAGGTGAGTTTTGACAGTACAGCCTACAAGATTGCTCCTCCAGTGAGATCAAAAACAGAGGAGATTAGAAAAGATTTAGTCAAATTGAGCGATGAGTTGCGTGAGAATATTAGTTACGTTGTTTTTCGTAACGACTTAAAAGAGAAGATTGAATCACCTGAAGAACAGTCTAGCGAAAATACTAGTGATACTAATAAAAGTACTGCGAAGCAGTTAGAAATGCTTAATAAGCGCACACACAGTCCTCCATCTTTGAATAGTTCTACTTGTTCTTCCCCAAACAGTGTAGCTACTGTTAGAGCAGCTTCCGCAAGAGTTAAGAATGCGTCAAATAGGAGACATTCCGCTTCATCCTATAAAACTAGTTTAACTAACAGCGAATCAGATAATCCTACACCGACTAAGACTAAGAAAATTGTAAGAAGGTGTAAAAGTGCAAAAAAACCAGACAGTAAAGATATTGACAACAAAGAAAATATTCCTGAGTCAACAAGAAACTTTGCCAGTAAGGACAAAGATAAAATGAGTAAGACGCCGTTCGTAGGTCGGCACAAAAGTATATATATAGCACAGGTAAAAACTGAAAGTTCTACTACGCCTAGCAGTTTATCAAGACCTAAAGTGCAAATATCAAACAAATCTATCAAAATACCTACACCTAAAGATGAGGATGAGAAACGGAAATCGAATGGTCCAACAGTGTCGAGAAAAATGTCTCTGAAATCTTCAATACTTCAGTCAGATACTTCTTCAATTTATGAAGAGTTAAACCAAAGTCAAACAGAATCTTTCGATAGTTCTGATACTGCGAATATGGTTCTGGTGTTGGAACCACAGCCAACGTATGAGGAGCTTTTAGGAACACACAACATCTCGCTTTTACCTGAAGAGCGTGCAAAATGCGACAACAATCTATTGGCTGAGTGGTTACAAAACTCGAGTTCACACAGTCGTCATACCAGCGATATTCATAATTCCATGAGACATTTACTCGAAGAAACGGTGGACCTAATTGTTAGTTCATACGACAATAATATACGTGATTCAAACACTGTAATTTTAAGTAGAGATGAAAATGAAAATTCGAATGTGGATAAGGTTGCGTCGCCAGGAAGTAAAACAGTTTTTAAATCTGCTGAGAACATAAATAGTATTTTTTTGGATAACGACATACAAAATCCTTTGAATCGAACCTTTGATAGTGTGCTTGGCGACGAGTCCATGCTCAGTTTGAATAATACCAGGTTAACAGTTACTGATTTGGACTTACTTTCATTCAAATCTATTACATCATTATCAAAATATTCAGATTATTTTATGTCTGATAATAAAGGAAATACATCCAAAGCGATAGATCCAACACAAAACTCGACATCAGTGCGGGATATATTTGAACGAAAGGAACCACATATGGTTCAGGTATGTTTGGGATTAAGTCCGGCTGCGCATTATCAGAAATTTCTGGCAGAAAATTTCTGACGCGTGCGTAAAGACTCTGCACATAGGTACATTTTGTACTGGAGCCAACAGGCTGCCGAATCCGATAAATTCTGACAGTCAGACAGGGGTCTAGTACATTTATGAGCAGAGTTACGCGATAGAAATTTCCTGACAGAAATTTCTGATAATGTGCGGCCAGGCTAAGGCTGGCACAACACAGAGTCCGGGCGCGGGATGAGTGCGTGATGGTAGCATTTGAAATCTTTGAACTGTTGCACTTTCGCACTCGCTTCGTCCCGCATTACAACCGCTGTCGTTGCGCATCGGTCACGCTCTTGTTCCGCACGTCCAATCTGCGTGTGTCATCCTAACATTACAAATGAATAGTTTAAAGGTCACAGCACATTACAGCCACCCGGCACCCGACCCGCATCGCCTCGTTGCTCGGTGTCCACTTGTTGTCAGCAGGTGGTTCCGCAGGTGGACGCCGCGTTATCACCAGTAAACGTCGCGTGGTCAACCAGAGGAGTCGTCGGAGGAGTCCACTCGATGGCAGCGCGCAGTTCACTCGGAACTTGTGCGTTGGCAATGCGCAGCAACGCCAGGCAAGTATACGAGCAGCGAGTTGTCACCGAGTGGTCAACTCGTCGTCCGTGCGTGGACGGCATACGCCCGAGACGATCCGGTGACGCTACGGAGTTGATGTAGTGAACGCACATCCATACAAGTTCAACTAAAGAATACTAACCGAACGAGGCGAGGCGATGCGGGTCGGATGCCGGGTGGCTTGTTAGCTGTGACCTTTATACTTTTATTATTTTATTCGAGGGGTTATATAATTTAACTCAGTTGCAGAATGCACCGGGTCCTCTTGCGGTGCAAGCGTTTAGTGGGTACTCCCTTGACGCAGAGCCCGTGACTGGCGATCAACCTGACAGCATCGCTCTCATTGACTCCGAGACCGGCAGTCTAGCTTTGGATATTAACAGACAAGCCGTTAGTATGTTTTAATTTTCCTTAGACGTTAGTGAGAATTGCTCTTAAAATTGTACAAGGATTAAGTATTATTTTAAATAATGTTTAGAAAGAACACGTTGTACAGACGCTAGCACATGAAGCTATCTGAAACTGTCAAATGTTCTCAATCAACTTTGAACCTAATGCTTTTGCAATAAAGATGTAAATCTATTAAAGAAATTTGACAGATTGTAGTAGCTTGATGTGCTGGCGTCTGTACACAAACTAAACTTAATGTAGGCTATTGCCATTTTTTCACTCTGATAAAATAACAGATGTCTGAATAAGACGTCAGAATGTGTCGTATAAATTTATGTAAGGAAATATAAAAACTCTCAAAACACGGTGTAGTTCAAGGAGTAAGTTAGCATGTCTAACTTAGTTCTTATCTATCACCCTCCTTTCCTCGTACTGTCTGTTATTAAAAGATAGCGATTCGCTAATTTTAGTTTAGTCGGTTAACAAGAGAATCTGCTACATTACATGAGCTGTTCACGCAGCGATGTCGCGGTTCAAAAAGCTGTAAATAATGAAATGAAACTCACTCTAAGAAAGTTATGATACAAAAATGGACACTCTCCCCCGTATTACAAAAGATGGTCTAAGAAAAACCTAGGTTTTAAAATAGCCCCGTCTCTTTTTGCTATAAGACATACGAAAGTGATGGGTATATTTTAAACCTGGATTTACCTTAGCCTTGGTTTAAACCATATTTTGTAATAAGGCGGTGTATGTTTGAAGTTACAAGAAGTGTAGGGTAGTAATAATTTTTAAGTTTATAACTTAGGCATTTTTTTAAATATTTCATTCGTTTTTCACTGTTGCTCATCTTTTTTGGAATATTTTCAAAATCAAAAAAAGTGAATATTATTATGACAATACCATGATTTGAAATTCACGGACTAAGATACACGTTTCTCTGAAAGGAATTGTTTCATAAAAGCATTTTTTCCCAGAACTCGGAGGAGCTGTTCGTATCGGGTAGATCATCTGGCAGTTACGGGTCGTGTCTTATAGACGAAGACGCCGTTGTTCCGAATTGGTTGTTTCAAATTATCAGTCAGCAACAGTCTGTAAGTTTACTACGTTAAATTTTAGCTTTTTCTTGTATTAGGGTGTCTGATAATTCGAACTATTCCTTGAAAGTTATACTAAAGATCATTGGCAACAAATTAACCCACACAAAAAGGTGGGTCGAAAAAAAAAGGAAAAATAAAAAGTCTTGTCACATAAGACCTTTTATTACCCGACTGCGCGATAGCAAAGACAGGGTTATGTTTTTTCTGAGACATTCGGAATTTTGGAATTTTTATCTAAAGTGATTGCTAATTTACCAGCTTTTAGAAAAGTATCAATTGAGTGCCCAGAAATGAGTAGCCTTTTACAAGTCTTTTTCTCGATAAGAAATCAAAAAATGACAAACTCCGAATTTCTCTGAAACCGCTCATTTCACAGTTGACGGAGGTTTTCGACCCATTTAAAAGCATAGGTCGAATTACCAGTCACCCAGTGTATCCCTTACATTTTTTTTCTGATCTAATACAATATTTATTTAACTAACTTGAGAAAAGAAAGCAGGGTGAGTTTCTTAAGCTCCACCCACAACCCTTAAGTTAATTTTATGCTGAATGGAGCGCCTAGAACGTTTGCGTTTTTTTTTCAGGTACTCCATTAAGCATAACGAAATAAAAAGCGCCTGGGCGACATCAGTCATCCTTTCAAAACTCTTTCACTTCTTCCTCATAATACGTAGGTACATGCACTCTCCGATTGCGAGCACTGTACATTACATTTTTTAGCTTTAATTAGGTGGAAGAAGACCCAGAGCCAGTTCTTCTCGGCCCTGTAGCGGCACCGCTGAATGAACCGTTGTATGACGCGAATGGCAACGTCATAGAACCCTCCATAGTCGGTGTGGGCGCCGGCGCAGGTGACGGGCGAGGCATGCATAGTGACCATTCTCAAGATAGTTCGGGGAGAGGGACATCGCTTAGTTCCAGCGATACCTCCTCTGGACCGCAGAGTGACGTCAGCGTGAGTAATCTTCTTTTTTTGGCGTTATTCTTTCCTGTTGCTGGAATAGTGGATCCTTCCAAGCCTTTGTCAGTAATAGTAGAATCGTCAATAGATTGGCTTTGGACTAATTATACAATGTGTCCGAATGTCCGGTTATGGACTAGCGATGTTCTAGGTACTTATATAGCAACTATTCTAGTACACAAATACACTATACACTAGGGTCCAATTCACTTCCATTTTTTTGTTGAGATATTCTGCACGTGTGTACAAAAAAAGTCATAGCTCTCAAAGTTTTGATCCTACTGAGATAAAAGTAGGCTTAGGTATTCGGAGGGCAACAATATTGTCTATCGTTTACATTACGATACAATGGGTTCATATTTTCATAACTTTAAGATAGAGAATATCTTACCAAAAAAGTAAAATGGCTGCCAAATAACGGGGAAGTGGATTGGACCCTAGTGTGTAGTGTATTTGTGTACTAGAATAGTTGCTCTATAAGTACCTAGAATATGGCTAGTCCATAACCGGACACATTGTATAAGTGATTATACATAGATGGGATGATAGCGTAGCCGCGTCCCGATTCAGAGCCTTTTCGATACGCTGTTGTCGATTGATTCGGTCTGTTATCTCGTTTTATCTACGATTCCGAGAGAAAAAGAGACAAACCGAATCGTCCGAAAACTGACGTCGAAACGTTCTGAATTAGGGAGCAGGTTAGATGTAAATGATATACGACATTACATTTCTTACTTAGATTTTTTCGTGTTCAGGCTATCTTAATCGATCCGGCAGCGTTCACGGCTCAGTTTGAACTGCTTCGGGATCCTATGGCTAGTTCCGTGCTGGTGCCGGTTGAGGGTAACCCCAATGACTCTGCAGATGTCACTTACAGAATCGACGGTAAAACATTTTCTTGTAGCTTTTTAAAGTAGTTGTAAGTTTGATCACTTCACATCCTATGCATTGCATTAAAACAGCCTTCACGAGTGGTGATGCTTAAGTACATCCGGCGCACCCTGGGCAGTCAGCACCGCTACCAACCTTGCTGACTGGCTTATCTTTTCACCAAGGCATGAGCTATTCTCGTATAGCTCGTAATGACTCGAGAGAAGATATCCTATAAGTTTATAATGTCTTACGACAAAAACTACTTCTGACCCCTCAAACAAGTTTCGACAATATAAATTATGTGAGAAATCGTTTTATTTTGCTGTTTCTTGAATCTGCGTGAATTTCTCTGGGACTCTGGGGGCCAGTAAATATTGCTTCATTTAAAATCTTTCCAAGAGAAGTCTTTCTGTTTTGATGATACCTAACTGTCCCCAAACAATTAAGAATACTTCGGTTATTCGATTTAAAGATGACAAATTGTAACTTACATGATAACAATAATTTAGTAATTATCAATTATAGACCGCGGTTAATTACAAAGCTTAAAAAAAATTGTCACAACACAATATGGGTTGTCGGCCCAAGTTATAAGCGATTTTCATAGAACTGTTTTATGTAATAAGTATTAAAAATATAGACGGATAGATTTGTCTTGAAAAGGTTGAACAAAATCTCTTCCTTGAATCTTTTTGGAAGTCTGTTATATGTATACGAGTAGTTGTGCTCCCGCATTCGTAAGGTATTTTTACCGTAGTTATGTATAATACTGGGTAATACAAGATGTTTGCCGCGACGAGCTGACTTATTAAACTTATTCCATCCAGATGACACCGGGACTTTGATTGGCGCTCATGACGACCGAACAAGAACACTAAGCGGGGCCAGTGACATAGACGCAGACATTAGCTCCATCGACACGGACGTCCCGGATTTGTCGGACAACTGAACAACATATCTCACACTGTAGGAAATCGTACGAATTTGACTGTGCAAATTGATTAAAGGGCAGTTCAGACTACGCTATAATATATAGCATATAGAAAATGTATAGCACAGCGATATCGCTCAGCATAATCATAATCATTTATTGCATTCATGTAGTTTATAAGTTGTTACAAGTATAGCATACATTTTATATTGACACGTTCACACAACGCTATGCTATAAAGTATTGGCTTGCTGTACGCGATAAACTTGAGTAATTCTCAAAGCTATATCGTACGATTCTCCAGTGCTCGCCTCTCTTCTACCCCGTCCGTCGCCCGACGGATCGCCGTAAAGTAATTTGTTATACATAGTAGACCGGCTAGCGATATAGCATGTAAATTGAACGTCATTCTATATAGTTATAGCTTATGACGTAATATGCTTTACTATATAGCGAATTAGTATAGCGTAGTCTGAACTGCGCTTAACCTTTTGACCGCCACAAACGTCTATGGACGTCAAATTAAAACGTGCTCACGAAGCCTCTGACGGCATGGCACGTCGAAAACATCACTTTTTTACAGTTCAAAAGTTTGACGTCCATAGACGTCCGTGGCGGTCAAAAGGTTGAACGTTGAGTTTCAGCAGATTACGCAATGTAAACTCAACTAGGGAAATAGTTTCGGTTGCAAACAATTTGCCACTGATTGAGAGTTATATCTGACGGAAGGTCTTAGTGCCTACTTAGTACTGGGAAGACATAGCCTGATAAAAACATCCATCTCAAAATTATTAAATCAGGGGGGCTTATAATGTCATACATGAGGATATTTGAGGAATCATTTCGTTTCATATTCGCAATCAGAACAGCAATTAGGCTACATATCCAGTCGGCAGCTGTCACGCAGTTGCACTGACTGCATCTTGAACTGCTTTTATGCTGCATCGGGCAGTTGTATAGTTCATGTGTTGCAGTCCACTTGTATGACAACGTATATGAAAGAAAATATGATTCACGAACACTATTAGCCCTCCTGATCTGATTCTATGCAATTTTAGAAACTGTTCCTGATCATTTGCGCAGTCAAGTCCGAACGACTTATCATATAGTGTGTATGAATACGTGATTCGAAAGTTTAGAGTGGCAATGGATCATTTTGAGGTAACGTGCGAAATTCCACGTCTTCTTGGAAATTATAGTTATGCCGCCTCGGCGCATTGTACATATTGGCGTTCTAATAAATTATTTGTTTTATCGGTTCTGAGTGGTTTTATTTTTTTGTACTTGGGTATGAGACGTCCTATGAAAAACGGTTGTGGCCAAAGCAATATCGGTGAGTGTCGTGAAACTGTACTAGTATGCAGGAATGAGGGATGGTGTTCTTCCGACAAAAGGGGGAGGGGGAGAAACTCCAACCAGGCTTATTCTCAGTGCCTGGTGAGCTGCTGTCCAAGGGTTGGTGTTGAGTGATTTCTGACGTCATCTTAACCCATTCGTTGCAGTGCACGCACATCGGCGTAATTTTAATTGTCATTCATATGCAGATCACGCCGATAGGCGTAAATTATATTTGGCCATGACTTGGCCAAATTCTATTTTTAAGGGATATACTTGATTTATGTGCATGTTTTACAGACATACAACAGCACTATAGTCACCGTTTCTGTAAATCATGATTTTAGAAAAATAACAAAACTGTGCGGGAAACGCCGAACGGCGTTTTCATAGGTTATCAACATTGAAAACATTTTCATTAAATATTATTTATTTATTTAAATATACAGGGTGAAATTGTCAACTCTCTACAAGCCGAAATGAGAGATTGTACTCATCACTATGAACAACTTTTATTATGGGACCAAACCTGAAATAGCGATAAAAACAGCTGTTCCCTACATTTATGTTCGCATAACTCGTCATGTAGGGAACAGCAGATTTTTTTTTCGCGATTTCGATATTGTTCTCATAGTAAAAGTTGTTCATAGTGATGAGTACAATTTCCCATTTCGGTTTGTTGAGTGTTTACAATTTCACCCTGTATTTATGGAATTAAAAAAGAGTTACGGGTACGGTCGGCCAAATAAGTGGTTTACCAGTTTTGACAACAGTTAAAAAAAGAGCAAACAAAAATATCGCTACGGTTGATTCTTCGAATTGGATTAGAAAGAGATGCACAATTATGACGTCTGGTGACGTCTATATGATGAAGTAATTGTCTAAGACCTTAAAAGAAATCGAAAATTTCACACCGTCTCTCAATAAACTCTGTGACGATGGTCGAGCCTCACCTTCAAGAGAAAGTCATTATTAAGTAAAACAAATTACTATGCACTAGAAATAGTATGTAACTAAAAACCCTTTTGACGTTCTCTCTTCCCTTCAACTACTAATTCAAAACACTACTTATTATAATTAGTACATTTAAAATAGTAGACTAAATATTATTATTAAAAGTATTTTTTAACTTATCTATCAAACATAGAAAAAAGTTTTACAATCCCTGGTCATATTTCAATAATACTGAAAATAAATAAAATTCTGTCACAATAAGCTAGAAATCATTTTCATGTGCGGAAAACGCCGATCGGCGTTAAAGTGTTTCAATATGAGATGCGTCCGACGCCTATCGGCGTTAGTCCTTTAAACAGCCCGCCTCTCTGTAAAAAGAGCGATTTTTTGAGCCGCTTAAAATGGGTTAAAAAAAACAATTTACATATGCACAACAATAGCGTTCAAATTATTGTTAGCATTTTATGCATCAGTATAATCCGAACAGTCATTTGTCAAATATTTCTATGCAAACAAATCATCTTGTCAACTGAGGTAATTAAATGTAAGTGTGGCGCCACACCATGCTGAAAATTACGGGACGAAACTTAAAACTCTATGTTTTTTATATAGGTAAAACGCGACGTAATTTCAGCCTGGTGTGTCGCGGGTAATTTAAAAAGCATTGCAGGCGTAATCATGCCGAACTTCGGTCGCGTATCTTCAGCATAGTGTGTTTAGACACTATAAAAAAAACTAAGCAACCAAAGTGTTCAAAAACATGTAAATGACGTCTTTGGTCTAGTGGTTCGAATGTCGGACTGCTGATCACGAGGTCGTGGGTTCGATTCCCACAGGACACAAATATTTAGGTATGTGATGAACATAAGTGTTTGTGTTGGTCTGGGTGTTTCTTATGTATTATAAGTATGTATTTACAAAAAAAAAAGTATATAAGTATTATATCCATTGTCTAGTACCCATAGTACAAGCTCTGCTTAGTTTGGGACTAGATGGTGCTGAGTAGAAAATGTCCCAAAAAAAAAAAAAAAAACATTTCTCAATATATTGCTCAGTGATACTAAGGGCTGTTACAGACCTAGCCGTTTTCGGGCGGTTACAGACCTTAGCGTTTTAAGCTCGTTTTTGCATATGTACGCGCAATCAAGCACGCTATTTTTTGGCGCTTTAAAAAAACTGAACGCGCGTAAGGCTACTGTTCGTACAAACCAGTGGGTCTCTCAGTAGCAATATGGATTCGACCGCCGCGCCAGTGTGTCACCGCTGTAAGGTGTATAGTGTCCTGTCACATTATTAGATTGAAATAAAGGCACTGCAAGTAAAGGTAGACGGTGAACCACTGAAAAATGGAACGCGTATGGCTTTCTATAACAGCGCACGCACTAGCGGCTCTTTTTTCAGTGACTGATTTAAAAAACGTATCGTGCTATATGTATTTTGGCTAAAGATTTGACTATATTCGATGCGATTCGATGATAACTGACTACTGATATGTTCGGTCCAACGAAACCGAACACTTTTGCCAACGCAACACTTTGCAATTATTGTAGGTAATAACGTAGAATAAACTTCCGTAACTTCAGTGCATTTTTAGACACCGAACAGTCCGGGTGCATTCATAAACAGTAACATTCAACATTAACATAGCTCTAACATTAGGTTATAACTTTATAATAAGAACAATTTGTGAGAACTTTAATAAACATTCATTTATACAACAACTACTCCTTTGCTTTCGATACCGCTCGACCTAGCACCCCGCACTAAAATCAGGCTTACAGTGCATGTTCGTAGATTTGAAAACCGCTTGCGTATAATCACAGTGCGTGCTTAGTCGGGCTGATTTTGCATTGTCAGATATCTTTTAGGGGCGGTGCCCAGTGACGGCATGGCGTGGCAAAGTATTTTTTTCGTGGACATGATTTTCGACATTATTTCAATGAGTTTAGCACTTGTTAAGTAGAGTTATTTTATTTTAATAGAAACGTCTCGCATGATGACGCGACTTACCGCGGCATGCCGCGGGACTTCACGTCATTCCCCGAGATACCGTGACGCGTCGCGGGATACTATGGCACGTCGTGGCATTCCACAAGATGCCACGGCACGCCACTGCAACACGTGAGACGCATAGGTTACTGTTGTATGTTAAGGAAAGTGAGTGCTAAAGGTGTCTCTTCTTCCTCAGCGACAATGAATTTCAAACCTTATTTTAATAAAGTTAGTACTTGTATTTGCTTAGCATAATGCGGATATACCGCGGGATGCTTCGTCGTGCCGCGGCATGCTGTGGTACACCGCGGGATACTTCAGTATGCTGCGGGATGCCACAGGATGATTCGGTATGCCGAAGCGCGCCGTGCCACTCCATGCCACGCCGTGCCATCAGTGGGCGCTGGCCCTTATACGAGCAATGAAATAAACGTTTAACAGATTTTGTACTTTCTTTAGCACGGTTGTCAATCTGATAGTACATGGTTAAAATCTTTAGTACTTATTCTAAGGTTAAAATGAACCGAGTTGTTTTGTAGTTATTACGAATTCAATTCCTGAGGATGTAATACTAGGAAATGTAGCAAATGAAAAGTTCAGTTTCATTCAAACTGATTGTTTCGAATTTAATGGCTTTCGCGTGGAATAATACTCGTTTCGATTTTTTTAAGATGCTTGCCTATGGGGGCTATTCCACTATCATATATAATATAATATATATGTCTTAAATAATGATAATGTTATGTAGATATATGGGGCCGTTCAAGTATTACGTAAGCACTATGGTGGGCTGGGGGGGTCTTTGTTTTGCTTATTTTGGATGACCTGGGGGGTAGGGGAGTCTAGATCATGATTACGTCATCGGTAGTTATTTACTTTTTTACACGAATGGCAACCCTCACATTGTCTATGCTTGAAAACGAAACGCATTTTCGGGGATTCCCGCAAATAATGCATACGTTTAATCTCTATCCTAAATCTGTTTTCTTATTTTTAAAATTATAACTACATTATAATTATAATATTACGACGACACGTTTGGTGCAGTGGTTAAGCGATTGGCTTCTGCGCTACGGGTCGTGGGTTCGATTCCCACACGGAACAAAAATTTGTATGGCCTACAGATGGTTGTTTCGGGTCTGGGCGTTTGTGTATGTGAGATTTGTGTCTGTAAACGCACCCACAATACAAGAGAGATCTTAGAGAGGGGCAAAGTTATAAAAAAAATATATAATAATATACATAATATAAAAAAAATACATTTATAATTGAAAAATGTTTACGTAAGCATGGGGGGAGGGGGTAAGAGCTTTGCTTACTTTTGCTGACAAGGGGGATGGGTAAATAATTGTAATAAATCTGCTTACGTAATATTTGAACGGCCCCTATGAATCATATCTCCATACAAAGATATGACTCTAGAGGTCAAATAAGACAAATGATCCTATATGATAGTGTAATAGCCCCCTATAACTTGATTATATTATAAACAAAAGACACTTCAATGACGTCACGCACGAAATGAAACGACGCGGTTTTTTTTAATAGATAGAGTGATTCAAGAGGAAGGTTTTAAGCTATAAAACGTACACGTGCGAAGCCGGGGCGGGTCGCTAGTACAATATAAATCTTAACTAAAACCACAGTGTACCTACTTACTACATACAGTGGGTCAACGCCCATACATTTGACAGGTCCTATGAAATGTCAAAATTGTTAACACTTGTCATAGGGTTGTCACAATATGTGTTCTGTGGTCACATAAAACAAATTACACAAACTTTGTCAAACAAACGTCCAAATTAATTAACGTTTTATAGAAACAGTGACACGCAAAAAGAAAACCACTCATGCGTAATTTTGACGATTGACAAAATAATGCAAAGGTATGTAGCAGCAACTTCGCCCGCCATCTTATCCTGGAATTTTCAAACAATATTTAAAACTACAAATTTTGTCGAGGTTACAGTCGAAGTGGCTAACGCTTGCGGGGGTAGGTAAGAGTAATAAATGATTCCCAAATCCAGGAAGGAGCCATAGAAAATTACTTATTATTCATGGTTATTACTTCTATGGTTTTCGTGGGTGCTGATGCTGGAAATAAAGCCAAGTATTCCTCGACAATATACGGCGGTCAAAAAATTTTATCAGTTAAATGTAATTTGCCAGGTAAAACGTGGTCCCTATCTTGGTGTTTGAGAATGGATCTCGTTTTTGTAATCAGCGTCCCAGAAAATCATGGATTTGACACCCATCACGGCTAATTTGAAAATTTTCATGGCCGCCATCTTGAATATAGATTTTGACCTTATTTTCGTCATCAGCATCCCCGAAAACCATGGAAATGACACCCATGATGATTAAATTGAAATTTTAAAAGCTGCCATCTTGGAAATGGATTTTGACCTCATTTTCGGCATCAGTACCCCCGAAAACCACGAAAATGACACCCATGACGACTAATTTGACATTTTATTGCCGCCATCTTGGATTTCGATTTTGACCTCATTTTCGGCATCAGCACCCCCGAAAACCATGGAAATGACACCCATGACCACTAATTTGACATTTTTATTGCCGCCATCTTGGATTTCGATTTTGACCTCATTTTCGGCATCAGCACCCCCGAAAACCATGGAAATGACACCCATGACCACTAATTTGACATTTTTATTGCCGCCATCTTGGATTTCGATTTTGACCTCATTTTCGGCACCGCACCCCAGAAAACCTTGGATTTGACACCCATGACGACTACTTTACTAATTTTCATGGCCGCCATCTTGGATTTGGATTTTGAAGTTATTTTCGGCATCAGTGACCCCGAAAACCATGAAATTAACACCCATGATGATAAGATGAAAATTTTCACGGCCGCCATCTTGGATTTGGTGATGACAATCATTTGAAAATGTATGTATGCCGCCATCTTGGATTAGTAAACAGACTTTATAGTAAAATTCTCGTAATAGGTACATACAACTTATATACTATTAATAAATTAATATAATTTCTATGAACGATATCAATCAAATTCGAAATCAAAAAGTGCGAGCCCTGGAATTTCCCAGAATAGGGTATTTGACTGAAAAAATCTAATAAGTCGGTCAGGTAGATTATCAAAAAATATTTGACACGTATTTTTTCTTTTGTTACGTAAACCAAAATTGACGAAGCTATGACACTTTTAAAATTGGCAAAACGTCACAAGCAAGTACAATTTATTTTTAAGACTTGCTTCTGACTGACGTCACAAGCCCTCACTCTCGAGTTTTGATGCGTATTATTTTTCCAAATATTCATAGATTTAACAAAAGAAAAAATACGTGTCCATTATTTTTCAAAACTCTAACTGGAGGAATAATTAGATTTGCAATAATTGATTGATGCTGTCAAGTCAACAAGCCTATGTATTATACACACATTGAGATTTGCATCCCTGGTATACAAAGCTCAGTCACTGCTGGTTATTTCGCAGTAAAAACGTACCAGGCAATCATAACACCTATACCCTATTCAAGGAACGAAGAGACAAACAACATTTGACTAGGTACTCTGAATAAAAAGATTTTCTGTAAAATATTTCAAAACATTAACTTCTAACAAAAATAAATGATGTGAAAAAAAGAAATTAACATAATTTACTTAAGGCACTTCTTTCTGTAGTAAGTTATACATTTTTTATAGCCTATTTTGGTATTTTACTAAAAAGGACACTGTAAGATTGTTTACATCATGTCTCTGTATTATAATACCTAAGTTTATTCTAAATATTTTCAAGATAACTACTGTCAAAAGACCTACCGTTTAAAATGGTGTCCGATCATTTGACAAAAAACAAATAACAAATTTTCATTTGAAAAATAACATTTGAAAAAAATATACTTGATAAATTTATTATTTTACAAACTACTGTTTAATATACTAGGTACTCATTAGACAATATATTTACTAAAAATAAATTATTATGCTAAAACATTAATTTACAAATTGATTACTTTTGAAACATTTGGCAACGTTGGCAAAACAACGAAAAGCATAAATAACATTTGAGAAAATGCATTGCTTGGTAAATATTTTATGGGGAATTATTAATCGGGCGAATCTATACTTCTATACTAATATTATAAAGAGGTAGAATTTGTTTGTTTGTTTGTATGTAGGAGGTAATCTCCGAAACTGCTCATCCGATTTCAAAAATTATTTTACCAATAGGAAGTTACGTTATCCCTGAGTGCTATAGGCTATATGTTGGGATCAAAAAATTAGGGATCCGTAAATTAAAGCGAGCGAAGCCGCGGGCAAAAGCTAGTAATTAATATATGGAAGACTGTTAATGAGATACTTTAATACTAAACCGAGCGGCGTTAAAATATATTTGCGAAAAATTAACTTAACTGGCGATAATTAATGAATGACTAAAGTTCGTAAAATGAGCTACTATCAGTGGGAAACAGTTAATCTAAGTTAACAACTAAAATTCCAAGTGTCCGAATTAAATACTAATTTGGGCGAAAAAAATACTGAATGGGCGAAAGAAATACTGAGTGGGCGAAAATATACATTTCCTTATCCCGACACGGATAGGTTAGGTTCGAAGGGGATGACGGGGGCTAGAGTGAGCGAGCGAGGCGAGCGAACGAAGCCCCCGTTATCCACCTCGTGTTAGGTTACCTTAAACCCTGCAGACAGAAATAGGAGCCACGCTGGGCGGGGCTCCGTCGACGCTCCTTTGGAAACCCAAACAACCTTACAAACATACAACAATAATGTGAGTGTTTGTTCGCTTAAGAATTATTATGCTGATCGTTCTGAATAACTAGTACGTAGTAATTTTAGTTTAATCAAGATTAAGTAAGTTAAACAGTAGTTGAGTCGACCAATATGATAAATGATATTTATTTCTGTAAATAAATCTGTTACAGACACTTTTACAAGTCAATGTAAGTTTTTTTTAAGACTAGATGGCGCCGGCATTTCCTATCTGACTCGCTCTGAGAAGAAAAGCCGAAACAAACTCAGAGGTCAACGTCTCTTTTAAAGTCCAGACATTGTGGTATAATATAAAACTATGCGAGTGTAACAATGTAGGGCAACGTTTGGAATGGCCTTTTGAGGAAAGAGCCATAGCAGGTTTGAGTTGACCTGTCCCAACTGACGGCACGTATGCATCAGCCATCGTGTAGCTCAACCTTATTTTAGGGAGCTCAACGACCCGACGCACGACGTCACCAATCAGCCGGACATTTTTGTGTGTATTTGAGAGCAAGTTGCTAGAGGATAATACTAGCTACGAGGTTGTGTTGTGCCTGTGCAAATACTCGCCGTTATCAAGACGAGAACAAACAGAGACAATATAATATTATGTCGGATAAATTCACCGGGACAGTGGCATGCATTCCTGGTACACAAAGCTACGTCACTGTCTATTGGAGAATACGTTGTGCGTGGCTGTCCCTTAGCGGGACATATATTGAGAGACGTACCAGGCTATCATAACAACTAGCGGTTTTTCTGCGTTAGTTATATTATTACTATGGGAATCCTAGAATTATAACACATTCCTCCGGTTTCTGATTTGAGAATTCGGGATAAGCAAATACTTAAGTAACATTTGAGTTTGGAGTTGTCAAAAAAATAAAGCATTTTTTTGACAACTTTGTACTCAAATGTTACTTATGTATTTTTTGCTTATCCCGAATTCTCAAATCAGAAACCGGAGGATTGAGATTTATGCGTCCAAAGCTGCACAAAGCACTGGTGGTTCAATCATTTCGCAGTAAAAACGTACCAGGCAATCATAACACCTATACCCTATTCAAGGAACGAAGAGACAACGACATTTGAAAACTGAATAAAAAAAACTGTAAAATATTTCAAAACATTATATTCTAACAAAAATAAATGATGTGATGTTAATTTACTTAAGACACTTCTTCCCGTAGTAAGTTTTACATTTTTTATAGCCTATTTTGGTATTTTACTAAAAAAGGGCATTGTAAGATTGTTTACATCATGTCTCTTGCCTCATTGAATACGATACGGTATGGGCCAATGATATTATAGTATACAAAAAGAGGTAGATATCGCACTAGCGTGCGCAAATTGTTGCAGACTAATTCAGACAATTGTAATTTGATTTAGTCGCCTAATCCTATTAGCAGCGAGCGAAATAAGTCGTGTCAGGGAGTCGATCCCCCCCATCCACCCCCTTCCAAGATGAATAACAGTGAAGGAATTTCATAAAGTATTTATAATAAATGTACTTAAATAAAATGTCGTATTTTTATTTTGTCACGATTTTATTTCTCATTTGCAAATAAACGGATTATTAACATGGTTGTTCGAAAAGGATAGAGAATATGATGGCAACTGCAGCGCGACAAGGACAAATAACATGCGTCATAGATTAATCAACCAGCAACGAAATCGTAAGCACAATACCACAGTTTAAGAATGATTGTTAAACTGTGACAATACATAGCGATCGTTTTAGTTGGCCGCTTGATAGCGCAACGTGAGTTTTCTTGTTAGATAGTGAGCGTCTTTCTAACAAATTATGATGATCATTAAGTTCTGGCTTTCAACGTTTTATAATTAAGATTTTATAACTAATAGAATGAGATTAGTAATAGCGCGCTAGATATTTCATTAGTAAAATTAGAATGAATGTAATGTAACATACTTTTTCTCATTATATTTTATTATTTTCCAGATTTTCGAGTGATGATTTAATTAAACATATAGGTCAGCATAGTTCAGGGGAAAAGAAGTGAACATGACTGGATGCATATGCACAAAAAGTGGTCAAGTGGTTTTCGGATTAGTACCCCCTTTCCGACTAACCTTGTATATTTCCAGTTTACACTGACCTCTTATTGTAAGGAAATCCTCAATGCGAGATCAATTTTAAATACCGGAAATGTATAGCTTGATCTGTAGCTGTGCACGAATTACGGACCCCACAAAAAGGCATTAAAAACCGCCTAGGTGTTATGAATGCCTAGTAAGTACGTTTTTACTGCGAAATAATTCAACCTCAGTGACAGCTTTACGTACAGTCACCATCAGATATATAGAAGCAGTTCAGATACTCAAATAATTCTACACTCTCAAAAACACAATAACATCTGCATAACAATAGCGTTCAAATTATTGTTAGCATCCAATGTATCAAAATCATCTGAACACTCGCAATTCAAATATTTCTATGCAAACAAATCATCTTGTCAACTGAGGTAGTCAAATGTAACTAAGCAACCAAAGTGTTCAAAAATATGTAAACAATAACCATTTCTCAATACATTGCTCAGTGATACTAAGGCCTGTTACAAACCTAGCCGTTTTAGGGCGGTTACAGACCTTGGTGTTTTATGCTCGTTTTTAACCGACTTCAAAAAGGAGGAGGTTCTCAACTCGGTTGTAATTTTTTTTTTTTATATTTCTTACCTCAGAACTCCGTCATTTATGAACCGATTTGAAAAATTAGTTTTTGTTTGAGAGGGTATAGGTACTTTCCGTTTAGTCCCTTATAAATGTTGTTATGATTAGACCATGAACTTCAGAGATATGGAACGGAACTCTTCCCCCGCCCCCCACTTTCCGGAATCTTTGAATTATGTCGTGTAAGGTAGGCATGAAAGGGCTTATTATACCCGACTACGGCAAAGTCAAAAATAAGGATTATGAAGAGAGAGGGAGAGAGTATGGAGGAGAGAGAGTTTAATTTATGGCACTAAAACGTATTTAATAAAAAATAAACTTATAAAAAGTAAAAACCGACTTCAAAAAAAAACTATATGGAGTAAAATAATTACCATGAGATAAAATTAACAGTTTCAGAAGACGGTGCAATTCTACACTGAAAAAAATTGTAGCCACCGACTTCTGAAACTGTTGATTTTAGGTTTTTTGTAGTCGGTTTTTACTTTTTTTTTAAGTTTTTGCATGCGCGCATTCAAGCGCGTTACATTTCGCGCTTCAAAAAAACCGAACGCACGTATATGCTACTGTTCGCACTGCCAGTGGGTCTCTCTGTTGCAATATGGATTCGACCGCCGCGCCATACCAGTGTGTTATCGCTGTAAGGTGTACAGTGTCCTGCGACATTATTAAGATTAAAATGCAGGCATTGCAATTAAAGGCAGGCGGTGAGCCACTAAAAAATGTAACGCGTATGGCTTTCTATACCAGCGCACGCACTAGCGGTTCTTTTTAAAATGACTTTTAAAACGTATCGTGCTAGATTTTGGGTAAAGGTATATTCGATGCGATTCGATGATAACTGACTACTAAAATCAGGCTACAGTGCATGTTCATAGATAAGCTGTATGGTGCTTTTAGCATTTGAAAAAAAAGGGGTGCATGAAAAGAGTCTCCACGAGTGACGATACTTCAGTACGTCCGGCGCACCCTGGGCAGTCAGCCTCGCTACCATCCTTGCTGACTGGCTAATCTTTTCACCACGGCATGAGCTATTCTTGTATAGCTCGTGCCGACACGATAGAAAAAGAAGCATTTGAAACCGCATGTGTAAAATCATATAGAAACTCAGTGCGTGCTTAGTCGGGCTGATTTTACATCGTTAGATATCTTTTAACCGAGTAATTAAATTGACGTTTAACAGATTTTGTACTTTTTTGAGCATTGTTATCAATCCGAAACATGGTTAAAATGAACCGAGGTATTTGGTAGGTATTTATTACGAATTCAATTCCTGATGATATACTAGAAAATGCAGCAAATAAAAATGTCAGTTTCATTCAAATTAATTGTTTCGAATTTAATGGCTTTCGCGTGGAATAAATACTCGTTTCAATTTCCTTACGATGTTTTCCTATAACTTGACTATCAGATTATATTATAAACAAAAGACACGTCAATGACGTCACGCACGAAATGAAAGGGATATAGCTATATGAAGAAAAAGAAAAAATGCTGTACTGACACAACAGTACACATTGTATCTATTTTTGAACTTTTAATTTATGACTCTAAGTACAATCAAATACAATTCATTTTACGTTGCTATCCTGACTTTCTGAATAACGTGTTGCTTAGTTACCTTTGAATGTTTAGCTTGTTTACTTACCATAGACCTTTAGTTTGTAAATAAATATTTGACATTGTGACTGCTCAGATATATTTGGAGTTTATGATGCTCAAAACAATTTGAACAGTTGTTGCATAGATGTTTTTGGTGTCTCGAATGTGTTTAATTATTTGGACACCTGAGTTGTTCATCTACTTCTGATGCTGACTGTACCAGGAACGCATAATTAATGTCTATTTCCCATAGAAGTAAGTACTACGTTAAGTCCTTGATAATTCCATGATTCCCATAGTAATATAACCTATAGTAATATTAAAGGTTTTAAGAAAAAGTAAATAACAAAGAATTTGTCAATTTTAATAAATAAAAAAAAACGAAAATAAAGTTTGTTTATGTATCATTTTTATTTTCTATTAAAAAACAGTAAAAAATTGAGATGTTGCCAGGTTTAAAAATAAAAACATATATCAAAGAGGTATTCGCGACATCTTCCAAAAAAAATTACATTTATTTAAATTCCCTTAGCCTAGGGTCAATAGCTAACGCAGGAAAACTGCTAGTTGTTATGATAGCCTGGTACGTCCCACAATAATTGCCCCGTGGGGGCAAGCTCAACAGTGACATAACTTTGTGTACCAGGAATACATAAATCTGACTGGGGTATATTCTACGACTTAGGATTCTGAGGGGAAGCACCCGTTCCATTTCACCAGGGTCCAAGAAATTAAGCCGATGGACTTACCTCCACGCGTGGAATTTTGCCGCTGGTTACTTGAAGACCCGACGCGGCGGATCCTGTGGACGGACGAGTCCACCTTTACGCGCGTTGGGTTGTTTAACATCCACAACGCGCACTGGTGGGCAACAGAAAATCCACGTGTGGTTAGGCCGGATCATTTCCAGACCCGGTTTAGTGTTAATGTGTGGGCTGGATTAATAGGTGATAGACTATTAAGACCTGTTTTTAACCGACTTCAAAATGGAGGAGGTTCTCAATTCGGTTGTATTTTTATTTTTTTTATTTTTATGTTTGTTACCTCATATCTCCGTTATTTATGAACCGATTTGAAAAAATCTTTTTTTGTTCGAAAGGGTATACTTCCCGATTGGTCCCATTTAAATTTTGTTATGATCAGACCATGAACTTCAGAGATATGGAACGGAACTCCTCATCGGATCAAAGCAAAATTTTCAAATTACTAATATTGCTTTGTTTATATTTGTTGTTGGGAACTGACTACTTGAAAAGAGGAGGGGGTGCGTGTCCCCCCCTCCCCCCCTTTGAAATGTTTTCATTATATCGTGTAAAGTATCATTTGAAAGGACTTTTTATGCCCGACTACGTCAAAGCCAAAAAGAAGGGTTATGAAGGAGGGGGTTAAAATTATGAGACTAAAACGTATTTAATAAAAATAACTTTAAAAAAAAGTAAAAACCGACTTCAAAGAAATACTAAAAGGAGTAAAATAATTACCATAATATAAAATTACCAGTTTCAGAAGTCGGTGCAACTCTACACTGAAGCAAATAGAAGGCACCGACTTCTGAAACTGTTAATTTTATATTATGGTAATTATTTTACTCCTTTTAGTAGGTATTTCTTTGAAGTCGGTTTTTACTTTTTTTTATCCTGGATCGGCTTAATGGTCAATCATACCTGGACTTTTTGACAGGCGAACTAGCGACCATGCTGGAAGACATTCCGCTTACTTATTTAAGGACAATGTCCCTGTACTTCCAGAATGATGGCGCACCAGCGCACTATGATAGGCGCGTTCGCGAGTACCTATCTAACGAGTACGGCGATCGTTGGATAGGTCGAGGTGGACCGATCGTCTGGCCAGCTCGCTCGCCTGATCTTACGCCGTTGGACTTTCATGTGTGGGGTAGAGCTAAAGACCTGGTTTATGGTAATGACGGCCATACCATAAATAGTGCGGAACAATTAAAAACGCGTATTGTGAACGCTTTTGCAGTGATGGCTAGTGATAGAGACACATTATTAAAAGTGCAAGGACACATTATAAAACGTGCAGCCCTCTGCGTCCAACAGCAGGGCGGATATGTCCAACAATTTGGTGTAAATAGTGTAAATAATTACTAGATAGGTATGTACATTTTCAATTATTGTTAATAATTTGATTCTAATTTTTAAACACGCCAAATTATTGTTACAGTAATTCGTAAAAAAAATCCTTGCCGTGGGATAAATTTCGTGTAAAATAAACATGTTTCCAACTAACTACATACGTTGACGTACAACCATAAGAATAATAAAGTAGAATAATATAATATCATGCTTCAGTCACGGCTCATCTTCCATGCGGAAGATGTCCGGTCCTTTGGAAGGCATACACGGGGACACAGGTCCAACGCGCAGAGGCCCCTTTGAGAACTTTAATCTAAAATGGGGTGGGGCACCCACCGGGGACTATCCACGGCTGCACTATTGGAGTTCAGTCATGGACCGTCCCAGGTGGGTGCAAGACTATTGTAAAACATGGTGAAAAATATCTGGTCTATGGGAAGGGGTGTTAGGTGGACTAGATAACTTCTATTGCCGGAAGAAAACGGCGTCTGCCTTTCAACATTTAAAATTGAAGTGTTGGCAGACGGTGACTCGCCAGCTCACTAGCTGGGCCCCCTGAAAAGCCGCCAGTACATAGGCGAAGGAGGCAACAAACGTGTGAGCGGCTAGGGGTGTAGAGAGGTGTGGCCCCGGTTTCGCCGTCGCGGGTCTAAAAGACCCGGAGTGGGTTTCCCCGCTATTACGCCATTAGACACTTCCACCCCCGAGCATATAGCTCTGGCGGCCCCCCTCTGGCCGGCCGATAAAGGCAAGACAGAGTTGAGAGTCCTGCGGGCACTCTTGGGGTTCCACTCCAGCCAGCCAATAAAGGCAAACTGGAGACGAGGCCCTGGCTGACTCTCTGAGGCAATAAGGTACGCAGTGTCGCCACTCACCAACAGCTCGCCACAAGCTGCCCTGCGGTTTGTAAGCTTTCCAGTAGACCTCATGATACATTTTTTATTATATGATGAGGTTGTAGAAAGCTAGTCTAATGTTCCCTCCGGTTTTACGTTAATCTCATGATGAGGTAACGCCTTTCCCAGAGGGGGGTAATATCATTATTGTTATGGTAAGTACTTACCTACTACGTAGATACAACGTTTTCTATCTACCTAAACAAATTATTGTATCAAGATTCGCCCGTCCAAAGCCTGATGAAGTGTGATGGGGAATTAGAATCAATAGGTACCTACCTACTTACCTAATTAGTATTTTAAAAAAGTTACCGCGCTCTGATAGATGTTTCATGTGTCGTGGATGCGTTTACAAATACAAATTCCGTATGCACGAATACCCAGACCCGAATAAACTATCCGTAGATTTGTTTCATGCGAGAACAAATCCGCAACACGTAGCGCAGCAAGCCAACCGCTTCGCCACTCCGCCAACCGTGCCATCGCTACACCCGCTACCTATACCATTGCGACCGCGTTCTACGCGGCATAGTAATCAACTGTAGTGTAGATTTGTACCTCTAGACTACAGAGTACTACCTAGACTGTAGATAGTCCGTCGGATTGCGCCTAGTAGGTACTAAGTAAGGTATTAATAAATTAAGCTAAACGTAGCCACTACCAATCGCATTGAGTTAAACAGACATCATTCAAATACGGATTTACTAACAATGTTTTTTACCTACAAAAAGACTAGTAGGTAAATAAAACTTACAATCTAGATGTAATGTATCTAATTATTTAATCGTTAAATAGGTTTGACGAATCATACCGTATGTTATTCCACGTATCATAGGAATACAAGTACTTAAGGCTTCATTAATGCAGTGTCAGTTCAACAAAATAATCGTATGCGGCGACTTGCTCGATTTTATACACTTACACGTGCACAGTTGCACACACACATCTCGCGCGCAAGCTAATGTCGGTCGTCTGTAAGGTGAAACTGCACTTATGGCCGACCGTACATACAATAGCAAGTAGCATAGGAAGGCACTTACCTACCTACCTCACGAGTACCGATTGTGATGTGATACCCTCGATACCCAGATTGGACAACAACATTCGGTTTTCTGTAAGTAAAGAAATCTCAGAAACAGCGTGTACCTACAACAGTACTGTAGGTATGTCTAAGTTTGCTTATCTCTGGTACAATTTTTGATAAAGCCGCAGACCACTTAGATCACTTAGACTTCTTACAGTTTACATCTCTACGAGAATGTAGGTACACAATCAACAAACAGCTGACGGATGCGACTCGACGTTCGAATAGTCGACATGAGTTATAAAATTTAAGTAACTGTCGAAAATCTGACATAATATCTCCATAGGTACGTAATTTGACCTCCTAGACCCCTAGGCGAAAAATCACATTAATGTCATTCGAATACGCCAAATCTGCGTAATTCATAAATCAAACAGTAGTACAAACGCATTTCGGTAGTTTGACTACTATACGATTGTAACTAACACAGGTGTAAATTTGGTGAAACCTCACAGAGGTCATTGACTTATGCGAATTCGAGTTGTACCCGTCAGCTGTTTCATAGTTTACAGATATTGTGTAGTGTAGAATAGCATTTTTTATCGTACCTAGATTCTTTTTCGTAAAATTTTAAGGAGGGAATTAAATAAAGGTGCAGTGTAAGGTGTTTAGTAGGTGGTGGTGGTGGTGTTGTTGGTTACATAGGTTGTTTTATAATTTAAATTCACGCTATTAAAATTAAACTCGATCGAGTTACGCATTTTATCTACGCTGGTTTATTTCTAACATCATCATCACGCCTGTATTCACCGGAGACATAGGCAGAGGTGTATTTTCATACGCCCACAGATGTTTTATGTGTCGTAGTTAGATCCCATGTAATAGGAGGTGAGGGCAGAGGTTTTCGTCAGGCACCACACAGACTGTTGAGTGCGGTAACTGTTAGCGTCAGGATGCGAATGACCATCGTGCTTGCGCGGTCGCGCGCAGACATGACGTACAAAGATGAGCTCACCACGCGGCACGCGCTGCCCGACAACTGACAGAGACACAGAGAAGAGCGATCCTGCTCTGATAGAGATAGGTAGAGAATAGACGGGTACCGCGCTCGCGCCGCCCGCGCCGTCGCGTTGTCCGGGGCGTGTCATTCATAGAATAGTGAGTAGTGCTAGGAAAAGTGTATCACCGAAGTGAATGTATCATTTGTATCTGCATCAGTTCAAAGATTCGTATCAGTGGAACGTATCTTTATCATTTGAATCACTACAAAACTCAAGCCAACGAAAGAGTGAGATCGCCGCTCGGAGCGGCGATCTCACTCTTTCGTTCGCGTCAGTTCGCGACGCGGCGACGTTTCGGATTCGGATCAGCCGATGCATGAGTGAGAGAGTTCGTATAAAGCCGCGTTCCAAATGAGGCAAATTGACAGAGATCCGAAAGAGCAGAATGAATGATACAGATACACTATTTGTATAGTTTCGAGATACGTTTCAATGCATCAGATCGAAGAAACGACTCACTGAGTCGACTCAGTAAAGAGTTACACACGACTAAAAGGGAGTAAAGGTTTTATGTAAAATGTCTCGAGCAATATTACAATTATAATAATTACGTAAAATAAAAAACTTAAAAAAAAAATCTCATTTATTTGGCTTCGTTACCACCTATAGATTTATCCCTTAAAATATTTCGTGTATGAATAGATGGACCTTATATACAAGGTTAGTCAGAAAGGGGGTACTAATCCGAAAGGGTGTTAAAGTACACATAATAATGAACAACTTTTGTTCTACAACTTTTCCCAAAAGTCAATAGTTTAAGAGAAACAGTTGTTCAAAAATCTCAAAAAAAAATCTCTAAAATCTAATGTATGGTAATGATCGGCTGTGTTTACATTTTAGGTCATATTTGGGGTCATGAATTAGAAGCACCATTTTCTGAATTTGTAACTAAAGCAGGGATGAAGAATTTTTGAAAAAACTAAAATAAAAATCATTTTATTTGGAAAAAAAAATATCGAATTTTGAAATTTTAACACTTGCTTTCAAACAGTCATCAGCGATACTATAAGTGGGCTTCGGATTAGTACCCCCTTTCCGACTAACCTTGTATGTATTATTGTATAAATGTTTTTGGTAGCCTTGAATGTGTTCAATTATTTGAACACCTGAGTTGCTCATCTACTTCTGCTGCTGACTGTACCTACAATAAAGTGGGTTTGGACCCGTGCTTCACCTAGGTTCTCCACCTCTGTGACCAGAGAGATCTTGGTCCCGTGCTCCAACTGATGAGAAAATAGTGTTTCATAGTTAGGTACCTACAACACTTAATAAACAATATTTTACGCCATTTTGCGTCAAAACATATTATGATATCGATAAGACTTACTTCTGGAAATAATAAATAATTATCTTCTTTATTTTTTAGGAATTGTTTATTTGTATAATCTTAATAAATACCTACAGTTTTAATATTTTTTAACCTAAATTAATCACTTCACAGTATAAAACAAAGTCCCTTCCCACTGTCTGTCCCTATGTATGCTTAGAACTTTAAAATTACGTAACGGATTTTGATGCGGTTTTTTTTAATACATAGCGTGATTCAAGAGGAAGGTTTTAAGCTATAAAACGTACACGTGCGAAGCCGGGGCGGGTCGCTAGTACAATATAAATCTAAACTAAATCTAGTATTTTAAACCTAACGATTTTAAACTTATGTTGTGCCAGTGTCGGGCAAACCTCGAGTCCCAGAATATGGTGAGAGACGTACCAGGCAATCATAACAACTAGGATGCCTTTTTAATTAATACTACGGAGTCGTAGAATACATAGTAAGATTTATGCATTCCTGGTACACAAAGCTACGTCACTGTCTATTGGATTTATTTATTACGTTGTGCGTGGGTGTCCCTTAGCGGGACATATATTGAGAGACGTACCAGGCTATCATAACAACTAGCGGTTTTTCTGCGTTAGTTAATTACAATGAGAATCCTAGAATAGGGTATTTGACTGAAAAAATCTAATAAGTCCGTCAGTTAGATTATCAAAAAATATTTGACACGTATTTTTTCTTTTGTTACGTAAACCAAAATTGACGAAGATAAGACACTTTTAAAATTGGCAAAACGTCACAAGCAAGTACAATTTATTTTTACTTGCTTCTGACTGACGTCACACACAAGCCCTCACTCTCGAGTTTTGATGCGTTTTATCTTTCCAAATATTTATAGATATAACAAAAGAAAAAATACGTGTCCATTATTTTTCAAAACTCTAACTGGAGGAATAATTAGATTTGCAATTGATTGATGCTGTCATCAAGCCCATTATACATTATACACATTGAGATTTGGGTCCCTGGTTTATAAAGCTCAGTCACTGCTGGTTATTTCGCAGTAAAAACGTACCAGGCAATCATAACACCTATACCCCATTCAAGGAACGAATAGACAAACAACATTTAACAAAAATAAATGATGTGAAGTCAATTTACTTAAGACACGTCTTCTTCCTGTAGTAAGTTTTACATTTTTTATAGCCTATTTTGGTAAGTATTTTACTAAAAAGGACACTGTAAGATTGTTTACATCATGTCTCCTGCCGGTTAAGTATTATAAATACCTAAGTTTATTCTAAATATTTTCAAGATAACTACGGTCAAAAGACCTACCGTTTAAAATACCTGAAGATCGTTTCTCCGATTTTTGTAATAAATAATGAACGAAATCCATAAAGGAGAATTCACCTACGGTTTATTCAACTACAATTAATTCACGTAAGGTTTATTAAACTAACGGACGTTTCACCTACAATTGATTTATCCGTGATCTTGTGTTTGATTTATTGGTGATTTTGTATAGGTATGTGAAAACATTTCTGCGAGTAATTTGGAAGTAGCGCTCGCCGGCCGCTGCCGCGGCACCTGTACAAAATGACGAATTATACCTACAATCTGCCGCAGAAATGTTTTTACCATTGTCTAATAATCTAGCCGCAGATGGATTGTATGATTCATCATTTTGAACTGAGTGAAATAGGTTAGGTTAGGTTAGACTGCCGGTTGCCGGGAGGACACGGCGTGGCACACGCTGGCAGAGTGTGCCGCTTGGGAGGAGCCGCGCCGTGCCCTCATCTCCGGAGTAGGCGGTGACCTGTCGCTGTCGGCCGTGGTCGAGTCCATGGTCGACAGCGAGGAGTCCTGGGACGCGGTGGTGTCCTTCTGCGACACGGTCATGTCGCAGAAGGAGGATGCGGAAAGGGTGAGGGAGATCACCTCCACTCACCCGGCCCGCAGCAGACGCACCGGGCGTCGGCGGAGGGCGGACAACGCCCTCTTCCAGCCCCCCTAAACGGGTCCAGGGGCGACGGACTTGGGGAAGTCTGTCGCCCCCCACACATCAGGACCCGAGGCGGCGGCGCGAAGTGTTCCAAGCGCGCCCCTCTTAGACGGCGCGGGGGGAGTCTAACACCTCACTCCCCCTGCTAACCCGAGGAGGCCCGCTGCGGCGGGCCGGCACCAGCCGGGGGTTGCGGAAGTGTCGTAAGTTCCCGCGACCCTCGGCGCAGGTGTGAGATGGAACACCGGGGTGGTTTTAGTCAGTAAGAGTCTGACAGACCCCTCCGCCCACCCCAGGGCGGAGGACATCCATGAGGATTTACACACCGGAAAAAAAAAAAAAAAAAGGTTAGACTGCCGGGGGCTGCGGACGAATGTACTGCTCCCGCGGCCCCCGGCCTAAGTGTGAGATGGAACACCGGGGTGGTTTTAGTCAGTAAGAGTCTGACTGACCCCTCCGCCCACCCCAGGGCGGAGGACATCCATGAGGACTTACACCCCGGAAAAAAAAAAAAAAAAAAAAAGGTTAGACTGCCGGGGTCGCGGTGCATGCAGCTGCGAATCCCGTGACCCCGGCCATAGGTCAGGAGAAGGAACACCGTGGGTTTTTAGCCGGTAAGAGTCCGGCATAACCCTTTGCCTTCCCCGGGCGGAGGGTATCCATGAGGATTTTCCCACGAGAAAAAAAAAAAAAGGTTAGAACTGTGACCAACGGTGCGCGAGCCGAGCGGGCGAAGCGAGCGGTGCCGCGGGAGCAGCCGGCGAGCGCTACTTCCAAGCTGCTCACAGAAATGTTTTCACCATTGTCTAATTATCCGTTAAAAAGAAAATTAAGAAAACAAAAAAATCGTTGAATCATATGTATAATTAGGTCATTAAGTTGAAGCGTCCATTAGGTATTTTATACATAGTTGAAATATCCAATATCTTAAAAAAACATTAGATTAATCGTTCGTTAGTGCGATTAATTTTAGTTTAATCAAGATTAAGTAAGTTAAACAGTAGTTGAGTCGACCAATATGATAAATGATATTTATTTCTGTAAATAAATCTGTTACAGACACTTTTACAAGTCAATGTAAGTTTTTTTTAAGACTAGATGGCGCCGGCATTTCCTATCTGACTCGCTCTGAGAGGAAAAGCCGAAACAAACTCAGAGGTCAACGTCTCTTTTAAAGTCCAGACATTGTGGTATAAAACTATGCGAGTGTAACAATGTAGGGCAACGTTTGGAATGGCCTTTTGAGGAAAGAGCCATAGCAGGTTTGAGTTGACCTGTCCCAACTGACGGCACGCATGCATCAGCCATCGTGTAGCTCAACCTTATTTTAGGGAGCTCAACGACCCGACGCACGACGTCACCAATCAGCCGGACATATGCGAACGTCACAAAAAAAAACTCAAACCGCCAAACAGTTCTAGGAAATTTATGTATAAAGCTAGCCTACATAGTACTCACATTCACAATTTAAAAAAATAATATAAAAACAAACGACATATTAATTGCTGAATCAACATCCCACATGGCGAAACCTCGTGTGCCAAGTCTTGATATTTAATTTCTTTCTTTATCTTTCTCGGCTTTCACAAGGTTCTCGTCATGCGGAACCGTGATGTCAGCAATCATTGTGAGACGCTCTGATCGATATATCACCACGATGTCAGGCTTATTGGCATCAATAGTCCTGTCGGTGATGATAGATCGATCCCACCCAGTACAATGTGACATAACGATTCTCGAAAACTGGGTCGGGCACATACTTGTAGTAGTATGGTACTTCTGCATCCACAAGGTTGTATTTGAGAGCAAGTTGCTAGAGGATAATTCTAGCTACGAGGTTGTGTTGTGCCTGTGCAAATACTCGCCGTTATCAAGACGAGAAAAACAGAGACCAATAAATTATGTCGGATAAATTCACCGGGACAGTGGCATGCATTCCTGGTACACAAAGCTACGTGACTGTCTATTGGAGAATAAAATTACGTTGTGCGTGGCTGTCCCTTAGCGGGACATATATTGAGAGACGTACCGGGCTATCATAACAACTAGCGGTTTTTCTGCGTTAGTTATATTATTACTATGGGAATCCTAGAATTATAATAACACATTGAGATTTATGCGTCCAAAGCTGCACAAAGCACTGCTGGTTCAATCATTTCGCAGTAAAAACGTACCAGGCAATCATAACACCTATACCCTATTCAAGGAACGAAGAGACAAACGACATTTGAAAACTGAATAAAAAAAAAACTGTAAAATATTTCAAAACATTAACTTCTAACAAAAATAAATGATGTGATGTTAATTTCTCAGAATACAGAAAGTACCAGAAGCTGTGATAGCGCCTAATACTGAAGCATCAAAAACTACTCTTAAACGGAGTAGTTTGACGCGTAGTCGATCAGTTACTATGGGGACGTCATAACGACTACATGTATTTACCGGTGTCAAATTAAATTAAATTATGCAGTTTTGTGTCGTTCGAACCTATAAAAATGCAGCGGGCCTAAAAACAAAACAGGATGGGATCACATTTCACGTTTAAGTAGCACATTCAGATATCGTCATATTTAATTAATCAATAAATTGTTCAGTTTGTAATTGTCATAGGGAATGATGCGTCCATATTGTTAGTGTTGTCAGTATAAGAGTTTTGATTTTCCCTTCTTTTTATTACCTACTGAGGGCTTAAATTAAACGTTTTTTTTATCTAAAACGTGTTTTATTCCTATTAGACTTCTCTATTTCTTGAGATTATCAGGTACAGTCAGCGTCAAAATCAAAATCCAAGATGGCGACTGTGAAATGTTATAAAATATGCGTTATGGGTGTCGTTTCCGCGGTTTTCGGGAGCGCTGAAGATGAAAATCAGGTCTAAGTAGAAATCCAAGATGGCGGCTGCAAAATTTTACAAAATATGCGTCATGGGTGTCGTGTCCGTGGTTTTCTGGGGTGCTGATGATGAAAATGAGGTCAACGTCAAAATCAAAGATGGCGGTTGTAAAATTTTACAAAATATGCGCCATGTATGTCGTGTCCGTGGTTTTCGGGGGCGCTGATGACGAAAATGAGGTCGAAGTAAAAATCCAAGATGGTGGTTGCGAAATTTTACAAAATATGCGTCATGGGTTTCGAGTCCGTGGTGTTCGGGGGCGCTGATGACGAAAATGAGGTCGAAGTAAAAATCCAAGATGGTGGTTGCGAAATTTTACAAAATATGCGTCATGGGTTTCGAGTCCGTGGTGTTCGGGGGCGCTGATGACGAAAATGAGGTCGAAGTAAAAATCCAAAATGGCTGTTGCGAAATTTTACAAAATATGCGTCATGGGTTTCGAGTCCGTGGTTTTCGGGGGCGCTGATGACGAAAATGAGGTCGAAGTCAAAATCCAAGATGGCGGCTGTGAAATTTTACAAAATAAGCGTCATGGGTGTCGTTTCCATAGTTTCCGGCGGTGCTGATGACGAAAATGAGCTCAAAATCAAAATCCGAGATGGCGGCTGCGAAATTTTACAAAATAAGTATGCGTCATGGGCAAAATCTTACAGCCATCATCTTGGATATTGACTTAGACCTCATTTTCGTCACCAGCGCCCCTGAAAACCACGGAAACGACACCCATGACGCATATTTTGTAGAATTTCACAGCCGCCACGTTACGGAGTTGTTGTAGTGAGCGCACATCCATACAAATTCATATAAAGAATACGAACCGCACGAGGCGAGGCATTGCGGGTCGGGTGCCGGGTGGGTCTAATGAGCTGTAACCTTTAGATTGAATAATTTTTTAAAAAAAAAACCCTTTTTTTTATTTCATTGAAAATTTCGATGCCATGCATAAATTAATGAAGGCACGGCAACACAGCTGACGGGCACGACTAGCCTGATATCGCTCCACGCAGTCAGTTAACTTGGAACGCTAAAATTACTGAGATACAGAATACCACGGTTCATTTTTTGAAAACTTTTTTTTTTATTCTGAAAAAATCCCATGCAGGGTCAATCAGTGTCAGATCACGCGGTTTGAAGGAATTACATGAATTCATTAACACCCTGTAGTTTTGTTCGGATCATTTTGAACAGTCTGTTCGTCCCTATATATTTGACGCTGACTGTACCTACTCAGATATAAAATATTGCCTTTATAGAAAAGCACAATTTTGATTTTATTATTATCTTACCTCCAATACTCAACGTTTTCCCCAAAAACGGGTAAACAATGTCTGAGCTAGCAACATTACGCGGGTGGGAAGTGAGACGGGCGCGGGACGCATGCTTTGATTTTGGACACAGCGTACGGCTTGCAATTACTGTTGAAGGCGGATTCTGTTTCTTTCTGTATTCTGAGGTTAATTTACTTAAGACACTTCTTCCTGTAGTAAGTTTTACATTTTTTATAGCCTACGTATTTTGGTATTTTACTAAAAAAGGGCATTGTAAGATTGTTTACTTCATGACTCTTGCCTCATTGAATACGATACGGTATGGGCCACTGATATTATAATAGGTATACAAAAAGAGGTAAGTAGATATTGCACTAGCGTGCGCAAATTGTTGCAGACTAATTCAGACAATTGTAATTTGATTTAGTCGGCTAATCCTATTAGCAGCGAGCGAAATAAGTCGTGTCAGGAGGTCGATCCCCCCCATCCACCCCCTTCCAAGATGAATAACAGTGAAGGAATTTCATACCATGCGTAGGTAAGTATTTCTATTAAATATAAATAAAATGTCGTATTTTTATTTTGTCACGATTTTATTTCTCATTTGCAAATAAACGGATTATTAACATGGTTGTTCGAAAAGGATAGAGAATATGATGGCAACTGCAGCGCGACAAGGACAAATAACATGCGTCATAGATTAATCAACCAGAAACGAAATCGTAAGCACAATACATAGCGATCGTTTTAGTTAGCCGCTTGATAGCGCAACGTGAGTTTTCTTGTTAGATAGTGAGCGTCTTTCTAACAATAATATTATGATGATCATAAGAAGTTCTGGCTTTCAACGTTTTATATTAAGATTTTATAACTAATAGAATGAGATTAGTAATAGCGCGCTAGATGTTTCATTAGTAAAATTAGAATGAATGTAATGTACCTAGATAAAACATACTTTTTCTCATTATATTTTATTATTTTCCAGATTTTCGAGTGATGATTTAATTAAACATATAGGTCAGCATAGTTCAGGGGAAAAGAAGTGAACATGACTGGATGCATATGTACAAAAAGTAGTACAATTTGTTCTGCACATTTTAAACAGGAAGACTTAATTTTTTTTGGATTTTAAAAGGATACATGCATATATGTATTTATTATAATATACATATAGAGGTACTGACTGACATACCTAGGTTGTTCCGAAAATTGTTAGCCACAGAATAAATACAATCTCTTTTTAGTTGCTCAACTTTGCCGCGCAGTTCAGTTGCAGTGCAGTTCCGTTGCCGCGTAGTGCGTGTTGTCTGTTGTCTCACATAATTTCATATAAAGAATATTTTGACGCGTCGTGAAGTTCAGTTCCGCTGCGGTGCAGTTCCGCCTAGTGCGGTTCTACCTTTACGCTTACAAATTTTGAAACGAATATTATTGCTTTGAGTTTGGTGCCTATAAAATATAGTAGTTTCGCCTACTATATACTTTTTTCAGAAATATGGTGGGCCTCTAATATAGTAGGATACTATATTATAGTATAGTAGGGTTGGCAACCTTACTTCCACCCCCGAGCATATAGCTCTGGCGGCCCCCCTCTGGCCGGCCGATAAAGGCAAGCCAGAGTTGAGAGTCCTGCGGGCACTCTTGGGGTTCCGCCCCAGCCAGCCAATAAAAAAGGCAAACAGGAGACGAGGCCCTGACCGACCCTTTGAGACAATACGGTACGCAGTGTCGCCAGCTCACCAACAGCTCACCACAAGCTGCCCTGCGGCATGCAAGCTATGTACATTTCCGGTATTTAAAGCTGATCTCGCATTGTATAGGATTTCCTCACAATAAGAGGTCAGTGTAAACTGGAAATATATAGCTTGAGTAGCCGTGTGTACTATCATAGATACACACATCTTGAGATTTATGCGTACCTGGCACACAAAGCTACCAGCCGCGTCCGTTGACATAAATAAACGAAATGAAGCCGTCACAACAGAAAAACATTCCGATAACAAATGTTGTTGAATGTTTAGCATGTGATGTTTTATGCCTTTCTTATTCTTTCACCTACAGTCTGTGTAAGTTAGAGTAGGAAAGGTATACTCTAGACAGGCAATATTTGGCATTTAATCCGACCCGATCCACGAAATCTCCAAGAGATTCCCACCAGACGCGCGTTTTTTGACAAAAATCTCCTGGAGATTTATTGGCGGACGGGAGGATGTCATAGACAAATTATATCGCAGTAGGTTGAAAGACGTACCAGGCAATCATAACGACTAGGCGTTTTCTCATGCCTTGTTATTAACTGTGTATTATGGAGTCGTAGAATATACCAGTAAGATTTATGCATTCCTGGTACACAAAGTTAAGTCACTGTCTATTGGAGAACCTTGTCTGTGAGCTTGCCCCCACGGGGCAAATATTGTGAGACGTACCAGGCTATTATAACAACTAGCAGTTTTCCTGCGTTAGCTATTGACCCTAGGCTAAGGGAATTTAAATATAAATTACCATCAATTTTTTTGTAAGATGTCGCGAAAACCTCTTTGATATATATTTTTATTTTTAAACCTGGCAACATCTCAATTTTTTACTGTTTTTTTTAATAGAAAATAAAAATGATAGGTACATAAAAAAACTTTTTTTTTTTTTTATTTATTAAAATGGTCAAATTCTTTGTTACTTACTTATTTTTTCTTAAAACCTTTAATATGGGTTAATAAATTATCAAGGACTTAACGTAGTATAAGTACTTACTTTACTTCTATGGGAATTATACATTAATTATGCGTTTCTGGTACGTAAAGCTGTCAGATGAATTATTTCGCAGTAAAAACGTACCAGGCATTCATAACACCTAAGCGGTTTTTTATGCCATAATGTGGGGTCGTATTCGTATGCACGGCTACATACAGATCAAGCTATACATTTCCGGTATTTAAAGCTGATCTCGCATTGTATAGGATTTCCTTACAATAAGAGGCCAGTGTAAACTGGAAATTTATAGCTTGAGTAGCCGTGTGTACTATCAGTACTTATTTACTTCTATGTATTATCATAGATACACACATCTTGAGATTTATGCGTACGTACCTGGCACACAAAGCTACGTCATGGACAAATTATATCGCAGTAGGTTGAAAGACGTAGCAGGCAATCATAACAACTGGGGGTTTTCTTATGCCTCGGTGTATTATGGAGTCGTAGAATATACCAGTAAGATTTATGCATTCCTGGTACACAAAGTTAAGTCACTGTCTATTGGAGAACCTTGTCTGTGAGCTTGTCCCACGAAGCAAATATAAAGAGATGTTGTAATTAGAATTTTCTATGATACGATGCGTGACACTTTGCGGGGTGAGGGGGAACGTTACGCCCCGCCTACTTACGCCTACTTTACGTTTACCATCTAGCGGTGAATAGGAAAAACTAAAAGAATAGATAACTAATACGTAGTTTACCTATATGACGCTAGATGTCTCTAGTGTAACAATTATATCGCAACAGCAGTGCGAGCACGGTTCTTTTTATCGAGTCGATTCGAGAAATTTATCTATTCTAAACGTCAAATTTGACATAAGATATTGATAAAACGACAAAGGTAGCTCGGATCGAATTTTATCGAGGCCTCGATAAAATCGACAAATCTTATCGATCATGTCGAGTTTTGACAGTTCTTATTGGTAAATTTCTCGAAATATCACGAATTGTTGTCGTCAGTTAAAAGTTGGTAGATATTGATTCTTTGAAGCTATTTTTGCAAAACAAATGGATTTTGGAGAATTCATTTTGTTAGATGATGAAAGAAGAACGCATCGTGACATGAAAAGGATCCACAAGCGGAGTTTAGAGACGCGAATTTAAATTTAATTCGATAATGTATGACGAGTGGTGCCCCCAATTTTTCTACTCTTTTTTGCCACTAAAATTATTTATTTTAAATATTTTTTACAATCAAACAAAGATTTAAAAAAAATGTTTACAATATTTCTAACAAAATAATATAACGAAATAGTTTTCAGTCGCCAGAAATAACCAGGAAAAGATTATTTCGTAAATAAAATAAAGTCTACATGAGTGAATGATATTTTTAAATCTGGTGTTGCCATTTTGAAAAGTCGATAAGCTATCGAAAGACAGCCGTCGACAAGGCTCGATAAAGATACCGAGGCAAGTTCCGTGCTACCGACTCTCGATAAAATTCGGTATGTTTAAACTTTTATCGAGTCGAGAAGTTTATCGATCAAAGAACCGTGCTCGCACTGCAGGGACAATTTTTATAGGTATTAAATTAATAGTAGTAATATCATTATCCCTACACACTTTTGACGTGTGTAAGTCAGAAAAACAACTTTCGCGTTTGGTAATTGAATTTTATGTATGGCCCTGTCTTTTCAATTATTGGCTATTTTACACTATTTCACGACAGATGGCGACCGAAATATTTCACAGTTTATAATAATGATAAAAACAATACTTATCACGATATTTTTGTCAACAAAAAGGCTTTACAAAATCTTAAATCTATTTCAATGCAATAAAACTATAAGATAAGAATATTCTTCATAGATTTTTTAGTTATTCATGTAATATAAGGTGGCGCCATCTTACGTCGAACAGTAAAACTATTTTTATCATGGCAATGACATGATAACAACAGATTTTTCTAGAACGAATCTAATAAATTACGTTTAAAAATAGTTACAAGCAAAATGTGATGCCATCCAAGACATCAGAACGTTCATATATTTATATATGATATAGCTTTTGCAAGATAACACAAAATATTTCACCTTTTCATTCAAATAACAAAGAAAATGATAAAACGGGATGGGAGCGGGAACGTGTTGTCGACAGGACGAGTGCCGACAGACTGACATAGGCCACTAGTGTTGCTCAACTATCGATTGACTCTCGATAGTATTTCAATACTATCGTGACCTCGAAAACTAGTAACAATATCGATAGGCCTATCGATAGTATTGAAATTTAACAATTCTATCGATACAATCGATAGTATCAATCGACAGACATATGCAATACTATTGATGAGTACTAGTGTCCGACCGAAGGTTCGGTTTCGGTTTCGGTTTCGGCCAGTTTCGGCCAAAAAATCTTGTTTCGGCTACAGTTTCGGTTTCGGCCAAAAATCAGCCGAAAGTTCGGCCGCGCCGCAACTCAGTGTTCGTGAATTGTCACGCGTCTTCCGGCTAACTTCGGCTGAGATCGGGACTCGTGTGTGGTTGCCAGCTGAGTTCGCAGGTCGGCGTATGGCGTGGTTGTGTTATTGTGTTGTGTTTGTGATTTTCGTTGTTGATTTTTGACAAAGTTTACCGAATTTAGTACAATTTATTGTAATTTTTGTTGATTCTGATAATTAGGTAAATAATTATTTAACTACCAAGTATCAAATACAAGATCTCAATGTCAATAAATAATAAGTTAATCTTTACTACATTGAACACAAATACTCAATTAAGAAGTGTGTACTTTACGTTTATGTGTTGATTTTTGACAAAAAGTCTAACATTTTTTATGATGTTATATTGTTAACATAGTATACCACAAATGAATAACTATTTTCGTTACATGTTTCCATTATTGTCTTTTATTTCATTTAACACGAGAAAACTATCTGTAATATGTGTAAAAAGATACTAGATTTCACTATACAAGGTGGGGCAAAAGTAATCAGCCGAAGTTATTTTGCTGTATTTTTTTTTTGGGAATGAAAATCTTTGGTTCTTCTTGTGTTGTGGATTATGTTTATTTAATTTATTAGATTGTTTTCCATCAAGTCGAGAAAGTGATATCGGTCAAGTGGCCGCCGTCAGAATTGATGACCGGCTCGACCAGATACGGGCTCGTTTTATGGCATTTTCTATTTTTTTTAACGTCGCTGGCCCTGCCGTTACTGTGGACGGCGAGCGCTACAGAGCCATGATCAACGACTTTTTCCTTCCTCAGTTGGATGAATTGGGTCTGTAGGACATGTGGTTCCAACAAGACGGAGCAACGGCGCACACATCACGAGCCACAACTGATATTCCGAAGGAAGAATTTCCGCGGCGTCTAATCTCTCGCTTTGGCGATTTGCACGGGCCGGCCAGATCACTCGATTTGACCGCTCCACACTTTGTTTGTGGGGTTACTTGAATTCCCGGGTTTATACAATACTGTTGAAATCCTTAAAGAGAATATCCGACGGGAATGCGAGAACCAATCGCCGGAAGTTCAGACACAAGTGATGGAAACTGCCATAAAACGAGCCAGTATGGTATCAATTCTGATGGCGGCCATTTGACCGATATCATTTTCTCGACTTGATGGAAAAAATCTAATACATTAAATAAACACAATCCACAAGTAGAACCAAATATTTGTATTCCTAAAAAAAAATTACAGCAAAACAACATTGGGTGATTAGTAATCGCTGATTACTTTTGCCCCACCTTGTACAATACAATATTTTTTTTTACATGTCTAAATAAGGTTCGGTTTCGGTTTCGGCCAAAACTGAGACTAGCGCCGAAGATTCGGTTTCGGTTTCTGTTTCGGCAAAAAATCCTGTTTCGACAAAAAATCCTGTTTCGGTCGGACACTAATGAGTACCAATAGTATCGATAGTATTGAGTTGTGATAGTGTGTTTTACAACAATTAGTAGCGATACTATCGATAGTATTAGAACTATCGATTTTTTTACCCCATCGATATCTAACGAAGTTCAATAGTAAAGCATCAGGATATAAGTCATATAAATTGTCCCTGTTACGATATAATTGTTATACTAGAGACATCTAGCGTCATGTAGCTAAACTACGTATTAGTTATCTATTCTTTTAGTTTTTTCTATTCACCGCTAGATGGTAAACGTAAAGTAGGCGTAAGTAGGCGGGGCGTAACGTTCCCCCTCACCCCGCAAAGTGTCACGCATCGTATCATAGAAAATTCTAATTACAACATCTCTTTATATTTGCTTCGTGGGACAAGCTCACAGACAAGGTTCTCCAATAGACAGTGACTTAACTTTGTGTACCAGGAATGCATAAATCTTACTGGTATATTCTACGACTCCATAATACACCGAGGCATAAGAAAACCCCCAGTTGTTATGATTGCCTGCTACGTCTTTCAACCTACTGCGATATAATTTGTCCATGACGTAGCTTTGTGTGCCAGGTACGTACGCATAAATCTCAAGATGTGTGTATCTATGATAATACATAGAAGTAAATAAGTACTGATAGTACACACGGCTACTCAAGCTATAAATTTCCAGTTTACACTGGCCTCTTATTGTAAGGAAATCCTATACAATGCGAGATCAGCTTTAAATACCGGAAATGTATAGCTTGATCTGTATGTAGCCGTGCATACGAATACGACCCCACATTATGGCATAAAAAACCGCTTAGGTGTTATGAATGCCTGGTACGTTTTTACTGCGAAATAATTCATCTGACAGCTTTACGTACCAGAAACGCATAATTAATGTATAATTCCCATAGAAGTAAAGTAAGTACTTATACTACGTTAAGTCCTTGATAATTTATTAACCCATATTAAAGGTTTTAAGAAAAAATAAGTAAGTAACAAAGAATTTGACCATTTTAATAAATAAAAAAAAAAAAAAGTTTTTTTATGTACCTATCATTTTTATTTTCTATTAAAAAAAACAGTAAAAAATTGAGATGTTGCCAGGTTTAAAAATAAAAATATATATCAAAGAGGTTTTCGCGACATCTTACAAAAAAATTGATGGTAATTTATATTTAAATTCCCTTAGCCTAGGGTCAATAGCTAACGCAGGAAAACTGCTAGTTGTTATAATAGCCTGGGGCTGCAGTCTCGACATGAGATAGCGATTGGTAAGCTTACGAAAAACGGTATTCATAGTGCAGTATTCTTACAGGGAAATGATGCCTGTTGAAAAATCTCCCAAAATTTTAAGGAAGATTGGTAAAGAAGATTTTATCCTAATAAATATTTAAAAATATAAATAAATTACATATAACTATAATTGCAACACCTGTTTAACATTGAAATTATATTCCTTTATCGTTTGAAGTACAAAATACCTTATAAATGGACATAAAAGTTTCTTTCCTTGCAACACTAGCAAATGTCACAGTATTTGTCAATTGTCACTTTGTTGTTATTTGATAAGTGTCATGTGCTCTTTTTTGTGAATTTTAATTATTGAAAATTGTTATAGTTTAGTTAGTTAGTAGACAAAACAGACAATGGGTGATAGTCACTCCGACTCACGGCAGCACACGGGTGCGTTGTCGTAGAATGTAAGAAAGTAAGTAGGTACCTGCAAAGCAAAACCTATTGTAGAGTCTAAGGGCGCTTTAAATTTAAACTGTTGGTGTCGGACTGCAGTCGTGCGGTGCAGTGGTGCGGTCGGGCCGCTTGTGTTGTCAGTACCGTGCATGCACGTCGGCAGTACGGACTACGCACTGCTCTCTCGTCTCGTCAACTGTATAAAAAACACAACCACCCGTCCGCAGCACGACATCCGCACCGCAGCGGCAAATGATATTATATACAAAAAAAATATCATTGGCTGCGGCACGGTTGCAGTCCGACACCAACCGTCTTTTAATTAAAGCGCCCTATAATTTCGTTTGTTGTACACTTTGTACCTTAATAATGTTTACGTTTGTATTCATGTTTTAGACGTAGACGTACAACACGTCCTTTAAGTAACCATATACATAGAAGCGTTGCTGGCTAAATAAGATGCTCGGCCGTTTTTAGCCAGAAGATGATTTACTGTTCATCAAGGAAAGGTGAATTTTGAGTTGGCGTGGAAGGAAGTTGCTACAGAGTGAACAATATTTGAAACGGCTAAATAAAATAAAATAAACTGAGGCACTGGCTTGTGATTTCGTGGAAAATCGTTGAAGAGATGGTCGTAGTTCATTTTGGTTGCTAATAAACGTTATTTCTTTATTTTATTTTTTATTTACGAGCTTGTTAAACATCTCCTTTGATATCCGATAAAGCCTGAGACTACTGCTACAACTACAATAACTTATAAGCAGATAAACGCTTATTTTCAAATAAAAAATCTCTTGCACAACATAACGATCGTAATGAATACTTTGCGGGCTTTCCAATTTGCTCGCAAAGTTATTCGCTAAAATGACGTTAAATCGTAAACTTGACAGTTGAATTCGCTACGTTTCCGAAAAAAATCAATAAAAAAATTGTCATTATGACTTATGTAGTGATGTGCCGAGTTGGCCATTTATGGTATTTTAATAAATTAGTACTCGTTATAAAGAGAATCGATTCAAAACTCGAGTCACTGACTCGAATCTAGATGCGATTACTGCGTCAGGTAGTTACTCAAGTACTACATAGGATTCGACTACTCTAATGTTTGTCACTTCCAAAAATACAAGCATAAATACAAAATATGGGTCATAAAATACAAATCAGTTTTATTGATAAGTCAATAAAAAGAAAAGTAAGAAGAAAAGTTCTCAAAGGGGCCTCTGCGCGTTGGACCTGTGTCCCCGTGTATGCCTTCCAAAAGACCGGACATCTTCCGCACGGAAGATGAGCCGTGAATAGAGATACAGAAAAGTAAACATTTTAAATAATTAGAAATCATATTCTTACTCTCTGATATACATACTGTATAATCATAAACAAATTCTCTTTTTGATTTCTAGGGGCCAAAATTAAATCAATTCAATTAACTATTTAAAAAAGCAAATTTACGATACTTATTTCCACTGTCCAACACTTAATAGATCAATCGCTTCGAAACGAATGTCACTTTAATGTTAATATACAAGGTTAGTTGGAAAGGGGGTACTAATCCGCAAGCCACTTAAAGTGACGGTTTTAAAGCAAGTGTCAAAATTTCAAAATTCGATCATTTTGCATGAAAATGAATCTTTATTTTAGTTTTTTTTTGAAAAATTCAACATTCCTGCTTCAGTTACGAAATCAGAAAAAGGAGCTTCTATTTGGTGACCCCAAATATGACTTAAAATGTTTCAATGTTTTAACTGAGGATAGATAGATTTTAGCGTATTTTTGTGAAATTTTTGAACAGCTATTTAAGTTATTCATTATGATGTGTACTTTAACACCCTTTCGGATTAGTAAGTGCCAATAATTCTTAAAACGCAACTTGACAATCAAACTCTCGCGAAAAAACAAACAGGTACACAACAACAACCTGTATTTTTCGGATGAGAGGTGTCCCGGCAACAACATAAGGTCGCGATTTAAGTACTCGGTTCAGTATTCGCGTACCTACTATGAATACTCGAAATCTTTACTCGAGTTGCGAGCATTCGAATACTTCAATTCTATAACTCGATGACACAATCACCTATCTATAGTTAAACTGACTCGATACATCACTATCACTTAACTACCGATTTCGGTCGATAAGTGATAGCGATACATGTCGAGACTGCTGCCCCTGGTACGTCTCACAATATTTGCCCCGTGGGGGCAAGCTCACAGACAAGGTTCTCCAATAGACAGTGACTTAACTTTGTGTACCAGGAATGCATAAATCTTACTGGTATATTCTACGACTCCATAATACACAGTTAATAACAAGGCATGAGAAAACGCCTAGTCGTTATGATTGCCTGGTACGTCTTTCAACCTACTGCGATATAATTTGTCTATGACATCCTCCCGTCCGCCAATAAATCTCCAGGAGATTTTTGTCAAAAAACGCGCGTCTGGTGGGAATCTCTTGGAGATTTCGTGGATCGGGTCGGATTAAATGCCAAATATTGCCTGTCTAGAGTATACCTTTCCTACTCTAACTTACACAGACTGTAGGTGAAAGAATAAGAAAGGCATAAAACATCACATGCTAAACATTCAACAACATTTGTTATCGGAATGTTTTTCTGTTGTGACGGCTTCATTTCGTTTATTTATGTCAACGGACGCGGCTGGTAGCTTTGTGTGCCAGGTACGCATAAATCTCAAGATGTGTGTATCTATGATAGTACACACGGCTACTCAAGCTATATATTTCCAGTTTACACTGACCTCTTATTGTGAGGAAATCCTATACAATGCGAGATCAGCTTTAAATACCGGAAATGTACATAGCTTGCATGCCGCAGGGCAGCTTGTGGTGAGCTGTTGGTGAGCTGGCGACACTGCGTACCGTATTGTCTCAAAGGGTCGGTCAGGGCCTCGTCTCCTGTTTGCCTTTTTTATTGGCTGGCTGGGGCGGAACCCCAAGAGTGCCCGCAGGACTCTCAACTCTGGCTTGCCTTTATCGGCCGGCCAGAGGGGGGCCGCCAGAGCTATATGCTCGGGGGTGGAAGTAAGGTTGCCAACCCTACTATACTATAATATAGTATCCTACTATATTAGAGGCCCACCATATTTCTGAAAAAAGTATATAGTAGGCGAAACTACTATATTTTATAGGCACCAAACTCAAAGCAATAATATTCGTTTCAAAATTTGTAAGCGTAAAGGTAGAACCGCACTAGGCGGAACTGCACCGCAGCGGAACTGAACTTCACGACGCGTCAAAATATTCTTTATATGAAATTATGTGAGACAACAGACAACACGCACTACGCGGCAACGGAACTGCACTGCAACTGAACTGCGCGGCAAAGTTGAGCAACTAAAAAGAGATTGTATTTATTCTGTGGCTAACAATTTTCGGAACAACCTAGGTATGTCAGTCAGTACCTCTATATGTATATTATAATAAATACATATATGCATGTATCCTTTTAAAATCCAAAAAAAATTAAGTCTTCCTGTTTAAAATGTGCAGAACAAATTGTACTACTTTTTGTACATATGCATCCAGTCATGTTCACTTCTTTTCCCCTGAACTATGCTGACCTATATGTTTAATTAAATCATCACTCGAAAATCTGGAAAATAATAAAATATAATGAGAAAAAGTATGTTTTATCTAGGTACATTACATTCATTCTAATTTTACTAATGAAACATCTAGCGCGCTATAACTAATCTCATTCTATTAGTTATAAAATCTTAATATAAAACGTTGAAAGCCAGAACTTCTTATGATCATCATAATATTATTGTTAGAAAGACGCTCACTATCTAACAAGAAAACTCACGTTGCGCTATCAAGCGGCTAACTAAAACGATCGCTATGTATTGTGCTTACGATTTCGTTTCTGGTTGATTAATCTATGACGCATGTTATTTGTCCTTGTCGCGCTGCAGTTGCCATCATATTCTCTATCCTTTTCGAACAACCATGTTAATAATCCGTTTATTTGCAAATGAGAAATAAAATCGTGACAAAATAAAAATACGACATTTTATTTATATTTAATAGAAATACTTACCTACGCATGGTATGAAATTCCTTCACTGTTATTCATCTTGGAAGGGGGTGGATGGGGGGGATCGACCTCCTGACACGACTTATTTCGCTCGCTGCTAATAGGATTAGCCGACTAAATCAAATTACAATTGTCTGAATTAGTCTGCAACAATTTGCGCACGCTAGTGCAATATCTACTTACCTCTTTTTGTATACCTATTATAATATCAGTGGCCCATACCGTATCGTATTCAATGAGGCAAGAGTCATGAAGTAAACAATCTTACAATGCCCTTTTTTAGTAAAATACCAAAATACGTAGGCTATAAAAAATGTAAAACTTACTACAGGAAGAAGTGTCTTAAGTAAATTAACATCACATCATTTATTTTTGTTAGAAGTTAATGTTTTGAAATATTTTACAGTTTTTTTTTTATTCAGTTTTCAAATGTCGTTTGTCTCTTCGTTCCTTGAATAGGGTATAGGTGTTATGATTGCCTGGTACGTTTTTACTGCGAAATGATTGAACCAGCAGTGCTTTGTGCAGCTTTGGACGCATAAATCTCAATGTGTTATTATAATTCTAGGATTCCCATAGTAATAATATAACTAACGCAGAAAAACCGCTAGTTGTTATGATAGCCCGGTACGTCTCTCAATATATGTCCCGCTAAGGGACAGCCACGCACAACGTAATTTTATTCTCCAATAGACAGTCACGTAGCTTTGTGTACCAGGAATGCATGCCACTGTCCCGGTGAATTTATCCGACATAATTTATTGGTCTCTGTTTTTCTCGTCTTGATAACGGCGAGTATTTGCACAGACACAACACAACCTCGTAGCTAGAATTATCCTCTAGCAACTTGCTCTCAAATACAACCTTGTGGATGCAGAAGTACCATACTACTACAAGTATGTGCCCGACCCAGTTTTCGAGAATCGTTATGTCACATTGTACTGGGTGGGATCGATCTATCATCACCGACAGGACTATTGATGCCAATAAGCCTGACATCGTGGTGATATATCGATCAGAGCGTCTCACAATGATTGCTGACATCACGGTTCCGCATGACGAGAACCTTGTGAAAGCCGAGAAAGATAAAGAAAGAAATTAAATATCAAGACTTGGCACACGAGGTTTCGCCATGTGGGATGTTGATTCAGCAATTAATATGTCGTTTGTTTTTATATTATTTTTTTAAATTGTGAATGTGAGTACTATGTAGGCTAGCTTTATACATACATTTCCTAGAACTGTTTGGCGGTTTGAGTTTTTTTTTGTGACGTTCGCATATGTCCGGCTGATTGGTGACGTCGTGCGTCGGGTCGTTGAGCTCCCTAAAATAAGGTTGAGCTACACGATGGCTGATGCATGCGTGCCGTCAGTTGGGACAGGTCAACTCAAACCTGCTATGGCTCTTTCCTCAAAAGGCCATTCCAAACGTTGCCCTACATTGTTACACTCGCATAGTTTTATACCACAATGTCTGGACTTTAAAAGAGACGTTGACCTCTGAGTTTGTTTCGGCTTTTCCTCTCAGAGCGAGTCAGATAGGAAATGCCGGCGCCATCTAGTCTTAAAAAAAACTTACATTGACTTGTAAAAGTGTCTGTAACAGATTTATTTACAGAAATAAATATCATTTATCATATTGGTCGACTCAACTACTGTTTAACTTACTTAATCTTGATTAAACTAAAATTAATCGCACTAACGAACGATTAATCTAATGTTTTTTTAAGATATTGGATATTTCAACTATGTATAAAATACCTAATGGACGCTTCAACTTAATGACCTAATTATACATAATATGTATATAGTATGTACATAATATGTATATAGTATATAGTATGTATATAGTATAGTAATTTTCGATTGTGAGTACAATAGCATCCAGGGTAGATTAGTATTTTGACCTTACCGAGTTATTCGAAAAGATGAGTGAATATTGACTAAAGCGACATCTATCTCACGAACCAGTAGAGATAGAAGCTTCATTTAAAGATCAAAAAATAGCAAAAAATCACGTAACATCGGTATGTAAGTTTCATTAAGATATCTCTTATAGAAAAGTTATAATGAATTTTTTTCTTCAAAAAAAAACTTTAAAATGCTCTCCTGTAAAGTAGGTATATTGGCGCTTTAGTCTTTTTACCTTTCCACTGACGATATGATTCAACGATTTTTTTGTTTTCTTAATTTTCTTTTTAACGGATAATTAGACAATGGTGAAAACATTTCTGTGAGCAGCTTGGAAGTAGCGCTCGCCGGCTGCTCCCGCGGCACCGCTCGCTTCGCCCGCTCGGCTCGCGCACCGTTGGTCACAGTTCTAACCTTTTTTTTTTTTTCTCGTGGGAAAATCCTCATGGATACCCTCCGCCCGGGGAAGGCAAAGGGTTATGCCGGACTCTTACCGGCTAAAAACCCACGGTGTTCCTTCTCCTGACCTATGGCCGGGGTCACGGGATTCGCAGCTGCATGCACCGCGACCCCGGCAGTCTAACCTTTTTTTTTTTTTTTTTTTTTTCCGGGGTGTAAGTCCTCATGGATGTCCTCCGCCCTGGGGTGGGCGGAGGGGTCAGTCAGACTCTTACTGACTAAAACCACCCCGGTGTTCCATCTCACACTTAGGCCGGGGGCCGCGGGAGCAGTACATTCGTCCGCAGCCCCCGGCAGTCTAACCTTTTTTTTTTTTTTTCCGGTGTGTAAATCCTCATGGATGTCCTCCGCCCTGGGGTGGGCGGAGGGGTCTGTCAGACTCTTACTGACTAAAACCACCCCGGTGTTCCATCTCACACCTGCGCCGAGGGTCGCGGGAACTTACGACACTTCCGCAACCCCCGGCTGGTGCCGGCCCGCCGCAGCGGGCCTCCTCGGGTTAGCAGGGGGAGTGAGGTGGGGTGCGTGGTCAGAAACCTCCTCGAGTGCCTGGTGGCTGCTGGTCCCTTATGGATACGTCCGGGGGGAACAGCAGTTACCCGGGCCGGTGCACCCTGGGCACGGGCAATAGCTCTCGCGAGCTATTGTCTGTGGCGAATTTTGACCAAGGGAGGGTGGCCAGTTGGCCACGGGAAGGCTCTTCCCCGCCCTCTCATCTAGGAGAGGGCGTGGTAGAATAGAGCCTTGCAGGGGCGACGGGTTTGTCAGCTGGCAATAGTTGGCTGGCAGACACGGTCTGGTGCAGACCACCGCTCGGCCCGACCCGTAATCCTCATTGAGAGGACCGGGGGTCTTGGCTTAATCGCCTGGACTGCGAGGATGATAAACTCTATAAATGGTTCCCTAATCCCAAGCTGCGACGCATGGCGAGGGGATGTATGGCTGCAAGGCTGGCAGTTCCAAGTGCGGGTCCCGTTAGAGTACCGGCCGACCCTCTAACGTAACAGGCTTATCCGGGCACAGGGGGCCCTACCCGGATGGACGATCTATCCCCCATACTCGTGGGATTTGTTATGGATCTTAATAAACTAAAAAAAACAAACAATGACGTTAAGGTGGGTGCGGTGTCAGAGAATGATACCGCATCGAGGATTACGAGAGCGGCAGCTCGTAGAGAGCATGCGGAGAGGGTGGATGTGGTGTCGGACTCTGACATCGCATCGAGTGTGACGGTGAGGTCGTTTGCCGAGGAGTCGGTAAAAAGTAAGTTTTTCCGCAAACGGCCTCGACAGTCTTCTCGCTCGGGATCGGACTCGGTCTCGAGCGAGGAGGAGGCACCGGCCAAAAAAGTCGGTGCCGGCAAGGGTGGCCGAGGGCGGCCACATTCAGCAGGCCAGCACGTTGGCCGGGCGGAAGCAAAGGCGGCATTCGCGGCGGCGCTACGAGCAGACAAGCTCGAGGAAGAGCAGCGCCAGCTCGCCAAGACCCAAAAAGTTTCCGTCGGTCGGGTCAATCGGCCGCCGGGGTCGTCCTCTGCAGCTGAAATGGAGGCCGAAAAAATGACCGCCGTGGAGCTGCAAGCAAAGCTCCAAGACGCCTTGACGGCAATTAAAAAGGTCGCCAAGGTGTCAAAGGGCCTAAAGGGTACATCCCAGAAGGCCCTTAACGAGGCGACCGGCTCTATCGCGGAAGCCGCGGACGCCCTGCTGAAGCGCACCTCTTCGGACGAGACGGCCAGACTCCAGCTGGAGAACGCCCGCCTGGCGGCCCGGCTCGACGAGCTCCGAAAGGAGCATGAAGAGCTCCGAGCCGAACTGATAAAAGACCGCCAGGAGCGCATAAGCACGATGGCGGGTCTTACCACGCGGCCGTCCGAGACCGAGGAATCTGAGGTGGTTCGCCTCTTCAGAACGGAAATGGCGAGCCTTAGTGCTCGCTTCTCCGTCCTGGAGGGAAAACTTCTGCGTCCACCTTTGGCTGGCGATTGCTGGCGAGCTGACCAAGCTCCGCCAGTGACCTTCGCGGCTAAAGCCGCAATGCCGCGTCAGTCAACGCAGTCTCATCAGCCTGCCACCGCAGCCGCGGCCACTTCGGCTGCTTTGGCCACTAAAACCAAGGATACCAAGGCTACGAAGGCACAAAAGGGCAAGGGAAAAGGCAAGAAGGGGTCTACAGCTGCCACACAGGATTCCTCCGCCCATGCATCGTCCACCCCGGCCTCGACTGCGACCGCCACGGTGTTGTCTGCGTCCGCCCCTTCTGGCGCTCAGCAGCATCCTGCGGCTCCCAAGCCCAACCAGGGTGAATGGGAGACCGTAGGAGCCAAGAAGAGGCAGAAGAAGGCTGCCAAGAAGGCGGCCAAAAAGAAGGCGGCTGCCGACAAGAAAGCGGCGCAGTCCGCTAAAAAGGAGGCTGCGCGGCTTCGCGCTCCTAAGTCCACGGCTGTGGTGCTCACACTGCAGCCGGGGGCAAAGGAGAAAGGAGTGACATACGCCGGGGTCTTGGCGAAAGCCAAGGCCGACATTGATCTCGGTAGCCTCGGGATCCCGGGCATCCGGATGAAGCACACGGTCACCGGTGCCCGCCTGCTCGAGGTTCCCGGGGCCACCAGCGGCCCGAAAGCGGACGCCCTCGCTGAGAAGTTGAGGGCGTCTCTGGAGGCAGAGGAGGTCCGGGTGTCCAGGCCAACCAAATGTGCAGACTTGCGCATTTCAGGCCTGGACGACTCGGTCACGGCCGAGGAGGTCGTGGCAGCCGTCGCAAAGGTCGGCGGCTGCCCTCCGGAGCAGGTGAAGTCGGGCGCTATTCGCTCTGGCTTCACCGGCCTAGGGACTGCTCTGGTGAGCTGTCCCGTTGCGGCGGCCTACAAAATCATGGAGGGCCGTCGGCTGCTGGTCGGGTGGGTTTCGGCGCAGGCGAAGCTGCTGCCAGCCAGGACACTGAGGTGCTACCGGTGCCTGGCGAACGGGCACACAGGAGCGCTGTGCACCTCCGAGGCCGACCGCAGTGGAGTCTGCTTCCGCTGCGGTCAACCCGGGCACACTGCCGGCACGTGTGAGGCCACGCCGCACTGCACAATCTGTGCCGCTGCAGGCAAGCCGGCGGAGCACCGGGCAGGGAGTAAGGCCTGTGCCGAGCCCACTAATAAAAGGGGCAGAAGAGGGCGAGGCCGTGGCAAGAACGCCGTGGCCAAGGCGACTTCACAGCCGGTTAACCAACTGGCTGCCGAGAAGTCGCCGCAAAGCGGAGAGGGGGAGGCGTTCATGGACTGCCAGTGATGGCCCCACACCTGCGCCTCCTCCAATCCAACATCAACCACTGCGCCAGAGCTCAGGACCTTCTGCTCCAGAGCATGGCGGAGTGGTTGATCAACGTGGCTGTTGTCGCCGAGCCGTACTTCGTTCCACCCAGGGATGATTGGATCGGGGACATGGACGGCTCGGTGGCCCTGATAGTCTCGCGGGCCGCCGTTGGTTCTCCGTCCATTGAGAATATCACTCGTGGGCGGGGATACGTAGCGGCCCTGCTGGAAGACTTCGTCGCAGTGGGAGTGTACTTCTCTCCTAATAAATCTCTCGCCGACTTTGAGAACTTCTTGGGGGAGTTGGCCGTCGTCGTCAGTCGCAGCCATCCTCGCCCTGTGCTGGCCTTCGGGGATTTCAACGCTAAATCCACGGCTTGGGGTTCCCCGGCCACGAATGCACGGGGTAGGGTGCTAGAAGAGTGGGCCCTCGAAACGGGCCTACAGGTCCTCAACCGGGGTTCTACCAACACGTGCGTGCGACAGCGGGGCGGATCCATAGTGGACATCACGTTCGCTACCCCCGCTCTAGCGCGCCGTGTCCAGGGCTGGCGCGTCATGGAGGAGGCGGAGACGCTGTCGGATCATCGGTATATCCGATTCGACGTCTCCGCCCAGACCTCAGGCGCTCCTTCCCGAACGATCCCGGTTGGGATCGGTCCGCGTTGGGCTCTAAAGCGGTTGGACAGAGAGGCACTCCTGGAGGCCTCGATTGTGCAGGCCTGGGTGTCGGCACCAGATAGGCCTGCCGATATTAATGAGGAGGCGGAGTGGTTCCGGGAGGCCGTGTCGCATATCTGCGATACGGCGATGCCTCGAGTCCGGACCGCGCCTGCAAAGCGCCAGGTGTACTGGTGGTCGCAGGACATAGATTTCCTGCGCCACGCCTGCGTGGAAGCGCGACGCCAGTACGCCAGGCTCCGCAGGAGGCGTCTTCGCGGCCCGGATACGGCAACCCAGGAGGCGGAGCTGTACGAGGGGTACAGAGAGGCGAAGATCGCCCTCCAGAATGCTATCTCGCGGGCCAAAATTGCGGCTCACGAGGCATTGCTAGAGACTCTGGACCGAAACCCGTGGGGGCGCCCATACCTTATGGTACGGGGCAAACTTCGTCCGTGGGCCCCCCCACTGACCCAGAGTCTCCGACCTCAGCTTCTGGAGGGAGTGGTGAGCGCTCTGTTCCCTTCGAGGGCGGAGCATACGCCACCGCCAATGGTTCCGCCTTCATTGGCGCCTGACGCGGACGACGACGACGACGTGCCTGAAGTGACCCGGGTAGAGCTGAGAGCGGCGGTGAAAAGGCTTCAGGCCAAGAACACCGCCCCGGGGCCCGACGGCATACCTGGCCGTGCATGGGTCCTGGCTCTCAAGGCTCTCGGGCCCCGACTGAGGGGGCTCTTGAGCGCATGTTGCGAGCAGGGCCAGTTTCCACTCCGGTGGAAAACTGGCAAGCTGGTCCTGCTCAAGAAGGAGGGGCGCCCCGCAGACTCACCGTCTGCGTACCGCCCCATCGTGTTGCTGGACGAGGTGGGCAAGCTCTTCGAAAGAGTAATTGCAGACCGCCTCGTCACGCACATGACTGGGGTGGGGCCGGATCTGGCGGACAGCCAGTTCGGTTTCCGCCGGGGGCGCTCCACCGTGGACGCAATCATGCGCGTGAGGGCTCAGGCGGAGGAGGCAGTTACCCGGGGCGAGGTCGTCTTGGCGGTGTCTCTAGACATCGCCAACGCCTTCAACACCTTGCCCTGGAGTTGCATTAGAGCGGCACTCGAACACCATCGGGTGCCGACTTACCTCCGCCGCATTGTCGGGGCCTACCTGACGCAGAGAGCCGTCATCTACCCGGGTCGGGGAGGATGGAGTCGACGAGAGATGTCGTGCGGTGTTCCGCAGGGATCGGTTCTGGGCCCGCTCCTGTGGAACATCGGATACGACTGGGTGCTTCGCGGTGCGTTCCTCCGCGGCGTCGGCGTGACTTGCTACGCCGATGACACGCTAGTCACGGCGCGGGGGAGGACGCACCGCGAGGCAGCCATACTGGCGACAGCTGGGGTTGCGCAGGTCGTCACAAGGATCCGGCGGTTGGGTCTCGAGGTGGCCTTGCAGAAGTCCGAGGCCCTGTGTTTCCACGGGCCCCGGAAGGGACCACCCTCGGGATCCCACATCACAGTGGGAGGTGTTCGCATCGGCGTCGAGTCGACGATGAAGTACCTAGGACTTGTCCTCGACGGCCGGTGGAACTTTGGGCCTCACTTTCGGCAACTGACGCCAAAGTTGATGGGCACAGCGGCTGCATTGTCGCGGCTGCTGCCCAATCTGGGGGGCCCCAACACCTCCTGCCGGAGGCTCTACGCGGGGATCGTACGGTCCATGGCCCTATATGGGGCGCCAATATGGGCGGACACCTTGACGGCGCGCAACGTCGCAATCCTGCGCAGACCGCAGCGCGCGATGGCCGTCAGGGTGATAAGGGGGTACCGTACGATCTCCTTCGAGGCGGCGAGCCTCCTAGCCGGATCGATGCCCTGGGATCTGGAGGCGAGGGCCCTCGCGCTGAGATATCGTCAGCGCGAGGAGGCGCCTGAGCGGAGTGAGCTCCGCCAGATCCTAGTGGCCGAGTGGAGAGAACGACTTGCGCAACCCAGCGCAGGGCACGCCGCAATAGTGGCGGTAAGACCCGTTATGGAGGAGTGGCTGGAGAGGCGGCATGGCGCCCTCAGCTTCCGGCTGACGCAGGTGCTTTCGGGACATGGATGTTTCGGGAAGTACCTGTGTCGCATAGGCCGGGAGCAGACGCCCGGATGTCACCACTGCGTCGACTGCCCGGAAGACACGGCGCTGCACACGTTGCAGGAGTGCCGTGCGTGGGCGACGCAGCGCCGTGAACTAGTCGCGGCGATCGGTGGTGACCTCTCGCTTCCGGCCGTGGTTCTGTCCATGGTCGGGAGCGAGAGTGCGTGGGAAGCCGTCACCTCCTTTTGCGAGGTGGTGATGGCGACCAAGGAGGGAGCGGAGAGGGAGAGAGAGGCGACGGCCACTCTCCCTTCCCGCGCCAGACGCACCGGGCGCCGCCGGAGGGCGCGCGACGATCTCCGGCCACCCTAGTGTGTGGCCTGCGGGCGACGGGTTAGGGGACCCGTCGCCCGACCAGTAACAGGCCCGAGAAGGCGGCGCGCATGTGTTCCGTGCGCGCCTCTCAGGAGGACGTGGGGCAAGGCCCCACAGAAGGAGAGGTCCGCCAGGGGATGGCGGACCGAGGCCTGCCGGGGTTGCGGTGCATGCAGCTGCGAATCCCGTGACCCCGGCCAAGGGTCAGGAGTAGGAACACCGTGGGTTTTTAGCCGGTAAGAGTCCGGCATAACCCTTCGCCTTCCCCAGGCGAAGGGTATCCATGAGGATTTTCCCACGATAAAAAAAAAAAAAAAAAAAAAAAAAAGGGGGAGTGAGGTGTTAGACTCCCCCCGCGCCGTCTAAGAGGGGCGCGCTTGGAACACTTCGCGCCGCCGCCTCGGGTCCTGATGTGTGGGGGGCGACAGACTTCCCCAAGTCCGTCGCCCCTGGACCCATTTAGGGGGGCTGGAAGAGGGCGTTGTCCGCCCTCCGCCGACGCCCGGTGCGTCTGCTGCGGGCCGGGTGAGTGGAGGTGATCTCCCTCACCCTTTCCGCATCCTCCTTCTGCGACATGACCGTGTCGCAGAAGGACACCACCGCGTCCCAGGACTCCTCGCTGTCGACCATGGACTCGACCACGGCCGACAGCGACAGGTCACCGCCTACTCCTGAGATGAGGGCACGGCGCGGCTCCTCCCAAGCGGCACACTCTGCCAGCGTGTGCCACGCCGTGTCCTCCCGGCAACCGGCAGTCTAACCTAACCTAACCTATTTCACTCAGTTCAAAATGATGAATCATACAATCCATCTGCGGCTAGATTATTAGACAATGGTAAAAACATTTCTGCGGCAGATTGTAGGTATAATTCGTCATTTTGTACAGGTGCCGCGGCAGCGGCCGGCGAGCGCTACTTCCAAATTACTCGCAGAAATGTTTTCACATACCTATACAAAATCACCAATAAATCAAACACAAGATCACGGATAAATCAATTGTAGGTGAAACGTCCGTTAGTTTAATAAACCTTACGTGAATTAATTGTAGTTGAATAAACCGTAGGTGAATTCTCCTTTATGGATTTCGTTCATTATTTATTACAAAAATCGGAGAAACGATCTTCAGGTATTTTAAACGGTAGGTCTTTTGACCGTAGTTATCTTGAAAATATTTAGAATAAACTTAGGTATTTATAATACTTAACCGGCAGGAGACATGATGTAAACAATCTTACAGTGTCCTTTTTAGTAAAATACTTACCAAAATAGGCTATAAAAAATGTAAAACTTACTACAGGAAGAAGACGTGTCTTAAGTAAATTGACTTCACATCATTTATTTTTGTTAAATGTTGTTTGTCTATTCGTTCCTTGAATGGGGTATAGGTGTTATGATTGCCTGGTACGTTTTTACTGCGAAATAACCAGCAGTGACTGAGCTTTATAAACCAGGGACCCAAATCTCAATGTGTATAATGTATAATGGGCTTGATGACAGCATCAATCAATTGCAAATCTAATTATTCCTCCAGTTAGAGTTTTGAAAAATAATGGACACGTATTTTTTCTTTTGTTATATCTATAAATATTTGGAAAGATAAAACGCATCAAAACTCGAGAGTGAGGGCTTGTGTGTGACGTCAGTCAGAAGCAAGTAAAAATAAATTGTACTTGCTTGTGACGTTTTGCCAATTTTAAAAGTGTCTTATCTTCGTCAATTTTGGTTTACGTAACAAAAGAAAAAATACGTGTCAAATATTTTTTGATAATCTAACTGACGGACTTATTAGATTTTTTCAGTCAAATACCCTATTCTAGGATTCTCATTGTAATTAACTAACGCAGAAAAACCGCTAGTTGTTATGATAGCCTGGTACGTCTCTCAATATATGTCCCGCTAAGGGACACCCACGCACAACGTAATAAATAAATCCAATAGACAGTGACGTAGCTTTGTGTACCAGGAATGCATAAATCTTACTATGTATTCTACGACTCCGTAGTATTAATTAAAAAGGCATCCTAGTTGTTATGATTGCCTGGTACGTCTCTCACCATATTCTGGGACTCGAGGTTTGCCCGACACTGGCACAACATAAGTTTAAAATCGTTAGGTTTAAAATACTAGATTTAGTTTAGATTTATATTGTACTAGCGACCCGCCCCGGCTTCGCACGTGTACGTTTTATAGCTTAAAACCTTCCTCTTGAATCACGCTATGTATTAAAAAAAACCGCATCAAAATCCGTTACGTAATTTTAAAGTTCTAAGCATACATAGGGACAGACAGTGGGAAGGGACTTTGTTTTATACTGTGAAGTGATTAATTTAGGTTAAAAAATATTAAAACTGTAGGTATTTATTAAGATTATACAAATAAACAATTCCTAAAAAATAAAGAAGATAATTATTTATTATTTCCAGAAGTAAGTCTTATCGATATCATAATATGTTTTGACGCAAAATGGCGTAAAATATTGTTTATTAAGTGTTGTAGGTACCTAACTATGAAACACTATTTTCTCATCAGTTGGAGCACGGGACCAAGATCTCTCTGGTCACAGAGGTGGAGAACCTAGGTGAAGCACGGGTCCAAACCCACTTTATTGTAGGTACAGTCAGCAGCAGAAGTAGATGAGCAACTCAGGTGTTCAAATAATTGAACACATTCAAGGCTACCAAAAACATTTATACAATAATACATACAAGGTTAGTCGGAAAGGGGGTACTAATCCGAAGCCCACTTATAGTATCGCTGATGACTGTTTGAAAGCAAGTGTTAAAATTTCAAAATTCGATATTTTTTTTTCCAAATAAAATGATTTTTATTTTAGTTTTTTCAAAAATTCTTCATCCCTGCTTTAGTTACAAATTCAGAAAATGGTGCTTCTAATTCATGACCCCAAATATGACCTAAAATGTAAACACAGCCGATCATTACCATACATTAGATTTTAGAGATTTTTTTTTGAGATTTTTGAACAACTGTTTCTCTTAAACTATTGACTTTTGGGAAAAGTTGTAGAACAAAAGTTGTTCATTATTATGTGTACTTTAACACCCTTTCGGATTAGTACCCCCTTTCTGACTAACCTTGTATATAAGGTCCATCTATTCATACACGAAATATTTTAAGGGATAAATCTATAGGTGGTAACGAAGCCAAATAAATGAGATTTTTTTTTTAAGTTTTTTATTTTACGTAATTATTATAATTGTAATATTGCTCGAGACATTTTACATAAAACCTTTACTCCCTTTTAGTCGTGTGTAACTCTTTACTGAGTCGACTCAGTGAGTCGTTTCTTCGATCTGATGCATTGAAACGTATCTCGAAACTATACAAATAGTGTATCTGTATCATTCATTCTGCTCTTTCGGATCTCTGTCAATTTGCCTCATTTGGAACGCGGCTTTATACGAACTCTCTCACTCATGCATCGGCTGATCCGAATCCGAAACGTCGCCGCGTCGCGAACTGACGCGAACGAAAGAGTGAGATCGCCGCTCCGAGCGGCGATCTCACTCTTTCGTTGGCTTGAGTTTTGTAGTGATTCAAATGATAAAGATACGTTCCACTGATACGAATCTTTGAACTGATGCAGATACAAATGATACATTCACTTCGGTGATACACTTTTCCTAGCACTACTCACTATTCTATGAATGACACGCCCCGGACAACGCGACGGCGCGGGCGGCGCGAGCGCGGTACCCGTCTATTCTCTACCTATCTCTATCAGAGCAGGATCGCTCTTCTCTGTGTCTCTGTCAGTTGTCGGGCAGCGCGTGCCGCGTGGTGAGCTCATCTTTGTACGTCATGTCTGCGCGCGACCGCGCAAGCACGATGGTCATTCGCATCCTGACGCTAACAGTTACCGCACTCAACAGTCTGTGTGGTGCCTGACGAAAACCTCTGCCCTCACCTCCTATTACATGGGATCTAACTACGACACATAAAACATCTGTGGGCGTATGAAAATACACCTCTGCCTATGTCTCCGGTGAATACAGGCGTGATGATGATGTTAGAAATAAACCAGCGTAGATAAAATGCATAACTCGATCGAGTTTAATTTTAATAGCGTGAATTTAAATTATAAAACAACCTATGTAACCAACAACACCACCACCACCACCTACTAAACACCTTACACTGCACCTTTATTTAATTCCCTCCTTAAAATTTTACGAAAAAGAATCTAGGTACGATAAAAAATGCTATTCTACACTACACAATATCTGTAAACTATGAAACAGCTGACGGGTACAACTCGAATTCGCATAAGTCAATGACCTCTGTGAGGTTTCACCAAATTTACACCTGTGTTAGTTACAATCGTATAGTAGTCAAACTACCGAAATGCGTTTGTACTACTGTTTGATTTATGAATTACGCAGATTTGGCGTATTCGAATGACATTAATGTGATTTTTCGCCTAGGGGTCTAGGAGGTCAAATTACGTACCTATGGAGATATTATGTCAGATTTTCGACAGTTACTTAAATTTTATAACTCATGTCGACTATTCGAACGTCGAGTCGCATCCGTCAGCTGTTTGTTGATTGTGTACCTACATTCTCGTAGAGATGTAAACTGTAAGAAGTCTAAGTGATCTAAGTGGTCTGCGGCTTTATCAAAAATTGTACCAGAGATAAGCAAACGTAGACATACCTACAGTACTGTTGTAGGTACACGCTGTTTCTGAGATTTCTTTACTTACAGAAAACCGAATGTTGTTGTCCAATCTGGGTATCGAGGGTATCACATCACAATCGGTACTCGTGAGGTAGGTAGGTAAGTGCCTTCCTATGCTACTTGCTATTGTATGTACGGTCGGCCATAAGTGCAGTTTCACCTTACAGACGACCGACATTAGCTTGCGCGCGAGATGTGTGTGTGCAACTGTGCACGTGTAAGTGTATAAAATCGAGCAAGTCGCCGCATACGATTATTTTGTTGAACTGACACTGCATTAATGAAGCCTTAAGTACTTGTATTCCTATGATACGTGGAATAACATACGGTATGATTCGTCAAACCTATTTAACGATTAAATAATTAGATACATTACATCTAGATTGTAAGTTTTATTTACCTACTAGTCTTTTTGTAGGTAAAAAACATTGTTAGTAAATCCGTATTTGAATGATGTCTGTTTAACTCAATGCGATTGGTAGTGGCTACGTTTAGCTTAATTTATTAATACCTTACTTAGTACCTACTAGGCGCAATCCGACGGACTATCTACAGTCTAGGTAGTACTCTGTAGTCTAGAGGTACAAATCTACACTACAGTTGATTACTATGCCGCGTAGAACGCGGTCGCAATGGTATAGGTAGCGGGTGTAGCGATGGCACGGTTGGCGGAGTGGCGAAGCGGTTGGCTTGCTGCGCTACGTGTTGCGGATTTGTTCTCGCATGAAACAAATCTACGGATAGTTTATTCGGGTCTGGGTATTCGTGCATACGGAATTTGTATTTGTAAACGCATCCACGACACATGAAACATCTATCAGAGCGCGGTAACTTTTTTAAAATACTAATTAGGTAAGTAGGTAGGTACCTATTGATTCTAATTCCCCATCACACTTCATCAGGCTTTGGACGGGCGAATCTTGATACAATAATTTGTTTAGGTAGATAGAAAACGTTGTATCTACGTAGTAGGTAAGTACTTACCATAACAATAATGATATTACCCCCCTCTGGGAAAGGCGTTACCTCATCATGAGATTAACGTAAAACCGGAGGGAACATTAGACTAGCTTTCTACAACCTCATCATATAATAAAAAATGTATCATGAGGTCTACTGGAAAGCTTACAAACCGCAGGGCAGCTTGTGGCGAGCTGTTGGTGAGTGGCGACACTGCGTACCTTATTGCCTCAGAGAGTCAGCCAGGGCCTCGTCTCCAGTTTGCCTTTATTGGCTGGCTGGAGTGGAACCCCAAGAGTGCCCGCAGGACTCTCAACTCTGTCTTGCCTTTATCGGCCGGCCAGAGGGGGGCCGCCAGAGCTATATGCTCGGGGGTGGAAGTGTCTAATGGCGTAATAGCGGGGAAACCCACTCCGGGTCTTTTAGACCCGCGACGGCGAAACCGGGGCCACACCTCTCTACACCCCTAGCCGCTCACACGTTTGTTGCCTCCTTCGCCTATGTACTGGCGGCTTTTCAGGGGGCCCAGCTAGTGAGCTGGCGAGTCACCGTCTGCCAACACTTCAATTTTAAATGTTGAAAGGCAGACGCCGTTTTCTTCCGGCAATAGAAGTTATCTAGTCCACCTAACACCCCTTCCCATAGACCAGATATTTTTCACCATGTTTTACAATAGTCTTGCACCCACCTGGGACGGTCCATGACTGAACTCCAATAGTGCAGCCGTGGATAGTCCCCGGTGGGTGCCCCACCCCATTTTAGATTAAAGTTCTCAAAGGGGCCTCTGCGCGTTGGACCTGTGTCCCCGTGTATGCCTTCCAAAGGACCGGACATCTTCCGCATGGAAGATGAGCCGTGACTGAAGCATGATATTATATTATTCTACTTTATTATTCTTATGGTTGTACGTCAACGTATGTAGTTAGTTGGAAACATGTTTATTTTACACGAAATTTATCCCACGGCAAGGATTTTTTTTACGAATTACTGTAACAATAATTTGGCGTGTTTAAAAATTAGAATCAAATTATTAACAATAATTGAAAATGTACATACCTATCTAGTAATTATTTACACTATTTACACCAAATTGTTGGACATATCCGCCCTGCTGTTGGACGCAGAGGGCTGCACGTTTTATAATGTGTCCTTGCACTTTTAATAATGTGTCTCTATCACTAGCCATCACTGCAAAAGCGTTCACAATACGCGTTTTTAATTGTTCCGCACTATTTATGGTATGGCCGTCATTACCATAAACCAGGTCTTTAGCTCTACCCCACACATGAAAGTCCAACGGCGTAAGATCAGGCGAGCGAGCTGGCCAGAAGATCGGTCCACCTCGACCTATCCAACGATCGCCGTACTCGTTAGATAGGTACTCGCGAACGCGCCTATCATAGTGCGCTGGTGCGCCATCATTCTGGAAGTACAGGGACATTGTCCTTAAATAAGTAAGCGGAATGTCTTCCAGCATGGTCGCTAGTTCGCCTGTCAAAAAGTCCAGGTATGATTGACCATTAAGCCGATCCAGGATAAAAAAAAGTAAAAACCGACTTCAAAGAAATACCTACTAAAAGGAGTAAAATAATTACCATAATATAAAATTAACAGTTTCAGAAGTCGGTGCCTTCTATTTGCTTCAGTGTAGAGTTGCACCGACTTCTGAAACTGGTAATTTTATATTATGGTAATTATTTTACTCCTTTTAGTATTTCTTTGAAGTCGGTTTTTACTTTTTTTTAAAGTTATTTTTATTAAATACGTTTTAGTCTCATAATTTTAACCCCCTCCTTCATAACCCTTCTTTTTGGCTTTGACGTAGTCGGGCATAAAAAGTCCTTTCAAATGATACTTTACACGATATAATGAAAACATTTCAAAGGGGGGGAGGGGGGGACACGCACCCCCTCCTCTTTTCAAGTAGTCAGTTCCCAACAACAAATATAAACAAAGCAATATTAGTAATTTGAAAATTTTGCTTTGATCCGATGAGGAGTTCCGTTCCATATCTCTGAAGTTCATGGTCTGATCATAACAAAATTTAAATGGGACCAATCGGGAAGTATACCCTTTCGAACAAAAAAAGATTTTTTCAAATCGGTTCATAAATAACGGAGATATGAGGTAACAAACATAAAAATAAAAAAAATAAAAATACAACCGAATTGAGAACCTCCTCCATTTTGAAGTCGGTTAAAAACAGGTCTTAATAGTCTATCACCTATTAATCCAGCCCACACATTAACACTAAACCGGGTCTGGAAATGATCCGGCCTAACCACACGTGGATTTTCTGTTGCCCACCAGTGCGCGTTGTGGATGTTAAACAACCCAACGCGCGTAAAGGTGGACTCGTCCGTCCACAGGATCCGCCGCGTCGGGTCTTCAAGTAACCAGCGGCAAAATTCCACGCGTGGAGGTAAGTCCATCGGCTTAATTTCTTGGACCCTGGTGAAATGGAACGGGTGCTTCCCCTCAGAATCCTAAGTCGTAGAATATACCCCAGTCAGATTTATGTATTCCTGGTACACAAAGTTATGTCACTGTTGAGCTTGCCCCCACGGGGCAATTATTGTGGGACGTACCAGGCTATCATAACAACTAGCAGTTTTCCTGCGTTAGCTATTGACCCTAGGCTAAGGGAATTTAAATAAATGTAATTTTTTTTGGAAGATGTCGCGAATACCTCTTTGATATATGTTTTTATTTTTAAACCTGGCAACATCTCAATTTTTTACTGTTTTTTAATAGAAAATAAAAATGATACATAAACAAACTTTATTTTCGTTTTTTTTTATTTATTAAAATTGACAAATTCTTTGTTATTTACTTTTTCTTAAAACCTTTAATATTACTATAGGTTATATTACTATGGGAATCATGGAATTATCAAGGACTTAACGTAGTACTTACTTCTATGGGAAATAGACATTAATTATGCGTTCCTGGTACGTAAAGCTGTCACTGAGGTTGAATTATTTCGCAGTAAAAACGTACTTACTAGGCATTCATAACACCTAGGCGGTTTTTAATGCCTTTTTGTGGGGTCCGTAATTCGTGCACAGCTACAGATCAAGCTATACATTTCCGGTATTTAAAATTGATCTCGCATTGAGGATTTCCTTACAATAAGAGGTCAGTGTAAACTGGAAATATACAAGGTTAGTCGGAAAGGGGGTACTAATCCGAAAACCACTTGACCACTTTTTGTGCATATGCATCCAGTCATGTTCACTTCTTTTCCCCTGAACTATGCTGACCTATATGTTTAATTAAATCATCACTCGAAAATCTGGAAAATAATAAAATATAATGAGAAAAAGTATGTTACATTACATTCATTCTAATTTTACTAATGAAATATCTAGCGCGCTATTACTAATCTCATTCTATTAGTTATAAAATCTTAATTATAAAACGTTGAAAGCCAGAACTTAATGATCATCATAATTTGTTAGAAAGACGCTCACTATCTAACAAGAAAACTCACGTTGCGCTATCAAGCGGCCAACTAAAACGATCGCTATGTATTGTCACAGTTTAACAATCATTCTTAAACTGTGGTATTGTGCTTACGATTTCGTTGCTGGTTGATTAATCTATGACGCATGTTATTTGTCCTTGTCGCGCTGCAGTTGCCATCATATTCTCTATCCTTTTCGAACAACCATGTTAATAATCCGTTTATTTGCAAATGAGAAATAAAATCGTGACAAAATAAAAATACGACATTTTATTTAAGTACATTTATTATAAATACTTTATGAAATTCCTTCACTGTTATTCATCTTGGAAGGGGGTGGATGGGGGGGATCGACTCCCTGACACGACTTATTTCGCTCGCTGCTAATAGGATTAGGCGACTAAATCAAATTACAATTGTCTGAATTAGTCTGCAACAATTTGCGCACGCTAGTGCGATATCTACCTCTTTTTGTATACTATAATATCATTGGCCCATACCGTATCGTATTCAATGAGGCAAGAGACATGATGTAAACAATCTTACAATGCCCTTTTTTAGTAAAATACCAAAATAGGCTATAAAAAATGTAAAACTTACTACGGGAAGAAGTGTCTTAAGTAAATTAACATCACATCATTTATTTTTGTTAGAATTTAATGTTTTGAAATATTTTACAGTTTTTTTTATTCAGTTTTCAAATGTCGTTGTCTCTTCGTTCCTTGAATAGGGTATAGGTGTTATGATTGCCTGGTACGTTTTTACTGCGAAATGATTGAACCACCAGTGCTTTGTGCAGCTTTGGACGCATAAATCTCAATCCTCCGGTTTCTGATTTGAGAATTCGGGATAAGCAAAAAATACATAAGTAACATTTGAGTACAAAGTTGTCAAAAAAATGCTTTATTTTTTTGACAACTCCATACTCAAATGTTACTTAAGTATTTGCTTATCCCGAATTCTCAAATCAGAAACCGGAGGAATGTGTTATAATTCTAGGATTCCCATAGTAATAATATAACTAACGCAGAAAAACCGCTAGTTGTTATGATAGCCTGGTACGTCTCTCAATATATGTCCCGCTAAGGGACAGCCACGCACAACGTATTCTCCAATAGACAGTGACGTAGCTTTGTGTACCAGGAATGCATGCCACTGTCCCGGTGAATTTATCCGACATAATATTATATTGTCTCTGTTTGTTCTCGTCTTGATAACGGCGAGTATTTGCACAGGCACAACACAACCTCGTAGCTAGTATTATCCTCTAGCAACTTGCTCTCAAATACACACAAAAATGTCCGGCTGATTGGTGACGTCGTGCGTCGGGTCGTTGAGCTCCCTAAAATAAGGTTGAGCTACACGATGGCTGATGCATACGTGCCGTCAGTTGGGACAGGTCAACTCAAACCTGCTATGGCTCTTTCCTCAAAAGGCCATTCCAAACGTTGCCCTACATTGTTACACTCGCATAGTTTTATATTATACCACAATGTCTGGACTTTAAAAGAGACGTTGACCTCTGAGTTTGTTTCGGCTTTTCTTCTCAGAGCGAGTCAGATAGGAAATGCCGGCGCCATCTAGTCTTAAAAAAAACTTACATTGACTTGTAAAAGTGTCTGTAACAGATTTATTTACAGAAATAAATATCATTTATCATATTGGTCGACTCAACTACTGTTTAACTTACTTAATCTTGATTAAACTAAAATTACTACGTACTAGTTATTCAGAACGATCAGCATAATAATTCTTAAGCGAACAAACACTCACATTATTGTTGTATGTTTGTAAGGTTGTTTGGGTTTCCAAAGGAGCGTCGACGGAGCCCCGCCCAGCGTGGCTCCTATTTCTGTCTGCAGGGTTTAAGGTAACCTAACACGAGGTGGATAACGGGGGCTTCGTTCGCTCGCCTCGCTCGCTCACTCTAGCCCCCGTCATCCCCTTCGAACCTAACCTATCCGTGTCGGGATAAGGAAATGTATATTTTCGCCCACTCAGTATTTCTTTCGCCCATTCAGTATTTTTTTCGCCCAAATTAGTATTTAATTCGGACACTTGGAATTTTAGTTGTTAGCTTAGATTAACTGTTTCCCACTGATAGTAGCTCATTTTACGAACTTTAGTCATTCATTAATTATCGCCAGTTAAGTTAATTTTTCGCAAATATATTTTAACGCCGCTCGGTTTAGTATTAAAGTATCTCATTAACAGTCTTCCATATATTAATTACTAGCTTTTGCCCGCGGCTTCGCTCGCTTTAATTTACGGATCCCTAATTTTTTGATCCCAACATATAGCCTATAGCACTCAGGGATAACGTAACTTCCTATTGGTAAAATAATTTTTGAAATCGGATGAGCAGTTTCGGAGATTACCTCCTACATACAAACAAACAAACAAATTCTACCTCTTTATAATATTAGTATAGAAGTATAGATTCGCCCGATTAATAATTCCCCATAAAATATTTACCAAGCAATGCATTTTCTCAAATGTTATTTATGCTTTTCGTTGTTTTGCCAACGTTGCCAAATGTTTCAAAAGTAATCAATTTGTAAATTAATGTTTTAGCATAATAATTTATTTTTAGTAAATATATTGTCTAATGAGTACCTAGTATATTAAACAATAGTTTGTAAAATAATAAATTTATCAAGTATATTTTTTTCAAATGTTATTTTTCAAATGAAAATTTGTTATTTGTTTTTTGTCAAATGATCGGACACCATTTTAAACGGTAGGTCTTTTGACAGTAGTTATCTTGAAAATATTTAGAATAAACTTAGGTATTATAATACAGAGACATGATGTAAACAATCTTACAGTGTCCTTTTTAGTAAAATACCAAAATAGGCTATAAAAAATGTATAACTTACTACAGAAAGAAGTGCCTTAAGTAAATTATGTTAATTTCTTTTTTTCACATCATTTATTTTTGTTAGAAGTTAATGTTTTGAAATATTTTACAGAAAATCTTTTTATTCAGAGTACCTAGTCAAATGTTGTTTGTCTCTTCGTTCCTTGAATAGGGTATAGGTGTTATGATTGCCTGGTACGTTTTTACTGCGAAATAACCAGCAGTGACTGAGCTTTGTATACCAGGGATGCAAATCTCAATGTGTGTATAATACATAGGCTTGTTGACAGCATCAATCAATTATTGCAAATCTAATTATTCCTCCAGTTAGAGTTTTGAAAAATAATGGACACGTATTTTTTCTTTTGTTAAATCTATGAATATTTGGAAAAATAATACGCATCAAAACTCGAGAGTGAGGGCTTGTGACGTCAGTCAGAAGCAAGTCTTAAAAATAAATTGTACTTGCTTGTGACGTTTTGCCAATTTTAAAAGTGTCATAGCTTCGTCAATTTTGGTTTACGTAACAAAAGAAAAAATACGTGTGAAATATTTTTTGATAATCTACCTGACCGACTTATTAGATTTTTTCAGTCAAATACCCTATTCTAGGATTCCCATTGTAAAATTAACTAACGCAGAAAAACCGCTAGTTGTTATGATAGCCTGGTACGTCTCTCAATATTTGTCCCGCTAAGGGACAACCACGCACGGGAATTATTTATCCAATAGACAGTAACGTAGCTTTGTGTACCAGGAATGCATGTCTTCAGATAGTCTTACTACACTGCGAGCTGATACTTTCGCTGACAAAGATTAGATCTGGATTAGAACCACGTTTCCACCGACCACTGTTAAATGAGACCGGTTGTTTCGGATTGTGTATCAGCATCAGATCGTTCGTCGCAACCCACTCTTCAAGCGCTTGCCCACATTATAAAAATATTGCATCGGGTCTTCTCGCGTAATAAACTTTAAGAGGCACAAAATACCTTTTATCCCGACGTTTCGGCCGAATTTCACCGGCCGTGGTCACGGGTAGACTGAAGTGGCGGAGCAGTTGTCATCTTCGTGAAGCAAGGGCATTTTCATCTACCCTCACTTGATCTTGATTTTTTATAAAGTTATCGTCGGTACTTCGACACACCACACTAACGACGTCTTTACACTCGCCTAAACCGTCCCGTTGACGATAACACTTGCTGATGACACTTGCTGATGATTTAAAAGGAGTGACGGATAAAATTGGTACAGTACTACAGAAATACGCCATTAAGACTGTATATAGTCCTCTCTCCAAGGTATCAAGGCAACTGCGTACTCCAAAGGATGTTATTCCTCTTCAGACACCTGGCGTCTACAAGATTGACTGCAGTTGCGGTAGTTCTTATATCGGGCAGACCAAAAGAACGATCGCAGAACGGGTTAAGGAACATATCGCCGCAGTCAAAAACCGCCAGATAAATAAGTCCGCAATAGCCGAGCATCTTCTGGAGTCCGGTTCCAATCACTGGATAGAATTACATAGTCCAAAAATCCTCTCCACCGATCGTCACTATTATCCCAGAATTGTACGTGAAGCGATTGAAATTAAGAAATACAAGAATTTCAATCGGGAAGATGGATACAAACTATCAACATCATGGAATCCGGTCATCAGCAAGTGTTATCGTCAACGGGACGGTTTAGGCGAGGGTAAAGACGTCGTTAGTGTGGTGTGTCGAAGTACCGACGATAACTTTATAAAAAATCAAGATCAAGTGAGGGTAGATGAAAATGCCCTTGCTTCACGAAGATGACAACTGCTCCGCCACTTCAGTCTACCCGTGACCACGGCCGGTGAAATTCGGCCGAAACGTCGGGATAAAAGGTATTTTGTGCCTCTTAAAGTTTATTACGCGAGAAGACCCGATGCAATATTTTTATAATGTGTACAAATCGCGAAAGTTTAAAAACATTGCTTGCCCACATGTTTCCGTGGGGCTACAACGCCCCATCTCATGCTGTGACTGTTGAAGTCGCCGATCACAATTTTGATGGGTTGGTCCTGGAAGTTTTCAGGAGGTACAAACTGGAATGGGGTCTAAGGAGGTTTGTATACATATAGAAGTGACGGTACAGTTACCGATGTGTGATATCCTCAATGTCGTTCTGGGTTGAACATTTGGTTGACTTTATGATTACGACGGGAGCAGCAAACACTGCGTTACCGTGCTTCGGATGACAGATCTCGGCGATAAGCGTGAGACCAGGTATGTGAGGTCGGTACTGAGTTTCATCTCTATGGGTTTCCTGAACACACAAAACGTCACAGTGTGTCATGCGATATAATTTAGAAAATATTCCTGATTTATTTTGTGAGAAACCCTCGATGTTAATAGAGACTACACACAGCGCCGGCTGTATGGCTGGTCTAATGTTTGTGTTTGTCATCGTGGTGAAAGGATTGGCCAATCGGCGTTAGTACTCGCTGATTGTAGCCCAGGGTGCACCAGACGTATGGGGTCAGAAGTACGTCATTCGGGGACCTTTCTAACCGTAACCTTTATTGTGGGGTTGTATGCACGGCTACAGATCAAGCTATACGTTTCCGGTATTTAAAGCTGATCTCGCATTGTATAGGATTTCCTTACAATAAGAGGTCAGTGTAAACTGGAAATATATACCTTGAGTAGCCGTGTGTACTATCATAGATACACACATGAGATTTATGCGTACCTGGGGCCCTATTCCCTAAGTCCGTCAACGAAGTTAGTCGTCCGTCCGAAAGTAGCCCGAAACGTAGGAGTGAACAAAACAAGTGTCAAGTTCAACTTTTCGGACGGGCAAAAACACATCGGTAGTAGGGACAACTGTCAAATAGTTTGTTGTTATTCATTCTTAGTTCGGGCCCCGAAATAATCGTATGTTCGTAGGTGATAGGGAGTAGGAAACGCTCGTAACTAAGGCCGAAACCACGGACTTCATGCTTAGGGAGTAGACCCCCTGGCACACAAAGCTACGTCATAGATAGACAAATTCTATCGCAGTAGGTTGAAAGACGTACCAGGCAATCATAACAACTAGGGTTTTCTTATGCCTTGTTACTGTGTATTATCACCAGGGCTCGGAAACCGGTTAATTTTCCAAACCGGTTTTGGTCATTGACCTCGAACCGGAATCGATAGCGGTTTTAGGTTTCGGTTACCGGTATTTTACCGGTTAATGGGCGATACCGGTTTTTAACACATTCCGGTTCTGTTGAACAAAATTAACCGGTTAATTTGAGTTTCGGCGGTATAAACGAGTTCTATCATACCTACGATAACAAAGCTCTCGCTCTGCGCCAACGAATACGCAAATACGCACTCACAAGCAGATTGTATTCGACCGCGTAGCTGGCTGAGTAGTTTCGTTCTTGTGGTGTGCGTGCAACAAAACACTAATTGAATTTCATGAATTGTGTTTTTTTATAAGTTGTATAATTATACTTATTATGATTAGTAATTGAGATCGTAAAAAAATAAAATGAATTATTAATTTATTATCACATGAAGGATTTACCGGATAGTCAAACCATTTTTTAGGATTATCGGGATGTAGGTAAATACTATATTCGTGAATGTTATGGAGGATAGAATATCTGATACGTAACTGGGGACGTGCCGCCTCTCTAGAAAGAATATGAGGTTATTTGGGAGTTCTGAAGGGTCTTCTGAGCAATCCACTAGCATTTTTTTTGCCGTAGATAAATTTTTATTTATTTTATAAAATTGTTTTATTTTAGATAAGTATCGAAAAAATCTACTTTTTTACGGATGCAAGAGCGAGCCTATCGAGCTTACGAGCGAACAAAGGTGCATGAAAGGAGCCTCCCCGAATGACGTACTTCTGACCCCATACGTCTGGTGCACCCTGGGCTACAATCAGCGAGTACTAACGCCGATTGGCCAATCCTTTCACCACGATGACAAACACAAACATTAGACCAGCCATACAGCCGGCGCTGTGTGTAGTCTCTATTAACATCGAGGGTTTCTCACAAAATAAATCAGGAATATTTTCTAAATTTATTTATTTATTTCGTATAAACATAAAACTATCATTACAGGTACTTATTACCTAATGCAATAGCCTATGTACATAAATATTAAAAACTAAAACAAAAATTGTAACATAAATAATAAACTAACCTAAACAAATTACACAATAAGCGACCCGTGTGAATTCGTTCAATGTACACGAAAAGAGATCTATTTTATGAGCCATCGTGTTGAGCGCACGCAGCGCACGCGTGAGCGGTGCGCGCTGCAGCAGGCATGTACGCGCACGCGGCACGGCCAGCAGCTCCGGCCGCCGCCGCCGCCCCACGTACTCGTCCGGGACGCACAGCTGGAGTACCTCCAACACGTTCGGATTATGGATTTTTCCGCGGATTAATTTAAATAGGTAGACGGTGAGAGCTACCTCCCTTCTTACTTCGAGCCTGTAATACCCCACCATACCCAGAACAAATAGAGTTTTTATATCGCATGACACACTGTGACGTTTTGTGTGTTCAGGAAACCCATAGAGATTTATTTATTTCAACCAAACTTACAAATATCATTACAGGAATGTCCCCAATGCGATTTTGTAGTACTTATTACTAAATTTTCTAACAACTAGATATTAAGTACTGTTTTATTGTAACAGACAACAAAAAGGGCTCTAATTGTGAATTCACCCAGAAAACAACAGAATAGATCCAACTCCTCTGCGATAAGGTTAAGAATGCGGAGCGCGCGCGTGAGCGGCGCTTCATCCACCAGCTTGGTGCGGCCTCGCGGCACCGCCAGCAGTCGCGGTGGCCGCCGCCGCCACACATATCTGTCCGGAACGCATAGACTCACCCGCCCCAATACTTCCATGTTGTGTACCTTTCCCCTCAGTACTTTAAACACGTATGAGACTAGTGCTAATTCTCTTCTAACCCTAAGTTCATTATACCCCACCATACCTAGAATGAATAAAGTAGGATACTTATTAGGGTAAAACGGGTATACTCCATATTTTTGCTTATATAAATATCTAATAAAGGACAATGGGACAAAATGTATGGACCCCGTCCCCACCCTTGTAGCACTATAGAGTGAGTTTGAATGAATGAACGAATGAATGAATAGTCGAGAATGAGTGAAGGAATGAATGAAATCGGTTTGAAATAAAATAAAAATGTTTTTTTTTTTTTTATTATTTCCTCATTTTAAATCAATTATTGGCTGAAAAATAAATGCCATACTGACTTAAAGAATGAGTCATTACATTCAAAATAAACGGTTTATAAAGGCAATGAATCAAAAACTCCTAAACGAAGAGTATTATAATTTGCCCGAACATGAGGACGGGACGGATGTGGGTGTGGGAATCACCGTATCTCTCGAAAAGAACGGCTGCGCTCTTTTCGGGATTCACCTCTATTCTCCATTTCCGGAACCAGACCCCGACGGCGCTAGCTGCGGTTTGAAGGGTTCGAGTGATACTGTTAAGACTCCTACCGGAAAAGTAGATAGCCGTGTCGTCGGCGAAGAGAGCCAACTTGGCGAATCCACATTTGGGAATGTCGCTGGTATACAGCGTGAAAAGAAGGGGCGATATCACTACACAACTCCGGCGCGGATAGGGCGAGGAGACGAAAAGGTGCCTTCTAGGCGATAGCGGAAGGGGCGATCCGACAGAAAGTCTCGAATGATGAGCACGAGTCTGTACGAGTTTGTATAATAAACCGTTGTGCCAGTTCTTGTCGAAGGCTTTTGCTACGTCGAAGAATAGCATGCCCGTTTTGTACGAGCGCATGAGGCGGAAGCGACTATGCGGTGCAATTGTCGACTGCAACAGTGCTTGGTTCGAAAACCGAACTGGTCGTCGGGGATGCAATTCTGAGTACGATGCGCAGGTAATGTAAACCCTGTCGGGTGATATTACGTTTGAAATTTCTTTCTGTATTCTGAGGTTTGAAAATGGTAACCGCTGCCTAGGGCCGCGCGCCGCGTCTCGCCTCTGGACGCGTGCGCCTCTCGTTATCTCTTTCCCACATTGCACTATTGTTAAACTAGCTTTGGAGCTCTTCAAATAACCCCTTTTCACTAACTAAAATAATTATATTCATATTGAAGTAATAATATAAGCATTTTTAAGGTAATTTTTATGTTACTTTCATGCTAAATAACTATTAAACTATACATTTTACAGATGAGCTGTCATACAATAAAATTAAGAGATTAATAAGGTCTTTCATATACAATAGGTAAGAAAGTGCTACACTACTGGGGACGTTTTGTCCCATTGTCCTTTGTTTTGCACTCGCTCCAACATGAGACTATATTTAGTTTCGTGTGGAGCCCAGATGACTGCATTAAATTCTAAATGGCTCCGCACTAAAGCGCTATATAATGCGACAACAGCTTTAATATTTGTGAAACCTCTAGCCACCCGAAGCATAAACCCTAGGTTCCTGTAGGCTTTTTTACAAATATTAATAATGTGTTCACGAAACTCTAATTTGGATGTGAACTGAACCCCCAAATCTCTCACCTCTGTGACTCTTTTAATCGGGACTCCATCAATTTGATAATTATATGTGACTGGAGTGTGCGCGCGGCTGAACGTCATTGTTGCGCACTTCGACACGTTAAATTGTAAAAGATTGCGTTTACTCCAGGTCACCACTCTGTCAATATCTTTTTGTAATTTTTCACAATCCTCTGTATTTGCTACGGCGATATAAAGTTTTAGGTCATCAGCAAATAACAAACATTCAGCATCCTTGACGACTTTGGGGAGATCGTTGATCATTAGTATGAACTCTAACGGGCCTAGGTTACTGCCCTGGCTAACTCCGGACCTCGTAAAATATTTTTTTGACCTATGACCCGCAAATTCTACATACTGCTGCCTATCTCTCATGTAACCGGCAAAGAAGGTGAGTAAGTGGGTGGTAAAACCGAATTCCGCTAACTTTTTGAGCATTATGTCATTATCGACTAGGTCGAATGCTTTTTTGTAGTCGAAGTAAGCCGTATCTGCCTGCCCCCCACTGTCAACTGCCGATGTGATACCACTCATATAGTTCATGAGGTTACTGGTTGTGCTTCTTGCCGGCCTAAATCCGTGCTGAGCGTCACTAAGCTGTGCGCTCACCTGATTAAATATGCTTTTATGCACAGCAGCCTCTAATACTTTTGCCGGAGTTGAGAGCACTGCAACAGGTCTGTATTCCTCCACCTTTGAACTTGACTTTCCTTTCGGTACTGGAACGACTCTGAGATGAAACTCAGTACCGACCTCACATACCTGGTCTCACGCTTATCGCCGAGATCTGTCATCCGAAGCACGGTAACGCAGTGTTTGCTGCTCCCGTCGTAATCATAAAGTCAACCAAATGTTCAACCCAGAACGACATTGAGGATATCACACATCGGTAACTGTACCGTCACTTCTATATGTATACAAACCTCCTTAGACCCCATTCCAGTTTGTACCTCCTGAAAACTTCCAGGACCAACCCATCAAAATTGTGATCGGCGACTTCAACAGTCACAGCATGAGATGGGGCGTTGTAGCCCCACGGAAACATGTGGGCAAGCGCTTGAAGAGTGGGTTGCGACGAACGATCTGATGCTGATACACAATCCGAAACAACCGGTCTCATTTAACAGTGGTCGGTGGAAACGTGGTTCTAATCCAGATCTAATCTTTGTCAGCGAAAGTATCAGCTCGCAGTGTAGTAAGACTATCTGCTCCCCAATACCTCGTACACAGCACAGACCGATCATTTGTATGATTCAGCCCATTTTTCGTCCTTTAAGTGTCCCTCTGAAGCGCCGGTTCAACTACTCCAAGGCTAACTGGACACAGTTCTCACTTCTCACAGTTGATATATGGAGATCTAGTGAAAATCCCGCCAATTCCTCAAAATCACGACCAATTTGTTGATATCGTCTCAACAATATCGCGTAAATGTACTCCTAGAGCCTGTCGAACACCCTACATCCCAGGGCTATCGGAAAAATCTGCAGAACTGCTTAAAGAGTACGAATCCTTGTATAGCCACGACCCCTTCTCCGAGGAAACGACCTTGGTTGGCGAGGAGCTGCTATCGCAGATCAGTGAATCCCGTCGGAAAAAATGGATCAATACTGTCACCAAAATTGACATGACGCATAACAGCAAGAAATCTTGGAACACCATCCGGAAAGTTAACGGTGATCCACCTACACTATCCTTACCCAGTCAAGTCACCGCGAACCAGATCACCCACCAGCTCATTTTGAATGGAAAGTCATCAGGCCGCCTTGCGAACGTCCCAAAACGAAGTAGCCTCACAAGCACATGAGACCGGATAAATAAGTTATTCATCCTGACTGACATTGTTTTAGGCATTCGAAATCTGAAATGTGGCAAAGTGTCGGGAGTGGACAGTATATCTGTGGAGCAAATAAAGCAATTTGGCCCAGCTACTGTGTCATGGTTACTGCTTTTCTGTAACAACTCTCTGGAATCCGCCTCTATTCCCCGTCTCTGGAGAAAGGCGAAGGTAATAGCTATACCCAAACCGGGAAAGGCAGTAAACAATCCCAAAAACTTCCAGCCTATAGCACTCTTGTGCCATACATATAAATTGTTCGAGCGGTTGCTGCTGCCCAGGCTCACAGGCCTTATTGACCCAATTTTGATACCAGAGCAAGCGGGTTTTAGACCAGTGAAGTCATGCTCAAACCAAACACTCAAACTTACTCAGCACATAGAAGATGGGTTTGAGTTGGGAAAGGTAACTGTCGTTGTATTTGTGGACTTTTCAGCGGCCTATGACACAGTGAACCTCAGGTGACTGATATGAAAAGTGAAAACCATGACCGGCGATCAAAAATTTGTCATCATACTCCGGGAACTTCTCCATAACCGTCGCTTTCAAGTCAATCTCTTCTCAGACCGTAGTCGTTGGAGATCGCAAAAGAACGGTCTGCCACAAGGCAGCGTTCTGGCCCCGACCCTTTTTAACATATACACCAACGACCAATCGGCTAGCCCAAATACATCCCGCTTCTTATACGCTGATGACCTGGCACTACCTGCTCAAGATACCAACTTTGAAGAAGTGGAGGCCAATCTTACCACGGCTCTTAACGTCTTAAGTCTATACTACGAGGAAAACTCTCTTAAGCCTAACTCATCAAAGACTGAGTCCTAAGTTTTCCATCTTCGCAACCACCAAGCGGGTCGTCAGCTTCGCATCATGAGGCAAGGTGTGCCACATATAGCCCATAGCCCACAACAACCATCCTAATTACTTGGGTATCGTACTGGATAGGTCTCTGACTTTCGGAAGAAATTATGACATCATTAAAAAGAAGGTGCACGCTCGCAACAACTTGCTACAGCGTCTCACTACCACCAAGTGGGGAGTCTCTCTGCAAGTTATGCGGACGTCTGGGTTGGCGCTAGCGTTCTCTACTGGTGAGTACGCATGCCCAGTGTGGAGCCGATCTGCCCACGCAAAGCTAGTGGACACAGCCTTAAATGAAACTTGCCGGATCATTACGGGTTGCCTTAAACCAACCCCGGTAAAACTGCCGTACCCACTTTTTTTTATTCCTTGACTTGATCTCATTTGACCCTCTTTGCACCTGATGGTAAGCGCAGACAGGGTCTAAGATGAAGCACACGAATCCAAGTAGCGGAGATATAGAGAGATTCCCCTATACCGCTCTGGCTCTCACTTACACACGACGGAACACAGTAAACTGCTTGGCACCGGACTTTAATGTGAGGGTGGTAGCTAGCCAGGCGTACCGTAAAGATCCTACCACCAAGCGAAAGGTTGTCACCTGATTGGCACCACCCGGAAACCACGTGTGGGGTTTCGACCTAAGGGTGCTTTCCCACGGACGAGGGTGACTCAGACTCACTTCTCGGCAGAGCTCAAAACGGCCAAGATGAACGACACACAGCACCCCCTGCATGGCTATATTCCAGTGCCACAAAGGCTGAAAACCCGCAAGAATTTCCATAAGTGTGTCGAACCTCTGGCCTCGGAGTTGGCAAGAGAGAGGTGCAACCTTTGGAGAGATGGGGTCTCCCTACCAAACCCATTCGTGCCACCTGCGGAGAGACCTCCGCCTGGACATGAACTGCCATGGCCGATCTGGAAGTCATTAAATAAACTTCGAGAACTCAGGTCGGTCGGAGCAAAGACATCATGTTTAGGTGGGGTTTCAGTGAAAGTACCGGTTTGAGCTGTTTGTGTGGTACAACCCATACGATGGACAAATGACAACGCAGTCCAAGTGGCCAAGTTCTGGGTCGCAGTAATATAATCAAGTTTTAATATAATTATTTTGTCATCGAAACGCTAAGAAGAAGAAGAAGCGAACAAAAATCCTGTCATCCCCTTAGAACCTAACCTACTCGACAGCACTATCGACTAGCAAATTTGAAACGTTTGGTAGGGTATTCTGCGGACATACGGTGCTTTCGTGACACTAAATACATACTAAACTAGTGAAAATCACTTAAAATTCGTAAGCCTTTCTACCATACCCGGCAATAAACATTAAAACTTACCTTGATGTAGTGATTGCAACTAGCGATGCCCGATACGTCGCTTTGTATCGATATATCGTATCGTAATGTATCGGAATCGGAACTCATTGTATCGATACACGATATATATCGTATGCCTTTGTATCGATACTGTAAATATCGTATCGAAATATCGTATTGGATTAAAAAAAAGTAAACATCTTAGCTCAAATGTAGGTTTGCTTTTTTACTAAAATTTACATAAAAAGAAACATTCGTTAAAATGAATTATAAAAAAAACACACGATTTTCTACAACTACAAGTTTTTCAAAACTAAACTTTTAAGAAATAATAATCTTGACATAGTTGTCCAATCTATTTCGATTTTCTGTCAGCTGAAGAAAATAAACGCTCGCACGGCACTAGTGTCGCAACCACAGATAGATATTTGAGAGCTAAAGTAATAAAATATTAAATAGTATTCAGTACTAATAAAATCAACAAAGTCAAAAGTAATATTTACATTATCTTACCTACTCGCATCGTATTACAAAAGTTAAAGCCGCACCTACAAGTGTAGCGGCATTACAATAGAAGAATTTTGTTTACATTTGGACTCTTTGTTACTGTTACCTATCTTAATATTTCATAAACCAAATTAATATCACTCTAAAAACCTAGTCAATACGATACGATATTTTTGGTCCGATATCCGGGTGAAGCGATACGATATAGCCAAATATCGCATTGCCGTGTATCGATACAAAATATCGATATATCGCATTCCGTTGTATCGATACACCAAAATATCGATACGTATCGGGCATCGCTAATTGCAACCTTCCGTCAAACACTTAGACTTTTTCGTCTCATGGTTGTAATTGAACATAGAATACATTTTATTCTCCTTCTTTCTTCCCATGATAAATGTTATTTATTATAGCACTGTATCTACTATTATAAAATGCTCGAGTTAAGTAGCGGCCGCACGACACTTTCGTGAAAGATGCGAACCCAATTCTCCCTGTGGCGAACGACGAAAGAAAACTAAACACAAACAAGTAAGCACGTGCGTAAGAGTGTGACAAAATGGCGGCGGCGCGGGCGTGCGTCTGCTGAGTAAAACCGGTATATTCAGGTTACCGCGAGTTTTAAAATTCTATTCTCTGTAATTATCGGTAACCAAAATGATTTAGGTTTAGCCGAAACCGTTTTTGTAATTAACCGGTTAATGGATGAACGGTATTATACCGGTTTTATGAACAATATTAACCGGTATTTCTTAAGAGGAGCTCGTGGCTAAATAATTACAGCCGCATAGACCGATCTTCCGGGTTAAGCCACGCTTGCCGAGGTTGGTCTGTGGATGGGTGACCATTTACCATAGCGAGTTTCCTCCGTGCCTCAGAAAGCACGTAAAGCCCTTGGTCCCGGCTGTCATTTGTAGATCTTTGACAGTCGTTACTGTTGGTCAGAAGCCAGAAAGTCTGACAACCAGTCTTACCAAGAGTATCGTATTACCCAGTTACTGGGTTGTGGAGGTCTGATAGGCAGTCGCTCCATGTAAAATACTGATATTCAGCTGCATCCGGTTCGACTGGAAGCCGACCCCAACATAGTTGGGAAAAGGCTAGGCAGATGATGATTAACCGGTATTTCTTAACCGGTTCCGAGCCCTGATTATCACATGAGTAGATAAACGGTATTATGGAGTCGTAGAATATACCCTTGTCAGATTTATGCATTCCTGGTACACAAAATTAATTCACTGTCTATTGGAAAACCTTGTCTGTCAGCTTGCCCCCGCGGGGCAAATGTTAAAAATAACAAATATCCCAATACATTGAGAGACGTACCAGGCAATCATAACAACTAGGGTTTTCTTATGCCTTGTTACTGTGTATTATCCACGAAGCAAATACAATTGCTTCGTGGTATTATCACATGAGTAGATAAACGGTATTATGGAGTCGTAGAATATACCCTTGTCAGATTTATGCATTCCTGGTACACAAAATTAATTCACTGTCTATTGGAAAACCTTGTCTGTCAGCTTGCCCCCGCGGGGCAAATGTCAAAAATAACAAATATCCCAATACATTGAGAGACGTACCAGGCAATCATAACAACTAGGGTTTTCTTCGGGTTTAAGAAACTTTATTCTCATAAAGAATTACATTCACTTACATGAGAATACAACTAATATTACAATATTTGCCGAGCGGCGTAATAGGAAAACAACAATATCAAGTTACCACGATCTTCTATCGCAAAAATGTACACAGATCGAGCGTAGCTAGATGTGGTACGAGTAGGTATGTGTTTGTTTTGGTGAGCGTAGTTTATAGTTGTGTTGTGTTATTTTTAATATAATGTTTTAGTATTTTTTAAACATAGTCATGGATTTAGCTTGTTTTATATTTTTTGGTAACATATTATATAACTTTGCACCATCGTACATAATATTTTTTTTCCCATAGTTTGTACGAGGTTTTAGTAGTTTTATGTCACTAGCGCGTCTTAATTTGTTTTTTTGTGATTGTTGTTTTTTGCTAAAGTGTATTTGTGTATGTATGGTTTTATTTAATATTTTTCGGATCAATATGCAATTGTAGTAATGATAACTTTGATGTATGTTCATAATGTTTGTATCCTTATAAATTTTGAGGGTGGGTGGGTGTTAGGAAGTCATAATTAAATAGTTTTTTTTATTAATTTATTCTGTGCTATCTGTAACAAAGCCAAATTTGTTGGGGCGGCCGTGCCCCAGATCTCTATTAAATAGTCTAAGTGTGGTTTCACTAACGAGTTATATATCGTGTACCGTATTTGACGTGGGAAACATTTAGTGACGTTCTTCAACATTCCCGTGAGAGCAGTTAGCTTTGTTTTAATTTTATTTAGGTGTGGTTTCCATGTTAAATGGCTGTCTATGATCAAGCCTAAATATTTTTCTTTGTTGACTTTACTAATGACTTGGTTGTTTATAGTTAGAGGTTTGTGATGTAATATCGGTTTGTTTTTTGCCGAAAATATGATATAGTTTGTTTTTGTTATATTTATTGTTAAGAGATTATATTGAAACCAGTCGTTTAAACGATCTAAGTCTGCTTGTGCATCTTCAATTATTGTGTCAATTGTGTTACCGAAATAAAACAAACACGTATCGTCAGCGTACAGTGCAATGTCACCTGTTAGTCCAATTTTATTGATATTGTTTATATAAATAAGGAATAAAAGCGGTCCCAAAATCGATCCCTGTGGTATTCCAAATGTTATATTTTTAGGGGTACTTGGCGTTTTACCAATCTTAACTACCTGAAATCGATTTGTAAGATAGGATTTGAAAGTGGCATGTGCAATCCCGGTGATACCAATCTCGTTTAGCTTTTGTAATAAGACACTGTGACTAATTGTATCAAAAGCTTTCTTAAGATCAATGAATATGCTATTTGTTTTTTATCGATATCTAGTTTAATCTTAGTAACAAGGTCTACTGCTGCTGAAAGTGTGTTGGATTTTGGCCTGAAGCCGTACTGTTTGTCATACAGAAAATTTTGTTTTGTTAAATACAATTCTAAACGATTATAAAGTATCCGTTCGAAAATTTTAGAGAGCACGGGAAGTACAGAAATAGGGCGATAGTTACTTGGTTCCGCTTTACTTCCTGATTTATATATTGGCGTGACTTTTGCGATTTTAAGGTTGTCTGGGAAAGTACCTTCTTCTAAATTTTTATTAATACAGTTTGTAAGCTCCTCAACTATTATATTGGATACGCACTTAAGTGATTTCGTATTTATGCCATCTATTCCTGAACTGGTATTAGAGTTTAAGTTGTGTATGATCTTTGCTACTTCACTTTTTGTTGTTGGTGTAAGTCTTGTTAGTGTAGATGTTATTCGAGATGCGCATGTGCCTGTGTAGATAGAATTTTTGCTATGGTAACGTTTAGGAATCTGATTAGCTAGGACTGATCCTACATTGGAAAAGAAATCATTGAAGCATTCACAGATATCTCTCTCGTCTGTTAGATATTTATCCATTATTTGAAGTTTGTTCGGTGCTGTAACTGCTTTGACTTTGTTATTGGAGAGGTTATTTATCAATTTCCACATTTTCTTCGGTTTGTTTTTACACTTGTTAAAGGCAGATAGATAATATGTACTCTTTGTAAGTTGTATTCTTTCCGAAACTGCATTTCTTTTAGTCGTAAAAATTTCCTTATATTTTGCATCATCAGGGTTGCGTTTATGTTGGTTCCATAAAATATTTCGGTTGTTTATTTCATATATTATCTCTTTATTTATCCATTCTTGCCTAGGGGCGTTTAGTATTTTAGTTTTTGATGTTTTGCTTTTTCTAATACTTTCTTTTTTTCTTATGCCTTGTTACTGTGTATTATCACATGAGTAGATAAACGGTATTATGGAGTCGTAGAATATACCCTTGTCAGATTTATGCATTCCTGGTACACAAAATTAATTCACTGTGTATTGGAAAACCTTGTCTGTCAGCTTGCCCCCGCGGGGCAAATGTCAAAAATAACAAATATCCCAATACATTGAGAGACGTACCAGGCAATCATAACAACTAGCAGTTTTCTTGCGTAAGCTTAACCCTAGGCAAAGGTAACATAGTATAAATACTATCAATTTGACATAAATATTACCATCTCTGTATCTACAGGATAGGATGAATCTACAGGATATTTTACCAAAATATCCTGTAGATTCGTAAAAACATAACTAACTATAGCAAAAACAGCGATATATACAGCCTGAACACTCGAAATAAGCACAAACTTGTGGTGCCTGTGTGACGGTCTGTCACGTACTCCTAATTAATAACAAAATATTCTGTTTATTTTAAAACCATAATACGATATCGGGCCTCTTAGAAACACATTAGATGTATAGTTTATGGGAAACAGACTAGGGACAAGTGTCAGCCCTCTGTTAAGATAAAGTATTTTACAAATTCTAAAGAAGAGCGACATTTAGAAACAATAATTACGAAATTGCACAAAAAGGGCAATAAATTCGTTGGGTAACAAAAACAAAACCCATGGAAACATTTTAGCAAATTTTGAGAAAGGTCCTAAAAACGACATCTTGAAACAATTGAGAAACTATACAAAAACAGTAAAGGCTTATTCAAACCTAAGCGGTATTCGCTACCGCTGTGGGTAGAGGTACATTACCGCGCGTGTTTCGCTCAAAGTTCCGCTGCTAGAGCGGAATAGTTTACCGCATAGGTATTGTTTCGCTTGTTGGGCGACACAGATTCCGCCAGTCAACGCGGCGCGGGAGCAGCCGAGCAGCGGCATGCATCACGCCCCTCACTCCGCAAGTGGGGTTGACATGACAACAGTTACGCACGATATTCCTTAGCGAAAGGATGCGTTTGCAACATGGCTTCTACCCACAAGGATCGCGAAATCCGCTTTGGTGTGAACAGTAATATTACCGCATACCCACTCGGTTTTCTCTACCGCAGACGGTAGCGAATACCGCTTAGGTTTGAATAGGCCTTAATGAACCCGTCGGGCGAAAAACCCGTGGGAAGACGGTCCTAACGACATGAAATGTATTATAATTATAGTTTAGCATAAGTGTATTGTAATACTAGTTATAGTTAGAATTAATCAGTACTAACAAAGTGTGCAAGTGCGAATCTCCATGAGTGCGTGAGTGAACGAATGGGTGAGTGTTTTACTATAATATAATTATTCCAGGCTGTATTACTGTTTATGTGCGTACAATAACTATAAAGTAATTTAATATCATGTATCGTTTAGACATAAACGGTACATCTGACTTCGCCGAGGTTTCTTACACTTGCGTTTGGATAAAGGGAAGCGGAGAAGGCCTTCCATTAAATGGCACACATACCCAATCACATCCGACCATACAACCAATATATATATATTATCTATCAACACTCAGATCACACACACCGCCTATGGAAGGCTGAACCGTATTAATCTAGGCTACAATGCCAACCCATATTAAATTACCGGAATATAAATCAACCAAACGTTAGTGATAGCTACTTCCTATTGACTGATATACCACGGCATTATGCCTTACGGGCACTTGTTTTACGTACACTTCCAGGGAGCGGGGGTAGGCTTCACCAAGTACCCTAAACTGGATGGATAGTTGTCCTAAAGAACGCTAGGAAGCGTGTCTCGTTATACCCCGGTCCATTGTGGCCTCTCACTGAATCGACATTAGCACTTAGCGAGACACGAATAGGACGGAAAGCGGCCTCACAACCCGCTAGCCGTCCACAACCTGGGTAGATTAAGGAAGTGTGAAGTGACGACAAATTATACCGCTCAAACGTAATCCAGGTGTAATCGTGAGATATCATGCAACCGACCGACAATACGCTGCGCTTGCGCTAGTTTTAATAACTAATCCTAGTAAAGGGACGGGCATCACTCAGGGTCTAATCAATACTAGTCGTCCAGCATTGCTGGGAATATGTCTCGCTGAATGGCAGATGGACTTCGCAGGACTCTGTCTTAGGATTGAGTAAGACATGAGAGCTTAGGAACGCGGACCGTTAAACCACAGGCCTCGTGGCTGTTAGACTTTGGCGGTACCCGTACGATGCGACAGCGCATCATAACATGGGGTTCGATTATATAATGTAGTTAATTAATATAACACAAATGTGTTTCAGAACGCAAGCGTTACGTATCCCCGTATTATATGTCCCTTGTTATTCCTCCCTTTGATTTTATCTTATCATTACGATGTATGTATGTCACTTGCATCCTTTTCATTGTCCCTTTAGCTTTCTTATTATTGACTTAAATGACTATTTAAATATTATTTGATGTCCTCCTACAGAATTGTTTTATATACGTACTTCTTTTATTACTTTTACTTAATTTGTACAATACTATTATTGTAAACATATTATGTTTTGCTATGTATAGACTCAATTAATTTATTCGCCTGACAGATAGAACTGTGTTGCTGGGGAGTTTGTTGCGCCGTTTCTTCTCTCCAGCATAAACACTAGGAAGCGGCGAAGGAAGGGTGTTTTGTGGGCTGTCTAGTGTAAAATTATATAAATAAATGAGTTATGAATTTTGACTTGAGTTTGTATTTAAATATTGGAAAAATGAAAATTTTATCAGCTTAGGGTTACGAGGAACAGTCACACCTGGTTTTAGACTTCGCAAAACTAGTAAGTCGTTTTTGGGAAACAGTATTAGATTCTATAATAAAATTCCACTTTGTATCACTGAATTGCCTTACATGAAATTCAAGTCCTTAGTAAAGCGTATCTTAATATCAAGAGCATATTATAGCATAAACCAGTACATTGAAGATAAAAATGTCTGGAATACGATTCCCAACTGCACACAGCGACCCACTGGCACTCCTTATCTGGCAGTCTAAATGCAAATTTTCACTTAAGTATATGTATTTAATATTTCACTGTAGGTATCATTTTTGTTACCTACTCATTATATATTGTATCATAGTTATTATACTAGCTGTGCCCGCGACTCCGTCCGCGTGGAACTCGGAAAACAACATTGTGTCGCAGCAACTAAATAGTGTATATGTATTCCATTTATAATAATAATAGACAAAGGTGTCCCACCAAGGCACTTATATCTTTTAAACCATTTCTTTGGGTAGAGTTTCAGCTCTTCTTGATTGACCGTAAAGGTTCATATAACCATAATACTAAAAACGCGTTGCTTATTTCCATACATTTCCTTGCTAAAATGGATTATAATTGAATATTGATATTTATTGTGATAATGTAACGAAACCTTATGGCGATACAAAAATGGCTACAACGCCATTTAGTCACAATCGGCGAACTAAATCAAAATATTTTACGCAGTGCAGTCTATAAAATGATTTCATTCGAGGTGTGGAATAGGAAAGTACTTTAAATATATAAAAATTTCACCCATAGAAGACTTCATTTTATTTTTATGTGTTAGAAATAGGTACTGCTTTCAAAGATTTCAAAAAGTTTGATCTGGAAATCGAACCAACCCAAATGCGAAAAAAATATCATCTGTATTTTTATTTCACCAATCGATAGGATCAATAATACGAATCAAAACGCTCCAATAAACATTGTGTCTGAAATTGATGGAAGACCATAAAACGAAAATTGACTAACTTAGGTACATTTCAATTCTAGCACTTATTAATTGTTGTTAGTTCTTATTTTTTGCAATTCGTTCAATTTAAGGCAGTGTGTTTGTTGGAGAGATTTGATCCTGATTATTGACCATAAAGATATTATCAACAGGTGCCACCAGATGGTATAGCTTTGTCAGTTTGATTCCCGGTTCAGGCAAAAAAATCAGTACAGGCAATATTTCTTACTTTTACAAATAAAATGAAGTCACCTTTGAGTGAAATTTGCAATTTTTAATATTTAAAGTACTTTCCCTTCATGGCTATGTGTTTTGGGACATTACCTAAGGCTTAAATAAACTTAATAAAACGGCGATGACAGGCTTTGAATAGTTCTGACAACAATGAACAAAATAAAATATATAAAAACATTCCAAAAAATTTACGAAATGTGTATTTTTTTAAAGTGAGGTTTTTACGCAGGACACTGAGCCAGGGACCGTTCACTGCAGCACTTACTTCAGTCTACAGCTTATACTACGCAGTATATGGAAATAATGTTCCGTTGCTCGGCATCTATGTGCAATAGCGTGATAGTTTATATACCAGCATAAGCGCAGGCCCATCAAAATCGATTCACGCGATTTTACGATCCAAATATTAAGCTTATACTTCGCAGTATGTGGAAATAATGTTCCGCTGCTTGACTCCTATGAACAATAGCGTGATGATATATGTAACAGCAAAATTGTCGCTCTTTACGTAACACATCAGCGAAAGTCCCATCAAAATCCATCCACGGGATTTTACGTGATGTCCGGACGGAAAGACAAACAGACACAATAATTCAAAAAAAAAAAAAATGTTATGGTTTCTGTATTGATAGTATAGTACCACCGAATCGAAATTTTGGAAAAATATTTAATTACAGACAAAGTGCACTTTGAATTTTATTAATAGTAAATAGATTTATAAATACTTATTTAAGGATTCATAATAAAATATATGAGTATTTCAAATTAATCTATCGTATTGCCTTGCACAATAAAAAAATTAGAATACCTACACTCGCTTATGAAATTGAATGTATTTCTCTTCCACTGCCATTCTGATAGATAGGTACCTAATAAATTTTAAATAACATTATTTTCGTTTTTTTTTATAAAAGCTTAGTTAGTACCTTCTTCGGATTCCTCACAACGTGATTTGATACACGTAACGCCATCTATTGAAAAGAAATGGTAAGTATACACAAATACATGCTAAGTTCTTCTAGAAAACTTAAAATTCGCATAACTTTTGATTGCGTGAACCGATTGCGATGAAACAAAAAACATATGTTACTTGGAGATAGGCAAAATATTTATTTATAAAAGTCAACAGCATTGGATCAGTTGTTTTTACGTGATGCTTGAACAAACAAACAGATAAACAGATAAACAGACAAACAGACAAACAGACAAACAGATAAACAGACAAACAGACAAAAATTCCAAAAATGTTAAAAATGGGTTCTATTGGTTATAGTTTAACATCCCAACCAGGTTTTTTCAAAATATTTCCTATGTACAGACACGCCATGTCTACAGATTTATTATATGTATAGATATAGATAACTTTTATTTTAGGACATGTAACATTTATTGTTTACAACATAATTATTTTTTGATATTTATCAGTTTTACTTTTAGTATTGCCCCTGGCAATGATCTATTTAGTATTTAAGCATTATCAAATGTAAAATGTGAGTATCATGTAGCCATTATTGTTTACTAAGTTTTACTGCAGGCACTTACTCCTACATAAACCTGCCTGTGGCCTGGTAGCTTGAGTCTGTCGTGCTCACTAAAATGTCCTGCTGACGGTGGCATGGTGTATCGGATCGTCTAGTTCCCTACAATATGGTTGAGTTATGCGACGCTGGTGCACTCGTCATGCTCGTGAACGGGTGCTGTCTGACGGGACTGGTCGGCTCATACTTTCTGTGGCAACTGTAAGGCACTTTCTCGTTATTTTTTTAAATTTTAAATTTTATTTTAAGTTCACATTAGCAAATAAATTATAAACTAAGCCCCACAAAACCGTAGTAATGGTTTGACTGTGGGATCTGGTGAGTCTTTATACACTTTTTAGGCTTCTTATTTAAGACTTATTATAGGTAGCACTTTAACACATTTCTAAATATTATCTTTTCAATTTATGTTTAAATCTGTTTTTATTTGTTTCACTCTTTATGTCTGCCGGTAGACTGTTCAATAGATATGGTATTCGTTTTTTTAGGGTTCTGTCACCAAAGTAATTGGTGACTCTAGGTACATTGTATCTGCCGGCAGTCATAGATCGTGTATTATGGTTATTGATTACGTGGGCTAGGTTATGCTCTTGGGTGCCATGGTGATTAACTGCCATAAGATATTTATGTTTGTAACTAATCGGTAAAATTTTACATATTTTAAATAGTTTCCTATAATCTCCTTTACAACTGTTTTTAGTTTTTTGAGTAACAAGTAGTTTTAAAAATCGAGTTTGAAGAGCTTCTAATTTATTCAAGTTAGTTTTGAATGTTAATCCATAGCTGTCAAGAGCATAACTTATAATAGAATCTACTAATGACAGGTATATACATCTTAATATGCCAATAGGAACCTTAAAGCTAAGGTGGTACATTTTACTTAGCAATATTCTTAACTTGCCACAAATGTAGTCTATGTGTTGTGACCAAGAAAAGTTCTCATCTATTTTCATGCCAAGGTAGGTTACACACTCAACTTTTTCAATAGGTTTACATTTACAGTCCAGTAAGTTATTATGGTGGCATATATAATCGTGGGTAAATAACGGTGTCGCACAATGTGGTCGTAAATATGGGGAATGAATTAACAATAATTTAGTTTTATCAACGTTTAATATAATGCCGTTGTCGTGCGACCATTTAACAACAGCGTCTATATCTTGTTGAACTAGGTGACAGGCATCGTCTATGTTAGTTCTGGAGCGAAGTATGCACAAGTCGTCTGCAAACATATACGCTGAACAATGCTGTAGCACCCGGCACAAGCTGTTAACATGTATTAGATAACAAATTGGTCCACATCCCGAGCCTTGAGCCACCCCACCTCGCACCTCGATTCCTATACTTCTGACAATGACCTACATTATTCTCATAATAATGGTAATATTGTGTGCCGCTGAGCGGGGCTCCTATTTCTGTCTGCAGGGTTTAAAGTAACCTAACACCTAACCTATCGGTGTCGGGGTGCTCCCAATTCGGTATTAATGTTACTACTTATTTCAGGGAAACAAGATTTGATGATTATCCATTTTGGTAAGCAAAAAGAATATAAATACAACACGTTCAATTATTCTGATGAGTGTAATTTATTTTGAAACTTAAAATGTTGTTCTTTAGGCACCTCAGTATAGAGTGAGTTTATTTTATTTTACTTGTTATTTAGTCTTTAGGGTCTAAAAATTATTTTGGCGAGCATTTAAATTGTACCCGTTTTTTTGTGCCTTGTTATGGGAATCATTGAACATTGAGATTTATGCGTTCCTGGTACAGTAATCTGTCACAGTCTGCAAATTTATATCCCAATATGTTGAGTGACGTACCAGGCAATCATAGCACATTGTGTTTCGATTAAGGTGTTAAATACTTTGACGCAGTTGTGTTCCTGGTACCGTGATCTGAGTGTTGCTGACAGTTTCATCTTAACCTAATCTATCTATATATATATAAATGAATCGCTATTTCCCTTGGTCATCGCATCACGCGTGAACGGCTGGACCGATTTCGCTAATTTTTTTTTTGTTTTTTTCGTAAATGTTCTTATGAAAGAAAATTTTGATATTTAAAAAAAAACTAATTATATCAGTATATCAATATTCTTCATTTATTTACCGCATGCATGAATATGGTTGTAAGTAAGTAAATAGAGAGAGAGAGAGAGAGAGAGATAGACAGATAGATAGATAGGTAAGATAGGTACATAGATAGATAGGTAGGTAGGTTGATACATAGATAGGTAGATAGATAGGTAGATAGATAGTTAGATAGATAGATAGATCATAATTACAAAATAAACAGTTTTTTTCTAAAAATTGCATGATTTGAAAATTGAATGAGTGAATGAAACAGCAGACTGAGAGATCTTCAATATATTGACAAAATTTTGACAGATTGGCGTTCAGTTGTTCAGCCAGCAGTTGATAGCAAAAATATGGCGGTACGAAGTTTGCCGGGTCAGCTAGTATGTATATAAAGTGAGTCTTACTTACTGCGACGCGTATTTTTCCCTTTTCGTGTCCAACTGGCGACACCGGTCTCACGAAATCCGCACGCCTTTGTATAAATAACTACTCAATTGCGTATGTCCCTTTCCGTGTCCAACTGGCGACACCGGTCTCGCGAAATCCGCACGCTTTTGTATTTAGTACGGAATTTAACTAGGCCGTGTTCAATTCGCGTCAACTGGGCACGCCTTTGTGATCAATTGGCACTGGGGGAGGTTTTACAAAATAGTGTGCAGTGAACTAAACACTTCTTTGACTTGATTCTTGACTATATGAGTCTTCAAAAGCGTGTTGAATTAGCGACGGTATTAGTTCAGGTACTGCTTTCATTGCTGATACTTGTTTTCCAACTGACTAATTTGAAGAGCGAGCGAAGTGAGCTCGGGGATTTGGTGCACCCCGACACGGATAGGTTAGGTTCGAAAGGGATGACGGGGCTAAAGTGAGCGAGCGAAGCGAGCGCACGAAGCCCCCGTCATCCCCTTCGTGTTAGGTTACTTTAAACCCTGCAGACAGAAATAGGAGCCCCGCTGGGCGGGGTTCGTCGACTCTTTCATTTCAAATTTCAATACAAAAGCGTGCGGATTTCGCGAGACCGGTGTCGCCAGTTGGACAGAGAAAGGGAAATAAGCTACTGCGATAGATACATTGATTGAAATTGTAGCTTTGATAAGTTGCTCTTCAACAACCTCAAACTCTTTGCATATTTTTGGATTCATCCGTTGTTGAAAAAATTAAGGCTTATCAAAATATTTAATACCACGAAGGAATTTATGGATCCTGAACAATTTTTATATTGCTTGCTAGGTGTTTCTTATCTACTACTGTTATACAAACCCATCCTCTTTAATTAATTCAAGTTAGTAGTATTAACGTACCCATTTACGCCAACAAGCAGCATTGCTGTGTTCCGGTTTGAAGGGTATGAGTGCCGGTGAAATTACAGGCAGATGATATTTTCCAACTTTGTCTCTTAGGTTGGCAACGCATCAGCAATTCTGTTGGTGTTTTATGTAGGTGTGTATAGGCAGCGGTTACCACGTCATGTGGGCCGTCGGCTTGTTTGATAAGCTGTCGAAATCGTGCTTCATTTTGCCACACGTGATGATTCTTCATTGATTAGTACTTACATAGAATAAAACCAACCGTATCAGTAATTTCCACCTCAGCGAGGTTTCAATTTTTTTTTGCGAACTTTTCTAGTGAGTTGTACGGCTGCTACGGCGTAGTGGACGTTATCTGCGATCGGTCTAGTCCAAGGGTCGGCAACCTTTTGAATTGGAAGAGTCAAAAATAACAATTTACAAAATTTCAATGTTTTTAAAGAGCCACAAAGGCGTCATTCGCGAGCTTCCGACAGACTGACGATAGTGACGACGCGTGTCACAGGGGAGGGGTGCAGTGACAGGCAAGTTCAAGTGGCTGAGAGACAGAAATGGTGCCTAATCCTCGTTAATCGACAGATAACGATCTTTAAATGTTTTTTTTTACAAAATAAATAATATTTGCGAATGGAACTAAAGAGCCGCAGCTTCACATCCAAAGAGCCGCATGTGGCTCGCGAGCCGCAGGTTGCCGACCCCTAGTCTAGTCTGTTGCTAGGGTAAGTTCCAAACGAACAATGACCTTTGAGCGGCTTTAACTCGCGCCTCATTGCTAATCATGTCGAAATAGGTTTGTTATCTTTAAATGACCGCGTCGTTCACAAGATACGTAAGCGATAAAGTGTATGGAGAATGGTTTATTGTTTTCTTTCGATGCTATCGAGTAATACTTTGTGCTATTGTTCATTTTTCCGTTTGCCCTAGAAACAAACTTTAGTGAGCTGTGCGAGTACCATTATACATAATTATACAGGGTGTAAACGAATTCGTGTAATTCTTTCAAACCACGTTATCTACTGGTTACACAGATTAACCCAAAATGGGTATTTCAGAAAATCAACTGAAAAAGAAATTAAAAAAAAAAATGATTTTCTATTTCTGAGTCATTTTAGAGCCCCGAGTTAACTGACTGCACAGAGTGATATTGCGTTAGTCGTACCCGCCAGACGTGTCGCCGTGCTTTCGTTAATTTATGCGTGGCATCGAAATGAATAATCAAATAAAAAAACGCAAGATTTTTTTTTGCTTCTTTTTTACTGTGTCCTTATTAGGTGGTTAAGATATGATCAATTACCGCTACCGCATGAAAAAAAAAGCTTTTTTTATCATGCTGAATCCCGTGCTTGGCCATTCTACACCAGTAGCAGATCATGTGGTTTTAAGGAATTACACGAATTCGATTACAGCCTGTAGTATGTATATTCTGTGCTTTTGCTACGGCGTAGTTGGCGTAGCGGACGTTACCGCTACACCAGCTACGCTTTCGTAGCAATTGCTACGAAGATGTTATCATCTCATTATTTATTTTAGAAGTTTGTTTTGCATCGGGTTAGTCTGAGGCTGATTAAAGCCACGTATTCATTCAGAGGCAAATGTCTGACGACTAGTCATAGCATGAAAAAGCGGTGTCGCCAGACATCGCCGCGGGACATCTGTCCCCTAGTATTATGCGGCTTAAGTTCACAGCTGGTAATCGAAACTAGAACCTCGTCGCTCTCCAGTCACGCTTATAGACACTAGTGGATCTAGATATCTTCTGGTCTTATTTTGAGATGTATTTTACTATTAATAAATTAGGAAGGAATATAAAACACATATGATCGAGGAAATGTCTTTTTTGCATTTATTCATATTGTACAATCTTATAATATGATTCATTCTGCAAAATTTTACAGGCGAGCAAGAATTCATATATAAAACAGTAGCTCTTTCGTATTGTACATAACCATTTTACCAGTATAGTGAAAACATGCGTATAGTTTTTTAGTTTTAGGATAATAAATTACTTAAATACTAATTTAAGTTTGGTTCTTTATTAATACAATATCATTAGGATTGCACTATCCTGTAAAGTTATTGGAACGTACCAAAAAACATTCTATGGTGCTTCTCTCGACGCCGATGAACTTTCTATGCTAAATATACAATTATAATTATAACTTTTAATATAAAACATGATCGTCGTGAAGCGATTACACAGATACAAGGCAGGCATGACATTATTGGGCTCAGACTTTCTCATCTCACTTCAATAGTTCAATTTATTCGATAATTTATAGGTAACGAGCACACGAGCTTATTTTAATCGTAGGTACTATGTTATGATGAAGTTTATCAGGCTCAACATGGAATGTCGCAAATGAACGGCTCGTCTGCAACGTCCTAATGAAGGAAGTGAGCTAAGAGAGTGTTTTATATTAGTTACAATTTATTTATTTTAACAATTTTTATAACACATTGTTTATTAGCTGCTGCTGTCATATCAGTGTTCGTATTGTATTTATTTGTCTCTATATTTTATCAAAATAATTATTTTGAACGTAAACCGCAGTGTCGTTTGTTATTCAATACTAGTGTCGTGAATACGCAATAATACAACGCATTAGAACAATTGAAATGCCACTTATTTGTAGTAGTTAAGTAACTATTACATCGAATATTTTCATTATTATTTTAAGGCAGTGAAACACCCAACTTAAATTCAAGGACAGTCGGGGACGAGATTACCTAGCTAACATTAACTAGTAACATATCACTAGACATTTTCACAGGCGACCTCTACACAACGGTCGCTTTATATTTTACAATATTTACACATCTTATACACGTATGTTAGTGAAACATCGTCGTAATCCATACGAGGGAGTCACAAACACTAAAGCGGGACGCACTCGGTACTCTATAATACCACTCAGTCATCGAAAGTCCATCGGCTTATTGTAGATATCATCCTAACACCCCGATTACAAATGACAAAACGAAAATACTCATACGTCTATACAATAACAATATAAATATTTTTCATGAGTCAATCTTGTCAAATAATAAAACTACATAGAAGAAATCTAACACTCTGAAATCGAGGGCAACAAGTTTATATTTTGTGAGACACGCATTCCTTCGCGAACACTTTTTAAAAAACAATTTTTATTTATTTATTTCTTTTATTACGACTAGATTAGCATTGTAATTATAACATTAATAATATCAATTGTTCAAAACGATCGATTCACATATATATGTGTAGTTAAAACGGAATTATGAAAACAGGCGTATTTATTAACAAAGTATAGGTACTATAATAATGGACAATACTGCACAAAAATGACACGATTCGCGTACCAGCGTAGACACTTTGTACTAGTTACTATAACAGAGGTAAAATATAAAAGCTATCTTATAACTCGTTCCTGCCCTTCGCAACAAACAACAGCGATCAAAATATTGAGGGAGTAATATCCGATTCGACTAAAAGTTTATCTACTGTTAGACGAACCGCGTGTTTGGAAACAACTTATAGTTCCATCTCTTGTAAAACATCGCCTCATCCGAACCATTCCACCATTGAGATCACAATCGTAAATATAGTAAACTAAACACGAACTGTGGTTGTTTACTGCCTAGGTACAATCACTATCAAAACTGAATACTATTAGAAATATGGTATTTTTATTCTTGTATTTTATTTTTGATTTATTCGGCACAACACTTTATTAGTAAATGACACGCTTATATCCATCTAAGTCCACTATCCTTAACGTTTGTCGGTTAATGCCAAACACGCGTCGTCCCTTAGAGAAATGAACAACACCCCTATGCAATCACACAGTTCTAATAATTATCCTCATTTTTTCCTCATGTTATCACAGAAAATTATGTATTTACAATTTTGTCGTACTAAAGTAACCTACATCATGCTTTGCAACAAATGTGTTTGATGGTGTTGAACGATTTCCTCTTTGTGACGACTATTGCTCTAACCACCAGTGACAAGTGACGTCATAAGTCATGTAAAGTGAATTTTAAAATGAACAAGTGAACCATATTGAAAGATTTTCCGAATTATATTTCTTATTATACTTATCTATATTAGACAAAAATACACTTTGATGTGTATTTACACAATATTTGATGTTTTCAGTACAATAGTCGTTGCAAAGATGGCAGCTAACAAGTGACTAGTATGACAATGGCATGAAGTAGTATCAAGTGGGATTAGGACGAATATCGGATTTATTATATACGGTACAATCGTCGGCAGAATTGGTTTCACCGCTTTTGCATAGGTGTTGACCTAAATGAAAGAGTAGTTTATTAATAAAGTTATTATTTTCTTAGTATTAATTTCGGTTTATTTTTAATTTGAATACTAAAGTTGTAAACCAATTCTGATGTAGAGTGTACAAAAGATATTTCGATTTTGTGCCTGGTGACATTTGTTAATTTTGATTCGCTTGAAATGATCAGCCATCGACAAAAGATTCCTTAAACGTATTATCAACATGTCGTTTGTGTATAGCTAATAATTATTCCACTTTTAAATCCGTAACGTTAAAGGCGATTTAAAAAATGTCGATGACTATATCATTTCTAAGTGGGAGTATCCTGTTTTTCCTTAGTATAATAATAATTATAGTCAACAAAACTTTGGCTTGTATTTAATTTACATCCTAAACGTTACTTTGAGGTATATTTTTAGAGTTAACTCACAAAGCAATAAGATACTCCCACTTGGTACAAGACTGCACTTTAAATATTACAAGTACGTAGATCTAGCGTCAAGTATTAAAACTTTACAAACCAGGCGACAAAATCTTTAAACAATACTCAGTACACGATTTAACAATTTGGGTATTCATTTGATGCAGAAATATATTTCAAAGTTTACACACAATTCATATTTATTTAGTTTAATCGTATTTAAATTTAAATAACGTAGGTATAAAGCACTTGGGGGAAGGACAGCAAATTCAATAAAAAATGTTTAATTATTTATTTAGTATATATTAACTAAGTAAAAATTATTCGCTATGTAAATATTTTATACAATACTAGTATTAATTTGTCTGACGATGAATCGCTAGTGTTCTCCCAACGTGTAACTTGAATACGAAACGGCGTCGGGCGGGGTCGGGCCGCCGGCCGGCCCGCGCCCTCTCACCAGGCGATATAACGTAGACTTTACGTAGTGCAAATTTAATATAGAAAGTTTACTTTTACAATACAGACTAGTAATTTCATTTTATGTAAAAATCCTAGCGCAAACGAGTCGTCCGGCACCGTCTCATACCTCGATCGCCCTAACCGTAATACAAATCAAGGAGTAAAATTTTAGCGAATTAAAAATTAAATTTTCCAAAACTTCGTAAATACTAGAATTCGGAGGCGGGCCGCGGCGGGCCGGGAGCGACGTCCGAACCGCTGAGCAACGGGAGTCGTCTATGTACACACGGTCGCCGAGTATAAAACGAGATCGTTCGAGGCGCGGAGCGCTCGCGGGCGCGTCAGAAGGTGTGCGCGGCGGGCGCGGGCGCTCCCGGCGGCGCGCGCACGTCCCGCTGCGAGCGCGCGCGGCGGCGCCGCTAGCACCAGTCGTCCTCGTCGGAGTCGGAGTGGCGCGCGCGCGGCTTGTACCCGTTGGGCAGGCGCGGCGCGGGCGCGGGCGAGGGCAACGCGCGCGCGCCGCCGCCCCGCCCCAGCGCCAGCGCCGCCTCGTAGCTCAGCGGCGCCTCGTACGCGCGCCCGGAGCCCCACTCCGCGTCGTAGCCCCGGCCGCGTCTGCACACGCCCAGCGATTAAGCCATCCTCACACAGCACTTGTTTCGATGCTATATTGCATGCGGGGACGCCACAATACAGTAAAAACAAAAGAACTAAAATTTACCCAGATGGTGGTTAGCGTAAGCGGGAAGCGCAAATACTCAGTTTTCCCCTAGGTCAACCTTACCTGCACGCTGTGTACTCTATTACTGAGCAACTAAGGTCTGACGACCGACAGATGGTGGGATAACCATTCTAACTTACCAGCTGGTAGACCGCTGGCTAAAGGGCCGTCACCAAGCTGAAGGAAGCTGCGGTCACCAAACTGTTTCTCAAGAGTGGTAACTACGGGCAATACATATTTTTTTAGCGTGGCCCATGTCCAGCAACGGACTTCAAAAGACTAAGTAAGCGATAAGTAGCAGAACTAACTAATTTATTATAATTTAAATACATAACTAATTCAGTAATCCTTGCAATTAAACAACGAAACAAGTCCTGTGTTAGGAGCACTTTAAATAACTGTCCCTAAAATAGGTATCACTACTATCTAGCAGAAATATCTGTGGACGTCGGCTTGCCTCCTGCTTCTGATTGCTGATTGGCTTATGGGCCTGACTGGTCCACAAACACTTCCACCGGGTAGAGATATTTTTCCATCTACTTACCTCTCTCTAGATCTATAATCTCGGTGTATCAGTCTTTCAACTTCTCGGCCGTACTCGTACTCGTCGTGTTGAGGCTCCACCGGCTCTCGGACGGTGTGCCTCAGCGATAACTGTAAAAAATGTTGAATCATTTATACTCTTTCTGTTATACCAAACCCATATGATTATGCATTGATCGACTTCACGCGCACAAGCAATCATTTATATAGTCGAGTATTGGTGTGTCGATTAAAACAGGACCGATCTAGAGACATGATGTTTAATTGAGAAAAAGAAGTTCTAAAAGTCAATCGACACGTGCACAAAGTCAATTGGCTGTCAATATATCGGGTGTAAAAAGACCCTTAACGATAACGAAAACCACATATTCTACCCATCATTGGGATCATTTTTTTCTACCGGACCGTACCTGGGAAATCATTGATACCGGAGATATTGAAGGTATACATTTTTTTTTAGTTTTTTCCAGAAACGAATTCTAAGTGATAATACTAAACTTTCTTCCAAACAAACATCAAAATTTTCAATTTTTCCTAACAAATTACGCATTTGAAGTTACAAAAACGCAATGAACATCAAACGCACACAACCGCCTTGGCTCAGCTGTGTAGCCGCTGCACGACCCACACAGGCACATTCGGTTACGTGCATTGTAAATTGTAATGCACGTAACCGAATGTAAAACTCTGTTTTTACTACAAAAAAACAGAGTTTTTTTTGCCTAAAAATAAAAGTCGTTTCCCAGCAATTATTTTTGGTCAATGTAATTTAGTTTGATGTCCAGAGTGCGTAGATTTCGGCTGTGATGGGTCTTTTTACACCCTGTATAGGTAATGTTTTCCAGAGTTGTAACCCCAATCTTTCGATAAAACTATGTGATATGGGTCGTATGGAAAAATGAAATTTCATCTTAACTTCCCATTCATATTGTTGTACACCAAAATGCGATGAACAAGAAAGTAATTTTTCTCGGTTGAGTACTTACGTGCGAGGGGCTGTGGCTGATTCTGGTGAAGGGTGGCTGCTGCTTGACCTGTAGCGTGGACGGCTTGGTGGGCGTGGGAGGTAGCTGCCGGCCGCGGCCGCGCCGCGCGCCCTCTCGCTCCCACGACCTGTCGCGCCATTCCCGCCACTCACGGTCCCGCTCCCGATCCCGCTCACCTATCGGGGCCCAAACTGCTCTCTGAATGATTTGATATTCTATTCCCTTACCAACAACACCGAAATCGAGTAATGCGATGATGATAAATATGATAATATTAATCGATAAATAACAGGACGTTCGAATTAAATCAAGGAAAATAACAGGGGTCATAATCAAAGTATATACCTACTTATTCAGATGAACAACTAATTCAGATAAACAATTGTGCAAACAATTTTCTTGTGGATATCCACCATGCTTTCCGTCTACACTCGCGCCGCTTTCATACATCTACAGACGTGCAAAGCCGGATCGCATCAACATCAAATTAACTAATAATTTTAGACACATTGCTATGCCAGCAAAGGGTCTAATGGGTCTAACAATTTTAAATAAATAGCTGCCAATTGGAATTTTGATTCAGACCCTTTGCTTTACAATAATTAACACTGAATATTAATAGTAATGCCCGACTGAAAATTTTGAAAACAGTTTGAATAATATGTTGATGGTGCTCATGGCTGTTTTTCATTTTAGAATTCGGGTAGAGGATGTACCTATTTCCCTGGTTTTGTTCAATGTATAAAAGTGAAGGTTTGTTATGTAAAATAATGTTGACAATTTTTAGCGAGTTCAGAATATATAAACATCGGAATAAGTTACCGTAACGTGCCTGTTCTTACACCTAAATACTTATGTTCGACTCGCAAAGCTTTCGTCATGATAGTTAGTGTGGTATGTGAGGTCCATAGTGTGTGGCGAGTGGATCTCACCGTAGGTGTGGTGTGGCGGGCTGGGCGACCGCGAGGGCTGGCTCAGGCTGGTCGTGGGGTGCGGCGCCCTCCACTCCTTCCCTGCTGTCAGGAATACCTTCATGTACCTTCCACCACGGTTTACCCTAAGCCCGTCGGACTACCGACCTTATTTCCTTACTCACAAAGGTGACTCTAAAAGTTTTGGGTGTTTGTCAAACGTGGTTCCAAATGTAAAGATTTATGGACACGGATTTGGATTGACAAGGATAGGTTTTCTGGTTGATTAGCTGTGTGTCCAAAGTTGTAACTACAGTTGTTGCAGAATCGAGAGCATAATACTTTGATACAATAGGTAAAAGTTGTTTATTACATATGAGAGAAATTTCTTCGATGTAACTATAGCCGACTACTGCAGAGAATACAAAAATAAATACAAAACCATTAAGCTTTTGCATGCTGCATGATTTATGTGATATTATTGAAGTGCATGCATTTCAGGCACCTCTGTTGCGAGGCGCCAATAGTAAGCAATTATATTATGTGCAAATAGGAGCAGATATGTTTTGGTTGGGCACCAATATTTTAGCATGCAGCAGGCAAATTAATTCCATTTGTTTATAATATAATACAGGCCAATTTATATAAATTTTACATTATATAATGCTTCATTAGATTATGTAGCGGCTATGTCGCCAATCTGTAATGAACTTACAACTAATATAAGTGGCCTGGTGATACCGCTAACAATTGGTCATGAGCATAATAAAGGAGCAGTTATCAAATCATAGCTAAATAGCTACAAATATAATGTTACAACACTAGCCATGTGAAAATGTTCAATTTATAGCTAGATTTTACAATCTAATTATCTAAATTCATGAACTTATCAATTTGCATAGTAACTGCTTCGCTCGCTGACATCTTAAAACTACATCTACGAAAACATGATTATCTACAACTACTGTTAAGCTAGACTTCCCATCTTCTCACAAAACTTTCAGAGTACCTTCATGAGAAGAAAAATGTTTGCAAAACTGTTTTAATTGGTTAAATGAAGCTAAATAAAATATATTTGGTATGTCAACGATGTTTCAGTATAAATATAGAATACTACAGGAATAAAATAATAATAAATAGTTAATAGCATGTAGCTCGTTTAAAGGCTATATAATTTTAAGTATGATAAATACTATTCAAACGCCTTTGTCTCATAAAAATTGCAATAGCGTTAAGGCATAAATATTTGGCGAAATGGCAAATCTGTTGATATTCTATTAAATCAAAATATAAAACACACGGTATGATCTAAAATGAGCGTCTAAGTAACTAATTTTCTATTTAGAACTCGTCAGGGGTTATCACCAGATTTGCCTGTAATACATAAATTTACATATCTTTGGTTAGAGTAGGTACTTGATGATGGTATATTCTGGCTTAATTAGCGGCATGATGAAATAATCGCTTACCATGCGGGTGGTAGTAGTGGGGGGCTCTGTGCGTTCGCCCGTGTCTTTGATGTTCGTGCTTGACTATCTCGACGACGTTGCTGACGGTGTCGGAGAATCCGATATCGTGATGATAACCTCCGTAGTGGCCTCGTCTTCTCGGACTTGGTGTTCGTCTGTGGAGTGAACCAGGTTTAATCAACAATAAAAAATTACGTCATTCCTTTACCATGCATGTTACCACTCATGCAACACCGAGAAAATCGGGGAGTGAAATTGGTTAGTCCTGAAGAAAATACATTCGGTTAGTAGAAGATGTGTATCATGGCACATACCATTGTTCACTACGATAACTTTGAGATCAATGGATTCTTCTTCGATGACACTATAAACATAAAAAGGAAATAACAAACTGAACAATAAAACAAATAAAAAGTAATATTAAATTTTGATCCATCTTCTTTTACCTTAAGCTGGAAGATCTTCCCTGGTGGCCATTCTGGTATGTGTGAGGTGCTTGTAATCTCCCATCCTCCAATGACTCCATTGAAGCGTGGTGAGATCCTTGCAGTTCCAATACCTAAAATATTTGTTGTATTAAAATCCATTCCAGTGTATAAATTGGAAAGCTTTATTCTGCAAGCTAGTTTTATTGATTTTTTTATTAGACTTACTGTCCCATATTTACAAAATTTTTGATCGAATCAAAATATCAAATCATGCACATGAAGTGGTAAACTTTGCAATCCATGCATCAGTCCGTGCTTGTGCATTATTATACATTATTCTACTTACCCATTCTGTTTCACATATCTATTTTAAAAGATCTAGAAGCATGCTAGGTTTAGTTAAATTTGCATGCAAAATGTAATCCGGTAAGAGGAACGACATGTCCTGGTGTCATGTTAGATATTATGACTGTTATGTTAGTATGTTTATGTATTGATAGTGACGTGCTATGTCTAAGAAAATGTCTTCAAATAGTCATCCCTAATGACAGAAGAGTCGATAAAAATCATTCCCTATTAATGTCGCAGAAATAGAAAAGAAACGTTCTAAGATTTACATAAAAAACAATCATCTATTACTGAAAGTCTTTACCTAAACATCAACAACCATCTGTAAACTTTAAATTGTACGATTAATACTTTCGAATGTACATCACATGATTCATTAACTATGAGCCTAAGGCCCTAAGTTACTTTGTTTACGACAATATTACCTAGAAAAACAGTTAATATTAATGTCTAAGTTTTAACAACAAACATTATATTATTATCCTATGATATCATGTTAACACCCAAACAAAGCTCTCAACATAAATTACAACATCGACTATCTATGACATAAGAAAATGCATCGATGTACTGTTTTACTAAAGGGGGATGCCCATTTAGCGGATACACATTTAAGACATCACATTTTCGACCAACATCACGGGGTATTTCTATACATTGTCCAATTTTCACTTTAATCTTTAATTATAACAATAATTTTGATCGTGAATGATATTGGTGGGAACATCGATTGCACTAGACAATGGCTATCATGGCTCTGGCTGATCAGGTTTACAACAGTAATGATCGAGTCAACATAATCACCGTTTCAGGTAACGTATTCACCTTTTTATTGTTCCTGTAACAAGAGAAAATAGTGATGAAAGTCTTGATTGTTTTACCGTTCCCGGTAAAAAATGGCCACGACCTCCATACATGGGTGTATTTACGACTTGTATAAGAATAATAATTTTAGCCTGTAAATGTCCCACTGCTGGGCAAAGGCCTCTTCTCATAGGTACAAAGAAGGAACGAGCATTGATCGCCACGCTTGCTTACTGCGGGTTGGCGATTTCTGACCATTAAGTCCAGGTTTTCTCACGATGTTTCCCTTCACCGTACGCCAGTGGCATGGCGTTTTATATTAAGTAAATATGACATTGAAAAAGTCATATTGGTATATGCCTGGGACTGAACCCGCCACCCGGTGCTTAACAAGTGGGCCTGTCACCTCCGGGCCACGACGACTCTTGTATAAGGATAGTATGGGTATATATAAACAGGTAAAGCTACAGCGCTCTCCTGTTTACTAATAATCACCAACTGCAATCACCAATCCATCTGTCAAGCAATATACCCAACGTTGGTTCATCATAGCGGTCCATGACTAATAGTGGCCATATACGGGTTTATATGATGATTATTACTTTATTTATTTTATGCCAAATGGCTCTCAAATGTTTCTGTTCAATACTGATATTTTAAATTAGATATCATCATCATCATTCAGCCGAAAAACGTCCACTGCTGGACATAGGCCTCTCCCAAGCATCACCCATCGACCGGTCCTGTGCTTCTCTCATCCAGCCGATTCAAGCGATCTTCACCATTTAATCGGTCCACCTTGTAGTAATTAGGTATGTCTTCGTTAAATGATAGTTAAAAAAATAGAGTTACTCACTTGAGCGATTTTCTGTTTCCGCGTCTCGCGAGGTTGGCTAGCAGATGCGGGTCGTCCGGGTGTCCATCAGCATGAACGGGCCCTTCGTGGCTGAGCGAGCCGGCCCGCGAGCCGGGGCCCAGCCCCGCCGCCACGTCCATCAAGCAGTTAAACAGTGACGCCTTCTACACACGCACCCCACATCACGCATCCCCCCCACACACGCACACTTGCGCATGCTCATGTCACACAGCGTCCAAGCGCATATGACTCATTGTCACTAACGGCTAAAGCCTACATGAGTTTGCGCAAACATCCCATACATCATGTCCATGCTGGAGTTCTCTTTAAATTGTGTTATGTGTGTATAGTTGTGTAAGAGATCCAACGAATGGACATAAAACCGAATTGAGAATGTATATTTTGTAGTGTAAGTAAGGAATTCGGCTACAGGTATCTGAGAAAACAACTATCACACGTTAGTTGTATCTTGTTAGAGTAAATTTTGTTCAGTTCATGTCGGTAGAACCATGAAAGAGCTGAAATTACAAAGCATCTTGTTTCGAAAAGGGTGCTAAAATATAAAATCATGTGCGACAAATTTGAAGCCAGAGGCAGAGGTTGAGAGTTCAATATTGCATTTATATCTTAAAAAATCAATACGGCTTTGACAAAGTATATTTTTTCTCCAGCATGCGCAGACTTGAGAATTATGATTGTTATTTGAATAAATTCTTATGCTATAAGTATAAAAATTAGAGGAGGCAAATAAGAGCGTAGGTAGCAAGAAAGCGTAATATTTTGACGTTTCTTATATCACCAGGCTTCTAAAATGGTAAAAATCGATTGAGCCAAAATGTAATTGAAAGTAAATTTTACGATATCAAAAGCGAAAGAATGAAATAAATATCTGTTGAACAGTTTTAAACATTTCACCATGCAGGCTACCTTAAAATTGAATAAAATAAAGGATCACAGTAATCTCAAATGCAAAGTGAATAGATCAAATATATCGTATAGGAAGTAGCAAGAGGCAAAGGGAACGATATGACACAAATTGGTAACACAAACAATTCTACAGTAGGATAAACTAGCTACGAGACACGGTATCAAACAATTATAACACGCACATTCTTTATACTACATACATATTTTGCAACTATAGGACAGGTAATTATGTTGTGGTTTACAAAGCCCTGACGTACACTTGATAGACAAAAATGTGCCAGACTTGCACAAGTTTGCAACTAATGCGTTATCAAGTGCGTCACTAATACTAATTCTAAATTCTTTAATTAATTTTAATTACTAAACTACATTTGTTTTATTTGTTATATTTATTTCTTGACCATCCATTTAGTCTATTGGCCATCGTGTATTATTTAATGTTTTTATTATCAAAAATAAATTTATTCAAACACAATGCGAGAAGAAATTTATGATAAAGAAAAATATCTAGAATAGTGCAAGAAAAAAGTATTCAAAGTTTCGTTCCGTAAAATATTTTAATACTACCGGCTGAATGGCCGTAGGGCTATTCTCGTTGAATGCCTGAAAAGTAAACCACCAATGAGTCGACTCGTTATGAGTCGATTTCAACTAAAGTGATTCTGTATTGTTGTACTCTTTGTTATACAGAGATTTTTTATAGGGAGCCAATCACAAGTTACATAATATACTTAACACAGGAACAAAAGGTTATCGATAGAATTGAAAAGATTTTTAATATGGTTCTGTAAATGTACACAACAATACAACCACAGGTAGACAACACAACCAACTCTATTGAACTAACTATAATGTTCCAAATTTTAATCTAATGTGGGGAATTATAGGGGGCCATCAACAAACACTACTTGTAAAAGTGTAGTATTACCTACCCACGTAAAAGTTACATTTGGCTCAAAGTGAACATAATATATACATACTGGCAATAGCCACACGAATTTACTCTGGCTTCATTTGGATCTACTAAAGTTACTATATTCATATGTTCATCAAAATTTCCATTATTATACATAAATACAAGTGTTGAAAACAAATTTACTCAGAGGTGCATTAAAATAGTTATTGTACTTACCGGTACACCGTTCTGCTTGAACCTGGTAGATCTCCAACTTTCGAGGATCAGAAGTCCAGCGTATATCTTCCCGACTGTCAGTTTACCAGCGTTGAGTACATCGTTTCGAGGCACCAGCAAGTCAAGCATCTTCTTCGCTTGTAATGGCCATATATGGGTTATCGTTTCCCTTAATTCCTCATCTGCTTGGTCCATTTCCTCGGCTAAAAAAGAATATTTGGTCCAATGTGATAGGTATAATTTTGAGGGTAGCATTTCGAACAGGAAAACCTAATGACGCTTTGGACCTGAGGACTTACACCTTAATTAATCCTACTAAACATCCGAAGTTTTCATTTACGTAAATAACTCATACTAAAACAGTTATAGCACTGGAAGATGGTTTCTCGAAGAGGTAGACAGAGAGGTTAAGCTCTAAGAAATGACAAAGATACAACCACGCTTGCAGAGAATCCAGGAATTTGCTTTAAAAAGACTGTTTTGTCCGGTTTAGGGATTAAATCCAGACTTTAAAGGCAAGGGTTTCAAGCAGTAAATTATTAGGAGTGATCCCACAGTAGATGCAAAATCAAAAATAATAAGGTAATACTTACGAGATCTCATTTTGATGTTTAAGTTTTCTCGTATTAAGGCAAATAGTGTTGTTGTAAAATTAACTTTCCCCTCATCGTCTAGCGGCATATTCATTCTAATAAGCTTCTTATATGCTAGTCTATTTGGACATTTATTACCAAACCCCAGAGGCGGATCCATATTCTTCAACATATCATACATTTCTGTATAATGAATCTTACCCCTGAAATGAAACAATAATGGTTAAATATTTACTTCAACAAAAGGTACACGACTAAACCACAAAACAGTTTATTGAGTAATAATATTCTCAAAAAGCTACTGACGTGGCGTTTGGGTCGTATTCTGCCCATATTCTAACAAATTCATCAAGATGATGTGCGCCGAGGATGGACGAGTCCCTCGTTAGGTAGTCAAAGTTATCCATAATAACGGCAACGAACAAATTCAACATCTGAAAGCAAGTAACGAGTTCAAAGATGTATAAAAACATAGATGAGTAGTCACCTCAACAATGGATGGTATACTTACAAGAAACGAACAGAAGAATATAAAAGATACGAAGTAGGCGTAGGCGAGCGTACTTCCACATTCTTCGTTGGAGGCCTTTCCTGCTGCTATGTCGCATTTGGCGGGTTTGCGGCAAGCCAACATTATGTTGGGCCACGACTCGCCCGTTGCGCATCTAAACATATAGTGGCTCACAGCGAACATGTCATATTGAATAATCAATATAAAATTCAAAAAATCTTATTAACGCAATGAAGAGAATACTATTTTGAATGCAGAAAGGAATAACATTTCCAGAATTAATATAGATTGATTTTGTATATCAATTTATGGAAAAATAAACATTCGGTTTGCAACTGATCTACAAGTTTCCACAACTAATGATAATGTGAATGATAAATAGTAACACCTGATAGTTGAAGTGCATGCATGAAACGTGCTTGATGATACACAAATGAAATCATTCTAAGATACTCCCATAACTCCATTGAAAAGCGTATTTGATATTCTACAGGTTGTTAACAATTTGACTAGATTGCTTTCGAGTTAAAACTGATTGGAGCAGTCTAAATGGTGTTTTGATAAATGTTTGTATATTCCTATTTTTACGTATGTTTACAGTATTCCCCAGCCTGGAGTAACTTGTATTCAATTGTTCCTTACCTGAATAGTAGCATGAGTGCTTGAATGAAGCTTCGAAAATTGTTGTGTCTGTTCATGTCAGACTCTGGTGTTAAGTCTATATTGCCAAACACCTGTGTCCAAGCAGATACAACACAGAAGGTCAGCTTTGTATGCAAATCATAACACGTAGCCCGAGTCCTATGCTCCCCACAAAAATAAACACTACCTAATGACGTATCTATCTATAACTAGCACTAGGGTTACCACAAAACGACCATATCAAACAAAGGTACCAAACTATCTAGAGATACAAACATAAGAAGCAGTCTCAAAGTTAAGGACACCAATTAGGATTATTGTCACCACTAAGGAACCGCTAAATCTACATTTTGATTTCATGAATATACATATTGATGATAGTAGTATTGCCAATGATAATGATAGTAAGTACATATGTAACACTGATAGTAGAGACAGATTTTCGGCAGTGGCCGCAAGACTGAGTAACAACTACGTCTTTTGTACTCTCACCGAAATAGTAGCAAGAGTGCCGCCACGAAAGATTGGAAGTTGTTATGCCTGTTGATGGCATCATCTGGATCATATTGTATGTTTCCGAAAACCTGTCATTAGAAACTTATCAATACTGTTTTTCGTTTTTTTTAATCCAATCTTATGATGTACTCACTACTCATAACTATTATGAGTCCGTCTAAGATGAATTTTATTAATTCATCTTAGAGGGGCTTATTATATTTTTGGATTTCTTAAAATTGGTCTACAAAACTAAATACGATTACATTTTGGAACAAATGGAATTAGGCGTAAGGTTGACAATACTTGGAAAATCTAGAAATATCATAATATTTATCTATTATTTATTACTAGGATATTAAATGGACTAATTTACACTAATCTTGACTATGCTTTTCTAAGAATATAAGAGGAATACTAACGAGTACCTAATACTGATATTTTAACTAGCCCCTCAAAACAATTCTATAGTACCAGGGGTGGATTTACGACAACGTTACAAAAGGACCAGAACTCACGATATTCCTATCGAGAGCCCATATCCTAGCCATTACGCTTATATTACTAAAACCTATGGTCATTAAACCCTAACTCTACTGACTATAATAACTAGGAAACTTTATTATAATAAAAACTAGTTTCACTAGTAAAAAGTTAATTAGGTATTAAATCAATAAAAACGCTATTTTTAAGTAAAATACAAAAATTACCCCCAAAAGTGCCTATCAAACATGTAATTACATTTTCTTTTATAGATTATCAATTATCATCATTAGTATTAAATTAATTTATTGGTATATTAAAGTAATATCAAGTTACAAAATGAATTGGGAATTTTAAGTGAGAAGGAACAGGAGGAATTACAACAGACCTGCATCCCGATGATGGCATAGATGAAGAATAGCATCGCGATGAGAAGGCACACGTAGGGTAAGGCTTTGAAACTCTGCACGAACGTCCAGAGGAGTATCCGAATGGTGTAACCCTGTCGGAGCAGCTTGATCAGTCGCGCGGCTCGAAACAGGCGAAGGAAACCGACGTTGAATGTGTTCTCCTGCGAAACATACACACGTTCATATCCATCCCTTTATTAAAATCTGCAAACACTTCATTCAGTTTAAATTCACACGTTCAAAATTCAAAGTTTTTGGAAATCATGTCTGGTAATTATTAAGCTGATGTTTCAGCCAGGCATACTCCAATAACTAGTATATCTTAATTTAAAACTAACGACAACGTTAAAATAAAACTAGACGATGAAATAAGATGTACTAGATAAAAACACGAAACGAAAGAAAACATATATATTTTGTTTAATGAAGAACATGAAAAATATCGTAAATGTAATGAATAAAAGTAATTATTGAATCAGCTACTTCTTTGTACAGTATTGAACAAAATTCAGTACTTCTTGTCACAATGTAAAAATATGAAAAATCTAGCAATATATATTAACGAGAAAAATTCAAATTTCTAGGGTTTTATGGTAAATTAACACACCAATTTATAATTGTCATAATATCTAAAACAACCCCAAAAACAATTGGTCCCTAGCAAACAACTGTACCTACGTTATAAACTACAAAACTTCTATACATCCTAATATTCTAAAAATATTCTCTAGCACTACTAATATTAGACCACTGTCCAATAGTATGTACACACTCTGTCTAAACCATTGACCAATCCGTTACAAAAATCTAAGATTCCTAGCAATCAAATAGTTGATATGTTACCTGCTGACAGGATATGTCAGCACAGTTTTCAGCAAGGTCGGTCTGTAATCAGGATAGATCCTTTATCTTCACTTTCATCAAAATCAAAAAAATAATCATAAAAATTGCCAGCAGCAAAGAAGGATCGAGTATAGGCATAAATGAAATTAGTATAATAAATGTAAGTAGAGAAGCTGAGAAAGATAAAGGTTAATTAGATGTTAATTATACTTACGCCAAACTCCATAATGAGGGCGTCAATAATACTTCCAATGACCGTTATGAAATCGAATGTATTCCAAGGGTCTTTGAAAAAATTCTGGAAACAGACCAATATGTTAGCAATGGTTCTGTAATAAATAATAAATCAAATAAGAAATTTTAGTTAACGAGTACAATGACATGGTTGGGAAAATTGTATACAAATGTACACTTTCTATTCAAAGACTGTTTTATTGTAGATCAAAGGACTTTATGAATAAGGAAAGGAATGAGGATATCTCTCTTGATTTTTTAAATCTATGCAAATACAATAAAAATATGTTATTCATAAATCTAAGAAAAGTTAATGCATTTAAAAACCTATGTCATATTAAAAAAGCGTAATCTCGTAAATTCTCTATAAAAATGAGTTCTAAATTGAAATATATTCAAGTCAATATTGAATATTAATAGCTAGGCTAAAATATTTATAAAATAATGATAGTGTATTGTGTTAGGCGCACACGATTAAATTATATTGCACATTCCACTTGCATTCGTATTATTTTAAATACATTTATAGCACAAACGTCATACAGTAATCCAATATGTTTCAATACATTATTAGCTCATTTTCACACCTACAATTACTGACTTTTGTCTTTACATACCCATGGCTTCTTGCATATTTTATAAAAATAAAGCTATCATGTTTTAATTAAATGCAAAGATAAATTTTAATTAATTACGTAATATAAAAATTCAGTGTGTCAAATTCTTACCGTGCACCCGAAGGCGATCAGCTTCAAAACGGTCTCGAGAAGGAAGAAGATCGTAAAGACGAGGTTCATGAATGTTAACATGTCCATGAGTAGTGGTGGAGCCTCGTGAAACTACCACAAAATCAATACCATTTTTTTAAACCTTAACTCAAAACATTATCGAATTAATGAAAGTTAAATGCAAGATCAATACGCTGTTTTTTTTTTTAAATATTCAATTATTTCATTTTGAAAAATGAACATTGATAAATTGTTCCAGCATTTAACTTTGTATGATTAAAAATATTTTTATCTAGCCGATATTATTATCTAGTAAAATAATGTTTTGTTATGTTAACATTTTTCATGTAGAAGTGAGTGTGTTAGTATTCGTGTTATGTTATTTTATTGTCGATGAGTACCATGTTATTGAGATGTATTTGCGAGACTTGTGGCGTAGGGTGCACGTGCGGCATGCTGTTCCGAATGTACAAACATGCGATTAGGTGTTTATGACGGACAACATTTATTACAGGAACATTATTGTATAAAAATATACTGACCTTTGAAACCGCAGATCTCCGCCAGATTTTAAACATCACAGTACTTACCTTCTGATAACACTCGGCAAGTATAGATTAGTTAAATTGGGAGAAAAACAACATTATAACGCGTGTATTCACATACAATAGTGCCACATGCAGCAGGAGAAGAAGCCATGCTTTACAATTATTGCAAATAAACCTTTACAATCATCATCGTCGTCAGAGAGAAACTAGTACTGGATACTTGGGAAGGGATAATAATTACACGGCTGGAAATAATCCCATACAGTCATGTAAATAGATAAAACAATCACGTTAATAGCAGAAAGAGTACATTTGTACCTATATCGTATTTTATTTATATTCCATTATGTACTTGTACTATGTGTCGGTCGATACTTTGTGTTTGTGTACTTACTTTGACACCATAAGCGATGATTTTCAACACCGTTTCCACAGAAAACATTCCAGTAAACCCCATATTCGAATACTTGAGGACATCCGCGTAGATGTCATTTTGATTATAGTACTGCCATTTTGTGATGAAGTGCCGGACGTTATGGATAAACCCATGGCAATGAAAATACATAATTGTTACTTTATAAATTAACTCATCCAAAACTAGAATTAGTATTTTAATGTGATGTACAAATTGATATTTGTATGGAATCAATGTAAGTTAGTTGGTAGATTAGTTATGTTACGGCTCTTGTAACGTTTAAAGGTAATACATATGATAGAAGGATAAATATATCACGGGAATTAGTGACAAGAGTTTGGTGAGGATATGTGCGAAGACCTTATTAAATAAGACTAACATAAATTAGACAGGGTCACAGTGAAATTAAAGCTAAAACAATTTTGTATAATATTATCTATAGGAAAGTATAAATATATATAAATATGAAAATAATATCAAACAAAATCGGGTTAAAGAAAAAAATAATAATGTAGTGTAATAATTTTGACCACGTAATATAACTTCAACTTCTTTTAAATTTTGTCTCAATTAGAAAAATGATCAATTTTGTCAATTTTCCAATAAATATACAAAGCAGCCCATAGCCACCAACAGATCACGCCTGGCAGTAGGCCATTCCACCAAGCATGCACAATATCCACATAAAGACAATTAGGAATAGGTCTTAAATAAGATCATGCAACACGAACAACATATATGGCCCATGCCACGTCCTATCTGTACCCAGAGAATTTTGTGCATTCACAAGCACGAATAACCAAATAAAATGTTTGGTGTATCTGTGCCATAAATGTGCTGGAAGGACAGGTATATCGTGCAGTAAACACCGATACATACATATTTAATTAATAGCAAGCGAGGAGTAACGAAAGGATTATTCAACGAAACACAGGAGAAAATAAAATAATAATTTTGGCGGTAGGTACACTTGACGGGATAGGCTCGGTAATAATTTTAAATACGGCGCATTCCGATGCAGTGTATACTGACGCCGAATAAGTACAGTGATATCGTAAACACTTTGTATGTTGTGTGTATGTGTGTGTTGTGAATTTTGAAAAACCTATACTAGTAGGCAGTACTAATGTTGTGCCAATGTTGATATCATGACGTCATCCAGGTAAAGTTATGATTGTTTTTAACATTTAAAACAGAGACATTTCACAACTAACAAATTAATTTGACTAGGAGGATCTATCAGGTGCCAACAAATATTAGACGTATATACGATTAGGGTTATGTCTTAATATATATTTTGCCAAACTAGAGAGCTTATGACTTACATTTGATGAGCTCTCTAGAATGGTACTGTGCAGGCTTCAGTGAAGTCAAGGACTGGTTGCTAATCTAGATCGTCACTTTCAGTGCCTTGTGAGACAGGCTAGGTTCTTCAGCAACTACCTTAAATAAGTGATCATTTTCTACGTTTCACATTTAGTGCTTTTTTTTGTCACGTATGTAGTTTGTTTGATCACTTTTGAAAGAAGTGTTTGTACTTATATTATAAAGATATTTATTATATTTTAGACTAATATAGGGCAATCTTATATTAATTATTCTAGAACACTCAGAAGCGTCGGTGATACATACCTTCATCATGAGCAACAATGTGTTGAGGACGATGAGGGTCATGATGAAGTACTCGAAAGGCGTAGAGACGACTATTCTCCACACTTTGTACTTAAAACTCGCCCTTTTGCTTGGCATATACCTCTCGAGAGGTCGCGCTTCTATCGTGAAGTCTATACACGATTTCTGCGAACAAACATTTCGATTTGTTTACAAAGTATTTTAAGATCAATAGATCGTAAAAGCTCTCATGTCAATTTTATCTGTCTTGTAAGCTATCGCTATTTCATCGGTGGAATATTCAATAATAGTACCAAATTAGATGTTACACACATAAGTATATTGATCAGCTACAGAAGTCATGATTATAGAGATGAACTCACCTGATTCTTATCAATTTCACCATCCTGCAACTCAGCTTCTCCCTGCTCTTGAAATGTGATAATTATCAGAGCTACGAATATGTTAACAAAGAAGAAAGGAAACACCACAAAGTAAACGATATAAAATATGGACATTTCTATTCGAAAATTTTGTATGGGTCCCCTGTCTTCGTAGGTGGCGGCCATTGAATTTTGTAATACTCTGTAAACAAAAAATTATGTTAGTATTATGGTATCTAATAAGACAAATGTGGAATTAGAACTAAACAGACAACATCTAGTTAGAATCAGAATATTAGTATTTTTAATCTTATCAATCAATCAGTCACAACTTTTATGAGAAATTCTTGTCTTTTTAGAAGATCATTCAATTGGACTGACAAATATTTCCTACTATTTATTAATATTCACTACATCTACATCATCAACACCTTACATTTAATGAGTTTATTGGGGGTAGTGTTTTATTTCAAAAATATATGATATTAAGTTTTTTGTATTATAATTTGTTAAATTCGGAAATCTAACAAGGATCCAAGGATTAAGACTGTATTATAACAACTAATAGCAAGTAGGGTGTGTTTTTTGTTGGAGGTTCTAATTAAATAAGTGAATATTTCACCAATTCAAAAAGTATCAATAGGTTCTTCTAACAAGACAAAGTCTGAAGAGTGAGAACTCACTGTGGCCACCCCTCCCCGGTCTGCACCGCGAACAGCGTAAGCATGGCCACGGCGACGTTGTCGTAATGGAAGGATTGCGTCGTCCACGTGCGCTGGTTAACTTTCGGCAGTAAGCTGTTTGACTCGTACACGAAATACGACCCTCTGTACACACGATAAGATTGCGATTAGATTTTTTTATAGCAGCATTGTCAGCTAAGTTAGAAGTGTACAGTACTACGACATAAGTTATGCGCCTCGGCAATCTTCGTGTTTACTAAGTTGTACAAATGATGCGACATTAATACGTCTTTCTAGGAATCTTAGGGTGAGTCACTAAAGTCATCCGGAATTAATGCAAAGAGAATGAAGCCGAAGTTATACACTTAATATTATAAAGACGCACAAAGAAAGGTTGGCGGGACTAACAGAAACTCTACTAACAGCCGATATTAATAACCGATCTCAATACAAAATCTCTGGATTGATCTAGGTTTTTGACATTAGTTGTATTGAATTTCTGTCAAAAATCTAGATCAATCCAGAGATTTTGGATTGATATCGGTTATTAATATCGGCCGTAAGAAATGTTGAGCGGTCGCAATCGCACCGAAGTCTCACCGTTAATTCAGACAGTTTTCGTTTACAAAAAGAGTCAAAATGTTTGACAACAAAAATAAAACCAAACATTTTGTAACACTGATGGTTGTGGATCGTTCGCAGGTTGGCAACAAGATTGTAAGTAGAATTAGTCCCCATGTCGCATAAATTCGGAAACCTGAAGAATACCGAGACGCATAATTACTTGTTTTATTGTTTACAAATAGAAACATAATTGACACATATTTCCTGTTGCAGGACAACTAAAATATTACAAGGCATGGAAGTTAAGGGATGCACTACCACATCTAGAAACACGTTGTTTAAGAAAAATAGTTTTTAAGTCTTTTGCCAACTCTATTCATTGGCAGACAAATGACAAGGACACATAATAATTTAATCAGTGTTTTAAAATGTCAATCTTTTATAAGCAAGAGGATTAATGTTTTCTAATAATCACATTAATGTTGAGATAGGTTTGTTAGTTAATTAAGCACTAATACAGGATACAGCTTCTACAGTGTTCCTAGTTAGATCTGAAACAGTTTGACCCTTTCAATGTATACGATATTAATTGTTTTTTTTATATCTGTATTTTCCAACTCATATTGTTTATTTTTTAAAGTTACTTATATGGGTTCACAATAACTGTAGAAGCGTTACATGGAATTATTTGATGTAACATTCTTAATAGATCTTGAAGATACAATGAAATACATAAAAGTTAATATAAAAATAAGTAAATAGTAAAAACTCAATACTCACTGGCAGTCTTCAAAAGTATTCTTACTGATATCGTTGCAGTGAAAAAATTTACCATTAAAAAGTTGAACTGCAATTACAGCGAATATGAATTGAAACAATATGTACACAATGAGAATGTTAATGACGTTTTTCAAAGAGTTCACAACACAGTCAAACACTGCTTTTAACTTTGGAACTCGTTTTATAGTTTTCAATGGTCTGAGCACTCGTAACACTCTTAACGATTTTATTGTGGACAGGTTCTGCCCCGCCCCCTTTTTCACGCCTCTGTAACAAGGAAACTCTAATTAGTCATAATTATGGCAAAGTTATGAAGGGTAGTTAAACTAATGCACCAGTATTTGTCACCTTAAGCCGTGTACGCACGAACGAACACGAACATCGAACACGATTCACTATGAACGTGCTCGCCGAACACATTGTTTGGCAATGGTACGCACATGCAAACAACATGTTCGATAGTCGTGTTCGTGATGTTCATGTTCGTTCGTGCGTACACGGCTATAGAGCAACATGACTACCGACGACTGGTGGCCGTTGCTCTAAGTATGACAATAATTTAAAAGGTAGCAAAACATGTATATTTACGTTAGCTATCTCCAGCAAAGGTATATCACTGAAGTAACAAGTCTTGTATCAAACGTAACCGATATCAAATCTGTAGCTCATGAAGGCCTATATAATGATTAAGGCATCCATGATACTACATAAGTTACGTAAGTATAATAAGTTCAAATGGAATACTAAGCTAAGATGGATGGTACACAAGTCATCGAAGTAAAAAATATTGTTACAAACGAACCTAATCCCAAATCAGAGACTAATGAATTAGCTTTTAACGGTGCTAGTGTCCTTGATATTCTAAAGCTTACACAGGTTCATAAATACGAGTATATCGTCAAAGTACATAATGTTTGAAACATACCCGATCTCAAATCCGAAGCTGACAAGGGCGCATATAACGACGGCGGCATCCATGATGTTCCACAGGTCGCGTAAGTACGCGCCCGGGTGGAACAGGATGCCGAGGTCCACTATCTTCAGCAACATCTCCACGGTAAATACGCCCGTGAACGCGTAATCGAAGTAGTTCAGGATTTTGTTCCTGTGTGATGAAATGGTGTCAAGTAAAATCAAGTGTTGTAGCTGCAGCAGTATGAGAATCGGGGTATAAATATGTTCCAAAAGAACTTATTAGCTATTTGGCAAGTATTAAAGTATTTAGAGAGTTTGATATCATTCACAGTTCTTCTATACTTCATATCTATAATATTTAGTATAAAAAAGGATGACCACATGAATGTTACAATAAGTAAATAATATAAGTTCAAATTTAAGTCCAAGTATTACTGAGGTAGGGACAAAGTTTATTTGTACGATAAATAAGTGAAGAAATGACAAAGTGGACTTACCTGTCACTCTCTTCCACTACGGGGTCTTCAGCCGCTAAAGCCGCAGAACTCATACATATAACTACCATGATAAAAAAATCAAAATATCTTAAATTTACAACCCAGTGTGCGCCTCGCCTAATTCTGTAACAAAAATATAACACAAATCTTTAACAAGAAGTTTAATCCAAAAACAGTTGTTGTCTATTCACTCCTAATTTATTTATCTTTATTATAGTTTTTGCTGCCTCGAGCACTTGAATTTGACATTGAGAAGTGTAAAACTCTCTGTTAACTATTAAGTCATAAGTAAATTAGGTGTATGCAAAAGAATGCTTATTTATATAGGGCCAACTTACGGATTAGTAGGTGACAAAATAAACATGGACGAATATGGCAGCATTGGTTTTGGTCCATCTGGTACCTCATCTTCATCATCTTTTTTGGCCTCTTCTTTCTTTTTGTTCTGAAAATGTACAAATTCATAATAGTATTTGTTCTCTATATTATGCTCATCTACATTGTTTAGACTACCCACTAGTGTTTTTTTTTTTATTCTGGCGCTATATGAATTCTTTTAAAATGTTTTATTAAACTACACTAAATTCATTTACTTTTTATGATGATGTTTTTGTAGCAAGTGAATTCTATTATGATTTATTCAATAAAAGTACATACCAATATGAAATAATAACTTATTACTAGAAGTTTCACATTTAGATTTAAAGTAAAGACTATCACAAAAGCCATTACTGATGAATGTCGTGTTAAAACATGCGTTTCAAATTAATGTTGTTAGTAAACATAAACATTTTACTACGTGAAAAAAAGAAATGATACCAAAGCTAGAAGAAGGAAATTATGTTTTGAAATTAATGAATTAGTATGTGTTTTTGATGAACCAAGTAGCCACCTAATTGAAGTTAACGTAAAAAGTCAAGTTAATGTTGACATCCATTAGCCATCTATAGATAAAGATTAAAGATTTTATAAAAACACCTATCATGACATTCTGCCCACAAAAGCGACATCGACCCGTCTAGTGTACTTAAAATATTGTTGATACCGAAGTCATGAACGAACACACATAGGAAATAACAACACATCAGACAGCGTGCAATGTCATGCAGTGTTAAGGAAAGCTGCAGAATGAGACCGTGAAAGAATTCAATGAGAACAGTGAGTTTAAAAAATCAACAATATTTTAAGTCGTCGACACCAATACAATTTAAAGCATAGCTTTGCCAATGCCGAGCTCATTTTACCTTCCTACTCGTCGGCGAAGAGGGACTTAGGTCTACTCCCGTTGGAGAGCCGTCCACCGCGTGTAATGCACCCATCTCTTTCTCCAATTCCTAATTATCCGGAATAATGTATGAAATATGTACAAATTTCGTTCCAATCAACAGCTTAAACCAATTAGTACAACCGCTTGAAAGTATAATGCTTGTGGAAGAGTGGTTGAACATGCTATGGCTTTGAAATTGTGATACTATCAACTAAACTCCAAAGCTTCAGAGGATGAATTCTAGGTACTATGAACAAATAGCTTGTGACTTACTTGGAGCTGTTTTTCCTTGTCTTCCTCGACTTGTTCCTCTTCTGCCGCTGTCAATTCCTGTAAATACAGATTTGCAACATTTACACGAAAAGCGGCGTCAGATTTACAAGAGCGCGATGACGTCAACATACATCAAATTGCAATCGTCTCGTCTGTGTACACACATTTAGTATATTTTGCGTTAGTTGATCTTAAAAGAACAAAAATAAGACATATGAATGAACTATAAGATATAATTCAATTTGATACTTGACCAATATTGGATAAGACCAAGTAACGCAAAACAAAACAGTGACAATAAAACGCACCTGGGCATTAGCCAAGTTGTCGACAGCGATGGCAAGGAACACGTTTAGCAGTGTGTAGTTGCCAAACAACACGAGGATGACAAAGTACAGCGAGTAGATCATGCCCCTCTGAATGCCGCCCTGCGACTGGATGCCATCATACATCACTTCGTTCCAATCTTCACCTGTTAGGATCTGGAATGAAAAAGAACAAACATAAAATATTCAAGTCTTGGTTTGAAGAGGTGATACAAAAAAATCAAAATTCAATTAGTTTGGGTAACCAAAAAGTATTTCTATAAAATTTGAAATATTCGTTTCAACTTTATTGAAACACCTGTTTAGGGTATTAGACTAATCACATGCTAAGAATGTGTCTGCAAAATGATCCATAGCTGCAAATGCCGCAAAAACACTGTATATTAGAACAATTGCATTATCTTACGTGATCCTTTGCTGCAAGTTACAAAACTTTAAACCCATAGTTAAAAATCAATAATGTTTATAATTACCTGGAAGACAGTAAGCAACGCGATAGGAAAGGTGTTAAAGTTGGTCGGCGGCGTGCCATCCTCGAAGTTAAACTGTCCTCCGAATAGCTGCATGCCGAGCAGTGCGAATATGAGGATGAACAGGAAGAGGAGGAACAACAGCGAGATGATGGATCTCATAGAGTTGAGGAGAGATATCACCAGGTTCCGAAGTGATGACCAGTACTTGGTGACCTGGAATGTAAAGTTATATTTATAAGTAAACATAATTTTTTATGGCTCCATGTACTTGTCTGGCGTCTGGGTATTTATCATGTAAATATTTGTGTACCCATGTAACTGGAGAAGTTCTAGTGCAGAGCAGTTTAAAAAACATAAAGATCATTTTAGTAATGACTTGTACAATATGTGAAAGTCACATTTGTTCAAAAGTTAGCTTTACGAAGTAATTCATTCAATAAACACTTAAAATATTATTATGCAAGTAGACGTCAATTGTTAACAACTGCTTCTTCTAGCGCTAGTTTCTGTAATTGCACAAGAAAACACAAGTGCTAACACGGTAAACATACAATTTAATCATGGACATAGTAAATATGCAACTTTACCTTAAATATCCTCAGCAGTCTTAGAGCTCTCAGGACAGATAGACCGAAGGAGCCTCCCTTGACCTCAGACCAGACGACCTCAAAGATGGAGCCGGAGATGACCACACAGTCGAACCGATTAAACGACGACTCGAAGTAGATCCGCGGCCCCAGCGCGTACATCTTCACCCACATCTCCATCATGAACAACCCCAGGAACACAAATTCGGCGTAGTCTGTGAACAAAAACATTGTTATTTATTTAAAAAAATAAAGGGTTGAGAAACAGCAATTTATCGACGGTCTTGCTGATGCAGGTTTAGAATAATATTTAACTTATGAACTTACATAAAAACGAAGTCAACCACTTAGGTTGTCTATAATGCTCTACAGCGACGCATATCGTGTTGAAGAGCACCAAGACAATGACGAACCAGTAGAACCACTGGGTCTTCACAGTGTGCCTGATCCAGAACCGAAACCTCTTCTCAGCACGCCAGAAGTCTGCAAACCTCCCGGCCGCGCGAGCTTTGCTTTTCAGAAAACCTGTTGTGATTGAAAACTCTTTAGTATAAACTTTATGTCGAACTTACCGATGATCTTGCAATTGATTGAAGACACTCTAAACTGCACATTATTGACAAAAATATCCTATTTGCTTCATTATTAAGTATCGCGTCTATTAACATTACAAGTATTTATTATTACACAATTACATAAGCCAACGCTTCTGGTTCCCTATAAAACTTGGATACTTTATTATAAATACTTACATCGCGTGTAAATTAAGTCGTGTTCGTTACTGAATATCGGCAATTTAAAGGGTCTAATGTTTATTGCATGATCAACGGCATTTGCATTTAACTAAAGGAGTCGGGTTTAACATTCAGCTAATTGTTTATTAACTCTAGCGTTTACGCACGTAAAGTTAGCAGTCCTTTGTATACCATGTCGCAGTGATTTGCGACATAAATGCTCTTGTGGTTCTTTAGGCTGGTTATTGACCGTTAAGTTTTATAACACGCAGTAATTGGACAGTATGGAAACGGCATCGAAATTCAATCGGGGTCGCAATCCGATACTTCGCTCGTATAAATCACTAATAAACCTCTTCTGGGATAACCGTCACGTTATCTTCAGAAAAATATGTTACGTTTATGGTAACTTTTGGTGAAGCTCACGATGTACCAAGCTTGGGGGTGGGTAATGGATATAGCGGATCTGGAGGTAGAACAGAAGCAAAGGATAACATAGAAGGTATTCCGACGTCTGTACGTTTACAAGATGACTTCAAATAACGTAATACAATTGGTATTACAATTTTTGTTCAACATTTTTTGCAAGATACACGTACAAACGTTTTAATATTTGGATAAGATATAGGTAGGGTAACTATTCCTAAATCTATGACTAGTCTATTTTGACTACTGTAGATGAAAAGGAATATTCTACCAGCATCACGTTTGATCCCATACCTTGCTTTTTCTTTGTAACTGTAAACAACCAACACACAAATAGAGTACGAATACGCAATGATAATGGATGAAAATGAAATAAAATAGTTCTCGATAAATGTCATGCAACATTCATGAATGTACAATATAGGTAATTACATGAAAACAATAGGATAATATTTTAATGATTACAAATGTGACTAATGTATCTGAAAATTCAAAGATAAACCTAACTAACCTAACCAGACTGTACAATAGTATTAAAGACGAGATAGTAAACAATCGTAAAGAAAATGAAAACATGCTTCTAAAAATTGCTTCCTGCTCAAGTAGTGAAAACAAATCTGTGGTTTTATTAGAAAATCGGATAATTTCTTCATTTATGGTAGTTATACACACAATACGACACACAGATTACGGAATATAAAACATTCAGGTAATAGAAGATGATACTGACCGTCGTCTCCGCAGTCTTCATCTTGTTCTTCCTCTTCCGTGTCTGTGCTTTTACTTTTGCCAAGGTTTTTTAATTTCTTTTTGGCCGCTGCTCTTCTCCGTGCTAGCAACGAGGAGAAAAAATATTATACCTTACTAAAGAACTCAAATGGTTTCATCAGAAATTACCTCATCTATTAAATTAGCAATTAATCATAATATATCTTTAAAAAGATTTATGGCCTGTGGTCTTATTAGATTTTGTGACTTCTTGTAGGAAAAAATAATATATGACTTTGTCAACTGCTTACCTTCTATTATGTGCATTTTTTCTTCTTCTGTTGTTCTTTCTTCTGCTAATATAACTTCCTCTGTAAACAATATTAGTGTATTAGCATCTATTTCGTAGTTTTCACTGTAGTATGATGTAGTGTGTAGTGGACTTGCGTTGGTGTCAAGCAAAAACATAGATATGTTAATTTTTTTTTATAATACTATCTGTTTCAAAATTAGAGCGAGGGGTAAATTTTACAGGAGCGGCACCAAGATATTATCAATTAGAACTTTTTCGTTGTTTTGTGTTTTCGTTTAGTGCTTTGGCATTCATTGTAACTCCGTTCTGATTTTGTCTGTCTTCATAAGTGTTTCGTTGTCTAGTACGTGTGTATGTAACATACTCACCGGCTTTACAAATCCACTCAACGTAACCATTGAGTTCTCTCTCGAGTTGCTGCTGTCTTCTTAACTTAAGAAATTCTTGTCTATTTTCTACTTTCTCTCTTTCTTTAGCGAACTCACTGCAAACATAATGTTACGCGTAATGATCTACTTACTCTAGCATTGATGATAGAATAAATGGGTTATCATATAGGTACAATAGCTGCTAAAACATGAATCCTACAGTTATATTTCCCAAAGTAGTCGTTCGTGGGTTATGAAACAGTCTTACGTACAACAATAAAAATTGTTGGAGTGCTTTAATTAACATTATGCATAAAAACTTCTCTACTTAGCATTAGCATGTATCAATTAAATTAAACACGTGAAAAATACAGAACTCTTGTATAATAGCAAAAACAACTAGCATACATAAGGATTGAGCATATCATCTAAAATTATTAACTCCTAACGTATCTAAAGGAAATATTTGGCCCAATTCAATATTTTGAACCAAATCTTTTATTAAATGGTCTCCCTTCTCTAGCAGTACCTACTTGAGCACACAATATCAACATTCAAAAGACCTGCTTCGGTAATCCAATTAAGATACGCATTGAAGTCTGCGTTGAACATTTGCCGAGCTCTTTCTTTAACAAACTGAGCTCTTCTTTCAACGCGCCCTCTTTCGTTAGAGAATTCTCTGGATAGCAAATGTGATGAAGAAAATGTAAAACAAAATATAAATAAATTAAAAATGTATGCAATAGTTGTGAATATATCAAAGTATGTTGACTTACCCGCTAAGAACACCGAGAACTAAGTTGAGCATAAAGAATGAACCCAATACTATGAGAGGCACAAAGTAAATCCAGTTGAACGCACTACCTAGCGCGTCATTCGTCTGCAACAAACAATGCTCACGTTAGATTTCTTAATTTAGGCGAATCAATACAAGGAGTTATCTTAAAGAGAATATTTTTGTATAATTATGTAGGACAGTGTACCTAATAGAAGATACGACGTTAATTTAACTGTTTATCCGGTTGAAGAGGATTTTGAACATAACATTGCGCTACAAGATAGTTACACGACAATAACGAGGCCTGCAAGTTCATAGCAAAGAACCGATTTTTTTCCATGATGGAAGTGGAGTTAATTTAATTTAAGATACCTCTAGATGTAGACTCGTCATAAAAGCCGGTGTACGAGTAAGAGAACAAGAAGCATATCAAGACCCTTACCCAATAGAGGATGGCAGTCCAGCCCTCCATGGTGATGCACTGGAAGACGGTGAGCATGGCGAAGCCGATGTTGTCGAAGGACGTGATGCCCCTGTTCGGCCCCTCCCACTTCTCTAAGCACGTGCTCTTCTCGTACTCACACACGTTCGCGCCAAATGGCGCTAGGCTTGAGTTGTCCGCATTACACGGTGTCGCACTATCTCCATCATTTACTATTTCACCTGTAAAAATTCAAAATATTTTAGTGATCTCAAAATTATCTTGATCTTTCAGAATATTTATTATAATGCTAACCACTGTAGCGCTAAGAAGTTTTGACTACTTCTGATGATTATTCACAGAGTTATTTGCTGAGTAGGTAGTTTATTTAACTAAATGCAGTATTGCTGCCAGAAGAAGAATACAATTAATAATTTTATCATAAATTATGGAAACCGTGAATCCTATTGAAAATTATTTTCTGAAGTGGGCTGAAGCGATACTCAAATTGTTGAAAGTTTGACTGTTACCCACGCTAAGGAGGTTATCATGGATTTTAGATTAAAAAATATCTGTAGCTTTATTATATTCATTTGCTAATTATTTGATAAAATCTCTGATAAAATCAAACGACTAAGTCAAATACGGTCTTAAAATGCAACGTAAAGACTTAGTTTCCGAAGGCAGTCGTAATTAACTTTTATGACCAATAATTAAAACGTTGGAAACTTTTCGAACTCCACCTACTTATTACATTTTGAAGTTTACCCGTTAATTTAAAACACATGCAATGGTGTCGCCTGTTCGTGAGTTTGTAACTGCATGTTACTGTCGTACAAACTTAAACTGGGTTGCTATTATTTACGGCAGGTATGTATTTACCGATATTAAGTTTAGAATCAATGTAGCGATTGTAGTTTGAATATTTGATGTATTGTTTTATTATTTTGTGCATCGGCTATAGTTTATTTAAGTTCGATATTAGTTAAGCAAGTAAGTTTTACTAAGAAAAGAACATTTAACAGTAAGATATACTTGTACCTACTTTCCTTTACGTGATGTTAGTTTGAATATATTTTAAAAGTTGTCCTATTGTGGAGTGTTCAAGTTTTCCAAAATTTACTATCTCATTATACAAAAAAATAATTATATTTTTTTTCAACACTAGGTACAGCTCGTTGGCAAAACTATTTAGTTTCCCTAGTTACGTGGCGTGGTAACAATTCAGAATTTCAAGATGCACACAGACTATACAATATTAGGAGTTACCGGCCACGCCAATAACTTATGTCTTAGAAATATATCGTCAACGAGCCGACATAATTGTAGCTCTGTGAAAATATAATTTTACGAGGATGCCATAGAAAAAGTACTTATATAAATAGGTATGTAGGTACTTACTAATATCTTCTAAATTATAACAAGTCTTATGCAGCGCCCCTGAGTAAAACTCGAGGCCGATGATAGCGAAGATGACTATCGCGAAAAGCACCAAGAGGCCAATCTGCAGCAGCGGCGCCATCGCCTTTATGATGGACTTCAATACGACTTGCAGACCTACACGGAAATGGTATTTATTTGTATTAAGCAATAAAGCTCATTATTGCGTAGCTTGCCCTGTAACTTATAAACTGTTTTCAAAATGGTGATTGATTTCGTGTATTTTCATTTTAATAAGCCGGCTCATGCATTGCTTTAAAAATTGAGGAATTAGGAATATCAATTCCTTGTATCGCCAATTGCTCATTTGGGAATAGTGTTTTTTTTCTCAAAACAAAAGAAGCTTGAATGTCACATAGAAACAAGTTAGGCACTCGTATTGTGTGCGCTATATTTAGCAATCAAATGATAACTCTTCCAATTTGCTCTGGAGGGTAACAGCTGTTGTGGTTTAAGCAGGTATAGGAAAAGGTCAGTATTCATAAAATTTTATAAAGTACTAGGCGAAAACGGCAAAAATAATAAAAAACTTTACGTTAACATGTTTATAAATTACAGGGCAAATGTTAACGTTCTTAAAATGAAATTTTGAAGAAGAGGTCTCGATAGAATTTTGAATTGATATCTTTGATACCATAAATTAGATAAAAATAAATATAATTACCAAATATGTCGTTTATTTCTCGACGTTAGTTGCTAATTTTATCGATGAAAACATTAGAGGAAAGTTTTAATAAAGAGTAGTACAACAAGAAACAGATTTTCTGACTAAGTAATATCTAGAGATGAAAATCAATAACTATTATTGAAAAAGACATCGTAACAATGGTAACACAATATAAAATCAAAAAGTTATCGTGCACAATGGTATAGTATGTACTGTTGCATAACTTTAATAAAATGGCGCCAATGTTTCTTTTTTTAATTCTGTTTGACCAGTTATATTTTCATACAGCCTAAAATAAAAACTTTGTCAACAAACTTTTTCGTGTATTTTTTAAATTAATGTTCTTTTTTCTATTCGGCCAGAGTTTTTTTTTTCTACAAATAGAATTATGCAACAGTGATACTAGTGGAACTACAATACGATTAACTAATCTATGAATGTTCTAGAACTCACTAGGAACGCCCGATACTAATTTAAGGGGCCTCAGCACCCTAATGGCACGCAAGGTCCTGAAGTCGACGTCGGCTGGCGCGATCGGCAGCTGCGTGATGATACTGCCAAACACATATCACTCGATACTATAGCTTGAACTAGCAACTAGCTGAGTAATAAATTGCTACTGAAGACTGTGCTTTTGAATAAACAAACCATAGATATTTTTTTTTTACTAAAATAATCATTACTCGTCAAAATCAAATATGGGTCACCGTGATAATTGCTAGTTAAAAAAAGAAATATAAAATGTTGTGCTTGATTTATTTGGATTTATTAGAGAGTAGAAACATTTATTTGACATCATGGTAATTGTTGACTTTTTACCCAACTTTTAACCTGAGTTGGATGTAACTAAAACAATATTGTTTACAACAAAGCATTTAGCAAGCCTTTGTCAACCGTAATCTGGTATTACGGTTTTGATCTTCCTATATTTTTATTTTTACGATTCAATACTTAGGTAGTACTGATTTTAGCATCTGATGGTCATGGAAATCGAAATGTGAGAAGGCGCAATGCTACGAAAAAAAAAACTTGTAAATGTCTGTTGCTTTGAGGCTTGTGTTATCAAATCGAGCCAATAGGAATGCTAACAAAACACTGACAGTGTACAATTTGTACTGCAATCACCCTATACCAGCGCTAAATTCAACTATTGTACAGAGGCGGACTTTTCATAAGACCAACTAGACTGGAGTTAACATGTGTCCTCCCTAAGGTCACATGTTAGGGGCGGCCAATCGCAGAAATAAATATCTTAGTTCACTAATTAAACTGGGAAGGGGACGACTGGGACTACATATGCTAGGGTGGTGAAGATTCCACCTCTGCTATCGTAACAGACGAAGACACGCTCGGGAGTTTAAAGCATTAGGAAGCGGTGAAAGGGCGAATACGGCTGCTGACTTTTGTCATTTAAAAATTACTTAACTATTTTAGTTCAATTTGAATTAATAAAGGTTCTGTCTTTTTTAAATGAGGTTGATTGCAAGCTACAGGAAAATATTCGTCTTCTTCTCTCGTATTGGCACGAGCTAGACGAAAATAGTTCATGCCGTGGTGAAAAGATTAGCCAGTCATCAAGGTTGGTAGTGGGGAATACCCAGGGTGTGCGTACTGCGCAGGGACGTACTTTCGTATCGTCACAAATGAAACAAAATACTTAATAGATTACAAATGTACGAGTTCCCTTCAGTTGGGATTTAAAGTAAAACTTCTAGATAAAAAGTCTAAGTAACCAATTAACAAGATATCTAATTATGTTTCAACCCTTTAATAAATTAAGCATAACATTTTAAATACCTTGAAACAATGTTTCCTAGCAACAACCACGACGGCCCTTTAATTAAGAATAAATTGCACATTAATTGTGTAACACACTTACAATCTGAATCGTACTAAGTGTAATTTTTCTTAGTTTCAATATAGCTTTGCCGAGGCGTTAATATCATTGACATAGTATTTGCGAAAAGGTAAAACACAATGTGTCGCTTAAATATTACGCCAATGGATAAATACTTGGGCAAAAGTTATATTTACTCTTTAAATTACACTCAGTACGATTCAGATTGCGAGTGTGATTCGTAATTACCCGCTGGTATCCATGACGCGTCGAATGAAAACAAAAATTTTATTATGACTTCTATGTTTGTAAATGTACTGTAATAATTAATTAAGAAAAAGGTTGGTGACAAAGCACAGCCTTAATTGTATGTAAAAAATAACTACAATCTAAATATCGTGTATCTAATTAGTTAGATTGTTATATGCTATGTAATCATGTTAATTTTACGCATTTTAATCTAAATACACCATATTTATTCACACCTAAAACCATTTCTTTATCTAATTTCTTACGTATTAGCTTTTATATTTGATGTAAACCTACACAATACACAAAATGTATAGCAAATCTTTACTATTATGCAACACGTAGCTTTAAAACATTAAACATTTTCAATAAATCACATATTAATTAAAATTCACACATTTTCTAATCTATGTTAAGTATGTCAATAAACATGTCGAAAATACGATGCTACGTATTTTTTACTAATAATATTAAAAATTCTATTTTCCATAACTAGCTGTAGTTCTACATTCAAAAAAGTTTCAAAATTCGAAAACATCTAGCGAGTAACGTCTATAACAAATAAGGTAGAGGTATTATGTGAACTTTTCGCCAATTACTGTGAATTACTTGGTATCCGCGAGACGAGCTTGAGCGGTCGGAGCACTCTGAACGAGCGCAGCATCCGCAGGTCAACGTCCACGTTGTATTCGGCGAATATCGTCATCGACCTAGTTTTTGTTATCGAATATTCAATAATGTCAAGCCTTCTTTGTGTTTGACAAAACCTAGTGTCCTACGTTTTGGAATATCAACCAATTGTGTGGCCTAATAGTTTGTAAATGTTAATTTGTACAATTTAGATTACATGGTTCACTTTAAGCCTCCTCGATGCTAAACTTTTTGCATGACAAAATAAAAAGTTGTTTATGAGAACGAGCAATCGAGGATACTTTTTCTTAGTGAATTATTATGTAAGTGATGTAATAAAAGTCATGTAAAGAAAACCAGAACAATTTATACAAAACAAAACAGATATTTCTTTACATAACTTCATTGATACGTCTTAATGATTAATTAACTCTAATCATTATGAAAGTATTGAAATGTCACTCACCCAGTTACTACTACGAAAAAATCCATGATGTTCCAAACGTTCCTAAGATACGATCCCCTGTGTAAAACGAAACCTAAGGCTAAGATTTTTAACGAGGCTTCTACACAAAATATTCCTAAAAAGTACGCCTCGGTCTTTTCCTGTAACAATGAAAAAAGTGTTCAGAATAACATTCTAAAAAAAATACAGTAAAATATAGTTTCGTTGGAAGTAACATCACGTCTGTAGTCCCCGAAGGGTTAGGCAGGGTGTATGTAGGTAGTCCCATGTAATAGGGTGTGAGCCTATCTCCGCCAAGCGGGCACAAATCCAGACTTCGGACTGATACTGAGAAATTCCACACGGAAAAATGCAATCCAAACCTCTGCCGTCATGCTCAGTACAAATGGCGAGGCGTAAGCTGAGCTTTGCAATTGTGTGAGTGCACATAGAATCGTTTGCCAAAAAGCAGTATAAACCGGTTTAAACCAAGCAAAGGACGCGTCTGCATTCATTCTCACACAAATGCAAAGCTCAGCTTAGGCCTCGCGGATGGTAGTAGTCGTTGTAAGTATTTGTTCACAAATCATTATTTTCAATATAATTACTTAGGTAGTTTGTATGTATTATCTTAATCAGCCGGTTACTATCCCACTGCTGGGCACGGGTTTCTTCTCAGAAAGAAAACGGTTTCTTTCTTAGTCCACTACGTTAACCAGCAAGCCTCACATGCGCTGCGCGACATTATTTTGCAGCGTCGCAGTATCTCGTTCCAAGATGAGATAAATATGGCTTGTCTCATTTTAGCATGAGGTGATGCGACGACAAAATTATGTCGCGCTTGGCATGTTAGCCCGGCTTGTGCGGGCTATCATGCGGGTTACAAACGACGGAAAACAGTAAACGGCTTGGCCGGACTTTAATGTGAGGGCGGTAGCTAGCCAGTAGGACTGTAAAGATGCAACACTAAGCGTACTGGGTTTTGTTAAATCTTACAACACGCGTCACTTCTCAGTGTGCGGTGAGGAAGTTATATATTTTAGTCTCCACACAATTGGGCAATTACATTAATTGGCATGATTTTTAAGAAGAGATTAAATTAATCAGCCTTTCATTTGTCCATATTTATGGTAATCTAACTACGACATTTTACGGATAAACTAAAACTAACGTTATAACTACAGTAACAAGGTTGGATTTACCAGATTCTGTGCTAAGATGGTCTTATCGCCGTTGGGCAAATGCTCCTCCAGCGCCAGCACCACGCAGTTGGCGATGATGGTAAGCAGCACCGCGTACTCGAAGGGCGGCCACTCGATGATGAACTTTGTGTACCTGGAAATAGAATAAAAATTCCGTGCTTAGTAAGAAACTTTGACGTATTATAATCTAATAGCATTTTCCTCATTATTAAAAGTAGGTAAATAAGATGGTTTAGTGAGGGTATGGCAGAATTGGATTATCAAATTCAAATTTTCTCTCACACGTTTCACGGCATTAACGATCTTATGTTAAAAACAATACAAATGGATTAAAACGTTTTCATTGATTCCTCTATAGTGGGAGTCCGAGCCTGTGGAATTGTATAGCGGTACCCTGATGTCGACATATTAGGAGGTACCTATGAACCATAGTCACAAAAAGGACAATAGGCGCCGTTACTTCTTCACAGCAAAAACACTGGGAAGCGGTGAACGGAGGGCGCTTTTGGGGGCTGTTTTATATGTAACATTGAGGTTCAAAAAGAACTTAGTAATACTAGTCTATTTTGAATAAATGAGATTTGAAGTTGAATAAGGCAAAGCAAAATGAAATGATTTAAAAAAAAAGTCCCAAAACAAAGCACCTTTTAGATATTATACCCAAGGCTAGTAATTTTTAAAATACATTTGTTTCGTGTTACACCTTATTCCTAATTGATTTTAAGATAGCATCTAGCTTGAATTAAGATTTAATTCGTTACTGCAAGTGAAACTAACTCTTTTTCAAAAGACAGCATTGTCTTCAGTCAACACGAAATTACAGTTTCAATACTCGTTAAAGCACTCTAATGGCACGTTAATGAGTTCCTCTAGCATACTAGACATTACACAAGGAGCTGGTGTCATAATACACAATATTATCTTATTACCTATCGATAAAATAGGGAGCTGTCGCGATCCGACAAGCAGACAATCATTGGATAATGCAATTAACTATGAACGCTTGTACGAACATAATATGAAGTGTATGAACGTAACATTGGTAATTATATGGTAAAGGAGATGTATTTAATGTGTTTGTTGGGTTTTACGTATGTGAGACTTTGAGATAAAGGAGTAGACTGCGTATAATGTCATTGACTATCCTATGTCTTCTCTTGTTCACTCTATTCCATGCTATGGTTGCCTGGAAGATATTCAGGTGCAATAAGGCCGCCCATTGTAGCTATTTCTAAAACTGTTACTGTACTTGTCTTTATCTTTTGGTGTACAATAAAGAATGTAATAACTAAATAAATAAAATTATCTGTAAAATCACTCTTATAATCCTTAACAGGCTTGTTAGAAGTTTAATTAATGCCAATTTGAGTTAAAAGTAGCTATTGTCTCCATTTGTCATCTTAAAAAGTTGAATAAACACACCAGTATTTCCCACAATGTGAGTAACGTTGTACCCAAATCCAAACACTCACAAAAATACTAGTCTATATACATGTCTTTTGAACAGCTCAACAGTTTTTATCTGGGCAACGCCCAGTCGACTTTTGCAACAAAAATAGGCAGCTTTTTTATCTTTTCCTAGCTCAGCGTGATACAAATAAAATAATACTTCTAAAAATAAGTTCCAACTTAACTTCCAGTATAAAACTATCTACCACGGTCTACGGCAAGTTCTCTAGTCAATGCATGCGGGAACATTTATAGCGAAATGTTCACTATGAATCTTCAACGGCCAACGGTCTATAAGCGCTCCTACAACCAAACTTGCCCAGGTGTGAAAAGTTCCGTGACTTTAAAAGGTTTCTTACAACATTCTGTCGAATGGAAGACAAGCATTCGGTGTAGTAATGCCTATATTTCATGTACTCTTTCTTACAAAAAGATTCGTAAGGTTTTTGCACTTGGTAACATTATATACCTACAGGGCGTCCCACGACTTTGCCACATGGAGGGGAAGTACCTTAAATACTGTAGATAGAAAAAATGACTGAATGAAGACTTCATTTTTATTTTAAAAACAATACGAACTGCATTCAAAGAATTTTAAATAATCACTTGTCTGAACCGGGAATCGAACCCGCTAAATGTGAAAACAAAAAAAAACTGTAATTTTATTGTACTAATCGAAAGGCTCGATCAGATACATTTATTTCTTCTACATAACAGCAAACAGGAAATAATAAGAAACGTTTAAATAAAATTTGAAATAATAAGACACGTTTAACTGTGCAACTTACAAACAATTTAATTTATTAAGTGCCTACTCAAAATGTGTCCCTTCCACTTTGTGTATACAAATTGCAACTCTTTTAATAATCTCGCTTACCGTTGATTTATTTCTTTTTTCATAGTGAAATTATTTGAAATAATACTTCGAAATAGTAATAAAGCAGAAAGTAGTACATAAAGTCAGTTGTTATAATCACGACATAGAGAGAATGCTATTCATCATTCTGAACAAAATTTTAAATTAAGTAAATGTTAAATTTCATGGCGTTCCTTTTATTTAAGATGCTATGTTACTTAGAAGAAATAAATGTGTCTAATCGAGCCTTTCGATTAGTATAATAAAATTACAGTTTTTTTTATTTTCACATTTAGCGGGTTCGATTCCCGGTTCAGACAAGTGATTATTTAAAATTCTTTGAATGCAGTTCGTATTGTTTTTAAAATAAAAATGAAGTCTTCATTCAGTCATTTTTTCTATCTACAGTATTTAAGGTACTTCCCCTCCATGTGGCAAAGTCGTGGGACGCCCTGTATATATCCGTGAAGTGATGTGTTGGAGTGCATCAAAAACCTCCGCAAGTGACGATATAATACGTCCGTCGTACTCTGAGCAGTCAGCCCCGCTACCAACCTTGCTGACTGGCTAATCTTTTCACCACAGCATGAGCTATTTGCGTAGAATCTCGTACTGACACGAGAGAGGAAGTGATGTGTGACCTAATCTTAGTTTTTATTGTGTGATTACTGAAATAAATATTATTAAAACAATTATGTTTGGGTCCACAGTCAAACAGTAAGTATTATACTTAAAATTCGTCTTTATTTTCAAGCATTTTGGGCCTGGATGGTGTTATTACACAAATAATATGGACGACTTGTTTTAAAAAAAAAATTCAATTAAAAATAGCCTTTACCTGTTAATGAAATGAGAAGAAAATATGAGTTGCTTAATATTTAGTTAGTCTTCACTTCGTCGAAGTGAAAAGACAAGTAAGAAAAATTATTATTCGTATGTTTTACTCCACAAAAGGGAACACAATGTAACCCGTAAAGTTGTTTGCATCAATAGGGAGATTAATTAATTTAACCTAAAATATATATTTACCTTATAAATATGTTTTCTAATTTATTATTTCCTGTTCCTTTTAATAAATAAGAAGCATTCCTTCACTAATCAAGTAAGTATATTCCTTTCGCCCCGCCCTATATACATAATTTAAAGTTACCATCATGAATTTCGTGACGACACGGAAATATTTCAAATGCGGCCGGTTTCAAAATTAAATGAGTGATGTGTTCGAGGTTCGGGGCTGCCTTCAATGAAATTAAATCGATTTTTTCTTGTTTACGTTCTGTTTTCGTTGTTTTCTTTCAGAAACTACTGGTAATGCTGAAATGTCAGGAATAGGTGGTATAATTAGCTTCTAAAAACAGTTTCTACGCTATTACTTTAATTGATTTCTTTTGTGTATGAGCTACAAGTTGAGCCCTTGTAGTTTGTATTTTCTTTGGGCTATTTACTAACCGGTAAAAAATAATGTCAAAAATACCTCTTCTTTGTAAATATATTAGGTGTAAACGAATTCGTGGAACTCCTTCAAACCGCGTGATCTACTAGTTGACCCTGCACGGGTTTATAAAAAAAAAACGTTATTTTTTATTCATGTTTTTCTTTTTCTGAGTAATTTTAGCGCCCCGAATTAACTGACTGCGCGGAACGATATCGCGTTAGTCGTGCTCGCCAGCTGTATCGCTGTACTTTCATTCATTTAATTCATTCATAAATGTAATGTACTGATAATATAATCTGCATAATAAATTAATAATTATTATGACATTTTAAACATAAATAATTTGCACGCTTGCTTGCAGGCAGAATACAATAACTTTAAGGCTGTAAGATCTTCTCTTGTAAACTATGTATTTTCTTGCAAATAAACATTTTGAATTTGAATTTACGCGCGGTATCGAAATGTTCTGTCTCAAAGATTTTTTTTTGCAAAGATCTTTTTTCCTTATTTTTTATTGCAACCTTATGAAGTGGCTTAGATAGGATGAATTAGGTACCACTACCGCAAGATTAAAATGTTTTTTTTTTTCAGTCACGCTAAAGAATTTGTTTACTCGTACAGCCTATATTATTGAGGATAAACATTCATCGCTTATTGTTTGATACTATGCAAACGAATCAATGAATTGTAGTGCACTTGTTACTCTTACTATTTCCTCACACAAAACGTGACATATTCCCAGACAAATTTCCAAAACAATCTAAACTAATGACGAACCTGACCTACAAAGAAAAATAATAAAAAAAAACCCCGAACAGTGTCCCGTTCCGCAATACAATCTCCCTTTGTTATCAAATTACGAATACCTAGTGTAAGAACGTTCTTGTTTACAAAATGCATAAGGGGGCAAATAAGGTGTTCGTTTAATATGTATAAGTGGGGGCAATAGCGGACCTCCCTCGGAACTCCATGTTAAGATCTGGCCAGATGTTACGCTGGGTTAAGTCGTAATATGAACACGATAGTGGATGCTGGGGACTTGATTTAAGCTCCCTGTACGCAGAGAATATTTGTAGGCAATTTATGTTTGTTTTAATTGGAGTTTGATGAAGATTTGCTTGAAATTTGTAACTATAATGTATTTAAAAATAAACTAAAGAAATTGCTTTTAGAAAAAGCATATTACTCGGTGGCAGAGTTTCTTGAAGATAGGATTTAAGTAGGTATTGGAATGACTGATAATTATTGTGTTGATACTATTTCGTTTTTTTTTTCTTTCTGTTCATTTGACATCTATTTATTAATCTGTTTAAATGTATGTATTTTTTAAAATTTTTGCATGGCGTACGCCGAATGTGGCGATTATTATAATTTGTTTATTGTAACATCATGTGTACCTACCCATATTACGCAAATAAAGAACATTGAATTGAATTGAATTGAAGATTTTGGGTTGAAATAGTGTCGTAATTGTGAGATCCGTTTTTTGGAAATAAGGTTGAAAGTTATTTTTTATTCTTACAGATCATTGTTGTTTTTTTAGTTACTTTATACTAGTTGACTTTTCATATTATATTTATGTTTCATTTATATTATACTAGCTTTTGCCCGCGGCTTCGCGTTAATTAAGCTCTAAAAATCTCTTAACACACTACTAAAGTTTCTATATTTATATAATTCAATCGTGATTTGAAAGACACGTGGTGCCATCTATAACAGTACTTTTTTCGGGATGAAAGGTACCCTATGTCCGTTTCTGTACACCTGACAACGTATATGCAAAATTTCAGGATGATAGGTTCAGTGGTTTAAGCGTGAATAGCTAACAAACAAACAAACTTACTTTCGCATTTATAATATTAGTTAGGATAATGGAACTAGACATTGATTTCACTTTACGCTGTTGATTTTGCGAGATATTCATTATAATTTATGTCATTTATATTTTTTTACGCTGGATTTAACCTTGTAAATAAATTTGTACAACTTGTATCCTCTGTATGATCTGGTCTTTTTAAGACAAATAAACAATTCTTTATTTATATATTTTTATTCATATTTACCTTTATCTTGTTAACTATGTTACTTTATAGTAAACAACGTTAAAAACAAACACATTAAATACACAGCTTCTGTCAGTTTAAAAAGTCAAATATTTATTTGTTTACGATCCACATAAATTGCTGCAGAGTGTATCGGATGCCAAACTATGTCCCGATGAATGACACCCAATTATCTTTGCATATCCCTTTAAAAAAAATATAAAACTGTTTTTTTTATCCGCGCTTGTTTTTCAACCGGTTGAAAACCCCGGTATAATAACATAAATTGTAGCTTTTTTATCGGGTCTTTAGTCGTTTCGCACCGCGAGTTATTCGAACCGCGGTGCGACTCGCCCAAGTACTATTTCTGAATGGGACCATTCGCACCGCAGTGGTTGGTGCGGTGCGAATGGCCCAAGGTATCTTTGGTATGGGTCGATTCGGAGCACGAAGCGAAACTACCCAATACTCATATCATACATCCGATTTGAAATCATATCAAACATTTTAGGATTCCAATTATTATTTATTTGTACAGACGATGAGAAAAGGGGTTGGTGAAAATAGAAACAATAAATGTGATGTAATAATCATGTTTAAAATTGTACACAATATACTTGTACAGAGGACAGATACAGGACCCGGGTATTTCCTTAAACTACGCCCAGTACCACGGCAGGACGGGCAGCAGCGTCCTCTCATTTGTCGAGCAAAAATTTTACCAATAAAACAGACAAGTGACCCAGTCGTCAGGTCCGTCAGTCCTGAATTTTGGATATGTGTTATGTTTAGGTGTTCTTATGAAAATATCAAGTTTTCGATCTCAGCGCGCCCCGCCATCTTGGATTAAAGACCCCAAAAATGAGTTTATATTAAACATAGAAGTAATAAGTACTACGTTAAATAACTCCTTATCTATGGGTTTTACGACAAAAAAATCCATCCAATTTTGTAGACAATTTTTCCTACAATTCTTGCCAAAAGTATTTTTTTCTGTAGTTAATATTTTACGATATAATGTGCTTTAAAGTAGGCAAAAACACCATTTTCAAGCATTTTTTTAGATTTCATTCCCGATTCAAAAAGATACGTGTTATACGTTTAAAGCCTATTTTTCACCCACGACGCAAAAAGTAACCTAATTAAATTATTTTGTTTTCCTGTTATTTTGTGCCTGGTTGTACTGTATGGAATGTGTAATAAAAACTACATACCTTCTATGTCTGAATTCACCCACCAAAAAGAGAACTGTTTCTTACTGTGGTCCGAGTCAACCCATTTCAAAAAGTTCTTGGGCCATTCGGACCGCGGTGCGAAAGGACTCATTCAAAAAGAGCTCTTAGGCTATTCATACCGCGGTTCGAACCGCTCGCGGTGCGAAAAGACTAAAGACCCTTTTTATCAACGTGTTTTACACGGAGTGGATAAAAATGGAAGGATGAAGGAATGGTGGATAAAAATATTCTGATATTAAAATATTGCATAAAAGATAAACAAACCTTTGATCGTGAAACATTAATTTTGCTTTAAGAATTCATTAACAATATAGATTTTATTATAGAATAAGGTAAAAAATTAAAAATTACAAAGATAGAGTACACTTTATTGGGCTCAGTTCCTAAATAGAAAACGTATCGTTTTGCTTACCTATTATTTGGTAAAGCCTTTAAAAGCTTTCTGAAAACTATTTTAAACACGAAAAACTTCTGAAGAATTAAGGTGTCTCAAGCTATAAAGATTACACATGTACTGACGAAGATACGAGAGCTAGTTTTAACCCAACACCGGTCAGTAAACAGGGATCAAGCATAATAGAAAAAAACAGAAAATTTCATACAAGCTTCAGTTTCAGTATTTTTCAGGCGGAAGGGCAAGCTTTGTTTCAAGAATCGGTTGTGTGCTCATTAACAGACGTACAACTAGTTTCCGCTTTACTAATAGGCCGAGTTTAAGCATAGTTACTTCGGTTTGACACAGTTAGCTACTGACTTGTGTAATTATGGTATTGTCAGGTAGCGATTTTAACGTGTGTGTGTGTGTGTGAGAGTGTGTGTGTGTGTGTGTGAGAGAGAGTGTGAGAGTGTGTGTGAGAGAGAGTGTGAGAGTGTGTGTGAGTGTGTGTGTGTGTGTGTGTGTGTGAGTGTGTGTGTGGGTGTGATTGTGTGTGTTTGAAAAGACTACGATCATCAGCCCTGACATTACGGTCTACACCACTCTAAGTTAGCAACCAGCAGTTCGACTTTTGATAATATTTAAATTGTTGAAAGAACTACAGTTCGGACGTAGCAATAGATCCGATTTGACGTTTGCATAAAATCTAACTATCCTAACTTAATATTATAAATGCAAAAGTAAGGTTCTTTGTTTGTTACCTTTTCACGCCTAAACCACTGAACCGAACATCCTGAAATTTTGCATATACATTGTCAGGTGTACAGAAACGGACATTGGTACCTTTAATCCCGAAAAAAAGTACCGTTCCCGAGGAAAACAACAATAACGTTCATAGATGGCGCCACGTGTCTTTCGAATCATGATTGAACTATATCATTATACAAATTTTAGTAGTGTGTTTAGGAGTTTATTGTCAAATTCTAAATTAACGCGAGCGAAGCCGCGGGCAAAAGCTAGTCACAAAATAAATCGGAACAGACGTTGTACGCCTTCGGTCTTAAATGAAGTCGCCTTTTTATTTATCTTAACGTACCGCACTCATTACGAAATGAAACTAAATGCCACGCATTGGAGTAATTATTACTAGTGTTGACATTACTACTAGTATTTTGACATGTATCAAATCGGACCTATAATACCGGCTTCTAACGGTGTGTGATATCGCGCACCGCGACGCACGAGCTCGCACCGACGTACCATGGGAAGAGACTCGTCCGTGGTAACGCGGACGAGTGAGGAGCGGTGCGTCCGTATCCACATCACACACCCTCATAATACGGCTTCCCACGGTGCGTGATTTTACGGATGATACCACACACAGCCGGTGCGCGCTACCACGCACCGTGTGATGCCAGCTTTAAATTGTTACAAGTACAGAATGAAATTATAAGATCGTCTCTTCTCGGGATTGCCCACGATTACATCATCATTTGCCACGAATATTGACAAAGTTTATTGATTGCATCAGATTGTTTCATCTGCCCTCTTATTCAGAACGATTCGATAAGTAAGTTTTCGATCGATTCGATTTGTTATTTCTTTTTCTCGCATTACGAGAATCGTAGATGAAACGAGAGAAAAAACCGAATCCGTCGACAACTGCTTAACGAAAAGATTCTGAATCAGGGCTGGCCGTATAATGTATTCTAGCCACGTGGATATAGGAACACAATTAATATTCTAGTAATTGTAGTGTGGCTGAATTGCGTCATCTAAAATTGAATTGATGGAAAACCATCAAAATAAATCAGGGTATACTGACCTCCGAATAGGATTTTCGTCGGCAAATATAAAGAGTGAGCTGGGCCCTGGAGTAGCGGGCTGGTGCGCGCCGCCCATGGTATCAGCTGGCGCCGCGCGAGCCTGCGCCCCCGCCGCCTCCTGCGCTGCCGCCAACCTGGAACACAACACCGTATATTAAGTAAACAGGTACTAGCTTCGGAGTATGCACTCCTAGTACTTCGTGAACTGTGTTTGCTTTGAAGACATACGCGAGATACGACGAAAGATTCGTGCTGTTGCAAGGATTCGAATATCCTACGCACGAAGTTTTTGGTCGTTTCTTACGACTATACAAATCTGTGATTCCCCGGCAAAACACAGTGCATTCACTTTGTTCCATATATGTGGTCATCACACCGATAATTCAGCCCTCATCGAGCTGTCTCCCTCCCAATCTCCCGCCAGCAACGCCCTAAGCCGAGGTCCAAGTTCCACTAGGGGTCGCCCTTAGCGCTGTTGTTGCTAGTAGTCATGATGTTAGTGTAGTATAATTTAGCTTAGGTTTAAGTATTTTACTCCCCCCCCCCCCCACCTTTCAGACCCAGAAGACTCATCAGGTCTATCATTCTGACAAGAATTTTATCCCATTCATTTAAAGTTTTTTTTAGTTGTTTAGGTAATTATGAACAAACAGTCTGATCTTCGATATATTTGATGCTGACTGTGCCACATAGAATTCGATTAAACTACACACATCACACAACAAATAATTTAATCAAGAAGTTAGGTCTACCAGGGTTGCATAAGCTAGTAGATATTATTAATTCGTTGCGCCGTAGCGTGATACAATATCATTAAACAGTTCTGTGCATGACTGGGAAGGCTCGAGCGGTTAATGATATCATTATCAATTAAACTGCTATGTCTCGCTAAATATGAAACTATGTTAAATTATAAATTATTATAGCCTCGCTTAAAGAATGTTTTAGGCCTTATTTCTATGATAATTTTTGGTTTAATAATGCGTTTAGTTAAAATTTATCTGTGTAAATTATAATATATTATATTTTGATGTTGAAGGTGGACCACGTTCTGGAAGGCTATTTGAAGCTGATGAAGTCACAATAAAGGCATTAATTGATGCAAAGCGGCAAATAACAACTCGTGACATCGCTGAGAAATTGAATTTATCGAATTCGTCCGTTCATGATCATTTGAAACGCCAAGCACAGCTCGACATAAAATTCAATTAAAACGAAGTTACTTTCCGAACAACCTAATAGAATACTTTTGAGAATGTTTTAAGTCAGATACCAATCAAAAGAGAATACAGCAAGAAGTCGTTTACAACTTCTAGAACGACCTTTCGAGTACCTATATTTGAACCTTACTCATGCAGGTGGTAAAAACCATTGTGGATCAATACAAGTAATTATTTCTAAGGAAAAGTAGCTGAATTCATAATTTCCCGATGTCCACGCAATGGGTGTAGTAAAAAACGACATGGGCAGCAGCGTTCTTTGAGTACTTTAACAACCAATGCGATCGCCAACCCGCCTGCCAAGCGTGGCGATTATGGCAAACCCCTCCAACATGGATAGCACAAAGAAGAAACGGCTCCTAGTCCCCGGCGGCTTTGTTAGCCCTGGTAGCGGCCTAGGTAACGGCGGGGCATGGGGCGCTAAGAAGCACAGGACCGGTTGATGTTGCAAGCATCGCAACATCAACCGGTCCGGGGAGGCCTATGTCCAGCAGTGGAAGTCTTTCGGCTGAATGATGATGATGATGATGATATCCACGCTGGTCTCTAAGCTTTCAGAGAGGTATGTATAGTATAGTTTATATTATACTAGAGGTCGCCAGCGGTTTCGCCCGCGTGGATGTCGTTTATCGCGTATTCCGCGTTTTTCTCTGCTATAACATGCATGTGTTATACATATAAACCTTCCTCTTGAATCACTCTATCTATTAAAAAAAAACTCATCAAAATACGTTGCGTAGTTTTAAAGATCTAAGCATATATAGGGACAGACAGCGGGAAGCGACTTTGTTTTATACTATGTAGTGATGTCAAAAGTTCTTTTAAAGTCAACGACATCGACATTGCAAATCCGCGGAAATCGGAATATTTTCTTTACAATATTAATTGTATTACAACTTGTACTGACACACAATATGTTACGTGTGTAGCAAAATTGAATAGACATGCAAAATCTAGGTCAGTATGTAGGTATATATATCGGAACACGTGACGGCAGACACTGTGAAGGGGGAAGTACATTAGATTAATTAATACGCCAGTTTTCGACTGCTATCAGGGTTGCCATCTAAAGGGAGCTGTAGGTTCGAAATTTTAAAAAACATCGTACTCTAAATCGATTCTGTTTAGTTAACTAATTAATACATTTTGAACTAAGAATGCTAGCTTATTTAAATAAAAAGCATTTTATAGACTATTAAAAAGTTTTATTAATTCTATTTGAATAAGCTATCATTCTTAGTTTCTGAGATATTAAGGTTTATGTCGGTGACCCGGATTCATTGTTCCCGATTGTAGTAGCAGCGAGTTTGTTCTTTCAATATTTTAAAATAGCAGCTTCAAAGGTTCGGATATTAAAAATTGTATCATGAACAACTTTAGTTTTGTGCTTAAGATTCGAGTGTACAGGGTAAATTCAAATTAACTGGCGAAACTGTACAGGGTAGAAAGTAAAGCATCAGAACACATCAAAATAATAAAAATATCTACACATTACAACGGGTCCTACGTATACTAGTGCAAGTGCAAAAACATAATTTAACAGGAGAGCGGTTTAATGGTGCAAAAGCTTTTAACTTTGACATAAATCAATAGAAATATATGAAATTTTGAAAAGGTATGGTATGGTTTATTTCAAATTTAATCAAAATTTCAAATATTTTTATTGATTTATTTCAAAGTCAAAAGCTTTAGAACCGCTCTCCTGTAAAGTTGTGTACTTGTACTAGTATACGTTGGACCCGTCGATTAGTTAATTAGATAACAAGGTTATTGTATTATGACTTTCGTGAGATAAATTCGTATATTTATGATTAATTACGGTTAACTGACGTGCATTTTTCGGGATTGCCCGACTAGAACTTCGTACTCGCGTTCGGTTCGCGGCTTCGCCGCGTGATCAGCTCATGATTCTTGGACTCTGTTTGGGTCCGAAACTAATCGGGCAATCCCGAAAAATGCACGTGAGTCAAACTCAAACCTCATTTATTCAAAATAGACTAGTGTTACTTAGTTCTTTTTGAACGTCTTTACATAAGACTGCCCCAAAAAGCGCCCACCCTTCACCGCTTTCTAGAGTTTATGCTGTGAAGAAGAAACGGCGCAACAAACTCCCTAGCAACACAGTTCAGTCTGACAAGTGAATAAATAAATGAGTCTATACACAAAAAAAAGTAAAATATAAATTACATTGATTAAATTATGCAAGTTGATGATGATACACAAAATATTTACCTAGAACAATAAAAAGAGTAAACCGTAATTAATCGTAGAAAACGAGGTATCTAACCAATACGGTAGTGAAGAGCACGCACGTAGTATGTATCTAGTTAACTAATTAACTAACATGTAGTTTTTTATTTAATTTGAATGCGTTCTTTTTATAATACCTAACCCTATGCAGTTTTGTCAGTTAATGTTTGCAGTAACCCTAAGGATGCATTTTAAGCTTTGTAAACTGAAGAATGCAAGCTAATCTCGCTCCCAGCCCTACCAACCATGTACAGTGTGTTTCTTTTTTGTCGTATCCTCGTGGGATATTAGCGAAGCGAAGCATTTACCTGCATGAGCTTATTTAAACTTTTTTTATTAAATTGTGTGTTTGTAAAAATGTTGACTATTTGAAGTTGAAAGCGTTGACTATTTCTTTATGGCGTGTGTCGACGTCTTATTACAAGTTCATCACTAGTCTGTTTTTGTTTGCCTGTACAATATTATTACGGTAAGTTTTTAAGTTTTATTAGGAGCCTAACTTGACGCATTACACATTATAAATTAATAGTATAATTACGTTATAATTAGAAATAGGTTTCTAGTTCAACTGCACTTTTAGTACGAGTACGAATATAAATTAAGTTTTAGTGTGTCCAACGACTTACGGTATGCAGAATTAGGCAGTTTTTGTTGTTGTTCCTATACAAATCTGTTTCTGCAAGTTCTCCAAATAAATTGATTACGGATTTACGTATAATAAACCGAAGCTTTCATTCCGAAATAAGAATGTAAAATACATTAAAACATTGTACAATGGGATAAATAATGGATGATACATCATTATTATCACCACCAACTTCATAGTTCATCAAAGTACTCTCGCAAACATCTAATTTCACGTTTTTATGTTTGTCACATAGATATCAATTACATAAGTGATTCAATAATAATACGGGAAGCCCAATATTCTTAACAGCCTTCTGATGCGTTCACATCGTTCCCAAAACCGGGAGTGTCTCGTGTCCAGCTAATGTGACTGACCCCTAAACTTGCCCAGATCTAGGTCAACAGAGCGACTTACTAAAAATAAAGGTTAGAACACATGTAGGTAAGCCGGGCACCGTATCAGCATCGAATCAGTAGTTCGATACTGTAAGAAATTCACCTAAATTTTGAGATTCAACTCAATATCGACAATGTCACAGTATGGATAATAGAAGCGTTTCCACGTTGATAATCGACAGCATAACCTATAGCATCCAGTTTTGTTTTGTACACTGTGTCACTATAGGTGCGTTGAGTACAGTTTTGAGTTCGAGTTTAGTTTTTAAAGGCTCAAATGTTGATTACTTATGTGTGCGTAACTTTAGGTTAGTGTGAGCGAAAATGTATTCAGACATTCTCGGCAAAGATTGACAAGCATTTTCGATATGCTTGCCAAGCAAAACACACATCTCACCGCGAATACACGAACGTAAACTATCACATTTGAATTAAGTTGATTTCAGAATGACAAAAACTGCGAGGAAAGTCTTAAAACAATCATTATTTTAGTTTCAATATAAAAATTGAATCATGTCTAATTAAGATTTCTAATTCTAAATCATGTTTACGTATGTTCGTAACTGTTATCAGATATTTGACTAATTCGCAGACAGCATCTTTACAGCGTCGCAGGAAAGCTCAGAGTTTGAATTTTTATACGCAACGCATAAGTTATTAGCCCCGTTTCGGCAACGCATCATTATTGCACCTAGCAACAAGTTTGTAAAAGTTGATGAGGCGAGGCGATGCGGATACGATGCCGAGTCTAAATGCGTGCCTTACACCGACAATTTCGTTTGGAAAAAATTGCCTTAGTAATTAATGGATTCCAAGTAAACCACATGCTGTTAGGCCTTGTACTTAGCGAAATAAATGTGTTTAACTCGATATACAGGTTGTATACCAATTCGTGTAGTTCCTTAAAACCACATGATCTATTACTGGTATTGATTTTGACATCGCACGGGAATCAGCTTGAGTTCCGGACCTCACGCTGCGTGAGTCCCTAGTTGGATTTTTAGGCCAAAAACTAAAGCACTGCTTTTTTAAATAAGAAACTCAGTTAGCCCTGGGTATTGTGTTCAGAAAATGTCAAGCCTTATGACATTGCGCTAGGAATGCTGTACCTACTTAGTGTTGCAAATGTACGGTACCGTAGAACGGGGTTACTTTAATAATTTTTTGAACTTCATATTTTTGTATCTTATTTATTTTCGTTTTTAGCTGCTACATCAAAAATATTTCACGTAGACTGAATTAACTAAGATATATAAAATTACAGAAAAGATAAAAAAAAACTACAGAGCCATAGTTTTCGATAAAAAAAGAAGAAATTTCCTTATCAAAGTCGGACCGTAGGCTTTTACTTTGATAATCCCTGTTTTATCATTCAGTGTCAAAGTAGGCCCAATTATGACTCGAATTTTGTACATAATCAGGGGTGTGGTTTAGTATTTTTTATCTTCGCCATCTAACTTCGCAGACACCTCTATGCCGTATGGTAAAATAGGAAAACTGTCAATGTTGCCTATACAGTTAAGTTAAAATGCATACGTTTCATTTTTACAGAGATATAATTATGACCAAATGCAATATTTTTAGTAACTATCAATGTCGCCCCTTGGTATCAAAGTAACCCCAATCGCTAGTACTCGAAAAGTTAATACTATTTACTTTTCCCGTATTAGTACTATGCAACAGTTTCTTAGTACTTTTAATTAGTTCTACGAAGTTGTACTTATTTTTAACAAAGCTATACCGTAGGAAACGGATATTAAAATCCTAACCATAGTTAAAACTTTTATTTACCCTGCTATTATGTATGTACTACTACCTACTGGGATTGAAAGAAATGTAATTATATAGCTTTAGTTCCAGATATTGTCTTCCAAAAACAATTTACTACACCAAAACTAAATTCTAAACAAAACCCAAAAAGACTAATCACACTCATCCGTACCTAATGTTATGAAAACTTAATACAATATTGATGAAAGAATAGGCACCCGAAAACCTCATGAACACAATAGAGCGACACGGGGCTGGGTTGAGGAGCGGGGGGCAGGGTACGAGGGAGGTAGGAGGTCGAGTGATCGGCCGCGACTAAGGACATCGGCGCATCTTGCCCTTCGCCCGCCTCATTAGCTAGAACACTCGAGTTATTGTCGTCTGATATGAGAACAGGGGGAAGCGGTCTTATGTTACTGGGCCGATCGTGTTAGCATAGCGGTAAAGTGTGTGCTTGCCTTTTTGCTTGCGATGGTCGCGTTTTTGGAGTTCTGATGTCGATACCTACATGGTATATTGAAAACTAGAGTAATATCTATATGGCCTACTGTTAAAGCGTCTATGTAAAGCTCCGTATGAATGATGTTTTCCATTCAAAATACATGAGGCTGCGTAAATAAAACTCAAAATTTTACTATCAATTGCGTTATCGGTGAAAGAAAAATTCGTGAAGAAACCTGCACAATTAAGTGGGCATAAATAAATGTTTCCGATGGTGTAGTTTCCTCGATAATTGAAAATCAAGAAAAATAAAATTAGATTTTTTTCGTTTCTAGTTTCATATTATTTCATGTGTACTTTATGAAGACACTTTGTATTATATGACTTCCTTTGAAATTATATTACAAATAAACCCGGATAGAGCAACATCCGTATAAGAGAAAAACAAATTATGATATGAAAAGCCAACCCTCCACCGGCCGGATTGATATAACGGTGAAGAGGAAAGAACAAACAAACAAGTCACTTATCAGCAAACTATTGATGTAGATACGACCTTACAGCTCAGCTCCTTTCGGGAAACAACAAACAGCATGTACCTACGTTTAGTCGAATCAAAACATCACAATTTGACAAGTTGTTTACAATCTATACCTTAAAGATACACTTTAAAAATATAAACTGATTTCAATGAAGCAGAAAATATGGATCCCTTAATAAAAAATAATTTTCTGAAGTCGGTGCCCTCTATTGCATTTGGGTTAATTCTTTTATGTCATCATTATTTTATGCTTTTCAGTATTTTGAAATCGGTTCTTACTTTTTTAAGGTTTATTTTTTTTCTTTTTTGGGTGGAGTAAACCACATAGCCAGACGCAAAATGATTCTATTGTGATCTTCATTTCTGCGAAAAATTACAGAAACCCAATCACGATACGCATGCGGTTCGCTGTTGAAGAGTTTTATTCTATATCTTCAAAGGGCTTCATTAGATCATGATAAGGGCCACCTCGGAAGTGTACTCTTTGAAAAGGAAAGGAACCGTCAAAAACGGTTTATAATTAACAAAGTTATACGGGAACATACCTACGCAAAAAAGTACAAACACAAAACCTCCTCCTATTTTTAATTCGGTTAATAAGTACAAGGATTGAAATTGTTTATGACCGCATCATGGTTAAGGTCCGGCGATCATATCGAGATGTCGATAAATTACGATTTGTGCTAACATTGTCGTTTTATCGACATCTTATGTCAAATTTGACGTTATAATTATTGTCAAATGTGTCGATAAAAAGTTCGGTGCTCGCATCGCTGACTTGTTAGTCTACAATGAAGTATTTACTATTACAATGCGCATTTTCATCTTGGCCGCCCTGAACTTCGCGCAGGTGGTTTCCCAATGAATTTTTTAGGTACTTCTTTTTGTCTTCTATTTCCTCATGCATTCAGTCCAATGACTATGACTACTATGAGCAGATGTGTTGTCAGATTGCATGTCATGTAGATTCAGTTCCCCCCTGGGACTGACTCTTTGTTTTGGTAGCTCATTGCAGGCTATCCAGGTTGTAAGGATTTTGCGTCTCTTTAGGCGGTTCAGCGAGTCGGGAATAATGAGCTGAACCGCCAGTGGATTCGTGTGATGTTGGAGACGCTTTTTGTAAGTTTTAGCATAGGGTCTAATATTTTCCTTCACTGTGCTCAGTTCCAGGAAATGGTGAACCTCTAAGTTCTTTATGAATCAGAGAGCATTGGTCCAATTTAGCTTTTAATTAACACCATCTTAGGATCAACCATTAGTTAAGCGAAGTTTATTTAATACTTTTGACAGGAACTGTTTCCTTTCTGTGTATACATGCGCGAAAGTTCGGAGAACCTATGTTCAGGGCGGTCAAAATAAAACGCGCGTATTGTTCTTACATTGAATAATGACTTAAATGTTATTGTGGTACGCAACATATCCGTTGGTTATCGTCAAGTGCTATTTGAAGACGGAAACGCTTGTTTCGTATTTGTTATATTGAGTAGGGTACAAATCGGGTCAACGAAAGTCAACGAACGAGATTCGGCAGTTGCACGTTCGTTGTCCTTCGGATATATGCGTTTGCATTTATTCGTTCGGATATGAATCTAGTACAATTATTATTGCAATTCGGTTGATGTTTTCAAGCTTATATAATTTGGGAACTAATTTATTTATGTAGGAATGTCTAGCTGTACATTTTGACAAGCTGACACTGAATAATTATCAGTATAAAACATTTTTAAAAACAGTAATTACTCGTTTTCAGTATTCGTTTAGCACCGAGGCAGTGACAAACTATTTAGGCTCAGCTTCAATTTAAGGTAAAGGTAAATTAGGAGGTATCTACGAGGCTTTCATAGTCACGTTAAGTGAACTAAAGACTCGAAAAAAATATAATAAAAATCAAATGGTTGCTATAAAAGACGTGCCAAAATAAACCATCGTATACAGAAGATATGACCAAGTAGTTTCTTTAATAATTACTTATGTCGATTTAAACATTTTCTTATGTCATAATTATTCCAATTAAAGGTGCCTTTGAAAATGTAAAAGATAAGCTACGAAACTATGTGATCGTTTCCACCGATGCTAAGCTATGTAGCGGAGCGAGTAATATGAGCTATAAATCGGGCGCCTACTGTAAGTACATTGCTCAGCACATAGCTACACCACTCGCGACCATCCATAGCTCGCATCCACAGCACGCATCCCCAGCACGCATCCTTCCTTATAAAAAACGTAGCTTAGTTGGATCAGTTTCCACCAGTGCTATGCTATGTGGACCAATGAATATGATTGGTGGATATCAAACGCATCCATAGCAATGTTGCATAGCACATCTCTGGTGAAAAAGCAACCTAATGGTTGCATTAAAAAATCTCCACGGGTGACGAAACGTCAACGTCGAACGTAAGTACGTCCGGCGCGCCTATGGGCAATCAGCCCGGCTACCAACTTTGCAGACTAACCTCTTCACCACGGCCTCATATATTATAATGTACTCTGTGAACACGGCATAAGAGCTAGTTTTCTATCTAGTACCGACACGAGAGAATAAGAATAACGGTATTTCACTAGATGAGAAAAATATTAATAACACAATAAAAGTCTTCGACTTACGACATGATTCCAGCACGTTCATTTGCGACTAACCAACACAAATCTAACTTCACTTTGTTTACTTGATTTCTCTCATTAATCTGTATTTAATTAGTAATATTAGTACTCATAATCAGTAAACGTATTGTTTACGATAATGTGACTAGGTTAAACTAATTATTTTTAAATACCCTCAATGTAGTTGTAGCAAATGAAATAAGTTATTTTGTGAACTACCTACGTTTTGATGACGTTTAATTTAGGGAAGAAGTGTCGCCAGTGTAATAATTATATTTTAAACAAAAATTGTTTTATATCGTTTGTTCTAACCATTTAAATTATTTATCTAGGTTTTTCTGATGTCCAAAGTTTCACAAAACAAATGAATGTTGTGCCACTAGACAAACATAATGTAACTGTCATATTGGCAAATTTCTAGATCTTAAGTAATTGAATATGTTAACGTAAACAAATACAACAGTACAATACATACAACATGCCTTTTAACGAACTAATACGGCATTGCGTATAATATATCATCGTAATAAAAATAGTTACAATAATTTCTTTGTAAATCGAGGTCAGCAGTATATCACAATACCTATTTAACGTTACACATGAGATTTTGTGCCAAGTTGTTCACAGTATTAAAGATAAAACGCGGTTATGGCATACAGCAGCCATGGTTTCGCCAAGTTTCGTTTATTCAAGGATTTATAATGAGCTATATTTGGCCACTTTCCATTTTGTCCGATTTCAACGACGCAACCCTACATTTTGGCAACGCGGTCACTCCGTGTAATTGAATAATTTATGTTGTAACCGCATTGGACAATAAGAGAATCGGTTACATTCGTATTTTCGGCTATCGGACATGTAAATAGACTAAAATATACGCTGCGACATTATTTGTGCCAAACTTTTCTTTAGATCTTTGCGAATGCTTCTAAAAAAACTGTGTACCTATAGTTGTTTATGTCATAAAAAGCATATAACTTTAATCAGAACATTATAACCATACCAGATTGAACTATTTTATTATTTTAAAAGAGTATCCATGGAGTTTCTTGTCGGCTCCCTTCTGCATGACCTTCTAGGACCAATGCAATTTAATTTTCGAATTTCTTGAGTGTGCGTTGTACGAAAATAAAGTAATTATATGTATATTAAACGTAATTTATTACGTTTAATATACATATTTCGGTAGAAGAAATATAGATCTAATAATTATACAATTTGTGTGGTGTGCATTATACTGTGGGATATGGTCAATCGCTAGGTATAGAAACATCATGTACTGTGCCTATTTGAAATAAAAACATTTAATCAAAACAGTTGAAGAAGTTAGGATCAAAAGTTTACGTATCCACTGTTGACAATTACGTTTTCTATAATTTTACAGTAGGATTTGCGATGGTTTGGAACGAAATTCTTTTTGCGTTTCACTGAGGGATACATGCTGTTTTGATCAAAACTGTTTTGCAAAATGGTGAATTGTATCATTTGGCGAATAAGAACAAAAAAAAGTATTCGATGCTGACCTCCTCAGTTATGCATTAAAATTACCTAATTCCATACACCTTTAACTAAAATGAACGAACGACATTTAGATGCAATTTTATTCTCTCAACACACCTCCATAGGACCTATGAAAATGTTGTCTAAAAATTAAAGAATTTTCTCGAAAAACGCACAGCTAATAATAAATCCATACAGTTTAGAATCTCCTCCATATTTGTTTAGACGCCGTACGTTCACCCGGGACGGTTGACATTCAAAAGAGCCCTTGTCTGTGCCCTTCATACTCAAAAATAACGTAGACAACACATAAACTATGAAAATGTACACAAAACGTTTAATATAAATCTTGACAAGACGATGAATTTACTAGCAGGAGATTTTTCATGGATTTCAGTTAACATTTCGATAGCATCGAGGTCAAGTACATGGTGATGATAGGCCCAACTTTGAACTACAGTAAGGCCAACGAGTGATCCATTTTTTAACGGTTCAGCATCTTAATAGCGCAAAACATCCGTAATCGCTATAACTTTGATTTTGACAAGTCAACAATTTCCACAGCAACGTGTGTATTAACAATTCGGATGCTGATCTTTCCTTTTTACGTACCATTATATCGACTTATAAAATTACACATCAGAAACTAGCATTACGGTAATAAAACATTTAGGAAATATAACTCTTAATCATGAAAATTATTTTTTATTTTGTTCACACACGTAAACTGTTTTAAAACGGATATCTCGTAGTCCTCATTTTAGGCAAACTGTTGGGTAGAAACATCATCCACACTAATTGAGATACCAAAGATCTGTTATCAGGTCTTTGGCAGTTATCATAATTATTAATAGAGCTACAGAAGAATATGAATATCAAATTGGATTTATAGATGCGGTATATCACCGTGTGTCATGGATGAAGTGCGTTTATGTCTTGTATTTACGCGACAATCGTGAAAAAAAACACATTAATTATCGTGTAAACATATTTGTTTGCAAAATATGTAGGTATAATGAACATGAAGAACACTAAGTTTTTAAGATTCCAAGCAATCAACTAGGCTTATAAGAGCTACAGCTGCACTAGACTCACTAAAGTTGCGCAAAACCGTTTTCTCTTCCACATTCAACCTTTCTTTCCCCCTTCGCTGTTATTTCTCCCATTAGGTACAAACCGATTACATAAAGAATGGGATTTAAAATGGCGGCGCTTCTATTGTTGTCGTAATTTGCATCTCGCTCACGCACGTTCTCTGTAAGCGTGTAAGGCAGATAGTAATTCCGACATTTTTGAATTTATTCTTTAGCACCCGGTTCCTATAGCAAAAAACGGATCATTTTGCTTACCGATGGTAGCATTCTTTATTGATAAACTGGGCATATATATAGATTTGTAAGTTAATTTTATCTATGATAGCTACTAACGTATGGGACTACTATGGAAAACTACGAGATATTTGGGTGATTATTCGAAAAATGTTTGTAAAAAATAAGAACGTCATTATCATCATCCCAAAGTTCTAAATGCAGATGTTTCAAACTTCAATTATAATAATGAAAAATCAAACTATACCACTGCCGTCAAGCAATAAGACAAGAATAAAAACAATCTGAAACTAATATTAATGTTAACAACGAAGGAAAACAATGATTTGTTAATTTTTTTTAAGGAAGTTCGAATGTTCACCCATTTGCTTCATTATTAGTTAAGATACAAGTCTTAATTTTAACAATTAACGCTCGGTAATTCATGGTAAGTCTCATGTAGTGCCGGACTTAAAGAATAGCACTACCCCATCTCTTCCGGTGGGTATCGCAAAAGGCGACTAAGGGATTCTCTAGAGGATGGGCAGCAGCGTTCTTTGAGTACTTTAACAACCATACTGCGATCGCCAACCCGCTTGCGAAGCGTGGCGATTACGGCAAACCCCACCCCCTTTTGGGGGAGGCCTATGTCCAGCAGTGGATGTTTTTCGGCTGAATGATGAATTCATAGTAATCTTCAGTAAGTAATCCTGTAATATATTCCGAATATTTCGTCATTCACGACACCAATGAATGATTGGGTTATTTTTAGTTAGGTTGAACAAGGTATTTGTCACATTACCTTCAATACCACAAAGCATTTTCGCTCACTAATAAAGGCAATACCTACAGGAATAATCAATCTTCTAAGTAAATTTCACAGCGGGGTCATTGAACTGAGTTAAGCTGCTGAACTTTCAACAAAACAATGAAACAGATAAATTACATGAGATTATACATATTGCGTACGCACGGGTAGATATCAAGCTATACTATCCAGTATGAGTTGATCTCGCATTGTATAAGCTTTCGGTACAATGAGAGGTCAGCTTATACTGGAAATATAGATTGATATCTAGCCGCGTACGATACGTCTATCAGGGAGGTATAATATAGCAAAAGGTGGCTTATTACAACTTCATTAAGCACCAAATCCACTAGCAAGTTGTATTGCGCAAGTAGACTTCTGCAAGTTTTACGAACTAAGCGAGCAATGGAGTGCAATAACTTGCACAGTATAACTTGCTAGTGGATATGGAGCTTAATGAAGTTATAATAAGGTACTTCGAGCTATACCTCCCTGATAGACGTATCGTACACACGGCTACATATTAAGCTACAAATTTCCAGTATAAGCTGACCTTTCACTATACGGAAAGCCTATACAACGCGAGATCAGCTCATACTGGAAATGTATTGCTGCCAGCGTCATGCTTGATGATAGCAAAATTCACGCATGAATTAAATAAACTATCAGGAACCTATTGAAATAATTTGTGATGAAAATAAATGAGGATGAGTGGCCACGACCATATCGTACGAAACAGTTTGATATTGAAAAAAATAAATCGTTAAAATAATGTAAAACTTTCTATTTAGAGCACTAGAGCATTTACTTGTAACAAATCATCGAGCATCTGGTTGAATGTTCGGCTTAATAAACTGCTCACTTTAGAGCGAGCGGCTCGATATTCTTTCTGTTACAAGTAAATGCTCTAATGTGTATTCACCTGTGCTAATTAGCACCAAAGGAATAAAAAAAATCTGTGAAATTTGTTGTTTTGTAAAGAGTAACTCATCATAAAACATAAATAAAAATACAAGAAAGCTTTTGCAAAGACAATTTTATGCTCGAATTTTCGGAGCACATTTTTCAAAACCAAAGGAATTTTCAATTTACTCGGGACGCGGAAGTAAAGCAAAGTATGGTTCCGAGATTAAATGCAACAACTTGAATTAAAGTTTTTGCGGTCCACGATAGCATTTACATACATAAAATTACACTTATTACGGTTAGCAGGATAAGAAGAGTGAGTTAATACGAAAAAAATAATAAGTAAAACTTTTACAAACTAATTTCATTTATGGCCGATTCCTATGATTCACCGAGCATTATTGTTTAAAATTAAGACTCTCGTATCTTTACCAATAATGAAGCAATAACTTTAGCTGTGCATAGTAAGTAGATCCTCGTATACTTTAGTATAGCTAGCACAGTTAAAATTAGCTTACAAGTTATGCGTAGTTTGGTAATTAAACATTCTACTATTGGTAAGCAAAATGGATCTTTTTTGGCCATCGGAACCATGCATTAATCAATAAGAAACAAATATGTATGTACCGTCATTTTCAATTATTTTAATAGCTACTTTCCACTAACTACAAGAAGAATCTCACAGTAACATGGTCAAACATTCACTAAAATTCTTTGCCTAATAAAGCTTTGAAATAGAAACCCTATCCTGCGTAGATCCTATGCCGTTCAATACAATGGGCAATTTAGCAGAAAATGATAAGAATAAGGAAATTCAACACAAAAGTGTAAATAATGATCATAACATGTCTAAAATCCCACACCCTTACTCATAAACGATGATTAAAGGTTGTTTAACTAAAACGACTTTTAAGTCTATTGCCATCTCTTTTCATTGACACACAAATGACAAGGACAGGTATAATCTAATCAGTGTTTAAAAATAACAATCTTTTATAAGAGGGCTAGTGTATAACAACGTTATTTTTAGTATATACAAAAACTGAGACACCCCAACAAGATTTTCATCAGAACTGACTGAATATGTGTTTTTTCTTAATAAATCTCCAAGTTACTCCTTAGTTTATGTTGCGTCAAGTTCCCTAGTAAAGTGTGAAATGCCTGAGATGTGCTATGCAGGGGTTGTCTAATACACGGAAACTGACCGAGCGGACCGTCTCAAGCCTCAAGGTGCCTATTCCCGTAAACTGTTATGGGTAGAAACATACAGAAACAAAATTGAAATTTATAAAAAAAAAAGTGGTGTAAAATATGTCAATCGATTGTCCTAGTGATTCTGAACAAACTAGTTTCAGGTTTAGTGTATACTAAAACTAAGCTTGTATGACGGAGTAAACAAAACGTCATGCAAACCTCTATCCAATAACATAAAAATATTATCAAGTTATTTTAATGTTCGCAGTTATGTGACGTATAACTTAAGCGACGCAACAAACTTAACGATAATAAAAACAACAAACAAAAACGCCCTTAACATCAGAAAAATGACCTATCACGCCACGACACTGACAAATTATAATATTTCTCCTACACCATAGGGTTTTCCCGGCCCCCATTAACATAACAGGCGGCCGACCTCGAGGCCTACATCTATAGACAAAAAATCTCTGGGTGTCTTCCAAGGCGCCGGTTTATCTGCTTTTTTCGGGGATCGAGCAGACGAGACGGCGCCTCGGCCCCGCCGACCGGGCGCCGCGCAGAATTGGGCCACCTCCCCAAAGCGTAGCTTTAAACCCTGTTTCATTTTGGCTAGAGAACTATTGCTTGAACCCGTTCCGAGTTGTAGTTGAACTTTGTAAATGGTTGTGAATCGAATTGAGTTATAACATAATGGAATATAATATAGTGGGGCGAGATTTGGAGTGCGACGCAGATGCAATATTAGATAGCAGATATGCGAACTCAGAGAGATACAATGTTCGGAATAAGTTTGTCTTAAGCTCTTGTTTCATATGTCTTTCTATTCATTGTATTGGCTGCAGTTAAAATATTAAAGAAATAGGTACCTATTTCATAATTATTAGTTACAGCAACATCTTATTTTTGCATTACAACTTTCATGAGGAATATTCATATTTATGATTTGTGACGATTTATTCATATGCATTTTTAGGGAGTGTTCGACTTCGTCGAACCTCGAGGTTCGACTCGCGACCTTGCCGCGTGTTCAGCTCATGATTAAACTAGTCGGGCAATCCCGAAAAATTCACGTTAGTAAACCGTATCTAATCATATATTCATTACATGAACATAATGATAAAATGAACGATGATTCAATTGAAATGTTTGGATGATTATGTATCAAACATTTTCGGATATCACTTTCTAGTTTTTATATAGTTTACAATTACACGTCGCTCGTGTAACTGTAAAAGAAATCAAACATAGAAATATCCTTTTAAAACGCGATGATCAAATTTTTTGTTACAAAAAAAAATCTTTTAATTTCTGTATTGATAATGACATCGATGAAAGAAAAAAACACGGCTAGAATAATGAAAAAATAAAATATATACACTTAAATACGGGATTGTTAAGTGAAGTAATGATGCAATAAATTGATGGATGTGATGAACACTTAATTGGCTGTTCAATCGATCGTACTGTTTGGTTTTGACATAACTAATGTTAATTAGTTATGATATCCTTACATGACTTCATTGTGTTTTAATTAATCATTGAATAATTGACGATCCACATTGTAATGATAGCGAATTTACCTATTTTAATTTTAATATTGAATTATGCTCGTCGGAATGCTGAAGGCCAATTATTTCAGTAAACGTTTTTAATTAATAGCTTATCCTTACAATAACAGTTGTGATTCTGTGATTTTACAAGTCTGTACTTTTTAGGTGCTAGCTGGCGTAGTCATTTCCTATCTGACTATCTTTTTGAAGAAATGAACTCAAGGGTAAAGGTCTCTTCTAAAGTCCAGACATGTCTCATGGAGCAATTAATATGTCAGAGAAATGTAAGGCAACTTCTGGACTGGACTTTTAAGTAAAGAGCCGGTGCGGAGTAGTTTGAGCTGTCCTGTGCTGACAAGCAGCAAGCATGCGTCTGTCATCGTGTAGCTCAACCCTATTTCCTCGCGATAGTGCATTGTAGTAGGAGACTCATGACCCTAAAGGTACTATCCCGAACCGAGCTGCCAACGGCAACTGCCGACAGCTCGTGCAGCGGCTAGAGGTGATGCTGGTGTGGCGAGTGTCGTGCGTGGTGCTACTTCTTGCAGTCGCTGCATGTGCTGTCGGCAGTTGCCGTTGGCAGTTCAGTTCGGAATAATACCTTTAGTGTCTAATATTTACGACCTACAATGATGATGTCGATGATATCCTTAATGAGAGAACCACAGTGTACCTACTTACTACATAGGTACAGTGGGTCAACGCCCATACATTTGACAGGTCCTATGAAATGTCAAAATTATGTAGGGGCAGAGGTTATGTCCCAAGTATGCAGTATGACTACTCGGGACATAACCTCCACTCCTTCACCCCACAACCCCCTGCACGATTGCTCTGCGACAATGTTCTATGTTGACCGACTGTAAGGAGTAAGATATAGGTAGACTGTGAGAGAACTATAGCTTATCCGACAACTTCTTTCGTGTCGGCACTAGCTATACGAGAATATATCGTGCCGTGAAAGATTAGCCAGTCAGCGAGGTTGGAAGCGAGGCCAACTGCCCAGAGTACGACTGACGAACTTCAGTATCGTCACTCGTGGAGGCTATTTAATTTCAAGAAAAGAAAGAAAAACAATTTATTCAGCATGCAAATCGACAGGATACAATCATATAATGCAGAAAAGGTGAAAGATTTACCTAAATAAAAACAATACAAGTTAACAAGCATGGTGTAAAGTACTCCTCATACTATTAGTAGATTAAAAATACAGCAATGCGTCGCTCCCCATGCACCCTAGTTGACAATAATAACTATGGGCCGATATAATGGCGATGCTAACATGAATATTAAGAATACACGTAATCGGACAAAATAAAAAAACTTTAAAAAAGTAAAAACCGACTTCAAAAAAGAACTAAAAGGAGTAAAATAATTATCATTGAATAAAACTACCAGTTTCAGAAGTCGGTGCATTCAATTTGTTTCAGCGTAGAACACCGACTTCTGAAACTGGTAGTTTTATTAAATGATAATTATTTTACTCCGTTTAGTTTTTTTTTGAAGTCGGTTTTTACTTTTTTAAAGTTTTTTATTTTATACTTCTTAGTGCCACAAATTACAATTAAAATAATGTACAAATTCTCGGACCAGCACTACAACTAGAACGTCGTCTACATACGATTTGTGTATATTTTTTTTGTTTTTGTTGATTTTTCAAAAAGTGCTGCACCAATTTCAATAAAATGTATATGGGACCACCTCTGAAGTATGGGCCACCAAACAAAAAAAGAATCATCAAAATCCATTCATAATTGGGGGAGATATCGCGTAAAAAACATACAAAAAAAAAACATTCAGACGAATTGAGAACCTCCTCCTTTTTGAAGTCGGTTAAAAATCAAAAGAATTTAAAAATACCGTGCTTTATTACAACGCCAGCTAAATACAAAATTAGTTTTAAACTACATACATAAATAGGTATAATGGTGTAGCTTTTCCTAGAGAAACTGAACGACATCACTCCTTTCCTAGAAGCAAGTTGTCGCGATCGTGACGCATTGCTCGCGTGGGCGTTTATACGAACAAGACCGTGTCACCCTCTGGTGCGAAACTGTCGAGTGTGTGGTGTGTTGACTAGCAAATATCGTGCTGGGATTTGTTGATCATCATGTTATGTGTGTTGTATACAACGTTTAACATAATAAACGCAAACCCTGAAAGTAGGTTGTTAAGAATCGGCAAGTGAATCGATTTCAGCCATTAATGTGGTTCATTTAAAAAAAAAATGATTTTACATTTCTATTAATAGAGAAGAAGGAAATTGAGGTCTGGATCATCTTGTAGGTACTAAAATAGCCATGTATATTTTTCTCAAAAAGAAAAATATGTCCTGCATCGCTACAGACTGAGTTACGTGTAGAAATGGAATCATAACAAAACGTTTAAACTTGCATACTTCAGCTCGCAGTACCTACCAGCTTCTAAATCGCATGCATGAATTGTGTATTTCACAAGAGTACTGCTAGTTTAGACATCTGAGTTTAAGGAGTGTTAAAGTCAAGTTGAGCATAGCACAGCACATTCCTGTAGTTTTCACAGCACAGCACAGCATATTCCAGTTTGCCACGTCATAGTTTAGATTTATGTATCCATAAAACCACAGCATAAATAAGAAAAGAAGTTGCATGCCTTCTATCTTAAAAAAACGCCTTTTTTTAACCTACACATCACGCACCCATTTTAAAATGCAACTAAACGTCTCGCATTGGAGTTATTATTATCTAACTTACTAGTGTTGTGACTAGGTACTCATAGTATTTTGATAGATATATAATTGAATAGTCCGACTGATTATATTGCCATAACTGTAATAACAATATACAGCGTTATAGAAGTTATCCAGTCCACCTAACACCACCTAACACCCCTTCCCATAGACCAGATATTTTTCACCATAGTTTACAATAGTCTTACACCCACCTGGGACATGGCTGTACTCCAATAGTGCAGCCGTGGATAGTTCCCGGTTAGTGCCCCGTCCCATTATAGATTAACGTTCTCAAAGGGGCCTCTGCGCGTTGGACCTGTCCCCCGTATGCCTTCCAAAGGACCGAACATCTTACGCACGGAAGATGAGCCGTGAATAAAAAGATAAAAGAAAAAGATATACAGCGTTCACCAATCCTTTCGCAAAATGTTGTTGTTGTGTTAATTTTTACAATAATTAAAAAAAGTTTTCAACTTCACTTTAATTGGCTAATTAATTAAAACCGTATTAATACCAAATTTTTATTTGTTTGTAGTTTTGTTACTATTTGAAACTCTGTTAACTAGCAAAGAATAAAGTAACCAGTATTTCTGCATTTATCAGACGTAATATTATTATACCAATCAGACTTTCAACATCGAATAATAACGTCATTATCGCCGAAACAATCATATAAAAACCAACAAAAATACGCTCGAAATATCCCTACAGTCTAGGATAATGAACGAATGTGTGGTGACGTCACAGCTCTGCAGTGTCTGGAGCAGAGCCAGTGGGTTTGTCCTTCGGTCCTTGGGAGATAAGGCGACGGCGCGGCGCCATGGCGTTACGGCTCTTTCGAGGTCACCCCGTATTCCCGGGAATAGTATAGTTTGTACCGCATTCTGACTAATGCCGATGTGTGGGCGGGTGAAGTATTTTTTTGTATTGCAGATAGTGTTAGTGAGAGATTTGGCTTGTTGATGCTTATTGGCTGCAAGAACATGACTGAAATAAGTTGTTTTAGAATATGTACATATAAGTCGATGTATTTTATGTAAGTACTAGCGACCCGCCCAGGCTTCGCACGTACGTTTTATAGCTTAAAACATTTCTCTTGAATCACTCTATCTGTTAAAAAAAATCGCATCAAAATTCGTTGCGTAGTTTTAAAGATCTAAGCATACATAGGGATAGACAGCGGGAAGCGACTTTGTTTTATACTATGTAGTGATTAAATTAGGTAACAACAAATTTTCTTTTTCAAATAAATATAACATACATAAACTCACACCTTTTTCCCACGGGGATAGGCAGAAACTGCAGAACGACAGATGCTACGATCCTTACATACTCCTTTCGCTTCGTCCACCTTCATACATCTTGTCATACACGCACACCGGTTGAGTTTTGAAGAACATCACTACATGGTATAAAACAAAGTCGCTTCCCGCTGTCTGTCTGTCCCTATGTATGCTTAGATCTTTAAAACTACGCAACGGATTTTGATGCGGTTTTTTTTAATAGATAGAGTGATTCAAGAGGAAGGTTTATATGTATAAATTGCAACCGTGCGACGCCGGGGCGGATCGCTAGTCACCAATAACATCGATGTAAGCCCTTCTAGGGTGTCCTCTACTGGTGTTTCCATTGACATCCGCCTCATGAATTACTTTTGCTAATCGCTGTTCACTCATTCTCTCAACATGACCAAACCACCTAAGCATACACCTTTAAATTGTTGTCACTACACCATCTTAATTAATTAATTTATTTAAGTTCTTGCTTTTGCCCGCAGCTTCGCTTGCGTGAAATTTTGAACCCGTTAAGTGACGATTTTCCATACAAATTTTCATTCCCTATTTAACTCCCTTAAGGGTTGAATTTCGAAAAATCCTTCCTTACTCTTTGTTTACTTTATAAAGGGAACCTCTGTGCAAAATTTCAGTTTTCTAGGTCCAAGGGTTGGGCTGGGCGTTGATGAGTCAGTCAGTCAGTCAAGACTTTTCTTTTTATTTAAGTATATAGATTTTTAACAAAAAATATACTCACAGTTCAATAGTATTGAATACCTGTGTATGTACTTTTTCAGACACAATTTGAGCTTAAAGTTAAAAATCAAATCTAACACATAAAAATAAAACTAAACTATACTAAAACAACTAATTATAACCAAACGTAGCTAATTTTACTTTCATGCTATAATAAAGAGACAATGTAATCATAAGACTCTGAGCACACCGGCGAGAATTTAATACACGTGCCAACACTGCCAACTGCTTCACAATATATGAGCCCACATTAGTTACATCATTCAGAAAGAATGTTAACAACACTGCTAATGAACGGCCCCATTTCATTTTACCTGTAATAACTTATTTAGTCCATTTTAAAAGTTATAGAGTACATGATTTGGGTCACTGCAGTTCCGTAAGTAAGCTTTTATTGCTTTTTGTTATGGAAATAATTTACACGTTTTTAAAGGAAGTTATTAGACCTAATTCTGTGTATGAATAATGTGTTTTTGTGATAAAGTCAACAGCAGTTTGTAAATTCGTTTTAAAGTAAGCGTTTTTATGATTCAATTAATACTAGGTAATTTGAATATGGTTTTGAATAGCAAGCACATAAGCTTCAAATATTTAAGTAGCTGACAGAATGTTATTTTTTGAATTGTTTTAATGATTGTTACTCTTCATAATTGTATTTAAAGTCTCAAAAAAATATTATAATTAATTTGTTTACTTTAATACAGAACAAAACACATAGATTTGTTTTTTTTTTGTATTATATCCTCCGTGAGACACATTAATATTTATTTATTTAATAATTTATGTATATACGGCACTTAATAAAAGATAACTTAATCAGGACCGTAGCGTAAAAGGCACTGGTAATTTCTTAAAGAAATATCTTCCAGCAGACTTGCGAGAAGAGAATTTACATTATATGATTAGTTATTGATGATTATTATGATTGTAGATGAAGAATTATACCAGGTGTAAGGGACGGTGTACCGAAAACTGAAACAGTGAATTCAGCCGATAATCATATATTATTCTAAATTGAAAATAAGTGGAAATTTTGCTCGGAATTTTCCGACTTTTGCGATTTTAATTTTCACAAATTTTACATTTCTCTACTGTAAAATAAGCATTCATATTAAGACACACAGAAAATTGCAAAAATAAAATGTATTTTTTATAAATCGGAAAATTCGAAAGATTTCATTGATATTTTCCACGAATTTTCAATTCAAAATAAGGAACTAAATTCACTGTGTCAATTTTTGGTAACCTGTTCTTTACGCCCAGTTTATTCATCTGTCAAAACACTTATTGAAATACAAGAAAACATAGGCAAATTAGCAATTTCCAGCAAATTCTGAAAATTCCGAAAAAAAACCCACTTATTTTCGTATCAGAATAATGGGCTGAATTCACTGTTTCAGTTTTCGGTACACCGTCCCTTACACCCAGTATGATTAGTTACGATTTGAAACACACATTTCTCCATTCCAAATGCCAAACGCAACATCCATCACAAATAAACGCATCACAGCTAAACCAAACTGCAGCTTACACAAAATTACAACCCAATCCGATGTGCAACGGGCTTTACAACCACATTGATACACAGAGGTGACTATGAAACGCTACTCAGTTAGGCGTAAGTAACTCAGTTACCATGGTTAACCGGGTTTGACGACGTATTTATAGGCACCGGGGAAAGCGGGGCTTGGCTTTAAATATTGCTTGACGATATTGTTAAACGTATTACGTTGGGTATGGAGTTATTGAGGAGATTAATACGCGGATATTTGAGTTCATGAATAGAAACAGCAGGTTTTTTAAAGTAGATTTTATTCTTATTTACGATTAGTTACGGTTTACTCACGTTCATTTTTCGGGATTGCTCGACTAGTCTCGGACCAAAACGGAGCTTTTAATCATGAGTTGAATACGCGGTGAGGTCGCGAGTCGAACTGTCCGAAATGTTTCACGAAAGTTATCAAAAGATAGATTTATAGATTTTATTCTGTTTCTCTTTTAATCAACTTGGTCTTTAAAAAGCTTACGTATAGATCTTACAAGCAAAGATTCTTTGTTATTGGTGCAATACAGGGTGTTAATGAATTCGTGTAATTCCTTCGAACTACGTGATCTATTGATGGTATAAATTAACCCCTCACAGGATTTAAATTGATTAAATCTAAAAATAAACTTTTTTTTTCCCAAATAAATTTCTTATGCGATATAAAATTTCGATGCCATCCATAAATTAATAAAAGCATGGCAACACAACTGATGGGCACGACTAGCGCGATATCGCTCCACGCAATCAGTTAGCTCGGGACGCTAAAATGACTCAGATACAGAATACCATGTTTCGTTTCTTGAAAACTTTTTTTTGTTGATTCTGAACAAAACCTATGCAGGTTCAATCAGTGTCACCAGTAGATCACGCGGTTTGAAGGAATTACACGATTTCGTTTACACCTTGTATACAGGTGGGTAAAAAATCGTGGATCAAACGAAACAGGGCGATAGTTGGGGTTATTAGCAGCATTTTTTGGTAGTACATTTTTTTTAGAGTAAGTTTCTCAAGTAATACATAATTTTTCGTGAGACTTAAAAGATATTGAAAAAAGTGCCAATACTCGTAAATCATGATACCCACCGTCATAAAAGCACTTTCAAGCAACTAAACACCATTTGTTGTTTTAAAATATGTACCGATTTTACTCTAATTGCCTATTTATTACAAATGGTATTTTCTTAAAAACACTCAAATTGTCATAACTTTTAAGGAGATCAAGTTAGGGCTCTGCCACATACATATTTTTTACTGCAAATAACCCCAACTATCGCCCTGTTTCTTTTGATCCACGATTTTTGACCCACCCTGTATACTTACTAAACTAAAACATAATCAAGCTCGCAAAAACAAAACTAAAATAATACGGAGTTGAATCGATCGAAAGATTGATCCTATTTTTAACTCAACTAGTTAGTGTAACTAAGGTTAAACTATATGAATAGGTGTATTAAGGAACACGAAGTGCTAAAGCTGTGGTTAATAGGTTACACGTTCCAGGGGTTGCCAGGGAATAAGGGCTATTTAAAACACGTGGACAGTGATACACTAGCACTATTAGTACCGCAGTTATCTTACCCATTACATGAATGCTGCACGTGTGCGTGAAATAAGCGTTGCCGATCATACAATTTTCATGTAACCCTCACGAAATTATAACGATTTCGAAAACTTTGATGTTAACCTTTGACTTGTGTACAACAAGAGTTGTATTTTTTTTGGGAAGGGTCATAAGCGCTGCAGGACGACTAGATTTGCTGCGATCGCTACTGCTTGTCCGGCGTGGGGGTTAGGTACCTCTCTTTATTTTTTTATATACAACGTGCTACAAAAATACCCCTAAAACCGAAAGGGGACTAAAAAGTCCCTTGTAAGGAGTCTATTGACAATATTTTAAAATAAAAGAAATACCCAAAAAATATTGTAAATCATAAAATAAAATCATCACTGAAACGCAACTCTGAAAACATAAAAGTAAAGAGTAGTCTACCCAGAAAGTTATTTACATTCTTACCTAATTTCCTCTGAGAGGTAAATGACAACAATCATAAAATACTACTTGATTAACATTTTCTTCTTTAAGGGAAATTATGTAACACGTTGTATAGAGGTAGGGAATGCGCGAGTCAATCCCGCGCCTCCTAACAAAAGTGCATTATGGAAATGCAATAAAGAAATTGAAATTGAAAGTCACAGTAGAGATTGCGTGATAGTTTTAGTCGGTAGTACTTCGACATAAAACTTCGTCTTTCCCGGGCCGAAGAGACCCATGAGGATTTCCCCAATTATAATCAAAAAGTTAAAGCCTGAGTCCACATGCTGTGGTTTGTAGTATTCGAAAAAATTGCATTGACGCCATTAGATCGTCAGATTACTGTCTATAATTGCATCCCTGTATTTTTTAAACTATGACCACCTACAAAAGATAGGTTAAACCAAAATTAAGGTAAATAAATTTGAAATATACCCATCACTTTCTATCATTATATCAACAAAAAGAGATAAGGCTATTTTAAAACTTGGGTTTTTCTTAGACCATCTTTTGTAGGGTATTTGAGTTTAATATAATGCCAGGATGCAATCGGGATCGTCACTTTTTTTCCCTACAACTGACGATATTACTGGTCAGACTGTAAGGAGTATGGCGGTTTAACCTAGAATTAGTATGTTAATATATTGTAGTTAGTCTATTTTTAATCTGACTTACGATTTGCATTTACATTGTACCGAGGCGCCGAGCTAGCATTTGATGCTATTAATGTACTTTCGCTTATGCTTTAAGCGGTTGAAACTCTTGCTTAGTTTAGAGATTTTATTCAGGTTCTAAGAAAGATTCTGTTAATTGATTTAACTTCGGTGTATGACGAAATGTTCTTCATGATGCGTGTAGTCCACCAACGTGCACCTGACCAGTTTGGGAGACATTAGTGAGACTTTTATAAGCTGATTATGGTATGTAATTATGACGCAAATTGATAGATTGCAAACTGTTGATCGACGTTTCGTTGACTAATTGAGCAATGGACATTAAAATGAAATTATATACGTCATTCTGCGCCAGAACCAATTCAATTACAGTCTTGTGCCTTTTTTGATGTGGATAATGATGTTGTATCATTATCCACATCAAAAAAGGCACAATCCATAAAAACCCATTACCAACGTTGCCAAAAAAACTAACAACTGATATCTAGTTTACAGCTACTTAACAAGTACTAAACACGTTACTACACCAACGATACTAAAAATGATTGCGCAAAGAAGTCTTACAAATGAAGGCCAGATTATATGAGGCGTTGCTTAAACAGGGAGTAACGACCGCTTACTGAACGTGTAGTGGAAGACTACGCGGCGCCGAACTGGGTAAAACAGCTCGATAATGTTAGAGGGGTAAGATGTAGATCGAAAATTGAGGATTTACATATATTTTATATGGTGAATCAACTGCATTTTGTCGGCCTAAGAAAACTGAGGGAGGCCTAGGAAACGCTGGCGTGATGACTTAGATTCGTTTATGGGAGATTGGCCAGAGAAGGCAAGGCATAGAGATGAGTGGAAGGCTATGGGGGAGACCTTTGCCCAGCAGTGGGACAAAAGAGGTTGAAAAAAAAAAAAGAAAACCTAGTTGTTTTTGAGAATATGCGAAAAAAAGGCGCCTAATTTTATCGAAAGACTGCAAGGCGCCAAACTCAGGTGACTAATGTACGACAGGCATAATGTACAGTCCTTTAAGCTTGTAATTGGGTATTGATGTAGTGTAGTAGTGTTTGAGTTTGTTGTGATTAAGTGTAGAAGAAGGCAAGTTACATTTTTATCAGCCTAAATCCAAATGTCTACACAGAGACTGCACGGCGCCAAACTGGGTAAGATGTAGCGTGTCCGATATTTGCAAGCATGGATAAAATATATATTTTATACGGATAAAATATAATAATATGTACCAACTATATGTATTTCGTTACGCCGAAAAATTTCGTTATATTTGAGAATTTAAGTATAGAAAAAGAAAGACTATGCGGCGCCAAATTCGGTGATGGACGCAGTTCGATTATGAGTATTCAAAATGGACTGTATTTTTTGCTTATTCTGTTTGCACTAATTAAATTCATACTCGCACGCATTTCAGCGTGTGAAATATATGTATAGTATTTTAAATGCTACGTTTAATTGGGACATGAGCCCCAAGGCACAAACTGAATGTACCGTAGCAGCCGCTTGAGTAGCGGAAGACTACGCGGCGCCAAACAATGTTTTTTTTACATTTAAGTAAAAAGCTTGTCTTCTTTAAGTAATTTTGTATTTTCTTATTAGTTAATCTGGGTAACTCAAGATTTTCAAAAGATATCAATATTGGTTTAAATTTTCCATGCTGCGTAGCGGCTACGGCTACGTACGACGGCATTTGCTACGACGCCGACGGCGACGTAGGCAGCTAAAGAATGCATGGCGCCGAACACCGATTTGTAAAGCATTTTTAATTATGAAGTATGAATCCCTAAGTAGTATATATTATAGTCACTTTTCACGTCTGTCTGTTTGTCTGCTTACTACTTCTAAACAACACAGTGGATTATGATGAGGAAAAAAAATGTATATCGGTTTAATTTACTATCCATAAACTCTTTCACTGTATAAAAAATATTTTCAAGCAATCATTTATACAGTGTGTCTGGTTAAAGACTGTACATACGAAAACCATGAACTCTGTTCATCATTCTGTACAACTTTTTCTACGGGACATACATTTTGGTAATCAACATTGATTATTTTGTATGCAATAGCTGATATTTTTTTACACGAATTTGGAGTTCGTCCCATAACAAAAGTTATGTACTTACCAGACACACTGTATAGAGCTTTTTTAAATAAACGTGAAGGTTGTTCTCTTAGTACTTAAGTCGCTTTAAATCCGAAAACTATGAACTCTGCTTATGATTCTGTACAACTTGTACTATGGGACAAATACTGAATTCATGAAAAAAAAATCTGCTGTTCCATACATTTTGTTCAGCAAAATTGATTATTTCTTTGAGTTTTTCTTTTCGTGAATTCAGTAAAAGTTGTACAGAATGATGAGCAAAGTTCACGGTTTACGGATGTAGAGTGACTAACCAATCATGCTGTCATGTCTTTTAACTTATACAGGGTGTAAAATAATTCGTATAATTCCTTAAAACTGCGTGATCTAGGTGACACAGATTAACCTTAATGTAATAAAACAAAAAAAAAAAAATTGTTTTCTATTTCCGAGTCATTTTAGAGCCCCGAGTTGACTGACTGCAAAAAGCGATATCGCGCTAATCATACCCGCCAGCTATGTTACCGTGCTTACATTCATTTAAGCGTGACATCGAAATATCCAGTCAATTTTTTTTTTCAATATCCTATTTTTTTTGCTTTTTTGTTTATTACCCTACCGTAAGAAAAAAGTTTTTTCTTTTTTTCTTTTTAATCAAGCTGAATCCCGTGCGGGATCATTCTACACCAATAGAAGATCATGAAGTTTTAAGGAATTACACGAATTTGTTTACACCCTGCATTCGAAATCCTATAAGGGTTATGAATAATAATCAGCGTGCAATACAATAACGCGTTCAGTGTACTGTTGAGGCTGCCCCGCTACTGCAGCGCATCAGGGATGTTTGCGGACGCATATGTGGATTGTTTCTTTGCCACAATGCGTAAGCGCTGTGCGTTCCTAGTGCGTGGGGCGTGGGGCAGCAACAACAGTATCCTGTCTCTGATTTCGAGCAGGCTGGACTGTCCGTACGTGAATCGCTGCGCAATTTCCCATGGAATGCTGCAGCCACGGTGAAGCGTCGAACAGTACTGCCGCTGTGTACATAATTTATTAGGATGTAGATAAAATTATCTTAATTACTAACATAGGATAAGTTTTTTACTAACAAATGAGTCATGGTTACTTGAAATAAAAATTGAATTGAGTAATAAACTTTAGAAAACCAACACAAAATAATTAACCATGTTGAATGTAAAACACTTGCATAGGTAATGCAGTTACAGTCTAAGCTAAGTCTAGACGTACAGCCATCGCGCCATCGTTTGCATCGACTTCACATTAAGCTCGGAAGACTAACCGCAGATAAATGTTTTGTTTTGCAACGTACTATTGCAATTAAGTCTCGCTAGTAGTTATAAAACTTAGTTTATTTCGAACTAGTGAACTCTAGGGAGTTAGGGGTAGACTAATAGTTGTCCGAAATCGGTTTCGTACGAGTCGAATTAGTGCACTTGTATTTAAACTGTTACTTTTGTGGTACAGTCATGAGCACAAACATGTAGACATGTAACGAAGTTTAGATTAAGCTAAGAAAAATATTTAGCCCAGCTGCACATTGTTGGAAATTTATGTCAGATAATTTCTGACTCGTGTATGGCCTTCTGCGGTTACATTTTGTACTACAACCGGCTCCCAGATCCGACGAACTTACAGTGTGGGTCTTGATTTGTTCTAATTGTATGCAAAATGTAGATGTACTCGTATGCAAGTAACATACGGCGTGCGTCAAATTTTTTCTGATATATATTATTTTTATAATGTGCGGCTATTCTTAATTTAATGAAAAGTTTAGTTAATCCTTTGCTTCACGTCATTATAATTTTGCGGTTTTGTCGATTAAATTTTGACGAAAAATATGCTCGAAAGTTAATTGCATTTATGAACTGGTAAAAAGACTCACAGTTTAAAATATTGTTATTTTTATGGTGGTTTTGACGTCAGAAACAAAGATATCAAAAGCGAGCACTCTATCGTCAACATCCAGCAGGCGTAGACCACCGTAGACAAGGGTTTTGTCGACGGATGAATAGACAAAATGACTTCACAATGACAATATAGAAGAAAGAAAATATTTTTATTTCTGCCCACAGCACCGGCGACATAGTATGTCATTTTGTCGTTTCTTCCGTTGACAAAACCATCGTCCACGGTGGTCATCCTACGCCTGCAGGACACACCAAAATGAAGAAGTAATTCTATTAAAAGGTGTCGCGTCTTAGCCCGGGATAAACCTTACAATGATCATAGTGAATTTAGTAGCCACTTAAGACTCACTAATTAAAAATAATTTGTGTTTTTTTTTGTTAAATCGAGTAGTGGCGAGCATAATATAATTATGATTTTCGACGAATGGTTAAGAAAGATTTGCGAAAAAACAAAATATTTTAATTGAATTTCTACCCGTCGACCATAAAAATTAAATATCATTTTCAAGATATCATCATCTGCCTAGCCTTTACCCAACTATGTTGGGGTCGGCTTCCAGTCGAACCGGATGCAGCTGAATATCAGTATTTTACATGGAGCGACTGCCTATCAGACCTCCACAACCCAGTAACTGGGTAATACGATACTCTTGGTAAGACTGGTTGTCAGACTTTCTGGCTTCTGACCAACAGTAACGACTGTCAAAGATCTACAAATGACAGCCGGGACCAACGGCTTTACGTGCTTTCCGAGGCACGGAGGAAACTCGCTATGGTAAATGGTCACCCATCCACAGACCAACCTCGGCAAGCGTGGCTTAACCCGGAAGATCGGTCTATGCGGCTGTAATTATTTAGCCACGAGCTCCTCCATCATCTATCATTTTCAAGATAAAGGTCCATAATAATTAAAAAAAGCATAACCAAACATTACTATAGTCATTCAGGATAGTAAGTAATATTATCTATGTGACGTAAAACGTCGTTAGTTTTACGTTATGTTGCCATTAGTGAATGGCCGCTGGCATTGCCAGGCGACTTATTGCCGGTTGGCACGCCAGCCAGGCTTGTAAACACGTCGCCATGTTACAACAGCATCTGCAATGCAAACTAACGCTCTACTCTGATTCTGTGAATCGGACCATTTGTTACCAAAAATTCTAAGCAAAATTATTTTTGTCAATTTCGGGATTGGGATTCGGAATGGTTTTAATATATTTTTATGGTTTTCCATTTTATTATTCATTTAAAAAGTTGATAAAGTAAATTGAAATCTTAGTTCACAAACAATATGAAATGAAATGTTCCAAATATTGATTAGTGAAAATGCATCATAAAATTTATTGCTATGTTTGTCTAAGTAATAATATTTTACGATGTAAAGTTTCAAGGTGATCCGACATATGCATTAAAGTTAACAGACATAGACAATGGACATAACGTCATCGTCAATCGATAAATATGCTTATAATGCTTACAAACTTAGTGTTTTGCGACTATACAAAACGTAGAATACCATAAACCACGTTAGCGACTAGCTCTCCATATAGACAACACATTACACATTTCAAACGAGTCCACGTCACTACTAAAACGCAGTTCGAAATTCAAAATACCAAATCCCAGCTTTCAAAACATCACTAGCAAACATGACATGTCAATCATTGCACAAAAATTCATAGGCGTAGTGTTCAAACGCAAACACTTTTGACGGACAAATCGAGTCGCATCGAGGTATCGACGACCGTCGGATATAGGGCAATTTCCCGCCAAAAATGACCGCCACAGAGCTGCCACCGATACCGTCAGGTAAGGGAACTGGCGCCATTGACAGCGGAGTGGATTGCGGATTATAGAATCGAAATTCGAGTTTATTTGAATTTCGAATTTAGAGCAGTTCGACCAGCCAGCAAATAAAATGTGTGCCATATTTTATATGTGTTCGGTATCTGTTCAAACAATTTTAAGTCAAATGCTAATGTGCTTCCAAACATAATACAGCAATTAATTGATTGGCTGATCAATAAAGCAAAGCAAGAAGAAACCGTATCACAATGACATAATGATCAATATCTAATGCTATTGAGCAAAGCCTCCTGGACTGCATAGTAGGAAATTGTCAATTGACATAATTATTACAATGTTAGGAAGAGTAAGTATGTGTTACTTCACTGAAGAGTAATCCATTTTTTGAAACAAATATTTTGAAATTAATGTTGTGTTTGAAGTTAAAAATGGCCTTGAACTTTAAGCTTTTGCCATAATTATTTTTATAAAGGCTTTGGGGCAAAGGCTTCATTAAAATTTCTCCTGCATCATAGATTATTTTACAGACACAAATCTTATGCGTACAAACACATGTAACAACTATGTGTAGGCTATACAAATATTGGTTGAGTTAGGGAATCAATAGGCTTTACAAATATTTGTTCTGTCCGGAAATCATACACTCGGCAGCAATTATTTCGGCTCACCAACATAAACCTTAATATCTCGAAAACTAAGAATGATAGCTTATTGAAATAAAAAGTATTATAAAGACTATATAATACCACTTAAATAAAATTAATAAAACTTCTATAAAATACTTTTTATTTGATTAAGCCAGCATTCTTAGTTTCCGAGATATTCAGGTTTATGTTGGTGACCTGGATTCATTGATCCCTTATGTTTTTTTTAAATTTAATGACCTCAAATTCCTGTCTCTATATATGCATGAAATGCACCTAACTACAAATATGACGTAACCGCCATTGTCCTAGCCATCAGCTGTTCACTCACGTCAGACGAGGCAAAGTGGATTACAGTACTCAACGCGACTCAAGTGTCCATGTACGTCATGCGGTGTTTACTCAACTAAAGACTTGTGTATGCCATTGTACATGACTGTACATTGCAGTTGAATCATCAATGTCTGCTTTCATAATGTGTGCTAAATAGGCATACTTGTAGACGCCACTGAGTCTGTACTAGAATTACTGATTACATTCGCGTTTGTCTGTAGAAAATAGACTTAATTACTCAAGCATCGTAATTATAGGCACAATAGATAAACAATGGCGGTGTCGACCTGGGACAACACGCGGGACGCAACCGGTACACACTTGTGGACATCATTGTACGTAACTGTACTTACTACAAAAACGCAGTACTTTAAAAAAGTTGTATAAAGTCGTTACTTTAGTGTTAAATCTGTATTCTACTTTTGAATAAGTCGCGTAGACTTGTTAACTAACTGGGGAGCTAATGACGTCACATTTGATAAATCATGTTTCGTTCCAATCAGAACTGGATTTGTTAGGCCGTGGTCTGTTACAAACGCAGTAGGCCCTGTCCGGTGTGACGTTGTACGCCGCCAGCGAATGCTTATCAGGCCGCGTTAGGCGTGTGAAAGAGACCCCTATAGTGCATTTCCATAATAAGCATTCGTCAGCCGCGTACAACGTCACGCAGTACGCGTCCTACAGCGTTTGTAACAGATCACGGTCTAAAGGCCCAGACAGGCGGACTGCAACTCGACCACAACTGCAACTGTCAAATGCAGTTTGAAGGCAGTTAAGATGTACCTGCGTGACAACTGCTGACTGGATGGCCAAATGCAGTTACGAAGCGGTATCAATGAACGAAATATGATTCATCAAATGTGACATTATACAAGTTTACTTTCAGTGTATACTAAACCTGAAATTAGTTTGTTCAGAATCACCAGGAGAATCGATTGACATATTTTTACACCACATTTTTTAAAATATTTTTTTTTCATTCAGTTTTGTTTCAGTAGGTTGTAGGTACCCATAACAGTTGACGGGAATAGACACCTTGAGGCTTGAGACGGTCCGCTCGGTCAGTTTCCGTGTATTAGACAACCCCTGCATAGCACATCTCAGGCATTTCACACTTAACTATGGAACTTGACGCAACATAAACTAAGGTGTAACTTGGAGATTTATCAAAAAAAAAAACACGTATTCAGGCAGTTCTGATGAAAATCTTGTTGGGGTGTCTCGGTTTTTGTATATGTTACGGCTAACAGCCGAAGTGCGGCTACACCTAGTTTTAGCCGGGTACAACTAGGTGCAGCCGGCCACATGCGGTTAAACTTAAATCTATCCTACTTATCTTCGGTTAGAACTAGGTTTAGCCTTCATCATAGCGGCTAGAACTAGGTGCAGCCGCACACCGATGGTTAAGGGTAACCCCGACACGGATAGGTTAGGTTCGAAGGGGATGACGGGGGCTTCGTTCGCTCGCTTCGCTCGCTCACTCTATCCCAAGCCCCTTGAAGCCCCCGTCATCCCCTTCGTGTTAGGTTACTTTAAACCCTGCAGACAGAAATAGGAGCCCCGCACAGCGGGGCTCCGTCGACTTAAGCTCCACCTAGTTCTAACCAACTGCTACTGGTTGCACCTAGTTGTACCCGGCTAAAACTAGGTGTAGCCGCACTTCGGCTATTAGCCGTAACATATACACTAAAAATAACGTTGTATAGTTCTGAGGTCGCCAAAGATGGTATTAGTTCACATATAATAGGGACCAAGCCTATCGCTATTTCTTGGGCAAAATCTAAATCCTAAGCTACCATTGATACTTTTCTAAACTTTCACTTTTCAGTTTTTTATTAAAAAATTCAAACAAGTTTTGTAACTGCTGCAGCGGTGAATTGAAGTGCACTAATACTTAACCTTCTCACTGCCAGTGACGTGATAGGACGTCGGGACATCATCAATGTACTGTTATATTACTCAGCGACGCGAGGCCGAGTTCGAGTGTCCTTAACTAAATACTGCCGCGACTGTACTCAAATACTCAACTGTGAGTATTATTGTAGTTGCTTCACATTTTCCTTCAGAAAAGTGCACTTGCAATTTTTAAGAACTTTTTAACACAATTTAAACTACCGTAGCTTGAGTTGAATATTTATTGTTTGTTTTTAACCCTTCGTCTTCAAATATCGTAATTGTCAGTTTCCCTGCATTACAGTATTAGCAGTCCATGTAACTATATGTATTCCTTAAGTGAAATACTTTAGAATGAAAGTTTTCAGTTAGGTACTCACGCAAAATTAAATCTCATGAAAATGCGTTCAAGGTAGAATATGAACCTATTACTAGATTAAAATTAAAACAAAAATATAATTGAAACCTAACCTAAAACTGACCCTAAAAGCTAAGATACGATGCGCCCGAGTGAGAAAGTACCTACTAATAATAATCGTGAACAACGAATTCTAGTTTGTACTTATAAAAACAGTACTAGTTTATTTGACGTATTTTTTACAATAATTTATTGCGTCAAACATCGTAGGTATGTTGTTACATTAAATACATTAGGTGTTAAAAAATCAACTCTAAGAATTTTGTGGGCTTACTCGGTATCGGAAATTGAACAACTTTTGTTCTACAACTTTTCGAAATTCGCCATTTTTTTTATGCCTGTCCATGCAGATCAATAAAAATTTTTTTTTGATTTGTATGGAAAGTTATAAAAAAAATACAGTTTAAGTTTCACAGATTTGGCTGTTTCTCAGCATGCAATATTAAAAATTGATAATTAGGATACTTAATTTAATGTAATTTATTATATTTCGATATTACAATTATACTTCTATGTTTATTTTCGTTCTGGGACGACGGGCGGTACGCAACCGGTTAAGTTGTTTAAGGTTACATAGCACTATCCTCCGTACAATACCCATTTCATCGTAAGGGGAGTCCTGATGTTTCTCTACAAAACGTTATCATACAAAGAATAACAAATATGTTTAAAAAAAACATGAATAATATAGCTATTTTACGGTTTTTGATGATGTCGTTTGCGTTTTTTCGATAGCAGTCACCTTACAACTACAATTTACGAAATGGCCGCTATGTCAGGATTCATTTTTCATTGAACAGAGCATAGTAGACACTTAAGAGTTAGAAAACGCAACGAATGTTACAGTGTAATGTGAAATGCGTTAGAATTATACCGGGTCAGTAATTAACATGAGAAGTAGGGCGGGTGTGACGAGTTAAGACCATTATACCTTGCTCAGTAACACGGGGAGGTCGGCTTCAGGCTTCAGCTGTGACGGCTTTTGTGTTCTATGCACCGAAAATGCTTTATTTATTAGGTGATGTGTGGAGAAGAACTGAGGATAAGGAGAGCAGTGGCCAAAAAACATGATGTTCCAATAAACACACCTAATAGTACGACATAACTAAGAACGACATACACGACATAACTAACTACCTGATCGAACAATCAATGTCAGTCGCGCCACTCATGCTTATGGCGTCAGCGTAAAGATCATTTTACTGCAAAACCAATAAACACCGTGATCGTAAGTCATGCTTAGTTCGGAAATCATCGGTTTTACGAAGTTTGCCGATGATACTTCTTAATTGTGTCGTATTGTACCTTATTGGAACGACGTGTCCAAATTACGCAGTCGAAATTCGGTATTTTTTTATGCTGGTGTGACGGCATTTATCTCGCCACATGCGAACTATCCTACATCGCGCAATCAAGATTTAACACGCAGATAGTATATATACAACCTCCCAACATCAACCGTTGGGCAGTAGCCCGCCAGGCACAAGACTCCGCCTGGTTGGAGGATCCTCCCTTTGGTTGGAGGAACACCACACCAAGTTTCTCCACACTGGCAATATTTTTGAATGTCTGTGGGTAATTTATAAAGGATTGCAAGCATAATCTTGCTTTGTGTGCCACTCATGGTATTCTTTAAACAATATGGAATGAGAGATAGGTAAGGCAATACATGAGATACGGGAAGAAGAATAGAGTAACAGCACTGTGTGATTGAGAGGGCATTACAAGCAAGAGGGAGAGAGAAGAAGTAAAACGAATAAAAGACATGCGATTAGCGTCAGTGTTTAAAAATAATTAAATCAACGAAGTTAACCGTATTATTTACAGTTCTTTGTCATTACAATCCCACATCTTTAACAAACTAAAGACAGCAGATCTGACATATCAAAAAAAAAAAACTTATAATCCCATTATTCTACTTTCTATTTCTACGGAAGTAATAAAATTCGCGACGGCATCAAAAAATAATAACCACATATTAAAAGTTTTATTCAAAATATGTTAAATGTTTTGTCACTACCTGGCTTGTCGATATGTAGTTCAACGACCGAGCATACACCGGATTTTAATTATTACACACAACGGTAGTGACTGCGGACATGTGAAGGTTTTTTGGGACACCTATATTGAGTCGCGGAATACGAATAGTCAATTATTTAAATTGTAGGGAAGTTTCGTATTTTACCCCTAGTTTGGTGGCAGAGGTGGAGTAAAACTGCGCCATGTAGATATGAAAGCAGCATAGCTAGTATTATGAAGAACTAACGGTGTCATTAACTTAGTTCTTACCAAAACCATTGGATGATTCCTTTTTTTTGAGAAAAAACACATGATATATCTTAAACTAGACGACACGTACAAAAATTTGTATGGCCTACAAATAGTTGTTTCGGGTCTGGGCGTTTGTGTATGTGAGATTTGTGTCTGTAAACGCACCCACGATACAAAAGAAACGCAAGAGAGGGGCAAAGATATAAAAAAAAGTCTGTTCAGGAATATTTCAATAGATTTTAAAAATTAAACTAACCAGTTTCAATAACCTTTTTTTCTTCCACTTTCACGGATCTCCAACTCATCCGACATCTGTGCATATGCATTAATACGTTATTTGTGTGTGGTTTCAACAATCATTGTACACCATTGGTAAAAATCCTTGGTATCCCTTTGGGCAAAGCCATGTACCGTATTTTATACGAAAAAGGAAGCCATTCAAAATTCCCTTGTATTAGTGTAAAAATGCGTCAGTATATTAAATTCATAGTTGATTTATGAACAATAATTTTATCTGTTGAAATGATTTTCTCCACCGTTAATGCAAGCGTCGATAGCCGCGTTTCTTGAAGCGAAAAGTGAACAAGATTCGGTTGAAAGGCGAAGCTTGGCAATAGGCCCAGAATAGCGCAAGATAGAAGATGTCTTTAAACATGCAACCTAGCATTTATCGGTCAGGAAAGAGCTAAGAATAGTCTATGGTCCTAGAACATTTTGCTCCCTTTTTGCTGTTTAAAGAAGTGAATATAGCATCACTAGCTTCTGCCCGCAGCTTCGCTTGCGTGAAATTTTGAACCCGTTATGTGACGATTTTCCATACAAACTTTCATCCCCTATTTAACTCCCTTAGGGGTTGAATTTCGAAAAATCCTTCCTTAGTCCTTGTCTACATTATAAAGGGAACCTCTGTGCAAAATTTCAGCGTTCTAGGTCCAAGGGTTTGGGCTGGGCGTTGATGAGTCAGTCAGTCAGGATTTTTATTTTTATTTATATAGATATCAGGAAGTTTTGTAGTAAACAGGTTACTATAATGACGACTAGATAACAAACTGCTATTACTTAAAAACACATACATCACGCCTGTATTCTCCGAGGGGCTGAGCAGAGGTGAATGGTACACCCTGATTTTTCCGCTGTGTTTAATTCTATGTAATTGGGTGCGAGCCTATTGCTATCAACCGGGCACAAATACCGATTCCAGGTTGCTTCTGAAAAATTCCACATGGAAAAACCCAATAACACTTTACCCGACCTATGGATCGAACCCGGGACTTCATGCTCAGCAGTCGCACTTGCGACCACTAGACCAACGAGGATTTCAAGCTGTATCGATATACACTTATACAAGTACAAGTTGCTCATTTACGACAAGAACGTATTAAGTCCGAAAACCGGATTATTCAAAAAACGCTTTTATTCAAAACTATCAAAGTCGTTTTCTGAAAACTCCGGTTTTCGGACTTAACACGTTCTTGTCATAAATGAGCGGTGTATATCGATACAGCATTCAAGGTCATCAATATACAGGTCATTGTCCATTATATTTCATGGCACGCTTCGAATTGACGCAATTATATCATTATTCCAGGTAGTTAGCCATTCAAGCCTTCCAAGAACCATCCATTATTAACCAACTAATTAATTAAGTAGCAACAAAACCTTATAGATTTCATGTTCAAGACAAAATTTCAATATGCTAAATTAGTTTTTATTTAATGCTCTATACAGTATATTTTACTTTAGTAATATTTTCTACCATTTAAGTTCGATATTCAGTTAGAAAATTCAGGTACAAGCGCTCCGGCCACCACGTGTATCGGTCCGGGTGGTTGCGTTAAAATAAATATTAGTAGCGTATTTCGGAACGCAGCTTTTCACAGAGGCGAAGGCACGCGAGTGCGAGCGAGATGACACGAGCTTATCCGATCGATAGCCGCAGCCGCAGAGTGCCGCGAGTGACGTCAGACGCCCGTCTCGTCATCTTTGACTCTGTTCAAAGAATTGTCACTATATTTTTGTACAGCATGAACGCCATTAACAGTTCGATATGAAAACGAACTATTGTATGTTATAAGAATTTGTAACATTGTGTTCTTGGTGTTTGAAAATTATGTTTTATGTACGTCACGTAGTCGACATAAACATGTTATTGAGTGATTATAATCTCGTACATTATAACATGAGAGAACAAAATTATGAAAACGCATTAAGTATGTTGAAAAACCGTAATAAAGTAACAATTTTACTGATGTATGTAATCTGTCTATACACACGCAATTGTAAAGAAAACCAACATTTGAAAGTGCTATAACACACGTCTGAATCCAATTACAGTTGCTAGTTACCAACAGAAATGAATCGATGAAAATAGCACATAACATAAATGAATTAACAGTTTATTAATTTGTACGCTACGGACTCGTAGACCGTCTACGAGCTACGAGCTACGGCGTAGCGTAGCTTTTATGCATTTAATACAAAATGCTTCAACTTTCAGATTCATACTTCAAGGGATATGTTTTTATAGGGCATACAATATGTTTTCTGACTGAGAATCGAACCAGCGACTGTTATAGAAAGCGAAGGCTCTGCTATGGCGTCATTTAGGTCATCTAGGGTACGATAGTAGTTTAATGGTGTGACAAGGTCGTAAGATTTCTATTGTATTACATGCTTCGGTAGTTGGGAAAAGTATGTTTCTACAATTTAATTAAAGTGCAAGCAGTTTAAATGGGTTTACATTTTTTTACTGACATTGAAAAATAACGTTTTCAATTTGGCGCGTAGGTTCGTATTTTTATTTGCACCTATTACTCAAAGTTGTTTCAAGTGATTGAATAGATTCAAGTCTCACAACTGGTCTAACCTTAGGATATCGGCATTGACCAGTAACTGGGTTGCGGAGGTTTGAAGGCAGTCGCTCCGTGTAAAAGCCACATCTGGTGAGATTGAAAGCTGATCCCCCACACAGCTGAGAAAAGGCTAGGCAGGCAGGCCTCAAGTGATTGAATTGATTTAAACTGTTTGTTTTAAGATTGGTACCAAGTCGACGCAAAAAAACCCAATCAGTGGTTGTCATGCAAACCTAGGGGGTGCATGAAAAAGAGCCTCGACAAGTGACGATACATAAGTATGCCCGGCGCACCCTGTGCAGTCAGCCCCGTTACCAACCTTGCTGACTGGCGAATCTTTTCACCACGGCATGAGCTATTCTCGTATAGCTCGTGCCGACACGATAGAAGAAGACGCAAACTTAAGAAAAACATCTACAAGAGTTATTACTCTCGTAATGATGGCGTCATGATAATCTTAACTACGAATTTAAACTCTAATTTGCAGAACGGAAATTTTTTTTTTTTTATTTTTTTCCTTGTTCGTGTTTAACCCTCGTCGCATCTGATGGTAAGGGCAGACAGGATCTAAGATGGAGCACACGAATCCAAGTAACAGAGATATAGAGGGAATCCCCTATACCCCTCTGGCTCTCACATACACACGACGGAACACAGTAAACTGCTTGGCGCCGGACTTTAATGTGAGGGTGGTAGCTAGCCAGGCGGACCATAAAGGTCCTACTACCAAGCGAAATTAATATTTTGAATTTTGATATTAACAGCGATTACGCACTACATCCGATCCGGATCCGTGAAAATAATATAAAAAACTCGAACCGAATTCGGATATTGCTTTGCGCACTGCATCCGATCCGAATACGTGAAAATGCGAATCTAGAGTCTAAAAAACTCGGACCGAATTCGGATATCGCTTACGCACTTATCCGATCTCTGATCCAAATTCAAACAATTCAGGTGTCATCTTTGACATATGTCAAAGATGGCACCTGAATTGTCCATTTGGCGTCCGATTTGAATCCGGGGTAATGCGAAAGCGTTCATACAAACAGTACTACGGTTACTTCGGTCCGTCAATATTTCTTCTGAATTGGAAACTCACGGATGACGGAGAGAAATCGGATGACGGAAGTCGGATCTAGTGCGTAAACTAGCACACAAATAGTTCTATGACTACTTCGGAACGTATTTTCTCGGATTCGGATCGGATGCAGTGCGTAACCGCTCTTGAGGTGTAATTAATATTTGTTCTTCCCCCTCCTAGCCGTTTTCAAACTATGTTGGGGCCAGCTTTCAGTCTAAGCAGATGCGGCTGAATAACGGTACTTTACACGGAGCGACTGAAATCAGGGGCCTAATTCTCCTAAAATAAATCTTGACAAATCACAACCGAACCAAGGCCGAACCGTTCATTCAGACAGTTCTCAATTTCAAAAGCTATCAAATTGTTTGACACAAAAAACAAAATCAATCATTTTGAAAGTTTCCGAAAACAAAAACTGACTGACGGTTGTGATTCGATTGCGTTTGGCAACAATTTATTTTAGGAGAATTGGGCCCCAGATCTCCGCAACCTAGTTACTGAGCAATGTCGATATCCTAAGGTTAGACCGGTTGTCCGACTTTCGGGCTTCTAACTACCCAGAACTACTGTCATAGGTATTTTTATGACACCCGGGACCTACGGTTTAACGCGCCCTCCGAGGCACGGCGTGCAACAATGTGTATGAAGATAAAAATATGACCTCAATTTGTGCATATTTTGCTTGAATTCTGTAAATGATCTGAATTCGTAAACGTATTAAAATCCTGCTGCGATTTCCCGAAATACATTTATTATGCAAAGTTTAAAATGTGAATATACTATAAAGTAATTGACTGTTCCTCTGAAATTATTGACGTCACTTTTGTTGCAATGGTTGAGCGACTGGCTTCTGCGCTAAGTGTCGTGGGTTAGATTCCCGCACGGAACCAATATTTGTATGGCCTACAGATAGTTGAGTGTGCCTGTGAAGATCTGTGTCTATGAAAGCACCCACGATACAGGTGAAATACGAGTGTATCAAAGTTTTAATAAAACCTATTTATTGATTTAAAATCCGAATTTGCATTTAAATTGCTATTTATCTGTTCATACTTGAAATTCAACCAACAGTCTTTCAAATATTTCAAGTGAAAAATAAATTCTCGAAATCTCGTAATAATCGAATACATTTGACCCATTTAATGAATGGCCAGTGTTATTAATCGACTACATTTGACCCATTTAAAGAATGGCCAGTATTATAATCGACTCCAAACATTCATGATACATACTCATAATAGAGATTATGCCATAAGTTTAATTTTTAAACGCGTCCGGCCCGGGCTCGCTGTAAACCTCTTAAAATACGATAGAGGGCGCCCTCACGCATTTTAATTGGGCCGTGTTAATATTATAGACGATGTTATTCTGTAATTTTACTGGAGCAGAATATTGTGGGGTACGGATGTATTGTGCGCTCGTGTGTTTTGTTTTTGTTTTTATAAAGGTCTTGGTTCAAATGCGATGGATATTACAGAAATAAATAAAGATATCTAATCGCCAATATAAGAGATTTGATTTTACTTTATAGTTTACGTACGTACTTTTTTTTAACCACACAAAAAAGAGGGGTGTTCTAAGTTTCAAGCCTATTTCTGTCTGTCTGTATGTGTCTGTGGCATCGTAGCGCCCTAACGGATGGACTAATCACAATAGGTTTTGTTTTTGTTTGAAAACTTATTTAATCGAGATGGTCACAAGCCACGTTTAATGTAAATCGGTTCAGCCGTTTTAAAATTATCAGCTATTTTCACAGCTGGTTTTATAGTTAAGAACAGACTAAGCAGAAATCAACATGACAAAATACTAAACAGACAACTTTCTAGATCTTTAATAGGTAATCTTATATCCAAAGAAAGGTTTTGCAATTTTACAATTATATTGTTTGTGTTAGCTAGAGTGAGACGAAAGTATATCTTAAAACGTAAAAGTGGTTCATGATTACGCTCAACCATTTCTTCAACTGTTAACGTACAGCCTTGATACAGCTTTTGTGCCAAAATGCACCGATAATAATCTGCCGACAATTTTTATTTGCAGCTACAAGACTAAACGAACTAAAACTTTTGCTAGAACTTTACACGAGCTTGCGTCTTACAACTGTCAATTATTTATATGTTTTATTTATATTGTAATAATATAAACCAGCCCTTCCAACCTTTTTTAGGGTTCCGTAGTCAACAAGGAGCCCTTATAGTTTCGCCATGTCCGTCTGGCCGCAGCTTAGCTCAGAGACTCTTAGTACTAGAAAGCTATAATTTGGCACGGATATACATATAAATCACGCCGATAAAGTGGTAAAATAAAATCATGAAAAATAAATTTTTTGAGGGTGACTCCTGTACTTCTAAAGTGGCGATGTTTTTTTTTCTCGTCTACCCCTTCGTGTGGGGTGTTGTTGGATAGGTCTTTCAAAAATATTGTGAGTTTGTTCAGACAATTTTTCGATTAAGGGATCCGTTTCTGGAATATTAAGCTCTTAAGTGCAAATTTTTGTTAGGGTCAAGTGTCCCCCCCCCCTGCCAGCTAAACGGCTAGTTTTGGATATGTGAAAAAAATCACGGTAGTAGTACACACAATGAAGTTAAAAGGAAAACTATCACAGCTAAGTAGGCTTTACAAGTTTACGAGTAATAGTCGACCAACCGGAAAAGTAAACATTTTGTACAAATTCCATTGAAAAATTACTAAGCCCTCTTCTAGTCCGCATTATTGTGCAACTACGGAACCCTATTAATGCGCGTGGCCCGACATTTACTTGGCCGGTTTTTTTAACCGCAGAGATCAGCGATGATCGTCATGCATAAAAAAAATAGGCACTGAACCTTTGAAAACAAAAAAAAAACAGTAATACAGTAGCCGCGCTATGCCACGTAATTTTAATTGACTGTTTTTTATTTATGATGTCCGCGGTCCCCTTATTAGAACATGCTCACAGAACAAGGATGGGACTCTGATTGTATATCATTGACTGGTTCAGTTACGCTTTACATTCGAAAACAATGAACTCTGGTCATCTGTACAACTTTTACCTTAGGAAAAACTGTAAATTCCTAAAAAAACATACACTTATTCCAAACATTTTGCTAAGCAACGTTGATTATTTTGTATGGGATAGCAGTTTTTATTCCCGCTGTCCCGTTTTCTCTTCGAATTGTTTTCGGAATGACTTAATGCAGGCTACAGATACGGGTAACTAATTCGCCATTCAGGGGTCAAAAAATATACAATGTGTAACAGAAATGCTTGATTTTTTTTGACTCTTCATACGAATTGACCGTATGTATGGAGCGTCGAAAAAGATTACAGATTTTTTTGTTTGACCTATAGCTGTTGCTCTAAATAATAGTCCAAACCACTCCCTTTCTCATGACCATGCATTTCTGATACACGGTGTATTAATAAGTTAAGCCATTAAGACGCAAAGAAGACTTGTAATGGCACCTTAAGGCTGTAGCCACATTGACCGCATCTTGCGCGGCTCACGTTTCGTCGCGTTACGCTTATGCATCGCGCTGGCTCACCACGCGTATTTTATGTCTTTACGCCGAGCGTAATAGGCCCTAGATATTTATTGCGCGCGCATATCTGTGCAAGATACGCCACGCAAGATACGCTAAGTGTGTTTTGGCCCATAAACTATGTAGTTGCTAAGTAGTGGACGACGCTATGTGACTTACTTGACTATAGCGTGCGTACCCGGTTTAAGAAACCAGCATTCTTATGATAGGTATAAATGAGTATAAGTACATATTTAGGGGTGTATTAATGAGTGTTGTTTATACAATACGTCTATAGATTATAAAATGATTTCCTCGTTTTCGTCTACAAAAATATGAAGTACACGCAATCGCATGACGGAAGGCTACTTCGATATTTGGGTATTAGAAATATAATGGTTAAATGTTTTGTCGGGTGTAAAATGAATTAAGAAAATTAAGGACGTATTTATAAATCTGTTACAAGAGAAATAAAACTCTAACCCTGACTGACAGACATCGCACAGCTTAAACAGGTGAATCTAGAAACATTAAAGTTTGTACAGGAGTTCCTTATATAACGTAGGTGCTTCAATGTTGAATCGCCATCAGAAGAAGATTCGTACGATATCAGTGAGGAGACATCTGATGCATCGCTTTTAGAACAATTTACTTACATCCAGCAGGAAGAAGAAGAACAAGCAGAAGAAGGCGAACAGGAACAAGAAGAAGAGGAAGCAGGATTATCAGATGATTATGAATGAGACGGATAATTTTACCGATTTTTTTAGAATTCACACGGCTATCATCATTTCCAATAGTATCAGTTTTTACATATTTTTAAATAGTATTGAATTAAACAGGATCACAATAGATTGTGGAATAGGCCTATCGCGGAAACCACGTTAAAAAAACGCGCCAAGTACCTACACTACCTCCCAGGTGGCGTGAAAACGTGTGCATATTATGAAGAGTACAACTTTTTCAACCATTATATCTCAAAAACGGTGACGTTTAGGAGAAAAATTGTAGAAACAATTTTTATAGATATACAACGTTATTTTTAGTATATACAAAAACCGAGACACCCCAACAAGATTTTCATCAGAACTGCCTGAATATGTGTTTTTTTTAATAAATCTCCAAGTTACACCGTAGTTTATGTCGCGTTAAGTTCCCTAGTAAAGTGTGAAATGCCTGAGATGTGCTATGCAAGGGTTGTCTAATACACGGAAACTGGCCGAGCGGACCATCTCAAGCCTCGAGGTGTTATTCCCGTCAACTGTTATGGGTAGAAACCCACTGAAACAAAATTGAAATTTATGAAAAAAAAATGAAAAAAATAATGTGGTGTAAAAATATGTCAATCGATTCTCCTAGTGATTCTGAACAAACTAGTTTCAGGTTTAGTACATACTAAAACTAAGCTTGTATAGCATAATCTACAATTTTTACCTGACCTATTTTTATCATAAAACTTACCGTTTTGCTAAAAAACGAACCTTGAATATATTTTTTTGCAAGTGTGGGATCGATGGGGACTTTTTACATATCATTTGTTCCGAACATACCAATTTTCAGCTTTATGCGAATTTTTGTTAACCTACCCCTATTTTTTGGGCTAACTTGACCGGACTAGTTCCAGTATAGGCTGATCTCTCATTGAATGGACTTTCCATACAATGAGAGGTCAGCGTATACCTTCTGGAAATGTAGCTTCATTTATAACCGTGTGTACTACATTTCCTGCTAGCAAAAGTTCAAATGTTACTTAAAAATTTCGTTATCAAGGTGCATAATTCGATAAATAAATTAAATAATATGTAAATATGGTTGCGGGGATCCGATGGCAGTCGCTCCATGTAAAATACAGCCGCATCTCGTTAAACTAGAAGCTGACCCCAGCATAGTTGGGTAAAAAGCAGAACATAATATTAGATATGTAAATATGCAAACTATATTTTTATTACTTTCAGTCTAAATTTTAGGTGAAATTTGGTTACGCTAGAGGTGGTAGATACGCACAATTGTGATTTTTTGTTAGAACATTTTGACAGTTTTGCCTTAATCTGGCTTCCCACGGTGCGTGATAGCGCGCACCAGCTGTGCGTGGTATCATCCGTAAAATCACGCACCGTGGGAAGCCACATTGTGAGGGTGTGTGATGTGGATACGGCGCATCGCTCCGCACGCGTTACCACGGACGAGTCTCTTCCCACGGTGCGTCCGGTGCGAGCTCGTGTGTCGCGGTGCGCGCTATTACGGACCGTGGGCAGCCGGTATTATACAGACCAACCGAACGAAGGGAAACGAACGAACGCGAACATGTGGGTGTGGACGGTTCAGCTAAGGCGAGTGATCGCGTATGAAGGCCTTCGCCCGCGTTCGGCTGTGCTTCGCTGCGTGTCGAAACATCAAAGGTTTGCTCTGTGCGGACAACGAAGGCACAGTACGTCACCCTCCGCGCTAACTGTCGTAACTAGCACTTGATAATTTTTCAGAGAAATTCTCACAGAGTGACGTATCTGCTTTAAATGAATAGAAATAAATAAATAGATATCTTAGGGCTTTAGGGCATCTACTAACCAAGCCAAGAGTAAGGCAAGAGCAATATAAAAAGTTATTAATTCATTAGTAAAGCCACAGCTAACGCAACTACTAAAAAATATCATTTGCTAGATACGACAGTTAGCGCGGAGGGTGACGAGTAGATGAGTGTTATATAAGCTAAAGCAGTACCTCAACTACCTATAATAGCCTGAATTGACACACTCACACAGACACGCACTGTACACTGAGTATAATATACTCTTTGTAATGTACTCTATGACAGCCATGACTGACTGCATTGTGAAACTCACTTTGAGGTCTTGTTGCAGTGCGTGTCTTTGTGAGTGTCAATTCAGGCGATAATAGGTAGTTGAGGTACTGCTTTAGCTTATACAGGGTGTAAAAAGACCCATCACACAGCCGAAATCTACGCACTCTGTACATCAAACTAAATTACATTGACCAAAAATACGAGTAATTGCTGGGAAACGACTTTAATTTTTTGGCATAAAAAAAACGTTGATTTTTGTAGCGCGCAATGTGTGTTTGCGGCGATGCCGCGCGTTTGATTGCGTGCAGCGGACACACAGCTGAGCCAAGGCGGTCGTGTGCGTTTGATATTCATTGCGTTTTGTAACTTAAAATGCGTAATTTGTTAGGAAAAACTGAAATTTTTGATAATGTTTGTTTGGAAGAAAGTTTAGTATTATAATAGCTTGGAATTTGTTTTCGAGAAAAACTAAAAAAAAAAGTGTACTTTGACCTTCAATATTTCTAAAACCAATGATTTCCCAGGTATGGTCTAGTAGAAAAAAATGATCCCAATGATGAGTAGAATATGTGGTTTTCGTTATCGTTAAGGGTCTTTTTACACCCGATATATCTACTATGGCGAAGAAGAGCGAGCGTTCGTTGTCTATCGGTGAAAGCCATTCGTACGCCTTCGTTCGATTCAAAATCAAAATCATCAAAATCAAAAGTTTTTATTTCACATAAACCATTACAGGCGCTTATGAAAAGTCGAATTTAGGTGCACGGTTCCAATTAGTCGTTTCCTATGGAGAAGAGCCGGCAAGAAACTCCATGGTTACTCTTTTAAAATCCATATCCTTAACAATTTGAGTGGGTACAGTTATGACTTAGAATAGTTATGAGAGAGCAAAGTAGACTTAAGAGCAGGAACCACACAAAAAAGCAAAATGAAAAATATGGTCAGAAATTAACTAGGTATCCAGGCATCTAGCAAGTCTACAAAGCTCTCACATTTACAAAAAGTAAAAGGACGCTAAACTATATAAAACAACTGACATGGTTAATTGTCATCAAAACACATTACAAAGAAAATCACTGTAATAAGATAAAGATATCTTGAGAGTAACGTTAGTAATAAAATAAAGCTAATAGTAATGAGGTTAGTTAATAGACATAGGTACACATACGACGTTAATGAGGTACCAGGGAAGCCACATGTGCAGAAGGAGTTATTGCCAAACACCTTTATCGTCAACGTAGTCCTTAGTCTTGTAATATGCTTTTTGAATAAGGACACGTTTAATATGGGCTTTAAACTTTCCCTCGGTAAGATCAGTTACAGATTTCGGTAGCTTATTATAAAAACGCACGCCATTTCCTAGAATTGACTTATTAGTTTTACTCAATCTAAATTTGGGAATCACAATTTTATGTTTATTACGTGTATTTTTGTCATGAAAATCGCTTCTAACATTAAACATATGCAAATTTTTCCGAACATACATAATATTTTCAAAGATATAGTGTGACGGCAAGGTAAGTATATTAATATCTTTGAACACGTTTCTGAGGGACTCGCGGGAACCCATATTATAGATTGCACGGATTGCTCTCTTTTGTAAAATAAAAACAGAATCTACGTCAGCTGCTGAGCCCCACAACAGAATGCCGTAGGACATAATGCTGTGGAATGGATTGGTCTGTACAAGGCATTTGACGTTGTATGTAAAAAGTGCAATGTAAATAAAACCGCTATGTTATAATCACTCCCACTCCGCCTTTCATGTGACGCAAGACATATTCAATATTTCTTTAACAAAATACAGTAAGTACCTGAAGCATGTTGGAAATAAAATCATTTCTTTACACGATGTTCGAGGTTCAACACGAGTTTTATGAAAAGTTTAATTTTGTGTAGAATTTTGAAAATATATCGGTGCTATCTAAAATACTAACAGTTATGGTTACGAACACGCTATCAGGCGATTATGTGAGATTTTAAAGTTGAAGCAAATGTGGTATAAGTATATTTCTAAAACTATAACGTAGTATGTACAAGTGTAAAATATTTATATTCGTGGTGTAACACTAAAAGAAAATAAAAGAGAGATAGAAAGAAATCGTTTTAAAATTAATGTGAGTCACTGATACTAATGTAATAAGAAAATACAGTATACTAACAGCTATCAGCAAAATAGACAAATATAAATTATTATTCCGTTTATTCAATTACAAAACATACAAAATTACATTTTTAAATATTTCTGCAAAAAAATCAAAAACATTTAAAAATATAAAAATGTAGTAGCCCACCGGCATCGGGAACAGGGCCCAAGCTATCAGTGGTCAGGGCCTCAGAGAGAGGAACTTCCTAACAACACGCGCCGTGTCCAGAAGTACCGCTTTCTGCACCAGGCCCTTGATCCAGCTGCCCAACGAGAGCCTCTTTAGATGTTGGTCGAGGCTCTTGGCTATTAAGCCATTGGCCGTAACGACTATCGGCACAATGATTGCTGAATCAACATCCCACATGGCGACAACCTCGTGTGCCAAGTCTTGATATTTAATTTATTTATCTTTCTCGGCTTTCACAAGGTTCTCGTCATGCGGAACCGTGATATCAACAATCATTGTGAGACGCTCTGATCGATCTATTACCACGATGTCAGGCTTATTGGCAACAATAGTCCTGTCGGTGATGATAGATCGATCCCAGTGCAATGTGACTATCTGTTACATATATGTATATTTATTATATTAATATAATATACGGTATTTTCCACTATGATCACTTAGGTGACCATACGCGTCACTTCAGTGTCCTTTGATCACCCGTGATTGTAGTCTTGTTTAACCACCTGAAGAGTAATATACTAACGCATGCTTTACGAATGGATTTTAAAAACAGGATGAGTATTGAATGACTGTATTTTTTTTAATTGGTCTCCGTTGTTACCTCAATAGTATTAGTGCTGCCGAAATAACTTGGCCGCCCTGAAGTTCGTTCAGGTGGTCGTGCAATGGATTTTCTATGAACCAAATAGCTAATAAGTACCGTCTGCGAGGCTAAGCTGAGCTTTGTATTTGTGTGAGAATGAATGCAGACGCGTCCATTGCTTGGTTTAAACCGGTTTGTACTGCTTTTTGGCAATCGATCCGATGTGCACTCACACAGATGCAAAGCTCAGCTTACGCCTCGCCAATCTTACTTAACATTTAATTAACATCATCTTTAAACTGGCCATATTGTAAGTAAAGTTTATTATATAGTGTTTACAGTAATTGTTTTCTTCGTGAATATACATGCGCAAAAGTTCGGAGATCCTATGTTCAGGGCGGCCAAGATTTGGGTACTGTAGTTTCAGATTGTTTTTATGGTTGTTGCATTGCTATAGCAGTGGTATCGTTTGCGTTTTAATTATCATAATTGGAGTTTCGAAAGTCTGTATTCTTAACTTTGGAATGGTAGTGACATTCTTCAGTGTTTTAAGTGTTTTCGAATATTCACGATGCATCCTAATTGCGCAAAACACTCATCATCGCTATGGCTTTTATTCTGATAGGTCAACAGTTTCCATAGCAACCAATCCGACTTCTCCACAACTGTGTACCACGCAATGAATTTCAAATTGTTGTATTGACAATGAAAACTATTGAAATTACGAATGTGATACGCAATTTTTTTTTTAATACTTTGCCCCACTCTAAGATTTATCTTGTATCGTGGGTGCGTTTACATACACAAATCGCACAAACAAACGCCCAGACCCGAAACAACCATCTGTAGGCCAAACAAATTTTTGTTCCGTGTGGGAATCGAACCCACGACCCGTAGCGCAGAAGCCAATCGCTTAGCCACTGCACCAAACGTGTCGTCGAAATTCGGATGCTGGTCTTGACATTCTCATTTTATCATCTAAAGCCGGGTCCGCAGCGCCAATTTTGTAACATGTTATTGTGTTTTTGCTAGCAAAACTGTTAGGCCACGCCCCTATTCGGTTAGCAAACAATGTTAAGCCGGAACGCCAATTTTGCTAACAAAACTGTTAGGCCACGCCCCTATTCGGTTAGCAAACAATGTTATCCTGTTTGCAAACACGAAAACACGGCGCAGCGGACCCGGCTTAACAACTTTCGAGGAAACAATTCATAGTCAAGACTCTAACATAGGTATAAACCGTCAATAAATTCATAATAATCGCTGGTATCAGCAAGTATGACGTATTCAATAACAAAGCACTTTTATTGTTAATTGACAGACATTGACGTGAGCAGTGCATGACGTATGCAACGGTCGGCCCATAAACAAAGGATCACACGACGGGTCGGCCAATAAAAAACGTTATGGTTTTTATGTCGTTATAAAATCAATTAACACCACAGTACATAGTTATAAGTGCAGCTTATAGAATAAAAGTTTCCGTAATATATTTCAGGTTTCAGGCTGGTTTTATTGTTACGCGTTTCGGCAATGCCGTTGGAGCGCGCGCGTTCGTAGATGTATGGGGTAGTAGTTGCGTTTCAAAGTTGCGCGCTTGAGCAGCGCCGTTCAGTAAACGCGCGCTGTTCACCAGCGCTACCGAAGCACGCGCTGCTCGTGCGCTTCTACGGCCAGTATGCGTTTTAGTGTGACGCCGTTGAGACGCGCCGTAACTGCATTAACGTTCATATTGTACACGACTGTCTCACAGCAGCAGAACGCGCGGTACTTATGTCGTTTCTCAGTGCACCGCTGCTCAAGCGCGCGCTGTTAACAGTGTGCGGTGCGTCTAGCGGCGTGACTATAAAACCAGCCTCAATGTCTGACTTTGTCTTAAGCGTTCGCCACACTAAACGACACGTTTGGTGCAGTGGCTAAGCGATTGGCTTCTGCGCTACGGGTCGTGGGTTCGATTCCCGCACGGAACAAAAATTTGCATGGCCTACAGATAGTTGTTCCGAGTCTGGCGTTTGTGCATGCGTAGTTTTGTATCTGTAAACGCACCTACGATACAGGAAAAAACATAGAGAGGGGCAACGTTTTAAAAAAAAAGGAAAAAAACGCGGGTCGCGAGTGGAGCGTTTAGTCGCGGATCTGCGTTAGTTGTATTCAAGGGATTACTATAAAGCCGGATATGCTGCGCCGTGTTTTCGTGTTTGCAAACAGGATAACATTGTTTGCTAACCGAATAGGGGCGTGGCCTAACAGTTTTGTTCGCAAAAACACAATAACATGTTAGAAAATAAGCTTTAAGCATGTCAGACCAAATGTGAGCGGGGATTGATGTCTCTGTAATCACCAATCTAACTGAGAAACGTGGTGATAACTATATCGATTCAAATCTGTCCGCTCTAGAGCTATATGAGACCGATGTTGACCAATAGACGTCATAAGACTATTATATTAATACATATGTGCAACAGCATCGACCGGTCTACGAATAACTTTCTAAACGAATACCAATACACCTACCACCCGTTATTATTTCAACGCCTAGTAACAGTTACCGGTTGATATGATGACCGTTCGTAGTTCAAGAGGTCGATGTTCCGTAGAACATTTACCGACTGTTGATACCGTAGGTACATAGAAGGTTACAGAATGCGATCAATACTTTGCCAATAAATAGGCGAAGGCTGTTGCAGAATAGACAAAGACATCAGAACAATTAATGGTTGCATCGTATGGTGAGTGAGGTTTCAAGGTACTAATAGTGTGGCTACTAGTGGTCTAGTGGTAGCAAGTTGAGAATTTTGAGGGCAGATTGACATAATTATACATCACTACATAGTACTTATAAAACTAAGTCGCTTCCCGCTTTCTGTCTATCTTTAAAACTACGCAACGTATTTTGATGCGGTTTTTTTTTTAATAGATAAGAGTGATTCAAGAGGAAGGTTTTTAAGTATAATACATTGTATCCGTGCGAAGCAGGGGTGGGTCGCTAGTATATGTATATACGGGCGTTTATGTATGTGAGATTTGTGTCTGTAAACGCACACACGATACAAGAGAAATCTTAGAGAGGGGCAACGTTTTTTTTAAAAAAAAAAAAGAAAGAAAGACCGGACCTGGACCTCGGGTCAGCGCTCAAAAACGTCTGAACCGAATGTAAACTAAAACGGGAAAAAGAAGACTAATTTACGTCAATGGGTGCAGAATCTTGGTATGGTTGTAAGCTAAATTAGGCATTGTGATGACGACATAGTATTTAAATTAGTTTGTTGGTATTTCTAAGTTTATATGGCGGTGTGTCTTAGCGCGTGCTCTGGTGGCTTATGTTAACTCAGGACACTTTTTTCGTGAATTTTGTGCCCTTGGTTCATGTGTTTCTACGTCAATGTGAGGGCATTCGATTTTCGGTCTTGCAATTTAAATGCTGATGATTTTCCAGAGGGTAACAATGAGTGGAACTATTATGGTACAGTAATCTTAGTTCTTTTCTACTTCTATGATAGAGACAAGGTTATATTCTTGTAATTTTCTAACAGAAAAATTCTATTGCGCCTTGTTCAATGTGAGATTTGACCTCCTCGCGTTATTCGGCAGCCTGTGTCTACCAATGAAGCAGTGATTCATGTTCTACAATATTTTCCATTCTACATTTTTTTAAGCACAGTGGGCAAACAAGATATGTCTACACGCAAATAATCCACGTACTACGCAAGCAACTGTCATTGTTATTGTGAGCATAATTGTGTTACGGTGGAAAACTGATTGTAAAGAAACAGGCTTTTGCCTAGTTTAGATCTCAGAGGTTCTACCCATATAAACTGTGTTTTAACTCTGCTATACCGTGTACCTTACAACCGTATTACGCTTACGTGAAATAAATGTTTGTTATTTATTTATTATAATAACCATTTCTGCAAAACTTTCTCCCCCTTATTACAAAAGATGGTTTAAACCAAGACTAAGGTAAACCCAGGTTTAAAATATACCCATCACTTTCTTATGCCATATAACAAAAAGAGACGGGGCTATTTTAAAACCTAGGTTTTTCTTAGACGTGTGTGATTAGTGATGCCTAACGAACCCTGGTTTCTGAAAGGGTGGTCAATTTAATCTGTTGTTAAATCTCATGTCAACGAATGTGATTCGTCAACCAAAATACTAAAAACCAATCACATTACTTCACATGAGATTTGACAGTTGATTCGTTATTTTTTGCATTGAAACGCCTGGGGGATAGCTACTTAGCATACTCACAACTCTATTCAATTGCAGATAAACTAAGCTGCATGCATACCTATCTCGTTTGCCCACTGTACCACGTAGGCCACTATTTCAGACTACTATTTGACTACAACCCGTAGACATCTAACTTTCTATTCATGTCCTACATGTTTGTTTATATCTGTATCTAGCAGGTCTAGTGCAACAGTCGTTCGGAACTTCAAGTGAATTGGCACCGGGTAAATGTTTGTTCCAATATTTGTTCAAACGTTGAGCCGAGTTTGAATGTTTGGGCTAGATGTGACTGACAAGTTCCACATTGATAAATTGGGCTTAATCTCCGCACCATTTAATTAATGTTTGACTAACCTATTAGGGATACAATCAAGATGTGAAGTAAATAAGTTTGTTTGTTGTAAAAATGACTAAATATGTGGTAATTTAATAGGAGTTTATTAGATATTTTCTTATAAATATTAAAATACGTAAACTGGTACAAGTGACCACTTGAACCAGTTTATAGTGTACTTTTTTGTTTGCAAATTAAGGAAAAAAGAAAGACAAAACATTATTCTCATCTCAGTACGGTCAAAATTCAGTCATGGTGTACATTAATTACGAGAATTTGGCCTTCAGACTTCAGTGTCCTTAGTTACTGTCATACTCATAGGTATTTACTTGTCCTACGATAACCAAACTACATCTTCTTTCGTACAAGCTATATGAGAATTGTTCCACCGTGTTCAAAAGATTAGTCAGTGAGCAAGGATGTTTTTTTTTTGATGGACTCTTTGTTTATGATCCTTGCAGACCGTTTCTACGAAACCGGGCCGTTATTGGCAAGACCTGAAGGTTCTTCAGCCAAAGGTGAGAAAGTAAAATACTTAACCTAAGCTAACTACTTATACTACACTAACATCATGACTAAGGGCGACCCCTAGTGGGACTCGGATATCGGCTCAGGGCGTTGCTGGCGGGAGATTGGAAGGGAGGCTTGATGATGGCTGAATTATCGGTGTGAAACAACGTTGATACAATACGACATAACTAAGACAAAGTCGCATCGGCAAGCTTCGTAAAACCGATTGTTTCCGAACTGAGTGCGACTTCAAGAACACGAATGTTTATTGGTACTGCAGTAAAAAAATATCTTTACGCTGAAGCAGTAACTGTGATTGGCGCGAAATTGAGCAACTGCCATTGGTTGTTCGAGTCGGTACTTACATCGATGTTTCTTAGTTGAGTTGTACGTAGCTTACTGTATAGTGCGCTAGGCGTAAAGTACGCGTATAAAGTGCCTCTCTGAAGTGAGGAACAGAAAGTTGAAATTCTGTTTCAGAGCGACAAAATTATTTAAAGGTACAAGTCCGAGACGGGATGCAGACTGCAAAAGTAGTATCGCTTGCGGAGCGATCTGCGGCTGCGGTCTGCGGTTGCAGTTTTGCAGTCGCTGTCGGAATAGCACCTTTAAAGTGCACTCCTTAAAGGCGCTATTGCGATGGCGACTTGCGGTCTACGGTTGCAGTCTACAGTTTGCAGCCCGTCTCGAACTTGTATCTTTACGCGTACCTATTATCTTTGCTGCTTCAGAAGGCTGAAGTGAGGAACAGAACGCTCAAAGCTTGGTATTAGAGAGGCAAACTTATTTTACGCTAACTGTACTCAAGTATCGTCTACCTTTACTAATACTACCACCATACTCAAAAAGCTATGTCAGTAGGTTTAGCAAAACCCTCGCAAGAGCTGAAAGTTTAGCTATTTAATTCAATCGATTCGCATCCGTCTTACTACCACTTATAACGACGCTTTTTCCGTAATGGTAAAAAGTTATATACCTATTATACTTCTTACCTTCGTACGATCAATGATAGATGACGTCATTGCGACGTAGGTTTGGTGTCTACAACATGTGTTGGTTCTACAAATTACACGTGTATTATATATTATTATGTATGCAACCTTAGAACTTATTTGCGGTAGCGTTTTATTTTCCTTATGGAAGTTTTGCAGTGGTCGGTTATAGGCATAGAGTGGATAGGTACTACTATAAAATCATTCACACAAAAGTAGCGATCTCTTCTCACTTTTTTATATCTTTGAAAATAAAATAGAATCTAGAAATTAATGTGAAGACAAGTCGCAGGGTTACCTGGCTAAGATTTATCTGCATTCTACCTCAAATTATACAAGAAAAGTAATCTCCACCATGTATATTGTATAGGTACAACCCTCAATCCCACACTTACTCATACCCATCACACAAACACACATTCACCTCCACACCATACACATAACACACACATCCTAGCGCGTCTTTTTGTCTTTTTTGCTATACACAAAAATATATTAAATAACAATTTATATAACCTGGGGAAGGACGGAGCTTGCTAACACAAGCAAACTATTTGCTTAAAGGGGTGCTCCCAATTGTAATTAGAATATATTATGTTATTTAAGTTGATGCAATAAACTTTTTATTTAAGTAATTTTTTTGTCACCTTTCGCGTCTGTTTGTTTATCCGCTTATTTCTTCTAAATTACTCAATGGATTTTGATGCGGTTTTGATTTTAATTCAGATATTTTTTTCTGAAAGGTTGTAAGCTATAAAACGTATCCTAGCGGCGCCGGGTGAAAACAATATAAAACCATACATGGAAATTGGAGCAACTAACAAAAACATTTTTAATTTTGATGATGACACTGACCCATAAATATATAGACTTAATATGGCTCAGGGGCCAACATGTTGACGAAATACACATTTTCAGATTTCGTAGAGTACACTAGGCAGAACCAAAAAAAAATATCAATATGGAAAACATAACTACAACTAGAACATTATAAAACCTATCTTTTGAAAAAAGAATCGTTGAAATCGCATTAAATTAGCTTGAGAGAATTTAAGTAAATAGGTTAAAAACGGTGCTTGCAATATATCTTTTAGAGCAGCATTTGTTTATTATTTAAATAAAAACTAATTAACGTTTTCAGTAGACAAAGAATGACGTAACAACATAATATATATTTTTTTGAATTTTCTTCTTAACAAGTGTGAAGACAAAAGGTTTAAAGCATGGACTTTTTGCATAAATATTGTCCATAACCAGAGAATTAACATTAGTGAACACCTGCCTAAATAGACTATACATTTTATTCATGCATAACCTGGGTTCTATTCCGATCATCCCACGATATAAAACAGTAGACTCGTCAATGCATCAGTCGCGGATCTAAGTTTAATTGAAAGCGCAATTTATGCAAATAGAATCAGCAGCTAACTTCATATCCGGGATATCGCTCGATAATTGTTCTCTATCCGAGTCGACCATCTGCTGTTTACATTAGAATAGGAGCCTTATAATGAGGGCTGGGGAAATGGTTGATTGGCTCTTCGGTAGCTTTGAGAGTGAATCGTTACGGTTCTACGAATATAGCTGTGTGAGATAGTAAAAACGATATTTAGTTGCAGCATTGAAAGTTTTTATTGGTTGAATCTACAAATCTGGTACTGATGTGTTTCAACAAATCATAGTCACACCATCAAGTGCATAGAATAAGGAAGGTACAGTACGACTAAAAAGTAACATCGATGTATCTGATTGAAGAACCAATGGCATTCACTAATTTTCGCGCCTTTCACACTTATTGCATCAGCGTAAAGATCATTTTTCACCGTAGTACCTACTAATAAACATTCGTGGTCTTGAAGTCATACTCAGTTCGGAAATGATCGGTTTTACGAAGTTTGCCGATAAGACTTTTTAGTAGTGTCGTACTGCAAAAGTTTAAACATTTCACTTCCATTGGACTGCTTTTATGCTTGCATAGTTGCCCTAAAGTAGTCCCCAGGATATCCAGAAAACCTAACTAATATTATTAAATGCGAAAGTAAGTTTTTTTGTTTGTTACCTTTTCACGCCTAAACCACTGAACCGATCGTCCTGAAATTTTGCATATACGTTGTCACTGGTACAGAAACGGACATAGGGTAGCTTTCATCCCGAAAAAAAGTACTGTTCCCGAGGAAAACAAAATTACGTTCATAGATGGCGCCACGTGTCTTTTGTAATAGTGTGTTAAGAGTTTTTATTTTAATTTTAAATTAACTCGAGCGAAGCCGCGGTCAAAAGCTAGTGCTATATATATTCCAATGAAACATTATTCTTCTCTATAATAGGCCAGACAGCAAAAAATACGTTACTCGGGCAGTACTTAGTGTACTGACAATAGCATCGCAAAATCGCACTCAAACCGCAAATTTCAGCCAGGTTAAACCAACTCAGATAACAATACACAAATATTAGTACACGTGTAACCATATCACCACTACAATCTACAATATCAAGCTCATATCAATTGACTCCCAGTTATCTAGTGACCGACAATCAGTGCATCGGGTACAAACGTGTACCGTACTTGAGTGTTAATCGATTGTTCAGTTAATATTGTCCTCAATCGGTTGGTACTGTGGCTTAATCCGATTATGTAGCCCCCACACGCTTGTTTGTGAATCGGTAAGCAGAAAACGAATGACGCGCCGGTACAATATTTAAAGAAAATAAATGGGTGACAATTGATATTGATTAGGTGGACGGGCGCGTGGATCATATTATGATTTGCAAGAAAAAGCTACGGTTGCTGCAGTCAGTCTAGATGGGTGATCATTCGTTACACATCGAAGCCCCTTCGTTTCTCGGAGCTAGGGTTGCCATCTCTAAAATTTGGCAACCAGGACAAGACCCGTGAAAACCCCGGATTTTAGAGCCAAGAATCTAGACATGCCAACAGGTTTTTTTTAAACGTAGTCAGTGTAAAAAAAAACAATTGTTTAGCGAGTCGGTTCGTTGGTCAGTGCGTGAGTCGCGGGCGGCCCAAAACTTAAAATTTTTAAACTCGGTCTACAACTGAAGCCGGCCCGGACGCTCCCCGGATGCCCTCTAAACTAGGAGAAATCCGGGGAAACCCGGACGGATGGCAACCATACTCGGAGCGCATGTTAACACGGTCAGTGCCGGGTGCCCTCCTGGAGGGCACAATGTAGTCGCATTCGCCATGCCGGATGCCCACGTGGAGGGCTCATTTTAAATGCAGGTTTTTCTTGAAAAAATCACTGTCATGAAACAAGCAAACACCTATTTTACGACGTAGTAGCGTATTTTTCACGGTTTTTAACTTAATGCCTAAAACCCTCCTCGAGGGTTCACCCTTAGCGCAAACGTAATGCCGAGGGGGTCCCTGGAAGGTCAACTAGCAATATGTATGGCGGGATGGCGTTATAAGCTCTGCTATGAAAAGTGTGGTAGACTCGAACGTGTTAAAATGTTGGTCCCAGGTGTCATATGAATACCTATGACAGTCGTTACGGGTAGATAGAAGCCCGAAAGTCTGACAGCATCGACCAGATCGGTATTACACAGCAACTGGGTTGCAAAGGTCTGTTTGCAATCGTTCCGAGTAATACTGGTATTCAGCTCCATTTGGTTAGACTGAAAGCTGGCTCCAACATAGCTGGGGAAAGGCAGAACAAATGGGTGACAGTTGATGCATCTTTCGGTAATTGAAATATAGAACACTAGCTTTTGCCCGCGGCTTCGCTCGCTTTAATTTACGGATCCCTAAGTTTTTGATCCCAAAATATAGCCTATAGCACTCAGGGATAACGTAGCTTTCTATTGGTGAAAGAATTTTTGAAATCGGATGAGTAGTTTCGGAGATTACCTCCTACATACAAACAAACAAACAAATTCTACCTCTTTATAATATTAGTATAGATGAACAAATCGGATGTCCCATTTCAAAACCTAGTAAGGACTTAAAACAAAATTTTACAGGAGAGCGCATAAACGTAAAATCGGTCAGCCTTTGAAAAGTATTTATGTTAGGTAAAACCATGTGGTTAAAGTGACTTACTAGGCTTTAAAATGATCAGAGGCAGTGAATGGCACTTACTAGGTATCGATGCTTAAATATATCTGCTTATTATGTGAGTTTTCAACGATGGTGTTTTTGTATTTGGTAGAGAGTTTCTAGGTTAGCAAGATTATGCAATAAGACTTTTGTAAAAAGTGTCCCTTACTAAGTTTTGAAATGGGACAGCCGTAATATGTGGGCAGTGATAGCGTAGATGTTGATCGCTTGCTCCATGTAAGAAGGACCGAGTTCGAATCTGGTCCACATCTCAGACTTTTTGAATTCATGTGCGAATCAGAATTTGATTATTACTTGCGTTAACGATACAGAAAAAACATCGTGAGGAAACATGCACACTTGAGGTTTCATTAAGTTCTCGACGGTGTGTGTACTCACGGTGAAGTAAGGCCTAAATCTTTTTAATTCTGAGAAGAGACTTGTGCCCATCAGTGGGACAGTAATGAGCTGAGTATGCTTTATGCTAAATTGTTTTTTTTAATGTAATAAATACTCAAAATAGGCTGTCGGCATCTGGTGGAAAGAGGTTTCCTTCTACTATAGTACACCTACAACACCAACAGGATTTCTGATACGTTGCCTGCATTAGAAATATAATTAAATGATAATTGATTTTTATTTCTGTAAATAAATCTGTGGCAGATACGTTTACAGGTAAAGGATGATGGGCACAAATGTATGGAGTCTGGTACTGGCACCAATCGGAATGAATGATACACCGTTGGAAAGGTATTTTTGTGTAGATTATGAATAACTATGGCGCTTGTCCTGGTTTACTGTCCGATCGAAGTAATCCTGCTTGAAAGTTTATTAATTTTTGTTACATCCTATTAAGTACACATACTTTTATTGTCATTTTTCTCCATTTTGGCATGGTATTATTATAATTCCGTTTATTCATTTACAAAGACATATAAAATTACATTTTTAAATATTTCAATACAAAAAAATAAAAAAACATTTAAAAATATAAAAATATAGTAGCCCACCGGCATCGGGAACAGGGTCCAAGCTACCGGTGGTCAGGGCCTCAGAGAGAGGAACTTCCTAACAATGCGCGCCGTGTCCAGAAGCACCGCTTTCTGTATCAGGCCCTTGATCCAGCTGCCCAACGAGAGCCTCTTTAGATGTTGGTCGAGGCTCTTGGCTATTAAACCATTAGCCGTAACGACTATCGGCACAATGATTGCTGAATCAACATCCCACATGGCGACAACCTCGTGTGCCAAGTCTTGATATTTAATTTCTTTATCTTTCTCGGCTTTCACAAGGTTCTCGTCATGCGGAACCGTGATATCAACAATCATTGTGAGACGCTCTGATCGATCTATCACCACGATGTCAGGCTTATTGGCAACAATAGTCCTGTCGGTGATGATAGATCGATCCCAGTACAATGTGACATGACCATTCTCGAGAACTGGGTCGGGCACATACTTGTAGTATGGTACTTCTGCGTCCACAAGGTTGTATTTGAGAGCAAGTTGCTGGTGGATAATCCTAGCTACGAGGTTGTGCCTGTGCAAATACTCACCGTTAGCAAGACGAGAACAACCAGAGACAATATGTCGGATAGATTCACCGGGACAGTGGCATGCCCGACAGATGTCAACCGTGCCGTCCTTCACAATATATTTTCTGTAGTTGTTCGTCATCATTACTTCGTCCATAATTGCACAAACAAAACCTTCGGTTTCCCCAAATAGGTCACCGAAACGTAGCCAGGCTACGGACGCTAGAAAATCTACATCGGGTCCATGAAGGGCCCGGTAGAAGCGTCCGTGAAGCTCCTTGCTCCGCCATACCTCCCTGCGGCCATTATAATAATTATTAATATTTTTCATAATCTAGGTAAATTAAACAAGTTCGAAGTAAGTTTTATCATTTATTGTATATAAGTATACAGGGTGTAAAAAGACCCATTACATAGCCGAAATCTACGCACTCTGTACCTACATCAAACTAAATTGCATTGACCAAAAATAATTGCTGGGAAACGACTTTTAGGATTTTTAGGCATAAAAAAACGTGTTCGAGTTGTTTAATAAATAGATCACCCCTAACTGAAAAAATACTAAACCGAATTTGTTGTGATTTTGATCCGTTAACTGAATCTTATTTAGCTTAAAATCTGTGCAAATATTATCAAAATCGGTCAAACTAAACCGGAGATATGATTTTTTTAAATTCTATTTTGAACTAAATATCCAGTATCTTCTGAAGACTATATTTCAAAACGGACAATTGATACGGGTTTGTTGCCATAGTAGTTTAATGTACTCTTGAAAAGAGCTATCCAACGATGGTAAATTCATTTTGATTGGACATGAGTACCAAAACGCCCATCCTCCTTTTATAATTAGTTTTTTTTTTCAAGAATAGATGGCGGCGGCATTTCCTATCCGGAAAGTCTCATGTGTCTGTAATTACACATATAAACTAAACCATTTACAAAAAATAAGGATCTACTCTGTGATGAAAACTCAACAATAATAATATTTTGGTACTTAACTTCTCATAAAAGTTTGTATTGCATCTGTATAAACTGTGGAAAGTTAAGTTTACTGTCTCTAAACATTACTCTAGTTTTCGCTTTCGCAATCAAAGTCTATGTCTAGCCAATTTATAGCGATAACTAAAGGTTTCATCTACCGCGTCTTTCATGTCTAACAAGCAAATCACTCTCTAATTACTGTGTTCCGTTGTGTGTATGTGAGAGCTAGAAAGGGTGTAGGGAAATCCCTCTATATAGGGTGTAAACGAATTCGTGTAATTCCTTCAAACCACGTGATCTATTAATGGTATAGTTCCCCCCCCCCCCCACGGGATTTAGATTGATTAAAAATAAAAATAAACTTTTTTTTCCCCAAATATTTTTGAGTGTGACACAGTGACACAGATTTTGACCAAGCGCTGTTTTTTTTCAGTGTCAGCAAAAATATTTTCTCATAATAATAACCTGATTTTCTGTTTCTGAGTCATTTTAGCGCCTCGAGTTAACTGACTGCACGGAGCGATATCGCGCTAGTCGTGCCTGCCAGCTGTGTTGCCGTGCTTCCATTCATTTATGCGTGGCATCGAAATGTTCTATCACAAAAAAATTACATAAAAAAAAAATGCTTTTTTAAAAAAAATGCTTATTACTTTATTATAATCCGTATTAGGTGGTTTAGATACGATGACATAACACTACCGCAAGTTTTTTTTTTAATCAATCTGTATCCCGTACAGGGTTAATCTATACCATTAATAGATCATGTAGTTTGAAGGAATTACACGAATTCGTTTACACCCTGTATAGGTGGCGGTAATCACATAAATATTACTTCTTTTTTTTACTCGATTTGTTTTCTCTATCTTAGACCCTGTCTTCGCTTACCATCAGGTGCGACAAGATTCAAACGCGACACAATCAAATAATAAAACAGAAACACCATTATATCTCCATACATCTGTTCTGCACAATTAATTAAACGTCCACTGAACGTCAACGGACCATTACGCTAGGCTTACAGACGTCATTATCGGCTAATTGGTCTAAAGGCTGCGGGCGTATTGTCATTGCTCGCTCCATTAGCTCTTAACAGAATACCGGAATAGAATTTAGCGCAGTTGATTTTAGCGCAGTTGATTTTAGTGCAGTTGTTTTCGCCTGTCAGCTAAAGCGATGTTTAGTAGTGGTTTCTGACTAAAGCGCTGCAAATTAAGTGGTCGCTTGCAGCCTCAATTTACACTTTGGTACCTATATTGATTTGTGCTCGCTTCGTAGTACCTTCTCTTTGAATAGAGATTCAGTGATCCCGATACAATTATAATACCGTTTTGAAATTTTAAAGAGTCGTAGTGTGAGAATTTTTAGAGAGAAAAATGAGAGTAATAAAACAAAATTAATCTATACATATAAAAGAAGAAGCTGACTGACCGCGATTGACTGATCTATCAACGCACAGCCTAAACCGCTGGGGTTAGAAAGTTGAAATTTTGACAGTAGGTTCCTTTTGTAACGTAGGCATCCACTAAGAAGGGATTTTTCGAAATTCAACGGGGATATATATAGGGGATAGGGGATGAAAGTTTGTATGGAAAATCGTCACTTAACGGGTTCAAAATTTCACGCAAGCGAAGCTGCGGACGAAAGCTAGTTAAAACATAAAATGTTAAGATTTATGATGAGTTACACGGCAATAACATATCACCACAATGTGGACCGATGATCTGGTGAAGGTCACAGGAATTCGCTGGATGCAAGAAGTACAGGACCGGTCGGTGTGGCGATTCTTGGGGGAGGCCTATGTCCAGCAGTGGACGTCTTTCGGCTAAATGATGATGATGAACTTACCAACATAGTTCGATGGCAGAAATATAAGAAAACCAAATACTATGCACTTCATAAGCACAATTTAGCTGATTGCTGTCCCCTGCTAGGTACATGTCACTTCTCAGAATGAAATGGGTCCATGCCTTATTCCGCCACGCTAACCTGGGGCAAGTGTGCGGACTACAGAAATCATTGCGAACATTTTAGAGCCCTCTGAGGTATGCAGGTGTAGGTATGAGGTATACACCGTTCCTACATACCTTACGATTTTGATTGATGACAAAAATCAGGGCCTAGCGAAATAAAAATTGAACTAATATTATTTTCGAACACATTAAAAAATAATAATTAAAGATGTTAAACGAAATGAATCCTATCGTGAAGGATTATAAAGAACTAAAACATCCTACATTTGTTCCACTTCTATCACATTAAATTCCCTTCAAAGCTCAAGTAGAGCATTGTTATTAAAACACAGTACTGCAATAAATTGCCCCATGATCCTCGGGCTTCGATTCTATACATATTTACACGGAAAAACAAACAACTGTCGAAGTAGGTCACCGTGTAAGCAACCCAGCATTTATTGCAGAAAAACGCTTTGCTTGCAAATCATCGTTGCATAGGAAGTAACCGCATGTTTTCCGCATAGCTGGCCTGTTATTGATAACTTCTGGTAAGTATTCTTAAGAAAGTTTGAACTGCAGGATTTAATAATATTATTATAACAAAACGCAAAATATAATTTTACAAAATTGATTAGAGCTTGGCTTGGTATGGATCTGAGTGTTGGGTCACCAAGGGGACGGATGAAGGGAGAGTGTATGCAGCGGAGATACGCATGTTGAGATGGATGTGTGGAGTGACATGAATGGATAAGATAAGGAATGAGATGCCAGAGAAAGTTTGAAAGTAGCGACTAAAAAGTTATGGAGTAATAGAGTAGCGTAGTGTGGACATGTTATGCGAAGGGAAACAAGTCATGTTACCAGAAGAGTGTTAAATATGAATGTAGATGGATACACAAGTAGAGGTAGGCCAAAGAAAAGATGGATGGATTGCGTGAGAGATGATACGGGTAAGAAAGAAGTGAGTACTGAGATGAAGGCTGATAGAGGAGAATAGAAGAGGAATACATGTTGTGCCGAGCCCACCTAGAGTAGCAGGGAGATAATAATTGGTTATGATCATTTGACCGTTTTTTTTACCGTTCTCTCAATTGATGGTAAGTGAAGATGCAGTCGGCGATGGTGCACGTTTGCCTAAAAGTAACCTATTCACTCCAGACTTGAAAACATCAAGGTAATAAAGCTAACGGAATACACAGACTCATTTTGAGTAAAATTTTTTGGCTTTGGTTTTGCTGTATGATCGAATCAGGAACGGGGTGATCCGACACAGAATCAAGGTAGCCCACATGATAAGCCAGCTGAAATGGCAATAGACTGGCCGTGTTTGCCGTAGAACCGATGGCTGTTGGGGTAGACCTACGTGTTCTTGAGTGAATACCGCGAATCGGCAAACATAGTGTTAGACACCATTAGGTTAGGTGGAGGGACTATCTTCGCAAGTCGGCTCGTAGCAACTGGGTGAAAGAAACCGAGGATCGAGCTCAATGGCGTGCACTTAGAGAGGCCTATGTCAAGTATCAGTGGACTGCTATAGGCTAATGATAATGTTCTTTATTTTGTCGTTATTAGTTTAACTTTTGGAATAACAATTATTAACCCAGTGTCTTGTTTTTCCACTAATTCAACCTTTGTCTTTGTGTTTTTGACTTTGAGCATTTTAAAAGGGGAAAAAAAGGTTTCTTTAAATACGTAAAAACGTGTGTAAATGACAGATGTTCCTTAGCTAAAAAGAATGTACAGTTTCATGTAATTATAAAAGTGGTATTTTATAGACTATTTAAGACGTTTTATTAATTTAATTTGAGTAGTATTAAGTCTAGAATGCTTTTTGCATATTTTTTTAATTAATGATCAGTTGACGCTGCGGTTACCTTTATACAATATAATGCAAGATGGCAGGAGAGAGTCGATCTTCGAGTCTTTTTTTTTATTTAATTGGAAGAGGAAGTCTTGAAGTACAAACGGAATCAATACGGAAGTTAGATAAATTAAAAGAGATGATACAAAACTAAGAAAGAAGTTATTGAACTATGAAGCAGGTGAATGAAACAGTCAATGAATCAATCGATAATGAAGAAGTCAACGTAACAATCAATCAATCTGAAATATTTTTAAATATTGAACAACAAAATACTGGGTATTATCACGACATTGCAGCCATTTAACATTTTGTGGAAGGAGTATTTCAAAATGGCGTGTATGCACGACATCTTTGAAACCTGACGCTTCGTTTCTTCTAAAAAGTTCAAGTATACTTGAATGCAAATAATATTTTTATATGTTATTTATGATGTCAATGATAACTATATGCGTGTGAGTTGTTTTGGGTTCAATGACCTGGCACCTCAGCGTTGACTGCAGGTGATACAGTTGTAACGAGACATACGCTTTGCTTGCGTGTAAGTGCACGTCACGCACGCACACGCAGTTAAACCGGTTTGTAAAGTAAACATCCAAAGTAAATGATGACAGCAAAAAGTAAAAAAAAAATGGACGAAAACTTTCTAATTATTAAATATGTGCCCTATTACTGGGAAGTTATTTAAAAAAATTGATAAATTTAGACAAACCCTGAAATAATTAATTTTAAAATTCTAAAATGTCATCGACTTTTGCCTTCTACTGTACTATTATTATCGGTACCCACCCTCACAGATACAAAGCTTATGACTCGTTGCGAGGACCGGCCTTCTGGACTTCCTTTTTGGAAGATATTTTTGTCTAAAAGGCTAAGATAGATTAGCTTAACTTTGACAAAAGTTTTAAAGCAAAATAATAATTTGTTGACAATGATACACATGCTTCCTGACATGCTCAATGTAGTCTCAAGCATGTGTACGAGGATTGTGAGGTAATGACTATTCGAAGTTATGTCTACAAAGAAGACCGTGACGAAATATTGAATCAATATAATGTCAGCTGTACACTCTCGCCGAGACAGCCTGAGTCTCAGATAAACAAGGTTAGTCAGAAAGGGGGTACTAATCCGAAAGGGTGTTAAAGTACCCATAATAATGAGTAACTTTTGTTCTACCACTTTCCCCAAAAGTCAGTAGTATAAGAGAAATAGCTGTTCAAAAATTACATAAAAAATATGCTAAAATCTATCTATCCTCAGCTATGATCAGCTGTGTTTACATTTTAGGTCATATTTGGGGTCACGAATAAGAAACTCCATTTTCTGAATTCGTAACTAAAGCAGTGATGAAGAATTTTTGAGAAAATTAGAATAAAAATGATTTTACATGGAAATAAAAATTATCGAATTTTGAAATTTTAGTACTTGCTTTAAAACCGGCATCAGTGATACTTTAAGTGGTCCGCGGATTAGTACCCCCTTTCCGACTAACCTTGTATATAGAATAATAAAGATAGCGCTTCTAACTTTCTCGGCGACTGTGCACAGCCGGCATAATAACTGCTCTCAAAAAACGAAACAAAAAAATTTACCTGCGGAAGATTCACAGACACTGTTTCCAACAACTGTCAAACCACAACTGTCACTTTCAATACCGTAAGTACCGTGATTTACGACTACATTACACATAGGTACTCTTAATACAACAAAGTGACCGACAATGATTCGATCCACACTCACAGAACATGCACATGAACTGTGATGGTTCACATCCTGTGATTCTATCGCCCTGATTGTCACTACACAACAGGATCATTATCTCTTTGCGTTTTGTTCTAGATCCTAGACTGTTTGGGTCACAGGATTCTTCTCAAGTAAACATGTCACGCGAAAAGTTATAACAGTCGTCACAGGTTAAAAAACTGACAACCGGTCTGACCTTATAGTGCCGGTATTACAACCATAGTTGGGGCATTCTAATAGGCCATTTTTGACAACGAAAATAAATGCTGTTTTTTGTAAGTTCTTTCCTGAATTTGGTTAACACATCAACAAAAATAAAAGTACTGGTTTTTCCAAATCCACATTTCCAGTTCCACATTGTTTCGATGTTATTTTGACTGCTGTCAAAAGTGACTAATTAGATTGTCCCAACTTTGAATAAGGTCAAACTGCAGTTGCTGTGTAAGATGCTTATATTTGTGGTGGAATATGTGCAGTATGATACATAGATTAAGAACGTGAAGATGAGATGATTCTAGATAATGAAATCTACAATGATTACGACTACCTACTAGATTGGCTTATTTTGGTTAAATTGGGAGTTGAATCGGAACCTATCCGTAAATGAATCTTGAATAGCAATTGGCACTGGTAGAGTGCCACAAGAGGAACACGTTTGAGGAATTTGGTTGTCCATGATTTTTAGCGGAATTGTAACAGACAGTCGGATCAGAGTCGGTTTATTAATGAGTTTTGGTATGGCAATCATTAGAGGTCGCCTAACGTAATTAGTCGGATTTGACGTTACCATAACCCACAAAATAAATAAGTAAAGGAGATCCACGCCTTTGATCTTAAAGAAAGCCACATTTTTATTTACCTAGACATCGGGCACCCATGCTAAAATGCAGCTAAACGCCGCGCAGAACACTATGTAATTACTACTAGTGCTAGTGTTGACACCACCCATAGTAATTTGACAGATGTCAAATCTATTGGATTATGACAACTGTAGTTATTTCGTACAAACAATAATATAGAAATAACATGATATTTATTATGATAATAAAGTAGTCAATATTACTGTAATATTTCGAGAAACGAAAGCAATCTCGTTTAAATATTTTAATTAAATTCGTAATGCGGTCACTGTGCACTTAATTACGATTTTCGTTGTAACTGTATGTAGTTACAGGTGATTTACTGATTCTGAACTGAATGGGGAATGGATGAACGACTTCCATGTTGAACAATATAGGTCAACAGGCAAATAAGTTATTACAATTGCTTATTTTGTGAACATTGCTACGTGTAACGTGTATCCAACAAATAAGTGAATGTTTAAAGTACTTACTCAGGGATTTTATTGATTTGCTTGTTAATAGGATCTTTACGGCCCGCCTAGCTAGCTATCTCACATTAAAGTCCGGTGCCAAGAAGTTTACTGTATCCCGGCGTGTGTATGTGATAGCCAAAGGGGTATAGGGGCATCCCTCTTTATCTCTGTTACTTGGATTCGTGTGCTCCATCTTTGACCCTGTCTACGCTTACCAGCAGGAGCGACTAGGGCCAGTGTCATTTTGTTGACATATTGGCAGAACATAATTAACAGAACCTTACAGCGATTACACACTGCATCCGATCCGGATCCGTGAAAATAAGAATATAAAAAAACTCGGACCGAATTCGGATATTGCTTTGCGCACTGCATCCGATCCGAATACGTGAAAATACGAATCTAAAGTTTAAAAAACTCGGACCGAATTCGGATATCGCTTACGCACTTATCCGATATCTGATCCAAATTCAAACAATTCAGGGGCCATCTTTGGCATATCCATTTGGCGTCCGATTTGAATCCGAGGTAATGCGAAAGCGTTCATACAAACAGTACTACGGCTACTTCGATCCGTTAATTTTTCTTCCGAATTAGAGACCCACGGATCACGGAGAAAAAACGGATGACGGAAGTCGGATCTAGTGCGTAAACTACCATACAAATAGTTCTATGACTACTTCGGAACGTATTTTCTCGGATTCGGATCGGATGCAGTGCGTAACCGCTCTTAGGATATCGGCAACCTTAGCATTGCCCTGCAACTGGGTTGCGGAGGTCTGACGGCAGTTGCTCCGTGTAAAATACTGGTATTTAGCTGTACCTGGTTAGACTGGAAGCTAAACCCAATATGGGAAAAGGCTAGCCAGAACATCTTCACGTGGGGCAAGACCCCACAGAAGGAGAGGTCTGCCAGGGGCTGGCGGACCGAGGCCTGCCGGGGTTGCGGTGCATGCAGCTGCGAATCCCGTGACCTCGGCTAAGGGTCAGGAGAAGGAATACCGTGGGTTTTTAGCCGGTAAGAGTCCGGCATAACCCTTCGCCTTCCCCAGACGAAGGGTATCCATGAGGATTACCCCACGAAAAAAAAAAAAAAAAAAAAAGGCAGAACATCTTCAGAACATAATTAAAGATTTGTTAATTTAAAAAATCATTGTTACCATGTTAACATTGGTTTGTCATGTATTTCCCACTCGTAAAACAGTAACCTCCGGTTTCTGATTTGAGAACTCGGGATAAGCAAATACTTAAGTAATATTTTTTGAGTACAAAGTTGTCAAAAAAATGTTTTAAAATAGGGTATTTGACTGAAAAATGTAATTAGTCCGTCAGTTAGATTATCACAAAATATTTGACCCGTATTTTGTCTTTTGTTACGTAAACCAAAATTGACGAAGATGCGACACTTTTAAAATTGGCAAAACGTCACAAACAAGTACAATTTTTACTAGCTTCTGACGTCACAAGCCCCACTCTCGAGTTTTAATTCTTGCGTTTTATCTTTCCAAATATTCATAGATTCAACAAAAGAAAAACTATGTGTCCATTATTTTTCAAAACTAACTGGCGGACTAATTTATTTGCAATTTATTGATGCTGTTAACATGCCTATTCGTAATTTTTTTGACAACTCCATACTCAAATATTAGTTAAGTATTTGCTTATCCCGAATTGTCTAATCAGAAACCGGAGGTAAGTCTATTGTGGTATTCAACATGAATCTAATGGTAGAAGAATATTCAGTCTTTCATTTTATCTTATGAATGTAAATTAGGCTCAACTTAACAATTTATATATTATATTTCAATAATATCGATACCAAAATCTATCAGTTGATTACCGTTAGCTACACAATTCACAAGCAAGAAAAAATTGCAGGAACAAGAAACCCATTTCAGAGAAACCTGTATTGTTCACCTGTTTTAGAGCTTCAAAAACAATTTACTGTCTTCCACTAAAATAATTTGGTCTATATTCTTGTTTCAAATTATAGGTAGAATATATTTCGAAGCAATGACCGACTAAGTACATAAGTAATAGTGGTGAGACCGATCCATTATTTAGCCGAAAACGTGAACATAATCGATGAACCGCTAAACGAGCGTATCTCGACTTTGTCTACTGACAATATCGCACTTAACTGACCCAATTCCTAAAGGTTGCATCTTGTCCTAATTCCGTTGTGGGCTAAAATGTGATTTCAGTTGGCCAGCATTTCTCAGCTGAATATCAAAATAGCTCTTTGACGAGAATTTATTAAGTGGTTCCAATGTGAATTGTTGAATATCTCTGTTATATTGAAACCGGAAGATTCGGTTAGCCTATTATTGTTAGGTAGATCAACTAGAATTTAAACTACTGGTCAAGCATGTTTGGCAAATGTAAGGTATTTTTGTTATTCGATATTATGGAACAGGCTTAAAAATGTATTATACTTACGGCTTACTCACGTTCATTTTTCGGGATTAGTTTCGGACCCAAAATGCACGTGAGCAAACCGTAACTATTCTATATAAATAAAAAGAAAAGTCCTGACTGACTGACTCATCAATGCTCAGCCCAAACCCTTGGACCTAGAAAGCTGAAATTTTGCACAGAGGTTTCCTTTATAATGTAGACAAGGAATAAGGATTTTTAGAAATTCAACCCCTAAGGGAGTTAAATAGGGGATGAAAGTTTGTATGGAAAATCGTCACTTAACGAGTTCAAAATTTCACGCAAGCGAAGCTGTGAGCAAAAGATAGTTATAAATATAAATGTGTTACATGAAAGTTATAATACAAAAAAGACTTAAAAATATTTAATTACTGTTGATATCTGCTTGCTTTTTCACTATAGATTGTGGTATTACTAAGTGCAACGATGTTTAAAGAAACTCTGGTTTCTTGTTCATGCAATTTTTTCTTGCTTGAGAATTGTGTAGCTAACAGTAATCAACTGATAGATTTTGGTATCGATATTATTGAAATATATTTATATTGTTAAGTTGAGCCTAATTTACATTCATAACATAAAATGAAAGACTGAATATTTTTTTATCCATTAGATTCATGTTGAATACCACAAAAGACTCACTGTTAAGCAAGTGGGAAATAAATATAGTAGTTTAGCAGATTTTTTATACAAAAACTGTCAAAATGCCATATTTATTTCGAACATTGTGAAATAGTAGGGCCCTTAAAAAATTGAAGTAACTATTACAATCTACTTAGCACATAAAAAAATCTTCTTGCTTTCGTAGTTTTGATGATGATGGTAATGACGATGGTGATGACGTTGGAACTTGAAAAGAAGCTAAAAGAAATTGCACAGATACATATAAATTGGATATAATACTCTTTCTACCTGTCTACAACATTATCAACGTGTTACGTAACAAGTAAATTTATGTGTCGTTCATCAAACACACGTTTTTAACATACTTCAATGTTTTTGTCACATTCATTACACAGTTACAACGATTTTTTTCCGGAGAAAGGTCAATAGTATTTTTCCAATGGTTTTCTGGATACAGTTGATCGTTATTTGTTTATAGGTTTGGTATATGGCCTGCAGCTAAAAACAGATGGCGATGAACTATGTCTCGAACAATTTAGTGGCAATTTAGCCCATGTGCGGTCTGCCGAAGGGGCTACAGCAGGTGGACGACAGAATTCTTCAGAAACACGAAAAACACTGCTGCTAAACAACAAATACAATATGTTTCCCAAATATGATGACTATGATGTCATCAACGATCAATTATAAAGTTTACGAGGAAGTTTATGTTTTTCAGTGGAACTCTACAGCCTGTCATGGAAAATTTCGGTCATATTAATATGATGTTCTCCAGGCAATAAAATTAAAGGGTAACTGCTAGTGTAGGAAGCAATGTTTCCGACTTTATAGATTTGAATTTTACTTATCAGTTTACAATTGAAATTTAAGAAACATTCAAATAGCAAAGAGCAAAATAATGGACCATTGCCAAAGAAAATAATGGTCACGATTTGAATGATTTTCTTTATAATGTTATAGTAAAATTATCCATAGTTTAAAAGGCCCGCTGCAAAGCTATAGGTTTTGCTAATCATCATGTTTTTTTCTTCTTCCTTATCTTAAACGATGTTGTCTACATGTACTACGAATTTCTCCTAACGAACGTTTGCTGGCAGAAATTTCATTAGAAATAATCAGTACTTTTGTGCTCAAGTGACCCAATTCAATGTATCAATTTCAACCCTCTTAAGTATACATAAATTACAAATTGGCTTCACAATATAATTGGTCTTCGTACTATGACGATATTTGTACCCAGGGTTATTCCTACCCTACAAAATATATTCTAGTCGGCTATTCTTGTGGACCTCATAGCATTTAAATTTAGAATCTAAACATTGTTCCACGTAGAACCAGACGGAACGCTAAATAGAATCTAAGAATGGGTCGAAACTCCAATTTCTTGAGTGAAATATATAAAAAAATGGTGGTATTTGTAAATCAGGAATTTTATGAACGTATGATTTGAAGATCATAAATCAGTAAGTCATTATTTTAACGCTTCTATCCGACATTTGAACTTAAGGTGATGCTAACCTAAGAACATGCGTAGCAATGAATTCTGTGAGTAACGAAAATACTACAACATTATACAATTTTGGATAACTTCAAGAAGAAGTTCCATAAAATAAACTGAAACCTTCTTTCTGTATAATATACAAGTATAATTTTCAGTACCAAACTCGGTTGTCGGCTGTGCTCTTTTCGCTTCGTATTTGGCTCCACCGCCATCTTTAGCCGAATCTTAGAAACGTTTTTCGGAGAGTCGTGAAGTTAGCTCCTTTATAATAAAGATTAGGACAATTATAGCAGGTATATAGAGTTGAATTATACAAAACGTTTTGTTTAGACTAGAATTAAAATCTTTGATCTGTATGTGGAATGTCATGAATCAGAATATTTTTCATATCATCAAATACATTGTTTATTATGGCTTGTTATACTTGTTTAATGATTGGATTGAATATTTTGATAGAACACACTTGTATCTGAATGCAACATTTAATATTAATCTTGGTACTGAGAATCATGTTCATACGGCCTACATTGTATTGTTGCATCTCCTATTCACACGATGAATAAAATATTTCTCCTTCTAGCGAAAAAGATTCGTAGAATACAGAATCTGAGCTTATCGTTACAACTTTTCCGCTATACATTTGTTAGAGGGCAGATGGTGTTTATAATTAAATTAATCAACCGTAAAGTGGTTAGATAATTACTACGGTGTTGGTATAATCTACACGCAGTCCCAACGAACACAACATTACGTATCGACGCAGACAATATTAAAATGTAAATACAAATACACTTCCATCCACTCTTGTTTCGAAACATCTAAGTTATTGGTTAATGTGATAAAAACACCTACGCGGTATTCCTCGCGAAAATGGCACGGCACGAAGCCTTACAATCTATCACTCACCAGAGTAAGGGGCATGGGCGCGGCGCGAGTCAGCACCCACCGCACTCCTTTAACTAAATGAATCCACGACTATTTACTGCTTCGATTCTCGCCATTTTCTCAATAAATCCACCGAACATTTAGCTAAAGACTCAAGAAGATGGTCGCCCTCGCCGCCGCCGTTGTTGCTAGGTGCAGATCAATTGCCAACCCTTGTAGGTTACATGAATGAAACCTACACATTTTCGGTGCGTCATAGCTATCATATCGCTCGTACCCGACGCGGACTTTCAGATACGCCACGATTGTATTAAATTTACAGAATATTTTGTAAACGTCTTCAAAATTCAGTCGATTGAACGTGAACGTCTCGTTTTGGATTTGGCACGTAAGAGGGGCGGAGGGTTAGTGTAGAGCCTGACGTGTCAGTGTCGTGTGTCGAGCGAGTCGTAGACGGCGGTGGCGGAAGGTCGGGGAAGCCGGGCCGTCGGCTGGGGCGCGAGCCCGGGCTCCGCTGACGTCAGCGACGGCTCGGCGCCGAGCGGCGGTGCTCACCACCGGCCTGCCAATTATTATTTTATGTACACGAACGGCGCGAAACAAAAGGCGGCGACGGCGACGGCGGGGCGCGGGCGGAGAGCGCTCGCCGCAGGAGCGACTCCCGGCGCCATCTAGCGGGGCGCGCGGCGACCACTCGCGCCTACTCCTTTCGGTCTGCGGACGATCGAATCGAGACGAAACCTTTGCGCTGACCGACCCTCACTGGCTAACCGGACTCCGGTAACACTGTCACTGATCGGGAGTAGCGTGGAGCGTGGATGGGGGTGGCGGTTATACGCTGCGGGTTGGGGTCACGTTTCGCAAAATGCGTTCACTGATGCGTACCGTCGTCAGAGCGTGGCTGCGTGTGATGGTGGCGGTCGGGTAGGCCATGCTGTCAGGCGGCGCGGGATAGGCGCGGGCCGGGCATGGCGGGCTCCTGCTCGACACTGCGGTGCGGGCGTCCGCGGCGCGCGCTGCACGCCACTGACCCGCGCACCGCCCGCGCCCGCCGCCGCCGCCGCCGCTGCGCGCGCACGCCCGCACCGCCGGCGGCCGCACCGCGCCGACCGAGCCTTCGGCCTCCGGCCTGCAGCCGCGTGCACCGGCACCACACCGCACACCGCCCACGCAACACAACACACGCTACCTATCGATTGTACACTTGGATTCTGCACCTTACGAAAGGTCGACACTGTGCACTCTCACTCGGAGACAGATTGACAAGTGTAAATAAACTTGACACGCAGACAGATTGACGTTACGTGGCTCTTCATTATTCGTGTTATTGGCTTCGATTCATGGTTCAATTCGGAGTACGCGTCACGTCATTTTTAATCTACGTAACATTGACCCCAATAAATGGGCTGTTGAGTGTTTAACTAATAGATCTATATAGCTTACGGTACGTATATTATATACCCTAGGTGTTAGTGTCTGGAACCAGTACGCTTGCAGCGAGACGCTTCGTCGCCGCGTCGTCAAAATTTTACGACATCGCTCGACTATGCTAACCCAAACAGATTCTATCTGGCACAATACGATGCAGGATTTCCTTCCTGCTAGCTACCGAGTACCTCATCATCTAATATACATCGTCATCTGCGGAGGATCTTGATTATGTTATCTTAACAAAGGTGTAGCTTGTTTAGTAAAGTAATAATCATTGTAAACTTTTAGGTGTTGAAAGATATAATAGATAATAACAAAGAAGCAAAGATACAATCCAATTGTCTAATTAAGTGATACCTAACGATATCTTCCTGGCGACTTTTGAACTCGACAGCTTCGACAACTTGGCTGTTGCTATGATTCTTAAAACCTATTGCATTTAACATTTTACAATCAATCGTAATCAAATTGACGACACGTTTGATGCAGTGGCTAAGCGATTGGCTTCTGCGCTATGGGCCGTGGGTTCGATTCCCAGACGGAACAAATATTTGCATGGCCTACAGATGGTTGTTTCGGGTCTGGGCGTTTGTGTATGTGAGATTTGTGTCTGTAAACGCAACCACGATACAAGAGAAATCGTAGTGAGGGGCAAAGTTATAAAAAAAATGCCATGTTTCGTAAGTAAATATTAGTCAATGTATTCGATAAACGAAAGGAACTTAAGTTAGTTTCTAAATGAAGTAAACGTTAATACAAGAACACCTCATGAACAGAATTCTTCGATTTAACTCCAAGACATAATAGTAGTATTCCAGATTTTCTGTACCACCTGGTTGTCTGCTTATCCTGTTATTTCTTAAGCGACGATTATTACTAATGAATCATTTGGAAATCTGTGCAATTTTCTTTTCCTTGTGTATGTATAACAGCTATATACCTACGTATACCTGTTACATATTCCGTAAGATACCGGGTAACTTTCTTGCAATTGGTGTTAGCATTAAACACATGGTGGCCAAATCTACTAAAAAAAGTTTGAAATCGCAATTGATTCGCAGCTAAACCACAGCCACTCGACCGTTCTCTTTAAGAAAAAAAAGCAACCGGCCGCAGTTCAGCTGCGATTCGATTGAGGTTTCAAACAATTTTGTTAATGGAATTAGGTTCGTTTTACAGAAGGTAACCCCAGTTTGAACTTCATCCACCAGATCACTGTTTATGTATGGAATCAGTACTGGAGCATCGGGCATATTCCAGAACGGTAATGGAACTATACTCAGCTGAATCGAGACTCATATCGAGCCTTGGAGTTACGAACTGTCAAAAGTCAAACTGTTTGACGAAAATTAACACGGCAATCTGTGCTCAAGCGTGGTCTCGACTACGCTTGTGTGATTGGCTCAATCTCCAAAACAAAAATTGATCGGTCTGGTTTCTAAAATTTCAAACCTAAATATTTCCAAGTCTGCTTGGTTAAAATTGAGGCCAATATAAAATAGGCTTATTTAGACACCTTCTTTTCGAAATAAAAATACGGAACACAATTAATATCAATTTACACGCTGACATTTAATTAGTTGTTTTGCTAGAACAAACGTTGTTCAGACCATGGTCTACTACAATTTAAATAATTCTTAAAAAAAAACGTCATTGGTCTTTAAAAAAAACTCAAAAAAGACTCCATCAAAGACACAAGGGGGGACCAGCGCAGTCGGCGCCATGATTGTTCAAGTTATTTGCCGGAAACTTTACCGCGATTGCCGTGATGAGTACTATTATAATGTTACGTTTAATGTTTGAACACGTTTGAGCAACAAGACTTTTTAAGAAAGAAGATTTTTTTTTTTTTCTTTAAAAACATTTTTGCTGCTTTTTTTATTTTATTTTTTAGTAGACCTTTGTCTGAACAACGTTTGTTCTAGTCCAACAACCAATTAAAAGTCAGCGTGTATAAAATGCACCAGAGAGGTCAACCAAATACGCTGATTTTGGAAATCATTCCGATTACAGTTCAAATCTCTGCTTGAGTTCTAAAAGTCAAAATCAGCTGAACAATGAATCTATGATTGAGGAACGTTCTAAAATTCAAACTGGAATCAAAACTAGTTTTAAATAGAGATCAACGCTTGAGTTACCTTCTGTAATATGGACCTTAGCCTTCCGTACTTAAAAGTTATAAGGACATAAGATATAAGGCGTAGGATAAGATTTTTTAGAAAGATTTTTTTTTTTTTAAAACTGTCTTACCTCATCTCTACTACTCTACTATCGCATCTCATTGCTAAATATTCAATCTAAATTTTAATTTATTTAATTCAATTTAATGTAAATCTTTTTGTCCATTGTTATTAAGTATCTATTTGTTTGATAATCTGAGGAAACTGTTTTGGATATTGTTCTACCTATTTGGATACATATTTTTTTTTTGTTTGTTTGTTTCCCAAATAAACTAAAATAAAAAAATAGTCTTTTCCGAGGAGATGTTGCCCGAAGACATTCTACTGGGCAAGTGACGGTAGAGTCAATTCTGTAGTATCAGCTCTAGGTAATCTAGGTGGGTGGACGTTCCCAGAATCTGTGTGAAACTTGTCATCCTTGCTTGAGTCGCCTTTTACGACAACCTTGAATGGGAACGTGCGACCTATTCTTTACCGAGAAACACACGATCATTACCTGATCTGACTTTGACTCACGTTTTATGTAAAGTAAATTAATTGACAACCCTCGTTCTAAGAACCATAAAATCAAATTAAAAGTATCCAAGAAACTGTGAGCAGTTCAACCACGTATCCAAGAAAATCTGACTTAGTCATTGTGATACAAAATTGCGCATAACTCTTCTGAGAAACTGAGCGTGTTACATATTCTTAGAACACGAAAAACTATAGGACGTTTTAAGCTTATTAAAAAAACAACGTGGCGTATCACGCCTGATATCCCAAGGACTAGACCAGTGTTGGACAAAGTATGGCCCGCGGCCCAGCTACAGCCCGCGAACCGTTTTGATCCGGATCGTACTTCCGTAGTCGTAGAAACCTTTCGAACCTTCGAAAATAAACGTAGATATTTGTGTTGTGTTTGTGTCGACATAAATCAATGTAAAAAAATTCTGACCCCATAAGATTGAGTCGTTTTTTTTATGAGAATCATTTGCCTACCCCTGGAGAAGACAGGGATAGAGACTAGCTAGAGAGCGATAAATAGTGATAGCCTGTATAGCGGTTAAACGCTCGCCTTCCTTGCAGAAAAGTCTGTGTTCCATCAGGCCTGCACCTCTGATTTTAAAATTGATACGCGGGTCAGAATTTGATTATCACCTCCGTTAATGGTGAAGGAAAACATGTTGAGGAAATCTGCACAACTGAGAAGTAGACTGGCTCCAAAACAAATTCTCGATGGTGTATGTAGTTCAACAATCCACCCCAGGCTGGCATGGTAGACTAAAGCCTAAATCCTTCTCAATCTGAGAAGAGGCCTGTGTGCTCAGCAGTGGGACAGTAATAGGCTGATTGTGTGTTATTTAATAAAAAATACTGCCTCGTTGGTCTAAAGTTCGAAAGCGTGACTACTGAGCGTAAGGTCCTGAGTTGGATCCTCAGGTCAGGCAAGACAGACTCCGGGCTGCTACTGAGAAATTCCACACGGAAAAACCCAATAACACTTTGCCTGACCTAGGGATCGAACCCAGGACCTCACGCTCAGCAGTCGCGCTTGCGACCGCTAGACGAACGAGGCAGTCGAAACAACAATGTATGTATAATATAATAAGCAAAGCAACAATGTTTATCCGCCAGTTTGGTCGTGTGTTTCGTTTGGCTCAAGTTAACAAAGTTAGGTGACATTGTCTGATGCGGTGCTCGCGGAAGGCTCCAGTTCCCAGTTTAGTGCAATCTTATCTTCGTTGCACATGGCTTCGAAAGCTGGCTCGATTTCACGATGGATGTCAAACTGTTAATCTGTTTAAAGCTCGTAAATGTAAAGTTAGTTCCACATAAGACACGAATCTGACTAAGGCGGATCTTACACTACCAAGCGCAATGCTCGGGTGCGCCAGGCGACGCATCAACGCGCGCAACTACGGAGGCGCAAATCTGCACCGTCATGCGGTTTTTTTTTATTTTATTTTTAAAAAACATTGCCCCACACTAAGATTTCTCTTGTACCGTGGGTGCGTTTACAGACACAAATCTCACAAACGCCCAGACCCGAAACAACCATCTGTAGGTCATACAAATTTTTGTTCCGTGTGGGAATCGAACCCACAACCCGTGGCGCAGAAGCCAATCGCTTAGCCACTGCACCAAACGTGTCGTCGGTTTTATCTGCGTCTCCGTGCAGGGCCGCAGATGAACCTGTCGACATCGAGTTCTATCGTGGAAGTCCATTATTCGCAAAAATCTGCGGGTTACTGCAGATCCCAGTGTGCCATACCTTGCGGGACGCCACGTCACCCCGCGCGTTATTGAATCATATTATTTTTTCTTTTTTTTAAGTATACTGTACCGGTACAGCGTCTTTAATAATTGTTTGCTGCACCGAACGGCGTCATTACGTCGGCGCCGGCTGTCGCTGAAAACCAGCGCTGGGGCTCTGTCTTGCATAGTGTCGCAGCATAATGCTGAGCGATAGCCGTTTTGCGTGGATGTGATGCATGTTTCCCTCAACCTTCTAATTTTTTGTGTCAAATAAACGTATTTTCTTTCTTTCTTTCTTTATCGCGTGATCTGCGTGCGGTCTGCAACCACGCGCGTCGATGCGTTGTCAGTGTGTTGCACTATGCGTGTTTTATATACAAACTGAAGTACTTACGGTCAACGTTAAAAAACGCAGCCCCGCGCACCGGAGTGTGGCGCGAGTTAATGTGAAATCCGCCTAATATTATAAAAAGTGAAAGTTTGTGAATATGTATAACTTTCGTGAGATACATTGATATTTATGATTAACTAGCTTTTGCCCGCAGCTTTGCTTGCGTTAATTAATCTCAAAAAAACTCTTAACACACTACTAGAGTTTCTATAATAATATAATTCGATCGTGATTCGAAAGACACGTAGCGCCATCTATGAACGTTATTATTGTTTTCCTCGGGAACAGTACTTTTTTCGGGATGAAAGGTATCCTATGTCCGGTTCTGTATACCTGACAACGTAAATGCAAAATCTCAGGATGATCGGTTCAGTGGTTTAGGCGTGAAAAGGTAACAAACAAACAAACTTACTTTTGCATTTATAATATTAATTAGGAAGTTAGGATTACGGTTTACTCACGTGCATTGCCCGACTAGTTTCGGACCCAAACGGAGCCCTTAATCATGAGCTGAACAGTGTACAGCCCATGCGTAACAAATCATAAATAAGTTCGTGAAGATGTTTGGATATTAGTAACGCATAAACGGCTGAACGAATTTGGATGAAATTTGGGACACAGATAGACCATATCTTGGATTAAAACATAAGATACTTTTTATCTTGGTACGTGAAATAGGTCCCAAGTATAATTATGATCCGTGTAAAACAGGTGAGCAACGGACATTTATCTTTAAAAAGATTTGTGCACATTGGTCAAAATCGCAACAGGCCCAGGAGATGATGCGATGAGCTGAAGTTCTGCTTATAAGATTGGGCCCGGATAAGAAGTAGTGATAGATATGTGTAAGGCGTCAATGGAGGCCTTTGTCCTGCAGTGTAACAACGTAAGCTAAGTAAATATTTATAGATGCGCAGAAAGCAATTTGAGAACCTCCTTTCTAGAAGTCGTTGGTAAAATTGGTCTTTAGATTATCAAAAAGTTGCAATTTAATAATCTAAGGAACAATTTTACCAACGTAACTATTACCTGAGGTAAAGTGAATCTTTAAATAGAATCTCTTTAAAAAAATCTCAGAATTATGTTATCCGACGTAGGTAGTTAAAATCGGCACTTAGGGTACCTAAGTATTATTCTTCTAGTAACTTGATTTCAATAAATCTGGACCATCAATGTTCTATAACTTTATAGGTACGCACGGGTACACATAAAGCTATACTTTTCCAGTATAAGCTGATCTCGCATTGTATAGGTTTTCCGTACGATGTGAGTTCAACTTATAATTGGAGTATGTGGACATTAATAATATCAAACAAATGTTTCCTTTGTTGACAACTGATGCAATATCATAAAGAATTCTATCGCTGCATGTCACATAATGTATGTTTGTATATGAACCCATTTTCCAAGTCACATGGTAACCTATTTTGTTTCGCTTCTCCTTTTGCTCGGAAAGATAGGTACGCATCTCAAACATTATTTTATGCTCCTCGTATTTTCGCTGGTTTCATTTGAAACATGGTTTAATATACTGTAGGTATATTAAGTATTCTTGCGGATCTTGTGAGAACCAAGATTTCGAAAAAGCTCCTATAATATTTAGCAACGTTCATCACGAACAAAATGCACCGATGAAATTCGGAGTTTACAATCGAAATAAAAAAATACGTATGTACTAACCAATACTTACGAAAAGTCGAATTTCTTTTGGAGAAGAGCGGGCAGAAGACTCGATGGTTACTGTTTTAAAATCAAAATATAAAAAAAAAACAATAGAACAATAAGAAATAAGATTGACGGAGTCATATTGCAATGAAGTTAACATTTTAATTTTGTTTGTTTCACTTTAATAACTTCAGATCCGAGTGCCCAACTTCTGTACAGAGAGGTTGCAAGGTGGCTGGCCGACACTTCCCATGACCCGAAGGCTGGCCTCTACTTTGGTCAAAGGATTAGCATTGCCATACAACGTGGCAATGCTGCCAGCCTTCTGGGCACGTTACCAGTCGACAGCGATGCGGAGGAATATTTTGATGGCCCTATTTTACTTTATAGTTTTATTAGGATATATTTTTCTTTATTAGTTTTATTTTTTACTTTTATTGCAATTATGTAAAACTGTTTACAGCTGTTTCATAAGAACCACTTAACGGCGAACCTAACGTATCCTTATCGTAATAAAACCTAAAAGGTTATAATTAAACAGATTTTACCATAACTCCCCCTCGTACTACGAGGGTGAATCAAAAAGTTCTTAGAAACGCATGTAATGAAACCTTATTTTGAAATTATTTATTTTTTATTTTGAAGTGTCGTTATGATACAGTATTTACGTAAAGTTTCAGTTAATTCCGTTTTGCCATTTTAAGTTTATTATTTTTTCTGCTTAACAATTTGATAAAGTGTATCAACTATGGATAAAAACGAGTTACGTGGAGTGATAAAGTACCTGTGCCTGAAAAAAATTTTCACTAAAGATATTTTTTCGGACATTCAGCAGACATTGGGGACTGATGCTTTACCATATCGCACGGTCGCTTACTGGGTAGCTGAATTTAAAAGAGGCAGATCGAGTTGTGAAGATAATTCTCGTTCTGGTCGACCGTCCACCTCTGTAAACGAACAAAATGCCAAAAAAGTGGAAAAAATGGTTCTTGAAGATAGAAGAGTAACTATAAAATATCTTGCAGAGACCCTAAAGATTTCATTTGGTAGTGTTCATTCCATTTTAACAAACACTTTGGGGTTTAAAAAGGTATCGGCAAGATGGGTTCCGCGAATGTTATCCGAAGCAAACAAGAGTCGACGTTTGGAACTTTCAAGGCAGAGTCTCGAAATCTTCCAGCGTGATTCGGATAATTTTTGTTGTCGTTTCGTAACCATGGACGAGACATGGGTTCATCATTTCGACCCTGAAACAAAAAAGCAAAGCGTGTCTTGGAAACGACCATCTTCGCCGCCAGTGAAAAAATTCCGTGTTGTTCCGACCGCAGGCAAAGTTATGGCCTCTGTGTTATGGGATTATGAAGGAATTATTTTTATTGATTACTTTCCGAAAGGAAAAACTATAACTGGTGCCTACTATGCAAGTTTAATCCCCAAATTCCGTGATGCAATTAAAGAAAAACGCCGTGGAAAGTTGGCATCGGGCGTATTGTTTCACCACGATAATACACCGGCTCATCGTTCCGACGTTGCATTTACGGCAATCCACAAGACTAGCTTCGAAATTTTGGATCATCCACCATATTCACCAGACTTAGCCCTTAGTGATTTCCACTTATTTCCAAAATTAAAAGAGCATGTTCGTGGAACAAAATTTGACGACGATGGCGCGGTTATGGCCGCCGTAGAGGAGTTTTTGAGACTCGAGGAAATTATTTTTTTTTGAAGGGAATACGCAAGCTGGAGAAGCGTTACACTAAATGTATACAGTTAGAAAGAGATTACGTAGAAAAATAAAATACTTTTACCAAATTTTTTTGGAGTTTTATTGGCAATTCTAAGAACTATTTGATTCACCCTGGTACATACCTTCACAAACATGTAGACTACATGTACATACAGGACGCAAACATCATCGTCACACCTTGTGTCGCAGCATTGAATATTGTATGACTTGAGACGTTTCGCAAACTGCGCCCAGTAACCCGAGCAACACCCTTTGTCTTGAAAATGACCTCATTGGTATCCTAATCGCGACCATGGTGGCAAATCGTAGTTCTGGGTTGGTTCAAAACACTTACAAAGTAATTGATTTTTCGTTAAAAAAAACTTAATTTAATAAATTTCAGAATTTGCCTTTACCAATCCAGTTCTTCGTTATTTGCTACCAATTTATCGCATTTAATCAAATACATCAATACCATCAATCGTAAAAAAAGTCTTTTTTCACGATATCATTTGGTTATGGGACCAGTTGCTTAAGCACCTATATCCAGTTCATTTCTGCTTTCCCGGTTGTTTGAATAAATAAACAATTAGGACAGTTGGATTTTAAAACGTCTATCGATATCATTTATTACGTATCCTTTCAAGCTTTTCTCCATGTTTCATCGATGGTGCGCTTCGAGGAATACTCTGTATTTTGATTCTTACGTTTTATTGCGCACCTTTTTTTCATTTTAATGAAATTAAATCCCAATGGGTCGATTTAACTACGATACTTTTTTCCCATGGTATTCTGGCCCACGCATTCGGCCAACTTTTCCACTACTGTTCCTACTCAGTGTAATCTGGGCCGCGGACCAGAGGCCAGTTTCCCCCTAACCCGTCATTTTTAAGTACCTAGTGTTCTTTCTGTCTCGTGAACAATTTAAAATTGTTTGCATTTTGGGCATTTTATTAAATATTTCATTGGTTTTTTCACTGTTCCTTGGTATTTTTGTAATAATTTCGAGATTTGTAATAAAAAAATAATAGGCAGTACCCTATGTTTTTTATTTTTTTATTTACCCATGTCTTTATTTTGTAGTGGCTGTGTGTTATGCTGAATAAATGTTTTTTCTTTAACCGCTAGCGGCCCGACCGACGATCCGGTTCGTCAGTTCCATTGTTTATCTATTGTGTCTATAATTACAGTACTCGATAAGTTAAATACACCTTTGCACAACACGTGGCGGATCTCCGAATAGACGGTTATACTATATCTTAAAGAAAAATAGTAAGGTGCATAGTAAAGACAATATTAGCAAACTCCCGGGTCAGATGCTGGCAACTTAAAGCCATTAAGATGAAGCCATAAAAGTAGCGGTGGTTGCAACGCCTTTTCTGCGTGCCTACTTGTTTATAGTTTTATACATATTATGTGTTGGTACTTGTGTAATATTGCATGTTAGGCCACCCACACATGAGCCACTCGCTACAACTCAAGTGGCCAGCCTCAAGCTGTTTCCATACATTTCGAATGGCCACCACCAGCCAAACGCGTGAGGCCAGCCCCTACGAAATGTATGGAAAAGTTAGTCTGCAGCTTTGGTCGACCACTTATGGTTGTGGCGAGAGACCCGTCTGCATTATTAAGAAAAAGGTGATGAATAGTCATTTAACATTAAACCTAAACTTTCTTTTGTTTCTTATATTTTATTCCGTGCAGGATATTATGTATTATAACCAGTGATCGGAACAAGGTGAGCTAATTTACCTAAACTTCAAAGAACAGAGACAAAAACTTGAGACTTCCTTACGACAACATTTTTTTCGGGAGAATTTTCTCGGAGATTTTCTTTCATTTGTTTTCAAAAAATAAAAGAAATTGTCCTTTTTTGAAAACAATAAACAATCTCTTTTTTAAAAACAAAAAAAAAACGTGTCATCTGGTTTTGTGTCAATTTTGGGAAACAAAAACAGGAAACGAATTCAATTGTTTTCTAACTAATATTTAAATGCACTTTAGTGATGTCCCGAAACCCGGAATAATTTTCCCGAAAAAAAATGTTGTCGTAAGGAAGTCTCCACTTTTTGTCTCTGTACTTTGAAGTTTAGGTAAATTAGCTCACCTTTTTCCGATAACTTTAGTGAGACACAGTTATATTTATGATTAGTTACGGTTTACTGACATGCATTTTTCGGGATTGCCCGACTAATTTCGGACCCAAACGGAGCCCTTAATGAGCTGAACACGCGGCGAGGTCGCGAGTTCGACTCGCTAGTCGGGCAATCCCAAAAAATGCACGTGAGTAAACCGTAACTAATCATAAACAGGAGATTATGTTCAAAACTTAATCTATTTATTTTTTAAATTTGTGTATTTAGTTTTTCCTTCGTTTGGGGGAATCTATCGTGTGTTTAACAAGTGTACATTAACTCCTCAGTTTCAATAATTTCTGGCAGAGTTTTTGTCGTTTGAATTCAATAAGAGCAACATAGATAGGTTATTGGATATTAAAGCTTTTTTTTTAATGATTTTTCTTAAATGAGAATATATGTATGTGAATGCTGTCCATCGATTATGACTTCATAACACATTCGAACAAGTTTTTTTTTTTTTTTTTTTAATTTATTTTTATTTAGGGTTTTTTTATGAATCAACATATATCAAACCCATTGTACCTTATTACTATTAATTACACTACATAACAATCTTAAAGGTGGCTACGGGGGTCAGTGTTGGGTCTGCGGCATTATCAGGTAAAAAGCTTGTGCTATCTCTGATGCAGGCTCACTCAAAGCACTTTGTATAATGCCTACATTCATATTTGCAATACCATACTTTCTCAACACTGTTCGAACAAGATAAAGTAGTACATTCTTAGCCGGTAACTGCAAAGCAAGTAAGCATTTACTAAAATATACAACCTATCTATATGATAATACAAAATATTCCTTCATTCTACAAGCGAATAAGCTTGAAAATACTTTATGTCGCTCCAGCGCTGCTCATTTCAGTGCAACCGCTTCTTTATTGGCCCCCCTCCCCATGCGCTGGCTGGCAAAGAACCGTACTAAGTTTTGCCGACCCAGTTATCCGCCGACAGCCTCAAAACGTATGGCACGTGGATTGCCGACACGTTTTTAAAGTTATGGACATCTTTAAAATGAATCCATTCCTTGTATTTGTAGAACATTGTTATCATTTGCAATGTTTCTAGTAATTATTGAGATCATTGACAATTAGGAGTCTTTCTCTGGAACTCTGAGTTTGTTTCGGCTTTTCTTTTCAGAGGTAGTCAGATAGGAAATGCCGGCGCCATCTAGTCTTAAAAAAACAATACATTGACTTGTAAAAGTGTCTGTAACAGATTTATTTACAGAAATAAATGTCATTTATTATCATTTAGGTTATCTGTACAACGTTATTTTTAGTATATATAAAAACCGAGTCACTCCAACAAGATTTTTATCAGAACTGCCTGAATATGTGTTTTTTTTTTAATAAATCTCCAAGATGCACCGTAGTTTATGTCGCGTTAAGTTCCCTAGTGAAGTGTGAAATGCCTGAGATGTGCTATGCAGGGGTTGTCTAATACAACGAAACTGACCGAGCGGACCATCTCAAGCCTCAAGGTGTCTATTCCCGTCAACTGTTATGGGTAGAAACCTACTGAAACAACATTGAAATTTACGAAAAAAAAAAAAAACTATACTGGTGTAAAAAATATGTCAATCGATTCTCCTAGTGATTCTGAACAAACTAGTTTCAGGTTTAGTATATACTAAAACTAAGCTTGTATAAATAAAAAAAAAGTCCTGACTGACTGACTGACTCATCAACGCCCAGCCTAAACCCTTGGACCTAGCAAGCTAAAATTTTGCACAGAGGTTCCCTTTATAATGTAGACAAGAAATAAGGAAGGATTATTTGAAATTCAACCCCTGAGTAAGTTAAATAGGGGATGAAAGTTTGTATGGAAAATCGTCACTTAACGGGTTCAAAATTTCACGCAAGCGAAGCTGCTCTTTACTTTTAATTACTCTGTTCTACAAAAGATGAGTCCTGACATAGCGCTCATTTCGAAAATTGTACCCGTAAGGAGTCTGTTATCGAAAAAACGTAAACGACATCATCAAAAACCGTAAAATAGCATTTTTTTTTATATTTGATATTCTTTGTATTGTAACGTTTTGTATATAAAACTCAGGAATCACCTTACCTTAAAAAGGTGTAGTTTATTGGAATGACCCTTTTCTTGTTCTAGGCCGAAATTACGCGGCCAAACTTCAAAAACATTGCAGGCGTAATCACAATTCACGCCTAGTATATCGCTACTACTAGTATTATACTCTTTAAATATAACCAACATTCGACACAATTACAGTACATTGTAATTGTCTTGAGACACCATGTTCGAGTATGTAAACATTCACTTCCAGTTAATAAAATATATTACAATCAAATCATTCCCGTCCCATTGCCATAGTACCTAGAAGAAAAAAGAAAGAAATCAGGAAAGAAAGAATAAGGGAAGCTCCTTTCTTTTCTTCTTCTTTCTAGCTTTGTTAAATAGAAATTGTTGAAAGAAAGAGAGAATATTTATTCGCGACTTAAATATGACGATTTTAAAATAAATTAAAAAGCAAAATAAAAAGTGTCGTCAACAAAGTTATACCAAGAAAAATATTTCACACAAACTTAAACTGATTTCCAGAAACTAGTAATCAATGAAATTGTTGTAACAATTTCACCTTCAGCTTATAATTGCTTCCGTTTCGTACTAAAACCGGTCTCCAGATTACAACCCGTAATTATTGTTAATTAAAGAAGAATTTAACACCACAACTAGTAGTTAGGTAAGTACATGTTATTAAAAAAAACTACAAGTACTTACAGTACCAATACGTATAACTGGCGAGGCGTAAGCTGAGCTTTGCATTTGTGTGAGTGCACATAGAATCGATTGCCAAAAAGCAGTATAAACCGGTTTCAACCAAGCAAAGGACGCGTCTGCATTCATTCTCACACAAATGCAAAGCTCAGCTTAGGCCTCGCGGACGGTACCTATTTTATGACGTCTAACAAAACAATTACAAAAACATGAAAGCTCACTTTTTGATGAAAATATGTTATAGCGATGATAGAATTCGCGATTTAAAATTAAATATATGGATTTATTATTTACCGCGATAACAAAGTCATAAATATCAAGAAAGAGAAACATAACTTCCCTGCTATTGATATTAATGAGATTAGTAGGTACCTACCTTATACAGGGTGTTAACGAATTCGTGTAATTCCTTTAAACCACATGATCTATTAATGATATAGATTAACACCGCACGGGATTTAGATTGATTAAAAATAAAAATAAACTTTTTTTTTCCCAATTTTTTTTATGTGATACAAAATTTCGATGCCATGCATAAATTAATGAAGGCACAGCGACACAGCTGACAGGCATGACTAGCGCGATATCGCTTCACGCTGTCAGTTAACTTGGGACACTAAAATTACTCAGGTACAAAATAAAATGGTTCATTTTTTGAAAAAATTTATTTGTTCATTCTGAAAAAATCCTATGCAGGGTCAATCAGTGTCACCAGAAGATCACGCGGTTTGAGGGAATTACACGAATTCGTTAACACCCTGTATAGCATTCATACACAAATCTTATAAATTCTATCCTACGCATTATACAAAAATACATACAAGTTGAATTCAGAACTTCATCCTTTTTTTGAAGACGGTTAAGAATACCGTTTTGTCTTTTTCCAACTGTTGGGGTCAGATTCCAGTCTAACCAGATGCAGCTGAATACCAATATTTAACACTGAGCGAATGCCATCAGACCTCCGAAACCCTGTTAGATACTGGGCACTGCTGATATCCTAAGATTAGACCAGAATGTCCATACTATTATTTCCAAGCCTTCTCATATCGCCACTAATTCACCAAAAACAACTTCTCTACAAAGAAACAACAAATTATTAAACCGAAAGCAACGTCCCTTCTTCATTCGATTGAAAAATTGCATCGGGGGTTTATACCCCGAACTTCCCAAAGGTACTTGACCAACAGCGGAGCGTCTGTCTAAAGTAGAGCGGGTCACAAACGTAGCCCGTTAGACGCGAGCCTTGCTTGCACGATTAAAAGGGGTCCCAGTTTACATTACACGAAGCTTAAAAGATTTTTCAATGAAAAAAGACGGTTCTGAATAAATCGACTTGACTTTTTATGCAGCTTGGATACAGTTTTGTTGCTGTTAGAGATGAAAGCTTGGATGTTAAACTATGGAAGAGTTGCTGTTATTTCGTTTTTTTTCTTTACTTGGTCGCATTTATCTCTCGTCACACCTGATGGTAAGCGCAGACAGGGTCTAAGATGGAGCACACGAATCCAAGTAACAGATATATAGAGGGATTCCCCTATACCCCTCTGGCTCTCACATACACACGAAGGAACACAGTAAACTGCTTGGCGCCGGACTTTAATGTGAGGATGGTAGCTAGCCAAGCGGACCATATCGATACTACCATCAAGCAAATAAACAAACAGATTTCGAAGATCAGAAGCATTAGATTTACGGCATGGTGAATTGAGTAAAGACTCACGTGCATTTTTCGGGATTACTCGACTTCACTCGGAATCCGGGTCACCAACATAAAACTTAATATCTCGGAAACTAAGAATGCTAGCGACTATTTAAGAAGTTTTAGTTGAGTAGTAATAAATATTAAAAGAAATACTTTTTATTTAAATATCCTATAATTTTTTCTTTTTTTTTGTGTCTGAGAAATTAAGGTTTACATTGGTGACCCGGATTCATTGTACGTGATGTAGTTCAGACCCAAACGGAACACGCAGCGAGGTCGCATGTAGAACCTATTCGGGCAAACCCAAAACCCAAAATGCACTTGAATAAACAGTCAACAATCATAATGAATGTGTCTCGCGAAAGTTACAATACAAACAAAAATTTTATCAAAAAATACTTTTTAATTTTTGATTTTATTACCAAAAAATTAAACATAAGTTTTAAATACAGGGTGTAAGCAAGTTCGTGTGATTCATTCAAAGTACATGATCTATTAATGGTATAGATTATGCCCGCATGGGATTTAGATTGATAAAAACTTTTTTTTCCTCATAATTTTTATCTGTGATAGAAAATTTCGATGCCATGCATAAATGAATGAAGGCACGGCGACACAGCTGACGGGCACGACTAGCGCGATATCGCTCTACGCAGTCAGTTAACTTGGGACGCTAAAATTACTTAGATGCAGAATACCATGGTTCATTTTTTGAAAACTTTTTTTTGTTGATTCTGATAAAAACCTATGCAGGGTCAATCAGTCTCACCAGTAGATCACGCGGTTTGAAGGAATTACACGAATTCGTTTACACCGTGTATATTTACTATGTATTTTGTTTAATTGCGCTATAATTTACCAAATGCCGTGAATGCTTGGCAGACAATACAAAATAATACAAAATATACACTTTTTACTTACAGAGTGAACACAGGAGTTATCTTTGATAGATGTGTCAGCAATGGCTTCAGACTACTTTTAGCTTTTGACTGCGACAGATATACAGCTAATAGCCTTATGTCTCTGTCTGGGCCAGTCATTTAAACTTGGAAATCCTTTAAACATGCTGTCAAAGCTATTTTGATAGTACATGCTGTTCCCCGACTACTTCATGTACCCAATAAAAGTAAAAAAAAATCTAATGTTCTAATCCAGATCATGGTATACCTGTGTGCCAAATTACATCGAAATCCATTAAGAACAGAGAAGAGAGATAAAATCTGTTACAGGTTTGAATGTTTTAGAGTTTGTGAATTTTGATGTTTGTCAATCAATTACGCCTTATGAGCGTGTACGCCGTACGGCATTTCATACAAATTTTCAAGTCTTTGTTTTTCGTAATGACTGAACGGAGTTGATGAAACTTCACACACATAAGCAGGATACTTAGGTCTAAAAAGTTAGTAGAAAGCATTTTCGAAATGTCTTACTTAAAAAAAGATTGGAAATTTAGTTTGCATGGAAAATCAAAAATCGGTCTAATTTAACTGTAACACTATTTTTCAAAAATGTTTTCTACTAACTTTTTAGTCCTATGTATCCTGCTGATGAGAATGAAGTTTCATTAAAATGGGTTCAGTCATATCGAAAAATAAGGACTTGAAAATTTGTATGAAATGCCGAACGGCGTACACGCTCATAAGGCGTAATTGATTGACAAACATCCAAATTCACAAACTCTAAAACATCCAAACATATAACAGATTTTATCACACAATCATGTCTGCGAACAATAGCAAGCATAACATTTTATTCCAAAATAAACAAACCCACATTTCTTTGCTATTCATTTCATCTCCTCTTCACGTGTGTGTCATAGCAACGGCTGCATAACGCTCGATGTATTCACAACACGAAAATGACGTCGAAATGCACATATAAATATTTTCGTGGCCGCGTCCGCGTTTCCGAGATCCGTGTCCAGAGAATATTGCAGTTTACAACGAACTCTTTGTTCATGTAGGCTCGCTATTGGACTGCCTTTTTAGGGTTCCGTACACGATGTTGCTTTGTTCTCGTACGCTGTGCAATTTTGGAGCAAAGAGTTTTGTTGGTATTTTTGCAAGACAGCCTAATGCTGACCCAGAAGCGGACCGCGCTTTGCTTAAGGGCCAGGCCACACGGTGCGGTGCGGCTCCGGCGCGACGCGTGAGCGACCAATCAGCGGGCACACGAGTGACGTCACCCCGCTCGTACGGCCCGCCGATTCGTCGCTCAGGCGCCGCGCCGGCGCCGCACCGCACCGTGTGGAACGGCTCTAAGAGTATTTATTTATTTATATTTAATTCAAGTACATCGAATAACCCATACATGAGTTAGTATTACTTAAAACTGTGTTAGTACAATTGGAACAAGAAACACGAACGTAATAAATTAATAACACTTATTACTAAATCAAATTAAATCATTATTCCACACGGGGTGCATGAAAAGAGCCTCCACGAGTGACGATACTTAAGTACGTCCGGCGCACCCTGGGCAGTCAGCCACGCTACCAACCTTGGTGACTGGCTAATCTTTTCACCACAGCATGAGCTATTTTCGTATAGCTCGTGCTGACACGAGAGAAGAAGATTATTCCACCTTTTAGAGACACTGCACTGTATTGTTTGAGGTCATGCCCTCATGAAACGAGAACGGTGATTAGGTACTTGTACAATTACTTCAAGAATTGGCGAATTTACTACTTGCCTTTCGCTCATACACGTTATGCATGAGCGAAATGCAAATAACGGAATCCAGCGATGCTGGATCCAGCCACTGAACAATTGTAAATCAGCCTTAATGGGAAGTTTTTCAGTTAGCGTAGAACGAATATCGCCTGACCCCTACCACCATTTTGTAAACCAGGCTTTTGCAACTCGTAACTAGGGTACCATGTATACAACATGACTGGTGAGTCGTTTTACATCCGAAAACAATGAACTCTGCTCATCATCCTGATTTGACGACACGTTTGGTGCTGTGGCTAAGCGATTGGCTTGTGCGCTACGGGTCGTGGGTTCGATTCCCACACGGAACAAAAATTTGTATAGCCTATAGACGGTTGTTTCGGGTCTGGGCGTTTGTGTATGTGAGATTTGTGTTTGTTAACGCACCCATGATACAATAAAAATCTTAGTGTGGGGCAAAGTTTTTTTTAAATAAAAATAAAAAATAAATAAAAATAAATCCTGTACTGCCATGTCAAACATGCGGCCCGCGATCCGCAAGCGGCCCACTGTGCATTTTCTTGCGGCGCGAATCAATTTTGAATAGACGAAGACTTAATTTTATGTATACAGGCTGTAAGGGTAAACACCGTTATCCTTGAAACCAGTGGTTTGGTTTCATTTATAGAACGTCAAATCATTGAAAAATAACAAACTTTTTTTTTATAAAATTTTCTTTTTCACCCTATGCGCGGGGACAACAGGATACGGGAGGGGGCGCGGGGAACTCGCCGCGTGGCCCGACGCATGGCCCCGCACAGTATGCTACCCCAGCCAGTCAGTCAGCTGTTTCGTTAGCGAGTGTGTGTACGCCGCGTCATAGCGCCGCCGCGCCGCTCATATCTCGCGCGTATATTTTTTAATATTTTTTTTTACCCTGGCCTGTATTTTTATTTTTAAGTCAACTACCCATGGTTTGAGTGATAATGGTGTTTACCCTGTCATGCTGTATTGGTACATACATGTTTTTTCGTTAAGATTTTCCGTAGCTTGTCTTCTTTAAGATTAGGTTTTGCGGCCCATCTAGTCTACGGTCTTCATGCTTTTGGCCCACCAGTGACTTACCCCCTTATTGAAAAAGATGGTTTAAACCAAGACTAAGGTAAACCCAGGTTTAAAATATACCCATCACTTTCTTATGTCATATAACAAAAAGAGACTAGGCTATTTTAAAACCTAGATTTTTATTAGACCATCTTTTGTAATAAGGAGGTTTGAGTTTGACATGGCTGCTGTATAAATTTTACTATGGGACAAATTCCGAATTCATGAAAAAAAAGCAGTTTAATTATTTTGCATGTAACAACAGATTATCCACGAATTCAGAGTTTGTTCCAAAGTAAAAGTTCTACAGAATGACGAGCACAGTTTATGGATTTCGAAAATAAAGCGACTAAGGGCTCATTCACACGGGTTCCGTCATTGACGATTTGTCATAAAACACGATACGTCATGACGGATGGACGTTCACATTGCATACGGAATCGTGTTTTATCACGATTCGGCAAAATATCCGAATTGATGTTCACATTTGTTTCGTGCTTCTTGATCTTGGATGAACTATCGAACACGATGGATCCGTCACAAAAAAATCACGATTCGTGTTTTTTGACGAACGTGTTTTTTAGAAGACGATACGTGATTTAAGACGTGTCCGACATTTTTCACGATTCGTGAAGCGTGTGAACACGGGCATTTAAAAAGAATAGCCGCCGTCAAAAAAAAGCGAATCGTGAAAAAAGACGATTCGTCAAAAAAACGAATCGTCTTCGTGTGAATGAGCACTAACCAGTTGTGCTATAATGACATTAGTAAAAAACACAAAGCTAATTATTTATATACATTATGTACAGGTATCACAACAAGTTCGCACTTGGCTGTTTCTTTCTTTTTCACCGTGCACCATCTTCGCATAAAGTATTTCAATGTATAGCCGGTACGTTGAAAGCGGGTAGTTTTCTTTTTAGTAACCTAGTTCATACTATAACTACAACGTAGTGATAGTGGAATATATTGTTCCAGTGTTTGTTTTTCGCTTAAGTAAACTGCAATGAACCTAGCTAATGGATGTTGCAAGTGTGTCAGTTGTGTGAACAAGTGTTTAGGTAATTTTGATAAACGAAAATTAGCATTTAGGTCATATTCCCTCTTGTTGTGTTAAATCTTGGATTTCTTTAGAAAATACACACATAGAGATTTGTTAGTTCAATGACAAGGTATAGTGTTTTAAGCGCGCGGCTTCGCTCGCGTTAATTTAGAATTTGACCATCAACTCTTAACACACTAATAAAGTTTCTATAATTATATAATTCAATCATGATTCGAAATACACGTGGCGCCATTAGTGGCGCTATTAACGTTATTGTTGTTATCCTCGGGAACAGTACTTTTTTTCGGGATGAAAGGTAGCCTATCTCACCTAACAACGTACATGCAAAATTCCAGGATGATTAGTTCTGTGGTTAGGCGTGAAAAGGTAACAAACAGACTTACTTTCGCATTTATAATATTAGGTAGGATAAGGATTTAAAGTTTTTTTTTTTAATCTTTGCCCCACACTAAGATTTCTCTTGTATCGTGGGTGCGTTTACAGACACAAATCTCACAAACAAACGCCCAGACCCGAAACAACCATACAAATTAGGTAGGCCATACAAATTTTTGTTCCGTGTGGGAATCGAACCCACGACCCGTAGCGCAGAAGCCAACCGCTTAGCCACTGCACCAAACGTGTCGTCTTACTTACTAACTTGCATATTAGAGAAGATGTAATAAGAATGATTAACTTGTTACATCTTCTCTAATATGCAAGTTTTGTACAACTTTTCAAATAGTAGAGCTACTTGTGAAAACGATCGTCCGGGGAAGTACTACCAACATACTTACACATTTCTGCCACCAAGCAGAAAGTGCTGTGTTCCGGTTTGAAGGGTATGGGTGCCGGTGAAATTACTGTCAGAAGGAGAAGCCACATGGTGCGGTGCGGTGTGCCGCCGCACGGTGACCATTTTGCCGCATTAACGTGCACACGTAGTACGCGGCGCCGCACCGCACCGTGTGCAACGGCTACGACGCCGGAGCGGTGTCACTACGGCGCGTACACCCTCCCCCCTCGTCTTGGTCCGGCGAGCGTGCGGCGCGGCGCCGCACCGTACCATGTGGTATACCATGGAAATTTATATGTCTTACGCCGCAGCGGCACCGCTCAGGCGCCGCTGCGGAGCCGCACCGCATCATGTGGCTTCTCCCAGAGACTTTTCACTTTGTTGGGGTTAGCGACGCATCAACAGTACTCAGTACGCAGTCAGTTAACTCGAGGCTCTAAAATGACTTTGGTTAAGAACACCTTACTGTTTATTTATTTTTTGTTGAATCTAAAAATATCCCATCCAGGATCAATCGAAGCTCACCAAGAATCAGTAGATCAGGAAGCTTAAATGTTTTTTTTACACGAATTCGGATACACCGTGTATAGTCGGTGATAGCCACTTACTATTGGGTAGGCTATCTGTATATTTGCCAAACTATTACCTAACTATGATTCACAATCATCAAATAAAAAATTCCGGGCCTGCTTCCTTCAAGGAAGAAGGCTTTCCTCTACGTATTTTTTCCTTACATTCCCATATTTACAGTCATCACAAAACTGCATCTAACTAGGTGAACAGTCTATTGCAATTCCAACAGTTATACTTAGAAGATTTAATAATGAGCCATAGTAAACTATGCGATAGTGAAGCCAACGTTCATCGTTGCTTGGCAAACGTTTGAGAATTTGTAATTCGTGTAAGTGAGCAGGCGCCGGTGTAAATCATTATTATTAATAGTACGTATATTGTATCTTATGACAGGAATGTACAATACGATTAGGTACTTACAGAAAGATACTATAAATGGCAGATTTACTACTTTCTTCTCGCTCACAGAAAACATGCGTGAGCGAGATGCAAAATAACGACAACAGAAGCTCCGCCATTTTCAATCCCACTCTTTACGTAGCCTGGTAGAAGGAGGACAGTGTTTTTTTTTAAATTTAAAATTTAATTTCCGGTATTTGAAACGTAAATTAAGAATTGGTCAGTTTTAATAAGAAAAAATGTGGATGGATACCGGTCAAGAATAATTGATAGCTAACACAAAGACCTGCAAGCGAAAATTATAAAGATAAGTCAAGGGATCCTACTAAGTTAAAAATAGATACATGTAGAAGCACATTTCATAAAAAAAAACAGCCTAATGATGTCTATTAAAGTATTCAACAATATCTCACGCTCAATAAGAGAACTCCCTTTAAATCAATTTAAAAAAAAGTTAAGACAATGGCTGATAGAAAAATGTTTTTATACATTAAGTGAATTTTCTATAAAATGTATTAATAACTATAAACTCACTAAGCACCTACTTACCTAGTAAGTAATCTAATTTCGCATACCTTGTACAGGTGAGATGTGTTAAGCTCTATAATTTTTTGTAACATCTACTATGTATTCCATATCATCTCCTGCGAATAAATATTTCTATTTCTATTTCATGATAGATAGTATGCTTCTGAGATCCTATATACGTACTAAACTTTGAAATTTGTGTAATAATAAGTTATCTCTCGTAGTTTTCGACACCAAAAATGAATGCGTAAACCCTGCCGGGCTAACATGCGCAGCGTGAGACAGTTTTGCCGTCGCATTTTTTCATGCCCAAACAAGGTAACCCATACATTATCTCGTCATGGCACGAGATAACGTGGCGACAAAATTATTTCGTACTGCGCATGTTAGACTTGCTGGAAAGGTTTCCTTTAATCCTGACATAAATAGATAAACAAAATAGGTCGTTCTTTTACATTATTCTGATCCTCCATGTGTAGCAGTTTCCTGGTAAAAACTGTTTTTTACCAGGAAACTGCTACACATACGAAATAATAGTACCAACATTCAGAATTACATACCATTATTATTCTGCCCAAGGATTGGCTACAGGCTGGCCACCTATTACATGGTAGTTAATACAAGAGCCGTTATGTATGGGGACATTTATCCACTATCTAATAACCTAGTAACGCTTTATGCAAAAGTGAACCATGTTCAAAACAAAACTCGAAAATTGCTCACTTTTGCATAAAGTATTACTGGGTTATGAGATAGAGGATAGCATGTCTTACGTTCCTGCCGCTGGATCCCTGTATACAGCATGACTAGTTTGTCACTTAAAGCTATGTCTATACCAGTGCGCTTTCACTTTCATCTTGCGTCTTCGTTTGAGGCATGCGTGAAGCGCCATAACGCATGCAATAGCGCATGCCTTATACTAGTTCGACAAAAGCGCATGCCCCTAGCGCACGCTAATCCGTCTATTATACATATGTCGACTGACGACTGACCGAGGCGCACCGGTGTAGACGATAAGCTGCATGCGTTTTATGGCAATCAATATTGGCATGCGCTTGACGCAAGAGGAATTGAAAGTTAAAAGCGCAAGATGAATATGCAAGCGCACGGGTGTCGACATACCATAACATCCGAAATCCATGAATTCTGCTCATAATTCTGTATAGCTGTTACTATATATGTATGTAGAATCACACAATATTTCAACAAACCCATTCAAACAATATATCTACGAGGTACCAGAAATTCACAAAAACTGTTGCCCCCATCGATGCTAATCCATTACAGTGACATGAGTTAACAATTCTTCTTCAACCCTCCGGGAGCTCAAACAGAGGGTTGTCACGCAACACTGTTGCGTATTCACTCCATTACGCAAATTGTTCATAATAATTAGTTAGCACCAACATTGGATATACATATGGATGAAGGGGGATAATTATCCAGTAATTACTGCTTCATTGGTGTAGTGAGCTAGTGGATTCGTTTCACCAGTAGGACAGTGTGCGTTACAAATAAGGTTATTTTTTTAAATACTATGCATCTGTTTCGTCTGTCTCGCCGCGCTTCCCATACCGCACCTCAGGCGATACCCGCTTAGTGCCGATAGCATCGCTGCTATTGGTCAATGGCATCGATAGCTGTGACGTTGTAATGGTCGACGCAGGCAAACTTGAGACGGACGGGTAGTAATCACGATGCAAATACTCTTGAAAATTGGCGCCAAATTGGTTTAATAATGTTTTTTTATTGAATGAATTATCAATATTAGGACTAATCTTGTATAGTGCGAGTAGTTTTCAGAAAGTGCTTTAATTCTTCTTTTTTTAAATCGGAATTATTTTTATGGTAACCCAACAGGTAGGGTTGCGTTATTGGGTTTTAAGTTAAGAAATTTTAAGTTAAGTTTAAATTTAAGACAATATAGTCTTGGCTGTTGATCAAAAAAGGAATACTTATGTACTTAGCTTAGTTGAGGGTTCATAAAAAAAACATAGAGTGCAATAAAAAAAAGTTAGGTTAGTCACTTTACATTCGAAAACCATGAAATGCCCATCATTCTGTACAATTTGAACCAAGGGACAAACTCAGAATTCGTGAAAAAAACATTAGCCATTCCATCCAAAATAATAATTTTGCTTATTAATTATGGACGAAGTAATGATGACGAAAAACTCCAGAAAATATGTTGTGAAGGTCTGCACGGTTGACAGTTGTCAGTTGTCGGGCATGCCACTGTCCCGGTGAATCTATCCAACATATTATTTCTGGTTGTTCTCGTCTTGCTAACGGTGAGTATTTGCACAGACACAACCTCGTAGCTAGGATTATCCATCAGCAACTTGCTCTTAAATACAACCTTGTGGATGCAGATACTTCTGCATCCACGAGGTATACCATACTACAAGTATGTACCCGACCCAGTTCTCGAGAATGGTCATGTCACACTGTACTGTCGATCTATCATCACCGACAGGACTGTTGTTGCCAATAAGCCTGACATAGTGGTGATAGATAGATCAGAGCGTCGCGCAATGATTGTTGATATCACTGTCCCGCATGACGAGAATCTCGTGAAAGCCGAGAAGGATAAAGATATTAAATATCAAGACTTGGTACACGAGGTTGTCGACATGTAGGAGACTGATTCAGCAGTCGTTGTACAGATAGTCGTTACGGCTAATAACTTAATAGCCAAGAGTCTCGACCAACATCTTAAGAGGCTCTCGTTGGGCGGTTGGATCAAGGGCCTAGTGCAAAAAGCGGTACTTCTGGACACGGCGCGTATTGTTAGGAAGTTCCTCTCTCTGAGGCCCTGACCACCGGTAGCTTGGACTCTGTTCCCGATGCCGGTGGGCTACTATTTTTTTATATTCTTAAATGTGTATTGTTTTTATTTTTTATAACATATGTATTTAAAATATAATTTTATATGTATTTTACACTTCTTCTTCTCTCGTATCAGCACGAGCTATACGAAAATAGCTCATGCTGTGGTGAAAAGATTAGCCAGTCAGCAAGGTTGGTAGCGGGGCTGACTGCCCAGGGTGCGCCAAACGTACTTAAGTATCGTCATTCGTGGAGGCTCTTTTCATGCACCCCAAACACTGAATAAACGGAATGATGTTGCATGACAAAATCTTTCGCTACCTCAAACCAGCCCTCGCGGTACGCGTCTAGGTCATCTGTACCCCAAGTGTGAGTTTTTTTAAGTTACTACTGTAGTTGATTCACGCTAAAAATGTATGAAAATTTAGGCAGAGCCTCTAGCGGCGAATAGCGTGACTAAAAATTTGTTTGACATTTTTGGCGTTACGCAACTACAGTAGTAACGTAAAAAACTCACACTTGGGGTACAGGGGCCTAATTCTACTAAAATAACTCTTGATAAATCACAACCGAACCAAGGCCGAATCGTTCATTCAGACAGTTCTCAATTTCAAAAGCTGTCGAGTTGTTTAACACAAAAAACAAAATCGATCATTTTGAAAGTTTTCGAAAACAAAAACTGACTGACGGTTGTGGTTCGATTGCGTTTGGCAACAATTTATTTTATGAGAATTGAGCCCCAGGTCACCTCTTTCTGGGCCGACCTTCAACAACTAACAAAACCTATGATTTTTTTTTCTCGAGTTAATAATTTGCTCCTTAGTAAAAGTTGTACAGAATTATGAGTCGAGTATACTGACTGTGATAATGACTGTAACCAGTCATGCTGTATGTTATTATACTCTTTTTTTCAATCTAGTACATTGTCGCCTTCCACGACAAGTAGAGTAATTTATTCACGACAGTAATATGAAATAAAAACTCAGTATATATCAGTTGCATGTCACCACATTCAACTTGTACTGTCAACCGTTGTATTTTATGTTTACGTGTGTGTTGTACTTTTTTATTTTTTTATAACTTAAGGTAATGGACAATGGCGCCTTGTATGGCGGCCATGAGCTAAATTGTAGAGGGAATATAATTGATACGAGCTCTTTACTAAATTGTTAAAAGAATCTGGTAATTAGAAAAAAAACATGTGAATTATTCTCCTTATATTTTTTTTTCATTCCTAGGCAATTCTTGGAGTGATTTTGTTCGTAAGAATGTTTTTTTTGTGACGTCATTTATTGTAGGACACTCTGGATCAAGACCAATCAAAGGAGGATCCCTATCCATTTGCATAAAATTTTAAGACCTTATATAACTTGGCATACTTTTGTTTCTCCTAATTATATTTTCGCATAACTTTTTTTACACATAAAAGCTTACACAAATTAAACTTAAACAAATTAGCCTCCAAGATAATTATGCCAACATAAACTGTATGCCAAAAAAATATGGTAAAGTATTATTATGGCAAAATAAATTAGGTAAACCAAAATAGTTATGCCAAAGTATATTAGGAAAAAGAACATTATGCGAAAAGCAGGGATCCCATCAAAGGACACCTCATTTGTTGAAATCGGTTCCGTAGTTTAGGCTGTGCATGGACACAAACTTACATACATACATAATATGTAGACAATGAGATTTATAAATCTTCCTGTTTACCGCAGTTGGATAAAAATAAACAATTAAGCTTATTTTGATCTACAACTTTTGAAAATTTCAGTTTTTTTACATTTTCCGATTCAAAATTACTGTTTTGGAAAATAATCTTACCTTGTTTTCAAAACTGCTAAAACAAAAATTGTATATTATAGATAATAATTATGGTCCTCCCCATTCACTGTAAATATCACCATGTATATTTTTATGTGACCGCCTGTATAAAAAAAAACAACCTGTAAAAAACTTCTTTGTACCTATGAGTACGTACTCAATTAAACTAGCACATGAGCCTCTACCTACCTTACCAGACTAACACAATTTCCCTTCAATTGCAAAGTTCAAGTGTAGTATTGAACTAGGCTGCGCTGTTGACAATGCCGTCCTATATTTTATAACAGATAAGTGCTCACGTAACCTAGTTATGTGCTGCATAAACCAATTATTTGAGTGCTGTCTGTTTACATGACTAAGGCTGACTGTACACGGCCCACTGTGGCCGGGACACAGGCCGTTCCCACATGTGGCAACTCAAACGAAACTAAACTGATGTTAGCGACTATTTAGTAACTAAACTTCCTTCATGATGCTACTCAAATCACTGTAATTTTAGTCACTTGCCGATAATGTGACCAATATTTTCCCAATTTTTCTTTTTGTATGTTTTGTTTGTTATGTGTTCTTTTCCTTGTTTCTTCATTTCTATAAGACAGTTTTTAAATTTTAGTTTGGTCCGCTATTTGGAGTTTTGTTAATAATAAGAAGCGCGGTGACCAGCACGCACTGGTTACAAACGCGTTACTAAACAGAAACTAACCGATACCGCTGTGTGGCAGACCTTCACTGAAATACTAGTGCTACTATGTGTTAGCAACTGATTACTAATTGGAGTTAGTAATTGGTTTCGTTTGAATAACTTCTTTTAAGGAGGGCCTAATGTTTATGATTAATTACGGTTTACTCACGTGCATTTGTCGGAATTGCCCGACTAGTTTCCTCGAAAAATGCACGTGAGTAAACCGTAATCCTAATCCTAACTTTCTAATCCTAACTTCCTAATCCTAATCATAACTAATATTATAAATGCGAAAGTAACTTTGTTTGTTTGTTACCTTTTCACGCCTAAACCACTGATCCAATCATCCTGAAATTTTGCATATACGTTGTCAGGTGTACAGAAACGGACATAGGACCTATCATCCCGAAGAAAAGTACTGTTCCCGAGGAAAAAAACCATAACGTTCATAGATGGCGCCACGTGTCTTGCGAATCACGATTGAATTATATTATTATAGAAACTTAAGTAGCGTGTTAAGAGTTTTTTTGAACTTAATTAACGCGAGTGAAGCCGCGGGCAGAAGCTAGTTAATCATGAATATGCCTCACGAAATTTATAGGCCCTAATGTGTCCGAGACATAGTTGTGTGTCTCGAGACATTATGCAATGTCCATAGCGACCAATGCTTCCGATCCTGAAGTGAAAAGTGACCACTCGAGTAATCTAGACGGTGTAAAAAGGCACAGGACGATCGTTCGACCGATCAAGACAGTATCAAGGCACAAGACGGTGGCTGCATACACAAAACCGTCGCTACAGCTAAAAACAAATAGCGATCAACTGTGTCCGGAGCAACTTAAAAAGTGTCCCGTCTGTGGCTTGCCTTATGGAATGAAAATTGTATTATTATTTCTATTGTTTTTTTTTTCATTACTGTTAAAGCATACCATAATTAGAGAAGTCAAAAAGTAGCTGTAGTGTTACTTAAAATGAATTAACGTTCAGTCCATAGCTACATGACTTATCTATATGCCGTATAGTAAATTCATTTCATGCTGCTTATTACTACCCCATCTCAAATAAGTTTTTTGCGATTTCTGACTTTTCTAGTACTCCAACCTCAGTTGGTCCGGAAGAGTCTTTTGATCCTTATGGGAAATGGAATCGATTGGCATCATAAAAAAGTTTTGAGAAAACAGCCCTTTTTCTCGCTGACTGTACCTACTTTTTTTTCAAAATCTGTGAATGGCGATTGAAAGTATCCCAAAAGTTACGGGTGCTCTTCTAAGACCGCTTTCCTGTAGCTACAATGGTTAAGGTAGTTGCCCTTCATGCCCCATCTCAAATCACCACCTTGTTTATGTTATGTCTGACTACAACAGATACCTTCACTATAATGGGTTCTGCACTGCGTATGCGATGTGGCCACGTTTCTCTATTCAGAGGACTGTGAAGCCAACCGCATCCCTCAGTACGTTGCGTGAGCTGTATGCGCGTTCCCTAACGTAGTAAAATGCATATATGCTGTTTGTTTAGAGTTCCCGGAATGTTATTGAAGGCGTGTTTCCTGACAACTCCATAAAATCGGCGACGCGTGGAAGCGTCGTGGATGAGTGGATTTTTAGTTTAGTATATATAAAGAGAAAGAGTAGTACGCTGCAGAAAGCCCTTTATATATATTTTTTTTTTTTTTTTTTACCTTTTTTACTGGGCTTTGTCCCTTAGCGACCACACCGCTCAGTGCGGGAAAAAATAATAATTGATAACTTATAAATACGTTACTTATCACTAGCTTACGTACTTTATACGAGTATTTTTATTAACAACAATAATTCTTTCCATCCAATGGTTATCTGGAAGAAATTGATGTAAGCGATAAGACCGCCATTTGTTTTTTTCGTCGTAATTATGTTTAAGGTACAGGGTCCGAGACGGGCTGCAAACTGCAGACTGCAACCGCAGACCGCAAGTCGCCATCGGAATAATGCCTTAAAGTGCACACACTTTAAAGGTGCTATTCCGACAGCGACTGCAAAACTGCAACCGCAGACCGCAGCCGCAGATCGCACCGCAAGCGATACTTCTTTTGCAGTTTGCGGTCTGTAGCCCGTCTCGGACTTGTACCTTTATTCCGTCTGTTTTCTTTCTTTTAATGTACAATAAAGTACTTATCTATGCTGAAAAATTTGCAAGCGTCGTGCCCATTTTTTTGATTAACAATTTTTATACTTAAATAGATTTAGATGTATGCATTTGAATTGAAGTTACCAATGTTGATACAAAACGGTTTTGATCAATATTTGATTTACAATGTGTTCAAGCATCGCCGACGATATGCAATCTAATTATACAAGGTTAGTCAGAAAGGGCCACTAATCCGAAAGGGTGTTAAAATACCTATAATAATGAGTAACTTTTATTCTACCACTTTCCCCAAAAGTCAAGAGTTTAAGACAAATAACTGTTCAAAAATTTCATAAAAAATATGCTAAAATCTGTGATCTTATGATCAGCTGATATGATTAGCTGTGTTTTCATTGTGTTTTCATTTTAGGTCATATTTGGGATCACAAATTAGGAGCTCCATTTTCTGAATTCATAACTAAAGTAGTGATGAAGAATTTTTGAAAAAACTAAAATAAAAACAATTTTACATGGAAATAAACATTATCGAATTTTGAAATTTTAACACTTGCTTTAAAACCGTCGTCAGTGATACTTTAAGTGGCCCCCGGATTAGTACCCCCTTTCTGACGAACCTTGTATAAAAAACAAGTAGTACGTCCGTAACTTCGTATACGTAGGCTAACCATCTTTCGATATTTGATTCCTTACAAAGTATCGTCGTTTTCCGTACATACATGTCGACGGGATCTAGGACGGGACAGATTTACCTGAAGGAAATGTTGGTGTGTTCGTGCAAGCGCACTACAAGTTTTCCCATCCATGCTATTAGTAATTTTACGCAGAACTGCCGTATGACCTTTGCAGTTTTAAAGAAAAATCATATAAAAACTGAAACGTGACTAAATGCATATCAGAAACCCATTCCAGCATCGAATTTGTTGACAAATTGCAAGAACCCCCAACAAAAGCAAATATTTTGTCTGTTTTCTTATACAAAAACTATCAAAATGTTTGGTTTAATTGACAGTTTTCGTACGACAGTTGGCTTGTTTGCGATTTGGTATCTATTTTGATAGATTGACTTGCATGGGAGACTGGGTCGCCAGTTCTTAGCAAATGACAAAAAACCACTGTTAGGCCGCTGATTGTGATTTTTTGTCACGGTGACTTTTTGTTACCAAGTCGAATATTATGAAGATATACGTTATTTTTAGTGTATACAAAAACCGAGACACCCCAAAAAGATTTTCATCAGAACTGCCTAAATATGTGTTTTTTTTTTTAATATATCTCCAAGTTACACCGTAGTTTATGTCACGTTAAGTTCCCTAGTAAAGTGTGAAATGCCTGAGATGTGCTATGCAAAGGTTATCTAATACACGGAAACTGACCGAGCGGACCATCTCAAGCCTCAAGGTGTCTATTCCCGTCAACTGTTATGGGTAGAAACCTACAGAAACAAAATTGAAATTAATGAAAAAATAAATGTGGTGTAAAAAATATGTCAATCGATTCTCCTAGTGATTCTGAACAAACTAGTTTTAGGTTTAGTATATTATATACTAAAACTAAGCTTGTTTAGGAGTGCGCTCACTATGGTGACGTGACATTATACGGTGACAAATATATATTTTCATAGCATTCGACTTGGTAACAAAAAGTCACCGTGACAAAAAATCACAATCAGCGTAGGGCCTTATACTTTTACCAAATAAGCTATTTATATTTTCAAGCTAATTTGATGTGAAAAATATGATAATCTATGTAAACTTTAAAGTGCATCAATATACATTTGCGTCATCCCACACAAACAGTAAAGGTCTCCGGAAATGTATTGTATGCTTGTAAGTGATTGGCTGTCACTAGAGTAGGTACAGTCACAAACTTCAACCCACTATGTTACTTTTGTAAAGTTAAAAGTAGAATAAAAATAGTGCGAGCTATTTTAGATATAATATCCTCAATTACATAAAAAAATATTAATTGCTATATAATCACGCCGTATGTTGGTCGTTCCTTGTTTGAATTCACACGGTCACCCTCTTCCTTTTTTAATGTTTTTTTTAAATATCATAGTTTTATTTTCCTTTTTACTGTATTTAATGTATTTTTTTTCTTTTCTTTAATTTGTTTTGTAACTAACTATGCTATTGTGTCTTTTGTTGCACAAAATAAAGGTTGTATTTGACTATCTATTTATCCTTTGATTATTTAGTATTTATCAAACAGTTTTATGAACGACTAGAAGTCGCCCGCAGCTTCGCCCGCGTGGATGTCGTTTATCGTGTATTCCGTTTTTCGGGATAAAAGTAGCCTAATGTCCTTCTCCAATGTTTAATCTACCTCTGTACCAAATTTCATCAAAATCGGTTCAGCGGTTTAGGCGTGAAAGCGTTACAGACAGACAGACAGACAGACAGGTACTTTCGCATTTATAATATTAGTAGGGATTAACTGCCACTTTATTTAAAGAATGGAATTGAAAATGGCGGCGCTACTATTGTTGTCGTTATCTGCCTCACGCTCACACACGTTCTCTGAGAGCGAAAGGCAAATAAAATCCCATTTTTTAAGTAATTGTGGTGAAGGTATATTAACACCAGCGTAAGGAAGGAAAACTCTTTTTCAAAAAAAAAAAAAAAATGTAATAAGCTTTGTTCAGAAACAATGCTTTCAAATTCACCAGTGCTCATTTTGACATTGGATGCTGTCAACGATGCCACTGGTGCATAATTGTAGAGACGAATGAAACTGAATACAAGCTATGTTCACAGCCGCAATAGATTTTGGGCGGCTTTGGTATTCGCTTTACTAAAACCTGCTTATCCTACAAAAGAAATCAAAACTTTAAAAATCTTACCCCGCAGGGTACAAGGGATTATAACCCTTATACCTTCTAAGCTACATTACCCATTCACTCCGCCTAGAGTGCAAGCCATTTGCATTCAGGGATCCTTTGAACTCCACGTGAAACCTCAACACTACTCCACTGACACTGACGCCTGTCATAATGACAGTCAACGCAATTTAATTGAGTGCTATTAAATGTAGAACACTTGGTAACGGTGTAAATTATCAGTGCATTTGCATGGGTACTAAACCTATATTAATTTTATTTTAGTTAACTAAAGATCCCTTTGGATTGTGTGGTGCGATTGCCAGACCCTAGAAGCTGCAGGGCAATTGTGTAACGTAACCAACATCAAGCATGACAGTTAGGCGATTAACACACGGCACCGCGCACCGCCGCGGTAGGCGGTGCAGCGGATCTCGGTCGGGCTGTGTATGTGTGTTAGGCATCAACGGATTTCTTATAGACCAATGCGACTAGAGATCCGCTGCACCGCCTACCGCGGCGGTGCGCGATGCTGTGTGTTAATCGCCTTAATGTGTCAAAAACAATATTCATTGCGTAGTAGAGATAAACTACGATAACATGGCACGCCCCTCCAACAACTGTCTTCAATGTGTGTGTGCGCATATGCCAACGAGTCACTATGTTTGTGTTTGAAAGTATTTGACATGTTTAATATTTAGTAGATTTATTGCTCGACTAGTGCATAATTAAAGTGACCGCTCGAGAAGGCGCCATTCAGGTGTCATTCATACAAACCTCCAAACGGTACCATAGTAACCATACTGTTAATTAGCGACGTCAAATCTGTCGAGCGACTGATCCATGTTTTTGTTTAAGTTGTAGAATGCACACATGTGCATTGAACGAATGACGCGTTGCAAATATTCTTTCTCACACATTTTTACTTCCAGTGTCAATGGAGGGGCGCGCCATGTTATCGTAGTTTATCTCTATCTAGTTGTAGAGAAGTCAGATTGTCAATACATATTTACGTTACTGTGGAAATTGTTGACCTCTCAAAATCAAAGCCATAGCGATTACGAGTGTGTTGCGCAATTAGAATGCTGAGCAACTGAAATACTATACGATTTTTAAACACACAGAATATCGGACCGTATACATCCGAATCGGATGCAAAAAGATGAATTACTTATAGCAGTTTATTGTGTCGTGTATCGAAACATTTGTCAGATGACATAACTGGACTAGCTGATGATTCAGCAGGCTAATTCAGGTAGTTTTTTGAAGCGGAAACAGTGTAGGAAACATGCAGGTTTCTTTAATAGTGCAATTTTCGATTACAAAAACTGCAGCTACAGTCACGATAAGTGTATAGAATAAAAAAATGGTTTTGTTTTTGTTGTCAAACAGTTTGACAGTTTTTGTAAACGAAAACAACACTTTTAAAGAACTTTGCAGGCACCCTGCATATTCCATGCTTCAAAAAAAAACATAATTCGCCTACAAAACGTTTTGATAAGACGAATAAAATCGTAGACAAAACGACATATCTAATTTCAAATCTCATATACAGGGTGGGTCAAAAATCGTGGATCAAACGAAACAGGGCTATAGTTGGGGTTATTTGCAGTAAAAAATATCTGTGTGGCAGAGCCCTAACTTGTTCTCCTTCAAAGTTATGACAATTTGAGTGTTTTTAAGAAAATATCAAAATTTGTAATAAGTAGGCAATTAGAGTAAAAAAGGTACCCAACCTATTTTAAAACAATAAATGGTGTTTAGTTGCTTAAAAGTGCTTTTATGGCAGTGGGTACCGTGATTTATGCGTAGGTATTGGTACTTTATCTTATAAGTCTCACGAAAAATTATTTGAAACTTTAGAAACTTACCGTAAAAAAAAAATTACTACCAAAAAATGCTGCAAATAATCCCAACTATCGCCCTGTTTCGTTTGATCCACGATTTTTTAGCCACCTTGTATAATTTCGATCTACCACTGAGTTATCGAATCGTTCTGAATCGGTTCTGAGCTTTAGACCCAATTTCACCATACTCTGCTAGTTATTAATGTCCTGTTAAACATTTTAACAGACTGTTTAGCAGTACATTGAAATTGACATTGACAGCTTAACAGACCGTTAACAGACCGTTAACAGACCGTTAACAACTAACATTGTATGGTGGAATTGGGTCTTAGGGTATATATGTTCTGTGGTTCTGAGTCGGGCATTTTTGCTGAACTGGGCCTTTTTAGCGCAGCCGTGAGGCACACTTTCCTGCCTTTTTATTGTTTTTTTCTGCTTTATTTTAGATTGTGTGCCTTTTTAGTCCGTGCTAAATAAACGTATTTTCTTTTTTTCTTTCAGGGCTACAAATCAAAAATATGAGTCCACCAAGCCTAAATGCACTAGTAGTGTGTAGTCGGTACTAGGCTGCGGCTGCACTAGCGCAGGCACAATGCGAGAGAGCGCCATTTCTCGCGCTGACGACAAGAGGAAAATAATTTCACACGTCGTGTACACAAAGCTGCCATAAGTTAGAAGGCGTTTCTCGACGATTGCCTTTTCAGTGCAGTTTTTTGGTAGTAAACTTCTAGTACCCTAGTTTTCCAAAATCTAAGGTAAATTAGAGAATATCTTTATGAGAATGCATTAGTGTAGTTAGTTGTTCTGGCCTTTAAATTACAATTCAAGCCCTTTGACACAAAACTTTACCCTATATTGTTGTCAATGGTTTTTTATTTGTAATCAGTTTCAAAAAGCTCTTTCTATATGACTTTCAGAAGAAGACTGACACGTTTTTTAAATCTATGTAGTTTTTGTTGTAATTGGTATTGTGCGACTGTGTAGGATATGACATTTCTAATTATTATTCTCATATAATATGCTTCAATGCCCCAACAGAATTCACGCTATTTTGCATGCCATATGGTAGAATGTACTGAATTCAACTGTTTGATGCCATCAACACCATTATTTTGTTATCTACATTCAATGAAAATAAATGATTTCTGATTCTGATTTTGACCGATTTTCGGAACCGGGCTCTAAGCGCTTGCTTTGAAACTGTTCTACCAAGTATCCACGTGTTAAGCAGCATATTTATAAACCTCGAAAAATTAACTAATAAAATTGCTACATTACTTTATCGTAATTAAAATTCCTACATAGGTTGTGCGAGCATTTACTAGCAAATACCGAACAAACCTAGGTAGTAACAGATTTTTACTTTCAGAAGAAAGTAGCCTGGTGTTAATTAAAACAGCATTTCATTCCTTGGGCTGTATACCGCTACATAACAAAAAATCTCGCCATAATAAAAGTCAATACTATAGATATATATATATATAATATCGTCCGTGTGGTGCCGGACGTAAAGAATAGCACCACCCCATCTCTTCCCGTGGGTGTCGTAAAAGGCGACGAAGGGATTCGCTAGAGAATGGGCAGCAGCATTCTCTGAGTACTTTAACAACCATACTGCGATCGCCAAACCGCCTGCCAAGCGTGGCGATTATGGCAAACCCCCCAACATTGTTTGTGGGAGGCCTTATCCAGCAGTGGACGTCATTCGGCTGAATGATGATGATGACTATAGATATTGAGTGAAATATAAGGATACCGCACCGCACCGACTTCAAGAAAAACGAGGAAGTTCTGTTTTTTTTATGTTCCTTCATCAATGTCATTACCAGTGATCGGAAAAAGGTGAGCTAATTTACCTAAACTTCAAAGAACAGGGACAAAAACTGGAGACTTCCTTACGACAACATTTTTTTTCGTGAAAATTATTCCGGGTTTCGGGACATCACTAAAGTACATTTAAATTAATGTTAATAGGAGCTCGTGGCTAAATAATTACAGCCGCATAGACCGATCTTCCGGGTTAAGCCACGCTTGCCGAGGTTGGTCTGTGGATGGGTGACCATTTACCATAGCGAGTTTCCTCCGTGCCTCGGAAAGCAAGTAAAGCCGTTGGTCCCGGCTGTCATTTGTAGATCTTTGACAGTCGTTACTGTTGGTCAGAAGCCCGAAAAGTCTGACAACCAGTCTTACCAAGAGTATCGTATTACCCAGTTACTGGGTTGTGCAGGTCTGATAGGCATACTGATATTCAGCTGCATCCGGTTCGACTGGAAGCCGACCCCAACATAGTTGGGAAAAGGCTAGGCAGATGATGAGTACAGACAACAATTAATTCAGAAAACAATAAATTCGTTTCCTATTTTTGTTTCCCAAAATTGTCACAAAACCAGATAACACGTTTTTCATTGTTTTTAAAAAGAGATTGTATATTGTTTTCAAAAAAGGATTGTTTTTTATTTTTTGATAACAAATGAAACAAATTTCCGAGAAAATTCTCCCGAAAAAAAAAAGTTGTTGTAAGGAAGTCTCCAGTTTTTGTCTCTGTTCTTTGAAGTTTAGGTAAATTAGCTCACCTTTTCCGATCACTGGTCATCACCAATTGTAAACCAATTTTAATTATTTTTTCTTTTCTTGAAGAATACTCTAATATTGAAGAATTTCTAGATAGAAAATGGGACACTTCAAAGGATCACAAATCAATCGCGATTGCTGTAATAGCATGTTTATATTGGGGCATTTAAAATAGAAAATAAAAACGAAAATTCGACTTAAAGAAACTAAAAGGTAAAATGATTACCATAATTATTATAAAATTTACTCTTTCAGAAGTTGGTGCATTCAATATGGTTCAACGAGGACTAGCACTGACTTCTAAAACTGTTAATTTAATAATATGATATTTAAACGATGGAATCAGGCGTTACTTTGCGGAAATCCATGACAAAGAAATATGCAAATACAATATAGCTTGTTCAGCGGTATTAAACCTAGATATTGTATTTGCATATTTGTATAAATGGTAATTATTTTACTGTTTTCAGTTTCTTCTGAAGTCTGTTTTTCCTTTTATTTAATTTTGTTCCAATTACCTACATAACGAGGGCAATTAAGTGCTGGGCAGCAAAGCTCACGCCTAGCTCGCGTTTTCGTAGTGATAGATCGACCATACGCATCCTCCAACCATTTGCATTCGCATAAACGGAAACGTTTGACAGTTTCAGAAGTCGGTGCAATTCTACACTGAAACAAATAAAAGCCACCGACTTCTGAAACTGTCAATTTTACGTGGTGCTTGCTAATTATTTCACTCTTTTTTTTAAGATGGTTTTTACTTTTATTTTCGTTTTTATACCAAAATACGAAAAAAAAAACATTTCGATTTGATTTGAACTTTTTTCGCTTATCACTTCCATGCATCTATTAAACTCTACGCGAAAGCCTTACAAAATCGACTATAAATCGAGTTGTTCCTTCCATAGTAATCGCCCCACTCCGTGATGTGTACATCTAGTGAACAGTGTGAACACTATGAAGTGTGCATTTACACTCCGCCCCGCCGCGTTGGCACAAAGCAAAAACTTGATGGCCTAGAACGGCCTACGTAGTGTCGTGACTCGTGCATTGTTTTGCGACTTTCAATTATTTTAACTTCCATTTCCTTTTCAAACTGTTTCGTTATCGCGTTACTTAGTAAAGAAGTTAAGTAACTTATGCTCTATGCAGCATAATTATGTGCGTATACACGTAGAAAGCGGGTTGAATTAAAGCCGATCTGCCAGCGCTTGTCGGTGATAATCATAACTATCTAATTATAAATATGAATACATCTCACGAGTTATAATACAAAAAACACAGTATGTTGCTATGTTTATTGAAGACGGTATTTATTTGCAGGTGTATTTTTACTACAAAAACGGAGTGTTGTCCGTGTTGTCGCATTGTTTCGCGAGATTCAATTATTTCAAGTTCCGTTTCTTTCGCAAACTCTTTCGTTATCGCCGCCTCGAGTAAAGGATTGCACTCATTTACAGCTTCTTTGATTTGTGACAACACCGGTTTTATCTTCTTTTTCTTTCCTTTATTTTTGCTTTCGTGTTTTTCTTTTGAATTTTAATGGGAATGTAGTTGAAATTGGTATAAAAGTCTTGAGCAGTGAGCAGTCGTTTTGTATATTTTTGAATTATACAGGGTGTAAACGAACTCGTGTAATTCCTTCAAACCGCGTAATCTACTGGTGACACAGATTAAGCCTAAATGTTTTTATTGAAAAATAACAAAAAAAAAAACATTAATAAAAGTTGATTTTCTATTTCCGAGTCATTTCCGAGCTACGAGTTAACTGACTGCAAAGAGCGATATCGCGCTAATCGTGCCCACCAACTGCGTCGCCGTGCTATCATTCGTTTATGCGTGGCATCGAAATGTTCACTAGAAAGAAAGAGGTTTTTGTAAAAAAATTGTTTCTTTTTTTATCGATTCCTTAATAAGGAGCCGCCTCCACGAGCGAGAGAATCGCGGCGATATTATTGTCGTACCACGTATATAGTATACACTCTCTTAGAACGTGTCTCCACAGCGGCGATAGTTAGTATTAAATTTGATCGCACGGCGAGAATATCGCCGCGATTCACTCGCTCGTAGAGATGGCGCCTAAGTGGCTTAGAGACGATCACTTAACCCTACCGCAAGAAAAAAAAGATTTTTTATTTTTAATCAAGCTAATTCCCGTGCGGTGTCAATCTATACCAGTAATAGATCATACAGATTTTAAGGAATTACACGAATTCGTTTACACCCTGTATATAGTTTTGAGGAAAATTGTGTTTTTCACGTAAGTGTTTAATTTTATGTATATTATCTGTTCCAAATATAAAAATACCGAAAAACGATATACATTTTTGCTATTTTTATATTTGGAACAGATACTAAAACATAAAATCAGACACTTTTACGTGAAAAACACAAAAATGCAATTTGTGGCTTACAACAACTAACGTGGGAGGCATCGAAATAGTTGCCTATAGTTACAGCGGTATTTAACAGTACCGGTATTAATTTACGAATGTATTTAGCGTCGGCCGTATTTTGCGACGCATGACACAGACCGGTTGTGATCCTTTAATTTACAGCTCACAACTACATGATTGTAAATTGCAGTGGCGATTAATGGATAAATGAGTCATTTATATTGGTGATTACTTTTTATTGGGATATGGACGTTGTTCAACTATGTAATGTTAATAAATGGTGCTAACTGTACGCGGTACAATGAAAGCTCGATAAAAGTCTTTGTTCTGTTTTTTTTTTATGTTGCTACTTTTTATTTATTTTATTATTCGACTTGTGCGCGTTTTACTTGTTTCACCAGGAGGCCAATTCTACTAACCGGGGCCTAATTCTCCTAAAATAAATTGTTGCCAAACGCAATCGAACCACAACCGTCAGTCAGTTTTTGTTTTTTTCTTTGTGTCAAACAATTCGACAGCTTTTGAAATTGAGAACTGTCTGAATGAACGGTTCGGCCTTGGTTCGGTTGTGATTTATCAAGATTTATTTTGGGAGAAATGGGCCCCAGAAACTTTTATCAATTGCAACTGAATCGTTCATTCAGACAGCTTGTATTTACGAAAACTGTGAAAATGTTTGGTTTTGTTGTCACTCAATTTGATAGTTTTTGTAAAAGAAAACTGTCTGAATAAACGACAGTTTTTTTTTTTTATATTTTTTTTTTCGAGGCTTTAGTAGGTACACTTTTGTGACTATGCAAGCCTCATAGGTACCTCCTAAATAAACGACGGTTGCAATTGATAAAAGTTTCTGTTAGTAGAATTGGGCTCCAGTACCCTTTAAACCAGAACGTGATGTAATATTTTGACAAATTGTGTATGTCCTTTGTTGGTGATCCTTAAATAAATAAATAAAAAAAAACACAGTAACGCTGCTTGCGGACAGAAATAGGTATGGTGGTAGTGTTTCCCTAGACGAGCTCTTCCACAAGCAGCTCTACTTCTCACTACAAAATTGTAGTTTTACGCAATATATTCTAAAAATATGAAAAATTTCGTTCAAACACAAAATAGAGACAAGGATGGAAGAGTACCTCACTTGTTATAGTTTATTATTTAAGTACAAGCGATTGCCCGCGACTCCATTCCCGTTGTCTACATGATTCACAGCCCAGTTATGCGGGATGAAAAGTTACCTTTGCGCTAAACCAGGAATATATCCCAACTTTGTGCAATTTTTTTGGGTTTTTCGTGTGGTATTTCTAAGTACAAAAAAAAGGAATTTTGTATAAAGTGTACTAAGGTGGGAATATTCCGATCTGTCCCCATGATCTGTCCCCTTCGGGGCGCCAATCAGGAATAAAAAATCGATCTGTTCCCCTATCACCAAGACGAATGGAGAGATCGAACGAATTATTTCTGGTCTGTCTCCTGCTGTTATTTAGGGGGACAAATAGAAATAAAAAATTTCGATCTGTTCCCCTGTTACCGACGAGGGGACAGATCAGGGGGACAGATCGGAATAATCAGTAAGGTGAGAATGCTTCTTTAGTGTAGTGGTGGCAAGCATGACTGCTGAGCGTGAGGTCCTGGGTTCGATTCCCAGCTCGGGCAGTGTTATTGAGGTTTTCCGTGTGGAATTTCTCAGTAGCAGTCTGATTTTCTGCCCGATTTATGGCAATAGGCTCGCCCCCTATTACATGGAACTTAAACATAACGGTGAAATGAAGATGTACTATGCACGTCTGCCCAACCTTTTCGGGTATACAGGTGTGATATTATCTGTGCTAAATTATATCCACCTTTGGACTCATTTTCATCTGTAATAAGCATGTTGACAGCATCAATAAATTGCAAATCTAATTAGTCCGCCTGTTAGAGTTTTGAAAAATAACGAACACGTATTTTTTATTTTGTTAAATCTATGAATATTTGGAACGATAAAACGCATCAAAATTCGAAAGTCGCTTGTGACGTCAGAAGCAAGTAAAAATTGTACTTGCTTGTGACGTTTTGCCAATTTTGAAAGTGTCGTATCTTCGACAATTTTGGTTTACGTAACAAAAGAAAAAATACGGGTCAAATATTTTTTGATAATCTAACTGACGGACTAAGTAATTAGATTTTTTCAGTCAAATACCCTGTTGCGTGATTGAGTAACAAAACATAACTAACTTAAATTATACGAAATATTCTAGCATGATAATATATGATACGTATAAAACAGGTTCAATTAACGCGGTGTTAATCCCCGGCGTTTATTCCCGTAAGCCGTGAGGTGCAGGTGCGTCGAACCGCTGCCAACCGGTAATCCTCTGATTTACTGTACACTCGATAATTGTTGCTCACTTTGGTGATGTTAATAATATTATTAAGTAATGTATGATAGCAGAACGACCGTCAATTTTGTTCAAAGGTCTATAGAAGCACAGTATACGACTGTTTGGAATAATACAAATAAGGTTTTTGCAATACAGTGGGACAACACAGGCAAAAAATACATGCATACTTCATTATTTTATTTCCCCTATCTTGTATACGCTTTATGAACTATCCACATAACTTTAATCAATTCTTCAATACGTATAAAATAGGTTCATTAACGCAGTGATAATCCGGTATTTATTTCCGTAATCCGTGAAGTGGATAGGCGACAAACCTCTGCTAACCGATAATCCGCTGATTTACTACACACTCGATAATTTGTTGCTCACTTCGGTGATGTTAATAATATATTTTTAAACAATCTGCGATAGCAATATAAACTTTTCTTATTTAAAAGCACTGACCATATTGGTAACAGATATAACTCCGTGTAAAAAAGAGAGAGAAAGAGAAGACTTTTGCTCTGTGATGAATTATTATAATTATTGGCTAAAAAGAGATGTACATAATTTATATATTATTTGTATGTTTTTTCAGATGCGTGAGAAACTACACACATCATAAAACAGGTGCAATTAACGCTGTGCTAATTCCCAGCATTTGTTTCCATAAGCCAGGTGCAGGTGCGTCGAACTGCTGGTCACCGGTAATCCGCTGATTTACTGTACACTCGATAATAAAACAGTTGCTCGCTTTGGTGATTACTGAAAAATGGTGATTTTTGTGTTATTATTAATAGGATTATAAGGGGAAAGTGAAGCTTATTACATCTAGTAGATGGTCTCGTAAAGAGTCGAGAGAAAGAGAGAGAGAGTGAGATTAACTAAAAATAAAATTATAACTTCAATAAAATTATTTCATTGCATGTATCAAAAATGTCTAAATTATGTTCCATAAAATTACAAATCGTGTAAACATAAGATACTTTGAATTGAGAAAACGTTTATAAGTCCGAGAACACTAGTAAAATTGAATGAAACAAAACAATAATACCGTTAAAGCGAAAGGTACATAGAGCGCTTAGTTATTCAATCTACGAATTCAAGGAAAGTCGGATATAATGTTCCGAACCCAATGACGTGAAGCAGTATCATTGTTTAACGTAACACGTTAACCAAATATACAAAAAACAAACTCATAATTATAACTGAACCACTGTTTAGATTACATCGCGCCTACCGAACTTTTCACCTAATTACTTAGGCTGTATTAATATAGGGAAAGCGGCATAAAAATAGGTCATATATTGGCGAAAGAACGGGACGGAAAATAGTGCAACAAATTGTGGTATGGCGCTGTCTCGCTCTCGCGCCGGAAATCAATAATGGCATCTCGCCACGTGGAGGCAGGAAGCGAGTCTGCTCCATTTACACTGGCCGAACGTGGTGAACGGACGACTTCACGAGACTCCATTATTACAGAATTGAATCCGACCGTCTTCTGTTTTGGACTCCGAATGGAAATTGAATTTCCAATCGATAGCATCGAATGGAATATTTCGGCGTATAGGCCTTTGTCGGGGTTGCGGTATTCGAGCAAATGTTAACTTAGATTTTGGACAGACTAGATGTTTTGTACGGCTCTGGCTTAGATTTCATCTAGTATATTTTAGGTTAACTATAACTACCTACCAAATACTTATAGAAATTAATTCATTAGTATTTAATAAAGATACTTTTTTAAGAAGCCATGTTACTCATCTTCAAACACGAAATTAGGCCAAATAAGCTAAGCGCGAGTCAAACACTTCTTTTAACTGTCTACCTGATACTCGCAGAGTCATCTATTGACGGTAGACTAAAACATAGGTCAGTAACCCAAGCTTACAGAAGCTTTTCCCGCAAAACCTTTGCAGCTAGATGGCGGCCGTCATGGAGTTTGAGTTCTAGTTTTTCCCGTTAAAAGCCCCCGAGCGCTGGCGTCGCAGGATTATGTTAGTTCCAAATTTTCCCGCTACTAACGCTAGTGCGCTAGATGGCGTGACAAGTTAATTTTGTTACAGTTTATTCTACCGCCAATAGAGTGCTCTGGCGTAGTAGTATAATTTTAGTTCCAATGTTCTCCGCATGCTACGCTACTAAAATGTCGCTGTGAATGTACTGAAACCTTTGAAACTAAAAGCTTCAATAACAAAATAGTAGAGGGCGACTGACGTAACACAATACAGTTAGATGAAAATTTAAGTTTGGTTTGTTAGAGAAAATAATAGGTAAGTTTAAAATCATTTTAGGCCTATAAGGGTCAAAATACACGTCTGATAGTTGCTTCCGGGAGCCGGATCTGACTATCTGATCGGATTCATGAAATACACGTACGATTCTCGTGTCCGATTTTTCTGTATGACGACGACGCCCGGACGGTGCTTATGATTCTGACATCCGATCCGATAGTCTGATCGTACGTGTAATTCATGTTCAAACAAATGTATGGCGCGGAGGCCTTCAGATAGTCTGGTCAGACTATCGGAACCGACTATCGGAGGCAAGTATCGGACGTGTATTTTGACCCTAATAGTAAACAGTAGGTTGAGGTATTTTTTTTGAAGCGGGAAAATGCAGGAACCCTTCTGATTTCTTTGATAGTACAGTTTTCGTGTACGACAACTGTGACAATGTTTAGTTGTGTTTTTGTTGTCAAAGAATTTGACAGATTTGTATACGAAACATCGACAATTATAGAATTGTTCTCGCTTCAAAAAAATACCTGAAATTGCTGGTCTCATTCGAGAGATCGTCATCGTTTTGATAAGAGATGGAATGAATTAAAAAAAAGTTGTTAAACGAATGGAATTCTATTTTAGTAGCTTCTCTAAGGAGATCTATCAAATGACAGCTTTTTATTAAATACGGGCGTTAGTCTACATTGAAATAAAATATTTTGTGACTGACTACTCTTTTACTATTGTCTATCGGTATGAGTCTGTCATGCTCACTGAAATGTCCTGCTGATGGTGGCGTTGTGCATCGGGTCGTTGAGTTCCCTGCAACATGGTTAAGCTGAGCGACGCCGATGTTTGCGCCATGCTCGTGAACGGGTGCTGTCTGTTGGGACTGGTCAGCTCGTAACTGCTATGGCAATCGTTTTAAAAGGCTAACTTTCTCATTGTTTTTCATGTTGTTAACTGCATGTACATTAATATGCATTGTTCTTTCATTACTACAATGAAAATTGTCAAACCATTTACTTTTTAAAAGAGTGTCAATGGAGTTTCTTGCCAGCTCTTCTCCAAAGGACCTACTACTTGGAACCGAGCACCTAGTGTTGACCTTTTGAAAGCACCAGGGATCTGGTCTACTTGAAATAAAAACTATTTGACTTTGACTACTAGAAGCAAAGTTATTCGTTAGTCTTTAAATCGCTACTAGATTATTGGAAAAGTTTTGTCATAGTTGAGGAGAGTTTAGTTAAAAGGTTTATTAGTTAAAAGTTCAGCACCTATTGTAACAACTTCCATGTGTGGTTCCGTTTGTTTCACAAATTGTTCTGAATCAAATTATTAGGTTCTTAATTATATTAAGGAACGTATTAATTTTGAAATAGTGTATAACTTTATAGTTGTGAATACGCTCAACTTGTATGTTTAACATTTATTTCGATAAAAAGGAAGTTCAAAAACTAAAACCCGACTACTGAAACATGAATGGAACAAGAAAATTTGTTATCATCTGAAATTGTTTTGTGCAAACTATTCAATATTTATCATTTATTAAATAAACAACTTACACGTAATATAATTTAATGTATTTATTACATATTTATAGTGATGTTTAGAGGATAGCCATGGTCCGTGGTCGTATGCCACTTTGCTCTAAAGCTTAAGTACCGTTGAGATTCAGAGTACTGACGTGCAATTTTGGTTTTGTACGAGGCAGCTACGCTTAGGCGCAGCGCAGACGACGCACTTTTTGTCCGGCGGACTATCACGCACAAGAATTAACGTGGCTGGTAGTGGTTGCCAGTGAAGACACTAGAGTTCTAACGACAACTAAGGACAAAATAACCGTCGTGTGCGTTGAGTCCGTGTCGAATTTCGCGACGGGCAACAACTACCAACCATGTTCATCCTTGTGCACGGCAGTCCGCCGGACAAAAAGTGCGTCGTCTGCGCAGCGCCTTATGGTCTTAATGAGTCCTTCAAGTCCTGCGTTGTGATATTGTCCACGTGCCATCATCAAAACGTTCTACCTAAGCCTTTATTGAAACAAGACACTAAATGTCATGTCCTGGGACACAATACTGCCTCTGTATCAGCTACAAAGCTGGCAAGTGTTGTCACTTATCTTGCACGAGCAATCTTACTCTATATTTTTGTGCTTAATTTTCTATACTTACGATCTGGGGCCCAATTCTCCTAAAATAAATTGTTGCCAAACGCAATCGAACCACAACCGTCAGTCAGTTTTTGTTTTCGAAAACTTTCAAAATGATTGATTTTGTTTTTTGTGTCAAACAATTTGATAGCTTTTGAAATCGAGAACTGTCTGAATGAACGGTTTGGCCTTGGTTCAGTTGTGATTTATCAAGATTTATTTTAGGAGAATTAGGCCCCTGTTCTTTTACACATATACACATATGTATGTATTTAACAAATCGAATAAACGCTACGTTTGTATAAGACCACTTATTCATTCAGAGAAAAACAGACCTACAGTCAGTTTATTAATAAAGTTAAAAAAAAAACAAATTTGACATTTGTGCCTGTCAATTTAGTCTCCAAGGTTAAAAAAACGGACGGAGTTATGTGTTTAAGTGTCAAAGAAAAAAAGGATAGTACAAAACTTAGCCACTTACATAATGTCCCCCAACTTGAGCCTGGTATGTATGAGCGCGCAGGTTTTGTGGTCTTGCGCAGCGAGCGCGGCCCGCCGCCGGCGCATGGGTCGCGGCGACGCCGGCGGCGAATCGTCGGCCGCGGCCGCGCCAGCCGCATATCGGCGCACGCCCGGGGAGCTGCCGCGCCGGCGCACGGACGCGTGCCGCCCGCCCACGCCGCCCAGCATCCTAGAACAAGGGAAAATACATTTATAGATTTTGTTTAGTTGGTAAACGTTGTTGATAGTAGTAGTTAAAGTTCTTGGTTATTGGAATAAAAAGTGTGACACGCTTGTTTTCATACAATTTGAAAAACTTGCGGCATCTATGAAATCCTAGTGTGGTTTCTTTGAAAAACAGAATCGTTTTATAAAATCACTTAGAAGAGTGCATGCAGTGATTTTTTTACAGCTATTTTGCTGTTTAAACTATGCCGTCTGTTGCAAAGTCGTCGATACGGTCAGCTTCCAGTTGAACCCGTATTAGTATTGGGGAATAATGGGACCTATGGGCCTTCGTTTGAAACCCGTTACCGACAACTTAAAGTCTCCGAGGCAAGGAAGATTCTAAGTTTGTTAAAGACAGTCAGAATCGAAGATTCTCGAAGATCGTGCAGGGACGATTTGAGAAAATAATATTCTTACAACATAAAAAGAAAATTATAAATAAATTAAAGCAATTTTCCTTAAACCGCAAAAAATATCTGAAATCCCAATTCTTGCCAATTCTTAAACATTACTCAGAAAAGCAATCCCATTTTAAATTATATACACAATTATTATCCTCATATTTTCAATTTCATCTTGTAAATTGACAAGAAACCCTTAAATTGGAAATTAAATTACCTCCGACCTTTGCAAGTTAACAGTTTGCTATCCCCACGATTGCGAGGAGCCGTCAAATATTCTAATTAAAGTGACCGCGGCCATCTTTGGAGTCCTCAAAATCGAGAATGCTAATTACTCGTATATAATTTCAATGGTAATAGAAAACGATTTGCTTTGATGTTTTATACCTAGAATCTCTATCAATTTTAAGCTAGAATCGCTCTTAGATGTCAGTTGGTCGCAAATAGGATTGGATAGTTAATGTCAAGTCCATTTCATGCCTCATCTGCAAAAGTAAATGTTTGTGAAGTGTTTGTTATTAAATCAACGGCTGAAAGGATTTGGATGAAATTTGACACACAGATAGACCACATCCTAAATTAACACATCATCATTCAGCTGAAAGACGTCCACTGTTGGACATAAGCCTCTCCCAAGCATCGCCACATCCACCGGTCCTGTGCTCCATGTTGGGGGGTTTGCTATAATCGCCACGCTTGGCAGGCGGATTGGCGATCGCAGTATGGCTGTTAAAATGCACAGAGAACGCTGCTGTCCATCCTCTAGTGAATCCCTTAGTCACCTTTTACGACACCCATGGGAAGAGATGGGGTAGTGCTATTCTTTACGGCCGGTACCACATGGCGCAATTAACACATAGCGTATTTTTTATTCGGGCACATAAAGAATTTCTCCTAAGATACGAGTGAAACTGCGGGTAACAACTAGTTATCATATTATTATAAGGTTAATTAAACGATAAACACTAGTACATAGAGTTCAATGTGCGTTACTAGATGGCGTTGGTTATAAGTTTCTTTTTAATTTCACAAAGAAAATAAAGTAATGCAAAGTGTACTAATTGATCTAAGTCTAGTGGTCGCAAGTATGACTGCCGAGCGTTAAGTCCTGGGTTCGATCCCCAGGTCGGACAAAGTGTTATTGGGTTTTTCCGTGTGGAATTTCTCAGTAGCAGCCCGGAGTCTAGATTTGTGCCCGGTTGATGGGAATAGGCTCCCCTCTATTACATGGGACTTAAATATAACGGCGAAATGAGTGTGTAGTATACACCCCGCCGGTCACGATCCACCGAGCTCTCCCGTCGTAGAGCCGGTCGTCTCTTCAGACTCCGCAGTTATACCGATAATTCAGTCCTCATCAAGCGATCTCCCCCCCCCCCCAAGCCCCCGCCAGCAACGCCCTAAGCCGAGGTCCGAGTCCCACTAGAGGACGCCCTTAGTGCTGTTGTTGCAGGTAGTCACGATGTTACTCGTAGTGTAGTATAAGTAGTTAGCTTAAGTTAAGTATTTTACTTCCCCTCCATTGGCTGGAGTCCCTTCAGGTCTCGCCAATAACTGCCCGGTTACGTAGAAGGGGTCCTCAAGGACCGTCTACAACAGTCCAATAGAAAAAAAATACCAATTGTAACATTCCATGTATTACGGTTTACAAATAAAAAAAAAAACATTTTCAGTTTGCGTCGAAACAAAATTTTCTTATGAGGTTACGATAAAACTGAAAAAGTAAACTGTTTTCGACCTAAATTCACTTGATTATTTCAATAGCGCCTATTGCTGCCTGATGCCTAATGCTTGTTTAATGAAAATGATTACGCGTAGGTAGCGACAACTTGGCAACCTCTCGCCTCAAAGAACAGCGGTATCTCATTTCCCTTAATTCACATTTACAATTTTGATTAAGTTTCTCAAGTCAGTTCAGAAAGATAAACATCTGTATATAAAATAAATGAGAAACTGATTTTAGGGGTGATTGCGATTCCAGATTGAACTTTACAACTTAAACTTCAAAAGTACACAAATTTTAAAATACCTGTCGTTATTCAGAACGATTCGATTAGTCCGATTCGGTTTGCTATCTCTTTCTCTCTCGTTACGAGGATCGTAGATGGAAAGAGACAAAAAAACCGAATCGGTCGATATAGATAAATTAATGGTAAAAAAACTTTTTAAAAACAAACTTTTATTAATTGCCCTACAAAGAAGTATTTTTTAGTTATGATTGGGAATGTTTCTAAGTCTGTTTTCGTGTTCTCCTCAGCAAGCCCTTTTATTTAATACCCATACTGTGGTCGTACAGAAAAAATAACTAGTCCGCCATCTTGTATGATCCGCCATATTGGAATTAGAATGACGTCACATAGTTAAGCATGCATTGTCATCAAAAATAAGCGTGTTTACCAAATTTCAGGTCAATCGGTAAAAGATAACTGATTTAAAATTCAGTTGCAAGATTCCACTCGGACAAACATACATACCTTGCAAGTTAAATAAAAGCTTGTAAAAAGGTTCTGAATCGGGGGGCTGTATGATTCTTTGGCAGAGTAGTTCGCTTTATGTGGAAAGGGAATTTGTTAAATTTTCGGTACCTATATTTACAAATAGGTATGAGCAGTGTTCCAGTAATGAGCTGATTATAATATAATACCTATATTATTATTAGCATAATCAACCTATTGACGGTAGCTGGTAACACTGGGCACTGTTGATAAAGGAAGGTACAACTGGCGAGGCGTAAGCTGAGCTTTGCATTTGTGTGAGTGCACACAGAATCGATTGCCAAAAAGCAGTATAAACCGGTTTAAACCAAGCAAAGGACGCGTCTGCATTCATTCTCACACAAATGCAAAGCTCAGCTTAGGCCTCGCGGACGGTACCAACTCGCAAATAAAGTAATTATCAGTAGGTAATCTTAATCAGATTTCCAAAGCAATCAACAAGCAGACAGCATTTTAATATTAAAACTTCTATTACTTAACGTTTAACATCAGAGTATCTAATTAATCATACAATTAGAAGCCTTTACGGTAATTGCTTATTCATGTTAAGTACTCCACGTTATGTCACAGGAATATTAAGACGGCTAGAATGTGGATTGGACACCTTTGGATTTTAAAGGTGGCTCCTCATATACGTATAATTTGGTTGATCCGATCATCGTATCACTATCGCCTACGCGTATTAAAGTAAGCAAAAAAATATGTATTAGAAAAAAAATCGGGACGGCTTTATTAAAACCAAAATAGTAGCGTAGATAGGTTTACACTGAGTTGCAAGAAATATACCATTAGGTGATCATTAACTAATCCGTCATTAAGAATAATGTTTCCATTAAATTTATGGCTATTGCATGAACACTAATTAGGTCGTAGTTCGTTCTTCATTTACTTAATTATCATATAATGAAATCATGGGGAGTTTGACACATCAAAAATTAATTTTAATGGATAGTTAATCATTCCATTAAATCTAGCTTCTTGCAATGGACAGAAGAGGTTAATGGAGCATTAACATTCTAATGAGAGCATTAAAATTTAGTGGACCTTTCTCGCAACTGAGTGTAAGACAAGTGCGCATGTACAGTCGAGTTCATTAATATATTGGCCCTTCCAGGCTTCAAAAATATATGAACGTTTAAAAAGTTCATAATATTGTGACAACTCTAAGCATAGGTAATTAAATTGTGGTCAAGATTTAGATTCATTAATATGTGACTGTTTTTTCTCAGTCTTGTGCCTTTGGCTATACATGTTACTGAAAAAAAGCAGTCACATATTAATGAATCTAAATCTTGACCACAATTTAATGATTCTTAGAGTTGTCACATTATTATGAACTTTATTAACGTTTATATATTTTTGAAGCCTGGAAGGACCAATATATTAATGAACTCGACTGTACAATAAGCGTTGCTTTTACGTATATTTTTTTTATTATGATTGGGGATATTTTTTTTAGTATGTACCGACGCTATAGTATTTCTGGTTTGACGGGAACGCCTTTCATTTGTTAACATGCGGTATAAACTACAACACACACTCTTTAGAACAACATTGGAATCAATTCAATAGGGTATTTGACTGAAACAATCTAATTAGTCCGTCAGTTAGATTATCAAAAAATATTTAACCCGTATTTTTTCTTTTGTTACGTAAACCAAAATTGACGGAGAAACGACACTTTTAAAATTGGCAAAACGTCACAAGCAAGTACAATTTTTACTTGCTTCTGACGTCACAAGCCCCCACTCTCGAGTTTTGATGCGTTTTATCTTTCCAAATATTCATAAATTTAACAAAAGAAAAAATGTGTGTCCATTACTTTTCAAAACTGACGGGCTACTTAGATTTGTAATTTATTGATGCTGTCAATATTCTTATTGCAACATTTTTATTGACACAGTTTCCAAACGCCTCATTCATCTGACACGCAACAGGCAACTCAGTAATGAATCCAGATACATCGCACAAATCTCACATAAGGCGGTGAGCGATCCGAATCAACAGGTAGATCTATTTGGAGAGTTCTGCGGATTGGAGCTTAGTGTCAGACCCGCGGTCTCTAACTTTATCTTTACATGGATGTACGAGTACAGAGATTTGTGTGGAGGTGGCACTGGTATAAATATTTTAGAAGTAAGGAAGGCTATTCCTTTTTTGTTTTAGTCTTTTAGTTACTCAACTGCTCGTGACTTTCCGACTACCCTTGTATATGGCAACTGCTGGTAGAGAATGCCACATGGCATTAAGTTTGCCGTGTATACCATGACTGAGCATCACTACATAGTATAAAACAAAGTTGCTTCCCGCTGTCTGTCTGTCCCTATGTATACTTAGATCTTTAAAACTACGCAATGGATTTTGATGCGGTTTTTTTTAATAGATAGAGGAAGATAGAAGATCAAGAGGAAAGTTTATATGTATAATACATGAATATTATAGCAGAGAAAAACGCGGAACACGTGATAAACGACATCCACGCGGGCGAAGCCGCTGGCGACCTCTAGTCAAGTATAAATAAAAAATAAATTATACGAAGGAAACTTATCAGCAATTTTCGTATACAATATTCATAGTCATTGGTATGTACGGTTAATTTAGCGGATTATTTCATACATTGAATATGAAAAAAAACACAAAATAATAATAATAAATAATAATTTGTAGGTATTTAGATGAATAAAGGAAATAAATAATAATAAATTTTTATTTTCATAACTTTGGTACATTTTTGGTTCTACCTTTACAGACAAACATACACTTTTAATAGTTTTTTGGCACTATGCAAGGCGCCTGTAAATGGTCTAATTGAAATAAATGCTTTGACTTTAAGAATTTCTTAGTTAAGCTCTGACTTAGCCGAGTTTAGTGCAGACCGGTATAATATTATCAGCTCCATAACTTCTCACATCAGGGTTGTCAACGTAATTCGAAGTGGTGAGCTGGATCCCGACTGTTGTATTAAGGATAACGTTAGGTTATTCGACTGTTGTCAAATGATAGCACAGCTACGTGCCCGAATAAAATTGGATTCGCTATTTGTTTCGACATTTCCTTTATTGTTTAGTTATTTTGGTGAAATTTGGTTTAGTATGGTTGTAAGTAACAATAAATTGAAATAGATGAACTTTAAGAACAATAAACCTTGTATGAACAAGGTTAGCCGGAAAGGGGGTATTAGAGCTGACCCTAAAAATCGGAACAAGTGTTATGTTCTTAATTTAGTAGAATTAAAAGTGCCCTGAACATCTGTCGCCCCGCATACAATGTGTATGTTAATTCAAATTCTCAATTATGTAGGTTCATTGTTAGTTTTTTCTGATTGCCATTTTCCACGTCTTTATAATTAAATTAGTGCCTTAATAAACTTTTTACTTACATTCCATGTAAACATTGTTTTATTTTCCTTAGTTAGAAGATGTCACTGGACCTCTGTGTATTGTCTCAGAATATTTAATAAGTGATTTCGTAAACATGGTTTTGAAGGTAAATTTTTGTCGAGGGCTACTCACCTTACTTCAACAAAAAAAGAAGATATCTTTTTCAAAAAAATATATAAAACAAAATCAGGCTTATCACAAAATCGCAATCTGGCAAAATCATATAAAGCATCGGGTGCAATCTCCGAAATCTAAATAATCATTTAGATTTCTGTGGGTTTAAATTAGCTGACCTGACAGACATTGTCCTGTCATACTAAAATCCCATGGAAAAAATAACATTCAAATTTTCCCGAATTTGCCAATTTTTCGGGCAACTTTTCCAATTTTGCTTATGGGCTGCAAACTGCAGACTGCAACCGCAGGCCGCAAGTTGTTTTGTATGAACCAGTAGTGTCGCTTGTCTGCTGCTGTCATCTGCGGTTGCAGTTTGCGGTCGCCGTTGGAATACTACCTTTAAGGTGTGCACCTTAAAGTTGTTATTCGGAGTTGCGGTCTGCGGATGCAGTCTGCAGTTTGCAGTCCGTCTCGGACTTGTACCATTAGGAACACTTAAAAAAAATGGCAAATCGGTTCATCCGTTCTCAAGTGATGTGCTTACCAACCAACACCATTTAATTTTATTTACATTTTAAAATGTGAAAGTTTGTGAAGACAGATGGATTGATGAATGTTTGTCACTCAATCACGCATAAACGGCTTATCGGACTTGTATGAAATTTGATACACAGATAGATTATGTCCGTGAGTAACACATTTTTATCCGGATACTTGAAGCAATTACCCTAGGATTCGACTGAAACTGTGGGCAAAAGCTAGTAATTTAACATAACAAAAACGTTAAATTACCTAAGGATGTTTTCATTCGTTTTGTTATCTTTGTTTTTGGCGTCAATAAATCTAAATGTAGCTATCGCCTTCGAGGCTACGGGCTAATGGTGCCCTTAGGCGATGTAGTCTCCCGTTGATTTATACTAAACGAAGGGAAGATAAGCAACTGTTATTCTTAGTTTTCTCCTATTTCCAAGGAATCGTAGAAATAAATAGAATGTTTTAGTGCTGAATTTTCTTTGATCACTTTTATCAGATCAAGATCGATGAAATGATAGATTTGTGAAGGATCAGTGAAGGACCATTGGACGTAATGCTGTGAAAGTAAGCAAAATACAATATCCTAGCCGTAGACATCTGTCATCTGTCTTATTTTCCTAACGGCATAAGCAGCAGAGCTCAGTTTACCTGCAAGTGTCTGTATATGGGGCCCCCATTGCAGTTTAAGGCCGATTTACACTAGGATAGTTTCTCGAAGCGAGACTCTTTCTGTCTTCGTCTTTCTCTACGATGAAAACAGAGATAGCATGAGACTCGCTTCGAGAAACTATCTCCGTGTAAATGAGCTTTTAGAGTCTACTGTCACACCCAGAAAAGTCGTTGAGGGAAGTTTCCCGTCAAGTTTTACATTTGCACTTATATGCGGTACATTTAGTGTAGAAAACCTAAATAACATTTGTTTTTTTCGCATTTAAAAGAAGATTATTAGTAGAAAACCAGTTAGATATAAGATTTAGTGTATGATTGGGTTCTACAAGATCCATAACCTTCCTATTTACTTTAAAATATAAGTTGTTGTCGTTGGTCTAAGTCAGTATGTTTTCAATTGTACAAAAACAATAAAGGATCTTTGCGCAAAGAGTATTAATTGGCTTCCTCGTTGGTCCAGTGGTCGCAAGCGCGACTGCGGAGCGTGAGGTCCTGGGTTTGATTCCCAGGTCGGGCAAAGTGTTATTGGGTTTTTCCGTGTGGAATTTCTCAGTAGCAGCCCGGAGTCTGGATTAGTGCCCGGTCGATGGCAATAGGCTCGCCCCCTATTACATGGGACGTAAACATAACGGCGAAATGTGGATGTACTATGCACCTCTGTCTACCCTTCGGGGAACATAAGCGTGAGTTTATGTAATGTTACCTTAATATTGCTAGTCATAACTCACACAAAACTTATTAACAAAGCAAAATTATGGTTTATTCCGAAAATCAATATTTGGCACATTTTGTACGGAATCCCTATAAAAACTGCGCGTAAAACCATTAATTTCAATAAAGAGGTCGGGAAGGAAAATATTTACGACATGTCTATTAACGTAGAATCCGCGCTCCCACTTTTATTATCGACGTCAACATTATGTTCCACCATTCATTAATTTTCTGAACATGGTATTGACGTTTTCTATTTGATGGTGGATAATATGAGCCTTTTACTCGTACTGTCGGATTATTAATTGCGGAGCGTAATAATACAAAATTCTCTTGACGGTTGACTCTTTCATCAAACTGCGATTTCCTGTATCTGGCTATTTGATAAATTAACTTTAAAAAAAGTAAAAACCGACTTCAAAAAAAAAATAAGTAAAATAATCATCATATGATAAAATTATCACTTGTAAAAGTCGGTGCATTCAATTTGTTTCAGCGTGGAAGCAGCAAAAGTAAGTTTGTTTATTTGTTACCTTTTCACACCTAAACCACAGAACCGATCATCCTGAAATTTTGCATATATACGTTGTCAGGTGTACAGAAACAGACATAGGGTACCTTTCATCCCGAAAAAAAGTACTGTTCCCGAGGACAACAACGATGACGTTTATAGATGGCGCCACGTGGCTTTCGAATCACGATTGACTTATATTATTATAGAAACTTGGCTCCGAAGCTTAATACCAGAATCGCTAAATACCAGACGCACACTAATAGAGGAGACATGCTTCTTTATGATATTTTATTGAGTCTAAGAGATTATTAGGTATGCATAACACAACATCACGACTGGGGGAACACAGGTGTAAAGAACACAAGTGAAAGGTTGGGCAGAGGTGTAAAGTACAACACCCTCATTTCGCCGTTATGTTTAAGTCCCATGTAATAGGAGGCGAGCCTATTGCCATCAACCAGGCACAAATACAGACTCTAGGCTGCTACTGAGAAATTCCACACGGAAAAACCTCATAACACTTTGCCAGACCAGGCGGCTGTCCCCATTTCAAAACCTAGTAACACTTTTTACAAAAATCGGTTTATTGCATAATCTTGCTAACCTAGAAAGTCTCTACCAAATACAAGAACACCTGTCTGTGTTTCCTGATAGTAACAACCTTGAGGTCTTTAAGTCAAGAGTTAATAGGTTACTTCTTGGCAAGCGTGCTTCATCGTCAACCACATCATAGCTTACCATCAGGCAAGATAGTAGCCAACGCGAGCCTACCGCTGAAAAAAAAAACACCATCGTTGAAAACTCACATAATAAGCAGATATATTTAAGCATCGATACCTAGTAAGTGCCATTCATTGCCTCTGATCATTTTAAAATCTAGTAAGTCACTTTAACCACATGGTTTTACCTAACATAAATACTTTTCAAAGGCTGACCGATTTAACGTTTATGCGCTCTCCTGTAAAATTTCGTTTTAAGCCCTTACTAGGTTTTGAAATGGGACAGTCGCAGGGGATCGAACACAGGACCTTACGCTTAGCAGTCGTGTTTGCGACCAACAAGGCAGTCAACTTGTAGATATGTCGCAGTCGGATTGTATAATCCGCCGTATTACATTACGGCTAGCTGTTATCAAAAATAGGGCCGTTTTGAAATGCGGCGGTTCAATGATTAGCCGGATTGAATGCAGCTGAATAAAAAACCGCCGGAATGTATTCGCCGCCATACGTTATTCAACACGGCTAGCTATAATGTAAGTATACAGCGAGACATTAGCCGCCTCTTTGACAGGTTTTAGTTCCGATTCTTAACACTCGTGGCGCTGCCTGACATAACAACAACAATACCGTCGGATGCAGAAAGCGTGTTGCTAAATTGCGTATATTAGATACTTATACAGTAAGTATACTTAATTCAAAAACAAGATAAATGTCATCCCACACTTTCCACGCAAAAGCTAATCTGAAATATTCATCAGAAGTTTTTCTATTAATTGCCCACAAAGTTAAATAACATTTGGATTAATAATAAGGGCCATTTGTTTGCACTAACGTTCCGTGAAGTTGGTAGAATTGCTTGAAACTTCGGCAGTAATTGTATGAAATATTTTTTTCTTTTGTTTAATAGGGTTCCGGTACCGGGTTTTTCATACACTTGATAAAGTGTTATTACTGATTTTATTTGTCTCCTAAAGCATTTTTGTAAATTGTTGATTTCTTTATGAGGCATTCCGTTTAGTGTAGGTACCAATTTGAATAGCACTAATTCAAATCACACCGATAGTAATTCTAGTCCTATTCCTATTGGAGCTATTCAAATTGGTGCACTAAATGAAATGCCTCCAGCTATGATGTGAATTATATGGCTTTTAAAATCCGAGATTTTGATCACAGGTGCAATGCACTTTTGATTAGAAAATATTCATTATTTATCATCCAGATTGCCACGGTAACATTTATTGTATCACGTGCTAAAAGGGGGAATTATAAATACAGTGGAAACCGTTTATTACGATTTCGCTTAAAGCAACGAATCACTTATAGCGACTTACGAACACCATTTAGTTTGCTTTTCATTGAAATTGTTAAGTGAAAAGGCCGTTTATAATGACCAAACGACTCCGGATATAGCGCCCAACCAATTTCAAGGGAAAATAAGGATTTTCTTCTGATTATAACGACAAGTCCTTTATATTGTTAGTTAATTAACATCACTACAAGACATTACTTACGTTTAAATCGGTGTTGTGGAGGAACGAGGTGTGGTGTTCCTCCAACCAAAGGGAGGATCCTCCAACCAGGCGGAGTCTTATGCCTGGCGGGCTACTGCCCAACGATCAATGTTGGGCGGTTATACAGGCTGTAAGGGTAAACACCGTTATCCTTGAAACCAGCGGTTTGGTTTCATTTATAGAACGTAAAATTAAAATAATAAACTTTTTTTTTTTTGTAAAATTTTTTTTTCCTCAAAAGCATTTCACCCTATGCGCGGGGGCAACAAGCTACGGGAAGGGGCGCGGGGAACTCGCCGCGTGGCCCGACGCACGGGCCCGCACAGTTTGCTACCCCAGTCAGTCAGCTGTCTCGTTAGCGAGTGTGTGTACGCCGCGTCGTAGCGCCGCCGCGCCGCTCATTTCTCGCGCGTATATTTTTTTTTTTTACTCGGTCCTGTATTTATGTTTAAGTCATCTACCCATGGTTTGAGTGATAACGGTGTTTACCCTTACATGCTGTATATATGCTATTTGCGTGTCGAATCTTGATATCGCGATGCAGGATAGTTCGCATGTGGCGTGATAGATGTCGCCACAGTGTTATTAAATAATTTTGCTAAATCAATATTGCTAAGCCAGCAATAGCAATTCCCAAAAAAACACTCGATATGTTGGACTTATTTTTCTTATACGCTAATCTTGCAGGAATTATAAACAAAGAAAACATGAAATACTCAACAAAAAAATCAAATATTACAGAGATGTTGTAAATGAAAGAAAGAATTCTTACAAAAGCAACAACTTTCTTTTTGCTTGTCAGCTATAAATCGAAGCCTTTAAATTATTAACTCGATACATGTGGGTACGTTAAACCATTAATATTCCAAAAAGATACGGAGGCTAGAGTTTTCTTTTAGGAAAAGGAATGTTTGGAATCGAGTAATAATAGATTTCAATTCAATTTTCTTTCTTTGGGATTGGAAACGTGTTAAGGGTCTTGTTTACGCAGTTTTGGTGGGTTTTTAATCATTACAGCTAAAGTTGCTAAAGCACTTTTTCGCAGTTTTGTTAATTCAATGCCTGCCGGTTTAGGCGAGATTGTGTCTTATATACATTTACATATATCTTTAAATGCAACTTCTCACTTTCAAAATGAAGTCTCCTTAAGTAAAATTAGCCATTTTTAATATTAAGGCCCAGTGCACAACGACACGTCAAAAAGATTTAGTGCTAAGCATATTTTAAATATCGTTCTGTCTCTATTGACTTCAAACAATTATTATTGACTGAAATACGATGACTTTTTAATATATTTAGCACTTAAACTTAGCGATTCGTTCTGCATGCTGACCTAAGAGCAATTTCCCTGTTTATTTTTTTATTAGGACAAGCCACCTATTCTCGGTTACTGTATCTTCCGTAAGTCCGGATACCAATGAGAAAAACGCCGAAACAATGAAGCTCGGTGTATTCCGGGGAAATTATTGAACTGTCTTCGAACCCGCAATGATTTCATTTCTTTTCTGCTTAATTTTAAGCAGAAAAGAAAAAAATAAAGCTGTGCTTTCCTTCCATAACTACTTGATTTCGACACCCATTATCTTAAAAACACACTACTCTACTAATAACCACAAAAACCCTCCCAACCAGTACCCACATTATTTTATAACAAAACATCTGTCTGGACTCTCAGCAACAAAGTACGATCAGGCACAATCCCAGAGGATCAAAGTCTATCTGAGGGAAACTTATTTAATTTGCTGCCTGTACCAACAAACTGATTACAGTTCGGTCACGTGATGTTTACGTATTTTTAGTTAGGGTCCGACAGTGTTAACTTTTGAGCTATGAGAGGTTTCGGACACAATTTGCGGGTAAAGGGTTAAAGGTTACCGTCACTTAAGTTTGCCTGCCAAAAAGTAACGTAAAAAAAATGTAAAGTAGTACTCGTACTTAGTCCGTTGGTGGGGTAACGGATTGAGAATACAATTCCGTTCCGTTACCGGGCAAGTGAGTAGTAACAGGCGGTGGACCTGGTACCATATTTTGCCCGAAAAGAGTGGCTATCTATTACATAGGATAGATAGATAGATAGAATATTCTTTATTATACACCATAATAATATTAAAACAAACGGAAAAAATTAAAACAAGTGTACAATGGCGGTCATATCGCTAATTAGCGATATCTTTCCGACAACCTTTGGATGGACTAAGAAGATGTGAATGATAGATCGTGGGGGCAGTTCGTGGTGCGTACTGCACAATTTTTATTTATGTTTTTAACTGAGACTTAGAACAAGAGGCGAAGCGTGGGTGTACACACTCCTCTGATACGAAAACAGCTCTGCTCTGATCCCTTCGGAAATATCAGGCGTGAATGTATGTATGTATGTAGTACATAATATAAAAGAAACTGTAACAATCGATTTACATATTCAATACTTATCAATTACTTTAATTGGCATACTTTTTCTGCATATTTCAACTATTTCAGTATCGCATCAATTTGTGAATGTAAAAAACACTTCACTTTTTTATTATCAATCTGTTGAAAGCTGCAACTTTTTTTTCACATAGTTGCCAATGCATTGCGCGCTTTACAAATGTTATCGAAACCTACCTGTTGATGTACGGTGGAACTCTGAACCGATTCCCGTGCCGGTGGAAATTAAAAGCTTTAGTAATTGCTTCCCAAGCGCATGGAAAACTTTTAGAGAAACTGCTATAAGCCAGTAACAGCTTATGAAATTGAATTAAAAGTATATTAACAGAATGAGAATACAGTGCAGTTAATGCAGGTTTTTTAAATTGATATTTTGAATTGGTTTACGCTTCTTGATTATTTTGTAGGGTCAAAAGCAGAGTCTAAATGAAATTATTTAATTCATAATATAACATCACGCCTGTATTCCCCGGAGGGTTGGCAGAGGTGTATAGTACACCAGCCGGGGGTTGCGGAAGTATCGTAAGTTCCCGCGACCCCCAGCGCAAGTGTGAGATGGAACACCGGGGTGGTTTTAGTCAGTAAGAGTCTGACAGACCCCTCCGCGCACCCCAGGGCAGAGAACATCTATGAGGATTTATACAACGCAAAAAAAAGGTATATAGTACACCCATATTTTGACTTGCTGTTATGTATAAGTCCCATGTAATAGGGGGCGAGCCTATTGCCATCAACCGGGCACGAATCCATACTCCGGGCTGCTACTAAGAAATTCCACCCGAAAATAACCAATAACACTTTGCCTGACCTGGGGATCGAACCCAGGACCTCACGCTCAGCAGTCGCATTTGCGACTGCTAGACCAACGAGGCAGTATACAAGGTTAGTCGGAAAGGGGGTACTGATCCGCAAGACACTTAGACGTTGTCCTGATAGGCGGGAAATCGTGCGATTGTGATATCTTAATGTTAGTAATATTTTATAATTGACAGTCTTACAGTGGGTCATTAGGACCAAATTGTTTTATTCAAAATTGTTAAAACACCAATTCAGCTCATACTTTAAGATGTTTATGATTGAATATTCACAACATCGCATCGCACGATCGTGCGATCTCCTGCCTATAAGGACGAGACGTCTGTAAGTATATCTGATGGCTGATGCTTTTTATTTCAATGGAAAATGATTTTATTTTTATTTATTTTTGAAATTATTTGTCTCTGCTTTAGTTACGAATTTAAATGGAGCATCTAATCCGTGACCCTAAATATGACCTAAAATGTGAACACAGCTGATCAGCGGATGCTCCATAGATTTTAGCGTATTTTTTATGAAATCTTTGAACAGCTTTCTCTTAAATTATTGACTTTTGGGGAAAGTTGTAGGACAAAAGTTATTCATTATTATGTGTACTTTAACACCCTTTCGGATTAGTACCCCCTTTCCTACTAACCTTGTATAATTTAATTCAATTAAACTATACCTATACCTACCTTAACTATCATATACTATATAACTATATAAAAAGTAGTGATAGACTACCGTTTGAACGGTTGCCTGGCATGCAGAAGGGTCTGAGATTGATCCCGGTCCGTACCTCAGTCTAGTAATAGTCTATTTTGAACAAATGAGTTTTGAAGTTTAAAGTCTTTTAGGATTCATTTGCGGAACGGAATTTAATTAACACTTGCGTTAACTGTGAAGAAAATACTTGAGAGAGCTCTAAAAAGTTCTCAATGGTGCGCGTAATCCGCCAATTCGACCAGGGAGGCAATTCGACTAATAAAATTGTTGCCAAACGCAAACGAACCACAACCGTCATTCAGTTTTTGTTTACGAAAACTATCAAACTGATTGGTTTTGTTTTTTGTGTCAAACAATTTGAAAACTTTTGAAATTGGAAACTGTCTGAATGAACGGTTCGGCCTTGGTTTGGTTGCGATTTATCAAGATGTATTTTAAGAGAATTGAGCCCCAGGCCAGCGTAATGAGGATTAAGGCCTAAACCAAGCAATTTTTTTTTCACACTTCACGCTAATCACGCCGTATTGTAAGCGTAGACAGAGTCTAAGATGGAGCACACGAATCCAAGTAACAGAGATATAAAGAGATTCCCCTATACCCCTCTGGCTCTCACATACACACGACGGATCACAGTAAAACGCTTGGCCTTGGACTTTAATGTGAGGGTGGTAGCTAGCCAGGCGGACCGTATAGATCCTACCACCAAGCGTGCTGGGTTTTGTTGAATCTTACAACACGCGTCTATTCCCAGCGTGCGGTGAGGAAGTTTAATATTCTAGCCCTTCCCCACACGGGACGATTCTGAGAAGTCACCTTTGCCCAGCAGTGGGACAGTAATGAGCTGACCACGTTCGTATGTTGCTGGTAGAGGAGAACGGGCAAGAAATAAGATGACTCGATCTTGTGATAAGAATAATCTTTTTGCCATTTTGATCAGCACGCTAGTGAAAATTAAAAGATAATTTGATTTTTTAGTAGGGCGGCTAAAGCAAGCAACAAAAATGCACTAATCCTACTTAGCCAAGCGCGGAAATGATGTTCCTAAGTTGAACCTAGTTTCAACCACATTTTGGCACTTAGCCTAGAACAGGGAACTTAGCACTAACTTAGAACCACTTAACTAGACAGCTTTTGGTAGGTTGAATATAACGTTTTTTAATTGTGAGTAATTATTTACCTGAAAAAAGCTTGGGTTTTGAATCTTTGAGTTTGAAGTAGGTAGTAGGGGAAGGTTAAATTAATTCCGAAAGATGCTATTCGGAAAAACTTAAGCTACTAAAATGGGGGCGGATTAAAAAGCCTCCAGGAGCGACGACGCTTAAGTACCCCTATGTGTGTAGACAAATGTCAATCGATGATCACTAGAGAATATATACGCCAATTAAATGTATGGAAATGACATAACAGATCGCTTGACCGGTCGAAAGCTTATGGTCCGGTCAAGTTAACCCAAATAAATAACTTTAAATAAAAGTAAAAACCGACTTCAAAACAAAAACTAAAAAGAGTAAAATAATTACCAAAATATAAAATTAACAGTTTCAGAAGTCGGTGGCTTTTATTTGTTTCAGTGTAGAATTGCACCGACTTCTGAAACTGTTAATTTTATATTTTGGTAATTATTTTACTCTTTTTAGTTTTTGTTTTGAAGTCGGTTTTTACTTTTATTTAAAGTTATTTATTATATACGTTTTAGTGCCATAAATTACACGGTTTAAGACTACAAATTTAAATGACACGATTGCGTAATCTTTCCTACAATTAAGTAGTTTTCTTTAAGAATTAATGTATAATTATCATGACGGCTCCTTACAAACACATACAAACTTCTTTGTTCTTGGCTAATGATTCTGTGATCACAGTTAAAACAGATTGAAAGTCCTTATCAAAACTTTTGCGTATGGGAACCACAAACGAAAACGTCATCTAAGTATATTTTTTTTTGTTTTTGTTTATTATCTCAAAAAGCGCTGAATCTATTTCGATAAAATTTATATGGGACCACCTCTGAAGTATGATCTACCAAACAAAAAAAGAATCATCAAAATCCATTCATAATTGGAGGAGATATCGCGTAACAAACATACAAAAAAAAAAAAAAAAAAAAAAAAAAAAAAAAAAAAAAAAAAAAAAAAAAAAAAAAAAACATTCAGACGAATTGAGAACCTCCTCCTTTTTGAAGTCGGTTAAAAATAGGGGTAGGTTAACAAAAATTCGCATAAAGCTGAAAATTGGTACGAATGTTCGGAACACCAGTATAAATGAAATGTAAAAAGTCCACATCAACCCGACACTTGCCAAAAAATAAATTCAATATTGCGTTTTTTAGCCAGAATTTTTAGAATTTTTGCACTTTGAAATGTCTACTTTGACCGGACTATTATGTCAATCCAGTACATCTCATTGTCGTATCTATTCTCTGGCGATCATCTATTGACTTTTGTCTGCACACACTGGACTGTCAGCCCCGCTACCAACCTCGCTGACTGGCTAATCTTTTCACCGCGGCATGATCAACTCCCAAATCCAAATAGCTCTTACCAATACGATAGAAGCAGAAGAAAGCCGCAATTACATTTTTTCAGCCCAAAACTAACACATAGATACAAAGTGGGTTTCCTTGAAACGGCACATTATTCTCAAACATAACAAATCGATGACCCAAATTCCGATTGCTGTCTTAACCAATTATAGGTCATCGGGCAATATTATATGTAAACTTCAAAGGTAAGCAAGTCGTGAGGAAATGACAACAGATTTACATAATCGTCGTAACAAGCCGACAGATTCACAGACATCATGACTATACAAAGAGACACTGATTTAAACAATTCGGCATAAACTAATAAGTTGTGGGTCAGTTGCTCTCAAAGTTTAGTGAGACTATTTGGGTATCTACTCTATAAAACATAGACTGTTGAAATCACTAACACAACGGCGCCAAGCAGTTTACTGAGTTCCGGTATGTGTGTGTGAGAGCCAGAGGAGTATAGGGCAGGGGTCGGCAACCTTTTGAGTCGGAAGAGTAAACAATTATAATTCACAAAATTTTAAAGTTATAAAGAGCCACAATTTTTTTTCTTGCCAACAATAAATACCTAGTACTTACATAAATAAAGTTTTTTGATAAAAAAACTAATCTATACATTCATAAGAAAAATATCTATTAGGTAGTGTTTTTTCACAACAAATTAGCTAATATAATAATACGCAAATATTGTATTATATTATACAGGGTGTTAACGAATTCGTGCAATTCCTTCAAACCACGTGATCTACTGATGACACAGATTAACTAGGGTTGTGATGAGAATGTGTGAATGAGAATTTTAGAAAATCAATTAAAAAAAATCAAAAAAAACTTGGTTTTCTATTTCTGAGTAATTTTAGAGTCTTGGGTTATCTGACTGCAAAGAACGATATCGCGTTAGTTGTGCCTGCCAGCCGTGTCGCCGTGCTTTCATTAATTTATGCGTGGCATCGAAATGTTCACACAAAATAAAACATTTTCTTTGCAAAAAAAAAAACTTATTTTTTTACTGAATCCTTATAAGGTGGTTTCGATACGATCGTTAACAAAGCCGTATGAAAAAATAATAATTTTATTTTTTTATTTTTAATCAAGCTAAATCCCGTGCGGGGCCTGTCTACATCAGTAGTAGATCATGTGGTTTTAAGGAATTACACGAATTCGTTAACAACCTGTATATTAATATAATATTTACGTATGGAACTAAAGAGCCGCAGCTTCATATCCAAAGAGCCGTAGCTTCATATACAAAGAGCCGCATGCGGCTCGCGAGCCGCAGGTTGCCGACCCCTGGTATAGGGGAATCCCTCTATATCTCTGTTAGTTGAATACGTGTGCTCCATCTTAGCCTGTCTGCGTTTACCATCAGGTGCGACGAAGATCAATCCCAACCATGTCATATAATAAAAGCAAAACACGTTAGATTTTAATGCTAAGTTAAGAATGAAAGAAAGATTTTTGCTCACATACAAAACTTTAACTAAGATACGTAACATAACATTATCAGCTCATAACCAGATGGTTATGAGCTGGGTTGCTGGACACGGGCCTCTTCTCAGAATAAGAAAGATTTAGGCTAGCCTGGGGGTCTACTCCCTAAGCACGAAGTCCGTGGTTTCGGCCTTAGTTACGAGCGTTTCCTACTCCCTATCACCTACGGACATACGATTATTTCGGTACCCGAACTAAGAATGAATGACAACACGATTTGACAGTTGTCCCTACTACCGATGTGTTTTTGCCAGTCCGAAAAGTTGAACTTGACACTTGTTTTGTTCACTCCTACGTTTCGGGCTACTTTCGGATGGGACGGAACTTCGTTGACGGACTTAGGGAGTAGGCCCCCTTAGTGCGGGTTGGCGGCCTACACACAACATCGGGAACTTTTTGGATGACGCCGCGCTTGATAGGTTTCGCTCTGAAGTGCAGAGTAGCCGTTTCATTACTCTCCAGTCGCAGGCAGCGGTGCAATCGCAAGTATACTGTGGTTCCAACGCGGTCCATTTTCGCTGACGAGGAGAGCGATGCGAGGTTACAAATGTAAGTACCCAGTGCAGTGAACAATTGAGGAGTGCTTTGGAGCAAAAACAGGGCACTAAACCGTGTGCGGGATAATCAAATTCCGTTCCTAACTAGGAAAATAATTATGTTGTAAATATAAAGGTGACATAAAATTTAATCAGCACTTAAGAATTCCGAAAATTTAAATATTGCAAACCTAAGTTTTCTCATAAAATTAAGGACATCCAACGGATTTGAAATTTAAGAGTAACAAGATAAGATTGAAAAATCCGTGGAAAAATCTTACAGAGAATTCTCCCAAAACACATTTTTCATTTCTTATTAGAACTTTTATAAATGGCAAAACAAATCTGAATGAAAACAAGTTTTCTAAGAAGTCAGCCGTTTAGAAAGTTATGAAAGCTCGCACAATTACAGGAACATTGAAAAATATTGTACAACGAGCAAGTTTTCAAAACAGAGGTACCTACTTGTTCATACAAATAAGGACTTTAAGTGAAGTCTATTGTTGGGACCGTTCCTTTCATGTAATTTCTAAGGGCCAGTGCACACACGATACTTTTAGAACAAGCGTTCGGCGATTTTACGGCTGCATCGCGTTTTGGCGACACTCTACGTCCGATCGCGGTATCAAAATTGCAATTGTATCGGGAACTGAGCCATGTTCCGCAGATGCCTCACTTAATCGCTGTGGCTGGTGTTCGTATCTGTGCTGGGTGATCTGTTCAGTTACAGTATCCAACGACCGAAAAACGATTAAATCGTCGATCGCCGACGCTTAATAAAATACCTATCGTGTCTGCGGTGGACCTAAACCGCCTATTGCGAGTGGAAAATGGTGCTATTTCAATACAGGGTGTTAACGAATTCGTGTAATTCCTTCAAACCAAGTGATCTACTGGTGACACAGATTAACCCTAAATGGGAATTTTTGAAAAGGAAGAAAAAAAATTTTTGAAAAAAAAAATTTGGTTTTCTATTTCTGATTCATTTTTGAGCCTTGAGTTATCTGACTGCAAAGAGCGATATCGCGTTAGTCGTGCCTGCCAGCCGTGTCGCCATGCTTTCATTAATTTATGCGTGGCATCGAAATGTTCACACAAATAAAATATTTTTTTTGCAAAAAAATAAAGTCTTATTTTTTTACTGAATCCTTATTAGATGGTTTAGATACGATCGCTAACAAAGCCGCATGAAAAAATAATAATTTTATTTTTTATTTTTAATCAAGCTAAATCCCGTGCGGGGGCTGTCTACACCAGTAGTAGATCATGTGGTTTTAAGGAATTACACGAATTCGTAAACACCCTGTATAGTAAGTCGGATTTAAAATTAGTATTATTTAGCAACATTATCAAATCACGGTTGCACTCATACAAATAAAATCAAATCTGCCTGTGAACATTTATCGAAACTGCGTAGTCGATTTTAGCAGAAAGTGTTTTCTGTAGATTTCAGCAGAAGGTGTTTTGACTGCCTCGTTGGTCTAGTGGTCGCAAGCGCAACTGCTGAGCGTGTGGTCCATGGTTCGATCCCCTGGTCAGACAGTGTTGTTGTTTTTTTCCGTGTGGAATTTCTCAGCAGCAGCCCGGAGTCTGGATTTGTGCCCAGTTGATGGCAACAGGCTCGCCCCCTATTACATGGGACTTAAACAAAACGGCGAAAGGCAACACTTCGGGAAGTACAGGTGTGATGTTATGTTATCTAATACTCACAGAAATAAAATTAAGTGGACATCTATCGAAACAGTGGTGTAGATCATGGCAGGAAGTGTTATGCTAAAAATTTTAGTGTGTTATTTCTTTTACATGTTTACCGCAGTATATTTGGACCACTAGCAAGTAACTTACAGTGAAACCGCTATTTCTTTTAAGGTACTCTTTCGTAATAAAAAAAGGTTTAAGTGCCACACTTCGCTGATTATTAGAATAATGCTAATCAGACCTTTATTTGACAGCGAACAAGTCGATGTAATTTTATGGCACAATTCTAGAAGCTGTATACTATAGTTACTGTGGATTTTTAACAGGAAAACGTATTTCCCAACCTGACCTAATTTCGAAGGTGACAAATAAAACATTCAAAGAAAAGAAACAATATTCTAAAAACACTTTTCAGGTTACATTAACCTGTTAGCATTTATTTACATCTCGAGTGTTTTTTTTCTTTTTCTTAAACAAAAACGCGTTGTAATCCAATATTCGTAACCGTAGGACGAAAGTATTTGAAAGCTGCTGTGTCATACCTTAGAGAAAGGTCTAGAAAATAGGGTACTTGTCGTGGTAGATATGTCCCTTTGCCCTGACAAGGGTCAAACTACTATTATGATTCCAGAAGTCGCTGTCGAATATTGGAATGGACCGATTTGCATTAACTCGGCTTCACGTGGCTAACCGGTTGACTTCCTGCGGTACGGGTTTGATGCCCTCGCGGAACCAATATTAGTATAGCCTACAGGGAAGCTAATGACGCCGCGTTTAGTGAAACATACTTCGTTTCATATACTTAATCATAATTGTAAGTAGACTGCACATCCAGTTGCAACTGTAAACTACAGGATGTAAACGAATGCGTGTAATTTTTTAAACCACATGATCTATTAATAGTATTGATTAACCCCGCATGGGATAGAAAATTTCAACGCCATGCGTAAATGAATGAAGGAATGGCGATACAGCTGACGAGCATGACTAGCGCAATATCGCTCCACGCAGTCAGTTAACTTGGGACGCTAAAATTACTCAGACATACCCTGGTTCATTTTTTTAAACTTGTTTTTGTTAATTCCGATAAAAACCTATGCTGGGTCAATCAGTGTCACGACTAGATCTCGCGGTTTGAAGGAATTACATAAATTCGTTTACACCCTTTATGCAACTGCCAAATGCAGCTTGAAGGCAATTAGAATGTAGTGAGTGCAACTGCGTGACAATAGCCGACTGGATGTGCAGCACACTTGCAGTTATGATTACGAATATGAAACGAAATATGTTTCACCAAACGCAGCATTATGAGCCATTCAGGTACCTAGTTGTTCCAAATCTGAGTGTTTGTGCATGTGAACATTTGTGTCCGATACTCGTAACGTACCTGCAGAAGAAAGACAAGGGAGGGGAAAAGATTAAAAAAAAAAAGAATTATTCGGTGGTTTTGCATAAATACAAGGTTAGTCGGAAAGGGGGTACTAATCTGCAGGCCACTTAAAGTATCACTGATGACGGTTTTGAAGCAAGTGTTAAAATTTCAAAATTTGATAATTTTTATTTCCATGTAAAATTATTTTTATTTTAGTTTTTTTTTAAACTCAACATCACTGCTTCGGTTGCGAATTCAGAAAATGGAGCTTCTAATTCGTGTCCCCAAATATGACCTAAAACGTAAACACAGTTGATCATAGCTGAGGATAGATAGATTTTAGCGTATTTTTATTATGTAATTTTTTATCAGCTATTTCTCTTAAACCATTGACTTTTGGGGAAAGTAGTAGAACAAAAGTTACTCATTATTATGAGTACTTTAACACCCTTTCAGATTAGTACCCCCTTTCCGACTAATCTTGTATAATGGTACATAATTTATTGTAATTGTATGTTAATGAAGCGTACATAGTTCGGACGTTAAAGGCTCGATGTGGTTAGTTTCACTAATGACTCACTCACTCACTCACTCACGAGTAGGTGTAACCACGGCGCCTAAAATAATTATTAATTTTTTACAGGCAATACTTTTTTGCATTTTTAATTGAAAACTGTTGTGAAATACCTATTCATTGGATCTGAGGTGCAGTAAACAAAAGAGTTATATACGGATATAGTTATATAACGGATATCAATTAGTAATTGTGAGCGTAATAACTTTTTATACGCATCTCTCGCTCAGACAAGTGATATAGCAAAAACTGGGCCAATCAACACACGCATAACTTTGTTTAAATACGAATGTAATTAGTTGCCTGTATACTTATTTCTTTGGTTGATTGTACCTACATCGCAGAAAGATAATACCTATAACAATTAAACCTTATGCGATCTAATAAATGTGCTGGATAATTCTAAGTGCGTTGATGATAATTTTTATTGAATTATCCTTTTTCACCGTAAGGTGAATCCTGACGTTTCTCTACAAAACGTTACCATACAAAGAACATCAAACTGTGACTTTTTTTACAGTCTGTAAAAAAATGGGTTGAAAAATGTTCACCTATTACGGTGAACGAAGTAGAAGGCAACGGCAAAGTTTTTTTTTTTCATTTACTTTTTTTTAACTTGATATCATATCTATAGATACCTACTATAGAAACTCAAATCATACGCAGGTGTGTATGATTTGAATTTAGATATTATTTAATTGATGTATTTATTTACTTAAAAATTTCTGTTTTTATTGATTTAGTACGAAAAACTTCAAATTAGTAGTATTTAATGATAGATAAATCTTAAAACAGTGCCATGAGATTCTACTCCTTTCACCTATTATACCCAATTTTTTTCGAGACGGTAAAATAAGTCATCCGGTATAGCTATTTTACGGTTTTGATGATGTCGTTTACGTTTTTTCGATAGCAGTCAATATACAGGCTACAATTTACGAAATGACGCTAAGTCAGGACTCATCTTTCGTTGAACAGAGAATAACAACCTTTTTACAGTATAAGCTTTCGAAATAACTCCCGTGTAAAGCAAAAAACAGTGCGGCAACATTTCTCCCATTTCGACTTAAGACATTTTAAAATCACTTTAATAGCCAGTACAAGGTGCAGCGCGACTCAAAAATAGGGCACTCCATTCATAAGGTTTCCAAAGAGTAATGCTACGAAGCTCGCTACAACTTTGATGAGTTTCAACTCGAAATACAGACCGCGGTACACCCTTTAATACAGTTATCATCAAAATTGCTTTGTAATTTGATATTGTAACTGTCAAGCCGTTTGCGGTTTCCCTAATTTGGGTTTTGAGTTACGACATTATTCCGCGTATTTATCTTTGCGCCTTTGGGGTTGAAGATTATTCTAGTGTCATGTGCTAAGTACCGGTGTAACTTAAAGTTATTTTACTTAAAGTTAAACAGCCGCTGCAGCTGTGAAGACCTTCAAATGGCGCAAATATAGCGACATCGTAGGAAACTATGACTTTGAGCCGTTTGGAGTGGAAACGCTCGGGTCATTGGGTCCGAGTGCATGTCTCCTTTTTAAGGAAATAAGAAGAAGACTGGTCGACACTTCACGTGACCAGAGGGCTGGCTTGTTTTTCGGCCAGAAGATTAGCGTTGCCATACAACGTGGCAACGCTGCCAGCCTTCCGGGCACGCTTCCAGTTGACAGCGATGCAGTGGAATATTTTGATGCACTCTTCTAGTTTATATTGGTAATTTAGTCTAGGATATAATTATTCTTTGTTTTCACTTTAGATTTAGTGCAAGTTTATATTCTATATTGTATTAATTTAGGTTAAAAAAACTTATTGTATTTGCAAAATAATTAAAGAGTATACATAAACTTATTATTATGTTTAAATAAGTGTTTGGTTCAAAGTTAATATCGTGTCTATTTCTGCCGCCAAGCAGGGTTGCTATGTCTCTCTCGCTTCCAGCCGTGGTTCTGTCCATGGTCGGGAGCGAGAGTGCGTGGGAAGCCGTCACCTCCTTTTGCGAGGTGGTGAGGGCGACCAAGGAGGGAGCGGAGAGGGAGAGAGAGGCGACGGCCACTCTCCCTTCCCGCGCCAGACGCACCGGGCGCCGCCGGAGGGCGCGCGACGATCTCCGGCCACCCTAGTGTGTGGCCTGCGGGCGACGGGTTAGGGGACCCGTCGCCCGACCAGTAACAGGCCCGAGAAGGCGGCGCGCATGTGTTCCGTGCGCGCCTCTCAGGAGGACGTGGGGCAAGGCCCCACAGAAGGTGAGGTCCGCCAGGGGATGGCGGACCGAGGCCTGCCGGGGTTGCGGTGCATGCAGCTGCGAATCCCGTGACCCCGGCCAAGGGTCAGGAGTAGGAACACCGTGGGTTTTTAGCCGGTAAGAGTCCGGCATAACCCTTCGCCTTCCCCAGGCGAAGGGTATCCATGAGGATTTTCCCACGAAAAAAAAAAAAAAAAAAAAAAAAATGGTTGCTATGTCTCGGTTTGATAAGTATGGGTGCCGATGAAATTACAGGCACATGAGAGTTTCGACCTTTGTCCCTAAAGGCCTCTACACACCAAAGCCGCTGGCCCGGCGGCTTTACCCGGCGGGTTATGCCGCCGGGCTTGTTTTGCGTCATGTTCGCTCGCTTAGTTCGCGTTAGTTGGCCGCAATAACCCGCCGGCATAACCCGCCGGGTAAAGCCGCCGGGCCGGCGGCTTAGGTGTGTAGAGGCCTTAAGGTTGGCAACGAATCCCCAATCCTTATTTTCCATCGGGTGGGCCATCGGCATGTCTGCCAACTATTTACATAAAAAAATCTACATTTTTTTTTTTTTTTCATGCACTTAAACATTATAGATAGAGGTCCCATTTGTTCATGTAACCTGCAGGACATTTTATTCACTAAGCACAGAATCAAACTCAACCTTCCGATATAGGGAGTAGCCTACACATTTCTGTAGAATAAGATATCATCAAAATTACTTTGTAATTTGATGTTGTATAGTGTCAAACCGTTTCGCGGCTCGCCTATGTTGGGTTTTGAGTTAAGACAGTATTCGGCGTATTTATCTTTGCGCCTTAGGAGTTGAAGATTATTCTAATAGTGCTAAGTACGTTTTGTCGGTATCGCCTGAAGTTAAATTTTGTTTTTTTGGTTTGACGTTTACTTATATCTAGAAGGCGAGGGTTATTTATTCTTGAGTTGTACAGGATTGTTTATTTTTGAGTTGTTATCTTATGTTCTCACCTGATATACAGTTTGTTTTCTACGCTGATAAACGTAAAAAAATATACAGGGTGTCCAGTAAATAGCACGACATACTGCAGGGGGTGATAGCTTGGGTCAATACCTACCAAAACAACACAATATATGTTCAGCAAAATCTTACGGATTTACAGTTTTACAAAATTTTCCGAAATATCGAAAAATCTCTACCTTGAAACAGATTTTTTAGCATCTCGTAATGAAAAATTTCTTTTCTAGTTTTTTTTTTACATCAAATTATTTGTGAATAGTTTACTTTACTCATTGATAAGTCTTTTTCTATCAAAAACAAGAATGTTTTCAAGTAATAGTATTTTATTTTAAATTTTCACAGAACGATTTTCTTTTAGCATAACTTTAAATTACAGTGGTGAAAAAAAAGTAAGATTTTGCTGAACATATTGTATTGTATTGGTAGGTATTGACCCAAGCTATCACCCCCTGCAGTATGTCGTGCTATTTACTGGACATCCTGTATATGAAGAACGCAGTTATTTATATTAGGTACATAATATAATTGTCACGACTGTATTTCTATAAGAGATAAGCAGAGGTGCAGGTATTGCCATACACTCACATTATTCAGTGTTTTTATTAAGTCCGATATAATAAAAGCTTGCCTATCACCATTCCACCAGGCACACCGGCACGTTAATTTCTAAAAAGTCTAAATGGTATATGATAGGTTCGCAAACAGGCCGACGACCCAACTAGACTGATGCTACACACAAATAAAACGGCCGCATTATTATTCGAATGTGTAATCCGAAAAATAGGGTATTAATTTTGAATGTACTGAATTTGACATATTATTGTCAAATGGCCTTTGCAAGTACCACCACCAAGTCGCGTTACTTGCGTGTTTTAATTAAATATCGTAGAGCACAAGCCCTTGGTTGTAGAGGTCAAATATGATAACACGGCACGTCCCTCCATTCACACTGCAAGTAAAAATGTGTGAGAAAGAATATCTTCAACGCGTCATTCGTTCAAAGCGCACGTGTGCCATTCATACAAACCTCCAAACGGTACCATACTGTTAATTAGCGACGACAAATCTGTCGAGCGACTGATCTGTGTTTTTGTTTAAGTTTGGTCTATAGTTGCAGAATGCACACATCTACGTTGAACAGATGATGCGTTGTAAAAGAGATGTTTCAGAAATGTATGGAGCCTGGGCTAGCACCATGTACACTATATGTCAGTAAAGCTATACAATAAAGTAACCATTTTTTAATGTTAATTTTCTATAATTTTACTTCGTTTAATTGTACATTCAAGTTATCTTGGTCAAGGAGAGCAACACAACACATGAAAATATGGCGGATCGAAATTATGTGAAATGTCATTTTGACAACTGTTGACATGTCAATGACCCCATAGTGTTTATTTCTTATGTACTTACATAACGTATGTACGTTGTTTATAGACGAAAATACTTGGATTACGTTAGAATTATAATAAAATAGAACTACAGGTGTTGTACACGAAACCTAGGACTGTCAAAGTTGTCAAACTCATGTCAATGTGAAACACAACTGTCATAGCTACCAGAAAAAAAGGGTTAACAGATTAAAAAACGTCTCCAAATAATAATTCCAGTACAAGAGTACTTTTCTTCAAATTAATTTATTTGTATTTTTATGGAAGTCCTCAATTTTTTTCCTATTTTTCTATACAGGGTGTTAACGAATTCGTGTAAATCCTTCAAACCACGTGATCTACTAGTGACACTAATTGACTCAGCATAAGTTTCTTTCGAATCAACAAAAAAAAATTTTCAAAAAATTAACCATGGTATTCTGTATCTGAGTAATTTTAGCGTCCCAAGTTAACTGATTGCGTGGAGCAATATCGTGCTACTCGTGCCCGTCACCTGTGTCGCTTTGCCTCCATTCATTTATGCATGGCATTGAAATTTTCTATCAAGTAAAAAAATATCAGTGGAAAAAAAGTTTCTTTTTATTTTTAATCAATCTAAATCCCGTGCGGGGTTAAGCTATACCATTAATTATGTCATGTGGTTTGAAGGAATTACACGAATTCGTTAACACCCTGTATACTGTACATAGTGGTGGCCCAAAATCAAACATCTCATTTCTTTCTTACACATTTTTACTTTCAGTGTCAGTGGTGGGGCGTGCCATGCCATAGTACTTAGTTGATCTCAAACCCCCTTATTACAAAAGATGGTCTAAGAAAAACCTAGGTTTTAAAATAGCCCCGTCTCTTTTTGTTATATGACATAAGAAAGTGATGGATATATTTTAAAACTGGGTTTACCTTAGCCTTGGTTTAAACCATCTTTTGTAATAAGGCCCTAAGGGTCCGTCTATAAAATTCATCCGATCTGGAGAATGGAGATCGATCCTAGTTCAATCTCTATTCTCTGTTTGTGTTCCGTTTATTGATACCTACTTGTTGAAATCTCATCAACGTCACAACTAATCGTTGAAATACGACGAACGTCACAGCTTGTTGAAATATCATCGGCGTATATACCTGAAACAAGAGAATACACGTGTAAGTAAGATCGATAGGGATTACCGCCAATTATAGCAACGAAATGTAATAGTAGATAGCAGTTTTATATTACCCTGTAAGATAGATTGTACACTATTTTCATTTCCCTCTGATGTTATTTTATTGATTGAATCTCGATTATTTAGAGTATTCTGCCGTTTTTATTATCCAATTGAGGTAAATTCACTATCAAGATTTCCAGGAAAAATGTTTTATTTAGATTTAAGCGATCTTACTCGGATCAGTAAGTATGAAAGAGAAAAAACGGTTCAACACAAAATGCTTATTAAATCTTTAAATACAACAATACTACGCCATAAGTTCGGATTCATATTTGGTTCTCCTAATTTAATCGGCATTCCCCTTTACACAGAATTTGGAACCTAATATCGTCTTAGTTCGTATCATATACAATATTAACGCCACAGGTGCTAACGTAATCAAAGAGCAGGGGTTCTCACTACAAATAATTTCAATATTATTAGGTTCCCAATTCGCTGCGGTTGTAATAATGACAAAATGTTGTGGAGACGTGACATTTTGGGGTGACGAACGCTTATATTACGATGTCTCTGATATAATATGTTTCAAGATTATGCCCCTTTTGCACGAATAAAATTGTAAGCGGAAAGGCATTGTCATTTGGTTTCCGAGTTAAGCCGTTTTTCCACGGCTCACGACAGGATACGAGAAACTGTGGTGACGACTCCGAACGCCATATTTATTTCTTTGAACTGTTTACTCACGAAACGATACAACATTACTAGTGCCGTGTCGTCAACCTTTTGGGGGATACAGGCCTGATGTTATGTTACATTAAGGAGTTATCACTTTCCTTTATAGGTCTAAAAGCTGGGATAAAATTATATGATACTAGCTGTACCCGGCATGCGTTGCAATGCGCTTTTTCCTACTTACTACCTACCTACTACCTACCTTCAGAAACAAAATCAAAATTGTAACAAAAAGTTAAAACCATTTTCATGCATGCGGTAAACAAATAAAGAATATGGACATACTGAGATAATTTAGTTTTTTTTTAAATATCAACATTTTCTTTCATAAAGGACCTTCACCAGACAATTAAGAAAATAAAAAAAAATAGCGAAATCGGTCCAGCCGCTCACGCGTGATGCCGTGACCAAGGGAAATAGGGATTCATTTTTATATACATAGATAATTGGAAGAAAACAGATACTTTATCAAACAGAAGCTTCATAATAGATCAAAGTTTATATTTACTGACAATCTTTACAAAATATGGAACAAAATAAAGCATCAATCTAATTATAGATCATTAAAAACCATTTTGTTTCTAACGACCCTTAATAAGTTTCAATATTTAATTATCTAGTTCAATCAAATCACCCCGAGATCAGCTAAACATTTTGTGTAAAACAAATTTCCGGGTCCGCGGAGGGTTAACAACGCCGGTAATAAATGATTTTCAATTATTTCCCTAGATTAATTTATTAGAAAACATTAAGGAAATGTTTTGCCCGTTTTAGGTGTAATCTGTGCGGGAGGAAGGGTTAAAGGGTGATTCAATGTAATAATAACGCGGTCTTGTTAGCTTGCCGCGGACTTAAGCCACGTATTCATTAGTAAACCATATTTCGGAATGGTTTCGATGGCAACTCTTTCGACAGTGGTTTTTAATGCATTAGAATCGCGAGAATTTTGTTTGTGACAGTGTTTGTTAACAACGTTAACAAATAAATACATTACAAACACTCAAACACATTTTTCGATAGCACCAGTTTTTACAAAATACAATACAATACCTAGTCTTTATTTTACACAAAACAAACAAGAAACATAAATATAAATAAAATAGAGATGTTCAATGGCCGGTCTTATCACCTAGGCGATTTCTTCCAGACAACCTTTGGATGGACATGATTTGCAAGAAAAAAAACAAGTGAGGGGTAGTTCTCGGTGTAACAATAAATAAAGAGACATTAAATTAAGTACTTTAAATAAACCTAAAAACACAAATAAATAAATATTATCTACAATAAACATATCTTATATGAAGTATACAGGGTATAAACGAATTCGTGTATTTCCTTCAAACCGCGTGATCTACTGGTGACAAAGATTAACCCCAAATGAGTAATTTAGAAAACCAACCAAAAAAAAAATTTCAAAATCAAATCTTGGTTTTCTATTTCGGAGTCATTTTAGAGCCCCGTGTTAACTGACTGCAAAGTGCAATATTGCGTTAGCCGTGGCCACCAGCCGTGTCGCCGTGCTTTCATGCATTCATGCGTGGCATCGAATTATACAGTAATAAAAAAAAAAACGAAAAAATGTTTCCTTTTTTTACTGAATCCTTAATAGGTCATTTAGATACGTACAATTACAGCTGACGCATAAAAAAAAATGAATTTTATTTTTTGGGCCGATTTTTCAATCGTCAGATAAATTTTATCCAAGGAATAAATATGATGGTTTGACATATTTTCTATACGAAAGTTGTCAAAACGTCAAACTTATTCCCCAGATAAAAGATATCTGACGATTGAAAAATTAGCCCTTAATCAAGCTAATTCCCGTGCGGGACCCATCTACACCAGTAGTAGATCATGTGGTTTTAAGGAATTATAAAGGAGTATAATATATACCTAAATATACAGGCAGGATATAGCTTGAACTATCCACCATTATTATATCTGGTACCACCTGGATTCTGTGCAAATAAATCTTTCTTTCTTTCTTTCATAATCACCACAGATGGCGGTGATAGCAGTGATAGATTTTGGCATTAGCGCATAATTGCGTTTTTTTAATGGGGCAAAATTTGTTCCAAATGACGCGATTTTATCAAAACCATCGCAAAACTTGGAACTACGACTAAACCAGTCGATGTAACATTAATCTCTAATATTATCATCAATCATCATGCATAGCGTTTAGTGCATAAAAAAGCTTTTAGCGGTAACAAAGATGGACACGAAGTTGATATAAATATCTAATGGTCAAGTCAGTTCAACACCATTTTAGGGGAGTATTCTTCATTAAAAGTAACGAATTGATTCTAATGTTGAGAATATGACTGGCAAGAAAGGGTTAAGTATAATGAAAATATAATAAATTCAATGTGAAAAACAAATTGGTTCCACTGTAAAAAAACCACGTTCCTTTAATAGTAGTTTAATATTTTAGAATTTCATAAATATTCTTTAGGAGTTAATTGTGTCAAAATGTTTATACTTAATACAATTCTTAAAAGAATTCATTATTAACCGACTTCAAAAAGGAGGAGGTTCTCAATTCGGATGTTTATATATTTTTTTTTTTTTTATGTTTGTTCGTGCATAACTCCGTCATTTAGAAACGGATTTGCAAATTTCTTTTTTTGTTTTAAAGAGTATGTTCCCGAGGTGGTCTCATTTAAATTTGGCGAAGATCTGATGAAGACCCGAGATTGACAATGGAACTCTTCAATGGATAACAGTTAATTACCCGGGATTGCTGTAATTGCATGTTTGTGTATTGTTTATGCCACTTAAAATAGAAAAATAAAACAACTTAAAAAAAAGTAAATACCGACTTCAAAAAAAACTAAAAAGTGTAAAATAATTACCGTATTATAAAACTAACCGTTTCAGAAGTCGGTGCCTTCGATTTAGTTCAGTGTAAAATTGTACCGAGAAATTTTGTTTTAGTCGAATTCTTATTTGGTTGTTGTTTAATTTGCCAAATAAGTATTCGCAAAATATATTTTTTACACAGCGGAATGTAATGTTAATCCGACTCAGCGCACCCCGACTACACATGGTGAGACTCTGTCCTACCCCTATAGATTTAAAAGCGTGGAGCCAGAAGCTCGAAGGGTGACAAAGTGAGTCTTCTGGCAGAGCAAACCCAGAAACACTTGCATGCTTGCTTGCATGATGGGAAAATGAGCCATCTAACAAGTGTAAAGTGGCCAATAATACAGTTGACTAATGAAACAGTGGCCAGCAGACAAATCGGCGTAACAAAAAGTTACAAAATATAATTAAGGACTTTAATCGCAGGATGCTGTTGGCATCTTCTGTGATCTTTCCAAGGCTTTTGATTGCGTGGATCATAAAACGCTCATTTGTAAGTTAAGTCACTACGGGATTCGTGGACGTCCTCTGGAACTGGTGTTATCCTATCTTTCCAAAAGACAACAAAAAGTAGGCATATCTGGCATAACATCTTCAGGGTCTCTTGTAAAAATGGGCGTGCCACAGGGCTCGATTCTGGGCCCTTTTCTATTCCTTGCTTATATTAATGATCTTCCTTACATGATGTCGGCACTATCTGACATTATTTTGTTCGCGGACGACACTTCCCTTATTTTTAAAATCAATAGGAAAGACATAGATCTTTTAAATGTAAATAGTAGTTTATCCGCTCTATCGAAATGGTTTGCTGCAAATAAACTTTTATTAAATGCGACCAAAACGAAATGTCTGAAGTTCTCATTGCCAAACGTTCCCCATGTAGGAGTAAACATAACGATTGACGGCAGTAAACTGGATATAGTAGATCAAACTGTATTTTTAGGCATAACAATAGATTCCAAATTACAGTGGGGAGCTCATATAACTGCCCTTTCTAGTAGGTTAAGTTCTGCTGCTTTTGCAGTCAGAAGAATTAGACAGCTAACTGACATACCTACTGCCCGACTTGTTTATTTTGCGTACTTCCACAGCATTATGTCTTATGGTATTCTGCTGTGGGGGGCAGCGGCCGATCGCGACTCGATATTTATATTACAGAAGAGGGCAATCCGCGCGATCTATAATATGGGCCCTCGGGAGTCCCTTAGAGATTTCTTTAAAGAGATTAATATTCTGACGATGCCTTCCCTTTACATTTTTGAAAACATTATGTTTGTACGTAAAAATCTGCCAATGTATAGTGTAAAAAGCGACGTTCATAATATAAATACTAGGAACAAACACAAATTAGTAGTCCCTAAATTTAGATTATCCAAAACGAATAAGTCATTCCGAGGAAACTGTGTTCGATTTTATAACAAGCTTCCCAAATCAATTACGGATCTCACTGAAGGCAAATTTAAATCTCACGTTAAATCAGTTCTCATTAAAAAGGCATACTATAAGATAAACGACTATGTTGACGATAGGGACGTGTGGCGCTAGTTCTTTTCTGCACATGTGGCTTCCCTGGTAACCAATAGTTTTTAGATGTAGGTTTATGTATGTATCTATATTAGTTAGATACGATTATGATTTAACCCAATTCATACAGAATTGATTTATATACTTTATTTTTAATTTGTTTTTACCTGTACTTGCATAATTTTATTATTGTAAAAAATATGATGATTTTTGTTGTATAGAGTCAATTAATTTATTCACTTGACAGACATATCTGTGTTGCTGGGGAGTTTGTTGCGCCGTTTCTTCTTCACAGCAAAAACACTAGGAAGCGGTGAAGGGAGGGCTTTTTGTGGGATGTCTATAATATTGTAAAACTAACGTTCAAAAAGAACTAAGTAATTCTAGTCTATTTTGAATAAATGAGTTTTGAGTTTGAGTTTGAAATCATTCGGCGTTTTAATTATTCGGCGAAATGAAAAGTGGCGAAAGGTTTTCGGCCAGATAAGAATCGGCTGAAAATATTTCGGTATTCCAACAGAGAACCAACTTTAAGAGCACAAACACAGTCATAAACTCATTTAATTCCGAATCAAATTAATGAGATCACTGTATTGGAGATTAGTGATTTGTCGAAAAACGGTTTATCAAGTTTTAACAGCAGCGAAGTAGAATAATTAATTCACGGCTGAACTACAGCGCGTGAAATTTGTTTCAAGCTACGTTGGATTTTATGAAACGAATCCTGTCATCTTATGGCGTTCAGATGTAATATAAAATTTAAGGTGAGATCAACACGCTCCGATTGTTTCTCTATTGCTTTCTTGCTTGAGTTTTGAAATTTTATTGGACAACTTTTTTTTTGACTTCCGGCACCTCTATAATACTTATTGGGAGTATCCTTGTTTTCCATCTATCTCGCCAAATAACTCAATATCAAATAAATTATAATTTAATAAAGTCTGAAATATCCTTTCTTTGTTTTATTTTTTGTACTTCTTTTTGGTGCTGTTGTCTTTGACCCAAAGGTTGACTGGTAGAGAATGCCTTATGGCATAAGTCCACCTTATGTACCACCATTAAGCATTAAAGTGTTAAATAAATAAATATCACAATATTAGGGTGCATTGAAAGAGCCTCCACGAGTACGTCTAAAGCTACGTCCACATTTGTAGTATTTTGGCATATCGTATCTCCGTCGCGTGGCACTGACGTGTATCATGATCGCTGGTTAAGGTACGTCCACATTTGTATGTGTGTTTGTCCTAACCAGCGATCATGATACACGTCGGTGCCACGCGACGGAGATACGATACGCCAAAATGCTACAAATGTGGACGTAGCTCAACGCACCCTTGGCAGTATACCCTTTTTTTTTTCTTCTGGTTAAATCTTCTTGTATACCTTCCGCCCGGGGAAGGCGAAGTATTATGACGGACTTTTACCGGATATAAACTCACGGTGTTCCGTCTCCTGACCTGTCGCCGGATCGCGGGATTTGCGGTCCTCACTTTCTCGTCACCTCATTTTCTGTGGGGCGTCGCTGCGTCGCACGAAGTCCCTTGTTACTGGTCGGGTGACGGGTGCTGTCAACCTCCTACGAACCTTGCTGACTAGCTAATCTTTTCACTACAGTATGAGCTATCATTGTATAGCTAATGCGCACACGAGAGAAGACGACACAATAACTACTATTTTTCTACAATAGAATAGAATATAATTTATTCCATGAATAGGTCCTTACTTCGTTCGTCATATTGAAACAACCGAGCTACCTACTTATACATTGATGACAACTTATCAGTAAAATAAAAATGAAGGGCTAGATTCTAAGCTCCTTACAACCCACTATGTCCCCATCTAAAAAGAAGCCACCTGAACTATTCCCACTACTCTCATGAAACGCGAGTACGTAGCATGCAACCTAGACACTGATAATCTCATACTGCAAAATCCTGATTTCCCTAAGGGAGGCTGAACCGTTCGTCTAAGCACAGCGAATCCTAGCAATATCTTAGGAATACACTATTTTCTTTACGAACTATTTTCTTGTGGTCTGTGCTATGAGCACAGAATAATAAGTACTACATACAGAAACCACAGTATTAACTATTGCCTCAAATACCTACCAAAAATTGTACATGCGAAATTTAACTTTAATGTTAGGCAAGAGAGTTACCATTCCGCTGTGCGTTCGCGCTCGTTTCAGTTCGGTCACTCACAAACAGTCGGTTCGGTTTTCTTTTGTGTTTCACTGCGGAGGCGCAGCGGCGCATAGGCATGTTTTCATATCTAAACCACAGTATTAATGTATAATATTGTGCCTAAACACAGGCCTGCTATAAGCTACATTTTTTATTACTACATGACAATTATGATGGCACGCTTTCTTTGCAATGGATCGCGAGTTCGATTTTCGTTTTGGCCAAACATTTAAAGGTAGGTACAGTGTTTGATCCGAGTCCGTGTGTTTGTGCCTGTAAGTTTGGTTACTGTAAACGCACCAATTATACAGGAGAAATATCAACGAGTGCAACGTTAATTAAAAATAAATTATTTGTACAGCAGCATTGACTACTCAAAAAATATAGTCTGTACATATTTCTGCAGAAAAAACATGTTTTTGCATCTAAAAGCTTCGAGTAGATAACTACCGCTCAAAATCCGTGTCTTCATACGAATTGTTAGAAACAAAATATTTGTAACTAAATTCGAACAGTAATTGGATCGAAATCACTCGAAGTCTATAACGGTAACGAATTCGGTTCCTGACTGCCTCGTTAGTCTAGTTGAATTTCTAAGTAGCAGCCCGAAGCCAGGATTTGTGCCCGGTTGATGGCAATAGGCTCGCCCTCTATGACATGGGATTTGAACATAACGACGATATGAGGGTGTACTCCTCTGCCTATCTCTTCGGCGAATACAGGCGTGATGTTATGTATGTTATGTTATATAAATATGTTATGAATTCCGCCAATACTTTGGTCAAAGGATTAGCATTGCCATACAACGTGGCAATGCTGCCAGCCTTCTGGGCACGTTACCAGTCGACAGCGATGCGGAGGCATATTTTGATGCATTATTTTAGTTTATAAGTAGTTTTATTAGGATAAATTTTTTTACTTTAATTACAAATCAAAGTATATACAATACTTTTATTTGTAATTATTTAAATATTGTAAGATTTAATAAAATTTATTTTGAAATCAGTTCCTAATTAAAAGTTGTAAATAAAATGCGTTCTAGGATCCTAGAACCAGTATAGTAGTAGTAGTACCTAGGATAGTAGTGGAAATTTTTGAACCTTAGAACCAAGAACACACGTGAGAATTTTCCAGTAGTAGGTATTACCATACACACATTTTTATTTTGAAGTCCCCGATCCCTACTAATATTATAAATGTGAAAGTAACTCTGTCTGTCTGTGACGCTTTTACGCCTAAACCCCTGAACCGATTTTGATAAAACTTGGTACAGCGATAGTCTGGAACCTGCAGAAGGACATTAGCTACGTTTATCCCGAAAAATACGGAATATGCGGTAAACGACTGTTATCAATAGTAAGTTAGCAGTCATTAATTTAATTGATTTATATAATTAAGATTGATTTTAATATTAAAAGTATTATTTTGACTAATGTAGTAGTAGTACCGACTGCGCTCGGGGACGGCACGACTAACCAATCAGAGCGTATTGTTTCGGAATGTAGGTATAATGGTGGGGAATACGTCACTTGGTTGTCGGGCCAATCCTTAGAGGGCAGTCGTGTGTGAGACGTCGAGATACGAGGACAAAACCTCTCGTTGTGTATTAATTAGCAAAGTGTGAATCGCTTAAATTAAGAAGTGTGGTTTTGTGTTTGGAAAATATACAATACGTAAGTACATTTGTTATTATTTCTACTCCCTATCCTTAAAAAGTTAAGAACCCGAATATCAGAATTCAAACAACGACTAGATTCTATAATAGAGTCTAACATCTCAGAAGTGGGATAGTGATTCCTAAATTGGCCAATTTATATTTTTTTCTTTTTTGTACACTTAATAAATATCTTACTGCGAGCATAAGGAGTCGTTATTATTTTTCTGTAAACACTAAATGAATAAACAAAATTAAAATAACGACATCATTTCTTATTGCTATAAAACAATATCTGGGTTCTTGACTATTGAAGGTCGATTTAAATTCTTATTCATACAACTGAGTCTTAATCTCTCAATCACCGTAACGGGAGAACGAATCTCGGTGCTTTTCGCTACGTAAGTTATTTATTCAACTATTATTAAATTGCTACGTAGCTATACTATTGTTTACCCAAACTACTATATGTATTTCAATCGTATTATTATTGTTGCTTATCCACGTAAGGATTAGTTAAAAGTTAGTTAGTTGCTTCAATACAGTTTGCTAAAATAATTTCTCAAACTTTTCTATAAGTAAAGTGTCTTTAATACTGTTTATGTTTATCCGCAATAATGTTTTTCTTTCCTTATTTCTTGTTTTAAAGATCGTATTCTTTGGGATATAATTTACATTCCAGACGTGTTCCATGGAGAGAACGAGACAAACGAGAACGTGTTGTCTACACCCCGACAGATCCTACGGGGTCACCCGCTACCAGCCGACGATCACGCAGTCCTGCGAGGCGTCGAGCTTGCAGCCGGAATGTAAGCTGTTCGCGGAGCCGCTCGAACCGCCAATCAAGAGGCCGCTTGAGTCGCTGCTCTCCTAGTCAACCGGTGCATCATCGAAGGCGGGAACGTCGCCGCTCGCGCAGTCGGGTGAGCCGACGACCGCACAGCCCGGAAACCAGCCACCGCCGGAGTGATCGTGGGAGCGACCGCTCGCGCAGCCCTTGCTGTCGTGCGAGTCATCTCTCACGCAGGTGTGTGGGTCGCCACTCGCGCAGTCGCGCAAGTCATCGCTCGTCAAGCCATGCAAGCCACCGTTCGCGTAGCCGTGCGAGCTACCGCTCGCCCGACCGTGCAAGCCTCTGTTCGCGGGGCCTAGCAACGCAGCAAAAAGCCGAAGCGGTGAGTGACGTGCAGCAGACTACTTGCTGCCCCTATAGCTCCACTGCCGCCGAAAACAAGACCACTGGTGAGTCGACTTCTCTTCTTACTGATCTTGTTACTGTTTTAAAATCGATGTCTAATAATAGTCTAGGAAAGCTAGGTTCTCTTAATAACACTATCCCTGAGTTCGACCCAAGCAAGCGGGAGCAGACCATGGCTATGTGGCTCCATAAAGTCAATGAGTGCACAACTATTTATGGATGGTCAGAAAAACAAATAATCCATTTTGCACTACCAACATTAAAGGGTGTAGCCCAAAGGTGGTACGAGGGTCTTCCGTCTGTCCTGTTTACTTGGGCTGAATGGCAGGAAAAACTGTTAGCCTCTTTCCCATCGGAAGAGAACTACGGCCAAATGTTGAGCGATATGTTGGCCAAGCGCGCTAGGTTCACGGACTCTCTAGAAGAGTATTATTATGACAAACTGGCATTGATCAATAGGTGTGGTATATCTGGGAAACGTGCAGTCGAATGCATTTTACATGGCATCGACGACCGGTCGGTTAGATTAGGTGCCGAAGCAGCTCAGTTTGATGATCCTAACAAACTTCTATCGTATTTACGTAATGCTCGAAATATAAAGCTAACCAACGAGCGTAAATTAATCAAAGGTCAACCACAAAGAAACCAACATAGCTCTAACTCTAGGCCCACACGTTGTTCTAATTGCAAAAAGGATGGACATGTTACATCGCAGTGCACTCAACCCATTAAGAAGTGTAGTCGATGTAATAGGATAGGTCATGAAGTAGAACAGTGCTATGCCAAACTGCCAACAACTGACGAGAAAAATGTGATGCGAGTAGAGGACAGGGGTGATGTAGGCTTGGTTGACTCTTCACAAATAACCACTCCGGTGTCAGAATCAAATAAAAAATATTTCAAGACCGCTACCGTCAACGGTTTTTCCATCAATGCGTTTATAGATTTTGGGAGTGAATGCTCAATGATTAGGCTGTCGGCGTTTCAAAATGTAGGTTCGAAGTTTAGTGTCGATAATCTTCCAGTTCTGCGAGGTTTCGGCAATTCGGTTGTTTCTTGCATCGGTAAACAACGAGTTCAAATCATTATAGATACGGTAGAAGCTGATCTTGAATTGCTGATAGTCGCGGATGATGCCATGCATGTGCCTCTCTTAATAGGACAAACGTTCACGGAGCAGCCACACATAGTCATACGGAAAACTTGTGACACCTTGGAAATATCTGAACTTGAGCACCAAGATATTATTTCTAACAGCAAAATAACTTTGTTTTGCAAAGATTCTTTTCAAATTGTGGGCCATGCTGTCGTGGATGTTTACACAGATCCACAGCACAGTGGCGATATTTTTGTCGATGGGAGTATTCGTCTTCAGAGGGGTGTTCGTTACTCGATAGTAGCTGGATTGTATCAAATAGGACAAAGTGGAACAGGACAGATAGTTATTAGTAATACTTCATCGACACCGTTAGAGCTTCCAAAAGATTTTCTGATAGCTCGTGGACGTATAGCTCGGGAGGAGTCTAGTGTGCAAGTGCTAAACGTCTCTTCAAGTGCCAGTAATGACCTTAAGTCTATTACCGAAGCTGATTTAAATCTAGAAGATGGACTTTCTTCTGAGCTCAAAATTCAGCTGCTTAATCTGCTGAATAGATATCGGTCCTGTTTTGCGTTCAACCTATCGGAATTGGGAAACACCACCGCTGGGGATATGGCTATAGTCCTTCAAGACAATGAACCGGTCGTTTATAGGCCTTATCGTTTATCGATTAGCGAAAAGGAGAAGGTTAGGGAAATGGTTTCTGAATTATTGGAAAACGACATAATTAAACCATCAACGTCGTCTTATGCCAGTCCTATTGTAGTGGTTAGGAAGAAATCAGGCGAACTTCGTTTGTGTATTGATTACCGTGCTCTTAATAAAAAAACGGTCCGTGAAAACTATCCCATGCCGTTGATTGATGATCAGCTGGATGTTCTCTCTGGTAATCAATATTATACTACTCTGGACCTCGCGTCGGGTTATTATCAGATACCAATCCGGAAAGCAGATCAACACAAAACTGGTTTCGTGACGCCGGATGGTCATTATGAATTCACTCGAATGCCATTCGGTCTCGCAAATGCACCGGCTACGTTTCAGCGGATCATGAATCAAGTTCTTGGGTCTTTACGACACAAGGAAGCTCTGGCTTATTTAGATGATGTGATCATTCCTTCAAAAGATATAAATGAAGGAATGTCTAGATTAGAGTCAGTGTTGAGCCTATTCTTCAATGCAGGTCTCACTTTAAAGCTTCCCAAGTGTTTTTTTTTTTGGTAGCTCAGTCGAATACTTGGGCTTTGAAATTTCAGCCAATGGCATTCGCCCTGGTGAGAGGAAGGTAGAGGCTGTGAAACGCTTCCCGACTCCTCAGAGCCAACATAATGTTCGCCAGTTTCTTGGACTGTCTAGCTTTTTCCGTAGATTTGTCCCAAATTTCTCCGTTATTGCTAAGCCTCTCACGCAGCTCTTGAAGAAGGACGCTAAATGGTCATGGGGTGCAGATCAGGAAACTGCATTCCGTCGTCTGCAAAAAGAGCTCGTACAACGTCCCACATTAGCCTTGTACAATCCGAAGGCAGACACCCAACTTCACACAGACGCTTGTAAGATCGGAGTAGCAGGTATCTTGTTGCAGAAAGATAAATACGGTATACTTAGGCCAATCGCTTACTTTAGCAGACAGACAACACCTGAGGAACAAAATTATTCTTCATATGACTTAGAGACGCTTGCCGTAGTATCTTCCTTACAGAAGTTCCGCGTTTATTTAGTGGGTGTCCCTTTTAAAATCATTACTGATTGCAACTCACTACGTGCAACTTTTCAAAAGAGAGACATGATTCCACGAGTTGCTAGATGGTGGGAGCAGATGCAAGAATTTAATTTCAGCATCGAATATAGGGCTGGTCATCGCATGGCTCATGTCGATGCACTCAGCCGGAATCCTATGCAGCAGGCTCATGACGTTATGGTTGTTAGTGATGTCGATTGGTTAACTACAGTTCAAAGCGCAGACGGTGAGATTCAAAGGATAGTTGGCATCCTCAAAGACCCTCAGTTTGATGACATTGTTGACATTAAGGCCAATTATAAGTTGAAGAACGACAGGCTCTATAGGGTAACTAGTGATGGTGACAGGTGGGTCGTGCCGAAGGGAGTTCGATGGCAGATCGTAAAACAAAATCACGATGACATCGGTCACTTTGCACTTGACAAGACCCTGGAACGAATAAAAGCGACGTATTGGTTCGCAAAAATGCGTAACTTTGTAAAGAAATATATCGGTTCTTGCCTAGAGTGCGCTTATTCAAAGTCTTCTGGAGGAAAGAAGCCTGGTACTTTACACCCAATACCAAAAGTTGATATTCCCTTCGACACTATCCACGCAGATCATGTTGGCCCATTTGTACGCAGTGCGAGAGGAAATATGTACATTCTAGCGTTGATTGATGCGTTTACTCGGTATATTTATTTAAAACCCGTAAGAAACACAAAAACTTCCACCTCTATTAAAGTTTTCCGTGAGTATTTTGGTCTGTTTGGTGTTTCGAGAAGGGTTATAATGGATCGAGGAACCTCGTTTACTAGCGAGAGCTTTAAGAAATTCGTTAATGAAAGGAACATTAAACATGTGTTGAATGCTGTGTCTACCCCAAGAGCCAACGGACAGGTAGAGCGCTATAACAGAACTCTTGTTGAGGCTCTGACTGCAAAGTGTGTTGGCTCTCCTGAGAATAAATGGGATGAGCATCTACCTGAAGTACAGTGGGGCATGAACAACACATTTAACAAGGGTATAAATAGAACGCCGTCAGAGGCTTTATTCGGTATTAGACCATCAGGTTACTTGAACCTGATGGTCTAATACCTGTAAACCCCTAATTGACTGTAAAATTGTGTCTGAGCTATCAGATGACTTATCTGGTTCTTCTAACAGTCAGGACCTGTCACAAATTAGGGAAGAAATAAATTCTCATGTTAATTCCTATCAAGAGTCACAAAAGAAAGCTTATGACTCAAAGCACTGTCAAGCTCCAAAATATAAAGTAGGTGACCTTGTGAGAGTTGAGCGCCAAGTTCCGGCCACAGGAAATAGCAAAAAACTCATCCCCAAATTTCAGGGACCATATAGGATCACTAAAGTATATGACTTTGATAGGTATCAAATTGAGGATACTCCTCTCACACGGAAGTCTAATCGGCCTTATTCATCAGTAGTCGCTAGTGACAAAATTAAGGCTTGGTTAAACTTTAATAGGCCGCATGACGAGTCTTCCGGCAATGATAGCGAATAATGTAGTTATTTGTATGACAAATTTTCACTGTTAATATTTATTTTCTAATTATTTTCAGTGGCTGACCTTATTAGTATTTGGGCCATGAAATAATGCCTGTTACTATTAATCCTTTCACATCCTTAGACCATGAAATAATGTCTACCGATGTCAACTCAGGCCATGAAATAATGCCTGGTATGTAAAATGGGCCATGAAATAATGCCTGTTACTATTTATCCTATCACATCCTTAGACCATGAAATAATGTCTACTGATGTCAACTCGGGCCATGAAATAATGCCTGGTATTTAAAATGGGCCATGAAATAACGCCCATGGGCCATGAAATAATGCCCTTAAACGTATAAGTTCTTTGAGCCATGAAATAAAGCTCGATTATTAAGTTGTTGTTGGCCATGAAATAATGCCCAGAATTTTGATTAGTACTTAAAATATTAATTATCGTCCAGAAATGATTGTTCTTATTATTAATCTCATAAATAAATAGTGTTTATTTTACTCTGTTAGCATAACTGCTTAAACGATGTTTATGTTAGTTCCCTTTAATACTGATAAATTATGTCGGTATATAAGAGTAATAGTAAAGTTGATCTGTTCTGAGTTCTTGTAATAATAATGTACACAGTTAATGAACATTAATATTATACTGTTGATAACATTAAAACCCTATTATAAGATATTATTGTTTCCTTACGGTTAGTTTGTTTCTTTGCACGAGGACGTACAATGTATTTTGGATGGCCGACTGTTATCAATAGTAAGTTAGCAGTCATTAATTTAATTGATTTATATAATTAAGATTGATTTTAATATTAAAAGTATTATTTTGACTAATGTAGTAGTAGTACCGACTGCGCTCGGGGACGGCACGACTAACCAATCAGAGCGTATTGTTTCGGAATGTAGGTATAATGGTGGGGAATACGTCACTTGGTTGTCGGGCCAATCCTTAGAGGGCAGTCGTGTGTGAGACGTCGAGATACGAGGACAAAACCTCTCGTTGTGTATTAATTAGCAAAGTGTGAATCGCTTAAATTAAGAAGTGTGGTTTTGTGTTTGGAAAATATACAATACGTAAGTACATTTGTTATTATTTCTACTCCCTATCCTTAAAAAGTTAAGAACCCGAATATCAGAATTCAAACAACGACTAGATTCTATAATAGAGTCTAACACGACATACACGCGGGTGAAGTCGCGAGCGACCTCAGTTCACAATAAAAAACGATGTTCATAAAAATTAAAAAAAAAAAATCGCTAGTTAAAACTTACTCACGTTTCTAACTAACAAACTTTTATTCAGTGCATGGAGCAAATCTAGGGACAAACATATGTACGTTTGTTCCTATTAAAACTGCACATGAAAATTTGTCTGAAAACTTGCTCAAAGCGATCCACATGCTTCCATTTCCAGCGCTTCCTAGAAATCGTTCTACATAGGGTTTTCAACTTCCAATGAATTTTCCCTTTGCAGAGCCAGCCGTCAATATTTCAATGGAAATGCATTAAGTCTAGAATACACTTACCTAGCTTGCACAATTGTGTGCAAGTAGCTTCCAGAAGTCAGATACTGGCACGTGTATTCATAAAAAGGCATGCAAGTAAATTGTACAGCATTTGATTTTTTGGTATGCAATGTGTGGTGAGGGTGACGGGGGTGCAAGCATACCAAGTGGCATATCTAAACGTGTCTCACAGCTACATACAGACATGCTATTTCAATAGGCAATTAAACAAGGTACCATTAAAGGGCATGCCATTTCACTTTCAAATGTATGTGTGCCATGTATTGGCACATGCAATATTTTGGCATGCAAGATACTTACCTGTGTTACGGAGATGTGTGTTCAGGGCTTTAGTTAGCTCAGTTCTAGAGAGCACTCGCAAATGTTTTATAGAACATCTCTGAATATTTCAGTCAAAAAATATTTTAGCATCGAGAGAAAATGCTGCAATTTTAGTTCTAGGAATACGAACTACGAACCATTTATTAATTAGTCGGGATCAGGTTTCTGCGAACCGAATTGACGGCTTGAAATTAATTATAAAAAGTGGAATCTAAAGAGAATTTAAACTGGAAAAACTCTGTGTTGTCTACTAATAACATTTGAATGAATTTAAAGAGTGCCTCATTTAGGTGATTGTTTCGTGCTGCCCGCGATTTTTTTTACGAACTCTTTTTTATACGATGTACTATTTCGGGAGTACAAATAATATAATTTTGAAATGTACCTCAACACATCATCAAAAAAATAGTTCCATGATGCTCATAAAAATATATAATAAACTCCCTCAATCACTCATAGAAATTCCTCTTGGAAAATTTATCAAACATTTACTTAATTGGACTGATGTTTTTACACAATTCACGAATTTTTAGATCAAAAAATAATAATAGCTACAAAGTTGTGTCTTAGCATAATGTTTAAAACATTGTAATTTAATTAATTCGGTCTTATACTTACGTATAACATTAAAACTTCCAAGTCTATATTACGAGTATATGTAAAGGTAATTATCAAAATTTTAAATATTTTATATTTATTTGCATGCCCCTGTGCCGGCGAAACATGTTGATCTGTACCTGCATTATTTTAAGACCCATGTACGGTCTACGGTGTTTCTCGCAAATCTATTTCTATACAATAATGTTCGTATTTTAAAATAAAGTTCGTATGTTAAATAAAACTCGAAAATAATACATTCGCAGAGGCTAGTTATCACTTCTACCTTATTATGGTGGTTGCATCTGTTGTAACGACACATTTTTAAGTAATAGGGAAACATGGCATAAAAGATAAACGTTGTCTTTCTATATTTTCTATCAAATAATGCTAAATTATAGTACATTTTTAATAGCAGTGGTGCATGAAAAGAGCCTCCACGAGTGACGATACATAAGTATGTCCGGCGCACCCTGGGCAGTCAGCCCCGCTACCAACCTTGCTGACTGGCTAATCTTTTCACCACGGCATGAGCTATTCTCGTATAGCTCGTGCCGACACGATAGAAGAATAGCAGTCAAATACCCCATTATCGTTTACATACACGTCGCATATTTATAATTTATAAAATGTTTTATTTGAACCAAAGAAACCAGTATTTAATAGTTAAATTAAATCTCTTGATGAGATGAGCACTTTAATTCCGCTCTAGGTAAACTAGGTACTCGATGTTATGCTACAAAGTTACCGAGCAACTTTTGATGAGGCGAAGTTCTAGCAAAACTAGAATTAACTGTGTTTTTACCGCCGAGGAAATAAATCGTGTTGTTTCGATTGCAATTTGTGTTTTAGCGCTGAATAAGTTTTCTTTTGGATTTGATTAAATTGATGACAGAAACCTACGATATTTTTTATAAGTTTTATTAGTGACATATTTAAGGATAAAAAAAGCAGACATTTTTTTCATTTTATTTAGATAGTATTTTTAATTTACATAAAAAATATTTACATAATTACAAATAAAAGTATAATTAAGTATATAAATAAAGAAATATATCCTAATAAAACTATAAACTAAAATAAGGTATTAAATGATTAATTCCTTCTAGCATTTCAATCTAGATCTAAACCAGCGATAGGCAAAGTACGGCCCGCGAACGGTTTAGATACGGTCCGTCAACAATCACAGTCGTAGGAACCTTTCGAAAAGTCTCGAAAAATAAATATAGATACCTGCGATGTGTTTCTGTCGACACTACTAAGTTCTGTTATTATTATCATATTGCCTGCAATGTCCCATTGTAGGGTGAGACCGAGTAAAACGCCTATGACAAATAATATAACAATATTAATTTGACGACACGTTTGGTGCAGTGGCTAAGCGATTGGCTTCTGCGCTACGGGTCGTGGGTTCGATTCCCACACGGAACAAAAATTTGTATGGCCTACAGATGGTTGTTCCGGGTCTGGGCGTTTGTTTGTGAGATTTGTGTCTGTAAACGCACCACGATACAAGAGAAATCTTAGTTTGGGGCAACGTTATTAAAAAAAAAAAAAAAAATTACTATGAAAACTACATAGGTAGGTAGTATATGAATATTCTGGACCCCGTCCATAAGCCTAAGTTCATAAGATCGCGCGGTACCGCGCGGAACTACTAACCGCGCGGTACAAGATCAAGCTAAATTGTGTTAATCGTCTACATTAACGCGCGGCACAGCGCGGCGCGCTCCGTCCCGTGCACAAGATCTTGCACTGCGCGATTAGTAGTTCCGCGCGGTACCGCGCGATCATAAATGAACTTAGCCTTATGCTTGTTTCCCACGGTGAGTGATATCGCGCACCGCGACGCACGAGCTCGCAGCGACGCACTATGGGAAGAGACTCGTCCGTGGTAGCGCGGACGCGTGCAGAGCTGTGCGCCGTATCCACATCACGCCTCCTCATAATGTGGCTTCCCACGGTGCGTGATTTTACGGATGATACCACGCACAGCCGGTGCGCGCTATCGCGCACCGTGGGAAGCCATTAAGATTGACTCGGTTTTTTTTTAGCTCTTTAGGAGAAAAGTTTGTCCATCCTTGATCTAGACTGTGCATTAATATAGCCTCTACGACTGGCGATACTTGAGTACGACCGGCGCACCCTAGGCAGTCAGCCGCGCTACCAAACTTGCATACTAGTTAATCTTTTCACCATGGCATGAGCTATTCTTATTTTGTTCGTGCCGACACTAGATAAGAATCTAGCCTGTCTGTATATTATTTATACTTGTTTAATGTTTACTATACCGTAGAAGCATTAAACTAATCAATTATTGGAAACGTAGACACAATAATAGATAATCAATGGAAGCCGCCGCATACACGCGGCGTTGGTCATTAAATAATGTCCATTGGTGAACACACGACATCATTGATAGATTACTTTGATGGACCTATCGTATGATCGACACGAATCAATGGTCAAACACAGCTGACATATTTTGAACCGACTTCAAAAAGGAGGAGGTTATCAATTCAGATGTTTAAATAGATATACAAGCTTAGTTTTAGTAGGTATATACTAAACCTGAAACTAGTTTGTTCAGAATCACTAGGAGAATAGATTGACATATTTTTTACACCACTTTTTTTTTTCATAAATTTCAATTTTGTTTCAGTAGTTTTCTACCCTTAACAGTTGACGGGAATAGACACCTTGGCTTGGAGGGCTTGAAACGGTCCTCTCGGTCAGTTTCCGTGTATTAGACAACCCCTGCATACCACATAGTCTCAGGCATTTCACACTTTTTTAGGGAACTTAACGCGACATAAACTAAGGTGTAACTTGGAGATTTACTAAAAAAAACACACATTCAGGCAGTTCTGATGAAAATATTGTTGGGGTGTCTCGGTTTTCGTATAAAGTAAAAATAAGGTTCTATATATTTTTTTTATACATTTTCAGGCATAACTCCGTCATATATTGACGGATTTGCAAAATTCTTTTTTTTGTTTGATATTAGGGTATTCTCCCGAGGTGGTCCCATTTAAATTTGGTGAAGATCTGATGAAGAGCCTCGGAGATTGACAATGAAACTCTTCAATGGATAACAGCAAATTACCCAGGATTGCTGTAATTGCGTGTTTGTGTATTGTTTATACCACTTAAAATAGAAAAATAAAATAACTTAAAGAAAAAGTAAAAACCGACTTCATACAAAACGAAAAAGAGCTAATTCCCATATTTTAAAAGTAACAGTTTCAGAAGTCGGTGCCTTCAATTTGGTTCAGTGTAAAATTGCACCGACTTCTGAAACTGTTAGTTTTATGACTGATGTCGGTTTTTACTTTTTTTTTAAGTTATTTTATTCGTGTAAACATTGTCCAGAAACCGTTACCGACGGCATTTTAGAAAAATACAAATAGAAAGTAGAAGAGCTCTTTTTGAAAAATTTCGTCCGGAGAAGTACTACTTCTATACCTACTTCTGCCGTTAAGCAGCATTGCTGTAATCCGGTTTAAAGGGCCAAATTACAGGCACATGTACGAGATTTTTTAACTTTGTCTCTAAAGTTGGCAACGCATCAGCAATCCTCTTGATGTTGCAGGGGTATACACCATGGGTCCGAGGTACCCGAAAGATTTTCACCATCGATTCCGATGCCTAATCAGCCCCACGAGCACGGATCTTTTATCGAGTCGATTCGAGAAATGTATTTATTCTAGAATTCTAATTTGACATAACTTATTGATAAAACGACAGCAGTTGTCGTTTTATCTACATCTCATGTCAGTGTGCGTTCGCACAGCGGAATGTTGTTGAATTTAAAGATTTTAGTTATGCAGATATTTAGTGTATGACGTCGTATAATTGTGTATGGTAAAAAAAAATTTGTGCATGCAGCCATTGTGGAGAAATTCACCAAAAACTGATTCCGCTGGGCGAACGTTGTCCTGGCGGAACTTTTTTTAATCCATAGACTTTAGAAGAAAGGAGATGTGTCCAAAAATTAGTGTGTAATTGTGTATGTATGAATAAAATTAGTGCATGCATAAACTTCGGAGAAATTCAAGTTTCTGCTACGCGAACGTTTGGCTATTAGCTAGTTTTCATATAAAGCGCTTACATAGAGAGCTGTAGATTTTTACATGCGTTGTTTTGAATTTGTTTATATTTGTTTAAAAAACAGATTTAGAAAAAATCGTAGGGCTTAAAAGATAAAAATATAAACGTAAAATACGCTTATTAGGTCTTAGTTCATAAAGTATGCACTTTGGGGTCTAGATTTTCACGTATATACAAACCTTGTAAGTGTCTGCAACATGTTGCCAAGTATCAATGATGTTCCGTTAGTAATTAAAGAGTTAAAGGACAATTTACCATGAATAGATCACTGTTTACAAAGCAGTCAAATATCACGACGTTCTAAAGGAATTGCGTGGTAAAATGTATGCCAATAATTAGTGTATTCATTCAACTATTCACATGCAAAATTTCATGTCATTAAATTCAGTAATTAAAGAAAAACAATTATAATACTGACGAAGCATTGAAAACCTACATAACCCGACCAAGTTCGGATAGCTACAAAAAAGCGGCCGTGCAATATATTTAGGTAACATCCCAAAATTTACTTACTTAATTTAGTATGCGCTTGAGACTTGAGATATAATCTAGATATATTATTTAAGACAAATAAAATTCATACAGCTAATTTCTATTGAAGATTTCACGGATCAGGATTCTAACTATAGGGTTTTAGTTATATTAAAATGTATTAGGGTCTATAGTTAGAATCCTGATCCGTGAAATCTTCAATAGAAATTAGCTGTATGAATTTTATTTGTCTTAACTAATATATCTAGATTATATCTCAAGTCTCAAGCGCATACTTAAATAAAGTACCTACGTAATTAGTACCTACTTTCTGTCATAGTCAAATACATTTAAAAAGTAGGTGTACAAAAATAAATGACCTATAAATTATATCGAAACAACAATTGTGTTATCACCTATACCAATTCAATACCGGTATTATACAGTAAATTTTGGGATGTTACCTAAATATATTGCACGACCGCTTTTTTGTAGCTATCCGAACTTGGTCGGGTTATGTAGGTTTTCAATGCTTCGTCAGTATTATAATTGTTTTTCTTTAATTACTGAATTTAATGACATGAAATTTTGCATGTGAATAGTTGAATGAATACACTAATTATTGGCATACATTTTACCACGCAATTCCTTTAGAACGTCGTGATATTTGACTGCTTTGTAAACAGTGATCTATTCATGGTAAATTGTCCTTTAACTCTTTAATTACTAACGGAACATCATTGATACTTGGCAACATGTTGCAGACACTTACAAGGTTTGTATATACGTGAAAATCTAGACCCCAAAGTGCATACTTTATGAACTAAGACCTAATAAGCGTATTTTACGTTTATATTTTTATCTTTTAAGCCCTACGATTTTTTCTAAATCTGTTTTTTAAACAAATATAAACAAATTCAAAACAACGCATGTAAAAATCTACAGCTCTCTATGTAAGCGCTTTATATGAAAACTAGCTAATAGCCAAACGTTCGCGTAGCGGAAACTTGAATTTCTCCGAAGTTTATGCATGCACTAATTTTATTCATACATACACAATTACACACAAATACACACTAATTTTTGGACACATCTCCTTTCTTCTAAAGTCTATGGATTAAAAAAAGTTCCGCCAGGACAACGTTCGCCCAGCGGAATCAGTTTTTGGTGAATTTCTCCACAATGGCTGCATGCACAAATTTTTTTTTACCATACACAATTATACGACGACATACACTAAATATCTGCATAATTAAAATCTTTAAATTCAACAACATTCCGCTGCGCGAACGCACACCTCATGTCAAATTTGACGTCTAGAATAGATAAATTTCTCGAATCGACTCGATAAAAGATCCGTGGTCGCACGGCATAAAAGAAAAGCTAGGATATACTTTGTTGAATAAAGCTAAGTTTTGGAGATATTCACTATTTACGGAAATTCACAAGTCGAAAGTTCTCTAGGGTAACAAACTCTATGAACATGGTGTTGCGACTTTTGTCATACCTTATTCATACCATACCCCCCACTCGTGTCGTGTTTTGTCGGGGAGGTTCGTGAGGTCAAAAGTTTCTTATCCACTCACACGATAATTAGTAAGCATTGCCAATTCAACCTAAGGTATTGTTTACAAGGAAATACTAAAGTTAATTGATTTATTGTTATCGGTAGCGGGTAGCACTGGGCAATGTTGACAAAGGAAGGTAGTCGTCGATATGGATCAACCTACCCAATTGCGGTGGTAATTCAACGAAGCGGAGCATTCTGTGTTCATCATCTGAAGAAGTCTGACCTTTTATAAATATCTGTCTAGTTTGTCCTTATTTTATGATCTTGTAATAATTGTGTAAAGTATTTTATTGCGATCTAGTTCATGTTACTAACCCAAATACAAGTACTCTCAGTGGTGGAGAGTCTCGCAATCCTGACATACCGATATTAGCTGTAACTGTAATGATAGAATCACCCCAGAACGATTATGTTGTTCTGTCTTTTACATTATTTTGTTCCAAAAAATAAATAATTAAATTGAACTGAATTGGAATTTATGTTGAATAATATTATTGACTCATAATACCACCAGAAAGCCGTGGATATAATCTTTCGGGTACCTCAGGGCCACGGTGTGTAGGCAGCGGAAACTATTTACCAACAGGCCGTCGGCTTGTTTGCAAACTACATAAAAAAAAACATTCCGTTGTTGATTAAAGAAAAAACCAACACCACTCACATTGTGTTTCATATTATTTTAAATAAAAAAACATGAGCAACACACGTTGCTGTCACAACGTAGACGGGAACAAACGGTTTGCAATCATGTGTCGTCGACTGTACGCTGAATGTACTGCAATTTTCACTTGTGAAATTTCATCGCGGATGTATGAATCACATTTTATAAGGAAAAGTGTTGTTTTTTAATCGAAATAGTGTTTTAGTGTGTTTAATGAAGTTTGGTAGAATTTGACAATCACTGATGCCCGATTCCTATGTCCAAAAACGAATCATTTTGCTTACAATAGCATTTAAGCTAAACTGCTGAGAAATGGATTCGTATGCTTATTTTACCTGTGATCACTATGCTTAATAATAATTATTACATTTCCGCTCACACGTTTGTTGCTCCCTTCGCCTATATACTGGCGGCTGTTCAGGGGGCCCAGCTAGTGAGCTGGCGAGTCACCGTCTGCAGACGCCGTTTTCTTCCGGTAATAGAAGTCATCCAATCCACTTAACACCACTTCCCATAGACCAGATATTTTTCACCATATTTTATAATATTCTTGCACCCACTTAGGACGGCCCATGACTGTACTCCAATAGTGCAGCCGTGGATAGTCCCCGGTTGGTGCCCCACCCCATTTTAGATTAAAGTTCTCAAAGGGACCTCTGCGCGTTGGACCTGTGCCCCCGTGTATGCCTTCCAAAGGACCGGACATCTTCCGCACGGAAGATGAGCCGTAAGTAGATAACGAGATTATTACATTTTACCAATAGTGTCCAATAGGTAAAGATGTCAATAGCGATCGGTAAATCATAGGAATCGGCCATGAATCAAATATCACATTTTGGTTGTCGGTTTCAACATCATCAATCTATCACTGCATATTGCTGGACTCTGGCGTGTTATATTTTCCATAGTCATCACGCTGGGCGAGTGGGTTGGTGAATAAATGGACCTCACTTTCCCAACGACTGTGACCTCAGGAACAACAACGCCGCGCCGCAAAAAAACTATTTACCTATCTTTTGTTACTTTTTTATTACAAAACAATAAATATTTTTTTGCATTATCTACCTAATATTTTTTCTTTCTTTTTATAACTAACGCTAACGAGCCAATTAAATTCAAATTGGAAATCTCCTGACCTGAAATGTAACTTGTGTTTATTTCATTCACTTAATATTCCCCCAGTCACCAAAAATAATGACCTCAATCCACAAAACAAAATTAAACTCAACAAGCGAATTCAATATTGAAACGAAAAACTCTAAATCCTACGCAGACAAGCATTTATCCTCATGAATATATGTATTTGTTTCCCCACTTGTGGAAACTGTTTGACAATATACCTCATCTTTTGAATAGAATATACCAGAAATGTAGGAAGTTTTATTTTCAACACGGAACCACTGTCTATTGTGCACGTAGCTTTAGCTAAATTCCGTTCAACAATTTTTCAGCTGTAGCGCTTGATTTTACTTGTCTACGTTAGACACCTCTTTTGTTGAAGCTATTGATTTTGTGCTGTCAAAAGAATTGTATGGGCTTTGCTCGTAAAGGGTTGTTGATTGATTTTGAATAAAGCCGTTGAAAAAAACGTTGTTGAAAGTTTATTATGCTCTTGCTATAATATGGAATTGTGTACGAAGAATGACTAGATTCGCTTTTATCACATAAAGACGGTTAGTCTTCAGTATACCGTCCAACATTAACATAGACCACGCCTTTGTTTACGAGCTGCTAACTGTGCTCAAAAAGATAAAAAATACTGTATGAAAAAAATACAATCTATATACATATACAGGGTTACAGGGAAAGTCGTACTGAATATTAAAGGACGTTATTATTTAGGTCATTTCTGATGGATTTGATTCTGTAATATTGTGTCCGAAACTTGGGTGTGTAACGGTTGATATAATAACAAAAAATCTAACGTTCACTTGACCTAATTGCAGTTAATATACTTTTGTTTAATATAACGATTAGTTGAGATAATGAATTGTTGTTATAATTTCATTTTATCTAATTTCTTATGATATAATAAACATTTCCTATAATGCACATTTACTATAATATTCATAATCTCTAATAACTTTTAATATAATTTAGAAAATCTGATACGAAATAAAAAAAAAGGAATACACTGAAATTGAATTCCTTCGGGCTTTGGCCTCTAGCTTAAAACTGAAATAAGATGTAATATTTATGTGATGCTATGTTATGATTAAAAAAATATTGTACTGTTTTTTTTTTCTTCGCTTTATACCCTATACACCTACCACCCTCAACTATTGTAACCAGTAGAAATTGGATGCAATCTGGACTTTAGGGCACCCCGACTCGGACAGGTTAGGTTAGAAGGGGATGGCGGGGTCGTGTGAGCGAGCGAAGCGAGCGAATAGACCCCGCCATCCCCTTCGTGGTTATTTTTTTTTAAACCATCCAGAAGTAGGAGCCCCGCCAAGCGGGGCTCCGTCGACCAAGCCCACCCTCAACCATGCATTGAATATTTTAAGATTTGGTTAGGTGCTATTTGAGTTAGGTTAGAACTGTGACCATTAAATATGAAAATTAGGTCAAAAGAACATTAGGTCAAATGAATGTTATATAAAAGAATATTATACATATTGAAAATTATATAAAATGAACGATAAACTAAATGTTTTATATTAAATGAAAATTATATCATATGAAACATTAGGTCATATGAAATTAGGTTATATGATTTTATAGCATATGAAAATTATATTATATGAACGTTATTTCAAGTGAAATTAGAGCATTTGTTATTATATCATACATTACACACCCCCGAAACTTAACCGGTCTGGAGATATTGAATTTTAAAGATATTTTTATAAAATCGTTTATTTTTCGGCTTGTTTTGGGATTAGAGCTCCTAGGGTCCGTTTTTTTGTATCTTGTTAGAGATGTCAATTAATAAAAGTGATTAACAAAAACTGAACCTACTAATAACAGCTTATACAGACTGCTCGATAGCGGTTAGAATTAAAGAATTTTCACCAAGTGTTTTTAACATACAAAAATGTATGGAACTTATTCTGCAAATAATTTTAAAAACTTTTACGTCTCTTTAGCTATTCAAAAAGGTATAACATCTACTAGGTATGTTCATAAAATCTTGAAAAAATGTTATTTGAATAGGCCCAAGTGTTGTACTACAGAACATAAAAAATATCTTTAAAATTCAATATCTCCATAACGGTTAAACTTCGGGTACCATACTACGGAATCAAATCCATCAGAAATTACCTGAAAAATAACGTCCTTTAATATTCAGCACGACTTTCCCTGTAACCCTGTATATAATTACAAGGTTAGTCGGAAAGGGGGTACTAATCCGCGAGCCACTTAAAGTATCACTGATGACTTGCTTTGCAAGTGTTAAAATTCGATTATTTTTAATACCATGCAAAATGATTTTTATTTCAGTTTATTCAAAAATTCTTCATCCCTGCTTTAGTTACGATTTCAGAAAATGGAGACTATAATCCGTGATCACAAATATGACCTAAAATGATCATAGCTGAGGATATATATAATTTTAGCGTACTTTTTATGATTTCTTTGATGATTTATTTCTCTTAAACTATTGACTTTTCGGGAAAGATGTAGAGCAAAAATTATTCATAATTATGGGTATTTTTATACCCTTTCAGATTAGTACCCCCTTTTCGAATAACCTTGTATATTTAAAAATATTAAATACATTTTAACGCCCTTTTCCCTGCACAGTCTATAATCCTATGTCTATGGTCTATCATCATTACTTTTTTATAATCTTTAAACTATCTCACAGGCAAGATAAATTACTCTCGCTTACTTTTATTATGCCCATAAACCTGCCTCTAATTTTAATGAATGCTGTATTTTATGGACCTCTATAAATTATGATTAAAAATAACGTAATAATACGTCGTGTAATTATATCAAAATGGTTTATACAGGCTGGGTAAAAAATCGTGGATCAAACTAAACAGGGTGATAGTTGGGGTTATTTGCAGCATTTTTTGGTAGAACATTTTTTTTACAGTAAGTTTCTAAAGTTACAAATAATTTTTCGTGAGACTAAAACGGTATTGAAAAAAGTACCAATACTCATAAATCATGATACCCACTGTCATAAAAGCACTTTCAAGCAACTAAACACCATTTATTGTTTTAAAATAGGTACCCATTTTACTCTAATTGTGGTATTTTCTTAAAAACACTCAAATTGTCATCATAACTTTTAAGAAGATCAAGTTAGGGCTCTGCCACATAGATATTTTCGCTGCAAATAACCATAACTATCGCCCTGTTTCGTTTGATCTACGATTTTTGACCCATCCAGTATAAAACATTTCTGAATAAACTACTTTACGGCTTGGTTTTAAACCAAGTATAATCACTTGAAAGACCGCAGGTTTTACCGTACAACCTCAAAATAAACCAATTTATTCTACAATTCAACCATAATAATTGTCTCGTGTGGAGACAAGCTACAATACTAAACTTCCTCAGCGCACGAATAGACACGTGTTATAAGATTCAACAAAATCCAGCACGCTTGGTCGTAGGTACGGTCCGCCTGGCTAGCTACCAAGATTAAAATCCGGCGCCAAGCAGTTTACTATGTTGTGTTGGGAATCCCTCTATACTTATGTTACTTGGTTTCGTGTGCTCCATCTTATACTTGTTTCTCATGGTGCGTGATATCGCGCACCGCGACGCATGAACTCGCACCGCGCACCGACGCTTCATGGAAGAGACTCGTCCGTGGTAACGCGGACGCGTGCGGAGCGGTGCGCCGTATCCACATCACGCACCCTCATAATGTGGCTTCCCGAGGTGCGTGATTTTACGTATGATACCACGCACAGCCGGTGCGCGCTACCACGCACCGTGGGAAGCCAGCTTTATGTGCGACAAGGGACAAATGCGACCAAGTGAAAGAATAAAAAAATGTTAGTGAAATAAATAGTGAAGACTGGAAATTACAAAGATGCAAACTACAAAAACATGAAACTAAAATTAAAACCTGTGTGTTATGTAATACTAGCGACCCGCCCCGGCTTCGCCCGGGTGCAATGTATTATACATATAAACCTTCCTCTTGAATCACTCTATCTATTTAAAAAAACCGCATCAAAGATCTAAGCATACATGGGGACAGACAGCGGGAAGCGACTTTGTTTTATACTACGTTGTGATGTGAACAATTTTATTTTCGTGTGATTATACTAATTTTATTAATGGTACGGTCAGCAACAAAAATAGCTGTACATTTGAGTTTCTAAACTTTGCATTAATTAGATAACTAATTGGTAGGAAACAAAAACTTTAAGACATACCTAGAGCTGTATCTAGCAGCTTTAGGTATCTATTAAGGTTTTCGTTTTAAAACATCAAGTTTTCTAATTAATGCCAAGTTTAAAAACTCTAATGTTAAGCTGCTTTTATTGCTGACCGTACAAAAGAAAGTAAATAACAAAAAAAAAAATTGTTTCTATGGTTTTTTTTTTGTTCAATAAACTGTTTTATCGAACTATCTTTGATTTATGCCATAATCACTCAGCACCTTTGTAAATTCCAGTACTCAATTTGTCAAAAAAATTCAAACTATCCCTCAACTTGTCATTCTCGCCCCACATTCTATGATGACGCGTGTGTTAACTTAGCTGCGAGTATATTCGCCCACACACAAACTCCATATAAGTGTTGAGGGTAAACCCGCCCTTTCCGTATAACATGACATCAATCACTGCTGTCAAAGGCTCAAGGTCACCGCAAAGGTGTTCAGATGACATCACACGAGCGTATCGCTCGACGTCAGGGTTGTCGACCTTTCGCAACTTTTATGGAGTGTTATGAAAGGAACCTTTGGAATTTTGCACTTATTTTTTGCGGTCGTTCCCCTTACGAGTGAGTGAGCTTTTAGTATAAAAACTAAAAACTTTTTATACGCGTGCTTCATACTTGCTTGCTTTTCTAATCCAAGTTTAGTACTTAGATTATTATTATACAGGGTGTAGACGAATTCATGTAATTCCTTAGAAACACAAATGATCTACTACTGGTGTAGATTGACAATGCACGGGATTTAGGAGGATTAAAAAAACGACTTGTTTCTCTTGCGGTAGGGATCGTATCGTATCTAAACCACAAAAGAAACATTAAAAAAAAAAAGAAATAAAAACACTTTTTTTTTGTTTTTAATTTCTTTTTGATGTCACACATAAATTAATGAAAACATGGCGACAAAGCTGGCGGGCCCAACTAGCGCGATATCGCTCATTGCAGTCAGTTAACTCGGGGCTCTAAAATTACTCAGAAATAGAAGAACAAGACTTCTTTTTTAACTTAACTTTTTTAACTTCTTTTTTACTAGTCCATTGGCTTCCCCACTACTGAGCCAAGGTCTCCCCTTTTGACTTCCAAACATCTCTACTTTGTGCCATTCTTGACTATGCCCGCCCCACAAACACATCCAGATCGTCACGCCTCTTAAGGCGCGGTCGACCTCGACAGCGATGTTCTCCCTCAGACGTGGTCAATTAGGTGACTTTATCATAGCAAATAGTTCTGATAATTAGGTTTCTGTTCCCGATAAATCTCTCCCTGTTGAAAATATTAGACAGGTAGAATCATTTTACAGTCCAGTCACATGCTTTTTTTTTTGCTAATTTTATTTCTTAATGAATGGTCGTGGTGGCCCAGAGGTTACAGACCCGCTTGTTAAGCACCGGGTTGCGGGTTCAAACCCAGGTATGTACCAATGTGACTTTTTCAATGTCATATGTTGTACTTTCTTAGTTAATCTAAGACACCACTGACATACGGTGAAGGAAAACATCGTGAGGAAACCTGGACTTAATGTTCTGAAATCGCCAGCCCGCAGTGAGCAAGCGCGGCGTGGTGATCAAAGCTCGTTCCGTCTCTGTATGAGAAGAGGCCTTTGCCCAGCAGTGGGACAGTTACAGGCTAATATTTATTTTTATTTCTTATTTTTTCACTGCGATTTACGAAGTCATTTAGATACGATCACTTACCACTACCGCAAAAACAAACTTATCTATTTATTTATTTCTAATCAAGCTAAATTCCGTACGCAGTTAATCCATATCAGTAACAGGTCATGCGGTTTTAAGGAATTAAGCGAATTCGTTTACGACCTCTATAGTCTCTATAGATCCTCCAAATCCTAATAATGATGGACGTGTCTTGTTAATTGAAGTGTAGTGTATCTTGTCCGACAATGATTGATCTTGATCAGAACATGTTCCCAATACAGCCAGAAGTTATACGGTCAAACACCTCACAACTTAAGGTTATTGGTAAATAAATCAAATGGGCCTGTAGATTTATTAGCCTGTATAAATCTTAACCTGACCTTTGCAGAAATGTAACACCTACCTGTTTTATATTTTACCTTCCTACTCTGTTACTATGTGGCTCGTAGTATTGTTCTATCAAAGTCATGAATAGCGGGCTGAGGAATGGGAATATACAGTGAGTTTTATTTAACTGGAACTGTACAGGGAAATCTGAATCCAAAGAATCTCCATGAAACATTTCTTGTAAGTACGCTTCTTACGCTGTATACAGGGTTAATTGAAACACCACAACCTCATTGTCATTGTACTCATCTTTATGAACAACTTTTACTATGGGACCGAAACAGAAAAACAGCAGCTGTTCTCTACAATTATGTTCGCATAACTCGTCAAAATGTAGGGAACGATTTCAGGTTTCGTCTCATAATAAAAGTTGTTCATAATGATGAGTGCAATGACCCCTTAAGAGGTTGTTAGTGTTTTATCAATAACCCTGTATATGTATATTACTAAACTCCAAAGGGCAACCCATGTCTTCAAATTTGTTTTATGGTGTCATATCAGTTACCTCAATGGGGGAAAACAGAATTTTCTATAACTATGCAGACAATTGATTCAAGCAAAATACTAAAGTTTAGACTAACAAAAGTTATGTTTGGTACAATCTGACAGTTGCTTCATTGTTACAACACCTGGGTGAGCTCTTATCACGTATTCATTGTTGTCTTACAATTTCATAAATAAAGGAGAATTAGTTTACTATGGTGTCCCCTTGTTTCGCAGACAGAAATTTCATAGAATTTCGTTTCCCAGAAAATGTTTCGTATATTATTTTGGTCCTTGTATTTTGATTTCGAATATTATTGTTTCAAATTCTTGAATGAAACATATGTCACAGAAACACAATTCAATGAATTTTTAGTCACAATTTTTTTGTTTAACAAACTAATCAAACACTAGAATAATTTTTTAACGAATATTCTTTGTTCGGTGTATTTTTCCATGGTATTTTGTTTCAACGAAAATGTAAAAATAGGCGTTATGTTATGAAGTGAGCTCGGGAATTTTAGGCACCCCGACACGGTTAGGTTAGGTTCGTCATCCCCTTCGTGTTAGGTTACTTTAAACCCTGCAGACAGAAATAGGAGCCCCGCTGCGTTGCGCTACTATACATAATTTTATAAATAAATATCTTATAAATATTTACTAAGATTAATTAACCGTTTAAGAAATATTATAATTAAATAATAAAATACTCATTGTTTAAATTTTTTGCTGCATGTGTGTTTTAATAATAACTGTTTTCAGTTTTTTAAGCATTTATTTCGAAACTGTCTCTTGATAAAATTTTATTCTTGGCAATAAGTCTTATATTAAATAAACAATATACATATATAAGGATAAAGAACATTTGATTTGTTATTCTATGATATGATTATTCTAACATTAAACTTTATGTGAAACAAAAATCAATGTTCTAAAATTCTTCAAAGTAAGCACTCTGCGTGAAAGGAAAATATAAGAAAAATTGTATGTGAAACGAAATTCTATAAATCTATTAGCTATAAAACAACGCACAACCGTTTACATGTGAATACAGTCTCTATTGCCTGATGCGTTGCCAATAGAGACAAAGGGGAATGCCAAGATTTCTTTTACGACTCGGCCAGAAAGAACAAGGATGAAACATATCTTATTAAAAAGGGAAAATATTGTAGAATGTATTACAATAAAAACATTTCCGCTGGAAGTACACCAAGAAAAGTTATAGGTCGATAAAGTTGACCATAATAGTAGATTTTTAACATAGGGAAGAAAAGTAATTCGAAAGTCGAACTAACATTTTCTTTACACTCCGTCTACATTTTCATGAATATTTTTTTTGATCTTATGTCCTATTGATTGACCTTCAATATTTTTGTAAAAATCTTAATATTATTGTTTAATTAAAGCATTAAATTATTTAAATAACAAAATTAAACCATTTTTGGTCAGAATAATACCTAAATAACCAAACCAAAACCAAAGCAAAATAAATCTTATATTATTTTGAATTTGTCGTTTATTGACGTTGCCATGGCAACGGTGTTATAACATGCATGTCATAGTAACAAATTATATTAAAATCATACTTTTACCAAATAAAGTATTTTATTTAACAAAAATCTTGTCCAACCGGAATCCATAATATTGTATTCACGATAACATATAATATGATTATATTTACTTCGATACAGATACTTACTTTGTCGCATTTAATCGTAAGAAACAATTTCAGTGAAATCATTTTAATTGTGACAAAGGTGTTGTCGCCATTAAAATAAAATCATAACAACATTCGATTTAAACGTAATCGATTATCAAGTATGTGTACATTTAATCGAATGGAATATAAAATAAAAAAATAAATATACTTAATCCGCAAAATAAATAGTTGATAAAGTAATAGTGGCATGTTTGTAAATTATTTCATAATATTAATTTTAAATTAGTATAAATCAAAGAGATTAATTAAATATGTTAACTAACACTCGAATGTCTTTGGTAGGTACTTATACATACTCAGCTTAATAAAATATTATGTTATTTATTTTGTTTCGTATAAGAAAAGTAGCCCGTTTAAGATAAATCACAAGAATAGTGACAAACCTGTTTTGTTATAGTGGTTACTAGTATTATTCGTAACGGCTTATCACTACATAGTATAAAACAAAGTCTAAAGTCAAAGTATGTGTGCTTAGATCTTTAAAACTACGCAACGGATTTTGATGCGGTTTTTTTTAATAGATAGAATGATTCAATAGGAAGGTTTTAAGCTATAAGACGTACACGTGCGAAGCCGGGGCGGGTCGCTAGTTACTAATAAAGCTTAGTACTATACTATAACTTGTAGCTATTAATCGAAGAGCACAATATTCACATAACACATTTCTCAAAAAAGAAAACGTGAATAAAAAATAAATAAGTACCTGTTTACCTAAATAACATGATATTATTGTGTTATAATTATTTACAATTACATTTGTTTCAAAGTTGTAATCGATTTATAAATGTAATTTTAGTATCGATATAACTTTATTTTTATACTGTGTAACATTTCTATTCAAATAAAAAAAACATTGAAACTTACTAACCAATACATTAAAATACTATTTAAAATGACTATTCGACGGTGCACTTCCCCAGACTTTATTTATATTGTATAAATCTTACAAAAAATAAATGCGAATTATCAAAATTACGGCATGTCAGTTCATATTACTTTGTACTGGCCGGATCTTGGCATTCCCCTTTGTAAAGTCTCGTGTGTTTGTAATTTCAAAACCAAATTATACCAAAATTACAAATGTTATGCGTCATACAATTTCCATATTAAATGTTATAGATATCTGTAGTGTACCTGTGATGTATGCACTGACATTTAATATGGATGCGCCGTGCGTCGCTTTATCTCACGCTCAATATACGCTGCACAGTATCACAGTCGAGTCCCACATCAAACAAAGAACATGTAGGTTCTTACGTGTGACGCTCTCGAACGTCTTGTCAAGAGTGAGTCCACGGCCCCGGTCATAGGCGGAGATAGTTATAAAAAAATAAAAAACAAAATAATTACACACACAATTACAAAGTATTTAACAATTAAATTCGAACGGTACTTTGTAACTTGATTTGGGAACCTCTGCATCTGAACTAGGTGGTAACCTGTCTCTCGTAATACAGCTCGTCCCCTTTAAAATGATGGAAATAATTAAAGTTATAGAAGTTACATAAATTAAACGGCCTATGCATTAGGTAGTGTACATAGTTCGAATTTTTCTTTTTTGTCGTCTACGCAATAATCCTACAATGAAACAGAGGAATTTTAAAAGAAAATGTAGAGAGAACATTTGATTACATTTCCGAATTTTATGGTTTTCCGGAGACAATATTCCTCGTAAAATGATAGGTAAAACTGTGTTATGAGTACGTTTGGATATATTATTGTAGTAAAATAATATATAATATGGGATTACATACAAAATAACTACCTATTACAGTAAATTACATCGAAGTACCTGATCGAACAAACAATGGCAGTAGCCCATTTTCGCGTCACTCACACTTAATTCGTCGGCGTAAAGACTATTTTTTATTGCAGAACCATTCGTGGTCTCGAAATCGACCTAAGTTCAGAAGTAATCGGTTTTACGAAGTTTGCCGATGCGACTTGTTAATTGTGTCGTACTATACCGAAACCTATGTAGTTTTTTGAATTATTTATCTCTTTTATCATTATTACGGACATTTAGAACCTTATAAGGTTAATGTCTAATTAAGTAATACGACTTAGTACTTAGTAGTGAAATTAACAGTAACGAACCCTCAGTTTCGATTCACTTCATCATAGAGCAGAGACGTGAACCTGCTATCAAATTCGCAATCGTCTATCACGTAGCCCACACATGTCAGGTGTGTGCAGTATGTGTATGTCAATCGTGTCACTAACAGACTGTATGCAGTTTATAAGACACTGAGACTGAAAGCTTTGTTCGAAGTCAGTAATTGTTTGTTACCTACCGGGAATAAATATGTTGCGGTAATTAGATTCCGTAGTGAGTTAATTAAAGTGTATTAAGGCAATAAATAATAAATGATCTATGACCTAACTTGTGACTTATGATTTGACCGAAAAAATCTAATTAGTCCGTCAGTTAGATTATCAAAAAATATTTGACCCGTATTTTTTCTTTTGTTACGTAAACCAAAATTGACGAAGATACGACACTTTTAAAATTGTCAAAACGTCACAAGCAAGTACAATTATTTTTACTTGCTTCTGACGTCATAAGCCCCCACTCTCGAGTTTTGATGCGTTTTATCTTTCCAAATATTCATAGATTTCACAAAAGAAAAAATACGTGTCCATTATTTTTGAAAACTCTAACTGGTGAACTAATTAGATTTGCAATTTATTGATGCTGTCAACATGCCTATTGTTTAAAATTAAGAGTTTTGTATCTTTACCAATAGTAAAACCTCGAGCATGGTAATTATAGAAACAATAGATAAGACGATTAACCCTTTAACCGCCCAAGTCGAATATATCCGACAAAAAAAAGTGTCCATTTCGCCCATGTCGGATAAATACGACAAAAAAACTGTGTTTAAAATGTATTCAATTATTGACATAACTTGTTTATAATATTGTTTTTATAGTAGTTATTATTTTGCAGATTTATGAGCTGGGCGCTAGGGGCACGGCAACTGATAAAAAACCAAGCGGTCAAAAGGTTAAGAGCGGGGGCACACGGTGCGTTGCGGCGCCGCATCGCAAAGATTTCACCGTATCAGCGGGCACACGAGCGGTGCGGCGCCGCAACGTTGTTATGTCGCAGCAGCGCCGTAGCAAAAAAATCGAAACGAACGAGCGTGTGACCTTCCTTGTGGCACAAACAACTGAGCGGTGCCGCTCCGACGTCGCAACGCATTCACCCCTCCCCACCTCGTCTCGGTGATTGCAAGTCCGGTGCGGCGCCGGAGCGCATCGTGTGACATGCACAGATATTTCTATGTAAGACGACGCAGCGACACCGCTCCGGCGCCGTACCGCCGCCGCAACGCATCGTGTGCCCCCCTCTAAGTGTCGTCCTGAGACGACGGGCGGTACGCAACCGGTTAAAGAAAAAACCCGATAGCTTTGCATAGTAACAAATTAGTATGCTACTAATCAATAAAGCTAAAATTAGCTTACGTGTCAGATTCATTTTTGGTCTTAGGAACCGGGCATTAGTATACAAAAATTATAATATCCTTGGCCGGTGACGTGTATCATCATCACTAACATCACGATCGTAATGAAGAGTGCAGTAAGTGCAATTTTTAAATACATTTATTGAACCTTATGCTTCTACGTATTATCCGATACCTACTAATTTTATATATTCAGTATCCACAAACTGCATTTACTGCACACTTCATTACAACAGCATTAAAAGAGTAACTGGTTTGCGGTTGATTTGTCTGCTTGAGATGATTTCAAGTTATAACTTTTTTACAGAAATCTATAAATTGCAAAGAAAATGATAAATCATCGTACAAACGTGCATAATGTTATGTACATGTGTGATTATTAAAAAAAACTTCCCCTTACTTCAAGTTTTATTAAAACAAAGTAAAACAATGTACAAAAAAATTGCCATTCTCAGCAACCAGTATAAAATCACAAGATAACAAGGAAATAAATAGACCATTAATGTTGTTCCCACACGTTGTTAGCGAGAGCACGATAGTCCATTATTTTATACTCGATCCCTAGCGAACAGTGAAAATGCAACAGTTGTCTTTATTAGCTGCTAAATGGAAAACAAAATAAGGGTAGTTTTAAAGTAGGTTATCAAACGGTAGTGGGATTTTTGTGTGTTTGTTTTAAGTATTAACCATACTGCTGTTTAACAGTGTCTATTTTTTATTAACTAAACATTAATTTTAAAAAAAGCAAGACGATTACCCTGCAATAGATTTACCGATAAGCTAAATAAAACTACCAAAGTTTATAATTATTATTAGTTACGGATTAGTCACGTGCATTTTTCGGGATTGCCCGACTAGTATCGGACCCAAACGGAGCCCTTAATCATGAGCTGAACACGCGGCGAGGTCCCGGTCTTATAGCATGCACGATAGTTAACCGTAACTAATCATAAATATGAATGTGTCTCACGAAAGTTATAATACTAACGTTTAGTTATTTTTATCGAGTTGGAAAACTTGTAAGTTACTACAAGTAATTACCAGCCCGTAAACGTGTTGCCTAATGGATGCTATTAACGATCATCGCACTTGGCAAATGGATCGCAGTATGGTCCTGCTGCCCATCCTAAACATTATTTAGGGACTAATTACATTAAGCAACATCAATACGTAAAAATGATGGAGAGATTGATAGATTTAAACACACCTATCCATCGAGCTGCGAAACATACGTACGATCGCTATCCTAAATATTATTAAACGATAATTAATATAAATATATTATTATTATATTTAGGGACTAATCACATTAAATATCATGAATTCGTAAAATGCTGGATAGATTTTAACACACTCATCCATCGAGTACTTTCAGCTGCGAAGCATACGTAAGCGAGCTGCGAATGCATCCCATTGAAAGCGTAAGCGCGCGTAGGCATGCTGAAGCATGCTAAAGTTTGCGACAGCTGGATCGCTGCGAAAAGGTGAAAGCGTGCGTTTACACGTTCATACAAAGCTCCCATTTTCTATGAAATCCGAGTTGATGTTCAGTTTTTTTTGTGTTACTTTGCTAACAAGCTGTTGACGCACCTGATGGTAAGTGATTATTTCCACCTTTATACAACCCTAAGAGGATTGCTGAAGCATTCAAAACCGTGGGACAAAGTTAATAAATTATATTTATTTCTGTACCTATACAAGGTGTAACATAAATAACGCACAACCTCTTAAGGGGTCACTGTACTCATCATTATGAACAACTGGGACTAAAACTGAAATCGCGAAAAAAAATCAGCTGTTCCCTACATTTATGTTCGCACTAGCTTTCGCCCGCAGCTCCGCTTGCGTGAAATTTTGAACCCGTTAAGTGACGATTTTCCATACAAACTTTCATCCCCTAGTTAACTCCCTTAGGGGTTGAATTTCGAAAAATCCCTTCTTAGTGGATGCCTACGTTACAAAAGGAACCTACTGTCAAAATTTCAACTTTCTAACGCCAGCGGTTTAGGCTGTGCGTTGATAGATCAGTCAGTCAGTCAGTCAGCTTCTCCTTATATAATATATGTATAGATAACTCGTCAAAATGTAGGGAAAAGCTGTTTTTTTCGCGATTTCTCGTTTTGTCCCATAGTAAAAGTTGTTCATAATGATGAGTACAGTGACCCCTTAAGAGGTTGTGCGTTATTTATGTTACACCTTGTATAAATCTGTCACAAACACTTTTACAAGTCAATGTAATTTTTTTTTACTACTAAACTGCGTCGGCATTTCCTACCTGACTAGCTCTGAGAAGACAAGCCGAAAGAAACTCAGAAGTCAAGGTCTCTTTTAAAGTCCAAAGATTGTGGTGTAGTCTCATGTGCCTGTAATTTCACCAGCAACCATACTCTCCAAACCGAAACACAATAATGCTGCTTGGCGGTGCAAATAATAATAATAATAAAGCTCTCACGTCTGTTGCCCCCTTCGCCTATGTACTGGCGGCTTTTCAGGAGGCCCAGCTAGAGAACTGGCGAGTCACCGTCTGCCAATAAATTTCAATTTTAAATGTTGAAAGGCAGACACTTTTTTCTAGAAGTTATCCAGTCCACCTAATACCCCTTCCCATAGTCCAGACATTTTACACCACATTTTACAATAGTCTTGCACCCACCTGGGACGGTCCATGACTGTACTCCAATAGTGCAGCTGTGGATAGTCCCCGGTTGGTGCCACATCCCATTTTAGATTAAAGCTCTCAAAGGGGCCTCTGCGCGTTGGACCTGTGTCCCCGTGTATGCCTTCCAAAGGACCGGACATCTTCCGCACGGAAGATGAGCCGAGATTTTCAAAGAGATACAGATAATAATAAATTTTATTCAGTTCTTTGTTATACATTAATGCATTAAGTACATAAAATAAACAAAACATAGTGCTTAACTTGTAACTAATCATTATTACACATATTTGGACTTTGACCCCCAAACTAGGTATAACAGAGTTGCGACACTTAATGAGATCAGATTAGTAGCGTCTAAGCCTGGACAGTGTGCTTATAACTATAAAATATTAGCATTAGGTATAAAATAGGGATGTGCCGACTAGTCGGTAAAGCCGACTATCCGGCCACTTTCGTAGTCGGCGACTAGTCTGCGACTATTCGGAAAAGAACGCCGACTATCCGGCTTCTTACTTTGTGTGTACCTATATTTCTCAGTAAAATGTATACAAAGTTAGTCGGAAAATAAGTATGGTTATAGTAATTCCCCGGACAAACTCATTCACAAGGAGCTCTACAACTACTGAGTACCTTAGTTGCCTTTACAGCACCCACGGGAACATAACAAGTTGTCTATTCTAGCCTGTTAGCCACACAACAAACTCACAAGGTTGTTAATAATATTAATTGAAGCGACAACAACAGTCCATCGACTCCTGCACTGATTGGCCATTAATTGGCAAGTTATACTCCGTTGACGTTTTGTGGTGAAACCAGTCCGGGAGCAAGCACTTGTTATTGTGTACCTATATATTTTATTTTATAGGTAGCTCAGTTTGAGTTGTAAACGTGAAATTTTTTATTTATTAATTTTGTTTATTTAAAAAAAAAACGTTGCCCCACATTAATATTTCTCTTGTATCGTGGATGCGTTTACAGACACAAATCTCACATATATAACGATCAGTAGGCCATACAACTTTTTGTTCTGAGTGGTAATCGAACCCACGACCCGTAGCGCAGAAGCCAATCGCTTAGCCACTGCACCAAACGTGTCGTAAAAAAAACTAGAACATTTGTTTAGGTATTTAACTAAATGTAAATTAACCACTATTTTTTAAAGCTCTCAGTTTGAGCACTAGTGCACTGCGTCCGATCCGAAACCGAGAAAATACTATCTGAGGAAATTCGACTGCAAATCTATAAAATATGGATCGGATGTAGTGCACAATTGTTCATACAAATAATGGTGCCGCTTCTTCGTTTTTTATTTATTAAATACACTTTTATAATAATACTTCCCACTGTAAACAGCTTACTTTTAAAATTAATAGTTTAATTTAAATATTTATAAATTTCAAAGTTTTCTTTAAAAATAATAGTTTGCTCCATAATTTTAAATACTTCTAACTTTAAAAATTTTCTTTGTAAATAATACTCTTCTAACTTTAAAGTCTTTCACAATAAGAAATAAAATGACAAACAGATAGCTAAAAGGTAGGTTAAATTATGTTAAAACTGTGACCACTCAATGCACGAGCCGAGCGAGCAAAGCGAGCGGTGCCGCGGCAGCAGCCGACAAGATGCCAGTTTTTTTATTTGTTTTTTGATTAATTTTAAGGTTCTTTTTAAGACATTCCCATAAAAAAACATGCCTAAAAATTAGTAGCCAGAGCAATAAATACCACCTGTTTAACTTAAAATAAAATAAACGAAACACAACTCGAGTCTACCACAACATTCAAAACATTAAAAAAATAACTTAGTTCGTAAAAACATTTTACTTTGCCTGAAAACGCACTTTTTTTTCCTAAACCAACTCAAGCTAAAAGTTGGACAACTTTTGTATGGGAAATCGTAAATTCTAAAACATTCCGCGATCTACTATCACGCCGCGGTATCCCAGTTCTTTGTAAATAGTTCTGACTTTTCAAAGTAGCCGCATTATTTAGATGAAAGTTTGCGGTTTTATTGTTTTGTGTCGAGATAGGAGTGTTTTGTGTTCATGTTCCTCAGCTCGGAGTCTTGATTTGTGCCCGGTTGATTGCAATAGGCTCGCATCCTATTACATGGGACTTAAACTTAAAAGCGAAATGTGGGTATACTATACACCTCTGCCCAATCCTTCGGGGGATACAGGTGTGATGTTATGTTTCAATTGAGTGAATACTTTCATACGTGGAGTTAGGATAATGATAATATTGTAAAGCGTAGTTCAGCCTACGCTATAATCTCTACGTGGGGATTTCGCTAGCGTCACCGCGAGCGCCCCTTCCAGTATGAAGCCTACGCCAGAAAAGGCGCCGAAAAAGGCTGAAAATGAGGATGGTTTCGTGACGATGCAAAAGAAGTGCCGTCAGAGAACCAAAAAGAACTGCTGTGGCATGGCTCCTGCGGAGCCGAATCTGACGTTTCGTGCCGCGATACCGAACACTCCGGTGGACATCTCCCGTGTTTTCTGCACCTCGTTATAGAGGGGAACTTTTGGCCGGAGGGAGTGGTGTTCCCTCACACGATCGCACAACGACAGTGTTTAAGTGAAGTTTTACTAACATAGGCTTAAGTTTCTATACTAATACAAATGTATATAAATGTATATTATAAGGGTGCTAGTTAAACAGACTTCTTTTTAATAGCATTATTCGCCCCTAAAAATCTACATTGGCTTCTAAATTACTAAGTCAGCCACAATTAACGAGCGTCTGAATGATACTATCTTAGCCACTAGTTATCTTCTATATAAGCCACTGTTCGTCACCCACTTTCATTTTCACAGTAAAAACAAATGAAAAACAAAAAGCAGAGTCGACGGAGCCCCGCTGCGCGCGGCTCCTATTTCTGTCTGCAGGGTTTAAAGTAACCTAACACGAAGGGGATGACGGGGGCTTCGTTCGCTCGCTTTGCTCGCTCACTCTACCCCCCGTCATCCCCTTCGAACCTAACCTATCCGTGTCGGGGTGCCCAAAAATTTAGTTGGCGTTGTAAAAAAGTCGAATTAGTTTATTAGAGGTTATCTCATTTTCCCGTTGCTTAGTTATAAAATGAGAAGTTTGGTCACGTGGCCAATAAATAAATTTGTGGCTTGATTTGTTATTTCTCTTATTATAATATATATGCTAGTTTGTAAGGTATATATCTATGGGCCTAAGTGGCCTGATAATAAAGAATTTATTATGTAATATATAGCATAATTTATTAAATATTGTATAGCACAACAATATCGATCAGCATACATTTTATATGGACACGTTCACACAACGCTTTGCATTAAAAGATTGGCTTGCTGTACGCGATAAACTTGAGCGATTCTCAGAGTTATATCGTACGATTCTCCGGTCAACGCCCCGCCTCGCTTCTACCCTGGCCTTCGTCCGGCGGTTTACCATTAAATAACTTGCCATACATAGTAGACCGGCTTGCGATATAGCGTATAGTGTGAACGGCATGCTATAGTTACATAGTTATATTATATAGTTGTATAGTTATAGCTTATGCCGGAATATGCTTTACTATATAGCGAAATAGTACAGCGTAATCTGAACTGCGTTATAAGCTGACACTTTTAATTATGTTTTTGTAATCTGTAACACAAATCTAAGACATTAATTAATTTACACATAAGAATAACATATTTTTTTGGTGACCGTAGTAGTTTATTTAACTCAACACAACAAAATATTTAATTATTGTCAAACTCACTGTTAACAAAAACCTGTAATGAAACTTAATATTAATTTTGCTACACGTGTAAACTCTAATAAACTTATCGCGTACACGAAGAACAATCCAAAACAACTATGTGCTACGGGCGCTACGGCCTACGAACGCTCTACGATATGCTACGAGTACGTGCTACGCGAAATGTGTTCACGACACGCTTTCACTGGAACTTGATTTTCCTTCAAGAAACTTTAGTTTTTAAAGTTTTGTTAACTGTAGTACAATGGCGCGGTTCCCAAGTAGTGAAGGTAAGCATTCTTAAGCATTCATTTGATATACGCTCTGAATAATAATTCATTAAAAAGGTAAAGTGTTGGTTTTTGCCTAATTTTAAGCATTTCCTCTTACTAAGATTGCTCCTGTATCACGAGTGTATTTAAGACATAAATTTTTACATTTGCTAATACCCAGGCCCGGAAAAACTACCTGTAGACCATTTTTGTTTATTTAGAACTTTACTGTGCCACTTGAAGGAAGCTGGTACCTATGGGACAGGGTTTCTTTACTTACTCAAATAAAATAAATAAAACTTTTTGAATAGTCTATAAACTACTTTTTATTTGAATAAGCTAGCATTCTTATTTTCCGAGATATTAAGGCCCGTATTAATAAACGCTCCTCAGCCCAAGAGCTCGCACTTGATAACAATCTTGAGGTCATGATCGTATTAATAAACATAATAATTTACGTACTCAAGTTACGGATTGGGTTTACGTCATCAGCTGAGTGATGGACTGATTAATAAACGAGACTCGATACTTAAGTATACAATAGGTGTAGATACTCGAGATGCTTAAATCTGAGTGTAGGCAGTCCGTGACTTGAGGTCGTGATTAGATGCGCGAAACATGGAGTTTGAAAATATTTTGAGTGAAATTAATTATTACGACGAAATGGAGTACTATGACGATATTTTATGGCCTTTGAGATATCGTTTACCAAAAATCTGTATAAGGAATGCATCGAATCTGCCTCTCTGTATTTGTTTCAAATTCATCCATACTCGACGTAGTTGTTTAGTTGTTGCCTAAAGTAGGTATTAACATTTAAATCGACAAAATGGGAATTAAAACTCTCAATCACCGTAATTATAGACACAATAGATAAGACAATTAAGTGTCGTCCTGAGACGACACGGGCGGTACGCAACCGGTTAAACTGATGTCAATGTTAAAAAAGTAGGTAATGTGTAGTACTATACAATGTAAATGTTTACCTGGCTAGATGCGTGTCGACTACCGTTATATTCTGCGCTTATTTTGTTCCAGGCCTCATTTTTTTTTCATAGAGATGCGCCATCCATCTCCTTATTTTCCACCACAGCCTTATATTTTTTTACAATGTCGAGAAAGCATTTTTTCTCCATTGGATTAAATACGTGCTTCCTGCTGATGCTTTCCATTTTTACATTTTTTTTACGAATAAAAAACGCGAGATTTTGTGACTTGTTAAACAAATTATAGAATGTTATTATTTGATATTTGGCGCCCTTTTTTTTGACAGTTTGACACTGACGTAGACGCTATGTTGCGTTTGTTATTTGTACCTATTGAGTTGAGCGGCAAGCATTTCTGTCGTATAGTATACATAACATTTTTAACAATTTACGGCTGTCTTGGGTAGAAAACAACTTTTTAACGTGATACAGCGCTATTTATTAAAGTTTTAACAAAATACAAGTATTTCAATAAATCTTACGACATACTCGTAGCAATAACGAAATATGATGAATGTTATTCTAAACTTCGGTCCATGTGACGTAATCGTTCACGAGATCAAGCTATCAAGTATAGTTGATTGAGGAGCTGATCTTGGTAACTGAGATACTGTTTTCATGTGTTTGGTAGAGCGTGTAAATAGCTCCAGCCGATGGAGGGATTTGGAGACTGAGAAAGAAGTGACGAACAGTCCTAGTTGATGGCGGTGCGGTGCGGTGCGGCAATGTATAGCTTAAATATTAAAAATATGTCAACACAACACTGAACTCACCAGTCTCCGGAAAACTGCACTCCTGAGTGTCTGTGAAGCACTTTCACAAAAAAAAAGAAAAATAGGTGTGTTCAAGAGGGCAGTAGTAGGCGTTGTGTCGATTCAATTTTTTCTTCTCTTGAACTGTTGCACTGACAATTTGACGATGCATATTACCGACGCGTGCAGCCAATCACAGGGCGCGTGGAAGGTGAAATTAATGAGACTGTGATTTAGCGCCATCTATTGGCATTTTACTGCAACGCCTAATTCCCCAATATTGGGATTGTGGAACAGTGTGCGCCGTCGCCGGCAGATGACATCCCTAATTATAAAATTAAAACTAAACATTGCGCGCAAGCAGTGTTTATTAATTAGCAATGATCTTGAGATGCTGATATCGTTATAATGGCGTATCAAATGATAACGTACTTTAGTATGTTGTTGACAACCATCAGGCAATACCTCAAACGCATTTCCAAGCGTTACTTCGACACTGCTCCCCTCCATCCGAACCCCCTAGTCGCCGCAGCGGCCGACTACAGTCCCTCTCTCATAAGTAAAGTTCGCCGTCCCAGGCACACACTTTTAGAACCCGATGACGTAATAAACCTCCTCCAGGAGGCGAGTAAATCGACCAGCACAATACACAACGTCCGCCGCCGTCCGGCATACCGTCCTCGCTGACGAGGCCCGTCGCGACGTCCCACCGCCGCCGGTCACGATCCACCGAGCTCTCCCGTCGTAGAGCCGGTCGTCTCTTCAGATTCCGCAGTCACACCGATAATTCAGCCCTCATCAAGCTGTCTCCCCCCCCTATGTCCACGCCAGCAACGCCCTAAGCTGAGGCCCGACTCCTACTAGGGGTCGCCCTTAGTGCTGTTGTTGCAGGTAGTCATGATGTTAGTGTAGTACAAGTAGTTAGGTTAGGTTATGTATTTTAATTCCCCCCCCCCCCCCCCCATTGGCTGGAGACCCTTCAGATCTCGCCAATAACTGCCCGGTTACGTAGAAACCGTCCCCTAGGACGACCTACAGCAGTCCAATAGAAAAAAAAAAAGTATGTTGTTGAGGAACGTTTATTAACACGCTAAGTGTTATGTTCGTAACCCGGATTCATTGCTCCCGAATGTAATTATTAAACGCTTCTGTTAAGCACCTTAATTATGTTTCACGTAAACAATACCAGTTTATGTTCCCCTAATTCATATTTCACACTACTCCACCCACAATATAATATCATAAATTGAAATTGAACCCAAGTTTGAAGTTGATTGGAATACCGCGATGCATTTCTGAACAGTCTTCACATTCCTGTTCGTTCCGGAATTAGTAAGACGTGGCGTACAACACGTACACACCTTTAAAGTTACAGGAATAAAAAAAGGCAGGTAACATTTGAATTATATGGCGGTGTGATGGTTAAGAATGAGACAATGCAATTTTTTAAGACTGGAATAAACGTTTTTACTGTTTGCTTGAATGTTATGGTCGGATTTGACGTTTCCATAAAACCACAAAATAAATTAGTTATAGAAGTTGCACTCTTTTGATCTTAAAGAAAGCCACATTTTTTTACTGAAAATGCAACATGACTCTCGTTAGAGTAATGTCAGAGAATAGTGTTCCATTCTATTCTATTTTTCTTAATGACAATTAGTGCCGATGTCGACAATTCTATAATGTCGAAGGTGAAATGGAAAAGCAAGAGTGCAAAAAAAAAGTGCTTCGATTGTTATAGTTGAACTCAAAGTATACTTGTTGGGTTAGTACAAAACTGAAACAAACAAAAAATATAAATATTATAATTGTTTCGACAGTTTAAATATACATACCACATTCACCTAGACAGAAAATATTTATAGTAAAAACTCACAATCTAATATTATTGTGACGGATGAAAATCATTATCGCCACAAATAGATCTGAGGAGGAATATGTTAGAAGAGAAGGGAAAGAGAATAGTGTTGACACTCTGATGAAGAAACTATTTTGACAGATGCCAAACCGACCTATTAGATTGCGACAACTATAGTAGTAGTATTGAAATTGAAAGTAAATTGGAAATTATCAGCAAATCGGGTTAGTGGGACGAAACTTCCGTCTATCGTAATATAATATTTTCTTTATTCATCAATAACGTTATAAATTAAATTATAAAATATTTCTCTAAAAAAATACACGTAAAGATAAAAGAGTAGTGGCCCACCGGCATCGGGAACAGGGTCCAAGCTGTAATGTTATTATTATTAGAAGTGGTTTATTACATTAGGCGCCTGTTTCACCATCTCCAAGTAAGTTCCCGTTATATTACTTGGCAGATAATTTCATACAAATTCTGTTCCATTTTTGAATTTATTCGGTGAGTAGTGGCTACTCAGACATCGTGAAACAGGCCCTAAGTATAGTTTTATATAACAATTTAATTATAACTAGAGGTCGCCAGCGGCTTCGCCCGCGTGGATATCGTTTATCGCGTATTCCGCGTTTTTCTCTACTATAATATGCATGTGTTATACATATAAACCTTCTTCTTGAATCACTCTATTTATTTTAAAAAACCGCATCAAAATCCGTTGCGTAGTTTTAAAGATCTAAGCATACATAGGGACAGATAGCGGGAAGCAACTTTGTTTTATACCATGTAGTGATTTACACCTTTGTAGGTTACATAGTCATATTTCTCAGATCTAGAACCACATTAAAGTATTTCAGGATCGTCAATTTTTGTAGTTCTCTCAGCTCTGGCTTTTTTATTATACAACGTTATTTTTACTTTATACGAAAACCGACACACCCCAACAAGATTTTCATCAGAACTGCCTGAATATGTGTTTTTTTTAGTAAATCTCCAAGTTACACCTTAGTTTATGTCGCGTTAAGTTCCCTAAAAAAGTGTGAAATGCCTGAGATGTGCTATGCAGGGGTTGTCTAATACACGGAAACTGACCGAGAGGACCGCCTTAAGCCTCAAGGTGTCTATTCCCGTCAACTGTTATGGGTAGAAAATTACTGAAACAAATTTTGAAATTTATGAAAAAAAAAAAAAAATACGTTTAAAAAATATGTCAATCGATTCTCCTAGTGATTCTGAACAAACTAGTTTCAGGTTTAGTACCTATATACTAAAACTAACCTTGTTGATACAGTGAATTTTACAATCGCTTATATTTTCATGAATATTTTTCCGATGAAATCACCAACACGGCGAGTAATCCATTTCCCCCACTTTCAATGAAATACATGCAACTATAATGTAACTCATTGCGAAATCAAAATGGAAATTAAAACGCCCGCCGTTCCATTGCTGTTTAAACTAGCCGGGTTTATTTGAGCATACGAACCAACTCTGCAATATCACCGTACAATGTGTTTACCCGCCATGTCAGTCAAAACGTCAGTACAGGAACTTTGGCAATATAAATGTAAATTATTGAACGCGGCCGATAGCACACATTGGCGTGTAAACACTAGGTGAAAACGTACCTGATACCGAAATATTCTGGTCGAGAATTCTAGTCATGCGCATTTACAGGGCTTTAGCAAATATTTGGCAAAAATATTTGAGAATAATCGCAAACAATTCCCGCAAGTATTCGACTTATATATAGTTAGTGTTATCATAATAAGAACGCTATTTTAGTGTTCATTATTTAAGTATAATACTGAAACGGAGAAATCATGAGCTGTTCACGCGGTATGTCACGGTCCAATAAAATGCACGTGAGTGAAGCGTCTTAGAGCATATACCTAAAGCGTACATAATCATAAAAATGAATTCCACTCACGAAAGCTATTTTAAAGTCTTTTAAACGGCTCGTTGGATAATGGAATAGATAAGAAAGAGTTCACAGAGGGTAGTCGTATTTGCCCCAACAGCCCAGTCGCCAGGTAGTTTTCACTTGCAAAAGGTCCATCAGTCCTGAATTTTGGATTTGTGGTATGCTTAGGTGTTCTTATGAAAATATCAAGTTTTCGACCTTGAGTGATCTCGGCGCGCTCCGCCATCTTGGATTAAAGACCCCAAAAAATAGTTTTTATTAAATAACTCCTCTAAGGGTTATACGCCAAAAATAGATCAGATCAATATTGTAGACAATTAAATTTTCTACAATTCTTGCCGGCAGTATTTTTTTCTATATCTAATAGTTTACGATATACTGCGCTTTAAAGTAGGCAAAAACACAATTTTCAAGCATTTTTCAAATACAAGCTTAGTTTTAGTATACACTAAACCTGAAACTAGTAAACTAGAAGAATCGATTGACATATTTCTTACACGACATTTTTTTTTTCATAATTTCAATTTTGTTTCAATAGGTTTCTAGTTTCTACCCATAACAGTTGACGGGAATAGACACCTTGAGGCTTAAGACGGTCCGCTCTGTCAGTTTCCGTGTAATAGTTGTCTATTACACGGAAACTGACAGAGCGGACCGACCCCTGCATAGCACGTTTCAGGCATTTCACACTTTACTAGGGAACTTAACGCGACATAAACTAAGGTGTAACATGGAGATTTATTTAAAAAAAAAAAACACATATTCAGGCAGTTCTGATGAAAATCTTGTTGGGGTATCTCGGTTTTCGTATATACTAAAAATAGCGTTGTATACAGGGTGTTAACGAATTCGTGTAATTCCTTCAAACCACGTGATCTACTGATGACGCGGATTAACCCTAAATGGGAATTTTTGAAAATCAACAAAAAAAAATTAAAAAAAAAAAACTTTGTTTTCTATTTCAGAGTCATTTTAGAGTCTTGGGTTATCTGACTGCAAAGAGCGATATCGCGTTAGTCGTGCCTGCCAGCCGTGTCGCCGTGCTTCCATTAATTTATGCGTGGCATCGAAATGTTCACAAAAATAAAAAAATATTTTTTGCAAAAAAAAACTTTTTTATTTTTTTGCTGAATCCTTATTAGGTGGCTTAGATACGATCGGTAACAAAGCCGCATGAAAAAATAATATTTGTCGCAGAATCAACACAGAAGCACAACTATTAGAATGACTATTGATTATTGTTAATGTAGTACAACGCCATCTATTATCGTTTGTCGGAAACGTCAAGCAGTGTGCTTGGGTGAGGTCGGTGCGGGGCATGGCATGTCTTGTTTGACGGTTGTCAGCAAGCTGTCAGCTGTCATTCTTTTTGACATTAGATGCATTTGATTTGAGTGAAGTCACTTTGGAGTGAGACACGAGGGCGAGAGGTCGTTTTGCCAGCCTGCACCGAACTTACCGCGTTTCCGTACTTTAATCTATTTCCATCGGTTTGATCATTAGAGATTTTATTATTTTGTTTTCGAGAGTGAATAAATAGAGGACTATAATCAGTGTTGTGACTATTATTTCCTGCCTACACCAAGTCGAACTTGGACTCTGATGACGAGGTACCCCCAATGAGTGAACTACCCTCGTTATATTTTTATTTTTAATCAAGCTAAATCCCGTGCGGGGCCTGTCTACATCAGTAGTAGATCATGTGGTTTTAAGGAATTACACGAATTCGTTAACACCCTGTATATGTTAGATATATTTTTGGAAAAAGGCTTCCTTATTTAGCTTTTTTGTGTCTCAAACTATATTACGTCAATTTATTGTTGAGTTGCAATTTATTGTTGAGTTGCAGTTGTTAGCCTAGCCTTTTCCTAACTACGTTAGAGTCAGCTTCCAGTCTAACCAGTTATGATTGAATACCAGTATTTTACACAGAGCGACTGCCATCAGAACTCCGCAACCCAGTTACTGGGCAATGCCGATATCCTAAGGTTAGACCGGTTGCTCGACTGTCGCGTCGGGCTTCTGACTACCCGTAACGACTGTCATAGGTATTCGTATGACACCCGGGAACGACGGTTTAAAGTGCTCTTCGAGGGACGGCGGCCATGGCGAGCGCAGCTTAACCTTGCAAATCATATCATCCGAGCAGTTGTTAATTAGCCACGAGTCCCTGTAATATTGTTTAGTTGCAGTAAGATTGATTGTTCTAGAAAAACTAACTTCTTAGCATGGGTGCCGTAGAAGATAACAGAGATAGAGATAGGATGTAAACGCAGTAATCTTGGGAACTTTGCTGTATTTAGAACAGCTGAATCTAATTAGTTGAATCATAACAACATTCTTCAAGAAAAATCGGCGTAAGTCAGACCGTATGGACTATGAAAAATCACACTTGACCTGCGCTGTCGACCCTGAAGCTGTTGTAAATCTCCACTGAATTTATTCTGAGAAATATTCCCTAACGAAAAGAAAGAGCTCAACTGGGAAACTAAAGGCTTACGCATAATAATTGAATATTATTTAGATCATGAAGACACTTGTATGAACGGCCTAAGCCGCATCCCTCCACCTGAAAAACTCTATTTGAAAAAATATTTGTTCATAGGTCGAATTTATAAAACAAATAACATGACATCACGCCTGTATTGTCCAAAAGGTTGGGCAGAGGTGTATAGTACACCCTCATTTTGCCGTTGTGTTTAAGTCCCGCGTAATAGGGGCGAGCCTATTGCCATCAACTAGGCACAAATCCAGACTCCGCTGCTACTGAGAAACTCCACACGCAAAAATTCAATCACATTTTGACCGACCGGGGGATCGAACCCAGGACCTCACGCTCAACAGTCGCACTTGCGATCACTAGACCAACGAGGCAGTCACTAATTTATAAAAATAAAATCAAAGTGTAAGTTTGTTACAAAAATAGATCCTTAAACAAAAATGCCCGACTTATTTATGCAATTTCTGATTTTAAAATAAATAGTGACGCGTACCTGTTTATTTACACAATACTGAGTATAAACAGTGGTTCTAGGAATTTTCTGTCTGTCTGTTTGTATGTCCAAATTATCTCATAAACGGCTATATCGACACGAATTCTTCTGACGTGTTTAAATAAATGAATAGCGGACGGTAATTCAGTCTGGTATTAGCAAAAAATAGTTCCTAGAATGTTGCCAAGGTAATATTATTGGATTATCGAATAGCAGCTCTCGGTTCAGATTTCATGGAAGCACTGTGTTATGAAATTCTAGTTTGTAATGAGTATTGGAAATGGGAATATGATATTATTGGCGATCGAATTATAGTAACAAAATTCTACTTTTTGGGCTCAGATGTTGTTGTGATTATAGTATCCAGCTGTTTTCAACAATCATCAGGTTGTTACAACATTCATGTTTTTAAATGACTAGCTCTTTAAGAGCGCTTTTAATTTAGACAGTTGGTGTCGTACTGCAGCCATGCCGCAGACGCCACAGCGTACGCACGGCAGCAGTATGGATGACGCACTGCTCTCTTGTAGTGACAACTGAATGAAAAAACACAACCGCCCGTTTGCAGCACGACAGCCGCACCACTGCAGTACAACACCAATCGTGTAAATTGAAAGTGCTCTAATGTAGCGATCTTAGTTTAAAAATTGTGGACAAGGTTATGCAAGTTTAAAATTGTATTAAGGCCTCTACACACCAACGCCGCCCGGCGGCTTTACTCGGCGGGTTATGCCACCGGGCTTGTTTTGCGTCATGTTCGCTCGCTTAGTTCGCGTTAGTTGGCCGCAATAACCCGCCGGGTAAAGCCGCCGGGCGGCTTTGGTGTGTAGAGGCCTTTAGGTTATAAAAGGACTGGCGTGGTCTTATTTTGAGAATTATTTTGAGTAAAGCATATTTTAAGAAAAACATATTTTGAAGAATCATATTATGAGAACGAAGGGTTTAGAGCAGTAAATAGGTACTAAATTAATTGGTAGGTACTACTTAGCAAAACGGGACTTCAATTTCGTATTTACGTAATCATTATCACACTACTTAATAATCAGGTCACGTCAACGCCTCCAATATTGTCATACATCTCAATTAACACGAACGAACCTCATATCTCTAGTTAATGAACTTCCGGCAAGCAAGTGGGTGTGGAACTTCTCATACCGTCCGGGCGTCCTGTCCATTTGATATGCATTTTTTTTTTTCATTTTACGTACAGTCAACCAAAGAGATAAGCATACAGGCAACGAGAAAAAAAAAGAAGCAAAATAAAAATACGAATGTAATTACATTCGTATTTCAACAGAGTTATGCGTGTGTTGAGTGGCCAAGTTTTTGCCATCGCTTGGCTGAGCGAGTCTTGCGTATAAAATGTTAGACTTGGATAGGTTAAAACTGGAAAGTGATCGCAACGCTCACTTTCTATTCACTTCCTGGTAATTTTATGGTGTTGTTTGGTCAGGATTCAATTCAAATCGAGGATTTTTTTCGTGAAAAAAAAATGGTTATTCCATTAAATGATTTGTCAGATTAGAAGTGCATGGTACTTGGATTGGGTGGCCAAGTCCTCAGCCGGGGGTTGCGGAAGTATCATAAGTTCCCGCGACCCTCGGCGCAGGTGTGAGATGGAACACCGGGGTGGTTTTAGTCAGTAAGAGTCTGGCAGACCCCTCCGCCCACCCCAGGGCGGAGGACATCCATGAGGATTTCCAAACCGAAAAAAAAAGGGTGGCCAAGTCCTTGCCGGCAACCACTCGTATCGCAAAATTAACACAGAAGGTACAAACTTCAATATCTAGTAAAGAACTATTCTGTGAACAAGCGGCGAGTGGGCGGGAACTCTCATACCGTGCCGTCAGGTTCGATCCCACGCCGCCACATTTTGTTTTTCCTATCCAGTATTGGATATGCGTTTTATTTTTTATTTTGATGCACGTACCATGTCTGGAACACGTTCCTTTGAATGATGGGTTTATTATGAACTGGATATCAGAAATTGATTAAGCGAAGATTTTACTGCGTTTCGCATCAGATTTTATCATAAATCTTGATGATTTATAGTGTGATAAGAATAAATTAATGTCTTTATGGGTATTATTAGATTTTCTAAGATTATTGAAACTCAAACGTTCGCAGTCTGAGGAATTCTAAATAATTTACAAAATAAAAAATAGATCTATGCACGAAAACTTCATTCCCGAATTGATACGTAAAATACCTATAAAAATGTGCTTTGGGCTTGCTAAAATGAGCTTTGGTACCAGATGAGAACGCTCCCATTCCGCCATGCGTTCACGCTCTTGTTACATTTCGATTCGGTTAGCATTTGGTTCGTTTTGCATTTTATTCCGGCGGTGAAGCAGCGCGTACGCATGTATTCATACCTAATCCGCAGCAAAACAAAGGCTACGCATCGTTAAACATTCTTATAAAAGGGAACAGAAATTTCCGTTAAGCAAAGCAAAACTGAATAGGTACTGATTCAGCACGTAGTTGAATTTAAACTTTATAAAAAATCTTATAAGTAACCAACTTTTATTGATACTTGTTTGATTGCAATCAATCAGTGTACTCAGTGTACCTACTCCAATAAAAGGCACGTGAACAGACAATTAGTATTACTGCTGTGCACGTTGCGTCCGGATCCAATGGCGAGTGCATCTATTAAGACTACGCGAGCAGGGTTGCCGTTTTGACTAATTGGAATAAATAAACTAAACGTTTTTTTAGGATTCTGTACTACATGTCATGAGGTACGGAAAATGTAGACCTCGGTCTTCGGTTCTTGTTTGTATATTTCTCTTAATGACTAAATTTCGCGTTTTTATTATATACAAGGTGTAACATAAATAAGTGTACAACCCCTTAAGGGGTCACTGTACTCATCATTATGAACAACTTTTACCATGGGACAAAAACGAGAAATCGCAAAAAAAAAAAACTGCTCTTCCCTACATTTTGACGAGTTATGTGAACATTATTGTAGGGAACAGATGATTATTTTTCGCGATTTCAGGTTTGGTCCCATAGTAAAAGTTGTTCATAATGATGAGTACAGTAACCCCTTAAGAGGTTGTGCGTTATTTAAGTTACACCTTGTATATACATAAACTCACGCCCTTTTCCCACGGGGGCAAGCTGAAACTGTAGAACGCCACATGCTACGATTCTTACGTATTCCTTTCGCTTCGTCCACGTTCCTTCATCTTTTCATACAAGCACGCCGGTTGAGAGTACTAAACAGCTGTCCTTTTTGAAGAACATCACCAATAACATCAATATTTGTGCGGGCGTCCTCTACTGGCGTTTCCCCTGACATCCGCCTTATAAATTCCTCACTAATCGTCGTTCAATCATTCTCTCAACATGACACCTAAGCATACTCTTTTCGATTTTACATTATATATTTATTTAGTTAAATCATTTGTTATTGTACTTATTCCTGCATCTATTCCAGATGAGTCTTTTTTTAAACATTCACACATCACATCACTGGGATTTCTCCTGTATCGTGGGTGCATTTGAAGACATAAATCTCATATACACAAACGCCCAGACCCGAAACAACTATCTGTAGGCCATACCAATTTTTGTTCCGTGTGGGAATCGAACCCACGACCAGTAGCGCAGAAGCGTCGTCACAATTAAAAAATAAATTATTTCATATTATCACTGGCGTGGTGGTCCGGAGGTTACAGTCACGCTGGACCACCAGGTTGCGTATTCTCAACCTGGCAGCATTTACAGTCAACAAAATAATTAAGTATACAGTCAAACGATGAACATTAATGCACTACGTAGGGAAATTTTATTACATTTAATAAATTAAATAAAAAATATTAAAAGACAAATAAATAAAGATTATAAATGTCATACAAATTAATGTGGAATAGTTTTAGAAAATATACCACATAACATTATAATATCATAAACAGGCATGTCAATAAAATAAAAACGAATAAAATCACATTACACAAATCATCAAATGATGAATGATTACATTAAATTCCATAAGGCTGAAGCCAGAGCGTAATTTACGCGGCTCAAAATGAGTCGGTGTCATTTTTTAGAAGGATTTAGTAAGTAAATCCGTCAAAAAAATTACGCCGAGCCAGACGAGCGTAATTTACAGGACGCAAAATGAGTCTGTGTAATTTTTTATAAGGATTTAGTAAGTAGGGGGTACTTACTAAATCCTTCTAAAAAATGACACCGACTCATTTTGAGCCGCGTAAATTACGCTCGTCTGGCTTCAGCCTAAGGCTGAGATCTATAGACCCAACTTGGACTTTGCTCAGACTTTACTTTAGACTTATGACAAAGTCAGTATTTATAGAGCCGTCTTTGAATTCATCTGAGTACGCGCTTAGCAAATGCTTAGCAAAGTCTAAGTTCACAAAATCGACGACTTAGCAAATACTTAGGTTACTATTATCCTAACAAAAAATAATGGTCCATACTTTACTTTATCATCATTACATTTACATACTTTTAATTTTTTAGTATGATAAAGTGACCAGACTCAACTCAGTAATACCAGATTAGAAAAGATTTCCTTGATGTTGAAAACTAATTCTGTAATAGTTATGATAACAACAATTAGGTATTATTACATCACATAAAAATGTTTTTCTAAGTTTAAAATGTATAAAAATGAATTAAAAATTACTTTTTTCGACAAATTGCCAACACTGAATGGACAGTTTTGTTTTGACACAAACAGCGGTCAGATGTCAAAACGATGCGATCCGTTTCAATGAATATAATATTGTGTTAGTTTATAAAAACTTGTAAGCATGCCAATTTCTGCTTATTCTTATAATAATAATACATAGAAGAAATATGAGCATAGTTCTAGATTATTTACAAATTATTATTGTTAAACTTTCATGAAGAAAAATCAAGACTGTAATGCTTGAAACGAAACATTAACTTGTATTTTGACATCGACCGTCTTAGCTTAAGCTTAGCCTAAGCTCAGCATAGTCTCAACGTGTTAAGTCTATAAATTCCAAATCTAAGATTATGCTAAGCATACACTTAGCAAAGTATTACGTAAGTAAAGTCTGAGCAAAGTCTAAGCTAAGTCCAAGTTGGATCTATAGATCTCAGCCTAAAAGTCAAAGTTTTAAATTTTTGTTCATTATTCTAAATAACGTTTATTTCAATATTATTAGTATAACAAGAAAATGTTTATTTTGTACATTAAAAAAAAACAAAAAAACTTTTGGATGTTGATTGAATGCAGCATTCATTCCCATCCTTTTATTCGGGGACTCGCATGAAACGAATAGGGTTGATATCTCACCGCTCTCGAGCCAATACCGTTTTTATTTTATAGGAATTTTGTTGGGTAAGTGAAATGTATTGCCATCTGAACTTATCTATAGAGTGAACGCTCTCATAGCAATAACGAGAGCAATACTGTGCCATATTAACTGGAGCTATATATTTTTGGAGAATATATTTTGATATAAATACAGGGTTATTAATAAATATATTAGCGCGCTCTGACTGCGATTAAATATCATTAAAAGTTACAAGTGTCTCGTGTAGTGGCGAACTTAAAGAATAGCACTATCCCATCTCTTCGCGAGGGTGTCGTAAAAGGCGACTAAGGAATTCTCTAGAGGATGGGCAGCAGCGTTCTCTGAGTACTTTAACAACCATACTGCGATCGCCAACCCGCCCGCCAAGCGTGGCGTTTACGGCAAACCCCCCCTTTGGGAGGCCTATTTCTAGCAGTAGATGATGATGATGATGAGAAAAGTAACAACGTCTACGACTTTTGACAAAAAACTTTCCCAAACAAGATTGATTGTAAGTATTTATGGGAAGGTGTAAAAAAACTGTTGCAGCCAGCAGTGTGTTAATGTATTTTAAAATCCCCTTGTATACAGGGTGTAAACGAATTGGTGTAATTCCTTCAAACCGCTGGTGACACACATAGACCGTACATGGGATTTTCAAAGACTGAAGAAAAAAATCCAAAAGGAAACATGGGTTTCTATTTTTGAGTAATTTTAGCGAACCGAGTTAACTGACTGTGCGGAGCGACATCGCGCCAGTCGTGCTCGCAAGCTGTGTCGCCGTGATTTGATTAATTTATGCGTAGAAGAGAAATAAGCAAAAAAACTGCATTTTTTTCATTAAAACCTGATTACGTTCAGTTCCGATCAATTGAACTGAATTACCGCAAGAAAAAAAAAGTTTTTTTTTTATTTTTAATCTATCTAAATCCCGTGCGCGGTAATTCATTTCCGTAATAAATCATGTGGTTATAAGGAATTACATGAATTCGTTTACACCCTGTAAATTCATTTGATTTCACTCTTAAGGCGCGATTCCATTAGGCAAGTCTTGCATGCAAGTATGACGACACAATTGCGTACAAGTTGGTTGCATGCAGGTTTTACTTGCATACAAGTGGAGATGGTCAACGATTGAGTTGGACATCATGGGTGTCAATCACTCGTTCGCAATTTGAAAAGTGCAACTAACGTTTGCGCGTTCAATTTGCACGTCACTTGAATAAAAATGTACAAGTTCAAGCTACATCATACGAGTTGTAGCTTGTATGCAAGTTTGTTCAAGTTGTATGCAATTTGCAACTTGCATACTTACAAGTAACTTGCCTAATGGAATCGCGCCTTTAAACAAGTAACTTTATCACTCCATGAACAATTCAACGTATAACCTGAATTATGTATCCTTCCCAACGGCATTACACTTACAAATCGTATTCAATTAGAAAAGTCGTAGGAAAAACCGCGCACGCGACTGTCGCGCACTATTATTTCTAAGTTTGTCCACACTTTGTAACTGTCCATCTCTAAGAATGGAAAGAAACCAGATGAATATTAAATTGGTGTAACTTTCCACAGTTACTTCTGGAACTTATAAATATAAAACTATCGTACGACTTTGTTTTCTTTTACGTGACAAAATTCGTGTTCTTTGAATTAATATTGTTATGCTATCAATAAACTTATTAAAATGTTTAAATTATACAGGCTGCAAACGAATTCGTGTAATTCCTTCAATCCGTGTGATCTACTGGTGACACTGATTGAACCTGCATAGGTTTTTTTCAGAATCAACAAAAAAAAGTTTTTAAAAAATGAACCATGTTAGTCTGTATTTGAGTAATTTTAGCGTCCCAAATTAACTGACTACATGGAGCGATATCGCGCTAGTCCTGCCAGTCAGCTGTGTCGCCGTGCCGTCATTAGTTTATTTATGCATGGCATTGAAATTTTCTAACACATAAAAAAAATTGGGAACTTTTAGTGCCGACAAAAGAGAAGCATGGTGATAATATTTTACTTTATCACCAAAATATTAATCGCTTCTCTGGCAAAATATTAGATGTGGAAATGTTAATAGATAAGTACCATATGGATATTTTATGTTTTTGTGAAACTTGGTTGAAACCACATAAAATGTTGTTCAATGTTAATAACTTTGCGGTTGCCAGTGCGTTCAACAGATCCTCGCTAGGGGGCGGTACTTTAATTCTTTGTAATAGTTGTTTTAAACATAAGGAAAGAAAAGATATCACTGCCTGTTCTGTTGATCGCTTATGTGAGGTAGCATGTGCAGAGGTAGAGGGCCACACTATATTATGCGTTTATAGGCCACCCGCATCAAACTTGTCATCATTTTTGATTATAATGGAAGACATATTGAGAAAACTTTTTAGAAATAATAACTTAATTTTTGTTTGTGGTGACCTGAATATAGATTTTTTAATTGAGTCACCGGAAAAATGTAAACTTGTGTCATTGTTTAAATGTTTTAATTTAAAGTATATTTTTAATGAAGCAACTAGAATAACTGCTACCTCAGCTTCATGTATAGACAATATTTTTACAAACTGTCAAATAAAAGACTCTTCTTTAATTAGTGGCGTTAGGTCTGATCATACAGGCCAACTAGTGTCCTTTCAGTTAAATAAGCAGCTTCAACTAGACAAAATCATTGAATTACGCCCACTAACTAAAAATAATTTGCAAAAATTTAATAATAATGTATTAAGTAATCTTCCTACATCCTGCTCTAGTTCAAGGGATCCCAACATAAATTATTGTACATTGTTCGCTACAGTCTGCCAAGAATTTAACAACACATGTCCAGTCAAGAAACGTAAAATTAATTGTAAATCAAAATTTAGTGAATGGGCCACCCTAGGTATAAGGAAAAGTAGAGAAACTTTGTATAGTCTATATCATGAAAAATCATTGACATCTGATCAAGCTTTTCATAATTATGTAAGAAATTATTCAAAGATATTTAAGAGAGTCTGTACTCTAGCTAAATCTAGATTAATTTGTAATAAAATAGGTGCCTCTAATAATAAGATAAAAACTGTGTGGCAGGTAATAAATAAAGAAACCGGAAACACAAAAAAACGGGATAACGAACTAATTTTAAAATCAGATAATAAATTAATTACAGATAAGTCTGAAGTCGCTCAGACACTCGAAAACTTTTTCACGAATATCCCGATAGAGGTCACGAAATCCCTTGCTTCGTCCTCTATACTAGCCGAATCCTTACTTAAACAGAATTTCTGTAAAGATATACCTATCTTTGAATTTAAGCACATTTCTGCTACCTCGATTATAAAAGCTTTTAAAAGTCTAAATATAAAAAATACTGAAGACTTATGGGGCATTTCTGTTAGGGTTCTTGGAGCTATCATTAACACCATTACCCCTTTACTTACAGACATATTTAATCAATGTATAGATAGCGGTACATTTCCTGATTTGATGAAGCATAGTAAGGTAATACCAATCTTCAAATCAGGTTGCAAGAATAACCCCTCAAATTACAGACCCATTTCGGTGCTTCCAGCACTTAGTAAAATCTTTGAGAAAATCATGCTTGATCAGATGATGTCTCATTTTGACCTGAACGGGATATTGCATAGTCGCCAGTATGGTTTCACGAAAGGTAGGTCGACTACTGACGCAGGAGTGAAACTAGTCACTCATATTTTGGAATCCTGGGAGAGCTCTCAGGATGCTATTGGCATCTTCTGTGATCTCTCCAAGGCTTTTGACTGCGTTGACCACAACACCCTCATATGTAAATTACACCATTACGGAATTCGTGGCCGAGCTGCTGACCTTGTTTTCTCCTATTTATCTAATAGACAGCAAAAAGTTGGTGCTAACGGTGCGATTTCTTCGGGGTCTCTAGTTAAGATGGGCGTGCCTCAAGGCTCAATTCTTGGACCTTTTCTGTTTCTAACCTATATAAATGATCTACCCTATATGATGACCGACTTATCAGACATAATTTTATTTGCCGATGACACTTCCCTTATTTTTAAAATAGATAGAAAAGATAGGGACGTTTTACATGTTAACGAGAGCCTTGCTGTTCTTTCTAAATGGTTTGCAGCCAATAATCTATTACTAAATGCAAATAAAACTAAATGCCTTAAGTTTTCACTACCAAATGTTCCCCAAGTAGGTTTAAAGGGGAATGCCAATATTTCTTTTACGACTCGGCCAGATAGAACAAGGATGAAAAATATCTTATTAAAAAGGGCAAATATTGTAGAATGTATTACAATAACAACATTTCCGCTGGAAGTGCACCAAGAAAAGTTATAGGTCGATAAAGTTGACCTTAATAGTAGATTTTTAACCCGGAGAAGAATGGTAATTCGAAAATCGAACTAACATTTTCTTTATACTCACTCCGTCGACATTTTCATGAATATTTTTTTTAATCCTTGTCGTATTGGTAGACCTTCAATATTTTTGTAAAAATCTTAATAACATTGTTTGATTAAAGCATTTAATTATGTAAATAACAAAACGAAACCATTTTTGGTCAGAATAATACCTAAATAACCAAACCAAAACCAAAGCAAAATAAATATTATATTATTTGGAATTTGTCGTATATTGACGTTGCCATGGCAACGATGATAAAACATGAATGCCATAATACCAAATAACATTAAAATCATACTTTTACTAAACAAAGTATTTTATTTTTCAAAAATCCATAATATTGTATTCACGATAGGAATATTATACATATAATATGGTTAGGTACTTACTTCGATACAGATACCTACTTATTTTTGGCAATATTAAGAAAAAAGTGGAAGTCATTTTAATTGTGACAAAGGTGTTGTCGCCATTAAAATAAAATTATAACAATATTCGATTTTAAACGTAATCGATTATCAAGTATGTATAAAATCGAATCGAATATAAAATAAAAAAAGAAATATACTTATTTCGCAAAATAAATAGTTGATAGTAATAAATAGTAACAATAGCTTTGTAAATTATTTCATAATATTACAAAACATTAATTTAAAATTAGTATAAATCAAAGAGATTAATTAAATATGTTAACTAACACTACTGAATGCCTTTGGTACAATACATACTCAGCTTAATAAAATATTATGTTATTTATTGTGTTTCGTACAAGAAAAGTAGCCCTAAGTTAAATCACAAGAATAGTGACAAACCTGTTGTGTTATAGTGGTTACTAGGATTATTCGTAATAGCTTATTAGTTATAAAGCTTAGTACTATAATTTGTAGCTATTGGAAGAGCACAATTATTCACTTAACACATTTCTCAAACAAGAAAACGTGAATAAAAAATAAATACTTATTTACCTAAATAACATGATATTATTATGATATAATTATTTACAATTACATTTTGTTTCATGATTGTAATCGATTTATAAATGTAATTTTAGTATCGATATAATTATATTTTTATACTGTGCAACATTTCTATTTACAGTTGTAGATAAAAAAAGCGTTGAAACTTACTAACCAAAACAATAAAATACTATTTAAAATGAATATCCGACGGTGTACTTCCCCAGACTTTATTTATATTGCATAAATCTTACAAAAAATAAACGCGAATTATCGAAATTACGGCATGTCTGTTCTTAATACTTTGTATTGGCCGGATCTTGGCATTCCCCTTTAATGCTTGAAGGCAATAATCTTAATACAATTAATGACACTGTATTTTTAGGTATAACTCTCGATTCAAAATTGCAGTGGGGTGCGCATATTACTGCCCTGTCGGCTAGGTTAAGTTCTGCTGCATACGCAGTTAGGAAAATTAGGCAGCTGACTGATGTAGCTACAGCTAGGTTAGTATACTTCGCATATTTCCACAGCATTATGTCCTACGGCATTCTGTTGTGGGGCTCAGCAGCTGACGTAGATTCTGTTTTTATTTTACAAAAGAGAGCAATCCGTGCAATCTACAATATGGGTTCCCGCGAATCCCTTAGAAACGTGTTCAAAGATATTAATATACTTACCTTGTCGTCACACTATATCTTTGAAAATATTATGTATGTTCGGAAAAATTTGCATACGTTTAATGTTAGAAGCGATTTTCATGATAAAAATACACGTAATAAACATAAAATTGTGATTCCAAAATTTAGATTGAGTAAAACTAATAAGTCATTTTTAGGAAATGGCGTGCGTTTTTATAATAAGCTACCGAAATCTGTAACTGATCTTACCGAGGGGAAGTTTAAAGCCCATATTAAACGTGTCCTTATTCAAAAAGCATATTACAAGACTAAGGACTACGTTGACGACAAAGGTGTTTGGAAATAACTCCTTCTGCACATGTGGCTTCCCTGGTACCTCATTAACGTCGTATGTGTAGGTATGTCTATTAACTAACCTCATTACGATTAGCTTTTTTTGTTTTTTTTTTTTATTACTTTCGTTACTCTCAAGATATCTTTATCTTACTATACAGTGATTTTCTTTGTAATGTGTTTTGATGACAATTAACAATGTCAGTTGTTTTATATAGTTTAGCGTCCTTTTACCTTTTGTAAATGTGAGAGCTTTGTAGACTTGCTAGATGCCTGGATACCTAGTTAATTTTTGACCATATTTTTCATTTTGTTTTTTTTTGTGTGGTTCCTGCTCTTAAGTCTACTTTGCTCTCTCATATCTAAGTCATAACTGTACCCACTCAAATTGTTAAAGATATGGATTTTAAAAGAGTAACCATGGAGTTTCTTGCCGGCTCTTCTCCATAGGAAACGACTAATTGGAACCGTGCACCTAAATTCGACTTTTCATAAGCGCCTGTAATGGTTTATGTGAAATAAAAACTTTTGATTTTGATTTTGATTGGGAAGAACAAAAATTTATTTTTAATCAATCTAAATCCCGTGCGGGGTTAATCTATACCATTAATGGATCATGTGGTTTGAAGGAATTACACGAATTCGTTTACACCCTGTATAGTTAAAAATGTTTTAGATTATTTTACAGAATGTTACAAAAGCTCTAAGAATTTTGTGGACTTACTCGGTTTCCGAAATTGAACAACTTTTCGAAATTCGCTTAATTATTTTATTACTTTCCATACAAATCAAATAAAATTATTTAACCAATTCAAAAAAATTATATATTATGTTATTGTTACATGAAATTGTCCTCTCCATGGTGTTCCTCAAAACAGCTTAAGAAAACGTCATGTACTCGTAGAGGACAATTTCATTACGGTCAACTCAATAACCCCTTTTTATGTAAGTAGTAGTAAGAAATATTTTGTTATACTATGTAACTCTGAGTACAACAAACCAGGTTCTTCCTGTGTGTATTCTCCGAATTGCAACAGCGACGGTGTACTGTTTTACAAAATCATTCCGCTGATAAAAGTATAGGGCCTCGTTCAGAGAGACGCGGGGCGTTGCACGTTTTCTCCGCTCACGGAGAAGCGGCACGTGAAGCGGCAGGCAAGGCCCGCTGCGTTTAGCGCTCAATATCAAACAAAACGCGCGTGATGATGCTTCTACATGAACGCTCTCATACATTACCATATGTTTGATTTGACCGCGAGACGCGCAGACGCGCCGCGCAACGCCCCGCGTCGCCTTGAACGAGGCCTTACGTTTCGTGTAACATGGGGCGAACCCATTTCCACACCATTTTTACTATAGCGATACTGGGTGCTGTATCACACCCTTCGAAAAGTCTCTTTAAATAGAAGGAGAAAACTACAGAGCATCTTTACGTTTCGTTGTCTCTCCTAAAACTTTACACCATACCAAAAAGGTTATGTTGCTTTGTATTCTTCGTTTTTCTCCCTGACAACCCTAGGTGCACGGAAGGCAAGCTGTTCACGCTGTTCAAGCTAATTATTGAGCTACGCTCCTACTGCCTTCAATGCTTGAAATGTGCACTCTCATGTTTGATTTTGTTGTGTTGCAAGTTTCCTGCGTGAACATTTCGAAATGTGCAATGAATTTTGTATTTCGAATTTGAATTCTTGTTTATTTAATGTCAGAGCTGAAAAGTTACAGTCTAGTGGTCAATCATTTTCATGTTAATATTTGGTTTTGTTATCGGTAGCGGGTAACACTGGGCAATGTTGACAAAGGAAGGTAGTCGTTGATATGGATCAACCTACCCGATGTTATAAAGGCATGGTCATTCGACGAAGCGGGAGCATTGTGTATGTGTAATCATCTGCTGAAGAAGTCTGACCTTTTATATCTGTCTAGCTTGTCCTTATTTTATGATCTTGTAATAATTGTATTGTATTGTGATCTAGTTCATATTACTTACAAGTACTCTCAGTGGTGAAGAGTCTATGTTGGTTTTATTTACTACATTTACCTTGCTCGCAATCCTGACATACCGATATTAGCTATAACTGTAACGATAGAAACACCCCTGAACGATTATGTTGTTGTGTCTTTTACAGTTTCGATGAATTTTATTTAATTGCGTTAACTATGAAGAAAAACATCGTGAGGAAACCTGCACATCTTTCAGGGCTCCATAAAGTTCTCCATGGTATGTAGTCTGCCAACCTGCACCAGACTAACGTGGTGGACTAAGGCTTAACCCTTCTCATACTGAGAAGAGACCCGTGCCCAGCAGTGGGGCAGTAATGGCATAGTGTTGGGCCGATTATGTTTGGTATTTGATTTCGGTCTTTTTTTAAACATTGTGGCTAGATTTCTCCTATATCGTGGGTGCGTTTGCAAACACAAATCTTCAGAGGCACAAATACCCAGACCCAGAACAAGTGTCTCTACCTAATACTTGCAAATATTTGTTTCGTGCGCGAATCGCACCCACGACCCATAGCGCTGAAAGCCATTGTGCTAATTGTGTTGTTTAGAGCCAAAAAGTTAAGCTGAAGAAGTCGAGGTCTTAGGATCACCATGCTATGAATAATGCCATAATCTCTTCACTTGGCAAATTACAGGTCTAGCGCATAACTGAGTCAGTGTGAGATGCGGGAGGGTGACAGTTGTCACAAGTTGACGAATCAGTGAGCTCTCGCGTCGCGTCACCACGCCCCTCCCGCACCGCGCAGCTACCTCAGGCACTGACTTAGTTATGCGCGAGACCTATAATTGGTTAGTTTCTTCTGCCGACAATGAACATTTGTGAACAAATAAGATTACATCACATACTAGATTTTCCCGTGAGCAATACCCCGTCGCACCTCCAATTAGAGGTGATTTTAAAAATCCTAAAATATATGTATTATTATTTTCGTGGAAGAATATTTATTTATGTTAATTTTCAAGTATCCATACAAACTTTTACACCCCATTACACACTCTTAGGGGTTTATTTTCGAAATATTCTTTCTTCTACAACCTTAAATAGTATATGTCTGCACCCGTGCGCTTTCATGTTCATCTTGCGCTTTCAACTTTCAATTCCTCTTGCGTCAAGCACATGCAATGTTGATTGCCTTAAGACGCATGCAGCTTATCGTCTACACCGGTGCGCCTCGGTCAGTCGTCAGTCGACATACAATAGACGGATTAGCGTGCGGTAGGGGCATGCGCTTTTGTTGAACTAGTATTAAGGCAAGCTATTGCATGCTGCAGATGAAGACGCAAGATGAATATCAAAGCGCAGTGGTGTAGACATAGCTTAAGGCCTCTTGTTCACACACATTTTTTCGCCGTAAAAACCTACGGTTAATAAGCCGTGTGTAGGCACGGTCATCAGTGTTGTATGGACTACTATAGAAGTTTGTTGACGGATACGGCGGCCCAACGGCACGCCTGCGCCACCGTATGCAGCGTGGTACTCCTCCTTTGCGCACGGTTTGATTTACATTTAGTGTTGTGTGACGGTCTATGACGGTTTGTTAACGGCACCGGACGTTTTCGCGACGGGCAATCATTGCATGACAGCTTTCCAACGCTGATTTTGTGTTACAAAATGGATATAAATCAGTTTCGGCTGTTGGTTAGCCGTGTCTTGTACAAGCTCACACGATTTTTCTACGGCGCGGCTAATACGCCGTACGGTTAAGAAACCGTGCCGTGAACAAGAGGCCTTAGAAACAAATATTTCAAATTTCACGTTTCCATCTTCAGCGGTTTAGATAATGCGTTCGCTGTGAGTTAGTAGTTACGAAATTGTTTTACCTATATAATTATATGAAGATTGTATATTTATGAGGCCTACTGAACATTGTATCCGTACTAAGCCGAGAAGGCAGCTAGAACATTAGCAAGTATAATAGCATTAAAGGCAGCTAACCACGTCATAACTGCAAGTAATTGCCTAATGTGTTCTACAAGGAAAGGGAATTCAATTTGAAATTCAATTACTAAAGCGGTTTTATTATTAACTCATTGTCACGTGAGTAAACCGTAACTTATCATAAATATGCATGTTTCACGAAAGATAAAATACTAATTCATTGTATTTTGTTTCATTCTGTCCTCATCGTTAGGGTGAGTTTCCATTGTAATATTGGCAAAATTCAGATAAATTAAATAAGACTTCCTCGTTATATAAGGTTCAATCAAAATAGTTGGACAAACTTTTACAGATCACAGTACTCATGAATATGAACAACTTTTACTATGGGACCAACTCTGAAATATAAAAAAAAATATTAGCTGTTCCATACATTTTGATCGTGTAGGTATTGCACTTTTGTATGGAACAGCAGATTTTTTTTTATTTCAGCTTTGGTCCCAAAGTAAAAGTTGTTCATATTAATGAGTACTGTGATCTGTAAAAGTTTGTCCACCTATTTTGATTGGACCTTATATATTAGAGGTTGTTTTAAAAAACCTAATATACGTGTTTTGTTATTTGCGTGGAAGAATATTTATTTATTTTTGACTGCCTCGTTGGTCTAGCGGTCGCAAGCGCGACTGCTGAGCGTGAGGATTCCCAGGTCGGGCAAATTGATATTGATTTTTTCCGTGTGGAATTTCTCAGTAGCAGCCCGCGGTCGATGGCAATAAGCTCGCCCCCTATTCCATGGGACGTAAACATAACAGCGAAATGTGGGTGTACTATAGACCCTTCGGGGAATACAGGCGTGAGTTTATGAGTTAAATATATCGATAATTTAAAAATAGAAGGGTTCTTTAAACAAATCAGGCTTCACGTGTAAATCTGAGTATGGAAATACGTCACAATACATAATTTAGGTGTTCTGTGTGAGCACAGACTAATTATTTATTTGTTATCAATCTAAATAGCACGATTCCACTGATGTAGGAACACATGGACCTCAGCATCCTAATTGCATAAAATACTTGTAATCGTTATGGCTTTGATTTTAACAATACAACAATATTTCCTGCGTGCTACATAGTTGTGGAGAAGTCGGTTTGTTAATACATACCTACGCTGTTATGGAAATTGTTGACCAGTCAAAATCAAAGCCATAGCGATTATGGGTGTATTGCGCAATTAGAATGCAGGTCAGCGCTCAAAAATATCCGAACCGAATAGACTAAAACGCAAAAAAGTTGACTAATTTACGTCAATAGGTGCAGTCCAATCTTCAGGTGAAAAATGGTTTTACCTAAGTTAAATTAGGCATTATGATGACGGCATAGTATTTAAATTTGTTATAAATGTTTTTAAAACTTTCGCGATTTGTACACATTATAAAAATATTGAATCGGGTCTTCTCGCGTAACAAACTTTAAGAGGCACAAAATACCTTTTATCCCGACGTTTCGGCCGAATTTCACCGGCCGTGGTCACGGGTAGACTGAAGTGGCGGAGCAGTTGTCATCTTCGTGAAGCAAGGGCATTTTCATCTACCCTCACTTGATCTTGATTTTTTATAAAGTTATCGTCGGTACTTCGACACACCACACTAACGACGTCTTTACACTCGCCTAAACCGTCCCGTTGACGATAACACTTGCTGATGACCGGATTCCATGATGTTGATAGTTTGTATCCATCTTCCCGATTGAAATACTTGTATTTCTTAATTTCAATCGCTTCATGTACAATTCTGGGATAATAGTGACGATCGGTGGAGAGGATTTTTGGACTATGTAATTCTATCCAGTGATTGGAACCGGACTCCAGAAGATGCTCGGCTATTGCGGACTTATTTATCTGGCGGTTTTTGACTGCGGCGATATGTTCCTTAACCCGTTCTGCGATCGTTCTTTTGGTCTGCCCGATATAAGAACTACCGCAACTGCAGTCAATCTTGTAGACGCCAGGTGTCTGAAGAGGAATAACATCCTTTGGAGTACGCAGTTGCCTTGATACCTTGGAGAGAGGACTATATACAGTCTTAATGGCGTATTTCTGTAGTACTGTACCAATTTTATCCGTCACTCCTTTTAAATTCGGCATGAACGCTGGCACTCTGTTTACCCCCGGTTTTTTATCTTTCCTCTTCGGACGTCGTAGGTACCCACTGTATCCGTTTGTCTTCAATACCTCCTGAACATGAGCGAGCTCCCTATCTAAATGTTCAGAGTCGCACAGATCGTATGCTCTGTTCGTCAGTGAGGTAACAACTGATTGAAGGTGACGCGGATGGTGGTGCGAATGGGCATTAAGGTACCTATCTGTGTGTGTCGGTTTTCGGTATACAGTGTGTCCTAGGGTACCATCATGTCTCACCTTTACCTGTACATCGAGAAAATTTATTTGCCATTTTAGCCTTCAGTCTTAAGAAATATTTAGAATGTTTTTAAACTTTCGCGATTTGTACACATTATAAAAATATTCAATCGGGTCTTCTCGCGTAACAAACATAAACAGTAAACAAAATGCCAGCGTTCATGCCGTATTTAAAAGGAGTGACGGATAAAATTGGTACAGTACTACAGAAATACGCCATTAAGACTGTATATAGTCCTCTCTCCAAGGTATCAAGGCAACTGCGTACTCCAAAGGATGTTATTCCTCTTCAGACACCTGGCGTCTACAAGATTGACTGCAGTTGCGGTAGTTCTTATATCGGGCAGACCAAAAGAACGATCGCAGAACGGGTTAAGGAACATATCGCCGCAGTCAAAAACCGCCAGATAAATAAGTCCGCAATAGCCAAGCATCTTCTGGAGTCCGGTTCCAATCACTGGATAGAATTACATAGTCCAAAAATCCTCTCCACCGATCGTCACTATTATCCCAGAATTGTACGTGAAGCGATTGAAATTAAGAAATACAAGTATTTCAATCGGGAAGATGGATACAAACTATCAACATCATGGAATCCGGTCATCAGCAAGTGTTATCGTCAACGGGACGGTTTAGGCGAGTGTAAAGACGTCGTTAGTGTGGTGTGTCGAAGTACCGACGATAACTTTATAAAAAATCAAGATCAAGTGAGGGTAGATGAAAATGCCCTTGCTTCACGAAGATGACAACTGCTCCGCCACTTCAGTCTACCCGTGACCACGGCCGGTGAAATTCGGCCGAAACGTCGGGATAAAAGGTATTTTGTGCCTCTTAAAGTTTGTTACGCGAGAAGACCCGATTCAATATTTTTATAATGTTTAAATTTGTTTATTGGTATTTCTAAGTTTATATGGCGGTGTGTCTTGTCGCTCTGGTAGTGTATGTAAACTCAGGACACAGTTTTCGTGAATTTTGTACTAGAACCTTGGTCGTGTTTCCACGCCAATGGGTGATGTGTGGGCGGCGTGGAAAGCCGTCGCGTTGCCACTCGGTATACACGTGTCCCACGCTTTTTTATAATTATATTTCTTAAACGGCCTTGGTATAAAATTAGATGTTATTGAAGCTATTCATAGTCCTGTTGTGTTAAACATAAATGTTTTGTTAATCTTTAAACCATAGTTACTAGGACTGCAAACTTTTTTTTGTCCAAATGATTTATGAGCCTATTTTCTAATTTAGTGGATCGGGACAAAAAGTATTTTTCCAATCACTGAGCTTTTATTTAAATTGTATTTAAATTGAAACAAAACGTTCGAGTTCGTACTTTTGTTATTCGAAATATGAACTCCCGAAGTACGAATTCAGTTTAGAAGAAAGTATACTAGTTTAGACTGTTAAATATTTATAAAAAATGTAGTAGTAAGACTTGAAATATACAGGATGTTTCCTTAAAACCACATGATATTTTTAAACAAGCTAAATCCCATGCAGGGTTAATCTATACGAGTAATAGATCATGTGGTTTTAAACAATTACACGAATTCGCTTACAGCCTGTATACGTGCAAAAACAGGATAAAAACATTCTACTCTCAACAACAAACAAAGACTGTTTATTTATACATGAGCATACCTAAATAAATAAACACGGAACACAGGCAATTAAGATCTAATTGGAACCCTCGTGAGGTTTAAGACTTAAACGTACGGAACCCAATAAAACCAATAAAAGCCCACACATTACGGGCTAATGACTGCAAATGGTTCGTGTTTATCAAAAATTAATTAATTGAATGTTTATACCTTAATTGTGTTGTTTGTTGATTCAATTTGCTGTGTGTATATCGCTTTTTGGATGACGTGAGGAATGTCGACTTTCGGTGTGGGAAGGTATTCCAGATTCCATTGGTATGAATATTTGAATGATGTTCGATTATTTTGATAATACGAAGTCAGTGTACCGTTCGCGAGGCCTAAGCTGAGCTTTGTATTTGTGTGAAAATGAATGCAGAAGCGTCCTTTGCTTGGTTTAAACCGGTTTATGCTGCTTTTTGGCAATCGATTCTATGTGCAACGGGATAAACCATGGCGAGTGCAGGCAGGCAAGGAGGCGCTTCCCGCCATTGACGGTCGCCTCACTAAAAAAGCCCTCCGGCTGTCAAAGCTACAACTGCGTACAGTCACAGCAGCCATCACTGGCCATGGTTCATTTAACAAACACCTCTTTGTCATTGTAGTTACAGACAGTCCACTGTGCAAAGCATGCATAGAGTAGGATGAGACGGCAGCCTACGTGCTACTAAACTGCCCTGAGGTCGCCACATACAGGGCCAAGTACTTCGGAAACCAAGGTACTCTCCGAGAGATCACCAGTAACATCAAGGGTGTGCTGGCCTTCTTCGAGGAGTGAGGGTGGATCGAGTAACTATACTTACCACCCATCACGCAAAATACGCGCTTAGACGTGGAGTTGCGGATACCAGCCGGTTATACCTTATACGCCTCGCGGACTGTAGCAATTTAATATTTTCTAATGATCACATTTTAGTGTTCAGATAGGTTTGTTAGTTAATTAAGCAATAATACAGGACACAGCTTCTACAGTGTTCCTAGTTGAAACAATTGCCTCGCCAGTTGTACCTCTTTGTGATTTGAAATGGTTATGTTTTCATTATTATTATTTTTTGAGTTGTTTTTCAATGTTTTGGACTAAATGCCACAGTCATAAATTATAGTCATGAAGAGAGCTTTCTAACGACATAAGTCTTGACGTTATTGCTGGGTGGGGACACGCCCCATACATTTTTGATCGTTCTCCTTTCTTTAATAGATTTTCATCTTTATCGCGAAAGTATTAGGTTCAAGGTTGATTGGGAAAATTTTACAGTTTCGGATAGCTTGACCTGCTGGCGTCTGTACGTTCACTTGTAAATCTTTTTTGAATCTATTATTATAATCAGATAATTTTCTCTGGTATGCCACAAGGTAAACAAATCTAATACGAAAAGCACATCTCATTTCTGAAACAAATCCTACATCATCTCACACCTGTGTTGTATTTTCTTAGTTCCCAACAAAAGTTACTCAATATTTATTTTAGCTTTTCGTCTACCTGTTGCGTTCTCCCAAGAAGGAAACCAAGTCAATCTAAAATCAACTCTATGCGTATAATGTTATGGTTGATGTTCGAACTATTGTTGTCGATATGATGAAAATCCTAATCCAAATGAAACATGGAGAGTAAACTCAATTTTGTGATGCGTTGAACGGTAATAGCTAATATAAGGGCAATGAAGGCTCGGTACTAACTTTTAAAACTCTTTTATTCAAGACGTGGATTATGCTTAGTCGGCCTGAAAAATTTATTTTTATTTTTGTTTTTTCTTATATCTATAAGATGTAATTTCATTGTTAGAACAGACAATAGTTATTTGTTATACAAGAGTGCAAAGTTTCTTTTTAACCGCGTGCTCAATTTTGATGACCGAGCAAGCGAAGGATTCTAAAATTAGAATCCTGAGCGTTAGCGAGGAAATCAAAAGAGCACGAGGTGAAAAATCTTTGCACTCGAGTGCAACACGTAACTTTTCATCCCACCTCAGCTAGGAAAAGACTTAATTAAAAAAAAAAAACTTCCTCGTCGCTAGAATCACTCATTTTAGGTTTTTCACTTGTATTCAAGTTTCTTGTTTTTAACCTAAGGTTTTAACAATATGACGTGAAAAGAAATAGGCGCGCGTAAAGCAAATAAAAAAAACGTAATACACCAAGAAGGAGTCTGAGTTTTAACAAATTAAAAAAGGTTGTATGATAAATTCAGCACCATGGAGGTAGAAGTAAATAGGTTTAATGAAGTTTTGAATTCACAAACTTGGTGTTCTAAATTCAATTTACTTTATCCTCTAGCGGATAAAAACGGCTTTTGCACTCAGATATCGAAGAGCAAAAATACTCTTTCCGAGATGGGGGGATGAAAAATATTATATTTCATTGATGTGGGCATTTGTTTTCCTTATAAAACGAATAATTTTACTAGGATTACGTAAAAACTAATTATAAATACTTCTGGACACGGCGCGCATTGTTAGGAAATTCCTCTCTCTGAGGTCCTGACCACCGGTAGCTTGACCCCTGTTCCCAATACCGATGGGCTACTATTTTTATTGTTTTTTTATGGTATGCGTTTAAAAATATAATGCGATTTGCAATGAATGAACGAAATAACTTCTTAAAGATGTTCAGTACTCTCAAAATAAATTAATTTCGCGGGCCGACTGATCGCATTCACATTGAAGCGCATTTAAATAACAGTGTTTGTTTAAAGTTTTACTCTCAGTGAAATTAAGAAAATATTTGCCTTTCCATTTTCATGGCATGGCATTCAATCAAGCCCTACCGGAAAAGGCACTGAGGCATTATTTACTATGATATATCAAACAACACGGCCACGTTTTAATCTGAATGTACAATCGGAAGATTAGAGTATTAAGTTTAAATGAACTGAATTTGAATATTATTGACAAGTGCAAGTAGCGCCACCATTAACTGCAAAAATATATTTAAAAAATATCCCTTAGAATTATGTGTCAAGTAACCCACTTGGTATTAGAAATTGAACAATTTCCGTAGGACAAATTTTTGAAATAAATGTTTTTAAACTTTCGCGATTTGTACACATTATAAAAATATTGAATCGGGTCTTCTCGCGTAACAAATGTACAGGTAAAGGTGAGACACGATGGTACCCTAGGACACACTGTATACCGAAAACCGACACACACAGATAGGTACCTTAATGCCCATTCACACCACCATCCGCGTCACCTTCAATCAGTTGTTACCTCACTGACGAACAGAGCATACGATCTGTGCGACGCTGAACATTTAGATAGGGAGCTCGCTCATGTTCAGGAGGTATTGAAGACAAACGGATACAGTGGGTACCTACGACGTCCGAAGAGGAAAGATAAAAAACCGGGGGTAAACAGAGTGCCAGCGTTCATGCCGTATTTAAAAGGAGTGACGGATAAAATTGGTACAGTACTACAGAAATACGCCATTAAGACTGTATATAGTCCTCTCTCCAAGGTATCAAGGCAACTGCGTACTCCAAAGGATGTTATTCCTCTTCAGACACCTGGCGTCTACAAGATTGACTGCAGTTGCGGTAGTTCTTATATCGGGCAGACCAAAAGAACGATCGCAGAACGGGTTAAGGAACATATCGCCGCAGTCAAAAACCGCCAGATAAATAAGTCCGCAATAGCCGAGCATCTTCTGGAGTCCGGTTCCAATCACTGGATAGAATTACATAGTCCTAAAATCCTCTCCACCGATCGTCACTATTATCCCAGAATTGTACGTGAAGCGATTGAAATTAAGAAATACAAGAATTTCAATCGGGAAGATGGATACAAACTATCAACATCATGGAATCCGGTCATCAGCAAGTGTTATCGTCAACGGGACGGTTTAGGCGAGTGTAAAGACGTCGTTAGTGTGGTGTGTCGAAGTACCGACGATAACTTTATAAAAAATCAAGATCAAGTGAGGGTAGATGAAAATGCCCTTGCTTCACGAAGATGACAACTGCTCCGCCACTTCAGTCTACCCGTGACCACGGCCGGTGAAATTCTGCCGAAACGTCGGGATAAAAGGTATATTGTGCCTCTTAAAGTTTGTTACGCGAGAAGACCCGATTCAATATTTTTATAAATTTTTTGAAATTCGCGCTTTTTTATACTTTCCATGCAAAACAAAAAACAATTTTATTTAAAAATAATTTTATGGAAAGTAATAAAACAAAGTTATTCTACGAATGTTGTTCAATTTCCGATACCGAGTAACCACACAAAATTCTTAGAGTATTTTTTTTAATATTCAATCGTAAAAATGTCTAAATTTTTTTCATACCAGAATTCGCTAATGATGGTCGCGTTTATTGCATGTTTTTCTAAAATATCATAGAATCTATGGGACTTGCATGACACATAGGTCTTTATAAAACAAAATCCCAACCATTTCCAATGCATACAAGGTTAGTCAGAAAGCCAGAAAGTCTGACAACCAGTCTTACCAAAGAGTATCGTATTACCCAGTTACTGGGTTGTGGAGGTCTGATAGGCAGTCGCTCCATGTAAAATACTGATATTCAGCTGCATCCGGTTCGACTGGAAGCCGACCCCAACATAGTTGGGAAAAGGCTAGGCAGATGATGACAAGGTTAGTCAGAAAGGGGGTACTAATCTGAAAGGGTGTTAAAGTACCCATAATAATGAGTAACTTTTGTTCTACCACTTTCCCCAAAAGTTTAAGAGAAATAGCTGTTCAAAATTATATAAAAAAACTAAAATCTATCTATCCTCAGCTATGATCAGCTGTTTACATTTTAGGTCATATTTGGGGTCACGAATTAGAAGCTCTATTTTCTGAATTCGTAACTAAAGTAGGGACGAAGAATTTTTGAAAAAACAATAAATAAAATAATTTTACGAAATAAAAATTAAATTTAAACACGACCTGCTTTAAGACCGTCATCAGTGATACTTTAAGTGGTCTGCGGATTAGTACTTCCTTTCCGACTAACCTTGTATAACTTTTTATAAATACACTAGAAGTATGTACAATATCATTTTACCGTTATCGCTTTGACAAGTTATTAGACTGCGTATACCTTGTATTTTCAAGTATTGTAACGTTACTCCGTTTGTTGACCGCCCATCACCATGACAACCTGTTGGACCTGAACGGTTTACGATCAACCATTTATTGTCCTAAGTGTCAAAAGCACTATAAAGCTGGACAAATGTGATGTGGGACGCATTTATCAAAGTATGTGGCTACAATAATATTTATTGTAGTAGTAGGTATGAGGTATGAGTACAATCTCTACTAATATTATAAATGCGAAAGTAACTCTGTCTGTCTGTCTGTTACGCTGTTAGCTTTTGCCTGCGGCTTCGCTCGCATTAGTTTAGAATTTGACAGTCAACTCTTAACACACGACTAAAGTTTCTATAATAATAATTCGATCATGATTCGAAAGACACGTGGCGCCATCTATTATCGTTATTGTTGTTTTCCTCAGGAACAGCACTTTTTTTCGGGATGAAAGGTATGGTATGTCTGTGTCTGTACACCTGACAACGTATATACAAAATTTCAGGATGATCGGTTCAGCGGTTTAGGCATGAAAAGGTAACAATCAAACAAAATTGCTTTCGCATTTATAATAGGTATTAGTTAGGATTAGGATATTAGAGATTTTTGTAAATGAAGTCTAACCAAGTCTAAACCTGACACTATTCTAGCCGAGTAAATTAGTTAAAAAACAAATGATGCAGTTAATATAGTTTAGTGATATGACATCACTAAATAACTAAAAATCAAAGTGTCAAAAATCTTTTTTATGATTATTTACGGTTTATTCACGTGTATTTTTTTTTGGGATCGACCCACTAGTTTGACTCTCGACCTCGCCGCGTGTTCAGTTCATGATGAAGAGCTCCGTTTGGGTTCGAAACTAGTCGGGTAATCCCTTAAAATGGACGTGAGTTAACCGTCAATAATCATAAATATCTGTCTCACGAAGTTACAAAACAAAAACGAAACTTTTTCTAAAACTCGCTTACATGATGATATTACTCGTAGCTAGATATTGGTGTGGAAGCAGCCCAAGGCGGCGCTAGACCATACGTAACCTTTTACTCTCATTCCAATAGACAGACAACAATATCGTTTCAAAGCACTTAAAAGAAAAATTTAAAGCATTTGTCGTAAAAAATAGTCCGAAGTCGGGCGGGGCATAAATTATTTTTATCGATTGATTTACAACTTCAAGATTTACATCTCGTTCAAAAGTGGAACTATAAATCGGAACAAAGTGCGTGAAAAAAGAAACTATGGAACAAAAATATATTACGGCGAGTTTCTACACAAAATTCTGCCCAAGGCTTTGCATAAATGTTTTCTTTGCATAATTATGTGATCTTAGGACGCTTGTTTTGATGGGATAATCCCATCCTTTGCGACAAGCCCAAAATTCTTAATGCGTTTGGCAAACATGTTAACCCTTTCAAGAGAGAAAATGGAAAAGAACATGTGTTGTAGCAACCCGCTTATCTAAGCGAATAAATTGAGGCATCTTCGTCTGCATAGCGTAATTAATCCTGAATTTGGTAGAAGTTTACGTTAAAGTAGAATATGTAATAATATAATAATCGCTCATACGTTTGTTGTCCCCTTCGCCTGTGTACTGGCGGCGTTCAGGGGGCCCAGCTAGTGAGCTGGCGAGTCACCGTCTGCCAACACATTTCAAATTTAAACTTGAAAGGCAGACGCCGTTTTCTTCCGGCAATAGAAGTTAACCGGGCCACTAAACACCTTCCACAGAACAGATATTTTTATTACCATATTCAACAATAGTTTTGCACCCACTTGAGACGGTCTATGTCTGTACTAGCCCTCGATAGTGCAGCCGTGGATAGTCCCCGGTTGGTGCCCCATCCCATTTTAGATTAAAGTTCTCAAAGGGGCCTCTGCGCGTTGGAACTGTGTCCCCCGTATGCCTTCCAAAGGCATACGGGGGACACAGTTCGGACATCTTCCGCACGGAAGACGAGCCGTGAACAGAGATACATATTAATAGTACTGGCTGTCTAGTGAATCCCACAGCAACACATACAGTACACACAAGTTCCTATATTTACAATCTCCACAATTTTGTAATCTTTCCGTTGGTGCCGAGTGTCTGAAATACTGCTCAACGTTTTTCGATCCAATGAAGAATGAGCATAAGAGTTACGATCCTCAAACGTACAATTCATAGGTCCTCGGAGGAAACCACAGGGTTTTAGCCGAAAAGTGTCCAACATAACTGCCCTCCCTAAGGTGTAGAACATAAACGAAGACGTCACATTGTTAAAAAAACTTAGTTTACCAATTCATCTCTTTTTAAATACGTAAGGTAAATAAACTTAATTGAGAAGAATATCTAGATTTTACCGATCTCTTTTTATTTTATTTGACTAGGTTATGATTGACCCAAGTCGCACTTGATAGTAAGCGCAGACAGGGTGTTCGCGACGTATTGTTCGCTGTAAAATTTATAGTTGCTACCTCTATGGGCACATGTACGAATCATTGAGCTAGGCCGATGACTTCGCCTGTGTCCAGGACGGAGAAAACAACGCTCTCTTTTCAAATAATTAAATTCAACTGTCACTAGAACTTTTCTCCGCTATAGGTCTGCTTGACGCGCTGTCAGCTCTCGCATCATTTTTTCATTTATAATCCGCTACTGAGTCTCAGAATTGCCAGAGATTCAGGTATTACCGCTCGCGAGTGCAAAACTACATCGGGAGGCGCGCCTTTCCAGTCGCGTAAATCGCTCTGTGCTCGCGTAAAGAACTTTCAGTGTAAAGACTCTCGCCATCCAGAAAAGCTGCCGTCTGCAGCATATAAAGGCGTTGCGAGTTGGCTTATTTGCTGGTAAGTGCATGTGCTTGCTTATTACAAGGCTTCTATAGCATTTACTGCGAACACGGCCCTTCTCCTTCGCATCCGCTCCGCATCAACATATTTTCCGTCCGCTTGCTCCACCACAGGGTCTAAGATGGAGCACACGAATCCAAGTAACAGAGATAAAGAAGGATTCCTCTATACCCCTCTAGCTCTCACATATACGCGACAGAACACAGTAAACTGCTTGGCGCCGGACTTTAATGTGAAGGTGGTAGCTAGCCAGGCGGACCGTTTAGATCCTAACACCAAGAGTGCTGGGTTTTGTTGAATCTTACAACACGCGTCTATTCCCAACGTGCGGTGATGAAGTTTTATATTCTAGCCATCTCCATACGGGATATCATGATCATCATCATCATTCAGCCGAAAGACGTCCACTGCTGGACATAGGCCTCCCCCAAATCAAAAAAATCGCCACGCTTATCTGGCGGGTTGGCGATCGCAGTGTGGTTGTTAAAGTATTCAGAGAACGCTGTTGCCCATCCTCTAGAGTTCTAGAGAATCCCTTAGTTGCCTTTTATGATACCCACGGGAAGAGATGGGGTAGTGCTATTCTTTAAGTCCAGCACTACACGAGACATCACGAGATATCATTATCTAACTATATAAATAAAAAGAAAAGTCCTGACTGACTGATTGACTGACTCATCAACGCCCAGCCAAAACCCTCGGACCTAGAAAGCTGAAATTTTGCACAGAGGTTCCCTTTGTAATGTAAACAAGGAATAAGGAAGAATTTTTCGAAATTCAACCCCTAAGGGCGTTAAATAGAGGATGAAAGTTTGTATGGAAAATCGTCACTTAACGGGTTCAAAATTTCACGCAACCGAAGCAAAAGCTAGTTATTTAAAAGTATTAACCCCAAGTAGACGCTTCTGCTTATGCTCTGACACAACCTCTGAGTCGCTTTTTGCTCGCAGCTTAAACGTCATATCTTATTAGCCCGTTAATTACCCAAAAGGTAAAACCAAACAGTCGTCTTCTTTTCCCTGTTACCCAACACAAAAAAGATACCTAAGTACATAATCGAATTATTTTCCTGACGCAATACTTCAGATACATTTCCTTATTCTTGTACAACGTTTTCCACTCAGTGTTACCCCTCCATTTATCTATCTATGTGGGTGTTAAGATATTCATGTTGGCAAAGCTTCGAAACAATCTTATGGTGTTTTTGTAATCATTATTGTACACTCCCTTTTATCTAAGACTCGTATTTTTGTACCCCGAGGTGGTTGCAGATTCTTTGAGGTGCCATCAACGTGGTATTTTTTATGTTTATCTACTTCATTGATTAAAGGAAAATATTGCGATAAAAATATTCTGTTATACTTTCAAAGAAATAAATAAATACGTTGGTTACCGCCTACTTACCTGCCTACGCAGGAAAAAAAGAAATCTAAAAAATTCGTTGTAAAAAAAACGGGGACTTCTATTTATGTAAAATACTCATTCTCAGAATTTTGTGGGAATTTCGAAAAGTTGTTCTACGAAACTTGTTCAATTGTCGATACGAAGTAATCCCACAAAAAACTTTGAGTTATTTTTTTAACAATCTGTATAATGAACGGTCTTGGAGGAATATTGCTATAATCTCAACGATTGGCAGACGATATTCCCAGGGACGCACAAGCACACGTGTGGCCGGCCGGTTGACGGCCACTCGTAATGTATGGAAACATCCTTACTTGCGGCTGTGACGAGTAACCCGTGTACCATCCTTAAGCCTAGTTTTCACAGGCCCAGTAGCTGGCGGACAGTGAAGGACAGTTCCTGTCTGGCAGCTACTGGGTCCGTGAAAACAAAGTTGAGCCAGTACTGATTGGTCAGTTGCTGTCGGTCAGCTACTTAAATTTTTTTTGCGTCTACTGTCCACTGACCTTCCCCCACTCCCACAAGGACAGCTACTGGGTCGTCACTTGCTCCATACGAACGCAACTAGATGGGTCAGAAACACCAGGCCAGAACTAGTAGCTGTGTACTGCTGTCTCCTATGCAGACCCAGTAGTGATAACACGTCGGGAAAGTGACAGTACTGTATTGACAGCAGAATGTACAGCTGCTGACTACTGGGTGGTAGAAACAGGGCCTGTGAAAACCAGGCCTTAAAGCAACTAAAACATAAAACTTATTTTGATTGAAAGCTCAATTTCACACACAATTTAAATAATTTATATTCTGGTAAATCATTGCAATATAAATACCGGCCGTATACAAATGAAATGGATCCTTCTGTTTGTGGTTTTGCGTTTATGAATATTGTAATATTACTAGTGTTTGGTTTTAAATGTTATTACACAAATATTTGATTTCATTTATGTTTGCATTTCGCTTCAATTCACTTCCCGCGCACACGAATTTCGTTGATTAAATAATACAAATAGCAACTATGTAATCCTTTCAGCCCAATTCTACTAACAGAAACGTTTATCAATTGTAAATGAATCGTTTATTCAGACAGTTTTCGTAATCGAAAACTGTCTAAATGAATGATTCAGTTGCAATTGATAAAAGATTTTTTTTTTAATTTGAAATTAGCCCCCAGGTCAGCGGACATTATTTTGTAACTGTCACACATCATTTTATGCCTAAAACACGGTATATTCGAAATACCAGTGAATTTCGTGGTGACCATGAGGTTACAGACCCGCTTGTTAAGCAATAAGTTGTGGGTTCAAACCTAGACATGTAGCAAATCTGACTTTTTCTATGTCATATATATGTACTTTCTTAATTAATTTAAGATGCCACAGACATACGGTGAAGGAAATCGTCAACCCGCAATGAGCAATCGTGGTGATCAATGCAACGAGCTTCTGGCCAGTATTTATTTACCATTAAATAACAAACTATTGGGTTCGATTATGACAGAAAACATTTAGTATTTCTGTTGAAAAAATTGAATTAAACTTAAGGTTACATGGTGGCCAATAAATGGTAAAACCTCGTCTCTTATAAATCTCGTATTCACTAGGAGACAAATGTCCCGCGACACGTGTTGCTAGAGATGTCGGGCAACGTCGTACGATGTCGACTAATGTCGTCAGACATCTTCCCTCGCGGACTTTTTCGTTACCCGATAAAGATTCATTAGCTGCAGCTCTACGTCATTCGTCCACATTGTTGCTCATCACACGCCTACACTACTTTTATCTATCAATGGAAGGAACACGCTGACAAGGTACAAATAGCGCGATGTTGCGAGACTTGTCGTGTGACGGCGTCGCTCAACTTCGCCTGACATCTCTAGCGACATGTGTCGCGGGACATATGCCCCCTAGTGAATACGAGGCTTTACTTGCTGATAAACTAGCTAACTAAGCAGATAGGTTAAAGGCATAAAAGTTTTTCGCTGATTCGACGACTAATTTCATTGGAACCAACGAATAAATTAAGATTTTCTCATATTTATTACTAAACAGAAACCAAGTTAACTACGCAATTTTAGTTCACAAACTTTGATTTAGTCATTTGATACTTATTTAGTATTTCGTTTTCTAACAACTATTTTGTTTTAACTAACTTAACGTAATATCGTTAGGTTTTATCAACATCAAAGTGTTAGGTCAACTAATTTCTTTTAAAACTAAATCATCTATCTGGGAAAATTATTTTGTTGTCCTCATTATGTGATAACGAATAAGTGTTTCAAGCGTGATTATTATGGCAGTGTTTGACTATCGCTTATTGTAATTGTCTATGAGCAAGCTCAGAATCAAATCCCGAAATAACATAAACCGATAGTACGTTACACCATCGCACCCTCCTTCCTGCTCCTGGGTCAGTTCTACACATAATAGTTCACCGATGAACTATTCGCCGAAAAGACCCTTCGCCCTTAAGGTCATGGCACAGTAGACCGGCACAGCAATAGCACAGCTGCAGCACGGCGTCGCCTCGAATTTAGGCTACGGCTAGCCGCCAGCGCGCTAACTACGCGTTGTCCGCGAGGTGCAAGCTCGCAGTCCGCGCACCGGCCGCGAGGTGCAAGCTTACTGTCACCGTGAAAACAATTGTTATATAACATTTGTGTTTGAACACGCCTAGAAGTTGCATTCGCTGGCGACTCGGAGTCGGCGCGCCGTAAGCACGCAGTCGGCGGGCTGAAGCACGCGGTCCGCTCGCTTACAGCGCGCTGTCTGCGAGTCGAGTTGTATGGTAGCGGCAAGCGCGCTGACTGCCCGCCGTTGGCTTTTTCATATTGACATTACGAAATATATGTACTAGCTTTTGCCCGCGGCTTCGCTCATGTTAATTTAGAATTTGACAATTAACTCATAACACATTACTAAAGTTTCTTTAATAATCTAATTCAATTATGATTCGAAAGACACGTGGCGCCATCGATTATCGTTATTGTTGTTTTCCTTGGGAACAGTACTTTTTTTCGGGATGAAAGGTATCCTATGTCCGTTTCTGTACACCTGACAACGTATATGCAAAATTTCAGGATGATTGGTTCAGTGGTTTCGGCTTGAAAAGGTAACAAACAACAAACTTACTTTCGCATTTATAGTATTAAGTTAGGATGACACACGATTTAATGCTCTAATTTGAATGACAAGTTAATTGCTGGGTTGGAGCGGTGCTGTTGCGGTGCCGGTATAGTGTGCCATGACTTTATCGGTTCTTCAAATAATAGTACACCAATGCACTGTTAGCCTATAATCCCCTTCCTCAATGGTCCCTTGAATGAAACAAACGTTGAGCAGTATACGCACGAACGAACACGAATATCGCGAACACGAATATTGAACACGTTGATTGCATAGCGTACCATTACCAAACAGTGTGTTCGGCGAACACGCTCATAGCGATTCGTGTTCGATGTTCGAGTTCGTTCGTGCGTACACGGCTTTAGATGTTAGAACGGTTCGACTTCAACATCCTTCATCGATGGTCGCTTTTACGATGGCACTTTATATTTTCAAATGACTGATTTAATTATAACAAATATTATCCCATATGAATAACACGTTTTTTATTAATTTATTCCTAGAAATGGGAAATTACAGTTATTAATGTAGTACGGCTAAAACTAGAACTAGATAATAATGTACAAATATACAGTATGCAGAAATATATACACATTGCAATTTCACTATATTTACACACTCGATTCTACGAACTAATTTGTATTAATAAAAACACAGCATGGAATATCTAGTGGCAGCGTGATGCTTTGCGGGTAGTTCCATATTTTCATAAGTGTACGCTTTGTTTTTTGAAACTTTGAATTCAATTATCAGTGCACGTAATGATTATTTGAAAACATATGTATTCTGTTATTTGTATATAAAATAATGTTTATAAAAAAACAAATTAACATTGATAAAACACTTTTGAAACTTTGTTATCATTTGGTTTTGATGTTGACTGTACATCTGGTCTGGTTGCTGGTTACTGAAAAACTAACGAAACTCTGTGTGTGACACTGTCGCCGCGCCGGAGCGGTAACATCGCGCTCGCGTGCGTCGTGGCACATAATAAACGCTTTATGACGTCAATGGTCACGCGTGTCAAGCTGGCTTCCCACGGTGCGTGGTAGCGCGCACCGGCTGTGCGTGGTATCATCCGTTAAATCACGCACCGTGGGAAGCCACATTATGAGGGTGCGTGATGTGGATACGGCGCACCGCTCCGCACTCGTCCGCCTTACCACGGACGAGTCTCTTCCCATGGTGCGTCGGTGAGAGCTCGTGCGTCGCGGTGCGCGATATCACGCACCGTGGGAAACAAGCATCAGACGCCTGATGACGGGATCGAGCTGCGTAAACGTGAAAAAAATAATGGCAAGAATAGGTACTGAGCAGTAAATGTGAGAAAATGTACGCTTTTAATACGCTTCCTGGGTGAGCCTATGCGCCAGGCTGCACAAGTAGTACGATACATTTTGAAGCTTCTATGACAAGAGACGTCCGTGGATAGTGGACTGCTGAAATTACAAATGCTAAAGAGATTCTGTTTGTCTGTATATTTGTTCCTTCTTCCCGACTTAACTACTGAACCTGATGTAATAAAAACTGGCACAGATATATCCTGAAATCCAGTCTAACAGTTCTAACAGTGCGTGACAACTATTTTGTGACAAAAACAGACAACACTGGGAAAGCCACAATTTTACTTGAAATGAAAAAAAATATTAGGATTTTCAAAGGTTTAAATCATCAAAGAGTTCATTTGTAATGATAGTTAAAAACAATATAGCTTTCAGCGTAGTTACGCTCCTCGTTTTAAATAGTTTTTTCACTCTCTTGTAAAGTAGCCATTTTTGACTTTCGCACTGTTAGAACTTCACTGACGTTATGATACTTTTTTCAACATACCACGAGAGCGTGCATCAGCTAGTCTGATAACTTCTACAAAAAAGTTACTCTAAAAACAATAAAGATTGACTTTTCCGAACTATGATGTGCGGTTATTAAAACCATAAATTATTTAAAAGTAACCACACGAAAAGAAATATGACAAAATACATAATTAGGTATACAAGTCTGAACCCAGGTAAAACGAATATTAAACCAAAAATATTAGAATTACTTTTTAAAAATTCCCATAAAGAGATACCGTATACCTTTTCAAAATGTACAACCATAATCTCCTTATTTACCGACCCATCAGAACGCCTGAATCCTTCAAGACCCCAAAATGGATTAAGGAAGATCTCTTTAATCAAATTACTTCTAACAAGAGGTTTCCGTTTTTTAATCTTCACGACAGAGTCGATTAGAAGGAGGGCGTTGAGAATAACCGTGGTATTGCTGCCTACGAGATTATTAAGTAATCAGAGGGTGAAACCAGATAACGTTTTGAGAACTTGTTGGTCAAAAGTTTCAAGTTTCTATGATTGCGGTACATACAAGCATCTAGTCTCAGTAGTTCTGTTGTTTTGTTCGGGACCGAACTATTGAGACTAATTTTGTCTCATTCGTTCGTTTATGACGTCAAACTGAACTGTTGAGACTTGTGTTCTGTAGTTCGATTAAAGATTTCATTATTCTCCTCCCCTTCGAACCTTTTTTTTTTTTTTTTTTTCGGGGTGGAAATCCTCATGGATGTCCTCCGCCCTGGGGTGGGCGGAGGGGTCTGTCAGACTCTTACTGACTAAAACCACCCCGGTGTTCCATCTCACACCTGCGCCGAGGGTCGCGGGAACTTACGACACTTCCGCAACCCCCGGCTGGTGCCGGCCCGCCGCAGCGGGCCTCCTCGGGTTAGCGGGGGGAGTGAGGTGTTAGACTCCCCCCGCGCCGTCTAAGAGGGGCGCGCTTGGAACACTTCGCGCCGCCGCCTCGGGTCCTGATGTGTGGGGGGCGACAGACTTCCCCAAGTCCGTCGCCCCTGGACCCATTTAGGGGGGCTGGAAGAGGGCGTTGTCCGCCCTCCGCCGACGCCCGGTGCGTCTGCTGCGGGCCGGGTGAGTGGAGGTGATCTCCCTCACCCTTTCCGCATCCTCCTTCTGCGACATGACCGTGTCGCAGAAGGACACCACCGCGTCCCAGGACTCCTCGCTGTCGACCATGGACCCGACCACGGCCGACAGCGACAGGTCACCGCCTACTCCTGAGATGAGGGCACGGCGCGGCTCCTCCCAAGCGGCACACTCTGCCAGCGTGTGCCACGCCGTGTCCTCCCGGCAATCGCCGCAGTGGTGACACCGGGCGTCTGGCTCCCTGTTTATGCGACACAGGTACTTCCCGAAGCAACCGTGCCCCGAGAGCACCTGCGTCGCTCCCCTTCGAACCTAACCTATCCGTGTCGGGGTTCCTCTTAACCACCGGTGTGCGGGTACACCTAGTTTTACCCGCTATGATGAAGGGTAAACCTAGTTCTAACCGAAGATAAGTAGGATAAATCTAAGTTTAACCGCATGCGGCCGGCTGCACCTAGTTGTACCCGGGTAAACCTAGGTGTACCCGCCATTCGGGCTTTACCCGTAACATATACAATGCCAAGCCAATTTAGGAAATGTGTAAAATAATTTGGCAAACGTTCTTTGATACATACATTTCCATTTCTATTTAGGAAATATGTACATTTCCTAGGCATTGAATGCAATTCCTAAATAGTACTAGGAAAAGATTTTCAGTACAAAAGCTCAGTATTTTTTTTTATTTAAATTTAGTTGCTTCTTTATTTTGCGTTAAGTTCCGCAGTGAGAGTGCAGAATGCATGAGGTGTGACATGTAGGGGTTGTCTAGTACACGGAACACAGACACACAGAGCTGCTGCGGGCCTCTGATATGATAGATACCTTTTGAATACAAGTTGTATTTTTGGAATAAAATATAACTTGGTATAATAACTATACCAATCGATTCTCTTTGTGATTCTGAACAATGTACACTTGGGAGTAATGAATACTACTCAAATAAAAAATAACTTTAAAAAAAAGTAAAAACCGACTTCAAAGAAATACTAAAAGGAGTAAAATAATTACCATATAATATAAAATTAACAGTTTCAGAAGTCGGTGGCTTCTATTTGCTTCAGTGTAGAGTTGCACCGACTTCTGAAACTGTAAATTTTATATTATGGTAATTATTTTACTCCTTTTAGTATTTCTTTGAAGTCGGTATTTTACTTTTTTTTAAAGTGAATTTTTATTAAATACGTTTTAGTGTCATAATTTTAACCCCCTCCTTCATAACCCTTCTTTTTGGCTTTGACGTAGTCGGGCATAAAAAGTCCTTTCAAATGATACCTTACACGATATAATGAAAACATTCCAAAGAGAGGGAGGGGGGGACACGCACCCCCTCCTCTTTTCAAGTAGTCAGTTCCCAACAACAAATATAAACAAAGCAATATTAGTAATTTGAGAATTTTGCTTTGATCCGATGGGGAGTTCCGTTCCATATCTCTGAAGTTCATGGTCTGATCATAACAAAATTTAAATGGGACCAATCGGAAAGTTTCGAACAAAAAAATATTTTTTCAAATCGGTTCATAAATGACGGAGATATGAGGTAACAAACATAAAAAATAAAAAAAAAACAACCGAATTGAGAACCTCCTCCTTTTGGAAGTCGGTTAAAAATTAATAAAACTTATTTGAATAAGCTAGCATTCTTATGGCCGGCGCCCACTGACGGCACGGCATAGCATGGCGTGGCAAAGGATTTTTTTCGTGGACTAATGATTTTTGACCTTATTTCAATGAGTTTAGCACTAACATTATTTTAATCGAAACGTCTCGCGTGATGACGCGACTTACCGCGGCATGCCGAGGAACATCACGTCATTCCCCGAGATACTGTGACACGTCGCGTTATTCCCCGGAATACCACGGCACGTCGTGACATTCCACAAGATGCCACGGCACGCCGCTGTTACACGTGAGACGCATAGATTACAGTTGTATGATAAGGAAAGTGAGTGCTAAAGGTGCCTCTCTTCTTCCTCAGAGACAACTGCTATTAATACTAAGTCCCAATTAATCATTTTAACAAAATACACAACCAATTTTACATTAGCACAGTAATGAACTGAACGAGTGAGCACCAGATTGTGCTTACTTATCGTCTCGACGTGGTATGCCACAAGATCTCGTGGTATGCCGCGGGATTCTTCAGTATGCTGCGGGATGCCACAGAATGTTTTGGTATGCCGAAGCGTGCCGTGCTGTGCCATGCTATGCCGTACCGTCAGTGGGCGTCGGCCCTTAGTTTTCTGGCTATTAAGGCGCCGTCTCCACGAGCGAGTGAATCGCGGCGATAATCTCGCCGTGCCATCAAATTCAATACTAACTATCGCCGCGATAACATCGCCGTGTGTAGACACGTTCTAAGAGAGTGTATAGAAATACGTGGTACGACGATAATATCGCCGCGATTCTCTCGCTCGTGGAGACGGCCCCTAAGGTTTATGTTGGTGATCCGAGCTCATTGCACTGGAATGTAGTTTGAGGTCTAATGTATAGTAAAAATAACCTTTTATATGTATGTATATCGCTTGCAACGTCAGTGTTCATTCAATATCAGGTATTTCTTTTCCCCAGCGTATCTTACCTCCTTTCAGTGCTTCTTGATGAAAAACACGAATGAGCAATCTACTCCGAAAGAGACGATGACTCTTTCAATTCTCAGTTAGTATGACAACATAGTTTTGATTGCAGCTGTTGTGTTGTCAAGAGTAGTAAAAAACAGCTTTACCAACTCTTAAACACGCTGTAATTGTATTTTAAAATTGGAATTTAAGTTACATTACAGTAGCGGAACTTAGAAGAGGCCTAGTCCAGCAGCGGACGACGTTATCAGAATTTGATTATCGCTTGCGTTAAAGATGAAGGAAACATCGTGAGAAAAACTGCATCCTAAAGAGGATTTAAAAAAAACACTTTTTGATGGAGAGTCCGCAAACCCGTACTAGACCAGCGAGATGCCTTATTATTCTGAGAAGAGGTCAAGCCCAGCAGTGGGCTTGGCTGATTATGGACTGCGATAGGCCAAGTTCATTGATTAAAAAGCTAAATTATACAAGACGTTAAAAAATCAACTCTAAGAATTTTATGGGGTTACTCGGTATCGGAAATTGAACAGCATTTCGAAATTCGCGTGTTTTTTTATAACTTTCCATACAAATCAAAAACATATTTTAATTGATTTGTATGGACAGGCATAAAAAATGGCGAATTTCGAAAAGTTGTAGAACGAAAGTTGTTCAATTTTCGATGCCAAGTAACCCCACAAAATTATTAGAGTTGATTTTTTAACACCTTATATAATTTCAATTCACAAACCAAATTACACTATCTATTTTGTACACAAATACAATTATGTTCTCTGAGTCGGAGATTAGCGGTTGGCTGGTTAGATTAACCTACGATACGTGCCCTCACCTCAATGTGTGTGCTTAATTACTTACTACACGCCAGTCCAGAGGCAGCCAATGGCCACGAAATTTAACATTTATACATAAATAATGCTTCATAACATGCAAAAATATAATCAGTCAAAATAAATTGATGGTTTGCGCACTTCTAGAATCGATTTTTGGGGCTCCTAATGATTACGGAGTACTTTGGATCTACTGTGACTCTGTAGTCTCCGGCTATGGATAAATCAGCGGACAAACTTTGCCCGTGGGAAGCTTTGGGGAACAAAAAGTAAGGGAATATAATATACAGGGTGTTAACGAATTTGTGTTATTCCTTAAAACCACATGATCAACTACTGATGTAGACAGGCCCCGTACGGGATTTAGCTTGAATAAAAATAAAAAAATAAAATTATTATTTTTTCATGCGGCTTTGTTACCGATATTATCTAAACCACCTAATAAGGATTCAGTAAAAAATAAGAATTTATTTTTTTGCAAAAAAAATGTTTTATTTGTGTGAACATTTCAATGCCACGCATAATTAATGAAAGCACGGCGACACGACTGGCAGGCACGACTAAAGCAATATCGCTCTTTGCAGTCATTTATCTCAAGGCTCTAAAATGACTCGGAAATAGAAAATCAAGTTTTTTTTTTATTTATTTTTAGTTACTTTTCAAAAAATCTCATTTAGGTTTAATCTGTGTCACCAGTAGATCTCGTGGTTTGAACACACGAATTCGTTAACACCCTGTAGAAAGAAGAAAAAATAGAAATTTTATTCAGCTAAAGACGCAATTATAGCTTATACAATAAAAACGTTTTATGCTGTCGAGCATGCCCATCCGATTTTGACATGCAAAAATCTGATGGCTTATCTTTGGATGCAAATCCTCAAAGTATAAAACTATAAACTGACTAGATTATGAACTGTGGGCCTATTCTACTAACAGAAACGTTGATCAAACGTAACCGAACTGAAACCGAACTGTTGTTGTGTCCATTCAGACAGTTTTCGTTTACAAAAATTGAGAAATTGTTTGTCAACAAAAACAAAACCAAGCATTTTGACAGTTTTTGCAGACGAAAATGGACTGACGTTTGTAATTCGTTTGCTGTTTGGCAACAATTTTGATAGTGGAACTGACCTCCTCGTCAAAAATTTGCGAAGGAGTGCTCTAGTAGAGCGCTTGGTTAAGACGTTCGCGATTTTAGATTGTTTAAAAATCTTGTCTAAGAATACAATTTTCAAAGTGGGCTTTATAAGTAGTCCAGGAAACCTAGAATAAATAAATAAATAAAAATAATAAACATGCAAATTAAGGACCGTTTGCCGCAAGTTTACGAATAGCCATTAGAAATACATTAGAAAAAGAATTTATTTCTTAGCTGTATTTTGATCTTAAATCGTTTGAATCCTAATGTTCTCTATTCTTTAGCACGGAAAGTAAAAGCCGATTTACACGAAGATAGTTTCTCGAAGCGAGTCTCGTTCTGTCATTGTCTTTCTCTGCGATGAAAACAGAGATAGCATGAGACTCGCTTCGAGAAACTATCTCCGTGTAAATGAGCCTTTATAGTGATTGGGTCTATGGTTTCATACACCAGACCAACAGGTATTTGCGTCGCTGTTCTACGTCGAAATCTGCGTCCAACAGTGGCCCGCAGACGGTAAATGGCGATAATATATGATGATGACGATGATTAAAACTTACTAGAGATCGCCCGTGGCTTCGCCCGCGTGGATGGCGTATATCACGTTTTTTCGAGATACAAATAGCCTATGTCCGTCTCCGGGTTCCAGACTATCTTTGTACCAAATTTCATCGAAATCGGTTCAATAGTTTAGTCGTTAAGACGTAAAAAACAGACAGAGTTACTTTCATATTTATTTAAGTAAGGATAAGTGGACTGCTCCTAAAAAGCACATGACTACACAGGATAAATAAATAATCAGTTTAATTGATAGGATAACACATGACTCTTCTAGATGAAGACCTAGTAAAAATCAAGTCAACTCATTTCCATCTTCCTCCACCTTCTTCCTGCCATTATCCCATGTTACTTGGGGTCGGCGCAACACGTTTTCTTCTTCCATTCCATCCTGTCACCCGTCATGATATCACTGACTCCCTTCTCTTTCATATCATTCTTCACACAATCCATCCATCTTTTCTTTGGCCTCCCTCTTCCTTTCCATCCATCCACATTTATATTCATAACTCTTTTGGTCACATGCGTTTCATCTCTCCTCTTCACATACCCATACGGTTCCCTTTCAACTTTTCTGTCACTGGCGCTACTTTCAAACTTCCTCTAATATACTCATTCCTGACCTCTATTCTGGTCACTCCACACATCCATCTCAACATTCTCATCTCCGCTACATGCAATCTTTTTTCATCCGTCTTCTTCACGGCCCTACATTCCGATCCATATAGTACTCATTTCCATCTTCCACTATACTAAAATGCAAGCATTATCATAATCAGTTTATTTCTAGCCTTACAACCCCGCCCGAAGTTCGAGCACCACAAATTGCTCCCACGCCATAAAACAGGCTATGGAGGGTTCGCAACCAATCCCAAGTGTTTACGGCGCCCTTTATTATCATCCCAAATGATCAGGCCAGATGAAAGTGTTCCGTGTTGATAGCACATGTTGATTGAAGCAATTTTATGTTAATTAACTGAGCGACGATTTTATGAGAATGCTATAGCGCAATGCTACTGGTTCGTGGAATTTTATTGCGATTTTTTGTAGACGTAAATAGTTTTTTGCTCATGTGAGACAAAAAAGTTATCGTTAGTGCTGTATTTTGATAATTAAAAACATCCTGTTTGAAAATGGATACATGTATGTACAGCCGCGGACTCGAAATGTTTATCAGATTTCAAATTCGATATCTTGACACACTGTTCGCAATAAGGTTCAAGATGTCATATCAACAATACTTAAGTATTAGTTTTTAAAATCGGGAAGCTTGAATTCTAGCAAAAAGGCTATTAACCACTTTTCGGTTATGAACTCCTTTTTAGGTATGTGTGTCTAGTCAAAAGTTGTATAGAGCAAAGATTCAATTTACTAAATACTTAGGTTGATTTCTTTTTCTATGCTACTTAATACATCTATAGCCTTTTTAAATTAACCTTTTCATGAAAATTAACTTCCAAACTGAGTGCGACTTCAAGACCACGAAAGTTTATTAGTACTGTAGTAAAAAAATATCTTTACGCTCTGACGCAATAAGTGTGAGTGGCACGAAATTGAGCGACTGCCATTAGTTGTTCAATCAGTTATGGTACAAGTCCGGGACGGGCTGCAAACTGCAGACTGCAGCCGCAGACCGCAAGTCGCCATCGGAATAGCGTCTTCAAGGTGTGCACTTTAAAGATGCTATTCCGACAGCGACTGCAAAACTGCAACCGCAGACCGCAGCCGCAGATCGCACCGCAAGCGATACTACTTTTGCAGTTTGCGGTCTGCAGCCCGTCTCGGACTTATACCTTTACATCGATGTATCTTCTTAGTTGTGTCGTACTAACTGTCACTAATTTATTTAATTGTTCACAAAAATCTTCCTTTATTTATGATCATTCCAAATAATCTCGCCAGCATTCTAATTGCGCAAAACACTCGAAATCGCTATGGCTTTGATTTTTTCAGGTCAACAATTTCCATAGTAACGTACAGTCCGCGAGGCCTAAGCTGAGCTTTGCATTTGTGTGAGAATGAATGCAGACGCGTCCTTTGCTTGTTTAAACCGGTTTATACTGCTTTTTGGCAATCGATTCTATGTGTACTCACACAAATGTAAAGCTCAGCTTAGGCCTCGCGGACTGTAGGTATGTAGAATAGAATCGAATATACTTTATTGTACACCAAAAATTGTAACACAGCTCATAAACAATATCATATATTGAAGGGTACAATGGCGGTCTTATCGCTGATAGCAATATCTACCAGACAACCTTTGGATGAAGAGGAAGACAATGAATAAGATAGAGGGGGTAGTCCGTGATGTACTGCTGCAAAATACATATTACACACAATACATAGACATAATACTTAGGTTTAAAGAAGTTTATTTTCATAAAGACAACAATGCCACTTACATAAAAATATAATAGGAACATTCACACTATTTAGTGAACTTATTCTAGGTCGCCGAACATTCAGTTAATAGCTTCATAGCCTCTACTGGAAGGTGAAAAATATTCGAGTAAGACAGTTTAGACTTAAAGCTACCAAATGAATTTACATTTTTTATATTAGAGGGCAGTTTATGATACAGCTGTGCTCCTTCATAGGTAATACTTTTTTTTTACTTGCATACAAAAATTATACATATACAAGGTATCTTGTATTGTATATACAAGGTTAGTCGGAAAGGGAGTACTAATCCGAAGCCCACTTATAGTATCGCTGATGACTGTTTGAAAGCATGTGTTAAAATTTCAAAATTCGAAATTTTTCTTTTCCTAATAAAATGATTTTTATTTTAGTTTTTTCAAAAATTACCTACCTACCTACCGACCTAAAATGTAAACACAGCTGATCATTAACTGGGGATAGATAGATTTTAGAGTTTTTTTTTTTGAGATTTTTGAACAACTGTTTCTCTTAAACTATTGACTTTTAGAAAAAGTTGTAGAACAAAAGTTATTCATTACCATGGGTACTTTAACCCTCTTTCGGATTAGTACCCCCTTTCTGACTAACCTTGTATACATATGTATGTATTAAATGACAGCTATTGAAATTACGAATGTGATACGCTATTCGAATGCAGATGAAAACGTTCCGTGTTTACACCACATGTTGATTGAAGCGATTCTATGTTAATTAACTGATAGAAGATTTTATGAGGATGCGGTCAATAGCTCAATGCTGGCTGCTCGAATTAAATTGGATGTTACACATTCTTTATTTGAGCGCAGTTTGCTGTACGGTGCATGAGTAAAATTATGGTGAGTCTAGAATGCATGTTGATTGAAGCAATTCTATGTTAATTAACGCTGCGGGGAAATTTTTGTATTACTATTTTGGTTGGTGGAATTTTATTGCGAATTGCGTTTTGCGGTATGGGGCTTGATTACGGTTTTAAAAATTGTAATGTGTGTCAGTAGTAACTTAGTAAGTTATTTTCAACCGATTTCTAAAAGAGAAGGTTGTTATGTATTGTTTGAAGATTTTGCATAATATGGCACGTTACACACTTTTGACCCAGTCGAGACTGTTCTCACTCTTTAAATAACTTCATATACAATACACGCGTTTTATCTTGGCCACCGTAAACGTCGAGCGGTTTTGTAATAGATTTTTTAGGTACAAAATGGCTATTCATTACCATTTAATTAACACCATCTTAGGGTCGACTAACTAACTAAGCGAAGTTCATTAATTAATACCTTTCACAGGAACTGTTTCTTTTCTGAGTAGGTATGCACGCGCGAAAGTTCGGAGAGCCATATTCAGAGCGGCCAAGATAAAATACGCGGATTGTACTTAGAGAGAGGAATGATTCTTTTTTATAGATAACTTTTATCGCATTAATTTATAATAATAAAAAAAACTCATAGTACACTACTTCTTTATTAATATAATTCAATCGTGATTCGAAAGACAAGTTGCGCCATCTATGAACGTTATTGTTGTTTTGGGATGAAAGGTACCCTATGTCCGTTTCTGTACACCTCACCATTACAGACCCACCATACCCCTAGCCATACCCCTGGTGGTACGGTGGGTACTATCAATTAAAACTATACCACCGACTAATAGTGTTGTCAATATCTACCATCTACGAACTGTTAAAAATACTTCTTTTCTTTTTCGTAAAGGAAAAACTTATTTACAACAAAAATGTATTAGAAATAAAAGAAAAATGCCTACGGTTTATGTGAAAAATGGAACGAAACTAACTCAATTTGTCTAATGCATGACCTACTGAAATTTCTTTATTAACCACTTGCATCTGGGTGTCAGTAATAAAATAATCATTAATGATTTGATCATTTCTTCGTTTTTTAGGAATCAGTTCCGATGTATGAATATTCTGCAGTATACCGAGCAATAATTTTCATGTGTGTCCTTCACTATGGTGGTATAGTTTGAAAAAATAAAATACCCACCGTACCACCAGGGGTATGGTCAGGGGCCCACGGTACCACCAGAGGTATGGCCAGGGGTATGGTGGGTCCGTAACGCACCTGACAACGTATATGCAAAATTTCAGGATGATCGGTTCAGTGGTTTAGGCGTGAAAAGGGAACAAACAAACAAACCTACTCTCGCATTTATAATATTAGTTAGGATTACCAAAACGATATTGAATGGTAATAACTAACCTGTTTCTGTTAACAAAATGTCAACGTTAAAAAAGTAACAAGCGGTTTCTAGGTAGTGAATTGGCATTAAGCATTCATTACAAAATAATGACAATTGTAACACAATATCCCATTTTAAGGTTCTTGAGTGTGTTTAGAATTTCAAGAGGCAACAAACAAAGTGAAGGTGTTCATTACAGACTCAAGTGAACCTTTAAAGGAAATAAGATCCTCTTATCTACAAAACAAATTAATTCTAAGTACTTAACACTTTAACAATATAAATGCGTTCGCTAGTCTTCTTGATAAGAGTTGTGATAATAATATACAACCGCGCGGATCATACGATTTGCAAACTACCTAAGCTACGCTTGCCGCGGTCAGTCCATGGATGGGTGATCGTTCGTTACACATCGAGACCCCTCCGTTTCTCGGAGAGCACAATAAAGGTCATGGCAAATTATACCGGCACAGCAACTGCACAGCTGCAGCGCGGCGTCGCCTCGAATTTAGACTATGGCTAGCCGCCAGCCGCTAACTACGCGTCGTCTGCGAGGTGCAAGCTCGCAGACCACGCGCCGGCCGCAAGATGAAAGCTAGCAGTCCGCACGCCGGCCGCGAGGTGCAAGCTCGCCGTCCGCGCGCCGGCCGCGAGGTGCAAGCTTGCTGTCACCGCGAACACAATTGTTTTATGACATTTGTGATTGAACACGCCTAAGACTTGCACGTTTTCATAATGTGTTTCACGACGTTGTTTTGCTGGCGACTCGGAGTCGGCGCGCCATAAGCACGGAGTCACGAGTATGGTAGCGACAAGCGCGCTGACTGCCCGCCGTGGGCTTTTTCATATTGACATGAATTATATTATACGACACACAATTTAATGCTCTAATTTGAATGACAAGTTAATTGCTGGGTTGGAGCGGTGCCGTTGCGGTGCCGGTATAGTGTGTCATGACCTTTAGCCGTAAGTCCCGGGTGTTATACGAATACCTATGATAGTCGTTACGGGTAATTAGAAGCCGGAAGTCTGACAACCGATCTAACCTTAGGATTCGGCATTGCCCAGTAACTGGGTTGCGGAGGTCTGATGGCAGTCGCTCCGTGTAAAATACTGGTATTTAGCCGCATCTGGTTAAACTGGATGCTGACCCTAACATAGTTGGGAAAAGCTAGGCAGATAGGTGATAATGATACCAGTCTAATAGGAGGTTCAGCCTTTTTGGAATCGGAAAATTTCGGAAAAAATTCGGGATACTTTTTACTAATTTTTAATCATTACTATTACTCAGTTGTGTCTCTCTATTCACGGCTCATCTTCCGTGCGGAAGATGTCCGGTCTTTTGGAAGGCATACACGGGGACACAGGTCCAACGCGCAGAGGCCCCTTTGAGAACTTTAATCTAAAATGGGGTGGGGCACCAACCGGGGACTATCCACGGCTGCACTATTGGAGTACAGTCATGGACCGTCCCAAGTGGGTGCAAGACTATTGTAAAATATGGTGAAAAATATCTGGTCTATGGGAAGGGGTGTTAGGTGGACTAGATAACTTCTATTGCCGGAAGAAAACGGCGTCTGCCTTTCAACATTTAAAATTGATGTGTTGGCAGACGGTGACTCGCCAGCTCACTAGCTGGGCCCCCTGAAAAGCCGCCAGTACATAGGCGAAGGGGGCAACAGACGTGTGAGCGGCTAGAGGTGTAGAGAGGTGTGGCCCCGGTTTCGCCGTCGCGGGTCTAAGAGACCCGGAGTGGGTTTCCCCGCTATTACGCCTTTAGACACTTCCACCCCCAAGCATATAGCTCTGGCGGCCCTCCTCTGGCCGGCCGATAAAGGCAAGACAGCTATTACTCAAATTGTTAAAGATATTGATTTCAAAAAGTAACCATCGAATTTCTTGCCGGCCCATCTCCATAGGAAACGACTAATTGGAATTGTGTACCTACCTAAATTCGACTTATCATAAGCGCCTGAAATGCTAAATTTGAAATTGAAAAAAAAAAGATTTTGATCCATGGGCTGATTTCACGATTAAACTTTCGTTACTTTACACGCAGTTTATTTACTTTTAAAACATGAATTGCAATATAATAAAATATAAGCAAAATAGATTTTCCACTGAATTCGGAAAAAAAACGAGAAAAAATTGTACTTATTTTCAATTCAAAGTAATGAAATGAATTCCCTGTTTCATTATCCGTACACCAACGCCCGGTATTACCTTAGTTTTTTTGGTTTTATTTTAGTGTCACAGAGAAATGATTCTAATTCCAAGTATAAAGTAAATAATAATTTTTCACAAGCTACCTGTTCGCAGAGAAGTTTCATAAAAATTGTAACTCCAGCTACTGAGAAACATAAAACTTCTCTTGTTTCAGGAAAAATATTAAATCTTTTATGCATAGTCGACTGATGCTTGTACATAAAGGCGTCCCTGAGATACAGAACAGGACCTATGTTGTAACCTTCAGATTTTGAAGTGTACCTATTTTTAAATAAGGTTGGTCGGAAAGGGGGCGCTTAACCACAGGTAATTTAAAGTATCACAGATGAGTGTTCCACACCAAGCATAAAAATTTCAAAAAACACATTTTTATTTCATTCTACTTAAAATAAGATATACAAGATTAGCTGGAAAGGGGGCACTAATCCTAAACTGTATTAAATCAATTAAAATAAAATTAAAATCATTTATTTCAGACAGTAAAAGTCCATATGCAAGGCAAGGTTGTTAGTAACAAGAATTTTGCTTATAACTAATGTTAGTAATTAAATAAAAAAGGTCATTATTAAAGTAACCATAATAATGAATAACTTTTGTTCTACAACTTTCCCCAAAACTCAATAGTTTAAGAAAAACTGTTCAAATATTTCATAAAAAATCCGTATTTACATTTAAGGCCATAATGAGTTCATTAGAGGTCACGGATTAGAAGATTGAAATGTTAACACTTTGCTTAAACAGTAAAAAGAATATTTACAACGCGTAATTTGTTCAACTCTGATAAGTGCATTCTGCAACTTAGCTGTCTACTAAATACCAAACACATACATTGTGTCTCGTTGGCAATATGCTCATACATACTGAAGACAGATGTTGGAGGGGCGTGTCATGTTATCGTAGTTGATCTCTACTCAGAACCACAATAAGATGGATACCTATTTTGGGGCACCGTGTGTACTTCTCTAGATGAAATCTTTTACAAAGAGCTCTACTACTACTAAATCTTAAAAGATTAACTCTTAGAGCGATTACGCACTACATCCGATCCGAATCCGTCAAAATACGGATATAAAAACTCGGACCGAATTCTGATATTGCTTTACGCACTGCATCCGATCCGAATCCGTGAAAATACCGATCTAGAGTAAAAATCTCGGACCGAATTCGGATGTTGCTTACGCGCTACTCCGATCTCTGATTCAAATTCAAACAATTCAGGGGCCATCTTTGGCATATCCGTTTGGCGTCTGATTTGAATCCGAGGTAATGCGAAAGCGTTCATGCAAACAGTACTACGGCTACTTCGGTCCGTCAATTGTTCTTCCGAATTAGAAACTCACGGATGACGGATAGAAATCGGATGACGGATGTCAGATGTAGTGCCTAAACTACCATACAAATAGTTCTATGGCTACTTCGGAACGTATTTTCACGGATTCGGATTGGATGCAGTGCGCAACCGCTGTAAGCCGCTCATTCACACGGATTCCGTCATTTACGATTCGACATAAAACACGATACGTCATGACGGATGGATGTTCACATTGCATACGGAATCGTGTTTTATCATGATTCGGCAAAATATCCGAATTGATGTTCACATTCGTTTCGTGATTCTTAGTCTTGGATGAACTATCGAACACGATGGATCCGTCACAAAAAAATCACGATTCGTGTTTTTTGACGAACGTGTTTTTTAAAAGACGATACGTGATTTAAGAAGTGTCCGAAATTTTTTACGATTCGTGATGCCTGTGAACACGGGCATATAAAAAGAATAGCCGCCGCCAAAAAAAAAAAACGAATGGTCTTCGTGTGAATGAGCACTTACGAAGACAAAAAAGAAAACGAACTTCATGAAGTCACTCCAGACCATCTAATACCACTTCCAATTTACTGCCAAACCCTGATCAAAACAGAAAAAGACAAATTGTCCAATAACTTAATCTTATTGCCGATACTCAGACGTACATCTACCTGAGACGCCGTGAAGCACTCAACGGGCTATATCGATTGAGTGAGGTAAACATCCAATAAACTTGCTGATGGATAAAATAGCCCCCTTAGAAATGAGATTAAGGAATCAGGGAGAACAAATTCAATTGTTCACTACAAAATTTCTCGGAAAACACTGCTGACGTCTGTAATATTAAATATGAAAGCCTTCGTCATTTAGGAAGCGGTTCGATGGTGAAGCGGAAGCGGCTCCGTCACGCTTTCTGTATGACGTCACTGATTTCAGCTTATACAGGGTGTCCCTGGAAATATGGATCAAATCGAATAGGGGCGTGGGCAAGGTCATTTCAAAACTTGTAGTAGTAAAAACTTGAGATCAAAAAAGCCGTTGCAGTAAATGTTTTTTCTTACTAAACACATGTTTTCTAGCTGCGTAAAAGTATTACCACAAGAAAAGCCTACTGTTCACTAAAGTCCTGAAAAATAATGACAGCTCTGATAGTTTTTTTTATGATTTTTTTCTATGCGAAGTGTTTGAAAAAAAACAATAATAATTCATAACTTTGGAACCGTAAAAAATATACATAAAGCAGATACTCACTTAGAAGTGTATCACGAAATGTATCTGATCCAGTATTAACATACAAGTGAATACGCTTTGTCTATTGTCACCGCGTATACAGCTACAAGACACCGCGAACGCTTTTGTGTTCGCACAAAAACGGCCACACGGCGCGACGGGTACTCACTCGATACACTTCAAAGTGAGTATCCTGCTGCTGCTTTAAAATTAGAATAATTTTGGTTCGGGATTGGAAACCTCAATTTAATTAGATGTAGTTTAGACACCATTGTAACTCGAACCTCAAAAATTATATTTGTGTAAGTTGCTTGTGTACTAGCTGTACCCGCAACTTTGCCGACGGAAACATAAGGTTAGTGCACACCCACACTCAACAGCGTGATAATTTGTACTCTATATCCTGATCTGCTCTTTAACGAATGTGTCTGCCAAATTTCAACTGGATCTGTCCAGTAGCACTGGCGTGAGGCTCGATCATAAAAACGGACAAACAGACAAAAGTTGTAAAAACTTCGGTACTTTTTTAGAAAAATATTTTTTGTTCAGTTTTAGCATCGTTACGATTTTATTACATTATACAATGTGTCCGGTCATGGACTAACAAAGATTCTAGGTACTTATATAACAACTATTCTAGTACACAAATACACTATACACTAGGGTCCAATCCACTTCTATTTTTTTTTGTTGAGATATTCTGTACGTGCGTACAAAAAAAGTCATATGTCTCCAAGTTTTGGTCCTACTGAGATAAAAGTAGGCTTATTCGGAGGACAACAATAGTGTTTATCGTTTACATTACGACACAATGGGTTCACATAAAGACATTCAGTTGTAGACAATATCTCAAAAAAAAGCAAAATGGCTGCCAATAAAAACCGACTTCAAAGAAAAACTAAAAGGAGTAAAATAATTACCATAATATAAAATTAACAGTTTCAGAAGTCGGTGACTTCTATTTGTTTCAGTGTAGAGTTGCACCGACTTCTGAAACTGTTAATTTTATATTATGGTAATTATTTTACTCCTTTTAGTTTTTCTTTGAAGTCGGTTTTTACTTTTTTTAAAGTTTATTTTTTATTAAATACTTTTTAGTGTCATAAATTTAACCCCCTCCTCTTCATAACCCTTCTTTTTAGCTTTGACGTAGTCGGGCATAAAAAGCCCTTTCAAATGATACCTTACACGATATAATGAAAACATTCCAAAGGGGGGGGGGGGGGGACACGCACCCCCTCCTCTTTTCCAGTAGTCAGTTCCCAACAACAAATATAAACAAAGCAATATTAGTAATTTGAGAATTTTGCTTTGATCCGATGAGGAGTTCCGTTCCATATCTCTGAAGTTCATGATCTAATCGTAACAAAATTTATATGGGACCAATCGGGAAGTATACCCTTTCGAACAAAGAAAGAATTTTTCAAATCGGTTTATAAATGACGGAGATATGAGGTAACACACATAAAAAATAAAAAATAAATAAATAAAAAAAAATACAACCGAATTGAGAACCTCCTCCTTTTTGAAGTCGGTTAAAAAGCGGATAAGTGGATTGGACCCTAGTGTGTAGTGTATTTGTGTACTAGAATAGTTGCTATATAAGTAGCTAGAATATCGCTAGTACATGGCCGGACACACTGTATAGACTTCTATTTTTAACCGACTTCAAAAAGGAGGAGGTTCTCAATTCGGTTGTATTTTTTTTATTTTTTATGTGTGTTACCTCATATCTCCGTCATTTATGAACCGATTTGAAAAATTCTTTTTTTGTTCGAAAGGGTATACTTCCCGATTGGTCCCATTTAAATTTTGTTATGATCAGACCATGAACTTCAGAGATATGGAACGGAACTCCTCATCGGATCAAAGCAAAATTCTCAAATTACTAATATTGCTTTGTTTATATTTGCTGTTGGGAACTGACTACTTGAAAAGAGGAGGGGGTGCGTGTCCTCCCCTCCCCCCCTTTGGAATGTTTTCGTTATATCGTGTAAGGTATCATTGGAAAGGACTTTTTATGCCCGACTACGTCAAAGCCAAAAAGAAGGGTTATGAAGGAGGGGGTTAAAATTATGACACTAAAACGTATTTAATAAAAAATAAACTTTAAAAAAAAGTAAAAACCGACTTCAAAGAAACACTAAAAGGAGTAAAATAATTACCATAATATAAAATTAACAGTTTCAGAAGTCGGTGCAACTCTACACTGAAGCAAATAGAAGCCACCGACTTCTGAAACTGTTAATTTTATATTATGGTAATTATTTTACTCCTTTTAGTATTTCTTTGAAGTCGGTTTTTACTTTTTTTTAAAGTTTATTTTTTATCATGGTTTTAGTGTACGGTGGAGGCGACCGACGTCGCTCAACCACCGATCCGCTTACTATGTGGCGGAGCCTTTAGAGTTAAAAATATACGGACATTATTATCACAAGAATAAAAATGTAAAGGAAGTGGACGTGTAGATACGTTTCTTATATTTATTTTTACTTTACCTTCATACTCTTTGACAAATATTTGTATTGGTAACGCTGGTAAGGTTTGTTATTATTTATTTTTTGTACCTTTGAAGGTAAACTGGCCGTGTGGTTTTCCGGTAGGGATGAACCACCCCATTAGTGTCATAATATGAAGCGTCTGAAGAATTTTCTTTAGTAAAAGCCAATACAGTCTCGATAAAAATTTGGCAACTCAAATCCCTACTATGATATTAAAAATGCAAGTAACTCTGTCTATCTGTGCCGCTTTCTCACGCCTAAACCTCTGAACCGATTTTGATGAAATGTCGTACAGGGATAGTCTGAAACCTGGAGAAGGACATAAGCTACATTTATCCCAAAAAGTACGGAATACGAGATAAAAGACATCCACGCGGGCGAAGCAGCGAGCGACCTCTAGTATACAATAACATTATAAAGCAATGTTAAGTTCCATGATTTTGTAATATTTATGCATAATATGTGCAGTGCATGTGCAATGCCTTCTTTTCTTCTGTGTATTGAAAACCATACATATATACTCATGCCTGTAATCCCCGAAGAGATAACCAGAGGTGTTATCCTCTGACCTGCTGCCCGTGTCTACCGTGTCAGCGAAAAGTATCGCCAGCGTCGCCGTGAAGACTCTCAACGCTACTACGAAGCCCTTGCTTGATAAAGCACCGAAGCGGGCTGATGATGATGGTTTTGTGACGGTGCAAGGGAGGAAGCGCCGGCAGAGGACCCTCAAGAACCACTGCGGCACGGCTCCTGTGGAGTCCAACTTAATTATACGTGCCGCGAAGCCGAACACTCCGGTGTACATCTCCCGCCTACACTACACCACTAAGGCAGAGGGCATCGAGGAGTACGTGCGCCAAAGGACCAAGTACACGGCGAGAGTGCAGCTGCTGGAATCGCGCCGCAATGTCAACTTCAGGGCATTCGTGGTACGAGTATCAACTTGTCTTCTGCACCTCGTAATGGAAGAGGACTTTTGGCCGCAGGGAGTGGTGTTCCGTCGCTTCCGCGGACAAGTGCCACACGATCGCACAGCGGATAACATAGTGCGCAAGTGAAGTGTGTTTACTAACATAGGCTTAAGTTTTATTACTAACATAAACTGTATTATTTAACATATAAGTTAGTTTGTAAGGTATGTATCCATGGGCCAAAGTAGCCTGAAAATAAATGAGTTTATTTATTATTATTATTTTACAGGAGTCTGTACACGTTTCGCCTCGTATATTAAGTCCCATGTAATAAGGTTTTAAACCTATTCCATTTTTCGAGAAAAATTATGACGCCGTTCGTCGCCAATTTAGACTTGCCTGCCTGGCGACGGAGGGAAATACCTTCACGAAATGAAAACGTATTGAAAACTACATTAATAACAATCAAGCCAAGAGCCTCGACCAATGTCTAAAAGGCTCTAGTTGGGCGGCTGGATCAACGACCTGATAGAGAAAGCGGTACTTCTCGACACGGCGCGTTTTGTTAGGAAGTTCCTCTCTCTGAGGCCCTGATCACCAGTAGCTTAGACCCTGTTCACAATGATGGTGAGGTATCTTTTTATATTTCTTGACATATTTAAAAATGTAATTTTATACGTACTTTAAATGAATAAACGAATATGTATTAAGATCAGTAAGATTTAGGTTAGTAGGCTCTCGAGTTAAAAAAGTAAAGCTAGCTAAAGTTTAAAAGCTGCTAAAAATAAATTAAGTATCAACATTGCATAAAACACTATCAAATCTAATTTCACAACGGTGCTTCAACAAATCTGTCACGAAATAAAAGCAACACTCACATCAGACAAATCAACTACCCAATAATCAATACTCGGCTTAATTAGTCTTAAACAAACGGTTCCGGGTCACTTGTTTCCGTATTTGCTAATCCTCAATTGTCTTTAGATAAGTACGATACGCTCGTAAGTAAATATACATAGCGGAGGCTCCTTGAAAGAGAGAATGAGTTGGATTTGTACAGACACGAGAGTAAAAGAGAAAAAAAAACGGGCAAGTACGAGTCGGACTCGCGCACGAAGAGTTCCGTACCATTTTCTATAAAAACGGCAAAAAATTCTGTCTGTTATATGGGAGTCCCCCTTAAATATTTTTTATTTTATTTTAATTTAACTATTTATTTTTAAAGTGAATATACAACTAAATATTCTGTGAATATTTCAAGCGTCTACCTGTTGCTGTTATCAATATCCAGCAAAAACGAGCAAAGAAAATCACGTTTGTTGTACGGGAGCCCCTATAAATATTTATTTTATTCTGTTTTTAGTATTTGTTGTTATAGCGGCAACAGAAATACATCATCTGTGAAAATTTCAACTGCCTAACTATCACAGTTCATGCGATACAGCCTGGTGACAGACGGACTGACAGACAGACGGACAGACGGACAGCGGAGCCTTAGTAATAAGGCCCCGTTTTACCCTTTGGGTACGGAACCCTAAAAACGTCATAAGCCGCTCCTAAAGATTTCCAAAATGCACGATTACATCTCAGCCCAATTTGATTAATTATCAAGGGATTCGTACCGTTTTTTATTGACTTGGTCACGTTTGACCCTTAACACACCTAAGTGTAGACAGGGTCTAAGATAGAGCACACGAATCCAAGTTACAGAGATAAAGACAGATTCCTATATCACTCTGACTCTCACATACACACGTCGGAACACAGTAAACTGCTTGGCGCCGGACTTTAAAGTGAGGGTGGTAGCTAGCCAGGCGGACCGTATAGATCAGGGATGGCCAAACTTTTTAACCGACTTCAAAAAGGAGGAGGTTCTCAATTCGGCTGTATGTTTTTTTTTTTATGTTTGTTACCTCATATCTCCGTTATTTACGAACCGATTTGAAAAAATCTTTTTTTGTTCGAAAGGGTATACTTCCCGATTGGTCCCATATAAATTTTGTTATGATTAGACCATGAACTTCAGAGATATGGAACGGAACTCTTCACCGGATAAAAGCAAAATTCTCAAATTACTAATATTGCTTTGTTTATATTTGTTGTTGGGAACTGACTATTGGAAAAGTGGAGGGGGTGCGTGTCCCCCCCCCCCCTCCTTTGGAAAGTTTTCATTATATCGTGTAAGGTATCATTTGAAATGGCTTTTTATGCCCGACTACGTCAAAGCCAAAAAGAAGGGTTATGAAGGGGAGGGGATTACATTTATGGCACTAAAACGTATTTAATAAAAAAATTACTTTAAAAAAGGTAAATACCGACTTCAAAGAAAGACTAAAAGGAGTAAAATAATTACCATAATGTAAAATTAACAGTTTCAGAAGTCGGTGCAACTCTACACTGAAACAAATAGAAGCCACCGACTTCTGAAACTGTTAATTTTATATTATGGTAATTATTTTACTCCTTTTAGTCTTTCTTTGAAGTCGGTTTTTACCTTTTTTAAAGTTAATTTTTTATCTTATCAAAAAAACCGAGTCAATCTTATGGGGGCCAAAATTGATTTATGTCGACGCAAACATAACGCAGGTACCTACTTTTTATTCTAGACTATTCGAAAGGTTCCTACGACTACGGGTGTTGGCGGGCCGGATCAAAGCGTTTCGAGGGCCGGAGCTAGCCTGCGGGCCGTACTTTGCCCATCACTGGTATAGATCCTACTACCAAGCGTGCCGGGTTTTGTTGAATCTTACAACACGCGTCCATTCCCAGCGTGCGGTGAGGAATTTTTATAATCTAGCCCGTCCCCATACGTGAAAAACCTTGACCTAAAAGTTCCAAAACGCAACTGTAAAGTACCCGTACTGGTCCGACCACAGCCACAGCAGCGACCGCGTGCGTCTCGCTGCCTGCGTTTCTCTATTAAATTGAAGTTATTACTGACCGCATGTGGCCAGCCGGCTTGTGGTCATGGCTGTAGTTGCCTGGTTACACCATTGCAAGTTCGCTCTTTAAAGGTTATGGCACACTATACCCGCTCCGGAACGGCACCGCTCCAACCCAAAAATTAACTTGTTAGTCATTAAATCGTGGGTCGTATAGTATATTTCATAATGTCAATATGAAAAAGCCAACGGCGGGAAGACAGCGCGCTTGCCGCTACCATAAATAAAACTCGACTCGCAGCCTGCGCTCTGCAAGCGATTGGATCGCGTGCTTACTGCGCGCCGACTCCGAGTCGCCAGCGAAACAACGTCGTTATGAAAACGTGCAAGTCCTAGGCGTGTGTAAGTGTAGGCGTTCAATCACAAATGCCATATAACTACTTCGTTTTCGCGGTGACAGCAAGCTCGCACCTCGCGGCCAGCGCGCGGACTGCGAGCTTGCACCTCGCGGACGACGCGTAGTTAGCACGCTGGCGTCTAGCCGTAGCCTAAATCGAGGCGACGCCATGCTGCAGCTGTGCAGTTGGGGTGCCGGTATAATGTGCTATGACCTTAAGACTTCGGTGTCTGTTATAATTTATTTAATTATTTCCATAAACAGTTATTTTTAGTACCTACAAAGTTAATGTGTTTCAAAATGATTAGAACATGTTATTCAATTACAAATCGGTGGGTGAGGTGCTGTTTTCCTAACTAGGTTAGGAAGCGACAGTGCCCCCTTACTTGGGCATCAAAAATGATTTACATGTTACTGTTTTTAGGGTTCCTACAAAAAAAACGTAAACCGGGACCCTATTACTAAGACTCCGCTGTCCGTCTGTCACCAGGCTGTATCTCATGAACCGTTATAGTTAGAAGTTTGTTGAAATTTTCACAGATGATGTATTTCTGTTGCCACTATAGCAACAAATACTAAAAAACAGAATAGATAATGGTACAGAGCCCTTCGTATTCGAGTCCGACTTGCACTTGGCTGGTTTTTTGTTTACATTTTTTAACAATAATAGCAATAAGATATCTTATGCTAGAATAATGTTCATGTGTATGGTTGTGTATACAACGTGTTACATAATTCCCCTTAAAAAAGAAAATGTTAATCAAGTAGTCTTTTATGGTTGTTGGCATTTACCTCTCAGAGGAAATTAGGTAAGAATGTATAAATAACTCTTTACTTTTATGTTTTCTGGGTTGCGTTTCAGTGATGATTTTATTTTATGACTTGTCCAATTTTTTGTTTTCGGTACTTCTTTTTTTTAAATATTGCCAATAGACTCTTTACAAGGGAGCTTTTAATCCCCTTTCGGCTTTAGAGGTACCTATTTTTGTAACACGTTGTATGTGTTTGTGTGAAGTGTTGTGTTTGTATGTATGGTATGCAATTTATGATCCGGTGCTAAAATCGCAGCAATACTTCATTTTACTAATACAGCCAGGTTATTTATTAACGAATTCTAAAACCACTTCAGGCGTCTTTAGAGTCTTGAGTTTTTAGAGATTTCATCGTGATGAAATCCGCACGATTCTAAAAACACTCTAACAATCAGTCCTTGTATTAAATATACAAACCTCATCTTCAAATGCCAGCAAACATTTCTAGCTATAAAATATACGAGGAAATAAAACGTAGCCATTACGTTAGACTTCCTGCACTGTAACCATGGCAACTATATAATATTGGCTACCTAGCAACCCTACTTCTATACGGAGGAGGCAACAGGTCCTCGCCATGGCAACCGACTGTACCAAGTATTTCCCCCGTGTAATCTCTTCCGTCTATACCTAGGGTTCTTTTTGCAGCCTTTGCGACTTTATATACGTGGAACATTTATGTTTATGTTACAGTTAAAACTCTTAACCGGGCAAAAATACTTTAACTGCAAAAAACAGTCAAAAGAACTTTTGACTAAAGACGTTAGTCTAACCCAAGTAACAAAAGCTTCTATAACCAGGGTGTTATAACACCAAATAGTGATATACTAGGCCTATAGTGGTAACCATTGTGCCTGCTTGTACTATAAAGGTTTTTAAAAGAGCGTTTTGGTTCTATAAGATTAAAGAGCATTTAAGTTCTATAATTTAGCTCTTAGAACGTTTACAGGACCATACAAAAGAATCTTTAAAGTGTTGCACTGTAATAGATACGAAAAAAGCGATTATGGTACTATTTAGTACTATAGACGACCTTTCTGACACTTTTATGTATCTATTTTGCACTAATAATGCGCAAAAATAACTTTTACAGTACTAGTGTTGTAAAAGTATCGAAAACATTATTACAGTATCAATCTGCACTATAAAAGTACCTTGCACAACCATTACGTAACCTTTTAGCTCCTTAAAAGCTCCCTCAACATCGCTATGGCGCTAATTCTGTAAAAGTCATGAAAACTCTTCTATAGTACTAAATAGTACCATAGCGACTCCAAATGCAATTGCTAAATAACGTAAATTCTAAATAGCTCTATAGGTGAGTTTGTGTTACTGCTACGGTACTAAATCGTGACATAAAAGCACTAAAATTAATAATTAATGGACTAATTCGTTTTCGATGAAAAAATGGCTGCTGTTTTCTGCCATGATAGCACATTAGCAGCACGGCTGGAGCCAATGTGTACTATAGCAGCCATAGTTGGGACAAGTCCTTATTTTATTAATTAAAATTTAATTAAAACACGAAAATTATGAGGGCGCATTGTCAAATTTGAAATCAGCATAATTATTTTACCGATACAATTATTTTCGCAAGTGCAAGTTATGGCAGAATTACGATCCATGAATGTTTTGAAGTTGTCCTTTTTATTACATGTTACGTTAAGCAACAATTACCGATATATTTTCACAACACGAACAAAATGTGTGATAAAAAAGATCACTGGAATCGTTTACGGTGCAAAATAGCACTATATAGATGTTTTGGTTACTTTTATAGTGCAAATTTGTGACATAAACGATGCAGAAACACTATTTTAGTACTAAAAAGCGTTTCTCGACACTTTTACTTTTCAACTATAGAGCTGATTTATCACCGTGAGAGCCTGTATGTAATGTTTATAGAATAAATCAGTGATAAAACTAGGGCCTATTTGGGGTTCTGTAAACGTTTACAACACCATTATAGTACTAATCATAAACACTAATTAGCACGCTCCAAAACGTTCTCAGGACTTTTATAGTATCAAATTTTGTTACTTGGGAAAGTACTTTTGACTAAAACCTGGAGTCAAAAGTACTTTTAACTGGTTAGCAGTTCAGACTATCGGTCAAAACTGTTAAAAAGTTAAGGAAGTTAGTGAAAATTACTGTTAGCCTCTATTTTTTTCAGGCGTTTATTTTTGATTTCTAGCTACGAGTATTTCTAACAATATGTAAAATGTTAATTTGTTTCATGAATTATAATGACAATAAACAATTTCGCAAACAGTTACCAAACACTTTTTATTAAAAACTCCCGATAAAAAGTGATTTTGACTGAAACTCTTGATCAAAACTACTTTTAGCCAATATTCTATAATAAAAATCATTATTAACCAATATTATTTTGTTAGTTAAAACTACTTTTAACCGACGTCTTGAGTCAAAAGTACTTTTGACCGGAGAACAAATTTTACTGTAAAAACAGATAAATAAAAAATAAAACAATAGCTATATAAGCTTGCACACAATAGAGAGATAAAACTTCATCTTAGCAGGTCTTAAGGCATTTTTGGTAAATCCCGTTTCAGATTTTAAGTCCGATTACAGCAAAGTACAGGATTTTAGATACATCCCACCGTTCTCACTAAATAATGAAGAACAAAAAAAGTTTCGTATTTTTGATGATATTAAAAGACCTAATTTTAGTTGCTAAGCATTGGGGTGTGTGAAAAGAGCCACCACGAGTGACGATACTTCAGTACGTCCGCCGCACCAACCTTGCTGACTGACTAATCTTTTCACCACAGCATGAGCTATTTTTGTATAGCTCGTGCTGACACGAGAGATTTATTAGATAATCTTTTTTTTTCTTTTTTTTATAAAATTAATGATATTTGCTTATGGAACTAAAGAGCTGCAGCTTCACATCCAAAAAGCCGCATGTGGCTCTCGAGCCGCATGTGGCTCTCGAGCCGCAGGTTGCCGACCCCGGCCATAGTGCATAGCGTCTGCCATTAGACCTTCGCAACCCACTTATTGGGCGATGCCTATATCCTAAAATTACACCGGTTGTCAGACTTTCGGGCTTCTACCCGTAATGACTGTCACAATCATTCGTATAATGCCATAATTGCCACGCTTGGCAGGCGGGTTGGCGATCGCAGTATGGTTGTTAAAGTACTCAGAGAACGCTGCTGCCCATCCTCTAGAGAATCCCTTAGCTCCGGTTTCTGAATTGAGAATTTTAGGATAAGCAGTACTTAAGTAACATTTGAGTACGGAGTTGTCAAAAAAATTACGGATATCAAAGCATTTTTTTGACAACTCCGTACTCAAATACTACTTAATTTAAGTATTGCTTATCCCGAATTCTCAATTCAGAAACCGGAGGTTAGTCGCCTTTTACAACATCCACAGGAAGTGAAGGGGTAGTGCTATTCTTTAAGTCCGGCTACACGAGACATCGAGACTCTTATAATGCATAGAAGTATAAATTAATATCTGAGAGCTCTTCATTAGTTCTCATAAATCTTTGTCGCATTAAAACTTTAAGTACACCATGCTTCAATTCGTTTTACGGATTCCTGTTTTAATGACTTCCAGGACGCCTGGTGTTTTCCTTTGATGTCTACAGCTGTAAATAACTTTGCCAGGTAAGTATGTAGGTCGGAGTTGCTGAACGAATAAAACCACTCGTGTAATTTCAATCATTACTTCATTTAAACTCGGCGCTTTTGATAAACTTAATTCTACGTGGAGTTTTAGTAGTTTGATGTAATCAGTGCACTCGTGGATACTGTTCATGCACCGTACCTAAATGTGTAAAATTCCTTCTCTCATGTCAGCAAGAGCTATACGAAAACAGCTTATGCAGTGGTGAAAACATTAGCCAGTCAGCATGGTTGGTAGCGGGGCTGACTGCCCAGGGTGCGCCGGACGTACTTAAGTATCGTCACTCGTGGAGGCTATTTTCATGCACCCATGTGTAAAACTTAAAGCTGGATTCAAACTATAAGCACTGCACGAGCATTTTGGCAAAACACGCTATTATGTAAATAAAGGCCATTAGAAACTCTGATACGTGGAAATCACAAATCAGTAAAACAAGCGACAAAAGCCAATGCGGGCGATTTTGTACTGGTCGTACCTGCCAGCTGTGTCGCCGGTCTTTCAGTAATTTATGAGTGGTATCAAAATGTTCAAACCCAGAAAAAAATTTTAGCACTTGTTTTTTTATTGTGTCCTTAAAGGGTCGTTGACGAGACATAATTAAGAAAAACCGGCCGGAAAAACTCGCGCCCGAAGGGTTCGGTACCATCCTAACTAATATTATAAATGCGAAAGTAAGTTTGTTTGATTGCTACCTTTTCACGCCTAAACCACTGAACCGATCATCCTGAAATTTTGCATATACGTTGTCAGGTGTACAGAAACGGACATAGAGTACCTTTCATCCCGAAAAAAGGTACTGTTGCCGAGGAAAACAACAATAACGATAATAGATGGCGCCACGTGTCTTTCGAATCATGTTTCAATTATATTATTATAGAAAGTTCAGTAGTGTGTTAAGAGTTTTTTTAACGCGAGCGAAGCCGCGGGCATAAACTAGTTATCTATAAAAACGGCAAAAAATCACGTTTGTTGTATGGGGGCTCCTTAAATATTTATTTTATTCTGTTTTTTAGTATTTGTTGTTATAATGGCAACAAATACATCATCTGTGTGAAAATTTCAACTGTCTAACTATCACGGTTCGTGAGATACAGCCTGGGGATAGACAGACGGACAGAGGAGTCTTAGTAATAGGGTCCCGTTTTACCCTTTGGGTACGGAACCCTAAAAAAGCAAAAAAAAATATTATCAAGCTAAATCCCGTGTGGGTTTAATCTATACCAATAAAATGGATCATGTGCTTTAAAGGAATTACACGTTACACCCTGTATATTCTACTTGAACTCATAACCACTAAATTGTTCTACACTCTTTGACCTAAGGTCAGGTGGGGTAAGAGGGACGCCAGGTGAAGAGGAACAGTAACTCATAAATAGAAAACTATAAAGCCCAGCTCTATGGTTACTCTGTCGATAAAACAGTATTAGGTATAGTTTCAATATTTTATGGATAGATGGCACTACAACACAATAAGTACGTGAGTAAAACAGAAAGAAAAAATCAGTTGACAAACTTTTAAAATGTGACCAAGCGGTGTTTTTGTGGGCGATTTTTTAAGGGATAAAAACATCTGTGATAGCCGCAATTTTGTTGGTAAGTGTAATTTTAATGTTGAATCTTTATTTTCCGCATGATAAATTGTTTGTAGCATGTGTTTTTAGTGCTTTTTCGATGTCATCAAAAACATAAGCTACAAAATACCAAGCCGGGAAAGAGGAACTACCATACCAGGTTAAGAGAAACAGTATGTTCCTCTTTCCCGGTTTTAGGGGTAACAAATATTTTGCAAGTTGAAAATCACCTATCTAGATTAGGTAGGTAGAAATACATGGTTTAACTCATCTTGGCGCGCGGAGCTATTTGTGCATGCGCTTATAATTATTATACAGCTTTAATTTGTGTGGCAGTGACTCGTGGTAAGTCACGAACAATTGAATAATGTTTTTTTTATTATTTCTTTTTTTATACAGGGTTTGATCAACATGATTATAAATATCTTGTTTTGTTAATTGCATAAAACATACCACTCTATTGTTAATCGTGATTTTCACAATTAAGTACCTATACTAAAAATAAACAGTCGTTAGTGTCAATAAATTAATTGTTAGTTGTTCCTGTAATTTATTTTTACCGTATTGGAGGTACATATATTTATTTGTTACAGAAAAAGTAAAATGCCTCGAAATTATAAGAAAAACGGAACGGAGCTCTTACCCGAAAGAAAAATTGTAAGAAGCAGTGGCGGCTGTTAAAAGTGGTGCACTGTCGGGTTATGCAGCCTCAAAACATTATGGAATACCATAACATACCATTATTTTGGTCATTATGTATAAACGCAGTGCAGTATATTCGTTTATGCATAAGGATCAGAGTGAAAAAATGACAGAAAAGTGTTTTAAGTTTTTTGTACGTTTGTTGAGTAAAACAAAGATTTTTACAATTATTTGTTTGTTTTTATTCAGTTGAGTTACTCAAAGTTGGAAAACCGATTTAGATACATTTATAATAAATACACACCACACTCACTTAGTGACATTCGTCGTTTATTTTCCTTAATATTGTTATTAAAAACCAAATTACAGTATAATGTTTTTAACATTCGTAGTTTACAACCCCTGACCTTACTAATATGTTCCTCTTACCCCAATTTTTTTTTATTGTTCGGTAATGCTAAATTAAACCATATTTTAACTACGGTATGGTTTCATTTCCATTACGTCGAAAGGCAGTTCTCAAATTTTTAGAGATACATATAAAAATACGTGTTTTTACTTGTACGAATCGAAGCGTTTCTCTTACCCCAAATTTCGGGAAAGAGAAACAATTAGAAGACCTGGCTTTGTAGTCAGATTGTTCCGTTATTACTGGAAGAATCAATTTCTGTGTTAAAATAACAGTTAGCATGGTTCGTTAGCGAAACTTTGTTTGTATTGCTATTAGAATACGTACATATTTTTAGTAGCTAGAGGTCGTAATGTTCAAAAACCAGTAAACTGAACATAGTTTACTGGTTTTTGAACATTACGACCTCTTACCCCACCTGACCTTATACTTAAGTTATATCAGACATCGACCAAGGTCTTAATTGCTATGAACCGTAATTATCAGCGCCCGACATATAATCACGTCATAAATTAGGAAGATAATAGGCGCTGAAATATTTTTATGTCTAGAAATACTGTCAAGAGCTAGGGTAATAGCGGAAATTAGTTCTTTGTAATTAGGAAAAACCTTGTAGATCTTATCTAATTTCAAAAAAAAGTATCTCATAATAGTTCATTAATACTGAGTTCAAACGTTTAATGACCTCGACGACCTCGCGACGTGCGGAATGCTGAACGGGATTTTAGGAGCATGTATTTTTTTGCATTTTTTTTATTAAAACGCTTTACAACTGTGAAAACCAATATTGGAAATACAATTTAGGTCTATTGTTTTTCAGGTTCGCAAATATTTTCTAGTAAAAAAATTCAATAGTTTGTATCTAAATTAAAATTGCTTTTTGCGCGGATTGACGACCGTCTCGTGGGCTGTCAACTTGTTTGCCAAGCTATTACATAAAAATATGATAGAGTTCGCATAGCAACTCTCCCAAAAGTTGAACAAAACAAAAATGCATGTGTTGCAAAATATATCGCGTGTAAAAAGACCCTTAACGATAACGAAAACCACGTATTCTACCCATCATTGGGATCATTTTTTTTCTTCCAGACCATACCTAGGAAATCATTGGTTCTGGAGATATTGAAGGTCAAAGTAAACATTTTTTTTTCCTAAATCGAGGACTAAGTGATAATACTAAACTTTCTTCCAAACAACCTTATATAACTTTTCAATTTTTCCTCACAAATTACGCATTTGAAGTTACAAAAACGCAATGAATATTAAACGCACATGACCGCCTTGGCTCAGCTGTGTAGCCGCTGCACGACACACAGGCACTGTCGGTTACGTGCATTATATTGCGCGCTACAAAAAACAGCGTTTTTTTTATGCCTAAAAATAAAAATCGTTTCCCAGCTACAGAGTGCGTAGATTTCGGCTATGTGATGGGTCTCTTTACACCCTGTATAGCTATAGCTTATGACGCAATATGCTTTACTATATAGCGAAATAGTATAGCGTAGTCTGAACTGCGCTTTACACATTACTTCCAAAGGTAATTCCATTCCTGATGCGTTTTTAGACCAAACGAGTATTAGCACTCCTTCCCTTGAAACCACAAAGTGATGGATGAAGAAACTGATTTTTTAATGAGCGCACAATTGCTTCTAGTGAAACCAATTTGTAAAGTTCCGCAGTGAATAAATTCAACCCGCTCAACCTGTTGATATCGTATAAGGCAACCTGGATTATGTCTAGAGCAGTGGTTCTTAAACTTTTTAATATCACGGATCACTGACACATTTACATAAATCACATATACCCCTTACTGTGGGAACTGTGGGTAAGAAAACAGCGTGTTTTCGTAAATTACTAGACAATAAAGTGACTAATAGTAGATTGTTGCACCGAGCGCAAAGTGAGTTATTAATGCACTAGTGTTATGTTGGTGCCCGAACGCATGCGAGGGCACTAAATTAACACGAGTGCTAGTGTACTGACTTAAGCAAGGTGCGTAATCTACTTTTCTTTCAACTACCAATCTACCTACCGTGATAAAATATCCATTAAAACATTTTTTTAAACTTTTCTTGCTAATTATGAAGTATCAAAGTTATATAATAGTACAAAATGCGCGCCATTTGTTTTTTTTTTCACCAAATCTGTTTTATTTAGCTGATTTTTATTTTCAGCCAGTATCTTTTTGATCTAATGCATACATTTTATATTAAACTTAATGGGATACATTAAACATCTGCGGTAGATTTAACGAAATAGAAAATAAAAAACAGTGCATAAATGTAAAACAGTGCAATAATGAGCACATTTCTGCACTGTTTTGGTACTAAGCAAAAATACGTCCTTTGTGATCGGTTTTGCAGTGATTAATGATAACATTACTACGTAGTTGAAAGAAAAACTTTTTACTGGTCTAATATGTATTTTAAGGGTGAAGCTTGTGGCCACGGATTCCCGATACTTATGGCATGGAAAACACTAAGAAACCTTTATTTATAGGATGTGGCCTTATGACAATATCCATTAATTCCAATTCTAATAACAGAAACGTTAGTCAATCGCAACCGATCCAAAGCCGTTCATTTAGACGGTAGGTTAATTCACTTTTTTGTGCAGCATATTTCTTTTAATATTTCCGTTTTCGTTTACAAAAACTGTCAAATTATTTGACAACAAAAAGAAAACCAAACGTTTTGACCGTTCTCGTAAACGAAAACTGACTGACGGACACTTGCAGTTCGTTCGCGGTTTGGAAAAATTTTGTCAGTAAATTATTGGTCTTCCGTTCAGTAGTGTCATTCTGTAAGAAACCCACCTCAATATCGACGGTTAGCTCGATATCCGTAATGTCACAGTTTGGATAATACAAGCAAATAACACACAGATAATCGACAGTATAATCAATAACGCATAGTTTTGTTATCCACGCTGTGTCACGACAAGTTTCTAATTGACAGTCGCGATTGAGGTGAGATTCTTACAGAATTGCACTGCAGCTGTCCTTTCGTTAAACCTGAGAAAACAATACTTATCTTATAAAGATAAGATAGAAAATCGATTTCATCTCAAGTGTGCAAGTTTCAAAGTCCTGCCCACAACTTGACCAAGTTCTAACCTCCGGGTACCAGTTATGATGTTTCAATGAAACTTTGTACACTGGAGACCAACTTATTGAAATTTTTATACACTAGCTCAAGATGTTGGAAGTGTTGTTAAGGTCGTTGAAATACTTGACCTGGCATCAAGTAAACGTTGACCCCCTTATTACAAAAGGTGGTTTAAGCCGAGACTAAGATAAACCCAGATTTAAAAGATAGATAGATAGATATACTTTATTGTACACTACGATTAAGATACCCATCACTTTCTAACATAATACAACGTGTGTTTTTTGATATCCCATAACTCTAGGGTTATATTATTTAAGTAAAAAGTACACAAAATCTCCTAGAATAGATGGTCCAAAAATGCGTAGTTTCGAAGATATAATCAATCATAATTAAATTATAGGTAGGTATCTAAGTTTCATTGGTAAATAAGAGTAATTCATTTTTATTTAAACCAATCATTCATATTTAAAGCTAAAAAAACGCGTCGTTATCATATTTCACGTAAGGGTGTTTTACAATAATAATCGTGACTTTGTCGAATTATTTTGTATGTAAAATGAAAACAAAAAAAAAGATGATTGAAGAATAATTCATATGCCAGTTGGTTCTTTGATATGGTCTCAATCATACCCTAGAGTTATGGGATATCAAAAAAAACACCTTGTATAACAAAAATAAACGGGGCTATTTTAAAACCTGGGTTTTTCTTAGACCATAGTTTATAAATAAGGGGGTGAGAGTATTTTCTACTACAACTTTCCTGTGAATTAAGATTTTTATATTGTATTGAAGACGGCATCTTTAGGGCAAAAGGAGCTCGTGGCTAATTAACAACCGCGCGAATCATATAACTTGCAAGGTTAAGCTGCACATGCCGCGGTCAGTCCGTGGATGGGTGACCATTCGTTACACATCGAGACCTCCGTGCCTCAGAGAGCACGTTAAACCGTCGGTCCCGGGTGTCACACGAATACCTATGACAGTCGTTACGGGTAGTCAGAAGCCCGAAAGTGACAACCCGTCACTCGGGAGTGAAAACCTCGAGAATGCAATTTGGTCATTTTTATTTTATCACGACTTATAAGGACTGTATCTTATAAGAGAGCCGCTCTATGTGAAATTAGTTTGTAGGCACTGAAAGTAGCCTTTATTGGGTATATAACATTTGTAATAAATATAATCGACTAGCTTTTGCCCGCGACTTATTCCGCGTGAAAGTCCACAGGAACCGTGCAAATACCAAATTCATTCCCGAGGTTTTCACTCCCGGGCAATTCAACCGTTCTAACCTTAAGATATCGGCTATGCCCAGTAACTGGGTTGCGGAGGTCTGATGGCAGTCGCTCCGTGTAAAATACTGGTATTCATATGCATCTGGAGAGACTGGAAGGTGACCCCAACATAGTTGGAAAAGGGCTAGGCAGAAGATAGTCTAGTGCCGGACTTCAAGAATAGCACTACTCCATCTCTTCCCATGGGTGTCGTAAAAGGCGACTAAGGGATTCTCTAGAGGATGGGCAGCAGCGTTCTCTGAGTACTTTAACAACCATACTGCGATCGCCTACTCGCCTGCCAAGCGTGGCGATTACGGCAAATTCCCCCCTTTTGGGGGAGGCCTATGTCCAGCAGTGGACGTCATTCGGCTGAATAATGATGATGATGGGCAGAAGATTGAAGACGGCAACTTGTTGTAAAATTTACATCTGATAACTTAAAGAAAGTACAACCTGGAGTTATTCCAGTATATTTTGCAACACATGCATTTTTTTGTTCAACTTTTGGGAGGGTTGCGATGCGAACTCTATCATATTTTTATGTAATAGCTTGACAAACAAGTTGACGGTCCACGTGACGGCCGTCAATCCGTGCAAACAACAATTTTAATTTAGATAAAAACTATTGAAAACTTTTCTAGAAAATAGTTGCGAACCTGAAAAACAATAGACCTAAATTGTATTTCCAATATTGGTTTTCATAGTTGCAAAGCGTTTTAATAAAAAAATGCAAAAAAGATATATGTTCATAAAATCCCGTTCTGCATTCCGCACGTCGCTTCCTCCGCTGCAACGTACTCGTATTTTCCTTTTAAATTAAGCCGTGAACAGTTTTCTAGGAATCTGAAAAGCCTCAACGTAATCTACTGCTATGAGAGTATTTCCATGAAAGAGGCAACGTTCTCGAAGCGCGATCTATACTGCGAGTGTTTCGCGAAATCAGAAATGGATTTAAACGGATTTCAGAAACACTCGCTGGATTTCATCGAAGATTGAATTGTTGGTTGATAAACTTGGTTTCTGTGCTTGTTGAGATTAATCTAGGACTAGTATTTTGATTGGAAATATCTCAGGGGTTAAGCTATCTTTATGAATTCGCATCTTACGAACACACAGATGTAATGTACTTACTTTTATTTTTGTTAGGTACCTACTTCTTCTTCTCTCGTGTCAGCACGAGCTATACAAAAATAGCTCATGCTGTGGTGAAGAGATTAGCAAGTCAGCAAGGTTGGTAGCGAGGCTGACTGCCAAGGGTGACCGGACGTACTGAAGTATCGTCACACGTGGCGGCTGCTGTAGCTAATGTTAATTTATTGGTATCTCAAAACAGGTTTGCCTAGTTTGGGGCTAATGGTAATATTTATTGTTCTTCTGTATTTTTTTTGGAAATTAATGTTTTCTTTTTCTTTATCTTTTATTTCATCACAAACAAAGCTGCTGTTAAAAGTTCCATGCGGATCTGGATGTACGAACCCAGCCCGCACCGTTGTCTTTTCAAATTCATGTATATTTGATTATCGCTTTCGTTTCGTCACGATGTTTTCCTTCACCGTTACAAAGGAAAACATTGTGACGAAACCTGAATACACGAGAGGGCTCAAAAAAAGTTAGCAATAGTGTATGTAGTCTTAAAGCAAAATAAATGTTTCACTATTAAATGTTTGCTTAGATACGTTTTATACAAAAAAAAATATTGGACTACACCAATAAGCTTGAAAAACGAAACGATATTATTTTCTGTACAGAAACCTGTCCAAGAAGGTACAAAAGACAGCTATTTATTCTTTAAGCCTCGAGTAGAAGGACAATAGGCCTATGTACTTACATATCTTTGACAATAACGAACCATAAAGGTGTATGTAACAATAGAAGATACCCCGATTTCGAGTCCTGCGGGTAGATATATTACCTTTGGAGCAATAAAAGGCAGTCTAAATGTCAGTAGTAGTGATAAACTGTTACTTAGTATTGGTGAACAGTTTTTATTGAGATAAGTTCTAAAAGGAGCTCTCGTTTCAAGGGTTTTCAGGATTTTAATGTCACCACATTAAGATCCTCCCCTCCTAAGGGGAAAGGGAAAGTATAACCAGACCGTTTCTGTCCTATTGTGGAGCAAGGACCAATCAATAAGCAAAATTCTCTCACATCACCTGTGAAACAGTGTGCTTTCAGAAGTGGAAATATTCTACAACATGCGTAAGCGTGGGACAGCGTGCCGACGCCTACGATAACTCGGTCGATACACCGCATACGGGGGGACACCTGCAGGCGGAATAACGACTAGTGAAATTAGCCGATCGATATTTCGGTTAATAGTACGGTACAGCATGCTGGGAGTCCAGCATGAGTCAATTTTGTTTGTCACCATGTCTCCTATTGGACAACGACGAAGTTTAAAAAAAAAAAAGTTGTTTCACTAAGAATTAAACTGAGTCAGTTTTTAATTTTAAAAAAAATGGAATATCATAATAAAAAACAAGGGTTGTATTACAAAACATACTTTAAAATCCTACATACCTTATGGCATGCGTTTTAGAAATCTCCCGCACCCCGAATGCGTTCTATATCGACCAATGAAAATAGTTCCCCGAATGCGGGCCTTATAGATGCGTTTTAGATATCTCCCGCACCCCGAATGCGTTCCATATCGACCAATAAAAATGGTTCCCCGAATGTGAGCCTTATAGCAATCAATCAATCATTTATTTTGTTAAACATAGGTATGGTTACAGATAGTAGTGTCTAAAATATGCGCACTATGTTTTGCCAACTTATGGCAAGCGTTTTAGAAATCTTCCGCACCCCGAATGCGTTTCGACTAATGAAAATGTGCCATACATTTTATGTAAATTGATGCTGATAAATGTTTTAAGCCCCTTTAACACATAATATAAGTACTATTTGTACACACACTTCCATTGCTGGGTTATCAACAACTTTAATCGACTGCCTTTACACAAACAAACAACTAATTCAAAGTACTTATGACTAACAAGAACCATTACTTCACCAAACTCCACACGTTTAATCGCGTTTTCCAATAAATCGTGACTTATTTATTACGTTTACTGTGGCATCAACAGGTCCCTGTCAGTCGTAGCACTGTACAAAGCTTTTGACAGCTCCCCGGAATGTGACCAACTTTATTACTGGACCGGAGTTGAGTGGATTAAAATGAATAAATTTTACGAATACTAATGGATTTCAACGGTATGAAGTGAATTCAATATGAGTTGGTTCAACTGTCCATCATACGGTGGAGTTTCTTTCTTTACGTAAAGCAATGGCAATATTATATAAATTCTGGTACTACGAACCAGAATTTATGTAGTATGTCGTCACTACGAGTTGTGTAAATTCTGTAACGACTGTCACAGGTTATCATATGACACCCGACAGCGTATTCAGAAACCATTGTGGTACCCAAAACCGGGGTGACCTGCACCACGCAATTCTTTATAATTTATCCTGAAACCATTGTGTGGTACATATCTCCGGCAGTTCTGTTTTAAAACAATGGTTATGGGCTGCAATCGCCGAAAATTTAGCCAAAAACCATTGCGGACTACAGCTCCACGCTATAAAATTATAGGTACGTATGAACCACTTTGTGATTATGTAGCCTAATATTGAGTACCTACGTGTTTAAAATACGACACCCGGAATAGACGGTTTAACGTGCTCTCCGAGGATACGAGCCAGTTGTACATTTTTGTATACAAAGCAAATTTCTATACTCGTATAACCTACATTAAATAACTAGTAATATTGATGATTGAGGTTGGTACATACATAGCCACAAACATTGTAATTTTCATGGCATTTAATAAATCATATATTTTAATAGTGTATCAAGCGTACTCAAGTAGTATGGTTGTTTTATTTTAATCACATCAGTTAGTTAGAACGCCGTGTATATTATCAGGTACCAGCAATATAACCAAGCAGGCATCAGCAGCCGCTAGCTCATATCAAACATTTCGGTGGTTTAATAGCAACAATTAAAACACCGAGTGTGTCAGACATAATCACCATTCACAAATACAGGAAAACATTCCTATACCGAGGCACGGCGGGTTCTCGATGTGTAACGAACGGTCAGCCATCGCTGGGCTGACCGCGGCAACCGCAGGTTGTTAATTAGCCACGAGAAAGTAAACTATAATGCAAAAATAATAATTTCATACTCCACTACTTTATAAAAATTTATAAAATAGTTCTAATTTATGAAGTACTATATGTCGGAGATGCAGAGGGATTTTATCCGAAATATCATCGGTGTCCGCCATGTTGCACGTGGTTGGTTAGAATCAGTGCGCACACCCGGCGCGGTCGAGCTCTGGATGTCAAATGTGTCGTGTCACTAACACACTAGTCCCACCTCGACATCTGACAGATGTCAAACGTCACATGTGACAGTTCATTTGACAACCTTGGCTAGAACTACTGACTCAATGACAGCTGTTATCGATTTGATTAATCGACTAGAGTATCTCAAACACAAATAGATGGCGCCACTAGTACGTAAACAAGCCGTTTACTTCACTCCTCCGACATATGTTTTATTCACTCAACTGTAAATAAGGCCTAGGTAATATATAAAGGCAGCAAAGACGAAGCTCTTCATGGAAAAATTGCTAGTGAAGTATTATAAGTATACGAACTAACGTAATTTATTTTCCATTTCATAAAAGCAAATTAAAATGAAGCCTCTATAGTAAAAAGGTACTCTAGTAGAAAATTGTATGGATATGATTGAATACTTTTAAAGAGATTAGTGACAGTACTGTGGCACATTGTAAGCCTGGCTGGCTGGCTCTTGGTACAGATTAAATGATGGCTTTGACCCTCGTCACAAAGGGGACGTTATAACTGAGATAATATGGCCATTTTCCTTTCACCGAGGCTCTCATCTCTTCGTCTTCATTAAAATTAATGGACTTATGTGACATGTACTACTATTTCTGTTACTATGAAGTTATTGGTTCTATAAATTAGAAATGAATGCTTGCTAAAGGGAATACAAGTATTGTTTCATGTGAAAGTTTGGCAAGCGAACAGGTGGGCCGTTGGAAAGTGGTTACAGCCGACTATGTATAGTCATGAACACCAACATGTATATGTTACGGCTAATAGCCGAAGTGCGGCTACACCTAGTTTTAGCCGGGTACAACTAGGTGCAACCAGTAGCAGTTGGTTAGAACTAGGTGGAGCTTAAGTCGACGGAGCCCCGCTGTGCGGGGCTCCTATTTCTGTCTGCAGGGTTTAAAGTAACTTAACACGAAGGGGATGACGGGGGCTTCGTTCGCTCGCTCACTCTAGCCCCCGTCATCCCCTTCGAACCTAACCTATCCGTGTCGGGGTTACCCTTAAACCTAAACCTAGGGCTAAACCTAGTTCTAACCGAAGACAAGTAGGATAGATTTAAGTTTAACCGCATGTGGCCGGCTGCACCTAGTTGTACCCGGCTAAAACTAGGTGTAGCCGCACTTCGGCTATTAGCCGTAACATATCCACGTAGCAAAATTATAAAGTGCATTAACGAAAAAAAATGGAATTCTTAAAATATTGATAACATAGTATCTACGAAGACTTATTATAACTTACGTGAAACACATTCATTTATAGATTATATGAGTTCGGATCGCGACCTCGCTGCGTGTTCAGCTCATGATTAAGGGCTCCGTTCGAGTCCGAAACTAGTCGGGCAGTCCCGGAAAATGGACGTGAGTAAACCGTAATTAATCATAAATACGAACACATAAGTACGAATACATAGCATGTAAAATATTTCATAAATTCAATCAGCAATTAGGGAGAAAATCGCTTGAATTTCTGAATGCACACATGTTGGTGCTCGTGACGGTACATCTAAAAAATTAAAAGGATTGGTGATGCTTAGAGATAAAGTCGCAAAGTCTCATGTGCCTGCAACCGAACCAAGGCCGAACCGTACATTCAGACAGTTCTCATTTTCAAAAGCTGTCAAATTATTTGACACAAAAAACAAAACCAATCATTTTGACAGTTTTCGTAAACAAAAACTGACTGACGGTTGCGGTTCGTTTGCGTTTGGAAACAATGTTGTTAGTAGAATCGGCCCTCAGGTATTTATTTACATCAGACATAAAATGTATTCAAAGTTTTTGTACTTACTGACGGGGATTATACAGTTACCTATAAAAGCCTGTTCAGCTTGTTCATTATAACTCTAATTAATACACTCCTTTGTTTCATCGCCAATACGGACTGTGTGGGTTATAACTACTCGTAAGTACTAGAAACTTTGACTGTGTAAAAGCTTTATTTTCTAGCTGTATAGGATAGGCTGTGTAGTCTGTATGGGATAAGTTTTTGAAGTTAATTGACTGCACCCGGAATATTTGTGGGCGGTAAAGGTGCTTTTGTACACGGTAATAGAAAATGGAACAAGTAAAGGAACGGGCTACATGCGTGGGCTACATGGGCAGGCTACATGCGTGGGCTACATGGGCAGGCTACATGCGTGGGCTACATGGGCAGGCTACATGCGAGGGATACACGCGCGAGCTACATTCATCTTTTGGTGTACCATACAAGTAACTGGAGCAAGTAAAGGCGCGGGCTACATGCCCGGGCTACCTGGCCATGCTTGTTCGTTTCGTAAAGGCGCATGTCCATAGGCTTTATCCCAAATTCCATAAACACTCGTATATTTTGCATAAAAGTACGAAACAACATGCCGTTTCATCATACTTAACTAATTTACTAATTTCTAGTTCTGTAAACTAAAACAAACTAACTCGTTCAATTGAACCTGGGTATCTACTCCCTAAGCACAAAGTCCGTGGTTTCGGCCTTACTTACGAGCGTTTCCTACTCCCTATCACCTACGGACATACGATTATTTCAGGGCCCGAACTAAGAATGAATGACAACACGATTTGACAGTTGTCCTTACTACCGATGTGTTTTTGCCCGTCCGAAAAGTTGAACTTGACACTTGTTTTGTTCAGTTCTACATTTCGGGCTATTTTCGGACGGGCGACTAAGTTCGTTGACGGACTTCGGGAGTAGGCCCCCTGCTCAAGTGCGCAAGCCGGCGAAAGCTCCGCGTGCGCCGCAGATCGCGTGGGTTACTTGAAATGCAACGAAATATGCCCTTTTAATCCCTCAAGTAACTGCCTCAATATTGGAGGCTAATAAAAAAAAATCTATAATGTAATTGATTATATTTTCATTTAATACGAAGCAACCTTATAAAATCCGAATTCAGAGACTTCAAAGTACACTTCTATAAAAACATCAAAGAACGTTGGACATCGTCGTCACAATTTTATAATCCATCCATTGTCGTCGTCTTCATTTACTGAACGATGAACGCCGTGTCCGGGTACAAAGCCTTTGTCTAGATGTCAATAAGCTGCCTCCATGTTGTCCTGCCTTCAGCTTTTACAATTTTATAGTACCTGGTGAATTAATTTGCTTCCTAGCAGGTGGTCTGGCTAATTAGTACATCCTTATAATAATAATGCAGATCCTGGATATAATATGAATAAAAGGGTCCATCAAAATATCTTAGAAAATGTTCTATAGCTGAAGGTCATCATCATCATCATCATCATTCAGCCGAAAGACGTCCACTGATGGACATAAGCCTTCCCCAAAGGAGGGGTTTGCCGTAATCACCACGCTTGGCAGGCGGGTTGGCGATCGCAGTATGGTTGTTAAAGTACTCAGAGTACGCTGCTGCCCATCCATACCAACCTTGCTGACTGGCTAATCTTTTCACCACGGCATGAGCTAGTCTTGTATAGCTCACGAAACGATAGATTGTAATGTAACAGACGGCCCCAGGATCTCCTGAGAGCACGTCTGCTACACCAGTTGTAAAGAATGTGTAGAGCATTCAATACCTAATACATAACAACAATAATAAAGTGCTTATACGAGGAAGAGTCAGCATAGCTTTACGTCCCTTGCAGTAGTCAGCGAGGTCCTCCTTGTATTCACAGCGTTCGTCGAAGGCCCACACAGCCATCTGACAGAAACCGGCGGCAGTAAACGGACCGGCTGTAGCATTTTGTCGTAGTCATAGTAGTAGACGTAGACGACAGCAGGTCCGATCGCCGATCTCACAAGTATAGGTAGGGCAGGAGACGAAGTGAAAAGAAGGGAGAAGGGGTTACCACCGGGCACAGCTTCTTTATCTGGCTTTCCAGCTGGGTAACATGCTACAGCTGTTAATAACACCAAGGGAAACACGTAGAAATTCCACAAATGTTTTTTATTTAACTAGATTAAGAACATCTTAAACAGAAATTGGGGAATTTAAAGTATAAAATATGTTGTAACCCTTTTTTGGGTTATGTTTACAATACAGTTATACAGCATGAGTGATTAGTCACTTTACATCCGAAAATCATGAACTCAGCTCATCATTCTGTACAAATTTTTACAGTGGAAAAAACGTCATAACGTGAAAAAAATCATCTGTCCCATATTAAATAATTTACTTAAGAAAATGTAAGGAACAGTTGAACATTTGTTCGCGAATTTAACTTTATTCTGTAGTAAAACACAGAATGATGAGAAATCATTCTGAAAACCATGGTTTTCGGATGTAAAATAACTAACCAGTCATGCTGTATACAATGATATAGATAACTTATATTCAAAAGCCCGTTATAACTTATAAACGAATGTTCCCACGTTACCGACAATTTAAATGTAAAACAAGTAAGTTGTTGCAAAATCGATACTTGGACATCAATGTAATATTCAATGTAAAACGGGCGCGTATTGATTAATTGCATCGGAAAACATTTTGATAACCAAGTAACATCAAGAAGTCATGCCAACATTATCACATACACACATTCATATTTTATAAACTAAAGCTGATAATTATTTTAAAGCAAATTGCTCTTACGTAAAATATCGGACCAGCCCATGAGACTACACAAGTATAGTTCAATTTTTTTTTTTGTAAATTTTATATAATAAATCGTGTGTGTCATGTGTTTGTCGTGTGTGTCGTGTGTCATGTGTTTCATTCTTATAAAAAATTATGTTGTAGGCGTCCCGCTCTGAGGGAAAAAATAATGGTCACGTTAGTTATAAAGTACTGTTCCCACGTTACCGACTATAGAAATGTAAAACAAGTAAGTTGTTGCAAAATCGATACTTGAACGTCAATCGTCAAAGAGCGATCGAACTGTATTACTATTTTAAAATCAAAGAACTCCGTATTAATGATAGAGACATCGCCGGCTGCGTTAAGTCTGTTCGCTTTGATCATATATTCTGGATTCATTTAATATATTTGTAACTGTATACGAGCTTTAGTGTGCTTCTGTGTCATACTTATCATGTATTGAATAAATAATATTTGCTGCAATATAAAAAAATATTTCGAAGACAAAAATATAATACCATTTTTGGTAAGGCCGCTCGGTGTTACCTTTCCTCCTGGTTGATCAACTAGATCTAAAAGCGTATACATAAAGGAAGCAGCGCCGAACTACCAGCGCTTAACGGTACTGGTCCGTGCACTACATAAAGGAAGTGGGTAGAAGCAGGGGCTGGCATTTTTTAACAAAAATACGCCTTATTCCCTTGAAAATACAGCAACAAATGACGGCCTACGCGCTGATCTGAGCAGGTCGGAACTTGTCGGCGGCGTTCGGAGCTTGTCGGCGCTGGTTCGCCACACAGTATTACCAGCACCAACAAGCGCTGACAGATCGGCGCCGGCAACCCGCTTTCTACGTGTATACGCACATACAGAATAGGGCACTTGGTGTTTTTTGCACAATTGTTGCCTGAGGATGAATGTCGTCGCCGAGGCAGGCTGGGGAAATGCTGGCGTGAAGTTTTTTTTTGTACCTTTTTTGAATTTGTAAGTCTTTCTGAGAGATTGGTTAGAAAAGGCAAAAGATAGAGAGTTGTGGATAAATGATAATGAAATTCTTCTTCTCTCGTGTCGATACGAACTGTATGACAACGTGACAACCCAATAAATGAAAAGCCGCACTGGAAAGATTGGCCAGTCAGCAAGGTTAGTAGTGGGGCTGCCCAGGGTGCGCCGGACGTACTTAAATACCATTATCATTAATATTATGGATATTTGGCTGGAGACCCTTCAGGTCTCGCCAATAACTGCCCGGTTACGTAGAAACCGTCCCCTAGGACGACCTACTGCAGTCCAATAGAAAAAAAAAAAAAAAAAAAATATTATGGATACTCTTTTACATTTGCCCAGCAGTGGAACAAAACAATTTTTTTTTTTTTTTGTTCTTCTTTTATCTGCAATCAGTCTTTTTCGACTATAATCAGATGAGTTCCATGCATGTTGTTTTGCAGAGTGCTTCCTCCAGTGAGAATAGCTACTCATCTGTACTACAAGCTACAGCCATCTGGCATGCAGCTTCATTATATCATGTCGTTTAAGGCGATTGAGGTAGCTTTGGTGAATCAGTTGGACTGCTAGTTCATTCGGGTGATTACACAGTCGCCGTTTGTATTTCTCTGCAGCCGATCGGATTTCTTCCTTGACTGTGTTCATATGTAGGTGTTGGTGTATTTCATTGTTTGTAATAAACCAATGAGCGTTAATTATTGTTCTCAGTATGATGTTTTGCAGACGTTGGAGCATGGAGATGTTTGAGTCACTGGCACTACCCCATAATTGTATGCCGTACATCCATATTGGTTTGAGGACCGATTTGTATATCAGAAGTTTTACAAAACAATTTAAAAAATAGTTTGTTTTGGTTGACATGCTTTCTTTGTTTCAACATAATCAATTATATTTCCAGAAAGACAGTATGCAAGATTAATAAGCCAGTGTATAGCTTACATTAATATTAATGCATATTGCATGTATTCAACGTGTACTTAACAACTACTTAGGCTCGTAACATTATGAGGAGATCAATCTTCAAATCATGCGAACATCAACATCAAGCCAATTGTAGAGATGCCAATTTGCATGATTAAACCTATATACCGTAATAGCTAGGAAGGTAAGCCATTTACTAACATTATGCAGAACAATTAAGACAATTAGTTGGTATCTCAAACGCTGTGTAGTCGCCGGTTTAGAATAGGCCACGTAAGGGTATATTTATGTGAGTGTGGTGAACCAAAATACAAAAATAATCCTATTGTCGGTTTAGAGAACCGCGTAATGCACGATTTCCCTCAACCGGGCCATGCAGGAGCGCAGCGCGTCGCAGCGGATGCACGAGCACGCGCCAGTAGCCGACCGCATCCGCCCGACGGCTACAATCTGCTGGAACCCGGGCGCATGCCCGCGCGTCCTCGCGCGTCCGACCGGACACGACGACAGCCGAGCGCCGCCGTCCACGTACGCGAAGAGCCGACCGGCTGCCGCGGCATACGCGCGGATCTAACGCGACGTCTTACGTAGGCGGTTTAAAGCGACTCGAATTGCGAAGCGATGCGATGCGGTGACACGCGATGCGGTGCGAAGCGGCGGCTTTGTTCTACGAGCTCGCGGACCGCTCGCCGCGCGCCGCCGTCATTCAGTAGCACTGTACGGCACCGCATCTCCAGTTCGCGTGAAAATATCAAGCCAACTGACAGCGTACGCTTCGCGCCGCGCCGCACCGCACTCCACGTGCGTTTGGTCACGTAGGACACTTCAATAGGTATCGACTGTTTGTTGTTTTCGCGTCGCGCCGCGCCGCTTCGCGTCGTTTGTAGATCGCTCACGTAGGATGACGCGTAACCGAGTTCCAAATAGTGTAAATTCCACGCAAACGTGAAACTTTACTATTGTATAGAAGCCTGAATTTCCTTTAGCACAGTGTGAAATGCGCTCCGGCGTGCACCGGCGCGGCCCGTTTGGTGAAAATCGTACCTAACTCAAAATAATTAACTTTTTATGAGAGCAAAAAATATATCTATCTTGATGAAGAATATTGCATCCGCTGTGTTTTTGTTTTTGAAATAACCCGTTGCTATTGGGTCTAACCGCTGATTTTAATTGGTCAAGATGCATTTTTCAGTTTCTTATTGCATGCCACGCCTAAGGCCCCTTCCTGACTGGGCGGTGCGGTATCGGCGCAGTAAATGACACGTAGTAAAAATTTTACGGCTTCGTTACCGGGCGCCTATATTTGCTTACACGCATCCTGATTGGCGCGGGCTGTACGAGAGCGGGACGGTATACATGCGGCATACTGCGTTGCGGTACGGCCATCCAGTAGAATCCGAAATACCGAGCGCGCAACACGTCGTTGAAAATGGCAAATGAAAAAGCCTTGTGTATTATTTTGGTAGCTGAGGTGGAAAAATATGAACTTTTATTTAACTACAAGTTACCGGAATATAAAAAGTCTGCAAGAAACATTTTTGGCAATATACGGGTGTACCCAATACTTCTCTTCTTTCTTTTTCTAGGCAATCGAAAATACATGTAACACGCAATGATATCTTCATCTTCATCTGACGAAAACATTATTTCACGGTGACGGTACAAACGCATCTGAATACTTACCGACAGTAAACCGATAAATTAGGGAGATCTGGCCAACACAGTATACTGACGGTATACAGCAGACAGATGCCGCACCAATACCGCACCGCCCAGTCAGGAAGGGGCCTAACTCAAAACTGCTATTTTTTGAGTTATGCGGTATGAAAATTTATGCAACGCTATCCTACTAATATTCATCTGCCCAGCCTTTTCCCAACTATGTTGGGGTCGGCTTCCAGTCGAACCGGATGCAGCTGAATATCAGTATTTTACATGGAGCGACTGCCTATCAGACCTCCACAACCCAGTAACTGGGTAATACGATACTCTTGGTAAGACTGGTTGTCAGACTTTCTGGCTTCTGACCAACAGTAACGACTGTCAAAGATCTACAAATGTATTCTATCTAGCTATCCTACTAATATTATAAATGTGAATTTGTATGTTTGTTAATCAATCCCGCCTTAACAGCTAAACGGATTTGGATGAAATTTAACGTGTTGTGATTCCTGACCCGACCACGACATGGAACGGAGATTTTACTATGGCACAAAATGGTTATTTTAATTGTGTTTTATTGTGCCACTTATCCCAGGAATTTGTGCCTAGTACTTTTCGAGTAATAAGAGTACGATTGTGGTCGGGCTGAGGATCACGGTTCCTGACCCGACCACAACCAGATCTAATAAAATATCAATAGTGGGAAGTTACTGATTATGCCCAAAATATGTGTCAAATTGTGCCTATGGCACACGAAATTCTTTTACTATTCATATCACAGAATATATCTTAATTCGGATAAAATTGAATAATCAAGAAATAAAGTGTGTCAATCACACGCTATGCAATTTTACTACGACACGACTTTGCAAGCAGTTTTATTTTGTGAAATTATGCTTTATATATAGCACTTTATTATTTTATTTTACTGGATGTGTTCACGACTTCGTACGCGTATAAATGTATGAAAAAAAAAATACAACCACTATATTTTGTAGCATTATTATATTAGTGTGTTGGGCTTGTATAAAAACCGGTCAAATGCGAGTCGGGTTCGTATCCTGAGGGTTCCGTAACCCACATCATGACGATAAGTTGAAATTTAAACATAAATTATCTCGTTTAAAAAGTACCAGTACAAGCTGATCCCTTGCTGCATACTTTTACTATTAATACAGGGGTCAAGAAGTTAGTAGTTAAGAATTAACCTTTTAAAATATAAAAACATACATTTTTAGACTTTTTCCTTTACTTGTGATGTAAGATCTTGCGTCTTGCCAAAGTTCATGATTCTAGGTCAACGGGATTTTGATGCCCGAGCGATTTCCATAGATTTTTTATTTATTTTGTTTTATGTAAAAATTCAATACTTAAATTAATAATAAGAAAGCTGACAAAATAAACTCCATTTTTATTTCTTACTCTGTAACCCTATATGACCAGTTTTGTTACGACAACAGTTCAGTTAAATCATAACTAACAGAATTCAAATGTTTAATTGCAGACTAAATTATACATAGAGTGTGACTATTTGACTTAATGCGTTGTGTGCCATAGGCACAATTGGACACATTTTTTTGGCATAATTAGTAACTTCCCACTATTGATATTTTATTAGATCTGGTTGTGGTCGGGTCAGGAACCGTGATCCCCAGCCCGACCACAATCGTACTCTTATTACTCAAAAAGTACAAGGCACAAATTCCTGGGATAAGTGGCACAAAAAAACACAATTAAAATAACCATTTTGTGCCATAGTAAAATCTCCGTTCCATGTCGTGGTCGGGTCAGGAATCACAACACAATTTAACACATGGGTAAGCCATGACCTGGTTTAGGACATAGAATACTTTTTATCCATAGACATAGAATACATATATAATATGTAGAAATAGTTTCCATAGGAAGCGGGTGAAACCGCGAGCAACAACTCGTTAAAGAATAAGTGTAAATGTTTTCTATAAAATGTTTATAATAAGTTACGTTACCGTTTGAACACGCGGCGATTTCACCGTTCGCCGTGTGTTCAGCTCATGATTAGGGCTTCGTTTGGGTACGAAACTAGTCGGGCAATCCCGAAAAATGCACGTGAGTAAACCGTTAGTAATCATAAGTATTAATGAGTCTCACGAAATTTATACTACAAAAATGAATGTTTCCCGAAATATTTACAGTCTATTTAAAATTGTTTACAAGACAGAGACAACACTACTACCACATGACGTCATACCTTATAAACTTCATAATGACTTGACACCACTTTCTACAACATCCGTTTCGCGTGACAAGGACAGAAAATGCCTCCACAATAAACTTCGAAAGCGTATATCTCCTCTATTTTGTCCTCGATTTTTTATTTTTTTACATACCCTTTATTTTCAATCCTTTTTTATAAAATGATACTAAATTGTTGCACATTTTTAACAGTTGTCAAATATTCTATAGCTGGACTTATACAAACTTACTTTTACTACAACATGTAAAAGACACAACAACATAATCGTTCAGGGGTGATTCTATCATTACAGTTACTACTAATATCAGTATGTCAGGATTGCGAGCAAGGTAAACACAGTAAGTATAACCAACATAGACTCTCCACTACTGAGAGTACTTGTATTTGGGTTAGTGTTAGTAACATGAACTAGATAACAATATAATACTTTACACAATTATTACAAGATCATAAAATAAGGACAAGCTAGTCAGATATAAAAGGTCAGACTTCTTCAACTGTTCAGCACCGAATGCTCTCGCTTCGTCGAATGACCACCGCCTTTATAACATCGGGTGCGTTGATCCATATCGACGACTACCTTCCTTTGTCAACATTGCCCAGTGCTACCCGCTACCGATAACATACACAATACTCACAGAAATAAAACAAATCACATCACAAGGTACATCCAATTAAAATCCATCGCATTATTGACCGTATCCTCTCAAGGGTACAATCAAAACCGTGGAGTATCGAGAGCCCGGTGATCGTATACTAGGGACAGTTTCTTTTGTGCCCGCCTCGTCCGTCACGTGCACGGGTCGGATCGATTCTGAAGATCTTTGTTGAAAATTGTATAGACGCTACATGAATAGTTAGCTTTTTGGTATTGTTATGTCGAACTACCCACCCTAGAGGAAATTATTTGACTTCTCATTGCTAGGTTTGCGAAGTAATTTCTAAGATTACTCGGCACGCGACAAATAGCAGTGAGCTGTAGAGTTACTGCGCGTCGGCGTGAGATTGACTCTCTGATTGCTGTTTATTTCATTAAACTTGGTCCAGACGCAGATTAAATAAGTTTGATTTAGTTGGGTCACGGAGTTTGTAGCGTTATGGACTGCTAATAGGTCCTCTGAGATGACGATGACTTGTAGAATGTGTATGTTTATTGCGATGTATTAATTGCGATAATCAATGGCGCTTGTGGCTAATTAATATGATTTTGGAGGTTAAGCTGCGCTTGCCGCGGTAAGTCCGTGGATGGGTGACAGCGGTTACGCACTGCATCGGATCTGAATCCGTGAAAATACATTCCGAAGTAGCCATAGAACTATTTGTATGGTAGTTTACTCACTACATCCGTCATCCGATTTCTATCCGTCATCCGTGAGTTTCTAATTCGGAAGAACAATTGACGGACCGAAGTAGCCGTAGTACTGTTTGTATGAACGCTTTCGCATTACCTCGGATTCAAATCAGACGCCAAACGGATATGCCAAAGATGGCCCCTGAATTGTTTGAATTTGAATCAGAGATCGGAATAGTGCGTAAGCAACATCCGAATTCGGTCAGAGATTTTTACTCTAGATCGGTATTTTCACGGATTCGGATCGGATGCAGTGCGTAATCGCTCTGACCGTTCGTTACACATCGAAACCTCTCCGTGCCTCAGAGAGCACGTTAAACCGTCGGTACCAAGTTTCATACAAATACTTATGACAGTCATTACCTACGGGTAGTCAGAAGCCCGAAACTCTGACAACCGGACTAACCTTTGGATATCAACATTGCCCAGTGATTAGGTTGCGGTGTTCTGATGGCAGTCGCCCCGTGTAAAATACTGGTATTCAGTCGCATCTGATTGGAATGGAAACTAACCTTAACATAGCTGGGAAAAGGCTAGACAGAAGAGGTGCAGGAGGACTACCACTACTACCATACCTTTTTCTGTCACCCGGCAGCATCGTTGTTCCGGCTTGGAAGAGTAGTAGGTATTACTAGTGGGAGGCAAGGTTTATTTTTTTTAAATCGAAAAATGTGTGCGTACCGGTGAAATTACAGGCACATGAGACTTTTCAACTTTGTCTGTAAGTCTGGGAACACATTTGCAATCTTCTTGGTGTTGTAGTTGTGTACGCACGCACGGCTACAGATCAAGCTATACATTTCCAGTATAAGCTGATCTCACATTGTATAGGATTTCCTTACAATGAGAGGTCAGTGTAAATTGGAAATATATAGCTTGATGTGTAGCCGTGTGTACAAGGTGTTAAAAAATCAACTCTAAGAATTTTATGGGTTTACTCGGTATCGGAAATTGAACAACTTTTGTTCTACAACTTTTCGCAATTCGCGTATTTTTTTATAACTTTGCATACAAATCAAAAAATATTTGAATTGATTTGTATGGACAGGCATAAAAAAAATTGGCGAATTTCGAAAAGTTGTAGAGCAAAAGTTGTTCAATTTCCGATACCGAGTAAGCCCACAAAATTCTTAGAGTTGATTTTTTAACACCTTAAACAGGGTGTTAACGAATTCGTGTAATTCCTTCAAACCACGTGATCTACTGGTGACACAGATTAACCCTAAATGGGAATTTTCGAAAATCAACTGAAAAAAAAAAACAAAAAAAAAATCTTGATTTTCTATTTCTGAGTCATTTTAGAGCCTTGAGTTATCTGACTGCACAGAGCGATATCGCGTTAGTCGTGCCTGCCAGCCGTATCGCCGTGCTTTCATTAATTTATGCATGGCATCGAAATGTTGACACAAATAAAACATTTTTTTTGCAAAAAAATAAATTCTTACTTTTTTACTGAATCCTTTTTAGGTGGTTTAGATACGATCGGTAACAAAGCCGCATGAAAAAATAGTAATTTTTTATTTTTTATTTTTAATCAAGTTAATCCCGTGCGGGGCCTGTCTACATCAGTAGTAGATCATGTGGTTTTAAGGAATTACACGAATTCGTTAACACCCTGTATAGCAGCGGTACCTACTTTCCTTCACCTTTCTTCTAAAAAACTAGCCGCGAACTTTTCTAGTACACCTTAACCACTAACCGCTACATATCAAAACTATAGGACTTCTGTTAAATAAACAAAGCAATGGACATCGAAATGATGCCAGCCATTATGGGTACCAATACTCCCATAAGCCATTAGATGTGATGGATTGGAAAGAATATTGTTCAGCGTAAAAGTAAAGGAAGGTTATATCGGAGAAAAGAAAAATTGTGAAAGATAATATTGAGTTCAACTGAAGATCAATATGTAGTCGATTTCATCTTTACGTGACATTTGAAGTGTGTACCGCTTCTGCCTTCCGATGTTATGCGAAAAATGTTTTCCTTATTTTCATAAAGGTAAAAATAAATAAGTGGGTTGTTTATATGCTTTGCCATCGTATCTTTTATCTTTATATTTCTATTAATAGGTCTAGTCACAATACTATGTACTGAAAGAAAAAAAGAAAATGTTTTATTCGATTGTTCCCAACGAGTCACACTGTAACATGTCACAGTGTGACTCGTTGGGAAAAAATATTAATAAATATCCCAACCAGTCACACTGTTACTAGATAGGACAACTTTTTATCGTTTACTCGTAAGCTTTCTTTTATAATTAAGTATGTTAGTTTATTTATTTTTTTCTCTTTTTTTTTGGCAAACCCACCGATGCGACACCGCCGCGCCTGCCGCCCACCTAATACTCAAACTGAAAACTCGTTTATTTAAAATAGACTGGAATTACGTAGTTCTTTTTGAACGTCAATTTTACGTAAGACAGCTCCCAAAAGCGCCCCCCCCCCCCCTTCACGAATGGAAGTAGTCACGATGGAAAGTGACTATCGCCGTCTATACAACTTTATTTTTAGTATATACAAAAACCGAGACACCCCAACAAGATTTTCATCAGAACTGCCTGAATGTGTTTTTTTTTTAAATAAATCTCCAAGTTACACCTAGTTTTATGTCGCGTTAAGTTCCCTAGTAAAGTGTGAAATGCCTGAGATGTGCTATGCAGGGGTTGTCTAATACACGGAAACTGACTGAGCGGACCGTCTCAAGCCTCAAGGTGTCTTAAACACAGTGTAAGCATTTATAAAAAAAATTGAGTGCCTCCGCTGATGTCTGTAAGGTTGTTTGGGTTTGCAAAGCAGAGTTGAGGGAGCCCCGCCGCGCGGGGATTCTATTTCTGTCTGCAGGGTTTAAAGTAACCTAACACGAAGGGGATAGCGGGGGATTCGTTCGCTCACTCTAGCCTCCGTCATCCCCTTCGAATCTAACCTATCCGTGTCGGGCTGCCCCAAATTACAGTTTAAATGTAAAGTATACATTTCCTAGTATCATTTAGGAATTGAATACAATGCCTAGGAAATATATGCATTTCCTCGGAAATGTATGTGTCAAAGATCCTTCAACAAATTATTTTACACATTTCCTAAATTGGCTTGGCATTGTATACATTTCCTAGGAATTGTATACAACTCCTAGGTTTCATACATTTCCTGTGACATATACACCAACAACACTAAGAAGATTGCTGATACGTTGCCAACCTTAGAGACAGTTGGAAAATCTCATGTGCCTGTAATTTCACCAACACTCTTCAAACCGAAACATAACAATGGTGCTTGATTGCAGAGATAAGTATGGTGGTATTACTTCCCGGTCGAAATCTTTCTCAAGGAATTCTACCCCAACATTAAATTCCATCCAATATCGCATATAGTCGTTTCACTACAGGTATTAAAATACTTTCAATAAAACGATTCATATCTTCGCAGTATAATACAGAAAACGTGCGAATATTGAACGATACGCTTGCACCTTTCAAACGAAGCTCAAAGGTTGCCAGGGCTGTCACTTGTAGAACTCGCACGGTGTCTTGCACGTACATTGGTTCATCGCCTTTGGTATTAACGACCCTAGAGCATATTTACAGAGTCGATATAAGATACAATGCCAATGGATGGCACAATAAGTAGGCACTTGTACATGTCACATGTTTGCATGTTACCAACACTTTACCAACTTTTACGCAAATAAACAATTTGATTGATTGATTGAATGCTTTTTTTCTCATATTTGTAAATTACAACCATGAAATGAGGATCTAGATATTTCATTTATAAATTCTCAGTATACAATTAAAAAATTAAATTTTCGGCAATATTTGCCGAAATTCCAAGTCCCAACCGGGTTCCTTTAACAGCATGAAATGCCTTACATGGTTAGGTTCGAGCAGCACGGAGTAGTCTATGATTGCGTCTGAAGTCTTGTATCCACTTGAGCATGCTCAGGCGAATGAGCCGCTCATTCGCCTGAGCGTGCTCAGAGGAGCAAAATGAAAGTTTTGGTCGAACGAGCCTCAACATTGAAAAAGCTGTGCTCAGACTGCTCAGTATATGCTCGGCTCCGTCATGTGTTCACGTGTCCGTGTAGCTGCTGCGGTCTTTATAATCATTCACAGTGTCATAAAGAAAAAGAGAAAACCACCAAGGTGGTTAATGAGAGAAATGTATCGTCATCGAAGGAACAACTCGGCTAATATGATTCGTGAATTGACTTTCGAAGGAGTCACAAGCCACTCATTTTATAAATAAAAGAAAAAATAAAATACAACGTTATTAAATAGCTATATCAAACTCGGGGAACACGGCGCGCTCGTCATTCGCCAAGCCTTTCAAACACAAAAACAACCGTCCACACTGAGCGCCGAGCGAATACTGAGCGCCTTTGAGCGCGGACCAAAACCGAGCGTGCTCAGGCGTCTCCAGTTGAACGGCTCGGCCAAATGAGCCGCTCATTCACCTGAGCGTGGTCAAATGGATACAAGGCTTAAGATACATTTAAACGATCAACAGCTTCATATACAATAATGAAATAACTGATTCGAATTCAGAACGCGCCAACTAAATGACAAATCTGCTCTCAAGTTGCACAAATAAAACAGTTCCGTACATACCTAACGTTGATTAATCGCAATCGAATCGAAGCTGAACTTTTGGTTCTGATAGTTTTTGTTTACAAAAACTGACTGTCGGTTGTAGTTCGTGTGCGGTTTCGGAACAATTTTGTTAGTGGAAAACGCCTCCTGACCGACAACTGTCATAACCATTTGTTTGGAGTTAAACTGTTGCATTATAGGGTATTTGACTAAAAAAATCTAATTAGTCCGTCAGTTAGATTAACAAAAAATATTTGACCCGATTTTTTTCTTTTGTTACGTAAACCAAAATTGACGAAGATACGACACTTTTAAAATTGGCAAAACGTCACAAGCAAGTACAATTTTTACTTGCTTCTGACGTCACAAGCTCCCACTCTCGAGTTTCGATGCGTTTTATCTTTCCAAATATTCATAGATTTAACAAAAGAAAAAATACGTTTCCATTATTTTTCAAAACTCTAACTGACGGATTAAGTAGATTTGCAATTTATTGATGCTGTCAACATGCCTATTGTACAAAAATTGTTAAGCTGTATCAGGAACGCAATCAATTGCCAATGTCAAGCGTACAGGGTAACTGACACGCGATCAATTGTTTGATGACCACGACCACACGACTCGATTAATAACTGGAATACTGGTTTGGCGTGGTCATTGTGTGAAACGGGTCATGGTTGAATATTGTAGGAAAATAGAAATATTTAATGATACAATTTTTTTTTATCATAATTATTTGAATTGACTATGATACTACGTAACTACACTCAGGAGCAAAGAATCCGGGTCACCAACATAACACTCAATATCTCGGAAACTAGGAATAATAGCTTATTCAAATAACAATTATTTATAGACTATTTAATATTCATCATCATCATTCAGCCGAAAGACGTCCACTGCTGGACATAGGCCTCCCCCAAGCATCGCCACATCGACCGGTCCTGTGCCTCTCGCATCCAACGGATTCCCGCGACATTCACCAGTCTAAGTAATACTTTTTATTTCAATAAGCTATCATTCTTAGTTTTCGAAATATTAAGATTTATGTTGGTGTCCCGGATTCATTGCTCCCGTATAATGAGGTTGTGTGGTGATTCTAAGATATCACTTGTTTATAAATATTTTTTACGTTATTGTGTATCGAGATTCAATGAAAATTACACTTTAAACAGCGTTGATGATGTGGAAACTAAAGGACCAGAAAATCTTATTCTTTATTGTTGTGCACAAGTTACAATATAAAATTACAATTTAGTGAAGTGGAAGTACAAAAGCGAGCTTAGTTCAAAAATGAGTTTTCTATCAGCAAACCTTTGAGTGATAGAGAGTGCTTTATAATATGGCTGGGGGCAAACTTCAGCGTACAACTGTCTTATTTATATATACTTATTTATGCTACAAAATAAAATAAAATATACATAAATAAACAAAACGAGAAAATATATACTACTACTGGCGTAGACTGGCCCCGCACGGGATATCGATCTGATTAAAAATAAAAATCTTTTTTTTTTCATGCGGTTGGGGTAAGTTATCGTATCTAAACCACCCTATAAGGATTACGTAAAAAAAGAGCACATTCTTTTTTGCAAAAAAAAAATATTTTATTGAACATGCCTCGCATAAATGAATGAAAGCACGGCGACACGACTAGCGGGCACGACTAACGCCATATCGCTCTTTGCAGGCAGTTAACTTGGTGCTAAAATGACTCAGAAATAGAAATCCAAGTGTTTTTTTCTTTATTTGATTTTCAAAAAATCTTATTTCTTGTTATTCTGTGTCAGCACTAGATCACGTGGTTTGAAGGAATTACACGAATTCGTTTACACCCTGTATATGCATAAGGACATGTACGGTATAAACTATACAAGGTGTAACATAAATAACGCACAACCTAGTAAGAGGTCACTGCACTCATCATTATGAACAACTTTTACTATGGGACCTAAATTGAAACCGTGAAAAAAAAATCAGCTGTTCCCTACATTTTGACGAGTTATGCGAACATAAATATAAGGAACAGCTGAATTTTTTTTCGCGATTTCTTATTTTGTGACCCCACAAGAGATTGGGCGTTATTTATGTTACACCTTGTATAATATACCTACATAAATCTATACATATAATAAATCTGTAGACATGGCGTGTCTGTACATAGCAAATATTTTGAAAAAACCTGGTTGGGATGTTAAAGTATAACCAATAGAACCCATTTTTAACATTTTTGGAATTTTTGTCTGTTTGTCTGTTTGTCTGTTTATCTGTTTGTCTGTTTGTCTGTTTATCTGTTTATCTGTTTGTTTGTTCAAGCATCACGTAAAAACAACTGATCCAATGTTGTTGACTTTTATAAATAAATATTGTGCTTACCTCCAAGTAACATATGTTTTTTGTTTCATCGCAATCGGTTCACGCAATCAAAAGTTATGCGAATTTTAAGTTTTCTAGAAGAACTTAGCATGTATTTGTGTATACCATTTCTTTTCAATAGATGGCGTTACGTGTATCAAATCACGTTGTGAGGAAATATAATCAACGAATATATTACTATTCTCAGTCTACGGAAGGTCTATTGAAATGCTATCCGAAGAAGGTACTAACTAAGCTTTTATAAAAAAACGAAGATAATGTTATTTAAAATTTATTAGGTACCTACGAGTATCTATCTGAATGGCAGTGGCAGAGAAATACATTCAATTTCATAAGCGAGTGTAGGTATTCTAAATTTTTTATTGTGCAAGGCAATACGATGGATTAATTTGAATTACTCATATATTTTATTATGATTAAGTACTTAAATACGTATTTATAAATCTATTTACTATTAATAAAATTCAAAGTGCACTTTGTCTGTAATTAAATATTTTTCCAAAATTTCGATTCGGTGGTACTATACTATCGATACAGAAACCATAACATTTTTTTTTTAGAATTATTGTGTCTGTTTGTTTTTCCGTCCGGACATCACGTAAAATCCCGTGGATGGATTTTGATGGGACTTTCGCTGATGTGTTGCATAAAGAGCGATAATTTTGCTGCTACATGAACAAAGGAGAAAAGCAGCGGAACATTATTTCCACATACTGCGAAGTATAAGCTTAATATTCGGATCGTAAAATCGCGTGAATCGATTTTGATGGGCCTGCGCTTATTTTGGTAAACTATCACGCTATTGCTCATAAATGCCGAGCAACGGAACATTATATCCATATACTGCGTAGTATAAGCTGTAGACAGAAGTAAGTGCTGCAGTGAACGGTCGCTGGCTCAGTGTCCTGCATTAAAACCTCACTTTAAAAAAATATACTTTTTGTAATTTTTTTGGAATGTTTTATATATTTTAGTTTGTTCATTGTTGTCAGAACTATTCAAAGCCTGTCATTGCCGTTTTATTAAGTTTATTTAAGCCTTAGGTAATGTCCCAAAACACATAGCCATGAAGGGAAAGTACTTTAAATATTAAAAATTGCAAATTTCACTCAAAGGTGACTTCATTTTATTTTTAAAAGTAAGAAATATTGCCTGTACTGATTTTTTTGCCTGAACCGGGAATCAAACTGACAAAGCTATACCATCTGGTGGCACCTGTTGATAATATCTTTATGGTCAATAATCAGGATCAAATCTCTCCAACAAACACACTATCTTAAATTGAACGAAGTGGAAAAATAAGAACTACTTAACAACAATTAATAAGTGCTTGAATTTAAATGTACCTAAGTCAGTCAATTTTCGTTTTATGGTCTTCCATCAATTTCAGACACAATGTTTATTGGAGCGATTTGATGCGTATTATTGATCCTATCGATTGGTGAAATAAAAATACAGAATTTTTTTCGCATTCGGGTTGGTTCGATTTCCAGATCAAACTTTTTGAAATCTTTGAAAGCAGTACCTATTTCTAACTTATAAAAATAAAATTAAGTCTTCTATAGGTGATTTTTCCATATATTTAAAGTACTTTCCTATTCCACACCTCGAATGAAATCATTTTATAGACTGCACTGCGTAAAATATTTTGATTTAGTTCGCCGATTGTGACTAGATGGCGTTGTAGCCATTTCTGTATCGCCATAAGGTTTCGTTACATTATCACAATAAATATCAATATTCAATTATACTTAATCCATTTTAGCAAGGAAATGTATGGAAATAAGCAACGCGTTTTTAGTATTATAGTTATATGAACCTTTACGGTCAATCAAGAAGAGCTGAAACTCTACCTAAAGAAATGGTTTAAAAGATATAAGGGCCTTGGTGGGACACCTTTGTCTATTATTATAATAAATGGAATACATATACACTATTTAGTTGCTGCGACACAATGTTGTTTTCCGAGTTCCACGCGGACGGAGTCGCGGGCACAGCTAGTAATATAATAAAATTATCAATCATTCAGAGAGGAAATGTTCCTTAATTTACTCTTGAAAACGTTAAGAATAAGGCTGTCAATCTGTAGAATACCAATATGTATTATCTTATACGAGTCATATTAGAAACCTCAAAGCTAAAATTGAGTAAACCACAATCCAATCAAACATCCAAATCAATTCACCTCAAAGACGAACAACTCAGAACTATAATCAAATATTTAAACCACATTCAAAGTTCGTATGCATTGCTACATCTCTTGCCAATTTCAGAGCATCACATGCTCTCCAATCCTCACTGAACACTTAACTCATTTACAAACTCACTGCAACCAAGTCTAGACGTAAGCTTCCGTGTAGTTACGAGACTCACAAAGCTTAAGCTCCATATTAGTCCCCGCTCGCAGACAGACGAAACTGGTACCAACATCCCAAGAGGGGTGGGTGGAACAGGGGGTGGGGGACGGTACAGCCCGGGCAACAGGTGCCCGGAGCGTTGCCAAGCGCCCCCCCTACTAAATCAAACTTCAACAATATCGCCGTCCACAATTTCCCCCTACATTGAGCCACGCAACCGAGCGTGCGCAATCGCAGTTTATTAACAGCGAGCATTGGACAGCGTTTATGGCGAAACGGTCGGATTTACCCTTTAGCAATTTGGGGAATGGCCGTCGTTGTAATAAAAGTACCCTTCAATGTTGTGTAAATTAACAAATAACGTTGTTGATGCAGTGTTGAGCTTATTACGGTGCAATATTAAAATCTCGGATTTTGACGCTCATCCGCTCGGCTGTTTGTTTATTACTGGTTTAATAACTATAGTTTACCTTTGTTTAATTAAATTAATAAGCGTGTTGTATTACACAAACTATTATGCACAATTAGCTTGAATAATTGCTTTGTAGTTGGCAAGTAATCAAATAATAATTAGGTAGTGTTGTTATTATTTCTTCATTAGCGTTTATGTAAGTTAAGATGTTAATCAGATTTATTACGTGCTAATGAATAATAATAAAAACAAGTTATATCCCACCTCCTATACATGGATGACCTAAAACTATTTGCCCCCACTGATTTGCAACTGATGGAGTTACTGAAGGTAACTGAAAACTTCAGTAACTCTATCAGGATGGAATTTGGTGTGGACAAATGCGCGGTCATGCATGTAAAGCGAGGGGGGATTGTGGAATCCGAGGGAATCCAACTCTCGAATTCCATACAACTTAGATCCCTCTCCCCAACTGAGACCTACAAATACTTGGGTATGTCGGAGGCTTTAGGCATCAGTGAGGCCGACATGAGACAATCGTTACGGGAGCGCTTCTTTGGCCGCCTGAATAAAGTATTGAAAAGTGTTTTATCAGGCGGAAACAAGGTGCGCGCCTTTGACGGTTGGGTCATGCCGGTCTTGATGTATTCCTTCGGCATACTCAAGTGGACTCAGACTGATCTTGACGCCCTGGATAGAAGGGTCCGTGCACTGCTGACTGTACATCGGATGTATCACCCACGCTCTTCAGTGATGAGGCTGTACATTCCGCGAAAGTGTGGGGGTCGAGGCTTTTTAAACGCTAAGACCCTACACAATCGCGAAGTGTACAGTCTCAGGGAGTATTTCCTCCAAGCTGAAGGGGAGATGCATCGAGATGTGGTCGCAGTGGACAGGGGCCTTACCCCGCTCGCCTTGGCTAAAGAGAACTGGCGCAAGCCTGTAGTACTTAGTACCAATGATCGAGAGGAAGTATGGCAGAGCAAGGAGCTACACGGGCGCTTCTATCGAGCCCTTCATGGGCCCGATGTTGACTTTTTAGCGTCCGTATCCTGGCTACGGTTTGGTGACCTTTTCGGGGAAACCGAAGGTTTTGTTTGTGCAATTATGGACGAAGTCATGATGACGAACATTTATAGGAAATATATTGTGAAGGATGGCACGTTTGACATCTGTCGGGCATGCCACCGTCCGGGAGAATCTATCCGACACATTATTTCCGGTTGTTCTCGTCTTGCCAACGGTGAGTACTTGCACAGACACAACCTGGTGGCCAGGATTATTCATCAGCAACTTGCTCTAAAATATAACCTTGTCGAATCGGAAGTACCGTACTACAGGTATGTGCCCGACCCAGTTCTCGAGAATGGTCATGCCACACTGTACTGGGATCGATCTATTATCACTGACAGGACTATTGTTGCCAATAAGCCTGATATAGTGGTAATAGATCGATCAGAGCGCCGCACAATGATTGTTGATATCACGGTCCCTCATGACGAGAACCTCGTGAGAGCTGAGAAAGATAAATAATTAAAATATCTTGATCTAGCACACGAGGTTGTCGCCATGTGTCATTACGGCGAATGGCCTCATAGCTAAGAGCCTCGATCCACACCTTAAGAGGCTCTCGTTGGATGGCTCGATCAAGGGCTTGATACAAAAAGCAGTACTCCTAGATACGGCACGCATAGTGAGGAGGTTCCTTTCTCTGGGGCCCTGACTGCCGGCAGCTTGGACCTTGTTCCCGATGCCGGTGGGATACTATTTTTTATTTTTATATTAGAACTAGCTGTACCCGCATGCGTTGCAATGCACTTTTTCCTACTTACTACCTACCTACTACCTACCTACTACCTACCTACTACCTACCTACTACCTACCTACTACCTACCTACTACCTACCTACTACCTACCTACTACCTACCTACTACCTACCTACTACCTACCTACTACCTACCTACTACCTACCTACTACCTACCTACTACCTACCTACTACCTACCTACTACCTACCTACTACCTACCTACTACCTACCTACTACCTACCTACTACCTACCTACTACCTACCTACTACCTACCTACTACCTACCTACTACCTACCTACTACCTACCTACTACCTACCTACTACCTACCTACTACCTACCTACTACCTACCTACTACCTACCTACTACCTACCTACTACCTACCTACTACCTACCTACTACCTACCTACTACCTACCTACTACCTACCTACTACCTACCTACTACCTACCTACTACCTACCTACTACCTACCTACTACCTACCTACTACCTACCTACTACCTACCTACTACCTACCTACTACCTACCTACTACCTACCTACTACCTACCTACTACCTACCTACTACCTACCTACTACCTACCTACTACCTACCTACTACCTACCTACTACCTACCTACTACCTACCTACTACCTACCTACTACCTACCTACTACCTACCTACTACCTACCTACTACCTACCTACTACCTACCTACTACCTACCTACTACCTACCTACTACCTACCTACTACCTACCTACTACCTACCTACTACCTACCTACTACCTACCTACTACCTACCTACTACCTACCTACTACCTACCTACATGATGTCGAACGGGATAAAAAGTATCCTATGTCCTTCTCCTGGCTCTAAACTACCTCCCTGCCAATTTTCAGCTAAATCGGTTCAGCCGTTCTTGAGTTATAAGTGAAGTAACTAACACGACTTTCTTTTATATATATAGATATTTAAAAATGTAAGTAAATATGTAAAAAATGTGAATAAAGGAGATAAAACACTATAAACCCATTTAATTTTTGTAATGAAACTATATGACCAAAAGCGAAATTATAAGAAATAGAGTAAATTGGTGGATGTATACTTGACCTGCATTCGGAGAAAATGAATAGGTACTTAATTTTTAAGGTTCCGTACCCAAACCCACACAACGGGACCCTAACAGTAAGTGGCGTATACTTCGTCTGTCTGTCCGTTCGTCTTTCCGTGTGTCTGTCACAGGGCTGTATCTTTTACCGGAACTTGCCTGTAGAAATTTTCACAGAATATACAACATGTTACAAAATACCCCATAAGCGAAAGGGGATTAAAAGGTCCCTTGTAAAGAGTCTATTGGCAATATTTTAAAATAAAAGAAAGACCCAAAAAAAAATTTGGACCAGTCATAAAATAAAATTATCACTGAAACGTAACCCTGAAAACATAAAAGTAAAGAGTAGACTACCCAGAAAGATCTTACCTAATTTCCTCTGAGAGATAAATTACAACAACCTTAAAAGACTATTTGATTAACATTTTCTTTTTTAAGGGGAATATGTAACACGTTGTATATATGTTTACTATGGCTTCTATCATGGAAAATTTTAAATGAAAATAAATGAACCTGTCTGTCACTTTTTAGCTTACAATATTAAACTATAACTACTAATACATGTTAAAGTTTTTGCCCTAGTAAGATACAGGCTAGGTTAGCTGCTTACTTATGCTGTTACTTATGCAAAATCAATACGTCACTGACATAAGTACATGTCTACGACCGCTATCTTTGTTCTAGGAAATGATACACTTTTATACACCACGAGTAAATAAAGTAACGAAAAAAAAAAGAAAAAAAAAAATTACTGGATGCCTCGTTGGTCTATTGGTCACAAGCGCGACTGATGAAGTCCTGGGTTGGATCCCCAGGTCGGGCAAAATGTTATTGGGTTTTGCCGTGTGGAATTTCTCCCCTGAATTTGTGCCCGGTTGATGGCAATAAGCTTGCCCTCTATTACATGGGACTTAAACATAACGGCATAATGAGGGTGTACTATATATATCTGCTCTTCCCTTCGGGGAATATAGGGGGCTTACCATGACCTCTTACGAAAACGTTCAAATGCCAGCCAATCAACTTCCGTTCAAAAGCAGGCCTGCTTCTGAATCGCTAAAAATCGTATCATGACAGTACTAAAGGTGAACGACTATTGAAGCAAGTTGAACGGTAATGCTTGTTCATGGTACGAAAAGTATATACAAAAAAAAAGGTGAACGGATTTCGTAAACGTCAACGTAGCAGGCCTGCCGCAGGTCTGCTTTAACGATGTCATAGTACAAAAAAGCAGGGCAGTTCAACTTCCAGGCAACTTCTGCCCTGCTTTAAGAGGTCATAGTAAACCCCCTGGCGTAATGTTATGTTATGATAAATAAATACTAGCCTATAACTGTCCCACTGCAGGACAAACGCCTCTTCTTATACAGAGAAGCGGTGCATGAAAAGAGCCTCCACGAGTGACGATACTTAAGTATGTCCGGCGCACCCTGGCCAGTCAGCCCCGCTACCAACCTTGCTGACTGGCTAATCATAATATAATGAAGGGTGGGAGCTATTGGGGGTGCAGTCAATTGTAACTACCTAAAGACGTTCAAAAAGAACTAAGTAATACTAGTCTACTTTGAATAAACGAGTTTTGAGTTTAAGTTTGAATCTTTTCACCACAGCATGAGTTGTTTTCGTATAGCTCTTGCTGACACGAGAGGAGAAGAATACAGAGAAGGAAGGAACGAGCATTGATCACCACGCTTGCTCACTGCAGGTTGGCAATTTGAGACCATTACCAGATGTCCTCACGATGTTTTCCTTTACAACGAAAAATTATGTTTGAATCCTATCCTAACTTCCTAACTAATATTATAAATGCGAAAGTAAGTCTGTTTGTTTGTTACCTTTTCACGCCCTAACCACAGAACCGATCATCCTGAAATTTTGCGTATACGTTGTCAGGTGTACAGAAACGGACATAGGGTACCTTTCATCCCGAAAAAAAGTACTTTTCCCGAGGAAAACAACAATAACGTTAATAGATGGCGCTACGTGTCGTTCGAAACATGATTGAATTATATTATTATAGAAACTTTAGTAGTGTGTTAAGAGTTGATTGTCAAATTCTAAATTAACGCGAGCTAAGCCGCGGGTAAAACCTAGTAAAAAACAATAACAAGAGACGCGTCATGCAAGATCTATCAAAGGGCTCCATGAAGTAACTTCGACAAATGCTTTTGTCAGAATAAAGCTTTGAAAAGGGTCACACTTCAACTTAACAAGGGTGAAATAATTCTAAGAAAATTGGACAAGCTTACGAGCCATACGCATTGTGTATAACATATAGTATGTATGGTCGGGAGCAATGAATTTGGGTCACCGATATAAACCTTAATTTCTCGGAAACTAAGAATGGCTGGCTCATTTTTTTTTCTGTTGGTCTGCTATATGTGGTCCTATGGGACCCTTCCTACGTAACCGGGCAGTTATTGGCGAGACCTGAAGGGTCTCCAGCCAATTGGGGGAGGGGAAGTAAAATACTTAACCTAAGCTAACTACTTGTACCTAACACTTGCACTAACATCATGACTACCTGCAACAACAGCACTAAGGGCGACCCCTAGTGGGACTCGGACCTCGGCTTAGGGCGTTGCTGGTGGGGCTTAGGGAGGGAGACAGCTTGATGAGGGCTGAATTATCGGTGTGACTGCGGAGTCTGAAGAGACGACCGGCTCTACGACGGGAGAGCTCGGTGGATCGTGACAGGCGGCGGTGGGACGTCGCGACGGGCCTCATCGGCGAGGACGGTATGCCGGACGGTCCCTGGCTCATTCAAATAAAAAGCATTATATAGAGTATCTAAGAAGTTTTATCTAAAGTAAAAACTAACTACCTATATGTACAAAATAGGTAATGAATAAAATAAAAAAAACATCCGGTTCGAAAATAAAACACGCAGGTGCACATAGGCGTCGAAATATTCATCCCCATAACTGTCATCAGCGTGCCCAGAAAACTGGTAGCATTACCACGCTAGATGGCAACGCTAATTCTTTGGTCAAAGAATAAGCCAACCCTCTGGTCACACTAAGTGTCGATCAGCCTTTGGGCAATGTTCTTGTAGAGTAGATGTGCACTCGGACCCCATAACCCGAGCGTTTCGACCCCAAACGGCTCAAAGTCATAGCAACCAGTGAGGTTACTATATTTGCGCCGTTTGAGGGTGTCCGCGGCTGCGGCGGCAGCGCCAGCACAGCCCGCCGAGCTAGGAAGATAGGATGGTGCAAGGGTGTCAACACAAGTTGCGTCCCACACCAAAGGTCTACCCAGCTTCCATGGCAATAGCAACATGCCTTCTGTGCTCATCCCATCACCACGTGCCAAACCATGGGGTTCTAGTACAGCTGGCACCCCGGCGGTAGCAAGATCACGGCAGATATAACGTTAATAATGGCGTGCCGTGCTATGCGACCTGCACTCCTGCAGCAAGACAAGCCATGGTGTCCGAGGCTGTCGACAGCTTTATTAATTTAATTTGAGTAGTATTAAATAGTCCATAAAGTACTTTTTATTTGTTTTTTAGCTTCCGAATTATTAAGGTTTGTTGGTGATTCGGATTCTTTGCTCCCTAGTGTATATTGTATAGGTAAGTAAAGATATAGTTGCGTACACAATGGATCCTGTTGGCTTAGGAAGGTACCTTGATGGATTAGTAACCACTTTGATGGATCTTTTTGTAGAAAAATGAAGCACGGACACTGTTTATGGAGCCATAAAAATTCGAAACCGAAACTTTATGTGTACTTAACGATTTCTACAACGATATTCACAAAAATGGTTATTTTTTATATTGTTTTCTATTTAAGCATTTCATTTTCTTACACGTAGGTTTTTGTTATGCAATACTTTGGCAAACAAGCCAACGCGGCGACGGCCCACCTTCTCAATTCTTCTAGAAGAAATCTTGATAAATCGCAACCGAACCAAAGCCGAACCGTTCATTCACACAGTTTTCGTTTTCAAAAGCTGTCAAATTGTTTGACACAAAAAACAAAACCAATAGTTTTGACAGCTTTCGTAAACAAAAACTGAGTGACTGTTGTGGTTAGTTTACGTTTGGCAACCATTTTGTTAGTCGAACTGGGGCCTAATTGTCCTAAAATATATTGTTGCCAAACGCAATCGAACCACAACCGTCAGTCAGTTTTTGTTTTCGAAAACTTTCAAAATGATTGATTTTGTTTTTTGTGTCAAACAATTCGACAGCTTTTGAAATTGAGAACTGTCTGAATGAACGGTTCGGCCTTGGTTCGGTTGTGATTTATCAATATTTATTTTAGGAGAATTGGGCTCCCCGGGCCCGCTGCTGGAAATTGGTTACCGCCGCCTATATACACACACAATACCAAGATGAGGATTGCTGATGCATTGCGATGTTAGAGACAAAGTTGTAAAGTCTCATGTGGCTGTAATTTCACCGGCACACATACTGTTCAAACCGGAACACAGCAATTCCGCTTGGCGGCAGAAATAGGTACGGTCGTAGTACTTCCTCGGACGAACTCTTATTCAAGGAGCTCTACTACGAATAAAACTAAGATTGGAACATTTTCCAGCACCGAGACGTAAATATCACCTTATCTAGTTTTTTAACGTGAGTCCAAGGGCTTTTCTGCGAAACGTTATCTTAAATGGAATACCAAATATTTTTTTAATACAAAAGATACCATATTACAGCTGTTTCACGGTTTTGATGATGTCGTTTACGTTTTTTTGACAGAAGTCTCCTTACGGCTACAATTTACGAAATGACCGCTGTGTCAGGATTAATCTTTCGTTGAGCAGAGTATAAAGAATTAGTATGGTTCTCTGTTGGAATATCGAAATATTATTAGCCGATTCTTATCTAGCCGAAAACTTTTCGCCACTTTTCATTTCGCAGAATAATTAAAACGCCGAATGATTAAAGTCCCTAATTATGTTTTGTAACTTTTTGTTACGCCGACTTGTCTGCTGGCCACTGTTTCATTAGTCAACTGTATTATTGGCCGCTTTACACTTGTTAGGTGGCTCATTTTCCCATCATGCAAGCAAGAAAGCAAGCATGCAATGCACATCCATGCTGCAAGTGTTTCTGGGTTTGCTCCGCCAGAAGACTCACTTTGTCGCCCCTTTGCGAGATTCTGGCTCCACGCTTTTAAATAACACTCTAAGACAGAGTCTGACTACGTGTAGACGGAGTGCGCTGAGTCGGATTAATATTACATTCCGTTGCGTAAAAGAATGTTGTGCGAATACTTATTTGGAAAATTAAACAATAGCCAAATAAGTATTCAACTAAAACAAAATTTCGGAACGATTTTTTTGTCAAATAATTACGGTGACTAATAAAATCAGTCGGTGAGATCAAATTAGGGTAAATTTGTTTTTGATTGCTTCGGCAAAGATTACGTCGGCGAATCGTTGTCGGCGTAATGAAATTCGATATAAAATACTTCGGTAAAAACACGGCCACCTGAATTAGTATATCTATACTAAAAATGTTTCTATTTTTATGTGACTATCAAATAAAATATTAACAAACCAAAATGTGTCCATTACAAAATAAATTTCTATTGAGTAGTAATTTAATTTTTAAATTCAACATCAGAAGCAATAATCCCGGAACAGCTTGCTCCAAGTTATAACCGCTGATCGATAAGTAATTTCTCCTTCAAGTGCTATGGGTATAAAGGCATGCGACAACGCCATGCCAGTGGGCGCGACTCGGCGGGGCAACGCTCTTAAATTATGAAATATTGAATAAAGAGGGCTACATGTGTCAGCGGTGGTCTGACAAAGTAATACACTCAATGTGGGTATTGGCAATAATGGTTGATTAAGAGTTTTCTATGTGTGTCTATTATAATATAGGCGACTGTCATTTGTTTACGTTCTAGTGTATAAAAGCCCTCTCATATACAGGGCGTAAATAAATTCACCACATGATCTATTACTGGTTTAGATTTATAGCGGACCGGGGGGCTTACCATGACCTCTTATGAAAACGTTCAAATGCCAGCCAGTCAACTTCCGTTCAAAATCAGGCCTGCTTCTGCATCGCTAAAAATCGTACCATGACACTATTAAAGGTGAACGACTATTGAACCAAGTTAAACGATAATGCTTGTTCATGGTACAAAAAGTATATACAAAAAAAAAGGTGAACGGATTTCGTAAACGTCAACGTAACAGGCCTGCCGTAGGCCTGCTCTAACGATGTCGTACTACAAAAAAGCAGGGCATTTCAACTTCCAGGCAACTTCTGTCCTGCTTTAAGAGGTCATAGCAAGCGCCCAGGACATACCTAAGTTGATTAAAAAAACTAACAATATTTTTTTCTTGCGGTACAGCGGTGGTGGTAAGTGATCGTATCTGAACCAATTAAAAAGGATTTCAAATTTTTTTTGTTTACTTTGTTCATTTCAATGCTCCACATAAATTAGTGAAAGCCCGGCGGCACAGCTGGCAGACATCACAAACGCGATATCGCTCGCAGTCAGTTAACTTGGGGCGCTAAAATGACTGAAAAACAGAACACTGCGTTTTCTATTTGAATTTTTTTTGTTGAGTCTGTATATATCTCTTTCAGTATAACGCGGCATCTTACATGAGCGATCTAGAAGCAACGCGAAGCGGCGCGGCTCGACCCGAAAACAACAAACAGTCGATACCTATTGAAGTGGCCTACGTGACCAAACGCACGTGGAGTGCGGTGCGACGCAGCGCGAAGCGAAGCGAACGCGATCAGTTGGCTTGATATTTTCGCGCGAACTTGATGCGGTGCCGTACAGTGCTACTGAATGGCGGCGGCGCGCAGCAGGCGGTTCGCGAGCTCGTAGGACAAAGCCGCCGCTTCGCACCGCATCGCATTAAATTCGCGTGTCACCGCATCGAATCGCTTCGCAACTCGCGTTCGCTTTGAACCACCTACGTAAGGGCTATATTTCACCGGGACACCATGGCGGCGCAACCAGTTGCGCCACCGTGGTGTTACGGACACCTACTAGACACCACAGACACCAGAGTCGCCACACCACACTGAGACAGTATCAAAATGGACCTCGAAGAGATAGCACTACTGCTGTATGTACGTAGGAAAAGAGAGTTCAAGAGAAAAAAGAAACAGTGGTGGGTTCATCCTTATTTAGCCGATCGCTGTAAGAAAGGACAATTCGTCAACATATACGACGATCTAAGAAAATATCCGGATAAGTTTTTTAGCTATGTGAGGATGTCCGTGAGGTCCTTTGATGAGTACCGTTGACAAAACATAACAGTGCACACGTGTTGCATGCAATGAGGTGGGGGCGTCACTGGCGGCCAGACTGGCGGCCGAGTGAGTGGGACACCATACAGCGGTATAGTAATTAGTGGTGGCGCGACCAGCGTGGCGGCGCAACCAGTAACATTCTGTGCACGCGTCCGAGTTGGTCGCGCCACCAAATTGGTTGCGCAACCAAACGGACACCAGGTGAGTAACTCTCTATAGAGCTGTATACATTTTGTTGGTAGCGGCGACTGGTTGCGCCGCCATGGTGTCCCGGTGAAATATAGCCCTAAGACGCCGCGTAAATCTGTGTCACCAGTAGATCATGCGGTTTGAAGGAAATACATGAATTCGTTTACACTCTGTATATATATTTTTTTAAACTTTGTCCCACTCTTGTATTTCTCCTGTATCACGATATGTATGTGAGATTTGTTTTTGTAAACACACCCACGGGTGTGTTTACAAAAACAAATCTCACATACACACTATCCGTAGGCCATAAAAATATTTGTACCGTGCGGGAATTGCATGCGCGACCCGTAACGCAGAAGCCAATCGTTCAACCACTGCATCAAACGTGTCGTCAAATTTGGCCGATCCGATCACCTTATCACCGACGCGCGTCACAATCGTTTGTGCACACGGATCATAAGCAGTCTCAATACGCCACGCCATTCTGTTAAGGGTGCCTTTCCACCAAAGATGTACTATGCAACGTTGCTATGGATGCGTTTGATATCCACCAATCATATTCATCGGTCTACATAGCATAGCACTGGTGAAAACTGATTCATCTAAGCTACGTTTTTTATATGGAAGGATGCGTGATGCGGATGCGTGCTATGGATGCGAGGTATGGATGCGTGCTATGGATGGTCGCGAGTAGTTTAACTATGTGCAGAGCACCGCGCCGCCGCTCCCCGTATCTCTCCTATTGTTTATACGTCGCATAGTTCGAGCTGCGCATCTTCCTCGCACAGCTACATAGCTTAGCATCAGTGGAAACGGTCATACAGTTTCGTAGCTTAGCTTTTACATTCTCGCAGCATAGCTGCATAGCACATCTCAGGTGGAAAGGCACCCTAAAGCCCGTTCCATCTCACAGTCGCCTTTTGTTACGGATTTCAATACGATACAGTCTTCAGATCATCAGATTTTCACCAAATTTACATGAAACCATCTTGGGAGACTGCTCTTTCAAATAAATAATCATTAAGAGCTGTGTTACAATTTTGGTTTACAATAAAGTATATTCTATTCTATTCTAAAATCGGTTCACAATTGGCGACGACAGCGGTGAAAAAATATTCAAAAAAAACGTACCTACACGTTGAATTGAGAACCTCCTCCTTGTTTTGGTAGTCGGGTAAAATTATACACCGTGGGCCCGAGGTACCCTAAAGATTTTAACATTCGATTTCGATGCCTAATTGGAGAAAGAAAAGAAAAGCTATAGATGTAGTTTGTTGAAAAAAGCTTCATTTTCGAAAAATTCATTATTTAATGAAATTCACAAATCGAAAAATAACTACGGTAACAAGTCCCAGGAACGCGGTGTTGCGACTTTTGTCATACCATACCCCTCTCGCCGTATGTCTTATTTGACGGGGAGGGTTGTGAAGTGAGAAGTTTCTTATCCACTCACACACGATAATTTATAAATGTTGCCATTTCAACCTAAGGTATTATTCTCAAAGAAGCACTAAAGTTAATTTATTGGAAAAGAAAAATTTTTTTTTTTTTTTTTTTACTTTTTTCATCTTTTGTTAATGTAGCATTTGACTCTTAATAACATCAGAAAGGTGTGGTTAAAATCTTTCGGGTACCGCGGTGTAGAATTGGCTGATAAAATAATACACAGACAGATACACTATACTCTATTAAAGCTTCACAATATTTACTCTCGTAATATGCACTATAATACTTTACTAACCAAAGAGGACCGGACTGACGCGTATCACTCCTGACGGTACACAAAGTGAATTAGTCACAACTTGAGTTTACCGATAGAGACATGCTAAACAGAAATTTCAAACTAAAGCCGGGTCACGAAAGCAAATATTTTTTCTTCTGAAGCGACTTATAAACAACGGCTTGTATGCATTCTTTTATTGATAAAGACACATTTTTTGAGATACTGGCTGAAGCTGAAATGATTTATGATAATATAGGCTATAATTGTTACTATTTTGTTACACTATTTTTTATTTTTTGTTTATACGGGTAAAACTCTCGACAGAAACTAAGTTCACTTTATTGTTTACATAATTTGTGGTGGTGAGGGCCTGATGTCCTAAGATACAGGCCTCGGCTTAGTTTAGGCATCAGTCTCCCACAAATTATTATTTAAGTATTTTGTTAACTAAACTTTGTCTTGTAAACTGCTTTATAGTAATTTGTGGAAGAGAAATAAATACATATTAATTTCCTTTCTTTTCATTTGTTCTGTTTTTATTATATGTATAGGTAATTATATTTTTTGATTTAGATACTTTTTCATCTAATAAGAGCATGCCAGTTAGTACTGGCATGCTCTTATTAGATAAAAGTCCCCAATAATATATAAAAAGAAAAAAAAATGGCAAAAAGTTTGTATGTGTCACGCTAACGCTCTCAGTTTTGCTTCCTTAGAAATCTTCTTCGGAGCTAGAACGCATCAAATAATAAATAACAGCAGTGCAAACACTGTTTAAATTACACCTAATTCAGAAACAAGATTCAAAGGAACTCGAACGGAAGAAAAACATGTTTCTCATCTGGCGGATGATGTAAATGTCAGCTCAAGGAAACGGATACCTTTGATGTTAGGAAACGTACCATTGGTGATGCACGTAGGTAAAGTCTAGCCCAAATCAATTTGAAAAAACGGTAAACAAAGACTTAGTGGTTTATTTAAAAAAATGCATGTACTCATGTACGCAGGGTAGAAGTTATACTTTTTCTTTCTACCAGAGAGCTTATTTTTGTGACGCCCCCATTTTTGGTACTCTTTTTTGCAGAGTTTGGACACCTTTGAGGTTTATCCCAACAACTAACTTCATGGCTTATAAAACACGAAAAGTGACGTGACATGCAGTTCTCAATTTTACTCGCAGTCGCAAGAAATGCGCCAAATGAAGCATAACTTCAATAAGTTTTTAAAATAGTCAAGCATGTAACAAAAAAAAAATACAAACGTAGAATACGATTGGAAATCAATTTGATTTGGTTAAAGGGTGATTATTCGAAAAATGTTAGCAAAAAATAAAAACGTCATTATCATCATCCCAAAGTTCTAAATGCAGATGTTTCAAACTTTAATTATAATAACGAAAAATCAAACTATACCACTGCCGTCAAGCAATAAGACAAGAATAAAAACAATCTAAAACTAATATTAATGTTAAAAACGAAGGAGAACAGTGTTTTTTTTTTTTTTAAGGACGTTCGAATATTCTCCGTAAAACAGTCGATACCTAATTTATAATAGCTGATTTAGGTTAAAAGACTCAAAAAGATGGTTAGTCTTTTTATCAAATTGATTTGAGACAAAGTTCACTCCTCCTGACAAGAAAATTGACATGTACATTTCATCGAATCTATGGTGAAACGCGTCATGTCTTGTCACTGTAGTGCGTGCTAAGGTTGCTGATCAGAACTTTCCCTTCAAGACATTTTGATTTTTTGTAGGAAATTCCTATAGAGATACACTCGCTTATCTTAAATGTATTTTTGATGATGATGATGTCATCTAGCCAATTTCAGTGGGAGCGATAACATTCTATAGCTTCCTATGATAGTGGTTGAGGGTGTCGATATGGTACTCTCTCATGAATCATATCTCATCACGCTAGTAAATGGTTATTTTAAAACGAAATCTTCTGATTTGGGACAACTGAACTACAATTTATAATTTTATATGTAGCTCAACTGCTTTGCCATATGACTTGATTGATTAACGTGAACTATAATATGATATACTCGCGAAAATAAAATACCGTAAAAGTGGTCAGTCCTGCCTTACCTACAGAGCTTAAAATGCAGTAAGTGAAGTTTTGGATATGGAATATTGATCCTTAAGTGTCTTTGTAGAAATCAATAATAAGGTTCAATATTCTATAATCAAAACATACTTTAGCTTTTTAGGCTCTATACGGCAGAAACATAGCAGCCCAAAAAATAAACCTTTATGTCCAATGTATGGACAAATAAATTATAATTCCTGATCCATTGAACAGTTAATGATAAAGTTACTCTTAATTAGAAGTGTTAACAAACTAAATAATGACTGCATGCAGAGTCCTAGAATACCTTTTAAAATAACTTTGCAGGGAGGGAAGCGGACAACAGGTAGTAATAATATTACGAACAAAGTTGCGAACTCCGACGTTGTTGAGAACAATCTCCCTGACCACTGTACTTGTTAATACAATAAACAGTTTCAGTACAATAGAAAATCTTTTGTATAAAAGTGAAATAGAAAATTAGTAGAAGTTTCTTAATTTTAACAACTGATACAACGCTGATACTTGTTGCTGCTTTCTCGAAATAAACGGTCGATTTTCTATTCGCGACAAGCTCACTCGGAAACAATCCGGGTCACCAACATAAACCTTAATATCTCGAAAACTAAGAATGATAACTTATTCAAATAAAAAGTATTATATAGAATTCAAGAAGTTTTATTAGTTTTATTCGAGAAGTATTAGATAGTCTATAAAATACTTTTCATTTGAATAATTTATCATTCTTAGTTTCCGAGAAAGATTATGTTGGTGACCCGGATTCATTGCTTCCGAGTGAATATTCTCACGTAACTTAATCGATTTAGGGCTTAATCGATTTTACCAATGTTGCTTAACATTTACACATAGACATTTGACAGCTTCTGTATAGAAATTCTGTCAAAATGTCTAACTTATTCCTAAGGTATAAGTTATTTGAAGTTTGTGTTTTTCCCGTCTAAGGCCATGTTTTAAAGACCCCATATTCAAGATCTGTGATGATTTGAGGGATCCAGTAAAACCGCTATAATTTTCGTTTTATTTGAATTTGTTTTTTTACAAATTAGTAACAATATCATTTTACTCTCATATACAGTAAATTCTAAGATTCATACGATGACACTTACTTCGGGCGTCGGAACTGAGGGATCAAGTTATTCGACCATACTTTTTTTAAATCGTGTTTAAGAAATTTTTGTACATGTAAAAATGTTAATCGGCCCTAAATTAGTATGATTTTGTATAATTATATAATTCACCGTTCCATAGAAAATACTCTTTGAATTTTATCGCCTAAGCTACTCGACTATTCTCGATGGATAGAGAGATAGAATATGCTTTATTGTACACCATAAAAATAGCAGAAACAACCGGAAACAGCCATAATGCTTATAAATTACCCAAAGAAAACATCCCTATATCTTCACAGACCGTCTGAACCTTTGAATGAACATAATCATAACCAAAATAAACAAGATACAAGTTATATCATGTTATATTTAGATGGCAAAGCATATAGTTCCTAGTATAGTAATAGCTATCTACTGCAAATATTGATTCCAGGAGCACGTACGCACCTCCCCCGTCCACGGCTGCATACAAATCCCAGGTATCTATCTAACGAATTTCTGTGCAACACAATCTATAGCCGCCATCAAAGGCGTATTGCACAGCAAATACCTACGCTCCAGCCGGCTTACTAGTTACGAGAGGTACGAGAGAGCTACGTATCGTCAAGTTGCGTTTCCAACGGCTGATATGATTAGCTAGCTACTGCGGTAATTTTATTATTTTACTGAGTGCTTGTCAGATGTCAGGCATATACAAGGTTAGTCGGAAAGGGGGTACTAATCCGCAGACCACTTAAAGTATCACTGATGACGGTTTTAAAGCAAGTGTTAAAATTTCTAAATTCGATAATTTTTTGAAGTAAAACAAGAGGTTTTTGGAAATAACCAACAGAATCATTTATTTCAGTGTAAAACAAAACAAGTACAGTTCTATATATTTGAATATAACCAGAGAGTAGGTAATAAAGACCACATAGACTATGCTTTAACCTATGAAGACGTAAAGAGTTTAACCATACATTAATAAACACTCAGATAGCCAAACTATCATTAGGCATTACATTGTATCAACATTTTTATATCCATGCAAAATAATTTTTATTTTAGTTTTTTTCAAAAAATCTTTTTCCCTTCTTTAGCTACGAATTCAGAAAATGGAGCTTCTAATTTGTGACTCTAAATATGACCTAAAATGTAAACACAGCTGATCATAGCTGAGGATAGATAGATTTTAGCATATTTTTATGTAATTTTTGAACAGCTATTTCTCTTAAAACATTGACTTTTGGGGAAAGTGGTAGAACAAAAGTTACTCATTATTATGTGTACTTTAACACCCTTTCGGACTAGTACCCCCTTTCTGACTAACCTTGTGCAATAGATGTAGGCTCTAAACTATTTTAGAATCAATTTTTGCGCCGTTTCCGCTCTGTTTGAGCAGGAGCCGACACCGGTATAAAAAATATAATGAAAATTTTATGGTAACAAGCGCCATTAATCTGCCTAGTCTTTTCCCAACTATGTTGGGGTCAGCTTCCAGTCTAACCAGATGCGGCTGAACACCAGAATTTTACACAAACCAACTGCTATAGGACCTCCGCAACCCAGTGACTTGGCAATGCCGACGACACCCTAAGGTTAGATCGGTTGTCAGACTGTCGGGTTTCTGACTTCCCGTAACGACTGTCATAGTTATTCGTATGATACTCCGGCCTTTTTCTTTTGTTATAAGAAACAAACACTTGTCTATTTAATTTTAGATCAGCGTGAGCGTGACCAATAAATACCTACCTACACTTTTTCCGCTAAGTTCTGTTTTGTCGAAAGGCTTGTAGAAATTATTCCTCGTTACATTATACAACGTGTTACAAAAATACCCCTAAAGCCGAAAGGGGATTAAAAGGTCCCTTGTAAAGAGTCTTTTGGCAATACTTTGAAATAAAAGTAGGACCCATTTTTTTTTTTTAAAACTCATAAAATAAAATCATCACTGAAAAGCAATCCTGAAAACATAAAAGTAAAGAGTAGACTACCCAGAAAGTTATTTACATTCTTACCAAATTTCCTCTGAGAGGTAAATGACAACAACAATAAAAGACTACTTGATTAACATTTTCTTTTTTAAGGGGTATTATGTAACACGTTGTATAGGTGAGTAGGTTCGGCTTTATGCATAGTGCACCATCATCCATCAAGGCAAACTATTATCCTGTGATAATTACTCTGTCGCCAGAGTAACGAAATATCATGTATTTTGCTGTTAATCACCCAGTGCGTCGGGTTTAATAAACCGCTACGTCAATAATTACTGATATACTGTGACACGTGTTAATGAGGATTAGCTGTCGACTTCACATGCATAATTAGTATAATTACACGTGTATCATAAACTGAAGCTTGTATAACGTAGTGACCGTGGCTCCGCCTGTGTGAATAATTTTACGAAATATACAGCATGTAAGGGTAAACACCGTTATCACTCAAACCATGGGTAGTTGACGTGAGCACAAAAACATAGAACCGAGTAAAAAAAAATATATAGTATACACGCGCGAGAAATGAGCGGCGCGGCGGCGCTACGACGCGACGTACACGGACTCGCTAGCGAGATAGCTGACTGACTGGGGTAGCGAACTGTGCGGGGCCGTGCGTCGGGCCACGCGGTGATTTCCCCGCGCCCCTTCTCGTAGCTTGTTGCCCCCACGCGTAGGGTGAAATGCTTTCGTGGAATATGAAAAAAAAAAAAAAAATGTTATTTTTCATTGATTTTACGTTCTATAAATGAAACCAAACCACTGGTTTCAAGGATAACGGTGTTTACCCTTACAGGCTGTATAGCGTGACTGGTTTGTCGCTCTAAATCCGAAAACCATGAACTATGTTCATCACTCTGTACAACTTTTACTATGAGACAAACTCTGAATTCCTAAAAAAAACTGCTGTTCCATACATAATAAGTAATGGTGTGTAAAGTGTGTACATGACCTGTCATGTTGTAGGTACAGTAAGGCTGAACATCCACCAGAGCTGTGGGAGGAAAATGAGCGGTGCAAAAATGTGTAGCGAGGATGTGAAACGGTGTGACCCTATCCACTAGAGCTGTGCGAGGAATGTGTAAGTGTTAATGTGTACAAATGAGCGGTGCGAGGATATGTAGCGGACTCTTTTTGAATATGGGGGAGAATAATACACATTCCTAGCAACACATTCCTCATATCACATTCCTCGCAACACATTTTTCGCAACACATTTTTCGCAACACATCCCTCGCTCGCATTTCTTGCTTGTTTTGTATGAACAAAAACCTCGCACCGCCAAGCCCATATCCACCAGAGCTGCGCAGAGCGAAGCTAGGTAAATGAAGTGATTCTATTGGTGCTTACAAAACACATTCTTCGCTACGCAGCTTACCACAGCTCTGGTGGATGCTCAGCCTAAATCTCATCAAAAACATTAATGTAAAAAAGCCACGTCTCGCGACTCTTTTGCTGTGAAAAGTTCTGATATCTAATGTACACACGGCTACAGATCAAGCTACACATTTCCAGTATAAGCTGATCTCGCATTGTAAAGGATTTCCTTATAGTGAGAGGTCAGTGTAAACTGGAAATGTACAGCTTGATGTGTAGCCGTGTGTACAACCACGTCGGGCATTTCATTTATAAAGATATTTTACGGACTTGACAATCACGCAGCATAAGGATATACTAGACTACTTGTTTACTGTGGTATAGATTTGTTTATAAAATTAACAAGATATCTTGCATTATATTTACTTAAGCCTCTTGTTCACGGCACGGTTTCTTAACCATACGGCGTATTAGCCGCGCCGTAGAAAAATCGTGTTTGCTTGTACACGACACGGCAAACCACTAGTCGAAACTTATTTATATCCATTTTGTAACAGAAAATCAGCGTTGGAAAGCTGTCATGCGATAATTGCCCGTCGTGAAAACGTCCGGTGCCGTTAACAAACTCTCATAGGCTGTCATACAATACTAATGTAAATCAAATCGTGCGCAAAAGAGGAGTAGCCATATATTATACACGGGAGTAGCCACGGTGCATACGGCAGCGCAGGCGTGCCGTTGGGCCGCCGTGTCCGTCAACAAACTTCTATAATAGTCCATACAACACTGATGACCGTGCCTACAAACAGCTAATTAACCATAGGTTTTTACGGCGAAAAAACAAGAGGCCTAATCCTCATGCTGCATGATTGCCAAGTCCCAAAAATATCTTCATAAATGAAATGCCTTTTTTTATCGTGGGAAAATCCTCATGGATACCCTTTGCCTGGGAAGGGTTATGCTGGACTCTTACCGGCTAAAAACCCACGGTGTTCCTTCTCCTGACCCTTGGCCGGGGTCGCGGGATTTGCAGCATGCACCGCAACCCCGGCATGACGTGGCATTTATTTACACATTAGATCTGACAAGTTATGCCTATTTTCGGGTTGCCAAATTGTATCAAAATCGGTTTAGCAGTTTATTTGCTAAAATGTATCAAACAGGCAATTTGAGAATTTATAATTTCTTTACTTTGGATTACCGTGGAATGAAGTTCGTATTAAATGTCATTAAAATAGTAGAAATAACACATTAAAGATATCGTGTAGTTCTCTGCTAGAAATAGGTCAATCGATCTTTTCCTGGAAGCGTCTTGGGAAATGTTCCATAAGACGCTTCTGGGAAAAAATTAAGATACATAAAACTCTATTTACCTAATGATAATAATATATCGAGTAGAGAGAGACATAGTATGGAGTAAGAACTGAAGAAATTACAAAAAAAAATGTTCATGTAAAACCGGGATCCCAACTCTGCTAACAGAAACATTGAACAATCGCAACAGAACCGTTCGTTCATATAGTTTTCGTTTACAAAAACTGTCAAATGGTTTGACAATGAAAACTATAACCAAATATATTGATAGTTTTTGTAAACGTAAACTGACTGATGGTTGTAGCTCGTTCAAGGTTTGGACAACAACTTTGTTGGCAAAATTAGCTTCTTGGAACGCAACCAGCTGCATCAGAATGGAAAAACTAGAAAAAAGTTTCAAGTAAGCAATCTTATAACATGAAATATTGGACATGGTACACTCTCAAATTCCGAGCCGTATCATATTCCGAGCCGTATCATATTCCGAGTCGAGACACATCATTAGAGCACTGCGCATACATTTGAGAGTCCACTTGGAGATCTCATGAGGTTTTTGATGCCCGAATCCAGCTGAAACTGTTTTCTGACTGCTCAATAACCGGGTGGCATAACGTAGCACGCTACAGGCAATAACTCTATTTTGAAAGAGACTTATTTGTGGGTATTTAACAATCGACCAAAAACAAAACTCAAAGTTATTACAAAAAGAATAAGCAACACTACCAGCAACTTGTCTGCCAACACAATTCAATTTTAAATTTGAAAGGCAGAGCCGTTTTATTCCGGCAATAGAAGTTATCCAATCCACTTAACACCCCTTCCCATAGACCAGATTTTTTCACCACATTTTACAATAGTCTTACCCACCTGGGACGGTCCATGACTGCACTCCAATAGTGCAGCCGTGGATAGTCCCCGGTTGGTGCCCCACCCCATTTTAGATTAAAGTTCTCAAAGGGGCCTCTGCGCGTTGGACCTGTGTCCCCGTGTATGCCTTCCAAAGGACCGGACATCTTAAGCACGGAAGATGAGCCGTGATTTGAAGAGAGCAACACTAAAAAAGTCAATGAAATATTTAATAAAATAACCAAGCTATAAACGATTTAAAATTGTTCACGATGTTCACACGACGGAGACAACACTACTATCATATGATGTCATACCTTATAAACTTCACAGTGTGACTTGACATCCTGTACGATCCGTTTCGCGTGACAAGAACAGAAAATGCCTCCTCAACAAACTTATCTCACACAATATTATCTCTTCAATTTTTCATCGGTTTAATTTTTGTTTCACATACCTCGTGCTTTCTATACTTTCCATAAAATATTTCAAAATTATTGTACATTTTTAATAGTAGTCAAATATCCTTTTATTAATAAACTATAGATCGACGGCAGCAAAGAACAAACGGCTATCTACAAAATCACTAGTTTTCAGGAGAGCGTTTTTAACGCGAAAATGTAATAACTTCTACAAAAATAAAGCTAGCCTCTTCAAATTTGCAATAGTTATATTATTCGGCATTTTGAACAAAACTATGAAGGTCAATTAACTGATATATTTTTTTTTTCGAAATACGGCAGATGTATTTTTCTACTTCGCACAAAACAAATAACTAACTGAGTCAACTGCCATATGTTCGCTTCTACGTAGGACTTTGTAATTACTGATTCCCAAACAATTTTACTTATAAAAGGAGATATTGTTATTCTCTTTTATAATATATATTTAACTACGACAACAAATAAAGGGTAACTATGACTGACACCAAGATATTGTAGTTGTCTCAAATTACTTCGTAATTCTAAAGGTTCAGATATTGATATTGCAGATAACATGCTATTAATATGATGAGCTTTTGGAGTTCAAGAACAGAATTAAGTTATTCTTAGTAATTTATTCTTTTTTAATCATCGTAATCATATTACAAAGTAACAAAAATGCAATATTTGCAGAGAAAATAAAATTTCTAAGGAGTTACTATCTTCAAAAACAAATCAATAATCGAATCTTATACAAGCTATTATCATACAAAAGCAAAGCATAGGATCAAAGGAATTGAACCCGTGTTAATACACGTAAGTAAAGATTATTTTATCACAATAATCAAACTTACTGAACAAAAAAATAATTTCTTCCTAGTCTTTTCTTCAAGAAATAATCAAATTCCAAACTAAGTTATTGAAGGTTTTTCTTGCATAAAATGAACAATCGGTAGTCTGTTTTTCTACCGTAGCACGTTGATGATAGCTTCAGCAAGTGTGTTTTAATGTTTCTGACCGTGTTTGGACGTGCTTTATCACGCATAAGCTGAAACAAAGCACCCAACTGGGTCCGCAAAGAAATGACAACATCCGAAACAATCATTTCAGCGTAAATCTATGCATTGAGATTGCCTCTGATTCAAATCAGTTCTGTTCTTCCATCGGTTTAAATACTCGGCCTTATCAATATTTTTCCACGTTTTTAGCATCCTGAGGTCCACCAATACATCTAGTATCTGGTCTTATGTCAAAGCGAGATTCATCAGAAAAGCACACATAACGCCATTTTTCTTCTGCTCCATTTCTGTGTTCACGAGCCCATTGTGAACGGGCCCTACGATTGCAGGGCTCAATCAGTGGCACTCGTAGCGGTCTTTGCGAACAGAGATTGACTTTGTGCAAACGGTTTCTAATGGTTTGATCGCTTATTAACAACCCTGAAAAGCGATGAAGCCTTTGAATGCTCATCTTGCAAAGCATGAGAAAAATAAATTTATATTTCATTGAATAATGTATTTACATGTTTTTATTGTACTGTGCGTTCAGTCCACGAATACGCGCCCCACTCCTTTTTCCTGTTGGAAGCCGCGTGGTGCTTAAGCATACATTTCTTTTTATTATCTTATTTTAGTTTCCTTGCCTCGGAGAGCACGTTAAGCCGTCGGTCCGGGTATCATACGAATACCTGTGGTAGTGTCGTTATGGGTAGTCAGAAGTCCGAAAATCTGACAACCGGTCTAACCTTAGGATATAGGCATTGCCGCGCAACTGTGTTGCGGAGGTCTGATGACAGTTTCTCCGTGTAAAAGACTGGTGTTCAGCTCACCGTTTAGACTAAAAGCTGACCCCAACATAGGTGGGAAAAGGCTAGGCAGAACGAAGAGCGATAAAGCCTCGTAATCACCATCATCGCACTCATTTTAGGATTCCATCGAGCAGTGATATGTATGTAAAGATCTTGTCTACCTGTGGTGATGCGAGTTCGTCCTCCATGACGCTCAGCTACGCTGCCAGTGATACGGTAGCGTGTTCAGAAGTGACTTATTATACTCTGCGTAGTGCCCAGAGCCATGGCCACAGTACGTTTCCGAGAGCCAGATTCCCACATTCTTACGGCTCTGATCGTTTTTCCCAACTCAAGTGACATTTTTCGTCCTTAATAGCGTTCATGTATATTGATCTGACTCAGAAGTGTAGTAGAAACGGTTTTGTCTCAAAACCGTTGCAGGATTTTATAGGAAAACGACTTGACAGAAGATTTTCAACTTTTAATCGAAATTCAAAAACTTTCCTTTTTTGTGTTATGAAGAGGTCGCTAAATAACTATGAGGAGTCAAAAAAAAAAACAATTTAAGAACTTGCAGTAATTCGCTAAAATGTGCTTTATCCCTAGACACGTTTGATGTGTGTATTATGAAATGTAGATTAACAAAATTGAGGTCGTAGAAAGAGTAAGTATGCAAGTTAAAAAAAGTCAACTGCCCCACCGCCCATGACAAAACGGTCATGTGACTGATATCTTTGTTTATCGCATGCGACGCGCCGAATCGTACGACGTACACACGGACAATTGTAGATGTCCGTGTGTACTTCGTTACTTTGTAAAAAAAGGTGTAGTTGTCTTTAAATACGCGACAAAAAACAAGGAAAAAATGAGATTTTGTATGAAAAAAAAATATCACAAGATAAAATAAAGAATTCTGAATTCAATTATGTAAAAAAGTGATTTTCGCAAAAATGCAGTTGTCTTTTTGTTCTTTGCGGCCGTCGAGATATACAAGGTGTAACATAAATAAGTGTAAAACCTCTTAAGGGGTCAATGTACTCATCATTATGAACAACTTTTAATATGGGACCAAACCTGAAATCGCGAAAAAAAAAACAGCTGTTCCCTACATTAATGTTCGCATAACTCGTCAAAATGTAGGGAACAGCTGTTTTTATCAGATTTCACGTTTGGTCCCATACTAAAAGTTGTTCATAATGATGAGTACAGTGCCCCTTTAAGAGGTTGTACACTTATTTATGTTACACCTTGTATATAACTTCGTCTATTTTTTTTCCGAAGTAACCGCAAACTAACTATAATTGTAATAATTAAACACTGCAACTCGCAAGGGAATATGAATTACAAGTTACTAATTTACATGTTCTTCAATCAACGTCTACATAATATGGCAGCTGTCAGATTATTATTAATTTGCATTTTCCCACAACAACCCCCTGGGACACACTGAAGCGCTAACTAAATATTTTCAAAGTCGGTATGGGAGACAAATATCCTTCGAATGCAAAAGACCGTATAAAACGGAGAAGACGAGTTTTTTAGAACTGGGTTATTTTTATGTCATTTTTAGGTCATTTTATGCAAATAGGCTGATGACCCACCTGATGGAAAGTAGGTAAGGGAGATTGATCCAAAACCGGGTATGGGGGTAAAACCGGGACAAGGCAGTATAGCCTCTTACACGTTTCAAATTTAGGCGCGCGTTCGCTAGCTGCTTTTGGCCATCCAAATCAGTTTGTCAACAAACTTTCAATGGCGTCGGTGCGTGCTCGACAACAATAAATAAGAAAAACGCTTCGACTCGAGGGCTCATTTTGGGTCCGAAACTAGTCGGGCAATCCCGAAAAATGCACGTGAGTAAACCGTAATTAATCATTAATATAAATGTGTCTCACGAATCTGTATTTTATTTACAGGGAGTTAATGTTGGTGACACCAGTTGTCAGACTTTCTTACTACCTGTTACGATTATCATAGATCTTCAATGACAAACCTGGACAGACGACCGTTGAACGAGCTCTCTCCGAGTCACGAAGAATAATTCCTTTCAATAAAAATGAAGTCTATTCATAATTACGTATGATAATGAATACTCTTCGTAAAACTCTCTATCTAATAGATAATTAAATTAATGGCTTTTATGTGGTTTATTTGAACTTGAACCATGACATTCACTTACTAATATCTAATGGTCAAATAATAATCTCTAAAACTAATCTATTTAGTTGCCCCATTAGTCGATTACTTGTCATTTGAACATGAATAAAAATGTAGATAGTACCTATTAATTACTATTGTATACCAATAATTGTCCATAGGTCACATGTAGAATTAATTTTTTAGCTAAACGCTGTCATTATATATAGAACATATTATTATGAACTAATGTTCATTGTGTATTATGAGAAGTACCTACTGACCTTTTTCAATTTTATTGACATCATATTTATCACTTCTCAACGTATGTAAATACGCGCTTAAAAGTCACGAAGTATTTTGAGTGCAAGTTACTAAAATGTTCATGAAACCTGTAATAAGGCTTCGTATAACAAAGTGGGTATACTTTTGCAGGTTTTTATTGCATATTTCTCAGATACGAGTTATTATAAGTTGAGTTTCATCAGTCTAAACCTTAAAGATTAGGTTCCTTAGCTATTGCCTAGTCATAGTTTATAATTAAGAGAGTATGGTATAGTCCAACCATTTTAATCCTAATCCTAACTAACATTATAAATGCGAAAGTCTGTTCGTTTGCTTGTTACCATTTCACGCCTAAACCACTGTCAGATGTACGGAAATGGACATAGGGAACCTTTTATCCCGAAAAATAGTACTGTTCCCGAGGAAAACAACAACAACGTTAATAGATGGCCATGGCCGCGGGTCTTTCGAATCATGATTGAATTACATTATTATAGAAACTTTAGTAGTGTTTTAATTAAGAATTGATTGTTAAATTCTAAATTAACGCGAGCGAAGCCGCGGGCAAAAGCTAGTTTTGTATAAAAGGTAAAAACGGACTACTAGGTAAACTAGGAATGCCTCTTTACTGCAAATGCGACTACTGAACGTGAGGTCCTGAGTTCGATCCCCATCGGACAAAGTGTTACTGTTATTTTACGTGTGGCATTTCTGAGTAGCAGCCCGTATTCTGGATTTGTGCCCGGTTAATGGCAATAGGGATCCCTATTACATGGGACTTAAACATGACGAAATGAGGGTGTACTATACACCTCAGTCCGACCCTTTGGGGAATATAGGCGTAATGTTATGTTATGTAAAAGGTAAACAAACCTAAAATTTTGAAACATTCATTTTGTATTATAACTTTCGTGAGACATATTCATATTTATTTATATATATAGTTACGGTTATATTTATATACTAGCTATACCCGGCGTGCGTTGCAATGCAGTTATTCTTACTTACTACCTACCTACTACTTACCTACTATCTACATGGGCATACTGAGATAATTTCGTTTTTTTTTTTAAATATCAAAATTTTCTTTCATAAGAACCTTCTCCGGACAATTAAGAACACAAAAAAAAATTTGCGAAATCGGTCCAGCCGCTCACGCGTCATGCCGTGACCAAGGGAAATAGGGATTCATTTTTATATATATACATATACACTTCTGGACACATCTATTGGCCCACCTTGTATTTTCAGTTTCGTTTGGTCCTAGCTAAAATGTTTATACCTATTAGGTCGAGCAAAAAGTTTTTATGCAGTTTTGAACCTGGCACATTCACAATTTCATTCAATAGTCTTTTTTTGAATTTCGAACACAGAATTTAAAGAAACAAAAGACAATTTGGAGCCTGTTTGTTGATATCAAATAATCGAATACTAAGAAAACTTGGTTTTATTGGTTTACTTGGATTTAATTCTTGAAAAAGTGATTGATATCTTTGGTTTTGCAACAAACATTACTTATTCTTAACATTAAGGTGAGGTTCTATCAATAATCTATGGATACTTCACCTGAAGTCGCCGCCCAAGCTGTGGCACTTATTCAGGCCGGACACAGCCAAAGAAACGTGAGTGCTCAACTTAAAACAAGCAGCATATCCGACTTGTTAGGCGTAGCTCCATGTCGTATGGTATTCTGAATTCAAATTTAAAACAATACGATCGAAAAAGATGGTAAAATGTATCAGGTTTAAAACTGCATCAACAGTTTTTGTTCAATCTAGCAATCATATTTCGGTAGGGGCCATCGAAACCTAAACTCTAAGGTGGGCCAATAGATGTGTCCAGAAGTGTAGTTACGGTTTACTTACGTGCATTTTTCTGGATTGCCCGACTAGTTCAGTTTGACTCGCGACCTCGCCGCGTGTTCAGCTCATGATTAAGGACGTTTGGGATCCGAAACTAGTACGGCAATCCCAAAAAATGCACGTGAGTAAACCGTAACTAATCATAAACATTCATTTTGCTTTAAAAACATTAAAAATACACTTTTTTTAGAAAACCTTAACAATTACTCTTCAATCAATCTTGCCAGTCTTCAAGTATTAGAAATGCTGGACACGGTATTCTATAAATCACCTTCCCCATAGTCCTCGTTCAATGTGACAGATGCACGATATCACAATTTGTCACCATTGTTAGTGTTGGGAGTCCTGTACACAGTGGTAAACACTGGTGCATTTTTAATACCTATTGATAGGTTTATTTGGTGTACTTGTTGCATGCATGAAAGCTGAAACTAAACGTCAGCAAAATTAAGAAGAATTCTATAGTAAAAAGCGAGTTATTAACTAATAAAGCTGTAATTACATTTCAATGATTTAATGTCGATTTTATAGAATTCAATTACAGCGTGAATACTAATGAGTACGTAACTTGTGGTAGTTAATTTGATGGTGTGTATAATATTGTAAGTGCGAGACATTCAACAAAAAATTCCACAAAAAAAGCCATACCAAGAACGGACCACAACCAAACCAACGACACGTTTGGTGCAGCGGCTGAGCGATTGGCTTCTGCGCTACGGGTCGTGGGTTCGATTCCCACACGGAACAAAAATTTGTATCGCCTACAGATACTTATTTCGGGTCTGGGCGTATGTGTATGTGAGATTTGTGTCTGTAAACGCACTCATGATACAGGAGAAATCCTAGTGTGGGGAAAAGTTTTAAAAAAAAACCTAGCATTCATACCTAAAGACTATGTGTAGGCATTGACTTAGAATAAGTATGGACCTCGGGTCATCGCTCAAAAATGTCCGAACCGAAAGTGTGTTAAAACACGATGAATTTGAAAAGAGCTACAATTGCGCGCGTCATTCTTCATTTGGGCGAACAAGCAGCTACACCTCAATGTCACATGTCAACAATGCCGTTCTGTGTAGTGAGATCGTGTAAAAACTACTCAAAAAAGTGAAAAAAGTTGATGGTGTATCATATTTTCAGTGGGTATATTATTGTTTTACAATTTTAAAGTATTATTTTGTTAAGGAACATTGTATTTTACTTAAAATTGAATTAATTACAGGAGCAAAACACACAATAATCCAACTAAACAAAAAGTATCTTATTTTCCTTCCTTTGTTTGACCAATTATGTCAACTTCATTTGGTTAGATTACCATAAGAAACTTGACATATTTGTCAGAATTTAGAACAAAGATTCCAAAGAGTCGTTATTTTTACGCGATGTTTTTTGTATTGCGATTTTGAACCAATTGCAATTTGTTTTGTTCTATTCATTTAAACAAGTTATTTTTAAACTTGCATTGTATGCAAACATATTATGTACAAAAATATGTATGTTGTCCTTCCGTTTCAAAATTGTATTGGTTTTTCGGTCACTACCAAGTTTCTGATCGAGCTGAAATTTTGCAGGTAGGTATGTGCATCTTAGATCATTAAAATGTCATTGAACTAATTTGATGATGGAGCCGAAGATTAGGCAGGCATAGAAACAAATGGTAGGCTCGTCGAATTTCAGCTCATGTATTTTGTCATTATAAGCACTTTTACATACATAAATAAGGTACATAAATAATGACGTAGGTCCGATGGTAGAGCCGGAAAACGGGCTCTGAAACTTCCTAATGGCCAATAGTGGACACGTGACGTTTGGGCTCGTTTGTTTAGTTATCATGAACTCTTTTAAATACACATGACAAAAGATTGTTTCTTTCAAAAAAAAAATATGCCTCTGATTTAATTTCAGTTTTCCTCGAGATCAATTAGATGAAGATGATGATGATGCTGATGCTGATAGTGATACTTCAGCAAAGGAAGCAAATCGCGTTTTTGAAAATGACGATGTTGTAATTTTGCAAGAAATGTTCTATCTTCTTTCAGTTGGATTAAATATTTAGCGATCGCAATAAAATAATGTAACTGATAACAAAATCTTTTAAAAATTAAGGTTGCTCTATTACTCCTATGTTCTCCAAATTTTCGTTTAACATTAGATGAAGTTTCGAAATTTGAAAAATTGAGCAGTACTGTCATGTTTTCGTATGGTAAAAATTTTTGCAAGCAAAATTAGGCATTATGATAACGACATAAGATTTCGTCCATCGTAAATGAGCTTGTTGGTATTTCTAAGTTTATAGTATGTCAACTCAGGACACTTTTATCGTGAATTTTGTACTGCACTCGTTGTCCATACTTATTCTAAGTCAATGTGTGTAGGCCATACAAATATTTGAATCTGACTCAAATATTTGTATGGCCTACACATAGTCGTTTCTTGTCTGGGTGTTTGTGCATGTGAGAACTGTGCATATACACCTATGATACAAAAAGAACCCAAGAGTTGAACAAGGTTAAAAAAATGAGCACAAAGTATTGCAAGTCGTCGCATTAAAACATGTATTCCGATCTTATTCTAATAAGCAAACAAAGAATCTTTTAACTGCCCATAACAAAATATTCATTTCATTCATTAAAAAGGGATTCCGACTCCAACAAGGTAATTGAGTTTCAGTCAAATTATATATATTTAATTAACCTGTAATTAGCGCGGTTTCCTTTCAGCCTTTTAATATCATTCTTTCTGGTATATACAACGTTATTTTTAGTACCTATATATAAAAACCGAGACACCCTTACAAGGTTTTCATCAGAACTCAGTGGCGAAGGCTCCATACAACTCGATTCCTATCGGCTTCCCTTTCGAAACGAGTAGTTACTGGAATTCACGTATCACACTTGAGCAAGGTAAGCATTTTTTGGTTCGGCTTCCCTTTTAAGCAAATTCGCCCTTTGCCACTGTCAGAACTGCCTGCATACGTGTTTTTTTTTAATAAATCTCCAAGTTACACCGTAGTTTATGTCGCGTTAAGTTCCCTAGTAAAGTGTGAAATGCCTGAGATGTGCTATGCAAGGGTTGTCTAATATACGGAAACTGACCGAGCGGACCGTCTCAAGGTGTCTATTCCCGTCAACTGTTATGGGTAGAAATCTACTGAAATAAAATTGAAATTTATGAAAAAAAAAAGATGTAGGTACCAATTCAAGTTCAACTTCAAAACTCATTTATTCAAAATAGGCTAGAATTACTTAGTTCTTTTTGAACGTCAATATTATGTCCTTATGGACAGACAGCTCCCAAAAGCGCCCACCCTTCACCGCTTCCTAGTGTTTTTGCTGTGAAGAAGAAACGGCGCAACAAACTCCCCAGCAACACATATGTCTGTCAAGTGAACAAATTAATTGAGTCTATACACAGCAAAAGGTAATATTAATTACAATAATGAAATTATGCAAAATGCGGATGATAAACAAAGTATAAGTAGGTATGATAATAATATAATTAACAAACAAAGCAAGATAAAAATCCAGCTAAATCGTGCGGGTTAGTCTATACCAGTCATAGATCAAGCGGTTTCAAGGAATTACAGGAATTCGTTTGAACCATGTATATTCTTGTCACTCAGTTATTTCAATCCGTACGCCAAAGAGATCTGTAATTGCACCAATACAGTTCAAAACTAGATATTCACAGCTATTCGTTAATTTTACAGTTGTTTGATGCAAGATTCCTGTGATGTTATCAAAGCGGTGACAGACGAGCTCAATAGTAACTAATATTCCTCATATCTACAATCTATCTGTTCCGTGTACAAGTTGCAATAAGGGCGTGGTCCAACTCATAGTTGAATGATCGTCCTTTCTAGAATCAGATCGATCGATTACTATCTAAAAAGGCAATAGAGCTTATTGTGAGAGAATTCGTCTGGGAAAGTATTCCACCAAACCTATTTCTGCGGCCAAGCAGCATTGCTCTGTTCCGGTTTGAAGGCCATGAGTGACGGTGAAGTTACAAGCACATGTAATACTTAACAACCTTTTCTCTAATGTTGGCAACGCATTATCAATGCTCTTAGTATTGTAGGTGAATAAGCGCGGCGTCCACCAACTAAAATTCGCGAGTGAATTGAACGCCGCGCCTAGAGCCGCTGCCAAAAATTTCATACATTTTTGGCGTGACGCAACTACAGTTAAGTAGTTAACGATAAAAACTCACACTTGGGGTACTGGTGAGGGCGTGTCGGCTTGTTTGCCAACCTATCGCAAAAAAAACTTAAGAGTTGTTTTGCTTCTAAATCACAATTACTTCAATCATATAGAACACCAAAATATAATTTGCCCACAATTCAGCCGTACTACCAACCAAAGTCCCTGATATTGGCAGGCAATCCAAAAGCAATTCTTGAATCGAAATCAAAAATAAATTACAATACTTAGAACAAACAAAATTCCAACAATTCATCGATCATATTTGCCGTTCGTACAAAATCTGGTAATAATACCGTCTGTGGGGAACGCTACACGAAAAAATATATTCTTAAAAAGGTGAAAATAGCTTGGTATGGTCCACTGAGCACCGGGCCGTTCACAATGGATACCTGTACGAAATTGTGTGAAGCCACCACATTGTGCCGGCTTAATGATGCAAGTACGTTATAATACAAACTCTTTCGATGGCTTTCGTCGCTTAGAATATCATGATCCTGAACAAATCGTGTTTTCTAAAGTTAAGTTTTCGGGAATACTAAAGGTTCATGATAACCCTCCTATTGCAATGTAAATGAATTCTAAGTAATAAACCCAATGGCTTAGTTGCGATCATATGTTGCCTAGCATGAAATACATAATTATTCAAAAAATGCTAGATTAGTTCTTAAGGTTCGATTCGAAATGAAAATGTGTTGAAACTATTCACTGATTCAATTTTTCCAATACATTGCAATAAATAACGACATTCTAGAGACTAACATTTTCAGCATTTATGTGAATAAGATTCTAAGACGTATGCACTATTACATGTTCGATCTTTATACAACAATCTATTCTGTATTCATATAATGTATCGAGCAATACAGCGGAGACATGCTTCAATAGCAACTGTACTGAGCTGTTGAGACAAAGGATGGCTTGATATGTCTACAATTCATGTAGGTCGCAAGTCGCAAGGCTTACAGAATATATTATAATAGAACATACCAGATAACATTATCAAAGAAATGTATGATATAGGTATATGAAATGAATAGTATTCAATTCAATACAATATACTACGAGAAAGCGCATGTTTAGCTGTAGACAATTAAAGGTTCTGAAGCGGATATATATTTTGTAATTGTTATTGTACTATAAGATTTTATCCACATACAATTAATCCTTTTAAAGAAGGTGTTAAATGATTTAACAAATTGTCATACAAGTGATATAAAATATGACACAAGTGATATTGAAGCAGAGTCCCAAAAGCACCATGAAGTTATCTTTATTAAATATAGACATAGATAAGTTCGGGTCTTTTTGACCAATAAACTAGGTAAGACAGCTTAACAAAACAATATTATCTCAAACAACATTCAAATAAAAACACATAGTAAACCAAATACAGAATACTTACATTAAAGTTGCTATAGCTAAAATAAGTAAGTTAAGTCCTTCAACATTATTATAATTAATTTCATCTAACAATGCATACTTTGTTAGCGACCATTTTATAAAAGCTAACGAGAACTGTTCACTAATTAAACTTAATTTTACGCTGACACAGCCGAGTGTAATTACGAAACAATACTATCTACATTGTTAGATATATTTCATATTTACCGAGAAACAACTAGACCTTTGCCGAGGTTTCTGTCAAATGCGAGTGAAGAACAAAAAATGATGATACATCATATTTCCTTATCGTACTCTGAAGACTTTGGTAAAAACCGAGTATTTTATTATGTAAAACAGATTGGAGATGCCGAAGTAGGTAATAATATATCAAGATTGATAAAGAAATTTATGTTCATAAATTATTTACCTTGATGATTTACTTGTAACAAGTGGGCAAAACACAATTTGTGAACTCCTAAAGATTTCCTAAGAAATAAATGCGAAGAAATACGATTAAAATTTGTAATTCATTTTTACTCATATTTATTTACTCCTAACGACAAGAGAGGACTTCAATAAGTCTGCAACAAGATCCCATATTAAAAACAGCTTAAAGCGGATGATCCATGTTATTTTCTTTTTTCTAAGGACAAAAAGGAAAAAACCGTAAACGTTCTTAACTTCATCAGAATAATCAGGTTTTAGATAAAAAATATGAATTTTAAAAGCTATACTCAGAAGATGTTTTTGAAAGTATTTGATTTTATGTAAGTTACGACAGCCTATTATAAGCTTCAAGCATAAGTGCTTAAATACAGGTGTTAACGAATTCGTGTAATTCCTTCAAACCGCGTGATCTACTGGTGACACAGATTAACCCAAAAAGATAATTTTTGAAAATCAACTGAAAAAAAAACAAAATCAAATCTTGGTTTTCTATTTCTGAGTCATTTTAGAGCCCCGAGTTAACTTACTGCAAAGAGCAATATCGCGTTAGTCGTGCCAATCAGCCGTGTCACCGTGCTTTCATTAATTTATGCGTGGCGTCAAAATGTGCAGAAAAAGATATAATGTTGCAAAACAAAAAATTTTTTTTTACTGAATCCTTATTAGGTGGTTTAGATACGATCACTAACCCTTAACGCATGAAAAAAAAGTTTTTTTATTTTTAATCAGTCTAATTCCCTTGCGGGGCCAATCTACACCAGTAGTAGATCGTGTTGTGATTCCTGACCCGACCACGACATGGAACGGAGATTTTACTATGGCACAAAATGGTTATTTTAATTGTGTTTTATTGTGCCACTTATCCCAGGAATTTGTGCCTTGTACTTTTTGAGTAATAAGAGTACGATTGTGGTCGGGCTGGGGATCACGGTTCCTGACCCGACCACAACCAGATCTAATAAAATATCAATAGTGGGAAGTTATTAATTATGCCAAAAATATGTGTCAAATTGTGCCTATGGCACACACAACGCATTAAGTCAAGTAGTCACACTCTATGTATAATTTAGTCTGCAATTAAACATTTGAATTCTGTTAGTTATGATTTAACTAAACGGTTGTCGTAACAAAACTTGTCATGTAGGGTTACAGAGTAAGAAAAAAATGGAGTTTATTTTGTCAGCTTTCTTATTATTAGAGATGCGCCGAATAGTGGTTTCACCGAATAACCGAATACCGAATACTATTCGGTTTAACCTTTACCGAACCGGATATTCGGCCGAATTATTCGGTTTACCATTTGATTGTTTTGCCGCGTAAACAGGTTCTTACATGAACGCTACGTGTTGCTGCTGGAGCGAGCCGTACCTCACCGCCCGCCACCCGCGCACACCGCGCTGTCACTTTGCTTCAAAACATCGCACGATTAGGTTAATGTTGATTTGAAGTTTAAACATGTAAGTATGTTGATCAAAGGTTTAAAAATCGATGTTGGTTTAAAGTTTAATAAATGTTGATTTAAGCTATACAAAGAAAAGTGGATTTGATTGAGGTTTAAAAAGAAGTTAATTTTATGTTAAATTGCTTTAAAATGTTTAAAAAAAGGTTTGTATTAGTTTAAAAATAAATGTTGATTAGAAATTTATTAGCTTTATTTAACTCATCTTTCATAGTATTTCTTTGACTTATATTATAACATGAATCTTACATAAGAAGTTTTGACTCTTAGTTCTATACCGTGTCATGTAGCCAAGAAAATAGAAATACTAGAACCGAATATATTCGGCACCAAAACCGAATAATTCGGCCGAAAACAAATAGTGAAAAATATGCCGAATACACCGAATACCGAATACCAAACGAATATTCGGCGCATCTCTACTTATTATTATATTTTTATTGAATTTTTGCATAAAAAAACTTAAAAAAAAACTATGGAAATCGCTCGGGAATCAAAACCAGGGAACTTCCCGTTGACCTAGAATCATGAAATTTGGCAAGATGCAAGATCTTACATCACAAGTAAAGGAAAAAGACTGAAAACTATGTTTTTGTATTTTAAAAGATTAATTCTTGACTATTAACTTCTTGACCCCTGTATTAATAGTAAAAGTATGCAGCAAGGGATCAACTTGTGCTGGTAATGTTTAAACAAGATAATTTATGTTTAAATTTCAACTTATCGTCATGATGTGGGTTACGGAACCCTCAGGATACGAACCCGACTCGCATTTGACCGGTTTTTCATACAAGCCTAACACACTAATATAATGCTACAAAATAATTATAGTGGTTGTATTTTTTTTTGTTTATAAATATTTTATACGCGTACGAAGTCGTGAACACATCCAGTAAAATAAAATAATAAAGTGCTTTATATATAGCATAATTTCACAAAATAAAACTGCTTGCAAAGTCGTAGTAAAATTGCATAGCGTGTGATTGACACTTTATTTCTTGATTATTCAATTTTATCCGAATTAAAATATATTCTGTGATATGAATAGTAAAAGAATTTCGTGTGCCATAGGCACAATTTGACACATATTTTTGGCATAATCACTAACTTCCCACTATTGATATTTTATTAGATCTGGTTGTGGTCCGGTCAGGAACCGTGATCCCCAGCCCGACCACAATCGCACTCTTATTACTCGAAAAATACTAGGCGCAAATTCCTGGGATAAGTGGCACAATAAAACACAATTAAAATAACCATTTTGTGCCATAGTAAAATCTCCGTTCCATGTCGTGGTCGGGTCAGGAATCACAACACAGTAGATCATGTGGTTTTAAGTAATTACACGAATTCGTTTACTCCCTGTATAATAGTGAAAGTAAAAATATTTGTACTCTTAGACACAATTTTATACTTCTCTTTTGCTCAAACGCTATTAAATTTTAAGCGTCGATATTGTATAATACACCTCTGCCTAACCCTTCGAGGAACAAAGGCATGATGAATGAATTTATAAATTACTATTATATTTACCAGCCTTGTACTTTTATACAAGTTCTTCTAACAATATCTGATTAGTCCCTCATAATATGACCTCATAATAACTTTCCTCACGATAAGATAAAACCATAAAACATGTTCTGTTCCGAATTTGTTTCCGTAACATGCTTATCAGAAGTGGTTAAACCGGACCCTAACATAAAATATTCACACTATATAAATATAAACGCTAAAAAAGTACCTTAGAGGCGCGGAATATGTTTATTTATCATATAGAGGCTTCGTAAGAAATTGTGTCCATTTCTAGCGAATGTCATATCAATTTTCTGAGGGATAAGCGCGTCCATACACTACGTTGTATAGCCCACGCTCCGCTTGACGAACGAGTAATACCCTCGGCACTTGCCCTTCATGGCGTTTGGATTACGGTGAGCCAAGGGATTACACGGGGAAATACGTGACTTCATTACGTTTTAAGCTCAAAACAGTGTTGCGATGCATTTTACGTTCCATTTACAGCTTTTCAGATGAACGACGACCATAAACTTCGCAGCGGTTTGAAAGTAAAACAGATTTAAAAACTCAAACACATCAATCAATTGGAATAAGTTTCGTAGAGCTAAATTGATTCGAAACTCAATATTTGGATATTTAAAATAAACTCACCTTTAATTTACTAAAGGTAATACAAACAGTGGAACGCGAACGAGAATATTCAATTTCATTTTATGATTTAATTAGAATAACGTTCTGCTCAGTGCACTGATGAAATATTATTTCAACTGACGCACAAACATATGCAACCATCAAAAACTACCCGTGTTTCAAATGGTTTGTCTATACCAGTACGCTTTCATGTTCATCTTGCGCTTTCAACTTTCAATTCCTCTTGCGTCAAGCGCATGCAATATTAATTTCCATAAGACGCATGCAGCTTATCGTCTACACCGGTGCGCCTCGGTCAGTCGTCAGTCGACATACAATAATTAGCGTGCGCTAGGGGCATGCGCTTTTGTCGAACTAGTATTAAGGCATGCGCTATTGCATGCACTATGGCGCTTCACGCATGCTTCAGACGAAGACGCAAGATGAACATGAAAGCGCACTGGTGTAGACATAGCTAAACACACATAAATCCCAGAAACAAGTAAATAGCAGTTATAAATGCGACTTACGAACAGCTTTAACACATAAAAACATATTTCTCATTCAAAGATATATACCTTCATTGCTGAAACTCCTTACACTTTGAAAAAACTCAACCCTTTGAATTGAATATTCTGTGTAACTGTTTTTTCACACTCGCCACACATTTGGCACAAGTTTGCTCGCATAATCTAGCATTTTCAACAACTGTGGGAATAGGGTTGTCACTTCACTGAATTTGGTGGACTTTAGCATACACCGGGAACAGAATTATTGTACGGTTGTTATTTTACGAGCCGGGTCACAATTCAGGAGGTTAAAACATCAATTTCCTACTTTTGGTCCACTTTGACGCAATTTCATGAACACGGCGCAGCTGTTCATGACAGGTGAGTTGCATTACAAAGGGTGCATTTTTTCTTTGTGTATATTTTAGTGTTGTGATTGTCATCATCGTTGCGTAAGCATCCTTTATTGAACGTGGGTTTCCTAATAACAACTACAATAGACGGGTAGTGGGAATATTGCCATAATCACCACGCTTGACGGACGGATATGTAATTACAGTATATTGTTATTGACAGAAAGACCAACGCTGTTCCCCAAGCCTGTCCTGTTGACATAATCCCTTATGTTGCCTATCGGTGGAGAAAGATTGAGCTGTTACTTGCCAGGAACCATACATGCCTACTAGCAAGGTACAATACATGATTTTTTTGGGGGAGGTGGGCTATGATGTTCGTCCTCTAAGCTTTTATATATATTTAACTAGCTGTGCCCGCGACTCCGTCCGACGGAGTCGGAAACTAATATTATGTCGCAATAAGTAAACTTTCTTCTTGATAACTTATAATTCTAATATCTTTTGACTGAGAGAACTGATTACCATGAAACAAAAACTAAATGATACTCCAAGATACGCACAGTATTTTTCTATAAATATCAATCGAATTGAGTCAGTACTTTTAACTTAATACGTGCACTAACAAACTGATAAACCAACAAACACATAAACTGACAAAACAATCGAAATAAATTCTATTAGCCTTAAAACCCACCGCTATTTTTTTTCCAATTTCCGATTCTTGTCAAATCTACAGATTTATTATGTTTAAATACCCTCTAAAAAGTTCTAATGTTTATCTTCTTGTGTATGTTATGTACGATCGGTGTCCTCCCGAGGCGCGCCCCTTAAATTCGCCCTTGCAGTCTAGAAATGTATCCATCCCTATTTATAAGCAGCAAGAGTCGAATGCGAAATCAGCGGTACTCGAGTGAAGGGCCCGAGAGACCGCGAGGGCGTGCCTCAATGCCCCACTTTGTCAAACTACGACCTAATATGATTTATCACAGAACCTGTATAGCGCATACATCTTGCGGATCCCTCGTGAGTCGGGGAGGTCAGTGAGTGATGGACTGATGTTGGGTGACCACACTCAATCTTTTTATGGTGTAAGTAAATCTTGATGCGGTAACTTTATATTTTAGAGTGACTTTCGCACGTAAATTCCGCTAAGTGGATTTCGGATTGTATATTAAGTATCAATTCGATACAGGGAATCAAATTTTGCCATAAAAGCTTCAATATCCTATTTCACCCCTTATAAGGGGTTGTTTTAAACATTCCTAATACACATGTTTTATTGTTTGTGGGGAAAGAGTATTTAAACCTTATACAGTGTGTCGTAAATAGTGGTCCAACGTTAAGGGGTTGATACGCGATATATTCAGCTATCACATACCACAAATACATTACAATTTTACACTTTACAATACAATTTTTTTTTAGACATTTTTTTTTCGAAAAAATTAACTAAAAATTACTTGCTTAAATAGCACATGTATCTGCATCAGCAGTTATAAACAAAAAACAAAATAGGAAAATAATGTATTGGGTTGACATTACAGCTAAATTAGTAAAACGAAGAGTTAATTTTAATAAAAATAAAAAAATAAAATCCCGAGTGCGTTATCCATCTGTCTGACAGTCAGTCAGTCACGGAAGTGTTTTATATAACCTGACTGACCTGCCTCGTTGGTCACTAGACCACTAGGTCGTAAGCTCGACTGCTAAGCATGAGGAATTTCTCAGTAGCAGCCCGGAGTCTGGATTTGTGCACGGTTGATGGCAATAGGCTCGCCCCCTATTACATGGGACTTAAGCATAACGGTGAAATGAGGGTGTACTATACACCTCTACCCAGCCCTTCAGGGGTAAAGGCGTGATGTTATGTTATGTTAACTTGAATGAACAATGTAACAACATTATGTTGTCATTGTCATTCTGCCTTCTAACTATTCATTCACTGTACGTGTTAATTCGTTTATAAAATTTCAGTTACCATTCCATCCCGTAGTTTCAAGCCTTTTGTAGCACTCTCGGTCACTGGTAATCAGGTTAAGCTTGACCAGAGTATTCATTAGCTTTAGTCCGACGCTCGCATATTCTTTTAATGAAATTTGCATCTGAATGTATTGAATTAGAATTTTATTAAAGTTTACCCCTCAAACATAATACTTGTCTTTGCAGTATTGTCTTAACGACGAATAAAGCTGTTTTTGATCTACGACGGCAGAAAGGAAGGGATATGAATCTCACTGGCTATACAAGGTTAGTTTTAGTATATACTAAACCTGAAACTAGTTTGTTCAGAATCACTAGGAGAATCGATTGACATATTTTTTACACCACTTTTTATACATAAATTTCTATTTTGTTTCAGTAGGTTTCTACCCATAACAGTTGACGGGAATAGACACCTTGATGCTTGAAATGGTCCGCTCGGTCAGTTTCCGTGTATTAGGCAACCCCTGCATAGCACATCTGAGGCATTTCACACTTTTTTAGGGAACTTAACGCGACATAAACTAAGGTTTATCTTGGAGATTTACTAAAAAAAATACATATTCAGGCAGTTCTGATGAAAATCTTGTTGGGGTGTCTCGGTTTTCGTATAAAGTAAAAATAACGTTGTATATGTATGTAAGTTTGTGTCCTCACATAGCCTGATCTACTGACCCTATTTCAAGAAATGAGGTGTCCCTGGATTTGTTTTGATCCAGAGAGTGTTCTAAAGTACATGACGTCACAAGATATAATTTACCATAAGGTGAAGACAAAGGGATTATAATTCCTTAGATGAGAAGCATCTACCTCTATAGGTATTATCTAAAATAAGAATAAGAATAAAATTGTTTCAAAAAGATTACATGTAATTTAGTTGAAGTCCTAGACCTCACACTAGGATTCCCTGTGTCGTGACTATAGTAATCAATCAGGGAACCTTGAAGCCATATAATTATGGAATTATACCCGAATACCAATCGATGTAGCGGTGCACATAAAAGACAACATAGCTAGAACAGCTTGCATTGATCATGGAATAAATTTATGACCAGTCTATGGTTCTATTTAAAATATAAAATACTAGCTTTTGCCCGCGGCTTCGCTCGCGTTAATTTAGAATTTGACAACTAATTCGGGTTGTATTAGGTAAAATAATATAATTCAATCGTGATTCGAAAGACACGTGGTGAGATCTATTGTCATAAGAACGTTATTGTTGTTTTCCTCGGGGACAGTACTTTTTTTCGTGATGAAAGGTACCCTATGTCCGTTTCTGTACACCTGACAACGTATATGCAAAATTTCAGGATGATCGGTTAAGTGGTTTAGGCGTGAAAAGGTAACAAACAAACAAACTTACTTTCGCATTTGTAAGTTAGGATGTAATGCACTCGCTTTCCACCTTCGCACTGACTATTCGAATTAATGTGCGGATCTGAATTTAATTACCACTTGCGTTAACGGTGAAGGAAAACATCGTGAGGAAGCCCACACCCCTGAGAGGGCTCCATAAAATTCGCAATGGTGTATACAGGGTGAAATTGTAAACACTCGACAAACCGAAATGGGAGATTGTACTCATCACTATGAACAACTTTTAGTATGGCACCCAACCGGAAATCGTGAAAAAAAAAACCAAATGTTCCATACATTTTTGTTCGCATAACTCGTCAAAATGTAGGGAAAAGCAGTTTTTTTTCGCGATTTCCTGTTTGGTCCCGCAGTAAAAGTTGTTCATAGTGATGAGTACAATCTCCCATTTCGGTTTGACGAGTGTTTACAATTTCACCCGGTATAGTCCACCAAACCGAACTAGGCCAGCGTGGTGGACTAAGGCTTAAACCCTTCTTATTCTGAGAAGAGGCCAGTGCCCAATAGTGGGAGAATAATCGGCTGATTATGTTATGTATGTATTGTAAACTAATATACAAAAATTTCGTTTCATAAAACATGTGACGAAATTTTTGTACATTAGTTCACACCTTCGTAGTCTAATTGTAGCTTACGCAACACCAATATTCGAATGAAAATGTTGTCTAGCAACATCCAACACGTTTTTCGCTCGACACGTATGCAACCAAACGCGACAGATAAAATTTCCCGGAACACGTCCTAACAATTTACATGGACAAGTTTGCAAGACACGCGAAATTCGTCATAACACCCGATTCAAACGTCTGCGAGTATCCCGATTTCGGCGAAATATTCGAATTCGAAATTGGATCCCGAATTCATACCGTTTGAAAGTTAAAACGATTTATTTATTTGTATGAAAGGAGCTTAACATTTTGTGTTTCGAGAACACGAGGCAGAAACAAATTATGTTTTTGATTTTTAAACAGGATTCGTTTGAGAAGAATGCGAAATTGGATTTTTATTTATTAAACGCTTTTATTAAGCTTTGTCATTTGGTATGTATTGAATTGGTGTATCAGCAAAGTTAGAATAAGCACAAGCTTCAATTTTTAAAATAAAAAAAACCTATACATGGTTTTGATTTTCTTAACATATGTATTTAAACGTACCTACTTTTGCTTAACACCATAGAAAAATACAAGGTGTTGATCTATATCCGTGCCATATTTAAGGACGTGACTACACCACCGATACTGAAAACGAATCAATACCTACCAAAAAATACATTTTTATTTTAAATATTTGTATTTACAAACAAATTCCCATCGTGTGTCGCGCGTGACACAAAAAACACGCGTGCAAATCCACCAAAAAAAAAAAAAACAGAATTCGACGAGGCGAACGTGCCGCTGGTGACTAATTCTCGAAATCGTTCGGGGCACTTCGGGATTGATTTATTCTCAAACAATCGCTAATGTTGCTGACTTAAAATTTGGTAATAAAATAACCGTAGAATTGGATAAGTATTTTTAGATAATCAAGCACATTTTTAAACATTTGCCCTAGAAATAAAGCACGGTTACAGATCTTAGAGCAACGCGGTTGACGTCGTCGGGAGTGGCCATAACGTTCTCATTCAATACAAAAAAGTCTGTCGTTTTTTGCGCGGGGGGGGGGGGATCTCACACATTTGCGTTTCTACTCTGTAGCTATAACCTACCAAAGAATATCAAGGACTGTCAATCAATTTCTGTGTTCAAAACTCGATTGAAAAAACATATTTATGACACCATCTTTTAGAACCGTTCGATCTCTGTAATAAATAAGCATTGTAATAGCTAGTAATTATATTAGTTATAAATTAGTAACTTAAGCTCATTGTAAGTGAACCGTGTTCTTTATGAGTAATAAAATTCATTAAACCTAGCTACGACATTCACACATTAAAAATATAACAAAATTAGGCCCCATTTGACAGTTCGTGTCAAATGGGGCCTAAGCGAGCTGACAGAGGGGAAATTTTCCGCATGGCCACTCCCGACTATGTCGACCGCATTACTCTAAGTTACAGATCAACACCTTGTATAGTTCTCTATCGAATTAGAACAATATCGACATCTATTAAATTATATTTTAAATATTTTTGTCTGATCCTGTTACTACATTATAGCAACAATTTAATTTATCTTGGAATAATCTATAAGTACTCCATTTAATATAGCAGTAGACAAAAGCGGCCCATCAAGGCACGTATATCTTTTGAACAGTTTCTTCAAGTAGAGTTAGCTCATCTTGATACAAGCACAATACTGAGTCGAATCCTTCCTGAAAGTTTGCTCATTTCTATACATTTCCTTGATAAAACGGGTATTATGTGTCTACTCAATAAAGAATAGGGAATGAAGGGCTCGTGCGTAATTAACTACCGCGCGGATCATACAATTTGCGAAGTTAAGCTTTGCTTGCCGCGGTCAGTCCTTGGATAGGTGACCGTGAGTTCAACGAGATACCTTCGTGTCTCGGAGAGCAAGTTAAACTGTCGGTCCCGGGTGTCATACGAATACCTATGACAGTCATTATGGGTACTCAGAAGCTTGAAGGTCTGACAACCGGTCTAACCTTAGAGCGGGAGCACACGATGCGTTGCGGCGCCGCACCGCAAAGATTTCACCGTATCAGCGGGCACACGAGCGGTGCGGCGCCGCAACGTTGTTATGACGCAGCGGCACCGCAGCAAAAAAATCGAAACGAGCGAGCGGGTGTACTTCGTTGTGACGCATAAACAACTGAGCGGTGCCGCTCCGACGCACTATGGAAAATATAGGTGCTTTGCTGATTAAAAATCTGTAACTTTTTTATTTTCAGTCATAGTAACTTCAAATTTTGCACACATATAGAACATAGTATAAGAATTTTACTAATAGTACTTTTAATATGAACTAGTGGTAGGTCGTGGTTTTACTCGCTCTTTATTTTAAGAATCCGTAAAAACTTTATTCAAATGAATGAGTTTGACTTCAATATGATATTTTAATTCTTTTTAAATTTCAGGACAACTAAATAATACAGAGTAAATTAAAAATAAAATATATTTTGACACATTTTACAATATTTTTATTTAAATTTTTATTACTAAGTAAATTTTTTTTTTATTATTTTAATATTTACACTTAGCTTTAGATAGTGAACTGCAGTAATAATTTCTTCTGGATGGCACAAACAATAAATTCAATATTTTCAGATGGAACATGACGATTTTCACGTAAAAACGTAGACAGAGCGGGCACAGTCTTATCGTTTTCAATATAGAAAAGTATTATTTCACACCTCGAGCAACTGAATTAGTTCATTGTTATAGTTGTACTAATTGCGGATTGCAAATAATTAATATAATGAAACATTTTTTGTGCTTCACTTTCTAAAGGAAAAACAAATGAGTTTAGTGTGCATCATGTACCGACTTTTATCATAGATTTCTTTATTCTCACATAGAGCGTGTGCAAAACCATATTTACGCCGATAATGTATATTAAAATCACAGATATTTGACCAAAGATAAAAAAAAAACTTTTATCTATCAATTTGCCACAATTATGCATTTTGGCACCTCTGCCACATATTACTTCATAACTTCTGAACGCGCAAAAATGCGCAGCTGATTCTTTACCAAAATATTATTAGGTATCCAATGAACGTAGTAATACCAAATTCAGAATGTAGGCAAGTGTAGCTAACAGTCAAAAGTCTCGACGAAATTTAAGAATTTAATTTTTTCCCATATTTGACGAAAATATTTATAGCAAAAATATTACTTCACATAATTAAATAAAAACTACTGTTTTTAAATCTATAATAAACAACCTTTCGAATGGTATGTAACACTATATGAGGTTCTTTAAAGAAACAACCAAAATTCGACTCTGTAAGTCCATGATTTTTAAGGTATATTTAACAGAAATTTCTAAGTGTCGGAAATTAACGTTTTTACGCAATATTTTACGTGACAAGTTATTGAAAAACAATTAAAATATGAAAGAATGACTCCTTATCTAAAAAATAAGACCAAGATTATGTCTAATTTGCATCATTCAGAAAAAGTATTTTTGATCAGCAAAGCACCTATATTTTCCATAGTGCGACGTCGCAACGCATTCCCCCCTCCCCGCCTGGTCTCGGTGGTTGCAAGTCCGGTGCGGCGCCGGAGCGCATCGTGTGACATGCCACAGATATTTCTATGTAAGACGACGCAGCGACACCGCTCCGGCGTCGCACCGCCGCCGCAACGCATCGTGTGCCCCCGCTCTTAAGATATCGTCTTTGCCCCAGTAATTGGATTTCGGAGGTGTGAAGACAGTCGCTCCGTGATACTGGTATTCAGCCGCATCTACTTAAACTGGAAGCTGACCTCAACATAGTAGGGAAAAGACTAGGAGGTCTAATAAATATAAAATTACTTTAAAAATAAAAGAAAAACCGAGTTTAAAAAAAAACTAAAAAATTAGTAAATAATTACCATATTATAAAATTAACAGTTTCAGACATCTCGGTGCCTTTAATTTGGTTCAGCGTTGATTAGCACCGACTTCTGAAACTGTTAATTTTATAATTGTGGGAATTATTTACTTACTAATTTTTTAGTTTTTTTTGAAGTCTGCTTTTGCTTTTATTTTTAAAGTAATTTTATTTTTCTATTTTAAGTGGCATAAACAGTACATAAACATGCAATTACAGCAATCGCGGGTAATTTGCTGTTATCTATTGAAGAGTTCCTTTGACAATCTTCGAGGGTCGTCATCAGATCTTCACCATATCTAAATGGGACCATCTCGGGAGAACATTCTTTCAAACAAAAAATCGCTTCAAGTATGCGTATAAAATTTGAAGAGTTTCCTCGATTTCTCCAGGATCCCAACATCAAATCCTGACCTGATGACCATAGGACCACCTGGGAAGTATACCCTTTCAATCAAAAGAAGAATTTTCCAAATCGGTCCAGGCGTCTTTGAGTAATCGGGAAACATACATAAAAAAGATTCCGACGAATTAATAACCTCCTCCGTTTTTTGACGTCGGTAAAAAATATAGCAAGCCACAAATCACGCATTACAAGATGATACAAAATCTTTTCGAGTATCAAAGCAAGTACACAAGATTATAGCTCCCGTACATTAATATCTACCTTTTACCAGTACAAATTAATCCTATACGTACATTAACAAACAGAGAGGAAAGCTTGCTATGTTGATTTCAATCCAATGATTACTGTTAATCAATATGACATGTTCAAAGCGAATGCATGAGTTACAGTTGCGTGGACATGAATAGGCATTTGCACGTTATACTTTAACGTAGAATATTGAACAAGGCTGGCCATACAAAGCTAGTCAGACTACGACGAACTAAGCTCAGTCTTTGAGCTTAGTTTGATCCTCTGAGCTTAGGTTGTTCTTTTTTGATTTAGCTTCGTTCAGCTCAAGACAGACATGCTTATGCATATAAAGGCTTCTTTTAAGAACAAAGTCTGACTATACGACAGACTAAGCCCTTTTTCTCATCGCAATAATTAGAATTTTCTGACTTACCGCTCGTTTGACTTGCAAGGAAGATGCTTTTTCTTGTTAATAACTAGAAAATAGGACAAGACAAGTCTAAAGCTGGCTTAGCCATTTCTAGGTAAGCTACGTTCCTTTTAACTCAAAACAGCTCTGTACCTGAGAACAACTATAAAGTAATTGAAAAAACTCGCGCACCTAGGGTTCCGTACCTCGAAAAGTTAAATTTTCATTTATTTAGAACAGCACAACTAAGTTTATTTGTAAAGATTTTGCTGATTTCCAAAAAACTATGCTTATTTGAACAGACATTGTTTTATTCTTCCGGTAATATTTACATAAACTACTATTAACTCAATTAATATCACATTTTTCGCTTTGCAAACTTCGGAGATAAGGGGGGGGGATGGTACTTTTAACAGACATTTTTCACATCATAAGTTAAAAAGTTTGCGGCATAAATGAAAATAAATATATATTTTATAATGTGCAAATGAAGTTCTTTCATATGATATCAGACTTGACCTAGAACCCCATTTTAAAATTTAAATTTTTCCCCCCCTTTCGTTGCTATTGCAATGAAAGAAAAAACAATTCTTTCTCTTGCAATGTAGATGGACAAGCATTATTTCAAACTGTACCAAATTGATGGATTGAAGAATGATGTGATAAGACAAAGTTGCGGTTTAAAAGATGATGTAGTGACAAAAATTGAAAGGAGTATACTTCGGTGGTTTGGACATGTTGAAAGATTGAGTGAACGGCGATTAACAAAAGGAATTTATAAGGCGAATATCAGTGAAAACGCCAGTAGAGGACGCCCTAGAAGAACATACATTAATGTTATTGGTGATGTTCTTCAAAAAGGACAAGTGTGTAGTACTTTCAACCGGCGTGCGTGTATGACAAGATGTATGAACGTGGACGAAGCGAAAGGAGTATGTAAGGATCGTAGCATGTGGCGTTCTACAGTTTCTGCCTACCCCCATGGGAAAAAGGCGTGAGTTTATGTATGTTATGTATGTACATTCGAGTTCATTAATATATTAGCCCTTCCAGGCTTCAAAAATATATGAACGTTAAAAAAGTTCATAATATTGTGACAACTCTAAGCATCATTAAATTGTGGTCAAGATTTAGATTCACTAATAAGTGACTGCTGCTAACATGTAGGTATAAGATATACATGTTATGTTACAGAGAAAAAGCAGTCATATATTAATGAATCTAAATCTTGACCACAATTTAATGATGCTTAGAGTTGTTACAATATTATGAACTTTTTTAACGTTCATATATTTTTGAAGCCTGGTAGGGCCAATATACTCGACTGTACCAAATTTCAAGTCGATAGCATTATTAGTTCCTGAAATAAGCAGCTGTGACAGACAGCCGGACGGACGAAGTCGCACCATAAGGGTTCCTTTTTACCATTTTGGTACGAAACCCTAATAATTACTTCACTTTACACGCTTCATGCCTTTAATATCCGAAGGGGAAGGCAGAGGTGTACTCCTACACATACAGTCGAGTTCATTAATATATTGGCCCTTCCATGCTTCAAAAATATATGAACGTTAAAAAAGTTCATAATATTGTGACAACTCTAAGCATCATTAAATTGTGGTCAAGATTTAGATTCATTAATATGTGAGTGCTTTTTCTCTGTAACATAACATATATATCATAAACCTACATGTTAGTAGCAGTCACATATTAATGAATCTTAATCTTGACCACAATTTAATGATGCTTAGAGTTGTCACAATATTATGAACTTTTTTAACGTTCATATATTTTTGAAGCATGGAAGGGCCAATATATTAATGAACTCGACTGTACATTGCAGTAAAGTACTAAAGTTAATTTAATCCTACACACATCCTACTAAGAATTTTCATTTAGATTGTATGAATTGTACTATTTATAAGTCGAAAGGTCGAGATAATCAATCTGATACGGAAAATAAAGACAGAAAAGAGAGAAATAAATAACCTTAATCGACAGGTTGTCCATCCAATCAATCTCGAAACTGATCCTTTAAATGTTTTAGCTCAATCAACTGAAATTGAAAAGATTTATCGACTATTTAACTGAATTTGAAAAGGGGGCTCTCAGTTCGATAAATAATTGAGGACCTCCTTCTAGTTCAATGATAGATACTGTAGTGTTTATCATTAAGCTAGAAAAAGAGGAGTCTGGAATGGTGATATTCAATGAACAGTCCACTGAGACATTATTTATTTTATTTGTTTATCCTTTTCAGAATCTGATTTTCACTTGCTTTAACGGTTAAGGAAAACATCGTGAGGAAATCTGCACCAATGTGCAGACTCCAAAAAAAAAGTTCTAAACAGTGTAGTCCGCCAAGCTTGATGGACATAGAGCGTGTCCACATCTCCACGTCACGACGTCGTCAACGTGGAACGGTGCGGTGACGTGACGTGCAAAGAACAATGATCACTCGGCTAACATGCTTGGACTAGTAAAATCTAACAAAACGTAACTTGATGAAACATAATGTCGTTTCATTCGCCTACATAAATATAAATAAGTACAGCCTTCAATATATTTTTAAAAGGTCGGAGAGACAAGATATTTTGCCACTTCCATTAACAGATTCAAAACGTGATGCAATTCCAAGTCCATTAAACGAATGCCAAGTCAACAAGAGTAGAAGATCAATCGGAGTCTGTAAGCAATGCAAAAATATAAAAAAAAGGGAAAATAATATAAAATCGCACAGAACACCAAAGAATATTGTAACAATAAGCGAGGAGAACACAGTCGTCGCCGAAACTACAACGACATGGTTACCATGGACACGGTCAGCGCAGAAAACCACAGATTAGTTAATAGTAGCTAGCTACAGAAAACCGTCAATTTATTTTTACTTGTCAAGAGTAGGGAGTGACGTAATCAATCGGTTTGACAGTATCGATTTTTAGATGTAAAATCATTAGTTTTTTATCTAATTCATGGCTTTATTAAAACAATTTACCACGAAGTAACATCAAATTCTATTAGTGGCTAAGCTTAGTATAATATTGATGTGAGTTTATACGGTTGACATTGCCTGGGATTTTATTTCGATTTATGAAATAAAATCACAATAGACTAGAAAAAGTATGGACTTCTCTAGTAACGTAAGTAATTACGGATGCGTTCGAAGTTAGATATTTTATACAGCGTTCTGATAAATAAAATAGTATTTTTAAAATAAGATTATCTATATTTCCCCATCTTTTAAAAATAAACGAAGATATCCAATAAATACACTAACAATGCACTAATATATTGGTGACAGTTTCATCTCGGGAACAATTTCTAGTCCAAAGTGACCATTGTTCTTTACGTTACCGTATTGTAAAAATGCACGTCAGGATCATTGTTAGATTTATCGCTGACCATGTAGATCCTGAATTTTAATAAGAGAAACAGTAAGGTATGGCTTTAAAGCATCGGAGCACATAGACGGCGACTAACTCGCGGGCGTGGAAAGCGCGGGCGGAGCGCATATACGTGTGCGGAACGTGTTACGATACGGTTACGTAAATTTGCACGTTACGTCAACGCACCGTGCCACGTTACCGCACCGTTCCACGTTGACGACGTCGTGACGTGGAGATGTGGACACGCTCTAAGGACTAAACCCTTCTAATTCTAAGAGACCTGTGCCCAGCTTTGGGTCAGTAATGAGCTGATAGTTTCATTATATTTATTCACTTTATGTACACACAGAAACACTTTTAAAAAGATGAGAGATATAAATGTAAAATACAAAGAAACGGCTTGTCTCTTAAAGAAATGAAATGAAAAATAAGTTTTTAGGTGTATATGCATGTTTACAACGTTATTTTTAGTATATACAAAAACCCAGACACCCCAACAAGATTTTCATCAGAACTGCCTGAATGTGTTTTTTTTTAAATAAATCTCCAAGTTTCACCGTAGTTTCTGTCGCGTTAGGTTCCCTAATAAAGTGTGAAATGCGTGGATGTGCTATGCAGGGGTTGTCCAATACGGGAAAACTGATCGAGCGGACCATCTCAAGCCTCAAGGTGTCTATTCCCGTCAACTGTTATGGGTAGAAACCTACTGAAACAAAATTGAAATTTAAGAAAAAAAAAACTGTTGTAAAAAATATGTCAATCGATTCTCCTAGTGATTCTGAACAAACTAGTTTCAGGTTTAGTATATACTAAAACTAAGCTTGTATATACCTATATCTGCACGGGATACCCGTGCAGATATAGGTATATGCAAGCTTAGTTTCAATTATCAATTTTTCATCGAACTTTTAATTTCTTATTTGATAGATTATTTTCACGATGTACAACTTTACTAATGTCCTAAGAATATAATTATTTCTAAACAGTCATTTAATAGATAGAATTTATTTATATTTTTAAAAACAAGTACCTATTTTCCTTCACCCTACAATCCTATTTCAACTTCCCCACTAACTTTCCACAATGTTCGATCTTTAATTGTTTTAACACGCCACATAATCGTAACACCAACTTGTTAACCTTGTTTTGTTTCCCCAGGCTAATTACTTACACACATGGGACACTTGTAATCAGATTGCCTCGGATTACGCGTGAATTATGAAGAGAACAGGGGCCAATTAAGCTTGTACGACTTACGGCGCTTACGGCCTTTTTCCTCTCATGCGAAGAGTTTAATGAAGCGGGCCTTTCGTTTCCGGCACCGAGACGGGTCTATGACGGTTATGAATATTAAATTGCAATTGTAAAATCGTGTTTTAATATTTATTTGTTTTTTTTCTCATGATTTTTTTCCAGTTCGAATAACGCATGTGTGTATGGGAATCGATAAAAGATGGTGAAAAATTATATAACGCACAAGTTTACGCATAGCTTGCGGTCGTAAGCGCGACTGCTGAGCGTGAGGCCCTGGGTTCGATCCCCAGGTCGGGCAAAGTGATACTGGGTTTTTTTATGTGGAATTTCTCAGGAGCAGCCTGGATTCGTGCTCAGTTGATGGCAATCGTCCCCTCGACACCCTATTACATGGGATTTAAACATTACGGTGAAATTACGGTGTACTATTATACCTCTGCCCAACCCTTCGGGGAATTAGGCGTGATGTTATGTTTATAGACCAACATTAAAATTAGGCCGTTTCTCACTCAGCAGGTGCCGTATTTCAAATGCCACAAGTCATTATCGTTATGTTAGCGCCACACTATCACGCAAACATTTGCGGCGTTTTATCGCGACAACGAGAATATTCGTCGTATCCCGCCAATGTCCGCCCCAACATAATTTTTTTTTTGGTGGTAACGGGCCGGTATTAATTCAATTCAATTCGTTTACTCATTCAGATAACAAAGATCGAGTAACAACAGTCTTAACCTATGTTAGTACTTAACTAACAACACAGACAATGTACAAGTGACCTCACCAACGGGCTGTCATGTCTCCCGGCTATAGCTATATATTAGTGAAAGTACGTACAGGTATAACCTGCTGCCTATCACCTCTACCTTAACCGCTAGCGACCCGATCGACGATCCGAATCGTCAGTGCCATTGTTTATCTATTGTGTCTATAATTACAGTACTCGATAAGTTAATAAATATCTACAAGATTGTATTGTAACCAAAGCCGGGTGCACTCCTGCTACTGTTTGGGGACATAAAAAAATCATTGGAAAGTGTAAGATGCAGAAAAGACGAGCGTAACTTACAACGCGAAAAGTGAGCCGCGTAATTTCGGTTACGTTCATTCCGACTACGCAAATCCGTCCTTTAAAATCCTTCAATTAAATTACGCGACTCATTTTGCGCGGCGTCAATAACACTCCTGGCCTTAGCCTTAAAAAACAAAAACTATACCGTCATTACTTTTAACAAAGTTCTACTATACACCCTCACACATGACTGCACGATATTGACGTTAAGACCATACTATCAAATTCACCGAGACGCGTACATGCGAATGTAGTGTGAAACCGTATTTACGCCGTTTTATAGCGTAAAGAAACAAAACATTGCATGTCTGTGGGGCCGTGTAAGTGCGTATACACGTAGAAAGCGGGTTGCCGGCGCCGATCTGCCAGCGCTTGTCGGTGCTGGTCCGCGCAGTTAGGGCCCTCGCCCACGGGCGACTTTTTGTAGCGATGCAGTCGCGATGCTCTCGCGCGTAGCATCGATACAGACGCGAAGCAGTCGCTAGCTGTGTGCCCGCGCCCACGGGACCAGATTCAGTCGCGATGCAAACGCGATTCGGTCGCGGTCGGTCTTTGGTGCTGCTTTTACGTAAGCAGCCGAAGCGTAGGCAATAGTGACGTTCAAATCCGCTATAAACTGTAGACGTGTTATAAACTATAAAATATATTCATATAGTCTGTTATTTTATACGCTATCATTATAACGCGGTGTTACAAAACTCAGGCGCAGTCTGAACGCGGAGACGGTATAATTTTATTTAACAACACGCTAAACGGACTTGGTGATGCGCGGTAAATGTTATCTCGCAACGCGCTGTACACTAAAGAATATAATAATACTTCATTCCCTTACGCGCTGTTGCTAATCGCTAAGCTATCTTGCTATCTCGTTCTGGCCCCGCTGTGCGCGTTTAGACTTTTATTCGTTGAGTAGGTTGAGGCGTTATAACATAGCGCGAAGTCAGAGCCGCTATAGCAAACGCTATACGCTATGTACACATTGTCTGTTATATTTTGGCGCTATACGTTTTATTAACCACCACTAGTAGGTAACGGAAGCAGCGTCAATATTGGATGCATCCATTTAATACCCAGAGATTACTTTGTGGACATCATGTAACAACATTCAAACAACTCAAAAATTATGATTCCCAATCACGCGCCGCGCCACACTCCCTCCCCCCTCCGTTCTCTCTACCGATGTCGTCCGACGCGGTCGCGCGTTTGTATCGATACAATCGCGATGCAGTAGCGCGTTAGTAGCGCGACGCGTTTGCGCGTTTGTATCGATACAATCGCGATGCAGTAGCGCGTTGCAAATGCGACTAACACGCGTTAGAAGTGATGCTGTCGCGCGTTTGCTAAACGCGTGACTGCATCGCTACAAAAAGTCGCCGTGGGCGAGGGGCCTTAGTCGGCGCAGGTAGTCTCTATACTTTGTGGCGTACCAGCACCGACAAGTTCCGAACATCGCCGATCAGTTCCGACCTGCTCTGATCGGCGCTGGTAGGCCGTCATTTGTTGCTGTATTTGCGCGAATTTGTATTTGGAACAAAGCGTATTTTTGTTAAAAAATGGTAGCCCCTGCTTCTACCCGCTTCCTTTATGTAGCGGTTACCTGCACGGACCAGTACCGATAAGCGCTGGTAGGTCGGCGCTGGTTACCTGTTTCCTTTATTTATAGGTACGCCCTAAAACATTACATATAAAATTCGCCATAAATCACTTAAAGGTAAGTGTATCATTTTGCCGATCCGATCATCGTATCCATATTGCCGACGTGTATAATGATCATAATATAATGTGGATCCACCTTAAGGCGGCTCTAGATGTCGAATAATTTCGTCATCAAACCGAAACTTTGATAAGTACTGTTGTTCCACCTTATAAAGCTAATTCTACAAGATCAATTCTGAAAATTGATCTTCGAAATTGAATAAAATGGGGGTTAAATTGTGGCCGAACAGCAATTTGGTTGATGGTCAAAAACTTATTAAAACACTTATTACACACAATACATTTTTCATTTTTCCGACTAATGGTATTGACGGTAAAAATACAACAATAAGTCGAAATGTTATGAATCCAGAGCATCAATAAGTAAAATTACAACAGTCACTTAGAATACCTTCCGTAGACGCCTACGAGCTCGCTACGCAGCTACGCTGTCCGTAGCACATCTACGAAGTATAGCTACGTAGGCAAGTCGACACAATGATCACTAATGGCTCTTTCCACAATACATAAACAGTAACAGCAGCTTTCAAAGTTTACGAGTGGCTATAAACTATATTCAGGCCGTTGATTTATTGCTACTCCCTAGCCAATAGTACTTATGTCTCCTTTTCTCTCACAATACGCCCAAGAGATTTTATCTGGACTAGACTCCAACTTGAATTTCAATAGGTACGTCGATGTCTGACGGGAAGGTTCGCATAAATTACTCAACAGGTAGGTTCGAACGGTTTCGTGAATTGGATGAAGGTTGTATATCAAATCACTGGATGAAATTGTCTTTGCGTTTGACTGTAATAAACGTGACACGTAAGCAAACACACACAAAGACGCACTCATTAAATTGTACATGTATGTAATTGTACATGTATGTGTGCGTAACATATAAAACCTCTGTAACACGTATGTCATTTTATGATTGACGTTTTGAAATATGAGGTCATTATATTTTGAGTGCGTGATTTAAATGAGAGCAACATTGCACTGTTTTACAATCGGTTATTATGTGTACAGGGGCCTAATTCTCCTAAAATAAATCTTGATAAATCACAACCGAACCAAGGCCGAACCGTTCATTCAGACAGTTTTCAATTTCAAAAGCTATCAAATTGTTTGACACAAAAAACAAAATCAATCATTTTGAAAGTTTTCGAAAACAAAAACTGACTGACGGTTGTGGTTCGATTGCATTTGGCAACAATTTATTTTAGGAGAATTGGGCCCCTGTAAACAACAAAACTGATGACTTAATTAAACTTTTAATTAAATCATCAGTGCATGTAGTAATGATTATTCGAAAATTGTATTAATACTAACATTTTATGTTGCCTATGCTGTACAGTATTGTATACAAAATAATATTAAATAAAACATATTAACATTCATAAATCACTTTTGAAACTTTGTACAATTATCATTTATTTTTGACTAGCGACCCGCCCCGGCTTCGGACGGGTGCAATGTATCATACATATAAACCTTCCTCTTGAATCACTCTGTCTACTAAAAAACCGCATTAAAATCCGTTGCGTAGTTTTAAATATCTAAGCATACATAGGGACAGACAGCAGTACCCCAAGTGTGAGTTTTTTTCGTTAATAGGAAGCGACTTAGTTTTATACTATGTAGTGATGTTGACTGTACGCACGAAAAGTGTTATAGTCTACAGGACGCATTCTTAGAACTATGTTTTTTGTAGAAAAATTTTAAGTAAAATAAATCATTAGTTTAGTTTGTAATTTAAATAAAGAAAGAGCTTTATCAATAAGAAAAAATGTACACGCTACTGTCACTCAATGTAAACATTTTGAAGGAATTGGTATGAAACAGAAACCATAATTATATTCGTCGACAAATAGATTTTTTTAATTTTTTTGTGACATAAAACAAAACAACAGGGGCCTAATTCTCCTAAAATAAATTGTTGTTAAACGCAATCGAACCATAATCGTCAGTCAGTTTTTGTTTTCGAAAACTTTCAAAATGATTGATTTTGTTTTTCGCGTCAAACAATTTGATAGCTTTTAAAATTGAGAACTGTCTGAATGAACGGTTCGGCTTTGGTTCGGTTGTGATTTATCAAGATTTATTTTAGGAGAATTAGGCCCCAGGTACATTTAATGAATTATCTGACTCCTGCGCTACTAATAACTGTCTTGCAGAAGCCAGTGTCGTCTCGTTTAACATGAACATAATAATAATTTTATTTTATGACAACTTTTATTTTTTAGGGTTCCGTACCCAAAAGGTAAAACGGTACCCTATTACTAAGACTCCGCTGTCCGTCCGTCTGTCCGTCTGTCACCAGGCTGTATCTCATGAGATACAAACGGACAGACGGTCGGACAGCAGAGTCTTAGCGGTTCATAACCGATAGTTAGACAGTTGAAATTTTCACAGATGATGTATTTCTGTTGCCGCTATAACAACAAATACTAAAAAACAGAATAAAATAAATATTTAAGGGGGCTCCCATACAACAAACGTGATTTTTTTGCCGCTTTTATAGATAATGGTACGGAACCCTTCGTGCGTGAATCCGACTCGCACTTGGCCGGTTTTTTTGTTTTTAATTTTTTTTTTTTTTAAATGTAAGGTTATTAAGGATGATGTTAATTTTGTATGTTAGTTCCTATCGATTAATTAAGATGCAGTAATAACGTACCCAAAACAAAAACATAGAATTAGGAATGCCTATGTCCAGTAGTTGCAAATGACGTAACATGACATAGCTATACAAAACCAATCTAATTCCAGCCAGTTCCTGTTGCACGATTGATCATATTGTGTAACATACCGTCAATCTATTGACGTGTAACATGACTGTATCTGTATGATCATGATGACGTCACTCACACAGCCATGTCTACGATGTGATGACAAGGTGATGTATGAGTGTGTATTATTCATTATTAGAACGTAGATTAGGTACTGTCACGTGCAAAAAGATATGACAACAAGCGAAAAAAAAGCAATTTTCTACATACTAATAAAGAAAAATATATCCTAATACACTACATGTAAACTAAAAGCTCGAGACTTGGCGAGGCACTGCCGTGCCCCCAGATAGGTCATCAAAATATTACAAACTAGCTTTTATAATACTTACATAGCTTACTTCATCGGCAAGACTGGTACAAAGAAAAAGAAATTCTCCAACAACTTTTATAGGTAACAAGCTTTTGCCCGCAGCTTCGCTTGCGTGAAATTTTGAACCCGTTAAGTGACGATTTTCCATACAAACTTTCATCCCCTATTTAACTCCCTTAGGGGTTGAATTTCGAAAAATCCTTCCTTATTCCTTGTCTAAATTATAAAGAGAACCTCTGTCCAAAATTTCAGCTTTCTAGGTTCAAGGGTTTGGGCTAGGCGTTGATGAGTCAGTCAGTCAGAACTTTTCTTTTTATTTATGTAGATAGATAGATTGAAAGATAGTTATAGTGGAATATTTTACAATTCAAATCTACAAACTGCCTCGATGGTCTAGTGGTCGCAAGCGCGACTGCTGAGCATGAAGTTCTGGGTTCGATCCCCAGGTCGGGCAAAGTGTTATTGGGTTTTTCGGTGTGTTATTAATTCTCAGTAGCAGCCCAGAGTCTGGATTTGCGCCCGGTTGATGACAATAAGCTCGCCCCCTATTACTGGGACTTAAACATAACGGTGAAATGAAGGTGTACTAATATACAGTTCTGCCCAACCCTTCGGGGCAAATAGGCGAGATATTGTTACGTTGAAAGCATACTTATAGTGGAATATTTTACAATTTAACAATATTATTTTGCAAAAGACTGTACCTCCTACATCCATAATAATGTAGGTACACATTTTGACAGATTGTAATGCATTTGATTCTTGATAGCAAACTACGTTGTTCCATCATTCTGCCAAGCATAGTAACGTAATTAAATCTCTCATATGGCGGAATAATACGTTGAATTATGCGGTTGGTTTACATAACAATGTATTTGTTACTGTAAAAGCACGAACTACGGTAAATCCTAAGATTTTCCAGTAAAACCTAAGATTTACCAAGTCTTGATGGTTAAAGGCCGAACTATTCTGTAATAATCGTTAATTTCGGACTTTTACTAGTTTTTACTCCGTAATTTTTATCAGTAAAATAAACCAAAATAAATTATTTTTCATTCAGAAATGTTTTTAAGTTACGTTATTACCTGCGTTAAGTTTCTTTATTTCTCAAAAAAATACATTCGTTTACATGAGAAACGTCAGAAACAAAAGTAGCACATTACAAAAAACCTTAAATAAGTAAAAAAGAAGAGTTTTGCACCTACATATTGCTGTGTCAGCGTTGTAGTAACATTTATTAACCAAAGACCGAAACCGTAGTCATCCGAAACCTCACATCCGAACAACCGAATCGGTATCACAATGAGTATTCAAAATTACTCATATCAAATCCGTATCCTGGCCTCAAATCCTATAACCGTAATAACCAAACACAGGTACACACATGAAACTGAATTCAGTTAGCCGGTACAAACGGAAATGAGAGCGTAATCACTACCGAAATTAGCAACAAGAATCCTCTAGTGTTCCAGTAATAGAACTACCAGACATCTGGTTGCCGGATATAGGTACTTTACACCTTTTGACAACTATCCCAACTGTTTAAACTTTTGTTTGACTAATAAATCATCATCTGCCTAGCCTTTTTCCAACTATGTTGGGGTCGGCTTCCAGTCGAACCGGATGCAGCTGAATATCAGTATTTTACATGGAGCGACTGCCTATCAGACCTCCACAACCCAGTAACTGGGTAATACGATACTCTTAGTAAGACTGGTTGTCAGACTTTCTGGCTTCTGACCAACAGTAACGACTGTCAAAGATCTACAAATGACAGCCGGGACCAACGGCTTTACGTGCTTTCCGAGGCACGGCGAGGTTTGTTTGACTAATAAATAAACATATTAATGATTAATTACGGTTTACTCACGTGCATTTTTGGGATTACCCGACTAGTTTCGGACCCAAGCGGAGCCCTTAATCATGAGCTGAACACGCGGCGAGGTCGCGAGTCAAACTAATAAATATGAATGTGTCTCGCGAAAATACAAAAATAATAAACATAACCAGCAGGTATTAATTTTATTGGGCATTTTCTGTTGGTGAGGATCGACTCTTTATTACATCAAAATAATGTTCAATAGCTATTTAGAAAAGTACAATTTCAGAAAAAGTGTTGGTTCTGGAAACTGCATCCGTTAATTAATGATTAAGTCACTGGTAACAGCTATGGTAAGTATACGGTATATTTTAATATTTTCGAAACAAATATTATGTTAAGGTAAACTTTTGAGATTACTTTATTGCCCTGCTAGGAAAGAACCAACTCCTAGAGCTGTCAAATAAAGAGGGACCTACCAAATCTAAGAAATACCTTTTGACGTTTGACATTCGACCACTGGTGTCTGTACGGACGGAAGCTCCCCGAACAATCCGATTGGCTAGTAGCCAAATTTGGCGGCCAATCACGGCACCGAAGACATACATCTATATATATAAAAGAAAGTCGTGTTAGTTACTTCACTTATAACTCAAGAACGGCTGAACCGATTTAGCTGAAAATTGGCAGGGAGGTAGTTTAGAGCCAGGAGAAGGACATAGGATACTTTTTATCCCGTTCGACATCATGTAGGTAGGTAGTAGGTAGGTAGTAGGTAGGTAGTAGGTAGGTAGTAGGTAGGTAGTAGGTAGGTAGTAGGTAGGTAGTAGGTAGGTAGTAGGTAGGTAGTAGGTAGGTAGTAGGTAGGTAGTAGGTAGGTAGTAGGTAGGTAGTAGGTAGGTAGTAGGTAGGTAGTAGGTAGGTAGTAGGTAGGTAGTAGGTAGGTAGTAGGTAGGTAGTAGGTAGGTAGTAGGTAGGTAGTAGGTAGGTAGTAGGTAGGTAGTAGGTAGGTAGTAGGTAGGTAGTAGGTAGGTAGTAGGTAGTTAGTAGGTAGGTAGTAGGTAGGTAGTAGGTAGGTAGTAGGTAGGTAGTAGGTAGGTAGTAGGTAGGTAGTAGGTAGGTAGTAGGTAGGTAGTAGGTAGGTAGTAGGTAGGTAGTAGGTAGGTAGTAGGTAGGTAGTAGGTAGGTAGTAGGTAGGTAGTAGGTAGGTAGTAGGTAGGTAGTAGGTAGGTAGTAGGTAGGTAGTAGGTAGGTAGTAGGTAGGTAGTAGGTAGGTAGTAGGTAGGTAGTAGGTAGGTAGTAGGTAGGTAGTAGGTAGGTAGTAGGTAGGTAGTAGGTAGGTAGTAGGTAGGTAGTAGGTAGGTAGTAGGTAGGTAGTAGGTAGGTAGTAGGTAGGTAGTAGGTAGGTAGTAGGTAGGTAGTAGGTAGGTAGTAGGTAGGTAGTAGGTAGGTAGTAGGTAGGTAGTAGGTAGGTAGTAGGTAGGTAGTAGGTAGGTAGTAGGTAGGTAGTAGGTAGGTAGTAGGTAGGTAGTAGGTAGGTAGTAGGTAGGTAGTAGGTAGGTAGTAAGTAGGAAAAAGTGCATTGCAACGCATGCGGGTACAGCTAGTAGTTCAATAAATTTGAAAATCTGACAGCTGTCAAATGGTGTTTCATAGATTTGTTGCACTTTAAGAGCCCAAATAAACGTCCGATACTTGCCTCCGATAGTCGGTTCCGATAGTCTGATCAGACTATCTGAAGGCCTCCGCGTCATACATTTGTTTGAACATGAATTACACGTACGATCAGACTATCGGATCGGATGTCAGAATCGTAAGCATCGCGTCCGGGCGTCGACGTCGTCCAGAAAAAATCGGACACGAGAATCGTACGTGTATTTCATGAATCCGATCAGATAGTCGAATCCGGCTCCTGGAAGCAAGTATCGGACGTGTATTTTGACCCTATGTAGTTATTAATGTATAAAAAGTACCTCCAAAATTAATGATATAATGACTTATAATAATGATTTATTTTCTCACCACATTATAGGTACATTAAAGAGGTATCAAAGCAAAAATACAAAACAGCAATAATTATACTGTGGGAGACTGGTGGCTGGGGACTGGAAACTAGACGTGAGGTCTGTAATTCAGGAATTAAAGTTCTATAGTACCGGTGGTTAATACGAGGGTTCTTTGAAGCCCTCGCTCTAGTAATCTTAGATGTAACTCACCTGTTGTGCGTGTGGTGGAGCGGCGTGAGGCGCGGCCGGTCGCCGTCGTCAACTTAGCGTCATGTCGGCGGCGGCCGGTAACACCGAGCCTGCGCCCGCGCACCGCGACACAACACTCCCACTACACTACACTTGTGAACTTGTGCACATTTTTATTCACAGAAACAGGCACTTGCATTTATTTTTCACTGCACTTTGTACCTGAAAAGAAGATGAAATTTTAGTTAGATTTGTAGAATTTTTAGGATGGATTATTCGTTTTTCGTAGAATAGCTCGGAGTTGCTTTGCCGAATACGCTGCGAAGCGGTGAAGGGCGGGCATTTTTGAGGGCTGTCTATAAGTAATAACATAAAAAAATACGTTCAGAGAACAAAATAATTATTGTCAATTTTGAATAAATGAGTTTTGAAGTTTGAATATGTTCGTCATTGTTCGTGTTCGACGATTATGTTGGCCAACATAATCGTCAAACACGAACAGCTGCTGTGCTATATAGCACGACAGCTAAACTTCGCCTAGCCATTTCCCAACTAGTTGGGGTCAGCTTTAAACCAGATGTGACTGAATATTCGTATTTTAAACGGAGCAACTGCCATCAGACCACCGCAACCCAATTACTAGACCATGCTATCCTAAGGTAAGACCGGTTGCCAGACTTTCGGGCTTCTCGCTACCCGTAAGGACTGTTAACTATTCGTATGACAAACCGTAACTAATCATAAATATGAATGTGTCTCACGAAAGTTATAAAAAAATATGTAGAATTCGTTGTGTCTATTTTTTATTTCAGCTTTAACACTTGAAAGCATATTTGTAGGGAGATTAGCCCAAAATCTTTATTTATTTGTGTCTCGTTTCAATCATAGATGTACAATAAATCCACGACTCTAAACCAGTTTACATTGAATTATATTAGAAACTAGCAGTGCCCGCGACTCCGTCGGCGTGGAAATCGGAAAACAACAATGTGTCGCAGCAACTAAATAATGTATATGTGCTCAATTTATTACAGTAATAGACAAAAGTGGCCCACAAGGGCTATTATCTTTTGAACCATTTCTTCAAGTAGAGTTTCAGCTCATCTTGATTGACCGTTAAAAACCTATTATTTCTACACATTTCCTTGCTAAAATGCAATATAATTGTATATTTATTGTGAATTAATATGTTACATGTTATTTACATATTTATTAGCTATCGATTGTTATAATTTCATTTCACTATACCTACATAATTACAGTTTCAGATAAAAAATAAACCGTTATCATTTATTAAATAAATCACGGCGATGACAGGCTTCTTAAAATAGAGACAAAAATTACAAAAAAAAAAAAAAAAAACAAAAAGCTAATTTGGAAACTGAGATTCGAACGCAGAACATGTAGGGCCACCAATCTCTCACTACAGCATTCTGCTACGCTGATTTCTGTCAAATTGTCTGAAATTAGACGATATTCTTTGGAAACATCTGCTCAATCCTCAATGTAAGTAGCGTGATAATACATATCTCATGTATTAAACTTATCGTGGATAATACCTATCCGACGTATTAAGCTTATTACGTCTCAGATGTGGAATCTGTGGAAATAATGTTCCGCTGCTCTGCTCCTATGAGGAATAGCGTGATGGTATATATAACAGCAAAAGCGCAGCTCTTTATGCAACACATCAGTGAAAGTCGCATCAAAATCCATCAACGAAATTTTACGTGATTATACATCGCAGTATGTGGAAATAATGTTCCACTGCTCGGCTCCTATGAACAATAGCATGATTGTATATGTACCAGTATAATTGTCGCTTTTTACGCAATACATCAACAGAAATTCCATCAAAATCCATCCACGAGATTTTAAGAGATGCCCGGACAGACAGACAGACAGACAAACAGACAATAATTTTAAAAAAAAAGTTTTCGTTTCTGTATCGATAGTATAGTACCCCCCACTCAAAATTTTGGAAAAATATTTAATGTACAGACAAAGTGCACTTTGAGTTTTATTACTAGTATAGATTAGGTTGATTCAAAAAAAGGTGTTATTTCTTTATTGTTACAGTTAACTATTGCAAAAATATCACGTTACAAAAGGATATGAAAATTGCTCTTTCAGAAATCATCGCGTCGAGCAAACAATATTTTTGTTCAATGTTGATGGGAACTCGTTACAAGCAGTTGGAAATACAAAAGTTACTGCAGTAATTAAAAGGCGACGTGTGACGAAATGTGTCAATTACTTCACGATAATTGAAACAGAACACACTCTGCTAAAGAGAAAATAAATAAAAAGAAAAATAAAAAAATTGCAGGACCTTTTATTTTCCGATACGTTTTAATTTTGCAGTGGCATCGAGTGTACTTTTTCAAGCAAATTCGCATGAGCGGTCCTGCAAAGCATGCAAATGTGGCCTCTGTTTATATTCATCGTTTAAAAACTCCATCTAACATATGTACCTACGAATATCTTACAATAATGAACCAAGAATCGAGACATTTGTTCTTCGGCGCACAAAACTTTATTACATTACACGTGTACACTGATGTAGAAACAAATGGACCAAGGACCAATTAAGGAACCAATTAAGGAACTTCTACTAGTACAGTTTAAGAAAAGCCTTAAAAACTGGCTACTAGACAAAGCATATTATACATAAGAATTATTCTGACATTATTTGTGACATTTTTTTTAATTGCATTTGTAATTGACATTAATTGATACATTTTTAATTTTTCACATGCCACTTTGTGGCAAAATAGAAGAACTATTGAAACCACCCAACACCATAATGTACTCTATTTTAAGTGGAATAAATTTCATTTCATTTCAAGGATCTAGTACAAAATTCACGAAACAGTGTCTTGAGTTTACATACACGACCAGACCGCGCGCCAATACCAACAAACTAATTTAAATCCTATGTAGCCATTACAACGCCTAATTTAGCTTACAACCATACGAATATTCGACTGCACCCATTGACGTAAATTAGTCTTCGTTTTCGCTTATAAATGTAACATTCGGCTCAGACATTTTTTAAAGCGCTAACCCGAGTTCCATGTTTTTCTTCGTCACGGCACGTGTACAATCAAATTAGATGATAATAAAAACAATAATTTGATCTACCTATGTCCCTATAAAAGTCTATTTACAGAAAAAACATAACTCACATTATGACAGTCATAAATGGTTCGTAAAGGTAAGACTACACGGGATGTTACTATAAACTGCGAACTCGAAATGGCCCACATCACGTGAGTGACTCATCAACTTTATTGACTACCTTTATGTTCTTAAAGCGAGATAACAATCGAGTTTGATGTCCGTAGTAGGCTTTCAGGGAAAATCGATAGATGCATAAAGCCGAAATGAAATGATTCGCTATGAATATGAGGTGGGGCTTTTACGTGGTTGGTTATTAGTGATTTTACGGCTTCATTTTCGGTATACACTTCGGTAAAATCCTATTGGTTGATGAATTTTTTTGTCTACTAGTTGTACTTAATGCGTTAAATATTCTAGGTTAGTTTGAATTTTGTTTGAATTAAATATTCTAGGTTGGTAAACAATCTGACTGCACACTTGATGGTAAGTGGTTACCGCTAGCGTTGAAAATGACATGTAAAATCATTGACTTAGAATAAGTATGGACAACGAGTGTAGTACAAAATTCACGATAAAAGTGTCCTGAATTGACATAATATAAACTTTCAAATACCAACAAGCTCATTTACGATGTACGAAATCCTATGTCGTTATCATAATGCCTAATTTTGCTTGCAACAATTTTTACCATACGAAAACATGACAGCACTGCTCAATTTTTCAAATTTCGAAACTTCATCTAATGTTAAACGAAAATTTGGAGAACATAGGAGTAATAGAGCAGCCTTAATTTTTAAAAGATTTTATTATTAGTTATATTTATTGCGATCGCTAAATAATGGGTGATTCATTTGGAGGTACTTTTTTCAAAACTGAAAAAAATTGTAAAAAAACAAATTTATTGGGTTATCTTTATTATCATACAAAAGAACCATTCTTGACATTTATTTTTTAAAGATTATTTCTTTCAAATGTTGTCCGTAACGTTTCGATGACGCGTCCGAGCATTTCGAGTCGTATTTGGCGAATAACGCGAGTAATGTTGGCGTCCAGTTGCTTAATCGTACGCGGCTTATCCATATAGACTTTGGACTTTATATAGCCCCAAAAGAAAAAGTCTAGGGGTGTGTGTATCACAAGATCTAGGCGGCCAACTGACTGGTCCGAAGCGCGAAATTAACTTTTCACCAAATTGTTCTTGCAATAGAGCCATGGTTTCACGTGCTGCGTGGCAAGTGGCGCCGTCCTGTTTGTACCAAATGTTCTGGAGATCACAAGCTTCAATTTCAGGAAAAAAATAGTCCGTTATATTGGCACGATAATTAAACGAAAATACGTCATCGAAAATTGAAACTACAGAATGGAGCATGTTATCCGCAGTTACGGACAACATTTGAAAGAAATAATCTTTAAAAATAAATGTCAAGAATGGTTCTTTTGTATGATAATAAAGATAACCTAATAAATTTGTTTTTTTATAAAAAAAACAGTTTTGAAAAAAGTACCTCCAAATGAATCACCCGTTATTTAATCCAACTGAAAGAGCATAGAACATTTCTTGCAAAATTACAACATCGTCATTTTCAAAAACGCGATTTCTCTTCCTTTGCTGAAGTATCACCCTCAGCATCATCATCATCTTCATCTAATTGATCTCGAGGAAAACTGAAATGAAATAAGAGGCATTTTTTTTTGAAAGAAACAATCTTTTGTCATGTGTATTTAAAAGAGTTCATGATAACTAAACAAACGAGCCCAAACGTCACGTGTCCACTATTTGCCATTAGGAAGTTCTAGAGCCCGTTTTACGGCTCTATCATCGGACCTACGTCATTATTTATCTAATGAAAAGTGCTTGACAAAATACATGAGCTGAAACTCGACGAGCCTACCATTTGTTCCTGTGCCTGCCTAATCTTCGGCTTCATCATCAAATTAGTTCAATGACATTTTAATGATCTAATATGCACATACAACCTGCAAAATTTCAGCTCGATCGGAAACTTGGTAGTGACCGAAAAACCAATACAATTTTGAAACGGAAGGACAACATACATATTTTCGTACATAATGTGTTTGCATACAATGCAAGTTTAAAAATAACTTGTTTAAATGAATAGAACAAAACAAATTGCAATTGGTTCAAAATCGCAATACAAAAAAACATCGCGTAAAAATAACGACTCTTTGGAATCTTTGTTCTAAATTCTGTCAAATATGTCAAGTTTCTTATGGTAATCCAACCAAATGAAGTTGACATAATTGGTCAAACAAAGGAAGGAAATTAAGATACTTTTTGTTTAGTTGGATTATTGTGTGTTTTGCTCTTGCAATTAATTCAATTTTAAGTAAAATACAATGTTCCTTAACAAAATAATACTTTAAAATTGTAAAACAATAATATACCTACTGAAAATATGATACACCATCAACTTTTTTCACTTTTTTGAGTAGTTTTTACACGATCTCACCACACAAAACGGCATTGTTGACATGTGACATTGAGGTGTAGCTGCTTGTTCACCCAAATGAAGAATGACGCGCGCAATTGTAGCTCTTTTCAAATTTATCGTGTTTTAACCGACTTTCGGTTCGGACATTTTTGAGCGATGACCCGAGGTCCATACTTATTCTAAGTCAATGTGTAAAATACATCTTTCAAACGCCCCGGTATTTTTCAATAAAATACAGAAACTTTCGTTGCGGATCTTCGGTTGAATCTTTCGCAAGTTTAAGTTGTTTACATGTATTTTACGGTGTATTTTTCGCATTTTAAGAAATGTGTAAAATAATTTGTCAAAGGTTCTTTGATACATACATTACTTTTCTAGGAAATGTATATATTTCCTAGGCATTGAATGCAATTCCTAAATGGGACTAGGAAATGTATACAAATTAACATTATACCGTAGAATTAGCGAATCGATGAAAAATAAAACAGAGATAAACTGATTTCAAGAGCGAGTGAAGCGTGCTCGGTTTTTTGGGGCACCCCGACACGGATAGGTTAGGTTCGAAGGACTAGATAAGTGTTAGTTAGGCTAGAGTGAGCGAGCAACGCATAACATAAACACAACAACATTTTGTGTATCTCCATTACCGTTCAATTAATATTAATAAACAAGATTTTTTCCCTTTGATTGTTAAATATCAAAAATATGCAGTATAAAACAAGTATTATACGTGTAAGATTGTATTTTTCAGACGAACGAGAAATTAGTTTTTTTCGAAAATTACATGTATTATACAAGAAAGATTGGGAAAGATACAAAGTTTCGAAAGAAACAAAATGTATCTTTCGCAATTTTCAACGCTAGATACCACTGTTTATGAACACCTACATCCCTAAGAGGATTGCTGATACGTTGCCAACCTTAAGAGGCCGTATACGAAATTTTGCCGATTTCGCTGGTTTATGTGATTTTACAGACGACGTTTTACAGTTAAAATAATGTATTTCAACAAGTTTGAATGCACAACATGAAATATCATTTCAATTATGATCTAATGAATGAGCCTACTTATGGCTTGCGTCGAGTATTATAAGTCGAGATTTAGGTTGTTTTAAAAGATTTTTTATTGCCAATTTTTTATAATATTTTGCATATTTTTTTTCTGAAAATTGATTGATATTGAACCTAAGTTTATTTTTTGTTGTTATAATTTATGAACGAGAGCTCTAAATAGCCAAAATTAAAATCAATTCTTTGCCCATTTTCTCTAAAAGGATGATGGGCACAAATGTATGGAGTCTGGTACTGGCTCCAATCGGAATGATTGATACACCGTTGGAAAGGTATTTTTGTGTAGATTATGAATATCCATGGCGCTAGTCCCGATTCGCTGTCCGATCGAAGTAATCCTGCTTGAAAGTTATTTATTTTTGCTACAAATCCTATTAAGTACACATACTTTTATGTCATTTTTCTCCATTTTGGCATGGTATTTCAATAATTATTATTAATATTTTTCATTATCTAGGTAAATAAAATAAGTTCGAAGAAAGTTTCATCATTTATTGTATGTAAGTATACAGGGGGTAAAAAGACCCGCATAGCCGAAATCTACGCACTCTGTACATCAAATTAAATTACATTGACCAAAAATAATTGCTGGGAAACGACTTTTATTTTTAGGCATAAAAAAACGCGTCCGATTTTTTTATTAGACAGATCACCCTTATATGAAAAATAACTCAACCGATTTTGTTGTGATTTTCATCCGTTAACTGAATTTTATTTAGCTCAAAATCTGTGCAAATATCATCAAAATCGGTCAAGCGGAACCGGCGATATGATTTTTTAAAATTCTATTTCGAACTGATATCCAGTATCTTCTGAAGACTATATTTCAAGACGGACAATTGATACGGGTTTGTTGCCATAGTAGTTTTTTGTACTCTTGAAAAGAGCTATCCAAGGATGGTAAACTCATTTTGATTGGACATGAGTACCAAAACGCCCATCCTCCTTTGACTATAGAAATATATTTTTACTATTTTTTTTTTATATGAAAGTGGTAAAAAGTGATTCACAACAATACATGCTAAATTTTTCATACCGTCTAGACGTCAAAACATTTCGTAAATATGTGAGAGGTTTAGAAACCTCTTACAACAAAAATTCACAAAACAGTCGTCGGTTTGTGGTCGATTCGATCGACGTTAAATAAAAAAAAAAGTAGCTTATTCATTAGATCATAACTGAAACGATATTTCAAGTTGTGCATTTAAAACTTATAGAAATATATTATTTTAACTATAAAACCACGTCTGTAAAATCACGTCTCTTAAAGACAAAGTTGTAAGTCTCATGTGGCTGTAACTATACCAGAGCCCCTAGCACGAGTTTTTGCTAAATCGTGTAGTTAACGTTATCGTTTCGTTTGCGACAAATTTTGTATGCCAATTTTACTAGCGCCACGTGTGCGTATTTGGAACTAAACACTCCATAGCACAAGTTTTTGACAACCGCTATCGTATCGAGTTCGAATAGTTACGGTTACGTAAATTGACGTAAATGCGCTAAATGTATGAGAATCGGTAGCACGAGTTTTCATTTTGACATTACGTTTCGAGTTTCGGTCGACACGAATACGGAAACCGTCTCACTGACTTTTTCTTAGTGAGAAAGCTAACCTACAAAAGTATTTACCACCATTTACCAGTGTTATTGTCTTAAAATGATAAATAATGGCACAAAGAGGAAGACACGACGGCTATTACTATGTTGCCTTCCGTTTAATTAGGCTAGGACAAGAAAAGAAGACGTGAATTGAGGTTGGTACAACTTATTTTATGTTTACAAACACAAGCAATAATTTCTTTTTGTAAACCATTTTTGTAACATATTGTATGTAACTCTTTCTTTTCTTCTTATTACAGCTTGATTGAACAACGGATTCGTGTTGGTAATATGACGGATCCATTAGACATTAATGAGAGGGAGTTTAAAAACAGATACAGGCTAAGCAAACAAGCTTTTAAATTCTTTTGCAACGAACTACGTTGCAAAAGTGGTCTCAAGTCGTCCCAAAGGATAACTTTGGAGCATAAGGTACTACCAAATTATATTTTATTAAAACTGCGATAGAATTATTGCAATATACTAATATATGTTTACAACTTTCAGGTGTTAAATGTGCTTTATTATTTTATGCCATGGGTTCATACCAACGCATAGTTGGTATGGGCAAGAACTTGTGGCAAACTACCGTCAGTAAAGATGTTTCTGAAGTTACTGAAGCCCACCACCCAGCAGTGGCTAACACTTTATTAAGTTTCCTACTTCAAGGGCAGATAGAGACTTAATAAAGCAAAGTGTGCACGACAGCATAATAAATGAATCAGGTACAAGCAGTAACACTAATAACTTAGCGGCCTACACTCAACCTCATTGTAAATAGAATAATGTTACTATCCAGTTTTTAGCTGATAAGAATGGGTCCTTTCGTTTAGGTTACCTAGGTTATAAGTATTTTTTATGTGTAATTTATATGGAAATAGTAGTTATTTAGGTGTTAATTACTTGATTCATAGTTAGATTACTTGTTAATTAGACTCCTTGACATGTATATAACAAGGCACAATGTAAATCACGATACATACCATGATAAGCAACAAAATATGTAGATAACAAAGTAAATATAGATTTAAATGTTAAGTTTCCTCCTCGCACTTTGGAGGTGATAACTTCGGCTCTGGGAAGGTTAAGATTGATATCATGGTATGCATCAGTTAAACTACGAACCATACTAACCCTCTGTGAAGACGGGATGAATGTAACCATAATAGTTTACAAGGTTACAGGGATTAAAAAAGGTAAACAAACCATGATAAAAATAGGAAATAATATTTTATTATTGTAAATGTGTTTTGGGGCATATACCTAATTAGCATAGTAGACCTTAGGCTAAGTGTAGATAAGCAATTTGAAGACAAAGGTATTGTCATTGCCACAATATTTAAATTATTTAATTTCAATATAGTAGGTAGGCTGCACTTGTAGTACATAATATGTAAATTGATTGAATTTTTCAGATTTTTTAGAAACTTTGGAATTCCAGGGTCTGTGGCTGCATAGATGGATCCCTTAACCACATATTCAGGCCAAAAAAGGAAGTGGAACATCTTTTTTATTGTCAAAAGCATTTTCATTCCCTGAATGTGCAAGTTGTAAGTTTATAAACTTTCAAATATTGTTGTTGACTACTATCCACAATAATTAAGATTTAAAATATATGTATATTTTCCAACAGGTTTGTGATAGTGATTGCAAAATCCTAAATGTCAATCCCAAAATATGGTGGAGCAACGCACAACACTTTTATTTGGGAAAATAGCCAGGTCAACACATACATGCAGCAATTGCAATAATATATAATAATAACAATGAGCAAGTGTGGTTATTAGGTGTGTAATATTTAATATTGTGTACATTTACTGAAATATTGTAATTTCACTGGAAACTAGATTAAATAAAGCTTATTTGTTACAGGTGATTCTGGGTACCTACAAAGACCTTGGATGATGACACCTATCCTGAATGCAATTGAAGGAAGCCCTGAAGCCAATTATACTTCTCTTGTTGTATGTTACACAACCTAGATCTTCAATTTGCAGTTCCTGACCCAGATGGATATGACCCAAATGATTTAGTGATGGAAACACCCAAAGCCTCTTCTTCTACACAGCAAGATGCCACCAGCATCTGATGACCTAATAAGATGTTGAGTGCTAAGGGCCTTACTTATTAGTAGGATAAGGATTTGATTTTTTTCTGTTGAATACAGATGTAAATCTATAAATAACAGAAAAAAATCAAATCCTCCAAAATCTCCTTGATAAGATAGTACTTAATATTGTTTTTTGAAAAATATTTAATGTACTGACAATGTAAATTATTGTTACTATATTTTTTACATTACACTAACCTACATTGTTTTTACATAGTTTTAAGCACTACATTGTAACATTACTCGATTATACATGAAATTATTTTAAAAGACTATTCATGGAGTTTCTTGTCAGCTCTTCTCCATAGGACCTACTTTTTGGAACCATGCAACTAAATTGTCGAAACGTTTTCCAAGTGCAAGTACTGCCTATTCGAAATAAAAAACTTTTATTTGAATTATGTTGTAAATAAGATAGTACAAAATAAAAAAACTGTTTTGATTAAAAAAATATTTTTATTTAACACACAACACCTGTATTCCCCGAAGGGCCAAGCAGAGGTGACTAATCTTAATTATTATGAATCTTCTCTCTCTCCATTTTAGGCCTATCACACTCTCTATTGTTTTCCCGGGCATTATTCTCCATTCTTACAAAAATCTCTCCTACACTCTTCATTTACTTCTTTCTTTTTTGCTGCTGCATTCGTTGTGAACGATTGACCTGGCTGGTGGTTGGCCTAGGCGACGTATGATTGAGTGTACCATGTCTAGGTGGTGCTGTTGTTCCGTAAAACTAGTACGGGGAACGTTCCACTCTTCATCACCTGTTGGCAAAAGAAGTTGTATATTACCTAAGTCCAATTTAAAAGATTGTAAAATTAAATGTAACAAAGATGATGCCTGATTTGATCAATGCAGTAGAGAAGAGTAGACATTGATCATATTGAATCTAGTTTTTTTTTTAAATATTATTCTGGATAGGTGCATACCAATTATATGAGCGTCTGTGATTGCCGCCACGGCCATGTCACCATAAGCAGATGCTGCAGCTCCTGTCGCAACCTGTCACATAGAAATTAATATTGTTACATAATAATAAAAACTAATAATGTGGTGCATAGGGCAGATTTAATCATTTATTTATTTACTGTTTTCTGTGACTTCATTCACATACAACCTACCAACCCCCATTTCATCCTCTTAGGGGTGGGTTTTTATTGAATGCTTTCATAAGAAAGGGTGTAGGCATCCAATAATGGATGCCTACACCCTATAAGGAACCTAACTGCCAAATTTAAGGACTAAGTAGGTAGTTTAAGTGGTGTAAGGGAGGGGCTCGTGGCTAATTAACAACCGTGTGGATCATATGATTTGCAAGATTAAGCTGCGCTTGCCACAGTCAGTCCGTGGTTGCGTGACCATTGATTACACATTGAGACCCTTCCGTGCATCGGAGAGCATGTTAAGCTATCGGTCCCGAGTGCTATCAGAATAATATTGTTGTCATCACGTAGGTACTCACTTTCCTTCACTTATCTTCCGATGCTGTCTTGCCCTCTCCTTCACTGTTTAATATGGTAGTGAGCTCCTTCCAACATTCACTGCACCATTGGCGTCCTCGGGGCCCGAAGAGAGTATTGAAAAGTCTCCATTTCTAAAAAAAAAACACCTATTGTAGTGACTATGTAAGCCTGGTTTTGAATTAACATTTATTTTCTATATTCCTATTACTAGTAATGATTAATTGTGTTTGTTGTTTCCTTATTTTCTTCCTATCAATGTAGGTACAATAAAGTATTTCTATATATCTATTATTGAATAGGTAATAATTCTTGAAATCATAAAATTGATACTTGAAAATAATTCTTGACTTCATTTGACGCACTACCTATGTTGAGGTAAATGAATTCTAGCATGAATCTATATTGAGGAACTTACTTTTCAATTAATACGCTCGTCTCTCTGTTTTATGTGGGATTTATAACTAACGGGTTTATGTGAAATATGGGTGAATAACGTGATGTACTTACTTTTCCATACATTCCATCATTAGGAGGAATTGGGTGTAACTCGTGCTTGTCGAGGTTTTTGTAATAAAACGAACACAATAACACAACTAAAGATTTGATCGAATTAATATTGTTTATTTACATTTTTCTACAACCAAGGTCAAACATAAACGTCACTGACGGGACCGTTCGAAAGATCGAAATCAAACGACAAAAATTGACAAAATCCGACAAAATATTAATAACATAACTTCACGCCTTATTCCCCGAAGGGTTGGCAGAGATGTATAGTATACACCCACGTTTCGCCGTTATGTTTAGGTCCAATGTAATACAAAATATTAATATTTTAACATTTTACTTTTTTTTTATTTGGGTTCGGAACGCACCATTCACTCCAAACCATTCCATTCGCTAGTGGATTCTCGGCCTATATTAACTATAGTAGAACTATCGAGTAGTAATAGTAACGAGCTAACGTAAGACGTTTTTATGAACTCATGCTGCCGAAATACTTTACTATAGTATCGACTTCGTTTGCGTCTGGTAAAAACGTTACGATAACTACTCGATTTTGCTAAAAACTCATGCTAGGGGCTCAGAACCCATACCCTTACCGGAATACGGTAATGCTCGTGGCTAAATATGTATGATGATAATACTACTGCAAGATTGTAATATTGTTTTCTTACTTCAATTTTTTTTTTTCAGAGTTACTTTGTCGATCTTTAGAACCGCACAAAAAATGCGATATTACGAGATACATTTAATAAACTCAAAACTTAAATTGATCGACTGAATCAACCGATAATCATTGTGCAAAAATGTTTGCACCATAAAACCAGATTACCGCTGAAAACTATGTAAGATCACACGATTGGCTAACCGCCAATAGGATCAGCTGTAAAACGGAGATCGGAGCGACCGCCCAAGGTCCAACAGGTCGTCGTATAAAAGTGCTATATCTGATTCTACATCACCTTGTTCGCTGACAGTTGTTCTTGTGTTGTTACTATGATTAATTCATACTATGTTTATGGGAATGTATGTACTATGTATAACATAGAAAAGTTATTCACGTGCTCCGTATTGCCATATATTTAATTACCCTTTGGATTATTCGGCAGTTGTAAACTCATCTTCTAATTGTATTATGAATGAATGGAAAACAAAAAGAACAAATTAAACAGTTGTTTTATCAACATAATCATAATTAAGTTTTTGTGTCTCACGGCTGGACAAAACAGGTATCCAAATCTGCTAAATGCCAAGCACAAGTAATTGGCGCTGGTTGTCATCTGGAACCTTTGTATTTTACGGATGTCAGTCAGTCAGACCAGACAGAACCAAAGTACTCGACATAGCCGACAGGATGAGCAAGCTGAAATGGCCATGGGCCGCCATATTAGCCGTAGAAAAGATGACAGTTAGAGAAGAGGTGTTCTTGATTGTAGATGGCAAATCGGAAAACGTAGTGTGGGGCGTCATCAAGCTAAGTGGAGTGAAGAAGGTGGCAAGGTGGCGAAGGAGAGATGCCGAAGATCGAGTTCAGTGGCGTTTAGAGCTGGCTGTTATTGAATTGTATAAAAGAATGATAGCAACATATTATCGTGAAGCGAGTCACGACTGTTTCTGATAATAAATACCACATGAGGACTGCGACCGGTCTGTCAAGAGCCCAACTACAAAGATCTTGCCTAATAATCTAACTATACTAATTAATATTCTATTACATGTCATAATTATGAATATCTCCAACAAAAAGTGACGTGTAAACAATGTTTCAGATACAAGTTGCCTGCGATTTCTAGAACATCACGTAAATGTTTATAAAAACAATGTTTTGGAGATTTTTCAATCAAAAACTGTCAGTAGTGTTTACCGCTACATGTGTCCATGTTTCAGAAAAATGTAGATTCTTGCTCCTGACATAGTGTTTACAAACAGATGTCACATATGAATTTATAAATGGTTTTATACTCGTATCCACGTACAGATAGTTCAATCCACGAAGACGCGCTCCACTCTTTTAGCCAACTTCAAAAAACGGAGGAGGTTCTCAATTCGGGCGGTAATTTTTTTTATTTATGTGTGTACACCGATTACTCCGAGGTTTCTAGTCCGATTAGCGTGATTCTTTTTTTTTCGATTCAGTAGGTATACTTGCCATTTGGTCCCATAAAAATTTCATCCAATTTGGTTCAGTACTTTTTATTTTGTGAGCATTTTTTTGATTACTGCTATGTGGATGATGTAATTATTTTTATGTATTTTCGGGCATAACTCCGTCGGTTATTTGATTTGCAAAATTCTTTTTTTTGTTTGAACGAGTATTCTTCCAAAATGATTCCATTTCAATTTGGTGAAGATCTGATGAAGATCCTCGGAGATTGACAATGGAACTCTTCAATGGACAACAGCTAATTACCCGAGATTGCTGTAATTGCATGTTTGTGTACTGTTAATGCCACTAAAAATCGAAAAATAAAATAACTAAAAAAAAGTAAAAACCGACTTCAAATAGTGAAATAATTACCATATTATAAAACTAAGAGTTTCAGAATTCGGTGCCTTCAATTATGTTCAGTGTAAAATTGCACCGACTTCTAAAACTGTTAGTTTTATAATATGGTAATTATTTTACTCTTTGAAGTCGGTTTTTACTTTTTTTTAAGTTATTTTTCTAAATCGCTACAGTGCAAAACTGTGTATTATAATTTGCTATTGTGTTAGTTCTATCGCCACACAATAGCTAGATGTGTGCATTTGCACAATAATATAATTATGATAATAATAAAATGTGCACGTACCTACACACCACGCGGCTATCTCTCATAAAAAAGAGTGAGGCGCGTCTTCGTAGAACCGCAGTATATGTACAAAGTTAGTTGGAAAGGGGGTACTAATCAGCAGGCCACTTAAACTATCACTGATGACGGTTTTAAAGCAAGTGTTAAAATTTCAAAATTCGATAATTTTTATTTCCATGTTAAAATAATTTTCATTATAGTTTTTTCAAAAGCTATTCGTCCCTACTTTAGTTATGAATTCAGAAAATGGATGTTCTAATTCGTGACCCCAAATATGACCTAAAAATGTAAACATAGCTGAAGATAGATAGATTTTAGCACATTTTTATGTGAAATCAAATAAAAAAAAAAACACAGAAACCAATACAGGCGCTTATGAAAAGTCGAATTTAGATGCACGGTTCCAATCAGTCGTTTCCTATGGGGAAGAGCCGGCAAGAAACTCCATGGTTACTCTTTTAAAAAAAGGATATCTTTAACAACTTCAGTAAATACAGTACTATGATTTAGGATAGTTAAGAGAGAACAATGTAGTCTTGTATGTAATTTTTGAACACCTATTTATCTTAAACTATTCACTTTTGGGGAAAGTGGTAGAATAAAAGTTACTCATTATTATGGGTACTTTAACACCCTTTCGGATTAGTATCCCCTTTTCGACTAACCTTGTATAAGATGATTATAAGAAATGTGTGCATACGCACTACACAGCTACCTCTCACAAAAAGAAGTGTGGCGGGTCTCCGTGGATTGAACGCTCTGTACGTTTTCTGTCAAAATTTCAAAATCAAATTTTCGCGTATTGAAAATTCTTTTGTTCCCATTTGAGTCCATCCCAACCAAAACACAGGTGACAACCGCGGACGAGCGACGCGCGCATACGTACTGCGCTTACGCGAATTATGGCGGATTCGACGGCTATAATAATAATTAACGAATTCTTAACATTTGTGCAAAATAAAATCGACGTTATAGATGAGTTGAGTGTAACTCAAATATGTGCGAGTAATTTTACCGAAAGTGAAATTGAAAATGGTAAATCTGTGCTATTTAGTTCACTGTCCCTTAAATGTGTGCAACGAAAAGGGGAAGATAAAAGCAAGAAGAATATTAGAGATGTGATTAAGGCTTTCAAGGAGTCGGACCCGTCTAAACAACCAGTATTTGTGGCAAAAGATTTAAATCGCCTACCCCCCGTGACGTTTGACTACGTTGACGTGACTCGTCTCCTTAAGGATATAGTTATCTTGAAAAATGATTTGCAGAATATGCGCGAAAGCTCAGTCTCAAAGTTAGACATGAGTACTTTTGAAACAAAAATTAATACGGAATTAATCGACATACGATCGAGCATTGATAGTTGTGTGGTAAAGAAATCTGTACCATACAATCCTAAGAATAAAGGCGAGAATCGAACAGTATCAATGGCGTTGCCGCCGACGTCACAGCAGCCAGCCGCTATTAAGTGCATTGATAAAAGTGTACACCTACCTACACGCACGGATCGTGAATGTGAAACATCGATGGAGACGGTTCTAGACGCACCGTCTTATTGTAATATTGCAAGTATTACCGCTAAGCCGCGCTCTAATGATGAACCAACTATGAATGACGACGATGGTTTTACTTATGTAGATAACAAAAAGAAGCGTACGCGTAATAGGAATATGCGCGGGACGGCATCGGCATCGAGTCGCCTACTGGTAGCTGATATACCGGATGCGGTGTACTTATCGCGACTTAAAAACACCACGACTATTGAGGATATAAAGGAGCATATACTATCATTGGGTGAACAATATATGGATATTCAAATATTGCCGCAGAGACAAGAAACTACTTTCCGATCATTTAAAATTGTTGTACCTAGACATAAGCTTACAACATTTTTAAGCACTGATTTCTGGCCGAGTGGAATTATATTCAGACGATTTCGTGAGCGTACAACTAACGTAAACAAACCAACATAAACATGGATAGTACAAGTTCCGAGATAGTTATGTTATCATTTAATTGTAAGTCCTTAAAAAGATCAGTACAGCAAGTAAGGCAATTGTGTAGCAACGCAGATATAGTGGCTTTGCAGGAGACCTGGCTGTTGCCTCACGACCTGGATTTTGTTCACAATATCGATAAGGAATATGGCTGTACGGCTAAATCATCCGTCGACACCTCCGCCGGTATACTACGTGGAAGACCCTACGGTGGGCTAGCATTGATGTGGAGGAAGCAAAAGTTTCCAAATGTGACTATTGTTGAGTGTGGTAACGATAGGTTACTTGCGATCCGTGTTAACAGTCCCGTGAGTTCCTTCTTAGTTTTCAGCGTTTATCTACCTACGGATAAACCGGATAACTTACCTGAGTACACGGACTGTCTTGCCCGTATGAATGCAATTATAGAAGAAACTGATGTTTCTGCCGCTTACATGTTGGGTGACTACAATGCTCACCCAAATGCACCGTTGGGTCGTGAATTGATGATGTTTTGTGAAGAACAAGAACTTATATGTGCGGATATTGTGTTGTTAGGGTTAGGATCGGATACGCATACTTTTACCAGTGAATCGCATGGCTGCAACCGGTGGCTAGACCACTGCGTAGTCACAATGTCTGCTTGGAGCACTGTCAGGTCAGTTAATGTTGTTTATGACGTATTCTTTTCGGACCATTTTCCATTACGCATTGTGTGTGATGTGAGAGGAACGGGCAGTGGTCTAGCTGCCGATTGTGGCAAAAACAAATGTAACAAAGTGTTGTGGGGAAACAGAGCGCTTAGTCAGATAACGGCTTATAATACCTATTGTAATTTGCATTTGGAAAAAGTTAATGATGTATTAAGTTGCGTAAACTGTGAAAGTAATGTAACATGTGAGCATATAAATGAGCATCGTCAATTTATTGAAAAGTTTTACTCTAATATTGTTGATATTCTTCAGCAGGGAGCTATAAAAAGCTATGGGTTGGACTCCGGTGGACGTAAATTACGTAAACCTGTAACAGGATGGAATTATCATGTACAAGAATGTTATAGCTCGGCGAAGTTTTATTATAATTGGTGGGTGACATCTGGTAGACCGTCTATGGGTGACATACATAATAATATGATTATCACTCGCAAGATATTTAAAAACAAATTAAAGTGGTGTCAACGTAATGAAGAATCAATTAAAATGGATATATTAGCCACGCATTGTAAAAACAAGAACTTTATAAAATTTTGGCAAAGTACAAAAAAGCTAAATTGTAAACAAACTGTACCGTTAGCCATGGACGGCCTATTAGAGCCTACTCAAATCGCAAATATATTTGCTAATAAATTTAAAATGGAGCCAATGCCTGTGGGTCCGGCCGGCCAGGTTTTGGGGGGGGAAGGTCGGGGGTTGGGTGAAGGTGAGACCTATGATCGGTTGCATTTTTCACCGGAGGATGTTTGTGACGTAATAAAACGTATGAAACGTGGTAAATCTGCAGGCCATGATAACTTGAGTATAGAACATTTGATTCATGCAGGCGAATTCATTCACGTCAAATTATGTGTGTTATTTAATTTATGTATAAAATATTCTTATTTACCTAAAGCTTTAATGAGAACAGTGGTTATTCCAATCACAAAAAACAAAACGGGGGATCTCAGTTCTGCTACCAACTACCGACCTATCTCCCTCGGCACTGTCCTGGGTAAGGTGTTGGAGCGTCTCGTGCAGCCCATACTGTTGAAAAGTGCTAGGGTAGATGATGCTCAGTTTGGTTTCCGTCCTGGTCTCTCAACTGACTTAGCAATACTTTCGTTAAAGCATACGGTAAATTATTATAAAAGTCGTAACACGTCAGTTTATGCCTGTTTTTTGGATCTGAGCCGCGCGTTTGATTTGGTAAATTATAATATTCTCTGGAACAAACTGCTTGACTCGGGTGTACATAAGGACTTAGTAAAAATCTTAAAATACTGGTACGGAAACCAAACTAACTTTGTCAGATGGGGCGATGCACAGTCTAGCGATTACAGGTTAAAATGTGGAGTTCGTCAGGGGGGATTAACTTCTCCAGACCTATTCAATATCTACATGAATGGTCTTATTGAGGAGCTGAGGGGGACCGGTGTCGGCTGCCACATGGGCGGTGTGTGCTTTAATAATATAAGTTACGCGGACGACATGGTCCTCCTGAGCCCCTCAATAAGAGGCCTCAGGCGGCTAGTAGCCATTTGCGAGCGTTATGCCAGCTCGCATGGTATGGTTTATAATATCATGAAAACTGAAATGTTAGTCTTTAGAGCTGGAAAGGGACCTGAGAAAGTTCCGGATGTTTTTATCTGTGGTTCACCGGTGAGGGTTGTGCGAACGTTTAAATACCTGGGACACGTTCTCACTGACGATCTTAAGGATGACGCCGATATAGAACGAGAAAGACGGGCACTCTCGATACGGTGCAATATGCTTGCTCGGAGATTTTCTCTCTGTAGCCCTTGTGTGAAGAAAACGCTTTTTCGTGCTTATTGTCTCTGCTTTTACACATGCCAGCTCTGGACAAAATTTAAAAGGTCGACATTAAGTACCATGCGCGTGCAGTATAATGATGCATACCGCATCTTAATGAAATTTCCACGGTACTGTAGTGCGTCGAGCATGTTCGCTGAAGCGAGAGTGCCGGACTTTTATGCAATCATACGTTCTCGCATAGCATCGTTTTTAAACACCATACGTAAATCGGCCAATCAACTGCTGGGGATCGTTAGTGAGGATTGGAGTAGTCCGATCCACAGGTATTGGCTCGAAGTCCATCGGAGTTCCAATAGGAAATAAAGTTAAGTATAAATAAATAAATGTAATTAAATGTAAATAAATATTATGATTAATATAATTATGTCAAGGATAATGTAATCTGTAATCTGTAATCATTGGGACTTGGTGCCTTAATAAATAAATTTTATTATTATTATAAAACAAAATGTATGGATAATGGATACGTAGTCTGCACTTTGATTATTCGTAAAAGCTTTCGCTCTGGTTTTAATTTTCCATGAAAATTCGTTCGCAGAATGTTTGGACTTCCACGAAGAATAAAACGGTATTGATTAATAAATAATATGTAGGTATGTATGTACAGATTTCCAATGGTTTTACATGAAAATATATTGTAATAAAAGCATTTTGTAAATTGAAATTCGGTGAATACATTAAATTCAATATTATAATGAAGTATATTAATTAAAATGAGCAGGTTTCCAATCAAAATCTCCCTCCCAAATACACATTTAAACACGTACTAACTAGGGTTTTCGCCCCGGGTACCCGGAACCGGGAATTCCCGGGAATTTGAGGATTTTAAGACCCGGGAATTATTTGGCGGGAATCCCGGGTACCCGGGAATTATTTGAAATAAAGAAGTGATGATGAAAAATGAATGGTCTGCACGCTTCCGAAGATTTTAGAGCATTTTCTGTCTCTCTCGTGTGAAACGGACTTTTACTGCGTGGTTTGAACTTAGAATGGGGTAATTGTATCGTAATGTCAGCACACAGTACTGTTGTCTCTGTCTAGTAAACAAATTCTAAACGTTTGTTTTTTTTTGTAAATGTTTCATTTGTCGAAACTATTCACAATGCTTATCTTTTGTGTAATTTCGAGATTTATAATGAAAATGTACAGGGTGTAAACGAATTCGTGTAATTCGTGTAATTCCTTCAAACAGCGTGATCTACTGGTCACAGATTAAGCCTAAATGGTTTTTATTTTAAATACAAAATAGTTTATTTTCAAATAAAAAGTTCTGTTTTCGAGTCCATTTTGCGCCCCGAGTTAACCGACTGCAGAGAACGATTTTGTGCTAGTCGTGCTAGCCAGCTGTGTCACCGTGCTTTCATTCATTGATGAGTGGCGTCGAAATGTTCCAACAAATATTATTTTATTTTGAAATTTTTATCTTTTTATTTGTAGCTGGTTGTTTCGATCACAAATCGCTACCGCAAGAAAAAAAAAACTTTATTTTTAATCAAGCTAAATCCCGTGCTCGGTCATTCTACACCAGTAGTAGATCAAGTGGTTTTAAGGTATTACACGAATTTGGTAACATACTTTATAGTCAGTCATCCTATTGTTATTCCTTAATATTTTGGCATATTATATGAAGAGAAGACTTTTTTTCATTAAAGAAACTCGCGACGTCGACAATAAATGACTAACTGTACTTAGTTCTGTTTTTTAAATGTGTAAGATTTTTTATTTTAATAAGAAAAGTCGATTGGTATGTTAGACAATTTATCAATTTATCATATTTAAAGTACTTACACAAGTTTAATGTTGAAATATACGAGAAAAACTATATTTATACAAAAAACATGAAAATTCCCGGGTACCCGGGAATTCCCGGGAATTAAGAGGAAAAATTCCCGATTCCCGGGAATTGAAATAGGCCGGGAACGCGAAAACCCTAGTACTAACACACTAAGTACTTACTCATTTATGAGAAAAGCTTTAAAGACCAACATGATAAACTGAGCTCTAGGATGAGAAAATAACTAAGATGAGCTATCCTCAAAAATCTAGTCCCTCTCCCCAACAGCATCTATTCCATATAAAATAAATATCGCATAAACAAATAATAGTATTTTTTATTCAACCCCTATAAATTGTAATGACGTTGAACGAAGCGAGATGCGAACTAACAAGGTGCGAAGCATTACCGTACCTAACGACTACACGTCACGACACCAATAGTTCGGGAGCTCGCTATACTAATACACTTGTGGTTGATACTACGACAGCGTTTGTGGTTTTTTAAGAGAACATCATTAGTTGCAAGTTAACGCAATGTAAGCGTCTACACCTTACATAATCACAATAACAGAAATCGTGCACTGTTTTTTTTTTAAAATGTATCCCTTACTACTACTAACTTGGTTTATGGAGTAAAGACATGATTTTAAATGAGAATAGGTACATGTCTCTCAGAAATTCTCAGATTGTACAATTATAAGACTTATTTTGACCTTGTTACTAGAGCATTTGGGTTTTTAACAGGAGATAGATTAAGGCTGGTGTTCACCAACATTCATTCTCTGGTTAAAAAACCGTTTTCTCAAAAAAATTGCCTTCTAGAATTTTTGGTAAATAATTGTTTAACCAGGGAAATATTGTTGGTGAACACGAGCCTGAAGGTGGTATACTAACTTACTAACGTCTTGTTTAACGAGATATGCCTACATCTAAGATTTAAGAATGCCATAAATATATACAGCGTGTCCCAGAAAGTAGTGTCAAGCGGAAGTCCAGAGGTAGAACATCCTTTGAGGTACCCAAATCACCCCCATGTATGTTCCGCGATTTTTTGTAGTTTTCGAGTTATGAATGTTTTTCATGTTTTTAGATCAAACTCTGACTATAACGACATTTTTGATCATAGTGACGGGAATAGTTGAGACACATGAGTAATTTTTTTTTCTGAATTAGCTGATTAGTGACCCTTTCGAATGCATACACATTTGTAACCATAGATGTAACGAGTGCGTTACAAAAAAATATTGAATTCTCATAAAGTTAAAATCCTGCATGTTTCCTAAATCTTTGTGGGTGATTTAAAAATAAATCTCCCTAAACTTTTTTTGTCAGATGTATTTTAAAAACTTATCCATTTCATCAGCTATTTATCCTGTAAATTTTATCGAGCTATCTCTACGACATCACAATAAAAATGTCATTCAAAGCATACAATATCGAAAATTCCAGTAGTAAAAGGGTGAATGAAAAATTGATTAAAACTAACTAATAACTTCTTTTTTAGTAACCTTTGACGCAAAAAGAAGGGTGTTATAAGTTTAACGTGTGTGTCTGTGTGTCTGTCTGTGGCATCGTAGCTCCTAAACGGATTTTGACGTAGTTTTTTCTTTTGTTTGAAAGGTGACTTTATCGAGAGTGTTCTTAGCTATGATTCAAGGAAATCTGTTTAGCCGTTTGAAGATCATCAGCTCTTTTCTGGTTGTCGAAGGGGTATGAGCAACTTCTACTGGTCTGATCGTTTCGAAATTGACTATCCTGTGACTTCAATGATATTGATGACATGTGACAAGAAGGAGGTCCTTACAACTTATCATAAACTTAAAGAATCAATAGGCACACAATACCTCTACTGTAAGTTGGGTATCATGCTGTTTCAGATGATGCTTGAGTATCAGATCAATGTTACCATGTTATTGTAATATCATTGAAGTCACAGGATAGTAAATTTCGAATCGATTAGACCAGTAGAAGTTACTCATATCCCTTCAACAACCAGAAAAGAGCTGATGATCTTCAAACGGCTGAACAAATTTTCTTGAATCATAGCTAAGAACACTCTCAATAAAGTCACCTTTCAAACAAAAGAAAAAACTAAATCAAAATCCGTTTAGGAGCTACGATGCCACAGACAGACATACAGACACACACGTTAAACTTATAACACCCCTCTTTTTACGTCGAGGGTTACTAAAAAAGACGTTATTAGTTAGTTTTAATCAATTTTTCATTCACCCTTTTACAACTGGAATTTTCGATATTGTATGCTTTGAATGACATTTTTATTGTGATGTCGTAGAGATAGCTCGATGAAATTTACAGGATAAATAGCTGATGAAATGGATAAGTTTTTAAAATACATTTGACGGAAAAAGTTTAGGGAGATTTATTTTTAAATCACCCACAAAGATTTAGGAAACATGCAGGATTTTAACTTTATGATAATTCAATATTTTTTTGTAACGCACTCGTTACATCTATGGTTACAAATGTGTATGCATCCGAAAGGGTCACTAATCAGCTAATTCAGAAAAAAAAAATACTCATGTGTCTCAACTATTCCCGTCACTACGATCAAAAATGTCGTTATAGTCAGAGTTTGATTAAAAAACATGAAAAACATTCATAACTCGAAAACTACAAAAAATCGCGGAACATACATGGGGGTGATTTGGGTACCTCAAAGGATATTCTACCTCTGGACTTCCGCTTGACACTACTTTCTGGGACACGCTGTATAATAATAGATATACAATATTACCATTAGACATGACATTTATTTCCCTTATTTTGCTGAAATTTTCATCTATTTTAACGCATACTTATAGCACATTTTTTACGCTATTTCCTTTTCAATAAACAGACAGATCATATGCTGTTTCCATCTTCAGCCAATGATAATATAAACTACCTGTGCTTTGAAGGGTGTGGGTGAAGGTGGTGTAGTACTGGTTTATCTACGTGCACTTGCACTGGGTTGTCGACCTGCACCTTAACTGGGTAAGGCACGCGTTTTTCTACTGGATAAGGTACCGGTTTCTCAAAGTGCACCGGCACTGGCTTCTCCACGTGTACGGGCACAGAGTTGCCGATGTGTGCCGTCACTGGGTAGTGGATAACTTTCTCAACCGGGTAGGGTACTGGCATCTTGACTGGTACTTCCACGGGAAACGGCACTTTCTTCTCGACGGGGTACGGGTGAGGTATGGGAACTTTGACTGGATAAGCCACGTGTTTTTCACTGTCTGCACTTGCCATCAAGTGCGACTACAGTTAAACGCAACCAAGTAAAATAATTTAAATAAAAGGTGAAACCACCCTAAGGTCTATAATTGCTTGCACATTACTTTTTCATAAGGTTGCTCGGTCGCTCGCAAAGAACTGACAGGGCAAAGATATTTTTTCTTAATTGAGATGAAAAGGTTAATTTAAAGAGGCTATCTAGGTAGCATAGAAAAAGAAATCAACCTGTTTAGTAAATTCTAGTAAATTCAATCAAATTCGTTGTATACAACTTTTGACTAGACCTAAAAAGGAATTCATAACATCAAAAAGAATCGACGCTTCACAATTTTAAAAAGTAACACTTATGTATTGTTGATATGACATCTTGAACCTTATTGCGCACAGTGTGTCATGGAATCGAATATGAAATCTGATAAACATTTCGAGTCCACGGCTGTAAATTATACTTTGTCTCTAAGGTTGGCAATACATCAGCAATTCTGTTGCTGTAAGTGTTTAGAGTCGGTAGTAACCACTTAATATTAGGAGTGCCGAAGAAAAAACAGGTGTGTAACCAGTTGGCTGTAGAATTCTATTGCAACAGACTAAACATACACATGCGCGGGAGTCTGACACGGAAGACACTTATTTTGCTCTCTCTCTTTCTCTAATTTGTCACCCTAAGGCCGGCCATACACGGGCAGCTCGAGCAGTTAGCCAGTGATAAACATACACGGACAGCTCGAGCAGTCAGTGTATGCCTGGCCACTGTTTGTCCGCACGCCGTGCCGCCAACCGCCCGAAGCAGTTGTAACTGCTCGAGCCGTTTCGTGTGTGTACGTACGTAGAAGGCTGTAGTTTACTATGCAGTTGCAGCTTAAAGCAGTCGATCCTGACTGCTTCAAGCTGCCCGTGTATGGCCGGCCTAAACATATTTTACATAATGAACGATGATTACATCCATTAACGTAGAAACATAATTGGACCTCGAGTCAGCGCTCAAATATGTCCGAACCGAAATAAGTAGTAAATTCAAGACCCAATGTAAATAGAAAATTTAAATTAATAGAAATAAAAAAGACCTATAAAAACATAGAGTAGTAAAACTAAAAATTCGGCTCAAATAATTTAGAGGTGTATGTACAGAAAATAATAAAGAGCAAAACAGAAATACACAGCCCATCGAAATATCCCTGCGTAACCAGTACGGCAGGGGCTCACGCCGGGGCAGGAGTGTGGTTTTAGTCGGTAAGAGTCCGACACTACCCAAGCCATCTCATCCGTGAGGTGGCTTGGGTGTCCATGAGGATTTCCCACTCCTGCCAAAACAAAAAAAAAAAAAAAAAAAAAAAAAATGTCCGAACCGAATGTAGACTAAAACGCGAAAAGAAGACTAATTTACGGTAATGGGTGCAGTCGAGTCTTCGTATGGTGAAAAGCTAAATTAGTCATTGTGATGACGACATAGGATTTAAATTAATTGTTGGTATTTCTAAGTTTATATGGCGGTGTGTCTTGGCGCGCGCTCTGGTGAAGTATGTAAACTCACGGCACTTTTTTCTTGAATTTTGTACTAGACTTTTAGTCTATGTTTTTACGCCAATGATTGTATCACTTAATCAGACGTAATATTGCCTATCTTGTGAGTATACAATGATAGATTTCGCAACATGATACACATAGGTCACGATCCACCGAGCTCTCCCGTCGTAGAGCCGGTCGTCTCTTCAGACTCCGCAGTCACACCGATAATTCAGCCCTCATCAAGCTGACTGCCCCCTCTAAGTCCTCGACAATAACGCCCTAAACCGAGGACCGAGTCCCACTAGGGGTCGCCCTTAGTGCTGTTGTTGCAGGTAGTCATGATGTTAGTGTAGTACAAGTAGTTAGCTTAGGTTAAGTATTTTACTTCCCCCCCATTGGCTGGAGACCCTTCAGGTCTCGCCAATAACTGCCCGGTTACGTAGAAACGGTCCCCTAAGACAAACTACAGCAGAAAAACAGAAAAAAAAAATATACACTTACGTATTAATTTTACTATAGTGCTACAATATCCATGTCCGTTGTGAATATAGCTTTGGCAACAATGGCCAACTTATAATGATAATAATTGGTTTTCCCGAATTGGTTTTGAATTTCCCGTTTCAAAGTTATAATAGCGATTTATGTATTTGTGTGTCATAAGCCATAATGTTCTTGACGTGACCATAGGCTCGTTTAATACATTTTAATATTTCTAATACGAATTTGATAACAATACAGAGCAAATTAAATATTGTTACTTTTGATTGTATAAAAATATATTAAAAGTCATTTTCATAGTAGACAATAATAATAATACTTCGTTTAGAACTTACGCTTTTGAAGTAGATCTTAATTGAAAATTGAGTTTTTTTTTTTACAATCTTTATTTTTCGAAGGCTGGTGTTCACCAACATTAATTCATCATGTGTTATTTAATCCTTTAGATACAACAAATTTTAAATATCTAAAAGGAAAAATATTCAAAGAAAAATAAAAAAAAAGTCATTGATCCAACACAATTTTATGTTGCGACGTCACACGATATGACAATCTATACCAATATATTTAAATTGGTGGAAATGAGTTTTGTGACGTCACAATTTTTTTTTCATTTATTTTTATAATAAAATCATTTTTTTTTTCTTAGAGTTTTCTTTTTTATTTTGTTTATTAATAGAATTTAAAAAAATACACTTATATACCCTATTATATTAGTGACTAGCTGTACCCGGCGTGCGTTGCAATGCCACGTATAGAAAAAAAGTGTTTAGTTTTAAAATCTGTTTATTGAAGTGCAATGATACACAATATTTTTGATTTGAGGGGACCCGAATTTATCGTACCGAGCGGGACGAACATCGAATGTTTGACAGGTAGGAACAGTTTGTATAGAAAAATTAAATGGTTGTTTTTACTATTTTCCTCGCGATTTTTCCATATTTTCTCAACATTTAAACCTTCCCTGGACTTCCACAAATATTTCAAAAGCAAAATTAGACAAATCGGTCCAGCCGTTCTCGAGTTTTAGCGAGACTAACGAACAGCAATTCATTTTTGTATAATGGATAGAAGATGATAAAAATACACTATAATTAAGTACAACCGTTACTTGCGAATACTTTACGATGAAAAATATATGATAAAATATTTCACATATTGTTATTATTATGCTCCCTAACTCCTAGCTCAAAGCCCGCACTCCATAGATAATATTTATCACGGTGTTATAATATTACACGCCATGCTACGCGTGGTATTACCGTGGTTAATAATGTACTGCTGCGTCACTAACTGATTTCAGTAACTACTTTAGATAAAGGCTTCATTTGGATTTATCATACGACTAGATTATCTGTGTGTTTTACAATGTTTTTTTCTATTGAGCCACGTTTCAGTTAATAGCAGGGTAAAACTTAGGTGGAAACTAAAATTAAGGTGCAACTAACAAATATTGGTATTTATACAATAGTTTAATTGTTATAAACAAAATATTCGTCTCGTGTAGTGCCGGACTTAAAGAATAGGTAGTACTACCCCATCTCTTCCTTTTTTCTTAGGCGACTAAGGGATTCTCTAGAGGATGGGCAGCAGCGTTCTCTGAGTACTTTAACTACCATACTGCGATCGCCAACCCGCCTGCCAAGCGTGGCGATTACGGCAAATCCCCTCTTTTGGGGGAGGCCTTTGTCCAGCAGTGTATGTTTTTCGGCTGAATGATGAAACAAAATATTTAACCAAAATGATATACTTAAGTGCAAAAACATAAAAAAAAACAATTCTTTTTTTTTCATAATATGTACAATATTAAACTAAACTACATAGTATAATCTGAAGTAAAAACTAACTAACGATGTGTACAAAATGGAAAAAATAAATAAAAAACAGTTCGACAATGAAACACGTAGAAGGTGCACTTAGGCGTCGAAATGTTCATCCGCATCACTGTCATAAATAAATAAAATATCGAATTACAATTTTATTAAAATATCAATTTAACAATAAATAAAATATTGAATTGCAATTTAAACAAATAAGTTTTATTTATGAGTCTTAAGACACATCAATAGATCTCAAATTGCATTTGCCATCCTAGCCGAGAGGGTGGAGGAGGCGCGGGCGCTGCGCGATTGCGACGCGTGTACCACGCAATAGCTATTCGGGCGCTGAGTGTGTGCGTGTACTTTAGATCGATAAAAAATGTACGTTAAGACAAGGGACTAACTATTAAATTCCAAAGATTCTGAGGAGGGAGCGACACGTACGCGAAGCGCGCGCGCTTTCTCGCCGATAAAAATCGCGCATGTATGAACGTAGCCTGACAGTAATAGGTTGATTATGCTTGTACTTGTATTGACTAATAAAATAATACAAATAGTTTGCTTAAGGCAATTATCTCGGTAAACTGATGCTTAAATTAAACAAATGGCTCAGATGATGATCGCAATCTACGGGTGGGTCACTTAAGTAAGGTGTAAGGTATAACGGGCTAGGGGCTTACTATGACCTCTTATGAAAACGTTGAAATGCCAGCCAGTCAACTTCCGTTCAAAAGCAGGCCTGCTTCTGAATCGCTTAAAACCGTACCATGACTAAAGGTGAACGACTATTGAACCAAGTTGAATGGTAATGCTTGTTCAGTACGAAAAGTCTATACCTACAAAAAAAAAGGTGAACGGATTTCGTAAACGTCAACATAGCAGGTCTGCTCTAACGATGTCATAGTACAAAAAAGCAGGGCAGTTCAACTTCCAGGCAACTTCTGTCCTGCTTTAAGAGGTCATAGTAAGCCTCCTGGTGTCCGCAACTCCACGTCTGAGCCCGTATTTTGCGTGAGGGTGGGTCACTTACAACGGCCTTATAACAAGACCCATTAAGTTATAAGTAGCTATCGTTAGTAAAGCATTCAAAATTATAGGTTGGAGGAAATTATGTTTCTGAGACAAAGGTAGAACAGACCAAATTGAAGTTTAAATTTTTTCTTGACATTTAAATTCGCCTACGTAGTAATGATTTGGACGACGAATATTTTACACGGTATATTTTATCAGAATAAATATTAATAAATCATTTCAATCATCAAAAAAACTTGACCTAAGTATGCACCTTCATTAACCATCATAATTATCGTAAACAAAACACATAACCAGATCAATAATAATAATCCAATAAGTAACGCTTGTTTTTTAAAACTTTAAAAGCTTAACTATTTTTAGACACGAAATATCTAGCCCTTATGCATTTAAGCACCGCTGTGCACTTTATTTTGCAATCAATGACCTATTGTTTCCATAAGCAAAAGGCTCTATTATATTATAAATTGCCTCACAAATCAATGAAAAGTTTTTGCTTGCTTAATAATAGATAACATTGAAAAGTACGGTAATGAACTAGCCTAGATATTGTCATTTCATGAAAAGGTAAGTAGACTAAAGTAAAAAAAAAACATGAAAACATACCTACACGATGTCCCACCTCTTTATTTAAAACTCACAAAACAAAACACAAAAATAAAAATGGCCACTGCACTAATTAACGTTCGACACAATATTCGACGTTTAAAAAAAAACAAGTTCTCAATTCAAAAGTCCCGCCATTACAAATTGCATCGTATGGTAACACAGCGCAACGCGGTTGCCAACCTCACGTCAACAGGTCGCATCCCACACTGGTGCCTGCCGCCCCGATTCATCGTCCCGTTCGCGCTCGCGCCAAAAATAATACTCTCAGAAGGACATTGAAGGTTTCCAATGACCCTGTTGCTATTGGAAAATGGCTTTCTCTAGTACTCCATTGTCTGTCATCTAGATGAAATCCCAGTGATTTGTTATGTACCTTGATTTATAATGGCCGATTCCTATGATTTATCAAACGTTTTGGTTAAAAACTCTTGTATCTTCAGAACGGTCCTATGTGAGAACCAACGTTGCGACATTTTGTTTTTTAGGGTTCCTTACCCAAAGGGTAACACGGGACCCTATTACTAAGACTCCGCTGTCCGTCCGACTATCCGTATGTCCGTCTATCACCAGGCTGTATCTCATGAACCGTGATATTTAGACAGTTGAAATTTTCACAGATGATGTATTTCTGTTGCCGCTACAGCAACAAATACTAGAAAACAAAATGAAATATATATTTAAGAGGGCTCCCATACAACAAACGTGATTTTTTAGCCGTTTTTATAGATAATGGTAGGGTTCCCCTTCGTGCGCGAGTCAGACTCGCAAATGGCCGGTTTTTTTTTTTAAATATCGCAGCGTTTTGCTGAGATATGAGCCTTTTTTGGCCTCGTGCAGGTTGAAATTTTATCTTTTTTTATTGGGTATTGTTTTTATTTCTGTAACTGCATATGCGAGTCTAGAATAAATATTTTTTCTTTCTTTACCAATAACGAAGCAAATACCTCACATATCTGCATAGTATACCCTCCCACACGTTAGTAGCTATAGCTATCACAGGTAAAAGGAGAATGATCATCAAGTATGAAAAAATAACCCAGTGCGAACAGACACAAGATGTAGCTCAGAATTTTAGTGATGTTTAGTGATATCACTCTGTAAATATTTCGCTATAAGATTCGGTAGCTAAATGTGTGATTTTGTGCTATTTGTTTTTCATCAGAAATGTTTTTTTTTCTTTAAGATATCTTCGAATTGGGTATACCCGACGATATAATTACATACATAAATACATACAGTATGTTAATTAACGAAGGGCGTTCCCGTTAATCCGCAACAGTATAGCGTACAAACAGATTAATAAAAACTGAAAAGTACGCGAAAAAAAGAAACTGCTGTTCCTTACATATAATATGTATAATACATATTATGTTCGCATAACTCGTCAAAATGTAGGGAACAGCAGATTTTTTTTTCGAGTTATTTTAGGTTTTTTTTTTGCATTTATCGACGCGAAACGAAGGGCGTTCCCGTTAACCCGCAATAGTATATCGCGGGTTAACGGGAACGCCCTTTTTTAATTAACATATCTACTGGAGGTATGTATGTATGTAATTATATCGTCGGGTATACCCAATTCGAAGATATCTTAAAGAAAAAAAACATTCCTGATGAAAAACAAATAGCTCAATATCACACATTTAGCCATCGAATCTTATAGCGAAATATTTACAGAATGATATCACTAAATATCACTAAAATTCTGAGCCATATCCTGTGTCTGTTCGCTCTGGGTTTTTTTTTTTGAGCATTCTCCTTAGCTTACGAGTCCATTTATATCATTTGGCGATAAAAAAATGCTACCATTGGTAAGCAAAACGATTCGTTTTTGGCAATGACATTTACCTATTGAAAATTTATACATTGCTTTTTATAAAGGTGTTGAATATTTAAGTATTGAATGATAAAACAATGCTATGACGTATTTACGATGTGTCTAAAGATATATTTATTGTCTAACGCGTCTTCGTTTTTCAAATCGACGTAAAATTCTATTTGCGTTGTGTACCTACCCAAATTTATAATAATGTGTTTACACGAGCGCACGGACGTTAATCATTATTACATTTAAAGGTTAGGTTAGAAGGTAATAAGGAGAACTAAATTCTATTTATTTTAAAAGGATAAGTCTTTAGTAACTAATTATTAATCGCCGGCGCGCCGCCCAATCGGATGAACGGAAAGCTAAAATTCAGGGGGCGAGTTGTTTTCATAAAGGCGTCCAAAGAAGGATTTGCGGGATTCCCTGGGGCAGGAAAAGAGTTGATTTTAACACAAAATGTTTATATTTTAAAAGCAATATATTCGTTTAACTGAAAAAAACATAATCGTTCAGGAGTGATTCTATCATTACAGTTATAGCTATTAGCGGTACATCAGGATTGCGAGCAAGGTAAATGTAGTGAATAAAAACAACATAGACTCTCCACCACTGAGAGTACTTGTATTCGGGTTAGTGTTAGTAACATGAACTAGATCACAATATAATACGAGTACTTTGCACAATTATTACAAGATCATAAAATAAGGGCAAGCTAGTTAGATATAAAAGGTCAGACTTCTTCAGCTGATGAACACAGAATGCTCCGCTTCGTAGAATGACCACCGGACATCGGGTAGGTTGATCCATATCGACGACTACCTTCCTTTGTCAACATTGCTACCCGCTACCGATAACATAACGGTAAAGAAAAAACATCGTGAGGAAACTTGCACACTCGAAAGGGCTCTAAGAAGTTCTCGATGATGTGTTTAGGCCGAAAACCCACACCAGGGGGCCTACTCCCTAAGTCCGTCAACGAAGTTAGTCGCCCACCCAAAAGTAGCCCGAAACGTAGGAGTGAACAAAACAAGTGTCAAGTTCAACTTTTCGGACGGGCAAAAACACAATGGTAGTAGGGACAACTATCAAATCGTGTTGTCATTCATTCTTAGTTCGGGCCCCTAAATAATCGTATGTCCGTAGGTGATAGGGAGTAGGAAACACTTGTAAATAAGGCCGAAACCATGGACTTCGAGCATAGGGAGTAGACCCCCAGGGGGAGTAATAACGCCGCATTTGGTGAAACACATTTCTTTCACAATCGTAATCATAATTGCAAGTGGGGTGCATGAAAAGAGCCTCCACGAGTGACGATACTTAAGTACGTCCGGCGCACCCTGGGCAGTCAGCCCCGCTACCAACCTTGCTGACTGGCTAATCTTTTCACCACAGCATGAGCTGTTTTCGTATAGCTCGTGCTGACACGAGAGAAGAAGAAGAAGAATAATTGCAAGTGTGCTGCACATTCAGTCGGCAGTTGTCACGTAGTTACACTGACTACATTCTAATTGCCTTCAAGCTGCATTTGGCAGTTGCGTAGTTTACAGTTGCTACTGGATCTAAAGTCTACTTGCAGTTATGATTAGAATATGAAACAAAAAGCCGGGTCCGCAGCGCCAATTTTCTTACATGTTATTGTGTTTTTGCTAGCAAAACTGTTAGGCCACGCCCCTATTTAGTTAGCAAACAATGTTAAGCCGGGTCCGCAGCGCCAATTTTGCTAACAAAACTGTTAGGCCACGCCCCTGTTCGGTTAGCAAACAATGTTATCCTGTTTGGAAACACGAAAACACGGCGCAGCGGACCCGGCTTTACTGTCGTATCTAGCAATTGATAATTTTTCAGTTGTTGCGTTAGCTGTGGCTTTACACCGTTAATATTAATTATTATATATCAAATATATAATAATTAATATGATTATGAATTAATAACTTTTTTATATTGCTCTTGGCTTACTTTTGGCTTGGTTAGTAGTTGCCCTAAAACCCTAAGGTATCTATTTATTTATTTCTATTCATTTGAAGCAAATACGTCACTTTGTAAGAATTTCTCTGAAAAATTATCAATTGCTAGTTACGACAGTTAGCGCGGAGGGTGACGATATGTTTCACCAAACGCGGAGAAACAAGATAACCGACATAGCTCGAAAAATTGCCAAACTTAAGTGGCAGTGGGTGGGGCACATTGCTCGCAGAACGGATGGCCGATGGGGCCGAAAGGTTCTGGAGTGGCGACCGCGTACCGGAAGACGCAGCGTGGGTAGGCCACCCACTGTGTGTGGTGGACTGAAGATCTGGTGAAGGTCGCGGGAATCCGCTGGATGCGAGAAGCACAGGACCGGTCGATGTGGCGATGCTTGGGGGAGGCCTATGTCCAGCAGTGGACGTCTTTCGGTTGAATGATGATGATGAAACGCGGCGTTATTAGCCCCCCGGGCCAGCATGGTGGACTAAAGCCAAGAGGCTGAAACGGCTTATGCCCAGCAGTGGGATAGTAATAGGCTGATTGTACTTATTCGTTCACGGGAAACATAATTATATGCACTGTTACTCTGCCTCTACCCAATACTCAAATAAAATCCATGAAAATATAAGTAACCCGTTTTATTTTACCTAGAAAACTAACTAACATAAAAGCACAAGCGAAGCCAGCCAAAAATCTAATCTAAAATATAATAACTGTGTTCCATTTACTTTTTATGACTGCTAAGAATGACTTATACCACTAAATCCAATTACTTACATACGTAAGTATGTATTTTCTTGTCAATCTTTTGTACCGATATGTAGCTTCTACAAAATTTAAGTACAAACTTGTTGCTTCTGCTCGATTATTTATTTATTTAATACTTTAATACACAACTAGGTGGATGTCAGTGGAAACGCCAGTAGAAAACGCCCTAGAAGGACATACATCGATGTTATTGGTGATGTTCTTCAAAAAGGACAGGTGCGTAGTACTTTCCACCGGCGTGCGTGTATGACAAGATGTATGACCGTGGACGAAGCGAAAGGAGTATACAGGTTGTAAACGAATTCGTGTAATTCCTTCAAACCGCGTGATCTACGGGTGACACAGATTAACCCGAAATGGGAATTTCTGAAAATCAAGTAAAAAAAAATCTAGTTAAAATCTTGGTTTTCTATTCCTGAGTCATTTTAGAGCCCCGAGTTAACTGACTCCAAATAGCGATATCGCGTTAGTCGTGCCTACCAGCCGCGTCGCCGCGCTTTCACTAATTTATGCGTGGCATCGAAATGTTCAACCGCATAAAATTATTTTTTTGCAAAAAAAAAAAACTTATTTTGTGGAGGAACTAGGTGTGGTGGTGTTCCTCCAACCAAAGGGAGGATCCTCCATCCAGGCAGGACTCTTGTGCCTGGCGGGCTACTGCCCAACAGTTGATGTTGGGAGGTTGTATATTTACTATCTGCGTGTTAAATCTTGACATCGCGATGTAGGCTTGAATAGTTCGCATGTGGTGTGATAGATGCCGCCACATTTTTTTACTGAATCCAATGAATGATATAGGTGGTTTGGAAACGATCACTAACACCGACCCCTTGAATTTTTTTTTTTTTTTTATTCAGTTTAATTCCCGTGCAGGGCCAATCTACACCAGTAGTAGATCATGTGGTTTTAAGGAATTATACGAATTCGTACCCTGTAGACAGTAAGCTTCTACAAAATTTCAGTACAAACTTGTTGCTTCTGCTCGATTATTTATATATTTAATACTTTAATCCACAATGCCGTTTCGTGTCTTGGAGAGGACGTTAAGCCGTCGGTCTCGGGTGTCATATGAATACCTATGACAATGGTTACGGGTACTCAGAAACCCGAAAGTATGACAATTGCGGTCTAACCTTAGGATATCAGAAGTGTCAAGACATAGGATAAATAATGAATTTAAATAAATAGATACACAAAATAGACTTTCAAAACAAAAGACAAATGAAAAATTTGGATTTTATATTATAAAGAAATACCTAATATGGTAAAACATGTAAGGCACAACACAATACAAACAGCCCATTGCTAAATCCCTGCGCAACCTGTATGGCAGGGGCTCACGCCGGGGCAGGAGTGTGGTTTTAGTCGGTAAGAGTCCGACACTGCCCAAGCCATCTCACCCGTGAGGTGGCTTGGGTGTCCATGAGGAATTCCCAAGTCTTTTTTTTTTTTTTTTTTTTTTTTCGTGGGAAAATCCTCATGGATACCCTTCGTCTGGGGAAGGCGAAGGGTTATGCCGGACTCTTACCGGCTAAAAACCCACGGTGTTCCTTCTCCTGACCCTTGGCCGAGGTCACGGGATTCGCAGCTGCATGCACCGCAACCCCGGCAGGCCTCGGTCCGCCAGACCCTGGCAGACCTCTCCTTCTGTGGGGTCTTGCCCCACGTCCTCCTGACAGGTGCGCACGGAACACATGCGCGCCGCCTTCTCGGGCCTGTTACTGGTCGGGCGACGGGCCCCTAGCCCGTCGCCCGCAGGCCACACACTAGGGTGGCCGGAGATCGTCGCGCGCCCTCCGGCGGCGCCCGGTGCGTCTGGCGCGGGAAGGGAGAGTGGCCGTCGCCTCTCTCTCCCTCTCCGCTCCCTCCTTGGTCGCCATCACCACCTCGCAGAAGGAGGTGACGGCTTCCCACGCACTCTCGCTCGTAACCATGGACAGAACCACGGCCGGAAGCGAGAGGTCACCACCGACCGCCGCGACTAGTTCACGGCGCTGCGTCGCCCACGCACGGCACTCCTGCAATGTGTGCAGCGCCGTGTCTTCCGGGCAGTCGACGCAGTGGTGACATCCGGGCGTCTGCTCCCGGCCTATGCGACACAAGTACTTCCCGAAACATCCATGTCCCGAGAGTACCTGCGTCAGCCGGAAGCTGAGGGCGCCATGCCGCCTCTCCAGCCACTCCTCCATAACGGGCCTTACCGCCGCTATTGCGGCGTGCCCTGCGCTGGGTTTCGCAAGTCGTTCTCTCCACTCGGCCACTAGGATCTGGCGGAGCTCACTCTGCTCAGGCGCCTCCTCGCGCTGACGATATCTCAGCGCGAGGGCCCTCGCCTCCAGATCCCAGGGCATCGATCCGGCTAGGAGGCTCCCCGCCTCGAAGGAGATCGTACGGTACCCCCTTATCACCCTGACGGCCATCGCGCGCTGCGGTCTCCGCAGGATTGCGACGTTGCGGGCCGTCAAGGTGTCCGCCCATATTGGCGCCCCATATAGGGCCATGGACCGTACGATCCCCGCGTAGAGCCTCCGGCAGGAGGCGTTGGGCCCCCCCAGATTCGGCAGCAGCCGCGACAACGCAGCCGCGGTGCCCATCAACTTTGGCGTCAGCTGCCGAAAGTGAGGCCCAAAGTTCCACCGGCCGTCGAGGACACGTCCTAGGTACTTCATTGTCGACTCGACGCCGATGCGAACACCTCCTACTGTGATGTGGGATCCCGAGGGTGGTCCCTTCCGGGGCCCGTGGAAACACAGGGCCTCGGACTTCTGCAAAGCCACCTCGAGACCCAACCGCCGGATCCTTGCGACGACCTGCGCAACTCCAGGGCAAGGTGTTGAAGGCGTTGGCGATGTCTAGAGACACCGCCAAGACGACCTCGCCCCGGGTAACTGCTTCCTCCGCCTGAGCCCTTACGCGCATTATTGCGTCCACGGTGGAGCGCCCCCGGCGGAAACCGAACTGGTTGTCCGCCAGATCCGGCCCCACCCCAGTCATGTGCGTGACGAGGCAGTCTGCAATTACTCTTTCGAAGAGCTTGCCCACCTCGTCCAGCAACACGATGGGGCGGTACGCAGACGGCGAGTCTGCGGGGCGCCCCTCCTTCTTGAGCAGGACCAGCTTGCCAGTTTTCCACCGGAGCGGAAACTGGCCCCGCTCGCAACATGCGCTCAAAAGCCCCCTCAGTCGGGGCCCGAGAGCCTTGAGAGCCAGGACCCATGCACGGCCAGGTATGCCGTCGGGCCCCGGGGCGGTGTTCTTGGCCTGAAGCCTTTTCACCGCCGCTCTCAGCTCTACCCGGGTCACTTCAGGCACGTCGTCGTCGTCGTCCGCGTCGGGCGCCAATGAAGGCGGAACCATTGGCGGTGGCGTATGCTCCGCCCTCGAAGGGAACAGAGCGCTCACCACTCCCTCCAGGAGCTGAGGTCGGAGACTCTGTGTCAGTGGGGGGGCCCACGGACGAAGTTTGCCCCGTACCATAAGGTATGGGCGCCCCCACGGGTCTCGGTCCAGAGTCTCTAGCAATGCCTCGTGAGCCGCAATTTTGGCTCGCGAGATAGCATTCTGGAGGGCGATCTTCGCCTCTCTGTACCCCTCGTACAGCTCCGCCTCCTCGGTTGCCGTATCCGGGCCACGAACACGCCTCCTGCGGAGCCTGGCGTACTGGCGTCGCGCTTCCACGCAGGCGTGGCGCAGGAAATCTATGTCCTGCGACCACCAGTACACCTGGCGCTTTGCAGGCGCGGTCTGGACTCGAGGCATCGCCGTATCGCAGATATGCGACACGGCCTCCCGGAACCACTCCGCCTCCTCGTCAATGTCGGCAGGCCTGTCTGGCCAAAACAAAAAAAAACAAAAAACCTTAGGATGACGGCATTGCCCAGTAAGTGGGTTGCGGAGATCTGATGGCAGTCGCTCCTTGTAAAATACTGGTATTCAGCCGCATCTGGTTAGACTGAAACCCCAACATAGTTGGGCGTAAGCTAGGCAGAACAGAACTTTAGTCCACAGTGGTGGTAAATAAGGCGGATTTGATGTCATAAGGCAGGGATAAGGTAGGGACACCAGTCAACCTTTGTGTTAAAGAGAACACATAGAAAGAGGTACCTACAAAAAAATATATGAACTTGAAAATAAACTTATCGATCTTATTAACTTTAAAAGTGCCAAAACTTACAATCTCTTTATTAATTATAATTAATAAAGAGATTGTAAGTTTATTATAATATTTGTAAGTTTATTATAATGTATCTCTTTGGACATCACGGCTCATCTTCCGTGCGAAAGATGTCCGGTCCTTTGGAAGGCATACACGGGGACACAGGTCCAACGCGCAGAGGCCCCTTTGAGAGCTTTAATCTAAAATGGGGTGGGGCACCAACCCGAGACTATCCACGGCTGCACTATTGGAGTACAGTCATGGACCGTCCCAGGTGGGTGCAAGACTATTGTAAAATATGGTGAAAAATATCTGGTCTATGGGAAGGGGTATTAGGTGGACTAGATAACTTCTATTGCCGGAAGAAAACGGCGTCTGCCTTTCAACATTTAAAATTGAAGTGTTGGCAGACGGTGACTCGCCAGCTCACTAGCTGGGCCCCCTGAAAAGCCGCCAGTACATAGGCGAAGGGGGCAACAGACGTGTGAGCGGTTATTATATTAATTATTATTAAAATTGGAACTGCAGAATGGACCATGTTAACCGCAGTTACGGACAACATATGAAAGAAATGATCTTTAAAAAATAATTGTCAAGAATAGTTCTTTTGTATGATAATAAAGATAACCCAATAGTTTTTTCATTATTATTTTTTTAGTTTTGAAAAAAGTACCTCTAAATGAATCACCCATTTTATATTCTACTAGCTGACCCGGCAAACGTTGTTTTGCCATATAAAATTTTAGGGGTGGACTACCCCTAACATTTAGGGGGATAAAAAATAGATGTTGGCCGATTCTCATAGATACCGGATAAGCACAAAAAATTTCATCAAAATCGGTCAAGCCGTTTCGGAGGAGTATGGCAACGAAAACTGTGACACGAGAATTTTATATATTAGATGTATTGACAGGAACAAGCGCATCCATTTTTCTAATATGTACACTTGGGAGCATGTAAATCAAGCCACTCCTTTTTTCACGTGTCCTAATTATTAGTTTTGGTTTCATAAATTAATATAATTCTAAGTTGACAAAAACTACCTTCATTGTAAAGGTTATCAAATAACCTTTTAGGCGATATATGTTTAGAATTGATCTGTTCCATAATATCAGAAATAATAACTATTATACGTGAAAAAACCGACTTCAAAAAAAAAACTAAACGGAGTAAAATAATTATCATTTAATAAAACTACCAGTTTCAGAAGTCGGTGCATTCAATTTGTTTCAGCGTAGAACACCGACTTCTGAAACTGGTAGTTTTATTAAATGATAATTATTTTACTCCGTTTAGTTTTTTTTTTGAAGTCGGTTTTTACTTTTTTAAAGTTTTTTTTTTTTATTGTATATTTTTTAGTGCCACAAATTACAATTACAATAGTGTACAAATTCTCGGACCAGCACTACAACTAGAACGTCGTCTATCTACGATTTGTGTTTTTTTTTTTGTTTCTGTTGATTTTTTCAAAAAGTGCTGAATCAATTTCAATAAAATTTATATGGGACCACCTCTAAAGTATGGCCTACCAAACAAAAAAAGAATCATCAAAATTCATTCATAGTTGGCGGAGATATCGCGTAACAAAAAAAAAACATTCAGACGAATTGAGAACCTCCTCCTTTTTGAAGTCGGTTAAAAAATAGTAGAAGTGGCTCGATTCATTTGCTCCCAAGTACCTATATATTCAAATCATGCGCATATAGGAAAAAATCTACTTCTATTGACTGCCTCGTTAGTCTAGCTTTTGCTAGCGCAACTCTACTGAGCGTGAGGTCCTGGATTCGATCCCTAGGTCGGACAATGTGTCACTGGGTTTTTCAGTGTGGAATTTCACAGTAGCAGCCCGGAGTTTAGATTGTTGCCCGGTTGATGACAATAGGCTCGCCCCCTATTATGTGGGACCTAAACATGACGACGGCGACGATCGAAACGATTATATTAGTGTCTATTTCTACACAAAATGTACACCTAAATAATATAGATCCAATGTATCGTTAGAAATACATATACACACGTAATAATTAACTTGACGATAATTGTCCTGTAACAATTTGGATCGGAATCATAGGCTATGATTAAATTCTCTTCATACTTTGGACAGGCTAGCGTTTAGAACAAAGAAGGTAGGTCCTTACATTTTAATTCCATTTTTTTAATTCTTTGTCTTGTTCGCGTTTGACCCTAGTTGCACCTCATGGTAAGTACAGACAGGGTTTAATACAACGTTATTTTTAGTATATACAAAAACCGAGACACCCTAACAAGATTTTCATCAGAACTGCCTGAATATGTTTTTCTTTTAAATCTCCAAGTTACACCGTAGTTTGTGTCGCGATAAGTTCCCTAGTAAAGTGTGAAATGCCTGAGATGTGCTATGCAAGGGTTGTCTATTACACGGAAACTGACTGAGCGGACCATCTCAAGCCTCAAGGTGTCTATTCCCGTCAACTGTTATGGGTAGAAACATACTGAAAGAAAATTGAAATTTGAGAAAAAAAAAATGTGGTGTAAAAATCATGTCAATCGATTCTCCTTCCTAGTGATTCTGAACAAACTAGTTTCAGGTTTAGTATATACTAAAACTAAGCTTGTATAAAGCACAGGAATTCAAGTAACACAAAGATTCAGGTATTCCCCATAAAAGAAAGAAAGAAAAATTATTCATTCGCGCCGACTTGACGCACAAAAATAAAATAAAAATATAAACAATACCAAAAAGAAACTGTCATCAAAAATATACCGGTCTGTTTGCTGCCGCCGGTTTCTATCAAATGGCTGTGTGGGCCATTGGCAAACACCATAACTACAAGAAGGAACTCGTGGACTACCCCAAGGGACGTAAAGCTATCCTGCCTCTTATTCTATAACCATTTTATTATTGTTATGTACTACTAGGTAATGAATGTTCTACACCATTCTTTACAACTGGTGTAGCAGACGTGCTCAGGAGATCCTGGGGCCGTCTGTTACATTACAGTTTCATCCGCGCAAAACGGCCATCGCTCAGCATAATGCTGTGACTCACGTGCAACACAGAGCCACAGCGCTGGTTTTCAGTAACAGCCGCCTACCTCCTACCTGTCTGGCTCTCACATACTCACGACGGAACAAGGTATAGTGGTAGCTAGCGAGGCGTACTGTATAGCAAGCGTGCTGAGTTTTGTTTAATCTTGAATCTTATACGAAGAGTAGTAGAGCTTCTTGTGAAAAAGTTCGTCCGCGGAAATACTACCTCCATACCTTTTTCTGCCGCGAACCAGCATTGCTGTGTTCCGGCTTGATGTGTATGGGTGCCTATTACAGGACCATGAGACTTTCCAACTTTGTCTCTTTGGTTGGCAACGTATCAGCAATCCTCTTGGTATTGTAGGTGTATACACTGTGGGCACGAGGTACCCGAAAGATTTTAACCTTCGATTCCGATGCCTAAGTGGAGAAGAAAAGCTAGGATATAGTTTGTTGAATAAAGCTTAATTTTCGAATTATTCATTTTTACGGAAATTCACAAATCGAAAAATTTATATAGTAACAATTAAGTCCTATGAACGCGGAGTTGCGACCTTTGTCATACCATACCCCTCTCGCCGTATTTCTTATTTGTCGGGGAGGGTTGTGAACTGAGAAGTTTGTTATCCACTCACACGATAATTTAAAAATGTTGCCACTTCAACCTGAGGAATTGTTTACAAGGAAGTACTAAAGTTAATTGATTTATTAAATGAGGAAAAAAAAATACTGATTTGGACTTTTGTTGATATAACATTTGACTCATAATACCATCAGAAAGGCGTGGTTAAAATCTTTCGGGTACCTCGGGCCCACGGTGTATAGGCGGCGGTAAACACTTACCATCGGGTGAGCAGTCGGCTTATTTACAACCGATTAAAAAAGCCTTTAACACGCGTCCATTCCCAGAGTACAGTGAGGAAGATTTATATTCTAGTCCCCACTCGGCAAAAACAACCAGCAACAATCATTTACCTAAGCCATTAACAAAATTACTGTAACATCAAGAGGTACAATAGCAAATGTGCTAGGATATACCAAGCTTTATTTTATAGCAGTCGACTACACTAACGAGACTAACGAAATATCCATCGTCCAACCTCACAGTTTCCAATTAGTGGTTTAACAGTTACATCCGATAGGTACAGTGTACAGAGTGTACATTGTACACAGTGTACACACTTATTGATTAACTAACGGTCTGTGTATTTATGTTATGAATAATATTGATGTACGATGTACTTGTATGCTTTTAAAGGCATATGTGACTTACGTATATTCGTTATTAGTGCCGATTCTGAAGCGCACCGACCACAGAACTTATACACCGACTAAATAAATAAAAATAAAATATTAGCCTGTATCTGTCCCACTGCAAGGCAAAGATCTTTAGACCCATCGCCCGACCAGTAACAGGCCCGAGAAGGCGGCGCGCACGTGTTCCGTGCGCGCCTCTCAAGAGGACGTGTGGCAAGGCCCCACAGAAGGAGAGGTCCGCCAGGGGTTGGCGGACCGAGGCCTGCCGGGGTCGCGTGCATGCAGCTGCGAATCCCGTGACCCCGGCCAAAGGTCAGGTGAAGGTTTAGCCGGTAAGAGTCCGGCATAACTCTTCGCCTTTCCCGGGCGAAAGGTATCCATGAGGACAATAAGAAGAAAAAAAAAGCATGTTTTCCTTCACAGTATATCAGTGGCGTCAGATTAACTAAGAAAGTACGTATGACATTGAAAAAGTCACATTGGGACCACTACACCAACGAGACAGTCAATATATTCAATTAAGTTTAGTTACGAAACATGAAACTCCACGTTTCAAAACGCTGATAATAGACGTAGGCAAAAAGGCTGACAGGCGCGAATAGGATTGGGCGGGTCACGTCAGCCGCATGCATAATGACCGCTAGTCAAGAAACTCCAAATAATAGGTGCCTTAAGATGGAGGACGCCGCCGAGGTTGGCCCAGAAGGAGGTGGCGAGATGACTTAGACGCGTACCGAGAGGGCTAGTTTGAGGTGGCGCAGGATAAGAGTACGTGGAAGAACTTGGTGGAGGCCTTTGCTTAGCAGTGAGATAGAACAAGATAGCAATTAAAAAGTATAGTTCTATACTTTTTTTGTTTTTGTTTTGTTTTTACCATTGTTTTTGTTGATGTAGCTTCTATACTGGAGTCCAATTTTACAAGAAAACTTGTATAACCCTTCGACCTCCACGGACGTCTATGGACGTCTAATTAAAACGTGCTCGCGACGCCTCCGACGGCATGGCACGTTGAAAACACCACTTTTTTACAGTTAAAAAGTTTGACGTCCATAGACGTCCGTGGCGGTCAAAAGGTTAAAATCGCAATCAAACCGCAATGTAACCATAGCGTTTTGTCTTAAAGATAACGGTCGAACGGCCGTGATTAAGCTTCAGTTTAATTACGATTGAAAAAAAATATTTCAAAAATTGGCCACCTGCAGCCTTATTGTCTAACTCAACTGGTAATGGACATGGACTTCATTTTTGACATTTGAAACCTAGCCTGGACTTCAATTGTCACTTTCGTATTGTGTAAATAGCTGTCACATACAACACCATTACCAGCGAAATTCAAACCCAGTGAATGAATGGAACTTCGTATTATGGCTGATTTTGGTATTGCGTAACACCGAAATGAATTTCAGTAGCAAATTCAAGCCCATGTGAAATGTCAAATGAAGCAGGGAGCTCATTCGAATCTTGTTTGAAGTGTTTTGGTCAAATTTTTATCAAAATAAGAAAATTGTGGTGAACATTGTATTAGAAGAATAAGAAATAAATTCCTACCTAATATCTCAGAAGTAATTATTAATCATCTGAACACCCTTATTTTAGTAGATAGGTGCATTCATTTCGGCAAAGAAACTAGGTACTTTTCTTGCAGGCATTCTGAAATAGGCATACTATCTTAGCACTGTTGTGTTGAACATTGTATTAGAAGCGTTTGAAGAATAAGAAATAACTTCCTACCTAATATCTCAGAAGTAATTATTAATCATCTGAACACCTATAATTGAGTAGATAGGTGCATTCATTTCGGCAAAGAAACTGCTTTTCTTGCAGGCATTCTGAAATAGCCATACTATTATATTATCGCACTGTTGTGTAACAACATAACAACTTTTGTAACGCATAAAATCGGTAGTAACTTTTTATTTTGAAACGAATCTTCAGCAAAAAAATTCACACAACACCAACACCAACGACTACAAAATAAACCGCGATCTTTTGACCATAGAATATACACAGACAACTCCAACAGTGAGTGACGTGCGTTTCGTTACTATTTTTTTAGTAAACTTACTGACAAAATACGTGATTAAATTGCAAATAATGACAAAAATAATGCACAGGCTGTGTTTTTACAGCATAATAAATATAATTACCGTTTTTGCAACTACTAAAACAACTAAATTGCAAATAGTACCATGGCACTATTAGTAGTCCTACTTGCATTAACGAAACGCAAAAACTTGGAAATTGGATTCACACGGATCATTCATTCCGAAACCGAAGACCAGTTGAATACCTTAGACAATACCGATAACATTCTGACTGGGTCGACCACTGGTAATCGACTTCAAGTTCACTGGTAATGGATTTCAAGTTAGACAATAAGGCTGCTGATCCCGCTATTGAAAATGAATACATCGTTAAGGCCCACATCGCTACTCGACTTAAAGCCAAACTATGTAACACAGTACTTGTGTATGTAACTCACATGTTTCCTCTATAGCAGGGCTGTCCAAGTCGGACACGTTTACGGGCGGACTGGCGGGCCGTAAAAACTAGCTATTATCGTCAGTCTTCAATTAAAGGAAAAATCAAAAGATTTATTAATTTCAACAAACGTATTGAACAAATTTTAAACAAAAACATACACACACAAATAACTTTTACAAAACAATCACATATACACAACAGATACAGAACTAGACGAGCAAATAATATAGTGCTGCGGGCGCCTAGAACAAACTACGGCCTGCATACTATTCTGTATGAAGGAGCACAGCTTTATAACAAATTGCCTCGAAATGTAAAAGATCAAAAGTCGATGATTACTTTCAAAAAATCTCTTAAGAATCATATTTTAAAGGAATCAAAACCGTAAATTGTCTTCGGGTACTGCACCTATCTAACCTATTCTTGTTGTGTAGCCGCTGCGTCACCTTATGTAATTTAACTTAATTAGATATAAGTTTTTCTCATGTAAGTGAATATCATTCTTTTTGAGAACTAAAGTTCTTAAACCTTATTGAAAGTATTTATTAAATATATTTTAATATTTCGATCTTAATCTACAAGATTAATAATCGCTTCGCCTATAAATGTGAATTAAGGGCCGTATGTGGCCCGCGGGCCGCGGTTTGGACAGCCCTGCTCTATAGAAACGGAGGGAAATGGATGCAAGGAGTGACCAACATGAAGCGTGATTGCATTGCGAAAGCTACGTTAAGCCATAATATGGCACTATCGATTTCCACGTCAGAGATCAGAGTGTAGTTTTTGTAGAGGTGCATGTGCATTTTTTCTACTATCTCATAATATCTATAGAGCCTAAGTTGGGTTTTGGAATAGGTACTCAAGTACCTACTTTAAAAACTCCAACAATATCGACGGTTAAAAGGCTAATTGATCTAAGCGACATTTTGTAAAACTTGCAGAAGGACGGTTTAGTTTCTTTTTTTGGAAAAAAAAAAACATAAAAAAACAACTATTTATTATACTTTTATTTATTCAATACAGTATATACCTAATTAAGTAGGGAAGTTTTTTAAGCTATTACTGTTGATAATTGTGTATTATTTTAGGTTTGATGCTTAGGCATCAATATCCAGCAATGTCCGTAAGATATTTAACCGACTTCAAAAAGGAGGAGGTTCTCAATTCGGTTGTATTTTTTTTTTTATTATTTTTTATGTGTGTTACCTCATATCTCCGTCATTTATGAACCGATTTGAAAAATTCTTGTTTTGTTCGAAAGGGTATACTTCCCGATTAGTCCCATTTAAATTTTGTTATGATTAGACCATGAACTTCAGAGATATGGAACGGAACTCCTCATCGGATCAAAGCAAAATTCTCAAATTACTAATATTGCTTTGTTTATATTTGTTGTTGGGAACTGACTACTTGAAAAGAGGAGGGGGTGCTTGTCCCCCCCTCCCCCCCTTTGGAATGTTTTCATTATATCGTGTAAGGTATCATTTGAAAGGACTTTTCATGCCCGACTCATGGTGCGGCGGTACTTCACATCAGAACAGTTGCTTCAACTGTATAAAGCACAGGTTCGTTCGTGCATGGAGTACTGCTCGCACCTTTGGGATGGCTCAGCCAAATACCAGCTTGAGGCGTTGGAGTCCATTGAGAGGCGTGCCAAGAAGCTCATCGGCAACGACTCCCTTGTTCAGACCAAGCTCCAAAGTCTTGAGCATCGGCGCAAAGTTGCCAGTCTGTCGGTTTTTTATCGGACACATTTCGGAGAGTGTGCTTCAGATCTGCATGATCTAATACCCCCCTGCCCTTTTTTCTATCGGACGGCCAGAAGCACGAAAAAGCGTCATCGGTTCATGGTTGATATACCAAAAACCCGAACGAAGCGCTTTGATTCCACTTTCATTGTGAAAACCGCCAAACAGTGGAATGCGCTGCCCGAGTGGGTGTTCCCCGACAGCTACAATTTGGGTGTCTTCAAGTCACGAGTGAATCGGTTTCTTCTGGGCAAGCGTGCTCCATCGTAGACCGCATCATCGCTTAACATCAGGCGAGATGGCGGCCAAACGCAGGCCTAGTAATAAATAAAAAAAAAAAAAAAAAAAAGACTACGTCAAAGCCAAAAAGAAGGGTTATGAAGGAGGGGGTTAAAATTATGACACTAAAACGTATTCAATAAAAAATAAACTTTAAAAAAAAGTAAAAACCGACTTCAAAGAAATACTAAAAGGAGTAAAATAATCACCATAATATAAAATTAACAGTTTCAGAAGTCGGTGCAACTCTACACTGAAGCAAATAGAAGCCACCGACTTCTGAAACTGTTAATTTTATATTATGGTGATTATTTTACTCCTTTTAGTATTTCTTTGAAGTCGGTTTTTACTTTTTTTTAAAGTTTTTTTTTTTTTTTGAGGTCGGTATGCCAATTTATAGTTATTTAATGTAACTTATTGCAAAATGATTCAAGCGACATGGTTTTTTAATGATGTTGAATGAAAAATGGGCCAATCGACATAGCTTATTGTTTAGGTTTAATGCAAAATAGACCAAACGACAAAACCACAACCATGGCGAAAAAGCCAAATAATTTAATCGACACACGTTATAAAAGTTCGAAAAATCAAAATAGCTTAAGTCATCGAGTCCTCAAATTTGTCTAATTTTGTGTCGTATAAATCAATGAGTTTAGAAATGAGACCTATTTTGCTGTGGGTCCTACTGATATTCATGTTTTAATTTTAGTTAAAACTAGTTTTAACATTGAACACTAGACATCTAGTTTAGGTAGAGAAAAGCTATGTCTACACCAGTGCGCTTTCATGTTCATCTTGCGTCTTCGTCTGAAGCATACGTCATAGCGCATGCAATAGCGCATGCCATAATACTAGTTCGACAAAAGTGCATGACCGAGGCGCACCGGTGTAGACGATAAGCTGCATGCGTCTTATGGCAATCAATATTGCATGCGCTTGACGCAAGAGGAATTGAAAGTTGAAATCGCAAGATGAACATGAAAGCGCACGGGTGTAGACATACCAAAACTTGTTTAGGGGCGTTAGCGTTTTTTAATCACAATCAACACTTCATTAGTTCAATTGAATCATTACCCCTAAACAAGTTTCTCTACCTAAACTTGTGTTATGTATTAGCTGTATTCCTCAATACCAGCACCATCATCATCTGCCTAGCCTTTTCCCAACTATGTTGGGGTCGGCTTCCAGTCGAACCGGATGCAGCTGAATATCAGTATTTTACATGGAGCGACTGCCTATCAGACCTCCACAACCCAGTTACTTGGTAATACGATACTCTTGGTAAGACTGGTTGTCAGACTTTCTGGCTTCTGACCAACAGTAACGACTGTCAAAGATCTACAAATGACAGCCGGGACCAACGGCTTTACGTGCTTTCCGAGGCACGGAGGAAACTCGCTATGGTAAATGGTCACCCATCCACAGACCAACCTCGGCAAGCGTGGCTTAACCCGGAAGATCGGTCTATGCGGCTGTAATTATTTAGCCACGAGCTCCTCAATACCAGCACCAACACAGATATAACCAGAAACTACTCAAATTATCATCACAGCATGCCATCTGTGAAGAGTGGCACAATACATCAACGCTGGGTCGTTCTGACAGGCGGAATTAGCAAGCAAGTCTATCTGTTAACACCCTATCGCGCTATGGGCCACCATGGCAGCATGGTGACCCACTTCCTAGGCCCAGACTGGCGTGAGAAACTGAACAGCTGGTGTCTTTTGTATTTTACATTCTTTGATTGGCGTAACACTTGTAAATATTAAATTAACACATTCGAGTCACCACACTTTTTATAGAGCTCGTACGACATGCCGCCAGACATATGGTTAGTGGACCTTACAGGAGGGTCCTCGGCATTACGTTTGCGCTAAGAGTGAACCATCAAGGCAGGTTCTGGCATTAGGTTTAAAGCCATAAAACACGCTACTACGTAGTGAAAGTGTTTTCAGGGGGCCCAGGGGCTGTATTTTCGAAAAAAAAACCTACATACATTTATAGTGAGCCCTCCAAGAGCACCCGGCATCGAGAATGCGACTACAGAGTGCCCTCCTAGAGAGCATCCTGTATGTGTGTGTTTGACGACACACACGTTTGGTGCAGTGGCTAAGCGATTGGCTTCTGCGCTACGGGTCGTGGGTTCGATTCCCACTCGGAACAAAAATTTGTATAGCCTACAGATGGTTGTTTCGGGTCTGGGCGTTTGTTTGTGAGATTTGTGTCTGTAAACGCACCCACGATACAAGAGAAATCTTAGTGTGAGGCAATGTTTTTTTAAAAAAAGGAAAGAAAAAAATAAAGAATTTTTGACTGTAAATTTTTGGTCCCTACCCAACGACTTTTACGTGAAAGCGTGAAAAACAAACAACTTTCACATTTATAATATTATTAGGTTATGATTAAATAATTATCTGCTGCGTTATACATAATGCTTACTAGTAAATAGCTTTGCTTTATTATGCCCTGCAGTGGGCGATAAGGAGCTGATGATGAAGTAGTTTTGCACCTTCAAAGTATTTAGTTTAGTTTAAATAGGGCCCCAATTTCATTTTTGCACCGGGGCCCTTGGTTACATAGCTACGCCACTAAGTACAAGTAGGGTCCAACGCAATCAAGTTAAATAAAAAGAAAAATAAATAAATAATAATAAAGAACTTAATAAATTATCAACAACGGGTAATAAAATATTACGCTTATCTAAAAGTTAGATTTACGTGCCTACTCCGTCACGACGAAAATACAAGTTATTTGTAATCTCAAAAACAACGAAATAAACTAATTACAGAACTCGTATATTTTCTTCGAAAGGAAAATGATACGAAGTTTGGCAGCGGGCAAGCAACGTGAGTAATTAGATAAGTTATGTAAATTGAATTTTGGAGAAAAACGCCTTCTTGAAAAGTTTCCCCTATTAAATGACCTTCGTGTAAAATACTTTTCAATTGTTAGATACCTATTTTACTTGTAAAATATATCGATATTTTTCCTTTTATAGAACCACAATAACAAACTTAATTTTTACTCTTTTTTTTCGCTTCTTTGTTACTAGTTGTGACTGCAATACTGTACTTTCACGTATTTTTTTATATATCCGAGCTAAAGCGGTGGCTTAAGGACGTATTTACAAATCTGCTAAAAATAAGCTTTTCTTTGGCACTATTTTCCGATCAATCCGTGAAACATAACCTGACATTATAAAATTTCCTAATTAAAAAAAACGTGCTTTTCTACCGTGTAAGTGCGTATACACGTAGAAAGCGGGTTGCCAGCGCCGATCTGCCAGCGCTTGTCGGCGCAGGTAGACTCTATACTATGTGGCGAACCAGCGCCGACAAGCTCCGAACTTCGCCGACAAGTTTCGACCTGCTCCTATCAGCGCTGGTAAGCCGTCATTTGTTGCTGTATTTGCGCGAATTTGTATTTGGAACAAGGCGTATTTTTGTTAATTAATGCCAGCTCCTGCTTCTACCCGCTTCCTTTATGTAGCTATTACCTGCATGGACCGATAAGCGCTGGTAGGTCGGCGCTGGTTACCTGCTTCCTTTATGTATACCTACGCCCTAAATGCGGACAGCGCGTTGTATTAGTGGAAAAATACTGTCCCCTTTCCCCGCGCCGTTTGCTCCTGTGACGGGCAACATAAACAGCCTAGCCAGTTAGTCAGCCCCGGAAGCTCGTCGTATGTAGGGTTACCATTTAGAAATTTGAAAAGGCCTGACAAAAAGCCTGATATTTCAATAAAAGTCCGGACATTTTAGTCACAAAATGCAAACATACGAAGATTTATTGTTTGATCTCGTTAAGTTGATTGTTAAAGATTTATATTTTGTTTTTAGATGAATGAGAAGTTAATAAAGATTAAAAAGTTATTTGATATTACATAAGTAAGTTACATTACTCGTATTCCATCTAAGGCAAGAAATCCGGACAAATTAAAGTGCCGGACAAAGTTCGGACAAAAGTCTAGAAGTCCGGACATGTCCGGACAAATCCGGACGGATGGTTACCCTAGTCGTATGCGCAATACCGTAGCAGGTAATTAATAAATTTTTAATAAAAAAATCGTTTCCTTGGAAATATTGTTTGTTATCATCAGCACAATTATGTGTTAAAGTATTTGACAATAATTACCAGTCACCCTATACACGTTGTAAACGAATTCGTGTAATTCCTACAAACCAAACAAAAAAAAAATATCCAACTATTGTAGGATAACTTTTTCATCATCATCTTCATACTTCATTTCACCTTCTATTTCTTTTTCATCATCATCTTTCATCTTCATACGTAATTTCACCTTCTTTCTATTTATATTCAACATTTTTTTTTGCCTGTGATATAAAAAAGGTTTAATATAACTAAAAAGAAGGTGAAATTACGTATGAAGATAATGATGAAAAAGTTATCCTACACTATAAACTAACAGAGGACATCAAAATATTCCTCCGCATCGCAAACAGTTATAACCAGACCATTTAGTTCTTCGCTTAAATACCAATAAACTGTAACCAAACCTCAGAGGTAGTGTTTCGGTTAGCCAGTAAATACATTTCGCTCTGTAGGGACAGACCCTTTAGGAGCTGTCCATATTACTCCCAAAGGTATTAGTAGAAATAGGTAAATTAAATTACTGGAGCCGACAGCATTGTTGTGGTTATTTTGTATACGTAGGTACATATTGTATCTACGTCTAAGATAGATTGCTATATTCTCTAATCAGAGATCACGCATATTTTGACACAGAAATAAAATTACAAAATTATATACAAGGTGTAACATAAATAACGCACAACCTCTTAAGGGGTTACTGTACTCATCATTATGAACAACTTTTACTGAGAGACCAAAGCTGAAATCGCGAAAAAAAAATCAGCTGTTCCCTACATTTATGATCGTATATCTCGTCAAAATGTAGGGAACAGCTGATTTTTTTTTCGCGATTTTTGATTTAACATCTTTTTATAATTTTCGAATGATGTTACTAAGAGCATCAAATATAAAACTACCTTGTTATATCTCTTTCATATTTTTGCCCCCAAACCAATATTAGAATATAAAAAAAACAACATAATGGAGATTAATATAATGTCATGTGATAGAGCAGGATGTCTTAACTGACAACTGTTAATCTTCAAGTAGTTACAAGCAACTCTAAGTTAAAGTAACTTAGAATAGTTTTCGTAGGCCTGTTTCCACTTTGTGTACTCGTAATCTTGAACCTAACACATGCTTGAAGTGGTCCTCAGAGGCGCTTTAGTTTCGCTAAGAGATTCCTATCGGAAACAGATAACGATATAAAAGAATAGACGATGTTTGAAAGAACCTAAGATTTTTTTCTGTTTTCATAATTTATGAGGTATTTTCGAAAGGATTTTGTTGATGATATTTCTGTTCTGCTAAGATTCAGAGTTAGATTCACCATACGATTTTTTTCTGTAATATCTCTTTATTTTTTTACAGCATACGGAGAGAACTATTAGCAAAATTACAATTACCACTTCATCTTTCTCATCATTTTTAGGAAAAAAATTGTCTATACAAAGATGTATAGACAATATTTTCCTAAAAAATTAAGATCTAAATAAACAAGGTTAGTCGCAAACAGGGTACTCTGAAAGGGTGTTAAAGAACTCATAATAGAGAATAACTTTTGTTCTACAACTTTCCCTAAAAGTCAATATTTTAAGAGAAACAGCTGTTCAAAGAATTCATAAAAAATATGCTAAAACCTATCATCTATCCTCAGCTATTGACCAGCTGTGTTTACATTTTACGCCATATTTAAGGTTACGGATTAGAAGCTTCATTTTGTGAATTCGCAACTAAAGCAAGGAAATAAAATTATCGAATTTTGAAATTTTAACACGTGCTTTAAAACAGTCACCAGCGATACTTTAGTTGGCCCGCGTATTAGTACCACCTTTCCGACTAACCTTGAATACATAGATATCAAAACATACGTATAGATATACAAATATAATGAATAAGTATACAATTTCCAAATATTTTAGTTGGAATTTACGTACAAGCAAAAATTCTAAAAGTTTGTTGATATTCATAAGAATAGCACGAGAGACAAATTAATATCTTTTTTATTTCTTTAATGATTTACCTCCTGTTTTTGAATTCAGAATACGGGATAAGCAATACTTATATAGTATTTGAGTACGGAATTGTCAAAAAAATGCTTTGAAATCCGTAATTTTTTTGACAACTCCGTACTCAAATGTTCCTTAAGTACTGCTTATCCTAGAATTCTCAATTCAGAAACCGGCGGTAATAGGTACTCTAAATCTGAATACGGCTAGGTTGATTTTAATCACTACCGCAGCGGCATACCGCACAATAAATAAACAACACAAGATTCAATATGTATAAGGGCTAATACACACGCGAAACTATTACTAAGCGACTTTACGACTTAACCGCTTAAAACTTTCGAGTAACTTGTTGGACCAAGCCAACGCTCCACTCCACACATTTACGATTTCGAATTGCGAAATGCAACAAAATAATTAGTTTTATAGAATACAAAGACTTTCTATGTATTTCACATTTGCAATTTTAATGCACCTCTTAGAATAAAAAAAAATTATTGCCACTGCATTAATGTTCTTTAAGGTATACAAATCACGAAAGGTTAAAAATAAATAAATTATCTCATATTTATAATGTTATCACAATAACTAGGTGTGAATTGTGAAAGTCGATTAATTGATCCTATTACACCTATTTGGTAGCAAGTGTTGCTAGTACATGAACTTCGGTTGTAATCCCGAAATCGAACATTGTAAGTGACGGAAACGCGATTAACGCTGTAGAAACACTTAGCGTATTTTGTGTGGCTCATGTTTCATCGCGTTACCTCACCACACGTATTATTCGTCGTTACGCCGAGCGTAATAATTCGTTCATTTGGGACAAGAACGTCTTAAGTCCGAAAACCGGATTATTCAAAAAACGCCTTTATCCAAACATTTCGAAGTCGTTTTCTGAAAAAAAAAATGGTTTTCGTGCTTAAAACATTCTTGTCGCAAATGAGCGATATGGCCTAGAAATTTCGCGTGCATCTTGCGTTCGATCGATGTTAAGTTAACTATATTCGGCGTATTTTCGGCGTCTACAGCCACAGTTAAGCGTATTTTGCTTCGCCTATCTTGCGCAGTACGCGGTGCAAGATACTCAGTGTGTTTTGGCCCTTAGGCATCGTTCACACCAAACGTATTGTCCGCCGCCGACTGTGAGTATGCTTACTGTCACAACGCACTACGTAATAGCGTATAATCGGTTCGGTGTGAACAAGAAGTTAAATATATATTGAAAAGCGATAAACTGCGTAACGCGTGCTCACAGTCAGCGGCGGACAATACGTTTGGTGTGAACGATGCCTTAGGTACAGTGAGTCTATCAAAATCACCACTTTAGTAGCGCGTGTGCTAGCACCGTAAAGGCTATCACAGTGAACCATTATGACGGTAACGTGCGGGAAGGTAATCAATCAAGACCCGTTGAATCACATTAGAAGTGGCTCGACTTTCAGCTGCCGGATTGGTGTCAGTCCCTCCCAACGCTTTATTTTTCAGATTTTTGCCTCCGAATACGAAAAAAGGCTTAGTTAGTAATTGATGAATGTGCCTTTTTGTTGGCGTTCGAAAGTCATATAATCTAATTGTGTAGGGGTTTCTCTTTTCGGTTCTTGATTAAATACGAATGAAGTGATTGAAATTTTATTTCGTCGATTGTTTGGCCGCCGTACTGTGTTTATTCTCTTTTTCAAGGTGAGGTATGATCTAATGTGTATAAGATAAGTAGATATGTGTAATGAGTATTATCATCTATTTTTACAACATAGGACTCAAGAAATCCCAGTACTCAAGAAATCACAAGACTCTAGAAATTCCAGGACGTAGGAAATCACAGGACTCAAGAAATCACAAGACTCAAGAAATTAGAGGACTCAAGAAATCAAAGGACTCAAGAAATAGAAAGGACTCAAGAAATTAGAGGACTCAAGAAATCAAAGGATTCAAGAAATTAAGAGAACTCAGAAATTAAGAGAACCCAAGAAATTAGAGTACTCAAGAAATCACAGGACTCAAGAAATTAGAGGACTCAAGAAATCATCGAAGTCAAGAAATTAGAGGACTCAAGAAATCACGCCAATCAAGAAATCACAGGAGTCAAGAAATTAAAGGACGCCGTTCTTCCATCGGCATGTACAGCAATATTGTATTAGACGAAAGATGTTATCTAAACCTATAACTACAGGGCCATGGCTGCCATTATTAATGGCACAACATTAAGGCGGCCCTGCGTAGTTCCGTTCTAGCGAGCACCCTCGTGTGCTGAAATATCATCGTTTATAATAAAACGCTAGTTTTAGCCCATGACTTTAGTCGCGTAATAATTTGTAAAACGACGGTGATACAAACGAAGAAAAGCCTTATTAGACCACAATTGAAAGAGTGCATGGTAGGTAGTAGGTACAGTCATAAACACCAATACGTATACACGTAGCGGAATTGAAATGATTTTTTCCTTAATTGCCGATCGAATTTATAAAATATTTTAAATGTCAAGTATTCGTATGGGTTCGCAAATACTATGAAAACAATGTTTCGTGATTTCCATTACAACGCTTTCTCTCAATTCACTTTAAATTTCGCTACATGTATACATGTTTGTGCTCATAACTGTACAACAGCCATTTTTGTTCAAAAACATTATTGCCAGTTTTTCTTTATTTTTTGAATAAGCCACAAGAAGTTGCTACACCAACCCGCACCGAATTCCGTAAGAAAATTGGAAATACTTTTACCTACGTCACCAAAATGGCGGATGAACCCATAGGTTATGGTGACCGAAACCCCATAACACCATGAGGGTAGGTATGCAACAACGCAATGTTTCTTATGGATCAATACTTGTTGTGGAAAGTCACTCTGTAAATAATGGGCACCCTTTTTGGAGAGGAGTTTGGTGAACCAATATAGTTCGGTAGTTTTATCTATACATACAGGGTGTAAACGAATTCGTGTAATTCCTTAAATCCACATGATTTACTACTGCTGTAGATTAGCAAGGGATTTCGGTTGATTAAAAATTAAATACTCTTTTTTTTCCATGCGGTAGTGGTAAGTGGTCGTATCTAAACCACTTATTAATGATTCAGTGAAAAAATAAGTTTTTTTTTTGCATTTTTTTTATTTGAGTTAACATTTCGATGTCACGCATAAATGAATGAAAGCACGGCGACACGTCTGGCGTGCACGACTACCGCGATATTGCTCTTTGCAGTCAGTTAGCTTGAGGCTCGGAATGACTCGGAAATAGAAAACTAAATTTTCAGAAATACCCCTTCAGGATTAATCTGTGTCACCAGTAGATCACGTGGTTTGAAGAAATGACACGAATTCGCTTACACCCTGTATAATAAAATCATAACGATGCTAAAACTGCACATTAATACTTTCGGAAAAAGTAAGTGCAACCTATGACAAAAATTTAGTTTTTAGAATTTTTGTCTGTTTGTCCGTTTGTATGTTTAAGCTTCACGCCAGTGCTACTGGAACTGGAACTTATGTTCAGCCGTAATTTTGCAGCCACTTCTATTAAAGAGTTGGTCAGGTTATAGGGTACAAATTATCTCCCTATTGAGTGCGGGTGATGAGCAGAAACCTTATTTTTGGAAATAAATATTATTAGATTGAATAAATGGAGTACAGAAGCCAGCGGGTCAAGCTACACGAAACTCATTTTTTTCCAATCAACTTTGAACCTAGTGCTTTCGCGATAAAGATGAAAATCTATTATAGAAATTTGACAGATTGTAGTAGGTTGATGTGCTGGCGTCTGTACATATACATGTTTAGTTGTTGCGACACAATGTTGTTTTCTGACTTCCACGCGAACGAAGTCGCGCGCACAGCTAGTAGAAAATATTGAAACAATATAATATGTTCATATCTCTTATATAAAAATCATGTTTGCATGTTCGATGTTTGTGTGTCTGCGATGTGTTAACGCATCATTCATCCTATTGAGTTGAAACTTTGTTACAGTTGTTGCTAGCACTTGCGTGATGGTTTCTGACATAATACCATCAACGTACAATAGATGACGCGCGAGTCGTATCGGATTATATGCAGAGGAAGGTTTAAAGGGAGAAAAACTTATTACGCGGGCAGAGTCGATGGCACACCTAGTTTTAAATATTACAATATTTTGCTTTTCTGTAATGCAGTGCGCACGGAACGTATATAGTAACGGTACCAGTATACCCAGAATTTCAACCTTTATAAGACTGCAAGTTATTTGCAAAAACACTACATAAAATACATAGTTAACTCCCCAAAATCCCTTGTTCTATATAAATTATGTCATAGTATTCCCTTTTGTATGCTTCATCGGGGTCGCCATTTTTTTATTCATTTATTTGGCCCTCGGCTACTCACTGAACGGATAGGCTCTACCGTAACGTAGCACTCGTTTCAGTACCATCGGATGTTGCCACACTCTATCTGTTTTTCAGGATACAATTTTCAGTGCTTTTTTTTCAATCGGGCCCTGAATTCCAATTTTTCGTTCTGCATTCACGGGAGAATAATTTCGTGAAAATAAGTTTGGTTTATGATTTTCGGATGAAAAATGACTAACCAGTTATCCTTATTAATGTTATAAATGCGAAAGTAACTCTATCTGTCTGTCTGTTTCCTCATCGCGACAACAGAACTACTAAACCGATTATGATAAAACTTGGTATAGAGAGAGTCTGGAACTTGGCCAAGGATATAGGCTACTTTTACCTTGAAAAACGGGGAATACGCGATAAACGCGATAGACCCCTAGTGCTGTATACCTGTTAATATTTATATGATTATGTTATTTAAAAGTACATACATATACATTGAACTCATGCCTATAATCCCCGAAGGGGTATTTAAAGCACAGGTGTTCTTCTGTTACAAAAACCTTTACAACCTCGTTTCACCTATGATATTAACATGTAATAGGTGACGAGCCTACCGGAAGACACAACATGGGTACGCCTCCCACAAGGTGGACCGATGATCTGGTGAAGGTCGCGGGAATTCGCTGGATGCGAGAAGCACAGGACCGGTCGATGTGGCGATGCTTGGGGGAGGCATATGTCCAGCAGTGGAAGTCTTTCGGCTTAATGATGATGAGGTGACGACCCTATTGCCGTTTTCTGGGCGCAATTATGTTGCCAGACTCGTCGCCACTTACGCGGCATCCTACGTGAGCGATCTAGAAGCGACGCGAAGCGGCGCTGCGTGACGCGAAAACAACAAACAGTCGATACCTATTGAAGTGGTCTACGTGACCAAACGCACGTGGAGTGCGGTGCGGCGCGGCGTGAAGCGAAGCGAACGCGATCAGTTGGCTTGATATTTTCGCGCAAACTGGATGCGGTGCCGTGCAGTGCTACTGAATAACGGCGGCGCGCGGCGAGCGGTCCGCGAGCTCGTAGGACAAAGCCGCCGTTTCGCACCGCATCGCATTGAATTCGCGTGTCCGACCGCATCCGAACCGCATCGGATCACTTCGCAATTCGCGTAGCTTTGAACCACCTACGAAAGACGCCGCGTTACAACTCGTTATCAAAATGTCTTTACAAAATAATATAAACGATGTCACCGCCACAAAATTACCCGTCTCGGTTACCTCTGAAATTAATTACTAGCTCTTGTATCACTCGTTTAGTTAAAAACAGGTGTCTTATACGACAGGCTAAAATAATTACATCTTTGTTAATATCTCCTTTTAATTGTAAGTGTATATTTAGGTATACTACAGGAAAATTTAAATCAATAATTGAAACCTATAACGTGATAACTTGTTTCTATGTGCAATTTTTGTCCATCCTGAAGACGACTGGCAGAATTCGCCGATTGCCCGTTGCACAATCTTTTATAAACTATTTATGAACTTTTAATAATTTTATTTGAGTAGTATTAAATCTATACTTCTATACTAATATTATAAAGAGGTAGAATTTGTTTGTTTGTTTGTTTGTATGTAGGAGGTAATCTCCGAAATTACTCATCCGATTTAAAAAATTCTTTTACCAATAGGAAGCTACGTTATCCCTGAGTGCTATAGGCTATATTTCGGGATCAAAAAATTAGGGATCCGTAAATTAACGGGAGCGAAGCCGCGAGCAAAAGCTAGTAGTTTATAAAATGCTTTTTATTTGAATAAGCTATCATTTTTAGTTTCCGATATATTAAGGTTTATGTTGGTGATCCCGATTCATTGCTTCTGAGTGTATATTTGTATCTAACAAATACAAAGTATTATAAATTAAAATAAAGAGTAGTTACTCTAATCTAATTTATTAAAATAATAGTTAAATATCGCATTTTGCATAAGACCTCCAAAATACGATCTACGGTCACAGTGATGGTCACGAGAACCAATATGGTGCAGTGCCTGCAAACATAAGGCCGGCCACACTTTGGATGCGAATTTGTATCCTACGTAAACGTATGAAAAAATTGAGTGCGCACACTGAATATGTTTTTCTCCGTCAAATAGGCAGTTTTATGTTCAACACACCAAAGTGTATTAAAAATACCAACAAGTTCGGATTGTTTTCGGACGTCGGAACTTCACGCACGTATACGTACGAATAACTGCACCCAGTCTGCGAGCTCCCGTAGTACTTGGAAGGTCGGGATTGTTCGTGCGTTTTCGTACGTGTTCGTACTAGTCAAATTTGTACGAAAACGCGTCCAAAGTGTGGCCGGCCTTAGGAGGCAAAATTAAGACGTCTAGACTGTTCTTGTTTGAAATTAAATACTTCTGACATTTCTGGTTGGTGTGATTAATCGTGATGTTGTCACAGTCTGCTGTTTCAAATTCACTTCTACACTTTAAAGCCGCAGCACACGTGCTACACACGACGTTACCCCATGCGTGTTCATTACCAAATGACGACACGTGGCTTCACGAATGAAATGTTGCCAATGAGCAGGCTACATTGACGCCGCGTGGCATGGCATATTATAAGTCTGTTATAATAAGGCCTTAGAGAGAGCATGTTACCAGTGGCGAAGGCTCCATACAACTCGATTCCTATCGGCTTCCCTTTCGAAACGAGTAGTTACTGGAATTCACGCATCACACTTGAGCAAGGTAAGCATTTTTTGGTCCGGCTTCCCTTTTAAGAAAATTCACCCTACGCCACTGCTATATACAGTCTTAATAGCGTATTTCTGTAGTACTGTACCAATTTTATCCGTCAATCCTTTTAAATACGGTATGAACGCTGGCACTCTGTTCACGCCGTATTTAAAAGGAGTGACGAATAAGGCCTTATTTGATGTGCAAAAATACAAACAAAATGGATTTCTCATATGGAAATCTGGTATGGTTGATGTTTGTAACTCAATCATGCGACCAAAGGATCTAGAAAAAAAATGTAACACATGCAGAATGTGTATCCTGATTTAATAGCAAGTCCTTTTCATCCCAGAAAACTAAGAATAGGCATGTTGATAGCATCAATAAATTGCAAATCTAATTAGTCCGCCAGTTAGCGTTTTGAAAAATAATAAATAAATAAATAAATATTTTTGGGACATTTTCTACACAGCACCATCTAGTCCCAAACTAAGCAGAGCTTGTATTATGGGTACTAGACAATGGATATAATACTTATATACTTTTTTTTTGTAAATACATACTTATAATACATAATAAACACCCAGACCAACACAAACACTTATGTTCATCACATAAATATTTATGTTGTGTGGGAATCGAACCCACGACCTCGTAACCAGCAGTCCGACACTCGAACCACTAGACCACAGACGTCGTCGTCATAATGGACATGTATTTTTTCTTTTGTTAAATCTATGAATATTTGGAACGATAAAACGCATCAAAACTCGAGAGTCCGGCTTGTGACGTCAGAAGCAAGTGAAAACTGTACTTGCTTGTGACGTTTTCCCAATTTTAAAAGTGTCGTATCTTTGTCAATTTTGGTTTACGTAACAAAAGAAAAAATACGGGTCAAATATTTTTTTGATAATCTAACTGACGGACTAATTAGATTTTTTCAGTCAAATACCCTATTATTCATGAAGTCGGAGCTGTAGATACAGCTACTAATTTAACATTTCTCGCGTGACAAACAAATAGTGCATCCATTCGTCGAAATTATAACATGACTATTAAGTGCAATGTATTGAACTTCACAAATGCGTATCTATAATGATCAGTACTGCTCTAATCGATCAATGTCCGCCAATTAAGGCATAATTAAAGCTTTTGTCCTGGTTAATGAAACAATTATGCAGCCTATATTCTATAATTAACATAGTTATGATCTGTGTGTATGTTCGCAGGTGAAATATTGGAATGTTATGCTGCTAGCCTACGACACTGTTGACAAGCCAACTTTTCATTAACCCAACTGCTCAGCATGGGGACCATGAGCATCTAGGCCTCTCTGTTCGGAAGACACTTGTGCAGGCCATTATCGCCCCGCGGTTTAAACATGAAAACATAACTACGCAGCCTTCACCTCCGGAGTGAAAGATCTCGCCTAACGCTAAACTTCAGTTTTTCATGAGCAGCGCAGATTGTTCTAGATATTTGAAGCCGATTGTATCAAATATGGTATATTCGGATCTGGACAATCGAGAGTGAGGCTTCTATAATCAATACTATTTATTATTCTGTGACCTATGTACACCAAAGGAAATAAGCTGCTGCTGGATAAAGGAAGCTATCAACCACAATACGAATACTCGTAGACCTTACGATCACGTTGCATAGACACAGCATTTCCTCCCGTGTGGGGACGGAATAGAATATAAAAATTCCTCACAGCACGCTGGGAATAGACGCGTGTTTTAAGGTTCAACAAAACCCAGCACGCTTGGTGGTAGGTTACCGTCCACCTGGCTAGGTAGCTACCTGGACTCCCTCACATTAAAATCTGCCGCCAAGCAGTTTACTGTGTTCCGTCGTGTATATGTCAGAGCCAGAAGGGTATAGGGAAGTCCCTCTATATCTCTGTTGCTTGGATTCATGTGTTCCATCTTAGACTCTGTCTGCGCTTACCATCAGGTGCGACCAGGGCTAAACGCGACGAAGTCTAAAATAAATTAAAAAATTAACAAACAGACTTTTCCATGTTTGCAAAACATTCCAGTTTCGATAAGAGGAACAAAAAAAGGCTAACTAGTGAGGAGCTTACCCTTGTTAGAACATGTAACGATCCGTTTTGTTCAACAAGTGTTTCCACGCTTAAGACAAGTGTCCTTAGCTTTAAGATTAAGTCAGCCTTTTAAATCCCTTTTCTTGTAAGTAATTGTTGAAGGTTTATGTCACCAAGAATTTAATAGTTAAATAGTACATCGTCGTCTTGGAGTGAAAAGCTAGGGTATGCAATTTGGTCATTTGTATTTCATCATGACGTTAGATGCAGAGAGCTGCTATATGCGAAATTATTTTGTAGGCACCGAAATTAAGCCATTATTGGGTATATAAAGTCAGTAACATATAATTGGGGTGCATGAAAAGAGCCTCCACCAGTGACGCTACATAAGTATGTCCGGCGCACCCTGGGCAGTCAGCCCCGCTACCAACCTTGCTGACTGGCTAATCATTTCACCACGGCATGAGATATTCTCGTATAGCTCACGCCGACACGATAGAAGAAGAAGAACATATAATTGACTAGCTGTAGCCCGAAACTAAGTCCACGTAAAAACCCACAAGAACCATGCAATGATCAAATGCATTCCCGAGGTTTTCACTCTAAAGCGATGAGATAAAGTCACGGACTAGAAGCTTGTTTCAACGTATTCCCGGCAAAGAATAGTCCACCCTCACACGCAAAAGGCGAACAAACAAAGGATGGATAGCACAGCATTGTCTAATTACGTATTGTGATTACCGATCCGAACGTAGTATTATGACAATGATCCTTCATTGTAGCTGTCATTCGGAGACTGATTCAGCAGCTGATGTTGCGTGATGAGTTGATGACTCTTAGGCCTCGTTTAGGGAGACGCGGGGCGTTGCGCGGCGCGTATGGCGTCGCGTCTATATGAGAGCGTTCATGTAGAAGCGTGATCACGCGGTTTTTGTTGATATTGAGCGCTGCGCGCAGCAGAGCACGCGGCGGCTGCCGCAGCTGCAGCCATCGTGTCCTCCCCCGCGTACCCCGCGTACGTGCGTGTCAATTTACTTTTGGCATCGAAGGCAAGCAAGCTTGTTGTATATTGCAATTATTTTCTAGTAATACGTGACGACACGTTTGGTGCAGTGGCTAAGCGATTGGCTTCTGCGCTACGGGTCGTGGGTTCGATTCCCACACGGAACAAAAATTTGTATGGCCTACAGGTGGTTGTTTCGTGTCTAGGCGTTTGTTTGTGAGATTTGTGTCTGTAAACGCACCCATGATACAAGAGAAATCTTAGTGTGGGGCAATGTTTTGTTAAAAAAAAAAAAAAAACATCGATGAAATCGAACTCCATTGTAACAACACGTCTGTGTTGTGAAATGTCCAAAGAAGACTGCCAAAAACGATAGCTGCGGTGTCCGCTGCGGCGGCCGCGGCAGTCACCGTCATTCCCCAAGAACCGCAGCACCGCCCCGCGGAACTATACATTACTTTATGTTTGTATTTGTGCGTGCAACGCTGTGGCTGGCGCCGCGAGCCCCGCCTGCCGCTTCACGTGCCGCTTCTCCGTGAACAGAGAAAACGCACAACGCGCCGCGCAACGCCCCGTGTGTCCCTGAACGAGCCCTTAAGGTGCGTACAGATTAAGTACCATGTTGTGTAACTTGTGTTATATTACAATAACATGTTAACCTTGACCTGATACTCAAGCATCATCTGAAACAGCATGATACCCAACTTACAGTAGAGGTATTGTGTGCCTATTGATTCTTTAAGTTTATGATAAGTTGTAATGACCTCCTTCTTGTCACATGTCATCAATGTCATTGGAGTCACAGGATAGTAAATTTTGAAATGATCAGACCAGTAGAAGTTGCTCATATATCCCTTCGACAACCAGAAAAGAGCTGATGATCTTCAAACGGCTGAACAGATTTTCTTGAATCATAGCTAAGAACACTCTCGATAAAGTCACCTTTCAAACAAAAGAAAAAACTTAATCAAAATCCGTTTAGGAGCTACGATGCCACAGACAGACACACAGACACACACGTTAAACTTATAACACCCCTCTTTTTGCATCGAGGGTTACTAAAAAAGAAGTTATTAGTTACTTTTAATCAATTTTTCATTCACCCTTTTACAACTGGAATTTTCGATATTGTATGCTTTGAATGAAACTTTTATTGTGATATCGTAGAGATAGCTCGATGAAATTTACAGGGTAAATAGCTGATAAAATGGATAAGTTTTTAAAATACATCTGATGAAAAAAGTTTAGGGAGATTTATTTTTAAATCACCCACAAAGATGTAGGAAACATGCAGGATTTTAACTTTATGATAATTCAATATTTGTTTGTAATGCATTCGTTACATGTATGGTCAAAAATGTTTATACATTTGAAAGGGTCACTAATCAGCTAATTTAGTAAAAAAAATAACTCATGTATCTCAACTATTCACGTCACCATGATCAAAAATATCTTTATAGTCAGAGTTTGATTAAAAAACATGAAAAACATTCATAACTCGAAAACTACAAAAAATCGCGGAACATACATGCGGGTGATTTGGGTACCTCAAAGGATGTTCTACCTCTGGACACTACTTTCTGGGACACGCTGTATAATATTGTCGTTTGTCTTTCTGCAGTGCTGTTCATAATGTCGACCCTAGAGGACATTTTGCTAGCTGCTGCAGCAACTGTTGTACTTTTAAATAACAAAAGAAAAAAACTAGATGCTGGGTTCATCCTAGTTTATTGTCATTGTTGTAAATATTAATAACATGTTAAATAACACGTTTGTTATTATAGCATTCAGTCTCCAGATTACTGAAACATGTTATTAACAACGTTTTATAACATGTTATGTTATACAAGGTTAGTCAGAAAGGGGGTACTAATCCGAAAGGGTGTTAAAGTACACATAATAATGAATAACTTTTGTTCTACAACTTTTCCCAAAACTCAATAGTTTAAGAGAAACAGTTGTCCAAAAATCTCAAAAAAAATCTCTAAAATCTACCTATCCCCAGTTATGATCAGCTGTGTTTACATTTTAGGTCATATTTGGGGTCATGAATTAGAAGCACCATTTTCTGAATTTGTAACTAAAGCAGGGATGAAGAATTTTTGAAAAAACTAAAATAAAAATCAATTTATTTGGAAAAAAAAAATATCGAATTTTGAAAATTTAACACTTGCTTTCAAACAGTCATCAGTGATACTATAAGTGGGCTTCGGATTAGTACCCCCTTTCCGACTAACCTTGTATAATACGTACGCACCTTTAGAGGTTTCCAAACGAGCGAACTTTGCTAACGACAGGAGTAACTGCTGCCTTCGACGCGTCAGCGGCAGCCGTCAACGGATATGCTTGCAATAATATTATACAGTACGCGTAAAATAAGTTCGCCTCTCTGAAACCAGGCTTTCAGCGTTTTTTTCGTAACTTCAGAGAGGCAATGTTATTTGGTACTCATAAAATAACTTTGCCGCTCTGAAAACAGGCTTTGAGCGTTCTGTTCCTCATTTCAGGGGAGGGGGGGAGTTATTTTACGCGTAGGTACTGTACCGCGTGCGATCCCAGACGCTAGCATGTCGACGGCTGCCGTCATCGTCGACAAAGTACCGCTCATCTATAAGAACTCTATGACAAGTAATGTGAGATAAGTTGTTAACACTTAATGTTATTGTAAAGGTAAAATCTGACTACGAACGCTCATAAGTAGAAGCAACTTTAACTTGAATATCAACTTACTTACACGTGCGTAAGCATGCTACACCTATAAAATAATTGTGTGCTTCACCCCTTAAATGGCATAAGTGTAATCAAAATCATTCCACAGGTGAATAGATGTATGTCATGTATTTCCGCCCTAATACGCACCCCAGAGAAATAACATGTAAGAAAGGAATATTGATCTTCCATGCTCATACCTTCAAACTTAACCGTCTTACTATAAAATCTTGTATAAACTCAAACTCAAACTCAAAACTCGTTTATTCAAAGTAGACTAGTATTACTTAGTTCTTTTTGAACGTCATATACATAAGACTGCCCTCAAAGCGCCCACCCTTCACCGCTTCCTAGTGTTTATGCTGTGAAGAAGAAACGGCGCAACAAACTCCCCAGCAACACAGTTCAGTCTGTCAAGTGAATAATTAAATGAGTCTATACACAAAAAAGTAAAATATTAATTACATTGATTGAATTATGCAAGTTGATGATGGTAAACAAAATATTTACCTAGAACAATCCTGGATGAATTGAAAACAAAAGTAAAAGTATCTAAATATAGATAATTCAACATAATATAAACATACAATTATATACCTACACTCAATATATATAGACTCTATATATTCCAATACATTACTATTACTACAGTTAATGTGAGAATAATGTAGGTCAATGTCAGTAGTACAAGAATAACAATGAGAAATTGCCTTAATGTTGTCATAGCATGTAAGAGCTGACCAGTCCCGACAGACAGCACCCGTTCACGAGCATGACGAGCGCATCAGCATCGCTTAACTCAACCATATTGTAGGGAACTTAACAACCCAATACACAACGCCACCGTCAGCAGGACATTTTAGTGAGCATGACAGCCTCAACTGCCAGACAATAGTCAGGTTTATGTAGGAATACACAAAAAAAAAAAACATACTAAGCATGACAATAATGGCTACATGATACTCACATTTTACATTTTGTAATTATTAAAATTGTAAATAGCTTGATGCCATGGGCATTACTAAAAAGAAAACTGATACTACCTATATCAGAATCAAAGAATAAAATATATATAAAATTATAATACAATGTATAATGAGTAGGTAAAAAAAAAAGATACCTACAGTTAAATGTTAAAAATTTCAGGAGTGCCAGTGGGTCGCAGTGTGCAGTTGGGAATCGTATTCCAGACATTTTTATCTTCAATGTACTGGTTTATATTGTAATATGCTCTTGACATTAAGACACGCTTTACCAAAGAAAAATAAAAAAATATTGCTATTACTATATTACGAATACAAGGTGTAACATAAATAAGTGTACAACCTCTTAAGAGGTCACTATACTCATCATTATGAACAACTTTTAGTATGGGACAAAAGCTGAAATCGCGAAAAAAAGTCAGCTGTTCCCTACATTAATGTTCACATAACTCGTCAAAATGTAGGGAACAGCTGATTTTTTTTCGCGATTTCAGCTTTGGTCCCATAGTAAAAGTTGTTCATAATGATGAATACAGTGACCCCTTAAGAGGTTGTACACTTACTTATGTTACACCTTGTATATTACTACTATTTTCGCGGACAAAAAAGACCGTCGCGTCGCGGTTTGTCTGTAGTCTATTTCACAAAAAATTACTCTCTGCGCTCGGCTTTGACCTCTAAAGTTTGGAAAACGAACACCAAAGACTTTTCGTTAACTAGATGAGTAGTCTTTACCTTTATCTTTATAAAAGGACTAATTCCTTAAGGCCCAAGTCGAAAGGACTATCTGTCTCAAATCGAAGCAACGGATTTCTACGCAACTTATTTATGATAACCTGTAGATAATCTTCGCCAAAACAACTAAATTAGAATCCAAGGATAGATGAATGACACACCACTGATACACTGCTGATAATAATTATCTCTAGAAACTCATAAAGATTATATTGTTTTTAACGGGAAAACTTATTTAAAACACTTATAAAGCGCAGTTTAGACTACGCTATACCATTTCGCTATATGGTAAAGCATATTGCGTCACCCCCTTTCCTACCCCCTTTCCTATTAACCTTGTATATCATAGCGTAGTCTGAACTTAAAAAATCACAAAAATTTTACCAATACACAAAATTTAAAAACAGTAACTAAAACTTTTCTAGAAGCTAATATATTAAAATTTTCATATTGCATATTTACCTCATTATACTGACACGTGCACCTCTCTTTTAGCTCAAGTTTTTAAAGTAGTAAAGCTTAACAAACAACTACAAGATTGTAATATCGGGTGTACCTACTCTATTAAAAACTTTTAATAAACCGCGTTATTTCTTCGTGAAGTTTCAAGCAATTTGAAGTTTTGTGTTAGAGCCGACTGTGTAGGAATCTTGTGCTTGGCTACAAAATAAATAAGCCTCTAATCTAGGCTGCTTGGTGCAATATGACAATATGCAATAAAATAATTAATAACTTATGTTCTACAACTTTCCCTAAAAGTCAATAGTTTAAGAGTATTTATAGAATATCTGTTCAAAGATTTCATAAAATATACGCTAAAATCTATCTATCCTCAGTTATGAGCTGTGTTTAGGTTTTAGGTCATATTCGGGATCACGGATAAGAAGTACAATTTTCTGAATTTGTAACTGAAGCAGCGAACAAGAAATAAAAACATTTTGCATGAAAATAAAAATTAATCGAATTTTGCAATTTTAACACTTGTTTTAAAAGTCATGAGTGATACTTTAAATAGCCCGCGGATTAGTACCCCCTTTCCAACTAAGGCTGTATACACACTTCCAGTATGGGCTGATCTCGCATTGTATAAGTTTTCCTTACGATGATAGGTCAGCTTATACCTACTAGAAACGTATAGCTTGATATAAAGCCGTGTGTACATATAGCACCACAATTCCTAAAATCAAAAGCTTCTTACCAAAACGATGCCCGCCAACGATTGATGGAATAGACCCGCGTTATTCGAGAATTCACTCCAGTCGATTTAAAAATGCCGCCGTCGAATAAGTAATAAATGAGGGTTGTTCATATTCAGTAAGGCTCCATATGAAAAAAAGGCAATTTGTCAACCTTCGTCGCTCACGTACAAAGAACCTATACCTCCTTTGGTATACTTTCTGTGACTTTTAAGTTGAATTGCTTGAATCGACACAGTTTATTTTTGTCTATGAGTGTGAGTGCCTACGCTCCATTTTTCTTTGTGAAAAGTTCTTCTACATATACTGTTAGGTACGTTTTCGTATACAACGTGGCGCTTTAATAGCGACATTAAATTACCCTACGTATACGGTTTCGCGTTTTCAGGTTTTAGAGATATTTTATTTTTATTAAACGTTATTATTTTATTTCATTATCTGATCTAGAATTTTCTAAAATAACATTTTGGAACAACCTGTACGCAAAAAACTATGCGCAGAGGCCATCTTCCGGGGTCATGGATGGATCATAACATTACGTTAATGAAATTAAAAGAAAATACTATTAGAATGAAACACTAGTTAGTTGCACGTGAATAGGGTATTTGACTGAAAAAATCTAATTACTTAGTCCGTCAGTTAGATTATCAAAAAATATTTGACCCGTAGTTTTTCTTTTGTTACGTAAACCAAAATTGACGAAGATACGACACTTTTAAAATAGTCAAAACGTCACAAGCAAGTACAATTTTTACTTGCTTCTGAGGTCACAAGCCCCCACTCTCGAGTTTTGATGCGTTTTATCTTTCCAAATATTCATAGATTTAAAAAAAGAAAAAATGCGTGTCCATTATTTTTCAAAACTCTAACTGGCGGACTAATTAGATTTGCCATTTATTGATGCTGTCAGCTGTCAACATGCCTATTGCAGGAAAGAGATAGCACTCTGTCGGCGAGCGGTAAAAAGCTGCAATAATGAATCTGTTGGCTAGAGTGATATGAATTTAGTTACTTTATTTATTATTAGGATATAAGTTTTTATTTTTTATTTACCATCTATTTTATTTATTACTGACCACTAGCCCTACCAGTGCGCTACCTTGCGCCACGCTGTATGTCTTGCATATTTTATTCTAATATGTATATGGCCATGCAATAAGTAACTAATAAGCCTACAGCTAAGTTTAATGCGTAAAGCACCAAATCTAGCTAGTTTTATTGCGCAAGTAATTTTTTTTTTTTTTTTTAAAAAACGTTGCCCCACACTAAGATTTCTCTTGTATCGTGGGTGCGTTTACAAACACAAAATCTCACAAACAAACGCCCAGACCCGAAACAACCATTTGTAGGCCATACAAATTTTTGTTCCGTGTGGGATTCGAACCCACGACCCGTAGCGCAGCAGCCAATCGCTTAGCCACTGCACCAAACGTGTCGTCGCAACTACTACTGCAATTGCAACAAGTGCTCGCTGACTTCGTCAAACTTGCAGAAGTCGACTTGCTGTGGGTGTGTCCACAATTTGAAAATTGTAGAAGTTAACTCGGGCAAAAAAAAATTGCAGAACCGGGTAATGTAGCGCAACTTGGAAGAGCCTAGCCTATGCCCAGCAGTGGGCTCAGATATAGGTACTTTTGGGGTGCGTGAAAAGAGCCTCCACGAGTGACGATGCCTAAGTACGTCCGGCGCACCCTGGGCAGTCAGCCCCGCTACCATCCTTGCTGACTGGCTTATCTTTTCACGACGGTATGAGCTATTCTCGTATAGTTCGTGCCGACACGATAGAAGAAGAATTGAGTGTACACCCAGGGGCCTGATTCACCTAACTAAAGAAGTTCTGGTATATTTTTATTTTATTATTTATGCACAAAATTAGTACACAGGCGAACTTAATGCCTTAGGCTCAATTTACACCGCCGCGGAATGGATTGGAAGCGACGAAATTGTACATAGCATAATGAATTTTATGTCAATTGTATAAAGTACAAACTAAATGCGAGCCAAAAAAGGTCGCGAGGATTCCCCGGAAGATTCCATTCCATTCCGCGGCGGTGTAAATTGAGCATAAGGCATTTTCTACCAGTCGACCTTAGGGTGATGCAGAGAAAACATGGTAGACACATTGTTATGATACGATAATATGATATGGTACCTATAATGTAGTTGCAGTTACGTTTCGATCAAAACAACGCTTTTCGTATTCTCATAATAGGCGATCGCTGTCTGTGAACTTAACTACAGAGTCACTGCAACTTGATCGGCGCGTCAAGAAATTACGTGAATTAGCCTACAGTTATTTGTAACAAAAGGAACCTTAATAACAGAAATGTAAAAACTACGTCAACAGTTAGTGCTACAAAAATAATTGAGTAAGTATTTTATTTAAATACAGCGTTCCAAAAGATAAATTTATTCACCTTTTCCAACACTAAAAGGGTTTTAAAATAATAACCGAACCAGCCAGACGGGTTCACTCAAAAATAAACATTCCTTTGCTATGATAACATAAGGACGAGACCTAAATATATTTATTATCTGTGCCTAAATTATGTCTGGCACCTGGCTAGGTATTCGAGCAACACTTTACTGAGATCGATTAGGGTCAGCCGTACATTAGTGTGAGTGAAATATTTATAGTTAGAAATATTGTTATTGTGCGTAGGTGTATAACGCGTAACAGAAATAATCAGAAACCTCAGACATTCCAATCAGAATATCAAGGTAAAAGCACAAAACAATAGTTTTTAATATTTATAATTAACTTTGCTTTAGAATTGCTTTTTCATTGCTAACTGTATTTAAAATTCAGTCTAATTGCCTTGACGTAAATCCTAATTTCTCGATTGACTCAATGATTCCGAAAAAGCACTTTTTTATAATCCTGAAAAAAACCTGATATCAATTAAAAGTCGATTCTATACAAACTACATTCTGGATTCTGGTTAATTATTTTTTACACCTTGTTTACAACGTTATTTTTAAGTATATACAAAAACCGAGACACCCCAACAAGATTTTCATCAGAACTGCCTGAATATGTTTTTTTTTAATAAATCTCCCAGTTACGCCGTAGTTTATGTCGCGTTAAGTTCCCTAGTAAAGTGTGAAATGCCTGAGATGTGCTATGCAGGGGTTGTCTAATACTACGAAACTGACCGAGCGGACCGTCTCAAGCCTCAAGGTGTCTATTCCCGTCAACTGTTATGGGTAAAAACCTACTGAAACAAAATTGAAATATACAAAAAAAAAGTGGTGTAAAAATATGTCAATCGATTCTCCTGGTGATTCTGAACAAACTAGTTTCAGGTTTAGTATATACTTAAACTAAGCTTGTATAGTGTCACTGGTCACGATCCCGTGGCAGAGTTGTACCTACATTACCTAATTTATTATTATTTACATTTGCTTTAGTTTTTGGTAAAACTGTTTCTCATCAAGCATCGCCTGTTTATGACTAATCTATTGAATCTCGATGTATCATCAATCAAATCAAACACCACGAAGTATCGTAAATAAAACTTTTTTTTTTTTTTAAGTAATTAATTTCCCTTATCACTACAGAGCAAAAGACTGGCTCGTACTTACAAAAACTTCGCAAGCAGCCACCGTAATTTTTAATAGCAATTGAAGCAGACTTTCAAGTAAACTACATTAAAAACAACCTTCCTTGATACAAAACGAAGTAATTTATACAAATACAAGGTACATTACGTGGCTTCACTCAGGTGGGTGTCGGTGACTAATGGATTCCTGGTGCCCCTTTTATTGAGTTTTCTACGTGACAAGTGGTTTTATCCTGTCAGGTTTCGCTAGCAACATGGAAATCTGGATAATACTGTAGGAAAATAAACTAAAAAAAAAGCTTTTTAATATAGCTTTCCACTGACCAAATAGACGTCAATATAATAACACATAGGTATAATTTTTATATCGATGTCTAACAGACAAAAAGGTATAAGCGCATTTTTTTGCGAAATGGACATATCGTTGGAGTCGTCTTTTTAGGGTTCCGTACCCAAAGGGTAAAACGGGACCCTATTACTAAGGCTCCGCTGTCCGTCTGTCCGTCTGTCACCAGGCTGAATCTCATGAACCGTGATAGTTAGACAGTTGAAATTTTCACAGATGATGTATTTCTGTTGCCGCTATAACAGCAAATACTAAAAAACAGAATAAAATAAATATTTAAGGGGGCTGCCATACAACAAACGTGATTTTTTTGCTCGTTTTTGCTTGATATTGATAACGGCAACAGGTGGACGCTTGAAATATTCACAGAATATTTAGTTATATATTCACTTTAAAAATAAATAATTAAATTAAAATAAAACAAATATTTAAGGGGGGCTCCCATACAACAGACATGATTTTTTTGCTGTTTTTATACATAATGTTACGGAACCCTTCGTGCGCGAGTCCGACTCGCACTTGGCCGGTTTTTTTTTTCAGTGTTGATTGGTCTAAGTGTAATGATTCTTCACATACTTTCTGTTGCTTATACGGTATGTAAATTAACACGTTTACTGTCCAGACAACAGACAAAATAGTTAAACAATGCACTTGTTCATATGTGATTCATGGGACAGGGAAAGGGTTAAGGTCCTTAGCCTAATTTCTTCGTCGTAAACGAACTTAAACCACTCTCCTGTAAAGTTTGTAAATTGGCGGTTATCCCATACTGGCTGTTAGGCATCGATATGAATGTAGAATTTATGTAAGAATATAAATTATTATTAAAATTTGTACCGCCGAAGATTGGCGCCCCCGAAGATCGCTACAGTGAACAAGTGCTGGAGGAATATTTTTGGCTTAATCACAGTTTGTGGCATACGGATTTGTGACCGCCGTAAGATTTTAATACCCTACTATGTGATTCTTCTTTTCAGTAAATATATACAACGTTATTTTTAGTTTAAATAAAAACCGAGACACCCCAACAAGATTTTCATCAGAACTGCTTGAATATGTGTTTTTTTTTTAATAAATCTCCAAGTTACACCGTAGTTTATGTCGCGTTAAGTTCCCTAGTAAAGTGTGAAATGCCTGAGATGTACTATGCAGGAACCCCTGACAACCGTCTAATACACGGAAACTGACCGAGCGGACCGTCTCAAGCCTCAAGGAAACCTATTGAAAGAGAACTGAAATTTATAAAAAAAGGAAAAATATAATTTGGTGTAAAAACCATGTCAATCGATTCTCTTGGTGATTTTGAAAGACTAGTTTCAGGTTTAGTGTAGACTAAAACTTACTGACACACTAAGTACTTATTATCATTTTTTTCGAGGCAATTTGTTACCACGAGTTTTTTTTATTTCAAGCGCAAACAGATCTAAGTTAGTATATTTAAAAAGTCCATATGGCACTCTGAGATAACAGACATTTCATTATAAGTTTCAGCATTAAGTTTACCATAAAAGTATTTTATTTTATAAGTTACTCGAACTCACAAAGTCAAAGCTAAAATCGTAACAGGTCAAAGAAAAGGTGTGCGTATTTCCATCTTGTAATATAATTTCGTGGTATCCAGTCATAGTGGGGTGAAACAGCCTTACTCTATAACGCGGCGTCTTACGTAGGCGGTTCAAAGCGAAGCGAATTGACACGCGAATTCAATGCGATGCGGTGCGAAGCGGCGACTTTGTCCTACGAGCCCGCGAAACGCCCGCTGCGCGCCGCCGTCATTCAGTAGCACTGTACGGCACCACATCCAGTTTGCGCGAAAATATCAAGCCGACTGATCGCGTTTGCTTCGCTTCGCGCCGCGCCGCTCCGCACTCCACGTGCGTTTGTCACGTAGGCCACTTCAGTAGGTGTCGACTGTTTGTTGTTTTCGCGTCGCGCCGCGCTGCTTCGCGTCGCTTCTAGATCGCTCACGTAAGATGCCGCGTTATAGATCAAAAGTAAATTAAGGTAAACCTACGTACCCATAAAATATGTCATAATGATACTAAAAATCGACTTACCCAAATTGAAAACCATCTTACTTTTTTAGCGTTTTCTGACTAGACATATTTTATTACATAAAAATATATATTGCATTGTTTAATCAATGTAGTCACTTACTTACTTACTACCTAAAGGGCCTTCAAGAAAGTAATTTGATAATAATAAGTCGTATACATTTTACGTATAGGTTACCTATTGTTGTATGTCATAAGTCGTGTAATTCAAGTTTAAGAAATAACCCAAAACCGGGCAAATGTCTATTGAAAAACAGTTTTTTTCGTACACAACTTATTTCCAAAGAAAATTTTATTATTTTTAAAGATTTTTTTTTATATTTAAGTCCAAGGCCCGGCCCGCATGCACGGCAACTCATAAAATACATTTATTGTTAAAAAAAATTGAAATAGCATTAAATTTCAGTAAATTTATTGTATGAAGTTGATAACAAAACTTTACTTGGTGTCTGGCGGTTAGAGTATGTCATGCTCACTCAAACTAATGTCCCGCTGATGGTGGCGTGCGTGTTGGATCGTGCGATTCCCTACGAAATGGTTGAGCTGAGCGATGCTGATACATGCGTCATGTTCGTGAACGGGCACCGTCAGTTGGGACTGGTCATCTCTAATCTGTCATGGCAAATGAATTGTAGGTACTCTTATTAGCTTAGCATATCTTACATTGTTCTCACATTTAGTTTTCTTATTCACAATATAACCAATTTTTTGTAAATATTTGATGAAAAAGAGTAACCATGGAGTTTATTGCCCGTTCTTCTCCACAGGAATCTACACTTTGGAACGCGGCAGTAACTTCTTTTTTTGTCTCGACAATTCTAACGTGCCTGTAAAGGTCTAATTAAAATAAATGCGTTGACTTTGACAGAATGATATTTTAAATATGTCTTGCACTAAATGTATTTAGCTAGTCGTTTTGCAAGGGGGCCTTAAACTTCAATTAAATAATGATTACACATTCATTCTATCATTGACGTTTAACAAAATCACTGCAACTACTAAAAATAAACAAAATCAGGAACGCAAACATAACGTTTCAAGGGGTAAATCGTCCAAGGAATCCAGAATAACACCGTAAAGGTGAAAGGCAGCTATCGGGAGTATCAAGCGGAAATTGCGCCCCCAAGCCAAGGGTCGATCTAATCGGAGCGTTGCGTGTACCGCGCTGATCATTAGCGCCATCCACTGATAGTTTCACCTTTCTTTACCCACAACAACTTTAGTGTAGCGACACACCATGACGAAATTACGCAGCCGAATTTAGGCATGATTACGCCTGCAATGTATTTTATATTACCCACAATATACCAGGCTGAAACTGCGTCGCGTCTTACTTTCTACACTCGGAAGCAATGAATCCGGGTCACCAACATAAACTTTAATATTTCGGAAACTAAGAATGATAGCTTGTTTCAATAAAAGTATTTTAAAGACCATTTAAATTTTTTTTTTAAATTAAGTAGATAGTATTAAATAGTCTTTAATTTTTTTTTTATTTTAATAATCTTGGAGGAGCTCGTGGCTAAATAATTACAGCCGCATAGACCGATCTTCCGGGTTAAGCCACGCTTGCCGAGGTTGGTCTGTGGATGGGTGACCATTTACCATAGCGAGTTTCCTCCGTGCCTCGGAAAGCACGTAAAGCCGTTGGTCCCGGCTGTCATTTGTAGATCTTTGACAGTCGTTACTGTTGGTCAGAAGCCAGAAAGTCTGACAACCAGTCTTACCAAGAGTATCGTATTACCCAGTTACTGGGTTGTGGAGGTCTGATAGGCAGTCGCTCCATGTAAAATACTGATATTCAGCTGCATCCGGTTCGACTGGAAGCAGACCCCAACATAGTTGGGAAAAGGCTAGGCAGATGATTTGAATAATCTTATCATTTTTATAGCGGTTACACACTGCATTCGATCCGAATCCGTGAAAGTACGTTCCGAAATAGTCATAGAACTATTTGTATGGTAGTTTACGCACTAGATCCGACTTTCGTCATCCGATTTCTTTCCGTCATCCGTGAGTCTCCAATTTGGAAGAAATTGACGGACCGAAGTAGCCATAGTACTGTTTGTATGAACGTTTTCACATTACCTCGGATTCAAATTGGACATTTATGCCATAGATGGCCCCTGAATAGGCTTGTGTCCATTAAGAATAAATATAATGGATAGGGGTTTATAATGATTAATTATATTATGGAGAAAATAACAAACAATTTTAATTATTAAAAGCGTTAAAGATTAATAATATTTTTAAAAAATAAATTTCGTAAAATGAAACCTTTAGTCACGTGACAGTGAACACCAATCAGAAAGCGTTACGTCACGCCGTGCGAAACTCCAATCTTGTCTTTGACGTTTCGAGTATCACTACCGGTTCTTGATAAAATTTTGGTTTTTAACAATTAATATCAAGTTGATACAGTTTTTGCTAATTATAATTTGAAAGAATTAACCATGGAATCTGGATTCAGCAAAGCAGACAGTAATAATTTGCCCAGAATCGATGCCGTTATGCTTGGAATTTTTTTCGCGTCGAACAGTGACTTTTGCTCATCTGAATTTCGCAATGTTAAAACTTCCTTGTAAGTATAAAATATTTATTATAAGCTTAAATACTATGTGACATTTCAGTTCGGTACACAAGAACTAATGTTGAATGTTTCAAAGGTGATAATGCCTGATCTATCAATTTCACATTGGTCTGCACAGCCTTACTTCTGAATTTGTAGGTTATAAATGCTTGAACAGATTTATCTGTTGACTGTTGACATAACATTTCTGGCACATTTCCTCCAACTGTTTCAATATCTGAAAAAGATATACCTACAATAAAATAGCTTTATAATGGTAATAACTAGGTATTTGCCATTTCAAACTTTAAATCATTTAGGTAGTTATGTTGTTTGATATTATACGTACTTAAACTTGTATCAGAAGTATCTATAAGAGAACAACTTGGAGTACAACTTTCTTTTGATTCATTCAGACACTCTTCTATTATCATCTTTCTTTGTTTTTTTAGAATATATGGCCGTTCTGTACTGCTGCATGTTCGTTTTCTTCTGTCTTCTTGACATCCAAATTTACTTGGCATACAACCTGGTTTCATGCGCACTTGTGATACTGTTCCCTTCATATGATACTCCATATAATTAATCATATCATTTGGCAACTAGAATAATAAAAAGAGTATGTTTGTAACATTAATTAGAAAACTAAAATAAAACGTTCACTCCTAAAAGTGAAACAACTTAACCTGAACTCATGTATTTCTTATTTAGAAAATAGGGATTCTACAAAACACATCTAGTTTGCTCGAATTAAGTAATAGATTGTATTGTGTGAAATACTTACATCAAAATGATCTTCACAAAAATACATTCTTGAACCTGTTGATAAAGTATGAGCATCATCTCTTCTTGCAAGTTTTAGCCACTTTTTCCGTATTTCTCCATTGTTTGGAACATATATAAATAACTTGTTTGGCGTTTTTATAGTCGTGCTATCACACTGGGGCACTATACAGTACTTATAATATGAGAAATTCATTTTTAAACGATAAAAACTAGCTTTAACGTACGAAGACACGATCGCTCTTTGGTTTGTTTCGCACGGCGTGACGTCATTCAAGACGCCATGACAGTCTTGTGCGTTTTGGAACCAAATTGAAATTGGTTTTTTAAAACGCGAAATTTATAATGTAAACGCTCGATTAAAAATAAATAAACCTTTTTTTTCGATAAAATGCCTAATAAGCTAAAATATTAAGCAGTTATTGAAATTTTGTCAACTAGCCTATTGCTTGGATCTGGATCAGAGATCGGATTAGTGCGTAAGCAATATCCGAATTCGGTCCGAGATTTTTATATCCGTATTTTCACGGATCCGGATCGGATGCAGTGCGTAACCGCTCTTACAGTTGTATCAAGTAATAGGTCGATTTTGACACCTGTCAAAATACTAGAAGTAATGTCAACATTATTGTAGTAACAATTACTCCAATACATGGCGTTTAGTTTCATTATAACATGCATGCGCAATGCTGAGATAAATAAAAAGGTGACTTTCTTTGAAATCAAAGACGTGCAACTTCTGTACGCATGTATTTAGTGCTTTTATGCAAACGTCAAATCTGACATATTACGTTAGGCCGAACTGTAGTTTTCGAGATAAGGTTTATGTTGGTGACCCGGATTCATTGTTCTCGAGTGTATATTATAGTAGGTATGTATGTTATATAAGAAGCGTCACGACATTACTCGACCCAAAGATTATGACGATCGAATCCTTGTACGAATCGAAGTCTTGAATCAGACTAAATAGGAGATAATAATAACTTAATTTTTCTCACCACAATATATACATAAATTATTTTACAGTGGTCAGTTTTAACAATGATACATAAATATCATCGAAGTTCATTGCGTAAACGTTAAATCAGTGTTCCATTGCAGCCTAATACGCCGAGACGTAAAATTAGCCACCGAACTTTGGCCGCGTTAGTTTGATACGGTGTTTCGCTACACTAATATTCTAAAAGTCCATCTAAATACAAATTTTAGGAGCTCTTGTCACCTGGCCAGTGGCCTGTATTTAAGTTCGCCCTCGTTCGGTCAGATAGCTGATACCATCTGTTTTGTGGGGAATCAGTTGAAACAATCGTAATTGTCTCGACCAAATTATATACCTACTATGTGTCGACACATTACTACGTTGTAAAATAAAGCACAAAGTTTTAAATGACACACTACGAGCTATCGATGCTCATACATTGTTTAACAGTTGCATTATCATGACGATTTATTATTTATGTACACACAATATCACTTAAAAAGAAACAACCTTTATAAGTTCCTAGTATAAAGTTGTATAAACTGCTTATTTCAAAAGAAATTTCTGCCAGAATATACAAGGTGTAACATAAATAACGCACAACCTCTTATAGGATCACTGTACTCATCATTATGAACAACTTTTACTATGGAACGAAAACTGAGATCGCGAAAAAAAAATCTGCTGTTCCCTACATTTTGACGAGTTATGCGAACATGTAGGGAAAAGCAGATTTTTTTTCGCGATTTCTGTTTTTAGGTCTAAAACTAAAACAAAATACACGTAAATTCTAATAAAATAAAAGAAAAATACTTCAATAAATACATATTCCTTCCACCCAGCCTTTTCCGAACTACATAATTATGTTGGGGTCAGTTTCCACTTTCCAATGTAACCAAATGCGGCTAAATCCCAGTATTTTACACGGACGGAGCGACTGTATAATCTAAATCTTCTTATATATAAAGAGACTGGTACTGACTGACATTTCATTCATCAACGCAGAGCCTAAACCACTAAAGCTGGAAATATGAAATTTGGACAGTAGGTTCCTTACGTGACGAAAACATCCACTAAGAAGGGATTTTTCGAAATTCAACCCCTAAGGGGGTGAAAAGGGTGATTAACGTTTGGATGCAAGTCCGTCATTTTTGAAGTAAGAAGCATGAAATTAAGTATTAAGGTTTCTGGTTAGGAGTAAATGTACACGTATTTGAGCGTTTTTGGAAATTCAACCCTTAAGGGGGTGAAATAAGGGTTAAAAGTTTGTATGAGAAATCTGGTACTTTTGAAGTAAGAAGCATGAAATTCAATATTTAGGTTACTGGTCAGAAATAAACGTACACGTATTTAAGCGTTTTTGGAAATTCAATCCCTAAGGGGGTGAAATAAGTGTTGTAAATTTGTATGAGAAATCTGGTACTTTTGAAGTAAGAAGCATGAAATTCAATATTTAGGTTACTGGTCAGAAATAAACGTACACATGTTTCAGGGTTTTTGGAAATTCAACCCCTAAAGGGGTGAAATGAGTATTGTAAGTTTGTATGAGAAATCTGGTACTTTTGAAGTAAGAAACATGGAATTCAATATTTAGGTTACTGGTCAGAAATAAACGTACACATGTTTCAGGGTTTTTGGAAATTCAACCCCTAAAGGGGTGAAATGAGTATTGTAAGTTTGTATGAGAAATCTGGTACTTTTGAAGTAAGAAACATGGAATTCAATATTTAGGTTACTGGTCAGAAATAAACATACACATGTTTAAGGGTTTTTGGAAATTCTACCCCTAACGGGTGAAATAGAGGATAAAAGTTTCTACGAAGTTAAAAGCATGAAAACAAATAATAGGCTTTCTGGCTGGGTATAAATACATGTATTTGAAAGTTTTTTATAAATTCTACCTACCTACTGGTACTTTATGGTACGAGGCAATACACGTGTTTAGGGGTTTTTGGAATGACCACCCATATGGGGTGAAATAAGCATGAAAGGTTTTCTGAAGTAAAAAGCATGCAATCAAATAATAGAGTTTCTGCTGGGAAATAAACATACACGTTTTTGATGTTTTTTGGAAATTCTACCTCTAAGAGGGTGAAATAATAAGGGTTGAAAGTTTGTTTGAGAAATGTGCTACTTTTAAAGTAAGAAGCATAAAATTAAATATTTAGGCTTCTGGTTAGAAGTAAACATACACGTTTGAGGGTTTTTGGACATTCTTCCCCTAAGGGATAAAATAAGGGATGAAAGTTTTTTCATAGTTAAAAGCATGATATCAAATAACTGGGTTTCTGGTTAGAAATAAATGTACACATGTTTGAGCGTTTTTACAAATTCAACCTTTAAGGAGGTGAAATAAGGGTTGCAAGTTTTTATGAAAAATCTGGTACTTTTCAAGTAATAATGGTAGAAACTGACTGAATGGCTGACGGATCTATCAACGCAAAGCCTAAACCGCTGGGGTTAGAAACATGAAATGTTCAAAGTAGGTACCTCTAATAATGTTGGCATCCACTATGGAAAGGTTTTTGGAAATTCCACCCCTTAAGTGGTGAAATGGGTTGTTAACGTTTGTATGAAAACCCTTATTCCATGGGGTTATTAACTTAAAATTTGGCACAAACACTGTTCAAAGTAAGGAATAAAAGACGGATTTTTTTGATTTTATACCTACACTAGCTTTTGCCCGCGGCTTCGCTTGCGTTAATTTATAATAAAAAAAAACTCTTAACACACTGCTAAAGTTTCTTTAATAACAAATTTTTTGATACTAAAATATAGCCTATAGCACTCAGGGATAACGTAGCTTCCTATTGGTGAAAGAATTTTTGAAATCGGATGAGTACTTTCAGAGATTACCTCCTACATACAAACAAACAAACAAATTCTACCTCTTTATAATATTAAGTATAGATTTAAAAAAGGCTTAAAAAGGGTTTAAAATGTTACGCAAGCGAAGCTGCGGGCAACAGCTAGTTTATCATAAACTAGCTGATATGTATGATATTTCTTTAGGATTTCCAACAAAAATATACACAGAGCATTACAAATAACAATTCAAGCAGTATCAGCTAAGTGTAGTCTTCCAGTTACAGGAGACCACAGCATGCACGATATAATTGATTTACAACAGTAACTAAGCTAACTAAACTCAGGGCCCGCTTGCGCAACGACGCGGTTATACATTTAGTGCTAAACATATTTCAAATGTCATTCTGTCTCTACCAAATTGAAACAATTGATTGAAATGTAATGATATTTTATACAACGTGTTACAAAAATACCCCTAAAGCCGAAAGGGGATTAAAAGAACCTTGTAAAGAGTCTATTGGCAATATTTTAAAATATAAGTAGGATCCAAAAAAAAATCGACAAGTTATAAAATAAAATCATCACTGAAACGCAACCCTAAAAACATAAAAGTAAAGAGTAGACTACCCAGAAAGTGATTTACATTCTTATCTAATTTCCTCTGAGAGGTAAATGACAACAACCATAAAAGATTGATTAACATTTGCTTTTTTATGAGGAATTATGTAACACGTTGTATATGTAGCACTAACTAAGTAAGTGCATTTAGCGAGTCGTTGTGCAAGTCTAAATTGAATAGAGAAGATAAGAGATTAATAAACTTTGTTTAGTGTAACAAAAATTGTAGGGGCCCTTGGGGATTTTCGAATCTGGGGGCCTTAAAGTCACCTGTAGCAAGAGAGAGCAAAGATAAGCCAAAAAAATCGATAAAAATAAAAAGAAAAGTCCTGAGTGACTGACTGACTCATCAACGCCCAGCCCAAACCCTTGGACCTAAAAAGCTGAAAGAACAACGGCAAACTCCCAAACAAACTATTGTTGAAATAATCTTTTGTGTCTGCTATTGAAACATATGTAAAAGTATAGAGCTTGAATTCCTGAACAGATTTGTCTTCAGGCTTACTATTAAAGAGACTCTCGAATTCAAGATATTCTAGTTTGAAGTTTTGCTTAACTAGAAATAGAAAGAACAATGGCGAACTTTGATACATCACTTTATCTGTATAAATAAATTGTAACGTCTTCGTGTCATCGTAGGCTTTGTGTATTCGCAATTATTTTTTTAATTCTTAATGAACTGAGCCATTTCTGATGAAATGAGCGATTCGTCACTTGTCCCTAGGATTTGAGAAAATAGCTCATAAAGTATATTTAGGTTAGAATATTTTTATGATTATACTCGTACGAAACAAATTATATCTTTTATTAAGTAGGTAATTTCATTCTATCTTTCATCAGTGCAGCAGATCTCTCTAAAAAAAATCCCATGAATATCACTTTGGTAGTCTAGCCGTCTAGCATGCCTGATGCCCTAACCAACAAAACATCATTCTAAAAAATGTTGTGAATTCAATGAAATCCATATAAACACACTGGCCTATGCAATAATTAGCGAACACATCCCTCGGTTATAGTTTTGTATGAACATAGGTGTACGAGTTCAGTAAAAATTAAAAAATCTACTTTGTAAGATGTAGGGTATAAATAAAAGATTTCGTGTTATTATATTTATTTGTCTTTTGCTCTTCTTAATGAGTAACACAACAATTCTGCTGGTGCTGCTTTATTTCTTTGATGCCTTGGTTCCTTTGTAACACACCAATGTCATGACAATGAACATTTTAGTTAGTTACTTCCTCCATGATGACACGGGTTCACGTACCATGATTTTATTCTCCCTCTTTCTAAAGAAGTATTTCCACTCCCTCTGAGACTATACCTACTCAGAGAAATTCACTTGGTCAATCACTACACAGAAAAATCCACAAAATCCATGTGCCACTTTTCACTTCTCAACTCCAAATCGAGGAGTGAAATCGTAGTCCGTTAATGAGTAGTAAGTACAACGTAACGTTAACGCAACGTAGAAGTTTTAAATATTTGTCAGAAGCCGTAGCACTATCACCGAATATAATATTATTATAATACTAAGCGTAGCCGTGTAAGCAGTAAAGTTAGGCCCCTTGCTGACAACACTGTTTTTAGGACCGTGGATACCGGCTACGCACAGTTTTAAACCGTAGTAAGTCTGGATATCGGATATGCATGGGACAGTATGGAGGTATTTTGACGACACCGTTGCTAACGATGGCCCAGCTTGCTGCCGTGATCGGTTACGACGTGGCTACCCTGTGCTCAAACTGGTACGGTGGCCTATGTGCACTCCTTGCGGAGGCCGGTTGTACGCACGGCGCATCCTACATAAGTGGAACTTAACCCGGCTAGCTAGCGGGTACAAACCATATCATCTACGAGTTTGGCCGGGGTTCACCCGGCGCCTCGATCTCGTCTACTAGGGGCTTAATAATATACTGATATTTGACAACTCTAGGATTGACAGTGACAGTTTTTGAAAGAAAGCATTGTCGTGTTTATGTTGCTATACCTACTTATTTTTTCATATACTTCTATTAGGTAAACAGGATTATAGAAAATCTATTTCTTTCCTAAAATACGCCAAGCTTTGCTGTCTTTATTTTCTTATTTGTTTCACGAATTATTGAATAATAATTCATTAACCGAAATAAAACATCTAATAACATAATTAAGCATTAAATGTATTAACATAGCTGGTAAAAAATCTTCGAAATTAATTATAAGGGCATCTCTCAAAGTGTTGTAAAATTAAAGAAGCATGGAGACCAAATAAAAATTATTCGAATTAACGGGAATATCAGTAAAACTTTGAAATGTAATATAATTTTTTCAGAGAGTTCGTTTTTAAATGTTAAAGCTACAAGAATATCTAGAAAAAAATTAGGCTTTTTTTAATATACCTCTTAACATTAGACGCTTATTTAAATCTCAGCAATGATTTTGCCATTGTTCTTTTTCACAGAAGTTCCCTTTATAATGTAGACAAGGAATAAGGAAGGATTTTTCGAAATTCAACCCCTAAGGGAGTTAAATAGGGAAAATCGTCACTTAACGGGTTCAACTTTCACGCAAGCGAAGCTTCGGGCAAAAGCTAGTTAGTATACAACAGTGGCGAAGGCTCCATACAACTCGATTCCTATCGGCTTCCCTTTCGTAACGAGTAGTTATTGGAATTCACGCATCACACTTGAGCAAGGTAAGCATTTTTTGGTCCGGCTTCCCTTTTAAGAAAATTCACCATACACCACTGGTATACAAATAATTTTTAGATAACATTATTTTTCTTGTGGTGGGGCCCCTTTTTTGTCGCCGACCCGTATGCTGCAGCTTATTTAGCCTATGCTTAAATGTGGCCCCGATAATATATAACGAGTTCAACCCTCATAACGCTCAAGCGCTTTTATCAAACCGTGGCCGCGGTCAGCCTCGTCAATTAGTGAGTACTTTTGATTATCGTGTAATGATAAAATATTTGATGGATATTGTTAATCGTATAAAGGCTTTTTGGCCTTAATTAATTTGAGGTTTTATCACTTAGTCGTATGGAAAATGTTCATTGTTATTTTATATCAAATATTATATTTTCATTAAGGTAATTTTCTATTTCAAGGCTCCTTTCAAAAAAGAACATTTAGCCCAGCTTAAGTTTAGTTATTAGGCTTTGCCGGTATGATACAATATGAAACGCCAATAGAAAAAGAAGCGATATAAATGACGATAAAATTACAAACTCAAAAAAAAAGTTGTAAAAAAATCATTTTTTTTTCTAAATCTTTAAATTATACAACCTTCGCTTTCTCTAAAGGCGTGTTTAAACAGAAAACATTTACCTAAACGGAGGGCACTATGCCTGAAATAACCAAGCTAAATAATTATTTTAACCTATTTTCTAGGTGTTTGAAATGAAAATGGAAAAATCCAAGAAAAAATATGAAACGAATATGAGATACATTTATAGTAGCGACCCGCCCCGGCTTCGCACGTGTACGTTTTATAGCTTAAAACCTTCCTCTTGAATCACTCTTATCTACAAAAAAAACCGCATCAAAATCCGTTGCGTAGTTTTAAAGATCTAAGCATACATAGGGACAGACAGCGGGCAGCGACTTTGTTTTATACTATGTAGTGACTAGAGGTCGCTCGCGGCCTCGCCCGCGTGGATGTCGTTTATTTATCGCGTATTCTGTATTTTTCGGGATAAAAGTAGCCTATGTCCTTCTCCAGGTTCCAAACTATCTCTGTACCAAGTTTCATCAAAATCGGTTTAACGGTTTACGCGTGAAAGCGTAACAGACAAAGTTACTTTCGCATTTATAACATTAAGAAGGTATATAACAAAATATTTTTACAAAGACACATCACACGAGTCAGGGAGTAAGTTAACAAAGCATTAAGTTACCAGTATCGTTTTGATATAGGTACCACTTATCTACATAGTAGTAGTATAAGCAGACCTCTCGTTGTACGGAAAGCCTATACGATGCAAGATCAACTTATACTGGACATTAAAACTCGATATGTAGCCGTGCGTACAATGAAAAAATATCATCCCGAGAGTAATGAACATCTCTCGTTATATCATATTAAGTTTCAAATAAAACCTCTTTCATTTAGTAATGTTAACTTTGTAAAAACATACGACAGACGCAGTGATATAAAATGCGAGCTAATTATAAAAACGAAATGTCCTTTCAAACGAAACCAGATTTTTTTGAATCGGTTCATAAATGACGGAGATCTGAGGAAAAAAACTTTTTTTTTTAATACAACCGTATTGAGATCCTCCTCCTTTTTGAAGTCGGTTAATGAATGCGCAGAGGTTCTTAATATGTGCGGTCGGGCTAAATCGGACTAGCCTGTATCCTGAATAAGATTATAATTAGATTTACCGCTAGGTCATAACTTTCAAGCTTAGTAACGTCTGACGAAGCAGTATATTTTTTACCGTTAGCCGTAATCATGAAAGCAATAAAGAATAAAAGCAATATAATATAATAGCGTGAAGTTGAAAGAAAATTGATAGAAACCTAATATTAATATTCTTTCAACCCTCAAACTACGATCGCGTGGTCAATTAACCCCACGCGGCTGCTAATTCTAACTCGAAACACAAAAGGAAGTGAATTAGGAACTTTGTTCATAGAAAAGATTTTTTATTACTACTTTTGCTGAAACTATGTGTCAAAGTGTTCGTCATAAATAACATAACACGTTCAAGTTTGAAGAATTTCAGAACAAAGAAATGGTGTCAGATAATATTTTCGAGAGTGTTATGTCGAGTAACATCATAATTATGTTATTATGATTCATAATTTTAGACGACAGTGTTGTTTTGCTTTTTTACTGCCTCGACAGGAAAGAGTAATGCTTTACCTTGTAGTCTAGAATCTAGATAAATGAAAGAAACATTTCATACATACAAAGCGATCATACATGTTACAACTTACATATACTCGGATATTTTGCAGGAATACCGTTTTTTTTTTGTTTTTAGCGAGAAACCACCATATAAGATAAGACAAGGGAGTGTGGGATTGTAACCTCAGTAAAACCACCCCGGTGGTCACCAACAGCACATAGAGGGGGGCTCTGTGTCCTATTGCAGGAGTTCCTACCTATTTGTACAATAAATATTGGTTTCATCGAACAAGAAAAATATATTATAATTTTCGTGAGACACATTTATATTTATGACTAGTTACGGTTTACTCACGTGCATTTTGCACGGGATTACCCGACTAGTTTCAAACCCAAACAGAGCCCTTAAACATGAGCTGAACACGCAGCAATCCCGAAAAATTCACGTGAGTAAACCGTAAGTAATCATAAATAAAAAAATATTAAAATCCCAAACAGATTTTTTAATTTACATCATGAAAAATACTGCGATGGTACAGAAATGTACCATCGCAGTATTTTTCCAATAAGCTCTCCACTTCATCTTGCAGGTATTTCAACTATCAAACGGTATGCCGTTCAGCAGTCTATGAGGGGTCTTTGAATTACAATGTCAACGTTTCCTAGAGATGCCAATATGCGTTAAAAGCTGTGAGGTAAATTGGAATCTGTACCGCGCCTGTATTTGCTCAGCACGTGTGCACACAGACCACGACTAGCTTCAAATGGCATAGGAACTAAACAAACCCACATTTCTGTTTATAAGCAACCAGGCAACCTGTTACGTTGGTCTAAATCAGTATCAAACAGTTCGATGTAGATATTAAGCCCCATAGAATTTCGCCGGGTTAATTCAAAAAGCAACTCTCTGCCCAACTCGTGATTTCGAGTTATTGCGTTTTGAAAGTTTGTGTCCTAAAATTTCTTATACTATCTTATCTAAGTTTGTGTCTTAAAGTTTCATATACTATCTTATCTAAGTTTGTGTCCTAAAGTTTCGTCTACAATCTTATCTCAGATAGTTTATGAAATTTTAGGGCACAAACTTTCAAAACGCCATAACTCGAGTCACGATTTGGGCAGTTAGTTGGTCTTTGAATTAACCCGGCGATATACAGTTCAGTCATTCAAATTTTGAATTAAGAGTAAACAAGACTTTGATCGAGAAACATTCAATTTGATTTAACATTAACATACACATTTTATAAAGAACCTATTACCGTCAAGCAAGCATCCCCAACACGATAACAAGCTGCAAAAAAATTATGTGGAATTTTAATGGATTCTTATAAGCAAAATAAATGTGTCACGATCAAAGGTTTTGCTTACCTTTTACGCAAAATTTCAATAACTGGACTGGACATATTCGTAATTTCAATAGCTTTCATTTCGACAGTACAACAATATTCAATGCGTGGTAGTTACATAGTTGTGGAGAAGTCAGATTGTTAATACATACGTTGCTATGGAAATTGTTGACCTGTCAAAATCAAAGCCATGGCGATTACGAGCGTTTTGTTCAATTAGAATGCTGGGTTACTAAACGTGAGGTTAATGGGAAACGCGCAATCCCAGGCCTGATGTAAATATTTCAATTAGGAAATGAATAAAAAAATACGAAATAGTGATTAACCATGAATTATTTTCTAGTGGCTACCCGTAACGACTATCATAGGTATTCGTATGATACACAGGACCGACGATTTAACGTACTTTCCGTGGCAAGGAGGGTAACAAACGTTTACATATCTACGGACTGAACGGGGCAAGCGCAGCCTAACACCGCAAATCGTAAGATCCAAGCGATTGTTAATTAGCCATGAGCCACACTTAAAGTGTCTAAACGTACTATGCCGAAGATACGCGACCGAAGTTCGGCATGATTATGCCTTTAATGCTATTTGAATTACTGACGACACATTATGCCGAAATTACGTCGCGTTATAGCGTACAGCCGAACTTCGGTCGAGTGTAAGTTCAGCGACAATTCGGCGGCAACGTATTCTGTAGAACACACATTATATGCGACCGAAGTTCGATTAGATTGCCGACGAAGATCCGGGGCGGGTAGCAGCGGGAGGCAGGCATGCTCGCGCGCCGCGTGTCCGCCCACAAGTTTGTGCAATTGAATTTCTGCTGCGTAAGTTCGGCACTTATGGTGTGTCATATCAGCCGAATACGTCGGAACATAAAATCAGTCGCGGAACTTCGGTCGCGTATCTTCGGCATAGTGTTTTTTTTTTAATTTATTTATTTATTGCTGGGCCTGCGTTTGGCCGCCATCTCGCCTGATGTTAAGCTAGGATGCGGTCTACGATGGAGCACGCTTGCCCAGAAGAAACCGATTCACTCGTGACTTGAAGACACTCAGATTGTAGCTGTCGGGGAACACCCACTCGGGCAGCGCATTCCACTGTTTGGCGGTTTTCACAATGAAAGTGGAATCAAAGCACTTTGTTCGGGTTTTTGGTATGTTGTTGGTGTTTGGACACAAAACACCAACAACATATATACCGAAATTCCTTTTATAAATCATACAACTCGTTAATTACATTCACCCAACATTCATTCATATAGTTCACTCTGACACAATTACTGTCGCCGCAGAAACGCACGTGCTACAAATATACTCACTGACGCGGATGCCTGCCCCCTGGCGATGTATTTCGCCAGGGAACTTTTGTTTTGTTCATATACCAAATATGTTAGAGTTACACTATAGTTTTGTACGATATATGGATGTAAACAGTTGGGAATACATGTCCCTTGAGCCGGTGATACATATTGTGAGATAATATCAGTTGTATCTTGACATGAAAGTCTTTTATTTTGGGTGGTTGAGTTTCACGCGCCTCACATAAAAATATGTATTTTTTTGTCACACGCCATATACACCGTGGCGCTACAATGGCGACATTAATTTAACACACGGGTATGGCTGTGGTTTTTAATCATAAAAATAATAATAAATACAATGGTTCGTCAATTGAAAAAATAAAATATTCAAATAAACTAAGTAATAAATAAAGTAACCAGCTAATTACTAGCTGGTTGGTCTTCTACTCACAGCTGCAACCAGCTGATAAGCACAGAGTGATACCAATTTGGATAATAGTTTTTTTTTGTTAGTATATTACTATCTTTTTTTTTATTATTATGCTTATGAATACTGACCACTACCCGTATGTTAATGTCACCATTGTAGCGCCACGCTGTATAGGAATTATGCACTACTTAACTAATAATATTTGCATGTTGTCTACATCTTTGAGAAACGATGATTATTAAGATGAATCACTAAAACTTCGCATCATAATCGTAACAATATGAACCGATAAACCAGAAATACTATAATAAAAAATAACCTTTTCAATGTTAGGTAAGTACCTACCTTCTAAGTGACCCTCCGCGATCCCGAAACGAAAAACAAAGACTGATTAGGAATTCATTTCAGTGCCAATCAATCATGCGTTCACTGAGAAAACACCGTTTGGTCTCATATCTCGTGTGTACAGACCCTTACCTAATTATGCACATAATTAGGGGCTTAGAGGTCTATTGACTTTCATTTTATTTTTAAAGTTATAAACTGGGGTGTACTTCTGTAAGGAGGTGGGTAATATTGAATTTCAGTCCAGACTCCCGATTCAAAACCTTATACTATTATACTAGCGTGGGTTCAAACTAGACTGGTGTCGATCTTGTATCGTACTGGCATGATTCGCACTTGAGTGGAGTCGAGCTACAGTTCTTCGAACCAGCGTGCATTCGATCTTCCGTGGTTTTAGCTACGAATTTGTCGCACCAGCGATATTCGAATTCGAACTTGGTACTGTCGCGCTTCCGTAAGTGCGCGTTCACACGACACGCGCCCGCTAAGCGCACGCCACGCGCGTCAGCACCAGCGTCGAACTCGCTGTGAAAGGGGAACGCCCATAAAATGCTTGAAATGAACGGAAACTACTAATAGTCCTAAATTCTAATTAGAATTAAATATGCATAATGAATAATTCTCAAGTTTGTAAACGTAGGAGGAAAATATAACGTCTTTAAAATATTTCGCTTGATATCCGTCTAATTCATTCTTATTTTTTAATGGACAACTGTGTTTAATCTGACATGTGTAATCGACATTCAGCCAAACAAGAATTTTCAAATAATTTATCGAAGTATTTTATAGAATTATTGCACAGTTATCGTTCATTTAGAATAATTCGACCTAATTATAACGTTTATCTAATGAAAGTAATATTATATGCATGTCAATATTAATTAAAATAAAATTATTTTCAAATAAGAAAAAGTATCGTAGGCTGCATGGATAACATGTCCTTTGCCTTACTGACAGTTTGATATTGATTACTGCATTTCATTTTTCCGTTGAATTGTGGTTTTGAATTGATCGATTCACATTTTGCGTTTGCGACTTGAGTATAACTTAATAGGATATAATAACGACGACTTTGGCCATTTTTAAGGATTTTGATTTTACTTCTGCACACGTTACCCCTTTTCGAACTCGACTTAGATTGAACCCGCCTTGACGACGACTCGGCTTTTTGACGACGGACCTGGACCTGCTTTTTATACGACTCTGCTATTGTTTTGGACTCTTACACCGTGTACATTTAAAAATGGATGGAAACGTACACTGTGTTAATTGCTATCTCGATCTTACAGCGATGAGACGTAATGTCGTATCAGAGCAAAATGATGAAGTACGTCGTTTAATACAGGCATGGATAACACCATTAGCTGTAAGTATATTCATTCCATAGTTTTTGTGAATAATTATATTGAACTGAACGCACTGACATTGAACAATTAGTACATTGTTTTTTGTTCTTTCTCACAGGTTGAACCAGGTAGTGTTGTTTGTGATGCATGTCTTAGATTAGCGGTTCACACTATCACCGAGACACCTGGAACCAGCCGGCCAGGTAGACAAGTAGGCCACCAACATGTGTGCGTTTGCTGTGGACAGTCTGTTCTACGACAACGATCACATGTTGTAAGAAATAGCAGTGATCGTGAGAGGCACATAATGAATGTAGTAGCACACAGAATCCAACCACGCCAGGTAAGTTCATTCCTCTGCCCTAATTCTGTGTAATTCCCTCTTATCCCGTGCAAATAACGTCACTATCATGTCTTTTAAAAACTTATCACAGAGTACTTTTTTATGCATAGGTTTTCGTTCATCGAGCTTGAAGTAAAACAAAACCAACTTTTACTTTTCATTTTGCTTGCAGCTACGTTCTTCGGATTTGATCTGCCACCCATGTTGGCAACGATGCAGCCGGGCTACCTCACCCCCTACTACTCCTTCACCAAGCCCGAGTCCGGTACCCAGTCAGGCAGGTAGTTTGAATATACCTCTACATGAAGAACCTCCTCAAATAAGATCCAGCGTACTGTTACCTAATTACGGAAGAGCAGTTGATACTCAAAGTCATTGTTTCTATCCAGGATGTAATATGATTGATAGACATGTGGTACCACTTTCATTAAGGGTGTGGCTCTTCAAGGACTACAAGTTTTATATACCAAAGAATTCAAAAATATGTAGTCATCATTTGAATAGTGACTTTTGGCATGAACTCCCTGCTTTGGAAGATATGAATCATGAATTCACTGTGGACCACATTGAAGACTTTGCATCATTTGTGAATTATGAATGTCGTGCTTTGGACTTCGAAAATATACACTTAATGGAAGAACATATGGTGTGGTACTTTTTAGGAATGAGTAGAAATAGTTTTGGTACTCTAATGGGAGAGGTGCCCCGATTGGCGCAAATGCATAGAGGTTCTACTGCCCTTGGAGCTTACCTGATGAAATTGAGAACTGGAGATTCTGATGAAAGATTATCATCTCTTCTACAAATACCGAGAAGTACTCTGGAACGTCTAATGGCTAAAGCAAGGGAAAAACTGCATCAAGATTTTGTTCCTATGAACCTTGGAATTGGACATATAACAAGAGAACAAATAGCAGCAAGAAACCTTGTTCTACCAAATGGGCTGTTTGGCGAAGTCGACGGAATAAGGAAGCCTGTCGTAATTATTGATGGAACATATATCTATGTACAAAAAAGCTCCAACTATTTGTACCAAAAAGAGACATATTCTCTTCACAAATATCGAAACCTTGTGAAGCCATTTTTGCTTGTTTGCTCCGATGGCTATATAATCGATGTGTTAGGCCCTTATCCAGCAACAACTTCCGATGCTCAGATAATGATTAGTGAATTTGATGAACCCAGTAAGCCATTGAGACAATATTTTCAGGATGGTGACGTATTCATTCTTGATAGAGGGTTCAGGGATTCCATTCCACTTTTGCAATCTTGCAATTATAGTGTTCACATGCCATCAACACTGCAAGTAAATGAAATTCAATTATCCACTCTGGAAGCTAATAAAAGCCGAAGAGTTACTATTTGCCGCTGGGTTGTGGAAGCCGTAAATGGAATATTCAAGCAGCAATTCAAATTATTTCGCCAAGATTTTTTTAATAGAGCTTCGAGACATTTAATGGTAGATTTCTCTATAGCAGCAGCATTAATTAATAGGTTTTATACTAGAATAGTTGACAGGCCAGATGCTGTTGATATTTTGCAAATAATACATCAGAATATGTATACAGAAAATATACTAGCTGATTATGTGATCACAAATAATTTGAATCGTCGCAGAGCGCAATTCCAAAGCATTAATATAAATCCTAACAATGTTGCTGATTTCCCACAACTGACATACAGCGAAATGGTTTTGTTGGCATGTGGTACGTACCAAATAAAACAGGCTCGCTCATACTATGGCGAGCACACACGAGCGAATGGTATTTATAAGATTGAAATATGTAGGGAACTGGATAACGAATTAGTTGAGCATTTATCTCTTCCGGGTAATTGCTTTTTACTTCGAGGAAAAATACAAAGCAGACATATTTCTCAAAAAATATATTTTGTTTATATAATAATTAACAATTCCTTATCAGGGATAAGGGCTTTACAGCATCGCTATTGTAACTGCCTCGTGGGACGGCGAACAGTTGGTACCTGTGCCCATACTATGTCAATAATATGGTACTTAGCATGGGCCCGGTACCAACCCAATATCAATCCTCCTGCACAGTTTCTTGATGATGTGTTAGTGGTTTTTAATGATGATTAAAACATTTAAATGCAGTTTTGTTTATTAATTATTGCGTAATAATCTTAAACCTTGACTTAACCTATATTTTAGAAAAAGATGTTTGGAACAAGTTTTGCCGAGTTTTTTTGTAATTATTGAAAATGATATGGGTTCCCTACGACTTATAGTGCAATTTGGCGTATATTTCATTGTTGTTTATTTCAGGCATTTTTATGTGTGGCATCTGGGCATTTCCCTTTGTAGTAATAATTTGAGCCTTTTGACACATCAATAGATCTCAAATTGCATTTGCTACCCTAGCCAGGAGGGTGGAGGCGGCGCGGGCTCTGCGCGATTACGACGCGTGTACTACGCGATAGCTATACGGACGCTGAGCGTGCGCGTGTACTTTACATCGATAAAAAATGTACTTTAAGACAAGGGACTAACTATTAAATTCCATAGTTTCTGAGGAGGGAGCGACTCGAACGAGAGGCGCGCGCGCCTTCGCGCCGAAAAAAATCGCGCGTGTGTGAACGCAGCCTTATGCACTCAGGTAACTCTGTTATCAGCAGCATTGAAAACATTATGTATCGGACATTATTTAATTACAGAATAGAATGAAATGTCACCATTTCAATATCGACAATCATCAATTACGTTTTAGAGTGGCTAGAGAGCACTACATGAACCGATGACGTCCATTCGTGACCGGTAATACGAAATCGAGTTTATGGTCTATCTGCAGTTGAAATATTCCAATAAAAACATTGAAGCTTTCAGAGTAGATAACAGAAATCCATTCCATTTGAATCTACAGTATTTTTATGAAAAGGATTTTTGTTATTATCAAAATTTGTTGAGATGTTGTTGCAATATGTGTGATCTGCTTAATCTTTTGTTGTTAACATGACAAATAAATCAATCATCACTACATAGTATAAAGGTACTATTCCGAACTGAGCTGCTAACGGCAACTGTCGACAGCACGTGCAGCGACTGCATGAATTCGCACCACGCACGACACTCGCCACACCAGCGTCACCTCTAGCTGCTGCACGTGCTGTCGGCAGTTGCAGTTGGCATCTCGGTTCGGAATAGTACACACGGCTACAGATCAAGCTATACATTTCCAGTATAAGCTGGTCTCGCATTGTATAGGATTTCCTTACAATGAGAGGTCAGTGTAAACTGGATTTGTATAGCTTGATGTGTAGCCGTGTGTACCTTTAAATAAAGTCGCTTTCCGCTGTCTGTCTGTACCTATGTATGCTTAGATCTTTAAAACTACGCAACGGATTTAGATGCGGCTTTTTTTAATAGATAGAGTGGTTCAAGAGGAAGGTTTATATGTATTTATTTATTTATTGTACCCATGCGAAGCCGGGACGGGTCGCTAGTGATAGATAAATCATCGCTGGGTGTTTGACGCCTAGTGTATGCTGAGTTGGTGACCCTTTCGGCATGGGCATGCTCGTCAGCATACTATGTGTATGTTTTATTATATTGATGTTTTTATTGTTTATGCTGTCATTGTGTCCTTGGCTGGATAAAATGTTTTTTTTTTTTATTTCTTGATAAAAACATTATCTTATCATATTTTCAGTGTTAACATAAGGGAAAGTGTAATTAATTTCTTTCATTGATTAGATATCAATCAGTCTCATCTTCATTGGGTAATAGGTAGGTATTTTAGTTTTTTTTTTTTCAAACTACTTTTCTCTATTTATTTATTTATCACAACTATCATTACAGGATATTCCCACTTAGCTACTAAATATTGATGTTCAATAATCCGCGGTAATCCGTGATTGGAAGCTCACTTACCTACATATCTCTTACGTTCTATTACTAAACTATTTTTACGCAAAGTATCTACTTTGTAGATAACAAATAGAGTACCTACTGCCCACACATACTAAGAAATACAGCCTCCATCATATTCAACACTTAGGTTTCCTTTCGTAAATTGCGTTTGGGACCATGTCATTACGTCCCCAGCCGAACCTAAAAGTCTATTTATCTAATATTTGCTAGTCCCTTTACCCGCTTCTTCATTTCTAGGACGATACATTAGTCTGATCACAGAAATATTTATTACATCTATGAGTCTGATAAACATGTACGTACAGTTATGAGCACCCATGTAGCGAAGCGAAATTCAAATGACTCTCTCGATTGAAGTCACCCATAGGAAATGCTTGGGTTTTTCATGGCGAAACGTAATTACAAGCACTACCCTTTTATGCACGCCTGTACAGTCACTACGTTCATGCATTCTGACAGCCGCTCACAACCCACGCCACTACCTATTATGGGGTCAGCCTAAGGCAGAATACAAACATACAATCGGTGGCAGAAATTGGTGTTGTATGTCCAAATGGCGAAACGATTAGTAACTACTTCACGCCGCGTCACGCCGGACGCGGCTACGGCGTTTGTAACAGACCACGGCCTAATCGGGCTAATTTAAGTGTTAATGTCTAAACACACTATGCCAAAGATACGCGACCGAAGTTCGGCATGATTACGCCTGCAATGCTTTTTAAATTACCCGCGACACACCAGGCTGAAAATACGTCGCGTATATAAAAAACAGACGCCGAACTTCGGTCGCGTATCATCGGCATAGTGTGTTTAGACACTATTTTGACTCAAAAGCCACCATAAGGCTGAAGTCAGACCAGCGTAATTTACGCGGCTCAAAATGAGTCGGCGTAATTTTTTTCAAGGATTTAGTAAGTAAGAACCGATATTAAAACAGATAGGTATTTGGAATGTGAAATGCATCTGAAACAAAATTATTTATTAAATTGTTATTATTATGACGGCAATCATCATTCAGCCGAAAGACGTCCACTGCTGGACATAGGCCTCCCCCAGGAATCGCCACATCGACCAGTCCTGTGCTTCTCGCATCCAGTGGATTCCCGCGACCTTCACCAGATCATCGGTCCACCTTGTGGGACCTACCCTTTCTGCGCCTTTCGGTATGACGGCAATTCGAAAGGAATTTGTCAATTTTCACGTATATAATAACGTATATAATAATTTTAACGTATATAATAGTAAGTAATAACCTTAGTCTAAAGTGGCTCTACCTGGTTGATTTACAGCTTCAAATTAGCTCCCATTTGCCGACAAGAGACAGTTGTAAACTGACAGAAGCGGTGCCCGATCATCTTACCTACAAAAAGCATGTCGTCTGCATAATTGCATTATATCCCCATAAGGCACAGTCAAATGGCATGAGACAATAATGCTCCGTTGAGTAGTTTGTTTATTCATTTATACTTCTATGCACTATGTTGATATACAGGGTGTAAACGAATTCGTGTAATTTCTATAAATCTCGTGATTTACTTACTGGTGACACTGATTGACCCTGCATAGGTTTTTTCAGAATAAACAAAAAAAAGTTTTCAAAAAAATGAACCATGGTATTCTGTATCTGAGTAATTTTAGCGTCCCAAGTTAACTGACTGCATGGAGAGATATAGCGCTAATCGTGCCCACCAGCTGTGTCGTCGTGTCTTCATTCATTTATGCATGGCATCGAAATTTTCTATCACATAAAAAATTTATAAGGGATATTTTTTTTTTTATCTAAGTCCCATGCGAGCTTAATCTATACCATTAATAGATCATGTGGTTTGAAGGAATTACAAGAATTCGTTTACAACCTGTATAATACGGACTTAATGCCATAAGGCATTCACTATCAGTCTATCTTTGGGTTAAAAAGAAAAGCATCGAAAGAGGTACAAAAACAAAAGATTTGACGATTTTGTACTGAAAGACTACAAAATAAGATAAATAGTATCTAGTAGTAATAGTTCTTCTATTGTTCTTAGTAAGCATCATTTTCAGCAATTTCAATCGTGTGCCTGATCCCAAAGGCGTGTCTCCATTTACCATTGATTACCATCGGCACTTAATCGGAAAACTTCGGTTGACATCGGGTTTTTGCTCCGTCAATCACCATTAGATATTATTAGGTGAGGCAATAAAGGATTTTGGGTAGGGCTGCTCCAAAATGTGTTGGCTATTTTGGTTTTATGACCTTGTTGTGGATCTTCACGCCTGTTTATATATTTTCAAGATAGTGTTAGTTAATTATACTGGGTGTAAGGGACGGTGTACCGAAAACTGAAACAATGATTCATCCCATTATTCTGAATCGAAAATAAGTGGTTATTTTTCTCGGAATTTTCCGAATTTTCTGGAAATTTCTAATTTGCCTATGTTTTATTGTATTTCAATAAGTGTTTTGGCAGATAAATAAACTGGGTGTAAAGGACAGGTTACCAAAAATTGACACAGTGAATTTAGTTCATTATTTTGAATTGAAAATCCGTGGAAAATATCAACGAAATCTTTAGATTTTTACGAAATATAAAAAAAAAACTCTGTGCTTTGTGCCCTAATAAGATTGTTTATTTTACAGTAAAGAAATGTAAAATTTGTGTAAATAAAAATCGGAACAGTCGGAAAATACCGAGCAAAAGAAGAACGGTCATTTGTGACCCAGCCCCGACACGAAAGATACATATTATCTCAGTTTTTATTTTATTTTATGCATTGCTAAAATATATATTTTTTATATTCGAAATCAATGGCTAACATAAAAAAATTGCCTTATATTTTTGTTCAGGCGATACACATTTTTTTAATAGCTATTTACCTACAAAAACTTAATGACGATACAATAGTTATGGAATTATCCAGGTGACCTGGTGATGGAGCTGGATTATGTAATTTTTAAACTTCTAGTATAACAATCGAGTTAAGGTTCATTAAAATCGTCTTAATCGGTGATTCATTGCAGATTAGAGATTACGGTATAATTAAGAAGCTGGCTAGATACGAGTAGTGGAATATTTTGGTAGTTAGGTACTAAACACACCGAGTTTGAGCTTATCAATAATAAGTCTATTTCAGTGCCGTTTGTGAAACAAAAATAAAACCGTTATTGCTATTCGTTAATAAAAAGAATTTTAAAATATTTTGTCTGAACAAAATCAAATGGCAATATATAGGAGTTAGCCACTGATATTCAGAATAGTGTTAATTTATTTCTGTTATATTTAATATAACAAAATAACTGAGATAAGTTCCTTTTGTGTCGGACCTGGGTAAATTTCCTATGGGCCGTGACCCTTCTTCTTTCCACTTATTTTCAATTCAGAATAATATACGAGTATGATAATAGGCTGAATTCACTGTTTCAGTTTTCGGTACACCGTCCCTCACCTACGCCGGGTATTTTGTTGGGAAATTATATTAAGACTTGTCATAGGTCGCGTTGATCATATCTATACATGCATATGATAAAATCGTGACGATGCTAAAACTTTACATTAGTTAATATTGAATAAGTAAGTGAACGCATCCTACGAAATGATATAATATATGATGACAAAAATGTCATTTTAAGATTTTTTGTCTGTTTTCATGTTTGAGCTTCACGCCAGCGCTACTGGACAAATCCATTTGAAAGGCAGCCACATCCGTTAAAGAGCGGGTCAGGTTATACAAGGTGTAACATAAATAAGTGTACTTACAACCTCTTAAGGGGTCACTGTACTCATCATTATGAACAACTTTTACTATGGGACAAAACTCGAATACGCGAAAAAAAAACAGCTGTTCCCTATATTTTGACGAGTTCTGCAAACATTAATGTAGGGAACAGCTGTTTTTTTTTTTTCGCGATTTCATATTTGGTCCCATAGTAAAAGTTGTTTATAATGATGAGTACAGTGACCCCTTAAGAGGTAGTACACTTATTTATGTTACACCTTGTATTTAGCCTTGTTTCTGCGATCTGAGGGTTATAGGGTACCAATTATCACGCTTTTGAGTGCGTAAGGCCGCGGGTACAGCTAGTCAAAAACTAAATAAAAGGATGATGGGCAAAATTGTATGAGACCTGTCCCCCCCCTTCCAACAGATTTTTTTGATGTGTCAGTAGTTTCATAAGGATCTATGAAAAGACTAGCAACCAGTTTTAACTTCAAAATCGATGGGGTTTAGTATATACAGGGTGGTAAAGGAGGACCGGACAAATTGGTCAACATAACCAATAACAACAACACATATGTCATTAGATAGGTATTGCAATATACTGCAATAATTACTATGGCGGCTCATTTCAAATCGCTGTATGAAAAAAGTTATGGCGATGTTTCGTAGGTTAGGTTATGTTAGGCCAGGTTAGGTAGTTTTTTTCTTGTATATTGTTTCGTAATAAAAAACAAGCACATTGAGTAAACAGTGTTATAATTATGTACTGTCATCCACAATCACATTCTAAATTGCTGCAGAACCCCTGAAAGGACGATGCCTACCAAATCCTAAATACCACACTAGGAACCAATAACAACCACACATATGTCATTAGATAGGTATTTTAATATACTGCAGTTACTACTATGGCGGCTCATTTCAAATCGCTGTATGAAAAAAGTTAGGGCATTTTTTCGTAGGTTAGGTTAGGTGTTTTTTTTCTTATAAATTGTTCGGTAATAGCAAAAAATGCAAGTAGAGTGAGTAAACAGTGTTATAATTATGTGTCGTCATTCAAAATCACATCTAGTAAATAGGTGATAGGTGAAATTACCTAACCTAACCTACGTAACATCGCCATAACTTTTTTCACACAGCGATTTTAAATGAGCCGCCATAGCAATTATTGCTGTATATTGCAATACCTATCTAATGACATATGTGTGGTTGTTATTGGTTCCTAGTGTAGTATTTAGGATTTGGTAGGCATCGTCTTTCAGGGGTTATGCAGACAATTTATTAATGTGATTGTGGAGGACGATATGACCTTTTACGTGAGTGGCAACAACAACTGTAAAAAGTTTCAACTCAATCGGATGAACCATGTGAATTTTTAGTAACAATTATCCGATACGACTCAAGCGCCACCTATTGTACGTTGATGGTACTATGTCAGAAACTGTCACGTGAGTGGCAACAACAACTGTATAAAGTTTCAACTCAATCGAATGAACCATGCGAATTTTTATTAACAATTATCCGATACGAATCGCGCGCCACCTATTGCACGTTGATGGTACTATGTCAGAAACTCTCGCGCAAGTGCTAACAATAACTGTACTTAGTTTCAACTCAATCGGATGAACCATGCGAATTTTTATTTACAATTATCCAATACGACTCGCGCGCCACCTATTGTTCGTTGATGGTACTATGTCAGAAACTTTTGCGTGAGTGCCAACAACAACAGTACAAAGTTTCAACTCAATCGGATGTACGATGCGAATATTCATTTAAATAAAATAATATTAATAAAAATGCGTTTTTCCCGGAATATCCCGCTCCTTTAAGGAATGTCGCCATAGGAAAAATGTATCACCCTACTAAGATGTTTCAACTGAGATACATTTCAGATTTGTTGGGGTATGGGGACGTTTTGTCCCATGGTCCTTTACTCTATGTTTGCAAGTAGCAGACACAAAAAAAGTTTGGTCAATCTAGACCCCGGGCTCCCGTGAATTGAAGTACTGAAAAAATACGATTGAAAAAATATTATCCCTCGGGCTACGAATCGGACAGTGCAAGCATGAATCGCGTTTTAGAACGGCATTTTTGATGTAACGCAATGCGCATATAACATATAATAAAATCGTAACGAAGTAAAAAATGTACAAAAAATATTTTTGAAAAAAAAACTTCGTTTTGTTGGGAACGATACTGATGCCGAAACTGAAGTTTTTATAATTTCTGCCTGTTTGTATGTTTGAGCTTCACGCCAATGCTACTGAACAGATTTAGTTGAAATTTTGCAAAAATGGTTGTTATTGAGCGAGTCAGGTTATCATGTGGGTGATGAGCAGTAACCTTATTGGTTAAAAATAAATGTGATGTATAAATTGTTTATTATTTTTAACCGCCTGGTATTACGCGCTGCCGCATTATACTTTGTTATGATTTACCCTTCCTGTCGGCTTAGGTACATCTGAATGACCGTGATGTTTATTCCGTGTGGACGTAAACAATAGCACTACTCCATATCTTCCCATGGGTGTCGTCAAAGGGGACTAAGCGATTCACTAGAGGATGAGCAGCAGCGTTCTCTGAGTACTTAAACAACCATACTGCAAGCATGACGACTCTGGCAACCCCCCCTCGCCCCAACATGGCTTGTGGGTGGGTAGCCTATGTCCAGCGTAATACATTGTTTAATTGTTTCGAGCCAATGTTGTTTATCGACTTCCACGCGGACGGAGTCACGGGCACAGGTAGATATGAAATACAGTAGACGTGGCAACCCAACCATACATAATTACTTTCGATACCTCTTTGTCTTCAGTATTGACAATTTCTCCAACTTTCGCTTGACAGGGGTTCGAAAGGATATCGAGATTGCGGACAAATATAAACAAAATAGCTGTGCTATATTACTTCCTTAACTTTTTGAGCATACAATACCTACTGGGCGTTGTACCTAGTGTGTTAAAAATGAATGAATGATATCTTTTAAAATTATACTAATCTTTAACAGTTCAAAAATCAGCAGTGAAATGTAGCTTGTAGCTCCGAATATAGCAGTAAAACTAATAGACGAACACATACAAAATAAAAAATAAAGTTTTAAAAAAAGTAAATACCGACTTCAAAGAAATATACAAAAAGGAGTAAAATAATTACCATAATATAAAATTAACAGTTTCAGAAGTCGGAGGCTTCTATTTGCTTCAGTGTAGAGTTGCACCGACTTCTGAAACTGTTAATTTTATATTATGGTAATTATTGTACTCCTTTTAGTATTTCTTTGAAGTCAGTTTTAACTTTTTCTTAAAGTTTATTTTTTATTAAATACGTTTTAGTGTCATAATTTTAACCCCCTCCTGTATAAAAAGTCCTTTCAAATGATACCTTACACGATATAGTGAAAACATTCCAAAGGGGGGAGGGGGGGGGGGACACGCACCCCCTCCTCTTTTCCAGTAGTCAGTTCCCAACAACAAATATAAACGAAGCAATATTAGTAATTTGAGAATTTTGCTTTGATCCGATGAGGAGTTCCGTTCCACATCTCTGAAGTTCATGGGCTAATCATAATAAAATGTATATGGGACCAATCGGGAAGTATACCCTTTCGAACAAAAAAAGAATTTTTCAAATCGGTTCATAAATGACGGAGATATGAGGTAACAAACATAAAAAATAAAAAAATACAACCGAATTGAGAACCTCCTCCTTTTTGAAGTCGGTTAAAAAGAGGGTTTTTTTTTTTTATTATTTTTTCTTTACTCTTGTTTAATTTTGAAAGCCTCCTAGGGACTCAATTTGAAGTACTTAATTTTAATCCCCAGATAGACAAAATTATAAAAATACAGATTCGGGTCTAGTCGCGTAAAAACTTAAAAGGCACTAATTAATGACAAAAGACAAAATTATATTAAGTTTTGCTGTTATACCAATTCTCCTACTCGTTTTTTTTTCGCTTTTGTTTCGTTCTTGTTGCAGCAATAAACAGAGACAGAGTCTGAGGTGGAGCACACGAATTCAAGTAACAAATAAGTAGAGGGATTCCCCTAAACCTCTCTGGCTCTTACATACACACGACAAAATATAACAAACTGCTTAACGCAGGACTTAATATGAGGATTGTAGCCAGCGGACCGTATAAGTCCTACCACCAAGCATGCTGGGTTTGGTTGAATTTTACAACACGCGTCTATTTCCAGCGACCGATGACGAAGTTTCATATTCTAGCCTAATGGTTAAGTGACTATTTGAAACCAGACCTTTGCCTTAGTAAGGCATAAAATCGGTTAAAAAGGAAATAAATGAAAAGCGCAAAGAAGGGTCACGGCCCATAGGAAATTTACCCAGGTCCGACACAAAAGGAACTTATCTCAGTTATTTTGTTATATTAAATATAACAGAAATAAATTAACACTATTCTGAATATCAGTGGCTAACTCCTATATATTGCCATTTGATTTTGTTCAGACAAAATATTTTAAAATTCTTTTTATTAACGAATAGCAATAACGGTTTTATTTTTGTTTCACAAACGGCACTGAAATAGACTTATTATTGATAAGCTCAAACTCGGTGTGTTTAGTACCTAACTACCAAAATATTCCACTACTCGTATCTAGCCAGCTTCTTAATTATACCGTAATCTCTAATCTGCAATGAATCACCGATTAAGACGATTTTAATGAACCTTAACTCGATTGTTATACTAGAAGTTTAAAAATTACATAATCCAGCTCCATCACCAGGTCACCTGGATAATTCCATAACTATTGTATCGTCATTAAGTTTTTGTAGGTAAATAGCTATTAAAAAAATGTGTATCGCCTGAACAAAAACATAAGGCAATTTTTTTATGTTAGCCATTGATTTCGAATATAAAAAATATATATTTTAGCAATGCATAAACTAAAATAAAAACTGAGATATGTATCTTTCGTGTCGGGGCTGGGTCACAAATGACCGTTCTTCAATTTACCGTATTTTGAGTTTAGGCAATAATTGAGTTAATTTTATGAAATAGACGTAGGGATTGTTAGCTTGCAAATTAATAAAAAATAAAGCCTTTATTAGGTACTCCTGGATCCAAAGATACATTTCCTACCTTACTGGGCAGGTTATAAATCAAAATGGCTGCCATTTGGAGAGGAGGGGGTTGGCATGACAAAAGGTGACATTTTTGTCGATAAAATTAAGTGTTTAACATGTCGTTAATTTTTCGGTAGTACAATGCCTCATACTGTATAAGCACATCAACACCCTATAAGTACGCCAGTACATTTCAACTTACAGTAAAACCTATCGACATTATTTATAAACACGGCATAACTTTACTCCAAGGTTAATCCCAGGGTTTGTCACACACAGAATTAAAACTTTACGTAAAGTTATGTCATGTTTATTAATAACGGCGTAGGTAAATGTATAAAAAAACTTTAAAAAGTAAAAATTGACTTAAAAAAAAACTAAACGAAGTAAAATAATTATCATATAATAAAACTACCAGTTTCAGAAGTCGGTGCATTCAATTTGTTTCAGCGTAGAACACCGACTTCTGAAACTGGTAGTTTTATTAAATGATAATTATTTTACTCCGTTTAGTTTTTTTTGAAGTCGGTTTTTACTTTTTTAAAGTTTTTTTTATTTTATACTTTTTAGTAACACAAATTACAATTACAATAGTGTACAAATTCTCGAACCAGCACTACAACTAGAACGTCGTCTACGTACGATTTGTGTATTTTTTTTTTGTTTTTGTTGATTTCTTCAAAAAGTGCTGAACCAATTTCAATAAAATTCATATGGGACCACCTCTGAAGTAAGGACTACCAAACAAAAAATGAATCATCAAAATCCATTCATAATTGGCGGAGATATCGCGTAACAAACATACAAAAAAAAAACATTCAGACGAATTGAGAACCTCCTCCTTTTTGAAGTCGGTTAAAAATAGGCGTAATATTGATATATTACACACTAAAATAATCACAGCAACAGGTAAGCTTGGTTAATTTATCAGTTTATCTCGCAAACATTGATAAAAGCGTCCGTAACAACTCGTGATACAGATTCGCGTACAATATTGATTAGGCCTATCGATTTTATAGAAGGCCTCATAATGTCGAATTGTCCGAAATAACTTTTTGGTGGAAAAGCTGACTAATGTCGGTATACGAGTATTCACAGATAGGATAAAAAAAAGTAAAAACCGACTTCAAAGAAATACTAAAAGGAGTAAAATAATTACCATAATATAAAATTAACAGTTCCAGAAGTCGGTGGCTTCTATTTGCTTAAGTGTAAAGTTGCACCGGCTTCTGAAACTATTAATTTTATAAGTATTATGGTAATTATTTTACTCCTTTTAGTATTTCATTGAAGTCGGTTTTTACTTTTTTTAAAGTTTTATTTTAATTAAATACGTTTTAGTGTCATAATTTTAACCCCCTCCTTCATAACCCTTCTTTTTGGTCTCTTTTTGGTATTAACGTCAAAGGACGTAGTCGGGCATAAAAAGTCCTTTCAAATGATACCTTACACGATATAATGAAAACATTCCAAAGGGGGGGAGGGGGGGACAAGCACCCCCTCCTCTTCTCAAGTGGTCAGTTCCCAACAACAAATATAAACAAAGCAATATTAGTAATTTGAGAATTTTGCTTTGATCCGATGAGGAGTTCCGTTCCATATCTCTGAAGTTCATGTTCTAATCATAACAAAATTTAAATGGGACCAATCGGGAAGTATACCCATTCGAACAAAAAAAGAATTTTTCAAATCAGTTCATAAATGACGGAGATATGAGGTAACAAACATAAAAAATAAAAAAATACAACCGAATTGAGAACCTCCTCCTTTTTGAAGTCGGTTAAAAATAGAAAAGAAATTGGAAATCTTTATACTAAGGGCCTGTTTCACGATCGTCTGTAAGCTTTTAACTAAGAGATAAATACAGACTGTATCCGAATTCGGGTAATTCCTACAAACCTCGTGATGTAGTTGACACAGATTGAAACTGAATGGGATTTTTAATAATTCAACAAAAACACTTGGTGTTCTCTTTCGGAGTCATTTTAGCGCCCCAAGTTAACTGACTGCGTGGAGCAGTAAGCGGTATCGCACCAGCTGTGCCTGAAAGCTGTGTGGCCGTGCCTTCATTCATTTATGCGTGGCATCGAAATGTTCAATCACATAAAATTTTCTTTGTTCATTTTTAATTAATCTAAATCCCGTGCGGTGTTAATCTATACCCGTGATCATGTGATTGATCAGTGATCATGTGATTTTGTGGTTTAACGGTTTCTCTATAAAAAATCTACCAAACCGCCATATTTAGGTAAGAGTTATCCGACAAATGTGAAACAGGTAAGGTTTTTCTATTGTGTTTCGTATCCTAGTGGTCCCCATCGACATTAATGATAAAAAAAACTCAAAAATTAATAAAACTGGATTATTTCAGACTTTTTGCTTGAGGAGCTCGTGGCTAAATAATTACAGCCGCATAGACCGATCTTCCGGGTTAAGCCACGCTTGCCGAGGTTGGTCTGTGGATGGGTGACCATTTACCATAGCGAGTTTTCTTCCGTGCCTCGGAAAGCACGTAAAGCCGTTGGTCCCGGCTGTCATTTGTAGATCTTTGACAGTCGTTACTGTTGGTCAGAAGCCAGAAAGTCTGACAACCAGTCTTACCAAGAGTATCGTATTACCCAGTTACTGGGTTGTGGAGGTCTGATAGGGAGTCGCTCCATATAAAATACTGATATTCAGCTGCATCCGGTTCGACTGGAAGCCGACCCCAACATAGTTGGGAAAAAGGCTTGGCAGATGATGATATTTCAGACTTTTTGCAGTATGTTTTTTGTATCGGAGATGTTTTAAATTTTTATTTTATTTCGCACCGTTATCACCCGAACCTTTTAGTAAACTATTCCAAGAAACTATTTGCTGTAGGCAAATGATACTCCACACTGAAACGAAAATACACAACCACAAAATCTTGAAGAACCAAATTGCTTTCTGAATTTTATCAACGTTGCGGGCTATAAAAAGGATAAATGTTCGTATCACGTAGCCTTCGCCCGCGGCCAGGCTCCCGTCGCCCACCGAAGTGTGTAACAATCTTTATTGCTTGGTCCCTTACAAACACCACTTGATGATACCCTTGGCAATCGTAGGTATTCAGTTACTCAAATCTTATATTTAGATCTTTTGGTGTAGAAAAGGAAAGGTTATTGAAAATGGTGACCTTGGATTTTGGATTTCCCTATTTCATGGTGATAACATCAGTTAAAATTTTACTTAATCTATAATAAAATCGTGTTTTTGGAACAACTAATTTTTTTTGTCTAGAACTTATAAATTGTGCGGTAACGAAACCATAGCGCGATCTAATTCGACGCCAACGCCATCTAGGGAAGTAAAGATTAAACATATGTTTGCATGTTTGTGAAAGCATCACGTATAAAGAGCTGACCCAATGCTGTTGATTTTTATAAACATATATTGTGCTTATCCCCAAGTAACATATTTTTTTTGTTTCATTGCAATCGGTTTACGCAATCAAAAGATATGCAAATAATCAATATGTTCTACATATTAGACTTGGCGTGTCTGCACATAGCAAATATTTTGAAAAAACATTGTTGGGGTGTTAAAAGTTAACCGAAAGAACCCATTTTTAATATTTTTGGATTTGTTTTCTGATTGTCTGTTTATCCGTTTGTTTGTGCAAGCATCACGTAAAAAGAACTGACCGAATGCTGTTAACTTTTATAAACATATATTGTGCTTATCTCCAAGTAACATATGTTTTTTGTTTCATCGCAATCGGTTCACGCAATCAAAAGTTATGCGAATTTTAAGTTTTCTAGAAGAACTTAGCATGTATTAATTTATTTTCAATACATGGCGTTACGTGTATCAAATCATGTTGTGAGGAAATATATTACTACGAATAAATCCACAAATTATATTCATTGTTGGATTGGTACCTATTCTCAGTCTACGAAAGGTATAATGAAATGCTATCCTTATGAAGAAGGTCTAAGCTTTAAAAAAAAAACGAAGATATTGTTATTTAGAATTTATTAGGTCAATTTCTTATTGTTGTTCACTATAAAATGAATTCATGATGTGGACTAATAGTAGAATATTTATTCATAGAATGTTCGTACTTTTTGGGAATGCTGATGCCGAAAATAAGGTCCAAATTCAAATTGAAGTCGGTGGCCATGATTATTTGCAAGGAAAGCACTCACCCAGTGCTTTCTTCGAAATTTAGTATTTCGTAATCATTCTATCTACTCAATGCACTTTTTGGAATGTTTTTCTACATTTTATTTTATTTTGTTCATTATTGTCAGAACTATTCAAAGCCTGTCGCCGCCGTTTTATTAAGTTTATTTAAATGAGTTTTTTTAAGCTTTAGGTAATGTTCCAAAGACATGGCCAATGGCCATGGAGGGAAAGTACTTTAAATATTAAAAATAGCAAATTTCACTCAAAGGAAACTTCATTTTACTTTTTTTTTAAAGTAAGAAATATTGCCATTACTGTTTTTTTTTTTTTTTGCCTGAACCGGGAATCGAACTGACAAAGCTTTATGTACCATCCGGTATTATATTATGGCACCTGTTGATAGATATCTATAAGGTCAATAATAAGGATCAAATCTCTCCAACAAACACACTGTCTTAAATTGAAGGAAGTGCAAGAAATAAGAAGTAACAACAAATAAGTGTTTGAATTGAAATTTACCTAAGTTAGGTTGGTACTTAATGTTAATTTTATGGTCTTCCATCAATTTCAGGCACTATGTTTATTAGAGCGATTTGATCCGTATTATTGATCATATCGATTGATGAAATAAAAATATAAATGATGTTTTTTCGCGTTTGTGTTGGTTCGATTTCCAGATCAGACTTTTTGAAAGCAGTACCTACCACCTATTTATAACTTATTAAAATTAAATGAAGTCTTCTATAAGTATTTTTAGCTGAAACTTTACATAAAGAAATGGTTCAAAAGATATAAGTGCCTTAGTGGGACACCTTTGTCTATTATTATTATAAATGGAATACAACATTATTTAGTTGCTGCGACACAATGTTGTTTTCCGACTTCCACGCGAACGGAGTCGCGGGCACAGCTAGTACAATATAAAACTAAAGTATATCACTTTTATAACACTATTAAATAAATATACGCACGTTGTAATTCAACAAAAACCCAGCACGCTTGGTGGTAGGATCTGTACGGTCCGCCTACCACCCTCACATTAAAGTCGCGCCAAGCAGTTTTTACTGTGTTCCATCGTGTGTATGAAAGAGCCAGTGGGGTATAAGGGAATCCCTCAATATCTCTGTTACTTGGATTCATCTGCGCTTACAATCAAATGCGACTAGGAAAAAAGGCGACCAAGTCAACTAAATATAAAACTGTTGCAAGCTCCTCCTTCTCAAGTCTTCATAGCAAGGAAGAGGTAATTTCAAAACAAAGATAGATAGATATACAGCATGTAAGGGTAAACACCGTTATCACTCAAACCATGGGTAGTTGACTTAAACATAAAAATACAGGAATGAGTAAAAAAAAAAAATATACGCGTGAGAAACGAGCGGCGCGGCGGCGCTACGACGCGGCGTATATGTCGTGGCCATATCGTAGAATTGATCACTTCATGATGTGGCCAGCCATTTCATGAAATGGTTGTATTTCATGAAATGGCCAACTAAAATTGGCCATATCGTTGAAACGTCAACGTTTAATGATATGGCCATCCACGTTTGGCCATATCATTAATGTAGGGTTTCCATGATATCAAAGGTTTAATAAAAAATCCAAATAAAGGAAGCACCTACCATGCAAGCAAAGGAGTAGACTACGGAATTTCGACCCACAAAATATCGATGCACGTTACCGCGAAAGTTTAATAGTATGATGATTCACCAACAATTAAGGGGATCTGGCGCTCGGCGGCCGCTGCCGCGGCACGCTCGCTTCGCTCGCTCGCCTTCGCGCGTTATTGGTCACTGTTCTAACCTAACCTAACCCAAATGATTCAATATATTAAATAGTAAATGTTTGCAGTAACGTGCATCGATATTTTGTGCTGTAGTTTCACAGGTTAACCAGATAAATAATCGAACAAATAAAATTCTATGAAAAGTTCACCCGCAGTTACCATGAAGTCATATTTTGAAATCCAATAATAGTCCATTAATTTTCGTTGCGTGGTCACCCTACTTTACTTATTATTATTAGCTTTTTTGTCAGAATAATTGTCCGCCGCCATGATGCATCACAAAAACAAAACGATATCAGCGCCTCTAACGGTGAATAATGTAACTATTTTACGATATGATCACTAATGTTTGACCTTATCATGAAGTGGCCGTGCGTTTAGCTGATCATATCGTTAAACGCTGATTATTCATTGATCTGGCCAGGCCATTTCATGATGTGGGCAGCGGGTATTGGCCATTTCATGAAATGCAACCATTTCATGAAATGGCTGGCCACATCATGAAGTGATCAATTCTATGATCTGGCCACGACATATACACACTCGCTAACGAGACAGCTGACTGACTGGGGTAGCAAACTGTGCGGGGCCGTGCGTCGGGCCACGCGGCGAGTTCCCCGCGCCCCCTCCCGTAGCTTGTTGCCCCCGCACATAGGGTGAAATGCTTTTGAGGAAAAACGAAAACTTTATAGAAAAAAAAAGTTTGTTATTTTTCATTGATTTTACGTTCTATAAATGAAATCAAACCACTGGTTTCAAGGATAACGGTGTTTACCCTTACAGCCATATCATACTAATGGGGTCCACACATGTAACCATTTCTTTGCACATAGATGCCTAACAGCCGAAAAGGGATAACCGCCAATTTACAAACTTTACAGGAGAGTGGTTTAAAGTTCGTTTACGACGAAGAAATGAAATGAATGAAACGGCAGAAGAAGGACCTTAATTAAACAAAAATAGGACAAAAAGTACGTAGAGTCATGAAATTTAGGCCTATCGACACATAAAAAAGTCGATTCCAACGATAGGTATATAATATGTATAAGTCCATTTCGCAAAAACTGGCGCTTATCCATTTTTGGCTGTTAGGCATCGACTCGTTAAGGTTTGTACCAGTATGTAGTTTCGTATGTCAGAAGAATTTGAACAATTATCTAGTAAAAGTGACTTGACTATCTCGTTGGTCTAGTGATTGCAAGCGCGACTGCTGATCGTAAGTTCCTGACTTCGATCATCAGGTAGGGCAAAGTGTTATTGTGTTTTTCCGTGTGTAATTTCTCAGTAGCAACCCGAAGTCCAGATTTATGCCCAGTAGATGGCAATTGTCTCGCACCCTATTACATGGGACTCAAACATAATGTCAAAAGGCAAGGGTGTATGCACCTCTACCCAACCCTTCGAGGAATACAGGCGTGATTTTATGTATCTTGTCTAAGAAATAGTATGATTTGAATTCAATTCCGAGACTTGTGTGATTTGCGTTTGCACAAGTTTATTTGAACGTGTGTCGATAAAAGACTAGCACTCTTTGGGGATGAGAGATTGAAGTTATTATGGTATCGGCATTTCTTTATTCTTAAAATATTCACCTACAAGTAGAACTCCTGTTAAAGTAGTAAAACTAATTCAAACCATTGCAGACGAAATCTATCTCATAAAAGAAAGCTAGAAAACTTTTTAAATAGACGTCGAGTAATAAAAAATACATAAACTAAATCTGAACCAAGAAGTCAACTTCGTATGGTTTTAAACTTAATGCTGATTTACACGACGCCAGTTTCTTGAAGCAACTCTCATGCTATCTCTGTTTTTTCGCTGAGAAAGACAAAGACAACGAATCTTGCTTCAAGAAACTGGCGTCGTGTAAATCAGCCTTTACCCAGATGAAAAATATTTCTGTGAATTCTATCCAATTCCGTGTCGACTATTACCATCATCATTTAGAAAATGTGCTCTAAGGTTTTTGGCTAATTAACTACCGTGCGGATCGTATGATCTGCGAGGTTAAATGCTGCACTCGCTGCGGTCTGTCAGTGGATGGGTAACAGTTCATTGGACAACGATACCCATGCGTGCCTTGGAGCGTGAAAAACATATTCTATCAACAGTGGCCGTCAAGACTCTCAGTCATCTACGATCTTTGACCTGTCATCTTTAACTGTACCAAACTGTGAAAACTGTAAGCTGTGAAGATACCTTATGTAAATAAAAACACAAAAACATACGATGTATTCAAACAACTCAATTATCACAAGAATAAAAAACAAAAAATGACACGCATCTTACATCCTATGAGAATAAAAGTTAGAGATGAGTTGCTTACGAGTAATATTTCGAATTCCGTCGCAATAAAAACAACAATCGCAGATAGTGTCGCCTCAAGGAAAGGGCTCTACTTATGGAACGTCCACACCTTACCTACAAAGGCCGAAGGACGCCAAAGAACCTTCGTCATCTGTTGAATTTGACCAAACTTTGTATGGAACGAATCTGGCTTCATTTTTATTATTTAAGCGGTATCGAACTCAGTTCGATGGTCTTCGTTGACGTTCGTAGAATGGACGTGCCTCTGTGGAATTGATATCTATACATATAAAAGGAGAAGCTGACTGACTGACTGACTGATCTATCAACGCACAGCCTAAACCGCTGGGGTTAGAAACTTGAAATTTTGACAGTAGGTTCCTTTTGTAACGTAGGCATCCACTAAGAAGGGATTTTTCGAAATTCAACCCCTAAGGGAGTTAAATAGGGGATGAAAGTTTGTATGGAAATTTGTCACTTAACGGGTTCAAAATTTGACGCAAGCGAAGCTGCGGGCGAAAGCTAGTACATATATACGAATAACACGGTTATCTCCACCTTATTTTTGCTTGCTAACTATCTGATAACCAATTAAAAATACAACACAATCTTTTCTCGTAACTACGAGAGAAAAAAAATGATTGACGTTAAAAGAAAATATTGAATAATTGATCAATTAGAAGGGGAACTGAAGCCCAATTCTATTAACACAAACGTTGAACAATCGCAACCGAACTGAAGACTAACCTTCATTCAGACAGTTTTTGTAAAAACTGTCAAATTGTTTGACAACAAAAACAAATGTTCGACTGGCGACCTCGCCGCGTAATCAGCTCATGATTAAGGGCTCCATTTGGGTTCGAAACTAGTCAGGCTATCCCGAAAAATGCACGTGAGTAAACCGTAATTAATCATAAATAACAAAAACAAAACCAAACATTTTGACAATTTTTGTGAACGAAACTGACTAACGGTTGTGGTTCGTTTGTGGTTTGGCAACAATTTTGTTAGCAGAATGGACCGACAAGTTTACCTAATTAGTATGGTATTGCGAAAAACTGTGTATTCCAAAGTATTCGCAAATCAGACAAAAATTGCTTTACACAAAACTAGAAAACTAACTACGTTAGTCAACGAAATGACTATTATTCGCCTGCATAGAGGTAACTAGTACTTTACGTGACCCATTCATAAAATGAAACTTATAAAAAAGAAAAAGAGCTTGTATTCACTACACTCATTCATGTGCAGAACCTTAAAAATCTTTTCAGTGAACGTCACCTTCCTTCATGGCATCAGAATTTTATTATAATTGCTTTTCATAACTTAAATACGTTTCCGTAAGTCAGACTTGTTTGTACTAAATTTACTTTACATTTTCCGCCGCATATTCGATGTTTTGTGTATTTTTAAGTGGCATCTTTCGCGTCAAAGTTTTTTTGATTTATTTTCTTCTAAACACAACGTTAGGTGAGGTAAACATTTTTCTTTAGGATTTCGTTGAGTTTTTCGTAAATCCATAGGGAGGTGATGTTTTTCTCGCGTATGTAAAGTATACAGCGTGTCCTACCCGACACTCCTCCTCCTACCTGAAACTCCCGGGCGGATTTCTCTATAATATAAAATATAATATAATATAAAATGTGAAAATTCGAGTGTAAAAACTCAAAAAGGTGACCAGACCATAAAGCAAAAAAAAAAAGATTTTGGTCCCGGCTTGACGTTGAGTTTGGGAACATACTGTATTTTGTTTTCATGTTCGTTGCTATCTAACGAGCTCAACCCTTCAACTGGCTCGAGTAATAAATAAGCTATCAATTGATTTTTATCGTTTTGTAGGATATAGTAAATTATATTAATGCGTATCACATTATTTTCAATATACAGGGTGTTAACAAATTCGTGTAATTCCTTCAAACCACGTGATCTACTGGTGACACAGATTAACCCTAAATGGGAATTTTTGAAAATCAATTGAAAAAAAATCTAAAAAAAAAAACTTGATTTTCTATTTCTGAGTCATTTTAGACCCTTGAGTTATCTGACTGCAAAGAGCGATATCGCGTTAGTCGTGTCTGCCAGCCGTGTCGCCGTGCTTTCATTAATTTATGCGTGGCATCGAAATGTTGACGCAAATAAAACATTTTTTTTGCAAAAAAATAAATTCTTATTTTTTTACTGAATCCTTATTAGATGGTTTAGATACGATCGGTAACAAAACCGCATGAAAAAATAATAATTTTATTTTTTTATTTTTAATCAAGCTAAATCCCGTGCGGGGCCTGTCTACATCAGTAGTAGATCACATGGTTTGAAGGAATTACACGAATTCGTTAACACCCTGTAGATTTTCTATCTCACTAAGTCCTGTAAATGATTCGAAATTGAACTCTATATCAGTGACATAAAAGTCACAACACCGGACTTCGTAAGATAAAACGACTCTAGCAGCTGACATTAAAGTCCGTTCAGACGTAACAAGAGCATGTCTGGCTTGATCAGCTGGAACGCAATATTCGAGTAGGTGGGATCCTATCTGTGACTCAATTAATCTGTCCCTAGAGTGGGCGTGACACTGAAATCACTATAGAGATTTTGACAACCGTTTTATATTACCTTCATGATAATAAAAAAAATTGTAAATATAAACGAGAAAGGCAGAGAATTTAATAAGAACATTAATATTGTGTTTCATTACAGCTGGTTTCATTTTGAGTAATCAATTACATAAATTGTTTCAGGGTTTTTTAGAAATTTTCTACTTGTTACAAACACCGCCAATATTTTATAATATTTATTAGATTGTCTTATCTGTTTTTGTATTGTGTTGTAAGTTTAGTAAGACACATTCATATTTCTGATGGCACGCGGCGAGTTAACTTCGACTCGCGATCTCGCCGCGTGTTCAGTTCATGATTGAGGGCTCCGTTTGGGTCCGAAACTTTTCGGGAAATTCCGAAAAATGCGCGTGACTAAACCGTAACTAATCATAAATCTGTCTTATTATTGTTCACTAATCTACACTCGGAAGCAATGAATCCGGGTCACCTAGGTGAATAAACCTTGAAATCTCGAAAACTAAGAATGCTAGCTTATTCAAGTAAAGAGTATTTTATAGACTATTAGAGATCGCTTGCGGCCTCATACACGTGGATTTCGTTTATTGATTATTCCGTATTTTTGGGGATAAAAGTAGCCTATGTCCTTGTCCAGGTTCCAAATTATCTCTGTACCAAATTTCATCAAAATCGGTTCAGCAGTTTAGGCGTGAAAGCGTCACAGACAGACAGAGTTACTTTCGCATTTATAATTTTATTAATTTTATATGAGTAGTTTACCATAGCAGTCTATAAAATACTTTTTATTTGAATAAGCTATCATTCTTAGTTTCCGATATATTAAAGTTTATTCACCTAGGTGACCCGGATTCATTGCTTCCGAGTGTAGATTAGTGAACAACACACTTTTTAATTACGATTTATCATTAAATACTAACTACAAAAACCTTCCTATACCTCAAGTTTGTTTTAAAAAAGCTATCTTGTTGCTAACAAGATACCTTTTTTTTAGCTCAGCGAATGCCTTCAAGTTTCATACTTAATACCCTAGGGAGCCATTCGTTTTCTCCGCCAAATCGTACTTACAGTATGTGATATTCCGTCCCATATAAGTTCCTTTTAAAAGGACCATTACGAAACTTTACGATAGTCAACTTTATAAATAGGTATCTTAAAAAAAAATGTATAACTTTATAAACCATCAAATATTAATGTTATGTATTCTGTCTGAGAGGGGTAAAACAAGATGCAACCGTTTCACCAGCTTGGATGCCACAGACCGAGCGAAGTGGATGAGTCTCAGCTTAAATTAAATACATAAATTATTTATTATTTAACAAATTAATCAACTAGCATTTTTATATTTTTTTATAAAATTATTTATTAAAATAATCCCAACTTTTTATGATTAATATTATAAATGCGAAAGTAAGTTTGTTTGTTACCTTTTCACGGCTAAACCACTGAACCAATCATCCTGAAATTTTGCATATACGTTGTCAGGTGTACAGAAACGGGTACCATACATCCCGAAAAAAAGTACTGTTCCGGAAGAAAACAACAATAACGTTCATAGATGGCGCCACGTGTCTTTCGAATCACGATTGAATTATAGTAGTATAGAAACTTTAGTAGTGTGTTGAGAGTTTTTTTTAAAATCTAAATTAACGCGAGCGAAGCCGAGGGCAAAAGCTAATTTGTTAATAACATACATAAAGGTGTATATACATAAAGGTGTGTATAATACACCCTCATTTGCCGTTAAGTTTAACCGGTAACGCCCCGCTAACGCCCCGCCGTCGCGCGTCGTCCCAGGACGACACCTGCTTCAAGCGACTTTGAACTCTAATTTGGGTTATAATTGGAGTTCAAAGTCGCTTGAAGCGGGTGTCGTCCTGGGATGACGGCGGGGCGTTACCGGTTACGTCCCATGTGGTATTACATGGGCCTATTGCCATCAACCGGGCACAAATCAAGACCCCGGGGTGCTAATGAGAAATTCCACACGGAAAACGCCAATAACACTGCCAGACCTAGGGATCGCACCCAGGGGCCCAATTCTCCTAAAATAAATTGTTGCTAAACGCAATCGAACCACAACCGTCAGTCAGTTTTTGTTTTCGATAACTTTCAAAATGATTGATTTTGTTTTTTGTGTCAAACAATTTGATAGCTTTTGAAATTGAGAACTGTCTGAATAAACGTTTCGGCCTTGGTTCGGTTGTGATTTATCAAGATTTATTTAAGGAGAATTAGGCCTCAGGTCCTCACACTTAGCAGTCGCGCTTGCGGCCCACAAAACCAACGAGACAGTCAAATAATTTGTTATTCTACGTATATTTTATTAACTACCTACATCAAATCACTTCAAACAAATATGATAACACAAATTCCATTTTGAAATATTCGGTCCACTTCAATAGATACGAGTACCTATATGAAGTTATTTGTCACAATACATATTTACTGAACCAAAACATTTGAGGAATATTCACCGATTCGAAATTTTGTTTCAAAGGGAAATTCTCACAATTGAAAACGTTACAAAAGGCTCTGTTTCATAAACTCCCAAAACGGAGATTTCAAGTTTATTTATGTACTAGCTTTTGCCTGCGGCTTCGCTCGCGTTATTTTAGCTCAAAAAAACTCTTAACATAGGTACTACTAAAGTTTCTATAATAATATAATTCAATCATGATTCGAAAGACACGTGGCGCCATCTATGAATGTTATTGTTGTTTTTCTCGGGAACAATACATTTTTTCGGGATGAAAGGTACCTTATGTCCGTTAATCTGTACACCTGACAACGTATACGCAAAATTTCAGGATGATCGGTTCAGTGGTTTAGGCGTGAAAAGGTAACAAACAAACAAACTTACTTTCGCATTTATAATATTAGTTTTCGCATTTCTAATAATAGTTAGGATTTCATATTTTATTTAGGTATAATCGAACGTATTTTTTCACTATGTTATTTGCCGACTACGTCGTAGGAAACTCACGACTTTTTCCCATTGGGGTAGGCAGAAACTGTAGAACGCCAGATGCTACGATCCTTACATAATCCTTTCGCTTCGTACACGTTCATACATCTTGTCATACACGCACGCCGGTTGAGAGTACATCACCAACAACATTGATTTATGTCCTTCTACATTGTTCTCACATTTATTTTCTTATTCACAATGTAACCAAACTTTTGTAAATATTTGATAAAAAAGAGTAACCATGGAGTTTATTGCCCGTTCTTCTCCATAGGAGTCTACACTTTGGAACGCGGCAGTAACTTTTTTTTCTTTCTCGACATTTCAAAAGTGCCTGTAAATGGCCTAATTGAAATAAATGCTTTGATTTTGACTCTAGGGCGACCTCTAATGGCGTTTCCACTGATATCCGCCTTATAAATTCCTTTTGTTAATCGCCGTTCACTCATACCACTGACGCGGCATCTCACGTGAGCGATCTAGTAGCGACGCGATGCAGCGCGACGCAACGCGAAAACAAACAGTCGATACCTATTGAAGTGGCCTACGTGACCAAACGCACGTAGAGTGCGTGCGGCGCGGCGGGAAGCGAAGCGACGCAATCAGTTGGCTTGATATTTTCGCGCGAACTGTATGCGGTGCCATACAGTGCTACTGAATGACGGCGGGGCGCCCGGCGAGCGGTTCGCGAGCTCGTAGGACAAAGCCGCCGCTTCGCACCGCATCGCATTGAATTCGCGTCTCACTGCATGGGATCGCTTTGAACCGCCTACGTAAAACGCCGCGTGAGGGTATGAGTGAACGGCAATTATTATGACCAAACTACCTAAACATACTCCTTTCCTTGTTAAGAATCAATGTTCTTGGTTTGTTGTCTAGACCGTATCAAAGCACTAACAAAATTGTTATTCTGCTCTAATAAACAAACGTTTACATTGCCGACTGAAACTCGACAATACTTAAAGCTCCGTAGAATTCAGCGAACTAAAAATTATGTATTACAGATGGTTTTAATTGAATTACCGATAATTATGACCTCCGGGAATCCATTTCAATGTCTGCAATGCTGTCAGTAACAGGAATAAAATACAGAGCAATTTTAAATTAAAGCTCAGTTCGATTGAATCACAACAAAATGTTTTTAACATCAAACAATATTTATTTTCGTGGAAAAATTGTTTTTTTTATTTTTATTTAATTAAATACTGTTTCAGAAGCTCGTGGCTAATTATCAACCGCGCGGATCATATGATTTGTAAGGTAAAGCTACGCTTGCCGCGGTCAGTCCGTGGATGGGTTCGTTTCACATCGAGACCTCTCTGTGCCCAGGAGAGTACGTTAAACCGTCGGTCCCGGGTGTCATACGAATACCTATACAGGCTGTAAGGGTAAACACCGTTATCCTTGAAACCAGTGGTTGGACGCCGGATACTAAATGTTACAAAGACAAAAAGTCAATGGGCAACATAGTCCTAGTGTCAAAATGTACAAATGTCTTAATGTATATGAATGTGCAAATGACAAAAAATAATTGTGATATAATGCGTAAGGGTCTAATTGTTAGATTGTCAAAATGTACAAAAGATAAAACACAATTGTGCCAAAATGCATCGTGGTCCAATTGTCACACAGTCAGGATTCGAACCCGCAAACCTGGGCTTCGAAGGTACGATCACTAACGACTGAGCCTACATACACCGATCTGCTACTTGCTAACAACCCTAACAACATAATTCTCTGCACTGGATATCTAATTAAAATCTCTTCTCTATCTAATCTCTTTGAGTATAAATACTTCTTGAAAGTCCGGTATCCTTGAAAAAGATGATTGAAATGTCATTTCATTTGTTCTATCATAGCGGAATTTGGGCAAAATGACATTTTGGCACTGGGCAATTTGTACAATTGAACATTACAGCTTTAATGTATTCTACCATAGCGGCATTTGGGCAAAATGACATTTTGGCTCTAGGCAATTTGTACATTTTGACACTAGGACTATGTTGCCCATTGACTTTTTGTCTTTGTAACATTTAGTATCCGGCGTCGTGGTTTGGTTTCATTTATAGAACGTAAAATCAATGAAAAATAACAAATTTTTTTTTATAAAATTTCATTTTTCCTCAAAAGCTTTTCACCCTATGCGCGGGAGCAACAAGCTACGGGAGGGGGCGCGGGGATCGCCGGGTGGCCCGACGCACGGCCCCGCACAGTTTGCTACCCCAGTCAGTCAGCTGTCTCGTTAGCGAGTGTGTCTACGCCGCGTCATAGCGCCGCCGCGCCCCTCATTTCTCGCGCGTATATTTTTTTATTTTTTTTTTACTCGGTCCTATATTTTTATGTTTAAGTCAACTAACTACCCATGGTTTGAGTGATAACAGTGTTTACCCTTACATGCTGAGTCTTTCAGAGTGGAGGCGGGCGCGGGTGCAGTTTGATTGACCACTGTGGTCAATCAGACTGCACTAGCGGGTGCGGGAGCGAGCGCGGGCGCTTGGGTCTTGGCGTCTGCGTGTTCACAGTAGTGCCGAACGAGCTATCGTACGACGCTTCGGCGGGTGAATCAAAATGGTTTAGAACCACACGCGCAGTCACCTAACAGACGCTATATCACTGTGAACGATACGGGCGGACTGAGCCATTAGAAACACCCGCGCCACTCGCGACCGCTCCCGCCTCATACAGACGCGCGGCTCGCGGGAGCACTGTGAATGCAACTGGCATCTACATACATTTTGATTAAAATGCGCCCGCGCTAGCACCCGCGATCGCCTCCACTGTGAAAGACTGCTATGACAATCGTTACGGGCAGTCAGAAACCCGAAAGTTTGACAACCGGTCTAAACTTAGGATATCGGCATTGCCCATTATGTAACTGGGTTACGGAGGTCACTCCGTGCAAAATTCTGGTATTCAGCCGCATCTGGTTAGACTGGAAGCTGACCCCAACATAGTTGAGAAAAGGATAAGCAGTACGAACGAACAGTATTTTTCACTAATACTGGGACTCCATTCAAATTTTGGCTGGTCAATGAAAATTAAATATCTAATTCTGTATAAATACCTGTAGGCACTTATAGATGACTGATCGTCATGGAATATGAAACAAGTGACGTCGGTAACGGTTCAAGCATAGAGAAAGAAGAGAGAAAGAAAATTCATTTTATTCAGCCAAGGACACAATAACAGCTTAATAATAAAAAACATAAAAGAAATACACATGCGAAAACTAAGCATAATAATTATGCTGGGCGTCAAACACCCAGCGCTGATTTTCAGTTGGTACCCTTGCAGTGTCATAAGGACGAAGGTAATTTAAAATATTATGCATATTTTATTACTAGGGGTCGCTCGCGACTTCGCCCGCGTGGATTTTGTTTATCGCGTATTCCGCGTTTTTCGGGGTAAAAGTACCTAGCCTATATCCGTCTCCGGGTTCCAGACTACCTCTGTACCAAGATTCATCAAAATCGGTTCAGTAGTTTAGTCGTGATTAGGTAACAGACGTGCTAAACAGCCTAGGCGATTCTTCAAGACGGGTGGGCCTCGGGATGAACCTGGATAAGACCAAAGTCATGTCCAATGGTCATGTCTTCCCGAGACCCGTAGTCGTAAATGGCGCTATTCTCGAGGTTGTGCAAGAATACATATACCTTGGCCAAACTATACAACTGGGGTGGCACAACTTCGAGAAGGAGGCGAGCAGAAGAATACGCTTGGGCTGGGCGGCATTCGGGAAGCTACGTGATATCTTTAAATTGTCGATCCCACAATCCCTTAAGACCATGGTCTTTAACCAGTGCGTCCTACCCATAATGACTTACGGAGCCGAAACATGGACACTCACCGTGGGCCTGGTCCACAAATTTAAGGTTGCTCAACGTGCTATGGAGAGAGCGATGCTCGGGGTGTCTCTGGTGGATACAATTCGCAATGAAGTCATTCGCCAGAGAACTAAAGTCACCGACATTGCGCGTAGAATTAACACGCTGAAGTGGAAGTGGGCCGGCCATGTCTGCAGATGAACAGATGGTAGATGGGGCAGACACGTGTTAGAGTGGAGACCGCGTTTGGGCAAACGTTGTGTGACACGCCCTGCGGCACGATGGACCGACGATTTGAAAAATGTGGCTGGCAGCGGATAGATGCGGGCTGCCAGAGACCGGGATGGTTGGCGATCATCTTTGGGGGAGGCCTACGTTCAACAGTGGACGGCAATAGGCTGATATGATGATGATGATAAGGTAACAGAGTTACTTTCGCATTTAATTTATAATATTAGTAAGGATTTGTAGTGTAGGTCGTAGTTTATCGTAGTGTAACTTATACATAGCTTTACGGCAATTTGCTTTGAAAATAGAAAAGTGAGTGACGCATACATATTTGTTTACTAAAATTCTTTTATCATTCCGAGCGTATCGATTTATTTCCCCCGATACAATTTGATTGATAGCCAACTGAAGCACAATATTCCCATTTCAAGTACCATATGGTACCTTATATTCCTACATACGAGTACGCAGAAATAAATTCAGGATTCGTTTCTTTTTTTTTTTTTTTTTTGTGGAGAAACTCTCAGTAAAGTATAAAGCGCTGTCATTGATCGGCTTTCGGGAGGCCCCATTTACAGTTTGACAAGTTTAAGAAGAACTATTTGTAAAACAAATTAATCAAAGGTGCTGTAGATTATGTTGTGCATAAACTAAACTTAATTTAGGCTATTGCCGACTATTTCACTTTGATAAAATAAGAACGAGACGGAACATAAAGAAGAGCTGTCAAATCTAGTTGAACAAGAATGGGCAAAAAAAACAGAACTAGTAGAAACGATTGGTATTGGTAACGTGACCATACGTCCCGTTCTGAGCGGGACAGTCCCGCTTTTGAGCTATGTGTCCCGCTGTCCCCAAAAACATATAAAATCCCGCTTTGAATAAAACGTAATCGATGTCAATGAATTCAATATAACGGGCGCGTATTTATTAATCGCAATAGAAAACATTTTGATAACCAAGGATAACACCGACAAGTCTTGCCAATATATCACACTAAAAACCAAACCTGATAATTATTACATTATTGTTGTAAAACTATGCCGGTGTCCCGCTCTGAGGGAAAAAAATTGTGGACACGTTAGGTATTGGTCACACTTAATGTCCTAAAAATCCTGAATATATTATTTCCTAGGGTCCGGGAAAACCCACTAAAATATGGCCAAAGTTTGAAAAACAGTCTATTGGGCAAATTACATATACCTTTAGAAGTCACGTCAGAAGAACGTGTTGAATAAAACGTAAACTAGTTTGACATTTCTGACTTGGTTCTTATCTATCACTATCTTTTTATCGCGCTGTCTGTTAGTAAAATAGCAATTCTCTAATTTTAGTGTAGTTCGTGAACAAGAGAATTCGGTATGTAAAGTTTTTTTTTTTGGTATTTTTTTTCTTAAAGATTAGGCTATTTAAATAAACTCATTTGAATATTTTTGTTTTCTACACAGTAGTTATTTTTTTATATATTTTTAAAGTTTTTCCAGTGATGACGTCACGCGATAGGAGGGGTTACCATAGACAAAGAAACCAATTCTTTGTCTACGCCAAGTATAATACCATAGAGTTTTCCTACGTCACGAAAAAGGAAGATAGTCACTTAGAGGTCAAATACATATCAAGTGAACTCATGCATTTCTGCTAAAATGAACACCATCTTATAATTTTAAGAGCTAAAAATTGCAAAATAAGGTTTACCAAACTAAAACCTCGAAACGGTTTTGGAATCAACATAGGTTAACTTTGCCTAAATTACAGCTTATTTATTTAGGATCCCTATACTTCTAATTTTAATTTGACTATTCAAAGCACGTTCTATAAGGTCTACATTTATCAGAGGCCTTTACTGAACTGACTCGAAATGAGAAAAAAATCGTACCAGTATCATGTATAATACTCAAAATACATGAGTACTAGAGCCCCTTGTGAAGGAGTACGTCCGGGGAAGTACTACCTCCATACCTATTTCTGCCGCTAAGCAGCTTTGCTGTGTTCCAGTTTGAAATAGGCACAGTAGATATGTAAGCTGAAGCAGTACCTCAACTTACTATAATCACGTGAATTGACTCACTCGCACAGACACGCACTGTATACTGAGTATAATGCACTCTTTATCATGTACTCTGACAGCTGTGACTGACTGTATTCCGATGATAACTTAGAAGTCTTGTTATAGTGAGTGTCTGTTGGCTCCTTACAGCGTCGAAGAATTTATTCCAAAATTACAATGACATGTTATATACTTTTAAAAATGAATGTAAATTGAATGATTAATTGATTTGGTTTTTATTTATGTTACGTTATTATTTCAATTGTAATTAATTTTGTGACATGTAATTATTACTATTACCAATAAATTATCGTATCATAACGTATCGTTGTGTGTCAATTCGGACGATTGTAAGTAGGTAGTTGAAGTACTGCTTTAGCTTACATACAAGGTGTAACATAATAAAGTGTAGGTACAGCCTCTTAAGGGGTCACTGTACTCATCATTACAGCGGTTACGCACTGCATCCGATCCGAATCCGTGAAAATACGTTCCGAAGTAGCCATAGAACTATTTGTATGGTAGTTTACGCACTACATCCGGCATCCGTCATCCGATTTCTATCCGTCATCCGTGAGTTTCTAATTCGGAAGAACAATTGACGGACCGAAGTAGCCATAGAACTATTTGTATGGTAGCTTACGCACTACATCCGGCATCCGTCATTCGATTTCTATCCGTCATCCGTGAGTTTCTAATTCGGAAGAACAATTGACGGACCGAAGTAGCCGTAGTACTGTTTGTATGAACGCTTTCGCATTACCTCGGATTCAAATCAGACGCCAAACGGATATGCCAAAGATGGCCCCTGAATTGTTTGAATTTGAATCAGAGATCGGAATAGTGCGTACATCCGAATTCGGTCCGAGATTTTTACTTTAGATCGGTATTTTCACGGATTCGGATCGGATGCAGTGCGTAAAACAATATCCGAATTCGGTCCGAGTTTTTTATATCCGTATTTTCACGGATTCGGATCGGATGCAGTGCGTAATCGCTCTTATGAACAACTTTTACTATGGGACCAAATGTGAAATCGCGAAAAAAATATCAGCTGTTCTCTACATTTAGACGAGTTATGCGAACATTAATGTAGGGAACAGCTGATTTTTTTTTTCGCGGTTTCCTATTTTGTCCCATAGTAAAAGTTGTTCATAATGATGAGTACAGTGACCCCTTAAGAGGTTGTATACTTATTTATGTTACACCTTGTATATTCTGTGATATAGGTGCCGGTGAAATTTCAGGCACATTAGACTTTTATACAAGAGAAACAATGAACAGAAAAAAAAAAGTATTTCCAACTTTATCTCAAAGGTTGGCAACGCATCAACAATCGTCTTGGTATTTTAGAGCCCAAATACACGTCCGATACTTGCCTCCGATAGTCGGTTCCGATAGTCTGATCAGACTATCTGAAGGCCTCCGCGTCATACATTTGTTTGAACATGAATTACACGTACGATCAGACTATCGGATCGGATGTCAGAATCGTAAGCATCGACCGGGGGTCGTCGTCGTCCAGAAAAAATCTGACACGAGAATCGTACGTGTATTTCATGAATCCGATCAGATAGTCGGATCCGGCTCTCGGAAGCAGCTATCGGATGTATATTTTGACCCTTATGTGTATACTCGGTGTAATGGTGATATTCAACCAAATTGATTCACTTTGGTTGAAAGGTGCAAAAATGAAAGCATAATTATGTTATTGATCAATGATATTGAATGATTCACCTTTATACATGGTTCAATTTGGTTGCTTCATCCAAATTGAAAGGCAGAAGTGAACCGTGTAATATCACCATAAGGGACGGTGTACCGAAAACTGAAACAGTGAATTCAGCCCAGCCAGGTTTTTTTTATCGGAATTATCCGAATTTACTGGAAATTGCTAATTTGTCTATGTTTTATTGTATTTCAGTAAGTGTTTTGACAGATAAGTAAACTGGATGTAAAGGACAGGTTACCAAAAATTGACACAGTGAATTGAAAATTCGTGGAAAATATCAACGAAATCTTTAGAATTTTCCGATTTATAAAAAAAAATACATTTCATTTTTGCAATGTGCTGTGTGTCATAATAGGATTGCTTATTTTATAGCAGAGAAATCGGAAAAGTCGGAAAATTCCGAGCAAAATTTCCACTTATTTTCAATTCAGAATAATATAATTATGATAATAGGCTGAATTCGTGGTTTCAGTTTTCGGTACACCGTCCCTTACAGCTGGTATAGGCGGCAGTAACCACTTACAATGAGGTGCGCCGACGACTTGTTTGCCAATCTATTAAATAAAATATATAGGTATATATCGAACTATGATCAAGAACGAAAATTTCTTGCCAGGCGAGGTAATTATGGCAAATATCCCCGAGGACTAATGGCCTGATTCAATGTAAGAAGCCATTATGGTTAGTGGTCGACGTTTCTCGCTGACATAGTTATAGATATTGATGGACATAGATTATAACAATGATCCATTCCTTCGTTGTGACCTAGATAAAATAGAAATGACTGAGCGTTTCACATAAGGTTTTTCTGTCTTTTTCTCCACATCAGCTACTTCTCAAACTCAAAACTCATTTATTCAAAATATACTAGAATTACAATAAACAGGCCCCCAAAAAATCCCTCCCTTCACCGCTTCCTAGTGTTTATGCTGTGAAGAAGAAACGGCGCAACAAACTCCACAGCAACACAGATCTGTCTGTTAGGTGAATAAATTAATTGACTCTATACAAAGCAAATCATAATATTTATACAATAATAAGATTATGCATATAAAGGAAAAGAAATAATTAAAAATTAAAAAAAGTATATAAATCAATTCTGTATGAAATGAGCTAAATCAAAATCGTATCTAAATAATATAGATACATGCATGCAACCTACACATAAAAACTAATGGTTTCCAGGGAAGCCACATGTGCAGAAAAGAACTAGCGCCACACGTCCCTATCGTCAACATAGTCGTTTATCTTATAGTAAGCCTTTTTTACTTATAATTATTGTCCTGTGAAAGTCATTCAAGTTTGATGCACGCATGCACTGATCTGGTAGCCTCATCAAATGTCTGGTTTATCCCGCCAGGCAATGAAAGAAAAAAGTTTTCACCATTATTTTTAATACTGTCGGTAGCTGGCAACACTACGTTTAGAAGATACAGAAGGGTAGTCAGCGTCATGGATCAACGCATCCGATGTTATGAAGTAGTTGTCATTCGTCGATCAGCCGAAGAAGTCTGACCTTTATTATTTGACTACCTAGCTTGTCCTTATTATTTTTCTGTTCTTGTGTACTGTAATATATTTATTGTGACACAGTTCATGTAACTAACTAGGCTAGCTTTATACATAAATTTCGTTAAACTGTTTGGCAGTTTGAGTATTTTTTGTGACCTACGCAAATGTCCGGCTGATTGGTGTCGTCGTGCGTCGGGTCGTTGAGCTCCCTAAAATAAGGTTGAGCTACACGATGGCTGATGCATACGTGCCGTCAGTTGGGACAGGTCAACTCAAACCTGCTATGGCTCTTTTCTCAAAAGGCCATTCCAAACGTTGCCCTACATTGCTACACTCGCATCGTTTTTATACCACAATGTCTGGACTTTAAAAGAGACCTTGACCTCTGAGTTTGTTTCGACTTTTCTTCTCAGAGCTGGTCAGATAGGAAATGCCGACGCCATCTAGTCTTAAAAAAACATTACATTGACTTGTAAAAGTGTATGTAACAGATTTATTTACAGAAATAAATATAATTTATAACCACTAACCCAAATATAAGTACTCTCAATGGTGGTCTATGTTGGTTTCATTTATTATATTTACCATACCCGCAACACAACTGCCACACAGATATTAGCTATAACTATAATGATCGATTCACTCATACATGATTCTGTTAGCTCTCCATGCCACTACACATAATTAATGATCGTTAAATATGTTTTCGCACTTTCCCACTTGTGCTAAGTGTTTATTCCCTGTCGTAATTACCGGTTAACATTAATATTGGTCATAAAGAAGGAATTATGATAATTGCTTCGATAAAGGCTCTGTATTGAACAGGGTTTCATGGGATTCAGTACATATTCGAAAGGATTTATAGAAAAAAACGCGACGAGTGAAAGGATTACGGTCATCCACATAAGAGTTTATTTTTAAATGTATCTTTTAAAAAATCTAGTGCAAAGAGAACTCTCGTGAGACACATTCATATTTATGATTAATTACGGTTTACACACGTGCATTTTTCGGGATCCGTCTATTGTATGTCGACTGACGACTGACCGAGGCGCACCGGTGTAGACGATAAGCTGCATGCGTCTTATCGCAATCAATATTGCATGCGCTTGACGCAAAAGGAATTGAAAGTTGAAACCGCAAGATGAACATGAAAGCGCACTGCGGTAGACATACTAATCAGTTTTAAGATTCTTGATACAAAGTTGTTATTCAATCAGGCATTTAAATAGAGCCAGTTATGTTATGTACTATACTGTCCATAGATACTTTACCACATCAACTGGATTTAAAGACAAGAGCGCAAAGGTCTACACAAAAAAAGTGTTTGTTTACATAGACCACCAGAGCGCGCGCCAAGGCATACGGTCAGATAAATTTAAAAATACCGACAAACTAATTTAAATCCTATGTCGTTATCACAATGCCTAATTGAACTTTTTACCATACGAACATTTCCACTGCATCAATTGACGTCAATTAGTCTATTTTTTCGCGTTTTAGTCTACACTCGGTTCGGACATTTTTGAGCGCTGACCCGAGGCACAGTAGATAAGTACAACGTGTTACATAATTCTCCTTAAAAAAGATAATATTAATCAAGTAGTATTTTATGGTTGTTGTCATTTACCTCTCAGAGGAAATTAGGTAAGAATGTAAATAACTTTCCGGGTAGTCTACTCTTTACTTTTACGTTTTCTGGGTTGCTTTTCAGTGATGATTTTATTTTATGACTTGCACAAAAACTTTTTGGGTCCTTCTTTTCTTTTAAAATATTGCCAATAGACTCTTTACAAGGAACCTTTTAATCCCCTTTCGGCTTTAGGGGTATTTTTGTAACACGTTGTATATAAACTAAAGCAGTACCGCAACTTACTATAATCGTCTGTATTGACACACTCACACAGACACGCACTGTATACTGAGTATCTCACTGAAGCTCACTTAGAAGTCTTGTTGCAGTGCGTGTCTGTGTTAGTTTTTCAATTCAGGCTATTATAGGTAATTGAGGTACTGCTTTAGCTTATACAAGGTGTAACATAAATAACACACAACCTCTTAAGGGGTCACTGTACTCATCATTATGAATAACTTTTACTATGGGACAAAAGGTGAAATCGAAAAAAAAAACAGCTGTTCCCTACATTTGGAGGAGTTATGCGAACATAATGTTAAACCTTGTATATGTACTGTGCTAGAGGTCCATGTGTTTCCACGTCAATGACAAGCGTAGATGACAAGAGTTATCGAGCGTCATTTCAAAGCTGAGCCTGAACTAGACGTTACGTTGTAAACGTACCTAATTTCGCTAAATGTTTCCGCAGCAAGCCCTGTTAGGATGCCATATCTGTCTTTACTTATGTTTGAGACTGCATCTATCTATTCTGAGCTTAGAATCTGAATAAGACAAGCTATAAAATGTAGTATAATACAAGGTTAGTCGGAAAGGGGGTACTAATCCGAAAGGGTGTTAAAGTACACATAATAATGAACAACTTTTGTTCTACAACTTTTCCCAAAAGTCAGTAGTACAAGAGAAACAGTAGTTCAGAAATCTCAAAAAAAAAACTCTAAAATCTATCTATCCCCAGTAATGATCAGCTGTGTGTACATTTTAGGTCATATTTGAGGTCATGAATTAGAAGCACCATTTTCTGAATTTGTAACTAAAGCAGGGATGAAGAATTTTTGAAAAACTAAAATAAAAATCATTACATTTGGAAACAAAATATATCGAATTTTAAAATTTTAACACTTGCTTTCAGACAGTCATCAGCGATACTATATTTCTTTGGCTTTGGATTAGTACCCCCTTTCCGACTAACCTTATATAACAACAAGTCGTTTCGTCACTATTATACACATACATTTTCATTTTTAAATTCTGTTCTGCCCAGCCTTTTCTCAAATATATTGGGGTCAGCTTACAGTCCAACCAGATGCAGCTGAATACCAGTATTCTACATGGAGTAACTGCTATCATACCGTCCCGATCCAGTTACTGGGCAGCGCCGATATCCTAAGATTAGACCGGTTGTCAGAATTTCGGGCTTCCGAGTAACCATAACAACATTCATAAATACTTGTAGGACACCCGGGCGGGACCGACAGAGCATTTTCGGCTAAGAGAATAAATTTGAAGATCTGGAACACCAGGGGGCCTACTCCCTAAGTCCGTCAACGAAGTTAGTCGCCCGTCCAAAAGTAGTCCGAAACGTAGAAGTGAACAAAACAAGTGTCAAGTTCAATTTTTCGGACGCGCAAAAACACATCGGTAGTAGAGACAGCTGTTAAATCGTGTTGTTATTCATTCTTGAAATAATCGTATGTCCGTAGGTGATAGGGAGTAGGAAACGCTCGTAACTAAGGCCGACACCACGGACTTCGTGCTTAGGGAGTAGACCCTCTGTTGTGGAATTCCAAGCGCCCAGCTACACTATAACAGATATAGGAATGACGTTTTAGCAAAAGTTGTTCAATCTGATGAGCACTCTCTGTTGACTTATAAAAATCGAAGATCTAGAACACCTGTTGTGGAACTCCAAGAGCCTAGCTACACCATAACACTTAAAGAAATGACGTCTTAGTAAAAGTTGTTCGGTCTGATGGGCATTTCCTGTTGACTTATACAAATCGAAGATCAGAAATATCTGATGTGGAAATCAAAGCTATCACTAATTTCACTGTATAATAATAAATAGGGAATGCAAGATTTTTTGAAGTTAAAAGCATGAGATCAAATAATAGGGTTTCTGGTCAGAAATAAATAACACGTGTTTGAAAGTTTTTGTAAATTCAACCCCTAAGGGGGTGAAATAATAAGGGTTGAAAATTTGTATGAAAAATCTGGTACTTTTGAAGTAAGAAGCATGGGGAGAAATTGACTGACTGGGCGACTGATCTACCAACGCACTGCTTAAACTGCTGGGGTTAGAAACTTGAAATTTTGACAGTAGGTACCTCTAATAACGTAGGCATCCACTAAGGAAGGGTTTTTGGAAATTCCACCTCTAAACGGGTGAAATGGGTAGTTAACGTTTATAAGAAAATCCTTATTCCATGGGGTTATTGACTTGAAATTAGGCACAAACACTCTTCAAAGTAATTAATAAAAGATGGACTTTTTGGATTTTATAATTTCACTAAAAAGGGGGGCTTAATGAAGGTTGAAAATTTCACGCAAGCGAAGCTGAGGGCTGAAGCTAGTACAAAATATATGCTCACGAAAACAGAAAAAAGGGTTTATAACTATAACTTATGTTTTTAACTTTTAACAGTATAATTATTTAATTAACAACTGACGCATGCAGTATTCAGACTTGCATTTTGTGGTTGAATTGTCACTTGTCGCGAAGTTAACCACCAGTGGTTACGCCAAAACAAAAATATGGTGAAAATTCATGCAGTTACCGACTTTATTTTATTTTTATGATGATTGATGAGTTACAATAAAAAATATAGCAAAAAACCATACAGGCGGACGGACAACGAAGTGAACATAGTAGAGCTTCTTTGGTACTTTAATACTTTTTAGTGCCACAAATTACAAATACAATAGTTTACCACTGCATTACTTACTAGTGGACCACTACAACCGCAACGATGTAGAACGTCGTCTATTTAAGTAATTCATTTTCAAACTACTAATAATATTATATAAAAAAAACTACACAAACAAACTTAATAACATTTATGTAGGATGAACTCGAGAGTATTCCGCATTAACTAAAACAATAATTACCCAAATCGGTCCACAAATCTCGAACAGATAGGTGTACTCATATATAAAAAAACGATACGAACAAATGAAAACCTCCTCCTTTTTGAAGTCAATTAAAAAATATACACCGTTTATAATTATAACTACTTTACAGTATTTATATATTAGATTACAAAATACGCCGTATTTCCAAGACTGTCAACGCAAAAGTTAAAAATCAATACCTAAACAAGTTACATAAATAAAACCTTTTTCAATTAATTTTAAACGGAAGACGCGCTCTAGTTCTTCTCTCAATAAAGTAAGAAGCTTTCAAACTAGTGCTCAATAAAATACACGGCAATAGGTCCCTGAATGACCAGCAATAACGTCCAACAGTTTACAACCGAGTCACCTGACTCGCGAGGCGATAGCTTGCTTTTACTTAGAACTCTTCTAAAGAGGTTCTTAAACTTTACTACCTGTATATAGTGGTGGTTAATAAAACGTATAGCGCCAAAATATAACAGACTATGTGTACATAGCGTAAAGCGTTTGCTATAGCGGCTCTGACTTCGCGCTATATTATAACGCCTCAACCTACTCAACGAATAAAAGTCTAAAACGCGCATAGCGGGGCCAGAACGAGACAGCAAGATAGAGTAGCGACTAGCAAGAGCGCGTAAGGGAATGAAATATTTTATATTCTTTAATGTACAGCGCGTTGCGAGATAACATTTACCGCGCATAATCAAGTTCGTTTAGCGTGTTGTTAAATAAAATTATAGCGTCTCCGCGTTCAGACTGCGCCCGAGTTTTGTAACACCTCGTTATAATGATAGCGTATAAAATAACAGACTATATGAATATATTTTATAGTTTATAACACGTCTACAGTTTATAGCGGATTTGAACATCACTACCTGTATATTGCTATTACTCCTATAAATCCTTGAAAGGTGAAACAGGTACTGTTGCTTTTCTTCTGTCTCTCGTGTTGATACGAGCGATATGAGAATAACTGATGCGGTGCTGAAAAGATTAGTCGGTCAGGAAGGTTGGTAATGGGGCTGACTGGCCAGGGTGCCCCGGCTCCAATCGTGGAGGCTTTTTTAATGTAACCCAGATATACATATAGATATCTCGATGTAGTATGTATAGAGTGGTAAGGTAGTGCTATGGCTCAATATAAAATTAAATTAACTAATTATGATTGTCGGAGCTGCGGTAAACACGGCGCCGCGGCGTAAACACGTTTTTTTTATATTGTTGTGTACAAAAGCACTTTTTTAGGATAAAAGTAATGTTCGCGTCGATGCTAAAGCTCTGAAGCTTTTCTGGCTGATGAGTTCATCAGAGTCCATCTATGGCAATACTATTGAGCAGTTCTGTATAGATGTCTCGTGTAGTGCCGAACTTTAAGAATAGCACTACCCCATCTCTTCCCGTGGGTGTCGTAAAAGGCGACTAAGGGATTCTCTAGAGGATGGGCAGCAGCGTTCTCTGAGTACTTTACCAACTCGCCTGCCAAGCGTGGCGATTACGGCAAACCCCCCGCCCCCCCTTTTGGGGGAGGCCTATGTCCAGCAGTGAACGTTTTTCGGTGAATGAAGGTGTACCAAGCCACAGAACGGTCGCTCGACCGATCAAAACGGTAGCTGCATACACCAAACGGTCGCTGCAACTTAAAACGAATAGCGATCAACTATGTCGGCATCAACTTAGATCTGTGGTCGCCCTATGGTGATATTTGACCTGTACTTAATTAGTGAGATACAAGAGACAAAGTTCAGGTCAACGGCCATTGAGATATTGGACCTCTTTCTAGTTATTTTAACTTTGAGTGTAAGGCCAAGCTGTTCATCGCTGGAGTTGACCCTTACAAAAGAATACAGACTTGTATTTACATGATCGCACCCCCGGTGCAACACTGTCACTTTGGCAATATTTCGAAAAATGAGCTTAGTATTTATTATGTGGCCTAAAGTACCTCTGCACTTGGTGCGATCATGTCACATGGATTGGTACACTGGTTGGCGTAAGTGTCGTTGTGGAATTTATGCGATAAAAAATGAAAAAAAAACAATGCAATTTGTTTCTTGACTCCTGTACAGTGTGTATTTAAATAATGAAAGAATTTTGAATTACATTTTTAGATTAGGGTGTTATAGTGCCTACCTATATGCCAATAACGAATAACTTTTGTTCTATCACTTTCCCCAAAAGTCAATAATTTAAGAGAAATAGCTGTTGTTAATAGTTGTTCATAAAAAAATACGCAGAATTTTATCTATCCTGTAGCTATTTATTCATTTTTATTTTATTTCTTCAGCAAACTTACGGCTAACATAATATAGGTAGTAAATAAATTAGTGGAAGAAGACCAATTGCAAGTTTTCACAAGTAAGTAGGACAGTAGAATAAGTATGATCAGCTGTGTTTACATTCCAGGTCATATTTGGGGTCACGGATTAGAAGCTCCATTTTCTGAATTCATAACTAAAGAAAAAATGATGAATTAAAAGAAAATACTAAAATTATCTTTTGCATGGAAAAAAGATTACCGGATTTGAAATTTTAACACTCGCTTTAAAACAGTCATCAGTGATACTTTAAGTAGCTTCCGGATTAGTACACTGTTTTCGGCTAACCCTATAAAAACGGCATTACAACTCAAAATGTGGTAAAACTCAAGGTGTAACTTTGAATGATAGATTGAACAAATGATGTGATAAGACAAAGTTGTGGTTTAAAAGATGATGTAGTGACAAAAATTTAAAGGAGTATGCTTCGGTGGTTTGGGCATGTTGAAAGATTGAGTGAACGACGATTAACAAAAGGAATTTATAAGGCGAATGTCAGTGGAAACGCCAGTAGAGGACGCCCTAGAAGGACATACATTGATGTTATTGGTGATGTTCTTCAAAAAGGACAGGTGCGTAGTACTTTCCATCGGTGTGCGTGTATGACAAGATGTATGATCGTGGACGAAGCGAAAGGAGTATGTAAGGATCGTAGCATGTGGCGTTCTACAGTTTCTGCCTACCCCCATGGGAAAAAGGCGGGAGTTTTGTATGTACAACTCAAAATAAACTATCTGAATTTTCGATCTTGTATGCAATGTCTACATTTACAAACTTAAGAAGCTTTGGCTAGCTCTTAAAAATACTATTAATTTAATGTAATAGCATAATTTAAAACTACCTGTTGAGTTTACACTGAATCAAGCCAGTAGGAGCGCTCTAAAGATACAAATTACACGTTTCACTTACAGACTCGGTTTAAAACGACGAAAAAGATTAACAAAGTCGTTCCTTTAATAACCGAGGAGCTGCGTTGCCTTCCGAGTTGACCAAAATATATTATTAGTTTGGTTTTTAAAGGATTTTAGTACACAGAAATAGGTTCACTAACTACCTATCTTATGACACCTGAAATCTTTTTAAGAAACTGTCGGTGTAAAACAGTCTTAAACATCCTACAACATCATCGTTCTTATGTATAATATATATTTGTTAGTTTATTATTATAACATTAATGTTTTTTTTCATGTTTTTGTAAATATATTGGTATGTATTTTATATTAATAAATCTAAGTAATAATAAATATGTAAGTACGTAATGTACATACAAGTACACCTAGACTGCCCGTTTTACTCTTTCCATTCTTCGAGTCCATCCAAAGGTTGTCTGGAAGAGATCGCCTTGTACGATAAGACCGCCCATGGTACATTTTTTGTATTTAAATTGTTTTTCCTTGTTTTTGTTAACCTGGTGTATGTACAATTAAGAGTATATAAATAAGCCGTCAGTACTATAATGTACCGAGTGTATTGATTAAAATTAGGTTTATATTATAAATCAAAGACCTTTGCACAGTAGACCCTCCCAGAGGTACGGTAGTGGCTTGAGGTATATCAGAGACTAAATTGGCTTAAGGGTTATAAATGCTACGATTGGTATAATTAAATCGAATTTTTTTGTGCCCATATGAAACGGGCATTGAAGGAATGAAATGAGTAAGTAATAAAATGTAATTGTTCAATCCAGGTTTTAATCAACAAAAATATTAAAAACTCCATAAAATATACAAGATATATATCCGCATTCGTATGATTCTTTCAAATCACGAGATCTACAGGTGACACAGATTAACTCAGTATCTGATTTTACAGATAAAACTTTCATTTAATTTTATTAATTTTTACTGACTGCGGAGAACGATATAGCGCTAGTCGTACCCACCAGCTGTGTCGGCTTTCATTCCACCGGGCGTGTACATTTTTTTTAAACCTTTTTTATAATACGATCACTTCCCATACCGCAAGAAAACATTTTTTTTTTACTCAATTTAAATCCCGTGCGGTGTTAATCTATACCAGTAATACATCCTGTGGTTTTAAAAAATTGCACGAATTCATTTACACCTTGTAGAACTACCTGTTGACCGAGCTCTAGAGTCAAGAACGTTAATTATACGTTTCATTAACAGACTTGGTTTAAAACGTGGGAAGAAGAAAAACAAAGTCATTACTTTTAAAATAAAATAAGAGATCCGAATGAAATCTCGTTCCAATAAGTAAGTAATCCACTTAACTTGTGAACGGAAAATCAATATTTATTGGTCTAGGTTAGATCTTTTTTGTTTATTTCGAGATATTGTTACAATAACGGAGGGGTTAATTTTTTTTTGCTAATAGTATAGCTATACACAGTACGGCTTTTTTTTGTTTATAAATAATCTTCATTTGACACCTTCCGCTCTGGGTGGCGTGGAAGGGAGTTACTCTTACTGACTAACACCCATCCGTGTTCCTCCTAATGCCCTTTGCGTTCCAGGGCCGCGGTAACTGTTTCGAACAAATTCCGCAACCCTAGCAGACACTGTCCTTAGCAGGCCCGTCTACTAAGCTGACATCTGTTTGAGGCGTGCGTGGATCAAAACGCGCCATCGACCCGGGCCTGGCTCTGATCGGATGGCGAGCCACCCAACGCTCGCCATCCGCAGGCCCGCGCCTACGGTGGCCGGGAATCGCCCTGCGACTCCCGACGCCCGGAGCGTCTCCTTCTGTTGCGGTGGCTGGGGCGTAAGGTTGCCTCTCCCTCACGCGTTCCGCCTCCTCCTTCGCTAGCATTACTGCTTCGCAGAAGGACCAGTCACCTGCTTCCCATGCCCCCTTGCTCCGAACCATGGTTCGGAGCAAGGGGGCATGGGAAGCTGGTTTAATCCATGGATTAAACCAGGGCCGGACGCGAGAGGTCGCCGCCGCCGGTCGCCTCTACGAGAACGCGGCGGTGGTCCGCCCAAACAGGGCAGACCTCCACCGTATGCTCCGCTCCACCGTGTCCTCCGGGCGATCCTCACAGTGATAATACCCGGGCGTGTCCTCCCGCCGAATCAGAAACAGGTAGCTCTCGAAACAACCGTGTCCGAAGAGCACCAGCGTCAGGCGGAAGGTGAGGACGCCGTAGCGCCTCTCTAGTCACTCCTCAAAGACGGGATTTATCGCCGCATGTACAGCATGACTGGTTAGTCAAAATCCTGCTCATGATCATCATCTTTCTGGCCTTATCCCATGTTACTTGGGATCGGCGCAACACGTTTTCTTCTTCCATTCCGTCCTGTCAACCGTCATGATACCACTGACTCCCTTCTCTTTCATATCATTCTTCATACAATCCATCCATCTTATCTTTGGCCTCCCTCTTCCTCTCCATCCATCCACATTTATATTCATAACTCTAAGTCAAAATCCTGCTGTTCCATGCAAAATAATCAAAGTTGCTTAACAAAATGTATGGAACAGCAGACTTTTTATTCACAAATTCAGAGTGTGTCCCAGAGTAAAAGTTGTACAGAATGATGAGCAGAGTTCGTGATTTTCGGATGTAAGGGCGTATACATAAAGGAAGCAAGTAACCGGCGCCGACCTGCCAGCGCTTGTCGGTACTGGTGCGTGCAGGTAACCGCTACATAAAGGAAGCAGGTAGAAGCAGGGGCTGGCATTTTTAACAAAAATACGCCTTATTCCCTTGCAAGTACAGCAACAAATGATGGCCTACCAGCACTGATCGGAGCAGGTTGGAACTTTTCGGCGCAGTTCGGAGCTTGTCGGCGCTGGTTCGCCACACAGTATAGAGACTACCTGCGCCGACTAACTGCGCGGACCAGCACCGACAAGCGCTGACAGATCGGCGCCGGCAACCCGCTTTCTACGTGTATACGCACTAAAGCGACTAACCAAGTCATGCCTTATATTATACAATAGTCAAGGAGGTAATTATGTGTTTTATTGATTTTTAAGTAAGTAATTGTGTAAGTAAGTAATTATTATTGCTACGAGGCTCAAGTCGCAATAAGAAAGCGGCCAAAAACTCGATATCTCAACCGATATAATGAATTTGTCAATCTTCTTCTTCTCTCGTGTCAGCACGAGCTATACAAAAATAGCTCAATGCTGTGGTGAAAAGATAAGCCAGCCAGCAAGGTTGGTAGCGGGGCTGACTGCCCAGGGTGCGCCGGACGTACTGAAATATCGTCACTCGTGGAGGCTCTTTTCAAGCACCCCAATTTGTCAATAAAATAATTAAATATTCTACGCATGCAAAGCTGCTGGAACTGATGGCATCTCACTACTCACTAGTAAGCCCGTTCCTAAATGTTTAATATACTGTACACTGTTTAAATCCTCCGTAAACTAGATAAACCATAACTCAACAAGTAGGGTATGAACTCCGAAACTATTCAGAGTTCGAATCCGACCGTTAAATATATAACGGTCGCCTTCATTAAGTAGACAACAGGTTTCAGTTTAGATGGAAGGAGTAAAAGTTTTAAAAATATGGATTTTCTTGTATGTAACTATTCAAATGCAAGTGAAAAAAGGGACTTCTCGCTACTGACTGACTGACTGACTCATCAACGCCCAGCCCAGACCCTTGGACCTAGAAAGCTGAAATTTTGCACAGAGGTTCCCTTTATAATGTAAACAAGGAATAAGGAAGGATTTTTCGAAATTCAACCCCTGAGGGAGTTAAATAGGGATGAAAGTTTGTATGGAAATTTAAATTTGATTATTGTATTTATAAAATTATAAATTTGAATATGTTTTTGGTACCCTTAACTAAATTGTTTTATAAATATGTTTAATTCAAGAAAATAATTATTATGAACAACATTTCCAACATTCTTTATTAATTCATACTTATGTTAAATTTAATTATATTTAATTTTTATACTTTTTGCTGAGCCCTGCAGGGTCCATAATTGTACCTAGCAATAAGACTATTATAAGATTTGTAAAACTGACATTATGGAATGCAAATAAAGATATGATTATGAATATGGAAAACCGTCACTTAACGGGTTCAAAATTTTACGCAAGCGAAGCTGCGGTCAAAAGTTAGTTACTAATATTGCTTTGGAGAATATTACGTTTGGCAAGATTAATACCTATAGTAATATCACTTTTGGCAAGATTGCCTTTGGCAATATTACCTTTAACAATGTTATCATTGGCAATATTACTTTTGGCAACATTATCTTTAGCAATATTACCTTTGGCAATTCTCAGTGGCAGTTCGAACTTTATAATTGTACCCGATAAATGACAATACGCTGGCGCCTAATGCTTCGTGCTGAATACCAAAATTCGTCTTCATCCAAATGTGGTGGTACAATAGTAACTGCCTTCTGAGTACAAAGATGTGACGTGTTCAGTTTCAATATTGTCACCCAAACTTCTTGTATACGTAATAACTGTTTTCAATGTAGCATGTAAAAAGTTTTTGTTTATCCAATAATCGTAAAACTAATCCATTAGTAGACACTTATAATTTAACTTGCTTGAAACATTAAGAGGAGTTACTTTTTAGTTGTTGTCAATGGAATTTTTCATACAGCTTAGTTCACGTGTGAAGGTAAAACCTTATTAACCTATAATAGATATTGATTAGACGACAACACACATCTGTTGGGGTGGGGTTTCAATATTGGTTCCGCCTTCAATGTCGTAAAACGCATGCTTGACTATTTACATTTGAACAATAAATTTTAGACTGAAGTCAATCTTCTTCTAGGTAATATTTGCGAATGTTACATAAATGACTTATTTATTATTTTCTAATATTAAGAGCGTTCTATAGTTCTGTATTTTGAACAATAGCAATGAGTCAAATTCGCACATTTCTTCCACTCTCAGTTCTACCACAGTCTACCTATATCTTACTCCTTACAGTCGGTCAACGTAGAACATTGTCACAGAGCAATCGTGCGGGGGGTTGCGGGGTGAAGGGGCGGAGGTTATGTCCCGAGTAGCCATACTGCTACTCGGGACATAAATTCCAGGGCTCGCACTTTTTGATTTCAAATTTGATTGATATCGTTCCTAGAAATTATATTAATTTATTATTGATATGTATGTGTACCTGCGAGAATATTATTATAAAGTCTGTTTACTAATCCAAGATGGCGGCATACATACATTTTCAAATGATTGTTCGTGGGAAGTCATTTCCACGGTTTTCGGGGTCACTGATGCTGAAAATGACGTCAAAATCCAAATCCAAGATGGCGGCCATGAAAATTTTCGTCCAATCATCATGGGTGTTAATTTGATGGTTTTCGGGGTCACTGATGCCGAAAATAACGTCAAAATCCAAATCCAAGATGGCGGCCATGAAAATTAGTAAATTAGTCGTCATGGATGTCAAATCCAAAGTTTTCTGGGGTGCGGATGCCGAAAATGAGGTCAAAATCGAAATCCAAGATGGCGGCTACAAAAATGTCAAATTCGTCGTCACGGGTGTCATTTCCATGGTTTTCGGGGGTACTGATGCCGAAATTGAGGTCAAAATCCATTTCCAAGATGGCGGCTATTAAAATTTCAATTTAACCATCATGGGTATCATCATTTCCACGGTTTTCGGGGTCACTGATGCTGAAAATGACGTCAAAATCCAAATCCAAGATGGCGGCCATGAAAATTAGTAAATTAGTCGTCATGGATGTCAAATCCAAGGTTTTCTGGGGTGCGGATGCCGAAAATGAGGTCAAAATCGAAATCCAAGATGGCGGCTACAAAAATGTCAAATTCGTCGTCACGGGTGTCATTTCCATGGTTTTCGGGGCTACTGATGCCGAAATTGAGGTCAAAATCCATTTCCAAGATGGCGGCTATTAAAATTTCAATTTAACCATCATGGGTATCATTTCCATGGTTTTTGGGGATGCTGATGCCGAAAATGAGGTCAAAATCCATTTCTAAGATGGCGGCTACTAAAATTTCAATTTAACCATCATGGGTGTCATTTCCATGGTTTTCGGGGATGCTGATGCCGAAAATGAGGTCAAAATCCATTTCCAGGATGGCGGCTATTAAAATTTCAATTTAACCATCATGGGTGTCATTTCCATGGTTTTCGGGGATGCTGATGCCGAAAATGAGGTCAAAATCTATATGCAAGATGGCGGCCATAAAAAAATTCAAATTAGCCGTCATGGGTGTCACATGATTTTCAGGGACGCTGATTACAAAAACAAGATCAATTCTCAAACACCAAGATAGGGACCACGTTTTACCTGGCAAATCTCATTTAACTGGTATATTTTTTTGACCGCCTTTTACTATCGAGGAATTTAACTTAGGCTTTATTTCCGGCATGAGCACCCACGAAAACCATAGAAGTAATAACCATCAATAATTAGTAATTTTCTATGACTCCATCGTACACTTGCGAATAATTTATGACTCTTACCTACCCCCGCAAGCATTAGCCACTGCGACTGTAACCTCGACAAAATTTGTAGTTTTAAATATTGTTAGAATATTCCAGGATAAGATGGCGAAACTGCTGCTACATACCTTTGCATTATTTTGTCTATCGTCAAAACTACGCATGCGTGGTTTTCTTTTTGCGTGTCATCTATACTAATATTATAAAGAGGTAGAATTTGTTTGTTTGTTTGTTTGTATGTAGGAGGTAATCTCCGGAACTACACATCCGATTTCAAAAATTCTTTCACCAATAGGAAGCAACGTTATCCCTGAGTGCTATAGGCTATATTTTGGGATCAAAAAATTATAAAATTAACGCGAGCGAAGCCGCGAGCAAAAGCTAGTTGTTTCTATAAAACGTTACTTAATTAGGACGTTTGTTTGATAAAGTTTGTGTAATTTATTTTACGTGACAACCCTATGACAAGTGTTACCAATTTTGACATTTCATAGGACCTGTCAAATGTATGGGCGTTGACCCACTGTATGTAGTAAGTAGGTACACTGTGGTTCTACTATGATTCTACGAATGTAGTGACGTCCAACCTGTCAAATATTGAAGTTCCAAATTCAAATCTAGCCTTAGTACGGTTGAGGGAGGTTGAGGGTACGTGGTTAAGCATTTTATTAAATACAAAATGGCCAGTATTTTCGTCTTCGAATTACTTCCACTTTAGTACCAAGAAACGATTAATTCTTCTCGATTAAGCTATCCGATAGAATTTAAGCGTTTTCCAGTTGGGTGTTCAAATTACTACATGCTCTCTAGTAATTGGAAACAGTTCCTTAAACTAGTTTTCTAGTTTATAAAACTGAGTGCTATGTAGTATCTACTAAATCGTTTTACTAGAAGTACTTTGTTTTGTCTTACCTAATTCTTGTATTAAACTTTATTACTACTGCTGAGTACTTTGTTCCAAACATATTCAACTCAAAATCTGTTCAAAAACTGAATGAATAAATCACTTAATCAGATAGACACAAAACAAATGAAATCGCGAGGAAAAAGTAAGAAATAAGTGCTCATTCCCCAATATTTTTCGGAAATCGAAAAACCCAGTTTTATTGTCTGTGTAATGTACTACAAACAAAACTTAGTGAAAGAAAGCCGAACAAAGTTTTCTAACATTAATTTACGTGTTTCAGCCAACGTTTCAGCCTCTAGAATTCTAATTCACGAGGGAAAGAAACGTTTTAAAAGTTTGGGTTTTGTCAAATCATTGCCGAGTGTCTATGGGCACTTCGCAGCTAGATAACTTTTTTGTCTATTTCGGTGTTTATAACTTTAGTAGTTACTTAGTCTGATCGAAAATTATTTTTAATGGTTTTAGGTTTTCCAACCGTTAACATACATATTTGTTATCGGTAGCGGGTAGCACTGGGCAATGTTGACAAGAGAGGGTAGTCGTCGATATGGATCGGCCCACCCGAGGTTATAAAGGCGGTGGTCATTCGACGAAGCAGGAGCATTCCGTGTTGATCAGCTGACGAAGTCTGACCTTTTATATCTGACTGGCTTGTCCTTATTTTATGATCTTGTAATAATTGTGTAAAGTAATATATTGTGATCTAGTTTATGTTACTAATACTAACCCAAATACAAGTACTCTCAGTGGTGGAGAGTCTATGTTGGTTTTATTTACTGTGTTTACCTTGCTCGCAATCCTGACATACCGAGATTAGCTAAAACTGTAATGATAGAATCACCCCTGAACGATTATATTGTTGTGTCATTTACATCAGAAGTGGAACAAGAAAAAACCAGTCCACATTATGATTGTATACCCACATGTAAATATTTTGCTAAAAAAATCCCCTGTAGACGGACTGACAAAAACTTGATTGACATTACAATGGTGAGAAGTGTGAGAATGAGAAAATGTGATAAATCCGGTGAGTCACAACCATTTTATTATGTGTGAAGGAATTTTGATGAAGGAAATATAATATGAGAGGTTATTTATTCGTGTAAAATAAATATTAAATGATATCTTTGCTTATTCATGTAAAATAAAAGAGATGTTATCTGTATTTATCCGTGTAAAATAAATGAGATGATATCTGTGTTTATTAGTATAAAATAAATATGATGGTATCTGTATTTATTCGTGGAAAATAAATACGGCATCTGTATTTATTCGTGTAGGAAAATACATTGCAAGTCGTATTAGAGTTTGTGGTGAGATGCAACCAGGGTTGATCTTTGGCACCGCCCGGTTTGGCCAGCCGGGGTTGGCCAAAGGCTTCGCCTGGGGAAAACTGAAACTCTAACGTGGCGAAGCAATTGTTATAGGGCTAAATCCAAGGCGGGATATGCCATGATATGGCTAGATCCAAGGCGGGTGATGCCATGTTGATAAAGCAGGATCCCAGGCGGGTGATGCCAAATGAGTTGGCTAAATCCAAGGCGGGTGATGCTATTAATTGATAAATGAAAATGCAGTGAAAATGAGATTCTGTTTTGAATTAATGTTTTGAAAAAGTTTTGAAAATATTGATATTTGTTTTGATTGGTTTTGTTATAATTCTTGTTGTAGAATGGTACAAAATAGTTTATTGAAATTAAAAAGTAGTTTGTTATTATTACTTATGGTTTAAAATGTATTTTTTGTAGACGAAAACAGGAAATTGTATTTATTATTGATGATAATTACTATGATGACTTCCGTTAAAGATTAATTTGTCAAATTTATTTTAAATAAAAAATAATTTGACTTATTTTCGTTAAAGATGTGTTTAATATGTATTGTATTGTTGTAAAAAGGTTGGATTATTAGCGCAATATAGAAATGTTATGTTTAAAACATCATGTCAGTTTTGTAATAAGAGTTTGTGAATAATTGAAATATTATTTTGATCATGAAAAGTTTTAAAGGTTATTAATTTAAGTATTATGATTTTGGGAATAATTGAGATAATATTTTAAGTGTTTATAATTATGTACTATGATACTGTGAATAATGATTAAAGATTTAAAGATATTTAACCATGAAACATTTAGGATGTTTGTTTTATGATTTTGTGAAGAATTGAGATATTTAAGAATGTAGGATTTTGTGAATAATAATGAGATAATGAATCGTGAATTATTTTAATCGTTGTTATGTACTATGAGTTTATGAATAATGAGATAGGTATTTAATCTTGAAATATTTTAAGTGTTTAACGTACTATGAGTTTGAAGTGTTTATATGCTGGTACAATGAATTGTGAATAATTGAGATATATAATCATGGAATATTTTAAGTGTTAATGTACTATGAGTTTGTAAATTATTGAGATATTATGTTCTGATTTTGTGAATAATTATGAGATTTTTACGAATGAAATATTTTAAGCGTTTATGTATTATGGCTTTGTGAATCGTTGAAATATTTAACCAAGAAATATTTTAAGTGTGTATTATGAATTTGTGAAAAACTATAATGAGATATTTAGCCCTGAAAAATATTGTAAATGTATTTAAATGATTTTATGAATTTGTGTATGATGAGATTGTGTGTTTATGTACCTATTATGATTTATTGAATAACTAAAATTTGATGTTTAACCAAAGTAGAACTGTCTAATAGGCATCTGAGATAGTATTTTATGAAAATGTTGGAAATCTAATGTGTGGATGTTTGCAAGATGTTGATACGAGAAGTTATGAACGAATATAGAACTAGGTTGATACTGAATGAATATCAACTAGTTTAAGTCATGGGTGATGAGCTTGTTGGCCGTCGATGGGATAACAAGCTCTAATCGATTCAAACATTCTTTGGATGCTCTTCATTTTACTTTGGTCAAAGACATGAGTAACATGACGAGGTCAAAGATGAGTGATCAGGTGTGGCCGAGATGTGTACTGTATTATTTGTTTCTGTTTAAGGTCCAGAGGTGTCACTGAAGTCAGGCCTTGATGTACAATCTTGACGATGGGGTTGATGGTGCGTCAACCACCAACCACCAACACACGAGGACGTGTGTTTTGCAGGAGGGCCGTGTTATCGGTAGCGGGTAGCACTGGGCAATGTTGACAAGAGAGGGTAGTCGTCGATATGGATCGGCCCACCCGAGGTTATAAAGGCGGTGGTCATTCGACGAAGCAGGAGCATTCCGTGTTGATCAGCTGACGAAGTCTGACCTTTTATATCTGACTGGCTTGTCCTTATTTTATGATCTTGTAATAATTGTGTAAAGTAATATATTGTGATCTAGTTTATGTTACTAATACTAACCCAAATACAAGTACTCTCAGTGGTGGAGAGTCTATGTTGGTTTTATTTACTGTGTTTACCTTGCTCGCAATCCTGACATACCGAGATTAGCTAAAACTGTAATGATAGAATCACCCCTGAACGATTATATTGTTGTGTCATTTACATATTGTGTATGTAAAGATTTAAAACATTGGATTTTCTTTCTCCATAAAAATCATAGCTTGATTTGAAATAAAATGGTTTACAAAAATCCAATCACTTTCGAATTCAGTTCTATACTTAAATCTATCCTCTGTTTAATATTTAAATGTAATAAACATTCAAATGCCATAAACAAAAAGATATAAACAAGGAGATATAAACGTAAAGAAATTCAAATTTTTACGTCCGTCATTAGCGGCAACATCGTTTCAAATCTCATTTTCATCATTTCCCGATTCACTTCTTGTGAGTTAGAAATACTTTGTGGATTCAATTTAACAATAATAAAGAAAACCGATCAACAATGATTTCCATTACCTAGTAAAACTTACTTTAACAGATAGTTTAGTAGTAGTACATACCCGCACTCAAATCCAGAAAATGAGTAAAAACTTCACAAGAAAAATCACAACACTAGAAAAACCCACAGATCCAACGTCACAATGCTATTTAAAAAATAGACACCATTTAAATAAGGAACAGATGTTTTATTTTTTTAAATTATCGCGGTAAAGCCAGGGCGTTGATTCCATACAGCCGTCGCGGTAGGCGTCCTAACGTTGTAAACTCGCGCCGCTCACTGTTCTTCGCGCACCGCCCGCGCTGTTTTCACACAATAATACGCTTTTCAGAAACGTCCGTTGCAATATGCTCGCACGAGCACTATATGCATGCACAACTGTTGCTTTTGCTTTACATACAGTTTCAAAACCACTTTTCAGGTAACGTGGGTTGGACATTTTTAATTTGAAGTTCCTAAGTAACTACGTGCGTATTTACAAAATCTCTCGAACCTGTATTAGAGCTACTGACTTCATTCACTGATTATTGAGAATAGTTTTTAGTTGACGGCATTGGATTAGATGGATATTTTTACAGCCAAATGTTATTACGTACGTATTACAATACACCTACGGTTTTGAGGACCCTGTATAATATGTTGGAAAGCGTTCGGTAAAAGTATTGCTTTAAAAAGCATAATTTAAAAACGTTCTCTTATTACAGAAATTCTACAAAATCTAGCTATACCTATAATTCCAAAATATATAATTCAATAAGCTATTATCTTTCCAATTACCGAAAAACTACACCCAATTGCAAAAGTTTTTCTATTACAAAATGCGTTACTAAACACGCCTGAAACATGTAGATTATTTTTAACCGTACACAACAGCGGAAACAAAGTGCGTGTGAAACTCGCGCTTCGCCCCCTTTCGAGCATAGATCTTACAATAATCTGTGTAACCCAATTTTACGCGTTACTACACGTAAATTAGCGACAGAACCCAGGTGTGCCGTGTCGAGTGCGTTCATAGCTTAATGTTGCCAATGGACACAAAATGTTGTCCTTACTTACTGCTATGGATACGTTATCGGTATTAATTCTTCACGTGTTTGATCATGTAAAAATCATATCCAATTCTACGGTTATTTACTTAGAAATATTAGCGAGGGTTTGAGAATAAATCCCGAAGTACAGGCGCCAGCACATCAACCTACTACAATCTGTCAAATTTATTTAATAGATTTTCATCTTTATCGCGAAAGTATTAGGTTCAAGTTTGACTGGGAAAATTTGACAGTTTAGGGTAGCTTGACCTGTGGAGTCTGTACAAAAGACTTCGAGAATAAGTCACCAGTGGCACGTTCGCCTCGTGCTCTTTTTTTGATGGATTTGCAAGAGTCGTGTTTTTTTTCCTTTTTGTCTTCTTTTGATTTTCCTCGGACCATTTCTACGTAACCGGGCAGTTTTCGGCGAGGCCCGAAGGGTCTCCAGTCAATGTGTCAAGCGCACGACACACGGATGGAATTTGTTTGTTTACAAATATTTAAAATAAAATGTAATTTTTTGGTTGTTTCTTTTTACTCTTGTTCATTGTCGGTGGTATAGTCACCTCCTTATATATGGCACGGATACAGATTAACACCGTGTATATTTTAGTATCTACTATAAAGTAGTAACTAAACTACATATTAAAGTTTGTTCTGACCTAAACTATCTATTGTTATTTCGAAATGGTATTTTAATTTCAGATGTAAAGTTAAATTAACAAATTCACATAATTATCTTCTTCTAACCGATTGTTTCATAATCTCATGACTAAGATTAAAAATGTTGTCGAAGTCAGCCTTTCTTTATTTCCCTTAAAATCTCTCCTAAAATATAAGTTTTCCTACAATTAAAGAAATATTTTCACTATAGCAACACTGCACGCCTAGTGATTGATGTTTTCCCGCCAAAAAGAATTACTGGCCAGTTTATGAATCATGGCCGACATGTTTTACATAATAACGCCTTGTTTCTACCGCGATCGAAATAAAAGATAAAAATAAACACGTTATCAACGCACCTTTTGGTTTATGAGTTTGTCAGGATATTAATCACAGTAACAGTTGCCAACAAACAGATAGAATGTTTACACTTTTTTACTATCTAGCAAAATACTTGTATATGTTACGATAAAAGACCGATCTATGGCAAATCGTGGGATATTCAAATGAATTTAAATTGTAAAGAATCTAAGATCAAAATGAGTTTTTCGGATTTTTTTATTAAAATAATTCATTTAGGATGTTTTTTTTTATTTATATAAAATTTTATTGGTAATTATGTAAATATTGTTTGTGTAAATATTATAACAATTTTAATGTAATCGATAAAAAAGTACGTAAATAATTCATTTAACCCTGAATAAGACATACGGTTTAACGAAAATGAACCGAAATTAGTGCAGAAGTGTTAACCAAAGGCTGAAAGAGTTCAGCGATTTTTCTTTACGTTATATTTAAAAAAAAAAACTATGAAGTGAAAAAAATACTGAAATTCTCATAATTGGGTATCATAGGATTTGCCATGAAACGAGCTTTTGCAATAACATTCAAATTATATGAACGCGAAACAAATCAACAACTCGGTTTAAAATAAACAAAAACTATTATTTTATTAGCAACATTACCTCTAGGTGCTGATTCACTAAACTCAGTTATTTAATTAGCAGTTCGCCACAGAAAATAACTCCAGCATAAATATACATCGTAAAGATTAAAAGATTTCAATGTTGATCTAAGAGAGTGTTTCAGTTGCTTATTTCTCGAGCAACTTGTACAGTAAACTGAAGAAATGGGTCAGGAAAGTGCTCGTAAGAAATGGACCGACGATCTAAGATGAATATGTATACAAGTTTAGCTTTAGTATACACTAAACCTGAAACTAGTTTGTTCAGAATCACCAGGAGAATCGATTGACATAGTTTTTACTACATAATATTTTTCCTTTTTTTTTCATTAATTTCAATTCTCTTTCAATAGGTTTCTACGCATAACAGTGGACGGGAATAGACACCGTGGCTTGAGACAGTTCGCTCGGTCAGTTTCCGTGTATTAGACAACCTCTGCATAGCACATCTCAGGCATTTCACACTTTACTAGGGAACTTAACGCGACATAAACTAAGGTGTAACTTGGAGATTTATTTAAAAAAATACACATTCAGACAGTTCTGATGAAAATCTTGTTGGGGTGTCTCGGTTTTTGTATACCTATACTAAAAATAAAGTTGTATAGATACATTGCAATCTTTAGGATCTAAATCTGTAGTTACAGCATCTAATTCTAGAAGAGACGATTGGAACTTTTTTTGCTTCGGTTTTCGAATTGGATCAATTAAATTCTGTGAGTGTTAAGTTTTTATTTACTTTGGTACAGCAAGTCTGCTTATAATCACGGCAACCCACAAAGGTTCAATGCGCATGGGCATCGGCACTACTTATTCAATGAAAAAACTTAAATTATGGCGTTGGAGTCGTCAAGTCAGCTGAATAGTTCCAAAATATAGAGTGCAGACTTGCAGAGTAGTGCCATCAAATGGGCCCCAGATTTCGTCTCAACAAGTAAACTTTGTAAATATGGCGTTGGTGTCGTCACCAGTTTCGTGTCGTGAGCCGTGGAAAAACTGCCTTATTACCCCCTAAGGTTTAGGCAGAGGAGTACTACGGTTAGGGAATCCAATCCCAAAAAAATGAACTTAAACTTTATGTTGTGTGAATCCAGTTTCTGAACGGAACGTAATCAATGTCAGTTCAAATACTCTATGACTAGGGATTCCCCTACGAAACGGGGATTTACCTTCGCGCGTGGTTAATTGTCAAAGAAAGTTATTGCGTTATTTGCCTCTTACTTGTGATGTGAAAAGGTACGTTATAGGGATACAATTACTTTTTGTTATAAAAGTTTTCATAGCAAGTTATTTTTTTTAAATAACTACTCAAAGCAAAAGAATATTTAAAAAATCTCAATCCCGCATATCCCGCGGGATTGATGACCTCAATCCCGCAAGCCTGCGGCGTCGCGATTTTGATGCGGGATTGGATTCCCTAACTACGGTACTCGGTTAGTTGCCGAAGACAGCTTAATGCTTTCCATCCAGGTGATACGTCCAGCATCGGCATTTACCAGCCAATAAGATATCATGATACCATGGAACTACAACTAAGCATTTTTCTGACTTGATCATTATCATCATCATTCAGCCGAAAGACGTCCACTGCTGAACATAGGCCTCCCCCAAGCATCGCCACATCGACCGGTCCTGTGCTTCTCGCATCCAGCAGACCTGTACCCCAAGTGTAAGTTTTTTAGTTTTTTAGCAGCTCTAGGCGCCCCGTTCAATTTACGCGCGAATATTAGTATTGAACGGGGTGCCTAGAGCCGCTGCCTAAACTTTCATACATTTTTGGCGTGACGCAACTTACAGTAGTTAACGAAAAAAACTCACACTTGGGGTACTGTTCCTATTATCTTATTTTTCCGACCTATTCCTGAGCATCTTACCTAAGACACGCGGTCCAGCCGCTCAGTAACCGCCCTTCCAATGGCTAGGCAAATTATGCTGTTTACACCACTGAAGAAAAAGCAAATGTTTATTGAAGCTATTCCTCAATCCGCAATTCGGTGCCATCTTTCAACATTGTGGATAAGGTGTCATCACAGTCAACCGAAGTTTCCTCCCCTTAAGTCGATAATACATATTCCAATAATTTAATTTTCACGTCAAAATATTTATAGGCTGCAGGCACCTAAGGAGATGGGAGGAATTTGTTGTCACAAAATATTGATTTCGGAAGTTTATGTAAATGAAAAGTAAATTGACTGTGGCGAAATTGACTGAGATGAGTTTGGATGTGGGGAGAAACGTAAGCATCGACTAAATGAAAATGGCACTTTTAAATTTAACTTCCCCGTATTGAAACTCTACGGGCTCTTACACACCACGTTTTTTTCAGGCGCTGTCGACGCGCGTCGCACGCTTCTATAACGCGCTGCAAACGCAATGTTATCGCAACCAATTTACCTATTCACACGTTCTTAAAATTGTAGTATGCAGACGACGACTTTTTCGCGAGCTGTCGACGCGCTCGTAGCGCGGAGTTACATCGATACAGACGCGCTGGCACAGCGCGTTTCTTTAGCTGCAAACACATACGTACAGCGCGATACACGCTACATCGCGTGTTACGCGCGTTTTATTTTGCAAGGAGAGTTGCTCACGCGCGTCTGTAGCGCGTTTCTCGTGAGTTTGCAGCGATGCAATCGCAAGTAATCTGCCTATTCCAAGTTTAGCAGCGCCGACAACGCGCGATAGAGAAACGCGCGTCGACGGCGCCTGAAAAAAACGTGGTGTGTAAGAGCTCTACAACTCGGGTATTGTCGGTGTACATTTTGAATCTGTCAGAATGCTGCCGCCATTCTGTGGCGCTTTAGGGATGTCACCTATTTAACGTCGGAGTACCGTCGAGTCGGCTTACGGTGAATCGTCACGAATCACCGCGTTGACTGCTCGTCACTCGTTGCACTGACAAATCAGTTATATCCTCCCGTCAACACGTATATTGGACTGTTTTGATGCCTGAAATTCTGTGAATCCTGCGTAAATAATTCCTTTCACTGGATAGAGTGCTTGATGAACGTAGTCGTTGTCAAGATATGCATTATCGTTATGTTGCTTATTATAAAGTTAACAAAAACCTCGCAACAGAAATCGATTGGTTTAATAAATGTGACATCACTTAGGGCCAATTTCACCGACCAAATAAAACGCGATCAACTGAGCATAAACGGCGATTTAATGTTAATCTAAGTTTAAGATTTGTTTTGGCATTTCACCGACAGTATTTAAACTAGTTTAGTGCTAAACGCAGTTCCTGCACTGAACGCCCAATTTTGACCGTTTAGCGATCATAAACGCGATTAAGGAACATCTGGCACAAGCAAAAACTGACCTGCGGACCTTTTTTTTAAATGTATTGTGTATGGGTAGATTCGTCCTGACCAGTTTATTAGAAAAGGCCAGATGTCTCCTATTAACAAGTAAAGGGATATTTCGGCAAAATCGTACATTTTTCTATTAAATATCAAAAAATTGGTTCTGATATCCAAAAACTATCACATCAGTGCATAATCACATAATATTTTCAGATATATAATAAAAAGAGTTTACTAATTTTTTTCATTTCCACTAAATTACGTGCACTGCAAATCAGAAAAATACAGCCACGCAAAACGAACAATCACTTTACGAAGTTAACATGACATTATATTGATAGCCAAAGAAATACGTTTTGTTACACGTATTTTTACACAAATATTACTATCGTTTTGTCAAGTTTCGATGCAAGGACAAAACGCAACGCGACGTTGCCGTTCTGAAATACCATAATCTCGGTTTTCGTAAACGCGATCAACGGGACGGCCGTTTTGCTCTGTGAAATGCAGTTGATTTTAATCGAGATCAAATCTTGATACTAAACTCAGTTAGTGTAAACGCAGTTTTACTGAACGGAGTTTTGGAGACGATCGGTGAAATTGGCCCTTAATCTGTAACGTTCGTTAATTTGTTCATGAATATAGTTTTTACGAACGAAATCACAGATAATACTCGTAAGGCAAATTAACGAAGTATAATGCACAAAAACAATAATAGTACCTACTACCTAGCTTCTTTTTATTAAAGGAATGTAAAAATCGTTAATGATTTATTACCCGACTTCAAAAAAGGAGAAGGTTCTCAATTCGTCGGAATCTTTTTTTATGTACCTATGTTCCCCGATTACTCAAAGACGCCTAGACCGATTTGAAAAATTCTTCATTTGTTTGAAAGGGTATACTTTCCAGGTAGTCCCATGGTCATCAGGGCCGGATCTGATGATGGGATCCTGGAGCAATCGAGGGAACTCTTCAAATTTTATAGACACACTTGAAGCGATTTGGGTATTTTTTGATAGTGACTCGTTGTTTGAAAGAGTATTTTCCTGGGGTGGTCTTTCTTTCTATGTATTGTTTATGCCATTTAAAATAGAAAAATTAAATTACTTTAAAAAAAGTAAAAAACCGGAATCAAAAAAATAAAAATAGAGTGAAATAATTGCCATAATAACAGTTTCTTCAATTTGGTTCAGTGTAGAATTGCACCGACTTCTGAAACAGTTAATTTTATATTATGGTAATTATTTGAAGTCGGTTGTGTTTTTCTTCAAAAGTTAATCAGGCAAAAACCACGGTAGTGCCACCGAGATATTTTTTGGACTTAGCAATCACGCAGCATGACGACTACTGTGATGCAAGATAAACCAAAATAAACAAGTAGGTAGGTATATACTTATGCAGCGTGATTGCCGAGTCTGAAAAATATCTTTAGGTATAAATGAATGGCCAGACTATACAGACTGTGAATGTACAGTACAGGCATTAAGATTTCATAGAACTTTTTACGGCAAAATAGTCGCGAAACTTGGCTTTTTTAACACGATTGTTTTTGATGGGATAGAAATAATAAAATCTGCTATCATAATCTGATAGTAAACAATTAATTAAAATTTCATCCAAACGTAATCATACAAACAATTCAAAGCTTTTAGAAACATTAAATACCTGCTATTGATATTGGGAATCAATTTAATCGCAGATCTATTTCCACGTAATCTTAACTAAAGAGCGTCTCGCAAATTCTAAAAAGCAATTAAGTTAAATGGAACATTCTAGTACTTGCCAACGACTCGAAGTTCCATTGAAATGTTTCAACCAGATACATTATTGCTACAAGAATGTTCTAGCAATCTGATTTCTAAGCGATACCAGCCCACGGCTTACCTTGATTCTAAAATTAATCAAAAGTTAAATTAAGCTGATGACGTCATTCATTTGCCCTTTAAAGCCTATCTAAAGGAAACCAAATATTAGAAGTGATATTTGCTTTGTTACATGAATAATATCCTACCGTTTTATTACTTACATGTGCTATAAGTATATGCACCGCCATTGGGATGAGACAAGTGATACTGATTCCATCGTTTTTTTTTCGTGATTACCTAATGATTCTGTAGAAGACTTTTCACTGTACAGTTATGATCTGGCTACATACTCAATCTTATTTGTGCAAATTCTAACTTGCACAAGTTAGCATGTTAGTTATGATGGCAAAACGGTACAACGCGCAGTGAAATTAATACTGACAATATCTTTTGCACAAACGTTTGCACATGCAAGTTGCTGTCGCGTGAACGCCGTATATTCTACTGTGTTTTTTGCGCAAATTTATGCACAAACTGTTTGCGCATGCAAGTAGGTTAGTAAACACCGCATATAATCTATCTAACCAAAGAAAATATCTCTACCAACAGTAGTGCACAATATAATTTAATATCTGCACAGACCTGATCAAGTTTAATAGGCAACCCTACCTGTGCAACTTCTCAGCGTTCACCCCTTGCCTTCTTTTTATAATATTCTAGAACTTGTTTTTATTTTTGTCTCAGCCACCGGCGGACGGCACGATCGCGATTTGAATTAAAAATATGTGCAGAAAATGACACGGAACATCGAGGGTTCCTTATATTTTTTCAACATTTTCACAACTATTCAATCTTCTTGGTCATATATTAAAAAAACGTTGCCCCACTCTAGGATTTCTCTTGTATCGTGGGTGCGTTTACAGACACAAATATCACATAAACAAACGCCCAGACCCGAAACAAACTATCTGTAGGCCATACAAATTTTTGTTCCGTGCGGGAATCGACCCACGACCCGTAGCGCATAAGCCAATCGCTCAGCCACTACACCAAACGCGTCGTCAAATTATATCATAAATGATATTTTTGTTACTCATATTTCCCACTACTGGTGTCTTAATATTATTCCACAGTAAAATGTACAAAACGCAAAGCAAACACTTAAAAAACACTCAACAATAATTAATTACCCGAAACAAATTTAATTAAAATAAAAAAGTAGAAGATTTAAACTTTTCCTACCATGTTTAATTCAGAAAATCAAACAAAGTAAAAGTATTTTTACGAATTCGCTTGCTAATGCGGAACAACGCACGAGTTCCAAGTTTTTTTGTATGGAGTCCTAATAACAAACTTTTTATTCGGAAAAATTGAGACCAAAAAATTCTACTACGTGACAACGTGACGTGATTGCTCGTCTGTTTATTGGGTTTTTTTTTCCTGCAAATGTTGCGGTATGTTTTGGTGAGAATTTATTAGCTGTGGTTTGTTGACGTTTGAACATAGTGAACTCTACCAAATATAATACCAATTAAGTAACTATTCATCGGATGAAACCGCCAGAACCTGTATGAACTTCATCCAAATTATGGTATTTGACTGAAAAAATGTAATTAGTCCGTCAGTTAGATTTTCAAAAAATATTTGACCCGTATTTTTTCTTTTGTTACGTAAACCAAAATTGACGAAGATACGACAATTTTAAAATTGGGAAAACGTTACAAGCAAGTACAATTTTTACTTGCTTCTGACGTCACAAGCCCCCACTCTCGAGTTTTAATGCGTTTTATCTTTCCAAATATTCATAGATTTAACAAAAGAAAAATTACGTGTCCATTCTTTCATTTCATTACCTGTAATACAGGTTTTTTTAAACCTACAACGGGCACCAGCTCTCACAATGTGAATTTGTATATTCCTGAACCTTTATCTGTAAAGTGTACCAAATCTATTGTGAGAGAAATAAATAAATAAAAAAAAAAAAAAATCTTTTTTAATTATGAAAACCGGATGTTTTTTTTTTTGTTTTTTTAATTTTTTAATCTTTATTGAAGGGCTTTATCGCTGTGCGATAATGTCGCCCCGTAAAATTAACAAAATTAAAGCAAACATTATTTTCTTAAACCTAGTTGTGCTAACTTATACAGGATCTTGGCCTGCTCTGACAGCGGACAGGCCAAAATACTGTTACATACACCGATATCATAAAGCCTTGTCACGCCAAAGCTAGTTACTCTAAGGTGTTCGTTCCGCACACACTCCATCAAAATGTGTTGAACATCTAACCGGATGTTAAGTTTTTATAATTATTTGGATAGAATGAGAAGTACATAAAATGAGAAGTCGTAGTTATGGTGGTGACCATTTTATCGGCTCTCAGTTACTGAGAGCCGATAAAATAATGTTGAATATTCAACGACTGGAAAACAACTGTTGTCCAGTCGTTGAATGTTCAACATTATTTAATTATATTTTTAGTGAAATTAAAAGTGAAAATATATCAACTTATTACAAAAAACACTGTAGTTTAACTCCCCTTCCAATCTTCTGACTTGTTCACTTATCTACTTATTTTAAATAGCCTAGCAACTGGTTGGATTACTATTTCGAAATAATAAACGATACATCACATGGTACTGACAGCTCGTTATTTATGTACAACAGTACAATAAATCTATTATTTAAAAATATGTTATTGTTCACCCTGCGGGAGCAATCGCAAACAAAAATAAATTACATATTCATATTCACCTGTAACGAATTCAAATGCCATTCAAAACATAAAACATAATCCTACGGGTCCCTAAAACAGCAATATCCGCTTTTATCACCATTTGATGATCTTGTCTCTTTTCCTCCTGGAATAAATCTTGCTATTTCACCCACGTCCGACGACTCCTGTCTTAGCGTACAATACGCGCATTTCATGTTGGCCGCCCTTTTTTTATCATAGGGCAGTCCTCATAAATCCCGTCCGCCCGGGAAAGGCGAAGGGTTATGCCTCTTAGGCCTCATTTACGGAGACGCGGGAAGTCGCGCGTCGCGTGCGGCATGGCGTCTCGCGGCGCGTTTTACGATTTTTCCGAGTGGCGGCGCGTGCAGTGGCCCGCATCATCACACGCGCAAACACAAACATATGGCAATGTACGATGTTGTTTATGAAGATGCGGCGCGTACGACGCCGCGGGCCCCGCCGCGGTTGGCGCTACGTTTTACAGTGGACGGAGAATTGCTGGAATAGCTGGTCGCAATGCTGCGTGCGCCGCCGCGATAAACGTCGCGTGCGACGCGGCGATGCCATCCGTGTGCTCCACCTGCATTTCAAGCAAACGCGTGTAAAATCGCTTCTTCGTAAACGTTCTCATACAACGCCATATGTTTGAATTCAGTGCGGGCCGCGCCGCACAACGCGACGCGCGACGCCTAGTACTCTTACCGGCTAAAAACTCACGGTGTTCCTTCTCCTGAGCAATGGCCGGAGTTGCGGGATTCGCAGCTCCTCGGCAGGACTCAGGCGCCAGCCCCAGGCGGACCTCTCCTTTTGTAGGACCTTGACCCACGTTATTCTGAAGCCGCGCGCGGAACACGGCGCGCCGCCTTCTCGGGCCTGTTACTAGTCGAAAGACGGGTATCTTGACCACCAAGGCTCTCCAAACTGTTACTAATGTATACTCAGAAAGGAAACAGTTCCTGTGAAAAGTATTAAATTAACTTTGCTTAACTCATGGTGGATCCTAAAATGTTGTTAATTAAATGTTAATTAAAAGCCATTTTGTACCTAAAAAATCTATTGCGAAACCACCTACACAAAGTTCAGGGTGTAAAATGCGCGTATTGTATGTTGTAGAGGCAGCTGTTTTATATCGATCGGAAGCTTAATTAACGAAGTCTTTAGAATATGCAGTTCACAGCATAATAGATTTTATATTTCTATGGTGCAGTTGGTTTCGTTTAGTTGCATGTATAATTTTTTAGGGAACAAATCCTTTATTGTCGAATAGGTGTGTTTTCGAAGGATCATGACAATTGAAAGCCATTTTTATTACTACACCTTTACATAAAATGCAAATTAATCTTAATTTATTTATCTTTCTTGTTAATTTGCGATCGGTAGTCAATACTTTTAGGAGATGAGCTGGAATTATACCTACATAGACCAGAAGAGCGTGAGTCCAAAGCGCCATCTCCTCCATATTCTTGTTTAAGTCACAACAGACCGGTGGACTATGTAAGTCATTGTTTTTTTTTTCATTAAAATGATAAAATACTTATGATTAGTTTATATAATCTTTCTTTTTACCCAGCAGGTTCTACATTGTGTGCGTTTACTCTATTTAATATGACAATAGATGAATAAGACCCTTTTTAGCAGGGAAATGAATAACAGTAAGCAACACGTTTACTTTCAGCAGGGATTCAACACAGTATTCAGCTTTTATGAAACTTAACGGTCAATCAAGATGAGCTGGGGCCCAATTCTCCTAAAATAAATTGTTGCCAAACGCAATCGAACCACAACCGTCAGTCAGTTTTTGTTTTCGAAAACTTTCAAAATGATTGATTTTGTTTTTTGTGTCAAACAATTCGACAGCTTTTGAAATTGAGAACTGTCTGAATGAACGGTTCGGCCTTGGTTCGGTTGTGATTTATCAAGATTTATTTTAGGAGAATTAGGCCCCTGGTTACCACCATCTTGACAACAAAACTAACTTAGGTATTGATCATTATGAAATCCGTAAATGATTTTGTGAAAGAACTTCATTTTCATGTACAGTGAATGAGAAAAATGTAGGGAAATCGAGTGCAAACACTGGTCACGACTGAATGCGTTTGTGCATTACGTCCGATCCGAATCCGAGAAAATACGATCCCAACAAGCTACAGTACTATTTGTATGAACGGTTTGTACACTGACAGTACTATTTGAAACTCTTGAAGAAAAGGTTCAAAAGATATACGTGTCTCGTTGGGCCACTTATGTCTATTGTTATATTAAATAGAATAATAGATTGCGTGATCAAAGTCGCGAGTTTAGTGCATTATTTATAAGTTCGCTATCGACTTAACGCTAGCTTGCCTCCAAAGACTATTAATTAATCACTCTACTTCGCTAAAATGAAGTGAAAACCGATTTTCTTCTCCTCTCCTTATGCATATTGTCTCTTGTAATTAATTTTGCTGCAGGCTTACAAAACAGTTTAAGCTTGTCTAGGATAGGCCGAGGTTTTTGTTCACGATTAAGACCATTATGGAGATAAGCTTGTAATTTTATTTTCATTTTATTTTTATTGATTTACCAACAATTGTTTACACTGGTTATGGACATAAGAAACAAGCAAAAACAGATAAACAACAGTGTACAATCACTTACAGGTAAACTCAGCATGCAAAACGAAAGTTGTACGTACAATAGAAAAAAAAAAGAAAACTACCTATAAATTTATCAACTAGTACTAACTACTATCTAAATGATTATATGTATATTATATTATTAAATTTGGATAAAGACACCGAAAAATACGCCTGAAATATCTGAAGAATAGAAAAGAAAATGATCAAGTAATCCCACATATCTTCCTAATAAGAGGCAAGAAACGACCACAAGCTGAAGGCACGACAGTGCCTCCGCCAAGTGGAGCAAACAAGACACCCTATTCCCAAAGATACCCGAGACACTTTTAACCTAACTACTAACCTCGAAATTCAATACTGTTTATACTATAAATCTATCAAAGCAGCAAACAAATAAAAAATTGTAGTATATGCGGTATATGCCACTATCATCAGGGCTCATTCACACGGGTTCCGTCATTAACGATTCGTCACAAAACACGATACGTCATGACGGATGGACGTTCACATTGCATACGGAATCGTGTTTTATCACGATTCGGCAAAATATCCGAATTGATGTTCACATTCGTTTCGTGATTAGAGAGCACCTAGTGTTGGACCTTTTGAAAGCACCAGTGATCTGTCTACTTGAAATAAAAACTATTTGACTTTGACCAAAGTCAAGTTCATCCAAGACTAAGAATCAAAATTCTTAGTATTGAATGAACTATCAAACACAATGGATCCGTCACAAAAAAATCACGATTCGTGTTTTTTGACGAACGTGTTTTTTAAAAGACGATACATGATTTAAGACGTGTCCGACATTTTTCACGATTCGTGATGCGTGTGAACACGGGCATTTAAAAAGAATAGCCACTGTCAAAAAACAAACGAATCGTGTAAAAAGACGATACGTCAAAAAAAACTAATCGTCTTCGTGTGAATGAGCACTCGTTCAAACGACAAACGGTAGCATTTGTTTTAATGCCAGAACCCTACTCTGCTTTGTCGCACTTACCACCAAAAGACCACCGAAACGATTCCTTCTCAATCAACCTGAAAATCAAATACACTACTGAAAAATATTAAAGCAATATAATATTTTTTATTTGATTGAGCAATTAAGTAACTCGATACATATACAGCAACCTGTAGTCTATAAAATCGAACTGAAATGAAATGCATTCCGGGAACGCGCAGCAAAAATAAATAAGACCTGCTTCACACTCAGACAACGTTCATGTCTGAAGATATTAAGAACTTATTGATACGTGCGCGGTTTTGTAAAGTCTCGATGTATGATATAAAATCATTTAAAATTGAAAACTATTATAGCAATCCAACATGGTTCTTGAAACTTGCATTACTTATCTGAGAGAAAAATAACAAAATGATGGAAGCTTTTGAGAGCGTTTACGCCGTTCGGCATTTCATACTTTCAAGTCCTTATTTTTCGGTATGACTGAACCGATTTTAATGAAACTTCATACCTATCAGCAGGATACATAGGACTAAAAAGTTAGGAGAAAACATTTTCGAAAAATACTGTTAAAGTTAAATTCCATACAAACAGAAATTTCCAATTATCTTTTTTTAAGTGAGACATTTCGAAAATGTTTTCTACTAACGTTTTAGACCTAAATATCCTACTTATGTGTGTGAAGTTTCAACAAAATCGGTTCAGTCGTTACGAAAAACAAAGACTTGAAAATTTGTATGAAGTGCCGTACGGCGCGGCGTACACGCTGTTAAGGTTTACCCAGGTGAAAGCTGTAATTGGTTTTCCAGTGAACGGAACGCAGATATGTGAGGAGCATAGGAACGGCATTTCAGTGACCCTTCTCCATAAGGGACTTGGCCACATTTCGCAGCACGAAAAAAAGCTAAAAATAAGAATGTAAACTGTTAAGCTGGTCATTGTCTCATAAAAATAGTACCTACAACATTGACGTAGAAGATGGACCAAGGGTTTAGTACAAAAATTCACGAAACAAGTGTCCTGAGTGTATACAGGGTGTTCTGTCCTGAGTGTATACAGGGTGTAAACGAATTCGTGTAATTCCTTAAAACACGATCTTAAAACATGATCTATCCCTGAAAGAGATTAACCCTGCGTGGGATTTAGCTTGATTAAAAATAAAATAATAAAATTCTTTTTTTATTGCGGTTGGGGTAAGTGGTCGAACCTAAACTACCAAAAAAATAAGAAAAATATAAGCAAAAAAAATTACAAAAAAACTAATCTTGTGATATGGCATTTCGATGCCACGCAAAAACGAATGCTAGACTAGCGCGATATCACTCTGCACAGTCAGTTAACTCGGGACGCTAAAAAGACTAGAAATTCTTCATGAATCATGAATTCTTTATGATTTTTTTTTGTTGAGTCTGAAATGATACCATTCACGTGCAATCTGTGTCACTAGTAGATCACACGGCTTGAAGGAATTACACGAATTCGTTTACACCCTGTATACACGACAAGAGCGCGGGTCAAGGCACACCGTCATTATAAACTTAGTTTGACTCTATGTCGTCATCACAATGCCTTGCTTGTTTCACCATACGAAGATTCAACTGCACCCATTGACATAAATTTGGTTCATTTTTGGCGTTTTAGTGTACCAGCGATTGGGGTTACTTTGGTTTCAAGGGGCGACATTGATAGTTACTAAATATTGCATTTGGTCATATATCTCTGTAAAAATGGAACTTATGCATTTTAACTTAACTGTTTAAGCAACATTGACAGTTTTCCTATTTTACCATACGGTATAGAGGTGTCTGCGAAAAATAAATCACACCCCTGATTATGTACAAAATTCGAGTCCTAATTAGACACTGAATGATAAAACAGGGATTATCAAAGTAAAAGCCTACGGTCCGACTTTGATAAGGAACATTTCTCCTAATTTTATTGAAAACTATGCTCTATAGTTTTTTTTATTTAGTCTATGTGATTTTATATATCTCAGTTACTTCAGTCTACTTACATAAAATATATTTGTGATGTAGCAGATAAAAGCGAAAATAAATAAGATAAATCACATGAAGCTCAAAAAATTTATCAAAGTAACCCCGTTCTACGGTAGGTACATTCGATTCGGACATTTTTGAGCGTTGACCCGTGGTTCATGTGTTTCTACGTCAATGACAAAACAAACAATTGTTATCAACCAAAACGAATATTATAACGTCGGTAATGTTCGTGAAACAGAATGATAAACTTCTCTCAGAAAGTTGAACAAAACATATTTATTTGAATGATGATCAGCCGCCATTGTATAGGTTTCTCGTACTTATTCCTGAAAGTTTGTGCGAGAGGACAAAAAACTTTGGTGAAAACTCCCGAATTTTCGAGCACTTTTGTTATTATAATGACGGAAATAACTCTCCTGGAAAACTGGGGAATGCGAAATACTGCGTTACTTCTAATTAACTAGCGAAATTTCACGGGATTACCAAGGGGGCTAATAACGATATACATATAGGTATATACACCGTGTCCCAAAATTCAACGATAAGCGGGCACCAGAGGGTGGCCCTGCTCATGACTAAAAGAGAAAAAAAAAAACTTTTTTTTTAAATTACAAAATTAAAAAGTCCTTCGAAAATTGACGAAAATAAGTTTGATTGATTTTTGTGTAAAAACTGTGCATTCTGGGATTTTTAAGGGTCGTGGTGGATAGCAGTGCTACTTAGGTTGCCAATACAAAAAAAAAGCAGAAATATTTGAAAAAAATTCGAAGGATTTCAATTTCTTGCAGGGAATTTAAAAAAAAGTTTTTTTTTTCTTTTTTTGTCGAGATGTCATGAGCAGTACCCCAAGTGTGAGTTTTTTTCGTTAACTACTGTAGTTGCGTCACGCCAATAATGTATGAAAATTTAGGCTGCGTCTCTAGGCGCACCGTTCAGTTAACGCGCGAATATTATTAGTTAGTGAACGGTGCGCCTAGAGGCACAGCCTAAATTTTCATACATTTTTGGCGTGACGCAACTACAGTAGTTAACGAAAAAAACTCACACTTGGGGTACAGGTCCACCCTCTGGTGCCCGCTTATCGTTGAATTTTGGGACACGGTGTATACATATTCGAAATTACAACTACAACTGGGCTGCACATCCAGTCGGCAGTTGTCACGCAGTTGCACTGACTACATCCTAATTGCCTTCAAGCTGCATTTGGCAGTTGCATAGTTTACCGTTGAGACTGCATGTGCAGTCTGCTTGCAGTCGTTATAAAAAATGTGAAACGCAATATGTTTCACCAAAAGCGGCGTCATTAGCCCCATAGGTACCATTAACAGATCACATTCTAATAAAAAAAATACCGAAACTTCAATTAATTAGATAACCTCATTAATACAATAGCAAAAAGCGCGCACGTAGTTACTTTTTTTTATGTAATCCTTATTAGGTGCTTCAAATAAGAACAGTCAAAATCATAAGATGCAAGACAAAAAAAAAATTGTTAAGCAAAATCCCGTGCTTGATTAATCGAACCAGTAGTTGGTCATGTGGTTTTAAGAAATTACCCAAATTAGTTTACAACCTAGTTAAACCATAGTTTATAACCTATACATTTGTTTGTGTATGGAATGAATAGGGTATACATTTTTTGTGTATGGAAAGTACATCTGCCTAGCTTTTTCCAAGTATATTAGGCTCGGGTTCCAATACATGGGAAAATCAATGCAAAAATAATTGGATTCCAATTATCGGATAGGTATTGGTACGTTTGCAATGTTTAATATTACTAGTTACTATCGTCATTATAATTGACCTATTATAATAATTAAGTTAGCTTAGCCAAATCTAATTAACTTTGAGTATTATGTTTATTAAATTGATCTATAATATTACACAAATTACGCTCAAATCACTTTGAAAACTTTAACAGCACAGGTTTCAATATTTTTTAATTATTCGCTTGGATAAAATTTCCGTTAGATTGATATTAATTAACGCTCTTAAAGCAAAACTTTTAATTGACGAGCTCAAACGAAGTGGGTCAAGTAACCCTCATTAGATACTTTTTGTTAGGCATAATAAAAAAATGTTGGCATTTTGTACAGCTTCCTGGGACAAAATCATTTGCTTTTTTGTCGACCGAAAATTATCTTGACATTATTGTTCAAAAATTAATTTAGAGGCTTTCGTAATCTCTGCCTACCTACGTATTTCTTTAATAATTTAAATTTTATTGACTGCCTTCGCTTCTTTTGATTTTATGTTCAAGGCTTAATATTTAATATTTAGATATCCAGCTTTTCTGAGTATTACAATTAATATAAATAAGAAGCGAGGATATTTACATACTTACTGTCACCTAAAAATACAGATTTTGAAATTGAATATTCCAAAATCTGTATTTTTACCATTATTGGGCTGAGTAGTATGTCGCTTATGCAACTAGTTCCAGTTATTTTCTGCTTTCTTGGTAGTTTTAATAATTAAAACAACAATTAGACTAATGCGATTAATGGTTTCCCAAGGTTAAACCGTGTGTTATTTAATAGATCATGACTGTAGGACGAGAAAACCTCTCTGTATTTGCAAAAGTATTAACTGGCCCAATAATAAAAAACAATTTGGACCATTTAATACCCACTACTTTGAAAAGTTATTAACTAGCCCAACAATAAAAATCAGTTTGGACCATTTGATACCTATTATTTTGAATAGTTATTAACTGGCCCGCGGACAAATTTTTTAGCGGACCAGTTAATACCTAACCCACACAATCTTGTCATACAATACAAGCGCATTCTTATTTCCTTTTTCGCTCCATAAAAATTCAATTAATACAAATATTATGCATATCGATTAATTCCTAGCTCCTGGACCGCTGAAGTGCACGGCGACCGCGATCTGGTTTTCACAGCAAATTGGAGTTTTATGACTAAACTCCAACCCTGAGTGCATACTGCACGGAAAACTCATATGGCGATCGTTAAAAAAAAGACAAAACGTTTGTTCAGCCTAGCTCTTTTTACTTAAATAGGAGTTCGGTGTATAGTTTGAGTATTGATTGAAGGATGTTCGATAGTTTAATTTACATGCTTCGGACCTGATTTAATTATTGAGCGATCGTATATAAATAGACTTGTACTGGTGTTTACCAATATTAGCGACAACTCATTCCAAACAAGTACCTACTAAAGAAAGCTATAATGACATTAAAATGTCACACTGTTAGGGATCCATTTAGAAATAAAACATGGACAGTATACACCGTGGGTCCATGGTACCCGAAAGATTTTAACCATGCCTTTCTGATGGTAGGTTTTATGAGTCAAATGTTATATCAACAAAAGTCCAATTCAGTTTTTTTTTCTAAACATAACAAATCAATTAACTTTAGTACTTCCTTGTAAACAATACTTTAAGTTGAAATGGCAACATTTATAAATTATCGTGTGAGTGTTCACAACCCTTTCCGACACATAAGACATACAGCGAGTGGGGTATGGTATGACAAAAGTCGCAACGCCGGGCCGGCGCCGCGCCGCCGCGTTCATAGGACTCGTTACCATAGAAATTTTTCGAGTTGTCAATTTCCGTAAATAATTAATAATTCGAAAATTAAGCTTTATTCAACAAACTATACCCTAGCTTTTTGTCTCCAATTAGGCATCGGAATCAATTGTTAAAATCTTTCGGCTACCTCGGGCCCACGGTGAGCTGGTATAATAGATAGTAAATCGTTGAGTTTACAATAATTCAGTCGCGGATAAAGATGGTTCCGGAGCAACGTTTCGTATTAAAATTGTAGTGTAGTGCGTGGACATGGACACACATCATAAATCTACAGAGCTTCACATTATAGAGTCTCGGTATTAAATCCTGTGACATTTCCTTCTCTTAATGTTATTACCGTCACCGGCTTAGGTATCCCGGCGCCCCGGGCGAGTTGTTTTTAGCGCTTTTTATTTCTTACTTATTCCTTAGTATTCTACGACAAACACGCAAAATTACTACTGTTTTTGATCAAATTTGTTTCAATTAGGATTAGTTTCGATATTTTTTTAAAAATTTTTGCGTATTTTTTAGTGACGTTGTTTATTTTCAACCGATTAACTCGTGGGTTAAGGCGCCCGCCCGGGTCGCCCGTGTCTAAAGTCAGGAGCCCAATTCTACTAACAGAAACGTTTCGATTGCAACTAAATCGTTTATTCAGACAGTTTTCGTTTACAAAAACTATCTAATTGTTTGACAACAAAAACAAAACCAAACATTTTGATAGTTTTTGTAAACGAGAACTGTCTGAATGAACGATTCAATTGCAATTGATGAAAGTTTCTGTTAGTAGAATTGGGCTCCTGGGGCCCAATTCTCCTAAAATAAATTGTTGCCAAACGCAATCGAACCACAACCGTCAGTCAGTTTTTGTTTTCGAAAACTTTCAAAATGATTGATTTTGTTTTTTGTGTCAAACAATTTGATAGCTTTTGAAATTGAGAACTGTCTGAATGAACGGTTCGGCCTTGGTTCGGTTGTGATTTCTCAAGATTTATTTTAGGAGAATTAGGCCCCTGGTTACCACCATCTTGACAACAAAACTAACTTAGGTATTGATCATTATGAAATCTGTAAATGATTTTGTTAAAGAACTTCATTTTCATGTACAGTGAATGAGAAAAATGTAGGGAAATCGAGTGCAAACACTCATCACGACTGAATGCGTTTGTGCATTACGTCCGATCCGAATTTGAGAAAATACGATCCCAACAAGCCAGTGGCGTGCACAGATATTTTAGACAGGGTATGCACAAAAAAAAAGCTGGGTTCGTCATGACCACGGAATGCTAATTCAGATTTACCTAGAAAACAAACTACATCAATCAACCATTTGAAGATGTTTCTATTTCTGTCGTCTTTCGCGTTGTGCCTTTCAATATCTAACTTTAACTGGCTATTCAAACTAGTCTCTATTCTACCTTTATCAAAAGTTTGGAACTTTTAAGCAGGATTCTAGATGTTTTTCTGAAGAATCATGCTTAGCAGCCGCTTTGTGAAAATTATTTAAATCTGAGTATCCGCTAGGTCCAAACATTATTTTTAACTTGATTTATAAACAAAATGCAAGGGAAACAATCCAATGTATTTGTGTGTAGGTACACAACGAGTTAGCCAGTAATAGTCAGCATAAAACATTTTATGAAAATAACGAGTAGTATTTATTACCTTTTCTTTGAGTAAAATCCAACCCGGATACACGCCTTCCCTTTGCAATCAATTTAACTGTTTCCTCAAAAGATAACGAGAAAACGCGGCCGATTTTAATTAATTTAAACACATTTCGCCAGCACAGGTCTCACAGGTATAATTTTCCATTTTTACAATAAACTTACTAAATAATTACTCGACAGTCAATCACTTGCGCCAAAAAAAACACTAGGGCGAAAAAACTTTGCAATTTATTACGTTACGAACTAATTAATACGAACGAATGAATCATTTGGTTAATCCGACTAAAATAAGTCGACTCTCTGCAATCAACAATTAAACGGTGCATTTACGGGTTCTCAATTTGGACGGTTTGCAATGTAAGCTATGCTTCCAAAACTCCAACACACGCACACAGTCACTCTTTTGCTGTGTACTACACGAGATGCGTTGTATGAAGAATAAGCCAGGCGTAGTACAGCTTATGCTCACGGGAGGCGCTGCAATGCGCGGTCGCGGCGCGGCGGCATGCGGCGGGTATTCCCCGCTCCGAGTTAGTTCCAAAAAAATCAATAGATGGCGTGAAAACTAAATTACCATGATTTCTTTTAATTATAGTTATTTATCACTTAGAGGGGCATGTATTATCTATGGAACTGCAGGGTATGCAGAGCTTATTTGCATGTATGGAGTGCACGCCACTGCAACAAGCTACAATACTATTTGTATGGAACGGTTTGTACACTGCATCTACAGAAATCTAAATAGGTACTTGGATAATGTTTTGTACTTGATATTTATTATAATGTCTATATATTTTATTATTTGTATTTATGTATTTTATGTAACTTATATTTATCTTATGAATTCGTACTATATTCAGTTCGAAATTGTCATCTCATTTTTGTTTATTTTTTCCTGTACCTATTTCGATGCTTTTCTTTTTAACCCAAAGGTTGACTGGTAGAGAATGCCTTATGGCCTTAAGTCCGCCTTATGTACCACCATAGTGCATAGAAGTATAAATAAATAAATAAATAATACAGGGTCATTGGAAAAATATTAACAACCTCTTAAAGGGTCATTGCACTCATCATTATGAACAACTTTTATTAAGGGATCAAACATTAAATCGCGAAAAAAAAACAGCTGTTCCCTACATTTATGTTCGCATAACTTGTCAAAATGTAGGGTACAGCTGTTTTTTTTTGGGATTTCGGGTTTGGTCCTATAGTAAAACTTATTAAGTTACAAGACCCCTTAATAGGTTGTTAATGTTTTTGCAATGACCATGTATAGCTATTTTACCGGTTTTGATGATGAGTTTTACGTTTTTTCGACGATTGCAGACACCATGCGGCTACAATTTACAAAATGGCCGCTATGTCAGGACTCATATTTCGTCAAGTGCAGAAGCCAAGCAGTACCTCGAGGCAATATCAAAAAAATCGCTATGCTTACAGACCTACTCACTGGCTAAAGGATGAACTATTCAGTTTGGTTAGTAACGAGCAAATTTTCAGTTCCTTTGTGAAACCCTAGTAAATTAAATGAAATAAAACGAAGGTAAACGTTTGTTGTTCATTCATATTCAATGTTTTTAGACATCCATTTCAAACCACTGGCATTTTATCAGTTTGCCCGAGCCAGAACACACAAAAACTTATTAATTTTCGTACCATATAAATAGAGTACGTAGGTACGTACCGAATCAGTTATTAATGAGTTTTATGTAATCCGCGAATATTAAGCCGTAACGGTTGGAAAGTAAACCGTTTGTTTTACAATTAAGCGTTTTAAGTTATCAGTTCGTGGAAAAGCGCTAAAATAAATGAAATTATGTATATAAAAAACTTAGAGCTAGTTTTCTAATAGTTCTGGATTTAATTTCCAGGTCAGGTAAACATAATCAGCCGATTACAGGACAGCATCTGATAAATATGTATAAAAACTTTAATATCGATCATATGACTTTTTTTACCATCTGGAAAATGGGTATAATAATAGGTGAACGGAATGGAAGGCTTTGACATACATATTTTATTTAGTTTTCATTCAATTAGCATTAAATTAATCTATCAATACTACTACTTACTATCCAAATTCAAATCATACACAGGCGCGTATGATTCCAATTAAGATATTGTTTATTTTGAAAGTTTAACTTCCAATTAGTAATAATTATTGATAGATTTGACAAAAGGATGACGAAAAAATAATCTATGCCGTAATCTTCTACTCCGTTTACCGTCAGTCACAGTCATCCGGTATTCACTTACCATTATTATTAGATGGAAAGTAACCAAATAAGGAATAGTATCCTTAATGTGGGTTCTCTGTTGGAATATCGAAATATTAGTAGCCGATTCTTATCTGACCGACAACCTTTCGCCACTTTTCATTTCGCCGAATAATTAAAACGCCGAATGATTTAACTCCCTAATTACTTATATTTTGTAACTTTTTGTTAAGCCGACTAGTATTATAGCAGCCGAGTAGTATAGCATTAGTCAACTGTAGTTGACTAATGAAACATTGGACAGCAGACTAGTAGGTAGGTAGGTAGGTAGGTAGGGGCCAATAATACATTATTGGCCCCTTTACACTTGTTAGATGGCTCATTTTCCCATCATGCAAGCAAGCATGCAAGTGTTTCTGGGTTTACTCCGCCAGAAGACTCGCTCTGTCGCCCCTTCGCTTCGCTCGCACACTCGACCAGCGCAACGCTCGGGAGGTCGCCGACTCACTTCGCTCGCCACCTCTCCCCACTGGGTGCGCTTCGGCCTCGTGCACTCGTTCCACTCAGGACCAGCTTCGCGAACTTCTGGCTCCGCGCTTTTAAATAACACTCTAGGGGCAGGACATAGTCTGACCACGTGTAGTCGGGGTGCGCTGAGTCGGATTAACATTACATTCCACTGTGTCAAAATAATGTTGTGCGAATACTTATTTGGCAAATTAAACAATAGCCAAATAAGTATTCGACAAAAACAAAATTTCTGAATGTTTTTTTGGCCAACTAATTATGGTGGCTAATAATCATTCGGCGAAATCAAATTAGCTTAAAAATTGCTTCGGCAAAAATTACGTCGGCAAAACCACGGGCACCGCCTTAATATGGAATAACAATACTAGATAATTAATTGCTATCCCATCTAAGGATACTATTCCATATTTAGTTACTTTCCCTCTATACTTACATTTGCCAACAAATTCGTTCCAACGCCTCGCAGATCCAGGTTTTAACTTTTCTCATTTACTAATACCCATAAAAGTTAGGACTTCATTACGAAATGGTCTGTCTGCCGGAATGAAGCTTAATTTGACTACCTACGTGAGAATTTTAGTACAAACATTTAGCCAACGGAACTTTGGAAACGTTTAATAAGTATAGTAGGTATATTTCTAGATTTACTCTTCACATATTGAAAGGTTAAACAGCAGCATGGTTTATCTAAAGGTTTTCAATTATGGTGTTAAAATAGTTTATGCGTATTTAAAGAGTCAGTCGCCATTTATGAGTTATACAAAGTGAGGTTAACGGCAACTTAAAATTGAATAGCGTTTGAGGCATATGAGAAGTATGAAATTGTGTCTAAGAGTACAAATATTTTTTACCTTCAGTATTATACGGGGTTAGGGTTACCATTTAGAAATTTGAAAAGTCCTGACAAAAAGCCTGACATTTCAATAAAAGTCCGGACATTTTAGTCACAAAATGCAAACATACGAAAATTTATTGTTTGATGTCATTATGTTGATTGTTAAAGAAGATTTATATTTTGTTTTTAGATGAATGAGAAGTGAATAAAGATTAGAGACTAATTTGATATTAAGTAAGGTAAGTTTTATTACTCGTATTCCATCGAAACCAAAAAATCCGGACAAATTAAAGAGCCGGACAAAGTCCGGACAAAAGTCTAGAAGTCCGGACATGTCCGGACAAATCCGGACGGATGGTAACCCTATACGGGGTGGATGTGATAATCACTACATAGTATAAAACAAAGTCGCTTCCCGCTGTCTGTCCCTATGTATGCTTAGATCTTTAAAACTACGCAACTTTGATGCGGTTTTTTTTAATAGATAGAGTGATTCAAGAGGAAGGTTTATATTAGGGTTGTAACGGAGCTTCGCCTCCGCCTCCGTTACTGCGGAAGTTACGCAAGAAATCGTATCTTCGCATCCGCCTCCGCCTCCGCATAATTTTTGCGGAGTTGTAACGGAGGTTTATTTACGTCATAATCATAGAACAATATCGCGCAAGCAGCGACGCTCGACAAGAATCAACGTGTGCACTGTGCAATGTGTGTATGTCAAATTGACAATTATAGTTTAATTTGTCAAATTAATGTCAAACTGTAAAATATAAGTAATTTGCCTCCTTAATTTTGATTACCAGAAGGTAATGTTTATTTAAGTGTAGTCCTACTATGAATGTACGTATTTGAATTTTTTTTTTTGACTTTCAATAAACCATAAACTTGTATTTTTTCCACATCCACTTTCACCTCCGCCTCCGTTAACCTCCGCATCCGCGGAGGTGAAACTCGTCGCCTCCGCATCCGCCTCCGCCTCCGCTAAGAAGGCCTCCGTTACAACCCTAGTTTAATGTATAATACATGCATTTTATAGTACCCGTGCGAAACTGGGGCGGGCCGCTAGTACGACAATGATACCACGTGTTCTATGTGTTCTAGTACAATACACAAAAGATCAGTTATTTCCAAGCACATTTTTTGTCGCATGATTTTTCAATTTCAATAATTCATGTATCATGTTGAATGTTGAAGTGCAAACTAACATATGTTAACTGTATCATTATCTGTTCTACACGTGTAAATAAAGATAATTTTGGTTTAAACGGGTCATAGATTTACATAACTTCGCGTAGAGATCTTGAATTCGTAAAATTATTATAAATCGTACGAAAATTCCTGTGACTAAACTATTGAATGTACATGATTGATTTATTTGTGTTCGGTCGTAAAACTCATCATAGAAAACGTGGTATCATTTAATGTCGTAACGTCATCCCCCCTTTGTATACCTACAGCTCCAAGAATGTCTTACCACAAAAACACTTCCATGATTAAAGATAAAGGAATCATTTATTTGGACACAGCACAAAGAGACACAACAGATAAAAAGTGTGATTTAAATAAAAAAGTCTTGTGTATGTGTGTCACGGCGGGATCAAAAAGGTGTCGATCAGCTTAATGTCATGCACTATAAGTACTTGACGCTGGTTTTCGTCTGGAACCTTTGTGCTCCACGGATATCAGTCAGCGGTCATGCCCGTTCACTTAAAAAAACATATTGTGTTTGTATATGTGTAGAAAGAAAATAAATAAATACGCAATAAACAAGGAACAATCTAAAAGTGTATGCAATATAATACATCTTTGATTGAGGAATCAAATCGAAGATCCCTGCTATGCTTGGTAACCGCGTTTGCGATTTCTAAACCAATAAGGCAGAGTAACTGCCTCGTTGGTCCAGTGATTGTAAGCGCGACTGCTCTGCGTGAGGTCCTAGGTTCAATTCCCAGGTCGGGCAAAGTGTTATTGGGTTTTTGCGTGTGGAATTTCTCAGTAGCAGCCTGGAGTCTGGATTTGTGCCCGGTTGATGGCAAAAGGCTCGCCCTACATGTGACTTAACGCATTCGAGTCCACCACACTTTTCATGGAGCTCATACGCCATACATAATTATTGCTAGTGGACCTTTCAGGAGGGTCCTTGGCATTACGTTTGCGCTAAGAGTGAACCCTCCAGGAAGGTTCTTGGCATTAGGTTAACAACCGTGAAACCACTACTACCTCGTTAAATAGGCGTTTGCTTGTTTCATGACGGTGAATTTTCCAAGAAAAACCTACATTTAAAGTGAGCCCTCCACAAGGGCACTCTGCATCCCAAATGCGACTACAGGGTGCCCTCCTGGAGGGCACCCGGCATTGAACGTGTTAAACATAACGGAGAAATGAGGGTGTATTATACACCTCTGCCCCACCCATCGGGGAATAGGCGTGATGTTATCTTACAAGGCACATTTTTACTTTCAGTTGTAAAAGTGCTGGCAAAGAATGACCGTAGTCAGAAACATATAAAACACAAACATAAAAAGAGGTCGCGCTTGCCGTCCTCTTTTTAAACCTCCATATAAAGTGGGAGGATACAAGTTTAGCATAAGTTTATCTACACCCACGGTCGTAGCTACGGATGTAATAAATATTCTAGAACACTTTTCTTAAGAATTACCTACTTTGGCCTACGGTTTCATGTTTACGATTTAACTGACATACTACTACTTCTGGCTATAAAACAATGGCGTCAAGATCAAAACTGGGATCAAAAGGGTTCGTTACCGCCACACACTTACACTTAACTATAGAGTACCTATGCACAACATGCAACTTGTATGTATTACCGTTTTTAATATAAAGCAGGAACAAAAAACAATAAAAAAAAAAAAAACGATCTTTCTTGATGGGTTTACACTTTTTATTATTTTTAATATTTGCCACGATAAAGGCTAGTAACACATATTCTATGAAAATGTCAACCGGCTATGTCGATCCCTGTGACGGTCATTCGAACGGACGGAAGGCCGGACAGACGGCGTAGGCTTAGAGCCCCGTTAGCACCCTTTGTGTGTAGGTTAAATTACTTATTCGAGTGATAAGCCCTACTCATTTGTACAGGCTGTAAGGATAACATCGTTATCCTGGAAACCAGTGGTTTGGTTTAATTTATAGAACGTAAAAACAATGAAAATAACAAACTTTTTTTTTTTAATTTTCATGTTTCCTATGCGCGGAGGCATCAAGCTACGGGAGGGGGCGCGGGGAACTCGCCGCGTGGCCCGACGCACGGCCCCGCACAGTTTGCTACCCCAGTCAGTCAGCTGTCTCGTTAGCGAGTGTGTTTACGCCGCGTCGTAGCGCCGCCGCATCGCTCATTTCTCGCGCGTATATTTTTTTTTTTTTTACTCTTTCCTCTATTTTTATGTTTAAGTCAACTACCCATGGTTTGAGTGATAACGGTGTTTACCCTTACATGCTGTATAAGGGTATTCTGACCAGCCCCCGTAAACAAAGTTCCTTTCGAGAAATGTCTGTTTAAATACTTATGAAAAGTTCATAATATGAACAGGAACACGCTTGAACTTTACGTTTCGCTTTCCGAATTCCGGGACATGCCTATAATATTCAAAATAGAGGAACACTAAATTAATAGCTCGACTTCACCGTCATAACTTCTTAATCCTTCAAGATTACTTTGGCATCAATTTCATATTCCTAATGTTCAAACTTTATATGCAAAACCGTATTTGGAGTGGTGCAACTCCCAAATCTGGTTCTTGACAGATTTAAAGCCAGGTAACGGTGAATTTTCAACACAATCTAAGTTTGGACCTGATTTCCATTTTGTGATGAATATTTTGGTTACTGGGATGATGCTATTTCGTTAGATACAAATACAATGAGACAGTTCGGTTAAATTTCGAAAACTACTCAATACAATGTTGTTCTTATTCCTTATCCTAGTGTTTTCCATAACCCTAAAACATTTATCGCGAATATTGTCCGGATTGATGTTGATTTTTCAAATCTTCCTAGCCATCAGGAGAAAACCCATTCCGGCTTATAGTCCGTTTTATAATCCCGGAAATTTCAAATTTGCTAATACTTAAACGGAACTTTATTTTTAAGTCTAACATTTGTGCCTGTCAAATTCAGTCAGGTTTAAACTTCGATCAACAATTTTAAAAACAGACTTGGGAGCACCTAAACAAGCCCCTTTTGCGTTATGTTGGTACCATTGATTTCTCATTGTTTTGTAATAAGCTTTTCTTTTACATTGAAATGTCAGTGGTGCCAACATAGCGCTGAAGGGATTCTTTCGGCAAACGCATTGTTAATGTAAACGTCTAGGGCCCGTATTAATAAACGTTCCTCAACTGCATACTCAAGTACGTTATCATTTGATACGTCATTATTACGATGTCAGCATCTCAAGATCATTGCTAATTAATAAACACACCTCAAGGCGCTGTACTTGATGGCTTGGATTGACCGAAGTTTAGTTAACATTCATCACATTTCGTTATTCCTATGTCGTAACACTTATTGAAATACTTGTATTTTGTTAAAACTTTAAAGTTAAATTATCTCACACGTTTCCCCTCCAGAGGGCGGGGGCGGTCAAAATCAAAATCCAAGATGGCGGCTGTAAAATTTTACAAAATATGCGTCATGGCCGTCATGGGTATCGTGTCTATGGTTTTCGGGGGTGCTGATTTCGAAAATAAGGTCAAAGTGAAAATCCAAGATGGCGGCTGCGAAATTTTACAAAATATGCGTCATGGGTGTCATGTCCGTGGTTTTAGGGGGCGCTGATGTCGAAAATGAGACCAAAGTCAAAATCCAAGATGGCGACTGCGAGATTTTACAAAATATACGTCATGGGTATCTTTTCCATGGTTTTCAGGGATGCTGATTTCGAAAATAAGGTCAAAGTGAAAATCCAAGATGGCGGCTGCGAAATTTTACAAAATATGCGCCATGGGTGTCATGTCCCTGGTTTTAGGGGGCGCTGATGTCGAAAATGAGATCAAAGTCAAAATCCAAGATGGCGGCTGCGAAATATTATAAAATATGCGTCGTGGGTGTCGTTTCCATGGTTTTCGGGGGTACTGATGCCAAAAATGAGGTCATAGTCAAAATCCAAGATGGCGGCATTTTACTAAATATGCGTAATTGGTGTCGTTTCCATGGTTGTAAAATTACACCGTTGACACCCATGACGAATATTTTGTTTAATTTTGCCGCCCTCTTGGATTTTGACTTCAACCTCATTTTCGGCATCAGTACCCTCGAAAACCATGGACACGATACCCATGACGCATATTTTGTAATATTTCGCAGCCGCCATCTTGGATTTTCACTTTGACCTTATTTTCGAAATCAGCACCCCCGAAAACCATGGAAAAGATATCCATGACGCATATTTTGTAAAATCTCGCAGTCGCCATCTTGGATTTTGACTTTGACCTTAATTTCGAAATCAGCTCCCCCGAAAACCACGGAAAAGATATCCATGACGCATATTTTGTAAAATCTCGCAGTCGCCATCTTGGATTTTCACTTTGACCTTATTTTCGAAATCAGCACCCCCGAAAACCATGGAAAAGATATCCATGACGCATATTTTGTAAAATCTCGCAGTCGCCATCTTGGATTTTGACTTTGACCTTAATTTCGAAATCAGCTCCCCCGAAAACCATGGAAAAGATGTCCATGACGCATATTTTGTAAAATCTCGCAGTCGCCATCTTGGATTTTGACTTTGACCTTATTTTCGAAATCAGCATCCCCGAAAACCATGGAAAAGATACCCATGACGCATATTTTGTAAAATCTCGCAGTCGCCATCTTGGATTTTGACTTTGACCTTATTTTCGAAATCAGCATCCCCGAAAACCATGGAAAAGATACCCATGACGCATATTTTGTAAAATCTCGCAGTCGCCATCTTGGATTTTGACTTTGACCTTATTTTCGAAATCAGCACCCCCGAAAACAATGGAAAAGATACCAATGACGCATATTTTGTAAAATCTCGCAGTCGCCATCTTGGATTTTGACTTTGATCTCATTTTCGACATCATCGCCCCCTAAAACCAGGGACATGACACCCATGACGCATATTTTGTAAAATTTCACAGCCGTCATCTTTGAATTTTGATTTTGACCGCCCGAAAATGTCGTCATTGTACTTCCATTTCATCGTAATAATTAATTTCATCCAAAATATTTTCAAACTCCATGTTTCGTGCAACTAATCACGACCTCAAGTCACGGACTGCCTACACTCAGATTTAAGCATCTCGATTACCCCCATCTATTGATACTTAAGTGGTGAGTTTCGTTTATTAATCAGTCCATCACTCAGCTGATGACGTAAAACCAAGCCGTAACTTGAGTACGTAGATTATATGTTTATTAATACGATCAAGACCTCAACATTGTCATCAAGTGCGAGTTCTTGGGCTGAGTAACGTTTATTAATACGGGCCTAGATCTCTTTCCTTTTAACAGCATATGAATTCTGAGTAGAAAGACAAGAAAAATATTATTCCTGTCTTTATTAAATGAAATGAAACCCGATTCATAGACTTTGCATAAATGTAACTGTTTTAACGCATAAAAATTTACATTTTAAAAGCTTCAGAAACAAAGTTATGTATAATATGTATTTATGGAACATAATACATTAAAACAAAAATGAATTGTGCCAAACGCACGAATTCACGCTGCAACAGCCGCCGGCGAAGTTGTTTCAGAACGAATCAAACTTATCATTTACATAACTTATATGTGTATCGTCTATTTATTATATTGAACTTTATTTTTATGAAGTATTTTTTTTGTTTTGTAACAAACAATTAAGATTGTATTCTTATCGTCTGACTGTAATCGTAACTTCAGAATTTACGGTTCAAAGTTCCTGTCGACTTTTATGTTGCCAGCCTAACAAAAAATATCATACTGTTACATATTTTACATATTAAAGGTATCTATATATATAAAATAAGAGACTTCAGGTAGAGTTTAAGGCCAGAAAATCAACCGACAAACCGACAAATGCCAATAAAATCTTTTCACACTAACTTGAAATCTTATCCAAAAATAAAACATTACTCATGAAAATGTGTGTGTGAGTGACCTGTGTAAGAGGCGTTAATTCGAATCCACAAAAAAGACGACCACTGTTTACGAATTAGCATTTTAAGGAGGATTTGTGATATATTAGGAAAACAATAGCAACGATTTTCCGAGTCGTCGGAAGCTATTCTATAGAACCGGACTTAGATAATTAGGTAAATATCAAACGTGTCTGCAACCGCTACAATATTAGATCAGATTGCGGTGAGCACAATCCGGTCACATTTCATCCGAACACGTCCGACTCTTCGGTTGGTACCAAAATATCACACACTTACCTTTCGGAATAACATAACAATATAACATCACGCCAACATCTTTCGGAATAGATGGTGAAAAGAATCGTGAATGGACTGGTATTGATAGAATGGATAGAATTTGGAATAGTTTTACTATTCATCCTTGGTCCCTTAAGAATAACTTTCGGCATTTAAAATGTTCTTAAAATCCCGGAATAAAATATACCTATTATTCCGAACAAAATCATTTGAAATTGAGTTAATCTCTGAACGTATTCATACTAATCATCTGTCAATATTGTCGCGTTCAGAAATTAGCCCAATGATAAGTTAGGAATCATAAAATAAATTCTATTTTTATTGTGGGGTTTTAGAAATACTTATTTAAAATAACAAAAAAAAATTAGGCACCATATTTTTATTATAATGTCAGTCCAACTTCTCTAAAATTCTTTATTTTGTTGTACAAATCAATGTACCTATGGGACTCACCAGGATTCTTTATTGTGCTGCAGAAAAGGCTGATGATGCAAGATGAATGTTGCCACTTTACTGCACATCTTATGATCAAAACGTTGCTATAGGTACTTACCTAAATTTATCTGGAACTATTGAGTACGACCCGGCTATTATCAAGCTATACATGTCCAGCCAATGAGCTGATCTCGCATTAAATAGGCTTTCCGTACAATGAGGAGTCTGCTTATACTGGAAATGAATAGCTTGATATGTAGCCGTGTGTACAAGCCGATAAGTACACGAAACAATGCAGCATAATTACTAGTCTATTCAACGTAATCGAGAAAACAATAAGATGAAGAAAATAACATTTATTAAGCACTTAAACTTTGTACCTATCACTTTGAGTGTTGAAATGGCGACATACATTAAAACATTTTATGATAACTCCCAGATAAAATGGTCCAATGAAAATTTAAACTCATAAAATCCATAGCTTATTTCATCGTCAAGACTTGTACGAAAAAAAGAGATTCTCCAACAACTTAGGTAATTCTTTCCTTCATAGCAATGTGTTTTTAAGTTCCTAAGTTCTCAAACGACAAGCTTGTGTTGCATTATGGAAAGGAACAAACAAGTCCTACTTGTACTTATTCTAAAGTTCTACACATCTCCACGTTCGCTGGTCCACGAGGAAAATAGAATTAAGAAAATAACACACAAGTGCATAACCTATAGGTACTTAGTATATGGAGGTAAAAGAAAATGTATTAAGAGTTGTCAGATGTTCAAAGGGCTTAGGGTTTGTTTCTGAAGAGGTCCTTTCCTTTGTGGTGTCCTTACTTAAGGATCGAATACTTCCACGTGGAGATATTTGTGTGTATTGATGATATTATTACGAAAAAGAATACGTGTAAAGATTTTTTTACTTTACTTTAATGCTTGGGTCCGACATCGGCAATCAGTGGATATCATTTAATTTACTATAAACGCTTAAATATAATTGCTTTAATATCGATAGTTGCAGGCCCGCCGCTAGCTGTTTAGTAGCCCGCGTGCAATACCGATTATGCCGCCCTACGACCACTTAAGCTGAGTTTTGTCAAAAAAAGGCTATGTAATGTTTTCTCCTTATGGTGGGAAAAAGAAAAGAATCGTAACGAAGTTAAAACATTCATTTTGATCAGGTACATAGTTATTTTCGTATGTACAAAAATGTACCTTTTCTTGCCTTTATTTTCGCGAAATCTGGAATCAACTTTCTTGTATCCAAGCTGTCTAAGATTTCATGTTCAATTGAAACTATAGCTAAATAACTTAGTCTTTGCTGGAGCAGTTTTTAAAAATTCTCAATGAAAATGATTTTGAATATTACGTGATGAGTCGCTCGATTTGCCGCCCCCCTGGACGTGCCGCCCGCATGCGGTGCACGCCCGCTTACGGCGGGCCTGGTTATTTGATACGATTTGATGACCTTATTACAATTCATTTAATAACCATTCAAAATACAAGGGTGAGTATTTAGTAGTAGACCCAGTACTTATAATATAAGCTATGTCTATACCAGTGCGCTTTCATGTTTATCTTGCGTCTTCGTCTGAAGCATGCGTAAAGCGCCATAGCGCATGCAATAGCGCATGCCTTAATACTAGTCTTAGAAAAGCGCATGCCCCTAGCGCACGCGCATCCGTCTATTGTATGTCGACTGACGACTGACCGAGGCGTACCGGTGTAGACGATAAGCTGCACGTTGCATGCGTTTGACGCAAGAGGAATTGAAAGTTGAAAGCGCAAGGTGAACATGAAGCGCAGTGGGTGTAGACATACCAATATACCTACTTACTTCTACTTTCCTAGACAATAAAGAAGAATCAATAGGTAAGAAGTATTTCCAATAAAAGAAGAAAAGTTATAGCGGAGTTTCAATCTTGTTTATTGAAACTTATAAAACTCGACGATATGATTGGACTTAGGTACCGGTAAGTACCTACTATATAATATTGATGCCTGAACTCGATACAGTTTCAATACCTAGGTAGTCTAGATTATTTATATTTGACTAGAGGTCGCCAGCGGCTTCGCCCGCGTGGATGTTGTTTATCGCGTGTTCCGCGTTTTCCTCTACTATAATATGCATGTAAGTATTATACATATAAACCTTCCTCTTGAATCACTTTATCTATTAAAAAAAAAACTGCATCAAAATCCGTTGCGCAGTTTTAAAGATCTAAGCATACATAGGGACAGACAGCGAGAAGCGACTTTGTTTTATATACTAGTTATGTAGTGATTACACCTGTTGCATTAATTTCAGGAAAAAAATCGACGTTTATTTCAACTTAACCTAACATCACCACTGTGTTCCCCGAAGGGTTCGGCAGACTGTGGGTGTATCGTACACCCTCATTTCGCCGTTATGTTTAAGTCACGTGTAATAGGGACAAGCTTTTTGCCATGAACCGGACACAAATCCAGGCTCCGGGCTGTTATTGAAAAATTCCACACGGAAAAACCCAATGACACTTTGCCCGATCTGGGGTTCTTACCCTGGACCTCACGCTCAGCATTCGCGCTTGCGACCACTAGACCGACGAGGCAGTCATTATAACATTTATAAATATTGCATTATTGTCATAAAAAATCGTCGACGTTCAATTTAACTCATTCAATTACCTACCTACTTATAAAATTTTGTTTCAACAATTTCACCAGACTTCACTCATTGATAGTTTCCCAGAATTTTCAGTGTAGCAAGAATTATAATAGCAAATTGAAAGCTGTTGCTCAAATTTTGAGGAATCCTGCAATTAACGTATTCCTCGAAAATGTGGAAATCAAAGAATTCTCAATCTAATAACATTTCAATTACCTACTTATGTATTTTAAACGTCTGATAATATCTATGTATTTATTTCATTCAATTTGACGAAATTCAATGCTGAATAGTTGTCTCTTCATGGACCGGTAAAAAAATGACCCTATGAGAATATCACTGCATAGTATAAAACAAAGTCGCTTCCCGCTGTCTGTTCCTATGTATGCTTAAATCTTTAAAACTACGCAACGGATTTTGATGCGGTGTTTTTTAATAGATAGAGTGATTCAAGAGGAAGGTTTTAAGCTATAAAACGTACACGTGCAAAGCCGGGGCGGGTCGCTAGTTGATAATAATCAGCAAACTTGGCAATCGAACTAATGATCACACAGTAGATACTTACCTATACTTACTTATTGTTGGCTGTTGCAATGGAAACCCTCCGTTTATCAACAAGAAATCTTCATGAGACTACAATCTAATCCTTCAAAATATTAAAAACCATACTGCAGCACTCGCTCAATATAAAAATCTAATAACTGAATAGAAATGTTACGGTGTTTGAACAATAATTTCAGTCCCCGCGCCGCCCTTCGACCGAGTTGCTCGAGGCGCAAAAATAAAAGATCATCGAATTTTACACGGATAAACGTTTCAATGAAATGGATTCGCATCGCAGACTGTTTACGATGAACGCTATAGATTACCGTTATGGGTAATATAAACCTAATAGTCCTCCATTATTTTTGCGAAGATTTATTAAAAGTTCTATTGAAGTAGTGTATCCTATAAGTTATATTATATTTACATAATAGTTATTCAAAATGTTACAGTAAGGTACCTAATTTGGTATGATAGTGGAACCTGGCTATTCTGATATAGGTTAAGCCATTTAGATATCTATTAAATCACGCCTGTTTCTAGTGCGGTTCCATGTGGTGGTCCGGAGGTAAAGAATAGCACTACCCCATCTCTTCCTATGGGAGGATGGGCAGCAGCGTTCTCTGAGTAGGTACATTAACAACCATACTGCGATCGGCAACCCGCCTGCCTGCCAAGCGTGGCGATTATGGCAATCCCCCCCCCCCCCCCCCCAACATGGCTTGGGGGAGGCCTATGTCCAGCAGTGGCCTAGTCGCATCTGGATGGTAACGCAGACACACCTCTGGCTCTCACATATCTACATAAGACGGAACACAGCTAACTGCTTCGCGCCGGACTTTAATACCTATGAGGTTAGAAGCTATGCAGGCGGACCGTATAAGTAGAATTGTAGATCCTACCACCAAACTTGCTGGGTTTTGTTGAGTCGCACAACACGCTTCTATTCCCAGCGTGCGTTGAGGAAGTTTTATATTCTCGCCCGTCCACTCACGGGATGAAATAAAGTCAATCCGTAGCATCTCTACTCAGCCTTTGCTGGATGTTAGCATAATAATAATAACATAATTAGCCCTACTATTGTCCGACTTCTGGGCACGGACTTCTTCACAGAATGAGAACGGTTTAGGGCGGTTTTGATCTTGGTCCACCTATTGGCCTGGCTATTTTGGAGCCCTCTCAGGTGTGCAGATTTTCTCACGATGTTTTCCTTCGACATCATTTTTCATTCGTTACCTACTAAAATAATAGTTAGTAGTAGGTACCTATACCTACTACTAATCCAATGCGGCGACTGACTAAGGATGACAAGGTACTTACTCACCCACACGTTTATTTTCCTTTGCAAACTAAACATTTTTAATCGAATGTCAGTTGCGGCAAATGCTTGGCACTCGACGCATCGTAGCGCCGAGCCGGTAATTACTTTTGCATCCATAACTCAGTTCATATTCAAGGCATGGTTTCTTTAAATTAATCGGTATGATTGGGATTTTTCCTTTCCTTTTTTTTATAGTTTAACTACCTACCTAGGTATAGTTATTATAACGGCCATACAGAAAATTCCACCGTATCTAATTAGGTATTTCTCTTAAAAAAAGTGAATTGAAAATTTTGATGCCACAGGCGACACAGCTAGCAGGCACGACTAGCACGATATCGCTCCACGCAGTCAGTTAGCACTGAGCGCCGCTGAAATGACTCAGAAACGGAACAAATGTTTTTTTTTTTTTGGTCTGAAATAGTTAATCCCTTACTGGATCAATCTGGTAGATTGTCAACTTGGCTAGGCCAGATCACGCGGTTTGAAGGAATTAGGTATCTACATGAATTTGGATACATACAGGATGTATGATAGAAATAATTGTAAAGCCCATTTTTTTGATAAATCAGTACCACTGTATCACTTATCTTTTAACTAAGTTGCTAACATTAATTCATAAGTATACTCCACGCCTTATTAAACTTTCAAGGCAACTACAACGACTCCGTGGTTGTCTCCCGAACTCCCCTAAGGTTGGTCGACCTAATTCCATCACCCTCACTAATGGCATCAATACCAAACGCTATTATCTTAACTCCCACGGCAGATGACCTGACAGCCCATTAGAAAACCATGTTTTATAGCTCCTCTATATTGTTGTTTAATTTTAAATAATATCCCTAAAGCTATAGCGTTAGCAACCATCGCATTTTTATCTACCTAATGAGTCACATGACGTATTATAGGTATGTCTCTTTATATTTGCTTCGTGGTCTACACCAGTGCCCTTTCATGTTAATTTTGCGTCTTCGCATGAAGCATGCTTGAAGCGCCATAGCGCATGCCTTAATACTAATTTTAGAAAAGCGCATGCCCCTAGCGCACGCTAATCTGTCTATTGTATGTCGACTGACGACTGACCGAGGCGCACCAGTGTAGACGATAAGCTGCATGCGTCTTATGGCAATCAATATTGCATGCGCTTGACGCAAGAGGAATTGAAAGTTCAAAGCGCAAGATGAACATGAAAGCGCACTGGTGTAGACATACCAATATAGGGTTATGGAGTTTCTGACCGGCTCTTCTCCTGTCTCCATAGGACCTACTTTTTAGAATCGTGCAACTAATAGCCCGTGAGCCAGCAACAGTTTTGCCGGACCAATTTCCTCTCAAGCGATAACTCGTGGAATGCTTCAGAGAGTTGTATTATGCAGCATGGTGAACGTCAGCTGCCGCTCCGTGGGTGGGTTGGGCAAAGACAGCCCACCAAACACGTAAAAAAAAAAAAAGTTTTCAGTCATTTCCTCCCGACTGAAAATTTGTTAAATGATAGTTAACGCAATTATTCGAAGATAAAAAAAAGTCAGCTGGCCGTACCATGGTGGATTATACGTCAGCTGGTCACATGAACATGCAAAAAAATTTTTTTCGTTCAGTGATTTTCTCTCACTTGAAAATTTGTCAGATGATAGTTTACATGCTATTTTGAATAAATAAAAACGTCAGCTGGCTCTATGTTGGTGGAAAGGTCGTCAGCTGATGCAGTGAAAGGTGGAGCATGGGAGCCAGACGTGAGCGCCGATCGCTTATTTAAATACGTCAGCTGACGGATTTTCCACCAACATAGAGCCAGCTGACGTTTTTATTTATTCAAAATAGCATTTAAACTATCATCTGACACATTTTCAAGTGAGAGGAAATGACATAACTACAGTTATTCGCAATAGCTTCATGCACGCGCCCTTATATATTATGTACCAATCAAAACAATATTCTCATTAATCAATCAATCAGCAATATTTAAATAGACGCACTTTGGACAGAAATCAATCCCGTTAAAATTTATACGCAAGGAAAATCTACCGAAGCACAAAACAAAAAAAAGAAACTTGTGAGCCATTCGAAAATAAACTTGAATTTTAATGTAAAAAAATGTCCAACGTAACTCCTTTTTGTGTTTTTTGCCAAAACAACAACTTCAAAGTTGAAAGTATTCTGCGAAGAAAGTTTGAACAAGTGCAGTGAAGTTTTAAATATTCGAAAATGTAATAGTAAGTAGTAGTATAATGTCATGGCCATATCTTAGAATTGATCATTTCATGATGTGGCCGGCCATTTCATGAAATGGTTGTATTTCATGATATGGCCAGCTAAAACTGACCATATCATTTAAACGTCAACGTTTAGTGATATGTCAATCCACGTTTAGCCATATCATTAATGTAGGGTTTCCATGATATCAAAGGTTTAATAAAAAAACAAATGAAGGAAGCATGTACCATGCAAGCAAAAGCAAGCCAGCATGCAAGTGTTTCTGAGCTTGCTCCGCCAGAAGACTCGCTTTGTCGCCCCTTCGCTTCGCTCGCACACTCGACCAGCGCTGCGCTCAGGAGGTCGCCGACTCGCTTCGCTCGCCACCTCCCCCCACTCGCTACGTTTTGGCCTCGTGCACTCGTTCCACTCAGGACCTCCTTCGCGAGCTTCTGGCTCCACGCTTTTAAATAACACTCTAGGGTTAGGACAGGGTCTGACCACGTGCAGTCGGGGTACGCTGAGTCGGATTTACATAAAATGGATCAATTTTATTAATTATAAATCTTTCGAATGAATGCGTCGACCGCGTAAGTTTCGATGATTATTTGTTCTGTAGTTTGGCAGGTTAACCAGATAAGTAATCGAACAAATAAAATTCTATGAAAAGTTCACCCGCAATTACCATGAAGTCATATTTTGAAATCCAGTAGTAATCCATATAGTCCATTAATTTTCGTTGCGTGGTCACCCTACTTTACTTAATATTATTACCTTTTTTGTCAGAATAATTGTCCGCCGCCACGATGCATCACAAAAACAAAACGATATCAGCGCCTCTAACAGTGGATAATGTAACTAATTTTATGATATGATCACTAATGTTTGACCACATCATGAAGTAGCCGTGCGTTTAGCTGATCATATCGTCGAACGCTAATTTATTCATTGATCTGGCCAGGCCACATCATGATGTGGGCAGCGGGTATTGGCCATTTCATGAAATGGCCGGCCAAATCATGAAATATATGGCCATGACATTATACTACTACTTACTATTACATTTTCGAATATTTAAAACTTCACTGCACTTGTTCAAACTTTCTTCGCAGAATACTTTCAACTTTGAAGTTGTTTTTTTGGCAAAAAACACAAAAAGGAGTTGCGTTGGACATTTTTATACATTAAAATTCAAGTTTATTTTCGAATGGCTCACAAGTTTCTTTTTTTTGTTTTGTGCTTCGGTAGATTTTCCTTGCGTATAAATTTTAACGGGATTGATTTCTGTCCAAAGTGCGTCTATTTAAATATTGCTGATTGATTGATTAATGAGAATGTTATTTTGATTGGTACATAATATATAAGGGCGCGTGCATGAAGCTATTGCGAATAACTGTAGTTATGTCATTTCCTCTCACTTGAAAATGTGTCAGATGATAGTTTAAATGCTATTTTGAATAAATAAAAACGTCAGCTGGCTCTATGTTGGTGGAAAATCCGTCAGCTGACGTATTTAAATAAGCGATCGGCGCTCACGTCTGGCTCCCATGCTCCACCTTTCACTGCATCAGCTGACGACCTTTCCACCAACATAGAGCCAGCTGACGTTTTTATTTATTCAAAATAGCATGTAAACTATCATCTGACAAATTTTCAAGTGAGAGGAAATCACTGAACGAAAAAAATTTTTTTGCATGTTCATGTGACCAGCTGACGTATAATCCACCATGGTACGGCCAGCTGACTTTTTTTTATCTTCGAATAATTGCGTTAACTATCATTTAACAAATTTTCAGTCGGGAGGAAATGACTGAAAACTTTTTTTTTTTTTACGTGTTTGGTGGGCTGTCTTTGCCCAACCCACCCACGGAGCGGCAGCTGACGTTCACCATGCTGCATAATACAACTCTCTGAAGCATTCCACGAGTTATCGCTTGAGAGGAAATGACTGACAAAATATACCCTCTGGCTCACGGGCTATAAATTGTCGAGGCGCTTGTGCATGTACTGTGCCTATTCGAAATAAAAAACGTTGAATCTTGAATTAGTCACGATCGCGTGGCGTCACTATCTTATAAGCCAGTAACGCTTTATGCAAAAGTTAACCATTTCAGAGGTGCCAACTCCTCCCATTATAGGTATTTTGAAAAAATATTTCGAATATGGTTCACTTTTGCATAAGGCATTACTGGGGTAAGATAGAGGACATCATGCCCTACAACCCTGCCACGGGATCATGTCCAATAACTAGTAACCATGAATGGGTACCTACATTACATTTACAGTTGGTTTCTACAGGCAGCTAGATAACTACGGAAGAGGGGATAGCCATCAAACACCCGACCACTTAACACATTAAGTGCCTGGTGCCCTACAGGAGGGCACTTCACCATACCGGGTGCCCTCGTGGTGGGCTCATTTTAACAGGTTTTTCTTGGAAAATTCACTATCATGAAACAACCAAACACCTACTTTACGACGTAGTAGCGTATTTTTCACGGTTTTTAACTTAATGCCAGGAACCCTCCTCGAGGGTTAATTTTTAGCGCAAACGTAATGTCGAGGACTGCCCTGGAAGATCCACTAACAACATGTATGGCGGGATGGCGTATGAGCTCTATGAAAAGTGTGGTGGACTCGAATGTGTTAACTGAGACAGTTCCTGAGGTAGCTGCACGGTGCGAGAGGAGTGACAGTTGTCACAAGTTGACTTAACAATTAGCACTTCTGACACCCCTCCCACACCACGCAGCTACCTCAGGAACGGTCTCAGATAAGCGGTCAGGATAGAACAGCCATACTCAACCTGCGGCCCGCCGATCTATTGCGAGTAATCCAGCTATGGCTATTATAAAAGTGCAGATCGGGTCTACTCGCGTAAAAAGCTTTAAGACTCCTACCCGTGACCACTACTACGGGTGAGTCTACCCGTGACCACGGCCGGTGCAATTCGGCCGATACGTCAGGATAAAAGGTATTTTGTGCCTCTCAAAGTTTTTTACGCGAGTAGACCCGATCTATACTTTTATAATGTGTACAAATCGCGAGAGTTTAAAAACAATCAGTTATGGCTAAAAGGTATCATGTGAGCAACAGAATCCTGTGTATCAGTCGGTTTGTTGACGTCATCCTACTTTGCAGTGAATTCTAATACTGGATATAGACCGCGCCAACGGGTCATTCTCAGTTGCCCCGCCACCACTGGTGGCAAATGGGATTTTTGTATACATTTTAATATAAAAATCCCATTTGCCACCAGTGGTGGCGGGGCAACTGGGAATGACCCGCGCCAACGAATGTTGGGTAACTTTTACCATATTTGGTTTGCACTTTGTTCGCTAAACCGTTCACACCGGGCAAACGAACCTTTCCTTGGAAGTAGCATGGAGTAGCTTTTATCTTGATGGATGGTAGGACTGATAAATTAAACCACTATTTCTTGACAATTTCCATATGGAAGAGCGTGTTATATTATTTCTTATTAACAAAAAAAAATTCTTGGTATGTCCTTTCTTATTCATTTTATACATTAGTAAAATAAAATACCTTAAAATGCGAGGGTTCAATAAAAACAACACATACAACTACTGAATCTTTAATTATATCCAACAAGTATTCTTAAGCGAATCTTTTAAATCAATCGTAACTAAAACATAATCGCTAAAACTCGAACCTTTCTCATTTTGTATGTCAGATACAAAAATATTTATATCTTATATCAACAGAAAATCCACTCATACCATGTGATACACTAAACTTATTGAAATAAAACAACGCACTCATAATTTTCAGCGTCCATCGTCCGGGATACTCGACTAGTATCTTAGTATAAAATGTATTCACAAGCCAGTGGCGCCGGCTTTCAATATGAAGCCACGATGTACAGATCACTGTCTGGTTAGTAGTCTGCAACAAAATATTACATATTCTATATTAGTAATTTAGACTAACCAAGAGTGAACACAGACTGACTACATTTGGACTAAACGCAGCTGCACTTAAGCACCCAGTAAACGATCAAATAATTTGGCAAATTGTTTGAAGCGTCTATCAAACAGCTACGTGTACCAGTGGCGAAGGCTCCATACAACTCGATTCCTATCGGCTTCCCTTTCGAAACGAGTAGTTACTGGAAATCACGCATCACACTTGAGCAAGGTAAGCATTTTTTGGTCCGGCTTCCCTTTTAAGAAACTTCACCCTACGCCACTGACGTGTACGATGTATGAGAGTGAGTTTGTCGCGCATTTGTCATGGAAGCTTGAACGTGTGCGGTCGTATTTGATGAACCCGTAGAAAACAAAAGGTAAAATTTGACAAACACATTTGATCTATTACCAGATGCTTCAGAGGCGAGACTGTGTTGTTGCGTTTTAGCCTTCTACAATGTTATCGGGCTAAAGCATGCTAGGGCTGACCGAACATTAGTCACGCAGATGCTCGAGACACAGTTGATCGCCATTTGTTTTTAGCTGCCATACATCAAGTCTTGGATTCACTAAGGTACAAATTGAGCAACATGCCGCGGGACATCTACATGAATATCCCGTGGACAATATCGCGGAACAATACGCTCGCACACCATGTTAGTGTCGAGGAAATGACGCCCGTCGTACGATCTCGTTTCCTGACACTGCTGACATATTGAGCGGCATGTTGCTACACTAGTTAACATTTGAAGCGGGACTGACGCGCGGCATGTGCGCTCGCTCTCGAAGCGGCGGCTTCCAACATATCCCACTCACGTCGAAATGCCACTATGTTGCTCGGAACGTTGCTGGGCAATGTGCAACGTTGCTGGGCAATGTGCAACGTTGCAATGCCACATAAATGCTGCGCGTCATATTGGGGAATATTTTGTCCCCTGATGAATCCAGGGCTTCAAACGGCAGCTGCAGCTAGAAATAGCGTTCGAACTGTGTCTCGAGCAACTCAGCGGTTCATGTGCAGTCTGAATAAATGCAGTTTTGCAGTTGGCGTTCAAGCAAAATGAAGTCAGTGATCAGTCCATCTACACTCTTCAAACCGTGTAAATAGCATCCTAGACAAAGTTACTACTTACAATCATTATCGAAATGTGTGTATTGTAAGTATTAGACTTCACGATTGATTCTTTACTACGAAAGTTACTTTATATCAATCCCGATAACGTTTTCCAACGCAATAGTCCTAGCAACATTGAAGTCTCTCACTCGTTAGCAATCACATTGAGTAACTTGGTCTAGGAAGGCTAGTCTCTACGAATAAGTTTATGCCGCGGGCCCAAATAATCACCTATAATAAATTTACTTTTAAACAAAGCTCGTGGTTTTGAGATGAGGAACAGCACTTAGGCTGTACCTATTAATAAACAGCTCTCATTTGAGAGATCTTCCAACAGCAACGTAAAGTAAAATTCCATAGATATGACAACTTTTTTTTTATACTTCTCATAACATGTTAAAACTACAGGGGATCTTTCAAATTAGAGCTGTTTATTAATACGCACCCTAGTGTGCGAAACCGGGCTAGAGGACTTATTAACTGTGGCTTCATATCAATGTCGACTTTGTTTTTCTGTATTTTTTCCTATTTTATAGCCAGACAGAGCCCTTAGCAACAATTCATTAACTTTACATGCAAATATTGACAGTTTGCTTATCCAACTTACGCAGCCGGTTAACAAAAATTATTTGTCAAGTGAATACAGAAGTAAAAGTAACATTTCAATCTAAATCTACTTACAAATACTAATTTTAAGTATCACTCTTCCAAAGCTTGATAGTCTTGTCGTTTTCGAGCGCCGCGGACGCTATGATGTTCTCGGTGGGGTGGCATGCGGTGCATAGCACGGTGTCCGTGTGGCCAGACAACCGCTGCACGATCTCTTTTGATTGCAGGTTCCAGATGTACACCAGGTTGTCTTCTGAACCTGATACTATCCACTGTGGACAAGAGTGACGATAAAAATTAAAAAAAAAGAAATACATTATGTGAATAGCAGCGTTACCTACACCACCTATCTTTTTATCCTCATACAATCACAATTTCGTCAACCAAGAGTGGAGATTTGACTTTTAATACGACTCTGTTACTCTGAAAACATGACTACGCACTGCTCCATCGTCAGTGAAAGACAAATGCAAACTGAACAGAATGTTAGTGAGTGACCAAAACCGAAATTTAATTAACGCACAGCAGAATGGGAGATGTGCATCTGAATCTGAACTGAGGGATCAAATCTTAAATCCTTGCAAAACGAAACGAGCGCTCTCGCCTAACACGCCTGAATCTTAAGATTCAATTGCGCATGCGCGTAACACATTTTTATAGGTATTTGACGCATAGTTCGGGCACATGAGTAGATAAACGGAACAGAGACAAAGCTTCATACAACCGCGCGAATCGGTCGCACTACTACAAGCACGCGGGGCATGTGTGCGTGACCACTGGCCGCTTGTCGCGTACGCGGCGAGACTGAAAAAAACCGGTTTACACTGGTACAGCCAGTTGACAATCTCAGGGTTTGTGCGACGCACGTTGTTTGTTGCAAGTTTGAATATTTTATTGTAAAAACGTAGTATTTCATTATTGACAATGGTTGTTTATTGTACTATGTGTATGAATAATACCAGAAAAAATAAAAATATATCATACATTAACTATCCCAAAGAGTACAATAGGTAAGTAAATATTTGATTATTACTTTTTCAAGTAAGTACCTTTATTTTATTGTATGATCCTTTTTTTAATAAGAAAAGGTTACCACACGGTGTGTTTTTGCCTTTTTATATTATAAACGTATTAAATATTGTAAATATATGCCATGTGAGCGTTTCCCGTTAGATTATGTACTTAAAAAAACTATTTGTTAGATTCAGAACTTACCACACCATTAAAAGAAACAATAAATAATTAATAAAACAAAAATTATAAAAAGAAAATTATTAGAGTAAGTTTGTAAAGTATTCTATTGTGGAGGAACGAGGATAGATGCTGAGCTGAGGGAGAGATGATGTTGGTGCCAAGGTTGCGAAGGTTGCGAATGACGTCACCAGTGTGGAAACACTGTCTGTGAGATCACGTCGGGGTCACCAATGTGGAGGAACGAGATGTGGTGTTCCTCCACCCAAAGGGAGAATCCTCCAACCAGGCGGAGTCTTGTGCCTGGCGGGCTACTGCCCAACGATCAATGTTGGGCGGTTATATATTATAAAGGGTGGAAACGTTAAGTGTCAACAGGCGATTATTCCGTCAGTTTAGGAAATATTTCAGAACATACGGCTAATATCAAAACTAGGCCGCCTGGTAACTAAAATAACATAAATATTTTTGGAAAAATAACCGCCATATATCGAGAATTTTGATATTACCTATTTCCGTACATTTAGTATGACATTTTTGTTCATGAGAGGCAAGAAGCTTATAATTTTTTTGCATTTTATTTTCGAGCTTAATTGTTTACTGAATGACAGAATTAATAAAAACTTTAAAAAAAATGGATAATATTTCTTTCTTGTACCTATTGACAAAATCGGTAACATTTTTTATTTAAACTTTTAATCAATTGAATTGGCTGAAAACGAAAAAAAAATTTGTTACTAAAAAAAATTGCGGAGTAAAGCTATGAGTTCCAAATTAAAAAAAAAGTTGTTCTTATGGATTTTTTATTTAATTAATAAAAAGAAAACCTAATACCTATTCCTTCAAAGCGTAGACAGCGGAGTTCTGATATACAGCCACAAGTTTTTCATGACGGTATTTAGCGCCATTTAATAAGGAAAATTGTCGTTGAACTATTCGTATTTGTATTAGTTAAACAAACTGGTTTCAATACTATTATTATTTATTAAACATGAAAATAATAGGCTATCGCGTTACGTAGGCAGTCTGGAACTACAAAATCTGTCCATTTTCTGTTCGAAATCCTGGGTTAGATTTAGGTAATGCTCAGGAATTTGGTGACATGAAGATAGATAGATAGATAGATATACCTTATTGTACACTAAAAGAAACACTTTTGAAAGTAATATTAACCAATGTTAACAACAATCAGCTGACGACGGGGCTATTCTTTGATTTATCGAAAGCATTCGATCTAGTTTCTCATGAAATATTATTACAAAAATTAGAGGCTATCGGAATCAGAGGACTGCCACTTCAGTGGATATCGTCGTACCTAACTGATAGACAACAAAGTGTCACTGTCACTAAACTTAATGAAAATAGGGACATGATACCATATTCGTCGGATTATAAAAATACAAAACGCGGCGTGCCCCAGGGTAGCATATTGGGCCCTATCTTATTTCTACTTTACATAAATGATATAGTTGATGTAACCAATCATAAATGTTTCCTTTTTGCTGATGACATTTCCATAATTGTTACTACTGATAAAAAATATAAATCAATTACTGATCATGAAACGGATATAAATAATACAATAGACAATCTAATTAACTGGTTAAATAATAATAATTTATCTATTAATCTTAATAAATCTGTATACATACAATTTAATAAATCCTATAATAATAAATTTAATTTTAAAATGGATATACCAAAAATTACACAACTGACACAAACTAGGTTTTTAGGAGTGGTAATAGACGAACATTTAGACTGGAAAGCGCAGGTCGACAATGTATGCAATAAAATAAATAAAGGGGAACGCCCATAAAATGCTTGAAATGAACGGAAACTACTAATAGTCCTAAATTCTAATTAGAATTAAATATGCATAATGAATAATTCTCAAGTTTGTAAACGTAGGAGGAAAATATAACGATCTTTAAAATATTTCGCTTGATATCCGTCTAATTCATTCTTATTTTTTAATGGACAACTGTGTTTAATCTGACATGTGTAATCGACATTCAGCCAAACAAGAATTTTCAAATAATTTATCGAAGTATTTTATAGAATTATTGCACAGTTATCGTTCATTTAGAATAATTCGACCTAATTATAACGTTTATCTAATGAAAGTAATATTATATGCATGTCAATATTAATTAAAATAAAATTATTTTCAAATAAGAAAAAGTATCGTAGGCTGCATGGATAACATGTCCTTTGCCTTACTGACAGTTTGATATTGATTACTGCATTTCATTTTTCCGTTGAATTGTGGTTTTGAATTGATCGATTCACATTTTGCGTTTGCGACTTGAGTATAACTTAATAGGATATAATAACGACGACTTTGGCCATTTTTAAGGATTTTGATTTTACTTCTGCACACGTTACCCCTTTTCGAACTCGACTTAGATTGAACCCGCCTTGACGACGACTCGGCTTTTTGACGACGGACCTGGACCTGCTTTTTATACGACTCTGCTATTGTTTTGGACTCTTACACCGTGTACATTTAAAAATGGATGGAAACGTACACTGTGTTAATTGCTATCTCGATCTTACAGCGATGAGACGTAATGTCGTATCAGAGCAAAATGATGAAGTACGTCGTTTAATACAGGCATGGATAACACCATTAGCTGTAAGTATATTCATTCCATAGTTTTTGTGAATAATTATATTGAACTGAACGCACTGACATTGAACAATTAGTACATTGTTTTTTGTTCTTTCTCACAGGTTGAACCAGGTAGTGTTGTTTGTGATGCATGTCTTAGATTAGCGGTTCACACTATCACCGAGACACCTGGAACCAGCCGGCCAGGTAGACAAGTAGGCCACCAACATGTGTGCGTTTGCTGTGGACAGTCTGTTCTACGACAACGATCACATGTTGTAAGAAATAGCAGTGATCGTGAGAGGCACATAATGAATGTAGTAGCACACAGAATCCAACCACGCCAGGTAAGTTCATTCCTCTGCCCTAATTCTGTGTAATTCCCTCTTATCCCGTGCAAATAACGTCACTATCATGTCTTTTAAAAACTTATCACAGAGTACTTTTTTATGCATAGGTTTTCGTTCATCGAGCTTGAAGTAAAACAAAACCAACTTTTACTTTTCATTTTGCTTGCAGCTACGTTCTTCGGATTTGATCTGCCACCCATGTTGGCAACGATGCAGCCGGGCTACCTCACCCCCTACTACTCCTTCACCAAGCCCGAGTCCGGTACCCAGTCAGGCAGGTAGTTTGAATATACCTCTACATGAAGAACCTCCTCAAATAAGATCCAGCGTACTGTTACCTAATTACGGAAGAGCAGTTGATACTCAAAGTCATTGTTTCTATCCAGGATGTAATATGATTGATAGACATGTGGTACCACTTTCATTAAGGGTGTGGCTCTTCAAGGACTACAAGTTTTATATACCAAAGAATTCAAAAATATGTAGTCATCATTTGAATAGTGACTTTTGGCATGAACTCCCTGCTTTGGAAGATATGAATCATGAATTCACTGTGGACCACATTGAAGACTTTGCATCATTTGTGAATTATGAATGTCGTGCTTTGGACTTCGAAAATATACACTTAATGGAAGAACATATGGTGTGGTACTTTTTAGGAATGAGTAGAAATAGTTTTGGTACTCTAATGGGAGAGGTGCCCCGATTGGCGCAAATGCATAGAGGTTCTACTGCCCTTGGAGCTTACCTGATGAAATTGAGAACTGGAGATTCTGATGAAAGATTATCATCTCTTCTACAAATACCGAGAAGTACTCTGGAACGTCTAATGGCTAAAGCAAGGGAAAAACTGCATCAAGATTTTGTTCCTATGAACCTTGGAATTGGACATATAACAAGAGAACAAATAGCAGCAAGAAACCTTGTTCTACCAAATGGGCTGTTTGGCGAAGTCGACGGAATAAGGAAGCCTGTCGTAATTATTGATGGAACATATATCTATGTACAAAAAAGCTCCAACTATTTGTACCAAAAAGAGACATATTCTCTTCACAAATATCGAAACCTTGTGAAGCCATTTTTGCTTGTTTGCTCCGATGGCTATATAATCGATGTGTTAGGCCCTTATCCAGCAACAACTTCCGATGCTCAGATAATGATTAGTGAATTTGATGAACCCAGTAAGCCATTGAGACAATATTTTCAGGATGGTGACGTATTCATTCTTGATAGAGGGTTCAGGGATTCCATTCCACTTTTGCAATCTTGCAATTATAGTGTTCACATGCCATCAACACTGCAAGTAAATGAAATTCAATTATCCACTCTGGAAGCTAATAAAAGCCGAAGAGTTACTATTTGCCGCTGGGTTGTGGAAGCCGTAAATGGAATATTCAAGCAGCAATTCAAATTATTTCGCCAAGATTTTTTTAATAGAGCTTCGAGACATTTAATGGTAGATTTCTCTATAGCAGCAGCATTAATTAATAGGTTTTATACTAGAATAGTTGACAGGCCAGATGCTGTTGATATTTTGCAAATAATACATCAGAATATGTATACAGAAAATATACTAGCTGATTATGTGATCACAAATAATTTGAATCGTCGCAGAGCGCAATTCCAAAGCATTAATATAAATCCTAACAATGTTGCTGATTTCCCACAACTGACATACAGCGAAATGGTTTTGTTGGCATGTGGTACGTACCAAATAAAACAGGCTCGCTCATACTATGGCGAGCACACACGAGCGAATGGTATTTATAAGATTGAAATATGTAGGGAACTGGATAACGAATTAGTTGAGCATTTATCTCTTCCGGGTAATTGCTTTTTACTTCGAGGAAAAATACAAAGCAGACATATTTCTCAAAAAATATATTTTGTTTATATAATAATTAACAATTCCTTATCAGGGATAAGGGCTTTACAGCATCGCTATTGTAACTGCCTCGTGGGACGGCGAACAGTTGGTACCTGTGCCCATACTATGTCAATAATATGGTACTTAGCATGGGCCCGGTACCAACCCAATATCAATCCTCCTGCACAGTTTCTTGATGATGTGTTAGTGGTTTTTAATGATGATTAAAACATTTAAATGCAGTTTTGTTTATTAATTATTGCGTAATAATCTTAAACCTTGACTTAACCTATATTTTAGAAAAAGATGTTTGGAACAAGTTTTGCCGAGTTTTTTTGTAATTATTGAAAATGATATGGGTTCCCTACGACTTATAGTGCAATTTGGCGTATATTTCATTGTTGTTTATTTCAGGCATTTTTATGTGTGGCATCTGGGCATTTCCCTTTGTATACGCCCTTAGACAGATTAAGAATGTAACGAGTATAAAAACGGCTGTGATGTCATACCGTGCATATGTTGAGTCCTCGCTACGGTATGGACTAATTATGTGGGGAAATAGTACTGACAACAATAGAGCATTTATCGCCCAAAAAAAATGTATACGCGCCATATACGGGATTCCGTCTGATGAATCATGTCAACCAATATTTAAAAGGCTTGGTTTGTTACCGTTACCTTCATTATATTTATATGAAGCGTGTATGTTTGTACGGAAACATAAACAACTGTTTAAAACAGCAGAAGAAATAAGTTCTCGCAATCGGCGTGACCAATACAGACTTGTACTAGATGAGTTCCCTAGGTTAACTAAATATAATAAAAGTTGTGTGGCTATGTGTGTACGTATATTTAATAAATTACCTAATACTTTAAAAATCCTAAATTGTAGGCTGTTTAAAATTAAATTATACGAATGGCTGAATGAAAATAATTTCTATAGCATTAAGGATTTTTTTGAACATAACTTGTAATGTTTAAAAGTTTGCATGCTTTAATTTTAAGCAAAACATGTTTGGTCACAAATTGTAATGTAACACCTTCATATACCATGTTTTACGCAAATAAATATATTATTATTATTATTAAAACAGAAGGAATACAGGTAATCAAGAACAGTGCAAATGCTGCACAAACAGTGCAAATGTGAAGCTTTATTACAAAGATGACTAAGATAGACCGAAGTCGAATAAGGCTAAATCCGCCGCCATATCAACAGTAAAGAAGAGAGAGAATAAGTAGGTATGACTGGTATGATCAGTTGAAAGAAATTCTCATACTAAATATATGGAGGGAGCGAAAGACAAAATTTTCAATATCTGGCTTTTCTTTTTCCTGAAGTTATTATATTATTTTACTCTCCATGTAGCCTAGTTTTGATAATAGCCTTAACTTTTTAAATATCTCTTAAATTGACGAAAAAATCGTCTGTTGACACTTAACGATTCCGCCCTGTATATACTATCTGCCTGTCAAATGTTGATATCGCGATGCAGGATAATTCGCATGTGGCGTGATAGATGTCGCCACACTATCATACTGAATAATAAAACTATTCAAATGTTTAGTTTAATTTGTTTTGAACTATTGTGACAACCCTACCAAAATATGTAACAGTTTTGCACGTTCTTAAGAAGCTTTGTCTCTGTTCCGTTTATCTACTCATGTGGTTCGGGAGTGAGGTTTCTGTACTTTCTGTACCTATGTAGTACTATTATTTTATTTTGTACCTTTTTCGGCGTTAAAATTGTAGCAATGTATTTTTAACAGTTTATTATTGCGTGTATTTTTCTCACCTTTGCATAGAAACACGCACAGCGCGGCGGTCTCACACGCGCAACGTGGAAATCATGCGTAGCATAACTGATTACTTATGTAAGATAATTTCATCTTACTTTTGCTAATATAAATTATTGTTTTTAGAAAGCGATTAGAAAATGGTTCAGGTATTAAACCGATGCGTAACAGACCGCTAGTAATAAAATCATGGGAATTGGACCATAACCTTGACACATTTGCAATCTCTTATCAACTAGCTATAGATCAAAGATAAAACCTATGGTAAATCTGTGAGAGCACTGTTCTGATAACTGATAAGCTATACAATTACTGTTGTAATATCAGTTTGTATGACAAACTAGAAAAAAACATCTACCACAATTTGTATATGAAAACTGAAGAGTAATAACATAAATACCGTAGTTATTGTTGTCGTTGGCTAGGAATCCGGACGTAAAGAACTGTGTTAAAGCCTATGCACATGACATATTGTCGACGCGCGTTATCGACAAAAAAACATGATTCAAGTTTTTTGTAGGTATGGAGTTTGACATTAACGAGCGTCGACGGCGCGTAAAAAACACGTCGTGTGCGTAGGCCCTTAACTGTAGCTCAAATTGTCAGAACAGTGGTGTGGGTACACATCGTGTGTGGGACGAATTTGCGCAAATATCTACGTCACGCAAACTCGAACAACTCTAAACTTGCGAAAAGGATTCGTAACGAGTTGCAAGGAAACTTGAACCGTCTGTGGGCACTACTGCGTCACGCAGACTTGTGCAAGCCTACTTGCACAAGGAAATCGTTAAGTGTGTGGCTACCATTAGTTTAACTTTCCCAAGTGACTACAGTAGGCCTAACACGAATATTTTGACGTATAGTAACGTTAATGTGAGTGAATTTTAAATCGAAAATACAACTATTCTATAGCATCTTAATTTACATTTATGCGACAGCCACAATTTGTATCATACGTAGATATGAATAAAGTTTTCAATTTGATTAAATATTATGTGCGAAACGAGTATTTCCAATTCAAAATTCATTCGCGTTAACGTTACGTTTACGTTACCATACGTCACAACATTCGTGCTAGGTCTACAGAGACTCGCTTAAGCTTCTCGATTATCTCAATAATTGCAAGATATAAAGTATTGTTTTAGCATTCAATTCATGATGAATCATGAGTGTAATCTGTGTAATCCTATTCATGTATAAATTAACATACCTTTCCACCAGTAACACTGAAGTTGGCGAAGATACAATATTTCTCGTTCTTATGTCCCGTGTACGTCTTGAGGCACTTGCCCCTACTGTAGTCCCAGAGTTTGAGCGTGTTGTCGAGCGTCGCAGCCAGGATATATTTGCCGTTTGGAGAGAACTTCACGAACGATACAGGCGGATTATCGTCATCTATTAACGTCTTTAGACATTGACCTGACGCTGTGTCCCAGATTCGACTGAAAGAAAAGTTTTATTAATACTATTCAGACTTTCTTGCTTTTTTATGTAACCAAGTGAACAAGCCGACAGCCCACCTGATGGAAAGTGGTTACCGCCGCCAATACACACTAATAACACTGAGAAAATTGCCTTTAATTTCACCGGCACCTATTGTAAACCGAAACAAAGCAATGCTGCTTGGCGGCAGAAATAGGTATGGTGGTAGTACTTCCCCAGACCTTCCACTTTCACAAGGAGTTCTACTACTACAATAACGGAGCTTTCAAATTAGACGGTGGTTTTCGGACTGTAGCCGTGACGCAGCGGTGCGGCTGTCGAGCTGCAAACGGGCGGTTGTGTTTTTTCATACAGTTGACGCGGCCTGAGAGCAATACGTTGTCCATACCGCGCAGGCATGGCAGCATGTCGGGCATCACACTGCTCTCTCGTCGCGTCAACTGTATGTTAAAAACACAACCGCCCGTTTGCAGCTTGGCTGCAGCTCGACGGCAACCGTCCAATTTTAAAGCGGCCTAACTCCGTACTTGAGTTTCTAACAAAATCCGTGAAAAATGCTTTAATATTCATATATTCTGGTTACATAAAATTGCGATACCAATCGTCAGCAGTATAGTTTCAAAGAGCTGTTTCCGTCAGTCGATCGCATCATCAGCGATGGAGTATACAAGCTTATGTAGTAAAATGAGGACTCACCATAATCCATCATAACTCGACGATACAATAAGGCTACCATCTCTGTTGAAGTGTACGGCCGATACTGGATCTGAGTGTGCTGGTAATGTCTTCAAACATTTACCTGGAAACAACATTATTTATGAATTAATTATGTTCTATATTGCTAGCCTAGTAATAAATGCTGCCTGACTAGAAAGCGAAAACGCAGTCTCACACAGTTTTCCACGTCTCGCACCACGACACGACAATGTAGTTACGACTCTCATATATTTTTTTGAACCATCTACTACGACACTAGTAGCGTCGTGTTGTAGAAGCGAGCCAGAAGTTGCCGAGGGAAATTAACTTCAGCTAATTTCAGAAGCAAAGAATTTTACAGGAGTTTTAAAGACCAGTCGTTTTAGACTTGACCTTTTTAGAATAAACCTTTTTGAAAATCTTAGATGGAGCAGATAATAAAAAAACTTAGGTTTAGCTGTACCTAATTGATAAAAATAACGAACAAGTTTCCCTATGACATTGAGACATACCGATTTAACCAGGATGTATATTGTACATATAAATAGTGCAGTAACCTACTTGTACAGAAATTGCAAGCGTGACATTTACGATTGTTTCTAGTTCCACGTGGCTATTATTAGAATTAATTATCGTTCGTATGAAAGAAAATATTTCGAAAGTCGAGTAGTAAACGGTGAAAATGTTTTCACAGTATAGTTAGTGTTAATAGGCTTCGCAAACGCGTTGTGCAACGAAGTACTTTCGGATTAGGTTTATGAAGTACCGTGCGATCGTGACGATATGTCACGCTCACGTTTTAGGTACATCGTTTAAGAAAACAGAGTTATATTGTTGTAATATAGGTATCGGTCTGTTTATCGTAGACTAACCTCCGGTTTCTGATTTGAGAATTCGGGATAAGCAATACTTAAGTAGTGTTTGAGTACGGAGTTGTCAAAAAAATGCTTTAAAATCCGTCATTTTTTTGACAACTCCGTACTCAAATGTTACTTAAGTACTACTTATCCTAGAATTCTCAATTCAGAAACCGGAGGTAAAAGTGTTATACTGGTTACTCCACTTGAAGGATATTACAGGCCATGAATAACTGAATAATTTCAAAGTAATTATTATAATAATATTTTGGAAAAAAAAGTAAAATATTATCGAGTAACACGATTATCATTAATTTATTACCAAAGTAAAGTGTCATTAATTGCCTGTGAAATCGTATAAACAGAGTTATGAGTTTAACACTTTTAGCTTACAATACGGCCGACGTATCTCGGCGAGTCTGAAGTTAGCTGATTAGCTGCGCAGTAGACAATTTCGTTTCTAAAAAATTCACTGCGCAGTCAAACAACTAACTTCAGACTCGCCAAGCTACGTGGGCCGTATTGTACGTTATTGAAGACAACATGGTCGTTGACCGCGTCGCTACTCTCTCGTTCAAGTGTCAGTTTTGATGATCACGAGATAATACCAACTGGTTAGATTTTAGTACTATTTTTTTTGTATTTTTTTATAGAATTTCCACACATGTGAAACTAAATTGTGCATAATATATCTACCATACGTCGACCGGAAAAAGAAATAAGCAAACGGTTGCATTAATAAAGGTGGGAACTTATAAAATTTACTCGATTATAGACAAAAAATACATTGTATAACATTAACCTTTTCGCTGCCACGAACATTACACATGTCAACGTTTGAAATGCCGTTAGTATCATTAACGACCAAATATGCGCGGTTGACAAAACTCAAATAACTTATTAGTCATTTCATAGAGAAATGGCTCATTAATGTACTAGTTAGTAGTTATACATTCAATTACAATGTAATGTAATCTTAAGATCATAATGTTAGAATGTTTACAGTTCTGTGAGAAGACTGAGTGATAGGAATTAATTTTGTTACTTAATTTAGTGTTAATTAATTATAATAAAAATAATTAAATTAATTACCTGTTCTTACATCCCATATCCGTACACTCTCATCAAAACTTCCCGATACAATAAGATTGCTTTGTGGATTAAAATTACAGCAAAACACATAGTTGCTATGTCCCTTTAGTGTCTTCAAACATTTGCCCGAACTCAGTTCCCATACCTGTAACATAAAATGGCTTGTAAAAATAGGTCATAAAATATGTGTTGTGTGTTGCTGGTCTATTTTGAGGTTTATGGCGCAATTCTCTATTGAGGCGGAAATGTCAAGTTTCATAGCTCGTTCAAACTGTCGAATACATCGTCACACTCCGCGCTAACTGTCGTATCTAGCAATAGGGTATTTGACTGAAAAAATCTAATTAGTCCGTCAGTTAGATTATCAAAAAATATTTGACCCGTATTTTTTCTTTTGTTACGTAAACCAAAATTGACGAAGATACGACGTTTTTAAAATTGGCAAAACGTCACAAGCAAGTACAATTTTTACTTGCTTCTGACGCCACAAACCAACACGAGTTTTGATGCGTTTTATCTTTCTAAATATTCATAGATTTAACAAAAGAAAAAATATGTGTCCATTATTTTTCAAAACTCTAACTGGCGGACTAATTAGATTTGCAATTTATTGATGCTGTCAACATGCCTATTGATAATTTTTCAGTAGTTGCGTTAACTGTGGCTTTGTTAATGAATTAATAACTTTTTTATATTGCTCTTGGCTTGGTTAGTAGTTACACTAAAGCCCTAAGATATCTATTTATTTATTTCTATTCATTTGAAGCAGATACGTCGCTCTGTGAGTTTTTTTTTGAAAAATTATCTATTCCTAGTTACGTCAGTTAGCGCGGAGGGTGACGACATGAGGTATAAGTATAAAGGTGCTAACAGATTAGCTTAGTTCACCCCGATAATTCAGCCCTCATCAAGCTGTCTCCCCCCCCCTATGTCCACGCCAGCAACGCCCTAAGCCGAGGTCCGAGTCCCACTAGGGGTCGCCCTTAGTGCTGTTGTTGCAGGTAGTCATGATGTTAGTGTAGTACAAGTAGTTAGCTTAGGTTAAGTATTTTACTTCCCCCCATTGGCTGGAGACCCTTCAGGTCTCGCCAATAACTGCCCGGTTACGTAGAAACCGTCCCCTAGGACGACCTACTGCAGTCCAATAGAAAAAAAAAAAAAAAAAAAAAAAGATTAGCTTAGTATTGTTGATCTAAGGAATCAATTGATATTTGGATGAATAAAATCTGACAGTAAAATAAAATTGTACAGTTTGTCATTGAGCAGTTTGGATGCTTGATCAATGATATGGATCATGTCTGTTAGCACCTTAAATGTGAGACAAATGCTGATGGGGAAACTATCTTGATTTGGTGTCATCTCAAACTGGTCAGACAAAATGGTACTGCTTGAAATGTATGCTACTAAGATAACTTTTGACACCAAATACAATGATTGCAATAAAGCATTATTAATTGGATAAATAATAAATTGCTATTGCAACACCAGATATTGGGGTCAAAGGATACTATGCAATATGCATAACATTCTTAGGCATATGTTACTTAATAGTTACTATGACATTGTTAAAATCAATGGACTAAAATTATTTCAGTATTGTGAATTATCATAGTTAATTTTTGTCCATGAGGATTGATAAGACAAGTTTCTGGCAGTTTTCCTAAATAGTACTAAAGAAAACTGTTTTTTTTATACCTGATAAAACTGGTTTTAAAAACCTAGTTTTTCTCAGATAAAGCCTCAATAGTCAAACTAAATAATAAAAACTTGTTTCTGGTTCCTTACCATTAAATGAAAACTAGTTATCAATCAAATGTTCTGCCATTTCAAAACATTTGATACAAAAAAAGTGATTAATTTATCAATATCATCAATAAAGCATATTCAAATATCAATAAGCCCTGGAAATTATCATTACAATATTTTCGACCTAAACACATACTGTTATCTATCAAGATATCAGCTGGTTCACTAACCTGAGAAGTATTTTATCTACTTTCTCATAACATTTTGACAAAGGTAACTTCATAGAAAGTTATGAGATTTTTTTTTGGTAGGAATTGGAGCAAGTAGCAATCAATCATGATAAGGTGTCTATACCCCTTTAGCCTATTTCACATCATTATTAGTGAAGTAAAATTCATATATTAATATCTTGTTTACATCCACATTGGGATCTAAGTTATACACAGTATGGAAGTTAATAACTGCTTAAGAGAGACTTAACTAACTAGCTGACAATGGTAGTGATAACAGTTCAAATAACTATGACTAAAAATATAGTGTTTAAATTACAGTAGCCTTGCGTTTTTCGCATAAACGTCGAGGTATTAAAGATCGCCTTTTCGTTTAAACGGTTTTCGTCGAGTGTCGCAACCGACAGCACGGAATCGCGTATGTGGAAAGGGCCTCACGCGATTACTAATTCCCCTCCCTCTTCGCCCGACACACCCCCGCAAAGATCATTCACCGCGACTGCGCGACCCCCATTAACGTGCGGCATTCGAATTTCGCGCGCTTTTACGGTCTATGGTTATGGGTACTTGGAATAAGGAAGTAACCTTCAGTATGAGTATATGAGGCCAGTATGATTCTATAACAGAATTTTTGGTTAATTATTTATTATTAAAGAACTCTGACATTTATAAATTATCTTCTTATCAGTTGAGCTACTGTTATAAAGTTAGGAGTTGTATAGTCTTATACTATCTTTAGCTACTGTAATAAAAAGATAGTTTACCTTTAAAGTCTTGTCATCACTGGCGCTGACTATCAACCTGCTGTCTGATGACCATGCCACATCACTGATTCCCATTTTGTGTCCTGATATTGTTTTCTCAAATTTGCCATCATAAGCACCCCACACCTTAATAAGTTTGTCAGCAGCTGTAAAATATAAAATTGGGTGTTATTTGATGTTTAGCTGTACTAATATGCATTTAGGATGACATCATCATGTAAAATTTGACTTTAATAGCCAAAAAGAAATCATCATGCTGGCAAAATGCTTTGTTGAAGTTTGCCTAGCAACAGCTGTTTAAAATTGTTAATGATGTATTTGAAGGTCAACAAACTCAATACAATTTTTGGTATTCAGATTTTTAGTAGTGCAGACCTAATAATACTAAGAAACTAAAACAAATTGTTTTAAGAGGACTCTTAATTAACATTAGGTAATAAATAATTAAGTAATGGGCCACATTCTTTTTTTTCTAATTATTTTAATATAAAAGAATTTAAACTATGCCTAGTACTTCCACATCCTGTCATTAACTATGCATGCTTTTTTTTATATGCATTCTTCAGTTAATAGTCCTGCTCATACAATTATTATTAACTTTAGCTATGGAGGGACCTTGTTTAGACCAAAAGCAATTTATTCTCATTTAAAGAGTCAAATGAAGTTGACCAAATGTGACTACAAAACATTACATCACTTTTAAAAAGAAACAAAAAACTATGATGTAAACTATTCTTACAATTTTACTTCCACATATTGGTTGCCAATATTCAAGGCCAACCTTTATACCAAACTGTTTCCTCAATACTGCTGAGTGTTCATTCTTATAAGTTTAAAATAAATATGATATTTTGCTAGCTGTAATAATAATCTTGTAAGTAGGTCATATGGCCCGTTGGTACTGTACTAATCTTTATTTAGATATTTTACTCATTTAAACAATAAAGAATATCCGCTTCTAATAGGAAGCAGTAATCACTAAACATTTACGATTAATATTTATGATGAATGACAAATTTAATTCAACTGAACTTGAATTGTGGTACAAAGTAGAACAGGCAACATGCATACTTAGCAACAAAGTACAAAGGGCTATGTACTCTGTTAATCTTTCACAATATAAAGTAATGATGACAACAGTAGCTGCAATTTTTAAACCTGAAGGTATTTGGTGTGTTTATAAAGACAAAAGCTTGACAAGACAAGATTTAGCTTATCAAAATGGACACTACGCATAACACTTATGGTTTAAAAATGAACTCATCTGATCTTTTTGAAATAAACTTGTCCACAAATAAAGATAATGGAAGCTGATAATTTGTATACAAAATTTAGTATTGGCCTCTTCTGGATATTATAAAAAATAAACAATCTAAACATAAGGGGTCATCAAACGTAAATAAATATGTGATAGATATGAACTAATAATCTATGCACAAAAGTAAAATACTCACAGGAGCTTGCCAGCCATTCTCCATTTGGACTGAATTTAACCGACGACACAGCTTTCGTGTGTCCCGCAAGTGTGAATTTGAGCGTGTAATTCGGCTTCTGGAAACCGACATTAAAATTAGCGCCAAATCGCACGTGCTCATACTAGTTGAAGTTACATAAACATGTGCCGCCCGCCAGACTGACGCAAACTAATGAAATGCAACGACAGGACGCTACTTACCGCCACTGAAGACTTGTTTGACTGAGGAGCTGATTGTGATAGCGAATTTGGGCCGGAAAGGTTGGTGGAGGGCCCACCGTGTGTTTGGTGTGCAGCAGGATGGCCTGGGCCGGGACCTAGCGGCACCATGTTTCAACTTTCGACGCACTACGCTTTACTTTGTTCGTCACCCAACACAGTCACTATTACACAATGAAAAACAATCTAAATTAAACTTTGGAAAAGGTAACACACGGAACTTGTCACTCACTCCAGTTTTAACATTTATTTCAACGTAGATTTTCAAAGAACATTCTAAATCCGGGCGTCCCAATGCGTGCATATTTCGCGAAGACGAACAGTGGTGCCAACCTAGTTTTAAATTATTCCCTCCCGCAGAACTCTAGCTGGCCAGCCTTTTGTCTTTGTTTAGTCAATTTTGTGGAATAAGTGTCAAACTTGACTAATTTTTGGTAATCATTTACACAAAATTAATTAATTTTTATTACTAAATATCGTTAAAAAGCACTATAGAAAAATAAAATTATAAAAAAAATTATTAAACAAAAGTTTTCTAGTATTGCTAAGTTTAAAACTCCAAACGTTTTTACAATGGCAAGAATGTTTGACCTCTTTGACATTCCCAAGGTTATATTTGACACTTTGAAATAAATTCGACGCCGACACTGACGAACTGAAGATTTTATTTATAAAAAACTTTATAAAACTAATATCAAAATGGCTTTAAATAAACTAAGTATTGATGCCCTTAACTTGGCTGGCAAGCGCGTGCTGATGAGGTAAGTTTTTCTTAAATACTTCACATTATTAGCGATACTAATGTATAGCCTAAATTAAAACTAATTGATTGATTCCAGAGTGGACTTCAACGTTCCCCTAAAAGACGGAGTAATAACCAACAACCAGCGTATTGTGGCGGCATTAGATTCTGTCAAATATGCCTTGGAAAAAGGTGCCAAGTCGGTCGTGCTTATGTCACATCTGGGCAGGCCTGATGGTCAGGCGAACCTCAAGTACACCTTGAAGCCGGTCGCCGAAGAGCTTAAGAAACTCCTCAACAAGTAAGAATTTCGCTTACATATTTTGCAAACTTCTGAAATCCTGATGCATATTACCAGCATTTTTCCTTGTTACAAATTATGATTTAAGTATTTAAGCGTAACAGATAACAGAGTTATGGTTATAAATATGATGATGACAAATTATGTTTAAGAAAACAAATACAGTCTAGTGACTGTTTATCTAGCGACTGTTTAGTCTAGTGACTGTTTAGTCTAGTGACTTTACAGTCTAGTGACTGTATAGATTTTCTTAAACACAATTTGCCATCATCATATTGATAACCCATATTTATCTACAGTTGTAAAAAAATCCCTCCCTTCTTTCTTATAAGTAAATAATACTCTCTCCCAAGCTCTTTGTATGAATGAATTTATTTAAACAATGTTACCAATCCACATAACTTGTTTCTTAAGTGCTCTTACAGATATGCGGCATATTGCCTTTAACATGAGTAACTGCAGCTGTTGCCACTTGTTTTTGCGGTAAACAAGCGGCAAAAGCTACAGTTAACCCTGTCATTGACAAAATGCAACTTGCCCTTACCAGTCCTGCTAGGTAAAAGCTACCACATACTCTCCTACAATTATGTCTCTGTATATTGTTTTCGGAATAGGTAGAGTATATTCACCTAAACTTCGAGGAAGGAAGTAACACAGAGTGGATAATACCTCAACTAAAATCCCGGAATAATTATAATGACGTTTTAATTCTGGGATTTAAAAATCACGAATTATTTATTGGACTTTATTTATAGTTACAAATTATTGGTTTGAAAAATCATGTAACATTTTTTAGAGTTCCATGCTATGTAACATGTAAAACAATGTACCTATGTAAAACAAAGCTCTTTAATTTAATACTTTTAGTTCAGGGATTTTAGAGGAGGTATTATCCACTCTATGTTACTTCCTTCCTCGAATTTTAGGTAAATATACTCTACCTATTCCAATCTCTGCTAATCACTTACTAAATCTCTTCTAGGCACTTGTAAATATTGTAGTTATCATGCTTACCTTTGCAGAGCTGTGACTTTCTGTAATATACTGTAATAATAATCTTGTAAGTAGGTCATATGGTCAGTTGGTACTGTACTAATCTTTGTTTAGATATTTTATTAATTTAAACAATAAAGAGTGTCTGTCTCTAATAGGAAGCAGTAATCACCAAATATTTACATTTAACATTCATGATGAATGACTAATTTGATTCAACTGCACTTGAATTGTGGTACAAAGTAGAACAGGCATCATGCATACTTAGCAACAAAGTACAAAGGGCTACTCTGTTAATCTTTCACAATATAAAGTAATTATGACAATAGTAGATGCAACTTTTAAACCTGTAGGTATTTGGTGCATTTAGACAAAAGCTTAACCCTGTCATTGACAATGTGCCACTTGCCTGTAAGAGCCCTTACCAGTCCTGCTAGGTAAAAGCTTCCACATACTCTCCTATATGTCTCTATTTATTACTCTCCCTGACTAATCACCACCAGAGATTGGAATAGGTAGATTATATTTACCTAAACTTCGAGGAAGGAAGTAACATAGAGTGGATAATACCTCCTCTAAAATCCCGGAATAATTATAATGACGTTTTAATCCAAAGTTTTGAATAAACCAGACAAAGTAATTTTATTTTACCTACTTTAAACAAAACACTTGAATTTGACTCAATTTTAGTACGAAACCCTAAAAAGTGTTATCTGATTTTTCAAAAAAATAATTTGTAACTATAAATAAAGTCCATTAAATAATTCGTGATTTTTAAATCCCGGCATTAAAACGTCATTATGTTTACTTCGGGATTTTAGAGAAGATATTATCCACTCCTTGTTACTTCCTTCCTCGAAGTTTAGGTAAATATACTCTACTTGTTCCAATCTCTGCTAATCACTTACTAAATCTCTTCTAGGCAGTTATAAAATATTGTAGTAATCTTGCTTACTTTTGCAGAGATGTGACTTTCCTCCCTGACTGCGTGGGCCCTGAAGTTGAAGCTGCCTGTGCTGACCCTGCACCAGGATCATTAATCTTGTTGGAGAATGTCCGGTTCCACATTGAGGAGGAAGGCAAGGGTATTGATGCCTCCGGTGCTAAGGCTAAGGCTGATCCTGAGAAGGTCAAAGAATTCAGAGCTAGCTTGAGGAAGCTTGGTGATATTTACATCAATGATGCTTTTGGTAAGTATTCAATGCTTTAAAAAACGAGTTATTTTTTATTCAGTAAGAATTATTATTCTGTTTTTAATTATTTTCTTAATATTTCTATTAAAAAATATAAGCCCTTTGGCATTGCGAATAAGGTCCAAGCTACCAATATGTATCAATACCTACACTATAATTATTTGTTCATGATTTGGCACAAAAGAGAGGGGGCTTATACCCACCAGTGGGTCATAATCATAACTGAAGAAGTAAAGTGAATAAAATAAAGTGCACCTATTTTTAATGCTAGAGTAATAATAATGCAACTTTTATCTTTTATAACGTAACATAAAATCGCACCTGTATTCCCCGAAAGGTTGGATAGAGGTGTGTAGTACATCGTTATTTCGCCATTATGGTTAAGTTCCATGTAATAGTGGGCAAGCCTATTGCCATCAACCGGACACAAATCCAGACTACAGGCTGCTACTGAAAAATTCCTCACGAAAAAAACCAATAACAGTTTGCCCAACCTTGTGATCTAACCGAGGACCTCACACTCAGCAGTTGTGCTTGCAACCAGTAGTTCAATGTTGCAGTTTTATCTTTCCTTTTTGTATTATTAAAAGTTTAGATTACTCATAATTATGCACAAGTTTATGTTTAATATTCTTTCAACAGGCACAGCCCACAGATCCCACAGCTCCATGATGGGTGAGGGCTTTGGACAAAGAGCCAGTGGCTTCTTATTAAAGAAGGAATTGACGTACTTTGCCAAGGCTCTACATGAGCCTGAAAGGTAAGTTCACTTCAGAATTCTACGTGAAGGTGATTGCTTTCATCTAGCCTGCAATATATTTAAACGAAAAAATAATACATTTTGCTTTATCATAAATGCAATACATACAGGATTTATAGGCAATTAATAAAATTACGTCATACAGATATTCATATTTTACATAGAAGAAGAAAAACTCTAAAAGAAATTACTTTGCCAACTAATCGCTTCCATCTTAATTGTCAATCAATCTTGTTCCATTTGTTTCCTCTATTCAGTAAGCCAATATTAAGTTTCATCTTGAAAAAAAACAATAAGTTTACATTATTTTCTTTTCTTTTACTGCAATCCAGCAGTCAATGTTCAAACATTGTATTTAGGTTGGATCTTCTCATGAAATTATACAATTATGTAATGGTCAGCATCAAATATATCGGGACAAACAGACTGTCCAAAATGATCTGAAGAACTAAGAAAATTAAACTATATCTCAATGAAACAAGGGTTGTTTCAGAATGAACACAGTACATGACAGCTATCATTCTGACAAGAATTTTATCCCACTGAGATAAAGTTTATTTTCTTTAGTTGTTTATGAACAATCTTTTCATCCTAACAGACTTGATTTTTGTATAACCATTTTAAATCTTCAAGCGTGTCCTAATTATAGGCCATTCCTCGCCATCTTGGGAGGTGCTAAAGTAGCTGACAAAATTCAGCTGATTGAGAACTTGTTGGACAAAGTAAATGAGATGATCATTGGTGGAGGCATGGCCTACACTTTCCTCAAGGAAGCTTACGGTATGGGTGTAAGTATATTATGTTATTATCATTATAATTATGAAAGCTTGTATTTTAATTTTTAAGCATCATACAGACAGTAAAAGTAGCCATAAGCTGTGATAGGCTAGCGGTTGAACTTGCCTTCCATGCGGGAGGTTCTAGTTTTGAGCTCGACCTACATCTCTGACTTTTCGAATAAATAGCGGATCAAAATTCTATTATTACATTCGTTAATGGTGAAGGAAAATATTGTGAGGAAACCTGCACACCTGAGAGGGCTCCAAAAAGTTCTTGACGGTGTGTATAATATAGTCTGCCAACACACACCAGACTATAGGTCTAGCGCTTAACTGAGGCAGTGCCTGGGGTATGGGAGCGGCACGGGAGGGGTGACATATGACGACGTGTTCGAACTATCTCGTTAAACACGTGATAAATATAATGAAGATATCTCTTACGATATTTACGTGTGTATACTTAAGTTAAATTAATTAATATAATTGCGCGTGACTATGTAAACAAAAAAATAAGTTAAAATGATGATTGTGACACTCAGAAGGGAAAAGGGCAAAAATCAAACAGGAAAACACTTTTACAAGTAGTTTATTACGGCTAGATATCACAAATTCGCAATAATCAAAATCAATTACTTACGTGGTTGCTCGCTTAACGATGGATGCTCGACTGACTGATATTTTCCCGTGACGTCTCATTGACGTCTCTCGGATCTCCATCAGATATCGATAAATGACTCGAAAGTTTGAATGTCTAATAATCGATATAGTTATTATGAATATGTTTTTAAATTAGGTAGTGATGTGTATTGTAGTATTTTAATATAACAGTTAGTGATGTGCGTTACATGATATTATTTTATTTAATCTGTATCTCTGTTCACGGCTCACCTTCCGTGCGGAAGATGTCCGGTCTTTTGGAAGGCATACACGGGGACACAGGTCCAACGCGCAGAGGCCCCTTTGAGAACTTTAATCTAAAATGGGGTGGGGCACCAACCGGGGACTATCCACGGCTGCTCTATTGAAGTACAGTCATGGACCATCCCAAGTGGGTGCAAAACTATTATAAACTATGGTAAAAAAATATCTGGTCTATGGGAGGGGGTGTTTAGTGGATAGGTTAACCTCTATTGCCGGAAGAAAACGGCGTCTGCCTTTCAAGTTTAAATTTGAAATGCGTTGGCAGACGGTGACTCGCCAGCTCACTAGCTGGGCCCCCTGAAAGCCGCCAGTACATAGGCGAAGGGGGCAACAAACGTGTGAGCGGTGTTTCAGTTGAAAATATTAATAATTTTATTTAATAATTATTAATATTTTCAACTGAAACAACAAATAAATCCCGAAATCCCTAATTTAATTAATCAGATTCCTTATCGCTGTCTGTACCGTCACTGTATGAATGGCTCGAATCACTTTCATTATCTGGTAGTAGTAAAAATATCGTAAGAGATATCTTCATTATATTTATCACGTGTATAGCGAGATAGTTCGGACACGTCATTTCACGTCATATGTCACCCCTCCCGTGCCGCTCCCACACCTCAGGCGCTGCCTCAGTTAAGCACTAGACCTATAGCATGGTAGATGGCCTAAAACCCTTCTCATTCTGAGAAGTGGCTCATGCCCAGCCGTGGGACAGTAATGAGCTAATGGCTAATCAGTATTTTCTATCCATCAACATTTTGCGTCGGGGGTTACAAAGCACTCTTTATACGAATATAAATTTTGATTTTAGATTGGCAACTCCTTGTACGATGGCGAGGGCGCAAAAATTATAAAAAAACTGTTGGAAAAAGCCGCCAAGAACAATGTAAAAATACACCTCCCAGTGGACTTTATTACAGCTGATAAGTTTGATGAAAATGCACAGGTATGTAATCAAATCAAAAATGTTTATTCTATTAACACCGAAATTGGAAATGAATGTAGCATTTCGTGTCTTGCAAAAATAGTCTTTAATAATATGGGTAACATTCGATATTTTTTGTTTCCCAGTTTCGATCACAATTTCTGCTATACAAACTTATATAGATTATGTTTTAATTTTTATTAGGTTGGTACTGCTGATGTAGAAAGTGGTGTTCCTGAGGGTTGGATGGGTCTTGATGTTGGACCTAAATCTAGGGAACTATTTGCTGAACCCATTGCGAGAGCTAAAGTTATTGTATGGAATGGGTATGTAATCACAATACCATCTTTCAAGATTGAAAATACAACATTAACTTTATTGGCAATGTAATAAGGTTTGTTTTTGTTTAACAGACCTGCTGGTGTGTTCGAATTCGAGAAATTCGCTGGTGGCACCAGGGCTCTCATGGATGGTGTTGTTAAAGCCACTGCCAATGGAGCTATCACCATTATCGGCAAGTACACTTATAATTTTAGGTTTAATAGATAGTGTGGAGATCCACAAAATAAAAGATGCGCCCGTTTAGAAGTTGCCAAAATACCGGGCAATATCTAGAAGTGGCCCCTGATAACATCGGGCCCATTTAGCCCTGCTTGCAGACGATATTTTCATATTTTTATCTTGTTCCTTTATATCCGTCTCTGTACGCCATCTCTGATATTCTGTGATATACACATTGATTGAGTACCCGTATAGGAATACTTCGATTTTTTATTTATTCATCGATACTAATCGATAGGCTCGCCTTTGACCGCTATCGCGCGTGATGGTAACCGATGATGTGGTCGGCGGTGAAACACGCTTGCCTAGAAGTAACCTATTCACTCTTGACTAAAAGACCCCAAGGTTGTAGCTATCATGAAACGCAGACTCGACAGGAAATTCCACTCCTTAGCTGTGCGAACAATAAAAGTGTTCGCAAAACGCTTTGTACTTATGAGTGGGATGTCCACCACGTACCGATGGCGCATTGCCGTACATCTTGTAGTCCGATGATGGAAAGGGCCAGGCGGAATCAAATTGTGCAGTTCCATCGCACACTCCCCGAAGTGTAACCGATAAAAAAACCGACAGGCTGAATTCTACCTTGGTAAAAAAAATTGTATATTTCAATAGGTGGAGGTGACACAGCAACCTGCTGCGCCAAGTGGGGAACTGAGGACAAAGTCTCCCACGTGTCCACCGGAGGTGGCGCGTCCCTTGAGCTGCTCGAGGGTAAGTGAATTGTTATGATAGCATGAAAGATTTCCGTTCCAACTCCCATCATCTCGACCCTTTCTAGAAGGTGTTAATTAATACACTACAATCCATTCATGTAATAATTAAACCTAAAATCCCCACGACTCTGCCATGAGTGAAATGATACTCATGAAACAAAGTTAAGAACCACATCGAAAAAACCAACTTTCAAACAAAAAAACCGGATTGAAATCGGTTCATCCCTTGGGAGCTACGGTGCCACAAACAGACAGACGAAAGGGTTCAAACTTATAACACTCCTCATTTTTCGTCAGGGGTTAAAAATATAGGATGAAAGACGTCATATCGTCACCCTCCGCGCTAACTGTCGTAACTAGCAATTGATAATTTTTCAGAGAAATTCTCACAGAGTGACGTATCTGCTTCAAATGAAGAGAAATAAATAAATAGATACCTTAGGGCTTTAGGCCAACTACTAACCAAGCCAAAAGTAAGCCAAGAGCAATATAAAAAGTTATTAATTCATTAATAAAGCCACAGCTAACGCAACTACTGAAAAATTATCAATTGCTAGATACGACAGTTAGCGTGGAGGGTGACGATTTTTCCAGGCTTTAAGTATTATTTTTGCTAATGCACGCTAATAAAGAAATCTTACCATTATAGAATTTTATTTTGCGACTTTATTATTTTTGCTAATAACACAAAGTCCTTCTATAATCTTATTAGTCTTCAAGTTTCTATTGAAAACTAAAATTAAATATTTTATTTATTTATTATCCAACTTATTGGTGTTAGAACCAAGATTCTGGTCGTACTGCGGGACACAATAATCTAAACGCATATTACTGCATAGAAAAACACAGGCCTACTTCTTATTTAAATTACTTTTTAATTTTTACAAAGCTGTGTTCATTACGTTGCATATCCTCTAACATAATTACCGAAGAAAGAAGAATACAAACTAAACGTAATTATGTTTTGCTCTTTAATTTTATTACGTTGCGTAGAGTTGATTCAATTATCTTGTTGGTTGTTTTTTTTTATTATTGCAAAATGAATTAAAATTGTTTCCATGTATGATAAGTAGATTTATCAGTTTCCCTATTGTTTTTGTTGACTGTAAAGTAGAAATTTGCGTATATTTGTACTGTGTAGAATTGTAGTCAGATGGCATGACACACTATGATTAAAAAACAAATTGGGTTTCATAAAATGATGACAAGAAAATAGTTGACAATTGCCTTAATTCTTTTGAGCAATGACTATAACTTAATTGCTATACTTTTCTTGCAAAGAACAAGAAAGAAATGGAATACAAATTAGAGCTGTAAAATTAAATTGAACTTAAATTTCCAAACACATAGAGGACACCTCGGAACATGTCGTTTGCCTTGTCCACACCGGGCACAAGTCGCGATAAATTATGCCGCAACTTAAATTAGGGTACGGTCGCGGACTCGAAATGTTTATCAGATTTCAAATTCGATTCCTTATAGCACCGTGTGCAATAAGGTTTAAGATGTCATCATATCCACCTTATGAAAAAATAATATGCAAGCAATTATAGACCTTAGGGTGGTAAACCTTTCAAGTCCCCGACTGTACATATCGCGATACATGTTGCGCAACATGTTTTTGGGCACATTTGAGTTTATAAACAAAAAAAAATATGTGGTGGCACAAAATGGGTGCTTTTCGCGGCACTTGTATCGGGCAAATGGCAATCTCTGCGAAAAGCCGGAACATTGTTACGATACCTTATGAAACGACAAATATCCTATTTGTCGTACGGGCCCTATGTCGGTGTGGACGAGGAAATGAAGTAAAGATTCCAGTCTTCAAAAAATCCTCGTTTTCTTGTTTTGCCTTTTAGTGAAAAATAGCAAGATGTTAAGTTTAGTTGGTACTTAAAAGAATCAGGCCCAATATTTTTTCAACCATTGGTCCAATGTAGTTAGAGTAGACCGCATACATTCGTGCATCTCGATCTGCGATTTCAGTAGAGGTCGCCATACTCGGTTAAGACCGGAACGAACGAATGAACGATCGTTTGCGGTGAGCTCATATCCGGGGACCGGACCGAGAATTTGCTGGCGAGATTTCGAATGTATGCATTCAACATTTCAACTGTTGACTTAGTATAATTCATAGTAATAATACGTAAACTCTGTTTCACGTGGGATACGTGCTGTAATTTTCTATAGAACCTAGATAACTGTTAGGCGAATATCAAATATCCGAGAAGAACAAAATGCAAAACTGCGAGCTATTTAACGTTTATCGGTAATGTAAACGATTTCAAACTCATCCTACTTGAAACAGAGTATAGTTATGACAAACCTTAAAGCTGCTATAAAAATGTAGAATTGTGGATACCTAGTACTGTCAGCGTCATATATTAAGTAGCAGAAAATATGGCCAAATATTTAGAAACAGCCAAAGTGATCACTTATATTCATTCAACCAAAGTCGTCTTATTATTCAGACCATCCATCTTACACAAATATATCGCAACACGAACATCGTCAAATGTTGTTACATTTCATGCCTCAACTGTTTTAATTTAAATCTTATGTCGATAATCATAAAAGTCATATTAATAAGGGTATGAGAAGTCATTTATACGACGTTGTTCGTGTTACGATATATTTGCGTAAGATGGATGATCTATCTAAACAGTTAGACGAATTTGGTTGAGTGAATATTAGTGATCATTTTTGACGTTTTTAATTTATTATTTGGTCATCTTGACAGCTACTTATTATATGTAGCCGAGTGTACATTAAAGTAGATATATCTTCTAAATACTATAGTAACAGAAAATAATAACATAATTTTTAATTATATCTAATTTTATTTTTCAGGTAAAGTACTGCCAGGAGTTGCGGCTCTATCTGACGCATAAATTATAATGCAATTATTTAGAGCAAAGAGTATTTATACCAAATTTATACCTATTTGCTTCATAGTGAAATAAGAAATTATCCTATTTGATATTAGAGCAAGGAAATCAAGAAATTATGATTTATTGAAAAGTGATTGTGTATGTTTAGTACATTATTTTTAAGTTTTAGTCAGGAGAAATGTGTCATGTGAATCGAATAGTGTAATAATTTATTACCGCAAGAAATGAAATAAAATTTTGTTTATACCTATTACTCTTGTATTATTTGTGATCTTTGATAAGTGATGACGACTATGAATAAGGTTAGAGAAATGAATGAAGTCGATAGTTTGCTTTTAACTAAGGGAACATTCCATTTTGTTCTGGTTTCCTGGTTTTGCAGATTTAATCAATACGACCGGGCAAAGAAAGAATTTCTTGTTCTATCTATATGTATTCTATACATACAGAGTGTTAACGAATTCGTGTAATTCCATCAAACCGCGTAATCTAATAGTGACACTGATTGACTCAGCATAGGTATTTTTCAGAATAAACAAAAAAAAAACTAACCGTGGTATTCTGTATCTGAGTAATTTTAGCGTCCCAAGTTAACTGACTGCGTGGAGCGATATTGTGCTACTCGTGCCCGTCAACTGTGTCGCCGTGCCTTCATTCATTTATGCAGGGCATCTTATTTTTTTTATGAAAAAAAAAATTATCTGTGAAAAAAAAGTTTTTTATTTTTTAAATCCCGTGCGGGGTTAATCTATACCATTAATAGATTATGTGGTTTGAAGGAATTACATGAATTCGTTTACACCCTGTATAGTAAATCAGTAGACTTGGATGGATATACAAGTAGCGGTAGGCCAAAGAAAAGATGGTTGGATTGTGTGAAAGATGATATGGATAAGAAAGAAGTGAGTACTGAGATGTCGGCTGATTGAGGAGAATAGAAGAGGAATGCATGAAATGAAATCATATTTATTTCTGTAAATAAATCTGTTTCAGACACTTTTACAAGTCAATGTAATGTTTTTTTTTTTAAGACTATATGGCGCCGGCATCTCCTATCTGACTAGCTCTGAGAAGAAAAGCCGAAACAAACTCAGAGGTCAAGGTCTCTTTTAAAGTCCAGAAAACTATGCGAGTGTAACAATGTAGGGCAACGTCTGGAATGGCCTTTTGTGGAAAGAGCCATAGCAGGTTTGAGTTGACCTGCCCTAACTGAAGGCACGCATGCATCAGCCATCGTGTAGCTCAACCTTATTACCTATAGGGAGCTCAACGACCCAACGCACGACACTACCAATCAGCCGGACATTATGTTCCGACCCCACCTAGAGTGGGATAAAGGCTGGGAGACTATGAATAAATCTGTAGGCTTGACGTGGCTGGGGGTCTACTCCCTAAGCACGAAGTCCGTGGTTTCGGCCTTAGTTACGAGCATTTCCTACTCCCTATCACCTACGAACATATACAATTATTTCGGGGCCCGAACTAAGAATGAATGATAACACGATTTGATAGTTTTGCCTACTACCGATGTGTTTTTGCCCGTCCGAAAAGTTGAACTTGACACTTGTTTTGTTCACTCTTACTTTTCGGGCTCCTTTCGGACGGGCGACTAACTTCGTTGACGGACTTAGGAAGTAGGCCCCCTGTACATTGGAAATATTAAAAAAAAAAAATAGCGGGCTTGTTAAAGGATAACCAATAGAATCCATTACGATCATTTTAGATTTTTTTGTCTATTTGTCGGTTTTTCGATTTGTTTATGCGCGCATCACGTAAAAAGTACTGAATCCAGATAGTTGACTTTTGTAGAAAAATATTGTGCGTATCTCGGAGTAACATTTAGTTTTTTTTTTTTCATCGTAATCGGTTCGCTCAAACGAAAGATTAGAATTTAAAGTTATCAATCAAGAAGAAAATTGTTTATTTATTGCAACACAATGTTGGTTTCCGATTACCACGCGGACGGAGTCGCGGGCACAGCTTGTATAGCTAGCAGTGGTTAATACGTTTAAACGCACCTTTATCGGGTACGTGTAAGATCGAAAACTTCTTAGGGAGTACCTACATGCGTCTTTCATCAAAGGAAAGTTTCTCCCCAAAATATATACAAGGTCTCATACACATAGGGGAAGTACGTCCAAAATGACATGCTGTTTTGTTTTTTTATCATATTATATTTAATTAAGGCCGTTACAATCAGTCTTTGGAATTTATAATCATCTTTGGTTCTTTGCCTTTAAGCTTCTGGATTTATAATCGAAAAGGAACTATGTTTTTTTTTTATTGAGGTTTATCTGAACCTCTAACAAAAACCATTTTGTCCGTATACAGGGTGTTAACGAATTCGTGTAATTCCTTCAAAACACATGATCTATTAATGGTATAGATTAACCCCGCACGGGATTTAGATTGATTAAAAGTAAAAAAAAGTTTTTTTTTTCCCAATTTTTTTTTTATGTTATAGAAAATTTCGATGCCATGCATAAATGAATGAAGGCACGGCGACACAGCTGACGGGCACGACTAGCGCGATATCGTTCCATACAGTCAGTTAACTTGGGACGCTAAAATTACTCATATACAGAATACCATGGTTCATTTTTTGAAAACTTTTTTTGTTGATTCTGAAAATAACCTATACAGGGTCAAAAAGTGTCACCAGTAGGTCACGCAGTTTGAAAGAATTACACGAATTCGTTAACACCCTGTAGTATGGACATAATGACATTCCACATAAATTACGTAAAAGCTCACAAATACAGTTTGTGATCTTCTTAGGAATCAGCTTCTTCTTCTATCGTGTCGGCACGAGCTATACGAGAATACCTCATACTGTGGTGAAAAGATTAGCCAGTCAGCAAGGTTGGTAGCGGGGCTGACTGCCCAGGGTGCGCCGGACATACTTATGTATCGTCACTCGTGGAGGCTCTTTTCATGCACCCCAGGAATTTTTCCTTTTAATTAATTAGGAATCAGCTCATGATGCATGAGCCCAACAAGTACTCGTAACCCATCGTAACCAGCACTTCCGGGCTTAGAGAGTGAAAATATATCGTTGCAATAAATACAGCGGCAGTCCTCGTCGTCATTCTCAGAATCAACTGGAAAATCTTCTGCATCCTGAGCTATCACTTGTAATTAATGTTTTTTACCTGTCTACTCCTTATTCCCCGTGTTTTTTTAAAAATATTTTTGGCGTTTTTGTTTTCTATGGTATTGTCGTATGTCGTTTTGTCCAGAGTGCTGGTATGTCATTTTGTAGAAAGTATATTGAAACAATAATAATTTCATAGTTTCTATAAAAACCGGATATTCATAATAAAACAAACGTAAGTATAGGTATTAAAATGCAATGCATCAATTAAAATAACAGTATAGACGACACAAAGTAAAACTCCCCAAAATCAGCGAGAAATCCATGTAAATAATAATCTTTTATGCACTGCGAAAATGTCCTGACTCGTTGCACCGTTACGACTGAACCAATGTCGCTTGTTTGTCAACATGGTAGTCTTCACGTGTTACGATGTCAAACGGAGCCTCATAGCCTCCCCATTTCGAAAAAAGCCCGATATGTCATTTTGTTCGTGTATGTCATTTTGGACGTACTTCCCCTACACGTTTTAACGTGAGGTGGACTGAATAATAAATGTTACGTAACTCAATCATAAACCTATAAAGCGGATCTCGTGTGTTATACAAACATATTTCTATATGTAGGTACCTACTTGAGTGCGCATGTTTACGCTAAAATGTAAGGTAATTGATTTACCATCCGGTTATGTATCGGTAATTGAGTTTCTTGTAGGTTGTGGTCGCAAGCGTTGGAAGTCCTGGTTTCGATCTCCAGGTTCCGAGCCGGTTCGGAGCCAGGTTCAGGAGCCGATTTTTATTGGGTTTTTCTTATGGAACTTCTCAGTAGCAGCCCTGAGTCTGGATTGTGCCCAGTTGATGGCAATAGGCTCGCTCCATGAAACTTGAACATAACGGCGAAATGAGGGTGTACTATACACTCTACGGAATCCTTCGGGGAATCTATACCGAAAATTCAGCCAGTATCCCGCTAGCAACGCCCTAAGCCGAGGTCCGAGTCTCACTAGGGATCGCCCTTGTTACTAGTAGTCATGATATTATAATAATAGCCTTTAACAACTAAAAAATCTAGTTACATATAACGAGGGTAGTTCACTCATTGGGGGTACCTCGTCATCAGAGTCCAAGTTCGACTTGGTGTAGGCCGGAAATAATAGTCACAACACTGATTATAGTCCTCTATTTATTCACTCTCGATAACAAAATAATAAAATCTCAAATGATCAAACCGATAGAAACTGATTAAAGTACGGAAACGCGGTAAGTTCGGTGCAGGCTGGCAAAACGACCTCTCCCCCTCGTGTCTCACTCCAAACTGACTTCACTCAAATCAAATACATCCAATGTCAAAAAGAATGACAGCTGACAGCCGACAGCTGACAGCTTACGGACAACCGTCAAACAAGACATGCCACGCCCCGCACCGACCTCACCCAAGCACACTGCTTGACGTTTCCGACAATAGATGGCGTCCTACTACATTAACAATAATCAATAGTCATTCTAATAGTTGTGTTTCTGTGTTGATTCTGCGACACATATATTATTTATTTAATAAGAAAGTTTATTCTTCAGACATCGGTGTCAGAAGATTGTTTGCTTTCGCATAGGCCTCACCCATATTCTTCCACATTTCCCGATTATGGGTTTCCCTCTTCCGCATTGGCCCCGCTGTCGCCTTAAAGTCGTCGTCCCACCTTCGTATCGGGCGTCCTCTCTTCCTTTTGCTTTCTCTTGGGTACCATTCGGCCACAAAAGCCCATTTCTCCTTTTTGTCTCTGATTAGGTGGCCCGCCCACTTCCTTTTCAGCCACGATATTAGTGTAGTATAAGTTTTAGCTTAGGTTAAATATTTTACTTCCCCCCATTGGCTGAAGACTCTTCAGGTCTCGCCTGGTTACGTAGAAACGGTACGCAAGAAAGATCTACAAGCAGTCTAATAGAAAAATAAAACCTTCGGGGCATACAAGCATGATGTTATGATATGTTTATGTGTAGACTGACCCTTTATTACAAAATCTGCATAGGTATTTGCAATTTGAATATTCTCGCCCCATTAGTCTCGTCGTTAAAGACTTGCAGTGCCATAACTAGGGCAGTGTCAGCGGTGCGGCGCTTAGGGCGCAGACCCTGAAGGGGGAGCTGAAAACATGGTCATTCCTGCGTTACAGCATTTTAGAGGACGCAGTAATAGAAAGTCGTATAGGGCGCACAAACGGCTAGTTACGGCTACGATTTAGAACCTTTTCGAACTTTCGAAAAAGATAGCTTACCGAATCACTCGACAACTGACTAATCGAATAGTTCTGAATCAAGGAGCTGGTTAAATACAGCAAGCAGGCTACGAACCATAATTACTTTGATCGACGAAAATAAGAGTCAACAGGCTTGCCACTTTATAACAAGGGACGTAATTCAGCCATACGGTGCACTGCACCCGGTGTACACCTATCACCTACAGTTTCTATCTTGTAAAAAAAACGTATTCCTTTTAACCTGCACTAAGATTTCTCCATTGTCGAGAAGGCGTTTATAAACATAAATCTTATAAACACAAAGACCCGGAACAACTATCTGTAGGCCATACAAACTGTTTGTTTCGTGCAGGAATCATAGCGCAAGTGGCATTCGCCGAAAATCGAACTATGAAGTTTCGGCTGACCGATCGCTCGTTTTCCTACCACACAAGTGTTTCGGATCCGGCGATCGATTCGATTTTCAATTTGACATTTCGTCTTTCGTTCACGCTACTCCCAAACGTTAATTGAATTCTAGGAGTTCGTAATGCTTTAATCGTATAATGTCGTTGTTTGGTTTCGATCCGAAACTTCGACGTTTTTCAGAATAGGCCCCCAGGAACCAATTGTTCGGCCACTGGACCAATCGTACCTTCCGTATCTTTCAAACAAACATATTAAATACATTTAGTTAATAGTGTCACCGTTTCATTCATGGAAATTGACGTCATAAATTATCCGAAAGCATCGAACATATACCAAACGGTTACTTCAATATTGGTGAATGTCAATACGTGAGGTCCACATGCATATCCAATACATTAACGATATGTTTGACATCTGATAATATCTACTTCCCCACAATTTGACATAAGTGCCGCGAGAGAGCATCGGTTACGATTAGATGTAAGTCTAATACGTGGAATAGACACGTGTATATTTCAAGAATTTCAAGATACACGTGTATAAGTAAGAAGCAAACCAAATATAATAGAGCTTCCAAAGTAGAATTTGAATTAACTATAAAGCATAAAGATATGAAATTGCTTATGGATTTTAATGGCTAATAAAATCCTTTTAAAATTTGTATAAATTAAATATCTCCAATCTCATTGAAATATCTCATTAGATCCCTTTGATGACGCATTTGACTTTCAAACTATACTACATCTTTTCTCGTGCCGGCGCGTGGCGCGAGCTATATGAGAATAGCTCATGCCGTGGTGAAAAAATTAGCCAGTGACTTTTAATGATATTTCATCATTGTCGAACAGAACATCACCGTCCACTTCACTACATACACTGGACCGCAAAGAAAAAGGGTCGGTTAGAAAATCTTCAATATCTTCAAAAGTACCTGACCTAGCTTTATGAAATAAAGACTAAATTAAAGAATATTTAATGCCACATAAAATAATGTATGAAACCTTTTTAATTATTCTTGATAATTGTATAAAAAACTGAAAATGTAAAATAATGGTCGTTTCTGAATTTAGTACCAACGGAATTCAAATCAATTGTTCCGCGTTTGTTTTAGTTTTGCAATAAAAAAGTTATAAATATGATGTCTCTGCCTTATAAATTTTACTATTCTGATGTCATCATGTCGTTAATCCCTGAAGAATGTACCAGGATCCAGACAATGCTTGAAGATGGGCACAGTCAGCGAAATACAGCGAGAACCGTTGGTGTGACTCTTTCTACAGATCAGCGAGTACTCCAACGTTTCCATGAAACTGGATCCAATCTTCGAAGACCAGGAACAGGCCGAATAAAATGCACGACAGCGTGGGAGGATCGCTATATGGTGTCAACAATTTTAAGAAATCGCTTCCTTACTGCTGTTGAAGTAAAGAATCATCATTAACGAGCTGGAGGAAACAATCTGAGTATGGATACAGTAAGGCGGAGTCTGGCTGAAGCAAATTTAAAGCCATTAAGACCTGCAAATCGCCAAAAACTAGAAAGACAGCACAGAAACTCACGGTTGAGTTATGGTAGAGAACACGAGAATTGGACTCTGAATGACTGGTCAAGAGTTTGTTTTCAGACGAGTCTAGATTCTGTTTATACAAGCACGACGGGAGGAAAAGAGTGTACAGAAGACCGGGAGAACGTTATAATCAAGCCTGTATAGAAGAAAAAGTACCATATGGCGGAGGCTCTGTTCACGTGTGGGCTGGGATTTCTTCCGAAAGCCGCACAGAGCTAGTGGTGATGGAAAACGGAACTTTAATTGCAGAAAGATAATGTCACTGAAATTCTGAATGACCACGTTGGTCCATTTTTATTGGACATGGGCGAGAATGCCGTTTTTATGCAATACAATGCCCGCCCGCATACAGCTCAGATAGTGTTTGCCTATTTTCAAGAAGTCGGTATCACACACATGGAGTGGCCAGCACACAGCCCCGACTTAAACCCCATTGAGCATGCATGGGACGAACTGGGACAACGTGTACGTCAGCGGAATCCGCCGCCAATCACGCTACGTGAAATGAAAGAAGCTCTAATAGAGAAATGGCAGAATATTCCGCAGCATCGCCTCAAAAACCTAGTAGAAAGTATGCCCAATCGCTTATCAGCAGTATTGCGAGCTCGCGGAGGCAACACAAAGTACTAAAATGAGTGAAAACGGCACATCTGTAACCAATCTACATTTACGAAAATATTGGAAAAACTACGCATTTTTATTTATTTTACATTTACTAAAAATGAAAAGCTTGAATTCATTTATTTTTTATTTTCATTTAAGCACATTAAAATATTCTTTGATTTAGTCTTTATTTCATAGAGCTAGGTCAGATACTTTTGAAGATATTGCAGATTTTCTAACCGACCCTTTTTCTTTGCGGTCCAGTGTAGTATAAAACAAAGTCGCTTCCCGCTGTCTGTCTGTCCCTATGTATGCTTAGATCTTTAAAACTACGGAACAGATTTTGATGCGGTTTTTTTAATAGATAGAGTGATTCAAGAGGAAGGTTTATGTGTATAATACATGCACATTATAGTAGAGAAAAAGATGGAATACGCAATAAACGATATCCACGCGGGCGAAGCCGCTGGCGACCTCTAGTCTGGATATAACTTTTCCCTTAACCCTAACCAGTCAGTCTAATCATATTCTCAATGACAGCCCTTGCCCTTCGCTGACATCAAAGCACTGACTCATACCATCTCCGGTACATAGGCAGATATCTCCCACAAACAAAGCCCTACCAACGAAGCTCAGCGGGAGACCGGAGAACTCCCTGGGAACAGGAAACTCTTGAAACCCCTAGCAAATTTAATCAAAAGAAAACCTGCCAGTGCGTTGCGGACCATGAGTAAATTAGGGTTCTGTCTTCGTAATAATTGTTAGAATACAAAATACAGGGTATTAACGAATTCGTGTAATTCCTTAAAACCACATGATCTACTGGAATGGCCCCGCACGGGATTTAGATTGATTAAAAATAAAAATCTTTTTTTTTCATGCGGTAGCGGTAATTGGTCATATCTAAACCACATAATAAGGAATCAGTAAAAATAAAGATATTCTTTTTTTGCAAAAAATATTTTTTTATTTGAGTGAACATTTCGATGCCACGCATAAATTAATGAAAGCACGGCGACACGGCTGGCGGGTACGACTAACGCGATATCGCTCTTTGCAGTCAGATAACTCGAGGCTCTAAAATGACTCAGAAATAGAATACTAAGTTTTTTTTTGAATACTTATTTCAGTAGGATTTCAGAAATACCAATTTGGCGTAATCTATGTCACCAGTAGATCACGCGGTTTGAACGAACTACACGAATTCGTTAACACCCTGTATAAAACAACTGCAAGACATTGAAAAATCTGTATTTTCATTTCTGTAGTTGCTCAGAACGATTTAGTACCTACTTGATAATTGGGTACGAAGATATATCTCTAAAACTCATTGATTACAGTCTGCCGAAATTAAAACACCTCTGTTACAGTATAGGTTCGGAGGCGGATAAATTCAGATGTTTATGACGAAATAAAGCTGCCTGTGCCTAGTTACGGAACCCTCTAAAACAGATAATTGTATAAATAAGTAGAAAAGGCCTTCACGCTCCATCGAAAGACGAAAGAAAGGCGAAAAGATGTCGCAGAATAAATGTTTGTGACAGTTTCGAAAAGAGCCAGAACAAAGGGTTTACCGTAAAAATCTATTCCTACATTTATATAAAAATAACAAAGAGGGGCGTAGCTCCAATCAAATTAAGCGAAATTGCCTTAACCAAGCCCCATAGTGTTTTCAGGGCTATATAAATATCATGAAAAACACTCCTTATAGTCACAGACGGTAGGAAAAACGTAAGATGTATTTGTAAAGGCACGTCATTCCTTCCAGGCCATTACCCGACGCCATTAGCGCTGAAATTAATTCCCTATTCAAATATTAATTTGAGTTAATGCTACCTTTGATTCAAGTGCTCTTGCGCACTTTGTTTTACACTGTAAAATAGGGTGAAATTATACATAATGAGAATGATTCATTTTTAATTCTGTTTGAAAATGCTGTTACTATAAATTTTTCTCATAAGATGTGAATGCATTTCAGACTATAGTCAAGAATAAATTTAATAGCCAACCCTATTTCTCTCTGTAAATGTTAGACGACTAACCACAATATAATTAGTCCGATCGATTCCAATCAAAACTAATTTACATTTTCTTAACTGTCTTGCATTAGCTCTACTAATGCAATTGAACATTCGACCTTTTGATTACCCCAAACGATAAACTACGTTCAGCACAATCCATCTTTGTCTCGGATTTATTTTTCACCTTCGCTATTCGCTTTTACGTGTGAAAATGAGTCTCCGAACTACTATAGTGTACCCAAGTTACCCAGTCCCACCTAGGCTATAAACGACACGACCGAAAAACACCTTCGGGTCAAATTCATTGTTATTTTCAATGGTATATGTGACCTTATCTAAAAGGGTACAGGACACTTTAAATTGCAAATATCAAAGGCTTTGTATCGGTGGATACAACCAATCTGAACTTTATTGACATTTATTTGTCGTGTAAACAATTTGTTTTACTTTCATGAATGAGCCGCTGTCCTTTTAAATTTCTAAACAGTTCATTTCACACCTTATCTCGATGTACTAAGATTCCTTTTCAGGTGATTACTGTGTTATTACCGGACCTATTGCAGCTGTACATGTGGTTGCTATCGATCGATGCTTCGCGCAAGCGTCCCTATACATGTAAGGCGATACGACACACAGAAAATTGAAACAAAGCTAGTAATAAAATGGCATTAATACATTAATAATTGTCAAGGCAGACGTTGAAGAGGGAATTTTCAATTGGGACATGATTTTTATTAACAAAATACAGCTGTTTGTACGTTGCATACCAATTGGGTCTAACGCTTTCCAATACGTGAGCTCTGGTCCAATTGGCGAGGGTCCGCGCATGCCCAGTGGACGCTGAGGTGCTTTTTTAACAAAAAAATAATAATTTTACTTAGTGTCAGTGATGTAAAGGACATTCGACGCCGCCGGGCGACCCGGCTGGCGTGAAAAATGTAGTAGAAAAACAGTCTTACTGAAAGACAACATACGATTAGTTTAGTGAAGCGTTTCATGTCAATTGTTATAGTGTATATCGATTGTACGTAGAATTATCGTTGTTTTTAGGTAAATTTATTAACAGGTAAGTGACTGATGTGGTTTTTGGATCATATTTGTTTTTGTTTGGACTCATTATCTTCTTTACAATCTGCTACATTTATAATTTATATATCATGTGTCAATAATACATTTCTATTCATAAACTTTATTTTTATTTTATCTGAAACTGTCTTCTTTTGATAGCTTTGCCTTTTTATTTCGCAATTTTAATGATAGCTCATTATAATAATGACAATTTATCGATAGGACAAATTAGTGGTATCAAAACGTTATCCACTTTTCCGAATAGTCATATTCACTGCACTATTTCTTTCACGCATTTCTTTTACAAGTTTTCCTAAGAAACTAATCTTATAAATAGTGTACGAGAAGCTACAGGTCAATCGCGGTTACGTGTTTATTTATTTGGTCGTATCAATAATTAAAATCGTAGTTTGATTCTATACCTTCATTATTAATGGCTTTGTGTAACTCCAGAAGGGAATTTGTGAATAAATTATGAACATAGAAGGTTTAAATATTTAAGTTTGTAATGAAATAAATATTCGAAATTATTTTTACGCATTCTACCACGGAATAATTATTATTCCTATTTCATACTTAGTTAAGTAGTGAAACAGTATCGATAAAATCGAATGTATTTCCTTGTAGAGCAGATTAAAATGATCATGAAAATAAGGCCATTCAGATAGTACCTATCTCTAAGTACTCCTAGGTCACCCACCTATAGACCTAAGTACATAGCATACATGTTCGTTATGCAAGCGAAATTGCATGTATAGCTGGTGTAGGTCTCTCTATTCGGTCAATATTGAACATATCGGTGTTTCGGCACAGATGCACTATAAAATATAGTAATGCTTTCTCTGATTTGAATGCTGAACTCAAGTATACAGATGAAATAAAACAAGGTGAAATAAACGGACGCTATCTGAAAGGCAAGTACTTTAAATAATCAAGGTAGGTAAGTTATTTTACTCAAAGGAAGATATCTCTTATTTTTAAAAGCAAGCAAAACTGCGTTTCTTTATACTTTTTTTTTTATTTGCGTGCATTTTTCTGGCATCGAACTACAAAAAAGCAACAACCTGTATTTAATAGCATCTATCAATAGGGTCAATAATAAGAATAAAATCTCTCTAATACCTAAACATTGTCTTAAAGAAAGTTCATGAAATAAGCCTTAATCTATACATATAATAAATCTGTAGACATGGCGTGTCTGTACATAGCAAATATTTTGAAAAAACCTGGTTGGGATGTTAAACTATAACCAATAGAACCCATTTTTAACATTTTTGGAATTTTTGTCTGTTTGTCTGTTTATCTGTTTGTCTGTTTATCTGTTTATCTGTTTGTTTGTTCAAGCATCACGTAAAAACAACTGATCCAATGTTGTTGACTTTTATAAATAAATATTGTGCCTATCTCCAAGTAACATATGTTTTTTGTTTCATCACAATCGGTTCACGCAATCAAAAGTTATGCGAATTTTAAGTTTTCTAGAAGAACTTAGCATGTATTTGTGTATACCATTTCTTTTCAATAGATGGCGTTACGTGTATCAAATCACGTTGTGAGGAAATATAATCAACGAATATATTACTATTCTCAGTCTACGGAAGGTCTATTGAAATGCTATCCGAAGAAGGTACTAAGCTTTTATAAAGAAAACGAAGATAATGTTATTTAAAATTTATTAGGTGCCTATCTATTTGAATGGCAGTGGAAGAGAAATACATTCAATTTCATAAGCGAGTGTAGGTATTCTAAATTTTTTATTGTGCAAGGCAATACGATAGATTAATTTGAAATACTCATATATTTTATTATGAATACATAAATACGTATTTATAAATCTATTTACTATTAATAAAATTCAAAGTGCAGTTTGTCTGTAATTAAATATTTTTCCAAAATTTCGATTCGGTGGTACTATACTATCGATACAGAAACCATAACCTTTTTTTAGAATGATTGTGTCTGTTTGTCTTTCCGTCCGGACATCACGTAAAATCCCGTGGATGGATTTTGATGGGACTTGCGCTGATGTGATGCGTAAGTGTAATATTCGGATCGTAAAAACGCGTGAATCGATTGTGAGTGGCCTGCGCTTATGCTGGTATATAAACTATCACGCTATTGCTCATAGATGCCGAGCAACGGAACATTATTTCCATATACTGCGTAGTATAAGCTGTAGACAGAAGTAAGTGCTACAGTGAACGGTCGCTGGCTCAGTGTCCTGCGTTAAAACCTCACTTTAAAAAAATACACTGTTTGTAATTTTTTTGGAATGTTTTTATATATTTTATTTTGTTCATAGTTGTCAGAACTATTCAAAGCCTGTCGTCGCCGTTTTATTAAGTTTATTTAAGCCTTAGATAATGTCCCAAAATACATAGCCATGAAGGGAAAGTACTTTAAATATTAAACATTGCAAATTTCACTCAAAGGTGACTTCATTTTATTTTTAAAAGTAAGAAATATTTATTGCCTTTACTGATTTTTTTGCCTGAACCGGGAATCAAACTGACAAAGCTATACCAACTGGTGGTACCTGTTGATAATATCTTTATGGTCAATAATCAGGATCAAATCTCTCCAACAAACACACTGTCTTAAATTGAACGAAGTGGAAAAAATAAGAACTACTTAACAACAATTAATAAGTGCTTGAATTTAAATGTACCTAAGTTAGTCAATTTTCGTTTTATGGTCTTCCATCAATTTCAGACACAATGTTTATTGGAGCGATTTAATCCGTATTATTGATCCTATCGATTGGTGAAATAAAAATACAGATGATATTTTTTCGCATTTGGGTTGGTTCGATTTCCAGATCAAACTTTTTGAAATCTTTGAAAGCAGTACCTATTTCTAACTTATAAAAATAAAATGAAGTATTCTATAGGTGAAATTTTTATATATTTAAAGTACTTTCCTATTCCACACCTCGAATGAAATCATTTTATAGACTGCACTGCGTAAAATATTTTGATTTAGTTCGCCGATTGTGATTAGATGGCGTTGTAGCCATTTTTGTATCGCCAAGGTTTCGTTACATTATCACAATAAATATCAATATTCAATTATAATCCATTTTAGCAAGGAAATGTATGGAAATAAGCATCGCGTTTTTAGTATTATGGTTATATGAACCTTTACGGTCAATCAAGAAGAGCTGAAACTCTACCTAAAGAAAAGTGCCTTGGTGGGACACCTTTGTCTATTATTATAATAAATGGAATACATATACACTATTTAGTTGCTGCGACACAATATTGTTTTCCGACTTCCACGCGGACGGAGTCGCGGGCACAGCTAGTGACTTATAAAATTAAGGTTTTTTTTTTTGGAAAATTATCTATCTTCAGTTGATTAGATCCTAACTTCATGAGATCTTCAAATTGTGACATGCATTTTACGATATTCCCTCAATTTCCGACACTATGTTTTGTTGTACAATTTCGATCATTTTATTGACCCTATCAATCGATGGCATAAAAACACAATTGATAGTTTTCGATGGTTCGATCCAAATTCCCGGCTCACTCACGCCAGCCACTAAAAAAAGCCATACCTTTGAAAATAAAATAGTCTCCTTTGAGTGAAATTTCCGATCTTCTATATTTAAGGTATTTTCTCTCCAGGTGGCGTTCCTTTTTTTCCACCCTGCATAAGTGCAGCACCTCAATTGGATAAAATAAATTATTGTAAGCCTGCTACGTAAAATTACAACTAGCATAGACCTCGCAGCCGATGCATTTCTTTGTTTCATTCCGAGGTCAGGATTTGAACTAATCAATATTAATGACAAGTACCTACAACTCCTTCCACCCTAGACTAAGGGTGCCTTTCCACCGGAGATGTGCTATGCAGCTATGCTGCGAGAAAGTAAAAGCTAAGCTACGAAACTATGTGACCGTTTCCACTGATGCTAAGCTATGTAGCGGAGCGAGTAAGATGTGCCTACTGTAGATACACTGCTCTGCACATAGCTACACCACTCGCGACCATCAAAAGCTCGCATCCATAGCACGCATCCTTCCTTATAAAAAACGTAGCTTAGTTGGATCAGTTTCCACCGGTGCTATGCTATGTGGACCAATGAATATGATTGGTGGATATCAAACGCATCCATAGCAACGTTGCATAGCACATCTCTGGTGAAAAGGCACCATTAGGCTGGTGTTCACCAACATTAATTCTCTGATTAAACAACCGCCTTCCTAAAATTCTGGTACATTTCTCGAATAAAGGATTGTTTAACTAGAGAACCTAATTTATCAGTCTACTATCTGCAACCTTATAACCTTGGAAACTTCCACTATCCTAAACACATTTTCTTGCTGCAGGCGAGGTCATAAATCATGATTTGTTGTTTGTTTTATTCACGCTCACACGTATCATTGCCGCACCTGGGGGCCTACTCCCTAAGTCCGTCAACGAAGTTAGTCGCCCGTCCGAAAGTAGCCCGAAATGTAGGAGTTAACAAAACAAGTATCAAGTTAAATTTTTCGGACTTGCAAAAACACATCGGTTGTAGGGACAACTGTCAAATCGTGTTCTCATTCATTCATAGTTCGGGCCCCGAAATAATCGTATGTCCGTTGGTGATTGGGAGTAGGAAACGCTCGTAACTAAGGGCCAGGCCACACGGTGCGGTGCGGCTCCGGCGCGGCGCGTGAGTGACCAATCAGCGGGCACACGAGTGACGTCACCCCGCTCGTACGGCCCGCCGATTCGTCGCTCAGGCGCCGCGCCGGAGCCGCACCGCACCGTGTGGCCTGGTCCTAAGGCCGAAACCACGGACTTCGTGCTTAGGGAGTAGACCCCCTGCAGCGAGAAATTGTGTTTGGTATAGGCACTACAACAGCTACTAGCCTATCAACCTTCCCCTATCCAATACCATCCAACTGATATAAAAAAATCTTACCCACTTTCCGACCATACAGCCTGTCATTATCTACACACATCAAAAGTGTCTAGGGATCAACATATATTTTTGCAATAACTTTTCTCCTGATTGATATTAATTAAAATTTTCTTTAAGGATTCATCAAATAAAGTGTTTTCGTTTGTCACAGTAACGATAAACCAAGTCACCTTTGCATTAATAAAGAAATTTGCCATTTTCCTAATAAAGGGATTTTTGACATTTGAACCACTAACACAAAAGTTCGAAAAAAAGACTGAAATAACAGTTTTCTTTAAAATTTTATTGGGTAACTTAAACAATTAATAATCCGTGTTTCTACCGCGAACACTAACAACACAAGAACATCGGTTTGGCATACTCAAAATGAGTTCATCCAAATCACGCTGTGGAATGGCCGCCCATGTTCGTTGCAACAACAAAAAAAGGTCTTCTTGCGACTGGATACCCTCCATATTCGGCAGAGCTCTTCTCTGTAGCATATCCCATGCATGCTCAATCGGGTTCAAGTCTGGCGACTGAGCAGGCCAGGGCAGGACATTGATGTTAGCTGCGGCGAGAGTCTGTCTTACAACTCTTGCGGTGTGCGGTCGTGCATTATCATGCATTAACTGAAATAAGGGACCGATTTGCGCTTGTAGAGGAACGATGACGTCTGATACAATCGTCTCAGCATAAATTTGAGCGTTGAGGTTGCCTCTGATCCAAATCAACTCAGTTCTTCCGCCGATCCAAATACCCGCCCATACCATGATGGTTCCACCACTATAAGGATGGACTTCCTGGCAGGATTTTAATCGCTGTTGGCGTCCAGGGGTTCTCCAGTGTCGTATACGTCTTGTATCCGGTCTCATACCAAAACGAGACTCATCAGAAAAGCACACGAAACGCCATTGTTCTTCTGCCCAATTTCTGTGTCCAAGAGCCCATTGATATCGAATCCTACGATTGTGCATTGCTATAGGTGGTACCCGTAGCGGTCTTCGGGAATGAAGGTTCACTTCATGCAAGCGGTTTCTGACTGTTTGGTCGCTAATTAAGTTCCCTGAAGAGTGATGAAGCCTCACGGCTAACATCATGGCGGTTATTGTTGGAGCTCTTCGAGTTAAGATTTGAATGTATCGGTCTTGTCTCCGTGTGGTGCAGCGATACCGTCCTCCATGGCGCTCAGCCACGGTACCAGTGCTTCGGTAACGTGTCCAAAGTCGACTGATAACACTCTGACTTGTATTCAGAGCTAAAGCCACAGTACGTTGCCGGGAACCAGCTTCTATCATTCCCACGGCTCTGAGCATTTCTTCCCTGCTTAAATGACGTCGCCGCTCCATAATAACGTTGGTTTTAATCAGTAGTAGGGAAACAGTAGCACTAATAATGTCTTCAATGCGTTGTATGTTTTTATAGGGAAAATATTGACAGCTGATTTTCATCTTTTACTCGAATTTGATTCACAGTTCCTGATTCAAATTATGAAATGCACCAAAAAGGATCCATATAAATTTATAAAATCATAAATTTATTACAAAGCCACATCTCAATCTCAAGAAATCCGCATAAAAATGCTTGATCCCTAGACACTTTTGATGTGTGTATTTTCATTATTAAAGACTAACTTCCATATTGATTTCAGAGTATTATTATTTTACCTACCGTAATTATACGGGCTGTTGCCAGGCCCCGGTTTCCCGGAACATTATTGTCCACGCTCTCTTTGTTATTTTTATTAACTTGTTCACGTTTGATCCTAGTCACACCTAATGTTAAACGCAGACAGGCTGTTATGACATAAAAAATCACAATGAAGTTTTTTAAGTATGACAGAAACGCGCGTCGCCGGCGCGTTAAAAAGACGTGGTGTGCATAGGCTCTAAGATGGAGCACACGAATCCATGTAGCAAACATATAGAGGGACTACCTTATAGGGAATATACCCCTCTGGCTCTCACATCGCCGGTCTTAAATGGGAGGGTGGTAGCTAACCAGTCGGACCATAAAGATCCTTCCACCAAGCGTGCTAGGTTTTGTTGAATCTGACTACACGCGTCTATTAATAGCGTACGGTGAAGAAATTTATATTCTTCGCCCCCACACGAGACAAAGACAACATTTAATTGTGTTTCCCGTTAAATATAATACAATCCTTACAGCATCATATTTAATCCTAATGAGAATCCTATAGAGATTCTCAACTCGTAATGTACCTGACTGTTTCGAACCACAAGAACACCTGCTACTCTGCTCCTGTGACCTGCAGTGGCCTATATGGAAAGACACAATCGACTACGCGCTCAAGTACACTACGCGTAAAATAACTTTGCCTCTCTGAAATGAGGAACAGAACGCTGAAAGCCTGGTTTCAGAGCGGCAAAGTTATTTTACGCGAACGGTCGCTGGCAATGCACAATATGGCAAAATTGGGCATTATGGACCCTTCTGACACCCAGTGTGAGTGCGGTGCTCCCAACCACCACCATGTCCCACTTGCTTGAGTGTCCAAAGTGTCCGTACACCTGCACATTCGAGGACATAAATAATTCCACCGATGCCGCGATTGGCTGGCCACCTTCTGGGCCCAAGTAATACAAATAAGAATTACCATCGATTTGAAAAGAAGAAGTTATCGGATACCTCGCAAAGACTAGGCAGAAGCGTATCTTTCCAAGATTGACTTGTTCGCATAATGCATGACACGGGTAAACCAGCTGGGACCAAACTTTTCCCCCACTTATCAATCTTATCCGTCCGTCTTATTATAAATATGATCATGTGTCAGAATTTCGTGCTAAACTCAAGTGGCTTCCAATACGCCTTCGTCGGAATACTCATATTCTTTCCCTACTATACAGTATTCTGTTCAATCCTACTACCCCTCCCTATCTTAAAGAACGTTTTGAGTTCATGCGTGATTCACATTTACGATCCTTGAGATCATCGGAAAACTTGAAACTGAAGATGCCTATGCATTCCACAAGATTCTTTGATCATTCGTTTACTGTCCAGGCCGTACGCTTGTGGAATGCACTGCCTGTGTCTGTGAGGCGTGCTCAGTCGTTAGCTACGTTCAAAAGAATGGTGAAGGAACATTATTTGACTCCATAGAAGTTTTTAAATTATCCAAATGTATCTATAATTATATATGTAGTTACCTTATTTGAGTATATATATATATATATATATATTTAAAATATGTATATATTTGTGTTATGTTATAATATGTATTTATACCTAATTGTTTAGTTGATTCCTGATTTTTATTAAGTTATATATTGTACGCTGCAAACTGCCCTTTATATTTTTCTTAACAATTCTTTCCATCCAATGGTTGTCTGGAAGAAATTGCTTTAAGCGATAAGACCGCCATTTGTACTGTTCTTAATTACGTGTATTCCTACTGTTTTATTTCTTTTAGTGTACAATAAAGTATATCTATCTATCTTATCATATCGCAAGACGCCATCATTTCCATGCCATATACGCCATGTCGTCCATAACACGACATGCACGTTTTGTCATAACGCGAAGATCCATTTTAACGCTGCCTGTTGATCTTGGTACTCGGCGATTGAATATCAGATTTGTGAACTCTCACTGATCAAGATGCATAGATATAGTCGTGGATATTGTGGTCGATACTAGCAAACCTGCAGTATGTACGATGCAGCGGTAGTTTGCAAAACTGAGACTTGAATTGCTAAGTTATAGCAGCAATTTTATCAGTAGCGCCGGACTCGCTTCGTCCGGTTTTTGCTTAAATTATTTATTACGTATTGCAGTTACAGTTTTATTGAATATTCTACTACTGCATACTGGAATAGTATAATAGAAACCAATTTCTACTGCATAATTACCTGTTGGATACTAATATTGCATGTCTCTCTATGTATATTCGAGGTTTGAAGCCTAAAAATTGTATAATTAAAAGTGACATTGGAAATCCGACCTTTCTGACTTACAATTTAGGTTGAAACTCATTAAACTTTGTAATGGCTAAGTTAAAACGCTCATTAGTGTCGTGTCAGAAACACAAGATTATTTGAAATTGCTTGTTAGTTCAAAAGTTATTATAATATACATTTTCGGTTCAGTAATTTTCTTAAAACAAAGATTGTTTTAGCATCAAAAGCAAAGAAAATGTTTATATTGAAACGTTTAATTTTTCTTTTTCAATTGGATCTTTTGTTTTTTTGATGATCTCTGGAACAGTGGTAACCTAGCGGTTTAACAATTGCCCTTCACGTAGGAAGGTTCTGATTCGACACCGCCTGCACCTGTCTTATCGAATTCAAGTGCGGATCAGAATTTGATTATTACTTGCATTAGCGGTGAAGGAAAACATCTTGAGGAAACCTGCACACGAGAGAGGGCTCCATGAAGTTCTCGATGATGTGTGTATCCGCCAACCCGTATCAGGGGGCCTACTCCGACGTTTCGGACCGAAACGAATCATCGTACTTATAAATGTGCGATCACAGTATAGTTAAACAACAGGATCGGATTGCTGAGCCGTGTAGAAGATGGATAAATGAAGATTGCATGTAGAGAAGGGATGAGAATGTTGAAGTGGATGTGTGGAGTGACTAGAATGGATAAAGTTAGAAATGAGTACCTATATTAGGGGAAGTTTGAAAGTGGCAGAAAAGTTGAAAGGGAACCATTATCTTGGTATGGGCATGTCATGAGGAGGGACGAAAAGCATGTGACTAAGAGAGTGATGAATATAAATGTTGATGAGTAGAGGGGAAGAGGGAGACCAAAGAAAAGATGGATGGATTGTGTGACAGATGATATAAATGAAAAGGGAGTAAATGATAGCGAGTCCGATAACAGGGAAAAATGGAAGAAGAAAATATTATACGCCGACCCCAAGTAACTTGGGATAACGGCAGGAAGAAGAAGAAGTATTGTCAAACAACGGACTACTAGATGTCGATTAACTTTTGGGAGTTGCGTGAACAAAAGACAAAATATCAAATCGCGAAAATCGAATCGATCGTCGGATGGAAAACGTGCGATCCATCAGCCGAAACTTCGTAATTCTATTTTCGGGATATAGGCCCGCCAGCGTGGTGGACTAAGGCCCGGACTCCAACAAAGCGGAGACGAGCGGAGCGGAGATGTGTTATAAAAAACCAATAGAATTTCGTTATTCACACATCTCGTCTCCACTCAGCTTAAGTGGATACCACTGAGCGGAAATGTATCATATTTGTATGGCGCGATGGAAGCAGAGATGTGAGCTGTTCCTCGCTGAGATTGAGCTGGGCCGCGGTACAAGGCGGAGATGTGAGCTTTGCCTCGCAAGCTGACGACGGCGCACAGCGGAGACGAGATGTGTGCGGCGTGCAGTGAGTGGTGCCCACACCTTTCGTGTCAGATCGCACTAAACTGTACGTTCACATCAGACGCTCGTCACACGCAGCTCAGTTCCACTCTAGTCAGCGCACATCTCCACCCTATCCAGCACACATCTCCGCTACAGTCTAGCCAGTACGCATCTCCGCACAGTTTCGGTGGATACACCCTAGCTGAAAAACATCTCTTCTCGTCTCCGCTTCGGACATCTCCGCACCTCTCCGCTTTGGTGGAGTCCGGGCCTAAGCCCTAACACTTCTCATTTTGAGACGTGCCCGTACCCAGTGGGACAGTAATGAGGTGATAATTATGCTTGTAAACAATGTTTCAGATACAAGTCGCAGAAAGTTTCTGAAACACCACGTAAATGTTATAGAAACAATGTTTCGGAGCTTTTCAGAAACAGTCAGTATGTTAACGTTCTTGTTTCTGATAGTGTTTATAAACAAATTAATACATGGCTTATAGGTATTCAAAAAGCCATATGAGTGTTAGGAGCAATTCAATAATAAATAATTAATAAGCTCTACTTTCATTTCACTAATTTGATACTGAAATAAATAATTCATCAGAGTTTTTAATTGATACTAATAGCTTCTGAATATTAATTGATAGCTATTAGTTACCTATCAAGTTTCCCAGCGTTTCCTTATAATTTGATTGTTTGTTTAATACACATGGCACGGTGAAATTGAGCACAGAACCTAGCACGAAGTTTAGTTTAGTAGGATTGGAAATACTCGTTTCACACATACTATTTAATTAAATTGACAACTTTATTCGTATCTAGTTATGAAACAAATTGTGCTTGTCATATAAATTTTAAACAAAATGATTCATAGTTGTATTTTCGATTCAAAATTCACTCACATTCATCAAAACATCGTGCTAGGGATAGGTACTTTACTAAAAGTTATTACTTACCTATTTATTTACATTTCTGTGTTTGAAATATACTAGCGACGGCGACGTAGCTTATATTGATGGTATAAATTAATTAATCTAATGAATTGGAATATCGTCAACGTTTACATCAAATTAAAGAGGCGCCTGGTCGCGCCTTCGTTGCAATAATTTATCGAAAACGACCTTATAGCGTAGGCGTTAAGTTCTATTATACGGGTTTGTATTGTAATTTGATGGTTAAGTTTTCTTCTAGTCTAGACATGTTTTCTTCTAAATGCACTAGGGACTCAGTCTGACGTCTTCAATCATCATATAACTTTAAACATTAAAACTGGGTTTGTCTGATAGATACATAGATTTCAAATGAATTAAAGTTTTCCTAAAGGATCTTTCCTTATTGGATAGTAGCATCAGAAACCCTACAATCAATAGATTTCATTAAGAACTTTTTCAATTCCGAAGTACCTATCCTATTTGAAAACTTTAATTTGAAAGAGATGGGCGATTGATTCAGTTCAATATGAATAAATTCTATTTTGATTGAAATCATTGATTGAGTTGACATTTCTATTCGTTCTAGTTTGTTTGTGATTTCGATGAAAATACGGTCAAGAGCGAGTCGGGCTCGCGCAATCAGGATTTCGTACGAGTACTTTAGGTGTACTTTTTTTGTCAGCAACCGTTAACCCGAGAAGGTCAGGATCAGGGTGTTTTCTGGACTGTATCGTTAAAACTAATACAACAATGACCATGTATTCTAGCTAGAGAAGTCGGGTGGAGAAGTAGCTATTTCAAGCGATACGCAGACACAATACAAAAAAATAACTAGAGGGGGCCGACACTATACCCACAAAAAATTAACTAATCTTTTACCGTCGAAATATGTGCGCATCACAAAAACCTAATATTATCCCAAATTTTATTTTTTTACGTAACGTTTTCGAGAAAAATGTCTTCGACAGACAGACAGACGGATGCAAGAGTAATCTTTCATGGGTTCCGTTTTTTTTCAGGTACGAAACCCTAAACGTATGAAAATTCGGGAACTAAACAGAATTCAACAGCATTTTGCCGGCTGATTTTGAATAGCCTTATCGTAGCGGAAAATTGTCGTAGCAAAATTTACATAGACAAGTTGCGCTACGCTGCTACGCGGTAATGATGTCATTGACACTCGTCGTAGTATAGGCAGAAACTTCGACATCCCTAACAATATGCTTCCTTCTAAAATAACAAAGGAAGTGTACTTTACTATGAAATATGTCGATTCAACGGTGCGCAATTTCTCTAAGTATTCTAAACGTCAAATTTGACATACAGATAAAACGACAACTGCGTTTTATCTATATCTTATGTCAAATTTGACGTTTACAATAGATACATTTCTCGAATCAACTCGATAAAAAGATCCGTGCTCACACCGCTGTGCCGTATAAAACTCAAGTAGAGTTAAGAAAATTTAAACGGAAGTATGTATGTGCCACTATACCTCTAGGCGAAATAACGGAATGCAGCACCATTAAATCGAAATTAAAAGTAAGATGTTTAACTTAATGTGGGGCAAAAACAAAAAAACTTTCGTGTGACACATTCATTATGATTGTTTACGATATACTCACGTGCCTTTTTTCGGGATTGCCCGACTAGATTCCGAGCCTAGTTAAGGGCTCCGTTCGGGTCCAAAGCTAGTCATGCAATCCCGAAAAAATGCACGTGAGTAAGTCGTAAACAAGAAATATTTTACAAAATTATTCAACGTAACCTTCAATACCACAACAATTTTAACTCAATAATTCGTATGACGTACTAAGGTATCTAAGTTCGTGCTACCCCAACATTATCTATTCGAACCACATCCTCGTCCTATTACAATGCATTGTGCAGTGCCGTGCCAAGCAATAAACGAGACGAAACTCGGTGCTCGGGTCACGGGCTTGGTAGGGGCGGAAAGGGAGCCGGGATAACGACCCACACCCCAGAAACGTATTTTAGGTAGATTGCTACCTACGTTGTATGCAGCTAACAATGTAATTTCTGAGGCGAAATCATAGCTCAACTGCACATACGACATACACACATGTACGGTCCTTTGTAGAAATTAATTTCAAACTTGGTCTAGCAAGGTCTTAACTTGAAATGATTACATTTCTAGTTTGCATAATTTACTTTTCTTCTCGGGTTTAATAGCGCTATCTGCATATTGTATGTATAAATGTATGTGTTCGTGCGGTCTCGACTACTAATGATTCGCGTGGGAGTTGTAACAGTCTGAACTCAGCAATAGCGTTCACCAGTGAACCTACTAATAGGAAACTACATATAACTAATAGGAACCTACTAATAAAAGCTTCTTCGAATAAAGTCCTTTATCACTGTGACTGCTCCTCAGGTCAGTATGTCTATGATAAAACCCTATAGGTATACTTACAGGTAAACCACCTTAAGCTTGGTCCTCGCGATGGTCTGCGGGACGCGGCAGGGGACCGAGTAGCCAATTGCCTGTTGGCAGCCAGCAGCGATATACATATGACAGCGGACTAGCTAATTGGTCGAATCATTCCCCTCCCGCGTCCCGCTACCCAACGGGCCAAGCCTACGGTGGTTTGCCTAGAAAATATTAACGAACTTATATGCCTTCAAATGAGCAGTGCGAGCACGGTTCTTTTTATCGAATTTTATCGAGACGTTAAGTTATCCACTCTAAACTTCAAATTTGACATAAGATATTGATAAAACGACAAAGGTAGCACGGATCGCTATTTACCATTGATCTATGAAACATAAGAGGATAAGCCCTAAATTGATGTTTTTTTTAATACTATGTACCGCGTTAAAAAATATAATCTGTCTCGTTCTTACACGTAATTTACAAATGTAAAAAGTGTGTACACTATATGTCATAGATTTTAATTTTCTATTATAATTTTTCAACGTCACCAAGCTCCGCCTTGAAGGATATTTTTGACATGACGCCATTTTAGAGATCTACCCTTTCGTCTGTCATTCAAGCTTTGTTCGAAGTTTATTTACAGTTTTACAGTGAACTTTGGGTGTATAGATAGGTATTTTTTGTTGTATTATAAAGGATAAGTGAACAAAACCTAACATGACAAAGTGTTGCATCAGAAGATGTAATTCATTGCATAAGAGGAAAACTTGACTTCAGATCGTGTGACCACATCTGATATCCCCTTATTTTTCTTTCATCAATGTAATTTACCGACGCCTCGATATGAAGTCGACATACTCGATAAGATTTATCCATTATATCGACTTTTGACAGTTCTTATTGGTAAATTTCTCGAATTATCTCGAATCGTTGTCGTCTTTAAAAAGTTGGTCGATAAAGATTTTTTGAAGCAAAAAAATGGATTTTGGAGAAATCTTCTTGTTAATGTTGAAAGCAGAGCACGTCGGGACGTGAAAAGGATCCACGGCGGAGTAATATTTTATTATTTTGAGGTTATTTTCTAATTGCTTAGATTGTTTAATAGTATTTATTGTAAATATTTTAGTAATAGTATTTGTGTATCTGCATATTTCTGGTGTTGCTATTTGTAAAGTTGATAAGCTGTCGAGAAAACATAGCCGTCGACAAGGCTCGATAAAGTTTCCGAAGCAAGTTACGTGCTACCGACCCTCGATAAAATTCGGTATGTTTAAATTCTTATCGACTCGAGATCCTATCGAGTCGATTCGAGAAATTTATCAATTCTAAACGTCAAATTTGACATAAGATATAGATATAACGACAAGAGCTGTCGTTTTATCCATATCTTATGTCAAATTTGAAGTTTATAATAGATAAATTTCTCGACTCGAGTCGATAAGAAGAACCGTGCTCGCACTGCTGTGCCGAGTTTTCTTAGATTACATCGAAATAAAACTATACTATATCAAACTTTTGTTTCCGAATTATTTGTTTCTGAAACTCATTAACTTCAGTATTTACTTTAAAACAAATACGTTTGATAACGTTTGTAATGAAAATCTATTGTATATTAGAATCAATACCTACTATAAGATGTTTGCCTGCCAACAAGTGAATCAAACTCTGATTGATTCATGCATCGCATTGTCTCGTGTAGACAAAGCGTCAGATAACATTGTCGAACGAGAGTACGAAAGGTTCTTTTAAATTATTTTCTGTCTTTTCTGTTTCTCCATCATTCTTGGCCCGATTCCGAATGTTTTTTTTATTATTATTTATCTTGGTCGCGATTGACCCTAGTCGCACCTGATGGTACGCGCAGACAGGGTCTAGAATTAAGCACACGAATCCAAGTAACAGAGATATAGATTCCTCTATACCGCTCTGGCTCTCACTTATACACGATGGAACACAGTAAACTGCTTAGCGCTGGACTTTGTGTGATGTGTGAATGTGAGTGTGGTAGCTAGCCAGGCGGACCATATAGATCCTACCACCAGGCGTGCTGGGTTTTGTTGAATCTTATAACACGCGTCTATTCCCAGTGCAGTGAGGAAGTTTTATATTCTAGACCCTCCCTACACGGCATAAATAAAGTGTTTCGAAAACTCTAGTTATTAGCTAGGAGAAATTGCCAATCAGGGTTGGTGATTGGTTGGACCTTGTTTGTCCAGGTGTTCACAAATTTTCAGCAAAGTTCGATGCCTTTGCAACGTACTTTAAATTGAGCTTATACCCCCAGTAAGTTCTATTCATCCTTTCAAAGTAGACCGATCTGATAGTAAGTAAACGTTCTGTGACGTGAATAAATTATGTCTTAATCGTTCTTTTATTACCAGGCCTCCAATATACTTTATATCGGCTTACTTTTATAGCTGGAACGACGGTGCTAACTAGACTTAGTTCACGAGAACAATTTATGCTGTAACACGCTTGTATTTTCTAGTCATAACATAATTTTGAATGTATTTAGGTGAAAATAAAGTTTACCTAACCATAGTTGAGTATTCATAAGCGGCTTTTTAGAGCTTAACATAAATAAAAGATAGATTACATTATACTTTATAACTTTTACGTGGAAAATTATATAACGACTACAATATTTTGTAGTTACCGCGCATTTTACTGAAACTTTAAGTAGGTAATACAAACTACAATCAAACTGTAATAAATATTAAAGATACAAATACATGAACTACAGAAACAAATTATGTTGACAAATGGGAAAGTTAGCAATACTTTGACCTAATACCTACCATAGGTTATTTTTTATTCATGAAGCTCCGTAATGGCTGTTGTCGGTAAAAAGATTCACTTTGAACATAATAAATGTTGTTAAGACATGACATTTTTATTGCCACTTATTGAACGAAGGGTGGAGAGTAAAGTGTATTATGATCGGTCCTGAATGTGTTGCTGCCTTGAGAAGAGTTCAAGGTTCCACTAAAAGGCACATTATGTGCTTTACAGACGCTGATGAGGTAATGGAATAGGCACAATGAGTATTATAAAGGCACTAATAGCGTAATAAAAAATAAAAAGTCGCTAAAGAATAACACTACCTCATCTCTTCCCATGGGTAAAAGGCGACTAAGCGATTCACTAGAGGATGGGCAGCAGCGTTCTCTGAGTACATTAACAACCATACGGCGATTGCCAACCCGCCTGCCAAGCGTGGCGATTATGGCAAATCCCCCCAACATGGCTTGGGAGAGGCCTATGTCCAGCAGTGGACGTCAGAAGAAATCCCATGACATTAAGCTTCCCAAAACGTCAATCTCACACGATATTTAGTAGTAGTAAAGGTCTTGTGAATGATTTCATCCGAGAAAACACTACCTACCATCGTACCTATTACTACCTCCAAGCAGCATTACTGTGTTCTGGTTTGAAAGGTGACAGTGAAATGACAGGTAAATGAGACTTTGCAACTTTGTGTCTAAGTTGGGAACGTATCAGGAATCCTCATGGGGTATATATAGGCGGTGGTAACCACTTACCACCATTAGTGGGACGTAGGCTTGTTTATCAACCAGTAACATAAAAGGAAAACCATTCAAATTGTTTGTCTAAACAGTCCCAAGACTGCTACAACCGTGAGAGTTGCTCTTCACTTACAAGAGTCAACCCTCTTGCGTAGGTAGATTATTGACTACGGAATTTAGCTAGACACCTGTATAGGTACAGCAAACAACTGGGAAAACGCCAAATGCGCGAGAGAATCCAGCGCCCCTGGCTAAAGGTAGTATGGGAAACACCCTTGGTTGTTTTAGTCGCTAACCCCTTATTACAAAAGATGGTTTAAACCAAGACTAAGGTAAACCCAGGTTTAAAATATACACATCACTTTCTTATGTCATATAACAAAAAGAGACGGGGCTATTTTAAAACCTAGGTTTTTCTTAGACCATATTTTGTAATAAGGGGGTAATAAGAGTCCAACATAGCCTTTCGTCATCCTTTGGCGCAAGGGTATACCCTGAGGACACTATGAGGAGTTTGAGATGTAATAAAAGGTGAATAACGCAGGAGTGCCAGCTTTCTGATTGCAAAATTAATTAACTCAACAACTCCCACTTAGCTTTAGAACAAAAGTTTGCAGACCTAAATAAACATTTATTATACGTCGTATATTAGTATTTGAATCCAGTTTGTACGTTCAAACAAAGCACTTATGAAAATTTTAGTAAGCTCTACTATTAGGAAACATGCCATTTTAGCCAAACCCAAAACCATAAGGTATCGTAACCAGCTTTTCTAGCCGCAAAAGTAGTCAGGTGTTATAAACAAGTTAAACCCGTCGATCCAACCGTAATCCCGTTGACCCAATCATCTATGCGAATATGGTTTGGCTACGATTCGGATCCCGTCGAGATATAACAGAATATATTATTCAAATCTCGTTTAGTACATCATCTGGATTCAGAAAAAAATACAGCTTTTTTATGTGTTATCTTCGGGCCAAGTTCGTTCTGCCTAGCCTTTCCCAACTATGTTGGGGTCAGCTTCCACTGTAACGAGATGCAGCTGAATACTAGCACAAAAGATATACAACCTTATTTTTACTTTTTACGAAAACCGAGACACCCCAACAAGATTTTCATCAGAACTGTTTGAATATGTGTTTTTTTTTTTTAGTAAATCTCCAAATTAGGTACCGTGAAACCGGGCATCATTGCCCGAAATTTTAATTATTTTTGAGATTTTGCAAAAAATATTCACCAAAACGCGTAATAAAGTTAACCATGGTAGCAATTACTATTTATTTTAAGGCTTTAAATTACAAAATGTGGTGCTTCTAGCTTTAACAGAATCTTAGAAAAAGGCGCTTCAATAGCCGGGCAAAATTATACGCACAACCGTCCAACATTGCTCAACCTTCATTTCTCTGAAACTATCAGTTCTATGGCTTTAGCAATAAGGTATGTTATAATGAATTATGCAAAGTTGCCATCTTTCGTGATCAATGTGTCAAAAACATTGCTTTTATTTATTTTATTGCTGTGGGCAATGTTACTATACACACCAGCTACTTTTTCATACAAACTAAAACGGTGGGTTAGGGTTGATGCCACATAATGTGATAAATAATAATCTTTTGAAATATTAGAACTTTCCCCGTAACATGTTTCTCATTCCTCTGCATTACATGCCCAATACATGACAACCGCTTTCCAATAAATAAATTTAAATATTTAAAAAAATATTATTTTAATTATGGTTACCAACCCTAACACTATTTTTGCAGTGGGCAATGTTGTCACTCCTATGTTCAAGGAAGTTCGGGAATCATTGCCCACTCCATTATCTTGAAGTTTTTATGTTATAAAGGTCTCAAACTAGCATAGATATGAAGCGTGATACTTATCATAACTCTAGTTTTGAAATAACTTGCCTGAGAGATGTCGTACGCTGACCGTGTGTAAAAACGTAAAACAAGATTTTGGCACCACCTCACACTTGTTCTACTTTCAACATGTCTGGCGGGCAACTGGGTGAACTTAGCAACGTAACGAACATTTCATTTTGTTAGAAAAACATTCAAGTTTACCCCAAAGGTTAAAAAATGTTGTCAGCTATATAAGTTTATTTGCAATTCAAGATTTTAGTTATTTTTCGTGTTAGGGCAAAGATATCCGCTAAGGGCAATGATGGCCGGTTTTACCGGTACACCTTAGTTTATGTCGCGTTAAGTTCCCTAAAAAAGTGTGAAATGCCTGAGATGTGCTATGCAGGGGTTGTCTAATACACGGAAACTGACCGAGAGAACCGTCTCAAGCCTCAAGGTGTCTATTCCCGTCAACTGTTATGGGTAGAAAATTACTGAAACAAAATTGAAATATAAGAGAAAAAAAAAAAGTCATGAAAAAAATATGTCAATCGATTCTCCTAGTGATTCTGAACAAACTAGTTTCAGATTTAGTATAATTATACTAAAACTAAGCTTGTATAAGCATAAAGCAGCACCTCAACTACCTAGAATCGCCTGAATTGAACACACTCACACAGACACGCACTGTATACTGAGTATAACATTTTATACTCTTTGTACCTAATGTACTCTATGACAGCCGCATTGTGAAACTCACTTAGAGGTCTTGTTGCTGTGCGTGTCTGTGTGAGTGTGTCAACTCTGGCGATAATAGGTAGTTGACGTACTGCTTTAGCTTATATATCTACTGTGATACAATTATTTTACACGAAGCGACTGCCAGATCTCCGCATCCCAGTTACTGGGCAATGCCGATATCCTAAGGTTAGACCGGTTGTCAGACTTCTGGCTACCCGTAACGACTGACTGAAACCCGGGACCGACGATTTAACGTGCTCTCCGAAACACGGAGGGGACTTGACGTGTAGCGAATGGTCACCCATCCACGGATTGGCCGCGACAGGCGCAGCTTAACCTTGCAAATCAATTATCCGCGCGGTTTATAAAATGCCACGAGCCCCTCCCCTCTTCCGGCCAAGTCTGCGTCCAAATTACGGAGATGGTTTCAGCTACGGTTCTTAAACAATTATGAACCGGAATCCCGTCATTCTGGTTCAGGAATTAGACACGGAAAACAGGAGAATCGTCGTCGTTCAACTCGGGCCTTCAAGGATGATTAAATATTGGCGCTTTTAGCTTCCATACTAATGCCAAAACACCGCTTTTAGATTCGATATTAACGCCAATTTCTTAGAGTACATTTATATTTGCACATGGAAACATTGCAGTTAATACGTGCTCATACTTGTGAAGCGTTTCGCGATGTGTACCATGGATTTTATTCTTATTTGTTATTTACAGAGCGTGTTTGAATTTCGTTTTGTTTGTGTACTTTTGTTTGCCTCATCACGTTTTATTTTATTTTCTCTTAAACTCTTGAAGGCAAATAATTGTACTACCTTTCATCCTTTCTATCGTTTATCGTGATTGTTCATCATCAGGGACAGTTTCTCTACTTGTTCTTAATTTTATTGTGTAAAGTAAAATGTGTTCTCGTCAAATTGGTTTCTTTCACAGTAAATATCGCTAGAACAAAATGCCGGACTGGACGTGGTTGGTGTTCGCGGCGGTTTTCGGCGCTGTATCGGCCCTCTCCGTGCCGTTGGCGCTCCTGATCTACTTCGTGCGCCCTTTCGACAAAAAGCCTGAAAACCAGGAAGACTACAGTTTACCAGTCACATTGCCACCTGTAAGTACTGATTTTGATTGAACGTTTAATTATCTAATGGAATCAGGCGTTACTTTACCGAAATCCATGACATACAAATATGCAATTACAATATTTTGTGTTAATTCTGCTAAAGTAGTTAGCTTGGATGCAGTATGCAGCACCGCCTTCCCGCCTGCAAATATACGCACGTACATAAGCTGTGATTAATTTAATGCAACATGCAATCCAAACCGATGCGACACGTGTTTCGCCTCTCCTCGGGGCCTCCTCAGGAGATGTTGACTCGTCGACCGCTCGAAGGTGGAATTAACACTAAATATTTTAGTTGCATGTTTGTATTTTTGTTATCTTTTTATGTCAGGGATCTCCAAGCTATACAAGGTTTAACATAAATAACGCATAACCTCTTAAGGGGTCACTGTACTCATCATTATGAACAACTTTTACTATGTGATCAAACCTGAAATCGCGAAAAAAAAAACAGCTGTTCCCTACATTTATGGTCGCATAACTCGTCAAAATGTAGGGAACAGCAGATTTTTTTTTCGCGATTTCATGTTTGGTCCCATAGTAAAAGTTGTTCATAATGATGAGTACGAGTTTGTCCGTTATTTATGTTACACCTTGTGTAAGGAGTCAACAAATAGAAGAGCTACTTTGATCGGAGAGTAGTAGAAATTAGACTATAGAGTTTTTTAATATTAAGTATTTTAAATTCAAAGCAGAACATTGTCATGCAAAAATTAAAAGATCTTCTTCCTCCTAGCCTTTTCCCAACTATGTTTTAGTTAACTTCCAGCCTTACCAGCGGTGCGAGCACGGATCTTTTTATCGAGTCGATTCGAGAAATTTATCTATTCTAAACGTCAAATTTGACATAAAAAATAGATAAAATGACAACTGCTGACTAGATAAAAAGATCGGTGCCCCACCGCAGAAGCGGGTAAATACCAGTATTTAACACGGAGCGACTGTCCTCAGACCTAGTTACTGGACAATGCCGTTATCCTAAGTTTAGACCGGCTGTCAGACTATCGGGCTTCTGACTACCCGTAACGACTGTCATAGGTATTCTTACGACACCCGAGACCGACTGTTTAACGTGCAAAAGTGAAAATATAAACAAGATAAATTAGTGCAAAAGGCTGTAAAATATTTATTACAGGGGGTCTACTCCCTAAGCACGAAGTCCGTGGTTTCGGACTTAGTTACGAACGTTTCCTACTCCCTATCACCCGGACATACGATTATTTCGAGGCCCGAACTAAAAATTAATGACAACACGATTTGAGTCCCTACTACCGATGTGTTTTTGCCCGTCCGAAAAGTTGATCTTGACACTTGTTTTGTTCATTCACTCCTACGTTTCGGGCTACTTTCGGACGGACTTAGGGAGTAGGCCCCAGGAACATCAATAATATATTTACCGCTTTTAACACTTGCGTGGGAAGATACGAGTAAGTTCCATGTCATTACGCTCACGAAGCTCTATCTTGGAAAATTACATTCCCCATCAATCTTTCATGCCCTGTTTAGCCTTTGAGGCGTTAAAACAAACTATAATGTGATGGGAGAATAAATGGAAAAAAGTTAGCGCTCATGACGTTCTTTCACGCTTTCAACGCCTCATGAATAATTTTTCACCATCTACAATGTTTCTGCAGACTTTCATGATAGAATAGGCTTCGTTATTACGTTCTTTGAAGCTAAAAAAACAAAGTTTGAATACAGCAATTGAGTTAGTTCCAGTCGACAGTTACGTAGACGGTAATACATATAAACAACTGCCACTTTCCAGATTTGGGCAACGTTTACAAGTTGTTATGATTGGCACCGAACACCGAACTGTTCATGTCGTGTTGACATGAAAATTATAGGTTTTTCGTTTCAATCATGCAATGTTGGTTTTTGCTTGAATTTTGTTCAGAATTATATCGAACGCGTTATTCTGTGTTATTCTAAGGAATATAAACATCACGCCTGTATTCCCAGAAGGGTTGGGCAGAGGTTTATAGTACACCCTCATTTCGCCGATATGTTTAAGTCCCATGTAATAGGAGGCGAGCCTATTGCCAACCGGGCACAAATCCAAACTCCAGGCTACTACTGAGAAATTCCACACGGAAAAACCCAATAACACTTTGCTCGACCTGGGGACCGTACCCACGACCTCATGCTCAGCAGTCACGCTTGCGACCACTAGACCAACGAGACAGTCTAAGGACTGTCTATAGTTAGACTGAGTCCCCCTTATTACAAAAGATGGTCTAAGAAAAACCCTGGTTCTAGAGTAGCCCCGTCTCTTTTTGTTATATGACATAAGAAAGTGATGGGTATATTTTAAACCTGGGTTTACCTTAGTCTTGGTTTAAACCATCTTCTGTAATAAGGGAGTTAGAGTTAGTCTATAGTTATTTTAAGATCGACCGCCATTATAACCAGTAAAATATTTTTTGATTAACGCCATTATCTAGCTGTGAAAGTCTCGAATGGTCCGTTAGCTTACATACCATAGCGGCTGTTGGCACTTAAGGTACTCTCATTTTCCTCCTACGACTTACAGCCACTCTCTTAGCGTCGGTTGATAAGTACTACAAGATACAAAACAGATACACAGATGGCAAAGGGCTTTGAAGCATGCCGAATGATCCTTCAGATACTCAATCTACTGACACAAGCGGCGGATCTCAACATTTTAAAACAGTTTGTGTCTTATACATAGAGCTAACAAAATCGTGTAGGAGTGAATCTATCGTTACTTACATACATGACTCACGCCTTTTTCCCATAGGGGTAGGCAGAAACTGCAGAACGCCACATGCTACGATCCTTACATACCTACTCATTTCACTTCGTAAACGTTCATAAATCTTGTCATACACGCACGTCGGTTGAGATTACTATGTACCTACGTACGTACTATCATTACAGTTATAGATAATATCTGTATGTCAAGTACAATGTGGGCATGGTAAATATAGAAAATAAAACCAATATAGAATCTCCACCACTGAGAGTACTTATATTTGGGTGAGTGGCTAGTAACATGAGCTAGATCACAATACAACGTGTTACAAAAATACCCCTAAAGCGGAAAGGGGATTAAAAGGTCCCTTGTAAAGAGTCTACTGGCAATATTAAAAAAAAAACTCAAAGAAATTTTTTGGTGAAATCATAAAATAAAATCATCACTGAAACGCAACCCTGAAAACATAAAAGTAAAGAGTAGACTACGCAAAAAGTTATTTACATTCTTACCTAAGAGAGACTTACCTAATGCGAGAACAACCATAAAAAATATGAGAGGTAAATGACAACAACCATAAAATACTACTTGATTAACATTTTCTTTTTGGGGTATTATGTAACACGTTGTATATTACATTTAAACAAGAACAAAAAAATAATAACAAGCTAGTCAGATAATAGTAATCGGCACAGGAAGCCAGCTCCGTCGAATGACAACAGCTTTTATAACATCGGGTGCGTTGATCCATGACGACGACTACCCTTCTATAAATTCGAAACATTGCCCAGTGTTGCCAGCTACCGACATTTTTATTATTGATTTAATATAAAAAAAACACTTGCCGAACATTAGTGGTCGCTAGGCCCGCTACATAAGAATGTCATCAACTATATATTGACCCATAAAACGTTCAATTTTCCAACACCTTAAAAGCATAATAAAATATGACAAAGTATTAACTTATCGCATGACTTGATCGCTAGCCAAGGTCGGAATCGGAAGCCAAGCCTGGTTAACTTCCTCGATTCTATGAAGTTAATTACAAAAACAGCCCGTACTTTTAATTTATGTAATCGGTAAAATGTGTGTTAATTTATAGTAATATGTGTTTCTATGGAATGCGGAATGTAATTGCCTAGTTTACATAAAGGCACGGAAAATAAAAAGCCGAACTATTAGGCACTCTATGGTAAAGGTGGAAAATTTATGCCAAAGTACCGTTTCAGATTTTCATCTGCCTAGCTTTTTACGGTTCCATACCCAAAGAGTAAAATGGGACCCTAGATATTACCACAGTGTACCTACTTACTACATACAGTGGGTCAACGCCCATACATTTGACAGGTCCTATGAAATGTCAAAATTGGTAACACTTGTCAAAGGGTTGTCACATAAAATAAATTACACAAACTTTATCAAACAAACGTCCAAATTAATTAACGTTTCATAGAAACAGTGACACGCATAAAGAAAACCACGCTTGCATAATTTTTACGATTGACAAAATAATGCAAAGGTATGTAGCAGCACTTTCGCCATCTTATCCTGGAATATTCTAACAATATTTAAAACTACAAATTTTGTCGAGGTTACAGTCGCAGTGGCTAACGCTTGCGGGGGTAGGTAAGAGTCATAAATTATTCGCAAGTCTACGATGGAGTCATAGAAAATTACTTATGGTTATTACTTCTATGGTTTTCGTGGGTGCTGATGCTGGAAAAAAAAATTACCAGTTAAATGAGATTTGCCAGGTAAAACGTGGTCCCTATCTTGGTGTTTGAGAATTGATCTTGTTTTTGTAATCAGCGTCCCTGAAAATCATGGATTTCACACCCATGACGGCTAATTTGAATTTTTTTATGGCCGCCATCTTGCATATAGATTTTGACCTCATTTTCGGCATCAGCATCCCCGAAAACCATGGAAATGACACCCATGAAGGTTAAATTGAAATTTTAATAGCCGCCATCTTGGAAATGGATTTTGACCTCATTTTCGGCATCAGCATCCCTGAAAACCATGGAAATGACACCCATGAAGGTTAAATTGAAATTTTAATAGCCGCCATCTTGGAAATGGATTTTGACCTCATTTTCGGCATCAGCATCCCCGAGAACCATGGAAATGACACCCATGAAGGTTAAATTGAAATATTAATAGCCGCCATTTTGGAAATGGATTTTGACCTCATTTTCGGCATCAGCATCCCCGAAAACCATGGAAATGACACCCATGATGGTTAAATTGAAATTTTAATAGCCGCCATCTTGGAAATGGATTTTGACCTCAATTTCGGCATCAGTACCCCCGAAAACCATAGAAATGACACCCGTGACGACAAATTTGACATTTTTGTAGCCGCCATCTTGGATTTCGATTTTGACCTCATTTTCGGCATCCGCACCCCAGAGAACCTTGGATTTGACATCCATGACGACTAATTTACAAATTTTCATGGCCGCCATCTTGGATTTGGATTTTGACGTCATTTTCGGCATCAGTGACCCCGAAAACCGAGGAAATGACTTCCCACGAACAATCATTTGAAAATGTATGTATGCCGCCATCTTGGATTAGTAAACAGACTTTATAATAAAATTCTCGTAATATGTACACATACATATCAATAATAAATTAATATAATTTCTATGAACGATATCAATCAAATTTGAAATCAAAAAGTGCGAACCCTGGAATTTATGTCCCGAGTAGCAGTATCGCTACTCGGGACATAACCTCCGCCCCTTCACCCCGCAACCCCCCGCACGATTGCTCTGTGACAATGTTCTACGTTGACCGACTGTAAGGAGTAAGATATAGGTAGACTGTGATATTACTAAGACTCCGCTGTCCGTCGTCGGTCCGTCCGTCTGTCACCAGGCTGTATCTTATGAACCGTGATAGTTAGATAGTTGAAACTTTCACAGATGATGTTTTTCTGTTGCCGCTATAATAACAAATACTAAAAAACAGAATAAAATTAATATTTAAGGGGGTTCCCATTAGGGTTGCCAACCCTACTATATAATATAGTATCCTACTATATTAGAGGCCCGGCTACTATATTTCTGAAGTATAGTATATAGTAGGCGAAACTACTATATTTTAAAGGCATCAAACTCAAAGCAATAATATTCGTTTCAAAATGTGTAAGCGTAAAACGAAACGTCAATACTTATCTATTTCTGAACGATTCTGGTATGTCAAGTTGACAGTTACGTTGACTTTGACAGATTGGCAATTTTGATTTTCGCGCTCTCGAGTATGTATTTTGGTAACTACCTACTTTTGAAGTGAATTTACAAAAAAAAACTTTTAAGAAATGAAGTAGGTACCTATTCTGGAACCTACTATATTTTTTTTCATCCTTTCGTTATCTATTATATTTTTGTGGGTAATCATTTTAGAACTACTATTTTTGACCCACAAAGAGTTGGCAACCCTAGTTCCCATACAACAAACGTGATTTTTGCCGTTTTTATAGATAGTGGTACGAGTCCGACTCGCACTTGGCCGGTTTTTTTATTCCCAACTATGTTGGAGTCAACTTCCAGTCTAACCAAATGCAGCTGAATACCAGTATTTTATACGGAGCGACTGCCATCAGACCTTCGCAACCCAGTTACTGGGCAATGCCGATATCCTAAGGTTAGACCAGTTATCAGACTTTTGGGCTTCGAACTATCTATAACGACCGTCATAGGTATTCGTATGTCACCCGGGACCGTCTGTTTAACGTGCTCTCCGAGGCACGGAGGGGTCTCGGTGCGTAACGAATTATATATATATTATATTAGCCATGAGCTCCATTTTAGATTTTAAACATAAAAAATATCAGTTGTGTAAGTAGTACAGACGCACGCCAGCACATCAAGCTACCCCAATCTGTCAAATTTCTTTAATAGATTTTCAACTTTATTACAAAAACATAAGATATCACTTGGATTGGGAAAATTTGACAGTTTGGCGTAGCTTGGTGTGCTGGCGTCTGTACATAGGTACTTTTAATGCTCTTAAATCAAAGTAAAGTCTAAAATAAAATGGCTTTTTTGTATGAAAATATGTATCTTCCAGATGTGTTCCTTCTCGTTGTACCTACACATTCTTTAAAGCGGATGCTTATATTCCCTATCACGCGCTGCAATAAATAACTTAGAATGGAGTTGACTGTTTTCGAATGCTGTACCTTGCCTCCCTCTAGTACAGTGTGACTGCGAGACAGTTTTGACTTGTGTATTATAACTTTCTTGAGTACATTCATTTTTAAAATTGGATTTGGTTTTTACTCATGTGCATTTTTGCGAACTAGTCGGGCAATCCTGAAAAATGCACGTGAGTAAAACCCGTGACTAATTTTATGGCGGCCATACACGCTACGGTCCACCGGAGAGGTGTACCTGTGCAGGTGTGTCTGCGCAGGTAGAACGGCGCGTGTATTGGAATAGACCTGTGCAATTTTAGGAACCTGCACCGGCGACCGGTACAAGATCGAAAATCAATTCTTTCGAGTGACACCGTACGGTGAACTGAAGACTTCTACGGTATACCGGAGCGTCCCATACACGCTACGATATGAGGCCGACTTGCACAAGCAAACCTGCACAGGTAAACCTTTCCGGTAGACCGTAACATGTATGGCTTACATTAAATACGTTTGATTGTTTGCTACAGTTTGTTTCAGCAACATGTAAGAGACATCCCGTCCAAAAATTCAAGTAAAAAAACCCACGTCTCGCGACACTTTTGCCGTCAAAACTTCTGAGATCTAATGAACAGCCACGTCGGGCATTTCATTTATAAAGATTTTTTTCGGACTTGACAATCACACTATTTTATCTGTTGCAAAGATTTAGGGGGCTTAAAAGTGCCTCGAGTTGCTTTGAGAATAGGGTACGGCCGTGCCTGCTCGACATTGGCGGGGTAATTGCCGTGCCCCCTGATATTAACCGTAACAACATGCTGTGACATCATTATACACTTACCATTTGCCTTTCTTTAGAAGGGGGTTACTTCCGATAGCTTTGAGTATTGAATCATTAGAGTTGGATTCGAATTAGTGTCAATTCGTAGTCTTGAAATTGACATAAGCGCACGATAATTTTGTTGGGAGTAGGGTTACCATCCGTCCGGATTTATCCGGACATGTCCGGACTTTCAGCCTTTCATCCGGACTTTGTCCGGCTTTTTAATTTTTCCGGATTTTTGGCTTAGATGGAAATAATTTGATATAATGTTTAATTTTCGCATTAAATTACTTAAAAATAAAACGAGTATTAAATCAGTCTTCAATCTTTATTAAACTACATACCTACAACTAGTTTATCAGTATCATCTCAATTTAAAACAATCAATTATTTCTTTTTGTGACTAAAATGTCGGGACTTTTTTTTAAATGTCCGGACTTTTTGGTAAATATCCAGCTTTTTGTCCGGACTTTTCAAATTTCGAAATGGTAACCGTAGTCGGGAGTAACCCCCAGGTGACCTTATCAGCTATACCCGTCATGTTTACGTGAACGTGTAGCTACCTTCACACATTTAATGTGTTTTTGTCACCGCAAAAATATAGGTTTTCGATATGAAAATCGTTGTTTTCTCGGTCGGGGTTAATAGCTTCATGGAGACAGAAAAATAATTCTATAGCCGTGTTTGTCAGAAATGTTCTGAAAAGATAAACCTATGTGGTTTATCTTTCTAGAACATTTCTGGAAAGATAAACTTTCCAGAACATTTAATACTTGTTTGGTATATTTCAGGCTCATTTAGATCGCTGATCTAAAAAATATCGCACATCTGAAAGAAAAGAATTTTGATCGAGCGTAGAATTTGTCTATATTTGTTGATAAATATGTGTAAATCAAGCAGTTTCTTCTGCGGAGTATACAGGCCCCTTAGGGAGTCTCAACACGTGGCAGTCCCCGTTTCGACCCTCAATACAGGCACGTGCCTAGTCAATCCAATCATGCTCCCTAAATCCCGACCCCTGTCTTATATCGTCCTTAGCCGAGGACAGGGTTTGCCGTTGAATAGTAGGTAAGTTTCTGAAAAATAAACACTTTGTTTTCTATAATAGAAAAATTCGTACGGTCATATTCGAGACTGACACGGGCATGACACAGACCCAAAATATCTATTACATAGCTTTGCCTGCAGCTTAGCTTGCGCGAAATTTAAACCCCTCAACAAGCGTTTTTAGGTGTATTTTTAAATCCAATAGTCCGTCTTTTATCATTTACTTTGAAAGAGTGTTTGTGCCAAAATTCGTGTTAATAGCTCCATGGAATAAGGATTTTCCTACAAACTTTTACGACCCCTTTAGGGGTGGAATTTCCAAAAACCCTTTCTTAGTGAATGACTACGTTGTTAGAGGTACACACGGCTACACATCAAGCTATACAAAACCAGTTTATCTTGGTGTCGCTTTGTATAATCTTTTCGCACAAGTAACGGTCAGCTTATACTGGTTTTGCATAGCTTGAAGTGTAGCCGTGTGTACCTACTGTTCTAACTTCAAGTTTCTAATCCCAGCGGTTTAGGCTGTGTGTTGATAGATCGGTCAGTCAGTTTCTCCCCATGCTTCTTACTTCAAAAGTACCAGTTTATTGTTACAGAGCGCTTGAAATTAATTATCTATTAGTCTATATTTTCAACGATACCATAAGTGTAACAAAACATCCATGAACCGAATCAGAAATAGCAAAATGCTACACAGATTTCAGTGAATGCGACTCATCATCACGAATTATTTGCTCACATATCGCGTACACACATCAAAACAATCGCTAATCCATTGTACGGTAAACATCTACACCCATTTACAAAATAAACACCGCCGTAATACCTTTATTTATCTAGCTTATGTGCCAAATTGTGTTTGTTCTATTGTTATTTACCGAAAACATCCCATTCGGATGTACAGTCAGCATCAAATTGATGTTAGCATCCGAGGTAGTCAAAAAGGTCAGAAGGGCATAAATTAATTTAAGGTAAACGGCTGTTGGTTGAATAATGACGACACGTTTGGTGCAGTGGCTAGCTTCTACGCTACGGGTCGTGGGTTCGATTCCCACACGGAACAAAAATTTGAAACGCCTACAGATAGTTGTTTCGGGTCTGGGCGTTTGTATATGTGAGATTTGTGTTTGTAAACGCACCCATGATATAGGAGAAGTCCTAATGTGGGGCAACGTTTTTTTTTTTAAATAAATAATTAAAATAGTGGTGAAATAGTCTAGCTATGTTTATAGAAGTATACTATAATTGTATGGCAATGAAGTTCATAAAAAAAATGCTTTTGATCACTATACGTAGATGCACAGATACCACTGAGCATTTTATTCATTAACATAATAATGAACATTTTGACATCTTACATAATAATGAAAACTGTGTTGTTATGATATAATTGACCACTTTCGATGCTTACAACAATATGCTTATTCTTCTGACTGTGTACATATAAATTAATGTATGTCCTTCTGATCGTTTTAAATACCTCGGATGCTAACATCAGTTTGACGCTGATTGTACGTATAACGTGTATGTTTGACCAGCGTCCGTCATTAAACAGTGTCCCAATTACAGCCCTATAATTAAGCACGTTGCCCACAATTTCAGTGCGAAATATAATTAAATACAAACGCGTCGATATAAATGGCTGCTGATGAGGTGTGACGTCATTAGCACCTATTATTCCTATATATTTGCAAATAGAAAAAGTACACAAACTTCTTCGGTGAAATGAAAAATTGGTTGCTTGGATATTTACTTTATGGTTGGATAGTTGAAGTTGAAGATATCAGACATCCTTTGATTCACGTAGTAACGTGACACGTGACTCGTTTGATAGGTTTTATTTATCTGACATTCTGAATTTCAACCCTCAAAGCAAAAGGAAAGTCTTATATAAGGTTGTCGCTTATGTTTGTGTCCCGGCTTTGTGTTTGTCTACAAAGTGTAAGTGCTCATTCACACGAAGATGATGCATTTTTTTGACGAATCGTCTTTTTTCACGATTCGTATTTTTTTTTGACGGTGGCTATTCTTTTTAAATGCCCGTGTTCACACGCATCACGAATCGTGAAAAATGTCGGACACGTCTTAAATCACGTATACCTAGTCTTTAAAAAAAATACGAATCGTGATTCGTATTCACATCCATCATGTTCGATAGTTCATCGAAGACTAAACTCTGAATCACGAAACGAATGTGAACATCAATTCGGATATTTTGCCGAATCGTGATAAAACACGATTCCGTATGCAATGTGAACGTCCATCCGTCATGACGTATCGTGTTTACGAATGTTTTTTTTAAACGTGCTTTTTACATGTCAGTCTTTTAATTGAGATATAGAAATTAAGCCTTATAACAAAGTCATACGACTGGATTTTATATGCAGTTCACAGTGAAAATGAATACTATTTTCTTAAAAAACTATATTAAAGCACGTAAAAGTAAAATTCCAGTGTATGTAGGTATTATGATTATAACTGAATATTCTATAATATTATATAACTGAGTATTTGCGTTATTCCTGTTACATGTTGTAGGTATAATAATCGCATAGACATATTATCATAAATCTACGAGTGAATCGATTTTTACTGTCTTTTAATTTTATTCATAAAACTAGACCGCCATAAAGTTAGAGGGTGTTTTAGTTGTAGAACTAATATAATAGAAAGTTCTTTAATAAAGGAATTATGTACTACATTTACATATAAAAGTACCTAATGCCAGAGGGAGGATATTCATAATCGGGTGGTATTTTCCCAGTTGTCTTCATCAAAGGGAATTATGAAGGTAGCAGATGTTAATGATGGGAGATTAGCATTCAGTTATCTTGTCTTTTGTTTCCCCTTAATAGACGACTTAGCATGTGCTTTATCTTCTAAACTGTCACGTCTTCGGGGACAGACGTAGTAATACTTAGTACAAGAATGGGTATAAGCAGATGTTTTATTGTTATAGATACAATCAAAAGGCAATGAATAATTAGATATTTTTAAATGAATTACTCTAGTAGCTTATTATGGTTTTTAATCTATATAAATAAAAACAAAAGTCCTGACTGACTGATTGACTGACTCATCAACGCCCAGCCCAAACCCTTTTGGACCTAGAAAGCTGAAATTTTGCATAGAGGTTCCCTTTATAATGTAGACAAGTAATAAGGAAGGATTTTTCGAAATTCAACCCCTAAGGGAGTTAAATAGGGGATGAAATGGAAATAAAAATGGAATGAAATGTATGGAAAATCGTCACTAACGGGTTAAAAATTTCACGCAAGCGAAGCTGCGGGCAAAAGCTAGATATAGATACAATCAAAAGAAAATGAATATACCTAATAAAAATACCTAATATTTTAAAATTAATTACGGTAGGAGCTAGGGTTTTCGCGTTCCCGACCTATTTGAGTTCCCGGGAATCGGGATTTTTTTCTTTTAATTCCCGGGAATTCCCGGGTACCCGGGAATTTTCATGTTTTTTGTATAAATATAGTTTTTCTCGTATATTTCAACATTAAACTTGTGTAAGTACTTTAAACATGATAAATTAATTGTCTAACATACCAATCGACTTTTCTTATTAAAATAAAAAATCTTACACATAGGGGAAGGTTGCTATGAATGGACCACATAACTTTACGACCTCATATCTCAAAAAGTATAAGTGTTAAAAAGAAAGCAGTTTATTATTTTTATTTCGTAGGACCTTTATTTATAATAATCAAATGCACAAACAATTCGGGCTAATACTTTTTGAAATAAACGAAGAAAACTAAATTTTGGGCTGTTGCCTTCTTTGGACCATGGGCACCTTCATTGAACCACCAAGTTGCCATCAATGGACTTTGAGAACTTTGTTCTAGAGGTCCAATCGAGGCAACTAATTATAATTAATTATCTATATTACTAAATTATGACAAAAAGCTTTCTTTTTTTCGGCGACATTCTGGAATTTTAAATTTATAATGATTTTTCTGGTGAAGGTCGCGGGAATCCGTTGGATGAAAGAGGTACAGGACCGGTCGATGTGGCGATGCTTGGGGGAGGCCTATGTCCAGCAGTGGACGTCTTTCGGCTGAATAATGATGATGATGAATGATTTTTCTATGGTTTTAATGAAATATAATAAGTGAAATACATAATACATAACTAGTGAAATACTCAGGACCTATTCCCATTATTATGGCTAAAAAAATACAATAAAAAGTTGCTATGATTGGACCGGTCCAACGGTGGAACTCTCTTGTGGTCCATTGATGGCAACAAGGAACTGGTTAAGAAAAACTAAACTAAAATATAAATGGTCATGATTAGACAAAATTGAATAACACTCATAGAATCTCGAAATAAGAACTTTTTTTTTTAAATACCTACACTACTTTGTATTTATAATAAAAACCATTTAGGTTTGTTCTGTGAGTTGATCATGCTGTTTGAAGGAATTTTGAATTTACATCCTGTATATTTCCATTATAATTCTCGAAATTACACAAAAGATGAGCATTGTGAATAGTTTCTACAAATGAAACATTTACAAAACAAAAATCAAGCGTTTAAAATTTTTTTACTAGACAGTGACAACAGTACTATGTGCTGACAACACGATAGATTTACCCCATTCTAAGTTCACACCACGCAGTACAATGTCCGTTTCACGCGAGAGAGACAGAAAATGCTCTAAAATCTTCGGAAGCGTGCAGACTCTTCATTATTCATAAGCATTTCTTTATTTCAATTAATTCCCGGGTACCCGGGATTCCCGCCAAATAATTCCCGGGTCCTAAAATCTCCAAATTCCCGGGAATTCCCGGTTCCGGGTACCCGGGGCGAAAACCCTAGTAGGAGCCGTATTATTGTTTTAAATGTATTATAATACTAGTCTTTAATGTATTATCTAATCTATCATATTTTTACAATACAATAGTTTAATACTTTTAGTTATCAAAACACTTTTAAAACTTTGAACAGTCAACATTTACTTTTGATGTTGACTCTAGTATTATAATTCGCTGATGATGATTTATGGACCCTATGACAAGTAGGAAGCTTGATCCAGACCAGATGAGATTTTTTGTAAGAGAAATCCAAGTATCGCGAAGTCGGGAGCCGTATCAGCTATCTCTAATCCAGCCAAAACGTAAACTTTTACTGGTATCCACCGAAACACCGCACACTCTTCACAATAATCGGAGGTCAAGGAAGAGTGTCAAGCCATGCGAGAGATGCCAAGAGATGCGTTCCAATGTACGCGTGGTCGGTTACGCGTGATTGGAACGCTTAGTCCGTACAAGTCTTCATAAGCACCCATCACGCTTGGGTATTGATTAATGAACGATAATAATGATTTATTTATTTGGAGACAGCACAAAGAGACGCACCAGCGCACCACGTACAATGAAAACTAAAGATAACAAGCGGAACAAAAGAAACGTAACTTGCAATATCACGAGTTAAGGGTAGAGACGGCCACATATCAAGCTATACGTGTCCAGTATAAGCTGACCTCTCGTTATACGGAAAACCTATACAATGCGAGATCAGCCAAGATATGTAGCCGTACGTACGTGTCTCACGGCTGGACCAAATAAGTGTCCAACGAGCCTAACATACACGGCGCGAGATAATTTATAACTTCAGTCGTCGCGTTATCTCGTGCCGAGAAGGCGCTGTGCATGTTAGAGCGGTTACGCACTGCATCCGATACGGGGGGTCTACTCCCTAATCACGAAGTTCGTGGTTTCGGCCTTGGTTACAAGCGTTTCCTACTCCCTATCACCTACGGACATACGATTATTTCAGGACCCGAACTAAGAATGAATGACAACACGATTTGACAGTTGTCCCTACTACCGATGTGTTTTTGCCCGTCCGAAAAGTTGAACTTGACACTTATTTTGTTCACTCCTACTACTTTCTACTGGGCTACTTTCGGACGGGCGACTAACTTCGTTAACGGACTTAGGGAGTAGGCCCCCGGATCCGTGAAAATAAGGATGTAAAAAAACTCGGACCGAATTCGGACATTGCTTATCGCACTGCATCCGGTCCGAATTCGTGATAATACGGATCTAGAGTCTAAAACACTCAGATCGAATTCGGATATTGCTTACGCACTAATCCGATCTCTGATCGAAATCCAAGCAATTCAGGGGCCATCTTTGGCATATGTCCGATTTGAATCCGAGGTAATGCGAAAGCGTGCATACTAATAGTACTGCGGCTACTTCGGTCCTTCAATATTTCTTCCGAATTGGAGACTCACGGATGACGGAGAGAAATCGGATGACGGAAGTCGGATCTAGTGCGTTAACTACCATACAAATAGTTGTATGACTACTTCGGAACGTATTTTCACGGATTCGGATCGGATGCAGTGCGTAACCGCTGTTAGGCCGGTTTTAGGCCGGTTTTAGTGCTTGACCGACCGTCAGTGCGTACGTCGGTCGCGCTTGTCATTTGTATGAAAATTCACTAGTCGTGACAGTGCTAGACCGACGGTACGCACGCGTATATTGCTACGCACTGCGTACGAGGACCGTCGGTTAAGCGCGTCCGCATGCGTGCCGTCAGTCGACCGACGCGCTATGGATACATATTAACGCGTTCAGTGCTACACCGATCGGTGGACTGACCGTACGGATGCGCGTATCATCGTAAAAAGAATGAAACCTACTAGTTCAAAACTTCAATAATATTGTTTGATTTTATTGGTATCATTACCTTTTAATGATTTAAGTACCTAATTTTGATCAAACATGGCATTTATATTGACACCAAACGCCTAATTACCGAAGTTCGACTTCGTGAACTTCTGTGGGACAAAGGCCACGTGTTATACAAAGACCGTATTGCCAAGTTAAAGGCATGGGAAGAAGTTTGTACAGCTTTGTGTTCAAATTTCGATGAACAGTCGCCGAGTCAACGAAAAAATGTAGGTAACTAAAAAATGAAAGACCTTTATATTCATGTTTATTTATTTTGATACAGAAACAAATTCAAAATATACTATTATTTTGCCACGGCACAGAACCCCACAGATTACTAATATGTAGCAAGCTAGATTGGGTGTACGTGGTATCTACGTCTTCTGTTCCTTATACGTTTACGAAGATAGTAAGCAGCAATTAAACAATTTGTAAACGCGTTCATTTCGTGTACGTGTTTGTGACTGTACCAGTCCGGCCAGTTTGGTTGGTCAGGAGAGCACTGAACGTTAAAAACTGACGATCGGTTATGCGTATCGTCAGGAACGATGGTACGCACCGACGGTCGGTCGAGCACTAAAACCGGCCTTAGTGCTTGACCGACCGTCGGTGCGTACGTCGGTCGCGCTTGTCATTTGTATGAAAATTCACAAGTCGTGACAGTGCTCGACCGACAGTACGCACGCGTATATTGCTACGCACTGCGTACGAGGACCGTCGGTCAAGCGCGTCCGCATGCGTGCCGTCGGTCGACCGACGCGCTATGGATAGGTACATATTAACGCGTTCAGTGCTACACCGACCGGTGGACCGACCGTACGGATGCGCGTATCATCGTAAAAAGAATGAAACCTACTAATTCAAAACTTCAATATTATTGTTTGATTTCATTGGTATAATTACCTTTTAATGATTTAAGTACCTAATTTTGATCAAACATGGCATATATTGACACCAAACGCCTAATTACCGAAGTTCGACTTCGTGAACTTCTGTGGGACAAAGGCCACGTGTTATTAATATACAAAGACCGTGATGCCAAGTTAAAGGCATGGGAAGAAGTTTGTACAGCTTTGTGTTCAAATTTCGATGAACAGTCGCCGAGTCAACGAAAACATGTAGGTAAGTAAAAAATGAAAGACCTTTGTATTCATGTTTATTTATTTATTTTGATAAAGAAACAAATTCAAAATATACTATTATTTTGCCACGGCACAGAACCCCACAGATTACTAACATGTAGCAAGCTAGATTGGGTGTACGTGGTATCTACGTCTTCTGTTCCTTATACGTTTACGAAGATAGTAAGCAGCAATTAAACAATTTGTAAACGCGTTCATTTCGTGTACGTGTTTGTGACTGTACCAGTCCGGCCAGTTTGGTTGGTCAGGAGAGCACTGAACGTTAAAAACTGACGATCGGTTATGCGTATCGTCAGGAACGATGGTACGCGGTCGAGCACTAAAACCGGCCTTAGGCTTGCAAGATCATCTTGTCAAAGGATATTTTCTTACTATGAGATTTTCATACCGGTATGACATAATCCTCTAGCTACCTTTTAATATACCTACCTATGGGAATAAACAGGATGTAGCGTAATGGCCTCTCCGTTGAGAACTATGCGGTTAACCACCCATCCATTGACACGTCTTCTCGACGTCATTAACACAGATTTCCGGCGGCAAATATAGGTACGGCATATATTCTGGTGGTTGTTAGTAGAACTACAATGTGTAAATGGAACACTATTCCTTATCGAAACTACATTGCCGCTATTAGTCTAATTGATTGATCGGGCAATATTGGGAACACCTGCATAGTTACTGATAGGCATACCTACATACAAACAATAGAAGATATTATTTGATTTATTGTACGCAAAGCGAATTGATTGCTTTAATATTAATTATAGTGTCACACTAATGCGGCTCCCAAGCAGCACATTGGCGGAAATTACATCCATAAACAAGCTATACTACAGTCAAAGGCTCTTATGCAGCTGTACTAACGGATAACACGATTCTTGAGACTGTATGAGGGGTAATTTCTACACTGTTAAACAGCACAGCTGACTAATGGCTGTACAATGGAGAAAAAAACAACAAAATGCATTTTGGTAGAATTTGAAAGAACTGTTTTCCAGCCTTTGGCTACGTATAATGCCACTAGCTGGTTAAGAAGACCAAAGCTTGTGAACGGCTGCTTAATGCGATAAAATCACACCCTCTTCTAAGCTGTGAGTTGTATTAGAGAATAAAATTTTGCCCTTGGCTTTTTCATGGTGTATACTAATTCTATTATAATGCTACCTCAAGGAGCTTAATAGTAGCTGGCTTAAAGCATTTATGACTGCCTGATCTGTAAATTAGTGTAGCGTTACTCCTCTTTAATTCCAAAGCTTATAGCATAAATATGAGCTATTTTACAGCCTCTAGAATGATTGAAGAGTAAACATAGGTTAGTATTGCTCAGGTGGGCAATTCTCGTGTATTCGATTTAATCACGAATTCGAGAAAAAAGTCTAATTAGAACTTTTCACGAGCGAAAATACGAGTAGCCGTTCGAGTTGCTTTGAACAGTTGGTATCGGTCGAGATATACATTTCGAAATCGAACCTTAACAAACGACAATCAGCTGGGAAGCGATTCTCGCGCGTTACAGATCTTATCTTCAGCATCAGCATACTTGAAAACTAAGGAATTAACATCCATTACGAATAATCATACAGCGTTAGTTTTTATCTAAAATAGACTTTTAAGACGAGAATTGCCCCCCTGATAACATCGATTTGTCATAACCTCAAAATGATTTTCTATTAATAGAGATCCCTTCTCACTTTACTCCTTTAACCAGTCGTTAGAATCACTGTAAACCACTGTACAGCTAGCGTACAGTTTTCAGCTGATTAACAGACTTAAATATGGCCATTGAACAGAAAAGAGACGGACAAGGGAATTTAGTTAGAATTATTGCTGGATAACAAATTAACGCCATTTTAATGTAAATAAGCCGATTACATATGAAAAAACTACTAATATCTGTTAAACTTTCATGATATTTGAGAGCTATTAAAGTAAAAACACATTATTTAATTGTTACAAATAGATATTAATGCACATTAAATGGAAAAAATGTAGTAAAAATCCATGAATAATTCGTACACCGTATTTATTTTGTATAATATTTTTAGTAAAACTATATTATTTCGATGGCGCGTGTAATATTTGATAATATCACCTATATATATTAACAGTAAAGTGGCACCCGCAGTACAATTTACCAACAGAGATACGAAAAACAAACGTGAAAAATTACTTAATTAGAAATTATTATTTGTCCACAGAAAATGGCCGTAACACTTTCACTGAACACATAGTTTTTTGTTGCTACGAGTATTTCTTTGTAGATTTAACAATAGCCGTTACTAAGCCATAAACCATCTTTTGGCTGTCTACGAGAATTAAAGGAGCTGGATAGTGGCCTATTGATAGCTGTCTAAGTCATTGTACAGCTCTTACAATGCTCTGGACAGCTGTTAACAAGCTACTATAATGCTCAGGGCTGGTTAATTTGGGGCCAAATTTAGAATTATAAGAGCTGTGTAGCTGGATATACAGCCCTTGTACAGAAAGCAATACAGCCTCGAGTTTTCTAAAATTCTGTTGTCCAGAGACTATACAGCTAAGTGTGCTGCTTGGGCTGAGGCAGATCGGTCTAGGAAGCACGAAGTCCTAAGGTCTTCGGTTTAGTGCTTCAAAAAAGATTATTTGGGTTTTTGTGGTTCCAAAATAAATAAACCTGAAAAGTCTAAGATATTCTATTGGCTAATTACTCAAACGCTGCTCAATTAAGTTGCTGTTAAATCTGGTACTGTCACTGTCACTGTCACTTTCACAATACTCAAGTACGTCCGTCGCACCCTGGGCAGTCAGCCCCGTTACCAACTTTGCTGACTGGCTAATCTTTTCACCATGGCCTGAGCTATTTTCGTATATAGCTCGTGCTGCCACGAGAGAAGAAGACTGTCACTTTAAGGCAACGTAACAGTGACAGCACGAACTTAACGGCTAGGTACTTAAAATTGAGTAACGTTTGAGTATTTGGCCATATATTAAGCAACGATACGCAGACCACAGATGGAACACTAACCTCAGGTTTCTGAAAGGGTGAGCAAAAATGAACTAATCAGCTGTCTCATGGGAACTCGTGTGATTGCTTGTTAGTTTTTTTGGTCGACCATCATTAAGGCTGTGGTCTGTTACAAACGCCTGACACCTCATCAAGCGTTTGAGAGAGACTACTATAGTGCATTTCCATAATAAGCATTTGTTGGCAGCACACAGCGTCACGCTTGACGCGTTCTACGGGCATCGTTTGTAACCTTTAGGATACACGGCGACACATTACACTCAGTGTCGACACCGAGTGTCGTAGTGTGTACGTCGCTGTTACACTGATTGCGCATTAGCTCTGGTTTAATTTCAGTGTCGCGATTGCATTGTGTCGAATGTCAATGTCACCCACCGTGTAAGTATATGTAACCTAACAGACCACGGCCTAACATGAGGTTTTAGATGTAGGTTTATGTATGTATCTATATTAGTTAGATACGATTATAATTTAACCCAATTCATACAGAATTGATTTATATACTTTATTTTTAATTTGTTTTTACCTGTAATTGCATAATTTTATTATTGTAAAAAATATGATGATTTTCGTTGTATAGAGTCAATTACAGTAGGTGGCCATATTATTAGGGACAGTGCCTAGATTTTTGTATTTTCTAGTTTAAATATTTTTTTCAGGCAAATGAGTTGTTGTAGGCCCCACGAGTATTTTTTATTTAAAGACTTTATTAATTGAGATAATAAAAACAACAAATCTGTGGGCGAAACTTTATGTATTTATGTTTGAAAAAAAAAATGCGTAAATAGGTTGAAATTGAATATTTATCTCAGTTTTTCGTGACGCCAACCTTTGCTTCTAATGACAGCTTTTATTCGACGTGGCATGCTCTCTATACATATTTTAGTATTCTGCTGTAGGTTTTCATTATGATGCCACTCTTTAATGAGAGCTGCAATCAGCTGGTGCTTGGTGGTGATCACTTCCTTAGCGATCGCCCGTTTGGTAAGCTCCCACATGTTCTCTATAGGGTTCATGTCTGGTGTGTTACCTGGCCAGGGCAAAACATTAATATGTTTTTCAGCAAAAAATGCAGTAACACTCCTTGCTCTATGGCACGGTGCAGAAACGTGCATAAAAAGTATTCTTCGTCACCAGGGAACCATTCTTCGAGCTGCGGCAGTAGTTGAGTCTCTAGGACTCGCTTATACTGGTCTTGCCTCGTGGTCCCTTCCACGATACATAGGCACCCCATCCCCTTGGATGAGATCACAGACCACACCATGATACTAATTTGGTGTTTAACCCACTCCACAAGACAGTCTGCACGGAACTGTTGTCCAGGGCGTCGCCGCACAAAGGAACATTTGTCTACCAAAATCTGAAATGTCGATTCATCGGAGAAGCATACCTGAAAAATATTACATAATCACAATACAGTGATAAAAACAATGTACAGTTATATTTAAACACATATTCTTACCCGACTCCAGTCTGCTACAGTCATATTTCGGTGTTGTCTGGCCCATTGCAGTCGCCTCCTTTTCACGGCCTCGGTGAGGCGTGGTTTCTTGGTTGGCCGACGACCTATCAAGTTCTCTTCAGCCAACCGCCGGCGTACTGTCCTTTCGGAAACTTTTATTCCTTCGTCATTCATCATCGTAGTCAGACGGGCAACACTCGTTTTATGATTTTCAAGGCAGATATCTCTGATTTTACGATCGATACGAAGAGTGGTGATCCTTTTTCTGCCACATTTTGTTACTCGGTTTGCTTCCAGAGGTTTATTATTGTCAGTTTTTATTTTTATTCTGTTAACTACTGACTTAGAAACATCTGCAATTGTTGCTATATATCTTTGGGAATATGTAGAGTGCAGTATTAATGTTTGTATTTCTCTACATTTTCTGAGAGACGTGTCTGGAGCCTTGTCCACAGCAGAAAAAAAGTAATTTTGAGGTTTTCACGTTATTCCTTTAATGAAATTAAAATTCACTTATAAAGTTTAAAAATAGTGACGCTATACGTAACATTACTTACGTTCTGATGTACTGTTAGCCAAAAAAAAATGCAATGTCACTAAAAGTATTTTTTTAATACTGACGAAACAAGAGCAATTTTCAACAAAAGTCAATAAAAGAAGAAGAACGTCACTTTTTTTAAAAAATAGCGCGGTCTCACAGTTTTTTCACATTCCAAAAACATTATAAAAATACCAGTAGTAATATCAAATAAAAAAACCCAATATAAATATATTCCTTTGTTTAAAAATAACATTACAACTTGAAATTACATTTCTATGCGTACTGTCCCTAATAATTTGGCCACCGATGGTAATTTATTCACTTGACAGACATATCTGTGTTGCTGGGGAGTTTGTTGCGCCGTTTCTTCTGCACAGCAAAAACACTAGGAAGCGGTGAAGGGAGGGCTTTTTGTGGGATGTCTATAATACTGTTAAAATGACGTTCAATAAGAACTAAGTAATTCTAGTCTATTTTGAATAAATGAGTTTTGAGTTTGACAACAGATTAAGTTAATCAGCCATGCAGAAACTGGGCGTAAGTGGCTCCTCACACAGTTGATCGGTATTTGTTTTCTGCTGCGGTGACCCTATGGTGTACGCAGCTACCTTCTTGATCGCTCGAGTGACTGTCCTGTGGCTTGAAACTGTGTATCTACTTAAGGTACGTATACACGGTGACAATGACATTCGACACAAGGCAGTCGCGACACTGAAATTAAACCCGAAACCATGCGCAACTTAGTGTAACGGCGATTTACACACTACGACACTCGGTGTTGACACTGAGTGTCTAGTGTAAAGGGTCGCCGTGTATCCTGACCTTTACGAAATTGTATCTCGGCACAAATCTGTGTCTCCAGACACTAAATGTGTCAATGACCTGTGTGTGGTCAGCCTAATAAACGACTTACGATTATTTATTAAAAACAGTACGCGTAAAATAACTTTGTCTCTCTGGAGTGAGGAACAGAAACTGGAAGCCTGATTACAGAGCGGAAACGTTATTTTACGTGAACTGTGAAAAATATAAATTCTCCTGCATATAAAGTCTCTTTAAATAAAATGTTTGCGTTGCGTTGTAGTTTATGACGTGTGGGATTGCTTTCACGTACGTAGCTGAGTTCATAGGAACATACTAATTTGTTTTTGATAGGTACACCCTAGTAATGTTATATAATACAGTTTTCCCCTTATTACAAAAAGTGTTTTAAACCAAAACTAAGATCAACCCAGATTTAAAATATGCCCATCACTTTCTAACATAATGCAACAAAAAGAGACGGGCCTATTTTAAGTTAAGTTTTTCTTAGACCATCGTTTGTAATAAGGGGGTTTATGTTTATTTATAGAAATAGCTTTGATGATGTAAAACCTTTAATATAAATAGACTTTGTCGCAGACAAATTGAACTGTTAACATAGAAAAGAAAAACATTTATTCGAAATGAGACATAACACAACAGCAACAATGAACAGTAGGCCTAGTACGAATATTTTGACGTGTAGTAACGTTAACGTGAGCGAATTTTGAATCGAAAATACAACTATCCTATAGCACTTTGGTGTAAATTTATGCGACAAGCACAATTTGTATCACACATAGATATGAAATAAAGTTTTCAATTTAATTAAATGTTATGTGCGAAACGAGTATTTTCGATTCAAAATTCACTCACATTAACGTTACGTTTACGTTACTATACGTCAAAATATTCGTGCTAGGCATAGAATAACAAAGAAATACAAACAAGTAACATTATAACACTCATTAGCGCCGAGCCATACCGAAAGGGTTACCAACTCAGCAGTGGCGAAGGGTGATTTTTCTTAAAAGGGAAGCCGGACCAAAAAATGCTTACCTTCCTCAAGTGTGATGCGTGAATTCCAGTAACTACTCGTTTCGAAAGGGAAGCCGATAGGAATCGAGTTGTATGGAGCCTTCGCCACTGCAACTCAGCATTTTCGCTGGGCGTTATACTCCCAGCGCTCGTTTCCAGTTGGCACCCCGCAGTGACACTCGAACGAGGGTATAAATAAATAATGTTCTTACAATAGGAAAAATTAAAATTTGTAAATAAATAATTAAAAACAATAGGTACTAGATTTTTTATAATAATGACTGATATGATTTTTAGTATCGACTATGCTCTATCTTAATAACATAATTTAAAATATTCTTTAACTACCAATATTGATAACTTTTTGAGTTTTATTTTGATGATGCTCATAATAATCAAAATGTCACAAAGATTTTTGGAGTGACGTTAGACGGGATAATCAGTCGGTACCAGGCAGTCCCTTTTAGGGTGCATAAATATGTTTATTAAGTATCACATTTGCAAATTATAAAATAAAATCAATATTCAGTACCTATAACCAGAAGACTGAAGATCAGTATTTTAATGATTGCACAGAAATGATTAATACTTTATTTATTCTCCACAGGAAGTCTTAAATGAGCTGACACGTGGGCTGGGCAGTACACCAGAGGGCGCTCTCAACACGATGCTGCAGTTTATCTTCCAGCAGAGCACGGCCGACACTCGCTGGCTGCGCCGGCGGATGGCGACAGAACTCGCCGAACTGCTCGCTAAGACATCCTCCGGGAAAATATTTGAATCTTTAACGGTAAGTTTTAAATAAGCTATTATATTGAGGACTACCATCTTAGCACAATGCAGGGTAGGCAGTAAGCCAGAAGGTGCTCTCAACACAATACTACATTTCATCTTCCAGCAAAGCACGGCCGACACTCGCTGACTAAAACCGCGCATGAGTTTAAATTTGAGCCTTAAGTAGTAAAATTATAATAACTCCTTATTGTTTCGAATGAATATTAACACTTATGATGAAAAAAGTTGTAGAACACTTAACTTATTTATGCTGTCTAAAAAACTGTGATTTAAACGCTCATTCTTCTTAAAGCCGGGAATACAGATACAGTAGCTTGCGCAATAGCATACCAGCTACTAGCACCTGCAAGCTACAGCATGTGTACCTATTATGTTAAATGGCATACCTGTAGCTTGCACTACATTTGGGTTTCTAGCATTGGAATGCAAGCTTTTTGGCATTGCAATGCAATCATTTTGCCATTGCAATGCAAGCTTTTTGCCATTGCCATGCAAGCTTTTGGGCATTGCCATGCGAGCTTTTTGGAATTGCTAACGAGCTACTTCGATGACATTGTACAAGCAACTTCGATGACATTGTACAAGCTACGGGCACGTGTATTCCTGGCTTATTTCGGTTAGCATCAAATTATAACGGGATCTTTCAATCCTCTAGGCTAATTGACAAAGCATGACTCAACCACCAGCCTTTCACGATTAGTTCTATGTTCATTCACCCCATCGCTCGTTCATTTCCTGATAAATCACACTCTAATTGCGCTGGAAGCACCATTAATAATTACCGATGAAATTACATGCGGGATTTCCATTACGAAGTAAATATAGGTCGTATGTTCGGTGGTCAATGTATTATGCATATTGCGGAGCACTCACAGATTGCACGAATTACAGTAGGCGATGACTACTGTCTATAATATTTATGCAATCGCCAATTTCCTTATGATCTAGGCTACTACTAATAGATACCTACCTTCAGTTCTCTCCTGCCATAACAGGAAATAACACTTGGCAAATATGTATACCTACTATTAACGTTATAAACTCTCTTTTCGCGGTGCACCCTACAATGATAAACTTTCAACCGAAATGTGATTGTATGACAATCATACAACCTACAAATGCATTGTGAGATGTCCGAACAAACCTTGCGTATTGACTGTACTCTATTCAACGAAAGATGAGTCCTGAAATAGCGGTCATTTTGTAAATTGCAGCTGGAAGACGTCCACTGCTGGACATAGGCCATCCCCATAGCATCCCCCAAAGGGGGGAGGGGGGTTGCCGTAATCGCCACGCTTGGCAGGCGGGTTGGCGATCGCAGTATGGTTGTTAAAGTACTCAGAGAACGCTGCTACCCATCCTCTAGAGAATCCCTGAGTCGCCTTTTACGACACCCACGGGAAGAGATGCGGTAGTGCTATTCTTTAAGTCCGGCACTACACGAGATAGTAGAGATAGTAACAAGAGACACGAGAGAGAGTAAGATACAATTTACGAAATGATTGCTATCGACAAAACGTAAAATAGCTATATTAACAATGTTTTGTTTTTTTAAAGTATTTGTTATTCATTGTATGGTAACGTTTTGTAGAATGTCCCCAGAACTCACCTTACGTTTATAAAGGTATAGTGTTATTCATTTTTGGTTTGATAGGTTGAGGGCTAATGTTATAAAAACATTTCTATGCAAACACCAACACATAATTTTACCCTGTCATGCTCGTTTCCCACGGTGCGTGATATCGCGCACCGCAACGCACGAGCTCGCACCAACGCACCATGGGAAGAGCCACGTCCGTGGTAACACGGACGCGTGCGGAGCGGTGCGCCGTATCCACATCACGCACCCTCATATGTGGCTTCCCACGGTGCGTGATTTTACAGATGATACCACGCACAGTCGGTGCGCGCTACCACGCACCGTGGGAAACAAGCATTACAGGGTATAATTATGTATTGGTGTTTGCATAGAAATGTTTTTATAACATTAGCCCTGCTTTTTTAACAGTTTTTCCCTTTAATGTCGTGGTGGCTCGGAGGTTACAGACCCGCTTGTTAAGCTCCGGATTGCGGGTTCAAACCCAGGCTTGTACCAATGTGACTTTTTCAATGTTATATGTACTTTCTTAGTTTATCTAAGACGCCACTGACATACGGTGAAGGAAAAACATCGTGAGGAAACCTGGACTTAATGTTCTGAAATCGCCAACCCGCAGTGAGCAAGCGTGGTGATCAATGCTCGTTCCTTATCTGCATGAGAAGAGGCCTTTGCCCAACAGTGGGGAAAGCTACAGTCAGATTTATATTTCCCTTTAAAATGTTATGTAGTATGATTTGCTTTAGTTTACTAGTGAACTATTCGCTCTAATGACCGCAGATTTGCGGTTCAATCGGCGCCAACGTTTCGCGACCGTCGATATGAAAACGCCCCGCCCGAGTCGAAACAAATTATAAAAACTGCTAACGTATAATATAATATTGATCGTACCGTTATCACGTACCTATGAACCGATAAACAACGATACTCGCTTTCTACTGTATAAAAATTGAGCTCTCTACTCGAACACTTATAGAATCACTTCGATGGTTTTCTTGGGATTGCTATGGAGCGCAGCTAGAGAATACAATCCTTAAGCATCATTATAAATGCCGAGATTAAGGGTTTTTTGATGGGTAATCTCGGGATCCCGGGACAAATCCCCTGCAAATACAAACAAATATAATTTTAAGACAAAACAGAAAGAAAACTATTTGGAATTCCGAAATACAAGCGCAGAAATTATCAAAGCATCGTATGTTTAATTTCCAAGACTGCTTCTCTTATTGCCATCATATAAACAGCAGCTGAAAACGCTCACTCAAGCTCTACGCTGGTTGGAGGAATAGACAACAGATATTTATATGCTAATTCTAAGTAATATCCACGAACTCCTTCATTTTCGAACAGGTTCATTTCACGTCTAATGCTATTCACCAAACCTGATTTATTTTGTACTTCAGGATGTGGGGATTCCATACTATAAGCTTAAGGTCATTGTCAAGACGCAACGGAATGCAAACTAGACCTATTTTTGGCAATCCCGAAAATCCCGAGATAAGCCAAGTACAATACCAGGTTTTTCGGGGCTAGAAAACGGCCGGGAACCCGGGATTTGGGATCCCGGGACTCTATTCTCTACACGCAGCCGAGAAAATACCTTTCTCCAGAAGGAATGAAAGGAATTTCTTATGAAAAGTCTCTCTATAGTTTTCAATATCAATTACAAACCTTAATTCTGAAAAGAATTTACTACACAATTGGCAAGGTAACAAGATAGACTTGCTCGTAAATTAATTAGTTTAGTACGAGACTCATAAAAGCTCAGCGGGCCGGATATGGCCGGCAGCAATTTAAGTACCTACCTACCTCGCTGGCAAAAAAACTTTTCGCTCTTTACGATGTTCGACAGTGATTCTCTGTTATCTAAAGTCCCGAAGGCCAAAACTTTTGTTTTAAGACATGTTCTGAGGATTTTCTCGGAGATACACGTATAAAATAATGTTTTCTTTTATACTTTACTTGTAAGTAGGGTTGCCACCCGTACTCTATTATAGAGTATTGTACTCTACTATTTCAGTAAGTGTACTTTATAATCTAAGACGGTTATAAAGTACGCTAAAATATTCTTTTTACCTGACACCACTCTCATTTGATTCTCATCCCACTAGTTAGACTTTTTTGGCATAGTTTACTACGGTCCATGGCTGTAATTGAAACATACGCACATTTTTCAAAGAATCGCAACATGTTTTCAAGAATCTAGAAGCGATGAAAAATAGGTGTGTAAACATAAATAATAAAAATACTCTTTTTTTATACAGTGTACTTTATTTTTGCTATCCCAAAACACAAACGTACTTTTATTGCTCCAAAAAAAGGTGGCAGCCTTACTTGTAACGATCCTAGGAATTATGGGAATATGTTGTACGCTTGAGGGTTACATGTATCTTTAGAAAATTTGACGTTATATTTACGTCATCGCAGTATAGGTAATGTAAGGCTTTTATCCCGTGTGGGGACGGGCTAGAATATAAAACTTCCTCACCGCACGCTGGGAATAGACGCGTGTTGTAAGATTCAACAAAACCACCACGCTTGGTGGTAAGATCTATACGGTCCGCCTGGCTAGCTACCACCATTAAAGTCCGGCGCCAATCAGTTTACTGTGTTCCGTCGTGTGTATGTGAGAGCCAGAGGGGTATAGGGGAATCTCTCTATATTTCTGTTACTTGGATTCGTGTGGTCCATCTTAGACCCTGTCTGCACTTATCATCACGTGCGACGAGGGTCAAGCGCGACCTAGTCATATGATAAAATTAAAAAAGGTTTACCTACATACAGAAGTTTGCAAGTGACATACAAGTGTTTGCATTTATCCGTGAAATGTAATGGAATATCCACTCGTGTAATCCGCACATCCCTCGAGCACATAATATGTAAAGCGGGTTAAGTGGGATTAAGTGTATCTACTTTTATTGCTAGATATATGACGAGATGGATCGTGATCGCGAAATACAATCTGATGATCTCTAAATCAGCAGATGGTTTAGAGGAGATGAAAGAGCGGCTTTCGCACATGACTTCTTATTTAGAACCAGATACCAATTTTCAACTTTAATCATTTCATATTGCCTCCCTATATGTCCCTTTGTTTTAGCTCTTGGCGTATTGTGCTCGAATATGGCTTGCCAGCATTGACGTACGGTACATACACATGGACCAAGGGTCTACAAAATTGACGAAAAAAACTGGTGTATGTAAACTCAAGACACTTTTTGACTTTTTTCCAGAGATTTTTTCCAAGGCACACCGCCATATAAACTTACAAATACCAACAAACCAATTTAAATCCTATGTCATGATCACAATGCCTACTTCCGATTAAAACCATACGAAGATTCGACTGCACCCAATGTTGTAAATTAGTCTTCATTTTCGCATTTTAGTCTACATTTGGTTCGGATATTCTTGAGCGCTGACCGAAGGTCCATGTGTTTCTACGTCAATGCATGTCAGACCGAAATTTATCTACAAACTAAACGCACTATCCACAAATCTACATAAATAAAAAGAAAAGTCCTGACTGACTCATCAACGCCCAGCCGAAACCCTTGGACCTAGAAAGCTGAAATTTTGCACAGAGGTTCCCTTTATAATATGGACAAGGAATAAGGAAGGATTTTTCGAAATTCAACCCCTAAGGGAGTTAAATAGGGGATGAAAGTTTGTATGGAAAATCGTCACTTAACGGGTTCAAAATTTCACGCATGCGAAGCTGCGGGCAAAAGCTAGTTATACAATAAAGCTGATCCACGGTGTTGTACATGTAGTTGTAAAAAGGCCTAAAGGATATCTAGTTCATACCTACCAACGCATTCCAAAACGTATTATGATCACTGCACTAAGGCTCTTTACCAATTATGGCAATAAGGGCAATATCTTCGTTTATCCACAGCTCCGCTCACTAGAAGTGGGTACAGAGTTCCCGAGCATCACGAACCTGCGTCTCCAGTCCGGTGAGCTGGAAGAGGATGGGGCGCGGCTTAGAGCACTAGACCTTAAGTTCGACCTGGCGTATGATGGCAACTTTAGAATCGATGTCGACGCTGTCATGCTGCTTGGGAAAATCGCTAACATATCCATTACAGGTAGGACCTCAAAACTCTTTTATTCAAAATAGACTAGAATTAAGTTCTTTTTGAACGTGAATTTTACATAAAACAGCCTCCAAAAAATTTAATATAAATACGTGAAATGAAATGTGATTGCTTTAATAGTTTTTATCCGATAGAGAGTACTTGTACATACCAGAACTTGTAGTTCTGGTATGAAACGGTACCTATTATATGGAAAATAGGTACCAAAGCAAATAGGAAACACCTTAGAAATAGTATGGCTACAATAACATCAACCCATCCACTAACATTATTTGAATCTCTTCCAAATCTTGTTATAGTAGTTCTCCGCATAAACTAAATAGCGCGATAAGTCTGATAATAGTTGTCGCGAGTATAAATCAAAGACGACAAAGTTAACAACAACTTTATCGTTGTATTAACTTCGACCACTGACTGTAACTTAACAAAATAGAACTTTGAAAGTAGACTGTACTCATGTAATATGACTTTGAAAAGTTCATAATAGTCTTTCCTTTCTTCCTTTATCTTTCACCTTACAAAAGGCACTTAGGATGCTTCGGGAACTTAAAGAAAAGAAGAATATTACTCTTTTGTCTCCATTTTTCAAGACACCATTTTTTAATTTTGTTATTTTCCTTCCTTTCAGTGGAAAGCTTAAGTGGCAACGTTAGAGTAATGTTCCGTCGCAATCCATACACGCATTGGGCGCTAGCCTTCGAGGCACCACCGAAACTTGAGCTCCGAGTGCGTGGAAGATTCCAAGGGAGACAGATCAAGCCTAGACTGGCTTCACTTGTAGCTGCACATATCAGAAGGGCGGTGGCGCAGAGACATACGCTGCCTAATTATAAAATACGGTAAGTTAGCCTCGAATCAGCAAACGCAGCTTAGGCTGCCCTCTAGCTGGGAAATACGACTTGCTGACGACTCGGACACAATATATTCCGACAAAGTGTCCGAATTGACACATTTTAATTTTTTTTTCATTCATGATTCGGACACCAATAAAAAAAGCTGTTTTGTACAGTCAGATAAAAAACTTCCAACGATACCTTAATTGTAAAAATCCGTCCTCCGCCCAGCCTATAGTTGTAAAAAAAACAGTTTTTAACCGGATTTTAACGAAAGCAACAGTTTTATTTTAAAACTTTTTATCTGAAGTACACTAAACAACTTCAATAATTTGATGGTGTCCGAATCAACAGTGAAAAAAATATTAAAATTAAAATGTGTCAATTTGGACAGTGTGTCGGAATATAGTGTGTTCGTCAGCAAGTCGGAAATACGATACGATGGTGTGGGTAGTCCGTTAACCTATACCAGGCCAGTGTGGTGGACTAAGGCCTAAACCCTTCCCCGTATAAACAGAAGCCCGTATCTAGCAGTGGGACAGTAATGGGCTGATTATTAACAACTAGCTGACCCGGCGAACTTCGTACCGTCATATTTTTTTTTCGTGATAGTCTTTCAATGTTTTGTCAATATATTGAAGATCTCTTACAGTTGTCTGTCTCATTCACTCACTCGCTTTTCATAAAATGAGATTTAAAAAAAAAAGTTTTTTTTGTGCAATCCTTGTCATGACCATAAAGAACACAAAAAAAATATTATACAATTTGGTGCAGTCGTCCGGAAGTTATACGCGTACATATATTTCAGCGATTCATTTATATATATATATATAACGAGGGTAGTTCACTCATTGGGGGTACCTCGTCATCAGAGTCCAAGTTCGACTTGGTGTAGGCAGAAAATAATAGTCACAACACTGATTATAGTCCTCTATTTATTCCCTCTCGATAACAAAATAATAAAATCTCTAATGATCAAACCGATGGAAATAGATTAAAGTACGGAAACGCGGTAAGTTCGGTGCAGGCTGGCAAAACGGACCTCTCGCCTTCGTGTCTCACTAAAAAGTGACTTCCCTCAAATCAAATGCATCCAATGTCAAAAGAATGACAGCTGACAGCCGACAGCTTACGGACAACCGTCAAACAAGACATGCCACGCCCCGCACCGACCTCACCCAAGCACACTGCTTGACGTTTCCGACAATAGATGGCGACCTACTACATTAACAATAATCAATAGTCATTCTAATAGTTGTGCTTCTGTGTCGATTCTGCGACATATAGATTAAGATGAATACCTCGCTTAACTTTAATGATTTATGAGGTATTTCACTAACCTATAATAATGAATAATGTCCGTAACTATTTACCGGATAAGCTAAATGTGACCTAGAAATATAACACTTATATATTTTATAATCTTGTCATTATCACTATTGACATTTAGTGAATGCAAATAAATGTTAGCTATTGCAAAGTTTAGAGACCGAATTTGATTAATGAACAATTAATGATAGGACGATGAAATAACCCCTAACGGTACTATCAGATACCTGTAAGATATAACACTTTTTCTAGGTACAAACCATTCTTCCCGAAGTCAGACCCTGGTAGCACAGAAGGCGACGAAGGGCCAACTCCACACGGACGATTAACAGTGCGACTGATGGAGGTCACGCGATTGCAGTGGTCCGGGACATCGGCCACCGTGCGCGCGGCCTTAGCTGTGGACTCGCATGGATGGGTGAGATACGATACATACCTATTATTATAAGTAAAAACAGCAGTTATGTATTACTTCACGTTTTTTCGAACAAGTACATCATGGGAGCTATTTTTGAACAAATGGCAACATTGGTGTCAAGAGAAGCTTGATTCAAATACTTCATCATTCAGCCGAAAGACGTCCACTGCTGGACATAGGCCTCCCCAAAGCATCGCCAGCGGATTCCCGCGACCTTCACCAGATCATCGGTCCACCTTGTGGGAGGCCTACCCACGCTGCGTCTTCCGGTACGCGGTCGCCACTCCAGAACCTTTCGGCCCCATCGGCCATCCGTTCTGCAAGCTATGTGCTTCGCCCACTGCCACTTAAGTTTGGCAATTCTTCGAGCTTTGTCGGTTACCTTAGTTCTCCTGCGGATCTCATCATTTCTGATATGATCACGCAGGGTAACTCCGAGCATAGCCCTCTCCATTGCTCTTTGTGTAACCTTGAGCCTTCTTATGAGGCCCATTGTGAGCGACCACGTTTTAGTGCCGTATGTAATCACTGGCAACACGCACTGGTCAAAGACTTTCGTCTTGAGACACTTATTATATTCAAATACTACTAGACAATAATAATAGTTGAAATAACTTAAGATTAGCCCAGGGCTAACGAAAATAAATCCCTGTCACAGCCAGTTAGTCATACAGGCTTCAGTGGGTTATCGCTTTAGCCCTGGGCTAGACGATGTTGTGCAAGAGGACCTTAAACTCTTTTTTTTTAAATAAACCAGTCTGTCTAGGAAATCTTTTAAACAAAAACGACTTCCGGAAACGCTAGAATTTCAAATACTCATTAACATTAATACCTCATTAATTATTCCGAACATTAACAAAGTCTTTATCTATTTCTCAAGGTATCGCTTCGCCGCGGGGTCCTCGTTCTAGACGTAGTGTTGCCAGCTGTAGCCGGGCCGTTAGGTCTGGTGTGTTGCCAGGGCGTGGGAGCAGTGTTGGTGGACACTGTCGTACCGATGTCACCCGCGTACCGCGCCGACCTACGCCGTGACGATGTCGTGCTGGCCATCGACAACAAGCCAGTCAATAACGTCGCTCAGGTAGATACTTTGATAATCATTATTTGTGATCAGGATCTATTTCTAATCAGGCACAACTAAGTGCCCTTTCACCTTCTTTATTATTTATTCTTCTTACGACAGCTATTAATAGTAAACCTAAGTCCGTCTTTCTAAGACATGACACGATAAAAAAACATTTCTATAAACTTGTTATTACGAAACTAATAGTGCGTGTTGTGAACCGTGGAAGGCTGCACTGCACTATGACATGTTTAGCACCTAGTGCTTATTTATCCAAACAAAGTCTTAAATCTGGAGAGCCTAAGGCCTCTCGCCCACGGCGACTTTTTGTAGCGATGCAGTCGCGCGTTTAGCAAACGCGCGACAGCATCACTTCTAACGCGTGTTAGTCGCATTTGCAACGCACTACTGCATCGCGATTGTATCGAAACAAACGCGCGACCGCGTCGCGCTACTAACGCGCTACTGCATCGCGATTGTATCGATACAAAAGTAATCTCTGGGTATTAAATGGATGCATCCAATATTGACGCTGCTTCCGTTGCCTACGCTTCGGCTGCTTACGTAAAAGCAGCACCAAAGACAACGTGACTAATGTTGCCTCAACGGAGTCCATCTTGCAACTGTACTGATCCAAGGTATTTTTGTATCGTAACTGCATCGCGACCGAATCGCGTTTGCATCGCGACCGAATCGCGTTTGCATCGCGACTGAATCTGGTCCCGTGGGCGCGGGCACACAGCTAGCGACTGCTTCGCGTCTGTATCGATGCTACGCGCGAGAGCATCACGACTGCATCGCTACAAAAAGTCGCCCGTGGGCGAGGGCCCTAAGATAACTATAGATTCATCTTCGCCTGTGACAATCCAATCTGAAAAGACTTTGAATTGATTTTCAAAGAATCAAAGTCAGTCCCTAATAAAATAAAATTATCTTATTGAACCACGATAATCTCGTATATCAGGTTGGGAAACTGCTACGCTTAGTAGAACGTCGCGCCGTAACTGTACGTGTAAAACGCGGTGGCAGCGGCGCGGGCACACGGCGTGACGAAGCGGGGGAACCTAAGCGAATAAAGCCTAACTTCTCCTTCAGAAGAGTGTCGGAAGTAATGGAGGGAGTTAGGTTGCAGGGTATGAGAGCTGCGGCTTCAAAGACTAATTTACAGGTGAGCTTAATGAAGTGATGTAAAAATATACGGTTTCTATAGCTAGATACAAAACTGTCCCAGCTTCTATACGACTCGTAAGACTTCCTTGGAAGTCCTGATTTATTTGGAAGTCTTCTACCTAGTTCGTTTAACTTGTAAATGTATGTTTAATTTCATTAGGATGCCGAATCCAGCCCATCGAAGACAGTAGAACCACAAAACGAGACTGATGCACAAGCCAAACAAAAAACAGAGCCCGCGCGGCAACCGAAACCTGCCGAACAGCCACCTTCGGCTAACTTAGGTCTTCGGAAGCGCCGGTGCTCCGTAGAAAATAAGTCTTCCGACAGCTCCGCCGGCAGTACCCCGCCAGCTTCCGGCGCGAGCACACCGCTGCGACAAGCTAACGTCATCAACAAAACCATCAAGCACCCAGATATACCTATCATTAGAACTGATTCTTCGGAATGTAAGATACCAGAGAAAGAGACAGTTGAAGAAGAAGAACAGGTGTTCGAAGTCGGAGGACCCAGACAGTGTGAGCACGTCGAGATTTGCCAAATGTTTTGGACGAAAAACACACCTCTAAAGCCAATAATACCCTTCGACGAAGAGACGGAGTTCAAACTAAATGAGAATCACAAGTATTTGAACATCAACGTTTGGGCCATGGTAGCTGGGGAGAAGGAAGAGATTCTGTTAGGTTATCTAAATATTCCGCTGACCGCTTTATTAGCTGAATGTCAAGATTCAACCGTCCCGCATCATATGAAGAGGTACCAATTCTTACCGCCAGATGTCGATATAAAGTTCAGGTAAGATTAGTGATGTCTTAGAAAACCGCTAGATGGCATTACATGTGTAGGAAATCTACATCTGTTTTATTTGATACCGTATGTCAAATCAATGATTCGATAACGGCCTTCATACCTACCTTATGATGTTTAATTCTAGTCCTAGACAGAATCAAAACATAACGGTAGATAACCATTTCGTTCGCGCATCTAGGGCCTACTCCGAAAATCGAACTACGAAGTTTCGGTTGAAAGATCGCACGTTTTCCAACCACGAAAGTGTTTCGGATTTTCGCGATTTGGCGGTTTGTCTTTTATTCCCTGTACTCCCAAATGTTAATTGACATCTAGTAGTTCGTTGTTTACAATACTTTGATCGTATACTTATTTATAAATTCGATGTTCGTCGATGTTTTGTTTCGATCTAAAACTTTGACGTTCGTTTTTTGAAGGAGGCTACTGCTTTTGTAGTTAACGGTGCATTTCGCGCATTGTTGGTTTTTCTCGGTCACGTAGGGGAGTCCAGGTCAGTACGCATGGACATTCTCCATTGGAGCATACGTCGATGGGAGAAGCACAGTTGATGCGCGAACATAGTTAATACTAAGGAGTGTGATGATAAAAGGCCATTTTTAATTCTTTCAACAATAACATAAAATCCTTTTCTTGCATGTCTCTCATACAAACCACAAGTAAGCATTCTTTTCCTAAAATTACTTAATAATTTAATTTTAGTTTCCATTTACTGAATTTTTCTCATTAGTTTAAACATGACTGAGGATCATACAGGCAAGGGTTCGATCCCCAAGTTGAGGCAAAGTATGATTGAATTACGAGTAGGTATACATTTGACATGACATCATCACTTCATCTTTGAACTGTGGACATCTTTGAACGCAGACGGCTAATATATTCTTTCTTACATAGGGCGACACATGGCATTAGGTTTACACACAACACTTTTCCAATAAAGGGTAATTAATGCTAGACCTTGCCGGGTCCGAGCCGTGGCACGGACCGGACGAAGCGAACAACAAAGAACGCGAGTCGTCCTAGACGCGGGTTCGGCTCGGTGTAACGTGAACTAGTTGCATCTATATCTATCTATCTATTTTATAATAAATCTGTAGGATTGGCATATCCGTACGAAGGAAATATTTTAAAAAAATGCGGGTTCGTTAAAGGATAACAATCAGAATCCATTTCGATAATTTTTAGGGTTCCGTATCCAAAAAGTAAAACGGGACCCTATTACTAAGACTCCGCTGTCCGTCCGTCTGTCACCAGGCTGTATCTCATGAACCGTGATAGTTAGACAGTTGAAATTTTCACAGATGATGTATTTCTGTTGCCGCTATAACAACAAATACTAAAAAACAGAATAGATAATGGTACGGAACCCTTCGTGCGCGAGTCCGACTCGCACCTGGCCGGTTTTTTGGAATATTTGTCTGTGCGCTCAGTACTCAGTACGGTTTTCTTTTATAGACAAATATTGACCGTTTCTCAGAGTAACATTTAGTTTTTGTTTCATCGTAATCGGTTCGCTCAATCACAAGACGTTAGAATTTAAAGTTATCAAGAAGAAATTAGCATTAATAGATAGAGTTACATGTATGTTAAATCTCGTAATCAATTGTACCTTTTCAGGTATGCTATTTATGTGGTTAAATCTACATTGTTTTATTATTGCGACACAATATTGATTTCCGAATTCCACTAGTATAAAATACACGTAGCATTATGCATCCTTGTCCTGTCCGTGCCTCGGCTGGACTCCGCCATGGTCTAGCATAAATCACCCTTAATTATGTTGTTATTCATATTTTAAAGCAGTGTTTACGCATCTGGCACTAAAATAGTGAAACAATTATCCCATTGCGCAATTTGTTCGACAGCGACGAAAAGCTGGGATGACGACACTGACTGAAACAATAGTTCTAACGACTTACAACTACTTATAGCAATGACAACGTTTCCAAGAAACTTTGAAGACTTTGCTTGAAAATATCTGTTAAGAGATTCTCAGTAACAATCCAGAGGTTGGAATGTTGCCCGAGAAAACCCATTTTGTCAAGGACAGACGGCATCGAGCTACTCTGAACTACTTGATGATACAACGTGTCATGTAAATGTAAAGGCAGGATCAGTCTCTTTGCGCATAGCAGACCTTAGCAATTAGACGGAAAATACTAAGGCCCAAGCCTCCCACGCAGGAGCTTCGCTGCGTTCATTTCGTTCGAAACGCGTAATGTGGCGTTGAAAACTGCGTGCTAGGTACTACGCATTACTGCGTTATCCATCTTGTTGACACGTCCGATACGTCCGTTCATTCGGAGACTCACTATGTGACATCAAGCTCCAATGTGGCCATTACGATAGTAAACTATACTTCGGTTCGCTAGGGTACGTCACCTAGCACGCAGCGCTCTAAGCACCATGCGAAGCACCTTCCTGTGTGAATTGGGCCTTAGTTTTCGTTTGCATTCTGCATACAGTGTGGCGTTGAATAAAGAACTGCTCCGAAATTTCCTATACGCCACGTTGCACGCGTAAAAGCAGTCTTAGACAATTTTTTATTAACTTCTACATTTCATTCTAGCAAAAGCCACAAGCTATCATCTCACGCGGGCTTTGAACCGTGCTTGTGCTTCGGCGACGCCCTTGTGTGGTGGGAGTGGGAGGGGCTGGGCCCGGCCCGGACTGCTCCCAGGACAAGCAGGGACCCTGTGTTGCCCAAACCACCTAAACCGACCAGAGCCAGTCATGACTTTGTGAGGACGCACTTTCATAGATCTACGCAGTGCGATTCCTGTAATAAGAAGGTTAGTATAAAATGCAGGCGAACAAAGAACTCTGTATGTGTAAATAAATACATGAGTCTAAAATAGGAATATAGGTCAGAGTAGCATTAGAAGGCAGAAAGTTTACTTAAAAGTTACTTGTGTAACATTTTTTACATGAGAGGCAGATAGGTCATTCTGAAACAGATATACGGTCAATATAAGACTGGAAGATAAAAAAAAGTGTGTTAAAGATTTACTAATAGACGTGCAATACAAAAATAAAATAACTATGTAGATCATTGACTTAGAATAAGTATGGACAACGAGTGTAGTACAAAATTCACGATAAAAGTGTCCTGAATTGACATAATGTAAACATAGAAATACCAACAAGCTCATTTACGACGGACGAAATCCTATGTCGTTAACATAATGCCTAATTTAGCTTGCAACAATTTTTACCATATGAAAACATGACAGCACTGCTCAATTTTACAAATTTCGAAACTTCATCTAACATTAAACGAAAATTTGGAGAACATAGGAGTAATAGAGCAACCTTAATTTTTAAAAGATTTTATTATTAGTTATATTTATTGTGATTGCTAAATATTTAATCCAACTGAAAGAGCATAGAACATTTCTTGCAAAATTACAACATCGTCATTTTCAAAAACGCGACTTCGCTTCCTTTGCTGAAGTATCACGATCAGCATCAGCATCATCTAATTAATCTCGAGGAAAACTGAAATTAAATCAGAGGCATATTATTATTTTTCAGAAAACAATCTTTTGTCATGTGTATTTAAAAGAGTTCATGATAACTAAACAAACGAGCCCAAACGTCACGTGTCCACTATTTGCCATTAGGAAGTTCCAGAGCCCGTTTTCCGGCTCTACCATCGGACCTACGTCATTATTTATGTGATGAAAAGTGCTTATAATGACAAAGTACATGAGCTGAAACTCGACGAGCCTACCATTTGTTCCTGTGCTTGCCTAATCTTTGGCTCCATCATCAAATTAGATCAATGACATTTTGATGATCTAATATGCACATACCTACCTGCAAAATTTCAGCTCGATCGGAAACTTGGTAGTGACCGAAAAACCAATACAATTTTGAAACGGAAGGACAACATACATATTTTCGTACATAATATGTTTGCATACAATGCAAGTTTAAAAATAACTTGTTTAAATGAATAGAACAAAACAAATTGCAATTGGTTCAAAATCGCAATACAAAAAAACATCGCGTAATAATAACGACTCTTTGGAATCTTTGTTCTAAATTCTGTCTAATATGTCAAGTTTCTTATGGTAATCCAACCAAATGAAGTTGACATAATTGGTCAAACAAAGGAAGGAAAATAAGATACTTTTTATTTAGTTGGATTATTGTGTGTTTTGCTCTTGCAATTAATTCAATTTTAAGTAAAATACAATGTTCCTTAACAAAATAATACTTAAAAATTGTAAAACAATAATATACCTACTGAAAATATGATACACCATCAACTTTTTTCACTTTTTTGAGTAGTTTTTACACGATCTCACTACATTATACTGCATTGTTGACATGTGACATTGAGGTGTAGCTGCTTGTTCGGCCAAATGAAGAATGACGCGCGCAATTGTAGCTCTTTTCAAATTTCTTGTGTTTTAACAGTCTTTCGGTTCGGACATTTTTGAGCGATGACCCGAAGTCCATACTTATTCTAAGTCAATGATGTAGATAGGTCATTCTGAAACAGATATATACGGTCAGCATAAGACTGGAAGACAGCAAAAAGTTTGTTAAGGATACATGAACTACTTGGTTTTGAGTCATAGATTTTTATCATGACCCTTGCGTGGATCGCTATTAATCCATCCTGTGGAACAGAATAAAAATATAAATAAAAATGTTATTTACAGAAACATTTCAACGAACATTTCTCCAAATATTGACATCTCAAATTATTTTTTACCACAGTCCTTCGACCTCCAGCATGAACACATACATAAACTATTATTTGTAACAGATATGGCTGAAAGACGCGATGCAGTGCCGCAACTGTGGCCTATCTTGTCACAAGAAGTGCGTCACCAAGTGTCAGGAGTCTTCGCCATGTATTCCGAAACAGGATCGAGGTATGTGTCATTTTCAATCTTATGCAGCTTATACATGCTTAGTCATATTCCGATGACGGCGGATAATAAGCGAAAGCTGGCTGAAGCAAGGACGTAGAAGTTTTTTTTTCTGTTTTTTTTATACATTGACAGTGTAGCGGTTGAACGCTTGCTTTCCATGCAGGAGGGTCGAAGTTCGATCTCGGTTCACACCTTGTTTTTCTAATTCATATGCGTATTCATATTATCACTTGCGTTAACGTTGAAGGAAAACATCTTGAAGAAACCTGCACACCTGAGTGGGCTTCAAAAAGTTCTCGATGGTGTGTGTAGTCCACCAACCCAGCACCAGGCACCAGACCAGCGTGCTGTACTAACATCTAAAACCTTGTAATAATGAGGAAAGGCCCGCGCACAGAACTGGAACAATAATGAGCTGATTATGCTTATTTATTTCGTTCTAGTGGGTAGGCCTCCCATAAGGTGGACCGATGACCTGGTGAAGGTCGCAGGAATCCGCTGGATGCGAAAAGCACAGGCCAAAACCATTGTGCAATTATTGCATATATGTATTATACAGAACGGCCGAGCTCTGTACCACGCAATGGTTTCGGGAGAAAACACTATCACTACATAGTATAAAACAAAGTCGCTTCCCGCTGTCTGTCCCTATGTATGCTTAGATCTTTAAAACTACGCAACGGATTTTGATCCGGTTTTTTTTAATAGATAGAGTGATCCAAGAGGAAAGTTTTAAGCTATAAAACGTACACGCGTGAAGCCGGGGCGGGTCGCTAGTTACATTATAAAGCATTAAGTGGTACAGATCGCTCCGGTTCTGGATATCACAATGGTTTCTTATACGCGAACCCGTCGATGTGGCGATGCTTGGAGGAGGCCTATGTCCAGCAGAGGACATCTTTCGGAAGAATGAATGAATGAAAAAAAATCGCTCTACCAAATCCTGATATGACAAACTTCGTTTTGAGGACGGCAGTTTCAATGTTATTTGAACGGTGCCTTGCTTGGTTGAAACCACAAAGCCTTGTCTTTCAGTTCCGGTTGAAACTTCCTGAATCCTGTGGTTTTTGTAATCAGCCTCGTACGATTCGATGTATCATACTCGTATCAATAGTAATGACCACTAATCCGCTTATCTCATCACCCTCCCCGCTAACTGTCATAACTAGCAATTGATAATTTTTTAGTAGTTGCATTAGCTGTGGCTTTATTTTAATGAATTAATAACTTTGTATATTGCTCTTGGCTTCCTCTTTTAAATTAGTAATTGCCCTAAAACCCTAAGGTATCTATTTATTTATTTCTATTCATTTGAAGCATATACGTCAAACTGTGAGAATTTCTCTGAAAAATTATCCATTGCTAGTTACGACGGTTAGCGGGGAGGGTGACGATCTACTAGCCGTGGTTATAATTATTTTGCTTTCAAGTACCTACGTTTGTTGACGCGAACTTATAGCCTACCTATAGGGAATACGGATATTTAGCACAGGATGTTTACGAACTAATTGATGACGGAACTAGTGAAATTTATGATGACGCGTGACGTTTTAAATGAATTGCGTTTTATTGTATATTGTGTTTTCCCTGAAGTAAGTAGTGTGTTGCGTTACTATGACGCATCGGCCTCGTAAATACTTCACTCTATGAGTGTTCCAATATATCATACAACTGTACTCAAAATGTCAGGAGTGACATAGTATCTTTTGCAATTAATACATCGATGTTTTATCGATGTTTTTTCTAGTATTGTTATCGATCTAAAACTTAACTAGTTATATGTTACAACTCTGTTATACTCCATTAATTATAACAATTATACAAAAATGGCACGCCGAGGCATTAATCCCAACCAATATCTGTGAACCATTTCTTCAAGTAGAGTTTCAGGTCCTCTTGATTAATCGTTAAAGTTCATAAAGCCATAATAATGTGTTGAATCCCTGTTGGAAGCAAACATGTCGGTTATTTCTTTACATTTCCTTGCTAAAATGGAGCTTATTTTGTCTAATGTGTTATTAAATAGAGTGTAGGTAGGTTTCTTCTTCATTTTTTTATTTTCCCCCTAGGTTTCCTGTATCGTGGGTGAATGAATGAATCTCACATGCAAAAACACCCAAACCCAACTATTTCTAAGCCATACAGATTTTCCTTTTATCGTCACATTTGTAAATCATATTTCGTTTCATATTCAAAAGCATAACTACAAGTGGAATGCACAAAAACGCAACTGCAAACTACGCAAAAGCGGTATCTCAGGGAAAGCTAGTTTCGAGAAAATTGAAGGTTTGTAAATATAGTTTTCTTGAAACTGAGATAGGAACCTTTTTGTGTTGTGCGAAAATGTTTTAAATAAGATACCGCTATTTGGCTTAAGTTCATTGGATGCGTATTTGTTTAGTCTAATATGGTCAACATTACGTTTTATTGAGATACCGTTTTTTGCTCAGCACGGCAGAAATGCAGCGTGAAGGCAATTAGGATGTAGTCAATGCAGCCCACTTGCAGTTATGATTACGAGTATGAAACGAAATATATTTCACCAAATGTGACGTCATTAGCTCCACTGTAGCTCAAAAAGCCAAGCGCTCACCAATCGAAGCCATATGTTTCATAAATAACGTAAGAACATCACGCCTGTATTTCCCGAAGGTTTGGGCAGAGGTGTATAGTACGCACGGCTACAGATCAAGCTACACTTTTCCAGTATAAGCTGATCTCGCATTGTATAGGATTTCCTTACAATGAGAGGTCAGTGTAAACTGGAAAGTATAGCTTGATGTGTAGCCGTGTGTACACCCACATTTCGCCGTTATGTTTAAGTCCCATGTAATAGGGGACGAGCCTATTGACATCAACCGGGTATAAATCCAGACTCCAGGCTGCTACTGAGAAATTCTGCACGGAAAAATCCAATAACACTTTGCACGACCTGGCGATCGAACCCAAGACCCCACGCTCAGCAGTCGCGCTTGCGTCCACTAGACCAACGAGGTAGTCACAAGTTCAATAAATCACTGCTATAAATATCTAAAGCAACAAATACTATACATAACGCACATTTTCATAACACTAAGCTTGAAGCCGGTAATTGCCCAGTCAGTCCTATTCGATGACATATGGCTCTCGCACTATTTCCCCGACACCGGAGCACGACCGTCCGTCTTGTCATATTTATCACGCTCTGCCAAGTATTACTCACACATGCTAGGCAACTGGACGCGTTTCCTGAAACTTGTGTTTATTGTATAACCTTGGATTGAGGTCTAGGCCGGACATCCCACGTTGATATTCTGTTTAACTTATAGGGTCAAATTCATTGTTTTGTCAGATAAATAGGTAGCGCATTACTTCTCCTCAGAGATGAGAATAGTTGAGTGGGTTTTAGATATAATTTATTTCCTTTTTGAAAGACTTCTTGCCTTGCCAAATGATTTATTGACTATTTTAAACTATTTGGCGAGACAAGAAGTCTGTCAAAACGGTAATAAATGAAATAATTGTATTACAAACGGGGCTATTTTTGTGTGTGTTTGACAAGACGTTAAATCTTCGGTAGTACAACACCAAAAATTGTATGTATAGCAACTGCTTAAAATCTCCTACAGTCGTAAATACAATAAAGTAGATTGTTAAAAGGCGATAACCTGTTAATGCATTATGGAGTGATTCTATTAACTTTACACTGGCCATATAAAGGCTAAACCTTGTTACAAGCGCCACACCAAAAATGTAAGCGCTCTTCCGCTCTCCTAGTAAAATATGCTGTGCCTGACAGGGTCCATAATTGATCCCGTAGTCCTAAGCCTACCACCTGTCAAAATTACATTATGCAATAAAGAATTGAGTATTGCAAATACTTCAGAACTTATAGAACTCAGCTAACTACGTTAGGAAATATATGACCGCTGTGTACATCCCAGATTCTTCGAATCATCCCTGAGAGTCTTCCTAGCCGTTAATAAGGCAAGGTATAATATGTTGACTACTGTGTAGAAGAAAATCTTTAATTGCTGTGTTATTTCAAAACATGTTAACATTATTACGACGCATCGCAGGTACGACGTTGATATCAAAGATGTTTGGAAAGTTCCCCAAAAATATTTCGGGAAAACGTGAAAAAACAAAGCAATTCTTTCTTTGAGATGTGGCTGTCAAATTCCTATTTTTAATCATGTTGAAATTTCTCACGAAGCGGAATGTTTTTATATCGAAAATATTCTGCAAAAGGAATAAAATTATTTGTTTCTTCGGAGATTCTGCTTGAAATCGCGCCAAAATAATCTCGCCACCGCCAAAATGTGTTAACGATCAGTTCGGTCGATGACCTTCGCATATTTTGACATTTATATTAATACCGAATTTAATAATGCACTCTCAATGTTACTAGATGTATGAATATAATATGTTTTTTTTATTAGTACTAGCGAATTCACCCGAAGACTACCGAATTATACTAACATTTTTCTTTGTCTTATTCCGGAAGTATTACAAGCAACACCAGTAACTTCGCAAGCCATAAGATATGTCTAACGAATAGAAGTTAATTGACAATGAGTAAACCAATCATCTAGTGAATTATTAGGCAACTTCAAGCTGTGTCAATAAATATTTTTGCTAGATTACTACTCTCTCCCTAAGAAAGTTTATAAAAATAACAAACTCGTAAACAAGACCGCTTTCTACTCTGTGATAACAATAGGCATCCAGCCTATACCTAAATGTCACAGCTTATTATAATTGATCTGTCCCCACTACAACGGTAATGAAGGCAGCTAGATTGGTTAATTGGTTTCTAGCATTGCTAATACCTCGTCCACAGTCCGCACAAATTGCGATAGCCGCAACTCGTTAAAGGAGACTATGTACCGCAACTTTTGATACTGGCACAAATGGCGATACATGTCACGCAACATGTCTCCGGACACACGAGTTAGCAAATACTGTTTTGCGATATGGTAAGGATACACGACGACACATTACACTCGACACTCAGTGTCGACACCGAGTGTCGTAGTGTGTACATCGCTGTTACACTGAATTGCGCATTAGCTCTGGTTTAATTTCAGTGTCGCGATTGCATTGTGTCGAATATGTCAGTGTCGCCGTGTATCTTTACCAATACAGTATGCCGTGACACTTTTATCGGGCACATGGCAATCTCTGCGATACGTGCCGGAACAATTGCGATACCGCGGCACACGGTATCGCAACGGACACAAATGTGCACGGTGTGGACGAGTGTCGTGTAAAAAGTCTACATTTATTGCCTTCTTCAATACCCAAGAGACATATTGGAAAGTAATCGATTGGTCTCCTAATTCATTGCCAAGATCACGCGACACATTCACTTATACGAATATATCGTATCGGTTCCACCAATTAGAGTAGAATCGTGCCAAATTGTAGACAGATCTAACTATATTAACTCTAGTATATATCTACTAATTGACATTATTTCACATACCCCTAATAAAATAAATTGCTCTTTATAGGCAGTTGTTATTTATTCTAATAGGGTCAAGTGTCGCATTTTCATATTTCTCGTGAGTACCTGTGTACTAAAATTTGGCAAAGGTTTATAGTTTTCACCTGTTGCGTAGAGGTGTTATATTTACCTATGAAGCACGTGATTTTAATGCGCGAAGTACTGTAAATAAATGAACTCGTCGACAGACGTAATACAAAGAGTAAAACGTATTTTACCAGAGACATGTGGCTACATTTTAGTGTAAGAAAGGAACTGCTTTCAATAGAACTTAAATCGAATTACGTCGCTTAGCTAACAATACCGCGTAACAAACTTTTAATACATTTTTAGAAAGGTCTTAAAAGTGCTAAATTATTGAATTTAAAATTAATTAAGCTGTATCTGTAATATGTGCCCTAATTAAGTACAAACTAATGTAAGAAAGGAACTGCTTTCAATAGAACTTAAATCGAATTTATTTATCTGATGTAGATATGTATAACACTCGAACGTGTTGAATTAATCGAAAGCCAGTGCCCAGGTTTAAAAACAAAGTTCTCCTTTACGCTAAAATCAACATCTGGACACTTTTCTGTAACAAAGCTGTCGCATCAAAACAATCCATGTCGGGGAAAGTGCGTCTTGGGACTCTTGGGCCAATTCATTTATTCCACCTGTGTAGATACTTTTCGGCCTGTCGGCACAGAGTACTTTTAGACCACTGAAATAAATTAACGATAAATGCTCTTATCAAAAAACCAAGAAGGAAAATTAATTAGGTTGAATTAATTTATTATTAATGAATTTACATAAACGAAAATTCAGAACAAAGAGTCTGCCTTGGGGAATTACTACGTCAATGTATATTGTTCATATATCTACTGAAATTACGAGTACTTCACAAAGAACATTGAAGACATCTTCGGAAAATAAATTGTGAACGGGACTATACGCACCACACCAATCGAAAATCGTCATATTATCTTGCAATACTGAGCGTTACATCATTAATTGCACTATCATTCTGCAAATGCACGCTAGATACGTACTTACGCATTATTTACAGTAATATGTGCAACATTTATAATGAAACAAACTTATTACTCGTACAGACGATAATTCCAACACAGTAATATTATAAAAATTTAGAAGGTTGCGTGCATTGCGACCGTCTACGCGGAAGACAGGTAATATGGTCCACTTTAGCATTACTTTATTCTTTATTGAGCTACTTCGTGTAATAAGTACGTAAACTATAGTTACTTGCATTTTACGGCGCAATAATGAAGGATAACAGTCCGGATCGTAGTAAAGATAGAATTATAAGTATTTTTAGAAAGTAGAAATTTTATTAATAGCTCTTATAATAAAGTACATATACAGACGTAAATGAACTTAATGAGAATATTATGGTGACTGCAACAGTATTGGAGAACTTCGTAAATAGTCCTGAAGGAGAAAATTTTCAGCTAGAAGATTTAGACGAGGGGACAATAAAATTGGCAGAGCGTTTTAACCATAAATATGCTTGAACCTTGCTCTCTCAAACAATCTTTCGCGCTCATTTAGACTACTCATTTCCTTCATAGCCGCTACTTCGCTGAACAATTTCCAACAGAACTAGGGTGGTTAGTTGTCGAATTAAAAAAACCCGGATATTCCTAATTCCTCACAATTGCATATTGCTTTTCTTTTTCCTTTATATTTATTATGTTTTAGCACAACGCTATCTCCTCTCTACGAATATCTTCATAGGGAATTAAAACATCAAAAAAGTTTTTAAAAACCTTGTAAAATGCCCTGAACGTCTAGTGACGATGTGTGATGAGTGATCCTTCTTCTGGCAAAGGCCTCGCCGTCTGGACATTTGAGGTTAATTCAACCCTTTTTTTGTATCGTTGGAAAATCCTCATGGATACCCTTCGCCTGGGGAAGGCGAAGGGTTATGCCGGACTCTTACCGGCTAAAAACCCACGGTGTTCCTTCTCCTGACCTTTGGCCGCGGTCAAGGGATTCGCAGCTGCATGCACCGCAACCCCGGCAGGCCTCGGTCCGCCAGCCCCTGGCAGACCTCTCCTTCTGTGGGGTCTTGCCCCACGTCCTCCTGAGAGGCGCGCACGGAACACATGCGCGCCGCCTTCTCGGGCCTGTTACTGATCGGGCGACGGGTCCCCTAATCCGTCGCCCGCAGGCCGCACACTAGGGTGGCCGGCGATCGTCGCGCGCCCTCCGGCGGCGCCCGTTGCGTCTGGCGCGGGAAGGGAGAGTGGCCGTCGCCTCTCTCTCCCTCTCCGCTCCCTCCTTGGTCGCCATCACCACCTCGCAGAAGGAGGTGACGGCTTCCCACGCACTCTCGCTCATGACCATGGACAGAACCACGGCCGGAAGCGAGAGGTAGGTTAATTCAACCCTTATCGGTTCTTAGTTATCGTATCTCTAACTCGCTTTCTATATGCGTATATCTGCAATATCATAAAACAATGACAAAATAAGCTAGATTTATAGCTATGCACAAAGTTAAATAAAAGTGAACTTCAATCGAGAACCAGTAGGTATCGATAATTACCTATTAGCTACAGCACTTACAGATTTTTCCTTGAAATGAGAAATCATCTACAAAAGGATGTTGATTGATTTCTAATGTTCTTCTACCACTTCATCCTGTAGAATGTAGCGGTATATCAAGTATTGCTGGATTTTCTTTAAGATGCATCTTCCAAGATTATAATGAAGTTTGTAAATGTGCTGTTTTTATATTTATTATTTGTTGTAAAGTTTTGTTTTGTTAATTAGAAAGCACGTGGACACATTTCCTTTATTTATTTAAATAGGTACAACACATTTTCATCTTCTCACATTCGTAGCGTGAAGGGTAAACAGATATCATTAAGAATCCTAATTAATTTTTCCTTAACAATGGTGGCTAGGGAATGTAGTAGTCATTGCAATTGTTAAATGATCTGCATTCTTTTATGGCGATTATAATTGCTCTTCCGATAACTTATCTGTTTTAATTCATCAAAGTTTGTATTATGTCCACATCCTATAGAAGTCCTGTTAGAGAGTCCTACATTGAACCATAGTATTTGTTTATGGTGTTTAGGTTCACTTTCTAATTGCGATGATGGAACGGTGTGTAATATTAAAAAACAAACGTCCTTTCTTTACGATGATTTTATTGAGACTAGTTAGCGATTTCATTACCTATGCTTATATGACTCGGACATTCCGCCCACCAAAAACATGTTTTTTTTTTTATTAATAATTTCGAAATTTAATTACATTGTATTTTGAATTTGACATTAACAAATCTAACAGTGGACTGTACCTAACTATTGATTACTTCTTAAATAATATTTATTGACAAATCAAAATGAATGAACTCATGCACAGTATACATCAAAAATAATTAGCTAATTACACAAATACACATAACGCAACACATTTGATTCATTTAACCGCCCACCGTAACTCACTCATTCTGTATATCTTTTGGGAGCGGTATCAACTTGTACAGAGGTCGTTTCAGCTCATGGTTTCCCATGGTTTGTACCGTCACCACTCTTACAAGGTTATCTGTCCCGGGATGTAGATATTTTATTTTTCCTAATAACCATTTTGTCGGGGGCAGATTTTCCTCTTTTACAATAACAATATCTCCAACAGCGGGCGATGGAACTCGTACCTGCCATTTATATCTCTGTTGTAGTGTGTTGAGATATTCTGTTTGCCATTGATGCCAGAAATCTTCTGTCAGCTTCTGAATTAATTGCCATCTGGTTAGAAGACTGACACTCTTGAGCTCATAACTTAAATCGGGAACAGTAATCAGTGGCTCGCCTACTAAGAAATGCCCAGGTGTCAGTGGTGTTTCTGTACTGTTGTCTATTGTACACAAAGGGCGAGAATTAAGACACGCCTCAATTTGTGCCAGAAGGGTAGTCATCTCCTCGTAGGTTAGCTTAGTGTCTTTATTTACCCTAGCTAAGTGTCTTTTGGCTGACTGGACGCCAGCTTCACAATTTAGTTATGTGCTGATTACTGGGTATTATAATAGGGTGCTTAGTGACCTCTGCTATAGATGCATTTTGTAATCTTCCTTCCACTCTTATCAATCCTTTTTTGTCTAAGAACGGTGAGAGCGTGATAAGAGAACTTCTATTCTTAACTCTTCCATGTTTCTTTATTTCTTCAACATCTTTTTCATACACTATATTTTGGTAATATTTAACGCATTCTTCCAATATTTTATCTATTTCGTTTACCGTTAAATATTTTTCGTAAGTATCTGAACTTTCTCTCTTTAATAATCTTCTACAATATGCTAATACTCTTTTCATCCTTGAAATTGTTGAAAACCTCTCCCAGATTGGTTTGTCTTCTAATGGTTGAAGAAATAAAGTCTTCAATTCTAATTTGGTTTGCGGAATATCACATCTATCAAACTCAACTTTGTCTTGTTTCAACCATACAGGCCCAGCCCACCACAAGTCTTGAGAAGCTAGATCGCTTGCCTTAATGCCTCTTGTTGCGATATCAGCTGGGTTGTCGGCAGATTGAACGTGTCTCCAGCGGTCGTTGTCTAGTACTCGTGTAATGTCTGCTACTCTGTTTGCAACAAATGTACGCCAACGACTAGGTTGAGATTGCAGCCACGACATTACGACCATTGAATCGGTCCAGGCATAGATTTTATTTTTAGGAATACTCAACAGTTCTGTAAGGTCGTTTATTAGTTCTGCTAGTAATGCGGCCGCGCATAACTCTAGTTTAGGAACTGATAATTGTTTCAACGGTGCAACTTTGGATTTAGATGCAATCATCGTGATATGTACTGCGTCTTTCTCAACAATCTTAAGGTAAGTAACAGCAGCATACGCATGAGTAGATGCATCTGCAAAACCGTGTAATTCTAAGTCTTCGTAATTATTCGGTGTAGTTTTTAACCAACGTGGTAACTTAACGTTTTGCAAATGTATCAGCTCTGCTCTATAAATCATCCACTCTTCGATCAAATCCGATGGCAATTCATCATCCCATCCTAAACTGCACAGCCACAATTTTTGTATCATGACTTTGGCTGTTATAATAACCGGTGCCAACCATCCGAATGGATCAAATAGACGAGCGACATCAGAAAGAATGGATCTCTTCGTTACTGGACGTCTGATTTCAGGTAAGTTTACTGTAATTTTAAACGTATCATCTTTTCTGTCCCATGTCAATCCAAGAATTTTAATAATTTTATCCAGTTTAATTTCTATTTTATCTTTTGTACTGTTTTGTCCTTCCTGTAAATAACTTAAAACTTCTTCAGAATTACTAGACCACTTCTGCATTTCAAAGCCTCCTTTTTTCAATATCATTCTTATTTCTTCACACATTTTCTTAGTGTTCTGTATATTTTCATTTCCTATCATTAAATCATCCATATAGAATGACCTCTTTATTACAGGAGCTGTATCAGGATACTCCAGTGCTTCATCATCAGCTAGTTGATTTAATGTTCGTACAGCTAAATATGGCGCAGCCGCTGTTCCGAAAGTAACAGTTGTTAAGTTGTAGCTTTCTAGTTTTTCTTCAGGGCTGTCACGCCAGACGATACTTTGTAACTTTGAATGTTCTTCTGTCATGTCGATCATTCGATACATTTTAACAATGTCTCCAACAACACATATTCTATGCGTTCGCCATGTTATAATTAGGCTTCGAAGATCAGGCTGCAAGACAGGTCCGATCATCATAGTGTCGTTTAACGAATGACCATTGGATCCCTTTGCAGATGCGTCGTAAACCACTCGAATCTTAGTCGTGTCTTTATCTTCGCGTATTACAGCGTGGTGAGGAAGAAAAATAGAATTGTTATCTGCTGTCTCTGACCTTTATATATGACCCATCTCTTTATATTCGCGAATGACGTTAGAATATTCTGTTTGTAACTTATGTGATTTTTGAAATTTCTTCTCCAATTGTTTGAATCTAACTATGGCTTGTTGTTTTGTATCTCCGCATAATTTTAGTGTTTCTTCAATATTCTGCTTTAAAGGTAAGTGTACTGTGTATCTTCCATTAACTCTTTTAGTTGTGTTTTTGTATATCTCTTCACACCTTTCTTCTTCTTTTGTCAGTAATTTCCTTTTCTTGTATAAATTAGTTTCTATTTCCCAGAACTTCCTTAACATATCATTATCTTCTGATACCATCCTTGTGACATGTAGTGTGATAACTTTGTGTTCATCGCTTCGTAATTTGTCTTCTTTTTGACCTGACAATATCCAACCCAAACGTGTTTTCTGAGCCACTATGCCATCAGGCATTTTAATTAATCCTTCTTCTATAATTGTACAAAAGACATCGGCACCGAGTAATATATCCACTTTACACGGTGTGTTAAACATAGGGTCAGCCAATTGTAAAGTTTGGAGTCCTGGCCAGTCCATCGTAATGTGTTTCGAGGGTAATCTTGTTATTAGTGTCTTCAAAACATAAGCCTTCACTCGAATTACTTCATTTGTATTTAATCGCGATGTTATTGTCAGGTCAACTAGATGTTTAATAGGTATTTGTGTTCCTTCTCCCATTCCAGAGACGACACCGTCGATACAGGTTTTTCTTAGCCCCAAGAGTTCAACTACTCTTGCAGACACGAATGAAGCCTCTGATCCTTGGTCAATCAAAGCACGAAGTATGTGTGTATCACCATCGCTCGACTTAACCTCTACTTGTGCTGTTGCTAGTAACACTTGATGACCCGGTTGTTCTTTAGAGAAGTGTGCGCTTGTTATTTTTTGTTCTGGTTGTTTGTCACGTTCCTGACTTGTTTCTTTGATTCGGTGTAAAAGAGAATGGTGTCTCCTTCTGCAGACTCGGCACGTTGTTCTTTGTTTACATCTGTATACATTGTGATTCGGTATAAGGCAGTTAAAACATAAATTATTCTTCTTCACAAAATCATATCGCTCTTCCACAGACTGTTTTGTAAAATCTTTACAATTGAAAATGTAATGTCCTCCCTTACAATAAGTACAAGAAGGTTGTGAACTCATACTTGCATGTGATGATTGTAATACATTGTCTTCCTCGTGTTTGGCCACGACATGAAACGATTTGTGACTTTGTGATTTGTCTCGCGTAGTAATATTGACAGTCGGAGCGACTAGTTCAAGAGTACGGAACTTAGACTCGAGAAACTTCTTTAACTCCTCCCATGAGGACAACTCGTCGCTATTCTCCTTATAAGCCTGCTCTTCCCAATCCTTTAACGACTCTGAGTCCAATTTCTGCCCTACCAGAAATACCATTACAGGATCCCAAGAGGCGGTGGATATGTTCAAATTGTTTAAACTGTTGATACATTCCATGGTGGTGTCAAGCAAGGCTTTAATTTGATTAGCCGATTGGTTGGTCACTTTTTTCTGATTAAACAATCTTTTTAGAAGAGAAGACACAATCATTTTTTTGTTACCAAAACGTCCTTTAAGTAGTTCCCACGCCTGTGTATAATTACTTTCTGTGATTTGAATGTGTCGTAATAACATCTCCGCTTCTCCCGAGACACTAGTTTTTAAATAATGTAACTTTTGCACATCGCTTATAGAAGTGTTGTGTACAAGCGCTATAAATAAATCTTGATATGTGGGCCATTCTTCATATCTCCCTGAGAACATAGGTAACTGTATTCTTGGTAGCTTAGCAAGCGGCGATTGGCCATTGTGTGACGATTTTGACATGTTAGAAGCTTCTGCCAATCTCTGTTGTGACACCAAGTTTGATAGGAGATCGGTTAAATCCCCTTGTAAACAGAGATACATATCTTCATACGTGTAAAACTCTTCATTAAGGAAATACGGCAAAACACCCCGCTGTTCTCGTGGTGTACACTTCAGAAGACTGCTGTTAGTTTGTTTAAATGTATCCCAATATTCCTCAATGCTTTTCAATCTCGCCTTCACGTAACCTTCTGTTAGTCGCTGCTTCGGGCACTTTTTAATGTTAACTTGCGCTTTCCGTATCATACTAGCCACATCTTCTAATATAGTTAAATATCTGGATTGTTCCGGAGTTGGTGACGTCATTTTGAGGTTTCTAATAGGCTTTATTTGTGTACACAAACGCAATCAGTCCAATGTCTTCAATCACTATTATTTTATTCAATAAGTTTTATAACTTTGTTACAAATATTGCACTAATGAGGTGTTAACCAGTCGTCGAATCCTTATCTAAGGAATGCGGGTCCCTATTGTATTCGCGCGCCGACTCTGCTAACCGCTCCATTCATCGATCCGGCTCGTTTTAGACCATATGTTTATGGTGTTTAGGTTCACTTTCTAATTGCGATGATGGAACGGTGTGTAATATTAAAAAACAAACGTCCTTTCTTTACGATGATTTTATTGAGACTAGTTAGCGATTTCATTACCTATGCTTATATGACTCGAACAGTATTAAAAAAAGAAGTAAAAACCGACTTCAAAAAAACTAAAAAGAGTACTTTTTTTTAAAGTTATTTTATTTTACTATTTTTAGTGGCATAAACAATACACAAACATGCAATTACAGCAATCCCGGGTAATTTGCTGTTATCCATTGAAGCGTTCACCCAATTTAAATGGGACCACTTCGGGAGAGTACTACACACATCAAAAGTGTCTAGGGATCAACATATATTTTTGCAATAACTTTTCTCCTGATTGATATTAATTAAAATTTTCTTTAAGGATTCATCAAATAAAGTGTTTTCGTTTGTCACAGTAACGATAAACCAAGTCACCTTTGCATTAATAAAGAAATTTGCCATTTTCCTAATAAAGGGATTTTTGACATTTGAACCACTAACACAAAAGTTCGAAAAAAAGACTGAAATAACAGTTTTCTTTAAAATTTTATTGGGTAACTTAAACAATTAATAATCCGTGTTTCTACCGCGAACACTAACAACACAAGAACATCGGTTTGGCATACTCAAAATGAGTTCATCCAAATCACGCTGTGGAATGGCCGCCCATGTTCGTTGCAACAACAAAAAAAGGTCTTCTTGCGACTGGATACCCTCCATATTCGGCAGAGCTCTTCTCTGTAGCATATCCCATGCATGCTCAATCGGGTTCAAGTCTGGCGACTGAGCAGGCCAGGGCAGGACATTGATGTTAGCTGCGGCGAGAGTCTGTCTTACAACTCTTGGGGTGTGCGGTCGTGCATTATCATGCATTAACTGAAATAAGGGACCGATTTGCGCTTGTAGAGGAACGATGACGTCTGATACAATCGTCTCAGCATAAATTTGAGCGTTGAGGTTGCCTCTGATCCAAATCAACTCAGTTCTTCCGCCGATCCAAATACCCGCCCATACCATGATGGTTCCACCACTATAAGGATGGACTTCCTGGCAGGATTTTAATCGCTGTTGGCGTCCAGGGGTTCTCCAGTGTCGTATACGTCTTGTATCCGGTCTCATACCAAAACGAGACTCATCAGAAAAGCACACGAAACGCCATTGTTCTTCTGCCCAATTTCTGTGTCCAAGAGCCCATTGATATCGAATCCTACGATTGTGCATTGCTATAGGTGGTACCCGTAGCGGTCTTCGGGAATGAAGGTTCACTTCATGCAAGCGGTTTCTGACTGTTTGGTCGCTAATTAAGTTCCCTGAAGAGTGATGAAGCCTCACGGCTAACATCATGGCGGTTATTGTTGGAGCTCTTCGAGTTAAGATTTGAATGTATCGGTCTTGTCTCCGTGTGGTGCAGCGATACCGTCCTCCATGGCGCTCAGCCACGGTACCAGTGCTTCGGTAACGTGTCCAAAGTCGACTGATAACACTCTGACTTGTATTCAGAGCTAAAGCCACAGTACGTTGCCGGGAACCAGCTTCTATCATTCCCACGGCTCTGAGCATTTCTTCCCTGCTTAAATGACGTCGCCGCTCCATAATAACGTTGGTTTTAATCAGTAGTAGGGAAACAGTAGCACTAATAATGTCTTCAATGCGTTGTATGTTTTTATAGGGAAAATATTGACAGCTGATTTTCATCTTTTACTCGAATTTGATTCACAGTTCCTGATTCAAATTATGAAATGCACCAAAAAGGATCCATATAAATTTATAAAATCATAAATTTATTACAAAGCCACATCTCAATCTCAAGAAATCCACATAAAAATGCTTGATCCCTAGACACTTTTGATGTGTGTATTTTAAACAAAAAAATAATTTTGCAAGTCCGTTTATTTAAGATGGAGATATGCACGAACGTATATAAAAAAAAAATACAAACATCCGAATTGAGAACCTCCTCCTTATTGAAGTCGGTCAACAAAATAAGCATCACCAATCTTGGTGATATACCTAATTATAATTAATTTTGGCTGTTCTTTGTTAAACTATGTAATTTCTTGTCCTATAGATTCTTCGAGTACGTTGAACTGTCCGCCTCCTGAACTGACCATGACCGAAGCTGATTCCATCGTTGACCCTGATTCTGATGATGAACCCGAGAGAAAAGACTCCCTAGATGTCCATGAAGAGGGTAAGTCAGAAAATGTGTACTCTTTAGTAATTATAAGAAACTAATACCCACTAGTGCTGCCAGTGATAGGGTACACACAAACGCCTATTGTTAATCCCAACACTAAACAAGATTACATTCTGCGATCGTTAATGCATAGAAAAGTCATTGAATGTATAGGATTGACTTATATATACCAGGGTTGGGCAAGCTATGGCCCGCGGGCCAACTCCGGCCCGCGAGGGGTTTAAATCCGACCCTCCCTTTTAAACGAAGGGCGAGAGATACGGCCATAACAAATAGCCGTAATAATTTCAGCAGTTTTTTTTTTATAGCTTTCCTGCCAATGTTCTTGCTTTTTTCTGGCCCCTGACGAAAAAGTTTGTTCACCCCTGACATAGACAATCAAAGACGCGTGATTTACCAATGTCGTTCGATTGGTCTTATGTCGCTTGGATATTCTGAAATATTAATCTTGAACCAAACCTTAAATGGCTAATTAATTTAAAGCAGATTTTAATTATAATTTCCAATACAAAAAAAACTTTATAAAAGCCTGTAAAGAATACTCAATAATGATTTAATGCTTTTGGGTATATGGCGTGATAAAACAAGTACGCACAGCTATACATATACAAGGTTAGCCGGAAAGGGGGTACGAATCCGCGGGCCACTTAAAGTATCACTGATGACGATTTCAAAGTAAGAGTAAAAAATTCAAAATTCGATAATCTTTATTTCCATATAAAATATTTTTTATTTTAGTTTTTTCAAAAATTCTTCGTCAAAAACTTTAGTTACGAATTCAGAAAATGAAGCTTCTAATTCGTGACCTCAAATATGACCTAAAATGTAAACACGGCTGATCATAGCTGAGGATGGATAGATTTTAGCATATTTTTTGTCATTTTTGTACAGTTATTTCTCTTAAACTATTGACTTTTGGGGAAAGGGGTAGAGCAAAAATAACACATTATTATGGGTACTTTAACACCCTTTCGGATTAGTACCCCCTTTCTGACTAACCTTGTATAAAGCTATAGATTTCCAGTATGAGCTGATCTCGCATTGTATACGCTTTCTGTACAATGAGAGGTCAGCTTATACTGGAAATATATAGCTTGATATCTACATAGTAGATAGAGAGTAGATAGACTTGTTACATTCGTACACACGGCTACCCGTGTGTACGAATGTAACAAGTCTATCTACTCATCGCTAGTTCCGTGATTGCCGATAGAGGCGCTTGCGTCAATCTCGTCGCTTCCCATTACATAGACGATTTAGATCTACTGCCAACATTATACGAGGGTTTGGCATGTTACGACTTCAATTCTCATTTCTAATTTTGAATGTCCGTTATATGGCACAGATAAAATATTTATTGTCTAACTAGTGATGCCACATTGTAGGCAAAGACATCCTGCTGACATTTCTACCGTTCTATAATACTGGCCAATAAAATTCACGAGACAAAAATAAACATTTTCTGAACATCAAACCTCCCACTAAATAAATTAATATTATTTTTAAAACGAATACATAAACAGGCGCATAAAACATATTATTTCTATAAAAATAAAGTTTTTATTTTCGTTTGTGCACAGACGAATTACTCGAATGCTGACGAACGGAGAACTTTTCGCTATATTAACGCCTCCGGCTTCACCCGTCATGTACCTACACAGACATACACAGGTTTTTTTATATCTATATAACTACACATGTACCTATATCTGTGAATAATGTCCGAGGGTGTACCTTTTGGCCCCTGTACATAATGGCCCATGTTGACCAATCCTCTGTCTATTATGGATTTCTAACTTTGCTTTAGAATACCACAAGTAATCCACTAATAGACGAAATATGGAACAGTTTGCAGTCCGGCTTTTTGAAATTTGTATAAAAGGTACAGAAACCAAAACACATTTTTTACACGGTTGAAGTATAAGTGTTAAGGATTTTCAAAAATGTGATTATGTGTAATGTTTTACCCTTTACTGCTCGTTGGTCTAGTGGCTGCAAGTGCGACTGCTGAGCGTGTGATCCTGGGTTCAATTCCCAGGTCGGGCAAAGTGAAATAGGGTTTTTCCATTTGGAATTTGTCCCGGAATCTGAATTTGGGCTCGGTTGATGGCAATAGGCTCGCCCTCTATTATATGGGAGTTAAACACAACGGCAGGATGAGAGTGTACTATCCACCTTTGCCCAACCCTTCGAGAAATACACTCGTGATGTTATGCTATGTCATGTTCTACCTATTATACAAAATTTCAATAGTCAGACTACAAAGTGATTGTGTGCAGAAGCTATTTGTTAGTTTCCAAACATTTTCCTTACCCACCAAGTGTCATGTGACCACCCCAATGACGTCAATGCTCGTGAATCCTATGTTGTAATGTCCTATGTTTAATTACACATAAAATAATAACCACTAATTCACTAACATATTACAAGCCCAAATAAAGTACTCTGAACCGTTACAGTTCTTTCCATTATTTTGTAAGACATGTTATGACAGGCTTAGGAACTTCTTACATAAAGGTACTACAGATAAAGTAATAAAAAAACAAATAAAACCATCATTAAAAAAACATAGCATGACCATCACGACCGTTAACCCTAAAATATTTTTATGCAAAACTATTTTGTCTATTGCTGACAATTCACAAATGATCCCATTTAAAAATAAGCAAGCTTATTGCCATTATATTATGAACTAAATTAAAATATATTTTAGAAAGGGAAAGTTAGTAAAATTGCTTCAAACATCGTAATATACAGGAAATAGACTTCTGAGTCGCATACCGTTGGGCAATCTAATATATCAACGATGCAACACAATATTTACGAAGTCTACAAAATTAACCCACTTGTGCCACTTGACACTGGTTATTTTCCTAATTACTTAACACATTAATGCGTTGAAAACAGAGTTCCTTATAAATGTGGCAATTTTTTTCACCTGTCCTTTAACGCTCTGGTTAAGATTGTACCAAGGATTGCATATTAGCTGTCTAGTGTAGGCAATATCAGAACTGTTTTCAAAATACCGCGAAATATCTCATTAAATTTTATTATTGTAATTTGTACATACATTCAGTTTTATTACGTTGCAGTAATTTAAGCTAATTAGTCTTCTTTGGAAATATTAGAAAAAAACTATGCACATCTGCGAAGTGTACAAATGACATGATTAATTACGAAAAATTTTTTGTTACGCTTATATTTTGCATTCATTTTATCATTGCATTTTAATTACTATAAATATTTCCTCACTGGATCCTTACAAACTAAACCGCATTGTGTTAACCAATTATGTTCCTTATCCAATTGTATAAAAACTTCTTGTCCATGTGTTTCAACTCAACCAACCATTCCTCTATCCCTCGCTATCATAATCATAAGTCACTTATTAAAATTTTCATCCAAAATACACTCCATTCCTTCTTTAATATACTTAAACTACAAATAAGCAATTACAATATTTAGTGTTGATTCTGCCAAACTAGTTCATCACGCTTGGATGCAGTATACAGCACCGCCCTCCCATCCGCTATTATATGCACATGCAGAAGATACGATTCATATTATGCAACATGCAGCCCAACCGGACGGGATAACGTTAAATATTGTAATTGCGTATTTATATGTCATGGATTTCCGCAAAGTAACGCCTGATTCCACTATTTATATTTAAACACACCAATTATTCAGGAGGCGGAGCAATGAGCGCGCTGGTGGCTGGACTAAGGCGCGCCGGCTCCGCACATTCCCTTTCTGCGCCAAAAACTAACGCCTCTTCCAGGTCCTTACCACCGTCACCCAGTCACACACCCAGGTATGTTAAGCACATCTTAATATCGTGACCGTTAATGATAATGACACCACCTTAAAACGACAGCACTGTTCCAGCAATCGGTAAAGACACCAATGCCTTAAGAATAAATAATAATCGTATAGAAGCTAAATTCAGTCTCGCATTGGATTAACCAACAAGTCAGACTAGGTGCTGCCTCGCATTCGCGCGCTCTTACACTTTCTGTGCGAAAATATGAAATAACTATCAGCCCTATCGCAATACGCGACTGCGGGGCGTTGAGGGCTGAGAGGGGAAGTAGGTGTTTATGCAGGACGTTTGGGGTACGCACAAAAGAGTTTCGCTTCTAGACGGTACTATTTATTCTTATGCCAATGCACAAACATTTAGTGCTGTTTGGGGCTGTATTTCACGTTCTTCACCCTAACATCTGACGGGCCAATTGCCAGGTACCGCTTTCCTTAAAGAACAAGCTCTCAAACTCTTAATAATAGTACTAAGACAAACTACTACACCTCCTTACTTTAAGTAATGAATAGATATCGCGAAATAAACTGTTCAAGAGTTGCGTGATAATACTATACTTTGTTTTATTAGTTCGCACATCATTATGTCCTTCAACGTTTGAAGATACACAAGGTATTTCAGTGAGAGTTATGTTTTCTTTTCTTCACCCTATTGTTCTCCCTACAATTTCCAAAATCCATTTTCTTGAATGTTTGAAAGCACGTCGTTAAAATCTAAAATAAGATGACTTTGAATAAGACGTGGGTAGTCCACTACTTAAATATTTGACTAATGATAAGGTTTGATGAATTTTCTACGAACGTTATAGCTCAGGAATCGATAATTCTCGATTTGAAGCCAATGTCTATAAAACATAACAACCTTATTACAAGCGACTCACCTTGCGACACCAATAATAATAGCACCTTTATTATGAACATGTGGACAGATATGGGAATCCTTTCATTTGTCCTAGAATGACATACACATTAATTTGTTGTATTTATGTAGGCATACATCGATTTTATATAGTATTGCAATCGATGTTAACCTATACAAGGTGTAACTTAAATAACGCACAAACTCTTAAGGGGTCACTGTACTCATCATTATGAACAACTTTTACTATGGGACAAAACCTGAAATCGCGAAGAAAAAAACAGCTGTTCCCTACATTTTGACGAGTTATGCGAACATAAATGTAGGGAACAGCTGATTTTTTTTTCGACCTCTTAAGGGGTCACTTAAGAGGTTGTGCGTTAAGTTACACCTTGTATAACTGAGTGAGCAATCAGTTTAAAGATCCCCAAAAGTATAAAGTTCTAAAATTGGCTGGAGGCCCTCTTGGTCTCGCCAATAACTGCCTGGTAACGTAGAAATGGTCCGCAAAGACAATCTACAGCAGTCAAAAAGAGAAAAAATTTTTATTAATCTTTAACAGTATGTAAGTATGCAGTGATCAAATTAAACTCTAAACTAAATTATTAAACATATAAATTACCTGTGTAGTTAAAATTTTATTTTATTTTTATATCTATGTGTATGTGTCCTTAACTGTCTTGATCTCCTTGACTTCACTCTATTAAACTAGTTTTCACCCTTCTAATCTAATTCCCTTCTTATATGTATAATTTATAAGAAAATAATCACTAGTGACACCTCGTGTTAACTTATCAATACTGTCAGTAACGCAAATGTGTGCTGGAGACTACAAAGATACCCATTGGTTGATCGCTGGAGACGACAGACTAATCAATTGGTTGACTGGCTCCTACAAACAAACAAATCGTTCACTATCGTTCCATTTCCGATCATCACTTCTCCCATACACTTCCGTTAAAAAGAGAGAAGGAGTACGCTTTGCTAAAAAGCAAGGAGACACCCTACAGGCTCGCTCAAAAAATTACTATACAGCGTAACTGGTTAGTCACTTTACATCCGACAACCATGAACTTTGCTCATCACTCTGTACAACTTTTACAATGGGACAAACAAAAAAATCTGCTGTTCAAAACAAAATAATCAACGTTGCATATCAAAATATATGGAAGAGCAGATCGCTGCTTTGTATGAATAATGACACAATTAAAAAAGCTTATTTTAGAGGAGAGCCTTTTGAAGAGAGATTTTTGAAGAAAAATGGCGACAAAATGCAAAATCAATGGCAAATGACATTTTGTGATGCCACTTCGTAATTCTTGCTGATATGAATGTGAGTTTTATTTGCAAAGAAATAGGGCTATTTTGGATTCCGCTTTCTCCTTATCTAATTTGAACATTTTGGATTCTGTCGTTATTCATGCAAAGCAGCGAGATATTTTTTTCACAAATTCAGTGTTTTTCCCAAAGTAAAAGTTTTGTACAGAACGATCTTCTTCTATCGTGTCGGGTCGGCACGAACTATACGAGAATAGCTCATACCGTGGTGAAAAGATTAGCCAGTCAGCAAGGTTGGTAGCGAGGCTGACTGCCCAGGGTGCGCCGGACATACTTAAGTATCGTCACTCGTGGAGGCTCTTTTCATGCACCCCTATGAGAAGAACGATGAGCACAGTTCATGGTTTTCGGATGTAAAGCTACTATCCAGTCATGCTCTCATGCTGTATACTTATTAACCCTCAAACATCCTGCTCTACTCACTTCAACTATCCTCTTTTCAACTCTTCTCACATAAAGTAGTTATAGAACGAAAGTACCGACCCTTGCAGGCGAGACGCCCGTATAACATTAACGAAGCATTTCTCGAAAGCAGGCTTTCCGTTGTCAGGCTCAATCAAAAGTTACAGTAGTGATTCATCTCAAATATATCACTGTCCTCATTTCCAACTCTTCTCATGTAAAGAACGAAATAATTACTTTTTTGACGAGCGGCTCCTGTGACGCTAAAGAAGCAGTCGCTGGAGGCGTGCAACTCGTAGTCAACTGGCTTGCTCCTAGTTCACACATTCTTACTACCTATCATTCCATTTCCAACTCTTCTCACACAAAGTGGTTAAAGAACGAAAGAGCCTACACTTTGTTGACGAGCAGCCCGTGTGACGTAAAGGAAGCAGTCGCTGGAGTCGTGCAACCCATTCGGCGCGTGCGGCGTGACGTGGCTGGCGAAGGGCGGCGTGGGGGCCATGCTGGAGCCAGCGTTGCGCAGCGCGCTGCCGCCGGACGTGCTCCTCGCGGCCGCGCGGGACTCCGCGCCTGAGCTTGCAGCAAAGCTCACCGCGCAACAGATTCATGATATGGTGAGCCATCAATTATTCAAGAATTTATTAGTCATGAAATCATTTGTCTACTGGATTCGCCACTTTTGGGTCCAGTCAATGTCCGCTACATTGACTGGATCCAAAAGTGGCGAATCTAATCTAACATATATGCTTATTTATGTAAATAAGATTAAGTCACCTCAAATCTATCTACGCCATCCATAGAAGTTCGTCATCGCGAGAGTTCTTCAACTTCCAGACTAGAAATCAAAACATCAATATTTAGGTACTCCTTCATCTAAATAAAATCGTCTCAAAAAATCACGACTACACTTAAACCCACAAACATCAAGAACACTGGCGTTCACCTATCTATAACAGATTTTTTTATTTGTATTCGCAGTTACTAGCTGTACGAGAAGAACTATCAGCCGAAGACGCAAGTAGCGCGGGCGATGCGAACGGCGGCGAAGTACGCGCGTGCGCATTGACCGCGCTGATGCTGCACTGCTGTGCGGCTGCGCAACTTGCGCAGCAACGCGCAGAAAATGAGCCCACTACTTGATGATATTAAATTATTGTTCATTGTGACCTGGCTTGTTTTATTTTAATCCCTAGGCTTTTTTCGATGTGCCCGGTAGCCATTTAGAAGTCGAAGTCAGAATTGAAATCATTTATTGGCATTAGACTAGAAATTAGTTCTTTATTAACGTCAAAATTTAAAAAGACAGCACTTCTTTGTTTTTCCCACCCTTCACCGCTTCCTAGCTCTAGAGTCTAAAGACTCAATTTTATCATCAATCATTATCAATGCAGTCATCCCTTCCAATTCATAATATAGTTTACGACCCAGTTTGCTACCCAGAAATCCATTTGCCACCGTATTACATGACGTAAGCGGAAGCCTTCCGGATAACACACCAACTAACTGTATTCTAATGTCATCGTCCCCATTTGTACCTACCTAGGTCGCGATCTTCTGAACACTGCAGTGCTTGGCTAAAGCTTCTCTTTGTCTAGTTCAAGAGTCGCACGAAGGTCTACAATCTTAATTACACTATAGGTATAATAAGTACAGTAACAAAGACATTATTTTGGCAATCATTAAGGAAGTACACAACGTCGCCTCTTGAATAAAAATGTCCACTATACGTTAAACTGACCTTGACAACGTACGTCGTGTTGGGTAAAAACAAAAACGTCAATTATAACTCGTAAAACAGCTACATTAGTTCTATTTTGGATAGCACGATTATCCTCTAAACATGACATTACTACGCACTATGCACGCTATCAAAAACGCGAGCTACTTTTTTTACGACAATAACATGTTTAGTAAACAACTCATTTGTATTAAGACGTAATTTTTGCTGTTGTAAGAAGAAAACTAACGCTACAGAACGTGGCACGAGTCTAATCAATAAATCGAAATCGTAAATGTAGGTACCGGACGTTCCTAATTGTCAATAATTCTAAAACTGGCAATGCATGTGTTACCCAGTTCTGCAATAATTCTCATCACGAGATTTATTCTACAGAAAACGATAGAACATGGCGTCTGCGTGCAGAACGACTACCATCAGCAGGTTAATGGGAATCGGCTCATTAGTTAGTGAATAAGTCCCACTGTATCTGCGTATGAAATATTGCGCCGCTACAAACGTCGGAAAACTCAACGAAATGAATGTTCATCGGAAAAGATGACCTCATAAAAAATACATTATCCAGGCCAGTGGCATTATTCTCATCTAGATTTTAGCTATAAACAAAGAAAATTAATAAACGGGATGTGAAACAGCAACAACAACTCAATGGCATTAATCTTTTCATCCTTAAGCCGAATAGATAAGGCTTATTTTAGCGTGTAAGGACGAAGGGATCAAAGAACCATACGCGTGTAACTGCGTCGAATGCTGTGCCGAAGAGGGAACTGGCTCCTGTCCAGCTTTTCCTGAAATAGCACAAAGGATCGACCTCAACTTTCGTTGTGAAAAAAACTTCTGCGAAATGTCAGCGGTCGCTCGACGGAAAATTTGGTGCGTCACCGGCCGTGCGCGTGCGCTGGATCATCTAGATAAGTGGCCGATGTACCGGTTCTGTTGAAAACCAATTCACATGTGTGTGAATTAGGATGATTATGTTACGCTATTTTGTAAATGCAGTGCATTTGATTCAATCATCATATAAAAATCATCTAGGTAATTTGATTTAACCCACTCTATTACGTTGAATATCGATCTGAGATTGCAAGGCAATAAAGTCATTTTCCCCTTATTTTCCTGTAAAATTTCGGTGAATGAATTCTGTGGATCAGAATATTCGTAGCGATCATATTGGTATTGTCTATGTTAAGTAGGTAGGTACTTAGGGTTAACAGATATTCGTAGATACTCAGCACTTGAACTACTGCTAAGCTATTGAAAAATAAGCTAATATAATAGTAATACTGCTTTCTGCTCTGCTTTTTTCTTTAACTGTTACGATGTTCTAAATTATAGAAGAATACCTATGTCGCCTACATGACGTACCTAAGTGCAACTGACAAAATTCTGCATTTTCGGCTCTCGACAGCTGCGTAACAACACCTAGGTACCTACTAAAATATACCTACTACGAATACATCGGCAGACACGAATTACGTTATTAAAATGATTGCTGGTATTATACTAGAATATGTATTGTCTTTTTAATAAAACATTAGACAAATAAGACCCATTTTAACATGGACAATATGTTTGTTTCCAGCGGGGATTCAACACAGTATTATGAACCTTAAAGGCGGAATTAGACTGTTCATTTCCGTAGCTTCTTTCCCTCGGAATAAAAATGTCTGAACACAATGAAACAAAGTGAGCGTGAAATGAAAGAAAAATTAACACTACTTAATGGTTCTAAAGACATAAATGTGCTCTGGGTGTGCCACTTTTGTCTAATGTTGTATGAAAAGGAGTAACTACTTATGTCTTTTTTTCAAAATCCATAGCATGCCGTAGTATGCGCTGGCTTCCAATATGAGCAAATTTAGCAGGAATATCATTAATTCACAGTAGCGGTTACCTTCTGGCTATACAAATTTCCGTAGCCTCTTTCCCTCGGAATGAAAATGTCTGTACACAGAATGAAACAAAAAGAGCGTGAAATGAATGAAAAATTAACACTACCTACTTGAAGAAATGGTTCTAAAGACATGAATGTGCTCGTGGGTCACTTTTGTATAATGTTGTATGAAAAGGAGTAGGTTTTTTTTTCAAAATCCATAGTATGCCGTAGTATGTGCTGGCTTCCAATGTAAGCAAACATAGCAGGAATATCATTATCTCACAGTAGCGGTTACCTTCTGGCTATACAATTAGTATTAAAACGCCGTCATCTATGGTTCGGCCTGTTCTGAATACCCAGTGATCCCTCAGTAGCTATGCTAAACTTGTTATGATCGATGGATGTACCTACGCGATAGCCCCTGAAATACTGGGCGTGATTTATCTATCTAAATGGATAAATGACAAATTGTAAACTTTGCAACAACTCTAGCCCGCACGAAGCGTCTTTATACCTGCGTCATCTTGTTTGTTATTTAAACATCCGTCATTACCCATTTTTGAACTCTGAATAAATCTGGCTTTTATAAAAGCTTTGTTCTGCGTGAATCAGGGAAATGACAAAATCGAAACATTCTGCGCTTTCTCATCGCTTTTGCATAGTATTTCAAGGAGACGATAAACAAGAAACTTTCCGTGTTTACGCCACACAGTTGAGTAATATATATATTCCCCAATAAATAAAACGTAGATGCTCTTAAAACTGGGCCATGATGAGAGAAGGAAAACGTAGACACGAGGCCACCTCGTGTAGCGAATTTAACACTTAGTTGATCGATTTATTTTTAAAAAAAACACGAAATAGGTTACCTTCCTAACGTTTTACGTTCCTAATTTAAAAATGGCATTGACCTGAAATATAAAGAAGCGTGAAACAAAGAAACAATGCTGCCGTGCATTTTTCAGAAGTTGTTGCACCTGAAAGCCTGAGCTCAATATAATTGAACGGGAAAATACTTATTACTTTTATCCTGCCTTACTAATAAATCTTTCGATAGCGGGGTATTTTTCTTCTTCATCTTTGTCGAGCACTCGTTATCAAGAACAACCGGTTCCTTTACTTATTTCATGATAAGTTTATTATTAGGCTAAACCTGAATGCGAAGCGGCTACAGCAAGACCGTTACAGCTTACAGCCCTCAATAAAATATCTAGGAAAATAGCTAGACGCACTTTGGCGTTAAATCCCCGTTATTATAACACGGGAGGAAGTGGCTAGACCACAATGATCTCATGACTACATAACTGATAAATATGTATTGGTTCATTTCCCCATTGTCTCAATCATATCAAACCTGTTGGAGAAAGTCACTACGCACCCAGATTTAAAGTTCCTTGTTTATTTTCCAAAAATAAATAGTTTAGTGTAAATATTAATCGGAGCACGGTAGTCGGGAATATGTATAGTTTCTGGCACCCGTTCAAGGTTAGTGTTGGCGAAAATCTACGACTCTCTTTGGCCGAAACTTCAATGGCCGGTGCGTTGAACGAACGACATAATGGACGTCAAGTTTTTTTACTGACGCAATTATCTGCACGTACCTACTGTGTATGTGTACCTACGTATCTGCAATACAATTGGAAGAATTTATTTACTGTTTGCGTTGGTCGGTCCTTGAACTTGCAACAAATCTAAAAACTGACATAAAACTCGCGCACAAAAACATCGTCGATTCAATAGGCTTATTAAATACTGCTTCTTCCACAATATTGTTTACCTCACGTTTTTTACAACGGAAATTTTTTACGGTCCTTGAACAAAGCGTTACTAATTAGTCAAAGTTACCTATAACACTTTCTTGTGGATTTCTTCAATCCCGATCGATGACAGCAAAGTGAACCAAGGCCGTTATGAAAAATATAAGTATGATAAAATAAGATAACTTTATGTAAGTCGATTGAATGTGCATCTATTCGTTACTTTTACTCTAAAATGATGCAATTCCAGGAAATATATTGATTAACATGTTCATGACTCAAAAATAAAACCGTTTTAATTCATCGTAATCAAGTTTGCGCATCGAACGCGTCCGCAATAAATTGCAACATGTAACACATTGATGGCACGTTGTGAATTAGGCTGGAAAATCATGTTCGACCGTCAGCATAGCCTTTCACATTGAGCTGATCAACGACATGTATTCAAACACCGATTATTCCCGCAAACAATACAATCAGATAACAAGCCCAGTGATCACAATGCTCATATTGGAGACGTGACAATGCGCTCCACTAAAAACGAGATCGCAGGATTGTTTAACCAAGCGGAAAACAGCTATTCCTTTGTGAGAACAGGGCTCGTGATGGGGTTCCATCTCCCATAATATTTTCCGCACGCTTCCGCCAGCGGCCAACTTGCGTCAACTGCGCAGCAGACAGTGCGAGCGAGATAGGCATTTGTTGTTGTTGCGCTCTCCCTCCCGCACCACGCTTCTTTGTTTTGGCAACGATATAAAGGCCTGCTGCGAACGCGGCGCTCGAATTTTACCAGAGTGCTACCGTGGACCCAGGCGCATCGCGTTTCGCTGCGGTGGTAGATGATACCTACGTGATTCTTTCAGCTTGTGAAAGACTTTCATAGTCGTGACCTAGCAGTGACTTATCTAAGGGATTGTGCAGTGACTGTTAATAATCAAGTGCAGTGATGAGGCCCCCTACGGAATACGATGGCGGTGCGAGGGTGCCCAGTGAGGCGGAGGAAGGTGACCCTCGGGCGCGCCCCATGATGATCTGTGCGAGACTGGCTGGACGCGCCATCATCAGAGTGGTGGGACGTTGTGAAGATGCACAGGAGAACAGTCAACTAGGTGCGTACTTCCCAATAAAAAAAGTAAATAAATGTTATCATGCGAGCTACATTGCTATCGCTAGAACAAATCTAGGCAACGGTAACAGCCAGTTATTGCGCGGAAACAAAATAAAACGACAAAGATAAAAAAATGACAACCAGGTTACAGGCTACCTAATATATTACATTCATATTAGCATTTGAGCCACTATACATATATCCACTATACATATATCCGCTATACCGTATGAATAAAATATTAGTATCATTGAGTCGACTAGTCCGCGAATTGTAATTAAAAACAAAAGGGTAGTCTTCGGACAACATTCCTACTCATAATTACGAGCTAAAAATAATAAGTTCAATGAACTATAAAACAAGAACTAATCCGAAAACCTAAATATTTGCGCCTTGTCTAGCTTCCATATTAGCCTTATTATTTATACGTAAATGAATGATCATCATATCTTATCGTTTTGCGAAGGTACGATAATGCCTGTGGATTAGTTTGTAGGTACCCCTTAGATCTGGAGCACCTATCATAAATCGCGGTCAAACTAAGTGTGAAGTAAATTAGACACTAAAGATGACCTCTTTATAGGTGGGTAAATGTTTACTAACATCGTTAATTACGTGAGTGTGAGAATTTGTCAATGAATTAATGAAGTAAGGCCGTGACACATAATAGGAACTGACCTAGTGAGTTGTGGCTTTTAATAAGTTTAAATGTAATCAAATGTCATAACAACTTGTTATGTAGTTAAATTGATGCCACTTTATTAAATATACAAAGCTGTTTCGAACAGAAATAATACAAACAAAATGCATTCATGATCGCCTATTAATTCTAATTAAATCGCAAATTAATTGTTTTTTTGTAAAATTTATTTAATTATCTCATTAAAAGTATCCCTCCTTTATAGCTATTATGGAAGAACACAAATCTATCAACAAACGCAATTATAGATAACTGAACAACAATAAACAATGCTCCTTTTGTTTTTAATTTTATCGTTATCGCCAGTTCAGCAATCTTTTGCACGTAGCATATGATTTCGGCATTGATAAAGCAATATATTTTGCCAATGCACCTCATCATTCATCTATTTTAACGTAACATTTAATTGTTGACCTTTTTCATTCCTCTGCTATTCATAGATACCTCGTAGATTTTTTAAAGACCTTACACTACATATCAATGACAATCAAAGTTTAAAAGTTAATCACAAATCAAAGTAAAGTTCAATGAAATTGAAATTTTCATATTACGTTATTGTGTTTAATTTAGTGACTAATATAATCAGCTGATTATCAATTGATAAGAGAATGAATAGCAAAACAAAGTTCATTAGTGTGTTATTGTGATTTGCCATTATACAATCAACAATTGCAGGTTTGAAAGTTCCATAAACTTATCTACTAAGTTATTAATTGATCACAAGACTTAGGTAAACCTGTGATGAATTATACACGTGCGTAGACAATCAATTGTTTCTTACGTAGCTGCGTAGGTTTCACTTCCATTGGTGTAACCGATAGCTACCCTCTTTGAAAACGATCCGAACTGTTCTAATAGGTACCTAGGTACGTAGGTAAAATATTATTATAACGAAGATATAGTAGGCACATTGATCAGAGGATCAGAGGAACGGTTCGCTGACCTCGTGTTGTGCTTATATGTGGTTTTCGGCGTACAAAGCAAAGCGCATGCTTTATCGCAGGCAGGACCGGCTTATTCTATGCAGGGGCCCTTGGGATCACAATTTGGGGCCCCTTTAGAGATCCAAAAAACTGGCCAAGTGCGAGTCGGACTCGCGCATAAAATTATCTAACTATTCTGTTTTTTAGTACTTGTTGTTATACCTAGCGGCAACAGAAATACATTATCTGTGAAAATTTCAACCGTCTAACTATCACGGTTCATGAGATACAGCCTGGTGACAAACGGACGGACAGCGGAGTCTTAGCAATGTTTTACCCTTTGGGTACGGAACCCTAAAAAACGCGAATGGAAACAACCGATTTTACTTTTAGGTATGTGTAATGTTGTAATGGCATTTCGGGGCCCCCATCAGGCCAGGGGCCCTGGGCTCGTGCCCCACATGCCCTTATGGAAAAGACGGAACTGATTGCAGGTTTGATTTTCTTATGCATCACAAGAAATCCTATTGTAAGATCTAACCTTTTGTCATCTATGGCTACACGCGCCTTCTATGTTTACCTGAAGGTAGTTATTATAAAAATAATAAATACCTAAACTTGTATTATTCTTTTGTCTGTAGGTACCGTGATGCTGTATTATTCTTTTGTCTACAGACAGACACCTTGATGCAAGTTCTATTTAACTTCAGTATACAGAGTGTTAATGAATTCGTGTAATTCCTTAAAACCACATGATCTACTACTGGTGTAGACAGGCCCCGCACAGGATATAGCTTGATTAAAAATAAAAAAATAAAATTCTTTTTTTTTCATGCGCCTTTGTTACCGATCGTATCTAAACCACCTAATATAATAAACTATTTCAAAACTAAACGCGTATCGTATCTAACTAAGATGGATGACCCTCTATGAGATATTACTTCATAATTTCCATACATATTAGTTACCGCACAAGCAGATTTCCAATTCGTAATTATTACGCGAATGAGTCAGTTAATATTGCAACAGATTTAAAATATTACGAAGATGCAAATTAGGTACTAAAGGCTTTAAATATTAACACTATGGTAATTGGTAGTTATTAATTGTTTTTGAAATAGGTGTAAGTTTATAAAACAAATGGTAACTACTCTTAAAGTTATGAAACAATATGGCCGCTCGCCCACGGCAGCTTTTTGTAGCGATACTGTCGCGCGTTTTGTAAACGCGCTTCTGCATCGCTACTGAATCTACTACTATCGCTACAAAATCTGGGCGAAGGTACACAGCCAGCGACAGCATCGCGGCTATATCAATATCCTCTCGTCCGCCAAAGTAAAGTAAGTCCGCCAAAGTAAAGTAAGTCCGCCAAACAAGTGCGTGACAGCATCGCTACAAAAAGTCGCCGTGGACGAGACCTCTAAGAAAAGCTTTCCAAAATGATTAAGTAGATAATTATGTACTTAATAAAAGATAGATGTGCAAATAATTCACTAACAATAGTTAGCCAATCTTTTGCCCCAATTAAATTGTAGGTAGGTACATAATACCTACTTTGCCTATATTAAGAAGGATGGTAATCTCTAGCATTTATCTGGATTAGGTAGGTACTTGTAGCTGATTGTACCTACCTATATTTTAAAAACACTGATTGGAACATAACAAAACAAAATATTTATGCAACTAATGAAAGACGTATATAGAATGATTGTAATGTTGCTACGCAATGTGCTAATAGCCGTCATAATTTATGCATAATAGATCAATCTAAAAGGCCCTTAGTAGTTTTCCGTGCTTTTTCTCTTTGCCACGTAACAGCTCTCTACTACCGCTATACTTTTTGTCACACTGTTACGTTCAATCTTTATGCTTCTTATCTTCACTCGAGGGCATCATAGGGAACCGCAAGAGCAACGCCGACTAACGATCCATTCATCGTGACGCTTCAAAAACACAACCTTATTGCGTATGATATAGCGTAGCAAATGCCATGTGGTATCTCGAATGAATAATTACGCGAAGTATGCCCGTTTACGCAACTACGAGGTTCAAACGAGTGTTCTGTTGCATTCGACTTTCGTAAACGAAGATATCGTGTAAAAATTGTGAAACTGAGCGAGGCCAGCCCCAGGTTTAACAGAAATACTGGTCTTTGTTACGCGGATTAATTTCATGTGGTTAATTAATTCCTTATGATACACAATCGCGTTTTTTGTAACTACATCATAGTCCGTCCGTGGTAAAATGTTGCAAGAGAATGTCTGATAGCACTCGTTACAATTTGAAGCTTTTATTTTAATTGTTACCCTGAATTTGCGGTCAGGTTCATCTGCCTTATTAACAGAAGCACGTAGAATAATATTTCTTTTATTGCTCTTTAAACTCACTCAGCTTAGAGCATTAAGATAGAACTAGGTACTCCTTTTAACTTAATAGGTAGATAAGTAAAATCAATGAATATTTTAGTGTATGTAAAAGTCATGCCTAAAGTACCTACTTAGATTAAAACATTAAAAAAATATCTCCGTCATGACTGGCTACCATTCAAAGTCGCAATATTAGTGAGTTATTGAAGTGAAATCTTTTGCGCAGTTACAGTATGTGCGAACGTCCCGAACAAGAACTCTTCTTCCTGCCCTTATCCCATGTTACTTGGGGTCGGCGCAACACGTTTTCTTCTTCCATTCCGTCCTATCACCCGTCATGATATCACTGTCACCCTTCTCTTTCATATCATTCTTCACACCATCCATCCATCTTTTCTTTGGCCTCCCTCTTCCTCTCCATCCATCCACATTTATACTCATAACTCTTTTCGTCACATGCGTTTCATCTCTCCTCTTCACATGCCCATACCAAGACAAACGGTTCCCTTTCAACTTTTCTGTCACTGGCGCTACTTTCAAACTTCCTCTACGAACAAGAACGCGGATTACAATTTTCTTTTGCGTGTGTTTAATTAACTAATAGCGCAATTTTGTGTTTTCAGGTAGTTAGGTACAGTACCTAACTAAAAACAAATCGGCCTTCTAGTATACCTATTACCTACTTAAAATTTTAACAAAGTATTTAGGGTCCTTATTTAATTTTATCAGTCAGTTACCTGCATGTGAGATACCTACAGTTTTTAGTATAACTTGCTGCCAGCAAACCGCCAAATCCAATAAATAGTTTTTCTGCGCAACCTATTGCACTCCATTGCTCGCTTAGTTCGTAAAACTTGCAGAAGTCGATTTGCTGCGGGTGTGTCCACAGCTTGAAAGTCGGTTGCGCAAGTCAACTTGCGCAGTAATACTTGCTAGTTGATTTGGCGCTTAAGTCGGTAGATATACTGTAAGAGTGGTGAGTTTTATAATAATCTACATTCACATCCATATCGGCTCCCGGAAAACGTCTAAGCACAAAGAATGTGCTAACGCGGAAGACCCGCACATGTAACAATTCCACGCCGTAGTCGTCGGCGCCGCCATTCGAGTGCGATCGATTTAGAACATCATCAAATGCGCGTGCGTATGTTTTACAAACTCGGAACAGCTTGAACTCGCCAGTTAAACACATGTTGGCCTTAGCGAACCAATTTATTCCTTAAAGAGAAACACCGGCTGGTAGAGAGGTCACTGCTCGTTAAATTCACTTCCTTGTAGGATAACGAAGCGTGATTCATTCATTGTTGATTATGACAACAAGAACAAGAAGTAATGTATATATGTGCAATCTAGTCGCAGAAAAAAGACTAAGTAAGTATGTAACAAGAACTCTTTGTTTTTGCTTTGGTTGTTGTGAAATGATGTAATTTTACTCGGCTACGTGTATGTGAGACATTTATAATTATTGTTGGTGCGTCTGTTAGTGATCGTGTAACTTTGAACGACTTGACCGATCGAGGTCATATTTATGCAATAGGTATACCTATTCGTTTTGCCAAAACGATGGTTCAAGGCTATGGTAGGATCGAATAGGTTCCCGGCCACGGTAGGCGCGGGCCTGCGGACGGCGAGCATTGGGGTGGCTCGCCATCCGATCAGAACCAGGCCCGGGTCGACGGCGCGTTGTGTTCCACGCGCGCCTCGAAGAGATGTCAGCATAGTAGACGGGGCCCGCTAGGGCCAGTGCCTGCCAAGGTTGCGGAATTTGTTCGAAAGAGTTACCACGGCCCTGGAACGCAAAGGGCATCAAGAGTCTGACACCCCTTCCGCTCCGCCCAGAGCCGAAGAAGTCATTTGATGAATTTCCATCCTTTAAAAAAAAGGATCGAATAGGTGGCTGTAGTCATGTTATTTACGGAGGCACAGCTGCAGGAGAATAGCTAGTATTTTTATAAAATGACAGTATTTGCAACTAACAGCTTTTTTTTTATCTTGGGAAAATCCTCATGGATGGATACCCTTCGCCCAGGGATGGCGAAGGGTTATGCCGGACTCTTACCGGCTAAATACCCACGGTGTTCCTTCTCCTGACCCTTGGCTGGGGTCGAGGGATTCGCAGCTGCATGCACCGCGACCCCGGCAGGCCTCGATCCGTCAGCCCCTAGCGGACCTCTTCTTCTGTGGAGCCTTGCCCCACGTCCTCCTGAGAGACGCGCACGGAATGTTGCGCGCCACCTTCTCGAGCCTGTTGCTGGTCGGGCGACGGGTCCCCTAACCCGTCGCCCGCAGGCCTCACATTAGGGTGGCCGGAGAGAGAGTATAGGAGGCAATCCCAAAATGTCCCAGAAGACTCGACGAGGACCGACCCCATTGTAACTCGCATGTCATAAAAAAAAGGAACAAATTATTTTTCAGCAATAAAGGCAAGCAAATGTTTTTGATAACATCGAGAATATCAACTTGTCAGTTTCACTTTTGCAACTGACAGTGACAGTCAGCTGGTTGTCCGTTGTCAAACTAAACGTCAATGAAAGAAATCGAAATGTCAAATGTCAAACAAACTAAAAACAAAGAGAAAGCCACGGTAATTAATCAATGCATGGAAATCTTTCGTATCTAACACTAATTATTAAACCTAATTGGTGTAATTACCTTAACCTAAAAACTCATTGGCGTTTCCTTTCGAACAGATTATTATTTATTAGATCTAATTTATTAATAGTTATCTGCGCGTTTTACGTGTGAACTTCGCAAGCAATGTTTTACGAATTTAAAAATAACTTTAGGAACACGCGCCGATACTCGTGTTCCCGTTCCTAGTTAGTTGCAATCACCGGTGTAAGTGAATTCAGAGAAGTGCGTTTATTTAAACAATGGCTTTAGCCGTGACTCGAGTGATATTAAAATGCGAAGACGCTCAAAAAACTCAAGTACTAGGTATGAATAACAGCTATTAAACACAAGGCTAATTAAAACTAGAAGCTTAAGCTAGTTCGTGACGTAACTGCCGAATATTTCTGCTCTAATAAACAGTTTGCAATGTGTCCTAAAAATGCTTAGACAATTTATGGCATAAATTGTTTTTTCTGAACCTGCCAATTTAGTTTGTTTGATTGCCTGCATTTACATTTTGGGCACATGATCAGACAGTTAAATGAATGGGCCAATTCTTTTTTTAAGTACTGATCTGGGTCAAATGTCTATTTATTTATAAACTGCAGTTAACACATAGGAACTAAAGTATCTTTAGAACTATTATAGATAGGTACTTCCTCATAAGTCATCATAGAGAAAGTTCATTAAATCAAATGGATAAGCAGCATAGTACTGTATTCAGTTACTATTAAATTAAATATGGTTAAGAAGAACTTTACTCTCACAAGAATTACAAAATGAAAAAATTGTCTGAAAATATTAATTGATTAATTATTATTGTATTAACAAAATGCCTTTTCTTTTAAATGATGAAGGCTCTGTACACATTGACCTTGACCAATACTGGCTAGTATTGATATTAAAAAAATATGTACAGTCTATAATCAAAGGAATTGTAACATGATGTTAACATGTGGCTAACATTAGTCATGGAGACACTTGAGACATTAATGAGTCAATAATTCTCTCTTGGTTATCAAACTCATTTATGATAACTTCTTTCATCAATATAAATTAATCAGAGCTCTATTTATTGATAATGACACATCATAATTCTTCTGAAACAATATTGCTTGTCATTACACATACATAAATGTACTTTCATTGACTGATTAGAATTATAAATGGTTGGTACTTTAATATTATTGCATGGCAGTGCACCAGGCAAGTTCTAAAAGATTTTTTTGTCATTCCAGATTTATCAGAATGTCAGCTGATGCAAGTACCTGATGCCGTGTACCACTTGATGCGACACACAGAGCTCAAGAGTTGTGACCTCAGTGGAAATGTTATTACTAAGATACCTCCTAAGTTTGCAGTCAAGTTTAGTTTAATTACAGGTATGTTTAATTAAAAGTCTTTACTATCTTAAAAAATTATGGACAGAGTATCCATCCATCTGATCTATTTGTCTACTGAATCTGCAGTAAACAAGCTGTAAAGAATGTTCAGATAATTTTAAATTACACATGATAATACTAGCATGTATAATAGCACATTGAACATTGGAGATTGTCTTAATATGAATAGTCTTTTCTGTCTGCAAGTCACTTCCTATGGATAAAAATGATAACTATAGCATTATAAAATATCTATAATCAAAACAATTTGATTTTGAGATAATGTAATGTCCACAAGAAAAAAAAGTCCCATGTTCTATAAGCAGCCGTAAAAATTTACAAGCTTTCGTGATGGGAAGTATTTGTAACTAAACTGATGAAAATGGATTTCAGATTTAAACCTGGCCAACAACCAAATGGCGAAGCTTCCGGACGAGCTCTGCACGCTGGCGTGTCTGGAGCGGCTGGACATCTCGCACAACGCATTCGTGGCGCTACCCGCCATCACGTTCCAGTGTCCCAGTCTACACACGCTGCTCGCACATCACAATCAGATCATTGGTACTTGACATTTTATTGTAACAGTAAAGTAAGGTAATCATTTCACCGACATACTTTTGTGTGTCCCAAATGGCCTAACCTTTATTAAAAGCTTTTTTTTATATCCAAATAATAAAGCCATCAGCTGAATTTGTTTAAAATTAAAATTAGAGGAATTTCAGTTTTAATTAAATAAGCTTTTAACGAGAACTCCTGAACTTGTCCCTATTTTCTACAATTTTCTTTTCCAAAAATATATAACATATTTTTTTCTCTTTACAGAAATTGACGTGGACAGATTAGCCAGATCCCGCGCCCTAGAGTACGTAGATCTCAGTGACAACCCCATTCCCCCGCGCACGTACGACGAGCTCAAGCAATTGTCGCGACCCTCGGTGTCCGTCTCCGAGAGACAGAAAGAAGACTGGGAGGAGGACCTTCTAATATAGAAGAGTGCACTCTTGTGGACTTATGCATTCAGGGCCAGGAGTTGATGCGGCATGGCAAGTTCTCACTAGCGCGAGTGCGAAACTAACGAGTTTTATTATACAAACATGTTTGTGACTTCAAACAACATAATTACGCAATTATTACCAAACAATGGCTCAAGCGTAAATTGTAGGGATTTAGGGATTGGTGCAATATAAATGTCAAAACGTAAAACAACTGGCCCTAACTAAACTGTGATCTTCTCTGTGAAAAGAGGACAATATCAACATGATTTGATAGTGTATGCTATTTTTAGTAATAAATGACAGCTTTGTCGTGATTTGAAAGAGATTAATAAATGTTTGACATCTTTTGACGTGCTCAAAAGTTAGCGTACTTAATTAGTCTAAATGTGATTTGGTTTGTAATGTCCTTTAATCTTATATGGCTTATATTAAAATTAAAGCAAATTATTGAATTTTCTATATCGTTATATATTTTTGATACATAACATGGTTGGATAGTATTATGTTGATATATCTCATTGTATTGAACACTAGTCCATCATTAATTAAGCTTATGAATTCCAATAGGAATGAAATTATGTTGTAAGTAATTAATAAGTACACATAAATGTCTATTTGCAAAATGTACTGATATGTACGGTTGTTATTTTCTACTAATGAATTCACTCTATATCAAATTTTTCGCTTATAATTTTTATTGACACAATTTTTTATCCAAAGAATCATTGACTGATGAAATAAAGCAAATATTTTTTATTCTATTATACTTGTTAAAAACAACAGCCAACAATTTTCAAAAATCAATAAGTAATTATGTCTTTGTGATGTGTTTTGTAAGGAATACAATCAAGAACAAATAATTAAACGCATTTACAAAATGCAAAAATAATAATGTCGTTTTATTAATTTACTGTATCAACCACGATCAACTTATCTATAAATCTAAGCTACGAGTATCATTTTTAAGGTGCTTACTTACTATTACCGTTAAGATACTACTGGCCTACCTCTAAAGGCAATATTGTGCACTGCGTTCGATCCGAATCCGAGAAAATACGGTCCGAACAAACTGCAGTAGGTAAAAATTGTCTGAACAGTTTGTACATTGCATCCGATCCTAATTTCATAGATAAGCAGCAGAGTTTCCTCCGATCTTATTTTCCCGGATTCGTAATCGGAGCAGTGCACATGTTTAAAAGGACAGGAGAAGGTGAAGGACTTGGGAGGCCTATGTCCAATGGGCTGCGATAGCTATGATTTGAAAATTGCTCTCTCTCTCTAAAATCTATTGCGATGCACGAAGTTCAGGGTGGCCAAGATAAATGCGCACACTATACCTAACCGAAGAGGATATAGCCACTACGTTTAATTGTAACTACCTAGTAGATATTAAACTCTATTCACATTATGACTTATTTAAATACGTGCAGAGAATAGAATACGAGAGCACATTGAAGGCGACGCCGACGCGTCTCGTCGTCCGCGCTCGTCATAACGTACCTACTCCGAGGACCGTCAACATCAGCGCCGGCCGGAGGCAAACAACTGAAATGATGCCTCTTGAAACAAACATTTCGCGTAACATGCGCGGCTGGCGCTGTCTCGCCCATCCTGTTCCATCGCCATGCCGTCCCTCGGATCAGGCCGTATACCTTCGCATAGTTCGCCTATATGGTCGGGCCGGCCCTGGTCAACGTTGGTATACTCATTCTATTCTCAAACCGCTTTTTAATAAGTTTTTTTTGTATGAACTCGTTGCTCCCTCTCTAGTCTGTGCCGTCCTATTACTGTTCTATTAAGACATCCACAGGTCCAAGGCCCACGCCCCGAGGACACGGCGCTGCACACGTTGCAGGCGTGTCCTGCGTGGGCGACGCAGCGCCGCGAACGAGTCGCGGCAGTCGGTGGTGAATTCTCGCTTCCGGCCGTGGTTCTGACCATGGTCGGGAGCGAGAGTGCGTGGGAAGCCGTCGCCTCCTTCTGCGAGGAGGTGATGGTGACCAAAGAGGGAGAGAGAGGCAGCCGCCACTCTCCCTTCCCGCGCTAGACGCACCGGGCGCCGGAGGGTGCGCGACGATCTCCAACCACCGTAGTGTGTGGCCTGCGAGCAGTGGGTTATGGGACCCGTCGCCCGACCAATAACAGGCCCGAGAAGGCGGCGCGCAGTGTTCCGCGCGCGCCTTTCGGGAGAACGTGGGACTAGGCCTCACAGTAGGAGAGGTCCGCCAGGGGCTGGCGGACCGAGGTCTGCCGGGGTCGCGGTGCATGCAGCTGCGAATCTCGCGACCCCGGCCAAGGGTCAGGAGAAGGAACACCGTGGGTTTTTAGCCGGTAAGAGTTCAGCATAACCCTTCGCCTTCTCTGGACGAAGAGTATCCGTGAGGATGTTCACACGAAAAAAAAAAAAGTCCCACCACCTACGAGTAGACATGTGGTGCGGCACCGCGGCACCCTTAGAGCATATACCTAATATGCTCTAAGGCGGCACCACATCCCAAGGAGCACCATTGAACAATATTTTACTAAGATGACCTAAATACTTTTCTAAGAATGTTTTTTAATACAAAGCTGGCCAAAGTTTAATACAAAAAAAGTTTGATTGGTAACGTCCACAGACTAGGAAAAGTGTCATTTAATTTCTTGACTTACATGATACCTAATGAGAAGAATAAAATTTTTTTCGGAACAACTGTAATATTCAATCCCATTATACTTAGCACAATGGCCGATGATCCAAAATTGAAAGGCTTATCCCGCTATTTCAATAGCCAAACAAACACAGGTCGAGCCAATGTAAGTTTTTCACAACAACCGAAATTACTAGGTATTGTTAAAAAATACTAAAATGTTACATTACAAGTGTACTACATTAATTTCATTACTTAAGCACTTAGTGCGTAAAGGCACACTACATCCATTTCATAGATTTGCATAGCAGCACAGCAGCTTCCTCGGATCATATTTTCTCGGATCCGGATCGGACGCAGTGCACACAAGCACTGTCAGTCCTCTAGCATCGACTGTTGGATTGTTATCAAGCCATATTTTGTTGCTCGTCATTCATGTTGCTCCGCGGTTTTCTTTTTACTCGACTGCGCGGCTGCAAAGACAGGATTATGTAGGTGTCTGTGTATGTGGGATTGCGACTGCATAAAAAGCGAACTAAAAGATGGAAACAAAACATGTAGAAAATAAAAAGAACTGAAAAGATGTAAACAAGTCTTAGGTAGATACTTCCAGAGGCGGACTTCCCATAAGGCCGACTAGACCCGGGCCTAGGGCGGCCAAATAAGAGGGGGCGGCCAATCGCGGAAACAAAATCTTAGCTCAGTAATGGAGTTGAGAAAGGGGCGGCGGGAATTTTACGACCCAGGGCAGTTAGTACTACACTCTGGGTACTTCTAATCGTAACATACATAACATAACCAGCCCATTACTGTCCCACTGATGGGTACGGGCCTCTTCTCTAAATGAGAAGTATTCAGGCCTGCGTCCACCACGCTGACTTACTGCGGGGTGGCAGACTTCACACTATCAGATTCACACAAGAACTTGACTATCAAGAACTTTAGGGAGAACTCTTAGGTGTGCGGTCAAATGACGATGATGTTGAAACAATATTATTTACATTATGTTTATGATTTATTTACAGACATCTAAAGCGACGTTCGCTGTCATTATAGCATGTATAGTGTTCTACAAGGTGACCCACATGAGCACGCCCGATGCCCAACAAAAAGTAGTAAAGAAGAAATAAGCACAATATGGTAAGTTATAGTTACCTATAATTAAGTTATATTATGCGTCGGTAGGGCCGTCTCGATGTTATCTGGCGCCTGGGTGCGAACCCAGCATTGGCGCCCCCTAGCCATTTAAGTATGACCTCCCCCCCCCCCCCCCCCCCTGTCAGCGTTATATTAATGGCTGAGTAGCAGCCATTAGTGCATTAGGGTGACTGGTAATTCGACCTATTATTTGGAATGGATTATACTAGAGATCATTGACAACAAATTAACCCCCATTATATGGGTCGCAAATGTAAAGTCTTGTCCCTTAAACCTTTTATTTCTGAGACATTCAGAATTTTGGGCCGGCATTTTTGTCTAAAGGGATTGCTAGTTTACTAGGTTTTAGAAAAGTAGAATCAATATTGAGTGCCCAGAAATGAGGAGTTTTTTTAAGTCCTTTTTTCGATAAGAATTCAAATACCGATATCTCGGAAACCGCTCATTTTCGATTCGATCGACCCAGAGTTGATGGAGTTTAATTTATTGCCAATAATCTCTAGTATAATCCCTTTCAAGGAATAGGTCGAATTGCCAGTCACTCTGTTTAGTGCATTATAATCTATGGTTTAGTAGTCCGTGTGCAGCAATAATAAGGAGGACAGCATGAGGGAGGGAGTGTTGTTACATGGTATATCTATACCATGTAACAGCAGTTTGATACAGTAGGTACCTATCTACTGTATCAAAGTAAGTACAATGATGAATGTAGGTAATAAGCTGACTGCTAAGTAAAATAATTTTCCCTTGCATCCCCGCGCAGAGACGGCTCTGATTAGTAATTCTGTGAGTCGTACGGAATTGTGGGTACGGAGCAGCCAAGCAGGGTTCGGTAGGCCTTTGTGTCAAGATTTATGGAGGAGCGTATGAACATTTTTTTTCAAATTTGACGTTTCGCGCATGTCAATTCAGTCTCAGGGATTTTGAAACGAACTTTGTATAGCAATAACGAAACGTTGCCTGACAGTTGTACCTCACCTCGAACTTTTAGATTCTTTAGCATTAATAAAATTTTGTCTCTTTCACTCTTATTAATAATGCATTAAAGCTATTCTGCTGTCATCGTTATGTTAGATATCTGACAATATCTATCTATTATCCTACTTTACTTACTTGCGTTACGTAAAAGGACTAAAATAATATTTTGTCAGGTAATGTTCCTATTTTATATAAAATAAAACTTTCCATTCCGTTTCATCACGCTCGGTAATCGTTGAGTACTGCAATCTTCCATTTTAGTTCATTTTTTAACAGGTTTCTGTGTATTTTATTTTAGAATGGCCGGAGACAGTTCTGTCGATGAATCCCAGCTTAAGGGCTTGAGCAAGTACTTCAACAGCCAAACAAACAGAGGCAGAGCAAACGTAAGTACCTATTCTAAAAGTTTATTCAAAAGTCATTTAATGAAACGTAAAAAGAAATTTTACTTGTAGGTTATACGCAATGTTCATGTAGGTACCTTAAACATTTGCATGGATTCCATTATCTTTGTCATAAAATTAATATATTTTCGTCGATCTCACTTCACGTTTTACTTTATAAGTAGTTCAACTGTTTCAATATGCTTAGGACCACCAAAAACATATTAAACTTATTGGTTTGATAAACATTGCAGTGCCTAATCATACACAAGTTTGTTTCTTAACTAATCATCTCCTTTGCCTATTCCCAATTTTCAGTACCTATATCAGTATTTTATGTAGCATCTGACTGCTTTATAACCACCCTAACCCAAGGGGGTAGGGAACTTGGAAACTTATGATGCCACCATTGTTGTTACCAAAGCGATTTCAGTGGTTAAAATGGGCTTGACATTATTGATAATGTCAACTTAGGCCAATCCACTAAAGTGGAGATAGGTGGAGTAGAGCGGCATTGCAGCTGGGCTTTATCCATGGAAGCTGAGCAGAGACGTGTGCTAGCTAGAGCAGAGCTGAGCAGGGAAGGGCGGGCTCACTCGCTAGTTGAATAGCTTAGTGCGATCGATCACAAAGGCAGACGTCACGACGTCGGGGCATGCGGGTGGCAGGGCAGGACTAGAGGTGTGGCGTCACTCTCTCTCGTTTTCGCTGCGCGCAGTTGCGCCCCTTGCTTGACACTGCTCTCATCTCTGCTTACCCACAACCTAACTCCTTGAGAAAGGCCAGCAAACTTTAAATGTTTCTGACAATCTCGCGAAGAGTATTCAAGTTACCAAAGTACTTAGCCGTGTATATGACAACCTCAGGGCAGTTCAGTAGCAGGTGGACCGCTGTCATTTAGCTACGAGCCTCTCACATTATTTGCGTCATACGTAAACCGTTGAACCCACTTGTAAGTTACATTGCACAAGTTTACTTCTGTAACTGACTTGCACTGTTGACACAATGCAGCAAGTCGACATCTGAAAACTGTACCTACTTGCTCTAAGCTGCCTGTGTAAGGTTTTAACAAAATTTGCAATCAGTGTAAACAGATATTACAAGCACTTGCTTCAATTACTTGTGCAATTTAATTTGCTAGTGGATTAAATGCTTAGCCACCAAAAATTACAAAGTAGTGTTGGGATTTCCAAAGATGCTGCATTACTGCTGAGCCTGTGTTCCTATAAAGCTTATAAATAATTAGGAGATAAATCCTAGTGTGATACAACATTTTAAAGTAAAAATAATTACATAAATCAATTGTTTCTTTGTTACAGACGGCCAAGGCGACATATGCATTTATGGGTGCCATGATTTTATACTTTACGCTCAAGCCAAAGTCGAAGAAGTAATCCACCTTGTTATGCTTATTTTGAATTGTAATCCATTTAGTACTTTTAATTTCATTAAGGGCAACATTCAATTTATTTAGTCAATAAAATCATGTGAAGTCATTCTTGAGTTTTATTGACACAAAATGTAGGTATGTAACAAAATAATATTGAGTCTCTAAAATAATTCTGGAAAAACACTACATACTGTTCATGGACTTAAATGTCGGATTATTTGTTTCACTGTCAGAGTAAGTGACGTGTACTGACGACAACAATAGTAGCGCCCCCATTTTCAGTACCAATCAATAATCGTATTGTTGACCACTGCAGAGAATGGCTAGGTTGCTAGACCTATGCACTGTTCCTTGCAGTGTTGAGGGATAAGGATAAGCCATTCAAGTGGCTGAGCGTTTGTTTTTCTGCGATAATGGTTTCGTTCGAGTTCGATTCCCGCACAAATTGCCTACAGATACTTGTTCCGGGTCTGTATGTGCATGTGAAAATTCGTGTCTGTAGACCACGAAATTTGCTGCGTGCTGTATATGCACCCACGATACAGGAGAAATACTAATGTGGGGCGACATTGTATTTGGAAAGAAAAGACAACATTGAAATAAATATTTATTTATAGTACTATATGCATGTAAAAAATAAATAATGCTGCACAGGATAGATCACAAAGAAAGCTTCACAGTTTCAGATCTTACGAGCAAGAACAGTAATTCTTCTTACTTAATTACTCTTTGGTGTTAAATAAATATTTGTAAGTTCAACAAAATGACAATAGAAAATAGTAGATACTACATAATGTTCATTACGGCTGTTTCCTTGAAAAGATGACATACAGAAATCAACATTGAGTTTTAGTAAAAATAATCACCTAAAACAACCTTTTTTATAATTGTTCAAATAAATTTTAAAGATATAATACATAATCAACCAAACTTGTATACTTCCCAGAACATACAATGTTGCATATTTTCATTTAATTGTTTGTGCATTCTATATTTTCAGTATCAAAATTTAAGACTAATCGTGAAAGTCTAGCACCAAAAGCCTACAGATTAATAATACTAGCAAAGCAACTATGTAGTGATAATAACTATTTAATAAATAATTGTCGAGATTTGAAATAGGTTGATACAATACCGTTTAGTTTACCAAGTCTTAATAAAGTGACTCATACCATTCGTTAGTTTATTATAAACGATTGATAAAACATGCATCTACTATGCAATTAATGGAGAATTGTATGCTGTTTGCAGATTGATACCTATCTATACATACATAGCTAGAAATTGTAAAATATACCTCTAAATTGCTGAAAAACATTGCGTATTCATAATACATTATTGTTTATAGTAAGCAACTTGTAACTTCTGGTTATACCTACAATGTATGATTACACGATTGCTACTAGACATGGCAAAAATAATGCCTTTAATGATGTAAGTGGCAAGTTTGTTAAGGAAATGTTGCCAGCTTTAATTATAAACTCGTGCAGTGTTGCCAGTGGTTTTTACCCTGCGTTTATTGGTTTCTTTTCAATTGCTTACTTATAATAATTGGCAACACGTTATAGATGTTTAATGTATTAAACGACTATAAATGTATATCTAAAACCCAAGCAGCATTCACATTAAGTTGCCATTTAACAACGCACATTTAATATCATGCTGGCGACCTACATACAAATTGCAGCAAATGACTAGCTTTAAAAACGTTTGATCTGCGAAATGCATCATTCTTACAAATCCTATCTAATTCAACCGTACCCTCGTTTTATGCCAATAACATCACAGTTCCGTGCTCCAATCAGTCAAATTGTATTAATTTGGTTCATAAAGTACTGCATTTTAGTACAAGTTTTTTTATTAAATTTGTTGAAAATGGCTTCAAGCCTAGCAGTTCTTCAAAGTCTACTTTTATTTTGGTTCCACAGAAGTTGAACATTAGCTTAGGTGTAAAACTTCAGATTTTCAAAAATTCGGAACTCCGGCCAACATAAGTAAGTGCACGAGTAGTTATTCTCGCTTGAAGCAACAGTCTCGCTCGAATAAAACTAGGCCTACTAGGACAATGTAAACAAGGAACATTAGTGTGGTAGTTGGGAATCTGAATATTTACGTTCCATCACTTTTTTATAACTTTCCTTTCCCTCATATTTAACGCCGTTCTTTGGGGCTTTATCGTTCCTTAAAAATATTATTTAAAGTCCCTAAAGTCAGTCTTATTTGAAACTAGGTCTTAATGTATTATTGCTTAAATTACAAAAACTAAAATGTCTTGAATAATTTAAAATTGATTTGTGACAAAAAAGGGTAACCAAAAAAGACTGACTTCAGCGACAAACTTATGTGGTAAACGAGTAAGAGATTACGAAGCGTTACGATAAATTACGACAAAATGGAATGTGGCAGTGTTGCCTCTCGTTGTATACAATATTAGTCATAAACACGTACACACAAATACATAAATTGTTCGAGTTTGCGTCAGTACCTAAGCTATGGATGGAATGCTGTAATTGAAAAATCCGATTTGCTTTACGAGTAACGTTAACTTATATTGCATGCACAATATAAGTAAGTCTTACTTAACAGTGATTAGAGTATTAAAGTGTTACTACGGTTAAATATCATGATTACAACGAGTAATTTCTAAGAGTATTCAAAGTGAGGACATTGCTAAAATCAATATCATGTATCTTTGCAACTGTCCAATGTCTTCATCAATATTTCCATATGGGAAAATACTAATGAAGTGTTCGTTCTTAAACATTTACGATCCAACTAGAATGAATGCTCGCGAGTACATTGTGTAAAATGGTGCTGGTGATCTTAATTCTAACAAGTCATTAGCGTCGACTGTCCATGCGCATAGGCAAGTTCAAATCCAATGTTCAAGAAGACTTGGAATTAGGCATGGACAGCTTGTCCCTGCGTTAGCTCATTGCCGTTATAACGCAATGTAAAAAAATTTGACGATTCAAAAGGAAAGAAAAATACATAGCCGAGCATTTTTTTCTTTTTGATTGAGTGTTGACCATTTTTTAAAGATATATTTCAAAAACGTTAGATATTTAAAGTCAATCTCAGTACAAGAAAGGTAAAAAAATATGACTTGAGAAATATAAGCTCATACTTAACATTTTCTCTGGCATTAATATTATGTTATCATCGTATATTATGCATTTCAAAAATAGTCAACTACCCTATAACATGACTGTCTTTTTTCACTAAACTTATCGTCTAGTGAGCTGTGTAAGGTCCCTTATATACGGTGAATCATTATTATAAATGTGTTCGTTCATAAGTAGTGAAGCACACTACATCGACGTGTAACAAGTTTCAGTAAGCTTGTCGTGCGGCGAGCAGTGCGAGGTCCTCGTGGATGGTCCAGGGACCGTCGGCGCGGTCTCAGAGCCACGTGGGCGCCCTGCTCAGCGAGTACAGGGGAGCGGGGTTGGCGGCCGGCGTGGGCGCAGCGTCCGCTTCAGAGTCGGACTCTTCTGAGGAAACACGTTCCGCCGCACTCAGTGCTACTCGAGCATACTCGTCCGTGTCTATGCTCTTGCAGAAGTGGATTGCGTACCTGAATTGATTGATATTATTTGAATGGCATTTTTCGAAAGTCAAGTAGTGAAACATGGGTGTCTTCAAAATGGCTCTGTTTTTTAGCATTTATTTGAATTCGCAGTCGTGTAAGCTGAAGCAGTTGTGTAAAACTATTAAAAAAGCTGTCATTACCTGAGTTTCTCCCGTAACACAGACTTGCATGAGTATCTTGGCATTTTGAGAAGGAAGAAGCACGTGTAGCTCTCTGGTAAGAAGTGATCTGGCGGCTGATACTTGTCTAACACCTAAAACGAGATAACAAATTAAAATAACTCTAAAAATAATAAGCTGTACAATATAGATGACATGAAAAAGTCATTCCGGATGCAAGATCGTCTCGAGAAAACGTGCTAACTATAAACTTCTTCTTCTCGCGTGTCGACAAGAGCTATATGAGAATGGATTAAAAGATTAGTCAATCAGCAAGGTTGGTAGCAAGGCTGACTGCCCAGGGTGCGCAGGACGTACTTAAGTATCGTCACTCGTGAATGCTCTTTTCATGCACCCGCATCACATTACATCACATTTACGTTACCGTGCTAATAATAAAGGATGTTAAGATAGGAGAATTAAGATAGAGTTCAATACTAGACTATGGCAACAATCAAGTTCGTTTGTAGAAAGTTTAAAAACGTATCAAAGTGGCCATACAAACTCAAACTCAAAACTCATTTATTCAAAACAGACTGGAATTACTTAGTTCTTTTTGAACGTCATTTTTACAATATTATAGACATCCCACAAAAAGCCCTCCCTTCACCGCTTCCTAGTGTTTTTGCTGTGAAGAAGAAACGGCGCAACAAACTCCCCAGCAACACAGATAAACTACATAATACACGACATATTGTTATCCATGAACCAAAAAATGAATGAATTGAGCGGAGCTTACAAAACCTTAGTTCTTACTTAGTAAGCCAAAGACAAAAGACGCAAAATCCTTATCGTTATAATCATAGCTCATCATATCATACCTGTAGCACGAAGTCCCTCTGTCTCGGGTCCTGTGGTGCTCTCGGCAGTCGCGTCCTTCCCCACACGAATCGTAAGAACAGTGCTCGTTCACTGCCTGATAGCTCCTCCATTACTTCCCAGAACCATTGCACTAGAGGGGCGTTTGGCTCGATTCCTGGGTCAAAAGAGTAATTTAAACATTTAATTTTGTTTCGTTTAGGACGAAACAAAATTTTGTCGTGTCATCGTCTATGATCGACCAGGTGGTTCAATATTGAGCCGGATTCCATTGTTTATCTATTGTGTCTATATTTCCGGCGATCGATCGGCGATGATTTACTTTTTGTGTTGATAAACGACAAGACATGTGGTTTGGATGGTTTGGCCACATTTAGCGTCACTCCTCGTGAACCAATCAAGATGATGAACGCAATTCGCTGAATGCAGAAAGACAGACAACGCGCGAGATAGGAAACGAGACATCAGACAGCAATAGGAAAAAGAAGAAAAACATGTCGTTTCAAACAAAAGACAATCTTCAATCCTACCTTTATAAGTAGCGGAGGCTCTGAGTGCGTGCACGGGTATGTCGGGCGAACCACACACGAGCGTCTCGAGTTCAGCCGCGTTGAATAAAGCGAGTAGAGGCGCAGGAATAACCCGAGACATGCCGTCACGGACTGCGCGGACTTGTTCATCGAACTCGTGTAGCCTGAAAAGGGCAAAGTCCAGTTTGCAAAAGTTGACAGCATATCAGAGCTCATTTGTTCAGAACATGCTGGTTCCCTGTAACGATCCTGATGTAATAGATTAGTCATCTTTCTGTCCCCTGTTCTAGCATTTACTATGTTGATGGATGTCATCAAGCTGAGCATGAACACGGTACAATTAGCGAAATCTTAAAAGTGAATTAACTGAAGAGTTGTTCTTGAAATTTGTTAACATAGAACACTTGCCATGTCAAACATTTCATAAAGTTAATCGATATTTACAGATAGTTTAATCCACGAAGACGCGCCTCACTCTCTGTCTAAATCATTATACAGTGCAAAAGTGTGCATTAAAAATTGCTATTGTGTTAGTTCTATCGCCACACAATTATGATAATGAAGAAATGAATGAATAATATTTAGATGTGTGTATATTGACACTAAAATAAGTTTAATAATAAGAGATATGTACATACACACCACGCGGCTACCTTTCACGAAACGGGGTGGGGCACGTCTTCGTGGAATGAACGCACTGTATCGAGAAAACCATTTGAATTTCGCTACATGTATACATGTTGGTACTTATGACTGTACCCATAATCTACATCTCTTTAGAACATCCTTAGTCAACTCTGTTACACATGTTCATTCAAAAAATCGTTTATGCCAGTTGCCTAAGTGGTCTAAATATTTGAACGGAACTGAAGAAATGAGCCTTTGACATGAAAGAAGAAGTGGTCTAAGCTCGTATTTCTTTCTAAGTCATATTAGGCTGTTTCCTCACCTGTAGTGCAGAGCCAGTTGCACATATTCATCTTTATTGTCAGGTGTGACTCTTTTGTGTCTCGTTGACAGAGGAACTTCGTGTCCGGCCGCCGATGGTATTGAAAATGGAAGCTCGAGATTTTGTAGTTCCTGTCAAACAAATTAAAATGACTACTGCTACTTTTGACGTATTTACTACACACAGTTTTGTATGAGAGAGGCTCTTTATTTTTTTCTGCAGAACCAATAGTAAAATTTTATCAAGATCGGGGAAATTATTATTCAGTAAAAAAAAGTTAGGATTGGGGTACGTCTTCAGTCAAATGCTGTTTACTTTCCAAGTTCAATATCTACCTTATTATTAGGCGTCATATCTCGTATACAAAGTAGTGCAGGTAAGAAATCTTTGTCCACTTCGGCCAAGTCCTGCGGCCGGAGAGGTTGTCCGGCTAACTGACGCCACACGCCCTCCGCTAACGAGAGGGACAGGGGCGAACCGGTGCGGATGGCAATGCCCATTAGAACACCTGTATTTGTATAAGAAATTGTTACTTAGCATTATATATACATTTTAGGTTTCAATAGACAACAAGAACTAGACTTACCAAGAAATCGGAAGCAATTAAGATGTAGTGGAGTATTAGCAGTGGGGTTTAGTAAGAATGCGTCACGCGATGCGCCTGCGTCTCCACGCCCATTGGGCGTGGCCATCAAGAGTGGTAGCGACCCGTTCTGTAGCTCCTCGCACATTTCCGCTATACTTTCGCTGTAGCCACCACCGCAGTCGTCTACACTCTCACCTGACAATATAAGAGGTAAAGGTATTCATAATACATTTTGATTATGTTTGATGCATCTGCCTCAACATAAAGCGTATGCGCCGCTAGTGAACATACAATATAGCAGTATATAAAATTCGCCATACATCAATGCTGCTCTGAAGTTAGAGCTACCAGAGCTCCAAAGTGCAGGGCCCCCACGTACAGTGGTGGACATATAATTAGAAACACCAAGTATGACTTTTATTTTTAGTACAATTTAACTTGATAATTAATGTTTTACATATCTTAAAGGGCTTATACCTATTTATCTATAATGTATCCACATCATGAAGCATTACTATGTCAGTTTTGGAAATATCATACAACCGTTTATGTGAAAACTGGTATACTTTTTAAATTTAATTAAGCAGCACAACGTACTAAGGTGGACAACTAATTAGAAACAGAAAAAAAACATTAGCATAAATATGAACAAAGGTAACGAAACAATAAATAATGAAGTTAAATGGTACAAACGTTTTATAATAAACAATTAATGTTTGTTTGGGAAGCCTCTGCTGTCGATTACAGCTCTACAACGACGTGGCATTGATTCTATCAATGTTTCATACATTTCCAGGGATTTTTTCTCCAAGCTTCTACAAATGCGTCTTAAAGTTGTTGTAGTATGATACCAGTAGTAGTACAATATTAGTGATATGTTTATTGGACAATGTTTTCTTTACAATGTACCACAAACTTAGATTTGATTCAAATCTGGACTATTTGCAGACCATTCTAACACCGACACTAATTAGTCTCTTAGAAATGCTTTAACGTTGTTTCGGATTATTGTAGTGTCGGTGTTAGAGTGGTCTGCAAATAGTCCAGATTTGAATCAAATCTAAGTTTGTGGTACATTGTAAAGAAAACATTGTCCAATAAACATATCACTAATATTGTACTACTACTAGTATCATACTACAACAACTTTAAGACGCATTTGTAGAAGCTTGGAGAAAAATTCCCTGGAAATGTATGAAACATTGATAGCATCAATGCCACGTCGTTGTAGAGCTGTAATCGACAGCAGAGGCTTCCCAAACAAACATTAATTGTTTATTATAAAACGTTTGTACCATTTAACTTCATTATTTATTGTTTCGTTACCTCTGTTTATATTTATGCTAATGTTTTTTTTCTGTTTCTAATTAGTTGTCCACCTTCGTAAGTTGTGCTGCTTCATTTAATTTTATAAAGTATACCAGTTTTTACATAAACGGTTGTATGATATTTCCAAAACTGACATAGTAATACTTCATGATGTGGATACATTATAGATAAATAGGTATAAGCCCTTTAAGATACGTAAAACATAAATTATCAAGTTAAATTGTACTAAAAATAAAAGTCACACTTGGTGTTTCTAATTATATGTCCACCACTGTATGTGGACCCCTACACAAATCCAAAATTTGCTACTGCCAAGCCACACGTTTTGGATTCAGAGCAGCATTAATGTTTGCTACAAATTATATCACGTACGTACCCACAAACTTGACCTTCCACACGCGGTGCGGCAACGCCAGCGCGTCCTGCGTCAGCGCGGGCAGGCGCGCCACCATCTGCCCGAACACGGAGCGCATGCCCGCCGGCCCCGCTAGCCCGGCCCCGCCACGTCGAGCACGTCGGGCTGCTACGCGAGATAGTTCTACTACGGGCCCGTGTTGACGCTCCCGTACCATTGTTGCCATTATAGCCTGTAATTATAATGATATTCGGTAACATGTTCACGAAGTAGTAATTGGAGGATATGCGTGCTGTATTAGCGCGCAAACGTAGCGTGAACTGCATTTAAATGCAAAGTGTGCTATGCGTTTGCGAGAGCAGGCACGGCTGATCGTCAAAGCAGATGTTCAAATGATGGGGTGATCATTCTGTTTTCTTCCTGTTCTGTCTTCCAGGCGTACAGTAAAACATTCACGCAATGTGTTTTCTTTGCGCAGGTAGAAATAGTTCTACCTGCGCAAAGAAAACACATTGCTACAAATAAGTAAATAATAAAGCTATAGAGCTGGATTAAGTTCCCAGCGTCCTTGCACCATTATCGCGCCTACCTCCGCATACTTATTTGAAAATCTCATGTTCCAAGGCCACCTCATACGATTGTTAAGAGAAATTGAATACAAAAACAAGTTAAACAAGTAATTCGTACCTTTCTAAACGCCGCTTCTTTTACGCTGTAGAATAACAAAGTCCTCAACTGATCCAGTGGACCGTCCAGGATCAACAACGGTAGATTTGGACACACCAGATCCGAGAATTGATGCAGTAATACCTGTAACAACACATTATTTAGGAGTAGGTACCTACTACTAATTTTGCAAGTGAGTAATGTGTCCTATAGTCATCGATTTACGAGATACGTCATTGCTATACCCTTTTCACTATAAGTTGATTCCTGACGTTTCTCTACAAATCGTTACCATACAAAGAATATCAAATATTTTTAAAAAACAAAACATGTATAATATAGCTATTCTACGGCTTTTGATGATGTCGTTTACGTTTTTTCGATAGCAGTCTCCTTACAGCTACAATTTACGGAATGACCGAGCTGTCAGGAATCATCTTTGGGTGAAAAGAGTATAATGACGTATTTGTAGGAGCTCTCAGGAATTGTACGGATCATCTAAAATAAAATGATGCACTAATGCACCTCATATTTTTAAGTCTGATGGGACGCCTGTCATTCTAGTTTAACAAAATAGTTTGTCAAGCCATATTAGAATAGAGGCAAAATTCTTTAATGCTTTCGATAGTACACGCCTATTTGTGAATACATAAAATGTATAAATACATACCAATCTGTTACAAATAAGCTGCGGTGTGAGGTCACGTAATAGATGGCACTCCAGCGGTGGCGGGGGCGGTGCACGAGGTGCCCGTGGTGCCTCCACGCACAGAGCAACCGTGTGCGCACTGCCGCAAGCCACTTTGGTAACCCGTTTGCCCTAAAAATATGTTTTTCAGAAAATATGGGCACAACTCAGCACCAAGAACAAAGACCATGTACAACTTTATAATATTAATGTAGTCAATAGGGAATATGCATGTATTTCAAAACTCTTTCATTATTTAGATATACATTGTTTATGAGTCAAGAAACAAATTGCATTTTTTTTTACTTTTTTTCTCTCTTTACTTATTTTACAATTCATTGTTTTATGTTACGTTTTTTTCGTGGAACGGAACGCAATCTCGAAACGCGTCGTCTTCGAAAATGCCGGAAGTGACTTCAAAATCCAGATGAAATAATCTTTTCTTAGCAAACTGTTTGATTTCTCACTGAGGTTAAGTTAATAAGTGCGATTTCTGCTTGAATAAAGCACAAGAAATAATTAAATTTATAAGATTTGTGGCTAAAAAAGAGATGTAAACAAAGCAGTATCTTGGATTATGACGTCACATTATGACCGCGACAATAAAGGACGTTTTAACTGAAAAAAATTTTGTTGAAGTTTAATAATTGTTTTGAGCAAGAAATAATAGTAACATTTGACTTTTAATACTTTTCTTGGGTTTATATTAATGTGCTTTATTGATTAAGAGAAAAAAAAAGTTACATGCATATATTCTTCTCTTTGAAGACCTGCTCTCTGATTCGGAATGATTCGTTTAGTCAGTTGTCGAACGATTCGGTTAGCTATCTCTTTTTTTCTCATTACGAGAATCTTAAACGGAACGAGATAAAAAACACAATCAAACAGCTTAAAGTTTCTGAATCGGAGGGCGGGTCGGTCCATTGCTATAGGTTTTTAAACCCTAAATAATTTGGGAACTTTGGCATTTCTTACCTGTAAAGCCATCAAAAGCCTCGGCCTTTGGGCGGCGAGTGTCGTGCCGTCTCCTAATTGCCCCTCATCATTGTCACCCCACGTATATACTTCGCCGTTGTCGGTACATGCCACGCAGTGAAGACTTCCTAAATGTATTAAAAACATCATAATTTTAGTATCTTTTCAATTGTTTTAAGGCCGAGGAGTTGTATGTACATCAGGACTATGTAGGTAAAAAAGACTTCTAGAAAGATACACTTTTCATTCGAAAGATTTCGTTCACAAACAGATTCACGCTTAAATAGGCAAGTTCTGCAACTTACCTGTAGCTATAGACACAATAGTTTTCCCTTGCATTCCAGTGACTCGCATTGGACGTCGCACGTGTTCATAGCTACCGTGTCCAAGTCTGTGATAGTCACCTTTGCCCCTACACAACAAAAAAATAAACATAAGTATGAAAATAATGCCTTTCAACCACTCCTGCATGAGGACTAAAAACTTACCAAGTATAAACACTTCCACATTGACATAATGCAACAGAGAATTGAGATCCACATTCAACTTTGACAACTCGCAGTCCTTTTAAACAGTCTATCCGCATTGGAAGCTTGCAGCCTTCTGAACCACCGCGACCTAAAAGGAAAATGATAAATTAATCAGGAGCATAGAATAATAAATAGTATTACGTACAGAAACTTCACTCCCTAACGTCAAATATCATGCGAAATTGAGCTTTAGTGGGAGGCAAGAGTTTCCATTCTACTGTACGTTCGCACTCTTATAACATTTCAGTTCCGTTACTCAATAACATTCGGTTCGATTTTCTTATGTGTTTCAATCCGAAGTTGCAGTGGCGCGTAGGCATGTTTTTATATCTAAACCGTGGAGTTACACAGGACTGACGGGAGTAACAATATTCTGCCTCTGTTAGAACTTCATTATTCAGATTACAACCTGTATAGTTCTCAAAGCGAACTCTGGTCTTCTACCAGAGTTGCCGGGAGAATGTTAGTAAAACATAACGTCTAAAGAGTTATAAAATTGATTGCATTTCATAAACATATCTCTTACCCAGTTTCCCATAGTCACCATCTCCCCAAGACCAAACATTGTCGTCGTCGGTAATGCAAAGCGTCTGCGCATCTCCCGAGCCACAGGCAACGTCGATTACGCGGTATGACGATAAAGCATCCATCTAAAATACATAAAAGTTGTATCAAATGTATAGTTTATTTCTGCCTGCCGGAGTTTTTAAGGTCATTACTTAAATATTACCCTTAAACAATCATTAATATGAATTTATCTCATAAAAGTTATAAATACATCGCATACTTGAAAATAAAACACCACAACATGAGTAAAGATCAACTACGATAACAAGGCACGCCCCATTAACACTGCATGTAAAAATGTGGGAGAAAGAATATTTACGTCGCTAATTAACAGTATGGTAGTTTAGAGGTTGTATGAATGACACACGTGCTCCTTGTGGAGCGGGCTTTAATTATGCACTAGTCGAGCAATAAAACTACTAAATATAAAACACAAACATGATGACTCGTTTGCATATTCGCACACACATTGTAGACAGATGTTGGATGGGTGTGCCATTTTATCGTAGTTGACATAGAGTTGCTGCAACTTTTGGTTGTAATAACACCGTCATTCCATAAACTTTTTAACACTCACCATTTTAGGCACAAGTTGGTCCTCAGAGTCACCATGACCCAGTCGTCCGTATCTGCCTTTACCCCACGTGTATATCCGTCCGCGAGCGGTCAGACATGCTGAGTGTGCTCCTCCACAAGCGATAGCGACCACTTCTAGTCCAGATAGAGCTGTTATTAGTTTTGGACGGTCGTAGCTCCTGAAGAAAACATAATCGTTTACAAAATTATTGTCTAAAAGCCGAAATGGTTAAGACCGAAGAGCTGAAGAGCTTTAAATGCTTGAATTGAGAAACATCCTCTGAAATATGATTTTCACAATATTTTCAAAGCCTGCCGACAACAAGTGTATGTACAGACAAAAAACCGAGAGCGACACTTTTTTTTTGTTTTAATCTCTTAAAGGCAACATCATGCTTGTCTGTTGAAGTTTTGTTTCCATTCGCACGTTTTCGCTAAAAACCAGTATATGCCCAGAAAATTGCAAGGCTAAAAAAATTGCATAGAAAAAAAGAAGGAAAATTATAGACTGTCCAATCTTTGATTGCGTTTTCTCTAAAAATATAAATTTGGACAATCCTGGTTTATTGCCTGTTCTCTTTTAGGACTATCGTTTCGCTAAGCTATACTCACACTCTATTCCCATGTCCAAGTTTGCCATCTTCCCCTTCACCCCAACTGTACACATCACCATCAGCCGAAAGCGCTAAGCAATGCTTGCCCCCCGAATTGCAAGCGACCTGGCAACACAACACACGTATACTTCAAACTTGTTTGAATCTATTTATCATCTGTAATTGATTGTTATTGTTACCAAGTTACCTTTGTAATGAAGACATGTTGTATGGAAGCCAATAGAGTAGGCTGGGAAACAGAATCAATGCCACCTATTCCTAATCGTCCACCAGCGCCGTAACCTGTTATAATAGTCAGTATAAATATTGGAAAATAATAAACGTTTCTTGAGGCTGACCGCAGATGGGACACTACACTACGTTGCTCCGAACACTGTTGATTCGACTTTCCCTTCAGTATCGGAAACAACGGTTGCTGTAGATACAGTTTAATTTCTCTCTTTTCTCTTAACGCTAACTGTGTCTCGAGTTACTAAAGTGAGTCTCTAGTTGCGAAACTGTGTCACCAGGTAGGGATCCCTTCTTTTCGCATATTGTTCTTTGTCCTAATATACTTCGGCATAACGATTTTGGCACAATTTTTTTGGCATAATAATACTTCGGCATAATTTTTTTAGGCATACATTTTATGGTGGCATAATCATCTTAAAGACTAATTTGTTTTGGCATAAATTTGATTCGCATAACGTTAGTAGGCCTAATGACTATTAGCATAACGTTAGTTATGATAATCAGAAATGTTTTTACCATTGTCTAATAATCTAGTCGCAGGCGCACCCCGACACGGATAGGTTAGGTTCGAAGGGGATGATGGGGGCTAGAGTGAGCGAGCGAACGAAGCCCCCGTCATCCCCTTCGTGTTAGGTTACTTTAAACCCTGCAGACAGAAATAGGAGCCCCGCGCAGCGGGGCTCCGTCGACTCTGCTTTGGAGCCTCAACCTTACAAACATCCCCTTAAGTTTTTATTGTGAAAATGAAAGTAGGTGACGAATAATCGTCTACCGTATAGGTACCTATAAAAATATGTTTTAATATCATTATGCGTAAATAAATTTATGCTTTAGGATATTATGCTTAAAAAGTTATGCTTTAGAACTTTATGCTTAATCATTATTATGGTTAGAGAAATTATGCTTAAAAAATTATGCGTAAGCTGTTATGCGTAATTATATTATGCGAAAATATAATTATGCCAAACAAAATTATGCTAAGTTATATTAGGTCTTAAAATTTTATGCAAATGGATAGGGAACCCACCAGGCATAGTGTCCTACTCCTGATTTAGAACCTATTTGATAAGCAATTGTCGACCGATTTGGTTTGTTATCTCGTTTCGTCTACGACTCTCGTAACGAGAGAAAAAGAGGTAGCTTCCCGAATCGTACGACAACTGACTAATCGAATCGTTCAGAATCAGGAGACTGGTTACTTAAAGACCAGTATGTGGTCAGACTTATTAAATTTATTTACAGTACATTAATGTGACTTTGAGACTGGGATATATTAGAAAACAAAAGCGAGATCTCTCCCCGTTACAAGGTTTAGCTAAGACCACAAAGCGTTACAATGCTAATTAATTAGAGCCAAATGTCTGTTGTCGGGATTTTGACAGAATAATCGATACATATCGCTAAAATGACATCAATGGAACTTAACTCATACATAATTCAGAATGAAACAAATGCATATGAACAGACCCTTACCAGTAGCAAACACCTTCCCATCAGGTGTGACAGCGAACAGTGTTTGTTCTCCGCCCACTAACTGCACGGGGTTGAGTGCGGCGAGGGCGTGGCAGGGCGTTGGTGTGCGCACCTTGGCTCCTTCCACGCCCCCCAACTGCCCGCGGTGGTTGTGACCCCAGCCGTATACTGCGCAGCCACGAGACCCACCGCCCCACCAGCCGCACCAGTCTTCTGGACGTCTAAGATCAAGTAAATGCTTATAAAGTCACGTGTGACTTCTGGTCTCGTACGCATCAGATTACTGTCCCTATTTCAGCATTAGATGAGGTGTTTAAAACATTGATTTCTTTCTTTTACGATAGTGTAGTAGTTTGCTAAATCTGGGTGAGATAAGGTACAAATAGAATTATTTCCAGAAAAGAAGGGAATTTTTGATTTCAGAATCAGAGAGAGGCTGCTTTGCTATGTCTATGCGTCCTTATTGTAGTAGATGCAGAGGCCTACCTGTCATTTGCGCACATCTGCTAAGAACGACATGATTAACTAAACCTATTTATAAACTTACTTGTTAACCCAATGCAGGAGCTGCTCATCATGTTGCTTAGTAAACTTATTATTATCTTCCCACGGGTAATGCGAGTCACTAGTCGTGTCATCACTATTATAAACGCCGAGATCTGCAAGTCTCTTGCGCACGTCCGCTAAGAACGGGGTCGGCATTGGCGAGCGACGTATGAGCGCATCGGCCGTGCGAACGCAAAGGCAGTAACGTTTGAACCATGCCCAGCGAGCTGAGTCGGGCCCGCTGCATACGCGGGAGTCCATGCGGAGTCCACATGCGAGCCAGGCAAGTTCCTGTGTGAGTAAAAGAAACAGTGTAAACTGATTGAGAAGGTGAGAAACTGTATCAAAGACAAGTAACAAATGTAAGTTATAAACATGACATACGTGTAACACATAAATTAGAAATTATTTTCATTAAAGAAAGGAAGAAATAACCTTTTAGGTGTACAATGCGATAATTCGATGACCCTCACTTTATAATAGTAAGATCGTTTTTAACTACGGATAATATGAATGACGCCCTTACTTATAAACGATGGTTAAACGTTGTTTAACTAAAATGGCTTTTAAGTCATGAGGCATCACTATTCATCGGCATACAAATAACAAGGGCAGGTATAATTGAATCAGTGTTTAAGAATGACAACATTTTATACACGGTGACTGTCTAAACATTGAATTAGGAATTTACGAAAAATAATTAACCGCATATGGAGCTCCAAATCAGATCGTAATCTGATTCTTACGATCAATGCCATAATCTGCAGTTCACAAACTGCAAGGTCGACATACCTTGAGGTAGTGCGTATGTAACAGATGCGTGCCAGTACGTAACGCCGGTTCTTCATGCTCGTACTGGGCATGCAGTAGTTGAGGTAGATGATGTAACGCAGGCGGCGTGCCAGTAGTAGTCTCGCATGCGCCCGCGCCGCAACCGCTGCCGCCGCAAACTACGCCGCGGAGACGACGGACGCACCAAACACGGGCACGCCAAGCTGAACACAAAACTTTACTTACTACTTGTAATAATTCAGCATTTTGCTGATCAAGCAAGTTTTTCGATGTATTCAGACGGTATTTCTACGAAATCTAGCTTGTAAAACAAATACAAGAGACGTGTTTAAATCAAATTCGTCTCAAAGATGTGCTACAATGATCTACCAGGCGGAACTCCTTAATTGGTTCTGTAAGTCTTTCTGTCCCACAAAATTGGTGATCTTAGCAAAACAGTTAGTCTAGGCGATGACAGGCTACCGGAGCGGGGCGGTGGAACGAGAGTTACGGGACGAGTAAGGCGACGTCGCGGGCCACGATAGCAATGCTGCCACTTAAAATCTTACCACCGGCGAAGACGTGCTTGCGATCGGGCGCCGTAGACGTACCATACTATCGTTCTATTTTACTTCCATACACCATTATTGCTATACAGTAAACTCATTTAGTTTATATCTAACCAGGATCCTAAACACAGTTAAAGTATTTAAAATGTCAATACCTTTTCGAATTTAAACATTAAAATATTGTGAACTCACATAGTGTAGGCATTTGTGCGCATATAGCCAACGCTTGGGCCAAACGCGGCGCCAACTGGTGATCGTTGGATAAGGCCGCCAATAACGGACCATCCAGCAACCGCCACGCCAACTCCACTGAAGGACATGACAAAACGTAGCGATCTGATCCACTTTCCTGCTAACAAATAAGATTTGATCACATTGCAACCATCTACTCCATAAAATGGTAAATCCCGAGCTGTCGTACTGCATCTCGGGTCATGACCTTTGGGCTTACTATAATATTTGGAGTAAGATTTATGCAGATACACTAGAATATGACACTTCTAAGGAAGGGAGAATATTGTATTAAATTGTAATAAATACGCAATAGACTGGCCATCATAACGTTCCACATTATTTCTGAGTCGTGATATTGTTCGCAATAGTCTTTTAAGATACATATGTAATACGTGACATAACGGTAAGTAGTACATACGGTGATAGAATGTGAGGGCAGCATAGGATGAGCGGTAAACCTCCAACCCCAGCCGTTGACAGATCCATCGCTCGTGAATCTCCACCGTAATTCGTCACCTGTCAAGAGAAATACGATTTCAAAAAGTCCATAGAAAAGATATGTCTTAAATACAATATGAAATTGTGTGTGTTGAAATTGATATCAGTTTAGTTTATCCTCTTCTAAGTTTAAAAATGTGCAAAAGTCTCCACGATACTTTAGTACGTCTCACGCATCCTGGGCAGTAAACACCGCTTCCAAACTTGCTGACTAGCTAAACCACGATATGAGCTATTCTCGTATAGCTCGTACCAACACAAAAGAAGAAGAAAATAAGTTTTCTTGTTATCTGTCTTACCGTTAACGATAATTTCCTGTGCCCAGTCAGTGGGTTCTCTTCCAGAACGCGTTGCTAACACTCGGCCGGAGCTGTCTGATATGGTCAATGGATCGTTGCGTCGCTCCGTTGAACATCCTTGTTCGAATACCACGCGAAGCGATGATGCGCCAGGGATTTTTACAACACCTGTGTATTATTTAAAATGTAGTCAACATTTTGGAGAAGCTTATAGAAAATAACAACCTATTACGGTATTTACACACGCGCGATATCACCGCGGTGCTAACAACGTGGCGTTGATTAAAATACCACGAGTGCTATGGACATAATGCCTCATCGATCACTGTGTTATCGTGACCGTGTGAAATGTCTAGATAGTTCTATTAATTGAACTAAACAGAAAAAAACTGCCTAGTTCTATCGATTGCTATGATATTTATTATCTGTGTGGTGTGGAAAGGAAAACATAGAATGTATAGACTAGCAGCTAGTAGATAAATTAAATATTCAATGTGTTCTCAAAACATCGCGACTCGAGACTGGAACACATTTGAACAAATAGACTCTGCCTAGTCTACTTTTCCACACTTAACGTGGTAGGTAGTTAAGCATCGCAGTGGCTTGCGCTGCGTTAAAATCACTACCGTGACAAGGCTATTCAAAGGCTGAGCCATCATACCTGATATATCAGTATCGTCAGCGTATGGATGAGGACTGTCGACAGTGACGGGTAGCGGTGGAGCGCGACCTCCTCCCGCAGCGGCTTCTTCCAGTTCACAAACACAAACTTCTACCACCATGTCTGCTACCGCCGGCTTTCTTGCGCAGAGTGCTGGTCAAACAAACATATTGAACTATAGAATAACAAGTCAAAAATTAGGGGAGATTAGATCATTATATCAGCAATAGGCAGTAGAACCCATCGAATACGAGAGGGTTGATGGAAACCCTTCAGAAAATATATCAAGCTTATCGGTATCAACAGCGGTCAGCCATCTATGGTGTTTAATGGTGTATGGCTTTTGGGAAACTCGTAGACAACAGTGGGCTACGGACTGTTATAATGTTTTAGAAGACAAATAAACTCACCCATAAGCACATCGGTGATGATTTTCACAGCATTATTTGAGTCGGGTATCCTGCCGGCCGCTGCTAGCTTTAGTAAATCAACTAGCGCTCGTGCATCTGACTCGCCTAGCTGTGACGTGAACTCATCAAGCACCAGCTGTAATTAATATTAATGAAACAGACAGCATCAACTTTGCATGCATTATGTTTGGGGCCGTCCATTAATCACGTGAGGCTCGAAAGGGGGGGAGGGGGTTTGGCAAAAATCACGAAATATCACAAGGGGGGAGGGGGAGTGTAGTATGATATCACGTGTATTTATTTTTTCGTCAAACGCGCGATTTCTAAACCGAAAAGCGAAAATTTTTATGTCAGTCAAACACAACCTGCAACCTTTCTGTCTAAACATTTTTATCATGGTCCTTAATTTCAGAATAAAATTAGATTATACTTTATGACTGTACCTACTACCTATCTATTTAAAGACAATATTCTAAAAAAAACAAGATTCTTTGTAGGTACTAAAAATACACGTGATTTTGTGTGGGGGAGGGGGGGGGTAGTGTTAAACCTCACCACGTATCACCAAAGGGGAGGGGGGGTTAAAAAATGCAAAAAAAAACCATCACACGTGATTAATGGACGGCCCCTTTAAAGTCTTTATTACGTAGTAATGCTTACCTTCGGAGCTTCAGCTTGTTGCACCGTCATTGTGGCAGCGGCAACCGACACAGCGCTCGACGACATCACAGCTGAATGCCGAGACGATATCGAACCGCTCAAGGGACTGCTTGCTCCGCTCTGCTTAAGAAATTAAAAACATTTGACATTCTATTTCCTGAACGACTAAAACTCTTAACAAGAGTAAATTCTATAAGCATTTAAATCGCGCGCGTATTCGATTGACTCGTATGTGGTCTTGCACCAATGACGTTGAACTGAACACGTACGTTAAAAAGATTTTATATTTAAGACGTGAAGACGAGACGCGGAGCTTAGCGCGGAACGTGACGGGGAAGCTTCTTCCCCGCACATTTTTTAAAAATTGTAGTTTTATGTAATGACAGTACGCAGCCGGACACGTGGCGGATCCCGCATCTTCATAAACGAGGCCTAACTGTATGTATGTTCACCTACAGAACAATAGTTCTGTTCATCACAATTTAAGCCCCGTATCGATGTTCGTTACTACGGAAACCGCAACACATATCCAATGGTACGGAACGTTCCTGGTATCCTAAAAGTAAAGATTTCTTGTATCTTACCGGTAACGTGGCCCTATCAGCCGGTGCTTCGCCTCCTCCAGTGCGAGCATCGGCCTCAGTATCCTCGTCTTCTGTATCGATGGTCGTCACTACGGGCACCACTGCTGAACACGCTTCGTGGGCGCGCAATGCCTCCACCAGTAAGTTACGTGCCTGGTATTTGAAATGACAAAGAGGATTGAGATCTTGGTGGAGATTGGCCACTTGTCCACGGTGAGGCAATAGGACAATATAGGGCTAGAAGTAATTTGAAGAAAGATCTGTTTTTGACAACAACAAAAAATTACATTTTGATTTGCTTGAATAAGCAGTTTGTCTGCTGTATTTCATTCTAATTGCTGAGAAAATCTGAAGAAACTGATGTCAATGCTACAAATTAAAAGATATTTTACCTGTGTTATATGCAAAGCTAATAGAATCAACGACAGCGCATGTTGTACGGCCACAGGCGGCTCCAACGCTAATGCTGCTGCAGCTAGCGATGGTCGCGGCCCTTGCGGCTCATCCACTACTGTTTCTTCTGAGTACAATCCTGTACAGTATAAAACACACACCTTATAGGTAAACCGTCGTAAGCTTGGGACCCCGATGGTCTGCGGGACGCAGGAGGAGAATAATTTGATCAATTAGCCAGTCAGCTGATATCTATCGCTGCTGGCGGCTAACAGGCGATTGGCTTCACGTTCCCCTCCCGCGTTCCACACACCATCGGAAGGGCCAAGCTTACCCATGGAATGAGATGGCCCATGATAGTATTTGTTCTGTGCTGGGGTAGAAATAAATTTCACACGTGACGTAAAGCGCGTCGAGCTAGTTTTATTTGTCTGTAGAGCGATCGGTTTTAATGACCATGCGTGCGTCTTGATGGGAAACTTACCAAGACTCTGAGCTCCCAAAGGATCCTTGAGCGTCGGGAAAGGCAATGGCGCTATATGCGGGGAATGCGCATCTGTCTGCAACGCAGCCGGTCTGAGCGACCAGGCGGCTGAATGTGAAGATCCTGCAGCGGCCCGCTGGACGCCTTCGACGCCCGCAACTAATGCAGGTCGCCGGTTTACGCAAGTTGTACCGTTGCCTTGTTGACCGTGGTCGTTGTCGCCCCACGCCCATACCTGTGAAACCACAATATTTAAAAGAAACAAAACCATTGTTTTACAAAAGCAGAGCACGCTTTTCTTAGGTTGATTAGAAGAACTTAAGATCGTGAAAGCAGAGGAATTCTAAGTTAAGGACTCAGTCCTGCAAAGGTAGTGCAGACCGTTACTGACCTGCTAGTCTAACATGCGCAGCGCGAGATAACTTTGTCGTCGAATTATCTCGTGCTGAGACGAGATAATGTATGGCTTATCTCGTTTCGGAACGAGATCATGCGACGGCAAAATTAACTCGCGCCATGTTAGCCTAGGTGAAGGTGGCAAGTTGGCTTAGATTGAATACGAAAAGCAGAAAATCGGGTCTCTTTGAGCAATTTGGGCGACGCACTTGTGAGTCACAACAACACGTACCTGATGTTCACTAGTGACGGCGAGACAGTGCAATGCGCCGACAGCCACGTGTATGACGCGACGCCCGCGCAGTGCCTCCACGAGCGTAGGCCGACGCACATGTGCGTCACACCCATGTCCCAGCCGGAAGTAGTCGCCTTTACCCCATGTCCAGACCTAGTGAAATTAAATGGAACAATTGTTACTGCTAACTACAAAAAATTACAGAACTCAAAAATAACACAAATAAATAAATAAAAAATCTACGTACCTCTCCATCTCTAGTCAGAGCTAGGCTAAACTGTGCGCCACACTCTACTTGGATAACTCCAAGAGCATTTAGTCTTTCAATGTTCATTGGTACCGCACAACCGTCGGATCCACCACGACCTGCATTAAACAATGAACTCGGTTATACAGTCTCTACCAAAGCATTCACTTGCCGCCATCTAGAGGTATTCTTGTGATAGAATAGTGTTATTGTTATAACTCACCTAACTTCCCAAAATCTCCGTCTCCCCATGAGAATACTTTGCCGCACGCAGTCAAGGCTAAAGTTTGCGCGTCCCGAGATCCACAAGCGACTTGAACAACTCTAAAGTTAGCCAGCGCTTCCACCTAGAACATACACCGATATGATATAGCATGAAAAACAAATGTTATCGATACGCATGGTTCTTGCTGAGCCATATTATGTAATCTAAAAGAGATCTCAAAATGCTTCAGGATGTAAACAGTTCTGCATTTAAAAGAGAGCTTAGTTATAGATACATAAGTAAACTCATGCCTTTTTCCCATGGGGATAGGCACAAACTATCCTTCTACACTCCTTTCGCTTCGTCCACGTTCATACATCTTGTCATACACAGCACGTCGGTTGAGGTACTGTCTTTTTTGAAAAAACATCACCAATGACATCGATGTATGTCCTTCTAGGGCGTACTCTACTGGCGTTTCCACTGACATCTGACCTCTTAATTCCTTTTGTTAATAAATTGCCGTTTAGTTATTCTCTCAACATGACCAAAGGTTGCCCGAGTATTTAATAATATTACTTACCATCTTAGGAACCAGCTGCGTCATATCATCTCCATGACCAAGCCTGCCGTACTCGCCCATACCCCACGTGTACAAGTGTCCGCGGGCGGTCACGCACGCACTATGCGCGGATCCACACGCAATACCGACCACTCGTTCGCCGGCTAACGTTTCTATAAGTTTGGGCACTTCTAAAGTGATGCGGTTGCCTTGACCTAACTTGCCGTCTTCGCCTTCGCCCCAGGAATAAACCTAGATAAAATATGAGACAATTTGAAAAACTACTATCCAAACGTGGTCTTTTGAGCAGCGTTTATAGAGACGAGTGTCACTGATCGATTGTTACAGTAAGCGTAAAATAACTTTGCCGCTCTGAAACCAGGCTTTGAGCGTTCTGTTCCTCACTTCAGAGGGACAAAGTTATTTGATACTCGTGAATTAGCTTCACCGCTCTGAAAACAGGTTTTGAGCGTTTTGTACTAATGTCTACCATGGTGCTAAGGAGTTTAACTTTACGTAGTATGTAATAACAATAACCATAATTAATTTATTTGAATGTGAATCTGATTTTCTAACAGTTTAAGGTGCTATTCAGATTATACATATCAATAGCTTTAGTTAATCTTACCTTTCCATCAGCAGTGAGCGCGAGCGCATGTTTCCCGCCAGAGTGGACGGCAACGCGCCGTACAAGAACATGTGCGAGGTAAGGGTTAGCGCGGGGACTGGACACGTTGTTACTGTGGCCCAGCCCGAGACGGCCGTTTGTACCCTCGCCGCATGTGTATAACTGTTAGAATAGAGAGTTTTAATAAGCCGGAAGCGCTACAGTACTGACTATAATTGCAAGTTCAAAACGATGTCCTGGTCTAACAGAGCGTGGTGCGTCAAAATCGCATCGCACGCGCGATCTTTTTCTCAGACACAACACAAAACGTTTTAAAACGTTGCCTTGCAGAAAACAGTAACCTTCTTATTACAGAATATGGTCTAAGAATCTGCTTTAAAACCTAGGTTGGTTTTAAAACAGCCTCGTCTCTTTTCGTTATATGGCGTTAAAAAGTGACGGGTATATTTTAAATCTGGGTTAAACTTAGTTTTGATTTAAATCATCATTTGTAATAAGGGTAAGCGTTTGTAAGAAAGAAACACTACATCCCAAGAACCTACGCAAAAATATATAAAACATGACAGGAAACTTACCTTTCCATCATGCGATACAATGAAGAGCGTTTTGGATCCGCCAGCGATATGGACGGGTCGGTAAGCGCTGAGGCTTGGCGAGAAAACAGGAACTTTCACTTTAGAGCCTTTCACGCCACCAAGCTGGTCTTTGTCATTTAAACCCCATACGTATACCTGTAAATGATTAATCATCTTAGATAGTTCAATATACGACTAACGTCCATACAAGGGTCATGTTTTTTTTGTGTCGCAACTTGAATAACAAAATATGTAAAACGAAAATTGAGCTTCTATAAGATTTGTCTTTTATCAACTTACTTTAGGACAATCGCTTGGTAATGCCGGCGGATTATTATCAGCAGAAACAGCTCCTGTCGGATTATCTTTCTCCATCCAATCTTCCGCTACGAAGTTCATGCTCTGAAATATGATGTACAATTAAAACAAGCTCTCATACGAATTGCATTAGAGTGTACATTTCTGTGCCTACCTGTAACACTTCAGTGTATAGTGGGTTTGGTCTGAAGCCCGTTATGTAGAGACCATGGACGCGGCAATCAGCGTTTACGTTTCGGTTTTGTTTGATTCCGATTTCAATGCAGGGATAATACTGCAACAGAAAACATGTCAGCTAAAAAAGTGTTATTCAAAAAATTTCGCTTACATTTTGCAACAGTTTTAGCAGAAGACATGGGAAGGTTTAGAATCCATTATGCACTTATCTTGACATACATGTTTAAGTTGAGGGCCGCAGTTTTGTTGGTAATAAAGCTTTTGGGCTACTACTCCAAGTAACCTGTTTACAGTCAGTTAATAATGGGGTAGGGAACTAATGGCGCCACTTTCGATTGTACCCATGCGATCTTATTGATTGCAGTGTGTTTGACATTATTGCTACTAATATATCAACCTGAACGTTCTGGTTGAATCTGCTTTTGTTTTGTGTTGACTTCTCCATTGTATCTGCGCCAGATGCGGGAGCAGTCTATCGCGGACAGATGATGCGCATGTCTTAGCAGATAGAAGCACAAACGTAGCACTAGTTTTATATATGCAATGACACAAGCAACAAACCTGTTTACAGTCAGCTAACAGCTGTATCTGCGCTAGATGAGCGGGCGGTCGGTCACGGACGGAAGCTGCGGGTGCGCATGGAACTGCGGCTAAGGGCGCGAGTGCAGCGTCGTCGAACGTAGCACCGGCTCGCACGGCTAGTGCGGCCGGCCCGTGAGCGCCTCCCCCTACGCCCAAACCGAGACGACGGACACGCACACCACTGCGCATTTCTACGCGGATCCAGTGCTGCAAACGTACGAAGTTAAAGTAAAAAATGGGATTTTTGGAAACTCAAAGTTTTGGTAGCGCTCATAACACTGATAAAAACGCTCCCAAAAATTTAATTCAATAAGTATGTTTGAAAAAAAGAAGTGACTTACCTGGCCATTGCCGCTAGAACTCTGCCAATACGTGTGAGGTTGTGAATCTAGCAGACGTCTTGCGCCAGCGCCGGGACGACATGACGATACGCGAACGGCACGCACTGCTCCCCGCCAACCGACTGCTGTTCCACCAGCACTTTCACCCCATTCCGCTACATCAACGACATCAGGAAACAATAAAATGACAATACATGATTGCCTCCCCGAAATATAGACTGAGACAAGTGGAGTTAAAGGCGTAACTTACATTGATCGGTGACGAGTTCCATCTCACTGACTTGTCCCGTCCAGCCCGGTTGTTGAGGAAAGTCGACTGTCAAATCACGACCGTTGCTTGAAATTGCTGCAAAAAAACACATAAATATACCCTTTTTTTGCAAATTATTTTATCTCCAGCTGGATGATTCGGCCTTATTTCAAATAAATTTTGTTATAATAATTATTTATAATACGTACAAGTAACAGTCCCAACGCTGGTATGATCGATACATCCCCACTTGTACCGTGGCTGCGTGACAGCAGCGCGCACACGCACGCGGTCGCCCACCGCAAACGGTGGCGTGCCCGACACCACTTCAGCATGCACTGCGCGCACGCCAAACACACGCCCTAGGCCGCGCCATTCCACCTGAGCAGTGGATAACGAATATTACGATCAACAACTATAGATGAAACCAAACCAACATCGAGCTAGAACATTTTGAATATTCTTTTGTTATAATATTCCTTACATTTCCAGTAATGTGTAATGTAATGTTCAAGGTTTAGCTCTGTTCCTGCTTGATACTTCCAAAGGCACCTTAATGTCTTGGCAAGACATTAGGCTTAAAACGCACTGGCGGCCAGCCGCAATACGGCGTGCCGTTTGCGGCTGGCCGCACATCGATTTTTACATGAAACCGCATGATCTCAACGCACTGATTTCCGGCCAGCCGTCGTGCGCCCAGTGCGTTGAGATCATGCGGTTTCATGTAAAAATCGATGTACGGCCAACCGCAAGCGGCACGCCGCATTGCGGCTAGCCGCTAGTGCGTTTTAACTCTTAAGGTGCGTATGGAATTAATGTCTTTACATCATCAACGTTTGTCGAAATGCTAGGAGGTGGAGATCGCAAAGTAATCTGAGCCCTGTGGCTTTCTAGCACTTATGAGAGTAAAAACGATGAAACGTACCGTGAAGTATGGGTATATAGACAAATATCTTACGCTAAATAAAATAAACTATGCGCATAGTAAATAAAGATATAAATACAGAAAACTTACGTGCAGGAAGACATTTTGTTTTATATCACGTTCAACTTTTTGTACTTGTCCAACATCGCCTAATGCAACCTGAAAAAATACATTGAAATTCTCAAAGTAATTTAAGCATACTCTAAGAAGCATCTAACATGAATTCAACCAAGCTTAAAAGTGTTTATTTGCGTAGACATGGACTTTCAGTGGCATAAATACAGCAGAGGATTGCAAAAGGCAGTAATATTATCGCAAGAAGACGTACCCAGATAATTCAAAAATGTGACAGTGCTAGAAAAGATTGATGAAAAATAGCAAAGAGGTCGATGTGTTAAACGGTGGAGTAGAGTAGATTTCCGAAGAGCAGGAGGTTAGATTAGAGAGTCAGTATAGCTTTCATCTACCGACGTATCGAGTTTCAGTACAGGCAACACATAAATGAGCGCAAAAAGCACAGTTACGAATCAAGGATCAATTCTCGAAAGAAAAGTATACATATTTACATTACCCAATACTTACGGGCTCAACCGCCTTACAGCATCGCACAGTCATCCCCGGTGTAATAACATCAGATAAGTACTGCGCGTATTCTTCTTCAGAGGCGAAACAACTGCGCCATCTGTATGGCGTCTGTTTCTTCTCCTGTTTAGAACTGTGAGGTCTGATTTCGAAGACTGAGTCGTCCATTCCATGTTGTGGTAGTTCTAATAAGTATGCTACTAAGGATTCTACTGATGGCAAGCTTGCCCCTCCTGTAAGAAATATTGAATCTTATGGTCTTGTTCGTAAAGTAGGTATCAATGTTAATGACTAATATAGTTTTTTTAATACCTAAAGCTTGAATAGCGCCGTATACAGCGTGTCTAGAAAAGCCCATTTCTATAACTTGCTGCACTTGTGAGGAGTTGGCCCATGTGTTTAGGTCTTTCCTTGCTGCAAAAGAACATCTCTAAATAGTATAAATTGAAGTCGCTTTTCGTCTGTCTGTTTATCCACGTATTTTTTCTAAACTACTCAATAGATTTTGATGCGGTTTTCATCTTAATTTAGGCAATTCCTTCCGGAAAAGTTTAAGCTATGAAACGTACCCGAGCGACGTCTGGGAGGGACGCTAGTTGAATATAAGATTACATTCACGTTACAAAAAGTAGAAAGGTGATATGTGATTGTTATACTTACATAGAGATGCCGTACTAGTCGATGGACCCATAGATATCTGCATAACATTACTTTTATCTATGATTGGCATTTCCGGGGGCGTTTCGTGGTCTTTATCGTCTCCTGTAAAAGTAATATGTTAATAGAAGAAGCATCCAAGTTCTAAGTTTACTATTAGCTGTCGCCAGAGACAAAAAAGATTACGTTACTTAGATTATTGTGAAATCAATTCTACGTCGACTTTCTAACGATAGCGCTCTTGACAGGCGCCCGTGTGAAGTTGGTTCTCTTTTTGGCGCTTTTCAGTCAGATGGCGCTATCTCATCTCTCCCTGTCATCCCGGTAACATTGCTGAATAATTGACGCGCAGGTTCTCTCAATTAAATACTTTCGAATCCTTACCATTGACATGTGCAGCCAACTGTTGAACTATAGTAAGCGCTGCCGATTCAAGTTCACGTGGAGAGTGCGACGCGGCCAATGGACTCGGTCGAGTGGCTAGCGCTAGTAGCCGGCGCAGTAAGGTCCCTTCCGTTCCTAATATTGTTCCTCTGTCTATGTTTCCTGAAAGATTAAAATTTTGTACATTCGAGTACTTGACCGGTTATATTTAACATCTCACTGGGCTGCTACCACTCTGTTTTAGATACATTCCACACTTGACACGCTATAATATAAGCACAGTGTACCTACTTACTACATACAGTGGGTCAACGCCCATACATTTGACAGGTCCTATGAAATGTCAAAAGTATGTAGAGGCGGAGGTTATGTTCCAAGTATGCAGTATGGCTACTCGGGACATAACCTCCGCTCCTTCACCCCGCAACCCCCCACACGATTGCTCTGCGACAATGTTCTACGTTGACCGACTGTAAGGAGTAAGATATAGGTAGACTGTGATATAAGAATCAAATATACAGTCAACATACCCGCATGATCTGGAGGTTGCATCAGAACCTTTCGTAGCCGCGTCCTAGTAGTTAACAAACCCCGAACAGCGCATAACGTTAGCAGTTCCATTTGCTGCTTCCTTAGTCCGTAAACGTCGATTTCAGCTGAAAAGTAATTCGTTAATTAGTTCATAAGTCCAGGGGCCTAATCCTCCTAAAATAAATTGTTGCCAAACGCAATCGAACCACAACCGTCAGTCAGTTTTTGTTTTCGAAAACTTTCAAAATGATTGATTTTTTGTGTCAAACAATTTGATAGCTTTTGAAATTGAGAACTGTCTGAATGAACGGTTCGGCCTTGGTTCGGTTGTGATTTATCAAGATTTATTTTAGGAGAATTGGGCCCCTGTAAAGATTTCCAGGGTTCGCATTGTGATATGTGATGATACCCTCGCTCTTTATATCAAAGATACAAAGTCATATTATGCTGCATGCAAATAAAAATGTACGTTATACGTACGCATTCCATTCTTACCGGGTAAATGATGCGGATGCATAGGTGAGACTTGTGGCCCAGCACCTAATAACGCAGCGCACACACGTAAGGCACTCTCACCGCCACCTAAAGGTAGAGAGAGACGGTCGCCTTCCGCACTCTGTATACCGCTTAGTTCAGTCTGGTGAAAGAACGTACAGTGATGAACGGAATGAAAGAACATAAAATAGTGCAGCCCATGCACGAAATTAAATTCTTCAATCTGACAGTACAAGAAAGGAGATCACCCATTATTGCCCATTTTTTTCTTATTTGCTAGCCCCAAATTAAACTAAATTTTCGGGACAGGTCTTTGTTTCAGGAATATATTTTAGTTTGGCACCAAATAGGAACCGAAATCGGGTGTAAAATCGATTATCAGAAATCAGCTACGGTTTTTCTACATGTTAGCTACTTGGAGACAAAGTTAAATACATATCATATCCCTGTTAGACTTTTATTACAAAGACATAAGGTCCATACTGCAATGATTCACGTGTCTTCGTAAGATAAAAAGACTACCAAGACCTGTCTCCATACGTAAATTTCATAAGGGGCAAGAAGAAATTATTTTTGAAATTTGAATGTTCGAAAATTGGATCTGGTCTCCTTTAAATTACATACATAGTTGATATCTTGTGAGATATAAGATTCAAATTATGTGTCAGCGCAATATTATTGTACGAATCGATCTAACCAGTAAACCATTTTCTGTGATAGACTTTTGAGGATCCCTCCATAGGGAGGTTGATTGGTAGAAGGATAAGGGCTAAAATCATAAATACCTTGGTAGTAGTATTATCATCGTGTACTAAAGTGATCTTTGCTCTGGGCGACAGTTGCGTGACGATCGCGTTGCGCGGCGGTGACCCGGCGGCTACCTTCTGTCCTAGTCTTACGCGCCATTCTACACCACCGACAACTCCGAGTGCACCCGCTGCAAATGATTACCTTATGTGATGGCGCATATGAAATTATTTCCATTAGCAAGTGCTACGGCCATTGACTGTGTAGAGAGGGTGTCAAAGACGGATCAAAGTGTAGAACAGCAAATATCTTATGAACCTATGATCTACAATAAAATTATTTGAATTTGAACAGTGATCGAGGAATTGGACAGATGTACCGAAAAATAATGTCAGTACATAAAATAGAAAAAAAAAACAAGTGAAAGTGCCCTTATACTTCCTTAGTACGGGAATCAGTGTAGTCAAACTCACATAAAAAATATTTTGAAAGATATCAAAATTGTATACTCTATACCCTTCTTTCTCTACTCCGAGTCTATACCCCTCTGTAAGATAAATTTTTTGTCCTGCTATCGATTTTACACATTAAAATTGCACAATAAGGCATGATTCTAATATTTTACGTATGAGTTCGAGACATCGTGTCATAGAAAGTAGCTAATCGCGTAACCCAGTATTGCGGATCTTCGCATAATTGAGACATGCGCGATAACTGCGTGGCACTTACATTTGTTTTTTCTATTCCGTGGTAAATACAGAGAGATAGAGAAATAATAAAGAAAAGATTTTCAGCTAGGAATATAAAACGTCTATTTAGCATACCTATGAGACAACTCTCAAGACTCGGTGGTGTAGGCTTGATCGTCTGCGTCATATCTTGACTAGTATGTGGCCACCAATGCCAGTCACTCGTTATCTGCCAAGAAAACACAGTAGTTTAAATTTTTAAAATAAAATGATGATGGCAACCCATTTATAAACTTCTAAGAAATTATTACAAACAGAACTAACCGTTTGTGCTGCTAATTGCAGTTTGTCTAGTAACAATGAAGTTACTGGCGTATGCCACTGCGATGCGGCATGCAATTGTCTTACTAGTTGTACTAAAGCTGCGCACGTCGATCCTGTGTAACTAGCGGTCGCTGGTGCACGCCATCTATTGTCTGAAATGTATGAAAGAAAGGACACGAGAGTTGGAAAAAATATCGATGAAAGAAATGATGAACTACACGTTTTTAAAATCAAATTATCTGTTCCTTTTACCGCGAAACGGGCATTGTAGAGTGGTATAAAGTTACGCTACATTAATGCAATATATATGACGTATCTCAGTAGCTTAGAATACAGAAAGAACAGGGAACATGGCAACGGGTTAACACTGTCTGAGCTAGCAACATTACGAGGGTGGGAAGTGAGACGGGCGCGAGACGCTTGTTTTGATTTCGGACACAGCGCACGGCTTGCAATTACTGTTGAACGGAAATTCTGGTTCTTTCTGTATTCTGAGCTCAGTAGTATAATATATGGCGAGAAACCGGCCGTTCAACCAATTAGATCAATCCTAAGATAACATCCTTAATTCCTTACCAACTTCCTCTTCATCAGTATTGCTGGCAATTGCATGATGGTTCGGTCTGAACGCCGGATCCCACGAGTGTGTTTCTAGCCACAATCTTCCAATCAGTGCTATTAACTGAGCGCCGACTGTTCGCCGCCACTCTGGTGACCCAGTATGTTCCACTAACACACGCCGAAGAAGCCATAAAGACTGGATCTGAAGAAAAAAGTAAAATTGGAGAAGGCATTGTTACAAATCCACTGTTACATAGTTCAATCCACGAAGACACGCCCTACTCTTTGTCTAAATCGCTACAGTGCAAGAGTGTGCATTATAAATTGCTATTGTGTTAGTTCTATTGCCACACAATAGTTAGATGTGTGCATACGCAAACTAATAGAATATTACAATAAGCGATGTGTGCATACGCACCACGCGGCTACCTCACACAAAAAGGAGTGGGGCGCGTCTTAGTGGATTGAATGCACTGTACAGACGACGATATGGAAAGGCAGTTACATAATAATATTAAGCATCTAAGGATACTCCAAGTCTGACCAGTGCCTGTAGACAAATGGCAAACGATGATCGCTACAGAATAGAAATGCCAATTAAATGTATGGAAATGACTTAACAGATCGCTTGACCGGTCGAAAGCTTATGTCAATCCAGTACATCTTTCTATTCTCTAGCGATCATCGATTGCCATTTGTCTACAGGCACAGGTCTACCAGCAATAAACCGATTAAGCGCTGAACAAAGAAGTAGTGAAAAGTATTGAAGTAAATGATACTAACTTGTAAATAAATGAGATCTTGTGAGATAGGTTTGTCTGCAGCCGAAATAATACTGTAGCAGAGTTCGAACCACGAGTCGGTACACAGAGAAACACGCATCTCGAGACTTTGTGCACTTGCTGTAACAAAAAAGCTAGTTAAAACTAAACAAGTAGTTAGTAAACCACATCTTCGAGAACATCTATTCCAAAATGATGACAGAGAATAATCTGGTTCTGTCTTCTTACGATGAAAATGTTCCATATAAACAAGGGAGTCCCCTAGAGATATAATACTCGTCATGTCAGCGTCGAAAGACGGAAGTAATGCTTTAAGAGCCTCGAACCCTGTCGACGAACCTCTTTATTATAGGACTGACACAAACTGAAGATTCTCCTTACCTCGTAATAACGCTAGTGCGGTATGATAATGCGCAGCGAACGCCGTCGGAGGAGGAGTAGAGTGCGCATGAGCAAGCGTTAACAGTCTTCGTTGTAATGCGGCGACGTTACGTCTCGCGACAGTGCCTACACTGGAGAGCGCACCGCCTGCGCCTGCGCATAGTGCTCGAATCGCACCAGTACACGCAGAGCGCACCTCGCTTACAGGCCACCATTCTACGTTGTTGTCTACAACGGCTGAAATATGATAAGGACATTAAAAAAAATACTTTTTGTCCTTTCATTCATTCTCGAATAAATTTATCAGAAACCCACATTATGGAAAAACATAGTGTTGGTTTTTTATCTAAAGAATTTCACAAACTTTCTATGCTTTAGAATTAAATCGTGTAAAGAAGATTGATCAATTAGAAAATAAGAGCTAAAGGATCTCGTAAAGCCCTTACCAGTCCCATGAACAGTTTCATCCACAGAAGGTGGCGGGGATGGCGAGCGGGCAAGCTTTAAATCATATTTTCCCTCTTTGCCCATTCGATACGAGTTGGTGCCACCAGCGTCCCATGCCACGCGCACCCATCCGTCTTCACCCAACTCGCCTATCACGCGACCTTCTCCGCCGGGGACACCGTCCTAGGAAACAAATGCAGAGACTCCCAATAAGTGCATATTTAGGAATGGAACTATGCCACGCTGTGTGTCGTCATTGATAAAACTCGCCTTGAAACAAAGACAATATGACGTAACACTTTTCAATTAATTAATTAATATATACAATTTCATTACCTGATCTCCCCATTTCCAATCTTTGCCCCTCACTACCCTGGTACCGATCTTCATCAGCGAAGCTAGTTCAGGACCCGACAACGACGCTCCACGAGCACGAGCGCCAAGTCTTTCGTCTTCAAATATGATTAAACAATCCGCTGAAAATAAAATATTAACAAACGTAGAAACACATGGTCTATTATAAAAATATTGAATCGGGTCTTCTCGCGTAACAAACTTTAACAGGCACAAAATACCTTTTTCATCCCACCTATTCGAAAAGGACGACTTGGTTCGCCTTTAAGTGCGCCCAAAGGTGGTGTTTTCTATTAAGAAACTTTTAGCGGGCAGGAATGAGTTTTTAATCCTCTTTATTAAATAAGTGCGCCGCAATTATCTTTGCCGCGCACTTATTTTACAAAATTAGTAAATAAATCGTCATGGATGTCAAATCCAAGGTTTTCTGGGGTGCGGATGCCGAAAATGAGGTCAAAATCGATATCCAAGATGGCGGCTACAAATATGTCAAATTCGTCGTCACGGGTGTCATTTCTATGGTTTTCGGGGGTACTGATTAGGGTTTTCGCGTTCCCGGCCTATTTGAGTTCCCGGGAATCGGGAATTTTTTCTCTTAATTCCCGGGAATTCCCGGGTACCCGGGAATTTTCATGTTTTTTGTATAAATATAGTTTTTCTCGTATATTTCAACATTCAACTTGTGTAAGTACTTTAAACACGATAAATTGTCTAACATACCAATCAACTTTTTGCTAGGAACAGTTACAGTCATTTATTGTGCGACGTCGCGAGTTTCTTTAATGAAAAAAAAGTCTACTCTTCTTATAATATGGCAAAATATTACGGAATAACAATAGCACAGTGTACCTACTTACTACATACAGTGGGTCAACGCCCATACATTTGACAGGTCCTATGAAATGTCAAAATTGGTAACACTTGTCATAGGGTTGTCACATAAAACAAATTACACAAACTTTGTCAAACAAACGTCCAAATTAATTAACGTTTTATAGAAACAGTGACACGCAAAAAGAAAACCACGTATGCGTAATTTTGACGATTGACAAAATAATGCAAAGGTATGTAGCCGCAAGTTCGCCATCTTATGCTGGAATTTACTAACAATATTTAAAACTACAAATTTTGTCGAGGTTACAGTCGCAGTGGCTAACGCTTGCGGGGGTAGGTAAGAGTAATAAATGATTCCCAAATCCAGGAAGGAGCCATAGAAAATTACTTATTATTTATGGTTATTACTTCTATGGTTTTCGTGGGTGCTGATGCTGGAAATAAAGACTAAGTATTCCTCGACAATATACGGCGGTCAAAAAAATTTACCAGTTAAATTTAATTTGCCAGGTAAAACGTGGTCCCTATCTTGGTGTTTGAGAATGGATCTCGTTTTTGTAATCAGCGTCCCAGAAAATCATGGATTTGACACCCACCACGGCTAATTTGAAAATTTTCATGGCCGCCATCTTGAATATAGATTTTGACCTCATTTTCGTCATCAGCATCCCCGAAAACCATGGAAATGACACCCATGATGGTTAAATTGAAATTTTAAAAGCTGCCATCTTGGAAATGGATTTTGACCTCATTTTCGGCATCAGTACCACCGAAAACCATGGAAATGACACCAATGACCACTAATTTGACATTTTTATTGCCGCCATCTTGGGTTTCGATTTTGACCTCATTTTCGGCATCAGTACCCCCGAAAACCATGGAAATGACACCCATGACCACTAATTTGACATTCTTATTGCCGCCATCTTGGATTTCGATTTTGACCTCATTTTCGTCATCAGCATCCCCGAAAACCATGGAAATGACACCCATGATGGTTAAATTGAAATTTTAAAAGCTGCCATCTTGGAAATGGATTTTGACCTCATTTTCGGCATCAGTACCACCGAAAACCATGGAAATGACACCCATGACCACTAATTTGACATTTTTATTGCCGCCATCTTGGATTTCGATTTGACCTCATTTTCGGCATCAGTACCCCCGAAAACCATGGAAATGACACCCATGACCACTAATTTGACATTTTTATTGCCGCCATCTTGGATTTCGATTTTGACCTCATTTTCGGCATCCGCACCCCAGAAAACCTTGGATTTGACATCCATGACGACTAATTTACTCATTTTCATGGCCGCCATCTTGGATTTGGATTTTGACGTTATTTTCGGCATCAGTGACCCCGAAAACCATGAAATTAACACCCATGATGATTGAATGAAAATGTTGATGGCCGCCATCTTGGATTTGGATTTTGACGTCATTTTCGGCATCAGTGACCCCGAAAACTATGAAATTGACACCCAGGATGATTACATGAAAATTTTCATGGCCGCCATCTTGCATTTGGATTTTGACGTCATTTTCGGCATCAATGACCCCAAAAACCGTAGAAATGACTTCCCACGAACAATCATTTGAAAATGTATGTATGCCGCCATCTTGGATTAGTAAACAGACTTTATAATAAAATTCTCATACATAATTATCAATAATAAATTAATATAATTTCTATGAACGATATCAATCAAATTTGAAATCAAAAAGTGCGAGCCCTGGAATTTATGTCCCGAGTAGCAGTATGGCTACTCGGGACATAACCTCCGCCCCTTCACCCCGCAACCCCCCGCACGATTGCTCTGTGACAATGTTCTACGTTGACCGACTGTAAGGAGTAAGATATAGGTAGACTGTGACAATAGGGTGAATGACTTTAAAGGGTATTACCAAATTCGTGTATGTAATACCTTAAAACCACATGATCTACTACTGGTGTAGAATGACCGACTTACGGGACTTAGCTTGATTCAAAATAAAAATAGTTTTTTTTTCTTGCGGTAGCGATATGTGATCGAAAAATAACCAGCTAATAAGGTAAAAAAATAAAAATTGCGGAATAAAAAAAATATTCGTTGGAACATTTCGACGCCACTCATCAATGAATGAATGCACGATGACACAGCTGGCTAGCACGACTAGCACGAAATCGTTCTTTGCAGTCGGTTAAATCGGGGCGCAAAAAGGGCTCGAAAACAGAACTTTTTTTGTTGAAAATAAACTATTTTGTATTTAAAATAAAAACCATATAGGGTTAATCTGTGACCAGTAGATCACGCTTTGAAGGAATACACGAATTCGTTTACACCCTTTATATTTTCTTTATAAATCTCGAAATTACACAAAAGCTAAGCATTGTGAATAGTTTCTACAAATGAAACATTTACAAAAAAAAAAACAAGCGTTTAGAATTTGTTTACTAGACAGAGACAACAGTACTGTGTGCTGACATCACGAATTCACGATACATTTACCCCATTCTAAGTTCACACCACGCAGTACAATGTCCGTTTCACACGAGAGAGACAGAAAATTCTCTAAAATGTTGGGAAGCGTGCAGACCCTTCATTTTTCGTTATCATTTCTTCATTTCAAATAATTCCCGGGTACCCGGGATTCTCGCCAAATAATTCCCGGGTCCTAAAATCCCCAAATTCCCGGGAATTCCCGGTTCCGGGTACCCGGGGCGAAAACCCTAGTACTGATGCCGAAATTGAGGTCAAAATCCATTTCCAAGATGGCGGCTATTAAAATTTCAATTTAACCATCATGGGTGTCATTTCCATGGTTTTCGGGGATGCTGATGCCGAAAATGTGGTCAAAATCCATTTCCAAGATGGCGGCTATTAAAATTTCAATTTAACCATCATGGGTGTTATTTCCATGATTTTCGGGGATGCTGATGCCGAAAATGAGGTCAAAATCCATTTCCAAGATGGCGGCTATTAAAATTTCAATTTAAGTAACCATCATGGGTGTCATTTCCATGGTTTTCGGGGATGCTGATGCCGAAAATGTGGTCAAAATCCATTTCCAAGATGGCGGCTATTAAAATTTCAATTTAACCATCATGGGTGTCATTTCCATGATTTTCGGGGATGCTGATGCCGAAAATGAGGTCAAAATCCATTTTCAAGATGGCGGCTATTAAAATTTCAATTTAACCATCATGGGTGTCATTTCCATGGTTTTCGGGGATGCTGATGCCGAAAATGAGGTCAAAATCCATTTCCAAGATGGCGGCTATTAAAATTTCAATTTAACCATCATGGGTGTCATTTCCATGGTTTTCGGGGATGCTGATGCCGAAAATGAGGTCAAAATCCATTTCCAAGATGGCGGCTATTAAAATTTCAATTTAACCATTATGGGTGTCATTTCCATGGTTTTCGGGGATGCTGATGCCGAAAATGAGGTCAAAATCTATATGCAAGATGGCGGCCATAAAAAATTCAAATTAGCCGTCATGGGTGTCAAATCCGTGATTTTCAGGGATGCTGATTACAAAAACAAGATCAATTCTCAAATACTAAGATAGGGACCACGTTTTACCTGGCAAATCTCATTTAACTGGTAAATTTTTTTGACCGCCTTTTATTATCGAGGAATACTTAGGCTTTATTTCCAGCATCAGCACCCACGAAAACCATAGAAGTAATAACCATGAATAATAAGTAATTTTCTATGGCTCCTTCTTGGATTTGGGAATAATTTATGATTCTTAGCTACCCCCGCAAGCGTTAGCCAATAAAGCGTTAAATTAATTTCATAATTGCGAAAACGTCTCAAATGTAAATATAAGTTTTTAGCTGTTTTATTATTAGATACTATTTAATTTCAATTTAGTTGTTACTCTGTTTTATAATATAATAATATTACAATAAAATATGAGGCGCCTTTTATTTTCTCATAGTGGGTGATGAAAAGTAGAGTGTATCACTCGGGCGCAAAATTATTTTTGGCTCGGGCGATATACTTTGAATCCCTCGCTACGTTCAGGATTCTACTAAAGAATCCCTCGCTACGCTCGGGATTCTACTCTAGAATCCCTCACTTCGCTCTGGATTCAAAAAAGCGCCCTCGCCGTAAAAATATTATTTTGCTCCCTTGTGATACAATCTACTATTATCCCGACGTTTCGGCCGAATTTCACCGGCCGTGGTCACGGGTAGACACATGGTCTAGTACAGAATTCTCGAAAAATGTGTCTCGAGTTTATTTAGACTACCAGATCGCGCGTTAAGATACACCGCCATATAAACTTACAAATACCAACAAACTAATTTAAATCCTATGTCATCATCATAATGCCTAGTTTAGCTTTTCGCCATACGAAGAATCGACTGCACCCATCGATGTAATGTATCTTCTTTTTCGCGTTTTAGTCTACGTTCGGTTTGGACATTTTGGAGCGCTGACCCGAGGTTCATGTGTTTCTACGTCAATGATCCAGGTCATATTATTTACTCGAACGTAACTTCCCATTTGGGCAGCTGTACCCAATAACATTTGAAGGTAGATGCTGACTTAAAGCACTGCCTTGAATACGTTACAATACCTCCAGGATAATTAAATAGTGGTAATTCTTTGGTAGTAAACTAATGTCTACGAAAGCAACTTATGCTTACCAGATCATAATTCATTAGCAAAATGGCTTGGATATTAATAAGTAGTATACTCACATTTCGACTTTAATCCATGACAAATAAGGGATGTGAGCTGCGTTGTATCACCTCCGATTTGTTTTAATAGTGTTAAACACGAGCTTAGAGCTCCACCGTTAATTAGTTGTTCTAGTTCTGGACCCTGACACCCCTCTATGAGGAGCGATAATAATGTTATCAAAAACCTGGAACACAAAATACCATATTAATCTTGGCCCCTAATTGAAGAAATCTTTTAACGCAGTCAATATTACGAATTGTTACGACGCGAACGATTGAGATAAAATCTCCAAGGCCATATTAAATTTTATGATTGTTTTGTAGCTCAGGAAGGTGCTGTGATACTAGACGCGTAATAATAAATCTTTGCAGGTCAGTCACTAAGGGGCTTTTTTCTCTTTCACTAAATACAATGACTCTTGAGTACAAATACCGGGGCTGACTCTAACATAGCTGGGAAAAGGCTACGCAGAACGAACTTACCTGGCTCTCGAAGGCCGATTCAACAACGCATGCGCACCATAATTCGCGCTCATTTTCAGCGGCAGCGCTTGAGTCTGTTCTCCTTCCAAAACTCTCGCCTTTAACTCTATTAGTATGTAATCCATCAACTTTGACCTTTCTAGCAGTACCATGTACTTTGAGTAGGGTATCACAGATTCTATTCCTTTTAGTGGGTGAGTCAACGGTTTGGTAGGTTTCAGTGGTACATATGGTACAGCGTCTGCCATACAAGCGCCTAATAAACCAGCCAGGGCCGCGTATTTGACGCTTTCAGACATCGTTTGGGACGAGTTAAGAATACAATTTATCATACAATATCCGTTCTTTCTTATGTCTGCTCTTTGCACCTGAAAATTAACCGTTTTGCTAATGAAATAGGATTGGCATTCAAATTGCATAAGATATTTATTAAGTAGTATTAAAATTTTTGACCTTATTCTGTAAGATATAAGGTTCATCATACATAAATCATACCTGACAATACAAGGCTCTTCTAAGTATGTCTATATCACAGGGTTCCTCAGTCATAACGAAGTCAATTATGGCTACTGTCAAACCTTGTTGCTCTTGAGTAACTTCTTCTAGCAACCAATATAAGTCTGAAAACACAACAAATTAATTACCTATGTTCAAATAAAAAAGCTTATGAGCGGACAAAGGCAGTCATTACCTTTCTCTTCACACGCGAGTCTCGAAACCCACGCATTAACAAACTTGTTTCTCTCAGAATTATCATCATCTTTTTCCTCGTCAGCCATTATCAAATCAGTCTTCAGATCATCAGCCAGCAACATAACTTGCTTTTCACTCTCCATCGATTCTTTTAGAATCGAATTATCGGTAATATCGTTAATCGAACTAATCGACATCTCGTTCGTTGGAGTTTTATCATCGTTGTCTTTGTCTGGACCATCGTCTCGTTCTCTATCGCCGCGGCCTTCGTTTTTCATGTCGTCATTATTCGATGCGTTCTTCAAGTCTTTCTCTAAAGGTTTGTCTTTAACTTTCAGAGTGACTTTAGATCTAAGCATTACATCTTTCGTGGGAGCATTTGGGATGGTCTCTTTATGTCCTTTAGTAGGTTCGATGACTATGTTAGGCGCATCCTCGGGTGTTTTAGAAGCTTGGGCGATGGATGACTTTATGAGGAGTGCGTCGCCCTGTAGTAGGCTACTTGTAGCTTTAAACATGCTCTTGCTTAGACTGTTCTGTCTGTTTCTAAGATCTTTTGTGGTCTCGAAGCTGTGAAAGACATTCAAGAAATGTATATCTTAAAGTTAACTACAATCTTCAATTACTTGTGACTTTAGATTATAATATTACCATTTACTGAATCCAGGTGTTTTAGCGGCCCGCATGACTTTTTGGAATATTTTCTTGGCGGTGGGCGGCCGATGCGACGGCGGTCGTAAATGCAACGCCGTCACTGCTGGTGACATTGCCGCGCGTACTTCGTGAAGAAGGAATCGTGCTCGTTCTAAGGGCGCTGCACATACCTAGACATAAATTACATACGTAGGTAGAATAAGTTTTTTCTTTTTTTGTGAACTAGGTTGGCTTACAAGCCGGCGGCACACCTGATTGGTTTCCGCCGCCTATATACACGTACAACACCAAGAGGATTGGTGATGCGTTGCTAACCGAAAGCGCACCATTCACTACACGAGCCTCGCGCCGCACGCAGCACCGTACAAATCCGTGAACAAATCCGTCATCGCACACACATGTACGGATTTGTCCGGCACGACGCTAGCGTCTTCAGACGGCGAGCGTCGGACTTATCCGCATGCCGAACCGCGAACCATAACATTTACACGCAGATTTGTTCGCGGACTTGTCGTCAGCGACAAATCCGGCGGACGGGTGCCCGTGTGAATGGAGGCCTTCAGAGATAAAGTTGGGAAATCTCATGTGCCTGTTATTTCACCGGCACCCATAGGGCGTTTGTGCACTACAAGGAATTTTACTGTCCGGCAGTCCGATTTTTTACGGTCCGACGTGGCATGAAAAAAACGGATGATTGGCTTGTGCACTTTACTCGGACCGGAAAAACGGCTCGGAATGGAGAAAAGTAAAATGTCGGACGGTAAAATTACGGACGCAGTGCACAAGCATAAAAATGTTTTTCATTACTGTCATCTCGGACCGGAAAAACGGCCCGGAATGGAGAGAAAAGTAAAATGTCGGACGGTAAAATTACGTATAGTGCACAAACTAGTATAAACATTTATGGCGTGCCATATCGGACCGTAAAAAATCGGACTGCCGGACAGTAAAATTCCTTGTAGTGCACAAACGCCCATACCCTTCAAACCGGAACAGAGCAAAGCTTGGAGACAGAAATAGGTATGGTGGTAGTACTTCCTCGGTCGAGCTGTTTTACAAGGAGCTCTACTACTGCTAAAAGTTAACGATGTAAGGATATAAAAATAAAATGACATACCTCTTTGTAACCACGTGATAACTGTTGTCTAGTCCTCATTAAAGTCCATTTACTTTGTTGAACAGCTTTCACAATTTGAGACATTGCTGGGGATAGCTTTACTTCGCCTTTCTCCATTTCTAAATCAAACATAAATTAGTAAGTAATTCATTCCACAATCGAATTCAAGTCAAATAGAGCTCTAAGAATAACGGTTAGTATTAAGTATTCATCGAGCCTTTCCCTCAACTTTGCGAGGCACGCCGAATGTGCTAAATATAGTAGGAGTTAAGCCTAGCAATTGATTTAATCTTACCAGCCATAGCAGTTGCGAGAGCGTGTTCCTTCAATCCAGCGTGGTACAACAGGGCCGCTAATAAAGCACGCCGTAGCTCTTCTAACGGATGTTCTGGTGGAAAATGCGGCGCACAGCCTTCGCGTCTTTCGCACGCCCACCACAAGTGTAGCGCTAGGGGGTCCTAAATAAACAAAATGTTTGGTGTAAGATTGTACGATATTACAACGACAATTCAGTTATTTCTTTATGTCTTGTATTTGCTAAAAACAAGCCGACGGCCCACCTGACGCTCATTGCGACCCTCTTTATAACTGGTGTAGCAGACGTGTCTCTAGCGCAGGAGAACCTGGGGCCGTCTGATACATTACAACCGGAATACAGCAATGCTGCTCAGCGGAAGAAATAGCTCCGGACGAACTCTTTCTCAAGGACCTCTACTACTCTTTACTCTTTTTTTCTAGTTATGTCAAACCCTCGGAGTAAACCTAAGTGTGGCTTCGGAAAGGAGTGGTGTTCTCGGGAGGTACGGCCAACCACTCTTCAAAATATTAGATACATTTCCTGTATTCAGGCTATCGCAATAATGCGAAATAAGTGTGGCCCCATGGGGCACCCCATGGTGCTGATGTGATGGAAAAGAGCCTCCACGAGTGACGATACTTAAGTACGTCCGGCGCGCCCTGGGCAGTCAGCCCCGCTACCAACCTTGCGGATTGACTACTCTTTTCACCACAGCATGAGCTATTTTCGTATAGCTCGTGCTGATACGAGAGAAGAAGTGTGACCCCATCATTATGGGACGGTACTACTTACGTGTAACTTTGGTTCTGCAAGTGCATGTAGTAATGCTTCAGCCCTTGCAGGAGACTGCGCAACGTTGACACGAGGTGGGGGCCGAGGAGGTCGCGATGTTCGTGTTGGAAGTGGCGCTTCACCGGCAGGACTATTGCCGCCCGTCGACGACCCACTGCGGGCTTCTGCTTTCTCCTCGTCGAATGGATTTGTGAGTTGAGGAACCTGTAATAATATGGCCTGCTAGTTGTCGTTCGGTGTATAATAGAGTATTTATGTACTCAACAAATTGTAATAAATATGTGAAACTTTTCTGCCTCATTGGTCTAGCGATCGCAAGTGCGATTGCCCAGCGTGAGGTCCTGGGTTCGATCGGGCAAAGTTATTGTGTTATTGGGTTTTTCCGTGTGGAATTTCTCAGTAGTAATCCGGAGTCTGGGTTTTCGCTCGGTTGATGGCAATAGGCTCGCCCCCTATTACATGGGATTTAAACCGGCGAAATGGGGGTGTACGATACACCTCTGCCAAACCCTTCGGGGAGCACAGGCGTGATTTTATGTAGCATTGACCATTTATTTATATTAGTGTCTTTCCGGCTTATTACTTAAGACACATAAAACCAGTCCCTTCATTCTTGTCTCCTATGTTATTGTTGTCAAGACCTGAATTCCAGCTAGAGCTACGTTATCCAGAGTGAGGTTGGATGCACGTTGACAGTATATATTTATATCTGGTTGATGCGATGCTAAAAAACATTCTATAATTGTAGGACGTCCAAACCTGTAGCCCTCCTCTCAAGAAAACAGCGGCGGCATACGGTGCAGCATCACGCTCGGCCTGTTGTACCGGCAGTGAGCGCGCCAGTCGTGACCCGCATTGTGTCAGTCCCAGGGCTACGTTGAACGCACATGTTGCTAGTAAGTGGTAAGTGCGGAGGCTTGATGAACTTTCCTGTGTAGTAAATTTTACAATAACACATATTAGATAAAGAACCGTGACAGCTCAGCCATTGAAAGCTTGCCTTCCATGCAGAAGGGTTCGAGTCCGATAACGGCCCGCACCAAGTGGTTCACTTGACAAACAAATATAAAGGGAAAACATTACTGTATTTATATAATTACAAAACGATTTTAGAACGAGTTGTTGTTTTCTAAAATGTGTATACTGCTTTATGTACATTTCTTTATTCTATTTGAGCTCGGCTACAATCAGCTGAACTGATGAACTGTAACTCTTGCTCGCGCCCCACGCTCATCCCTATCCCGCAGCAAGTAGGCCGGCCGACTTGACGCATTATTTGCCGCCGCCAACATGACGTTAAATCGCGCTGTCGCAATTCCTTTGACAGAAGCCGTCGACACCGACGCGAGCAAAAGCAAATCCAAACAAACAATTGCGAGCGTAACTTAACACATTTCCACTTTTTTTGTTTATTACTTAATACTTACAACATTTCAAACCGTAACATTTTGCTGACGAGAGAAATGATTGTATCTCATACATAACTGGTGTAAAATACAGAGTACTCTATTCTACCATAATAATCATGTATACTCACATAGCACTTGAAGCTGTATATCTGATCAGCATAAAGACCCACACATTTCTCAGTGACCCTCGACAGATATGCGGCATGTGGCTCGACACTCATGGCGGCCGTCGCATCGGACCCCCGAAGCTTGCGTATCATTTCCATGGTACTCGCATTGTCGCACTCAAAGTTATCGACGTCGAACACATGGCCAGCTACTACGACCCACGAGCCGCCTTCTTTGGTGTGGTTTTGGAGATCACATCTAGAATAAGGATGGTTTGCGTGAGCTACATTCTATATTTGAGTGGGAGTTGAGTTTTATATGCATCGATGTTATTTATTAGAGATGTTCTTCAAAGAGAGCAGATGAGTAGTATTTTCAACTGACTTGTTTGACAAGATATATGAACGTGGACGAAGCGAATGAAGTATGTAAGGATCGTAGCGTGTGGTGTTCGGTAGTTGCCTATCCCTGTGGGTAAAAGACGTGAGTTTGTGTATGTATGTGTTGAGTGTAAGAGGACATGGACAATATTCGGCAGTCCCAGCGTCACCTGATGTTGTATCCTGCTACCAACTGACGAGGTTCAGACAACGGACAGTATCGGGTGTTCAGAGAATTCTTTTTCTCTTCAAATAAGGGTAATCTGCGTCGTTATCGCGCTATCTGTTGGACATATCTGTCCGAGCTTCTATTGTCGTCAGCCCGGTGCACCGTTGTTGGAGTATAGTGCAACTTATCTTGGTAGTATCTCCTTTTTACTTACTTGCGAATAATACTGTTTTTAAGCTGATGCTTCTTGGACACTAATCCAGGCCACCCCAGGAGGTCAGCATCTAACTTGGCTGCCGAGGGTAGGGACTTTGCAGCGTCGTCACAAGCGCGCGCTATCTTGACTAGAGAGTTTGCCGAGTCGGCCAGAGCACACGGAGAGCGAGCTGCGCATGCCCCTATCCATGCACCTAGCTCGCTTACAACGCGACCTGAGAGAAATGATTGAATATCAGTATGTAACCCAATTACTTCAAGAATAAATGTCGTTATTTTCTTCTCGCTCACGCACGGTTTCTGTGAGCGAAAGGCAAATAGTAATCCGCCATTTCTAATTCTATTCTTAATATAATCGGGTTGTACATAATTACACATTTTAGAAACGGGCTGTAAATTGGTTTCGTGACAAAATGAGTCTAAGACAAGGCGTTGATGAATATTCGTGCTGAATGCTCTAAAGCCTGAATAAGTTTACTTATGCGACTTATGATGAGTATGTCACACCTATTGCAATTTCACGAATATTCGCGCCAAACTCTTATAAAACGTGACCGGTGTATGGCACTGGAGTTCCGAAACCCCCTTAAAATCAAATTATTTATACTTACCAACAATATCAGCCGCCACAAGATCACACATGGCCACAAGTTGCGTATTATCCGCTCTATGCACCGCTCTCGCGAACGTACAAAGAGTAGATTGCACGTGCTCTGCTAATAGTTCAATGTATTGCGTGATAAGTGCGCGCACGCCGCCTCGCGTGCTGCGACCGCCACGAGACCACATGGCTTCGCAGAATAGTAACCTGAGAAGAATATGACACAAATTAGTTGGCGACCTAATGTCGTAATGCAATGAGATATGAGCTTTGCAGCTGTGTGACTAAGCTCCAAAAACGACCGAATACTGACAAAGCATTTTAAAGAGCGATGTGTGAGCGAGTGCACACAAACGCAAAACAAACGTTTGTACAAGTAAGCTAGTCTTTCGAAAACAAATGTAATTGATGGGGCGATTAATGACCTAAGTGCTAAATCCACTAGCAAATTAAATTGCGGAAGTTTACTTCTGCAACCGACTTTTACTGTGGGCATCCCGGACATTATAAAAATGTCTCTCAGAAAATTTCTGACGCCTGCCCGAATGCCCTCTGCGCATACATTTTGTACTAGAGCCCGTAGACTGCCGGATTCAGCAAATTCTGACAGTGTGCAGGATCTAGCACAAAATTTACAAGCTCAGGCCTTTCCGGAGCGCGTCAGAAATTTTCTGACAGACAATTCCATGTGCAGCCGGGCAAGCACTTGCTTCGATAACTTGCGCAATTTACTTTGGATTTTGTGCTTTATGGCCCGCCACAGAACTATATTACGATTAACCACGATCAATATCTACAGAAATGATGTACATAACCTTTACCATACCTTTGGAATCGTATTAGTAAATCACAGCTAGGGCTGACAGTGTCGTGGCCTTTAGGATCGTCTGTCTTGCTTGTATCGCCGTGCATTATAGCATTAATGTGCATCTGCGTTTGGCACGATGTGTTACGAATCAAATGTTTTACCTGTTGAGAAAAAGGCATGCCGTTGTTAGATTACATGGAGATGACGCTCATTACAAGCGGCTGAGCGATGTTTTCTCTCTGTTTAGCGTTTAACTTTCCTATTACGTTATCTCACTTTATATTTATTTAATTTGGGGTGCATGAAAAGAGCCTCCACGAGTGACGATACTTCAGTACGTCCGACGCACCCTGGGCAGTCAGCCCCGCTACCAACCTTGCTGACTGGCAAATCTTTTCACCACAACATGAGCTGTTTTCGTATAGCTCGTACTGACACGAGAGAAGAAGATAATAATTTAGATTAGAGTGCAATCGCTTTTTTTATATGCCTATTATATCATTTCATGTTTTATGAACAATCAATGTACACGATTTAACATGGTATAACGTTTACCGTACTTACCAAATGCATTAAAGGTACAGAAGCGCCTTTATCCAATGATGTAGCGTTACTTATTTGATATTCTTCAGTACAACCTACGAAAAAAAAGAAACGGTAAACATCAAACGGCTCCCAAAGAGCTCAAGAAGGATTTATTTAAAACAGTATACCGGAATAACACAAACTGACGTAAAATATATTGTAAACATACCTGTTACTGTGTCAGTATCGTCTCCTGATGTTGTAGGCGGCGGCCCACGTTGTCCTGTTACTATGTCAATTTGATCATAGTCCCTAGAAAATGTATCATCATATTATCATAACATTATAATCAATACATACATTTTACATTTGATGGATACATACGCATCGAGCAGCAAGTGATTGTACGCGTCCGTAGAGTGTGCTTGTAACGCGTTTCGTAACGCGTCGCGCAACCCACCGCCTCCGAGTAGAGACCAAACTAGTAGCTCTGTCATGAACCGTGCGCCTGCGCTAGCTGGAACTGATCCTGTAGACGAGATAAAATATATTTGAAGGATTATTATTTGTAGTATCGCCACCAGTTCGTAATCATATTACGAAGTTTACGTTATAGTCTTCTTATCTCACAAAGACGCGTCGTGTGGCTTTTATTTCAAAGACATAAGTTTCACATTGCAATGATTCACGCGTCTTCGTGAGATTAAACTACTATACGACCATACGACGATGTAAAAATTCGCGTGCGCAACAGTAGCAAGCGCACTGCATAGTAGCTGCCGATTGTGGCTGTATTTACTAAACCAAATGAGCATCAAAAACCTCTTCTTTGTATTTGTCAACTTTTAAATACACCTTTGTTCACTAAGCTCTGATTTGAGATCTCTGATTGATCCCTAAGCTCATAAGTGTCGTTTTGATATGAATTGAGAAGAATTTAAAAAAACTTAATTGTGGAATTCTACTTTATAGCAGCTCCTCTAAGGAAAACTCTTCTTTGGGCTTAATAATATGAGCATTTGGATCAACCATATTTTGTTCTTACCTTGAGGGAGTAGTGTAATGAGATGGTGGGCCCGCACATGTGGCGTTGGCAATAACAATGGCCAAGCAGCAGCCAATGCTCGCCTCGCCGCAGTCGCCGCCCCCGCTCCCGCTCGTCCTTCTACTAATGCAACTAGAGCGGTATGTACGCCATTACACCAAGACCGGGTTTCGCCTTCGCTATCCTCGGGTTCTGGGCCGCGAGAGCACTGCCACGCTTGTACCTTGAAATGTATATTGGAATTATAGCATATTTAGTCATTTATCAGACATTTATCATTTGTCATGAGATAGGTAAGACTAGAAAGTGAGTGAAAGTAACTTTGAAGACACTATACCGAAAGTATTGAAGATTGACAAAGACCCCAGAGTGTACGCAGGAGTTATTACTCAGAATTCCCATATCCCAGCAAGCCTAACATGTGCAGCACGACGTATTTTTGTCGTTTTATTGTCTCGTGCTCAGAAAACTTAAGGCACACTTTATCTCGTCTAGGCACGAGATAATATGACGGCAAAATTATATCGCGCTGAGCATGTTAAGTTTGCTGACTTCCACGATCTTATCACGAAGTTAATAATAAAATGCACTTACTTGCAGTCTCAAGAGATTCAGGCAGGATATAGCCATACATTCGACTTCCTTTATAGTTGCAGAGCTGCTTTGTTCCACTACTATCCGTAACAATCTCTCTAAAAGTCTGCCAAAAAGCATTCGGCATAATTAAGCAACATTTATAATAAGAATAAATGAAGTAACAACAGAGATATTATTTTTATTACTTACTTGAAAGTGCTTTCAGATAAATCAATAACAAAGGGCAAGGAAGAAGGCAGATCCCTAGGACTTTCTTCACTCCAAACTAAAATCTGTGCAGGTCCACTTGAAACACCTGCAAAACAGTCAACAAGATGTTGGTGTCTATGGAGATACATGACAATATACAAGAACCCCTGCTTCCAGATGTGTTCTTGTGTGGCAACCACGAACCGTAACGGTGACGTAAATGTGAGGACCTTTTTTCGGACCAATGGAAATGGATACAGAAAGCTAAGTTATTAAGAGAACTGAGTCCGTTTTTTAAAGCCTTCATTTCACTCACTGTGTTAGTTATTTTCAGTTACTTCTATAAAGACTGCTGGGTGCCATAAATTTACTTACCGTTAGCCTTAAATGACGGGTTGAGTACTTGCAACAGCTGCGGCACGGGTCTTGTTATCTGTGCGCGCTCGTGTGTTCCCCAAGCGTACAAAGCGCCCTCTGCCGTCAGCGCGATGCCGTGTGTTGCGCCCAGAGAAAGCTCCACTACTCGTATACCTAGAGAATGTTAAATCGCATAGCAAGTAGAAATACATTAGTATATTATATCTTTAGGTTTTATCAAGTTTTGAGCAAAATATTCTAAAGGAACCTCATTCTAATTTACCTTGTAGAGCGTCCAATATTTTCGGAATTTTCATATTTTCAAGGTTGCCATGACCGAGACGGTAGCTTTCTCCTTTACCCCAAGTATATACTTGACCACTGAAAATAAGATATTTGAAATATTAATATATTTTCAAAGAGGTATTAAAGGTACAGGCCAGGCATACATTAAAATTATTTTTATACTATTAAACGGACATTGTGTCACGAAGGCTGTATTTTCAGGAGGAAGTTATCAACATAAAAACATATTTTTGCTGTTGTCCTGACATCCAAAGTTGGACAGTGAACACGTTTCAAAATATTTTTTCTCACATAATTTAGCTTCGTATCAAAGTGCAGTAGAACAACACGGCGATTTATAGACGACTCTTTAAAAAAAAATACTTACGCGTCAGTAAGAGCAGCGTGCCAATGCTCGCCAGTGTAAACGCGCGTAATCCGTAACACGGAGAGTGACGTCAGAGTTCTAGGGACGCCAGCCTCGGTGTCACCAAACACTTGCACCGCGCCTTCCCATGTGCAACACAGAGTATGGGCTTCGCCCCAACCTGTACAATGTTAAAAATAGAATTTAGAAATTGTGAACATGACTTAACCTTCATGCAGTATTGGCATAAGGTACAGTTCGATGACATCTTATTGGCGGCTGTGAAGTGAGCTGCAAGCGCAAACACTGCCACACCGGAGGCGGAGGCCACGGGTTGCAGGTGGCTGTCGGGCAGGTATGACCCGCCCCGCCAACTCCGTTACACCCCGCTGACACCCAACTTGCTTCAACTTCACGGCCGCCAAATAAATTGAATCCTACTGTATGCTTCTTACTTTTGGCCAAACTAAAATCAAATACCTGCAGTCAAAGGTGTTCTTACCTAATGCGACATCGATAACTCGTTCAATGTTATGCGCGTTGAAAGATACAGGCTGTGGCGTGAGGCAGTTCTCAATAGTGCCGTGACCGAGGCGACCTTGTGCACCTCGCCCCCACGTGTACAGAGCGCCTCGAGATGTTATTACCGCACTGAAAAACAAGTTACGTGATCGTAAAATAAGATTAAGCAAACCACAAGGGTGTGTTCTGCATACCAAGGGGATGCAGAACTTCCTACATACCAGGGCTGTCGACAGAGTCCGCTAAGCTGTTAAGCCAGTACGAATTAATGTTTCGTACCGACCCCTTTGCGGAAGAAACAACTCTGGCTGGAGAATTGTTACTGGCTAAGATAGGTGAGAATAGGCGGGAGAGGTGGATAAACACTGTCACTAATATCGATATGACTCACAATAGTAAAAAAGCTTGGAGCACCATCCGCAAGCTAACTAAAGTACGATTACTAATTCCAGTCAGTAAAATGACAAGTGCAACTGTCACTGATACAAAAAAGGGTGACCCGCTACAATAGTGATGTTCGGCAATCAATAGACTTAGACATTAAGTCATGCTTTATTTTATTAGGTATCAGCGTTTTTTTATTGTAAATATTTAATACATACCGTATTAAATAATACGATTTTAGAAATATGAACCTTACCAGCATATTAAAATTTCTCACTACAACATTATTACAAAAGCTGGGAAAAAAATGTGTAAAGAGATTCAGAGGAATTAACACTAGAAAGTCAGGAAAATACAAGTAATTTTATACGTTTTTATTCATTACGGTTGCTATTGATTCCGACTCCGATTCTGAATCGGTATATTCAGAATCGGAATCAGTTACATTTATAATGAATGAATCCACATATTCGACGATCGACGCTTTCTTTTTGGATGGAGACATCCCTCTGTAGAGGTGGACGGTTGGGGATCCATCTCAAACACCAACGTAACAAAACTCAACAAAAAAATAACAAGTTAACAAGTAAGAAATAAACAAGAAATTGCAGAGGACACTAAACACTTCTGTCACCGTCGGAATTCGGGAGCAGAATGAAAAACAAAATGGCGTCCATAGCGTGACAAGTGATGACCATAGTGCTTCCATTAACCGAAAACAAATAATATAACAGTATTTTATGTAATATTTAATTACCTACCGTGTATATCTTTTGTTTAATTACCGTAAATTACATATTTTTATTTATATAAAGGCAATTTGATATTGAATAAAAAAATGTAATCTCGACTAACTTTTAATTGTAAAAACTTGATTCTACCACATCACTATTTATTTTTGACTAAAAACCTGCAACACTGGAAATGTCATTTTACTGACTGGAATTATTAATCTTACTTTAGTGATTCCCCTCAACCTTCATCTCCCAGTCAAGTCACTGCCAATCAGATTGCTCACCAACTACTCGTAAACGGCAAACCAGCATGCCGCCCCAGCAAGGTTCCTAGGCCACAAAGATCCGATGGCACCTGTGACGATATTGGTAAACCGTTCAACCTTGCTGATATCGTCACAGTGATTAAGAACCTAAAGTGCGGCAAAGCCTCCGGAGTAGACGACATCTCGGTTGAACAACTAAAACACCTGGGACCAGTTGCCGTGTCGTGGTTGTTGCAACTATACAACATGTGTCTGGAATCAGCTTCAGTTCCTCGTCTCTGGAGGAAATCGAAGGTTATAGCCATCCCGAAGCCAGGTAAAGCAGCAGATGACCCCAAAAACTTCCGACCAATTTCTCTACTGTGTCACACGCATAAACTCTTTGAGAGACTGCTGCTGAATCGGCTGACGAGTGTTATTGACCCGAAGCTGATCCCAGAGCAAGCTGGTTTCAGACCCGTTAAGTCTTGCTGCAACCAGACCCTCAAACTCGTGCAACACATCGAGGATGGTTTCGAGATGAAGATGGTCACGGGTGCTGTATTCGTGGACCTTTCAGCTGCTTACGATACAGTAAACCTCAGGCGGCTATTGTGGAAAGTGGAAACCTTGATCCCTGATCAGAAATTTATCAAAGTACTCCGAGAACTTCTCCACAATCGTCGCTTTCAGGTCCATCTTCTCTCGGACAAAAGTCGTTGGAGATCACAAAAGAACGGCCTACCCCAAGGTAGTGTCCTGGCCCCGCTCCTCTTCAATATCTATACCAACGACCAACCGTCCAGCCCGAACACGTCCCGTTTTCTTTATGCGGATGACCTCGCACTCACCACGCAAGCTACCACGTTTGAGGAGGTTGAGGTCAACCTTTCAAATGCTCTTGGCAATTTAGCTAGCTATTACCTCGCTAACTCACTTAAGCCCAATCCGAGCAAAACACAATCGTGCCTATTTCATCTTCGCAATAGAGAGGCGGGTCGTAAACTGAACATTGTTTGGAATGGAGTGTTCATTGAGCATAGTGACTTCCCAAGGTATCTTGGTGTTACCTTGGACAGGTCACTCACATTTCGCAACAACTGTCGTAACATAAAGCGGAAAGTGCACGCACGCAACAATCTCCTGCAACGACTAATTGCTAGCAAGTGGGGTGCTTCGCCTAAAGTTATGCGGACTTCTGGGCTGGCGTTATCCTTTTCTGCAGGCGAATACGCATGTCCTGTATGGAGTCGTTCTGCCCACGCAAAGCTTGTGGATACAGCACTAAATGAAACGTGCCGGATTATCACTGGTTGCCTCAAACCGACCCCGGTACAAATGCTGTATCCACTGGCAGGAATGGCGCCACCAGAAGTTCGTAGAGCAGTAGCTAGCTCTAGCGAAAGAACTAAAATGGAAAGCGATACGCGTCACCCTCTGCACTACAACATCCCCGTTCGGCAAAGACTTAGGAGCCGTAATAGCTTTGCACAGCGTGTCCTCCCACTCAATGGCGAACGTTCACAGGCAAGAGTCCAGCTGTGGCGAGATAAGGCTTCTCTACCCACTCCATTTGTTGCCCCTTCCGAGGATCTCCCACCTGGACATGAGTTGCCTTGGCTGACCTGGAAGTCTCTAAATAGACTTCGGACTCAGGTTGGTCGAAGCAAGGAAAACCTGCTCAGGTGGAAATTTGCGGGTAACTCAAACCTTGAGTGTAAATGTGGTGCCGTTCCGCAAACTATGGCGCACTTAACATCATGCCCCGCCTGCCCTGTTACCTGTACACCTCAAGAACTAATGGACGCTACGGATAGTGCTAAACTCGTTGCTGAGTTCTGGGCCGACACGGTGTAGATTGTCATCGACACGCTAAGAAGAAGAAGGGTGTGGACACTCGATGAGCATTTTATTGGTACAAATCACATCGCTCGCTTCACGACACTAGACTAACTTCGGCTCAACAGATCGAGCGAATATTGGCTTCAACGACTTCACTCACTGGGTTCCAACTGTTCAGCCGATTAGAGCCAGTGCCTGAAGCATTGATTAAAAGTAACATGGCACATGACTCACCTGCATGCAGCCCCCGCGGATACTCTCACGACCTCATGATGTGCCAGATGGTGAAGATGCGCGGGCGCATCTCTCGGCGCCGTGTCACCGTGACCAAGTCGTCCGTCGTCACCCGCTCCCCATGACCACGCACCACCACATGATGAGCAACATAGGAAGTGCCGACCGGCAGGGTGGCACGATACTTGAGTTATTGTTTTGCTTTCAAGACCTGCGATAGGAAAAAATGCTATTGATCTGCATCATCATGCCAAAGAAGAAGCTTCATCTGATGTGAATGAAGAAACTAAAAAGAATAGTTATAACTTTTTACTTGTAATTCAATGGGATGAAACGAAAAACGTCATGATGAAAGGTCGCAAGTTATAGTATTTTAAAATTCTAACTAAGAATAGGAAATGGAGTCAAAAAAAGAAATTACAGTGCAATTTATCCACCTGATGCAATAAAGTAGTACCATTGGAACACAGTTTAGTTCAGATGGTAGAGATCGTCTAGTCTAAAGCTGAACGCCCCTCCACTAAACGTGAGAGGAAACTGAACGATCAATGACGAAGACCAATTTGAGTTTATTGTCTCTATAATCTACTTGGTTCTGACGCAGAATGTGCACTTGACGCAAAATGTGCATTGCGCAATGATTGCGTTATGAGAAGTGCAGGTGCACTTCTCATAACGGGCACTTCTCAAAATGTGCACATTTTTTAATTTTTGGTAAGGGATACGCGAAATGGTCTCCAAATAAAAATCTTTTGCTTTTTGATGAGAATTTTACATTTTATTATTTAAAAAAGGCAAAAGATTTTTATTTGGAGGCCCATCTACTTTGCATGTGGGCGTAGGCCCACATGCAAAGTAGATGGAACGGCCCTCCAATGTCTACACATTGGAGGGCCGTTCAGTTTTAGATTAGATGATCTTTACCATCTGAAGTAAACCGTGTTCCAATGTTTATTGCATCAGGCGGTTAAATTGCTCTGTAATTCCTTTTTTTGACTCCATTTTTATTGTTAGTTTGAATTTTATTTGAATCTATAACTTGCGACCTTTCAGCAAGACGATGATTCGTTTCATCGCATACTACCAACAACTTTTGTTAATGATTTAGTGCACTCAAAAGGCAATTAAATTATTTGAGTAAATGAGCCTTTATTCTAAAATCAAGACAAGTAGATTTATCCAATTTTCTGCTTTAAACTCTACCTGGAACTAGTTGTGGCGTCATAGTATCATAAGGCAAAGTGTAGACAGCGCCGTCATGAGTCAGTAACAACGCCAGTTTTTCTGCACAGGCTATTTGTTGAATCCTCAGGGTACCTAAATGAAGAGGTCCTGAACCGACTGATACGACTTCTTGAGCTGATTCTGTACACTAAAATGGACATTACAGTTGATTGAATATTTGGCAATGTTTTAACATGTCTCGCTTATACATACACTTCCGGACATCTGAATCGAGCCAAACTGCATTTTATTTTAATAATAAAGGTCTATAAACTTCCCCCCAAACTGAAAAATCTTCGCGCACTTTTTTGATGTCGCTGAATAAAGAACTGTATCAGTATTGCTTTTAAGTATAAAATCCGACGCAGACATCAACCGTTCATCCGCAAGGAACGGTCCTTACATAAAAATGCACGGTGGCTCGATTTAGGAGTTGAATACACTCCGTATTGAAGAGCCGGCGAACAAAACTGTCTAGTCTAATTACACAAAATTACATTTTACAAGGGGAGCAAAAAGGCGAATGCCATGCTTACAAATTGAGCCGTTTTGATCGAAATCACGAGCTTCTGACTCAACTGGGACAAAGAAACGGATTAAAAAGAATTCTTTGGACCCAAAGTGTAATTAGATCGTTTCTGGCTCGTCGCTGACTCCTCAAATAAATACCTCATACTTACAGTGACAAAACCTTTTAAAGGCGGTAATAAAGGCGCTCCAAGTCTGTCTAGATGACATAGTAACGCGATACCAGCTTTTCTTACGCCCATCAATCCATCGCCACTTGGAATATTCAAGTCCCTAAGGAAATAACCAAAATTATAAAATAATTATGACTAATTTAGAAAGAAAAATAATAACCTCACAACAAGTTTTACCTCTTGTCCCTGACGTAAATAGATGCTTTAAGCATTATAAATTAATGAAATTCTTACATACAATACATACATCAACTCATAAACTGCCAAAAACTGGTCAGGCAAAGTATTATTGGGAGAAGCAGCCTGCAGTCCGGATTTGTGCCCGTTTGATGGCAATAAGCTCGCACCCTATTACATGGGACTTAAACATAACGGCGAAACCAGGGTGTACTTACTAAACACCTCTGCCCAGCCCTTCTGAAAATACAGGCGTGATGTTATGTTATCATACTCACGCCTTTAATTCCCGAAGTAGTAAGCAGAAGTGTTCTCCTATTACAGGAGTCTGAACACCAATGTTTCGCGTCTTGTATAAGTGCCATGTAATACGTGGCGGGCCTATTGCCATTTTTCTGGCACAATTATGGCGGCGAAAAAGGGGAATTGTATTCTTTATCCGTCCCTTCACGGAATGAACTTAATTAACGTAATAAAATACACTTACTTGAGGAAAATTTCTGTAAGATTGGTCTCAGTAGTTGGTTCACTGTTGAGAATAGGATTTGGTGCCGTAACTTTCGCCATTCGTCTTAGAAACGGTCCTAATGGCGCAGTACATTCTTCTAGAATTATCCTGTAGTAAAAAAGAAACTGATGCAACTTCACAGACTTATTGTTATTGCAATTCACAATGAAGTGGCACGTCAGTTTAATGCAACTAGATCAGGTTCGAATTCAAATGATTTACGCTTTATCAAATGTAACAACTATATTTTACAATAACAACAATTTGGTTGCAATTATTTAAAGTTGTCAACTGGTTGCATACAAAGAGACACATCTCTAACATCAAACTACACGTTTTTAAAAATTATATGCTGGAAACCGGGTAGTAAAAATACTCTTCTATCACAACTAATTGCCAACAAAGAATAGAAAATCCTCTCTCGAAACTGGCTGCGAAACTCAGTTGCCGTGGTGGCCGAACAGTGTGATAATTATATTAGGTGGCATTATGGTAATTATTTTACTCCTTTTAGTATTTCTTTGAAGTCGGTTTTTACTTTTTTCTAAAGTTTATTTTTTATTAAATACGTTTTAGTGTCATAATTTTAACCCCCTCCTTCATAACCCTTCTTTTTGGCTTTGGCGTAGTCGGGCATAAAAAGTCCTTTCAAATGGTACCGTACACAATATAATGAAAACATTCCAAAGGGGGGGAGGGGGGGACACGCACCCCCTCCTCTTTTCCAGTAGTCAGTTCCCAACAACAAATTGAAACAAAGCAATTTTAGTAATTTGAGAATTTTGCTTTGATCCGATGAGGAGTTCCGTTCCATATCTCTGAAGTTCATGGTCTAATCATAACAAAATTTAAATGGGACCAATCGGGAATAACCCCTAATGGGACCAATACCCTTTCGAACAAAAAAAGAATTTTTCAAATCGGTTCATAAATGACAGAGATATGAGGTAACAAACATAAAAAAAAAAAATACAACTGAATTGAGAACCTCCTCCTTTTTGAAGTCGGTTAAAAACGGTTGTTAGTACACTTACCTATTATCCGGCTGGCGCTTCTGCCGTGGAGGTAAAGTGACTAGCACATCAGCAGCCTTCAGTAGTGCGGGTAATTCTGCTCTCCTTGCACACAACTCTACCCAAACACATAGAGATGTTCGCCAGTCACCCAGTGGGACATTACAGCCTACTTCTCTGTTGATGACAAAATATTAATTTAAATGATGTTTGTTTTGATTTATTTGATTTTTGTATCTCGTAAATTTATACCATTTAAAATTTTGAGTCTCATCCAAAAGTTTGCAGTAATATGTTTGATTTTAAAAAAATATTCAATTATAGATAGAAAAAAGAATTGGTTTATATATAAGTTACATACCCAATCACAACCTGATGTAGAAACTTAGCGGCGCTATCGACGACTTCAGCCCATATCTTCTGCGAGCGCGGCGCAGGAGTTGCACCTGTGCCGGCGAACAGACCCGCATCAGGCAACGCACGCACTGCATCAAGCGCATCGCGGAGTAATGCTGAACATACGTCCGCGTCTTCACCGCAACGCCATGCGCGACGGACGAGCGAAAGTGCCAAGCGGAGAGCAGCACGGGCGCCGACGCGAGCCAGACCTATAGCACTGTGAATGAAAGGTTGGCTTATATTAGCCAGGACTGGGTTAATGGAAAACTAGTTAAGACCTACTCCTCCTCCTCAATTCGTACTCCTCATTACTGAGGGACGTGATCCTCCCTTGAAATCATTTTTTCTCTGATGATGTTACGCCATCTCTGTCTATCCTTAGCCAAGTGAAGCGCATCGTGAAATTTCTTATCGAGAGAAGAGCTTATCTGGTCAGACCATGGCAAAGGGCTGTGACCTCTTGGTCGTTTACCGCCCACCTTGCCGGTAACCATCAGTTGTTCTAGGTTATTGCCATCTTATCGCGCTATATGACCGAAAAATTCCAAAACTCTGCGGAGACAAGTCGTAGAGAGTCTGGTCTTTACATTGAGCTCACCTAAACAGTTAAGACCTACACCTAAGCAAATACACACTGAAATGGTAGAAAAAATGTGAAAAATTTCTGATGTGATGTGTGTTCCTGTGAAAGCCTATAAAAATAATGAATATACTCCGATCCTATCCTCTTTATTTACATTCCTCAAATAAAAATAAACTTGGCCTGTCTTGTTGAATATAAAAGGTGTTTACAATATTAACATCCTGAAAGTGTTATTAATGAAACCAAATGAATAAAACATAAATTTTATTTCATTGACTAACTCATTAATAAATACATAAATATTTGCAACGGTTAAAGTGTAAGAATGCGTTCTGCATTAAATAATATAATTATTAATAAATTAATATTCATGCTATTGACAAAAAAAAAACACTACAGAAGGTGATTTATTATACTATTTAGACATAACAATCGAGCATCAAACAAGCAACAATTCATTACTGATTATCTAATTAAACCAAAGAGAATCCTAGTGTCTCAATACTAATTAAAGGTTTAAAAAACATAAGGAGTGGAAGGTAGTCTCCACTTACCACTAGACCTGTCTACTCTCTACATCAGTCTTTCTCAAAGTGGGCGATAACGCCCCCTTGTGGGCGCTGGAGGCCTAGAGGGGGGCGGTAAGGGACCCAGAAAAAATTAGGGGGCGTTGAAGTGGTTTAGGGGGGCGATGGCTGATTTTTAATTTCATCTACTTAATATTTTAAAATTCACTGAAATTAAAACCTACCTAAGTAATACACAACATCGATTATTTAGTTCATACTAGTTTTTGCCCGCAGCTTCGCTTGCGTGAAATTTTGAACTCGTTAAGTGACGATTTTCCATACAAACTTTCATCCCCTATTTAACTCCCTTAGGGGTTGAATTTCGAAAAATCCGTCCTTACTCCTTGTCTACATTATAAAGGGTACCTCTGTGCAAAATTTCAGTTTTCTAGGTCCAAGGGTTTGGGCTGGGCGTTGATGAGTCAGTCAATCAGTAAGTCAGGACTTTTCTTTTTATTTATATAGATTTCTGCCCTGTTACAATCAAACATAAACACTAAAAATATTTAACATAGCTTTCGTAGGATATCCCGTGAGCAATCAAGTTTTAACAAGTTTTTGTTGAATAACGCGATTTGTGCAATCCTGTATCAATCGGCTGGTTCATCGATACTTGTTCTTACTTGCTCAGTACGATTGATTCATTATAATGTTGCATTTTAATTGCTCTCACTGGTAAAAAGTCTCGTTTAGAATGTAAGTTTAAACTACGGAGCAGACTAATATAGCACACTATAATTAAATGAAAGTAATGAATGTCAATGTGGTTTTCAAGAAGTGGTAAAGTAAAAAAAAAAAGGGGGGCGCTGAAAAATAATTGATATTCAAAGTGGGCGGTAGATGAAATAAGTTTGAGAAACTCTGCTCTACATCTATGTTTGTTCACCTTTTTATTATTAACATTGCAAGGTTCTTGGTTGGAGTGTACATAACGGGGCACTCAGGAAAAAAAACCTAAAAATTTTAGCCAAAAAAAAATATTTTCACAAATTGTTGGTTTCGTGATTCTATCATATATAACACCTAAAACTAAGGCGAAAAGCATCTTGGTGATTTTTGTCTCCGACCAACCGTTTGTCGTAAAAACGATGTCGAAGGCGAAGGGATTGGTACAAAATGCAATATTCCTGTACTAGGAGAAATTAAGATGCAAGAGCGAGTGAAGCGAGCTCAGGACTTGGGGCACCCCGATTCGGAAATTCGGAAAAGTTAGATTAGAAAGGAATCCATCCCCTTATTATTTTTTTTCAATCCACCCAGACATAGGAACCCTGCTTCGCGGGGCTCCTACTCGACATGACCTCTTTTCTAATTTTTTTTTCATAGTGCCCCGTTTCGTCTCCACTGACCAGGTTCTTTTCATATTCATATTTTATTAAAACATCATTACCTTTCCGAGTCATCAGTGTGCTCTTCACTCTCTTCCTGGCTCTCGGTACTCCCATCACCTGGTTTGTTCAGAGTGCTGACCACATTGCTCAATGCTCTGTTGCTGACAGCATGCGGTGGCTTCTTATCTAGTCTTACTCTCTTAACTTCTTTGTTCTGACTTTGATCTCTGAAACCAGAATAATTTCAATTAGAACCTTTTGTCATTGTCATAAGTCACACAATGCATGAAGATAAATTTTACTAATATGTAGGAAAATTTCAAGATATAAGTGGTAGTAGATGGAATAAAATAGCAATACCTGATAACAGCTACAAGGTGTCTATTGCACAAAACGATGAGGCGACGGATTTGAGATATAAATGGACAGCTGATGGCTGTGTTGATTGCTCTCACACGCTGTTCCCAGATCAGGGACTCCATCAGACTTTGCAGACATTCTGCACCTGGATGAAGAGGTTTATTACCAACATGATACAAAGTAGTCTGGGAGAAATTGTCTAGTGCGATAAGACCTCCCATTGTACATATCTATTTTATAATGTTTCTTGTTTGGTTTGTGTACAATAAAGAGTATTGTATTATAGTTAACAAAGCAAATATTAGTGTGTGTAAAGCAAAAAATACCTGGGTCTTGTTTCCACTTGAGGTCATCAATAATCTGGTGTGATGGTGGTGGTGCAACCTGCTTTGATTGTATAGAGATTCTCAGCTCCTCCTCCGAAGACAGAGCACTACAGGGTGGGCAGGCACACCCTGAGTGTGGGCCACAGAGCCCATCACAACAGGTGCACGTCAATATCTATGTGGGTCACAAAAATAAATGTTTGTTTTTGTTGTGATCTTTTTTGTCTTTCATGTTAGTCACATATTTACAGCTATTATTAAACTTTAATATGTGTGACGTATCCGCCTTAATGTTAATATATTCAAGAGAATATAAACTTACCCTCAGACCACAGTAGTATTTTCCACTATCACCAAGTTTAGCAGTTATACCAGCACCATTTACGAGCCCATTTCCGGCATCGAAATATATTTCTCTATCTTGCAAGAGGCTGTTGAACAGAGTGCACAAAGCATCAGGGTTATGTAGCGCTTCCTGTAAATCAGGATTTAACCATTTTGCATCCAAATGCTGCTGTGGACGAAATATGAAATCGTCCTGATCGTCAGGGACAGACATTTTTGCAACCGGTGCCTTGAACTCGTTCATACACCCATTTTAAGTTTAAGCAAAAACTGTTTCATGAAATCTGAACAATTTTAATGAATCGTTCTTATATTTTCATTCTAAAATATCGAGAAATTAATTAATTAAAATAATATGTACATCGAAACAATAATCGACAAATCAATCGGCCCGAAGAAAACTGTCAAAAAAATTCGTTCCGTTTTTCTTGAATCAGCTGTGTGATTTCATTTACAATTAATAAAATGAAATATGGGCTTAGAAAAATAGTTTTTCTCTTTGCGATTGTTTGGCTATTGTCTAGTTTTAAGTTAAAGATAATCAAAGTTTAAAATAAAATATACTTTTTTATTATTTTGTCCGGAACAACTGTGGTATGTCTTTTGTTGTGATAAATGGAACGTAGCGTTCTTGGGCGTCTTTACGGATTCGTTCCGAAGTCGTCATATGTCTAATTAGAAATTCGTAAATTTCAAAGAAATGAAATATGTTGAAGTTTTGAACAGCTGTTTTTTATTTGAATCTTCTTTTAAAAAAGGTCAATAATTATTAATAAATTGTTATGAAATAGATTCTTTTATAAAAAAAAATGAAGAAAAATTTCAGTATTGGAATTGGAACGTATCTGTTACATTGATTGCACAGATTAAAAAATATCAAATATGATTCGCCGTCGTGTGTCGTGTTATTGTGCGTTTGTGATGTGAGATACCTACGCAATAATTTAGTTAATTAGAATTATATTTGCATATATATGGGTTCTGTGCTATTGTTCCAATGGATACAGATATTTTGATTGAGAATAAAGACTGCTTATACGGTAATTTCAGATTCCATTTCTCATACTAAGCTCCGGCTAATTTATAACAACAATGTGCTTGCTAATTTTCTTTGAATCATGTTATTGACCCCTCAAACGTATTTTGTGTTCTCACGTGTCCTTGACTACGCTTTCGGTTTTATTTTAATGCGCGTAATTAGTTTTAAACGAACAAAGATTTCTTAGAAATAATTTCTGCCTTGTATTATACCGCGTAGCCCAGTCAAGCAATGCACAAGTCTATCGTATTTTATCGCTACCGATAAGAACTGTCAATTAATTTAATGTTTTTAAAAAATAAATTTCATGTTGTCTTTTAGGTGAGGATTTTCTCGATCAGTTGTTGTCGAACGATTACAAATGGTCGTCATTATTAGATGCGACAGATGCATCACCGAGCGAGATCCTGGCTGATGCAGCACCTATCTTGGTGCCGCCTATATCACCAATACTGAGTATCAAGTCATCAACAAGCAGCAGTAATTCAGATTCTGGCAGTGAAGATGATTCTAAAAAGTGAGTTGAAAAGTTTCAGTCACTTTCACTTAAGAAACTCGACTTTACTTAATTTTCGGAGTAAAAGCACATGGGCTTTCACTTTTTATTTTAATTATCTTAATTTTTTATATGAATGAAACAAAACATCTTTTGGATAGCTAACCTGTCTTATATGGAGCAGTTTGATAAAAGCTACTACCTGGAAATGTGCTGCGATAAATCAAGTTGATTGTTTAATGCTTAAATATGTAATTCCTTTGTAGCAGTTCCAGTAGTATTTCTGCAAGACAATCATCTCAGTCACCTTTCGATTGGACATCAAATTTTAGTGAGGAACCTACTAGTAACCTGAACCTTGAAGATATTGAACTGTTTTTGCAAAAAACTGGTATGTTGCTCTAGTACAATCCTTGTATTTACATTCTCATTAAATCTTCTTATACATTGATCTTTCTAAAATATTGAACGTTAGTCATTCATGATTCCTATTGTGATGTCACCATTACATTTTAAAATTAATTAAATTTACTGTTCATTAACCGCTAATGTCCCATCGCCATAGATCAATGGCGGCATCTATTGTTTATCTATTGCGCAGCGGTTCCCAGACTTTTTTTCTCATAGACCACTTTCAAAATTTTGCTGGTTCCGGTGGACCCCCTGCAGCTACATTTCTACCATATTACACATATAAAATGTGAAGATTAGATCTTTTTGTCACGGCAATATAGACCCCCGTCGAGTCTCCCGTGGACTCCTGGGTGTCCACCTGGACCACTTTGGGAACATCTGATCTATTGTGTCTATGATTCCAGTTTTCAATTAGTTAATAATATCATTAAGTTATTTATAAAAAAATGCAGTTTTATTAGGGTTATAATTGATACGCACACATAAATATTATTTCCATGTTTTTACACAGCTCCCAATCCTGCTAACCCACCTGTACACAATGCACGAATATCTCCTGAAAGAAATGGTCCAGTTATGGCTATTGAAAATGGTGTTATTAAGGTACTAAGCATGTCGTTTTTATCAGAATTTTTCTTCTCCTATTGTGTCAGCACGAGCTATACGAGAATAGCTCATGCCGTGGTGAAAAGATTAGCCAGTCAGCAAGTTTGGTAGCGGGGCTGACTGTCCAGGGTGCGCCAGACATACTTATGTATCGTCACTCGTGGAGGCTCTTTTCATGCACCCCTCAGCTCTTATGCTCTTTTCATGCAGCAGAATTTAAAAGAAGATATTAATCAAAATAGAGAAAGAAAAATAATTTACCCTTTAATAATTGTAATAAAAGTGCCGGGTGGTGCCGGACGTAAAGAATAGCACCACCCCATCTCTTCCCATGGGTGTTGTAAAAGGCGACTAAGGGATTCACTAGAGGATGGGCAGCAGCTTTCTCGGAGTATTTTAACAACCATACTGCGATCGCCAACCCGCCTGCCAAGCATGGCGATTATGGCAAACCTCCCCAACATGGTATGCTTAGGGGAGGCCTATGTTCAGCAGTGGACGTCTTCCGGCTGAATGATGATGATGATGATGTTTTTAAAAATATAATTTATAGTTATTTGTGATGAATAAATGAAAGTAATACTTTAATTATAGTTACATTTAAATTAAAAGTTTCCTATTTGCAGGGCATTAAAATGGAGACTGAAGACTGTGATAGTGAGTTAAGCAAAACTTTTATGAAGATACACAAAGGTAAGTGTTTACAAAATTACTCTCATAAAAGCTAAATTGCATGGAGATAGATTCTCAAAATGAGACTTGTTCTGACTTCGTCTTTCTCGGTAATGAAAACAGACTTAACATGAGACTCAGTCAGACTTACTTGGTAAATCAGTCTTTATAATCATTGAGAGTATGTGGTTGTTGAGTATGTTGACTACCTATGAATAGGGCTGCCATACGTCCCGTATATACGGGACTGTCACCGTATTTAACCATCGCGTCCCGTATTGCTACACGTCCCGTAATTGTCCCGAATTTCAATAATTTCGACAAAATTCGGAAATGGCCCGATATGGGCGCCAGGGTGGCGAGGGGCGCGGGCGGGCCGCCGGCTATAAGTACTATTATTCGAATAAAAACTGATTTTGACTTTTTATTTGATTTGTTTGAAACGTCCCGTATTGGTCCCTGAAAGTTAGTGCTAGCCTACCTAAATCACCTGAATTAATCTTTATTTTCTTTGTATTCAATTTTATTGTAAATTGTGGATTCCATTGAAACTCTTATAGTGATTTTATGCTACAGAAAATACACATGCATTACATAACTGTTAATAATAGTGTAATATACCTATATTATCATTAGGTATATTCTTCACAATACACAATAATGTCACTGCATGTGAATATAAAAAACAACATGTTTGTGAATTGTTCATTAAATGAATGTTAACACGCGAGTTGACCTTGTACTTTTATTGCAGCTGCATAATAGTTTTATTTCTGTGCATCAAATTACTTTTACTACTATGTTACCATGTACCTACAAGTGTTTTATCAAGATAACATTTCGTTTGCCCATTCTTATTGATTTTTTTCATATTAACTAAATACATATTTTGTTTTAACTAGGTTACTATTAGGATATAGTATACATGGTTACTGGTTACGATCCCATGGCAGGGTTGCAGGACATGTTATCTTCTATCTAATAAACCAGTAATGCTTTATGCAAAAGAACGCCGAACCTATATAACATGGGAACAGGGCAGGAAGAAGCTTTATGCAAAAGCAACCATTTCCGAGATATTATTTTTAAAGTTTGCAGTTCAAAATAGTATTTTGAAAATGGTTCACTTTTGCATGAAGCATTACTGGGTTATTAGATAGTGCCTAACAAGTCCTGAAATATGACCCAATAACCAGTTATCCTGTACATTATTTAATCAAGCCTTAAAGTACAATTACTGTAACATTTACAAGGGTGTACTATACACCTCTGCAGAGGCGGACTACCCATAAGGCCGACTAGGCCCGGGCCTAGGGCGGCCAGATAAAAGTTGCGGCCCATCGCGGAAAAATAAATCTTAGCACAGTAATGGAGTTGAGATAGGGGCGGCTAGTACTTCATAACCAAGGGCGGATGGTACTACACGACCTAGGGCGGCCAAGCCTGCTAGTCCACCTCTGCACTTCTGTCCGACCTTTCGGGGAATACAGGCGTGATATTATGTATCAATTAGTAGCGATCATGTGTTCAACTCAGTAAAGAATGGGCAAACTATTTAAAAAAAATATGTTCAGTTGTTCTTACCCAATTTGTCTTTCAGGAAATGGTTACCAACAAAATGCTTATTTTAAAGTGGTAAATGAAAACACGAATAATGCGCCAAATGACAAACAAATAGTAGTAAATGGACAGATTCAGTTGATAGTGGAACAAAAGAAGGTGCCCAGTATACTTAAAAGGAATTCCAATGTAGTTACGAAACCGCCCAGCATCGTCATCCCGGCAGAGAGTACAAAGGGCGGGAAGATTGCCATATCGCCGCTGCCGCAAACTAAATTCAATGGTGCCAAGGATGTTCAAGTTCAGGTTGGTATTAATATATCTTAAATCGTATTAAGACGAGTAGTAATTTAAAATTTAGCTTAAGCAATGATGCGGTTTTTTTTTCGCTTATAGTTCACGTGATTATTTCTCCATGTCATGTATGTATTTCATGTTTAGTATAAATTATGCTAGCTATAATTTAGCTAGGTTAAGTCACAAGATAGCTGTCGGGGCCAAATTAAGTATGAAAACAGCCCTATGTAACAACAGACAAATATATTAATTCGATGAAGGCTCTATGAAATATGTAACAATGTAGGTGGTGCATAACAAAATTTCAAACCGACTGCAGCAAAGACCAAATGGAGGGGGTTTTTCACAGAAGTTTTATATTTATTTTTGGTCTCTTCCTCTCAATATTTGGTCTATGGCTGTATGAACTGTCTGGGGTGTGCTGAGTTTAGTGTTTAACCCCCTTATTACAAAACATGGTTTAAACCAAGACTAAGGTAAACCCAGCTTTAAAATATACCCATCACTTTCTTATGTCATATAACAAAAAGAGACGGGGCTATTATAAAACCTAGGTTTTTGTTAGACCATCTTTTGTAATAAGGGGCTTTAGAGTTTGGCGTACGGCCTAGGAGCTTGAGTGAGATTATGGATAACATTTTACGAATTTTTACTTACACCCGTCGGGGCCCTGTAGCCCGGGGGGCCCGTATCATTGATACGACTGATACGGCGGTGGCTACGTCCAACTCATACCATTGAAATTAATGATGATAACTTAAATTTAACTTCATTTTAAGGTTACCTCACCTAGAAGCAATGTAGTGATTAACCCTAAGCCGGTTGTACCCACCAATGGTACAACTCCACAGATAGTACAAAACCATGTGATACCTCCCAATTCAGTAGAAAATGAAAGCTCAATAGACCTCTCGAACTTCAGTGAAGCTGAGATCAGAGCTATCAAGAAGCAGCAGAGGATGATAAAAAATCGGTAAGGATATTGAAATGTAACTAACAATGGTGTATTGGGGACCCCAAACCACAAAATATTAATTTGACGACACGTTTGGTGCACTGGCTGAGCAATTGGATTTTGCGCTATGGGTCGCGGGTTCGATTCCCGCACGGAAAAAATATTTGTATGGCCTATAGATAGTTGATGAGGGTCTGGGCGTTTGTGCATGTGAAGATATGTGTCTGTAAACGCACCCACGATACCGGAGAAAGACAAGGGAGGAGCAATGATGTTTTATAAAAAAAGGATTGATTGTTAGTAATAACCCCTCCAGCATGCGTAGCATGACCACCGTAGACACGGGTTTTGTCAAGGGGAGAAAAGGCAAAATGACATATACAAGGTGTAACATAATTAAGTGTACAACCTCTTAAGGGGCCACTGTACTCATCATTATGAACAACTTTTACTATGAGAGGAAAATTGAAATCACGAAAAAAAAAACAGCTGTTCCCTACATTCATGTTCGCACAACTCGTCTTTTTTTTCGCGATTTCAGTCTTGGTCCCATAGTAAAAGTTGTTCATAATGATGAGTACAGTGACCCCTTAAGCGGTTATACTTTACTTATGTTACACCTTGTATACAATACACAATGGCAATATGACATTTCGTCTATTCTTCTATCGACAAAACCTTGTCTGCTGTGGTCATGACTGCAGTTGCGTTTCACTTTACAACAGAAGGAGGCATCTGTCATGAATTGTATAAAATATAATTGTATCTCTATTTAGTTTATCCCAATGGCTAGAATCCCTTCAGGTCTTGCCAGTAACTGCCCGGTTACGTAGAAACGATTCGCAAGGACCATCAACAAGCAGACGAAGAGAAAAAAAAAACAAAATAAAAAACTATTTGATTTATTTCGCTCCTTGACCTTTATCCGGTCATAGTTTTCCTCTTGAAACTGGTTTCATTATACTGTTACAAACCTAAAATAACAATAACAAATGAATCAACGTCCTGATCTTTGTTTAGCTGTTGCATTTTACTATGAAGCGTCGTGTGACTTTTATGACATTGACTTAGGGTTCAAAATGAAATGATTCATGTGTCTTCGAGAAATGCAAGAACCATACTGTCTTGACAATGGAATTTTATTTGCTTGTGAGAATCTTCTAACAAAGGAATGTGTTATTGTTTTACTGCAGCTGTGAGCAATTTTAAATAATTAAATAATGCTTTAATTTTATAGGGAATCGGCATGCCAATCCCGACAGAAAAAGAAAGAATATGTGTCAGCTTTAGAGCAGCAGCTATTTGAGGCGCAGCAAGAGATCGCCAGGTTACGACTAGAAAATAAACTGTTAAGGGATCACCTTGAAACTGGTGGGAGAAGTCGAAAGGTAAACTTGAGTTGTAATTATTTGTCCTGGTGACCCGGAGGTTACAGACCCGCTTGTTAAGCACCGGGTTTTGGGTTCAAATCCGGGCGTGTGACTTTTTCAATGTACTACTTTCTTAGATAATCTAAGACACCACTGACATACTGTGAAGGAAAACATCGTGAAGAAATCTGGACTCAGACCATTAAGGTTACAGCTCATTAGAACCACCCGGCACCCGACCCGCACCGCCTCATCGCTCGGCGTCCACTCGTTGTCAGCAGGTGGTCCACGGGTGGACGCCACGTTATCACTAGTAAACGTCGCGTGGTCAACCAGAGGACCTCGCGCGGTCACCGAGTGGACATCGCGTGGTCAACCAGTGGACCTCACGTAGTCAACGAGTGGAAATCGCGGGGCCCACGAATTTCCGAGTAGTCTGTCAGCAATTGGCACCAGGTCTACACGTGTTTTTGGTTTTGTCAAATTTTACCAAAATTTGACATATATTTTTGAACTTCTCGATAAGTCTTTCTTTATTAATTTTGAAAGCAAAAACCATACGTTCGACATGTTAGAAAGAAGAGCTGGAAATGACGGGTGGGTGGGGAGCGGCGCATCGCTGACGTATTGTCCTCGCGTGAACCACTCGCGGGGCGCGCGCGGTCTTCTCGATGGCAGCGCGCGGTTCACTCAAGGCAAGCATGCGAGCAGCGAGTTATCACCGAGTGGTTAACTCGTCGTCCGCGCGTGGACGGCGTACGACCGAGGCGATTCGGTGACGTTACGGAGTTGATGTAGTGAGCGCACATCCATACAAATTCATATAAAGAATACGAACCGCAAGAGGCGATGCGGGTCGGGTGCCGGGTGGGTCTAATGACCTGTAACCTTTAGGTTTGAAATCACCAACCCGCAGTGAGCAAGCGTAGTGATCAATGCTCATTCCTTCTCAGTATGAGAAAAGGCCTTTGCCCTGCATGGCTATTTCCCCAATCGTAGATATAACGATAATCTAAATATAACAGGAATGGCCATGATTCAGTACCTATCAGGAAAATCATTTGACCAATGTTCGTAACATAGAAATAATTGACAAATAGACCCCAATGAGAATAATGAGGCTAATAATATACTGCTCAAATATTTAAAATACAGGTGGATACCAATCTGACCTTGTACGAGTTTGCAGACCTATTTATTAATTACGTGTCGGTAAATACAGCTGGTTTATGTTTCCACAGATGCCGCGGCTCGACGCTTCGCTTCTCATACCTAAGAAGAACATTGCTGTTATTTTTGCTATGGTCTTCATGGTTTCACTCAATTGGAATGTTTTAGGGTAAGTAAAGTATTTTTGGGCGGTATTTATCACTGACTGTCTCTCTTTTTAGGCACAGGACCGTACCGGGAAATATATGTTGTAATACAGTTATGATAAAATAACTTGAGGATTTCTGATGCATTACCAACACTAGATACAAAGTTGGAAAGTCTTATGGATCCGTAATTTCACTTGCATCCATACCTTTTAAACCGGACTGAAAAACATCAAATAATGGTTCTAAAATAAAATTTACATTTTCTGAAGTCCAGAAATCTCGGATGACTACATGAAAAATTTCACCGAAAAGAGAAGTTTTTTGAAGTAGCTTAAAAGTATGGTTTTCCAATAATCGCTTATCATTATGAGTAATCGTTTATAAGGCATAGTTTCCTCGCTTGTCCTATTAATGACCTCAGTAGACTATTAAACTAGTAATGGTTGATTCCTATGATTAACCAAGCGTTATTGGTTGAAATTAAGACTCTTGTATCTTTGCCAATAATGAAGCAAAGACCCATGCCCAGGTTGACTATAAAAATGCTACCATTAAGGTATGCAAGACGATTCGTTTTTGGCCATATGAACCGGGCATACGTCTTCTGAAGCTGTACTAAACTATGTCATAGTTTAACGATTTTTCCTTTATTCCTGTTGTTTGTCCATGTTTAAATCTTACCTAATACTAATATTCCATTGGTATTTCATTGTAGGTGGAACGCAAAGCCTTTTGTCGGGCCCACCGCTCCACATAGAAACACGAGACATCTATTGTGGTCCGAGGAAGCAGCTGTAGATATCACGAATGGTGTGTATTGCTTTATATTAATATTCGATTTGTGTTTTTTTTTTTATAAATAACTAGCTATTTCCTCGCGGCTCCATCGGCTTATGAAGTTTTTTTTATGACAGAAACCTTCGCGTAAGTACCAACAACATCTGTACAAAATTTCAAGTCAATCCATCGACTATTTTTCGAGTTTTGCGGACACATACATACGGAACCTGAATATTTATACAAATAGATAATAATAATTTCTGTGTGGAGGCGCCGTTCAAGTAATTTAAATAAATAGTCTAGAAATTATAGCTAATAGTGCACCTTTAACACAAAGTTGTTTGAATGCCTTTTGCATCGTTAAATAAATGCTGTCAACTAAATTGCAACCTTATTTACTTGGTATACGGCGCTTATTATATCAGGCGCCTGCCATAGAGGTTTTATTTCTATTGAAACTTGCATATTTGACCTTTATAAAAGTCATTTTACAAAGGTCAAAGATGATGTTTGTTGAAAACTGTAGGTTGTTTGTTGTTTCTATGCAAAACTGGAATCAATAATAGATCAATAATAACTTTCGATCACTTCTAGTTTTACATGAAACATCACGCCTGTATTCCCCGAAGAGTGGGCAGAGGTACACTTCAATTCGCCGTTATGTTTAAGTCCCATATAATAGAGGACGAGCCTATTGCCATCAACTGAGCACAAATCCAGACTCCAGACTGCTAATGAGAAATTCCACACGGATGAACCCAATAACACTTTGCCCGACCTCAGCAGTCGCGCTTGCGACCGCTAAACCAATAAGGCAGTCTAGTTCTAGTTTTATTTAATAAAGAATCATGATAATTTCATATATAGCAAATAATATAGTGTTGCGGGCGCCTAGAACAAACTACGGCCTGCGTACTATTCTGTATGAAGGAGCACAGCTTTATAACAAATTGCCTCGAAATGTAAAAGATCAAAAGTCGAAAAGTCGATGATTACTTTCAAAAAATCTCTTATGAATCATATTTTAAAGGAATCAAAACTGTAAATTGTCTTCGGGTACTGTACCTATCTAACCTATTTTTGTTGTGTAGCCGCTGCGTCACCTTATGTAATTTAACTTAATTAGATATAAGTTTTTCTCATGTAAGTGAATATCATTCTTTTTGAGAAATAAAGTTCTTCAACCTTAAACCTTAATTTCAATTTACAGATGACATAAGTAACGGTACATACGTCACAGATTGTCAGAATATAACAATGAAAGCGACTGATTTCGTGAATATAAATCAGACTGAAAGTATACGGATAGCTGGCGAACTGAACCGTTGGATAGGGGGCGGCAAGACGTTAAACTGGACGTATGACGTGCCGAGGAAAAAACGACAAGCGTACCTGAGTGAAGAAAAGATTAACGGTAAACATTTTATATTATGTAGGTATTTTCAATATGCTTAGTCTACTCTTATGGCAGATTCCTATGATTTTGGTTAAAATTAAGACTAATATCTTAATCAATAATGAAGCAAAAACCCCATAGCTTTGTATATGCTCTTCCTTACGTTAGTAGCTTTTACCACAGCTAAAATAAGCTTACGAGTCCATTTATATGCTCAGTTTGGCAATTTTTCTATTACCATTGATAAGCTTTACGATTCGTTTTTGTCCATAGAAACCGGGCATAAATTTATTATTTTTAACTTACGCGTGTTTGCATATTTGCACTTTATATGTAATGGTCCATTCTAATAGTTTATTTATGAGCCTTACTCCAATCTCTTCACAAATTTAAAACAATATATTTTTAGTTTTTATTTTCTGTCTGCCCTTCGGCAAAGACTTTCTCCAACTTTTCCAATTTTCCCTCTCCCATGCTAGTCTAGTCCAGGTTTTCCCAGCCGCCTTCACTATTTCATCTTCCCATATTTTATGCGGTTTTCCTTTCTTTTTCCTCTCTAGGCTACCACAGTGTTACTAGTTTATTCCACTTCTCTAATTGTGTGGTGGCCCACCTCCATTATTTTAATACCACATCCTGTGTTTATTTCTATCTTTCTATACCATTCTAATATTATGCATCCATTATTAGTAACTGTTGAAACTAATAAATGGAGATGTTTCTAACAAATATTTTAAACATTCAATGTATTTCTATTTTTAGGTGGATTATTAGAAACCTACAGGTTATTCAACAAACTAAATTTAGACAGTAATCTAGAACCAGTAGATTTTCCTAGCGTAAAGAGTCATGCAAAAACAGTCAAAGATAAGTCCCGGCTAAGGCGACTGCGGAGGAATAAAGAAATAGACTTCCCAGACAATGCAGTTATAGACTATGAAACTTTATATCGGAAGCCTATAAGGAAGGCTGATTTCAATATGGATGACATGGGAGAATGGAATGCTTTGCTTCAAGCGTTACATCGGCGCGACGACACCTTCTATATAGTAGGTTTCGGAAAAGGAGAACATTTGTTGTTACCAGCCGTATCTCACAATGTTACCAGGCCTCCGAAAATGGCGTTGATTTTGCCGGCAAGAAGTGGTAATGGTAAGTTTAGTAGCAAATTTTCTGAGGTAGCCCAATGTCGTAACACTAATTAAATAAAACATACTCCTTGCAAGCGTAGCAAGACCACCATAGACAAGGGTTTGGTCGATAAAAGAATAGACAGGGTTATTGGAAAAACACTAGCAACCTCTTAAGGGGTCATTGTACTCATCATTATGAACAACTTATACTATGGGACCAAACCTAAAATCGCGAAAAAAAAACAGCTGTTTCTTACATTTATGTTCGCATAACTCGTCAAAATGTACGGAACAGCTGATTTATTTTTCGTGATTTCATATTTTGGTCCCATAGTTGTTCATAATGATGAGTACAATGACCCCTTAAGAGGTTGTTAGTGTTTTTCCAATAACTCTGGATAATAGATAGATATAGACATAATGATATATACACAAAGGCAATATGTCACTTTGTCTATTCTTCAGTCGACAAAACCCATGTCCACCGTGGTCATGCTACGCCTGCTGAAGTTGTTGCAACTCACAAACATACGACCTTTGTGAACACTATCCCCCTTATTACAAAAGATGGTTTAAACCAAGACTAAGGTAAACCCAGGTATAAAATATACCCATCACTTTCATAAGTCATATAACAAAAAGAGACGGGGCTACTCTAAAACCAGGGTTTTTCTTAGACTATCTTTTGTAATAAATAAGGAATAAGGTTCAAATTGAAATAAATCACTCGCTCTTGTTAAACGCAATCACTATAAAACTTTTAGATGTAATAGATGTAATAGCGCATACATAAATGACGCAATTGGCTTTATCACGGTTTTCTAATCAGTAATGTTAATTTCAGATTCTGTAATGAATGATCACGTAACACTTATGCAAATCGATTGTTCAGTCGTCAATACAACTCTAGTCAAGCTAAAATCCGATGCACTGCCCGAGAGTTTAAGAAAACAGTCTACCAACAACGCCACAGCTGAACATGACGATAAACGAGAAAACACAACTAGCTATCACAAAATAAATAAAGATAATATTGATACTAATCTATTGCAAAATTCTAGTAATAGTATAAATTATTCAAAAACACAGAATGTGCCACAAAAAGAAGTAGACGTCGGCAAAGACGATTTGTTTGCTCACTACTTATTTTCCAAACACGAAACCTCGAAACAAAGTCAGGTAAAAAGGTCGCGTAGTAAAAGTAATAAAAATTCAGAAAAAGATATTCCTAATAAAAGTTTAAGCGCGACGTGATGTAATGTTATTTAAAGTTGTAACTAGACTACTGTGTACGGGATTACATACATCCTACGTCCTGGGACATGATGTCTACAAATACGATGTCTCATCGTGAATTGTTCTTTTCTATTTTATATGAAAATTCTATTTAATTGTCGTCAAACGATGCTAAGCAAGTGCCGGGACGGTGAATAGGACTAGGTCGCACGTCTCGCCAAATTATTATTTTTCAATGTTTTATATTTTACGTTAAATATTAACATCTTTAAGACGGAATTTTATTCATTGTGCATACCAAATATTACATTGAAGTGTATCAACATTTATGTGTGTATTTTTTCACCTTTTAAAACGACACATTTTACGTATTTTATTTGTTTATATCGTGTTTCTAAAAATACAGTAAAATGCGTCGTTTTCAAAATAAAACAAATATCCCCAAATACAATGCAATATTTAGGTGTGCGCAATTAATAAAATGACTTATTAAAAATGCTCATATTTAACGAAAAATATAAAAAAAAAACTAAAAAGAAAACGTATTTCGCCGGCAGGACGAAAGCAATTACAATAAGCAATGTGTAAAAATATAATTACTTAGATAATAGTAATAGAATACTATTTTATACCAGAATCGATCCATATTATTTTCATTCTGTAATTGTTTGATTTAAAAGCACTTTTAATTTAGGCGCAGCCACTGCCTTATTTGTTAATTTCTGAAAAATATTGTACTCCAATAAGAGTTTATACCTATCCATTTACGTTTTCCATAAAATGTATAGATTAAGATTAATTTAATTATGTAACCGATCTCAATCTATCGACCTTTATGGGTGTGAAATTATTGTTTTGATAGTTAAAAGCTTAGAAAATAACGCATGGAATGGAGGTACTCGCACGTGAAGTGAAACAAGTAAAACCAAGACATAAAGGGCCCCAACCGTAGGGCCGGATTTAGGGGAGGGCAGCAAGGGCTTCAGTCCCGGGGCCTCCACAATGTGAGTTTTGAATTTTTTTGATAAGAAAAAAATAACATCATTCTGAAAAAGAGAAAAAAGTTCAGAATTTCAGATACATGAAAATCAGAGATGATACTTTAAAAAAAAAACAATTGTCCTTCATTTCATTGCCCCACGGCCCGCACTATGAAGTTAAAATTATCATAGTTTATCCTTCTTAGTACGAGGAATGGCGCTATTCATCCTGTATAGCGCTATTCATCTCATGCAACGGAACAATGATAGAACTATGATAGTTTACACTTCATAGTACGGGTCCAGGGCGTCCAAACCTTTGAATCCGGCGCTGATTAGCTGGGCGGCTGGCCTGTGTTCGAGATCAAGTGTTTTTTGTTACTCTTTGTGCAAACAGTTCTCTCTCACACATGCCGCTTACGCACGCATGAATTGTTTCGCTGTAAATTTTTTCTTTGTATTTAACTATCATTCTTTGCGTTATTTTAAGGTATCTAAAAATATGTTACAGTTTTATTGTTAATAGTCATAGAAATGCATAGAGTATAGTTTTTGACAAGCCTACTTAAATATAAGCCAAATGTAATATAACTGCGTTGGCTGTGTGTAATATTATAACAGTAAAGTTAGCTATTGTATGCAATATTCCATTTACTGATCTATCTTTTATCGAATACTTACATATAATTTTGCAAAGCTAGTCTTATAGTTTTGGCCTCAAAGTTGCTCTCATGGCCTTTGGTTGGCATGGAGTTTATATGATTATTATTATATAAATATATAGGTTTTATTTATCTGTAATGGGCCCCACACGTTACGATTTCTATGAGCAAGCTCAGACTTGCATAAGCCTGCGTGACGCCGTAGTGCCTAGATATTTGCGCAATTCTTCCCAAACGTAACTGAGGGCCTACTCCGAAAATAGAATTACGAAGTTTCGGCTGAGAGATCGTACGTTTTCCAACCACGAAAGTGTTTCGGATCCGACAATCGATTAGATGATTACGATTTGACATTTTGTCTTTCGTTCACCCTACTCCCAAATGTTAATTGACATCTAGTAGTTCGTTGTTTGACAATACTTTGATCGTATATTTATATGTTCGATGTTCGTTGTTGTTTCGTTTCGTGCCGAAACTTTGATGTTCGGTTTTCGGAGTAGGTCGCCTACTTATTTGTATTCAAACCTAAAGATGTGCAAATAAATAGTTACGTGTGGGATCTCATAACTTCCGCTTTAAGTCCAGCGCCATGGTATTATATTACTATCCTTTCGCGTCGAGTTGGCACTGGCCTCTTTTCAGAACGAGGATTTAGGCCTTTGCCCTCCAGGCTGGCCTGGCGTACGTTGGCGGACTACTCTTTGGAAATGTTTTGTTTGTTTATAAATTATATAGAAATTGTTATTTAATTATTTTGCTTACCAACGGTCAAGGGTCAACGCGCCTTTTTGTGGAGTATTTTCGCTTTTACCAAACAAACTGGTAATATTTCAGTTTTCTTTAAATATTTAATGTGATGACTTCTTCCTCAGGTCTTAATGTCAAACATAACACAGAATCTGCACAGAAATAAGTGATGAAAGAAAAAATAAATTAAGGTTTAATTTTGTGTTACTTGCCCACTAATAATTAATTCCTCAATCTAGTGGTTTATTATTTTGTTTTTTTTTTCACTTTTCAATTAACTTTGTTTGAAAAATGGTTAAACGCCGCTTCATTAAAAAGGTTTTCAATTTAAGTTTTCTCTTGTTATTCCTGCTCCTTTTTACTCGTGGCCGTTGTGAAGAGCCGACAAGATATTAATTTCAATTGTTTATTGTATTATTTAACGTATGTTAAGAGTTGTCATATTTATTTATTTATTGAATATCACAAAATAACTTATATTATTTTTATCATTTGTTGTTTTTAATACTTATGTAAATGTTTATTTCACGGGATTTAATTTATTCACATACTTTAAGTTTTCAATAAAATTATGCACATGTTTTTATAAAAATCTGACTGTAATGAGTATTGTTTTTTTTATTCCGTGAATCGAATATTCAAGTTATAATAAATTATATACATTTTTTATAAACTTTTTCATTCATTTCACCAATATAATATTTTTTTGATAATAAATGATATCTTTGCCAAGAAGGCCTATTGAAAAGGCGTACTGCCAGTACTGCTCCTGCGCCAACTCCTTTGTACGATGATAACTAGGCAGAACTGTAAACAGTTGATAAGAAAGTTGGCGAAGAGTTTACAGTGAGCATTGCTGTATAAAAAATTAAGATTTACATAATATGTGGAGTGATCATCATTGACACCCTTGTTCGTACATCAACACAGTACTAGTCTAGTACTGTAATAGAGGTCAGTGTCCAACCCATAGAGTGCAGTACCTAATATATTCCAACCACTACTGGTAATTAGCCTCCCTCCTCCCGTTAGTGCCATGCTTCCCTGGTTTTTGCTAATCGTATCCAAGTCTTACCTGCGATCTTTTGCGGGTCTGCATTGGCAGCTGATGTACCTAACCTAACCTATTGAGGTACTTCCGTTTGTCGACTCTCGGTACCTAACCATTCAGTTAGGACTGCTCCACTTGCCATCGTTGTGTCTTTCTACGAGACCATCGCAATTTCAGAGCCATTATTGTAACATAGGCAGTTTTACTTCTAACTGTTTAAAATAGAAAATATACACAACGAGTGAATGAGTTTGTTCAGTTTCCGAACGCAACCATAATCTTTTAGATTTTTTTGACAGTTTTGTTTGGATTGACATTTGACATTTCTATCAGCTGTCTTCGCTTACTGAGATTATAACCTCAAATACCATTAAAATAAAATAAACTCAATTTATAATAACAATAACCAATGCAATATAATATCTAAAATATGAGTGAATTAAACATTGCTAACTGCTGAAATATTTGGTTATCAACAAACTATTACTTTGTCAGCGTCAGCAAAATGAACTGTATAAGATTGTTGCGGCTAGCTGAACGGCAACAAATTAAAGTGTTGCAGATAACTTCAGCTAGATATGTCTCAAATCATCCTATTCGATTTATGGAGACCCAGAACATGTGGAGAGAAAAAGACGGTGTATCCAAACGATGGCAGTTGATATACAAAGCACCCATGGACAAAGCTCTCAATTTCGCTTCCACATACTTGACGGTGTCGACGGGTATAGTTGGGTCCAGTTTAATTTACTATTCTGCTGTTGTTTTTGATAAAGCAGACTTATATAGTCCTGTAGTAATTGGTGATGATGTGGTGATTGCAAACAACCCTTTCGAATGCTTTGTTTATCTTGGAGCATTTATTGCATTACATGTTGCTATAAAAATATTAATATCTAAATATGTTATCAGGCTGTACCAAGACGGCGATGAATATTTAGCAATATTTAGAGGCCATCTCTTCAATTCAGTAACGCAACATAAATTCCATTTGAGGGAGTTTAAAAAGTTGAGTCCTACTTTTGTGGTATCATGGGGTGATGCCAGGTTTGATCTGGGTAACAAACATGGTATAATATTGGAGAACTATTTTAAGACTCCTGAACATTTTAACTATTTGTTGAACAAAAAGGGCACTGATAAACCTGAAGATGATTATTGAGTAATGTAATACCTAGTCCTGTATATTTTAGAAGTACATAGTTATTAATGTAAAATAAAGTATTGTTTTTTAAATAAATATATGGTTTTATTTGATAACTACTGATAAATGATTTTTATTTCTGTAAATAAATCTGTTAAACATTTTCACTAGTCAATTGTAGTGTTTGTTTTAATGGTGCTCCCACACTGCTGTTAAAAATGTTTACAAACATTTTCTAACACTAACAAATGTTAGGAAAAGATAAAAATATTAGATAATAATTAATCTAATTTGTCTAATATAGATTATTAGATAATGTTTCAATAGATTTTTGCAGATATTTTTTTATTTATGTTTGTTTAGAAAATGTTAAGTAATGTTTGTAAACATTTTTAACACCAGTGTGGGAGCACCTTAAGAATAGATTGCGCCGTCATTCCCTGTCTTATTAGCTCTGAGAAGAAAAGCTGAAAATGTTAAGCTTTCCACATTGGATATTCACAAAATGCATCTGCAATCTCTATGGCAAATAATTATGGAACTTTACCATACCCAGGATTGTAAATAAAACATGACAATATAATGATACTGTAACTTTTAATATATCTACTAATTACACTAATCTACATCTTAATAAAGTTAAAATCCGCCGCCAAATGCATTATTCCATTTATATCTTGAATCTTTCTTTAATGTTTCAGAGTTCATTTTCTTTTCATCATTTTCAAATTTCGCTAGAGCTTCTATTTGTTCCTGCTTTGGCTCCAACTTCTTGGTGACCAAACATTGGCCATTTTCTTTGAGAACAGTGTAGTTGATATCATCCTTGGTTGGCTCTCCGTATGGGAATACAATTGGTGTAATCTTTACTAAATGCTTTACTTTCCAAAGCTTTGAGTTAATTTCAGGTATGTTTTTCACTACTGCTACACTGTTTTCACACTGAAAATAAATTTGAATGAAGAGTTAATTAGGGTGTTTATAAACTATGGGGCTAATAAATTGTAAGAAAGTTTGAAATTATAATCATGGATAATAACAACACAAAACACAACTTGTTAATAACTTATATGCAATCTTATGAACAGCCTCTTAGATATTTCTATAATATACCTATATTAAAAAAAGGGTTTACATAAACAGTTGTTATTCAAAGAAAAATATTCCACTTACTTCTTCTAAGATGTTAAGTTCTCGTAGAATATCTTTTAGCCAGTATGGCTGGTGTTTGGATTTTTTTATTCTTTCTACTCTAAATAACTTAGATGGTGTGTATTCAGGATCCTTGTGGTCAGGATGTCTGTAAAGGTTTTACATGGATATGTAAGAAATGAAATAATTAAATTAATGGGGATTTATTTGTTTTGGGGTTTGGTTTTCCTCATACCTCGGGTAGTATACTATGCCCCCTGGATAGCGAATTCCACCTGGTGCTTTATAGCCTTTTGATCGAGCAGTCGAAATCAAAGGGCTAAACACTTTCAGAAGCTGCTGATTCATTTTAATTTCGAATTATAAATTAGATTCTAAAAGATAACCTCATTCAGTATTGAATGAAGTTTGTCAATTTGTTGCCATTCTCAATATCTCGCAGACAGGTGAGGATTTTTATAACTTGGCAATATTCTGTTGCGTTTCGTTTAATATCGTGATGATACAAATCACATTAAACAGAATCACAGTAAACAGAATTAAGCCTATAGGTGTTTATTGTAACAGAATAAAATTACTCCAAATGTTTAAAATTGGGTCTCTATATTACATACAAGTATTAAATACTAGTCAACTTTATGAAATAAACGTTTTATTTCCTCCAACGAAACGTTTGCGTTCATGATTCCTGTCACTGTCAAAAAACTTCAAACAAATCGTCGAGTTCGAGTCGAGTATTTTCAAAAGTTTGTTGTGTAGTTTACGTGGGATTTCTATTTAATTTTTAGTATAATTTGATAAGATAATTTAATCTAATAGCTTTTGTATAGTGTTTATTTAATGTTTCATTAGTGATACGTGACAAAAAAAGCGAAGGCCTTAATGAAGAAGGTTCGGTTTGAAAGTCCTGTTAAAAGTTTCAAATCCATCAACATGAATGAGCGTGAGTGCCATTCACCTCGTCCGCTTATTGAGAGGCAAATACATGCAAACGTACCTGACATAGTATTTAATCAACCAAAGGTCTTGCCGTATAGTAATGATCCTCTCCAGTTGTTTGAGTGCAGCAATAGTTCTCCATATCCAATACTGAATAAAACGACTTTGCCTGGCTATCAAAAGGGGCCTGACTGGTCGCCATCTAATGACTTGGAACTAAGTATGCTAGATGCTTCATATCACGAGCCTCAAAGACCGTGTTTTAGGTCTATTCTTAAGCCTACAGAAATTAATGATAATATTGTTAAAGTGGATATAATAAAAAACGTTCCTCAAAATAACCCCCAAACTTTGACTTCCACTGAAAATAGAACAGTGAAACCTCCAAATGTTCTTATCAAAGATAATGATTTTTTTATAAAGAGGGATAACTTGGACAAATTCCATTTGGATATGAATCCTATTCAAAAGCAATTCAACAGGATAAGTTTAGACAAAGAAAATGATCCATTCGCAAAGAAATCAGAAATGATGCAAATGGCAGCAATAAATATGTATGAAAAAATAAAATATCTTCCACCAAAGCCTACTGATACAGATAATAATAGTGACTGTAGGTGTCACCATTGCATTAAAAATATTAGTACAACAAATATACATTATATGAATAAGGAACAGACAGCCCAGCCACACATCCAGCCCAACTGTGGTCATAACTTTGTAGCCCAAAATGCTATCAGACATAATCACTGTCCATGTAGACTGCCTCCACAACCCAGCAGATGTTCCTGCTGCAACCATGCACCACCTGCTGCACAATACCAGGTCAACACATGTGATCAGGCAACTAGTCCAAAAATGAATGCAGTCGACAAAAAGACATGGGCTATAGAAAAATATGAACAGAGCAAGAAGTCAGACTCCATGGAGGTTGAAAAACAGAACAATGTTACCAAAGATAAGAGAGAACCAACAGTGTCTGATCTCTTCAAGATTATAAAGTTACAGAATGAACAATTGCAAATGCTTCAAGAGAAAGTAGACAAGTTCATCTCTTCTAGTCAACAAACACAAAATGTGCCGGTACAGAATTGCATGTCTGAACATGTTTCTATTGAGACTGTTGGCAATGAACAGCATAAAATATCTATTGGTGTCATGACAAGCTTTGAATTGGTGAGAACTTCAACAGTAATAAATAAAGAAATTTTGACAACAAACGATAATGCTCAAATACAATGCAACAGGTCCCAAATAAGTATTAAAGAGGTTCTGTCTAAAGCACAATCTCCAAATTTAAACTTTTTGGATGGTATTGAACCTGTGGGTGACACTATGCGTGCTGAATTTGCAGCAGAGGGAAATAATTTGGAGAATACAGCAAATCCGCATGTTGGTACGAATGAGGAGAAAACTATGAATGAATTGAGCTTGTATAATGTTCAAGTTGATAACGCCACTACTCCACTCATGTCACCTGAGCAGAGTTTGTATTTGGATGTTAGAGATTATAGCGAGTAAGTTTGTTATAAGTTATACATTAAAATATTAATTACATGTAGTTATGGGTAGGCAGAAGCCTGACAGGCTGACCACCGGTCTAACCTTTGGATACCGGCATCACCCAGTAACTGGATTGCAAAGGCCTAATGGCAGTTGCTCCATGTAAAATAGCCCAGCCTTTTCCCAACCATGTTGGAGTCAATTTCCAGTCTAACCAGATGTGGCTGAATACCAGTATTTTACACAGAGCGACTGCCATCAGACCTCCGCAGCCCATCTACATGGCTACTAATGCCAATATCTTCAGGTAAGACCAGATGTCAGACTTAAGGGTTTCTGACTACCCGTAACAACTGTCAAAGGTATTCATATGACACCTGAGACTGATGGTTTAATATTCAATTTCATTTTCAGTTCCGAAGCAGGAAGTGATGACCAATCCAATGTTGGCTGGACATATTATAACAAAGTTATGGTAATAATAAACAAATTATCCCTTTAACTTTATAAATTCAAGTTACACCTGAGTTCAAATATTGTTTTATTTATAATTTGCAGACTCATGTGAATGGCATGTTGCAAGATTCAGATATGCCATCGTCAGCCAGTGCCCTGTACAGAAATACAAGACAACAGATGCAGACTGTACAAATGCAGATTGACAAGACTAATGTCAGTGTTACTAAAAGGTAAATGGATTTATTCTTTCTTCTGTTCTACATAGTTGCCTTATTGAAAATTCAGGTGCAGTATGACACATATTGCTTTAGACATTTTAGTTTGGGTGCAATCTGAGGAGTGTAATGACGTTTTTCTGTTAACAAATTCCTACACAATATTCTGTGCCTACAAAAGTACATTTCCAACACTTCATTTCGCGTTTCCAGAGTAAAATTCGGCGACGATCCCCTCGGGCTACACCAACCGCACATCTACGCGTCTACTGACACCAGTTTGAAGATGAATCAGCTGGCAGCCAAGTACCTGAATATGCCTCTAGTAGCGGCACCACAGCGGCCAACACTTAGGCCTGCTACTGGGCCTATCGACATGTCATTTGCGACCAGAAATTATATGGAAAGACATAAGTTGTTACAAGGTATGCAATGTTGTGTATTATAATTTTTTGCTTGTTTTCATACTTTATGGATAAGGGATATTCGCCGTATGGTTCACGGCTGGAACCTTTTCACGCGTCAGTGTCGTATAAGGCAACTAAATTAATGAACCATTACGAAGGGTGGCTGCTTACTCCTGTGGACTAATAACAAAATATCGCAATGCGCATACCAAGCATGGCGATTATGGCAATGTGCGAAATCGTCAGTGAAGTTCTAACGGTGCGGAAGTCTAAAATGGCTACTTTACAAGAGAGTGAAAAAACTGTTTAAAACGAGTGTAACCTACGCTGAACGCAATATTGTTTTTAATTATCAGTAGAAATAAACTCTTTGATGATTCAATAAACGTTTGAAAATCCTAATACTTAATCTTTTTCATTTCAAGTACTTAATACTTATATTGTGGCTTTCGCAGTGTTGTCTGTTTTTGTCACAAAATGACTTACGCACTGTTAGATCTTCACTGACGATATGTCTATTCATTGTAGCGATCATTGAGAGGCCTATCAAAATGCATTATTAATAGAATCAACACAATGGCTCTTTACTCTTTATTGAATATTCTAGAGATATTCACAAAAAGCTGTTTGCTGCAGTTTAGCTAAATCATTGTGAATGTTTTCAGGTATACCACCACCGCCGTCTAAGTCGCCATCGCCAGGTGAGATGCCTAGATTTTTGGACATAACTGCTTTAAAACAGCAGCCCAAGTTTTTATAAGTTTAATTAATTGTAGTGTTTATTTTAATATAAATGTAAAGTTATAGTTCTTAGAAGTAGCTTTTTATTATTACTTTAGTATTTTATGTTTATTAGTTTGGACTTGATTTATAGATGACTTACTTAGCTTTAATGTTAGGTGTAGTTTATGTACATATTTTTAAAATAAAACACTAGTTTCTGAACAGACATTTATTTTAAACCTCAGAGAAAATAACAGAGTAAAACCCTACATTATATAAGTAGGTATATTTGTTATTGGAACAGTTGTTTGTCAATTATATTACACTTATATTTGTTCAGTATCTCGGGTTTATTATGAAGTATTATAGTAATATACAATAATTTTGTCTACATATTTAATATAAACAATAAATTCAATTTCATGTAAATGTGCTATTTTAATTTTGTTTCATACAATATCACATTTTGTCGAAACAAGTGATTTAGGAAAATTAAGCCGCATGTACATTAGTAAAAAATGCGTTGATTGACTAATACTGGGACTAGAATTATGTGCATTTAAAAGTATATACCTATAACACGCATTTTCATAACTAAATGCATCAAATATGCATTTTTCATTGATATTCATGCGGCTTTCAATACTCTTTTTAAAATATGTATACAATACATAGATATTTAATAAACTTGTGAACTACTATAACATCATTATAATTTTTCTTTTGGAGGTATTCAAATATCTCTTCACAGGCAATTGTACTTCCATAACTTTACATACGCATAAAAATATTTATGATACACGAATTCTGCCTACATACATTTATAATATTTTCTATGCTCAATATTCTCCGTTACTATTTCCTAAGTCACGAAACGGAATTATAAATAGCGTAGTCGTGAATTGAGGTACATTATAAAAAAAACAATCATAATATATTTACACCCATCGTTCTACATACATTATTGGGACAAACCTATTACAATTATAAAGAAAAAGTTAAAATAAAATCCACTATCGATTAGATCTCTACATATCTTCTATTTGACTAAATCGAAAAGCTTATTTTCTAATAGACTTGTCTGTTTTACAATATTTTTCATTTTCAATTGGACAAAACTTTATGACTACATATAATACAGTATACACACATAATTTAAGATCTCATGTGATGTCATTCATAATTAATTCTTAGTTTTAAACTTATCACTATCAGTTTGGTTCTTTTCTTTGGTTAATAATATACATTTTCGCACGACATCGAAACATTCACCACACTACTAAAATTTCTGTAATACAAGTATGTAGGTAACGTTAATTAATACATTTGAAATGTTAACACTACAGTTACTTTCCTATGTACATTGAAGAATAATTTGTATTAACACTTAAATAAGATTTCAATTCTCTTGCATCGCAAAATATTACAGTTTTACACTATTAAGTCTAGAAAGATAACCAAATAATTGGATGGCACTTCTTTTCTGGTGTCAAATAGACTTTCGAGAGATAATATTATAATAATTTCTTCATAATTCGTTTAATCCTAAAGAGAACTATTTTACATCACTTTTTTGTCTTACATGTTGCACAAGTCAAGTGACTAGAATATTACATTTAACATGAGATTCAGTATTTAATTACATTTAATTAATTTGAATTACATAGATATCTGTAGTTACACTGTACATTGTATATTTTTTGTAAAAATTGTTGCTAGGTCATAAAATTTCTTATCCCATAAAGTATTTTAACATTGAACGACCATCTACATCATAACTGTTAGTTTTAATATAATTTTGTTTAAAGTATGTTTCCCTTATATTGAGCATATATTTTGTGCAGAGCAATTAAGTTAGTTGGTATAGATATTTTAATTCTTATTTCAATAGCAGGGAAGAGAAATATAAATCTATTGTTATAACATATTCTTTCTGATAAATCTCCAATATTGCAACAATGATAGAATATTACAGTTGTCAACGTAAAATAGCTTCATACTAATTTGTTCACACGTTCTACGAAATATAGTTTTGTTTGCTACACATCACCCATATTTGTTATATCACATCTTTGCCATTCAAAAGTATCTCTCTAATATCTACTCGTACTATGTCTACATGTAACGTGTCTACTTGATTGAAAATAATTTTCATTAAAGATATATATTTTTTATCTAGATATTTTCAGTTGAGTGTACACGATATACACTTTTCACGAAGTTCTCTACAGTGTTTCTCATGTTGGGGCTACATTGGCGGGATTCTACGAATGTGCGCGTTGGCGCGACCGCACACTGAGAGTGTTCGTGTGAGTGTAGCCTTTTGGTAAGATTATCGATGATAATACACACATCAAAAGTGTCTAGGGATCAACATATATTTTTGCAATAACTTTTCTCCTGATTGATATTAATTAAAATTTTCTTTAAGGATTCATCAAATAAAGTGTTTTCGTTTGTCACAGTAACGATAAACCAAGTCACCTTTGCATTAATAAAGAAATTTGCCATTTTCCTAATAAAGGGATTTTTGACATTTGAACCACTAACACAAAAGTTCGAAAAAAAGACTGAAATAACAGTTTTCTTTAAAATTTTATTGGGTAACTTAAACAATTAATAATCCGTGTTTCTACCGCGAACACTAACAACACAAGAACATCGGTTTGGCATACTCAAAATGAGTTCATCCAAATCACGCTGTGGAATGGCCGCCCATGTTCGTTGCAACAACAAAAAAAGGTCTTCTTGCGACTGGATACCCTCCATATTCGGCAGAGCTCTTCTCTGTAGCATATCCCATGCATGCTCAATCGGGTTCAAGTCTGGCGACTGAGCAGGCCAGGGCAGGACATTGATGTTAGCTGCGGCGAGAGTCTGTCTTACAACTCTTGCGGTGTGCGGTCGTGCATTATCATGCATTAACTGAAATAAGGGACCGATTTGCGCTTGTAGAGGAACGATGACGTCTGATACAATCGTCTCAGCATAAATTTGAGCGTTGAGGTTGCCTCTGATCCAAATCAACTCAGTTCTTCCGCCGATCCAAATACCCGCCCATACCATGATGGTTCCACCACTATAAGGATGGACTTCCTGGCAGGATTTTAATCGCTGTTGGCGTCCAGGGGTTCTCCAGTGTCGTATACGTCTTGTATCCGGTCTCATACCAAAACGAGACTCATCAGAAAAGCACACGAAACGCCATTGTTCTTCTGCCCAATTTCTGTGTCCAAGAGCCCATTGATATCGAATCCTACGATTGTGCATTGCTATAGGTGGTACCCGTAGCGGTCTTCGGGAATGAAGGTTCACTTCATGCAAGCGGTTTCTGACTGTTTGGTCGCTAATTAAGTTCCCTGAAGAGTGATGAAGCCTCACGGCTAACATCATGGCGGTTATTGTTGGAGCTCTTCGAGTTAAGATTTGAATGTATCGGTCTTGTCTCCGTGTGGTGCAGCGATACCGTCCTCCATGGCGCTCAGCCACGGTACCAGTGCTTCGGTAACGTGTCCAAAGTCGACTGATAACACTCTGACTTGTATTCAGAGCTAAAGCCACAGTACGTTGCCGGGAACCAGCTTCTATCATTCCCACGGCTCTGAGCATTTCTTCCCTGCTTAAATGACGTCGCCGCTCCATAATAACGTTGGTTTTAATCAGTAGTAGGGAAACAGTAGCACTAATAATGTCTTCAATGCGTTGTATGTTTTTATAGGGAAAATATTGACAGCTGATTTTCATCTTTTACTCGAATTTGATTCACAGTTCCTGATTCAAATTATGAAATGCACCAAAAAGGATCCATATAAATTTATGAAATCATAAATTTATTACAAAGCCACATCTCAATCTCAAGAAATCCGCATAAAAATGCTTGATCCCTAGACACTTTTGATGTGTGTATTTGCAATTCCAAAAGTTATTTCGTGTACAGACAACTTTTCAACACACAATACCTTAGGTACGGTTGTATATCTAGTTACTCATATTTTTAAATTGTGCACCTGGTTCCGTATTCGATAACAAGCTAAGAAGTTTGGTTGTCTACGTATCACTTATAAAGTTTCGTCGTCACCTCCTCCTCTTGATTTGCTGTCTAGTCTCAGTTCTGCTAGTCTCTGCCGAATGCTATTTGGCCTGAAAAAAGAAGTTTGCAGTTTTACATTTGTACCTAGTTCCTCTTTCACATGATATGGTAGTAATTCGATACAATTTCATTTATAAATATGGTCGTCACCTATCAGAGAAGTAGGATGTGACCACTTGATCGGCGGAGACCGACTGTCGTTGGTAAGCTCCCGCGCTCAGGTTGCTCTGCGGGATCTTGTAGATTCGGACACATCGACCACTGTTTTCTGGTAGTACTGTAAATGACAAAAACAATAATTAGAGGGCTTTCAGACGCATACAATGCTGGAATCAGGCCAGGTCAACAATGCTTCACGAACTTGCTGTGTTGCCTATGCCGAATTTCGTGCGTTTTTTTTCCGTGGCTTCCTTGGCATTCGCTAAACTGTGCGGACGCGACTAATGAAGGCTTAAATGAAATTCTACTTATTGACCCTGATTGATTAATTTGTGTCTGAATAATGTCTTACATTTCCTAAACTCGGTTTTTCGTACAAAATACGAACCTTGAGGAGAAGTTGGTGGTGAGATCGGCGCCATTCGTGTCAGTGGTGGTCTTATGTTCTCTTGCTCCGAAGAAATAGAACTACTTCTGCTTGATGCTGAATTATTTTCTGAAGGTGCGGTACGGCTAAAACTGTATGGGTCTCCTCTGTTGACAAAATAAAAGAGTTTTGTAACCAGCCATAATGAAAATTGAATGTTCATTGAAGAGCAACCCCGGGTGATTCTTTAGCCCGCGTAAATAACTTCGTTTGAACTTAACGATAAACGTTGCGTGGTTTTTTTATACAGGGTTATTGGAAAAACACTAACAGCCTTTTAAGGGGGCATTGTACTCATCATTATGAACAACTTTTACTATGGGACCATAATAGCAATCGCGAAAAAAAAAATCAGGTGTTACCTACATTTATGTTCGCATAACTCGTCAAAATGTAGGGAACAGTAGATTTTTTTTCGCGATTTATTGATTATGTAATAGAAAATAACATGTATACCTGTCATGATTGTCATCTTCATCGAGGGAATAAGGTCCGCATTGTTTGCTCATCTGCCTGACGAGCTCGTCATGTAAACTGAGGCACGGATCTATCTCCCGACTCAAAGGCACGTATTCCGGTGCGCATGCCACATAGAATATATCCTGAAACTTCATAAGCATTAGTAAAAAAGTCTTTCAACTCGAGCTGACGATAGAATACGAGAGTCCTTGATGGTGACAATTGTATGGGAACTCGTAGGTTGGCACTTTTGCAAAACTTAACCAACCAGATCATCAAAAAAATACAATGAGCTTTTGTTTAACATGTTCAGTGCCGGGTCTCCTCCAAGAGGGCATCCTGTAGTCGCATTTGGGATGCCGAGTGCCCTTGTGGAGGCCTCACTTTAAACGTAGGTTTTTCTTGGAAAATAAACCGTCATGAAACAAGCAAACACCTATTTAACGAGGTAGTAGCGTATTTTTCACGGTTTTTAAACTAATGCCGAGAACCCTCCTGGAAGGTTCATTCTTAGCGCAAACGTAATGCCAAGGACTCTCCTGAAAGGTCCACTAGCAATATGTATGGCGGCATGGCGTATGAGCTCCATGAAAACTGTGATGGACTCGAATGTGTTAAGCACCTCAGCTACTGAAGTGTCTTCTATGAAAGGCCACTCTGAACGAACCACGTGCCATGGTCGTGTCAACGCGATCTTAAGCCACAGTTCGTTGATAAAATTTAATTTTTCTTGTGCTGGCGCGAGCTATATCAGAATCGATCATGCCGTGGTGAAAAATCAGCCAGACAGCAAAGTTGGTATTAGTGGGTCAGGGGGTACCGAACGATTCAAGTATGGTCACTCGTGGAGACTCGTTTTATTTTACAGGGCGAGATAATTGCTACTCAACCTTTCAGACAAAGCCTCGAATTTTCTTAGTCTATATTTCTTGCATGACCTAGGTATCGTTTAGGATGTCAAAGTTGACTAATGAGGCGGTAAATTACCGCAAAAACAAACATTAGCCCGAATTGCGCATCTAGATAGATTTCGCGGGACGGTTGTTGATTTATGAGAACAGTTTTCAGAGTAGGTTACTTACTCTTCGCCCGCAAAGCAATTTCAGTCCAGGTATGCAGGCTGCGTGTACTAAGGATCCATTGGCAACTAGTCGTATTTCTAATAAATCTTCGGCAAATGCCATAATGTAGGGGAAAGCGCATACTGAAAGGAAACAAATCAATTATTGTTCATTTTAAACCTAATACTAAAATATCATCTCAGTATGTTATTAAGAATAGATTTGCGTTTGACCGCAGTAGCATTTGATTGAAGGCGAAGACTGAGTCCAATGTAATCGACAAGATACTTCTTTATATGAAGTGGTACAATTAATGATAGAATTGGCATGTCTGTTCTTACCTACTGCTGCAGGCACAGTTGTCCAATGAAAATCATATTCAGTATCACTTTCCAGACCTTTACTTGTTAGTCTTTCAAAATGGCATGTATCTGCAAGAAAGGATTTTTCATAACGAATTTAAATTCATTTCCAAAATAAGAAACTACTACGGTATATGTGGAGGCTGCTTACGATTATAACATAAAACTATTTGTCCATCTCTCTCATCTCCTATACGTAAGGCATTGACGAGAGTTCCTCGACGGGGTCCGCTGTCTTCTGAGTTTTCTGCTCGTTTCACAGACTGCAAAGAATAAATATCTTATCTATTTATACAAGCTTAGTTTTAGTATATACTAAACCTGAAACTAGTTTATTCAGAATCACTAGGAGAATCAATTGACATATTTTTTACACCACATTTTTTTTTTTCATAAATTTTAATTTTATTTCAGTAGGTTACTACCCATAACAGTTGACGGGAATAGACACCTTGAGGCTTGAGATGGTCCGCTCGGTCAGTTTCCGTGTATTAGATAGACAACCCCTGCATAGCACATCTCAGGCATTTCACACTTTACTAGGTAACTTAACGCGACATAAACTATGGTGTAACTTGGTGATTTATTAAAAAAAAACACATATTCAGGCAGTTCTGATGAAAATCTTGTTGGGGTGTCTCGGTTTTTGTATATACTAAAAATAACGTTGATGATGATCGAGTCTATTAGAGAGAAGAATGTTCAAGTTTTAAGGGTATGTTTACCTGGCCTGTTCCAGATTCTAAAACTTCCCAGTGATGTTTGTATCCGACTACCATTATTCCTACTTCGCCATCCATAAGTTTGATGAGTATAGGTGATTCACTTAGTTGGATATCCTGCAAAAATACGAATTATGGGTGTATTAAACGCCATGCATCTTTATTGGGTAAAAGGATGTTCAAGTTTCCAAACATACTTACTTTGATATGTGTGTATTCGAAACCCATCTCGTTGTCAGTCTTTGATTCTTCAATCATAAGCATTACTCTTCTACCAATTGCTACCGCTAATGTTGTTTTGCCTCCCTCACCTATAAAAATATCACGGAATTGTAACGTTTTCCTGATCTGTCAGAAATTCTGGTAGTTTTGAGCATTGGGAGCTGCTTTTTGACCTCTGAACATCTATAAAATGTGAAAACCGTTGCAAAAAAACTGATTCTGCAGTGACTCATCAGCTAGCCTAATGAGGTAAGATATGGGCGTTGTATCCATTTTGGAAAGGGCGCAATTGCCGACTGCAGTAGGTAGATAAGAAACAAAAGTAAACATACCCGTTTCTAGTAGATCAAAATAGTGTGCAGTCTTAGTTCGTGGCAACCTCGCGTGCTTGCAGTCCTGCAGCGGTCGCATGGCCCACGCGCCTGCGCACAGCTCCTGTATGGGCAGCGCGTACAGCCCCGCCCCTCCCGCGCCTCCCGTCGTGGACCCGCCCCCCGCGATCACCCGCGCGCCCACGCGGAAGAGTCCAGCTCGCTCGCTCACCCGCGCTGCTCTTACGCATCCTTCCCATCTTAATACTACTCGGGTTGTCCCACTTTCTGCAAGCAAGCATAACAAAATGTCGCAATCATTTGTAAATAAAAGTATATCGCCACAGTATTTTTACTTTGTGAACTCAGAAAGTTTCAGAGGGAGTTTTATACAAGAAACTCAGCAAAATGGCGACAATGTCAAGGAGGTAAAGTTGAAATGTCTTCACTTTCACTTATAATTGCTTGCTTAAATGATTCTAAAAATATGCAGGTAATTTGCGTAAATCGTGGAGCGGAAACCTAACTACATGGGTTAGGTTAGAGTAGTATATTGATTACCTTCTAAAATATATGTGTTGGAAGTAGTAGATAATAAAAGACGTCCTTCTGATAGTTGCTCTGCACAGACTGGTGAGGCAGGCAGTGGTGCAGCGCGCCACACTTTACCTTCCCATGGCGCCCGACGGGAACCGCCACATCCTGAACACATCAATTCCATTGTAACAAAAATGTGATTATCTAGGTAATTGTATATTTACGAATTAAACACGAGAACTTATGTATCAAACTCCTTAATATCTACTAGTGTCCGACCGAAACAGGATTTTTAGCCGAAACAGAAACCGAAACCGAATCTTCGGCGCCAGTCTCAGTTTCGGCCGAAACCGAAACCGAAACCGAACCTTATTTAGACGTGTAAAAAATTCTATTCTATTGTACAAGGTGGGGCAAAAGTAATCATCCGAAGTTGTTTTGCTGTAATTTTTTTTAGGAATAAAAATGTTTGGTTCTGCTTGTGGATTATGTTTATTTAATGTACTTATTAGAATTTTTTCCATCAAGTCGTGAAAATGATATCGATCAAGTGGCTGCCGTCAGAATTGTTTTTTTTTTTTTTTTTTTTTTTTTTTCTATTTGACTGCTGTAGGTCGTCCTATGGGACGGTTTCTACGTAACCGGGCAGTTATTGGTGTGACCTGAAGGGTCTCCAGCCAATGGGGGGGAAGTAAAATACTTAACCTAAGCTAACTACTTGTACTACACTAACATCATGACTACCTGCAACAACAGCACTAAGGGCGACCCCTAGTGGTACTCGGACCTCGGCTTAGGGTGTTGCTGGCGTGGACATAGGGGGGGGGGGGGACAGCTTGATGAGGGCTGAATTATCGGTGTGACTGCGGAGTCTGAACAGACGACCGGCTCTACGACGGGAGAGCTCGGTGGATCGTGACCGGCGGCGGTGGGGCGTCGCGACGGGCCTCGTCGGCGAGGACGGTATGCCGGACGGCGGCGGACGTTGATCAGAATTGATACCATACGGGCTTGTTTTATGGCAGTTTCCATCACTTGTGTCAGAACTTCCTGTCGGATATTCTCTTTAAGAACTTCAAGAGTATGAGGCTTATTTACATAAACCCGGGACTTCAAGTAACCCCAAAAAAAAGACTGGAGCGGTCAAATCAGATGATCTAGCCGGCCAGTGCAAATCGTCAAAGCGAGAGATTAGACGCCGCGGAAATGCTTCCTTCGGAATATCGGTTGTGGCTCGTGCAGTGTGCGCCGTTGCTCCGTGCTTTTGGAACCACATGTCCTCCAGTTCCAATTCAACCAACTGAGGAAGGAAAAAGTAGTTGATCATGGCTCTGTAGCGCTCGACGTCCATAATGAAGGTAAAGCCGGCGATTTTCTCGAAAAAAAAATTGAAAATGCTATAAAACGAGCCCGTATCTGGTCGAGCCGGTCATCAATTCTATCGGCGGCCACTCATTTTCTCGACTTGATGGAAAAAAATCGATTTAATTAATTAAATAAACATAATCCACAAGAAGAAACAAACATTTTCATTACCAAAAAAAAAAAATTACAGCAAAACAACATCGGCTGATTACTTTTGCCCCACCTTTTATAGTGATATCTAGTATCTTTTTTACACATATACACACAGTTTACTCGTGTTAAATGAAATGAAAGACAATAATGGAAATATGTATCGAAAATAGTTATTCATTTATGGTATACATATTAAAACAATTTAACATAAAAAAAAAGTTGATGATTATCAAAAATCAACACATAAGTATTTATTGATATTGAGATCTTGTATTTGATACTTGGTAGTTAAAGAATTATTTACGTAATTATCAGTATCAACAAAAATTACAATAAATTGTACTAAATTTGGTAAATTTTGTCAAAAATCAACGAACAAAAACACTATCACAACACAACCACGCCGCACGCCGATCGGCGAAATCAGCTGGCAACCACACAGGAGTCCCGAACTCACCCGAAGTTAGCCGGAAGACGCGCGACAATTCACGAAAACTGAGTTTCGGCGCGGCCGAACTTTCGGCTGATTTTTGGCCGAAACCGAAACTGTAGCCGAAACAAGATTTTTTGGCCGAAACTGGCCGAAACCGAAACCGAAACCGAACCTTCGGTCGGACACTAATATCTACGGAAAAGTTTAGAGCACTAACAAGCAACGAAGTAAATTTATCCGCCAATATTGTAAGAATGGAAATTTAATACATATTCCTGTTTATTAAATCGGATATCAGACTAGCTACCTGATGAAACAAGGCTAGTTGGAGCATCGCCTCGCAAAACAGCATCAAGTTTCAGCGCTTGTCCCACGTGTAAGAAGTGTTCCGTCCTCACAGCGCCTGCGCCGCCCGCGCCCGCGCCGCCTGACCACACGTCCGAAAGCGCTCGACGAGATAGCATTGGCTGAAAATATTTCCAACGTTATTTAGAAGAAGAGGAAAGCAAGAAGAGAATTTGATAGGTGGAGGAGGGAGATGGAGATTGTTATAGGAGGTGGGAATCTGTTTTGTGCTTATTTGCACAGAGTGTTTAGGGTGCGAATGGCTCGTTTCATTCCAGTATGATGATTCGGAGTTTTTAATGAAAGCGTTGCAAAATCCAGAAATGAGATGCCCGTTAATATCCTGAGCTTGTCGTCGTAACCACGTCTCCTATTATTTTGTCGGTCTGTAAGTATTCAACAGTATCTATGCCTCTGGCTAGCCCTCGGATCACACGCGTGATGGTTATGATATGAATATGATCTGGAAGTGAAAGAAAAACATATTTGTAGATTGATGCATAGGTAAGCACATTTTTAGTAACCAAAGTGTCGATATAATAAGCGAAACGAACACGCAAGCACCGCTATAGTTTTCTTCTTCTAAAGGCGCAATTACACTTGGTCGTTATTTCGAATTCGGATGCCTTTGGTATTGCCCGAATTCGGGTAAAGTCAAAGTAATTTGGATATCCGAATTAGGGCAAACGACCAACTGTAATTGCGCCACAATATACCACGATCTTAAGCCCGTATTAATAGAAGATTTGAAAGGTCCCGGGATCCTAAGTGACGTTTTGATAAGAAATGAGATGCCAATTTAAAAAGAACTTATCAAATGTTTAAAATTTTACTCTATAGCAGCGCCTTTGGGAGCCAACTCCCAGGCCGTCATGTTGAGAGTTATTAATACGGGCGTAATTATCACTAGGTGCAGCATCTCGTACACGTAAGCTCTGCTTAGACTAACTAGAAAACTTTGTAAGATCATGTCCTGAACAAAGTGTAACTGCTGACTGAAGTTTTCAAGTTGAAAGGGTGTGTCAAAGAGAAACTTACCACCTTGTGGTCGGAGCAGTGTTCCGCGTAGATGTCCCTTATGAGCGTGTCGAGGGTTCGTTGTCGCTTCAGTGCAAATGTAGGCGTTTGGAAGGCCGCTTTCTCTCCATTCATTAACTTTACCTGGGAATTTTTAATTGTTTTATGTTAATTTTAGATATTTACAGCTTTTGAAATGTTTTGTAAGAAATTTGTTTGTGTTAAATAATGTATTTCGAGCTTTTAATCAAAGAAAAGAAAACTTGTTTTGTTTTTAACATAGCAATTTTAATTTCTCAACACAAGGTGTAATTCATTATTGTTTTGACGACTAAAGAAATAACTTACAAAAGATCTGTGAAAGGATGATTATCGCAACAGTAGTTCAGTGCTACCGTTTATGACAATGACTGCTAACAATCTGTAGTTGATTAATAGTAAATTTCAACTATGGAAAGGTTCAACTCACCAATAGGAATTCCCTAAATAGTTGTGGATCGTTGAATATCGGTGGACAAGGTAGCGAGGGTCCAAACGGTGGCACGGTGTCGTCACTGTATACGCTCAACTTATATCCTTCTTCTACTTCTGACACTACTGCGAAAATATCTGTTTTGTCTTTAAGGAAAATATCACCAACATCATGCGAATCGAAATGCGTACATAATTTCTTAGACCTGACATCAAATCTATACCATACCCCCGTGGGTCATGAAGTTGGTTTTAAGAAACGATTGGAATTTACTTTCCGAAAATTCTACTTATAATAAAAACATAAGCAATGAAACTAATAGTTGTATACCACAGAATACAAGAGAATTTTCAGGTAACATTTTACTATCGAAGTATTCCTTTTATTTTAAATATTTCGTTAAAGAGGGTACGACAACGAAATATTTAAAATAAAAACGGTACCATTAAAAAATAAATTTGCACACAAACGACCTCTACAGTGAACAATAAAAATACAGATGCGGCAGACTGAAAAATATTGATAAAAGGATACGTGTGAAATGGCTTTTGACGCACTGCGGATTAAATGTATTGTGCACAGAATCGTCTGTGAACACTATGTTAACGATATCGTTGCCGATGTGGCGTTTCCTCTCCAGCTGCAATAAATACACACAAAGTTGCAAGTTTATTAAGGTTGCAACTAGAATTATGACTCGCAGTTTACGGGTTTTCGGGTGTAAAATTACCCTGAACGAAGCCGAGAGCCACGTATTGTTCCCATCGTTATGAAGATTTTTTTGTATTGGGCCATCATACCTGGGAACAGACTGGTTATGAAGATATTGAACATCAAAGACACATTATTTTTACGTTTTTTACGTGAAATAAGTTTAAATGTTATTAGTAGGTACACATTCGACTAAAGAAACTTTTTTTTTAAAATATACTGCCTTTCTATTTCTCGCGCGCTAATTATGTTTGCTCAATGTTACTTAGTTTGATGTACAGTATGCGTAGACGTCGGCTTCGTTAAGGCTATTTTTACACTCTGTTTATAGCGGTGGGTTCGGCTCCTGTCTCTACATATACAATTTTGAACGGGAGTATTATTATTACATTAGTCCGGTTTAAATTGTACCATTCAAAAACAATATAGAAGAGCCTTTTTAAAAATCATTAATTGCATTATGTCTTAACTTATAAAATTAAATTGAACTCTCCCGTAAAACTCGTGCATCTTAAAATAGTATTAAGATATTTGCGGTACCGTTGTTGAAAAATCCTTTAAAAATTTGGTGAAGACGCATCACAGATTCAAAGTTTAATGGAGTAAGTTAAGCTGGTTTTGTAAGAAGGAACGAGTTTACCCTGTCTAAAATATCAGAATTGGGAAAATTTTGTTAGAAGCCTTCCATTATTATTAAAATTATAAAATTACGTCAAGGAGCTGACTTTATTGTTTAATACCTGTGCCATATTAAGAAAATAAAGAGGATCTTTAGGATATTTTATTTAAGGATGATTAATTGTAACAGCAATATTTAGGTAACTGCTTTTTATGATAATGTTATTAATCTCACCTGTTGCTTGTTATCCTTGGAAAACGGCAACATTGTAGAGACGTGAAACATAATTTCGTGTCCTTGATGCATCGTGTAAATGGAATGGCTGCCAGTCATGTCACCTGTTACAACGGACACAAGTAAGGGCATTTCAGAATAATATCTGTCCTTATTATTAGGCTATAGCTTCACTTACTGGTTTCGGCGAATACACCGTGTCCCAGAAAGTAGTGTCAAGCGGAAGTCCAGAGGTAGAGCACCCTTAGAGGTACCCGAAATACCCCCATGTAGGTATGTTCCGCCATTTTTTGTAGTTTTCGAGTTATGATTTCTTATCATGTCTTTAATGACAAACTACAAAACTCTGACTTTAATGGAAGTTTATGACATAATCAAAAATGTTATTAAAGTCTGAGTTTGGTTAAGAAATGAAAAGAAATCGTAACTCGAAAACTACAAAAAATCGCGGAACATACATGGGGGTGATTTGGGTACTTCTAAGGGTCCTCTACCTCTGGAATTCTGCTTGACACTACTTTCTGGGACACGGTGTATATGCGTAATCGCGCTAACCCGAATACTAGAAGTTTAACTATGTGATTTTTGGCAAATGTGTTGAAAGAAGTTATCACGACGCAGCAGCACGAATTTTTGCTAAACCCGGTCATGTAGCCCACGGGTTTAAGAAAAAAACCTTACCTACCGTTTGTTTATTGCGTAATTACTCGTAATAAATTGAAATATGAATGTTACCTTTGACGTCGAGCCCGCCTCGAAAACGGTTCCAGCCTCGTAATCGAATTTTATCTCCCAAAAGTGAAATAAATCTATCCCATTTCTCGTCGCCCTTCTCTGAAAGATTTCAACATTTAAATGTATTTTCTCAAAAATATTATATTTTGCTTCTAATATTTTGTGTCGTATTTACCGTTGGAAAGCATTTCGTCGTCAGTCTTTTGGGCGGGTTTCATTAGCATTACTCCTATTTTAAAATTTACAGAGCCTTCCTGTTCTTCGAGTAACAAAACATCTTTTTGTAATTCGGCACACGTTATCTGTATAAGAAATTGATTAAATACAGTATTGATTAAGTACAGTGTGTTTGGCCATGGACTAGCGATATTCTAGGTACGTAGATAGCAACTATTCTAGTACACAAATACACTACACACTAGGGTCCAATACACTTCACAGCTATTTGGCAGCCATTTTGCTTTTTTGTTGAGATATTGTCTACAACTGTATGCCTTTATGTGAACCCATTGTATCGTAATGTAAACGATAGACAGTATTGTTGCCCTCCGAATAAGCCTACTTTTATCTCAGTAGGACCAAAACTTTGAGAGATATGTTTTTCTTTGTACACACGTACAGAATATCTCAACAAAAAAGTGGAAGTGTATTGGACCCTAGTGTATAGTGTGTTTGTGTACTAGAATAGTTGTTATATAAGTACCTAGAATATCGCTAGTCCATGACCGGACACATTGTATAAATTGATAGGTAATTAAATCCATGGAAGTTCCAAGCCTCAGCGCAACAACTTACCTCTCTTGGGACCTTATCTACTCGTTCCATTGAAGGGAACTGTCCTAGGATCTGCTTGACAGTGGGTCTAGTGGGCGCCTGTCCGCCGCCGCTACTCCAAGCACTGGGTGGCAGGTAAATCTTATGGGCACCCTATAAATGCATAATATTACCGATTAACAAGAGAACATAACTTTTTACTACCGTCGAGTCTGTTTATAGTTTGTTAAGTTGAAGCTTTAAGCACTCTAACAAATGGTCTCCACCTAGCTTTAACTTTTATTGCACACCTTTTAAACTAGAACAGAAACACTCGTAAACGGTGTCTAACAAGTATAATAAAATAAGTTAAACTATGTAATTCTTCAGATAATAATATGGCATTTGCAGTGAAAAAGCTTTTAAAACAGAAATTAAGTGTTTTACGTTTCACGCTTCAATAAATTAATTATTTTGTCACAAATACCATTTTGAAACTAACTTTATAGCAGTCGTTCTGAATATCTGAAAGGGAATATTTTTTCCAATTTTATTGTACGGGCGATAAAGGGCGTTATAACTCGGAGCTGACGTGCGAAATAAAAGTGATTGAAATCTTGGAGGGCGCGTGCCGTAACTATAAGTAGCACTTCTCACCATTTTATTGAAGAGGATGGCTCGTAAAAGTCCCGCGCCACCTTCCTGCACCACACTTAGCAGGTATGGCTCTCTGTTTCCATCCACTCCGATGTAGTTTTGATGCACTGTAAACATTTAATGATGGTAGAATGTCATGGCTTAGAATGCAATTGGAATGTCTTCACTCGTGTGTATCTAGGTATATGAAGACATACTATGTAATGTACATAGTATAGTATACAAGGTTAGTCGGAAAGGGGGTGCTTATCCGCGGCCACTTAATGTAAGTATTATTGATGAATGTTTTAAAGCAAGATTTAGAATTAAAAAAAAAAACGATATTTTTTATTTCCAAGGAAAATTATTGTTATTTCAGTTTTTTCAAAAAATATTCATCCCTGCTTTAGTTACTAATTCTGAAAATGAAGTTTCTAATCTGTGGCCCCAAATATGACCTAAAATGTAAACAAAGCTGATCACAGCTGAGGATAGAAAGATTTCAGCGATTTTTTAATGAAATCTTTGAACACACTTTTGAGGAAAGTTGTAGAGCAAAACTTATTCATTATAATGGTTCTTTAACATCCGTTCAGATTAGTACCTACCCCCTTATTCATTATAATGGTTCTTTAACATCCTTTCAGATTAGTACCTACCCCCTTTCCGACTAACCTTGTATAATGGGATTCCATTTAGGTACTCAAATTACTCTTTGTTGCCGACTACGAAAAAGGCCTCCGCCCAAGATTTTCTTATACGTAAACTCTCAAACGTTAGTTGTTTCGCAAACGTCTGTTATGAATTACATAATGAATGTTGTGTTCTCTGCAAGTGCAAATATACTTCTGGGTAAAACCGTAAAGTAAGTCACTTCAGATTACATTCCGGGAACCGACACTTCCCGAGCAAAGACTATGAATTCTATCACGAGGGTAAACTTTAAAGAGGACTGTGTCAACAATTTCGGGGAGTGCCACTAAACGTAATACTATAACAGTAAAGAATTGTCTAAACGTTAGGCTGTTTTTGTTTAACAGAGTCACTTCATCATCTTTTTTATATCAAGCAAGATCCGGTTTCTATAGTAAAAACGAATCGTTTACTTACAAATCGTAGCATTTTTATTTCCAAACTGGGCATACATATAAATAAATCGACTCGTAAACTAATTTCACCTGTAATAACTACTAACATATAAGATGGTCTACTATGCAATGCTATCCAATTGGTAGATATGTCTACACCAGTGCGCTTTCATGTTCATATTGCGCTTTCATCTGACGCATGCCTGAAGTGCCATAGCGCATGCAATAGCGCATGCCCTAATACTAGTTCGAGTCTTATGGCAATCAATATTGCATGCGCTTGACGCAAGAAGAATTATTGAAAGTTAAAAGCGCAAGTTGAACATGAAAGCGCACGGGTGTAGAGTATAGTAGACATACCAAATGGGGTCTTTGCTTCATTATTGGTTAGATACAAGAGTCTAATTTTTAACTATTAACGCTCAGTAAATCATAGGAATTGCCCATTAGTTGGTTCCTTGACATTATTAATTGTCTTATTTGGAAAATGCAAATGAATCTGGTATCACCACTTGTATTGACACATTATATTTTGGGACGAAAGACAAAATGAAAACGTGCAAAGAAATTTGCATGCAAAGGCTAACAAAACGCATTCCCCCTTATTACAAAAGATAGTCTAAGAAAAACCTAGGTTTTAGAATAGCCCCGTCTCTTTTTGTTATATGTCATAAGAAAGTGATGGGTATATTTTAAACCTGGGTTTACCTTAGTCTTGGTTTAAACCATCTTTTGTAATAAGGGGGATTGAGCTATTTGTTTGTTGTTTACTTAGGAATTCCGATTATTTAGCCGAATTATTCATTGTTGTTCTATTACGCTTGGAGTGTACACGGGTATTGAAATAAGTAAATAGAGTCCCCTGGACCTGCTTATACGAAACACGTTTTACTCAGAATAAAAAAACTCTTAGAAATTGTGAAATCGTAAAAAGCAACAATTAACAGTTTGATATAGGTATTTTCTCAACGTCGCCATTTTTATATGGTATGAATTCTAACATCAACGCTAAAAGGAATTTTCACGTTTCAATTTTCAAATTCCAGGAATGCCTTGAACGGTGTACTTAAATAAAACTAGAAATATTTTCAATGCTTTTATTTTTTATTTAGAATTTTAGGTTTTAGTTTCAGAATGTGAAGTGCGTACGTTCGTGATCGCTAGTCAGGTATAAATCTAGAATAACGAGGGTCAAAGTATGTTCAAAATCGATTATTATAGGTATGTTCTAATATTAGGATCACGAAATAATTCAACATAAATTACATAAAGTACACGTAAATAATATGTTCGTATCATGCTTTAAGCAATATTAATAAAAGTTCATAAACATTTATAGTACACAGGAGACGTGTATTTGATAAAGGAATTCAATAACTTGAAGCCTTTATGCTGGCTTAGAGCTTGAGATCCAATACGCCTTTTATTTCTATTGTAAGTACGCAACTAGGTACCTCTTATATACCTTTAATATTTACCGACTTCTCTCAATATACACCTCGGTTTGTTTGTGACATGTGAATATTATTAGACTGCACATTGGAAAAATCACACAGGAACATTTTGTACCCCGTATGTATCACGTATCAACTCTTGAATATTAGGAAATTGAACAGGGGATCTAAGCACGAAGTCCGTTGTTTCGGCCTTAGTTACGAGCGTTTCCTACTCCCTATCACCTACGGACATACGATTTTTTCGGGGCCCGAACTAAGAATGAATGACAACACGATTTGACAGTTGTCCCTACTACCGATGTGTTTTTGCCCGTCCTAAAAGTTGAACTTGACACTTGTTTTGTTCACTTCTACGTTTCGGGCTACTTTCGGACGGGCGACTAACTTCGTTGACGGACTTAGGGAGTAGGCCCCCAGTTACGGTGGCTGTGGACTAAAGAGATGATACCAGCATTTGACGCAATAAAACCTTACCTATCATTATTTTAGGATCAGTTTTATCAGATATACCTTTTACTTCGTTTTAGCAGTAACCTTTTAGGTTGCAAATAAAATTAATAGCATATAGGGGTAAATTGGAGCGCACAGAGGATTACGTGGTCGCCGCCGGCTTAAGGCTCATTGTTTCAGGTTCGGTGGATATCTGTTGTTGACACAGCCTCGATGACACTCTTATTTTGTTGTGCAAAACTCATTTTGTACTGACTATATAAATAGGTACGGTTGAAAGAATTTAATATCACTGCTACGTGAGATGCGTGATTCTCGCATCATATATCGCAACTAAAAATAGCATTCATATTAGAAGTATCAGTAAAGTTCGAAGTAACATGTAGCACGGCTGATATAAATAGATATTGTTCCTTTCCGATTATTAAAAAAGGTCACCAACTGTTTTCAGAAATTCATAAATAATATTTATGTATTCTGTACCACAGCATGCTCAATCGATGAATTTCAAAAGTAATGAAGTACTTGAAAGAGAAAACAATTAAATAATCGTTCTCTTTGTCCGGAGATCTTCACATTTAATCTATCAGTGCCTACTCAGGCTTTTGTGGTAATAATTTAATAAAGTTTTGTTGAGAATTTCCCTGTCCTAGAATATCGATTGTTTGTCTGACAGTGAAGAATGCTTGCGACGTTAAAATGTATTAGCCATTGAGATAAGAGCTAAATAATTGGCTAGAAGCCGCGGTAGCAATCACTTCTAAACTGTTGTTACAATGTTCGCTTAATAACGGTCTGCCCGTCAATGCCCTTAAAATAGGCACGTTCTGTGAAATTAATTTGAACGCTGAAACAGGTTAATTGTAACGTTCGGAGTTCGATGAAAGATACTACGTGGAGATAATACAGCTATAAAAGCAGAAGTTTTAGCACTTCGTGACACTGTGATTACGGCAGGCACGCACGCACAATAAAGTCGCTGGGCGTCTATGAAATAGCTGGTGATCAAAACGTCCTGCTACCTATTCCTGTTCCGTTCAACAAGCTCTTAACATTATTGATAAAGACTCCTGACACCTGGGGTTACTGTTCTGTTTATTACAAAAATACAGCTCATCGTAGGTTGTTTGTTTTAGGAGAAATCATTTATAATACTTAACGACTACCAGAATAAGAACACTTAAAAAGCTCCACATTGCTGCATCGCAGTTCGCTGTCAAATCTAATATGTATGATACACTGATGCACACCACGCTATATTGGGCTCCGAGAATAGAGGAAATTCCCAATTCGGACTCATAATATTATATCATGTATCATGCAAGTTACACAATCTCGACATCGGGTGCACTGTATGGAAGCCATATGTTTCTATTTTGGGAGAGGCCGGTGGTGTTAGTAATACAATTTCGGTACACCAGTTATAGGTTATGTCAATCCAATTTAACAGAAAGGTAACCAATGTCCAGTCACTTATTTAAAAATAGTCACTTGTTTTAACAAAAACTCTACAAACGTAGATAACAATTCGAAATCAATTTGATTTGATGATTCAGCCGAAAGACGTCCACTGCTGGACATAGGCCTCCCCCAATAGGGGGGGAGGGGTGGCCATAATCGCCTGATTTTGTTGTTAAAATACTCAGAGGACGCTGCTGCCCATCCTCTAGTGAATGCCTTAGTCGCCTTTTACTACACCCATGGGATTACGCCGGCACCACGGTACAATTTGATTTAATTTAAGCAATATCTTAATTTAAATAGCAGTTTTAGAAAAAAAACTTAATGTAACTACTGTAAATTTTAAAGCATTGTTTCAAAATAGTTGATAATAGCATGATCGCTTCAAAAACTAAATGAAGCGCTTTATCGAGAGAATGTATCAATTGGTGTCCGCTTGGACATTGATTGAGGCATCACCATTACACACACTGTTACGGGAATAGTAATTTTTCAAGTAAACCTTTGAGAGCGATTTTGCGGAAAAATGTTCGGGATTTTTATATGGGTCTTTATTATACTGCAGATAGAGAAGCTCGAAAAATCGCTAGGAGATAACCTATCTAGATCGGCGGCTCATTCCTGAAATCAACATGCAAGCTTGTAAAACCAGAAGATTTCCAATCGAAAATGATATTATATTCCTTCAGGACTTATGGAAAATTATTGTATTCAATAATTCTTTCAAGTAGGTACCCTGAAACTGCCTGGCGACCGAAACATAATCGTTAACCATAATAAATAATTGTAGGTATTGTACGATAACAAAAGGTAGGCAACTGTCACAAACATCTGTTGGAAACGGCTCACTATTGTTGAACATGACGGAATTTATTACTCGACTAGAATCAAATGGCGTAACAATAGTTCTTATGTGCTAGAACTTAATTACTAGAATAATGTTTCTTTTAGAAATTATGATAATATACTTCCTTGATGTCAAAAATAAGTAGAGGCATCAGTTTTCGCTTCTTATCTTCTGAGAGAAGTCGTAATGGTCGACTAAGCAAAAGGGTTCCTGATTGAAATGTTTTTTTTTAGCAGATAACTGACAATTACAATACGGCCGACGTATCTTGGCGAGTCTGAAGTTAGTTGTTTGGCTGCGCAATGAATTTTTAAGAAACGATATTGTCTACTGCGCAGCTAATCAGCTAACTTCAGAGTCGCCAAGATACGTCGGCCGTAATAAACACTGCTTGAAATTTTGATCAATTTTGCAGAGGTGTTGTGACCCCATTTTTCAGTGTTACCATCGATTAGTAAATTCAAACTTATAAGAAATTCAATTTCTATACAAAGTTACAAAACACCTTGACGAGCGTGTAAGGGAAGATGTATTTTTTTGTTTGATTAATCGATAGATGCGAGAAGCACAGGATTGGTCGAGGGAGGCTTATGTCCAGCAGTGGACGTCTTTCAGCTGAATGATAATGAATCGGTAGTAGGTGGGTTGATCTCCAAAATCAGCGTATTTAGTTGACGTCTCTGGTGCATTTTATATATTGATATTAATTGTGTTCCGTATTTTAATTTCAAAAAGAAGGTGTCTAAATAAGGCATTTTTATATTAGGCTCGATTTTAATCAAGCAGTTTTTGAATTATTTAGGTTTGAAATTTTAAAGGCCAGAGCGATCAATTTTTATTTTGGAGATTGAGCCATGTACCATTGAAGTGGAATCACTATACCGCGGGATGAAAACAATTCACGGTGTATTTTCCCCTGAAACTTTTCATAGCGAATAAAAATGTACGGTTTATTTATACGTCGAGCTGTCAACTTCTGAATATGAACCATACGTAGGTATACCTCTATTAATACCAACCATTGTTTTCAAGAGTAGTTTAGCTTATGTAGATATCTTATTCAATTTAGATGCTAAGCGTGATGTGTTTTTATAGACTCGAGGAGAATTAATCATATTAATTAATGTAGGATGGTGAAATTTTATAGTACAATTTTGGGTGGGGGCAAACTTTATTTTAGAAAAAGATGTAGGTATGAGCAAACAAAATGAAGCGAGCGTTTTAATTACAGAAATGTATTTTTCTACTCCTGGCACATGATGTAATGGTTTGGTTTTAATAAATTTCACCTGGATTTTATGATATCTATGATGAACGATGTTGATGTGAATCACGAAAAAAAGATGCCTATCTGTTTTATATTGATAGTTTGTTTCTAGTTGCTTGTTATGAGTCACGTAAGTTTCCATGCGAGTTTCAAGAAATGTTTTTGCAAAAAAATAATTTCTTATTTTTTTACTGAATCCTTATTAGGTGGTTTAGATACGATCGGTAACAAAGCCGCATGAAAAAAATTTTTTTTTTATTTTTTATTTTTAATCAAGCTAAATACCGTGCGGGGCCTGTCTACATCAGTACTAGATCATGTGGTTTTAAGGAATTACACGAATTCGTTAACACCCTGTATAGTTTTGATGGTATGACTAGAAAGATAGATTGACTACTGAGATGACGGCTAATAAGTAGAGATGTATGGAAGAAAAATACATGCTGCAGCAACCCCAAATAAGTTGGGATAAGGGCAGGATGATGATGATGGTATAAGTTTTGTTATCTTAATTTTAAAGATTTAATTAATACCCACAGAGTAGAGAAACTTCAGACCCTAAAATACCAGTATACGAATTTATAATATACTCTTATTTCTTACTTAACCTCCCCAAGGAGTGAACTTTTGAGCTGTTCTGCATATAGAAATATCTCAAGTGGGTATGACGAACTTCGTCTAAAACGTCTGAACTTAATATCTGCTTGTCTGAGGTACGTAGTCTAAGTTTCAGACTCGAAACTTTACTATACGAAAGACAGCTATTTTAGACATCGCTCCCTCTCAGGATCACGAATTTTCTATCACACTAATATTATAAAGGCGAAGTTTTGTGTGTTTGTATGTTTGTTACTTCTTCACGCTCAAACGGATGGACCAATTTTGATAAAATTTGGTATGGAGGTAGCTGACATCCTGGATTAACACATAGGCTACTTTTTATCCCGAAAAACGGGGCGCAGCTAGTTTCTTTATAAGAAACTAGGGGTCGCTCGCGGCTTCGCCTGCGTGGATGTCGTTTATCACGTATTCCACGTTTTTCGGGGTAAAAGTAGCCTATATCCTTCTCCGGGTTCCAGACTGTATCTGTACAAAATTTTATCAAAATCAGTTCAGTAATTTAGTCATGATTAGGTAACAGACATACAGGGTAAGTTACGTTCTCATTTATAATATTAGTAAGGATTTGTTATCTGTGAAGATTTGTAAATGCACCCAAGAGATTCTTAAGCTGGCTTCCCAAGTTGCGTGGTAGCGCGCACCGGCTGCGGCTGTGCGTGGTATCATCCGTAATATCACGCACCGTGGGAAGCCACATTATGAGGGCGTGTGATGTGGATACGGTGCACCGCTCCGCACGCGTCCTAGTTACCACAGACGAGTCTCTTTCCATGGTGCGTCGCTGCGAGCTCATGCGTCGCGGTGCGCTATATCACGCACCGTGGGAAACAAGCATTAGAATGGCGCAATGCTTTACATAAAAATAAAATGACGGTACAAATAGATAGGTATTGTATATCTCTTCTTATTTATATTAGTTGCTAGTACTACATTAGCAGAACCGAGTAAATAATTAACAGTAGCCAGCCATAAACTAGCCTCATCTTTAGTATTGTTCTTAAGCCTTGAGCCAAACTTGGTCCGCCGCATACAAATTAAGTTGAGCCTCGCAGCGTCAGCGTGTTGTCTGACTCCCTTTCATTTGTTCTAATTAGTTAGCTTATGCAGATTTCGTCAAAGCAATTGGATATGAGTTAAATCTGGAATTTGTACCGACATTAATATAGTTCGGAATTAGTTGTACAATGCGTTTTGATTGCACTGACATGCGTCGTAATACGTAGAAGTTACAATTTAATGTTATGGACGTACTTACAAATATGCTTTAAATTAGCTGTTTTCGGTACATTTTCCGATGAATCCGTGAAACTTAGCTAGATGTTATGGTAAGCTACGGATAGACTACCCACCCCTTTGCCTAAAAAAGGCGGAGAAAACATTATCGTATTTGACAATTTATATTTGAATAGTGTTAATTTTCCGTAGTTTCCTTCCACAAAAATATTGAATTGTACACATTTCTGAAGAATTCAAGGGTTTTAATAAATAAATACAATACCATTAATTAGCAGACATATTTAGCTTCAAATGGTGGAGAAAAAAAAGGAGGAAAATGTTTCGAATATGCTTAGGAGTAGGAAAGAAAGTTTTTTTTTCATAGGTATATACATCTAGACAGATGAACCATAACGGTGTGAAAATAAGGTTGGTTGCCCATCTATAATTTTACCGTCGGCAATCATAGTGAGTGGACTCTAGTCGCTTGACAGCAGAAATAAGCGGTCAAATAGATCCCTACACGGTCACAAAGATTTGAATTGACCTAACTTGAAGATAAAAAGGTACGCTGTGTGTGTGTGGGCACTGTGGGCTGTTCGCATATAGTAGGTAATTTAAAGGAGAATGGGAAACAAATGTATGGGGTATGGGCCCACCCTTCAATAGTAACATTTGATATACCGTTGGATAGGGCTTTTTAAGAGGAACATTAGTTACTAAGAAAACTATGGTCAAATGTTAGTACTTTCGGAGATACGACGTCTTAAAGACGTCTCAGTCTAACATATTCTTATTGGATATTTATAAGGTACAATACTTAGTAACAATACACGTATTTATTTCACTTTAAAACAAAAAAGATTTATTATTCGTTTATTTATTATTCACATTACGGTTTTTTTTGTCGCATTCTTGTAGTTTCTCCTGTATTGTGGGTGCGTTTACAAACATTTAAACTCATACACACGAACAGCCAGACCCGGAACAACTACTTGCAGGTCATACAAATATTTGTTCCGTGCGGGGATAGAACCCGCGAAACGCAGCGCAGCAGTCAATAGCTTAACCATTGCGCCAACCGTGCCGTCCAGTTCGAGTCTGGGTAATGTTTATCTTTTAGTGAAGTAAACTACGATCATAAATTGCTTAGTTTGGGATCACTTTTATGGCAGTATAACTCCGAAAGTACTGACTTTTAACCTTAGTCGTAGTACTAAGTTTTATTCTGCATAAAAATACCTATTGATTCATGAGTATCTTATATCTATTGAGAGGTGGGCCCACCATTACTCATTGTCCTTTTTACCTACGCTTCCTGCAGATGCGTCCTTAAGAGGAAGTGACGTGTATTATGAATATTAAAACGTTCTTAACATTCAGCACTCCTGAAAATATCAGTTTTCAGTTACTATATAACTATACACTATAAAAATGTTATGTACCTATATTTTTTCAATAGATACCTACTTATTTAAGCTAATATTCTTATTCCCTTTCTCACACTACTGTAATGGAATTGGCATGATCTACTATTTCAAAAAGAGTAGGTATTCATGGAGTTTCTTGCCGGCTCTTCTCCATAGAACCTACCTTTTGGAACCGTGCACCTACTGTTGACATTTTAAAAGTGCCTGAAATCTGGTCTATTTTAAATTAAAAACTTTGACTTTGAATCGCTTTTTAAATAGGTATTGTATTTTTAGGTATAATTGTAGTTATGTAGAAAGCGAGCATTGATGAAAAACGCGTTTTCAGATATGGCCATTTTAGGGTATTTTGGCGGTTTACAATAAAAAAAGGATTGAGAAGTAACATTTATAATGAAAGTGCAGTATAATACGGCCGACGTATCTTGGCAAGTCTGAAGTTAGTTGTTTGGCTGCGCAATGAATCTTTTAGAAACGAAATTTTCTACTGCGCAGCCAACTTCAGACTCGCCAAGATACGTCGGCCGTATTGTACATATTATTGTATGAAATAACAGACAAAATACCTTAAAACGGACATATCTCAAAACTAGTTATTCGTTGATGGTCGCTTTCTGCTTAACTACGCTCAATTGTGTGAAAATAATAGTAGATTGTTGCATCGAGCGCAAAGTGAGTCATTAATGCACGAGTGTTATGTTGGTGCCCGAGCGCAAGCGAGGGCACTAAATTAGCACGAGTGCATTAATCACTCACTTCAGCAAGGTGCGTAATCTACTTTTCTTTCAACGACCAATTTACCTACCGTGATAAAATAAACCTACTCAAAATGAAAACTCAAGTTGATGAAAACAAGGTAATCCTGCGACTTTTGCGGCAAAAGGTTATTAACAATTTCATTTGCAGCTGTTTTTATACTTTCTGGACTTGAATTCATATCGCTATCTATTTCCATTTTTTTAATCTTTTCTTGCTAAATAAGAATTATCAAAGTTTTACAATTCTTCTCTCGTGTCAGCACGAGCTATACGAAAATAGCTCATGCTGTGCTGTGTAGTTTTACAATGGTACAAAATGCGCGCCATTTGTTTTTTTTTTTTTCTCCAAGTCGGTTTTATTCAGCCGATTTTTATTTTCAGCCAGTTTCTTTTTGATCTAATGCATAAGAATGCATGTACATTTAATATTAAACTTACCTCTGTGGTAAATTTATATCTAAATAAAAAATAAAAAACAGTGCAGTAATGAAATTTCATACAACATTTCTGCACTGTTTGCAGTGCAGTAATGAGATTTCATACAACATTTCTGCACTGTTTTGATTCTAAGCAGAAAATACGTATTTTGTGACCGGTTTTGTAGCGATTAATGATAACATTACTACGTAGTTGAAAGAAAATAAATAAAATGTACATTCGCTTACGTTTATGCTAATAGGTAACAATATTTTTCGTATTGTAACTTTCGTAAGACACATTCATATTTATGATTAGTTACGGTTTACTCACGTGCATTTTTCGGGATTGCCCGACTAGTTTCGGACCCAAACGGACCCCTTAATTATGAGCTGATTACGCGGCGAGGTCGCGAGTCGAACTAGTAGCTCATGATTAAGGGCTCCGTTTGGGTCCGAAACTAGTCGGGCAATCCCGAAAATGCACGTGAGTAAACCGTAACTAATCATAAATATTTTTCGTATTTTTTTTTCTTATCAGGAAAAGACATCAATGTTCTTAATCGTGCAAATCAAGGCTATAGGTAAGTACTACTCTCGAAAATAAATCAAAAAGCGTCGACATTCTATCCAATCCTTGAAATTCCGAAGAAACAAAGCGATAGTAGCTTCGCTATTTCAATTTCATTCAATAAACATAACTTCTTTGTAAACGAACAAAGGCAAAGGAAATTAATATAATTAATTTTCTTATTTCCCTCTTAAGTGTTTACAGAGGAGTTAATCCGATGTAAATACTCGAATTGCTTAAGACATAGAGTCTTGAATATGAGCTTTTATTTATGGCAATGTGTGCAGGGGCGGATTTGATACGTTGGCTGCCCTAGGCCTATGAAATATTGTCGCCCCCTACTCGCTGTAAATCACGAAAAATTAAATGAAAGGAATTAAATTAAAATAAAAAACATATTGAGTTTGAGTTGATGGATAGGTTCAAAGAAGGCGCGACTACAAAATCAAAAATCATTTATTTGTGTTTCACAGGTAATAATTACCTAGGTCTTATTTTCTACAAAAAAAAAAACCCACCAAATTTTGCCACCCTAGGCCCGGACCTACCTGGCCTTTAGGAAAATCCGCCCCTGAATATGTGGTAAGTGTAATTTATATTTACATAGTGTCTAGTCTATACGGCGTTTTAAAAGTAATATTGTACAACAAATAATACCCATTTTAACAAGCAAATGAAATGAGAAATGAGCAACATGATTGCTTCCAGCAGGGATTCAACACAGTATTATGCTTTTATGAACCATAACGGTCAATCATGTTGAGCTGAAACTGTATTTGAAGAAATGTTTCAAAATATATTCGTGCCTTGGTGAGCCACTTTTGTCTAATGTTGTATGAAATGGAGCAAGTTCCTGAATATTTGGCATCGAGTTTCAGACCAAGAAGTTTCGTTAAAAAGGTCAGGAGACCCTAATGGACAGTAACACTCAATTAAACATTTTAATTAGGTGAGTTAGTAACGCTTGTGCACTCCGAGGAAATTTGGCTGTAAAACTATGAAATTGTGATTGGATGCAGTGCACAATTTTCCATACAAATATGTAGTGCTGAAAATAGTTCGGATCGGACGCGGCGGACGCAGTGTACAACTGCCCTAAGATATACGTAAATATTCTGTTGTTCCGTTCTTGGGATCTTAACATGAGCTCTCCTAATAGCCAGTATGACTGGCTTCTAGATCGTTATTAAGCCCCTGGGGCACATCTTCATTCTAACCGTCACATTGTGTCATAATAGTAGTTTATGAAACTGTTGCAGAAGAGGGATTATTAAAACACGAGTGTGAGTTTAAAAACCGAGCCGTAGACGTGGTTTGTAATAGAAGGTATCACACGAGTGTTTTAGTACCCAGTTAAATGCAGTTTCATACACTACCTACTTTATCTAAATCCTCATGCAATAGGTAGATCCTTATTTTAAAGAAAACACCAAAGTTAAAACACTCACCACGCCACAATATTAAATGTACATTAATTAATAGAAAAAAGTTATTTTACAGCATTATTTTGCTAAGAAAACTGTATAATAAAACTTATTGAATTTATTAGAGATGCACGTGAATAAAGTATGTCGTTATGCTACTATTTTTGAATTCATATTTAGAACTTTACGATATGAGTGTCGATAAAATTTTGAATAACACATTGTCGAATCAATTGACGTAATAACTATTACTAATTAGTTGAAGGTATAGCTGAACAAAACATAACGCGCATACTATATAATATACGCTCAATAAATATCATGACCCACCGGTCATTTGGGGTGCATGAAAAGAGCCTCCTCGAGTGACAATACTTCAGTACGTCCGGCGCACCCTGGGCAGTCAGCCCCGCTACCAACCTTGCTGACTGGCTAATCTTTTCACCACAGCATGAGCTATTTTCGTATAGCTCGTGCTGACACGAGAGAAGAATGACCCACCGTGATATTTTTTGCGCGTTTAATCCATCAATACACTGATTTAAACGCTCAATAAATATCACGATGCGGATCGTGATAAATATTGAGCTTGTATCATTCGCCTAAGAAATTATCTGGTTTAGACTAAGACAAACGCCGCTCACTTATGTAATTGTGGTTTAGATACCTAGGCGCAAACAAAGCGTAATGTAATATGATTTACAAATATGTTTAGTAACAAGCTTAGGTTGTGTAGGTATTTGCTACAGAATATACTTACGAGTTTCCTAGAATAGTCTGGACCGATGCTGCCTAACTAGCGTAAGTATATTATTCGACGAAATCTTATAGCAATAATACTTACCTATGTGAAAACAATCAATATGAAATAAGTTTCCTAAACATCTATAACATAACATTACCCCTTTATTCTCCGATGGGTTGGGCAGAGGTGCAAATGCAAAGGAAAACAGAAAATAACGACAACAAGCAACAACAATAGAAGCGCCGCCATTTTCTGTCCCATTCTTTATGTAATCGTGTTGTTGACTGCTGCAGAGGACGGCCAGGGGGTAATATAATAATCACGCCTGTATTCCCCAAAGGCTTGTGCAGAGGTGTATAGTGCAGCCTCATATTATCTTTAAGTCCCATGTTATGGGGGCGACCTTATTGCCATCAATTGGGCACAAATCTAGACTCCGGGCTGCTGCTGAGAAATTCCACACGGAAAAACCCAACAACACTTTGCCCGATGTAGGGGTCGAACCCAGGATCTCATATAAACTTCTATAATATCATAAAAATACAGTTTGCCAACGTTAACGTGTTTATTTAAGGCACTAATTTACCGTTTAATAAAAGTAGACGTTTTTAAAATATGTCTGTTATTTAATGTTCGGAATATCTTATTTGATCACAAGTTATTTCATTTTCTAACTATTAAATACGCTAAGAAAATAAAATCACAACAGGAAAAAGGCAAAAGAATGAATACTTACTTTTTCCGAGAAAATACTTGAAGTACCATCGTGTTTGAAACTCGGGGTTCTCGAGTACAGGCGCGCTCGGCGGTCCAAATAACTGTGAAAATATGGAAACGATATATTTATTTATTGTTCGCTCGTGGTTGCCATATAAAACTTGGTTTTATAGGAGTTAAATAGATAGGTACTTGATTTTCAGGACTTGGTTTGTTGGTCGTAGATGTACAGTTATACAGTGAGCCAAGAAAATGGTTTTCAAATTTTGACAAAAAAATGTCTTTTGCAGTCAAAGTATCGCTAAGATTGACAACGTCATTTCAGTAATAGTAACTTTCAAACCAAATAGTTCTTGTCGATCGACGTCGTGCAAGAAATTTGATTTGACGTAAGACTGGCAGACCATTTTTTTAGGCGACTGCACAATTTATAGCAACTTGTATTTAGTAAGGTACCTAAAGATACACTAAACCTTTCAATTACTTGCCCAAATAAATTTACCCAGAGCCCTATAAGATCTATTTTACGTAAGTATATACAGGGCGTCCCACGACTTTGCCACATGGAGGGGAAGTACGTTAAATACTGTAAATAGAAAAAATTACAGAATGAAGACTTCATTTTTATTTTAAAAACAATACGAACTGCATTCAAAGAATGTTAAATAATCACCTGGCTGAACCGGGAATCGAACCCGCTAAATGTGAAGACAAAAAAAAACGGTAATTTTATTTTACTAATCGAAAGGCTCGATCAGATACATTTATTTCTTCTAAGTAACATAGCATCTAAAATAAAAGGAACACCATGAAATTTAACATTTATTTGAAATAATAAGACACGTTTAACTGTGCAACTTACAATAATTTCATTTATTAAATGCTCAAAATAATAATAATAATAATAATATAGTTTATTTCTCTCAAAAAGGTACAATTCGGTACATAGTATCTACGTTACAAAATGTGTCTCTTCCTATTGTATACAAATTGTAACTGTTTTAATAATCTCGCTTACCGTTGTTTTATTTATTTTTTCATGGTGAATATTTGAAATAATACTTCGAAATAGTAATAAAGCAGAAAGTAGTACATAAAGTCAGTTGTTATAAGCACGACATAGAGAAAATGCTATTCATTATTATGAACAAAATTTTAAATGAAATGTTAAATTTCGTGGTCTTCCTTTTATTTTAGATGCTATGTTATTTAGAAGAAATAAATGTATCTGATCGAGCCTTTCGATCAGTACAATAAAATTAAACTTTTTTTTGTTTTCACATTTAGCGGGTTCGATTCCCGGTTCAGACCGGTGATTATTTAAAATTCTTTGAATGCAGTTCGTATTATTTTTAAAATAAAAATGAAGTCTTCATTCAGATTTTTTTTCTATCTACAATATTTAAGGTACTTTCCCTCCATGTGGCAAAGTCGTGGGACGCCCTGTATATACCTACATTTTTTACTTCCATGTTATTTTTCAGCAGTAAGTAAAAAGAAAAAAGGTTCCACTTCATGCTGAATTCGTTTAGGCCTAGCCGTTTGATTCTAACGCGCTTCTGATAAATTAGTTCGTCCTAGAAAATCTACTTTTTAGGGTTCGGTACCTAAAGGGTATACAAGGTTAGTCAGAAAGGGGAAAGTAATCCGAAAGGGTGTTAAGGGGTTAAGTACCCATAATAATGAGTTACTTTTGTTCTAAGTACCTCTTACCCCAAAAGGAATAGCTGTTCAAAAATTAAATAAAAAATATGCTAAAATCTATCTATCCTCAGCTATCATCAGCTGTGTTTACATTTTAGTTCATATTTGGGGTCACGAATTAGAAGCTCCATTTTCTGAATTCGTAACTAAAGAAGGGACGAAGAATTTATGAAAAAACTAAAATAAAAATAATTTTACATGGAAATAAAAATTATCGAATTTTGAAATTTTAACACATGCTTTAAAAGCGTTATCAGTGATACTTTGAGTGGCCTGCGGATTTGTACCCCCTTTCCGACTAACCTTGTAGGTATAACTAAGTCTGCGCACAGAACATACATATATGTTACTCTATCAGGCCTATATCAAGGCAAATATTAAAAATAGTTCGTTCTGCCTAGCCTTTTCCCAACCAGCTCAGTTTCCAGTCTAATCAGATGAGGCTGAATACCTTAATAGGTACGGAGCGACTGCCATCAGACCTCCGCAACCCAGTTATTAGGCAATGCTGATATCCTAAGGTTAGAACGGTTGTCAAACTTTCAGGCGTCTGACGTTAAATGTTAAAGTTAGTAAAAAGTCTAAATCCAAATACAAAAAACTGTTATTTCACAGACATGTGTGGCGGTACTGAACCCTGTGTGTGAGTCCGACTCGCACTTTGCCGGTAAAATTCTTAATCTAGTTTGACTGGTAATATTTTCCTTCTTTTTCTACTGTGCCCTAGTGCTAATATCCGGATATTGACAGGTTTCCGTTTTGCTTGAACACAAACTAGTTAATTAATATTAGAGATAGCTTTAGCGTCACTAATTGTAATCCAATTAATTTCTTAGAAATATACAACGTGTTACAAAAATACCCCTAAAGCCGAGAGGGGATTAAAAGGTCCCTTGTAAAGAGTCCATTGGCAATATTTGAAAATAAAAGAAGGACCGAAAAAAAATTGGGCAAATCATAAAATAAAATCATCACTGAAACGCAACGCTGAAAACATAAAAGTAAAGAGTAGACTACCCAGAAAGTTATTTACATTCTTACCTAATTTCCTCTGAGAGGTAAATGACAACAACCATAAAATACTACCTATTAACATTTTCTTTTTTAAGGGGAATTATGTAACACGTTGTATATTAAAAACATACGCAAATCCTGTTCCCGAAAGTGAATAAAGGCATTTTAATCGAAAACAGTCTAAAACCGAACGAACGTAGTTTTAGTTGATAACTCTGTAAGGTAAAAATAACTCTTTTCAACGTTTCGGCCGAACAAAAATGTTATTTCATCCATACAAACCAGTTTTCAATGTTGACATGAAAGTCTTTCACTGACAGGGTGTTAATAGAAAAATCGGTTCTTCTCAGTTCAAATACTATTTTCTATTTTTTCCCGAACATCCTGAATAAGCAGAAAATTCTTTTTTTTTAATCCGTTTTTTAGAGTAAGTAGTTATTTGTTTTTGATACCGCCGTAACTATTTGAATTAAAAAAAGGTTTTCTACTTTATGTTCGGGGTTAGATAATGAAAGGTTTTTTTTTTAAATTACTAATCGTGATTTAAATAAAGGCATAATATACACAAGTAGGTAACGGTGCATTGTTTTTTTTTATTTTAAGAATATTTCGATAAAAAATCAACTCCTAGATAGAATTTTATCGATACCGATAAGAAAAAATTATCTCAGAGTAATCTTCGGCAGGCTTTAGTCATAAAAAGGTGCCGTTTAAACCAACTGTGTTTAAGCGCCGTAAAGTTTTATTCCAAAATTTAAATGACTGTGGCTTCTGAACTTAGTAAAATTTATCACTGAAACATCTGTCGACTTTCTTTTAGTATAAGTTATGAGATAGGGTTTAAGTTTTGACTAAGCTTTGTAACAGTAATTTGTGAATATTACGTAAAAAAACAATTTTAATTTTATTTTGTATTTAATAATCGGTTTAAAGATCTTTATTCCCATTAAGGCCTTCGTCATTTAATAAATAAAATTAGTGGTTAAGTATTATTATCCCAGTGCGTTTAAAATAATAGTAAAATAGTTTTGTCTTAACACGCAAATTGAATCAGAATATAAGCTTCACTTTGTAGATTGCTGCATCGATGTAGGAATAACTGGTAACTCATAAGGTACCTATTCCTAATCCTACACATGCATCTTAAAGCGGAATGTATAATATAATTATGTAATCTATGTATATAAAATTAATCCATATTTCCCGTGGTCATCACGCGTGAGCGGCTGGACCGATTTCGCAATTTTTTTTTTGTTTTGTTCTTAATTGTTCGGAGAAGGTTCTGATGAAAGAAAATTTTGATATATTAAAAAAAAAACGATATTATCTCAGCATGTCCATATTCTTCATTTTGTTTACCGCATGCATGAAAATGATTTTAACTTTTTGTTACTATTTTGATTTTGTTTCTGAAGGTAGGTAGTAGGTAAGTAGTAGATAGGTAGTAAGTAGGAAAAAGTGCATTGCAACGCATGCCGGGTATAGCTAGCTACTCATGGCGACGCAGTAGACATATAAGCTAAAGCAGTACAGTACAGTACAGTACAGTCGTCCGATTTGACACACTCACACAGACACGCACTGCAAACAAATAAGGTATTTTCGGGATACAGTTCCATACAAAAACAAAAAACTACTCAGTAAACAGAGCGTGTCTGTGTTGAGTGTTTCAATTCTTGAGATTATAGTAAGTTGAGGTACTGCTTTAGCTTATATGTTTACTGTGCCTAAGCTGAGCTTTGCATTTGTGTGACAATGAATGCATGCACTATGCAGACGAGTCCTTTGTTTGGTTTAAACCGGTTTATATTTTTATTTTTGGCAATCGGTTCTATGTGCACTCACACAAATGCAAAGCTCAGCTTAGGCCTCGCGGACTGGTACCCTACTCAAATTCTGAATATAAGAGCGCGAGGTTTCCCGGATATTTCGCAATAAACTTTCGACAAAGGCTGGCAATGATTTTCAGTTCACCGTCATTTCGTTCTACAACATTTTTACTGAAAAATATTCACCTCTATTCTATGTATATTTTAAAGACTACATTTTTAGTACAATATACAGAATGTGTAATTGCGGTCGTTATGTCCTTTTGATGATTTATTAAGTGAACCCGAGGGAACGATATCAGTAATTGGGTCAGATCAGTCCAGAGGGACGGTTATAACGTTGTGAGTTTTATTATCAAAATAGTTATCAATAATAACGTTATGAAGGGTATTAACGATCGATTTGCGTGGGGTTAATACACTTATTATTAAATTATGAATCCTAATAACAAAAATATTGGTTTTTCGAAATGAAATTACATTATTAGGTATGTTTAGAATGATTAGCATTATGTGGTTATTATTTGTCACGCGCAACGTGATAATCATCGCTATTTAATTTATCGGTAATAACATTAATGTATTGTTGACGTAGGTAAATAACAATATCTCAAATAAGAAACCTCCTCCACCGATGCTCTACCTAACATTTAAACACAGAATTTCAAAAGCTAACAGAATCAGACAACTCTAAATAAATAATTCAGATTTGTAGAAAAGGCAATCAGGCTAATAATACCTATCTATAAAACATCGTTACCGTAGCAACTAAAACGAAAAGGATAAAGGAAAAAGACGTTATTATGAAAATTAAACCGCAAACTGATCAAGGGGCTTAAAAGGTTTTGTGAAGATTTTCCAGCGAATGAGGATAAAATGTTGATGAAATTCTTACCTCATCCTTCTCCCCGAGCGAGTTGCCGTTCTCGAGGCGATAGCGCCGCGCCACTGCGTCCAACGCTCCCGGGTCACCTGACGCTGACAGCTGCAAAACAAACATTCATTATTAATAATTACCAACACTTTTAATCAATAAGGGTAGGTAGAGTCACGTGTAATAATATCGTGTAATAATAACACAGTGTCGTGGTGGCCCTGAGGTTACAGCCCCGCTTGTTAAGCACCGGGTTGCGGGTTCAAATCCAGGCAAGTACCAATGTGACTTTTTCAATTTCATATGTACTTTCTTAGTTAATCTAAGACACCACTGACATACGGTGAAGGAAAACATCGTGAGGAAACCTGGACTTATGGTCTGAAATCGCCAACCCGCACTTAGCAAGCGTGGTGATCAATGCTCGTTCCTTCTCTGTACGAGAAGAGGCCTTTGCCCAGCAGTGGGACAGTTACAGGCTAATATTTATTGTATTATTTATTTATTAATAACACATAGCGAACTTAAAAAGTTATTTTCTTTTAGAGAACATTTTGTAATGAAAAAAATATTCAAAACCATAATTTCTATGTATTTGTAGAAACTATGTAACTATATAATCCCTACTAATATCATAATGCGAAAGTAACTCGGTTTGTCTGACTGTCTGTGACGCTTTCACGCCTAAATCGCTGAACCGATTTTGATGAAACTTGGTACAGAGATAGTCTGGAACCTGGAGAAGGCTACTTTTAACACGAAAAATACAGAATATGCGATAAACGATATCCACGCGGGCCAAGCCGCGAGCGACCTATAGTATTTCATAGTTCTAATAGATAGTTTAAAAGGAAATCGCTTTTTAATTTCGCTATGTGTATACCTACATATTATTACACGACACTGTATCTACTGAAAAACTGATTAAAGCAAGGAAGAAATGTTGTAGCCCTTTGGTTGCTGTATCATATCAACCCATTGACCTCCATAACTGAAGCATGGGGTCTCCTGAGCAAGCGTGAGAGGTGGTACAAAGGACGGGCGTGATATTCTTATAATAATGGTCGGTGCTCGCCGTATGTTTTTATAAAAAATCCTAAAAATAGGGCCCAAATTGTTTTCTTGTCGCTGAAACTTTTACCCGTTTGTTAAATTTTAATGGGAGGATCGTAATCGTAATTATTTAATGGAGAGTTAAATACTGGTCACAAAAGGAAGTAATTTAGACGTACCTACCACATGCCAAAGTTCTTATATTAAACCACGCTGTTCAGTATTTAATTGGAATTTAAATACCTAGTTGTATGAACAATTTTGTTTTCTTTAAATTTTAAACAACTTTGATTTGCCGCCATTGAGACATCAATTCTTATTTTAAAATTCAAATTATTTTTTATTCATAGTATATGTACTGGCCAGTATTGTAAGTTTTTTATAATACAAACTCATAACTTTTCTCTTGAACTTAGAGCATACTCTGGAATGATATGGAGACTCGCAAAATTGACAGTAAAAATTAGTTAGTTACCAATAAGAGTTTTTTTTTCACGCTGTTTTACCAAAATGTATACGTACGTTTGTGGAATCGTAAATTATATCATAATTGACAGAAGAGAGACAGAGATTAATCGACTTCGATTGTTATACCTGACGTCGACTACAGCCGAAACGCGTCGAATCGAGTCGAGTCGCTTTAGTTCCGTGTGAAGACGAATCGAGGCGAAACGGTCAGTAATCCCAAGTCGTTAAAACAGAAATTCGCGTGACAACCAATGCGCGCGAGTGATGCGACTCGGCGCGTCTCGGCTCGTCGCTGATCGACGCAGTTTTATAGTAAACGTATAGGAGGCGAATTATTGCGATTCTATTCGACTCGACTCGGCGAGCCTAGTAGACGCCAGCCTTAACATACACATTGACTAGGTACTTACTACTTTAAAGGACAATGGGACAAAACGTCCCCAGCAGTGTAGCACTTTTTTACCCATTGCATATGAAAGACCTTATTAATCTCTTCATTTTATTGTATGACAGCTCATCTGTAAAATGTATAGTTTAATAGTTATTTAATATGAAAAAACCAAAAATTACCTTAAAAAATTGCTTAATTATTACTTCAATATGAATATAATTATTTTAGTTAATGATAAGGGGTTATTTGAAGAGCTCCAAAGCTAGTGTAACAATAGTTCAATGTGGGAAAGAGAGAACGAGAGGCGCGCAGCCCTAGGCAGAGCGGTTCGGTAGTTACCATTTTCAAAAGTAATATCACCCGATAGAGTTTACATTACCTGCGCATCGTACCCACAATTGCATCCCCGACGAACAGTTCGGTTTTCGAACCAAGCACTGTTGCATTTGACAATTGCACCGCATAATCGGTATGCTATTCTTCGACGTAGCAAAAGCCTTCGACAAGAACTGGCACAACGGTTTTTTATACAAACTCGTACAGTCTCGTGCTCATCATTCAAGACTTTCCGTCGGATCGCTCTTTCCGCTATCGCCTAGAAGGCACCTGCTCATCTCCTCGCCCCATCCGCGCCGGAGTTCCTCAGGGGTCTGTGCTATCGCCCCTTCTGTTCACGCTGTACACCAGCGACATTCACAAACGTGGCTTTGCCAAGATGGCTCTCTTTGCCGACGACACGGCCATCTACTTTTCCGGTAGGAGTCTCGACAGTTTCACTCGAACCCTTCAAACCGCAACCGACGCCCTCGGGGTCTGGTTCTGGAAATGGAGAATAAGGTGAATCCCGAAAAGAGCGCAGCCGTTGTTTTCGAGAGACACGGTGATTCCCACACCCACATCCGTCCCGGCCTCATGTTCGGCAAACAGATCCTTTGAGAGAAGAAAGCCAAATACCGGGGGGTTATCCTCGACTTCCATCTGAATTTCTGAGACCACATCAAAGCGGTGCGCGCTCGCGCCGCTTTCGCTGTCGGTCACCTCCACCCCAACCTTAGAGCGAGCAGTAAATTGTCACTTAGAAATAAGCTGAGAATCTACGTGACGTGCATCCGCCCCATCTTGACTTACGCTAGCGTCATGTTCGCACACGTTAAGCTTTCCCGCTTCAAATCCTTCCAAACCCTCCAAATTCCAGTGTTGTGCAGAGTCGCGGCTGCCCCGTGGTTCATGCGTAACGTTCAACTCCATCTCGATCGAAAAATGCCAACCATGAGGCAATACCTCAAACGTATTTCCATACATTAGTTCGACAATTTACCGACACCCGCCATCCGAACCCCCTAGTCGCCGCAGCGGCCGACTACAGTCTCTCTCTCTCATAAGTAAAGTTCGCCGCCCAGGCACACACTTTTAGAGCCCGATGACGAAATTACGCTCCTCCAGGAAGCGAGTAAATCGACCAGCACAATACACAGCGTCCGCCGCCGTCCGGCTAACCGTCCTCGCCGACGAGGCCCGTCGTGACGTCCCACCGCTGCCGGTCATGCCGTCTCTTCAGACTCCACAGTCACACCGATAATTCAGCCCTCATCAAGTTGTTCCCCCAACGTGTGTGTAGCAACGCTCTAAGCCTTTTTATTTATAATTAAAGGTATTTTTATCTATAACCTTCTCCAGAAAAATAAAGAATCATAATTATAATACTCTTCATTTAGGAATTTTTGATTCATTGACTTTATAAACCGTTCATTTTGAATTAATGACTCATTCTTTAAGTCAGCATAGCATTTATTTTTCAGCCAATAATTGATTTAAAATTAGGAAATAATAAAAAATTAATTATCATTTTTATTTCATTTCAAACAGTTTTCATTCATTCCTTCACTCATTCTCGACTATTCATTCGTTCGTTCATTCAATCAAACTCACTCTATAGTGCTACAAGGGTGGGGACGGGGTCCATACATTTTGTCCCATTGTCCTTTATCAGGGATACATAAAAAAATGCAATAGGTACAAGAGTTCGTCTCGCGACCTCGCCGCGTGTTCAGCTCATGATTAATGGCTCCGTTTGGGTCCGAAACTAGTCGGGCAATCCCGAAAAATGCACGTGAGTAAACCGTAAATAATCATAAATATGAATGTGTCTCACGAAAGTTATAATACAAAAATACAAGAGTCCACTTTTATTTTTCTTTTTAATAAATTGCCCATAAATACATTGATAACTTTTCCCTAAAAAAATGCGATTAATTGTAGACCATCTTTTTGGCTACAGTGAAGGTGCTATTCCACCGGCGACTGCAAACTGCAGACTGCAACCGCAGACCGCAAGTCGCCATCGGAATAGCGCCTTTAAGGTGTGCACTTTAAAGGTGCTATTCAGACAGCGACTGCAAAACTGCAACCACAGACCGCGGTCGCAGATCGCACCGCAAGCGATACTACTGTTGCAGTTTGAGGTCTGCAGCCCGTCTCGGACTTGTACCTTGACGTGCGCACTAGGTGGATCCAGACATTGCGAGGCATGCGCCGCGAACGGCGCACAACGCATGCGTATCCCTACCGACACACGCTGGCTCGCCTCGCACATGCTCAGCCTGTGCGCAGCACATGCCTTGCCACAAACATGATGACAGACAAACGAAGCATTTGCTTCGCACGCGATGGCTCGACCCAAGCATACGTTGGTATATTTTTTCGACACGCACGTCTCACTCCGAGGCATTCGTTGTGCGCCGTTCGTGGCGCATGCCTCGCAAAGTCTGGATCCACCTATAGAGCAATGTGCCCACCGATGCCTCTGAGGAGCCCGCCCTCATTCAACCTAAAAGTATTCCCATTGTATGGCTTGCACCTTAAAAATAAAACAGGTACGAAAATAAAAATAAATATTAAATTCGAGTTATGAAGAAAATTAATGTTGTTCAACAAAACTCCTAATTTGGTTACCTACTTGATCTCTGAGACTCCGAAGTTTTCCAATTGTATGATAGAAATGGAAAAACTCAATCATGTGGATGAACACTTAGAAAGTTTTGCAAGTTTCAAAATGTTTATATGTTATTATATACGATTGGTCTTGCAGGCGTACATACGGGTTTAATTGAGTCTATAATAGGTAAATATTATATCTTCTACAGGGTGTTAACGAATTCGTGTAATTCCTTCAAACCACATGATCTATTAATGGTGTAGATTAACTCCGCACGGGATTTAGACTGATTAAAAATTAAAATAAACTTTTTTTTTCCCAAATATTTTTTTATGTGACACAAAATTTCGATGTCATGCACAAATGAATGAAGGCACAGTGACACAGCTGACGGGCACGACCAGCGCGATATCGCTCCACGCAGTCAGTTAACTTGGGACCCTAAAATTACTCAGATACAGAATACAATGGTTCATTTTTTGAAAACTTTTTTTTGTTGATTCTGAAAAAAACCTATGCAGGGTCAATCAGTGTCAAGTAGATCACGCGGTTTGAAGGAATTACACGAATTCGTTAACACCCTGTATATTATAAAAATGAATCGCCGAAATGTGTACGCGCATAACTTCCGAACGACTGCACCAAATTGGATAATTCTTTTTTTTGTGTGTTCGTTATTGTCAGGACAAGTTTTGTTTATAATGAAAATTTAGAAAAAAAGGCCCGAAAATAAAAAAATACGGTACAAGGTTCGCCAGGTCAGCTAGTTTTATATAGGGGAAGGTTGCTATGTATGGACCACATAACTTTACGACCTCATATCTCAAAAAGTATAAGTGTTAAAATGAAAGCAGTTTATTATTTTTATTTCGTAGGACCTTTATTTATAATAATCAAACGCACAAACAATTCGGGCTAACACTTTTTGAAATAAACGAAGAAAACTAAATTTTGGGCTGTTGCCTTCTTTGGACCATGGGCACCTTCATTGAACCACCAAGTTGCCATCAATGGACTTCGAGAAATTTGTTCTAGAGGTCCAATCGAGGCAACTAATTATAATTAATTATCTATATTACTAAATTATGACAAAAAGCTTCCTTTTTTTGGGCGACATTCTGGAATTTTAAATTTTTTATAATTTTTGATGAAGGTCGCGGGAATCCGTTGGATACGAGAGGCACAGGACCGGTCGATGTGGCGATGCTTGGGGGAGGCCTATGTCCAGCAGTGGACGTCTTTCGGCTGAATCATGATGATGAATGATTTTTCTATGGTTTTAATGAAATATATTATGTGAAATACATAATACATAATTAGTGAAATACTCAGGCCCTATTCCCATTATTATGGCTAAAAAAATACAATAAAAAGTTGCTATGATTGGACCGGTCCAACGGTGGAACTCTCTTGAGGTCCATTGATGGCAACAAGGTACTGGTTAAGAAAAATTAAACTAAAATATAAATGGTCATGATTAGACAAAATTGAACAACAGTCATGGAATCTCAATTAAACTGTCCAATATTTCATAACAGTGCACGCAGACAAATATGAATACTATGATATTTACATCAAATTGTACTGAGTGAAATTATAAGATTTTGACCGCCGCAAACACAACCACATTTGTCTCTCCTGGCCATGTGCCGCAGCGTCACTGAGGTAAAAGGAGGGTGCAACTGGGTCTCCAAGGACTCGTTTCGACTAGTTTGGGTGTTGCTAGCTTGCACAGTTTTGCAAATACGTTGGTGGTCCAATGAAAGAGCTAGCCCAATGATCGCAACCTTCCCCTAGATATATTATTTGAGTTAGTAACCAGATTTCTTCGTATTATCTCTTTCGATTTACGTTACGAAACGTGTGAAACTAAACGTTGCCAACAATTGGTGGCAGGTTTGTTGGTAGGTAACTATTGGACCAAAATCATAACTTCATTTCGGCAGGCTAAGCTAAATGCTCACAAAATAGTTCACAATTATACCCTTTTCACCGTAAGTTGATGACGTTCCTCTTTAACCTTTTGACCGCTTGGTTTTTTAACAGTTGCCGTGCCTCTAGCGCCCAACTCATAAATCGGCAAAATAATAAAAACTATGAAAAGATTATTATAAACATGTTATGGCAATAAATTAATACATTTTAAACACAGGTTTTTTGTCGTATTTATCCGACATGGGCGAAGTAGACACTTTTTTTGTCGGATATATCTGACTTGGGCGGTTAAAGGGTCAAAACGTTACTATTCACAATTGAAAATATTAAAAAAAAAACGTGGGTAATGTAGCTATTTTACGGTTTTTGATCATGTCGTTTACGTTTTTTCGATAGCAGTCTACAGGCTCCAATTTACGAAATGACCAAACTGTCAGGACTCATCTTTGGGTGAACAGAGTATAATGGATTATTTTTATTTACAATAGATAAAATGTTAAGAAGGTTACGATTTAAATGAATTATATGCATCAAAAGATCATCAACGTTCAACCCGTTCCAAATAAAAGATAAACAAATGAGAAACAATGTTCCATGTTCCATGTTCGTGTTTTACCAGGTGTAAGCTGTTATTAATGGCTGTTTGATTACCTACGTGCCGTAAATCAGGCCACGGCGGCCACCTACATACAAAAAGTATTAAATTACGCTTTCGACTTATTTTGACGCGCTCTAAATCTGCAAACTTGGTCACTATTACGATAGTACTGTCTATAACAGATACGAATCGTAGTTTCTTGATTGACAGGTTTAATTTCACTAATGCTTCAAGCTTCAACCAAGTCTTCTTGCGATAATCTGTTCTAAAATGTCTGCCTTTAACGTTTTAGGACAAACTGATTAAATATCTGTAGTAAACGTTGGTCAGTTGCTAGCCGATTGTAATTAATCAAGACTAATGAGAATTTCAGATCATCTCGGATTACTGACCTGCAAATCAAAGTAGGCATATCGAAATCAGTTTACATAAACTCCCCTCTCCGGAGTTTATCCAATTTACAAAAAAAGGCTCCTTATAAATATTTGATTGCGTTTTCAAACGCTGTGAGACGTTATGAATATCTACATGTCATTATTTCAGAATCATTACAAGTGAAGATACCCGAAAAATGTAAAAGGAATATTACGTTTTTCGCTACATTAAACATAATTTTATGTGAACAGAATTTATTACGAATTATTGAACTCATTCACATTCATTTTAACGAACAAATTATACTTTTAATCAAAGCTGCTGAAAGTAATAGCCATATATTTTACTTTCGAGAGAATTTGCATGAAAATAATCTCTTGGAAAAGTATTTGGTTACTAAGTAGATGTTGTGACGGTGCAGCGGTGACGACTAGCGGGGTGCGCCTATAAAAGGGCCGGCACGCTGCAATAACTGCCCGGTTACGTAGAAACCGTCCCCTAGGACGACCTACTGCAGTCCAATAGAAAACTCCGTCCTCTCTCGCGCCTCAGCAGCCGCCCAGTTAAGTGACTGTCTACCTACACCTGAAGACCCTGGACTCCTCGTATCGTACTGTGTAAAGAACCACGCCCTGTTAACTAATCTTAATATTATAATCTTGTAACTATTATTAAAATATACTATTGTATGGTTAAAAGTGTTTTCCTTAATATTCTTCTATTCTGATTTTATGTGCACCTGCTCGTTAAGGGTTGACTCCTCAAGCCACCCTTAACCCGCTAAGCGTGACACTGGCGCCCAATTAATAGGTACTAACGATACGAGGGTCTCAGGTATTCTTTTTCTATATTTTTTTATTTTTTTGTGTGTAAAGAAACGCCCAGGAATAACTATTTCTTTTTCACGTGGCTAACCCGTGATTAATAATCACAATTGTGTTTTAAATCTATTTTATAATATAGCATCATTAGCATCGTGTTGTTATCTACGTGTGTCGAGCGACGTTCGCGCACAAAGAACCGGTTTAGGTACTAATCCTATCGGCTTTCTAGAAAATTCTACCGAGCCGCGTGTTCTATTTTTCTATAATTTTTAATTTAATTCCTGGTCGTTTTTTTTATTGAATTTATACTGTGCTATTTTTTTCTGCTGTTATCCAGCAGGGATTTGGTTTTCTGTCCTTTTTTTTTTTCATCGTGTGATAAGTATTGTTACGAATAATGGCTTATGAAATTAACTTTTCATTACTGTCGAAGTCGGAGCTGGAATATGAGCTTGTTATTCGTGGTGTCTCAAAGCTGGAAGATACTCGGAAGCAGATCGCCAAGTTAGCGCCTAAAATGCCCTCCGAGGATATCTTGTCTTCCACTTTCTCTTCTGAAGAGGATATATCCGCGGTGGAAAAATCACTCGTAAAGGCTTCCAAGTGTCTATCTATGCTGGAGGCTAAATTCGTTCCCGACTTAAAGCAGAAAACCGAGTCCTTACTACACCACTGTTATCATAGGCTAAATAGGGTGGATGCCGGCGTCCTAGCTATTGAGAGAATGGAGTCTGTATGGTCTAATTTCAATGTTCTATATGCTAAATTACAATCGTCTGCGAAGCAAGTGTTGCAGTCAGATTGCTCAGTGGGAGAGAGTAGTAGTTATAACTACGATAGGAAACTTTTTTCGGAGCTTAGTAAATTTAAATTTAGTGGGAAATCGTGTGTTAGGTCCTTCATTGAAAAAGTGGACGAATTTATGACGTCGAGGTGTGTTCCTCACGAAAAAATGTTGTCTTTCGCGTTCGAAATTTTTTCGGGCGATGCCCTAGTCTGGTATCGATCCATTAAAAATAGTGTTCAGTCTTGGGGTGAACTATGTGAGTTATTGAAGCGCGACTTCAGTCCGCATAATTATGATTATCGGCTTATGTCTGAGATTCGTCAGCGTTCGCAAGGCGAAAGCGAATCTATAATAATTTATGTAGCAAAAATGAATGGTTTGTTCTCACGTCTTAGTTGTACTATTGCAGAATCTGAGAAGTTAGAAATATTACTAAATAATATTAGACCTTGTTACACTAATTGTCTATTGACCGCGAAAGTAGTAGACATCGCAAGTTTAGTCGAAGTTTGTCGTCTTTTTGAAAATTATGAAAGTCGTAGTAAGCAGTTCTGTGAACCCCCAAAGATTTCATCAGACACCTTAGCGCCTGATCTTGCTTATAACTCTCCCTATTCTAGTTATTCTTCTTCTAAGCAAAGAAATTACAATTATCGTAATTCCTTTAATAAATTTTACTCAAAACATAATTCATCGAGTGGCTCTAAACCACAGGTGAACGCTATAACCAACGCATCTGAGTATAATAATAAATTTTGCCCGAGATGTAGAACTACCTCACATTCTTTAGGTAATTGTCGTCAGCCTCACTTTTTAATATGTTTTAAATGTGGAAAGAAAGGTTTTAGAGTGTCGAACTGTCCGAACTGTAGTTCTAAAATTTATCCTGCGGTCTCAAAAAACTAATTAGTAAGGATTGTGGGAAGACAAATAATAAACATAATTTTAATAAAACTGAGTGGAATAATTGGTTAGATTATGTTTCTAAATTCTTTAACAGTTATAAACTTTCCTCAATCCGTAAGTCTAATGTCGAATTATCACCTTACGTTTCCCTAAAATTAAATGGCAAACCTGCTATTGGTCTTCTAGATTCTGGATCTTGTGTTACAATTTTAGGAAATAATTCTCATGATTTTTTCTTAAATAACGACTTTGTTTTAGATAATTCACAACCTTTAAAATTAATTACTGCAGGTGGTGAAAAATTCAATTCATTAGGATCGATATCTCTTCCCTTTGAATTTCTTAAGGTTTATATTGTTCCTGGGATACAAAACTCCCTCATTCTTGGCATGGATTTTTGGAGAAGCTTTGGCTTATTTCCTAACAATTTAGAGTCTGTTTTACTTTTAAAAAACACTGACCCTCGTGTAGTGGAGTTGCATACGGAAAATAATAAACATCTTGTCTCCTATGATCATCTATCAGTCAACCAGAGAGCTACTGCTGACAATATTATTTCTAAATTTATCGATATTTCTTACCAGAAGCGGGGTCTCGGTTGCACAAATGTTATTTCCCATTCAATTGATACAGGTGATTGTTCTCCGATTCGTCAAAGGTTTTATCGTATGTCTCCCGATAAACAACGAATTTTAATAAAACATCTTGATGAGATGCTGTCAGAAGGTGTTGTTGAACGTTCTGAAAGTCCTTGGTCAAATCCTGTTATACTAACGCCTAAAAAGAACGGTGAATTGCGATTTTGTCTAGATAGTCGTAAATTAAATTCTATTACAAAAAAAGATGCTTATAGCTTGCCTTATATCTCGGAAATTTTAGATAATTTAAGAGACGCTAAATATCTATCTAGTTTAGATTTGTCTAAATCATTTTGGCAAACATTGATAAGAGAAGAGGATCGCTGTAAAACTGCTTTTTATATTCCTACGCGTGGTACATTTCAATTTAATAGAATGCCATTCGGTCTTACAAATGCACCAGCCACCCAACAACGATTGGTAGATATTTTATTTTACGGCCCTGAATTTGAAAATAAAGTCTTTTGTTTTATTGATGATATAGTTTGTGTTTCCTCATCTTTCCAGGAACATATTACACTTCTTTTACGCATTTTCGAAAAATTGAAAAGCGCGAACTTAACAATTAATCTCGAAAAATGTCAATTCTTTAGAGATAAATTAAAATATTTAGGCCATGTCGTTGATTCGGAAGGTTTACATGCCGATCCCGATAAGGTCAATTCAATGAAAAATTACCCCACTCCCTCTAATAGAAAAGAAGTACGTCGTTTTCTAGGCGCAGCTTCGTGGTATAGGCGTTTTATTCCAAATTTTAGTTCAATTGCCGCACCTCTAAATAAATTAACCTCTCAAGGTAAAAATTCTCCTCCGTTTTGTTGGTCTGCTGAGGCTGATGAAGCTTTTAATAAGCTGAAGGATTGTTTTGTCTCTTCTTCTGTTCTATCTTGCCCGGATTATTCTGAGTCCTTTGAAATCCATACTGATGCTAGTGACTACGGTATAGGAGCTGTTCTCTGTCAGATACTGAATGGAGAGGAAAGAGTCATAGCATACTATAGTAAGTCTCTTACTAGTCAAGAGAAGAACTACAGTGCTACGGAGCGCGAGGCTCTGGCTGTGGTTTCTGCAATTGAAAACTGGCGTTGTTATGTGGAAAACGGTAAAAAGTTTATCGTATATACTGACCACGCTGCGCTAAAATGGTTTCTAACTCTAAACAATCCTACTGGTCGACTAGCCAGATGGGGAGTTCGTCTATCTTCTTATAATTTTGAAATACGACATCGTCGTGGTTCTGAAAATGTTTTGCCTGATTTTCTTTCTCGTTCTGTACCTGTTTCCGCCATTATTAATGACGTGGAGACTAGTACTGATTATAATTTAAATTCACCGGTTTCTACTAATGATTCTTGGTATTTAAATATTTATAAGGGTTGCTCAGGTTCTCCGACTTCCTTTGTCGACTATCAGGTAATAAACAATAAATTGTATCGCTTTAAAAAAGATTTAAATCCACTCACTAGGGATTTTCAGTGGAAAGAAGTCATTCCGTCTGAACAAAGAGATAGCATCATGTCTGAAAATCATTCTTTGCCCACTGCTGGTCATCTTGGTATCTTTAAAACTTACAAACGTCTTGCGCTTAATTACTATTGGCCAGGTATGTACTCTGACGTTGTCAAGTACGTAAACTCGTGAGATGCTTGTATCTCTCACAAACATCAAAATCATTCTACTTTGGGTCATATGGGTAGGCCTAAATCGTGTCAGAAGCCATTTCAAATGATAAGTATCGATTTGATTGGTCCACTACCTCCTAGTAGAAAACGAAACACCTTTATATTTGTTGTCAGCTGTTGTTTCTCTAAATACTGTTTGTTTTTTCCTATTAAGCGGGCTACCGCTGAAATAATAACAAAAATTCTAGAGGAATATGTTTTCTTAGTGCATGGTATTCCATCCACTATCGTTTTAGATAATGGTAAACAATTTATTAGCTCAACTTTTAAAAACCTATTGTCAAAATATAAAATCCCAAATTTACATTATACTCCCTTGTATACGCCTCACGTAAACACGGTTGAAAGGTATAACAATACAATTATGACAGCTATTTCTACTTTTATATCATCCGATCATCGAATCTGGGACGTTTTAGTAACAAAAATTCAATTTGCGATTAACTGTGCTGTTAATGAAACTACTGGTTTTTCTCCTAATTTTATTGTCTACGGTCGCGAATTGGTTATGTGTGGTTCCCATTATATTGTTAGTGATTCTGATCCAAATATAGTCCACGAGCCACGAGATAGTTATGCTGAATCTTTGGGCTATTTATCTTCTATATTTGAAAAGGTACAAGCAGCTTTATTAGTCGCTCATCAACGCAATTGTCATTCTTATAATCTTCGCCGCAAACCAGCAGAATTCAATGTGGGTGACATAGTTTGGCGTAGAACTTTTTATCTAAGCGATAAAGATAAATATTTCAGTAAGAAATTGGCTCCTAAATTCATTAAATGTAAAATAGTTTCTAAAAAGTCTCCTTTGGTATATAAATTGTCTGATATGTCTGGTAAACCGCTAGGTGAATGGCATATAAAAGACATAAAAGTAACTAATTACAAAGAATAATAACACATAATTGCTTAACAAACGTTATCTAATGATTCGCTAATAGTCTCGTATTATATTAAAGTTGTTATTTCTTCGTCGTGAGTAGCGAGACAAATTTTTACTAGCAAACATTCATAAGTACATATGCCTATAACATTATCTATTACAGTTGTCATTTTTCTGCATTGTAGGTATCTTAATGATTCGCTATTGTTTGCTACCGCCAGGTGCGCCGACCGGCCGATGCTTTAATTAATACCAAACCTATGAGTCACTTGTTGTTTTGGTACTTATTATTTTACTTTAACTTATTATCTTTCGATCATTCAGTAGTCTGACTGTAATCTTGTAACTTGTTTAATTTTTTTCTTCAGGTACTGCTTGCTTGATTAGTAGTCTAAATATATTATGCCGATCCCTAGATATTATTCTTAGGGCTAATTTAGTTTGGCAACTTTCTATCAACTATTTTTTTTTCTTATATGACGTCACCTGTTATGTATAGCCTTAGCGCGTCTTGCTATAATGCGGGAACTCGCATCTTGATGTTTGTGTACGGTCTAATCACTTACGTGTGTGTGTTGGCCTTTTGAATGAGAAGTATGACTGGTTACCCTAGGACGCCGTTGCTTGCGTGATGTATGTATGTTGTAGGGTTATACATACATTGTAGTTGTATAAGATTATTTTTTTAAGACTCTGATTCTGCTTTCTTTATTGTTCCAGGGAGCCTACAAGGAGCTGCTGTCCAGATACACCCTCCAAACCAGAGAATTTTCCTTAGGGAAAATTCTTACCTAACGAGGGGGGTGTGTGACGGTGCAGCGGTGACGACTAGCGGGGTGCGCCTATAAAAGGGCCGGCACGCTGCACTCCGTCCTCTCTCGCGCCTCAGCAGCCGCCCAGTTAAGTGACTGTCTACCTACACCTGAAGACCCTGGACTCCTCGTATCGTACTGTGTAAAGAACCACGCCCTGTTAACTAATCTTAATATTATAATCTTGTAACTATTATTAAAATATACTATTGTATGGTTAAAAGTGTTTTCCTTAATATTCTTCTATTCTGATTTTATGTGCACCTGCTCGTTAAGGGTTGACTCCTCAAGCCACCCTTAACCCGCTAAGCGTGACAATGTGTATCAGCAAATAGCCAAGCTTTAATACATAATAAGATAGGTACGCTAAGGAAAAACTGATTTAAATAACACACCACAAGCACCATCAAAATCTAGATCCCTCCGTTAACTGGCTTCTATTCAGTAGCTAAATACAATCAAGAACACAATAGCTATCATTACTGCTGGCGGTCTAGAAACAATAAGGATTCAAAGACGGTCTTAATTAATCTATATTTTGACCAGCAACAACAATAATCTAGATCTACGTAGCATATTAGGTATGCGACGTAGATCTAAGGGAATATAATCCTAATCCTAACTAATATTATAAATGCGGAAGTAAGTTTGTTACCTTTTCACGCCTAAACCACTGAACCGATCATCCTGTTTGCATATACGTTGTCAGGTGTTCAGAAACGGACATAGGGTACCTTTCATCCCGAAAAAAGTACTGTTCCCGAGGAAAACAACAATAACGATAATAGAAGGCACCACGTGTCTTTCGAATTATGATTGAATTATATTAGTATAGAAACTTTAGAAGTGTGTTAAGAGTTTTTTTAAAGCGAGCGAAGCCGCGGTCAAATGCTAGTAATAAACAAATAATACTCCCTACAGACTTGACTAATCAAACTTGAAGGTATTAGGTATACAAAAACACTGATAGGAGTTTGTATGGAAAATATTGTTTTAATCTTTTTCATTTTCTGTGTGCCTTTCTGTATCTGTGTTAATAAAAATGAATATATCAGACCGTATACTACAGAAAGTAGGCCTCGCATAAAGACGCCGTAACTGCCATAACGAATGGCTCTAGGGGCGTTGGTGATCGCGGTTTGATATATCGCTCTATGGTTTAATATCCCTTAGCCGAGTCTATGGTACACAAGAGATTAATTATGAAGCCATGGGCATAATAGGTAGTAACAATCTTATTGATATTTATGAATCATTATTGCAGTCTTCATTCTGTTGTTTCACTTCATGTAAACATGTTAGAAAAATACTTAAACCTACTACTCAACCCAACAATTGCCCTTTAGCATCACATTTTACGTACATTCTGTCGTAACCTTGTTCCCATAAACCAGCCTATATGTTCTGTTTAACGTCAAACCTGCCCTGGAAAGCAGCACAACGTTACTATAACTTCCAATAACTATAAACAGTTACAGTACAGCTGGTAAATATGCTACAACGAACTCGACGCCATTTTCACCGACATTGTTCATGTTCATCATGAATGTGCATCGATACGATAATGGCGGATTTTGACAGATGATACGCGCGTAAACGTGGCGGGAAACACGTTAACGAAATTGTTTATGATCGGGTTTTGGGTATCGGCTCCAGTATAATCTGTTGAGTGTTTATAGGAATTTCAGTCTTGATTTATGATAATCGCCTGAATTGCTCGATATATTTGGTTGAAAGTATAAACAAACGATGGATAAAAAAAGGTTTGTTTTTGAAATGTTATATAAAAAGGATTCGGTAACATATCCTATAGGATAAGAAAGGTCCATCCATCCGGGATTATAACTAGGCAACAATATTTTTATATTTATCGTTCCTTCCCGCCGCTACCGCCGGCTTTCCGCGAAGCCTATTATAAATTTTTCGTGCAAAAATCCATCAAACCGGCTTTTCGATACTTCTCTTGAAAAAAACTGGGGCGCAACGGTCGGCCTAAATATAAGGGTCAGTTCATATTGCAAAGTCACGCGGCTTCGCGGAAAGGGCGTGTCGAAGAGATACAATGTATGCACGATACGGTTTACAGCGCCTTGTCACGGTCGTCATGGATCACGGTGCCTTCGGACACCCTCAGTTACCTGCTTACCGATATTTACCTTCGCGTTGTAACGTGGAATGTAGAAGAATGTATCTTAAGTTTATTGTTCATGTTATCAAACCAATGACTTGATAATAAGTTGTTAGATATAATCAATTTTGTTTGTCATCCGCTGCGCTTAATTTCATGTGAGTTCGTAAGCTAACAAATATGTTAGTTGTGTGATATTTACAATACCTAGTAGTCAGTCTTGTTTCGTTTAAATAATTCAAACATTCGGCATCTATTATAAAGTATTAGCAGAAGCTGCTTATGATACGAGTAGATATTATTGAAAAAATATAGGACTTTAGTGACATAATACATATAAAAAGATGTCTCCGCAGAATGTTGCATACCGAATTACATAACTTCCTTATTACATAAGCACGGAAAAGATCTGAATTTCGCTCCGGAATTGTATCCTAAAATAATATTTTATTTTGCTTTACCTTTGCGTGCTGGATGTTAAATATTTGAGTTGCTTTTCAGCCAGCGGAAATTATCGTCAGCTGCGGGGAACAGCTTACGGCATCGCACGAAGGTGACAAGATAGCGATCCGCCGCAACCAATGTACTTTCACAATTAACTCTTAGAATTAATACAATCATTAGTCAAATAGGTACACCCATTGCTTCAGTCTATCACAGATTATTTGATAATTAGGTAACTCAAGATGATCTAAAAACTATACTATTTTAGAAAAAATATCTGTAGGTATACATGAATTTAGAAAATTACATTTTAGCAAATAGCATAAATAGAAAAACATGTTCCCAAATACTCTCGGGAGCAATGAATCCGGGTTACCAACATAAACGTTAATATCTCAAAAACTAAGAACGATAGCTTCAAATTTTAGACAATTAGACGACACGTTTGGTGCAGTGGCTTAGAGATCGACTTTTGCGGTACGGGTCGTGGGTTCGATTCCCGCACGGAACAAAAATTTGTATGGCTTACAGATAGTTGTTTCGGGTCTGGGCGTTCACGTTTGTGTATGTGAGATTTGTCTGTAAATGCATCCACGACACGGAAGAAATAAAAGAGTGGGGAAAAGTAAAAAAAAAAGACTTAAACCCTCTTAAACACTGTTTTAAGCTTTCACGGTTTGTCTCTAAATTTAAAATGTCACTTAAGTACGGGATATCTTCCGTGATTATTTATTGGTTTGAGTTCCCGATATTTCGACGCTGTTGCAAGCGCCATGTCAACCCGCGATCATGGCGCTTACGGCGGCGTCGAAATATCGGGAACTCAAACCAATAAATAATCACGGAAGATATCCCGTAAGTGACATTTTAAATTTAAACCCTCTTATTACAAAAGATGGTTTAACCCAAGACTAAGGTAAAGCCAGATTTAAAATATAGCCATCACTATCTTATGTCATATAACAAAACGAGACGGGGCTATTTTAAAACCTAGGTTTTTCTTAGACCATCTTTTGTAATAAGGGGGAAATAGTCAAATAAAAAGTACCTGTTTTTTAGAGTATTTAAGAAGTTTTAATAATTTTATTTGAATAGTATTAAATATAGCTACTACTCAAATAAAATTATTATATTTATTTGAGTAGTAATTAAATATACCTACTACTCAAATACAAGTATTAGGTATATTTATTTGAGTAGTAATTAAATATACCTACTACTCAAATAAAATTATTAAAACTTCTTAAATACTCTAAAAAACCGGCACTTTTTATTTAAATAAGCTAGCATTCTTAGTTTTCGAGATATTAAGGGTTATTGCTAGCGAGTGTATAATATCTACATCATTTACACGTATCAAAGCTTGCAAACTCTCATAGTCTACGTTTCGTATCGTCCTCGCGTACCGAATCCGGAACACGTAGGTAACTGAAACTATTCCAATATTCAATTGCCGTCAAATTTCTTGGATCATAACTACAGTTATTTTATTACTAGTAAACTAAAGCATTTTGCTTTGAAAAGTTTCTTAATATTAGCCTAGATAGTATGTGGTTTTGTAGGAGGCTATCCGGATATGCTAAGTATTTTCTAATATGAAAACTTTAGGGTGTATCTAAATTATTTGTGCTATAATTAATAGCGTCTATACAACGCAAACCCTTAAAGTAGTTTGTTAAAAATCGGCAAATGAATCAATTTCAGCCATTTTTAAAATGTGTATTTTTTTTTCAAACGTGCTTTTTCATATCAGTCTTTTAATTGCGATGAAGAAAATAAAGCCTTAAGTCTAGGTCATAAGACTAAATTTTAAATCCAGTTAACAATGAAAAGTAATGCTATTTTCTCAAATAAATAATATTTAAGAACATAAAAGTCAAATTTCAGTGCATGTGTTATGAAATGTGTATGATTATAACAGATGGGGTGTTTGAGTGTTCGTTATTCCTGTTACATGTTGTATATTGTTTGAAAAATTATTTAACTCCGTTGAAATAATAAAAATCTGAACTGTTCTCAGTGGCGTAGCTACCGTAGGGCTAGGCGGTGCAGTTAGGGTTGCCATCCGTCCGGGTTTCCCCGGATTTGTCCTAGTTTAGAGGGCATCCGGGGAGCGTCCGGGCGGGGCTTCATTTGTAGTCCGGGTTTAAAAATTTAAAGTTTTGTGCCGCCCGCGACTCTCGCACTGTGCACAGCGCGATCAGCCGACGAACCGACTCGCTAAACAACTGTCTGACATGTCCGGGTTCTGGGCTCTAAAATCCGGGGTTTTCACATGTCTTGTCCTGGTTGCCAAATTTTAGAGATGGCAACCCTAGGTGCAGTGCACCGGGGCCTCCAAGCTCAAGGGGGGCCCCTTGGCCTCGGCCTCCACGAACGAACACACGAACACAACACGAACGACGTTCGAAAAAGTTATATAATAATGTAGTTGATTTAAAAAAAAACGAATTTTAACTTTTTGGCCCCTGACGACGCTCGAATTAAAATCACAAAAAAATCTCCCACCTCTAGAAATCTGCTGCTTTACAAATAATACGTAGCATTAAGTAGCTTTGCTTTATTATGCCTTGCAGTGGGCCAGAAGGAGCTGATGATGAAGTAGTTTTGCACCCTTAAAGTATTTGGTTTAGTTTAAATAGGGCCCTAATTTCATTTTGGGGTGATTTTTTTCATTGTACTTTCTGCGAGAAGTTTTGTAAGTTCCCAGCACTGTATATAGGGTTGCCAACTCTTTGTCGGTCAAAAATAGTAGTTATACAATTATTACCCACAAAAATATAGTACCTAATGAACGAAACGATGAAAAAAATATAGTCGGTTCCAAAATAGGTACTTTATTTCATAAAAGAATATTTTTTTATAAATTAATTTCAAAAGTAGGTAGTTACCAAAACACAAATTCGAAAGCGCGAAAATTGAAATTGCCAATCTTTCAAACTCAAAGTGAACGTAAATGTCAACCTGACATACCAGAATCGTTCAGAAATAGATATTGACGTTTCGTATTACGCTTACATGTTTTGAAATATTATTGCTTTGAGTTTGATGTCTTTCAAATAGGTATAGCAGTTTCGCCTACTTTTTTCAGAAATATAGTAGTCGGGCCTCTAATATAGTAGGATACTATATTATATAGTAGGGTTGGCAACCCTAACTGTATACCCTTTCATAAATCTGCTCTTAAGGCGAGTTCCATAAGAAAATAATTTAAGTAATATACTACCGCAGACTACGACAAAGTTTTAAACTTGTCTTTTTGCAATGCATTTTTTACAAATTGTGTTGAGCTTCAATGTGGAAAGTCGAGAGTCAGGCTTTTGAGTTATGTTATAACTTTACAAACCTTTAGATACATAAAACCGGAAAAGTGCGAGTCGGAATCGCGCACCGAGGAGGGTTCCGTACCTTGGCAAGTTCAATTTTCTTTTTTTTAAGGCCGCGCCCGTTAATTTGTTCGTGAAAGATTTTTAAAAAACTGTGTAAGTTACAGTCATCGTTTTATTTTTACTGTAATATTTACATAAACCTATATCCATTAGATTTTTTCTAGATTTTTCGCCTTGAAACTTCGGAGATAAACGACCCTGGGTAGGAATGGTATTTTCAGACATTTTTAATATTATGTCAAAAACTATGCAGCGTAAATGAATATAAAAAAATGTTTTATAATATGCAAATAAAGTTCTTTCAGTTGATACGACATTTGACCTAGATACCCCATTTTAAAATTTCAAGTCCCCACTCTGGACCCTATTGCAATGAAAATAAAAATATTTTTTCAATTGTTTCACTCGAAGTCGCACCATAAGGGTTCCTTTTTTACCATTTTGGTACGGAACCCTAAAAACTGAACTGACACATTAGTTTAAATAGATTTTTCTATAAATAAGCAAGGCCTAGTATGTACGCAAGGCTACATATCAAGCTATATATTACCAGTATAGACTGATCTCGCATTCTCTAGGCTGTTCGTACAATGAGAGGTCAGCTAATACTAGAAACGTATGCCTGTACCTAAGCTAGATTGCCATTACTCAGAGAAAAAGTAAGTAAATATATTATGAGAAGATATTTCTCAAACCTTACGCCAAACATGTCGGGACAAAAATATTTTATGTTGAAATCTTGCATGCAATTTGTATGTACACACATGTTTAAGCGAATAAAGTTATCTTATCTTATCTTATCTTATCCCGTATAATCTTTAATAATAATCTTTATTGTGCAAATAAACTTACATTAAGCACTAGTTTCCACACTAGGATTCCCTGTGTCGTGGAAGCTAGGCGAAACCACTACATAAAATATCATATTAAGAAAATACAATAATACAATACAATATAAAACTTACAACTAACACAAAAATATATAAACACTAATAATAATAATAAGTTAACCATTGTGCCGATAGTCGTAACGGCCAATGGCCTAATGGCCAAGAGCCTCGACCAACACCTCAAGAGGCTCTCGTTAGGTGGCTGGATCAAGGGCCTGATACAGAAAGCAGTCCTCCTCGATACGGCGCGTATTGTGAGGAGGTTCCTGTCTCTGGAGCCCTAACCACCGGTAGCTTGGACCCTGCTCCCGATGCCGGTGGATCCCTATTTTTATATTTTTAAATGTATTTTTTTTATAGATTTATACATATTTAAAAATGTTAAATTATGAATGTTGATGAATAAAGGTAATAATAAGTTAGGTAGGTCCAACTTCGAGAAAGAGGTCAATCGTCGAATCCGACTCGGCTGGGCAGCGTTCGGGAAGCTGCGTAGAATCTTTTCGTCCCAACTACCGCAGTGTCTCAAGACGAAAGCCTTTGACCAGTGCGTGTTGCCAGTGATTACATACGGTACTGAAACGTGGTCGCTCACAATGGGCCTCATAAGAAGGCTCAAGGTCACCCAAAGGGCAATGAAGAGGGCTATGCTCGGAGTTACCCTGCGTCATCATTTCAGAACGCGTCACCCTCTGCACTACAACATCCCCGTTCGGCAAAGACTTAAGAGCCGTAATAGCTTTGCACAGCGTGTCCTCCCACTCACTGGCGAACGTTCACAGGCAAGAGTCCAGTTGTGGCGAGATAAGGCTTCTTTACCCATTCCGTTTGTTGCGCCTTCCGAGGATCTCCCACCTGGGCATGAGTTGCCTTGGCTGACCTGGAAGTCTCTAAATAGACTACGGACTCAGGTTGGTCGAAGCAAGGAAAACCTGCTCAGGTGGAAATTTGCGGGTAACTCAAACCTTGAGTGTAAATGTGGTGCCGTTCCGCAAACTATGGCGCACTTAACATCATGCCCCGCCTGCCCTGCTACCTGTACGCCACAAGAACTAATGGACGCTACGGATAGTGCTAAACTCATTGTTGAGTTCTGGGCTGACACGGTGTAGATTGTCATCGACACGCTAAGAAGAAGATCATTTCAGAAATGATGAGATCCGCAGGAGAACCAAGGTAACCGACATATCTCGAAGAATTGCCAAACTTAAGTGGCAGTGGGCGGGCACATTGCTCGCAGAACGAATGGCCGATGGGGCCGAAAGGTTCTGGAGTGGCGACCGCGTACCGGAAGACGCAGCGTGGGTAGGCCTCCCACAAGATGGACCGATGATCTGGTGAAGGTCGCGGGAAACCGCTGGATGCGAGAAGCACAGGACCGGTCGATGTGGCGATGCTTGGGGGCGGCCTATGTTCAGCAGTGGACGTCTTTCGGCTGAATCATGATGATGATGATGAAACACTAATTCTAGACTAGTATAGACGCAAGGTCCACCTGATACCACAGAATTATACATATTTATGTACTAGGATTTTAGACACATTTTTACAAACTGTCCACGTTGACCTACATCTCATAAATCCTCGTGTACAACCTCAAAATTTAAAGAATGCTTTATCCCTTCGACCCATGTAAAAAACCTTCTGGAAAAACGAGGGATTTTATCTGCGTTGTGGTTTGTTTTGGGTGTTGTAAAAATAACGTGTTCATTTGCAATTTATTCGTTTCGTTACGGGGTTTATTCATGGGATATCCTAAGGTTCTATGTGGGCGCATAATTATGCAATTATTATAACGAAACGATATATGTATATTTTTAGGGGCAATAAAGACGAATATAAAAAGACGAAAACATGACACTTACAATTAGTCTAAGTACGTTATAGTAAGACTTATTATTGCCAAAGTAATAAAATTTCTGCGTGATTTTTTATTTGTCAATCATTTAATATACTATTACCTACCTTGTTATACAGAATTGGCTCTGTTGCCTCTTTCAATATTTAATTCTGATACTGTGTCGCAATACCTCAGCTCTTAATTTTAATATTTTTCAAACTTACGGCCGTATTGTTAGGTCAACAAAATAATTGGCTTGTTTTTCATTTCAAAGTAATTTTGTGTTGCGTCACACTACAGAACTTTCTCGATTATTTTAAAACGTCAGATGTGAGTAAGGTATTATGATGTATTGGATGGTTGGACAGCAGTTTCCATACCCACAGATGTAATTATGATATGTACAGATAAACGCTTAAAAGCGAAACTTATGTGTTATGCACAGTTTTATTTTCGTAAACTGTGCATTTTGGCCTTTAACACGTTCAGTGCCGGGTGCCCTCCAGGAGGGCACCCTGTAGTCGCATTCGCCATGCCGGGTGCCCTCGTCGAGAGCTCATTTTAAATGTAGGTTTTTCTTTCACCGTCATGAAAGAAGCAAACACCTATTTTACGAAGTAGTAGCGTATTTTTCACGGTTTTTAACCTAATGCCAGGAACCCTCCTTGAGGGTTCACTTTTAGCGCAAAAGTAATGCCGAGGAAGGTCCTATAAGGTCCACTAGCAACATGTATGGCGGCATTGGCGACATGACGTATGAGCTCAATGAAAAGTGTGGTGGACTCGAATGGGTTAAGCGTTTACTATAAGGCTATGTGGCTTTGTATTAAAAATAATATTAGCCAATTCTTTCCAATGACCGCAGTAATGAACAGTTGTAGGCGAAATTATAACAATCTCCACGCTTGGCGTCCTCTAAGCGAGGGTTGGTGATCTCAGTTTATTGTTATTAGGAGACAAGAGGACGCTACTGCTCATGTTCTTATTGTAACCCCCTTTTTTATCGTGGGAAAATCCTCATGGATACCCTTCGCCTGGGGAAGGCGAAGGGTTATGCTGGACTCTTACCGGCTAAAAGTCCACGGTTTTCCTTCTCCTGACCCTTGGTCGGGGTCGCGGGATTCGCAGCTGCATGCACCGCAACCCCGGCAGACCTCGGTCCGCTAGCCCCTGGCGGACTTCTTCTTCTGTGGGGCCTTGCCCCACGTCCTCCTGAAAGGCGCCCACGGAACACATGCGCGCCGCCTTTTCGGGCCTGTTACTAGTCGGGCGACGGGTTAGGGGACCCGTAGGCCATACACTAGGGTGGCCGGAGACCGTCGCGCACCCTCCGGCGGCGCCCGGTGCGTCTGGCGCGGGAAAAGAGATTGGCCGTCGCCTCTCTCTCCCTCTCCGCTCCTTCCTTGGTCGCCATCACCACCTCGCAAAAGGAGGCGACAGCTTCCCACGCACTTATTGTAACCCCTACTCGCTTTTTACGACATCCGAGGGTGGAAAAGGGTGGACTATTCTTTGCTGGGAACCGTGATTTTTCCTTCTGTCCGGCGGTAACTTAACAAGACTTTTTACATATTACTGCCGCTAAGCAACATTGCTGTGTTCCAGTTGAAGGATATTGGTGCCGGTGAAATTACAGGCACATGAGACTTGTCAACTTTGTCTCTAGGTTTGGTAGCGCTAGGTGTATTTAGAAGGCGGTATCCATTTACCATCAGGTAGGCCGTAAGCTTCTTTGCCAACCTGTTATTTATATTAAAAAATCGAACCCCGAACTAATATATCTTTATGCTATACATTCAATATTTGTATAGCTCAGTGACGATCGGGTAACCAAACTTTATAGAATAAAATAAAAAAAAAACCTTTTTTTCTATGTTTTCTTAAAAAGTCTTGTTTCGTGTTCAAACATTAACCGTTAACCGTAACATTAATGTACCTAGTCATCGCGGCAATCGCGGTAAAGTTCCCGGCATATAACTTGAACCATCATGGCGCCGCCGCCGGGTGCGCATTTCCCCCTTGTGAGTTTTTTTTATAGACCAATGACGTTTTTTTTTATTTGATGCATTTTAATTGTAGTAGACCATGGTCTGAACAACGGTTGTTGTAGCTAAACAACTAATCAAATGTCAGCGTGTATAATATTCTCTCTCGTACTACAACGCTATAGGATAGCGCTCAGATACGGATACAATACAAAAATTCGGAAGATATTCTCAACCAAAACGAGTATCTCGAGGGTTGTAGCATCGGTATCCTAGTAAAATGATTTTACGTAAAGTTTTCTTTATTTCCAATTCAGAGTGGTCCGGGATAGTGCAGATATATTTTTACTGTAAAATATTTTGTGTGTACATTGTAAAATCCTTTTATCCAAATATGAGACTGAATAAAATGTAGTAAATATAACATAACATCACGCTTGTATTCCCCGAAGGGTGGGGCAGAGGTGTATAGCCTTATCGTTATGTTTAAGTCCCGTGGGAGCGAGCGTATTGCCATCAACGGGAACCGGTAGTAAATATATATTATACATACCTATGGAATTCATGCATTATAAAAGAGTGTTTGCAAAAACGTAGCTGACATCATTGCTACGCCTGCTACGTGGTCGTAGCTAGTGAACGACCAGCTACGTTGTCGAAGCTAGTGAACGACCCGCTACACGTCGTAGAGTCAAACATCGTAGTTTTTTTGTAGCTTACTTAGGGCCAATTTTTCAATCGCAAGATAAAAGTTATCTGACACTTTTATCTGAGTTATAAGTTTGACGTTTTGACAGGTTTTGTATAGAAAATAAGTCAAAATGTCTATTACTCAGATAAAACTTATCTGACGGTTTAAAAATCGTTCATTAGTAATTTAGAACCTTAGAAATAATTGCATTGTAATTAGCAAAGAATACATTTCCGTATATACGTATTAAAATAGCTCGCTTGCAATCAATATCGTATTGGCAATCTCACACGCAATACGAATTTCGAGTTCGGTGATACATCCTCCGGAATTTGATTAACCTTTCCCAAGTTTGATAACCGAAACAAACTTGTAAAGGTCAAAGCGGTAACTGAAACTTCGCAAAGGGCGGGCGGCATCACTAAATGAAAATTGATAAACATATTGCTCTTTTCATTATCTTCGTAAAAGGAGAACGAGATCTCTTTTGTATCAAGTTGTAAAGTTTTGTGATAAAGGTCTCTTAAAGGTATCTTTGTAACTAAAGGAAGTTGAAGTCAATACACGAGTAGCTGATTGATCTGATCAATCGCGAAGTAATGTTGAAAAACACGTGTCACCTTTTTTTATAAATTGCATCTATTGTATATTTCCTATTAATCTTATGAGGGTCGCGGGTTACGCGGGTACGCGGGTCGATTTTAGCCGTGCAGCAAGTCACCACTCGCATCGCTTGTAAAAATCGAATTGCCACCCCATTTACACCGGTCGACAAAAATCGCATGCGACTTGTTCATTTCTAGCGGAACAACACAGCGTAAAACACACCTCATGCGGCGGGCGATCGCCTGCAGGCTGCAACTGACCATTTACACGGTCAATTTTAGTCACCCGCCGCATGCAGCTTGTCGCCGCACGGCAAAAGTCGGATGGCACCCAACTTTGGGGCTTGCGACTTTAGTTGCTTGCGGCCTAGTCGAATTGTCATTTAGACGGTCGATTTTCGTGCGGCGAAAATCGGCCCGTGTAAATCCCCTATTAAACAGATGTTCCGAAACTCAACGTCAAGGGAATAAATGATAGGGCAGTTTATAAAAGTTTAGAAAAAAAAAGTTTAGTAGTTTTCGAATTTCAAAGTAACCATGAATAAAATGTTAGCTCATAAAACTAACAATTAAGGTGTTTAAAAAAAAAGTAAACAACTTAAAAAAAGAAACTGAACAGTCATAAACTGTATCTTTTTATCTGTTTACTGTATCATTTTATCCCAACTTGACGTTGAGTTTCGGGACACCCTGTATGTTATGTTCATGTGGTTATTAGGGAAAATATTCATTGAGGCGTTAAATTAACTATAAAATGCAGAGGTAGTGTTAATGTGTACACGCTTCACTGAAACTATTAGTCGTGGTAATTATATCGAATAAGCTTATAATAAACAAACAATTGTTGGCAATATTTCAGTGTCATAGATCTTGCGACACAACAAGAACATTTATTATTATGATGTGTCAAGTAGGACTAAAGTCCCCGTCGCGAGAAGCTATAAATTTTGTAAACACACATTTAGGGGTTCGCAACCTTTGGAACAAATAAAAAAAAACAGTTTTGTAATGATTTTTATTTTTATGTAATGGTTTTTACGTTATTTATATAATAATAAATAATAATCTACGAAAACAACACAAACAAACTGAAACGCATTCAAAACTCAAATGACAGCATTGACAGCGTCAGTGTGAACTTACTTCAAAATGGCGGGCCAAATGTTGACGTTCCATGAGTCAGACACGTTCCGGTACCACAAAACATTAGGCGATAGCGCTATATATCGCTAAAATATAACCCGACTAAGTGAAATTGCTCGTTAGTTTCGTATTACACGTATGTAACTTTGAGTTGATTGAATTTGGGATTATTTGTTGTTGATTGAATTATCGCTACGTAACTTTGTAGAAGTTCTTTATTTACAAAATTTATAGCTTCTCGTGACGGGGACTTTAGGAAGGTGTCCTGCGTAAGCGATAAACGCGACACGACGCGATGCTGCGAACGCGACAAATACGATCAAAACAACGCTGGGTGAATAATCGAATTACCTTAATAGTTCTTTTAACAAATCATTGTTCTCCTGGGTTGATAACATTATAGTTATTTCAGATTATTTATATTCTTGTCTTATTGCTTAATAGCAGTGGTATAAGCTTGAGTTTTCAATATCATAATTGGAGTTTTAAACATCTGCATTGTTATCGTTGGAATGATGATAATGACGTTCTTAATTTTTGACAAAGTTTTTCGAATATTCACTCCGGTGTTCCCTGCTGGCGGTCTATGTAGCAGTGCGGCAAGATGCGACGGAACGAGTACTTTCATCGCTTTGTGTCGCATCGCGTTTGTCGCTTTCGCAGGACACCCCGTAAATAAAAGAAGAGAACTTGCCGAGTGCTTGTCGGATTACGCATGAACCGTACTTCATTCCCTTGTTATTATTTTTTATTACAATAAATAAAGAAATGAAAATTAATCTCAGTTTCTAAACGGCTGATCAAGGACAATGGGACAAAATGTATGGACCCCGTCCCCACCCTTGTAGCACTATAGAGTGAGTTTGATTGAATGAACGAACGAATGAATAGTCGAGAATGAGTGAAGGAATGAATGAAAACGGTTTCAAAAAAAAAAAAAAATGATATTTCATTTTTTATTATTTCCTCATTTTAAATCAATTATTGGCTGAAAAATAAATAGTATACTGACTCAAAAAATGAGTCATTATAATCAAAATGAACGGTTTATAAAATCAATGAATCAAAAATACCTAAATGAAGAGTATTATAATTATGATTCTTTATTTTTCTGGAGGTTATAAATAAAAAATAAAAAATACATTTAATTATAAATAAAAATCTGTTTATTTTCTATTCTGAATTTTCACTTTCGATTATTATTTCATCCCAGGCACTTGCTGGCCCAACGAAATTCGCTAAGTGCTTCCCGACACCGAGGTACCGTAGTATGCTTAGAACATGTGCGCATGCACCAACTGTCCTCATCCCAGTCAGGCAGGAACAATAGTCCGCTTGGATGGCGTTTAGGCTCTGCTCGTTTGTTTTTATTAATAAATACGTGCTCACTCAGGCAGTTCCGAACAGGTACTAACGCCACGCTACGAGCAAACATGTGCAAATGTGGGAACTTTTTTTGGACTGCTGTAGATGGTCCTTGCAGAACCCTTCTACGTAACCGGGCAGTCATTGGCGAGACCTGAAGAGTCTCCAGTCAATGGTGGGGAAGTAAAATACTTAACCTAACCTAAGTACTTGTACTACACTAACATCATGAGACTACCTGCAACAACAGCACTAAGTGCAACCCCTAGTGGAATTCGGACCTCGGCTTAGGGCGTTGCGGAGGCTTGGGGAGGGGGGGCAGCTTGATGAGGGCTGAATTATCGGTGTGTCTGTGGAATCTGAAGAGGCGACCGGTTCTCCGACTGGAGAGCTCGGTGGATCATGACCGGCAGCGGTGGGACGTGGCGACGAGCCTCGTCAGCGAGGACGGTAAGCCGGACGGCGGCGGACGCTCTGTATTGTGCTGGTGAATTTACTCGCTTCCTGGAGGAGCGTAATTTCGTCATCGGACTCTAAAAGTGTGTGCCTGGGCGGTGAACTTTACTTATGAGAGAGAGACTGTAGTCGGCCGCTGCAGCGACTAGGGGGTTCGGATGGTGGGTGTCGATGAATTGTCGACACCCGCCTGACCTGACTAGCTTTGGAGCTCTTCAAATAACCCCATATCACTAACTAAAATAATTATTTTCATATTGAAGTAATAATATAAGCATTTTTTAAGGTAATTTTTATGTTACTTTCATATTAAATAACTTTTATACTATACATTTTACAGATGAGCTGTCATACAATAAAATTAAGAGATTAATAAGGTCTTTCATATACAATAGGTCAAAAAGTGCTACACTACTGGGGACGTTTTGTCCCATTGTCCTTTAATCTATTGACAAATGTGATTGGTCGACCAAAAATATTAACAACCAATCACAGCACTTGACATAAGATGTGACAGCTGATTGATTACTTAATTTTTTTGTTGATCAGATTTTCAGTCGCCGCGGATAAGTGTCGTATTTCCTAAACGAAATCTGCGGAAACATGCCACAAAGTTGAAATGAAATGTGATTGGTTTATATTTAAATTATACGAACAAAAGAGCGAAGTGTGAGGGTTGAGGTCTTTACTGCGACAGGCGAAGAAATCGTATTTTTTTTGGGTTCATTCTACGGAATTTTAAAAAAAAGCAAGATTTCGTTTGCTTTTATTTTAATCATAATATATTCATATTTTACAAAACTTTTAAACTTTTATATTTACGTTGTAATATCAGGGGTCTAAGGTTACTTTATTAACGTTAATAACGGTCTGCCGTGCGTGAGTGCCTTTAATAAAGGTGTGCGGGATTAGTCAGACTTATTGCGTATTATCCCTTGCAGACTGCGGATTATTGCTTTTAGACAGCTTAGGCTCCAGAACATTGTAGAATTAAGTTCATTGGGTTGAAATGAAGTAAGGTATTCCCACCAACCAGGACAGAGTGGTGGACTAAGGTTTAAACCCTTCTCATTCTGAGAGAAGGCTCGTGGCCGGCAGTGGGATAGTAATAGGCTTTTATGCCATGCTGTATTCCACGTATTGCAAGGTAAGCAAATTTTATGCTATGCTGTATTCCGCGTATTGCTAGGTAAGCAATTTTTATGCTATCCTGTTTTCCGTGTATGTTAGGTAAGCAATTTTTATGCTATGCTGTATTTCGCATATTGCTAGGTAAGCAATTTTTATGCTATTCTGTATTCCGCGTATTGTTAGGTAAGCAATTTTTATGCTATGCTGTATTCCGCGTATTGTGAAGCAATTTTTATGTTATGCTGTATTCCGCGTATCGCTCGGTAAGCAATTTTTATGCTATAGTGTATTCCGCGTATTGCTAGGCATGCAATTTTTATGCTATGCTGTATTCCGCGTATTGCTGGGTAATCAATTTTTATGCTATGCTGTATTCCGCGTATTGCTGGGTAATCAATTTTTATGCTATGCTGTATTCCGCGTATTGCTAGGTAAGCAATTTTCATGCTATGCTGTATTCCGCGTATTGCTAGTAAGCAATTTTTTTATTAAGCAAGCTGTACGTTGTCTTACTACCACACTCAGATTCGTTTAACGGTTACTTAAGCCGCTCATTAGTATAGATTTCCTTTGTAAATCTGGAAGGAGCGAATTAAGTAACCGTAAAATGTCTTTGAGTGTAGCAGTTAGACATAGGTTGGTGTTACATTAATTCTTTGTTAAATTAATTGTTGTTGTTTAATCGAAAAATGTACCGCATTTTAGGTAAACAGTTACCTTCGTTACCTTATCTACAGGGTGTTAACGAATTCGTGTAATTCCTTCAAACCGCGTGATCTACTGGTGACACAGATTAACCGTAAAGGGAATTTTAGAAAATCAACTGAAAAAAAAATTAAAATAAAATCTTAGTTTTCTATTTCTGAGTCATTTTAGAGCCCCGAGTTAACTTACTGCAAAGAGCAATATCGCGTTAGTTTTGCCCGCCAGCTGCGTCGCCGTGCTTTCATTCATTTAAGCGTGGAATCGAAATATTCAAGAGCAGGAAATTATTTTTTTGCAAAAAAAATCTTGTTTTTTACTGAAGCCTTATTAGGTGGTTTAGATACGATCACTTACCCCTACCGCATGAAAAAAAAAGATTTTGATTTTTTGATTTTTCATCAGTCTAATTCCCGTGTGGGGCCAATCTACACCAGTAGTAGATCATGCGGTTTTAAGGAATTACACGAATTCGTTAACACCCTGTATAACAAATCGTTTAATAATAATACAATGCAATGACTACATAAACATAACATAACATAACATCACGCCTTGTATTCCCCGAAGGGTTGGGCAGAGGTGTATAGTAACACCCACGTTTCGCCGTTATGTTTAAGTCCCATGTAATAGGGGGCGAGCCTATTGCCATCAACCGGGCACAAATCCAGACTCCGAGCTGCTACTGAGAAATTCCACAAGGAAAAACCCAATAACACTTTGCTCGACCTGGGGATCGAACCCAAGACCTCACGCTCAGCAGCCGCGCTTGCGACCACTAGACCAACGAGGCAGTACAATGACTAAAATACCAAAATGTTCCCTTCCAGACGCCAAGAAAGGATACAGTACACTTCTTTATGTGCTTTTGCACGAGTCGTAGTTATATCAGTAACGATCGGTTAAATATAGTCACCGTGCAATTGTATTAATAAATGGCAATCAACGTTCGAAACTACAAAGTTTTCCTTGAACGCGACGCCTAGCAATAAAACAACCAAAACACTTCAGAAAATTATTTCCTTTGACTGAACTCTTACAATTAATTATTACTTACTCACTATTACTTACAAACTTTTTTCAGTTTCTTTGGAACTATGAATCATTTAACTTCAACTTCAAGACTCATTTATTCAAAATTGACTACAATTTCTTCGTTTTTAGGGTTCTGTACTCAAAGGGTAAAACGAGACCCTATTACTAAGACTCCGCTGTCCGTCCGTCCGTCTGTTACCAGGCTGTATCTCATTAACCGTGATAGTTAGACAGTTGAAATTTTCACAGATGATGTAGTTCTGTTGCCACTATGACAACAAATACTAAAAAACGGAATAAAATAAATATTTAACCTCCCATACAACAAACGTGATTTTTTTGCCGTTTTTATAGATAACTAGCTGTACCTGGCATGCGTTGCAATGCACTTTTTCCTACTTACTACCTACCTACTACCTACTTACCTACTACCTACCTTCAGAAACAAAATCAAAGTAGTAACAAAAAGTTAAAACCATTTTCATGCGTGCGGTAAACAAATGAAGAATATGGACATACTGAGATATATTCGTTTTTTTTTAAATATCAAAATTTTCTTTCATAAGAACCTTCTCCTGAAAATTAGGAACACAACAAAAAAAAAATTTGCGAAATCGGTCCAGCCGCTCACGCGTGATCCCGTGACCAAGGGAAATAGGGATTCATTTTAATATAATTATATAGAAGATGGTACGGAACCCTTCGTGCGCGAGTCCGACTCGCACTTGGCCGGTTTTATTTTGAACGTCAATGTTACAAAAAACGGCCCCCAAAAACGCCAGCCCTTCACCGATTCTTAGTGTTTATGCTGTTAAGAAGAAACGGAGCAATAAACTCCCTAGCAACACAGATCTGTCTATCAAGTGAATAAATTAATTGCGTCTATACACAGAAAAAGGTAATATTAATTAAGTAATTGCTTTCGTAGGCGGAGCCGCGGGTACAGCTGGTACACATTTATACTCCAAAGAACTTAATCGAGCGCATCGTAACACCGCAACTCGATTTATGGAACACTTATAAATACATGAACATTATTATTGGAACACATTACTTCACTGCTTTAGTCGTACTAATTACAACTTCAAAACAAATAAGTTCTAATGTAGGTAATTAGCAACTGTAATTATAATTATTATGAAGTTGTATTCAAGATATATTTGCTTTGAAACTCGTTTAGATTTTGTTAAATTGTGTGCTTTCGTTTAGTTTGTATTTTATTAACTAATCTTGTAGATATTATATATTGCTCAAATTAAGGTTGGAGAATTTTAATTGGCCGTTTTTGATAGCAATCAAATTAAAACAAACTGACTAAAACATCGAAAAAATGTGAATCGGTGTTGTAAGTGCAATTTTTTTTAAGTTTCGACCTTATTCCTTCTACAAAAATAAAAAATACCAGTAGCCTAAAATGCCGTTTCACATTGTTTCTATGTTTTTGTTTAGTTTGGCTCTAGCCTATGCCTCAACTTTGTATATCATTATTGAACTATTCATTATATCATTATAATATCAGCATGTAATATCACGTCCTTTGAAACAAAGAAAGAAAAAGTATTTATTTTTACGCCCAAGCGGACGCACACGCATATTTAAAATTAAAAATATCATATTTCTTTAAATTAATTACTTACCATAGATTTTTTATACAAGGTTAGTCAGAAAGGGGGTACTAATCCGAAAGGGTGTTAAAGTACATATAATAATGAGTAACTTTTGTTCTACAACTTTTCCCAAAAGGCAATAGTTTAAGAGAAACAGTTGTTCAAAAATCTCAAAAAAAAAACTCTAAAATCTATCTATCCCCAGTTATGATCAGCTGTGTTTACATTTTAGGTCATATTAGGGGTCATGAATTAGAAGCACCATTTTCTGAATTTGTAACTAAAGCAGGGATGAAGAATTTTTGAAAAAACTAAAATTAAAACCATTTAATTTGGAAAAAAAAATATCGAATTTTGAAATTTTAACACTTGCTTTCAAACAGTCATCAGCGATACTATAAGTGGGCTTCGGATTAGTACCCCCTTTCCGACTAACCTTGTACATGTAACATTTAATAAGTTGGAAACACAAACACAAAAAAAGTAAAAAAAATAATAATAATACAACCACAGTGTACCTACTTACTACAGACAGTGGGTCAACGCCCATACATTTGACAGGTTCTATGAAATGTCAAAATTATGTAGGGGCGGAGGTTATGTCCCAAGTATGCAGTATGGCTACTCGGGACATAACCTCCGCTCCTTCAGCCCGCAACCCCCCACACGATTGCTCTGCGACAATGTTCTACGTTGACCGACTGTAAGGAGTAAGATATAATATGTAGACTGTGATACAACTATGGCTACTATTTATAGTCTATGGTGCACGGGTTACCTAGGCAATTAGGCATCTTAAATCTACTAACAATACAAACATTTAAACATGTTGAATTTGTGCGTTGGATGGTGCGTAAAAATGTAAGTCGTTGCTCAGCATTATGCTGTGACTTTGGACAAACCTAATGCCAATAGCGCTGGTTTTCAGCAACAACCTTCTTATTTGTATTTTTTTTTATTATTTATCTTGGTCGCGTTTGACCCTAGTCGCACTTGATGGTAAGCGTAGATAGGTCCTAAGATGGAGCAAACGAATCAAAGTAACAGAGATGTAGCGGTATAGCCCTATGTAGGCTCTCACATATACCCGACGGAACACAGTAAACTGCTTGGCGCCGTGACGCTCACATTGGAGTGTTAGATTCATTTCAAAGGACTAGTTAGGCATTACCAAATGCTACGATTGGTACAGTGGCGTGCCTTTCATAAAGACAGAAAGACACTGCCTACCCCACCTAACTCAGGTAAATATTTATAATCTTGTTCTGATATCTAATATTATTTTATCTACGAGTACTTACTATCATAAACAAAACAATCATAAAATTTAGCTCCATGTTTCAAGTTTCGAGTATCATTGTATGAACGAGCTAACATCTGGCATAGGTACCTGCTCTGTATGCCAGATGTCAGCTACAATTCGACGCAATTTCGCATTGTGCTGCGCTAGCGCCACTGAGTTCCTCGGCAAAGACACAAACTATTCGTGGCTAAATGTATATATGTGTGTTCTCGTCATCATGCGGATTTCATGAGTGTGCGTTCCTATAGATACGAGGCACACAATGTCACAAATAACGCACACAACAGCACAGGGTAGGCACTGTCTTTACAACACGATAAATTACGACCCTTACCGAAGTTTTCCGAACCGAAGTTAGCTATGCAACTATTTTAAAAAGTTGCATTGTTTCATTTAATTTTTGCTACATAAACACCATTTTTGGTCGTATTATTTTTTATACTGAGCATAATACTGAGTCAAGTCGTCATTTTTGTTTGTTTGTTTTAGTTGTGATCTTTGTTATCAGATATTTAAGATTTTAACGTTGAAAATAGTGTGAATGTGAATAATGGATGATATTCACTGTGAAAGTTGTTCAGGTGTTAAATGTATAGAGAAAATAAAAAATATGCGTTTCGAACCTATCTTTCGGTGACAAAAAACAAGTGATTGTGAAAGGTCGGTGTACACCGGATTTGCAATTAATACAAACTAAAGGTAAAGTCAATCGTAAATTCAATACCTACAAAACAATATTATGATTCAAATTATTGGCTCGCAGGTTGCATACACAGTAATCGGTTGTTCTGCTTCCCTTGTCTACTATTTTCAAACAATAAAACCGTCTGGAATGATGCCGGTTACACCGATATTCATAATTTTCCTAAGGCTGCAAAAAACACGATCAATCTGAAAAGGAATACATTGTAGATCCGTATACACACACCACCATTTTTTCACTGCTATTATTTAGTTTGCAAATATGGAACATCAAAAAAACGCATCGAAAGGCCACTTCTAATATCCGCAAATTGATGTCTATAAAATCAGTCAATCTTTAAAGGATATTTGAGGTGACAATTGCCTACATCATTATTTAATAGACAAGACGACGAACCAAAACCGACATGCAGTATTTTTGGTAAGAAAATAGCTTTTAAATTTTCTGCCTACCCTGTCTAAAAACTCTGTGCACGCCGCTGGATTGGTAAGCAAAACTTTCCGTTTTTTGAAATAGGAACCGGGCTTTAGTTGCCTTTTCGAGAAGCATGATCCGAGGTAGTCAATTCTTTGGCGAGAATGTAAATTCAACCAATTCTTCAGTAATAGTCAATTTCTCAGTTTGTTTCTTTAATAGATGATAGTACTTAGTACCGTTTGAAGTTTGTTCGTTCCTTGAAATGCTTCACAAGTTCACGACACTGTAAACATCCTGTATTGACACATAAGTTGGCTTACCAACCTGGTTTCTAGAGCTTTAGAGGATGCGTCCCGCGAAAGACGTGTGCGGGATGCCAATTGTCCCGTTTTATCGTACCTACGGCTAAACCTACGGGCAGAAGTCGGAATTTAGTGAACACACGTTTTGTTTAGGTAGATGAGTGGTGATCGCGACCGCGAGTCTCGCGTCGAAAGAACGAACAAATATTTTCTAATTGTATTTTTCGCCTCCCTATACTTTGACAGGTGAGTCTCGCTTTTTTTTTGCCACGTCCCGCATTTTGACTGCCAAAGTCCTGGTGAATTCGTACATAAAGGTTGGGAAGCCTACATATAATTGCGACATAAAGCGGTGACTCAATACCGTTTGATTTTCACTAGCTTGGCAACCTAGCTTCCTGTATTTGAACAAAAAATGACTGCTACAGTGTTCTCGCAATTGATTGTAAAAGTGTGCTCTCGCTCATTTTTAGTGGAGAAAATTTTGGATTACAGAAATATAGGAGCAGCTTTGAGGAAATCAATATTTGACTAAGTACCTAAAGTGACTTCACGCTTCGTTCAACAAAATTAAACATAAATAAATCTTCGTAAATACCCAATTTCATCGAAACCGCTTCCCATGTTCTCGAAGCATTTTCTTTATCTCTTTTTCAAAAGGATCTGTTTCTTTTGCATTAAGGTGGGGTAATAAATTTGTGTTTGTATTATCAGCTTCTTTTTTTTACGCAGTATTGTCTACATTTCTTGTTCTAAACTTTCTCTCGCAGGTCTGCTGGAAGTTTCTTAAAGAAATAAGCAGTGCCTTTGTATGCTATGATCCTGATTAACTCTTTTATTAAGTGTTGTGTGTATATAAATTAGTAAATAAATAAACATCTAGAAGGTGACCGATAGCGTTCCGTCTACCAGATTAACAATAAAATTTAATAACCCAATAATTATTAATGCTAGTCATTGAAGTGATACTAATTACGTCACCCGAGCTTCTCATTGTACCGCGACATCTTGTTCTAATGATTGATTCATTCGCCCTGATGACCCCGTCAGATTAATTGCCTAATTAGAACTAGCCATGCAATGATCACGTATTGATGGGGTAAAGGGTTTCTAGAACTAATTAAGACAACCATTGATTAGAAAGGGAATATCTGAACTGGATAGTGTATGTAGATAATTACAGTACAACACAGCTAATAAGTTGATGTTAGTTGAAGTTATCGATGTACATGATCGAACAGCCAATAGTAGTCACTCATTTTCGTGCCACTCACAAGTATCACATCAGCGTAAAAATCATTTTTACTGCGGTACCAATAAACATTCGTGGTCTTGAAGTCGCTCTCAGTTCGGAAGTGATCGGTTTTACGAAGTTTTCCGATGTGTTTCGTAAGTACGTAACATCACTGTTGCGTATAATGGGTTAGATAGAGGTGCTAGATTGGCTTCTGTGTTACGGGCCGCGAGTTCTAATCTCGCACCGAACGAAGTGTGAGGGTGTTTGTGCATGATAGATTCGTGTCTGTAAACATACCCACAAAAGTTTTTAAGGACATAATTTCGATAAAAGAGAAAATGCTTGACTGAAAATGTCAGCACTGGGTTTTAATTGAAATCCTTAATTGAATGAAAAACAGTTGTTACTATAAAAAAAACGGAAGTATTACTTACACTCCATACTTCATATTTCCCAATTTACTTTAAAATGTGTTCGTCAAAATTGGACGCAAAAATAAAAAATAAAATCTTTCTTTCTCGTTCTATATGTTTTCCGCAATCCCAAAATTCAACACTGCGTAAAATACTTCAAACCTCAAGTTAAACGTAATCGTTTCAGGGTGTGCACTGCGCGTGCGGTTTCACGTACTGTTATACAGGTGCAGATGGTGGATATAATTATTTCCACATAAACCTGAACGTAGGTACGTGAAGATACACGTGGAAGGCTTCCGCTCTCTAGGGTGCATCGGAACATGATAAACATTACTGTTTTGAAGGTTGTGAGGATAGTTTTAGTTGGATATTTCACTAGAGGATGGGCAGCAGTGTTCTCTGAGTACTTTAACAACCATAGGTACTGCGATCGCCAACCCGCCTGTCAAGCGTGGCGATTATGGCGAACCCGCCCTTTTGGGGGAGGCCTATGTTCAACAGTGGACGTCTTTTGGCTGAATGATGATGATGATGATTTCATATTATCTGCTGTATTACCTAATCTAGTTCCATTTTTAACCGACTTCAAAAAGGAGGAGGTTCTCAATTCGGTTGTATTTTTTTTTTTATTTTTTTTATTTTTTATGTGTGTTACCTCATATCTCCGTCATTTATGAACCGATTTGAAAAATTCTTTTTTTGTTCGAAAGGGTATACTTCCCGATTGGTCCCATTTAAATTTTGTTATGATCAGACCATGAACTTCAGAGATATGGAACGGAACTCCTCATCGGATCAAAGCAAAATTCTCAAATTACTAATATTGCTTTGTTTATATTTGCTGTTGGGAACTGACTACTTGAAAAGAGGAGGGGGTGCGTGTCCTCCCCTCCCCCCTTTGGAATGTTTTCATTATATCGTGTAAGGTATCATTGGAAAGGACTTTTTATGCCCGACTACGTCAAAGCCAAAAAGAAGGGTTATGAAGGAGGGGGTTAAAATTATGACACTAAAACGTATTTAATAAAAAATAAACTTTAAAAAAAAGTAAAAACCGACTTCAAAGAAATACTAAAAGGAGTAAAATAATTACCATAATATAAAATTAACAGTTTCAGAAGTCGGTGCAACTCTACACTGAAGCAAATAGAAGCCACCGACTTCTGAAACTGTTAATTTTATATTATGGTAATTATTTTACTCCTTTTAGTATTTCTTTGAAGTCGGTTTTTACTTTTTTTTAAAGTTTATTTTATGAAATTTCTTTCGGTAACTTTGAAACAAAAGAATAACTTTTGAAGAAGAACCTATTTAAGAAGGATTGCTTTTAAATAATGGGAATACTTACATAAATAAAGAAGTCATAAAAGGAAAAAAACGGGGAATAAAAATGTCTTTTCCAACTGCCATAGGCAAGTGGGAATGAGGAAAATGCCCCTAAATTGACGAATTGACGTCACGGAAATTGCCCTCCGATGACTGGATGTGAAAAGATATGTCAATACCAAATACAAATAGGTACACGTTATATTGTGAAAGAACAGTAGATGCGTCGTAAGTATAAATATCCAAAAATCTATAGGGCAGGAGGATAAAACAGTGTACAATAAAATAGTAGAAAGAAACTATACATTTCATTGATTTATTGATTTACTTTAAGTAAAACGGTCTTAGACCAATTACAATAATTAAAGATAGTAATAGAAGACGATACATAAATACAAGGGAAAGAAAATAAAAATAAAAAAATATTCTAATAAACTCTTTCATAAATCCCTTACAATGCTTCTACTGTCAGAAGCATTTGTAAGGCATTTATGAAAGAGTTTACATTCTTTCACTCATTCATGATGCATTCCTCTCGCAGTACTTCAGACATTACGACAAAATCACCCTCCATTCATCCGCAAACGTATCAAAAATTCGGTCTGGTGTCCAGAAGGGCATTGAGTGCGGTAAGACTTCATATAACAATAGATTAAAGTGGCCCACCAAGAGACGAATATCTTTTGAACCATTTCTTCAAGTAGAGTTTCAGCTCATTTCAATTGCCATTAAGGCTCGTAAAAGCATAATACTATGTTGAATCCCTGCTGGAAGCATACCATGTTTTTTATTTCTACACATTTCTTTGCTGAAGTGGTCTTATTTGTCTAATGGTATATTAAATAGTATATAGTTAGCTTTATATTTTTACTGGCAGCTTCACTCGCGTGGTATTTCAATAAGAATCTAGGTTAAGGTATCTCTATGCTAAGTCTCATCAAAATTGGTTCTGTATTATTAGTGGACTGAAGAGTAAGTTAGTGACAGTGAATTTTACTGTCTGTTTCACGGATATCGATCGGAAACAATGTCGGATAGACAGACAAACTCACTTTGCCATTTATAAAAGGTATGTTGATTGTTACAGGTAAATAATCTACAGTTCCAAAATCATTTTGTTTGTTTCTTGATCTAATGTTGTTGCGTTAATGTTGGGTCTTAGTTATTTGTGATTCGTCAAACGTAACTTTGGTTATACCAACACTTTTATGAGGAATCAACTGTTTTTGTCAAAAACTACGTAGTTTTGAAAAATTATGATTTGGCCACACAAATTGTTTTTTTTTTTTGAAGATACCTTTGCTGCCTGCCTGTATAGAATGGTAAATAAATACCTATCGAGTTTTACCTAAACGTCGCACATTATTAATGATACAAATACCTCATATTTTATTCCATTACTTGGCATAACAGCAGTCGTAACCAATTCTGTGGCTGTCGACTTTGCTCTTTAAGCCCCTGACCTTAGGTACTTACCTGTGTATCATTAGGCCACAGCCCAACTTGAGCTGACCCTTCCTTAATAGGGCTTGACAGGTAGACGTAACTGGGCTACGACATTCTTGTACAACTTTTTCTGAAAAGCTACGAACTACAAGTATATTTTGGTCCTTATTTGAAACTGATGATAAATAAAGAAGTAAAAGAGAATGGGCTAATCAAAACTCAGAGCCACACGAACAGTCAATTTTTCAAACTTTGACCTCATTTTACTGGGGTTTCCCGCACCCTAGGGAAAAAAATATATGCAGGATTGTTTAAAACATTAAGGGCCGATTTCAGCAACCTCTCAATAAGTAGTCCGTAACTATTAACCAGTTATGCTAAATATGACCTATGAATATGACATTTATGTGCTCAATAATCTTGTCTTTATCACTATTGATATGTGGTGAAATGCAAATCTTAGCTATTGAAAAGTTTAGAGATCGAATTAGCTTAATGAGCGGTTGGTGAAACACCCCCTAATTAGGGGATTTTTCAATACCAATACGAGTCGTTTCTGTTAGTTCTGTTTTTTTTGCCCATTTTTCTTTGCCGGTAGTGAACGCTTCTATTGCGTTTTCGTTCTTAGGGTTCCGTACCCAAAGGGTAAAACGGGACCCTATTACCACAGTGTACCTACTTACTACATACAGCGGGTCAACGCCCATACATTTGACAGGTCCTATGAAATGTCAAAATTATGTAGGGGCGGAGGTTATGTCCCAAGTATGCAGTATGGCTACTCGGGACATAACCTCCGCCCCTTCACCCCGCAACCCCCCGCACAATTGCTCTGCGACAATGTTCTACGTTGACCGACTGTAAGGAGTAAGATATAGGTAGACTGTGCTATTACTAAGACTCCGCTGTCCTTCTGTCCATCACCAGGCTGTATCTCATGAACCGTTCACATGTGGCGTGATAGATGTCACCACAGTTAGACTGTTAAAATTTTCACAGATGATGTATTTCTGTGGCCGCTATAACAACAAATACTAAAAAACAGAATAAAATGAATATTTAACGGGTTCCCATACAACAAACGTGTTTTTTTTGCCGTTTTTATAGATAATGGTACGGAACCCTTCGTACGCGAGTCCGACTCGCACTTGACCGGTTTTTTTAAATGTTCATTAATTACGTTAATGTAATAAATTAATTAAAAGCCTTGCTAGTACTTAAGTATTTTGTTAGATAGACATCAACGTGTCGTTTCTCAAAATCAAAAGCATACACAAATCTGAAACGAGGGCAGGCTTTTATGTCACCGTATTTCAAACTCAATTCAGTAATAGTTTATGTCATAGCTATTTATTTGTTTACCTGTCCCTTCAGGCACACTGCTGGCTTTTAGCTTTGATCTCGGAAAAATTGAGATACCAAGAATAAGGGATGAACCGTCCGAAACACGATTTGAAGATGAACTCATTGTCAGTAATCTGACTGCGTGAAATTATTGTGAGTGCTTTTGCGTATTTGCTTATAAAAAGATTTATCATTAAAATGTGACGTAAGAGATATGAAAGTCAGATTAATTAATTCTACTAAATGTTACGTAACTGAGGCGATGTTTATTGTAGCGTATATTTTACGCGAATCGTCTGTCATCTCTGAAAATGTTGGTTTTAAAATACAAAATTGGAGAAAATAATTCGGAAGATATTTATTTACTATTTATATTTATTATATTTATAATTATATATCTATCTATTTGCCTTTTGGGGCAGCTTCCAGTCTATCCAAATGCGGCAATACTACGGTTTTGTACGGAGAGACTGCCATGAGACCTCTGCAAATCAATTAGGTACTAGTGGTGTTACAAAACTTCGTTTTCCCACATTCGCAAATGCGAATATTCAACTCCAACATTCGCGAATGAGAATATCGTTTTTTTTAAATGGCGCCTTAGTTATGTAACTTAGCTGCTAATAGTTTTCTCGTCAATTAGTTTTGAGGTTAAGTTAATAAATTCATTTGTTTTACTGAGGTAAAGGTGTAGGTTTCTACATAAACTTTTAGTGTTATTTTATATTGCAAGATCAAGTACCTAATAACTAAAATAAAAATATTGTAAATCTAATTAGTTGCATTGTTAGTTTATAAATTATTTACACTTTTCATTGCCAAATACATTCGCATAACATTCGCATAATCTATTACGAATGCGAATATTAGAAAAGACGCGAATATTCGTTACATTACTATTAGGTACTGGTTAATGCCGATACCCTATGGTTAGAGGCCGGATGTCGAACTTTTGGGCTTCTGACTACCCGTAACGACTGTTATAGGTATTCGCATAACCCCCGGGACCGACGACTTAACGTGCTTTTCGAGGAATGGAGGGGTTTCGATGTTAAACGAACGGTTACCTATCCGAGGCAAGCGCAACGTAATCTTGCAAATCGTAAGATCCACGCGGTTAGGGTTACCATCCGTCCGGATTTGTCCGGACATGTCCGGACTTCTAGACTTTTGTCCGGCTCTTTAATTTGTCCGGATTTTTTGGCTTAGATGGAATACGAGTACTTAATGAAACTTACTTATGTAATATCAAATAACTTTTTAATCTTTATTAACTTCTCATTCATCAAAAAACAAAATATAAATCTTTAACAATCAACATAACGAGATCAAACAATAAATGTTCGTATGTTTGCATTTTGTGACTAAAATGTCCGGACTTTTATTGAAATGTCAGGCTTTTTGTCAGGACTTTTCAAATTTCTAAATGGTAACCCTACACGCGGTTATTAATTATCCACGCGCCTCTCCTTATTTACTTATTTAATTATACAAGGTTAGTCGGAAAGGGGGTACTAATCCGCAGGCCACTTGAAGTATTACTGATGACGGTTTCAATGAAAGTGTTAAAATTTCAAAATTCGATAATTTTTATTTCCATGAAAAATGATTTTTATTTTAGTTTTTTCAAAAATTCTTCGTCCCTTCTTTAGTTAGGAATTCTGAAAATGGTGCTTCTAATTCGTGACCCCAAATATGACCTAAAATGTCAACACAGCTGATCATAGCTGAGGACAGATAGATTTTAGCGATTTTTTTATGAAATCTTTGAACAGCTTTAAACTATTGACTTTTGGAGAAAGATGTAGAACAAAAGTTATTCATTATTACGAGTACTTTAACACCCTTTCGGATTAGTACCTACCCCCTTCCCGACTAACCTTGTACCTAGATTCACAAATACTACTTACTTAGTCATATTTCACTTATTTGATTCGGAACATCAACAAAACACAGATATTAAAGACCCATACTCATAATCATTATCATCATCATTCAGCCGAATGACGTCCACTGCTGGACATAGGCCTCCCCCAAACAATGTTGGGGAGGTTTTCCATAATCGCCACGCTTGGCAGGCGGGTTGGCGATCGCAGTATGGTTATTAAAGTACTCAGAGAACGCTGCTGCCCATGCTCTAGTGAATCCCTTAGTCGCCTTTTACGACACCCACGGGAAGAGATGGTGTGTAAGAGAAAGATGTGGATTTGAAATAACTCACCGGGGGATTTTCTCTTCCACTGCCTCGCGCTCCTTGGGCTCGGCGGTTTGGTCGATTCGGATGAGGCTAAATCCAGCAGGGAACCTTACACGAACTGTTCCATAGGTGCTAGTCTTCCGTACGGTAGATAGTGTGAGTTGCGGAGATAGAAAGCGGGTCTCAACACAACAAAAGTATTATATTTGATTTTAAAGCGCGGAGCGCGGTTTCGCCGTGTGGGCAAGGATTCGAGAGAGAGAGAGTTCGCGGAATCGCCGCTAGGAGTGCTAGTTGCGCGACGTCACGGTGCCATGATTGGCTGCCGAATTTTACCACTAGCCAATCGGATTGCTCAGCAAGCTTCAGACACCAGTGGTCAATCAAACCACACCAATTATCAATACACATACTCAAAAATATAAAGTGTCGTGCGATGAAAAAATCTAATCATTTATATTTACTATTATTGTTTCGAGACGGAACAGATGGGGTAGTGCTATTCTTTACGTCCGGTACACACGGACGATCCATACTCATAATAACTTCATGAAGGTTGGCTTTAAAGGGTGCCCTTTAAAGCCAGCTATTCAACTACGCATCCACAGTAACATTGGCTTTATTAACGCAATAAAACTTAATACAAAAGCGAAAGTGTCTATTCACTAATAACGTAGGACAAGTACGAACAATGAGCCATTGTCAGCAGTTATCACAACAATGGTTTAGAATTGATACAGCCCTTTTAGCTGAATCATGAAGCGCTAACGATTTAAACTTAAAATACCCGAACGTGCTTCCAAGAGCTCGGTTGTCATATGAATACTTGTGACAGTCGTTACGTATAGTCAGCGAAAGTCTGGCACCAGTCTTATTTCAAGGTAATTGGGTTGTGGGGTTCATAATGTGGCAGTCATGTAACGTAAAATAATCTACATATGAAGGTAAAAAAGGTACGTTTGTGATCATAGTGATGCATTATCGAATATACAAGGTTAGTCGGAAAGGGGGTACTAATTCACGGCCCACTTAAAGTATCACTGATGACTGTTATAAAGATAAAGTTAAAAATAAAAAATTTGATAATTTTAATTTGCGTAAAAAATTATAGTTTTTAAAAAAATTCTTCTTCCCTGCTTTAGTTACAAATTCAAAAAATGGTGCTTCTAATTCGTGACCCCCAAATAGGACCTAAAATGTAAACACAGCTGATCACATCTGGGGATAGATAGATTTTAGAGTTTTTTTTTTGAGATCTTTGATCATCTATTTCTCTTAAACTATTGACTTTTGGTAAAAGTTGTAGAACAAAAGTTATTCATTATTATGGGTACTTTATCCCCCTTTCGGATTAGTACCCCCTTTCTGACTAACCTTGTTTAAGGACGTAAAAAAGGTACGTCTGTGATCATGTTGATGCATTATCGAATATACAAGGTTAGTCGGAAAGGGGGTACTAATTCACGGCCCACTTAAAGTATCACTGATGACAGTTATAAAGATACAGTTAAAAATAAAAAATTTGATACATAGTTCTACAAGTTTTCCCAAAACTCAATAGTTTAAGAGAAACAGTTGTACAAAAATCTCAAAAAAAAATCTCTAAAATCTATCTATCCCCAGATCAGCTGTGTTTACATTTTAAGTCATATTTGGGGTCATGAATTAGAAGTACCATTTTCTGAATTTGTAACTAAAGCAGGGATGAAGAATTTTTGAAAAAACTAAATTAAAAACCATTTTATTTGAAAAAAAAAATTCGAATTTCGAAATTTTAAGACTTGCTTTCAAACAGTCATCAGCGATACTACAAGTGGGCTTCGGATTAGTACCCCCTTTCCGACTAACCTTGTATATGCTATAACAACAATGTTATAGCGGCAACAGAAATAAATCATCTGTGAATATTTCAACTGTCCAACTATCACGGTTCATGAGATACAGCCTGGTGACAGACGGACGGACGGACAGCGGCAAAAAAATCACGTTTGTTGTATGGGAGCCCCCTTAAATATTTATGTTATTCTGTTTTTTAGTATTTGTTGTTATAGCGGCAACAGAAATACATCATCTGTAAAATTTTCAACTGTCTAACTATCACGGTTCATGAGATACACCTGGTAACAGACGGACGGACGGACAGCGGAGTCTTAGTAACAGGATCCCGTCCCGTTTTACCATTTAGGTACGGAACCCTAAAACATCGAATAGGGTACTACTACTGATAATGACTGGCATACAGTCGTTTTGGGACAGTGATCACAATTCGTATAATACATATATTCATTATGAAGTGAGGACGAAAATGTAAAAGCTGTTTTATCTTTAGCCATTTTGTTTTGCAACTGCTTTTCAGAGCAGAGTTTAATTTTAAAATATCTGATAAATGAAAAGCTTTTTGTATAAAACTTTTTGTACGCGATTATTTTATATTTAAATGATCAATGTTATTTCAGACATCATTATTTGGTAACTAACTGTAATATCACAAGTCACAATAATCAGATTACAATTCATTAAATTCCAAATGATTCTAACTATTATTTTATAAAATTCACTATTAAACTAAAAACGTTACATGTTTCGTAGAAATATTTTAGGTACCTATCGACGACAATAATTAAAAAGTATTAAAGCACTTCAGTGTACGCATGAATTTATTCTTAATAAAACAATAATGAAAATGTTAGAACGTTGTTTGTTTGAAATGTTTCATTTCAACAACAGCAGAAACTGGCGTTGACATGGATAATTATAATCAATTGTCTACCATTAATTCCATTTATTAAATTGAAATTATTGTCATTCTAACGTTTCCATTGGAAACTTTCCACACGTTATTTAGATTACCAACTAATAGACACACTATTTTTCACGCAAAATACGCGCTTAGACGTGGAGTTGCGGATACCAGCCCGTTATACCTTATACCTAGACACACTAAACCATTTATGTATTTTTTAGTTTTGTTATTTGACATGGTGGCTTTTGACCCTAGTCGTACATAAGCGTAGACAGGGTCTAAGATGGAGCACACGAATCCAAGTAACAGAGACATAGAGGGATTCCCCTATATCCCTCTGGCTCTCACATACACACGACGAAACATAGTAAACTGCTTGGCGCCGGACTTTAATGTGAAGGTGGTAGCTAGCTAGGCGGACCGTAAAGATCCTACCACCAAGCAAACTTTAATGTGAGGGTGGCAGCTAGCCTATATACCTACCACCGAGCGTGCTGTGTTTTGTTGAATCTTACAACACGCGTCTATCACCAGCGTGTGGTGAGGAAGTTTTACTAGTCCGTCCCCACACGGGAAAAACGGTTATGGAATAACTGCAGTGGGTGTTTTAGCTATTGTGAACTTCTATTACATCGACACATACACTTATTGCACATGACGATGGGTCGATCCAGTATGCTATTCTACTCCTTTTTGCGCGGGGTGCGGTTTCCAAGAAGGTTTAATCATTCTTCCCGAGACACCCCGGTTGCCAATGTGATCTACATTGGCAACCAACAGGAGCCCAATTCTACTAACAGAAAGAAACGTTTATCAATTGCAACTTAATCGTTTATTCAGACAGTTTTCGTTTACAAAAACTATCAAATTGTTTGACAACAAAAACAAAACCAAACATTTTGACAGTTTTCGTAAACGAAAACTGACTGAATGAATGATTCAGTTGCAATTGATAAAAGTTTCTGTTAGTAGAATTGGCCCCCTGACTGGCTGACAACAATAGCAGTGGTTGTTTATACGATTTTTTTTCCTTTCTTAATGCGCTTCATGACGATGCGCCCTAATCTTATTACAATCTAGCCTTTTAGGCTAATGAGTAATTTATTTATAACTTAAACTGTTAAATTGTATTTTACTAAGAATGTGTCCAATAGCACTTTTCTTATTGTCTTTATTAAGACGAAGACACTTTGTTCATGTGTTCTTTATGTGTAGCACTTGTATTACATTATACTTATTCACTATCACTAAACACTAGCTCGAACGGTTTTGTTCTTCTCACTATGTTCGTTTGGTCGAGAAGCTGGATTGCCTCGATGTTCACATGACGATGAAGCTTACGTTCGTGAGCTTCTGCATACTTTCTAATTACTTTATCGACGAACTCTACTTTAAGGTCCCGATTTTTATACCTATAAAAAAAAAACATCGACTGTTTTCGTTTCGGCAATGTATTCAAAACGGGGTACTGCTACTATGTGGTGCTTGTAGATTTGAGTACATTTTCTATAACATATGAAAGGCGGCCTTGGCGATTTTGAGTTCTCAGATAAAAGTAAAGGGTTGCCTCATTAGTACAGCACTAGCTTGAATAGCTTCGAACCCCTCCTGCAGCACTCAAGTGGACTCCCATTCGAGAAACGCGGATTTGTATTTTCTTTTATAAAAAGTTTTCGTTTATAAATATGGCCTTATACGGTAAGGTATACCTTTTAGGTTTGTCTGCTATAAATTTCTGTTAAGATTAGTCATTTATAACCCCAGAGCCTAACTTTACAAAGACATCTGGAGGTGGGACCAAAATAAGCTAACTAAAAATACATAGAATGTCTTATAATTCCGCTGCAAGAAAAAGTGTAGAAAAAAAACAAGTCTAAAATATAGAAGGGCGCGAGGCACTCGATTAATAATTCGGTCTATTTTTAAAACTGTCGCCCTATGCTTACCTATACATCTATTTACTTGGGACGGTACCGGCTTCCAAGTGTTCCTAAACTAATTCTACTGTTACAAAGCCATCTTTTTAGAGCACGTAATTCTCCATGATCTTTTAGAATATTAATTATTTTAATTCTTTAATTCACAATGGTGGTAAAAAGGCAGACCTTATGCCATCAGACATTCTCTACCAGTCAACCTTTGGGTCAAAGTAGATAAAGGTTGATAGAGGTACAAAACACAATTATAAATAAAAGATATCTGCAACTTTACTGTTATAATTAGATGACTAAAATAATAAACAATAAAGAACATCAATCAAGTTAGAGGTTTTATAACATAGGCTGACAAAATGGCCGACGGCCCACCTAGTGGTAACTGGTTCGTCGCCTATTTAAACTCACAACCATAAGAGTATTGCTGATGCGTTATCATACCTATAGATAAAGTTGAAAAGTCTCCTGTGCCTATAATAGGGGATTTACACGCGTCGATTTTCGCTGCACGGCTAGGCCGCCCGGCGAAAATCGACCGTCTAAATAACAATTCGACTAGGCCGCAAGTGACTAAAATCGCAAGCCCCAAATTTGGGTGCCATCCGACTTTTGCCGTGCGGCGACAAGCCGCATGCGGCGGGTGACTAAAATCGACCGTGTAAATGGTCAGTTGCAGGCGATCGCCCGCCGCATGAGGTGTGATTTGCGCTGTGTTGTTCAGCTAGAAATGAACAAGTCGCATGCGATTTTTGTCGACCGGTGTAAATGGGGTGGAGATTCGATTTTTACAAGCGATGCGACTGGTGACTTGCCGCACGGCTAAAATCGACCCGTGTAAACCCCCCATAATTTTACCCGTCAAACCGGAACACAGCAATGCTGCTTGGCGGCAGAAATAGGTATGGTGGTAGTAATTTTCTGGACTAAATTTTTCGCAAGGAGCTTCTCGTACTACTAGCAATTTAATTGGTTTATTTCTCAATGGAGTCATGGAAATGCTCCAGATGCAAATCATAGGTGTAGTCGTTAGCAAGTGATTCTCAGTACATTAACGATCGAACTTGGAAGACATGCAAAGATGCAGCTTCTCCTAATTATGTACTTGTTTTGTGTACTCGACTATATTCTGTGCTTGTGTAAAATTGTTGGACACAGACCAGCAATCTTAGTACGCACTATACTGACCAGACTAAAAGAATTTAGTACCTATAAGAGGTTAGACAAATCTGTGACATGAGAAACCGTGCATGCTAGGCCACCAGGGACTTATTCTCTATGAAGTTTAATAAAAAATCGCAAATAAAACGTCCACGTTATAATTTTATCTTGGTAGTTCATGGTCGCGCTGCCTGCAAAGGCGACTTGACCACGTGAATACCATTTTTTTTCGATTACACATCGGAATAATAATACGGCCGTGTTACGTTTTGATGTGACATACTGAATCACGGCTCTGCGAGCCTTACAAGCGCACCGCGACAAAATTTTGCCGTCCCGTTATCTCATGGTGAAACGTGATAATGTATGGCTTATTTCGACTCGGCATGAGATTGTAACGACAAAATTATCTCGCGCTGCTCATGTTGGCCCAGTAGGGTTAAACATCTAAAAATATACGAAAGTATTTACCAAAGTGCCATTAAGAAAAAAATAGTATCGTGAGCGGTAATTACAGTTACACGTGAATCAATTAAGGCAGCCCACTGTCTGCTAACAAGGCAAAGCTAATTAATTGTAGCAACTTTTAACTTAACTTGTGAACTTTCGTCTAACGAAACATTACTTGTTAATTAGTACAAGTTCACGGTATTGTCTGACTCTGTTTCATTATAAACAGTTAGCTTCTCTTATTCTATATTGAAAATAGAAATGTCAGAAATGTATTTATTTATTGTAATTTTTGAGAGTTAGCGAGAGTTAAATTAGAGGGATTTTATATTAGAAGAATAATTAAAGATAGCTAATTTAAATGTCACGTGTAAATGAGAGTTTAATCATCACTTACTTGTCTTAACGGTGAAGGAAAACCTCGTGAGGAAAGTACACGAGAAGAGCATCCATATTTTTTTTATCTTTTCGCACGATGCACGAGAGAAGTGAAGGTTACGCTATTCAAAGCTTATTGCCAGTCCTTCTACTCGAGCGGCCTGTGGGTGAGATATACGCAGCGAGCCTACAGAGCCCTGCGCACTCAATAAAATAATGCGTTCAAGATGTTGTTGGGTCTGCCGTGGCGGTGCAGCGGGTCTGGGATGTTTGCTGAAGCGCGCACTGATGGTTTCCAGGCCATCATGCGCAAAAACGCAACTTCACTACTGGCCCGTCTACGGGGGAGCAACAACGGCATTCTGAACGCAATAGCTGTACGTTTTGACTGTCCCTTTCAGAATCAGTGGGTCAAGTCTTGTGTAGGTGTGGTGAGTCATGGCAAATAGAAATGTAAATAAATGTGTACTAGGTTAAGACCCAATTTCACTATACTCTGTTAGTTATTAATGTCCTGTTAAACATTTTAACAGACTGTTTAACAGTACATTGAAATTGACATTGACTGCTTAACAGAACATTAACGACTAACATTGTATGGTGAAATTGGATCTTAGGTTTTTATGGGTCTATGCCACCTGAAATAAAGTTTATATTATTATTTTCTTTTTTGTAGCGTGGTGGTGGGCCTTACCTAATCCCTTCTCATTCTGAATAGAGGCCTATGCCCAGCAGTGGGACAGTAAGGGCTGATTATACAATTAAAAAAAACAAATGGCTCAATACAACTTCGTATTCATGTTTAAAGTGTGCGAAGTTACAAATTGAATTCCCGTGACGGGAAGTAATTCTGCAAGGATTGTGCGGAAATACGTGATTGGTGTTCGTAATGGTTCTCACGTAAATGGGATTCACAGTGTGGGCGATAAATGTTACAGGTTGATTTGACGTCAAAATATTGTTATTCACTTGTTGGAGTTTATCCCGGGCTAGAATATAAAACTTCCTCACCGCACGCTGGGAATAGACGCGTGTTGTAAGATTCAACAAAACCCAGCACGCTTGGTGGTAGGATCTACACCAGAGGTTCCCAAAGTGGTCCAGGTGGACCCCCAGAGGTCCACGGGAGACTCGACGGGGGTCTACGTTGGCGTGACAAAAAGATCTAATCTTCACATTTTATATGGTAATATGGTAGAAATGTAGCTGCAGGGGGTCCACCACAGAACCAGCTAAATTTTGAAAGTGGTCTATGAGAAAAAAAGTCTTTTAACCGCTGATCTACACGGAAAGCCTAGCTAACTATCACCCTCACAAGTCGGGTGCCAAGCAGTTTACTGTGTTTTGTCGTGTGTATGTGAGAGCCAGAAGGGTATAGGGGAATCGTTCTTTATCTCTGTTATTTGGATTTGTGTGCTCCATCCTAGACCCTGTCTGGGTTAACCGTCAGATGAGACTAGGATCAAAGGAGACCTAGACATATATTTAAAAAAAAGTTGGTAAGTGATAGCCTAGCGGTTGAACGCTTGCCTCCCAAGCTTTTCGAATTCATGTGTGGATCATATTTTAACTATCACTTGCGTTAAGGGTGAAGGAGAACATCGTGAGGAAACCTGCACACCTGAGAGGGGTACATAAAATTCTCAATGTTGTGTGTAGTCCGTCAGCTCGCACCAGGCTAGCGTGGTGGACTGAGTCCTAGACCCTTCTTATTCTAAGAAGAGGTCCGTTCCCAGCAGAGGGACAGTGATGGGCTGATTATGCTATGTTGGAGTTATCCTTCATGTTATAAACTTTGTATCTATAACTATTGAAATGTTTTGGCTGGCCTTCCTTCTCTCTGTAGTCACGGCTCATCTTCCGTGCGGAAGATGTCCGGTCCTTTGGAAGGCATACACGGGGACACAGGTCCAACGCGCAGAGGCCCCTTTGAGAACTTTAATCGGCTGCACTATTGGGGTACAGTCATGGACCGTCCCAGGTGGGTGCAAGACTATTGTAAAATATGGTGAAAAATATCTGGTCTATGGGAAGGGGTGTTAGGTGGACTAGATAACTTCTATTGGCCTTTATTATTATTATTAACTAGCTGTACCCGCATGCGTTGCAATGCACTTTTTCCTACTTACTACCTACCTACTACCTACCTACTACCTACCTACTACCTACCTACTACCTACCTACTACCTACCTACTACCTACCTACTACCTACCTACTACCTACCTACTACCTACCTACTACCTACCTACTACCTACCTACTACCTACCTACTACCTACCTACTACCTACCTACTACCTACCTACTACCTACCTACTACCTACCTACTACCTACCTACTACCTACCTACTACCTACCTACTACCTACCTACTACCTACCTACTACCTACCTACTACCTACCTACTACCTACCTACTACCTACCTACTACCTACCTACTACCTACCTACTACCTACCTACTACCTACCTACTACCTACCTACTACCTACCTACTACCTACCTACTACCTACCTACTACCTACCTACTACCTACCTACTACCTACCTACTACCTACCTACTACCTACCTACTACCTACCTACTACCTACCTACTACCTACCTACTACCTACCTACTACCTACCTACTACCTACCTACTACCTACCTACTACCTACCTACTACCTACCTACTACCTACCTACTACCTACCTACTACCTACCTACTACCTACCTACTACCTACCTACTACCTACCTACTACCTACCTACTACCTACCTACTACCTACCTACTACCTACCTACTACCTACCTACTACCTACCTACTACCTACCTACTACCTACCTACTACCTACCTACTACCTACCTACTACCTACCTACTACCTACCTACTACCTACCTACTACCTACCTACTACCTACCTACTACCTACCTACTACCTACCTACTACCTACCTACTACCTACCTACTACCTACCTACTACCTACCTACTACCTACCTACTACCTACCTACTACCTACCTACTACCTACCTACTACCTACCTACTACCTACCTACTACCTACCTACTACCTACCTACTACCTACCTACTACCTACCTACTACCTACCTACTACCTACCTACTACCTACCTACTACCTACCTACTACCTACCTACTACCTACCTACATGATGTCGAACGGGATAAAAAGTATCCTATGTCCTTCTCCTGGCTCTAAACTACCTCCCTGCCAATTTTCAGCTAAATCGGTTCAGCCGTTCTTGAGTTATAAGTGAAGTAACTAACACGACTTTCTTTTATATATATAGATATCAACCTGTTGTGTCCCACTGCAGGGCAAAAAGGTCTCCCTTTCCCTTCCCTCTTTCCATTTTTCCCGGTCTTTTGCAATATCTGGCCAATCCTTTAAGTAGAAGTCCAATTCGTCACGCCATCTCCTTCTGGGTCTACCGCGTCGCCGGTTCCTGTTGTTCGGAACCCAGTCAGTGGCTGCTTTTGCCCAGTTTTGTTGCGACATGCAGCAGATGTGGCCTGCCCAGTTCCACTTTAGTTTGGCGGCTGTGTTACCTACGTCTGCGATTTGAGTTTTGGAGCGGAGTATACTGTTCTTTATACGGTCTGTAAGTTTGACTCCTAGAATACTCCGTTCCATTGCTCGCTGGCAGACCCCGAGTGCTCCATAGATGAGGGTGGAGAGAATGCACATGTCCATGAGTTTCCTTTTGAGAGAAAGCGGAAGTGATCCTTTCATTAGGTGTTTCATCGACCAATAGCTCTTCCAGGCGTTTTCGGTGCGTCGCGCGACTTCTTAATCTTGCCTCGCCTGGAAAGAGACTATTTGGACGTGGTATATACTCATGGACATATTCAACCTCCACATCCTCAATGTCTGGTCTGGCCTTTATACAATTTGATAAAATTGTACCTACCTACCTCCTACACTCATTTCGCATAACCGTAAAAAATCTAGATGCCCTCAGCTCAGTTATTCTAGAAGAATGTTAACCCAGTTACCTAAATACTAAACGTAAACGTCAAAAAGAAATAAAACAAAGTTTTGGAGTAATCGCTCGTTACACTGGCAACGTAAACAACCACTAAATAAATAAACACTAAGGTCTAGAACGTGACTCACCCAGGTTTTGAATTTGCATTGCATGATTAGAATTTCAGAAAGACGAAAAAGAATGTCCTTCAACAATATTTTTGCTATGGAAACATTAAAACCGGTCAAGTGTTTGTCGAACTACACGCAGTGTAGGGTTCCGTATACAGTACGGCTATAAAATATTTCAGTTAAGCATCATGTATAGTACCTAAACAATTCAGATACAAAGATTTTGACTTTTAAGAAAAAGAAAGACACTTTAATATACCAAGTTATTATTGCAGTTGATTTAAGACATTTCGTGTGGAGTTTCTAAGTAATTTTACAAACCAACCTACATTTCATAAGTTGGTTGCCTATTATTCGTAAACAAGTAGAGCTACGATAAAAAATGTTTTTCGATTTCATTGCATAACTTTGTAGGCGTTATAAATATGTATGTATAGCCAAATGTCAGCTTCACAGCCTAGCCTGCAAGTAATATAGCTGTTCCATACAGACGGACATGGCGAAACTATGGCTGCTAACTATGATTCCTAGTTTGACTACGTAACCCTAAAATGCGGCTCAGACGAGCGGTACCGGCACTAGTTTTATGGTTCACTGACGTCGGAGAATTGCACTCACTTCATATAATAATATTTTATTAGAGTTCTCAGACGTCTTAGAATATATTGTTGCGAGAGGACTTGATATTTTGCTCTTCGCTGTAAAGTCGATGCATGCAATAATGAAGCGAATGAAGCTCGTTGTTAGTGCATTATTTAACTTGTTCAAGTGATTTTTACTCTTGTTTATGTTCTTTGTGAATTGTTCTGGCAGGATAATAAACGTTTACTGCTGAATGTTGTTTCAAAAAATGTTCTACTCTTTGAAATTATTTGAAATAATTATAAAGTAAAGAAGTTTTTATCGTGATTGTATATTCCTAGTATAAAATCGATATTTAGATAGTTTTACAGACGAGAAAAAAGTACTTTTCTATTGACCGATCGTTTCAAATCTAATTCCGATCCTATGATTTACCGAGCATTGTTGGTTAAAATTAAGACTTTTGTAACTTTACTAATAGCACAGTAGACAATAAGCCAAAGCAGTACCTCAACTTACTATAATCTCATGAATTGAAACACTCACATATACACGCTCTGTATACTGATTACTTTTTTGTATGGAACTGTATCCCGAAAATACCTTATTTGTCTTGTTGCAGTGCGTGTCTGTGTGAGTGTGTCAAGTCGGACGATTGTAGAGTGTGTGTGTCCTCCCAAACGTAAGTAGCGATCAAAGGTAAAATTAGCTTACGAGTTCAGTTCTGTCCCAAGTTTGGCAATAAGAAATGCTATCTACCATTAGTAAGCAAGACGATTCTTTATTAGGAATCGGGAATCACTACATAGTATAAAACAAAGTCGTTTCCCGCTGTCTGTCCCTGTGAATGCTTAGATCTTTAAAACTACGCAACGGATTTTGATGCGGTTTTTTTTAATAGATAGAGTGATTCAAGAGGAAGCTATATATGTATGATACACTTGGGAGCAAAGAAATCGAGCCACTTTTTTCACGTGTCCTGGTTATTAGTTTTAGTTTCATGAATTATATCATTCAAAATACAAAAAATCATTGTGAAGGTTATCAAATAATCTTTTAGGCGATATATGTTTAGAATTGATCTGTTCCATAATACCAAAAATAATAACAATTATACCTACGTGAAAAATAGAAGTGGCTCGATTTATTTGCTTCTAAGTATACATTGCCCCCGTGCGAAGCCGGGCCGGGTCGCTAGTATGTCATAATTTATGTCAAAAATGGCAAGTATAAAAAAATCAACATGAAAGATTCACTTTCAACGTACTTATAATAAATTTCTGCAAAATATCATCTGTATAGAGTGACTGGGAGTGGAGTTCGTATATCACGTATTTTATACACCAGCCGTTCTAACGCTGAAAATGTAGCTACATTTGCCAGATGCAACCACCGCTGCGGTATCCTGCCTCAAATACTAAACTGAACATTTTACCTGGTCTGTATATGTACATATATTATATTCGACTCTGTTTTGTGTGCTTCAATTTTAATTGGCGAAACTAAAATATATTTAGATTATGTTAGGTAGTACATTTATTTTATTTAATACTTCAATGCACAATGGTGGTATATAAGGCCGACTTAATGCCATAAGGCATTCTCTACCAGGCAACCTTTGAGTCAAAGAGAATAGCACCGAAAAGAGGTACATAAATAAAAATAAAATCAGGTTATTTGCGACTTAATTAACTTAATTAACACCGTTGGCCCGAGGTACCCAAAAGATTTTAACCATCGATTCCAATGCCTAATTGGAGAAGAAAAGCTAGGATATAGTTTGTTGAATAAAGCTTAATTTTCGAAATATTCATTATTTACGGAAATTGACAATTCGAAAACTATCTATGGTAACAAGTCCTATGAACGTGGCGTTGCGACTTTTATCATACCATACCCCACTCGCCGTATGGTTTATTTTTCGGGAAGGGTTGTGAACTGAGAAGTTTCTTATCCACTCACACGACAATTTATAAGTGTTGCCATTTCAACCTAAAGTATTGTTTACAAGTACTAACGTTAATTGATTTATTAAGATCAGAAAGGCGTGGTTAAAATCTTTCGGGTATTTCGGGCCCACAGTGTAGAGATAACCAAAAAATTATAAATGAAGGACATAGTAAAAAATAATAAACGTTATGTAATATTATCGTAATATGTACATATAAGTACTTAAGTGTAAATAATTATGACGAAAACAGTAAATGTTAACTAGGAAGGCGGCGATTTCAGATAATATACCCTGGTATGTATAGTAAGAAAGTGAATTTCTTTTGACGTGTCTCCGAACTATCTGGGCACGTGCACGAAGCAATTACGCGAAATGCTTATACACAGTTCGCGTGTCCACTGGAAACACTGTTGATGCATTTGTGAGGAGTTCACGTACTCTTCACCTCGTGCACGTGCGCAAATTGGGATACCTATGCCTTGCCCTTGAGTCGGGACAACTAAATAACGTATCCCTTTACATCCGATCCAAAACGAGAGTTTCACTTTAAAAAAAATCTGGCGCCAAACCGTTTACTTTCTGCGAACGCAACCGGCATCGATTGATCGTGAGGATGTCTCGCCAGCCTACGGTAGATCCATGCCGGTTGCATTGCAGAAAGTAAACGGTGCGGAGCCAGAATTTTTTAAAAGTGAAACTCTATCTCATTTCAGGTCGGGTTTAAAGGGGTATAGAGGGCGTTAACGAATTCGTGTAATTCCTTCAAACCACGTGATCTACTGGTGACACCGATTGACTCAGCATAGGTTTTTTTCAGAATCAACAAAATAAAGTTTTCAAAAAATTAACCTTGGTATTCTGTATCTGAGTAATTTTAGCATCCCAAGTTAACTGACTGCGTGGAGCTATATCGTGCTACTAGTGCTCGTTAACTGTGTCACCGTTCCTTCATTCATTTATGCATGACATCGAAATTTCGAATCAAATAAAAAAAAAAACGTGAAAATAAAAGTTTTTTTTATTTTCATTCAATCTAAATCCCGTGCGGGGTTAATCTATACCATTAAATATCATGTGGTTTGAAGGAATTACACGAATTCGTTTACACCCTGTAGAGTATCTATCTTGGGGAGCATATCAAATACCCCTCCCTCGAGCAGGCTTTTCCTCAATCTTGTAAAAAAATATTTCGTAGTAAATAATGGACATATAGATTTTTATGATTAGGTGACGGTTTACTCACGCACATTTTTCGGGATTGGCTGACTAATTTTGGACCCAAACGGAACCCTTTATCATGAGCTGAACACGCGGCGAGGTCACGAGTTGAATGTGTCTCACGAAAGTTATAATACAAAAAAAGAGATATATAGGTTATATGTATAACCACTATGCAATCCATTTTAATTACGGAGTTAAAGTTTAGTGTGCTCAACTAAGAGAAAAAAGCTGAGGCTTTCATGGAGGCCTTAATTAACCCCTATTAAAAGTTTTTCGCCCTTTCCGTATGAAAAATATGCCTGGTCCTCATTAGGTTTTCTCATCATTCGTAATGTTATCGTACAGTTATTTGACACTAAGACAATGACAAAACTGGAGTAGTAATTTAGATTTCAAGAAAATATTTATTATAATTATAAAATATTATAAATGTGAAAGTAAGTTTGTTTGTTACCTTTTCACGCCTAAACCACTGGACCAATCATCCTGAAATTTTGCATATACGTTGTCAGATGTACAGAAATAGACATATAGTACCTTTCATCCCGAAAAAAAGTACTATTCCCGAGGAAAACAACAATAGCGATAATAGACGGCGCCACTTGTCTTTCGAATCATGATTGAATTATGTTATTATAGAAACTTCAGTAGTGTGTTAAGAGTTTTTTTAACGCGAGCGAAGCCGCGGGTGAAATCTAGTTAATTATAATTTTATTTAATCTTTTTACGAAAGATGTCTGATTTAGAAGATTTATTAATTATATTTTTTGTCGTCAAATAGGAGCTGGATTTCAGGTTTCATAATTACCTACGCAAATCCTTTATGATTTTAATAATCTAAAATATAGTCACTGACTACTTACTTGCTCGACTGATCCATACTGTCTTCTAGAAAAAACCCCTCGCCTTGAAATCAGCTCGCTCGCCGATGATCTGTGAACAATCAGAAAATACAAATTAAAATTAAGAACATTTCGTTTACATCCATTATACGCCTAATTTAAAATCCATCAAAGTATGAACAATAGAGAAAGGAACATACAAATGAAAGACGTTATTTAGCTAATTTTGTAGCTTTCATTAAACTAGTAACCACAAAAGAATTTTAAATGTGATCATTAATTTTCTTTTACAAAAGTAATAGGGTCGTTACCTCAATACCATACTTTACTATTATCTTAACTTAGGTTTCGTACAAGGGAATTGCATTAAAACTTTTCTGAAATCGTCGTTTTAACTTTGCAAATAACGTCGGTTCAGATAACGTAGAATTGTGCAATGTGCATATCGTGCAAAATTGTTCACCGTCCACGACGTTCAGGAGTTACCTAAGTCAGAATGTTTAGAATTTTTATATCCAACCTTTTTTTGAAATTGCTACCGCAAACCTTGGTGGTTGATAGATGAATGCTACTTTGTGTTTCATATTTTATGGCATTGTTATGAACTAAGGAAATCAAGGATTTTTGTACAGGGCAATACAGAAACGAAAATCCCTTTGTGGTTTGTTTTGTTTTGAATTGAAAATGAAGGGAAATTGGTTTTTAATCAAACTAGCCCATAGAAAATATAACAGGTTTCCATAGTGTTGGAAACGCTATCAATTCAACTACAATATCGTTTAACTTTCTAAATAATATTACTTGCTCTATTAACGCTACTAAATAGTATCTCTCTACTAAAATAGTATAGCTCTATCGTTGGATTGGGACCCATAAGTAGCCTCTACCTCCTCCTTTATATACTTTAATTTCAAATTTTAATGAACATTGATACCTAGGTAACTACTATTTATTTTAAGATCTGCAATAAAAGAAAATCGAAACACGCTAGGCTCCCCAGAATCGTTTAACTATTTTACAACACAATACGAGTGGGTAATTTATTCGAATCCATTTCAACCAGACAGAGCTAATGTCTCTTCGATAGTTCGCCATCGCAAAGTTCAACCGAGTGAACCTTAGGATACGAGTGAATGAGTGAACTATCAGACAACATCGATAGATATAATCAGACACATTTAGAGCCCAATTAACTCGACTACACTTCGAAGGCTAGTTTCCTGCGCGGGATTAATTGCAATCCCTCCATCTGAGGATTTTAATACGTATCGAAGTAAGTACTTTCGAAACGTCAGATATTTATTGAATTAAACCTATTTGCGAAGTTAGTAATATTAATAACCCATGATGTATATTTTGCGTAGATATACATGATGCTAAATCTGAAAGTGCAGCGAAAATAGAGTGAGTAGAGTCCAGCGGATGCGATAGTCTGATTTGATTGGTTGAACGATTCGTATACCTAGCATGTAGCAGCATGAATTTCCGAGTTCCAAACGCAGTAACGAAGATGATCTTGATACTTAACCTCTTTCGTTGAAAAGTTTTATTCCGTTTTGTATTTTCTTCGTAAGAGCGGTTACGCACTGCATCCGATCCGAATCCGAGAAAATACGTTCCGAAGTAGTCACAGAACTATTTGTATGGTAGTTTACGCACTAGATCCGACTTCCGTCATCCGATTTCTCTCCGTCATCTGTGAGTTTCCAATTCGGGAGAAATATTGACGGACCGAAGTAGCCGTAGTACTGTTTGTACGAACGCTTTCGCATTACCTCGGATTCAAATCGGACGCCAAATGGATATGCCAAAGATGGCCCCTGAATTGTTTGAATTTGGATCAGAGATCGGATAAGTGCGTAAGCGATATCCGAATTCGGTCCGAGTTTTTTAGACTCAAGATTCGTATTTTCACGTATTCGGATCGGATGCAGTGCGCAAAGCAATATCCGAATTCGGTCCGAGTTTTTATATTCTTATTTTCACGGATCCGGATCTGATGCAGTGCGTAATCGCCCTAAGACTGGTTAGGACTATTCGGAACCGTAGCGTGTGAATATCTATGAATGCATTATACGCACCACCACAGATTAAAGAAAAGTTAGGTACAACACCATGGGAATGAAAATGACAGATCCTGTATTTGCCTTTCGCTGACAGAGAACGTGCGTGAGCGAGATGCAATTAACGACAACAATAGAAGCGCCGCCATTTTCTATCCCATTCTTTATGTAATAGGGTTTTAGCAAGGACTTTATATAGAACTGGACCGAGATCTTGGCAATTTATATTATCTAAAATAGACTTTATGTGCAAGACATAAGACATAATATGGCTTGGCAAACATTACGGTACACTTGAGATAGCAATAATTGTACCTTGTGTCCCTGTCTAATACACACTGTGTGTTGTCACGTAAATAGAAAATGCATATTCCTAAATTAGTAGAATTTTTGAACTAAATGTACAAATTCATAAACCAACTTTTTTCATCTTAATTTATCCCAAGAGACGCGATACAACTATCGGAACTTTTGTTCGTCAACGATTCGTTGTAAGAGGACTTTTTTTCGTCAACGTAAGGCCAGGAGGCGATTTTCATATAATGTGCTTTTATCTATAGTTTTTTGACAGCTTGATATTAAGTCAACGCATTTATTTCAATTAAACCATATAAAGACACTTTTGATATAATAGGAAAAAAAAGAAGTTACTGCCGCGTTCCAAAGTGTAGATTCCTATGGATTAAAACGGGCAGTAAACTACATGGTTACTCTTTTGCATCAAAAAAAAAAAAATTGGCATTTCGACACATTGTCCATAGAAAAGCTGTCAAAACGTCAAACTCATTCCTTACATAAAAGTTATCTGACGATTGAAAAATCAGCCCTAAATATTATAAATTAAACGATTTGATTGGTACCTATAATAAATATTTTATTACTAATTTAACAAAAAAAAAACTAGGTATTCTCTCTATCTGACTCGTAATGAAGATAAGAGAACTCGGTTTGGGCTTTTCTATTAAGCTTCTTCTCAATGGTAGTAAAAAAAATACAAATGCTGATAACCCCATTTGCATTGACGTAAACCGATAATTTGAATTAAAAAAAATTAATAATTGGATTTATTACACAATTAATTTGGAATTTGCGTTGTAAATGCTTGCAAAAGCGAATATTACCCGGACTGTGGAATATCTTTTCACAGAAAGGGTTTTTCATTACTTGAATTTTCTTACCGTTAGGGTGACCATGATACTTCTAGTAGCAGTACCTACATACAAAATCTAAATGTCTAATATGGGATTATTTTTCAAAGATTTTTATTATTGTAACTCTAAGACCGCAATGATACTCATTTTCAAATTTAAATCAAGGCATTGATACATTATATAATAGCTCTAAAAAGCAAAAGTTTCACGTTCAAAAGACCTTTGTGACTCTAAATAAAAGAAACAACGTGGTTATGAACGTACCAACGTGGATTAGTTTTGTCAACTTTTTTTAGCGCGTAAATTTAAAAAACATCTCGAGTTGTTTTGTTCCCCACTACATCGATGTAGTTATTAAATACTTTAGTTAATGCAGTTTTAAGTGTTTTTTTAGGTAAATTTGTTTCCGCAGCGTGTTAATCTGTCATCATTCAGATATCTGTATCACAGTCAGTCGATCGAAGTTGTCAATGAAATTGTAAACTAGTATTTCGTTGTGATTTCATACTTTATTGTGAATCCTGTTTCAACAATGTCGTACGTTCGTTTACTTACCTTTATCAAAATATCGAATTAAATCTAGGCACATAGTCTCAGTTTTTTTTATTAAAATGCATATAAAATGTGATGCTTTTATTTTTAGTGAAACACAAACAAGACGTCGCCGTCGTGTTAGTATGACCAAACTGCTTCACCTGTGGGAATTTTTAAATAACTTTAAATAAATTGCATATAATATTGCAATAGGTACCTATATTGGTTTATAAATTTCCTTTCATCAATTTGGAATGGGTTATTTATTTCCCTAATGCGATGCTGTCGCTTTTTCTCCATACGATGTTTACTCTCTAAATATTCAAATATCTCGTACTCGTCACACATTTACAAAAACAGTAAAAAGTGTGATCTAATAAACACTTGTAATTTTTATACAAAGTATCGAGTTTAGAAAGTCTTATCGACCAAATTTTAAATTTTTATTTAAAGTGGGTCCTCACAACAGTTTACCTCTAATAACAAAAACAATGTTGAATAAGCTCGTAAATATTAACTTTTTCAAGATCGCTTATTTTAACATTACAGCCGCTCAATATACGCTCTGCCGCTATCAAATAACACATCATGGTATGAAAACTATACAAAAGAAAAGGTGAACGGATTTCGTAAACGTCAACTTAGCAGGCCTGCTACAGGCCTGCTTTAACGATGTCATAGTACAAAAACGCAGGGCAGTTCAACTTCCAGGCAACTTCTGCCCTGCTTTAAGAGGTCATAGTAAGCCCCCTGACCCAAATAGGAGCGGCGGCGCGGCGACCTATAGTCCCAGCCTAACATCTGAATATAATTACAAAATGTACCTAAACAAAAAAGGAGTAGTATGTACCAGGGATGTTACGGAGGTGGTTTTATCGGAACCGAAGTCGGAGTCGGAGTTTTTTAAATTTGGTTTGTCGGATTCGGAACCGGAATCGGAGTCCGAGGCGGATTCGGAGGTGTTAGCAGAAGAGAGATGTGTTAAGGACAGGCCTAATAAAATAAAATAGTATTTACATAATTTCAGTCAGCCTCTTTAATTTCAATTAAAAATAATAAACCTACATACTTAGTAAAGGCGCAGGCGATAAAAAAATGCTTCGACCTCCTATTCAAACCTACGATTTAAAAGTATCGGAGCCGAAGTCGGAACCGGAGATGTAATATCAATCGGAAGTTCCGACTTATCGGAGTCGGAGTCGAAGCTCCGTAACATTCCCAGTATGTACAATAATCGTGTAAATGTTAGAAGACATTGCTAATTATGGTTATATCTTTTTCCGATTGGTTTAGTTAACTTGCGGTATAAAGATATTGTAATGCTTTAAAGGACATACAATATTTAGTAATACTAGGCAGGACTTATTACACCATAAGTCTGCCATATGGTTACCCTTGTGTTAGAAAGTGACAAGGCGTACACTTATACCTATCTCACGTGATTCGCAGAAATCGACAAGTACTCATTCCAGTTGTACGTAGTACTTATTACTTCTATGGGTTTTAGTTACTGAAGCTGTTGATTAGGACCTGTCAAAGTGAGTAATGTTTTAGAGCGTGTTTTCCGAGCTCCATTCATTGTTGACTTTTTTGTTAACACTACAATTACGTGTCTAGGGCGTTTGAATGTCGTTCACCTTACTAAGTTGCGCAGTGAGTGACGTAATAATTCATTTTTAACCGACTTCAAAAAGGTTTTATGTTGGATGTATGGATTTGCTAGGTTAATTTTTTTTTGTTTGCCATGTTATGGTCCCGAGGTGGTCTCATTTAAATTTGGCGAAGATCTGATGAAGACCCTCGGAGATTGACAATGGAACTCTTCAATGGATAACAGCAAATTACCCGGGATTGTCGTAATTGCATGTTTGTGTATTGTTTATGCCACTTAAAATAGGAAAATAAAATAACTCTAAAAAAAAGTTAAGACCGATTTTAAAAAAACTAAAAAGAGTAAAATAATTACCATATTATAAAACTAACAGTCTCAGAGGTCGGTGCCTTCAATTTGAAGTCGGTTTTTAGTTTTTTTTTAAAGTTATTTTATTTCGGTACTCATCTGTCATAAAACGGATGCGGCTATTTATAAAGTATGAGTATGTGTGGTCTGACTGTAGCAGACAAAAATAGTTTAAAAGTTAAACATGTTTAACCACTTTAGTTAAACTAAACAGTTTTTTATATGATTTATTACTACCACAAACAGTTCGTTGAACCCATTTCAAAGAAAAATCTTGTCTAAGCTAATTAATTATCGATATTTTATTCCAAGAAACCACGCGCCCTAGCGATATAAAAGAAAAAAGTATTCCCCTTTGTAATCTGGATAAAAGATAGGGTATTCTTTTATCATTAAAGGAAAGCAATCTTGGGATTGACGCTCACGTGACGTAAGGACGTGAGGGACGAATACTATCTCCGAACTGACGCAATACACATTTAGATATTTGCTATTGGAAAGTGATTAGGTATTTCGAAAGTATACAACTGTTAATTTTTACTACAAACAAAACTGTCATATGAATTACACACATCAAAAAAAGTTTACGATCACTAGCATAAACTGATATAATTTTTTAAATTGAACTTTATCAACAATTGAACTGTTTTATTGTTTTATATTCTAAATCTATACTTTAAAATAAAGAATCTAAAAAGAAGAAGTAATCATAACAAGTAACAAAAAAGATTTCGATTTTTCAAAGTGATCGCAAACTTTTTTTGATGTGTGTATGTCGTATGAGTTATTGTAGCAAGGTAAGTAACTCTACAGTTAGAAGGCACATACCAAGGTACTTCATGGTATTAGTACCATGAAGTATGTGCTATAAAATCACTGATTAAATTGATTTAGAGCCTCCACGAATGACGATACTTCAGTACGTCCGGCGCACCCTGGGCAGTCAGCCCCGCTAACCATGCTGACTGGCTAATCTTTTCATCACGGCATGAGCTATTCATATAGCTCGTGTTAACCCGAAAAAAGAAAAAGAACTGATTAAATCCGAGATTGCAATAAATAGTGTGGGCTGAAGTTGATTTTATAGTTGCATTCCGTACGACAGTGCGTCAGTTAATTATAATATTTACTAGTATAACGTTCCTAGAGGGGCTCGTGGCTAATAAACAACCACGCGGATCACAGGATTTGTAAGGTTAAGCTGCGCTTGCCGCGGTCAGTCCGTGGATGGGTGACCATTCGTTACACATCGAAACCTCACCGTTCCTTGGAGAGCACGTTAAACCGTCGGTCTTGGGTTTCATACGAATACATATGACAGATGTTGCGGGTAGTCAGAAGCCCGAAAGTCTGATAACCGTTCTAACCTTAGGATATTGGCATTGCCCAGTAACGGGTTTGCGGAGGTCTAATGGCAGTCGCTCCGTGTAAAATACTGTTATTCAGCCGCATCTGGTTAGTCTAGAATCTGACTCCAACAGCGTCTTCCTGCCCTTAACCCATGTTACTTGTCGGCGCAACACGTTTTCTTCTTGCGTTCCGTCCTGTCAACCGGCATGATATCACTGACTCCCTTCTCTTTCATACCATTCTTCACACAATCCATCCATCTTTTCTTTGGCCTCCCTCTTCCTCTCCATCCATCCATATTTATATTCGACGAAGCTGACTCCTACATACCTAGTTTTGAAAAGGCTAGGCAGAACGAACCAACTAGTATAACATACCTAACTTAGTAGTAACTTACTAGTCTTTCTGTCGATTTCAACGCCCAGATAGCGTAAGCATTAATTTTGGTCTTTGAACGAAATTACACGAAAGGGTTCGATTTCGGTTACTTCAAAAGTACTTACAATAAATGCCTACACATACAAGAAAACTTCTAGACATCTGTTCCATAAATCCTGTTTAGTACTTCCGCACCGGGACCGTATGTAATTTCGTCATGTCCGACCGGACAAATGGATGGTCCCCACCCGATGTTATCCTTCCCGTCATCTTACCTTTGTCATAAAATTTCAAAGGAAGTGCCTCCAATGTCTCCAAAGATAAATGTGTACAGGAACTTCTAAATATGTTGTTCAAACAAACATTACGTGTAATCTGTTAACATCGTGGCGAAACGAGTGTTCACACATTGCAAAGAACAGACAATGTGGGTGTCAAAATTTAATGTAATTAGCAAACTTTGCAAAGTTACAAACATATATTACCAACGTAATTAAGATTTTATTTCCCCTTTCCCTTTTGGAACTCAACGCTCATATCCGGCGGAAACACATCTCAGTAAACCAGGAGGATTCAAAGTCCATAAACATATGTAGGTATAAGTATAAACGGTAAACCATAGATAACAAATCTAAAAATGAAAAGAAAAAAAACATATAAAAAGTTTTTTTTCTCCATATCTATGGTGTAAACACATCGGAAATGTCATTTCATGTCGTCTCATGATTTCATAATCGGCACGACAGCGACACGATAGATTTGACGATAATAAGGATTGTGGATGCATGCATGGCAGATCTCACACATGAATACGTATTAAATTGCTACCCAACACTGACCGTAAAAACAAACACTTCGTTAGCATAAAGCAAAGGAGGATAAACACAGAGATAATATCTACATAAGTGAATATCATCCAGATTTACATACGAATTTCTGTGCTTATTTATTCATAGTTATAACTAGAACATCGTATCATGTTTATGGGTAGGAGTTCTCATGTTATCAGTACCATAACACTCGGAGACGTCATGGGGATGCGACATAAACTGCCATGGCGGTATTATATATCATATAGACACCATGCATAGTAAAGCTGTTTATGTATGAAAAGGTAGTTTCATAATAGTGAGAATTAAATTTCATCTAATACTTGCACACACATCATAAACTAAAATTCTGTTTCGACGCTTAAACTAAACAGCTTGCGTAATTAAGAATGAGTAGGGAAGATTTCAATAATGAACGATTTCTACCAAAAGGGCCGCGCGTGCAGTTATGAAGTTTTATACATAATGTATTCTAGCTCGTACCACACGGGTTACGTTTCGCGTCGTACATCGTGCACGGACGGAAAGCACGGATGGACAATGTGTAGACGGCTTTAATTATCAGTTTAAATTATAGACTCGGTTATACGCTGCCAATTCTCCTGTCACAACAAAATACTTAGTTCGACGAAGTTCTAGTTGACGTCGAAGTTAAGTCAAAACTTTAAAGTTATGCGATGAAGTTTGTGAAGGCCGCTAGGTGACCTCATAACCTTAGGGCATAAAAGATATTAGTTCCGAGTTTGGTTAAGGGTAGGTCAAGCTGTGCCTTGGGTGTCGAGAAAGGCGACTAAGGGTACGTCGAGTAGATGGATAGCAGTGACCTTCTGTCATCACCAATTCGCCTGCCCATCCTGGTGATAGTGGCAGTTTCCCCTCTGATCGTTCGTTCTACCGGTCATGCGAAGATAATAAGGAGTTCAGCTGTAAACCTTTTTGAGCTGATAATAATAATTGATGATAATATAGAAAGTAATGGTACCCATGGTACACGAAAACTTTGTTCGTGACTATTGTATACGGCCAATAGTAATAACCTATGGATATAGATACATTGATATAGGTTTATGACATTACTTTATATTGAATTAGCTTTTGCCCGTGGCTTCGCTCGCATTCATTAAGCTCAAAACAACTCTTAACACACTACTAAAGTTTATATAATAATATAATTCAATCGTGATTCGAAAGACACGTGGCGTCATCCATTATCGTTACCGTTGTTTTCCTCGGGAATAGTACTTTTTTTGGGATGAAAGGTACCCTATGTCCGTTTCTGTACACCTGAAAACGTATATGCAAAATTTCAGGATGATCGGTTCAGTAGTTTAGGCATGAAAAGGTAATAAACAAACAAACTTACTTTCGCATTTATAATATTAGTTAGGATTAGGATTTTTATCAAAAACCAAAATCAATCCAGTGATTTTGGACTGGGATCGATTGTTAATATTGGTCGTAAAAGGATGTAATATTTCATAGTATCTATCTATCTAGGTAAAGCAGTGACAGCCTGGCGGTTGAACGGTTACTTTTCATGCAGGAGACTTCGATTTCGAACACGGCCCGCACCTCTAACTTTGCGAATTCACGTGGGGATAAGTAGGTCTAGCACGAATGTTTTGACGTATAGTAACGTTAATGTGAGTGAATTTTTAATCAAAAATACAACTATCCTATAGCATTTTGGTTAAAATTTATGCAACAAGCACAATTTGTGTCATACATAGATATTAATAAAGAGTATTTCCAATTCAAAATTCACTCACATTAACGTTACTATACGTCAAAACATCCGTGCTACGCCTATTGAATTTGATTTTCACTTGCGTTAGCGGTGAAGGAAAAAATATCGTGAGGAAACCTGCACACCTAAGAGGGCTCCATAAAGTTCTCGTTGGTGTGTGTAGTCCGCCAACCGACACCAGGCCAGCGTGGTGGACTAATGCCTAAACTCTTCTCATACTAAGATAAGGCTCGTGCCTAGCATTGAGACTGTATTGAGCTGATTATGCTTTTTATGGAAAATTCACATGTACCAAAACCACACCACATCGCAACGACAAAAAGTGGTCAAGCGGTGGTTTCGTCTGAACAGTGTCGCTGCAGTTTCTTGCAATTGCGTTGTGGTAACTACAAAATATCGACGTGGTTGCGTTGTCGCTAGTAATTGCGATGTGGTTACGTTTTGGCTAGTGGGAGGGTGCAGTCGTCGAGTCGTTGCGTCGACGCAACGTTATGTTTGCGAGCCGCCCGCTGTTGGTTGTGAAGTGGTCGGTATCGCACACATGGTTGAATTTGGCGGCAAAATGTGGTCCGTGTGAGAGAATCTATTCATTTTCAAACAAATTAGTGCCCTCCCACAAGTTGTGTGGTTGTGGTGTAGTTGTACGCACGGCTACAGATCAAGCTATATGTTCCAGTATAAGTTGATCTCGCATTGTATAGGATTTCCTTAGGCTTGATGTGTAGCCATGTGTACGTGTGAAACAAGCCCTATGTTTAACCTTTATCTATCTAGAAGTCCATTTTAAGTTAGGTACGTAAGTATTTAAGTTGTCTAAATTAAACATTCCACAATACTTAACCCTTTCCAACCTTTAAAAGCACCTTATGCATACCTACCTTTTTACAGAAGCCATTTGTCTAATGAAAAAGATAGAGCTCCTAATTTCATTGAAAGGTGTTTCAAATAGAAACGATCCTTTTAGTCCATCGGCGTCGTTTCGAATTATACGTGCCTTGAACCCTGTTTACGTAAAATACAATTGTTTTTCTACTTGTGGAAAGAAGTATGCGTGAATTTATTCTATCGATGCTAAGGATTTTTTATTACCTTGTTTTCTTCCCTACAATAAAAGTTCTAGAACATAAGATAAGTTTTAGTTAGCGCTAGACTTGTTGGCAGTAAAATATAATGTGGTAAGTAGTTAAGACCTTATTTGTTGCGGTGTACTAAGAAAATTGTTAGAAGCTGGGTTAGGTTTTATCGAAGCTCTAGTACTCGTACATGCTAGTCTTTTATTGACCGTCAACGTGAGTGTGGTACTTCCTGGCCGCGCCACAGTCGCCAATTTGAATGAAAGTGGGCTTAAAAAAATGTACGTAAATTGTACGTTTTTGTACTAGAAGAAAAAAAAATTGTACTATAAAGGATCGCGAGAAATTTAACAAAATTGGTGGCGCGGCCAGGAAGAGTGCTTCCTAGCCGCGCCACCACGTACACTGCAATTAACAATCTAATAATGTACAAACTCATCGGTAAACAATTGTACGTCTATTGTTCGTTCTATTAATAACGAGAAATACTAAAAAATGTCATGAAGACTATGAAAAAAAAAAAAACGAAAAGCCGCGCCACAGTCTCCCATTTTGAATGAAAGTGGGCTTAAAAAAATGTACGTAAATTGTATGTTTTAGTACTAGAAGAAAAAAAAATAGTACTATAAAGGTTCGCGAGAAATTTAACAAAATCGGTGACGCGGCCAGGAAGTGTGCTTCCTAGCCGCGCCACCGCGTACACTGCAATAAACAGTCTAATAATGTACAAACTCATTGGTAAACAATTGTACGTCTATTGTTCGTTCTATTAATGACGAAAAATACTGCAAAAAAACATTTTCTCTGTGATAAATTTAATATCGAAAATAAAATCGATATTAATTTAGAAGTACACGAATAACCGTTGCATATGGTGTTTCATACACAATTATGTCCGCGATAATTATAATGTTAAATGTACGGGCAACTGCAAAGAATGAATAGAGAGGTAACTGTAGTAAAAACAAAAATCAGAACTTCAATTAAAATAGATTGTGTTTTTGAAAAAGAATAGAAAACCTGAAATACTCAGAAAAAAAAATAGAAAACCAATCGTGTTACGAAATAAAATGCTTCCTGAAAGTACGGTATGTGAAAAAGTGAAAGAAAAACTTAAACAGGATAAAGATTGTTACGATAACATCATAATACAGAATTTTGAAGAAGATTTTAGCTGTACTAAGTTTTTTATTGAGCAATATAAACAGAGCAATATACTTATATAGTAAAAGAGTAAATTAATATAACCTCTGAATAAAATCCATGACACGAACACCTGACAGTTCTGCCATTACAAAGTCGAAGTAGTATTATTATTTTCGAAATTAAATTTATAATAGAGAAAGTGACTGTTTGCTGTATTTTTCATCATTAATAGAACGAACAATAGACGTACAATTGTTTACCAATGAGTTTGCACATTATTTTCTGCAGTGTACGCAGTTTTATTTTCGATATTAAACTTATCACAGAGAAAATGACTTTTTGCAGTATTTTTCATCATTAATAGAACGAACAATAGACGTACAATTGTTTACCAATGAGTTTGTACATTATTAGACTGTTTATTGCAGGGTACGCGGTGGCGCAGCTAGGAAGCACACTTCATGGCCGCGCCACCAATTTTGTTAAATTTCTCGCGATCCTTTATAGTACAATTTTTTTTCTTCAAGTACAAAAACGTACAATTTACGTACATTTTTTTAAGCCCACTTTCATTCAAATTGGCGACTGTGGCGCGGCCAGGAAGTGACCAACGTGATTTTGTCGCAAAGATATTGCCGTGCATAAAAATATTTTTTGTTTTCTTTCATATATTCCTGTATTATAAATTTCATGAGACACTTTCATATTTAGGGTGCCTTTCCACCAGAGATGTGCTATGCAACGTTGCTATGGATGCGTTTGATATCCACCAATCATATTCATTGGTCCACACAGCTTAGCACTGCTGGAAACTCCTGAAGGATGCGTGCTGTGGATGCGTGCTATGGATGCGAGCTATGGATGCGTGCTATGGATGGTCGCGAGTGGTGTAGCTATGTGCAGATGCCTTCCCTATTGTCGATACGTCGCATAGCTTGAGTTGCGCATCTTCGCACAACTACCTTGCGGTGGCGCATTTTCCATAGCACATCTTACTCGCTCCGTTACATAGCTTAACATCCGTGGAAACAGTCACATAGTTTCGTAGCTTAGCTTTTACATTCTCGCAGCATAGCTGTATAGCACATCTCTGGTGGACAGGCACCCTTATGATTGTTTACGATTTATTCATTTTTCGTGCATTTTTCGGGATTGCCGGACTAGTTTGGGACCGAAACGGAGCCCTTAATCATGAGCTGAGCACGCGGCGAGGTCGCGCGTCATACATTTCAGGCAATCTTGAAAAATGCACGTGAGGTTCCGTAACTAATCATATTATTCTGTTGTGAAATTTAAGAACAAGATGTATAGAACGGAGATGGTTATTATTATTGCGCGTCATATTCTGTTATGCAAGAAGGAATAATACAAAATATTATGTTTCTGTTAGCTTGCACCGTCATTTGCAGCAGTAATAAGCATTCAATTTCTGTACCTAAACATTGTTTTGCTATACCTATTAAAAACATGGTAAGGGGCCATCCATTAATTACGTCACACGATTTTCATGTTTTTTTGAGCCCCCCCCCCCGTCCTTGTCACAGCTGGTCACATTTGTGAGACTCCCCCCTCCCTAGTGTGACGTCACATATTTTGCAATTTTACATCTAGAAATTATTTAATTAGTGACGACACGAAATTTAGGACCCCTCCCACCCCTTGTCACACTTCGTCGCCCCCCCCCCCCCCCCCCTGAACGTGTGACGTAATTCATAGATAGCCCCTAAATATTTGTAGGAATTGACGATGCAAGTTTTGATATCAATATATCATATAACAAAAATGTTTACACCTTACATCTGGCAAACCATTTTATTAAAATTTCCATTAAATGATCGGGCCAATTATCTCTCAAGGTAGCCAGCTTTTCTGGCTATTGGAAGTAAATGATGCCAACGCGAATCTGATAATGAATTCTAACGCCTCGTAAATGTATAAAAATATATCATCGAACGATAACATCGTGCTAAATGCCAATATCTCAAAGTTCCGCTCACCCATTAAATGAAAACTTAATGAAGATGAGAAAAATCTGCTTGCGACACTTATTTTAAGTTCATTAAAGTTCCAAGACGCAAAGCTTTTATATTTTTTGTTGGCTAAGATACTCTTTTCATTTAGCTCAGCTGTTTTACTGTTCGTAAAATTTTCCAATAATTTTGAGTGCATTGATCTGGGCTTGAGTGACCTCTGGGGCTATTGAAATATCGCTTACTGCGACCCTCGCCGGCAGATAGCACTCGACACAGCTCAAATTCAATGTTGAGTGGAGACTACTTCTTTGGCGACACGTTCCAAATCTTACATTGTGTAAAATGTCATTATGTTGTCTATATAGCTTTGGTTATGTTTTGTTATAAGGATTTTTTCACTGTTATGTGAAATTGTGAATAGGAAAATGTAATGTAATGTGCCTAACATCGAAGAAGTGTTTAGAAATATTCATCTCTTCCAGTGATTGGCGCAATATGATTACAAAAGAAACTTGACTAGAGGACGAGTTCATAAGCACGTATACGCAAATTAAAATCAAAATCTTTCGAAAAGCTAAAGAACTCTGAGATGTAAAAGATCGAAAATTCATGCAAGATCCTAAAAAATTTTTGCGCACTGGCTGCATCCTAACTAATATCACAGTGTACCTACTTACTACATACAGTGGGTCAACGCCCATACATTTGACAGGTCCTATGAAATGTCAAAATTATGTAGGGGCGGAGGTTATGTCCCAAGTATGCAGTATGGCTACTCGGGACATAACCTCCGCTCCTGCACCCCGCAACCCCCCGCACGATTGCTCTGCGACAATGTTCTACGTTGACCGACTGTAAGGAGTAAGATATAGGTAGACTGTGCTAATATTATAAATGCGAAAGTAAACTTACTTTACTCACTTACTTGTTTGTTACCTTTTCACGCCTAAAGCACTGAACCGATCATCATGAAATTTTGCAAATACGTTGTCAGGTGTACGGAAACGGACATAGGATACCTTTCATCCCAAAAAAAGTACTATTCCCGAGGAAAACAACAATAACGTTCATAGATGGCGCCACGTGTCTTTCGAATCACGATTGAATTATATTATTATAGAAACTTTAGTAGTGTGTTAAGAGTTTTTGTGAGCTGAATTAACGCGAGCGATGCCGCGGGCAAAAGCTAGTTACCTATACACACGACCTTTTTACGGACATACTTATTAACCAAAAAGGTCAGTATTTTTTACATTTTTTTTCTTTATGTCGTTTTTAATCTTAGACAAAGTATGTGAACTAGACAGAACCTTTTTAAAATGAATGTCATTCTACTTTTTGTCTCTTTTGTTCAAATGAAATTAAGAATTAAGAAAAAAGAGATAACCATAAAATTTTGACTCCGTCTTAAACGTCAAAATTTACAATTGCTAGTCAGCTTGGTATAATGCACTATACCAAGCTCTTACATAGTTTTCATCGAATTATTCTTCTTTTGGTGCCATTGTGACCTGAGTGAGTGTGTTCATTGCTTGCCCCATTAAATATGGCTTGTGTTGCAGTCGGCTGTAAGAGCCGTATGAGTGTTTTAAGTGAAAATAATAGCAAGTTATCTTTCCATAGGTAAGTTATCGACACTCATTTTTACGAAAAGACTATTCCCAAATGCCGTTTTAAGCCAATTAGGTTTAGTAGGTATTAGTAATCACTAAAAGTTTTATCAAGTTTCAGTAAGCGTATACAACGTAGTTTATTCAAGAAATAACATTGTTGTATTTTACTAAGAGTTTTTGGCAGATCATCTACCTTTACTCGCACAAGTAGGGAAGCTCCACAATATCGATATTTTTCTCAGTCGCTTTATATGTTCACTTTAAATATTTCTATTTATAAGTGAATGCTTAAGATAATAGTAGAAATATAGTTAGGTATAACTGCGAACATCATTATACAACATTTATATAATTTATAATGTAATTATATAATGTTTTTTTTTTATTTCCTTTGAAACCAAAAATCAGATATAAGTCGGTACGTAATCTTGGAAGACAAAAATTGGACTCCTTCACAGTACTCAAAATTATGTTCACTCCATTTTAGAGTGGATTGCTACCGTGAAGGTTACAAAAAAAGAACTCTACTCGATGCCGTACCCACTATATTTCCAGAACAATCATTATCAAAGGTACATAATTATAGTGATCATACGTTTATTTTACATGGAATTCAATTAATATTTAAATGTATAGTAAGTATAAGTATTTATGTACATTTTGTTTTGTAAGCTATGTTATTATTTATTAGGTTTAAGGTTGTAGAATAATTCAATTATATCAATATCTTAAGTTTTAACTTCAATTTAACAAAATAGTTATAAGGCTGCAGACACACTGAACGTATCTGGCGCAGCTCATGATTCGTCGCATTACGCGTATACATACAAATTCTTTTGCGCGACCTCACCGCGCGCGTTGTACGTTGATAAGCCGAGCCTAATGGGGCCTAGAACGAGTAAAGTTTCGAGCGATGTAAATTTAACCAGGTTCGGCGTATTTTCAGCGGCTACAGCCACACTTACGCGTGCGTCGCGTATCTTGCGCCGCGTACTGCGCAAGATACGCTCAGTATGTTTTGGCCCTAAGATTTCTAAGTTGGTAGTATGATTTGTATAATTTAGTTAATTAATCAGTTAGGATCAGCTAGTTATTGGAGGCCAAAATCAAAAATCAAATAGTTTTTTAAAAACAGTGTAATAGCCGTAAATTGTAAATACGTTACAAAAGTTTTGAAATTATTTCTAACAAAACAAAGGTATAAGACTACAATATTAATGTTATTAAGTACCAACATTAACAAAATCATGGATTTTTGTTTTGTATTGTTTTGTAAATGGTGAACTTTAGATTTTGCGTGATGAATTTACAAACAGGAGACAGACGTACGTATTGATGATGACAGATGAAAGCGGTGGTCTATGGTGCCATATCTTTTTCCAAACCCGACCAGCTTCGGTGGTTGAAATTCATCGAATCTTTGCGCGAAACGATTTATAACAACTCTCGAAAACAACTTTTAGACATGGCTCAGAAGCGAAATTTATAATTCTTCAATAAAGTCTTCGCTCTTCTTGAAGAAGAGAACGACGACGCTTTTGCCCCATGCTTTTATAGCTCTCCCAGTAAAAAAGGCATAGTTAAACTCGCGCGCGTTTGTGTGACGCGTTTGTTTTAACCTAATCTAACCGATTCGGTCGGGGTGCCTTACATAAGTAATCTACGACCAGGTCGAAACTACCGCTCGCCAGCCACCGCCGACAGCCGAGTCATCCTAATTCTAACCGTACCTAACCGTGTGTCGGAGTAGGTTGCAGTCCGTTAAAATGAGGATAAATTAGTTTAGTTAGCATCCTCCTTGTTGCAACCCCCGCCAAGTGATTGGATACGCGTAGGCGCGTGTCTTAAAGCGTTCTTGCGTTCGAATATTACATGGCAAACCATTACTTAAAAAACTCGAATACCTTAGCTCTTACTATTCGAACAGTAAATGAGGCGAATACTCGAATATTTGAATTGCATGGACAACCAATACATAATGATAGGGTTATACAAGTATTTGACCACTGTGACTACAATATTATTCCTTGAATTTGACGTTCAATTCTGCCTTTCCCAACTATGTTGGGAGCAGATTTAGCGGCTAACGTCATACATAAGCGTATTTTGCGTCGCGTATCTCGCGCAGTACGTGGCGCAAAATACGCTAAGTGTGTTTTGGCCCTTACGTGCTCTCCTAGGCACGGGTTCCTTGAAGTTGAAGATTGCTCATTGTAATCTAATTTTTATATTTTAAAATGATCTTATTATTTTGGAATAAACGTGTTTGATCAAATGCTATCTGTTTTAATTTGTACTCACCTTTGTTATACTCCAGTCCTCTAAATATAGAAGAGTGATTGAGTAAGTAGATACCTATGCATATAGCAAATTCCAGTGGTATGTAACCCGCACATAAGCATCATCAAAATGTGAGCTTAAGTGTTACGTCACACGTCTTCTAAGCATAAGCACAACACTGCGGGGACACAGGCCTCCTCTCTAGAAAGAGGGGATTGGGCTGTAATACACTGCGCAGTCCCAATGTGGATTGATGGATGACACATGTATTCGATTTTTTGGATCTTGGACATGCCGTTTTCCTTTACAGTTTTAAGAGCAGTGACAAAACAAATTACACAGTGCGTGCCTGCCTGGGTTCGAACCCGCGACCTACAACTCGGTAAATTCAAATTCAACGTTTTTTTTCTAATAAGCAGAGTATATGCATTTAGGAAATGTCTCGACAATTTAGTTGCACGGTTCCAAAAAGTAAGTCCGGAGATGAGCCGACAAGAAACTCCATGGTAACCGTGGCGCTGGCGCCGTTACTTCTGGACCACCACTGCTCCAGTCTGCTAAGCGTTAAAACGATAGTCAACTACGATTCGCCGTTGGTCAATTATCATCATTCACGTCGTATGCATTCTTAGTTCTATTGTAAACTGTATTTAGTTTGAGTGGTTCTTTAGTTAAATTAATTACGTATTTTATGAAAGGAATTTTTACATTTTGAAAGGCGTTTTTGAATAGTCATGTCGCCGTCGCTCCAAAAACGTTTCAAATTCGAAAGTCATTAATTATTCAATTTTAAGGAAATAAATATTTAATGTATCGATACCGTCCCTAGATTATTCTGCCTCATCTCTAATCATATATATAAATGTCTTCAGGATCTTCAACTCATTTAAGCTTCATTTCGTTTGACGTGTACACTCATGACAGCAAGTTCGTCTCTTTTTCCCTCGGATCAATTCTCATTAGAGTGAAGAGATGAACTAGAGCAAATTTTTCATTTTAAAAATGTTCCATCTAGTTACATACTTGATCTTAGTTTTTAATCCTTTTGACTTAATCTTTTTTTGGGAAAAACCTTCCACATTCGCTCGGTAAATTCTTTTCGTTAATCGCCTTCCGCTTATCCTCTTTCCAGATGAATGAATTACCCAACACGCCTTTCTCAATATCCGCACCACAAATAGGTACCGTATGTGTAAAAATACATCAAATAGCCGGAAACACCTATAATATGTATATTATGTAGTCATTAGGTTCTTCTTCAAGTTCCTCATATTCTCAGCTAGGGTTTATTTTATTGTACAAGACTATGCTGCAAATGATTTCATATTCAAACCGATTACAATATTCTAGGGGAACTAAGGGCGAGATTCACAGATAATATTTGGACTTTACTTTGCTAAGTAACTTAAGCATTTCATACGAATATGAACCTTACTTTTATTCAGATAATGTTCATATTCGTTTAAGCTAATGTGAATAAGCGTTTCGTACGAACATAAACATTAACTTACGAATAATGTTCATAAACCTACGTATGAAACGCTTACGTGCGGTCTCTGAATCTCGCTCTACTGTAGGTCAAATCAAATCAAAAGTTTTTATTTCACATAAACCATTACAGGCGCTTATGAAAAGTCGAATTTAGGTGCACGGTTCCAATTAGTCGTTTCCTATCGAGAAGAGCCGGCAAGAAACTCCATGGTTACTCTTTTAAAATCCATTACTTTAACAATTTGAGTGGGTACAGTTATGACTTAGAATAGTTATGAGAGAGCAATGTAGACTTCCGAGCAGAAAACAAACAAAAAAATTAAATGAAAAATATGGTCAAAAATTAAATAGGTATCCAGGCATCTAGCAAGTCTACAAAGCTTACACATTTACAAAAGGTAAAAGGACGCTAAACGATATGTATAAAATAACTGACACGGTTAATTGTCATCAAAACGCATTACAAAGAAAATTACTGTTTAATAAGATAAAGATATCTTGAGGTGAGAGGATAAACAACAAAATACGCCCTAATTTATTAAAAAATAAAATGTTATAGGGTTTCTTATGAGACCGGTGCGGCTATCAAGCGGCCTTAAAATTGTGATGAGGTCGCCGTGAAAGACGATCTTCTGCACGGACGGGGACCGCACTCTTAGGAAACAAAAGCTGGGCTATTTTCAGCCAGAGGGCTACACGATCAAAACTTTTCTTTGTTTATATTATGTTCGTACATTGTCGATACATAATATTATTATATTACCATATTACGTGGAAGTGTTGTATGTGTTAGTTCAGGCATTTCGACGTAAAGGTAATTTACATTTACTAGATTGGCTATTCCAGGAATGTTCCTGAATAAAGACGCCTGATTTCCATACATCGATCTTAGTCAAAACATCTAGTCAAGAAACAAAAACATAGTTTAGTTTGTTAGGCGAACTAACATTGTTGAAGGAAACAGAACTAAGGATTATCATAAATAATTCATTTGTGTATTGTTTTCGTATGCTGTGTTTACGGCTTAGTATTGTACACTTAGCTCAGATCATTGCTTGTATTCCTAACTAAATATTAGCGTAACAAGTTTTGGTAAACTAATCCTAACTTCCTAACTAATATTATAAATACGAAAGTAAGTTTGTTTGTTTGTTACCTTTTTACGCCTAAACCACTGAACCGATCATCCTGAAATTTTGCATATACATTGTCAGGTGTACAGAGATGGACATAGGGTATCTACCTTTTATCCCGAAAAAAAGTACTTACTGGGGCTCAATTTTATTCTCCTAAAATAAATTGTTGCCAAACGCAATCGAACCACAACCAACAGCCAGATTTTGTTTTCGAAAACTTTCAAAATGATTGATTTTGTTTTTTATGTCCAACAATTTGATAGCTTTTGAAATTGAGAACTGTTTGAATGAACGGTTCGGCCTTGATTCGGTTTTTTACACGAATTCGTTTACACCCTATACATTTTCATAATCTACAGTTTAAGCCAAAGCATTATTATTCGACTAGATAGCATCTTATTGTAGCTAGTACGTACAGTAAGATACCTCACTGACTATACACAATGGTACACGCTCTAATTGAGTCTGACTCCGGTTTGACAATAATACCTATATGTATGTTTATGTATTGTGTACTGTAGCTAGTACCTAAGGTTCGGTCACTGCGTTCGAATAAGATGTGTTGTGCAGAACAGTTAAGTGGTACACGTGTTAATTCCTAGTAGACTTGTAATGGATGTCGTTTAGCGGTTGTCAAGATGTTGAGATGATCGGTTTTGAGGATGAGGATACCGATATTAACATTCTTCTTCTCTCGTGTCAGCACGAGCTACACGAAAACAGCTCATACTGTGGTGATAAGATTAGCCAGTAATTAGCAGCAAGGTTGGTAGCAGGGCTGAGAAGGCGGCGCGCATGTGTTCCGTGCGCGCCTTTCAGGAGGACGTGGGGCAAGGCCCCACAGAAGGAGAGGTCCGCCAGGGGCTAGCGGACCGAGGCCTGCCGGGGTTGCGGTGCATGCAGCTGAGAATCCCGCGACCCCGGCCAAGGGTCAGGAGAAGGAACACCGTGGGTTTTGAGGCGGTAAGAGTCCGGCATAACCCTTCGCCTTCCCCGGGCAAAGTGTACGAGTATCCATGAGGATTTTCCCACGATAAAAAAAGGTTGGTAGCAGGGCTGACTGCCCAGGGTGCGCCGGACGTACTTAAGTATCGTCACTCGTGGAGGCTCTTTTCATGCACCCCATTAACATTTGATGTTAATAATTATTTTGACTTCAGTCTGCTCGTGATTACTTTGGGCGACTAAAGGTTAATTCTCGTTAATTCCCGTTTAGGCAGATCTCACACTACCACGCGCCAGGTTTCGGAGCGCGGGGCGACGCAAGCACGCGCGCGACTTCTGAGATATCGCGATCGAGATAGCGCAGATCTGCACCATTGTGGCGGCATCTATTTCGCCACATGCGAACTATCGCACATCGCGCAATCAAGATTTAACACGCAGATAGTATATATACAACCTCCCAACATCAACCGTTGGGCAGTAGCCCGCCAGGCATAAGACACCGCCTGGTTGGAGGATCCTCCCTTTGGTTGGAGGAACACCACACCAAGTTTCTCCACACCATCATGCGGTTTCATCTGCGTCTCCGTGCGGGGCTGCAGATTTAGATATCCCCTGTCGACATTGAGTTCCATCGTGGACATCTCCATTATTCGCAAATATCACGCGTTACTGCAGATCCCAGTGTGCCATATCGCGTGATATGCGCGCGATCTGCAACCACGCGCGTCGTTGCGTTGTCACTTTTGTCAGTATGTGCGATGATAGAGGCTATAAACACATATTCTGTGAAAATTTCAACTAACTACCTATTACGGTTAAAAAGTTACAGCTCTGCGTAGGTTTAGTAACAAGATCCCTTTGGCACCCTTTGGGTACGGAACCCTAAAAACAAAAATAGGGGCACATCCTCATAGGGGTACGCACGGCTACAGATCAAGCTATACATTTCCAGTATAAGCTGATCTTGCATTTTATAGGATTTCCTTACAATGAGAGGTCAGTGTAAACTGGAAATGTATAGCTGATGTGTAGCCGTGTGTACGTCATTATTAGGATGCGGATGCGGTTGGATGCGGTTGCGGAGCTTTTAAAATCAATAGTTGTTGATGTTAATGTTTTGCGAATATCAAAATTTATGAGGATACTTCGCAGTTGCGACATGTAAATTAGTTAACCGAACTTTAGCTAAATTAATAAACAAAATTATACAGAATAAAGCCGTGTGGCCCGAAGGGATTTCCCATACTTCGAACGCCCATACAAACTTTCGGCCCCTATTTAACCCATTTAGGGGATATATTTTCAAAAATCTTTTCTTAGTGTTTACCTACGTTGTACATTGTGGGCCCGAGGTACCCGGAAGATTAATTAACTTCGATTCCGATGCCTAAATGGAGAAGAAAAGCTAGGATATATTCAATTCAATTCAATTTCGTTTATTTCAGACTGATGTGTCCATATAGTGTTAGTAAATACATTAAAAAGAACCTAATAATATATGTTAGTACTTTATACATGAGGAACTATTTAACATGGATGCGTATCCATTGCCTCCATAGAGGACTTTCTATTTTACAAGCAATTACTCTCAGGTAGCTGTTGGAACTGTCTCTCACTCTGCGCATCAGCGATGCCGCTCTCTTACGAATTATGGCATGGAAGCCATCCACTTGAGCGTCAGCAAACATCGCTGAGGCGCTGCAATAGCGAGGCAGTCCCATCAGCAACCTGAATATGATAATGGATATAGTTTGTTGAATAAAGCTTAATTTTAGAAATATTTATAATATACGGAAATTCACAAATCGAAAAATATCTATGGTAACAAGTCCTATGAAAGCGGCGTTGCGACTTTAGCTTCGTCCGCATTTGTAGCATTTTGGCGTATCGTATCTCCGTCGCGTGGCACCGCCGTGTATCATGATCGCTGGTTAGGATAAACACACATTTCCCGCACCAGACGCACCGGGCGCCGCCGGAGGGCGCGCGACGATCTCCGGCCACCCTAGTGTGTGGCCTGCGGGCGACGGGCTAGGGGACCCATCGCCCGACCAGTAACAGGCCCGAGAAGGCGGCGCGCATGTGTTCCATGCGCGCCTCTCAGGAGGACGTGGGGCAAGACCCCACAGAAGGAGAGGTCTGCCAGGGGCTGGCGGACCGAGGCCTGCCGGGGTTGCGGTGCATGCAGCTGCGAATCCCGTGACCTCGGCCAAGGGTCAGGAGAAGGAACACCGTGGGTTTTTAGCCGGTAAGAGTCCGGCATAACCCTTCGCCTTCCCTAGACGAAGGGTATCCATGAGGATTTCCCACGAAAAAAAAAAAAGGATAAACACACATACAAATGTGGACATACCTTAACCAGCGATCATGATACACGTCGGTGCCACGCGACGGAGATACGATACGCCAAAATGCTACAAATGTGGACGTAGCTTTTGGTCATACCATACCCCTCTCGCCGTATGTCTTAATTGTCGGGGAGGGTTGTGAAGTGAGAAGTTTCTTATCCACAACACACATTTCAACCTAAAGTATTGTTTACAAGGAAGTACTAAAGTTAGTTATTTATTAAGTAACAAAAAAAAAAGACTGAATTTAGGGTTACCATTTAGAAATTTGAAAAGTCCTGACAAAAGCCTGACATTTCAATAAAAGTCCGGACATTTTAGTCACTAAATACAAACATACGAAGATTTATTGTTTGATCTCGTTAAGTTAATTGTTAAAGATTTATATTTTGTTTTTAGATGAATGAGAAGTTAATAAAGATTAAAAAGTTATTTGATATTACATAAGTAAGTTTCATTACTCGTATTCCATCTAAGCCAAAAAAATCCGGACAAATTAAAGAGCCGGACAAAGTCCGGACAAAAGTCTAGAAGTCCGGACATGTCCGGACAAATCCGGACGGATGGTAACCCTAACTGAATTGGATTTTCGTTGATAACATTTGACACATAATACCATCAGAAAGTCGTGGTTAAAGTCTTTCGAGTACCTCGGGCCCACGGTGTATAAGGAACTCCTGAGCAAAATTTCATGCTTCTAGACCTAACAGCTTAAGCTGTGTGTTGTCTGTCAGTCACACTGACTGTGTTACAGTTTTATTAAAAAGATTTTTTGCTGCCCTTTTATGAGAAAGAACATTAAGAGGGCTATCGCATTTTGTCTCCTGCCTCGCTCGCACAGGACCATATTTTTAAGAATGTTAAATTAAAAGATGCATTTTTTAATAATGTATTCAATGGGCTCCCTTTAAAATAATATTAATTTGATAGGTAATTATTAAAAACACATTACTATCGTGTTCCATAATAAACTCAGCTCAATAATTATTATGATCCGTTTTTGAGATAAGTTTAATAAATGTCACAATAAAAATGTTTTTAATAATTATACCTATTAAATTAATATTATTTTAAAGGGAGCCCATTGAATACATTATTAAAAAATGCATCTTTTAATTTAACATTCTTAAAAAATATGGTCCTGTGCGAGCGAGAGAGGTGAGAAAATGCGATAGCCCTCTTAATAGTAATTAAACAATAGGCATGTTGACAGCATAAATAAATTGCATATCTAATTAGTCCGCCAGTTAGAGTTTTGAAAAATAATGGACACAAATTTTTTCTTTTGTTAAATCTATGAATATTTGGAAAGATAAAACGCATCAAAACTCGAGAGTGGGGGCTTGTAACGTCAGAAGCAAGTAAAAATTGTACTTGCTTGTGACGTTTTGCCAATTTTAAAAGTGTCGTATCTTCGTCAATTTTGGTTTACGTAACAAAAGAAAAAATACGGGTCAAATATTTTTTGATGATCTAACTGACGGACTAATTAGATTTTTTTAGTCAAATACCCTATTATTAAAGACCTACCGTCCTGTTTGATCAACACATAATGAATCGGTTTTGAATACCTTTCATGTTACTAACAAACTCCAGTCGTGCTCTAGGTAACCCTGGGATGACAAATAGGACGTGTCGTTGATAAATGTATTGCCGATACAATACGGGTACATGGAGCATCATGTTCCACGTTATAATAAGCGTAGGGATCTAGGATACAATGCATACAAGATTAGTTAGGTGCCATAGGTGAGAAAACACCAATTTACATGACTATAGTCTATAATAGAGCGTATTTTTAATAATAATAATAATAATAATAATAAATCATTTATTTGCATAAAACATGGTATAAAAAGGTGTTAAATACAAATTAGAAAGGTACATACATGTTTTGCTAGGATAATACATAGCATGCAACAATTTCAAGGTTTAGCAAATGTTCCAAATCAACATTTTTTATCCATAAGTTCTTTTAAACTATAGAAATTACACTCGTTTAACCATTTGTGTAATTTTGTTTTAAATAATCTTATATTTAATATTTTTAAACAGTTTGGTATCTTATTATAAATACGTACACACATTGCTAGGCAGCTTTTATTGTATTTGGTTAGTCTTGGCAAATCATTTAGTACTAATCTATAAGGGTCTCGTCTGTTCCGAGGATTTACATCGTCTGCTGTCTTAAATAGTTTCTTATTCTTACTAACAAACATACACACTTCATAAATGTAGAGTGATGGTAATGGTAACAAACCAAGCGTTTTGAAAATGGGTCGACATGACTGATCAGGTCGCAAACCGTAAATCGCCCTAATGCACTTTTTTTGTGCTATAAAGGCCTTCTCTTTGTCTGTGCTATTTCCCCACGTTATTAGTCCATAGCGAAGGAGTGATTCTACATGTGCATGATAAGCCATTATGGCTGTTTTTATATTTGTAATACATTTTATTTGTTTGAGTGCATATACAAATTTATTTATCCTATTTGATACACTTTCTACATGTTCCTTCCAATTCATGTTTTCGTCTATTATTACGCCTAGAAATTTCGTATGAGGTACTGTTTTAATTTTTGGTATATTAAGATTGATATTAAATTTTTTATTATTAGATTTGTTAAATTGTATGTACACAGACTTGTCTAAGTTTATTTTTAGTTTATTAGTATCTAGCCAATCTATTAGTTTATCTATTGTGTTATTTATGTCATCCTCGTGATCAATGGTTGCATTTCTATCTTTATTTGTTGTGACTATAATCGATACATCGTCAGCAAATAGGACACATTTATGGCTGGTCACATCAACGATGTCGTTGATGTACAATAAGAACAAGATCGGTCCCAGTACGCTTCCCTGTGGAACGCCGCATTTAATATATTTATATTCTGATGTTAATGGTACGAGTATCTTGTTTTTATCAATTTTTGATATGGTTACACATTGCTGTCTGTCACTGAGATAAGAAGATATCCATTTGTAAGCAGGCCCTCTTATTCCGGCTTTTTCTATCTTCTGTAGCAAGATATCGTGTGGAACGAGATCGAAGGCCTTTGACAAATCGAAAAATAGCCCGGTAGTAAGATGATTGTTGTTGAGTTTCGTTAATATTGTATTTATGGTAGTGTAGATAGCCAGTGTTGTCGATTTGTGTTTTTGGAAACCATATTGCTCATTCCGGATGATATTGTATTTGTCACAAAAATTAGTTAATCGTTTGTATATGCATTTCTCGTATACCTTAGATAGTATAGGTATAAGAGTTATTGGGCGATAATTGTTTATGTCGCTTCGTTCCCCTTTTTTAAATAATGGTTTAACTATTGATAATTTTAGTGCTTCTGGGAAAACGCCTTGTGCAAATGATAAGTTTATTAAATACGTAAGTATTCCAACTATTGCATCCATGCATGATTTGATTAGCTTTGTACTTAGTTTATCATAACCAGCTGCATTCGTATTTTTTAATGACATCATTTCTTGTTTAACCTCATGTGGCAACATTGGTTTGAGGAATATTGAGTTGAGAATTATTTTTTTATTGTAATTGCTATTTGTATGCTTCTGTGATATATTATGCTCTAAGTTGATGTAGTGGTTATTAAAAGTTGAGGCTATTTCTCTAGGGTTTGTAATTATTTGATTTTTTACTTTAATGTTTTCTATGTTGTGGTTAACAGTAGTATTATTAATTTCGTTATTAATAACTGTCCAGGTAGCTTTACACTTATTGTCGCTACCATTTATAAATTTAATGTTTGCGTTTTTTTTAGACTTATATATACATTTTTGTAGAACTTTAGCGTATGTCAGATATCTATTTTTATTTAATATATTTTTGTTTTGATAGTATTTATAACGCAATCTTCTTTTAGTTGTACAGCTTCGCTTTAATCCCTTGCTTATCCAGTTCTGTTTTCTTTTGTCACACAAGTTAATTTTTACTTTGTTTACAGGAAAACAGAGATTATGAAGAAGACATAAGAAGTCATGAAATTTACTGAATGCTATATTGGAATCATCTTCAGCGTATATTTCCGACCAGGACAGACTTTGGAGGCATTCTTTAAACTTACGAACATTGTGCGAGTTGTAGTCTCTTTTAAGAATATAGTATACTGTGGGTTTTTGTGACTTGTACTTAATGGGAAGACTAAGCATCTGGGCCGTATCATGGTCCGAAAGATACAATGGTAGAACTGTTGCGGTTGCCCCTGATATGTTGCTCAGAATGTGGTCAATGCATGATAATTTACGAGTAGGTACATTGATGTGTATTTTCAAGTAATGATTGCTACACAAGTTTTGGATAATCTAAGGCTGCAGACAGAGCGTATCTTTTTTTTATATATTGAATTCTTTGTCGCTAGGCGACCATATCGTCTAATGAAAAGATTACTAACTAATAATAACAATTTACCTTATTAATTAGTTATTAATTTACCTTATATAATTTCAGAATTGCATAGTAGACCCCTTTCATGCGTTAGTAGTTATAACTGGTAAAATTAGCTCACGAGTCCATTTATATGCCCAGTTTGGCTATAAAAATGCTACCGTATTGGTCAGCAAAAACGATTCGTTTTTAGCCATAGGACCTGGTCATAAATGGCATAAAACTAGAAGTTTGTAAAGTGGTTTTTTTACATGGTTCGAGTAAAAGACATGTACTAAAGACTGGAGACGTGTAATCGGGCTTAAGAGGGGGTATAAATCCGGAAGAAATTCAGATTTCTCCCCCACTTCCTCCCTTCCCAAGTATGTTTCGACGCATACAAGTGTCAGGATTACACTTGACAGCTTTATTCACAAACAGTTTAAGCACATATTAAGGTAATATTTTGTTCGGAATAAAAATGTACGTGAATTGGCAAATATGCATCAAAATCGTTTGTACGTAAATTAGAGTATGCTTCATCTGTGCTATCTTTAAGGATTACGAGGTCAGATGGCAAGCGTTGCGTCCGTCAGCGCTTTAAATCAAGAACTTGCATTAAGGCAAGATATATTGCGCTTATTAGCAAGGATGACAAGTTTCCTGCAAGGCGGATCCAAGCAGCGAGACGGGCAAATTCTAAGAAGGAAAATGTTTTCTGCGACTAATTACCCTCAATATAGATAACACTATTTTCTTGTGATTCTCTACCTGAATTTCGGAACTTTTCTACGTTAGTAAATATCTTTATTTTCTCACATTTACGCTGTAACATTAATCTTTTAACATTTAAATCGTATATTATTCTACACACATCCATGTATGAAAATAAAAATTCCTTCGCGACAAGGCATTTGTCCAAACATTATGAAAATATGTGAAAATGACAAAGTGTCCAAATTATTTTTACAGTCTCGCTTTTATGAGGTGGAATTAATCAAAATGTATTACGAGAAATGAATCTGTTTTAACTTCCTGCTTTTAGTGAAAATTATATTTTTGTTTTTACTTGTTTTATCTTGTTGTTGTACATTAGGGAATAAAAAACAATTATATTTTTGCGACATTTTTTTCTTTATACAGGGTGTAAACGAATTCGTTTAATTCCTTAAAACCACATGATCTACTACTAGTATAGATTGATCCTGCACGGGATTTAGCATGATAAAATATAAAAAAAATAAAAATTTCTTGCGGTAGTGGTAAGTGATCTTAGTTAACCGCTAGCGGCCCGACCGACGATCCGGTTCGTCAGTGCCATTGTTTATCTATTGTATCTATAATTACAGTACTCGATGAGTTAAACCACCTAATAACAATTCAATAAACAAATAAGCAAAAAATATATTTTGCTAAAGTTTTTTTTGCTCTCTTGATGTTTCAATGCCACGCATGAAATGAATGAAAGCATAGCGACACAGCTGGCGGGCACGACTAGCGCGATATCGCTTTTTGCAGTCAGTTAACTCACGGCTCTAAAATGACTCTGAAATAGAAAAACAAGATTTTTTTAGAAACGTTTTTTTTGTTTGGTTTTCAAAATAACCCATTTAGGGTTAATCTGTATCACTAGTATCACGCGGTTTGAAGGAATTACATGAATTCGTTTACACCCTGTATATTATCTTTCAGTAAAACCTTTTTATGGTTGTTATTATGACTTGTATTTTATGGTTCAGAAGTTTTCGAAAGCTATAATATTCCAACTTCGATCATTTGCTACAGTAAAGGAGAAAATGCTCGATACCTACCCTGATCGTAACAAGCATTGGAACATAAATCATGGGTAGAACAAAAAGTACAGCGCAACTCGAACCGAAACATGCGGCGACAGGCAACCGATACATCGCCCATACAAATGTACCTCGTACCCGAACTCTGCCGTCGAATGCGAGACGAATACGTAAAAAATCGAATTTCGAAAATAGAATAGAACACAAATTGTTGTTCGATAATTAAATTTTGCTTTTTGTGCACTAGTTCACACCAGACTACTGATGACCTTACAGATTGGGAAGCGGCCTATCGTCGGCGTCCAGTGAAAAACATCATAAGTAGTAATTTTGGTCAAACACGTTTTATATTATATTTAGCAAGAAAACCTCGCAACCAATATTTTAGACTGGCCTGAGTTCAATTTGAATCCAAATAAAGAAGTTGATTAGAAATAATGCACCAGTATGAAATGACAAAATTCCAAAAAAAAAAAACATGAAAACCTCGTAATGCGCATTTGACGCCTTTCGAGGATTCATGTTTAAATATTAATTACACGATTTGGTGGGAATGGTCCCTTAAAAAAAACAACAGTGAACGGTTTTTTCCGTCTCCTGTAAAATTTTGTTGTTGGCAATAACGAGGTTTTCACTGGTGGCCGACGCTATGGTCTTCGAATTAGAAATTCTGTAAAATATAACTAATATAGCACTTTCAACCGGCGTGCGTGTATGACAAGATATACAAGGTTAGTCGGAAAGGGGCTACTAATCCGAAGCCCACTTATAGTATCGCTGATGACTGTTTGAAAGCAAGTGTTAAAATTTCAAAATTCTTTATATATTTTTGTTCCAAATAAAATGATTTTTATTTTTTTCAAAAATTCTTCATCCCTGCTGTTACAAATTCAGAAAATGGTGCTTCTAATTCATGACCCCAAATATGACCTAAAATGTAAACACAGCTGATCATAAATCATAACTGGGGATAGATAAATTTTAGAGTTTTTTTTTTTGAGATTTTTTAACAACTGTTTCTCTTAAACTATTGACTTTTGGGAAAAGTTGTAGAACAAAAGTTGTTCATTATTATGTGTACTTTAACACCCTTTCGGATTAGTACCCCCTTTCTGACTAACCTTGTATAACCGTGGATGAAGCGAAAGGAGAATGTAAGGATCGTAGCATGTGGCGTTCTACAGTTTCTGCCTACCCCCGTGGGAAAAAGGCGTGAGTTTATATATGTATGTATAACTAATTTCAGCCTACTATGTATAGTGACCCTATTAACTTTCACCAAAATAACTTAGCTCATGCGTACTACGGTCTAACTTACTGTGTCAGACGACCACCTGATATTATCTCAAGCCGAATGTCCTTGGCCTAACGTACACATAGTTTGCAAAGTGCCGTTAAAGTCTACGTACCTCGAGACTACGCATGACGTGAAATATCAGACACAACAAATCAAGACAGAATATTCTGAACGCAATCTCTTGTATACAAGCTTAGTTTTAGTATACTTATACTAAAAACTGAAACTAGTTTGTTCAGAATCACTAGGAGAATCGATTGACATATTTTTTACACCATATTATATTTTTCATAAATTTCAATTTTGTTTCAGTAGGTTTCCATAACGGTTGACGGGAATAGACACCTTGAGGCTTGAGACGGTCCGCTCGGTCAGTTTCCGTGTATTAGACAACCCCTGCATAGCACATCTCAGGCATTTCACACGTTACTAGGGAACTTAACGCGAAATAAACTACGGTGTTCTTCTTAATCGTTTCCTCACTACTGAGGATCGTGACTCCATTTCAACTTGTCTACGGTCTGTCTCCATCTGTTGCGATCAGTTGCCTGGTGGATTGCGGCGCTTATAGGTATCGCGAGCTGTTCGGATATCTGATCAGACCATCGTTTTGGACTTCGGCCTCTAGGTCTTTTGCCCTCTATTTTTCCTGTTACCATTAGACGTTCCAGGTTATCGGCACCTCTGCGAGCAATGTGGCCGAAGTATCGCACTATGCGTTGCAGGCTGGTTGAGGACAGACGTGGTGTCTTCTCTATTTTAAGCTGTTTTAGGATCGAGACATTTGTGCGGTGGGCTGTCCATCGTATCCTCAATAGGCGGCGCCAACACCACATTTCAAAGGCGTCAATTCTTTGCCTGTCAGCGGCTTTGAACGTCCACGTCTCTGCACCATAGAGAGCAATGGAGAAGACAAGTGTGCGGACCAGATGTATCTTGGTCCGATTGGTGATGTTCCTGTCTCTCCATACTTTATCTAGTTGTGACATCGCTGTCTTGGCCATGCCAATTCGTCTTCGAATTTCTGGTTCGCAGCTACCTTTATTCGTGATTACAGAGCCCAGGTATTGAAACCGGTCCACGGTTTCATACTCTTGTAAGAGGTCAGTGCGCTGAATGGCTGTGAAACGGTCAATAACAAGAAGCTTGGTCTTAGTTTTGTTAATAGCGAGACCCATTCTTAAGCTGGTTGTTTCCAAGCGATCCAGTAGTTCCGCCATTTCAACTTCGGATGATGCAAGGAGTGTGGTGTCATCTGCATAACGGAGGTTTGATATTTTCACTCCGCCTATCTTGACACCACCTTCCCAATCTTCAAGCGTTTGGCGCATTATGTACTCGCCATATATATTAAACAGAATGGGAGAGATCACGCATCCCTGTCGGACTCCCTTACAGAATTTGAAACGGCTTGATGTAGCGTTTCCCATGGTCACAGTGCCATATCCTGACTCATAAAGATTGCGAATCAGCATTACAAGGTGGGCCGGGACTCCTGTCTCAGTAAGAACCTCCCATAGTTTTTCCCATTTGACGCAGTCAAAGGCCTTCTGATAATCTACAAAGCACATAAGTGCCGGGGTGTTATATTCATAGCATTTTTCTACGATGAGCCTAATGTTTAATATCTGCTCCCTGGTACCCCTTCCTTTAACAAAACCTGCTTGTTCAGGTGGTATCTGCCAGTCAAGAAAGGATCTCAATCTTTTGTTAATAATGTGTAGTAGAATTTTGCTAGCATGCGACATTAGGGCTATTGTTCTGTAATTATTACAGTTTCGCACCGATCCCTTTTTGTGGAGAGGAATTATGGCGGAGTGTACCCAGTCAGATGGCCAGTGCCCGGCTTGCCATACCGCGTTACAGATGTTATGTAAACTTGTTATGCCGTTTGGTCCTAAACCTTTTATTGCTTCCGCTGTGATTCGATCTGGTCCTGGCGCCTTGTTCGTTTTTAGTTTCCGGATCGAATCTTCTACTTCCGAACGGAGTAGTAGTAAACTACGGTGTAACTTGGAGATTTAATAAAAAAAACACATATTCAGGCAGTTCTGATGAAAATCTTATTGGGGTGTCTCGTTTTTTGTATATGTATACTAAAAATAACGTTGTATATACAGGGCGATTTTTTTTGCAGAGATTATATTCTAGATGTTCAATTTATCGATCGGGTCGTTCCAAATTTTTTTTTTTTTTTTTATTTTTATTTTTATTTTTTTTTTATTTTTTTTAAAACGTTGCCCCACACTAAGATTTCTCTTGTATCGTGGGTGCGTTTACAGACACAAATCTCACAAACAAACGCCCAGACCCGAAACAACCATCTGTAGGCCATACAAATTTTTGTTCCGTGTGGGAATCGAACCCACGACCCGTAGCGCAGAAGCCAATCGCTTAGGCACTGCACCAAACGTGTCGTCAACTGTGAGAGAAAAAAACATGACTTTAATGAACTCGCTGAAACCCAGTTTCAGTGACATGATAGATAAACAGTAGATGCCCCCGCTGATCCACGGCGCTGGGACATTAGCGGTGACCAATTTTTCAAGAAAAATCACACAACCACACTATTTTTATGCGTGGAATGCGCTCGTGGTCGGTGACAGCATTTACTACCTGCATGCACTCACTCTTTAGGGTTCCGTACCCAAAGGGTAAAACGGGACCCTATTACTAAGACTCCGCTGTCCGTCTGTCACCAGGCTGTATCGCATGAACCGTGATAGTTAGACAGTTGAAATTCTCACAGATGACAAATTTCTGTTGCCACTATAACAAAAAATACTAAAAAACAGAATAAAATAAATATTTAAGGGGGCTCCCATACAACAAACGTGATTTTTTTGCTCGTTTTTGCTCGATATTGATAACGGCAACAGGTAGACGCTTGAAATATTCACAGAATATTTAGTTACATATTCACTTTAAAAATTAATAATTAAATTAAAATAAAACAAATGTTTAAGGGGGGCTCCCATACAACAGACATGATTTTTTTGCCGTTTTTATAGATAACTAGCTGACCCGGCAAACGTTGTTTTGCCATATAAAATTTTAGGGGTGGACTACCCCTAACATTTAGGGGGATGAAAAATAGATGTTGGCCGATTCTCATAGATCCCGGATAAGCACAAAAAATTTCATCAAAATCGGTCAAGCCGTTTCGGAGGAGTATGGCAACGAAAACTGTGACACGAGAATTTTATACAGCGTGTCCCAGAAAGTAGTGTCAAGCGGAAGTCCAGAGGTAGAACATCCTTTGAGGTACCCAAATCACCCCCATGTATGTTCCGCGATTTTTTGTAGTTTTCGAGTTATGAATGTTTTTCATGTTTTTTAATCAAACTCTGACTATAACGACATTTTTGATCATACTGACGTGAATAGTTGAGATACATGAGTAATTTTTTTTTCTAAATTAGCTGATTAGTGACCCTATCGAATGCATCAACATTTTTAACCATAGATGTAACGAAAGCGTTACAAAAAAATATTGAATTGTCATAAAGTTAAAATCCTGCATGTTTCCTAAATCTTTGTGGGTGATTTAAAAATAAATCTCCCTAAACTTTTTTTGTCAGATGTATTTCAAAAACTTATCCATTTTATCAGCTATTTACCCTGTAAATTTCATCGAGCTATCTCTACGACATCACAATAAAAATTTCATTCAAAGCATACAATATCGAAAATTCCAGTTGTAAAAGGGTGAATGAAAAATTGATTAAAACTAACTATCATCTTTTTTAGTAACTTTCGACGCAAAAAGAGTGTTGTTATAAGTTTAATGTGTGTGTCTGTGTGTCTGTCTGTGGCATCGTAGCTCCTAAACAGATTTTGATTTAGTTTTTTCTTTTGTTTGAAAGGTGATTTTATCGAGAGTATTCTTAGCTATGATTCAAGAAAATCTGTTCAGCCGTTTGAAGATCATCAGCTCTTTTCTGGTTATCGAAGGGATATGAGCAACTTCTACTGATCTGATCGTTTCGAAATTTAATATCCTGTGACTTCAATGATATTGATGACATGTGACAAGAAGGAAGTTATGACAACTTATCATAAACTCATAGAATCAATAGGCACACAATACGTCTACTGTTAGTTGGGTATCATGCTGTTTCAGATGATGCTTGAGTATCAGGTCAAGGTTACCATGTCATTGTAATATCATTGAAGTTACAGGATAGTAAATTTCGAATCGATCAGATCAGTAGAAGTTGCTCATATCCCTTCGATAACCAGAAAAGCGCTGATGATCTTCAAACGGCTGAACAGATTTTCTTGAATCATAGCTAAGAATACTCTCGATAAAATCACCTATCAAACAAAAGAAAAAACTAAATCAAAATCTGTTTAGGAGCTACGATGCCACAGACAGACACACAGACACACACATTAAACTTATAACAACACTCTTTTTGCGTCGAAAGTTACTAAAAAAGACGTTATTAGTTAGTTTTAATCAATTTTTCATTCACCCTTTTACAACTGGAATTTTCGATATTGTATGCTTTGAATGAAATTTTTATTGTGATGTCGTAGAGATAGCTCGATGAAATTTACAGGGTAAATAGCTGATAAAATGGATAAGTTTTTGAAATACATCTGACAAAAAAAGTTTAGGGAGATTTATTTTTAAATCACCCACAAAGATTTAGGAAACATGCAGGATTTTAACTTTATGACAATTCAATATTTTTTTGTAACGCTTTCGTTACATCTATGGTTAAAAATGTTTATGCATTCGATAGGGTCACTAATCAGCTAATTTAGAAAAAAAAATTACTCATGTATCTCAACTATTCACGTCAGTATGATCAAAAATGTCGTTATAGTCAGAGTTTGATTAAAAAACATGAAAAACATTCATAACTCGAAAACTACAAAAAATCGCGGAAAATACATGGGGGTGATTTGGGTACCTCAAAGGATGTTCTACCTCTGGACTTCCGCTTGACACTACTTTCTGGGACACGCTGTATATTAGATGGTACGGAATCTTGGCCGGTTTTTATTCGATTCAACCTGTCCCTTAACGTTTGCTTTTTTATGCAATAATCATTTTGTTGCTTTTATTTTTAAAAAGCTGCCATATGTAAACTTAGATGTCGTGGTTGATTAGGTACCACAAAAATCTAAATAATTATAATATAAAATTATTATTTAGATTTTTGCTCCACTACATTTCTGTGGGTGCCCCTTTTCCAAAAATATACCCTAAACAACACTGAAGGTTTTAACAACAGCTATAAAGGCTCAGCTTTTAATAGCATCATTTTCACGCGAAGCGATCATTCCCACTGCGATATAAATGCCAATAACATGTTACCAAGTCGGTATACGTACTACAGAGACATTTAATGGGATAACCACGCTTCAGAAAACGGAAACACGCCCGATGGAGCGAACAACAATGTTTAATAGAGTTCTCTTGTTCCCCTCTTTATTGCTAAACTTATTAAAAGCGTATGAAATAATATTCTTGGTGACGTAGTCGTGTATTCGAGTAAAAAGGTTTGTACTTCGGAATTTATCGAAGTAATTATTAATTTACGCAAAGAGCTCTTTAAGTTACAGGTCAACTTTTTTGGAAACCGTTTAGTGTTTTGCTAGTATTTAAATTGGTCATTAATTAGAGTTGTGTTTTTTAGTGTGCGTCCTACGGCGCCGGCGCACGGGCGGGCGTATTGCGGATTGCGGAGCGGCTTTACCGTGGCTTTACCGTCGATACCTGTCCTTGGTGCACGCGGGAATATTGACGCGTACGCGCGTGTTTAGTGTTTCGTTTAATTTACTTTGGTTTTAATAATGTCGATATCAAAATTCAAACGTTTCGAGCATTTATTTAATGCGCCGTTCATTCCGCCTGCGCGGTGCGCCGTCACTCTGGACGCACACTTTGGGTTCCGCACCGAAATGTTTAAAATGAAACCCATATGGTGCTACTTCGTCCGTCAGTCTGTCTGTCTGCCACAACTGCTTATTGCAGGAACTACTAATGCTATCGATATGAAATACTCGTAGTTACAAAAAAAATTGTCCAATCTAAATTGCAAGAGAAAGAATTGAAAAAATAATATATTTTCATTGCAATAGAGACCAAAGTGGGAGGTTGAAATTTTAAAATGGAGTTACCTACTATGTCAAGTGTGATATCATATTAAAGAATATTAATATATTATTAAACATCATATTTTGTTTGCGAATTCAACCGCTTAATATTTACAGAATCCAAAATATCCTGTTTGTTGATCTAATTCAAGATAATATTCACCAGAAATTTCCACCTGAAAGACAGTTCGGCCTATTCTATCTATCGTGTGTGTTAAATTCCTTCGTATTATTATAAAAATAAATAAATCAAAAATAAAACGTATTATAGTAATAATTGTTTTAGGTTTTCCACTAGCCACGCATGAGTGAATGCTCTATAGCTTGCTTGCATACCAATTGCCGAAGTGTAGGAATAAAAGTAGGTAAGTAGTTTTACATGCGTGATATTTCTTTGAATATTTTTTCACTGTTAACGATGTCTAGGCTGAGATTTTCTTAAAAAAAGAAGTCTAAAAAGTCTGAAAGTCAAGTAGGGTGAATAAGACGCCTCATCGTCTGAAAATGACATTGAAATATACGCATACACCGAATAATTTATTGATGTACTAGCTGTGCCCGCGACTCCGTCCGCGTGGAAGTCGGGAAACAACATTGTGTCGCAGCAACTAAATAATCCATTTATTATAATAATAGACAAAGGTGTCCCACTAAGACACTTATATCTTTTGAACCATTTCTTTATGTTGAGTTTCAGCTCCTCTTGATTGACCGTAAAGATTCATAAAACCGTAATACTAAAAACGTGTTGCTTATTTTTCTATACATTTCCTTGCTAAAATGGATTATAATATTGATACTTTTATTGAAGATGTAACAAAACCATATCGCGATACAAAAATAGCTACAACGCCTCTTGTTACAATCTGCGAACTAAATTATGATTTCATTCGAGGTGTGGTAGGTATAGAAAAGAACTTTAAATATTTAAAAAAAAACTTATAGAAGACTTCATTTAATTTTAATAAGTTATAAATAGGTAGGTACTGCTTTCAAAAAGTCTGATCTGGAAATCGAACCAACACAAACGCGAAAAAACATCATCTATATTTTTATTTCACCAATCGATATGATCGCTCCAATAAACATAGTGCCTGAAATTGATGGAAGACCATAAAAACTAACATTAAGTACCTACCTAACTTAGGTGAATTTCAATTCAAACACTTATTTGTTGTTACTTCTTATTTCTTGCACTTCCTTCAATTTAAGACAGTGTGTTTGTTGGAGAGATTTGATCCTTATTATTGACCTTATAGATATCTATCAACAGGTGCCATAATATAATACCGGATAGTACATAAAGCTTTGTCAGTTCGATTCCCGGTTCAGGCAAAAAAATCAGTAAAAGGCAATATTTCTTACTTTAAAAAAAAGTGAAATGAAGTTTCCTTTGAGTGAAATTTGCTATTTTTAATATTTAAAGTACTTTCCCTCCATGGCCATGTCTTTGGAACATTACCTAAAGCTTAAAAAAACTCAATTAAATAAACTTAATAAAACGACGGCGACAGGCTTTGAATAAATCTGACAATATTCGTAGATATATTTCCTCACAACATGATTTGATACACGTAACGCCATCTATTGAAAATTAACTAATACATGCTAAGTTCTTCTAGAAAACTTAAAATTCGCATAACTTTTGATTGCGAGAACCGATTGCGATGAAACAAAAAACATATGTTACTTGGAGATAAGCACAATATATGTTTATAAAAGTCAACAGCATTGGGTCAGTTGTTTTTACGTGATGCTTGAACAAACAAACAGATAAACAGATAAACAGACAAACAGACAAACCAACAAACAGAAGAAACAAAATACAAAAATGTTAAAAATGGGTTCTTTTGGTTATTTTTTAACACCCCAGCCATGTTTTTTCAAAATATTTGCTATGTACAGATACGCAAAGTCTACAGATTTGTAAATGTATAGAAGATATTGATTATTTGCATATCTTTTGAATGCGTGAACCGATTGCGATGAAACAAAAAAAATATGTTACTTGGAGATAAGCACAATATATGTTTATAAAAGTCAACAGCATTGGGTCAGCTCTTTTTATGTGATGCTTGCATAAACATGCAAACATATGTTTAATCTTTACTTCCCTAGATGGCGTTGGCGTCGAATTAGATCGCGCTATGGTTTCGTTACCGCGCGATTTATAAGTTCTAGACAAAAATTTCTTAGTTACTTCTAAACCACGATTTTATTATATGTATAGATGATTCAGGGGCGCATTTAGGATTTGTAGACCCCTAGGCTAACTTGTGGTGCGGGCCCTACTTATTACAGGGTAGGGGGAGGGAAACGATCCTGCGAAAGACGTTTATAAAGCCGTTTTTGTGGTGCACCACAAAAACTCCCTAAGCGAGTTATTCCCAAAGAATCACTTGATTCGTTGCTAGTTGAATCAGATCACGCAAAAGCTTCTGATTTGATCACATAATTGGATGCAACTATTATACCGCTCCGCTAAAACTACTTTATTAAGGGCTGATTTTTCAATCGTCAGATAAATTTTATCCAACGAATAAATATGACGGTTTGATAGATTTTCTATACAAAAGCTGTGAAAACTTCAAACTTATTCCCCAGATAAAAGTTATCTGACGATTGAAAAATCAGCCATAAGTCGTTTTTTTTTTCCAATAACTCATGATTCATTTAAATTGAAGTTTTTAATTAGTTGTGCTCTTTGGAATGTCCGGTCCTTTGCAAGGCATACGGGGGACACAGGCCAAACGCGCAGGGGCCCCTTTGAGAACTTTAATCTAATTAGTTGTGCTTATCATTATGTTCTGAAAAATTAAACTATATTACTAGGATTGTTATTGTAAATATTCCTACGTGATACATTGGAAATATAATTATATTATTTTGTAGTTGCATCCAATCACGTGATCAGATGGGAAGCTTTTGCGTGATCCGATGCAACTAGCAACGAATCAAGCTCCATCTGCCTAGCCTTTTCCCAACTATGTTGGGGTCGGCTTCTAGTCGAACCGGATGCAGCTGAATATCAGTATTTTACATGGAGCGACTGCCTATCAGACCTCCACAACCCAGTAACTGGGTAATACGATACTCTTGGTAAGACTGGTTGTCAGACTTTCTGGCTTCTGACCAACAGTAACGACTGTCAAAGATCTACAAATGACAGCCGGGACCAACGGCTTTACGTGCTTTCCGAGGCACGGAGGAAACTCGCTATGGTAAATGGTCACCCATCCACAGACCAACCTCGGCAAGCGTGGCTTAACCCGGAAGATCGGTCTATGCGGCTGTAATTATTTAGCCACGAGCTCCTCTAGCAACGAATCAAGCTATCGTTGAGAATAACTCCCTGAAGCTGCAACCTATGCTTAAATACGGCCCTGGAATGATACTAAATCAGGCTAATATGCATAACTGAGTATACCAGACGTAGACTTTGTAGCATAAACTCTACGAAGCTTGAAGAAATCGTTTATTTCGTGCTGTTGCAGATCACGTGACCCGTCGAGCACAAAATTATAATATTGAGATTGAAAAATATTTGATGTTGCGATATTTTGCGATTACCGATAATACAAAATTGATTTTGGCTCCAATGTTGAGCTGTTAGTATATGTATACAGGGTGTAATACTAACAGCCCCTAAACGCAACATCAAGCCGGGAACAAATGATATGCAAGATTACGACAGTTCAGAAAAAAAAGAACAAAAAAGTCGTATTCTATTTAAAAACTAGCTTTTGCCCGCAGCTTCGATTGCGTGAAATTTTGAACCCGTTAAGTGTTGATTTTCCATACAAACTTTCATCCCCTATTTAACTCCCTTAGGGGTTGAATTTCGAAAAATCCTTCCTTATTCCTTGTCTACATTATAAAAGAAACCTCAGTGCAAAATTTCAGCTTTCTAGGTTCAAGGGTTTGGGCTGGGCGTTGATGAGTCAGTCAATCAGTCAGTCAGGACTTTTCTTTTTATTTATATAGATAACACATTTCACAGTTTTTAGAATTATGAGGTAAGATGTTATTCATGGAAACCTCGAAACTAGGCTAAAGGATAAATTAAAAAAAAAAAACTTTCATAAACTGTCCTCTCTATTTTGTTCTCGGCTTGACGTTGAGTTTTAGAACAACCTGTACAGTACAATTTTTATAAAAATGTGCCTACTTTTTTTATTTATTTATTTTATTCTAAATCTGCACAAAAATTACTTACATATGTTCTGCCAAACTGCATAACAGTTTGTCGGCAGTTGTTCTCGGCTAACTATTAAAAAAAAAGTTTTGTACACACATTTTATTATTATGTAAAACTTATCTAACTGAGTTCACCTATTAAATTTACTAACAATTGAAGCAGATTACGGGACCTGCTACAAAAAAAAAAACCGGCCAAGTGCGAGCCGGACTCACGCACGAAGGGTTTGTGGCGGCATCTATCTCGCCACATGCGAACTATCCTACATCGCGTTTTACCCTTTGGGTACGGAAAGAGGTCTATGGACACAATGACAGATAATGTTTTTTCAGGATTTTCTTAAGATGATATTTGTGTTTTACACATGTTATCAACTAACTTATATTCTGAAATGTTTTTTTTTTATCCTGGGAAAATCCTCATGGATACCCTTCGCCTGGGGAAGGCGAAGGGTTATGCCGGACTCTTACCGGCTAAAAACCCACGGTGTTCCTTCTCCTGACCCTTGGCCGGGGACACGGGATTCGCAGCTGCATGCACCGCAACCCCGGCAGATATTCTTGACATCTAATAGAAAGATTAAAAATAAAAAAATAAAATAAAAAAATGACATCTAATAGAAAGAATCGTATATTTTGAAACTGACATTGAAAGCCAGGAAAACACATTAGCTATTCACCCCACACAAACGAGACTGACGATTACAACACAACACATCGCCCCGAGGTTTTTCCAATCTCCAAAAAACTCGGCACATTTTCTTGTTCAATTTCCGAACGGATTGGAATGTCAGTGTTTCAGCAGATTTTCAAAACGACCATTTTTCTATTTTGTTGAGCAATATCATGGCCAGGTGAATATTCGGAAAACATTAATAAAAATTAACAACGTCATTATCATCTTCCCAAAGTTAAGAATGAAGATTTTTTTTTTGTATTTATTGTTAACTTGGGTGCGTTTACACACACAAATATCAAATGCACAAACACCCAGACCCGAAACAACTATCTGTAGGCCATACAAATTTTTGTTCCGTGTGGGAATCAAACTCACGACCCCTAGCGCAGAAGCCAATCGCTCAGCTACTGCACCAAACGTGTCGTCAAAGTTTAAAACTCCAATTATGATAATGAAAGCTTAAACTATTCCATTGCTATCAAGCAATATGATAAGAATACAAACAATCTGAAACTACTATTCATGGTTAGTCGGAAAAGGGGTAGTTACTAATCCGGGGGGGCACTTTATGTGTCACTGATGACTGCATTAAAGCAAGTATTAAAACAAAATTCGGCAATTTTTATTAGCCTTAGTTACGAATTCAAAAAATAGAGCTTCTAACCCGTTGTCCCTAATATGGCCTAAAATTAAACACAGCTGATCATAACTGAGGAAAGATAGAATTTAGCGTATTTTTCATGAAATCTTTGAACAGCTATTTCTCTTACTTTCTCCAACAGTCAATAGTTTAAACTATTGACTGTTGGAGAAAGTTTTAGAATAAAAGTTGGTCATCATTGTGGGTACTTTAACACTCTTTTGGATTAGTACCCCTTTCCGACTAACCTTGTATAATGTTAACAACCGAGGAGTATAATGATTTGTTAAAAATATGTTAAGGTAATTTAAATATTCCCGGCCCAGGAAAAGTACGACGCGACGTTTCTTTTAACTTAAGTAGAAATTCAAGACCCTACCTCTTAGGGCGCGTTCAGACGACACGCGTCCGCTAAGCGTACGCCACGCGCTGACGCACTCGCGTCTAACTCGCTTTGAAATTTGTTGTATATAATTAGAGTCTTATGACACGTCAATAGATCTCACATTGCATTTGCCATCCTAGTCGGGAGGATGAAGGCGGCGCGGATGCTGCGCGATTGCGACGCGTGTACTACGCGATATCTGTTCGGGCGCTGAGCGTGCGCGTGTACTTTACATCGATAAAAAATGTACGTTAAGACAAGGCATTAACTATTAAATTCCAAAGTTTCTGAGGAGGGAGCGACTCGTAGGAGAAGAGCGCGCGCTTTCGCGCCGAAACAATCGCGCAAATGTGAACGCAGGCTTAGAGCAACGCGGTCGACTTCTACGTCGGGAGGGGCCACAGCGTTCTCTTTCAATACAAAAAAGTCTGTCATTTTTTGCGGGGGAAAGGTCTCATCCATGTGCATTCTACCCTGTAGCTACGAGATTCACACATTAATAGTAAAACAAAGGAGATGTTTGATTTTGGGCCACCACTATGTACAGTTTATAGAAAAATAAGAAAAAAATAGGGGATTACCATAAAAATACAAATAAATTAATTTGAAGAAGAGTACAATTGTACTGGAATTATTATTTGGGGACGTTTTTTAATATGTTAACCCTTTTTTTCTGGTAGCCATGACAGTTGTGTTTGACAATAACATGAGTTTGACAACTTTGACAGTCCTAGGTTTCGTGATGTGTGTATGACACAATCGAGTACAACAGTTATATTACTATTTCAATATAATTATAACGAAATCCAAGTATTTTCGTCTATAAACAACGTAGATAGGATATGTAAGTACACAAGAAATATACATTATGGGGTCAATGACATGTCAACAGTTGTCAAAATGACATTTCACATAATTTCGATCCACCATATTTTTGTGTGTTGTGTTGCTCTCCTTGACCAATTTAACTTGAATTTACAATTAAACAAAGTAAAATTATAGAAAATTAACATTAAAAAACGGTTACTTTAATGTATAACTATATTTCCATATTGTGTACATGGTGCTGGCCCAGGCTCCATACATTTCTGAAACATCTCCTTTTTAGGCCCCATTTGACACGAACTGTAAAATGGGGCATAAGCGAGTTGACAGAGGGGAAATGTTCCGCATGGCTACTCCCGACTATGTTGACCGCGTCGCTCTAATACGACCCTATCTAAATGGTATGTCTACACCAGTGCGCTTTCATGTTCATCTTGCGCTTTCGTCTGACGCATGCCTGAAGCACCATAGCGCTTGCTTGCTTGCACATGCCTTAATACTAGTTCGAGTCTTATGGCAATCAATATTGCATGCGCTTGACGCAAGAGGAATTGAAAGTTGAAAGCGCAAGATGAACATGAAAGCGCACGGGTGTAGACATATCAAAATAGATAGTTGAATTTTATTCTACTGTGTTGCTTTTCAGCTATCTTTCTAACGAAGCCCATCAATCACTTTTCATCGTGGTATTATCCTGTTCAAGAAATATTTTATAAGATATACGAGTATCGACAAGCATGGATAAGTATCATACATCCAAGAAACATTTCACTTATAATCCCGGTTACTAGATTTATACCCAGTAGATCATGAGGCATTACTTGAAATCTATCTTGACAAAAATATTTTTAGAAAAAAAGATGAAATGTTGCCAGCCTAACATCAATAATACTTCCTGCAAGCCTAACATGCCCAGCGTGACATAATTTTGTCGTCGCATTATCTCGTGGCGAGACGAGATAATGTATGGCTTATTAGCCCGGGCGGATCTGGACACCCTTTTCCTTGGTCCAATTGTCCAACTTGTACGACTATACACTTACTGTACTCGTTTAATTAAGTAAAGTCGGCAGTAACGAGAAAAAAAAAGAAAAAATAAAACATGTTGATACTAAGAGGCAGGCGACCTCAAGAAGCTCCTTACATAAATAAAACAAGTTCATCAAACTTGCTGTAAATTAAGACGACTCTATGAAGTTTCTAGTCAAAAACCATTCACACAAATGTAAGTTCTGGATATTACACTATGTGAATAGACGATACAGATACAGGAAATGAACTCGTCATTCATGAGTATACAATGTAAGCAAAGATGAATACAATATTGCCATATAGAACGATATAATATTGAATGTATCAGTATTGAATGCAGTTTATAGTTACGACACTGAATTGTGGGAAATGAAGAGAAATTTCATTGTGTATTTTGCGGTTTTAAATTCAACAGTTCGATGCGGATCACGAACTCGCTTGTTTGTAGAATTCGATGTTCATATTAACTGTTATTATACACCTGGCTTGGTAAGGTCGTTTATGATCAAATCTGTTAGCAATAATATGAAATCCCATTTTTGCGTAAAGCCCTTTCCGTCGTGAAAGTAGTCTCGTTGCCATTCCCACGGGATGAGATTTGGTGATGTATTTAAGGGATTAGATTGTAGAAGGTATGTATGTAGGTACAGACACCAGCACATAAAGCTACTACAATCTGACAAATTTCTTTAATAGATTTTCATCTTTATCGCAAAAATATTAGGTTCAAAGTTGATTGGGAAAATTTGACAGTTTCGGGTAGCTTGATGTGCTGGCGTCTGTACATACATATTCAAGGTTAGTCGGAAAGGGGGTACTAATCCGAAAGCGTGTTAAAGTACACATAATAATGAATAACTTTTGTACTACAACTTTCCTCAAAACTCAATAGTTGAGGAAAAATGACTGTTCAAAAATTTCATAAAAATACGAGAAGATCTCAAAAAAAAAGCTCGAAAATCTTTATATCCCCAGTTATGATCAGCTGTATTTACATTTTAGGTCATATTATTTTGGAGTCATGAATTAGAAGCACCATTTTCTGAATTTGTAACTAAAGTAGGGAAGAAGAATTTTTGAAAAACTAAAATAAAAATAATTTTGCATTGAATTTTTTTTATCGAATTTTGTTAACACTTGCTTTAAGACAGTCATCATCAGTGATACTTTATGTGGCCTGCGGATTAGTACTCCCTTTCCGACTAACCTTGTATATTATAGGTATATCAATATGATGAACGGGCACCCATTTCGCTCTCCAGTTGGCGCGTGCGCAACGTATAGCGTCGTCTGCACGCACACTATAAACATTGCCAACACCGGCGCACGTCACCAGTAGATCCATAGATAATACACTACACTACTAAGTAGATCGTGCGCCGCTGCGCGGGCACGCTGTATGTTGTTCTTATGACTCCCACACAAGTGATAATCAAATTCTAAAAATTCTTCAAAATCAAATGAATTCGAAAACTCAGAGGTGCAGGCCGGTTTCGAACTCGGACTCTGAGTCTCCTGCGTGGAAGGCAACCGTTCAACCGCAGGCTATCACTGTTTATACATGTGCATGTACCTTTTACAATGTTTTGTGTTAATACAGCTATTAAAGTCACATTAATTTAATTGCAGAGACCAATAAAAATTGTAACACCAAAATGCTTTTATTCTACTTCGTGTAAAAGATCTATAACTGTTCGGCTCTCCACCTTAGGGCTTGAGCTTAATTAAATTCTATCACGTTTCGTTTTTAATTAAAACTGCGTCTTAGCCGAATATTCTAATTACGAGACTTATTGAGATTTTGGCCTATCTTATCAATCATTTTCCTTAGTTTCGAATATCAATCAAAAAGAAGTATTGCTGGAGACTTAGCCTGGCCGTAAATTATCAAAAAATTCTGGCAGAAAATTTCCGATGCGCGACTCTGCTCATAAATGTACTAGACCCAGCACACTGGTAGAATTTTCCGGATCCGGTAGTCTGTCAGTACAAAATGTATGCGCAGATGGTCTTCGCGCACGTGTCAGAATTTTCTGACAGAAATCCTTACTTATTATATAAATGTGAAAGTAACTTTGTCTGTCTTCTGCAAGTAAAGTCGCTTCCTGCTGTCTGTCTGTCCCTATGTATGCTTAGATTTTTAAAAATACGCAACGGATTTTGATGCGGTTTTTTTAATAGATAGAGTGATTCAAGAGGAAGGTTTATATTATGTTATTTTTAATAGAACTTGTTAAAAATATCCACAAGTTTACAGAATAATTTAGAAATACCAAAATTTTACAGGTTACAATAGATTTGTGCATAATTTTGTGACTTCAAAGTGTGAGATGACTAAGTGGGACACATGACTCTTGGATGGAAACTAAAATAAGCATTTACTAAAAAATATATTGAGCTTGTTAAATGCACTCGAAATGAATTTAAACTATTAATATAATAATAAATATAACACAGTGAACCTGAAACTATTTAAAAACTGCCATATCTACTATATAAAAACACCTGGTGTTTTTTGAAATGACAAGGACATTTTTTTTTCTTGAAAGTACAATTTTTGGCGGCCATACTCATGTATAATACATGCATATTATAGTAGAGAAAAACGCGGAATACGCGATAAACGACATCCACGCGGGCGAAGCCGCTGGCGACCTCTAGTCACGACTAAACTACTGAACCGATTTTAATGAAACATGGTACAGAGATAGTCTGGAACCCGGAGAAGGATTTAGGCTACTTTTACCCCGAGAAAAGCGAAATGCGTGATAAAAGACATCCACCAGGCGAAGCCTCGAGCGATACCAGGGGGGCTACCATGATCTGTTACAGCAGGATTGTTTTAATATTATTACGAGAGTGGGTAAGAGATGGCGCTAGAGAGCTGTCTAGCGCTGTCACTTTCCCACTCTCGTAATAATATTAAAACAATCCTTCTGTAACAGATCATGGTACCTAACCCCCCTGGTTTTTTATAATGTGCGGCCGGGTTTTATATTTACACTTACATTTCCAACGTTAAAGATTTATTTGCGTTCAAAGAGGCTTCATTCCTTATATCCAATTGTGGGTGTGTTAAAGAGGAAACAATGATGATAAACGTTGAGTATAAGAGATGGTAGTCGTTTTGCTAACGTGTTTAAAATTAAAGCTGAGGATTCTGTCGCATAGTATGTAACTGAAGTTACGCTACAATTATTTCTAGGTTTGCCTGAAAGAGGAAGTAGCAAACATAATACATTCTTAACTAACTACAGTGAAGCTAATATTCCAAGCGCCACAGTGCCGGATATCCTTTTGCGGTCAGGATTGTGGGGATGATGCATCGAGAATTGATGAGATTATTGTATATGAGATTAGCCTGCAGATGTTTGTCCGTATTCAGATGTTCAGTACCAACTAATAGGCGTTTCTTGTGTTCATCGATGTATTGGTTTAACATCTTATAAATATAATAGTGAAATTTACTGATTACTCCAACAAAAATTCTGAGGGATATACGGTTGGGCCTGTGGTTAATTGGTTTAGTCCCATCTCTTCCCCTAAGCTATATCTACACCAGTGCGCTTTCATGTTCATCTTGCGTTTTCGTCTGAAGCATGCGTGAAACGCTATAGCGCATGCCTTAATACTAGTTTGACAAAAGCGCATGTCCCTAGCGCACGCTAATCCGTCTATTGTATGTCGACTGACGACTGACCGAGGCGCACCGGTGTAGACGATAAGCTGCATGCATCTTAAGGCAATCAATATTGCATGCGCTTGACGCAAGAAGAATTGAAAGTTGAAAGTGCAAGATGAACATGAAAGCGCACTGGTGTAGACATACCAAACTACATTTCTTAAATATGGGAAATTTTTGTAGTTATAAACGCACAGAGAAAGAGATGGGACTAAACCGGTTAATTAACAATCGCGTGGAATACGTGATTTGCAAGTTTGCGCTTGCCACGAAGAGTCTGTGGATGGGTGACCATTCATTACACATCGAGACTACTCTCTGCCTTATACAGCACGTTAAACTGTCAATCTCAGATGTCATATGAATACCTATGATAGTCGTTACGGGTAGTCAAAAGCCCGAAAATCTGACAACCGGTCTAAACTGAGAATATCGGCATTGCCCAGTAACTGGATTGCAGAGGTCTGACGCCAGTCGCTTCATGTAAACCTAACCTATGCAGCCGTATATGCTTAGGTTATGTGTATACGCCACTTAAAGGAAGCAGTACCCCAAGTGTGAGTTTTTTTCGTTAACTACTGTAGTTGCGTCACACCAAAAATGTATGAAAATTTAGGCTGCGTCTCTGGGCGCACCGTTCACTAACTACTATTCGCGCGTTAAATGAACGGTGCGCCTAGAGACGCAGCCTAAATTTTCATACATTTTTGGCGTGACGCAACTACAGTAGTTAACGAAAAAAACTCACACTTGGGGTACAGGTAACCAGCGCCGACCTACCAGCGCCTATCGATACTGGTCCGTGCAGGTAACCGCTACATAAAGGAAGCAGGTAGAAGCAGGGGCTGGCATTTTTAACAAAAATACGCCATGTTCTAAATACAAATTCGCGCAAGTACAGCAACAAATGACGGCTTACCAGCACTGATCGGAGCAGGTCGGAACTTGTCGGCGAAGTTCGAAGCTTGTCGGAGCTGGTTCGCCACACAGTGTAGAGACTACCTGCGCCGACTAACTGCGCGGACCAGCACCGACAAGCGCTGGCAGATCGGCGCCGGCAACCCGCTTTCTACGTGTATACGCACTAAGGCTGGAAGCTGGCCCCAACATAGTCGGGAAAAGGCTAGGCAGATGAAGAATCCAACAAAAATACTCCGTAAAATTTTCAATAGGTATAAAATTCTACGAGTAATTCCATAGAGCTCGTAACATTTCTGTGTTAGCAGGATATTTTACAGCTAGACGTATAATTTCATCACGAATTGAATTTGTCTGGTATGTGAGACAATTTACAAGAATTTAAATGTCCAGTGTCAACTTGAGCAAAATCTTGAACATGTGCATAGTTATCTCTGTTGATTCTAACCATTTAAGAGAAGATAAAACTTCGACATTTTTGATTTACATTCCTGAGCAAACTCGAATTCGACGGATACATACATTGACAGATGGTAAAGTTGCCCTATATTAGCCTAAATCGAATTAGTAAGTTGTAATAAGTAATACATTTATTAGCAATATAAAAGAACAAACCTTACATACAAATCCCAACAATCCTGTGATTTGTATCTAGAAACCGGAAAAACAATCATACGGGTACATAAATAAAACTCTGGGTACATTATGCGGTTGTTTGAGCTTCATTCGCACTGACCTCAGTTCCGTAGTCCGTACTAGTGAAAACTGTATCACCGTAGGTCAGTCTTCCTCTTTCACAAACACTCAACACTTCCTACGATTACCTGTAATTTAACTTGATCGCTTAAATACACTGATTAATATGTATGACTCTAAATAGAAATCCAGACACATACCTCCGGTTTCTGAATTGTGAATTCTAGGATGAGCAGTACGGAGTTGTCAAAAAAATGACGGATTTTAAAGCATTTTTTTGACAACTCCGTACTCAAATACATATTACTTATCCCTAATTCTCAATTCAGAAACCAGAGGTTAGTGATCATTTGGTGACAATATTAATGAAGGTAATTTTAATATATTGCATGTAACAAAATAAGTTAACAAATAATAACTCTTCAAATCATAGCTCAATGCCCAATTTACCCCAGTACAAGATAAATATAAATTGAGCACGACCCATAGTATAGTTTTCTTCTCTAATTGACACCCATTCAATTTAGGTTTCCGTCCCGAATTTTAATCATTTGCAAGAGTCAAATCCAATTAAGGCATTTAATTTGGCCGTCTGAATAGTGACATGTCCAAAAGAGGGTGGGGATGTAAATCATCAGCAAACTTGGCGGTCGACCACTGATAAGGTTAAAATTGCTTGCACCCGGTTAGGTGTATGAAGGCACGTACAGATTATGCACGAACACGTTAAAACAATACTGTGTTCGCGGATAAATGAAATGTTACATTACAGGTTCCCTTGCATGTTGTGTTGCACATAGTCTGTTCGAAGCGAGCTTTACTGGATGTGTGCACAATCGCCTTTTACGACACACATAGGTGTGGAAGTGGTAGCCTATTCTTTGCTGTGAGCCACACGGAGCAGTTACCTACATCTTAGAATGTCGTAATTGGCGGAAGTGAAACGCGGGCAGGGTTAGCGCATCAAGAGTCGATCAAAGCCTTTTGTTGTTAAAATGTACTACCACCAATTTGGCCCATAGTACATTTAAGCCAGTAACGCAGAACCACGAACAAAGATCACATAATTACATCAATGTCTGTTAATAAAACTAACTCTGCTTTTGTCTAACATTTTACAGCTTCGCGTTAAGTCGAGCTATTACGGTACTGTATCGATATTACTTAGTAAAACACAGCTGTTCTTAGTTCCAGTGCTGTGATTTTAAATGGAACAGGATCTAATTTGTATTACAATTGTCATTTAAACAGAGCCGTAAAGCTGCAGAAATGTGATTAGGTACTATTAAGTCGTTATTCTAACTATCCTAACAGTGAGCGACGACTCGCAAAATGATGAAGAAGTTTTTTCTACACAGGGGATTTTTGTCGTGTCATTGTATGGCATTACTCTAACCCCTCATTTAGGTACACCTAAAAATAAGTTTTGATACAAGTTGTAAACAAATTGTGTAAAGGGCTTAGTTACTTCTTTTTAACACGCAATGAACATGTATAAAATACACTAACATAAAGCCTAAATCTCGGAAACTAAAAGAATGATGGCTTACGAGTATTTAAACAAAAAGTATTTTATAGACTACGAGTATTTAAGAAGTTTTATGAACTTTATTTGAGTAGTATTAAATAGTCTTTAAAATGCTTTTTAATTGAATATAAGCTATCATTCTTAGTTTTCGAGATATTAAGGTTTATGTTGGTGACCCGGATTCATTGCTCCAGAGTTTTAAAGATCTACACACATGTTTGCTATTCAAAGTATACGTAGGAAAGAGTTTTTTTTTTGAATTTGTCTATTTCGAATCAAAGTCAATCACTACATAGTATAAAACAAAGTCGATTCCCGCTGGCTGTCTGTCCCTATTATATGTATACTTAGATCTTTAAAACTACCAACGGATTTTGATGCGATTTTTTTTAATAGATAGAGTGATTCAAGAGAAAAGTTTTAAGCTATAAAACGTACCTACACGTGCGAAGCCGCGGCGGGTCGCTAGTAACATATACAAAGAATACACGTTTTATATCTAAATGTAAACAAGGCCTACAAATGTGACTTCAATTTATTGCATTATTTATTCAATTTATATTTCTAGTCTGAAATATAATGCAATAATGCACAAGTGGTAGTGTGTCAGCTAATCCATCATTCGTGACCTACCTAGTGCCTAATGACCGTAATATCGGTTTTGGTGTATGAATAATGGATAGAAAGGAATTTGTTTGTATAATGGAGGCCATATTATTCAACGATCACTTCTGGTATATTTCAGGTGTTTGTTAAAGTTATAAACATCGTTATTATTGACGGTGATGTTCTTCTTGGTAGATACATTTATTAAAAATTCAATCAACAAAGTATGAAAATGCTGTATCCGACATGCATAAAAGATACGTCGTTTTATTGAGCTCATAAAACTCCGCGATTTACAGATGCGACTCAAAAAATTCCGGCTGGCTGACATCGGAATTTTATTCTCATATCTCTAGAAAGGAAGAAAGAAAATACGTTTATTTGCGGTAAACATGTGGCAAAAAAGAAAATTAAACACAAAAACTAAAAATAAGAAGGTTGAGGGAAACATGCGTCACATCCAAGCAAAACGGCTATTGCTCAGCATTGTGCTGCGACCCTATGCAAGACGGAGCCCCAGCGTTGGTTTTCAGCGACAGCCGGCGCCGACGTAATGTCGTCGTTCGGTGCAGCAAACAATTATTATTAAAAAATAAATAATATGATTTAATTTACAAGTGATAGAATATACTAAAAAGGAATGTAAAAAGAAGAAAAGGCTTACATCAACGTGAAATTTTCAGTAAATTCGTTCTTTCTGCCGAGCCTTTTCTCAAAAATGTTGGGGTCAGCTTCCAGTGTAACCAGAAGCGACTGAATGCCAGCATTTTACACTGCCATCAGACCTTCGCAACTCAGTTATTGGGCAATACCGATATCTTAAGCTTAGAAAATGTTCAGTAAATTTTCGCCGGTCACGATCCACCGAGCTCTCCCGTTGTAGAGCCGGTCGTCTCATCAGACTCCGCAGTCACACCGATAATTCAGCCCTCATCAAGCTGTCTCTCCCCCCTCAAGCCCCCGCCAACAACGCCCTAAGCCGAGGTCCGAGTCCCACTAGGGGTCGCCCTTAGTGCTGTTGTTGCAGGTAGTCATGATGTTAGTGTGGTACAAGTAGCTTAGGTTAAGTATTTTACTTCCCCCCCATTGGCTGGAGACCCTTCAGGTCTCGCCAATAACTGTCCAGTTACGTAGAATGGTCCCCAAGGACCATCTACAGAAGTCCAATAGAAAGAAAAGGTTCAGTAAATTAAATATACAAAATATTCATCGATAAATTGAATGCATTATTCACACCATTACCAATGTATTTGTGGTATAATACTAACATTAGAGTTAATGCCATATTAATTCTGTTCATCAATCCACCGCACAAGTATATGTGGTATGTGGGCACATTTTCACCACATATTTCACTGCGCTGCTTAACATTCATGAAACATGGTGGTCAAAATTTACATGTTGCATGCTCGAAGTGGGGCATTGTGGTAATAAATGTCAACTGGAACAGACTTGGATGTAAGTCCACTGACCGAGGGAGGTGGGCCTTTTAGACCTCCCGTAATGCAATCGCGTTAGGCGTAACGTAATTTTGAATTTGTAAACAAATTGTGGGTTGTTCTTGTTTGGATAGGAAAGAAAGTATGAGCGTTAAGTACCTATGTGTATGTGGCCGTGTGGTTCTCGGGAAAGAACGGCCCATCCTACCTACACTAAGGGATCATGAAATCAGCGAGTTATTTCCCAACGAATCACGTGATTAGTTGCTAGTTGCATCGGATCTCGCAAAAGTTTCCCATCGGATCTTGTTACTGGATGTAACTACTAAATAATACAATTATATTCCCAACGAATCAAATGATTCGTTGCTAATTGCATTGGATCTCGCAAAAGTTTTCCATCGGATCTCGTTGTTGGATGCAACTACAAAATAATACAATTATATTCCCAACGAATTAAGTGATTTGTTGCTAATTGCATCGGATCACGCAAAACTTTCCCATCGGATCACGTAATTGGTGGTTGCAACTAGCAACGGATCACGTCATACGTTGGGAATAACTTGAGTCAGCAGCATTCTCCTGTGAGTTGATAACAATGTACTGCTATCACCAATCCGTCTACCAAGCGTGGTGATAATGGCAACATTCCCTCAAAACTGTGGTTTTCAGTTTCTCATCATTACAATGCAGTCTATGTAGTCCAAGGGCTAACGTCCAAACCTGATCAAGCGGGGTTGGAAAGACACTTTTGCTACGTGTCATCGTTGACAAAATCAAAACGGCCTAATTATTTGCAACAGCGTCAAAATTCCGTATTTAATCGCTTCATTAAAACCCCTCATTTCACTACACCCCCGCAGGATTAAACTCTTCAATTCATTATCAAATCACAATCTGAACGAAGCGGCGTGTCGTCGGGTGCTTCCTCGACACTGTTTAATGCAGTGGAAGAATTAGGCCGCGTTTATTCGATGCGATTTTCACGATCACGGCATCGTCGTCGCTCCCGTCGCTGTAAAGTAATTGCAATCGCATAAAGTGACATCTATTGCCCAGTGCGATTAGTCACAGCAAACAGCAACTGTATTTCATAGTGATATGGCTATGCGAAAGCAGAATCTTAGAATTGATGAGTAGTATCCATCATCATTCAGTCGAAAGACGTCCACTGCTAGACATAGGCCTCCCCCAAGCATCGCCACATCGACCGGTCCTGAGCGGATTCCCGCGACTTTCACCAGATCATCAGTCCACCTTGTGGGAGGCCTACCCACGTTTTGCCTTCCGGTACACGGTCGCTGCTCCAGAACCTTTCGGCCTCATCGGCCATCCGTTCTGAGAGCAATGTGCTTCGCCCACTGCCATCTTCGACCTATGTCCGTTACCTTGGTTCTCCTGCGGATCTCATAATTTCTGATATGATCACGCATGAAAAGTATAAAGTATGCTTTAAACTACTATTAAGATTAGCGATGCGATTATAATTCCGCGTCGTACTGACCGACAAGGTTCGTGTCATGTGTACGCGTCCTAAAGCTAATCGGACGTTAGGAACGAATGCCGGGAATAAATGAAGGAGATGACGATGTCGTTGACAGTAACGGTGAGAGGAGCTCGTGATAAGTATCATTAGCTGGAGCTCGAGACACGTCCGGATTTGGGCATTTTGCGAATCAAGGACAGAAAGGTACTCTTCTGGATATAAGTCTATACGATGTCCGTTGTAACTTTCGTATACAAGAGACTCTTCGGAGAGGTTTGAAGTTATTTGGTACCTCTGTAAAGTGTCTACCGTGTACGTAATATAGCAGCCTTGTTTTGTGAAGGACTTGAAACGGTTCATGAAAGCGATCTTCTTAAAATAGGCGAAAATCATTTGAAGAAATGTAATGAATAAACTTATGGAGTTGATTATGGAGCTATATAGGGTGACTGGTAATTAGTGACCGATCCTTTAACACATGATTGTACTCATGATAACAAACAACTTTCCCAAAGAAACATTATTTATAAAACAAAAAAATAATATTTCCATATTACGAGCCGCGTCCGTTCTGTAACGATTTACTAATAAATTTTAAATGAAAAAAATAAAATAAAAAGAATGTTTCTTTGGGAAAGTTGTTTGTTATCATGAGTACAATCATGTGTTAAAGGATCGGTCACTAATTACCAGTCACCCTATATGTAGGTACAAAATGTGACAGATCTAGTGACAAAAATTGAAAGAAGTATGCTTAGGTGGTTTGGTCATGTTGAAAGAATGGGTTAACGGCGATTAACATAAAGCGGATGTCAATGGAAACTCCAGTAGAGGACGTCCTAAAGGACATCGATGTTAGTGGTATTGTTCTTCAAAAAGGACAGGTGCGTAGTACTCTCAACCGGCGTGCGTGTATGACAAGATGTATGAACGTGGACAAAGCGAAAGGAGAATGTAAGGTTCGTAGAACGTGACGTTCTACAATTTCTGCATACACCCATGGGAAAAAGGCCTGAGTTTATGTATGTATGCAACTTAAAAATGTTATTGAGCACAAATTATGTATAGTAAGGATCTGATCGGAATCGGCTTAGGTTGGTCGGCCGCGCCAAGCCGAGGCGAACGATGTCGGTTACACCCTTATGCCCGTGGACATTAAACTTTTTCCGGCCGGTCTAAGCCGATTCCGCGTCGATAAGTGTGGGTAGACCCTAAGCAGATCGCAAGCCCAACGTCCACGAGCTCTACAATAAGATTTTCTTTTAGGCCAATTACATTACGTATACGAAATCTAGGTTTAGTCCTAAGGAACAACTTGCGGAATAGAAAATACATACATAATGAAAAATGCGGATACGAATATATTGGTGAAAGAAAATCGTCTTAAGTTATTGGATTAGTTACCTACAGGGGCGGATTTGATACGTTGACTGCCCTAGGCCTATGAAATATTGCCGCCCCCTACTCGCTGTAAATCACGAAAATTGAATGAACTATAGGAATTAAATTAAAATAAAAAAACAACGAAAGTCAGTAAATGATAAAATTATCTGAATCAGTGTTTCAAATACTGATGCTTACCATTTCTATTTGTAAGTAATCACAGAAAGCGCGATAAGTAAAAAAAATCCCAAATTTTGCCGCCCTAGGCCCGGGCCTATCTAGCTAAAGGGAAATCCGCCCCTGGTTACGTACGATTATTTTCAACATGGAGCTAGTTTATTCATAATTGTTTGTAATAAACAGTTTTTTTATGTAATGTATTTGCAAACAAGTCCTCCTGGTTATGTGGTTACCACCGCCTATTTGCACCTATAACATCAAGAGGATTGCTGATGCGTTGCCTTACCTTAGAGACAAAGGACGTTGGGACCTTTCTGACCCGCTAGTTTTCAAACATTAATGAAACTTATGGTTGTTTTTAGATATTATTACGTACATCCTAAATGTATTGTTTTTTTTTTAAATATCTAATCGGAATGTTGAGAAATGAGATTTTTATGTTTTAATTTTCAAAAGTAAAGATAAATAACATTCAATACATTTATGAATATTATGTTATATTTTACCGGATCCCACACGAAACGGACGCGAAGGAATACAGGGCTATTATAGTTCATGTATTCATGGACGCCGCACAAAATATTATACTTGCATGGCCGAGACACGAAGATGTCAATCTAGCGACAGCTCCATTTTTGGATAATATTATTGTCATAGATTATGATAATTAATAATTTATCTATATGAATAATTGTATTTTTCTTTTATCAACCTATCTAGGTTAAAAGTCAAATAATTCTTATAAATATAAATAAAAGCAACGTAATCTACTTATGGACTAATAAATAGTAATAAAAACTAGAAGCAATAAGCATATTAAAATCCTAAAACCAAAAAAAAAAAAAAAAAATGATGTAAAATATTTTCCTGGGTATCTCAATATTCCCATTAGGAATAATGCGCGTCACGCTGTTATATCTATATATCTCAGGCTTTAAAATAAGGTATAATTCGTTAATGTTCGCCGTGGGTATTTTTTCCATACTTAAGGTCCCAATGTCTTTTGGAAAGTCTCATATGCCTGTAATTTTACCGGCACCCTTATCCTTCAAACCAGAACAAAGCAATGCTGCTTTGTGGCACAAATAGGTATTGAGGTATTACTTCCCCGGACGAACACTTTTACTTTAATGGAACTTTTGCTTACTTTGTTTAAAGCCACCTAACTCGCTTTAGTGAGATGGATCAGTTCAAATTCGAAAGGTTACTTACTCTATGCCGTTTTTATTTTTATTCTTGAGACCACTTTCTGTCTTCGTCATCAGACAAGCTCAACCATACCATCTCATTGTATTGTAACCTAAACTACTCAGATCGATTAGAAGTCATTGATAAAAAGCGGGTTAAAATTTGAGATTTTTAAAAGGAAAGACAAAAACGAACATTGCAATTTAAATAAAAGCTAAAACTATTTTAAAGCTTCACAGTAACGTGCAAAATATAGGAAACCATAAATGAGGTGTTATTTCCTGCATTAGTATTATCTAAACGATTACTCGCTACTTCGCGGATTCCCAGAGTATGCTAATTATATTATCCCCGACCGCGGGGCAAAATGTTTGAAACTATAATCTCTTTATCGGCTCACCTCATTCGGGGACCTCGTAATGTATTGTGCCAACAATTGTGGCTTTCGTGTTCGTATTTATTGGTGTACATTTTCACGGGTTTAAATGAAAATGAATCATCATCATATTAGTCCGTTAACGTCCCCTGCCGAACATTGGTCTTCCAATGAACGATCGATCATCTGTAATGTAGCAGACGGCCCCAGGTTCTCTTGAGATAGGGACACGTCTGCTACACCAGTTATAAAGAAGGGTGTAGAGCATTCAATACCTAATACATAACAATAGTAAAATGTTTATAGAATAAGAGGCAAGATGATAGCTTTATGTCCCTTGGGGTAGTCAGCGAATTCCTTCTTGTAGTTACGGTGTTTGCCGATGGCTCAAACTGCTGTGGGTAATCACTACATCTGGCAGACGAATTGGTAATTGTAGTATTTTGTTAGTAGCAGACAATTATGATAGCCTAACGAAACGAACGCTTGGCCTCCTCCGAAAAGCGAACGTAGAAGTTTCGGATGGATATGAAACAACAACAAACATCGAACTTATAAATATACAATCAATGTATTGTCAAACAACGAACTACTAGATGTTAATTAACATTTGGTAGTAGGGTGAACGAAAGACAAAATGTCAAATAGCGAAATTGTTATGGTATGTCTACACCAGTGCGCTTTCATGTTCATTTTGCGCTTTCGTCTGACGCATGCCTGAAGCGCCATAGCTATTCGATACTATTTCGAGTGTTATGGCAATCAATATTGCATGCGCTTGACGCAAGAGGAATTGAAAGTTATTAGACAGGATGTAAGGGTAAACACCGTTATCCTTGAAACCAGTAGTTTGGTTTCATTTATAGAACGTAAAATCAATGAAAAATAACAACCTTTTTTTTTTATAAAATTTTCATTTTTCCTCAAAAGCATTTCACCCTATGCGCGGGGGCAATAAGGTACGGGAGGGGGCGCGAGGAACTCGCCGCATGGCCCGACGCACGGCTCCGCACAGTTTGCTACCCCAGTCAGTCAGCTGTCTCGTTAGCGAGTGTGTGTACGCCGCGTCGTAGCGCCACCGCGCCGCTCATTTCTCGCGCATACATATATATATATATTTTAATCGTTCCTATATTTTTATGTTTAAGTCAACTACCCATGGTTTGAGCAATAACGGTGTTTATCCTTACATGCTGTACATATAGTATAATAGGTATGGCGCTTCAGGCATGTGTCAGACGAAAGCGCAAGATGAACATGAAAGCGCACGGGTGTAGACGTACCATTAAAATGACAATCGGAAACGTGCTATCCATCAGCCGGTCCTTTGTAGTTTGATTTTTAGAGTAGGCCCAGTGACTTCTCGAATTCACGTGCGGATCAAAATTTGATTTTCACTTGCATTAACGGTGAAGAAAAACATCGTGAGGAAACATGCAAAAAATGAGACGGCTTCAAAAAATTCTCTGCTCCAACCCGCACCAGGCTAGAGTGATGGATAAAAGCCAACAACCCTTCTCATTCTGAGAAGAGGCCCGTGCCCAGATTATGCTAGACAGAAAAACACTGCAGCATCCTCTTGACATCCTTTAGTCACTTTTCAAGGCACCCCATATGAAGAGTGGATAGTCTATTCTTCGCCGGAAACCACACATTCGTTTTAGTTTGTTATAAATTCTACGCACAATGTGCCAAATGGTGTAGCTTCATTTTTACGTAAAAGGCGACGGACATTATCTCTTTGTTTGAATTTAATGGCAGGATCTTTTTATACGTTAATGTGGTAATCCTAGGTGGTAAGTAAAAAGAAAAGTCGTGGCTGTAATAATTATCCCTGCCTTTGTTATTCACACATTCATAATTTAAAAAAAGAAAAGAGAACAAAAACAAATTTTAATTTTTAGCTGGATTCTGGATTATAAATTGACATTACACTGACACAATCATATTTAGTTGATAACTATTTTCATCTGTGCCTTTTATTTAATCTGTGCACGTGTTTGTCCATTTTCCGATTCTCTTGTTAAGAGACACGAGTCGCCGGCGCACTAAAAGGAAAAATAAATGGACATGGCGGTAGAACATTTTTAATTATATTTTTTGTAAAAGTGCTCTTTCTGAACATTAGAAAATAATAATTTACATCACATAAAATAATTGTTTTTGTTTATTATCGTTCATTTGTGTGTATTATTTAAAAAATATATTTAAAAGTGTGAATTATTTGTGTACTTTTTTATGTAAATTATATTGTGAAGTACCCGACAGCAAAAAAATAATCAATTAATTCGCTGCGATGTTAACATACCGTTCGAAGTCATCATTAAAGATAGCGTGCATACTTAGGGTTAGACCCAATTTCACCATACTCTGTTAGTTATTAATGTCCTGTTAAACATTTAAACAGACTGTTTACCAGTACCTACATTGAAATTGACATTGACAGCTTAACAGAACGTTAACAACTAACATTGTATGGTGAAATTGGGTCTAAGTTAAGCATTTTGTATTTGTTCGTTAAAAACATGGTTAACTTCTTCTATTTGCAACTAAACGTGTATTATGTTTTTATAGCTCGAATCGGTTGTGGCAAATCGTTCCAGCAGTGCGTTGCAGCGAATAAATGCACTAGGGACTACTCAAAAGGTAAGACGAGGCCCTGGTTTTATGCTTATTATAATATAGCGACCAGAGAGCCAATTCTGCTAACAAAATTGTTGCCAAATCGCAAACGTACCACAACTGTCAGTCAGTTTTTGTTTCAGAAAACTGTGAAAATGTTCAGTTTCGTTTTTGTTCTCAAACATTTTGACAGTTTTTGTAAATGAAAACCGTCTCAAGGAACGTATAGCTTCGGTTTGGTAGCGATTGATCAACGTTTTTGTATCGGAAGAGAACGCTATGCCAACTTCTCTTAGAGTCGTCGATAGCCTCTTTCCTCTAAACTCTAAGGTCTACGATCATAAACCCGCCTGCCAAGATTTGACATTATGGACGATTTCAGCCATTTTTTATATTTGTGTATTTTTTATTTAAAACGTAATTTTTACATATCAGTCTTTTAATTGAGATAAAGAAAATTGAGTCTTATGACAAGGATACAATACTGACATTTAAATGCAGTTAACAATGAAAAGTTTTTTTTTGTTTTAGGGCTGATTTTTCAATCGTCAGATAACTTTTATCTGGGGAATAAGTTTGACGTTTTGACAGCATCTCTATAGAAATTATGTCAAACCGTCATATTTATCCTTGGATAAAATTTATCTGACGATTGAAAAATCGGCCCTTAATAAACAATATTTAGCCACATAAAATTAAACTTTCAGTGTATGTATTATGATTTGCAATATTCAATATTCTAATTGGGGTATTTGAGTGTTTCGGTTATTCCTGTTACGTATTGTATAGGTATTTCGGTAGCAGCAGTCACTGAGATGTTTAGCAGTTGAAGTTTACGAGAATCATGTTGACAGACAAACATCCTGTGTATGTATTAAATTTTGATTAGATAGCTCGGAAAATTGAAAAAATAAACAAAACAAACAAATTTTTACCCTATACACTATTTGAACAGTTCGAAACGAAGCTACAACAAAAACAATGAAATATAACTAAAAACATAGTTTTTAGGTCAAACAATACTGGTAGGTTTGTAGGTAGCTATATTGTTGAAATGTTGCCGGGAACTCGTATCATAAAATACAATAACAATAGCGGTTGTTCAAGTTGTACTTTTAATTCAATAAAGTTGCACTCTCGTTGTGCAAACTGTAGAATGATCGGACAGTTGAATGTACTGTCTACTTCAGTTAAGTGTCCTCTGTTCTTTTGTTTTTCGAGTACCTCTTAACGTTACTAGTTACTAGCCTCAACACAATAGTATCTACTCGTTAGAACACTTGTGTTATTAGAGGTTTAATTGGGTTTCGTTTTTAAGAGCTGTATTCTCTCTTCATCGACGTGAAAGTGTTGTTTTTTTTATAAGTGTCATAGCTAGTGTCATGAGCAGTGAAAGGAGCAAATTTAACACATCCCAAAAAAAAAACGCTAATTAAAAAAGGCATTTAATTTCGAAATTTTGATAAAATTAAGGCAGTAACGTTTTTATCTTCTGTTTGTAGCTCTCAATTGCATTTAAATCATCATCATATTTTAATGCGAGATTTGCTGCGGATTTCAGTTATACATATTATGCATTGAGCGGCTTAATTTGCGCCCCCTAGGTCCTGCGCCTCTGGCAGCCGCCCCTACGACCAGACCACGATACAACACTGGTCTTCATCGCTAAATCCTGCATTGTAATTGTGCAAAACACTTGTCATCGGCTTTGATTTTGACAGGTCAACAGTTTCCATAGCAACGTGTAAGTATATTAACAATCCGACTACTCCACAACTAAGTACCACGCAATGAATATTGCTGACCTGTCAAAATCAAAGCGATCACGAGTGTGTTGCGCAATTAGAAAGCTGGACGTATGTAACATCGAGGTTATCAATCTGTATTAATAACTTCAGGCAAGGCTGCGCCCGTCCTTACGTTCCAAATATACAATAAGTACACTCAGGCGTCGAGAGTGTGAAATACGTCGATTTGCATTCGGATCTAAAGACATATTTTACGGTATTTCTCCAGCGTCAGAAGCGTAAATTCAATGACAGGTGGCAAATGCAGTGCTCTAACACGAATATCGATGCTTGTTCGTATAGCGACTCAACATAGAACCTAAGCATTACCTTATACTTCTATGCACTATGATGGTACATATGGCGGACTTAATGCCATAAAAAGAAAAGCATCAAAATAAGTACAGGACTGAACAAATGAAATGAAAATGAGTTGACAATTTGGAACTGAATAAACTACGAATTCATAACATAAATATAAATTACATAAAATACATATACAATGTGTAATTTAAATAACGCACAACCTCTTTAAGGGGTCACTGTACTCATCATTATGAACAACTTTTACCAAGGGATCAAACCCGAAATCGCGAAAAAAAATCTGCTGTTCCCTACATTATGACGAGTTATGCGAACATTATTCGTCATAATTATTTAAGTTAGACCTTGTATACAAATAATAAAATATAATGAATAATACAATAGACAGCATGTAAGGGTAAACACCGTTATCACTCAAACCATGGGTAGTTGACGTGAACACAAAAACATAGGAGAGAGTAAAAAAAAAATAGTATACACGCGCGAGAAATGAGCGGTGCGGCGGCGCTACGACGCGGCATACACGCACTCGCTAGTGAGATAGCTGACTGACTGAGGTAGCGAACTGTGCGGGGCCGTGCGTCAGGCCACGCGGCGAGTTTCACGAGCCCCCTCCCGTAGCTTGTTGCCCCCGCGCGTAGGGTGAAATGCTTTCGTGGAAAAACGAAAATTTAAAAAAAAAAAAAAAAAAGTTTGTTATTTTTCATTGATTTTACGTTCTATAAATGAAACCAAACCACTGGTTTCAAGGATAACGGTGTTTACCCTTACAGCCTGTATATCAAATACAAAACATTATGAAAATCTAAATGTAATTATGACGAAGACTAAATTAGATGATTAGGAGTACAGCGACTTCAAGTAGTATTCTCTAACTTTGCGCTTGAACGAGAATTTACTCGGTTAATACAACTGTCTACTATCTAAATTGGAAACAACATACTGATTACTTTTCCAAACAAACAAAATTAGTTCGCACTCGACCCTTCCATCTGTCTGTTTGATTTATCGATATAAAACAAACTGGTACGTGTTAGTATCGTTTGCTTTGAAAATACAATTTTAATGAGACTTCGCTGCTGTTTGCTCGTGATTCCCAACACTAGTTATAATAACGATACAATACTATGTTCTTGGTCGCGTGATGCGGTTTATGGAAGTACAACGCAAATGTGCAGAGATTGCAGTCATTGGCAGTTGGTTTTCTTTGAGTAACCACATGGGGCTTGTCCAAAACTACAAAGCAGTTGTTTATGCAAAGTGAGAGGTTTCGTAACAAAATTCTGGAGATTCTAAGCAATTTTAAGTTTGCCAATACAATCAAGATATACTTTTTAATACAATATCAAAGAGTTCATTTTATGAGATCAGTGAAATGAAAACTATAACAAAATCGGTTGAAGGACATTAAAATAGTTTAGATATAGACGCGGAGATAAATACTATTAACAGATAGAGTACGGATTACGGAGGACAGTGTAAAACGAATGCTACAACCTAAATAACAATATCAGTGTGTGTAAGTAATTTTAGTGAGTGATTTGTGCTTAAATACGTACTAAATAATTATCATGTGACGCAAGTACTTAAAGAACAACATTTATAGACGTTAGAAAGATGAGAAATATCACATTATTGACTAGTATTTAAGTGCAGGAACATATTAATTTACGCCTACCTTTTTTTTATACCTAATTATATGGTTGTACTATTATTATGCAAATAAAGTTAGAAATAGACTGGTCCTTGGAGACGAGGACCAGCACACATACACCCTTTACAAAGATTGTATATATATTATATTTCATCACCGCGTTATGAGAATACACCAAGATCCCTGTGTGGAGCTTGGCAGCTGTCGGGAATGCAAGTAAAATTGATCTCTATCTGTGAATGTTTGCGCTTTGGCTTAAAAGGGCGGATTTTTTAAAAAGTGTACATATTTTGAATGAAGGTTTTAAACGTTTCCTCTGACTAACTTTTTGATGAATTCGTTGCATCTTTTTCTTTATAACTTTTTTAATTGTACTGATTACTATTTGGTCATATAATGTTAAGGAATAATAACAAATAAAAAGTTATAAAGAAAAAGATGCAACGAATTCATCAAAAAGTTAGTCAGAGGAAACGTTTAAAACCTTCATTCAAAATATGTACACTTTTTAAAAAATCCGCCCAAAAACAAAAAATACGCGCTGTACATTTTCCTAATTTCAGTCATCGAAGTACACTCACTAACTGAATACATAAGGCGTCGTTTTAATTGGCGGACGGTCGCGCGTTCGTGCGATGCGATTGTGTGATGCGATGGTGCGATGCGATAGTGCGATGCGATGCTGCGATGCGGTGGTGCGAAATGAATTTCTTAAACGTTCGTAATATTTTTTGATTGAATCTTTTATTATAGCATTTTAAAACTAACTTGTATTCAAAACGTAAGATATTTAATTTCAGCATTTGTACGATGGGAACGCATGCTCGTGCGATCACTTGCCAACTAGGACGACGCCTAAGTCCTATATATAACTGTTAGAAGAGGCAGCAGGGGGCAACATCGCATCGAACCAAGTTAGTTTTGACAGGTGTGGTATCGATTAGATGTCTCGAAATCTCGAAGCAGATTTACTCGTTACCATAGTAAACTCCTGCCTTAGAGCACAAACACTTGTATGTATTATCATAGTTAACAACTGCTAAATAACAACAAACTAAGGATCGATGAAAAACACCAAATTTCCGAAACTGGATCAAAACAACAACTTACATAGTTTCTAGATGATGGAATAGCTTGACTTAAAGTTTGGTCGATGTTCAAATTAGCACTATAATAGTTTGTTTCTTTAATTATACTGAAGTTGGCAACTTCAGTATAATTAGGTTGTTTATTCCCAGGTTGGGCAAAGTGTCATTGGGTTTTTCCGTGTGGAATTTCTCAGTAGCAGCCCGGAGTCCGGATTTGTGCCCGGTCGATGGCAATAGGCTCGCCCCCTATTACATGGCACGTGAAACAAAAAGGCGAAATGAGGGTGACCTATACACCTTTGCCAATCTTTCGGGAAATATAGGCGTGCGTTGCCGGGTTGCGGGTTCAAACCACGCAAGTATTAAAGTGACGAATGTCATATGTATTTCTTAGTTAATCTAAGACAAGTGAAGGAAGACATCGTGAGGAAACCTAGACTTAATGGTCTGAAATCGCCAGCCCGCAATGAGCAAGCGTGGTGATCAATGCTCGTTCCTTCTCTGTATGAGAAGAGGCCTTTGCCCAGCAGTGGGACAGTTACAGGCTGATGTTGTTATTAAGTACTTATATTTTTATGTTTATGAATTAAATTAACGGGAACGCTTATTTTTAATAAAAAAAACCGGTCAAATGCGAGTCGGACTCGCGCACGAAGGGTTCCGTACCATTATCTATAAAAACGGCAAAAAATCACGTTTGTTGTATGGGAGCCCCCTTAAATATTTATTTCATTCTGTTTTTTAGTATTTTTTGTTATAGCGGCAACAGAAATACATCATCTGTGAAAATTTCAACTGTCTAACTCTCGCGGTTCATGAGATACAGCCTGGTGACAGACGGACAGACTGACAGACGGTCGGACAGCGGAGTCTTAGTAATAGGGTCCCGTTTTACCCTTTGGGTACGGAACCCTAAAAAATTCAGGGTGGGTCAAAAATCGTGGATCAAACGAACCAGGGCGATAGTTGGGGTTATTTGCAAAAATATCTGTGTGGCAGAGCCCTAACTTGATCTCCTTAAAAGTTATGACAATTTGAGTGTTTTTAAGAAAATACCAAAGTAATAAATAGGCAATTAGTGTAAGATGAGTACCTATTTCAAAACAATAAATGGTTTTTAGTTGCTTGAAAGTGCTTTTATGATAGTGGGTATCATGATTTATGAGTATTAGCACTTTTTTCAATATCTTTTAAGTCTCACGAAAAATTCTTTGTCACTTCAGAAACTTACTGCAAAAAATATGTTCTACCAAAAAATTCTGCAAATAACCCCAACTATCGCCCTGTTTCATTTGATCCACGATTTTTTACCCACCCTATACAGCGTGGAAGGGACATCGTAACACAAACTTCGTGAAAAGGTTCCTCATAAAGCCTTAAATTAATTTACGTAAGTCATTAATATCACAAATGATAGGTTACAGATGTTGTCATTTTTAAGCGCGCAATGTACTGCAAATGCAAACAACGAGTCACAATCACAACCGCAAGCCATTACTCCGCTAACGCGGTACCGGTGCGCGGCGCGGCGCGGCGGCCGTACAGTAAGTACAGTGCCTACACGCATACGCACGCACACATCACAAGTCTGAGTTCGGCACGGAGTCGCGTTGCCGCACAACGCTTTTGTAAACGTGAAAAGTAGCATACCTACGTTTACACTACTGATAAAGAAATCACCTAACAAACACATTGATAAACCGAACTTGAAATTTAGTTCAATTGACTGATTGCTTACAACAAAAAACAAAACATTGCTCGTTCGCTAATAAAATAACATAAGTAGGTACCTACCTAATGATTCCGATGAGGTACCTACCTACCTACATGGCAATTAGTTGCAAACAAATTAACACTCACCTTAATCTCTCTTATTAGGAGTGAGGGACTCCTAATAAGATAGGGTTCAAAGTGGCCGCCACCAACTTGCTCACAAATCCTAGCGCGGCGCAGAGTTTCAGCGTGGACACGGGGCAATAAGGTGGGGTCTCGGACATACTCCGCACGGAGCGTCGCAAGCGATCTCGCATTTCTGCTGCCGTATTGCACTCCGTAACAAAGTCCCTATCTTGACCCCACAGACAAAAATCTAGTGGGGTCAAGTCTGGTGATCGCGCTGGCCAGGGTTGTGGATCGAACCTCCCAATCTACTGGTCACCAAAAGTCGCTGTAAGGTGTAAGGCTGTCGCACTGGAAGAGTCACGTGTGGGGGAGCGCCATCGTGTTGGTACCACGCATCCCGGAAGTGGGCCACCGGCATCTCTCTAGTTACGGGCACTAAACGTATGGTTACGACTGTTACGTATCCGAGGCATTTTCGTTCAAAACACACAGTACAACACAGACAAAAAAACAACTCTACTGATAATAACTAATACGCTCAAATCCAAAATCACGAAAAACAACACAACCGTTTACAATGAACGCAAATCGGAAACTGAACTGATCAAAAATCGGCGAAATTCAAAATTTTACTTCCTTTACAATTTCGCCGACAAGCCGTCATAGACTCGTAGGCACCTAGATCATGCACAGACCAATAAAATGATAGACTGTGCCAACGCATTAAGTTGTACTGACAAAATAAATTGCGAAAATGGATAGGGTTAAAATTTACTAAAGATCAGATTACATCGGTTAAACAAAGGTGTTAATGCAAAAACAAATGTTTATAACAAAAATTGCCTAAAAAAGGTTAATTACTAAAAAAACTTATTTTTTTACATTCAATTTATTAAAATTGATAACAGTATTGGACATACTATCAGAGATCATTAATAATCCCAGATAAAAAGTCTAAATAAAAGTAGTCAATCTGATATTAATTTACGTAATAACGCATCTGTTAGATTCATAGGCACTGGCCGCTATAGCTTTGTCGATACCGCGCGTCGGCGCAGCGGCATGTCGGCTTCTTTGAGTGAGCGCGCGCTCAGTGACTAGTGCCTACACTGCCTACTTTGTTGCACTCACTTACTTTGTTGCGATAACCTCGGTTCGTGAACTTTACCAAAACAGCTGATCGGGAGCACTTTTTAAGTTTGATTTTCATTGCTGTTTTACGTGAAAATTGTGAAATAATTGTTTTTTTCTTTTTTATCGCATTGGGATGGAAAACAATAATGATTTTATACACTATAAATTAAAAAAAAACTGCAAAAAAAATCGTAAAAATTAAGAAAAAAGCGACGAAAAATTCCAACGCTGGGGGGTTCAGAATCATGTACTGGATCCATGGTACACGTATACGTTACGATGTCCCTTCCACCCGGTATACAAGCTTAGTTTTAGTATATACTAAACCTGAAACTAGTTTGTTCAGAATCACTAGGAGAATCGATTGACATATTTTTAACACCACATTTTTTTTTCATAAATTTCAATTTTGTTTCAGTAGGTTTCTACCAATAACAGTAGACGGGAATAGACACCTTGAGGTTTGAGATGGTCCGCTCGGTCAGTTGTATATTACTTTGTGTAAATTGGATCTCCACTTTTCCCCGTTACAGCCTTAACGAAGTAACATCCAACGTATAGATTTCCAGCACAAACGTAAGTATCCGCACTAACAACACATTTAACACATTGACCGCTCACATCACCCGGTTTTTATATGGCTTTACCCGTTTTAATCTCATACATAACAGGATTTCGCATTTCACAACCCTTTTGCATCGCTCTGTGAAAAGTAAACGAAAGTAAATTAGGGATAAAGAGCCCTCGATGTCTTTCTAATTAGTAATTAGTTGGTTCCGTGTCGGGCTGATGACTGCAAGAATTTCTTTATGGGAACCGCTTAGAGGAGTAATGAAAAAACTTTGCGCGTTATTGTTTCGGTGAGCCTGCACATTTTTTCTTGAAAGTAATTTGCGTTTTAATTAAATGTGTTCAAGTTGTCGTAGTACGGTGGTACTGCTGTGTGATAAAATTATTAAATTATGAAAGGTGTTCTGGCGCAACACGGGAGGGAATGGGAGAGGCCTATGTACAGTTGTCCAGCATTAGACTGCGTATGCTCTAATGATTGATGTAGTAAAAGTTTTTTTTTTCTATTGGACTGCTGTAGATGATCCTATTGGACCGTTTCTACGTAGCCGGGCAGTTATTGGCGAGACCTGAACGGTCTTCAGCCAATGGGGGGGGGGGAGTAAAATACTTAACCTAAGCTGTTACTACCTTAACCTGTACTACACTAACATCATGACTACCTGCAACAACACTAAGGGCGACCCCTAGTGGGACTCAGACCTCGGCTTAGGGCGTTGCTGGCGTGGACTTAGGGGAGGGGGGGGGGGGAGACAGCTTGATGTGGGCTGAATTATCGGTGTGAAGCTAATCCTTGTAATAAATAATTATACCTGTCCTTGTCATTTGTATACCAATGAATAGAGATGGCAATAGACTTAAAAGCCATTTCAGTTTAAAAACCTTCAATCATCGTTTGTAAGTGCGGATGTTATTAATGCACAAATTACAATTTAGCCATTTAGAAATGGCTCTATCATACAAATCGTTTTATTTGCAGTAATAATATCTTCGTGTATTACAGTATATAAATCTCATAGTTCCCGAAGCCCGACCACTTCAGTCCGTGGGTTTACTAAGCTGCTTAGAAACTATAGCGGTGAACTTTTAAAGGAGATTCAGATACTTCGTCATCTGAAAACACACATGAAAGTCTACTTTTATGTCTCTTATACGATTTATTACAAAAAAGAAAAGTTTTACAACTTCGTACATATTTGGGTTATTATAAAACTTTTAACCCTATATAGGGCAGAATTTACATTAAGATACATATGAAACCACAATTACTTGTGTGTGATTGTTGCGTTTGTGCGCTGTGCCCGTTTAAGATGGATGTGTTTTTAGCATATGGGTGATCATTCTTACAATACTTTCGATGAAATCGACATTAAAGTCAGACTAGTGGGGTGGTTACAAGCGCTGTGCAATATTCGTTTCTGCCCTATATAGGGTTAAATATATTTTTCCTCCGCGCGTGCTAAATTGCTGGTAAAGTCGTGAACTGTTAGTTGTTAAAAACAAAGCACCCTAATATACACTTGGGAGCAAATAAATCAAGCCAGCCCTTTTTTCACGTGTCCTAGTTATTCGTTTTGGTTTCATGGATTATATATTAAGTTGACAAAAATCTACCCTCATTGTAAAGGTTATCAAATAGCTTTTTAGGCGACATATGTTTCGAATTGATCTGTTCCATAATAGGTACCAAATATAATAACAATTATACGTGAAAAATAGAAGTGGCTCGATTTATTTGCTCCCAAGAATATTAGCTAATGTATTTTAAAGCCCCCTACTTACATAGGAACCTCATACCTACTAGTTGTCCTATAACTGTGATCTTTCACCCGGAAATTGGCAAGGGAGCTGTAAATGCTTATTTGCTCGGAACATTAATGTCCTCCAATATGGCAGTGAATAGGCCCTCAGGCAATAATCATTCTTTGTTTGAATTACGTTCCTAAATATTGTTTATTTACAAGTTGGGCCTTTGTATTTTTATATAGGTTCTCTCCTAAAACACATGGTTATGGAGAGAAAGTACTAAAGATATTCAAAATACCATTTTATCCTAATCCTAACTAAATTTTAAATGCGAAAGTAAGTTTGTTTGTTTGTTACCTTTTCACACCTAAACCACTAAACCGATCATCCTGCAATTTTGCATTTACGTTGTCAGATGTACAGAAACGGACATAGGGTGCCTTTCATCCCGAAATAAAGTACTGTTCCCGAGGAAAACAACAATAACGATAATAGATGGCGCCACGTGTCTTTCGAATCATGATTGAGATATATTATTACAGAAACTTTAGTAGGTAGTGTGTTAAGAGTTGATTATCAAATTCTAAATTAACGCAAGTGAAGCCGCGGGCAAAAGCTGGTTTCAAAATAAGTAGGTACAATACGGCCGACGTATCTTGGCGAGTCTGAAGTTAGTTGTTTGGCTGCACAATGAATCTTTTAGAATCGAAATTGTCTACTGAGCAGCTAATCAGCTAACTTCAGATTCGCCAAGATACGTCGCCCGTATTGTAATCGCTTGTATGGTATGGCGACATTTGTACTGTCCTTAATTACGTGTATTCCTTCTGTTTTATTTCTTTTAGTGTACAATAAAGTATATCTATCTATCTATGACATCAGACCGCAAAATAGGAAGTTTGTGTGATTTTTGTATAATTGAGTCTCTGCCTTTCGCCTACACAAATTTATCTTAAAATTTCCAAACCCGTTGTTGGTTTTAACCCACACTCGGCACTTAACATTTAAAATAAAATTAATCATAGCCCTCGGCAAACGTTTCAGATTTAAATAAACTGAACATACGAATTATGAAGGTACCTAAGCGTATAAATATGATCGTATTCCGGTAAAAAGGTATATTCCAGAATGTATTTTAATCTCCGTCATATTTTTAAGATATGATATGGTTGGGAAAATAATAATGTATAAAAACATGCTTATCGAATTCAACTGACGTAGCAGACATTCTGAGGCATTTGCAGGCATTTTGAGGCTTTTGTAGGTATTCTGGGGCTCTTGCAGGTATTTGGAGGCAAATGCATTTTTTTATTTTTTTACTTTACCTTGGATCTCTCATGTATCGTGGGTGCGTTTACAGACACAAATCTCACATGTACAAACGTCCAGACCCAGAACATCTATCTGTAGGCCATATAAATATTTGTTCCGTGCGTGAATCGAACCCGCGACCCGTAGCGCAAAAGCCAATCGCCCAGCCACTGCACCAAACGTGACGTTCAAACGTGTATTCTGAGGCATTTACAGGCATTCCGAAGATTTTGCAAGTATTTTGAGGCATTTGCATACATTCTGAGGCCTTTGCAGGCATTTTGATGGCCAGCGGGGTTTACAGGGTCATCTAATCGTATCTTCAGCGTTAGTCTGTGGGTTTTACGGCATTGGACTTATGTTCGACAGTGGTCTAAATGTGAAATAGAATGAGAAAAAGAAATGAGTAGTTTTAAAACAAAATCAAAGTGCAAAATTAGTCGAAAAACTATATCAAGTTGCAGCAGAAAGTTCAGAAGTTTGATAACCGAATTTATGAGACAACTTAATACTATTTAAACTCACTAACTGTACCTAACATTCTTTAATCTACTCTAAAACAGACGGAAAAGTTTCGCCCGTATGAAATGTTAACCGATTTGCAATGCACGGTGCACAGAGCGCGGAGAGGTTAAAAGTCAATTATAACTTTTGACTAGGCGTTTTATAAAACATTTCTGTGTAAGTGGATCGTGCATGTGCATGGCTGAAATGTATGTATGGTCTGAGTTGAAATATGGAGTGTGGTTTAGTTTTTAATGCTAATTACAGTACGACATAACTACGTTACAACGATGTACAGTCACGAGCACCAATATGTATACACGTAGTGAAATTATAAACTGCATTAACAACGGAGTTGTAATGGAAACCTTGAAATATTGTTTACACAGTATCTACGAATGCGTACGAATATATGACATTTAAAATATTTCATAAATTTGGTGCTCGTGACTGTACAGTCAGCATCAAATATACCGGAACGCACAGACTGTTCATAATTACATAAACAACTGAAGAAATTAAACTTTATGTCAATGGGATAAGATTCCTGACAGAATGACTGTTGTCGTATACTGTGTTCATTCTGAAACACCCCTTGTATCATCGTCATCATCATCATCATTCAGCCGAAAGACGTCCACTGCTAGACATGGGCCATCCCCATTAAAGGGGAGTTTGCCATAATCGCCACGCTTGGCAGGCGGGTTGGCTTCGCAGTATCATTGTTAAAGTACTCAGAGAACACTGCTGAGGCGGATGGGCATCCTCTAGTGAATCCCTTAGTCGCCTTTTACGACACCCATGGGAAGAGATGTGGTAGTGCTATTCTTTACGTCCGGCATCACAAGGGGCATTTATCATTGGGATATAGTTTAATTTCTTTACTTGTTCAGATCATTTTGAACAGTCTGTTCATCCCGATATATTTGATGCTCACTGTACCTGAGCGAACAACTAATGGCAGTCGCTCATTTTCGCGTCATTCACGCTTATTGCGTCAGCATAAAGATCATTTTTTACGTACTAATAAATATTCGTGGTCTTAAAGTTACACTCAGTTCGGAAGTGATCGGTTTTACGAAGTTTGTTGATGTGACTTCTTAGTTGTATCGTACTGTATGTGTATGTACGCACGGCTACAGATCAAGCTACACATTTCCAGTATAAGCTGATCTCGCATTGTATAGGAGTTCCTTACAGTGAGAGGTCAGCGTAAACTGGAAGCTGTGTGTTATGTAGGTGCTTTACTAGTTTCCAGAGGTTCCAGAGGCGTGGAACTAATTAAATTTTTGTTTGTTTAGTATGCACGTGGAAGTAGAGTCTCCAAAATGTTCAAAACTTATTTATTTTTGGTTACTATTACAAGTAGGTATCTAGCGTCTATTAGTCTAGAAGATTCTGCTGTAAATAGGGTTACCATTTAGAAATTTGAAAAGTCCTGACAAAAAGCCTGACATTTCAATAAAAGTCCGGACATTTTAGTCACAAAATGCAAACATACGAAGATTATTATTTATTATTGTTTGATGTCGTTATGTTGATTGTTAAAGAAGATTTATATTTTGTTTTTAGATGAATGAGAAGTGAATAAAGATTAGAGACTTATTTGATATTAAGTAAGGTAAGTTTTATTACTCGTATTCCATCGAAACCAAAAAATCCGGACAAATTAAAGAGCCGGACAAAGTCCGGACAAAAGTCTAGAAGTCCGGACATGTCCGGACAAATCCGGGCGGATGGTAACCCTAGCTGTAAAACGAAATTACAAATGATATTACTTGAATAGAACGGTAATACAACTGACGTTTTATAGTCACCTAGTACTATTTATCAATATCCTTATAAAATTTTACTTGAATAGAACGGTAATACAACTGACGTTTTATAGTCACCTAGTACTATTTATCAATATCCTTATAAAATTTTGACGACACGTTTGGTGCAGTGGTTAAGCGATTGGCCTCTGCGCTACGGGTCGTGGGTTCGATTCCCACACGGAACAAACATTTGCATGGCCTACAGATGGTTGTTTCGGGTCTGGGCGTTTGTGTATGTGATATTTTTGTCTGTAAACGCATTCACAATACAAGAGAAATCTTAAAGAGGGGCAAAGTTTAAAAAAAAAAGAATTGAAAATTATTATTTTTAGAACGTAAAATTAACTAAAAGAACTGCGACATTGTAATCGTTATGACAAAACTGCTGTGATTAAACTTAAAAAATCTGTCCTTTATTATAATGCTAAGAGCTACGAAGTTCATAAAACGCGGTTAACATAAAATGGTCAGTTAAATGTACAAGTTAAAACATACGGATGAGTCCGTGTTTAAATTCGCTTCCACTTTTTCAAAAACCGGTTTAACCGTTTAATGCATTATGTTCTGCATTAAATTCATACGTTCGAGCGCTAACGACTTCAGTGCTTTTACCTGTCCCGAGGCGAATGCACGCTGAATTTTGTTCCTCAAGTCTAGACTTTCTCAGTTACCTAGATCCTTCAATTTTAATTCCATTCTGTTTATAATAATTTTAATTCTAATATCAATTGTAAAATAAATAACATAATTAACATCTATCCCATGACTACTAAAAACTGCAAACAGGCAATAGTTCAATGGCTAAAACTGAAGACCTATGATGACATTGAATTATTGCTGCAAGCATCGTCATTATAAGTTGATAAGATTCACACACGCACCCACACCCACATACACTTCCACACATGCACACACACACTCAAACACACACTAATTTAGATAATATCTCTAAGTTTTTTCTTTTCTTGTTAATTTTATATTTGCTTTGTTTCTTGTTTAAATTCTATCTTCTTCTTCTTCTTCTTTTGGTACACTTTATAATTTAATATTTAAGAACGGGGCCTCCTAGCACAGGTATATTCTTTACTTAAAAGGAGGTCCCTGTGTGAGATTTATTGCAAAGTGTACAAGATTTGGAAATAAACCTTATTTATTAATTGTAATCAATCATTTAATTAAATTTGTAAATTTATACAGGGTGAAATTGTAAACACTCAACAAACTGAAACGGGAGATTGTACTCATCACTATGAACAACTTTTACTATGGGACCAAACACAAAAACACGAAAAAAAAACAGATGTTCCCTACATTTATGTTCGCATAACTCGTCAAAATGTAGGGAACAGGAGATTTTTTTCGCGATTTCCGGTTTGGTCCCATAGTAAAAGTTGTTCATATGAGTACAATCTCCCATTTCGGTTTGTCGAGTGTTTACAATTTCACCCTGTATAATAAGAAGATTACGTGGTAGTTTGAATACAGTTAGTTAACTCCTGAGGGTTTTTATTACCATAACACGTAACCACTTCAAAAGTCACTAGCCTAACTTTCGTAGTAAAAACGTATCTCCATTTGTCATAAGTCAATACCCCGATTTAGGTTTCACTAACGTTTTATTTAGATGAAAAAAAGTCTACGAGTTTTATAAACCATGGTCGAGAATTCCGAGGATAGCTTAGCTATGCGAAATAGCAAAAAAAGGCTTACACTCTACGATTTCTTCGCCATTTCCACAATTCACACATAATGGTAGTACGAGTAAATAAACTTTCATATTATGTCTTTTTTAGGTTCCTTTGTTTCTTGGTGTTCAAATCTAATATAAAATGAGAAAGCTACAAGATGTAAGTCACTGTCATAGACAGATATCCCTCTATCATAACACGAAGTGAAAAGGGGACCGACACAAACAAATATTACTATTATACACGTATTGTAAGAAGTAGAACAATTTACGAGATAAGTAGAATCATCTCCGTAATAAAAACTAAACGGAATCGGAATGGTGTATGTCTGTGTAGCAGGTCCTAATCAGATTTATCGACAGGCGATAGCATAACATTAAGACCTTCTTTTGTACCTATATAATATTAATACTTAATGAATATTTTGTACTAGAACAGTTTTTGATATAATGACATTTTAATTCGTCTAAAATTAGTTAGCTTTCATTCAGTCGAAAGACGTCCACTGCTGGACATAGGCCTCCCCAAAAGGAGGGGGAGGGGGCGGTTGCCGTAATCTCCACGCTTGGCGATCGCAGTATGGTTGTTAAAATACTCTAATGGGGTAGTGCTATTCTTTAAGTCCGGCACTACACGAGACAGCGTCTAGCTAGCGGGCCCTCAAAGGTTTTTTCAAAATGTTAAGCTTCTTATATCATCCAACATGGCTAAGATTTGGTACCTATTATGTACCTTACAAATCCTGAATTGCAACTCTGCAAGAACTATACTTTACAACAAGCTATCGCCCGTTGTAAAATCTGTCTGGGGCCTGCCAGATAGACGCAAATTGGAATGGGAACGAAATGGCGGAAAATGAGTAATAGGCCGTCTTCGGCGACCGAGTTTTTAAGCTTATAAATACTTGAAATCGTACAAATTACGGTGACACAACATTTTAATAAAACACAACATAACACGCCTGTATTCTCCAGTGTTGTGGAGCGGTATATAGTATACTCTCATTTAAGTCCCATTTTACTAGGCGGCGAGCATATTGTCATCAACCGAGCGCAAATCCAGATTCCGGTTTGCCACTGAGTAATTCCACACGGAAAAACCCAATAACACTTTGCCCCGGCCCGACCTGGAGATCGAACCCAGGACTTCACTCTCAGTAGTCGCGCTCGCCCAACGAGGCAGTACATAAAACAAGGAAGAAACAAGGAATGAGGAAGTTAATAAAACATCATTTCATTTCATTTCTAGCCCGCATCATCCCACTGCTGGGCAAAGGCCTCTCCCCATGACTTCCAATTTTCTCGATCCAGAGCCAAAGTGGACCACTGGTCATTGGTTTTGTCTAGCTCGTCCCGCCATCTTCTTCGAGGTCTGCCGCGACGCCTTCTTCTAATAAAACAATTGCATAAAATAATATGTATTGTATACCGACATCATCCTTTTACGTCGCTTGGGTACAGTTTGTTAATTTAAATGTATGAAATCACTTGAAATTACACTTACCATAGCAGTACGGCAATTAGCAACGGCGCAGTAAATAATTACTTAGCTATTTGCTTTAAAACGCCGCACCCAAGTACGCCATAGTAACACGTTACCCCCATACGTTTGTGATAATCATATGCAGACAACACAGGTAATGTTTTCCGAACCCCTATCAGGATCGAAACATCGAGAACAAAGCGGTACTATAAATCATAAAGTCATCCAAATACTGGTGACAAAGGACCACCTATTGTGGTCCTTCGGTACTGGCTCGATTGTATTATTGCTCGATTGAATGCAATGTTACCTACTTCCGTTGTAGTTCTTTGAATAGGGTAGTACGACTCGTGTGGTTAATTGCTGGCGATCATGCAAGTATCGTGGCGGTGAAGGGTTGAAACAACAGCTGTTTTGAGTTCATAGTACTGATTAACATCTACAACAAATCATGGAATTAACGAAGTGATTTTCCGTTCAAACGAAAATATTTTATGATTGTGTTTGATAAATGTAATACTAAAACTTACTTCGTTCCATTTTTATTTGCGGATATAGGTAGGGTTGCCAACTTTTTTTGACAATAAAAAAATTGTTTGAAATGAATTGTATGAAATTGTTTGAATAGGCAAAAATAAAGTATTTGGAAGAAAAATAAAGTATTTTTTAAAGGAGTGAGTGACCAGAGTGCCTGCCTTCCTGTTCGGAGGAATGTGCGGGATTCCAGGTTTTACACTAATATTTAAAAATTAAGATCAAAATTATTATTCTTGCCGGTTCTTCTATGGAGTTTCTTGCCGGTTCTTCTCCATGAGACCTACCTTTTGGAACCGTGCACCTAGTTTTGACGTTTTAAAAGCACCTGTAATTTGGTCTACTTGAAATAAAAAACTTTGACTTTATGGTTACCTATATGTATTATTCCGACTAAAGCCAAGGTAAAAATGGTGAACTGAGAAGTTTCTTATCCACTCACACGATAATTTTTAAATGTTGCCATTTCAACCTAAAGTATTGTTTACAAGGAAGTACTAAAGTTAATTGATTTATTATGGTCAGAAAAACAAAAAAAAATGTCTGAATTGGACTTTTGTTGACATTTGACTCATAATACCATGAGAAAGGCGTGGTTTAAATCTTTCGGGTACCTCGGGCCTACGGTGTATTGATAGATATAAAGTTTTACACTTTGTACAGTTCTGTGGGATACATTTTTCGTCCTGCTATAATTTTTACACGTTACAATTGCACGATTTAAATATTTCACGTATGAGTTCGAGACGTCGCGTCGTGTCACAGAAAAAAGGTAATCGTTTGAACCAGCGTTGCGGATCTCCAGTACAGAATAAGTGCTAAATCCAGCATTCTAATTGCGCAACACACTCGTAATTGCTATGGCTTGGATTTTGAAAAGTCAACAATTTCATACATTTCCATAGCAATGTATGTGTTATCGCGTGTTGTCAAAATCAAAGCTATAGCGATTACGAGTGTGTTTATGCAATTGGAATGCAGGTTGAATAAATTAAAATGTATGTTTCAAATTAAAGTTAGAATACTTTCCTTTAAATCTTACAATTTAGGCACTTCTTTTCCTTGAATAGGTACCTAACAGCATCCTTCTCATCTCGTGATATATTTCCATTGTCTGATTTCCCTTCTCATGTTCCGCAACTTTATTCCCGGTAACAAGACAAAAGCACTTATTTTTCCGTGTCATTTTTGATTTATAACTTTGACAGCAAATTGGATGGATCGAATGCGAAAAACTATTTCGAAGAAGTCCCTCAGTTAGCACGTGAATTATGATATCAGTTTGGGTATCTTACTTTCGTGTCACTTGACGGACAGCCGTAAAATGAGGTCGGAGTATGCTTAAGGTGGCGACTGACTAGGGAGCCAGTTCGACTAACAAAATTGTTGCCAAACGCAAACGACAGTCAGTTTTTGTTTACGAAAACTGTCTAAATGAACGGTTCGGCCTTGGTTCGGTTGCGATTTATCAAGATTTCTTTTAGAAGAATTGGGACCCTGAGCATTCGATCGTAATGTAACATTCGGAGCGAGCATGTTATATAAGTACGTTACACCGCCTGCTGAAAGTGGTGACTGACATGAGTGTTTGCATTTGCTCGATGTGAATATTCGCATCAAACAAATGTTCATGCGATCGATGCTCGGCTCGCTGTACTGACGTGCCAAATATTCGACTTTTAACGCGCTCACATCGAGCGAATATTCATGTCAGTCGCCAACTTTAAATCCGCCTAATATGCTCGTTCCAAACTCTGTGATCGCTGTACTGACTGTCCGAATACTCGCTCTGTAACATGTTACATTACACGAATATGATACCGGTCAGGCGCCACCTTTGATTTATTTTGTATTAAGGTACAGTGTACAAAAGAATTAAGTAAGCAGGCAAATAACGAAAACCAATGCAAGGCTTATGGCCAAATACTCGAATGCTACTCAATTTCAAGTTGCCGTTAAGTTCGTGATGACACTGTCATTTCGCTTTTAAGTAACAGTGACAGCACGAGACTTAACAGCTCTTCTTCAGCTTAACTTAAAATTGTGTATCGTTTTGGCTATTAGACTATTTAAGAAATGACAATAAAACCTAGTACACCTGCTAGGTCTTCTTGTTAGTTCTTAAATAGTTGGTTTCGACGTGGACATAGAAATGGATGTATCTAATAATATTTTCTAGTGTGAGTGTTAGGAGGTTTGTTTTATAGGTTAGGATCTAAGAGGTCAAGATCCCTGACTACCCAGCTCTTGTTGAAGAGGTCGTAAAGATACAGATATCCAGATTATAGCGGAGCACAACAAAACGATTAACGGCTAACAATCTATAGTAGGTACTTCGATTGCCACTTATCCTAGAACAGATTGATTTGAAATTGAGTTTCAGAGACTTTATATTAGGAAAAGGCCTTTTACGGCTTAAATTTCATATTTTGATAGCTTAAAATAGGCTATCAAAAAGTAAAATTTAGGTGCTCTAGTGTTAAATTTGAGAAGATTGCCGCCAAACACGACCTTTTGCGATGCTTTTATTACAACTTTTTACACAACAATTTTGCGTTAAATTCTCTCATAATGTCGAAGTACCTAAAACTGAAGCGTCTCCCTCGGTAGCAAGTTTTCACCTTTTTCTTAAAAAAATTTAAATTTTTAGACGCTTTTTCTCTGAATTCACTTTGAGGAAAAACGAATAGCAATTCACGAAGGGAAAATACTTGAGGCCTCGTGATTACTGTGTTTACGCGTTAGGATTTTTCTATTTTCAACTTGTATTTTTATTTACGGATTTAAATCTATCCATAAAATATAATCATTGTGTCATCATATTTTTTTTATCTTATCTTATTTCTTCCCAGATGTGGAAATCCTGAAACCCTAAATCCTAAACCTAGATTTAGATCCAATTTCACCATACCTACTCTGTTTGTTATTAATGTCCTGTTGAAAATTTTAACAGACTGTTTAACAGTACATTGAAATTGACTGCTTAACAGAACATTATTAACAGGGTCTTAGTCTATTCTATGTAGATGGTAGTTTTTATCGGCCAACATTCCACGCCTAAAATTTTAGCTGCAAATTGTGTCCCGATATTTTTTACGGTACCTAATCATAATCGTATTTATCACACGAAATCCAATTTCAGTTCCATAAATGTGGTTCACGACAAAAATTTAATGTCTATCGAAGTACACTTTATTGAAAGCTTGCTGAGCAATTTTCCCTAACATTTGTACCGTTTAATGGACACTCATGGACAGAATTCAGAGTGAACTATAAAACAAACAGTAAAACGCTCAAAATACTTCTTTAAGTTTCTTTTCAGCTCCTTAACTTCGTTTATTAGGACGAAATTAGATGTGGAGCGATAAACGAAACTCAATTGAATTTGTATGCAGCCTCTAAGAGTGTTGTTGAGTTGTTAATTGCTTGCTTAGAATGAATTGTATTTTGTGAATTTTGTAAATCCTGGACTAAATTTGTTAATGAATGAAGTCATAGTGTACGGGGTTTTAAGGAAAGAGTATTATTTGACTAAGTAATGTTCATCTTGGGATAAGGCCGTAGTCTGTCACAAACGCTGTTCGTCCGACGACGTTGTACACCGCGTCTGGCGCGTTAGAGAGACCATTATAGTGCATTTCCATAATAAGCATTATTCGACCGCGTACAGCATCACGCCGAACGCAGGGGCCTACTCCCTAAGTCCGTCAACGAAGTTAGTCGCCCGTCCGAAAGTAGCCCGAAACGTAGGAGTGAACAAAACAAGTGTCAAGTTCAACTTTTCGGACGGGCAAAAACATATCGGTAGTAGGGACAACTGTCAAATCATGTTGTCATTAATTCTTAGTTCGGGCCCCGAAATAATCGTAGGTCCGTAGGTGATAGAGAGTAGGAAACGCTCGTAACTTAGGCTGAAACCACGGACTTTGTGCTTAGGGAGTAGACCCCCAGCTCACGACGTTTGTAACAGACCACGGACTAGATAGTCTGTGGCAGCTGTTCTTTTTAAAATGCTTAAATTTCTATTTATGCTCATAATGCCATGCTAAGATTACCATTCCGTCTGTCCAAATACTGCAGAGTCGTGTGTCGCAACGGTCTGCGGGAAAGACTAAATTTTCAGCAATGTTGTTTTTATGAAGTTGTGTTTCAAACACTACTAAAAGTTCTTGTATTATAACTTTCGTGAGACACATTCATAGAAAGAGAATCGAAATTCGTCGAAAGAGTTCGACTCGCGACCTCTCCGCGTTTTCAGCTCATGACGGGCTACATTTGGGTTCGAAACTAGTCGGGCAATCCCGAAAAATGTAAGTGAGTAAACCGCGTAATCCTAACTTCCTAATCCTAATTATCCTATCCTAACTAATACTTATTATAAATGCGAAAGTAAGTTTGTTTGTTTGTTACCTTTTCACGTCTAAATCACTGCACCGATCATCCTGAAATTTTGCATTTACGTTGGGACAGGTTTTCAGGTGTACCGAAATGGACATAGAGTACCTTTCATCTCGAAAAAAAGTACTGTTCCCGAGGAAAACAACAATAACATTCATAGATGGCGCCACGTGTCTTTCGAATCACGATTGAATTATATTATTATAGAAACTTTAGTAGTAACACCTAGTGTGTTACTACTAAAGTTTCTATTAAGAGTTTTTTAACGAGCCAAGCCGCGGGTAAAAGCTAGTTAAACATAAACCATAATTAAACACAAATAAATATTAAAAATTCATCGTGCTTTTAAATTGAAATGTTCCCAGTATACCATTCACCCCACATTTTCAATCGCTAATTTCCAACCATTGATTTAAATTTCCTTTCAACCAAACTTAATCAAAACAGCCAACCGTAAAACCGTGTAGTTTCCATTTGACGTGAGGGGAATCGTGCGGTCTGGGCGAATCGATACGAACAACCTGCCCCTATGACCGACGTGACTCGGATACGTATCACGCACTTGAGTCAATGGTGACGATGTTCCTATTAACTGGCTATTAATGTTAACGTAACTAGTCTTTATATCTTTTTTTACATTGTAGGTGTGTGTAAATGTACGTCGTATAGATGTGCCTGCTCCTGAAAATGTTTTTTTTTTCTTTTAGCAAATTGTGTAGATGTTTCGGCTACAAGCAGCGACAAGCGACAAACGACAGCGACTTGCATGTGCAAACGGCTTGTTGCAAACGTCTGCGCAAACGGTATTGTCAGTATTAACGGCACTGCATTGTAAACCATTTTGCCGTCATAACGTACTTACATGCTTAATTGTGCAAATTTTGTTTGTGCAGATTAAGCGTTTCTGGAAGCCGTTTGTGCGCTTAAACTATTTTGGCATCTTAACGTAGATGCTAACTTGTGCAAATAAGATTGAGCGTATAGCCTGACCAACAGACAAGTTGACAATTTCTATTTCAATCAAATTATAACGTCAGCCATAACGATAGGGGCTAATTTGAAGCTGAAAATCCACTAGGAGGCGCCACAGTCTACTATGATCTACCGAGATAAAAATTACATAACCGATATTAAAACAGACATTTAGATGGTATATAGATTGGTCTAAAATAAAATTATTTCATAAATTATTATAGTCGGGCTATTAATTCGATGCAGTGACTTGACAGTTCAAAGCAAAATAATGATACCATACTAAAACTAATAGTGTTGGGGTAGTGAACGATTTTACGAAAAGAACGAATACGAAAAATTGTTCAATTCAAACAAATCTCTACAAATTAGTTTGCAATATAAGAATAAAAAGGAGAAGGAACTTAAGTACTCTCTGTATTTAAGTTTAAAATAATAAAATTAAATAATTAACGAGTATTTATATATTTATTGGTGAAAGATGATATAATCCAAAGCCGAATTCCCAAGTTTATTGTGCTTTGTGATGTTTACGTAATATATTTGTGTTTAATGTTAAGGTATTTTTTTACGTACCTAAGCTATTAACGACAGACATAAATTAATTAATTAACTTATTTATTAATATTCTAGACTTCCTGTAACTGTAAAGATTGGTATGTTTGATAATGTTACCTACATTTAGTAACTATTGTTTGGTTTAGTTGTGTGCGTCTTTTGTGCAAGAATGAATAATTTTCTTTCTTTTCTATTCTTACTTCTAATAGCAATAAAATAAAAAATAATAATCATTTCATGTAACGTTTTCTTGGTTGACTGATGGAGAATGCCATATGTCATTAAGTCCGCATTATGTACCACAATTGTGCATTGAAGTATAGAATAAATAACCTTATTTCAGTTACTTGTTGCATCAAAAACGTCATATCAGTAGTTACTTGTGGATATGACTATGTTTTAATATTGTTATATCGTGTTTTGATCAAAAATTCAAGAAAAAGTATGCATATAAGTACATTATTAAGTTCATTCGATTTCATTCATTCTATTTTTCCCCTCACTACCTTTTTTTTGTCAAAAACTGGTATCCCTCCAACTGTCAAGTTACTGCATGGAATTAATGGTCAGACTATAGTATTGTGGTGGCAAATCGCAAGGAGTTGTCATTTTTTTATCTCGATCCTCAGTGGCGCCGCCTTTGTGAAAGGAAAAATCCTGGATGCAACCATTGGTCTGGCATTGTTGGATCATGTGATTAACCGAAAACTTTTATTTGTCAATCCCATTACAACTCATTGAAGACAATAATAGAAGCAGTGTTTTTTTTTTTCAATCCTAATCGTCATGTAATCGTATTGTATCCAGTGTTTTTGAGCGAAAAGCATTCTCCCATTCGTACCCAAGTAGGTATAAACAAAATAGCGAGCAGTTCTCGAAGTTCTTGCAAGTGTATCAAGAGTGTTTGCAGTGGGCACGCGAACTGTTCGTGAGCGATAGATTGTTTGCTTCGTGCACGTGCTAACGGAAGTGAAGCGTCTACGGCCTGCGGTTCGCTGCAAATTGATTTCTCACTTCGCAAGTGTGGACATGGCTTCAACGTTACCTCCTATACTGTGTTCAATGAAAGATGAGTCTTGACATAGTGGTCACTTCATAAATTGTAGCCTAAAAACGTAAACGGCATCATCATAACCCGTAAATTAGCTTTATTATCCATGTATCTTTTTTTATATTTGGTATCATTTCTCTTTTTTTTTAATAAAACTTTGCTTCACAAGAACGAAAGAGAGTACCTACATAAAGAATTGATCGTTTTAGAAAACGGAGGGCCAAACAAAAGGTCAAAGAATAAAAAAACTTTGCCCCACACTTAGATTTCTCCTGTATCGTGGGTGCGTTTACAGACACAAATCTTTGCATGCGTAAACGCCCAGACCCGAAACAACTATCTGTAGGCCATACAAATATTTGTTCCGTGCGGGAATCGAACCCACGTCCCGTAGCGCAGAAGACAATCGCTCAGCCACTGCACCAAACGTGTTGTCATGTATTTTGTATGGTAACGTTTAGTAGAGAAACGTCAGGACTCACTTTACGGTGAAAAGGGTATAACGTCTTTAAATGACAAAAAGAGGCTTGTACTAAGCACAGGAAGAGCATTTATCAACAATGTTGAAGGCTTACTTACTTTTAACGTCCGATGAACGATTATAAAGGTCAGTTTCATTTACAGCTGCTTTCAAACGGCCAAAGTTTAATGCAATTTAAAACAGTTTCAAACATTTACAGTTAGTAATTGAACTAGAAACTGTTATGTGCACTATTAGAGCTGTAAGCGACACACAATTTGACTTTCATAAACTACTGGTAATTTATTATTGGGTTAGTCTTGGCAATTGCCCTTTCGGAAACTGATGTAAAATTAATTATGACTTAAATTGATGGGCAAACGCACTCTATGCATTGAGGGTTCCCCTTCATTCATCTTTAAATACATACAAATTACCTACATTTTTAAATAGATATCTTCTAAAAAAATAACATTTTAAAATACAAAACGTAGTAGCATACCAGCATCGGGAATACTCGTAGCGGCCAAGCTGCCGGTGGTCAAGGCTCCAGAGAAAGGAATCTCCTCACTATACGTGCCGTGTCAAGGAGTACCGCTTTCTGTCTCAACCCCTTGATCAAGCCGCCTCACGAGAGCTTCATAAGGTGTTGATCGAGGCTCTTGGCTATTACACCATTCGCTCTAACGGCGTAATATAAATATAAGGCATTTAGAATTGTGGGGTAAATTAAGAATACACAAAGATTTAAGTGATCTAAACGTAATATTTCGAGAATTTTTTTCTTGAGGAAAAGCAATATCATATACCTATCAGTAACCAATTTCAATACTGTCTAACTTTCGTGAGTAAAATTCATATTTTGACTGTCTATGGTCTAACTCTCGGACACGTCTTGGAATTTGTCTAAGCGAAAACGTAATAATAAAGTCATATTCTCAGCAAAAAAAAAACACACCCCTTTGGCACTTTCCATGTTAACGCAACGCGAACACTAATGAAACCAATTAAAACCGCTCATTATTATTTGTACAAAAAAAACATTTTCCTTTTCAAATTAGCAAGGGTTGCGAAAATTTCTGATTACAATCAGCACTTGTACCATTTGAACCCACTTTTATAATACAGAGTGATTGCTATGTCTGCCGGGGTTGCGGTGCATGCAGCTACGAATCCCGCGACACCGGCCAAGGGTCAGGAGAAGGAACACCGTGGGTTTTTAGCCGGTAAGAGTCCGGTATAACCCTTCGCCTTCCCCAGGCGAAGGGTTATGGTATGGATGAGGATTTTCCCACGGCAAAAAAATAAATTAAAAATAAAATGGTTGCGAAAATTTCTGATTACAATCAGCAATTTGTACCATTTGAACCCACTTTTATAGTTCAGCGTGATTGCTATGTATGTGTAATATAATTTGTATGCCGTCATTTGACCTGTATTTGACATTTGATCGTGTCAAACAAAGCGCTGTTTGGCTAAAAAGCCCTAATTACGTGTGGATAAATTAGAAATTTTGTTTCGTTCGGGGTCCAATTAGGTAAATCAATTACAGATAAAGCGTGTGTGCAGATTATTTCGTAACCGAATTACATCGTCAAATTCTTGTACTTATTACGTTTAAATGAATTATTGCTCAGAATATTAACAAAATTATTTAATTTTCTTATTACATCTGCATCCAACTTGAGTATCACATTCGAAATTTCAATAGCTTTCATTTTGACAATACAACAATATTCATTGCGTGGTACATAGTTGTGGAGAAGTCGGATTGTTAATACATACGTTGCTATGGAAATTGTTGACCTGTCAAAATCAAAGCCATAGCGATTATGAGTGTTCTGGGTTATTAAGATGTTTCAGTCTGTCAATACATAAACTCGGACAAAGATTATAGGAAGGTACCTTTTTTCTTAAAAAAAAGTCGACAAATCACTACATAGTATAAAACAAAGTCGCTTCCCGCTGTCTGTCCCTATGTATGCTTAGATCTTTGAAACTACGCAACGGATTTTGATGCGGTCTTTTTTTAATAGATAGAGTGATTCAAGAGGAAGGTTTATATGTATAAAACATTGCACCCGGGCGAAGCCGGGGCGGGTCGTTAGTTGAAAATATGAAGATAAAAAGTATTTCTTTCGAAAAATAAAAGCTCAAGAGATTCAATGTATAGCTTCAAAGTTTTCTCAAGCAATATGATTTTGTAAGTTTTTTCTGTACCTATGTTTAAGTCCTTGCTATAATCAAGTAAAAAAGTTGTGTAAAACACTACTGCGAAGAATATTTTTCATACTAATATTAAATTGTACCGTCGGTCGACCGAGGCTCTTGAGAGCATTTCATTATTTTTTAATTGCGTTGAATGCAACTACTGCTTTTGTCTGAAACGATGATGCGGTGAGAAGTTACAATGTTATTTACGTATCTTGTTCAGCCTACTTTGTATAACGAAGTTATTATACTCTATTCAACGAAAGATGAGTCATGACCAGAGATCGGAATAGGTAGAGTATATTTACCTAAACTTCGAGGAAGGAAGTAACGTAGAGTGGATAATACCTCCTCTAAAATCCCGGAGTAACATTAATGACGTTTTAATCCCGGGATTTAAAAATCACGAATTGTTTATTGGATTTTATTTATAGTTACAAATTATTTATTTCAAGAATCATATAAAATTTTGTAGGGTTCCGTACTAAAAGTATTGAATTAAAGAGCTTTGTTTTACATTAAATACATTGTTTTACATAGTACGGAACGCTAAAAAATGTTATATGATTTTTTAAATCAATAATTTGTAACTATAAATAAATACCAATAAATAATTCGTGATTTTTAAATCCCGGCATTAAATGACATAGCGGTTATCTCCTAAATTGTAGCCGTAAGGAGACTACTATCGAAAAACGTTAACGACATCACGAAAAACCGTAAAATAGCAATAATATTCATGTTTTTTTTTTAAATATTTTTTTATTCTTTGTATAATGTTTTGTAGAGAAACATCAGGACTCACCTTACAGTGAAAAGGAATAATGTTTAAATGTCGTTTCCAATTAATATAAATATTTGTTTATATAATTTACTTTCCAACTTACCAGCTGTAAGTTAATAGGGAATTCTGAAAGGGGCGATTAACGATGTTTAATTTGTATAGGATAAGTTCAATCTACCACAGTCAAAATTCAAGTTTATCGACTTTAACCTTTGAGTCTTTAATTTAGTAATACTGCCTCGTTGGTTTAGTGATCGATAACGCGGCTGCAGAGCGTGAGGTCCTGGGTTCGATTCCCAGTTTGGGCAAAGTGTTATTAGGTTTTTCCGTGTGGAATTTCTCAGTAGCAGCTCGGAGTCTGAATTCGTGCCCGGTTGACGGCAATAGGCTGGTCCCCTATTACATGAGACTTAAAACATGACGGCGAAATGAGGGTGTAAGTCTGCCCTGCCCATCCCTTCGGGAAATACTGGCGTGATGTTATGTTAATTTAGTATTTTTACGATTCAATCCTCCTGAATCAAGTATTTTACCTACAATAAACACAAACACGTAGGTATAGTAAAACTTGACTAATGAGGTTCATAATTATGTTTCGTTCAGTAGGTCGCCGAGATTAACGACTACAAGGTCCGATAGCGACCCTCGTGGCTTCAGGGAAAACCATGTTGAATTACATTACGATAATGCAGTAAGCTGCGACCTACGCAGCTCGAAGGAGACAAGTGACGAAATTATCTGTAATTGGCGAGAATATACACCGTGTGGTACCCGAAAGATTTTAACCACGCCTTTCTGATGCTATTATGAGTCAAATGTAATATAAAGAAAAGTTGAAAAAAGTAAAAAAAAAACTTTTTTTGTTTTTCTTTTCCTTTTGAATAAATTAACTTTAGTGCTTCCTTGTAAAATATAGTACCTTAGGTTGAACTGGCAACATTTATAAATTATCGTGTGAGTGGATAACAAACTTCTGACTTCACAACCGTCCCCATCAAATAAGACATAAGGCGAGAGGGGTATAATATGACAAAAGTCGCAACACTACGTTCCTGGGACTTGTTACCATAGGTATTTTTCGAATTGTGAATTTCATTAAATAATGAATATTTCGAAAATTAAGCTCTAATTAGGCATCGGAATCGAAGGTTAAAATCTTTCGGGTACCTCGGGCCCACGGTGTATAACTTATAAATAACATAACAGTTAAGAGTTTATTTATTTATTTATTCACTCCACGAGTTAAACGACGATTGTGAAATAGGCCCTAAAATTAATTTGTGTCTATTTACTTGTTTATTAACTCAAATCGCTGACTGTACGCCATAGATGTTGATCTGCATGCGATAGACTTAGGCCTCATTTACGGAGACGCGGGGAGTCGCGCGTCGCGTACGGCGGCGGCGTGGCGACTCGCGGCGCGTCGTCCGATTTTTCTGTTTACAGAGCGGCGGCGCGTGCAGCGGCCCGCATCATCACACGCGCAAACACATATGGCAATGTACGATGTTGTTTATGAAGATGCGGCGCGTGCGACGCCGCGGGCCCCGCCGCGGTTTACACTACGTTTTACAGTGGACGGAGAATTGCAGGAATAGCTGGTCGCAACGCTGCTTGCGCCGCCGCGATAAACGTCGCGTGCTACGCGGCGATGCCATCCGCGGGCTCCGCCTGCATTTCAAGCAAACGCGTGTAAAATCGCTTCTCCGTAAACGCTCTCATACAACGCCATATATTATGTTTGAATACAGTGCAGGCCGCACCGCATAACGCGACGCGCGTCGCCCCGCGTCTCCGTAAATGAGGCCTTAGGTTTTATAGTCTTTGCCTTATGCTGATGAAATAGAACACAGCTCAGTTGTCGTATTAACACCAATCACGACACTGTTATGTTCCTAAGGTGGAAGATTGTACATGTATCCAAATCAAAGAAATGTCGAGTGTTTGTTTATACTTTGTTATTCTTTGATTCGTATATAATGGTATTGTGTGTAGACTTGTAGAGGACACTGTCGCCTTACAAACATACCTCAACAGTTAATCGATACTCGACGCCGTGGGACTCGGATTTACTGGTTTATTTTGATCATTAAACCGATACGAAAGCCAACACCGAAATGTTTGTGTTTATTCAACTTCTTTTAGAATGGTGACTTGTGTTAGGAAACTAAGTTCGGAAAATGTTTATCTAGTGATGTGTTTACAAAAATAGAGGTGCATTGTATAGCAATTATAAATAAGGTGTATGTTATGCTTGTATATCATATTAAACTTAGTATAAAATACCATCTAAAGACCCCTAGGCTATCAATATTATTGCGCAGAAATATTGAGTAAAAATATATAGAGTTTTCTTGTTTGCCCTACTTTTCTTTCAATATCATCCACAGACTATCGATAATATTGCACAGTTTAAAATATGGTATAACTAGAGGTTGCCAGTGGCTTCGCCCACGTGGATGTCGTTTATAACGTATTCTGCGTTTTTTCGGGATAAAAATAGCCTATGTCCTTCTTCGGATTCCAGACAGTATCTCTGTACAAAGTTTCATCAAAATCGGTTCAGAAGTTTAGTCGTGATTAGGTAACGGACAGACAAAACTAGTAATCAGAGTTACTTTCGTATTTATAATATTAGTAAGGATAATATTGATAGTCTAGGGAGCCACTTAAGAAAAATCTGATTGAAGTAACATATAAACTCACGCCTTTTTCCCATGGGTGTAGGCAGAAACTGTAGAACGCCACATGCTACGCGTTCTCTACGGGCGTTTTCACTGACATCCATCTTATAAATTCCTTTTGTTAATTGCCGTTCATTCGTTCCCTTAGAATGACCAAACCACCTAAGCATACTTACTCCTTTCAATTTTTGTCACTACATAATCTTTCAAATTCATAAAATGTACAAAATATTAGTAGGAATAGAAAGAGTATTCTTTTTAACAGACACTGCGATAAAACTGCAGGTCCTTAACCTACATAAAAATAAGATATCCAGGATAAGCCGGGATAAGTATAACTAGAAACAAAAAAGCTACAGGATTACAGCCATCGAGAATTTCCAGTAGATGGTATCCGCATTCAATTTATCGAGTAACTTATTTTATGAGCAAAGTCAGCGGCGCCCGGAGATTTATGAGAGCGATTTGTAGGCACGAGCTATCTGCCGATAAGTGACCCTTCGGTGTCCGACCGATCCTTAAGGATACGGCTAACAAGCTTACTCGGAGACCGCACGAGGACCACTACACTTAAAATGTTTATACTTAGTTAATGTAAGAGATTTATGCTTCGACAGGTTTTAGATGAAGAGAAAATTTAATTTTATTAACACATTCGAGTCCACTACACTTTTCATAGAGCCCATGCCGCCATACATATTGCTAGTGGACCTTCCAGGACGGTCCTCGGCATGACATTTGCGCTAAGAGTGAACCCTCGAGGAGGTTTCCTGGCATACATACATAAACTCACGCCTTTTTCCCATGGGTGTAGGCAGAAACTGTAGAACGCCACATGCTAAGATCCTTACATACTCCTTTCGCTTCGTCCACGATCATATATCTTGTCATACACGCACGCCGGTTGAAAGTACTACGCACCTGTCTTTTTTGAAGAACATCACCAATAACATCAATGTATGTCCTTCTAGGGCGTCCTCTACTGGCGTTTCCACTGACATTCTTCTTATAAATTCCTTTTGTTAATAGCCGTTCACTCAATCTTTCAACATGACCAAAGCATACTCCTTTCAATTTTTGTCACTACATCATCTTTTAAACCGCAACTTTGCCTTATCACATCATTCCTCAATCTATCATTCAAAGTTACACCGCACATACTTCGCAAGGAACGCATTTCCACGGCATTTATTCTACTTTCATGACTCTTCTTTCAAGACCAACATTCACTTCCATACATAACCGTTGGTACCAGTACACCGTTATGGACAGTGGTTTCCTGGCAGTAGGTTAAAAACCGTGAAAATACGCTACTACGCCGTAAAATAGGTGTTTGCTTGTTCCATGACGATGTATTTTCGAAGGAAACCTACATTTAAAATGAGCCCTCCACGAGGGTAGCCGGCATGGCGAATGCGACTACAGGGTGCCCTCCAGGAGGTGAATGTGTTAAGTAGTTTTGAGGGGCTCGAGGTTATATGAACTGCGCCAATCATTTGATTTGCAAGGTTAAGCTGCGCTTGCCGCGGTCAATCCCTGGATAGGTGACCGTTCGTTACATATCAAGGTCCCTCCGTGCCTCGGAGAGCACGTTAAACCGTCGGTCCCTGGTGTAATACGAATACCTATGACAGTCGTTACGGGTAATAAGAAGCCCGAAAATCAGACAACTGGTGTAACTTTAGGATATCGGCACTGTCCAGTAACTGGGTTGCGGAAGTCTGATGACAGTCGCTCCATGTAAAATACTGGTATTCAACCGCATCTGGTCTGGAAGACCTGGAAGCTGACCCAAACATCTGTAGGAAAAGGCTAGGTAGAATGAATTAGTTACGGAGAAAATAGCGCACAGACAGATGCGGAGAGGAACTGTTTTATTATGATAATACCAATGATGATATCGGCATTGCCCAATAACTGGGTTGCGGGGGCCTGATAGCAGTCGCTACGGGTAAAATACTGCTAATCAGCCGCATCTGGTTAATTTGAAAGCTGACCGTAATATACTCGTAATTGGGAAAAGACTAGACAGAACTTAATTTCAACTGTCGGTTGTAATAACTGTTTTGCATTCTATTTGCGCAACACACTCATAATCGCTAAACAATTTCCAAAGCAATCTACGTATTAACAATTCCACTTCTCCACAATTATGTACCACGCAATGAATATTGTTGTGTTGTCAAAATCAAAGCCATAGATAGCGATTACGAGTGTGTTGCGCAATTAGAATGCAGAACAGTAGCTGTAGACAAATGGCAATCGATGATCGCTAGAGAATAGATACGAGTGTATTGCGCAATTAAGTATAATGCAGAACAGTGGCTGTAGACGAATGGCAATCGATGATCGCTAGAGAATAGATACGAGTGTGTTGCGCAATTAAGTATAATGCAGTACAGTGGCTGTAGACAAATGGCAATCGATGATCGCTAGAGAATAGATACGAGTGTGTTGCGCAATTAAGTATAATGCAGTACAGTGGCTGTAGACAAATGGCAATCGATGATCGCTAGAGAATAGATACGAGTGTGTTGCGCAATTAAGTATAATGCAGTACAGTGGCTGTAGACAAATGGCAATCGATGATCGCTAGAGAATAGATACAAGTGTGTTGCGCAATTAAGTATAATGCAGTACAGTGGCTGTAGACAAATGGCAATCGATGATCGCTAGAGAATAGATACGAGTGTGTTACGCAATTAGAATGCAGAACAGTGGCTGTAGACAAATGGCAATCGATGATCGCTAGAGAATAGATACGAGTGTGTTGCGCAATTAAGTATAATGCAAAACAGTGGCTGTAGACAAATGGCAATCGATGATCGCTAGAGAATAGATACGAGTGTGTTGCGCAATTAAGTATAATGCAGAACAGTGGCTGTAGACAAATGGCAATCGATGATCGCTAGAGAATAGATACGAGTGTGTTGCGCAATTAGAATGCAGTACAGTGGCTGTAGACGAATGGCAATCGATGATCGCTAGAGAATAGATACGAGTGTGTTGCGCAATTAAGTATAATGCAGAACAGTGGCTGTAGACGAATGGCAATCGATGATCGCTAGAGAATAGATACAAGTGTGTTGCGCAATTAGAATGCAGAACAGTGGCTGTAGACAAATGGCAATCGATGATCGCTAAATAATAGATACAAAGGTGTTGCGCAATTAGAATGCAGAACAGTGGCTGTAGACAAATGGCAATCGATGATCGCTAAATAATAGATACAAGTGTGTTGCGCAATTAGAATGCAGAACAGTGGCTGTAGACAAATGGCAATCGATGATCGCTAGAGAATAGATACGAGTGTGTTGCGCAATTAGAATGCAGAACAGAGGCTGTAGACAAATGGCAATCGATGATCGCTAGAGTATGGAAATGACATTACAGATCGCTTGACCGGTCGAAAGCTTAGGTCAATCCAGTACATCTCATTGTCGTTTCTATTCTCTAGCAACCGTCGATTGCCATTTGTCTACAGGCACAGTTATTACAACCGGCGTGCTTGTATGACAAGATGTATGAACGTGGACGAAGCGAAAGAAGTATGTAAGGATAGAAACATGTGGCGTTCTTCAGTGTCTGCCTACCCTCCATGGGAAGGTGTGTGTATGTATGTATGTACATTGTTAACGGTCGCGGTTGAACTTTGCCACGATGGGTGAACGCCTGAATGGTATAGCATGCACTTATCGAAAAAATTGTAACGTGTCGAAGGGTCAGTTTACCCTTCATAATTAAATCAGACTTGTGTAGTGTTGAGCCGGCGATGGCCACCCGTCAAGTGAATAGTTGATGACTCTCACAAGGCGTGCGTGACGTGGGTACATAGAGCGCCAAACATTACAACTATGATTGACATTTGCCCCAATAATTGCTTAGTCCGCTAGGAAAATATCCGTGAATATAACTTGTTTAGGTATTCAAGTCGTAATTAAAAGAAAAAAACCGGCCAAGTGCGAGTTGGACTCGCGCACGAAGGGTTCCGTACCATTATCTATAAAAACGGCAAAAAAAATCACGTTTGTTGTATGGGAGTCCGTTTAAATATTTATTTTATTCTGTTTTTAGTATTTGTTGTTATAGCGACAACAGAAATACATCATCTGTGAAAATTTCAACTGTCTAACTATCACGGTTCATGACAGACGGACTGACGGACAGACGGACAAACGGCCAGACGGACAGCGGAGCCTTAGTAATAGGGTCCCGTTTTACCCTTTAGGTACGGAACCCTAAAAATTGGCTTTTTTTGGTGTAGTATGGATCGTATCTTGTAGGTACAAAGGAAAAGGGATTAATTAGAATTATAAAACTTTAATAGAAATTGCATTAAGCACTTATTTTTCTAGCTAAGTAAAAGTTTATAGTATATTATGGAGTAGCAGATTACTAGCCTAGCTCATAATCCTTAGTAGACTTTTAAGGCGAATGAGTAGCACTATTCTGTATTATTATATTTTCAAATAAATCAGCACAATTACTTTTTACCGTATTTGGTATGAGAGTATGACAATACCTTAGCCCTTAACTGCTATAGCAATCCTAGAAGGCATATTTTTCTATTTGTTACTCTTATGTGAGTTTATTTCTTATATTAACCTGTATTATTCTCATTCTATTTCTCAGACTACTTACTGTAACGGAATTGTCATGAACTATTATTTTGAAAAGAGTATTCTTGGAGATTTTGCCAGCTCTTCTCCATGCAACCTACCTTTTGGAACCGTGCACCTAGTTTTGACGTTTTAAAAGTGCCTGTAATCTGGTCTATTTGAAATAAAAAACTTTGACTTTGAATACAATCGAGGCGTTTCTAATGTATTCGTATGCACCAAATCCAAAACATAACATAAAAGAAAGCATCCCAAATTGACAAAAACAATAAAATCCTCTGTCATAGTGGACAGGAATATAACCTTTTTATTTCAATAAACAGTCGTAAACTCTGATGGTGGTCTAACAAGGCAATGGCTATAGTCTTAAGACATTACGTGCGATTAGCAAAGGTCAAGTTTATTGTCGTATAAGTCTTTTACGACTTTGTCTTACTCCGCGAGGGTTGACAGCTCTACCTAACTTAAATATGACACAAAAATCACGGACTTTCTTTGTCACACTTTTCGATTTACAGCACTTTTCCTTGTTTTTATTTATTTATTTATTTATACTTTTATGCACTATGGTGGTACATAAGGCGGACTTAATGCCATAAGGCATTCTCTACCAGTCAACCTTTGGGTTAAAAATAAAAGCATCGAAATAGGTACAGCAGAAAAATAAAAAAAAAGAGTTGAAAATTTTGAACTGAATACTTATAATACGAATTCCTAAGATAAATATAAATTACATAAAATACATATATTATATATAAATAATAAAATATATGGATATAATTTTATTGTGTTCGGTTGCTACTTTGTTCGCTTTTCGATCAGTTTAATAGTCTCCAAACCCTAAAAATATGTAGAAAAGACAATGTATGGACATAAAACGTACAGACGTTGTACCATTTCACAGGTTATATCAGTCCCGTACAATAAGTTGATATTTCTATTCCTTCACGATGGTGGACATTGTCATCTTAGGCGCCATCTCCACGAGCGAGTGAATCGCGGCGATATTCTCGCAGTGCCATCAAATTCAATACTAACTATCGCCGCGATAAAATCGCCGTGTGAAGACACGTGAGAGACATCTCAGATTATGAGAGTATGACAATGAGTGTATAGAAATACGTGACACGATGAAAATATCGCCGCGATTCTCTCGCTCGTGAAGATGGCCCCTTGTCTAAGGGGCTGAAAATATTCCCATTTGTCAACGCAGAGTGTTGAATGTGAGTCAACCCTAAATACGACAGTATATCTGTCACACACACATGTACAACCCTTCAACATACAATAGTATGACGTAATTATGTGATTGCTAGACTGAACGCTATAGATGCTCAATCTTAGTACGTTTACGTGATTTGTCCCATAAAAGTACAAATAAACTTGGACTTTATCAGGAACAAACAACTTGTTTTGACTTAACAGAGTTGAGATAGGCCATCTAATTTATGAAGGCGTTGATATTTTATGGATATCTCGTTTGATATACACCAGATTTATCAGCAAAAACATAATTGTATGTCAATCCCGCATAATAAGTTGATATTTCTATTCCTTGGCGAATGGCGGACGTTGTCATCTTATCTAAGGGGCTGGATATATTCCCGTCTGTCAACGCAGAGTGTTGAATGTGAGTCAACCCTAAATACGTCAGTATATCTGTCACACACACACGTACAACCCTGCAACATACAATAGTGTGACGTAATTATGTAATTGCTAGACTGAACGCTATAGATGCTCAATCTTAGTACGTTTACGTGATTTGTCCCATAAACGTACAAATAAACTTGGACTTTATCAGGAACAAACAACTTGTTTTGACTTAACAGAGTTGAGATAGGCCATCTAATTTATGAAGGCGTTGATATTTTATGGATATCTCGCTTGATTTACACCAGATTTATCAGCAAAAACATAATTTTATTAGTTTGGGTAGTTGTAAAGCTTGTCACGCTATTTTTCCTTTTTTGTTTTGGTATTTGTAGTGAGGACCTAATGACTGCGTCAGCGGATGGTGTTGTCTTGGCTGAATTTTGGTCCAAACAAAAAATTTGACAAAATTATATTATCTTGTACTTAGTATTTACGTATATAGGATGACTGGTAATTGGTGACCGATACTTTAACACATGATTGTACTCATGTACTCACAAACGACTTTCCCAAAGTTTTTTTTTTCTTTTACAATTCATTAATTAGTAAACCGTTACGGAATGGACACGGCTCGTAATTTGTTTTTTTTTTTGTGTTATTAATAATGTTTCTTTGGAAAAGTTATTATGAGTACAATCATGTGTTAAAGTATCGGTCACTAATTACCAGTCACCCTATATATTTGCCATCGATACGCTAAGAAGAAGACTTTAGATTAGAATACGTTTTATAGTTAAGTTTTATTTTTTAATAGCTGACCCAACAGATGTTGTCCCAAACAAATTTCAATAAAAAATTGCATTCAGTTTTTCCCGAATTTACCAATTTTCCGGGTAACTTGTCCAATTTTTCTTTCCACAAACACATAATTAAGAAATAAAGTATTTATAAAAAAAATGCCAAATCGGTCCAGCCGTTCTCAAGTGATGCGCTTACCAACGAACAACATTTAATTTTTATTTATACAGGGTGTAAACGAATTCATGTAATTCCTTTAAACCGCGTGATCTACTGGTGACACAGATTGATCAAGCACTGTTTTTTTTCAGTTTCAGCAAAATATTTTTTTCATAAAATAACCTGATTTTCTGTTTCTGGGTCATTTTAGCGCCCCAAGGTAACTAACTGCACGGAGCGATATCGCGCTAGTTGTGCCTGCCAGCTGTGTCGCCGTGCTTTCATTAATTTATGCGTGGCATCGAAATGTTCCAATAAATTATTATTATTTGGTTTAGTGATGATGACTGCCGCAAGAAAAAAAATTATATATTTTTTCATTTTAATCAATTTAAATCCCTTGCGGGGTTAATCTATATCATTAATAGATCATGTGGTTTGAAGGAATTACACGAACTCGTTTACACCCTGTATAGATAGATTAAGTACGACTTTATTGTGGTCTTCCTCCTTTTGCAAGGAGGTTTGTTATCGCAATATGTTCCCATTACTTCACAAGTTTTGCTAGGTACAATCCTATCGTAACTTCTTACGGCACCCGTGGGAAACAATGAGATTCCCGAAGCTAAAGTATGTGATATATAGAGAAACATTTATTTTCATTTAGGCAACCACGTTTTCTTATATTAATCACATGTCTAGGTTTTTACATGAAACGGTTTCATAAAACGCAAAGACCAAATAAATAATATCAGAAAAAAGTGAACCAAAATAGTGTTTGCCCTTCAATAGTGTTACTGGATTATACGTCTAAATATACATACTATTATAACCTCTATTTTTGACACGTTAACGTCAGAAATAGCGTGCAAGTTACAGACGTTAGGCGTAACCCTTCGAATGCCGAGTGTACAGAATAACTGAGCAACAGTTTACGTCAGTCGAAGTCAGTGGCGTGACCAAAAGCTGTAAAGCTAATTTAGAAATCAGCATTTTGTCCAATTACTCAGTTCGCCGCGTCCTGTCAGTTAAATGTGATGTCATGACTATTCTTGATTCAACCAGTTAAGTACATGCATGCGACTAATGTTAAAAATGACCGTTTAAACGTTGCTTTTATTTCAGCACGTTCGTTTAATGAAATTGCTAAAACCTGTGACAGAATACGTTCGGCGGAGTGAAATAAAAGGGAATTTATGTGTTCCAAATGTGGGATTTACTTTTGTGATTTTGTTATTTATTACGGGGAACAGATAAAACAGGAAAATGTCAGTACGTTAAAATAATGTTCCCGTTGTCTCATCACAAACCGTCTTGTGTGAGTGATTCGTCGCGTCATGGGCGTAAAGCATGACTCGACTTACAAAGGGATTTGTTTTAATTTAGAATGCGACTACCAAACTGAATTTCGACAAATCGTTTTACGACAAGATTTTACTTCGACACTGGAACTCCGACATTACGCTACTCCGACAATAGGGTATTTGACTGAAAAAATCTAATTAGTCCGTCAGTTAGATTATCAAAAAATATTTGACCCGTATTTTTTCTTTTGTTACGTAAACCAAAATTGACGAACATACGACACTTTTAAAATTGGCAAAACGTCACAAGCAAGTACCATTTTTACTTGCTTCTGACGTCACAAGAGAGAGAGAGAGAGAGAGACAGAGAGAGTGGGGGACTCTCGAGTTTTGATGCGTTTTATCTTTCCAAATATTCATAGATTTTTCAAACCTCTAACTGGCGGACTAATTAGATTTGCAATTTATTGATGCTGTCAACATGCCTATTATGGAACTTCGACACTGGGGTTTAAAGTAACCTAACACTTCGTTCGCTCGCTTTGCTCGCTCACTCTAGCCCCCGTCATCCCCTTCGGACCCAACCTATCCGTGTCGGGGCCCCCAAATTAGGTGTAGGTATATGTTCCATAATTGTCGGAGTAGCGCTAGCGTAATGTCGGAGTTCCATAGTGTCGAAGTAAAATCTTGTCGTAGAACGATTTGTCGAAAATCAGTTTGGGAGTGTTAGAATACGTTTACAAATAATACAAGTTACAAGAAAAGTTGCTTCCGTTTCTCTTCAATTACATATTATATATGTATATTACCATGTATATTTTTAACTTAGACTAACGCTTTCACACTACTCATTCTGAGGAGAGGTCTGTGGTCAGCAGTGCGACAGTAATGGACCTATTATGCTTTGTATTACATAATAGATGTCTTTTTAATTGTTCTAGCTTTTTTTGAAAAATATTTTTGTTGCTTGAATGTTGTATTTAAAGTTTTTTTTATATGGCTTGAAAATTAATAAATCGACAAAGAAAAAAATATGAATTAGATACTTACATCCTCATACCCATAGCTTCATACTCGTATACCTACCAATTTATTCAATTACCAATAAAGAAAGACGAGAGGGAACATTAAATGTCCTACTTCAGAAAGCACAACTTTGTGTACAATTTAATGAATAATAAATAGACGCTTCACGCTTATGTTCTATAGGTACTTGGATTGAAGCTTGGATTATATTTATCAAAAAGGGGCCATACACAGATACCTCCAATCCAAGGGTCCAAACTTAATCATTTTTCACAATTCTCATCTGCACGGCATTGACGTAGCTAACGTGAATTTTACTTTAATGTATTTTTACCTATTTTCCGACAACCTCTTACTTATTTTTTGTCGTCGTCAATCGTCTTTTGATGCAAGAATTAAATCAAACAAAATCGGTGGGACTAATCACCTACGACATTCGAGTTGCCATTCAAGGGTTTATGGTCTATAACTTTTTACGAACATTTGTCGAACTTTGTATCAGCGTTTGGACGTGACAATTCTCTTGTCACGTCGATGCGTGCTAGGTATCTCCAAGCGGAAATTTTCACCACATTCTTCCAATCCTTACCAATGTCTACAAAAATACCTAGTTGCAGCCGTCGTGCGTCACAAAGTCATCGACGCGGGAACTGGGTCGGCCATGTTTGTCGTTTTGGCGGGAAACGGCGTCAAATTGCCGCCGCCATGGACATACGCCACAATAACACCCTTCATATGGTAAACATTTGTAGCCTGTCATCATTACATCGCGGTACGATTCACTAATTCTGACGGCCGCATCGTTAGATGATATCTATGTCGAATGTATGAAGTAAACAAGCGATTGTTATGTTGTCCAAAGGATTTTATGACAATGTCGTATACGCCTGCTTGTTAGAGGAATATGTCGTATGGGAATATAATTACGTTGTGAAGGTGTCACAGTCACAGACACGAGATATTATATGTAATTCCATAAAATAATTAGAAAGTTTTCCTTTTGTTCACTTGTTTGAATGCTACCTGAAACATATTATTGTGAAGCATGAGTAAACAAAATCAAATAAAATGACACATCATTTGTTATAACTGGTTTAGTGATTTACTAATACATAGAAAGTTCATAACATTCCCGCAGCACTCGGTTTTGGCCTCAATGTTACCTTACGTATTTATGTAGGTAGGTATAACCCACTGAAACACCTGTAATGGATATAAAAATATTTCAAGGCTGATAGAACAAGGTCAAACGTGCTTGTAGACCATCAGACGAACAGCGGTGATCAATCTTGAAGGGGAACTTTTAAAAGCCTTCAAATGTAACTTTTAAAGTGCTACGTCGAACTTTCCACCAAGTGTAATTGTAAGTCGGTGTTAAATTAGATCGTAGGACATGATGTACGTCGCTGTTCTTGTGATTTATAAGTTCAATAGAAGCTCGCTGGAGAACTTATAAAAGATTTTAGCTGTAAAATTTCTTGCGGTACTTTATCCTTAACATAATCGGCTCATTACTGTTCCACTGCTGGGCATTGGCTTCTTCTCAGAATGAGAAGGGTTTAGGTCTTAGTCCATCACGCTGACCTGGTGCGGGTTAGCGGACTACACAAACCATCTAGAACTTTATGGAGCATTTTCAGTTGTGAAGGTATCCTCTCGATGTTTTCCTGCACCGTTAACGCAAGCGATATTTAAATTCAGATCAGCACATGAGCATGGATTTGAAATTTCAGAGGGGTGGATTGGATATAAACTCGGACCATCCTGCATGGAAGGCAATCGTTCAACAGCTAGGCTAACACTGCTTACCGTATCCTTACGAAGTAGTAATAGTCTCAATACCGCTCACACGTTTGTTGCCCCCTTCGCCTATGTACTGGTGGCTTTCAGGGGGCTCAGCTAGTAAGCGGGAGATACACCGTCTGCCAACACATTTCAAATTTAAACTTAAAAGGCAGACGCCGTTTTATTCCGGCAATAGAAGTTATCCAGTCCACCTAACACCCCTTCCCATAGACCAGATCTTTTTCACCATGTTTTACAATAGTCTTGCACCCACCTGGGACGGTCCATGACTGTACTCCAACAGTGCAGCCGTGGATAGTCCCCGGTTGGTGCCCCATCCCATTTTAGATTAAAGTTCTCAAAGGGGCCTCTGTGCGTTGGACCTGTGTCCCCCGTATGCCTTCCAAAGGACCGGACATCTTCCGCACGATGAGCTGTGATTCCCAAGGAGTCTCAATAAGATCATAGAACAGTCATGGTGACTTATGGTCATGCATGCATTCCATATAGGTATGTATCAATGTGACGAGTATTTCACGCGAATAACAAAAGCTAGCAGTCTACAACAATAGCGCTGGGATCCCTCGATACATTACAATACTGGAGTCACGGATTCGCATTCTACTACAAAACATTTTCACGCTTTTTCAAAGCCCCGCGATATCTATATACGCGACAGACAAATCTAAATGTATTTTGTGAAATACGGTTACAACCCCGACTTCTACGAGTAATTCTTTTTTATCAAGCCGGCGTTATGTGAGGTGACTTGAAAAGTGTCGGTGGCTGGGGAGTTTAAATTCATGCCGCGATTCGTCGAGGCGTGATTTAATTCAGACTAAGAACCTATTTTTGCCAAGCGGACGGGCGTAATGCTTCACGGATTGCTTCACCTGACAAATACGGTCACCTTTTCTAGATTGGTATCGCAACCACTGCCGAGTTATTTTTAAACTAAGAATGTAGATTAAGTGCGATTTTATTCTAGCTACGGTCGGTGGACAATTGATTGGCAGTCTTTGGTGAAATTGTCACGAAAATGGGATCGACTTCAGGAAGCAATTTGCGTGGCGGAGCAAAATAATAGCGACTGATTTTGAGTGGAAAATTAACTTCTAATATTCAAAGGAGGCAATGTAAATGTTTTACCAAAGCCTGACAACCAGTTCAATACGTTTGTTTTTCATAGGTTTTCCAGTTACAGGTAGATATTCCGTGATCCCCGGACGGGCGTACTTCACGGATTGCTTCACCTAACAAATACGGTCACCGTTTCTAGATTGGTCTCGCTATTTTTAAATTGAGAATGTAGATTAAGTTCGATTTTATTTTCGTACATAGACAATTGACTGGCAGGCAAGTCTTGAGTGAAAATGTTACGAAAATGGAAGAAAGCTTCAGGAAGTAATTTGCGGGCGGCGAAACAAAGTGACAGCAAGAGATTTTCTTTGAACGATTACTTTTAATGTTCAAAGGAGACAATAAAAATTTATTTTGTTTCATCAACGCCCGATAGGAAAAGTCAAACACGATGCTACTTTTCCTCCTTTCAATGAAAACCATTTATTTAAGTTATACGCCTTTTGGCAAATTGAGGTGAAACACCATCAAGTTAGTTGTTAACATAAACCTGTTTTCTATTTGACTCCATGAAGTTAGTTGTTGACATAAACCTCAAAAGTGTTCAGCTCAGAGTTTTAGCTCCGCAAGAAAAAGTACGAAAAATGAAGGTATTATAACATTTTAAGTTTAAAGATAAAGCTCTCTGGTAGAATTTCGAAGTATAGCTTCTACGGCGCGTACATGAATCAAGTTTTTTAACTTATCGAGTACTGTAATTATAGACACAATAGATAAACAATGGCACTGACGAACCGGTTCGTCGGTCGGGCCGCTAGCGGTTAAACGAACCTGTTAGCATTTGACGTAATCGCTTAAGTAAGGTACTATTACTATAGCTTTTCTAGAGTAAGGTAAGATCGGGATTTTTGTTTTTAACCAGTTTTTGTCTATTAGTGTGCTCAGACCACTTTATCTATGAAATAGCAAGTTGAGTGTTACTTTTAATACACTCGGGAGCAACGAATCCGGGCCACCAACATAAACCCTAATAACTCGGAAAGGATGATAGCTTATTCAAATAAAAGTATTTTTAACCGACTTCAAAAAGGAGGAGGTTCTCAATTCGGTTGTATTTTTTATTTTTTATGTATGTTACCTCATATCTCCGTCATTTATGAACCGATTTGAAAAAATCTTTTTTTGTTCGAAAGGGTATACTTCCCGATTGGTCCCATTTAAATTTTGTTATGATTAGACCATGAACTTCAGAGATATGGAACGGAACTCCTCATCGGATCAAAGCAAAATTCTCAAATTACTAGTATTGCTTTGTTTATATTTGTTGTTGGGAACTGACTACTTGAAAAGAGGAGGGGGTGCGTGTCCCCCCCCTCCCCCCCTTTGGAATGTTTTCATTATATCGGGTAAGGTATCATTTGAAAGGACTTTTTATGCCCGACTACGTCAATGCCAAAAAGAAGGGTTACGAAGGAGGGGGTTAAAATTATGACACTAAAACGTATTAAATAAAAAATAAACTTTAAAAAAAAGTAAAAACCGACTTCAAAGAAATACTAAAAGGAGTAAAATAATTACCATAATATAAAATTAACAGTTTCAGAAGTCGGTGCAACTCTACACTGAAGCAAATAGAAGCCACCGACTTCTGAACCTGTTAATTTTATATTATGGTAATTATTTTACTCCTTTTAGTATTTCTTTGAAGTCGGTTTTTACTTTTTTTTAAAGTTTATTTTTTATAGACTATATAGTACTACTCCAACAAAATTAATAAAACTGTTTAAATAGTTTTGTATGTGTGTAGTATTTATTTATTAAATTAATAAAACTACATAAATAGTTTTGTATGTGTTTATTTATTAAATTAAAAAACTACTTAAATAGTTTTGTATGTGTGTAGTATTTATTTTTATTAAATTCTAAAATCAAATTACTCTTTAACCAACTTTTAAAATTACAGTATTAAAATTAATAAATTTAAATAAATACTTAAATAGTTTTGTATGTGTGTAGTATTTATTTATTAAGCAAGGCACACCAACGACATATTTACAAAGGTAATAACAATAGGTAATCACCAGTCTTCGATTCTGTGTAAATACATCACTTAAAGGCATGCACAACATTCTCATTAAAAGGAGAACAACTATTCGTTAAATTTTTAAATAGTTAAAATATTAGCAAAACATTAATTTGTTACATCACTACATAGTATAAAACAAAGTCGCTTCCCGCTGTCTGTCCTTAATATGCTTAGATCTTTAAAACTACGCAACGGATTTTGATGCGTTTTTTTTTAATAGATAGTGTGATTCAAGAGGAAGGTTTTAAGTTATAAAATGTATACGTGCAAAGCCGGGGAGGGTCGCTAGTAATATATTATAATATATAAGTAATATATTACTTATAATAATATAAGTAATATATTAAAGTAATATATAAGATTAATGACACTGAATTCAATTTTGTGGGAATTGTTGCCTACCGGATGTAAACTTTGTAATGTAACAGACGGCCCTAGGACCTCCTGAGAGCACGTCTGCCACACCAGTTGTAAGGAATGTGACGTTATCAGTGAATCCTACCTATCTATCCCTAGTCGGGCAAATAAGGAAACACCTAACACACAACAATTTTATAATACGATAATAAAGAAACAGTCAGTAAATCCGGGAGTCACACGTAAATGAACTGTAACTATTGGAACACACAATCAAGTTTACAGTTGGTAAAGCGAGCACGGAAAATGAGGTGAAGGGTGGTGAATACGTAGCCCGTCAACCAGACGGAGTGCCTGTAGCGCAGCAGCGCCTCAGTGCCGGAGGCCCAGCAATGGCCCACTCGGCGGGGAGCTGGCAGTTCAGCAAGCAGCAATGCCGGAGGCCCAACAATGGCCTACTCGGCGGGGAGCTGGTAGTTCAGCAAGCAGCATAGAAGAGGCAGAGGCCCGGTAATCGTCCACTCGGCGGAGTCCTAGCAATTCCGCCGTCCGGCAGACCGTCCGCACCCTTTCGTTGTTCCTTTTCGAGTCAGTAGTGACATGATGATGATAAAGGTGTGATCCTACATTACCCCAAAAACCCGGAAAAAAAAAATTTTTTACTTAGAAAAACATTTTTTTCAACCTATAAATTTTGAGGTGAGGAATATTTTACCTTGACACATACATTCATCATTCTGTCAAAACAATCAAGCACTCACACTTACAGAGGGAGGGGATATGGCTCACGACTACTTTGAGATCAATGGCGCATACTCCACAAGGATATATTTGAGATAATGAAGGCTTATTTTTAGGGTGTCATTACCCGCACCACTTAGAAAACCCTAAAGAGATTATAGATAATGAAGGCTTATTTTTAGGGTGTCATTACCCGCACCGCATAGAAGAGAAAAGATAATAGATAAATAATAGATAATGAAGAAACAGTCAGTAAATCCGGGAGTCACACGTAAATGAACTGTAACTATTGGAACACACAATCAAGTTTACAGTTGGTAAAGCGAGCACGGAAAATGAGGTGAAGGGTGGTGAATACGTAGCCCGTCAACCAGACGGAGTGCCTGTAGCGCAGCAGCGCCTCAGTGCCGGAGGCCCAGCAATGGCCCACTCGGCGGGGAGCTGGCAGTTCAGCAAGCAGCAATGCCGGAGGCCCAACAATGGCCTACTCGGCGGGGAGCTGGTAGTTCAGCAAGCAGCATAGAAGAGGCAGAGGCCCGGTAATCGTCCACTCGGCGGAGTCCTAGCAATTCCGCCGTCCGGCAGACCGTCCGCACCCTTTCGTTGTTCCTTTTCGAGTCAGTAGTGACATGATGATGATAAAGGTGTGATCCTACAACTTGATCTCCTTAGGTAGAAAAGATCCTTCAAGCTGAGATTGATGGTCTAAATATAGTATTGATTCTACAAAAAAATAGGCGTGGGACAGAATAACTTCGAAATCGTAAAAAATGTGAGTCGATAACGATAAAAAAACATTTGTTATAAAATAATCCAATATTGGTCCATAAAATTAATTCGCTTCATTACCCAATATTGAGAGGTATTTATCTGATCAAATTGATGACACTCGAGTGGCTATCTGAATTAATGAAGGCGATTGATTATTTTTATCGCATTGATATGCTAATATATTAGAATATGCCCCTTTTATTGAAATTCTTTTTGTTATTGAGTTTCAATGCAATCTATTTTATTACGATCATAGAGATATCAAGACAATCTTTGAAGACTGTTTCTTATTTTTTATTTTTTTTCATCAGTCTTGATATCTCTATGATCGTAATAAAATTTCGTTTATTCATTAGATATTTTAGAGATTATACATACCAGATGATTACATTTGTAAATATTTCTATAAAAAACATTTGAAAATATAAAAATGGTAACCCACCAGCATCGGGAACAAGGTCTGAGCTGCCGGTAGTCAGGGCTCCAGAGAAAGGAATCTCTTCACTTTGCATGCTGTATCAACGAGTATTGCTTTAATATTACTTTAATTCTTATGACCTCCAATGGCTCCATAGAAATTGTAATTTTACCACTGAAGGCACTGTCTGACAGAGGTCATGAGGACATGAAAAGAGTGATGTATGTATTCATGACACGCGGTGTTTGTCCAGCTGCAGTATTGCTTTCAATTTTGCAGGGCCTTGTCGTCCTGCCAGGTTTGCGGATTTTTTTCGAAATAGTTACCGCGGCCCTGGAACGCAAAGGGCATTAGGAGGAACACAGATGGGTTTTAGTCAGTAAGAGTCTGATACGCTCCGCTCAGAGCGGAAGAAGTCATTTGATGATTTCCAACAATGAAAAAAAGTGCCTTGTCGTCCTGTTCCTGTATTGTTAAGACTATGCTACATTCACTTGGTTAAGCAAGCTCGTTCATAAATAGGTGCATGCCATGTTGGTGTCCATCTACCAGATTTAGATAATCTCGGTAGTCACCTTTACGACGCCCACGTACAGAGAGGGCGATCTACGGTTATTTAGGGATCATATGGCATTTTAGTGTACACCTTGCGTTATATTTATAATTATATTACCAATTTATTTTTGTTCTGCCTAGCCTTTTCCCAACTATGTTGCGATCAGCTTCCAGTCTAAGGGCCTTTTTCCTGTCATGCGGGGTCGTGCCCGCGTGCGTGCGTCACCCGCATGCGTGGCGCTCGCAGTTCACCTTTTCGTGCGTGTTTCACGCATCACAATAAATACAGTATGAAAAGGTGAAATTCAGGCGCCACGGGCGCGGGTAACGCACGCATGCGGGCACGGGCCCGCGTCACAGAAAAGAGGCCCTAATAAGATGCGGCTGATACCAGTATTTTTCACAGAGCAACTGCCATCAGACCTCCGCAACCCAGTTAAAACTGGCGAGGCGTAAGCTGAGCTTTGCATTTGTGTGAGTGCACATAGAATCGATTGCCAAAAAGCAGTATAAACCGGTTTAATACAAGCAAAGGACGCGTCTGCTGAATGCATTCTCACACATATGCAAAGCTCAGCTTAGGCCTCGTGGACGGTACCGGGCAATGCCGATATCCTAAAGTTAGACTGGTTGTCAGACTTTCGGGCTTCTCCGTAACGACTGTCATAGGTATTTGTATGAAACCCGGGATCAAGGGTTTAACGTGCTCTCTGAGGCACGAAAGGGTCTTGATTTGTAACGAATGGTCACCCATCCGCGGAATGAACGCGGCAAGCGCAGCTTAACTTTGCAAATTATATGATCCGCGCGGTTGTTATCTAGTCCCTCTTTATTACCAATTTATTTTAAGATAGCCAATAATAGATCATTATTTTTTAAATACACTTCATCGAAACATCTTAAACTAATAAAAGCATCAAGCTAAATATATTCTTGGTATAAAAAGGTCGCCTATTATAATTTTGATGAAAGATATTTTGGTAGGTTTGAACGGATTACATATAGATTATAACAAGGGAGTATGTTAAATATAGCTTGTATCTATAAATATTAATTTATAATTAATAAAGGAAATATTACGTCACAGCTCAGTCGTGCCTTACAAGTTGGAGTCATGGGTGATAAATACTTTACGATTATGGGTTAAAAACAAGTTTTTTTGTGTTATGTTTGGGCTAGTCAGGTTTCTAAGCTACGACCAACTGTTACACTGATTCATTTTGGCAATGGTACAACTGTCTCTTGCAACATGATGATAAGATTAGTCTGTTCAGTCAGTACTGTTGAATGATAATTAAAATTAAAAAAAAAATGTGTCTGATGCATTGCTTCTTCTTTTCTCGTGACAGCACGAGTTATACGAAAATAGCTCATGCTGTGGTGAGTAGCTTAGCTAGTCAGCAAGGTTGGTAGCGGGGCTGACTGCCCAGGGTGCACCAGACGTACTGAAGTGTCATCACTCGAGGGGGCTTTTTTCTTGCACCCCATTGCTGGTAATGTGCCATTATGTGTAGTATCACCTTCATCGTCATTTGCACCTACTGGCCATTTTTTGATATATGATGTTTTTTTATATGACGATGACAGAGGGTCTAATTTTAACTTGGACTTGGCTTTTTGGAGATTGTTTTTACGCCATGGTGATTTTTTGATATAATGGTTTTCTGTTTGTGCTTTATTGGTAAAAATTATAAATTGAAACCTACGAGTACCTGATTAATTTTGTGGAGTGCCACATATGCGACACCCGTTATTTGCGTGAGGCTCCGACCCCCTTATTACAAAAGATGGTCTAAGAAAAACCTAGGTTTTAAAATAGCCCCGTCTCTTTTTGTTATATGACATAAGAAAGTGATGGATATATTTTAAACCTGGGTTTACCTTAGTCTTGGTTTAAACCATCTTTTGTAATAAGGGCCCGAGGGTTTATCTTATGTGAGCTGGACAACCTGAGCCTCCACATTCTATTAAAGAAGCTGCGCCCCGATGGTAACCCCTTCTCCCTTCTTTTCACTTCGTCTCCTGCCCTACCTACACTTACGAGATCGGCGATCGGACTGGTAGTCATCTACGGCATGACTAAATGCTACAGCCGGTCTGTTTGCTGCCGCCGGTTTCTATCAAATGGCTGTGTGGGCCATCGACGAACGCCGTGACTACAAGAAGGAATTCGCTGACCACCCAAGGGACGTAAAGCTGACCTGCCTCTTATTCTATAAGCATTTTAACATTGTCATGTTTTATGTATTAGGTATTGAATGTTCTACACATTCTTTACAACTGGTGTAGTAGATGTGCTCAGGAGATCCTGGGGCCGTCTGTTACATTACATAATTATGGTGTCAATGTATTGTAATCCATTGAAGCCTTGCTACTCTACAAAAATGAAATGGAGCGTCCTAAAATGTTCTTTACAAGGTTAATCGGAAAGGGGGTACTAATCCATGGGCCACTTAAAGTATTACTGATGAAGTGTGCGTCCTGAGTGACTGCGCACCGCGCAAGCGGAATTAACGGCGCATTAAATAAATGTTCGAAACGTTTGAATTTTGATATCGGCATTATTAAAACCAAAGTAAAATAAACGAAGCACTAAACATGCGCATGCGCGTCAACTTTCCAGCGTGCACTAAGGACAGGTATCGACGGTAAAGCCGCTCCGCAATCCGCAATACGCCCGTGCGCCGTCACACACGAAGTGATGACTGTTATAAAGCGAGTGTTAAAAATTTAATATTCAAAAAATTTTATTTTAGGTTTTATTAGTAGGTACTTTATCTCTACTTTGGTTACAAACTCAGAAAATGCAGCTTCTAATCCGTGACCCTAAAATAAGACCTAACATGTAACCACAGCTGATCATAGCTGAGGAGATAGATTTTAGCGTATTTTTTATGAAATCTTTGATCAGCTATTTCTCTTAAACTATTGTGTTTTTGGGAAAATGGTAGAACAAAATTTTATCATTACTGTGGATACTTAAACACCCGTCGGATTAGTACCCCCTTTCCGACTAAGCTTGTATATGAACAACAACCAACACACAACTAGTTCTAAGTAGGGCAAATCCTGTTTTTCATGCGCCGTCGATCCCGAACGCGGCCGCGGAAGAGGCTTACAGCCATCATTATCGAACGAATGCTTGGTGTAATTAACCGGGTTCAAAGAGACCGCGGCTATTTAAACTTCGGTTATTCTGTGGCGTGAGCATTGTGGATATAATTGATGTGGGAAATATTACAGCGGTTTGTTGAATGTGAAAATTATTGTAAGCTGAATTGGAAGTTTAATATTGAAGATTTAGAGAATATGTACGTTGCATCTGACGTTATTGAAACATACTAGGTAATCTAAGTATAGAATATAGCGTATTTTGAGTAGGCAACTAGAACAGCTTAGTATTTTTTTGAATTGCTGAATTATGCTAACTTCCATACGAAGTTTAATTATAAATTGGCCAACTTTACGAGTATAATATTGAGTTGGTTACTAGTAGCACAAGTCATATAAGTAGCTATTTATTTAATTAAGTAGGTAACTAATGCAAATTTTATATTCTTCTTCTTCTTCTCTCGTGTCAGCAAGAGCTATACGCAAAAACAGCTCATGCTGTGGTGAAAAGATTAGCCGGTCAGCAAGGTTGGTAGCGGGGCTGACTGCCTAGGGTGTGCCGGACGTACGTAAGTATCGTAACTGCTGGAGGCTCTTTTCATGCACCCAATTTTATATTAAACATTAACGTGACATCACGCCTGTATTCCCGGAAGGGTTAAGCAGCAGTCTATATTACCTTATTACACCGCTACGTTAAAGATCATATGAGATCGAACTCACGACCTCACGCTCAGCAGTCGCGCTTGCGGCCACTATACTAACAAGGTATTTTTTTTCGATTCAACCAATTTTCGTTGCAAAGAATTAATACAGTCAATTTGAAAATAAACGCATTCTTATAATCTTACCGTGGCCGTCGTACCTAACTAAATACGTTCCTATTAGAATTAACATGTACCGCATTGTTTAACTTTCGAGAGCAGATTGTTTACCTCAATCCATTACTCGCTGCCAGAATGTAATACGTACAAGTTAGTAAGTGCAGATTGCTCCAACTCTGAACTAGTTCATTAATTAGATTGACCTGCACTTCGCCATTATATGTTGTTCACGTACGTTTAACTGTAAAGCGATTTTAAAATGATCAGTAACTACAACAAAATAATTAATAGTTGTGTATGTTTTTAAACTTCCGCGATTTCTACACATTATAAAATACTGATAAGGTTTAATCGCGTGGAATATTTTAAAAGGCACAAATTACATTTTTTTATGCCTACGTTTCGACTGAATTACACCGGCCGTTATGGGTTGAATTAGAAAATGAAACGATATGATGAAATATGAAAGAGATGGCGTACCTATACATATTCACCAGTAGATCAAAATAGGTGTTTTAGTAAATTAATAGGACTCGTTCATTTACTATCAGCAGCGGTATCTTAAATGATGTCCATTTTCCACTTTTACATAGAGTGGCTACTGCCTTAGGGAAAGTTTGAAAATTTTTGTCATAGTCTCATGTATAACCACTATCTTACCTGATGGTAAGTGAAGATGCAGTCGACGATGGCACACGTTTGCCTAGAAGTCTCCTATTCAGTCAAGATTTGAAAACTCTAAGGTTATAGCTATCGGGAAACACAGACTCTGGCAGGGAGTTCCACTCCTTAGCTGTACGCACAAAGAACGTGTTGTCAAAACGAATTACTTTAGAATATATACGAAAATATAAGAAAACTAGGCTTTTGGTTATTAAGTTCTTGCTATCGATAAAAATAACATTTAGTTCGCACAATAGGGCAATGAAGAATCTTAAAAGAAAAGCTTACTTCTGTGCTGCTCTAACAGGCTTGACAATGAAAATGAAACTAACAATGAAAAACCGGCCAAGTGCGAGTTGGATTTGCGCACGAAGGATTCCGTACTATCTATATAAACGGCAAAAAAATCACTTTTGTTGTATGGGAGCCCCCTTAAATATTTATTGTGTTATTTAGTATTTGTTGTGTTGTAGCGGCAACAGAAATACATCATCTTTGAAAATTTCAACTGTCTAACTATCACGGTTCATGAGATACAGCCTGGTGACAGACGGATAGACGGACGGACAGCGGAGTCTTAGTAATAGGGTCCCGTTTTACCCTTTGGGTACGGAACCCTAAAAAGTAACAATAATCCAAGTCCAAGTCAAGATTTTAAAATGGGTAACATTGACCTCATCACTATAGAATAAACGAAGAACGTCTAACTTTAAAGTAGATGCAGTCTTTATAGCCTACCAGACGATAAAAACAATGACAGCGCGAATTAATTCGTGCCAAAGTTTAAGCAAATTAAATGTCCGCTGTTTCACTGTCGCCTCTGAACTATTAATCACTCTGTGGAGAGACAAATGCATATTTTATTACTGTGCATCGAGACCAACATCGAGACCAACACTTGTTTGTTTTTATTTATTCAATTTTCATATTGTTGGTAATTGGTGTGAATGATATTACAATAATCGTTATTAATACGAAATTAAATAACAATAAGTAAGTATTTAGTGGTGGCCCAGAGGTTACAGACCTGCTTGTTAAGCACCGGGTTGCGGGTTCAAACCCTGGCATGTACCAATGTGACTTTTTCAATTTCATTATGTACTTTTTTAGTTAATATATGACGCCACTGACATACGGTGAAGGAAAACATCGTGAGGAAACCTGGACTTCGAGTAATTCATCAACTCGTCCTAATGGTCTGAAATCGCCAACCCGCAGTGAGCAAGCGTGGCGATCAATGCTCGTTCCTTCTCTGTACGAGAAGAGGCCTTTGCCCAGCAGTGGGACAGTTACAGGCTAGTATTTATTTATTTATTTTTTAAGTAAGTATTTAGTTTGATCGTTTTGTTAATGGGTGGATGATACTAGTAGACCTTTACCCAACTATGTTTAGGGTCAGTTTCCTGCCTAAACAGATGCGGCTAAATAACAGTGTTTTACACGGACCGACTGTCATCAGACCTTCGCAACCCAGTTACTGTTTACATACATACATAAATTATAATAACAACACCCAGACCCGAAAAACAAAAACTGTAGGCCCACATTTATATTTTGGTCCGTGTCGTAGCTAAATGAGTACACTTTATCTGTTCTGTGGAGTACACCAATCAAGTTGAACAAGCGGAACAGCTTAGCCTTTACCAAGCGCAAGTTCGGTTGTGTATTGAGTAGGTACTGGGGCCTAATTCTCCTAAAATAAATCTTGATAAATCACAACCAAACCAAGGCCGAACCGTTCATTCAGACAGTTCTCAATTTCAAAAGCTGTCGAATTGTTTGACACAAAAAACAAAATCAATCATTTTGAAAGTTTTCGAAAACAAAAACTGACTGACGGTTGTGGTTCGATTGCGTTTGGCAACAATTTATTTTAGGAGAATTGGGCCCCTGCTCTCATCTTTGAGATGAATCAGCCAAATACCAGCAGGAAACACTTGAGTCAACTGAGAAGCGGTCCAAGAGGCTCATTGGCGACGATGGACCAGTAGAAACAAGATTTCAAAGCCTTGAACATCGTCGCGTAGCTAGCTTATCGGTGTTTATGTTTTATTACGTACATTTTGGAGAGTGTGCGATGCAATTGCACAATTTAATTCCCCAAAGCCCGTTCCATCACCGGACGACCAAACGCATAGCAATGCGCCACAATTTATGGTGGACATTCCATGCATATGCATAAAGCGTTTTGGCAACACGGTAATTGTGCGTACAGCTGAGGAGTGGAACTCCCTGCCAGAGTCTATGTTTCCCGATAGCTAAAACCATGGAGTTTTCAAATCTCGAGTGAATTGGTAACTTCTAAGTAAGCGTGCACCATCGTCGACCGCATCTTCATTTATCATCAGGTGAGATAGTGGTCAAACGTAAATTAATTGAGGAGTGTCAATCAATGTGATCAAAAATGGCTATTTACGTCATAAACTATTTTTGAGAATCAAAATCTTATAAGTCGGATTACATTTTTGTAGTAAATACTTAGGTAGCTTGTTTTGACCAAAATTAAGAATTTTAGATACACTTTTCATACAGAAATAGCCACTTTTGGTGCAGTCTGAGATGAGAAATGGATACGATTTAAAAAACTAAACACTGACAGAAAAAAAGAGAAATAAAAACTGGCCAAGTGCGAGTCGGACTCGCGCACGAAGGGTTCCGTACCATTATTTATAAAAACGGCAAAAATCACTTTTGTTGTATGGGAGCCCCCTTAAATATTTATTTTATTGTGTTTTTTTTTGTATTTATTGTTATAGCGGCAACAGCAATACATCACCTGTGAAAATTTCAACACGGTTCATGAGATACAGCCTGGTGACAGATGGACAGACGGACGGACAGCGGAGTCTTAGTAATAGGATCCCGTTTTACCCTTTGGGTACGGAACGTTAAAAAGAACATTTTGATAGCGACTTTTGATCATAAAAAGCTGTCTTGCATATGCACGCACGCGTAGTCTCTATCCACCCAAGAAATACAAAAAGTTTGTCTAAGATTTTGACCTATTTCTGGGTCCGACACTAATGCTATTAGAGGTGCCGACAAAGTGTCGGCACGTATTGTAAGTATTATTGATTTGAGTAATTACTCGCTGTGGCCTGCGCCGGGAGTGCACGAGAGTGGACGGGAGTGAACCGGGTGTCCGAGCTGAGAACGTCGGCGTCGCGAGTTGATTGATAGCGCGGTAGGGGTCGAATATCAAATTGTAGATACCTTTTATTGTATCTTGAAGGTCATAAAGTATAACATAGCGTCACGCCTATAGTCCTCAAAGGGTTGGGCAGAGGTATACAGCATGTTAACCAACGAAACGTTTCCCGTTAATCAGCAATACTATAACGTCCCTACATACGAAAAAAATATTCCAATAAAGCAAAAAAAATACAAATATTAAAAAAAACATAAAGGCAACGCTTACATGCGCGCTTAATACGCACTATCTACGCTACTATTTTGGTTTCAAACCAAAAAAAACCGTACTGAATTGTTTTTATTTTTTTTGGATATTTTTATTGCTTATTTTTGTATTTTAAGTAAGTAAGTAAGTAAGTAAATCATTTATTTGCGTAAAACATGGTGTACATTGATGTTAATATTATTACAGTAGCTCAACATGTTTCGCTAAGATATAACATAATTTTATTTTAACATATTAAGGGTTTAAAGGAACGCCCTCTGTTATTTTACATACCTACTGTATATTACCCTTATTTCGTCGTTATGTTTAAGTCCCAAGTAATACGGGGCGAGCCTATTGCCATCAACCGGGCACACATCCAGGCAAATCCGGTCTCTGCCGGGGTCGCGGTGCATGCAGCTGCGAATCTCGCGACCCCGGCCAAGGGTCAGGAGAAGGAACACCGTGGGTTTTTAGCCGGTAAGAGTCCGGCATACCCCTTCGTGTTCCCCGGGCGAAGGGCATCCATGAGGATCCAAACAAGAAAAAAAAATGGCAAATCCGGTCTGCTACTGGGAAACACACGGAAAAACCCAATAACACTTTGCCCGACCTGGGGTCAAACCCAGGACTTCACGCTCAGCAGTCCAACGACTAGACCAACGACGCAGTTCATACAGTATATGGAAAGTGATAACAGTTTTTATTTTAGTTCCGAGTATAGTGAAACTGTAACTCTTTTTATGTGCTTATAGTAAAGATAGTACATACAGTTAAACGCTGTTTTCAGAAGTCATGATAATCTATCATAGGAAGTCATCGTAATACCGAACATCGTGAATTTGTAATAATAATATGTAACAGCACATAAAAGTATTTTTTTATAACTTTATCTAATTCTACAATGTCTCAACAACTTTCACGTGAATCGCTGCGAGATCTATATCTAGCAACAAGTAAAAAGAGTATTGATACCTTATTTTTGGAATTAAATTCAAGCAGATTTATAATAAATCAGTTAATTATATCGAGTTACTAGAATACAATGAATTGCATGAAAAATGCTCGTAGACCGAGCGCTACGTAGCTACGCCGCTACGACTGCTCCGCCAAGTCTACGACGCTCGTTAATATTGCCTTTTTAACTTTTTTTTACATCAATGGCATACTTAAATATCTCATTTGCATCACAAATACTTACTCGAGGCCCAAACATTTGCATTTTAACTTAGTCAGAAATTAATTTTCAGTAGCGCTTTGAAAAGTAAAACGGAATTTCTCCTGACCGCGGTGGGCTTATTTTCCTGTCACTGAAATGTATCTTTATTAATTTTCATTCCGTGTCCGATGATGAATTTTAAAATTTGTTTATCATAAAATCTATTAATCTCAGTCGAAGTTTCAGTATAAAAATGTAAATTTAATTCCCCGCTGCAAATTATGTTGTTATTCAAATTATACCGATTAGTTGTACTTTATTACGTTTCTTTACGGCACGGTATGTTGTGTAAATTAATTGTACCTTTAGGAATAAGTATTTAATGTATCACGAAAGGCGTAAAGTCTAAATCGAATTGACACTTATGAGCCAACTTAAATAGTTCCACTAAACACTTTAACTGTTCGTACTACGAACGAATATACGAACGAATGTTTTGTGACCTCGTTTAGAATATCCCCACCTTTTAATGTTATACCTACTTAACATAGATATAAAATATGGAAGTTATGTGGAAAGCTCTGAGGGTCTAATAATGTCTCACGTTTTAAATCATATTTCGTTTCATATTCGTAATCATAAAGCCTGATTTAGACAGGGTAAGTAAGTAAGTAACTGACTCCAAACTCGAGACAAGTCTGTGCTGATCCGATATTTACCTAATGTAAATTGATCGCGACAGCGCTGTACTGACTCCAAATCAATTTACACTTGGTAAATATCGGGTCAGCGTTGACTGGTCTCGAGTTAGGAGTCAATTACTTACCCTTTTTTGTATTATAACTTTCGTGAGACAAATTCATATTTATGATTATTTACGGTTTACTCACGTGCATTTTTTCGGGATTGCCCGACTAGTTTCGGACCCAAACGGAGCCCTTAATCATGAGCTGAACACGCGGCGAGATCGTGAGACGAACCTCCGTCCATCCGTCAGTCCATTCGTCTCGCGACCTCGCCGCGTGTTCAGCTCATGATTAAGGGCTCCGTTTGGGTCCAAAACTAGTCGGGCAATCCCGAAAAAATGCATGTGAGTAAACCGTAAATAATCAGTTACTTACCCTGTGTTAATCAGGCTTAACAGCAAGTGGGCTGCACGTCCACACGACAGTTGTCACGCTGTTGCAGTGACTGTATCTTAACTGCCTTTAAGCTGCATTTGGCAATTGCATCGTTTGAAGTTGCGATTGTAGCAATTCACTTGCAGTTACGATTACGATTGAGAACTTATTTTTAAGTTGCTATAAGATATCTCTTGAGATGATGATCTAATAAATGAATAAAAAACGATTTGAGAGAGGTTTAGTATGTACTAAGCAATATCGGACTTTTTGTCGGTAAAATATTTGAGGACATGAGTATCGTGCAGAGTAATACGTAATTCAAAGATTTACGGTGCAAGTTTTTGTTAAAATGTCATGGTTTTAAAATATTACGCCACTTCGTTCGGAGTCAAAACCCCTCTTATCCCGCGAACACTTCGTGGTATGTTTGCTTCGTGCACGTGCGCAAATGGGGGCACGAATTTATATAGAACTACTTCTAAAGTTTTTTGTAGAAAGAATAGTGAATTAAATGACCTTTCCCATTATTCCCTCAAGTTATTAGGGACGAGCTTCTGTCCATTCATCGGGCACAACTCTATACTTAGGGCTGCAACTGCGAGTTTTCTAATAAAAAAAACCCAACACCAAAGCAACCAGAAAATTGGTTAAGCAACACGTGCCGCCACCAACGACGCTTTTTTTGCAACGCAAAATCAGTTTTAAAATGCAATTAAAAATTAAAGTTAAATGAGGTTACACGTCTATAACGTATAAATGTATTTACGAAGCAATTTCCGAAGCATACGCGATGCTCCTCCAATGAAATTTATTACATAAACTTTCACGTGGCTTTACCGAAATCGTAATTTAAAATTACGGTTCGTGTAAAATGAAGTTTATATTCGGCCTGCTATCTCTCATGAAATTCGGGAGCGAATAACTTTATATATAAGTGATACTGAAATCCTCATATTGTGTGAAATGTAGAACAACTTCAGATTACAAATCTCAGTAATTTGTATTTACTTATATAAATTAAGAAACAAAATATTGTCCACTCCAAAAACCACCATTTTTCCAGGGAAAACCAGCATTCTAATTGCGCAACACACTCGTAATCGGGGCTTTAATTTTGACAGGTCAATCATTTCCATAGCAACGTATGTATAAACAATCGGACATCTCCACAACTATTACCACGCAATGAATATTGTTGTTATGTCAAAATCAAAGCCATAGCGATTACGAGTGTGTTGCGCAATTAAAATGCAGATTATTTATACAATTTCGAGCTACAAGTTTATTGTGTTTTTTTTAATAATGTACTTACATGATCAATAGCTATATAGCGATGGATATGGAACAGTATACTGAGTAACTTCTATGTCTTTGTTTAGTTGCATGATCGATTAAAGTTCCACAATTTAGCACCAACTTTCAATTTTATCTTTCCATTATCTTAGAAACTATAGATGCCTGTTATATAATTAAGGGGCAGCTGGCCGTATTGCCTGCCAAGAGCTCTTAAGAGCGTGGCATTTGACAAGAACACGGCGGGAGTCTTAAGTAATAATCTCAGAGTATCTCGGCTTCCGAGCGATAAAATAGCCCTTCTCACTAAGGGTCAGTGGAGTCACTGTAATAAGAACTTATTAAAAATCTTGCGAGGTCTAAAATTACTTTTTTAATACCAGCCTGTATGTAATTGTTTCACTGCAGGACAAATGCTTGTTTTAATACTTAGTGGCAACGGACATTTTGTGTCAAATTATCTCGTGCCGAGACGTGATAATGTATGGCTTATCTAGTCTGGCCAAGAGATGATGCATGGACAAATTATTTCGCGTTGCTCGTGTTAGCCTTTTTTTTTTTTTTTTTTTTTTTTTTTTATCGTGTGAAAATCCTCATGGATACCCTTTGCCCGGGGATGGCGAAGGGTTATGCCGGACTCTTACCGGCTAAAAACCCACGGTGTTCCTTCTCCTGACCCTTGGCCGGGGTCACGGGATTCGCAGCTGCATGTGCCGCAACCCCGGCAGGCCTCGGTCCGCCAGGGGCTGGCGGACCTCTCCTTCTGTGGGGCCTTGCCCCACGTCCTCCTGACAGGCGCGCACGGAACAATGCGCGCCGCCTTCTCGGGCCTGTTACTGGTCGGGCGACGGGTCCCCTAACCCGTCGCCCGCAGGCCACTGCTCGTGTTAGCCTGGGGTGCATGAAAAGAGCCTCCACGAGTGACGATACTTCAGTAGGTACGACCGGCGTACTCTAGGCAGTCAGCCCCGCTACCAACCTTGCTGACTGGCTAATCTTTTCAACACGGCATGAGATATTCTTGTATAGCTCGTACCGACACGTTAGGAGAAGAAGAAGCCTGGCAGGTTTCCTCATTATATTTTCCTTCACAGTAAGTCAATAGTGTTTTATATTAACTTAAAGAAAATACATATAAAATGGCTTTGTATTTTGTTTTCATTTCTTTTTTGTATAGGAACATGGCCAGGTTCTGAATCCACCAGCTGGTGCGACACGATTCTCGGGGTGCATTAAAAGAGCTATATAATAATAATATACTATTAATATATATTATTATATTTATTATAATTACTATTAATATATATAATATACTAGCGCACCATTGGCTGTCAGCCCTGCTACCAGACTCGCTGGCTGGCTCATCTTTCTACCACAGCCTGACCTATTCTCATATTACTTCTGTAGTAACGAGAGTAGAAAGTGCTTATGAAACGGGTCCGTATACTTTTGGGCCACCACGGCAGAATAAATGTTAATGTGGCGAGTACTTATTAATCGCATCAGAAAACATTTTGATATCCAAGGATAACATCAACAAGTCATGCCAACATAACACATATTCATATCTAAAAACCAAACCTAGTAATTATTTAAAAGCAAATTGCTCATCCGAAAAATATAGAGCCACCAGACAACACAAAAGTTCCTTTAGTATTTTTTACAAATAAACTTTAACCTTCTACAAATGTGTGATTTATTCTTATAAAAAAATTTTAAAATTTGCAGGCGTCCCGGTCTGAGGGTAAAAATTAATGGTCACATTAGTTATGCATGACTCATGATATTAAGACGGAGATTTCTGTTCTATGAAATAAATCTGATTTAAACTATCAGGTGAGGCAAAGGAAAATAAGCACTTATAATTCAAAGCTATGTTATTAAAATAAATTACATATAAGTACCTACTTGTGGCTGTAGAGTGTAGAATCTACACACCTACACTGAACATAAATCAGTAGTGAGTAAAACGAAAAAAATATTTCTACCATCTCTAACTCATTTCGATACCAACACTCTATGTAAGAGGCGATCTTAACTTGCCTCATTAACAAGCATAGCCTACATCACATAAACGTAAAGCCTAAACAACTATGAACTACGAGGAACGACAAACAAGTATCGCTATAAAGATTTCAATTTCAGGTGCGAAGAGGGAGTATTAGGTAATATGCATAAAAGTGGAGCATGTTGGCGTTATAAACCTAGTTTTGTGGGCCCCAATAGTGTCGTTGTGGCCAGGTTTTACGGCCGACCCTACCCTTAGCTTTTAATTACCGGTTTGGTCAATGAGCAGTGTGTTTACCTTGGCGTAGACCGCGGCGAGGATTGAGAACGCAAACAAAGTAAATTGCATGTGCTTATGGTAATATAGACGTCTGATTATTCGTGTAGATATACGACCGTTTAAAACCATTTTGACTGAAACTTTTTCCCGAATAAAAAATGTTACACCATAATAAATAAATAAATTAGCCTGTGATTGCCCCACTGTAGAGCACAGGCCGGCAGTCCCATTTCAAAACCTAGTAAGGGCTTAAAACGAAATTTTGCAGGAGAGCGCATAAACATTAAATCGGTCAGCCTTTGAAAAGTATTTATGTTAGGTAAAACCATGTGGGTTAAAGTGACTTACTAGGTTATAAAATTATCACAGGCTGTGATTGGCACTTTCTAGGTATCGATGCTTAAGTATATCTGCTTATTATTTGAGTTTTCAACGCTGGTGTTAATTTTATAAAAAGTGTCCCTTACTGGGTTTTGAAATGAAACAGCCGAAGCCTCTTCTCATACAGAGAAGGAACGAGCATTGATCATTATGCTTGCTCAAGGCGCTTGGCGATTTCAGACCATTAATTAAGTCCAGGTTTCCCCACGATGTTTTCTTTCAACGTATGTCAGTGGCGTCTTAGATTTACTAAAGAAGTACATGAGGCTTTGAAAAAGTCACACTGGTACATGCCTGGGTTTGAGCCAGCAACCCGGTGTTTAACAAGCGAGTCAGTAAATCCCGGGCCACCACATTATACCATACAAAGTAGAACGTTTAAAGCATATTATTATCTCTATACAAGGTGTAACATAAATAACGCACAACCTCTTAAGGGGTCACTGTAGTCATCATTATGAACAACTTTTACTATGGGACCAAATCTGAAATCGCGAAAAAAAAAACAGCTGTTCCCTACATTTTGACGAGTTATTTGAACATAAATGTAGGGTATTATAACTTTCGTGAGACACATTCATATTTATGATTATTTACGGTTTACTCACGTGCATTTTTCGGGATTGCCCGACTAGTTTGTTAGAACTCTTCGTTCGTCTCGCGACCTCGCCGCGTGTTCAGCTCATGATTAAGGGCTCCGTTTGGGTCCGAAACTAGTCGGGCAATCCCGAAAAATGCACGTGAGTAAACCGTAAATAATCATAAATATAAATGTAGGGAACAGCTGTTTTTTTTCGCGATTTCCTGTTTGTTCCCATAGTAAAATTTGTTCATAATGATGAGTACAGTGACTCTTTAAGAGGTTGTGCGTTATTGATGTTGCACCTTGTATATCCAGTTTTATCCGAGCTACTGAAAAGCCTATTGTTTGCCTTTTTAATTTTTTCCCTTTGTCCTCAACTCTTAGAACCTCAAGACTTTTAATTGAATATTGGAAGATTGACATAATTTTGAAAGACAAATATTTTTCTTAGTAGTTAAGTAGTTGAGTATCGTTTCAAAAGATCTTGAAAAAGGCGTATCTTGACTCAAGAAGTAGTCAAGGACAGATTAAACTTGTAGGGGCGACGAGCCAGATCTCGTCGCCAGACAAGACAAATACTTTCAAGAAGAACTATCTCCCGTTTATTGGATGAAGCACGGATAAAACACTTAACCGTTAATTAAATAGAAACAAGCGAAATGTAGCCTATGTACGGGTACGGGACGGGTACATGTCCGCCTCGATTTAGGTACAGTACTACGATATAAGTTATGCGTCTCGGCAATCTTCGTTTTTCCGAATTTTTACGAATTATGCGACTTGGACAATCTTCTTGTAGTACGAGTAGTACCGTACTAATACTCGGCAGTAATGAATCCGGGTCACCAACTTAAACTTTAATATCTAGGAAACTAAGAATACTAGCTTATTCAAATAAAAAGTGTTTCATAGACTATTTAATACTGCTTTATAATTTTACTAGCTTTTGCCCGCGACTTCGCTCGCGTTAGTTAAACTCAAACAACTCGTAACACACTACTTAAGTTTCTATAGGTAATAATATAATTCAATCGTGATTCGAAAGACACGTGGCGCCATCTATGAACGTTATTGTTGTTTTCCTCGGGAACAGTATATTTTTTCGGAATGAAAGGTACCCTATGTCCGTTTCTGTACACCTGACAACGTATATGCAAAATTTCAGGATGATCGGTTCAGTGGTAGGCGTCAAAAGGTAACAAGCAAACAAACTTAATTTCGCATTTATAATATTAGTTAGGATTTAAGTAATACTACTTAATAATTTTATTTGAGAAGTATTAAATAGTCTATGAAATACTTTTTATTTGAATAAGCTATCTGTTGAGGATTTTCGTCAGGCTGCGTGAATTAGCTCCTTCCTTTGGTGGATGTGGGTTGTGTGCGTTTTAGACAAAATGAATTCTTTATTTTCAACTGGGCTTAAACTTGTATTTGGTAAAAAGACAATAGAAAACAATTTAAATATAACAGATCAGTACACTAGATAATTCGGTCGTCGCTCAATATGATGTCGTATGTCGGTGTCCAAATATGATTTTTGATGATTCGGCGCAAAGTCCGAACTCCCACCGCTACGACTATTGTTTGCCGCGGTGGTCGCTAGAGGGCGCTAGTCGTCAACACTATCATTCATATTTATGATTATTTACGGTTTACTCACGTGCATTTTTCGGGATTGCCCGACTAGTTTCGGACCCAAACGGAGCCCTTAATCATGAGGTTCGTCTCGCGACCTCGCCGCGTGTTCAGCTCATGATTAAGAGGGCTATCGCATTTTGTCTCCTGTCTCGCTCGCACAGGACCATATTTTTAAGAATGTTAAATTAAAAGATGCATTTTTTAATAATGTATTCAATGGGCTCCCTTTAAAATAATATTAATTTGATAGGTAATTATTAAAAACACATTACTATCGTGTTCCCTAATAAACTCAGCTCAATAATTATTATGATCCGTTTTTGAGATAAGTTTAATAAATGTCACAGTAAAAATGTTTTTAATAATTATACCTATTAAATTAATATTATTTTAAAGGGAGCCCATTGAATACATTATTAAAAAATGCATCTTTTAATTTAACATTCTTAAAAAATGTGGTCCTGTGCGAGCGAGAGAGGTGAGAAAATGCGATAGCCCTCTTAAGGGCTCCGTTTGGGTCCGAAACTAGTCGGGCAATCCCGAAAAATGCACGTGAGTAAACCGTAAATAATCATAAATATGAATGTGTCTCACGAAAGTTATAATACAAAAATAAGCTATCATTCTTAGTTTCCGAGATATTTATGTTGGTGACCCGGATTCATTGCTCCCGAGTGTTTATTTCCTAATACGGGTAAGCTTTTATATCAATACGACGCGACGTGAATTCATTGCTGAATGTGGCCCTTCTAATGAGCGCTATAATAAACGGCACATATTGCAAATTGCAGCGGTCACGACGTGAATTACGAGCAATTTTTAAAATATACAACTTCACTACAGCAGTGCAATTCTGTAAGAATCTCACCTCGTGGATAACAAAACTACGCGTTATTGGTTATACTGTCCATTATCTGTGTGTTATTTGTTTCTATTATCCATATTGTGACATTATGGATATCGAGCTAACCGTCGATATTGAGGTGGGTTTCTTACAGAATAGGTAGGCAGAATTTATTCGTTTCCATTACCTCCTCACTAGTAGGCCTAGCACGAATATTTTGACGTATAGTAACAATACAATACAATACTCTTAATGGTACACAAAACAAACAAGAAACATTACTATAAAATAGATATGTACAAGGGGCGGTCTTGTCGCATTAGGCGATTTCTTCCAGACGACCTTTATATGGATGGAAAATTCACTCGCAGTAACGATAATGTGGGTGAATTTTGAATAAAAAATACAACTATCGTATAGCATTTTGGTTTAAAATGCGATGAGCACAATTTATATCATGGATAGTATTATATGAATAGTTTTCTTTTTAATTAAATGCTATGTGCGAAACGAGCATTTTTAATACAAAATTAACGTTAGGTTTACGTCACTAATGTTACAAAAATCGTGCTAAGCCATCCAACCATACAAGGGAGGGGAAGGCAACTGTCCTCTAGACTTCCTTGGCATGAAGGTTTATCCTTATAAACTAATACTTAGTCAGAAAGTCTTATCTCGCTCGCCCTACCTAGAAGGCTAGATACACCCATGATGATCTCAGTACATGTCTCTCAGTTACGATACACTTGACAATTTTGAAAAACATCAGTGTTGTGGTCATTGTATGTCCAACCCTTTTTTTTCGTGGGAAAATCCTCATGGATGCCCTTCGCCCGCGGTAGGCGAAGGGGTATGCCGGACTCTTACCGGCTAAAAACCCACGGTGTTCCTTCGCTTGACCCGTAGCCGGGGTCGCGGGATTCGCAGCTGCATGCACCGCGACCCCGGCAGGCCTCGGTCCGCCAGCCCCTGGCGGACCTCTCCTTCAGTGGGGCCTTGCCCCACGTCTTCCTGAGAGGCGCACACGGAACACTGCGCGCCGCCTTCTCGGCCCTGTTACTGGTCGGGCGACGGGTCCACTAACCCGCTGCCCGCAGGCCACACACTAGGGTGGCCGGAGATCGTCGCGCGCCCTCCGGCGCCTGGTGCGTCTGGTGCGGGAAGGGAGAGTGGCAGCTACCTATCTCCATCTCCGCTCCCTCTTTGGTCGCCATCACCTCCTCGCAGAAGGAGGTGACGGCTTCCCACGTACTCTCACTCGCGACCATGGATATTAAATTGTATCCGTCATTTTTTTTCATTCTTTTATTTTGTCGTATTTGACCCCCGTCGCACCTGATGGTAAGCGCAGACAGGATCTAAGATGTAACTTACGAATCCAGGTAATAGAGATGTAGAGAGATTTCCCTATTCTCCTCTGAATCTTACGTACACACGACAGAACACAGAGAACTGCCTAGCGTTGGACTTTAATGTGAGGACGGTAGCTAGTTGTATAGATCCTACCTCCAAGCGTACTGGGTTTTGTTAAATCTTATAACAGCGTCTATTCCCAACGTGCGGCGAGAAAATTTTACATTCTAGCCTCCACACAGGATATTCAGTATTGAGGTGCTCTTGGAATTCTGTTCATCCCACATCGCTATATGAACGTGAATACAAAATTGCAAATAGAATATCTAGCTTTAATTCCGCTGAACAAGATCGCTAGTTTGGATGCAATATGCAGCACCACCCTCCCAGCCCACAAGTTTATGCACATGCAGAAAGAGTGAAAAAATAATGCAACATGCAACCAAACCAATACACGACACGAGTTTCGCCCCTGCACGGGGCATCCTCAGGATAAGTTGACTCCTCGACCGCTAGGACGCGAATCATTCGCGTCCTTGCATGTGCATATAGTTGTGGGCGGGAGGGTGGTGCTGCATACTGCATCCAAACTAGCGATCTTGTTCAGCGGAATTAAAGCTAGATATTCTATTTGCATTTTTGTATATCATAGATTTCCGCAAAGTAACGCCTGATTCCATCATAAATGAACGTGAATATAAAATTGCTCTAGAACCGTAGCCATAGTTAAATAGTTTGTACGTTTCAATTCAGCGACAGCGGGGATCTTGTTTTGTTCACATTGGGGAGCGGGGATGCATCTCATTGCCGATCTCTTTGTCAAGATGACCTAATTTGCACAGCCACGAAGTAGGACACCATTGCTAGCAATAAATATTTGTTTTCCCATACAGAGTAGATTGTATCGTACTTTAATTTTATTAAATCGTCATCATCATGCCAGCAGGACAATTGCGTAACGTAACTAACATCAATCATGACAGTTGATGTGTCAAAAATAATATTCGTTGCGTGCTATAGTTGTAGAGAAGTCGGATTGTTAATACAAACGTTGCTATGGAAATTGTTGACCTGTCAAAATCATAGCCACAGCGATTACGAGTGTGTTGTTAGAATGCTGGCCATCAACGTCGATGATGACAATGATCGGTACAAGGTACGGTTCGATATGGCCAAAATCAACTAGTTTATACCAACAATGTTAGTTGGAAAGTACTATTTCGAAATGGTATTGAAGTAAGCACCCATATTATGAATTACTTTTGTTCTACAGCTCTCCTCAATTACTGTTTTAGAGAAATTGTTCAAAGTTTTCATAAAAATTACGACGTGCTGAAATTTTAGGTCAATTGGGGTCACGAATTAGGCGCTCCATTATTTCATTCGTAACAAAATTAGGGTTGTAAGTTTTTTAAAATGAAATAACAAAATTTATACAACGTTATTTTTAGTATTTAAACAAAAACCGAGACACCCCAACAAGATTTTCATCAGAACTGCCTGAATATGTGTTTTTTTTAAATAAATCTCCAAGTTACACCGTATTATGTCGCGTTAAGTTCTCTAGTAAAGTGTGAAATACCTGAGATATGCTATGCAGCGGTTGCTTAATACATGAAAACTGACCCAGCGGACCATCTCAAGCCTCAAGGTGTCTATTCCCGTCAACTGTTATGGGTAGAAACCTACAGAAACAAAATTGATTATGAAAAAAAAAAGTGTTGTAAAAAATATGTCAATCGTCTCCTAGTGATTCTGAACAAACTAGTTTCAGGTTTAGTATATTATACTAAAACTAAGCTTGTAGATATACGAATTAACGTTTTTAACACTTACTTACTGTAAAACTGTCGTTACTGATACATTATTATATTCTTTCTTGGCTTAGCTTCCCCGTTCCTACTGTCCTGTAGATTGGTGAGCACAATATGTTGTTATTACCAAAACGGGAGTCGCTATTGCTTTACATATTTACTACACCCATGGTTTTGATTCATTCAGTCCACGTAAAGGTTGGCTCATTATTTATCTGGCAGGAAGTCCACGGTTTCATTTTATAAAAATACTTTTTTTATAAAAACGTTAAGGAAGGAACCGGAGAAGGCCGTTGCTCAGCAGAACGTTGCGGTTTATGAGGTACTTCCTCTAATACTTTAATGGAATGCTGGAATTAAACGTCTGCAACATCTTGATACTTGATAGCGAAATAGAGTGCAAAATAAATGTAACGAACAAGAAAGAAAATTCTTAAAGATTGCAGTTTGAAGAACGATTCGTGTACCTACTTAAAATTTCCTAGTGATATATACAGGGTGTTAACGAAATCGTGTAATTCCTTCAAACCGCGTGATCTACTGGTGACACAGATTAACCCTAAATGGGAATTTTCAAAAATAAATAAAAAAAAAACAAACAAATTTTTGGTTTTCAATTTCTGAGTGTTTTTAGAGCCTTGAGTTATCTGACTGCAAAGAGCGATATCGCGTTAGTCATTCCTGCCAGCCGTGTCATCATGGCATCGAAATGTTCACGCAAATAAAATTATTTATTTGCAAAAAAAAATCTTATTTTTTACTGAATCCTTATTAGGTGGTTTAGATATGATCGGTAACAAAGATGCATGAAAAAAAAAAGAATTTTATTTTTTTATTTTTAATAAATCTAAATCCCGTGTGGGGCCAGTCTACACCAGTAGATCATGTGGTTTTAAGGAATTACACGAATTCGTTAACACCCTGTATACAAGGTTAGTCAGAAAGGGGGTACCCGTATTAGGAACCACTTAAAGTATTGCTGATGATTGTATTAAAGAATGGATAAAAATTTAAAAAATCGAAAGAAAATATTTCCGTCTAGAATTATTTTCATTTTCTTTTTTTCAAAAACTCTTAATCACTGCTTTAGTTTAAAATTCAGAAAATACAGCTTCTAATTCGTGACCCCAAATATGACCTAAATTGTAAATACAACTGATCATAGCTGAGCATAGATGGGTTTTACCGTATTTTTTATGAAATCTTTGAACAGCTATTTCTGTTTAACTATTACTTTTAATGAGTACTTTAACACTCTTTCGAATTAGTACCCCTTTCCGTCTAACTTTGTATAGGTATTATAATTAGACGATATAATTTAAGTACTTAGTAATTACTCTTATTATAGGAAAATCTATGAAATATCTTAACGATAACGTAAACTCAGCAAGTTTCTTTTTCAATATCGAAATCATTAAAAACACCAAAGTTTTTGAGTGACGTGAATAATCTAATAAGCTGTTGTTTTGACTTACAAACGCCCTAATGGCTGGATAAACATATTTTTTCGTAAAAAACCACAACGTAAACACGTAACCTATGAACAGATTTATAATATTAATGGGCTCTTACCGACGGTGACGCATAACATTATGTTTGTTTATAATTTTAAAATAAACAAATACCAGGTGTAAGGGACGGTGTACCGAAAACTGAAACAATGAATTCAGCCTATTATCATATACTAGCTTTTGCCCGCAGCTCCGCTTGCGTGAAATTTTGAGCCCTCGTTAAGCCCTTTGTTAGGTGTAGTTATAAAATAAAAAAAAAACTTTCAAACCTATTTTACCTCTTACGGGTAGAATTCCCAAAAACCCTCAAACACGTGTATGTTTATTTCTCACCAAAAGCCTACATTTTTAAATCCATGCTTCTATCTTGAAAACTACCAAATTTCACATACAAACTTTCAACACTTATTTCACCCCCTTAAGGGTTCAATTTCCAAAAACGCTGAAACACCTCTACATTTATTTCTAACCAGAAACCTTAATATTTAATTTCATGCTTCTTACTCCTAAAACGACGGACTTACATACAAACTTAAATACCTTATTTCACCACCTTAGGGGTTGAATTTCGAAAAATCCTTTCTTAGTGGATGCCTACGTTACAAAATGAACCTACTGTCAAAATTTCAAGTTTCTATTCCCAGCGGTTTAGGCTGTGCGTTGATAGATCAGTCAGTCAGTCAGCCAGCTTGTCCTTTTATATACAACGTTATTTTTACTTTATGCGAAAACCGAGACACCCCAACAAGATTTTCATCAGAACTGGCTGAATATGTGTTTTTTTTAGTAAATCTCCAAGTTAAACCTTAGTTTATGTCGCGTTAAGTTCGCTAAAAAAGTGTGAAATGCCTGAGTTGTGCTATGCAGGGGTTGTCTAATACACGAAAACTGACCGAGCGGACCATTTCAAGCCTCAAGGTGTCTATTCCCGTCAACTGTTATGGGTAGAAACCTACTGAAACAAAACTGAAATTTATGAAAAAAAAAAAACAAAAAAAAAATGTGGTGTAAAAAATATGTCAATCGATTCTCCTAGTGATTCTGAACAAACTAGTTTCAGGTTTAGTATATACTAAAACTAACCTTGTATATAGATTATTCTGAATTGAAAATAAGTGGAAATTTTGCTCGGAATTTTCCGATTTTTCCTTTCACAAATTTTACATTTATCTGCTGTAAAATAAGCAATCCTATTAGGACACACAGCACATTGCAAAAATAAAATGTATTTTTTTATAAATCGGAAAATTCGAAAGATTTCGTTGATATTTTCCACGGATTTTCAATTCAAAATAAAGAACTACATTCACTGTGTCAATTTTTGGTAACCTGTCCTTTACACCCAGTTTATTTACCTGTCAAAACACTTATTGAAATACAATAAAACATAGACAAATTAGCAATTTCCAGTAAATTCGGAAAATTCCGAGAAAAGAAAACACTTATTTTCGATTCAGAATAATGGGCTGAATTCACTGTTTCAGTTTTCGGTACACCGTCTCTTACACCCATTATAATTTATAAATTTAAAACCCGTAATAACAGTTTATAGGTATGCGCTTATCATTCGTTCTTCCTGATTGGGAGAACAGAAATCATAATAGTATAAGCCGACATTGCAACATCAGTGAGGGCGCGTTTTAAATACAGGGTTATAAAAAAATAACTCTTAAAAATTTTGTGGAGTGAATCGGTATCGGAAATTGAACAATTTTCGTCGAACTTTTCGAATTTCGCGTATTTTTTATTAGTTTTCATCAATAAAATAAAAAAAATTTTGATTGGTTTGGAACCCTATATTTGGTAGACTAGGTAATCCAATACTAATGGTAGTATGTGAAGTACTGAAAACCTGCCGTACAGAACCTTAAATGGAGTAAATATTGAACCTTCTGCGTCTGCGTTGAAAGCAATAGTAATGATCAATAATAATTTTCAAAAATCTTTATAAAAAAAAACCACTTCAATTGAAGCTCTGTATGTCAGAAATATATTATATTCCTAATCAAATGCTAATGCTTTGAGCTAGTAGAAAGTTTCTACACATGTTGGTTACAAACTGTAAGTGTAGAGTAAAGAACTGGAATATAAATAATTACTCTATGGACTATTTACACTTTACTACTATGGTAAATAAGATGTTCGTATGGTATGTGTATACCAGTGCGCTTTCATGTTCATCTTGCGCTTTCATCTGACGCTTGCCTGAAGCGCATAGCGCATGCAATAGCGCATGCCCTAATACTAGTTCGACAAAAGCGCACGCCCGTAGCGCACGCTAATCCGTTTATGGCAATCAATATTGCATGCGCTTGACGCAAGAGGAATTGAAAGTTGAAAGCGCAAGATGAGAATGAAAGCGCACTGGTGTAGACAACATACCAATATTGGGCTAGTACAGATATTTTCAGAAGTCTACCGTACGGACTAGACTACTTACGCTACCAATGTAAACACACCCGGAAAGCCACTTTTCGGCCGCGGCCAGATACTCGTATGATTCACAGCTTTATTCCTTTTTTTTTGTTTTTACGGAGATTACCAACCAGCAATGTGGGTTGCGCGTTAGTAGTATTTTTGTTAACTCTTTTATAGACTTTACAGCCAGCAATAGTACAAGCACTGCACTTTTGCAGAAAAATTAATGCCAAGCTCAAAAGTAGTTTACTGTTTCGGTTTTAATGTGGCCTACGACAATTTTGACGATTTATAGTTTTAGTCGCTTACAAACTACGCGTCATATTTGACTATAGCCGTAGTACCTACCAAAGATTTGCCAGATTGAAGCACACAATAGAGCATATTACATAAATATAAACTCACGCCTGTATTTCCCGAAGGGTTGGCAGAGGTCTATAGTCAACATTTCGCCGTTACGTTTACGTCCCATGTAATAGGGGGCGAGCCCATTGCCATCGACCGGGCACAAATCCAGACTCCGGGCAGCTACTGAGAAATTCCACACGGAAAAACCCAATAACACTGCTTGACCTGGGGATCGAACCCAGGAGCTCACGTTCAGCAGTCGCGCTTCCGACCGCTAGACCAACGAGGCAGTAGAGCATATTATTTGATCGTTTTTAGTCATGTCAACGTACTCTCACTAACTGTCTTTAAATCGTACTTCAGTAGGCTAATTACAGATATTTGTTTGAAGCAGGAAACGTGCAGGATGTAAATTACAAAAAAAAATACCGTCAAATTGTTTGACAAAGAGTTTACACTCTTTGTCAAACAATTTGACGGTTTTTGTAAACGAAAACTGTCAAACTGCTTTAAAAATATACCTGATTTAGCCTACAGAGCTCGATAAAGATCTATCTCAAGTTGCGCCACAACATTAGGTCCTTCACAGGACAGTAGCCAGAGCCTCCAGTGCCCCGGGGCAGCAAGTCCTTTATCGAGGCCTTGTACTTAGTTGGTATCGATGTGTAACGAACGGTCACCTATTCCTGTAAATATTGCCGCGGTCAGTCTGTACTGACCGCGGCAAGCGCAGCTTGACCTCGCAAATCGTATGATCGGCGTGGTTCTTAATTAGCCACGAGCCTCATAATAAATGAAGCATACAAGTTTACTTTTAGTATACACTAAACCTGAAACTAGTTTGTTCAGAATCACTAGGAGAATCGATTGACATAGTTTTTACACCACATTATGTTTTCCTTTTTTCATAAATTTCAATTCTCTTTCAATAGGTTTCTACGCATAACAGTGGACGGGAATCCTTGAGGCTTGAGACGGTCCGCTCGGACAGTTTCCGTGTATTAGACAACTCCTACATAGCACATCTCAGGCATTTCACACTTTACTAGGGAACTTAACGCGACATAAACTACGGTGTAACTTGGAGATTTATTAAAAAAAAATACAGACTCCGGTAATTTTGATTAAAATCTTGTTAGGGTGTCTCGGTTTTTGTGTATATTAAAAATAGTGTTGGATAAAACGATAATGTTACGACTAAGCTAAGAGTTCTGTTTCACGCTTACGCATCACTATTCCTACTGGCTGAGCAGTGCCAAAGCTACCAATACAAAGTGCATTGGGGCAGCCCGGCAGTCAGCAGGCGGTAAGCGGCACCCCAGTAACCTATTTTTCTTAGTTGGCCCCACGCCGTCACGACTTGGGCGTACAGATAAGCAAATGATATATTTTATGTTATTATTTTCCTTCAATCAGGGGGGAATGTTTCCCTTTTTAGGGTTTGTTTATTGCTTTATTGTATACTAGCGATCTGCCCTGAATTCGAATGGTTGTTTTTTACGACTTGTTTTCCCAAAAAGTTACTCGTAAGCAGGTTGCCTATTTTAAACTAAACATGAGTGTGTTTACTGCCTTTAGTGGCATTGTAGCGGACACCAGCGCTTTTTAATAAGTACTGGGTACGATTTCCGGGGCGGGCAGTGTTAATGGGTTTAGGAAATTATCAATAGCAGCAGTGCAATTCTGTAAAAATCTCACCTCGATCTCGACTGTCAATTAGACACTTGCCGTGACACAGCGTGAATAACAAAACTAGGCGTTATTGATTATACTGTTGATTATCTGTGTGTTATTTGCTTCTATTATCCATACCGTGATGGATATCGAGCTAACCGTTGAATGTGAGGTGGGTTTCTTACAGAATGACACTACCTACAGTTTAGAATTTGGAATCGCAAAATTTGTAGAAATTCGTAAACACGAAGACCGCCGAGGCGCATAACATGTCGTTTATAACGACATTCAGGGACAGATTTAGGGGAGGGCCACAGTGGGTTTAATCCCTTGGCCCAAAAAGAGTTTTTGTCTTTTTCAGATAAGCAAAAAAGATACCCTTTGTGACAAAGAGAAAAAAATCACATTCACGACGTAGGTACTTTTTTTAAAACCATGTCAACGGGGCTCCACTTCTTCGTTACCCCAGGAGCTCCAAACCTTTAAATCTGGCATGCCCAGATTCAGAACCATTCGATTATTCAGCTGTCCAACGATTCGGTAAGCTATCTCTTTTTCTCTCATTACGAGAATCGTAGACGGAACGAGATAACAAACCGAATCGGACAACTTACGAAACTGTTTATTGAAAAGGTTCTGAATAGGGGGGCGGGTCGCTATTATTTAGATTTTTATAGCTATGTCTACACCAGTGCGCTGTCATGTTCATCTTGCGTCTTCGTCTGAAGCATGCGTGAAGCGCCATAGCGCAAGCCTTAATACTAGTTCAACAAAAACGCATGCCCCTAGCGCACGCAAATCCGTCTTAATATGCCGCACAGATAGCTACAAGTTCACACGCGTCCATCTTGACGACTGACCGAAGCGTACCGGTGTAGACAATAAGCTGCATGCGTCTTATGGCATTCAATATTGCATGCGCTTGACGCAAGAGGAATTGAAAGTTGAAAGCGCAAGATGAATATGAAAGCGCGCTGGTGTACATACCATGTGCATGTCGTAGTACAGTACATCTCTTCCTTCCCCTTCTAAACAAACGTGATACACTGTAATTATTTTATTTGTGTGTTCCATTCTTTGTTCTATAATAACATTCTGTTGAGCTATAGAATACATTTGTATTTGCCTTGCTTTAGTCAGAAATGACGCAGTTTTATTATTAGATTTCTAACGATTCGAACAAAATGGTTCTATATTTAGTTTGAATGGTTAATTATTAGGTAGGGCACGGACTTATTTCGCTATTTCAGTGTTTGTAGCTGTCATTTATCATAGCGATCCATTGATAACAGCGGGAAACCACAGTTATAACTAGCCATTTCGATGTTGTGTTCCTTTTTAAACTCGTTTTTTTACTATCCGGTTTTAACAATCGGACTAAAAACTTGGTTTTTTAAGTAGTTATGTGATAGCTACAAAGACCGATTCATGTAAAACTAGACGCAAGAGTAATAACACTTGCGTCTAGTTTTACATGAATCACATAACTACTAATTATTATTACAATTCAAAATTAAAATCTTTCCCTTGATTATTTGGACCGACTCCTGGAAACTACATGTAATAGTAACTTGTCACTTTAGGCAGAAACTGTTTTGTATGACCTACAAACTTTGTTCTACTGAGTAATTTGTTTACATATAATAAACAAAACGCACCTAATGTATGTACTAATGCACCAACGATAAGGAATATCCCGCGGTGTGTGACCTTGCGAGTGGTTAGAATTATTTATTTATTGTTATTGAATAGTTACCATTACCTTTGAGTCAACAGGAAGCCCTTTATCCATTAGGACACACAATGGCGCATAATGGCCACAATTCAAAGTCCTTTCATGGACTTCTATACGACTGAAAGGATAGAATGTCTAAAAATCCTCTAATATACTTTCCGTACACGCACAAGATTACGCTGTTTTTCTTTCATTTCCCCCCATAATGGGTTGAATAGAACTTGGCTAAAATCGTTTAGTGGAGTTTTTGTTGCCCAACTAACTTTTTATCTAAATCCATTGAGTGGGAATGGTCTAATAAAAAATCTTCTTGTTTTTGTCAATAGCTGAATCTCGACGTTAATCTTCCAGAATAATATGATGATGTTTGAGCACAAGGAACACATCAGCAAGTGTGACATGGCTTGCTCTGGATCACCGCAGTCAAATTGAGCAAGATCTGGATCCCTTGAACCCCCATTTGTACATATTGAAGTCTTCAGCAACCAACTTCCCAACAAACAATTAAGCGTTGGTTGCAGGTCATTTTAAAGCTTAGAGTGCTACTATTAATTTATAATGGATTCAGTTGTCACAAAGGATACAGTTTACTTATGAAATACGTTTAGCTCTTCAGAATGTATTAGAACTGTAAACAACGAAGCAGTATTTTCTTTACTGTTAGTGTAGTAGCAGTGGCTGCTTTTATACTTAAGACGTTAAAGCTTGTACCGGCCTGCAGCGCTCAAAGCTGTATATAGATCTTCATTAACTCCCTATAATTCTTAATGCTATAAATCTGCTCTAATGGAGTTGCTTTTATATCGTAAGGCTGTATTTCAACTTCAGTAACGTCGTCGGATCTGCAACGGAGTTAATTAAGAGTGTAATAACACCAAACTCTGCATGCGTTGTATAACTCTAATACACAGCTTACATCTGTTAGACTAAAGGCAATGATAGGTTAAATAGTTGTAGCAGTTTTGTAAGATCCTGATATAAAGGTTTTGGTGTTAGATAAATAAGTTGTAATTCTTATGTCAACCAAAGGCCGCACAATACTTTTAACTACCGGCGTAGTAGTTCATAGGGTGTCATAATAGACTTAAGAGAGGATTGTAGCTTTAATAAAAAAATCGCCATTTTTTTGTCACTTTTTGTCAACATAACCTAAAAATGTATTAATAGGTACAATATCACTTTTAAGTAACGAAGTAGCTAAATTTTCCGAATTATTTCACATATTTTTTGTATACAATCACTAAAACTAACCACTACTTGAAAATGAGTGTTTAAAAACTATTTTAGGTTATTAGCATTTTTAATTGTTTTCCTTTTTTTTTTACAAATCATTTTATTTTTAAGGCGCATCAAAATTGAGATGCGAAACATAATATACAATCACAGTAAACTTGCAAGCGCACTAATGTTTAATTAACTTTACACTTCAAGAATACCTACTGTTAATCAAAAATACTTTTCGTGATGAAAATGTTGCAATGTCCGCCAAATAAAATGAAGTACTCATGTTGATAATAATAACTCAACAAATTAAATAATGTGAAGATTTTAAAGCTTTTATATTATTTTTATACTATTTGCTTTTGACACCGAAAACGCTACAAATGTGTTATTAGGTATCAAAATACCGATCCAAGTTCTATCTGACACCGATATAGATATTTTATGTAACTCAAGGTATCAATTAACTTCATTGTAAAGGTGCAATAAAGTTTCAAGCGGAAACCGACGATCTTGTAAAACCTCTCAAACACACCTACTAAAGGTTATATAGAACCACTGTAAAGGGTTTATACAGACTTTACCTGCAAAATTTTGCACCAAAATCGAAGATTTAAAGGTGTTATTACACTCTCTTGTAAGATCTACGCTAACACTTTAATATCTAAGCAGAACCGATATACAGGTCCACTACAGCTTGTCTTAACGCTAAAATGTTAGTTGGGTTGCGTGTGAAGTCGATTTAACGAATTCCACACTGGCTACATCTGCACGAGAGACGATCTCTGCGCGGTTTCTAATGCTATTGGGATAGCCACACACTATTCAGGAGTTATTTAATTAACCATTAACACGATAAGAAGAATAACATGTGATTTATTGGTTATATATTTCCTTGTATTGATCTTATGTAAACCGGGTTCAGCATTGTCAGCAGACTGCACAAGACTGAAGGAAGTGGAGAAAACAGTCGATAAGATGACAAAGTGAATGTAATCAGGAAACTATGGACAGGAATAGCAAGTCGATGAAAATAATGGAAGCATTAGAATAACAATGCTGGTTCCTATATTTGATGGACCGTTGTTGATAGACATGTTATTGAAGGTCCAATGAATCTACATTACACTATGGATACTAGCATTCAAAGCATTATGTAGACCCATTGATAACATCTGTAGCTAAAACTGGCTACTTCATAGAAGCAGTTAGGCGCCTTTGCAAACGCAAATATTTTTAGCAGTCAAACATTCATTTATATAGAATGCCAGGCATTTATTACCATAAGTCGGTCTTTGTACGATTAAACTTAGCCGAATTCCATATAGCCGCGACGTGAACTACGACATAAACGATTGAAACAAATGTAATAATATTTACCTACGTATATACGCTAAACTATAAACTAAAAGTCGCCATCGTAAATAGTGTAGCCACGCATGTGAAATTGGTGTATTTTTGTTTCTTTTTTCTTTTCTTTTACAAAAACGTTGCCCCACACTAGGATTTCTATTATATCGTGGGTGTGTTTAGACACAAATCTGCACGAACACCCAGACTCGGAATAGCTATCTGTAGGCCATACAAATATTTGTTCCGTGCGGGAATTGAACCCACGACCCGCAGCGCAGAAGCCGATCGCTCCGCCTCTGCACCAAACGTGTCGTCAACACGTACAACATTTCAATCGCTTAATATGTGGTCGCAATTCGCGTTGTGGTTATGTGTAGGCTCGGCCTTAGGTTGAAAAGTACCTTATAGTAGACAATATTATTTATGTAAGTAATATTTTATAGAATAGGATAAATAAAGCTATAAATACCTCAATATTGCTTTCCTTATTTATGTTACAGTAATAAGTACAATTTTATTGCGTCCGTTGTTAATGGCTACTTAAACAGGAAATAAAATCAATTTAAAACTTTTACAACTGTTTTAGGAACATCGTAAAAGAGGAAACATTCCATCAGATAGTTCGAAGTTTTTCGTGCGTATACATGTATAAAAGTTCATGCGAAATCGTTGCCAGTAGGTAACGGTAATGGCAATATGACTTGTAAATTGTTTTTTTGTTGAGAACATTTTTTTAGATGGTGGTGTTTACCCATCAACTCAATTTGTTTATGGTGATTTGCCCTACTATAAAATTAATTCTAAGAAGCTATGTTAAATTTCTATCTCTAGTAGAGTAAAACTGCCAGTAGATAAGTTATAGAAAATGGCCCTAATATCGCAGTTGGTAAACAGAGCTAATGAATGTAGAGCTTTAAAATCACAACGTCGGGATTTTTTTTCCCATATCTACTCATTCGATTCCAATTAATCTGTAGGTTCTCAAGGTAAATTTAACCAGCATATTGAACAAGTATACAACTTACATGGCACTGCTAGCTCTTCTATGCAGGAGCTGCAGCAGACTGCCATCGGCGCCCGAGGAGCAGAGGCTGCGCGAGCGCGCGCGCCTCTCCCCCTCCCTTTCGCTGCGCTCGCGCCACCGCGCCATCAGCGACTCCAGGCACAACATGGCGCCACCATCGCACACCATCCGTGTCCACACCCTTACCCAGTCTTAACCCCCCTCAACACTTAACACATAAAACGTCCAACGTCCTTTAAACCAACCTCAATACTTTCCGTTCGTTTTATTGCCCAGCTGTACCGTAACTGTAAGCACGTTAATGGGTTAGCTCAGGACCACTATGTACGTACGTGACTCGTTCAAATGTATGACGATGCAAACGTCGCCTTTCTTATGCATGAAAAGTGCAACTCCCCCACCACTCCCAAACTAACCACACAAACAAAATTATACCGAATGGCGTAGTCTTATATAATATTTAACGCAAACTTTCCAACTTCACGCTCATTTTTCATCAATATTTTGTGGTTGAATTTTCTTTATGATTTTATAACGGACGGACGCCACAGAGAACACTGTACATTAAAAATTCACTCGAACAATTAAACTTTGTCAGGCTCGCGTAAGTTAGTGATGTGCCACTTTACGAACAAAGTTAATCACGGACTTTATCATGTGGTAGACGGTCGGCGATAAGTCTGGCTTACACGAAGAAACAATAGCATTAGTAAATGGGGCAAAGTCGTAGTAGTTACATCACGCGAGAAGGTAGGCCCGGCTTTATCGGCGCTGACAGAAAGTGCATCGAAACTTGTGAGTTGAACTTCGTTGACGGCCGCGGTCGCGAAGATGTAAGTAGTTGGTTGTAGAGCACGAAGTATTATCGGGATGTTTATGTAGAAGTTTCCCGCCGGTGGGCGAGCGGCCGCCGTGGGCGGTGACGTATCGCGTCGAGCGCTTCTCGCCGACTGAACGAGCGCAGTATTACGGGCCGTAGCCGTGTCTACGCGACAGCGTCGGAACGCCTTCCACCGTGTCCCACTATTTGCAATATTATAAAGCGCACCCTCGCTACTTAGTTTGACGCGCTGTTGTCACCCAAACTTGCGTAAAGTTTTACTGTTATAAATCATGGCGGTATTCATAAGTGCCACCGTAACTAGCGCGTAAAATTTAATCGCAATGTTAATTGCTTACATTAAATTAATGAACGCATATTTATGGATCGGTTGCGGAATTATTGATGGCGAAGTTATTTCGGGTTTTCGTGGACGATCTACGTTCACCAAAGAATAGAATGATAGACGAAAGTGATGATTTTGCAGATCATTAAAGTAAAGATTGTACAAAAAACAGTACTTATTTGATATGTTTTGTAACAACACAACACATCTTAAAGAATATGTATGGTGTGCTTACTTTGAGAGTAAAAGGTAAAAGCTATGTATACATATACAGTGGTGGACATATAATTAGAAACACCAAGTGTGACTTTTATTATTAGTACAAATTAACTTGATAATTAATGTTTTACGTATCATAGAGGGCTTATACCTATTTATCTATAATGTATCCACATCATGAAGTATTACTATGTCAATTTTGGAAATATCATACAGCCGTTTATGTAAAAACTGGTATAGTTTATAAAATAAAACGAAGCAGCACAACGTACTAAGGTGGACAACTAATTAGAAACAGAAAAAAACATTAGCATAACTATGAACAAAGGTAACGAAACAATAAATAGTGAAGTTAAATTGTAAAAACGTTTTATAATAAACAATTAATGTTTGGTTGGGAAGCCTCTGCTGTCGATTACAGCTCTACAACGACGTGGCATTGATTCTATCAATGTTTCATACATTTCCAGGGAATTTTTCTCCAAGCTTCTACAAATGCGTCTTAAATTTGTTGTAGTATGATACTAGTAGTAGTACGATATTAGTGATATGTTTATTGGACAATGTTTTCTTTACAATGTACCACAAACTTAGATTTGATTCAAATCTGGACTATTTGCAGACCACTCTAACACCGACACTACAATAATCCAAACAACGTTAAAGCATTTCTAAGAGAATAATTAGTGTCGGTGTTAGAGTGGTCTGCAAATAGTCCAGATTTAAATCAAATCTAAGTTTGTGGTACATTGTAAAGAAAACATTGTCCAATAAACATATCACTAATATCGTACTACTACTAGTATCATACTACAACAAATTTAAGACGCATTTGTAGAAGCTTGGAGAAAAATTCCCTGGAAATGTATGAAACATTGATAGAATCAATGCCACGTCGTTGTAGAGCTGTAATCGACAGCAGAGGCTTCCCAACCAAACATTAATTGTTTATTATAAAACGTTTTTACAATTTAACTTCACTATTTATTGTTTCGTTACCTTTGTTCATAGTTATGCTAATTTTTTTTTTCTGTTTCTAATTAGTTGTCCACCTTAGTACGTTGTGCTGCTTCATTTTATTTTATAAAGTATACCAGTTTTTACATAAACGGTTGTATGATATTTCCAAAACTGACATAGTAATACTTCATGATGTGGATACATTATAGATAAATAGGTATAAGCCCTCTATGATACGTAAAACATTAATTATCAAGTTAATTTGTACTAATAATAAAAGTCACACTTGGTGTTTCTAATTATATGTCCACCACTGTATATCTACAGGGTTATTGGTAAAACACTAATAACCTTTTAAGGGGTCATTGTACTCATCATTATGAACAACTTGTACTATGGGACCAAACGTAAAATCGCAAAAAAAAATCAGCTGTTCCCTACATTTATGTTCGCATAACTCGTCAAAATGTAGGGAACAGCTGATTTTTTTTCGCGATTTCTTGTTTGGTCCGATAGTAAAAGTTGTTCACAATGAAGCCCTGTACTTACAGAAATTGATGTAATAATAATAGAAACCGGGTTGCTGGTTCAAATCCTGGCAAGTACCAATGTGACTTTTTCAATTTCATATGTACTTTCTTAGTTAATCTAAGACGCCACTGACAAACGGTGAAGGAAAACATCGTGAGGAAACCTGGACTTATAGTCTGAAATCGCCAACCCGCAGTGAGCAAGCGTGGCGATCAATGCTCGTTCCTTCTCTGTATGAGAAGAGGCCTTTGCCCAGCAGTGGGACAGTTACAGGCTAATATTTATTTATTATTTATTTTAATAATAGAAACATGATTTCCTTTAAGAAAAACTCCTTTGCAACCTTGCAAAGCATAAAACTTTTTTCTAGTCAGGTACAAGGATCTCCGTACTTGCAAACTTTAAGCTGTTACAAATTAAAAACGTGCCTCGAAGTCCGTCGAGTGACTGGAGGGACCTTCAACTGGACCACATTGCGTTAGCAACAGTTTCCCTACTAGAAAGATTGAAAATAATAGAAAAGTAAGTAAGATTGTCTGTTACATTGAAGCACGTGTATCGGAACATTTCAACTTATTTCTTAGAGAAGTCAAACACGCGATAACACGCGGCTTCAGCCGTTAAAATCTAAAAATACGTGGAGGGAAATAGGACTTGTTCTGTGGTTGACAGATCTGAAACGACTTAAGAATGGAAAAGAATTGCTCAAGGTCTGCCTAATGAGGCTGTTTGAAGAGCTGCCAAGCCTTAGAATATTCTGAGTGCTAAGCTTTTTGGATGTTTTGCAATACGTATAATTTAAAATAATTGGTTGGGTATTAAACAAAGTAGCCTGCTTGTTGGTTGCTTGATTGTTTTTGTTAATTTGTGATTACAGCCCATTGCATGGTCATCATTATAATCTTAGGGTGCTTTTCCACCGGAGAGGTGCTATGCAACGTTGCTATGAATGCGTTTGATATCCACCAATTCGTGTCCTAGCGGTCGAGGAGTCAACATATCCTGAGGATGCCCCGTGCAGGGGCGAAACACGTGTCGTGTATTGGTTTGGTTGCATGTTGCATTATTTTTTCACTCTTCCTGCATGTGCATATACTTGTGGGCGGAAGGGTGGTGCTGCATATTGCATCCAAACTAGCGATCTTGTTCAGCGGAATTAAAGCTAGATATTTTATTTGCATTTCTGTATGTCATGGATTTCCGCAAAGTAACGCCTGATTCCATCATTTATCCACCAATTATATTCATTGGTCCACATAGCATAGCACTGGTGGAAACTGATTTAACTAAGCTACATTTTTTTATATGGAAGGATGCGTGCTGTGGATGCATGCTATGGATGCGAGTTATGGATGCCTGCTATGGATGGTCGCGAGTGGTGTAGCTATGTACAGAGTAGTGTACCTATTACAGTAGGCGCGCGTTTGTCACTGCGCACATTTTACTCGCTCCGCTACATAGCTTAGCATCAGTGGAAATGGTCACATAGTTTCGTAGCTTAGCTTTAACATTCTCGCAGCATAGCTGCATAGCACATCTCTAGTGGAAAGGCACCCTTAATTCAAGTAAGTATGGTTGTCAGCTTTAAGTCTAGCCAATTAGTTCACCTCGCTAGTCTGGTGCGGGTTGGTCGACTACACGCATCTTCGGGGCCTTTTTCCGGAGTTTTCTCAGATGTGCAGGTTCCTTACGATATTTTCCTTCACCAAAAGCTACTGAAAATCAGATCTTCACTTGGCTGAACTACTATCCTATCAGACTTTCCCGCATTACATATTGAGGGAAATCGATTATGGACAAAAAGTGTTGTTTTTTTATATTTGGTCACGTTTCGTGCATCTGGCGGCCTGAATTACTGTTAAGTATGTATTTAGTAGCAATACTCTCAAAATAGCTTTAATAAGAAGGAGGGTTTGGGGCGGAGAGGAGAGGGGACATCCCTTCATTAACGATTAAAAAAGGGCTTTAATAAAATGGTCAAAATTCATTAGCAAGAGGCAAGTCGCAAAAAAAAGTTCTGGTTGTGTTATGCAGTGATCGGAAAAAGGTGAGCTAATTTACCTAAACTTCAAAGAACAGAGACAAAAACTGGAGACTTCCTTAGGACAACATTTTTTTTTTTCGTGAAAATTGTTCCGGGTTTCGGGACATCACTAAAGTACATATAATATTAATGTTAATAGTACAGAAAACAATTAAATTCGTTTCCTATTTTTGTTTCCAAAAATTGTCACAAAACCAGATGACACGTTTTTCATTGTTTTAAAAAAGAGATTGTTTATTGTTTTCAAAAAAGGAGATTGTCTTTTATTTTTTGAAAACAAATGAAAGACAATATCCGAGAAAATTCTCCTGAAAAAAAAATGTTGTCGTAAGGAAGTCTCCAGTTTTTGTTTCTGTTCTTTGAAGTTTAGGTAAATTAGCTCACCTTTTTCCGATCACTGGTGATATGACAACAGTTTTGTTTTTATAAATGCCCTTTTTTACCGTGGGAAAATCCTCATGGATACCCTTCGCCCGGGAAAGGCTTATAAAAGCTTATAAAGGCCGGACTCTCACCGGATAAAAACCAACGGTCTCCTGACCTTTGGCCGGATTCGCGGGATTTACAGCTGCATGCACCGCGTGCCGTGTGGTGCTGGACGTAAAGAATAGCACTACCCCATCTCGTCCTATGGGTGTCGTAGACGACTAAGGGATTCACTAGAGGATGGGCAGCAGCGTTCTCTGAGTACTTTAACAACCATACTGCGATCGCCAACCCGCCTGCCAAGCGTGGTGATTATGGCAGCAGTGGACTTCTTTCGGCTGAATGATGATGCACCGAGGTCCCGACCTCGGTCCGCTAACGTTTGGCGGATCGAGACCTGAGGCTCTCGGTCACTTCGGCTCGATGTCCTCCTGAGAGGCGCGCGTGGAACAATGCCTTCTTCTCGGGGCGACGGGTCCCCAATCCGCCGCCCGCAAGCTACACACTACGGTGGAGCAAAATTGGCCTGCTGGTATTAAAATGTCTTGTGTGCTAACTAAAGTGATTTGCAAGCTTCAAGTAATTTTAGTATAGCATGATCTACGTCACTCGATAATTCAAAATAGACTACCCTTATAATTAGTGTGGGTGTCTTATGGGTTGTCTAATGGATTTATTATTACTCGATTGGGTAGCTGCATCCACCTGCGTACCTAAAAGCATCATAGTGGGAACCACAGATTTAGAATTAAATGTATAACGCTAGTTGACCAACTTTGTGTGACATTAGGAGCAATCTTAATAATTATTTATATATCCGCTCACACGTTTTTTGACCCTTCGCCTATGTAGTGGCGGCTTTCAGGAGGCTCAGCTAGTGAGCTGGCGACTCACCATCGTCTACCAACACATTTCTAATTTTAACTTGAAAGGCAGACGCCGTTTTCTTCCGGCAATAGAGGTTAACCGGTCCACTAAACACCCCTTTCCATAGACCAGATATTGTTTACCATATTTTACAATAATTTTGCACCCACCTGAGACGGTCAATGACTGTACTTTAATAGTGCTGCCGTGGATAGTCCCCGGTTGGTGCCCCATCCGATTTTAGATTAAAGTTCTCAAAGGGGCCTCTGCGCGTTGGACCTGTGGGCTGTCCCCCCCGTATGCCTTCCAAAGGACCGGACATCTTCCGCACGGAAGATGAGTCATGAGTCCAAAGAGATACAAGAATACATATTTTAGTAATACCTGTGTATCTACTTACTACATACAGTGGGCCAACGCCCATACATTTGACAGGTCCTATGAAATGTCAAAATGATGTAGGGGCGGAGGTTATGTCCCAGGTATGCAGTATGGCTACTCGGGACATAACCTCCGCCCCTTCACCCCGCAACCCCCCGCACGATTGTTTTGCGACAATGTTCTACGTTGACCGACTGTAAGGAGTAAGATATAGGTAGACCGTGATAATACTAAATCGCTTGAGTCAATTCCTTTTTGGCCTTTTCCGTTTCTTTGCAATGCAGAATGCGTGTGCACGTGAGAGGCATGCGCAATGGTTACTTCTCAGCTCGAAATTGTCCTTATTATGTAGGTAAGTGTGATACGCAATTCATGTCAATTGATGAGCTATCATGATAATGATGATATCGGTAAAAGCTGCGTCTCCACTTACTCTATAGGAATAAGTTGTGTTACTTAATAACTGTGCCTAAATATAACAAAGTAATACATAAAATGTATGTTTAAAGTGGAAATGTTCACTGCAGATGTTTACACTGGCAGTCGGTCGTCGGGTCGTGTCAACGAACGCTTTATTTACGGAACGTACGGAACCCTCGCCAAAAGCGGCGGTCATCAATAGTATGACGTCATAATATCAATAAACGATTTTCGAACTAGTGACGTAGATAAGTATATAATGTTTCGTATTGATATCGTTTTGGTTGCGACGAAGCAATTCAAAAACCGCAAAGTTGAATAATAAAATAAATCCCTAAAATTAAGAATAATAAAAACTGTAAAATTAAAAATAACAAAAGAAACCCTGTCAGAAGACGAATAAGGAAAATAAAGAAGAATTTAAAAATAGAATTTAAGCGTGATTTAAGGGGGAGGCCTTTCTTCAACACTGAGACGTTAAGGGCTGAATATAATAGTAATACTCAAGATCTTTATTGCGTTCCAAATTGTACATGGTAAACATTGGTTGGTGGGTATGTAATAGTCACAATTTTAGACCCTGTCGGGCACAGCATAGAAATGCGGAAGAGGAGGAAGTAGCACTGAGTGTTTGCTTCTAATATGAAATTTATATATTGCACATTATGTTACGGTTTCTAATAGTCTAATCATTTAAAATGAACATTGATTTACGTATACGACTAAATAGAACTTGTATGCCGGTTTGAATGGAATAAATTAAATTGAAATATGTATTTATAATGTGTATAATTATGTTTTATAAGTTGGTATAGATTTATATAATTTTGAATTATTGCAGGGTTTAGTAATTATTTTATTTATTATTTTTATTTTATCAATATTCTATCAATTTATTAAGCATTTATAATTTGTCATTTAAGTATTCATTTACACTAATAGCTTTTATTAATTAGGAATGTTTTTAATCTATTCATAAAAATGTTAAATAATAAATGTGGTGACGTATCAACCGATAGCCTAACCCCGACCCATCCAGCAGTGTGCTTAGAGTCTGGGATGTTGACTCAGTAGTCATTGCGCCGATAGTCGTTACAGCCAATGGCTTAATAGCCAAGAGCCTCGACCGTCATCTAATGAGGCTCTCGTTAGGCAGTTGGATCAAGGGTTTGATTCAGAAAGCGGTACTTCTGGACACGGCGCGTATAGTTAAGAAGTTCCTCTCTCTGGAGCCCTAACCGCCGGTAGCTTGAAACCTGTTCCCGATGCCGCTATGTTTAAATGTTTTTTATACAGGGTGTTAACGAATTCGTGTAATTTCTTCAAACCGCGTGATCTACTGGTGACACTGATTGACTCAGTATAGGTTTATTTCAGAAAAAGGTTTTCAAAAATTTAACCAAGGTATTCTGTATCAGAGTAATTTTAGCGTCCCAAGTTAACTGACTGCAAAGAGCGATATCGTGCCACTCGTGCCCGTTAGCTGTGTCGCCGTGCCTTCATTCATTTATGCATGGCATCGAAATTTTCTGCCAAATAAAAAAATATAAGAAAAAAAATGTTTTTTTTATTTTTAATCAATCTAAATCCCGTGCGGGGTTAATCTATAGTCTATACCATTAATAGATCATGTGGTTTGAAGGAATTACACGTATTCGTTTACACCCTGTAGGTAGTTGATGAATAAAAGAAAATGGGTGATACGATATTTTGTACATATAAGACGAAATGAAGGAATGCTGAGATACTACATTAATCCTACAATTAATAATCGGCTTGTCAAGCTCGGTAATTAGGTATAGTAAACTACCGAGAACCGCAAACCCGAGGGGCGTTGTAAGAGCTTATGGGGAAGCCAACAACGTTTAGCGACAATATATTTCGTGCGACTTGAAACTTAAAATCCTACTTAATAAACCGTATTTGGGTCATTTTGGGTGCAACATTTACAGTTTGAACTTTGTATTTTAGAACAACCATAAGTAGACGATTACACTATAAAATTTTATAGAGAATATTAAAGCTCGAAATAGCAAATATGAAAGCTAAAACGTATGAGTTCACAGCCCATAAACTGTGAGCTCAAAATGTGTCATAAATATTGAACCATTTTGCATCAAGGACAAACGAGCTACAAATCGTCATTATGTAGATACTATTTCAGAAAATTTCTGTGTTAATTAGTCGAAGCAAACCGTATTTAAAAAGTAACTCGGAAATATTAGAATTATTCAAATGGATCTCTAAGGCCGGGCGCTCATTGTGACTTTTTGCTACCCAAGTCGAATGCTATGAAGATATAATTATGGGAGTGCGCTCACTATGGTGACGTGACATTACGGTGATAAATATATACTGGGTGTAAACGATTTCGTGTAATTCCTTCGAACTATATGATCTATTATTGGTATCGATTAAACCCTCACGGGATTTCAATTGACTAAAAATAAAAATAAACTATTTTTTCCCAAAATAAATAAATATGTCATAGTAAATTTTGATGCCATCCATCAATTAATGAAAGTGTGGCGACACAGCTGACGGACACGACTAGCGCGATATCGCTCCATGCAGTCAGTTAGCTCGGGACGCTAAAATTACTCAGATACAGAATACCATGTTTCGTTTTTTGAAACCTTTTTTTTGTTGTTTCTGAAAAAAACCTATGCAGGGTCAATCGGTGCCACCAGTAAATCACACGGTTTGAAGGAATTACACGATTTCGTTTACACCCTGTATTTTCATAGAATTCGACTTGGTAACAAAAAGTCACTGTGACAAAAAGTCACAATGAGCGCCCGGCCTTACTTTGTGTGCAATATTTCATAAAATTATTGTTCGTAATTGGTTGTCAGAAGCCCGAATATCTGACAACCGGCCTAACCTTAGAATATCAGCAGCCAACTAACTAGGTTGCGGAGGTCTGATGGCAGTCACTCCGTGTTAGATACTGGGAATCAGCCGCATCTGAGTAGACTGAAAGCTGACCCCAACATAATCGGGAAAAGGCTAGGCCGATAATTACATAATTATTTGAGAGAGCCTTTGAATGTCGATATATTTACAAATGCACCTACATACACGTGAATGATCTTTAACGTTCAAGCTTGCTGTATGTGCCGTAAAATCATATCATCCCCTGGTGTAAACGTAATAAATCCACGCAAGTGAAACCACGAGTAAAAGCTAGTATTGGATACCCTTGAGGCATAAATACTTCGCCCTTAACTCACGGGGAAGCAAAATGATTTCACCTCCCCTCGGCACCGCTAAACATTGCGTTATCTTGAGCGCACATTTCCGGAACTGAATAAGCCGATCCACAAGGATTTGTATACACCGCAGTACACACAACAAAACAGTTAAATATACAGATGAACAACGATTATCTATAATCGCCCTAGAGTGAAAAGCTCGAGAATGCATTTTGGTCATTGCACGGTTCCTGTAGGCTTTCACGCGGACGAAGTCGCGGGCAAAAGCCAGTCAATTATATTTATTACGAATGTTATATACCCAATAAAGACTTAATTTCAGTGCCTACAACAAATTTCGCATAGAGCGGCTCTCTTATGTAGTACCAATAGTCACGTCGTGATAAAACAAAAATGACCAAAATTGCATCCCCGAGCTTTTCACTCTAAGGCGACGCTATGTACCACCAAATTTATTTATCTACATCAAGTTAACACGCAAAACTCTGTGTTATAACTTTTTTACACAAGACACGCTTACGCAAGCGATGATAAAGATCTAGTTAGCTGCCTGTATACTTATCTTCCTTGCCCACTGTACCTAAATACGGATTATACAAAAACTTGTTATAAACGGGGTCACCTCAGGAAAATGTGATCCATTTCGACGAACAAGTTCCTTTCCACGCTCGAAACTCGGTCTACAAGATTTATTGCATTAGGTAGGTAGAATATACCTAAATATCGTTACCGTTGAGAGGGCCTAATGTATATTTTGGAACCCAGTGGGTGCTGTCTCTTTTAAGATATAAGATACGTTTTATATTTTTAGACAGGTTGGCCGGGTGAACTGGAAAATGAACCCAGAAAAGTGCCTCCAAAGTTGGGAAATGTTAAGTAAAAGCAAAGTATATTGTTCAACTGCTGAAAGATGATATAGGGTCTGTAATATTCTATAACTGACAACGTTTTATAGGGAGTTTACTTCGGGAAGTTGTTCCTCGTAACTGAGTACCTCTGATGAGGAGTCTGATCGCATAAGTTGTCACACTCGACTGAACTATTATGAATGGTGTTAAGTTGCATGTTGCCTTCGCTGGGTCTCGTGATTTCACAATCCAATAAGCCATTGTTGTGTACGGCTTCAAGTGATAGTTTTACAATACAATGCACTAGTTTTTACTATACACTGGTTTCTCTAACAATTTAATCGCTTTAATAAAATATCGAGCTTATAAGTGTTAGTTGCCACAAAATTCCATCTAACTTTCTGGTTCTAAACCATCAAAATCGAAAATAGATTCACCCATTTTTGGGTCATATTATAAAAAAAACAGTATTCTAATAACGCAACACACTTATAGTCGCTATGGCTTTGATTTTGACAGGTCGACAATTTCCATAGCAACGTATGCATTAACAATCCGACTTCTCCTCAACTATGACATAATATAACCACACAATGAATATTGTTGTATTGTTAAAATCAAAGCCATAGTGATGACGAAAGTGTTGCGCAATTAGGATACTGGTTTGTCTTTACCACATCCACGAAATAAAATACAGATTTATTTAGGATTATTTACGGTATACTCTCGTGCATTTTTCGGAATTGCCCGACTAGTTTCGGACCCAAACGGAGGCTTTACTCATGAGCTGTATACAAGCCGAGGTCGCGATTTGACTTCGCTATGTGTTCAATGACAGTGGCAATCCCGAAAAAAGCACGTGAGTAAAACGTAAATAATCATAAATATGATTGTGTCTCACGAAAGTTATAATTCAAAAATAAAAGACAGACCCTAAAAACTGTGACTGTACCAATGATAATAATTTGCAGGGCTATCTATAGCTTCCCTAAACGTTAAAAAGTTTTGCTATATCACACGTTATATTTCACCGAGTGAGTTGTGTTCCAGAACTGAAACGCGGAACACTTGCGAGACTTCTGGCGCCTGTATGTCTGTTATCACGACACACCTGCTCATGTCTACTTAACTAAACTAAGTTCAATCAAGCAAGTAAGTGAATAAGCTATGAAAACAAACATTTTGTCTCATAGCATGGAGTTGCAAAGCTATTCTAGATCCTCAAGCCGAAATGAGAAAGGATGGAACAGGTGTTATCGATAGCGGGTAGCACTGGACAATGTTGACAAAAGAAGGTAGTCGTCGATATGGATCAACGCACCCGAGGTTATAAAGGCGGTGGTCATTCGACGAAGCGAGAGCATTCCGTGTTGATCAGCTGAAGAAGTCTGACCTTTTATATCTGATTAGCTTATCCTTATTTTATGATCTTGTAATAATTGTGTAAAGTAATATATTGTGATCAAGTTTAAGTTACTAATACTAACCCAAATACAAGTACTCTCAGTGGTGGAGAGTCTATGTTGGTTTTATTTACTGTGTTTACCTTGCTCGCAATCCTGACATACCGATATTAGCTGAAACTGTAATGATAGAATCACCCCTGAACGATTATGTTTTTGTGTCTTTTACACAGGGCTGTCAGAAGGGTGGCCAAAAGAAGACTGTCTGGTAGGTCGACTCAATAATATATTGTGAGGGGGTGCCCGTGTTTCTGCCGAAGTATTTCATATCGAATTTCATTACGCCGACAACGATTCGCTGACGTAATCTTTGCTGAAGCAATTTGCCAACCCTAATTTGATTTCGCTGAATGATTATTAGCCACCATAATTATTTGGCCAAAAAATCATTCAGAAGTTTTAGTCGAATACTTATTTGGCTACTGTTTAATTTGCCAAATAAGTATTCGCACAACATTATTTTCACACAGAGGAATGTAATGTTAATCCGGCTTAGCGCACCCCGATTACACGTGGTCAGACTCTGTCCTACCCCTAGAGTGTTATTTAAAAGCGTGGAGCTAGAAGCTCGTGAAGGAGGTCCTGAGTGGAACTAGTGAACGAGGCCGAAGCGCAGTGAGTGAGGTGGCGACCTCCCGAACGTAGCGCTGGTCGAGTGTGCGAGCGATGCGAAGGGGCGACAAAGCGAGTCTTCTGGCGGAGCAAACCCAGAAACACTTGCATGCTTGCTTGCATGATGGGAAAATGAGCTGTCTAACAAGTGTAAAGTGGCCAATAATACAGTTTACTAATGAAACAGTGGCCAGCAGACTAGTCGGCGTAACAAAAAATTACAAAACATAATTAGGGACTTTAATCATTCGGCGTTTTAATTCTTCGGCGAAATGAAAAGTGGCGAAAGGTTTTCGGCCAATCGGCTAATAATATTTCGATATTCCAACAGAGAACTATTGAGAGGATCAAGACCTGAGTACAGCCGTGCATACTTCTAAACATAGACAGAGACCTAAGAGTAATAGAGCTTCTTCTGAAAGAGTTTGTCTAGGGGATATTACCTTCATACTTAGGTATTTATGCCGCAAAGCAGCATCGCTGCGTTACGGTTTGAAGGGTATGGGTGCCGGTAAAATTACAGGTACATGAGACGTTCTAACTTTGTCTCTAAGGTTGGTAATGCATCAGCAATCCTCTTGGTGTTGTAGGTGTATACCTACCAGGTGTAAGGGATAGTGTACCGAAAACTGAAACAGTGAATTCAGCCTATTACGAGTATCACATATTATTCTGAGTTGAAAATAAGTGGAATTTTTGCACGGAATTTTTCGACATTTCCGATTTTTTCTTTTCACTAATTTTACATTTCTCTGCTGCAAAATAAGCAATCCTATAAGAACACAGAGCGCATTGCAAAAGTAAAATGTATTTTTTTTAAACCGGAAAATTCGAAAAATTTCCTTGATATTTTCCACGGATTTTCAATTCAAAATAATGAACTAAATTCACTGTGTAAATTTTTGGTAACCTGTCCTTTACACCCAGTTTATTTACCTGCCAAAATACTTTTTGAAATCATTGATATATTAAAAAACAATATATCAATGTTTGTTAATATATCAATGATTGAAATACAATAAAACAAAGGCAAATTAGCAATTTCCAGATAAAAAAAGGGTAATTCATCAACTCGTCCTACATGCCTACGGCCCATTTAGGACGACTTGCAGAAAATCAATATAAATCATATTTCCATTCTGCAGCTCGTCCCACATTACTATCAAAATTAGAAAGGTACAATCAGTAGCAAAAGTGTTAGTGTAAATAATAAAAAAAAAATGTCTTAAAATATTTAATCATCACAACATTGTCACAGATATGATATTATTATTAAACAGAAAAGATTAAATCACAAATCTGACATCAATTAACTCACGAGGTATAATGAAGATTCATACATGTAGGTTTAATAACAATAAACCTGAACCCGCAAGGGCAGCTTGTGGCGACCTGTTGGGCAGTGTAGCGATCCCACCGACCTGATCTCCCGGGAGATGTCTTGTTCCTCATCTCTGGCTTGCCTTTATTGGCCGGCCGGTGTGAACACTGACGAGGAACAGAGCTCCCACCTCTCTCTTGGCTTCATTAGCCGTTTGAGCGGAGGTTCACAAGAGCAAACGTGCTCGGGGGAAGGAAGTATTTCAGTAACGTGCTGGTAGGGATCGTGACCGTACTTCTGGGATTGTCCTGATAGCCGTGGAATACCTCTCCACTCCTCAAGCACCTCAAAATATGTTGCTCCCTTGTCGCTATGTCACTGCGTGCTAGCAACCGTTTTCGGGGGCAAATTTATTGAGTGTGCAAGTCACCCCCTGCCATTTAATCCATGTATTACAAACATTGATTAGGCAGGGGCCGTAGTTCTTCCATAGTCCCAGGTAACCAGTCCACTTTAGCTACCCAAAACCATAGTCTCATACTTTGTTTCCAGATCCTTTATTAGTCCTGCATCAACCGGGGGTTGTCCTTGGCTGTACTTGCATAGTGCATACAGGGATAATCGTCGGTTGGTGTCTCATATCATCTAAAGCTACCTAAGGGGGCCTCTGCGAGTTGGCTTTGGCCCCTCGTACGCCTTACAGAGGCCCGGGACCTCAGGGTCCCGAGATACATAAGTTGTATAATAAACCTAAAATTATAAAATAATAAGCAATCGTCATAAAGATACAGTTAAATAGCCGCAGGGAGGTATGGCGGAGCAAGGAGTTTCACGTCTACCGGGCCCTTCATGGGCCTGTGGATGGAGATTTTCTAGTGTCCGTAAAAAGTATCTCCTGATAAGTCTGCTCGCCTAGTACCATGCGTCACAAAATGTTAATTCCACATTTTATTTCACCACGGGCAGCGATTGGCGAACCAGACTGGCTAAAGCCGCAATTATACTCGCAAATAATATTTCCAATACATACAATATTGTCAACATTATTGCGTGTGTGTGGGCGAAAAAAAGTATCTCTTGATAAGTCTGCTCGCCTAGTACCATGCTTCATAAAATGTTAATTTGATCTGTGTGATTCTTTTGTCATCACAGACACTTCTAACGTTCTAATCTGAGAAAAAATGCACCTTCAAGAATAAAGGCCGTTATAAATATAAACGGACGTTAGGCGCAGCGGGCCGTAGTGCGACTCCGTCAAAAAATCTATAAACAAAACGAAAGTAAAAACAAAAAATTCTTAAAAAATATTGTTTAACTTGTCTTACTAACTGTACCAAACGTTGATAAAGTTTAAAATTCCACACAAAAAGAAACATGGGACGAGTTGCAGAATGAAAATATTATTTATTTTGATTTTCTGCAAGTCGTCCTAAATGGGCCGTAGGCATGTAGGACGAGTTGATGAATTACCCAAAAAAAACGGCGGAAAATTCCGAGAAAACATCCCACTTATTTTCGATTCAGAATAATGGGCCGAATTCACTGTTTCAGTTTTTGGTACACCGTCCCTTACACCCAGTATAGGCGGCAATAACCTCTTACCATCAGATGGGCCTCAGCTTATACGCCAACCTATTACATAAAAAAAGTCCAGCTCATGAACTGCTGATATGTGCTGGTATTTCGAATACGCCATACGTACAAAGTGGCAGTGAGCGGGTGTTAAACAAAATTGTGGCTCCAACAAAGTATGCCGATTTCCGAAAGCCATTTCCGAAAAGCCGAAACATTTTAAGCGGCTGTAGCGGCTAAAACATGTTCTACATAGTTTCAGAACATATGGCCGATTTATGGTAGGCAGTAAAGGTGAACATTTGTGGGACGGAATATATACTTGGGAGCAAATAAATCGAGCCACTTCTATTTTTCACGTAGGTATAATTGTTATTATTTTTGGTATTATGAAACAGATTAATTCTAAACATATATCGCCTAAAAGGTTATTTGATAACCTTTACAATGAGGGTAGTTTTTTGTATTAAGAATTATATAATTTATGAAACCAAAACTAATAACCAGGACACGGGAAAAAGGAGTGGCTCGATTTCTTTGCTCCCAAGTATATTTACGAGAACATTTACCTAACGCCACGCACCTTAATTCCATTTTCGTAATTAATAATTAGGAACTTCAAAGCCAAAATGTCAATGCTAAAAATGTATTTATAATTGTTTTAGTCTTTGTGGTCTCGATTTTCATCTGGGAGTGACGTGAAAGACGCAAATCGTTTATGCTGTTTATAATTGAAATTATCAGAATGCGTAGAGTGTCTGTGCAAGTAATGCAAGTTGAGTGAACTAGAGAGCATGACGCCTACATGTTTTGTTAAAATAATGATATTTTTTATGGTTCAGTACCCAAAGGGTAAAACGGCGGCACCCTATTACTAAGACTCCGCTGTCCGTCTGTCACCAGTCTGTATTTCATGAACCGTGATAGTTAGACAGTTGAAATTTTCACAGATGATGTATTTCTGTTACCGCTATAACAACAAATACAAAAAAACAGAATAAAATAAATATTTAAGGTGGCCATACAACAGACATGATTTTTTTGCCGTTTTTATAGATAATGGTACCGAACCCTTCGTACGCGAGTCCGACTCGCACTTGGCCGGTTTTTTAATTGTAGCTAGCAAAACTTTAACTGGATTCGAAAATACTTTGTTTGGGTTTTTCTAAGTTCTATCCGCCAACATTAAAAGATTAGCGAAAATCTAAGAACCGGCCTAACCTCGTTGTCTCTGAGTAATTAGGTTGTGAAGGTCGGATGGCAACTTGGTTGAAGACCCTTCTGTCTCTCAGTGCCCGGTTACGTAAAAAGGTCTGCAAGGACCATCTACAAGCAGTACACTAAAGAAAAAAAAAAGTCAGATGGCAGCGAGCAGAGTGATAATTGTGCCTAGGGTTACCATCCGCCCGGATTTATCCGGACATGTCCGGACTTTCAGCCTTCCATCCGGACTTGCCCGGCTTTTTAATTTGTCCGGATTTTTGACTTAGATGGTTTTTTTTAATGAATGTTTAATTTTCGCATTGAATTACTTAAAAATAAAACATTGTAAGCATTAAATCAGTCTCCAATATTTTTAAACTACATACAACTAAGTTCAACTAGTTAATCAGTCTCATCTCAACTTAAAACTATCAATTATTTCATTTTGTGACTATAATGTCTGAACTTTTTTTTTAAATGTCCGGACTTTTTGACAAACGTCCAGCTTTTTGTCAGGACTTTTCAAATTTCGAAATGGTAACCCTAATCTTACCAGACTTCTTCTTCTCAGCGTATTAATGGCAAATATAAATAATCAATTATATAATTTTGCAAAAATTTTTGTTTGGCCCAAAATTCAGCCACGACAACACCTTCCGCTGACGCAGTCATTAGGTCCTCACGCGTGCAGGTGACAGGGCATGCGGCGCAGGACAATAAATAGGTCATGGTCTGCGAAGAGACGCCGCATATGCACTGAAGATCGGTGCCATTTGCGAAACCCCACCTTAGGAGATTCTCTTTACCAGACTGGAAGCCGAACTCAATAGGTTGATGATGTAATCCACGATGAAACTTTTAAACACTTGAAAAAGCTAGCAACTTTGCTTGCAAGACTTTTCAGTAGCAGTACTATGCAATATTATGTAGGTATGGAGCAATGGTGGCAGCGAGTGGGCTGACGCCTGACGGCAACAGTTTGATTTTCATTTCCTGCTCCACAGCATTCGGTATAATTTCGGATTGATATGGAATTGAGGTCACAAATATACCCGCACATAATAAAAAAACCCTTTTGCTTCATAAAAAGTAATGGAATTTGCCTTTGACGGAGAAGAAACAAAAATATGCAAAACAAATATCACGACATGTTATATTTCTCGACGCAAATATTTATGATTATGACCTTCTCTTTATTATTTGATATTGCGGTGTAGCTGCTTTATTTGTGATAAAGTAAATACTGAATGATAAGTATGATTCTAAGCGGTACAACTGCTAAACAAACACAAAAACGACACAAAGGGCTTTATTACAAAAGATGGTTTAAACCAAGACTAAGGTAAACCCAGGCTTAAAATTTACCCATCACTTTCTTATGTCTTATAACAAAAAGAGACGGGCTATTTTAAAACCTAGGTTTTTCTTAGACCATCTTTTGTAATAAAGGGGAAAAAGTCTATGTTTGAAAACCTTTTTCCTCCATATTATTCATGAGAGTGAAAATTCTAATAAAAATATATTTATTTATTTACTTCAAAAATACAAATATCCTTACAGGCTAGACCCAATGCGATATTGTAGCACACTTAAAAATTAAATAGTTCCACTGTTTGTACCATAAAAAATTCTATAGGTAGCTATCCTTTCAAATGAGGGTGTTTACGAAAATTTGCGCCACTAGTTGGCGCCACTTTGGCAAGAGGTCTCCCATCCCAATAAAATAATGCGCGCTGTCTAAATATAGTTTCTGCATAGTTCCACTAATCGTTTTCCAGTGTTTAATTTTAAAACCTACACGTATTGTTATTTAAAAATGGATAATTCACGTGTATAGGTATGGACAAAAAAAGCTTGAACTTTCAGATGTTTTTTTTCACTGTTTATTTTCGCCAACTTATAAAATATTTATGATGATTATGTTTTGATGTTTCTCATAATCGTCTTTACTGAAGTGATCTATGCATAAAGACTATTATTTGTAAGCGTAAACCGATCTCTACGAATGGCCATTGTTTAAACGTGTTTTATCCTTAGGAAACTTATGACCTCCCGTTTTTTTTGAGCACATAGGAACTGCACAACATTGTGGCATTTCGATTTTGAGAGAATATTGGAGTTATTTAAGTTTATTATAAAATACAAAAAAATCAGATCCGAAAATATAGGCACTCTGACACTTAACAGGTTTCTGGACCTGACGTCTCAGTGCTGCCGCCTAGTGGGCGTCATTTCAGAAAACCCTAATTCACCCAAAGTGCAACAGAATATATCGACGTCATCAGCAATGAGGTTGAAAGTGAGGAGTGCGCTCGTCAGCGGCGCCTCACGCAGCAAGTTAGCTCGCGCGTGCGGTACCGCCAGCAACGGAGGCTGATGACGACGACCCACATACCCGTCTGGCAAGACTAGTTCCACCCTTCGCAATATATCCGCACTGTGTATCTTTCCTCGAATTATCTTAAAGATATAGGTTACCAGTGTGAGTTGCCTCCTGACCCTCAGTTCTATATTGTATGTGGTTATACTAAAGCCAATATGGAAAGAGAATTAAACGTTATAATTATATAACGTTATATTATTACTAATTACGCAATTATCAACTCTGACAACATGTGTTTAAGTTCATTTTAGAATGACAAAAATTACCGAAAAGGGCTTAAAAGTAATTTGAATGTGATGGAAACTGAACTATTAATCATTGAATTAAGGTTCATAATCCCAAAGCACGTTAATTTTCACTTTAAAGTGGCTGCTGTATAGGTACTTCATTCCTTGTCTTGTGAAAACATTGATTAGTTTTTATTACAGTCAATCAATGCTGCTGCAAAAAATATACTGCAAGCACCGTTTTTAACCTATTTACTTAAATTCACTGAGGTTAATTTAATGCGATTTCTGTATTATTTTTTCAAAGAAAGGTTTTATAATTTTCTAGTGAATTGGTTTATTAGGTATATTTTATTACAACAATAGATAAAAAAATTGCAGCAAAAATTTAGATCTCTCGCAGCACTCGGGCCGTTTGGACGTGTCACTTACAATACCTATATATTTTTTTTGGTTCGGTCTTTTCCAACTAGGCCTCGCGTCAGAGCGATTACGCACTGCATCCGATCCGAATCCGTGAAAATACGGATATAAAATACTCGGACTGAATTCGGATATTGCTTTACGCACTGCATCCGATCCGAATCCGTGAAAATACCGATCTAGAGTAAAAATCTCGGACCGAATTAGGATGTTGCTTACGCACTATTCCGATCTCTGATCCAAATTCAGGGGTCATTTTGGCATATCCATTTGGCGTCCGATTTGAATCCGAGGTAGTGCGAAAGCGTTCATACAAACATTACTACGGCTACTTCGGTCCGTCAATATTTCTTCCGAATTGGAGACTCACGGATGACGGATAGAAATCGGATGACGGATGCCGGATGTCAAATAGTTCTATGGCTACTTCGGAACGTATTTTCACGGATTCGGATCGGATGCAGTGCGTAATCGCTCTCAGGGTGGAATTGGAGACAGAAAAGCCAATAGACAATTGCCTAACTTCCAAAATCACGCTACGCCTGTGCAGTGCCAAAGTGCATTCACGATTTCAGTTCTAAATTTAAAAACTTTTTATACGATCTCTTAGCAGCAAACAACAACCAAACGCTTCCAACTATTTTGGCACACTGCATGCTTCGTCCATACTACTAGAAGCCTCCTGTTAAGCTCTCACAGGCTATTAATTAGCCCCATCTCTCGGGGCTAATAGGCTAATATGATCCTCCGCTGTAATTAGTAGAGTGGTCCGATAGAATTCCAACACTAAATCGATTACGCAACAACAATAATACGCTAAACATGTAAATTAATGACGTGGCTATGATACATGCTGCTGGCATAATTTGAAACTAGTCATTAATAAAATTACTCATGAAAATGCTTGTGAAAAATAAATTATTCGTAAAAATTACATAATAAAATTACATACATAATCTCACGTCTGCAATCCCTGAAGGGGTAAGCAGAGCTGCAGCCCAATTCTACTAACAGAAACGTTTATCAATTGCAACTTAATCGTTTTATTCAGACAGTTTTCGTTTACAAAAACTATCAAATTGTTTGACAACAAAAACAAAACCAAACATTTTGACAGTTTTCGTAAATGAAAACTGCCGGAATAAACAATTCAGTTGACATTGATAAACGTTTCTGCTAGTAGAATTGGCCCCCTGTTCTTCTATTGCAGGAGACAGAAGTGAACACCCACTTTCCCCTCTTAAAAACTAAAAGAACTAAAACAAGAAGCGTTGAAAATAGTTTTTTTTATTAAAATGTTGTTAAAAAACTAATACAAGATCCTTCTTCAAATTAACAATTGTAAAGGTTGAATATGAAACATTACACCCAACAGTGCAGTGCAACATAGTGATTACTATAAATATTTGTTTATTTCTGTACTATGTACACTAATAAATATTTTTCAAACTTTGACCTCATTTTACCGGATCAAAAAAGAGCCTAGATAAAAAAAAAAATGCGGAATTGTTTAGGACATGTGTGACAAATACCAATACGAGTCGTTTCTGTTGGTTTTGGGTATTTTTGCCCATTCTCCTTTGCAATTTTTATCATGACAACTATCGATTCATTTATATTATCACGCCTGTATTCCCCGAAAGGTTGGGCAGAGGTGTAATAGTACACCCTCATTTCGCCGTAATGTTAAAGTCCTTTATAACAGGGGGCGAGCCTATATCCATCAACCGGGCACAAATCCAGAATCCGGGATGCTGTAGAGAAATTCCACACGAAAAAACACAATAAAACTTTGCCCGACATGGGGATCGAACCCAGAACCCCACTTTCAGCAGTCGCGCTTGTTACCACTAGACCAAGGAGGCAGTCCACTATAGGTTTGTGTTGCAATAAATTAGTATAAGATATTAGTATAAGAGGGGTGCATGAAAAGAGCCTCCTCGAGTGACGATACTTAAGTACGTCCGGCGCACCCTGGGCTGTCAGCCCCGCTACCAACCTTGCTGACTGACTAATCTTTTCACCACAGCATGAGCTATTTTCGTATAGTTCGTGCTGACACGAGAGAAGAAGAAGTCATCATCTGCCTAGCCTTTTCCCAACTATGTTGGGGTCGGCTTCCAGTCGAACCGGATGCAGCTGAATATCAGTATTTTACATGGAGCGACTGCCTATCAGACCTCCACAACCCAGTAACTGGGTAATACGATACTCTTGGTAAGACTGGTTGTCAGACTTTCTGGCTTCTGACCAACAGTAACGACTGTCAAAGATCTACAAATGACAGCCGGGACCAACGGCTTTACGTGCTTTCCGAGGCACGGAGGAAACTCGCTATGGTAAATGGTCACCCATCCACAGACCAACCTCGGCAAGCGTGGCTTAACCCGGAAGATCGGTCTATGCGGCTGTAATTATTTAGCCACGAGCTCCTCCTCCTCGAGAGAAGAAGAAGTATAGCCATAAATAAATAATGCCGCCAAAAGTAGTACCACATCGTATTTTATTCTCTACAGCTCTATTCACTACGTTAGGGAAATAAATGAACGAAAGAGGGAAATAAATGCACCCTCACCATTTCCAAGTGATTCCGCAATGGTTAGTAAGTGAAGTAGAGAGCTTTTATTAGAACAATTATCTTCACTATGTCCGTTCCCTGTAGCCAGATGTCTGGTTTCCTAGTTTATACGTCGCATTTCTCTCGTGCAGGCAAACGTTTGTACAGTAATTAACGTGCGTGGGTTGTTCAATGAACTGGCAGTATAAACATACCAGGGTAAATATTTTTAGAAAACAATTTGATTATGTTATGTTTTAGAAGTCTTGTAAGTATAGAATTTGTAATGCGCGGGGGAAAATGAGTGAAAGTGATGCAAGATGAACACAATATACCTACCTATTAGGTAACGTTATTAATAGTGAATCATTCCAGAAAAGTTAGTGTAGCAACGTCATCTGTGTACGGTCGGCCAAGAAAGTCGTCTATCAGTTTTGACAACAGTTCCTAACTAGGAACGCATGACGTCACTATAATAAATGATAAAGACATCATTATAGTATGTAATTGTCAGATAATTTTTGTAAGTGAAAATAGACCTTATTGTTTTATGACGTGCAAACGAATTTCAGTATTAGGGTGGTGAACCAAGTTGTTGGGCGACTGTACCTATAAGACGCGCTGTTAGAACAAGCGTTGTGTTTCAAACTGTCAAAAACTGTATGAACAACTTACAGATTGTTTGAAATTCGAACGGAGTTGTGGTGCCTGCACGATAACATGCGTCAACATGTTCGGAGTAGCGTTTCAAGTTAAATTATTAATTTTATTGCAGTTTAGACATGTCTATTTAGTCCCAAGTGTTCCTTACCCTGAACCGCTTACAGTGTGATTTAATTTTGATCTATTTCTTTATATTACCAAAGAAATATTTTAATGGTAATTATCTTGTGATAATGGACAGAGATGCTCTAGAAACACATGGCCCATGGGTTTAGTAAAAAATACACGAAAAAAAGAGTCCTGAGTTTTCATACACCACCAGAGCGCGTGCCAAGGCACACCGCCTTATAAACTTAGAAATACCAACTTACTAATTTAAATCCTATGTCGTCATCTTAATGCCTAATTTAGCTTTCCACCATACCTAGATTCGACTGCAACTTTTGACGTAAATTATTCAACTTTTTGCGTTTGAATCTACATTCGGTTCGAATATTTTCGAACGCGAACCCGAGTTCCATGTGTTTGTTTCTAAAGCTGGCTTCCCACGGTGCGTGGTAGTGCGCACCGGCTGTGCGTGGTATCATCTGTAAAATCACGCACCGTGTGAAGCCACAATATGAGGATGCGTGATTAGAAGCTATTTTTTCATTCTAAAATACCAAGTGAAAGAGAACTCGCACTACACCTTTGCATTTACCGAATCGCGGCGGATACGGCGCACCGCTCCGCACGCGTCCGCGTTACCACGGACGAGTCTCTTCCCATGGTGCGTCGGTGCGAGCTCGTGCGTCGCGGTGCGCGATATCACGCACCGTGGGAAACAAGCATAAGTCAATGCCTAGAAATGATGTAGTTTTAACGCATAGCCAAGTATCGTTCATTTTATTTTTCAGTAAGTTGCGTTGGCGCGGCCTACAGAAACCACCTCCTCCCAGTTCCCTCCCTGGATAATTTCTGCGAAACTAAATGTAATCATAACAATCCTCTTTAAAAATGTTTGAACTGAAGAATAACCTACATAAAATTTACAAGTATTAAATATTTTATTATTTTATGTTTGTGTATCAATTTTATGTGAGCGGTTGTGGAGGCTTAAGCCTTAGAATTTTTGCTCCTTGTTTATTTTAAATCTTTCATACGCTATCGCTTCACTGAAGTGAACCAAATGCCAAGCGGTATACCGAAATGTGTCGGTATTTTTCATAGCGATAAAAATATCAGGAATAACATGTAGTCTGCTTTTAAGCTTTTAAATATTGTATGAGACGTTGCTGCCTAATTTTTTGCGGGGTTAATGCCATCTATGACAATACCTTCTACGACATACAGTATCTTAACTAACAAAAGGCGCTCCAGTTAACCAGCAACACTATAGACGCGGTATATATTATACCTACCAAAAAAAAAAAACAAAAAAAAAAAAAAATGATACGTAAAAGCAACGCTTACTGAAGTGTTGTCTCTCAATTTAGAAAACATGGCAACATCCCATTGAACCTATCTACGAAACTATTTTGGTCTTAAAGAGCTCGTTGTTATATTATTATTATTATTTTATACTCTCGCATATAATTTGTACAGAGGCGGACTTAATGCCGTAGGCACTTTCCACGAGTCGACCTTAGGGTGATGCAGAGAAAACATGGTAGGTGTACTAAAAGAGCTATGTGACGTGATACGCCATTAAAAATAAACACAAAGATAACTGTGTTTCGTTTTTTTATTATTTTTATTTTAATATATTAATGATGTAGATTAACTAACGGGTTTAAGGGAACCCCCTCTGTTATATAAACATACTGTATAAGTTATGCGCTTCAGCAATATTAGTATTTCTAAATTCGTAACCTAATGCGACCCTGGGGCCTAATTCTCCTAAAATAAATCTTGATAAATCACGACCGAACCAAGGCCGAACCGTTCATTCAGTCAGTTTTCAATTTCAAAAGCTATCAAATTGTTTGACACAAAAAACAAAATCAATCATTTTGAAAGTTTTCAATGATAAAAACTGACTGACGGTTGTGGTTCGATTGCGTTTGGCAACAATTTATTTTAGGAGAATTAGGCCCCTGGTCAATATTTCTTTGTATGTCTTCCGGCTTCGCTCTGTTTGAAACAAATCCGGATAGGGCATTCGGAAACACGAAGATTGCCGAGGTGCATAACGAATATCGTAGTGCTTATTGTAGTTTATTTTCATCCTTCATTTTCTATTCAATTGCTACATACAGTACCAGTCCTTTATAGTATATACGAGTACTATCCTAGCTTAGAAAGAAGTGAACATTATCAACCATCAATAAAATCAATTATCAAATGTATCCAGAAACACACGCTTAGCAGTATAAATTGCTGACTATTAGTAAAAGATCAGTTAATTAAACCCTCAAGGTCGCAGACACTGAAATGTTCAAGTATGTACAGAAATAGAGCATATAGGGTGATCTTCACTCGCCTGACTACATTTTTTATAAATAGTTCCATTACCGGCTACCAATTATAGCCATTTATCTTCAACTCGTATCCCCTATATGTGGATACAAAGGAATCACATTGCGTAAGTTATAGAAATATCCTACGACCGGCGACCCCTTTGCGTCGTGTGGGTAGATGTCGTAAGAGGATATTTAAGGGTTGTGTATATTATTGGAATGAGCAATAGAGTCCACAAGAACTGCCTGCCTAGCGTGATGAGTAGTGGTTTTGGAATTATCGACTTATCCCTATTATAGGGATATAATAGCCTATTGTTGCAGTAAGTCAACTCTACCTCGACTGCACGTACATTCAGAAATAAGTGATGATTGCTCAAAGTTTAGTGTCCGTGTGGTGCCAGACGTAAAGAATAGCACTACCCCATCTCTTCCCGTGGGTGGCGTAAAAGGCAATTAAGGGATTCACTAGACTCTAGTGAATCACATGCACAGTGTAGTACATCCTCATTTCGCCGTTATGTTGAAGTCCCATGTAATCGGGGGAGAGTCTATTGCCATCAACCGGCCACAAATCCAGATTCCGGGCTACTACTGAGAAATTCCACACGGAAAAATCCAATAACACTGCTCGATCTGGGGATCGAACCCAGGACCTCACGCTCAGTAGTCGCGCTTGCGACAGCTAGACCAACCAGTCCCTCCCAATATCCCCCTTATTACAAAACCCGGTAACCCTATTTAAAAGCCCAACTTAAATGAAAACCGTTCCAGTTTCTATAATCCCAACTTAAACTTGATCCGCAACAGTTTCAGTCTACATATAAGTTCATAACTTGGGCAGACAATCGCTTGTTTGGCACCTGTCCAAATCACGGGCAGTTCTTTCGCTCCACCTCGCAGAATCTCATTCCAGATTATGGATATCCAAGATTCCAGTTATGAGAATTAAATGTACCGGAATTGCTGATGTTTGAGTAGCATAATAACTTATTATGCTACTCAAACATCAGCCCTAATAATAAGTAACGTAATTTGAAGGATTTTGATTGTGATTTTTGATAATATTGACTCATAAGATTTGGTATTTAAATCCAAATATATATATATGTATGTGTCCAAATATATATTGTATGTGTTAATTGTTATATATTTTCCTTTTTTATGTCTAACCGGTTGCGTACCGCCCGTCGTCCCAGGACGACACTTAATTGTCTTATCTATTGTGATTGAGAGTTTAAAGATAGATATAAGTTTAATTAATATAATAGTTTTTAATATTCTGAAAGTTCCTATTCTACTGCAATACTACTAGTTTTAAGTTATCTTGCTACACCCTAACAGGGTCATGTACTCAATAGTTTTAAGCCTAGCTGAACATTGTGTACGTTGTGCATTAAATAAATAAAATTAAAATTAAATATTTTTTGTGAGGTAATGTCTGGAAGATCACGAAGAACAAGTATTTACCGATAGCTAAAAATATTCGCGTTAGCGTAATATACCGGGACGAACAAACTCTTCATAATTATTACTTACACAACTAAAGAAATTAAATTTTATCGCAATGGGATAAAATTCTTGTCAGAATGACAGTTATAGTCGTGTACTGTGTTCATTCTGAAACACTCCTTGTGTCATTGTTATATAGTTTAATTTTCTCAGTTGTTTATACTATTTTGAAGTCTGTTTGGCTTAATATATTTGATGCTGACTGTACCTAGGACAGTTAAATGCAAATGCCGTGTCAATGACCCGCATATTTAAAGTAGATATAGATATAATTAACTTTGAAATATCTTGCATAATAGAAAGACAACTTTATTTCTATCTCGAGGTGACGCATATAACCACGAAAAAATAACAAAAAGTGAAAACGAAAGCAACAAAAATACTTACTAATATTATAAATGCAAAAGTAACTCTGCCTGTCTGTCTATCTGTCTGTCTGTCTGTTGCCTCATCATTATTAAACTACTGATTTTGATGAAACTTGGTATCTACAGAGATACTCTGGAACCCGAAGAAGGACATAGGCTACTTTTTTCATATTATGATTATTTACGGTTTGATTATTTACTTTTTTCCCCCAAAAAAACGCGGTAAACGCGATTAACGACATCCACGTGGGCTGAACCACGGGCGAGCTCTATTAGTAATTTCATATTTTTAATCGTCTTTTAATATTAATCGGATTACCTAGTTACCTACCTATTACCTACATACGCCGCGGATCTAACCTAGCCTAAATCGTAAAGCCGAGTACTCACTAGTGAGCCGTAACCGTAACCATGCAGTTACAGTAACGAGGTTCTAGTATGTACGTGATGTCCACATTGACTGTAACCGTAACAGCGAACCGGCCTATCCGTGTTCGTTTGGAACTCCACGATGTCGGACGAACTATCTATCGCTACACCAGCGTACATATTAATACACTCATTACTCGATAATTATAAACTGCCACGAAGATAGTTGATTCATCATATGTATCAAGAAAGAAGTATTATACTTCTAGTTTAAAAAAATCAACAAATCATGAATTTGTAGGTTCGCAGCATGCAACGGCCTTCAGTCTCAACGTCCACGATCGCACTGCGAGCGCCCTTTGGTTCACGTCAAAAACCGACAATTGTCAGCTCGCAGCGTTGGTTACAATAAGAACTTATGTTCAGCTCGCGGCAAGTTCGCGAACCACATACCTACACACAATGATTTTTGGTTACGGTAACGTGCAACGGTTGCAGGTACAGTTCGATAGTGAGTACCCAGCTTTAAAACATTAATTTGAGAAACGTGATCACCTTATGTTCACTTAGCTAAAGGTACTAATTAAAATCGCTAACATCATAGAAAATCTTTTGACATGATTGTTCTTTTCATGCTTCCGTCCGCCTACATTCTGACCTACAACGCCTTTCATAATCCATGTGGAAACCACCTTTATATGGCACATAGCTACTTAATAAGTGTTACGTTAAACTGACCTTTCAGCAGTGACTTGTTCGATAATAATGATACAAGACACCATGAAATCAGACAAGAGTAGATTACGTAATACTAAAGTAGTATGTAGGTAATATAGTTTAATATTATTTCTAAAAAAAAACATAGAATTTTATGCTTATTATTATCTTAGTATTTTTCATCGCCAATCTAACTTTATTTTAATGTCATGTTAATTTTCCTAATAATTTAATAAATTATAAGTAAGTACTGTTATTGTATGTTTGCAACACCCTTACAGGGTCTATGTATATTTGGAATAACTATTCTACATATAAGTTCTCTGTGGCGAGATGACCTAGACGCGTACCGCGAGGGCTGGTTTGAGGTAGCACAGGAAAAGAGTACATGGAAGGACTTGGGGGAGGCCTTTGCCCAGCAGTGGGACATAAAGGTTAAAAAAAAGTTTTCTGTAAACTACATATTTGTTTACATTGTGGAATAAATATCATAATTATCGTATCATAATCATAACAATGGCTTTCAGTGCACGTACCATGTTTTGTCCTTGTATCACCCTAAGGTCGACTGGAAGAAAATTCTTAAGGCTAAGTCCGACTCTGTACTAATTTTGTGCATAAGGCACTTGTCCCACCGCGAACGATGAGCGAGCAGCGAGTAGAGCTAGAAACTGGAAACGAGTTGGCGAGCAGCGAGAAGCGAGTGTGTAGTTCCGATAGTTTTGTCGCTAGGCTATAAGCGAATGTGCCAGTGCGACGGGCGATTACTCGCACCACTCGCAAATGACCGCTGTTTGGTCTCTTGGCGTGAGTTCTGACCGCCAAGCGAGCATCGCTGAGCAAGTATCGCTGAGCGAGTGATATCTTTGATAGCTCTTGTCGCTCAGCGACAAACTAGTGGAGCGAGTCCTCACCGGCAGTGTGAACAGTCAGCGATCGACTATTAATATATGCATCTCTTTTGTTTACACGGAATGTATATCTGTTGTACGTTTCTTGAGCGAGAAAATAGCCGATAGTTAGGCCCGAACTCCACCAAAGCGGAAATGTGCGGAGATGTCCGAAGCGGAGACGAGAAGAGATGTTTTTCAGCTTGGGTGTATCCACCGAAACTGTGCGAAGATGCGTACTGGCTAGACTGTAGCGGAGATGTGCGCTGACCAAAGCGAAACTGAGCTGCGTGCGACGAGCCTTGGATGTGAACGCACAGTTTAATGTGAAACAATTTAGTTCACTGCACGCCGCACACATCTTGTCTCCGCTGCACGCCGTCGTCAGCTTGCGAATCAAAGCTCACATCTCCGCCTTGTACCGCGGCCCAGCTCAATCTCAGCGAAGAACAGCTCACATCTCCGCTTCCATCGCGCCATACAAATATGATACATTTCCGCTCAGTGGTATCCACTTAAGCTGAGTGGAGACGAGATGTCAATAACGAAATTCTATTGGTTTTTTAGAACAAATCGCCGCTCCGCTCGTCTCGTCTCCACTTTGGTGGAGTCCGGGCCTTAATCGCTTCCACGCCGGCGGTGGGACAACTGCCTTAAGCATAAATAAATAACGCTCGCCTTCCATGCAGTAAGGTTTATGTTCGATACTCACCCGTAACTTTGACTTTTCGAATTATATGCGGATCAGAATTCAATTATGACTTGCGTTACCGGTGAAGGAAAACATCGAGAGGAAACATGCCACAGAAAAGTTCTGTGTGTTAAGTGGGTTAAGATTCTCGTTCTGAGGAAGAGGCTCGTTCGTAGCAGTGAGTCAGTAATGAGTTAACTATTCGTATGCTTTGTACTAAATTCCATATGTCGCCCGGGAGTGAAAACCTTGGGAATGCAATTTGGTCGTTTTTATTTTATCACGACGTATAGGGGCTATATCTTATAAGAGAGCCGCTCTATCTGAAATTAGTTTGTAGGCACTGAAACTAGCTTTTATTGGGTGCTTGAGGTCGCCAGCGGCTTCGCCCGCGTGGATGTCGTTTATCGCGTATTCCGCGTTTTCCTCTACTATATTAAGCATGTATTATACATATAAACCTTCCTCTTGAATCACTCTATCTATTAGAAAAACCGCATCAAAATCCGTTGCGTAGTTTTAAAGATCTAAGCATACATTGGGACAGACAGCGGGAAGCGACTTTGTTTTATACTAGGTATGTAGTGATATAAAATTCGTAATAAATAATTGACTAGCTTTTGCCCGCGACTTATTCCGCGTGAAAGCCCACAGGAACCGTGCAAAAACCAAATGCATTCCCGAGGTTTTCACTCCCGAGCGACGATATCTTAGTGAACATAGACCATCGTCAAAAGGGAAGTAGGTATTTACTTATTGCTCGAAGTAAAGACGACGGGTAAACTGTATAATACGCTGTCTGAAGAGGAAACCAATTAACCAACCCTCACGGGAGATATGACAAGATGCTCTTTTTTTAATACCATAGATGGACTGATTTTCCTCCCCTGACAGAGTTTTTCAGCATTCTGACGACCCACAGGCTACTGGATATCTACTGTGTAGGGCGCATAATATATTTCTTTCTTTTCTTTTAAAAGAAACTTTTCCCCACACTAAAATTTCTCTTGTATCGTGGGTGCGCTTACAAATTTTCACATGCACAAACACCTTGACCCGGAACAACTGTCTGTAGGCCATACAAATATTTGTTCCGTGAGGGAATCGAACCCACGACCCGTAGCGTAGAAGCCAGTCGCTCAGCCACTGCACCAAACGTGTCGTCAAATATGCAAGTGAGATTCTCGTTTCCGGAATCTGCGGGCACTTCTTTCACTCTAGATAATGTTACAGTAATTAATGCCCTTATAATAATTACCCATTTATGAATGAGTAGGTAATTTCTTCAAGAACTATATAATGTAGATATTTGAATAATATAATCAGAAATATGTTACACTATCTTTACACTTTATATTTTTACAGAACAAATTACCTACTTCATCATCATTCAGCCGAGAGACGTCCAGTGGTGGACATAGGTATGCCTCCCCCAATTACCTACTTACCTATTCATAAATAGGTACCTATCTAATTCTTTCTTAGTTAATTTGTAGATCAACGTAGTTGTACTTGTGAACGCAAGATAAGCAGTTTCTAAGTATCGTCGGCGACCAGTAAAAAACGTGTTTTGGTCAAACACGTGATAAGTCATAATTATAATAGGCAAGAAAACCTCACAACTCATATTTACGACTGGCCTGAGTTCAATTAGAATGCAAATGAGAAGTTGAAGATTTTTTCCAAGAAAACCGCGTAACTCGCATTTGACAATATAAATGAAGAAGAAAGAAAGAAAATAAATTTATTTAGCACAGACTAGAAGGCACAGAATATAAAATAAAACATTTAAAAAAAAAACAAAAAAAAGAAAGAAATTAGCAGGAAAGTGTGCCTCACGGCAAAAATAAAGTTCTCTTGGAAAAAAATATTTCGAGAATTTAAAAAATCCTTTCGAGAATTCATGTTCAAATATTAATTACATGATTTATGTAATGGTTAATTTATAATGTTCCTTATAAAATTTTACAGGAAACGGTTTTAACGTCTCTACTAAAATGTTGCATTTGACAATAACGAGGTTTTGACTGGTCTCCGACGATATTTCGGTAGGTAGGTACGTACAGCATGCAAAAATAGCGAAACAAATAATAACACATGAATCACGAGGAACTGAATTAAATTTGCATAACATCAACAGCTGATTATGAGTTAATAATAAGAGTTTAAATTTAGAACGGGGTTGAACCCTTCCAGTGATGGTGACAGATTTGACCAAGTTATAATCGAATTCGCCGTCGAGGCGTCGACCTTGTAACGTTAGCGATGCAACGAAAACGAAACGAAACTTGCGAAAACAGCTATAGGTATGAATATGAATTTTGATTTATTTTGATTTACTTTGAAATTGAGAAAATTGAGAAATTCATTCTCTATTTTCTATTTCTATTAATTTTTCTAAAATACCCACGACCTACCGTACGTACATTTATTGGTCTACGCTTCCTTTGTCTCATCTACGCCTATGCGGTGAAATAAAACTAAACAGTAAAAAAATAGACGATTCCGTTCACGTCACAATGGTTTTCAAACTATTTTATAATATTTCTGGAGTTCGATTCGCTTAAACTTTTTTAAATACCAATAAATAATGTACCTATTTCTGCCGCTAAGCAGTATTGCTGTGTCTGGTTTGAAGAGTATGGAGTGCCGGTGAAATTACAGGCACATGAGATTTTCCAACTTTGTCTTTAAGGTTGGAACCTCGTAACACATCAGCAATCCTCTTGGTGTTGAAGGTGTTGGTAACCACTAGGGTTGCCAACTCTTTGTCGGTCAAAAATAGTAGTTCTAAAATGATTACCCACAAAAATATAGTAGATATCGAAAGAATGAAAAAAATATAGTAGGTTCCAGAATAGGTAGGTACTTTATTTCCTAAAAGAATATTGTTTTTTAAATTAATTTCAAAAGTAGGTAGTTACCAAAACACATACTCGAGACCGCGAAAATCGAAATTGCCAATCTGTCAAAAGTCAACGTGACTGACAACTTGTTAAACCAGAATCGTGCAGAAATAGATATTGACGTTTCGTTTCACGCTTACAAATTTATAAACGAATATTATTGCTTTGAGTTTGATGCCTTTAAAATATAGTAGTTTCGCCTACTATATACATTTTTTCAGAAATATAGTAGTTGGGCCTCTAATATAGTAGGATACTATATTATATAGCAGGGTTGGCAACCCTGGTAACCACTTACCATCAGATGGGCTGTCGGGTGTCGGCTTGTGTGCCAAAATATTACGTAAAAAATAGTTTTGAACAATATATTACAGCGCCATCTATTTTTGTCGCATGAAAACTCAAACCCCGAACGTTTCAATTGCCTGAACAGCGACCTCTATTGTAGCTTGATGTAGATTACGTGAAGCAGTCTACGTTTTTGAAATTCAACCTATAGCCACTAGAGGGCGCAAATCACAATATTGACGAGCGCGTTCTAAAACTAGATATTGACTGCTTCAGTGTAAAATTTTTTTTTTTTTTATTGTTACTAAAATCATGTAGGAATTAAGTTTTTCTTTTGACAATATTTTTATTTTGCATTTTGAATGCTCTACTATTGAACTTTGAATTTGTTTTATTATACGTAGCTTTGTTACAGCGAGGAACGGAGGCTTGACTTGAATCAATAAGTTCATAAGTTGGTCACAATTTCGGAACGTCACAATTTTGACGTTTACAATAGATGTAATAAGTTTATCCGAATAAAATCGCAGTTGTGTTTTCGCAATTAAATAGAAAATAGTCATGATTTAAACAGTAATAATTTAATATTTTAAATATACTCACTTACCGTCCAGACCATCCTTCAAGAGACGTACTCCTGTGTTCAGGTTTGCATTTCTTCTGTTGTACACTGTTTAGTTTGTTTTTAATCTTTACACTCAACCTTTTTGGACTACCGGGTAGTTTAACGCCGGATGCCACACTCATTTTCTAAAAGAATACATAGAAAACATGAATAAATTTTGTTTTTTGCAGATATAACCATGGATAGCATGGAATCTGAAAACATGGACTCTGATGAAGAATTTGCCTTCGAAACAGATCACTTAGCTCTTCGCGGAAATAAAGATTACTGTGACCTGCTAAAGTATATCGTCAAATTAGAAGCTCAAAAAGTTAAGGCGTTGAAAGATATAGAACAATTATCAGAATCTCAAAATAGAGCCTTGAATGACCCATTGACTTTTATTGAAGAGATGAAAACAGGGAGTGCGGACTTCCCTCCTCGACAAAACATTGCTGATCTGCCCAACATTAACTGGGCCAATTATGGGATTGATGCTTCGCTGGATGGTGATGATATCAGGGACACAAAACCAAATAAAGATGAACTAGACACCAGTACTAAGGTTAGGGGACGAAAGTTCACAGATAGCAAACCTGAAACATTCAATCAATTATGGTCCTGCGAAGAGCAGAAGAGATTGGAAGAATTACTCGAAATCTACCCTGAAGAGCCCATTGAGGCAAGACGGTACAAAAAAATAGCTCAAGCATTGGGAACTAGGACACCAATACAAGTTATGAGCAGGATACAGAAGTATTTTGCTAAATTAGCTAAAGCTGGTTTGCCAATTCCGGGTAGAATTCCAAAAGGAGTTGGACGAGAAAAAAGGTCAATGTTCTATAAAAAATCCACATTCTTTCCTCAGCTACACGTTCCTGTCACCATGGAGGATCCATATGACAGCGGTGAAGCACATGACAGTATGCCCGCAATAGAAATAAAACACAGTAACAAATATATGCTAGATTTACTTAGAGCTGCAAAGGAACAAAGGTTATTAGATGAAACGTCACCTGTCTATCAGACTAAAACAATGTGTGTTGGTTGCCAGAAAACAGGTTTCCTGGGTGCAAGATGGACTGATAACACTGGCACTGACTACTGTACTGATTGTGTTGTGAAATTACTACCAGCTGAAAGATTAATACCTGTGCGACAACCTGTTTGAATTGCAATAAATCTACTTATTTAGTTGTACACTTGTTTATGTTTTATTCAATTTTATACATCTAATTTGCTAACAGATTTAATTATTCTTTTTTAATTTTAGAATTACACACCACATCATTATTATGAATTTAAATCATGCCACTATCCACTAAAACCACTATCACACAAGGCACACTATTTTTATCTAATTGATCTAAAATCATTTTATTAATTTATACAGCAAGCAAAGTTTTAGTGAGCACTCGCAGTGAGGCGGCCGCGGCGACTGATGAAGGTCCACTGGCCTGGAACACTGAACACGGCTCGCACTCTATTGTACCCTCTATCCTAGATAGATACCTATAGAGATTGGAGGGTAACAAGGGACATCGGCCACAGGCTAACCTCGCCGCGCATTTCTTTTAAATCTCGAACTCATGCACAATATCGTTGAAGCGTTTGCATATCGAGCTCGAATCGTGTCTATGTTTCCGTATCTAATCAAAAAGCGTGTCAGTGCAAAGCACACTACTGAAACAAACAAACTCACCCAGGTCCACTTTTGCTTTGATACACTGAAAATAATATACAATCTGTTAATTATCTTTTAAATATTTTGGAGTAAGTAGGTACGTAAAGATTATTTCCACTATGTTCTAAGTAAAAATGTCCCGCGTGGTGAGTGGCGTGTACGTAATATCATACGACGGATCAGACAGACTGGACCTATATTATTGACAAATTGGACGCGGGCTATCAAATAGGTATCCTCTATTGATGAAATATTATATTACGGCAATATGTACTCGTTGTAGACCCTTACAATGGTCGTCATTTTTAACAACGCTTGAAAATATAAATCCCGACAAGCTCAACCAACAAAAAATATGGACTCCGAGTCGTTCGGAAAATAGGAAGATAAATTGTGTTTGTGTACTATTTTGTTGGCAGGTGGTGGGAAAGAGGACTGAAATAGGTTCCTGAATAAATAGTTATAGCCGTAATCAGACAAAGAGATCTTACAATTAGTATTTATTGCTTGTTTGTGTACAATTACATTGTTAGGAAACGAACAAAACAATGTTTGGTTTAGACTTATTTCGTAGGTATTTACAGTGTCCTCTCTTCAAATATGTATTCGTTTCCTACCTTCTACTTACATATACACGCAGGTATTTTTTATTGACTGACAAAATCGATTGGGTTACAGAGTTTCTTGCTAAGATACTTGAAAAAATCTATCAAACCCTATGCATACTTTATGAAGGGTTATCTAGGGACCTACGCTTTTCACACATTTCGGAAGGCACCAATGGCCAGTGGCATCGTGAAGAATCTTTTTGCGAATCGGAACGGTCTTGCCGACCCATTTTTTAGTGGAGAACTACTTTTTACGTTGAAAATCGGGTTGCTAAGGTATTATTGTTGTGTATTTACCTACGTCTTACTGAAGATTCATTCATTTTTTAACGTTAGGTATTAACTATCAACTTCATGTATTAGCACATATGTTCTCATGTCAAGAGAAGTCAGATAGCTCATTATGTTTCGCAAATCGGTTGACCATATTTTGTGAGATAATTAATTATTAGTTCTTAAAATTACAATTAGGTGTTTTCCTAGAATCTCTCTAGATATACTGACAACAACGCATACGAACAAACGCGCTGCTAGCGTAACATTCGTAGCGCGATATAGTTTTGTCGAATTATCTCGTCCTGAGATGGGATAATGTATGGTTTATTTAAGTCATCTCGGCACGAGATAATGTATCGACAAAAATATCTCGCGCTGCGCATGCTAATCAGGTTGGTTCAAATAGGCTGTGTTCCCAATTAAAAGATATACATATAAATACAGACGAATGTATCAAAAATATTCTTTTTCTAGTTACCAGGAATTTTGATTAAATAGTAAAGTTATTATCATTTCGTCCGACTTGGTGTGCAGACATTTATTTATTCTGTGGCCTATCCGTCTCTCAGATTACTATGATTGGATGCGGTGAGGCGAATCGGAACAGTCTCCATCTCGTTCTACTGTTAATTAACGGAATAGGTACGATTTTCTCAACAATACCTAACTGTATTTTAAATGGACACATTTCTGGAAAATCCTAATCTACTGAAATTGAAAATAGAAACATTTTTGTTATCTGTTTATGACAAAAGCGTTGTTTAACAGGATATAATAGAAGTCATCCTTTATAGGACAATCCAACATTTTGTACTTAGATACCTACATGAAGGTATCTCTGATCTCTTCTCTGTGATCGGTGTGATCTCTGTCTCGGTGATCTCTTTATTTTATTTTAGAGATCGCATCAACCTTAGTTCGGTTTGGTGTAGGCGGGACAGTAGAGAAGCCCTTTGTAATTTTATTTTATGTAAACTTTTTAGGTCAAGCGTATTTTTAACCGACTTCAAAAAGGAGGAGGTTCACAATTCGTCTGTTTTTTTTTTGTGTGTTTGTTACGCGATATCTCCGCCAATTATGAATGGATTTTGATGATTCTTTTTTTGTTTGGTAGGCCATACTTCAGAGGTGGTCCCATATAAATTTTATTGAAATTGATACATCACTTTTTGAAAAAATCAACCAAAACAAAAAAAAAACACAAATCGTATATAGACGACGTTCTAGTTGTAGTGCTGGTCCGAGAATTTATACACTATTGTAATTGTAATTTGTGGCACTAAAAATTATAAAATAAAAAACTTTAAAGGCCCATTTAGATGGAGAGAGTTTCTCGACTCGAAGATACGATTATCGAAAGAACATTTAAAAAGTTTCTTCGTGTAAACATTCACGATTATCGCCCTTCCCCTTGGGCGACAATTGCCTCGCAATAGAATATATCAGTCTCCGTGTAAACAGAAGGCCCATTTAGATGGAGAGAGTTTCTCGAACGTTTCTTGGCGAGAAATCGTATGCTACTATCGCAAGCAATAATCGCCATAAGATTATTGTATCATAATGTTTACATACAGGCAAGAACTAAATTCTCGCCTATGATTATGTCATACGAGATTCGCAAGTAATTTTTCGCTAGGCGATAAATTACTGTGACTGTTTACACAGCGAAAATTATAGTAAGAAGATTCTTGCTTACGAGTTCTCGACTTGTATAAACACGATCTCGTATGACATTTTTTCAAGTTCATACGAGTATCGTACAAATCGGTTTGAACCGTTTTTGAGTGCGAGTTTTGCCATTCGAGTTCAGACTTCAGTGATTAAGTTCTGTTTACACGGAGACAGATATATTCTATTGCGAGGCGATTGTCGCCCAAGGGGAAGGGCGATAATCGTGAATGTTTACACGAAGAAACTTTTTAAATGTTCTTTCGATAATCGTATCTTCGAGTCGAGAAACTCTCTCCATCTAAATGGGCCTTTAAGGCCCATTTAGATGGAGACAGTTTCTCGAACGTTTCTTGGCGAGAAATCGTATGCTACTATCGCAAGCAATAATCGCCATAAGATTATTGTATCATAATGTTTACATACAGGCAAGAACTAAATTCTCGCCTATGATTATGTCATACGAGATTCGCAAGTAATTTTTCGCTAGGCGATAAATTACTGTGACTGTTTACACATCGAAAATTATAGTAAGAAGATTCTTGCTTACGAGTTCTCGACTTGTATAAACACGATCTCGTATGACATTTTTTCAAGTTCATACGAGTATCGTACAAATCGGTTTGAACCGTTTTTGAGTGCGAGTTTTGCCATTCGAGTTCAGACTTCAGTGATTAAGTTCTGTTTACACGGAGACAGATATATTCTATTGCGAGGCGATTGTCGCCCAAGGGGAAGGGTGATAATCGTGAATGTTTACACGAAGAAACTTTTTAAATGTTCTTTCGATAATCGTATCTTCGAGTCGAGAAACTCTCTCCATCTAAATGGGCCTTTAATCACTGAACTCGAAGGCAAAACTCGCACTCAAAAACGGTTCAAACCGATTTGTACGATACTCGTATGAACTTGAAAAAATGTCATACGAGATCGTGTTTATACAAGTCGAGAACTCGTAAGCAAGAATCGTCTTACTATAATTTTCGCTGTGTAAACAGTCACAGTAATTTATCGCCTAGCGAAAAATTACTTGCGAATCTCGTATGACATAATCATAGGCGAGAATTTAGTTCTTGCCTGTATGTAAACATTATGATACAATAATCTTATGGCGATTATTGCTTGCGATAGTAGCATACGATTTCTCGCCAAGAAACGTTCGAGAAACTCTCTCCATCTAAATGGGCCTTTAAAAAGTAAAAGCCGACTTCAAAAAAAACTAAACGGAGTAAAATAATTATTTTTTAATAAAACTACCAGTTTCAGAAGTCGGTGTTCTACTCTGAAACAAATTGAATGCACCGACTTTTGAAACTGGTAGTTTTATTAAAAAATAATTATTTTACTCCGTTTAGTTTTTTTTGAAGTCGGTTTTTACTTTTTTAAAGTTTTTTTCGTGTTTTGTCTGGATATAAGTACATCATCTACGTGTAATGTGTACGAACGTAGGTAGTTAGTCATTTTTTTTTCGTCCGGTAATATATCAATTAACTAAAATACTTTCTTGTAAACACTACCTTAGGTTAAACCGGCAAGATTTATAAATTATTGTGTGAGTGGATAAGACACTTCTCACTTCACAACCCTCCCCGACAAATAAGACATACGACGGGTGGGTATGGTATGACCAAAGTCGAAACGCAGCGTTCATTAGGACTTGTTACCATAGAGATTTTTCGAGTTGTGAATTTCCTTATAAAATGAAGTTTTTGAAAATTAAGCTTTATTCAACAAACTATATCCTAGCTTTTCTTCTTCAATTAGGCATCGGAATCGAAGGTTACCTAAATCTTTCGGGTACCTCGGGTCCACGGTCTATAATTACCTACTATTAGGGCGTTCTCACAACATACTTTGCAGCCACAAAAACGAAAGTCAGTGTTTTTCACAAGAAATCGTCTATATAAAAAACGCGATTGTACTTCGGATACGATAATAATGCATTTCAGCTTCACTTTACTGTAAAACAGAATAGCTTCTTGGATTTTGCCTAGATTCTCGACTGATCCCAGCTTCTGTTGGTCTTGTCAGTAAGCCGTTTCCACTCAGCGCGATCATGTGCAACCTCGATTTTGTTTGCAGCCTAGATCGGGATAAGAAGATTCCACATAAAATGTTTGTGCAATTTAAGAAATCTTTTATAGTTTATTGAAAGTTTTGATCGGTGTTTTGTTGATATGTTGCTTACTTACGGCCGTTTTCAATAACCTATCTATCGGCGGTTTCGCCTACTAGAGATAGAAATTTGACACAAGCTCCATAGAAGTAATGTCAAATTTTTATCTGTAGTAAGGTAAACCGCCGATAGATAGGATATTGAAAATGGCGGTTAGAAGCTACGCGACTACCGACGACTCGGTCCGTCGGTATTCGCGTTAAAAGCAACTGGTTTTGGCACCCGAAAACGGGCCACTCGCGACAGCCACTTTAACAACTCTGATACCTACATTTCGTTCGCCTGTTAATTTTTCTTAGTTTTCTAACCTACATCACTGAAATAAACATTTTAATAGCAATTTTAATATTATTTGCATATCTATTAATGTTAGGTACATTACAAAAAAAAAACGTCTTTAAGAGAAGAAAAATTATTAAAAAACAAAAATTGTTAAGCTTCGAGCATTATATTGGGTTATAGTAAATACCTACTAACAATATTCCTCGGTTATATCAATTTAATATGGTTACGAGCTTTAAGAACGCAGACTATGCGAATATGAATTTAAACTATGCGCTTTTGCGATGAAAGATTTGCAAGCATCACGAACATTGGCTAAAGTTTATTTCGCCATGCTAAATATAACGTCTTATTATCTAATACAGTACCTACTAATATCTAATACAGAGTCAGTAGAAATCTGAGATAGGTTTCCTTTACTATAAGCGATTTATTGTGTAAACAAAGTACGCTAATTCAGGTTTTTTTTAAAAGAGCATCCGTGGAATTTTTTGCGAGCTCTTCTCCATATCACCTACTTTTTAAATCCGTGCCTAACCTAGTTTTGAAGTTTTAAAAGCACCTGTAATCTGGTCTATTTGAAATACAAAACGTTAACTTTGACTTTCATACCTAGAGAGAATATACAGGGTTAATTTAAAAACACCAACAACCTCTTATGGCGTCATTGTACTCATCATTATGAACAACTTTTACTATGGGACAACATCCGAAATCGCGAAAAAAAAACAGCTATTCCCTACATTTTGACTAGCTAAGCGAACATGAATGTAGGGAACAGCTGTGTTTTAAGAGGTTGTTGATGTTTTTCAATTAACCCTGTATACTTAGATAAATATGTTCATAGATATAAACATAACTACTAATAACTAGACTGTTTATAGTTGTTAAATATCTCTATCTATGTAATAACGAAAACAAATCTAATTTGGCGCACACGCCTAGAAACTTATTATCGGTAATAGAGCTCCCGTTGTTCTGTAATGGATGACACTGGTTTGGCGTAAGTGGCTTTAGTAAATTATATTCAGCTAGCATTCGTTCACTAATCTAATAAGTTTTCAAGGAATCAATACCTTAAGCCTTTGGCACATAGACGCGGGCAGGTGCATGGCAGGGTGCCGTGGACGTCACCGACACAAAGCTACGTTATTTCTGTTGACGTAGTAACTAGAGAACTAAGTACGTCTGTCGCACCCTGGGGAGCCAGCCCCGCTATCAACCTTACTGACTAGCTAATTTTTTCACCACAGCATGAGCTATTCTCTAGACTAAGACTAGAGCGTGTTTCGCTAAAGATTTTCCTTCGCCGCCTAGTATGCCTAATATGTTGCCACTACTGAGTTTTCGATGTAAAAGCGCTCTGAAACAATGAAAACTTAATAATGCCATAAGGGCGTCGAAGGAAAAGTAGCCTATTAGGCAATCTAAGGTCACGGCTAGATGTTCGCCGCCGTGCATCCCCTCTCTTTCTACCTCTCGAGTTCGACCCGCGTCTGTGTGCCAAAAGCTTTACTCTCGTTGTGAAGTCCGTTTTAAGTATAGGTAGTTAAGATGAGACACTCGTGTCGCCCACATTGGTAAATACAGCCATTTTCTTAAAGACTTTAAATGCTTCCGTTACCGTTCCGAAGTAGCGATAGATATTATTTTTAAGATTCAAACAAATATTTTATGAATTTAGCTTTTAACTAAATCAACAACTTCCCTTTAAGTTATTTGCTTATTCGCCAAGATTAAGATTCGTTCCAGTTCAGTAAAGTTCGTGCCAGAGCGCTAATGCTCTCATGCTCATTTTGGGGAAGCCAATTAGCGCTCTGGAACCTAATTGGCCATTGCATCTCATGTAACGGTTCACTTGTTTCTACACAGACTTTATTAGTGATGCATCGTTGGCGAGTAATTCGTACTATAACATAACTATGCACTTTTATGCAAACGCAAACCGAACGCAAACTGAACACTACTTTCTGCATGAGGCTCGCAATTACAATAATTCCATCCCGTTAGAATATAAAACTTCCTCAATCATAGACGAGTACTCGTATTGTAAGATTCAACAAAACCCAGCACGCTCGGTGGTTAAGATCTATACGATTGGTGAAGCTAGCTACGACCCTCACATTAAAGTCCGGTGCCAAGCAGTTTACTGTGTTCCGTCGTGTGTATGTGAAAGGCAGAGGGGGGGGGACCCCTCTGCCTTTCACATACCTCTTTATATCTGTTACTAGGATTCGTGTGCTCCATCTTCGACCCTGTCTGACTTACCATCAAGTGCGACGGGTCAAAATCGATAAAGTCAATAAAAATAAAGAATTGGCATGGAATCCAGATAGAAGGGAAGGTAACATGAGTAGTTGCAAGGTAACATCTTAGTGATCTCTTAAGCGTCAAATGCATCAGCAAGTTTTGTTGCTCAAGTTAACTTGCGCAATTGACTTTTAAGCTGTCGACCCATCCACAGCAAGTCAAGTTCAGCAAGTTATACGAACCAAGCGAGGGGAAACCACAAAACTTGTGAGTGTATTTGGCGCTTTAAGGCGCGCTGCGGACGGATCATGATGAAGCGATGTTGTTTTGTTTTGAAGAGGGTGACAACCCTTATCTAGTAATCATTTTAACCTTTCTCTTCAACAGTCTTTTCGGATTTGTGTGGGAGGATAAAATATAAGCCTTTTCAGTTTATATTATGTGACAGTTCCTAGAAACGTTTTCAAAAGTAGATAAGTAATAGACCTAGTCATGTCTCTCATGTCTAACATACCTACATTAACCTCTTTGTACGCTTGGATGATGATAAAACTTTTATACCCTTATTTTAAACAGATGGAATGTGTCGACAGTCATAAAATAGCCTTTTAAAAATCAAAAGATCTCTAACACAAAATATAAATGTACAATTTTATTTGTGGTAATAAAAACTTTTGATATTTCAGGATATTATTCCATAAAGATATTATTACTTATTTTTAAACAGATGGAATGTGTTGCCAGTTTTAAAATAGCTTTTGAAAAATCAAAACAGATCTCACACATAATAAAAAAAGTACAATTTTATTTGTGGCAATAAAAAGTTTTGACAACGGCATTTCAGGACATTATTCCATAAAGCTGTAAATAAAATCGTATTTCATTTGTTATGAAGGATGGATTAAAGTGTCATCATAACATTATCTTTTAAATTTTATTATAACATTGCTGCTACATAGTCATAAACTTTCATTTTACGTGTTATAGCGCAAATAGTAATAATCTGAGATGAAACTTCACAACGTTGGACGATACACTGCAGACATTATTTTTATGGAAGACCACATTTTTCACGAACGCGGGACAGTTAACTTTAATTACCAGTTTTAATAAGGCCACCACAGAATTAGATGGGTTTTCACCAGGGAATGAGACGAGGAGAGATAAATAGGTAGTTATGTATACCTCAATGCTATTCCAAAACTAATCTTTTCAAAACAAATGCTTTTGTGAGTGCAAATTTTTATTCAATGTCAAAAATTGATTTGTTTTCTAGAATGCCTAAGGTCAATTGTTAAGGTTATTGTTCTGTTATTCTTATCTAAGGTACTAAGAAAGAGCAGACGAGATAGAATTGGGAGGGATGCTCATTTCAATTTTATTTACACTGCTAAATCTATCAACGAAGTACCTAACGTCAGTTACGACACAACTAGTGGAAATCCATATAAAATAACATTTATATTCCAGGAACGGAATGAGGACGTACTAAGCTTACGAAAAATCCTCAAATAATAGTCAACTTAGGAAGCCTTCAGACAACCTGTCCCTAAAGCAATTACGAAAGAAGTCAAGAAATACATAGTTGGTAATTTTGTTTCAGGATCTAAAAAACTATAAGAGCGGTTACGCACTGCATCCGATCCGAATCCGAGAAAATACGTTTCGAAGTAGTCATAGAACTATTTGTATGGTAGTTTACGCACAAGATCCGACTTCCGACATCCGATTTCTCTCCGTGATCCGTGAGTTTCCAATTCGGAAGAAATATTGACGGACCGAAGTAGCCGTAGTACTGTTTGTATGAACGCTTTCGCATTACCTCGGATTCAAATCGGACGCCAAATGGATATGCCAAAGATGGCCCCTGAATTGTTTGAATTTGGATCAGAGATCGGAAAAGTGCGTAAGCGATATCCGAATTCGGTCCGAGTTTTTTAGACTCTAGATTCGTATTTTCACGTATTCGGATCGGATGCAGTACGCAAAGCAACATCCGAATTCGATCCGAGTTTTTTATATTATTATTTTCACTGATCCGGATCGGATGCAGTGCGTAATCGCTGTAAGGGTCATATCGTACTAGGGTTTGATCGGCGTTGACATTTACGACGAGTTCGCGCGACATTCACACGGTGACGGCGGCAGTTATACTAGGGTACGCACCTTTTTTTGGAACAAGAAAAGTACATTTGTGTTTTGGGATAACAACAAATAAAGTACGATGTATAAAAAAGAGTACTTTTATTTTTTATGTTTGTGTGTGACGGACGTGACGTATATATTAATGAAGCTTGACGTTTCGTTGTGAAAATTCATTGCGATTACCTTGAGAAGCGAATCTTTCAATCACAGCCAAAGACCATCGAATACTAAAAGTATGCTAAAAAAATCCATACTAGTAGCACAGTCTACCTATATCTTATTCCTTACAGTCGGCCAACGTAGAACATTGTCGCAGAGCACAGATAACCGGGGGTTATCTGTGTCGCAGAGCAATCATGCGGGTGGTTGCGAGGTGAAGGGGCGGAGGTTATGTCCCGAGTAGCCATACTGTATACTTGGGACATAACCTCGACCCCTCTTTTTTTTTTTTTTTTTTTTTTTTATCGTGGGAAAATCCTCATGGATACCCTTCGCCCGGGGATGGCGAAGGGTTATGCCGGACTCTTACCGGCTAAAAACCCACGGTGTTCCTTCTCCTGACCCTTGGCCGGGGTCACGGGATTCGCAGCTGCATGCGCCGCAACCCCGGCAGGCCTCGGTCCGCCAGCCCCTGGCGGACCTCTCCTTCTGTGGGGCCTTGCCCCACGTCCTCCTGAGAGGCGCGCACGGAACAATGCGCGCCGCCTTCTCGGGCCTGTTACTGGTCGGGCGACGGGTCCCCTAACCCGTCGCCCGCAGGCCAATAACCTCCACCCCTACATAATTTTGACATTTCATAGGACCTGTTAAATGTATGAACGTAGACCCACTGTATGTAGTAAGTAGGTACGCTGTGCTAGTAGGATGAGAATCGAATGAGCATGGTGCCGGAAGAAAAGAGCGTTAGCGTACTTTATTAAATTATAAATAACGCCTAAGTGAAATAGGGTACAATATGTACTCTATAATAGAGTACGGTTGCTAACCCTAGCTATAGCCCAACGTACACGTAATGTTCGCGCGACGTCCAGTCGGAAGAACGCTAGTGCGACATCACCCTAAGCTTCGCTCGTTGGACCTTCTAAATGAATTTTCACAAATAGGAGATCTAGGTAAATCTCTTCGAATCGCAGACGGATTTGGCCAATATATCAGGGAATAGAATAAATTCTACTGTAATACCGCTATTTATTTAGGGCTATCTATATTCTGGAACGATTGGACACGTATGCCTTGTCTCTTTTTCGATGGAAGTGTGGATCGCTATTTATTTTGATAGAATACGGTATCATTTTTCGTAGAACATTTATTACGTTAATAGGGATTTTAGTGGAATATAGGAGTAGGTAATATTATATTCCAGGAAGGTTTATTAACAAATTGGGATCTTTTTCTGAAGAGAAATAATAAATTGAGTTACTGAGAAAAAAACTAAACTTTTCCCAAAGTTGTCCTATTACACGGTTTATTGAGGTACATACCGTAACATAACTTAATCAGCCCATTATTATCCCACTGTTGGGCACGGGCCTCTTCTCATAATGAGAAGGGTTAGGTCTTAGTCCATCACCCAAAGAGGGAGCGGAGAGGGAGAGAGAGGCAGCTGCCACTCTCCCTTCCCGCGCCAGATGCACCGAGCGCCGGAGGGCGCGCGACGATCTCCGGCCACCGTAGTGTGTGGCCTGCGGGCGACGGGTCCCCTAACCCGCCCCACAGAAGAAGAGGTCTGATCAGGAGAAGGAACACCGTGGGTTTTTAGCCGGTAAGAGTCCGGCATACCCCTTCGCCTTCCCCGGGCGAAGGGCATCCATGAAGATTTTCCCACGAAAAAATAATAATAATGTCTTAGGGTCTCCCCACATTTATCGACGCGGAATCGGCTTAAGCCGAGTGCGTATCACCACACTACTCGACTTTCGCGCGTCGCGATGCGTCGTCCGAGCCGAGCCGATGCGAATGGTATTAGTAACACCCTTATTACGTAGACATAAAGGCTTTTTTGACCGGTGTTAGCCGATTCCGCGTCGATAAATGTGGTTAGACCCTTAGTCTACCACGCTGGCTTTGTGCGGGTTGGCGGACTACAGACATCATCGAGAATTTTATGGAGCCCTCTCAGATATGCAGGTTTCCTCACAAAGTTTTTCTTCATCGTTAACGCAAGTGATAATCAAATTCTGATCCGCACATGAATTCAGATACATAACTAAGGGCGTATACATAAAGGAAGCAGGTAACCAGCGCCGACCTACCAGCGCTTATCGGTACTGGTCCATGCAGGTAACCGCTACGTAAAGGAAGCGGGTAGAAGCAGGGGCTGGTATTTTTTAACAAAAATACGCCTTATTCCCTTGCAAGTACAGCAACAAATGAAGGCTTACTAGCGCTGATTGGAGCAGGTCGGAGCTTGTCGGCGCTGGTTCGCCACACAGTATAGAGACTACCTGCGCCGACTAACTGCGCGGACCAGCACCGACAAGCGCCGACAGACCGGCGCCGGCAACCCGCTTTCTACGTGTATACGCACTGAACTTGTATGAAATAATACCTTCCTGACTGTGTCCTATAAGTACTCAGGTGTCTATATACTAGTCAAGCCATACTATTATGACTTCTATTATTTTAATGTTAAATTATAAAACAAGGAACGTTGTATTACTGTTTTTACCCGACTGCGCGACAGCAAGGACAGGGTTATGTTTTTTACGCGTATCTATGTATCTTTGTTTGTATCTATGTGGGTGGGATTCTTTATACCGTCGAAGCAGCCCAACGGCTGGATGGATTTTAATGAATGAGGTGTCTATCGATTTTTCTAAGCAGTGCCATGGTTTTGTTTTTATAAAAATCAAAATGGTGGCTGTGAAATACGAAAAGGGGGAGAAACAAAAAAAATCGCCTACCATATTATGTGGAATATCGCTGAATAGGTCTTTTAAAATCAACATGACGTTTCCTTGACCATTTTACAGCCATAAGCTCCGTTTAAGAATTACACAACCTGAAAGTTGTGCATGATCTACATTGCGATTTAGAGCGAGTGATGGTACCTATATTAAATAAGGTGTCTATAGATAGATTTATTTAGGCCTCATTACAACGGTAGGTACTTATAAATACGTACGATACATTGATAAAATAATACTAAAAAGACGTAATTAAAAAATCAAAAAACCCGCCTGCATAAAAAGCGAACTAAAAAGATGTAAACAAGACGTACTTCTAATCTTAACATATCTATCATAACGTCAAACTTACGTAGGTTTTCAAAAAACCGGCCAAGTGCAAGTCAGACGCGCGCACGAAGGGTTCCGTACCATTATCTATAAAAACGGCAAAAAAATAATGTCTGTGGTATGGGAGCCCCCCTTAAATATTTGTTTTATTTTTATTTAATTATTTATTTTTAAAGTGAATATATAACTAAATATTCTGTGAATATTTCAAGCGTCTACCTGTTGCCGTTATCAATATCGAGCAAAAACGAGCAAATAAATCACGTTTGTTATATGGGAGCCCCCTTAAATATTTATTTTATTCTGATTTTTAGTATTTGTTGTTATAGCGGCAACAGAAATACATCATCTGTGAAAATTTCAACTGTCTAACTATCACGGTTCATGAGATACAGCCTGGTGACAGACGGACAGACAGACGGACAGCGGAGCCTTAGTAATAGGGTCCCGTTTTACCCTTTGGGTTCGGAACCCTAAAAATCATGCTATCAAATCGTCACATGCAGTTGGAGGCTACCTAAGACTTATGTAATTCACAAACTGACTGACCAAAAAAACATACGTAGCCTCCGACTGCACGTGACAATTTGATAACATGTTTTTTTGAAAACCCACGTAAGTTTGACGTTATGTATGTTATGATTAGAAGTACGTCTTGTTTACATCTTTTTAGTTCGCTTTTTATGCAGGCGGGTTTTTTGATTTTTTAACTAACTTTTTACCAATAGAAGTTTCACGTAATTAATTAATAATAAGTGGTAGTATACTGTCCGTCTATCCTTACCGAATTTACAGGGTGAGTTAGTTGTGACTACTAAAATTATATTTAGATTTTTATTGTGATTGTAATGTAATATAAGCTAACGGACACTGTATCCGTAGGTAACATAGGTAGATTTATTTATTCAGATTCGATCTATAGTCATTGCAAAAAGGGGTTGGTGGGTTTCATTCATTCCAATCCTGCCTGATGTATCGTAGGAAATTCAATATACAAGATCGATGGATACGATCATTCAATTTTGACACCTATTCTCTAGGTGAGAAGATACAATCTCCAATTTTAGATAGTGCTTGTGTACACAAGGAAAGTTTCTTTTACGGTATCGTAACAATAAAAAACAACTTGGAAAATCGTTCCTTTAACAAGATTGTTTTCTAATTGGTGTTAACTGAGTTTCCTTGTTTTATTTCTTTTAGTGCTTATTTATAAAAATGCCTTTGTTAACAGAAGAAGATTTATGTTAAGGTTAATTCAATGTAAAATGTAATTAAGAGTTGTTTATAGATAGAAGTTGCCGTGTGATTATCCTGGTTTTCTGACTTAGAGCTCAAACACACCACGTTTTTTTCAGGCGCCGTCGACGCGCGTTTCGCAATCGCGCGTTGCCGGCGCTGCTAAACTTGAAATAGGCAGATTACTTGCGATTGCATCGCTGCAAACACACGAGAAATGCGCTACAGACGCGCGTGAGCAACTCTCCTTGCAAAGTAAATCGCGTGTATCACGCGCGCTAAGGAACGTGTATCGCGCTACAGACGCGCGTGAGCAACTCTCCTTGGATTAAAACGCGCTGTATGTATGTGTTTGCAGCTAAAGAGACGCGCTGTGTCAGCGCGTCTGTATCGATGTAACTCCGCGCTACGAGCGCATCGACAGCTCGCGAAAAAGTCGTCGTCTGCATACTACAATTTTATGAACGTGTGAATAGGTAAATTGGTTGCGATAACGTTTGCAGCGCGTTAATGTTGCGTGAGACGCGCGTCGATAGCGCCTGAAAAAAACGTGGTCTGTAAGAGCCCTTACCTAGGACAACTACAATGATTGAGACACACCAAAATCATCCACAGCGCGTGTGTAGTACGTGCGCCATGATGCATCAAGGGTCATAATTAGAAATAGGATATTTGGATGCATATTTTTACCTAAAGTTAATTTTTGACTTGAAATTAGAAGCGGCTTCTTAAAATATATTTATTTGGTAAATGGCGATGTTTGGTAACTACCTACTTTACAATATTAGGTACGTTAATATACATCCGATTCTATGGTCAGAAAAAACACAAAATTTGTTGATTCCGGAATCGCGGGATTTTTACGATGGATACAAAAGGACATTCCATAATAAAGGTACACGTCCGAGACGGGTTGCAGACTGCACACAAGTCGCCATCGGAATAGCGCCTTTAAGGTGTGCACTTTAAAGGTGCTATTCCGACAGCGACTGCAAAACTGTAACCGCAGACCGCAGCCGCAGATCGCACCGCAAGCGAATACTACTTTTGCAGTTTACGGTCTGCAGCCCGTCTCGGACTTGTACCTTAAACAACACTTGAACGTAGGTAAATATACATCCGATTCTATAATCAGAACATTAAATTTGTTGATCCCGAAATTGCAGGATTTTTTCGAAACAAAAGTGCATTCCGTAGCAAACACCTCAACTTTAGATAAATATGCATTCGATTATCCCTATCTCTAGTCCTACTGTAAGAATAAAACAAAGTTACACTGAATCCCAACAGCTACGCAGCGTGCTACGCGCTCGTAGCTCTACGCTTTTACGTAACCCGTTGCTACACGCTCACCGATGCAAACCTGCAGTTAGTCCGTAGTCCATTAGTGAACACGATCCTACTCATAGCCGCTTCAATTCATTTTCGTAAGACCTATTATGCCATGAGTTAATTCGCTTGACATATGGATAGATGATCAGAGTAAGACTAATTACAAACACAAATCAGCGCACCGGAAGATTTTCTTCTTAGGCCCCGTATTAATACGTCTCAACATGATGGCCTGGGGACCAATACTAACAAAAACGTTGATCAATCGCAACTGAACCGAAACCGAACCATTAATTCATAGAGTTTTCGTTTAGAAAATTGTCATATTGTTTGCCAGCAAAAACCAAACCAAACGTTTCGACAAAACTAAACGAAAACTGATTGACGGCTTGTGGTTCGTTATTTTGTTAATAGAATTGGCCCGCTGGGAGCAGCATCTCAAGTGTTAAAATGTAAAAAACGTCATCCGTCAGATTCTGACTTTCATACATTTGACTGATGTTTTTTTAATTCACCAAATCAGCATTGCAAATGATATCACAACATTTAAGAGGGAGTATTCAAATAAAAGCTATCTATTAATAAAAGCCTCACCTCCGGTTTTTGATTTTAGAATTCGGGATAAGCAAATAGGTACTAAGTAATATTTGAGAACAAAATTGTCAAAAAAATGCTTTAAAATCCGTCATTTTTTTGACAACTCATTACTCAAATGTTACTGAAGTATTTGCTTATCCCAAATTCTCAAATCAGAAACCGAAGGTGAGTCACCTATTATGACATTCATGAGACGACAGTTAGTTTTAGAACGTGTAAGTATATTAAGATCTTAGGCTCCTCGCCCACGGCGACTTTTTGTAGCGATGATGTCTCGCGTTTTGTAAACGCACTTCTGCGTCGCTACTACCGCGTACAGAATCTGGGCGAAGGTACACAGCCAATGACAGCATCGCGGCTATATCGATACAAATGCGCGACAGCATCGCTACAAAAAGTCGCCGTGGACGAGGCCTCTTACTACTTGAGACATACAACCCTGAAAATGATAAATGAAACATCAACGGCGTGAATTGAGGCCTATTAATTATTTAAATTGTTTGTAGTCATTGAATTAGGCTTTTAATGGCGTGTTACGTGATGAATAGGTCATAAGCCAATGAGCTGGAGTTTGTTAACTAGTGTTTTGTTCTCTCTTGTTGAATGGCGTGAGTGTGTGTTATGGGCTCTTTAATTATCCACGACACGTAGTCTAAATGTCGTGCCACATATTTATCAAAATAATTGCTTTGTAAAAGGGCTGCGATCAACATGTAAAGAGGTTATCGTTTGGTGATGAAGTTAGAGTCTGTGGTATACAACGTTATTTTTACTTTATACGAAAACCGAGACACCCCAACAAGATTTTCATCAGAACTGCCTGAATATGTGTTTTTTTTAGTAAATCTCCAAGTTACACCTTAGTTTATATCGCGTTAAGTTCGCTAAAAAAGTGTGAAATGCCTGAGATGTGCTATGCAGGAGTTGTCTAATACACGGAAACTGACCGAGCGGACCATTTCAAGCCTCAAGGTGTCTATTCCCGTCCATTGTTATGGGTAGAAACCTACTGAAACAAAATTGAAATTTATGAAAAAAAAAAACAAATGTGGTGTAAAAAATATGTCAATCGATTCTCCTAGTGATTCTGAACAAACTAGTTTCAGGTTTCGCATATACTAAAACTAACCTTGTAGAAAGCAGTACTGCTCGACATGACATGCATGCTTAGAACGTTCTTCTCTGGTTTTTTTTTTGTTTTAGAAAAACGTTGCCCCACACTAGGATTTATCCTGTATCATGGGTGCGTTTACAGACACAAATCTCACATACACAAACGCCCAGACCCGAAACAACTATCTGTAGGCTATATTATTCCGTGTGGGAATCGAACCTACGACCCGTAGCGCAGAAGGCAATCGCTCAGCCACTGCACCAAACGTGTCGTCAAAATAGCCAAAAAAAGTAGTCAAATTAGCTTGGATCCCCTGATAACAATGTTCTATTAAACTAAAAATATTTTTCGACAACTCTATTGATGCGGTGAGGCTTTTGCCCAGTGAAGTCGTTGTGCATGTGAGATTTGTGTCTGAATACACACCCCGATACAGGACAAACTTAGGGCAAAGAATTATCGTACAAAAACTTCAATCAATTTATTGATCGAAGTAGAAAAAAAAAACTGTTGTTGTACATTTAATGCGGGGTAGTTAAATGTCGTGAAATATTATGTCTAGGCGCTTCACGTATTTCAAGTTTTCCTAAGATTTACTAGCGCTTCCTTTAGAAAAAATAATCTGTTGTTGTTCATTTTAATCTAAGTATTAAGTGGTTAAATGTCCTGCAATATAGTTTCTACGTGCTTCATGAATTTCAAGTTTTCCTAAGATTTACTAGCGCTTCCTTTACCATAGTTTTTATAACGAAAACGAACACAATACGCATATGATAATAATATTTATTTAACTTCAGATAACATGGTCCATTTTGTTAGTAAATTCTTACAACTATTTTTAGTAGAGAGTGAACGTAGCAAATCACGTTATAAATCTAAATAACCTTCCATTAAAAATACTTCAACATATACCTACATAAAATTATAGTTTACTTTTAACATTATTTTATCAGTTAATAAAATACTTTAATCCGTTTGGTACGTTTGGTGGTTATTTCGAGTACCCGGAAAAAGCGTACACGGCGCAGTACACGTGGGCGCCTATTTAGTACACATTATTGGACGGGCAGGGGCGTCAGGTGTCTCGTTGCATCAATTAGCCGGTGGTTGTTTGCCCGCAAACCCGCCGCGTTCCGCCTCTAACTCATTAGAGAAATAAAAAAGATTGGAGTTGGAACCGCAGATCTTGTTTACTTGGAATGTAATGTTTCTATGTACAGTAAGGTACATACTAACTCAGTAGTAGGTAGTGGTACAGTAGGTAATTGGGTAAACAACGTAAGATATTTTTATGTCAGCGCTTTCACTGTTACTATAACAAGAATATGTTTGATATAACAACGTAAATATAATTTTATCCCTCTGACGACATGTCTACGCCAAATTCTCAGAATCTTATAATGATGCCTCATATTAATGTATCACGTTCATTCTATAATGTGTATTACGAGACAGCCCTAAATGGGATTCATAATTTCGTTACCGATTTAATTTATAATTAAATTTAAATATTTCCTTAATACTCGCAGGCTTAATTATTTGAGACTTTGATTTGATTTATTGAGTTCGTAATTTAATATAAATATATAAGACAAAACGTTGCGTTCTTAAATAAATAGTACACACTTATTTATGTTGTTTCATCCGTGCTAGATTTAGCCTCCCTGCATATGTATTCTTTTTTAATTACACAAACAATATTTACATAATTACAAATAAAGAAAAAGACACACTCGGGTCGTGGGGTCCGAGTGCCCAATTTCCGAGATACAATACAGACATGTTGCAAGGCGGCTGGTCGACATTTCCCGTGATCCGAAGGCTGGCCTCTACTTTGGCCAAAGGATTAGCATTGCCATACAACGTGGCAATGCGGCCAGTCTTCTTTTTGGAGAAATCCATAAGTTAATAATAAATCATGTCTGAGAGTAATTCCTTGGGAATGAGGTGGCGCCACATGCAACATTGAGATTGAACAATACTTTACACAGCGTGACAAATTAACATTTACCATGAAACACTCATTTAAGTAGAAATACTCAACGGAGTGTAAGCGGAAATAGCGTTATTTGAGGTGTCGGGTTTTTTCGACTAATAAGATAAAATATTACCAATAAGGATTTTCGTTTAGAAAAAATATATGGATTGGAATATATTGTGTGCTTAATAAAAATTCTTGGGATCGCCTGGTCACCCCGTAACCATAGTATCTAATTAGATTGTATGTACCTACATAACTTTCTGTGCCCGTACCTGTTAGTTTATTAGTGTATTGCTAGTTTACTTAAGGGATTATATAAACTGCACTGTTACAATGGTAACAGTGAAGTTTAACAATTAGCTGTTCTTTACTAATTTATTTATTAAATTGTCGGTTCCAGATATTACAAGATTATAAAAACATTATTACAGGAACAGTTCTACAATTCTTGTTGCAACAATTATAGACAACCACATTGAAAGAGAAGAACATGAGCAAAAGGTGTAAAAAACAGAAGTAAAATTTCATGAATTATAAACATTTGACGACACGTTTGGTGCAGTGGCTAAGTGATTGGCTTCTGCGCCACGGGTCGTGGGTTCGATTCCCACACGGAACAAAAATTTGTTTGGCCTACAGATGGTTGTTTCAGGTCTGGGCGTTTGTTTGTGAGATTTATGTCTGTAAACGCACCCACGATACAAGATAAATCTTAGTGTGGGGCAACGTTTTTAAAAAAAAAGAAAAAAAAAACATTGATTAAAATCTGAGTAAAAATAGAAGACAACAATGCAAAACAAGGAATACATTTTATAAAATTAATAATCAAAAGATATAGTACATTAAAATAACTAAAAACATTTCAATTTGCATTACTATGTACTTATCCTCCTACTATGTACTTACGGACTTACGGGTATGTCCATGGCAGTATAAATAGGTTTGCGAAAGCTCTGTCATGTTATAAAGGTCACACATAACTAGATATATGTATGTAAGCAAAATCCCTTTACGATATAAGACGCAGATGCCTTCATCGTAAACATGGAGAGACGTACAACTACATGTACAATGTATACCTAATACCACAGTCTACCTATATCTTACTCCTTACAGTCGGTCAACGTAGAACATTATCACAGAGCAATCGTGCGGGGGGTTGCGGGGTGAAGGGGCGGAGGTTATGTCCCGAGTAGCCATACTGCTACTCGGGACATAAATTCCAGGGCTCGCACTTTTTGATTTCAAATCTGATTGATATCGTTCATAGGAATTAAATTAATTTATTATTGTTAATTATGTGTACCTAAGAGTTTTATTATAAAGTCTGTGTACTAATCCAAGATGGCGGCATGCATACATTTTCAAATGATTGTTCGTGGGAAGTCATTTCGACGGTTTTCGGGGTCACTGATGCCGAAAATGACGTCAGAATCAAAATCCAAGATGGCGGCCATGAAAATTTTCATGGAATCATCCTGGGTGTCAATTTCGTGGTTTTCGGGGTCACTGATGCCGAAAATAACGTCAAAATCCAAATCCAAGATGGCGGCCATGAAAATTTTCATCTAATCATCATGGGTGTTAATTTCATGGTTTTCGGGGTCACTGATGCCGAAAATAACGTCAAAATCCAAATCCAAGATGGCGGCCATGAAAATTAGTAAATTAGTCGTCATGGGTGTCAAATCCATGGTTTTCTGGGGTGCGGATGCCGAAAATGAGGTCAAAATCGAAATCCAAGATGGCGGCAATAAAAATGTCCAATTAGTCGTCACGGGTGTCATTTCCATGGTTTTCTAGGGTTACGGATGCCGAAAATGAGGTCAAAATCGAAATCCAAGATGGCGGCAATAAAAATGTCAAATTAGTCGTCATGGGTGTCAAATCCATGGTTTTCTGGGGTGCGGATGCCGAAAATGAGGTCAAAATCCATTTCCAAGATGGCGGCTATTAAAATGTCAAATTAGTCGTCATGGGTGTCATTTCCATGGTTTTCGGGGGTACTGATGCCGAAAATGAGGTCAAAATCCATTTCCAAGATGGCGACTTTTAAAATTTCAATTTTACCATCATGGGTGTCATTTCCATGGTTTTCGGGGACGCTGATGACGAAAATGAGGTCACAATCTATATCCAAGATGGCGGCCATGAAAATTTTCAAATTAGCCGTGATGGGTTTCAAATTCATGATTTTCGGGGACGCTGATTACAAAAACAAGATCCATTCTCAAAAACTAAGATAGGGACCACGTTTTACCTGGCAATTTACATTTAACTGGTAAATAATTTTTTTGACCGCCCTCGATCGATCGATCGAGGAATACTTAGGCTTTATTTCCAGCATCAGTACCCACGAAAACCATAGAAGTAATAACCATGAATAATAAGTAATTTTCCATGGCTCCTTCTTCGATTTGGGAATAATTTATGACTCTTACCTAGCCCCCAAGCGTTAGCCACTGCAACTGTAACCTCGACAAAATTTGTAGTTTTAAATATTGTTAGAATATTCCAGGATAAGATGGCGAAATTGCGGCTACATACCTTTGCATTATTTTGTCAATCGTCAAAATTACGCATGCGTGGTTTTGTTTTTGCGTCTCACTGTTTCTATAAAACGTTAGTTAATTTGGACGTTTGTTTGACAAAGTTTGTGTAATTTGTTTTATGTGACAACCCTATGACAAGTGTCACCAATTTTGACATTTCATAGGACCTGTCAAATGTATGGGCGTTGACCCACTGTATGTAGTAAGTAGGTACACTGTGCTAATACTATATTCACAAAAGTGTGCGCAATATGGCCAGTATAACTTGGCACGCGACGAAATGAGAAACTAAATTTAAACATAAGGTTTGTTGAGGTAATTCCGGATATGGGGTAAATTCGTTCAAATAAAGGAGATAACCCATTTTGTTCGATGATTTGGGATAAAAAAAAAGTCGGCGGCCAGGAATGAATTATATTTTATTTAAATACTGGCAGGAGTACAAACATTTCTTTATAAGGCGACAATGTTGTAATAATAATAATATGATTCTTAAAACCATATAATTTATAACCATTTTATAACACATAATACAAGTCGTCGTTATAATTCTTACCTGGTATATATCTCCGAACCCAAATAGTTTTCGACTTTGACGCCATACTAAAAAATAAAAACACGTGTGCTTTAAAATTGTGTAACTATTATTGATGGCCGCCAAAAATCCCAATTTTATCCCAGAATGTGTGATCTCTTTTGTCGCAGAATGTGTCGTCAAAATATTACGACGTGGATTAAAGTTAGGGGCAAAAAAATAGCGCCGCTCTCTATTGTTGCCAACAATAAAAAATGTCATAACATTCTACAGTAATTCTATTAGATCGAATTTACCCCATAACAGGGGGCAAGCCGGTGCCGGCCAACGTCGAACTGGCACGGCCGTCCACCCTTTTGTCGAAGCAACTCAAGATACTTTTAAGCCCCCTATATCTATGCAACAGATGAAAGCGAAAGCTTGAAAATTATGTTACAGAGACAGTTGAGAATTACTGTGATGCAAGATATCTTATTAATTTTATAAACAAATCTGTACCATGGTAAACCGGTAGTCTAGTACATCCTTATGCTACGCGATTGCCAAGTCCGGAAAATATATTTATAAAAGAAATGCCTGACGTGGCTTTTTTACATGAATGTTTTTGATATACTGAATTTGACAAGTTGTTGACATTTGCCTTTGTAAACAGCGTCGTCATCAACTGCCAACATATACTGGCCGCCTTGTAAGCATCGGACGTTTCGAAAAAAAAAACAAAGGTTGATACTTTCTGTGACAGGTCAGAAATAAAACAGTTAAGGAAAAAAAAGAGAATAGTTTGGAATACGTATAGAACAGGAAATTCAATTACAGCAGGAAAAATACTGGTGGTGGACAGTTGTTATCTTTTCAAAGGAAAAATGAAAAGAAATAACAATCTGCTTAGCGTGTCGATGACAAAAATAAAATAATGTTCGTTTTGGCCAAAATTCGGCACACTGCGAACTGCGATTACTGACGCTGTCTTGATTGCACACTTGCCTGTGACAGGGCATGCGGAGCAAGATGGAAGGCATGCCAACAATCTACTAACAAATAGCAAGCAATAAGTCGTCATCGAACACAATGCTCCTATCCGATATTGTTTACGATGACGATTTACTAACGACGAGTTACTTACGATGTCATCGTTAATCCAAAATTAAAATAAACCTTCAACTGGTTAGGGAAATCTAAACCCTAACTAATATTATAAATGCGAAAGTAAGTTTGTTTGTTTGTTACCTTTTCACGCCTAAACCACTGAACCGATCATGCTGAAAATTTTCATACACGTTGTCAGTTGTACAAAAACGGACATAGGGTACCTTTCATCTCGAAAAAAGGATTGTTCCCGAAGAAAACAACAATAACGTTCATAGATTCCACGTGTCTTTTGAATCATGTTGTTTTTTTTTTAATGTACAACCCGAGTTCATTGTCGAATTCTTAATTAACGCGAGCGATGCCGCGGGCAAAAGCTAGTACATATAATATAATACACTCTTGTTTTTATAGAATCAATATGTGAAAACGAGAATTGTATAAATCAGCATATATGCACGCCACACATTTTCGTATTTTTGCGTACTTAAATCGACACAGCAGCCAAGTTGCAGATTGCAGAAGTTGCTATTTGGTTGTTTAGTGTTTCAGTACTAAAAACGCACTAAACTATAAGAAATCAGAGCCTCATGTTTTGTAATACCGCTACATCACAGAATAAATAATAGTAAGTACCTAGGCACTGGATGACGTAAGCTGTTGGAAGTCCGATTTCGGCTCAAAAACATGAACCCAATTACGTTATACACCTTAGTTTTGCCGACGGCCGAGTTGCGTAGATCTGAGTCGTATTACATAAAATAAATCTCCTAATAAGCCGTCCTAAATACTGCTCCTAGATTAGGCAGTGTTAATGAAGCTCCGTTTAAACGAGAAGATCTCTAAAAACGAAGCTATGAAACGTACCTACAAAACGTAGCTACTAAATATTTCACATTGTATTCAGAGAAAAGCAGCACGACTTTGCAATTACACTTACTAACTATCTACTACTACTAATAGGGGGTGCATAAAAAGAGCCTCCTCGAGTGACGATACTTCAGTACGTCCGGCGCACCCTGGGTAGTCAGCCGCGCTACCAACCTTGCTGACTAATATAATTGTTGGCTAATGTTTTCACCACAGCATGAGCTATTTCCGTATAGCTCGTGCTGACACGAGAAAAGAAGAAGAACTAACTATCCTACTCAGAAAACTATTTCTAAGATCTCAAGGCGATAGAACACGTTACTTAATTCCATCATAAATATTATTCGACATGAAAACTCAATTTCCAATTTAATTAAGTATTCCACTTATTCGAAATTCAATTATTATTTTTGTCATATTGGATAATACCTCGACGTGTCTCTGGCATGACGGTAGTACGTCAGTAAAACAATAGCCGAGAGCCCGACACGTGCCGACAGACGGCGGCTCGTCAGCGGGAAGTTCGAGGGACGGGCGCGGGTCGGGAGCGGGATGGACGCGGGAAAAGCTTGCACTCAACAATAGACGATGTGGAGATTGATGAGTTAATTATGATGAGGAGCTCGCACCCCTTTATATGGCTATTTCCTATAGGAAGGTTACTTGTACAGTTTTTATTTCCGTGTTTGACAAATACAAACCTTATTTCAATGGTATAGAGTCTTAAGCATAGTTTCTGATATTCGCAGTCACTTGCTCCTTTATGGGGTCAATTTAAGCAGCATGACTGGTTAGTCACTTTACACCCGAAAACCATGAACGTTCTCTCTTTTAAACCGACTTCAAAAATGAGGAGGTTCTCAATTCGGAAGTTTTAAGCATTTATTTATTTATCGATATTCGTGTACATAATTAATATATATCAATATTTTTATTTTGATATTATCTTCTTAGTTTTCTTTTTAAGACACTGTTTTGAGACACTGTCTTCGTTTTTATATTAATTCTATCTTGTCGCAAGTCTGCTGGCAGACATAATTTCTTTAGAAATAAGCAGTACCTTTGTTGTTGTGTCACATTATAGGTATTACTAAGTTATTGTTGTGTTTGCATAAATAATAATTATACCTATAAGCCCGCACTTTCTCACCGAAATCCGAAACCCTAATTAGAGAACTAGTGTAAGTTAGATGTATGTTTTCCTCCATGCCTTCAGGGGTCATAAGGCTGACCACATTACGATATTATAACGTACACAAACATACAATGTAGAGTTACGCTGTTTACCTCATCCTACGGAACAAAAACACGGGGCTATACAGATGTTTATCTTCCACTACTAGTCGTAAATTTCCTGGGAGTAATGGTGGTCGTAAAAGATAGGGTAACCTGAGAGTACTTGGCATAGTACCAAAATTTGTAATCATGTCGCGTTGTTGAGAACGGTGTGTTGAATTTGCATCTTTTGATTATTATGTAGGCATGAATATGTGAATCCGTGCCTCGTGGGATGTTAAGCCGTCGGTCCCGAGTGTCACACGAATACCTATTACAGTCGTTACGGGTAGTTAGAAGCTCGAAAGTCTGACAACTAGTCTAACCTTCCTGAGTGACGGCCACGGGCGTATTGCGGATTGCGGAGCGGCTTTACCGTGGCTTTACCGTCGATACCTGTCCTTAGTGCACTCGGGAAAGTTGATGCGTACGCGCGTGTTTAGTGTTATCAAAATTCAAACGTTTCGAACATTTATTTAATCCGCCGTTCATTCCACCTGCGCGGTGCGCCGTCACTCAGGACACACACTTAGGATGTAGGCATTGCCAGTAACTGGGTTGCGGAGGTCTGATACAGTCGCTCCGTGTAAAATACTGGTATTCAGACGCATCTAGTTAGACTGGAAGGTGACCCCAACAGTTTTGGGAAAAAGGCTAAGCGGAACATGAGTACCTATGTGAATCACAATAATATTATAAACGTGAAAGTTTGTGAAGATGGATAGATATTTGTTAGACAATCACGCATAAACGGCTAAATGGATTTGTATAAAATTTAGCACACAGATAGATCATGTCCTTAACTAACACATACGTAGGATATTGATTGTCCGAGTAGGTACATGAAGTAGTTACTCTAGGCTGCGAGTGAAACCGCTAACAACAGCTAGTATAAGTCTATTTGAAAACTAATAAGTTATGGCAGTGCTGTATATCATAATATCAGCCGGTAAACTTCCACTGCTGAACAAAGACCTGCCAATTACTGCTACAATATACGGCCAAAGGAGAAATTACCTGCACCACGCTGTTAGTTATTAGCACTTATTCAGACACACGAGGACGCTGCTGCCTAGATTCTTGACGTACACACATCAAAAAATGTTTGCGATCACTTAGAAAAATTATGTAGCCTTTTTGAAGCCGAATTTTCTAATCGGGATTCAAAGCGATAATTATCATGATAAATATAGATTGATAGTTATCTAGATAAATATAAATCAGATTTCAGTTGGATTTTGAATTCGGAATCTTCACATACATAATTATGCTAGTGACCGCAAACTTTTGTTGATGTGTGTAAGTCCCTTACCTGCAGTTCCTAAAAAGCTAAACAGTTTAATCTGTTGACAAATCTCATGTCAATTTCTGTTACTGGTTAATCAAAAAACTAACAACCAATCAAACCTCATGGAATCTGATTTGACAGCTTTAGTACATTTTTGTGTTGATTTCAGAATCTGGGGTCAGTCGCTTTGAATCCGTGCCTCGAAGAGCACGTTTTTTGCCTTTCAAGACACCCACAGTCGTGGAGGGGTTGTCTAATTTGTCTATTCTTTACTGGGAACCCCATGGAACGGAGCACTGTGTGTAACCTTTAATAAGTACCTATACAGGGTGTTAACGAATTCGTGTAATTCCTTAAAACCACATGATCTACTACTGGTGTAGAATGGCCCTGCACGGGATTTAGCTTGATTAAAAATTTAAAAAAATAAAAATCTTTTTTTTTCATGCGGTAGCGGTAATTGGTCATAATTATCTAAATCACCTAATAAGGAATCAGTAAAAAAAAATTTTTTTGCCTACTGTTTTTTTTTTTTTGAGTGAATATTTCGATGCCACACATAAATTAATGAAAGCACGGCGACACAGCTGGCGGGTACGACTAACACGATATCGCTATTTGCAGTCAGATAACTCGAGGCTCTAAATTGACTCCGAAATAGAAAACCAAGTTTTTTTTTGAACATTTTTTTCAGTTGGATTTCAGAAATACCTATTTAGGGTTAATCTACGTCACCAGTAGATCACGCGGTTTGTAGGAATGACACGAATTCGTTAACACCCTGTATGTACATTGTAATGCGGACTGTAAAGATAAATAAACTGGTTGAGAGACTTGTTAAGTTATTGGCACCTTTAAGTGTATCCTACTTTGAGTCTAGATACCCCAGTCTTTGAAGCTAAAAATAAGAAATCCACTGAGGTTTTTCTCTTAAAAATATCCTAACTATTCATCATTATCCTTGAGTCCCATTGTCCCATTCATATTTCTGCGTCCTTCCGCAACCTAAATTTTTCCAATCACTTAGTATGACAATAGCATACCGTTCCGATCCGCGTTTATTATTCATTTCTGTATATATCCATCCGTCTAGATCGTTCCGCGAATCATATTCAGCGGAACTTAATTTTCGTTCTGGTTAATTTATCTGCGTGATGAGTGTAAAATGACTGGAGTTACGACATTCCAGTGGGACACATTAAATGTTAAGGGAAAGTAATCTCGCATCACTGTGTCGAGTGCTATAAAATTATTTTATAGCTCAGTACATCATGGGCTTACGATAAAACTTTGATTTAGATTTGATTTCGTCCCTTTTCACACAACAGGGAAAATAATGCTTGAAGTGCTATCCTTCATATCCTGTTAAAGGAAAAAGACGCCAACATCTGGAGCTTAATCTAAAAGCAAACAAAAATTCGTTCCGAACTAAGTTTTGTAGTCCATCGCTTTCTTTTTGTGATCACTGCGAATAAACGCTGTAGAAAAACTGCGATGGAATAAAAGCGAAACTACCGTTCTGTGGTTCGTTTTTGTTTGTACACTATGCATAGTACGCGGTGGGTATAAATTATCTCGCTCTACCGCCCCGCTTGATAGATAGATATCCATTTATTTTAGTGTGTACAACGTTGCGTTGTTATAATTTACTATGCGAGTACGTTAAGCACATAGTGAAGGAAATGTTCAAATTACAGTAATCGGATGAAGTAGAGCACCGAATATGAATAAAGTAATCGAGTTTATATTGTGTACTAACATATTCATTAATAATTTAAATTGAATTCTGGATTGACAATATCAAATTGGAAAGAAAAATGTTTTCACGTTCACGTTTCACACGTTGTTGTCACGTTTGTTGTATGGGACCCCCCTTAAATATTTACTTTATTCTGTTTTTTTAGTATTTTTTGTTATAGCGGCAACAGAAATACGTCATCATCTGTGAAAATTTCAACTGTCTATCACGGTTCATGAGATACAGCCTGGTGACGGACGGACGGACGGCGGAGTCTTAATAATAGGGTCCCGTTTTATCTTTTGGGTACGGAACCCTAGAAATGAAATATTTCATAAAAGATTAAAGGTTTCTGAGTGATTAGCAGCTCTGTTAAAATCTCAACCTAATTCAAAAATCAATTTCGTTACTACTAAGTAGGCACCTCACAAAAGATTTGCTAATTCTTCCGCTCCGCCAAATCCCAGGCCAGGGCACTGAAACCGATCTATCTTCATGACTAGCTATAATTTCCGACTTTAAAGACAGGCAATTAGGTAATGTTAGCATTAGCCGCATAGCAGCAAACGTTAAGTCATTGTCCGGCTAAAGGATGGGGGCTATTCAGGGTTCCAGAATATTCATTGATGTTAATAAGGGTGAGATTAATGTGATCAATGTTGGTAATGTATGAAGTTTCCTCCCATATTATGTTTCGGTGTAAGTAATTATAGCATTTAGGAGTACCTAGTAGAGCTCCTTGTGAATGAGTTCGTCTTGGGAAGTACTACATCATACCTACATATACAGCTAAGCATTGCTGTGTTTCTGTTATAAAAGTATGAGTGCCGGTGAAATTAAAGACACATGAGACTTTTAAACTTTTTCTCTAGTTTTGATAACACAACAGTAACCCTGTTGGGGTTATAGGTGTATATAGGCGGCGGTAACTATTTACCATATGTGGGCCGTCGCGGCGTAACGGCTTGTTTGCCAATCGAATATACGTACAATATCTAGACAAAACAGTGGGAAGAGTCAGCTCCTCCCACTGTTTTATCTAGATAATTGGCAGTTTTCTCGTGGTCCTACTATTTTGTCCTACTAGTATGACCACGAGGGAGACCAGTTTCTGTTCGTCCTACTATGACATATTAGGGCTGTTATAATTTATTTATACATATAATATAATTAATACCATTCACACTACTATTAAAGGAAGAAAAAAAAATTGTCATTTGTTACAAACTAAAAATATCCTCCTATTATAAATATAGAAAACACTTTATTGCACACCACACATAAAACAATTACAAATAAACTAATATACCAATAGGCCATTTCTTAGAGAAAATGAGATAATAGGAACATATTTTTAGTTTGTTACAAATGACTGTTTTATTCTTCATTTTATTACTAGTGTCAAAGGTATTAATTATAATATGTATACAGGTGGTATAAATAAATTATAACAGCTCTAATATGTCATAGTAGGAAGAACAGAAACCGGTCTCCCTCGTGGTCCTACTAGTAGGATAAAATAGTAGGACCACGAGAAAACTGCCGATATTGTTAAACCTTCAGAGGTTTGGCGAAGATGGGAATACAAGTCTATTGGTTCTTGTACATTGATGTTTCCTGCATAAACTATGGATCCCTTTTATTCCCGTGAGTTTTGTCAAGGTAGTATGAGCAGAAGAACCTTCGAAGCACTTCATACTGCATAACCAAACCATTTGAGAAACGTGGTGATTCTGGCAATTTTCATCACAACCTGTTGATGTAGCCCAGGAGTCCGATGTGTCTTTTGATAATATTTGTGTTATGAGCACATGTCTGTACTATTTGTTACGGTATTTTGACACTAATTAGGCTATGTTTAACCAAGATAGTTTTGATATGTACTGTTTGTACGTAGTATCTTGTGATTCTCAGGCGTTTGTTCCCAGTTTATTAGGCATGTCCCGGAGGTACAAACCTGACACAGAGAGAAGCCCTCTCTAAGGAATTGTTATCGGATTTTCACCTACATATCATGAAGCTGAACGATATCTTCATTATAAAGATCATATATCATGTGGCTACACTACGATGTATCATGATTATAAAGAGCAACTCTTAAGCTGCCAGCACACAGGGGGCGTGGCGGGATGGCAGCGAGACGTCGGCGGGGCATAGACGCAGCGTCTCATTGCGGCGCATTTGAGCGCGCGGGACTTGTCGGCGGCAGGTTTCCACTGTTACTGTATATTACAACACGCCAGGGCCCAGCCGTGCTCCGTCGCCGCGCCGTCCCTTCATGCCCGCTGTGTGCTGGCGTCTTTAAGTATGATTCATATCAGATGAAGCGCGTCGGAGCGCATCAGCGCACAGCGCAGAACAACGCAGCGCACGATACAGATATACACTTTAATAATTAAAGGTACAAGTTAATTTTCCTTATTGAATTATAAATTGCGTTTCCATCCGCTCCGATATGCTCCGCCAGGTGTGAATAGTAATGAGTCTGACCGCACATACGCGGTTGATAGCCATTTGTTTTTAGCTGCAGGCCATACATATGATACCAACCATGTGCGGTCAAACTTCGAAGTTTTCACTTTCCTTTTCTGGATGTCACTGAAATCCAACTTTTCTTTAATTGTATTTTATTATTTACAATGTACTTACAAAACAAACGCGTAAAATACAGTATATAATGAGTGCTCATATTTTACTGTCTTCTGCTTGACGACAGCCAGTTCATAACTAGTTTATTGTCCCAAGAATTTCTCAACATAAATAAAAGCAACTCATGTGAACGTTGAAGCGAAAGACTAATGGACTATATTAACTTAGGCTTTATGATCTTAACAATCATCATTATTTGTGTTAGACCTGGTTTTGAGTCTTAAGTACATCGCTGTAGTGATTTATTAACCCCAGGGACTCACCTTATGTTGAAAAGTTTTAACTTTTCTTCTTTTTAACGCCTTTATCGAAATACCTACTATTTACTCCATTGCTGAAATTGGTTTTTCAAGAAAAACAGACATTGTTCGCTTTAAAATAATCGGTAACGGAAACCATTTCCTACAAAAAGCGTTTTAAATTGCGCAGGAAGCACACTTTTCGTGTACCTAACTCCCCGAACGGTACCTACAATAAGTACGAAAATACTAAAACTTCCCCGTCCGGAGTAGGTATTTGTAAACCGTTTAATCCCTATCGATGTAGGAAGTAAAAGAATTGTAAAGGGTGGCAACAATACGATGCTTAAGTAGCTCGTTTATCCTTGTCAGAAGGAGGACAAAGTTTGTTCCCGAGCGATTTTACGCAAGAACTAGCGTCGCCATTTTGCCAACTGCGGTGATTTAGCAAAACATAATCGGATTTGGAAACTCGATGAATGGAAACTTAACCGACCTTGACATTGGTTAAAGGTGCGATTGAGATCTTGAGGAGTTTGTGGACCTTATATCTTTTGGGCTGGGACTTTTTCTTTTGAAGATTTTCTTAGATATTTTATAATGGTATGAGAAAAAATAAAAGATAAATATTCGTATAATTATTGATGGACGCCTTTGAAAATAATATTCTTCACTCTTTACGCATGAATAGAGATACTATTTTTGAACTTTTAACTTACCAAGTCAGAGCAAAGTATACCTACCTAATTGTTTCACAGGAATATATAACGGTAAGGATACATGGCGACACATTACACTCGACACTCAGTGTCTACACCGAGTGTCGTAGTGTGTATATCGTTGTTACACTGAGTTGCGCATTAGCTCTGGTTTAATTTCAGTGTCGTGATGGCATTGTGTCTTGTGTCGAATGTCAGTGTCGCCGTGTATCCTTACCATTAGAGTGAAGCTACACTGCTCCGTTGCGTTGCGACGTCGCAGCGCTAGATTTGGACCAATCTATAGATTCCAAATGTAGCGCTGCGACGTCTCAACGCAACGCAACGGAGCAATGTAGCTTCATGCTTACATAGCATAACTGTAGCCGTATTCCCGAAAGAATTGGGCAGAGATGTACACACCGTCATTTCGCCGTAATATTTAAGTCCCATGAAATAGATTGCGAGCCTACTGCCATCAACCGGGCACAAATCTAGACTCCGGGCTGCTACTGAGAAAATCCACACGGAAAAACCCAATAACGCTTTGGCCGACCTGGGGATCGAACCCAAGACCTCACGCGCAGCAGTCGCGCTTGTGACCACTAAACCAACAAGACAGTCAGCCTTGCCTACCTTACGTAAGTATTAAAATGCAAAAAACATATTCGAAACTTAGTCTACCTGCTACAATATTCATCTGAGACACTCACGAAGCAAATTTGTATTTGCTTCGTGGAGACACTCGACTACCGAAATCTGCATTTAGCGCAGAATTACCTACAATACTGTGAAGCTTAAGGCAATATCTTCGCTATAAGTTCTCAAAAGAAACCTGGCAGCTTGACATGTGAGATGTTGACAAAGGACTGGAAACAACTGTCACTGCAGCGGACAGTGTCACAAAAGAGTAAAACGACGAAGAAATGAAACATTTTGAGGGACTGTAAACTGTGACTTTGCTTTTTTTTCCAATCATTAAGGATCAGTTGAAAGGGAAGAGATTTCAAATAGATACTGAGCTTTTGGCTGTTTGGGAGCAGACCTGTTCAGAACTCCCAGAAGGAAAGTGAAAGGACATTTTTGATCATTGGTTTTTACGCATGACTAAGTGTAAAACTTGCCATGGAAATTATTTTGAAAGATTTATTAATAAAAGGTGTATAGCAAAACTTATCTGACCTCTGTATATGCCCTAGAGGTTTGGACTTCAGATGCAAGGAAAAAAAAAACGATTCGCAATTTCAAAAAAAAAACTGAAAGTTTGTGTGTATGTGTACAGATCATTAATGTACGTATACATACTAAAAGTTCTCTTCGTACATACGATCGGTACTCTCTCCTCTCGATAAATAAATAAATCGACAATTATATAATGTTACTAAAAATGTTTACCACCCCTAAGTAACATTCAGCACGAACAAAAAATAATATCGCATGCAGAATGATCGACATACCAAAAAAAATTTTGAATTTTTGGTTCACAGTGTGAGAAGCAAGATCCGACCAAAAGCAATTTATACGTCCCTATGGATAGCTATATTGCCCGAGCTGTATTCACAGCTTCAAGAACATCTTTGCCAAATAGCCAAGGTGTCACCAACGGGCACGTCCATCATTATTATGTCATCCGTAATGCGGCGTCCTACGTGAGTAATATAGAAGCGATGCGAAAACCACAAACAGTCGATACCTATTGAAGTGGCCTACGTGACCAAACGCGCGTGAAGTGCGGTGCGGCGCGGCGCGAAGCGAATGCGATCAGTTGGCTTGATATTTTCGCGCGATCTGGATGCGGTGTCGTACAGTGCTACCGAATGGCGGCGGCGCGCGGCAGGTGGTTCGCGAGCTCGTAGGACAAAGCCGCCCGCTTCGCTTTGAATTCGCGTGTCACCGCATTGGATTGCTTCGCAATTCGCGTTCGCTTTGAACCGCCTACATAAGACGCTGCGTAATGGATGATTAAAAAGTGTTACTTAAAACTTCAGATTAAGTTTCTAAAGCCACTTTCTATCTGCCTCAAGTTTTATCGTGGGCGAAAAATATATCAGAAAATGTTTCTTCACTAAAAACCTACCTATTAACTCGGCACTTAAAATCCAAATCTCTGACGAAAGCCGAAAGAGGTCATTTCCAGCTTAACTTAGCTTCACTTGATTCACAAAAAGCTATATCTTCTCTGTAATCCATGCTTCCAATTCTCTTTCACTAGCGTCAATGAGAATAACTTAAGTGGGAACGGAAGCGAGAAATAACCACGCTAACGTAAAACCCCGGTTTAGATATTTAGCTAAGTAGGTGTCTATATTCGGACGAAAAAAAAACAGGCTGAATACGAACTACTTGCACAGGTAGATATAAAATTGATGTAGACTGTGACGGTACGGTAACGCACATTGATCGAATTTATAAATTATTCTGCCTCATCCGTATGCTGGCAACAATAAAAACCATATTTTTATTTCTTGCAATTCGTTACATAGGAATTGTGACAGTTTAGAAAAAAAAACTCTGTGAGTTCGTTTTAAGGATCAAAATACATGTCCGGTAGTTGCTTCCGGGAGCCGGATCCGACTATCTGATCGGATTCATGAAATACACGTACGATTCTCGTGTCAGATTTTTTCTGGACGATGACGACGCCCGGACGATGCTTACGATTCTGACATCCGATCCGATAGTCTGATCGTACGTGTAATTCATGTTCAAACAAATGTATGACGCAGAGGCCTTCAGATAGTCTGATCAGACTATCGGAACCGACTATCGGAGGCAAGTATCAGACGTGTATTTGGGCTAATTCGAGTTGTTATTTGTTTTTTTCTTTTCGTTATTTAATAAAAGGAACAATACTTGATATTTATGGGTCAATTTTAATAAAACTGAAGATCAGACTACGTTTAATACTGCTTTAAACAGGCTATTGAGGAAGGTTCCACAATAAATTTCGCATAGAATGTAAAATATTTATGAGCGTAACGTTTTACTGCGTCGCCATAAATCTGCGGTTGAATACACGAGTATCGGTATACTTGTTTGTTTGTCTATAACGCCCCAGTGTTACCAACAGCAGTATAATACTTAAATTGTATAATACAGGGTAGTGATTTGAGATGGGGCATGAAGGGCCGCTACCATAACCATTGTAGCTACAGGGAAACGTTCTTAGGAGACTACCCTTAACTTTTGGAAAAATTTCAATCTGCATTCACAGATTTTGAGAAACATGTTCAGTTATCGAAAAGAAGGGCAGTTTTCACAAAACATTTTTATATTGCCAATCGACCCTATTGCCCGCAAGGACCAAAAGACTGTTCCGGATCAACGGAAGTTGTAGTACTAGAAATGTCACAAATCGCAAAATGTTAAAGGTACAGTGGTTAAGGTATCTGCCCTTCGTGCCCCATTTCAAATTACCACCCTGTACACAGCCATCACTCCTTTCTTTCAATGAAAGAACATGATTTCACAGCGATACAAAGCTGAATATCAGTATTTAGCTTTTAAAAAATGCCTACGCTAAACAGGGTGCCCATGAAACTATGTTGTTAGTAACACATTAATGGACCCCAAAATGCTTAGCAATGGTCATTAGCTACATTATGTGAGCCTACCGAAACCTAGGGTTCACCACAATGACTGGCAATGCATGAACTAACGGAGTACCTACAGCTACCTACATAAAATGTTAGGTACATACTAAAAATTACACACTACAGCTTCAACTTTTCTCAAGTTACAATTTTTTATTCATAAAGGTAACAAACCTACATAACAAGCAAAAGAATCGGTATGAAATAATTTATTCAAGCACAATGTTTTTGTTAGATAACGATCTTTTGAGTTATTCTTAACTAACGAAATTGTTCGTATACAAAGCGAATAAATTATTGGTTCGCGAATATTTAAGACAGGACTATTAAAGATACCCTCGATTTCCTCTAAAAGGGGAATAACGGAAACATAATTTCTAAGACCTAAATTATACCTGAGTATTTCGTAACACAAAGTTTGGCTAAGTTTATCCCAGCTAAGGATAGGTAAACATGTTTTTGCTGAACAGGTATCTCGTAAAATTTTATTAGATACTAAATAATAATGGTACTTACATACAAAAAACTACCTAGGTTACACAAATAGGAAGAGACTGCCTTTAATCACAACTGTCATCTCGGGAACTGGGGGTCTACTCCCTAAGCACGAAGTCCGTGGTTTCGGCCTTAGTTACGAGCGTTTCCTACTCCCTATCACCTACGGACATACGATTATTTCGGGGCCCGAACTAAAAATGAATAACAACACGATTTGACAGTTATCCCTACTACCGATGTGTTTTTGCCCGTCCGAAAAGTTGAACTTGACACTTGTTTTGTTCACTTCTACGTTTCGGGCTACTTTCGGACAGGCGACTAACTTCGTTGACGGACTTAGGGAGTAGGCCCCCTGTAACGCAGTTTGATATCATCAGCAAACATGGATTTTGCTGTCTGATTATAACTCTTTGGACAATGTACAACAAAACGTTTTTTTTTAAGCGGGCTAATCCTCATGCATCCCGTACCCACTCTGGGTATTCCGCCCTGGGGAAAGTGGTGGTTACTTTCGAACTCTTACTGACTTAACCACTACGCTGTTCCTCTGGGGACCTATGCAGGGATTGCGGGATTCGCTAGTGCGCATTCCCTACAACTTCGGCAGGCTTGGTCCGCCTTTGGATTTGGCGGACCCTTCCTTTTGTAAGACCTTGCCCCATGTCATTCTGAGAGGTGAGCGCGGAACACGGCGGAACGGCGCACTACTTACAACATTAACACCAAGTCATTTGAAAAGACTACGCTCTTTTCCCAGCGCTTGTGATGCGATCTTCAAGCCAACGATTGGCGAGAAGCTGCCAAAGATTGAACTGAACAGTGTTCTGTCGTAGCAGAGGCTAAGATACATTTTGAGCCGCTAAGCCAACGGAGTATTCGCTGAACTGTATCACTACATAGTATAAAACAAAGTCGCTTCCCGCTGTCTGTCCCTATGTATGCTTAAATCTTTAAAACTACGCAACGGATTTTGATGCGGTTTTTTTTAATAAATAGAGTGATTCAAGAGGAGGGTTTTAAGCTATAAAACGTACCCGTGCGAAGCCGGGGCGGGTCCCTAGTCCAATATAAAACGCTTCTGAACAACACTCTGTTCAGGTGAACAAAGTGCGTTTTATTCTCTAGATAGGTATCTAGAGTATCTGGCACTAGGGACCCAGTATCTGTTATTTAGTAAGCAATATTTATTTACTTCAAAGGAATCTTTATGGAAAGTAGATCCAGTAACGAGGCTTTGAGGTGCTCTTCACAACTTTTTTTCAAACATTTCGCTATACATTCTTCGAGTAATTTGCATAATTATCAACGTTCGACTAAATTCACTTTAATAATATTTTAAGTACATTTTATTATTGCTGCTAAGGCTTTTTAGATATCTCTATCACTTGAGGGCAGGATGTAGAACGATAAATCAAACTCAAGGCTGACCATTATGATATAAATTGAAGAAATAATATCGAAAGACCCAGATTCTTTTGTTTCTGTAATATTTTTTCTTTATGTATTAAAATGTAATTTATCTTGATAGAATTCCGCCCTTTCTACCATAACCTTCGGCTTGTGTTGCGATTGAAGATAAAGTCACCCATAACTGAAATAAAGATTAATTATAGGTAAAAATCGTGAAGTACTGGCATTAGGTAATAATACCCTAGTCGCTATGAAAATTAACGCTTTGAAAGAAAATATTTCAATATTATAGTACTTAACTGTCTCTTTTTTTAACTTTAAGAAGCTAAAGTCAAAATTTAAAAAACATCTTTTAACTACAAAACTCTATTCAAAAAATCCAACACAATATCCTCTGACACCTCTGGCCACTATCATTCAACATGACGCCATGTTGAATGAAAAAAAGTTCAAAGGTAGCCGATCACTAAGTGTAGCGCCACACCATGCCGAAAATACGCGACATAATTTTGGCGTGATTACGCTTGCAATGCTTTATAAATTACCCGCAACACAACAAGCTGAAATTACGTCGCGTCTTACCTATATAAAAAACATAGACGCCGAAGTTCGGTCGCGTAATTTCGGCATGGTGTGGCGTTACACTTAGTGATCGGCTACCTATGAACTTTTTTCATTCACTAACAGTTGACAGAACGCTCAAATCCTGTTTTGTTTTCAGAGCGGCAAAGTAATGTTACAAGTACCAAATAACTTTGCCTCACTGAAGTGAGGAGCAGGACGCTCAAAGCCTGGTTTCAGAGAGGTATAGTTTCACGCATTCTGTATCTGTAGACACAATTAGCTACCTATTATCCGGTAGGTCTGAAACACAGTTATCACTTTGAATTATGCAGCGTCTCTCTTACGTCATCGCATAAGTCAGAGATACCTACTACACTAGTCGTAATTCTGCATCTGAACGTGAACTGTATGGGAGAATTAATATTTAAAACCACTGTTTGCAACATGTGTGTGAATGATTGCGAGATCTACCTAGATTAAGTTGTAAATCAAGTATGCGATTTCTATGCAGATAGGGGTTGGGAAATGAATGCAAAATATCAGTGATATTGTTTTTCGCATATATTTTAAAGTCTAAAAAGGAAGGATGTGTGTGAAGGATGTTGACTAGAAGTTACGGACTACGGTTAAGAGTGTGATATATTAAAACTGAATGATTTCTATTATTATATTATATGTATTTGATAACAAAAAAAAAGATTTCAACTTTCTTTGTTTTCTTATTTTAGAAGCCAATCGCTCAGCCACTGCACCAATCGTGTCGTCAAACTTATTGAACATGACTTGAGCGTTAAGAGGTAAACTGTGACCGACATGGATCATTATTCATTATGTCCCGGTGCTACAACATTGATACGCCTTAACAATGTCACGATTACGTAAGTCTACTCATGAAAACCGTCGACGGACTTTTTGTTGCTTAGCATCTCTCTACAGATTCTGTTTAGTCCAACTTTTTGTAGGTCTCCAACAAATTATTATCGGCGTGTTTGTTCCTTTACGTTTTCCGTGCCCTGGAGAGCACGTTAAGCCTTGTATCTATTTGAGCACGCTCATGAAATGCGTATGAGCGGCTCATTCGCCTGAGCATGCTCAAGTGGATACAAGACTTTAAGCCGTTGCCGTTGGTCCCGGGTGTTACTTATACGAATACTTAAAAGACAGTCGTTACGAGTAGTCAGAAGCCCGAAAGTCTGACAACAGGTCTAGCTACCAGTGGCGAAGGCTCCATACAACTCGATTCCTATCGGCTTCCCTTTCGAAACAAGTAGTTACGGGAAATCACGCATCACACTTGAGCAAGGTAAGCATTTTTTGGTCCGGCTTCCCTTTTAAGAAACTTCACCCTACGCCACTGCTAGCTACTAACCAGTTACTGGGCATTACCTATATCCTAAGGCCTAGTTTTCACAGGCCCAGTAGCTGGCGGACAGTGAAGGACAGTTACTGTCTGGCAGCTACTGGGTCCGTGAAAACAAAGTTGAGCCAGTACTGACCGGTCAGTGGCTGTCGGACAGCTACTTCAAAAAAATTTTGTTTCTACTGTCCAGTGACCTTCCCCCACTCCCACAAGGACAGCTACTGGGTCGCCACTCGCTTCATACGAACGCAACTAGATGGGTCAGAAACACCAGGCCTGAACTACTAACATAGTAGCTGTGTATTTCTTTTTTTTTTCCTTTAAATTCCTTATGGATTCCCTTCGCCCGGGGAAGGCGAAGGGGTATGCTGAACTCTTACCGGCTAAAACCCCACGGTGTTCCTTCTTCTGACCCTTGGCCGGGGTCACGGGATTCGCAGCTGCATGCACCACAACCCCGACAGGCCTCGGTCCGCCAGCCCCTGGCGGACCTCTCCTTCTGTGGGGCCTTGCCCCCCTCGTCCTCCTGAGAGGCGCGCACGGAACACTGCGCGCCGCCTTCTCGGGCCTGTTACTGGTCGGGCGACGGCCCGGGTCCCCTAATCCGCCGCCCGCAGGCCACACACTACGGTGGCCGGAGATCGCCGCGCGCCCTCCGGTGCCTGGTGCGTCTGGCGCGGGAAGGGAGAGTGGCAGCTGCCTCTCTCTCCCTCTCCGTTCCCTCTTTGGCCGCCATCACCTCCTCGCAGCAGGAGACGACGGCTTCACAGTAACTGTGTACGGCCGTCTCCTATGCAAACCCAGTAGTCAGAATACGTCGGGAAAGTGACAGTACTGTATAGACAGCAGAATGTAAAGTTTCTGACTTCTGGATGGTCAACAACTGGGCCTGTGACAACCAGGCCTTAGGATATCGGCGATGCCCAGTAACTGGGTTGCGAAGGTCTGATGGCAGACGCGTCGTGTAAAATACTGGTATTCAGCCGCAACTAGTTAGATTGGAAGCTAACTCCAACAAATTTGGGAAACGGCTAGGCAGATAAATGTTCCTCTACGTTTTATAAAACATATCGAGTTGTAAACTTGAGTTATCCTACGAAACATACGCCACAAATTGGCGATTGCTTGCAATCTCTATTTTATATGTGAGTTCTTGCTATCGGTAGCGGGTAGCACTGGGCAATGTTGACAAAGGAAGGTAGTCGTCGATATGGATCAACGCACCCGATATTATAAAGGCGGTGGTCATTCGACGAAGCGGGAGCATTCGGTCTTGAACAGCTGAAGAAGTCTGACCTTTTATATCTGATTAGCTTGTCCTTACTTTATGATCTTGTAATAATTGTGTAAAGTATTATATTGTGATCTAGTCATGTTACTAACACTAACCCAGATACAAGTACTCTCAGTGGTGGAGAGTCTATGTTGGTTTCATTTGCTACATTTACCTTGCTCGCAATCCAAGCACACCGATATTAGCTGTGACTGTAATGATGGAATCACCTCTAAACGATTATGTTGTTGTGTCTTTTACATTCTTAAGGGCCAGCTATAACTTTCTGCGGTCTGACGTCATTACAAACTACCGTCCTTGTTATTATAGAAGCAGTGGTACAGCAACAATATCACGTAGCGTGATCGACGAGCTAATGTGCGCTCCGGGCCTCAAAGCGGGTCAGGCGTCATAAATCCGTGACCCATGCAATGGGATCAACTGCGGCTTCTACACTTGTATTACAAGACTTATTTTATTAGGGTAATCTAAGCAACAATATCACGTACGTGATCGACTAGCTAATGTGCGCTGCGGGCCACGGAGCGTGTCAGTCGGGCGTTATCAATTGGTCAACCATGCACATTGGGATATACGGAGGCTTCACTGTCTTGTACACTTGTATTACAAGAATATTTTATTAGGACAATGTAAGCAGCAATATCACGCAGCGTGATCGACTAGCTAATGTGCACTGCGGTCCACGTAGCGTGTCACTCAGGCGTTATCAATAGGGAATATGAATGTAACTTTTTTTTTCTCTTAATCAATAAAGCACATTAATATAAACCCAAGAAAAGTATAAAAAGTGAAATGTTACTATTATTTCTTGCTCAAAACAAATATTAAACTTCAACAATTTTCTTCTACAGTTCAAACGTCCTTTATTGTCGCGGTCATAATGTGACGTCATGATCCAAGATACTGCTTTGTTTACATCTCTTTTTTAGCCACGTATCATGTAAATTAAATTATTTCTTGTGCTTTATTCAAGCAGAAATCGCACTTACTAACTTAATCTCAGTGAGAAATCAAACAGTTTGCTAAGAAAAGATTATTTAAAGATTTATTCAAATGGATTGTGATGTCACTTCCGGCATTTTCGAAGACGACGCGTTTCGAGATTGCGTTCCGTTCCACGAAAAAAACGTAACATAAAACAATGAATTGTAAAATAAGTAATGCGTTAAAAAATGAAATAAACAATGCAATTTGTTTCTTGACTCCTGTATAATGTGTATTTAAATTATGAAAGAGTTTTGAATTACATGCATATTCCCTATTGGTCACCCATGCACACTGGGATCTTACTGTGGTTTCTTATTTATTTGGTACGCGTAAAATAACTTTGCAGTTTTGAAGTGAAGAATAGAATGCTGAAAGCCTGGTTTTAGAGCGGCAAAATTATTTTACCGTACCAAATAACTTTCCCGTCTAAAGTGAGGAATAGAACGCTAAAAGTCTGGTTTCAAAGCGGTAAAATTATTTTACGCGTACTGTAAGAGTATTCTTGAGCGGTGTTAGCAACAAAAAATATCATATAGCGTGATCAACTAGCTATGTGTGCTGTGGTCCACGGAGCGTGTCAGGCGTCATCAATCAATCACCCATACACTAGGATCAATTGTGACTTCTACTGTTTTATTACGAGAGTATTCTAGCAGTATGAACAACCATTAGTTATGATAAAATTGGGTACAAATAAGTTACATGGTTTGTCTAGTCTATAGAAGTGTAGGAAGGCCACGCCGTCAAAAGCTCGAGGATTGACAACAGGGAGCCTAATAACGTCACATTTGGTGAAGCATATTTCGTTTCATACTGCAAGTGCACATCCAGTCACAACTGCAAACTATGCAACTGCCAAATGTAGCTTGAATGCAATTAGGATGCATTTAGTGCAACTGCAAGACAATGCCCCCTCTTTTTTTCGTGGCATTGTCCTCAGACCCACGGTGTTCCTTCTCTTGGCCCGTAGCCGGGGTCGCGGGATTCCCAGCTGCCTGCACCGCAACCCCGGCAGGCCTCGGTCCGCCAGCCCCTGGCGGACCTCCCATTCTGTGGGGCCTTGCCCCACCCCTCCTGAGAGGCGCGCATGGAACACATGCGCGCCACCTTCTCGGGCCTGTTACTGGTCGGGCGACGGGTATGACAATGCCGGGCCCCTGCTCTAACTAACCATAACATAACGTCGGGAGCTGGCAACACTGGGCAAGGCTTAGAAGATAAAGAAGGGTGTTCGACGTCATGGATCAACGCACCCGATGTTATAAAAGCTGTTGTAATTCGACGGAGCTGGCTTTTTTGTGCCTATTAGCAGAAGTCTCTATTATCAGATTAGCTTGTCCTTATTGTTTTTTTGTTCTTGTATAAATTTAATCATTGTGACCTAGCTCATGATACTAAACACTAACCCAAATATAAGTACTCTCAGTGGTGGAGAGTGTATGTTGGTTACATTTATTATATTTACTATTATAAATGACACACAGATGTAATAATAGATCCACTCCTACACGATTCTGTTAGCTCTCTATGTCAATTATAATTAGGTATTCCGTATTCAATTTATCAATACCTGCAGATTATTTGTTCTTACTTGGAAAACCAATACTGATTATAAAAACTCTGAAATGACTACGTGGAAACAGATTGTTAATAAAACAATGATAATGCCCGTGGACTGCGGTGTCGAATGCAATGGTTCACTTCAATACAGTTTCTCTAATCGACGCAGATTGAATGCGTTCAGGCGAATGCGATGAACGGTTCACTTCAATTGAACCAATGAATTAATATTTTCCGAATTCATTTATCTTTGTAAGACACTTCTTTACGTTATGACTTTCGTGAGACACATTCATGATTGTCCGCTTGAACTTGAACGCTGAACGTGACATGTGATGAAAGAAAACGTATGTCTTTCGCTGGGTTTCAGACAAGTTTCGTTGAAATTGGTTTAGTCGTAAAAAGTAACAAAAAGACAGAAGACAGATTAGTGTGTATGTACAACAAAAATGTTGCCATTGGATGTTATGTACATTGATACGGATCTATTTTCTCTACTTTTTGGTGCTCCTGAATACGACGGTACCTATATTACGTGTGAGAGGGATTAATGAAGGAAATTCAAGATCCGAAAAGGTGCATTTTCTGTTGCTTTTTTTTATTGAGCTGTTGGCTCGCGTTTTACCTCTATCTCGCCTGATGGTAAGCGATGATGTGGTCGACGGTGAAGCACGCTTGCCTAGAAGTAACGTATTCACTCTTGACTTAAAGACCCCAAGGTTTTAGCTATCAGGAAACACAGACTCCGGCAGGGAATTCCACTTCTTAGCTGTGCGCACAATAAAAGTGTTCGCAAAACGCTTTGTATGTATGGCTGGGATGTCCACCATGTACCGATGGTACATTGCCATACGTCTTGTAGTCCGATGATGGAAAGGGCCAGGCGGAATCAAATTGTGCAGTTCCATCGCACACTCCCCGAAGTGTAACCGATAAAAAACCGATAGGCTGGCAACTCGGCGTCGATGTTCAAGGCTTTGGAGCTTTAAGTTGACCAGTGTCTCGTCGCCGATAAGTTTCTTGGCCCGTTTGTCGATCGACTCAAGTGCATCGAGTTGGTATTTGGCAGATTCATCACAGAGGTGAGAGCAGTACTCCATACATGACCGAACTTGCGCTTTATACAAGTTGAGCAGCTATTCAGGCGTGAAGTACCGTCTCACCTTTGCAAGGATTCCCAACTTTTTAGTAGCCAACTGAGCCTTTGCCTCAATGAATGGACCAAAATTGAGGGTCGATGTAAACGTAACCCCAAGAAGGTCACGATGGTTCGTTATCGGTATGATTACACCACGACGGGTGGAATTGGCTCTTTTTTGGGGAAAAGAGACACGCCTGGGTCTTAGCAGCATTGAACCTGATTAGATTGGCATCGCCCCATTCGGAGACTGCCTCCAAAGACAGGCTCAAGTGCTTCTGCGCCGAAACCACAAATTACTAATACCTACTCACTATGTAACAACAATTATTTTTGTAGCTACTTAACTGCCGTTGACGTAATCACATTAAATCGTTAAGTAACATTAAATGTAGATTTATTACCCGTTAGATTGTCCGTTACTAGTTAATAAATTAGTACCATTAAACAACACTTGTTGGCTCTCTCGCTGGCGGGAATAGTTGCTTCACGCTAGCTCACACCTGTGTGAGCTAAGCTGTATGTACCGAAATCATTCTACTATACACATACATAAAGGTGTTAAAAAAATCAACTCTAAGAATTTTGTGGGGTTACTCGGTATCGAAAATTGAACAACTTTCGTTCTACAACTTTTCGAAATTCGCCAGTTTTTTTTATGCCGTCCATACAAATCAATTAAAATATTTTTTTGATTTGTATGGTAAGTCAAAAAAAATGCTGCTGGAAGTAAACATGTTGCTTATTTTTTATTTACATTTTTAAACAGTGATTTAACTATACCTGTCCTTGTCATTTGTATGCGAATGAGTAGAGATGGCAATAGACTTAAAAACCATTTATTTATTGGGGATATGAACAAAAAGTTACACATTGTATCTTAGATCAAAATTACAAAAAATAACATAAATGTGCAACTCACACCGTTATCCACAGTTTATATAATGCAAATAATTATTTCTAATCTTAGGAACTACTCCGCAGGTGATGGGAACAAATTACTGTATCCAAATTAACATAGTAAAGTTAAGTTAACTTAATAAAGTTAAGTTAATATATGGAGTTTGAATCCTTAATGGTTTGCATCAAGACATTGCGAAACTTATTAGTAGACCCAGAAAACAAATCTAATGTTATAAAAAAGTTATTGAAATTGTTACTTAAACGACGCAGAGGTGCGCGGACTCCTGCGTTGGTTCGACATACAGCAAAAAGTGGGCGTGCGCACACCTCTCGTCTCATAACAGTTCTTGTAACAACATAACACAGTTTGTTTGTTAAATCAGAGCAGTCATATCTGTTATTACAAACATCAAAGAGGAACATCATTTCCAGATGTAATCTTAAAGACTCATCATTTCCAGATATAATCTCCTAGACTTATTTTTATACATTTCGTTGCTAATGCTAATAGAGTATATATAGATCTGGTCAAGAAATGCCATAGGTACACCTTCATTAATTGTATGGAGATAGTTTTCAAGACCTTTTGTGTATGTACAAGCAATAAGTAACTTTATTGGTTAGTGATCCCTTTAAGTTTACTTAAGCCTCAAATTCTTCATAGGTACCAAAAGGTTTATTTATTTCATTGAACAAACTATTAATTCATGTACAAAGTAATGGTGTTTGCAGAATACACTTCGGGAATTCCCGGGAATATGGGGATTTTCGTACCCGGGATCCGTTTTGCGGGAATCCCGGGTAGCTGGGAATTATTTGACATACATACATAAACTCACGCCTTTTTCCCATGGGGGTAGGCAGAAACTGTAGAACGCCACATGCTACGATCCTTACATACTCCTTTCGCTTCGTCCACGGTCATACATCTTGTCATACACGCACGCCGGTTGAAAGTACTACGCACCTGTCCTTTTTGAAGAACATCACCAATAACATCAATGTATGTCCTTCTAGGGCGTCCTCTACTGGCGTTTCCACTGACATTCGCCTTATAAATTCCTTTTGTTAATCGCCGTTCACTCAATCTTTCAACATGCCCAAACCACCGAAGCATACCCCTTTCAATTTTTGTCACTACATCATCTTTTAAACCGCAACTTTGTCTTATCACATCATTCCTCACTCTATCATTCAAAGTTACACCGCACATACTTCGCAAGGAACGCATTTCCACGGCATTTATTCTACTTTCATGACTCTTCTTCCAAGACCAACATTCACTTCCATACATAAGCGTTGGCACCAGTACACCATTATGGACAGCCAGCCGTGCCTTTTTGGACATCGACTGGTTAGCCACAACCGCATGCATAGCACCATTCACTTTATTTCCCGCATTTGCTCTCCTTTCCACATCTTCATCAATCTTACCATCTCTTGTAAACATACTTCCCAAATAAACAAACTCATTCACCTGTTCAATACTTTCATCTCCAATCTTTACCTTACACCCAGATACATCTGCATCTCTTTCAAAAACCATTACTTTCGTCTTACTTACATTAATTTTCATCCCTTTCCTCTTATATGCTTCGTTCATCACAGTTACCATGTCTTGCAACCCTTCCACTGATGATGCAAGCAGAACTTGATCATCTGCGTAGAGAAGACATTTGACAGGCAACTCATTCATTTTCAATCCACAATCACTCTCTTTTAAATCTGTCAAACAACTATCCATGTATAGGTTGAACAGCCATGGTGACGCTACACAACCCTGTCTAACACCCCTTGAGATGCCAAACCAGTCTGTGAACGCCCCATTTATCCTAATACAAGCACTGGAATCCCTGTACAGCGATTTCAGTGCCCGCACCAAGCGCCAGTCCACCCCATACGTAGATAGTGTTGACCACAATTCTTCCCTCCACACACTATCATAAGCCTTCTCCAAATCAACGAAAGCGCAATACACTTTCTTGTGCTTTGCCAGATGTTGAGGAATTATTTGAGATTATTTATTTATACTTCTATGCACTATGGTGGTACAAAAGGCGGACTTAATGCCATAAAGCATTCTCTACCAGTTAACCTTTTTCTTTTTATAGTTAAGTATAGATTATTATCGTTTTTTATAATTTTAATGTTAATTTTGTTCGAAAAATTTAAGTTTTATTGTACTATGTAAACTACATAATTATATCTTTTCCAAAAAAACATGAAAATTCCCGGGCACCCGGAAATTCCTGGGATTTAAGAGAAAAAAATCCTGATTCACGGGAACGCAAAAATTCCGGGAACGCGAAAACCTAGACCTACCTATAATTTACTGAAACGCGAAAAAAAAATCATTTGAAAAAATAAGATAGGTAATGTTTTTAAACATCATGATGATTGTGATTAATATCAATTAATTTGATTAAGTAGCACTTTTTGAAACATTTGTCTTTTAATTTATTGTAAGTCTTGCATTTTATAAGTTGAAAGACTTCAAAATTATGTTAGCAAGATATTGTGGGCACTATGTTTGAACATGGTTAAAAATAACAGTAACATGGAACCTTGACCTTTAACAGAAGAAGACCTCTCACTTATTAACATAAGTATGTCATCGACACCGTTTACCATTCTGTGTATAATTGAATAAAAACATGTTCAAACATTTTGAAGCGTGATCAATTTTTTTAATAACAGTTTTGTCAATGTTCATTGAATGTATCAGTCAATTTACAACATATTTTCAAGCGGCTCGTTGGTCTAGGGGTATGATTCTCGCTTTGGGTGCGAGAGGTCCCGGGTTCAAATCCCGGACGAGCCCAAATCTTTTTGTTGTATTAATGTTTGCTTACCAAAACGTCATGCCTAATCAGTTGTGAATAATAATCAAAGTCAAGTTCCTTGTTAGATAAGCAAAATCATATTTTTCGTATTATTTTCAACCATTGTTCTTATCGTGAAGACTTCAATTCCTATAAAATTCATCTGAAATACGGCGATGTTCCTGGTTTATTGTTTTTAAAATGTATCGCCTGTTACAGCGCTCTAGCCATTCAGTTTGATACTACGATTCAATTGCAGCGAGTGCACGCTACGTTGCAACGATAGTTCACCGCAAGCCTGACAGATGGCGCTGCGGTCGCCTACGTAGCATTACAACCTCATTCATTATTTCATAATATTGTTTGGTACGGCTATTGATTAAACTTTTCAAATGTGAGCAAACACTTTGATATGGATGTGACACTTTGATAACAGACGCGTCATTCTGTCGTAACATAACTATGAGGAAATTAATTAAAACACTAACAAAATTGGTCGTGGTGGCCCGACCGGAGGTTCGTTCGTTCGCTCGTTAAGCATCGGGTTGCTGGTTCAAACCCAGGCATGGTACCAATGTGATTTTTTCGATTTCATACAGGGTGTAAAAAGACCTATCACATAGCCGAAATCTACGCACTCTGTATATCAAACTAAATTACATTGACCAAAAATAATTGCTGGGAAACGACTTTTATTTTTAGGCATAAAAAACACCGTTTTTTGTAACGCGCAATGTAATGTAATGCACGTAACCGAATGAGCCTATGTGTGTTGTACAGCGGCTACACAGCTGAGCCAAGGCGGTCGTGTGCGTTTGATATTCATTGCGTTTTTGTAACTTCAAATGCGTAATTTGTGAGGAAAAATTATAATTTTGATAATGTTTGTTTGGAAAAAAGTTTAGTATTATCACTTAGAATGAGTTTTTGGAAAAAACTAAAAAAAATATGTATATTTTGACCTTCAATATCTCCTGAACCAATGATTTCCCAGGTATGGTTTAGAAGAAAAAAATGATCCCTATGATAGGTAGAATACGTGGTTTTCGTTATCGTTAAGGGTCTTTTTACACCCGATATGTATTTTCGTAGTTAATCTAAGACGCCATTGACATACGGTTAAGGAAAAACATCGTGAAGAAACCTGGACTTAATGGTCTGAAATCGCCAACTCGCAATAAGCAAGCGTGGTGATCAATGCTCGTTCATGCTCTGTATGAGAAGAGGCCTTTGCCCAACAGTGGAACAGTTACAGGCTGATCAATTTATTATTATTTATTAAATAACATCACGCCTTATTCCCCGAAGGGTTTGCAGAGGTGTATAATACACCCTCATTTTGCCGTTATGTTTAAGTCCCATGTAATAGAATAGAGGGCAAGCCTGTAGTGTAGGTGATTGCGTGTGGTAGTTAACAGAAGAAATAAGTCCAAAGTACACAAGAAGAAGAATGAAAGTTTATTGGTACACAGACACAGGATTCAGTTCACACACAAGATTTACACTTAGTTATGAAGGAGTAGATGGAATCGGACAGCACGGATTACACAAGAAGTATGCTCACTGTACGCGTAGATATACCTAACAATCGAATATAGCGATCCTAGTTCTACCGCGCTAATTTAACTTCTTCCTCCTTATTACAAAAGATGGTTTAAACCAAGACTAAGGTAAACCGAGATTTAAAATATACCCATCACTTTCTTATGTCATAATTATAACAAAAAGAGACTGGGCTATTTCAAAACCTAGGATTTTCTTAGACTATCTTTTGTAATAAGGGGGCTTGTGTTTACGTTTCACTGTAATCCGTGCGGTCCTATTCTATCTACTCCTTCTTAACTAAGTGTAACTCTTGTGTGTGAACTGAGTCCTGTGTCTGTGTACCAACAAACTTTCATTCTTCTTCTTGTGTACTTTAGACTTATTTCTTCTGTTACCTACCACACGCAATCACCTACACTACAAGCCTACTTATTACTTTATACAAAACATAAAATTAAAATATAGCTCCCAATTTCAGCATGAATATTTAATAGTCTTATTACCCAATAATTTTACTATCTAGACACTAAAGGTACGTACTTCATGTTTTTACGACCCGACAGGGCTTGAAAATCCCTTCCTTGTAGGTACCTGAAAATTTGAGCTTACATCCTCACATAAGAGCATTAAGATTGTGCTCACCCTATAAAGTGCTACCCACATAAATATTCTTAACCTTCCCGTGCGAGGGCAAACATAAAAATGTATTAAATATTTGTAAAGTATTATATTATTTCGGTACTTTTTCACGATTATTACGGTTCAGTAACATATTTTTTTTATTGTGCCGTAAAAAGTGTTACAATATTAATATGTGACACTGGGTCCTGCATTAGGATACCCTGTGTTGGAGGACCCAGTCTCTCTCGACAAATATGGTTGATTGTTAAAAGATATCAAACGCAACGCTGCCGCGCTAACGAATAATACAATAACTCGATTTTGCCGCTTCCGAAAAAAACGCGCTCAACGCGCTCTAAGTTTTGAATTGTTTTAGTTAGTGCATTCTTGCATACTGAAAAACCGAGTTCCTAAAGGATTCCAAAAAGTTACTTGGAGAAAGTTAATAGATCTCGATGGGATGCTTCCGAATATACTTACAAGGTTAGTCAGAAAGGGGGTACTAATCCGCAGGCCACTTAAAGTATCACTGATGACGGTTTTAAAGAACGTGTTAAAATTTCAATATTCGATCATTTTTATTTCCATCTAAAATAGGTTTTATTTTAGTTTTTTCAAAAATACTTCGTCCCTACTTTAGTTACGAATTCGGAAAATGGAGCTTCTAATTCTTGACCCCAAATATGACCTAAAATGTAAACACAGCTGATCATTAGCTGAGGATAGGGTTTTAACATATTTTTTATGTAATTTTTGAACATTTATTTCTCTTGAACTATTTGACTTTTGGGGAAAGTGGTAGAACAAAAGCTATTCATTATTAAATTATGGGTACTTTAACTAGTACCCCCTTTCTGACTAAACTTATACAAGGTTGGTTGGAAAGGGGGTACTAATCCAAAAGGGTGTTAAAGTACCCATAATAATGAATCATTTTTGTTCTACAACTTTCCCTAAAAGTCTAGAGACATAGCTGTTCAAAGATTTCATAAAAATACGCTGAAATCTCTATCCTCAGCTATGATGAGTTGTGTTTACATTTTAGGTCATTTTAGGTCACGGATTAGAAGCGTGAATACGTATCTATTAGCAGGGATGAAGAATTTTTAAATGAATGTCCGTGCAAATTGCTTTTTTATTTTATTATTTTTCTCTTAAATGGAGGGGTCTAAAAATATTATTTCGGTGGTTCCAAGTTCCATATTTTTGTCGCTTTTATTTAGGTATGGTTTGATGCTGGTTAGATTTTTCTCGGATTAAAAAACCAACATCCATACAAAAAGCGGACATCTCCTTTTTCGACAAAAATAAAAACAATTTGCATGGATGGTAATTTACGCAAACAAAAAAAAACTTTTTTTTTTTAAACAGTCGTCAGTGATACTTAAAGTGGCCGCGGACCCCCTTTCCAACTAACCTTGTATTGTATTTGTATTCTTTCTAGTTGGCCTTTCATAGCTAACTTTTGTAATTGTTGGGGTTTTGAGGTCACTTTTCTCCTAACAGCATGAGCGTTGTTTACCTGTCCTAACTTTTTAATGGAGACGGAACCATAAACTTCTCTTTTCCTTGGTTGTTATCTATGATTTTGTTGGTAAAGTTACCATAGACTAATTTACGGAACTCCTGATTATTGGGTAGGTACATGTAAAGCAATTTATGCCATTTTATTCTGGTAATAAATTATCGTTATAGCCTTATTCCCTTGCAATTTTTTTCATAAAATCAGCTCGTAAATATCCACTGCCAAAAGTGAAAAATATTAATCCATGCCAATCGACATTATTTGAAGGCCCGTTAAACTATGCTGCATCAAGTTTTTATAGGTCACATTTTCTAAAGATTTAGTAAAATGTAGAAAAATTTGACGTGCAATCTCTTCATTTTTTCGTTCTATATTAGCTATTACACGCAGTCTCACTCGCATCTTCGGGAAACCACTTCATGTACCTACTTAAACGAATAAAATTCGTGTGTGTTAATCCAGGACATGAACTATTTTTTTTTTCTTTTTTATCTACCTTTTTTTTTTTTTTTTTTTCTATTGGACTGCAGTAGGTCGTCCTAGGGGACGGTTTCTACGTAACCGGGTAGTTATTGGCGAGACCTGAAGGGTCTCCAGCCAATGGGGGGAAGTAAAATACTTAACCTAAGCTAACTACTTGTACTACACTAACATTATGACTACCTGCAACAACAGCACTAAGGGCGACCCCTAGTGGGACTCGGACCTCGGCTTAGGGCGTTGCTGGCGTGGACATAGGGGGGGGGAGACAGCTTGATGAGGGCTGAATTATCGGGGTGACTGCGGAGTCTGAAGAGACGACCGGCTCTACGACGGGAGAGCTCGGTGGATCGTGACCGGCGGCGGTGGGGCGTCGCGACGGGCCTCGTCGGCGAGGACGGTATGCCGGGCGGCGGCGTTTGTTGTGTAGTGTGCTGGTCGATTTACTCGCCTCCTGGAGGAGGGTAATTTCGTCATCGGGTTCTAAAAGTGTGTGCCTGGGACGGCGAACTTTACTTATGAGAGAGGGACTGTAGTCGGCCGCTGCGGCGACTAGGGGGTTCGGATGGCAGGGGGCAGAGTCGAAGTAACGCTTGGAAATGCGTTTGAGGTATTGCCTGATGGTTGGCATTTTTAGATCGAGATGGAGTTGGACGTTACGCATGAACCACGGGGCAGCCGCGGCTCTGCGCAACACTCGATTCTGGAGGGTTTGGAAGGATTTAAAGCGACAAGGCTTAACGTGTGCGAACACGACGCTAGCGTAAGTCAAGATGGGGCGGATGCACGTCACGTAGATTCTCAGCTTATTTCTAAGTGACAATTTACTGCGCGTTCTAAGGATGGGGTGGAGGCGACCGACAGCGAAAGCGGCGCGAGCGCGCACCGCTTTGATGTGGTCTCGGAAACTCAGATGGTGGTCGAGGATAACCCCCAGGTATTTGGCTTTCATCTCCCAAGGGATCTGTTTGCCGAACATGAGGACGGGACGGATGTGGGTGTGGGTATCACCGTGTCTCTCGAAAAGAACGGCTGCGCTCTTTTCGGGATTCACCTCTATTCTCCATTTCCGGAACCAGACCCCGAGGGCGTCGGCTGCGGTTTGAAGGGTTCGAGAGATGCTATCGAGACTCCTACCGGAATAGTAGATAGCCGTGTCGTCGGCGAAGAGAGCCAACTTGGCCAAGCCACGTTTGGGAATGTCGCTGGTGTACAGCGTGAACAGAAGGGGCGATAGCACGGAGCCCTGAGGGACTCCTGCGCGAATGGGGTGAGGGGACGAGAGGGTGCCTTCTAGGCGATAGCGGAAGGAGCGATCCGACAGAAAGTCTCGAATGATGAGCACGAGACGGTCCGGCACGTTGAATTGGTACAGTTTGTATAATAAACCGTTGTGCCAGACCTAGTCGAAGGCTTTCGCTACGTCGAAGAAGAGCATGCCCGTTTTGTACGAGCGCATAAAACGGGAGCTAATGTGTTCGACAATGCAGTGCAATTGTCGAATGCAACAGTGCTGGGTTCGAAAACCGAACTGTTCGTCGGGGATGAGTTTACGGGAGTCAGCGAAATCCTTTAAACGGATATAAATGAGACGCTCATAGATTTTCCCAATTACATTGAGAAGACTAATGGGGCGATAACTAGTGGGCTCACTCTTGGGTTTGCCGGGTTTGGGGATACCGATAACGGTGCCTTGTTTCCAAGCTTGCGGAAAGATGTTATTACTCAGAGCGCCATTGAAGATGGCGGTCATGAGAACTATGAGCGGGGCGGAAAAGTGTTTGATCACCTTATTGGTGATATCGTCTGAGCCGGGGGCTTTCCTAGGTTTGAGATTCCTCACTATCGTGTGGACCTCGTCTACGGTGATGGGGGGTAAGGGATCGTCGGGGTCTTCATCGGGAGCGAGGGAGGCCCTACGTTCGACCTCGCGATCCACCTTGGAAAGATGGACCGGGTCTGCGGGTTGGGTGCTGGGAGTACATTGGGCTTCTAGACTGTCGGCTAGACATTCGGACTTTTCGTCGTCTTCAAAGGCCGGCCTTTGGTTCGGACGATTGAGAGGGGGAGTTGAAGCTACACAATCGGATTTTAGATTTCGTTGTAATTGCCAGAAGGCCAGATGGGATGGCTCTAAGTCGCTCAACATCTTGTCCCAGCGGGCTTCCCGAACCTCCCGTACACGTTTCTTTACAGCACGCTGTAGAGAACGCATATGGGCGCGGTTAGCTTCGCAGGGAAAAGTGTCATAGGCACGGATGGATGCGTTCTTCTCCGTCAGCAGTTCACGCACATCGTCCGGCAGCTTCCAGCGGTGTTCGTCCACCGCTGGAACCTGCCGTGAACACTCGTTCACCACGGACTGTACGTGACTGGTAAGGGAGTCGATCGCGCCCAGCGTGTCGGCAATCGTAACGATATCGTCAGGGATGGAATCTAAGTGAACGGACGAGGAAGACTTGAGGCGCTCCTCTAGTTTACCCCAGTCCGTGACAGTTTTGGTCGGGGCGGGTTGTCCAGGATCCGGGGGACCACCCCGAGGACCTAGGTGAAGGACTACGGGGCGGTGATCGGAGTCTAGCTCTTCATGCGTCTCTATAGAGCGTAGACCGAGGTTTACGTTCTTTAGAAGCGCTATGTCAAGGACATCGGGCTGATGGTCAGGGTTATGGGGGTAGTGAGTGGGACACATCGGGGCGATAACGTCGAATTCGAGCTCCGGGCTCAACTCTTCGAGGTTACGACCCGCGTGGTTGTTGGAGTTGCAGCTCCACGAGAGATGTTTGGCATTGAGGTCGCCCGCTATGATAACGGAACCTCCGCCGAGGTCAAAGAGGGCTTTAAGATCGCTCCGGAGTTGGATCTTATTACTGGAGGGAGGATTATACACCGAGACGATTGTGATCGGCTGGTGTCCTGTCATGCCTAGTCTGCATATGGAAGTTTCCAGGAATTGGAGACCAGGGGGAGGGTCTAAGGGAGTGCAGTACAGGGAACGTTTGTAGTAGATGAGAGTACCACCGCCCCTACTACGGGTCCTGTCGTTGCGAACTAATTTATAGTTTGCAATTCCAGGGTTCCTGTTGTGGGGCTTGAGAAACGTTTCCTGCACTAGGAAGATGTCAATTTGATGATCACGCAAAAAGATTGCGATCTCATCCCGTTGACCGTTAACGCTGTTAGCGTTGAAGAAGCCTAATTTAAGGGATCGGGGCTTAATTCTACAGCTTTCTGTATCCATTGGAATTTATTGGATGAGGAAAATGACTATCTAGTTCGCAGAGGACATTGATGCGAGCGATTGGATCGCCTTGAGAGGCGTTCCAAGCGGAGACTATGTTGATCGCCCACTGCGTATTGCAGGAGGAGAGGGTTTGGATAAGGCTGGGGATCGTGTCCCTAAGGAGCACTTTAGTGGACGAGAGGGAAGTGGAGGGAGCAACCGCTGTCGGCGCTGGCCTGGGAGCGAGTGCGGGGGCGGGTGCGGGGGTGGGTGCGGGGGGAGCCTGTGATGTTGTGGGACTACGTGCAGGCTGTGAAGCAGCTAGCACTATAGTGGGAGCGGGGATGGTGGAGCTCATCAGGGCGGAGATAGCCGGGATAGGGGGTCTTGTGGTTGGTTGCTGTTGCTGGGGCAACTGGGTAGTGGGCCTTAAGGCGGGGAACGCCTGCTGATGGTTCAGCGCATTCCATGGGGACGGCCTTTGGGGACTGAGGCGGGCGGGGGGTTGGGATGAAAGAGGGGGGGGAGCCGTGGAGGGACTCTCTCTTTGGTGACGGGCGGCTGAACGTTTAGCCAGCTTAGGGTTGCGCTGTTTTGGCGCTTTGGCACACCCGCGATAATTCGCCGGGTGACCAGACTCGCCGCATAGAACGCAACTAGGGGGCTCAAGGCACAGGGACCTATCTTTTGGGCGTTCGCAATCGCTAGTGCCGTGGTCGCCCAGGCACTTGACGCACCTGGGTTTCGCATAGCAGTTACGCTGCGAGTGGCCATAAAGCTGGCAACGGTGACATTGACCAGGGGGACCGGACTTGTTGGGGCGCTCGACGCTTATGCCAGACAGGTGGCATAAGGTCTTTATATTATAGACGGCCTTAGACTCGTCTGAAGGTTCGCATACTGCGAGGACCATGTCGTAGGGGGTGCCACCGCGGCCGCGGTGCATGCGGTGGACTTCCAAGGCGGGGATGTTTTGCGACTTAAGGTCGCTGAGGATGGCGTCGGAGTCAATCTCCTTGGGGATGCCGCGGATAACGACTCTGATAAGCCGCTCAGCGGGAAGGGCAAAGGTGTGAAATGACACACTTTTTTCCCTTAGCATGCGCGTGAGATCGCGGAAGTCTTTTGAGGTGGGGACTAAGACTTTGATGCCCTGTTGGGTGGTGCGGGCGCTAAGGTAGTTGATCTTGCGATCAACACACAACTTGGACACATCGGTCCACTTCGCCTTGTCCTGAATGTACAGAGGCGGAGGAGCGGGCTCTTTCCTCGGAGCCGAGGTTTTCGAGCCGGTGACGGGGCGGGGGGAGGAGGGACGACTGGCCTGCGGGGAGGTAGTCGGGACGGGACTATGGCAGGCAACCGATGCGGGGGTCGCAACGGTTGTCTTGGGGGTTTTGGCCGGGACTTGGCTGGAGGAGGCCGCTTTGGATTTGCGGGCACGCTTCTTTCCCTTTCCGACTACGGTAGTGTAGCCTTCAGAGGATGAAGAAGCTGACGAATATGATTCGGACTCAATGTCGGAATCGGGGACTAGGGGCTCTGACGTGTCCATTGATGACGTCATCTCTGGAGCATGTCGGAGGGACGGGGAAGGGGTGTGAAAATTCGCGGAAGGCGCAGCTGCGGAGTGCAGGTGCGAAATTTCCATTGTTTCCGGAGACAATGGACCGGGAGAGAAAGGCGGTAGCGACATAAGGCTCGGAATGCCATTGTTCTCGTCGAACAATGGCTCTCCTTCGCCGAAATGATCGGTTTCGTTATCACAGGTGGGTGACAGGGGATTAGTAGTGTGCCTTATGGGCCCGCTACTAGGAATTCGAGCGCCGTATTGGGCAAGAAATTCGGGGTCTTTTAAAAGTTCCCGGAAGAACGCTAATAACACAGCGTCAGACATCTCGGAAAAGATGCTTGAGCCGTGTGTAATAATGGAGGATAAGCTTAGTAAAAACGCGGCGCGCACATGTACGCGACTATTTTTAGTATCGGCCTATACGTCCTAACAATTTAATTTTAAAAACGCGATTCCCCGGGTGGATGGGCCCGGGGGTGTGTGAAAACCCTCCCTGTCGAGTATAGACAGGGAGGTTGTGTGCCTATTGGTGAGCCCTAAGCTAGTAATCCCGTCGCCAGTCTTATTGTGCGAACGGGTTCCTAAGTCTCTAGTGAGGTGCAATACTAGAGAGTGCTAGATGGGAGAGAACGGGGTTAGAGCTAGCGTCGACTAGGAGACCCCCCAAGGCCGGTGGTACTAGCTCCTTCCAATTTTCGCCTTGCCCTGAAGGGGCGCAGCTGGTGTATTGGGTCAACACCCTCTCGGTTTCGTTAACACTGCAAAGTATCAGCCGAGGACCACGAAACTGTGGATTTTCCCTGAAGGGGCACACGCGTTTGTCAAAGAAATAGGCGTTCAGCCACCGCCTTGAAAAAGGCAGCTTTTGAACTTATAGTCGTGAAGTGGAGAACACTACGGCGGGGCGTAGCGATATTCGTGAGCGAGCACGTCGAGAAAGTACGCAGCGCGAGTTGCGGCACGTCCGTCCTCAGCGAGCGTCGGAGCGCGAATGTTTTTTTTATCTACCAGCAGTCTTCCAGACTTTAAGCAGATGTGGCGAGAGACATTAATGATCTATCTGTGTGTCAAATTTCAACCAAATCCGTTCAGGCTTTTATTTGTGATTGAGTAACAAATATCCATCCATCTTCATAAACTTCACATATAAATAATTAATTACTGTGATTATCAAAAATATTCAGGACATTTTATGTTATTATATACAAAACCTTCACTAAGTCGATAGAGTAGGTAAGCTTTTAGACGATAATCAAATGTTCTCCAATAAGCATAAAATTGACGTCCTCAAAACGTCACGCGCATCACTAGGGTTAACGCCTCGTCGGAAGTGCCTCAACATTTACATCCAAAGCTCAAATTTCATTAAAAGTGTTTGTGCTTAGCGTTTACTTAATAACGTGTATATTGTTGTTATACTGGGAAAACCAATTAAGTGGCGTTTAGATCAAAGAGAGAAAATTAATTTTTAAACGTTCGCTATCATCCACAGACTATCACTCAATAATGTTGTACAATTTAAAATATGGAACAATAATACCTAGTGATAGTTTAGGGGCCACTTTAGGAACCATGGTGTATTATACAAAGTTAGTTGGAAAGGGGGTACTAATCCGAAAGGGGTTTAAAGAACCCATAGGTAATAATAATAATGGATAACATTTGTTCTTTAACTTTCCCGAAACGTCAATAGTTTAAGAGAAATAGCTGTTGAAATATTTCAATCAATCTATCCTCGGCTGTAGCCAGTGTCTACATTTTAGGACTAATTTGGAGTCACGGATAAGCTTAACTTCGTTTTCTGAATTCGTCAATAAAGCAGGAAGAAATATTTATAGTAAAAACCAAAAAAAAAAAATTTTGCATAGTAATAAAAATGATCGAATTTTTAAATTGGGCCGCGGATTGTTACCCCCTTGCCGACTAACCTTGTTTATAGTGTAAGTGTATTATACAGGGTGTAAACGAATTCGTGTAATTCCTTCAAACCGCGTGATCTATTAGTGACACTGATTATCCTACATAGGTTTTTTTTAAGAATTAACAAAAAAAAGTTTTCAAAAAATGAGCCATGGTATTCTGTATCTCAGTAATTTTAATGTCCCAAGTTAACTGACTGCGTGGAACGATATCGCGCTAGTTGTGCCCATCAGCTGTGTTGCCGTGCCGTCATTAATTTATGCATGGCATCCAAATTTTCCCTCGCTTATACAAAGTATTTGGGATAAAAAAAGTTTATTTTTTATTTTTAATCAATCTAAATCCCGTACGAGGTTAATCTACAACATTAATAGATCATGTGGTTTGAAGGAATTACACGAATTCATTAACACCCTGTAGGTAATTCAAACCAAGAGATGATTGGCATAGAAGAAAGGACGCTTACACCCTGCAGTGGGATAAAGAACGTTTTCTGTATATTCTGCCGGGATTAAAATATCATCATCGTATCATAGCAACGAAACGGTAATCAGACGCCGAGGGTACTGATTCTACGAGCCTTACAACCTTCATGTTCACTTTAATTAAACATAGACTATAACATATTTTTCTCGTTACCCTTGCATTGTTCATGCTCTACAAGTTGAACACTTAAGTGTTCTCGGAAACTGTAGTCAAAGTTTAGAAACCGACCTTCTAGGAATTCTATTCTCTAATCAGTGAATCTCCACACAACCCAATTATTTCACAATTCCCACATGGCATACAAATTTTGAAATAGGAAGCACTTCGTTTAAATATTTTACGTACCTTCCCAAACGGCATCAAAATCTGAATTAGGAGCGCTTCGAAATTTAAATAATAAAATTCTTACTCATTTCGTATGTACTTGTATTTGAATTTAGAAATGTATTGCACAAGCAATCAACAAGAATGAGCAAAATTAAAATAGGAATGGCTACATTGCTCAAATAAGTGACGTGAAAAGAAAAATAAAGAAAATTGCCGACATCGTTTCTTTAATTTTCAATTCCCTTTTGAAACAAACGAGTCTTTCAAAATAATTGCATGTTCATCATGTCTAAGAAAACGGAAGCATTTTATTATCAGTAAGTAGTTACTCTAGGAATTACAAAGAATATTTCCATTACGTAATCCAAATCCGGAAGAGCGTTTAAAATATTATTTTAATTCTTATTAATGGTAAATGAAATAGGTACTTATACAATAATGAATACCTACCTACTTCACTTGGTTTGATACAACTTGTTGTTCTAATATTTACATTAAAACGATACTTACTCATAAAAAGTTGATTCGCCGCTCCAAACACTACAAAAATGTGTGGAAATATAAAACCATTAACACAGAAATCTAATTCTTGTCTTTATTTTTTTGCAAAGGAACTTATTTTGTTTTTGTATTCAAGTTTATACATAATTTTTATCCTAATATATACAATATTAGAGCCTTGTCTACAAGACCTAAATCTCCAAAAACCACAATACGCAAAGCAAAATTAATTTAAGCCGAATTAACTTAGCTACAATCCCTTTAGTTGATGTCTTAAACCAAAAACTAATTTTAAGTAAACAATCTTAGAAATTGTTTCTCACAACATTTACTTACTACAAACACAATTAATTTCGTGAAAGTGGAACCCAAAACCCTAAATATTTCATCTTCGTTATTTCCTTAAATGAAGTGTGACTATTGTTACACAAACATTCTTCCTACATATCCAAATTAATTAAGTAATGGGAGCGAGTCGAATTAATCAAGGACCAATTTCGTGAGAGTGTATTAGACTAAATGTATGTATGAATAGTACAGATTGCGGATATCGACGACGAAGTGACAAGAACTGCTACGTGCAAAAACGGAATTTTACAGGAAACGTAGTTTATTGTGAGGTATTGACAACATGCACAGTTGCTTAATTAGTTGTTGTCAGTTATTACTAACTAACTACTAACTACTAACTCGCTAAAAAATAGAAAGTCTGTCCTTTCCAGCTCACGCAAACGATCCCGCGTTCCTGCCAGATCACCAAACGATAACCGATAAATTATTACCGATAATCATATTTAGTTCGTAAAAATCAAACGTGTTACGAGAATGACTGACTACAATATCTACTTGCTTATTAGCTTTTGCATGCGCGAAACTAACTACTCTCGCCCGAAAATCAGGCTTTCCGATTACAGCATGTTTAAGGTAAAGGCACCCAATTCCGAGGGGTTCTGAAAATGGCACCTTATTCCGATGTATTTAGAATAACGGCGTTTTCAAGCAATTTACAAGTTCTTTTTGTTTGCAAGATACATTAATCAATTAATAATTTATCTATTTATGTTTATATGAGCAAAAGAGTGCTTTGGTGCTTTAACGTTTTAAAATAAACAGTAAGTTTGACGCTAGCAGCTGACTCGAACGAGCGCTTCATACATTTCGGACCTTATGCACGTGATTAATACGATTTGCTAAATAGTGTTTTGTATGATAATTTTATACTGTGTGAGTTTTTCTTTAGGTCGAAATATTGGAAGGGTTATATTTTTTATTAAAAACAGTTAACATTTTAATATTTTCTTTACAAATTGAGGAGAAAATACGTTTTTAAAATACCGCGGCATTAGGTGCCAAATATTTTAGTTGGTTCCTAAATACCGATGTATACCACGGAAATGCAATTTAATAGACGTAGACTTTTTTTCAAATTTTGAAGGCAGATTTATGATTACGAACTTAACATTTTAGCTCTGATTACTTAAATAACCAATAGATATAAAAATCTATTTCCGAGGTACACTATGGCGTCGCATTTACTAATTATAGCAGGTCAAAGATTGCCTGTTTAGGTACTTTATTAATTCGTTGTATGGAAAAGCTAGTACAGAAAATTAAGTTATTAATGTGTTCTGATATAATCCTGAGTGCGCTTTGTATATTTTTTCAAAGATATCGCAATTGAACATTAATTTATTTGTTTAATATTAAAAAAATCTTTTACTTTTTATTACTCGGAATTAGAAATCTTGATTTAGTATTATAAAACGCTATTCCGATGTATTTAAGTCGGAATAAGGTTATATTAGTACCTAATTCCGTGGTATTGGCACACGTTAAATACAGAGTGTTCATTATCTTACGCAGCTTGTTCAAAACTTTACTATTGTTTTAGTAACTGCAAGAATATAAATTTGCCCTTTAAAATAACTTTCATATTTCGATATACTCAGATATAGTTATACTTATATATTATACTTGTAATAAAATTAACAAAATTGTTTTATTATTATAATTGTTTTATTGTAGGAGAATGAAGCCAAGAAAAATGTACACGGAAGAGGATCTCCAAAATGCTATTACAGCAATTCATAATGGCAGTAGTGTTTATAAAGTTTCTCGACAGTACAATATTCCCGAATTCCTATCTAAGTAAATTACATATTGTGTACCATATTAATAATCATGTAAGACAGAGTCTGAGACTGATCCAAAACCTATAGATAGAGAAGATAATAAATAGACTTGATTTTTTGAACATCATGTATCATTCTCCCCACCTCCTTTCCTTTGTATTTTGTACACTCGGAATTAGGAACCAAATGCATCGGAATTAGGATTTTTAAATCGGAATTAGGTGCTTCGGACTTCTTCACATTTTTAAATAATTTGACATTATTAATAAACTTTTATTGTCAATCTGTGAGTATATTTCAAAAATAAGATATATAATACGTCTAATAAAAATAGCCAATTCTACAGAAAGGTATATTAAATACTTAATTTTTAATGTTCTTTCAAGTTATGGTGAAAACACCGCGGAATTAGGTGCCTTTACCTTAGATAAATTTAAAAATATAAAAATACATTTTAATGTTAAAGTAAGTAAGTACACTGTTATAAAGAAAAATCATCAGTGAACTAATTTTTCATATTTTTTTTGTGTTTTTCAATTGTAATCTCTAATGCAACAATATTTCATTATTTATGGTTATTTCTTTGTCTGTTGTAATAAAATAGTGCTCTGTCAAGGTCACCAGGGGCCCCATTATCCTAATGTGCCCAGGGCCTCCATTAGGTTAAAGACGGCCCTGTGTATGACCGTGGACGAAGCGGACGCGGAGTATGTAATGCCGGCTGTACACACTCGCCGAGACAGCCCGAGACGCTATCTCTATCCTTAACTTTTACATCAAATAGTAAAGGACAGCTACTAAGTCTCGGGCTGTCTCGGCGAGTGTGTACAGCCGGCATAAGGATCGTAGCATGTGGCGTTCTACACTCTCTGCCTACCCCAGTGGGGAAAAGGCGTGAGTTTACGTACGTGTATGTATGTGTAGCCAGCATACTGTGAAAATCTAGTTTTCCTTAAGTTTGCAGAGGTCGAAAGGTTTTTTATTCATCCTAAATTGAAATGGAAATCTTAAAGTGTTTTTATTTCGTAAAAGCAATTACATTAATGTCCATGTTTTTAGCAAAGCTTTTAAAAAATTACACTGAGTTTAGTAGACGAAGCAAGTTTATAAAATACAAAGGGTTAGTGTAATAACGCAAAACCTCAGACAGCCCAACTAATTTTTATTGTAATTAATTGATTTAGCTGTAAATTGTTTATTTACATAATTACATTGTAGAAGATTTATGATTGTTTTCGATTTATTCACGTGCATTTTTTGGGATTGCACTACTATTTTCGACTAACGACCATGCCGCGTGTTCAGCTCATTACTAAGGGCTCCTTTTGGGGCCGAAACGAGCAAACCGTAACTATCTTACAGTTTTCGATGATGTCGATTACGTTTTTTTTTTCGAAAGCAGCTCTATGCTACAATTTACGAAATGACCGCTATTTTAGAACTAATCTTTTGTTGAACAGAGTATAATACTACAACGTAGATATATAACGTCGGGATAAAAAAGTATTTAGTCCCTTCGCGACTAAATCCGAATCTGTATTTTTAAAACAGTTAATACCTACGTTACATTGCACATTAAGGTTAAATATTATTATACGTAATACCGTTCTAATTGTAATACATTAATCACAGTACAAGGAAAGCAGGGCAAGCATTAGGGCAGTATTAACATATTAACAGTAAAAGTTATTACAGTATTTAACATAGTTTGTAAATACCTGAAACCAACGTAGATTATTAATTAGTCCCACAGGAGGCAAAACTGCAGCTATTAATTACACATAATTCCAATTTCGGTATAAAGCCACAGAATAAAATACATACATACGATACGAAAGAGTTTTTATTCAAAAATCAAATTAACCTTTTAGCATAACGTAAAAATAATTGCCTTACTGGGTTTTACAGCAAATATTTACACTTTATCTTATTTCCACCCGAAATCCTTTTAATCGCTACACACGGCAGGTAAATGTTTAACGCACGGAAATAGATTAACTACCTACAGAGAGATCGCAATTTGCAATTAATTCCCGCTTCAAAGTCTCCTACCGTAGCTTCAAGCTTTTTTCTTCCTTTTAAAAGCTCGAAGCTTCGGATAATCCACGAAACAATAGCTGCCACTTTTGCTTCAATATATGACCATCGAACATGTTACATACAATGGCGGCTTGGATTAAGGACTTTAAACAAAAGCTGTCTTAATATTCTATTTTTAACTACTTTTTAAAGTACAGTTACTTTTCTTTTCTGTCTGACGCACTGTCAAAGATTATATAGGGTGACTGGTAATTAGTGACGGATACTTTAACACATGATTGTACTCATGATAACAAACAACTTTCCCAAAGAAACATTATTTGTAAAACAAAAAAACCATATTACGAGCCGCGTCCATTCCGTAACGGTTTACTAATAAATAAATGAAAAAAATAAAATAAAAATAATGTTTCTTTGGGAAAGTTGTTTGTTATCATGAGTACAATCATCCGTTAAAGGATCGGTCACCCTATATTGTCACTATACAATGAAATGAAATTGATTATTATAATTTTAATTAAAAATTGTAATGAAATTGCAATCAGCACTTTTTATAAGTACTTAGAATCTGAAAGTAGCAGGCAACTCGCAAAAGTTAAAATAAAGTAAAAAAAAACAATTGAACATTGCACTGACTATTTATTTATTTATTTATACACTCTTTATTGTACATTACACCAGGTTACCCGTAAGTGCAACGTTTAATTGTTTTTTAGGGTTTCGTACCCACAGGGTAAAACGGGACCCTATTACTAAAGACTCCGCTGTCCGTCTGTCACCAGGCTGTATCTCATGAACCGTGATAGTTAGACAGTTGAAATTTTCACAGATGATGTATTTCTGTTGCCGCTAAAACAACAAATACTAAAAAATAGAATAAAATAAATATTTAAGGGGGCTCCCATACAACAAACGTGATTTTTTTGTCGTTTTTATATGTAGATAATGGTACGGAACCCTTCGTGCGCGAGTTGGCCGTTTTTTACTGTACTTTCAGCTCTGTCTGACGCACTGTCAAAGATTATATTGTCACCATACAATGAAATTGCAATCAGCACTTTACTTCAACGCGTATTTTTCCATGTGTTCAAAAGTGCAACTTAGCGTTTTGTTAACGTAAGTAATTACTTTTATTGATTTTTATAAGTACTTAGAATCTGAAAGTAGCAGGTACTCGCACAAGTTAAAGTAAAGTAAAAAAAAAAACAGTTAAACGTTGGACTGACTACCCGTAAGTGCAACGTTTAATGGTTTTTTTATTATTATAATAAACTAAATGTTGGGAAATTGTATTTTTTGACTTAATTGGATTGTAGTTTTTTTTTAAAGACATACCTCTTTCCCCTTTTCCTGTTTCGTCTTATGGTGAGTCCTGTCTGATGTTTCTCTACGAAACGTTACGATACAAACATATCAAGTATTTAAAAAACGAAAACATGGATAAAATAGCTATTTCACGGTTTTTGATGACGTCATTTACATATTTTCGATAGCAGTGTATTTGAAGCTCCAATTTTCGAAATGACCGCTGTCAGGACTTATCTTACGTTAAACAGAGTATAACAGTACGGTATACTTAGCCGACGAATATGTCGTGCACAGGTCTGTCAAGATAAAGAAGCTTTTAAAAGGTTGCGGTGGTGCGGAAGTGGACCAACTCTAAGGACTATCATCGGTGGACCGTGAGTGGGTGCCCTAAGTGAACAACACAAGAGCTCCCGAGAGAAAGTCTCATTGACAAAAGTTACTCAACGAGTTTGTCAGACAAGGTTAAGTTGTCCATCTCACCTTGTTCAAGATTGTTCAGATTCAAACACACATACCTATTTCCTTTGCCTGGATGTAAAGGAAATAACGGAAATTATTAACTTGTTTCAAACGGAAAAGAAATGAAGAAAACGGAAAACATCGCGGAATAGGTAGTTACAGTTCGCGAGGCCTAAGCTGAACTTTGCATTTGTGTGAGTGATCACCAGAGAGCGGAATCGTATGGCAAAACAATTGAAAGGTGATGGAGACGGGTCATTATTTTTATCGAGTATTCAAGCTATCGATACTTTTTAGTTTTTAACTTTTGCATAATTAACTTAACAAATATTTTTAGGACTGCCTCGTTGGTCTAGTGGTCGCAAGCGCGACTACTGAGCGTGAGGTCATGGGTTCGATCCCCAGGTCGGGCAAAGTGTTATTGGGTTTTTCCGTGTGGAATTTCTCAGTAGCAGCTCGGAGTCTGGATTTGTGCCCGGTTGATGGCAATAGGCTCGCCCCCTATTACATGGGACTTAAAACATAACGGCGAAACGTGGGTGTACTATACACCTCTGCCAACCCTTCGGGGAATAAGGCGTGAAGTTATTATGTTAAAAATATTTTTAATTTTTATTCTTTACACATAAATAATCTTTAATGACACATAAATAAAACATTGTCTTATCTATCAAAATAATCTGAAAACTACCGCGACTCAGGAAGTTTCCCCTATAGACCCTATCTCCTATTTGATCACTTTTGATTACGGTACTATAGTAGTAGCAATGAAAATGAAAAATTAATTACGTCATATCAATTTGACATGTTGCGTTGATCTATTATTTTGTATTTCTAAAAAATGGCTAATATGTCAGTACGCCCGTCTGTACTATCAGCTATTAAAAAGTATCGATAGCATGAATACTCGATAAAAAATAATTACCCGTCTCTATCACCTTTTAATTGTTTTGCCATTCACACAAAAATGTGCCAAAAAGCTCTATAAACCGGTTTAAACCAAGCAAAGGACGCGTGTCTAGGCCGACGTCACTCCTACACTATCTATGTCATCATTATTCAGCCGAAAGACGTCCACTGCTGGACATAGGCCTCCCCCAAAAGGGGGGGTTTGCCGTAATCACCACGCTTGGCAGGCGGGTTGGCGATCGCAGTATGGTTGTTAAAGTACTCAGAGAACGCTGCTGCCTCTAGTCACTATGGGATTTACTAGAGTTTAGTGAATCCCTTAGTCGCCTTTTACGACACCCACGGGAAGAGATGGGATAGTGCTATTCTTTAAGTCCGGCACTACACTATCTATGTGCACTCACACAAATGCAAAGCTCAGCTTAGGCCTCGCGGACTGTACATACTTACAATTCATAATGCCAACACCTTGAATGTATTCTTGCACTAGTGTGAGGTTAGAAATATTTATTGTGATGTAGAAACAGCGATAAGAATGTTAAATCGCTTTTTACATTCGTTTGAAAACAACGTAATGACTTGAGAATTTTTCTTAACACGGAATACAAAGAAAATTAATTTCTAAGTCACTTTTCTTTAGATTCTAGAAATAACTTACAAATGCTGAAGAAAACAGTGGATTCTTACAATAATATTATCTTTAAAAAATAGAGATGTTTGGAAGACAAAAGGGGAGGCCTTTGCTCAGCAGTGGGACAGTCAATAGGCTAGTAAAAAAAAAACCTGAATTTAAGCTGTGAACGTTACTTCCAAAAGAGGATGGGAAAGGATCATCCATAAATTAAAATTATACACAACTTTGAACTTTGATTACATTCAAACAAAGACCAATGACCTTCCAAAGTTATTATTAAGGGAGAATGTTCACGACGTGAATCTTATACTTCTTCTACGGGATGATCCTTCTTATGCCAAAATCTATTAGCATTCTCGTAAAATTCTTGGTTTGAACTAAGTTTTTAATATGCAAGCAAAATTGTCGAAAACTGTCCACTTCGCTTGTTTTCGGCACAAACTTCTTATCAAAGTTTTTGCCTGCTTTCAAAAGTCTATTTATGGGTTCATTTTGAATATATTTTTGAAGTTGCGTCTGTTTTATTTGATTTACGTTACATTTTAATTCTATATTGAATTTCCTTATGACGTAAGTTTAGGCATTTATAAACGGTATTGCTCGCCCACGTAAGATCTTTTTTTTAAGTTTAAGTGAAAACTGTAGCCAAAATTCAACATTACCACAAAACCTTTTTTTCTTCTTCTCGTAATTCAAAACATTAAGTAAAGGCTTCATTATATAATAACATTAGCTTATTACCACGATTGTCCGAGATAATCTCAAGTCAAAGCCAGCATCGTGACGTAAGAGTAGAAACGCGTAGATTATACAGAATCTCGGTAGCTTGCAGCAGTAGCTACACGTGACGTCAATCAGCCATATTGTTCAGCCTAGCTGTGCTCTGTTCTTAATGATACCATTGTATCACCCGTGAAGATGTATGTAGGAGTTAATCCTCTTTAATATAGTCCCAATTTCTCTTCATAAATATGTATTAGACGTGTCACACTAATTTATTACGTTCCGCGCCGTATTAAAATAAATTTGAAAGCTACGGGGAAATGGTGGCATCAACATGATAGTCATAAATAGCGTACTTTCCATGGTTACTGTCAAAAACACATTAAGAGGACTTACTGTGAGATTTATAAGTAGTTACCGTACTAACATTATAAATAGAAAACCCTACCGTACCGTAGTAGCTGCAAATACTTCCAAACTAGTACAAGGTCCTTTGAAATCCCAACATATAACACAGTGTTAGGCAAAGTATGGTCCGCGGGCCAGCTCCGGTCTGCGAACCGTTTTGATCCGGCCCGCCAAAACCGTAGTCGTAGAAACCTTTCGAATAGTCTCGAAAATAAATGTAGATACCTGGGTTGTGTTTTTGTCGACATAAATCAATGTAAAGAAATTCTGGTCCCCATAATATTGACTTGGATTTTTTCGGCCCTTAATGAGAAAAGTTTGCCCAACTTTGATAAAGCCTCAACGTTGAAATCCTTGTACGAAAACCGATACGACATTCGTGGGATCTTGCACAATGTGCAATAACTTCGTTGTCCCAACATTCATTCCGGTAGCGTCGAACATATGACGTCGGTTAGCCACAGCGTTCGTGCTTGGAACCTTAAGCAGTGCACACAATCGTCCACTGTCACCCATTCCCGCTTACTGTCCAAGAGACACCTAATTTCCGTGCCGTTCGTGACTGCACGTTTCACTTCGAACAAACACAGTAAATTGTTAAAAACAGTGTCTGGAGCTCCGTGAACAAATTGGGGATTAACATGAAACTAGATACGGTGGAGTTGTGGCTATAAGCACGCTGAGACGTCTCAAAGTGGGAATAAATAATACTTTGAATGCATTACTCGTACAAGTCTGCTGACTTTGACAGAGACAATTGCAATTTGTGTTTTGTCCTTTGTGATGGCGTCAAACTATGTATTTGTTAGAAGCTTGTAGACGCTATTGTTAGGAGCTTTGTGTAAAAATAAAGTGTGTGATAGTGGCTTGATAGACACTTGTTGGAAGTTTTGTCTAAAAACACTTTAATCAAATACTTCGTAAGTATGATTTGGAAACAAATTCAGATCTTCAGATATTAAGAGGGTGGTGACATTACTTTAGTCTTATGAATTCATGCAAAAAAAGAACATGACTATGTTTTTTTTTGTTCACCTTTTTTATGTAATTTGTTGGCAAACAAGTCGACGGCCCACTTTATGGTAAGTGGTTAAAGCCGCCTAATACACCCATAATACCAAGAGGATTGCTGATGCGTTGCCAACCTTAAAGAAAAAGTCGTAAAGTCTCATGTGCCTGTAATTTCTTCAGCACCCTTCAAACCGGAACACGTCAATATGCTGCTTAGCGACAAACATAGGTATGGAGATAGCACTTCTCCGGACGAACTCTTTCAGAAGAAACTCTAAGTACTACTCTTGGTTTAGAATTTGTTGTGAGCGATCGAATGTGTGTTTACATTTTGTTAGATGCAACGTGATTGTATGCATTAACTAGCTTTTGCCCGCGGTTTCGCTCGTGTTAATTCAGAATTTTACAATCAACTTTTAACACACTAATAAAGTGTATGTATTATTATAATTCAATCATGATTCGAAAGACGCGTGGCGCCATCTATCATCATTATTGTTGTTTTCCTCGGGAACAGTATACTTTTTTTCGGGATGAAAGATACCTTAAGTCCGTTTCTGTACACCTGACAAAGTATAATTATGCAAAATTTCAGGATGATCGGTTTAGTTGTTTAGGCGTGAAAAGGTAACAAACAAACAAACTTACTATCGCATGTACTATTAGTTAGGATTGGGATTACGCCCTTATCGATTGATTCATAAGCTTATCAGTACTCCACTGAATGACTTTGACACCCAAATAAAACAATTTTCACGGTGACTGCATAATCAGCAGTGATCGGAGTAGGTAGATTGATTTTTGGTACTTGTATCATAACACACAGTACATGCACACAGAAAGAATAACATGGATAAGCCATTTTTCCGGAAAGTAATTCCGGTATTTCCGGATTCAATTAAATATTGTTAATGTTTTCAGTGATATTATTACTTCTCAATTCAGAATTTAAAGGAAGGTATCAAAACTAAATTAATTTAGTAATTATCTGTTGAATAATAAAAACAATCGAATTCCGATCGAAGCATTAATACATTTTTTATGCACTCTACGAACCGAAGTAAACGAGTCAGCTACCTGGCATGTCGTCGGCGAGCGTACGCATTGTTTTGATAACCGGTTAGTGCACCACCCATGATCCTTTGTTCTAATTGATCGTTGGGTTGTGTCAAATAGTGAAAGAGTGCCGTTAAAAAAGAAAATGAAGAATCTCATTTTAAGTTCCGTTTTTTTTAATAATCATCCAATTCCGAAATTTTCCGAAAATTACGAAATTCTGGAGGAATGTCCATATTAATATATACGTTTCGGATCAATGACCCCAATTCAATCTACCTACTCCGATCACTGATAATCAGCCCTCTCGATGAGACTACCGCCAATAGTAGGTATTTGGGCTTGTAAGTTCTAAGTATCTTTAACACAGGTTACTATGTAATCTAGCTAAGATGCCAGTTGCGATCCGTACTGTGACCAAGAAACATAAGCTTATTATTATCTATCTATACCTAAACACTTTGCATACTTCTGAAGTCCATATTATTGCTACCGTGTTAAACGAGCTACTTGTATTGAACACTCTCATGTAGCAACATAAATTATTCATTGTCACTAAAACCTTTCTTAGACAAGTTTGTATACTTAGGCAAGGGTCGCCAAGGATCCTTTCCCGTCGATTGCCATTATTTGCCAGTCGTTAGTTCATTCAACCTTACAGGCACCCATTAGGTGTGTGTTTATCTACACATTCCACTTCATAAGAAAAGGCGAGTCACTAAGTTTTAGGGTTCAGAAGATCAGTTGTGTAAACCATAACTTGATGCTACGATGTCTGGCAATGAATAAGTTACATGTCGATTATACTAGGTGGATAACAAGCATTTGTTTTAAATTATACAACGTGTTCCAGAAATGCATGATCATATTTAAGGGTTTGTGTTTTGACTTTTATTCAGAGCAACATAATTATTATGTTAGGTGAGACAAACAATCCGGACATTTCTTTTCCAGACTCTCCATGCGAATGGCACCAGCTGGTCGGCATCCTAATTGCGCAAAACACTCGTAATCGCTATAGCAGGTCAGCAATTTCCATAGCAACGTATGTATTAACAATCCGACTTCTCCACAACTATGTACGACGCAATGAATATTGTTGTATTGTCAAAATGAAAGCTATTGAAATTAAGAATGTGATACGCAATTGGGATGAGGGTCAATTCGTAAGGAGAATAAAAAAAACGTTTTTTTTGTTTGACCCCTCTAATGTTGCTCTGAATGAGACTCTAAACAACCCCCTTAAATATGACCACGCATTTATGTTACACGTTGTATAACTCAATATTTAATTACGTAAGTGCAACTACCATATGCATTATAAGATCCTCCACGAATGGCGATACTTAAGTACGTTCGGTGCACACTGGGCACTACTGAGCAATCAGCCCTGCAAGCAATCTTGCTGACTGGCTAATCTTTTCACCACGGCAGTAGCTATTCTTGTATAGCTCGTGCTGACACGAATGAGAGAGAGTGCACCTACCATAATTTGTTTCTGCACCACCAACTTCACCTTATGGTCGACTGGAACCTTTACGAATCGTTCTGCCTAGCCTTTTTCCAACTACGTTGGGGTCAGCTTCCATAACTTAACATACTGAATACCTACTTATTATATTGAATTAAAAAACAAATAAAAAAATTATGAAGCAGTAAATTCTGTGTTTTTCTTCGACATAGCCGTAATTTTTATATACTAATATTCAATACAATAAGTATTCAGTATGTTAATATTTCGATAAAATGAATATGCGATGCGTTGAATGTTCGATCAAATAAACATTCGATATTTTGAACGTTCGATCTGACAAACATTCGATATTTTGAACACTCGATGTATTGAGTGTTCGATTGATTGAATGTTCGATTTATTAACCATTCGATGAAAAGAACGTTCGACTATTTGGACATTCGATTTAAAGTGTTCGATCAATTGATATTCGATGATTTGGCATTCGATATGGCATAGTACACCCGGCTACGAGTCCCTCGTATGATAAATATAATGTCATGTTTACTTTAACCCGCCACATTCTGGGTAGGCTTTGTTATTTTTTCTATTTCTGTAAGCGATCAATGACGTTCCACTTGACAGCAACCGTGCATGCAACTCAGGTTAATACGGTTACGTCACGTGTTGAATCTCTATAAAATAGTGAAATGCAATTTTTTTCCGTCTTGCTAATAGAAATAGGTACGCACGGATACATACCAAGATATAGGCTTCCCGTACAATGAATGCTTACACTGGAAATGTATGGCTTATTGTAGCTGTGGCTTTATTATTAATTAGCGTTGGCTTGGTGGTAGGATATATACGGTCCGCCTGGCTAGCTACCACCCTCACATTAAAGTCCGGCGCCAAGCAGTTTACTGTGTTCCGTCGTGTGTATATGAGAGCCAGAGGGGTATAGGGAAATCTCTGTTACTTGGATTCGTGTGCTCCATTTTAGACCCTGACTGCGCTTACCATAAGGTGCGACGAGGGTCAAGCGCGATCAAGACAAATAATAAAAAAAAACGACCAAAGGCGAGTCGAACTCGCACACGAAGAGTTCCTTACCATTATCTATTCTGTTTTTTAGTATTTGTTGTTATAGCGGCAACAGAAATACATCATCTGTGAAAATTTCAACTGTTTAACTATCACGGTTCATGAGATACAACCAGGTGACAGACGGACTGACGGACGGACAGCGGAGTCTTAGTAATAGGGTCCCGTTTTACCCTTTGGGTATGGAACCCTAAAAACAACCTTATTAGAGACGAAGTTGGAAAGTCTTGTGTGCTTTTAATTTTATAATAAAACGGGCATTCGCATGTTCACCAACTACTGAACACGGGACGCATGAATTGATGTGTAAGGGCTGATATGGTAAAACAATAATTTGACGTTTTCTACATACACAAGTGCGATTAATTATTATTAAGAGTTATACTCGTAGTTATATCTACCTGCAATTTCACATTTATCAATGCCCGTGCCTTTAAGCCATTTATTTACACTCGCTCAGTGATTTATTTCGAATTATGGCCCACATCATAAATAACAGAAAATAAATGATTTACAATCTTTCAATTGCAGCCTCTTTCTTTTGTGATGGTTCTTTGAACATCGACTTATAATAATCATGTATTGTTTAGTTTTAACAAGATCCAAAAAGCTTATCTTCTTCATCCCTACTAATATTATAATGCGAAAGTAACTCTGTCTGTCTGTGACGCTTTTACGACTAAACCGCTAAAACGATTTTGATGAAACTCGGTACAGTAGGCCTAGCACGAATATTTTGACGTTAACGTAAACGTAACGTTAATGTGAGTATAATAATATATAATAATAATCTTTATTGATCATTTCAAGTATTGCAGTACATGGGTATATAATTTATACATGGTAAAATTACAGATTTGCTACAATTATAGTGGGTGGAGTTCTGATCTCCTAACTAGGTTACAGTATAACCTGTATGAAGGAGTGACAGTTCCGATCCCCTTGGATTACAAGGATTTTTATTTTTACTGATTACGCACATATGTATTTGACTGCTATAAAATTATGATAAATTAAATGTAAAAAAAAACTATTTCATGCGTGTGTGGTGGATGATTATGTGTGCGTGTGTGTGTGTGTGCTTGTGTGTGTTTATGTGTGTGTGTGTGTGTGTGTATGTGTGTGTATGTGTGAGTGAGTGTGTGATGAGTGAATTTTAAATCGTAAATACAACTATTCTATAGCATTTTAGTTTAAATTTATGCGACAACCACAATTTGTATCATACATGGATATGAATAAAGTTTTCAATTCGATTAAATATAATGTGCGAAACGAGTATTTCCAATTCAAAATTCACTCGCGTTAACGTTTTTTTACGTTACCATACGTCACAACATTCGTGCCTGCAGATATAGTCTGGAACCTGGAGAAGGACATAGGCTACTTTTATCCCGAAAAATAGGGAAGACGCTATATACAACATCCACGCGGGCAAAGCCGCGAGCGTACTCTAGTCTTCTATAAATTATGAATATTGAATTAATATTCAAAACAACGCTTTAACTTAGAAATTTTCAAAGCTTGCGGATTATTATTTTACATTTTAAGTGTTAGAATTTGAGCTTTCTAGTACTTGTCTAGACCGTTCTCACTAGGGAACGCTAAATAACAGATTATACTTAATTACATATTAAAATAGTTAAAAGTACCTGTACAAAGATATTGTACCATAAATACTGGCTTGTATTTTTATTTCTCATGTTCATATTTCGAAAAAGAAGGTTCGTTACTGTCTATTCAGATATCATGGAAAAAAAGAAATCTGATGGTTAAATTAAATTACCAAATGTTAACGAAATGCTCGTTGTAATTATCTTATTTCTGTTTCCCAAAGGTAAGATAGATACTTATAATAAAATAAACAACAGGACTTAGGTCGTTGTTAGCAACGAGGCAGTATTTTTTTAGGCATGTATTTAACGCGGCGACAAACTAATCTGATTTAGGGTTTTAAAAATAATTAAAATGGGGAGCAAAAATAATAGGTTGGCAGCTACAGTGAAGTAGCATTTTAAGCAGGCAGGGGGTTTTAAAAATAATTAAAATGGGTAGCAAAAATAATAGGTTGGCAGCTACAGTGAAGGAGCTTAAGTCGACGGAGCCCCGCTGTGCGGGGCTCCTATTTCTGTCTGCAGGGTTTAAAGTAACCTAACACGAAGGGGATGACGGGAGCTTCGTTCGCTCGCTTCGCTCGCTCACTCTAGCCCCCGTCATCCCCTTCGAACCTAACCTATCCATGTCGGGATTCCCCTTAACCACCCTGCTAACATTATTAGTCGCCAAGTCATTATTTATAGCTCCTCGCCTCATTTTATTAGTTGCAAACACTTAGTCGCCTTTTAAGTTATTAGTCACCTGGAAAATAATAAGCCCTTTTTTTAGTGTACAATTATTATCTTTTTATCTTATGCTCTATAATTCTATCTATCTATCTTATGCTCCCGTATGTTACAAGCGCACGAGAGTTTGCGACTGTCTTTCTTTTTGACATAATCTCTTAATCGCCTTTGATGTGTATGGACACCTGGGTTCACCTTTTCTTTATAACCACACGGCTAATCGTTAATTCTTACGCTTATGGTCTGAAGGGGCACTTAAGGGGCTCAGGGGGTTCACGGGACCAGTTTTAAAGCCCTGAGCGTCAGTGTTACAGCTCTAGTTATACGTCACAATTCGTTATTTGAATTATTTATTTGGTAGGTACAGTCAGCAACAAAAGTAGCTTAACATATGAGTTTTTAAACTTGGCATTAATTAGAAAACTAGGTGTTTTAAAACAAAAACTTTAATAGATTCCTAGAGCTGCTTGATACAGCTCTAAGTATGTCTTAAAGTTTTTGTTTCCTATCAATTAGTTTTCTAATTAATGCAAAGTTTAAAAACTCAAATGTTCAGCTACTTTTGTTGCTGACCGTACCTGTTACAAACCTGTAGGTACACGATTTTCATGTAACATTGGTACAATGTGTACTAAATAAATATTTGTATCTAACCTAATTGTACCCAACTAACTGTGTAATTAGGTCAGAAAAGGTGTGCATTGCGCATGTTTTATTCCCTAGAGCGTAAGCAGACCTCCAACTATTTCAACGGTTCAGGTGCGGAGTATAATAAATTTTAACTTTGTTGGAAATAAATACGTAAAGTACACGAATGCTACACAAGTTAAATTAATTTTCATGAATTTGCGCCAAGAATGAATGTGGTAGACGAGGAATAATCTTTGTCTTTACAATGTGTATCCAGGCAATAAATAGTTAGGGCGAAAACGCACTGGCGGGTGTCTCACTTGGCACCTAGTACCTATCTAGCAAGATGCTTAAAGAAAATAAACGCATGTAAATATATGGGCCCGGCCGCACTCGCGCTTGGTGCCCTCGCTACCAAACTGCTGTAAGTGGAAGTCGCTAGACACTAGGCGCTAAGCTAGGCGCTTGCAGTGCGTTTTCAGCCTTACTAATATAATAAATGCGAAAGTTCTGTCTGTCTTTCTGTTACGCTTTCACGCCTAAACCGCGGAACCGATTTTGATGAAACTTAATACAGAGATAGTCTGGAACCCGAAGAAGGATATAAGTAGGCTATCTATTTCTTATCCCGAAAACCGCTGAATATCTACGCGATAAACGACATCCACGCGGGCGAATCTGCGGGCGACCTCTAGTCTTCCATAAATTAAATTATGAATGCTGAATTAATATTGAAAACAACGCTTTAACTTCGAAATTTTCAAAACTTGCGGATTATTATTTTACATTTTGAGTGCCAGAATTTGAGCTTTCTAGCAGTTGTCTAGACCGTACTCACCAGGGGACGCTAAATAACAGATTATGTTATTAAAATACGTAAAAGTACACGTAGGTACAACGATATTGTACCGAAAATACTCGCTTGTATTTTTATTTCTCATTTTTATGTTTCGGAAAAGTAGGATTTTTATAGGAGATTTAGACGGGTCGATTTGTGCCGCACGGTTAGGCCGCATGGCGGAAATCGACCATCTAAATGACAATTCGACTAGGCCTAAGTGACTAAAATCGCAAGCCCAAAAGTTGAGTGCCATCCGACTTTCGCCGTGCGGCGACAAGCCGCATGCGGCGGGTGACTAAAATCGACCGTGTAAATGGTCAGTTGCAGGCGATCGCCCGCCGCATGAGGTATGTTTTGCGCTGTGTTGTTCCGCTAGAAATGAACAAGTCGCATGCGCGTTTTGTCGACCGGTATAAATGAGACGGCGATTCGATTTTTACAAGCGATGCGACTGGTGAGTGCGCAAGTCACCAGTCGCAACACGGCTAAAATCCACCCGTGTAAATCCTCCATTACTGTCTATTCAGACCTTTGTCTTTCCTATGGGTATCCAGGCAATAAATCCTTACTAATATAATAAATGCGAAAGTAACTGTCTGTCTGTTTGTTACTTCTTCACGACTAAACTAATGAACCGATTTTGATGAAACTTGCTACAGAGATAGTCTGAGACCCGGAGAAGGATTTAAGGAAGGTTACTTTCATCCCAAAAACGTGGAATATGCGGAATATGATGAGATAAATAACATCCACGCAGGCGAAAACACGGGCGAGCTCTAGTAAATATATTTATAAGACAGGTATGAGACATCCACCATCGATATCAGAGGCCAGTGATGTCTTGATTTCTCATATCGATAAAGACACATCCTCCTACTTTTTTGAAATCGGTAAAAACTCATAAGCTATGTCTACACCAGTGCGCTTTTACGTTCATCTTGCGTCTTCGTCTGAAGCACGCGTGAAGCGCCATAGCGCATGCAATAGCGCATGCCTTAATACTAGTTCGAGTCATATGGCAATCAATATTGCATGCGCTTGACGCAAGAGGAATTGAAAGTTGAAAGCGCAAGATGAACAAGAAAGCGCACTAGTGTAGACATACCATATAGATTAGTTTTTCTTCCGTTCCCAGCAGTGGGATAAAATTTCACTGAAGTAACTTGTTCTTTACTATGTTTTATTGTACGTTCACGACAAAGCGATGGTAGAGTCAGTATTTCTATCACAACTTTTTTGATCTAAGTTCATGAATTATACTGATGCGATCTGGAGAAACTTTCTCTTTGTTCAGGCTATGAAACGTGTTTGGAGTCCCAATGGCCCCGATTCTGTTTAGCACTGACTAAACTTAGCTAAATATATTGCTATTCTTTACTTGTATATAAAAGAAGAAAGAGATGGAAGAATATTATAGCTGTCAAATTAGGTTTAACTAAAATTTCCAAAGAGATTAAGGGGGTGTTTCACCAACATATCTATAAGATGTGACGTGACCTACAAATTAATATGACTAAGTGTTCAATAGTCTTGTCATTATCACCTTTATCACTATTGATATGATGGTGAAATGCAAATGATAGCTATTGTAAGGCTTACAGACCGAATTAGCTTAATGAACCGTTAAGGTATAAGGTATAACGGGCTGGTATCCGCAACTCCACGTCTAAGCGCGTATTTTGTAATGAACCGTTAATGATAGGTTAGTGAAATACCCCCTAAAACTACATCTCAGCATATGTCGCTTATTTTTTTAGTACGAAAACACATTTAGCATATCTTGCGCCGCGTATTGCGTAAGATACGTGACGCAAACTACGCTCAAGTGTGGCTGTAGCCGCAGAAAATAAGCCGAATATACAATACGGCTGACGTGTCTTGGCGAGTCTGAAGTTAGCTGATTAGCTGCACAGTAGACAATTTCGTTTCTAAAAGATTCATTGCGCAGCCAAACAACTAACTTTTGACTCGCCAAGATACGTCGGCCGTATTGTAGTTAACTTTAGCATCGATCGAATGCAAGATGCGTGCAAAACTTCTAGGCCCTATCACGCTCAGCATAACGACGTATAACACGCGTGGTGAGGCCACGCGAGAGGATTTGTATTGTAGCGCTATGCGTATGCGTAACGCGACGAAATATGAGCCGCGCAAGATACGCTCAGTGTATTTGCAGCCTTATTCTGCGCTAAACATTTAGCAAAACAGTGGAAACTCAGTGTAACTAATTAATTGTTAGATATACGAACTATTATAATGCAAATAAACTTGCAGCGGTAATTCCCAAGCGATTTAATCATAATGTTTACCAAATGACAACATACATACCTACACGGATTTAACTGAATTGGGCAATTAAAAGCTATCCAAATAATAATTTGTGACTCGCATTACAAAAACCATATTGGTCTACAATGATTATATAAGTAACATTAATTTGTTTACGTCATAAGTAGTCATAACATATTTAATCATTTTGTTTATTTTCTGAGGGTAGTTATAGAACATGTTACAGTAATAACGCAAACACTTAAACACCCCAATTAGAATATTCAGTCATAATCATATAATACTTCTTAAAAAAATCGTAACACTTCCGATTTTTTTTCGGAATTACTCTCAAATTTTACTTTTATGTGAAAATATATTATTTATTTAAAAAACAATAAACTTTTTCATTGTAAAATAGATTCCCGATAGTAGCCGATTTTTAACAAACTACTTTCAGGGTTTGCGTTTTTATGTTACACATTGTAAACTTAATTTTCTGATACCTTATATCAAAATTACCTAAGAAAATGAGAAATTACATAGTAACCCTTAAGATTTCAGAATTAATGACAACGTTATTCGATAAACTCGTACATTATTACATATTCAATAGGATTTGTATGTAAAAGCAGAATATTCTCGTACGTTGTACCTACAGTCAGAAAAGGATTAATTTTACTCTGTACGATATTTCATGAACCTTTATAAGGTACAATCTAAGTAACGACTTTCAGTATCATAAATCATGTATACCCTCATCGCCTGGAGTGCTGGAATTCTTATGAAAGTCGACATTTTAATCTGAGGACCGTATAGGTACCTATTGAGATATTCACACGTGGTACTAACCTACTTACAATAGAACCTAAAAACTACATGTACGTGCATATAGGTATCTATTTTTCACCTTTAAAAGGTATACACGAAATATTTTAAAGGATACATTATAGGTGGTAAAGAAGCCAAAGAGGGGCGAAAAATTTTTTTTTTATTATATTACTTTACGTCTTCGGACATCACGGCTCATCTTCCGTGGGGAAGATGTCCGGTCCTTTGGAAGGCATACACGGGGACACAGGTCCAACGCGCAGAGGCCCCTTTGAGAACTTTAATCTAAAATGGGATGGGGCACCAACCGGGGACTATCCACGGCTGCACTATTGGAGTACAGTCATGGACCGTCCCCGGTGGGTGCAAAACTATTGTAAAATATGCTAAAAATAAAATTGGTCTATGGGAGGGGGTGTTTAATGGACTGTTTAACTTCTATTGCCGGAAGAAAACGGCGTCTGCCTTTCAAGTTTGAGGTTGAATTTTGTTGGCAGACGGTGACTCGCCAGCTCACTAGCTGGGCCCCCTGAAAAGCCGCCAGTACATAGGCGAAGGGGGCAACAAACGTGTGAGCGGCTAGGGGTGTAGAGAGGTGTGGCCCCGGTTTCGCCGTCGCGGGTCTAAAAGACCCGGAGTGGGTTTCCCCGCTATTACGCCTTTAGACACTTCCACCCCCGAGCATATAGCTCTGGCGGCCTCCCTCTGGACGGCCGATAAAGGCAAGCCAGAGTTGAGAGTCCTGCGGGCACTCTTGGGGTTCCACTCCAGCCAGCCAATAAAGGCAAACTGGAGACGAGGCCCTGACCGACTCTCTGAGGCAATAAGGTACGCAGTGTCGCCACTCACCAACAGCTCGCCACAAGCTGCCCTGCGGTTTGTAAGCTTTTCAGTAGACCTCATGATACATTTTTTATTATATGATGGGGTTGTTGAAAGCTAGTCTAATGTTCCCTCCGGTTTTACGTTAATCTCATGGTGAGGTAACGCGTTTCCCAGAGGGGTTTAACCTTTACAATTATAATGATTACTTTACGTAATCATTATAATTGTAATAATGCTTGAGATATTTTGCATTGAAAAAAAAATTGTCCGCTTCACTGACAATAAATACTACGTAGAAATTAGCGTAATGGACATTGGCTGGAGACCCTTCAGGTCTCGCCAATAACTGCCCGGTTACGTAGGAAGAGTCCCCTAGGACCACCTACAGAAGACCAAGAGAAAAAAAAACGTAATGAATGTTGAAAATAGTAATGAGCCAGTGTTTGTTATGTGTATCAAGTACTTTTTAATATATTTAATTTAAAAAAAAACTAAGTTTTTTATTTTATTTATATGGCTTCTTTACCGCCTGTAGATTTATCCCTTATAATATTTCGTGTATGAATAGATGGACGTTATATATTTCAGTTTTTGTTGGTAGGTACGTGATAGTTCCAGCGTATTTATAGTTCTTTTTTGTCGGTATTTAGTGCTAGTGCATTCACAGTTAACGTACCAAAAACATCGTTAAAAACTTTATAGCTACCGTTCTCTGTTCGCGGCTAGTGTTGTTATAAAAAACACGAGGGAAAAATGCTATAGCTCTAAATATTTATGGATTTATCGATACAAACATGTTCGAATAAAAAAAGGTATGTAGTACGTAGTGTACGTTTTGCATCGTGAAAGTATTGGAATATTAATCGAGTACTCGATATTTTCGAGAACGCCGGGTCTTTTTATCAATTTTTAAAATGTAATATTGTTTCGGAATTTTCACGAAATTTTTAACGATTGTCGAGTGATTGAGATATGAGATATAAATCTACATGTCTATCTCACTCCGCTTTAGAACTGATTTTAAGGTAATCGGTTAAATTAAATATGTATACATGTTATTTATGTTTGTGTATGTAGATAAATTGCTATGCTTAGAAATATTTTTGTTGTACAAATGAATCGGCAAGAATTCAATCAGATTTTTATAATAAAGCGCTAAAGTCTTTATATGTAGAGTAAATTCGATCGATACATTTTACCCTGCAATAAATCAGTATATCAATTAACACACACGTCATCCACATACTCTGCTACTATAAGTGAACATTACTCACTGATGGTCCACTGTGAGGGCTCGTCGGGGCGGGGCGACCAACGCTACGGGCCACGCCGCCTGCACTAATGACTCTCTCACGAACTGTTCCCAAGAAGGTGATGTCCCTGCGACAAAAAAGGTTAATTAGTAAAAAAAAATTTTTTTCTTTTCCATTTTCTTGAAAGAAAGAACGAAAACAGATTAATACAATAAAAAGGCGGCTAATTCTCGTAATTAAACATGTTCAAAATATAGTTTCGATCTAATCTCAGTCTAGTCTCAATCTCATAAATATGACAAATGATATTCTTGTTCGTTAAAAAACAACGTCAAACGTGAAATTATATTGAAATTATAAATATTATATTATATTTTCTTCTGGGCAAGCGTGTTCCATTATATTATATTATATTTTCTTCTGGGCAAGCGTGCTCCATCGTAGACCGCATCATCGCTTAACATCAGGCGAGATGGCGGCCAAACGCAGGCCTAGTAATAAATAAAAAAATGAGATTGAAAGTTGACTGAAGCCAAAAGAGTATTGTGATTACATTACGTAATGAGCCATTTTAACAAGTTGGAATTCTCATTAATTTCTAGAATTTTTGTCGATGACTGTTGTTAAGGGTATGCTATCGGTAATAGATTTTAAGTTAACTGAATTGACATTATATCGAGATACACTGAGATGATACTGAAACCAGACCGAACTTTAAGTGCACCAGAACACCATTTTTTATTCAATTCATAATTTAATCTCAGTTCGGTGAACCTTCAGTCTTACTTCAAATTAATTACGAGAATTGGGCTTCAGACGTCTTAATGTGACGCACCTCCAAACGTATGAAAAAGTAAAATTTAGGAAAATTTGCGTCACATTCGAGCAAATCGGCCATCACTCAGCAAATTGCAGTGGCACATGCACAAAGCATAGCCATATCGCTGATTTTCAACGACAACCAAAAGTTAGTTCCCGGCAAAAAAGCCACCCTCTGACAAGCGAGAGGAAGTCAAGAGAATTAGCAGCAGTATCCTCCTTTCTACGAACAATAACAACCAGCGATCGCCAATCCGTCTTCCCAGCGTCTGTAGACAAATGGCAATCGATGATCGCTAGAGAATAGAAACGACAATGAGATGTACTGGATTGACATAAGCTTTCGACCGGTCAAGCAATCTGTAATGTCATTTCCATACATTTAAGAGTGCCTTTCCACCAGAGATGCAGCTATGCTGCGAGAATGTAAAAGCTAAGCTACGAAACTATGTGACCGTTTCCACTGATGCTAAGCTATGTTGCTGTGCGAGGAAGATGCGCATCTCGAACTATGCGACGTATCGACAATAGGGAAGGCACGGGGAGCGGCGGGTATAGCTTCACCACTCGCGACCATCCATAGCTCGCATCCATAGCAGGACGCATCCACATCACACATCCTTCCATATAAAAAACGTAGCTTAGTTGTATCATTTTCCACCAGTGCTACGCTATGTGGACCAATGAATAAGATTGGTGGATATCAAACGCATCCATAGCAACGTTGCATGGCATATCTCTGGTGGAAAAGCACCCTAATTCGCGTATCTATTCTCTGGCGATCATCGATTGCCATTTTTGTCTTCAGACTCAACCTGGTGATTATGACATTTTCCCCTTTGACCGTTCATCATCAAAATCAGCCCACTACAGCCTTACTGCTGAGCACGGGCCTCTTCTTACAATGAGAAGGGTTTAGGCTTTAGTCCACCACGCTGGCCTGGTGCGGGTTGACGGACTACACACAGCATCGAGAACTGTTTTTTTATGGCCGCTCATTTTTACATTTTCGCTTGGTGGTAGAATCTATAAGTATACGGTACGCCTGGCTAGCTACCTCACATTAAACTCCGGCGCCAAGCAGTTTACTGTGTTCCGTCGTGTGTATGTGAGAGCCAGAAGGGTATAGGGAAATCCCTCTATATCTCTGTTACTTGGATTCGTGTGCTCCATCTTAGACCCTGTCTGCGCTTACCATCAGGTACGACGAGGGTCAAACGCTACCAAGTAAAGTAATAAAAAAAACGTTTCCTCAAAATGTTTTCCTTCATCGTAATTATAAATATCACAGTTGAAAAATAAGTCTTTAGTAAAACATTTTATTTTTCATTCCACATCTCCAAAAGTAACAAACAATCATTGTTGCAAATGGGACTCTTCTGCAACTCCCACGCAGATGAACCTCGTACGAAAAAGTATGTGGTTTCATTACAACTTTGTACGAAAACAAAGTTTCATATTGTTGTTACACTCAATGTAAGTTAAAGTACAGCAGGGTCTAATTGAAACAGGTCGTAATTAGGACTAAACAAACATCTTAGTAACACTAAGCAGAATTTCAGGTAAAAGAGATGTAAATTGGCGTTTTATATGCTGGACTGAACGAAGACTATCTTTAACAGGTCTAGGATGTTTTTCCCTTTGTAATCTAGAAAAGTGTAAGCCTAAGATTAGAGGTACTTTTCGTAATTACTTTACAACGGCTGATCCTAACATAGTTGGAAAAGAAATAGACTGATGATATGAACTCAACGTAGCATATATGGGGGTACAGGACGCACTGGCAACACTCTTCAACCATAGTTTTACAATCCATACAGTTAAGGAGTCTACACACCAAAGCCGCCGACCCGCCAACACAGCGGCTTGATGTCGGCGGCTTTATTTCAAAAGAATCATATCGGCGACTTGTACCCGCCCGTGTCGCCCGGCGACTTGTGTGTTAGTGTTTTTTTCGCAATTTTTGTGCTGCTTTAATTAGATCAGTATCACTATCTATGTTTAGGTAAATGTAGGCTGAATTATTCGAGAAAACAACACACGTCACTGTCCTACACGCGGCAGTGACTAACTAGGTACCAAAAAATTACTGATTTCGTGCCGCCGACAAAGTTTAACTACTTGAACAAGATGTGAAGTCGCCGACTAACCCGCCGACAAAAAAGTCGACGACTCATGACGGCGGGTCGGCAGGTTTGGTGTGTTGACTGCATTAGGTAGCGACTTTGATGTCGGGCGATGCTACCGCCCCGCCCAGGAGCCCGTGTTTCAATGGCGCTACCCAACTGTATGGATTGTAAGACTGTAGCTGAACTGTGTTGCCTGCGCGGCTCGTGTCCCCTTATATGCTATACATACATACATAAACTCACGCCTTTTTCCCATGGGGGTAGGCAGAAACTGTAGAACGCCACATGCTACGATCCTTACATACTCCTTTCGCTTCGTCCACGGTCATACATACAGGGTGTTAACGAATTCGTGTAATTCCTTAAAACCACATGATCTACTACTTATGTAGACAGGCCCCGCACGAGATTTAGCTTGATTAAAAATAAAAAATCAAAATTATTATTTTTTCATGCGGCTTTGTTACCGATCGTATCTAAACCACCTAATAAGGATTCAGTAAAAAAATAAGATTTTTTTTTGCAAAAAAAATATTTTATTTGTGTGAACATTTCGATGCCACGCAAAAATTAATGAAAGCACGGCGACACGGCTGGCAGGCACGACTAACGCGATATCGCTCTTTGCAGTCAGATAACTCAAGGCTCTAAATTGACTCAGAAATAGAAAACCAAAATTTTTTTTTGAATTTTTTTTTAGGTAAATTTCAAAATTTCCCATTTAGGGTTAATCTGTGTCACCAGTAGATCACGTGGTTTGAAGGAATTACACGAATTCGTTAACACCCGGTATATGCTATGTTAAGTTCATATCATCAGTCTATTCCTTTTCCAACTATGTTAGGATCAGCCATTGTAAAGTACATTATGACGTCATTAATTTCACAAAATCTTCTAGTTATGGAAAGTAGGGGAAGTAAAAGAGGGTCTGGGGCTAATGAAACTATCTGCAAGTCTGCACTCCATACGTTGGTACATCAATTCAGCTGAATTGTTCCAAAATATGGAGTGCAGACTTGCAGAGTAGTGTCATCAAATGGGCCCCTGGTTCATTATATTCATAAAAATAATAAAGTATGGATACATGGATAGTTGAATTCAACCGTCAAAATAATTGGTAGTATTTTACAAGGTAGTATGAAGAAATTCAGTAGTAATTACATTGGCGATAAGTGTTCTATACCAATGGGTTTACGGCTTGTTACAGGACGATAGAACTAAGAAGTCACATCGGCAAACTTCGTAAAAGCGATCACTTCCGAACTAGGTGCTAACTGAGTGCGAATGCAAGACTACAAAGTCTCATTATCTATATCAAAACGAATTCAGTATGAGGAATACACGCATTTTTGTAAAACGTTACTTGATTGCCTTCAACTTTTGGCGCAGCCAAGTAAGTAATAAAAACCTACTTACAAAAGTTGCAAATGTGTTTCGCATGTACGCTTTTCTCCTTTCCTCAAGTTAAAGTTATAAACTTAAAGACGAAGTTGTATTTGAATTTCTTGAAGCAACATAAAATATAGCAATTGCAAAAACGTGCAATTTATATCTAGGTTTTTTTTTAGCGTAAATTTTAAATGTTTACAAAACGATGATTGGCCACAGGTCAGTTATACTGCTTTAAACGATTGAAAAGCCTCGTTGGTCTAGAGGTCGCAAGAGCTACTGCTGAGCGTGTGGTTCGATCCCCAGGTCAGGCAAAGTGTTATTAGGGTTTTCCGAGTTGAATTTCTTAATAGCAGCCTGGAGTCTGGATTTGTCCCCGGTTGATGGCGATAGGCTCGCCCCCTATTACATGGGACTTATAACATAGCGGTGAAAGGAGGGTGTACTATGCACCTCTGCCCAACCGTTCGGGGAATAACAGGCGTGATATTATGCTTTAAGCAATGGAGGCATCTATAGAGATATTTTTAAGACGAGCAAACTAAATTATCCCAAGCAAAAGAAAAGACAAAAAAGTCTAGTAGATTGTCAAAGCTAAACCGACTTAGTGAGTGATGAGGGACCTCAAAGAAGAAATAAGTCACAAGAAAAACAGAGAAAATCAAACTTAATATCTAAGTACCTAGTGACTATATTGGCATAATTTGTAAAAATAGTATTATTTCTTTCAGTCGGGAAAGGCTAGTCGTGGCTAATTAACAACCGCGCGGGTCATTTATGATTTGCAAGGTTAAGCTGCGCTTGCCGCGGTTCGTCCGTGGATGGGTGTCCAGACACATCGAGACTCCTTCGTGCCTTGGAAAGCATGTTAAGCCGTCGGAACTAGGTGTCATACGAAACCTATGACAGTCGTTACGGATAGTCAGAAGCCCGGAAGACTGACAACTGATAGGCTTGGCCGCTTGGCCCAGTAACTGAGATGCGGAGGTCTGTAGGCCTAGCACGAATGTTATGACGTATGGTAACGTAAACGTAACGTTAACGCGAGTGAATTTTGAATTGGAAATACCTACTCGTTTCGCACATAATATTTAATCGAATTGAAAACTTTATTCATATCTATGTATGATACAAATTGTGGCTGTCGCATTTTAAACTAAAATGCTATAGAATAGTCTTTGTATTTTCGATTTAAAATTCACTCACATTAACGTTACGTTTACGTTACCGTACGTCAAAATATTCGTGCTAGGCCTACAGATGGCAATCGCTCCGTGTAAAATACTGGTATTCAGCTCTGGTTAGACTAGAAGCTGTTCCCAACATAGTTGGGAAAAGGAGAAAGTATTATTTCTTTCAGTTTTGCTTGAAAAATATGCTAATATATATGTTGACATGCACATTGCACTGTAACGCCAATAAGGGTGCGTTCAGACGACACGTTCCCACTAAGCGCACGCCACGCGAGTCAGCACCCGCGTCTAACTCGCTTTGAAATTTGTTGTATATAATTTGAGTGTTATGACACATCAATAGATATCAAATTGCATTTGCCACCCTAGCCGGGAGGGTGTAGCCGTCGCGTGTACTACGCAACAGCTATTCGAGCGCTGAGCGTACGCGTGTACACTACATCAATAAAAATGTACGTTAAGACAAGGGACTAACTATTAAATTCCAAAGTTTCTGAGGAGGGAGCGTCTCGTACGTGAAGCGAACGCGCTGTCGCGCCAAAAAAAATCGCACATGTGTGAACGCAGCCTAATGGCTAATCAGCCAATGAATTCATACCGGTATTTACCAAGCGTTTAAGCCATTATCCAAATTGTGCGATACAGTAATTATGAGAATCCGACCAAATGCTCCTAAACAATGAAATCGATAGCCGGTTGATAACGATCACAGATTGCCTCCTTTGATAACACATAAATTGGGTTGTAATAGATAAGTGTCGTATTTCAATATCATATTATACAGAGTGTAAATGAATTCATATAGTTCATTTAGTCCTTAAAACCATGATCTTTTACTGGTATGGATTAAAGCTACACGGGATTTAGATAGAATAAAAAAAAAACATTTTTTTCTTGCGTTTGTAGCGAGTGATCTCGTCTAAACAACCTAATAAGGTTTAAATAAAAATGTTTAAAAAATATTGCAAATGTGATAGAGCATTTTGATGCCACGTATAAATGAATGAAAGCATGGCGACAGATGACAGGCAGGCGATATCGCTCCGCGCAATTAGTTATCTAACTAACTCGGGGAGCTATGAAGTCAGTTAAAAATGAATCAGGTACAGAACTTATAAAATCCCTTATTATATCAATTGGTCAATCGGTGTCACCAGAAGATCGCGTGATCTACTGGTGGTTTAAAGGAATTACACGAATTCGGATACACCATGTATAAATTGAAAATAGTTTTAACACAAGTTACCAAATACGTAGTTACTGCGTAAATTATACTTCGATCCTATTACGTAAATGACAGAAGTTAAAGCATTGTTTTGTTCTAATTTTGAATATTTTGTTTTTAGGAACATCTCAATTTTGATGTTATTTGGTTAATTAATGTAAATGTGGTTTTAATAACTCACGTCCTCGGCTAAAAATAGGTTACACGTGGTTTCAGAAAAGGCGATCATAGAAAGATATTAGTTGACAAGGCAACATAACATATTGCCCATGTATATGTCGTGGCCATATCGTAGAATTGATCACTTCATGAAGTGGCCGGCCATTTCATGAAATGGTTGTATTTCATGAAATGGCCAACTAAAATTGGCCGTATCGTTGAAACGTCAACGTTTAATGATATGGCCATCCACGTTTGGCCATATCATTAATGTAGGGTTTCCATGATATCAAAGGTTTAATAAAAAAATCCAAATAAAGGAAGCACGTACCATGCAAGCAAAGGAGTAGACTACGGAATTTCGACCCACAAAATATCGATGCACGTTACCGCGAAAGTTTAATAGCTTGATTCACCAACAATTAAGGGGATCTGGCGCTCGGCGGCCGCTGCCGCGGCACGCTCGCTTCGCTCGCTCGCCTTCGCGCGTTATTGGTCACTGTTCTAACCTAACCTAACCCAAATGATTCAATATACTAAATAGTAAATGTTTGCAGTAACGTACATCGATATTTTGTGCTGTAGTTTCACAGGTTAACCAGATAAATAATCGAACAAATAAAATTCTATGAAAAGTTCACCCGCAGTTACCATGAAGTCATATTTTGAAATCCAATAATAGTCCATTAATTTTCGTTGCGTGGTCATGGTCACCCTACTCTAATTTCATTCACTCATTACCTTTTGTTATTTTATTGTTTATGTTCATTAGGTTCGTTCAGATCAACGAGCTGAACGAATAGAGGGTATTAATCGTGGCTGGTGTTACCTCGCTGTAGGTATTACGTTTTCACTTTGTTGGTATGAAATATTGCCTTCGCTTTTCCGGGTTCTACGTGTAGTATTTGCGACGCTTTGTTTCTAGAATGTATGGAAATGGAACACTTCATTATGGAGAGAGATAAGTTCAAACTAATAGCGCTAATTTAGTATCAAGTAGGTTCAGTTGCTGTTAATAAAATTAATTATACCCTTTTGACCATAAGATGCAATTCTGACGTTTCTCTACAAAACTTTACCATGCAAAGAATACTTATCAAATATTTTTAAAAACAAAACATGGATAATAAAGCTATTTTATGGTTTTTGATGATGTGGTTTACGTTTTTTCAATAGCAGTCTCATTACAGCTACTATTTACGAAATGACCGCTATGTCAGGACTCATCTCTGTTCATTTACTCAAAAGTGAACAGACTATAATAACAGATATAACCTTATACATATACGTATAGAAAAGTCTAGAAATAATTAATGGTTAGGTATAATGTATCTTTATCAGTCGTTTTATATTTTTGCAAATGTAATGAAAACACGGAATCTATCATCTATCTAAAACATTGAGTTGTATTCATAAATGTTGAATAAAAGCTTAAAATTACTGATGATTGACTTTTAGAAAAGCCATTTTCAATTAGAACTTTAACGCTGACTAACACAAAAACAGTTCTCAGCCAGCAAATTTAATTCGAAACGAATAAAAACACTACAAATTACACTTCAATTAATGTTAGTTTAGGACAAGTCACCTTCAGTTTCGCTACAATGCTTATTTAGGACTGTTAGCAGACTCAAAGGGCACAATAAAGATTCCATTATCAAAACAGAACAACACAGTGTACGAGGCTTAAATATTGGAACTTGCTAAGAGCTGCGTCGGCCAATCAGTGCCGCCCATTAAACAATTTTCCATCGATAATGGCGTGGGGTGTTGTGTATAATGCCTCGTTTACACCGGGTACATGTTGCAATACATGCGCAACTCGTTCAGGAATATGACGCGATAAATGTACCGCAACATTTTGCTACGGCAAAAGGGACGAATGAAAGGCAATTGCATGCAACTGAGATGAGAATGCTAAGAGGTATGTGTCGTGTTACGCGAATGGATAGAATTAGAAATGAGTATGTAAGAGGAAATCTGAAGTGGCGCCGGTGACTGAGAAATTGTGTGGAAACCGGTGATCATGGTATGGGCATGTAATGCGGAGGAATGCGGAACATGTTGTGAGGAAAGTTTTGATTACGAATGTGGATGGTTTAGAGAAAGACCATGCATGGATAATGTAAAAGATGATATGACTAGAAAGAGGGTGACTACTGAGATGACGACTAATAGAGATGTATGTAAGAAAAATACACGCTTCACCGACCCAAAATAAGTTGGGATAAAGCCAGGTGGATGATGACAAGGTGACGCGCAACTTGACACGCATCGTGTAGGTACACAAAATACAAAAGGCATAATTATGTCATCATCAACATCATCATTTAGCCGAATGAAGTCCACTGCTGGACATAGGCCTCCCCCAAGCAATGTTGGGGAGGTTTGCGATAATCGTCACGCTTGGCAGGCGGGTTGGCGATCGCAGTATGGTTGTTAAAGTACTCAGAAAACGCTGCTGCCCATCCTCTAGTGAATCCCTTAGTCGCCTTTTACGACACGCACGGAAAGCGACGGGTTGTGCTATTCTTTACGTCCGGCACCACACGGACGAACGGAACGGAGACGGAAAGGTATACATGTGCAAATGTGGATGTATAAGGTGTATACGAAACAACAACAATGTGTGAACAAACGATGTAGTTTGCACTACGTGGCTTGGTTAAAGTGAACTGGAGGCAAATAGAACCGGTCAAAATAACGTGGCGAGAATGCGTTATGCCGTAACGAATTTCCAACAGCTGTAAAAATATTTTATACTAGCTGTACCCGGCATGCGTTGCAATGCACTTTTTCCTACTACCTTCAGAAACAAAATCAAAGTAGTAACAAAAAGTTAAAACCATTTTCATGCACGCGGTAAACACATAAAGAATATGGACATGCTGAGATAATTTCGTTTTTTTTTTTTAAATATCTAAAGGACGGTGGGCAAAATACACCCAGCTCCGCCAGCCATACAGTAAGTGTGACCTAAAACATCTACCAAAAACGAGCATCTTTTCTTATGAAGGCATAAAAAAATATCCCAGAGATTAAAATGTATACATACTCGTACCTAAACTGAAAAAATATTTTTAATGAATATTATGCATAACTATTTAAAATGAGTCTAACGATATGAATGCGCCAGACCGATCATAAATTGTGTATTTGATATATATTATAATATCTATATATTTTATTATTAATATATGTTATATATGTATTTTATGTAATTTATATTTATCTTAGGAATTCGTATCATATTCAGTTCAAAATTGTCAACTCTTGTTTATTTATTTTTTTGCTGTACCTATTTCGATGCTTTTCTTTTTAACCCAAAGGTTGACTGGTAGAGAATGCCATACGGCATTAAGTCCGCCTTATGTACCACCATAGTGCATAGAAGTTTAAATAAATAATAAATAAATAAATAAATAAAATCCCCTGTGACCCTCTTATCGCCGTAGTCGTGTCGCTTTACAAACCGTTGCTTGCTGGACGCAGGTAGTCGATACGTCATCGATGCAGTTAAGCCTGGCAAGGCATGAAGAAAATATCCACAGACCGGCTCTATTCTTGGACTCCGTAATAATAGATCACAATAATTAATATGTACTGTTTATTTCGTTTTTATAACAATAAAAAATGATTTTGTCGGGCATGCCACCGTCCGGGTGAGTCTATCAGACATATTATTTCTGGCTGTTCTCGTCTGGCTAACGGCGAGTACTTGCACAGGTGTAACCAAGTGGCCAAGATTATTCATCAGCAACTTGCTTTGAAATACAATCTTGTGGATTCTGAGGTGCCGTATTACAAGTATGTGCCCGATCCAGCTCTCGAAAATGACCATGTCAAGTTAGCCTGGGATCGGTCTATCATCATCGACGGGACTATTGTAGCCAATAAGCCTGATATTGTGATATACCATTGACGATCCATCCCGCATGACGAGAATCTCGTGAAAGCTGAGAAAGAGAAACAAATCAAAGTCGTTGCGGCCAACGGCTTGATAGCCAAGAGCCTCGATCAACATCTTTGGAGGCTCTCGTTGAGCGGCTGGAGCAAGGGCCTGATTCAGAAGGCAGTTCCCCTCGTTACGGCCTCAACACTACCTTGGACCCTGTTTCCGACACCGGCGGACCACTATTTTTTGTATTTTTAAATGTTTTTATATATATTTTTTTTAATAGATGAATAAAGGATAAAAATGTTTTATAAGTTAAATTGTATTTGTTTCAATAATACCTATTATTCAACTTTTAATAAATAGAGAACTTCAGGACAGAACTTGATGTACATTGGCACAGAGAAACATGGATGTGGTGCCTTCTAAATAAAAGTAGTCAAAGCTGTGGCGGGTGTGGGTGTGCCGCCCATACATTTTTGCCCACTATCCTTTTATTTCATAAGAACCTTCTCCTAACAATTACGAAAATAACAAAAAAAAATTAGCGAAATCGGTCTAGCCGCTCACGCGTGATGCCGTGACCAAGGGAAATAGGGATTCATTTTATGGACATACTGAGATAATTTGTTTTTTTTTTAAATATCAAAATTTTATTTCATAAGAACCTTCTCCTGACAATTACGAATATAACAAAAAAAAAATAACGAAATCGGTCCAGCCGCTCACGCGTGATGCCGTGACCAAGGGAAATAGGGATTCATTTTATATATATAGATAGATATTTTCGTCTAAAATGTTTCAGTGTGTACGAAAAAGTTGGTTGATTATTTTGCTTTCACTAGTTTAGCTTGAATATCGATAAAAAAACGAGATACCCGTTGCGCCGAGTCGTACCTACGCACATTAGCTGTGACAATGAAAATATCTGCTTTGTAATCAATGTTATAAAGGCAGTTTCTACCACGCAGTTATACGAAACAGCCGTTATAGTATCGTATAGATATCGTTCATAACTTACTTCGTAACTATAACAAAAATAAATTATAGCCAGACTTAAAAATATTTTTTCAGGTGTTGCTAAATTGAAGAAAGTTGTAAAACGATTTGAAGTAGCAAAGACAAAGAAAATTGGATCACGTCTATAGATTTATCTTAGCAAAAAATACATTCAAGATTTTGTCATGACGTTAGACTAACAATAAATGATTGATCTAGAAATAAGTTTAACAATAGATTTCTAATGGTGAAAGAAGGTTGACAGCGGCTAGATTCTTCTAGATAGACATAAAGCTTCAAAACCATCACAAAAGAAAAAGTCTGAATACCATCAAAGGAAAATGATAATTCTCTTTTTAATATCAGCGAAATGGAAAATCGTTCTGTTGGGATTTTACCTTTATTTTTTTCATGATAGACATTTCCCGTTTTATAGCTCTCCCTGGCCTCATATTACTACATTTTCGTCTTACAGTAGATAGAATCGGGCCATGCGTGAAAGCCACGTACAACCATTACAAACTTTATTTTCAGGAGCACAAAGTTCTAAATAACAAACAGCACAATAATACGCAGTGCTAATACAGGTGTACGCTTATTTACAACAGCCTGAAGTTAAGTTTGAAACAAAGTTTCAAGGTAACATTACTTTTCACTTTATGTTTGGCACACACGGGAAACTTTCGTTATTAATAACAATTTGTGGAGTAAAGCGAACCAAAAACGATGAAATTTTAAACAACAAAGTTGTGTTTCATCGTTTCGTATGGATTTCAGTTTGTAGTAATTAAAAAGGCAATATCCTGATACAGAAGGCGGCAGTCTCGGACAAGAAACGCATCGTGAGAAGGTGCCTCATCCTGGATACCTAACCCAATGGGTACAGATAGTTCAATCCACAAAGACACGCCCCACTCTTTGTCTAAATCCCTGCAGTGCAAAATGTATGCATAAAGCCGAGTCCGCAGCGCCAATTTTCTAACAAAACATGTTATCAAAACAAGTTAGCAAAACAGCCAGTCCGCTGCGCCTTAAAGCCGGGTCCGCTGCGCCGTGTTTTCGTGTTTTCAAACAGGATAACATTGTTTGCTAACTGAATAGGGGCGTGGCCTAACAGTTTTGTTAGCAAAATTGGCGCTGCGGACCCGGCTTAACATTGTTTGCTAACCGAATAGGGACGTGGCCTAACAGTTTTGTTGGCAAAATTGGCGCTGCGGACCCGGCTTAACATTGTTTGCTAACCGAATAGGGACGTGGCCTAACAGTTTTGTTGGCAAAATTGGCGCTGCGGACCCGGCTTAACATTGTTTGCTAACCGAATAGGGACGTGGCCTAACAGTTTTGTTGGCAAAATTGGCGCTGCGGACCCGGCTTAACATTGTTTGCTAACCGAATAGGGACGTGGCCTAACAGTTTTGTTGGCAAAATTGGCGCTGCGGACCCGGCTTAACATTGTTTGCTAACCGAATAGGGGCGTGGCCTAACAGTTTTGTTGGCAAAATTGGCGCTGCGGACCCGGGTTAACATTGTTTGCTAACCGAATAGGGACGTGGCCTAACAGTTTTGTTCGCAAAAACATAATAACATGTTAAAAAATTGGCGCTGCGGACCCGGCTTTATCAAAACAAGTTAGCAAAACATGTTAAGCCGGGTCCGCTGCGCCGTGTTTTCGTGTTTGCAAACAGGATAACATTGTTTGCTAACCGAATAGGGGCGTGGCCTAACAGTTTTGTTACCAAAATTGGCGCCGAGTCCGCAGCGGGACCCGGCTTAATAAATTACTATTGTGTTAGTTCCATTGCCACACAATAGTTAGATATGTGCATACTACCACGTTACCTCTCACAAAAAGGAGTGGGGCGCGTCTTCGTGGATTGAACGCACGATGGCGGAGCATACATATTTTTCTAAATTATATTTTTGTATTGTTAATTTATTTTATGTATTAAAAATATGACGAAAATAGAATGTGAATGAAAAAAGCATATGTAATATTTGTTTAGTTGTTTCAATATTGATTCGGGTGTACTAGGAAAACAGAGAGTGTCAGCTGTTTGCCTAACCGCGCCACAACGTGACAGCGGGAAGTATAATATGTGTCCTACATTACAACATACGACGCTTGAGGGTCATAAATCATTTTGTATGATGTAACAGTGTTACAATATTATGGACTAAATACACTTCAAAGCATCAATTTGCATAGCTAATAGAAAATTGGTGTTTTGTATAAACATGCGTACGCTTGCTATCACCTTTTTGCATCGATTCAGTTTTCGCATGGTAACGCATGCTTCAGGATGCCTAGGCATTCTATAGAATGCTTTCGCAACAGAAAGAAAGCACATGATATTAAAGTGCGTAGAACCATCCAGCATATTTTTGCGAATGACATCTACGTAATCCCCAAAAGGGTAAGCAAAGATGTTCTTCTATTACAAGAGGATGAAGCCCGATATAGGTGGCCAGCTTATTGTCATTTTGCGGGCACAACTATGGTGCCAAGTTTGTCGCCTCTTACGAGTTGCCCGACGGCAGAAGGAAATTATATTCTTAATCCATCACCCCACGAACTTTGCGAATTGATGCCGATTAATCCCTATCGGCAATTACCATTTTAAAAAATACTTCTTAATTATTTTTTTTGCTTACCGGAACAATGAAGACTTTAAAGCTTGGAAAAAATCGAGAGTTGCCGTAGATTTTTTCATTTTACTAGCCTATTAACTGTCCCACTGCTGAGCAAAAGACTCTCCTTTTATTTTCCCAATATCTCTAATTTGTGCCATTTTTGACCAACCCAGAACCGCAAACACATCTAAATAGTCACTTCATCTACGCTGCGATCGACGATGTCCTCCTCCAGGCGTACGGTGAGTATACAATCTATATATATAAAAGAAAGTCGTGTTAGTTACTTCACTTATAACTCAAGAACGGCTGAACCGATTTAGCTGAAAATTGGCAGGGAGGTAGTTTAGAGCCAGGAGAAGGACATAGGATACTTTTTATCCCGTTCGACATTTTGATATTTAAAAAAAAAAAAATTATATCAGTATATCCATATTCTTAATCTGTTTAGGTAGTAGGTAGGTAGTAGGTAGGTAGTAGGTAGGTAGTAGGTAGGTAGTAGGTAGGTAGTAGGTAGGTAGTAGGTAGGTAGTAGGTAGGTAGTAGGTAGGTAGTAGGTAGGTAGTAGGTAGGTAGTAGGTAGGTAGTAGGTAGGTAGTAGGTAGGTAGTAGGTAGGTAGTAGGGAGGTAGTAGGTAGGTAGTAGGTAGGTAGTAGGTAGGTAGTAGGTAGGTAGTAGGTAGGTAGTAGGTAGGTAGTAGGTAGGTAGTAGGTAGGTAGTAGGTAGGTAGTAGGTAGGTAGTAGGTAGGTAGTAGGTAGGTAGTAGGTAGGTAGTAGGTAGGTAGTAGGTATGTAGTAGGTAGGTAGTAGGTAGGTAGTAGGTAGGTAGTAGGTAGGTAGTAGGTAGGTAGTAGGTAGGTAGTAGGTAGGTAATAAGTAGGAAAAAGGGCATTGCAACGCATGCCGGGAACAGCTAGTTACTAATATTATTTGATGAAAATATTTGTATTTAATCAATTTCAGTTTCATATCAATCGCTCGTAACCTCTGAGCTTTCAAATATTAATAACATGAACCTTATATCTCCGATAGATATTTCTACATCAAATCAAGCATAATAAATTTGTTAAACCGGGTCGTTGATATACAGTTACCCGAAACTATCTCCCTCGGGTCATGCCTATGATAATAATATAAAATCGAACCTAATAAATCTATTTCTTATCACAAATAACATGGGAAATCTGTCATTTATACCCAAAGGAAAAAGACGCGGGTTCGATTCCCGAACAAAACAAATATTTGAATGGCCAACAGATTTGGGTGTTTGCGCATGTGATATTTTTGTTTGTGAATGCACCCACGATGTAATAGTAATCATACATCAATAAAAACTATGTAAATAGTAAATACTATTACAAACATCAAAAATGTAGATACATATTAGTATTCCGGAGGTTACCGACCCGCTTGTTAAGCATCGGGTTGCGATTTCAAACCAGGCATGTACCAATGTGTGGGGCAAGGCCCCACAGAAGGAGAGGTCCACCAGGGGCTGGCGGACCGAGGCCTGCCGGGGTCGCGGTGCATGCAGCTGCGAATCCCGCGACCCCGGCTAAGGGTCAGGAGAAGGAACACCGTGGGTTTTTAGCCGGTAAGGGTCCGGCGTACCCCTTTGCCTTCCCTCGGCGAATTGCATCCATAAGGATTTTCCCATGAAAAAAAAGGCCTGTACCAATGTGACTTTTTCAACATCATAAATATACTTTCTTAGTTAATCTAAGACGCCACTGACAGACAGTGAAGGAAAACATCGTGAGGAAACCTGGACTTGATGGTCTAAAATTGTCAACCGGAGTGTGAGTGAGCAAGCATGGTGGTCAATGCTCGTTCCTTCTTTGTAAGAGATGGCCTTTGCCCTGTAGTAGGACAGTTACAGGCTAGTATTTTATTTTTATGCTACGTACCTAAAAAAACGTTATTTTTCATTACATCTTTTAAACAGACAACATTTTTATTACTCTTACAAAAGTATAAATACTGCCGGCCCTCCAATCCAATTAAATGCGTCCACAACAGATTTTCACATTCGAGTAATTCCTTTTTGTTGAATTTTTATTACAATTCAAATTCCGATCCAACTTAACTTCAACCGATATCCTTGTCAAACTTCGCTTTGTTGTATTTCTGCGAAATTTCAAACAAGGAAACGAATACTTTAGATTGTTCAATTCCTTCGGTGGAAGTTCGATAAAATATTATACATATTTAGAATAATTACTTCGTAACTTTGTTATGTTTACAGTAGCAAAAACTCAGCAACATACAAGGTTAGTCGGAAATTGTACTAATCCGAAAGGATGTAAAGTACTAGTACTAGTTAATGAATAACTTTTGTTCGAATAGTTTCCCAAAAGTCAATAGTTTAAGAGAAATAGCTGTTCAACGATTTCATTAAAATTCGCTAAAATCACAATCATAAACCCCCTTATTACAAAAGATGGTCTAAGAAAAACCTAGGGTTTAAAATAGCCCCGTCTCTTATTGTTATAAGACATAAGAAAGTGATGGGTATATTTTAAACCTGGGTTTACTTTAGTCTTGGTTTAAACCATCTTTTGTAATAAGGGGGTATTAGTTTACATTTTAGGTCTTATTTGAGGTCACGGATTCGATGCTCCATTTTCTGAATTCATAACTAAAGCAGGCATAAAGATTTTTTTTTAAAACTTCAATAAAAATGATTTTGCATAAAGTTGACCGGATTTTGTAATTTTAACACTTGGTTTGAAACAGTCATTAGTGACACTAGCCAGCGGAAAAGTACTCCCTTTCAGACTAAAAGTACAAGTCCGAGACGGGCTGCAAACTGCAGACTGCATCTGCAGACCGCAAGTCGTCGTCCAAATAACACCTTTAAGGTGCACACCTTAAAGGTAGTATTCCAACGGCGACCGCAAACTGCAACCGCAGATGACAGCAGCACAGCAGCAGACAAGCGACACTACTGGTTCATACAAACCAATGTGACTTGCGGTCTGAGGTTGCAGTCTGCAGTTTGCAGCCCGTCTCGGACTTGTACCTTAACCTTGTATAGTGCTAATAAAAAACAAACTTTAAAAAAAAGTAAAAACCGACTTCAAAGAAAAACTAAAAGGAGTAAAATAAGTACCATAATATAAAATTAACAGTTTCAGAAGCCAGTGTAGAGTTGCACCGACTTCTGAAACTGTTAATTTTATATTATGGTAATTATTTTACTCCTTTTAGTTTTTCTTTGAAGTCGGTTTTTACTTTTTTTTTTAAGTTTATTTTTGATTAAATACGTTTTAAGGGCTCTTTCACCATCCTCAAGTAAAGGGTCGATTAAGCTAACCGCCAGTTAAAGTCACCCGTAACTACATGTGTCAATTTCACGACGTTCGAGTAGCACTAATCATAACATTAACCGACCCGTAACTTACTTGCCACCACGTCTGGCAATTAGCGTGCTTACTTTACAGTTAAAAGTTGTCCGTTGTCATTTTGTGTAGGAACTCCTCAGAGAACACCGATTATTTTAAAATTTATTAACAAAAATGGACTTATTTGACTTGATTGAGCATCAATTGGATAAATTAGAACAGTCTACGACGTAACGAGTACCTTAGGATTCGTGTGTTTAAATTCCGTGTTGATTATTTTACGGTCCTAGACGAAACGGATTTTTTGCTAATTTATTTATTAGGCTAAATCTGCACAAGGGATACCAAAATGTCCCTCTCATATAAAGAAAAGTTTGCACTTTATCTCTTTTAACTCTATCCAAGTTAATTAAATAATATAGGTAAATAAAGTTACAAATTAAAATCACACACTTTCTAAACCGGACAAAAAAACACCACAAATGACAATTGACATCTGGCTTGCATCTGTATATGACGGTTGACGAGTACCATTGACGTAATATTGAATGAATGTAACGTATTTTTTGTTACCTCATTCACTTAACCAGTAAGTTGTTACTCGAACCTTTATTTTTGTTTGTGAAATTGACAAAAGATACTCGTAACTTTTACTTGCCAATTAACGCTAACTAGGAAGTAACTAATCAACACTTTACTTGAAGATGGTGAACGAGGCCCTTAGTGTCATAAATTTAACCGCCTCCTCTTCATAACCCTTCTTTTTGGCTTTGACGTAGTCGGGCATAAAAAGCCCTTTCAAATGATACTTTACACGATATAATGAAAACATTCCAAAGGGGGGGGGGGGACACGCACCCCCTCCTCTTTTCCAGTAGTCAGTTCCCAACAACAAATATAAACAAAGCAATGTTAGTAATTTGAGAATTTTGCTTTGATCCGATGAGGAGTTCCGTTCCATATCTCTGAAGTTCATGGTCTAATCGTAACAAAATTTATATGGAACCAATCGGGAAGACCCTTTCGAACAAAAAAAGAATTTTTCAAATCGGTTCATAAATGACGGAGATATGAGGTAACAAACATAAAAAATAAAATACAACCGAATTGAGAACCTCCTCCTTTATGAAGTCGGTTAAAAACAAAAGTAAAATGGTTGTTATGAAATCTTAATTTGAATAAGTAGCACAAGTTTTGTTATAGAAATTCATATCTTATATATATAAAAGAAAGTCGTGTTAGTTACTTCACTTATAACTCAAGAACGGCTGAACCGATTTAGCTGAAAATTGGCAGGGAGGTAGTTTAGAGCCAGGAGAAGGACATAGGATACTTTTTATCCCGTTCGACATTTTGATATTTAAAAAAAAAAAAATTATATCAGTATATCCATATTCTTAATCTGTTTAGGTAGTAGGTAGGTAGTAGGTAGGTAGTAGGTAGGTAGTAGGTAGGTAGTAGGTAGGTAGTAGGTAGGTAGTAGGTAGGTAGTAGGTAGGTAGTAGGTAGGTAGTAGGTAGGTAGTAGGTAGGTAGTAGGTAGGTAGTAGGTAGGTAGTAGGTAGGTAGTAGGTAGGTAGTAGGTAGGTAGTAGGTAGGTAGTAGGTAGGTAGTAGGTAGGTAGTAGGTAGGTAGGTAGTAGGTAGGTAGTAGGTAGGTAGTAGGTAGGTAGTAGGTAGGTAGTAGGTAGGTAGTAGGTAGGTAGTAGGTAGGTAGTAGGTAGGTAGTAGGTAGGTAGTAGGTAGGTAGTAGGTAGGTAGTAGGTAGGTAGTAGGTAGGTAGTAGGTAGGTAGTAGGTAGGTAATAAGTAGGAAAAAGGGCATTGCAACGCATGCCGGGAACAGCTAGTTTTATTATAAAGAAACCCTGACACAGTCAACCTCGAGAGAGTAATAGAAGTTACCACTTTACCAGAACAGTTTTGCAGAAGCAGGAAATGCAGTATTTTTGTATTAAAATATTCGTAGCAAACAAATGAAAACAGTCTCCTAGATTTGTTGAAATTCACAGTAAAATATGCCGCATTTAATTTTATGTACCCGCACTTGGTGAAATTGCGAAATAATTAATTGTATTGTAAAATGTTTTGCGTTTGGTCGGTGAGTAAAATATTCGGAACGGTTTAAAATTAAAACAAAGCCATTGTGGTAATAATTATCAATGAGCCTAACCAGATGAAACCCGGATACCTATTCAATATAAATAATTCTACGATATATCAGTTTTGTGGTCAACAGCATCCACCTGAAAACCGATGACGTCATACTGCGACAATCCACCTGCCAAGCGTATTTATTGAATGTGACCTCCGTATCGTGCCCCTGAAATATTGCAGCTTGACATTACCAGCTGATTTTTTTTTCCGCCTTTTTTTATGTAATAGATTGGCAAACAAGCCGACAGCCCACCGGATGGTAAGTGGTTACCGTTGCCTATATACACCTACAACACCAAGAAGATTGCTGATCCGTTGCCAACTTTAGGGACACAATGAGAAAGTCTTATGTGCCTAGGGTCTCTGACGAAATCTATGCCTGACTTATAAAGTAAAAATGCCTAATCTTTACTAAAAATTATATTATTATTAAAAATTATAAGGATATTAAAACAAATACATACTTAAGTACTAAGAAAAAAAAAGTATTTTCATTTAAAACATCAATTTTCACATACATATCACTAATTAGAAAATCTTGGTTGATTTTCTAATTAATTATATGTATGTGAAAATATGTAGGTACATGGTTTTTTTAATAGATACCCACAGAAAAAGGAATCATATTTAAAAAAAAATCTCTCTCTCATTCATTCAGTACCTACACGCGCCGCGCGCAACCGGCGCGGAAGTTCAAAATGTCTGACTTAGAATAATGTCGGTCGAACGCCTGATCAAGTGCTAAAATGCCTGGCAAATCAGGTGAAAGCCTGGCATATGGTAACCCTACATTATGTGCCTGTAATTTCATTTCCTTTTGCCTCCTTGCATGACATTATACCTCTGAGATGCCGATGCTGATTACACACTGAATTGTTTACTGTTAGTCCAGCAGTGAAATGTAGATTTGACCCTTGTCATTTAAGAATCTTCCAAACATAATACATTTGGGAGCAATGAATCCGGATCACCAACATAAACCTTAATATCTCGGAAACTAATGATATGTCTACACCCATGCGCTTTCATGTTCATATTGCGCTTTCAACTTTCAATTCCTCTTGCGTCAAGCGCATGCAATATCGATTGCCATAAGACGCATGCAGCTTATCGTCTACACCGGTGCGCCTCGGTCAGTCGTCAGTCGACATACAATAGACGGATTAGCGTGCGCTAGAGGCATGCGCTTTTGTCGAACTAGTATTAAAGCATGCGCTAATGCATGCGCTATGGCGCTTCACGCATACTTCAGACGAAGACGCAAAATGAACATGAAAGCGCACTGGTGTAGGCGTAGCTTGTGAATGCTAGCTTATTCAAATAAAAAGTATATTATAGTAGGTATTATATTGTAGACTATTATGGAAGTTTTATTAATTTAAATTGACTAGCAATAAATAATCTATACAATACTTTTTATTTGAATAAGCTATTTTTCTTAGTTTCCGAGATATTAAGATTTATATTGATGACCTGAATTCATTGCTCCCGAGTGTAAGTATACATAAGTATTAAAATAGTTTGAGTTTATCATCATCATTCAGCCGAAAGACGTCCACTGCTGGACATAGGCCTCCCCCAAGCATCGCAACTATCCATGTTGGAGGGTTTGCCATAATCGCCACGCTTGGCAGGCGGGTTGGCGATCGCAGTATGGTTGTTATTAGTACTCAGAGAACGCTGCTGCCCATCCTCTAGTGAATCCCTTAGTCGCTTTTTATGACACCCATGAGAAGAGATGGGGTAGTGCTATTCTTTACATCCGGCACCACACGGACATTTGTTTGAATTTGAGTATATATTTTCCTCATATTTCAGTGTTAAATAAACGATTATTATCAAAGCTAACTATTATTATCTTATCCCACAAACTACAACCGTAAGCTGTCTTTCTGTCATGAATACGCAATCTCTTCGAGGAATTCCTTGAATAGATTGGTTGTGTCTACCCCGCACTATGTGATGAGAGGGTAATCCAAGAAACGGTTTTCTAATGCGTAGTGACTTTTGAAGGTTTTCTTCAAAGGGTTTCTTCTTTACCATTTTCCCGGTATATTATTTTTGATCCATTATACGTAAAGTTACTAGTATAAGGGTCAGCTCACACCGAGACGCGACGCGACGCGACGCTGCGCGCATACTTTAAAAGAGCGACTCAAAATATAACTTTATTTTCTACCCGAAAAGATACACATTTCATTGTGAGAATTCAGAATACGTTGCACCACGCAGCGCTGCGCCTCGTGACGCCTCGCGGCGTAGCGCGATGCATCGCGACGCAGCGGTATGCGCGGCGTGCAAGAGCGGCGCTGCGCCTCTCAATGCCGCGCGACGCCACGATGCGCCGCGAAGCGCCGCGAGGCGCAGTCGAGGCCGCCGTGGCAACTTGTCTGTACTATTTCCGTCCAGACTTCGTGTAGAGTTGATGCAGTTCGGTCGAGTGCTCGAGTGAAATTATAATGATAGACTGGGATCTTGTAATAATCGGACTTCTTGCAGAAGAGGCAGAGCAAGAAGAATACAAAAATAAAATTAAAAGGAAGACATCACACAGGAGTATTTGGGTGCATAATTTATGGAGAAATAGAAGAATTCATGGTGAATTTCATACCTTGGCTTATGACCACATTGCCAACTATCCAGAAAATCTCCTCGATCTCCATATTGCACCCGCCAATTTATACGTCACTCTCACGCGCTTGCAAACGGACGGTAGACTGAGGGTGGACGCGGGCCGGGGCGGAAGCACGTGGCGAATGTAGACACATTCCGCTGCGCCGCGCGGCGTCTCGCTGCGCAGCGAGGCGTCGTGTTGCCGACGATTTTACGATGCGCCTCGCGACGTTGCGATGCGTATCGCGGCGGCGCGCGGCGCAGCGCGAAATCACGGGCTTCTTCCAGTATCGTCGCGTCGCGTCGCGTCTCGGTGTGAGCTGACCCTAATACGTGCTAATTAGCAAGCGTAGGTACATGTAGCAACCCACTTTACCTTTCGTGGAATCCAGAATTTCAAGTACTTACATCGCGAAAGGATTACCCATTTATGGGGAAGTTTTTTTCTGCATGACTAGCTACAATCTTTAATGATCGGATGTAGCTTTTTTGTGGGATCGGCACATCTCTTATGACAATCTCGAATGCCCTATACCAAGCTGGGACCACATCGTATATTAAACTATAATACTCTTTAACATTCAAAATTAAATAACAGGCTTTTCGTACCCGCCTACGGCAAGGGCAAAGAAGGGTTTTTTTAGGGTATTTCATGTTACTACGGCGGCTTAAACGCCTCCAGCAATTTTTCCGATAAGATGAGGTTCGTTCTGTTAAGGAAAATGTCATCAAGTGATGTCATGACAGGAAATTGAATTTTGTGGCCGTTAGCCATTTTATTTGATTTGACAAAATAATATTTTAGCGTAACTTCGCGGGTTTTCAATGTGATGAGCTGAATTTGGCCATAAAATAAGTTACTCGATGGACTCCGGACTTCTGCTACGGCTCTTTTCTCACAAGCCCATTCCACAGGTTGCCCTACATTGTTAAAGTCGCATAGTTTTTATATCACAATGTCTGGACTTTAAAAGAGACCTCGACCTCTATTTGTATTTGTATTTATTTATTTATTTGCCATACAGGAAGAAAATCAGGCTTTCCGATTCAGCATGTTTAGATAAATTTAAATATATAAAAATACATTATAATGGTATACTAGAGGAGCTCGTGGCTAAATAATTACAGCCGCATAGACCGATTTTCCGGGTTAAGCCACGCTTGCCGAGGTTGGTCTGTGGATGGGTGACCATTTACCATAGCGAGTTTCCTCCGTGCCTCGGAAAGCACGTAAAGCCGTTGGTCCCGGCTGTCATTTGTAAATCTTTGACAGTCCTTACTGATGGTCAGAAGCCAGAAAGTCTGACAACCAGTCTTACCAAGAGTATCGTATTACCCAGTTACTGGGTTGTGGAGGTCTGATAGGCAGTCGCTCCATGTAAAATACTGATATTCAGCTGCATCCGGTTCGACTGGAAGCCGACCCCAACATAGTTGGGAAAAGGCTAGGCAGATGATGATATTTATTTGCCATACGCGTTGGTACAATTTAGGTCTTAAGTAAGCTCTGAGTTTGTTTCGGCATTTTTTTTCAGAGAAAGTCTGATTGGAAATCTCTATAAAATCTCCTTATCATACCGGGGCCACACTAACGTCTAACGCCATTAATTAACGCATTAATTTGCGCAAATCCCTTGTGTTCGTGCGTGTAGCGTGGGGCGTAAATGTGGCCCAGCATTACTGAACGATTTAAAAACGTAAAATATAAATATTACGGTCTAATGGTCGGTCTGAAATGAAAAATATTCCTAAGTTACGTCTAAGTTATTACATGAAACTTTCAACGTACCTAGCCAAATGCTGCAAAACGTGTTGGCTACGTTTTCTTCTGAATATATCTAGACAAACTGTTACTTATTAGTCAAATTGTCACGATTGTCGCAGCGTGTTGGCATCCGTAGGTACAGTAGGGACCAAAAGTCCATAGGCAATCTCACAAAGCAATAGCTTGGCGTTTAGTTTGACTTACGACCTTCTATTTTTAAGAGACACATGCATCATCGTTGTAGTTCATAATTTCAACATAAATCTATATGTTAAGATGGCTTAGTGGTTACGCGCGTCCAACAACATGCCTGGTTCATGGAGGCGTGCGTTCAAATCTCACGCAATGCAGACTTTTTGTAAGTTTTTACTCGATTGTAAGTATTTGTAATTTGTAAGTAATGAGACAGATATAATATTCAATTATCTTGTTCGCCTGGTTCACACATTTCGTAACGTTAGGGAGGTAGATCATAAAAAACTAAATATAGAATTTAGATTTTTGTGGGGTAGATAGACATGAGTTTTATGAATATTTAACTTGATCGGAACGAACGTTGTCGATTGATTGTAAATGTTAGTTAGTGACGTGTGGTTTAATAGATAGCGGTATTGTATTTATCCTCAAAATGCAGGCAAATAATAATATTGAGACGAGGGCGACTATTATTGCGCTGCATAAAAGTGGTCTTAAATAGAACACAAATATCTGATGAAACCGGACTGAATGTGAGTATCATAATAAACAATTCTTAACTTGATCATTTACTTCAAATTTATAATCACCTAAGATTATTTGGCCATGTCTCCAAATTCTTTTTTAAATCCGCCATCATGAGGCCCAAAAGATAAATAATTAGTGTTTATTATTGGATTTAAAATGCAGAGTTATAATATTAGTCTCTCTCAGTTCACGGCTCATCTTCCATGCGGAAGACGTCCGGTCCTTTGGAAGGCATACACGGGGACACAGGTCCAACGCGCAGAGGCCTCTTTGAGAACTTTAATCTAAAATGGGGTGGGGCACCAAGCGGGGACTATCCACGGCTGCACTATTGGAGTACAGTCATGGACCGTCCCAGGTGGGTGCAAAACTATTGTAGAATGTGGTGAGAAATATCTGGTCTATGGGAAGGGGTGTTAGGTGGACTGATAACTTCTATTGCCGGAAGAAAACGGCGTCTGCCTTTCAACATTTAAAATTGAAACTGTTGGCAGACGGTGACTCGCCAGCTCACTAGCTGGGCCCCCTGAAAAGCCGCCAGTACATAGGCGAAGGGGGCAACAGACGTGTGAGCGGCTAGAGGTGTAGAGAGGTGTGGCCCCGGTTTCGCCGTCGCGGGTCTAAAAGACCCGGAGTGGGTTTCCCCGCTATTACGCCTTTAGACACTTCCACCCCCGAGCATATAGCTCTGGCGGCCCCCCTCTGGACGGCCGATAAAGGCAAGACAGAGTTGAGAGTCCTGCGGGCACTCTTGGGGTTCTACTCCAGCCAGCCAATAAAGGCAAACTGGAGACGAGGCCCTGACCGACTCTCTGAGGCAATAAGGTACGCAGTGTCGCCACTCACCAACAGCTCGCCACAAGCTGCCCTGCGGTTTGTAAGCTTTTCAGTAGACCTCATGATACATTTTTTATTATAATATTAGTTATTATTATATTAAATAAACATTATTATATTATATGAAAATGAAGTCACTTCAGTATTTTGATATAGCCGCCTAATGTTACTTTTTTTTGTTTTAGAGGAATACTGTAAGTCTTTGGATCAAAAGATATGAGGAAGAGGGAAGCCTTGCTAGTCGATAGCGAAGTGGAAGGCCGTCGCTTATTGGTGAGACGCAGCGACAACATATGGTGGACTATTATGAAACAAATGGTTTCACACCTACGAGGGACTTTACGGAATTATTTGATACCTCGCTGCAAACTGTCCGCCGTGCCCTCCACGCTGAAGGATTGCATCACAGAAGACCCGCTAAAAAGCCCTTCTTGAAATAATGACATAAACAAGAACAATTACATTTCGCTCGGGATTACTTAGATTTTGACTGGAATACTACCATATTCTCAGATGAAAAGACGTTTAAATCTAGTCAAAAGGGTAGGCTTCACTTATGGCGCAGGAATAACACTCGCTTGTGTGATAAAAACGTAATCCCTAATACAGACTCAGGTCGCATTACAATTAATATGTGGGGATGGATGAGTGCAGCAGGCAGGAGAACTGGCTTTTATTCCTCCACGCATCAACAGTTCTAGTTATTGGTTTTAATAATTAGACGGTGTAACTAAATATTTAGTAATATTAACATGTCCGTAATTATTTAATGATCTTAAATTGAGGTTAAGTTTCAATCTTCTTTTCGTCAAGAAAATGAATACTTAAGCTATAACCTATAATAAATATATACATTAACCCTGAACTAACATTGTTATTTTTTGTTACACAACTGACATCGCGGGGTATAAATGCACCCCAAAAAGGAAAATTTAAAAAAAATACATAGTAATTATAAATGCCTTAAACTTATTATTCTCGTGTATTAAGGGTCTATCTAGTAACATTTACAATTAAAAAAAACATCATTTTCATTAGTAAAAACACTTTAATTACAGAAAACAAAAAAACACTACTTTTATCTATTTTGACTCAGCCTTACAAATAGTATTCTATGAAAATCTTAAAAGTATTAGTAAGAATGACAAAACTTATACTAATCAATCACAGATAAGTTGGTTTACATTAATAAATCACTAAAAATTAAAATCTGTACTTATACAATCAAAAAACAAAAATGAACCTCTTTTTTCCAACAAAAATATTAACTCTCTGAGCTTCTTTATAAAAAAACACATCTTGTCTCTATTATTTTTTTTCTAAACATGAAAGACATTCAATTTCATCCACAAAATGCTTCTTGCATACAAATTTTTATTTATTTTAATTTTTAAATTATTTTTTCATTAAAATTTTTACGCTTTCGAAATTACGCATCGGTTCCACTAAATCCGGCTCTTCTTAATTTTCAATGTCGTCCAGGATGTTGGCAACTTGTTCATCTGAAAGAAACTTGTCCATATTGCTCCAGTGCTGAAACAATAAAATAAATTACCAAGGCTGTCAAAAAAAAATAACAGACGTAACTAACACCGTGGGGTGTAAACTTACCCCATGTACCTGTACAGCGCAAACGGATGATTTCTACGCGCCACGCTTCCTTGAGGTTCAAGAGCACACACTGCATTGAGAATACTTAAAAGGAGAAGTTGCTAGATTCGCTGGAAAAGGAAATATTTGTCTTTTTTTGCGGCTGGGGTGAAAATCTACCCCACAATGTCAGTTAAGGGTTAATTGTGACGTTACATAAAAAACATATTCATAAAGTCTAAATCACATATTAGTTTTCAATAAACTCTGCTGAATACCGATACTTAAATAAGTGGATGTCAACAATTATATTTGTGTCATTAGAATATCCCTTCCTTGTTATGTTATTATGAATTGACTAAGTAGGTATACAACAAAAAATCTTGGGAACGGTTTCAAGATAATTTCTTTTATCTAGGTAGGAATGTGACGTCACAATTCTCATAAAAGTTTGTTAGTAATATTTTTTGTTAGTAGTATAAGTAAATAAAACGAATAAACATTTTTGTTATCATTTAGCACAACTTTTTTATTTCCACCTTCCTACTTACTACCAAAAAAAGATAAATTGAATACATAATCACATAAATAATGAAATAATAATACAATAACTAACATTATAAATAAACATCAATAACGAATAATGTTTTTGCTTTAATACAGATATAATAATAGTTTCAAAGAAACAAAAACGAGTTACGCATTGTAAGACTCGAACTCAGACGTCATTGATTGTGGATCAACGCTTAGCCCAAACAGCTATCAGGACATATTAGTTCAATGCGAATTTTAGCAATGCAATGTTAAAAATGACGCATCACTATGACGCGTATTCTAAATGCAACAGAAATATAATGTTATTTCGCGTAGCGCGACGACAGTTCATTAGTGTGTGTTATCTGTGGAATGTTGAGACATCACTCGTACACGCACATGCATACGCATTCGCTGCATCGTGCGCGAGTTTATAGCAATGTAGTCCTTAGCGTGACTATGGACTTTTGAGCGTTTACTGTACATACAAGGTTAGTCGGAAAGGGGGTATTAATCCTACATATTTTTATCCGACTCCGCGGCAAACACAGTTATGTTTTTGTATACACTTATCCATGCCACTATATTATAAATGCGTAAATAAAGCTGTTTGCTATGCTTTGACAGCTAAATTGCCAAACAGATTTGTAAGCTAAAAAAATCTCTTTTTTTTCTTTTTTTTTTCAACTTTGCCCCACACTTGGATTTCTCCTGTATCGTGGGTCCGTTTACAAACACAAATCTCACATACACAAACGCCCAGACCCGAAACAACAATCTGAAGGCAATACAAATTTTTGTTCCGTGTGGGAATCGAACCCACGACTCGTAGCGCAGAAGTCAATCGCTCAGCCACTGCAAAAAAAGGTGTCGTCAAAAAATTTTAGTTAGATATCTTATAATTAGGATTCACAAGGATCGCTTGCCTACTTTAAAAATAGCTCAATATTATAGCAACAATAACTACTTCTTACAAACAAAGCGCATTAGGCTAAACCGTGAACAAATATATTATGTCATTTCGGGAAACAAAGGTTATCCAATAATTCAATGTACAAATTCCTAATGATAGTACTTAGTAGGTACAACTAAGTATTCTCTGTATTTTAGCTGGAGTTAATAGTGACAAATACTAGTCTAATCCTACTTTAAATAATAGAGGCATTAAGTAGAAAATGTTTCTTGCAAAACTCGTACCTACATATTTAATTCTTCTGCTGTCACCGAGTCTGTGGTAAGTCGTTACCTGGTAATCACCAACTTCTAAGGACATGATATACAAAAGCGGCTTCTATAGCGCAAATCATAACTGATATTATAAATGTGAGAACCGATCATCCTGAAATTTTGCATATACGTTGTCAGGTGTACAGAAACGGACATAGGGTACCTTACATCCCGAAAAAAAGTACTGTCCCGGAGGAGAACAACAATAACGTTAATAGATGGCGCCACGTGTCTTTCGAATCATGATTGAATTATATGATTGTCAAATTCTAAATTAATGCGAGCGAAGCCGCAGGCAAAGGCTAGTCCATTAATAAATGCGTGCCCCCATAGGGTTATTCGATGTAGCCTACTTAGGAACACGAATGCATATTCAGCAGCGGGCATTTACGACCTTTATACGGGCTATATACTCTACCCTAGGTCAATGGAGCTCTCATGCTGAATCAGCATTAAAGGTTTAACAGGCAGGTATCATAAAAAATAAAATATGCAATTTCATAGCCACTTTTTGGTCATCATATGCACACAATTAAATTTTATGTCACGTTCTACGCTCGCTTCATAAAGCGCAGATATTCTCCGTACTAATGTTTATTCAAGCGCTATTTTCGCTTCGTATTCCACTTTATATTCATTTCTAAGTGAAAACAGTGCCGGTAATTCTATTCAAACAAAGATTTGATTGTTTTTGTTAGCGCTGCATCCGAGAATGTGTAGGTGGTTCGGTACCGACTGTACCCCGAATTGTGATGTTGTCTGCAGATACGATAATAGAAACAATTATCTCTCATAGTTTTGTTAACTAAAGTGTTAACTGGATATCCGTAGTTATAATTATATGGGAACAACATCTTCTACACTATGTGTGCATACAGGGAATGCCGTAATTAGCTTTTTGTGCGCCCGGTGTGAGTTTCTATTACTGCGCCTTCTAAAATCCTCTAATGCAGGAATGACCAAGCTTTCTGTGGCCACTTAGGGTCTGCGCCCTATTACTGTTGAATAGAAGCTGTATTTAACTATAACCCTGATCATAATATACTGCCTGTATTATTTCCATGTATTATCGCATTCTTGGTCCCAGCGCAAAACTCTTTGTGCTGCTTTGTCGGAATAAAATGATAAATTGAATCTGACGACCCCACATTATATGGGCTAACGTCACGGATTTGATTCCCAAAAGTATTTAGCGATTTTGAGAATCAAATCTGTTACATTTATTGTCTACGCAGTGAGAAACTTTGTTTTTCTCAATTCTTATCCAAGAACCATCCGATTTGATTAATGCAATTGAATTCTACTAACTCGTGCAACGGAACATGGATTTACCGAGTGCCATCTCAATAAAAAAGTAGTGTTAGCAACTTTGAGCCGTTGGCTTATTGCTATCTGACGTCATCTTCGTGTTTCTCCGTCTTTCTGTCGTCGTTTAGTATCATATTTCATGAGGAAGCACTTACAGTTTCCTCCTTCAAATTATATACTTATGAACATTATAATCCGCTGCGTCACCTGACCGCCAAATTCAATTATAACGTTATTGGTGAAAATTTAGACTCTTAAATTGTATCTTTACCAATAACCTATAAGAGAGAGAGTGGTACATATGACTCTGGATGGATATACAAGTAGAGGTAGGCCAAAGAAAAGATGGATGGATTGTGTGATGGATGAAATGGGTAAGAAAGGAGTGAGTACTCGTACTGAGACGACGGCTGATAAAGGAGAATAGAATAGGAATACATATTGTGTCGACTACCTAGTGTGGGATAAGGGTAGGGAGATGATGATGACCAATCATTAATAAGCAAAGACCCCATAGCTTTGCATAATTGTAGCTATCACAAGTAAAATTTGCGAGTCTAAATACCCAGTTTAGCAATTTAAAGTACTATAATTGATAAACAAAACGTTTGTTTTTGGCAATTGAAATCTGGAAATATATTTTATTCAATCAATCATACAGCTCCAAGTTCCAAGTTTTACAAAGTAATAATAAACGAGTAGGTCGTTTATTATTACTTTTTAAAGTTTGAAAGAACTTGGCAGCTTTATTTCCCAGTGCACTTTTACTTAAATACAGTTCGGAATGAGGACAAAAATGAAATTGTACGATTGGCCCTTTTGGCAGAAATATTTTTAATGAAATCTCTTTTCTTTTGACAATATCAAGATTAAAACTATGCATTATAATCCCTTTTTAATCATTCACGAAGCCCTGAAAGTTTTAAAAAAAGATTGTCAACACAAAATCTCCTTCATAATCTAACGTTTGTAATGTTGAACACATACGTACTTACAAATTAGTTCAATGGTTCTCCAACCAATATGCGGATGGCATACGAATGTTTTTCTACTACATATTGTTGTGTAAGTATTTTATTCGTAGAATTTAAACGTAGAATAAATTAAAGGTTATCTGGTTAAGCGCGGTCACAGTGCCAAAGTACATGTAACCGCCTCAGAATACAGAAACTGTATTCTAAGGTAACCGCATTTGGCATAATTATGACGAGTTAAAAGTTAATAAAACTGCGCTGTTTTTGACAGATTGCCAACCATGCCCTATATAACTCCAACAGTAGCCTTTTTAACTGAATATATAGGTTAGGTATTTATATATAGGTAGCGTCTTAGAATCTAAGTAGAATTCTTTCTAAGAATGGATAAAGTTAGAAATGGATAAAGTGGCGTGTGTGACAGAAAAGTTGAAAGGGAACCGATTATATTGGTATGGGCATGTGATGTGGAGGGACGAAAATCATGTGACTAAGAGAGTGATGACTACATATAAATGTTGATGGATGGAGGGGAAAAGGGAAATCAAAGAAAAAATTGATGGATTGTGTGATGATAGGAATGAAAAAGGAGTAAATAATAGCGGGATGGATAATAGGGAAGAATGCAAGAACATTTTGCGCCGACCCCAAGTAACTTGGGATAATGACAAGTAGAAGAAGAAGAAGCTTCTTAATTTGCCACTTGCATGTTCCGCCTAGCCTTTTCTCAGCTATGTTGGGGTTAGCCTCCAGTCTAACCAGCCCCGCGAGCACGGATCTTTTATCGAGTCGATTCGAGAAATGTATCTATTCTAAACGTCAAATTTGACATAAGATATAAATAAAACGACAACAGTTGTCATTTTATCTATATCTTATGTCAAATTTGACGTTTAGAACAGATAAATTAACGAATCTTTTTATCGAGTCGATTCGATAAAAAGATTCGTGCTCGCGCCGCAGATACGGCTGTATACCAGTATTTTATACACAGCAACTGCTTCTTCTTCTCTCGTGTCAGCACAAACTATACGAAAATAGCTCATGCTGTGGAGAAACGATTAGCAAGTCAGCAAGGTTAGTAGCGGGGCTGACTGCCCAGGGTGGCCCAGATGCACTTAGTTAAGTATCGTCACTCGTGGAGGCTGAGGAGGAGGAGCTCTAATAGCGACTGGTGTTAGAGCTCCGCAACCCAGTTATTGGGCAAATGCCGATATCCTATGATCCAGTTGTCAGACTTTCGGGCTTATGACTACCCGTATGACTGTCATATGGTATGTCTACACCAGTGCGCTTTCATGTTCATCTTGCGCTTTCGTCTGACGCATGCCTGAAGCGCCATAGCGCATGCAATAGCGCATGCCCTAATACTAGTTCGAGTCTTATGGCAATCAATATTGCATGCGCTTGACGCAAGAGGAATTGAAAGTTGAAAGCGCAAGATGAACATGAAAGCGCACGGGTGTAGACATACCAAAAGGTATTCATATGACACCCGGGACCGACGGCTTAACATGTTCTCCGAAGCACGGAGGTGTCTCGATGTGTAACGAACGGTCATCCATCCATAGACTGACCTCGGCAATCGCAGCTTAACCTTACAAATCGTAGGATCTGTCATCATCCTCCTGCCCTTATCCCATTATCCGTGCGGTAGTTAATTAGCCACGGGACACGAGACCCTTCACATTTGCCACATACATACCTATTCAACGTAAAGGTCCCGGGCTCTTATACGGGTTGCAGACCAAGAGCTAAGCTAAGTTAGTTTAGCTTAGCTCGCATAGCTGACGCAGTTTTTCAAACTTGTGTGCAAACTGCAAACTATGCAAACTAAGCTATGTGAGCTAACTAAATTATGCGCAGCTAAGTTAGTTGTGTATGCCGGATGCACAGCTACGCGAGCTAAGCTAAGCCCCTCCCGCTTACCCTGCACCCCTTCGCACTTCCTTCGCCATTGCTGTCCAGTGTCTTGTGTCGTCCGCACGGTCGTTTTGTACCAAATATGAAGCAGTTTATTGAAGTTGTTAAACAATTTCCTATACTATGGAACACAGAGTCGAACAACTATTACAACTTAAATAAAAAGGATGTTGTATGGAAAAGAATACTAACTCAGCTTTCGCTTAGTTTTTGGTGTGCACGGGACATATTTTTAGTTTATCTTAGCTTAGCTTAGCTAAGCTGGCTTGGTATAGCTTCGAGATAGCTTAGTTTTCGATCTGCAACCCGCTTTATTCTCAACAGCTTCGAGTTCTGAACTAATCGAATTTGAATCGAATTAGTGCCAATTCGTACTCTTAAAATCGATAAAAGTGCACAATCGTGCAAAGGTTCGAATTAAACTAACCTAAAATCACTCTTAATTCGAATGATTCGTAATTCGTAGCTGTTGAGAATAATCTCTTGAGTTTATGCATTTTCGTGTGATGACACAGTGAAATCGGCCTGCCGCAGTCTACTGAAGCATACAATACGCGCATTTTATCTTGACTGCCGTGAACTTCGTGCAGGTGGTTTCGCAATATTTTTTTGGTACAAAATGGCTTGAACATTAAAATAGCACCAGCTTAGGACCGATCATTAGCTAAACGACGTTTAACTAATGATCGGTCCTAAGCTGGTGCTGTTTAGAAGAAACAGTTCCTATAAAAAGTATTAAATTTTACAGGAACTGTTTCTTCTCTGAGTATACGTGCGTGAAAGTTCGGAGAGCCCATGTTCAGGACGGCCGAGATAAAATGCGCGTATCGTACGATACTCCCAATTTACTCCACAACACCCGGTCGGAGGCCGTCATGCTTCCGTTATAACAGAATGCGGAATTCAATTTCGAGCTCTACAATGTATACTAGAAATTCGAACTATGGAACAATCAAAATGTTCACGTTCAGTACTTTTCCTTCAACTGCCTTTCACAGTCTAGTACGTAGGCCTCTCCCAGAACCGTCCGCGAGACCTAAGCTGGGGGCCTACCCCTGAGTCCACGAAAGTAGCCCGAAACGTAGGAGTGAATAAAACAGGTGTCAAGTTCAACTTTTCGGACGGGCAAAAACACATCGGTAGTAGGGACAACTGTCAAATCGTGTTGTCATTCATTCTTAGTTCGGACCCCAAAATAATCGTATGTCCGTAGGTGATAGGGAGTAAGAAACGCTCGTAACTAAGGCCGAAACCACGGACTTCGTGCTTTGGGAGTAGACCCCCTGAACTTTGCATTTGTGTGAGAATGAATGCAGACGCGTCCTTTGCTTGGTTTAAACCGGTTTATACTGCTTTTTGACAATCGATTCTATGTGCACTCACACAAACGCAAAGCTCAGCTTACTCCTTGCCAGTTATACCTATCTAAATACACGAAACTAATTTAACCAGTCTGTGTACTTTACAACTTATCATTCACATTGAAGTCAATTTAACGCTTTTTAAAGGCGTCAACAACGGCTCGATATTTATTGCCAAGCCCAAGTCTGATTCGCTGTGCGAGATTATTCAAAGAGGATTTAGAATACACCCGTCCCTTTTCAGTATATTGAGTGTAAACGAGACAGCGCTAAGATGTAGAGATGCTTACAGCTCGCAAAAGTCTCGCAGTGGCTTAGCGAGAATTCCAATCAGTAGTTTGTCTTGATATCATGGAGCGGTTGTTTGCACTCTTTTTAAGAAAAGAATATTATTATTTATTTATAACATTGCTAGATATTTTTCTTTGCGAATATTAAACATTTACAACAAATAACACACAACTAAGCACATATCGAGTGTTCGTCATTATTCAATAACCAATCGCATTCAACAATAGAAATCACGCTGGTAAAGTGACTACATGACTGCTACCCCTCAAAAATGTTCAAGTTCGAAAGTTTAACGGCTATCCCCCATCTGTCGGCCATCAAAGTTTGGGGAAATTGCATATTGTTCCAAACACAAATAAAAAAGAAAATCTTGAAGGGAATGGAAAATTGTAAAGTTTACCTCGTACATTTTTTTGAACAGAAAAATTTAGGAACACTACTGCGAGTGACAAGTATGAGTCAAATAATTTGACTTACACTTGAAGTAATTATTACTGTCATTTATAGTTCCTTCCGCGAGCCAAAGGCTAATTATTAATTCTGAAACTGTCTGGTAAACATATTTCTTAGAGCTTGACAGACAGATGGATGGATATTCTAAGAGTCCTTCAACACCCTCATCACTTTAGCACAAAGATATTTTGCACATAGATTGCCTAACTAATTACTCAGCCACCGTCACGCCTGTAATCATTCTAGGAAATTGCCCAAAGGAGTAACTTGTTACAGTCGTATCATACAAATTAAGTAAGTAATACTGTTGTTGAAGAGCCAGCAGTACCTATCGATAGTATCGATACTATTGAGTACTACCACTATTGATAGTATTGATTTTACTACAATTACTGTCGATACTATTGATAGTATCAATTTATCAAGAGTTTGCCATATCGATAGTTGAACAAAATTCGATAGTACCTATTGCAGGTTCATTTTTGATTGGTTATTTATCATCAGCACATTACAATCGAATTTTGTTCAACTGTTTATAATACAACGTGTTACATAATTCCCCTTAAAAAAGAAAATGTTAATCAAGCAGTCTTCTATGGTTGTTGTCATTTACCTCTCAGAGGAAATTAAGTAAAAATGTAAATAACTTTCTGGATAGTCTACTCTTTACTTTTGTGTTTTCAAGGTTGCGTTTCAGTGATGATTTAATTTATGATTTGTCCAATTTTTGTTTGGGTCTTACTTTTATTTTAAAATATTGCCAATAGACTCTTTACACGGGACCTTTTAATCCCCTTTCGGCTTTAGGGGTATTTTTGTAACACGTATATCGATACTATCGATAGTATCGTCAGTGGTTGTAGTTAAATCAATATTATCAATACTATCAATACTATTGCAGTTCATCAATACTATATTTAATTTTTTCGATCGATACTGTTGATAGTATTATTAAATTTTAATTTCAATACTATCGATATTGTTACTAGTTTTCGAGGCCACGATACTATTGACAACCTATCGAGAGACAATCGATAGTTAGGCAACACAACACCGCTATTATAAACTGTCGCAAGTATGTCGCTTGTTACCACGCTTGACAAACTGGTTGGCAATTGAAAGTTGTAGTAAGAGCACAAAAAGGAAATTATTGCTCATCCTTAGGGCTTATCTATTACTCCCCATACGACACCCACGAGAAAAAAGAAGGTAACCAATTCTACAACTTGTTACAAAAATACCCCTAAAGCCGAAAGGGGATTAAAAGGTCCCTTGTAAAGAGTCTATTGGCAATATTTTAAAATAAAAGATGGACCCAAAAAAAAATCGACTAATCAAATCATCACTGAAACGTGATGACCTAAACCTGAAAACATAAAAGTAAAGAGTAGACTACTCAGAAAGTTATTTACATTCTTACCTAATTTCCTCTGAGAGGTAAATGACAACAGCCATAAAATACTACTTGATTAACATTTTCTTTTTTAAGGGGAATTATATAACACGTTGTATATCGGAAACCAAAACCAACCAGACAGATCTGTGTTGCTGGGGAGTTTGTTGCGTCATTTCTTCTTCACAGCACAAACACTAGGCAGCGGTGAACGGCGGGCGTTTTTGTGAGCTGTCTTTTGTACGAGTAACATTGACGTTCAAAAGAACGAAATTATTCTAGTCTATTTTGAATAAATGAGTTTTGAAGTTGAACCAAACGCAACAGTCAATAATCAAAACGTATTCATAAATAGATTGAGCACTTTTACACGTCATTATTAAAACAACGGTTTACTATTTCACTACAAGGGAAGAAAGAGAAGCCTTTGAGAAGAAATGTCACAATAAACTCAGGGATCAGTCTGGATATTAATATGGTATAAATAAACAGACCATTTGTGTCGCCCATCTAAAATGCGAATGTTCACAAAATTTGCGCTAGAACAACGTGGACTAAGTAGGAGATTAATTTCGTACCCACTGGTTATATAGTACTTAGCTATAGAATAGCTTGTTTAGGACTAATTCCAGTTATTAACCACTGTTGTGTATTTGTGTTCATCTCGCTATAGTTGGCCGCCCAACTTAGATGTTAATTTGTATTAGTTTGGTTAGTGCTCCAACTGAAATTAACTAATAATAATATCTACGTTAAATATTGGTTTGCTTCAACATATTTGCTTTACTTATTGGAGGTAGGTATATTATTTTGGAAATTAAAAGTTTTTCTGCGTTAGCGAATAGTATGTTTTGGAGGGCTTGGTAAAGTGTAACTACACCGCTGGCTTTGATACCTACACTCTTAACACGTTCAGTGCCGGGTGCCGAGCTCAAGGAGGGCTCATTTTAAATGTAGGTTTGTCTTAGAAATCATACCGTCATAAAACAAGCAACAAGACCCCCTGAAAACGTAATTGTACTACGCAGTAACTTGTTTTATGGTTTTCAATCTAATGCCAAGATCGAGGGTTCAGTCTTAGCGCAAACGTAATGCCGAGGACCCTCCTGGAAGGTCCTTTTTTTTTCTTTTGGACTACTGTAGATGGTCCTTGGGGACCCCTTCTACGTAACCGGGCAGTTATTGGCGAGACCTGAAAGGTCTCCAGCCAATGGGGGGGAAGTAAAATACTTAACCTAAGCTAACTACTTGTACTACACTAACATCATGACTACCTGCAACAACAGCACTAAGGGCAACCCCTAGTGGGACTTGGACCTCGGCTTAGGGCGTTGCTGGCGGGGGCTTGGGGGGGAGAGACAGCTTGATGAGCGCTGAATTATCGGTGTGACTGCGGAGTCTGAAGAGACGACCGGCTCTACGACGGGAGAGCTAGGTTGATCGTGACTGGACCTGGAAGGTCCACTAACCGTAATATGTATGGCGGCATGGCGTATGAGCTCTATGAAAAGTGATGAAAAGTGTGGTGGACTCGAACGTGTAACAACCCTATAAGTCAAACAAGTTTGACAAACACGATTGCAAATGAACGAAAGCACGTGGTAAACGATCAAATATGTTTGTCTTTACGTTTTGTTCGTACGGGTTCATCAAACACGACTACACACGTTCAAGCTTGCTTGACAAACTCGCTGTCAATCTAATTTTCTCTCAAACACAAAAAACACAAATGCGTCAAATAAAGCCGTAGACTATCAAATATTTTGACAAACCTATTGTGGGCCACAGGAAGATTCAGAGTACTGCTCGCCCTTTACGAAGAAACAAGGGTTGTACTAACTTAAGTATTGCTTTAGTTTCCTCTATGTTCAATTAAAGTTGACTTAAGTATATTTACTCCAAACCCGATCGAAGTTCATCAACACACTCAAACACGCTCTCATGAATTATTAATATTAACACCAACACGTGTACCTACACAACACATACACGGACCTTTGGTCTCAATATGAGCATCATAATTATATCAGGGGCCCAATTCTCCTAAAATAAATTGTTGCCAAACGCAATCGAACCACAACCGTCAGTCAGTTTTTGTTTTCGAAAACTTTCAAAATGATTGATTTTGTTTTTTGTGTCAAACAATTTGATAGCTTTTGAAATTGAGAACTGTCCGAATGAACGGTTCGGCCTTGGTTCGGTTGTGATACAAGATTTATTTTAGGAGAATTAGGCCCCTGCTCGTCAACATGATCCTTCCAATGACCGCTACAATACAACCGATCAAAGAAGAAATTGCCATAATCTCCACGTTTGGCAAACGGATTGGTGATTTAGACGATTTGACGATGTCGACGCGACAAAATGTTGCCAGTTTTAGATCGTTCCCTAATTTTTGCGTATTTATTTATCTATCATAAATTGCATTTATTTATATCTTTTTACTTACTGCACCGGTAGACGACATCATGTCAACGCCGGCTGTCGCTGAAAACCAGCGCTGTGACTCTGCACGTGAGTCACAGCATTCGGACATACGAGTAGTTCGGGCCCCGAAATAATCGTATGTCCGTAGGTGACAGGGAGTAGGAAACGCTCGTAACTAACAGCGGTTACGCACTGCATCCGATCTGAATCCGTGAAAATACGTTCCGAAGTAGCCATAGAACTATTTGTATGGTAGTTTACGCACTACATCCGCATCCGTCATCCGATTTCTATCCGTCATCCGTGAGTCTCCAATTCGGAAGAAATATTGACGGACCGAAGTAGCCGTAGTAATGTTTGTATGAACGCTTTCGCACTACTTCGGATTCAAATCGGACGCCAAATGGATATGCCAAAGATGGCCCCTGAATTGTTTGAATTGGGATTAGAGATCGGAATAGTGCGTAAGCAACATTCGAATTCGCTCCGAGATTTTTGATCGGTATTTTCACGGATTCGGATCGGATGCAGTGCGTAAAGCAATATCCGAATTCGGTCCGAGTTTTTTATATCCGTATTTTCACGGATTCGGATCGGATGCAGTGCGTAATCGCTCTAAGGCCAAAACTACGGACTTCGTGCTTAGGGAGTAGACCCCATACTCCGGTTCACTCTCGCCCCCTGTTACATGAGACTTAAACATGAGGCGAAATGAGGGTCAACTATACTCTGCTCAATCCATCGGGGAATGCAGGCGTGATGTTATGTATGTATGTAGAAATGAATGGCATTCTTTGTAATAATAAAGTCGACGTGAATAGTGCGCCTTACAAATTATGTTGATGTACTGTTTAGGTTAAGTAATCTGTGGTTGTCGTGCATAATTACTGTACTCTGTGGTAATTCAATGTAGGATTCTAGTAGTCGCTGCATTACTGTATTGTGTCTCTTGAATTTAAATTAATTTACTCTCACGTGGAAGTCTTCATGTTTCATTTCTTGCCTCTATCCCACATGTATGTATAAATAAATAAACCTTCAATCGCTTGACCTATAAAAACAAGGAGGTACTCAACGTAATTTTCGCAAGTACTTTTTCTCAATACCTTCTTTCGCACGTCTAGTTTTATTAGCCAGCAAAGTGGCCTCCCAGTCCTATACGAGTATGAATACATTCAGAAGTCCGCTGATTTCATTTATATTGTAGCGACGGTTTGCACACTGAATTTTAAAACGAAGGATGCGCTTCATTCCAACTATCGCAAACCTTGTTAATATTGTATGAAATAACACCAACAAACACGCTGTTGCTCTAGATTAGGTGCTTGTGAAAATTCTTCAATGAATAATAAATAGTGGCTACATCTATTAGCAAGGAAAAATAACATTTTACTTTTTTCACAACAAATATTTATACATTTTTGTAACTGAGTTTTATCTGCAACATGATCTGCATGAAAAGCTAGTCTTTTTAAATTAATGTTGAAGTCGCTTTATACAAGGTTATTTGGAAAGGGGGTACTAATCACACGGGTCACTTAAGGCGCGATTCCATTAGGCAAGTTACTTGTATGCAAGTTGCAAATTGCATACCACTTGAACAAACCTGCATACAACTTACAACTTGTATGAGGTAGTTTGAACTTGTACATTTTTTATTCAAGTGACATGCAAATTGAACGCGCAAACGTTAGTTGCACTTTTCAAATTGCGAACGAGTGACTGACACCCATGATCTAGAACTCAATTGTTGAACATCTCCACTTGTATGCAAGTAAAACCTGCATGCAATTTGCACACTCTCGAAAAAATGTTTCCAATGTAAGCAACTTGTACGCAAATGTGACGTCATACTTGTATGCAAGACTTGCCTAATGGAATCGCGCCTTTAAAGTACCTGCAGTCCGCGAGGCCTAAACTGAGCTTTGCATTTGTATGAGTGCACATAGAATCGATTGCCAAAAAGCAGTATAAACCAGTTTAAACCAAGCAAAGGACGGGTCTGCATTCATTCTCACACAAACGCAAAGCTCAGCTTACGCCTCGCGGACTGTAACATTGATGACTGTTTTAATCTTTTGACCGCCACGGACTTCTATGGACGTCAAACTTTTGAACTGTAAAAAAGTGGTGTTTTCGCCGTGCCATGCCATTGGAGGCGTCGTGAGCACATTTTAATTTGACGTCCATAGACGTCCGTGGCGGTCAAAAGGTTAAAGCGTGTGTTAAAATTTCGAAATTCGACAAATTTAATTTCCATGCAATATGATTTTAATTTCAGTTTTTTTCAAAAATTCTTCATCCCTGCTTTAGTTACGAATTCATAAAATGGAGCTTATAATTCTTGACCTAAAATATAAACTAAAATGTAAGCACAGCTGATCATAGTGAGAACACACCGATTTTAGAGTATTTTTATGAATTTGAGTGCTGTTTTTCTTAAACTGTTTACTTTCGGAGAAAGTGCTAGAACAAAAGTTATTCATTATTATGGGTACTTTAACACCCTTTCGGGTTAGTATCCCGTATTCTTGTATTGCCCGGATTCTTTTTTATTTAAAATTTAATATTTTTTCTAAAACTCGTTTACATCGACAATTATAAACATGTGTAACAAACTTTTATCTGCAGCTTATTCCGCACATGAAAAAATTAAAACTTGAATAAGTAATTAGGTGTTACCTACTTTAATATGGCTACCCACAGAAGCTTTCATTTATTCCGGATGAAGCGAAACAACAATTACATTTATTTTAGTAACCAACTTTTGCCCGCAGTTTATTTCGCATAAAAGGATGAGCCTTCATTTGAAGGCCTAACTTTTTATTTACATTAATTCTAGTCATAATTCAGTGTAATCTAAAGTACCTACGTTTCAAGAGTGAGTATTGGCAGCCCCACAAATACAGTTCTACATTTATAATATTAGGCCTTTCAGCGTCTCTGCAAAGTTATTCAGGAATTTAATATTTCAAATAAACATTCTTATCTTTCACCGGCTATATCAAATATTCAAAATTTGAATATTTCAGCAGCACCTGACATAAACCATGAGTACTTTTAATTTTATCATCTTATCAACAAAACTGACAGTAATTTGGAAATAAACTAATCTCAAGCTCCTCAAAATTCAGCTTGCCCAGGTTGTACATAGACACGGAGTACGTGACTTACATTTTAAATTTATCTTGTTAATCCGTTGGAGCTTAAGCTTCTTACACGATTAACTTTTGATCCTGTCTAGTGCATGCGTGTCATGTTAATTAGCTCAAATGTGCAGCTTCAGTGCTAATAGGTGATAGAGCAAATTAACAGAAAAAAAATAACCATCAATTTTTTTTTAAATCATATTTTTCGCTTTTGCCTTGATTTATATTTACGAGGGGTCTAAATATGTCTTTTATTATTCGGAGTCTTTCGGAGTACATTGTACATAAATCCATAGTGTAGTATTTATGGTTTTTTTTAATCTCTTTCTGCCTATTTACTGCCAAATACCGCTTTCTCGCATTCGGGAACGTTCGGAAATCTCCGGAACCGAACGACTGTGCTGCCATCTACGCTGGCATGCTCAACCTAGGTTTCTTCTTGAGCCAAGCTCGCGAACAGAATCCGAAATGAAAAATTTGCCAAAAACATAATAGCTCAGAGATTCATTTTTCAACGAGTTTCAACCTCTTCTTGTTGTTGTAAAAGTGCAAAATTCTCATCATATCCGTCCCGGGACACCCAAATTCTTGCGGCGCAGTTTTATGATGAATCTATAAAGGCACAATTTATTTATTTTCTAAATTAATTTCCATTTTTGAACTGTTGCATTGAACACGTAGTACCAAGTCGTTTTACTAAACACAACAGTCCTAGTCATTTTGCTTCTCAAACATTTTCACGCAGCTATACCCTATTTTAATATAACATTAGACAAATATGTCCCACTTTAGCAACAAAATATATAGAAATAAGCAACGTGTTTGCTTACAGCAGAAATTCAACACAGCATTATGCTTTCATGAATCTTAACGGTCAAACACGATAAGCAGAAACTCTACTAGAAGTAATGGTTCAAAAGATATAAGTGCCATGTGCCTGCAGACAAATGGCAATCGATGATCGCTAGAGAATAGAAACGACAATGAGTTGACATCCCAAGTAGCATTGGGGGTTCTACGAGTGTAAGCTTTCGACCGGTCAAGCGATCTGTAATGTCATTTCCATACATTTAATTGGCGTATCTGTTCTCTGGCCATTATCGATTGCCATTTGTCTACAGGCACTGGTGGGCCACTTTTGTCTAAAGCATTAAACAAAAGTGGCCTACAAAGGCAATAAATGGATTATTTATAGATTAGTGTGCACGACCACAAACAACAGATCAATTTGGTTACAGTACTTTTGATCGTCTTCCTAACTTCTTACATATCATCGCCCGGGAGTCAAAACCTTGGGAATGCAGTTTGGTCGTTTTTATTTTATCACGACGTATAGGTACTATATCTTATAAGAGAGCCGCTCTATGTGAAATTAGTTTGTAGGCACTGAAACGAGCCTTTATTGGGTATATAAAATCTTATATATATAAAAGAAAGTCGTGTTAGTTACTTCACTTATAACTCAAGAACGGCTGAACCGATTTAGCTGAAAATTGGCAGGGAGGTAGTTTAGAGCCAGGAGAAGGACATAGGATACTTTTTATCCCGTTCGACATCATGTAGGTAGGTAGTAGGTAGGTAGTAGGTAGGTAGTAGGTAGGTAGTAGGTAGGTAGTAGGTAGGTAGTAGGTAGGTAGTAGGTAGGTAGTAGGTAGGTAGTAGGTAGGTAGTAGGTAGGTAGTAGGTAGGTAGTAGGTAGGTAGTAGGTAGGTAGTAGGTAGGTAGTAGGTAGGTAGTAGGTAGGTAGTAGGTAGGTAGTAGGTAGGTAGTAGGTAGGTAGTAGGTAGGTAGTAGGTAGTTAGTAGGTAGGTAGTAGGTAGGTAGTAGGTAGGTAGTAGGTAGGTAGTAGGTAGGTAGTAGGTAGGTAGTAGGTAGGTAGTAGGTAGGTAGTAGGTAGGTAGTAGGTAGGTAGTAGGTAGGTAGTAGGTAGGTAGTAGGTAGGTAGTAGGTAGGTAGTAGGTAGGTAGTAGGTAGGTAGTAGGTAGGTAGTAGGTAGGTAGTAGGTAGGTAGTAGGTAGGTAGTAGGTAGGTAGTAGGTAGGTAGTAGGTAGGTAGTAGGTAGGTAGTAGGTAGGTAGTAGGTAGGTAGTAGGTAGGTAGTAGGTAGGTAGTAGGTAGGTAGTAGGTAGGTAGTAGGTAGGTAGTAGGTAGGTAGTAGGTAGGTAGTAGGTAGGTAGTAGGTAGGTAGTAGGTAGGTAGTAGGTAGGTAGTAGGTAGGTAGTAAGTAGGAAAAAGTGCATTGCAACGCATGCGGGTACAGCTAGTTTGTAATAAATATAATTGACTAGCTTTTGCTCGCGACTTCTACCGCTTGAAAGCCCACAGGAACATTGCAATGACCAAATGCATTCCCGAGGTTTTCACTCCCAGGCGACGATATCTAGAAACTATCTTTAAAGGTCTAAGATTTAGGAATATTACATTTCTGGGCGAAATCCACCCAGACTTTTATGGTTAATTTACGGAATGACTGAACAAGATCGTATAAATAACTACGTGTTCCCCTAGAAATGTTTGTAATATAACTTTTGTGAAACACATTCATATTTATAATTGGTTACGATTCGCGACCTCGCCGCGTGATCAACTCATGATTACGGGCTCCGTTTGGGACCGAAACTAGTCGGACAATCCCGAAAAATGCACTTGTGTAAAACGTAACCAATCTTAAGCGTGAATTACACAGAAACGGCATAAGGCGCGTCGCTTTCATACATTGTATGCGAAAAAAAATTGAAGCGGCACGAAAAATGTATGAAAGTGACGCGCCTGCGCCGTGCCTGCGTCTTATGCCGTTTCTGTGTAATTCAGACCATAAATACCCCTCGAAATCCTTTTCATTTTGATCTTTATTATAATATTTATATGGAAGCAAAATGAATGAATGAGGAGCTCGTGGCTAAATAATTACAGCCGCATAGACCGATCTTCCGGGTTAAGCCACGCTTGCCGAGGTTGGTCTGTGGATGGGTGACCATTTACCATAGCGAGTTTCCTCCGTGCCTCGGAAAGCACGTAAAGCCGTTGGTCCCGGCTGTCATTTGTAGATCTTTGACAGTCGTTACTGTTGGTCAGAAGCCAGAAAGTCTGACAACCAGTCTTACCAAGAGTATCGTATTACCCAGTTACTGGGTTGTGGAGGTCTGATAGGCAGTCGTTCCATGTAAAATACTGATATTCAGCTGCATCCGGTTCGACTGGAAGCCGACCCCAACATAGTTGGGAAAAGGCTAGGCAGATGATATGGAAGCAAAATGAATGCCATCGCAGCTTCTTTTCAGAATACCGCTCTAATTCTACATTCCTTTGCTTAATTTTACGAATATTATGTTTGCTTGTGCGTTATCTCTATACAGATAATATTATTCACAATGTTTCTGGCCTCATTAGGTAGTCCTTTTGTAGTACTCATAAATTCAACGAGGTTAAAGCCGCAGGCAACTCACGAGATAGAATGTTGAACAAACTTTTACCACAAAATCGTATTAAACTGTTATTTACACTAAAAAGGGCTTAAACACCTTTTTGAGGTTAGAAACGGTTTTAACAAGTGTCTAAACTATTATCTACTACTAGCTTTTGGCCACGGCTTCGCTCGCGTTAATTTATAATAATAAAAAAACTCTTAACAGACTACTAAAGTTTCTTTAATAATATGATTCAATCATCACACACGTGGCGCCATCTATTATCGTTATTGTTGTTTTCCTCGGGAACAGTACTTTTTTTCGGGATGAAAGGTACCCTATATCCGTTTCTGTACAACTGTCGCGTATATGAAAAATTTCAGCATGATCGGTTCATTGGTTTAGGCATGAAAAGGTAGCAAACAAACAAACTTACTTTCGCATTTATAATATTACTTAGGAGTTAGGATATCAATTCCGAACATGATACTTAACAAAAAGAAACGGGGCTATTTTAAAATCTGGCTTTTATTTAGACTACCTTTTGTGATAAGAGCTTTTATGCTAATATAATAAATGCGAAAGTAACTCTGTCTGTCTACTGTTACGCTTTCACGCCTAGACCGCTAAACCGATTTTGATGAAACTTGGTACAGATATAGTCTGGAACCTGGGGCCTAATTCTCCTAAAATAAATCTTGATAAATCACAACCGAACCAAGGCCGAACCGTTCATTCAGACAGTTCTCAATTTCAAAAGCTATCAAATTGTTTGACACAAAAAACAAAATCGATCATTTTGAAAGTTTTCGAAAACAAAAACTGACTGACGGTTGTGGTTCGATTGCGATTGGCAACAATTTATTTTAGGAGAATTAGGCCCCTGGAGGAGGATATAGGCTACTTTTATCCCGAAAAATGAAAAATACGGAATATGTGATAAAAGACGATGCATGCGGGTGAGGCCGCGAGTTACCTCTAGTATTTTATATACAAGTCAGAGTTATTACCAAATAATTGCTTGTTTTGCTGAATTCGCCGTTTATTGACAAATTAAAAAAGTAAAAACCGACTTCAAAAAAAACTAAACGGAGTAACATAATTATCATTTAATAAAACTATCAGTTTCAGAAGTCGGCGCATTCAATTTGTTTCAGCGTAGAACACCGACTTCTGAAACTGGTAGTTTTATTAAATGATAATTATGTTACTCCGTTTAGTTTTTTTTGAAGTCGGTTTTTACTTTTTTAAAGTTTTTTTTATTTTATAATTTTTAGTGCCACAAACTACAATTACAATAGTGTACAAATTCTCGGTCCAGTACTACAACTAGAACGTCGTCTATATACGATTTGTGTATTTTTTTGTTTTTGTTGATTTTTTCAAAAAGTGCTGAATCAATTTCAATAAAATTTATATGGGACCACCTCTGAAGTATGACCTACCAAACAAAAAAATAATCATCAAAATCCAGTCATAATTGGCGGAGATACCGCGTAACAAACACCCAAAAAAAAAACATTCAGACGAATTGAGAACCTCCTCCTTTTTGAAGTCGGTTAAAAATGAGGTCCACGTACTAAGAGAAATCCGATAACCTCATATTTATAAGTACTTAATTCGTTGTGAACATTTTTAAAGTCTATTAAGTCTTAGTTCCTACTATGAGTATAAAAGCTTTTCGTTCATAACTTCTTCTTGTTGTTCTTTTAATACTATTAGAACTTATTACTTAACGTTTATAAAAGATTTTGTCTTAAAGTTTAGTTAAGAATATTTGTGCAAATACCTAATTCTCTTCTTATTCAGTTCAATTTAGTTTGTTTACTAACTAAATTATTAATTATGAAACAAACAGAAGTAAAATGATTTATTTCGTTGAAGTTTTGACTATACATGTTTAGTTTTAGTATACACTAAACTGAAACTAGTTTGTTCAGAATCACCAGGAGAATCGATTGACATAGTTTTTACCTACACCACATTATATTTTTCCTTTTTTTCATAAATTTCAATTCTCTTTCAATAGGTTTCTACGCATAACAGTGGACGGGAATAGACACCTTCAGACTTGAGACGGTCCGCTCGGTCAGTTTCCGTGTATTAGACAACCCCTGCATAGCACATCTCAGGCATTTCACACTTTACTAGGGAACTTAACGCGACATAAACTAAGGTGTAACTTGGTGATTTATTAAAAAAAACACACATTCAGGCAGTTCTGATGAAAATCTTGTTGGGGTGTCTCGGTTTTTGTATATACTAAAAATAACGTTGTATTTGTCTTCGTACTTAAAATCGTAGATAGGCAAAGGTTTGGTACCGACGTAAAACTAAATACTTCGTTAAAGAAAAGAAACTGCCTCGTTGGTATAGTAGCCGCAAGCGCGACTTCTGAGCGTGAGGTCCTGGGTCCGATCCCCAGGTTGGGCAATGTCACTAGGTTTTTCCGTGTGGAATTTGATGGCAATAGTGCCCGGTTGATGACAATAGGCTCGCCCCCTAATACATGCGAGTTAAACAGAACGGCGAAATGAGGATGTACTAAACAGACATATAAGCTAAAGCAGTACCTCAACTTACTATAATATCATGAATTGAAACACTGACACAGACACGCTCTGTATACTGAGTAGTTTTTTGTTTTTGTATGGAACTGTATCCCGAAAATACCTTATTTGTCTTGTTGCAGTGCGTGTGTGTGTGTGTGTGTTAAATCGGACGATTGTAGGTAGTTGAAGTACTGCTTTAGCTTATATGTCTACTGTGCCTCTGCACCACCCTTCGGCCAATACATCATTCATCATTCAGCCGAAAGACGTCCACTGCTGGACATAGGCCTCCCCCAAGCCATGTTTGGAGGGGGTTTGCCATAATCGCCACGCTTGGCAGGCGAGTTGGCGATCGCAGTATGGTTGTTAAAGTACTCAGAGAACGCTGCTGTCCATCCTCTAGTGAATCCCTTAGTCGCCTTTTACTACACCCATAGGAAGAGATGGGGTAGTGCTATTCTTTACATCCGGCATCACACGGAACAATCGGGCAATACAGGCAGGATGTTATGTTATGTTACACTATTTTTTCACATAAAAGTAAAATTTCAGAGTAATTCCTTGTAAAAAAAAACCGTCCAAGTGCGTGTCGGGCCACGCGCAGTAATAGGGTTCCGTAGTTGCACAATAATGCGGACTAAGAAGAGGGCTTAGTAATTTTTCAATGGAATTTGTACGAAATTTTAACTTTTCCAGTTGGTCGACTATTACTCGTAAACTTGTAAAGCCTACTTAGCTGTAATCGTTTTCCTTTTAACTTCGTTATATATACTCTACCGTGAACTTTTTCACATATCCAAAACTAACCGTTTAGCTGGCAGGGGGGGACACTTGACTCTAACAAAAATTTGCGCTTTAAAGCTTAATATTTCAGAAACGGATCCCTTGATCGAAAAAGTGTACTCACAAACCCATAATATTTTTGAAAGACCTATCCAACAACACCCCACAGGAAAGGAAAAGACGAGAAAAAAGAACCCCACCTTACGTGTACCTAGCTACACCTAAAAAAAATGTTTTTCGTGATTTGATTTCACCACTTTGTCGGCGTGATTAATATTTATATCCATGCCAAATGCTTTCTTGTACTAAGAGTCTGAGCTAAGCTGCGAACGGGCGGACAGACGGACGGACATGGCGAAACTATAAGGGTTCCTTGTTGACTACATAACCCTAAAAAGAAGCATCAACATTTCTTCACGTAACTTTATGTATAAATTGAAGAGAAAAGCAATAAAAAATACTTTTATCTCTAAAAATGATATTGATCCAGTATACGTCATTCATCTTTCCATTTACGAAGCTCCCATAAAACTGGGAAGTGAGTACCTACTAACGCCATATATTTTGGACCGGTTTCTCGACAAATAAAGTTTTCTGTGTCAAGAAATATCTCGCCACCCTACGAGATATTATATGTATTATGATATGTTATTATAGCAGGAGTGTTGCTCAATTCGAAGTTTTCCGTGTTTGTTGTGAACGGAAAAAATAGCGATCAATAGGATAATTTGTGTCTGAATATGATCGCTGTTATCTGATGTTTTGTCCTAAATACAGTGTGCCTAATCACACAGTACATACAGTACGCCTAACAGTGAGAAAACTAAAATCGTTTTATAGGCTGGGATACCCAGACGTATTGCAATATCTAAAATAAATGCGGGGCTCCGACTACGCCTTTTAGGCTTGGCTGGAGACCCTTCAGGTCTCGCCAATAACTGCCCGGTTACGTAGGAAGGGTCCCCTAGGTGGTCCTAGGGGACCCTTCCTACGTAACCGGGCAGTCATTGGCGAGTTATTGGGAAAGTTGCCTAAAAGGCGTATTTTTTTCTATTGGACTGCTGTAGGTGATCCTACAGCAGTCCAATAGAAAAAAATACGCCTTTTAGGCAACTTTTGAGGTTAAGTTACAAAAAATCATTTCTCTCGGAAACGGTAAGTTAGGTACTTAGATCGGTATTTTTCATTTTGGTCAATTAACGGTGAGGTAAACCAATTTGAGGAACTATATACATATTAATTTCAAGTGTCAGCTTTATGAACTTCAGTAACATATCCATTTGACATTTTTCAGCTTTCGGTATTTTGAATATAAGTAAAACAATCATTAGGTATTTAGATTTTAGGGATTTTGAACATAGGTTATTTTACGTTAGCAGTTAATTTTAATTTTAGATATTGCAATACGTACCTACCGAGAGGCGTAAAATTTAGTTTGAAAAAATAACAAAATGAATGTTTTAATGAGTTTAATTAAATCCCTCGATTTAATTACTGGATGCAATGTCTGGACTTTAAAAGAGACCGTGACCTCTTAGTTTGTTTCGGCTTTTCTTCTCAGCGTCTGTAGACAAATGGCAATCGATAATCGCTAGAGAATAAAAACGACAATGAGATGTATGGATTAAGCTTTCGACCGGTCAAGCGATCTTTTGTGTTATTTCCATACATTTAAGTGGCGTATCTATTCTCTGGCGATCATCGACTGCCATTTGTCTACAGGTGCTGAACTAGTCAATAGGAAATGCCGGCGCCATCATGTCTTGAAAAAAACATAAAATTGACTTGTAAAAGTGTCTGTAACAGATTTATTAGGTAACAGAAATAAAAATAATTCATCATTTTTTTTTTACTTTCCTTTTGACTGTCCCACTGCTGAGCAAAGGCCTCCCCTTTTGTCTTCCAAACATCTCTATTTTGTGCCGTTTCTGACCATGCTGGCCCCGATAGCCAGGCTAAAGTGGGAGTGGGCCGGTCATGTTGCTAGAATGCACCCGGACAGGTGGGCAAAGACCGTTACTTACTGGATTTATCATTTAGTTTACAATAAAAAGTAATAGAATAATATTACGTAGTTACGTGTGAAATGGATAAGCATAAATAAATAAATAAAATAAATATTAGCCCGTAACTGTCTCACTGCAGGGCAAAGGCTCTTCTCATACAGAGAAGGAATGAGCATTGATCACCACGCTTGCTCACTGCAGGTTGGCGATTTGCGATCATTAAATCCAGAACTGCCTCGTCGATCTCGTGAGGTCCTGGGTTCGATCCCCAGGCCGGGCAAAGTGTTATTAGGTTTTTCCATGTAGAATTTCTCAGTAGCAGCCCGAAGTCTGGATTTGTGCCCGGTTGATGGCAATAGGCTCGCCCCCTATTACATGGGACTTAAAACATAACGGCGAAATGAGGGAGTATAATGTACACCTCTGCGAACCCTTCGGGGAATGCAGGCGTAATGTTATGTTATGTAAATCCAGGTTTCCTCACGATGTTTTCGTTCACCGTATGTCAGTGGCGTCTTAGGCCGGCCTCATACAGTCTGAATATCTCTCTGAATTCATAATCTTAGTTGGAGTTCATTGCTTGCTTAGTTCACTTTCAACCTGTGGGCACAGCCGCAGCTAGTCGACTTCTACAAATTTTACGAACTAAGCAAGCAATGGACTGCTATGAAGAATCTGACATGTTCAGAATGTGTGAGTCCAGCCTTAGATTAACTAAAGCATTATGACAATAATAATGTAACACGCTCTGCGAATAAAACAAGTTTCGTTAAACCGATCTTACTATCACCAAATGATAACATTTTCAAAGCTGCCTTAATCCTTTATTCTGCACCAACAATGGTACAAACAAAGTTCTACTTTATGGTGCAGATTACATCCCGTTAAGCTACAAACTTGTGCCCGGCTGTTATCTTCTAATAAATCCTATAAGTCACGTTCATTGCCCGGGCACACTTGAACTTAAGCCATCTATCAAAATAATATAGCGAGGAAAATTGATAAATTGGTTAATAATTTAGAACGGACCCCATTGCAAACGACATTTTTTGCGGCTTGCCTGTGAAAAAAAGCGTGTGATTTGACAGAAATCCAATATCAATCTTCCGATAGTGCCCAGAGGAACGCCCTATATCTAATTGAGGTTTTTAAGTAATTATAATAGGGTATTTGACTGAAAAAATCTAATAGTCCGTCAGTTAGATTATCAAAAAATATTTGACCCGTATTTTTTCTTTTGTTACGTAAACCAAACTTGGCGAAGATAAAACACTTTTAAAATTGGCAAAACGTCACAAGCAAGACGACACGTTTGGTGCAGTGGCTAAGCGATTGGCTTCTGCGCTACGGGTCGTGGGTTCGATTCCCACACGGAACAAAAATTTGTATGGCCTACAGATGGTTGTTTCGGGTCTGGGCGTTTGTTTGTGAGATTTGTGTCTGTAAACGCACCCACGATACAAGAGAAATCTTAGTGGGGTTAGGGGCAACGTTTTATTTAAAAGAACAAAAGTACAATTTTTACTTGCTTCTGACGTCACAAGCCCCCACTCTGGAGTTTTGATGCGTTTTATCTTTCCAAATATTCATATCATCATCTGCCTAGCCTTTTCCCAACTATGTTGGGGTCGGCTTCCAGTCGAACCGGATGCAGCTGAATATCAGTATTTTACATGGAGCGACTGCCTATCAGACCTCCACAACCCAGTAACTGGGTAATACGATACTCTTGGTAAGACTGGTTGTCAGACTTTCTGGCTTCTGACCAACAGTAACGACTGTCAAAGATCTACAAATGACAGCCGGGACCAACGGCTTTACGTGCTTTCCAAGGCACGGAGGAAACTCGCTATGGTAAATGGTCACCCATCCACAGACCAACCTCGGCAAACGTGGCTTAACCCGGAAGATCGGTCTATGCGGCTGTAATTATTTAGCCACGAGCTCCTCAAATATTCATATATTTAACAAAAGAAAAAATACGTGTCCATTATTTTTCTAAACTCTTAACTGGCGGACTAATTAGATTTGTAATTTATTGATGCTGTCAACATGTCTATTGAGGTTAGTACTAGCTGTTGCCCGCGGTTTTACTCGCATTCTAGGGGAATTATTTCATGTACACGGATAAAAAGTATCATATGTGCTAATCCAAGTCATGGTTTACCTGTGTGCCAAATTTCATCCAAATCTGTTCAGCCGTTAAGGCGCGATTGATTAACAAACATCCAAATTCACAAAATTACAAATATAGAATTTAATCCAAACTTTCACAATTATAATATTCGTACGATAGTAGGATTGTTAGGTATTCTCTTGCTTTCTTTTTATTTTCGATGTGTCTTCAAGCTGATTATAGTTTAGTCGAAGCCCGCAGAGCTTTAGAATACATGAATGTTTTATTAGATGCCAACTACGGCAACCTACTAAGTAGGTGTATACTTTGAACCAGTGCCGCCCATTTTATTAGAGCAATCAGCCAATATTGCCGGCCATTCCGGCAATCCAAACCACCGTTTTGATCAGCGATTGACCCCAAACTATGAATATTACATGAGCGAAATATGTTTCCTTTGCAACACGAATCAAGGCAACCAGCGATGCGAGTTTGTAGCAAACGGGCAACACGGTTTCGGGCACGAGAATTAATGGACATTGTACACGTGTACGTGTTAAAAGAGGTCATTGTTATACGGCTCGTATTTTACACTGTGTAATCAAAACTCGTGTAATCCCGGCTTTGGCCACGGGTACGAATGGCATCATCATACAATGCATTGTAGGAAATACATCGACAATGTTTACCATTTTCCGCACCCACAGGTTTTAGATGGCTGAATATGAAATGAGGACGGATACAATGTACATGTAATGGGCTTTTAAAATTCGAAACATAAGTTTTATGTGAAGTGGATAAAATCTAAATCGGTTTAACGTTAAACTACAATTACTATTGGCTTATACAAGGTTAGTTTTAGTACACTGGACCGCAATGAAAAAGGGTCGGTAAGAAAATCTTCAATATCTTCAAAAGTACCTGTTCTAGCTTTATGAAATAAAGACTAAATTAAAGAGTATTTAATGCCACATAAAATATTATATGAAACCTTTTTATTTATTTTTGATAAATGTATAAAAAACTGAAAATGTAAAATAATGGTCGTTTCTGAATTTAGTACCAAAAAATTCAAATCAATTTTTTCGCGTTTGTTTTAGTTTTGCAATAAAAAAATTATAAATATGGTGTCTCTGCCTTATAAATTTTATTATTCTGAAGTCATCATGTCGTTAATCCCTGAAGAATATACGAGGATCCTGAAAATAATTGAAGATGGACACAGTCAGCTAAATACAGCGAGAACTGTTGGTGTGACTCTTTCTACAGTTCAGAGAGTACTCCAGCGTTTCCATGAAACTGGATCCAATCTTCGAAGACCAGGAACAGGCCGAACAAGGTGCACAACGGCGCGGGAGGATCGCTATATGGTGTCAACAATTTTGAGAAATCGCTTTCTTACGGCTGTTGAAGTAAAGAATCATCATTTACGAGCTGGAGACAACCATCTGAGTGCGGATACAGTAAGGTGGCGTCTGGCTGAAGCAAATTTAAAGCCATTAAGACCTGCAAATGGCCCAAAACCAGAAATACACCACAGAAACATAAGGTTGAGTTATGGTAGAGAACACGAGAATTGGACTCTGAATGACTGGTCAAGAGTTATGTTTTCAGACGAGTCTAAATTCTGTTTATACAAACACGACGGGAAGAAAAAAGTGTACAGAAGACCGGGAGAGCGTTATAATCAAGCCTGTATAGAAGAAAAAGTACCATACGGCGGAGGCTCTGTTCACGTGTGGGCTGGGATTTCTTCCGAAAGCCGCACTGAGCTAGTGGTGATAGAAAATGAAACTTTAACTGCAGAAAGATAATGTCACTGAAATTCTGAATGACTACGTTGGTCCATTTTTAGTGGACATGGGCGAGAATGCCTTTTTTATGCAAGACAATGCCCGCCCGCATACAGCTCAGACAGTGTTTGTCTATTTTCAAGAAGTCGGTATCACACACATGGAGTGGCCAGCACGCAGCCCCGACTTAAACCCCATTGAGCATGCATGGGACAAACTGGGACGACGTGTACGTCAGCGGAATCCGCCGCCAATCACGCTACATGAAATGAAAGAAGCTCTAATAGTGGAATGGCAGAATATTCCGCAGCATCGCCTCAAAAACCTAGTAGAAAGTATGCCAAGTCGCATAACAGCAGTATTGCAAGCTCGCGGAGGCAAAACAATGTACTAAAATTCGTGAAAACGCACATCTGTAACCGATCTACATTTACGAAAATACTGGGAAAATTACGCATTTTCATTTATTTTACATTTATTAAAAATGAAAGGATTGTTTTTTTTTTTTTTTTTTTTCATTTAATTACATTAAAATATTCTTTCATTTAGTCTTTATTTCATAAAGCTAGGTCAGGTAGTTTTGAAGATATTGAAGATTTTCTAACCGACCCTTTTTCTTTGCGGTCCAGTGTATATACTTAACCTGAAACTAGTTTGTTTAGAATCACTAGGAGAATCGATTGACATATTTTTTACACCACATTTTTTTTTCATAAATTTCAATTTTGTTTCAGTAGGTTTCTACCCATAACAATTGACGGGAATAGACACCTTGAGGCTTGAAATGGTCCGCTCGGTCAGTTTCCATGTATTAGACAACCCCTGCATAGCACATCTCAGGAATTGCATACTTTTTTAGCGAACTTAACGCGACATAAACTAAGGTGTAACTTGGAGATTTACTAAAAAAAACACACATTCAGGCAGTTCTGATGAAAATCTTGTTGGGGTGTCTCGGTTTTCGTATAAAGTAAAAATAACGTTGTATAATGAAATCATTATCATCTAGGGCCATGAACAATTTAAATAAAAGAAAAAAATGTGCAAACCTATTTTACTGATTATAGCGCGTTCCTTTTCTTACAAAATAACACTATAATCTTTTTTAAATTTAATCGCTTTTATGCGTACATTACGCATAAAATACAGTTTTTATGGGATTATTCTATCAATATACAAGCTATTTAAAAAATATAAACTGGTATTGAAACTTGTTGCTTACTGCATAAATTGTATTTTTTATTTTTAATATAACCTCACACAATAGGTATATTTTATTGTTGCGTTAAATGTTTTTGTTATTTTTTTTTTCGTACTTATTAAAAAGCATTTGCGTATTTTATTTATTTATTTGGTGACCAAATTCCAATATCAGTTTAAAGTTTTATAAAATTACGAATAATTAAGGAATAATTGTCCAAACAGATTGCTTAGGGCGCAGTGAAATCAAATTACGAACATTATTGCAATTTTATTTTGTAAAAATATTTATGTCATTTGATTCCGTAGACAAGCTAGTTTTGATATTCGCTAACAGTTTTTAAATATCTACCTATCATCATTCAGCCGAAACACGTCCACTGCTGGATATAGGCCTCCCCCAAAAGGCGGGTTTACCGTAATCGCCACGCTTGGCAGGCGGGTTGCCAATCGCAGTATGATTGTTAAAGTACTCAGAGAACGCTGCTGCCCATCCTCTAGAGAAACCCTTAGTCGCCTTTTACGACACCCACGGGAAGAGATGGGGTAGTGAATAGAATAGAAATTTATTTGCGAGAAACACGGTAGGTACATGGGTCTTAAAATAATGCAGATACAGATCAGCATGTTTCGCCGGCACAGCGGCGTGCAAATTAATGTAAAATAATTACAGTTTCGTTAATTACCTTTATACTCGTAATAAAGACTAGGACGTTTTATTTTTTTATTATGTATGACTAAATTAATTAAATTACAATGTTTTAAACATTATTCTAAGACACAACTTTGTAGCTATTATTATTTTTATGATCTAAAAATTCGTGAATTGTGTAAAAACATCTGTCCAAGAGCCAATTACGTAAATGTTTGCTAAATTTTCTAAGAGGAAGTGCTATTCTTTAAGTCCGGCACTACACGAGACTATCACTGGCACTAGATATTTATAAAAATAAAAAAATAATCGCTGTTGACACTTAACATTTCGTTGAAATAAAACATACGTGCACGACCACATTTGATGCCAGATAAGGGCTATTATTATATACGTTTTCTAGAAAAAATAAAATAGCAATACATAACTACCTTTGTAGAGATAAAGAGAATCGGACGTTTTGAGTACCTACGAAAAAGTTACTTGCAATAAAACTTGAATTTCTGAAAAATACCGAAGCTCAAAACTAGAGTTGTGCTAGCATTTGCACTTTTAAAATTGGAACATTTTCAATGCGAAAATCAGTAAGTAATAATATTAATCACTATGCGCAAGCATTAAGTGCTACTGGAAGCAGCTTTTTTCAAGATAAATATAGCCATTGTAGCGAGTTTATCTACCATCCTTACTATCCTAATCCTAACTAATATTATAAATGCGAAAGTAAGTTTGTTTGTTTGTTACCTTTTCACGCCTAAACCACGGAACCGATCATCCTGAAATTTTGCATATATTATACGTTGTCAGATGTACAGAGACGGACATAGGGTACCTTTCATCCCGAAAAAAAGTAGGTACTTTTCCCGAGGAAAGCAACAATAACGTTAATAGATGGCGCCACGTGTCTTTCGAATCATGATTGAATTATATTATTATAGTATGGGGTGATTGTCAAATTCTAAATTAATGCGAACGAAACCGCGGGCAAAAGCTAGTAACATTATAAATGCGAAAGTAACTCTGTCTGTCTGTTACCTCTTCACGACTAAACTACTGACCCGATTTTGATGAAACTTGGTACAGAGATAGTCTGAAGCCCGGAGAGGGAAATGGGTTACTTTCACCCCGAAAAACGCGGAATACGCAATAAACGTTAGACAAGCTTAGCAACAAGCGGGCGAAGCCGCGAATGCCCCCTTTTTTTAAGGAAAAAATTAAACCCTCTTCTTTTTTTTCCTCTTTAATAAAAAAGCTTAATACAGTCTCATATAATATATATTGTGGGAGAAAAGTGAAATAAAATGGGATACCAAATGAAAATCTACACGTTATATTAAACGAGTAAAATACTCACAGTTACCACGCAGAACTAACAAGTCAATGACCGCTTATACCAACATAATCGTTCTAATCTAATGTCTCAAGTAGAGAATATTAAAAAGCTGGCTCAAAATAAAGTTATTCAAATCTTAAGTAGATCATCCTAAAAAGATTCTTAAATAAAGAAAAATATTGATAAAACGATTGCGTTAAGGTACTTAAATTTAATACTTGAGGCCCTTTGAGGCCACTTTACGATAAATGAATATTTAAAAGCTCCCCTACACAGGTGCGTAGTAACGGTCGATAATCGCCATGCGTTATTGCGATATCTGTTTTTAGTACATTTTGTGTTAGGCCGCATGCGATTTTACACAATGCTGCGATAATAACGACGCGATAAAAGTAGGACGTTTTTTTTTTCTTTTGGACTTCTGTGGATGTTCCTTGGGGACCCCTTCTACGTAACCGGGCAGTTATTGACGAGACTTGAAGGGTCTCCAACCAATGTCCAGCGATATCTGTTCTTAGTACATTTTATATTACTACGCGCGCAATCTTACACACACCTGGGTTAATAACGCTGTTAGGACGCAATTTGGCTTCTACGGATAGTACACAACGATATTTGGTATTCTATTGAACACACAGACGCGTTGATAATAATTATCGGAAGATGAAAACGTAGCTATGACAAGGACGCGGGATCCATTATCGCAATAATGCATGCGACGGCATCGACCGTTATAACGCACCTGTGTGGGGGAGCCTTTAGGGAAAGAAAATTAACCAGATAGATCGATTATGTAGAAATAGTTGTTACACTCACTTTTACTTAACTCTAAAATTAACTTTATAGTTCGAAAAATTCAGGTCAATGTATTTCTTTTTCCGATCCAATTCAAAGAAAAGGAAAGAAACCTAAGAGATTCTTTGATATAATTTTATCCACTTATTTAACAATTAAGTAGACATTGCCAAGAAAGAAGTAAAATATCTATTTTTTGCTGCAGAAATATTCTGAAATACGGTTATAATTTAAAATTTGAATCGCACTTTATGATGTAAATTGCGTTCTCTCTCGCTTCGTCTTCCTGGTTATTTTTTTCTTCAAAGATTTCAATATAATTTTGTAAGTATATTTTAATCTGCGACATTACATGGTTCACATTATAGGTACATATACGCACACCTATCTATCTTCTTACAATTAATTATATGTCCTATTCGTGTGTGGCTTACAGAGTTATTATTAACACTTTCAGAGAATACTTCCAAACAGGATCACGGAAACTTATTCGTACGATATCACCACCAAAGTTGTATAATACTGTCCGTAACGGGTCGTTTAAATCGACGGCCAAGTGCCCCCTGCAATCCCAACTGTGAAGTTACTTCGAAAGTGCAAAATTGTGTTTCAAACTAGCAGTTCCTGTAACTTTCATTACGGAAGGTAAGAAAGCTTTGGAGCAACTGCATTCTAGTTCAGCTATTAGTACAACGAAGTTTTATAATTAAGATAAAATAAAACTAAGTGAAGACCCTTGCCTTTTACGATAATTTGGTGGTAAGCCCAGTGGTACGCCTAGAAAAATCGATATATCTAGAATTTTTAGCACACTAAGATGAGGTTTGATTTTAAAAACTGTGTAAACTTTCAAAATAGCAGCATTATGCTGGGAAGGCAAGATGTTAGAAATGCCGCATTCGTTATTTTAAATTGGGTTTGTAGATTGCAAAAATGAATAAATATATAAAAAGGTTAGTAAAATTCTGCAGACTTTAAAGAGAAAAAATGTAAAAAGTACAGACGCGCCCTTTATAATTAAATCATGATTCCTAATTCAATTTCTTGAATAAACGTGCAGAGATTCGAGCAAATGAGACATTTATGCCACGCGCCGCTTCAGCGTAGCAGCGCATTCTAACGAGCCTACGCTTAGGTAGTATGATTATTTATTCTGTGGCTTAGGCCAATCCAATCTTGAATTATGAATCCAAGAATTCCATTTTCACAAAAAGTTAAACACCAAATTTTCATGAAATTCAGTCTATAAACCTGTGAATAAAGGTAGTTTTGATCCCAATAAATCAAGTAATCTCTCAGGGATATACAAAAAATTGATTTCACTCAGGCAAGGCGGAAGGCAAAAGCTAATATATATGGGTAAAACCGTCCAAATCCACGCCAGCAGCGTGGCCATGCATTATCGTTGTATCTCCACTGGAGTGAGCTGTTTGTATTTATCTCAATGTTACCCGCGTTTCTGTGACGGCGCCGGGCGGCGCGGGCGGTAAAGTATGCCTACCTTTGTGCGGTTGGTTGTACCGCGGGTTTTGTATATATAAGCACTATGTGATAACATAATTTAATTAGGCAATCCTAACTAATATTATGAATTCCAAATGAGTTTCTTTGTTCTTCATTCACCGGTTGACTTTTAAACCGATCGCTTTTGCTAGACAAGCTGTGAATAAAGACACTTGATCCCGAAAAATCAAGTAATCTCCAAGGGATATAAAAAAATCTTATTTCACGCGGGCGAACCCGCAAAAGCATGGTAAAATTGCCTAAATTCGCGCCAACAGCATAGCAATGCGCCGTCGCGGTATTTCCGCTGGGAACGAAATGTTCGTATTGAATGTCACGCGCGTTTCTGAGACGCGGGCGGTAAAATGTGCTTACGCTAGTGCACTTAGCGGTACTGCGGGTTTGTTAAATATACCATATGATAACTATCGAAAAGCGTTTCCATTAACCAGTAATACTATAGCGACAGTACATGTTTAAAAAAATAACCCAATAAAAACAAAAAAATCACAAAAAATAAAAAAAATACTACGTAAAAGCAACGCGGCGATTCGCACACTCCACCGCATCACGCAGCGTAGCGCGGGAGTGCGTGTTCTTATGTTGTTTGCAAGTACATACTGAACATACTGCGCGTGAATGCGTTTTCAGTGTGTTACACTATGCATGTTTTCTATACAAATACAGATACTTGCAAACAACATAAGAACACGCACTCCCGCGCTACGCTGCGTGATGCGGTGCTGTGTGTGACTCGCCTTACTGTACATGAGCATTTGTCTATCAATTTGGAAAACACGGCAACATCGCATTTAACCTATCTTCGCTACTATTTTGATCTTGAACTGGCCGTACCGAATTGTTTTACTTTTTTTTCTGATAATTTGTTGCTTATTTTAATGTATTAATGATGTACCTAGATTAACGGATTTCAGGGAACGCCCTCTGTTATTTAACATACTGTATATGAAGAAATATGAAATAATCATTATGCGATACTATTTAATATGGCTATGCTTAATCAACTCGTTTCTTCACAGGCTAATTGTTCAATAGATCCCAACGAAATTTTGCCACCCAACCGGTGAATAAAAGATAAAATAGTTTTGAACCAGACAAATAGCCTATTTTTCCAACGGCTTACAAATAAAGTTTAAACCGTCGTATATTCACGCCGGCCGCGTGGCCATGCACTATCAAGGGATCACCCGCGTTTCTGTGACGCGCGGTGGTAAAACGTGCTTACACTTGTGTGCTTCGCTGTACCGTGAGTTTTGTTTTTGTTAGAATTTTATCATTTGGCGCGATATTTTTATATCTCGACTATAACAAGTATGAAACAAAGGCTGTAAAAAAATATAATACCATAACATAAATTTTCTAAGATAAAGTCGTCGTCATGAATAATATACCTACCTCAGACAAAAACTCATTTAATAAAAGCTTTATCAAAACAAAAACCTGGTACTAATTACAACGTTTTACGAGCTTTATGCCAAGGCACGTTGAACAAAAACAATTACAACATATAATACGCGTTATAATCGTCCCCGAATCCCAACAAAGCAAAAACTGCCCCAGAATATGCGATGCTACGCGTCCTAGATATTTAATAAAGCTGTTATGAAACTCATTTTGACGTACAAGAATTTGTATGTTCATTCCTTGTTTGTTCCTCTGTGTATATCAAGTTTAAAGCGACAAGGAGATTGTAAACGTTGTGTAAATACATCAAACCACATTCTAGATAATTCACGTGCCGGGTCTGTGTCGTAAATTACATAGAAAAGTACAAGTATTGATTTTACAAGAAAATAAAAAGCGTATCACGTAGTTCGAACGAACAAAGGGCTGGTTCGGAACCTCCGTGAAAAATAACTTAAAATGTCTCTACAATGGTCGCAGATAGCGGGAACGAGCTTGGAGTCTTGCCAAATACAGAACTGTCCTGTTGATGCTGCCGCCGTATCTTAATTAAGTAGGTACATACGTGTGTGGCCTACACTATGTATGTAGCATGTTACGGAACGTACCGGCTGCAAGGAAAGTTTTTGTACAAGGTTAGTCGGAAAGGGGGTACTAATCCGAAGCCCACTTATAGTATCGCTGATGACTGTTTGAGAGCAAGTGTTACAATTTCAAAATTCAATATATTTTTTTCCAAATAAAATGATTTGATTTTAGTTTTTTTCAAAAATTCTTCATCCCTGCTTTAGTTACAAATTCAGAAAATGGTGCTTCTAATTCATGACCCCAAATATGACCTAAAATGTAAACACAGCTGATCATAACTGGGGATAGATAGATTTTAGTTTTTTATTGAGATTTTTCACAACTTTTTCTCTTAAACTATTGAGTTTTGGGAAAAGTTGTAGAACAAAAGTTATTCATTATTATATGTACTTTAACACCCTTTCGGATTAGTAGCCCCTTTCTGACTAACCTTGTAAAAAAGTGATTCAAATAGAAGAGAATATTGTTACGGATACTCTCTCGATATGGAGATGAAGTTTGAATTGTGTAAACTACGTTTTGACGTGGCTCGCAGATGCTACGGCGTACTGATAGATTTTTTCCGTTCTGAAAGCAAAAGATTTCAGTACTTTTCTTCATAAATCTATGACTTGTGGTAAATCTTATCCCTACTGGGTGATATTGGGAACGACGAATAATAATAAAATGGTTGGTTATTACGGATATATACAGGTTGAAATTGTAAACACTCGACAAACCGAAATGGGAGATTGCTCATCACTATGAACAACTATTGCTATGGGACCAAACCGGAAATCACTAAAAAAAAACAGTTGTTTCCTACATTTTATGTTCGCATAACTCGTCAAAATGTAGGGAACATCTGGTTTTTTTTTCGCGATTCCTTATTTGGTCCCATAGTAAAAGTTGTTCATAGTGATGAGTACAATCTCCCATTTCTGTTTGTCGAGTGTTTACAATTTCAACCTGTATTTCCAGCACATGGTACATTTTATCAACTATACTCTGTTCAACGAAAGATGAATCCTGGACATAACGGTAATTTTATAAATTGTAGCTGTAAGGAGGCTGCTATCGAAAAAACGTAAATGACATCATCAAAAACCGTCAAATATCTTATTACACGTGTTTTTTTTTTTTTTAATATTTGATATTCTTTGTATCATACAACAACAACATTTTGTAGACAAACATCAAGACTCACCTTACGTTTTAAATGGTATAGTGACGAATGAAACGTCGACGACGTCTGTGGTCTAGTGGTTCGAGTGTCGGACTGCTGATCACGAGGTCGTGGGTTCGATTCCCACAGGACACAAATATTTATGTGATGAATATAAGTGTTTGTGTTCGTCTGGGTGTTTCTTATGTATTATAAGTATGTATTTACAAAAAAAAAAAGTATATAAGTATTATATCCATTGTCTAGTACCCATAGTACAAGCTCTGCTTAGTTTGGGACTAGATGGTGCTGTGTAGAAAAATGTCCCAAAAATATTATTATTATATTATTATTTGTATCTCTTTGGACATCACGGCTCATCTTCCGTGCGGAAGATGTCCGGTCCTTTGGAAGGCATACACGGGGACACAGGTCCAACGCGCAGAGGCCCCTTTGAGAGCTTTAATCTAAAATGGGGTGGGGCACCAACTCGGGATTATCCACGGCTGCACTATTGGAGTACAGTCATGGACCGTCCCAGGTGGATGCAAGACTATTGTAAAATGTGGTGAAAAATATCTGGTCTATGGGAAGGGGTGTTAGGTGGACTGATAACTTCTATTGCCGGAAGAAAACGGCGTCTGCCTTTCAACATTTAAAATTGAAGTGTTGGCAGACGGTGACTCGCCAGCTCACTAGCTGGGCCCCCTGAAAAGCCGCCAGTACATAGGCGAAGGGGGCAACAGACGTGTGAGCGGCTAGAGGTGTAGAGAGGTGTGGCCCCGGTTTCGCCGTCGCGGGTCTAAGAGACCCGGAGTGGGTTTCCCCGCTATTACGCCTTTAGACACTTCCACCCCCGAGCATATAGCTCTGGCGGCCCCCCTCTGGACGGCCGATAAAGGCAAGACAGAGTTGAGAATCCTGCGGGCACTCTTGGGGTTCCACTCCAGCCAGCCAATAAAGGCAAACTGGAGACGAGGCCCTGACCGACTCTCTGAGGCAATAAGGTACGCAGTGTCGCCACTCACCAACAGCTCGCCACAAGCTGCCCTGCGGTTTGTAAGCTTTTCAGTAGACCTCATGATACATTTTTTATTATATGATGGGGTTGTAGAAAGCTAGTCTAATATTCCCTCCGGTTTTACGTTAATCTCATGATGAGGTAACGCCTTTCCCAGAGGGGTATATATTATTATTATTATTATTTATTTTATTGAGAAGAAAATATATACTCATACATGATCATGTGTTGACGAACGACATTTAATTTTCTTCTTGAAAAATAGGTCAGCAATCTAGTTCATGTTTATTTGTTCACATATTTGAAATGAAAATCGAATCCGTTCGATTTTGACCCTCGTCTAAAAGTTACGCTTGTTTTCTTGTAACTTTGGAATTATTAAATGCTTGTCAATTTTAGAACTGATCAACTACCGTGCCCATTCTGTACTCGTGCGGTGTAAAAACTTTTCTCATTTCCGTAGCAAGAACAAGAAAACAGCCTTTTTGCGTGTTTCTTATAACAATTTGAATATCGTATAGCTTAGGTCTTGTGATTGATGACATAATGTAACGCGGTTAAACAAATTAGGAAAGTTCAAGAACAGTCATTGTTCAACTTTAGCCATTAAATCTTTATATTTTTTTAGCGTTCTTCAAAGGCCTGAAAAAGGCCAAATTAATCCTCCATTGAATAACGTTATTCGTCGGGTACAAAAAGGTACAGTCGCCAACAAAGCGCTGTAACCGATATGTGTCGATATTATTAAATTTGTGCGCACTTGTACGTATGATTTGAACGGATGTTCCACAAAGATACGGCCTTGATGTAACACGATCCCCTATGTGTCAGGGCAACAACTTTTTTCCTCTGTTATCTTCAGTGTTTTATTTCAAGCGAAATGATTTGATTTATACAAAACTTTGTTCAAGTTACGACTTTATTGCCCTCAAGAGAGTCGAGGGGACAAAACTGTCGAATTGTAACTCAGGTACCGTTGAATAGCGTTTTACTGACTCGATTTTAGCGATTCAAGGTCAGTAAATAAAGATTGGTGGTGTTTATAACGGTATTTGGCTACGTAAAAGTCAGTGTAAACGTTTCTTTATTTTTTTCAAATCAATAGTGAATGTAATGTATAGTCGGATATTAAATACTTGGAGAAAAAAAAACACTAGAATCCATGAATCTTGTGATTTGAAAGTTCTTTAGTATTCTATTAAAAGAAGGTTTTACTACGATAACCTAAATAATTCAGACCGGTTTTCAGTAAAACATAAATAAGAAAGCCATTTTCATAAAAAGGAAGAAATAAATTAAAAGAAAACTTAAATGGCATTTCATAATTATTTTGACCGCAAATGGCCAGTTGTCAGTGCGCGCCGTGTTTTATATGTTTAACAGAAGAGGTTTCACTTAACATTATAAAAAGAGATGAAAATATTTAAGTACAAAAAACGCAAGCCGGAAGGAAAAACAACAGGAAAACAGTATTTTTCACGTAATATTTTACATGCAAACTGGTCTGTTTTATCTCCTGGTTTTGTTTAGTAAAACGGAAAATACTAGGAGACCCTTTTCGTTTTGGTTAACTCAAAAGCAATTTAATAAAAGGACTTATTGACATTTTCTTTGATGACATTAACAAACCTGTAGGTTAACATTTTATTTCACGTAAAAACTGTAGAAACAATTTAAATATGGAGTTAAAACAGAATAATAAACTGTAGCTCGACAGAAAACAGTACATAAAAATGGGGGCGCCACTAGTCATACATTACAAAAAAAAATAAAGTTATAACAGCTTCAATAATGCAGGCCGGTTTTCATTAAAATATAAATAAGAAAAGCCATTTTCATTACAAAGAAGAAATTAATTAAAAAGAAAACATAAATGGCATTTCATAGTTATTTTGACCGCAAATGGCCAGTTGTCAGTACATACCGTATTTTTATAAGTTTAATAAAAAAGGTTTCACTTAACAAAGAGGTGGTCGCAAGCAGTACGGAAAGAAAACAGGAAAACAGTATTTTTCTAAGTATTTTTCACATAATATTTAACATCACGAAGCATTTGCTTCGTGTTTTACAGCAAACTTGTCTGTTTATATCTCTTGATTTTGTTTAGTAAAACGGAAAATACAAGGAAACCTTTTCTTTTGGTTAACTAAAAGCATTTAAAAAAAGAACTTATCAAAATTTTACTTTGATGACATTAGAAAACCCGCCAAGTGCGAGTCGGACTCGCGCACGAAGGGTTCCGTACCATTATCTATAAAAACGGCAAAAAAATCACATTTGTTGTATGCGAGCCCCCTTAAACATTTATTTTATTCTGTTTTTTACTATTTTTTGTTATAGCGGCAACATAAATATATTATCTGTGAAAATTTCAACTGTCTAACTATCACGGTTCATGAGATACAGCTTGGTGACAGACGGACAGCGGAGTCTTAATAGGGTCCCGTTTTAAAAAACTGTTGGGTAATATTTTTATTTCACGTAAAAATTGCAGAATGAATTTTAATATGGTGTCCCAACAGAGTAATAAACTACAGCTCTACACAAAAGAATACAAAAAATGTGGGCGCCACTAGTCATAAATATCATAAAAATTAAACTTTAAAAATTATCTCTGGTTAAAATTTGGATAGTCATATACGTTGAGCCATATGCCTTGTTCATAAAATTGAAAGTAAAATAACATATACTAAAGCAAAACATCACTAGAAACTTACTACGAAGAAAACTGTAACATTTAATTCGAAAATCTAATATGTTCTTAGTGCCTAGATTCTCAGACTGCACAAACAGATTATACGTTCAAATAACGGAAGGCACTCAGGGGCATAACTACTTATACTAACAGAAGCTCTCTTCTCTAGTCTAAACAGAGTGCTCTATATTGGTATAATTGAAGATACTACGGGTAGAACTAACTTAACGAAAATTAATTTCCAGAAGAATGAACAGAATACAAGATAATATCAATCATCAACAGGTAATCGCAGCGTTTTGTTGAACATGTACCTGTTCCAAAAAGATAAGTCGAAGAGTCGAAGTCGAAAAAAATTTAAAAAGTGATATCTCCAAAGATATCACTTTTTAAATTTTTTTAGGGTTTCGTACCCAAACGGTAAAACGGTGTGCATTTGGATTGCGGGACCCTATTACTAAGACTCCGCTGTTCGTCCGTCCGTCTGTCACCAGGCTGTATCTCATGAACCGTGATAGTTAGACAGTTGAAATTTTCACAGATGATGTATTTCTGTTGCCGCTATAACAACAAATACTAAAAAATAGAATAAAATTAATATTTTATGGGGGCTCCCATACAAGAAACGTGATTTTTGACCGTTTAGATAATGGTACGGAACCCTTCGTCGCGAGTCCGACTCGCACGTGGCTGGTTTTTTGTCCTTTCTTTTCACTCTGTTCACCCAAAGATGAGTCCTTACAGCTCGGTCATTTCGTAAATTATAGCCGTAAGGAAACTACCATCGAAAAAACGTAAACGACGTCATCAGCCAGTCAAATAGCTGTATTATCGATGTTTTTTTTTTTAAATTAGATATTCTTTGTATGGTAAAGTTTTGTAAAGAAACGTCAGGAATCAATTTACGGTGAAAAGGGTTTGGGTGCACTTTTCGTGACTATGGAAGCCTTATAGGTATCTCCTATTTTGTCGATATCTGGGAACCGTTATACAATTCCACCGGCATGGACACCCGCAGCAGAGGAATTAATGTCGCTCCTAAAGAATTAACATTTTTTTTCAAATATCGTCTTGCTACAGCACTAATACAAAGGTAACTTCTTCCTTTCCTTAAACTTGGCTTTGAAATTAGTCGATAAACGGCGAAGAGGTCGCAAGTTATTTCTTAGACCTAAGACTCATTGCTCTAAAACCGATTTAGACACTCAATAAAATAAAAAGAATTACTTCTCCATGTTAATAAGATACTTTTAATTACACACTAAATTTTAACCGCAGTTGTAAAATCTAGAATATAATGGAGTCATTGTCGTTCTGAAACTTCTGGATTAGGGATTATTGCGAATAGGATGGTTGGACGACTTTTGACCGGTCTAATGTAGTTTTTATGATAATATTTAAGAATAAGTTCTAAAGTGCTATTCGGGCTTATCATCGTGTTCAATTTAAAAGAGGCAACTAATTCTAACGATTATTCGGGAACTACCTATATAATATGCCAAGATGAGGTTTTTTAGACTTGGAAGTTGAAGAACATTAATTCATACTAATATTATAAATGCGAAAGTAACTCTGTCGGTCTGTCTGTTACACTTTCACGCCTAAATCGCTGAACCGATTTTGATGAAATTTGTTACAGAGATAGTCTGGAACCTGGAGAAGGACATAGGCTACTTTTATCCCAAAAATACGGAATATGTGATAAACGACATCCACGCGGGCGATGCCGCAGCGACCTCTAGTTACATATTATATAAAACGTGTTACATAATTCCCGAAAATGTTAATCAAGTAGTCTTTTATGGTTGTTGTCATTTACCTCTCAGAGGAAATTACGTAAGAATGTAAATAACTTTCTGGGGAATCTACTCTTTATTTTTATGTTTTCAGAGTTGCTATTCAGTGATGATTTTATTTTATGATTTGTCCAATTTTTTTTTGGGTCGTACTTTTATTTTAAAATATTGCCAATAGACTCTTTACAAGGGACCTTTTAATCCCCTTTCGGCTTTAGTGGTATTTTTGTAACACGTTGTATATGTACTTTTATTCTATGTGTGGAAATATCGGTGTTCAAAGGTTAAATAACGTAACGTCCCACCCTAAAACAATGGAACTGTTTAAAAAATAGTGGGTTTTTAGAGCACAGCGGATAACATCTAGCTTTCCTGAACGTCAGCCTTACCAGCAAGCGAAGGTGACCTCTAAAAGGCACTTCAGCAGTCAGATCACCTGAGATTAGTGCCGATCATCAATGGCTCTGCGATCATCAAGCCAGAACGTGGCGACTATGGCCACTTTTTTAGGAGAGACTTTTGTCTCTGCCTGCTTTCTTTTTAGCTCTTTGTGTTTCGAGATAGTGCCACTGCCAGTTGTCAGCTGTTCAGCAGGGGGCCAATTCTACTAACAGAAACGTTTATCAATTGCAACTGAGTCGTTCATTCAGACAGTTTTCGTATACGAAAACTGTTAAAATGTTTGGTTTTGTTTTTGTTGTCAAACAATGTGATAGTTTTTGTAAACGAAAATTGTCTGAATGAACGATTCTTTTGCAATTGATAAAAGTTTCTGTTAGTAGAATTGGGCTCCTGGTTCGATAGTTTCAATGTTCTCAAAGTAAATATATTTCAATTACTTTTGAACCAGTATTTGTTAGAAGACAAAGTATTCAATGTTATTTCTTGTATTATCATTTCATTGTATATGAATAAATATTTCGAATATCTCGACTTTCTAATAAAGAAACTTTGAGAATACACAAAAGAAAACCCTAGTATTTATTTTAGCCTGTATTTGCTTTGATATCGCTGTTATATCTTCGAAAATAACAGCCAATGACAGACTGAGTTTTATTCACGTATCGACTATATTCCCTTTATGTGGCAAATTGGTAACTGTTGGGTAATTTGTATGTGGAACCATCTTTTATATACTTCCAATTTTCTCTTTCTCACAATATCAGAGAATATTTCATTTATTTATTTATTTATTTAAACTTTATGCAACAAAAAACGTACAAAGGCGGACTTAATGCCTTAGGCATTCTCTACCAGTCAACCAAAAGTGGTGACGAGATAACATGGCAGGTGCAAAATATTCTGGCTATTTCCTTTTTTTACAAAAGCCACATTTGTAATGAAGTTATGTCATATGTATGTAAAACTTTCCGTAGGCTAGGAAAATTAATTTGATTCATCGCAAACTGCCAGCGACCTGTCGATCTACATTCTAATCGCTCTTCTATGAAATAGTACCCTCTTGATTTCATGACAGCCTGGTACTTTTATGTCATCATCATCTGCCTAGCCTTTTCCCAACTATGTTGGGGTCGGCTTCCAGTCGAACCGGATGCAGCTGAATATCAGTATTTTACATGGAGCGACTGCCTATCAGACCTCCACAACCCAGTAACTAATATGATACTTTTTGTAAGACTGGTTGTCAGACTTTCTGGCTTCTGACCAACAGTAACGACTGTCAAAGATCTACAAATGACAGCCGGGACCAACGGCTTTACGTGCTTTCCGAGGCACGGAGGAAACTCGCTATGGTAAATGGTCACCCATCCACAGACCAACCTCGGCAAGCGTGGCTTAACCCGGAAGATCGGTCTATGCGGCTGTAATTATTTAGCCACGAGCTCCTCCTGGTACTTTTATGTATTACATAAAAAATGCTATTGATCTAACTGTACTCATATTTTGAACTACTAATTAATATTGGAATGTCTCTATCATTTAAGCAAAAATATCATATTATAAGAACGAATGGTTCCGAAAACCACACGGCCAGGTGCATACGGTATTACGGTACACTAAAAGGTAACCACGATTGTCTTGAAGGTAAACAAAGATTATAAGCGTTATCGTGGCGAAAGCTTGACACTCAATTTATCCACGTCCACGTCGCCTAGCATGACAGGTGTAGCGAGGCAACGTGCTCAAGGCACCACTTGTTTGTATTCGCTTCAAATATCAGTTTTTATGTGTCCTTGTGGAGTATTTCTTTTGAGCAATTTTTCTATCGATCGCTAAACAACTGCAGTGGTTTTGTCATTTACGTTATGTAAAATAATGAAACGAAAAGAGAACTTGGACCGAGCAGAATTTCGTGACATGAATATAAATTAATGTAGGCCACATTCAGCCACGTGTTACAAGCTGGCAGTGATGAAAAAAAGTTGAGACTATGTGGCGAGAGTTTCCGTTAATGTCGTACTCACTTTGCCGAAGTTTTATACATTACAAGGTTACTTCGAATTAACTGGTGATACTTCATAGGGTTACTAGGTATAATTAATGCCCACAGCGAAGATATAGGGGGGGTGAAAGGGCCGCGAATGGCTTCGAGAAAAGGATGGTACGGCCGTGCCTGCTTTGCTCGAGACTTGGCAGGGGCACTGCCGTGCCCCCAGAATCCCCAGATATAACACATTTAGATGAAAAACTACCCAAACTTGACTTAATTAGAATATTTGAATAACGTTCTATTTCGTCGCGTGGAAACCTCGGAAATGCATTTAGTCATTGCATGGTTCCTGTGGGCTTTCACGTGGACGAAGACGTGGGTAAAAGTTAGTCAATTATATTTATTACGAATTTTATATACCCAATAAAGGAATTTCAGTGCCTACAAAATAATTTCGCATACTGCGGTTCTCTTATATACAAGGTTGGTCGGAAAGGGGGTACTAATCCGAAAGGGTGTTAAAGTACACATAAGACCCAGTAAGTACCCATAAGAGAAATAGGTGAACAAAGATCTCAAAAAAAATATGCTAAAATCTATCTATCGCCAGTTATGATCAGCTGTGTTTACATTTAAGGTCATATTTGGGGTCACGAATTAGAAGCACCATTTTCTGAATTTGTAACTAAAGGAGGAGTGGATAATTTTTGAAAAAACTAAAATAAAATATATTTGCATGGAAATAAAAATTACCGAATTTTGAAATTTTAATACTTGCTTCAAGGCAGATATCAGTGATACTTTAAGTGGCCTGCGGATTAGTACCCTCTTTCTGACTAACCTTGTATAGTGCCTAAACGTCGTGATAAAATAAAAATTACCAAATTGCATTCCCCAAATTTTCACTCTAAGGCGACGATTTATACCTAGTAACCCTGTGAAGTTTCCCTAAAAAACCTACATTTTAGTCGGCCTATCGCTGTCCACCACTAGAAAAGGTGCTCTCTCAAATGGCAGCCTAGCATCCAATCCGCCCTGGGGCCTAATTCTCCTAAAATAAATCTTGATAAATCACAACCGAACCAAGGCCGAACCGTTCATTCAGACAGTTCTCAATTTCAAAAGCTATCAAATTGTTTGACACAAAAAACAAAATCAATTATTTTGAAAGTTTTCGAAAACAAAAACTGACTGACGGTTGTGGTTCGATTGCGTTTGGCAACAATTTATTTTAGGAGAATTGGGTAGGAGAGTTGCTCTTCGAAAAACATAATTGTCTTTTACAGAAACTATTCTAGAGAAACAAATTAACATTAATTATGTATTAGTTCGCTGTTTCCGGGAACCATTAAACTAGTTCAAATTCAACTTCATGTTTCGCTTCAAAATTCCGGTTAAGGTCACAGAATAACTGTTTCGAAATGGTTTTTAATTTTTACAACTTTTCGTGGAATTTAATTGCCGCCGATATGAACACTTTTAGAGCAAGGCCGTCGCCGGGCGCGGAAGGTTAGTTTAGGTAATTTATTGTCTATGGTGTTACACTTTGTTTTACTATTTTAGGACATTTTATTTTGGGATAGACTGGAGTAAACATCGGTTAAGGTTGTAAACAGTTATTATATGTATAATGAAGACTACTTTGTCAACCAGAATTATTTAACCTAAAATTGTACGGTATAAACAACCAGATGTTTTAAAATCCTTGGAAAAATCAAATCGGATGTCGTAAGAATACCAACGATAGCTGTTACAGGTACTCAAAAGCCCAAAAGTCTGACAACCGTTCTAACCTAAGGGTATCGGAAATGCACAGTAGGTAACTGGGTTGCGCAGGTCTGATAGTAGTCGTTGCGTGTATAATACTGGTATTCAGCCGCGTTTAGTTAGACTGGAAGTAGACCCCAACATAATTGGGGAAAGGCAAGGAGGAAGACCTTGGCAAAATCAAACATTGTGAAATAATGAGTAACGCGACATCTTACGTAGGCGGTTTAAAGCGACGCGAATTGCGACGCGAATTGCGAAGCGATGCGATGCGGTGACACGCGATGCGGTGCGAAGCGGCGGCTTTGTCCTACGAGCTCGCGGACCGCTCGCCGCGCGCCGCCGTCATTCAGTAGCACTGTACGGCACCGCATCCTGTTCGCGTGAAAATATCAAGCCAACTGACAGCGTTCGCTTCGCGCCGCGCCGCGCCGCACCGCACTCCACGTGCGTTTGGTCACGTAGGCCACTTCAATAGGTATCGACTAGCTGTTTGTTGTTTTCGCGTCGCGCCGCGCCGCTTCGCGTCGCTTGTAGATCGCTCACGTAGGATGACGCGTAAGAGATGCACGCCGCTTTCACACATAAACTCACATTATATTTCGATGAATAAGCAACACATACGTTATTAACTCTCGACTTAAACGCTCAAACCAAGTATCTCGGTATGTTACGCCAACTTCGCCATAGGAAGACAATGTAATTGATTACTCTTGTTGTTTAAGCCACCCTAATCACCCTTAATCCCGTACTGCGTCGCTATGAGCACGAAACACCGTCACTAAGAACATTGCGCTAATAAACAATGTTTTCTGTCTAAAAGGGGCCTTATTTTTTTTAGGGTTGTGTAATTTCGTCACGTTCTTTTGACCCTACATTACGTCATTGCCTTACAACGCCTTCATTCCCTTTTTAATGTGGAAATTGTCAGGTAGGTATATTATTCTACGTAAGTCCGAAGCCCTTGAGAAAAAATTGCAGTAGGTACTTATAATAAAGGGAACTCGCGCCTTCAAAGGTTGAGAATATTTTTCTCGCGACCCCCATTGAGTTTTGGCTCGATGGGGTATGTAAAAAATATAAACGACACCCTCGCGTCGAATAGGTATTTAAAATGCAATCAACGTACCTATTATCATCAAATATTTTTCATTTATCGCAATCCCTCGTAAAATACGGCACCAAATTGGTTTATAATGTCCTGTCCCCATTAATTTAGGAATGGTGCGTTTTAAAAATGTGTGGTGGACAGGTATTTTTTATGTCAACTGCTATTTAAGGTTTAAGAACTTTATTTCTCATAAAGAACTAATTCACTTACATGAGAAAAACTCATATCTAATTAAGTTTTACATAAGGTGACGCAGCGGCTACACAACAAGAATAGGTTAGATAGGTACAGTACCCGAAGACAATTTACAAATTTGAATCCTCTAAAATAAGCTTCTTTAGAGATTTTTTGAAAGTAATCATATTTATCAATTTTTATATCGTTAGTTCTTTAGACTTCTGTGGACTGGTATGTCGGCACGGATGAGACTAACTACCCCTTTTAGCATTGACCGAGATATTTGACGAAGGACTCGGTAGTTAGCGCCAAGATTCACCATCGAGATAATATTTTTTTAATGTCTATTTCAAAGCTACGTTCGAGATGCTCGTGGCTAATTAACAACCGCGCAGATCATACGATTTGCAAGGTTAAGCTACGTTTGCCGCGGTCAGTGCGTGGATGGGTGACCGTTCATTATAGTGATGTATACATCGAGAGCCCTACGTGTCTCGGAGAGCACGTTAAGCTGTCGGTCCCGGGTGATATGCGAATACCTACGACAGTCGTCTTCTTCTTCTATCGTATCGGCACGAGCTACACGAGAATAGCTCATGCCGTGGTGAAAAGATTAGCCAGTCAGCAAGGTTGGTAGCGAGGCTGACTGCCCAGGGTGCGCCGGACATACTCATGTATCGTCACTCGTGGCGGCTCTTTTCGTGCACCCCCAACCAACGACAGTCGTTACGGGTAGTCAAAAGTTTGACAGCCGGTCTAACCTTAGGATATCGGTATTACCCAGTAACTGGGTTGCGAATGTCTGATGGCAGACGCTTCGATAAGATACTGGCCGCATCTGGTTAGATTGCAAGTTGACCCCAACATGGATGGAAAAAGGCTTGGTAGAACAGTTTTATTTGTATGAAGGTCTGTTATTTACGCTCCTGACTGACCCAGACATACATTTCCATAATTAATTTCACATATTACACACGAACACGAGACTAAAATATATCATAATAATATCGTAACTTTTTTTGCCAGCTTTAAAAACGTTTCAGCCTAATTATTTTTTTAAATGCCATAACAAACGGCAACCGTGTGATGCCAGCTAATTGTTCATTAAAATGCTTCGTTTGCAAAAGTACGTGTATCCGGTCGCGTTCCGTTTTTAAAACATTTAACATCATAATATTAACTCCTGTTTTACGCGCTCATCAAATATGAAAGGTCGGTCGGGTTAGTAGGCAAAATGTGCTCTTAACGCATTTCATGCATAATATTATGGCCGCGTATAGTTAATTGAGTTTTGAACATAGATAGGACCCGTTGAAAGCAGATGCTCTCATTTTATCTACTGCAATCGCATAGCTATCGAGGTAACAGTGTTCGCGGTCGCTTGAACGCTGTACATCAAATTTTGTGTCGGGGCTACGGTTCGTGCGCCAAAGTGCGGGCTTACCTTTGTGCTATTGTTGCAACAGTGTTTGGTGTTCATAATCCCTGCAGCGTTACAATTCATACCAAAGCATTCTGATAGAATCAGCCTTTGTCGTTTGTCACACCTACTTCATTACGATTTAGCTTTGACATACTCGTACTTGACCTTCTAACGTTTTCCCGAATACCAGTTTACAGAATTCTTTCAGTCGGACGGAAACACGTCAGAGCGGTGTTGCATCGCAACCGAAAATTTTGTATTACGTTGCGTAATCCCGCGTCAGACCGGATTTTAATGGACATGCAAGATAAACGTGGCAACATTTCTTATCAGAGGTCCATCTACGCAGTAGCCATTCGTGAGCCTCTCATTTAACGTACTCATTAAATATATTCAAAATGGTGGCTGCAAAATTTAATAGCTCGCGTCCAGCTGGCGTAAAGTTTGAAAGAGCGACCCTCGCAGAACCCTCCAGGGGGATCGTAAATGGACAAACAAAGTAGAATGGCTTTCTGAAAGGTGGACTTGTTGAAACTTGGCCCCAAGTGGGCATAAATTACATATGGCTTTAAAGAATTCAAGGTGCAGCTGGATTTTATTTCCATTGTTACGAACAAAAGCTCTCTAGTTTAAATTTAGATTTAAGACACGCGTCTTAAAAGTACAAGTCCGAGACGGGCTGCAAACAGCAGACTGCAACCGCAGGCCGCAAGTCACATTGGTTTGTATGAACCAGTAGTGTCGCTTGTCTGCTGCTGTCATCTGCGTTTGCAGTTTGCGGTCGCCGTTGGAATACTACCTTTAAGGTGTGCACCTTAAAGGTGTTATTCGGACAGCGAGTTGCGGTCGGCGAACGCAATCTTCAGTTTGCAGCCCGTCTCGGACTTTAACCTTTAAGTTGTTGTGTGTGTGTGAGGCAGCGCAAACGTTGACACTTTTGTGGCTAGTTGTTTACACTGAACACTGTTCTTTGCTTTGTTGCCGGTTGCTTGTGGCCGCCAAGACACTAAAGTGTTTGTCTACGTTTACGCAGCGCTTTTGTCAGTTGGTTGCTTGTGTACGATACAAGCCACAAGTGTCTATGTTTGCGCATCGCCGACAATGTGTACCTTTTACAATCAGTAATGCCATATCAACCTTCAGGAGTATTAGCTGAAACATTCATGAGAATTTGAACTAGGTACAAACAAATTTTCTGGTAGGTAGTTGTCATCAACTGGACACCTACACAAAATCTTGATATGCTCATGTGTGGCAGGTAATTGCTAAAGAAAACCAGATAAATACAATCTCGGTACGTACACATCGTTCACTTCGAAACGATTAGAGCTATGATTGCCAGCAACAAGTACTAGGAACGCAGAATGCACAAAACCTTTTTCGAAGAACGTTCGTTCAATATTTCACTTCTCTGGCTTCACTGGATATGAATTTACCATCAAACGTTTGTATTGTATTTTGAACGGAGCCACTGCCATCTAGCTGACCTCTACAATGACACTGATGTCCTAGATAATACGATTGTCAGACTATGAAGCTTAGTCCATCAATCTGTGACGAAATAAGCTCCATAAAGAGGCACAGAAGAGTCTTTATTTACAACAATCACCCGACCAATACTTGACGGAGGCATCTCGCAAACAATGAATCTACTCGGTTGCTACCTGACTTCCACAACCTAACAAATATAATATAAGGTTTCTCTCGCAACAATCAAAGCACATATTCAATATAATATTCCCATGTCCCACATAGAGGTCTATTTTCTCAGCTTCCTGTTTCGCCCGCCGCCGCACCGTTGGGCACAATGGGCCGGATGAATTTAAGTCCGCTAACAGGCATCGGTGTCAGTGCCTCCTTTCTTTTGCTACACAATACGAGATCACACTCACCACTTGTGCCCGCACTTGGATTTGTTTCTTTATGGCCCGCTTGTATGCAACCAGATTGAATAAGTTTTTTTTCATTTTTAGGACAAGAAGAAAATTTTATTTTTACATTCTTGCTTAAAATTCTTGCACTATTTATTTATTCAGTTTTATCTACAGCTTATCGTGTAAACAACATGTATCTTATGCGTAAATTACAAATAGCCTCGGGCTTATTCACTAACCAACTCCGGACTAACCAATATTCATTATAGTGCTATAAAACTTGGAGTTATAAATGTTCAAAAACTTACACGTTATGGAAGGCACAAAATGTAGCTAAATAAAGGACTAATAGTTATGAACCACTAACTTATTTATAAATATCAAGAGCAATTAGTTAGTTAGTTTTAAAACCTAAATAAACAAAACCTTGAAAAATTATGCCGTTCACATGTGTTCAGTGAAAGCCACAAACATTCGTGGTACTAAGTTAAAACAAAAGACTAACAAACTAAACATGAACTTTCTGCTCCAACTTTGTCGGAGTCTATTTTATACGCGCAACGGATGTTCAATGCCGTTTCATTCGCACTGCGTTCACATTGCAATTGGACAATAGCATCAACGACACTAATGCATCTCTACCGCCTAATGGACCGCAAAATGGGTTTATTTATTTCAATGGTCTGGAAACCAGTAAATAACCGGCTAAAAATTTTCGGAGTACCAATAGTTTCCTGTAGTTTATATGTTTGCAGTGAATATTTATTGCCATTGTTTTCATTTCTGATAAACGTGTGATCGATGCTATACCTACTCGTATAGAATTTGCTTTTGTGCACTGCTAGGTATCACAATATCAACCCGGGAGCCAAAATTCAAAACTACTCAAAGCATTAAAGTTATCGGAAATCCACCAAAACCCAACGAGTGCCCTAATTGAATAAGACACTCGCAGTCGCCATAGCTTTCATTTTGTCAATTCAACAATATTCATTGCTTGGTGCATAGTTGTCGAGAAGATGAATTGTTAAAACATACGGTGCAATGGACATTGTTGAACTGTCAAAATTAAAGCTATTGAAATTGCGAATGTGTTTCACAATTGAATCGCTGAATAAACTAAACTGTGCATTGTATTAAATGGAAAGTTTTAAAAATTATTTTAATTAAAATCTTATCTCGTAGAACGTTTTATAAAAAAAAAACTTTTTTCTTTTTCCTCTCTCTTTTCTCTCTAGCTCCATTTCCCAAAGTGTAATGCCTTGTTCAAACGTGTCTGTACTCAAATACATATAATATGAAACTTGGCATAATACAGACCCACAAAAAAATACCATCGAAAATTCGCCATTTTTTGCACAGATCACGTTCCATATTCAAATGACGTCGTCCGCATTCACCATTACGTGACAATGTGTTCTCCCATTCGCACGTTTCTAGGTATCATCCGTTGGCCCCGAGTGGAACGTACCTACTTCACCACGCCGGATGGAGGCTTCCGGTCGCTTGAGTTAAATACCGCTCTTTCAGGCACACACAGACGGACTAATTTCAACACGAGTCCCTTTGAGAATAGAGAGCGCTTTATTCGACTGTGACTATAACATGTGTTCTGAAACTTAATATACGAAGGAACGTTGTTTGGGTATCACTGTCACATGAATGACTTGTGAAGTGGGTGCTACAAGGAATAAGGACAAGCTGAAAGCCTTTATCAAATCATCATAACATAAAGATACATCCGAGTACATTACAGCACATTTATTATGATTGCGGATAGTGTGTATTTCTCAGCGTGAGCAACTGAAAGAAAAATATCTTATCAACGAACAAGTCCCTACAGTGCCTTCAATCCAAGAAGACGCGCCCGTCCTTTTTGATGCATACATCTCTTATTTTATCTTATTTTAGTGTACGTACGATAGTAGGCCAATCCTTTAAAAATGAGTCCAGCTCATCTCGCCATCTTCTTCTGAGCCTGCCGCGTGGTCGTTTTCTGCCAGTTGGGATCCACTTAGTGGTTATTATAGCCCATTGCTCCTCCGACAAGCGGCAGACATGACCAGCCCAGTTCCACTTTAGTCTAGCAGCTGTGAGGTCAACATCGGCTATTTGTGTTTTAGAGCGAAGTATGGAGTTTCTGATGCGGTCCGTAAGTTTGACACCCAGTATACTTCGCTCCATAGCTCGTTGGCAGACTCCAAGTGCGGACTTCCGACGTTTAGTAAGCGACTAAGTTTGCGCTCCATAGGTGAGGGTGGGGAGAACGCACATGTCCATGAGCTTTCGATTGAGTGAAGGAGGGAAGGGAGGCCTTTGCCCTGCAGTGGGATAACATGGCCTCATAATAATAATAGGCATGTTGACAGCAAAATTGCAAATCTAATTAGTCCGTCAGTTAGAGTTTTGAAAAATAATGGACATGTATTTTTTCTTTTGTTCAACCTATGAATATTTGGAAAGATAAAACGCATCAAAACTTGAGGGTGGGGGGGGCTTGTGACGTCAGAGGCAAGTAAAAATTGTAATTGCTTGTGACGTTTTGTCAATTTTAAAAGTGTCGTATCTTCGTCAAATTTTGGTTTACGTAACAAAAGAGAAAATACGGGTCAAATATTTTTTGATAATCTAACTGACGGACTAATTAGATTTTTTCAGTCAAATACCCTATTATTGTACGTATGCATACATCTAGCAATAGTGTGGCGATAGAACTAACACAATTGCAATTCATAATGCACATTTTTGCACGCAGAGTGGGGGGCTTTTTGAAGGATTGAACTGTCTGTACCTACCGCTGGCTATCTACCTGAAATAATTCATTAGTCACCTCATCCCACCAGAGACAGAAGTCTATTTTCGGGAAGGTAGGAAGCTGTCCAATTTGTAGCCTAGACCAAAGGAAATTAGCATCATTAACGCTACGGGAGGGCAAGTTCCGCGGTCACTATTTAGACTCTTTAGGGAAGGCCTAAATCCAGCAGCGAACCAGATGAGACTGTTGTAAAACTGAAAATGTGTTAGTTACCTATTCAATGTACGTTAAAGTAAACTTTACAAATGTTTATTTCATAAATGATTAACTAATTTTGATCAATAGCCGCGGGAGGGCCCTGGTGATCTGTAAGGGCTCATTCAGACGGGTTCCGTCATTGACGATTCGTCATAAAACACGATCCGTCATGACGGATTACGTTCACATTGCATACGGAATCGTGTTTTATCACGATTCGGCAAAATATCCGAATTGATGTTCACATTCGTTTAGTGATTCTTAGTCTTGGATGAACTATCGAAAAAATATATATCGTCAGATAATATAAGGAAAATTCTGGATGGAATATTGAGATGAATGTGTCTATACAAATGTACGGATATCAGTGCCATTCATGACTAAAGTGCTAACAAGTTAAATTGCACAAGTCGACTTCTGCAACTGGCTTTCACTGTAGACTCTTAGAAGACAAGTTGACTTTTCTTTGCCTTTCTTACCACAAGCTGCCCTTGAAGGCTTTTAAAGCGCTGATAATGAGCATCCTGGCGAATTATACAAAAGACAAAAAATTAATGAAAATTCAGTTCGACAATTAAAAACCGCGAAAGGTACAAGTCCGAGACGGGCTGCAAACTGCAGACTGCAACCGCAGACCGCAAGTCACATTGGTTTGTATGAGCCAGTAGTGTCGCTTGTCTGCTGCTGTCATCTGCGGTTGCAGTTTGCGGTCGCCGTTGGAATACTACCTTTAAAGTGTGCACTTTAAAGGTTGTTATTCGAACGGCGAGTTGCGGTCTGCGGATGCAGTCTGCAGTTTGCAGCCCGTCTCGGACTTGTACATGAATGCTCGGTGTTCTATTACAAGAGAATGTTCAGGTTTATCAGCACCTTTATAAATAACTTGCTTTCAGTGTAGGTTATCAGTTAACAGCGCATTTTAACTTGCTAGTGAATTACTGTTAAGTTGCTGTTGACTGTTAAGTTTACATTTTAAATTTAAAAAAATCTTTTTCTTTTTGGCTCTTTAATAAATGTATTTACATCATAAAAGAAAGAGTATTTAAGTTAATTCATTGCTTTAAATTGGCAAATTGACATAAATAAATATCAACTGATAACAATAATTAATTTTGAATTTAATGTTTAATAATATTAATAACTTTATAGATACTATTGCTATTAATTTGCGCGCCTTTGTTAGGCAAAACATGTGAAACGCTAATTGTACTAATTTAATATGTTATCGGTAGCGGGTAGCACTGGGCAATGTTGACAAGAGAGGGTAGTCGTCGATATGGATCGGCCCACCCGAGGTTATAAAGGCGGTGGTCATTCGACGAAGCGAGAGCATTCCGTGTTGATCAGCTGAAGAAGTCTGACCTTTTATATCTGATTAGCTTGTCCTTATTTTATGATCTTGTAATAATTGTGTAAAGTAATATATTGTGATCTAGTTATGTTACTAATACTAACCCAATTATAAGTACTCTCAGTGGTAGAGAGTCTATGTTGGTTTTATTTACTGTGTTTACCTTGCTCGCAATCCTGACATACCGATATTAGCTAAAACTGTAATGATAGAATCACCCCTGAACGATTATATTGTTGTGTCATTTACATCAGAATTGGAACAAGAAAAAACCAGTCCACATTATGATTGTATACCCACATGTAAATATTTTTAGTAAAATCCCCTGTAGACGGACTGACAAAAACTTCATTATTCGATTGATATTACAATGGTGAGAAGTGTGAGAACGAGAAAATGTGATAAATCCGGTGAGTCACAACCATTTTATTATGTGTGAAGGAATTTTGATGAAGGAAATATAATATGAGAGGTTATTTATTCGTGTAAAATAAATATTAAATGATATCTTTGCTTATTCATGTAAAATAAAAGAGATGTTATCTGTATTTATCCGTGTAAAATAAATGAGATGATATCTGTGTTTATTAGTATAAAATAAATATGATGGTATCTGTATTTATTCGTGGAAAATAAATACGGCATCTGTATTTATTCGTGTAGGAAAATACATTGCAAGTCGTATTAGAGTTTGTGGTGAGATGCAACCAGGGTTGATCTTTGGCACCGCCCGGTTTGGCCAGCCGGGGTTGGCCAAAGGCTTCGCCTGGGGAAAGCTGAAACTTTAACATGACGAAGCAATTGTTATAGGGCTGGAACCAAGGCGGGATATGCCATGATATGGCTAGATCCAAGGCGGGTGATGCCATGTTGATAAAGCAGGATCCCAGGCGGGTGATGCCAAATGAGTTGGCTAAATCCAAGGCGGGTGATGCTATTAATTGATAAATGAAAATGCAGTGAAAATGAGATTCTGTTTTGAATTAATGTTTTGAAAAAGTTTTGAAAATATTGATATTTGTTTTGATTGGTTTTGTTATAATTCTTGTTGTAGAATGGTACAAAATAGTTTATTGAAATTAAAAAGTAGTTTGTTATTATTACTTATGGTTTAAAATGTATTTTTGTAGACGAAAACAGGAAATTGTATTTATTATTGACGATAATTATTATGACGGCTTCCGTTAAAGATTAATTTGTCAAATTTATTTTTAAATAAGAAATAATTTGACTTAAGTATTTTCGTTAAAGATGTGTATAATATGTATTGGATTGTTGTAAAAAGGTTGTATTATTAGCGCATTATAGAAATGTTATGTTTACAACATCATGTCAGTTTTATAATATGAGTTTGTGAATAATTGAGATATTTAATCATGAAAAATTTTAAAGGTTGATGCTTAAGTATTATGATATTGGGAATAATTGAGATAATATTTTAAGTGTTTATAATTATGTACTATGATAATGTGAATAATGATTATAAGATACTTAACCATGAAACATTTAGGATGTTTGTTTTATAATTTTGTGAAGAATTGAGATATTTAAGAATGTAGGATTTTGTGAATAATAATGAGATATTGAATCGTGAATTATTTTAAGGGTTGATATATACTATGAGTTTGTGAATAATGAGATATTTAATCTTGAAATATTTTAAGTGTTTAACGTACAATGAGTTTGAAGTGTTTATATGCTGGTACAATGAATTGTGAATAATTGAGATATATAATCATTGAATATTTTAAGTGTTAAATGTACTATGAGTTTGTAAATTATTGAGATATTATGTTATGATTTTGTGAATAAAAATGAGATTTTTACGAGTGAAATATTTTAAGTGTTTATGTATTATGGTTTTGTGAATCGTTGAGATATTTATCCAAGAAATATTTTAAGTGTTTATGTACTTATTATGAATTTGTGAAAAACTATAATGAGATATTTAGCCCTGAAAAACATTGTAAATGTATTTAAATGATTTTATGAATTTGTGTATGATGAGATTGTGTGTTTATGTACCTATTATGATTTATTGAATAACTATGATTTGATGTTTAACCAAAGTAGAACTATCTACCTATTAGGCATCTGAGATAGTATTTTATTGTGAGAATGTTGAAATCTAATGTGTGGATGTTTGTAAGTAAGTTTGATACGAGAAGTTATGAACGAATATAGAACTAGGTTGATACTGAATGAATATCAACTACACACATCAAAAGTGTCTAGGGATCAAGCATTTTTATGCGGATTTCTTGAGATTGAGATGTGGCTTTGTAATAAATTTATGATTTTATAAATTTATATGGATCCTTTTTGGTGCATTTCATAATTTGAATCAGGAACTGTGAATCAAATTCGAGTAAAAGATGAAAATCAGCTGTCAATATTTTCCCTATAAAAACATACAACGCATTGAAGACATTATTAGTGCTACTGTTTCCCTACTACTGATTAAAACCAACGTTATTATGGAGCGGCGACGTCATTTAAGCAGGGAAGAAATGCTCAGAGCCGTGGGAATGATAGAAGCTGGTTCCCGGCAACGTACTGTGGCTTTAGCTCTGAATACAAGTCAGAGTGTTATCAGTCGACTTTGGACACGTTACCGAAGCACTGGTACCGTGGCTGAGCGCCATGGAGGACGGTATCGCTGCACCACACGGAGACAAGACCGATACATTCAAATCTTAACTCGAAGAGCTCCAACAATAACCGCCATGATGTTAGCCGTGAGGCTTCATCACTCTTCAGGGAACTTAATTAGCGACCAAACAGTCAGAAACCGCTTGCATGAAGTGAACCTTCATTCCCGAAGACCGCTACGGGTACCACCTATAGCAATGCACAATTGTAGGATTCGATATCAATGGGCTCTTGGACACAGAAATTGGGCAGAAGAACAATGGCGTTTCGTGTGCTTTTCTGATGAGTCTCGTTTTGGTATGAGACCGGATACAAGACGTATACGACACTGGAGAACCCCTGGACGCCAACAGCGATTAAAATCCTGCCAGGAAGTCCATCCTTATAGTGGTGGAACCATCATGGTATGGGCGGGTATTTGGATCGGCGGAAGAACTGAGTTGATTTGGATCAGAGGCAACCTCAACGCTCAAATTTATGCTGAGACGATTGTATCAGACGTCATCGTTCCTCTACAAGCGCAAATCGGTCCCTTATTTCAGTTAATGCATGATAATGCACGACCGCACACCGCAAGAGTTGTAAGACAGACTCTCGCCGCAGCTAACATGAATGTCCTGCCCTGGCCTGCTCAGTCGCCAGACTTGAACCCGATTGAGCATGCATGGGATATGCTACAGAGAAGAGCTCTGCCGAATATGGAGGGTATCCAGTCGCAAGAAGACCTTTTTTTGTTGTTGCAACGAACATGGGCGGCCATTCCACAGCGTGATTTGGATGAACTCATTTTGAGTATGCCAAACCGATGTTCTTGTGTTGTTAGTGTTCGCGGTAGAAACACGGATTATTAATTGTTTAAGTTACCCAATAAAATTTTAAAGAAAACTGTTATTTCAGTCTTTTTTTCGAACTTTTGTGTTAGTGGTTCAAATGTCAAAAATCCCTTTATTAGGAAAATGGCAAATTTCTTTATTAATGCAAAGGTGACTTGGTTTATCGTTACTGTGACAAACGAAAACACTTTATTTGATGAATCCTTAAAGAAAATTTTAATTAATATCAATCAGGAGAAAAGTTATTGCAAAAATATATGTTGATCCCTAGACACTTTTGATGTGTGTAGTTTAAGTCATGGGTGATGAGCTTGTTGGCCGTCGATGGGATAACAAGCTCTAATCGATTCAAACATTCTTTGGATGCTTTTCATTTTACTTTGGTCAAAGACATGAGTAAGATGACGAGGTCAAAGATCAGGTGTGGCCGAGATGTGTACTGTATTATTTGTTTCTGTTTAAGGTCCAGAGGTGTCACTGAAGTTAGGCCTTGATGTACAATCTTGACGATGGGGTTGATGGTGCGTCGACCACCAACCACCAACACACGAGGACGTGTGTTTTGCAGGAGGGCCGTGTTATCGGTAGCGGGTAGCACTGGGCAATGTTGACAAGAGAGGGTAGTCGTCGATATGGATCGGCCCACCCGAGGTTATAAAGGCGGTGGTCATTCGACGAAGCGAGAGCATTCCGTGTTGATCAGCTGAAGAAGTCTGACCTTTTATATCTGATTAGCTTGTCCTTATTTTATGATCTTGTAATAATTGTGTAAAGTAATATATTGTGATCTAGTTATGTTACTAATACTAACCCAATTATAAGTACTCTCAGTGGTAGAGAGTCTATGTTGGTTTTATTTACTGTGTTTACCTTGCTCGCAATCCTGACATACCGATATTAGCTAAAACTGTAATGATAGAATCACCCCTGAACGATTATATTGTTGTGTCATTTACAAATATCTCTGTTTTAATATGACCGTGTTTTATGCAAATATAAATTGTGATTCTGATTGCTAGTGGTTAAAAAGCAAAACTTTTTTCGCCTAGTTATTTAAAAATAAATAATAAAACAACCGATAGGTACACACCATGTGTTTGCTTATTACTTAATGAACATGAATATGCACATGGATGATTATATGTATAATTTGGATATTTTTTCTAACTTAGATCTCTTCTAAATGTTTTTCTAACTACATGAAACAAACTTCAGTTTTTTAACATATTCCATTAAAATTCAACGAATTTCTAAAATAAGAAATCACTCCAAAAAATAGTAAAATGAAATTCGAATTCTTGTGTAGTCGTTCTGTATTGTCGACCATTTTGATGAAAAAAGATTATTCTCAAGTCTTTGATACCGGGATTGGAATAAATGTTAAGCTAAAATATTTCGTGAAATAAAAGTAAAGTAGTACCGCATTTCCTTTCCGAAACTATCGAATAGACACGGACCGAAAGATTTTCGACGAGTACCAATTCTCATTGTAAATTGACTGGAACTGAGTGCTTGGCAATCGATACGTTGCTGTAAAAGCCCGAACACGCTTCGCTTGCCCTCGCTTGACATACTAGGATATTCATTCAAGTCGAGTCGGTAAAAGTTGAAAGAAATGTTCTATAATTAACAGAGCTGGGGTGCATGAAAAGAACCTCCACGAGTGACGATACTTAAGTACGTCCGGCTCACCCTGGGCTGTCAGCCCCGCTACCAACCTTGCTGACTGCCTAATCTTGTCACCACAGCATGAGCTGTTTTCGTATAGCTCTTGCTGACACGAGAGAAGAAGAACAGAGCTAACCTAATTACGTAGATAATGGAAAAACTGAAGGTCGCCACTTTTAAGGAGCTTCAGGAACCAGAATACCATCGAGATCGGTAAAAAAGTCTCTTAAGATTAAGAACCTGAATATTTCTAACAAGAAATTATGTAGGACAATCTGCGCCTCGGCAATTTTCGTCTATCTTCGGAAATACGAAAACGCGAAGATATAATAAAGAGCTGCTGCAACCTCACCGGTACTTTTGACTTTGACTGATGCGTCACTTAATTAATCTCATAATTCGGAAACGAAGATTGCCAAGGCGCATAAATTCTGTCGTAGTACTGGAGTAGGTCAGTTTTAATTTAATAACATTAGTCCATTTGTAGACTTCGTACCGTACGGTACGGGTGCATTCATTATCATTTTAACATCACTCTAACATCAGGCATAAAATTATAGTAAAAACAATTTGTAAGAATTTTAATACAGAGTATTTTTAACACTGCACCACGTAGGAAACTGATCGAATTGAATTTCTGCCTATTACGTATAAATATGGATTATACGATTGAATCATTTAACTATTGTCATAATAATGACACCTCAGATTTAAACAAATGCGTTTCATTATCTAAATGCGGTTAGCTAAATGCACGTTCAAAACTACTGAGGACAATTTATAATTCCGTACACAGACGTATTTTGATCAGTTGTACAACCCTCTCATTTCTCATTAGTTCAATGCCGTTTTTAATTTCCCTAGCGCTTAGGAAATGCTTCCATTTTTCCTTTGTTATCATTAATGTGAATGCAACGAGATCACGCAGCTTTTCATTATGGAAATGCTTGGGGATAACAGAGATATTTTGTCTATTTCTTTTATTTGGACCGATAGAAAAATATAGGTAAAGTTTATGCTTGCTAGTATGACAGTTTATTTAAGGAATTCTGTGCTTTGTGATGGTAAAAAACTATCTGCATGTGCACGAGTATGATTCTATTCTAAAACGAATCGATTTTACTAGCGTGATGTCTAAAAACCATTTGTGGGTTCTATGTAAACGATCGACTACACTGTTTTGTTTTTTCAATGACGTTTCACAATTTCCCCAATTCGTTTGTGTGTAAGCGACATTGTCGCCTCTGTAGGCCTAGCACGAATGTTTTGACGTATAGTAACGTAAACGTAACGTTAATGTGAGTGAATTTTGAATCGAAAATACAACTATCCTATAGCATTTTGTTTTAAATTTTTGTGACAAGCACAATTTGTATCACACATAGATATGAACAAAGTTTTCAATTTAATTAAATATTATGTGTGAAACGAGTATTTTAAATTCAAAATTCACTCACATAAACGTTACGTTTACGTTACTGTACGTCAAAACATTCGTGCTAGGCTTTGTACTGGTTCACAAAGTGTCGTTTCGACATGGTTTTGATATAGTGTTGGTACCTTTACCGTGCACACACGGCAAAAGAGTTAAGTTTGTAAGCAAACAACGACGAACATCATTAATCATCGTCATTGTGTGCGAATAGATTTTGGGAACTAATTATTTGATCAGGTTAATAATGTTTGGTCAGCGAAATTAATTTTTGGGCAGCGGAATCAATACACATTATAGTTAGCGACAAAAATCGAGTGCTGTCTCGTTTAGGTTAAGTTAGAAGTGCAAAGTGATCGTATTGCGTTTTACAAGTAGAAAAACTTATTGTCAAAAATGATGATCACGCATCGCTGATCAATTTTTTTGTTTTTGGCTGATCAATATTGTTTTTCGCTGATCTAGTTATTTTTTACGCCAATCAAAATTCAGTTTATTCGCTGCGATCAGCTAAATGGTATCCATAGATTTTATGGGGAAGACACATTCAGTCTAGCACTGCCAAAAACTAGTCTAGTAGGTAGACACACAGCTGACAAAATGCGGGTGTAGTTAGTTAAGTACATACTCAGATTTAAGTCCGGCGTCAAGCAGTTTAGCGTGTTCCGTCGTGTTTATGCGAGAGCCAAAGGGGTTTATAGGGCAATCCCTCTATATCTCTGTTACTTGGATTCGTGTGCTCCATCTTTGACCCTGTCTGAGCTTACCATCAGGTGCAACTAGGCCGAAACGGGACCAAGTCAAGTAATAAAAAATAAAAACTTATCTATTTCGGCCAGCGTACAAAAAACCAACATTATTTAGGAAAACATCGTAAAACACATAGACATATAATTTTAGTAGTACTGCTAAAACACCACACCTTAGCATATGCTAAACGCGTGTTGCACTAAGCAGAGGATAAGTAGCGCCTGTCACGCTGGCGTGAAGTATAGATCTTGCGTGTGTACTCCGTGTTACTCAATGACGATAGCCTGTTTGGGTAGTATTTTTAGCATGGACTTTGCATAAACTATTCTAGAACAATCAATCTACAAAGCATTATCTGTACCTATGATAAAAACACCATAATTTAAAGTTATTATTTTATCATCTGCAACCTGATCCTACCCACCGTTGAGTACAGATCTCTTATGCAGCCCCGAATTTAGATTCAAACCGGGGTACATGTCCTGGGAGGCAATTTAAGGTGGCACCAAATTCATGTTTAAAAAAAACTTATTTCACCATTTTGTTGTCACTTTTTTTTAATTTTTTGAAAATCTTAAACTTAAGTGCTGGAGGAAAGGGGCGCCAATGCCAAGTTCTTGCCTTATTCGAAAAAATCGTAGATCCAGGGCTGCTTTTGTGCTCCAATTTCTAATGAATGGCCTCCGTTCCGTCAAGAGTCAGCACTATAGTTGCAATCACCTCGTCTAACCAGGCGTCCCAGCCCTTTGATCATGAATACCATTTCAGCCTCGCTATTCGATCTCTTACGTAACCCTTTGTTTAATTAAAAGAAAATCCTTAAAATCTATTAAACAAAAGTGTTTGTCCGAACTTCGGTTTTCACGAAGTCAGGATCCGAAAAGTCGTTAAATCAGACATCGAAGCCCTAAATAAATAAAACCTCAGAGAATTTAAATCAATCTGGTCCATGCTTAAGGCGACGTTAATCATTTATACTTGCAATTCAGTAGGGGAATAAATCTGTTGGCTTTAATAGTCGGGAGCGAGAATGAAATATGATAATGCCTTCATTTTAATGCATTCTGCACATTGCATCCCTGAGCTAAGGTTTAGTTAGAAATAGCATATTAGATCAAGCTACGGTGCATTTGCAAATACTTAGTAAATGTAGTATCATTCCTTAAATCTGACTCTGACATAATGATTGGAATATATTATAAAGGTATTCCTACACCGATAATATATTTTTTTAATTCTATTTTAGCCTGATATATTGGTGATAGATCGATCAGAGCGCCGCACAATGATTGTTGATGTCACTGTCCCACATGACGAGAATCTAGTGAAAGCCGTAAATGACAAAAAAAACAAATATCTAGATTTGTCACACGAGGTTGTCGACATGTGGGATATTGACTCAGCAGTCATTGTGCCGATAGTCGTTACAGCCAATGGCTTAATAGCCAAGAGCCTCGACCAACATCTGATGAGGCCCTCGTTAGGCAGCTGGATCAACGGTTTGATCCAGAAAGCGGTACTTCTGGACACGGCGCGTATCGTTAGAAAGTTCCTCTCTCTGGCGCCCTGACCACCGGCAGCTTGGATCCTGTTCCCTATGCCGGTGGGCTACTATTTTTTATATTTTTAAAGGTTTTTTTTTTTATTTTGTAAAGAAATGTTAAAAAAATAAAATGTACAGACAATGAATAAACGTTCTTAAAATTTATTTTATGAAACTTAGTTATTTGTACTAGTAGTACATGGCGTGCTTAAAAGGTACAAAAAATATTTAAAATATTCACTGAGTAAAATTAATGGGACTTTCAGATAATCAAACACTTTACTTGTCAAAAAATGAACCTAATAGTTAAGAAATCATTAAGGCCACATACGTGTACCATTTTACACGCGTACCTAATCATTTCCCTTTACACGCATTTTCACTCTTTCAAAGTTACAAATAAACATTAGCTAGAAGGCCATTACCCTTTACGCTGTGTCATCATTACCATCTGACTTTTTTTTATCGTGGGAAAATCCTCATGGATAAGGCGAAGGGTTATGCCGGACTTTTACCGGCTAAAAACCCACGGTGGTCCTTCTCCTGACCCTTGGCCGGGGTCGCGGGATTCGCAGCTGCATGCACCGCAACCCCGGCAGGCCTCGGTCCACCATCCCCTGGCGGACCTCTCCTTCTGTGAGGCTTTGCCCCACATCATTATCATCTGCCTAGCCTTTCGCCAACTATGTTGTGGTTAGCTTCCAGTCTAACCAGACGCGGCTGAATACCCGGACAGACAACTATCTGACCTCCGCTCTGATCTGGCAATAGTAGAATTGTCCAGTAAGAAACGAAATGAGATCCGATCTATCCTAACGTTAGATCGATTGTTAGATTTTAGGCCATCTGACTGCCCGTAACGATCTGTTAGGTATTCGTATGGCAACCGGGATCGACGGTTTTGCAGTTAATAACTTGTATCTATGTATTAGTAGCCGATGAAAAGCGCCTCCACGAGTGACGATACTTAAGTACGTCCGGCGCACCCTGGGCAGTCAGCCCCGCTACCAACCTTGCTGACTGGCTAATATTTTCACCACGGCATGAACTATTCTTGTATAGCTCGTGCCGACACGATAGAAAAAGAAGTAGCCGATGGGGCCGAAAGATTCTGGAGTGGCGACTGCGCATCGGAAGGCGCAGCCTGGGTAGGCTTCCCACAAGGCGGACCGATGACCTGGAGAAGATCGCGGGAATCCGCTGGATGCGAGAAGTGCAGGACCGGTCGATATGGCGATGCTTGGGGGAGGCCTATGTACAGCAGTGGACGTCTTTCGACTGAATAATGGTGATGATGATGTGTATTAGTAGAAAATATGATTAAACAGTAAAAACACCTCTCGAATATCCAATAAGCAGTACCTATTCGTAGGCATAATACTCTATACCTTTTATACTCCACAATATTGTGAAAAAAGTTCGATGTCAGCTTTCAACGTTCGTTTTATAGATTTTCCATAACCATTTTCTTTCATTATCTTTGGATAAAGTAATTGCGTCGTTGAACTCCCCTTTACGTTACAAAAAACCAACGGACGCTTTAAATGCAAAACTTTTGGCGTATTTGAATACGGTCAATGTTCTTCTAATAGGTGAACTTGCCATTTGAAAGGAATGATTTAAAACCTTGGCAACGATCAAGCCGTCGTTCTATCTAGCTGATTATTAGAGATGCGCCGAATAGTGGTTTCACCGAATAACCGAATACCGAATACTATTCGGTTTAACCTTTACCGAACCGGATATTCGGCCGAATTATTCGGTTTACCATTTGATTGTTTTGCCGCGTAAACAGGTTCTTACATGAACGCTACGTGTTGCTGCTGGAGCGAGCCGTACCTCACCGCCCGCCACCCGCGCACACCGCGCTGTCACTTTGCTTCAAAACATCGCACGATTAGGTTACAAATAAAAACAGAGGAGCTTATTATTACAAAAATATTGTCAATATTAACTTTAAAATGTTGATTTGATGTTTAAAAATAAATGTTGATTTGAAGTTTAAACATGTATGTTGATCAAAGGTTTAAAAATCGATGTTGGTTTAAAGTTTAATAATAAATGTTGATTTAAGGTATACAAAGAAATGTGGATTTGATTGAGGTTTAAAAAGAAGTTAATTTTATGTTAAATTGCTTTAAAATGTTTAAAAAAAGGTTTGTATTAGTTTAAAAATAAATGTTGATTTGAAATTTATTAGCTTTGTTTAACTCATCTTTCATAGTATTTCTTTGACTTATATTATAACATGAATCTTACATAAGAAGTTTTGACTTTTAGTTCTATACCGTGTCATGTAGCCAAGAAAATAGAAATACTCGAACCGAATATATTTGGCACCAAAACCGAATAATTCGGCCGAAAACAAATAGTGAAAAATATGCCGAATACACCGAATACCGAATACCAAACGAATATTCGGCGCATCTCTACTGATTATCTTTCTTGCATTAAGGGTGCTTTTCCACCAGAGATGTGCTATGCAACGTTGCTATGGATGCGTTTGATATCCACCAATCATATTCATTCGTCCACATAGCATAGCACTGGTGGAAACTGATTCAACTATTTTAAGTTACGTTTTTTATATGGAAGGATGTATGATGTGGATGCGTGCTATGGATACGAGCTATGGATGCGTGCTATGAATGGTCGCGAGTGGTGTAGCTATGCCCGCCGCTCCCCGTGCCTTCCCTATTGTCGATACGTCGCATAGCTCGAGATGCGCATCTTCCTCGCACAACTACATAGCTTAGCATCAGTGGAAACGGTCACAAAGTTTCGTAGCTTAGCTTTTACATTATCGCAGCATAGCTACATAGCACATCTCTGGTGGAAAGGCACCCTAAGAAGGCGTCTATCTGTTCGTCGTAGCGTTTTTTTGGTCCTTGCGGATCTTTTCTACGTAACCGGATAAAACCTGATAGGTCTCCAGCCAATGGATTAAAAAAGCGTCCTCAAATGACGATACTTAAGTACCCACGTCCGCCTTACCCTGAGCAGTCAGACCCGCTATCAACCTCACTAACTGGCTAATCTTTTCATCACGGCATGATCAAAGATAGTGTCTACACAAGAGACAAAGATCTTTCTCCTTAAATGTTCAAGATGGTGACGCAAATTGTCTGTTTTGTCCTAATCAAGTTTGCGTCAGACAGTCCGGTCTTGTAGCCTCGTAGAAACTCGTGCAATCGTCGCTTACTGCCAGTTCTTTTTAACGTTATATAACCGTAAGGTTTCCTGTTATTCTTCATAGAGTCTGTCGTGGCCATAACACACACGTTGCTAAATATTGGCCTCATAGTAATATGTGTGATCATCTGTTTAGCCATTTTCCAAATAATGGTGCCGATTCTCTTGTTCACCAACTAAACTAAAATTAGAGAATTGCTATCTTTTACTAACAGATAGCGCGAGAAAAGGACGGTGATAGACAACAACTAAGTTAGAGACGTCATATTATTTTATGCCTTGAACTTCACCATGTTTTTAGTCGACACGTTTTAAATGTCGTCTAAAGTATGGAAATTTTAGTTCAACTTTTGACAGCTCTTATTGTCGTATGTCTCTTTCTTATTGTATCATAGTGAAAAAGATGGCAATAGCCTAAATTAAGTTTACTTTGTCCATAACAGAATCGGCACCATTGTGGGGTCGACTTCCAGTCTTACCACGTGCGGCTGAATATTCATATTTTTACAATGAGCGTTACATTGGCCTCCAATCAATGTAAGTCCGGTAGTCACCTGCTACAATCCTGACATACATTGCTCGCTTCCTCTACATCCAATATCTTTTTCATTAACTGTTGTTGAAGTCTTTCAGAGAAAGTCTCCTTTTAAAAAAAGTATGCTCATTAATCTGTGCATGTCCATCGGTCTCGTCCTTATCTGACTTTCCAACTTGCACCGATAGCTTTCGTACCTTATTCTACTTTCATTTATCCGCTCATAATAACCGAACCACCGAACCATTATTTTCTCTATTTTAGTCAGTTACATTTTCGTACAAGCCACATTTGTCAACTATACTCCTTATTATGCAGAGTTATGCATGGAAGAATAAAAGAGAGATGCCTATTTCCTTACTGAAAACCACAACCTAGTGCCCTACGTGATATTACACCTACTCGCCCTAAACCATGGGTGGCCAACTATTTCAGCAGAAGGGCAAAATAAAAAAAAAGGTTTTACATCGGGCCGTCGCTATACTAATTTACAAAGAAATAATCATATAAAAATGTAACACAATCAAATTAAATAGACAAGTAATTTTTTTTGTTCATATTTTGACCACAAGCTCCACAAGTTAACGCCGGGCGGTTCGCGTGTTGGCTACCCATGCCCTAAACATTAAGATAGTGTCACTCGTGAAATATACATTTCATACAGATGCAGAAACTTTATACAGGTGTATAGTTGTCACATCCCTTCGCGGGCCCTCTTCCCTTTTCATAGAATTTAGCTTCTGCTTAGATAAGGAATACCTCGGGCTGAATACGGAGGTACACGCAACGGAATCTCTTTGCTACGTAAACACATTACATGATATCTAAAAGTATAATACACTCCGTATAATGTTACGTGCATTGTATAATAACAGCCTCATTGTCGCAAGGTCCTGAATTTGGTATCTAGGTCGGCTAAACTGTTATTAGTATTTTCTATTAGGAAATTCTTATTAGCAGCCTAAAGTTTAGAATTTTCTCGCGCTAAAATTTGGCTCGCTCACTAAAAAATAACACTGAATACCAGAATGGATGAAATGCGAGAGTATAACAATATATCTTTCTGCCTCCCCTTCGAGTAATTTAAGCGTAATGTGTAATATTGAAAAAAATAGTGGGGCGGCACAACTTCGAGAAGGAGGCGAGCAGAAGAATACGCTTAGGCTGGACGGCATTCGGGAAGCTACGTGATATCTTTAAATCGTCGATCCCACAATCCCTTAAGACCAGGGTCTTTAACCAGTGCGTCCTACCCGTAATTACTTACGGAGCCGAAACGTGAACACTCACCGTGGGCCTGGTCCACAAATTTAAGGTTGCTCAGCGTGCTATGGAGAGAGCGATGCTCGGGGTTTCTCTGGTGGATAGAATTCGCAATGAAATCATTCGCCAGAGAACTAAAGTCACCGACATTGCGCGTAGAATTAGAACGCTGAAGTGGAAGTGGGCCGGCCATGTCTGCAGACGAACAGATGGTAGATGGAGCAGACACGTGTTAGAGTCACGTTTGGGCAAACGTAGTGTGGGACGCCCTGCGGCACGATGGACCGACGATTTGTAAAAGGTGGCTGGCAGCGGATGGATGCAGGCTTCCCGAGACCGGGATGGTTGGCGATCTCTGGGGGAGGCCTACGTTCAGCAGAAGACGGCAATAGGCTGATATTTATGATGTGTAATCTAAATATATAAAAGCGAAAGGTCACTCACTCACTCACTCATTCATCACGAAATATCGAAAACCGCTAGACGTATGAAGATGAAATTTGGCAGGGAGGTAGTTTATAGTTAGTAGACGTCCGCTAAGAAAGAATTTTTGGAAATTCTATCCCTAAGGGGGTGAAATAGGGGATGAAAGTTTGTATGGAAAATCGTCACTTAACGGGTTCAAAATTTTACGCAAGCGAAGCTGCGGGCAAAAGCTAGTATTGTAAAATTTAAGTTTACATAACTGTTTAAATTAAGTTAACACAACTGTTTAATACATGTTTGACTGCCTCGTTGTTCTACTGGTAGAAAGCGCGACTACTGAGAGTGAGGTCATGGGTGCGATCCCCAGGTCGGGCAAAATGTTATTGGGTTTTTCCGTGTGGAATTCTCAGTAGCATCACGGAGTCTGGGTTTGTGCCCAGTTGATGGCAATAGGCTCAACCTATATTATATGGGACATAAACATAAAGGCGAAATGAGAATGAACTGCTTAAATTAAGTAAACACAACAGTTTGATTTATGTTTACATAACTAGTTAATTTACGTACGATATTTATTTGCGGTATGATAGGTATGATTTACGCTTACTGCATAAATCAGTACCTGTCCGAGTTTCCGGGCCCTTCATCCTTTACTTACAATTAGAGAATTTCTAATTAGGACAAATTGTATGTTTTAGAATTATGTTGTTGCTACCTCCTGTAACAAAGTTGAAATTTGTTTTAGCTACAATTTCAATATTGCTACCATAACAACTCATAGGTGTTGTTATTATTGCAAAAGATATCACAAGACCGTTGATGTCTTGTGTTAAATAGTACGGTTATAAAAATACCTTGTGTTGAAGTATATGCCTTTAACCCTATCGAGTAACAAAACACGAAAAAGAAAACTAAAGCACTTTTGTAGCTTCAAACTCTTCAAAGTATCTACTAGAAATGTCTGGAAAAAATCAGTAAAAGCTGTTATTTATCTACAATAGAAACCTTTCGAATGCTATAAGTCAAGAGCTCAAAGATCCACTTCAAACGACAACTTTTAATATTTACTGCTGCTATTTAAATTGCAAAAAGCGTTCAAGATTGTCATTTTCTTTTTTATTGTAAAAAAAGGCTTCAAAATTCTCGTCTTGCCAAACACGTTTGTTGTACAATAAAATAAAATAAAAAATTGCCTGTAACTGTCCCACTGTAGAGGTAAGGCCTCTTCTCATACGGAGAAGGAACGAGCATTGAACACCACGCTTGCTCACTACGGGTTGGCGATTTGAGAACATTCAAATCCAGGTTTCCTCATGATGTTTTCCTTCCCTGTATGACAATGGCGTCTTAGACTAACTAAGAAAGTACTTAAGACATAGAAAAGTCACATTGGTACATGCCTCGGTTTGAACCCGTAACCCGGTGCTTAACAAGCGGTTCTGTAACATCCGGGCCACCACGACTTCTTGGTAAAACAATGCAATTCTTTACTAAAAAAATGTTTTTCTCCCTAATTACTCTCCTTCCACAATATTATTTTCAAACTACTTGCAATGACCAATTATACAGTCATGGAAACCTAACCTAAATAAGTTATTAGAGGTCTAGCCGGGCAATAATATTGTGCTCAATTTAAGTATAACCCGCTGGTCATTAATGTGACTTGAATTTGGAACCTCAACTAAAAGTTACGCTCGGGATTCAATATGGCACCCGTGACGTAAGACACTGCTTAATCCCCTTGGTGAATAATGTACAATTACATAATATACAACGTTATTTTTACTTTATACGAAAACCGAGATACTCCAACAAGATTTTCATCAGAACTGCCTGAATCTGTGTTTTTTTAGTAAATCTCCAAGTTACACCTTAGTTTATGTCGCGTTAAGTTCCCTAAAGAAGTGTGAAATGCCTGAGATGTGCTATGCAGGGGTTATCTAATACACGGAAACTGACCGAGCGGACCATTTCAAGCCTCAAGGTGTCTATTCCCGTCAACTGTTATGGGTAAAAACCTACTGAAACAAAATTGAAATTTATGAAAAAAAAAAAAAAACAAAAAAAAAAGTGCTGTAAAAAATATGTCAATCGATTCTCCTAGTGATTCTGAACAAACTAGTTTCAGGTTTAGTATATACTAAAACTAACCTTGTATAAAAAGTTTATTCATAGGATACAACTTATAATGATGAAATTTTGATAGCTCATTATTATATTATTAATTAATAACAATTACGTGGATTATTAATAAACAAAGCAGTATTCTACAGATGTAAAAAGAGGCGACAGAATATTCAGAACATTTCGATAAGTCAGATGTCGAAAAATTCGGTTTGTTATCTCTTATTGTCTACGATTCTCGTAATGAGAGAAAACGAGATCATCTGCGTAGCCTTTTCCCAACTATGTTGGGGTCGGCTTCCAGTCGAACCGGATGCAGCTGATTATCAGTATTTTACATGGATCGACTGCCTATCAGACCTCCACAACCCAGTAACTGGGTAATACGATACTCTTGGTAAGACTGGTTGTCAGACTTTCTGGCTTCTGACCAACAGTAACGACTGTCAAAGATATACAAATGACAGCCGGGACCAACGGCTTTACGTGCTTTCCGAGGCACGGAGGAAACTCGCTATGGTAAATGTTCACCCATCCACAGACCATGCAACCTCGGCAAGCGTGGCTTAACCCGGAAGATCGGTCTATGCGGCTGTAATTATTTAGCCACGAGCTCCTCCGAGAGAAAACGAGATAGCAAACCGAATTGTTCGACACCTGACTTACCGAAATGTTCTGAATCAGGGTGCTGACCAAAACGCTAAAGTTAAAAACAATAAACGTTACAGTATGTGGCCATTTTTTACTATGAAAGGACATTGAACTTACGCTTTCCATAAATAAATCTTCCGAAGTTGCCTGCCTTGCATACCGGTAAAATGGGGCTATTTAAGAACCGGGAGGTTAATTGGAAGGAATGTGCTTCTTAAACAATTAAGGCGGCCACGGCAGGTGCTACGTATAGGGTGTATTCGATTTCATGTAATTCCTTAAAAGTTCGTGATCTACTGGTGAGACAAATTGACCTTACATGGGATTCTTTTGAATCCAATAAGATACTACTAATTTCAAAAAGAGAGCGGGCATCCATTTTTTTTTTAATAACTTTGCCCCACACTAAGATTTCTCTTGTATCGTGGGTGCGTTTACAGACACAAATCTCACAAACAAACGCCCAGACCCGAAACAACTATCTGTAGGCCATACAAATTTTTGTTCCGTGTGGGAATCGAACCCACGACCCGTAGCGCAGAAGCCAATCGCTTAGCCACTGCACCAAACTTGTCGTCAAACGTGTCGGCTTCCATTAATTTTACATGGCACTGAAATGATCTACCACATTAATATTTGCAATTGCAATATTTTTTTGTTTATTCCCTAGTCGGTGGTTTAGATAAGACATCATCCGGGAAGCAAGCAAAAAAAAATTTTTTTCTTGCTCCTTCCTTTATATTGTAGCCCCCTTACTTTTAAACGATGGTTAAAGGTTGTTTAACTAAAATGGCTCGTAGGTCTATTGCCATCTCTATTCATTGGCATACAAATGACAAGTACAGGTTTAATTTAATCAGTTTTTAAAAATGACAATATTTTATGACTTAGGGGTCTATACCAGTATTAAGATCATGTACTTTTAAGAAATTACATGAGTTTCTTTACACCCGGTATATGGTTTCAATATTTTTGTAATATTTTAATATTTGATAATTTATTATTGCCAATAGTTTAATAAATAATGTAAAAAAATTCCCTATGGCATGCTCAAGCCAATTAACACCATGGTTCTTACGGTAAATCACGTATAATATATGGTAATTATGTATGGTAACTAAATACGTTTGTTAAATCGTTGATATAGTGGTATAAATATAAGCTAGGTACATTAATGTTTGTAGTACAGCTGCCTATCGGTTAACGATCTCTCATTGCACACGACATGCAATATTGCAATCAGGATTGGTGTTTGTGTATTATTGTATCAAATCATAATATGGGTGGTTGAGTTTTGCTTACCTTATAATTTAAAAAAATACTAAAATGCCAAGAAATTAAGCGTGAAGGAGGCTTTAAACATAACGGCGAAATGACCTCACCTCACACCTCTGCCCAATCCATCGGGGAAAACAAGCGTGACGTTTATGTTATAAGTAAGGCGTTTGAGTTTGCTATTCTTAGGCTGTTGTTAACAACCACTTACCTACCTTAAATTCTGGTACATTTCTCGAATAAAGTGTAGTTCAGACTACGCTATCCTATTTTCGCTATATAGTAAAACATATTGCGTCATAATTTATAGGTACCTATACAACACTATTTTTAGTATACACAAAAACCGAGATACCCCAACAAGTTTTTAATCAGAATTATCGGAGTATGTATTTTTTTTAAATAAATCTTCAAGTTACACCTTAGTTTATGTTGCGTTAAGTTCCCCAGTAGAGCGTGAAATGTGTAAGATGTGCTATGCAGGGGTTATCTAACACACAGAAACTGACCGAGCGGACCGTCTCAAGCCTCAAGATGTCTATTCCCATCCACTGTTATGCATAGAAACCTATTGAAAAAAAACTGAAATTTATGAAAAAAAAATGCAAGATTTAACGTGGTATAAAAACTATGCCAATTGATTCTCCTAGAGATTCTGAACAAACTAGTTTCTAGTTTAGTGTATACTAAAACTAAACTTGTATAACATGACGTTTACACTATACGCTATATCCCAAGCCAGTCTATTATGTATAGCAAGTTATTTGACGGCGAATCGTCGTATGACGGATGGGGTAGAAGCACAGGTAGAAGTGAGGCGGGACGGGGACCAGAGAATCTTACAATATAGCTCTGAAAATCGCTCAAGTTTATCGCGTACAGAAAGCCAATACTTTATAGCATAGCGTTGTGTGAATGTGCTCATATAAAATCTATGGTGAGCGATTTTGTTGCGCTATATGATATTTGGTATATGCTATACAAGGTGTAACATAAATAACGCACAACCTCTTAAGGGGTCACTGTACTCATCGGTTCTCTATTGTATTACCTAACTTTTTTATCCATAATTTAACGTGCCATAACTTTTTTTGTCCTAATCATCATTTGTCCGAATGATAAATTACCCGAACTTAATATCACATAATATCACATGCCATAAAATTGAAATCCCTAAATATAATATGTCCTAAATCTGTTTGTCATAAATATTACAATCAATAATATACAAAAGACATAAAACCTTTTACAATAAAAGTTACAAGTCCTAAATTCAGAGTAGACGGAGCCCCGCACAGCTCCTATTTCTGCCTTTAGAACTAAAGATATATGGTTACTGTAGTTAGCAAACGTGTTATGTATAATGATTTTCGGACAAAAAATTTTAGGAGAATTAAGGGAGTACCGTACTCATCATCATGAAAATTTTGAGGAGTTACGCGAACATAAATGTAGGGAACACCTGATTTTTTTTTTGCGATTTAATTGTTTGTCCCATAGTAAAAATTGTTCATAATGATGAGTACAGTGATCCCTTACGAGGTTGTGCGTTATTTATGTTACACCTTGTATACATATATTATAGTTTAGTCTGAACTGCGCTTAAACATTTGTTTCACCAATTTCAAATTACCCACTTCTGGGTATAAGCTTCGTTCAGTTAACGCCAACCGTCTCTGTACCGCGCTAGTTTCACCCAATTTCCCAAAGGAATTTTCTTAATATCTTTTCCCCACCTTGCTTTTGGTCTCACGCTACGTTTACCTCCTATAATACCACTCGGTAAAAGCCTTACTCCTATCGTCATTTCTTCTTCCGAGATGTCCTGCCCACGATAATATTTCTCATGATATTACTTGCTGATTTTAGAGTCTTAGATGAGGATATTTTCTCGAAGCGAGAGTCGTTCTGACTTTGTCTTTTTCAGCAAGAAAAAAAGAGATAGCATGAGACTTGCTTCTAGAAACTCTCCTTGTGTAAATCAGTCTTTATTATAATGTTGCTTCTTCTTCGTCTCGATGATTATTATCGAAATTATTAATTGTATGTGACTACCTCGTTGATCGTGGGGTCCTGGGATCGATACCCAGATCGAGCAAAGTGTTACTTGGATTTTCCGTGTGAAATTTCTCAGTAGCAGCTTGAAGTCTGGATTTTTACTCGGTTGATGGCAACAGACTTAGGCATGGGACTTAAACATAACTGCGAAATGAGGGTGTTGTATACACCTCTGCTCACTCCATCATCATTCAGCCGAATGACGTCGTCCACTGCTGGACATAGGCCTCCCCAAAACAATGTAACCCCCCGGTTTGCCATAATCACCACTTTGTTGGCGGCTGGCGATCGCAGTATAGTTGTTAAAGTACTCAGAGAACACTGCTGCCCATCCTCTAGTGAATCCCTTAGTCGCCTTTTACGACACCCACTGGAAGAGATGGGATAGTGCTATTCTTTACGTCCGGCACTACACAGACGTAGCAGGCAAGTAGGTACATAAAAAAACTAAACAAACATTTAGGAGTAGTTCTTAAAACAACGGTGTTTTAAGAACAACTCCTAAATGTTAGGTAAATTAATCTTATTACCCTTAATGATGCAATTTAGCGCAAGATTTGTTTGTAGACAACAACAAAGAATCTCGTTACCTTGATTATTCTCAAACACGCGTAATAGATTGTTTTTACAGCGGCTTTCGGGAGCGGCATTAACATGAGCTTAAAATCGCTTTCGTTTTACGTGACGATGCGGAAAAGGTGCTTGTAATAAATAAAGGTGTCCCGGAAGGTAATTACTGTGTAGCTATACATTTATAATTACCTATGTAATGTTAATCTGTAAACTGTCTGTTGGTTGCAGGTGCGACAGCTAAGCTTAGAGACCCGGATCAGACGCGTGTTATTAGGGTTATCTGTAGTCCCTGGGTTTTGGAGAAGCTTGCTATTGTATACCTATATTTAATCAATGACTGTGGTAAGTACCTACACAATACAAGGTGTCCCTGGAAGTATGGATCAAATCGAATAGGGGCATGGGCAAGGTCATTTCAAAACTTGCGTAAAATTTTTGCCAGACCAAAAAAGCCTTTGCAGTAGATGTTTTTTCTTATTGAACACATTTTTTCTAGCTGCGTAAAAGTATTACCACAAGAAAGGCCTACTTTTCGCCAAAATCCTGAATTAAAATGATAGCTCTGATAGTTCTTTTTATGATTTTTTTCTATGCGAAGTGATTAAAAAAAAACAATAATAGGTCATAACTTTTGAACCGTAAAAAATTGCTGCGACATTCTCAGCGTTATAAAAAAGTTTGCAAATGACATTGCCCACGCCCCTATAGAGAGCGACGATTTGAAGAAAACGGCTGGGGCATATCAGGCGCCGCCAGGGCTTTTTTCCCAAGTTTTGCCACAACACCTGGTTCTAAAGTGAATGCTACACGCTCAATATTTATCGCGTTATTGGATCGTGATCCTGTATTGTCATATTTATTGCGCGTTTAAACAATCAATACATTGATCTAATAGGCGCATGCTACACCTTCAATATTTATCGCGATATTTGGATCGTGACCCTGTGTCGTGATATTTGTTGAGCGTTTAAACAATCAATACATTCACCTAAACGCTCAATAAATATCACGATCAAGGATTGTGATCCAAATATCATGATAAATATTGACCGTGTAGCATGCGCTCAAACCCTTTCGTGCCCAATACGCCCCAGCCGTCTTCTTCAGATCGTCACTGTCTATGATATTGTGTACTTCACACCATTAACGAACAACAGCAAACCTCTGCCTACCTCTTCGGGGAACATCGGTGTGATGTTATTTATTCATAAACGTTAATTTATGTTAATTATAAGATGATTTAAAAAAAAAAAAAGGCCGGAAATTAATTTTGTACTTATAGTAGAATGTAAGGAATTAATTTCCTTTGAGTTATTGAGTTTTTCCTGTTATTTTAACTTCTTCTGTTTCAGAGAAAATGTAGGCTTGGTCCGTTGGCAGGCTCTATAATGTTAATCTAACTGATATAATATTTATTTGACCTTTTCCCGGAGCTGTAACAGTAACGTTGAGAATTCCAAATTTACGTGTTCCATTAAAAATGAAGGTTAGGTATAATTTTTAATTTACAAGAATTTTATATTTAATAATATTGCTGTTACACCTGTATGCCCTGAGGCGTCAGTCTAAGGCACAGAAATCTAATAAACGAATTACAATACGGCCGATGTATCTTGGTAAGTCTGAAGTTAGCTGATTAGCTGCGCAGTAGACAATTTCGTTTCAAAAGATTCATTGCGCAGCCAAACAACTAACTTCAGACTCGCCAAGATACGTTGGCCGTATTGTACTTATACTTGTTTATTATTATTACCAATTTATTACTTACTAGAGGTCGCTCGCTGCTTCGCCCGCGTGTTTGTCGTTTATTGCGTATGCATGTATCTATACATATAAAAGGAGAAGCTGACTGACTGACTGACTGATCTATCTACGCACAGCCTAAACCGCTGGGGTTAGAAACTTGAAATTTTGACAGTAGGTTCCTTTTGTAACGTAGGCATCCACTAAGAAGGGATTTTTCGAAATTCAACCCCTAAGGGAGTTAAATAGGGGATGAAAGTTTGTATGGTAAATCGTCACTTAACGGGTTCAAAATTTCACGCAAGCGAAGCTGCGGGCGAAAACTAGTTATACATATAAACCTTCCACTTGAATCATTCTGTCTAATGATGAAAACCGCATCAAAATCCGTTGCGTAGTTTAAAAGATCTAAGCGTACAGACGGCGACTTTGTTTTATACCATGTAGAGATTTAGGTTTTTGTGGTCTGAGGTATGCTGTTGATCATCAACATTTTGCAAATAGTGGCAATCATAGTAGTAAAGCTCATGTCAACGCGCAAGCCAACCACGAACAGTAATATCTTTACGTAGAAATAGGGTTGCCATCTCTAAAATTTGGCAACCAGGACAAGACGTGTGAAAACCCCGGATTTTAGAGCCCAGAACCCGGACATGTCAGACAGTTGTTTAGCGAGTTGGTTCGTCGGTTGATCGCGGTGTGCGGGCACAGTGCGAGTGTCGCGGGCGGCTCAAAACTTAAAAATTTTAAACCCGGACTACAAGTGAAGCCCCGCCCGGACGCTCCCCGGATGCCCTCTAAACTAGGACAAATCCGAGGAAACCCGGACGGATGGAAACCCTACGTAGAAACCTAAGGGTCTATACAGATCTGACGAACGCACCACGTTGCGCTACACGCGTGTAGCACGCATGAGTTAAGTGTGCTGAAACTAACACAATTTGCTTTGTCAGCAAATCACCTCCCACCTAAACTAACGAATAAGTAGACCATAAGTAAATTGTTAACTTAGCAATTTAACTAATTTAAATACATCTGTTCAACTTAGAATTAAGCATTATTATCTTCACTGTTACTGTGGTAGTTAAATAAAGTATTTTTATAAACTCTTTGAGTGTCGTTTACTTAATTCGTGCAATTACTGAAGCTGTTTGGTGCGCGTCTTTTATACAACTCACGCAAGGCTCGCACAATGCACGCGTTTTGCGATCTTGCAGATGGCACGCATGCATTTCAGTTCGATTTCATTAATACTCCTCAGTTATAGTTATTCACAAATTGAACGGGTGAGCCCTGAAGTTCTGGTGTCGGCGGGAGGAACAAGCACGCGTGCTGCATGCAAGCAGCGCTAGCCCAGTCCACGTGCGGCGCAGAAGCAGCGCGCAAACAGATCACGCGATTCACGCGATCAGCTCGCGAGCCTTTCGCAAACAGGCGCATTCGCGGTGAATTTGTCAGATGTGTACGCACCCTTACACAAAAAGATGCTGTTTCAATCATCAGACAATATGAACAATACCTAATGCTGACAATTATATTGTGACTATTATGTTATATAACCTAAGATTAGACAAGATAAGGCAGTTAGATACGAATTGTTCCAAGTCTTAGCTCTAAGTGTTAGTAGTTCGCAAGTGTCCTGAAAGTGGCAGTAGCTAACAGCTTTGTCTCAAAACTTGAGACATCATGCATTGTAGTTTACGAGTCACACAAATACACAAGGGAGCACTAAATCCGGGTCATCAACACAAACCTTAGGCCCGTATTAATAAACGTTACTCAGCCCAAGAACTCGCACTTGATGACAATGTTGAGGTCTTGATCGTATTAATAAACATATAATCTATGTATTCAAGTTACGGCTTGGTTTTACGTTATCAGCTGAGTGATGGACTGATTAATAAACGAAACTCACCACTTAAGTATCAATAGATGGGGGTAATCGAGATGCTTAAATCTGAAGTGTAGGCAGTCCGTGACTTGAGGTCGTGATTAGTTGCACGAAACATGGAGTTTGAAAATATTTTGGATGAAATTAATTATTACGATGAAATGGAAGTACTATGACGACATTTTCGGGCGGTCAAAATCAAAATTCAAAGATGACGGCTGTGAAATTTTACAAAATATGCGTCATGGGTGTCATGTCCCTGGTTTTAGGGGGCGATGATGTCGAAAATGAGATCAAAGTCAAAATCCAAGATGGCGACTGCGAGATTTTACAAAATATGCGTCATTGATATCTTTTCCATTGTTTTCGGGGGTGCTGATTTCGAAAATAAGGTCAAAGTCAAAATCCAAGATGGCGACTGCGAGATTTTACAAAATATGCGTCATGGGTATCTTTTCCATGGTTTTCGGGGATGCTGATTTCGAAAATAAGGTCAAAGTCAAAATCCAAGATGGCGACTGCGAGATTTTACAAAATATGCGTCATGGATATCTTTTCCATGGTTTTCGGGGGTGCTGATTTCGAAAATAAGGTCAAAGTGAAAATCCAAGATGGCGGCTGCGAAATTTTACAAAATATGCGTCATGGGTGTCATGTCCGTGGTTTTAGGGGGCGCTGATGTCGAAAATGAGATCAAAGTCAAAATCCAAGATGGCGACTGCGAGATTTTACAAAATATGCGTCATGGGTATCTTTTCCATGGTTTTCGGGGATGCTGATTTCGAAAATAAGGTCAAAGTGAAAATCCAAGATGGCGGCTGCGAAATATTACAAAATATGCGTCATGGGTATCGTGTCCATGGTTTTCGAGGGTATTGATGCCGAAAATGAGGTTGAAGTCAAAATCCAAGAGGGCGGCGAAATTAAACAAAATATTCGTCATGGGTGTCAACGGTGTAATTTTACAACCATGGAAACGACACCAATTACGCATATTTAGTAAAATGCCGCCATCTTGGATTTTGACTATGACCTCATTTTTGGCATCAGTACCCCCGAAAACCATGGAAACGACACCCACGACGCATATTTTATAATATTTCGCAGCCGCCATCTTGGATTTTGACTTTGATCTCATTTTCGACATCAGCGCCCCCTAAAACCAGGGACATGACACCCATGACGCATATTTTGTAAAATTTCGCAGCCGCCATCTTGGATTTTCACTTTGACCTTATTTTCGAAATCAGCATCCCTGAAAACCATGGAAAAGATACCCATGACGTATATTTTGTAAAATCTCGCAGTCGCCATCTTGGATTTTGACTTTGATCTCATTTTCGACATCAGCGCCCCCTAAAACCACGGACATGACACCCATGACGCATATTTTGTAAAATTTCGCAGCCGCCATCTTGGATTTTCACTTTGACCTTATTTTCGAAATCAGCACCCCCGAAAACCATAGACACGATACCCATGACGGCCATGACGCATATTTTGTAAAATTTTACAGCCGCCATCTTGGATTTTGATTTTGACCGCCCCCGCCCTCTGGAGGGGAAACGTGTGAGATAATTTAATTTTAAAGTTTTAACAAAATACAAGTATTTCAATAAGTGTTACGACATAGGAATAACGAAATGTGATGAATGTTAACTAAACTTCGGTCAATCCAAGCCATCAAGTACAGCGCCTTGAGGTGTGTTTATTAATTAGCAATGATCTTGAGATGCTGACATCGTAATAAATGACGTATCAAATGATAACGTACTTGAGTATGCAGTTGAGGAACGTTTATTAATACGGGCCTTAGTATCTTTGAAACTAAGAACGATAGCTTATTCAAATTAAAAGTGTTTTATAGACTAGATTTTGCCCGCGGCTTCGCTCGCGTTAATTAAGCTCAAAAAAACTCTTAACACACTACTAAAGTTTCTACAATAATATAATTATTAATTAGACGGCACGTTTGGTGCAGTGGCTAAGCGATTGGCTTCTGCGCTACGGGTCGTGGGTTCGATTCCCACACGGAACAAAAATTTGTATGGCCTACAGATAGTTGTTCCGGGTCTGGGCGTTTGTTTGTGAGATTTGTGTCTGTAAACGCACCCACGATACAAGAGAAATCTTAGTGTGGGGCAACGTTTTTTAAAAAAAAACAAAAAAAAAAAAAAAAAAAAAATCTATCGTGATTCGAAAGACTCCATCTATGAACGTTATTGTAGTTTTCCTCGGGAACAGTACTTTTTTTCGGGATGAAACGTACCCTATGTCCGTTTCTGTACACCTGACAACGTATATGCAAAATTTCAGGATGCACGGTTCAGTGGTTTAGGCGTGAAAAGGTAACAAACAAACAAACTTACTTTCGCATTTATAATATTAGCACAGTCTACCTATATCTTACTCCTTACAGTCGGTCAACGTAGAACATTGTCGCAGAGCAATCGTGCGGGGGGTTGCGGGGTGAAGGGGCGGAGGTTATGTCCCGAGTAGCCATACTGCTACTCGGGACATAAATTCCAGGGCTCGCACTTTTTGATTTCGAATTTGATTGACATCGTTCATAGAAATTATATTAATTTATTAATAGTATGTATGTTGTATGTACCTATTACGAGAATTTTATTATAAAGTCTGTTTACTAATCCAAGATGGCAGCCATGAAAATTTTCATCTAATCATCATGGGTGTTAATTTCATGGTTTTCGGGGTCACTGATGACGAAAATAACTTCATAATCCAAATCCAAGATTGCGGGGATGAAAATTAGTAAAGTAGTCGTCATGGGTGTCAAATCCAAGGTTTTCTGGGTGCGGATGCCGAAAATGAGGTCAAAATCGAAATCCAAGATGGCGGCTACAAAAATGTCAAATTCGTCGTCACGGGTGTCATTTCCATGGTTTTCGGGGGTACTGATGCCGAAATTGAGGTCAAAATCCATTTCCAAGATGGCGGCTATTAAAATTTCAATTTAACCATCATGGGTGTCATTTCCATGGTTTTCGGGGGTACTGATGCCGAAAATGAGGTCAAAATCGAAATCCAAGATGGCGGCAATAAAAATATCAAATTAGTGGTCATGGGTGTCATTTCCATGGTTTTCGGGGGTACTGATGCCGAAAATGAGGTCAAAATCGAAATCCAAGATGGCGGCAATAAAAATATCAAATTAGTGGTCATGGGTGTCATTTCCATGGTTTTCGGGGGTACTGATGCCGAAAATGAGGTCAAAATCGAAATCCAAGATGGCGGCAGTAAAAATGTCAAATTAGTGGTCATGGGTGTCATTTCCATGGTTTTCGGGGGTACTGATGCCGAAAATGAGGTCAAAATCCATTTCCAAGATGGCAGCTTTTAAAATTTCAATTTAACCATCATGGGTGTCATTTCCATGGTTTTCGGGGATGCTGATGACGAAAATGAGGTCAAAATCTATATTCAAGATGGCGGCCATGAAAATTTTCAAATTAGCCGTGGTGGGTGTCAAATCCATGATTTTCTGGGACGCTGATTACAAAAACGAGATCCATTCTCAAACACCAAGATAGGGACCACGTCTTACGTGGCAAATTAAATTTAACTGGTAAATTTTTTTGACCGCCGTATATTGTCGAGGAATACTTAGTCTTTATTTCCAGCATCAGCACCCACGAAAACCATAGAAGTAATAACCATAAATAATAAGTAATTTTCTATGGCTCCTTCCTGGATTTGGGAATCATTTATTACTCTTACCTACCCCCGCAAGCGTTAGCCACTGCGACTGTAACCTCGACAAAATTTGTAGTTTTAAATATTGTTAGTAAATTCCAGCATAAGATGGCGAACTTGCGGCTACATACCTTTGCATTATTTTGTCAATCGTCAAAATTACGCATGCGTGGTTTTCTTTTTGCGTGTCACTGTTTCTATAAAACGTTAATTAATTTGGACGTTTGTTTGACAAAGTTTGTGTAATTTGTTTTATGTGACAACCCTATGACAAGTGTTACCAATTTTGACATTTCATAGGACCTGTCAAATGTATGGGCGTTGACCCACTGTATGTAGTAAGTAGGTACACTGTGCTAATAGTAAGATTTTTGTTCATTGAATGTTCATACTTTTTGGGAATGCTGATGCCGAAAATAAGGTCCAAATTCAAATTGAAATCGGTGGCCATGATTATTTGCAAGGAAAGCCCTCACCCAGTGCTTTCGTTGAAATTTAGTATTTCGTAATCATTCTATCTACTCAATGCACTTTTTGGATTTTTTTTCTATATTTAATTTTATTTTGTTCATTATTGTCAGATTTATTCAAAGCCTGTCGCCGTCGTTTTAATAAGTTTATTTAATTGAGTTTTTTTAAGCTTTAGGTAATGTTCCAAAGACATGGCCATGGAGGGAAAGTACTTTAAATATTAAAAATAGCAAATTTCACTCAAAGGAAACTTCATTTCACTTTTTTTTAAAGTAAGAAATATTGCGTTTTACTGATTTTTTTGCCTGAACCGGGAATCGAACTGACAAAGCTTTATGTACCATCCGGTATTATATTATGGCACCTGTTGATAGATATTTATAAGGTCAATAATAAGGATCAAATCTCTCCAACAAACACACTGTCTTAAATTGAAGGAAGTGCAACAAATAAGAAGTAACAACAAATAAGTGTTTGAATTGAAATGTACCTAAGTTAGGTAGGTACTTAATGTTAGTTTTTATGGTCTTCCATCAATTTCAGGCACTATGTTTATTGGAGCGATCATATCGATTGGTGAAATAAAAATATAGAAGATGTTTTTTCGCGTTTGTGTTGGTTCGATTTCCAGATCAGACTTTTTGAAAGCAGTACCTACCTATTTATAACTTATTAAAATTAAATGAAGTCTTCTATAAGTTTTTTTTAAATATTTAAAGTTCTTTTCTATACCCACCACACCTCGAATGAAATCATAATTTAGTTCGCAGATTGTAACAAGACGGCGTTGTAGCTATTTTTGTATCGCGATATGGTTTTGTTACATCTTCAATAATAGTATCAATATTCAATTATAATCCATTTAAGCAAGGAAATGTATAGAAATAAGCAACACGTTTTTAGTATTACGGTTTTATGAATCTTTACGGTCAATCAAGAGGAGCTGAAACTCTACATAAAGAAATGGTTCAAAAGATATAAGTGTCTTAGTGGGACACCTTTGTCTATTATTATAATAAATGGATTATTTAGTTGCTGCGACACAATGTTGTTTTCCGACTTCCACGCGGACGGAGTCGCGGGCACAGCTAGTTATTACATAAAATTGGTGTAGATGTCATAAGCGTCTGCCAATATATAATATCATTGAGCGACTGCATTTGTGACCATTGTGTGGAATAATTGAAATAATCGCTGCTAAAGGGCGTGCCATTGAGAATTTTATGGTGGTATCACAGTCTACCTATATCTTACTCCTTACAGTCGGTCAACGTAGAACATTGTCGCAGAGCAATCGTGCGGGGGGTTGCGGGGTGAAGGGGCGGAGCTTATGTCCCGAGTAGCCATACTGCGTACTCGGGACATAAATTCCAGGGCTCGCACTTTTTGATTTCGAATTTGATTGATATCGTTCATAGAAATTATATTAATTTATTAATAGTATGTATGTTGTATGTACCATAACGAGAATTTTATTATAAAGTCTGTTTACGGCGGATGGCGGCACACATACATTTTCAAATGATTGTTCGTGGGAAGTCATTTCCACGGTTTTCGGGGTCACTGATAACGAAAATAACGTCAAAATCCAAATCCAAGATGGCAGCCATGAAAATTTTCATCTAATCATCATGGGTGTTAATTTCATGGTTTTCGGGGTCACTAATGCCGAAAATAACGTCAAAATCCAAATCCAAGATGGCAGCCATGAAAATTAGCAAATTAGTCGTCATGGGTGTCAAATCCATGGTTTTCTGGGGTGCGGATGCCGAAAATGAGGTCAAAATCGAAATCCAAGATGGCGGCAACAAAAATGTCAAATTAGTCGTCATGGGTGTCATTTCCATGGTTTTCGGGGATGCTGATGACGAAAATGAGGTCAAAATCGAAATCCAAGATGGTGGCAATAAAAATGTCAAATTAGTCGTCATGGGTGTAATTTCCATGGTTTCCGGGGGTATTGATGCCGAAAATGAGGTCAAAATCCATTTCCAAGATGGCGGCTTTTAAAATTTCAATTTAACCATCATGGGTGTCATTTCCATGGTTTTCGGGGATGCTGATGACGAAAATGAGCCCAAAATCTATATTAAAGATGGCGGCCATGAAAATTTTCAAATTAGCTGTGATGGGTGTCAAATCCATGATTTTCGGGCACGTTGATTACAAAAACAAGATCCATTCTCAAACACCAAGATAGGGACCACGTTTTACCTGGCAAATTACATTTAACTGGTAAATTTTTTTGACCGCCGTATATGATCGAGGAATACTTAGGCTTTATTTCCAGCATCAGCACCCACGAAAACCATAGAAGTAATAACCATGAATAATAAGTAATTTTCTATGGCTCCTGCTTGGATTTGTGAATAATTTATGACTCTTACCTACCCCCGTAAGCTTTAGCCACTGCAACTGTAACCTCGACAAAATTCGTAGTTTTAAATATTGTTAGAAAATTCCAGGATAAGATGGCGAACTTGCTGCTACATACCTTTGCATTATTTTGTCAATCGTCAAAATTACGCATGCGTGGTTTTCTTTTTGCGTGTCACTGTTTCTATAAAACGTTAATTAATTTGGACGTTTGTTTGACAAAGTTTGTGTAATTTGTTTTATGTGACAACCCTATGACAAGTGTTATCAATTTTGACATTTCATAGGACCTGTCAAATGTATGGGCGTTGACCCACTGTATGTAGTAAGTAGGTACACTGTGATATTAGTAAGGAGTAAGGATAGTAAGGATTAAATACTACTCAAATAAAATTAACTGAGACACAATATTCCTAAGTCCCCAATTATAACATTAAGTACATTGACATCTCTTTTTTCTGAAGCTGATAATAATGAGCATTCTAAAGAAGAATTATTAAAACATCCGAGAATTTAATACCATTGCCAGACAGCGTCACATGCCGACGGTACTTATTTAAAAACAAAGAGGCCCCGCGGGACTATTTCGTCCAATAAAACAGAAAAAGTTACCCGACCGGACCGCCAATAAACGTAAAAATGGTTAAAATATTGTTTGGAATTATTTTTTGTGGACTTTGATCGTATGCAGGCTATACAAACATATGGAGGTAAAGATAAGGTAAACCTTTCTATTGGCTACCGAATAAAAACAAAAATCTCGAACACTTTTGTACGGCTTTGGGCACATGCGAGGAGTTTGCTAACCAAAGTGAACAGGAAAAAAAATACGAATGTTATTGTACATGTACAGTCGCGGACTTGAAATGTTTACCACCCTAAGGTCTATAATTGCTTGCACATTACTTTTTCAAAAGGTCGCTCGATCGCTCCCAAAGAATTGACAGGGCAAAGATATTTTTTTCTTAATTGACGTTAAAAGGTTAAATTAAAGAGGCTGTATACTAGGTAGCATAGAAAAAGAAATCAACCTATTTAGTAAATTCAATCAAGTTCGCTCTATACAACTTTTGACTAGCTTAGAGCATATACCTACCTAAAAAGGAGTTCATATCATAACATCAAAAAGTGGCTAGTAGCCTTTTTGCTAGAATCGACGCTTCACAATTTTAAAAACGAATACTTATACAAGGTTAGTCAGAAAGGGGGTACTAATCCGAAGCCCACTTATAAGGTAAAGGCACCTAATTCCGCGGTGTTTTCACCATAACTAGAAAGAACATTAAAAATTAAGTATTTAATATACCTTTCTGTAGAATTGGCTATTTTTATCAGAAGTATTATATATCTTATTTTTGAAATATACTCACAGTTTGACAATAAAAGTTTATTAATAATGTCAAATTATTTAAAAATATGAAGAAGTCCGAAGCACCTAATTCCGATGTAAAAATCCTAATTCCGATGCATTTGGTTCCTAATTCCGAGTGTACAAAATTCAAAGGAAAGGAGGTGGGGAGAATGATACATGATGTTCAAAAAATCAAGTCAATTTATCTTTGTTTGTCTTTGGATCAGTCTCAGACTCTGTCTTACATGATTATTAATAATATGGTACCACAATATGTAGTTTACTTAGACAGGAATTCGGGAATATTGTACTGTCGAGAAACTTTATAAACACTACTGCCATTATGAATTGCTGTAATAGCGCTTTGGAGATCCTCTTCCGTGTATTTTTTTCTTGGCTACATTCTCCTACAATAAAACAATTATAATAATAAAACAATTTTATTAAAAGTATATAATATGTAAGTCTATAATATATCTGAGTATATCGGAATATGAAAGTTATTTTAAAGGGCAAATTTTATTCTTGCAGTTACTAAAACAATACTAAAGTTTTGAACAAGCTGCGTAAAGGTGCTCCCACACCGGTGTTAAAAATGTTTACAAACATTAGTTAACATTTTCTAAACAAACATAAATAAAAAAAAATCTGCAAAAATCTATTGAAACATTATCTAATAATCTATATTAGACAAATTAGATTCATTATTATCTGATATTTTTATCTTTTCCTAACATTTGTTAGTGTTAGAAAATGTTTGTAAACATTTTTAACAGCAGTGTGGGAGCACCATAAGATAATGAACACTCTGTATTTAACGTGTGCCAATACCACAGAATTAGGTACTAATATAACCTTATTCCGACTTAAATACATCGGAATTGCGTTATGTAATACTAAATTAAGATTTCTAATTCCGAGTAATAAAAAGTAAAAGATTTTTTAATATTAAACGAATAAATTAATGTTCAATTGCGATATCTTTGTAAAAATATACAAAGCTCACTCAGGATTATATCAGAACACATTAATAACTTAATTTTCTGTACTTAGCTTTTCCATACAACGAATTAATAAAGTACCTAAACAGGCAATCTTTGACCTGCTATAATTAGTAAATGCGAAGCCATAGTGTACCTCGGAAATAGATTTTTACATCTATTGGTTATTTAAGTAATCAGAGCTAAAATATTAAGTTCGTAATCATAAATCTGCCTTCAAAATTTGAAAAAAAGTCAACGTCTATTAAATTGCATTTCCGTGGTATACATCGGTATTTAGGAACCAACTAAAATATTTGGCACCCAATGCCGCGGTATTTTAAAAACTTATTTTCTCCTCAATTTGTAAAGAAAATATTAAAATGTTAACTGTTTTCAATAAAAAATATAACCCTTCCAATATTTCAACCTAAACAAAAACTCACACGGTATAAAATTATCATACAAAACACTATTTAGCAAATCGTATTAATCACGTGCATAAGGTCCGAAATGTATGAAGCGCGCGTTCGAGTCAGCTGCTAGCGTCAAACTTACTGTTTATTTTAAAACGTTAAAGCACCAATGCACTCTCTTGCTCATATAAACATAAACAGATAAATTATTTATTGATTACTGTATCTTGCAAACAAAAAGAACTTGTAAATTGCTTGAAAACGCCGTTATTCTAAATACATCGGAATATGGTGCCATTTTTAGAACCCCTCGGAGTTGGGTGCCTTTACCTTAGTATCGCTGATAACTGTTTGAAAGCAAGTGTTATTCGATAATTTTTTTTCCAAATAAAATGATTTTTATTTTAGTTTTTTCAAAAATTCTCATCCCTGCTTTAGTTACAAATTCAGAAAATGGTGCTTCTAATTCATGACCCCAAATATGACCTAAAATGTAAACACAGCTGATCATAACTGGGGATAGATAGATTTTAGAGATTTTTTTTTGAGATTTTTGAACAACTGTTTCTCTTAAACTATTGACTTTTGGGAAAAGTTGTAGAACAAAAGTTATTCATTATTATGTGTACTTTAACACCCTTTCGGATTAGTACCCCCTTTCTGACTAACCTTGTATAAGTTGATATGACATTTTGAACCTTATTGCGCACAGTGTAATAAGGAATCGAATTGGAAATCTGATAAACATTTCGAGTCCGCGGCTGTACAGTCTATCCCACAGCGATGGGCAAACTTTTCTCATCAAGGGTCAAAAAAACAGAGTCAATCGTATTGAGGCCAGATTTTGTTTGTATTGATTTATTTCGACGTAAACAACGCAGGTATTTACATTTATTTATTCTCGAGGCTATCAGAATGGTTACCGACTACGGCTTTTGGCGGACCGGATAAAACGGTCCGCAGTTCGGAGCTGGGGGCCTACTCCCAAGTCCTTCAACGAAGCTAGTCGCCCGTCCGAAAGTAGCCCGAAACGTAGGAGTGAACAAAACAAGTATCAAGTTCAACTTTTCGGACGGGCAAAAACATAATAATATCGGTAGTAGGGACAACTGTCCAATTGTGTTGTCATTCATTCTTAGTTCGGGCCCCGAAATAATCGTATGTCCGTGGGTGATAGGGAGTAGGAAACGCTCGTAACTAAGGCCGAAACCACGGACTTCGTGCTTAGACCCCCTGGCCCGCGGGCCGGGCCGTACTTTGCCCATCAGTGGTCTGTCCTGAACTTTACACAAAAAGGATAACTGATTTAAATATTATATTGCATACAGTTTTAGATTGTTCCGTATTTATTGGGTATTTACACTTCTGGACACATCTATTGGCCCACCTTGTATTTTCAGTTTCGTTTGGTCCTAGCTAAAATTTTATATTAGGTCGAGCAAAAAGTTTTTATGCAGTTTTGAACCTGGCACATTCACAATTTCATTCAATAGTCTTTTTTTGAATTTCGAACACAGAATTTAAAGAAACAAAAGACAATTTGGAGCCTGTTTGTTGATATCAAACAATCGAATACTAAGAAAACTTGGTTTTATTGGTTTACTTGGATTTAATTCTTGAAAAAGTGATTGATATCTTTGGTTTTGCAACAAACATAACTTATTCTTAACATTAAGGTGAGGTTCTATCAATAATCTATGGATACTTCACCTGAAGTCGCCGCCCAAGCTGTGGCACTTATTCAGGCCGGACACAGCCAAAGAAACGCGAGTGCTCAACTTAATTTAAGTCGATCTGCGGTCCGAAATGTTTATCGGTGGTACCTAGAGACTGGCGGCTTTGTTCGTCGCCAAGGAAGGCCACGATCTCGGGTCACAACTGAAAGGCAGGATCGATTCATCGTGACGACCAGCTTGAGAAATCGTCACCTTACCTCCATTGAGATACAAAACCAACTTCGCGACTTCCACGGAGTATCTGTGAGCGCTCGAACTGTTCGGAGAAGGTTAAAAGAACGCGATATGGTACCACACAAGCCAGCTAATGGGCCCAAACTAACGCGAGCCCACCGAACAGCGCGCCTTCATTTCGCACGCAGTCATTTAAATTGGACACAGCAAGATTGGAGCCGTGTACTCTTTTCTGATGAGTCTAAAATTGTGTTACATGGCACTGATGGATGGAAGAAGGTCTACCGACGTAAGGGAGAGCGTTTCGCACAATGCTGCTTTGAAGAGAGGGTTGCTTATGGCGGTGGCTCATGGACTGTCTGGGGCGGTATATCCGCGAGCGGCAAAACTCAACTTGAGGTTGTTACAGGACCACGGCTGCCAACATTAAATGCTGAAAGGTACATTCGTGAGTGCTTAGAACCTCACGTGATACCATACGCGGACTATGTGGGCCCAAATTTCCTTTTTATGCATGATAATGCAAGAGCCCATGCGGCCGGCACCGTCAGGGAATATCTTCGGGATGTGAACATCACAGTTATGGACTGGCCAGCCAGAAGCCCAGACATGAACCCCATTGAGCACATGTGGGACGAGCTAAAAAGACGTGTTAGGGCTCGTCAGCCAGTTGCCCAGACGATGCAGGAGTTGAAAACTGCCATAGAAGAGGAATGGGAGATGATCCCTCAAAATTTCATAGAGCGGTTGATAAACTCTATGCCTGGTCGTATGAGAGCTGTGGTAGATGCCCATGGAGGCAACACGCGTTATTAAATTAAACCTTTATTTGATAAAACATGTTTTTTATTCAAAAATCAATTGCCTTTAACAAGGCGCATATCCGACTTGTTAGGCGTAGCTCCATGTCGTATGGTATTCTGAATTCAAATTTAAAACAATACGATCGAAAAAGATGGTAAAATGTATCAGGTTTAAAACTGCATCAACAGTTTTTGTTCAATCTAGCAATCATATTTCGGTAGGGGCCATCGAAACCTAAACTCTAAGGTGGGCCAATAGATGTGTCCAGAAGTGTATTTATTTTCTTTCTTTACATACACTACACATATACACACACATGTTGGTTTAAGTTAACGGGCATGACCGCTGACTGACATCCGTGGAGCACAAAGGTTCCAAACGAACACCAGCGTCAAAAAATAAATGATAACATGAGCGTATCACACTAAAATCTAATCTTAACCGACTAACTCTTGAAGGACAAGACCTCTATTCATCGTTTAGAGCTCGTTCAATCTTTTTTAAACAGAACGTATTTTGATAAATACGCCGTATTGTAAATAAATGGCACACAATAAAAACAATATTGAGTCCTATATTAAAATCGTAACATTAAAACAATGATTTTATCGTATAAATAGTAGGTAATCATAAATTAATTGTAAAAACTATTCTCGAACGCACGAAGCTAGGGGCAATATATAACTAGTTCATAAATAAACCTACTGAACGAGCGTTGGACACGTATCAATGTTGGCGTTCAGTTTTCATATTCATAACAGAAAATATTTGCATTGGCAACATCGGTAACGAATGTTGACGACGCGACATCAAATATTCTGAATTCGATCATTTCAACCAATACATACACACATTTTTACGTAAAACCGTCGAGAGGGTACGTAATACGTAACATATAACGTCACAAAAATCCCGGTTAGACATTTGACTCCGTACTGGCTGAGCGGATTTGAATTATGTTGCATAGATGAAAAATATGCTAGATTAGCTGCACAAAACCCAATTTTTATTTGTTTAGTTACTTTATGTACACGCGGAAATATTAACTTAGACTGTAGAGGAATGTAGAGTCCAAAGGCACTTATTATTACTGTTTTAATTCTGAAAATATATTAGCTTATTGTTGGGCTTAATTAAAAATGTTTTCGATGACGATTTTCTACCCATGTATTATACATATTTTCAACTTTCTCGAAAACCACTGGTTTGGTTTTGATATGAGCAATGCCACTTCAGAATTTCTTTGATTTAGGCACGTTACGTGTGAATCACTGACATGTAAAATATCTTTAAGCCTTCTGACTCAAAACTCAAACACATTTTTTTATTTCAAATAAGTAGACCCGATTGCAGGATAGTCAGATAGCTATTTAATTCTATAACTTATTTGCCCACTTGATGGAAAGTATTTTCCTCCATCCTCCATTTTAACACCCTGGTGCGTTGCCAACGTTGGAGACAAAGTGGAAAAATCTCACTTCCCTGGACGAACTTATTAACAAGGAGTTCTATTACTAATGCTACGTATATCTATCGAAGCCTACCCAAAATACAAAAAACTGTTTCAAAAATGGCGCCACTGTGACATTATAAAGTCGAATATCAAAAGTAATAACCCTTAAAAAGTACTAGAGTACCGCATAATTTAACCCCAAATTCCCCTTCCCCTTTTAAAAGCTGCCCTACTTTTTACAATCTAAAAACATAACAATATAAACAAAAGACTTTTATAATAAAACAAACGAAGACCGTATAAAAGCTTTCGTTCTTTTTTTAAACAATAAGTTATTACTTTTTAATGTTATTAATGCTCGCTATGAAAACGGCTCTCGATACCCAACATTTTGATTGGGGCTTTATTTTATTTAACAATCAAAGTAACGCTAAAAATGTTTCAGGGAAATAAAACGTAAGAATGCTGTGTAAAAATTTTATTCGGCCCTATTTCTCGGTACCCTTTGGGTAAGATAAATTGTTTTATTTTGTTCTGCTAGCTGTTTGTCGATACCCGTTTTGATTACCTGTTACGTTAAAGCAGACAGAACATCGCTAGTATCAATCAATCAATCAAATCATTTATTTTTTGAATACGGGCGCATCTTGTAAGTTGATGATTGCAAATAAAAGTTGACTATATTAGACCACAACGCACCAAAAGTATATCTAAGTATGGTAAATTACCTACCCTATAAGATGGACTTTGGTATAAAGTCCCATGGAAAGAGCTTAGCCTGTCAACATTTATTGCGCTCAATTTCAATCACGGCTGTAACAGCCAAGTTTAACCGGAATCGCAAATTCAAAACCGCGCCATTCTTCACTAATACGCCCAATATAACAATAACTTTAACTTTCCCTTTTCAAAATAAATAACAACTTAAACCGTTCTGATATCAAATACGTTACGATTTCAGTGATTTCAGCAAATATAATATAGGATTTGGTCCTTGGATTCAAATAAAATTTATAACCGATTTGCGGTAAAACGAAAATCGATATCGCTAAGTTGACTAAGAATTTTTATAAGAACCAGAACACACAAAAAAAAACACGGTCTTTTATACGCTAGGTTGACCTCAAACTACCAGTCAACGTCGTGGAATCGGCTTAAAAAGTAAGTATATTGTGTGTATATGGCTTAAAAAGATCTCGTTAGCACCCTTTTCCCATTGACATAACGTTGTTTCTCGCCGGCTTATCCGACCGCCTCGATTAGTGCGAGGGTTAAGCTTATTCATAAATGTTTCGTAAAGGAATTCTGTACCATGAAATTAATATATCGTGTCGTTATATTGAAAAGAAAACTGAGAATGACAGCGAAAGATAAATCGTCCGTTTACGGGTGTCAATTTCTTCTGAATATCGAGGCCAATATTTTTTCCAGGTGTCACAAAATGTATTTATGTGGAAAGGTGTCTGAAAATCTATTATACGCATAATGAAGTTAAATTATACATTCCAATATAACCGAAAATGCCGTTGGTCCTATTCAGGGCACATAATTGCTTTCACCATTACTCTTTATCTCTGCGAGATCAGAAAGTCATTTATCACGGATCCAATGTGCTCGTTCCCGTCGATCACAAACTTATTGTACCAACTTTTTTATCGCTTGCATTCATTTGAAATACTGGCGCTCGTTTTGGAAGAGAATTTTATACAGGGTGTCCCTGGAAGTTTGGATCAAATCGAATAGGGGCGTGGGCAAGGTCTTTTCAAAACTTATAGTAGTAAAAACTTGAGTAAATTTGCCAGACCAAAAAAGCCTTTGCAGTAAAAGTTTTTTCTTATTGAACACAAGTTTTCTAGCTGCGTAAAAGTATTACCACAAGAAAGACCTATAGTTCGCCAAAGTCCTGAAAAAAAATGATAGCTCTTAAAGTTTTTTATGATTTTTTTCTATGCGAAGTGACTTAAAAAAAAACAATAACTGGTCATAACTTTTGAACCGTAAAAAATTGCACCGACATTCTCAGGGTTAAAAAGTCTGAAAATGACATTGCCCACGCCCCTATTCGATTTGATCCATACTTCCAGGGACACCCTGTATTAATATTAAGTCGTTTACCACCTCCTGTCTTTATAGGGGTTGAATTGAATGTGGAACTACCAATTTGTTCTGACACTATTTCTAGGAGCAGGATCGGTGATCACATAATAGCGCACCTACCGCAGTACAAATTGCGAAATAAACTATTTCTTTAATTATAAAACTACGTCTGCGTTTGAAGTCAGTTAATGAGGAAAGCCTCAGAGCACAAAAAAACAAGAAATACTTACCCGCAGAAAACAATAGAATAGAACTTTGTATTTACAAATCATGTCGATGGGACTGTTCGACCTAATCAGAAAGGTACAATTTATATTTGACGTTTTCAATACAAGCGGGTTAGTGAATTCCCGGCTCTAGAGGGGTCGTAACTTCAACCGGAACCTGTTGAACTATCGACCTACTTGAAACAAAAGCCGTAGAGGGTTGTTTCAGAATATCTGCTGAAATTCGTATCTCAGTAGATATCACCCGTATAAACTGACAAGCTGCTACACAAACTTAACTTCCATACATCGACAAGTTGACGAAGAAAATCTACTTGTAACTTCAGAAGCATGAGCCGTAGAAGTTAACAGGATTTTTTGCTTCAGAAACATGCAATCAGTAAGTCCTTCAACGTGATGGTATATCGTCGTCGTCGGGTAAATAGAAAGGAAAAGAGTGTAATGGAGTTACCGTCACCAACATTACAACGAAATGGGTATACGAATATATGCTTAAAGTGAACAGTACCCCAAGTGTGAGTTTTTTTCGTTAACTACTGTAGTTGCGTCACGCCAAAAATGTATGAAAATTTAGGCTGTCTCTAGGCGCACCGGTCGCTAACTACAATTCGCGCGTTAATTGAACGGTGCGCCTAGAGACACAGCCTAAATTTTCATACATTTTTGGCGTGACGCAACTACAGTAGTTAACGAAAAAAACTCACACTTGGGGTACAGTACTAATTGATTTTCTTCTTCATCTCAGCTTTAAATCAGACCGGACGTGAAGTCGGGTTTAGACGTGAGAACAAAATTTTTATTGAAGCTGATATTTTTGCAGCTCATATTTTTAAAGTTGCAGAGAATATTTTTGAAGGATTATTCAACGGTCTTTTTGATTATTCTTTGTAGAATTTTAAACCTCCCAAGCTTATTTCTACACGATCATGAGTAGGTATAGAACAGTGTTAAACAATCTCCCATTAATCTTTTAACTGAATCTAATAATAATCAGGGGCCTAATTCTCCTAAAATAAATCTTGATAAATCACAACCGAACCTAGGCCGAACCGTTCATTCAGACAGTTCTCAATTTCAAAAGCTATGAAATTGTTTGACACAAAAAACAAAATCAATCATTTTGAAAGTTTTCGAAAACAAAAACTGGCTGACGGTTGTGGTTCGATTGCGTTTGGCAACAAATTATTTTAGGAGAATTGGGCCGCAGGGGGCCAATTCGACTAACACAATTCGACTGTTTGGAATAAAAGGGTTTCAACTAAAAATTTTTTTTAAATTGTTGTTTTAACGTATAAAGGTTTCATGTGACCCTATGAAACCTTTTATTCCAAACAATTTATAAGGGAATAAGGGATCCAACAATTTCTTTTTTTTTAATTTATCTTATATCGTAAAAACGTTTCATGTGACCCTATGAAACCTTTTACTTTAAAACAACAATTAAATAAAAGTGTTAGTTGAAACTCTTTTATTCGAAACGGTCGAATTGTTACCAAACGCAAACGAACCACAACCGTCGGTCAGTTTTTGTTTACGGAAACTGTCAAAATAATAATTTTGGTTTGGTTGTGTTTTTTGTGTCAAACAATTTGACAGCTTTTGAAATTGAAAACTGTCGAATGAACGGTTCGGCCTTGTTTCGGTTACGATTTATCAAGATTTCTTTCAGCGAAATTGGGCCCCTGTACATCGATCCCGCGTTGCATTAAATCCTGATTTATATTCCAAGCAAATAACAGTATACAATGTTTCACATTAATAACGAGGATACATCACAAAATCGGGTTTCAACGCGCGAAAGCGTATTTGTGTAGGATTTGTTTAACTACATATACGCGAACATAACCGAGTCTCCGTGCACACAGCCGCCGCAGAGGGCTTTCTGTTCGAGCAAGCGGCCTTGAATTCAATTGGCAAAGCACTGTAATGTTTACTCAAGCAAGCGGATCGTGTTCATGTGCACTTCTTTAGGAGCGGTAAAATTTTTACCTACTTTCCTTCGCATTCGTTTTCAGTTACGGGTTTCCTCAAGGTTTATCGATGCCAGGTGCATCAACACCGCGTGGGTGGTTATTCGTTCTAGATTTAAATTTAAAATGGTAAGTAGTTTACCAACCTACGAGAAACGTAGGCTATTTCTTGCATAGGTACCTGGAAATGGAATTTTTGAACTTTTTTAAAGTTTCGTTTTACCAGAAAATACCACATAAAATGTTGATAACACCTGACTGTTGTGTTTTCCTAGGTTCCCCTTCGAAAGTTCGACAATTATGAAACAAATTTTCAGGCAACAAGCAACGAAACGCAAATTTATCATTTCATAAATCAACATTCCATATAAAATGTTTCAGAAACTAAACATATCATAACTAATTCTTTCATATATATCATTTTACAAATTTTTTCCTAACACAAATATGTTAAATCGACAAAGATCTATTGATCATTTTTTCTTTCATATTTTGTTTACTTGGCCTCTATGATATTATATTAGTCAAATATAAATTTTACTAAACCAAAAATATGCATTGTATTTTGGTGTAATTCATTATTTGTAAAACATTCTTTTTGCTTCCTGAGAAATGTTGAAATGTCAGTTTATCTTTTAAAAATAAATAAAATAATACATTTTTCAGATGGCTGCTTGTTATATAAAATATGTTTGTGTTTTGATTTTATTGTTAAAGCAATAGTTTGTGAAACGAACCGTTGCCAAATGTTGCTTGTGAAATGATAATTTGCTAATGAATTGTGTGTAAAACATCATTAAACGGTTTTCCTAACTAAAATAAAAACGTAATTTTAACCATAGCACAGGTTTAGGCTGTGCGTTGATGGTCAGTCAGTCAGTTTCTCCTTTTATATATATGTACATACATTCTGTCAAAAAGTGTCGGGTATGGATGATTTGTTTATGGTTCCAATTTCAATTTTGTTTTTGTTTTTTTGTTGTTCGATTAGCACAACTGTTTTCCATTTTGGCGCGGAGTTTGAGTTGCATCTGTTATTTAGATTAAGCACAGTGCTGTTTTTAGTTAGATCATTATGTAGTGTGTATTGCGAATTTCATATTGGACAAAAACCTTGAACAAAAAGTTTGTCTTACATTTTCCATCGCCAATGGAATTTCGTGTTCGGAGTCACTGAAAATGTTACAGAAGGCTTACGGTGAATCGACTTTATCAAAAACATGTACTTATGAGTGGTACAAAGCGTTCAAAAGCGGTCGAGATGTGATAGAAAATTTGCCTCACTCAGGTAGGCCATCAACGTCTTCAACTGAAGTTAACATCGCAAAAGTGAAGGAAATAGTGACTGAAAATCCTCATTCAAGTTTGAGAGAGATAGCCGCTGAACTTTCTGTGTCTCACGAGTCGATCCGTACCATTTTAAATAATCACTTGGGTATGAAACATGTTGCCGCTCGGCTAGTCTCAAAAGACCTGAATTTTCTCCAAAAACTCAATCGCATAAGAGCCGCTGAGGACATGCCAGAACGAGTCAATTCCGACCCAACATTCATGAAACGCATTGTTACTGGACGTGGGTTTACGAGTTTGACTTGCAAACTAGTCAACAAGCTTCGGAGTGGCGCCTTCCAACTGAACCGAAACCGAAAAAACCACGTCAAAGTCGACCAAAAGTCAAAGTCATGTTGACTGTTTTCTTTGACAATCGCGGTGTTGTGCACTCGGAATTCTTGCCGTATGGTAACAGTAAATAAAGAATATTATTTGAGCGCTATGCGGCGTTTTAGAGAGCAAATTCGACGAAAAAGCGGCCAGATTTGTGAAAAGAAAATTCTTGGATTTTACATCACGATAATGCGCCTTCGCACAAGGCCATCATTGTGAACGAATTTTTGACCAAAAACTCAACAAATACCATCGAGCAACTACCTTATTTACCAGATGTGGCTCCAGCCGACTTCTTTCTTTTTCCTAAACTCAAATTACCACTTCGTGGTACCCGTTTTCAGACGGTAGAAGACATAAAGGAGAATTCGCGGCGAGAACTGAACTCAATTCCGGAAAAAGCGTTTAAAAATGTTTTGATGATTGGATTATTCGTTGGCGTAAGTACCTATATCGTTTCTGCAGGAGCATAATTTGAAGGCGATAAAATAAATTTGAATGAATAACTAACATTTTGTGTAATATTGATCTTTTCCCGGTACTTTCTTGACAGAGTAGTACCTATATACCTACAGATTTTCATCCTTACAAATATTTGTTTGATTCAACTTAATAACCCTAGTTTTAGTGTCTGTCGACGAAAACCCTTTGTTTTTATTTCGTTGTTTCATTTCTGATCTCAAATTCTATTTCCAGGTATAGTTGAATCTAATAACATCCGCGGGACGACGGGCACGGAAATTATGAAAGTATTTAAGAACGAAAACGAGAACATAATTTCCTACATTATTCCGCTCTCGTGAGCGCACTAAATAAATAACGTGTACGCTAAGGATACAGTACATACATAAAACATTTACCTGTCCCAAAAAGTAGTGTCAAGCGGAAGTCCAGAGGTAGAGCACCCTTAGAGGTACCCGAATCACCATCATGTATGTTCCGCCATTTTTTGTAGTTTTCGAGTTATCATTTCGACTGGTCCTACGTATACTAGTGTAAATGAACAACCACAAGTTCATTTTAAAATTTCAAATATTTGTTTATTTCTAAACATAAATTCACGCCTGTATTCCCCGTAGGGATGGCAGAGGTGTATAGTACACCCATATTTCGCCGTTATGTTTTACATCCCATATAAAAGGGGGCGAGCCTATTGCCATCGACCGGGCACAAATCCAGACACCGGGCTGAGACGTTCCACACGGTAAAACCCAATAACACTTTGCCCGACTTGGGGATCGAACCCAGGATCTCACTCTCAGCAGTCGCGCTTACGACCGCTAGACCAACGAGGCAGCAACTGTTTATTTATGTCAAAGTTAAAAGTTTTAGAACCTTTAAACCGCCCCTCCTGTAAAGTTGTGTTTTTGCACTTGCACTAGTATACGTAGGAACCATCGATTTCTTTTCATGTTTTAACCAAACGCTGGCACTATGACACTATGATGACATGTTGTGCCATGAAAAAAATATAGCTCGAAAACTAGAAAAAATCGCGGAACATACATGGGCCGAATCAGGTACCTCTAAGGATGCTGTAACTCTGGACTTCCGCTTGACACTATTTTTTGGGATACATTGTAAATAATAATAAACATAAACAACCCATTACTGTCCCACTGCTGGGCTCAGGCCTCTTCTCAGAATGAGAAGGGTTGGCCTTAGTTGGCCTCACGCTGGCCTGATGCGGGTTGGCGGACTACTCACACCATCGAAAACATTATGAAGCAACACGCAATGGAACTAAGCTAAATAAAAAAAACAATTTCAAACAATCCAATTTCGGTTCTGTGATAATATCAGAAAAATCAACAATTTCCAGTGGTCTCGTCCGGTACTAGCCACGAATTAAATCGAGTCGGCTAATATTGACCTGTTTCAATTTGCATGCAAAACAGCCACGCTCGCCCCGTGTTAGGACAATTAACTCTTGAAAAACTGTTTTATGGTCACATCAGCCTACGTGTATGAAAACAACGGGTTTACTAATGAGGTTTATGTACCGTGATACACAAAAATGGGATTTTTATACGCCATATCCTGGTTAATCGGGTGAAAACTGTTTGCATGGGTTTTGATAAAGTCATGTTATGGTGTTTTTGGTTTAAGGCTATCAAATGGACTATATCCGTCTCTTTACTGTCACTTGAACATGTGGAAAGGCTGTAACTGCGAGCCAGCGATAAGCTAACATTGACAATTACTCACTGGATAGCTGTAAGTCATCATCTGCCTAGCCTTTTCCCAACTATGTTGGGGTCGGCTTCTAGTCGAACCGGATGCAGCTGAATATCAGTATTTTACATGGAGCGACTGCCTATCAGACCTCCACAACCCAGTAACTGGGTAATACGATACTCTTGGTAAGACTGGTTTTGTCAGACTTTCTGGCTTCTGACCAACAGTAACGACTGTCAAAGATCTACAAATGACAGCCGGGACCAACGGCTTTACGTGCTTTCCGAGGCACGGAGGAAACTCGCTATGGTAAATAGTCACCCATCCACAGACCAACCTCGGCAAGCGTGGCTTAACCCGGAAGATCGGTCTATGCGGCTGTAATTATTTAGCCACGAGCTCTCACTGGATAGCTGTAAGTATGGGAAATAAATAAATAACACACATAATATCACGTTGTAATATATATCTCATTTCGAACCTCCTTGCTAACCGCAGAGGCCCATCCGCACAAATATACACTATGGTAAAAACTGTCAAATTGTCTATTTACGATTGTGTGTTGTTTTAATACTTGATTTTGTTTTAGGAGTGAGAATACACGATATTTTAATATACTAAATTGTTGTATTCATTTGTAATTGAGATCAACTCTTTACAACGTCTGAATTCCCCGAAATGTTGGGCTGAGATTTCCTCATTTCGCTGTTATGTTTAAGTACCATGTAATAGAGGGCGAGCCTATTGCTATCAACCGAGCACATATCCAGTCTCCAGGCTGCTAGCGAGAAAATTCACACGGAAAAACCCAATTACACTTTGCACGACCTGGGGATCGAACCCAGGACCTCACGCTTAGCAGTCGCGCTTGCGACCACAACACCAACGAGGCAGTATAAATAAATAAATAAAAATAAGTTTTTCTGTGCAAGGCCTGACCATAGTGTTTTCTGCTTCTAACTAGCCGTCACTAAACATACCTACGTCATTAGTACTATGTCTTGGCTTACACCATTATCAGAAAAGAAAAGATACATATAGAATACACACGAATGTAAAATACCAAAGCATAATAGGTACTCGCATACTAAGATACAAATTCAAAGCCAATTTCTTACACAGACAAGTACACACAACAAAGGAAACAGCGCTCTCCCTCCGTGATAGCTCCCGTCTTACATATTCGTGAGCACAAAAAAAACAATATGGCGGCAGGCGGTTAGAAGGTCCAGGATGAGAGCAGCAAACATTACTGTGCTTTGTACTCGCTGACCCAAATTGCTCTACTTTAAATGCAAATCATCCACACAACGCTTCACAAAAGGACGTTTAATTTCAACGTATTTATTTTTGTTTTAATTATCAATATACAATTACAATTATGTGGGCGGTATAGCGCTATTGATCGTGCTGAACTGCAAAATAATGCAGGACCACTTATTACCAAAAATTGTGGCTTTGTTGAATATGAAAGATATCATGTTGGTTAAAGATTTGGAGGTTAATTCTCGTATACAAATGGCCAAATACTCAAACGCTACATAATCAATTTTAAGTTGCCGTTAATTTATTGCTGTCACTTCAACTTAAGTGACAGTGATAGCACGAGACATAATGGCAACTTAAAATTGAATAGCGTTCGAATATTTGGCCAAAAAAGTGTAAAAATGTTTGGTTAGGTTACGAATCATTAACAATTTTTTACGAATCCTTAGCATGCGTTATTTCAAGTTTCAAGTCATGCCGAATTTATAGATTTTACGCAGCGCATAGTGCCATCCGACTTACACAATCCCATAGGGAAATCAATTTTTCGCAGTAGTTGTCGTGTTACCAGCTCAGTTGAATGCTCCGCACCCTATACAATTCCTTTATCGTTTCTTACAACGCGTCAGCTATAAGAAAATATTAAGCGCCCTTATTTTGTTGACACACAGTATGTACACTCGGGAGCAATGAATCCGGGTCACCAACGTAAACCTTAATATCTTGGAAACTGAGAATGATAGCTTATTCAAATAAAAAGTATTTTAATCTATTTAATGCCACTTAGGGCTGATTTTTCAATCGTCAGATAACTTTTATCTGGGGAATATGTTTGACGTTTTGACAGCTTTTGTATAGAAAATATATCAAACCGTCATATTTATTCCTTGGATAAACTGTATCTGACGATTGAAAAATCGGCCCTTACTTATTTATTTTATTTTATTTGAAGCCATCATCTTAGTTTCCGAAATATTAAGCTTTACGTTGGTGTCCCGGATTCATTGCTACCGAGTGTAGTTGCACCTAAACTGTTGTGCAATGAAACTCACAGTTGCTAATATTGTTCCCGTTCAAAAGTATTTGTAATAAATAACGAAAAAAGATTCATTAGTACCTCGTCACTTTTGGAACTTTTTAAGTAAATAAAAATATTAATTACTAAACCAAAGAACGTAAATGTTCATTCCGACGATCAATTAATATATAATAATATGTACAATTGTTTGCATGCAACGGTACAGTAATACCGTTGTCACAGACAGGGGTCGAGGCTCATTGTGATTGCGCTTAAGAGTTTTTCAGATAAGTGCGCTACGAGGTCGGTTCCGGCCCACATCCGCCTCTTTATCTCAGCAACATCGTCTGACACACATACCTTCTTTGTTTTATATGATTTTGATAATAAATAAGTATTTATTCATTTCTTTTTGCATGGAAAATAAGCATTATTACAATGGACTACCAATTAAATTAGCCAAGCGTCATTCTTACCCGTCTACAATAAAATATCATGTAAGTGTAATATAACACATTTTTCATTACACTAGGTACCTACGCTAGAATGTCTAATAAATGATGAGAAAGATTGGAGTATATTAGAAAAAGTTACGTGAAGGTTTAATTAAATTAGTCTACTCTTTCAGCAAATTAGATACTTATACATATTATTTTACTCAAATTATTATTTTTTTCGCAGATATATCTATGAGATAGATGATAACTTGAGTTTTATTTGAGCCTTTTACTGTCGAAAAATATTTCTCACATCCATATAATTGTAAATAAACTTTAAAAAAAGTAAAAACCGACTTCAAAGAAAAACTAAAAGGAGTGAAATAATTACCATAATATAAAATTAACAGTTTCAGAAGTCGGTGGCTTCTATTTGTTTCAGTGTAGAGTTGCACCGACTTCTGAAACTGTTAATTTTATATTATGGTAATTATTTCACTCCTTTTAGTTTTTCTTTGAAGTCGGTTTTTACTTTTTTTAAAGTTTATTTTTTATTAAATACGTTTTAGTGCCATAAACTTAACCCCCTCCTCTTCATAACCCTTCTTTTTGGCTTTGACGTAGTCGGGCATAAAAAGCTCTTTCAAATGATACCTTACACGATATAATGAAAACATTCCAAAGGGGGAGGGGGGGGGGACATGCACCCCCTCCTCTTTTCCAGTAGTCAGTTCCCAACAACAAATATAAACAAAGCAATATTAGTAATTTGAGAATTTTGCTTTGATCCGATGAGGAGTTCCGTTCCATATCTCTGAAGTTCATGGTCTAATCGTAACAAAATTTATATGGGACCAATCGGGAAGTATACCCTTTCGAACAAAGAAAGAATTTTTCAAATCGGTTCATAAATGACCGAGATATGAGGTAACAAACATAAAAAAAAAAAATAAAAAAAAAAAAAATAAAAAAAAAAATACAACCGAATTGAGAACCTCCTCCTTTTTGAAGTCGGTTAAAAATTACTCTTTCTTTTCATTAATCACATGAATATATAAATAAGCAGTGCCATTGTATGATATGGTCGTTATTAACTTGCCTTTTATTAAGTGTACACAAAACTTGTACAAGTGTACATAAATTATTCGATAAATAAATAAATAAAATTCCTTTGCAGGATATGATCATTATTTAACAACATTATCGATTGGTGTCATACACAGCACGGTATATCCCTTGCCACATAATTACTGCTTTTCCAAAAAACTCGAAATGCAGTGATTTTTTTCAAAATCGTGCTCGCGCCTCCATTGTCGTTTTTTTTTCTATTCCTAATTGTTTCGAATTTGGTCATGCAGTCCTGGCTGAAAACTCATTCTGTATAAGGCTTTAGATGTAGCATTCCTAAAAATATACCTACTCTACCTTAAATTATACACCGTGGACCCGAGGTACTCGAAAGATTTTAACCAACGATTCCGATGCCTAATTGGAGAAGAAAAGCTAGGATATAGTTTGTCGAATAAAGCTTTATTTCGAGAAATTCATTATTTATGGAAATTCACAAGTCTAAAAATCTCTAGGATAACAAGCCATTGGATGGGATGAGGATGAGACGTTGCGACTTTTACCATACCTTGGTCATACCATAGTACCACAGTGTTTTGTCGGGGACGTTCGTGAAGTGAGAAGTTTTCTTATCCACTCATACGATAATTACGTTTCCAGTCGCCCTAAGGTATTGTTTACAAAAAAGTATTAAAGTTAATTGACTTATTTTGTACCGACAAACAACATACTTAAATTAGCTGAATTGGACTTATCGTCAGTGAAGTTCTAACAGTGCAACTGTTGTCTGTTTTTTGTCACAAAATGTTGTGACAAAAAACAGACAACACTGGGAAAGCCACAATTTTACTTGAAATGAAAAAGATTATTAGGATTTTCAAAGGTTTAAATCATCAAAGAGTTCATTTGTAATGATAATTAAAAACAATATTGCGTTCAGCGTAGTTACGCTCCTCGTTTTATGTAGTTTTTTCACTCTCTTGTAAAGTAGCCATTTTTGACTTCCGCACTGTTAGAACTTCACTGACGTTATGTTGATATAACTTTTTTTTTTTTAATTTTGCCCTACACTAAGATTTCTCTTGTATCGTAGGTGCGTTTACAGACACAAATTTCACAAACAAACGCCCAAACCCGAAACAACCACCTGTAGGCCATACAAATTTTTATTCCGTGTGGGAACAAAAATTTCACGCCATTTCACCCACGACCCGTAGGTCGTGGGTTCGATTCCCACACGGAACAAAAATTTTCAAAAAAAATGGCGCAGAAGCCAATCGCTAAGCCACTGCACCAAACGTGTCGTCGAATTTGACTCAATACCATTAGAAAAGCGTGGTTAAAATCTTTCGGGTACCTGGAGGCCGCGGTGTATACCAATAGCTAGCAATAGGTAACAGATAACTCGGTTTAGTTATACAGTCTTCGGCTTGAGAATATCTGCACAAGCTTATCTAATTTCAACGGCTTTAGAGTTTACTGATATATCGATGGTACATTGTAGAGTCTACTGACATTTCGATGCTAATATTTTTAGTTATGTATTTATTATTAATAGGTATATAGTCTGTAGTATTAGGAGCTATAGATATGAAATAGTTTCTAGACTGCTCGCTGCCACGCGACCACGCGACCTCAAGCGGTATTTGAAAAAGGACGTTAAAAATGTTGGATTATTGATACAGATTGATAGATAAAAACATTCTCCTATAAAGCACTTCAATGTATTATTCAAAAATACCTTTGACCTTTTCTGACCGATACCTTTTTTTATTTGTTTTTCTTTATATCTTATTTCCTACATAATATTATAAATGTGAAAGTTTGGATGTTTGTGAATTTGAATGTTTGTCAATCAATCACGCCTTTTTTTTTCCTTTATTTATTTAGGGACATTTATAATCGTAATGCGTATGTCAGTCCCGTCGTACCCTAAATACACATTGGTCATATCTGGGCCATGAACCTAAACAGACTCTTCGCTCATCGCCATTTGGTTGAGCCAGGTTTTTATGGAATGTGCCTACTTCAAATCTGTTCAACCTCAAGACCCTAAACAAATTATATCTCCCAGATTCATACCGAACACAGTCCATCAATAAGTGGTGTAAGTCTTCAACAACTCCACACAGTTAGGCGAGTTCATTTTTCTCATCGTGAACGCAAACTTATTGCATGGAATGTGTCCAGGGGGTCTACTCCCTAAGCACTAAGTCCGTGGTTTCAGCCTTTGTTACGAGCGTTTCCTACTCGGGATATCACCTACACAGACATACGATTATTTCGGGGCCCGAGCTAAAGGTACAATTTCGTGCATCGCAGCCGCGCGCGATCTCTCGCGTGCGTCTGACGCGCGCGGCTAATGCGTCAACAGTCAGAGTATGAAAGTGTATGGCACCGCTTCCGAAGTCTGCGACAGACGCGTGCGGCTAATAATAGATTAGTCAGTATATTATAGACACGACTATTGACGCATTAGCCGCGCGCGTCAGCCGCACGCGACAGATCGCGCGCGGCTGCGATCGGCCGCGATGCACGGAATTGTACCTTTAGAATGAATGACAACACGATTTGACAATTGTCCCTACTACCAATGTGTTTCTGCCCGTCCGAAAAGTTGAACTTGACACTTGTTTTGTTCACTTCTAGGTTTCGGGCTACTTTCGGACGGGCGACTAACTTCGTTGACGGACTTAGGGAGTAGGCCCCCAGATCTGACACGCCTGACATGACCACGCCCTAACGGGTAAACGGATTTGGATAAAATTTGGCACACAGGTAGAACACGACCTGGATTAGGGCATAAGATACATTATCCGGGTACGTGTACATGAAGTAGTTCCCCTAGGATCTAAGTGAAATCGTCCAGCACGTAAGTATTGTGTAATTTATAAGTTAAATATTGAATCTTCTTGGTAATCCGTACTTAATGAATGTGTTTTTTTTCTAATTTAGAAGGTAATAACAATTTGTGTATTTTTTTCTATTCATTCCATTACTGCACTGCACCCTGCACGACAATATCAAACGTTTAATCAATGTTTTATTAAATAACACTGAAGCCTGTAATTAAACCCGCATTTATGTTAACATTTTGTTTGGCCCTATCATTTCGTGGATATTTCCATAAAAAAATATCTACATATAGATTATCTCACGCTCACCTCACTTTACTTCACATAAGCACGAAATGGTAAAATAAATGGACAAAAATGGCAGCAGAAAAAAGTTGCCTGCCTCAAAATTCCCTTTGAAATGTTGCCAACAACAATTTTCTCAAATCTGTGACTAAAAAAGCATTAATACGAGTGTTTGTATTTTTCGTATGTTATATGTATAACTGAACGACTTTCCTTATAAACCGCTACAGTCATCTTTGAACTATGTTTAACGGGCGGATAAGCGTCCTTAGTAGGTTCTAACCTTATCCCAATTTAGCTCGAAATAGCGCTTATGTGCATATAGTGAATTTAATAAGACAACGCTTTTATGCTTTATGTCTAGAAGCGCCTAGAATATCTGCATTAGGTTATTTATTAAATTTCGGTGGTACTGTTGAACACGTATAGTTCCGCTATTTAATCTTTGTATAAAACAATGATAATATATTACAAAAAGAAGTAGAATGTCATTGACGCGCCAAAAATGACCATTCAAAATTACACCAATTATTGTAATTGGAAATAGCTACCTATCTCTTTCACTCTCGTATTTATTTAGTATCTTCGTCTTACTCATTAGAGATAATACTAGTGAAAATAATCCAGGTTCGAATTTTAAACGCCATGTTCTATGAATGTAACATAACTACTTCTTTTTGTGTAAAATATCATTGGTATAAAAGGTAAACAAACCTTTGATCGAGAAACATTTTGCTTCAAGAATTGTTTAAAATACACATTTTTAAACGTTTTTAATTTGTTAAGGATTTCTAATAACGTACCTATACAAAATGAATGTTTTTCCTGAACAGTCATAAATTGCCCTATCATTTGTTTCCGCTTGACGTTGAGTTTCGGGACGCTCTGTATGGTGTTTTAAAGGTTATACATTTTTTATTCATCCAAAGATTTACTACAAATTAAATAAATTGTTAGCACATTACATCAAGAAAATGAGACACCTTGTGTGTTTTTCATTTTCATTATTTTGCTTCGTCTCAAATTAATCTAGTTTTACTTTGTAAATGAAAAAATATACTTATAGTCCGGTCAAGTTAGCTCAAAAAATAGGGGTAGGTTAACAGAAATTCGCATAGAGCTGAAAATTGGTACGAATGTTCGGAACACCATTACAAATCAAATGTAAAAAGTCCCCAGCGATCCCACACTTGCAAAAAAAAATATTCAAGGTTAAAGTTCGCAAATATGGGTTTTTTGCGTTTTTTAGCCAAACGGTAAGTTTTATGATAAAAATAGATCAAACAAAAATGATAGATTATGCAATTCTCTATAAGAATTGTCTACAATTTTCCTCCTAAACGTCACCGTTTCTGAGATATAATGGTTGAAAAAGTTGTATTCTTCATAATATGCGTTTCCACGCCACCTGGAAGGTAGTGTACTTGGCGCGTTTTTTTAACGTGGTTTCTCCAATAGGCCTATCCCACAATCTATTGTGATCCTGTTTAATTCAATACTAATTCAAAATATATAAAAACTGGTACTATTGGAAATGATGAAAGCCGTATGAATTCTAAAAAATTAGGTCAAATTATCCGTCTCATTCATAATCATCTGATAATTCTGCTTCCTCTTCTTCTTGTTCGTCTTCTTGTACTTCTTCTTCTGCTTGTTCTTCTTCTTCCTGCTGGGTGTAAGTAAATTGGTCTAACAGCGATGAATCAGATGTCTCCTCACTGATATTGTACGAATCCTCTTCTGATGGTGATTCAACATTGGAGCACGACTGATCTTGACAACTGGTACATGTTAATCGCCATCAGAAGAGGATTCGTACGATATCAGTGATAAAGAATACAACTGTTTCAACCATTATATCTCAGAATCGGTGACGTTTAGGAGAAAAATTGTAGACAATTCTTATAGAGAATTGCATAATCTATAATTTTTGTCGGACTTATTTTTATCATAAAACTTACCGTTTGGCTAAAAAACGCAAAAAACCCATATTTGCGAACTTTGACCTTGAATATTTTTTTTTGCAAGTGTGGGATCGCTGGGGACTTTTTACATTTGATTTATAATGGTGTTCCGAACATTTGTACCAATTTTCAGCTCTATGCGAATTATTGCACTTTGAAATGTCTAATTTGACCGGACTATTACCTACTCATTAAATTATTAATAACAAGCGGGACTTTAATTAAAGAAGGTTGAACTAGAGCATAAAGAATATTAGATATTTTTCACAAAAAAAAGACTCGTGCTTAATTAATAATGCAAAAAAGGCACATAATTTGTGGGGGCAAAACTAAAGTTTTTGTATCAGCGATCGAGTGCAGCATGTTTCAATATAGAAGCTAACTAACTAATGCAATTCGTAACAGACTCAATACAAATTGTGATAGGTTGCAAGTCCAACAAGTCCGAGTTGACTGCTTCATTGGTCTAATAGTTGCAAGCTCGACTACTGAGCTTGAGGACCTGGGTCCTTTGCTCAGGTCGGGCAAAGTGTTATTGGGTTTTTCCGTGTGGAATTTCTCAGTAGCAGCCCGGAGTTGGATTTGTGCCCGGTTGATGGACTTGCCCTTTATTACATGAGGCTTAAATATAACGACGACATGAGGGTGTACTATACACCTCTGCGTAACCCTTTGAGGAACACAGGCATGATGTTATATAGATATTTTTCACATAAAAGAGACACATGCTCAATTACTAGTGTTCGGATAATCGGGCGCATATATACCTAAACTTCTTCCCACGAAAGAAAAATATGGACATTCCTATCTGAATAAATAAGTAATCCCTCGTTCCCGGGATTGAACAATTTTGTAAAAACAACTATAACAAACATAATGAAATTATAGCAATGGTTATTTTGATTTAGTATCTTTATTTTATTCAAAACAAATGGAATATCAATAAAAAATGATAATGTGCACAATGTGCTCAAGTAGTGGAAATTGATTTATCTATCTAACAGATTAGTGATGGAATCGACTAATTTATTGTAATAAAGGAACAGAAGAACAATTTTTTTTTCTAATCTATATCTAACTATATTTTTTATGCAGGTAACATTTTTAGCAATCTCAGGAATTTCAAACGATTCCGGGATCTGGGATTCTAAAAGGGATGTCCGTATTATTCTTTCGTGGGAATAAAAGTGAAGTTTAGGTATATTAGCGCCCGATTACCTGATCACTGTTAATTACTATTATAAAAAGACAATAACTTATGCGAAAACCCAAGGTAAAGTTTTGTATCAGTGATCAAGTGCACCATGTTTCAATATAGAAGCTAACTAACTAACGCAGTTCGTAACTCAATGCAAATTGAAATAGGTTGTCAGTCCACCATTATTGGGACATTTTCGGGTCCATCATTACCAGGCATTGAAATTGGAACAAATAATTACAATCAAATCACAATACTCAGAAACAATGCTCAATGCAAAACTGTCGCATGGATCAACATGTGCTGTGATTGCATCTGCCTAGATTGTTCAAAACACGAAATAAAACAGCACAAAAAAATCACGTTTGTTGTATGGAAGCCCCCTTAAATATTTATTTTATTCTATTTTTTTAATATTTGTTGTTATAGTGGCAACAGAAATATATCATCTGTCAAAATTTCAACTGTCTAACTATCACGGTTCATGAGATACAGCCTTGTGACAGACGGACAGACGGACAGACAGCAGAGTCTTAGTAATAGCACAGTCTACCAATGTCTTACTCCTTACAGTCGGTCAACGTAGAACATTGTCGCAGAGCAATCGTGCGGGGGGTTGCGGGGTGAAGGAGCGGAGGTTATGTCCCGAGTAGCCATACTGCATACTTGGGACATAACCTCCGCCCCTACATCATTTTGACATTTCATAGGACCTGTCAAATGTATGGGCGTTGACCCACTGTATGTAGTAAGTAGGTACACTGTGGTAATAGGGTCCCGTTTTACCCTTTGGGGACGGAACCTTAAAAACAAGTTGTTAACGTGTGCGTTCCAACCGATCGCATCGATTTCAATAACTAAATTTTGACCTGTAAAATACCTAATATTATAACCTAGAAATACAGTCCGCTTTTTATTCCACCTGGGCCTATCTATGGTCCTTCGAGGTTTCGGTCAAGTTTAACTAAATATCTCGCCGCGATCGCAAGCCACGCCACCACAAAGCGCGTCAGAAATCAGCTGGAGGTCAAACAGAGGACATCGCATCAGTGAACTCAACCTACCAGCATCTGGAAGCAGCCACTCAAGCAGCGTCGGCCACATCAGTCGCAAAGGACGAACAAAGGGTTTGGTAGCAGCGGTTTCGTGAGTTCGACCAATTCATTCTTTTAAAATCATTAAAAGTCATCACATATTTAGTCAACTTGCTTAATTGCCATCCATTCCCATTTTCAAGCATAAATTCATCCAAAATTAGTCCTTTCTATAATCAATTATTCTTATAAGCAATTATTGCATCAGATTTTTTTTCCAGACATCACCTACCTACATATTTCTTTTCTCAATTTTCTTGTAACTTTTTTTATCATTTCGATTCTTTCCCATCACCAACCATTTCTTTTTCATTATTATATCACTTTCTAATACCTTTTTTTTCTCTTGTACAGCTTACATCGCCTTGTTCTCAGCGTACCTACCGAGTTCATTCATTAACACACCGAGGGTAATTTGGTAAAGTTACGTGATCGCCGCGCTGTGCTTGCCACATTCCCAATCCAATTTAAGTAACGTTTCAATTAAGTACATTACTTTAATTAAATTTCAATTATGACTGATCCCAAATCAGCTCAAACTACAAATAAGCCCGACGAATATGACATTCCTCAGCTCAATACATACAAAAAGAGGAGATCCAGTCATAAAGGAAAGGTCACGGTATTTAAAAATTATCTTGAGTCATTATTAAAATCTAAAAAGCCGTTGTCTGATTTAGATATTATACAACTTAGCAATCGATTAGAGTCCTACAAGTCCCTTGAAAACGATTTCGAGAAAAATCAAACCCTCATCGACGACATTGTTGGGGTTTCAGATGAACAGCTGAGGGAGCGGGAGCAATTTGAAATGGAATACCAATATCAACTTGCGCTCGGCATCCATCTGCTGCGTGAAAATGAAACTGCCTGCGTCACCGGGTCTGTACTAACTCCAATTGCAGGTGACACAGCAACAAAAGCATTCATAAAATTACCCACCATTGACCTTCCACACTTCTCAGGGGAATATCAGAATTGGCTCGAATACAGAGACACTTTTGAATCACTCATACACAACAACAAATCAATAGATAACATTCAAAAGTTTCACTATTTGCGTGCATCTCTGCAAGGTGAAGCTTCCGATATTATTAATTCGTTAGAAATGTCATCACACAATTACCGGGTAGCTTGGGAACTTATAACGGAAAGATATAATAACACACATCAGCTGATTTACAATCATCTTCACGCATTATTCAGCATACAAAACATTGAAAAAGAATCCGCAACATCACTCAGACAATTACTAGACACAGTAAATAAAAATCTCAGAGCTCTTAATAATTTAGGCGAACCCACAGTAGACACAATTTTAATTTATCTGATTACCTCCAAATTAGATTTCACAACACTCAGATATTGGAAAGAATCAAGCAAAAACAACACAGTAGAAAAGCCCACACTTCAAGATTTAAAATCATATCTCAGTGATCGTTCAATGCTTTTACAAAATCTTGAATACACTAAAAACATACATAAAAACATACAACAAACAGATTCAAAATCACATACATCAAAATCAGACAATAAAGATAAACAATCTCGCATTCCTTGTCCCTTATGTAAAGGTCAACATTTTCTATTCGCTTGTCCACAATTCAAACAAATGACTGTGGAGAAGAGGATAGAAAGGGTTTCCAAGTTTTCCAACTTCTGTGCTAACTGCTTGCATAACGGTCACGAAACAAAGTCTTGCCGTGGCGGAGCATGTAAATATTGTCAACAGAAACATAACACAATGCTACACATACATAAGGAACCGACCAGGGACACTGCGCACACCACACTCGCTAGTAACAGTAGCTCACAACACACATCAGTTCTACTTTCCACTGCCTTAGTACATGTCCTCGCCAGTGATGGAACACCACAATTGGCGAGGGTTTTGCTGGACAGTGGAAGTACCTCCTGTTATATCACTAACAGTCTGAGTAAAAAGCTCAATCTCACATTCGAACCCATTCGCGGCACAGTTTCGGGCATAAATCAGCAACATACACAAATTTTTCATCGCACAAATGTTTTGATAAAATCATTACATGGTTCATTCACAGCCAATTTGTCATGTTTGGTACTTGATACAATAGCACACTCATTACCTCACATGCGCATCAATACACAAGGTTTAAATATACCTAAACATTTAAAACTAGCCGACCCTCAGTTCTATGAACCCGCACCCATTGACATATTGCTAGGCGCGGACATATTCTGGCAAATAGTTAGCAGCGGTCACATTCGGTTAGGTAAACAACAGCCTACACTACAAGAAACTGAATTAGGCTGGCTAGTTTCCGGGTGTACAACAAACACCGACAAACACACAAACAGTTGTTTTTTCAATAACAACAACTCAGATCAGTTATCACGCTTTTGGGAGCTGGATAGTTTATCTAATTCACAAATAAACGATCCCTCCGAATCAGATGCATGCGAGATAATTTTTACACAAACAACTACGAGACAAAGTGATGGCAGATTCGTTGTCACTATTCCATTTAAAAAATCACCCGATTGCTTGGGTGACTCATATTATCAAGCCAAAAAACGGTTTTATTCAATAGAAAACCGCATGAATTCAAATCCCACATACAAACAACAGTACTCGAACTTCATAACAGAGTACATACAACTAGGTCACATGACTTTAAACAAACATTCACATAAAAATACATACATTCATTCAGAACATAATACATCAATCATACAGTCAAGTGCAAACAGCACTAACACAAACATACAGCACTCACCAGTATACTATCTTCCACATCACGGTATTATACGCGAGTCAAGCACAACCACAAAATTCAGAGCAGTATTCGATGGTTCCGCAAAGACATCCTCAAAACTGGCACTCAACGACATTCAGTTAGTAGGCCCTGTCGTCCAAGACGATCTTATTTCTATACTCATACGATTTCGTCAACATAAGTATATAATGTCAGCGGACATTGAAAAAATGTTTCGCCAAATAACAGTGGCGGAACATCAGCGCCCACTGCAACAAATCATATGGCGATACAATCCTACGGAACCTCTGCAAACATACACGCTCAACACCGTCACATACGGCACGGCATCGGCGCCGTTTTTAGCAACACGCTGCATAAAACAAATAGGCCTAGATTGTCAAAACACACAAAATCATTCGGACAGCTATGATCACAAACTGGTCTCCGAGATCATCTTGCATGATTTTTACTGTGATGATCTTTTGACCGGGACTGATGATGAGTCGGTACTATTGGAAATTGCCAAAGGAGTTTTTTCCGAATTGCAAAAATATCAATTCCCACTTAGAAAATGGCAGTCTAACTGTCCCGCTGTTCTAAATAAACTAGGTCTCAATGATTCAGACAACACAACATTTAATCTTAGTTCAAACGATCCATCAAAAACACTAGGCATTTATTGGAACATCAACAAAGATACAATTTCATACACAGTACATTCAGAATTTGTATCACAAAAACAAATCACAAAACGCACAATTTTATCCACTATAGGTCATATTTTCGACCCACTGGGACTCATTAGCCCTTGCGTACTCGAAGCTAAACTAATTATGCAACAGATGTGGATAAATAACATCAGCTGGGACGGTGAAATACCGGTTTCAATACAACAACAATGGGCAAAGTTCGTGGAATCATTATCTTTTATAAATCATTTATCTATTCCTCGGCGAGCATTCCATGACTCATTGCGCGATAGCAATGAACTTCATATTTTTTGCGATGCTTCACAACAGGCGTATGGTGCGTGCGCATACATACGTACATATACACCAGGTGGCAATATCAATGTTCAGCTGTTAGTTGCCAAAGGACGGGTGGCTCCTTTAAAAACACTTACCATACCGCGACTTGAATTATGTGCCGCGTTTACCGGTGTTAATTTAAGTAATAAAATTTTAAACTCACTTCGCAAAAAAAATTAACTGTAGGTGTTATTATTGGAGTGACTCAATAATTGTTTTATCTTGGATAAATTCACCGACACACAAATTACAAACATTCGTCAAACACAAAGTCACGGACATTCTCAAACATACTGAACCACAGTCATGGTACTATGTACCAACCAAACAAAATCCAGCTGACATAATCACGAAGTGTACCAATGCACAACAGTTACTTCATACACCTTTATGGTTCTCAGGACCTGACTTCTTAAGGAATGATGATAATCACAGCTGGCCTGAACAACCAGGGCATCTCAGCGTATCTGACCTTCCAGAAGTCCGCTCCCAAACACATCTCACGCACAAACATACAATTGATAATAATTCATTTATTTACAAATATTCTAATTTTAACAAACTTACACGAATCGTAGCTTACATACTTCGGTTCATTCATCACTGCAAACATAAACAATCAAATAACATCAATACAAAAAAATGCCAACAGGTGTGCATAGGTGACGTCATGCCTTTATCTACTAACGAACTTAATTCAGCTAGATACCAATTAGCGAAGATAGTACAATTAGATTTCTTTTTTGAGGAATATCAACTATTATTACATAACAAGCAGTTACCTGCTTCACATAGATTAAATTCACTTAATCCTTTTATAGGGGATAATCACCTCATTCGTGTGGGCGGAAGGTTAGCACAATCGCCATACAATTATGATAGAAAGTTTCCTATCCTACTGCATCCAGCTCATCACATTACTCAAATCATATTCTCAACATATCACATCACACTTCTACACGCTGGCCCACAACTGTTATTGTCTCACATACGTCAAGCTTTCTGGCCAATTTCTGGTCGAAACCTGGCTAGAAAAACTACACAATCATGTGTTACATGCAAACGGTTTAAAGGTAAAACTGTAACACCTATCATGGGACAGTTACCTGAACAGAGATTGCACGCAAACTTTGTATTCAGTGACGTAGGTGTCGACTACGCAGGGCCAATTATGATCAACAACCGTAAGGGACGTGGAAGTGTACTTATTAAATCTTACATTTGTATTTTCATCTGTTTTGTAGTTAAAGCTGTGCATTTGGAGTTGGTTACAGATCTGACGACAGAGTCTTACATAGCAGCAATTAACAGGTTCATTTCTCGCAGAGGTAAACCAAATAATATTTACTCAGACAACGGGAAGAATCTGGTAGGTGCTGCGCGTGTGGTCACCAACTTTATCAGGAATCACAGTGAGTCAATTTACAGTTGCGCTGCAGAACAAGGTGTAAATTTCCACTTCATTCCTCCATATTCACCCCACTTCGGGGGCCTATGGGAAAGCACTGTTAAATCAGTGAAACATCATCTCAAAAGAGTACTTGGGATGGCAAACCTCACATATGAGGAAATGTACACATTACTAGTCCAAATAGAAGGCATTCTTAATTCAAGGCCTCTCACACCTCTTTCATCCGATCCATCTGATCTCTCAGCTCTCACTCCCTTTCATTTTCTCATTGGTCGTACTCTAACTGTTCTACCTCATCCACAGATGTCCGACTGCGACTCGGCACGGCTGCCGCGTCATCAACGAGTCGAACTTCTACGACAACATTTTTGGAGACGCTTTAATAAGGAATATATTTCCCAGTTGCACCAAAGGACGCGCTGGCAGCGCTCACAAGGCGCGCTCACAGAGGGCTCATTGGTCATCGTGAAGGACGAGGCGCTACCGGTGGCTCAGTGGCCGTTGGGACGTATCGTGAAGCTGTATCCGGGACATGACGGAGAAGCTCGAGTAGCGGACATCAAAATAAAGACCGGAACAATCAGACGGGCTTTTCATAAAATATGCCCATTGTTGGATGGACCATCGGACTGATCACGAAGCATACTTTATACATCATCATCAGCTGGGCTGGCCTTTCCATGGTGGCCCGGGAATATGTTAACGCACACGTTAACACCTCCAAGACACACATGCATCATCAAGCAGAGGGGAGCGGGCGGCGTGGTAGCAGCAGCGGCTCGACGACGACTCGCGCGCCCTCGAGAGAACACTCCTTTTAACACAGCGACACCGATCGCATCGATTTCAATAACTAAATTTTGACCTGTAAAATACCTAATATTATAACCTAGAAATACAGTCCGCTTTTTATTCCACCTGGGCCTATCTACAAGTACAAGACTTCCTTAGTACGGGAACCAGTGTCGCCAAACTAACAAAATTATATTGAAAGGTATCAAAGTATATACACCTCTGTGAGATACATTTTTCGTCCTCTTAACATTTTTTTTACACGATAAAATTGCACAATAAGGCATGATTCTAATATTTCACGTATGAGTTCGAGACGTCGTTGTTTCACAGCAAGCAGCATGGAACTATAAGATACAGCATGTAACCTCCTTGGCAAGTAATTAATCGCGTGAACCAGTGTTGCGGATCTCCACTTATTTGTGACACACGCGCGACAGCTGCGTGGCGTTGTTTTTTTCTATTCCGTGGTTACTTTATGCAATTTTGAATTAGCCTTAACTAAAAAAAACCGGCCAAGTGCGAGTCGGACTCGCGCACGAAGGGTTCCGTACCATTATCTATAAAACGGCAAAAAGTCACGTTTGTGGTATGGGAGCCCCCTTAAATATTTATTTTATTCTGTTTTTTTAGTATTTGTTGTTATAGCGGCAACAGAAATACATCATCTGTGAAAAAACTGTCTAACTATCACGGTTCATGAGATACAGCCTGGTGGCAGACGGACAGACGGACGGACAGCGGAGTTTTTAGTAATAAGGTCCCGTTTTACCCTTTGGGTACGGAGCCCTAAAAACGACAAAAGCTATGTTCCTACATGTTACTAACGTTTGCATACTATGTAATCATCAACCTCAGAATTTCATTTGACAGGCGGACAATATCATTACTTATAGCGCACGTATTCAACGACCAAATATGCAACTGGAGCCAAAACGATCATTGCTCATTTAAAAAGGCTTTTGGATTGCATAATCCGCTCTTCAGTTTCCTCGATGCCAAAGGAAATTCGTGTTAAGCTCGTTCTATTCCAAATTGATCACCGGACGGCGCGGCAGTAAAAAAATGGCCTCGCGTTGTACAATGTTGTCCTGTCCGGTAAACTAGGTTTGGAACTGAAAAAGAACTTACCTTCACAGTCCAACGAAGATGGAGCGACTCAAAAACATTTTCAAGAATCCCGCCCGCTTCGTTAGTTTTTATCACACCACCTTTAAGACCTTTAATATTTTCCAGAGTAAATTACTGATAATATAAAGTTCACGCGTATCTCGCAATATCGTATTTATGTATTTAATAAATGAGAGAGAGCTGCATTCTCTTTTGCACTAAAAACATATTTAGTGCCCTAATCCGTTTACTAAACGTGGTGATTATGGCAATATTCCCTCGCGACTGTTCTTTTTATTTACCAATACTATGGAGGTCAATGTAAAGAAGGGTCAATAAGGAATATCCATGTATTTTTTTAATTTTATAATCTATTGGCCACATTGATGAATTACGTAAAAAAATGTTTCTCGAAATGAAAATACAATTTTAATATAAATTATTGTTTTTATAATTTTGTGCCTGAGTTCGATATTCAAACAGCCGTCATATTGGCGGGCTTTTGTCATATCAAGTGTCGTCACAAAATTCATTCCCACCAATATCTACGCTCTATATTAACAGTTGTCATATCATGTGACGTCACAACTGAGTTCGATCTAGTACTTATTCTAAGGTTCGATCAATGTCGTTCGTTTGAGTATTTTACGTTTTAGATATTAAAAACTTGTTATTTCTTAGGATTAAATAGTAATTGAGTCATTTCTCATGAGTGATTTCGGATCACATCCATATTATTATGCCCAATAATTATGGGCTGATATGAAGGTTCTCATTCCGTGCATAGAACTGCATGTTAAAACGATAATTCATTCTTTTAACTTTTACTACTGGCGTCCGGCATGAAATGGCCATTAGAATATTCTCAGAGCTGCACGCATAAACAAACAGGTGTATCGCCGGACTTATAACATCAGAATATTATCCGCCATTTATCTCGACGTAAATCTCGAGGGAATTGCGTTTCGAGCGCTCCTGTATCTGGGTGGAAACAGGAATTTAAACGAGGATTTTAAGGGCCTTACATATATTTTGTGTTCATTAGCAATACATTTTGCGTCATCCCATATCATGATGTACTTTGGTTTAAACTTAGGATATCGAAATTCCCTAGAATTTTGAAAAGAGCCTCCGCGACTGACGATACTTAAGTACGCCTGGTGCAACCTGGGCAGTCAACTTCGCTACCAACCTTGCTGACTGGCTTAGCCAGTTAGCGTGGTGAAAAGATTATCTTTTCATCACAGCATGAGCCATTCTCGTATAAATTGTGCCGGCAGGAGAGAAAAATAAGTTTCTTCGTGAAAAATTCTTAACGATCCAAGTCAACGTTACTGAGAGAAGGCTAGAATGATGATAAGTACCATAATGGCATCTTTTTCCTCCAGTGTGGGGACGGGCTAGAATATAAAACTTCCTCACTGCACGCTGGGAATAGACGCGTGTTGTAAGATTCAACAAAACCCAGCACTCTTGATTGTAGGATCTTTACGGTCCGCCTGGCTAGCTACCACCCTCACGTTAAAGTCCGGCGCCAAGCATTTTACTGTGTTCCGCCGTGTGTATGTGAGAACCAGAGGGGTATAGGGGAATCCCTCTATATCTCTGTTGCTTGGATTCGTGTGCTCCATCTTAGACCCTGTCTACGCTTACCATCAAGTGCGACGAGGGTTAAATGCGAAGTCAAGTATTAAAACAAACATTAAATTAATTACACTACCAACACAGCCAACAGAGCCAGGAATACCTTCGGGGACATTTAGATCACGTGTCTGTCCTAAAACTACGTCATAGCTACATACCAATAAGCTTTGAGTTCGATTTTCAAACTAAGTTGATATTGGTTTAAAATATAACAAATCGTTACTATAGTTTTGGGCCATCGTGGGTAGTGGTCCTTGTTTTAATCGGCAATGCTTTATACATCATCATCCCACGTAAGGAGACAAACAAAGCCCCCCGTATACAATACATGAGCAAGAGAATAGACAAGTTTACGACCTGGATTACACGTCTGGCCATAAAAGTGGTCCGCAATATTAATAGAACTGAGCTAAAATAAAACCGCTTTGAATGTACCAAGATATCTTATTTAGACGGGATTATGATTATGTGTCTTATTATGAGATACATTTCAGAGATGTGCTAAAATCTTGTTAAGAATTTGTTAGTCAGTATTTTTATCTTACTGAATAAATAAATCCCATTTTGTGCACCAAATTATCTGTTCAGTTTGATCGCGTAATGAGACTACCTCGACGTCATATTGTTTTTCGCAAAACTCCGCGTGTGTGCACAAAAATACGGATTACGAGGTCTCCCACCGACACATACATAACATTGTCTTTCTCCACAGACTCTAATACCAGTAAAATTTAATTTGGCTTTCTTAATTACTTGTTATGTTGCCCTAACGTTTTTTTTTTTTTTGTAAACGTTCGTTCGCCTACTCCGCAAATAAAAACGGATCATAAAATTAACAATCCAAAAAAAATTAAGAACGTTGCTACGTAAAACAATCAAGAGAGGTTGAAATACGATTTTAATTATAATGAAACAGAATTCAACACTGATATAAAACTGAAACTGCTATTTACACCACTTATTTATTATAACTCGCTCCATTCAAAAATAATAACGTGGGCTAGCATACCGTGAGCGTTACTTTTAGCATCACATTTTTATATCGCGAATTCATAAATATGCATACGAGGGAAACTCAATATATCACCTTCAACTTTCCCCGTATAAATAAAAAAACATAAAAACAAGCAATAGAAAAGATATACGAGCGATCTCGAACCGCCCTAAGAAAAAACACATAAATCAAGGACGTTTCGTTCTATGTGAGATATATCAGCGAGACTATTTTAAAGCCTACAAATACAACGTTATAAAACCGAGACACCCCAACAAGATTTTCATCAGAACTGCCTGAATATGTGTTTTTTTTAATAAATCTCCAAGTTACACCGTATGTCGCGTTAAATTCCCTAGTAAAGTGTGAAATGCCTGAGATGTGCTATGCAGGGGTTGTCTAATACACGGAAACTGACCGAGCGGACCATCTCAAGCCTCAAGGTGTCTATTCCCGTCAACTGTTATGGGTAGAAACCTACTGAAACAAAATTGAAATTTATGAAGAAAAAAAAATGTGGTGTAAAAAATATGTCAATCGATTCTCCTAGTGATTCTGAACAAACTAGTTTCAAGTTTAGTATATACTAAAACTAACCTTGTATATAAATATTTCATTAAAAAAAGTTCTCCATTTATACCCGTCTGCTAATAGAGCCGAGATTATGAGATAATAGCGCGAACAACGAACTGAGAACGTGTAATGTTCTCATACCTCGTTTTATCTTCATAAAGAGCTTTGCACACCGGGCGAAGCATTGCCCTTCGTATTTTAATAAAGAGTCTCGTTTTTAAAATAAAAATGTTTATAATAAATATAGAAGAGAATTTTAAATAAACGATAATGTCGGGACTCATACAGGTATAAACAAAATAGAAAGAAGTGTCAGAAATAAAATAAAATAATAGAGAATGTAATGTCAAGGCTTTTTTACCTCGTCTTGTTACTCGGAAAATTGTTTTTTACAAAAAGTACACCTTAACACTAAAATCTTAAGATAATCGTATAACAAACGTCCGATAAACACTCAATATTAGATACATTTTACTTTTACAGTCAACATGAAAATTAAATACACATTTCCTGCGTTGGCAAAGGCTTTCAAGTAATAAATGTTTATTCATCGTATTTTCTTTATGATACCAGATTATTTGGGTCCTCTGGGCAAATCCTGCCGGATGACAGCCTAATGGAAGCGAAGAATTCCACAGAAGACGGTACTCTATTGTGGATGGGTATCCAACGATTTATTGTACCATGACGTCACAGGTACTGTCGGTGTCAGAGATATATTATCTGCTGGCATAACTAATATTTCCTTGGACATTTTTGCACGTGTAAAAAAGTAGTGCTTGAATTTTATCTTGAAATGTTTTACACGGGGACGGAAAACTTTAACATAACGAGTACTGTAATTATAGACACAATAGATAAAAATGGCACTGACGAACCGGATCGTCGCCGCGTCGGTCGGGCCGTTAGCGGTTAAGATTTAATTTATAATTTTGCTAGGATTTGTGCTTATTATATTTTTAAACACGTACAAAATATTTTTAAGGTCAAATAAAATAACATTAACACCCAACAGCACATTTTTTGATTTAGGTAGGTACATATTGACTAAAGCTGCCGATGTCGTACTCAAACATGACCTCAATCCTTCTAAATCAACCAAAATTGACGTATTTAGAGCCTTCAAAAGTTATAACCGAATTACTTTACCTAACCAAAACGTATGAGAACGACATACCGAAACTCATATGTCAAGTTTATTATGTTAGTGTCGGAAAGTTTGAAGGCCTTCGTATACCACGTATAACTAAACAATAGATAAGTAGACACAAAGCCGCACAAGTGAGCAATATACATCAGCCGATGAAATTGCCAATCTGTACTTTAGTGCCCTTTTGATGAGCGTCATAATACGCAGTGAGAACAAAGTTTAGGCTAACAAAAACATTCAAACTTTTTTTGATAACAATTTCATTATTAGAAAAGTGTTGGAAAATTCTAGTTTATGTGGCCGTCTCAGATAAGAGAATGATCGACGGTAAAATATGATCTCTTTTGTTCATCGTCAACGTTAGTGCGTATACACGTAGAAAGCGGATTACCAGCACCGATTTGCCAGCGCTTGTCGGTGCTGGTCCGCGCAGTTAGTCGGCGCAGGTAGTCTCTATACTGTGTGGCGAACCAGCACCGACAAGCTCCGAACTTCGCCGACAAGTTCCGACCTGCTCCGATCAGCACTGGTAAGCCGTCATTTGTTGCTGTATTTGCAAGGGAACAACGCGTATTTTTGTTTAAAACGCCAGCCCCTGCTTCTACCAGTTCTTTATGTAGCGGTTACCTGCACGGACCAGTACCGATAAGAGCTAGTAGGTCGGCGCTGGTTACCTGCTTCCTTTATGTTTACGCCCGTACGTATTAGCCCGGCCGCACACGATAAGAAATTTTTGTCAGAAATGTTCTGATGCGTGTACAAAGACCCTCTCTGCGCATATATTTGTACAAGACCCATCAGGCTGACGGATTCGGAAAATTCTGACAGTGTGCGGGATCTACTTAAAAAAGTATGAGAAGGGTCGCGCGTCAGAAAGTTTCTAACAAAAATTTCGGACAACGTGTGTTTTTTTTTTATTTAGATTTTCTGCACTTGAAGCTTTTCGCGCTTGCGTTGATCATTGAGGCATCGGGCCACTACGAAAAGCGTGCGTGAATGTAAGGCTGCGTTTTCACTGCCGAATGCGACGTGAAACGTAGTTCATTTAGTTCTATACCTTGCACAGTTTACATACACGGGCTGCTGTTAAAATCAATCTTCTAATGACGCTTATAAGGAGCAAAATATCATAGCCAATATTATGATAATATTCTTGCTTTTGCCATAGAGCAAAACAGTAATAATGAGTAGAAACTAGTGATAAAAGCTGTGTGTTTAGAAATACCGACATCAAAGACCTCGAATTTGATTTAAATTTAAGGTAAATTCCATTCGAACTATGCCTAAGTTTCCTAACATTACTAAATACCTGGGTGTCGGAAACTAAATGTCTGCTACTGTCCGTACTAAGATAAACTTGGTAATATTATCTAGTGTTGACAGGTAACATCACCTTTGTAAACCATCTATCTTAAGTTTATACGACATACTCTGTTTCATAGCTCTCCCTACACTTGGAAATATTTTTTATTTTAGTGCTTTCCTTATTCGTGCCACTGTCAACATTTGAAGTAGGTACTAAAATACCACAAAGCATCAAACATTTTACGAATACTTGAAATTGAAATACTATGTCACATATTTATCTTCTCTGAAATACATTTTTTTTGCTTAGGATTAACACATATTTAACACATTCGAGTCCACCACACTTTTCATAGAGCTCATATGCCATGCCGCCATACATATTGCTAGTGGACCTTCCAGGAGGGTCCTCGGCATTACGTTTGCGCTAAGAGTGAACCCTCGAGGAGGGTTCCTGGCATTAGGTTAAAAACCTTAAAAATACGCTACTACGTCGTAAAATAGGTGTTTGCTTCTTTCATGACGGTGCATTTTCCAAGAAAAACCTGCATTAAAATGAGCCCTCCACGAGGGCACCCGGCATTGAGAATGCGACTACAGGGTGCCCTCCTGGAGGTCTCCCGGCACTGAATGTGTTAAAGCTGTCCTACTACTTACATTTTGAACACAAAGCATTTTCTTAGATACTCGTATGATTTTTTTTTTCTCAGAATCTGGTTTCCTTACTAGGATTCCCTGACTTACAGATAACCTTGATATGTTTGTGGATAGACCAAAGTTACACTGAAAAAATAGATACCAAAACTAGTTTAGTAGATGTTTAGTTAAATTGTGCTTACTAGCAAACAAAGTTTGATTATAATTAGCAAACCGCTTGTTTACTGGTAGCTTACTGATTTGGTTACTAGTAGCACAAGTTATGTTGTCACTTTTTTATGTAACTAGTATAATAAATATTGTGTTACTCATAACAAAAGTTTTTTTTCTGTGTAAGTGCTCATTCACACGAAGATGACTCGTTTTTTGACGAATCGTCTTTTTTCACGATTCGTATTTTTTTTTGACGGCGGCTTTTCGTTTTAAATGCCCGTGTTCACACGCATCACGAATCGTGAAAAATGTCGGACACGTCTTAAATCACGCATAGTCTTTTAAAAAACACGTTCGTCAAAAAACACGAATCGTGATTCGTATTCACATCCACATGTTCGATAGTTCATCCAAGACTAAACTCTGAATCACGAAACGAATGTGAACATCAATTCGGATATTTTTCCGAATCATGATAAAACACGATTCCGTATGCAATGTGAACGTCCATCCGTCATGACGTATCGTGTTTTATGACGAATCGTCAATGACGGAACCCGTGTGAATGAGCCCTAACTACTAAAAAATAGGCACTGAACTACTTACATGTTATTATATCTTTGCGTGAGTAAGTTTAGGTCTAAACAAACTTTGTAAATGTCCACTTCGTTTTCATCATGAGTAGCTAAATTGATTAAATACTTCGAATCTATTGTTCTTGTTAACCAAATTGCTTTAGTTTAGTAGCTTTTAGTCACGGAATCTTTTGTGAAGTAAACAAGCATTCAATTCTAAACTTCTAAAGATCTACCATTTATCTCGAACTAATCGAATTAAAACTAGCATTTTCCATTATTATTGTTTGCTGTCCAAAGTCGTCAATACGACAATCATGTTTTCTTGTGAATGGGTGTAGGTAACCATTGTTTTTCTCATTTTCTAATAAAAGATAAACAAAATAACCATGAAAAAAAAGAAAGAATATGTACAGATGAATGCGTAGATAGAAGCCATACAACTTATTAAATATACACCTCATACCAGCGAAACAGAAGAAGGTGAATGCCGAAATATCTCATCCCGCAAATATTATATGAGACTCGGCTCAAGAATCTCCAATACTTAAAATACTTGCCATGTCCCCTTCATAAAAATGCAAATGGAAATCCGAACGTTATAAATTATAATATCTACCGGACTTGGATTATTACACCGTGGGACCTTTGTAGCCACTATGTCCCTTGTAATAAGGTTTTATTTACATATAGAACGACTGACGATACTATAGATAAGCATAGGTATGGAATAAATAAAAGAAATTGGAAATACCAAATGCAAGTACTTGATTGCTTAAAAGACAAAATCTTTCTCGTGAACATAATGAAAAACACTTCATTTATTTGTAGGAAGAACTTCGTTTCGTATCTAGTTTTAAAATCAAAAAAATAAAGCAGGAAACCTTAATCGCGCATCTCAACCTTGACCGACTTTGCAAGAACATCTGAAGTGGTAACTGACTTTACGTGCACATTGGGGATTTAAGAAAAATATAGCAAGAAATGGTGTAAGAAAACTTCCTTCTCGGGATACTGTCGACAAAAAATAAAAGATTGTATTAAAAACAACACGAACCAAACGCTGATCAAAAACATTTATAAATATAACACACAATAGGTTCTAAACATTTCATCAGCTTCACCTCATTTAGATGAAGATTTGTAAGAATTCCCCACTAGGTATGCGGTATAAATACACCAATTCCCCACTGAGGTACGACACCTACGAGTTTCTCAAAACGTAAGTTACCAATTTCTGTATTCTTGTGAACTCACGTGTACCACTGAATGAATACGAATAATAATATTCTTTTGACTTGCTGACATCACTCCTTGTATTGTATGTATAAAATTGTATTTTGGCCAAAAGTATTGTAGGGCTTTGTGCTTTTTTTCGCCAAATATATTACACTAATAAAAATGCTAATGTTTTCTGTATGTTTTTGTTACAGGTTTACCCACAACGCACATACGCGGATTTTAGCACCATTAAAAATGATGACGAGAGCCGATTTATCCGATTCTTCCAATTTCATCAATAAGAGGGGGGTACAAAGAGTAAAAAGAAATATAAATAGCACGAATTGGAAGGAAAATGTTGAACCTTAACAACGTTGGCGTCAAATATCACTTATATTCCATCGCCAAGAATCATCGAATAACACATATTTACCAATTGAGACCTTCACAGCCAAAAGTCCCCGAAATACGTTTGATCACGTAATATTTTTCATATCAAAGAACTTAGAGTTATGAGCATATAAATAAATTCCTTATGTCACTAAGCTACATCTACTACTTAACATATTGAGTGACTAATTTATACCTCTAAAATCTACTTGTAAGGATGTCAGTCCCGCAAGCGGCTTTGTTGGCAACCCTATAATTAATTAAATACCTCGGTGGGGAAACTAGATTCGCCCAAGATATAGCTCTTTCCTCCAACTTACTTGAGTATTCCAGCAATTTAGAAGCAGCTGTGAATCTTATTGATAAGCCGCAATGAAGGTGCTCCAGTTATAATAAAAACGTGTACTATACACGTATAGGTAGGTACCTTGTTAAGCTTTCTTACTATCATATAAATTTAGAATCTACGCGAGTGTAGCCTTAATACAAAATATCGAATTTCCACAAACATTAATCTTACCTGCCGCTGACAAATGGTGGTATATCTAGCCAAGTTCCCAGGCCGGCTGCTAACTGGCAACAGTGAGAGACCTGACCTGATCAGGTGGTTACCATCGAGGTCACCACCTGCCTAACACAATGCCTACAATTCTGTTTTCAACAACTGGTATAGTCTGATGACAATGGATTTGGATAAACACCTTTCACTCACGTGTTAGCAACAGCTATACAAGAATGGCGCATGCCGTGGTGAAAAGATTAACCAGTCAGCGAGGAGCGTCGTAGGGCTGACTGCACAGAGTACGCTGGACGTACTTCTTCTTTCGTGTCGGCACGAGCTTTTTTTTATTACTTGACTTGGTCGCGTTTGACCCTCGTCGCACCTGATGGTAAGCGCAGACAGGGTCACATACACACGACGGAACACATTAAACTGCTTGCCGCCGGACTTTAATGTGAGGTTGGTAGCTAGCCAGGCGAACCGTAAAGATCCTACCACCAAGATATGAGCTGTACGAGAATAGCTCTAGCCGTGGTGAAAAGATTAACCAGACAGGTTGATCGCGGAGCTGACTAGCCAGGGTACGCCAGATATACAACAACAAACAAACAACAACAGTCTCGCTTGTGCCGCGTTCCGAGGCGGACGCGTTTACGTATTGTTTATATCGATAAGCGCGGCGCAAGCTGTCGCTCGTAATTACTCGCCATGAGCAATGAACTTGTGGCAAATGAGCTGCTGGCGTTCCTGCAGCAGAAGCTGGATGTGATGGACGAGGTCTCAGCTGTCCAGATCTGCGCAACAAACTTCAGCGAGGAAGACATAGCTGCTGCCAAGCTGTTGTTGTTCAGTGTGCTGAACAAGCGCGACCAGATGGTGTCCCGCCGGCGTGACGGGACTAAGAAAAGTCTGCAAGACATCATCACGCTGTTCAAGGAGACCGACCCTGACGACGTGCCGACGTTTGTGGCGAAGGAGCTACACAAGCTGCCTCCCGTCACGTTCGACCACGTCGATGTAACGAGCCTTCTGAAGGACATAGTTTTTCTGAAGGCCAGTCTCGCGGATGTGCAGGCGAAGTTAGATGCAGCCCAAAACACTGTCGCCGATTTGCGCACGGAAGTCAGCGAGTTGCGCAACAGTGTAACGGTAACTAGGTCACCAGTCGATGCATCTAACGTAAACATGCGTCGCGGAGCCGGCCTCGATACATCGTCGTCGAATTCCGCGTCAGCAGTTTCGTCGCCAGCGCAGCCGTCGATTGCTGAGCTTGCAGTACGCCCCGCCTGCGCACCCCGCAGCCCTGTGCCCCTCACTGCGGCCGCACCGCGCAGCGCCGCCCCTGCCCCTCGCCCCGTCCCGCTGCCAGTGTCTGCAGCCCCGGCGAAATCTCTACGTAGGGATTTCGCTAGCGTCACCGCGAGCGCCCCTGGCGTTTCTAGTCGGAAGCCTGTGCCAGAAAAGGTGCCGGAAAAGGCTGAGGATGGTTTCGTGACGGTGCAAAAGAAGTGCCGTCAGAGAACCAACAAGAACTGCTGCGGCACGGCTCCTGAGGAGCCGAACATGACATTTCGTGCCGCGATGCCGAACACTCCGGTGTATATCTCCCGCATACACTACACCACTAATGCGGAGGACATCGTGGAGTACGTACGCCAAAAGGCCAAGTCCTTGGTGAGAGTGCAGCTGCTGGAATCGCGCCGTAACGCCAACTTCAAGGCGTTCGTGGTGCGAGTACCAAACTGTCTTCTGCACCTCGTCATGGAAGAGAACTTTTGGCCGAAGGGAGTGGTGTTCCGTCGCTTCCGCGGACAAGTGCCATATGACCGCACAATGACATAGTGCTCAAGTGAAGTTTTACTAACATAGGCTTAAGTTTCTATACTAATACAAATGTATTATTATTATATATATGTTAGTTTGTAAGGTATATATCTATGGGCCTAAGTAGCCTGATAATAAAGAATTTATTATTATTATTATTATCTCGCTTCAGTCACGGCTCATCTTCCATGCGGAAGATGTCCGGTCCTTTGGAAGGCATACACGGGGACACAGGTCCAACGCGCAGAGGCCCCTTTGAGAACTTTAATCTAAAATGGGGTGGGGCACCCACCGGGGACTATCCACGGCTGCACTATTGGAGTTCAGTCATGGACCGTCCCAGGTGGGTGCAAGACTATTGTAAAACATGGTGAAAAATATCTGGTCTATGGGAAGGGGTGTTAGGTGGACTAGATAACTTCTATTGCCGGAAGAAAACGGCGTCTGCCTTTCAACATTTAAAATTGAAGTGTTGGCAGACGGTGACTCGCCAGCTCACTAGCTGGGCCCCCTGAAAAGCCGCCAGTACATAGGCGAAGGAGGCAACAAACGTGTGAGCGGCTAGGGGTGTAGAGAGGTGTGGCCCCGGTTTCGCCGTCGCGGGTCTAAAAGACCCGGAGTGGGTTTCCCCGCTATTACGCCATTAGACACTTCCACCCCCGAGCATATAGCTCTGGCGGCCCCCCTCTGGCCGGTCCGATAAAGGCAAGACAGAGTTGAGAGTCCTGCGGGCACTCTTGGGGTTCCACTCCAGCCAGCCAATAAAGGCAAACTGGAGACGAGGCCCTGGCTGACTCTCTGAGGCAATAAGGTACGCAGTGTCGCCACTCACCAACAGCTCGCCACAAGCTGCCCTGCGGTTTTATTATTATTATTATTATACTTAAGTATCGTCACTTGTGGAGGCTCTTTGCATTCCATGTATGAACAGCAATAAAGTGTGATGAAACCTACGAATAGGTTCGATTGTGTTAGAATTTCTTGAAACTACTAGATTAATATATTTTTCTTGTACATCAACAATCCGTCTAGCATTTAAAACTATTTGTTTTTCAATGGTCTAAATCTACATTAAAAGCGTTTCTTGCTGAGGGGGTAATGTACCTATCCACCGCAGTATTACAGTTGTTCAAGACAATGAGAATATTTCACAATGGCTGCCCGCCACAGCTTTGCACAGGCAAAAATGGAGTCTCAACTGAACTTCATTTTATAATAGTATTTCATTCCGCTCGGAATGATGGAATTTCCACACTTAAGTTATAATTGCACATAAAAAGACGACACGTGTCCCTTTTCCATCACCGGCTAAGGCAGAATGATACATTTATTTTTCTGTAAAAATACATGTCCTCATAATAATAGTTTCTTTCATAACGCCATTAGCCTAGGGCAATCTTGGTTTAATCTTTTCAGTTACCTACCCCATTTTACCCTCAGCAGCCCTTTCTTTAGATATATATAAAAACCATAATAGCTGTCCTCTTAAATTGTATGCAAATATTTCACATGAAATAGTTTTTTACAAAAATTTTACCCGACTTCAATATCGCAATAATTAAAGTAACATTCTATTAACATAGCTACAATTAATACACACATTTGAAACCAACACCGCATCCCATTAGACAGCGGGTATTAGTTCCAAAGTTCTCAAACCACTGACTTCTTGCCGTTCCCCTTAATGGAGGACAGTTTAATCTCGTATTCCGTTCCATATTTACAGTAGTTAAACAAATTAATTCAAGGCTTCTCTCAGCACGTAACGGTGCCCCGGGGACCACTGTCGCAATCGGCGAATAAATCGTAGAACATAAAACAAAGTTGAGGCTATTATTTTATCTTTAAAAGACAAGTTTAATCTTTTAATGAAGTAAGTTACGTATTTTTCAAAGATTTTTGTTTTCTTTTCGTGTCTATCTGATCGACTTTATTATAATCGTGAGGATATAGTGATTTCAGGATTCCATGATAAGTTTTTCTTTCGGTCCAAGCCCAAAAAAGATAGTTTAAATGAATTCAATCTGTTAGAAAAAAATAACATAGGTACTCGTTGATAAAACTTTCTGCTACGCCATTTTTTTAAGTATTTTAAATTTAAAAGATTGAAAGTCAAATTACACAACGAATTTTGAAAAAAAAACAATAGGAAAACGTGAATAAATAAAATGATTAATGATTCTCGGATAATCAAAAAGTGGAATAATTGTAAAAGTGTCAGCTCACTCTCACAGTAATTATTTTATTTCTAGTGAAAAATGATCGTGCTGGTAAAATGACGTTATTAATCTTTAAACGGCTGAGTTTTCAATCATCAGAAAACTTTTATTTAAGGAAAAATTTTTGATGTTTTCACAGATTTTCCATACAATGATGCAATAATGACGACACGTTTGGTGCAGTGGTTGAGCGATTGGCTGCTGCGCTACGGGTCGTGGGTTCGATTCCCACACGGAACAAAAATTTGTATGGCCTACAGAGAGTTGTTTCATGTCTGGGCGTTTGTGTGTGAGATTTGTGTTTGTAAACGCACCCAATATACAGGAGAAATCCTAGAGTGGGGCAAACACATATTAAAAAAAAAAACTTTTGATGTGTAATAAATATCCCTCAAATAAAACTTACCTAGCGATTGAAAAATCGACCTTAAATTGAACTTTGCAAACATTATTTTTGGAACAGTTATAACAGCAAACTAAAAGTCAAAAGAAAAAGAAACCTCAACCCAACACTGGCGATTAGTTTTAGATTTTACAAACATGTAACTTAAACTTCACTAAGTTAACTCTATGAAACCAACACGAAACTCGAGCTTTCCACGAACTTTAAGATATCGGTATCAAGTTATCAAATATTACCGAGCACGTTCAATATAAACGGACCGCGATCGAGTTCGACCCAAGAAGACATAGTTTAATCTTCATAAAGTCAACGGATATGTGCGGTAACTATCGATTTGAACGACACCTCTATGAAATGTTCATTTTATGTTACCGCTCTATGAATTTTGGAGTGCTATTCTATTATTATAGTTTCGTGAGGTGCTACGTTTGCAAAATTCATAAAAGGCATTCATATTTGACAGTTAATATCAAGAGGATGGGTGTCCGCCTGTCTGCTAGAGTGTGTTTCACTAAAGAAGTCCCTTCAGCGCCATGTTGGCACCACTGATTTTTCATTTTAAAGCGTTCGAAAGAATAAAGACACAGTGGTTCACACCGATAATTCAGCCCTCATCAAGCTGTCTCCCCCCTAAGTCCACGCCAGCAACGCCCTAAGCCGAGGTCCGAGTCCCACTAAGGGTCGCCCTTAGTGCTGTTGTTGCAGGTAGTCATGATGTTAGTGTAGTACAAGTAGTTAGCTTAGGTTAAGTATTTTACTTCCCCCCCATTGGCTGGAGACCCTTCAGGTCTCGCCAATAACTGCCCAGTTACGTAGAACGAATCCGCAAGGACGATCTACAGCAATCAAACAGAAAAAAAGAGACAGTTGTGCCAACATAACATAGAAGGGACTTCTTTCGTGGAACACACTCTAATAACTCTTTAGTACTTAGAGACAATTGCATGCGGTAACTAAATTAACTAAATTAGTCTGTAAAAGATGAAAAACTGCCCTATTCTATGGGATCGCATCGCGTCGTCTTGCTTATTCTGACGCTGTTTCTATAGTTGTTCATAGTACCGCACTTAGCTGCGAAATCAATAAATAGGTACTGCAACGACAGAAAAGACTGCGAGTCGGGCAATCCCGAAAAATGTACGTGAGTTAACCGTTAAACTAATCATAAAAATGCGATCATCAATCTGTCTGCTATCTGTTGTGATTATGGCAATATCTATAACCGTTCATTAGAGGGGATGATTGAGAGGGCCATGTTAAGCAGTGGGGCTTTTACGGGTTAATACGAAGGTGTGCAATTTATATTATATTACACAATCATCGACTAACACCTTTGTTCGGGGATAGGGGGTGAGCTGAATACCAGCGCAGACAAATTTTTATAAGCACAAGCTTATGATTCACCTCTTATAGCCATATTGTAATTAATCTTAGATTGTATTTATGAGGGGAGTATGTTGTATTGGCAATAAATATCTATAGACTACATAGGCAATCAAATTTAATAAATAATAGATATTACCCTATCACTGTCCCACTTCAGGGCAGAGGCCTCTTCTCATACCGAGAAGGAACGAGCATTGATCACCACGCTTGCTCACCGGGGTTGGCAATTTGAGACCATTAAGCCCAGGTTTCCTCACGATGTTAACATTCACGATGTTTTTTAAATTTAACTGTTACGTATATATGTGAGAGATAGTTAATACATCATTTTTGAACATAACTACCTAAAGGCCGATCTATTTCCAACGACTCTCTCGTGCAAAATTAAATAAATATAATAATAATACGGAAGTGAGCGTCGAAAATTCTTAAAACCAGTTGTTATAAAACCTTAAAAGAAAAATGACTAATTCTTAGAGAAAGTTAAGTTTGAAGTTTGTTGGCTCATATCCAAGAGCTTATACGAATTTAAATTGACCTTTATGGCTTGCACTAGAAATGAGAAAACATGATAATATGTCAGTATGTCGGCAGCATTGTGAGGGATTTATGAAAGAGGTGTCTCTAATTGGTATATTTTTTTCCTTCAATTGTATTGTATGTTTCTTCTTGTAATCCTTAATTGTTGTAATTGGTCCTAAGACCGTTTTAATTCAAGTAAAAATAAATAAATGATAATTCAAAATTATGTACCTCAATTATTTGAAGCTTGCAATCCAAATCTGTACACTACGCACACGCACACAGATTAGTACATAGTTGATGCACAATCATAGGTACTTCGTGTTATCTTTTAATCCTTAGCCACCTAATTTTGAGTTGAGGCCTCTTCCATTGGAGCCATTCTTCTTCAAACTCAAAACACATTTATTCAAAATAGACTAGAATTACTTAGTTCTGTTTGAACGGCAATGTTACAAATGAAAGCCCCCAAAAACGCCCGTCCTTCGCCGCTTCCTAGTGCTTATGCTATGAACAAAAACGGCGCAACAAACTCCCCAGCAATCCGGTGTGAAGCTTCACGCAAAAATTAAAATCTCACAAAACAGAATATCAAATAACATAATATAATATCAAATGACATCACGCCTATACAGGCGGCAATAGGCTCGCTCCCTACACAAGGAATACTCCCTGTGTAGGGAGCGAGCCTATTGCTATCAACCGGGCACAAATCCAGACTCCGGGCAGCTACTGAAAAATTCCACATGAAAAAAACCCAATAATACTTTACGCGACCTGGGGATCGAACCCAGGACCGCTCGCTCGGCAGTCGCGCTCGCAACCACTAGACCAACGAGGCAGGCAGTGGTGCCGATTCTCTTGTTCACTAACTAAACTAAAATTAGAGAATTGCTATCTTTTACTAACAGATAGCGCGAGAAAAGGACGGCGATAGATAAGAACTAAATTAGAGATGTCAAAGTTTACGCCTTGAACTTCGCCGTGTTTTTAGTCGACACGTTCCGACTTGTCGTCTAAAGTATGGAAATTTTAGTTCAACTAAATTTGACAGTTGTTAATTACGTCCGTCTCTTTCTTATTCGATGAGAGTGAAAAAGATGGCAACAGCCTAAATTAAGTTTAGTTTGTGCACAAGAGAATCGGCACCAGTATCAAATAAGTAGCAATTTATTACCCGCTAAGAAAAAGAAACAAAGCAATTTTAAAAAAAACAATTTACAAAGTACAAAATGTTCAAGAATTAACAGTTTGAAAGTCCAGAATACTCTTACACAATGGCGACAATTAGAGACAATTATTTTAGCAACCAGCATCTAAAAGGATTCTTAAATGTTAACTTTTATTACTGCACTAGCTTTCTTAGTTACATTAAAGCTTCTTTTAAAATTGTACGTTAAAATAGCACTTAAGAGGACCAGTGTAAAAAGTTCTTGACTTTTTTATTACGCCTTGGTGAATAAAGGAGAGTATATTCAATTAAGTGGACGAGTTGTGGTGAAAGTTTAATGTTTGGTATACGATAGACTTGAAATTAATTATTTATCGATACTCGTAATAGGCCATTCACCAATATCCGATGGCGATTCTGCTCTCGTAAACTTTCTGCAGCCGATAAAGCATAGAAACCAACATGTGAATGTACGGGATGAGCAGAGCAATCAACAATGTAGAATTATAACTTTCATGAGACACATTCATATTTCTAAACTGGTAACGCCCCGCCGTCATCCCAGGACGACACCTGCCATTTATTTAAACAATTTAGCCTTATGCTAGAACCTTTGTGAGAGCTGGAGTCTGAACTAGGTCCGGAACCTGTATGACAGATCTTTTTTTTTTTTTTTTTTTTTCTATTGGACTGCAGTAGGTCGTCCTAGGGGACGGTTTCTACGTAACCGGGCAGTTATTGGCGAGACCTGAAGGGTCTCCAGCCAATGGGGGGGAAGTAAAATACTTAACCTAAGCTAACTACTTGTACTACACTAACATCATGACTACCTGCAACAACAGCACTAAGGGCGACCCCTAGTGGGACTCGGACCTCGGCTTAGGGCGTTGCTGGCGTGGACATAGGGGGGGGGGGGGGAGACAGCTTGATGAGGGCTGAATTATCGGGGTGACTGCGGAGTCTGAAGAGACGACCGGCTCTACGACGGTAGAGCTCGGTGGATCGTGACCGGCGGCGGTGGGACGTCGCGACGGGCCTCGTCGGCGAGGACGGTATGCCGGACGGCGGCGTTTGTTGTGTAATGTGCTGGTCGATTTACTCGCCTCCTGGAGGAGGGTTATTTCGTCATCGGGTTCTAAAAGTGTGTGCCTGGGACGGCGAACTTTACTTATGAGAGAGGGACTGTAGTTGGCCGCTGCGGCGACTAGGGGGTTCGGATGGCGGGGGGCAGTGTCGAAGTAACGCTTGGAAATGCGTTTGAGGTATTGCCTGATGGTTGGCATTTTTAGATCGAGATGGAGTTGGACGTTACGCATGAACCACGGGGCAGCCGCGGCTCTGCGCAACACTCGATTCTGGAGGGTTTGGAAGGATTTAAAGCGACAAGGCTTAACGTGTGCGAACACGACGCTAGCGTAAGTCAAGATGGGGCGGATGCACGTCACGTAGATTCTCAGCTTATTTCTAAGTGACAATTTACTGCGCGTTCTAAGGATGGGGTGGAGGCGACCGACAGCGAAAGCGGCGCGAGCGCGCACCGCTTTGATGTGGTCTCGGAAACTCAGATGGTGGTCGAGGATAACCCCCAGGTATTTGGCTTTCATCTCCCAAGGGATCTGTTTGCCGAACATGAGGACGGGACGGATGTGGGTGTGGGAATCACCGTGTCTCTCGAAAAGAACGGCTGCGCTCTTTTCGGGATTCACCTCTATTCTCCATTTCCGGAACCAGACCCCGAGGGCGTCGGCTGCGGTTTGAAGGGTTCGAGAGATGCTATCGAGACTCCTACCGGAATAGTAGATAGCCGTGTCGTCGGCGAAGAGAGCCAACTTGGCCAAGCCACGTTTGGAAATGTCGCTGGTGTACAGCGTGAACAGAAGGGGCGATAGCACGGAGCCCTGAGGGACTCCTGCGCGAATGGGGTGAGGGGACGAGAGGGTGCCTTCTAGGCGATAGCGGAAGGAGCGATCCGACAGAAAGTCTCGAATGATGAGCACGAGACGGTCCGGCACGTTGAATTGGTACAGTTTGTATAATAAACCGTTGTGCCAGACCTTGTCGAAGGCTTTCGCTACGTCGAAGAAGAGCATGCCCGTTTTGTACGAGCGCATAAAACGGGAGCTAATGTGTTCGACAATGCGGTGCAATTGTCGAATGCAACAGTGCTGGGTTCGAAAACCGAACTGTTCGTCGGGGATGAGTTTACGGGAGTCAGCGAAATCCTTTAAACGGATATAAATGAGACGCTCATAGATTTTCCCAATTACATTGAGAAGACTAATGGGGCGATAACTAGTGGGCTCACTCTTGGGTTTGCCGGGTTTGGGGATACCGATAACGGTGGCTTGTTTCCAAGCTTGCGGAAAGATGTTATTACTCAGAGCGCCATTGAAGATGGCGGTCATGAGAACTATGAGCGGGGCGGAAAAGTGTTTGATCACCTTATTGGTGATACCGTCTGAGCCGGGGGCTTTCCTAGGTTTGAGATTCCTCACTATCGTGTGGACCTCGTCTACGGTGATGGGGGGTAAGGGATCGTCGGGGTCTTCATCGGGAGGGAGGGAGGCCCTACGTTCGACCTCGCGATCCACCTTGGAAAGATGGACCGGGTCTGCGGGTTGGGTGCTGGGAGTACATTGGGCTTCTAGACTGTCGGCTAGACATTCGGACTTTTCGTCATCTTCAAAGGCCGGCCTTTGGTTCGGACGATTGAGAGGGGGAGTTGAAGCTACACAATCGGATTTTAGATTTCGTTGTAATTGCCAGAAGGCCAGATGGGATGGCTCTAAGTCGCTCAACATCTTGTCCCAGCGGGCTTCCCGAACCTCCCGTACACGTTTCTTTACAGCACGCTGTAGAGAACGCATATGGGCGCGGTTAGCTTCGCAGGGAAAAGTGTAATAGGCACGGATGGATGCGTTCTTCTCCGTCAGCAGTTCACGCACATCGTCCGGCAGCTTCCAGCGGTGTTCGTCCACCGCTGGAACCTGCCGTGAACACTCGTTCACCACGGACTGTACGTGACTGGTAAGGGAGTCGATCGCGCCCAGCGTGTCGGCAATCGTAACGATATCGTCGGGGATGGAGTCTAAGTGAACGGACGAGGAAGACTTGAGGCGCTCCTCTAGTTTACCCCAGTCCGTGACAGTTTTGGTCGAGGCGGGTTGTCCAGGATCCGGGGGACCACCCCGGGGACCTAGGTGAAGGACTACGGGGCGGTGATCGGAGTCTAGCTCTTCATGCGTCTCTATAGAGCGTAGACCGAGGTTTACGTTCTTTAGAAGCGCTATGTCAAGGACATCGGGCTGATGGTTATGACAGATCTCCAGGCTCACACCCCTTTAAACATAATCATATTTTACGGCTTCTTAACTTAGATTATACATAGAGCATTATTCGCAAACAATTTTGAAGAGAGGTTAATCTACATTGCCATGTTTATCTATTGTGTCTATAATTACAGTACTTGAGTAATTAAAGTCCGTTTTTTTAATCTCGGAGACTAAATTGACAGACACAAATGTCAAACTCGTAAATTTTAGGAACATTTTTTTCAAATTTGACGTTTCGTATCTGTCAATGCAGTCTGAGGGATTAAAAAACGAACTTTAGTTACGGTTTACTCACGTGCATTTTTCGAGATTGCCTGATAAGTATCGGACCCAAATGGAGCCCTTAATCATGAGCTGAACGTGAACATGCGGCGAGGTCGCGAGCCGAACACTAGGCCAGTTCGACTCGCGACCTCGCGGCGTGAAACTAGTCGGGCTATCCCGAAAAATGCACGCGTGTAAACCGTAACTAATCATTAATGTAGAATTAAAGTCTATATTATACGATATAAATCAGTTTAACTACCAGTTAAAGTCCTACCTGGTAGAAAAATGCTATTATACTCTTAATGAGTTTTTTTTTCTGTGACGCGTACAACTAGACCGAATACATAATGCTAGTTTGTATTTTAAAAAATCGGAAATTATTTTATTCTTTACATTTGTAACAGTGGAATTTATAATAGAAAATATTATTTGAAATAATATTTTTTATGTAAAACTGTTTTTACTGTATACCTATCACTCGTATTCAGAATATGATAATTGTTATCTTTTTGTTTCAAATCGTCATTTTCGACACAATGCATAAATTGTTTATGAATAAATGAAGTGAAATAGCTGGCAATTCTATACGGCCTGACCGACGAACCGGTTCGTCAGTGCCATTGTTTATCTATTGTGTCTATAATTACAGTAGGTACTTGAGACTTGAAACCTAATATACTGTACCTAATAATTTTGGTTCCCAAATCTCAAATGTAATCTCTTAATAATATCTGTATTGTAATTATTTAGATAATAATAGTATTAGATCAAAATTCAAGTAGGTTTTATGCTGTAGTAACCGTTAGGTGTAAATGGATATGCCTTAATGGAACCTTTTGTTTGCGTGAAAGATATACTTAGTTAAAACTGTCTGAGCTGACTTTTGGGCCTTATTAACTCTGTAAAAGATGTAGGTACGAATTTTCTTGAATGCTCTGAAATAGGTGCAGTGTAAATTTCTAGCATTAACTCATAGCTTTTAGATGACGGTTTAAAGTTCCATCTCAAAGGAGGCGAACGTTTAGCCAATCCGGCAAAATTTCAACACTGAATTGTAAGTTAAAACAAGTTTTCAGTCTTGTGCTACGTCTTAAAACCTGGAACACACATGCTTCGTAGTAGCACGAAAGGATGCTATTTTCAAGCAGGTGCTTCGTAGCAAACAATGAGCACGTATAAACAAATGTAGCATGCTTAAAATACTCTCGGAGGGCATACTATAAACGAGCATTCTTCGTAGTAGAAAACAATAAGCATGCTTTTTTAATTAGATAAAGAGTTATGTAACTAATTATGGTATAAGTTTTTATTTTACAAGCTTTTCTATAACTGGTGATCTTTGTATGTAAGACAAACTTGCATGTATGCATGTTTGTCTTTACGGTTCGAAATGTGTACTTTATATATTCGAAGATTATTATGAGAATTTTCCCGTCACTGCCGTCCATTGTACAGGCGCGGATCCAACCTTCGAATTAAGTTATGGTCACCGCTGGTCAGAGTCAAGTCAACAGATATTTTAGAACATTACCAATACAGCCTATCCTACATGCGCTAAACACGCTCTCTCTTTATCTTTCTGCCTTACACACGCACCAAGTCGAGCATAAGCGACAAACGTAGCTGATGGTCACGTCTTTATTTTTGGGATAGTAAAAGCACAGATTAAAAGTAAGATTGCAGTTCGTTAATGGACTTCGTTTCATTTTACGCAGCGCTTCGTAAAGTGAATCTTTCTTCATTAAATAATTTAACTTTGTACGAGTAAAACTAAACTTGGACTTAATTAGATAGGGATTTACCCGATATTCGATGGTCGACCAACGCGATGACTTCCGAGGAATTGAACAACGCATCATTTGACCAATTACAATCAGCGGTTAGACTCAATAGCAACGCAGTATTTCAGATACAAAAACACAACGTATGCAATGTACTCCATAAAACTAGATAAGTATTACATTTTGCTCTCCTGAAAAGTTAACTTTTTTGAGTTACGCGGTGTTAGAACTTAAGCGACGATTTGGCAGTTGACTGAATGTGCATAAGATTACGAATATAAAACGAAATATGTTTCACCAAACGCGGCGTTAATAGCTCCCCTGTTGTCCAATTATCACTTCAAACTACCCCTTAAACACTCATTCGTAAGCCGTGTAGATACAATAGAACAAACGTACCTTACTCTTCGAGAAAACAGGCATATACAAATTATTTAATCAAGCTAATTTCACCTAGAACTGACTAGAAACGTTTCTTTATTAGCCCAAACCACTTGAGTAAGACTAGATAGTTCTTACGGTCAACAGTGAAATAATATAGTTACGTAAACAAGAACCTAAATAACTTGTAATACAGGATCTCAACTCTACTACAGGGACAATAGCGGAAATTGGGTACAAAATTACAGTATTCATCAAGTAATTCTTTTAACGCGATACGCGGTACTCTAACCTTGGGTGAATACTTGTTTACTAAGATGTCATGTGAAAACATTTTGTGAAGATACAGTTTTCTTTCCTTGTAATAAGACGAACCGAAAGTTGAAAGAAGTTGAAAGGATGTTGTAAATATATCAAACAGTTTTCGAGCAAGCATTTCGTCAAAAGAATAACTGTTTACGTTACGCAACGTTGTAGTTCAAAACAATTCTAAAATAACTTAAACTCATATTATTATAGTTGTAATCCAAGCATGTAACTGTCACCAATTCTTCGAATTGTCGTTGTAACCCACATTCGAATAAACTTGTTTTCAGATACCAAGACTCATCACACGCTGCTACATATTGTCCGATATTTAAGCTGGCGGCATGCCTGATCGAAAGTAGTTACCGCCGCCTTATACACCTGCAACACCACGAGGATTGCTTATGCGTTACCTATCTTAGAGACGAAGTTGTAAAGTCTTACATGTGCCTGTAATTTCAACGGCACCTGTACCTTTCAAACAGGAACACAGCAATAGTGCTTAGCGGCAGGGGTATGGTGGTGCGCAGGGCACGCCGCAATAGCGGCGGTAAGACCCGTTATGGAGGAGTGGCTGGAGAGGCGGCATGGCGCCCTCAGCTTCCGGCTGACGCAGGTGCTTTCGGGACATGGATGTTTCGGGAAGTACCTGTGTCGCATAGGCCGGGAGCAGACGCCCGGATGTCACCACTGCGTCGACTGCCCGGAAGACACGGCGCTGCACACGTTGCAGGAGTGCCGTGCGTGGGCGACGCAGCGCCGTGAACTAGTCGCGGCGATCGGCGGTGACCTCTCGCTTCCGGCCGTGGTTCTGTCCATGGTCGGGAGCGAGAGTGCGTGGGAAGCCGTCACCTCCTTTTGCGAGGTGGTGATGACGACCAAGGAGGGAGCGGAGAGGGAGAGAGAGGCGACGGCCACTCTCCGTTCCCGCGCCAGACGCACCGGGCGCCGCCGGAGGGCGCGCGACGATCTCCGGCCACCCTAGTGTGTGGCCTGCGGGCGACGGGTTAGGGGACCCGTCGCCCGACCAGTAACAGGCCCGAGAAGGCGGCGCGCATGTGTTCCGTGCGCGCCTCTCAGGAGGACGTGGGGCAAGGCCCCACAGAAGGAGAGGTCCGCCAGGGGCTGGCGGACCGAGGCCTGCCGGGGTTGCGGTGCATGCAGCTGCGAATCCCGTGACCCCGGCCAAGGGTCAGGAGTAGGAACACCGTGGGTTTTTAGCCGGTAAGAGTCCGGCATAACCCTTCGCCTTCCCTAGGCGAAGGGTATCCATGAGGATTTTCCCACGATAAAAAAAAAAAAAAGGGGTATGGTGGTATTATTTCCCCGGACAACATCCCTCTTTCACAAGGAGCTTTAAATATAAGTATAGTATACACGCTAACTTTTATTTGGTTGTTTTACTAGAACAGACTTTGTTTAGACCAAGGTTTACGTCTGCATAGAATAAAAAAAAAATATGAAAAAAAAAATCTCGGCTTTCTTAAAAAGTCTTGTTGCTCAAACGTGTTCAAACATTAACCGTAACATTAAAGTACTCATCGCAGCAATCGCGGTAAAGTTCCCGGCAAATAACTTGAACCATCATGGTGCCGACTGGTGTCTTTGGTGGTGTCTTTTTTGAGTTTTTTTTAAAGACCAATGACTTTTTTTTATTTGATGCATTTTAATTTTAGTAGACCATGGTCTGAACAACGTTTGTTCTAGCAAAACAACCAGTTAAATGTCAGCGTGTATAATAAAGACAGCTGCAAATTGATAGGCAATGCCTGCAAGCACCACAGTACCATATTTGTCTCAACTGAGGCCCAATTCTCGTAGCAAAATTGTTGCCAAACCGCATACTAACCACAGCTGTCAGTCCGTTTTCGTTTACGAAAACTGTCGTACGAACAATGATTGTTTTTATTTTTGTTTAAATAAATCTTGATAAATCACAACCGAACCAAGGCCGAAACGTTCATTCAGACAGTTCTCAATTTCAAAAGCTATCAAATTGTTTGACCTTTGATTATTTATAAATAATCAAAGTGTTTGACATAAAAAACAAAATCAATCATTTTGAAAGTTTTCGAAAACAAAAACTGACTGACGGTTGTGGTTCGATTGCGTTTGGCACCAATTTATTTTAGGAGAATTGGGCCCCTGTCTAAATGAACAGTTCGGCTTCAATTCATTTGCGATTAATCAACGTTTCTCTTAGTAGAATTGTCAATGAGTAACAAGTAAAACTCTGTTAATACACTCTTTTTTCAGTCGCAAACCAGGATTTCCTTTTATAAATAACCAATAAAATACGGGTAACATAAATAGGTGCGATATCAATGAAAAATTGTATTCGATGAATGGGTATTGTGAAGTATGAATAGAATCGCGATCTGTATTCAATACACTTGAGTGTACGAGTTGATGAAACAAGCGCACGGCTATAAAATCGCTAAACACTGAAATTCTTTCACATTATATTACTTCATTTTCTCATTTTATTTCTCGCCGCGCGATTTCTCAGCCATTGGCGTGGAACAGCATTACTCAGGAACGAAGTGAACGGAAAAAGTTAAAATGAAAACTGAAACTCAGTGTTCGTATTAGACGTTACGTATACTTTTCACTGGGTTCGTACATTTGAAGTCGAGTAAGCTTGCACATTGTGATTGTTTATTCGATTCTGACCCTTTTCAACCTTGACCTACATTGAGAGTAGACTAGTATGTCAGTTGGGGCTAAAAATGCACAGATGAGACTAAATACTCCTCGAAATATGCCTTTTAGCATTGACCGAGATATTTGACGAAGGACTCTCTGGTTAGCGCCAAGATTCACCATAGACCATCGAGCTAATATTTTTTTATGTCGATTTCAAAGCCATATTCGAGGGGCTCGTGATTAACAACCGCGTGGATCATACGATTTTTAAGGTTAAACTGCGCTTGCCGCGGTCAGTCCATGGATGGGTGACCGTTCGATACAAATCGAGACCTCTCTGTGCCTTATGGGGGATTTACACGGGTCGATTTTAGCCGTGCGGCAAGTCATCAGTCATATCGCTTGTAAAAATCGAACCGCCACCCCATTTACACCGGTCGACAAAAATCGCATGCGACTTGTTCATTTCTAGCGGAACAACACAGTGCAAGACACACCTCATGCGGCGGGCGATCGCCTGCTACTGATCATTTACACTGTCGATTTTAGCCACCCGCCGCATGCGTCAGAGTCGGATAGCACCCAACTTTGGGGCTTGCGATTTTAGTCACTTGCGGCCTAGTCGAATCGTCATTTAGACGGTCGGTTTTCGCCGTGCGGCCTAGCCGTGCGGCGAAAATCGACCCGTGTAAATTCCCTCTAAGACACATTTTTGTTTAGATAATTATCATTAAATTAAATCATTTTAGCCCACCTACAACGTATTAGTTCAAGGAATACGTCGAGTTTCTAGTAGCCCTGTATATCCATATCATACAGTTGGAATCAATAATGCCTCCTGATAGATTGAAAACTGCCTATAATAGCTATCTGACCCAAGTCACGAGAATAATAAAAATGTGACTATGAATACAGCCATCCGTTCTATGCAATATTTTCTATCCGTAGTCATAGGCTTATTATTGGCGATTTTAAATCAATCGGTACATAAAAATACATCAAATTCAAAGTTTTATTTCGAATAGGCACAGTACATGCACTTAGGAAACGTCTCGACAATTTCTCTTTAATACATACACGTCAACACGACTCTACGATACATACCCTGGTCTTGAGACGCGGCTGCTCGAAGTCGGCCTTCATCCGATCGTCTCTCCATCTCAACAATCAATATCACTTCCACATTACATTTTATCAGTATACTGTACTATATAACACTTCAAACTGAAACTTTCAGACATTATTATAAATTAGTGGTAACTTTTCAAAGTTAATTAAATTAATTAAAATTGAGGAAGTTCGCTGTGAATATTACATTTAAAATAAGCCCGAGGTGTCGTAAAGCGTGACAAAGGGAGCCAGTATCTGTCGGTTTGTCTTGTCGGTGTTGGTCTTTTAATTATATTTCCGCACCTACTGCGCAAAATGAAAGAAAAGCTGTTTTATCTCAATAGGAAAAGGGAAACGAATCGAAGGGGAAACGTAAATCAACATCCGAGTTTCGTTTCTGGTTGTCGGCATAGAAAACTCTTCGATTGTTTTGTTTTATGTCCTTTTATTTCTTTATCGATCACGTTAAATAAAGAATTCTGTGAAGCTTGTATATTTTACTAATATTTATTTATTTATATTTTTCTTAACAATTCTTTCAATCCAATAGTTGTCTGGAAGAAATTGCTTTAAGCGATAAGACCGCCATTTTTTACTATTCCTACTTATGTGTATTCCTTCTGTTTTTTTTTTCTTCCAGTGTACAATAAAGTATATAACATCTATAATTAAAGAGTGTTTAAGAATTGCAGAAAAGCCATTTGTGTTTGTAACTCTCCGGTCATGTCATCCACTCGCACGTTCTTGGCTCTTAAAGTACGTACATATTAAAATTTTCTTTTTTTAACCGACATGTTACGTAGAATTCAGCCATATGCTATACTGCCTGACATACCAGTTCACAGTGCGCCAGATGTAGCAGAGTTTAAAAATGTGCAAAATTGTAGCTTGCAATGCTGGCTTGCAAAAAATATTGTTTTGAATTCATGACTATTTTTATACAAGTTTTCAACAATTCAACAAACGTTTCAAATTTACTACAGAGATAAAATTATAAGTACAGTGACATTGTAGAAGGGTAGGTAGCCATTTTGTTACTTTATATTCGTTAGCAAGTGTAACATATGAAGGTACATTTGTTTAGAATGTTTTTGCATATAAATCCGCAAATTCATTAACGTAGCTCAAAGTTTTTCAATTAAAATAATCTGTCTTTATTAACAATCTTACATTTAGTTACATAAATTATTTATTTAATAAGAAAAGTTTATCTTCAGACATCGGTGTCAGAAGATTGTTTTGCTTTCGCATAAGACTCCCCCATATTCTTCCACATTTCCCGGTCATGGGTTTCCCTCTTCCACACTGGCGCCCGCTGTCGCCTTAAGGCATTTCAAAATGACCATGAATATCTTTTACCTCATAATTCTACCTAATCAAAGGGTTCCTAAAAAAATACAAATTAAAAAAAATACTGAACTGTTTAAACTGCCCTATCATTGGTTCTCGGCTTGACGTTGAGTTTCGGGACAGCCTGTATATACAAGGTTAGTCGGAAAGGGGGTACTAATCCGAAGCCCACTTATAGTATCGCCGATGACTGTTTGAAAGCAAGTGTTAAAATTTCAAAATTCGATTTTTTTTTTCCCAATAAAATGATTTTTATTTTAGTTTTTTCAAAAAATCTTCATCCCTGCTTTAGTTACAAATTCAGAAAATGGTGCTTCTAATTCATGACCCCAAATATGACCTAAAATGTAAACACAGCTGATCATAACTGGGGATAGATAGATTTTAGAGATTTTTTTTTGAGATTTTTGAACAGCTGTTTCTCTTAAATTATTGAGTTTTGGGAAAAGTTGTAGAACAAAATTCATTATTATGTGTACTTTAACACCCTTTCGGATTAGTACCCCCTTTCTGACTAACCTTGTATATTATTATTTGATAATTGGCCTGCGTTTGACCGCCCTCTCGCCTGATATTAAGCGATGATGCGGTTTACGATAGAGCACGCTTGCCCAGAAGAAACCGATTCACTCGTGACTTGAAGACACCCAGATTGTAGCTGTCGGGGAACACCCACTCGGGCAGCGCATTCCACTGTTTGGCGGTTTTCACAGTGAAAGTGGAATCAAAGCGCTATGTATGCAACTAATATAAATGTTTATCAATATTGACAATAACGTAACAATGAGATTTAAAAATTGATCACTATAAGTCATTCTATGTCCATTTGGGATGACCCGAAAACCACAATTAGCAGATTTATTAATTAATTCATCTTGAAAACTGAATCCCAATTCCTATAACTAAAAATGTATATGTACCTGTCTACTTGTGTTGTACTAATTGGGGTCACATACTCATATACCTTTCCACCTGTGTCTAATTTAAAAATAAACGTAAACACATCGAGTTCATTAATACGACAGGTGTAATTTGTTTCAGGGCCTTTATCGAAGGCTCTTAGTTGGCTCGTCACGTACCCGCTCGCGATACGTATGGCACATTTCAGTCCGAAGGAGCCCATAAAAACAGATAGAAAGCCTACTAAAAGCAGCCTACGTCCAAATTATTTTTATGTTCCGAGCATGTTGTAGCACTTTATTGCTACGAGTGGCTACGCTACGTAGCACGCTACGGGCCACAGTAAAAAGCATTTTGATAAGTTATTTTTTAGGTAACTTTGAAATGTGCATGAACATTCTTTAGATTCATATTTTTTTATATATTTAAAACAAACTGAAAGTAAGTCCATGTAACAAAGTGTCGACCTAAAAGGTTTTATAATTACTAAACTATGTAATATGATAACACATCGCCCGTTGCCTACCTACTACACATTTTAAGGACAAATTGTATTATTCTCAGGCTATTTGTATTTAACAATAAGTCAATCACTCCAGTCATCCAGTTGTTCAATTTGTTAATATTATTTCATTGATCTTTTGTTACGCCTTCGCTACGACGTAGCGGGTGCTACGTAGAATTTTAAATTGAATAAGTGATAGCTACGGTTCATTTATGATTCAGAGCTCAATTGCCAACGAAAGGAGCTAGGTTATTTCTATTGATCTATGCTAATACTAGACATAGTTCTAGTAACAATAATAGATATTGGAGCTTTATGTTAGAATTTTAAAACAATGACTGAATGTAATAATAGCACATGAAACCTTATTTAAAAAGCGGTTACATATATTGCTTTATTTATTTTGTAGTAATGTTTATCTATTCCATTAAATAGTATCCTGAAACATGACATTAATAAAGGATAACGCTTCAGGATATGTCTCATGCTTGACTAAGTTTTTATCATATATTTTATCAGCCACTATCTATAGTTTCACTAGCACCACTATCCAAGCGATACGCAATCAAATCACGCCTAGTAAAACTATAAATATACACACTAGTTTATTTCATATTTATCATAGCTTTCAATAATCTTATGTACAGAAAATGGCGATAGAATACGAAATGACAAGGTATTCAGCAACTCTTTCATTACATAATATCAAAGAAGTCTCACAATTTATAATTTGATAAAATTACAAGTACACAGAATTGTGTAAATTGATATTTTCGTATTGTTTGTTATACGAGCGTAGTTGTAATAATTGTTGACATTTTGAATAGGCACACGTTCCTATATTTTTAGTCCTTTCATGGAATAATTTATATTAATTTGTGATAATAATGTTTTTTTATAAATATAAACTCTCTAAAATGTGCCAGTTGTCAAGTGGAACATGGGAATATGTACCATGTTTCATGAAAAAAGACATTTAATTTCAGATATACATAAAACGTCAATTCGCACGTTTTATTCATATTTTTGTCAATAAAGATTTTACGAGCTTCCTACCTGGACCAACGGCGAATTTGGTTAAGCATTTGCGTTTTACTTTGCTCACATAAAGCGAAAAAAGTGAAAAAGTGTTTATGGTAGTATATTTTTTACGGAGAGCTGGAAATTATTTAATTAAAAGGCGTATTTGTCTAGAGTATTTTACTATACTATTTTAATAGTGAGGATAGGCTGTACTCTGTATTTACTATAAGTATAACTGTAGAGGCTTGTAATTAGCAATAGTTGTTAAAATAGTGTACCTTATTTATAGTTCTGTTGTTAGTCTGTAAGCTTTCCTCAAAATAAATAAATAAAATTATTGAAAAGCTCTACCTTTATGAGAATATGAGAAATAAAAATGAGTAAGATTGTAAAAATTGTAACAGGCGAACACTAGCATAGAGGCTCTAATAGAAAAAAAAATAGAAAAACAAACTTTATGTAGAACATTTTCCACGACCGCCTTTCGCGCTTCATGCAATATTCAAAACTTTTCCAATAGAGTTACAATGGTGGATGAATTTTCGTATCTAGTCGATATGTTATGAAAAAATAATATATTTAACATTGAAATTATAGTTACCACAAATTTCGTATTATTTTTAATTGATAGTTTTGTAATATTATCGTGTTGTATGCGGGGCGGTAGGTTTATGCTGCGAAAGGTACGAGACACGCGAACCGCCAGCGACGCAGAGCGCGACTGACTGACCGTGGCGCGTCGTTTGTACCCGTACCCGCTACGCTCTATACAGTGCCGCATCGGTCTCGAACTTCGCTTATGTAAGCTTCTTGTAGGATACCACACGCTTTCGGCGAACTTTCATTAGCTTGTAGCCATGCAAGTCTCATAATTAACATCTATACGAGAAAGATCCTAGAAATAAATAACGAGTTCTAAAAGACACAATTGTAGTATATGCAGAGCTCCCAGAGATTTTAATATTGATTGTGTTTATATACATACATAAAGTCACGCCTTTTTCCCATGGGTGTAGGCAGAAACTGCAGAACGCCACATGCTACGATCCTTACATACTCCTTTCGCTTCATCCATGTTCAAACATCTTGTCATACGCGCGTCATCATCTGCCCAGCCTTTTCCCAACTATGTTGGGGTCGGCTTCCAGTCGAACCGGATGCAGCTGAATATCAGTATTTTACATGGAGCGACTGCCTATCAGGCCTCCACAACCCAATAACTGGGTGATACGATACTCTTGGTAAGACTGGTTGTCAGACCTTCTGGCTTCTGACCAACAGTAACGACTGTCAAAGATCTACAAATGACAGCCGGGACCAACGGCTTTACGTGCTTTCCGAGGCACGGAGGAAACTCGCTATGGTAAATGGTCACCCATCCACAGACCAACCTCGGCAAGCGTGGCTTAATCCGGAAGATCGGTCTATGCGGCTGTAATTATTTAGCCACGAGTTCCTCTTCTTCTCTTGTCTTCTTACCTTGTCATACGCGCGTATAAATATAAAATACTTTAAAACTGACTAATGAAGTCAAGAGCACGTGAGCTGGTGCAGTTTTGTAGATTTGACACTCCACACTCCATATCGGCTTTGGCGGCTATTTTCCTAAATAACAGTCTTCGGGAACCAAAGCTACAATGAGCTACATAGTTGTTGAGAAATATTGTTACGAGTTTTCGTAGTTTCGATTCGTTTTCCCTTATGGTGCTTTCAATTTAGAGGTGTTGTACTGCAAACGGGCGGTTGTGTGTCTTCATACAGTTGACGCGAAGAGAGAGCAGAGCGACGCGGATGCTCGTACCGCGTACGCACGGCTGCAGTAACTACTGCTCTCTCGTTGCGTCAACTGAATGAAAAAACACAACCGCACATTTGCAGCACAACAGCCGCACCGCTGAGGCTGTCGTGCTGCAGTACGATGCCAACGTTTAAATTGAAAGCGCCCTCATATTTTACATAAATTAATCAAGCCATATTGGTTATGTAGGTATGTTGTAACATACATAACCATTAAGGCTTGATTAATTTCCATCATTCATTCAGCCTGTAAACGTCCACTGCACATGGGCCTCCTAAAGATACACATTTATATAGATTTGACGATACGTTTGGTGCAGTGGCTAAGCGATTGGCTTCTGCGCTACGGGTCCTGGGTTCGATTCCCACACGGAACAAAAATTTGCATGGTCCACAGATGGTTGTTTCGGGTCTAGGCGTTTGTGTATATGAGATTTGTGTCTGTAAACGCACCCACGATACAAGAGAAATCTTAGTGAGGGGCAAAGATTAAAAAAAAAGCTACAATGAACGCTCAGAAGAGTAATTGCCATATAAGTATAATCACTTATGCTTCGCAGATGGTTTGGTGACCGCAGATTGTTGTTACTAGCAGATAGGACCATAGGAGGATGATACTCCTCATTTTGGTTTCTCTTACCAGGTTTAGTATATTCTTTGTCGGCATCCACCAGGTACAGTTTTGATGTTCATTAACTTTCAGTTATTCAAGGATGAAAATAATGACCAATCAGAAAAAAAGTAAGTACCTGTACATATTTTGCAGATTTCCGGCGCCATGGCGTTAAGAACGCTCTATTAAGGGCACGCACGGCTACATAAGCTATACATTCCCATAATGAGCTGATATCGCAGTGTCAGTGTGTAGGCTTTCCGTACAATGACAGATCAGCTCATACTCGATACATTAAAAATAAGTTTACTGTCCATAATTGTATGATGATCAGTAATCGGAAAAAGGTGAGCTGATTTACCTAAACTTCAAAGAACACAGACAAAAACTGGAGACTTCCTTACGACAACATTTTTTTTCGTGAAAATTATTCCGGGTTTCGGGTCATCACTAAAGTACATTTCATATTAATGTTAATAGTACAGAAAACAATTAAATTCGTTTCCTATTTTTGTTTCCCAAAATTGCCACAAAACCAGATGACACATTTTTCATTGTTTCTATAAAGAGATTGTTTATTGTTTTCAAAAAAGGAGATTGTCTTTTATTTTTTGAAAACAAATGAAAGACAATCTCCGAGAAAGTTCTCCCGAAAAAAAAATGTTGTCGTAAGGAAGTCTCCAGTTTTTGTCTGTGTTCTTTGAAGTTTAGGTAAATTAGCTCAGCCTTTTCCGATCACTGATGATGATAGTAGCTATCAATTACCATCAGCGTCCTTACGTACTTTACGCACCTACCTTTCCAAAGTAGTTAAGTACCTATAAAAACTTTTTCGAAAGTGTGATAAGTACAAAGGCTTTTAATCAACTTTTACGACCTGACCTGGATGATAAATAGCTATTAGGTACTACATAAATAAATAGCAGGAAAGAATACATAAATAGGTATACTTCGTATTCATAATTAAAACATTGTGTTTTACAAAACGTTAAATGGGCATGGCCACGCAACACACCTAGGGAAATGTCCTTACCTACTCTTGTTTTCGTGGCATTTAGCTTATGCGTGATTTGTCACCGACTCACAACAAATTACTTTCGAATCTGATGACCTTCGCATTAGCAAAACATCCACTTCATTTTCGTTAAGGCCGCGTAAAAAAATTTATTGCTTACATTATGAATTGGTAAAATTAAATTATTCCTGTGTTAAAAGTTATCTGACGACTGAAAAATCAGCCCGGACAATCTATCTATATATATACATATAATAAAACAGTAAAAAAACTGTGTCTGTACATTGAATATATTAAAAAAACAATAATTGAGGGGGGTTTAGAAACAGTAATAGAGCACGAATCCAAAAAAAAAAGTCTGTCTGTGTGTCTGTTTGTCTGTTTGTTTGTACACGCTAATCTTCGGAACTACTGGACGGATTTGAATGATTTTTCTTTTGTTGAATAGGTATTAAGTCTGCGCAACATATAGGCTATAATTTATTTTGGAAACTTGAACGCCTGATGCAGAACCGCAACAGACTAGCTAAACTATAAGAGATACAAAAATGGTAACATAGCAAAAACTATTTCACGTGATGAGCATTTTCTGATGAGAGAATAAATTTGAAGATCTGGAACACCTGATGTGAAACTCCAAGAGCCCAGCTACACTATAACATATCGCTGCTTAAATTCAAAGGGGCCATAAGTCTAAAAGTCATTTTTTACAGGAGAGCTCATCAAAGTTTTGGCCGTGGTATTTGTTTTTTTATTAAAAAAATAAATATTCTATACCTATGTGTAATATATCATCGGATGTATATTTTAAGCCTCTATTGGTCTATAATTTCATTTTTGCTATACATTTTACCCAGTTAAGTAAAATATCACATAAGTCCCTTTTGCTTATAAAAAATGACCATAATGTTTATGAATGTAATTAATAAAAAGCCACAAATCATAGTAAAAACAAGTTTTATTAGATGTTTTTCATCATTGTTTAGTGCAATGTGTTAAGAATACGCAATTATAACTAAATGGTAGGAATACCTTGCAATAACATTCTATAAAATCAACCTTTAAACAATTTAAAAAAAAAAACAAAGCAATTAATATAGCTATTTCACGGTTTTTGATGCTGTTGTTGTCATTTTTTCGATAGCGGTCTTACGGCTATCGTTTATGAAATAACCGAGCTGTCAGGACTCAGGTTTCGTTGAACAGAGTAAAAGTCATCACAATAATCTCTCTTAAGCAAAACTTTTAACGTTAACTAACACTTTAAATTATTCCTCTACTAAAATCAGTCTGTATCAATCAGTCTTAAAAGTACCCTGGTTTAAATAAGTATACTTACTTAATTATCATTTAAAACTATGATCATAATAAAGATTAGCATAAAAAGTTTCGTAATACTTTGGGATCACATTCTTTTCAATCAGGTTTAAAATGCCTTGTTTTTTCGCTTCAGCAACTTGTAACTTATTGGCATAGAGTTTTTTTATAGTTCGCGGACCAGTTTCAGGTGCATTTTGCCTTCTTTTTAATGTAGTTACTTGGGCATACTCTGCGTCTTCGTATGAAGTCTTATATAAAAACATGTTCTTATGCTCTTGATCAGTTTTAATGACTTTAAGATCTGCCCATTTCACCTTGTTTCCATCTTCATTGGTGGTGTAGTTACCAACAGCCAGAGATTTCAAATTCATAAAATTCTCATGTGTGAGTTCCTTTACAGTAAAAGGTGTTCTTTTCTTCTTTGCGGTTTAATCAAAGTTATGTACTGGTCAGGTACATAAATTGGCGAAGATTTTAATGCTCTTGTGATATTCCTCTGAATGACGGAGTGAACAGCATCCCCCTCATTCTGGGTGTGCCCCTTAATTAAAAATTTATGAGTTATGCTCCTAAGTTTCTGAAACTCATTTATGGCGTGCTGATACATTGCCAACATAAATTTATTTTTCTGTTGACCACAGCAATTGTCGCTATAAAAAACAACGTCAAAATCTTCACTTGTTTTATCGTGCAAACTCTTTAAGTACATAAGTACGCATGAATCTATTTCGTTAGCGCCGCGGCCTCCTTCTCCTTCGTGCCACACAAAACATGTAGTGTTTTTAGTACCAAGCTCAGTAATAGTAATATTCAAAAGATTCAGCTTTGGGACGTAATAGAAGCTTGATACTTCACCTTGTGGACAGGGTATTACCGCTTTTAAATCATAGACTGCGACTTGTAGTTTTTGCCTTAGAATAATAATTTTGCCTACACTTTCCTTGTCTTTCTCTTTTTCTAATCTTACCAGACATTTTTCTTTAAGGTGCTCATCTATAAATTAAGAAACAATGTTGTTAGCAGAATATTTGACGGACAAAATACATGCTTATAACAACGTGATTGCGCGGCAACACAATTATCGAAAACTTAGAAACTAATTTTAGCAAGTTTGGTCGAATATTCGGTTTATTCGGCCAGGTGCCTTGTCAAATATTTAGTATTAAGCTTGAAGCATATGTTAATAATTTGACTGAAACTCTAATTATTATAATTTTTGATTTAATTTTGAAACATAAAAACAACCTAAACAAATAATGCATATTTGTTTCAATAAAAACTATCATATTCACCTTAATCTTATGTGCAAAACAGAAGCATTCCAAATACTGCACTTTTTTTTTCGTAAAATAATAATAAAACTCATTTCATTTAACTTCAAAACGAACGCATTACAAAACACGGCACTTTTGCTGATAAAATAATGTTATACTTACATGTATTTTAAATTCAATACGGTCGTATTCCAAAATGTGGCACTTTTTAATATTAATATAAATTTTATTTAATAAAAATTTTAAATGAAACTGAGATATTTTTGGAAATGTGGCCCTTTTTTACAAATAATACGTGTGGTCAGGCAGAATGCCGGGTCACAACTGACAAAATGGCAACTTTGACCTGAAATTAGCCACCAAAGTGTAAAAATGCAAAGAGGGCAGTAGTGTGATTGGACTATTATTAATGCGAAAATACTGGGTGTCTTTTTCGCATATATAAATATAAACAGAATTGAAACGATTTTTGCAATAAAAAGGATTTTTAATTATTTTGATTTGTGGCCCTTTTGAATTTAAGCAGCGATATATTAGCTCCTGAAGGAAAAACCTCAAATATAGTTTATAAAGATTTTTTTTTAAAGTTATTTGCAATATTATTGTTAAATTCAGTGTACCCCTGGGATCCGCTGCGGAATTACGGGAAGAAAAGTTTTTTTTGTTGTAGGTATAGGTATTAAGTCTGGGCAACTTATAGGCTATAATTTATTTTGGAAAATGGAACACCTGATGCAGAACCGCAACAGACCAGCTAAAGTATAAGAGATATAAAAATGGTGCCATAGCAAAAATTATTCCACGTGAAGAGCATTTTCTGCTGTGAAAATAAATTTGAATATCTGGAACACCTGTTGTGGAACTCCAAAGCCCATCGACACTATAACATGTATAGGAATGACGTCTTAGCAAAAGTTGTTCAGTCTGATGGGCATTTCCTGTTAACTTACAAAAATGAAAGATCTGGAACGTCTCGAATCGTCTCGCGCATCCCGTTGTTTACCCGTCCCCAGGCTCTTAGAATTCGACATCAGACGTTTCAGATCTTCGGTTTTGACGACCCCGTTGTCGCTGGCATAAGCAACAGGATCCGCGTACGAAGTCGCGGGCAGAAGCTAGTAACTAAATAAATTTTAAACTTAGGTAAGTCCCTAATACGTAATTTCTAAATTGTTTATATTATTAGAACTGGTCCTAAAATAAACGGGACATGTAGTTAGCAAATACCTAAACAGTTTTGAGTCGTGTAAAATCAAAGGTGGCAATCCCACTTTTGGCAACTATTGAGCAAACGAAAAATAAAAAATAAGCAACTCTGCCCTGTCTAATGGAAGGTTGCCGTCTTTGGAAATAAATCGAGATTTTGTGTCGATTTAGCAAAGAATAGGGCCATGCTTGGTTATGATGTGCATGTGAAGATTTCACAAGATTTGTATCTGTGAACAATACTGTAAACGCGCACGACGGTACATCACACCCTAAGCCCCCGCCAGCAACGCCCTAAGGCGAGGTCCGAATCCCACTAGGGGTTGCCCTTAGTGCTGTTGTTGCAGGTAGTCATGATGTTAGTGTAGTACAAGTAGTTAGCTTAGGTTAAGTATTTTACTTCCCCCCCATTGGCTGGAGACCCTTCAGGTCTCGCCAATAACTGCCCAGTTACGTAGAAGGGGTCCCCAAGGATCATCTACAGTAGTCCAAAAGAAAAAAAAATAGCACGACCGTACAGGAGAAATCTGAGAGAGGGACAAAGAAAAAAAAAACATTTTGTAGATATATTATTACTTATTACATTTTCTTGGCATTCCTACACGATTAATTGTTGATACCTAGAAGAAATTTATTCAATTATTTTAAACCGCTAAAAATAATTAACAATATAATCCTAATTTATAAGGAAAAATGTTTGCCCGTTTTTGTTCATTTTGATGTTAACCAACCAACCGTTTTCTTTTTTCGTTTAGCTCGAATTTGAGCCTGAATATCGAGTTGCAGTGGAATAACGAGCATCGAGTTGGCAGCTGGCAACACTGATTACCCACCCTGTCTTCATAAAGAAGTGGATCTTAGTTTCGTATCGTACTAGGCAAAAAACTTAGACTGAGTAAGTACTGACTCTTTGAAGTCGGAACGTCCAAAGACTCGAACCAAAAACCTGTTCCATGAGTAGGTACTTAGAAGTACGCGTCTGTATGAGTAAAATCAATCAGTATTGTTTGCAAAATATCCCGAAATACATTACGGCCAGTAGTTTCTTTGGAAACAATAATTTATTTAAACTATAATATGATAGGTACGGAAAAGGTTAGAATAGGGAAGTACCTATTAACAACTCCGCTTCATACTATAACAGGCTTCGGACTGTAAGCTTTTTAGATAAACTCTTGGATAAACTAAAGACTAAAATATTATTTTCACGATGACGTCGTCGAGCAAATACGTAAAAAAAATTACTCGTTTCACCGAATACTACTCACCTCTGTCTAATATAGCATCCCCTAATTCCCCTTTGTGTATATCCCCTTTGTAATTATAATAATCTGGTTCCAAAAAATCACTATGAAAAATCACAGTGACTTTGCCACGACAGTCACCTACATCACGATACGGCTCGGTACCTATCGGTAATCGGTCGGTTTCATCGCAATGGTCGTTTTTAATTGTAGATAGTTTGTTAGTGACTTAATTAAAGACAGGTCATGTGGCGTACATATTTGTTGGTTCCATGTGAATTTGACTGATATGTTATCGCTAGTGGGTAACACTGGGCAATGTTGACAAGAGAAGGTAGTCGTCGATATGGATCGGCCCACCCGAGGTTATAAAGGCGGCGGTCATTCGACGAAGCGGGGGCATTCCGTGTTGAACAGCTGAAGAAGTCTGACCTTTTATATCTGATTAGCTTGTCCTTATTTTATGATCTTGTAATAATTGTGTAAAGTAATATACTGTGATCTAGTTAATGTTACTAATATTAACCCAAATACAAGTACTCTCAGTGGTGGAGAGTCTATGTTGGTTTTATTTACTGTGTTTACCTTGCTCGCAATCCTGACATACCGATATTAGCTAAAACTGTAATGATAGAATCACCCCTGAGCGATTATATTGTTGAGTCATTTACATCAGAAGTGGAACAAGAAAAAACCAGTCCACATTATGATTGTCCCACATGTAAATATTTTATGATCTTTAAAATCCCCTGTAGACGGACTGACAAAAACTTGATTTCGACTGATATTACAATGGTGAGAAATGTGAGAACGAGAAAATGTGATAAATCCGGTGAGTCACAACCATTTTGTTATGTGTGAAGGAAGTTTGATAAAGGAAATATAATATGAGTGGTTATTTATTCGTGTAAAATAAATATTAAATGATATCTTTGCTTATTCATGTAAAATAAAAGAGATGTTATCTGTATTTATTCGTGTAAAATAAATAAGATGATATCTGTGTTTATTCGTATAAAATAAATATGATGGTAACTGTATTTATTCGTGGAAAATAAATACGGCATCTGTATTTATTCGTGTAGGAAAATACATTGCAAGTCGTATTAGAGTTTGTGGTGAGATGCAACCAGGGTTGATCTTTGGCACCGCCCGGTTTGGCCAGCCGGGGTTGGCCAAAGGCTTCGCCTGGGGAAAACTGAAACTCTAACGTGGCGAAGCAATTGTTATAGGGCTGGAACCAAGGCGGGATATGCCATGATATGGCTAGATCCAAGGCGGGTGATGCCATGTTGATAAAGCAGGATCCCAGGCGGGTGATGCCAAATGAGTTGGCTAAATCCAAGGCGGGTGATGCTATTAATTGATAAATGAAAATGCAGTGAAAATGAGATTCTGTTTTGAATTAATGTTTTGAAAAAGTTTTGAAAATATTGATATTTGTTTTTATTGGTTTTGTTATAATTCTTGTTGTAGAATGGTGCAAAATAGTTGATTGAAATTAAAAAGTAGTTTGTTATTATTACTTATGGTTTAAAATGTATTTTTTGTAGACGAAAACAGGAAATTGTATATATTATTGACGATACGTATTATGATGGCTTCCGTTAAAGATTGATTTGTCAAATTTATTTTTAAATAAGAACTAATTTGACTTATTTTCGATAAAGATGTGTATAATATATGTACTTATTGTATTGTTGTAAAAAGGTTGTATTATTAGCGCAACATAGAAATGTTATGTTTACAAAATCATGTCAGTTTTGTAATATGAGTTTGTGAATAATTGAGATACCTATTTGATCATGAAAAATGATACTTAAGTATTATGATTTTGGAATAATTGAGATAATATTTTAAGTGTTTATAATTATGTACTATGATACTGTGAATAATGATTATAAGATATTTAACCATGAAACATTTAGGATGTTTGTTTTCTGATTTTGTGAAGAATTGAGATATTTAAGAATGTAGGATTTTGTGAATAATAATGAGATAATGAATCGTGAATTATTTTAATCGTTGTTATGTACTATGAGTTTGTGAATAATGAGATATTTAATCTTGAAATATTTTAAGTGTTTAACGTACTATGAGTTTGAAGTGTTTATATGCTGGTACAATGAATTGTGAATAATTGAGATATTTAATCATGGAATATTTTAAGTGTTAAATGTACTATGAGTTTGTAAATTATTGAGATAATATTATGTTATGATTTTGTGAATAATTATGAGATTTTTACGAATGAAATATTTTAAGTGTTTATGTATTATGGCTTTGTGAATCGTTGAAATATTTAACCAAGAAATATTTTAAGTGTGTATTATGAATTTGTGAAAAACTATAATGGATTATTTAGCCCTGAAAAATATTGTAAATGTATTTAAATGATTTTATGAATTTGTGTATGATGAGATTGTGTTTATGTACCTATTATGATTTATTGAATAACTATGATTTGATGTTTAACCAAAGTAGAACTATCTATTAGGCATCTGAGATAGTATTTTATTGTGAAAATGTTGAAATCTAATGTGTAGATGTTGGTAAATAAGTAAGTTTGATACGAGAAGTTATAAACGAATATAGAACTAGGTTGATACTGAATGAATATCAACTAGTTTAAGTCATGGGTGATGAGCTTGTTGGCCGTCGATGGGATAACAAGCTCTAATCGATTCAAACATTCTTTGGATGCTCTTCATTTTACTTTGGTCATAGACATGAACATGAGTAAAATGACGAGGTCAAAGATCAGGTGTGGCCGAGATGTGTACTGTATTATTTGTTTCTGTTTAAGGTCCAGAGGTGTCACTGAAGTTAGGCCTTGATGTACAATCTTGACGATGGGGTTGATGGTGCGTCGACCACCAACCACCAACACACGAGGACGTGTGTTTTGCAGGAGGGCCGTGTTATCGCTAGTGGGTAACACTGGGCAATGTTGACAAGAGAAGGTAGTCGTCGATATGGATCGGCCCACCCGAGGTTATAAAGGCGGCGGTCATTCGACGAAGCGGGGGCATTCCGTGTTGAACAGCTGAAGAAGTCTGACCTTTTATATCTGATTAGCTTGTCCTTATTTTATGATCTTGTAATAATTGTGTAAAGTAATATACTGTGATCTAGTTAATGTTACTAATATTAACCCAAATACAAGTACTCTCAGTGGTGGAGAGTCTATGTTGGTTTTATTTACTGTGTTTACCTTGCTCGCAATCCTGACATACCGATATTAGCTAAAACTGTAATGATAGAATCACCCCTGAGCGATTATATTGTTGAGTCATTTACAGATAGATAAAACTACTTAGTTTACAAATTGGTTTTTGTGCTCAAGAATCATGGAAAGGACCAGACGTCGAAAATTTTAAATGAAACGCAATAGAAATCCGTAAAAATAATTTTATTTCGAGATGGTGTGCTGTGTTGACGTGATGTGAGCATGTGAGTGACAGACATTCATAGGAAAGAAAGAACAACAGTGATTTTGTAACGCGTGGTCAAGGACTTTATATAGAACTAGTACTTATTACTTCTATGCGCGTCGGATAACGTTGTTCCTTTGTGGCAAGTCACGGTGATCACCGTGATTTTTTCATCTTGTCTCTTGATCTAAAGTAGTCTGTTTATTAATCTGTGGTCTGTTCTCTTGATTGTCTCTTGTTAGTTGTTGTGTACTGTTGTGTGACTTGTTGTTGACAGTTGAAGTTATTGTTAAGTCCGCTTTTTTCTAACCGTATTGAACTGTTGTAATTAGTTTATTTACGCCGATAAGCATCTATTTTGAGCCTTATTGTTATATTTATACGTAGTAAAGTAGCAGTGTGAATTTAAGTGAAAACAACATTAAAAACGGTTAAATCACGAACGAACCCTAAAAAATGGGTAATTCCAAAAACAAAAAAGTCCCCAAAAATCGAAAATCCAATAAGTCTAAGTGCAGAAATTCATCGGTTCAAAAAGAAAACTTACCGAAAACCCAGAAAAGTAAAGTAACCAAACCCGATCCTAATGATAGCATTTCAATGTCTAAACAACTATTAAAAAAGAAGAACAATAGCCGCACTCAACGGCGATCGACCTCTAAAAATGAAAACAGGGTTTGTGGTAACGGTAAGCCTATACCTTCCTTGGCAGAACTGGAAAAAATGTTTGAAGATTCTGATGATGACAATGAATCTCCCAAAACTCCCACACAAGAATCATGTAAAACACCATCACCAGAAAAGCAGGCAACTGAAGTTATCAATGAAAAGAAACTGCTCTCACCTGCCACTATCAATAAAATATCTGAGCGAATGTTGGATTTGATATCAAACATATCTAACCCCATTGAACTGCTGGATGAAGGCCCACCGCCCCCTATAATACCACCTAAAAAAAGAAAAAAAACTGAAATACCATATATTGTTGGTTGCAAGGACCGCCCAAAAGTAATAAGCAAACCAAATACAAATTTCTGCAAAGGCGATGATGAATATGGAGTAGAAGCTTCAGGTGAAGACCCAGAAGAACCTGCAACTAAAAGAGCAAAGAAGTCTAAAATACCTACATATTCAAAATCAATTTTTAACGCTCACAGTGATGAAATTGCTGAGAGACTGACCAAAGATGACGCTGGAGGTCTTAGTGATGCTAGTTCAGATAGTAACAAAACAATAGAATATGATCGAAAACTATTCCAAAGTCAGAGGCCAAACTCATTCTCACCACTACCAAGTACATCTAAAGATAGTGAAACATTTATAAAAAATGATGAACTGTATAACAAAAGCATAACAGAAAATAATTTCACCAAAGATGAAACACCGAAGAAGGAAGAAGACGAAGTACAGATGATAGATATACCCTATGAAACCATTGTAATTGATGATGCTATAGAGAAAGAAAGTTCTACAAAAATCCAAAACGCAAGCAATGTTATTGACACAAAAGATATTGAAATCATTGAACCTGTGGAATTAGAGGATGTTGTCTCAAATACTGTTCCAGTATACAGCACACATAATGATGATGACTGTGTATTGGTTCCAAGTTCAACCAAGACTAATAATCTTATCAATTCTAACGATTCTATAGTTATTGATGATGAATATAGTGATATAAACATAGCAAATGATACTTTTGACAAAGAAACAATTGAGATAATTGATGTTGATGATATAATTGCTGAAAATAAATCCATACTCGATAAATGGAAAAATAAAGGATCTAAGGAATTTAACCAAATTAATACTGTAGTTGATGTTCCCACCACATACAGGAATATCACTTCACCACAGACAAATATAACTCCAAGCGTGAGTCATAATTTAAATAAAACAAATGAGAATAGTGAAACTAGCTCTCATAATGTTCAAAGTAACCATAGTTTACAGATGTTGCATAGTCAAGGGAATGTTGAATTAGCTACTAGCAGCATTTGTGATTTAACCCGTGTCACAGAAAGACAGAATGTAATGAACCAAATAGTTGATGATTTCTTTAAATATAATGAAATTCAACCTAGAAATAAAAGTAAGCCTAAATTGAAATCTAAAAAGAAGAAGGCAAATTGTATCAAATCTATTATTGATGCAGTTGTCTTTGCATTACGATTGACAAAACCGCCATCTAGTGAAACAACTGTAATACTTTCACAACCACCACCCATAAACAATTATGCCACACCTATTTCCACCCATATTTTGCAAAATGTTAACAACCGGACACAAAAACCAACTATTGTTAATTTGAGTCAACAAACCAACACCTTTGTTCCAGCAACACCCGCCCCACCCCCACCAGAATCTACAAGAAATATAGGGGATTGTCCTATATGTATGGATCCTCTTTCTAATAATGGAATTGCATCCACAATATGCGGTCATGTGTTCTGTTTGAAATGTATACAAGCAGCAATTAAAGTCAACGGCAAAAGATGTCCTACTTGCAGGAAGATGCTTAAAGGGGCTGGTGGTGGATACCATCAGTTATATTTGTGAATAAGTTGTTAATTAAGTATTCACCTATTTGGTATAGATTCCTGGGAAACCAGTATGTATGTAAATGTGTGGTGGCAGTGAATAACTAAAGCCATTATTCTTATGCAAACATTTGTTTTTAATTATAAACACTACTGTTTTTTTATGGCACTATCTCATGAATGTTTTTCTAGAAACATTTAGGTGATGTTTCTGAAACTAAAATGCTGCTTGTATTTGAAACATTGTTTACTAGTGAATACATGGATTTATCCACATCACATAATTTTTTAAATTAGATTATTAGTCTTTTAATGTGCGCCATTTTTTATGTGATATTGCAGTAATTTTTTTATTATTTTTTAACTAAATTGCATATCTGGCTCCTTCAACAAAGGTTCCGTAAAACTACACTAAGTGTGCTAGCACACCAATCGATTGATGATGTATTGATGGCCAATCGATGATAAATCCACATCGATCAAGAAGGATCAATGGTTCACGATCACTTTATCCCAATCCATCGACGTTGATCGATGGCAACGATCGACAATCAATCGAACGGTGTACTAGAACCCTAGGTAATAAATTTTAATAACACATACCAAATTATGCAGCTTATCCAGTTTCTTAAAAATGCGAAAGTAAAGATAAAAAAAATAATTTGCTAGGACCCTTTTGTACGGAACCCTTAAAAGATATGTATAGATAGTATAGAAATGTTTTATGTACCTACCCATCTTATAATTTACTTTTTATTGTTAGCAGTTATAGATGACTAAATGATTTATTGATTGCATTTACATTTATTGTAAAATCACTACTTGATTATTACGTAGGTACGTTACACACACATTCCAAGTTTTTAATCTTACAAAAGTGAATTGGCTACTATACATTCATTATGAAGAACATGTCTGTAAAAGCCTGTGTCGATTTGCTGCAGTACCTACCTATGTTTTTAAGATGTTTTAATTGATTAAAATAAATAATAATGCGCGTGTAACTTGGATCACTGAAATATGAACCTAATTGTTTGACAATATAAATGTTTATGGAGATAACATGTTGATTCATCATACAGTGAATATATTCTACAAAAGGGTTTGAAAAACTTTTGGTGTGCTACAAGCCTACACAAAAGCAGCAACAAGACAAATATTAGTATACTCTATTGATTAATTTACAGACTAAAACAAAATGTTAAAAGTAGTTATATCAGGTATATACCTACCTATAACATTTAATCTTAGGTTTTAAGGATTTATTATTAAAAAAAATATTTTTCCAAAAAACTTGATGTCCTACCTACTTAATGAAAACTGTTTGATGAAAATCAAAGCAGGTTTATTTAACGTTAAACCTGCTGGCTTTCATCATTGTCATCATTCTGCTTGTTTTACTTATGAGCTAAATAGCTGGTACTTATGTAAAGGATGTACCTACCTACTTGTTCTTAATGGGAGGAAAGGGGACAAGCAATGCGCACCACCTACCATAAAAGTTTAATAACAAAGGCTGCGTTCTGCATGCAGTCCATTCCAAGTGTGTTCTGCTTACTCTAATTTGTTTAACGCTGGCAGAATGGAATCGTAAGCAGAATTTAACCTGTGTGCACGAGTTAATACGATTTTAATACTGCCGTGCTAACGAAGAATGCAGTAACTCGACCCTGGACGATTTCGAATTATATACCTTAATATATGTATATTAGGTATACAATTCAAAATCGTACAAAATCGAGTTACTGCATTCTTCGTTAGCACGGCAGAATATACCGCAATTGGTAATTGTTTTTTGCAGCAGCATCACATACTACTTTCTGTTTATTTATTCTGATTGTAAATATGTGTTGTAATCCTCCCTTTCCTTCTAGTTGATTTATTATAAAGCCCGCGCCAAACTTCTTAGTCGCTCTTAGCAAGAGTTTGTGCAATTAACCTGCGTGTACTTGGTGCGAAGTTCAGAGCAACCAAGCAGTTTGGTGCAGTCTGTAGTCTGTACCTATACCTAAAGGCATAAGAAAAGAAGAGGTTGATTCTCGGGATTTTTTTTAATGACTAATAAACGTCTTAATGCTCAGTTTTAGGTCTAAAAAAATAAAAAAACTTTAATGTTAAGTATATCGCTTTTTATTCATAACCAGCTGTGCCCTCGCGGCTCCGCCCGTATATGTTTTTTTAGGTGAAAAACCTTCTCTTATGTGCCAACAATAACTGTACAAAGTTTCAACTCAATGATGAATGAAGCATGAACGCATAGAAGACGAACACATACAAACAAATTTTTATACATATGTATAAGAACAGATATAGGTACATACTTGCTTATAAGTAGGTACTGAAACATTATTATTTTTTATTTATTTCCATTACATACATACTAAAGTTCTGTGGAAATTGCTTAGACAACTGGACTTTATGAAAACAAGCCATTTAAATGTCCAGTAGTAATGAGTCTCTGAAATAATAATAATATCAACATTCCCTGGTCCCTTATAAGAGATTGGAATTTACCCATAATAGGTCCCACTGACATGAAAAACTGGGATGACTCTTTGGAATTACCACAATTTAGAAGAAAACAGCAATTTTTAAATTGTGCAATTCAATTGTCATTCCAAACATTCATGCGAATGTATTTTATCTATCCCAAATGTCTAATAAAATAGAGACCACCATATGAGTCCTTTTGGAATCATGTATTTTTAATTAAGTTTTCAGACAATGTGACTCCAAATAGTCATTGGACAAGGACCATTGTTAAAACAGGTACTAAGCACTGTGCTGCATAAATCTTTTTATTTTACTTTGGACCTTTTAATTCCTTCTGTGGGTTACAAGTTGGAAACTTAACTAACTTACGTAAACTTAAAGCTGTATATTCAACATACAGAAATGTTTTTATTATTGCTTTTCAGTACTATTGCCATTAACAATATTATCATCAGAGTGCAAGTGCTCTATGGAGGCAGAAAGCTGTTCTAGACTCTGAACAAGTTGAGCCATTTTATCCCTAGACGCAGAATTCTCAAAACTATCTTCTGTGGGTTTCTCAACATCAGCACACAGGCGAAAATGTAAGCGTGCCAAATGCTCCTGTTGATCTCTTATGTTTATCATCTGTTCCATACTACATCCAGTACCAAATGCACTTAACTTTCCCGTATGAAAATCGTCTAACAATTCTAATAGAGCCTTTTCCATGTTTTTTACATCTGGTGTTTCTTTTGGCATGTTTTTCGGCTTGTTGTTGGATCGCATCATATTGTTATCTCTGTTTAACCGTTTCTCACTGACATACGAAATTTTGGTAGATTCATTCACACTGCTATTGCCAACACCGGAGGTTGTTTGTCCCGGATTCTTCGATGTAAGGCTAGCTGCGCCACTCGATAATTTGTTACTTGTAACTGGAGAAGCCGCCGGCTGCGATACTTTAGGTTCATCTTCTTCTCCTTCATTCTGCATAAGTTGTTGTGTTTCGTTGACTTCTTCCAAATGTAAGCTCATGTATACCTATATAACAATAATAGCAGTTCTTCAAATGTCTTCGAACCAGTTACTTACAATAAGTAATAGATTTCTCTTCTTGTTTCTACAAATAATAAGGTACTCTGAGAACCTTATCTGCTAAAAATCTAAATTTTAAACTTAAGTAATTATTTTCAATGTATTTGTAGTAAGTATTTTGACAATGGCACACACAGTGACTAATAGTTACTTGACAGTGACAATCACAGACTAGATAGGGATTGATAGGGATACAATGTGACAATTGATGTAAGGAAGGATGCCAAGAAAAATACCTTAGAGTGCGCGCAAGATAACTCTGCGCGCGACTGAGGGCGTGCTAAACGTTTCCATGATCGCAAAAGTTCAAATTACCGCTTTTTAGGCTTAACTTTTTTATCGCTTAACATAATTTTCCCGTTAAATATTCCTACAATCAGGTAGTTCTACTATCAAAATTGATAAAACGGCACACACTTTGGTGGACCATGATTAGTTCCGATTTCAGCCGCGCGCAGACTTATCTTGCGCGCACTCTAGCGACAATTATTAAAAAAAAAACTATTTTATTTGAACGTTGATTATTTTGAAATTAGCAGGACAGAAGTTGCCTGGAAGTTGAACTGGGGGCTTACCATGACGTCTTAAGAAAACGTTCAAATGCCAGCCAGTCAATATCCGTTCAAAAGCAGGCCTGGGGGCTTACCATGACGTCTTACGAAAACGTTCAAATGCCAGCCAGTCAATATCCGTTCAAAAGCAGGCCTGCTTCTGAATCGCTAAAAATCGTACCGTGACAGTACTAAAGATGAACGACTATTGAACAAAGGTGAACGGCTAAGCTTGTCTCTGGCCTGCTGTGATGTCTATAATGAATCCTGTACCAAAATATTTTGGGTTATTTAAGTCATTCCTGCACTACAAAAACTTTTCATAACCCAAAAAGGCCACGCGTGCACCAAATTTTAACTAGCAAAGTTTTGTGTCATTACTACCTAAATATATCACTACGTTTGCCATAAAATGTATGCATATAACCAAGAAGACTGATTTATTCGTTAAGATTTTAAAAGGGGAATTATTAATCGGGCGAATAAATAATATATGGAAGACTGCTTTAATACTAAACCGAGCGAAATTAAAATATATTTGCGAAAAATTAACTTAACTGGCGATAATTAATGAATGATTAAAATTCGTAAAATGAGCTACTAGCAGTGCGAAACAGTTAATCTGAGCTTGCAACTAAAATTCCAAGTGTCCGAATTAAATACTAACTTGGGCGAAAAAAATACTGAATGGGCGAAAAAAATACTGAGTGGGCGAAAATATACATTTTTTTACCCCGACACGGATAGGTTAGGTTCGAAGGGGATGACGGGGGCTAGAGTGAGCGAGCGTAGCGAGCGAACGAAGCCCCCGTCATCCACTTCGTGTTAGGTTACTTTAAACCCTGCAGACAGAAATAGGAGCCCCGCACAGCGGGGCTCCGTCGACGCTCCTTTGGAAACCTAAACAACCTTACAAACATACAACAATAATGTGAGTGAAATTTTTTCGCTTAGAATTATTATGTTAGGGAGCTCAGCCTTTAGTTAACATTTTACGGTAGTATCGGTGAACCTTTAGAACTTCATTTATATTTTTTGGGTAAACAATGATTTTTGTATGTTAATTCACTTTATTAGGATAAAATTGTGTAACATATTTGAATGAAATTTTTAAATAAAATACGAGTACATATTTGGTGCATGCGTGGCAATTTTTGGGTAGCTCAGTGATTATTCTGGAGATACTTGACTTTTTTAGGTTAGCAGACTTTACGTTTATTGGTGATAATTTCATATTAAAACGGGGATTAAATTCTGGTAAGTAATTACGATTTTTTGGGCGTTATATTTCATTATATCTGGTGATTGCTTAAACATAAGCCTTTAAAAAACATCTTGAGTTGTTTTGTTCCCCACTTGACATCGATGTGGTTATTAAATACTTTGGTTATTGCAGTTTTAAGTGTACCATGACCTCTTAAAGCAGGGCAGAAGTTGCCTGGAAGTTGAACTGCCCTACTTTTTTGTACTATGACATCGTTAGAGCAAGCCTGCGGCAGGCCTGCTACGTTGACGTTTACGATATCCGTTCACCTTTTTTTTTTGTATAGACTTTTCGTACCATGAACAAGCTTATCCGTTCAACTTGGTTGAATAGTCGTTCACCTTTTGTACTGTCATGGTACGATTTTTAGCGATTCAGAAGCAGGCCTGCTTTTGAACGGATATTGACTGGCTGGCATTTGAACGTTTTCTTAAGACGTCATGGTAAGCCCCCTGCCATAACGATGTCATAGTACAAAAAAGCAGGGCAGTTCAACTTCCAGGCAACTTCTGCCCTGCCTTAAGATTTAAGAGGCATAGTAAGCCCCCTGGTTTTTAATTTCCTTGAATTGATTTATTCTTCAAGTATTATAAGGCTTGGTGTTGAATCAAAATATTTTAAAAAACTCATGTCATTGACTTGATTTGTCAATTCCGACAGAAAAACGGGAACGAAACGAACGAGGTAGGTATTTATAATATTTTAAATGTAATTTCCAATCATTTACAAAATTAAACTTTTTCTTTGCGTTTTACAATTTTAAGGTGACTTTAACTATCTGTTTAATTACCTCGATCATTAATTTATTATTTGTTTGTTCTGTTTTACGCTTTAATATAGATTCAACCTCCATTGTCCAATTTTTTCTAGCCACATCCTCAATTTATTGTGGCACATGTTTCGCTCGAATACCGACAAAAAATTAATAGTTTCGACGTTCGGTGCATTTACCTTTACTTACCGCTTTATCCTCAGGTTTGGTCTGCACTGTACATTCCGGTTTATACCTGGATGCTAATACGACACAACAAAAATTTGCATTGTACATGCAATATTTTCTATTTTGAAAAACTTAACATACTTCGTAAAGCGGTAGTTGGTACAAGTGAAGATGGCAGAGCCGGCGACGCTTGAACCAGAGCTGTATAATAGATTAACACGGTACCTCCACACTGGTAATGAGGTTCCAAGGTACTATCCTGGGTGTTGGTCAACTCATAAATATTTTGAGGCAGACAAGCTCCCTGTAATAAATGAGGCTTGTGAACTGCATGAGGGAAATGTTGAAGTTGTCAACATCATTTTAAAGGTAATACATAATTATGTTGTTTATAAAAGTTATGTTTATGTTATTGTATTTATTCATCTTATTTGCTCTAGTGATGTAGCTATCTGAGTATTTTTTGTGCGAAATACTCATTTAGAATATTAAAAATAAATAAAAACAATGTAAATCATGAACTTGGCGCAAATAACAAAATTGCTTGCTGGATATAAAGATTTATGTGAAAAATTAAAAATAAATAAAATTCAAATGTGCCACTTTACTCTGACCCAATATTTATGAATCATGAGATTGTGAGTTGATTTCAAGTGACACAAACAATTATGTTTTTGTAACTCCAATTATACTGGATTTGCATTAGGGTTTTCGCATTCCCTTGAATTCCCGGGTAACCGGGAATTTTCGTCTCTTTTGTAAAAACATAGTTTTTTCGTAATTTTTAAATATACAAGAAAAACTATATTGTTACAAAAAATATGAAAATTCCCAGGTACTCGGGAATTCCCGGGAATGTGAAAACCATAGTGTGCATCAATTTATTCCAAAAATGTTATATTGACATATTTCTCTGGGTTCTAATTCTCAGGCAATAATTATTTACTGTTTTAATTCTATTCACGCTAATGTCCCAGCACTGCAAATCAGTGTTGGCATCTATTGTGTATATATTTCCAGTATTCAATCAGTTAATGAGTCATAAGCAAAAAAAAAAAACAATTTTTTGTTCAAACCACTCTACGTCAGTTTACAGTCTAGATGCATTATTTATGAGTGTTTCCATTACACTTTTCATGTCACTATTTGAAGACTTAAGAATTTATTACTTTTAGGCATGCAAGGATGGATGGTATACACGGTTCGAGGCTATAGCTTTTGCATTGGCAAAATGTCTGATGCTTGGAAATTGTGCTGTGAAAGAAGCCGCTTACAAAGCCGCAATAGAAGTGTGTGTGACTCCAGAACAGTTGATGATCTTCAATAAATACACACGGTTATTGAAAACTGGTAAGATATGAATGATTGATTTTGAAATCAAATGTTTTTTTGGTGAAAAAGCCTTGCAAAACAGTTAATTTACTTATGAGATGTTTTATGAAATGTTATAGTCCAGAAAGACCAAATATAACTCAACATCACACAAAAAGTATCTTTTTATAAGTATAGATGGACCTAACTTTAACGCTGATGGATAAATTCCTTAGCTGAAGATTCATGTTTTCATAAATATAGTGAACACGTTGTAAATAAAGCCTGAAATATTTATTCTGTAAATACATTGATTTACCTTTTTGCAAATCATCATGTGATGATTTATGAAAAATTAGACTTCTTTTATTTGGACTATTGAAATATCACTCATACTCAAGCCAGATATACAATTTATTTTTTAAACTTTGCCCCTCTCTTTGATTTTTATTTATAGACAAATCTCAAATGTACCAATCCCCAGACCTAGAACAACTATAATTATGTGACTCTCTCTCTCTAATATATGATCATGTAACCTCATTCTTCCTTTCATCCCCCAGGTAATGGCCGAGGTTGGTGTAATAGTGTCCGTGAGTGGTACACTACTAAGGACCCAATGGAGCTAGCGAAGGAAATGACCAGAGTGCGCGCCCGTCATGGACGCTCTCATAAGACTCTCCTACGAAAATCCCATGTTAAAATACCTGCAGAAGAATACGGTTAGTATTAACCCTTTGACTGGTTGGATAATTCCAACAGACTTTTTTGCGTACTTCAGATATACGTACACGGCGCTTTTTTATTTGCTAGGGAGCTGCCACAGTAGTGGTATACATACCAAATACTATCTAAACCGTCCATCATATTATCAAAACAGTGAAATCTTTTTTTTATTTGAAATCAAATTATCATACATTATACGTTTTGAGAGGATACAACATCCTTAAAAAAATTCAAATTTTTCATCAAGAAACATTCCGTATTAGTTACATTGCATGTATACACCATTTGTGCGGAAACTTCCTAGCCGATTAAAAAGCACCATCTATATCCGTTTCAATCCATTTAAAGGTTAATAAAATTCTCATAACTACTCACTAAATTATTGCAATTAAAATATAGGAGAATCTGATACACCACTTCACACAAGTAACTTATAATGGTGAAGATAATATGAATATTAATGAGGTTTCCTCATACGATGTTGATCATTCATCATTAGAGTAGCTACTGCTGAGTATAGTTCAATTGAAGAGCTACATAGCTCGTGCAACTTTTTTTGTTGCAAATCAAAGGAATCATTATAGTATAGTCATTGAGCCCATTTGCATAACTACCTAACCTCAATTAAAATCTTTTATGTTGTTAGATCTTTATAGGGCACCTGGCCTTGTGTTTGCACGTGCGCCTAGCCTATTTACAGGCGCGCTTTGAATTTACCCCATTGAAATCACCCCAGGCACCATTGAAAGATATATTTTAAATTACATTAATAATCTGGCTCACAACTGTGAAATGTTAAATCTGCACACTGGTTTCATTATGTAAAAATACACGCGTCGCAGTTTTAACTAATAACTATTGGTAAGATATAGGAATTTGTTATGTCTTAAGCTGGGTATTGAAATTGCGAGGATGCTCGCGAGGTTTCTCATCAAATGCTCGCATGAACGTTTAGTCGTGAGGCACCCTCGTGATACGCTAAAGTCCCATCTACACAGCCGACACGAGCCGTGCTGAACCTGCAAGGCGTCAGTTTACGTTTGACCGTAGATCCAAACGCTTAACTCAACTTTAGAGAGCGCGAGGCAAAACACATACGTCCCTTGCTACTGAGCGGCTCACACTCAACGCCCTTTCATCACCGCACTACCGACACCACGCCAGATCGCGCGAGTGATCGTTGCCTCGCGAAGAAGCCTCGCAATGTTTATAATGATCTTTACACATTTATTCGATTTCAGCTCGCGATGCCGTTGTGAAGTATGCAATCTTTGGCTTAAAGCGCGCCAAGCAGCTGCTTGCCGATAAGCCAGGGACAAAGGAAATATTTGACTACATTCAGAAAGTGGAGGACATGCGACACTGCGAAGACCCTGAGGCTGCGGCGGCAATAGCTACCCAGAATCAATTTACTCTTGACCACGTGCCTGGCCATTTGCTCACTGCACAGGAAGTAAGTATTCATCATATTCCTATCACTACATAGTACATAGTATAAAACAAAGTCGCTTCCCGCTGTGTCTGTCCCTATATATGCTTAGATCTTTAAAACTACGCAACGGATTTTGATGCGGTTTTTTTAAATAGATAGAGTGATTCAAGAGGAAGGTTTATATGTATAATACATGCATATAGAAAAACGCGGAATACGCGATAAACGACATTCAAGCGGGCGAAGCCGCTGGCGACCTCTAGTTTATTATAAATGCGAAAGTAACTCTTTCTGTCTGTTTGTAACTTCATCACAACTAAACTACTGAATTGATTTGGATGAAACTTGGTACAGAGATAATCTGGAACCCAGAGAAGGACATAAGCTACTTTTATCCCGACAAACGCGGAATTTGCGATAAACGACATCCACATGAAGCCGCGAGCGAACTCTAGTAGTAAATAAAAAATCCTTTTAAAAATCACAATGTGAGTGCAGATACAGTCACATCAAAGAGAGGTGTGTTCATCCTGAATGCTAATACTTTTTTATTGTGACCTAGGTATGGGATGCAGTCCTGCCTCAGTTTACTTTGGAGGAGCTGTTGCACCACATCCAACGCATCCACAACATGGGCTTCTTAACAGGCGAGTCCACTACCACAGCGATCCTGGTTTCTCTTCTCAATAACCAGGACATCATCAAGAAGTCGAAGGTGACGCCACTAGCTGTCTACATCGCACTCTGCAACTATAGCAAGAAGTCTAAGTAAGTGTTATTCTTTGCGTTTGCCCGAGTATGTTAGAATTTCCTTCCAGTCTAAATGGTCCCTGATCAGTTGTGAAGCATTTCGGTTTCTTATCTCGTTTTCTCTCATTGTGAAAGTCGATAGCAAAACAATATAAACTGAATCAATCAACAGCTGACTTATCGATACATTCTGATTCAGGAGGCTGATATCAGCAATCCTACTTATATTATAAATGTGAAATTTTGTGAAGATGGATGTATGTGTGTTTGTTGCTCAATCACGCTCAAACGGCTGAACGGATTTGCATGAAATTTTGCACACAGATAGACCATGTCTTGGACCTCCCCTAGGATTCGAGTGAAACCGCGGGCAACAACTAGTATTACTATAAAATCAAAAGTTTTTATTTCACATAAACCAATACAGGTGCTTATGAAAAGTCGAATTTAGGTGCACGGTTCCAATTAGTCGTTTCCTATGGAGAAGAGCCGGCAAGAAACTCCATGGTTACTCTATTAAAATCCATATCTTTAACAATTTGAGTGGGTACAGTTATGACTTAGAATAGTTATGAGAGAGCAAAGTAGACTTAAGAGCAGGAACCACACAAAAAAAACAAAATGAAAAATATGGTCACAAATTAACTGGGTACCTATCCAGGCATCTAGCAAGTCTACAAAGCTCTCACATTTACAAAAGGTAAAAGGACGCTGAACTATATCAAACAACTGACATGGTTAATTGTCATCAAAACACATTACAAAGAAAATCACTGTTTAATAAGAAAAGATATCTTGAGAGTAACGTTAGTAATAAAAAAAAGCTAATCGTAATGAGGTTAGTTAATAGACATAGGTACACATACGACGTTAATGAGGTACCAGGGAAGCCACATGTGCAGAAGGAGTTATTGCCAAGCATCTTTATCGTCAACGTAAACCAATATTTTCACTTAGGTATTTTTTTATAAACAGGCCTATGAAGCATGAGAAAGCTAAAGTGGCGTCTGAGAGGGAAATTCGCCGCCGCACGCGTCAGATGTTCGACAGCAAGACTGGAGTGTGGACATGGACCAGCACCAAACGACACCCGAGGGAACTGAAGCATTGGGGTGAGTACAGACAACAAATACATTATATTTCATAGACAAATATGCAAAAAAAAATGTGTGTAGAATATAATTTTCTCAGCTTTATTGCTGCAGTAGCTAAGCGATTGACTTGCATTGCTTCCGGTCGCGAGGTCGACTCTCGCACGAAACAAATATTTGTATGGCCAGAATCTGTAGGCCACAACTATCTGATAGTTGCTGCGGGTCTATGTGTTTCTGTGTATGTTTTGTGTCTTTAAGCATTATACACACTCCAGGAAAAATAATAGGGTGGAGAAATGTTTAATTTCCTATATTAAACTCTCAATCACCGTAATTATAGACACAATAGATAAGACAATTAAGTGTCGTCCTGGGACGACGGTCGGTACGCAACCGGTTAATCGAACATTCTTTACAGTGACAAATAACATCATATTATATTTTTGCTGCAAATATGCAGTCTAGAACTTGAACACAGCAGTTATAGTGTTGTCTTAGTAGCACTGTTTAAATTACATTAATTATATTATTATCTTTCTTTCTCTTATAAAGACGGCCAGAATCTATAACTAAGGTGTTCCTTCGGTAGGTATCGACTTGCCACCGAACCCGGCTGTGTTGGCCGCCCTCAACAAGCTCGTCGACCTGACTTGGGTCCTCACTCCTCCTACCAACGCGCGCTACTTGATCACTATGGATATGAGACACCATATGTTCAAAGGTAAGCCTTCATTATTTGATTATTGACAGCATTAAAACGGACGCCAAGTGCATGTCGACTAAACATAAAGTAGGATTCCGTGGTCATCATGATTGTTTAAAAACACGCGACAAAGTTATTTGTAAGCTAAGCTAACTGCCAATAACTTGGTGCACTCGTACAGATCTTTAGAACTTATTTGTATAAGGATAGTCGGAAAGGGAGTACTAATCCGCAGGCCACTTGAAGTATCACTAATGACTGTTTTAAAGCAAGTGTTAAAATTTCAAAATTCTATAATTTTTATTTCTTAAAATAAATTAAAAATTCTTTAGTTTTGCTTTAGTTACGAAATCAGAAAATGGAGCGTCTGTTCCGTGACCTTAAATTTGACCTGAAATGTATACACAACTGCTCATAGCTGAAGATAGATACATTTTAGCGTATTTTTCATGACATTTTTGAACAGCTATTTCCCTTAGTCTATTGACTTTTGGGGAAAGTTGTAGAACAAAAGTTATTCATTATTATGTGTATATGGGTCAGCTCACACCGAGACGCGACGCGACGCGACGATACTGGAAGAAGCCCGTGACTACGCGCTGCGCCGCGCGCCGCCGCGATACGCATACAATGAAATGTGTATCTTTTCGTGTAGAAAATAAAGTTGTATTTTGAGTCGCTCTTTTAAAGTATGCGCGCAGCGTCGCGTCGCGTCGCGTCTCGGTGTGAGCTGACCCTAAGTCGCGCGGAGAAGGTTTGCCGATAGCATCATGACGTCACGCGTCGATGGTTGGTACGATTATTAGGTAGGCGCGGGTAGCGGTCGGTGAAGTGGGAGGGGCAGTCATCGGCAAACCTTCTGCGCGCGACTAGTACTTTAACACCCTTTCGGATTAGTACTCCCTTTCTGACTATCCTTGTATAATAATATTGGAAAGATTTTGAGACAGACAGACATGACAAAACTATGTTTATGTACCTGTTTTCACTATGGCCCCGTAAAGAAGACTTATTTTTTCTACCAGGTCGTCAGTTCTGCAAGAATTTCATAGTATCTAAGAAAGGTAAGAAGACTGCCACAAAGACTGCGCCAAGTGGCGGTGGTAGTGGTGGAGGCGACGCTGACACGGAGAAGAAGAGTAAGAAGAATCTCCTGGCTGAGTGCTTCTACAACACGAACGTCACGCCTGGACATGCTGGTAAGAACGTGCAATGTTTTTTGATTACCTCATTCCTTATGCTTCCCCTCTTCATGCAACCTTAGCTGCCACTGATAACTATCTTTGTATTATAACTTTCGTGAGACACATTCATATTTCTGATTATTTACGGTTTACTCACATGCATTTTTTCCGGGAATGCCCGACTAGTTTCGGACCCAAACGGAGCCCTTATTTATGAGCTGAACACGCGGCGAGGTCGCGAGTTTGAACTGTTCGACTAGTCTGGTAATCCCGAAAAAATGCACGTGAGTAAACCGTAAATAATCATAAATAATAACTATCTTTTTAAAAATATATTTTTTGTTGCCTTCCGCTGATCATGAGGTCCTGGCTTCAATCTCCAGATCGAGCAAAGTGTTATTAGGTTTTTCCGTGTGGAATTTCTCAGTAGCAGTCCTGAGTCTGGATTTGTGCCTGCTTGATGGCAATAGGCTCGTCCTCTATTACACGGGACTTAAATACAATAGCGAAATGAGGGTGTTCTATACACCTCTGCCCAATCCTTCGGGGAATACCGGCGTGATGTTATATTATTTTGTAGTGCATTTTGAATTAGCAAAGGAGATTTCCAAATTATTTGAGTGTATACGGGGTGCAGCCTGTACCGCGCAGGCAACACAGTTCAGACACGGTTTTACAATCCATACAGTTGGGCCACGCCTACAAGGGTGCCTACAAGGGCGGTGGGCATCGGGATCCCTTCTTTTCGCATAATGTTCTTTGTCCTAATATACTTCGGCATAACGATTTTGGCACAATTTGTTTTGGCATAATAATACTTCGGCATAATTTTTTTAGGCATACATTTTATGTTGGCATAATCATCTTAAAGACTAATTTGTTTTGGCATAAATTTGTTTCGCATAACGTTAGTAGGCCTAATGACTATTAGCATAATGTTAGTTATGATAATCAGAAATGTTTTACCATTGTCTAATAATCTAGTCGCAGGCGCACCCCGACACGGATAGGTTAGGTTCGAAGGGGATGATGGGGGCTAGAGTGAGCGAGCGAAGCGAGCGAACGAAGCCCCCGTCATCCCCTTCGTGTTAGGTTACTTTAAACCCTGCAGACAGAAATAGGAGCCCCGCGCAGCGGGGCCCCGTCGACTCTGCTTTGGAGCCTCAACCTTACAAACATCCCCTTAAGTTTTTATTGTGAAAATGAAAGTAGGTGACGAATAATCGTCTACCGTATACCTATAGAAATATGTTTTAATATCATTATGCGTAAATAAATTTATGCTTTAGGATATTATCCTTAAAAAAGTTATGCTTTAGAACTTTATGCTTAATCATTATTAAGGTTAGAGAAATTATGCGAAAAAAAATTATGCGTAAGCTGTTATGCGTAATTATATTATGCGAAAATATAATTATGCCAAACAAAATTATGCTAAGTTATATTAGGTCTTAACATTTTATGCAAATGGATAGGGAACCGTGGGCATCGCCCGTCATGAAAGCCTTAACTTTACGCTTATACTAAAGCCAATATGGAAAGAGAATTAAACGTTATTACTAATTACGCAATTATCAACTTTGAGAACATGTGTTTAAGTTCATTTTAGAATGACAAAAATAACCGAAAAGGGCTTAAAAGTAATTTGAATGTGATGGAAACTGAACTATTAATCATTGAATTAAGGTTCATAATCCCAAAGCACGTTAATTATCACTTTAAAGTGGCTGATGTATAGGTTAGGTATCTAAAGCCGTGTACGCACGAGCGAACACGAACATCGCGAACACGAATATCGAACACATTGTTTGCACGTGCGTACCACTATCGAACAGTGTGTTCGGCGAACACCTTCATAGTGATTCGTGTACGATGTTCGTGTTCGTTCGTGCGGCTTTAGAAAATAAACTTATCAGTTTCGTCGTCTCCACTTCAATATGTAGCAAAATTATATTTTTTATTTGTTTACGTGAACAATAATTATGTTTTAGCTATAATCCTGGCTCTACAAATCTTGAAGCGAGAGAGCCACGTCGTGTTAGCAGTGTTTACCGAAGAAGGCATACAAGTCGTGACCGTCGAACGCAACTTTAGTAACATCGAAGAGGCTGAGTTCTTGTTCAGGGTAAATATTAATAAAACACACGCCATTTGATTCCTGACAAAGAATATCTCCCATAAGGGTGTCTTGAAAGGCGACTATTATTAATGACCGATCTCAATTCAAAATCTATGAATTGATGTAAGTACCTAGGTTTTTAACATTACTTCTATTGAATTTCTGGCAAAAATCCGAGTCAATCAAGAGATATTGGCTTGAAATCGGCCGTAAAGGTTATGTTAGAAAAATGGATAACAATATATTACGACATAGTTCAGTCAGCAAAAGAGTTGGGTATACAGGCTACTGTCATTTCATCGCAGACACGCTCAGAAAAGCGATGGCGAAGACTTGCCATTCAATAAGCGCAAAACTCTGTTAAAATACGAATGTAATTAGTTGCCTGTATACCTATCTCTTTAGTTGACTGTACAATTACTGATTGAATTTCCAAACTAGGTATGGTAATGTTTTCTCAAGATCTTTCAATATAAAGCCGGGTCCGCAGTGTCAATTTTCTAACATGTTATTGTGTTTTTGCGAACAAAACTATTAGGCCACGCCCCTATTCCGTTAGCAAACAATGTTAAGCCGGGTCCGCAGCGCCAATTTTCTAACATTTTATTGTGTTTTTGCTAACAAAACTGTTAGGCCACGCCCGTATTCGGTTAGCAAACAATGTTAAGCCGGGTCCGCAGCGCCAATTTTGCTAACAAAACTGTTAGGCCACGCCCCTATTCGGTTAGCAAACAACGTTATACGAGTATATACGGATCCGGCTTTATGGTTTGCGGTCATGTTGAGCATGTTACCATACAACTTGAATAGTACAACATATTACACTGTCGATACTCATGATATTTTCCTATTAAACACTCAATATGTGAGATGATAACACTGATAAAACACTCCTATGTTAATGATAAAACACTCTTATGTGACGTCAAGTCTTTAACTTGAGTTACAACAAGAATTTTATTGAAAACATTGAACTTACAGAAAGCGAACTTAGGCCGCGTTCAGCTAGACGCGCCAATCGAGTGGGCCACCAAGAACAAGAAGAAGTTTGACGTATTCATAAATATGGTGGACCGTACTACCCGCTACATGGAGTTAGATCAGAACAACCGCGGGGGACGAGGGCCAGCGGGACGATATGGTCCGCCGCCGCCACCGAACAAAGACATCGCCGACCACTGCCCAGTACGAGCTCTGGAGCGATACAGGAAAACTGTCAGCGTACCAGATTCTAGGTACGTATATACTTACAATGTGCCATAGGCCAGATTCGCTGTGAATGGATCGCACCCCTCCAGCTACATATAGTCGTCACGGGGGACGCGGGCCAGTCGGGCGGTGCCGCCAGAGAGCAAGAACGTCGCTGACGATTTTCCAGTGAGAGAGTTATCGTGAGTCTAGGTACGTAATACATTTATGTTAATCTGCGACCGAAAGTTCTGAGGTGACCAAACTACTCGGTATCGGTACCTGGAAATTGGCCCGCTGCCGTCTGAGAAAGGATGTCGCGGACAATAGTAGAGGACTACAAGCACTAGAGCGGTAAGAAGCATTCTCGGCACCCTTGAGACCAGCCACGAACAATATAGCCGACGTATCGTGGCGAGTCTGAAGTTAGCTGACTAGCTGCGCAGTAGACAATTTCATTTCTAAAAGATTCATTGCGCAGCTAAGCAACTAACTTCAGACTCGCCAAGATACGTCGGCCGAATTGTACAACGATAACTATCTGCCATCGACTTCTTCCGCTACGGTTGGACTGCGCCACTCCAGCTCCATACAAGGTTATTTTTAGTATACACTATATACCTGAAACTACTTTGTTCAGAATTACCAGGAGAATCTATTACTATAGTTTTCATACACCGTTAATTTTTGTCCTAATGTTAACTACGCATATCAGCGGACAACCGAGATGGCCGGCTCGGTGAGTTTTCGTATACATATTAAACAATTCCTGCATGGCAACACTCCAAACTAGACAGCATGGCAAAACCAAGCAATCAAAATTTTTAGCAAAATTAATAGCCACGTCGCCCATACCATACATTTAAAAAATCTGAAAGAAGACTTGCTTTTACAAGTTATTTAAGAAAAAGTTTTCTGGTATCATTTTTCGAATAACTGAACTGTGAAATGACACGAAAACCTTAAAAATAAGTTCATTAGACAACTGACTTGTTTGTTTTATATTTGGCTTTTTTATAATCTTAATCAGTAGCGGTCATAGTTTTGCATGTTTCCAACTTATACCTATTTGACGTTTACTAGTATCTAGTTGGCTTGCTTACGGCGTTTTATCTTAAGTAGGTTCGTATTACCCATATGCTACTAAAAGATTCATTAAAAAAATGCAATGAGTGAATGAATGGATTAATTTGATGAGTACTGAATAAACGTGCAAGACCTCTTGCTAGTTTTTTTTTCTATTATATTCGATTTCTTTTCGCCTATTCGATTCGATTTCGATTTCTATTCGGTATCGTGGTATTTTTTACACACTTCTCTATAATTTACTTTTGAAGTAATAATGACATAAATATTTGCTGTGTCAAACTTTATATTCCTGTAGCTTTCAAAGCTTGTTCTATGCATGTTTATCGGTGGAACCATTTCTGACGAAAATACTTTTCTACAGTCAATATAATTCTATCCTGTGACTTCAAAATAAAGTAGAATAGGCATTGTACAAAGTAAGCTTACATTCATTTTACGCTTACTGTCAAGTAAAAAGGTTTCATAAATGGTTTAATCAATAAAAAACAAAACAAACAACAATTACAAAGCTTGTTTTGAAAATACAGTTGCACAGTTTAAAGGGTTTCATATTTACAGAAAATTATTTACAGTTAATCAGATACACTAAACTGGTTTTTATAAAGAATGCCTTAAAAAAATCAAAGAATCCAGTCTCCTGTAAAATTTGCTGAAACCTAGTTACTTGTATTCGAGTTCGAATTGAATATGTTTTTAACGTTCGGCTTTTGTGTGTACTAAAAATAACGTTGTATAGGCGTCGCGGGGGACGCGGGCCGGTGAGACGGTTTAAGCCGCGACCGGTGAAACTGGTTACACCGCCGCCGACGACGGCCAACCACCCCGCAGACCACTGCCCAGTGCGGGCGCTGGAGCGGTACAGGGAAACTGTCGGCGTACTCGAGGCTAGGTACGCTGTGAATAGGCCGCACACGCCCATATCATCGCCCGGGAGTGAAAACCTCGGGAATGCATTTCATCGTTGCACGGATCCTGTGGGCTTTCACGCGGAATAAGTCGTGGGCACAAGCTAGTTAATTATATTTATTACGAATTTTATACAAGGTTAGTCGGAAAGGGGGTACTAATCCGCAGACCACTTAAAGGGTCACTGATGACGGTTTCAAAGCAAGTGTTAAAATTTCAAAATTCGATAATTTTTATTTCTATGTAAAATGATTTTTATTTTAGTTTTTTCAAAAATTCTTCGTCCTTACTTCAGTTACGAATTCAGAAAATGGAGCTTCTAATTCGTGACCTCAAATATGACTTAATATGCACAGCTGATCATAGCTGTGGATAGATAGATTTTATAGCGTATTTTTTTGTAATTTTTGAACAGCTATTTCTCTTAAACTATTGACTTTTGGGGAAAGTGGTAGAACAAAAGGTACTCATTAATATGGGTACTTTAACACCCTTTCGGATTAGTACCCCCTTTCTGACTAACCTTGTATACCCAATAAAGACTAGTTTCAGTGTCTACAAATTAATTTCACATAGAGCGGCTCTCTTATAAGTCTTATATAGTCCCCATAAGTCGTGATAAAATAAAAATTACCAAATTGCATTCCCGAGGTTTTCACCCTCGAGCGACTATATCGGGTGTAAAAAGACCCTTGACGATAACGAAAACCACGTATTCTCGTCATACGTACCCATCATTGGGATCATTTTTTTCGAACAAACCATACCTGGGAAATCATTGGTTTTGGAGATATTGAAGATCAAAGTACACTTTTTTTTTTTTTAGTTTGCTCCAGAAACGATTTCCAAGTCATAATACTAAACTTTCTTCCATACAAACATTATCAAAAATTTCAATTTTTCCTAACAAATTACGCATTTGAAGTTACAAAAACGCAATTAATATCAAACGCACACGACCGCCTTGACTCGGCTGTGTGACCGCTGCACGCATGCAAACGCGCGGCATCGCCACAAGCATAATTTCCGCGCTACAACAAAAAGCGTTTTTTTTCATTCCAAAAAATAAAAGTCGTTTCCCAGCAATTATTTTTGGTCAATGTAATTTAGTTTGATGTACAGAGTGCGTAGATTTCGGCTATGTGATGGGTCTTTTTACACCCTGTATAGATGTCGCGGGGATCGCGGTTCGAGCGATGCCACAGACCGCCTGAGAACAAGGTAGTTGCTGACCATTACCGGTCTTCTTCTGTCGTTCGGCAGGAGCTATTCGAGAATAGCTTATGTCGTGGTGAAAGATTGGCCAATCAGCAACTTTGGTAGCAGACCTGCCCGGGGTGCGCCGGACGTACTTAAGTATCGGCAGTAAGTATTTTCTGGTGCGAACGACAGAGCGGTATTGGAGCACTTTCGGTATGCCTGAGGTGAGGTATCAGGTACGTAACAGTGCTAGTGGAGACGTGCCAGCCGCCAGAAGCGTTGTGTGTTCGCATATATGTTGTTGCATCATCGTAGAATTGGCCATATCATGATACAACACACTTTATTGTACACCATAGACACGAAACAAAATACACAGTATAAAAATAAACATGCAGTGGGCGGCCTTATCGGTAATAACTATGTCTTCGAGCCTTCATATTTTATATTTGCCTGTGCAGGTTGATCGTGATGAGCTTGGCGTCTCACAAGGTGCTCACGACGGACGGCAGCCACGAGGGCGTGCTGGACATCGTAGGCATCGACGAGCACGTGCCCAAGCTAATGGACGCCTTCGTGCTCGGTCAGTTCAAGTGAAACATATAAAACCCCCAAAAATAGCTTCGCAAAAAGTCTGTCAATTTTAAAACGACCAAAAGGTCATATCTCGATCGAAAACGACCTTCTTTTACCTCAGTATTTACAATAAAATTGTGTCTAATGAATTATTACCACCATGTGTTCCGAAGCTGATACGGAGTGTTGACACACGGAACTGATTCTTTAAATCTGAATGTAATTCTGATTATCTAGAGATCTTAAAACTATATTTGCATGTTTTTTTTTAGTGTTAACTTCGTTTGTAATCGCTTACAAGGTAGTTGAGGGACAGTTTCATGTATAAAACTGTTCCTATTAACCCTGATTTTGGATCTCTGCTTATAAATAATTTGTAGGAGCACACGGTTTATTTTAAGCTAAGAACCGCGTAGCGTACTATGCAGTACATAGGTTATATCTAAATTATACCATCTTCCAGATTAGGTATCCTAGTACGAGGAACAGTTACTGAATTAATTTTAATTATGTTATTGGTTGTAGCATTATTGCTTTTACGTTTTAGCTGTTAAGTTTACATTGACGCTTGTGTTGCTTGTTAGCGTTGACAAAGTTAAGTAACATTTTATTAATGTTTGCTAAATCTGACTTGGCTTTATGTATTTTTGTAAGCAAATTAATTGTTTACCGTCTTTATTTACTTTACCAGGTCATTAGTTTAAATAATAAAATATTTTTGCGAAATCGACACTTAACTTTTGTTTGGTAGCAGAACAAATTCTTTACCAAGCTTTTTTTACGTTCTATTTATTCTTCTTTTTATACGATTATGAAGTGTGTAACTTAAGATATTGTTAAGCTTAATATGTGTTGCTTAAACACACGTAACAGGGTCTTTTTGGTTTATCAAAAATATGCACCTGGAGCTCACTATTCACACTTACAGATAATTCAATCCACGAAGACGCGCCTCAATCTTTGTCTTAATGGCTACAGTGCAAAAGTGTGCATTATAAATAGCTACTGTGTTAGTACTATCGCTACACAATAATTAGATGTGTGCGTACGCACACTAATATAAGATAACAATAAGAGACATGTGCGTATGCGCCACACGGCTACCTCTCACAAAAGGAGTGGGGCGCGTCCTCGTGGATTGAACGCACTGTATGTGTTCTAACGATACAATAACTAGTAACGGGGGTCAAATGGTGGCAATAAAGGGAAATTTCTTTTATTTAAAATCTATAAAAGAGTGTATTTCACACGCCGACCGTCAGTAGTTTCACCTCCGACATATGTTTGAACGCCAGTACTTTTGTAGTAGTTGTTGAGTTTCAAATTTTATTTATTACTGTTTGACTATCGACTACAGTGTTATTAGTGAGGTTGTGCGTTATAAGCATCATTGTATTTGCCAAAGTAATTATGCATTTGTAATTTTATTCAAAGAGTACTGGCCCGCAAACGTAATTAGAAAATAATTATGATAGCATATCTTGATAATGTAGAAAATGATGAAAACAGATACATGCTCATAGTTTGTGTAGCATTATAGTGAATTATGTATTGTGAGCAGACGTGACTGTACATTAAATGAATCAGTCACATTGCACTTGAAGTGAATTAATTAGATGGGCATGCATCGGCTTTCATGATACGTAGCTAATAGGTAAATCCGTTTCAGAATATTGGTTACTTTGGTACTGATAGACGAGCGGACTTTTCAAAATCTGTGATCACTTGGTACTCTCTCGGGATTAAGTAATTTTTTATATCTGTAAAAGTTAAAAAATTCAAAACTTAGGTAACGGAACTCGAAATTGCTAGATATGCTTTTTTATTGTACGTATCACTGTTTTGTTGAGTAATGTATTAGAATAATAAACTTTTTTTAGTATTATGGTGGTCAACGCAAGAACCATTTACTTTTTGCTTTTTTATTGTGGTTGATATCAGACTTCATGAAGTTAATTGTTGTCGACCATCACAGGTACTTATTTATTGTTTTGTGATTCGACTCATGTTTCCAATGTATGGTTCGCATCTCAAAAAGAGCATTCTGTGATTTATAATGCCTTGGCAACTCTGCACTTTGGTGATATTATTGTTAATCGGACTAGTTTTCTTTGAAATCAAAAATAATGTTGTAAAATTTGAAGAAAACGGCCGATTTTAGGTTTAATTAAATAGCTTAATAGTATTATGAACTATACAAAACTAAAATTCTGTTGTTATCCAAAAACAGACATCTTTTTTTGTGTTTTTTTTTTAAATCAGTTTCCTACGTATCTGAGCTTGCTAGTGCATTTTTACATAAAAAATAAAAGATCCGTCCCAACTGCAAATCATCTGTTGTATTTCAATACCTAATGTGCTTTTAGCATTAAGTTAAAGTAGTACATATAACCATATTATTTTAACCCGTTCACAGCAGCATATCAAAAAAGCACCATAAACCTAATGAATAACAAAATGTAATAACATTCGAAAAATGTACTTGCATGTTTGTTTTCATGTTAATAAACTCTTAAGTATATTATTGTTTTTTTTTTACGTAAATATTTTAAGTTCATCTACAATTAAGGGGCAGAATTACGATACAGGTACTGACAAGGTAATATAATTATATAAAACCGGCCAAGTGCGTGTCGGGCCACGAGGGCTTATACTCTTTTCACCCAAAGATGATTCCTGACAGCTCGGTCATTCCGTAAATTGTAGCTGTAAGGAGACTGCTATCGAAAAAACGTAAACGACATCATCAAAAGCCGTAGAATAGCTATATTATACATGTTTTGTTTTTTTAAAATATTTGATATTCTTTGTATGGTAACGATTTGTAGAGAAACGTCAGGAATCAACTTATAGTGAAAAGGGTATAGTAATTTTTCAATGGAATTTGTACGAAATTTTTACTTTTCCGGTTGGTCGACTATTACTCGTAAACTTGTAAAGCCTACTTAGCTGTGATAGTTTTCCTTTGAACTTTGTTGTCTCTACTACCTACTACCGTGAATTTTTTCACGTATCCAAAACTAACCGTTTAGCTGACAGGGGGGGGGACACTTGACTAACAAAAATTTGCACTTTAAAGCTTAATATTTCAGAAACGGTTCCCTTAATTGAAAAATTGTCATTACTAACCCGCAATATTTTTGAAAGACCTATCCAACAACACCCCATACCATGGGGTAGACGAGAAAAAAAAAACATCCCCTCTTTAAGTGTACAGGAGGAACCCTAAAAAAAATTATTTTCATTATTTTACCACTTTGTCGGCGTGATTATTATGTATATCCATGCCAAATTGTAACTTTCTAGTACTAAGAGTCTCCGAGGTAAGCTACGGACGGACGGACATGGTGAAACTATAAGGGTTCCTTGTTGACTACGGAACCCTAAAAAAGTGAATTTTCTGTCGGTTACAATACATATTTAAACGGTTAAAAATTGTCTTTGAATTCCGCGTGTGCTAAGGTGTTATCCGCTTCAAATGCTGTTAGGATAAGACCTTTTGGAATGGAGCGGCGTATGACGTCAACTGACGCCTGTCAGTACCGTTAGCAAGGCACGAATACAATTTCATCGGAATTATTTCTTTTTAAATTATATTTATTGGTACATAAGTGACAAAAATGAGGGCTAAAAGAAGAGATGTGCTAAACAATCGTGCTCGAGAAATGCTTATGAGTGTGAACGATTATTTTGAAAGAGAAAAAGAGCAGTGTAAAAACATTGAATTCTTTGTTAAAAAACAGTACCGACAAGTCAGAAACAGTGATTTCGAGACAGTTATTATTGGAAATTGCCCAGTTTTTTTATTATGATGTTTATTAGTTTTTTTATGGTGATGATACTGATTCTGAAATTTCAAACGAAAACAGCTCAGAGTGAAGGAGAGACTATGAGTGGAGCAGAAGACTTAGAAGATTAGCTTTATTTTTGTTCTCATTATGCGCCTTAGTCTTATTATCTTTATTTAATTTTTTAGTCGCATTGATACTTGCAAAAAAAATAAATTAACTGATTGATACTTATTATTCATCTGACTGTTTTTCTGACCCTACAAGTCATCACTGTCGCGTAACGCAACTCCAAAAGGTCGTATCCTAACAGCATTTGAACCGGATAATAATTTGCAGCGCTCTTTTGTTCAACTGTTTTGTGCTGTAATTTTAGGTAGATATCGATCTGCATTTATCTAAAAAGTTTCTCAATAAGTTACAAGACTTGAACAATAAACTTAGATATATCATACCATTGTAATTTGTTAATACTCATCTACAAGTAGGTAATAACTAATAAATAATGTAAATGTAATTAATGTGCCTAGGTATGTAGTAAAATCTTTAAATCAGGAAATAAAATGATGAATGATCGTAAAATAAATAATCGATCGTGAACATTAGAATTAGAAAGCATAAATAAAGTGAAATAAATTTTTGTCAAATTTATAAAGTACTATTTTATTGGAGTGTAAAAGGGGCGCGTGTGTACTGGATGTGGAAGACTTATGACTATGTTATGACGGAAATTCCAAGAGACCTATGTCCAGAAGTAGACTGTGATGTCGGCCTATCAACTCCGCCTGATTGATTCAAGAGGTACGCGAGCATTATCTAGCTTTCCCAAAAATCTACCTTACCTCACCTAAATGCGGTGCAACCTGCTGCTGAACAACGTAGTACTCTGACGCAGTGACGTAGCTAGGCGTGGGCGAAGCCAGCGGCCTCGCACTCATGGGGCCTCGCAGTCTGGAGCGCTGACCCGAGGCCGAACGGTATGAACTACGCTGAATAGTAAGATTAGGGCCCTATTATAATTTTAGGTACTGAAAAAAAAGGCTCGCTGATGCGATTTCGCCCACGTGTAGATTAGTTCACGCTACGACACTGCTCTGACGACCGACATAGTTGGAAAAAACATCAACCACCATACAGGCAAACACTGAAAACTGTTAGAAGACCGCCCAGCGTAGTTACTATAGCAGGTACATAATATTATAACATCCTTTGAGAGGCTCATCATACCACGTACCGATCTACGATTAAAAAGTATAGTTAAAAGGCTTGCTTCATTGCTCTATATCCGTGGCTGCCGAACGTAATGCCCAGGTCTCAGAGCAATGCTTACGGGTAGCAATGTCGACGGCACGAGAGGGTTGACGCTACACGGTCACCAACTAGCTGACCCAGCATGGTGGGTTTGGGTCACAGAGTACATTGAATTGGTTTGGGTCTGATACCGTTGCTCTAAGGATACCGTATCCATGGTACGTACATGAGAAATAGAAAAGAGGTGTGAGGCAATTAAAAAAATACATGTTGAGACGGCAATTACTCTAAAATCATTAAAAAAAACGTATATTTAAATATCTTTAAATAATGTAAGGGATAAATAAAGATTTAAACAAAATACCATTTTAATTTATATTCTTTGTGTACTAAAAAAATAATAACATGTAACAATATTCGTAAATGCTTGCTTGTTGTCAAAAATGACATGAGTGACAGCTGACAGCCATATAAAGAGATGTTCTGGATCAGACGATTTGACGTTAGGGTGATCGGTATTTATTATCATCGTATTATCATATCGATTCATCTCTGAATGAATTTAACTCATTTACAAGTATAATATAGTGTAGTAATTCAATTTATACAAGTTCTATTTATGTAATTTAGTCATTCAAATCTTTAACAGCACGTCAAAGCATAAGAGATTATTGTAATACAAAAACCCACTTATCATCGATTTCATTTGGACATCGGAAGCCCACCACTAGCAGTCTAATCTCAATCAAAAATCGTTGCTGCATTTAGCCAGAAAAATAAACGACCCTTTTTTCTTGAATTACTGCACAAAATGAGTGACGTGGATAAGTGGATAGAGATCGCGAAGAGGTGTAAATACTTACCCGAAGATGACTTGCGGGAGCTTTGCAATATTGTGTGTGACTTGTTGTTGGAGGAGCCCAACGTACAACCGGTGCAGACACCTGTAACTGTCTGTGGTGATATACATGGCCAGGTAAACTTGTAAAAAGCATGCTATTTATTAATTGCGTCACTCACTTTGACCACTCACTCCTCAGGCTGCAAGCAATTAAATATTCTGATAAGTATAACCAAAAGAAATAAAAACATGACCCTAACTATATGAATGCTACTGGATATGTAGATAGAAGGAAGTAAAAGATAATAATTACACATGGAATCGCTCCTAATGATATGATTAGGAAGTCAATTTTATTGCTGTTATCTTATTTTCTTGTTTACATACCAGTCGAAGCACACTTTGTCTGTTTCCTTAGTACTCTTTGAACAAAGACCTTTTCGTTTATTTCTGTTAATAAATCAAGTTTTAAGGAGTGTAGAAAACTTCCCATTTCATGTTATTGCCATTAATCAAAGAATTCTTTTTAAAATTTTGTTATTCAAAATTCTTTGTAAGTCAAATGCTATATTAACAATAAAGAAGTTTAATAATGTATGTTTTGTATTTCAGTTCTATGACCTAGAGGAATTATTTCATATAGGGGGCCAAGTACCCCACACAAAGTATATATTCATGGGAGATTATGTTGACCGCGGCTACTACAGCTTAGAAACACTAACACTACTTATGGCACTAAAAGCGAGGTACCCAGACAGGTATGTCATACAATCTTCTTTTAATCTTAAAGACTATTGTCAGCTAGAATAATAGTCGTCACTCTAGTTTATAGGAGCAAAGTAAGGTAAACATACTCTTTTGGATTGGAAAATATGTCTTGTTAAAGTTCATCTTTTACTTAACCAAAAATGTCCCCGCCCTTCAGATCAGTGGTGCCTTACATTGCTTATCTATTGTGTTTATATGTTTCCAGTAATCAATCAGTTAATAAACAACAACACACTTAGTATTAGCATGACATATAAAAAACATCATCATGGGAAGATTATTTTCAGATCCATTACACACAAAAAACTAAAGATCCCTTAAAAAAAATACATAAGCCATGTCACAAGATAATACTAGTCTTCAGATATAGATATAATAACAAGTTTACATTGCAGAAGTCTTAATGACATTTTATCTAACTTTCAAGGTCGAACAGTATAGAAACTCATAATTCATTTTAATAATCACTGAATGTTTATAGAAGAAAACAACTAATTTTATTTGCGATATTACTCCTTCAATTCTTTGCCTGTAGAAATAAGTTTATCAATTAATCATCAAGTGTCATTAAATTTACTGAAGATGCACTGACAACTCATGCTGTGAGTGTGGTTGTACACAGTAGGCATGTAAACACACTGGTATTATAAATATAAAAGTGAATTTGTCTGTCTGTTTAGTACCTCCTCATGTCTAAACTACTGAACTAATGTTGATGAAACTTGGCACAGAGATAGTCTGAAACCCAGAGGATACTTTTATCAACTTATGAAGCAAAACTGTGAGCATCTGCTAGTCTTGTATAAAGGAATTACCCTTAAAACAGAATACAGCTTCGTGTATGTCTTAGCGGAATATGTGTACTTTATCTTACCTGACACTGGGTGTAAAATGTCAAAGCTAATGTTTTTTAGACAAAAAATGTGTATTTTTGTAAACACTTTACTGTCTGAATTATACAGGCTGGTTACTGGAGATGGGGCATGAAGGGCAGCTACCTTAACCGTTGTAGCTACTACAGGAAAACATTCTTAGAAGACCACCCCTAACTTTTGAAATAATTTCTTGCTCAAAATTTTGATTGGTGATTTGATTAATATTTTGATTTCAATGCAGTGCATATTATTTTCAAAAATGATGAACTGTCTCGTAAGAACATTTTCCTGTACCCACAACGATAAAGGTAACTGCCCTTATAACATCACAAGTGAGTTTTTTGCAACTTCTGACGGATCTAGTACTCCAACCTCAGTTGGTGCGGAAGAGTCCTTTGATCCTTCTGGGAAATAGGATTGATTGGCATCATAAAAATGTAATCTGTGAATGCAGATAGAAATTATTCGAAAAGTCAGGGGTGATCTTCTAAGAATGTTTTCCTGTAGCTACAATGGTTAAGGTTGCTGCTCTTCATGCTCCATCTCAAATTACCAGCCAGTATCTTGTTTCCTAAATTAATGTATTAAAAATTTAACAGTTATATTCTATTTATTTCTATCCTTTTTCAGAATTATCCTACTCAGAGGGAACCATGAGACTTGTCAAATAACAAAAGTGTATGGGTTTTATGATGAGTGCCTCAACAAATATGGGAATGCAAATGCATGGAAAGATTGCTGTCGAGTATTTGATTTACTTACAGTTGCAGCAGTGAGTATTCTACAATATAAGTCGCGCGGAGAAGGTTCGCCGATAGCCTCATGACGTCACGCGTCGATGGTCGGTTCGGTACGATTAGTAGGTAGGCCAGACGAGCGCGGATAGCGGTCGGTGAAGTGGGAGGGGCAGTCATCGGCAAACCTTCTGCGCGCGACTAGTAAGTGATTTTCTTGCATCCAAGTATACAAGGTGTAACATAAATAACGCACAACCTCTTAAGGGGTCACTGTACTCATCATTATGAACAACTTTTACTGTGGGCACGAAACGGAAATCGCGAAAAAAAAATCAGCTGTTCCCTACATTTTGACGAGTTATGCGAACATAAATGTACGGAAAAGCTGATTTTTATTCGCGATTTCAGGTTTGGTCCCATAGTAAAAGTTGTTCATAATGATGAGTACAGTGACCCCTTAAGAGGTTGTGCGTTATTTATGTTACACCTTGTATAAATAAAGATGAGAACCTGACTTGAAGATTACTAAATTGACTATTGTTTTGCAAAATAATGTAGTGTAAAGGCTCCTACACACAGTGTCGGCGGCATGGCCGCCGGCAAGCCGCGGTGCGCTTTGCCGCACTAACAAGCCGCCGGCATGGTCGCCCGGGTATGCCGGCGTGTCCCGCGGGTTGCAACTCACTAGCGTTCCACACGACTGTCACAACTGGAATGATGCCCGGCGGCTTTGTGCAAGTTCCGGCGGCACATACGCCCGGAAAAAGCCGGCGGCTTGTGCCGCTCGGCAGAAGCCGGCGGCCCGTGCCGCTGGCACTGTGTGTAGGACCCTTAAGGGGGATATTATACTATCAATATCTAGAATCATTGATCTATGAGTCATAGATATGTGACAATGTAATACAATGTGTCCGGTCATGGACTAGCGATATTCTAGGTACTTATATGTATAACAACTATTCTAATACTCAAATACATGGTGTATTTTAGTACTAGAATCGACACTAGGGTCCAATTCATTTCCATTTTTTGTTGAGATATTCTGTTCGTGTGTACAAAAAAAGTCATATCGCTCAAAGTTTTGGTCCTACTGAGATAAATGTAGGCTTATTCGGAGGGCAACAATATTGTCTATCGTTTACATTACGATACAATGGGTTCACATTTTCATAACTTTAAGATAGAGAATTTCTCAAAAAAAAAGCAAAATAGCGGGGAAGTGGTGTTATCAATAGCGGGTAGCACTGGGCAATGTTGACAAGAGAGGGTAGTCGTCGATATGGATCGGCCCACCCGAGGTTATAAAGGCGGTGGTCATTCGACGCAGCGAGAGCATTCCGTGTTGAACAGCTGAAGAAGTCTGACCTTTTATATCTGATTAGCTTGTCCTTATTTTATGATCTTGTAATAATTGTGTAAAGTAATATATTGTGATCTAGTTTATGTTACTAATACTAACTCAATTACAAGTACTCTCAGTGGTGGAGAGTCTATGTTGGTTTTATTTACTGTGTTTACCTTGCTCGCAATCCTGACATACCGTTATTAGCTATAACTGTTATGATAGAATCACTCCTGAACGATTATGTTGTTGTGTTATTTACATCAGAAGTGGAACAAGAAAAAACCAGTCCACATTATGATTGTATACCCACATATGTAAATATTTTATGATCTTTAAAATCCCCTGTAGACGGACTGACAAAAACTTGATTTTGACTGATATTACAATGGTGAGAAATGTGAGAATGAGAAAATGTGATAAATCCGGTGAGTCACAACCATTTTATTATGTGTGAAGGAATTTTGAGGAAGGAAATATAATATGAGAGGTTATTTATTCGTGTAAAATAAATATTAAATGATATCTTTGCTTATTCATGTAAAATAAAAGAGATGTTATCTGTATTTATTCGTGTAAAATAAATGAGATGATATCTGTGTTTATTCGTATAAAATAAATATGATGGTATCTGTATTTATTCGTGGAAAATAAATACGGCATCTGTATTTATTCGTGTAGGAAAATACATTGCAAGTCGTATTAGAGTTTGTGGTGAGATGCAACCAGGGTTGATCTTTGGCACCGCCCGGTTTGGCCAGCCGGGGTTGGCCAAAGGCTTCGCCTGGGGAAAACTGAAACTCTAACGTGGCGAAGCAATTGTTATAGGGCTGGAACCAAGGCGGGATATGCCATGATATGGCTAGATCCAAGGCGGGTGATGCCATGTTGATAAAGCAGGATCCCAGGCGGGTGATGCCAAATGAGTTGGCTAAATCCAAGGCGGGTGATGCTATTAATTGATAAATGAAAATGCAGTGAAAATGAGATTCTGTTTTGAATTAATGTTTTGAAAAAGTTTTGAAAATATTGATATTTGTTTTTTATTCGTTTTGTTATAATTCTTGTTGTAGAATGGTACAAAATAGTTTATTGAAATTAAAAAGTAGTTTGTTATTATTACATGGTTTAAAATGTATTTTTGTAGACGAAAACAGGAAATTGTATTTATTATTGACGATAATTATTATGACGGCTTCCGTTAAAGATTAATTTGTCAAATTCATTTTTAAATAAGAAATAATTTGACTTATTTTCGTTAAAGAAGTGTATAATATGTATTATATTGTTGTAAAAAGGTTGTATTATTAGCGCATTATAGAAATATTATGTTTACAACATCATGTCAGTTTTGTAATATGAGTTTGTGAATAATTGAGATATTATTTTGATCCTGAAAAGTTTTAAAGGTTGATACTTAAGTATTATGATTTTGGGAATAATTGAGATAATATTTTAAGTGTTTATAATTATGTACTATGATACTGTGAATAATGATTAAAGATTTAAAGATATTTAACCATGAAACATTTAGGATGTTTGTTTTCTGATTTTGTGAAGAATTGAGATATTTAAGAATGTAGGATTTTGTGAATAATAATGAGATAATGAATCGTGAATTATTTTAATCGTTGTTATGTACTATGAGTTTATGAATAATGAGATATTTAATCTTGAAATATTTTAAGTGTTTAACGTACTATGAGTTTGAAGTGTTTATATGCTGGTACAATGAATTGTGAATAATTGAGATATATAATCATGGAATATTTTAAGTGTTAATGTACTATGAGTTTGTAAATTATTGAGATATTATGTTCTGATTTTGTGAATAATTATGAGATTTTTACGAATGAAATATTTTAAGTGTTTATTTATGTATTATGGCTTTGTGAATCGTTGAAATATTTAACCAAGAAATATTTTAAGTGTTTATGTATTATGAATTTGTGAAAAACTATAATGAGATATTTAGCCCTGAAAAATATTGTAAATGTATTTAAATGATTTTATGAATTTGTGTATGATGAGATTATTTGATGTTTAACCAAAGTGGAACTGTCTAATAGGCATCTGAGATAGTATTTTATTGTGAAAATGTTGGAAATCTAATGTGTGTATGTTTGTAAGATTTTGATACGAGAAGTTTTGAACGAATATAGAACTAGGTTGATACTGAATGAATATCAACTAGTTCAAGCCACGGGTGATGAGCTTGTTGGCCGTCGATGGGATAACAAGCTCTAATCGATACAAACATTCTTTGGATGCTCTTCATGTTACTTTGGTCAAAGACATGAGTAACATGACGAGGTCAAAGATGAGTGATCAGGTGTGGCCGAGATGTGTACTGTATTATTTGTTTCTGTTTAAGGTCCGAAGGTGTCACTGAAGTTAGGCCTTGATGTACAATCTTGACGATGGGGGTTGATGGTGCGTCAACCACCAACCACCAACACACGAGGACGTGTGTTTTGCAGGAGGGCCGTGTTATCGATAGCGGGTAGCACTGGGCAATGTTGACAAGAGAGGGTAGTCGTCGATATGGATCGGCCCACCCGAGGTTATAAAGGCGGTGGTCATTCGACGCAGCGAGAGCATTCCGTGTTGAACAGCTGAAGAAGTCTGACCTTTTATATCTGATTAGCTTGTCCTTATTTTATGATCTTGTAATAATTGTGTAAAGTAATATATTGTGATCTAGTTTATGTTACTAATACTAACTCAATTACAAGTACTCTCAGTGGTGGAGAGTCTATGTTGGTTTTATTTACTGTGTTTACCTTGCTCGCAATCCTGACATACCGTTATTAGCTATAACTGTAATGATAGAATCACTCCTGAACGATTATGTTGTTGTGTCTTTTACAGTGGATTGGACCCTAGTGTGTAGTGTATTTGTGTACTAGAATAGTTGCTATATAAGTACCTAAAATATCGCTAGTCCATAACCGGACACATTGTATAGACATGAATCATTTCGTCATACACAGATATGACTCTAGAGGTCATATAAGAGATGATGCTATATACAATCCTAGATATACGATAGTGTGTTATCCCCAAATAGCGTCGTATCATAAAAAATAATTTATGATACCAATAAGAATCTGCTTTGAATATTTATGGCAATAAATACATAGAAATCTGTTTTAAAACCTGATTTAGGCCTTTCCTTATTTTATTTCAGTTAATTGATGAAACAGTCCTATGTGTTCACGGTGGACTGTCTCCAGAGATATCCATGTTAGATCAAATTCGATGTATTGACAGAAATCAACAAATACCCCACAAAGGAGCCTTCTGTGATCTCTTGTGGTCTGATCCGGCTGATGTTAAGATGTGGTAAGTGTGCCACATTCTTATGATTTATATGACTCCTGTATTTTCAAGAGAAGTGTTCCTGTTTTTTACAACTGCAGGTCGCAGATGATTCCCACGTAATCAAGCACAAGCAAATTAGTAATTGTCAGGCATTATTTTCAACTCAAGGCTGCCAAAATCACTATCACACATTGCTTTGAGCTTGCGCGTTTTGAAATCATATATTAATAGGTAATTTACTATATTGCATACATGCATTCATAACGTGACCATTTTTTCCCTCATGCGGGACACCTGCAATTTTAAGAATTTTTATAAACACACCTTAAATATCGAAGATTTATGACGATTTATAAAAAAAAAATAGAAAATTGGAAATAATCTTGTGTAGTTTGGTGGGCTGCAGGCCCGCCGTAAGCGGGCGTGCAAGGCGTGCACCGCAAGCGGGCGGCACGTCCAGTGGGGCGGCAAATCGAGCGACTCATACCGTAATATTCAAAATCATTGTCATAATACCCACCCCACCTACAAAATAGGAAATGTCATCGCATGGAAAAAAACCCGACTGGGTTTTCGCGGGACTGAGATTTCGCGAAAATAAAGGCAAGAAGAGGTAAATTTTTGTAGATACGAAAAAAACTATCTATGTACCTAATCAAAATAAATGTTTTATCTTCGTTATGATTCTTTTCTTTTTTCCCACCATAATGAGAAAACATTAAATAGTCTTTTTTTGACAAAACTCAGCGTAAGTAGTCGTAGGGCGGCATAATCGGTATTGCACGCGGGCTACTAAACAGCTAGCGGCGGGCCTGGTGGGCTGGTTCTATTTTTTTCGGATGAGCGCTTAATAAATACGCGCCCGTTTTACATTGAATTCATTGCCACGGATTTATTTTTTAAAGTGGGAACTTTGTGTTTTGCTGACGAGACACCAAACGGGACACCAAACTGGATATCGGGACAGTCCCGCTCAAAGCGTCGACGTATCGTCATGTTATGCGTATAGCAAGCTATTTAATGATTAACGAATTTATGTCTTTGTTTGCAGGTCTGTGAGCCCGCGAGGGGCAGGATGGTTGTTCGGCAGCTACGTCACCGAGCTCTTTATGAATTACAACAATTTGAATTTAATCTGTCGAGCACATCAATTAGTAAATGATGGTTTGTATCATTATCTGCTCGAAAACATCCATTGATAAACACTGCTCTTTTTGTTTGTTTACTAAAATAAAGCCTTTTTTACACAGGTTACAAATATATGTTTGACAAACGTTTGGTGACGGTGTGGTCGGCGCCCAACTACTGTTATCGCTGCGGCAACGTGGCGTCTATATTTGAATTTAACACAGTGAATGACAGAACCGCCAAATTGTTCCAAGCGGTCCCTGATAGCGAAAGAGAAGTTCCCCCACAACACACTACGCCTTATTTCCTGTAAAATGTCGTATAAGCATAAGTGAAAAAGTATTCCCCAAGTGTAATAAAATAATGTTTTATATAATAAATTGTTGCATACAATTTGTATGATTTTTAATAGTCTCTTAATCGTGCAGTTATTTATTGTTTTAAAATTAGTGCGACGATATTTGGTTTTGCTTTTAGTCAAAAAGATCATCACACTAACAATATTCCTTGTGGTTCTCGGCAAAGAATAGGCCACCACCAGTGGGTGTCGTACAGGGGGCTAAGAGCGTTTGTTTGATGTATTATCAACTATTTATTCTGTGGTATTATATCAAAAGTATTGAAAAACAGCGCGCGTCCTCAGCTAATTAACAGCAGCTACAACAACAAAAACTGTCAGTACTGTCAGTAGCTCTCTCTTAGAATAAGTACTAAAGCATAGAAGGAGCGCTACTTAGCATACATGAATCAAAATATAGCCATGCTATTTACTCATATGGCGGACTCGCTGTTGTCAGAGCGGGAAAGATAAACTTTTGACAGGCCGTAAAAATTAATTTTGTAACCTTTTGTACAGAGACTAGGGATGAGGGTATTCACACTATTAGACTATAGCTATCGATAAAATAAAGTCATCGTATAATGTATATAACGAAATATCTGAAGTGGTATTGTAAGACCGAAAGAAGGTGACTATGATTGTGTTAACCAAATAACAGCCATGCCGGATATTGCCATAGTACATTTAAATACTTACTTCTTAGAAAGTTATAATGACAAAAGTAAAGTCATAATAACATTATTATTCAGCCGAAAGATGCCCACTGCTGGACGTAGGCCTCTCCCGAGCATCATCATTTCGACTGGTCCTGTTATTATCGATATCAATAAATAAAGTCATCGTTTAAGTATAAATGTCTATTATTTCATTTGCAATTACTAAAAGCTTCACAAAAGTTAAATACATTATTATTGAGTATTCCTTGTAATGTACTTGGACATGCACGTTTTTTTCTGTCACTAGAACGGCGCCACGTGGTCTCAGGTAAGTTGTCTATTTCGAGGCGCTGGAAATTTTAAACAAAATAATGATTGTTTTATATATAACTAGCGACCCGCCCCGGCTTCGCACGTATACGTTTAATAGCTTAAAACCTTCCTCTTGAATCACTCTATCTATAAAAAACGGCATCCCTAAAAATACAAGATTTTAAAGATAATTACGGTAAAGAGGTGTAAAATTTAGTGGCACCAAATGCAAACTGATTGAGAAGTAAGATAATCATCGTTTATTTAATACGTTAATTTTGTTTAGATTCACTGTTCTCCTAATCTATCAGGCTTGAAGATTACGACTGTATTAACAGCATTTATTTGAAAGATAAACAAGACAATGAAATATTATCTGAAATAGTCTATTGTATGAATGGCCGAAAGAAGATGTCGAACGTAATGTTGCAAGAAAAAAAAGATTTTTATTTTTTTATTTTCAATCAAGCTAAATCCAGTGCGGGGTTAATCTGTCCCAATTTTTTTTAAAGAAATTACTCGAATTCTTTTATTTCCTGTAGACATGCAATTCAATAAGAACTTAGGCTTTTAAATTTAGATTGAAGGTATAATGTTGGTATAGAGTCCTCCTTCAGTCTCCGCCATTTGCCAGAAATGGCTGGAGCAAATTCTGTGGTGCTTTCTTGGAACCCAACCAATTTCGTGAGCTACCACGGCAATCAGTTTATTTCGAAAATATTCGTCACAGGGAAACTTAAATGAAAAAAAAAAGTATAAATACCTAATTAATTAAACCTAACACAAAAATCACGTTGTCGATAGATTTATCGATACAATTTTCGCACCCCTTTAATAATTTCTTTGGCGAATATTCATATTGATAAATAGATAAGATTTAGATAGTTTATACTTATTTATTTTACTTCTTCTAAAAGGTAATGTCTTACTTTTACTTATTTAATGTATAATGAAATATATTTAAAGGAAAATCTATGAATAAACATAAAAATACTACGTACTTGTGGAAACTGATATTTTCACTTTGATTTTTTGTACATCCCTTGCGAGATTTACATTTTTTTACTATTCAGGACGTAGCGCACACTCTTATTTATAAGAACAATGTGCACATATACAAAACACAATTAATTAAATATAAATTCTAGACTAAAATATTTTTTCAAATCACCGCGCCACTGACACAAGTATTATACGACAAAATTTAAAATGTCGTTGCCGTCTGACAGGGGGTACTAGTGGCGGGCAATTTAATTTGGTAGCTAGGCTTTGGCTCAAAATCTCGAAATTGCTCTTATTTGACAGATGCCCCTGTACGTTTTTCAAGTACTGAGGCGGCTTCTATGCTTTAGTACTTATTCTAAGAGCTCTCTTTATAGCCATTTTGTACACTCACGGAATTTTGCATGTTCAATCTATTCCAGAGGTCTCTTCATTGCACCACTTTTGGTCGTGCCAAATACGTGCAAGTTAATCCTCTTAAAAATATTTTGTACCAGGATAACATAAAATGGTCTTAGTATTTGCACTGCAACATACTAACTTCTGTCGTTGTATGGGCTCCTAGTACTTGATTTGGTCATGTCAAATATTTGTCGTATGAAGGGTAGGGTAGAGAATAAAAAAACATGTTATGATTTTTTTATGCATTCCTGGTACAACTTAAAATAATACAGTATAATAACAGTCTAATTACTAGGCAATCAGTAAGAGGAGGTAACGAATCAATTGAATTTCAATAAACCTAGAAGTTACTGGTAAATTACCAAGTTAACATAACTCGAATGTGTATTGATTAAGGTGTTATACACATTCACGTGTTTATGTGTTCCTGGTATATTCCAGCCATTATAACATCCTTTGGAACAACTTAATTTTACACAATTAAAAACTATATTCTAACTAAAATTTCTTATGAGTGCTTTTTATGTTCTGCAATCAACTTAGTTTACTTGTTCTGAAAGTTGATAGTTGCGTATTTTGCAGTATTTAAGGCATTTATTTCATAAGGGTTTACTTATTAAGTAAACCCGTATGTATCTATGCTGTGATTTGCTTGCTTGAATGGGCTTTTCGGGCATCCATGAGTTTTTTTGTTTATGATTTCAACAGTATGTAGACCATTAATGGTACGTAGTCTCCACCGATAGATAATTACGTACTTTAACTGTACTTTTAGCTTTTTTAACAAAGAGATTATCTCTGTGTAGTGTGTGCCGAATAAGGATTCTACCCCACTGAGCCGCATTTTGGGCGATGGTAGCCACGCAACTTATAGTACCTACTTATTTGATAACGAATTCTGGGTATTTTTCAAAAAACTTTAAAAAAAATCAAATTCTCGTAATCTACTGACTTTCGCCTAGAGTACATGGGCTGCTAATTTGTTGCATATAGGACACACTATCACGCCATACAAGTAATACGTCGCATACGAGTTCACTCTGAGTAGAAAGAAAAAACATCTTATTTGCTAATAACATTCTGAAATCAGCGTTACATTATGAGGGGGTGTAAAGCCCCGTATTCATTTTAAACATTTGTTTTTAAACATGTTGCTGTCAATATTTGTGTTGCGGAGTTGATCACACCATGTTGAAGAGTTGGCGCTCGGTGAGCGAAAATCATAGACTATACACTATAAATGGGCGAAAACATCATAGCAACTAATGTTGACGTGTGTGGACGTGTTTGTAAACAAGTTTTAAACATGGCAGTAGTGTGGAGCAATGATATTATAATGAAGTTGATAAAAATGTTTTGTGGGATTCTTCGAGCACTACTTCCTCGGGCAACATTTTGAGTGAAACTGGTGTGTGGACGGGAAGTATGGCTGTAAACATTGTTGCCAGAAACTTTGATGCTGAGAAACTTTGGTGTTAAGCAAATGTCGTGCAACAAATGTTTACAATGAATACGGAGCTAAGATCAGCTGTGAACATTCACGGCCGGAAGTGATAGTTTTTTTCTTAGGTATGAAATAAAACAGATCATTGACAATTAAATTTTAATAAAAATCAGTTTTATTGACATTTACAATAATGATTATTAAGTTTACTAATACGTTACTTATCTTTATATTCAATCCCTGTTGTAATCAAAGGTATAATCGAAGTATGATTGATCGAAGCTTTGTACACGCACGTAACCGTCTTCACCACCAGACGCGTAGCTCTTACCATCGGGGTGGAATGCTAAACTGTTGATAGGACCGAAATGTCCCTTGATACGGCCGAATTCTTCCTCGAAGACTAAGTGGAAGAATCGAGCATCGAACTTGCCCTGGCGGGTTGAGGTTGTTGTTACTTCCATAGCGTCTTGTCCTCCTCCGAGTACGACGTGGTCTAGGATGGGGCTGAGAGCGGCAGAGTTCACTGGCCGCTCGGTCTTGTATTCTTTGAGGAGTTCCAGTGAGCTGGTATCGAACAGTTTAGCGGTCTGGTCCTTGGAGGCGGTGATGAACATGGTACCGTCACGCGACAGTTGCATGTCGTGGATCTGGTGCGTGTGCTCCTTCACTGACTGGATTTTCTTGCCAGTCTGGAAAATTTTAACACAACATTATGTACAATCTTTTATATTTCAAAATTAAGTTTGGTATTGTATGAGTGAACTGCATAAAAAAGTCGAACTTTTGACTCTATCATTTGCACAGCTAGTATTTTTTTTATTTTAGAACTATTGTCTAAATAAATATTCCTGTTTACTGCAGTTGAGGTCAACTTTCTTGTCTTTGTGTTGTATTTCTCTTTATAATTTTTTCCTAACCTGCAAGCCTAACATACGCGGTTCGAGATAATTTTGCTGTCGCATTATAAACCAATATACCTTACAGTATCTCGTTTCGGAACGAGATAATCTGACGACAAAATTATCTCGCGCCGCATACGTTGGATGTTACCAATAGACCATCAGGAGAAAGTTACCTATAGACCATCTTATTCTGTCCTATCCATATCTGCAAGCTGTTTTAGTACACAATGGTAATTAATCCTTACCCTGAGATCCCACTGTATGAGGTCACCTGCTTCATGACCAGTGATGAGCGTCTCGTCCAGGATGCCCCACACCATGGATGTGACCTTTGAGTCTGTAATCTCCCACTTCAGGATCGGAGCCTGGCCGGACAAGGACTCATCAACTGTTCTTGTGTCAATTACAAATACCTGGAATAAGATTACAATAAAGTTCAAAATGGGTGGGATTTTTATTTTAGCCCTACTGCCAGGTAAGCTTTTATGAAACAGAAGAGAGTTGGATGGAAAAAAACTGTCTATGATGATGATGATCTTAGCTATTCTCTCCATGCTCTCATTCCTCTTACACAAAATGCCAAACCACCTAAGTTATACTACTAGTCCATATTTTTATTAGACAGCAAAAACACTAGGAAGCGGTAAATGGAGGGTGCTTTTGGGGGCTATATTTTATGTACCTAATGACGTTCAAAAAGAATATAGTTCTTTCATCAGCCACTTTAAAGTGATAATTAAAGTGCTTTGAGATTATGAACCTTAATTCAATGACTAATAGTTCAGTTTCCATCACATTCAAATTACTTTTAAGCCCTTCTCAGTAATTTTTGTTATTCTAAAATTAACTTAAAAACATGTTGTCAAAGTTGATAATTGCGTAATTAGTAATAACGTTTATTTCTCTTTCCATATACTATAAGTAATTCTAGTCTATTTTGAATAAATGAGTTTTGAAGTTTGATTTCATTCCCATTTACAAAGGGAAATGAAAATTTTGAAACCTACAGCCACGGATGTGCGTCATAGATGCTTTTTCATACTGAATACGTTATTGTATGCTTGTTATATAATATGCCTGCTTGCAGCTTAAACTAATGAAAGTTCCTCTTCGGAGCAGTAAGGTCGCGCTCGCGTCTTGCAAGCAAGCTTCATAACGCCAGCCATCACGCGTGTCATACACCTAAGGCTCAATTTATACTGCCGCAGAATGGAATGCGCATCTTCCTAGGAATCCTCGCGACTTTTTTTGGCTCGTATTTAGTTTGTACTTTATACAATTGACATAAAGTTCATTATGCTATATACAATTTCGTTGCTTCCATTCCATTCTGCGGCGGTGTAAATTGAGCTTAAGCGTATATATATTATTTTCTATAGTGTATGCAGATGCATACACTATAGAAAATAATGGCAGGAACAGCTGCTGACCAGTAAGTGAGAGAAAAAGTTTGCTTCTAAGATGCTTCGTGGTTAAGACTTTGTACACCAGGATGTTGTAGTGTATACTACTTACTTTTCTTGTTTTTTCAAACAGCTCAATATAGGTTATGTGTATTTCACTAATTATTAATAATTAAGTGAATTACACATAATCCTGTGATTTAAGACCACCGTGTCAGCATCTTTTATGCATTACATAAATGTAAATATCTGTATTTTTGAAGCAATGAAACATCAATACCGGCGTTCATTGTGAAACGTATTCGCGCCTGTATCTCTGCTAATACAGTACGAGATACCGTGATATTAGTATTGATGGAATCAGCAAAATTAGTTCTATAAATCTATTTCATTTGTTTTCAATATTAATTGAATTTTAAAATTAAATCCATAAAGTCAATTGTCAAAATTAGTGACGTCAAATTAGTTACAAACTGACAATTGCAGAAAGTATCGATTGACTATCAATCGATATCTTTAAATATTTAATGGTCATGCGATACCAGGATGGTTTCCTGTGATTGGAATTGGCTTGTCTTGTGATAAATGATAGCGGCTTTGACCTAGTATAAATATAATTATTACATTTAATTTATTAGTAATTTTTACTAAATCGTCAAGTCGACTATTTTATAAAACAGACAAGTCATTCCAATCACTAGACCGGTTGCGCATGACCATGACATTCAACTTTGGGTTTGCTGCTGAGGCGAACCTAATTGTGAAGAAGTCCAAGATATTACGGACCGGTGTGCTGGCCACGAGGGCGTGATCTCGCCGCGTCCTGCCCCAGCCTCAACCACTCACGGTTGAGGCTGGATATATCATCTTGCATGGTGTTGCATACTTAGCAAGTAAGTGGGGTTCATCCATTAAGTCTGGGGACTCATATCGCCACGCTGTACGCGTGGGTTCCTCCTGCGATTCGCCGATCGCCACCCCCGTGTCCGTAGGACGCCGTAGCGGTGTGTCCCGCGGTTCATTGCGCGGGACGATGCCAAGGACACCCGGGGTCGGCAGTTGCGTGGGCGACCGCAGGTGAAGCCACCGCTGCCCAATTGTCAGCGCAGCTGACGACGCCGCCGCCACCTCGCTGGGTGCGCGTGCCGCATCGTCCGGTGCCTGTGCGCCGTCAGTGCTGCCACCACGTGCCGGCTGCGCAGGCACTCGACGACGTCGACACCGCCGCCTTGCTAGGTGGTATGCTGGGAGGCCAGCACAACTTGCCTGTGCGCATTGCGCAGGCTTCTTCGAGCCACACTCAGAAGAAACAAGTGCGGTAAGGTTGGCCAACCCATAACTATAGTGCGAGCATGCTCAGTCCGTCCGCGAACGAACTCGAGTGTAGAATAAGTACGGCTTAGCTTTTAAGGTACCCAGATGCCGCGGCCGTAACCGCCATGTTCGCGAATAATCAATTATGATTTTATAAATTATACATGTGTTACTGATAATCTGTATTTTAATTGAATGTCAGCACCTGCAGTACAACAACCACCAAGAGGTCCTTGATCCAGAGGTTCGATCCCTCTCCGAGAGTCTATTCGGCAACCTCTTATTATATTTCTGGGTAGCATTCCTGGCTACCCACAACTTATCATTGTTAACTATTATTTTACAGTCACCATCGCATCGCGTGCCACGCCGTTCCCAGAACCGAATGACGCGTGATGTGATGGTCGATTGTATTAAAATTTGTAGCGTGTAATAGCCTATTTAAATTAAATTCATATAAAACCTTAAAAACAAATCATATTTTTTTTTATTATTTGTTTTTTTTTTATTGCACGTTACAATGTACAGGTAGCACAATACATTTTAAAGCATGTATACTTCAAAATGTATGTTTGTCATAGATGACGAGATTGTTGTGGACAGTGGTCTTAACTCTAAAAGTTGCAGAGGCAAAATCGCAGGTGCAGTATATGGAACAAGAAGCTTCATAATTAATAATGAAACTACCCTCGATTCAGAACCTTTGCGATAAATATTTGTTGACTTATGTGATTTGTTATCTTGTTCTATCTATGATTCTGGGGTGCATGAAAAGAGCCTCCATGAGTGACAATACTTCAGTACGTCCGGCACACCCTGGGCAGTCAGCCCCGCTACCAACCTTGCTGACAGGCTAATCTTTTCACCACAGCATGAGCTATTTTCGTATAGCTTGTGCTGACACGAGAAAAGAATCTATGATTCTTGTAATGAGAGAGAAAGAGATTGGTTACTGAATCATTTGACAATTGACTAATCAGAAAGATGCTTGTTATTGAGAGTGTAATAAGTTCTTGCAAGCAAAGTGCCAGTCACTATGACTGGAATAATGCTATTATGCAGCATACATATTTTTAATTCAAATACAATCATTGGGTGGTTGTTTACCTCACAAGCGTGTCCCATAGCCTTGTCTGTGGTAAAGGCGGCCTGGTAAGCACTGTAGCTGAAGTTACATGTCCTCACAGACGAGTTTGTCTTAATTGTAGCTATGTTCTTGCCAGTCTCCAAATCCCACAATCTGGAAAATATTAGTATTTATACTAAAATTAATTAATGATTTATAAGGTTATTTGGTTAGGTTTCAATGGGACTGCATTTGGCAGAGCCTTGTTTTAACCAAAAGTGTTAATGAAATGTTAGAATAAAAGGTATCAATATTTACAAGATAAATTAATCTCATTGATACAAGAAATAATAAGTTTTATTTGTAGCATTTAAAACATAACATGAAATCGACATCAATAGCCATTGATCAAAGTGACAAAGCAATATTGTCATTATGTTGCACAATAAATATATATTATATTTTTTGCAATAAGTAAAGGGATTGACTGGCATTGTATATAAATAAGTACAGTTACAATGAAAATAACATCTGAAGTTAAATAAAAACATAATTTATGATATAAATATTACTAATATCTCAGACAGTCACATTCATTGAATACTTCCTTTAGAATTAGCAAACATTTTCCTATAACTGAGTAAATTAATTTACAATAGGGAAATAGGTAATAAAACTAAATGTAACATCAGTGGTTATTGTATGTACCATAACTAAGTTGCATCGCTTAGCTTACAATAGTGGACAAGCAATGTTTATTACTTTTTGAGAAGGGCCAAACGAGTGTCTATTTTATTGAATATAAAATTAAATTAAACTTAGCTGTTTCTGCAACATGCTAATTACAAACCCTGGTGATTCTCACCAAGTAAGTTCGACAAGAGATAAAATGAACTAACCAGTGAATATAAAAAAAACGAAAATTTCAACTTTGAGTGGTGTTGTTAGCTATAAAAAAAGTATAAGCTATAAGTTTAAAAGTAATTGGATTAATGGCATAACCAAACTATTTCTCATTAATTTTAATTAAAAGTGTACAAACCTGCATGAACTGTCACCTCCTCCAGTAATGAGGTTTATGGTCTGCCAGTCTACGTCCAGGCACCAAACGACACCACCGTGCCCATTGAAAGTACCAAGGCGTTCACCGTTCAAAGACCACCATACGTTCGGCTTCGAATCTTTTGCGGCGGAGAACAGCAAGTCACCTTCGCGGTTATACTTGATCTGTGTAATGGCACGCTCGTGCCCTTGGAGCATAAGGGGTTTCTGAAACCAAATTATTCATGATCATGACACCATGCAACATGTTTGTTTTACCTTTTGTTGTAATACATCGCCAGGTTACATATTTTAATGTTTATAATGGATAAGTATGGTTATTATAGCATTACGTACCATTTTGTGTGATTGTTTTACAGTACAAGTTTAGTAAATTCACAATAATTATTGACTGACATGTGGCAAGCGGCAGACAATTTTGACAGAAAGGACTTGTAAGAGAATCATAGAGGTGAGAACTCTGATCATAGACAACAATTCATAAAAGTAAAGCACATTTTAAAAATTCTCAATTAAATAAATAAATAAAAATAGAGATGGAATATGAAACTAAAAAAACTATACCAAAATATTTTATTTTTTGTAAAATTTACACGATAAAACTTTTTGTTATTTTCCGTGAGTCGCTTATGCTGCCATCTATATTTGTAAAATGAGTACTAAACAGCTTTGTAGTAGTTGTAATAGTTTCACTACTCGATGCTAGATGGCAGAAGCATTACTCTTAAAAGTAATCAAGCTTTTAATTCGCATTAGACAGTGAGATCTTGCTGCTTAGGAGCGAAGCTTGCCTAAATATTAACCTTGCCAGCAGCTTGACAGTGTGTTTTTACCCACTCCGTCTTCTACAGGTGGACCATCGATATGAGATCTACTAAGTAGGTTTTTTTCTTATGTCGATTAGCTGAACCGAAAAGATATGAAACTAGACTCCAAAGCCAGCAAAGCTACTAGGAAGATCGTAGGTCGTGTAACGTAAGCTTACAATGAGCTTTGTTGCTCTTGTCATTTTCGGTATCAGTTATCCTGTTGCCTTAAATTTCATAAGAAACAAATTTTATTCCTAAGTACAAATGGTAACATATGTGTAAATATCTGTAACGCCCAATTTCATCTACGAATGAAATGCTTGATTGGATGCAAAGTCATTCAATATCAATAGTATATATGTAGTTTATTTAATCTCTTTGATCGGATGGGACTACTATGCTACGCTACGGAATTGCTACGTTTTATTATTAGTAACACATTTATAGATGCTTAGGTCAAAGTTTTAATTATTTAAGTATCGTACGTCTATTCGAGTATAATAATATTATGATGTTGTGAGGGATGAGAATATCATTGTTGCAAGACTGTCTCGTATGTCAGCTGTAGCCAGCGTAGCAGCCGTCTACGATTAAGTGATTGTGATATTGTGATGATCGTATGATTGTTTCAGAGCCGTCTGACAGCCGTAGCCAGCGTAGCAGCCATCTACGAACAACTGGTAATTCCTCTATCCTGGCGGTTTGAGCTGTATGAGAATAGATAATCCTAGCCAGTCAGCAAGGTTGGTAGCGGTGCTGACTACCCAGGGTGCGCCAGATGCACTTAAGTATCGTCTGTCGTGGAGGTAGAGGTTCTATTAATGAGAGGCAATTAAAAAAATAGGTACTATTAAAAAACAATACTGCCTTCCCCAGACAATAATTTCTAGCCTACCCATAATACTAGATTTTATAGACTCGTAAAGCTACTATATAATGTGGGTAGGCTGTAAGTTATCATAGTAACCTGTTTCCTTTAAATAATGGTTACAATTTGTTTGTGTAAACTGATAAGCAAAAGATAAGCTGCAGCACGATCTAGAGAGTTAGGAGTCTACTTATAAAGTTCCTTTACTTAGGACGAGGACCTAGATTCCAATCTTATTTTTCGTAAATATAAATTGAATGAAAATTCGAAAATTCATTTGTTTTTTGTAGTTGCAATTTGGTCCTATCGAGCGTTCACGGAAAGAAATATTCTGCGCTATGTTGGAAATACTGACTTTTCTTTGTTGCGGTGTTTAATGAAAAATCAGTTGTGCCAATGCCAATACACCGCCGAAGGAACTTCTTTCGGTGAACGCACTGTATTTATCTTCTTCTTTTTATCAAGTTCCTTAACACATTCGAGTCCACTTTTCATAGAGCTCATACGCCATTCCGCCATACATACTGCCAGTGGACCTTCCAGGAGGGTCCTCGGCATTACGTTTGCGCTAAGAGTGAACCCTCGAGGAGGATTCCTGGCATTACGTTAAAAACCTTGAAAAATACGCTACTACGTCGTATAATAGGTGTTTGCTTGTTTCATGACGGTGAATTTTCCAAGAAAAATCTGCATTTAAAATGAGCCCTCCACGAGCCCTCGTGCCCACCCGGCATGGCCAATGCGACTACAGGGTACCCTCCTGGAGTGTTAACGTGTTAATACGAAGGGGAAGAGAAAATGCAGTTTTGACTTTTCTGGTTTGTCCCTTAATGCAGAACGTTTCGATAAGTTAGTTGTCGACCGACTCGGTTTGCTATCTCGTTTTGTCTCCTATTCTTGTATTGGGAGAAAATGAAATAACAAACTAAAGCAAACCCTTGGTCTAGCAAGAGCCATATTTCCATATTTCTCAAACAGTGTAAGGCAGAATAGAACAGAATTCCTTGAAATTCGATAGTCTGATTACTATCAAATGAATAACTTAGGCAGGAAGCAGGGTCAAATAAAATCGAGTATTATATTTCACATACAATTTATTTTCTTAAATTATTAACCATTGATTTCCAAGAGTACAACTAAAAAACAAATTAAAGTACAAACACGTTATGCATCGCTAACTAAACACAACTGTAGGTAACTTCTCTTGGCAAACCAGTACACATTCGATTGACTACGCCGGCGCCGGCGCACCACTCAACGAGACGTACACGAAAGACAAACTCCTGAGTACTGCTAACAGTCACTGTATATCTTAACTTGGTCGAATTATAACAACAGCCTTATTCCATCGAGAACAGTACAGCAATCAGCAACTAATGTGATTTGCTACGTATAAACATAGAATCCTAATGTATCAATAATACTTAATGTATGCTAGGTCTGAAAGCGATAAGTCTTGGTATTGAGCGAGCCCAACTAAATACGTGAAATACAGCACACTCAATCACATTGAACTCTTATAAATAAAATTTAGTTGCTATTCAACGTAAGTGTCCACTAGTGAGCCACTTGCAGTGATATAGCGTGACAACTAACACAGTGACTTCATCATTATCTATTCTTTTAAATTGTAAAAGTGAACACAAAACTGTATCTAAATATTGAAATTAGTAAGACAAGCGAAACGTGTTTGTTCGTGTAACTGTAACAAAAATTGATTACTGTTCATTATTTGATTAAAACATGAAGTATAACTCGTAGAATATATATCTATATGTACTTAGAGTTCAAATATCCATCTGTGACATGTAATTACATACAACAAACACTCGTCAACGTTTCCAAATATATATTCTCTTACGGCGTTACACTCGATTTCATAACTATTTTAATACAATGTCTAATGTACACAAATTTTAACCCTTCTTTTACCCGAAATACTTGAAACGCTATTTTTATACACAACAAACCTTACACTACGGATGTGAAAATATTTCGTCACAATATGTTACATGTAATATCTTACACGTAATTAATTATTCTCTTATGGACTGTAAAGAAATGTGAAATGCATTAAGTTTTTGTTACACCCTTATAAATATATTAACATTATTATGTTTATTACATAACTATATCAGTCAAAATATTTTCGCAGTATTATCTATGAACCGACTCCTGAAGTGCCTGTGTGTATTGTGATGATGATGATATTCTTGATTTTAAATATCCTACTGTAGTTTACCATTAGTATTGTTATGGTGGTAATTGACGTTTACTTAATTAGTATGTTGATACTTGAACATGCAGTTTTGAGTGTCTACAGGTATTCAGAACATGCACGCCAGTATATTTTATAAACACACGGTGGTATCGAACACACAAGCATCTTTGAAGCCGGTTGTAACCGTCCAAGTCTCGGGTGTGAAATCTATTCGCCGAGACAGGCGGTACTAACGTTATGCAAACTCATTAAAAATTAAAATAGCAAGCAGAAGCAAATCATTTATAAATGTTTCTTATGGATCGGTCAGTCAATTTTGATATTCAAAAAATTTATATACTACGAGTTCCATAGATTAAATTAGACGAAGAGGCGAACAAGCCCTATTTCACAGTAATAGCAAATAATTTAGATGTGCAACGAAAGCGAGCGGCCACCTTAAACGTTGAAGCATAATTTGTATTTACATATTACATGAATGTATAGCCTCAGCGGGCTGTCGTGTACTATTCTAATTAGGTACTCGCCAGTAATGCGCCAATTTCATTGTTTAATTACTAACAATACTATCCTTTGTACAACGCCAATAACATTCTTACAAATCTAAATCCCATTTGATACACTGCCGTTAGATTCGCCTTAACAATACGCTATGATACTATCAAAATAAGTGTCAATATTACTTACATACATTATCATTTACATACATATTAGTAGAACGATGCACGATTCGCGATTATAGTTATATTTACGATTTCCGTCATTACATGTTTAAAAATCTATAAAGGCATCTTTACCTCAGACTTTAGATTTAACACCGTCGTTCTGATGGTGTTGTTAAGAACTAATTAATTTTAATTAAGTTAGATAAAAAATTAATAAATAAATATAGTTACCCAATCGTCGTGAAGGGTTCACGTAGTGAGACCGAATATTAGTGAAGGCGCGCGCGAGCATCGGGCTGCGGCGCCGGCGCACGTCGCACGCGTCGCGTGTGGAACGTGTTGTCCCGATATCATATCACTGTTTACTATCACAATTAACTAATAATTTCACCAACGTCATTAACTTAATTAACCGTACGTAAATTATAACAAAATTAATTGAAAACTATTTAGGCATTTGATGGCAGTATCGTAACTGGTTGTATTCAAACTAATTATAATGTACAAAACACATTTAATAACCGCTAATACTTAACTAATGGTAACACGATGAGGAACGGACGTGTATCGCTCATTCAGGTAACAGGATTATCTAATATTACAAGTTGTTTGTTATGTCGACTGTTCAGCTACTTAACGCGTTTGTAGTGTGCAAGTACCCTCCGCTGTCAACTTTACTTGTTCACAACCTTTGTGAATATGAGTGATCTTTGATTCTTTTGATTTTTTTCCCGGTACTGAAAACAGGTTGTGAATTATATTTATATTAGTGAGATAGGTATGCTACTATTTGCTCTGTTTACGACGACGTCGACCATGAGAAAGCTAAGGCATAAAAAATCTAATTAACTAGAACCTAAGTCCTTAGAACGAACTTTTTGGTTGTAATTACTTAATTTTAAACAAGGCTTACATCGCCCCCTATACCTAGTGGTAACTGTTCACCGTTGATGGAACGTTTATTACAAATTTTAACATTAACGATTAATACAAAGTGTTATTTTAACGATAACGGCGAATAACTTTTAAGAAAATGAAAGGCAGTGTACTGACAGTAGTAGGTTGAAAAGTCTTTTCGTAAGTTTATTTAGTTATGATTTTCTTGTGATCATGTAATATTATTATTTTCTTATTATTGTTAGATACGCCTATTTTATGTGTAGATGCAGATGGGGTTAGTGGTGTTATAGTTTGGTGTTTACTAAATAAACATGAGTTCAGGGCAGTTAGTTGCGTGAACAGATGAAGTGATGAAACTTACTTATGGCTTTACATGAAAAGGAATGCTAGAGGGCTAATGCTGTGAAGATGACAAGTGATGGAATAAATTCATAGCTCCCGAAATGTCTTTCACTGTCTCGTTACGATAATGAATGTTGTATCTGTTTTGTAATAAAATTAGGACTTCACAATTAAATCACTTATTTATTAAGAGTTGCAAATCAGTGAAATAGTCTATGCAATCGAGATTTAACGCAATATGTACAAAATATTTGATGTATGTACAAAATCTTTTAATGTATACTACATTTTATAAGAGGAACGATGTGCAAAAGGATTTTAATGGTACGATATGAAATGACACAAACGATTATTATAAATTTGAATATCCGAACAAAATCACGGTACATTGAGCACAATTACATTTGAACACATCAAAGGAAGCAAAGTATAAGATCAATAAATGTCCGAAGCACCTACGCACATAAAGATAACGTCGTCAGCTTAGAAATGCATCGAGAGTGTTGTCGGTGGGCGGGCGGCGTGACGTCGTAGCGATGACGTCACCGGCGCACGCACACGACTCTTACAGCTAGTTAGACCAGAATAAAAAAGTGAAACATTCAGAACGAAACATGCACAAGTATAGTGTTATGCGAAATATTGGCAATAAAAATGCATAAGTTGTGACTATAAGAACCGCGCGTGCCATCGCGCCGCTTATGTTAGTGTATAAACAGTATAGTTGTATACAAGCAGTCTTGGTAAACACTGAGAGTAGGTACTTAGTGCTACTTACATTATGTACGAACAAGTCATATAAAATTAAATTGAAATTCTCAATATTACACACCCAGTAAAGTCTACTGGTTAATCCTAGACGATATAAAATGCAAACTAAAACAGCAGTATTTCATTTACAAGAAACAATTCTGTCTAAAACAACGTCTTAACTATATTGTAAAGTTTACTCTATATTTACAGAAATAATATATTATGCGATTCTCCGACTGACAAATTTAAATAGTAACATAATATATATTTTATTCTATTTAACACTATGTAGTATGCACTACCACGTATAAAACACGCATTCAAGTCCCTGGTTCCTTACGTAATAACTATTTTAATAATAAATCAGTCTGTCAATTGGGACGTTTTAATTCCTCTACTAAACAATAAACCAATACACTCATCGACTCAACAAAGGTAAAAATGTACCGCACTTGTGTTGACTGATTGTCACTGTTTGTCGCACTTTGGCGGGAGCGCACTTATTGTCGGTGCTCGAGTAGGAACATTTGTACGAACTCTTGTGCAGGCGCGGAGTGCGCGGGAGGCGCCGGGTGCGCGGGGTGCGCGGGGAGCACGGCGGCGCGAGCGGCACGGTCGGCGCGGGCGGCGCGGTGATGACGGCGGTGTGAACACATGGTGGCGAGTGCGATCATAAGACGGGGGTGCGGCGGGGTAGCGGGCGCGGGCGGGGAGTCAGCCGCTCGTACATCGAGAACTAGACGCCCTGCTGCGCCATGTACTATCTGATCTCCGCCGAGTTCAGCACGAAAGGTACATAGAACATTTTGCTCTCGAGCAACAGGTTCGCAGCCGCTTGGATCTGTAAGTGAAAACGACAACTCAGTATCGTGAAATCAAAAGCTTTCCTTAGACTTTCTATTGTGAATGTGCCTTGTAAATTTTACTTTGCGGGATAGACTATAAATCTACTATCTTATCCCTTCGTAACGAAGCCGACTTTATAAATTGTATATTTATGCAACGTTATTGACTGACAAAGATATAGCATGCTGGGTGATCTATAACTACTCTCTCTATTATGGCTCTACTGAAAAAAACAATTTATTAAGAGAATACGCGAGAGAAAACCATTTGCTTAAAAAGGCAAAATTACCTCAGGTATCCTGGCGAATAGTTCCTGTAGCCTTCCAGGATGATGCGGAGCGGCGTGCTCCAAATAACTGCGCAACACCTGCACGTACCGATCCTGAATACCCTCCAACTCAACTTCTAAAACAAATAAAAGCAGAGTTAAAAACCACGAGCAAGATCAATAAGCAAACAATCTTGCGTCTAACACAAAATTATTCAACGGTCGCATTCGTAGTAGCGAATGGCATTGGATTGTATTGATTAATTATATTTCCCTACAATCATGCAATGACGATCACGTGTAGTTAGCCTACTCGCTTGTAGATGGCGCTGAGCGGTAGCGGTGAACCAATGCCACGGCGCGCGCGGTGCGGCGGTGACGTCACGCGCTCAGTAGGTCACTCCGATAGCAGGGCAACGACCGCGGCTAGCCGTTGACCTCCGCTCGAGCTCGCTCGCGTCCTCACCGCTGATGCCGTCTCGCTCTCGCGCGCGCATTTTTCCACGATATTGTACGCGCGACTGTTTCGTGTGTGCTGTTATTGCGACTACATTTTAATTGATGTTTGTTTATTTTTGCTGAACAATATAGAATAAATTGTTGAATATATTACTGATGAGAACTATTTTGATGAAATATACTGTATTCTGTCTGTGGAAAGATCAGCTTTTACGGAGCTACAAACAAATTCAAAGTATGGATTTTTGTCATGTGGTATCAGTGTGCATTTTAGCAGCGCGCGCATGTAGTACTGGTTACGTAAATGAATGCGCGCGAGACGTAGCGGTACTCGTTCATTCTATAATCTGCGCTTGCGCTTTTTTCAATGCGCGCAGTGCGCTGCAAAAGAGAAAGTTCGCCTTCCGCGTCGCGCTTTCCGCTCCGAGAGTGAAATGCTGTCCCGTTTTAGCTGACGTAACTAACTCTACATTATAATACGCAATGCGCTTTTGAATGCAATGCGACAGTTTCAATTCTATACGGGTTAACAAACTATTGCTGTTTGATTTAATTAAGTACAGAATTAGTAGAGTGAAGCGAGTGTCATTCACTAACTTAGTTTGTACCATACAAAGCGAAAAACGGTGAATTAGCTACACAAACACTACGACAAAAATGGCGATACGTTCCTAAAATTCTAATGCATTACTCAACACGACTCACACGCAACAAACATTTTGTTACAAGTATCTAACAAACACACACAGTCGCACAGTCGCCGACGCGGGCGCGCTGTTGCGCAAGCGCTTTCCATTTCACCGTAGTCCGCACTTGTGCAGCTATGGTACCAGGACTTAGACATACGTATGTATAAAGTGAAATTAAAAATGCTGTGACAAACATGTGTACTGTCTTTAGAAGGGACAGTTTTCCGCCTTTCAAAAACTATGATTTGCTGTATGAGATTTCTATCGTTGTTATTCGGAACAATATGCACATTTTAACGGAATTTGTTAAGTTCTCTTTTTATGCCAAATATTTGAAAATTCTAAATTTCGTCTGAGATGCTATAATGTCTCTTTTAAAATTCTGTGATTTTTGAGGTGATACATGTCTTAAAGGATAATAGACGAGGTCTTGAGAAAACATACATTTTTGTTCCTTATTACAACACGATTATAGTTTTTCTCAGTCAAAACCGTGATTGCTATAAAACTGAACGTACTGGCGATTCAATCAGTTAATAAGTGGGTTATCAACAATATCAATTCGAAGCCAATTCTGTTCGATAGTTCGCTTCATTGACAACTGGTAAATAAGTGGAGTATTCTCTACTGTGTACACTGGCACTATTTGCCAGATCTAAGATTTGATAACGACATACAGCCGTGACTTTATTACTTATTTTTAGTACAGATACATGAGGAAAAGTCCTTCTGTTTACTCAATTCATATAAATAAGTCAATTAGACATCGTGTTTTGCGTAGCAAGGTTTTAAGAGAATATCTCGAAGAGAGTAGTAGTAGTACTTTCCATGAATTTGGATGATGTAAGCGTCAATTGAGAACTTTAACAGGCTAAATAATTAAAGTACTTAAACAAATTTCCTGACCATCATACTCAAACTATATTGCCTTTATGGATGGAGCCAAATGATTAATTAACTATTCAGAATAATTTAGGTGCAGCGTGATGACGCTATAATCTGTTTTACTTTGAAAACTGTTGCAACAGATACTTCTACACAGTATCAAAGTTTAATTTACATAACCGTCGTGCAACATAATACGCGGTATTTCCGAGCGCGGCTAAACACTCACTGAGTACTTTCATAGTTTGATAAACAACGCACCTACTTAACGTATAAATGTGCATGCGCGGTGAAAATAATTTTCAAACATGGCGCTTTAGCGTGGTACGACCTAGTTACTATACGATAACACAGGATGTCACAGTTTCCCTACCAATAATACTAGGACGACCGAACGAACTATGATTAACCATGTAAAAACATTATCGCCGAAGGTTAGATGTGATTGAGTTTACGTCTTGCGCTGTAGGTAGCGATTCTATTGCGTTTCAAACTTAGTTATTTAAAGTTAACGTATGGTGTAGCTAATGAAATTACATTTTCAGCTTTGTTTATACAAGGCTATTGAGTTTGTACTATTGTTTTAGTTCATATTATCATTTCTAAATATGGACTTTGCAAACAATTGATACTCCAGGCTCTAGGCTAGCTACTTTAAAAAGCGAAGTAGTCTAAGTACATAAGCAAAACTTTTCCTAAACAAATAAAGCTAATTATTAGGAAAGATATCTCGACACTTTCGTATGTCAGCAAAGTTCACCGAGTGAAATTGTTATCAGCGTTCAAAAGTGGTTCCTAATCGGTGTCGCGAGCGGCCCTCGACTCCGCCACATCTGGGTTACTTGTAACATAAATCATAATAATATTAACGAACACTTTGCACTGCGTATCGCACTCACTATGTGCTGAGATTTTTATTGTCTTGTCGCATTTCGTATTGTGTTCATTAATCATGCGATAAAATCTACCATTAGATTTATAAAGCTTTCATATGATATTAGAAAGTGAATTTTTAAGCTCTCTTTACTTTTCTTCGAAATGACAAATTGCTGTTCTATTTATGGCAGCTACAATGAATATACTGAAAGTGAAAACTTGACTCTGCTTAGAATGTACGTTTATAACTATTACCAATCTAAACAATAATAGTATGTTCACGTGTATATAAATACTCCGACTAAAGCTTGTTCTACGATTCACGTGTCCGCGTGCAAAGCCTGGCTACTAAGTAGATATAAAGCGAGTAACATAATGAGTCAGGTCGACGTCACAGCGTAGGATGCCTAGCTTGCGTAACAGTAACTGACCTACATGCATCGTGGGCCGATGCACCCCTCGGCGAGTCTGTAACTGGATTACAATGCGGTGCGTTGACTTACTCAAGTAGTAATGAAGCGACGCATCTCTGCAGGGTTGTGTATACGTAGCCTTATGTCAACTTGTATGAACCTACTTTAATTTTAAATGCGGAAGACTGATTTTAGTATTGTGGCATTTGATTACTGCCGACCTTGCTGGCGTTAAAATATTGACCGTTTTTCATAAGGTTGTTGTCCGATAAACATTTAATTAGATTATCCTACATTACTGCAATCACTATCGCTAAATGAATATTAAAAAAAAATAAAGTGAATTCGATTACGAAAACAAGGAAGCTATCCATTCACTCTATTTACATAGCCTAAATAAATACGGCCTCAATGGCCTGCAATGCGGTGAAAGGTTATCCAGTATGCCAATTAACACAATTTAAAAACGAAAGATTCTTCTGAACTGTGAAATTTGACGTCAATCTATTATTTTGAGTACTAGTTTTTATCGGGGAATTCAGTTTTTTTTTTGTCATAAACAAAGATAATCGGGTGTTAAGGTTAATTATGATAACTGACGCTTTGTAGTTGTTTTGTAAATATTGTGACTGTGGTAGCAGAGTACTTGCAACTTTTATGAATAGTTTAAAAGCTTCCTATTTAATAAGCCGTTAACAAGTTGAAGATAAAATTTTAGTACATTATTGCATCGATACGACAGTGAGTTGGCTTTACCCTTAGCATATGGGTTTAAGAAAAAGTAAATAACAAATAATTTGACAATTTTATAAAGTTTTAAAAAGAAAAAAAATATTTTTTACATATCAGATTTATTTTCTATTGAAGAAAATAGTAAAAAAATGAGATATTGCCAGGTTTAAAAATAAAAATATAACAAGGAGGTTTTCGCGACGTCTTCCACAAGAGTTGGTGGGAAATATATTCCCTTAGCTTTATTAAGGGTGTTAGTCAGCATATTTTATCTATAGCATATTTTATATTTTACCGGCAGCTGTCTTTAAAAACGTTTCATTATTTTTTTATTGCTTTCGTGTTTTTTTCAGTGCATTTCAGAAAAAAAAAATGTTAGGCCATAACCTTCCCCGAACAAAGTTTTAAGTGTCAGAGGAGACTGTTCAAAATCGACCCAGTCGTTTTCAAGATTAGCTCCAATATACAGACAGATGCGGTCAGAAACATGAATTACCTTACAAGTGGATCTAAACAAAGAGAAATTAGCTGATATACAAAGGAGTAGTGTTGACTTACCTTGATTCAAGAGTATGTAGACTTTAAGGCAGACGTACTCCTCCATACGGAGCTGGATGCGGCGGAACACGCAGGTGATCTGCGTCATCTTCTCCACCACGAGGCCCACGTCCAGTCGCAGCTGCTCCAGCGTGATGGGCCTGCCCATCAGTGACGTCAGGCAGTTCTGCAGCGTCCGGAGGTTCGCGTTTACCTGGTAGAGAATTCAAAGTTTGGTTACTTTGGTTATGAGCTGTAAAGATTGAAGCAGCTTAGTTTTGTCTTCGATTTTCGAATTTTTTACTTTTTATTTTAGGTGCTCCGCTCCATGTCACATGCCATTATTATTTTAATTAATTTTGATATTTTATTTACGATTTTTATCTATATATTACATATTCCCCTATAAATATATTAAATATGGAATTTAGAACGCTCGTGATTCTTTAAAATTTTGTCTCTACGTTCGATGTTCAAACAGTTTAAGAAGTTTCTATAATAGTATGAAACTTTGATTTAAACTAAACAATTGCATTAATACATCTCATTAAACACTAAGTGAATGCAAATGAGGCAAGACGTTTGCCAAGGGCTTTTCTTGTTAGTCATAACCTATTAGCATATTATAAAACAAACATCATTCTGTAACTAGAAATACTAGTCAATCTGCATGTGCAATCATTTTAAATTGCTAAAAAACGTATTAAGCGTCGAACATAATATATTTACGTAATATCGAACGTATAAATGAAGAGGAAATGCTCTAGACAATGAAAAATACTTTCTGTATAACTACCGTTATTACGGCACCGCGTGCGCCGTTTATGTAATACGTGCAATTCTCAGGTCGCGATCCTGGTTGTTGCATATTGTTTAAGCTAGCGGAAATAAATATATTTCTATCCTAGCAAAACAGAATAGAAATAAATGCGGCTAATTTAATACGGCCAAAACATTGAATCTAAACGAATTTTTGTCATTAATCAAAACATTGAATCTAAACGAATTGTACCGTATATAAGTTTAGCATAATCAATCTGGGCACGGGGCTCTTCTCCTCTTCTCAGAATGAGAAGGTTTTTGACCTTAGCCCATCGCGCTAGCTCGGTGCGGGAACTTTTTGAAGCCCACCCTGGTGTCCAGGCTTCCTCACGATGTTTGCGATGCTTAATCAAATTTTGATCCGAGCATGAATTCGTTATACTGTACGGCGTCAAATAAATAATGTTTAAATCTCAGTTATCGCAATAATCGCAGATATAAATCTCGACATTAACAAGATAATAGAAACGTTCAGCGTCTAGTACATTGCATTAATTGACTAGTGTAACATAGCTAGCTGGTTATGCGGCGAGTGTGCAAACGTCCGAGTGCAACTAGTTGTCTGGCAGCCGCAGCCGGCGACTTTCTACCGCGGTTGCGCAAGCGATGCAGATCACGTAACTGCACTCCGGCGCATGTGCGGAAGTCTCTGGAGCGAATGTGACCCGGAGCGTGCTTGAGCCACATCTAGGGCTCGTTAGTCAAATTGGGTGGAAAAAACACCTTTATGTGACTTTCGTAACGTTTTCACTAACGCTGTAACATTTAATTTGCACTCACCTCTTGCATAAAGTCTTGTTCATGGTCCGACGAGGGCGGCGCGTGCGCATGCTTCCCGTGCATCGCCTGGTATGCCGCCGTCGTCAGTACTGAGATCTCGTGCCATTTCTCCATCAACAGTTTGGAATGTATTTCCATTGGTATTTCCATAATGAACGGTAGTTTTTTCGTCCATGCGACCATTTTGTGCACGATCGAGTCCCCGATCTTACATAGTTTGTCCCCTATTTCTGAGGTGTCGTGGAGCAAGTCTGGTAGATGCCGCACCGTGGCAATGTCTTCCATGGCATCGCAGTCTATCAGCGCTCGGATCATGTGCAACGCCCTTTCTAAGGGTACAGCACGATCTCGCGATGATGACACGGCGCTTTCTAACCGTGCTCTTAAATGGACAACCTGGAAGAAATGTAAATGTTAGCATACAAATAAATAACAGTAGATACATGCTTGCACATAGCCGATTTTTGTAATATAACTTACCTCGCTGGGGTTGGTGAGTGCAGTCTTAAGAATGGTGCCATTGACCAGGTGTGGTGGGATAGGCGGTAAAGGGTCTTTGGGCTTCTCTGGCGGTGACGCTCGACTCGTAGTCGTCGCCGCCTTATTCGCTTTCTTGTGTTTTTTGTATTTGACTTTGTATAAGTTGTAGACGGCACCGCTATTTCTTCCACCTGGCATCCGGTCCTCTCGTACGGCTGTAAGATAAAATTTGTTAGGAAAATGGTATCGATATAATTTGATTCCGAATGATAATTTGAATTTAAAGTCGATATACACACCTTGTAATACCATGCCTTGTTCGATACATTTCTTGAATCGGCAATATTGGCATCTATTTCTTTGCGCTTTCGTGATTTCACAGCCACCATCAGCGACGCACGTGTAAACTCGTCGATTCTGTACAGTCCGTTTAAAGAAACCTTTACACCCCTCACAAGTAATAATGCCATAATGAAGTCCTGTGGCTTTATCTTCACAAATCATGCAGATCATGGGTTGCTCATCTTCATCACGTTCAGCCTCAGGCGCGTAAGCTCGAAGCTCTGGTCTGGGTAGCGCCAGCGCGCTGGCTCCCGCTACCTGTGACGCTCCCGCCACACTGCCGGCCGCAGCGCTCAGGTTCAGTGCGGTGAGCTGCTGGTGTGCAGGCAGCTGAGACACGTCTCCTGCCCAAAGTAATTCCATATTCAGTGGAGGCCCTCGTGGCCGCCTTAGCTCACCACCTAGATTGAGCAGTAGCCGCGCGGCCGACTCTTCGCTACATGTAGCCGGATCGGGGGTGGGTGGCGTCGGCGTATGCGACGCGCTTGCCGCCGGCTCCCCGCTAGATGTGGGTGCCGGTAGCGTCCAGAACATCGTTCGGACTCCACCTGATTCGCCCATGATCACGGCGGGAGTGCCGCGCCATTGCGTGGAACCTCGCGCACCTTGTTTGGGTTCGAGTGGTTGCGGTGGGAAGTGTCCGCCTATCAGCTCCGGCTTAACACCGTTGATGCAGGCAGCTGGTGGCCAGGGTCCTGGCGACAGCGAGGTGTGAGAGCCCGGCGGCGGTGGAGCGAGAGTGCGTGGCCTGTATGGTTGAGGTGGTTCCGGGGTGCCTTCTAGCTTCACGGAGGATAACTGAGAAGGTGGTGTCGCATCAGGTTTGTTGCTGGCTGGTGAGCACTCCGCCTTGACGGAGGCTTGCGCGCCCTCGAACTTGATGACGGAGTAGGGTGGCGCGGAGCGGATGACGGTGGGGTGGCAAGCAGGCGATGGCGTCGGAGAGCCGCCGCCGTCGAACACGGGCGGCGGGTGCGGCGGCGTGCTGCAGCCCGCCTCGGCCATGCGCGGCGACGGCGGGCCGGGGTCCGGCGACGACGTGCTGGTATCGGCGGCCGACTCGCCTGCGGGACACACGCGTTTCGGTCAACAAAAGAGACAGGCGACCTCTTGTCTCGCCGCGATAGAAAAAGAACACCATGGACTTTTTAGAAGCGACAAATAGAAACTAGGTGAAATGTCAACGACCGTGCGGCGCGATCGTAGTTAGAGCGCGCGGGGCGCGACGCAGGGACGCGACACTGCACTTCCCGACGCCGCCGACTAGATTAGCTAGCCGGTTGCGTCACGATGTGAGCGCCGCCGCTGCCGCCCCGGCCACATACAAAACTAATCTATTATATTTATGGATGAAGTTTTGGAACTCGTTTAATCATAATAACGTACGATTTCGCCAAGTTGTGATTTATGCGATTGCAACTAATTAATAGATTTTATGAAGTTTGGGTGCAGAATGAAGTAATTTATGTAACTATCCGGAATAGACATGGAAAATGTAGGAAGCGTGGATGCGGGTCGCGGCGCGAGCACGAGATGCGGCGGCGCGCGCGAGGAGAAAGTGAAAGCGGCGCGAGCGCAGATGCGGCGCCCGGAAGCGTTGCGCCTGCGCCCCGCACACACACACCACAAAGGGCTCTACGTCACACAACAATAAGGCCTATTATGTTATATCATTATAATATAGGTACACAGTTTACTAAACTTTTAGAATAATAGATAGGTACTAAAATTAGTATTTTGCACTGCTTACCTAAGTAAAACTTCTTATGGTAGATACCTATTACCTACTAGATACGATTTAGGAAAATTCAAAAAATAAGGTTCATTGCTTATTAAAATAAATATTGGCAGAATGCAGTCTTGCTAATGTGGAATCCTATTTCAAAACTATAGTATCTCAAGAGCAAGTACACAATCCCACATCAAAGACGTAGGTTGAAGTAGCATAAGGATATAAGAGATCCAGCAATACTAGATTAAAGAACTCCTGCCTCATTTTATACAGAATCCTAAACTATGTACTCGAAAGGAAAACTCAATGAAAATTAAATCATACCCATAAATTCTAAACACTAAACTTTACCGACTTTTTATTACTAAATCCATAGGCGTAGTCTTTACCCTCTCACGTGACCCGGCTTACATCGCAAACACGGTCAATTAATTGTCCGGTGAATTGAGAGAACGCTCTTATTTAATCACATTTTTGTCCACAAGGATCTAATTGAGAATTTCAAGATGATGATAACTGACAATTTTAAGGGAAAATAATAGTATAGAGGTGAATTAATTAACTTCATTTGAGCAAAGGCGCGGTTGTTCAGCCTGGATACAGGGACGCGCGGGCGCAAAAATTTTCGCGGTTTTGTTTACACGAGGAAAAGTCGCGAAGAAAGTTTTCCACTGTCGGCGGCGCGACGTCGGGCGGCGGGCGCGCGCAGTGAGCCCGACCTACCGCACGAGCGGCAGCCGCGCCCCGCTCCCCGCAGCGCTTCCCGATCCCTCCCTCCAGCCGCTATTAGGTCACTCAAACGGCCGTGCGTGCGAAGTGCAACCGCACAATGACTAGTGCAACGCGTGCACCGCTCTCGCTTCGAGGACGATCTCTATTTCACTCCGCGTCCTTTGCCACATCATTGGTGGGGACCGATCTTTCTAGCCGCGTGATGCAATACCACTAGAGGTTCTAGGTAGACTCACACAAGCGCCTAGATAAACGTCCCGTTCTGATTACTACTCGCTTATGGTAGTGGTAATGTTGCACATAGCTACTTTTCCTGTATCTTGTTGCCTTTGGTGAGCGTTAGAGTTCATTATTTTATGTTACAAAGCTCACATATTGCTACTAAGCAATCGGAGTGGTATTTGTATGGTATAACAGTTGCGGTAGACCGACAACAATAAAGACAGTTACGCAACTTGCAAGTCTTTTATTTCGGGGCGGATGAACGATCGTTTATTCGGTCGGTGCAGGCTCGAAGGTCGCTCGCGGTCACCGACACATGGAAAGTGGGTCACACCCCCTACCACGGAACCCCTCCCGCCACCCCCGAGGTACCGCGACGCCGCGTCATCCACGTGTCGGTGCGCCGCCCGCCTTTTTTCCGACTTGCACGTATCAATCATTTCTTTCGCAAAAAGTCATAACTGATACGCAGGGTTGTGACAGTGACGGTAATTCATTATATTTATCGAAGTTGCTGAACGGTATTAAAGATTTATGAACCGTCATAATAATCCTATATTGTACTCTCAACTGTGGTAATGGTCAGCATTTCAGGTCCGATTGAATACCAGTATTCCGATTTACGATTTATATGAATACGGTTTAATTAGGGAGTTTTATTGAAACAAGATTACATGAAGATTTAAGGGCTACGTCTAGTTCCGATGCATCTTTTTTGAGATTAAAAGTACCTACGTATTCTTGCTGTTATCGTTTTAAGTAAGTAAACTAAGTGAACGCGCCATGTAGTCGAGCGAGAGTTTGAGTCGTTAATGAAAATTATTAACGCATTAAATCAAGTCTATATTTAAAAGTCCGTACACATAAGTATTATAGAACTGTCCCATATTGTATGGAGATTCGGTATATAAAAGATAAAAACGCGCGACAGAAGTGCATTCCCTTATATTTTGATTTTTTAAAGATATTTATTACAATTGTTAGTAGCATAAATTACGGGGCTAAAGGAGGCTCCACGAGTGACGATACTTAAATACGTCCAGCGCACCCTAGGCAGTCAGCCCCGCTACTAACCTTGCTGGCTGGCTAATCCTTTCAACACGGCATGAGCTATTCTCGTATAGCGTGTGCCGACACGAGAGAAGAAAAAAAAAGCATTAATTACGGTTATTCCACTAATTAAGAATTATTAAAACTGTTGAAGTTTTAGTTTAACTCAATGAAATATCTATTCATAATCACTGCATAGTATAAAACAAAGTTGCTTCCCGCTGTCTGTCCCTATGTATGCTAGATCTTTAAAACTAAGCAACGGATTTTGATGCGGTTTTTTTTAATAGATAGAGTGATTCAAGAGGAAGGTTTTAAGCTATAAAACGTACACGTGCAAAGACGGGGCGGGTCGCTAGTCAATACTAACTTCAAATTGAACTGATTTAGCCATCCATAGAGCTACAAATATATTCTAAATAACATGAACACGTAACATAACATCACGCCAGTATTTCCCGAAGGGTTGGGCAGAGGTGTATAGTACACCCTCATTTCGCTACGTTTAAGTCCTATGTAATAAGGGATGATTCTATTGCCAACAACCGGGCACAAACCAGACTCCGGGCTGCTACTAAGAAATTCTACACGTAAAAACCCGATAACACTACCCGATTTGGAGATAGAACACAGGAACTCACGTTCAGCTTGCGACCACTTGACCAACAAGATAATCCATAATGTATTCTAAATATCATAATAATTATGCAAATGAATTACATAAATACGACTTAAACTTGTTTTTTTACAAAATTTCCGTCATATTGAAATAAGTTACGATTTTTTCCACTTCCGCAGCAAAAGAGGGGTACTGTTAATTTGATTCTTAGGTAATGGCTCTTAAACTTGTCGTTCGCTAATATCAACCTTTATAAACACACTATATACAACGTGTAACATAATAAAAGGAGTTTGTTAAGAATCGGCAGTTGAATTGTTTTCAGCCATTTTAAATATACGTATTTTTTTTAAAACGTTATTTTGGCTTATCTGTATTTCAGTTAAGATAAAGAAAATCGAGCCTTATGTCAAAGTAATTAGACAAAATTTTAAATGCAGTTAACAATGAAAAGTAAAACTATTTTCTTAAATAAACAATATTTTAAGCATATAAAAGTACATTTTCTGAATTTGTATTATGATATGATTATAACTGCATATATTCTAATTGGGGTGTTTGAGTGTTTTCGTTATTACTGTTACACGTCAGAAGAAAATTTCCTATAAAATTCTGACGGGATTATGGAATCTTCATTGATAGGTTAATGATAATTATCAATGCATTTATCTAGGGAGATTTCAATGATAATCGCAATATGAACACGAGTGAGTATAGCCTGAGCTTCTGATAAAATCCTAAAATAAGTGCGGGAACCTATGGAAAAATATAGGCAGGTTTATTTGTGGTACATATCTAACAGAAAATTGTTACTACTGAAACACGTAGCTTGATAATTTTCAAAATACCTAATGTAAACAAGGGATGTTTCTTAAGGGAGTTTTAAATGAATATTCTATTCAAAAGATATAACTAGAACAACAAAACGGATTTCATATACATATCTGAATAATATTATGTAGTCTGTGTGTATTCTTGGTAAAACTACCCAACCTCATGCAACCAACCATCGATAGGCAGTCTCAATCCACGTGTCTGGCCTCCAGCGATAACAAAGTACCTCTTTCAGGTACCACAAGTGCAGCTGACCTCGCAAATGAAAATAGCATGACGATATAAACAGTTTTAGTATTATGGTTGAATCTGGTAGTAATTTATTTACGCACGGCGCTTATCAGGAGACCTTCGGTGGTCAGTACGACGACTCCGATTAGGAGTTGTGGTTATGTAAAACTTTTTGCAACTGAAATGTTCATGCATTTGCTTGCATATATATAGGATTTATACCTACGCTACGGTATACCTACACCTATTACTACTATTCGTAGTATAGTACGTGATAAGCGTCGTTATACTTAAATGATTAACTATACATATATTGTTATATTGCATGCAGGAAAGTAAATCTTGTTGATTTATTTATAATACGTGGTGCGTTTAAACCGTTGGTAGACGAAAACCAGCGTCAAGTACTTAAGTGCTTGACATTAAGCTGATCTGGGCACCTTTTTGGTCCAGCCGTGAGACACATACCCAAGACTTTTTTATTTGTATCACATTTTTACCTGTTGTGGCTCTTTGTGCTGTGTCCAAATAAATGATTCTTTATCTTTAATGTACTCCTAACTACTAACATGTTTACAGTAAGATATGAAAAGCGATTTTCGTAATTTTTCATTAAGTCTTTAAAGAACTCTAAAGGATTCATTCATTCATTCATTCATTCAACATACCTATTTAATGATTTTATAAGATACTAGCGACACGCCCCGGCTTCGCCCGGCCGCAATGTATTATACATATAAACCTTCCTCTTGAATCACTCTATCTATTAAAAAAAACCGCATCAAAATCCGTTGCGTAGTTTTAAAAATCTAAGCATACATAAGGACAGATAGCAGGAAGTGACTTTGTTTTATACTATGTAGTGATTTAAAATAACAAATAGCATGTATTTCAATATTCCGCCCAGTACAGTATTAATTAAGTAGTACATGTCCGGTTTCAGTTCAGGAATCCCTAATCCCTCAAAACAACAAATGAAAAGGCACGAAAACTCATTAACCATGCACAATTAAAGGCACGTAAAAAACAATTGGTTGAGCCGTTATCTCGTTAGTACGTACAAAGTGGTGTGTCACAAATCTGCGTGTGAGGGGCGCGTCACGATGACGCTCCCCGCGTCACGCCGCGTCACACCCCACGTGAAACGCCCCGCTCCACTGCTCCCAACTTAGCTCACACCGTTATACAGATTTATATATGCGAATATCTCAGTGATAACCGTTCAAAAATAGAATCCGTCTATTTCTGGGTGGAATTATTCCAATTTTAAAATGGGTTTGACGCAATGTTTACTTCCAGATACATGCTGTTTTGATCAGGCAGAATAAGTAATTGATCTTTGCCTATGAATATACTCATGAGTTCTTTAACATACTAGACACTTCTTCACTTCACCGAATTTGAATAGTGCACAAACTGCTTTTGAAAGTAAAATGATTTAGCAACTCAGTACAATGCTCTCAAAGTGCAATTGATAATGCTATCTCTATGTAATGATATAGCAGGACGCAAAGCTTAATTATCCGAATCGTTTCACAAATAATAATCAGTACTGAGATAATTGACGAAACGGTCTGTGTTGTGGCTGAGCGATTGACTTTCCGAGCACTTGCATACCAAATAAAATTTGCGGCTACTTGTTTCGACCTTTGTAAAAACTGTTCTAAAACATATTTTTTGCAGAAAAAAGTTAATTTTTTATTTTTACTGTAGGTACTTTTTGTGGGTTTGACTCCTACACGGAACAAATATTTGTTTTCTATTGCCTACGGATAGTTTTTCCTGGTCGAGGTATCTGTGCGTGTGAGATTGTATTAGTAAACAAACGCATCAACGATACAGAAGTAATCCTAGAGAGGGGCAATGTTTTTTAACAGAAAAAAAAGCAATCTCTTCTAACAAGTCTAGCATATGAAATGTGCAAAAAATATTTATAAGATGAAATTCTCAAATCATGTTCGGCATTAGCCTCGGGCGTGATGTTACGTTATATGACAGTGAATACATCTTTCTCTCATCAATTATTCATGAGGCCACAATAGCAATAATTACAGCACCGGTATTTATTGCTTTCACCTTTCGTGAGTTTACGTAAACTTTCTTTATCATCGTGACTTCACCCGCTACGTCATTCTTACGTAATAAAATTATCAACTGTTAAATGCTAAAAATATAATAAGTAAGTGAACTGTTATTTTTCCAAGTTCACTGTTGCTGTGGGAAGATTTAGATTGCAAGTTGAAATTAGTTTTTTTTAGTTATTTCACATTTACCGTACCTAGATTTAATTTCGTGGAGGACAGATTATATTTATAAACACTTTTTAAATAAAGTACGGGGCTCAGTTTTAAACAAAGAATCGGCGAAATTTTGTCAATATACCATTCTGTTTTTTTGTAGCAAAGCTCTATGGCTAAAAATACTTTTTTGTTGTTCTTGGACAATGCTGTCTAGATCCAGTTAACTTTCATCATTACAATTCATTACAATCAATAAAACGTCTGAAAAATAATCGTTTCGGCGTTTGTCATACTAAAGTAAAACAAAAGACAGCACAGATTATAGCCGCTATTCATAATCCGCGCGGCGGCGACTGTAACTCGTTGAACCGGATCTCATTTTTGGAAGTTTTTTTATTATTATTTGCAAGTGAAAGTTACATTTCTCGGAACCAGTCGCAACTCTCTCACGGCGTGTTATGTTGAACTGTTATTTAACTTTCAGTGACGATCGTTATCAAACACTAATTTGTTTACGAATATCTCGTTGTATAATTTGATATGATTATATCGATTCAAGTAGATTGTGTGAAAAAGTTTTTATGCTGTTTTTGTTGCAATGATTTTGAATATGGAACATTTTTTCTATCTGTATTTGAAATTGTACAGCATAGAAGTAGTAAGTTGTACTTACAGTCTGTTTCTTTAAAATGAATTGAATGGTTTAACGCTGTTGGCTGGACATTTCTTAGGAGATATCTATTGTCAATATAGCATGAGTATTTAAGGTAACTAAGTTAGTTTAAGTTCGAAAGTGCCTGTAGCTTCATGAAGTTTTCTTTGCAAAGTGAGGAGAGAAAACTTCACAAAGCCTTAACAAGACCCTGAGTCTACATGATTTTATCTTTTCGAATTTCTATGTGAATGTTCAGAAAACCATACTACTTATATTAATTTGTTAAGTAATTGAAGTCTACGCATACTATACATCAAACTAAGTAACATTGATCAAAAATAATTCCTGGGAAACTACTTTTATTTTTTAGGTGTTAAAAACAGTTGTTAACAAGCGCGAAAAGTAATGTGAAAAAAAAAGTTTAGAAGAATGTTTAAGAATAAAATTTAAACGAAGTTTCTAAAAATCTTTGAAAAAAATTCTAACTTTGACCTTCAATAAATCCATAGCAAGTCGGTTCCAAAACCACCAATACAAAAAAAATGGCACAATAAAAAAAAACGCAATGATGGGAAGAATACGTGGGTCTTGGCTGGTTAAGGGTCGACACCCGTTATACCCAGTAAAAAATTACGAAAAACTAAACCGCGCACCTACATTAGTGGAAACGCGAGGGGCACGTTTAAATGAAAATGAAATTACTAGTAACAAAGGACTTCACAGCGACAGAAAGTGATAGCGGTTCGTGATCCGCGTGACAACTATGGAAGACATCTCGACACGAATAACAAATACTGCTTGCGACCTTACGTCTCGCACTTTATCTATTTATTTAGTATAACAAGCCGTAACGTCTGCTACCGGCCAGTCTGCTGTAGCCCAGCCCTTTGTGTTCCAATGACGCGGGAAATGAGTTTGGATGAGTCTATGGTGTTCTTTTTTTAAAGCTTTGACGACGAGAAAAACATGACAGATAAAAAAATACCATGTTGACTACAAAAGCTAGTTTTATAATTTCCAACAAGAGCTTGATGTTAGTTCTAATGAAAAAATTGTTTTGAAAAATATTGTAGTATTTTTTTGGATTTTGCGTTGATATGTTTTTCGGTACTTAATTCGATTTAAGTCAAAGCAAATCTTGTTTCATTTAGCATTTTGATAGTCAATCAGAAGGATAAAATATGTGTTTAATTTGCATTCATTACTTACCATCACTACTACATCGGGAGTCAACTTTCCGCCTCTTGAGTTTGAGGTCTTGGAACAGACTCATGTTGTCGAGGTCACACGGGCCGCGGCTGAGTGTCATTATTCCTGTGAACAAAACAAAAATAAACATTAGGAACTACGATACGATAACCTCTTTTATTTTATAACAGACGATACGCATAAAGTTCAATGTACATATTAGGCATCTTTAAAAAAAAAACCGTATTCTAATTTTAAAAACGAGATCTCTGCCAACTTTTGTTATACAGACAAAAATTAACGGTAATGGGTTTAATGGATTAGCGAGAAAACTCCTTGCGTGTATTTATTTTTATAATATTAAAATTTCGTGTTTTGTTAATTTTAAAATAAATAATAACGTGTATGATTTTATTTAACTAATTATTCGAATATATAAAAAAAAAATGATGTTGTAATTTTATATCACCTAAAAAGATTCAAAATGATATCTTTTTTAATTACGTAATTGGCTTAAGCACAGGTCACTCACGACTAGGGCATGCAATTCCGGAATTCCGGAATTCCGTAATTCCGGAATTCCGGATCAATTTGACTAATTTTTCAATTCCGGAATTGACTGAAATAATTCCGGAATTCCGATATTCATGTCTTCTTTTTTAATATTTTGATTTTATTATATTTTTCTGAACGCACGCAATGTAACGTCTGTGGATTATTCCACAAACTACTATAATGCTTTCACGGTAACTTGATTAATTTGGCAGATGTCAGTTCATGACATGAAAATAAATTGTAATGGCGCTTGTGTGTATGACAATTTAATTCAAAAAAGTATTAAATCAATTTAGGGCTAATTTTTCAATCGTCTGATATCTTTTATCTGGGGAATAAGTTTGACGTTTTAACAGCTTTTGTATAGAAAATATGTCAAACCGTCATATTTATTCCTTGAATAAAATTTATCTAACGATTGAAAAATCGGCCCTTAAAATATTAGTAAAGCATACCCAAAAGGTTGTTTTAAAATCAGAAATATAGAAACAATATAGATATATGTGTTTAACGCCATAATTATATATTACATAAATGATTTTGAAAAAACCCCGACGCGTTGCCAGAGACGTGTGTGTCGTGCGTATCGATAAAATAATTTCGATAAATTTATATTAACAAAATGAATATTTTGACTATCGTAATAATTATAGACGATAGGCTCAGTTGATTGATTAATTAAAATAAGGCTCATTATAGCCCAGTTGCCTTGCAAAAGGTCGGCCAGTCCTAAATTTTGGATATATGTGTTATGGGAAATGTGTTCTTATAAAAATTACAAATTTTGTACCTTGAGTGACCTCTGCGCGCTCTGCCATCTTGGGTTAAGGAACCCAAAAATGAGTTTTTATTAAATAACTCCTTATGGGTTTTATGCCAAAAATTATTCACATCAATTTTGTAGAAAATTAAATTCTTATTTTTCATTCTCGACTCAAAATCAGAGGTATTTTATAGGTTTGAAGCCCATGTCTGTCTTTCTGTTTGGCTGTCTATTTCGCACTGTCTGTGTGTCTGTTTGTGGGCTTTTCATAAAAACCTAACTTATCACATCCAAAATTCAGGACCGACGAACCTTTCGCAAGGTAAACCTCTTTTTCGCGACCCGGCTACTGGGCTATTATTGGTGATAAATAAACATTTATTTTCACTCATCCCATACCTGCTGGATTCATTATCACATCAGTACGTAATCGTCTATTGTTGAAGATATGCATGCTAATTGACTTAATCCTAATTACTTAAATCACAAGTATTTGAAATCTACATAAAATCACATTACAATAATTTGTCAAATTCTCGCTGAAATTTTACAAATCTTATCGATAGTTGAATCGACTACAGTCACATGTCTAGCAGCTCCTATTGACATGATGTGTCATTTTAATCAACTTATCGTGAAAACAATATAGTTGAATGTGGGTGGCCCATTAATGCCGCAAGCGCGTGTTTCGCCTCGCCGCTCCGCTTTAAAAAGAGTGGTTTACAATAATTTTATAAAGGAAGGAGATTGTTTCGAGACTATTTTTTGTTTTTATTACTGTTTAATAATTTTATTTTGTTTCATATACCTTGTCGGTTTTATTATAGTGAGAATGCGTAATTTTTGACTCAAAATCATTAAAAGACTGATTTATTATATAAGCTTTGTTTCATTTAAAACATTTTTTTTTGTATTTTGCTGGATCAAACAGACAATGAGACAATTATAAATAAAAAAATTAAAAAAATTACCAATTCCGGAACCAGTTCCGGAATTCCGGAATTAGCTCTCCAGTATCGGATCCAGTTCCGGAACTGATAACCCTCCGATATTGCATGCCCTACTCACGACAATCCGGCGACATATCCGGCTTAGATATGTAGTGCGGTCCGGATACTATCGGGTAGCGATTATGCATCGTTCGTAAATTTTATTTATTTGCGCAGATAAAATATATAAATTTTCAATGTCAACCCGGTTCATGGTTAGTACTGACTACGGGCGTATAGCGCTTGACCCTTGGTTTTATTTCGTTTTCAGCGCGATTCTCATTCATCTACGCACAGTACATTTTATAGCTTTGATAACGCAGGTAATGGAATTTGTCTTGGATATCGTGTGCATACGTACGTCGTGAGGTCATACACGAAAGTGTAATGCATTTCAACAAGAAAATATTAAAGACGCTCACTTACACGTCATTGATCACGTAATATTGTGTTTTTTTATTATTGATGGAATAGCGTCACGTTTAGTGATGCACCTGTACCTACTATTTTAGCAACTATTAAACACTATTATATTGTAATACAAATATTCTATTATTGTTCATAAATATGATAGTGGTTTGTACCTTTATTTGAATATATTTGTAGATTTATAGTAAATATATAATTAGGTATGCAGACTGCTTTTAACTGATCAAAAAGTATAAGCAAACATATTATTCGCTATCCATATCTACAAAGTGACGATTGTTTATTGCTTAAAGCTATTTGTAAATAATGACATACATATCAGATTTAAACATACCCTAATTCATAGTGACGAAATTGTCGTCACGAAAATCATGACCGATTAATGTATATTGTAGACAGTCGATGCCAATTGATATAGGAATTCGCGAAACTATTACGTACTATTTTACATACACTAGGTACTATTGTACAAGCACGTGACAGGTCAATGGACAATACACATCGTACGTGTTACATGGCTAGTGAAATTCAACATTAATTTTATCAAAATAGGTTCTTTAACCTCCGATTTAAAATACATGAGTTCATGTATCGTGTTTGTATCTCGACGTTGTTGATAAATTTTGTTCATGAATACAATGGTGTGGGTTGTAATGATCTGTTTACGTCATCGTTATATGGACCGAAACTGTATGTGGTTTTATTCCAAATTATTCCGAATAATTCGGTTAATTTACTTAGCATTATTGAATAAAATAAGGTGACAAAAATCATTAACGTCATTTAAACGGAATTCGAACTGACGTTTTTAAATTGAATATTATTTGTGTCAACGAAATCATGCATATTGAACTTTAATACGTTTTTACATTATGTATAATTGCGTGACTACAATGTACATTAAACGGTGGTGCGTATTTGTAAAGTAGTGCTGTAACATTGACGTAGAATACGAGAAAAAAACTCGTAAAAATATTTATAGCGTCCAACGCGTGATAAGAAATTGAGTCATTCAACGTCACTTCACAGTTTAATGATAGAGATTGGAACAATGCGTCGTGACATAGCAACTATAAACTCCAGTTTAAAAAAATGTCTAATCTGATGCATAACTATTTAAATGCATAGGTAGCTCTGAGATGACGTAAGTGTTTGTGTAATACAGCGATCGAATTTTAAAAACAAGTCAGTTTTTTGCGTATTTTGAAAGTTCGCACCTGCCTGAGTATGTGAAAAACGCAATATCTTAGCATGATAAAAAAAATAACTTTCTCTATGAAAGCACTATAAGCATTATGTCTAATAGATAATTAAGGGTACATGTACTCGTAGTGTTTATATGTCTAGCGAATCGAATCTAGCGGATTAATTTAGAATTACATTCTGAGGGCAATGTTCTTTGAAACTTTTTGTCAACAATAAACGAACTAGCTTCTTTAAAATAAACTCGAATGAGTCAAAGACCTTGATAGTGACGTGTAAATGTAGTCAATAAAATTGTCCGCGAGTCGATTCGGCGCAGGCGTCGCGTCGCTTGCGAGCTTTTTTGCGAGGCCGTGAGCTTTGACTTCCGCGGACATATAGGAAATATATACTTATGTCTTTATTACCTGTATACAAATATGATATATGATGATACATGGAATTTAAATAACCTTATTCGAGTCGTTGAAAACCAATCGCAGTATTCGAAATACATGTTTGTAAACTCGATTATTTTGGACTCAGATTTTACCTAAATCAAGTTTGGTCATTCTACGTTTAGTTGACATGGTCAAGGAAGCGGAAGTATTTTTGAATGCAATTTTAGTTGCAGTGGTTAGTAACCTTTGTTGAAGATATGTATTTGAATACTGATTGAGACCAAGAGTAAGCGGAGTATTAGGAAAATAAGTCATAAAAAACGTACACATAATATCACGCCGTATTCCCCGAAGAACTGGGCAGAGGTGTATAGTACATCACATTTCGCCGTTAGTCCACACGGAAAAACCCAATACTATACAACACTTTACCCGACCTAGGGATCAAACCTAGGACCTAACGCTCAGCAGTCGCTGCTTGCGACCACTAGACCAACGAGGCAGTCATACCGATATTTTCTTTAATGATTTATAATTATTAAAGTACAATGAAAGTTTGAACAATACGCCGTACATGATGTGATCAACAAACCGTTGTTCAACAATTTAAAATTATGACGCGACTCTTATCACAAACAGGAGTTTCCCCAAGTTTATTTTGTATCTAGATAACACTTTTATAAATCTCAAAAGTAAACAACATTAAAACAAGACCCTAACATTTAATTAAACGCATAAATTACAAACCTAAACCAATAAATCAAATTATTTGAATACTGATTTGTTTGATAACATTCGGCTCTTAATATTCATGTATTCGTATAGTTAAAGGGATAATAGAATTGGTTGATCTTGAACGTTCCCGCCTAAAGCAAGATCACACGGAAGCGTGCGCGTGCGTCCCCGGCCAGGGTCGGTCACTTGACCGCTCCTCCGTTCGGCTTTGTTTAATTGCATCCATTATTGTTGCTCATTAAATAGTACGTTCGGTCTGCTATGTCCTCGGGACGCGGTATTGTATTGTAGGAATTTGAGAAGTATGCGTGTATTTTATTCAATTGTTTCTATTTGTTTTAGGAAGGATTAAAAAAAAAAAACCGTTTATTTATTATGCCTTCTGCGAAAGAATAAGACTACTGCATAAGCCCAATTGTACTAACAGAAACTTTTATCAATTGCAACTGAATCGTTCATTCAGTTTTCGTTTACGTAAACTGTCAAAATGTTTGGTTTTGTTTTTGTTGTCAAACAATTTCGGACGACGTCTGTGGTCTAGTGACGACGTCTGTGGTCTAGTGGTTCGAGTGTCGGACTGCTGATCATGAGGTCGTGGGTTCGATTCCCACACAACACAAAATATTTATGTGATGAACATAAGTGTTTGTGTTGGTCTGGGTGTTTCTTATGTATTATAAGTTTATAAGTATGTATTAACAAAAAAAAAAGTATATAAGTATTATATCCATTGTTTAGTACCCATAGTACAAGCTCTGCTTAGTTTGGGACTAGATGGTGCTGTGTAATAATGTCCCAAAAATATTTATTATTATTATTAATTTGATAGTCTTTGTAAACGAAAACTGTCTGAATAAACGATTCAGTTGCAATTGATAATAGTTTCTGTTAGAAGAATTGGCCCTCTGGTTACTCGCCTTACATCCAAAAACCATGAACTCTACTCATCATTCTGTACAAATTTTACTACGGGACAGATTATTAATTCATGAGGAAAAAATAAACTGTTCCATTCATTTTGTTCTTCTTCTTCTCTCGTGTCAGCACGAGCTATACGAAAATAGCTCAAGCTGTGGTGAAAAGATTAGCCAGTCAACAAGGTTGGTAGCGGGGCTGACTGCCCAGGGTGCGCCGGACGTACTGCAGTATCGTCACTCGTGGAGGCTGTTTTCATGCACCCCCCATTGCATTACATTTTGTTATGCAACGTTATTGTTTTGTGTGGATTAGCAGTTTTTTTTTCACGATTTTAATGTTTGTCCCATAGTAAATGTTGTACAGAGTTATCATCACAGTTTATGGTTTTCAGATGTAAAGCGACTAACCAGTCATGCTGTATATTAGGTGACGTTTAATAATGTTTTACAAATTAAGATATATATAATTCAGCGTAGTTGAGCAGAAAGCGATCATCGACGAACGTTTTGAGATTCGGTCGTTTTAAGGTATTTTGGCTGTTACTTTTAATACAATAATGTATACTGTACTTTCATATAAGTGCTCATTCACACGAAGACGATTGGTTTTTTTTTGACAAATCGTTTTTTTTTGACGGCGGCTATTCTTTTTAAATACCCGTGTTCACACGCATCACAAATCGTGAAAAATGCCGAACACGTCTTAAATCACGTATCGTCTTTTAAAAAACACGTTCGTCAAAAAAACACGAATCGTGATTTTTTTTGTGACGGATCCGTCATGTTCGATAGTTCATCCCAGATCCTAAGAATCACGAAACGAATGTGAACATCAATTCGGATATTTTGCCGAATCGTGATAAAACACAATTCCGTATGCAATGTGAACGTTCATCCGTCATGACGTATTGTGTTTTATGACGAATCGTCAATGACGGAACCCGTGTGAGTGAGCCCTAAATGTGACTTTTCAATCAGTTTGTTATTGTGTACAAAATAAAAGCAATGCCGGCAACTATAAAACGGCCATATTTCAAAACGCGTTTTACGTCGATGGTCGTTTTCTGCTACGCTCAATTTGTGAGCGTGGTCACACGCTACGCATTTCAAAACTAAGCACGCATAATGACTTGAGGTCAACATGGAAAATCATATTTAAGGACAGTATTTCCTACAATCCAAGGCTAATTTAAATTAAGGGCTTGATAATACACGTGTTGTTGGCCGAAAGCAATGTACTTAGTCGGCCGGAAGTGATATGACCTCTACCACGGTCACCCGCTTATCGCCTCAAGTTCCTCCACAGATGAGGTTCCGTCTTCTTTGGCGATTACACCCACATACACAAACTTGACGAGTTCATTGAAAGGCAATGAAACTAATAGAGCAAATAGTTTTATTGCTCTTATACATTCTATGTTCTTATTTATGATAGCCGGTCGTTCTGCGTAGTCTTTTCCCAATTAAGTTGGGTCAGGTTCCAGTCTAAACAGATGCGGCTAGTTACCAGTACTTTACATGGAGCGACTGCCATCAGACCTCCGCAACCGAGTTACTGAGCAATGTCTATTTCAGTCATTCTCAAAGTGGGCGATAACGCCCCCTTGTGGGCGCTAGAGGCCTACAGGTAAAGGAAATGATTGCGATTGTGATTTGTAAGATGTGCTAAAGAAAAAAAAATTAGCAGGCGCTAGACAATAATTGATTCAAAGTGGGCGGTAGACGAAATAAGTTTGAGAACCTTTGGTCTATATTCAAAAGGGTCATTTACACGGAGATAGTTTCTCGAAGCGAGTCTCATGCTATCTCTGTTTTCATCGTAGAGAAAGACGAAGACAGAATGAGTCTCGCTTCGAGAAACTATCTCCGTGTAATGGCTCATATACACGAGGATATTTTCTCGAAGCGAGACTCGTTCTTACTTTGTCTTTCACGGCGGTGAAAACAGAGACAACATGAAACTCGCTTCGAGAAACTATCCTCGTGTAAATCAGCCTTAAATTAGCCTTAAGAGCGTGTACACCGTACGGCATTTCATACAAATTTTCAAGTCTTTGTTTTTCTTAATGACTGAACCGATTTTAATGAAACTTCACACACATAAGCACGATGCTTAGGTCTAAAAAGTTAGTGGAAAATATTTTCGAATAGTCTTACTTAAAAAAAGATAATTGGAAATTTCTGTTTGTATGGAAAATTTAAAATCGATCTAATTTAACTGTAAAACTATTTTTCGAAAATGTTTTCTACTAACTTTTTAGTCCTATGTATTCTGCTGATGGGTATGAAGTTTCATTAAAATCGGCTCAGTCATATCGAAAAATAAGGACTTGAAAATTTGTATGAAATGCCGAACGGCGTACACGCTCTTAAGTTTGGACGGGTTGTCAGACTTTCGGGCTTCTGACTACCCGTAACGACTGTCATAGGTATTCGTATGACACCTGGGAGAGACGGTTTAACGTGCCCTCCGAGGCACGGAGGGGTCTCGATGTGTAACGAACGGTCACCCATCCATGAAATGACCGCGGCAAGCGCAACTTAACCTTGCAAATCATATTATCTAATTCAGGGTAACAATTCGTTTAGAATTAAAAATTCCATTTTACGTACACTCAACATTTTACGGCACGGATTTTATCTTCTATCTATCCATATAAATAAAAAGAAAAGTCCTTTTTGGCGCAGCGGTGAGGCACACTTCCCTGCTAATTTCTTTTCTTGTGTTTTTTCTTATGCTTTGTTTTGTACTGTGTGCCTTTTGGTCTGCGTTAAATAAATGTATTTTTCTTTCTTTCTGACTGATTGACTGACTCATCAACGCCCAGCCCAAACCCTTGGACCTAGAAAGCTGAAATTTTGCACAGGGGTTTCCTTTATAATGTAGACAAGGAATAAGGAAGGATTTTTCGAAATTCAACCCCTAAGGGAGTTAAATAGGGGATGAAAGTTTGTATGGAAAATCGGCACTTAACGGGTTCAAAATTTCACGCAAGCGAAGCTGCGGGCAAAAGCTAGTTGCAATATATAGGTCACGTACAACAGGTTCATTGGAACCATGTTTCTGCGCCCGCAAATAATAAATATTATGGTTGGCTGAACCAAATAATTTATGTTTTGTGTCTACTCACACATTTTGTTCATGAACTATTTTCTAGGATTTTAAAATAGCTGTAAAAGTACATCCCGCGTCATTGAGAAAAGTAGAAGGAACTCTGAGCATTTAAAAATATATTGTAGGGAAGGAATGTACAAGTTTTCGTTAGCGAAATAGATACCGCAACGGCTCTGGATCGACATAAATAGAAAAGGCAGACAAGGAAAGCCGACTCCAGATAATGGGACAAGGCGAAGGAAGAAGAAGAATGTACAAGTTTTCAAGAATTTTAATCATAAACGGTTAAACGTAATGAAGTACTTGTGAACGTCGATTTAATCATAAAAATTCCTCATGAAAGCTCAATGAGCGCTTTGGCAACAGGCCACGTGATTCGATCAAAGTGTTTACTAAACCATAAAAGTATCGTTTCTGATACAGAACTTCAGTGCATTGTACTCTTTAATGTTGACCTGTTTACTCTGTAGAAGAAAGACTATTCTGCAAAACAACTAACATCAAAGCGGCAAGAAGCTTACCAGAAAACTATCAAGATTTTTATTCATGTATAATAGCGATATAGGTACTTAAGAATGGGTATACTATTTTGAACAGTACTACACTAATATATAGATAAATATATTATAATGAGCGGGCCACTTTTATTTAAATACTAGCTTTTGCCCGCGGATTCGCTCGCGTTAATTAAGCTCAAAAACACTCTTAATACACTACTAAAGTTTCTATAATAATACAATTCAATCGTGATTCGAAAGACACGTGGCGCCATCTATGAAAGTTATTGTTGTTTTCCTCGGGAACAGTACTTTTTTCGGGATGAAAGGTACCCAATGTCCGTTTCTGTACACCTGACAACGTATATGCAAAATTTCAGAATGATCGGTTCAATGGTTTAGGCGTGAAAAGGTATCAAACAGACAAACTTACTTTCGCATTTATAATATTAGTTAGGAAGTTAGGATTATAATGAGCGGGCCACTTTTATTTAAGAACTGATTGAAAAAAACAACCTACTGTCAGACGGATAAAATCTTTTCACTCAACCTAATTTCGTTCGAAGAAGCATCCGGACTTGTCTTAATAACCGTGTTCCACTAACTTTCGATGACGTCACGAGTTCCGAAGATTGTTTAGCCAAACGGACGTAGAATGTATCAAGCCAGTCTCGTGTGAATGTTGTAAGTTGTCAAGGTTGCTTGTACTAACTGGTAGTTCTTCTTGCATCATGCTAGGCTAAGTGAATTGGTGTATTCAGAAAATGTAAGACACAATTCTAATGATCCAGTTTTGTAGATTTAATAGCTGTTGTGATAATAAAATAAACTGGTTAATGTTTAAAAAATGTTTACTAAAACCAGTCGCCAAAATAATGCGAGGAAATACACCGAAATAATTGCATAAATTTAGGTCTTTGGGTAAAAATGTAAAAACGGTGACCTACTCGTAATACCAATGATTGGCATGTTTATACATTATAAAATATTTCTACAAGTCCGAAATTAATGAACTGCCAAATAGACGAGGAAAAACTATGTTAGGTCAAAGTTGTTTTTACAATACAAAACATGATGTCATATCCATTCCTGCGCAAATCAAAAAAGCGTGAAGAACTTATACTTCCGAAATATATCCGAGATTATCCGACCGATTGTATATGTCCGTCAAGTCTAATAATAGAATAGGTAAGAGTGTACATCTTGTGGTGTCCGTGTTATGTACAGGAAGTGGTCGAGCGGTTCCGGTCGCAATGTCAGTGTCGCCGGCGAGGTCGGCTGCCCGATTCGGCGCCAACGACCGCCTGAACGGACCGCGGTTTGTGTACCGCAGAGAACGGACTGCGTGTACGCATGATGCGTGGACACTTCAGGGCTGTGTTAAGACCGGTAGCTTGTAGGAGCTTTTGTCGGAACTTATTTTGGAAGGATTTTGGTAGGTAGAAACAAGCTTCACTTTGTTATTAACTACAGGTGTTTGTCGTTTATTGCGTATGCATGTATTATACATATAAACCTTTCTCTTGGATGATTCTGTCTATTGATGAAAACCGCATCAAAATCCGTTGCGTAGTTTAAAAAGGCGGGAAGCGACTTTGTTTTATACCATGTAGAGAAGAATTGTGCATGCTTTTAAATACACAAGGTGGTGTTTTAGGTGTAGAGTATAGTATAAAAATGTACAAGGTGATCTGATTAATGTGTACGTGAACAGGGCAACGACCTTATAGGTTTTTACGTGTCAACGATGCCAAGCATCTAAAAATATACATATGTATTTCCGTAAGTATTTTTGTTTCATTTCATCATAGCAAGCCTTTATTGAGAAGCGACATGGACGTAATCACAGGGGTGATTTCACCAACCTATCAATAAGTAGCCCGTAACTATTGTCCAGATAAGCTAAATGTGAGATACAAATTATTATTTTTTTGTAAAAAAAAACTTTGCCCCACACTAAGGTTCTCTTGTATCGTGGGTGCGTTTAAAGACACAAATCTCACATACACAAACGCCCAGACCCGAAACAACCATCTGTAGGCCCTACAAATTTTTGTTCCGTGTGGGAATCGAACCCACGACCCGTAGCGCAGAAGCCAATCGCTTAGCCACTGCACCAAACGTGTCGTCATATGTCAATATGACATTATGTGTTCAATAATCCTGTCATTATCACTGTTGATAGAGTGGTGAAATGCAAATGCTAGCTATTGAAAAGTTTAGAGATCGAATTAGCTTAATGAACAGTTAATGATAGGATGGAGAAACACCTCCTTTAGTTCTTTGCATTGTAGTAAAAAGCATTTTACTTTGACATTAAACAAACTTTAAGCGCTAAATGTATAGACGCCAGCACATTAAACTACCCGAAACTGTCAAATTTTCCCATTCAACCTTGAACCTAATGCTTTTGCGATAAAGATGAAAATCTATTAAAGAAATTTGACAGATTGTAGTAGCTTTATGTGGTGGCGTCTGTACTTGCATGTTTTTACTGCGCGTGTTATTGCACTCAATTGCTCGCTTAGTTCGTAAAACTTGTAGAAGTTGACTTGCTGCGGGTGTATCCACAGTTTTAAAGTCGGTTGCAGCAGTCAACTTCCGCAGTAAAACTTGCTATACTATGTTTTACGAAAGATGAGTCCTGACATAACGGTCATTCCGTAAGGAGATTGCTATTGAAAAACCGTAAAAAAGCTATGTAATCCATGTTTTATTTTTTTATATTTGACAAGCTTTAGGCGTCGCTCGCGTTAAAAAAAACTCTTAACACAATACTAAAGTTTCAATTATTCGAAAGACACGTGGCGCCATCTATTATCGTTATTGTTCTTTTCCTCGGGAACAGTACTTTTTTCGGGAAGAAAGGTACCCTATGTCCGTTTCTGTACACCTGACAATGTCTATACAAAATTTCAGGATGATCGGTTCAATGGTTTAGGCGTGAAAAGGTAATAAACAAACAAACTTACTTTCACATTTATAATATTAGTTAGGATGACTTAATCTTAAGGCACGTCTATACGTTAAATATAACTGAAACAACTGCAAAATATTTGAAAGTATGGATACGTATAGAAATTGGGTATCAGTAGAACTGACGATTCCAATAAAGACTTCAACGCAGTCATGTTTACAAAGTGACTCGTCTACATACCAAACTGATTTGTATCTATGCAGATACAACGTGATACATTGAGATGACGTCATTAATGAGAGTAACGTACTTATTAATATTACTCACTATAAATATATTTATGTCTTTAGATATCGATTGTACGAGTATTATGTTAATAATGTACAGACGCCAGCACATAAAGCTGTTACAGTCTGTCAAATTTCTTTAATAGATTTTCATCTTTATCGCAAAAGCATTAGGTTCAAGGTTGATTGCGAAAATTTGACAGTTTCGGGAAGCTCGATGTGCTGACGTCTGTACATTTACATACAAAATATGAATTTGCATTGATAACATCGTATTACTTTATTTCCTTTTATTGGAATTAAAGTCTAGTTATACAATTCTAAAGAACAAATCGTAAATAAGAAAGTCGTGGCGGCCCAGAGGTTACAGACCCGCTTGTTAAGCAACGGGTTGCGGGTTCAAACCCAGGCATGTGCTAGTGTGACTTTTTCAATTTCATATGTACTTTCTTAGTTAATCTAAGACGCCACTGACACGGTGAAGAAAAACATCGTGAGGAAACCTGGACTTAATGGTCTGAAATCACTAACCCGCAGTGAGCAAGCGTGGCGATCAATATTCGTTCCTTCTCTGTATGAGAAGAGACCTTTGCCCAGCAGTGGGACAGTACCAGTCTAATATTTATTTATTTATTTTATTATAAATAACAAATAAAATATTTATTTCTATTTAATCATAACAAAACACAATTGTACTTGTAGTATTCGAGCCCCAGTGTTGGGCCTCTCATGGCCTCTAGCGCAGGCGCCTTGACATTCAGGTTGCACTGCGCGTGCGTTCACAACTAAAATGTTCCATTTTTGAACACTGATACTTCCGATCGGTGACTTCCTATTTTAGTAACAATAATCCTGTTTTGATAATAATAGTTCAGCTATATTTTGGTATTAAATATTGTCTTTAACGAACCTTACAATGCATTAATAATATTAAAATCAGTATTTTTGACTGAACAGATTTAATTTCGATTAAATAATTTATATTTTTAGCTCTGACTAGATTCCGTATTAAGCGTACTTCCGGATATAAAAATAATAAACATACAATCGGAAATCGGAGACGCCATTGTTAAGGTCACATATTAAACGAAGGATTTGTGGAATTTGATAGGACTAAGCTAAATTATTATAAAATTAGTAATGTTTTACAAATAATTAAGAATAAATAACAATATCCTATTAAAATGTAAAAAAAAAAACATTTGGCAAATTAATATATCTTTTGCACTTACATTAATTAAATATTTAATCAATGTAAGTAGGAGCTTTATGATTTACTTTTAAGTCGCTTATCTGCTTTCACGGAAGCTAGATACGTTGTATCGGATATTGGATTTTAAAGGAACCGATTTTTTTAAGAAAATATTTACTGAAGTTTCATGTCTGTTCAAAATGTATGGCACTGAATATAGGCTTACAAATTGCGCGTAACATTACTTTTTCTAAACAGTCCCGTTGACATTGAAGTGGTGTTTTGAATAGGGGCTAATGGGGATGGAAACGCAAAACAAAAAGTAGATGGCAGCACCTCTGTTAGTACCAATTACAACCAATCAGAATGAGTTAAATTGTCAGTAGCAATAATGTCAAAAAAAAATTTTTTTCATAACTTTTCCCCGCTCTAGGATTTCTCCTGTGTCGTGGGTGCGGTTATAAACACAAATCTCACATATACAAACGCCCAGACCCGAAACAACTATCTGTAGGCCATACAAATTTTTGTTCCGTGTGGGAAATGAACCAACGACCCGTAGCGCAAAAGCCGATCGCTCAGCCACTGCACCAAACGTGTCGTCATTTTAACCAATGACATTGCTTTGGTACGAGCGGTGGTGGCGCTGTTAGTTCCCCAGTTTCCTACCCCATTTGAAGCTAAATATCCACCAAGAGGTGCCACTTTGGATCGAGGTAAAAAAATTACAAAACTGTCAAATTCCTTGCGATTTGTCGTCGTATTAATAACAATTTAATCGTTCTGCCTAGCCTTTTCCCAACTGTATTAGGGTCAGCTTCCAGTCTAACCAAATGCGGCTGAATACCAGTATTTTACACGGAGCGATTGCCAGCAGACCTCCGCAACATAGTTATTGGGCAATTCCAATACCCTAAGGTTGGACCGGTTGTCAGACTTCCGGGCTCCTGACTACCCGACTGTCATAGGTATTCGTATGACACCTGGGGGAGACGGTTTAACGTGCTCTCCGAGGCACGGAGGGGTCTCGATGTGTAACGAATGGTCACCCATCCACGGACTGACCGCGGCAAGCGTACCTTAACCTTGCAAATCATATGATCCGCGTGTTTAAATAATAATAACAATTTAATAAATAAATTAATTCTCTCTTTGAGAGAAACAATTTTACAGTCTAAATATCTGTTTTATTATCGGTTCTCTCATTTTTTACATCGTAAAGTGGCGCCGCCTGGCGGATTTTCAGTCTCAAATTAACCCCCCATTAAAACGTAACGATAAAATCAAAACAAAGGGAAGATGCAAGGGACGTAATATACGGGGATACGTAACGCTTGCGTTCTGAAACACATTTGTGTTATATTAATTAACTTCATTACAATCGAACCCTATATTATGATGCGCTGTCGCATCTTACGGGTACCGCTAAAGTCTAACTGCCACGAGGCCTGTGGTTTAACGGTCCGCGTTCCTAAGCTCTCATGTCTTACTCAATCCTAAGACAGAGTCCTGCGAAGTCCATCTGCCATTCAGCGAGACAAGTTCCCAGCAATGCTGGATGACTAGTTAACATAACCCCGTGCATTCATATGCCTAAATGCTTATAGCATGTTCACTTCCAAACACATGTTTCTCTTGTAAATTAATATGTTAACATAACTTAATCTGGAACGTAACGGGTTTTTATATGTATCCAAATTAGTGAACAATAGCGTTTTTTGACAGGCGAACTAACGCACCTATTATTATCGAAACTCGACAACGTCCTCCCACTACAATGCTTTGAAAGGAAGCAGTGACATTCTGTACCTTTTCGCTTTCACCGCATTGGAAAGTGAGCGTAAAAAACGTATTTCGGCAACGGCAAAATGGCGGGAGATCAACAACCTCACCGACTCATAGAACATAGACAAAGGGCGGCCATATTGTAACGAAAGTAAAAGTAGCCGGTCATAGTCTATGAAGTCACGATTGTGATCCACGAGATGATTTGGGAATGTCATGGTTACCGCTCAATGGTAAAACGGTACCTCTTTTGTTTTGCAACACTATGCTGATTTATTTTTTCAAACTATTTTAGAATCCGGTGTTTGCTCAATAAGACATTGAGACAGTAACACGAATGGTTTGGTATTTGTGCATGCAGTTATATATGTTATTGCTTACGATACAGAGTTGATATTGGTTTGCATACTGACTAAACAGGAAGTGTTTTTGAAAAATATTTTTATAAAATGTTTGACAATGAGCGTCGATTCCTGTCTATTTATAAACAAACAAGTGCAACTTCCTAAACTTTAAATCATTTTATTTATTTAATTATATTTTTTATAATGGTACTAAAGTTCCATTGTTCATATGGAAATAAAAAAATTGAACACCGCCGTTTTGTTACAATTTAAACTTGTTGTAAACAGACAATGCATTGTTTCATATTCATAGAGTACTGCATTACTTTTAGGAGCTCCTTAATTATATTTTCATACAAAACAAGAAAAAAAAAAACATTATTCAAAAACATAGTTAAACTACTAAATAGTTAAATTACGAAAAAAACGTATTTCGTAGTACTTCAATGTATCAGGTTATTGTGTTCATTAAGAAAACGCTTCGTAGCACAATTCGTAGCAGAGTCTACGACGATTTCTTATTCATTACTTTTGGGTCTAATTTCCTTTATTTTAGTTACTACTTTATAAAATTGCAATGTTCAAATGAATAAGTTTCCTATTGTTTTTTTTATAAATTTAAATATCGATATTTTCTTAAAATCACCAATAAAAAAATTACAAATAATCGCCTAAAAAAATTATGAATAGTAAAAAATAAGTTCATAAAATAAATGTTATGACGAGATTTTAGTAATTTTTAGGAATTAATTCATGAAAATCCTCCATGGTATTGGTAGTTCGTAGCGCGTAGCATACGGCTACGGGCTAGTCGTTTAGTTTACAAATAATATACGCACATGCCAAAGTAGGTTAGTTTGATTAGTTTGGTAATACAATATTAGTACAGTGTGATAATATAAAATATTCAAAGTCACGACATGATAATGTTAGTATTTTAGTATGACATTATTTTTTAGAAATATTTTATTAATGATTTTTTTATTATGATGTTTGCTTGCTGGTGCTGGTAATCTTTTCGTTTTTTTTTGCGGTATGTGGTCAGGGTGATATTTTGTTGAATAATCACAATATTTACCCATCGTGGAGGTCATCGTCTGCAGTTGGTGCGCGTGAGTGGAGGCGTCCAGCGCCTCGTCGGGCCCCAGCTTGTCGCCCGCCGACAGCTTGCTTAGCGCTTCAACACGCACATCACACGAAGAACCACCTTGTTCCAGATTCACCGATCACCTTTTTAATTTACGTCTCCGAAAATTTTTCGACACACCAACTCTCAGCATAGTTTTTCAACGCAAGCACTAGACACGTTCAGCATGCAGAGTTCGGAGCACTTCCTGCGGAGCGAACACATAAATAAGGGTTGCGCGGGCGCGGATCACAGTCGCGTCGCGGTTGCTTGCGCACTCTCCAAACCTCTCGATTCGGCAAAATCACGATAACGACTGCGCGCGAATGTCGTCATGTCGAAATTCGAAACACTTTCACCTAAATATTCCGCCTCCGTTTCGGCGGACGCGGGCGTCGCTCTCGGCGCTCACACACACACCGCTGACTCCGTCAGTGCTCAATTACGTACGCTGTAAAAATTGCGTCAGTGTTTTTCGTAGCCGACCTTACACTCGACGAGTACACTGCCGAAATATAGTTATCTCTGTCTCGTACTCATTCACCGTTACGCGAGATGTTTTTTGTTTCATTTTTTTTATCTGGCCGTTTCGTCCGTGAACGCGCGTGTGAGTGTGCGGATTTCGATAGCGGGGTCGTTGAACTGCCGAAAAGGGATTCGGTATGGTTATAGGTGATGTTTCAGTACTGACTAGGATGGGCCGCAGTAATGTCGATGGGTGTGTGGCGCAGCGTGGAAGTATAGCGTGTGTGGTCTGATGGCAAGTACTAATGGTCGCCAGCGCATAAGTAGGTCAGCCGCACGCGCACGCGCGGTTCTTCATGACCGCGCAACGACCGCTCTACACACTGACAGTATTGTCTTCAGAAAATTACGAATACGATTGAGTGCTCGATTTATTTACCTAAGAACAATAAATATGTCAAGCAACACGCAATATTACAGCCGTTAAAGCGTTCGAAAATGGCAATTATTCAAGTTTTTGCAACGATTTTGACCTTGTAATAATAATTATCTTCATAATACAAACTGCAAAATTTCTACCGTTGAAAAGAGACTCACTGTACTTTGTATTTCAACAACATGTCTGAGGGTTACAGACATTGACAATTGAAAATGTATAATTTATTTAGTCATCAAAGAAAGCTGTAACTGTTGTCATGACTATTATAGCCTAATTAGCCTTAGTTTTTGTCTGAAAGGTTAGCCGGGCCGATAGCACACTTTTGTGTCGGGTTACATTAAAAGCGAGTTCATTCGCATCGGCCGCTAGTCACCAGTATCTAGATTACGCTTTTGATTCATTGTTCGAACAGTGTTGAGTGTTACTAATAAAACATTCATGAGTCATTTAATAAAAATACTAAAATTATGAAAATTGAATCTAACAAATTATTAGAGAATGGCGTAACTTTAACACACTTATACAAAAGTTTTATAAGTTAAGACATTCAGGCCAAAATTCCTTAAATCTGAATGTAAGGTTAGCAGCGTCTAAGGTGATATTATCAGTACACTACTGCCGCGTGTTGCAAAAACATGTTATTTAGACAATGCAATAGTGAGTTACTTAATAGTGATGATAGGTAGCCCGTTACCCTCAGGTGGTTCTTACGATGTGCAATAGACACACTTTTGTCCCTATTTTAATATTTTTATTTCCTACATTTTTATGCATTTCGATCAGGGCCGGACTTAGGAGAGCGGAACAGGGGCGTTAGTCCCGGGGCCTCCACGAGAGAGGTGTCTCCACAATATGAGACAACTCTCCCATTTTTTTTGTTCATGTTTTTGTAATTGTATTGCTATGTATTTTATAGTATTAAATCGAAGTAATATTATGTACGAAATGTACATGTACCCCTAGACTGCCCGTTTTTCACTAGCCATTCTTTCAGTCCATCCAAATGTCTGGAAGTGATCGCCTTGCGCTATAGGACTGCCCATCGTGTCTTTTTTATTTCCCTGTTTGTTTACCTGATGTATGTATGATAAGAGTACATAAATAAATAAATTAGATTTAGATACTTTTTTTATACAAAACAAAGGACACCTATTCTGACAAAGAGAAAAAGTTCACATTCACAAGTTATTTTTTTTATAACATGTAACGGGCCTCCACTTCTTCGTTGTCCCAGGGCCTCCAAACCGTTAAATACATCCCTGATTTTGATGCTGCCCTGCCAGGCCTGAAACCTAGGTTAAATATCGCCAAGCAGAAGTAGACTACAACAGTTAGCATTAACAATGCAAGGTCGCACTGTAAAGGTTTAGACACTCATTAAAAAACATTTCTATCGTCAAACTCCACACATAAAAAAGGTGTTTAAGCTCTGTTTTGTCTAAACAACTATTAAACACGATTTTGTGGTAAGGCAGAAAGTGGCTATAAATACTCCAGAAGTTTTCGCAGCTTCCATAAAAGTTTTAAAGTTTACGTAAAAACTTGAGTCTTTATGAAGTCGCTAAATTCACTTGAAAGGTTGAAAATTTTAAAAAACTACGTAAGCTACGAGTTGATACAGCTTCAATAACTTAAACTGTTGCAATATACCAACTCCGTGAGTTAATTTCAGCCTACTATATCCTACTATCCACGTGTTTTTACCAACGTGCGTACCAATTTGTCTGTTCCACATCTGATGGGATTCTACGTATGAACCACGCGGCTAGTCAGGTACATGAACCTGCCAACTACTCGTAACATTAAAAATAATATATTTTAAATAAGATTGACAACATGTCATGCCGCTTGCTGCGACCATGCGCTGCTGGTATGCGTTCGAAGTCAGGTAGCCGCGGTATATTTAGCCAGGACCGGCCGAAACTGGGTTAACTATTCTCCCGAAGAAAACACGGCCACTCGAAATATTGACGCAACGCACTATGTATGGTTGGCCTATCTGGAGAATGGGTGAAAGCGAGCTGAACCGTATAACCCCATTCTTGGCGCTGCGAAAACAGGAAGTTCTGCAATATCTGATACCACATACGTTTTCTTGGAAGCGTGTCCGTTTAATTTTGGAACTTTATTTAGTGACAATGAATTTTTCATGGCTTTACGCAGCTTAATGAGTCAGTGCGTCCGACTTAGATATTATTAGACACACACGATTTCGTTGAAGGCATTTATAGTGGTGTTTTACGGAAAGTTACAATAGAGATTATTAACACTGAGTTGGAGTTCATTACCTCCAAATAATTCAAGATACAGCACGTTAGTTAAATTAAAATTATTTCATAGATTATAAGAAAAACTTTGAATACAATAGATAGAACAAGGTGGATGCTAGATAGGTATTTATTAGTGTTGACGGTGAACTCTATCGATGACAAACAAGTCCAAAGATAACATTTAAGAAAACGTGACCAACTTTCAGTGAATGTTATCCATATCAACATTAAAGGTGTATCAGCCTTTCCCTAAATTTTTCAATTGAACAAATATTGACTTTGGTATTATAGAAAGAATTCTAAAGTTATCTTTGACAAACTGACATTCTTTTTTATATTTTGTGTTGAAGAGTTTAACAATAAGATTTCGCAACTGCATCACAGAATTTAGAGTTTCATTCCCATCGTTTGAAATGTTTATCAGTTGTTTAGTGAGGCGTATCGACGAATTCATTGTATCGATACGTTGGATGTGGATGTTTTTCACACGCCTCGACGAGACTAGGTGATCTAGTTGAAGTTGAACGACCTACCTTAAGCGGCACCCACCAATCTTGCATAATTCGTCAAAATGTATTGAAACAAGCGAAATCACGAAAGTCATTGTTTGATAAGGCCACCGGTTGTTGATAAAATTGTTTTTTATGGTTATGACGATAGTTCACGAACTAAACAACCTACTTGCATGTTTGTTTTCTGGTACACTTGTTCATATCTTTATAATTACAATTCAAGAAATGGGTAATGTGACTTGTTCTGTTTACCTACAATAATAAATTAATTTTGTAACGTGAATCCATAGTTCACTATAAATTACTTTTCATAGAAATAAAAAATGTTGTTGAATTTAGTCTTTAAATTACTTTCAGTGAGTTGGACATAGTATTACAAATGTATTTAGACTCCACCTGACTGATTACAGTGTATAAATGGCATGTTGTTGTGATCTTTTATGTATCAGTTGTCGGAACGTTCGCCTGGTGACAATCCAAATTTTGCCGAGTCGCACGATAAAGGTGTGAATGACCTCACCCATTGGTAAACATGACGACAAAGCGAACCTAAATGAGTCTACTGCACTGTTTCCTCGTTCTTAATTTTACTTTGTTAATTGTAGACGACTGGCCGTGATAGACTCCGAAATATAGTAGACTTTGTGCTGAATGAGTTTTTTTATTGTAGGTTTTTTATAGTAGTGAATGTCGTTAAATTATTATGATTTATGAGGCTAGGTGTGTTCTATCCTTTGTTGTATGAGTAAGGAAAAAATGCTAGTTTTACAGAATGTTTTTTTACTAAGTACCTACTCCGGACATATTATCACTCTTGAAATATCAATTTGTTTTTAACGGAAGCTTTAAAATCTAAGTATTCTTGTTTATTTTGAACAGTAAGACCATTATGCCCGGTTTTCGTATTATTTATTTATTAATTATACTCTATTGTACACTAAAAGAAAAATGCTAGTAAAGTAACGTCATAAACATAGGTACAATGGGTGGCCATATTGCACCCGGCGATTTCTTCTAGACAAGATTAGGATGGAATAGAGTGTACTGGAAAAGTTATAGGGTAGACAATGGTGTAAAAATAATACTATACATATACTATGTAATACATACTCAATTATTATACACTAGCTTTTGCCCGCGGCTTCTCCCGCGTTACTTAAGCTCAAAAAAACTCTTAACACACTACTACAGTTTTTAAATAATACCATTCAATCGTGATTAGAAAGACACGTGGCGCCATCTATGAACGTTATTGTTGTTTTCATCGGGAATAGTACTTTCTTTCGGGATGAAAGGTACCCTATGTCCGTTTCTGTACACCTGATAACGTATACGCAAAATTACAGGATGATCGGTTCAGTGGTTTAGGCGTGAAAAGTAATAAACAAACAAACTTACTTTCGCATTTATAATATTAGTTAGGATTTACCATAATACACACTTAACAACAAAATTAAAATTTGCATATATTTTTAGTATATTATGGTCCTCAAACTATTCTTTATCTGATCAATATAATTAGCAACTTTATTTCAAACTTAAGTCTCACAAAAAGTTCGAGAACCGCAGCTTGGAACTAAAAGTAAAACTGCGTCAATTTTAACAATGAACAATAGTTATTTCAATGACACAAATCATCACCATTGTTATAAATTTTGGCTTGCGGGACCAACTATGACTGCAAATACATTGCCAAAAATATATGTATACATTTATACAGATCTTATCAGCTTTAAAAGAAAGTCTTAAAGTGCCGCGGCATCAACTATGCTTTCATTTATTTCATTTTAAATTTCAATTTAGACACGACGTTACGTATTTCGAAACAAATTTGATTTCACACGAAAGAAGTGAATTTATTTTACATATTTCATAGAAACTCGAGTTGAATGTCAATGGCATAAAATTTTGCGTAGTAATAGACGCGAAATTGTTTAAATGACCCTAACCTAACGATTACTGTGTTATAGGCGTGGAGATTTTATAATGAAGAGTGCATCTCTTGGCCTATAAAATAGGGAAGAATGGATGATATGCGTGACTAATTTCATGACAGATGTTGTGATAGTTAGTAGGAATCCACACTGCGCCATGCTTCCTAATCCTATTACATAAGCACGTGTCGGCCGACGGCGGCGCTCGCGCACCATCGTCGCGAGGCCTCGCCACGGCACCTAGTTTCACAATCGCAACGCTCAGCCACCACAGCCGTTTTCACTTTTTCGCTGTCAAGAACGAGCGTTACGATAAACAAACTAACATTTTGGCCGTCACTGCCAACCAATAAATTAAATACTATATGTCAAAACTACCCTGTTCATGCCAATAGATTTCGACATCTAATGCTCTGCGTCAGAGTTCAAATTGCATTAAAATAACCGCGTAACCTACGACAGAGTTCACCGTGCACATCGTGGCTTGAATAGCGAAATGTAAGGTATTCATTCGCGTAAATTCAAATGTAATTTGGACCGTATTCCTACGGCATAATGTTCATAATAAAGTATCGCGAAAGACGACAAATGCCGTTATGTTATACAGAGTTCGGTTGTAGAAATACCGAGGCTGTTCATTGACCTTTTTAGACACATAACACTAGCGAAACAAAAGACGAATTTTATTAGATATAAGAGGAACCTTGATCTGCAATACACTGCCTTGTTACGAAACGAGAATAAAATATTCAGTAGTATCTATTAATACTCATCATGTTTCTAATAGGGCTAGTAGTTACAAATTCACAAGTAATTTGGACTTAGAAGTGAAACATTGAAGTTCAAACATCTTCGACGATTGATTTTACAGGCAATATAAGATGTGAAAGATTTTGTGTAGCATCTAGCTTGTAGCGGCGTAGCTCGTAGCACAATTTTCGTAGACCTCACTTTACGTTCATGACATTGGTAAACACTAACTTTGATTGTGTTATTGTGAAATCAGGTTGTTACAAGTATTTATATCGTGAAAACATCTCAGTTTAGTTACTTAATATTTTGAAATTGGTTACGAATTAAATGTTTAAATTTGACCTCCACCTTTCATTTTTGTATTTGAAATGCAGAAAATGCACTCTCATTCACAGAATATATGTTTAAAAAGAGTAATTCTTGGTAAAAAAGAGTGCAGCGAGTTGATCATAACACGGCATTGTGTGGGGGATCTAAGACTGTTTAGCTGTCATAACAATCGTAAAGGCTGACATTGCCTCTCACCGGGCCACGTAACAGTTAGTTACGTAAAAGGTCTTTACCCTTGTTTATTTGGGACAGCTATATCAAAGAGCTGTTTTAATTCACAAGTATTAGCACTTGTCCTCACCATTGAGTAACTGCGTACAATACTGGATGATGCTTGCGGTCATCATCAAATCGCTTTTCAATTTGTGTTTGAGCAACTCAGCTTTTAGCAGTTTGTCGACAACTTATAGTTTGCTTTGTTTGCGAAAGATGACTTTCGACGTTCACACGGTAGGGTGTGGTTAATGAGAAAGATAATAATTTATATCGCTGATAGTTACTTTAAATCGATGTCAAGAATTCTAATCGATTGGTCTAGTTGTACACTAAATTGACGAAATTAATAGGCAGATTCATTAATTTTAGTGTTGTCGAAATCATAATCGTTAATCTTACTGTTCAGTTTAGTTATGCGTGGGAGTGTTACTTGTTAACTAATAAACATTTAACTATTAAACATTTTAACTGTTCCAGTTTTCTTATATTTAGTGTTTTCTGATGGCATAATTATGTAACGCAAGTTTTTTTTATGGTGAGTAGCCATTGTCAAACTGTAAATTATTTATAGAAAGTTTAATCGGTGACTTGTCGCCTAGTTCTTGCATAATTCTAATAATTAGCCCCTAATGTAGATTCATTAAATAAAAAAGAAGATAAGTGCATTGAATGTAACGCTCAATTAGCTACTGCGCTTGCGACTGCAAAACTCGATTTCGTAAAATTTTGTCTAGACTGCAAATCCTAGATTATAGTTTCAACGTATTGTATAATAACTTGTTAAAGCGAAGACGGTTTCTAATATGAACATAAGTTGCTCTTGAATTTTAGAAACTTAACAAAGGAGAAATTGTTTCAACGTATATCTGTTTACATTTCGTTGTGTAGTATTTTCACGCTGTAAAAACAATTAAAAGTTCGTAGCGCCGTGGAATATATATATTTTATTGATAATTATTGTGGCCTATATCGATGGGTCCTATGTGTAAGGGACAAACTGGCATTTTTGTAATTTCCGATTTGAACCTTTTAACTGTAGATATATTTAGTTCACATTAGAAATTACAAAATTGCCACTTTAGCCATCGATATTTGTATGTAATCCAGAAAAGAAAATGCAATAACCCTAACCCTTTTTTCGGCTCGAACAATATAATACAGAATAGTCTCGAAACATGACTAAAGACTCACTAAACATTCCTGCATGTCTAATTTAAGTACCTACTGTAAACAGTAGCGCTGCCCTTAACAATGCACGTGTGCTTATACTTTCGCAAGTGCCGTTGATGGCCAGTGCATCTTTGCGTAACCCTGCGCAGGCGACGGCAATGTCACATGTTAAGTAAAATCGTATTTTGACCATCATGTTGTCACTTTTTCCTTGTTATTCTAGACATAGCTGATGTGAAGATTTATCTCGAACTAAGTGTAGCCCGCGTGTTTGTCCTTTATCGGCTATTCTGCGATTTTCGGGGTAAAAATAGCCTACACTCTACTCCTTCTCTGGGTTCCAGACTATCTCTGTACCAAGTTTCATCAAAATCGGATCAATAGTCTAGTCGTGATGAAGTAACAAACAGACAGACAGAGTTACTTTCGCATTTATCATATAAGTAAGGATTTAGAACTTAAACAATGAGTTAAAAACAATTTAACGAAGTTGCAAAGAAAAGTTGCGATTGCTGGTCGAATAGTCGAGATACAATCGTGAAATAAACAATTTGTCAGTCTTCCCATAGAGCAACATTAATTTAAAACTTGTGTGAAAATGTTGTTTCGTAAATAATAAGGTTCTTATTGTTTATAAATTTACACTTGACTCACCGCGGGCAGTTGCAAGCAGTTACGAAATTTTCACGAGACCAAAACACTAAAACGAATTTCCTCATATAAACTGGCGTTAACCCAGCTACGAGAAATACTTGGTGCGGCGTCATCCGTTATGTTTCATGGTATTTTAGTTTCCCTATTTACTGCTCGCATCTATTTTGCTACTCTGAAACACGATACGCGTTGCGACACCCACGACATCAATATGCATGTGAAATTCAGTTCGAAAGCTATATATTTCCAACGATTAAATTTGTCTTTCAGTCAACAAACAATTCGCTACTAAAACATTATAAATGAGGGTAATGAAAATACATCTTTGCCTGGAAAAAATCATGATAAACAGGCGGTCATATGTTTAATGTCCCTCCAAATGGAAGGATAAATGAATGCGCTGACAAGCTTAACAGCTTTCTTTCGAAACAACAAAACGGAGTGTAAATGTGTTAAAGTATAATTTCGAAAATATTTTGCCTTCAAAATTACTTTGTTAAGTTAACACTGACAGCATATGCTGAGTTTAATTTAGCGAAAGATTTAAAATAACAGGTAAACGCTTTAGTTATTTATAAACGCAGCAAGTAGTGCATCCTGATACTATTCCCGTTAATAGCTAAAAGCAGACGTTAGTGCAACTGTTACATATTTGTCTCATGCGATAAGATAATTAGGTCTGCAGTTTTGAGTGGTTCGGATGTGGCGGGAGGGTTAGTGGGGGTGATTGAGCACGCGATGGAGTCACGCGAGCGCGCCACAGTAACACACTGCTAAAGAAACTGCGAGGAAAACGCCTTCCGGGGTGAACGGCCGCGTTGCGTAAAGCGCCCGCGCTGTGGCGCAACAGACCGCCCCTCCGCTGCTCCACCGACGTGACGCGGCGTACGCGCAGCGCCATCTAACGGACGCTTTCATTGTCATTGTATGTGTACTACATTATGATGTACTAAAATCGCAAGTGTTTTAGAGGAAATCGAATATTATGCACAGTTGTGTGTTTTGGAATATCATGTTTGCATCTTCTGAATCGAAATGTGTTTATTTGCCTGTGTATTAGTAGAAGCAAAACCATAGATGTAAAGTCTCATTTTACGGATATTTTGAAAGTAGAGTATAGAAAGATCTGTTCAATGATGTACTAAAAAGTTTTGAATTCCACTGGTTGCCAATTTTATAACTTTCTTCTTGCTGCATCCAAAAAATAATATACAGTCGTTTATCTTCATTTTTAACCGACTTCCCGAAAAGGAGGAGGTTCTCAATTCGGTTGTATTTTTTTTTTATTTTTTATGTTTGTTACCTCATATCTCCGTCATTTATGAACCGATTTGAAAAAATCTTTTTTTGTTCGAAAGAGTATACTTCCCGATTGGTCCCATATAAATTTTGTTATGATTAGACCACGAACTTCAGAGATATGGAACGGAACTCCTCATCGGATCAAAGCAAAATTCTCAAATTACTAATATTGCTTTGTTTATATTTGCTGTTGGGAACTGACTACTGGAAAAGAGGAGGGGGTGCGTGTCGTTAAATTTATGGCACTAAAACGTATTAAATAAAAAATAAACTTTAAAAAAAGTAAAAACCGACTTCAAAGAAAAACTAAAAGGAGTAAAATAATTACCATAATATAAAATTAACAGTTTCAGAAGTCGGTGCAACTATACACTGAAACAAATAAAAGCCACCGACTTCTGAAACTGGTAATTTTATATTATGGTAATTATTTTACTCCTTTTAGTTTTTCTTTGAAGTCGGTTTTTACTTTTTTTAAAGTTTATTTTTTATCTCGTAAACATTTGTCAGATTTGCATCGCGAAGTGCCTGAATACCTAATAATACTACTCACACATAATACAAACGTGGCAGCTAATAAATTGCAATACGTAGCGAGTAAAGCGAGAGTGACGAAATGAAATTTAATTCCTAGGTCAAGGTTTAGCTTCTCTTCGAAATGGGAAAATTGCCACATATCGGCGACCTTAACTCGGCGCGAGTCCGCCAGTTTCGTAAGACGATACCGCGAATAAAACCCCGAACACACTGCCAAACTGAGTGCTAACACGTGGCGTATAACATTAATTTTGATGATAACCATATTTAAAGGGTTTTTAACGTAATTGGTGACAGTAATAAAGATTTCGTGAGTCATACACCTTATATCAACCATCTTGTATCAAATAAAACGTATACAAATCCATGTGACATCATCCTGCAGGTAGTAAACATGGCGTCTTACGTCAGATGTCTTACGATGGAAAACGTTTCAATTCATTAATTTCAAATATCGATTATAATTTTAAATGTGAAAATGAATTTTAATAAGGTAATATCGGCCGTAGCAACTTTAAGCTTCATGGAGATGACGCTTTAAACTCTGCCAAAGAAATGGAAAGTCTGTTATACAACGTCCACCTGAGTGCGCCAGCGCCGTGAAAGGCGCGTGAGTTTTTAATGTCAGCCACCCGTGGTCAAGGCTCAAGTTTTTTTGAGTGCTTGCTTCACGCGATTTTATCTTCTGTTTTAATACACGCTCACGGACGGTGATTGACGTCGTCCGCGCTTTGCTTTTTTGATGCCTTATTTAGCATTGGTATTAAACTAATTGAGTAATCTGACCCCTAATGCATTTAAACGTAGAAACAATTACATCTCGATTTGTAATCTTAATTTAACACGATATGTAATCTTCATTTAATTTGATCTCATAATAAGATCGAAGGCCATGCTAAAGCGCATAAAGCAAACTATTCACTGTCAGCAACATCTCAAACAATTCACTTCGAAATTACATAAACCGTAAGCACAATAGGCATCAATAAAGCGAAGAAAGTTCATTGTCTTCGGAAATAGGATTTAAATCGAAAGCGAGAGTAATGGGCGGTCTAGGCGGCGCGGGCGCAGCGCACGTAGCGAGCGGGCACGGTACAACGGTACCGGGTGTAAGTTACGGTACTTCCCGTAGGAACGGGTCCGCGGCATCCCGCGCGACTCTAGTGATGCTACTTTACTGACGTCACGTAATATCGATTAATGTTATATTACTGTTTGTTGAGTTTTATTGTTTTTAAGGGGTCTTTTTTAGCTTGATGTAGGTCATACGGTTGAACTGTGGTTTAATGTCTTAAGCGGTTTATATGTTTTCCTATAATTTTTCAGTGCTATAAAGCTTTTTGCCGAAAAGTCGTAGAAAAGATTTTTTAATTTTAGTTTTTTTTTAGAAAACATTTAAATTTGCATATTTTAAACATTTATTCACACATAATATGCAGTTTAGTGTGTAATTAATGTAGTGAAATAACACTGCAAATCATTCTTATGACTTTATAAGCATATTAATAAATGTAGAGAACGTTGTTAGTATAATAAAACATCATGTTAACTTAATTTTAACTTGCGTAACAGTAAAATATGCAAGTCATTGGTTTTAAACTTTTTACTTTCTATGTTATTTATGTTCATATTATTTAAGAAAGAGACAATCTAAAGTGAAACTCATTTCTGAACTCAAAGAATTAAATATATGATGTATTAAATAAGGATGATTAAAGCATGGATTACTTTTTTGGAAAACCTTGATTGAACTTGTCGTTATAGGCAAGCATGAAACAAATTACTGTGTACTCGAATTGTATACTGTTACTGTATATGGCGTGGAATTAGTCTAGGAGCAATTTTAGGGTATGATTTCTTAAGTCATGCCATTGTGTTTTCGTGTATGTTATGTGTTACACTGTTACAAGGACATAATCGAAACATACGAATGTGGTGAGGTCAATAACACCGCACTGGGTTAGCGATGAAATTTTATCGATAACACAAGCGTTAATGCGACAACACTACTTGAGCACCGGTCAACTACCATTGAGACCTTAACCACTTTCTCTTTCGATGGCTGCTGATCGTGCTTACATGAACACACAAACACATGCATACACTTTACGTGTTTTATGTTTGTGTGCGTGTGTATTGTCGGTTACATCACGTAACTTTGGCTGACGCATCAGTCGAGCGAAAGGTCAGTACCTATTTATAGTATGTATACATATATAGTTACGCTCACTTTCCATAGGAATGTCCACGAGATATATTCGATTTCAAGATCGTTCACCTCTGTTGATTAATTGCTCCACGTGTACTTAGATATGGACGTGTCATTTAATTAGTAATGACCTGTGTCAAACGCGTCACGCATTTGCCACGGGATACGGGATGAATGGATAGATCAACAATTTGTTTACATTATGTTGTTTTGGTAACATTAGAAGATTATAAGGCTTTATTAAAAAACTCTTGACAAAAGTTGCTTTTTAGCATTTAATACTAAAATTCTCTGAAAATATTGCAAAATCTAGATGATTATCGTTTTTTAATTGATTTGTAAACATTTAATAATGAATCACAAAATTTTAAACTAATAGGTATGAACAATTTCTAACATGTGCAATTCAACGCGGGGTAGTTAGAACTGAATAATTTGCGTCAATGAGATTAACACAATAGTTGCAAGCGCGAGTCCATGACTCCTCGATAACATTGTGAGTAGGAGCACAAAGGTTTAGCGACAAGGCCACTGCAGGGCTGCCTGCCTGCGTGGGAAACCCTATTGCAGTCACCGACTAGATTGTCAGTTGTTTGAACTTAGATGTTGGCTGTTTGCGCAACTCTGCGTTGTTATGTTGGCAGTTACTTTAATTGGAAAATATGGGTGGAAAGCTTCCGTGTTTTGTTATGCAATGTACAAATAGAGAAGATAAAGATTTTATTCCCTTTATTTTTGTAAGGTTGTGGTTTGCCATAAGGGAAATTGTTTTAGGCCGATGTTTTAATCGTCAGGTTACTTTTATTTGAGGAATAAATATGGCGGTTTGACATATGCTGTCAAAATCATTCCTCAGATTAAAGTTATCTGATGATAGAAACATTAGCCTCAATCAATCTAATTATTAACCAAGTAATTATCGAATTTATTACAGAAAGAACCGAGTTTCATACACATTGTATGAATTTAACAATATTTAAGGTTTAAGGTGACCTTTTGCCATTTCATTGTTAAGTCGGGTGTGGTTTAACATGAGCTTAAATCATACCTATTTTAAAGTACCTACTTTGAATTTAACATTGTGTTTTATAGGCTTGTTTAATGTTTGTCTATTTTAGCTTGTTCATTTGAGATTCGTTTCATTGATTCAACTTAGGTTACAAGTCGACTAGTGGGCGGATGGGCGGTTATCGCCTACTATATCCGCCGACAGCCTGTGATTGATGTAAATCAAAATGTTCTTACAATGAAACATTAAAATACTATAAATTCTATATTGCAACAATAACTACGACATTAAATATATTTTGTTGCATGTTGGATATACTTTTTTGACTGACACCTACAGATTTTGTTATAAATTGCAGAATCAACCATTGGATAACTTGCCGTCCGCGAGGCCTAAGCTGAGCTTTGCATTTGTGTGAGAATGAATGCAGACGCGACCTTTGCTGGGTTTAAACCGTTTTATACTGCTTTTTGGCAATCGATTCTATGTGCACTCACACAAATGCAAAGCTCAGCTTACGCCTCGCCAGTTGTACCTTATTATAACTGCGATAAATAATACAATGACTAACAATTTGACAAAAATACACTTGGGAGCAAAGAAATCGAGCCACTCCTTTTTTCACGTGTCCTGGTTATTAGTTTTGGATTAATGAATTATACAATTCAAAATACAAAAAAACTACTCTCATTGTAAAGGTTATCAAATAACCTTTTAGGCGATAAATGTTTAGAATTGATCTGTTCCGTAATACCAAAAATAATAACAATTATACCTAAGTGAAGTATAGAAGTGGCTCGATTTATTTGCTCCCAAGTATATATTATGAAGACTACATAAAATTGTCCAAATACTACATAACATCATCATAATTAGCCCATTACTGTCCCACTGCTGGGCACAGCCCTCTTCTCAGAATGAGAAGGACTTAGGCCATATTCCACCACGCTGGCCTGGTGCGAGTTGGCGAACTACACACACCATCGAGAACTTTCTGGAGCCCTCTCAGGTATGCAGGTTTCCTCACGAGGTTTTCCTTCACCATTAACGCAAGTGATAATTAACTGATTAGTATATGAATGCGAGAAGTAATTGATTGACTTTTTGAATTCTATCAAAATGACTACAAATGGGGTGTATGAAAAGAGCCTCCACGAGTGACGATACTTAAGTACGTCCGGCGCATCCTGGGCAGTCAGCCCTGCTACCAACGTTGCTCACTGGCCAATCTTTTCACCACGGCATGAGCTATTCCTGTATAACTCGTGCCGATACGATAGAAGAAGAAGAAGACTACAAACTAAAAATCAAGCCATCGATAATTTAACTTCGCGAAAGAGGCAACTTGCATTTAAATATAGAAAAAAATGAATCGAGGAGCACCATGTGGTACTGTCGCGTACAAATTGCTAGTGTCGGTGTGGTACAGTCGTAGATGACGATTTTACGGTCTTATCATCATTGACCCTAATTTTAGACAGCGCATACCTCCCGCTTGCGACTCTAACCATCTGTGAATATGTTTGATAGTTTTTTGTTAGTATTTTATATACTTTTGGGATGGCACCATGTGTGCGTTGTTTTTTATAATTTGTCTATGTAAGGAGTGCTTTGTCTTTATTAATTTGAGTTTGATACAAAGTAGCTTAAATAAAAGTATTATTTTCTTATTCTGCTGATACGTTAGGGTTACCCCTTTTACCCCTTAGTTAGGGCATCCAAAAGTATTGTGTTATTACGATTCATTTTATTTGGAAGTGTTACCGAAATATTAACGAAAAGTCTAGAATCGCATAAAAAAACAGTCAAACAGACTTGTTGATGCTGTACTTAAGGTGTTTTTACACAAATTTTAAATATTCCTTAATTTATTGTTGCAGTCGTAAAATATTATAAAGCTACTTAATTTGTTAAAATGACCAATCTATGTTCAATACACCAGAGTTTATAGGTAATAATATGTTGGGAAACACATAGGCGACGCCTGCGCACCGTGCTACACGAGTGAAACTAGGACAGACGGACCAACATCCCGACTGACTGACGTATCTGGCATTATGATCTGCGTGTTATTGTTATTTTCTATGTGAATTTTAAAATAGTTCAATGTAGCGAATGTAGGATTTATTATTTTACATTTACGTTCCTATTTATGTTTTAGCTTCTATAACGGGCTGAGTAGTGAAGTGTGCTAGCACTTATATTGTTAGAACCATGTACGGCAGTAATGAGTTAAAATTTTGCAATAGGACATTAGTAATCACAGGTAAATGTCTGTCACCTATGAACATTGTAGTAGGTAATCAGATATAATGTAGTTTTTAAATAAACCTGTAAAGTCATGTGAAAAGCTTGCTCTGTAAAATTCGAGCACTACGAAAACCTGGGTCTTTGGTTTGAGGGTTTGCATTTACACCTCAAAATGCTTACAATATAAAAATGCCTTACTGGCGAGAAAAGTAAAATAAATACAAATAACAGGTAGATAATACAAGAAGTTCGTCAAAGTAATTATAAGACTAAATACGGAACTGGTAAATGGTAGATCAAATTAAAAAAAAAACTACTTTACGGATTTACACGAGTGTTCATTACAATTATTTCGTCAACTGCTATATTTTATTTCAACTGCTATGTACAACTTTGGACGCAATTTAAAACAACCAACGCCATCTATTGATCCGAAGCGGTAACACCGAGATATAAACGATATAAAACGCTGAATGAATACAAGCGAGATGACAAAGTTCTTGCAATTTGATTTACATAGTATTATTAGTGAGTGGCTGCATACTAATGCTTTATTTATAGTACTAACGGATGTGGTACTCATTCATGTTTCTAAGAAAAATTTTATCTTCGATATTGCACTCGCTCGTGTTACACAAATAATTAATTTGTTTTTAATATTATTTCCCGCAGCTTTTGCTTCGGAATTATGAATGAGGTTTTAATGAAATAGGGATTTAGAACGCCAGAAAAACTTGATGATATAACAAATCTGTTTCTACAGGCTGCTAGATAACTACGAATGTTTTTTTTGATAAAAAAATCTAATAAAGTTTCGCGACTTCGCAACGCGGTTTATGGAACTTATGCAAGCTTTAATTAAAGGTATAGAATTAGGTTAAGTTGTATATGATAACATGGGAAATGTAATCAGTCTAATGAGGAAAGGGACCGCAACATTTAGGGAATTGTTCCCTTTTTCTGATGTTCCGTTTTTCGCCGTAATTAGGTCAAACTAGAACGACTTCGCGTTCGGTCTATATGTTCACATATCATTCGTAATACATTGTATTACATATGTGACAGAAACCCGTTACATTTATGTATACGTTACGTTTATGAATTTTTCAATGTGCAACTCTATTACGCACGTAACATCCCAGTATTACAATACCTAATACATTCCTAGTGACAATGCGTCACCTTGCCAGCGTTCGTTGACGCATCTACGTTTTGTCCAAGCGACCTTAAGCCTAAGCGTGTTAGACTAACTACTAATAACAACAACCAATTTGTAGCATCCCGCTCGCTCTAATAGCTGTTATCACGGTCTAGAATGAGACGTAACTATGTGAATGATGATTTGAGTTGGTACAACACCAGCGTTCACCTTCATAAAGGTAAAGTATGGACGGCGCTAACGAAAATGAAGGGCGATAGTAGTTTCAAGTGTTTGAAGGTAACGGGCTTAGGTTGAGTACTAATTGCTAAGAATTTACGCTTGTAAATATCACGATGCCGCCGCGGTACGGCTGATTGTCAATTAGTCGACACATGGCAGCTATTAAAACACATCTGCGACCACATTAATGCCATATTTTTGTTTTTTAAATCCCTATACACGAATGCTCTAAATGATTCGCCACTTAAATCCAAAGCTCTATACGTGAAAGGATTTTTGAATGCACAGTGAGTGCACTTTGTGAACATCAAAAGCCCTTGTTAAGGGAGGGTTAGCCGTAAATCTATCTCGAAGCCGATCAATCGGGTAAAACGTGATACTCGCTGGATCTTTGTCCAAAATATGTAACATGTTTTTCAGGAGTTACACTGAAAAAACTGTTTTGTTGTAAGTAACATAATATTGCGATATAAGTTACATAAAAAAGTGACTACATAACTTGTGTTACTAGTAACCAAGTCAATAAGCTACCAGTAAACAAGCGGTTTGCTAATTATTATCAAGTAGAGGTCGCTCGCGACTTCGCCCGCGTGTTTGTCGTTTATCGCGTACGTATGTATTATACATATAAACCTTCCTTTTGAATCACTCTGTCTATTAAAAAAAACCGCATCAAAATCCGTTGCGTAGTTTTAAAGATCTAAGCATACATAGGGACAGACAGCGGGAAGCGACTTTGTTTTATACTATGTTGTGAAGAAGTCTTGACAGCTCGGTCATTTCATAAATTGTAGCCCTAAGGAGACTGCTATCGAAAAAACGTAAACGACATCATCAAAAACCGTAAAATATCTAGACTTGGGAGCAAATAAATAATGGAGCCACTTCTATTTTTCACGTAGGTATAATTGTTATTACTTTTGGTATTACGGAACAGATCAATTCTAAACATATATCACCTAAAAGGTTATTTGATAATCTTTACAATGAGGGTAGTTTTTTGTATTTCGAATGATATAATTCATGAAACTAAAACTAATAACCAGAACACGTGAAAAAAGTGGCTCGATTTCTTTGCTCCCAAGTGTATATCAGCTATTTTTGTTTTTTAAAAGTATTTGATATTCTTCGTATTGTAGAGAAACAAACGTCAGGAATCAACTTAAAGTGAAAAGGGTATACACAATTTGGCTACATAACAATATGTAATTACTAAACTAGTTTTGTTGTCCATTTTTTTCTGTATACTTGAACAAATATTTATGAATGTAATATATTACAGCTTTTCTTTACGTCCTACCAACGAAAAGTATTGACAAGTTTTTATGAATAATTTTCAAAATACAGTCTGTAAATTTTATGTTATGACGTCAGAATTGTACATCCTTTCTCTCCACTTTCACCGTCCTTGGCGAGCAAACGGTAATAGGTGCCTTACAAAGCTCTATGTATATCGCGGAACACAATAACGTTCTTAACTTTAACGACAGAAGGTTCAGAGTTAAATGGTTTTTGTTTGAAGAAGTACAGAGATAAGTTTGTTAGAAGGTACACATGCCAAGTCGCAACACTTCATTGGTATTGCACGCGCTTGTCAGTAGGATCTTATCAGCGAAGCAATTTAGCGGTTAAAACATTAAAAAAAAGTTAAATGAGCGTTATAAATATTAGAGAAAGTAAGTCGCAGCCAAATAAGCCAAATAAGTAATTGCGAAGATTTATAGCGAATTTCTCCACGTGGGTGGATGACATTCACGAAATTAAGTTGTCTTGGATTAAATTTAAAAAGGTTATTAATTGTTTTTGCCAAAAATTTAAATGTTACTTCCTATTTTGGGTTTCTGAACCGAAAGGAGGTTGGCAGGTTTGTTATCGAGTGTGTCCAAGGCTATTATCGTATTAGCTACAAGACTGACGAATACAGGCATTGTTTCATATTATTTCTAGGTCTAGGTAACAAAAAGCTTCATAACATAGCTGTATACACGACCAATTAAGTCGTTACATGATTCAGATGAGGAATTCCATTTTTAAACAAGGAAAATGTGTGAATCAAGCGCGTTATTTTTACATGACTGAAGTTACGGTAAAAAAGAGAATAAGGTGAACGGATGATCGCTTAAAGAATATTTAGATTAATATAATTGAAACTGGAGCGAAACGAGGGAAGAATACTGGTATTTAGCTGCATCTGGTTGGACTGAAAGGCAAGTCAATATGGAAGAAGTATTTAAAGTCATATTTTTATAAATTCCTCTATTGTTACTTCAATTTAATACATCATGTAAGTTCTTAATCATTTATATTGCAAAGCACTGTGTCACATAACTTGATTATTAATCAGTATAATGCAGGAGACAGGTTGCCCGGCAGATAACCTAAACGAAAACGCGAACGCATTGATAATGATAACACCGCGAGGCGCTACGCCTTTCGCGCCCGACGCCGCACAATCGTTAGATAAACATATGGGTCAGTGAACCGACCCAGTTTCGTTCGAGAGCCCACACGATGGGCCCGTGTGCGCGTTTTACTCAAAAATCCACACAAACACAGACGCAACACTTCCATCAACACACACATCTACGTATTCGCGTACTACGACACGCATATTCGTGAACTCGATGAATTAGTAGCTACCACGCAATGAACTCACATAATTCTCGCTCTAAATATTATTGACCAATACTAAATACGCGTCATTGCTTGTTGAATAAATTCATGTTTACTGTTTAAACGACGAGCAATTTAAAGGTATTTCGAAATTGTGTTGCAGCGCTATGTAACACCTACTTATGTAATGAATGTAATTATTATACTTAAACAGCAATAATAAAAAGTTTTTAATGTTTAATTTTGTTAATCTCTTGTATAATAACAATTTTAATACTATGCGGTCAACAATAATTAATTTTTTTAGTACCTACTTATTATTATTTTATAATACGATCTAGATTTTACAAATTAATGAAAAATTTGGTATTTTATTGTTTTCCACATTGAAAGCACCAAAGAATTATATTCTCTAGGTGCGATGTACAGACGCCAGCACATGAAGCTACTACAATGTCAAATTTCTTTGATAGATTTTAATTTTTATCGCAAAAGCATTAGGTTCAAGGTTGAATGGGAAAATTTGACAGTTTCAGGTAGCTTGATGTGCTGGCGTCTGTACATGTAGTAACAAAATAATGGCAAAAAATTCGAACTACCTACTTGTTTAAGTTTCAGGTACTTACAATTTAATTTTGTAAAGGCACTCTATGGCTCGTCGTAATTTCATACAGGGTACATAAATAGCCCCAAAATATGTTAGTATGTTGATAAAAATAACTGGTACCAATTTCGAAAGTTACATGGTCAATAGTCTCCAGTAGGCCTTGGCCATGACGACCACAATATTGTCGAAATATCAACGGACTTTAACGTTAACTTGAAGAATTTTAACCCTTTCACAAACGGTGCTGCAAAGCACATGCGGCATAAGTTGTTAAACAAGTAGATAGAGACAAATTATTTTTAGCTGAAAAGGATACCATAAAATCGTTTTTATTGTACGCAAAAAAAAACAAGAAACATTACTATAAAATTGAGATGTACAATGCGGAATTATCGCACTAATCGATTTCTGCTAGACCAACTTTGGATAGACATGATTTGCAAGAAAAGTATAATATAGTTTCAAATTGTAAAAGAGTCTAGATACATCTCTGATATCTTAAAGTTTTTATTTTACATCAATTAGTTTTCCAATTCATGCCAACTTTAAAAACTCAAATGATCGGCTACTTTTGTCGCTGACTGTACAATAGGTACAGTAGATGCAAATTTGGAAGCGTTATGTCTTAAATTAGTATTTGAACTTGAGAACTTTGAACTTGGTTTTGAAAATACACGATGTTCGGAATTTGACTATCCTATATTTTTATTTCCTCCAAGCGTTTTTCTCACCAAGAAAAGTCAGTTACAAGGTACAACGGTATTTTCTATGTATTTGTAGCTTTTAGCAATTTCTGATGGCCAAATGCTCCAACTACCTAATTTTTATACTCAATTTTAAGTTCTTCATTAATTTAGTGCTGTCATTGTCACTTCGCCTGAATTTTAAAATTAGTTATGTTTGAGTAGTTGGCCGTAAGAGTGATTGATAGTTTACATCAATTCGATAGGAAGTGACTTTAAATGCGAAAATTCCTATTAAAAGTATATTACTTTCATGACACAAAATGGCTCTTACAATCCGCAAACAAGCAAGAGACGCGTATTTCTAAAAAAAAACATATATTCTTTGAAAAGAAGATACAAGTTGTTATCGATTATGTTCCGCCTATCCTTTTCTCAACATAGTTGGGGTCAGCTCCAGCTCCTAGTCGGCTGAATACATACTAGTATTTTACACGAAGCGACTGCCCTCAGACTTCCGCAAACAACTACTGGGCAATGTGTTATCGATTATAACCAAATTTATTATACATCTGTAAGATCTTACCTAGGGAAGGATAAGCTCCATATTTGCTAGTTATTTACTTAAATGGAGAAAAAAAAACAATTATTAATAGGCTATTTAGGGCTACGTCAAAAGCACTGGCGAAGCTTCACAGGGTACAGTTTTATTTTTTCTTTTTCTTTTCACGGCTCATCTTCCGTGCGGAAGTTGTCCGGTCTTTTGGAAGGCATACGGGGGACACAGGTCCAACGCGCAGAGGCCCCTTTGAGAACTTTAATCTAAAATGGGATGGGGCACCAACCGGGGACTATCCACGGCTGCACTATTGGAGTACAGTCATGGACCGTCCCAGGTGGGTGCAAGACTATTGTAAAATATGGTGAAAAATATCTGGTCTATGGGAAGGGGTGTTTAATGGGCTGATTAACCTCTATTGTCGGAAGAAAACGGCGTCTGCCTTTCAAATTTATACGTTCATGACATAATAAGTTTTTTTTTTATTATTAGTTACGGGTAGTCAGAAGCCCGGTCTGACAACGGTTCTAACTTTAGGATATCGCCGTATAACTGGGCTGTGGAGGTCCGATGGCAGTGGCTCCGTGTAAAATACTGGTATTTCACCCGCATCTGGTGAGACTAGAAGCTGACCCAACTTAGTTGGAAAAAGGCTAGACAGGACGAGCGAACGTTCTTGATATAGAGATACTAAAGTTTCACCAGTTAATTAGAAGTACCCTATGTAAAAGAGTCGTCAGAATTCTCTATTCTCTAAACTTTCTCGCTTTGATCTTAGCGGATTTTGTTAAGCTTTAATAGGCATGTTGACAGCATCAATAAATTGCAAATCTAATTAGTCAGCCAGTTAGAGTTTTGAAAAATAATGGACACGTATTTTTTCTTTTGTTAAATCTATGAATATTTGGAAAGATAAAACGCATCAAAACTCGGGCTTGTGACGTCAGAAGCAAGTAAAAATTGTACTTACTTTACTTGTGACGTTTTGCCAATTTTAAAAGTGTCGTATCTTCGTCAATTTTGGTTTACGTAACAAAAGAAAAAATATGGCTCAAATATTTTTTGATAATCTAACTGACGGACTAATTAAATTTTTTCAGTCTAATACCCTATTATGGTAGAAAAAATACGTGTCCATTATTTTTCAAAACTCTAACTGGCGGACTAATTAGATTTGCAATTTAGTGATGCTGTTAACATGCCTATTAAAGCTTAACAAAATCCGCTAAGTTCAAAGCGAGAAAGTAGCGAGTTTAGTTAGCAGTAACTGCAGTTACTAACTACTGGCTTTAGATGTATCTATGGATGCACGAGTATGTACGTAGATCTGTAATCTGTCTCTATGGTTAGCGTAGCAATCGACCGCGCGATGGTTAAAATATAACCGTGAGATCATCATACTGGGATTAGGTACCTAATGTATGGAAATAATCCAACCATATGTGCGGTTTTTGGGTTTAATTATAACTTAGACATTTTTTGTTAGTCAGAATTTGAAAGTAGACTGGTTAAAGGAGAGGACAATTTTTTTTTTAAAATATATTTTTGTATAGGCCAGTTCAAGACTAAGTTAATTCGTTCTAATTAACAAATTATGATTTCGTTTTTATATTGTCTAGCTGTATCTTACTATGCCTCGACCAAATTATTTTGGTAATAAAATAATTCATCTGTTTTACGAAGTTTTAAATATGGAGACATATAGATATGCCCTAGATTTATTATTCTTTCAATATTGATTTCCGAATAAAATACGTGTGCTTTATTATTCATTATTATACATAAGGAGTCGGCGTATTATGTAAGATAAAGACGACAAAACATGATAATAATAACAAGATAACCTACTTTTAAATTTATTTTCTATATTTAAAATTCGCAATCATTGTAAAAATATACATTTATGAACAAAAAATCATGTTATCATTACATAGTTTTAACGTCATTAGTCGCTAGAGGGCGACATAAGCAGCACATAGACAAATCCAATATGGCCGCCGATTAAGATGATTATTCTGTTTTATTTTAATGCTTATTAAATAAACGTTATTGTTTATTAAATTAATGATAATATATTAACCTATTTTATAACTAAGTAACTAATAACACAGATACGACACTAAAGCAAAACATAGAAACTTGTGATATTTAATTTATGCTGCAACGTAAAGAAAAGCTGATCATTTTTATTTTGAAAATTCGAAATGAAAGATATAGATAACGAAATAACAATACATCAATTAATATTGCTTATTTGGTCCAGACGATAAAATAATGATAAGAAGGAAAAACTTGTTTTTCTGTCTAGCGGTAGCTTAGATAATGTAGACAGGTAATTGGATTGCAGATAAATTAGTTAATTCAATAAAGTCGAGCATAGACTGATAATAATTAGTAGTATTCGATAGTACTTTGTAGAATATTTGATATGAGAAGATCTAGAAGTTAATCATGTTTGGAAGACTATTATCGGCAGTCAGATTAAATAAATATAATCATCGGTTTCTTAGAAATACACGTGTTTTACGTGCAGTGTGTGCGTGGCCGTCTACTGATAAACAAAGAATGAATGAAACGACGAGACCGCAAAGTGCATGCCAACGTGAAAAATAAAATAACATAAAAGCTATACAAGACGTACACAACGTCATCTCACCATAAAACATTTTGTTCAATTGCCCTTGTCGTCCAGTCAGCTTTATCGTGTTTGTGTCCATTCAAAATAAACGGCCAAGCTGGCTTAGAGAGTCCTATTTAATTTCATAGAATAGTTCATCACTATAACGTGTCATAAGTATGGTACGCTGCGGCGGCGTTCGCCAGTGGTACGCACACAGGGCGAGCGTGCAACGGAGCGGGAGTCGCGCTCGCGGTTGGCGCCCGCACGGAAGTAGGTTAGTAACTAAAGTTTTGTTTGCGTGAGGCTGCGACTCAGTGCACTCGGCTCGCTAGTGCGAGCCCGCGACTCCGTCCGCGGTGCTGCGCGCCCCGCCCCGCGCGCCCGCCCTCACCTCCGCGCCCGCGCATCTTTCACTTTCGGTCCGACTCTGCTTGCCTCGGCCCGCCCGCCCTACGCGCCCATTGTTGCGCCCCTATGTAGCAAGGAGCCGCTTTCCACAGTAAACTTGCCCCATTCACAGATAATATAACAATCGAAAACTTTGCAGTTACTTCTGAGCTAATTATAATTTGAAGAGATATAGATTTTTCACGAATTTTCTTTCGTAGACCCTTGTTATTTTATTCTTATTGAAGTTCATTGACTTGCTTAATTTTATCGTTATTACAGTTTAATTAAAGGAATTTTAACTTAGCTAATTGTTGCTAAGGTTACTCAGGAAATACCAAATATTTTTATCAGGCATTAGTATTGAATTTAGCTGATCTAAACTATTCAACTGGTTTGGAAGTGAATAATGATTGTATTGCAAATAGTTTTCAGTTGTAGTTCTTATCCATTACAATCTTATAGTAAATTGGTAACACAATATTTCATGCGGAAATCTCGTGGTTACTAGAAATGATGTATGTACACAGTACACTAGTCTCAATAAACACGAGTTATTTACCTTATTTTAGCTACGATGAACGAGTTAATATTGTGGTTTTGACATTCATTGCCTAAGTATCTACCTACTTATGTATCTTTAAATCATATTTGGACATTGCTGACCTTGACAACAATAACAACACTGCGTAATTGACGGGGCACCCTTCTAGAATATTCCTGATAATGCGTGCCTATAAATGAAATTCATAGTATGACTGTAGGATACATAGATGCAAGTGCGATGGGATAGAGGACAGTCGCATCGAGCGGCACCGGTGTATTACAGCAACAGTGGTCCGGGAGGTACATCACACGCATTCGCCTAACGCTCATTGTCGTTGGTTATGTAAGGCGGAGGCCGCGGCGATGCCGCTGCGCTGCTGCGAGTCAACGAACGGCATTGACACGCGCCCGCCTCCCGCCGCTGCCGCTGCCCCCGCGCACCGCACACTCCCCGCGGACTCCCCTCGCCGCTGCTGAAACCAGCAGCTGCGAAATTGGGTCACGAGCTCTGAGCCACCTCACGTACACATCGACCAGTTAACCGAGACCTCTGACGTGCGCACGATTCCCTCCATCTCACATCATAAAGCTAGTGAGCGACAGGCGGTGGGGGTCTTGTGTAACTGGTGCTGTACTTGCAAGACGACAAATGAAATAAACCTTCTGCTGTTTAAAATAACTATGTGTTTCAACATGATAGATCGGACGCGGAATCGCCTCACATCCCGCAGTGGACCTTGAATTCTACGATCTTAGAGTTCTTTACGTTACAACTTACATGTGGAATGCCGAATTCAAGAGTGATTTTACTACATCAAAATTATTTATATTTGAATATCACGATCGTTGTAAGAAAATACTACGACCGAGTCTCTCCTTGAATGAAAAAATAAACTGTATTTATTTTTCAATAATTTTCAGCAATCGTTTTGCACTCCTATAAGATTTGCCAAGTAATTTCAATAATCAATATTTTTTAATATTCTAGCTTCTACATTATTTTAGATTAATTATGAAAATAAATATTTAATTAATTGCAGCATAGCTTACACGAGAGTTGTTCTACCCATTTCATTTCTAAATATGCATTGTATATTCAAGGTTAATTATATTTAAATGCAAAATCGAGGTTCATTTCGCAAGATTTTTAAGGTCATTACTGCAGAAAAAAAAATTGTTTAGAAATTACTGTTTTAAACAACTGACCGTTTCAAGCAAAGCTGCCTTTGTTTACATAAATTAGATGGGAACTACAAAGTTAACATTATAACAGAAACAGCTTCAATAGTTTCTAATATCAATGCATGAAAACGGAGAAGGAAAACAGCACTGCGCCGGCATCGAACGCTCGAGTCAACGAACGTCATTGACAACAACCGTCAAGCAATTCTCTATTCTCCCTGCGTAGCTATAAAGCTTAAAATTCAGTGGGGCAGTCGCCCAACCTAGCCTTGGCTCCTACTGGCCTGGCTGACTTAGACATTCTATCTACTTTTACGAGTACATGGGCGAAGGCTCCAGTACTGTTTGGTACTTATAGTGCAGTTAGTACTTAGATGCAATAAGTTTATCGCTAGCGTCAGCCGTCCTTATGTAATGTTCTAATTCTTGTTAAACTCTCATTGGATTAGTGTCGTTCACGTTTACCTGTTGTTCTACTTGGAGGTATAAGTTATGTCACTGTCCTATACCTACAAGTACGTACTAAACAGTAGAAAATTTCGCAAAAATGTATAGTCGTACCTACTTGGTTGTATAAGCATGTAACCGGACTAATTACTTAACATAATATATCCGTTTATGATCAAGTATATTGAAAAACCTAGCTCCTACATTACTTATGTTATAATATCTGTTATAACACGCAATGCATAATATAGGAAAAAAAAAATAAACGCATACGCATGACCTTGCCAGCTATTGTCTATACCTACAATTACACATGTTTACAATAGTGCAAATAAACTTGAATACATCACACTTTAATTACAAACGTAATCTGTAGAATTTACATTGAAAAGCTGATCATTGAAGGTCAAGTTAATATTAATAATTAATTAGTAAACTATAGTTGTAATTACCCATTGTGCGACCGATAAGCTGAACGTAGAGCTATGGAGTTCGTGATACCATATTTTTTGTATTATAATTAGATTAAGAATAATTATCAAATTAGTTCAAGGGAGTGCGTGGAGGGTGTACACACCATGTCACATGACGTCATCCTTTAATTCTGTTATTAGTGCACTATTATCACCATCATCATTCAGCCGAAAGACGTCCACTGCTGGACATAGGCCTCCCCCAAAAGGGGGGATTTGCCGTAATCGCCACGCTTGGCAGGCGGGTTGGCGATCGTAGTATGGTTGTCAAAGTACTCAGAGAACGCTGCTGCCCTTCGTCTTTTACGACACCCACGGGAAGAGGTGGGGTAGTGCTACTTGTAGAATGTTGAGCATTAACATTGTTATTTTTTCCTCTTATAAAAGATATTATATTTAACAACAAACAACAACTTTACTTACTGTTGTCTCAGGCAACACAAGAAGGAAAATGTTATAAATAAACATAATATATGAAGGAGAATATGACGTCAGCAACGGACCCAAATCTGACCCAAGGCGGCCCTTCGTTATTTTTGTTACTGCCATAACAAACCCCACACATTTTCGTCAATGTTTCGTCCATTTTATTTGTCGTTAAAAAGTTGTAAAGGGTTGTCCTAAACTATCAGATGGCATTGATTGATCCATCAGTGTGAAGTAACACCCTGAGTGCAGTTAACTTATATAAAAAGGGGGCTAAGATCGTCGGGCGTACATAGCAAGGGTGGTTGGTAGCCGCCCTACTTTCAGGGTGCGCAGGCTGCACCGGGTGAAGGAACGTCATTGACCCACCTAGTACCTGCGCGCACCGCCCGCCCCGCGCCGCACACACCCCGCCACCAGGCCAGACTGATAAATATAGCGATCTCCGGGAATATGGCAATGAAACTGCTGTGTATTAGTACACCTAGAGGTAGGTTAGTGCGTAAAATGTGCATACGTCAATGGTTCAATCAATACGCAAGATTGGGAGGAGTGGCCGTTTGACCTATGACTGAACGAACCTGTCCGTGCATTGCGCATCGTAGTTGGAGACGATGTTTTAATTTTATTGATATAGGTAAACCTTGCTTATGATTAGTAGTTAGTGATTACGTTCGTATGTTAATTAGAAGCCTCGTCACGTGCATGTTATATAATTGGACGGAATATACTGTTTTTCGCAGATTTCATGAAAGTCATAAAGTGCTATTTATTATAGCATCATGGGTAGCCATTGTCTTTAAAAACTTATAAAGAATATACCTACCTAGGTTTTAACATAAAAATATTATCTTTTTGTGTAAAATGCAATTGTGATAATTACCTAGTGCGCTAATATCTACCAATAATTTAATAAATAAATATGTCATACAACAAACACATGTATAGATAACAAGGACACTCAAGTATCAATTTCCACTCATTATCTACAATAGCTTTACATGTGAACCAAATATCAATCGAACGAACAGTGCTAAAGAAAATAACAACAAATGCATGAATAGCGTACACTCGAAGTTACAGGTAGTCATATGATCGATGCACATAGGCACGTGAATAATGCATTAATTGAGGCATTTGGAAAGGTTAGCAACAATCATCATAAATTTCGTGGAGGGCGGGGCGGGGGTGGGTGTGTGCGGGGTGCGGCGCGCGGGGGGATGCGAGGCCAACACGTGCGGGTTGCAGCGGGTGAACGAACGTCATTGACCCACCTCCGGGGCCTACTTATAACGGGCCGATAACACCCCCGCCGATACGGCGACGGATTCGTCTGTGTGCCGTGTTTATGCTAATAACAACACTACGTTGACGGTTTACTTTGAACAATTGCTTATGTGTGCACATGTCCTCGTCAATGTGTCTGATAATGTAAATAATTGTAGTAAGCAAGGTCGTCGCGAGATTTGACGCTCGAGACTTCAATGTTAAGATGAATATTTTCGATCAGACACAATTTATTTACATTCGAATTAATTTTTATCATATTGCAATTTGCATGTGAAAATAAATATTAATATTTTAGTGAACTATTATTAAAAATATAAATATTATGTATGTATGTAAAAAACAATATTTGAAATTTTAATAACGTTTAGAGGAAAATAAATCGTTAAACTATACCTATTTTTTTTTCTAAAAAAAGTGTGTCAACATTAAAATTTAATAAAATAATTGAAATCTAGACCAAACTTTAAAGGTTAGTTGTTCTAAAGTCTCAACTTGATCATAAGCAACATCATTTTCCTTCTAGTGTAATGATTTTGTGCCAATGTCAAGTGTAACTGGGCAATTCAAATGACATTTACTGTATAAATAATTAACTTTATTAAATAATTTATTCATCAAACTCATTACGACCGCAAATGCTTTTTATAGAATAATGTAATAACGTATAAATATGTATTAATAATGTTATTTCATTTTATTAATATATTTATTTATCTGATAAGCGGATAGACAACTGACTATTCTGTAAAAAAATATTAATTGAAATCGTTATCATTCATACGTTTATAAATACTTAGTTTATTATGGATACCATACAAGCGTACTATCTATTTACTACTACTACTACTACTACTAACGATGATATATCAGGCCCGATAAACCATTTTACATGAGGAAAATTGCGGGAAATTTGTGATTCACTTGATATTGCTCTTCAACCATATTTATGTTCTCCTGTGTACGGTTTATCATTCATGGGGAGATGAGTCCGTAAGGTAATGTTATTATACTACGATTGTATTCTATGTAATCAAGTAAAGTTCACTAAAATAGTGACGCCCCGAGTCGCTGCTGCATTTTTTTATAAACACAGGTGGCGATTTCGGGGAAACTTCTGGTGATGAAGAATAGTGTAAGGCATATCAATGTTATTTTTAATTTAAAAACATCTGCCTCCTATTTTATTAAATTAAATTTCTACATGCCGTTTGGATGTACCGCCACTATTTCCGTGAACTAAAGTCAGTTCGACAATATTATTTCAGAAGCCATAATCTTTGGTGTCAAAATATATCTAAAAATTACACTATCGATATAGCGTGTAGGTTGCTGCCAGTCAAGTACAACTGTGAACTTATTGTTACATCATCATCTAATGAAGAAAGTTTCATGTTGCCTTGATGCAAGTATTACAAAAATCCACTTATTAGGGGTGCATTTGAGTTTCAGTGGGTATTCACGTGTCGTTATCAACGTCTAGAAGTTTCTTCAGCCGTTCGAAGGTGGTGCTAACAACACGGTGGAGGGCCGCTGCACCGGAGCCCATTTCCGGCCTCGACATGGCGATCAATACGTATCGGGGAACGAACTCCTGACCTCGAGCTGGGAACTGGGGCGCCGCGCAAGCGCTGCCACGTTGACGCCGCTGCCGCGCCGGCCGGTGCATCCCCTTCAACACTCCATTTTGAATTGCTAATTTTATCTCAAAATTTTTATGGTATTAATATTCCAGGATCCTTGAAAATATCTATAATAATTCCTTCGTTCTTCGCAATATTTTTTTTTGCTGGTTTATGCAGTTTTCTGGAAACAAAAGACAACCTCGTCCGCCATGTTGGTTGAACTCTTGACATTCGACATTTAAAGATCAATAATATCATGGCAGGCGTACATACATAATCTGTTTTATTATTTAAAGCTGCAGACGCTGTTGCTACTTGGCTTATTGAAAATAGGTTAGCTCTACCTACTTCTAATTGGAGCTTTTTCGTTTCATGTTTATATTAATCGTTAATCGTGTTTATAGTGTCTTTTTTCATTTCATAGGATTGAGTATTTATAGATATTTGGATTGGAAAATTTAATCTGTGGGTCTAATGGTAGGTACTCAGAATGGAAACTAGGAAACTTAGAAGCCTCATTAATCAGCCTTTTAAGAAACTGTTTTTTTTAAACTATGTACCTATGTTGTCAGTTTTTTTAATATATATATTATACCAACAACAAAAAGGTTGCAATAGAAAATTATGGATTTTGCTTAATGATTAATTTTGAGGCCCAAAAACATTTCCGAAAATCAATTAACAGATTAGATAAATATTTGATTTAGTTTTATATTCAAAGAGTCATTGCCAAATTGCATCGAGGCGTTTTAATGGCGTAATGAGTTTTCTTTTTTTTTTCTACACCTCATGGCGCAATACCGCGCACTGCGAGATTTGATCCAACCAGATAGTGCCCGATATTAACTCCGTTGACCTTTACAATAACACGAAGTACGTGCACTGAACAAAGCGACCACACCGAGCCAAGTTCTATAATTAACAATTTAATTTATTAAATGTTTAAAAATAATATAGACAAAAAAAGGCAGCCATCAGAAGGCATTATCATTACAACCGAAGGTAAAGGACAGCCGATATTGTTGTTGGTACTTGGTATAAATTTTGAGGCGCGGGCTTTTGAATGCGGCCCTGCTGCAATGCCAAGGCGACTGCCAAAAGGCGGAGTGAGGTCAAAGCCCAATGTCAGGGGCCCTAAGAATTTTGTCTCCACTGCATTTTAATGCGATACATTGAGTCAATTAATGAGCGACTCCATTCAGAAGTCGTGATGTTCAAGGAGATGTGTTTATACACTTCTGTGGAAACTAAAAGTGAGTTACAGCTTTCTTGGATGTAATTTATCGCTTTTCGTCGCTTTCGTAGTAATGTTTTCGAGTTTTCGTACCTTGATATTCGGAATTTCAAGTTCTGCTTTAAAGCGTTATGTTTGTGTGGTCATACCTATGGTGGGTGGCCCTTCTTGACGCTTGGAAAACCTTCCGTGTCTAGAGGGCAGATTAGGCCTTCGGTTCCGATTGCCAAATGATTATGTATGCCAGTTTTTATGGGTAGTCATAAGCCCGAAGATTTATTATATTTATTTATTTTCCCAATTGCATCATTACAAGTTATTGCCTAATGCGATAATAAAGTTGCACATAATATACAAAAGATAAACTAACTGACAGATATTAATTATAATAACATGACACGCAATAATTGGCCTGTGTAAATTCGTTCAATGAGCGAGAAAACAAATCAATTCGGTGAGCGTGCGCAACGCGCGCGTGATTGGTGCCTGCTGCTGTAAATTAGTGAGCGCGCTCGGACCACCAGCAGTCGACTGCAGGTAGCCTGATCTGACTAGAAACAGTTTAATCATTAGATCAGTATCCTCTAGTACTAACCTAATCTACAAAAATGCAAATAGAATATCTAGCTTTAATTCCGCTGAACAAGATCGCTAGTTTGGATGCAGTAGGTATGCAGCACCACCCTCCCACCCACAAATATAGGCACATGCAGAAAGAGTGAAAAAATAATGCAACATGCAACCAAACCAATACACGACACGTGTTTCACCCCTGCACGGGGCATCCTCAAGATATGTTGACTCCTCGACCGCTAGGATGCGAAAATTCGATTCGATTTGATTCGCGTCCTAGCGGTCGAGGAGTCAACATATCCTGAGGATGCCCCGTGCAGGGGCGAAACACGTGTCGTGTATTGGTTTGGTTGCATGTTGCATTATTTTTTCACTCTTTCTGCATGTGCATATACTTGTGGGCGGGAGGGTGGTGCTGCATACTGCATCCAAATTAGCGATCTTGTTCAGCGGAATTAAAGCTAGATATTCTATTTGCATTTTTGTATGTCATAGATTTCCGCAAAGTAACGCCTGATTCCATCATTTAACCTAATCTAGGTTGCAAAGTTTAGACGTGATGGTCGCTCTGTGTATGACATGTAACAGCTGCGTGAGAATGCTGATGATTTCTAATTATCAGTACTATAAAAGTTTAAACAGATATTGATGTATGATAATTTGGCAAAGAGGTAACTTGAAACCCAGGAAAGGACTTAAGGTACCATGTTCGTTGAGCAACAGGGCTCAGTTAGGGTGCCTTTCCACCAGAGTTGTGCTATGCAGCTATGCTGCGAGAATGTAAAAGCTAAGCTACGAAACGATGTGACCATTTCCACTGATGCTAAGCTATGTAGCGGAGCGAGTTAGATGTGCTATGAAATGCGCTGCCGCAAGGTATCTGTGCGAGGAAGATGCGCAGCTCGAGCTATGCGACGTATCGACAATAGGGACGGCGGTACTGCTCTGCACATAGCTACACCACTCGCGACCATCTATAGCACGCATCCATAGCTCGCATCCATAGCACGCATCAACAGCACGCATCCTTCCATATAAAAAACGTAGGTTAGTTGAACCAGTTTCCACCAGTGCTATGCTATGTGGACCAATGAACGTGATTGACGGATATCAAACGCATCCATAGCAACGTTACATAGCACATCTCTGGTGGAAAAGCAGGATTAGTCGTCAAAAAAAAAACTTGTCCATCTCCAAGTCAAGATTCATTCAATATAATTTCCGAAACAGTGCAAATTGGCCCCGTTCATTTTGAAAATTGTCCAGAAAATATTTGAAAGTTTTTCTTTCTTGTGACACTTGAGACAAGTGGTTTTTCATGTTTTACAAATGTCTGTTCACTCGGATGCAATTCCAATCCATTACAGTTATCGTATTTTAGTTATACAGGGTGTTAATGAATTCGTGTAATTCCTTCAAACCACATGATCTATTAATCGTATTAACCCCGCACGTGATTAAGACAGATTAAAAATTTAAAAGTAAAAAAAAAACATTTCTGTTTCCATTATTTTTTTATGTGATAGAAAATTTCGATGCCATGCATAAATGAATGAAGGCACGGCGACACAGCTGACTGGCATGACTAGCGCGATATCGCTCCACGCAGTCAGTTAACTCGGGACGCTAAAATTAATCAGATAGGTACAGATTATCATGTTCATTTTTTGAAAACTTTGTTTAATGATTCTGAAGAAAACCTATGCAGTGTCAATCAGTGTCACCAGTTTTGTTTTGTTTGTGGTTTGAAGGAATTACACGAATTCGTTTACACCCTGTATAGGTCGCAATATCTAACATACAACGTTATATAAAATTTAGCCATGTGACGGTGAGATTTCCCTTAATTCAAAAATAAACTTTAAAATAGGGGATGAAAGTTTGTATGGAATATCGTCACTTAACCGGGTTCAAAATTTCACGCAAGCGAAGCTGCGGGCAAAAGCTAGTCAGGTATATTAACAGTATAAAAAAATCTTCATGACAATGTTAAATTATCTGTAAAATGTTTCCATGATGAAAGGAAGACAGCACCATTATAATTAGGTCACATCCCTCGACGGCTCAGTGGCCATAATATAAAAATAACATTTTATTTTCACTCTATTGTCTACGTATTTTAGTATCCTTATAAAAATACTTTTATCGTACATGGCTCTATTAACATTTTAGAACCACTATACTTATAGGGTTTAAAATTGAATTACAAGGAAAATGGTTCAATATCTTCATGCACAGAAAGGATACTAAAATTTCTAATACCATTATGTGTTAGAACGCTTGTGTACTGCGTCCGATCCGAATCCGAAAAATTAGATCTGAACTAGTTGTAGTACAGGCAGCAAAAGAGTTAGGTTTACAGGAAAACAATAGATATTATAATACGCATGCAAGTATCATATTTTTTTATAGAACACTTCCCCCCCTAAGTTTTCTCCAATATCGTGGGTGGTTTACGGACACAAATCTTCAAATTCACAAACGCCCAGACCCGGAACAACTATCTGTAGGCCATACAATAAATTTGTTCCGTGCGGTAATCGAACCTACGACCCGTAGCGCAAAAGCCAATCGGTCACCAAAAGTGCCATCAAAACATTGTAATTGTGTGCGTAATAACTTTTATATGCAAGACTCGCAGATAAGCGTTGGCAAAAACTTGGCTCAAATAATCCTAACTCTGTTAAACGAGTGTAATTAGTTACCTATATACTTGTCTCTTTGGTTGACTGTATTATTTGTATAAATGCTTGTGTAGTGCATCTGTACCCCAAGTGTGAGTTTTTTTAGGTACTTATTACTTCTATGGTTTTTTTTACGTTACTACTGTAGCTGCGTCACGCCAAAAATGTCAAACAAATTTTTAGTCACGCTATTCGCCGCTAGAGGCTCTGCCTAAATTTTCATACATTTTTGACGTGACGCAACTACAGTAACGTAAAAAAACTCACACTTGTGGTACTGATCCGAATTTCATAGATTAACAGACAAGTTTCTTCGGATCGTATTTTCTCGGATTGGATCGGACGCAGCCGTTTTACAAAGCAAACAATTACACATCAAATCACTACAAACATCTTCTTCATACTTCTTCATATGCTTCTCCATTACCATGCTTATTGCCTAATTCGTCTATAAACTCCGCAAAGGGCACTAACAAGATTATCCTGCGAAATGACCTAATGATGAGTAGAACACAAAACACCATATTTACGGTATGAATCCCCATTACGTAACTGCTCAATAAACATGAAGCGTAACCATGGAAACCGTACAAGTCCCAGGTTACCCAGTAGCTTAAGCACCGGTAGGATGACCTCTTGAAATTTCGAAGGTCGTACAAATTTACACGTGCCGCCATTGATTTTAGTAGATTTGTGGGTGTGTATGCATGTGTCTGCGGCTGTGTGCTATGGCAGTGACAGTGGTTCGGCCCCCTTTTGACCTATTTTCAAGTCCCTTGTACCAGCGGGATAGTGACGCAAGCAGGCTCGGAACAGTGCTGCTGCGAAAGCTGAGAATTTCTGACAAATATAATATTATTTATTTTAAGCACCATATGTGTGCATTGTGGTGATGGTCATAAGGATACAGTCAGCTGTATGCTTTACAAAATATGCAACATTATCAAACCCAGGATCGTCTTTCTCCAAAAACAGAAAATGTACTTAGTGTGTCAATAAAATAATATAATTATTTATTTTGCACAGTATGTTCAGGATGAGCAGTAGTTTGGAGTTTTGCAAAAAGTTAATCAAGAATTGAAAACGGTAAATTAAAGTACATCTAGTGGCCACGGATATGATTTAGATACTTGGGAGTAACGTCCGTTTTAGTAACAATTTTTATAATGTCATCTAGGTAGGTGACCTACTAAGGTCAGATTAAATCTAAAATGAAATTCTAGCCTGAAAATATACCTATCTAGAGTCTTTTAGTTTTGGACTCCTTCAACGGCTCACTCAAAAGCAAAGTTAGCACTTCCAAGACAACATTGATTTTGATGCTTTGAAAACTTTGCCTGAAAAAGTGCAATAATTAAGATCAAGAAATATGGGGAAATTCAAGAATAAAGTTCCTTTTATATTTCAATTTATTCAAATAAATAAATAGATAGGGACGATTTACATGTTAACGAGAGCCTTACTATTCTTTCTAAATGGTTTGCAGCCAATGATATGTTACTTAATGCAAACAAATCAAAATACCTTATTAAGTTTTCACTACCAAAGGTTCCCCAAGAAGGTTTAAATGCTTGAAGGCAATAATCTTAATACAATTAATGAAACCGTATTTATTTATACTCTCTATTCAAAATTGCAGTGGGGTGCTCATATTACTATCGGCTTGGTTAAGTTCTGCTGCATACGCAGTTACTTTTGATTTTGAATTTCAAATTACTTAAATTAAACATAATTTTTAGTTGTATAACTTGGGTTACAACGTGACTACTTACTTTCTCCTGTGTGGGGACGGGCTAGAATATAAAACTTCCTCACCGCACCTTCAACAAAACCCAGTACGCCTGGTGGTAGGATCTATACGGTCCGCCTGGCTAGCTACCACTCTCACATTAAAGGCCAAGCAGTTTACTGTGTTCCGTCGTGTGTATGTGAGAGCCAGAGGGGTAGGTATGGGGAATCTCTTTATATCTCTGTTACTCGGATTCGTGTGCTCCATCTTAGACCATGTCTGCGCTTACCATCAGGTGGGACTAGGGTCAAGCGCGATAAAGACAAAGACAAATAAAAAAAAATCCTTATAATTAAACTTTGTATAATTTTGTATATTCAGTAAACAATAATTCAAAAATGTCTTTATAATGCGTGAGGTGACAAGTCCATAGTTACTATGGTCTCATAACATGCGTCCGGCGTTTGCTTCGCGGTATCATCGCTTGTTGGGATCCCTTGGAGACGAAAAGTCAATTGCAAGTATATAATCTAATATTACTACACTGTAACTGACTTTGCGGGCCAATAAACGTTGGGGAAACTCAGCTGTAATTTGTTTTCTGTACATTTCATTATAAGTACGTTAAATAGTAATTGTTATAGTAGTATTAGTTACTAATTGCGAACAACAATTGACAAAACTCAACAACACTGATAAACATTATCAGCCAACAGAAAATTCTATAAATAGCCCGCTAACAATAACGAAATACAACCCCGAGTTTCGTAATAAACAAATCGGGAGTCTTTGGAGGCATTAGATTGGGCCTCGTCTAGGGCGGGTCGCGAGGCGGCGCGGCGCGTTGCCATGACAACGCTGCAGCCCGACGCCGACGACGCACCGACCCAGTTCCCGCCCGCCCAAATGTTAATGACCTCCAAAACCCAGGTCGAAGTTCACGCGTTACACGGGTAAGGGATCTATCCATGTACCCCGTGGACTTTTCACGGGTCACACCATGTATTGATCCGTCAGTTTTAAGATTGAATCTAGGTTAGATACGGAGTTGATTGTGGAATTTTTTACTTTACCCTTGAACATGATATTTTTGGAAAGCGAACAAAATTAAATGCATTTTTTTCTTTTTGTTTTGTCTCCGTGTTTGTTTATACAAGCGGATCCGTTTATTAGTTGCCATTAGTGCGATTGTTGCTGTTAAGTTATAAAAATATCTTAGGGCTTATTGTTTTCGGATTCATGTGTGGAGGTGAGAGTGAAGGATAACATCGCGTGGAAAAATGCACATCTGCGAGGGCTCCAAAAGGTGTATATGTAGTCCGCTAGCCTGCACTCAATCAGCGTGGTGGACTAAGGCATTTTTTTTTCGTGGCGTATTCCTCATGGGTGCCCTTCGCCCGGGGAAGGCGAAGGGGTATGCCGGACTATTACCGGCTCAAAACCCAAGTTGTTTTTTTCTCCTGATCCTTAGCCGGGGTTGCGGGTTTTCGCAGCTGCATGAACCGCGACCCCGGCAGGCCTCGGTCCGCCAGCCCTTGGCGGACCTCTCCTTCTAAACCCTTCTCATTTAGGGTGCTAGAGTGCTAGTAGACTTGCTAGATCCGTAGCTATATACATCTGTAAATTACTCTTTTTCAAATTGTTTTGTCTTTTTGCTAATTCTTGTTCTCAAGACTTGGTACTTCATTACTTAGTGGTCTGTTTATGTTTCAAGACCACATTGTTCTCATAACTATCCTATGTATATCATAGTACCGTATCTACTGAAATTGTTAAAGATATTGATTTTAATTGAAAAGAGTAAAAATGAAGTTTTTTTCCTGCTCTTCTCCATAGGAAACGACAAATTGGAACCATGCACCTTAATTCGACTTTTCATAAGCGCCTGTAATGGTCAGTGTCGGACTGGCCATAGAATTAGGGTGGCGTTTGCCAGCCGGGCCCTAGCGTGCTGGAAGCCCGCGTAGGCGATGTGAAATATCTCCTCTTTTAGAAAAAAAAAATATTGTCTAGTTTTAGTTATAAGTTTGATCTAATTGGAACTTATTTCATAAAAATGTAGGTCTTTGAAAAGAAACACTTCCAAAAACTCTTGCCTATTTGATTATTATTGTCGTTTAGTTTGTTGGTTCACATGAAAGTGTACGATCTGCGCTGATTCTAGGCGGGCGGCGGGTCTAGTCATAATACCACCCGGGCCCATTAGGCCAAGTCCGACCCTGGTAATGGTTAATGGGTTTTTTTTAGTATCGTTTGATTGGTTTGAGAGAATTCCATACCCAGCAGTGGGACAGTAATAGGCCGATTATATGTTGTTATTGTTTAAAATGTAGTTGACGTGAAATGAGGATAGTTGTCGTGTTGTTTGTGTCAACAAACTGCCCTTTGTAGTCTGGACGTAGGCTGTAGCGAAGGCGCGACACCGCTTCTTTAGTACGAGTGTGTTCTTATGTTACTTATTGTTACATCTTCAGGTCAGGTCGTCAGCCTAGCGCGGGGCTAATAACCTGGACTGTGGGCAATTTCGTTGTGTTATTTATTATACTTGTCAACAATTTGAATGAATGTTTGTGGTATTAACATTTTGATTAGGTTGTAGTTTTGGTGGACTAATGTCTGCTGGTATTCAGGATTTCGTATTATTATGGAAAGTGTTTCTACTTTCTACCTACTATTAAATTAATTTTGATATGCTGTTAAATGATAAACCGTCGGTCACGGGTATCATACGAATATCTATGACAGTCGTTAGGGGTAGTCAGAAGCCCGAAAGTTTGATAACCGGTCTAACCTTAGGATATCGGCAACCCCACTAACTGGGTTTCGGGGGCCTGATGGCAGTTGATCCATGTAAAATACTGGTATTCAGCCGCATCTAGTCAGACTGGAAGTTGACCTCAAAATTGTTGGGAAATGGGTAGGCAGAACGATTCTGTTAATAGATAAATAGATAGATATACTTTATTGTACACTAAAAGGAATAAAAGAGAAGGAATACACCTAATAGGCATGTTGACAGCATCAATAAATTGCAAATCTAATTAGTCCGCCAGTTAGAGTTTTGAAAAATAATGGACACGTATTTTTTCTTTTGTTAAATCTATGAATATTTGGAAAGATAAAACGCGTCAAAACTCAAGAGTGTGGGGGGATTGTGACGTCAGAAGCAAGTAAAAATTGTACTTGCTTGTGACGTTTTGTCAATTTTAAAAGTGTCATATCTTCGTCAATTTTGGTTTAAGTACGTAAGAAAAGAAAAAATACGGGTCAAATATTTTTTGATAATCTCACTGACGGACTAATTAGATTTTTTCAGTCAAATACCCTATTAAGAACAGTACAAATGGCGGTCTTATCGCTTAAAGCAATTTCTTCCAGACAACCATTGGATCTTCGATCAATAATCCTCTATTGATCGAAGCATTGGATGGAAAGAATAATAATGATAATTAAACATTTCTCTTTTGTATGTAACTATTACTTAAACTTAGAATCATAATAAACCAAACACTCAAACAAACCTAACATTTTTAACAACATAACTTGATTAAAACTCAATTAGAATGACCAGCAAATCGTTTACTCCTGTCTGCAATGCTGTTTACAACTTCTTCTTACTAATTAAGCATCGAAATATCCGTGTAACTATCCAATATCCCCTGCAAATAAAAATATATTCTAAATTAAAACTTAACACGTACAAAATGCATGTGTCGCACACATGTTTGTGAATTCCTAGTTGTTGCATGTTGTTGCTTATAGATGGAACCGAAAGGAAATTGCAAATAATTTTAGCTCATTACAACGACTGCGCCTAGACTGAGTTGTGTTTGTGTGCGTGCGTGTATACACGCGATCTACGCAATTACATGTAAAGAATAGTGACAACACACACAGCGGCGAGTGTAATCGAAGGACTGCTCTGCGTCGCATGCATTTGCAGAGCTGACTAGGGTTGCTTGTGAGTGTATTTAATGCAGATGCAGTTTAGATTGACACTAAACAATTTTTTGTGAATATTAATTAGAATATAACAGTGTCAGCAGCGTCGTTCTGTCGTGTTTACAAGGTTAGTCAGAAAGGGGGTACTAATCCGAAAGGGTGTTAAAGTACACATAATAATGAATAACTTTTGTTCTACAACTTTTCCCAAAACTCAATAGTTTAAGAGAAACAGCTGTTCAAAAATCTCAAAAAAAAATCTCTAAAATCGATCTATCCCCAGTTATGATCAGCTGTGTTTACATTTTAGGTCATATTTGGGGTCATGAATTAGAAGCACCATTTTCTGAATTTGTAACTAAAGCAGGGATGAAGAATTTAAAAAAAAACTAAAATAAAAATCATTTTATTTGGAAAAAAAAATATCGAATTTTGAAATTTTAACACTTGCTTTTAGACAGTCATCAGCGATAGTATAAGTGGGCTTCGGATTAGTACCCCCTTTCCGACTAACCTTGTATACTAGTGCTGTTAATTAAACCGACGTCCTTTATTTTTTTCACTATAACATAGTTAACTGAGCCAATTTACTTTGGATCTTTTCTTTATTTCCTTTTAAAACTCACTAGGCATACTCCTGTTTTTTGTGTGCGTTTAGAGACAGAAATCTTATAATGTACAAAAATCCAGACCCAGAACAATCATCTGTAGGCTAATACTTACTTCTTCCATGCGGGAATAGAACCTACGATCCTTAGCACAGCAGCCAAATGCTCATTCACTGTAACAATAGTGTCGCCTTTCATCATTTAAGTAAAATGTTATAAAACCTCTACTATGTTTTTTTTTCTTCATTTCGATGTAATGATTTTATTCTAATTAGCTTGACTGATTCCTGTAGATGCATTTCACATATTAAAATCACCCAATTCAACCTGAACAATTGATTGGGACGTCTTGCGTCTGTAAGAGACATCTTAAAAATACCAAGTTCCCTAGCTCCTAGTCAAAAGAATAGACGAATAATTACTAAATATTTTTAGTTCGCATTACTGTCCTTGTGAGAAAAAATATTTAAGTATCAACTAAACTACATAGACTAGATCAAGCAGCTCAGTCTATCGAAGTCTACTGCTATATGTACACAAACATCCCAATTTCCACAACACCCTGTTTTCTGAAATAAAAACAAAAACCTCCTATGAGTATTCCAACCCTGCGATGCGCCGGAGTCGCACAGCCGTAACTCATACACGCACATTAAGCGGGTACTTGCTGGTACTTCCATCTACTTCGTGATGCAATGCACTCTTGCGCACAGTTTACAACGACCGACGTTATTTACTACTTATTAAGTTTAATCGATTTTAGTCTTAGGTATCCTAAATGTATATTATTTATGACTGACTTGAAGATGCTTCTTCAGTATTTCAAGACGGTATTAAATTATGGCAGCTTCGTATTCTTTTGTGAATAGTTGGAGTATACAAGTAATTATGACACACAGTTAATTTAAAGAAGCTAAGGGTAATACAAAGATTGAGTTGTAGGAAATAATTTTACGCGTTTCGGGATATTATTTATATTATAGATTAAGAATATGGATTATGTACCTATATGCTCTAAAATATAGTGTAACATCTCCTTAACCATGTTCTACGCAAATGAATATTAATCTTTAATAATAATAATAATATAATAAAAATAATTTAATAAATAATAATAATAATTTAATAATAATAAAATGAATATTAATTATTCTTAAGAAAAAGGGTCAACTTTTCGTTGAGAAAGAAGTAATCCTCAATCAACATTTCAATTGTTTTAGAATGTTCACCATTTTGAAACTTAACATAACAAAGGGTTAAATTAAAAGTATGACGAAACCCATGACGAAACCCATGACGAAACCCATGACCTATCTATCGGCTTTCTGCCCTAGAGATAGAAATATGACATTACTTCTATGGAACTTATGTCAAATTTCTATCTTCAACTAGGCAAACCGTCGATAGACATTATTGGTTATTAGTTTCGGCTGTTACTTGAAATAATGCGAGATAGTTTATGAGGCCCAGATTGTCATAGAGCTTTAGATAACCAAAAAGCGAACTCACGAGCATAGACAAGTGTTGTTCAAACAGACAAACTTTTACAATACCCTTACCAATAGTTGTTCTAACACACATTTTCTGTACCATTGGTCCGCTAACACTTCAATACGCAAGTGTTTGCGCGTGTGAAGTGCGTTCTCTTTGGGTGCTGCGGTGCACGGTAGGGTGCTTAATGGGACGTGCTCACGTGCTCGTTTACGAACCGATAGATCGCGTAGTTCAGTTATGGTTCAGTTATAATGTTTACTTATGTTATTCAATTAAAATTAATACCTAAAAAAAGTGTAGTGCGTAGTACTCATAACCGGCGTGCGTGTAACAAGATGTATGAACGTGGACGAAGCGAAAGGAGTTTGTAAGATTGCAGCATGTGGTTTTCTACAGTTTCTGCCTAACCCCATGGGAAAAGGCGTGAGTTTATGCATGTATATACCTGCAAAAAATGGGGAACGTAAAAAGAATTACTTAGATAAGTTTTTTGTTCCATTAACCGCTAACGTCCCGACCGACGAACCGGTTCGTCTGTGCTACTCGTATTTTATATCTATTGTGTCCATAATTACAGTACTTGAGACTTTATGGATGGTATTTAATTGGAGAGGTCCAGCAGTGGATTATTTCAAGCTGATGGTAATGATGAAAGGTGTGAACAATGCTGAGACGGTCGCAAACCAAAACCTGCGAGTTTTAATTGAAATTAATATACCTAGACGTGAATGAGTAATTCTAGCGAAATATTACACCAAAGTAAGCGCGACACTTCCTACTCGCGCGGTTAAAGTAAAACAAAACTGTTCACCCAGATGAAATAACAAGGCATTGAGTAATCGCATAGACATAGACTAATAAATCTACTCCAGAAACGAAACAGCTCACAGATCAAAACAGTTTCATAAACAGGCGATATACTTCTCTGACCTAAAAACTGTAAATCAAAAGATTTTCTTTTAGCAGGTATAAAAGGCGTTTGAAAGCAGGCGCGGCATGAAGCATGAAAAGCTTGTATGTGTCCTTTAACAAGCCAGTACTTGGCTGGTGTAGGGCGCGAAGCGGGGGCGGCGCCTATTCCTAGCGCGAAACTAGGCCGGCCGCCGACCGCTGGCGTTTGGTTCAAGGAAACAGTGCATAGCGGAATTTGGTTGAAAAGGTTGTGTGATACGATAAATAGGGAAATAAACCTGCTAGTCATTATACTATGTTTTTTCTACGTTATCAATAGCTTTGCAGATCACTGCTGGATTTGCCTAATAAGAAAGATCTGTCACAAATGTATTACGTTAAATGCTCTGTGTATTTAAGGTGATTCTACTCTTAACTACTTCGACAGTTGGTAATCTTCTATCGTGTCGGCACGAACTATATGAGAATAGCTCATACCGTGGTGAAAAGATTAGCCAGTAAGCAAGGATGGTAGTGGGGCTGACTGCCTAGGATGCGCCGGATGTACTTAGGTATCGTCACTCGTGGAGGCTCTTTTCACGCACCCCTAAGTTGGTAATATAATCAACACATTTTTGTATTTTGGTATGACATTGTACATCGGTTATAAGAACTTCAATAATACCTATCGAATTATATGGACATGTTTTGGAACAGTCTTGAAATGATGACTAAGAATATTTCTTGTTATTAATCGAACACTCATAATCTTTCAGGTGTTTATTTAGGTTAAATTGTAAAGCATAACTGGTAATGTTATTGAACTTACGATTGTCATCGTATTCATTGGTTTATCAATTCAAACTAGTTTATCTTGATCGTCGCGTTTTGATATGAATAACGGAGAAATCCGTAAAGATATGCTGCAGTGAAACTTCTTCACCACAGTGACTATGTACTTATATCTCTTTACCATTCTCCACCACAACTTTTGTTAAAATATGTTAGACGAATAACTTTTCTAGTGTCTGTGGCCTTACAGAAGTACCTTCAACTTGAACTAAGCGAACCGTCTCTAACTTGGGCCACACAACGTTTTAAACTCCGGACGCATACAGTGCCAACACAAAAATGACTTCTCAGAACAGAGGTTCAAGAATCAAGATCTATGTCGTTTGAGAAGACTTAAATATCAGATCCTCTTCCTAATTTATTTGTGTCAGCGAAAATAAAACACTACAACACACGGAAAGATGTTTGTGTGTTTTTAAGGTTACCAGGAATCATCGAACCGATTGCCTCTTTTTATTTGTGCCATTTTTTGTTTTTTTTTTTTTATCTATCTGGCTCGTTCTAAACGTGGATGCAGTTAAGGGGCACTAAGAACAAAGTAATGGATTTTATTCCGATGGAAGCAGGATCCGTACATAATCATAGTGAAAACTTTAAAATTATAAAACTTAGTCACCTTCAAGTCGGTATGATTTAGAATTGAAACGATAATAGCTATGTGCAGTATATGAATCTTGTAATTTCATAAATCAATCAAATATTTGTGCTTGCCTATAATCATCAAGTTCTTATTCTAGAAAATAGGTAGAATTTCATTGCTGACACAACTAGAATAAAAAATCTAGGAAACGTTTTATTTTATGTTTAAATATCTGTGCCATCTGATAGAGATATCGCAAGTTCGCTGTCCATAGACAAATACTCAGTTTTTTTTTATCAATAACTAACAAATCCTCGGACAGTAACTAGTCCTAGTTAAAATAGATACACAACACAAATATAAAACTAGGAAAGTAAACATGTAGTAATGTTTTCTTCAAACAACATACTTCAGTTTGGCTCCGTAAGCTGTAATATTTATGTACTAGTTCTCGAATTACAGCTGATTGTTACATGTTTATGAAGACGTATCTCTGTATAATTCACGTGAATAACATTATTACTTTTGCTACAACATGATCGTGTTGATATTTGTTCAGTCCAAACTGTTATACATTGTAGGTTTAAAGAGCGACAATAAAACAGAAAATCGTCAATGAAGTTCTGACAGTGCGTAAGTCATTTTGTGACAAAAACAGACAACACTACGAAAAGTCACAATATTACTTAAAATGAAAAAGATTATTAGGATTTTCAAAGGTTTATAAATCATCAAAGAGTTCATTTGTAATGATAATTAAAAACAATATTGCGTTCAGCGTAGGTTACGCTCGTTTTAATTAGTTTTTTCACTCTCTTGTAAAGTAGCCATTTTTGACTTCCGCACTGTTAGAACTTCACTGACGAAATGTTACTTCAACATCAAAAGGTTTAATACAGTATGTTAAGTCACATAGAGCGTTTTCTTCAACCCGTTAATCTGCATCAATAATACATTAAAATAAAAATAAGCAAAAAAACATCGAAAAAAATAATATTCGGAACGGCCTGTTTAAAACCAAAATAGTAGCGTAGATAGGTTAAATGCGATATTGCCGTGTTCACCACATTGACGTAAGTCATCATCATCTTCCTGCCCTTATCCCATGTTACTTGGGGTCGGCGCAACACGTTTTCTTCTTCCATTCCGTCCTGTCAACCGTCATGATATCACTGACTCCCTTCTCTTTCATATCATTCTTCACACAATCCATCCACATTGACGCAAGTAAGCGTTGCTTTTACGTATAATTTTTTTTTTATTATGTACTGACGCAGTATAGTGCGTTGGGGCAAATCCGGATATGGGGTAAATTCGTTCAAATGAATTTACCATGGAATGTGATGATATTTTTTATTATTGGCAGGAATAGAGTGCGACGCCATTTTTTGCCCCTCACTTCAGTCCGCGTCGTAATATTTTGACGACACATTCTGCGGAAAACTAATTAATTTATGAGAATTTACCCTGTATCCGGGGAATTGCCTGAACAAACCTGAAATTCATTGGGCTTCTTTACGTGGGTTCATACATAGCTATACGAATACCAAAAAGAGCCTACATTTATTCCTAATCATAACTAATAGCAAAGACGAATGCATTGCCGCAGCGTCATATAGGTGCCCAAATCAATTGGTACTTTACTTATGGTTAATATACCTAGTTAGATTTACAAAACTTAAGTACTTAAGACTGCCTCGTTGATCTAGTGGTCGAAACCGTGACTGCTGAGCGTGAGCTCCTAGGTTCGATCCCTAGGGTGGGCAAATTGTCATTTTGTTTTTCCGTGTGGAATTTCTCAGTAGCAGCCCGGAGTCTGGATTTGTGCCTGATTGATAGCAATAACCGTTGTTACGTGTGGTGCCGGACATAAATCACTACCCTATCTCTTCCCATAGGTGTCGTAAAAGGCGACTAAGCGATTCTCTAGAGGATGGGCAGCAGCGTTCTCTGAGTACATTAACAACCATACTAGGATCGCCAACCCGCCTGCCAAGCGTGGCGATTATGGCAAACCCCCCCAACATGGCTTGAGGGAGGCCTATGTCCAGCAGTGGACGTCTTTCGGCTGAATGATGATGATGATGATAGCAATAGGCTCGCCCCCTATTACAAGGAACGACACACCTCTGCCCAACCCTTCGAGGAATACAGACGTGAATTCGGCTGTCCCATTTCAAAACCTAGTAAGGGACACTTGTTACAAAAATCGTTTTATTGCATAATCTTGCTAACCTAGAAAGTCTCTACCTAATACCAAAACACCAGTGTTGAAAACTCATATAATAAGCAGATATATTATATTTAAGCATTGATACCTAGTAAGTACCATTCAGTGTCTCTGATCATTTTAAAACCTAGTATAAGTCACCACCACATGGTTTTACCTAACATAAATACTTTTCAAAGGCTAACCGATTTTCCGTTTGTGCGCTCCCCTGTAAAATTTCGTTTTAAGCCCTTACTAGGTTTTGAAATGGGACAGCCGTGATGTTATGTTATGTTACAACTTAACTATTAAACCTTTTTCCAAGCAAAAATCAAGTACAACAATAGTGGTACCATTCAGAGCAACCAACATAAGTATGTGCAACAAGTCTTGTAATATTTTTAATGCAAGGTCAAGTATCCTGACCCAATGCTTTATCCACTATCGACCTAGTCTTTAGCTCGACCTTGAGTGTACAATGCAATCGTGATACTACTGGTTGGAATTAAACTGTATTACAACAAACATTTCCATAGTACAGTAATACTTAACAACAGTACATTTTTTCATTTGCTTACGGTAATAAAAACATTTCAATTACTCAGCAAGTGCAATATGCATTAAGGTCTGTGACCTGACCTCATCCGCATAACGTGGCCTTACAACGTAATGAAAACTGCGCAAACGCAAGCGGAGCCAGCCAATTATGTTGCCGCGAGTTAATTTCAAACGACCAATGGAGGAGCTTCTTTGATGCTATGCGCCAATGGGAATCATTAATAAAACGTTATTTTTGTAATTTTAGTTTTTTGTCTTGTTTCATGGCGAATAAGAATTTAATTTAGCTCTGTGATTAAACTTTAACATTCATTTTCTATACTTTTAGATAGTGAAACTGCAGCTGATTTCATTAGATTTTAACATAACATAACATTCCCCGCCTATATAATATTCCCCGAAGGGTTGGGATGAGGTGTGTATTACACCCTTATTTTGCCATGTAATAGGGGACGAGCTTATTGCCATCAACCGAGCACAAATCCAAACTCCAGACTGCTACTGACAAATTCCACCCGGATAAACCCAATAACACTTTGCCCGACCCACCTAGACCCAGGACCCTACCCTCTACAGTCGCGCTTGTGACCATTAGACCAAGGAGTCTGTCAAGTCAAGTGCAGCTGATATCATTCGATTTTATTTAATCACATTATCGACTTAATTATTAAGAAATCAGCGCATTGCCTTCAAATTACTATGAGATAAATCACATTGCCTAGATAAACATCTTGGCTAAGTTTTAGATCAAATCAGTCCGTTTGAAAGGAAGCAGGCTTGCAATGAGCTGTTCAAAAGCTATTGTGTCTATTTACGGCATACAAGCGAACTAAAATCCAAGAACTGTTTAGTCCAGTTAGCGTTTAGGTACATCCCTAGAGGCAGTGGCGTGCACTCCATACATGCAAATAAGCTCTGCATACCCTGCAGTTCCATACATAATACATGCCCCTCTAAGTGATAAATAACTATAAATAAAAGAAATCATGGTAATTTAGTTTTCACGCCATCTACTGCTTTTTTTGGAACTAACTCGGAGCGGGGAATACCCGCCGCATGCCGCCGCGACCGCGCATTGCAGAGCCTCCCGTGAGCATAAGCTGTACTACGCCTGGCTTATTCTTCATACAACGCATCTCGTGTAGTACACAGCAAAAGAGTGACTGTGTGCGTGAAAATGTGTGCGTGTGTTGGAGTTTTGGAAGCATAGCTTACATTGCAAACCGTCCAAATTGAGAACCCGTAAATGCACCGTTTAATTGTTGATTCCAGAGAGTCGACTTATTTTAGTCGGATTAACCAAATAATTCATTCGTTCGTATTAATTAGTTCGTAACGTAATAAATTGCAAAGTTTTTCGCCTTATTGTTTTTTTTGGCGCAAGTGATTGACTGTCGAGTAATTACTTAGTAAGTTTATTGTAAAAATGGAAAATTATACCTGTGAGACTTGTGCTGGCGAAATGTGTTTAAATAAATTAACATCGGCCGCGTTTTCACGTTATCTTTTGAGGAAACAGTTAAATTGATTGCAAAGGGAAGGTGTGTACCCCGGGTTGGATTTAACTCAAAGAAAAGGTAATAAAAACTACTCATTATTTTCATAAAATGTTTTATTTATGCTGACTATTACTGGCTAACTCGTTGTGTACACACAAATACATTGGATTGTTTCCCTTGCATTTTGTTTATAAATCAAGTTAAAAATAATGTTTGGACCTAGCGGATACTCAGATTTAAATAATTTTCACAAAGCGGCTGCTAAGCATGATTCTTCAGAAAAACATCTAGAATCCTGCTTAAAAGTTCCAAACTTTTGATAAAGGTAGAATAGAGACTAGTTTGAATAGCCAGTTAAAGTTAGATATTGAAAGGCACAACGCGAAAGACGACAGAAATAGAAACATCTTCAAACGGTTGATTGATGTATGTAGTTTGTTTTCTAGGTAAATCTGAATTAGCATTCCGTGGTCATGACGAACCCAGCTTTTTTTTTGTGCATACCCTGTCTGAAATCTCTGTGCACGCCACTGCCTAGAGGATGTAATATCAGCACTCTACATGTGCACTGCGTAATGCATTTCTAATTTTATTGTTAATCTCTATAGCCATTCTAAATGTAGATTTAGTCGATTAGTACAACGGAATAGGGATGTTCTCAAAACTTTTAGGTGAGTTGCTTGCTGTTAGAACCCAAGTTTATGTATGCATGTTAAAGAAAAATATGTACGTACTTAATTTTATGGGCATTGAATGAAATAGCCATAAAAAATAAAATAGGTCTAAATAAACAGGTTAATTGAATTTCTGCAAAATACGAGGAGGGAATAAATATAATTTCTTTATGTATCAATTAGCTTTGCAGTTGTTATAAATAGAGCTCTATTTCACGCTTATTCATAGATTAGAGACTTATAAATATACTGCAGTCGTATTCTAATGAAAAGAAAATTACTACGCGAGGCAAGATTTATAGAGCGTTTATACGAGTACATGGCCAGTTTTTATGAATAACGTGGTACGTTTTTTCTATGGGTATCTTCAATCGAATGTCTTCTGGGATTTGGAAATAGAACGTAGTTTGTTTTCCCAAAATTTATTATTTATACTTGTGAGCAAATAAATCGAGCCACTTCTATTTTTCACGCAGGTATAATTGTTATTATTTTTGGTATTATGGAACAGATAAATTCTAAACATATATCGCCTAAAAGGTTATTTGATAACCTTTACAATGAGGGTAGTTTTTTGTATTTTGAATTATTTAATTCATGAAACCAAAGCTAATAACCAGGACACGCGAAAAAGGAGTGGCTCGATTTTTTTGCTCCCAAGTGTATTTAGATTGTTTTAATATTAAGTACATTGACTTAGAATAAGTATGGACAACGAGTGTAGTACAAAATTCACGATAAAAGTGTCCTGAATTGACATATTATAAACTTAGAAATACCAACAAGCTCATTTACGATGGACGAAATCCTATGTCGTTATCATAATGCCTAATTTTGCTTGCAACAATTTTTACCATACGAAAACATGACAGCACTGCTCAATTTTTCAAATTTCGAAACTTCATCTAATGTTAAACGAAAATTTGGAGAACATAGGTGTAATAGAGCAATCTTAATTTTTAAAAGATTTTATTATTTGTTATATTATTTTATTGCGATCGCTAAATATTTAATCCAACTGAAAGAGCATAGAACATTTCTTGCAAAATTACAACATCGTCATTTTCAAAAACGCGATTTCGCTTCCTTTGCTGAAGTATCACCATCAGCATCAGCATCATCTTCATCTAAAGTCCCCGTCACGAGAAGCTACAAATTTTGTAAATAAAGAACTTCTACAAAGTTACGTAGCGACAATTCAATCAACAACAAATAATCCCAAATTCAATCAACTCAAAGTTACATACGTGTAACACGAAACTAACGAGCAATTTCACTTAGTCGGGTTATATTTTAGCGATATCGTCTAATGTTTTGTGGTACCGGAACGTGTCTGACTCATGGAACGTCAACATTTGGGCCGCCATTTTTAAGTAAGTTCACACTGACGCTGTCAATGCTGTCATTTGAGTTTTGAATGCGTTTCAGTTTGTTTGTGTTGTTTTCGTAGATTATTATTTATTATTATATAAATAAAATAAAAACCATTATATAAAAATAAAAATCATTACAAAACTGTTTTTTTTTATTTGTTCCAAAGGTTGCGAACCCCTGAATGTGTGTTTACAAAATTTATAGCTTCTCGCGACGGGGACTTTAATTGATCTCGAGGAAAACTGAAATTAAATCAGAGGCATATATTTTTTTTTATGAATGAAACAATCTTTTGTCATGTGTATTTAAAAGAGTTTATGATAAATAAACAAACTAGCCCAAACGTCACGTGCCCACTATTTGCCATTAGGGAGTTCCAGAGCCCGTTTTCCGGCTCTACTATCGGACCTACGTCATTATTTATGTAATGAAAAGTGCTTATAATGACAAAATACATGAGCTGAAACTCGACAAGCCTACCATTTGTTCCTGTGCCTGCCTAATCTTCGGCTCCATCATCAAATTAGTTCAATGACATTTTAATGATCTAAGATGCACATACCTACCTGCAAAATTTCAGCTCGATCGGAAACTTGGTAGTGACCGAAAAACCAATACAATTTTGAAACGGAAGGACAACATACATATTTTCGTACATAATTTGTTTGCATACAATGCAAGTTTAAAATTAACTTGTTTAAATGAATAGAACAAAACAAATTGCAATTGGTTCAAAATCGCAATACAAAAAAACATCGCGTAAAAATAACGACTCTTTGGAATCTTTGTTCTAATGTCTGACAAATATGTCAAGTTTCTTATGGTAATCCAACCAAATGAAGTTGTCATAATTGGTCAAACAAAGGAAGGAAAATAAGATACTTCTTCTTTAGTTGGATTATTGTGTGTTTTGCTCTTGCAATTAATTCAATTTTAAGCAAAATACAATGTTCCTTAACAAAATAATACTTTAAAATTGTAAAACAATAATATACCTACTGAAAATATGATACACCATCAACTTTTTTCACTTTTTTGAGTAGTTTTTACACGATCTCACTACACAGAACGGCATTGTTGACATGTGACATTGAGGTGTAGCTGCTTGTTCGCCCAAAAGAAGAATGACGCGCGCAATTGTAGCTCTTTTCAAATTCATCGTGTTTTAACTCACTTTCGGTTCGGACATTTTTGAGCGATGACCCGAGGTCCATACTTATTCTAAGTCAATGATTAAGTAGGTTTAATTTCCACTTATGGTAATTTTAAATCGATTTAACACATTCCCGCTATACTAACGCGGGCGTGGTCAAAACGAGTTCAATTCAAATCGAATATCGTGTGTAGCGAGTATCGGCTAGCGCACTCACTAGATCGCCAGTTCTATTGCGAAACATCCGCATTCGTTAATGTTCTCTTCAGATGATCTATGGAGCGCGAACAAGATACGCAACTGAACCACATTTCGCTTGCACTTTCGAAAGTAAGTCTTTGTTTTCACTTGGTAGCCGTAATTTATAGTAATGAGGAGAGATCATTGTACGCAGTTTTGTAAATTGTTTGAGTGAAGTCTCCCCGTATCTGGCGGACCGCCAAATGTCGCACATTACTTTTTGATTTAATGCTCGATGGTGAAGTTTTGATTTTAATTACTCGACGTTTAATATAAAGCTTGAGAAGTGTCAAAAATGTGGTTGATTTTACGTCATCAGTCCGCAGCTTTTATTCATAACACAAATGTTTATAATTTAAACGGAGTTTGTTGTTGTTGATGTAGATATAAGAAGCTTTAAGTTCAGCAGTTGTATGTGAGCCTGTATACATGCTGTTGCTTGCTTATACAAGGTTAGTCAGAAAGGGGGTACTAATCCGAAAGGGTGTTAAAGTACCCATAATAATGAGTAACTTTTGTTCCACCACTTTCCCCAAAACTCAATATTTTAAGAGAAATAGCTGTTCAAAAATTACCCAAAACTTATGCCAAAATCTATCTATCCTCAGCTATGTTTCAATCTTAGGTCATATTTGGGGTCACGAATAAGAAGCTCCATTTTCTGAATTCGTAACTAAAATAGGAAAGAAGAATTTTTGAAAAAACTAAAATGAAAACTATTTTACACGGAAATAAAAATTACCTAATTTTGAAATTTTAACACTAGCTTTAAAACCATCATCAGTGATACTTTAAGTGGCCTGCAGATTAGTACCCCCTTTCCGACTAACCTTGTATATATATTTTTTTCCTTTTTTATGTAATAGGTTGACAAACAAGCCGACGGCCCACCTGATTGTAAGTGGTTACCACCGCCTATACACAACTACAACACCAAGAGGATTGCTGATGCGTTGCGTTGGCAACAATGATGAAGGTTGCTTCATCATCATCATCATTCAGCCAAAAGACGTCCACTGCTGGACATAGGCCTCCCCAAAGCACCGTCACTATCCATGTTGGGGAGGTTTGCCGTAATCGCCACGCTTGGCAGGCGGGTTGGCGATCGCAGTATGGTTGTTAAAGAATTCAGAGAACGCTGCTGCCCATCCTCTAGTCTTCTTCTTCTTTCGTGTCAGCACGAGCTATATAAAAATATGAAAAGATTAGCCAGTCAGCTAGGTCGGTAGCGGGGCTGACTGCCCAGGGTGCGCCGGGCGTACTTAAGTATCGTCACTCGTGAAGGCTCTTTTCATCCTCTAGTGAATACCTTAGTTGCCTTATACGACACCCATGGGAAGAGATGGGGTAGTGCTATTCTTTACGTCCGGTACCACACGAACGCCAACCTAAGAGACAGAATTGAAAAGTCTCATGTGCCTGTAATTGAAAAGTCTCATGTGCCTGTAATTTAACCGGTACCCATACCCTTCAAACTGGAACACAGCAATGCTGCTTAGCGGCAGAAAGGGTTAGGGGGAAACTGGCCTCTGGTCCGCGGCCCACATTACACGGAGTAGGAACAGTAGTGGCAAAGTTGGCCGAATGCGTGGGCCAGAATACCATGGGAAAAAAGTATCGTAGGTAAAACCATTGGGATTTAATTTCACAAAAATTATAAAAAGGTGCGAAATAAAACGTAAGTATCAAAATATGGGGTATTCCTCGAAGCGCACCAACGATGAAACACAGAGAAGAACATGAAAGGATTAATAAATGATATCGATAGACGTTTTAAAATTCAACTGTCCTAATTGTTTATTTATTAAAACTGCCAGGACAGCAGAAATGAACTGGAGCTAGGTTCTTCTCTATGTTTCATCGTTGGTGCGCTTCGAGGAATACCCCACATTTTGATACTTACTTACGTTTTATTTCATACCTTTTTTTAAATTTAAATTTCATTAAATCCCAATGGGTCGATTTAACTACGATACTTTTTTCCCATGGTATTCTGGCCTACGCATTCGGCCAACTTTGCCACTACTGTTCCTACTCCGTGTAATATGGGCCGCGGACCAGAGGCCAGTTTCCCCCTAACCCGGCAGAAATAGGTATGGAGGTAGTACTTCATAAGGAGTTCTACTACCTTTTCTGCCCTATGCTTCCTTCAAGTAGCTTGTAATAAGAATGTATGAGTTGTAACGATTCAATGCAGGTGTTAAAACCTTGGCAGTTGCTGTAAACGCACTTTCACTAAAATACGTTCAACTGCGGGAACAAATGGACTTCAGAATATAGGGCAGAACACACTGACTCACTCGCATACAAATGATTCAGATATAGTATGTACCAGAAATGTTTTGTACACTTCAGTCCACAATCACATACAATAGCCTTGAATACTTATAAAAATGTATGACATAAAAGTCTATTTTTCATAAATACATTTAAATAATGTAAAGTTCTTACCGCATTAAAAATCTAACGAGTGTGCGTGGATTTTGTGTCATCTTATCGCAAAAATCCTTCGGCGTTTTTAGACTGGAAGTTAGTAGTAAATAGAGTCATGGCCGGTTGTCGATCTCCTAATTTGATGGTCACTCGTTTATCATTGCTTTATAGGCGTTACCTTGAGATGATAAAACGGTTAGTATTTAGTCTAAATATATCATAACAACACATTTGAATATATCTACATTATGATTTTGAAACGTATCTTTTGATTTTATTTGTACCGACAAACGGTTTATTGGCAATAGATTTTCAAGGTCTAGTAAACGCTAAACAATTACTCAGCATTACAGTTAAATTGGAACGTTAATGTTAAAAAAAACTCTTTCAATTTCACGATCAATAAGAAAATGGGCAAAAATATGGAGTGTTTACACAGGCCACGGTCTCGTGCTCGAACTTGTCCGATTTTTATTGCGAGTTTAAAGAAGCGAGCGAACTTGCCCCAGTGACCACGGGTAGCGGTTGATATAAATATAATACGTAGGCCCACGTCCAATAATAGAATTGGTCGGTGGCACATTGCCGCCGCTCTGCGATCCAGAGCCCAAATTCCTAACTATAGTTACCAACTCCTCAGTTGCTAGTCGATATGGTTCTACGAATGCACTTTGACATTTTAAAAATGGAATGATTTTTCTAAGTGATTCCTTATGTGTATTATTGTGTATAGTATCGATCACTCTCAAAACACTTTCAGTTACCTCTAGTTACTCTTTGAATTTTGCAATCGATGTGTTTGTAAGATTTCTTAAAGGATGCCAGTAGCATAGAAATGGACAGTACAAAGGCTTTCCTGTTAACCTATTTCTTTCTGTACCTGCGCAGTATGCATCAGTATTTCTCTAGGAGTGTGCATTTGACATTTTCTTGTTGAAAAGTGCACGGATCATAGAAGTAGTTGCGTGGTGTGCGGGGTGGCGGGGGCGTGGGGGGCGCTCGCCGGTTCGCGCGGTGTAACCTACATACCGGTCAACACTCCGGCTCAGTCAACACTCGCTACAGGGACATTTGGTGCGTTTGATGAGCTAGTGCACTTGTACAAGTAGCTTAGGTAAGTTCCAGTAAAATAGTTAATAAACTTTAGTTGAAACATAACGTCTCATTCAGTAAAGTGTTCTATTTACACGGTGTAAAACACTTTGTTGCACATGTTGTTAAAAAACCCAAATGAAGTAAATTATTCTCATAAACTAAAATTATTACTTACTAACATTTTTGTATAACGATACCCTATACTATATGTATAAAAGTTTAAATTAAACATTATGAATTCCAAGTTCCAATGCGAATTTTTTCACAAGTTTTGCTGTACAAACCGTTTTCTCAGCTGGATCCAAAAAAAAAAACGGACTCACCTGAAACAAAATGAAAAATACTGTTAAATTAAATGCTCAACTCAAGTGTCTGGTTCCGCGTAAACTTAATAACCATGCCAATGACCGTAAAATTTGTTTTAGCTCGACATCTGTTTACACATAATTCTTTGACACAAATACTCTCTGTAACCTACTAAATTAGTATTAATTGGAGTGTTTCAATGTGTGAACATCATACTAAACTAACACAATGAATTATTTTGCACTTTTAAAATAACGTGCAAATATCTAAGCCAGTAACTAGGACGAGTAGTAGCGCGATGTAAACACACTAATGCCAGCATTAGATGCGACTAGACAAGGCCATAGCTATCAGTGAAATGTCGAGAAGGAAAGAGATGGATACATAAAGTATTTATTGCACACATAACAACACTACAAGTGCAATTCACGCACACATACACAACTTTTCTATTTCTATTACATGTTCTAGGGTTGACTACTGGTGTTAATAAAAACAGTTAAACTGACTACACCAATTTAAATGGTTGGTATTAATACTGAACTAAAAATCTTGAAGATAGCAATAGCAAAATACTTGCGTTAAAGTGTGTCACGGGCGCAAATACACTCCACAAGATTACAGTCTTAAAATTTGGAATAAATAGCTCATTTAAAAGGTTGAAATTCGTAAATTCCGTTGTTTTTCACATGAAATAGCTATAAGCAATATTAATACTATGGTTATCCAAATAAACTATATAAAATTATACATTTATGGCTATTACTTTACCTATAATTTACTTCCTTGACTATTTACAGGTATATGTATAGGTGTATGGTAGGTAGTATTCTTAACGCAAATATCTATTCTTAACTTTCATATTTACTTATTTCATGTTTTTTTTTTACAATTTCTTTAAATACCTAATTACTCATACGAAAGTCAGAGAGGGCATCAAAATATTGCTAATAATACTGATTAAAGCAGGAAAAAGGTGTTTCACCATCTAGGTCGGTTAAGGAGGTTACCGACTATCTTCAGGAATTGGGTGAGCGAGTGTATAATGCGCACTTGATATACAAAATACCTATCTTGATAACGATAAGCGTACCGAACTTGTCAGTTGCGACAGTCTGTCCTAGAACCCGGTTTGAACTCGAGTAGCCTCAATAGCTCAGCCCAAATTTTTATAATAATTCAACGTATCAACATATTGCGCATGATTATCAGTATGTTACATACTAGTTGGTGATCGCGGATGCGACTGTACTGTGGGTAGTTTGGACTGGGTCAATTTGAAGTCGGTTGCTCAATCTCTGTCACGTGATTGTCGTTCTTTAGCAGGTGCTGGCGCATGCTCTGTTGGTGTCAGTTGCTCACAGGAATATACACATGGTGCGATATACATTGTATGTACGTATGACACAAAAAGTATGTAAATGATACATTATTTATAATTAATATATGCTAATGAAAGTTTGTTACAAGCAGTTGACTAACAAGCTCTATATTTTGTTGCCATACTTATGTTTACAACAGTAAATGTACCTAATTATATGAAATAGCTAAATCTGCGTTATTTACAGGAACTCTTGAGCAACTCAAGCGGAATTTATTTCTCAAACAAACATATTTTTATGTGTGTTCGTCGTAAGGAAATGATATCTCAGCGTTGTGAAAGACTGTGCGGCGTGTAGCTTCAACAGATGTCGCCTAGATTCAAGTTGAATGTCTAAAGTATGTGCAATCTTCACTCCAAATGGGCTCATTAATCTTGACATTTGTACTAAAAACGGAAAATTTATGACAAAATTAAAATTATAATATTCTAACTTAAGTTCGGAGTCACTGTTTGACTGTTAAAAGAGATACATCCGATGTTCTGATTCATTTGTTTTAACCTAATTATGGCGTCTGAATTCCGCTTAAAAAACCAGGAAGGCCAGATGCACCGCTCACTATACTCTGTTCACACAAAGACGAGTCCTAACATATCGGTTTTTTCGTAAATTGTAGCCGTAAGGAGACTGCTATCGGAAAAAACGTAAACGACATCATCAAAAATCGTCAAATAGCTATAACATCCATGTTTTGTTTTTTAAAAGTAGGTATTTGATATTCTTTCCTCCGGTTTCTGATTTGAGAATTCGGGATATGCAAATACTTAAGTAGCATTTGAGTATAGAGTTGTCAAAAAAATTACGGATTTTAAAGCATTTTTTTGACAACTTAGTACTCAAATATTACTTAAGTATTTGCTTATCCCGAGTTCTCAAATCAGAAACAGGAGGCTTGTATTACAACGTTTTGTAGATAAACGTCAGGACTCACTTTACAGTGAAAAGGGTATAAGCAGAATATTAAACTAGAGCCTCGGAGACTGCCTCGGTTTAGTGGTCGTAAGCACGACTGCTAAGCGTGAGGTCCGGGGTTCGGTCCCCAGGTCGGGCAAAGTGTTAGTGGGTTTTTCAGCAGCCCGGAGTTTGGATAGGCTCAGCCTCTATTACATGGGACGTAAACATAACGGCGAAATGAGGGTGTAACTATACACCTCTGCCAACCTTTCGGGGAATAAGGCGTGAAGTTATGTAAACTAGAGCCTTCGTTCTCATGCCATGGTGTTTGGCGTAACAAAACTTTATGCAATATTTTATCACTTGTAACTTTTCATCTATGTGTTCCTCGCACACAGTTCCCATAGAAATTGGGTTATCTTGATAGATTGGTCTCTCGATCCCGAAACACGATAGCGCTCGCTGAAGAAAGTATCAGGTGCTGAAATCTTAGGCTTGATATATTGTGTGTGTCTTACGGGTTCGTTTCGAAACGTAGCTTTGCTATGCGAGAGCCAGAAACGTGTGCTTTGTGTCGCAAACACTTCCTTAAAGATATCCAGAAAGAAGATATGTAATTAAAACTGATTTATGGGATGTGATAATATTTAAATAACATATTTGATTCTCGTTATGTCGTAAACATTCTGATCCAGTTCATTTATTATTCATGTCACAATATGCCCATTTCATAATCAAAGCCATAAAAAATATTGTTAGATTCGTCTGCGAGCTTATTGTGTCAACATCATAATATTTTTATGACACTTGGTCCCATCTGAAAGCGATGCACGCTAACCTTTGGGAAGTGTATGGAGCAACAACGCCGGACGCCCTATATTCACATTTCGGTCTGCCGGCTGGCAAATTGCCCAAAAATAATTAGTCATCATACTCTCAACTCCTTAGTAGCGATCCTAGGATAGGACGATTCTCAGAACATGTTACAGTTTTAGAGACCACAAAGCATCTATTGCATTTCGAATGAAATATGAAAATGGGACATTTATGTGGGTTATTAAATTCGCAGTATTTTAGTTTTTAGTGCTGGCAACTACAGTTTGGAACTATTTTAAATACGGAACTAACACAACGTTTGATTGTTTCAATGGAATTAGTAAGTGCCCATAGTTGCATATTACTGCCTATGTCTATTCTTAGAATAGCAAATCGACTTAGGGTTAAGTAAAAGATATAACTAAGAATATAATCCTAAATCATTAAAGTTATAATATTTATAATTATTTATCGCTTGACTCGTATCGTTGCAAATTGTTTTATACCAAAGCCATCTAGCGTCGAAGCGCCGAACTCACGTTCTTTCCGCTCACCACTAGATGGCGCGAATAAACTAACGGTGCTATTTATTACAGATAAAACATTTTTAATATTTTTATTAATCTTTAGTACATGTAAATAAATATTATTCCTGTCAACAATTACTTTTAGATACGCTTTTGAAAATCATTTATTTGATTCAGACACATTTTGTTAAACCCGATTAATGAATATAAAAAATATAATTTAAAAATCATTTCAATAAAAATCTAGAGCAATCAAAATAAAGTTCACTTTATATCTTGCACTATGCCGACAAATCGAACAAAATTCTTACGTAAACTTCGTAGCAAGTGCTACGGCGTAGGCATTAGAGCGTAACCGTTGAAGAGTTTCTAGTTTGCGTTAAATCGTAGCGCTACAAGTCAAAGCTACCTAATAAAATACATTAATATTTACATAATTAGAAGTAAGTTAGTCTTTTAGCTAATAGTGTATTAAGTTACATTTATTTGTTTAAAATTATGACTTTATTTATGGTTCACACACGTGTTTGGTCAGTATCGTATAACCATTTACAAACAGTTAAATGTTTCCGGTTTGCAAACGAGTTTGTTCTCATTCAAGGTTACTTTTATTTAATTTGATATTTTGTTTACATAAACAAGGGCTGGAATAACATAATGTAAATATTATAACATGGTTAGTTTTGTCTGATGTGAGACGGAGGATTAATGTAAAATTCATGTTATGAATCACATTCAATGAAATATGATTGATTGTCATTCCGTAATTTTTGGGAACAAATAAATAATTTAAGAAGATATACATATCTTTTATTTGGCTTTCCCGAATTTGAATTATTTATAATTCAACTTTGGGAAACCCAAGACTTCAGTATTTTACTTCTAAACTTAGTACTTTCTTAATATTATATGCTTATGAGGGATTATACTTTTATTAAAGTTGGTCACTAATCTGTCGGCCATTGATGGTGATTATAATAGTTATTTTTCAGCAGTGCACCACGACATTCTAAATTCTATTTAGAATCCATTTAAACAAAGTCCTTAATAAAGCGAAAACATTTAATAAACATAAGTCTTTTGTCCTTGACGCAGCAAACAACATTGTGCTGAAAGTTCAAATTCAAATAAAAGCATGTAGATAACATGCATATGCAACCTCCCTCTCCAATAGCATAATTGAACTTCACGTAAATATTGTGTGTGCATGTGTGAGTGCATTTGCAAGTACTAGGCACACATGCTTAGGTCTCAGTGCGGGTGCACCCGACTCTGTTGGGGTAGGTCCATACTACGCAACAACATGAATTACTACAATATTCGTACGAGATTTGAAACGCGAGGAATTTGTTATTATGTTTTGATTGCTGGAAGATTGCATTTTAAGGAATGGCGCGCTTGGCGCTCGGTGTATAATGTCATTCTTGATGTCTGTCTGATATGAAAATGAATTTATTTTGAAGTATGTGTTTAATATATGGGATTGAGAGAGACATTAAAGTGCATCTTATTGTATTGTGCTTATGACGTGTATAAAGCACGCGAACTGTTGAAATATTTCAATAGTGGTGCTCCAACTATCTCTAAATAAAGTCAATAACAATTTTTCCGATAACAAGAACTCCCACGTAGAGAAAGAAGTAATAACTCTGTATATTAGATGTTTCCTTTTCATTTTCAGATTTTCTTAGCGTAACTACAAATCAAAAAATATATACTTGGTAACACCCAAATATATATATATGTATATATAGTCCTTCTTATAAGTATTTCGACGTAAAATAATAAGTTAATCAACAGACGCCTGTTGCGTGCTATTGTCAGCAAACGTCTTTAGCCCTACCACTCACTCTCCACAGTATAACTATACTTTGAATAAGAACAAAAGAACAGTGGGGTAATAAACTAGCGTCCTCATATTTAACAAATTGTATTGGCGGTAAACAAGTGCTGCAATACGTAGTACGTATAGACCTTGTCAACGGTGCATCACATAGACATCGCGACGCGTCTGTGTGTGTGCGGGGACTGTCCAGACATCTATCTAGATAGCTAGATATCTAGATGTGGATGCATCGGTGCAGTGTTGGCGTAGGTCCTGGGGGGTAGGTCGGGGTTGCTCACACACCCACTCCTCCCTCACTGGCAATAACTACCATCACGTAATCAAACGCTCAGAGCGAGATGCGCCTGTTATGGGACTCTAGTTTATTTTTCACTATAATGAGTTTTTGTTGTTCATTCGTAGAACGTATTTAATTTAAAATAAAATGGCAATTTGTTTGTTGAAATATTGTCGATATAAAATTGTGAAGCTCAGTACGAATTAAGTCGAACTGATTGGAATGAATGTCTGTTTCGCAGTCGAGTTTCAAATGGTGCCATAAAATAATTAATTTAGGTACGAGAACGATATTTCTAATATGAGTTAGGAAAGTAGTTTGTTACTATTTCACATGATTTCCCTCACTTTCGTTCTGTATACATGCAATTTAATTCTAATACATAACTGAAGGTCTCAGCTTTTATATAAGGTCAAACCAAAACCATCAAAATAGTTTATTTACTTTCGGACTTCTAAAGATATGAGAAATATATTTAGAAAGTTTGCAGAGTATAATAGATATACTGAAACTGATGAGTACATAATTAATAAGAATTTAACGATAATTTGAAACATGCAGCTGAATACTAATTTTATTTTTGCTTAAATATTATACAGGCGAATAGATCAGAATTTGATTATCACTTGCGTGAAGGAAAAAATCGTGAGGAACTGTACAACTGAGAGGGATCTAAATAAAAGTTCTCGATGGTGGGTGTATTCCGCCAACTCCCACCAGGTAAGAATGGAGGACTAAGGCCTTAGACTGAACCATTAAAATTCTGAAAAGAGGCCCACGCCCAACAGTGGGATGGTAATGGGCTGATTAGGCGGACCTCTAGCCGCCATAGGGCTGGCGGTCCGAGGCCTGACGGGGTTGTGATGCATGCAACTGCGAATCCCGCGACCCCGGCCAAGGGTCAGAAGAAGGAACACCGTGGGTTTTTAGCTGGTAAAAGTCCGGCCGCCTTCCCCGGCCGATACCACTCGCCTTCCCCGGGCGAAGGGCATCCATGAGGATTTTACAAAGAAAAAAAAGGTTTAAGTATTATAAGTGTTACTTAAGGTAATATTTTGATAGCTCAGTTTTCCTTGTTATTCTAGGAATCTTCGTGTTCCCCTCCAAACTAAACTTCCTACGCAAGAGTAGAAAAATCGTTATATTATACGAACTACCTATTACCTGTAATTGTGAAGCTAATTTTATTATGTTACTAAGGGTGGGTCCGAACAATTATTGTATCAGCTTAGATTTCTCTCAAACCCTCCAGAGAATGTTTCAGCCTTGAATATTTAATTTAGAAGGATCTCTGTGCAGCTAGCGCAATGTTTTCAGTAATCACATATTTTTAAACAAGAGTGAATGAGATTTGTGCTGTATATTTTATGATATTATTTGCGTGGAATTTTATTTAAATTAAAGTTATCTTTGTATGTTTTGTTTTATTATCAATTATTATATACATTACTAGCGACCCGCTCCGGCTTCGCACGTGTACGTTTTATAGCTTAAAACCTTCCTCTTGAGTCACTCTATCTATTGAAAAAAACTGCATCAAAATCCGTTGTGTAGTTTTAAAGATCTAAGCATACATAGGGACAGACAGCGGGAAACGACTTTGTTTTATACTATGTAGTGATTATTTTTATCCTAAAACATACAATATGAAACTAAACTACATACTATAATCTAAAGTAAAAACTAACTACATGTACAAATTAAGTAAAAAAAACAGTTCGTAATTAAAACGCATTTTTGAAATATATGTTATTATTTTTGGAATACATGTTTTGTTATGTTATTATGAGCCACGACATCGTCGGAGGGAAGGAATGATAATGCTATAAATTTATTCAACTATATTCGAATTCCTAATTCGATTTGTGTATGTATGTACTCTTATTTATGAATAATTCCTCAATAAAAATGGGAAAAGGAGGCGTGGTGTTTCCTCGAATAATTTTATCCATGTATTTTTAGATACCGAATCTTTTATAGTAATAGCACTGTTATAAATTTAATCCTCATCATCATTATTCAGACGAAAGACGACCCACTGCTAGATATAGGCCTTCCCAAAGCATCGCCACATCGACCGGTCCTATACTTCCTTATTAATTAATTAATTTAATCCTTTTTAACTAAAATTAAACAGTTTGCTCATTATACTTCCGCCGTATGCAACTAATAACGTTCGTTCTAACAATATGAATGCAAAATATTTGTAAACTCAAGTCCTCCAGATCGATAGCCAGTCAATCATAACGTGGAATCAATACACACTATACATTATATTTGTTATGTAACCCAGCATCAATGTTTATTTACCAATACGTATGTCGTTGCAGGTCGTCGACCCCGGCTCCTGGTCGGGAAATTTCGGCGATGTCCGCACTTTAGAGTGGGATGGACTTATACAGGGTACCGAGGGTGCGAGTGCACATCCTGGGAGGGTAGAGACCTTGAGCTGGCAAAATCAAGGGTAAGGTGGTGAGCTAGTGTGCGTGAGTCCTCGAACCGGCTCTGTGTTTGTGCATCGATAACTATATACACATACACGTATACCTAATAATATATTCCGCATACACACAGAAAGAAGTCGGTAGTTATGTGTGTATATATATTTGCAAGTCGTCTCCTGTCCAGTGAACCTTGAGAATAAGAAAATGTTAAGCAGTCTTGTCTGGATATAAAGTGCTGACTCAGATTTATACTTTTTAAATGTTATGAGTTCGAAATATGAGTGCTTTGACACTTCTCTAATATTGTTAGATAGATTTAGAACAAATAAGTTCGTGATAAAAGTATGTTTTTAAAATTGCTTCTTAAATCAATTGTCTTGAGTTCTTGATCAAATCTTATTTTATGTTTAAAATATATTTCACGTTTGATATCAAAATGATAAAACTTTTTGATCAAGCTTTGGCATTTGATTTGGGTTTTCCGTCTGTTTTGATACTGAGATACGTATTTATAACCTGCCATTGCTAATTATCGTTTAATGGAATGTAATGGAGTTCGCATAAATGTATAACGCATCTCGAAATCCAAATCAATGATGTCAGCAAAAATGAATTAGGATTGTAGTCGTTATAATGTTCGAAAAACTTTAGTAAAAATATTTTTTATTAAGGATTCACGTACAGACGATACTCCAACAGACTCAAAATGTCCACTTAAGTATAGCTCAGTGTCCAGATTGATAAAAAATATAAATCAGTTACAAACGAAAACTCAAAAACTGTTAGAATGCCAATATTTTAAGAATAAGGTAGACGTAGTTTTAAATACAGCGGGTCGTATAAATCACAAGGAATTAAATTACAAACAATGATGCAATTCAATTAACCGATCAAACCGTAAAGCCGCCATAAAAATAAAAACGCATGTCAACAAGCAACAACTACGACCACGTGCTCAACCCAAAATAGACGCGCACGCACACACGCGTGCCCGGCCAGCACGCACACACCGCACGCACACACGCGCATGCCACGCGGCCCACCGAGGCCCGCGGAAAAATCAATATTTTGAGCAAAACTACTTCCCTTAACGCAGCTGTGTGCGTTGGTTACCTCCCCGTATCCAAACTCCTAAAGCTCTATCGTCGATTTAGTCGACAAACTGAATCATACCTTATCAGTTACGAAACAAAGTGTTATTTCCCCTATTAAGAGCGGGGGTAGTTAGATCGTGAGGGTATGAAGAGGTAGTGCCGTCCCGCTCCAATCAATCGGATGGCTCGGTCTCGCGGCCGCGTGGCGCCGGCCGACGACCCCGGCCAGGTCGTTACCCCGCGACAGTTGCACCCTGCTACCCCGTACCGGCAAGTACGCACCCTTGTTCTTGCCGAATCTTGGACCCACGCCTCGCCGACGCTGACATTGACTTGACGAACAGTTCAACGACCTCCGTGAACGCTTCCGCCTTCCGGTGTGCTCTATCCAAATTCTGAATAATGTTCTTAAAGTGGAATTTTATTTTTATTGCACCATATAAATTTCATGAGCATACTTAAGGCAGAAACTTGATAGCTATACAAATGAGACAATAAAATAAAGATATTTAAGTTTTATAAAATACTTTCACAACTCAATCTTGTCACCCGCAAGATTGAGGGTTAGGGAAACCCTTAAACGAGTCTTGTCTAAATTTACTTAAATCATGTGCAAACATTAGACTCCGTGGATTAGTTGAACTTATATAACGAGTAAACAAAAATATTCATACACAGATATTTCTGAAAATACAACTTAATTACAACCTACTAAAAGCTGTACATGATAGTAAAAATAATATTATTTGTCAGAAATCCTAATGTTTACACTGGTTTGAATGACTCACGTCCAATTAAGTTCAATAAAAATAAAACCCAATCCGTTACTCAATGAATGAAAATGAATGACCGTTCATGCGTGTGGGCACAAGAGCAAACAGACGCTAATGCAATGAAACCACGACACAAATCATTCCATATTCAAAGTGAATTAGGCGCAAATGCACGATGGAATCCGACACTAAACTAAAAAAAGTAAAGCAAAAAGTACAAAACAAATGTGCCATCTCCGCTCAGTCAGGCAAAAATTAAAAAGAAAAGGATTCCAGTGCACCTTCCCGAAATTAACGAAGTGACTAAGTGAGCATTTGGGATGCGCTTACGCATCCTTTTAGTACGAATTATTTTTGACGAAGACGTGAGATTTTAGCTGTGGATATGGTCTTTCGTCGAGCACATTAAAAGTGAAGTTAATGTGAAACGCGTAAATTAAAAGCACAATACATTTAACTTTAAAGCCGTGAGATATTTTTATGTTGACTTATCACAAGTTACGACGGAAATTGAGAGTATTTTTTACAAGCTTAATTTTTAATCATTCGCGGTATTCTGTTTCAATGATATATTTTATTTTTGCATTTTTAAAACCATAGCCTTTTTCACCGTAAGTTGACGTTTCTCTACAAAACGTTACCATACAAAGAATAACAAATATTTTTTTTTAAACTAAACATGTATAATATAGCTATTTTACGGTTTTTGATGATGTCGTTTACGTTTTTTCGATAGCAGTCTCCTTACGGCTACAATTTACGAAATGACTGCTATGCCAGGAATCATCTTTCGTTGACCAGAGTGTAACTAGTGAGGTGACAGATATTTTTTTAAACTACTTTTTTAAGATTTCTAATTTCCTAAGGCCTGATTTACACAGGGTAAGTAACTGACTCCAAACTCGAGACAAGTCAGTGCTGACCCGATATTTACCTAGTGTAAATTGATCGCGACAGCGCTGTACGTCACCCTCCGCGCTAACTGTCGTATCTAGAAATTGATAATTTTTCTGTAGTTTCGTTAGCTGTGGCTTTATTAATGAATTAATAACTTTTTTATGTTGCTCTTGGCTTACTCTTGGCTTGGTTGGTAGTTGCCCTAAAGCCCTAAGGTATCTATTTATTTATTTCCATTCATTTGAAGCAGATACGTCATTCTGTGAGAATTTCTCTGAAAAATTATCAATTGCTAGTTACGACAGTTAGCGCGGAGGGTGCCGTAATGATTCCAAATCAATTTACACTAGGTAAAAATCAGGTCAGCACTGACTTGTCTTGAGTTTGGAGTCAGTTATTTACCCTGTGTAAATCAGCCCTAACGCAAAAAATTTGCAATTTCTGTCACATAGTAGACTTTGAGACCAGACAGACAGATGCATTGGTAGCTTTGTGATTATAATAGACATTGCACAGTATTAAAACAAGAATTATTAGGGGCCAGTCCCAGTATGCGGTATCACATTTTTTATAATCCGTTTTTATGTTAATATAATCACGGGATTTTTATAATACACCCCTCATAGTCCAGAGCAGAGACTAGTAAACGTTGCCCAGACTCTATTATGAAAGTAAAAACACGTTATATTTAAATAATAGTACTTCATTGTATAGTTGGTCCGTTCGGTAGAATCTATGAATATAATTAATGGTGACCATCTTCCCCCCTTCATTGATTTTTGCAGTTTAGCTATGAGAAGCTTAAAAGTGAAGAAATTACGTTTTTATATTTAAAAAAGATTAAAAAGGTATCCGCATTAACATTGTTCACGTTGTTTAAGAATCTTTTCGCGGTATTGAAAGATAAACTTTTACTCAGCGTCTTTCTAAATATATTTGTCAAATGCCTCGGCGCGTGCGCATCGCGTTTAAGCCTGGCGGCGTCAGCTTTAATTGGCTTTAAATTTGTTCAATAAATTCCTTCCCGGACACGGTTAGAATGTCCCGGGATTGATTTTTTTATCGAATTTTCCGGGATCGTTTCATTTAACGTTTCCCTGCTCTTGCGTCTGTTAGTTGCGTAAGTTAGCAGAACCAATCAATAAAACGACATAACATAGACCATGTTTTGTGTAATAAATACTTTTCCTTGTCTTACGTAATCATACCATAAATTATAAAAGAATTTAAGTAGTTTATTCTTTTTTAGTAAAAGTTTACAAAAAGGAATCCATTTTTTTTAAAAAGGCTGCCTTTTTTCTTTAGGTTTCCGTAGTCAACAAAGAACCCTTATAGTTTCGCCATGTCCGTCCGTCTGTCTGTCCGTCCGTCCGCAGCTTAGCTCGGAGACTCTTAGTACTAGAAAGCTACAATTTGGCTATGCATATTAATCACGCCGACAAAGTTGTAAAATAAACTCATGAAAAAAAAACTTTTTAGAGTTTCTCCTGTACACTTACATTGGGGAGGTTTTTTTTCTCATCTACCCCATGGTGTGGGGTGTTGTTGGATAGGTCTTTCAAAAATATTGCAGGTTTGTGAAGACAATATTTCGATTAAGGGAACCATTTCTGAAATATACAGCTTTACTGTGCTAATTTTTGGTAGAGTCAAGTGTCCCCCCCCCCCCCTGCCAGCTAAACGGTTAGTTTTGGATACGTGGAAAAATTCACGGTAGTAGTATATACAACGAAGTTAAAAGGAAAACTATCACAGCTAATTAGGCTTTATAAGTTTACGAGTAATAATCGACTTACCGGAAAAGTAAAAATTTCGTACAAATTCCATTGAAAAATTACTAAGCCCTCTTCTTAGTCCGCATTTTTGTGCAACTACGGAACCGGTTTTTTCGTTCTGAAGTTAATGGTAAAAGTTGTTAAATCAATTGAATACTTTTATGATGTTCAGTTAACTAAACAACCAAACACATTCCACCTTAATTCAGAACCTGTAACTCATAAAATACATTGTTACAGCATGTACTTAACAGTTTAACGCTCAAGCGAGGTAGGTCGACATCGTATTATTATCTTGTTAGTACAAAATTCGCCATTAACACCTAAACACCAGAGCAAGTGTGCAGGCCATTGCATAATTCTCTTCCGTGATCTAGATCAGAGAGTCGGCACTCGCGGTGAAAGAGGCAGTTAAACGTGTGTGCTGTAATAATCCGTAATATATGTACTGTTTACGGCGAACAGTCGTAAAGCTTGGTCCTGACTTGTTTTATTTTGACTATCGTATCGCAGAGCTGTATCAGGATCGCTATACTCTTTTCATCTTATGACAAGTCCTGACAGCTCGGTCATTTCGTAAAATGTATTGTTTCTTATGACATCATCAAAAACCGTAAAATAGCTATACAAAGTTAGTCGGAAAGGGGGTACTAATCCGCAGGCCACTTATTGTATCACTGATGACAGTTTTTTTTTTCCATTGGACTGCTGTATGTCGTCCTCGGGGACGGTTTCTACCTCTAAACGGGCAGTTATTGGCGAGACCTGAAGGGTCTCCAGCCAATGGGGGGGAAGTAAAATACTTAACCTAAGCTAACTACTTGTACTACACTAACATCATGACTACCTGCAACAACAGCACTAAGGGCGAACCCTAGTGGGACTCGGACCTCGGCTTAGGGCGTTGCTGGCGTGGACATAGGGGGGGGGGAGACAGCTTGATGAGGGCTGAATTATCGGTGTGACTGCGGAGTCTGAAGAGACGACCGGCTCTACGACGGGAGAGCTCGGTGGATCGTGACCAATGACAGTTATAAAGCCTGATGACAGTTATAAAGCAATGTAAAAATTTCAAAATTCGATTATTTTTATTTCCATAAAAAATGATTACTATTTTGGTTTTTTTCAAAAATTATTGTTCCCTCCTTTAGTTACGAATTCAGAAAATGGATCTTCTGATTCGTGATCACAAATATGACTCAAAATGTAAACACAGCTGATCATAGCTAAGGATAGATAGATTTTAGCGTATTTTTTATGAAATCTTTGAACAGCTATTTCTCTTAAACTATTGACTTTTGGGGAAAGTTGTAGAGCAAAAGTTACTCATTATTATGGGTACTTTAACACCCTTTCGGATTAGTACCCCCTTTCCGACTAACCTTGTATTAGCCATATTTTGTTTTTTGACATTTTTGTATGGTAACGTTTTGTAGAGAAACGTCAGGAATCAACTTACGGTTTAAAGGGTTATAGTGTGGATGGGCATGAAACGCGAACTTTTCAAAACGCCAAGTATTCTGATACGACCCGACTGAATACATGATAAGACCCGTTCCCCTTTCGTGATAAAGTAGCTTAAAATATAGAGAAAATACGGCTGTCTAAATTACTTGACGCAGCGTTCGATACGTTTACGATTACGGTGACACGAAAAGGTAAAATGATACATATTAGGGTCTAGCCTTATGTACCGTTCAATATGCAAGGAAGTACTTTTAGAAGTTTGTAACACGATATATGTGTAGTTTTGATATTGAGTATTATTTAGTATTTAGTACCACTGGATACATGAGATAATTACGCATAGATACAGCCGACTTGCCTAGGTTGGCTTAAAATGGTAAAATACTTATGTTTAAATTGTAACATAATGTAATGTTATTACAAAATGTATATTCCTGAAGCAGATTATTGCATAAACTTAATTATGTGGTTCTATTTTAACTTCAATGCTTAATCCACCATCTAGGTTACATGTAACAAAATTGGAGGATTAGTTGAAGGCGTTTTAAAAGGTAAAAAAAGGGGAAGTCGCATCAGTTAATAAAGGAAGTCGACGCCATACTGCTAGGGATTAGTGTCCACATTAACACTATCGAAATAACTTCGAATAATAGTGTTTTAAGATTTTAAGATGGATCAATAAACCATGTTTATTGTCAGGTTTGTATATTTAATTGAAAATCACACACAAAAGAAACTTATTAAATATTTTACACGAATCTGCGTTGCTTGCATGTTGCAGTCAAGATTAATGTTTCGGTTAAAGTTGAAAGTCATTACATTTCAATGTGGCGAATTGTTCCGGCACCTTTTGAAAAATATTGACCGCCATATTTATCTCTAAGAGATCGTTGGTTTGGGCCTCGGAGCAATATGTTAGTTATTGATCTGAGATTTGGACTTGATTTGTACGGGAATGGTGTTCTGGTTAAATGTTCAGCATTTTTTTCCTGGGGGGGCCTGTTTCTTCTTTACATAAGCTGTGGTAGCTTATGTAAAGAAGAAACAGGCCCCCCTGCTCTTCTTCTTCTTGTGCTAATAAAGACACATTTTTTTATCAAAATGAAATGAAACGACTTGCAGTTATGATTACGAATATGAAACGAAATATGATTTACCAAAGGTAAAATGGGCATTTTGTTTGGACCTGTGACCCACCAGCGAAACTATTCAGAATATGATCTTTAATCATGAATACTACTCAAAGAGATGAGTCGCATTCCTCAAAAGTATGGGAAAGTTTTTTTTTTAACCAAACAACAATTAATGTAAAAAAAAATCAATTTTCGTATATCCATATCCTTCTAGATATATAAAATGCTTACGAAAATGCACATAGATCTTCCTAAAAAGGTACAAGAATGTTTAGGAGCTTTTCTATCTTGTTACCCGCAGTTTCTTCCGCCACATTACTTTTTTCCCCATACATTTAGATTAAAATAAATAAATTCCGTGAAATGTTAACCCTAAACCTTCAAAACAAACCACATTTCAATAATGGACGCGTACTTCGAGGTACCGGGTCAAAAATACCCAATGAGTTTTGACGTTATCAGCCTCCCAGAGTGCACAATCGATCTGAAAATCGCACATTCAACTTGCCAGACTAATGATACTATAAGTTTTCTTCTGATCACAGTTAAAACTAAAGCTGTATCAAAACTATAACAACACACACATGGCCAAGTATGGGAACACTAAGTGTCTCCTCCCTCGATCAATCATGTTCATCTTAAGCTCGTGTCCAGTGGGGTGGCTAGTGGCTACACCAGACGAAGGGGGTGTCGCCTCTATATTGCACTTTCATTAATCTTTGTTACGAACGCCACTGATTTTATTAAGCACTGTAGTAATGGGAGAAAGGTGAGTGCCGTTGTCAATTTATCAAATGAATGTAACATTACGAGTGTGTATTATAACTTTCGTGAGACACATTCATATTTATGATTAGTTACGGTTTAATCACGTGCATTTTTCATATTTAAGTAGGATTTCATATCTATTAGAAGTCGAACTCGCCGCATGATCAGCTCATAATTAAGGGCTTCGTTTGGGTCCGAAACTAGTCGGGCAATCCCGAAAAATGCACGTGAGTAAACCGTAATTAATTACACATTACAAATATGCTTTGTAATGAAATTGTAACATTGTTTGTATGCTTCTAACGCCATCTAGTGTCTAAAAGACATCTCGTAAAATCTTCGGAAATAATTGTTTAAACGCAGTGTCACAGACTATGTTACAGATTAATTATAGATATCAGTAGACCTAGCATGAATGTTGTAACGTAAACATAACGTTAATGTGAGTGAATTTTGAATCGAAAATACAAATATAGCCTTTTGATTGAAATGCGACAAACACAATTTGTATCCTACCTACATCATATTAATAGGTATTAATATAGTTTTCAGTTTAATTAAACATTATGTGTGAAACGAGTATTTACAATTCAAAATTCACTCACATTAATGTTACGTTTATTTATGTCATAACATTCGTGCTAAACGTATGTTTCTGTATAGAGATGGGATACCTACTCATGTATACCGTAATCCGTTCAAGCGTAGTATACAGACAAATATTCTCCAAGTCGATTCGAGCAGTCTACAGAGTATGACTATGTAAAGCAGAGATGTCTTCGGGCTGTGCTTAACTAAATGCAATAGTAAGAGCGATTACGCACTGCATCCGATCCGAATCCGTGAAAATACGGATATAAAAACTCGGACCGAATTCGGATATTGCTTTACGCACTGCATCCGATCCGAATCCGTGAAAATACCTATCTCTCTAGATCTAGAGTAAAAATCTCGGACCGAATTCGGATGTTGCTTACGCACTATTCCGATCTCTGATTCAAATCCAATCATGTGAGGCATCTTTGGCATTTGTGATGCGAAAGCTTTCATACAAACAGTACTACAGCTACTTCGGTCCGTCAATATTTCTTCCGAATTGGAGACTCACGGATGACGGATAGAAATCGAATGACGGATGCCGGATGTAGTGCGTAAACTACCATACAAATAGTTCTATGGCTACTTCGGAACGTATTTTCACGGATTCGGATCGGATGCAGTGCGTAACCGCTGTTAGGGTGATTCATCGGAAACGTCAGAAATTGCAACTATTGCTACGGGTGCAATTAAACTTTTTGAAGCATGCAGGTTTTAAGTAATTCTAGGCCGAATACAGAATTTCCTGTGCGTCTGTCGATGACATACGATGATACGATCAATGGCGCGTCTCTTCCTTAAAGATCAGTCCGAAGTTTCGTAAAAGGCAACATGTTATGTGTTTACGTAATAAATTACATGCCGGTAACATTATTGATGTGTTATGAATATTTATCGATATTATCTGAGATTTATTAGATTACTTTTTTCTTTGGGATACAATGTTGTCGAATATTGATTGTTACAGACGATTCTGTAAATATAGAGGTTTTTCATAGTATCTACATAGCAAACTAAGATTTTACAATACAAATTTCAAGTACAGTTAAGAAAATTGTTAATCTAAAACAAAAACTTTGAATGCTTTATGCAGTTATTCAAAAAAAGTGCGTATGCGAGAAAACGAATAGCGTATCTTCGTTCATATTAATATCTGGCTCCTAATGCGGCATTTATCTAAGATCTATGAGATGTATGTAGTAGGTGGCGGCGAACATAAATAAACGCATCACGAGATGCACCGCGCTAGATTCTGTAACAGCTGTGTGTTCAGGCAAGCCCGCTCGGGGTCAATGCCCACCCGTATTTTCAACATGTGCCGACGTTTTCCGCGTTCCACGGAAAGCGCTCGCTTGTCATTCCTTCGGGAACCTCCGCTACGCTTCGGCAATCTTCGGGTTTCAGTACTTCTTAGTTTCGTAAACGATGGAATAATGGCCGCTCGAAATATAGTGTTTCTTTTTAAGTCTCCTGCTATTTTGTGTGCTCATCAAATTGCTTTTAGCCGTGTATAACTATGCTGCTTCAGAGTAATAGCTTGTTTATGCAATGCGCTATGCGGTATGGTGGAAATAGTCAGTGCAGCGTCTTGTAATTTCTGTATTCTTGAAAAGAATATTTTAAATTTCAGACTTTTATATTTTCATGATACGTTTGTAGTGATTTTTAATAAAAGTTTTGTGTTTTCAATGTTTGTATCCGATAGTTTCCTTAGGTCGCTGGAACCTTTGTTTATAATTACGAAATTCGTAACGAATACTGATATAACTAGTTCTACTATACCAGCTTCATCATCCAGCCGAAAGACGTCCACTGCTGGACATAGGCCTCCCCCAAAAGGGGGGGGGGGGAGGTTTGCTGTAATGACCACGCTTGGCAGGTGGGTTGGTGATCGCAGTATGGTTGTTAAGATGTGCTCAAAAGACGTCTAAACGCTTGCGCTATTGACCCTAAAGGTTGGGAGAGGCTCGCTTCGCATAGATCGTCTTTGCGCTCTATCATCTATAAAAATATAAAATCATTTGAACAAAAACGGCTCGATACACTAAACGAAAAACGCCAAATACGTAAAGAGAGACCTAAACCCTCCTACACCTATACTTTTAACTCTGCAGGTTAACTTTATTGTATTAGTTGTGACCGGGTATTCAAAACAAAATTCGGTCTGGCGAGTCATATTAGGGCACACGCTAGGAAATAGTTTTAAAGGGTCGCCGTTATCGAAATCGATAAGGAGGACTATACATATATATGGTTGTTAAAGTGCTCAGAGAACGCTGCTGCCCGTCCTCTAGATAATCCCTTAGTCGCCTTTTACAACACCCACGGGAAGAGATGGGGTAGTGCTATTCTTTAAGTCCAGCACTACACGAGACCTATACCAGCTTAAACTCATGTAAAGGTGTTGTAGTCTCATACATAACACATCTGTGTAGGAGTATGACAAGAATGACAATTATTCACTTACAATAACAAAAAACAATGTCCGCGCATCAAATGACCTTTCGCACCAGACCAGGGAGCCAATTCTACTAACAGAAACTTTTATCAGTTGCAACTAAATCGTTCATTCAGACAGTTTTCATTTACGAAAACTGTTAAAATGTTTGGTTTTGTTTTTGTTGTCAAATAATTTGATAGTTTTTGTAAACGAAAACTGTCTGAATAAACGATTCAGATGCAATTGATAAAAGTTTCTGTTAGTAGAATTGGGCTCCTGCCCTGGGGCCTAATTCTCCTAAAATAAATTGTTGCCAAACGCAATCGAACCACAAACGTCAGTCAGTTTTTGTTTTCGAAAACTTTCAAAATGATTGATTTTGTTTTTTGTGTCAAACAATTTGATGGTTTTTGAAATTGGGAACTGTCTGAATGAACGGTTCGGCCTTGGTTCGGTTGTGATTTATCAAGATTTATTTTAGGAGAATTGGGCCCCTGGTGATTAGCAATAATGTATAACAGTGCACAGTGCATGCCTAAGTCAGTCAGTGCAGCCACAAGACTGGTCGAAAAACAAAAATATTATCAGTTGTGTCTGCGTGTTTATACAACAGTGTCTGGGACCACCGTGCGCTGACATTGGACACGCCGTGACATCATTACCACCTTGTATTATGCCAAGGTCTTGTTTTAAGTACCTACTTGATGAGTAGCATGCGAGTTAGTTGGTGATCGGTTGAATATGATTTATTTTTAATTTTATTATTATAACTTTCGTGAGAAACACTCATATTTATGATTAGTTACGGTTTACTCACGTGCATTTTTCGGGATTGCCCGACTAGTTTCAATTAGATCAATAATAGATTTAAAAAAATTAGATCAGTTCGGTTCGCGATCTCGCCGCGTGATCAGGTCATGATTAAGGGCTCCGTTTGAGTCCGAAACTAGTCTAGATTGCCCAATACCGAAAAATGCACGTGAGTAAATCGTAACTAATCGTAAATATTTTTAATTTATTTAAGTTTTTGCATGCCAGGTTTGGTTTAAGTTATGTTATGCTTACAGATGAAGTTAAAGTTTGGGAAGTTCGATGTTTTTCTTATCGCGGATTAGGACGAGGGGGCATACTCCGAAAAACGAACGACGAAGTTTCGGATCGAAACGAAACAATGGACTTAGAAATATACGGTCAAAGTATTGTCAAACAACGAACTATTTTATGTAAATTAACATTTTGGAGTAGGGTGCACGAAGGCAAAATCGTATTAATTGAATCAATCGTCGTATTCGAAACAGCGGTGCGAGCACGGATCTTTTCATCGAGTCGATTCGACAAATGTATCTATTCTAAACTTCAAATTTGACATAAGATATGGATAAACTGACATAAAACGACAACAGTTGTCATTTTATCTATATCTTATGTCAAATTTGACGTTTAGAATAGATAAATTTCTCGAATCGACTCGATAAAAGATCCGTGCTCATACCGTAGTTTCGTGGTTGGAAAACGTGCAATCCGTCAGCCGAAACTTCGATGTTCGGAGTAGGCCCCCAAGCCGGTAAAGACTGGGGTGCAGTTAAAATAGTTGAAAAGTAAATTATATTAGTAATTTCTTATTCTCTCATGTCGGAACTAATTATACGAATTCAGCCAGTCAGCAAGGTTGGTAGCGGGGCTGACTGTCCAGCATGCGCCGGACGTACCTAGTATCGTCACTCGTGAAGGCTCTTTTCATGCACCCTTTTAGCTCACGGTGACGTGTCAATCTCAACATGTTGTATCGGCGTAATGCAGTGGAAAATTAATGTCATTCTCAACGGAAACAAAACTCAAATTCATACGTTTTAAAATATATTATTTCAACCGTGAATAAAATGTCCCTTGTTTATCCATTAGATGTTGCTCCACAAAACGGCTTCTGTCATATGCATTATCAATAGTAAGTTCCGAGAAGTGAAACTATTCGCCGTATTCTATTAAAGAGACACTCAGCACTTTAGTGCATATTTCTAACTCTATTTAAATGCAGTAAGATAATTCTTTTACTGGAGATTGCATGCACAGCGTAGATTTAATGGTACCACTGATAAATTTGAGCAATATCGCCTATCTCAGGAGGAAAATTCTACCAACAAAATTGTTCAAAATCGCAATCATAACTGTAGCTGAATCAAAGAAATTTAACCTTTTTAACCCCCGACAAAAACAGAGGGTGTTATTAATTTGAAGCCTATGTCTGTCTGTCTGTGGCATCGTAGCTCCCGAAATCGGTTGCTGTTGCAAAATGATCACCTCTTTTCACAGTTGATGTAAGGATTTTAGCCAAACAATTGGTATTCATTTCATTTCCGCACGTCCAATTGACATGAAATGTCTAACATATATGCAAACCTAGTGACAATACAATATTAGGGTACCATTGCTGCATTGGGCTGATCTTATTGAGAATTTGGTTCGGAAGGTTGTTAAGACTACTAATCAGGCGGACTCATCGATTTTCCCTCATGACTTATTTTGACAAGAAGGACTTTAAAGGTGGCTCAGTGTGGTGATTGACCCTCCGAAATGTCTAGTTCCATTATTCTTCTAAATATAACGCTCAAACGACCGTGGTTCCGCTGCGATTCAATTGCGATTTTAAACAATTTTGTTATTAGAAATGGCCTCCTGTAATCTGTTGGACATAGGCTCCACAATACAATTTTTTCGCCGCACGCAGCCGATCCGCTACAGTTAGAGATGGGCAAGCGAATATAAACATTCAAATAGTAAATACTCGATAAACACTCGATCTCGAGTATTTATCAGAGATCTAAAGGTATTTCACCAACCTATTCAATTTCATATTTCTAGGTCACATTTAACTTATCTTGTGAATAGTTACGGACTACATGATTGATATCTCGGTGAAATATCCCATATTCAGCTCCAGTTGCCTTTTTAAGTTAATATGCTATGAAAATTATATCTTTCAATAGTTTCTACTATCGGATGCGCTAATCTGTCATCTTTATAATATTGTACTCATAAAAGTACTGCGATCGTACTATGATAAAATACTTTTTTCAAATGCAACTTGAAAATAGAACTCCTCGTGCTGTCAGACCGTTAAACCACGAATATCATCGAACTCTAGTCTCGCTATTTTGAAATACGAATGTCGCTATGCCAAGGTTACTCCATCACTATAAGTAATACATTAAATATGTATCGGTATATTTGACGTTTATTACGTATCCCGCCCTTGAATCTTTGAACTCATTACGAATGAAGGATCGCACGATAACAGTAAAATATTGGCAGTTGTTTATTTGGCTCGTAGTGGTCTAAACTTGGGCAAATTAAATTATTAGTCCTGACTAAATAAATATCGTTTTAATTGGTAAATATGGTGTGAAGCAAGTTGGTAGAGGCCAGAAGTGCGGTAGGCTGAATTGTTTGATTGATTGAATGATAGCTGTTATGCAGGTACAGTACGCACAAAATAACTGCTCTAATCTGCTATTTCTTTCATTCCTCTCCTCCGTTCTTATGTTTAATATATATTTATTAGTTTATTATTATAATATTTATGTTTTTTTTTTCATATTTATGTAAATAGATTGTTATGTATTTTATATTACTAAATCTAAGTAATAATATGTACGTAATGTACAAGTACACCTAGGCTGCCCGTTTTTCTCTTTCCATTCTTCTCTCTGTCCATCCAAAGGTTGTCTGGAAGAGATCGCCTTGCGCGATAAGACCGCCCATTGTACAGTTTTTTGTATTTAAATTGTTTTTCCTTGTTTTGTTAATCTGGTGTATGTACAATAAAGAGTATATAAATAAAAAAATAACTTAGCCTCTCTGAAGTGACGTACAAAACGTCCAAAGCCTGTTTTTAGAGCGGCAAAGTTATTTTACGTGTACCAAATAACTTTTCCCCTCTGAAGAGTGGTACAGAACGCTCAAAGCCTGTTTTTGAGCGGCAAAGTTATTTTACGAGTACCAAATAACTTTTCCCTTCTGAAGAGAGGTACTAAACGCTCAAAGCCTGTTTTTAGACCGGCAAAGTTATTTTACGAGTACCAAATAATGTTGCCCCTCTGAAGAGAGGTACAAAATGCTCAAAGCCTGTTTTTAGAGCGGCAAAGATATTTTACGAGTACCAAATAACTTTGCCCCTCTGAAGAGAGGTACAAAACGCTCAAAGCCTGTTTTTAGAGCGGCAAAGTTAGATTCAATTTTAAAAGTTGGCAGTATTAGACCCTTATTATTTATAAATCATCCCCTGCTGGCTTTAATAAAATGTGTTATTGACTTTGCTTTTGTGTTTGCTATTATAGTGTCGGTATTAGAATAATGATAATAGGTTCAAAAGTTTTACGAGGTTAAAAAATTACAGTAAGGGATAGCCTGTAAAAAATATTTCAGTGTACAACTGCAACTTGAAACGGCTAATCGTAGCATGATATCAATCCAAAAAAATCTCCACTTTTTTATATTTTTTTTTGCAAATAAATAGTGATTATAAATCTATTGAATACTTCACCAGTACACAATAAATTACAACCACTACAATTTACTATTACAATAGATTAAAAATAATCATAATATTTTGGTATTTTTTTTTTAGATGTGGCAATAGGCTCGCTCCCTATTACATGGGATTTAAACATAATGGCGAAATGAGGGTGTACTATTCATCTCTGCCAAACCCTCCGGGGAATACAGGCGTGATAGTGTGTTCTTTTTTAGAAGAATTGTGTTTAAAAATGTCAAATGTATGTATAGTTAATGAATAAAGGGAACAAATCATAATATTTTTTTGCCATTAGAAGAAATACTGCGAGTATATTTACTTTAGTTATCGTGTAGAAGAGGGAGTACACCAACATATTACATTGCCAAGTCAATAAATTACAAACGACGCCTACGCAATTACGCAGTCACCAAACGCGAAATTATATGACACCTGCAGAGGATATTTGAATAAAAGTACCTCATTTAGTGGCAAAGACGGAAATAACTACCCAAAAATTACTCGAATACGAAAGCATGCAATCAGCGATCATTACCATCCCTCGAAACAACAAAAAAAGAATTAATTCGCGCTTACTTAGCTCGTCTGATATAGCAACTTGATAAAACCCAATCAATCTCAATCGCCAAGGGCGTGCATGGACAATGGCCGTCTCAATTGCATTCAGTTGTATTCGCACAGATGCTCGTGTTTATGGTTTCGTAACTCCGATGGTTGGCATGCGTGAGTCATGGCCGGCCAAGTTCATTGTCGTCCGCCCGAACTTGAACCCGCTGACGGCATGACAATTACTACACTACAAGATATAGAACATACCGTAATATAGCGAGGAGGTACTATTTATAGCCGAGCTGTGAAAACGATTTTATGTGAAAAGGTATGAATGGGAATGGTGAGATGAAGGAACGAGGATCGTAAACGTATTATTATAACTAAGGATGACCTCGAGACTTTTTCGCAATATATTTGTAAGTCGCCAATGATTATGGGAACGTTACCAGTGACATTTGCTAAACTAAAGTATGAACTATGTATGAACCAATGACTCCCCTTCGTCTTCTCTGAAAAGTAAGCCTCACAACAACCCAATATTGTTTTGAAACTAATATTTATGAGGAAACCAAAACCTAAAATGGGAAACCCACGTAGGTTTTTACATTTTATACACTCCCGGAATTTCGCTGGTCAGTGAACTGCCTGCGTCACCCAAACGACAAACAATCAACTAGTACTACTGATATAGAATTGAGTCTATCCTGCGGGAATGTAGCCGAGCTGCAGGGATAGGTAAAAGAACCAAAGTCTCGCTTTAATAGCCTAGCTTGAACATAGCTCGAAGTATAGCACCAGGCCACGCATGTTATTGATAAGGTTGGTAAACACTGAGTCCACAATGGTCGCTGTATGCACAGTCTACGTGACAATGACTCCGCAGGGCCCGTCTCCAGATATCAAACGTTACACATGTTCAGATAAACGTCCAATCACACCGATGTTTACACGCTCATGTGAAAATATTACCACTAGCTATACATAACGTTACGTGTCGCATATTGAGACCGTGCAATCCGTTTTGTTTTGAATACTTGTATGTTTTATTATGACTATTTGAAGAGGACTATTACAATGTCATTATTTTTTATTCATTATTGTAGGTTTTGTGGGTACATATTACCCTATAAGGGTTAACCTACTTAGGTGTAAAATTAATCGAAAGATGTTACGAGCAAGACGAGATGAATATTATAGAGGAGTGCTTCGTTTTTGCATAGGGTCAAAAAAAATAGAATTTTCTTATAAAAAGAAACCTTATTTGGGAAAATCTGAAAATTATTAGATAGGTTTTGTTATCTCCGAGTTTCACAACTACATACTAAGACCGTTTTAAGGAATGTTTGGGATATAATATAAATTCTACGCGTACGAGGTACGGCTGACTTCTTAGCACTTATTACATTCTTCAAGTTTCACTTATTCTACAGTCTTGTTTTAAACATACTGTATGATTATATTATGTATTGTACGTATATCTTTAATGTCATCACAGGGAAGTGACGCGGTGTCCGTGAACCTGTCGACTTTGTTTCAAGATCATCGTAATGAATGCTTATCGTAATAAATATACAAGTTCGAGTTGAAGGTTTTATGAGCTAAAACACATGATTTTTGATTTTTTACTTTGAGTATTAACTGATGAAAACCTTCCTTATATTGCACTAATATTTCAGGAACTTGTAATGCCAGTTTACGTATTGAAATAGAGCAGTTTTTTTTCCTGTTCAAATGTAGATTATTTTGTGAACCTTCATCAACATTCCCGATGAAAATTAACTGAGATAGACTCACAGTAGTATAAGAGTTTTTTCAGCGCATAATCGAAAAAAAACGTGTTAAAAAAAACCCTTATCATTGTATATATGTATTTAAACGCATGCTAATCAAAGCTATCGGGTCAAAGACATGGCCGATAAATTCTACAACCAGAAATTATTAATCATTGTCTTTGTTGCTATTGTTTTAATTAATATTTGTTTAATGAGTAACCCGGCTGTGAGTATACCGGCGCAGGAGTCGTCACCGAGGCAATGACCTCGCGTTAAACTATAGGAAAAGAATTTAGGATAAATGTACCGATGATGACGTCAGTTTCAATGTCAACGTCAGCTTACTGTGTTGTTAATGTCACGGGTGAATTTAAATTAAGAACGTTATAATTTACTCAATGAGATTTTGGCGGTAGCGTGTTATTTATGATAATAACTGAAATTTTGGTAATTAGAGTCCTTAATATCGTGTTTTTTTTAATATTATGGGTTATGTTTAAACAAAATAATATTACACGTTATTAAATGATGATTTAAATGAATACAAAAACCAACAAAAATTTAAGATTTAAGTTAAAGAGACACAGTAAAAAAATATGACCGGAATAGGCAACTTAAAATATGACATAACCAAAACTATGCTAATAATAACATTAGAAGCTTAACTAGACACTACTAAATACATTCTAAAGTTACATACATGCGACAAAACTGAAAGCCGATATTGCAAAACTAAACTATTAGAAATAATTACCTGAGATCTCGTAACACTGCCTGAACTGCGTCAATCGGCAATAGTGCAACAACGATCGAATTAATGAGCGGGATCTCTGAGAGTAGACCAGTACAATAAATAAACGCACACGATAATATTCGGAGTTCACTTGCGGCCGTCCGCGGGGCCAACGACCGTCCTTAGCACAGCTGCGCGGTCCTCACAGACGTATGTCTGTCTCTTTCCCGCGGATATTGCGCGCTACCGTACCGATTTCCATATTATTCAAATCAATTAAACACTTCGGTTGTGAACGAATTTTTATACGGCATCTATAATGTGTTGACAACGATTTATTTATGAAACAACCGATTAATATAGCGGCTGTACTCGCACTGATAATACTTAATGTTACTGAAAAGGTTAGGATTACTATAAACGGCTAACTTGCGTAACGTTGTGTTATTTTTATAATTACCGCAATTCAACTGGTGTTAGTAAATAAAACTTCCTCATTCATTTTTTTTTGTATTTGAAGATCATTATGCAAATATGCTAATACTATACATTAATATTCATTGAAAACACCTTTTACTTTGATATTCATTGGGTTAGGAGCTGTCGGTTGCCTAGTGACAGCCTCTAATTACCCACTTAATATAAAGATATATTTACAATATGAACACATCGAATCAATTCACAAATTGCCTTCTTAGTCATCGACTATCGAATAATCTAGGTTGTCTACTCATAGGCAGACATTGGAGAAGCAAAACACTGCTCATATTTAAAATGCGCGATCGTAGCCGCATCATTGTTTTAGAAATAGACACGGCGGAACTCCGGGAACTATCATTACCACCCACGCCATCTACAGGCTTTTCCGATGTAATAAACCCAATAATAAATTCACCTGTTACATATAATAGATATTGCCAAATCACAGACGTACAGAATATAATAATGACATTATAATAAATAGCGCGGAAAACGGGAAATAATGGAAGTGTCGTGTGAACGCACCTGGCGGCGAGCCGATGAACCCGGGGCCGGGCGGCGCTCCCGTGACGTCATCGTCTCGCAACCGTCTACGCTGACGTGTCATCGCACCTACGCAACCACTATTATATGACCATTCAGGGGCAATGATTCCTGTTCCGGGTACCGGTCGAAGTTTTATTTGTTTCCTTCACACCCCCTCGTTGCTGAAGCCAATTTTCATTTATGACAACTACTACAAATATGGAGTATTTTTACTTCTGGTCTTTCTTGGCGGGATTAGTAGAGCTCCAGGTAGTGGCTATCCCACTTAATTTAATTAATAGATATTAGGTAACTCGCTAGAAAATCCTTAACCTAAATTTTATGTGACCTAATAAATACCTCATTTTACTTATTCGTAGGGTAACTTTTTCTTGATGAATTTGATCTTCTTCTCTGCGTATTGAACACTCGCATTTACATCATCCATGATCATGAGTTTATCGATCATAATTTCTCTAATGGTCCTTTGCATGTTATACGCAGTGATGTGCTTAAGCGTATTCAAAGACCGGGGTTCCTCTTTCGAGGATTATACGTCAAAGACAGATAACTAATACCTTAGGACCCCTAGTACGAGCTTGCAAATTACGAAAACGGCAATAGTTTTCGTGAGCTTGCTGAACTCTATCTCTCTTACACTACCGCAAGAAAAAGAGACAAATATATTATTCAGTTTATCGAGCTCACAAAAAATATGCAAACTCGTACTAGAGGTACTGGTGTCTCTCATGTAATATTATAATATAGATTTTCAGCCGATTTCGGCCTCATTAAACATAAATATACAGGATGTAACCGAATTCGTGTAATTCCTTGTAATCACGTGATCTACTGGTGACGCTGATTGACCATGCATAGGTTTTTTTCAGAATCAACAAAAAAAGTTTTCAAAATATGGTATTCTGTATCTGAGTAATTTTAGCGTCCCAAGTTAACTGACTACGTGGAGCGATATCGCGCTAGTCGTGCCCATCAGCTGTGTAGCTGTGCCTTCGTTCATTCATGCATGGCATCGATATTTTGTATCACATAAAAAATTATATGGAAAAAACGAGTTTTTTTTAATTTTTAATCAATGCGATTCCCGTGCAGTATCAATCTATACCAGTAATAGATCACATGGTTTTAAGAAATTACACGATTTCGTTTACACTCTGTATAACATAACATCACGCCTTTAATCCCCGAAGGGTAGGGCAGAGGTGTATAGTACACCCTTATTTAGCCTTTACGATTACGTCCCATGCAATAGGGGTCGAGCCTATTGCCATCAACATAAATCCAGACACCCACCTGCTACTGAGGAATTCCACATGGAAAAACGCATAACACTTTGCCCGATCTGTGGATCGAACCCAGGACCTCACTTCACGCGACCACTACACAAACGAGGCAGTCCTCAGCATTCAGCCTCCTCTGGTTAGATTAGAAGACGCACCCATTGGCCCACCCCAACATAGTCGACAAAGGCTAAGCAGATAATCTATTGTTGGCAACATTGGAAAAACGTGTACCACAGGTTAAAAAGAGCGGCACGAGCATGCGCTCTAGGGTAGTAAGTAAAATAACCGCCATTGAGGAACGTCCGATATTTATGCTATTTTCCCTTTTTATGATTAACTTTGTTGTGATAACTTAATAACTGATTGTGATTAAGTGTCTATGTTTTTAAAAAGTACCTTTAATTCAAGATATACAAGACTATATAAATAAAAAGAAAAGTCCTGACTGACTGACTCATCAATGCCCAACCCAAACCCTTGCACCTAGAAAGCTGAAATTTTGCACAGAGGCCCTTTATAATGAAGACAAGGAATAAGGAAAGATTTTTCGAAATTCAACCCCTAAGGGAGTTAAATAGTGGATGAAAGTTTGTATGGAAAATCGTCACTTAACGGGTTCAAAATTTCACGCAAGCGAAGCTGCGGGCAAAAGCTAGTTTATAATAAAAAGAAAAGTCCTCACTGATTGACTCATCAACGCCCAGCCCAAACCCTTGGACCTAGAAAGCTGAAATTTGGCAAAGAGGTTCCCTTTATAATGTAAACAAGGAATAAGGAAGGATTTTTCGAAATTCAACCCATACGGGAGTTAAATAGGGGATGAAAGTTTGTATGGAAAATCGTCACTTAACGGGTTCAAAATTCCACGCAAGCAAAGCTGCGGGCAAAAGCTAGTGGTAATTAAAATAATAAATATACATGACAAAGTAAATTCAATAATAGTAGATAAGTAATAATGTGAAAAAATATTTTAACATAAGCTTGTCTGGCACAAAGTCGGCATTTAAGGTATCTAATGTTTAATAATATACATTTATACATTATAACGAACGACAAATATGTATGAGGCTGTCAACAGTTAATATGAATACCGTGTAAGATAAATATGTATAGGAAATTATAAGAATTCGTAAGAAAGTTGATGAATATAGGTTTAATTTACGCCCAATAACTAGCGATGGAACTTTAATACCAGGAGCCTTTTTATATAATTAGAGTGTTAAGGAATTCTTCAACCGCGTGATCTACTGGTAACACAGATTAACCAGTTTGTTAATATTGAAAAAATAAATAAAAAATAAGACTTGTTTTTCTGTTTCCGAGTCATTTTAGCGCCCTGAGTTAACTGACTGCAGAGAGCGATATCGCGCCAGTCGTGCCCGCTAGCTGTGTCACCGTGCTTTCATTCATTTATGCGTGGCATCGAAATGTTCCATCACATAATTAGTTCCGTTTGCAATTACTTTTTCCTTTTTTTTAAACTTTTACCCTGTTTGGTGGTTTAGATATGATAACTTACCCCTAAAGCAAGAAAAGAAAAGGATTTTATTTTTTTAGTTTAAATCTAGCTAAAACCCGTGGGGTTCCCTACGAAACTGCGAAAACCGTTACTTCGATTTTCATTAGATCGAACACTATATGACGAATCAACGATACTCCTAAACTACATTACTTCTAAGTCTTATTTGTGCGATGTAACGTTAGTGCGAAACACATTGTATTGAAGAAATTTACACCTATAGCTTTATTAGGCTGAATGCTTCTTTCCTCGATAGTATAATATTTCGCGCATTTTTTTTTACTTTTACTTAATTAAAGGTAAAAATGGCAGAAATTGCTTAAAAACATACTCAATCTACACAGGTAGTCTTAAGAAATTATCCGAATTCGTTTACAACCTGTATAGATGATAAAGTTTTTTTTAAATATTGTAGCCATAAAATCCTTTCAATTGGCGCAATGGTTTAGCAATTGTCTTTTTGCTCTTGATGTTAGATTTCCGCACGAATGCAATATTTTTATGGCCTAAGAATAAGTTGTTCTGGGTCTGAGTGTTAGTGCATGAGAGATTTGTATCTACTAACGCACCCACGATACAAGAAAAATTCTAATGTGGGGGTAACGTTTTTTTATAGAAAAAAAAACCCAATCCCTCATTATGCGCGCGATCATATCTGGACACAGTTTCTAGTAGAGAAAGTTACGATATAATCTTCTTTTTCAGAAAAACTGAGTTTATTATGGTATCTTTTTACAAAGATCTTTTCAAAACTATTTATTTGAATTATTTTCTACCATTTTTGCCTGCATGCCTAGGAATGAAAGGAGAATTATTACAGCGGTAGCATATACCTACATTTTTTATTTTATTTTTTCCCATCTTAGTGCGCTTCATGACGATGCGCCCTAATCTTATTGCGCCCTAATCTTATTACAATCTAGTCTTATAATTAGGCCAATGAGTAATTTATTTATTACTTAAATTGTATTTTACTAAGAATGTGTCCAATAGCACTCTTCTTATTGTCTTTATCAAGGCGAAGACACTTTGTTCATGTGTTCTTTATGTGTAGCACTTTTACTACATTATACTTATTCACTATCACTAAACACTAGCTCGAACGGTTTTGTTCTTTTGAATTTTTTTCTACCATTTTTGCCTACATACTTAGGTATCAAAGGAGAATTATTACAGCGGTAGCATATAACATAATATAATCAGCACATTACTGTTTCACTGTTGAGCACGAACCTCTTCTCAGAATGAGAAAGGTTTAGGTCTTTCTCACCACCCTGACCTAGTGCAGCTTGGCAGACTACACATATCATCGAGAACTTTTTGGATCCCTCTCATGTTTTCAGGTTACCTCACGATATTTTCCTTGTTTTCTCAGGTTGTCTGGAAGATATCGTGATTAGCTATAACACCGCCATATTATGCACCCTAGTTTTAAATTATTTCTGTTTTTTGCTATTGTAATGATGTGCAATAAAGCATATTCTATCTATCTATCCGTATCTATCAAATTTTGATCCGCAACTGGGGGTCTACTCCCTAAGCACGAAGTCCGTGGTTTCGGCATTAGTTACGAGCGTTTCCTACTCCTAAGAACTAAGAATGAATGACAACACGATTTGACAGTTGTCCCTACTACCGATGTGTTTTTGGCCGTCCGAAATGTTGAATTTGACACTTGTTTTGTTCACTTCTATGTTTCCGGCTAGTTTCGGACGGGCGACTAACTTCGTTGACGGACTTAGGGAGTGGGCCCCCTGAATTCTGAGTCCGGGATCGAAATCAATCCTTCTAGCATGGAAAGCAAGCGTTCTACCGGGATATCACTGTAATAACTGCTAAAATAATGTCTATTATCAAATCAGCTTGTATACTGCAAGGACAAACTTTCTTTATAATGTCGTTTGTCAGTAATGCATGTTTCACGACACGTAATGCATTTCCAAGCGCCGAATGGTTGACGCTAAGCTTGCCTGGTCCGCGCCTTAAGGTCGCTTCATACGTGTTCGTACAGATACGGAGCGCGACCAGTTAGGAAGAAAGACGTGAACTGTTTATTGTATGGGATGCTCTTTAGTATTGATGTTTTATGTGTTAAGTCCTTAAAGAAAGGTAAACGGTTATTGCGCCTTTAATTTTTATGAGTTGATCTCCTCTTCAACTCATAAAAATTGCCATTGAATAGGATAGAAATTGCCGCTGTTTCCTTAAACAGAAAAGGTAAAGTAAGAATTGAAAATAAGTGATCATTATTCAAAATTTTAATTCTTTTCTTTTTAGTTTTATTTTATTATTTTACTTTATATTTTATAAAAATATGTTACAGGATGCAATACTTTAAAGACTAGTATTATTATAGATTTAGCAAACTACGATACTTAATAGCAAAATACCAACAAAAGAAGAATTGACTTTTGCTGTTGAATCGACTCTTCAAATATTTTTTATCTGTAATGCCAGCTTCTATATTTGTCTTTTTTGGTCTACCGGCTGAATATCCTTAGTAGTTTCTCGCGTCGTGCACTCTGTGTTTAACTGATTTTTAACATTAGCTATGCAATAAATGTGAGGGACCCTAGGGAGCCATGTATTTTTTTATTATCTGTATTCTCAAATTCTTGTTTAGATACTAATTACAAAACAATCAATATCCTGTATGAATTTGTAGCGCAAGACCACCTACTCTAGATTTGTTAAACAAATAAGAGCGTAAAAAGTTATAGACTAGTTCTTACCAGTAGTTTAACTGCCCAGTTTCACTCAGTTCGCTTTTACTAGTAGTATATCGAGACTGTCTAATCTGTAAATCCTGTGATCCGTATCTGTGCTGAGTTGGAAGCCTAATATATTACCTTTAAGTTGGCGATATTTACGAGCGTCCACGTTGCTACATTGTCGCCATTAGATGCGTGTACTACTTTATAGTACAAGTAAAACTATTAGATAAAATATTTACATAAATTATATATTCTAATTTAGTTCCTTCTCTGTATGAGAAGAGGCCTTTGTCCTGCAGTGGGAAACTGTCCCACTGCAGGACAAAGGCCTCTTCTCATACAGAGAAGGAACTAAATTAGAATATAACTAGCCTGTAACTACAGGCTGCTATTATTTATATTCTAAAGTTGTTCCCGCCACTTCCTTTAAATAGATTGTTAAACGCTATTATTATCCGCTAGATTGACGTGTGTTCTATTATAAATTTTGTAAAAAATCTAGACGAGCTACTATATTTACCTCCGGTTTCTGAATTGAGAATTCGGGATAAGCAATACTTAAGTAGTATTTGAGTACGGAGTTGTCAAAAAAATACTTTAAACTCAAATGTTACTTAAGTACCTACTACCTAACCTAGAATTCTCAATTCAGAAACCGGATATTAGAATTATTAATAAATAATCAATGTGATGCCAAAAACAATAAAAGCGTATTTTTATAGTTTTTGGCATCACATTGTTACTATAGCATATTCCCTACAACTGCAATTTACCTAATTACTAGTTAATTATTATTTCATTAAACACTAAAAGTGTGTCTAGTTCGTTATATCACTCATTACTTCACCCGCATTCACTTAGTTCCTATTTAAATGTCTACGCGGCTTGTATAAAGAACATTAGAAATTTCCCAGTGAAAGTGCAACAGGCGATACTTCTGACTCTGCAAGAGAATACATATAGGGAAGTAATAAATTAATAATAGGCATTGCTATTGGAGACGGCAAGAAACAAGCAACGAATACTTTCAAGAATTAATTGTTATTTAAATGATTTTCCGTATTGCGAGCGTCGTGAAGTGTTGCGTTGTCTATAAAATTATAATAAAGCAAAGTATTTTATTATTTCATATATCGATAACGTTTCAAAGGGGTATGATCAATAAAATATGGAAATTTTCATCATATTATAACATTAAAATTTTTCTTTTTAAAATAGGCATTGTGCTTGCATTGAAATCGAACATTTAGAAGTGCCTTAAAATGAAAACACGATACGAATACGTATTAAAAACAAGGGGTTTTCCCATTACTGTTTTTTCCGACGATGGTAAGCTTTTCTTGAAGCTTCGTTATTAATTTCAATCACCGACTTAATTTTTTAAATCGCCTGCTCACACTACACACATACCAAACCAATGAAAAAAGATAAGCATATTTAGAATAAAGATAATAAAAGATGCAATCAAGAGCATAATGCAGGCATTAGATTTCTCGCGCGCACGGCGTTTTCCTTCAGCGAAATAATTCTGCAGTAAACATTCAAAGCGCAGCGGAGGCGGAGAAAGTGCAAGGCAAATGCGGAAGAGTCGAGTTGCACGGCTGGCCGCAGTTCACACCGACGCTTTGTTGTGCCACGGTAATGAATACAACCGATTAACGATCTGCAATGCGTGTTTGTTGTCGGTGTAACGGAATAATTAGTTTGTTTATTAATGGAACTGTGTTATCTTAAAATGTGATCGCTGTACGACTGCTGATTAGTTAAAGCTCTAGGTTTAAAGTGAAAGTAATAAGCAATTTATATTAAGCAAATTAAGTTTGTAATTTATTTACTGTATTCGCAAAATTAAATGTTTCATCAAGTTAATAACAATTTATTTAGGTAAACAACTGTAAACGAATATCTACTTATGAAAATTGAGAAATTACGAAGCAATTTTCTCATCAAGTTTCATGATAGTAAAATAATAGTAATTTTCCTAAACAATAAGTTATAATATCGTGCTGAGTGTACACGATGATGACTTGTTTCCGCCTCGCGCCTCGGCGAGAGTGCATGACGCGACGTGACCGTTCGACGAAAGTAAAACCGTTGATGATGAGCGGAATGCCTCGAGACGAGGCTAGCACTGACAGTCTGTAATTAGCCTAATTCACATGATTTATTGGGTTGGATATTTCGTAACTGTAAGATAAAATCTCGTGGTGAGTTTTGGAATAGTTCAATTGAATGCAATAGTTTATGTTAGCGGATCTAATAAACGGCTTACGGTTTCCTTCAAGTTGACGCTACCGGATATTCAAAAAACTTTTGCAGTAAGCATGCGAAATTTCGGCGATTTGCTATCTGCAAATTCGCTTGTGTATAATTATGTTAAAAGGCGATGCTTGCATATATTTTGATTTGTACATCCGTTGCGAGTTTACGAAGTTTCGTAAAACACCTTTTGAATTAAAAAATATTATTCAATAAATCTTAGCAATATGTGATTTTTCTCATGATCTTTTTTTTTGGAAAACTTATTCTAGGGTTATGAAATGTATTATAAGTATGATTTTTCCGCCAAAGTAACTCGTAGTTACCCGTATTGTCTAATACGATTTATTAACTCGCCTACAGGTACATTGATATAAATAGCTTTTTGACTTCCAGACTGATAAATGAGTCTCTTAGTTAGTGTGTGACTCTACCTTTCACACTAGACTCATCGGTAGATGTTGCAACACTAGTCGGTGCAGCGACGCGAAATGCAGTTACGTATAGTAAACTAAACGCTTCCGCGTGCGAGCAGGAAGCCCCGAACACTTTCCCTTTTGCCCGCGCGCAGCAGCCGACCACTCTATGCATCACTATAATCCCACCGAACCGAGAGACATTCAATATTCTACCACTAGTCTCAACCACACAAGCCCTCCTTCAATCAGCCGACTTATAATGCAGTTAACCAACAAATGAGGTTAAGTGTTCGCTGCTTCATGATGCGTGGCAGCTGCTAAGCATTTGAATTAAGGTATCTCATCGAACCTAAGGTTGTGATCAGACATGTGGAAAATTGACAATTAAACCAGCTCCACTTCCTATGGGTTCATTGACCATTGTTAGCCGAGCCATTGTCAGTCCGCAAAATATCAAATGTTGCATTTTTAAATGACAATAGAGGCTAACGCTCTAGCTTTCTAATCCAGGTTGATCAGGATATATTTTGCATGAAATGTTCCATAATCCAGTTACTATTTACCCCTTCCGTACGATTGTGGCGACTTTATAAATAATTCATGATAAAATAACCGGTTATGAATTGATGTATGAATGTCGTGTTCATCGTAAAAGTCACGAAAGAATAAGGAGTAAAATTGATAATACCAGTTTTAGGAACGGGTTCTGAAAGGAGTTTTCTAAAAGTTTGTTGAAGCCAAAATCGCGTACCATTACCGTGGCACAGCCAGGCTGACATAACACAGACGACGAGGCGCCTTCAGTTGACCTATATACCACTCGCGGACATTGACCCCATCGCACAGACTCGTGCGGTTGGCCGAATCGCAATGGGGTGGCTGACGAAATCTTTCTCTTAGCTCGGGACATTGAGCCAGTAAAATGAACTTTATATATTCGCAGGTATGAATGACTGTAATGATGTCTAAATATAGGAACCGTTGAAAAAGAGTTCATTCGAATCTCATTAGCGACATTTTGTTCGGAAAGTTATGGTAAAATATTTAACGATGATATAATGAAGGATATTATTAACAGTTGCTACATTAAGGTTCACATGATTGTTATCACGAGTATTTTTCGGAAGACAGCCTATGCACGTAAAAAGGTTGAAATAATAAAAACACGAGGGCGGTAGCGATCGAACGGAGTGCAGAGTTCACGATCGGGCGGCGACCTCCTGAAAGTGGGGCGGGCCTAGTCTGGAAGCTCGCGGAACGCCACCATTTCCACAATAAATCCGTTCTGTCTCCGACGAACCTCCGGGAGATTCTCGAACACTCCATTCAGTTTCTGCTTCAGTGATATTCCTGACATCGATAACTTTTGCCAATTAAAATTGGTATCAACATCGAGTTATCTAACTTTAATATTTTGCGTAATAGGAATGTACAGTTAGAAGAAAAAAATAATACTTTTGCAACAGGATAGGCTTTAGAATTTCATTTAGCGAACGGATGTTTTGATTAAACGGGACAAACCTTACATTTTCGGGACGGAGAACCGATTTAGCGAAGTCATGACTGAGAATTTTCATTTACAGTTTCATAAGCAGCACAAACGAGGCTTGCTTCCTCCTTCGGTCCTAACGACCAAGATTTGCTTTGGCCGACTTAATAGAAAATTAAAGCTCATAATAAAGCGTATCAGAGCAGTGCCATTGATTGCATAGATGTGGGACATGAAAACAGTAAATTAAGTGCAGTATAATATGTGCTACAATAATAACTCGATAAGGAATAGAAACAATGCTGGTCGTATCGAGGGCGCGTTAGACCTTAGGAGCAGAGCGTCGAAGCAAATCGTTAACCTAGTATTTCTGCGACGCCTTCTTATATGTAAATACAAGTTTTCTTCTGGGAATCGACTGTTACGGAATTACCCGCTGACATTTTAAACTAACATGATGTGTTAAGTGATCACATTGCTGCACTTATTTAAATGTTTTTACCTCGAATAATAAGGGAAATTTTGAACGGATCGGAAGTTTAAGTCCTACGTGTGTCTCTTTGCCTTATTAAGGGAGAAACATAAGACTTAAATTTTTTTGGAAGATGTCGCGAAACTTCCTTTTTGTGTTTTAATTTTTAAACTTGGTAATTTTTATTTTACTTACTATTGTTTTTAGAAAATAAAAGTGATACATAAAAGGAATCTTTTTCTTATGTTTATAAAAACTTGTCAAATTGTTTGTTATTTATTTTTCTTAAAACCTAATGCCCTAGGATTAAAAATGTAAATTGTTATAATAAATAAGTTTTTTTATTAAGTATTTCTTTTGTTTCTAATTAATTGTTTTTCGTCCAAATATTTTCATTGGCTAGATTTACCTGTAAGTACGTACATATACGTTCACGAGAAAGTAAGTGACTTAAAAAATAAACGAAGGTTAATACTCAAGGATACTCTGGTTTATCTGTAAGCTGTCCTTTCGTGTTACGCCCTCGTTTTAGATCTTGTCCTAATGATAGAAGTCTTAAACAATATTTGTATTTACGTCCACGAAGGACTAGTGCAAGAGGTTGTAGCTAAATAAGTACGAAAATATTCTATTTCGGTAGAAATAATTGAAATATGTGGTATAATATTAAGTTTGTCTTAACAATTTGTTTATTCATTTACGCTTACCTATTGGAGCATTTAGTTTTGTTATTAAAATAGCAACACTTTAGGAGGCTGCTAATCAACATTGACAGTCGAAGATGTGTTTTTTGTCGTGTGGAATTAATTAAAGAAATATGAACAAGTTTCATTCTTTTCACTCGCTAGTACCCCTTTCGAATCGTGCTTTTGCAAAAACATTTTTTTCAAGAAAATAACAATATTTTGACTTGTTTCCAATTGATGGTCAGAGCCCCCCCCCCCCTGCCACATATGGTCCCCCTTATCGGAGTACACAATAGGAACCGTCCGCCGAACCCTTCTCACAGGTGTTCATAGAATAAGTTTGTATAATTATGTCATGTTCACCGCATCTTATTATTTGTCAAAGAATTATTCGATATTTTTCTCCAAAGCGTTGCCTCGACTTGAATGTATTTAAGTATGCAAATTTCTAATCACATATTCACATGGAAAAAATACATAATATCATAGCGATCACTACAAGTACTAGTTGCGAGCGCGGGGAGCGTTGCTAATCTAACTGACCTATATAATGTGGCCGGTGAAAGACCTCGTAAACTACTGCCGTCAGTGCATTATTCCTGCAACAATGCACCGAGCATCGCCACGCGATTCCATATCCTACAACTGTCGCTAATAGATCTATTATCGCTCGCACAGCACGCACAGAATGCGTTGTGCGTGTATATACTTGCCGGTAATAGTTTCGCAGAATAATTTTGTTTAGAACACATTTATAGTTTCAACTAATATCTAAAATTGAGAACGTGCAACTGAACGTAATGCATTTTTAAATAATGTTCGTTGAACGTTCCACGCTCATCTGCGGATGAAAAGGAAACTCTAACTATCAATTCGTTAGTGAAACTGGGTTGTATCACGGTGGTTACACGATGGGTTAGAAAGCTTTTCCAATTTGTTCATTATTGCTATCATTAAGTGCAGTGTGTTATGGCTTAGCATGGTCTTAGTGACATCAACACCAATTGGTCCCGTATACCTTTGCGAAAAGTTGTAAGAGAAATCAATTTCGAGCGATATATAGTTTAGTAATTAAGTCGTATGCAAATTGACTGAAAGCCCTGTGTAATGTTATACTGCTTTAAGGGAGTACATAAAGTAGTTCCAGGTACCAAGTAATGTTTAAAATATGAATAGGAAGCTTACATATTGTTTGCTGTCTATAAATAGAACATACAGTACTGTTTATTGAGTCAACACTGCCTTTAATCTCAATGAATGATCGAGTTCAAACTTCTTTACAATATTTGCAAATTCAGGTAACCTAAATATAAATATTACATCAAACTGTAGTCTGTGGAATACAGTTGTGTCTTATATTAATATAAGTTTGACCTTTTGAAATTTGTTTCAAGTCTAGGCGTTTGCGCTTGCGATTTTTGTTAATTACAGCGATGAAACAGGAGATCCTAAATCCGATATTACAACGAAATGGTTATAGATACAATATCTGGTAAATAATAGTTCTTCTTTTGTAGTAGCATTATTATTGACACTTAAAAAAGCGCGTATGAATAAACAGCTCTCATTTGAGATATTATATGTGATATAACTTGTGCTGAATTTAAAATAAAATAAATAAAGTTGTAGACAGCCTCGTTGGTCTGGCGTTCGCAAGCGCGACTGCCGAGCGTGAGGTCCTGGGTTCAATCCCCAGGTCGGGCAAAGTGTTATTGATCGGTTGATGGCAATAGGCTCGCCCCCTATTACATGGGACTTAAACATAATGGCGAAATGAATATGTACTATACACCTCTGGCAATTCTTCGGGGATTATAGGCCTAATGTTATGTAAAAGAAGTTATTTGGGGGAGGCCTATATCCAGCAGTGGACTGTTTCCGGCTAAATGATGAAAAAAGTTGTGAAATGTATGTAATTCTAGTTTAAAGTAGCTCCTTTTGGGAGGAGTGTTTATTATTTTACGGGCCTTATGGCCAAATACTCAAACACTACTCAATTTTAAGTTACCGTTAATTTCGTGTCGTCTCTGTCACTTTGCCTTAAACTGACAGTGACAGTACGAGATTTGCAACCTAAAATCGAGTAGCGTTTACTTTGGTCATTACTATTGCTTACATATTTTTCGATATTATACATTCTTGCATTATTATGTAATTCTACCGTAGATCTGATTAATTTTACTTTTTATTAAAAAAACTGCAATGAGAAAATAGGCCGCCTACTGACTGGCACTGACTGACAATTTTAGGTTATTTAGGCGTGTTACTCAAATGATAGACAGCCTGATATTTGTACTAGCTTATTCGCTAATTACGTTCCATGTTGCCATGATATCTATAGGTTGCTAGGCGGCGACAAACTACTTCGTCGTTAAAATGTAGATTAACTTGATAGAGTCGCAATAGGTTATTTAACTACTATTAAAAATGTACAACAATTAGATATTATTATACAACGTGTGTTTTTTGATATCCCATAATTCTAGGGTTATATTATTTGAGTAAAAAGAACACAAAATCTCCTAGAATAGGTGGTCCAAAAATGCATAGTTTCGAATATATAATCAATCATAATTAAATTATAGGTATCTAAATTTCATTGATAAATAAGAGTAATTCATTTGTATTCAAACCAATCATTCATATTTAAAGATAAAAAAATGCGACGTTGTCATATTTCACGTAAGGGTGTTTTACATTAATAATCGTGATTTTGTCGAATTATTTTGTATGAAAAATGAAAACAAAAAAAAAAGATGATTGAAGAATAGTTCATATGCCAGTTGGTTCTTTGATATGGTCTCAATCATACCCTAGAGTTATGGGATATCAAAAAAACACCTTGTATAGAAAGTATAGAATGAACAAGGTAAGTGAAAAAAACGACGAAAAATAAAGGAGCTACACGCTTTCGAAGTTTATTGAGGAGATATTTTCTGCACTTGAAATGGATATTGTACAGAGTGATGTCAAGTCACTATAAAGTTTTTAAGGTATGACATCAAATGGTAGTAGTTTTGTTTCTGTCTCTTGAACAATTTTAAATCATAAATTTAGGCATTTTATTAAATATTTCATTAGTTTTTTTCACAGTTGTTTATCTAATAGTTTCGAGATTTCTAATAAAAAAATTATAGTGAAATACCCTATTTGTTATATTTTTGTATTAAGATCAATAAATAGTTAATTAATTATTCAACTGCATTTTCGATACGGTTGTAAACAGACCTATTCTGTTGCTGTTAAGCAAAGCAACAGCGTCCCCTGAAATTTTCTACAAAGCGCTGTGTTGGCAGAACTCAAAACGCGCGTCATTTAAATGATTTCTGAACGCAGCGTCATAATGAGCTTCTGAGACGGATGTTCCTGAACCTGTATTCGTCAATATTAACAGAAAATATGACGTGTACATCAGGTGCTTGACGGTCTCCAAAAAAGCGTGCCTGAATGCTTGCAAAGGTCTGACGATTTTATCTCATGTCACTCAAGTTGAATGACCGCACAAGAATGTGCATCTATGACATTTCATTGATATTAATCACTATAACAATGACGTAAGTACGGTAATATCGACCTTTTCAAACAACAGGTGCATTTTCATTTAAATTTGAACAATATTAGCTCAATAAACACTTAACAAAAGTGGTTTAGCTTCGTTTGCATGATTTTAATTAAGTTTAGATATTGCAGCAAGTAATGTATTAGCTTTTCTCACTTATATTTGAGAGATAATGGAATTTAAATGTGTTTTGGAGCTAATTTCTTTCTTGTCTGAAACGCAGAATGTTTTAAAGAGTGAATCATTCAGTTCGTATATTTCAATATGTAAATGGTGCGAATGACTTAACCATATGCAAAAACTAGTGCTTATTAACCCGTTAAGTGCCTATAACTATACATACTGTTTAAATAATGGTTAATGAATATTATAAAACAATTGTGACAACAGTTATAACTTTTAGATTCATCGCATCCTGTTGGTTGTTGGCTACAGATGATTAGATAGGTATATGATTATAAAAAGTTCAGCAATATCCAATTGTCATGACCCTTGGTAGCTTTCAGTCTTACAGAAAAATGCGACTGCGCACTGGTTCAACCAAACTGCTATCACTAAGCGTGGAGATCATGGCATCATCTGTATTTTTTTAACGGAGAGTTCAGAGTTCGAAAGTAGAATATTATGGACTGACTGAAACTTAATTCATTATTGTTATTAATATTACCTTTTTCTGTGTATAGACTCAATTTATTTATTTACTTGACAGACAGATATGTGTTGCTGGGGAGTTTGTTGCGCCGTTTCTTCTTCACAGCATAAACACTAGGAAGCGGTGTGCTTGCACTAGGAAGGATGGGTGTTTTTGGGGGCTGTCGTTTGTAACATATGGACGTTCAAAAATAACTAAGTAATTATAATCTATTTTGAATAAAGTAGTTTTGAAGTTTGAAATAGAAAAGTATATTAATAGATATTATGACGATAATATATGTATATATGGAATAAATCGCGTGCCTACACATGTGTAAGTTAGAAATAAATTCGCATCAATTTGGCTGTCCGCGTAATGCGTCTACGTCACCCGGTAGGTATACGAACTCGTAGCAAAACGTCATGATGACTTCATAGTCTTTAATATCTAGTGGAGCATCGTCGACGGTGTAATGCTCTGGCTCACATGATTGTGTATAAAAATACATTGTCAATTGTGTCATTATTAATCAGGGCTTTCTTGACGTCGGTATTTCCGTAAATAATTCATTTTGGGGCAAGCAGAAGTTATCCATTTTATTTTTGAAATTTTTCAATAATTTCAAATGTTTACCGATTGTTGTCTTTGATAGATTATACCTTTTTCAACGTAAGGTGCATCCTGACATTTCTACAAAACGACACAAAAAAAAAAAAACAAAATGATATAGCTATTTTACGGTTTTTGATGACGTCGTTTACATTTTTTCGACAGGACTAATATTTCTTTGAACAGAGTATAGAGTCCAACATGGCTCTGAATGAACGTGGATAGCGGCGCTGCTTGTGAACGGAGATGTCAAAATCCTGTCAAATCCAGTACATCATGTTAGTTCTCTATTTCTCTACGTTCATTTAGATCCATGTCCGTATGATGTATCTCGATGTCCATTGCCTTGTCAGGTTTATTTATAACCGTAATTGGAAGATTATTTGCAATGTTTACATTTTCATCAACATAGATAATTATTTATTTGTGCACTGTGGTGGTACATACGAGTACATAAGGCGGACTTAACGCTATTAGGCATTCTCTACCAGTCAATCTTTGGGTTAAAAAGCATCGAAATAGGCACGGGAAAAAAGGTGATTTGACAATTTTGAACTGGTTTTTGGTGGTAGGATCTATACGGTCCGGCTGGCTAGCTACCACCCTCATATTAAAGACCGGCGCCAAGCGGTTTACTGTGTTCCGTCGTCTGTATGTGAAAGCCAGAGGGGTATAGGGGAATCTCTCTATATCTCTGTTACTTGGATTCGTGTGCTCAATCTTAGACCCTGTCTGCGCTTACCATCAGGTGTGACGAGGATCATCCGCGACCAAGTCAAGAAATAAATTAAAAAAAACTGAATATACTACAAATTCATAAGATAAATTAAATAAAATACAATTCAAATAATAAATTATCTATCTATATCTTTGGGTCCTATGTATAAGGGCTAAAGTGGCATTTTTGTCATTTCCAATGTGAACCTACATAAATCTACAGTTAAAGGTCCAAATTGGAAATTAATATTATGCCACTTTGGCCCTTATACATAGGACCCATCGATATGTCTTATGGTAGCATCAAAGACAAGGGACAATATATCCTCTTTGATGATTCTCCTATAAGATGACGGGTTGATCCATTTATTTAGCATCATGTTGTACTGATATATTACTAACACAGATCTGTTGTCTCTGAATTGAGGTTAAAATGTGTGCAACTTGGACCATTATGTCGTCATTAAAAATATGCAACTAGGCATAAAAACACAATAATTGTGTGTTGCAGTCATCTAAAGTATTTACCATCAGTATGTTACAAAACGTTACATTGCAGGTCGGAATTTATTCAGTTTTCTTAAAAGATTTTCAAGCGATCAAATAACATGCGAGATCGACTTTTCTTCAGCCAATAGGAAAGAGCCTTTGAATTTCACCGCTCATAATATATCGGATAGGGTCGAGTGGACCGATTCAAGTGTAAAAGGGTTTTGGCAATAAAAAATTACGGCTTGTACTTACATTTTTATTCTTAGGCCGCCAAGGTATGCCTTCAGCCTTTCTCCCTCATCTCTACAGGTGCTGAGCGAAGGTAAGGCGAACTGTCCGCTGCGGGAAAATTTATACGTTAGTCTTTTTATTACGTTTACGACGGGCGTTGTTGTTTTTTTACCAATTTCGGAAGAATATGACTGAAAAGTTGTTATTTTAATTGAAGTCATAAGAACGGAAGATAATATATATTTATTACGTAATTGAGATATGTGTATACATATTTCCATTATACATGCATATAACTCCGAAATGAGCATTACAGCCATTAGAAGCCGCACACAGGAAATTGAACTTACCACACGTTTTACTTATAAAGCACATGGCATCATACTATGTACACCGTAAGGGGATTGTTGACAATAAATATTGATTTTAAATTAAGCCAAAATAGTGTTACTAAAATATCAAGTAACATAATCTGCAAAAAAAACAACGGTCCCGTCGGATTTTCGAACATTCGAACTGAACATTCGAAAATTAAACTATTTTAATTTTAGAATCATGTTTTTAACAAATGTAATTATTTTGATTAAATACCTAAATAACAAAACCAGCCAAGTGCGAGTCGAACTCGCGCACGAAGGGTTCCGTACCATTATCTTTTCTGTTTTTTTAGTATTTGTTGTTATAGCGGCAACAGAAATACATCATCTGTGAAAATTTCAACTAACTATCACGGTTCATGAGATACAGCCTGGTGACAGACGGACGGACAGCGGAGTCTTAGTAATAGGGTCCCGTTTTACCCTTTGGGTACGGTACCCTAAAAATTATCTTAAATTATAGTAACAATTCACCCGCATCTGGTTAGACTAGAAGCTGAACCCAATTTATTGGGAAAAGGTTAGGCAAAACGATTATAGTAGTAATACAATAATATGGAATCCACCTAATTTAATATTATCATTAGAATTTAGAACGGGATATTTACCATGTTTATTATTTGTTGTGAGTTTCCGATATTTTATTTCCGATGACTTCAGTTCATCCGTGATCATGGCGCTTGTAACGGTGCCGAAATATCGGAAACTCACAACAAATAATAAACATGGTAAATATCCCGTTCTAAATTCTAATGATTGTGTTAGTGACCATGTAAGTTTAAAAACTTATATAATTTAATATTGTTGGTTAGGTACAGTTATTTAAAGAAAATATTATGATTCTATTTTAATATCCTACTTTTCTTCTCTTATTGTGTTATTAAAAACGTTTAGTATTTAATTAACGTACGTATCCCAATATTTGACAATTAGGTAATTATTATCATAATCCACGCAATTCAGTTTTAAAACAAAATAAACATGTTGCTTAAATGAATTGAACTTATCGGAAGTATAATAAATCACGTCATTTTCCCTGGTAGTTTTAGTTGAATGTGACAGCCCAATTATTATTATTGATAGAAATATTTTAATTACGTAAATAATAACTAACGGAAAACAATAGAGCAAGAAAATACTGCCCAACTTTTTATAACAGATGAAAACTTTCAGAATTTTTATGTCTTCAGGCTAAAGTGCGGCTTCAAAGCATTGCGAAGGAAAGTATTTATACTTTTAGATTACCAGATTTTAACAGAACTTCAATTATTTTTCTATAATAAGTTTTTAAATCGTTTATTATTTCACCTTCAATTAATTTAACACTAATTACTGAAACGTTTGAAAAAAGTTTACAAAACAACGACCTGGAATTATCACTGCAGAAGTGTCCTCTGCAGCATTCCCAAAAAAATCCTCAGTAACAAAAATCCTCGGTAGTAAGTCACTTTCCACTATCTTACACATAAACGGTCACAATCCACTGAAAGATAGAGGCACTAGTCTGAAAAACTGAAAGATCACGTCACAAGTTCATACTAGACGTGCCATGCGTACCAGGGTAGCAGATAAACATAGGAGGTGTGGGCTACTCGGAACAATAGCAGCGCGGCGTGGAGCGACGCAAGACGACACAGCAGCGAGCGCGCGGCGCGCCGGCAGAGCGGTGACTGACCGGCACACTGCCGCACCACCCCGCCTGGAGCGTTCCTCCGGGACCCTTCCGCCGGGAATCAGACCCGCAACACACGAACCAGCGACGCTTTCCTCACGCGACCACAGTACACATGTGTTCGCACCACTCTTTGTGCTTCATTGTCTCAACAGGTTTATGCAATATGTCTGGATCACGCTTCATTTCCGACCTCTCCGCACCATCATTTCGTCTCAGTGCATTTCGGCATTGTGATTAAAATTCACAACATGTAAGCTGCAATCTGACTGTATAAAAGTATGCGGATGGTATATTCTCTTCATCTGTCCGAATCTTACGTGCAGCGCACGGTCGTTGACATCAGTGTACATTTGTTTTTCTTACATTATCGAGAAAACTATTGAGTTTGCCATTTACTTTGTGTATTCTTGTCATACAATATTTAAACAGATTTATCTGTCGGACCTCCCTCGATCTGGTAATGCGATACTTATGAAAAATTGCACATGACAGGGTTGTATGAAATGCATGGAGTGCGGCGTGTCAGGTTTCGCCCGTCATTCTAAACAGTGATGCGACTGTTACAGCAAGTGTAAGCGGTTCTATAATGGTCTCCAATGGTCTCAGTGGAGAGTGAAAGTGGTCGCGGTCTAGGCGAGCGCACCTCGCGGGGGCAATACAACGGCGCGCCCTGCGAGACCTTGAGCAAACTGTTTGCTAGTGAACCAAAACATTTGTACTCTTGCTATAGAAAGTCGACAATATTGCAAAATTTCTGATTAACTTAAATTAAACGGGTTCTGTCGTGCGTGTCCTCAATTCATTGACCCCATAATAGACAGTTTGATAAGGGTTAAGTTAGAGAAGTGTGACATCGCAAATCTGTCGCCGTAGGAGTTGCTTAGATTTTGCCATCAATCAGCGAGAGGGCATGACCTCGTGATCTAATTGTTTCGGACTAATATGTATAATAATAAAACCTGTTTGTATAAAAAGATTTGCAAACATTGCTTGAATTGATTGTTTTTCCTGTAACTATACAGTATCGAGACTCTAAAGATTGATTAATAACTAAAGTCAGCTATACGAGTTAACATAATATTATATATTTAATATGTAGTTGATAAAGCAGACAAGTTATCATCTCAACATAATGAAATTGTCGCATTTTTTTTATATTTTTTTCCAATCTTTTTTTTGTCTTTTTGTAACTATGGAAGCTAGGTACCTTTGGAGGTACCTTAGGAGGACGATATATTAGGAATATATCGACATCAGGGAACCGCTATACAATTCCACCGGCACGAACTTGCCTCATCTTCCATGATATTGTAAACTAGAAGTAGATTGCCAGTGGCACTTAAATAATAATCTGGACACTATTATTATGGTAATTTTTAATAATCCTTCCTAACTAACCGAAAACGTCGTGACGTAAATATTTTGCAAAACGCTGCTCTATTAATAATACCTATGAATACAAAGCAAATTACTAAGCAATTACCTTGTTACAACGATTTTCTCTAATAACATTTTATTCTAATTTTCTTACTTCCCCTCTTTGAACCGTGACTATAAATAAATATTTTTGCTAATAGCACTTGATTAAATCTTAAATTTCTTTGGGATTAATTATCATAAATATTAAGTTTTAAATATAATATTTTTTGTCGGAGAAGATGGCTGTATTAAGAGCTGATTTTAAAATTATATTTTTATTTTCAGACTTATTTAGATCTTAGTTTTAATATAACGTAGTACGAATGCAAGGCTGTTTATAAATACTATTTCAAATACAAGAATCTACGAGTTTCTGAAACGTTGATTTCGATTATGATAATACTAGTTTTCGCCCGCAGCTTCGCTTGCGTGAAATTTTGAACCCGTAAGTGACGATTTTCCATACAAACTTTCATCTCCTATTTAACTCCCCTAGGGGTTGAATTTCGAAAAATTCCTTCTTAGTGGATGCCTACGCTACAAAAGGTACATAATGTCAAAATTTCAAGTTTCTAACCACAGCGGTTTACGCTGTGCGTTGATAGATCAGTCAGTCAGTCAGCTTCTCCTTTTATATGTATAGACTAGCTTTCGCCCGCAGCTTCGCTTGCGTGAAATTTTGAACCCGTTAAGTGACGATTTTCCATACAAACTTTCATCCCTTATTTAACTCCCTTAGGGGTTGAATTTCGAAAAATCCCTTCTTAGTGGCTGCCTACGTTACAAAAGGAACCTACTGTCAAAATTTTAAGTTTCTAACCCCAGCAGTTTAGGCTGTGCGTTGATAGATCAGTCAGTCAGTCAGTCAGCTTCTCCTTTTATATGTATAGACTAGCTGTTGCCCGCAGCTTCGCTTGCGTGAAATTTCATGCTTCTTACTTCAAAAGTACCAGATTTATCATACAAACTTACATGACTTATTTCACCCCCTTAGGGGTTGAATTTCCAAAAACCCTGAAACACGTGTACGTTTATTTCTGACCAGTAACCTAAATATTGAATTTCATGCTTCTTACTTCAAAATTACCAGATTTCTCATACAAACTTACAACACTTGTTTCACCCCCTTAGGGGTTGAATTTCCAAAAACGCTCAAACACGTGTACATTTACTCCTAACCAGAAACCTTAATACTTAATTTCATGCTTCTTACTTCAAAAATGACGGACTTGCATACAAATGTTAATCACCCTTTTCACCCCCTTAGGGGTTGAATTTCGAGAAATCCCTTCTTAGTAGATGTTTTCGTCACGTAAGGAACCTACTGTCCAAATTTCATATTTCCAGCTTTAGTGGTTTAGGCTGTGCGTTGATGAATCAAATGTCAGTCAGTACCAGTCTCTATATATATAAGAAGATTAGACCGTAATTAAATAATTCTCATTTCTATTTATCCCTCCTTGACTGTTAAAAAGATTAGAAGATATATAATACAACTGCCAATGAGTCTTCTTCTCCAAGTGTCTCTACACCACTAAAGACTTCCCTCAATTTCATTCATCTTTGGCGCTTATTCATTCATAAATTCTTTCATTCTATAAGTACGTTATACTAAAGTACATATTGGTGCAATCTATTGGAGCGTAAAATAGCATCAAATAGAAGTAATTACTTTTGTTGAATGGAACCGTTACGTTGGCAGCAGTTCGGTATACCTTGCAGTCTCAATTTCCGGAGCCAACAGGTCATTACCCGGGTTTTGGTCATACGTGAACCAAATTGCGTAAAAATATGTGACAAAAATGTGAAAATCATTTCAAAGTAAAAGAATTATGAGTTTTTGATTTACTTGTTGCTTTGATCATGTGTTTTTTAATATTTTGGTATGATTTAAGACTTGAAACACGTCGCTTCCGCAACGCTGCGGTAAGGTCTCGTCAACGAACGCAGCGCTGTCGCAGCGACTTGTTTCAACTAGAGAATCCCATAACAGGCCTTTTTTTCAAAGTATTTATTGTATTTCCATCGTATTCTTTTTATTCGTTATTCTTTTAATTTTGGTTGCTCTGACTAGTATCTTCTTCGTTGCTATGGCCGGCTTTCTGATTTACTCTTCTCTGCTGGAACTTGTACATGATGGATATACAAATATAAGGTATCCCAAAAGTAGTGTCAAACGGAAGTCCAAAGATAGAGCATCCTTAGAGGTACCCGACTCACCCCCAAAATCGCGGATGTATGTTCCTTCTTCAGCCTTTCTTGTACAAGTCTGTATAAAGTGCACATGTGAAACTGGGTGAAACTAGACATAACATAATAATAGAAGGGATAAATAAAAACTAAAAAATAGATTGGTTTTAAAGACGTTACTAAATTTTTTTATTGTTATTTTAAAACCAAGTACCTAGTGGTGGTTGTAAAGTTAAAACAAACACAAAAAATAACAGGCAATGAGGATAAAATACAATTCATCCCAAAAAAAATACCGTCACTTTAAAATAAGGAAGAATTTACGATCGGTTTATTTACAATGTATTTCTAGATTTTGTTAACATTTTTTTTCCTTGTCCTAGAATTATATCTAGTTTCGACAGTTTCGTTAGATGCACTCTATGGAGACTCACACTGCATTTTTACTGTAATATTTTTTCTATCATTAAACCCCTTATTTTCAAAGTCATATTGCTGTTGTTATTTTTTAACAATTATCAAGAAAATTATCAATGTATTCGATTGTTTAATTCATAAATGTATCAACAATATAATTAGTGTTATCAGTTCAGTCGTTAGGGAAGTGCAGATTAGCTGTCTGTTATTGACCTTGTCCGAATCGTGACACAACAACTTTGTTTTAAACGAAAGTTTATCGACTAAAAAATGCAATTTATTTTTCTCCTTTTCTGTATCTAAACTCCACGAAATAGAATAAACAAGTGGAAGTGCCAAGCACCTATCGCGCTTGTGTCACAATTATGCGGAGACCCACAACACTGGCTCACGCGATTATCTACTACTTGCTGTGACACGACGTCTCAAAATCATATGTAAGATATTAGAATCATGCCTTATTGTGCAATTTTAACGTGTTAAAACGAAAGCAGGACGAAAAATGTATCTCACAGAGGTGTCTAATGTATAAAACTTTGATATTTTTCAATATAATTACTACGAAAGTTTGGCGATACTGTTTCCTGTACTAAGGAATTAAAATGGCACTTGCAATTGTTTTTTTTATTAAGTAGCAACTGACTGACAGACTGTTTCATCAACACAGAGCCTAAACCACTGAAGCTGAAAACATGAAATTTTACAGTACTTTTCTTTTGTGACGCAGGCATCCACTAAGAAGGGATTTCTCGAAAATCAACCCCTAAAAGGGTGAAAAAGGAGATTAAAGTTTGTATGAAAGTCCGTCATTTTTGAAGTGAGAAGCATGAATTCTGAAAATATCTGGTCAGAAATAAATGTACACGTGTTTGAACGTTTTTGTGAATTCAACCCCTAAGGGGGTGAAATACGAATGTTTTTTTTTGATAAATCTGGTACTTTTAAATTAAGAAACATAGAATTAAATATTTATGCTTCTGGTTATAAATAAACTTACACGTGTTTGAACGTTTTTGGAAATTCCATCCCTAAGGGGTGAAATAGAGGATGAAATTTCTTCAAAGTTAAAAGCATGAAATCAAATAATAGCGTCCTGATTAGAAATAAAGGTACACGTGTTTGAGCGGTTTTGTAAATTTAACCCCTAAAGGGGCTGAAATAAGGATTGAAAGTTTGTATGAGAATCCTGGTAGTTTTGAAGTAAAAAGCGTAACGTAATCAGCCCGTCACTGTCCCACTGCTGGGTATAGGCTTCTTCTCAGAATAAGAAGGGTTTAGCTCTTAGTCTACCACACTGGCATGGTGTGTGTTGCCGGCTACACACACCATCGAGTTTTTTTTTATAGAGCAATTTGTGCAGGTTTCCTCTCGATGTTTTTCCTTTACCGTTGACACTAGTTATAATCAAACTCAGTAGGCCTAGCACGAATATTTTGACGTATAGTAACGTAAACGTAACGTTAATGTGAGTGAATTTTAAATCGAAAGTACAACTATTCTTTAACATTTTAGTTTAAATTTATGCGACAGCCACAATTTGTATCATACATAGATATGAAAAAAGTTTTCAATTCGATTAAATATTATGTGCGAAATGAGTATTTCCAATTCAAAATTCACTCGCGTTAACGTTACGTTTACGTTACCATACGTCACAACATTCGTGCTAGGCCTACTGGTCTGCACACAAATTCGAAGAGACAGAGGTGTAGGCCAGGTTTGAAGTCAGACTCTCCTGCATGCAAGGCAGACTGAATGTCTACTATTAGGCTATCAATGCTTTTGTACTGGAGTATTTTTTTTTAATCAAATCAAATCAAAAGTTTTTATTTCACATAAACCATTACAGGCGCTTATGAAAAGTCGAATCTAGGTGCACGGTTCCAATTAGTCGTTTCCTATGGAGAAGAGCCGGCAAGAAACTCCATGGTTACTCTTTTAAAATCCATATCTTTAACAATTTGAGTGGGTACAGTTATGACTTAGATATGAGAGAACAAAGTAGACTTAAGAGCAGGAACCACACAAAAAACAAAATGAAAAATATGGTCACAAATTAACTAGGTATCCAGGCATCTAGAAAGTCTACAAAGCTCTCACATTTACAAAAGGTAAAAGGACGCTAAACTATATAAAACAACTGACATGGTTAATTGTCATCAAAATACATTACAAAGAAAATCACTGTATAGTAAGATAAAGATATCTTGAGAGTAACGATAGTAATAAAAAAAAAGCTAATCGTAATGAGGTTAGTTAATAGACATACACATACGACGTTAATGAGGTACCAGGGAAGCCACATGTGCAGAAGGAGTTACTTCCAAACACCTTTGTCGTCAATCGTTTAAATTATATTCACGTCTGTACCGATCAAGGAATTGCATTTCAAGGTGGTTAGAAGTAGTACTTAATCATAAAACGCGTTCTTACGGTAATGAGTCACAAAAGATCTGAAGAATGTCAAATTACCAGTACTGATAAGCTCGAGGGCTCTTAGCAAGCACTAGGAATTAGTAAGCCTCCACATAACTATAACATCACCTTGAACTGATATTTTTGCAGGTAAAATTAAAAAGTTCAATTTTTATGTTGTAATGTTCACTTTTACAATAAACTAAAATAGGGCATCAAAATATTCCTCCGCATCGCTGTCAACTGGTAACGGGCCCAGAAGGCATTTTGATGCCCTATTTTAGTTTATAGTTTTAGTACTACCGAGATGACGACTAATAGAGAAGTCTGGAAGAAAAAGACATGTTGCGCCGACCCCAAATAAATTGGGATAAGGGCAGGAGAATGATGAAATGAGTTTTAGTAAGTTTTTTTTTATTTGTATATAGTTTTATTTGTAATTATGTAAATATCGTTTGTGTAAAAAAAAACTTTTACAGTAATATCATCTCAAACGAATGAAGCTTTTGTCGGTTCCTATAAAGAAAGCTAAACTGAAAAATACTGATTCCTCATAGCAGGCAAAAAATATCTCTCTAGGACAATAAGAAACATAGAATAGTGATCAGTGACTCATAAAAAAATCACATAAACTATTATATATATATATTATACATATATATTTCTTCCAGAAACATCCAACAAATTAATCTGATTTTTGGTCATGGAAAATTAACCCTCTCTATACATGATTAAAATTAGGTCCATTTCTAACTGAAGAATCTGAAGAATGCATTTCAAATGGTCACATATGACGTATTTTACTAAACTTCTGGAAAATGCAGCTATAAATATAAAATAGAGGAAGAATCAATATAAAATAAACTGTGGATTTTGTGTTACAATTTAATTAATCGAGAATCTTTTTATTACGTTTATTAAGATTCTCTGTAAAAACGGATCAAATAAAATTCAGAACGTTAAAAAAGGCACCTGCAAAATGAAGAAAACGTCGAAAATCGGTCAAATAACCTTATTACGGAAATAAAAACGCAAAAATAATTTTACTTTATCTCTGTTTCTATTCTTTAGCAATTGCGCATTTTTAACCCGTTTTAATAACAACACTGTTGATATTACCAGACACAAGTAGGAATAATTTAACATTTACAAAATTATAATATAAAACAGGTCCCAAAATAGGTTCCAGATTGTTAATTCAGCTTAGCAACAGGTCATTAGCCCTTTTACCTCATTAAACTCTTATGAATTGTGCAAAAATTATACACAAAAGAAACATTTTACTCCGTCAGTCTTATAATTATAGAAATAATAATTTATCACTTAATTAATTCCTCCCTTCGCTTGACTACACAGAAATGTAATTATTTATATGTATACGTATACATAATACCCCGATAAACAAAAAAGGAATCCAACAATTACACGCATACTTAAATTTTACTCTTTAATTTATTTGTACGCATTATATTTTTATTACTACAAATGTTATTAGAGTTCATGACGAGTAGTGTACACGTGTGCGTGTGGCATGTCTGTGTGCGTGTTTGTTATGTCGGGGTCTGCGTACAGTACGCAGGAGCGATTACGCAAACCGCGCTTCCCCGAGGAGTGAGGTCGTTGGCAATGGACTCGGTTCAATGTCACCAAATATATCACCGAGTGGTGTAGCGCGCGCGATGAGACGTGATACTTGTGGAGAAATACGGTACTTTGAGTAGACGTTTGTTTTTTATTTTTTGTGTTTTGTTTAATGGTTAAAAGTTTTATAGATAAAAGATAAGAAATTAAAAAGTGCTTAAAATAGTAGCGAATAAAGGGTTTAGAAAAATACAAAAATTAATAGTTCAATTGTAAATTCAACACATTTGAAAAACATTTTATACATATCTTACATCTCGTAGTAGGTTAAATACATATAAAATACATAATACTTGTTACTCTATTTTTAATTTATGATGTGCCAAAGTAGTTACATTTCCGACCGAGCAGTTCTGTATACCTAGTTTTTTTCCAAATTTCTTAAACAAAAACATATTTTTCAAACAGTATCCTATTGGTTTCCATAAAAAATATTCTCATAATATAAATTCTCATAACTGGATACTCATAACTCGATGCTCATAATAATCCGATCTCCTTATCACTGAAATTCATAACATAAACATAATAACATAACTCCACGCCTTATTCCCCGAAGGATTGGCAGAGGTGTATAGTATACACCCACGTTTCGCCGTTATGTTTAAGTCCCATGTAATAGGGGGCGAGCCTATTGCCATCAACCGGGCACAAATCCAGACTCCGAGCTGCTACTAAGAAATTCCACACGGAAAAACCCAATAACACTTTGCCCGACCTGGGGATCGAACCCAAGACCTCACGCTCAGCAGTCGCGCTTGCGACCACTAGACCAACGAGGCAGTCTGAAATTCATATATTTTTAAATTGAATTTAAAATAAAAACAATATAGCGGTGATAGCCTAATAATTGAATGTTTACATTCTATGGAGGGGGGTCTGAGTTCCATCCCGGCCCGTACCTCTGATTTTTGAAATTCATGTGCAGTTCGCAACTTGCTTAAGTTATAAAGGTTTGCTATAGATAACTAATTTTTGAGTTAAGCTCGACTTTGTACATGACTTCACTAAATTGTTCTATTAAATTATAATTTTCTTATGTACGGTTAAGAATAAGAATGATTAATAGACGTAAACATTAAAATTCTTAAGTTTTTATGAAAACCAACAATGAACCGTTTCATAGGAACAACGCCTACGTTGTAGCTACGATGGACGAAGTATCAAACGTTGTTGCGCGCGCTCTACGGCCGGGCTCCTGACCGGGTCGACGACCGCACTTTTCGGCAGGCGCCCCAAGTTTCAGCTGTAACGTGATCCTGACGCACACACGCGCAACATCGCCGTGCAGCAACACTCACGCACACACACACACGCCAACCGCGATACTACCGCCGGAAAACCATTGTCGAAATGTCACCATTTTCTGATATAAGCATAATAATCAGGCCAACAGGAATTTGATGTAGTAATTAAGGAAATGCAAATTAAATAATTCCTTACGTATAATAAGATATTTTTTTATTACAGTAATGTCTTCCTTCACTAACTGCAATCGAAATGCATCTTTTTATACCTAAGCACTTCCGGAAACTGAAGTCGTTAATATCAAATTTCGGCAGACAAAAGAAAGTTCGATACTTACAGAGAGAATAGAATTTGTTTGTGAAGTTGGTGGCGAATTCGGTTCAGCCCTGACCTCTGTGACCTTTGAACTTGGAGGAGTTAACGTACCCTTGACTCGAGCGGAGTTCCCTCTATAATTAGACGTTGATAACGCCGATATTTTCGTTCATACGCTGTCAGCCGACGAACTATAATAAACGTGTGTGTCACTCGACAGTCCAACAATGACGCACTTCCGAGAAAACAACGTATGTAGGTAAACGCACAGGGAAACCTAGACGCGTGACTTTGAAAATTTGAGGGCGGCCTTTGCATAGCTCGCTTTATTAAAAATTGTAATGGAAAGTTTTTTTATATGTCCAATTCTATCGTGTCCACAGTCGTAGATACGCGGTGTATGGTAAAAATAAAATGTCTCCTCAAAGCATTAAGAGGTTGTTCACCCAATATTTGGGCATCGCCCTCCTCCCTTCAGGGACTATTTGTCAAAGGATACAGTCTTGTCGTCGTGCTTTTACGTTCTCATTTTACGTGTTAGACACTCGTAAGTTGGATTGAGAGATGCCACCTGTCTCACGACACGATAATTCAACTGTCAAATAACAATTATATTGCCTTTTTTGATAGCTGCATGCTAGTTGATAACTTAAAAAGTCTGCTGTATTTTTAAATAAATAATATTTTAGGTAGTTTACGTAATGTTACTGTTTTTTTTTTAACTTTTTTGTAAAGTTTATGCCTGAAGATTACGTTAACTTAATTTACACCATATTGGCAACAGCGTATCCTTGAAGTTTCAATTTAATTGTTAAACTTATCAGGGTCGTGAGAAGTTATTTTCTGTTCATAAGCCTAGTTTTTTTTAGGTATTATATAACCAAACCTGTAATAGAAATTAATATATATGTAGATAATATTTCGTAACCGTTAATATTTTTACAAAATAACCAATCAAATCAGCATTGAACTCATCGGTCGCGACGATACATGTAATACCTATAAATAAATATGGCACGCGCTGCCCTCAAATTTGTACAATAATAAACAATCTTTACGCTAAATATATAATTTCGATACGCTTTCCGATAATGCGGCTTAACCGCTTCATAAGCGTTGCATAATAATGTGCAGCTTACAATACGAGTAAACGGCACAGACGCAGGCGCAGTTACGCACACAGCCACACAACACGTGGACTCACACATGCATACGAGATAAGAGCTCGGTCATTGAACCTGCATAAGAAATAGCGCCTGAAATTAGTATAAATCTTAAAAGGCAACATCTTTAAGATTTATGAATAAATAATACTACATTCTGCCTTTGACGATCAAAGGCATAAGTAAAAAGGCATATAGCTTAACTGAAATGGAAATCAAGCAATCCGAGATCCCAGTCAATAAGCAATCAAAGTAAAATTGTAAAATGCGATGCAAACAATAGCTAGTTATTGTTTAGAACAGCGGGCCAGGCACCGCGAGGCGGAACGAGCGGCTGTGATCTTGAATGGAGTGAAAGTGGCTTCGAATACTTCCTGACACGTGGAAAGTGAACGCTCATGAGCACCCAGACACGACACGCTGCAGCCCTGCCTAGTGTCTAGCTCACAGATAAACATCTTCCGTGCTAAGACAAAGCAACATATTTTAATAAAATTAATATGATCATTTTATTTCGGAACTACATCCATAGATTGTGTAAGTATAACGTAAACTTATAATAGCTATGTTAGTAATAGTTAGTACATTGCCAGGGTTGCGGACTTTGTTCGAAAGAGTTACTGCGGCCCTGAAACGCAAAGGGCATTAGGAGGAACACGGATGGGTTTTAGTCAGTAAGAGTCTGACACTCGCTTTCGCTCCGCCCAAAGAGGAAGAAGTCATTTTATGAATTACCACACCTAAAAAAAAAGTGTTTTGTACATACAAATTAATTAATAATTGAATTTGGCCGCAATGACATTAAGAAGACGGCTCCCATGCAGTCTCAGACTGAACAGCGACGCGACACGCTGACGCCTAATCACTGCAAAGCCATCAGTGTGAGCGTCCACAAACATTCCCGATGCGCTGCAGAAACGAAGCAGCCCCAACAGCATCCCAAATACATTATTGTACTGGACCCTAACCAACGTAATAGCCGCACAACGATTGGTCATGGAAACTTCAGCGAAGAGTCAGATAGATTGTCAGCCGATTTCAGTCGCGCAACTACTCGGGTTGCCCAGTCTATCTCGTGATCAACAAGATCCACTCCTTTTTTACTTGCAGTTTAGCAACACTGGTGAAGGTTTTCATTTCCAATACCCAACAGCTCCATCTCATTACACAGCTCATTTTGCGAGTGAGTGTTCAGTTCACTCTGAAGTTGTAATACTGTGGCTTTAGTGTGTCAACTTCTTTATTACGATTTTCCAAGTATTTAATTCTGGGTTCATTCTCAGTTGTTCATTACAGCGTAGTAAGGAAGTGGTGGCTTCTTCCAAACCTGACTTCGATGATGAGATCTCGGTTGTTAGTAGGCGGACTTCCACTGTCAATTCTTTAACTTCCGAGCTGATCGATGGGGAAGCTTTTTCCCCCTCGTAATATAGGTAATCATTAACAGAAGTGACGCTTTCCTTGAGATTTTCCTGTTTTCGGTGTATCCATGTTATCCAATTTGGGCTGATTGCAATATTCTAGACATTCCGACGAAGACTTATAAGCCAGAGGCATCGCAAGAAAGCTGTTTTTAGAACTTTTCTCAGTTGATACTGCATTTTAATTTGCACTTGCAGGAGCTTACGATATTTTTATTCGGGACTAGCTGTCCTACCTACCTACTTAATATCTACCTACTACCTACCTTCAAAAACAAAATCAAAATAGTAACAAAAAGTTAAAATCATTTTCATGCGCGGTAAACAAATGAAGAATATGGAACATTCTGAGAAAATTTCGTTTTTTTTTTAAATATCGTTTTTTCTTTCATAACAATCTTCTGACAATTACAAACACAACAAAAAAAAATAGCGAAATCGGTCCAGCCGCTCACGCGTGATGCCGTGACCAAGGGAAATAGGTATTCATTTTATATACATAGAACATAGATTATCTTGCGACAGGCCCACACAGCAAGGTCTTTTTGGTGACATTATAGAAAAGCGCAACGAGTGTTTTAGACGACTGCCAACCCCGTTGATGATAACGATTATTGAAACAATATAGGCTACACATTGCTTATTCTAATCCGGTCCTATCAAAGCAAGTGAAACTTTGCGTTGGATTGGCTTTTACTACTATATACATTATCGTATTCGATTATGCAAGATCAAAGCCAGTAACGACGTGAAAACATTCAATGTCAGTATAGTCTGGAGAAAGGGAAGGTGTGGAAAAACCAAGAGCTATTGGCGAAACAAATAGTCATTTGTAAAAGTGACCACATGGGTCTAATTGGATGTTAATTCTGTCAGGTCCGGCCCGGAAGGTTTCGTAATATCTCACTCGCCCTGCAAAATGCATAGTAGTGATTTTGCCATATCGTCGCTTAGAGTGAAAACCTAGAGCATGCATTTGGTCATTACACGGTTCCTGTGGGCATTCCCGCGGAATAAGTCACGTCATAAGAATTACTAATGTAATATACCTATCCAATAGAATTTGAAGGCACTGAAATTAGCATTATCTATATAAACAAAAAGAAAAGTCCTGACTGACTGACTGACTCATCAACGCCCAGCCCAAACCCTTGGACCTAGAAAGTTGAAATTTTGCACAGAGGTTCCCTTTATAATGTAGACAAGGAATAAGGAAGGATTTTTCGAAATTCAACCCCTAAGGGAGTTAAATAGGGGATGAAAGTTTGTATGGAAAATAGTCACTTAACGGGTTCAAAATTTCACGCAAGCGAAACTGCGGGCAAAAGCTAGTACCCAATAAATGCTAATTTCAGTACCTTCAAACTAATTTCGCATAGAGCGGCTCGCTTAAAAATTATAGTACACACGGCTACACATCAAGCTATACATTTCCAGTTTACACTGACCTCTCATTGTAAGGAAATCCTATACAATGCGAGATCAGCTTATACTGGAATTGTACAGCTTGATCTGTAGCCGTGTGTACCTATAAGTCGTGATAACATAAAAATACCAAATTGCATTCCCAAAATTTTCACTCTAAGGAGACGATATATGAATATATGTATCTTTCAGACAGGTGGCCGCGTAGTTTTTAAAAAGCCACCCCTTTGCTCTTGGGTACAATACGGCCGACGTATCTTGGCGAGTCTGAAGTTAGCTGATTAGCTGCGCAGTTTACAATTTCGTTTCTAAAAGATTCATTGCGCAGCCAAACAACTAACTTCAGACTCGCCAAGATACGTCGACCGTATTGTACTGCAAACGGACTGTGGGCTGATCTTCGAGTAGTATGCTAATAACATAATTACTGTAAACACTAGATTTTGGGACCATTATTTGAAATATTGTGTGGCGCTACAGGATACAATGAAACAAGTATATCTGACGAATATCTATATTGTAATCCCTCTTACATACTAAGTTACACTATACAGGGTGTAAACGAATTCGTGTAATTCCTTCAAACCTCGTAGTCTTACTGGTGACACAGTTCCCTGTATGTATGGGAAATAAAGAGATATGAAAAAAATATAGTCTTAACGCGAGATAGTTTAGCGCCCCGAGCTTACTGACTGCGCGGAGCGATATCGAGCTAGTCGTGCCCGCTAGCTGTATCGCCGGGCTTCCATTCATTTTTGCGTAACATTGAAATGTTCTATAACATAATTTATTTTGAATGCAATTTTTTTTATTTTCTTCACCTCAAATCTCGTGCAGCTTTAATCTATACCAGTAATAGATCATGCGGTTTTAAGAAATTACACGAATTCGTGTACACCCTGTATAAGGTGGAGGTGCGTTACATACTACATAATATTCTTTAGGTACACTCTCCGGCAAAATATCGTTAACTGTCCCGTCGATTTTCAAACATCAAAGGTCGTTTGATAGTAAAGAGTACAAGTGATGTCGACTAGACTCCGAAGTCAATGTACACTGACTATAATTTAATCAGTGAATCACATTAAATTAAAGAATGTGTTCTTTTTTTAAAGCTTGTTGCTGTGTCATCGTCGCGAGCCCCATTTTGTGAATCACATGTTTTCATACATACATTATTTAATATTAGGGTACACCATGATAATCAAAAAAATATATGAATATCATTCGTTCAATTGTTTTATTATTGGTCATAGCTGCTAGATTGTCATAAAATGTTAATTTCCTTATTTAAACTAAGCTTTCAAAGGAAAGAAAATGGCTGACACTATTTGCATTGTCACACATCTTAATATGAATGTACAATTTAGTTGAACTCACGATCATCGATTGTTTTGTAAGATATTGCAATACGGAAAGTATCTCCACCTGCACTTTTCTTCCATCTTCTAACATTTTCTGTTTGCACACATTATTATTTGATGAAACTAGCACACGGATATCTAATTAATAACACAATTCTAGCATGTACAAATTGAAAATTCGTTGTTTAAGGACATCCAACGCTTGTTAGGATGTAGAACAAAACACACAAGGTTTGCAACACAAACGCCAGGGAACTCTCATCCATGCCACTTCTTAGTGGCATGCGTCCATCAAAATGGGAGTGTACAGTCTGCTCAGGCCAGGATTAACAAACCAACAAACATTCAAAAATCGAATGCAGAATTTTCCCCGCCATTAGGTACTGAGGTTCGCTTTGGTTAGTGTATGAGCAAATTGGCTGAGTTTTGATGAGTATTTGTATAGATCATGTCTTTGTCGGTTGACAGATTGGAGAAAACGGTATTTCTGCATGAGATTATGGCAATATACCTTACAACCGTTCGTTGGAGAAGTTCCGTGTTCAGTAGTGCACAGAGATTGGTTTTGATTAATTATTTTATTTTATACATAATTATATAGGTATGTAGGTACTATACTAGTTATAGAACTAATCAGTAATCACATCAACATTTTTGCTACGCACGCCCCACCTTTGTTACATGTACGCGTAATCGATCCCATAGTTACACGCAATTCAGTGACGTTGACCACAAATGGAACTTCATTCACTACCGGTGTTTACGCCACTGTCTCGAGCGGTCAATCGATTCTACATGCTGAGGCGACCGTTCTAAAGTCTCACTTGATTGATGGTTTCCGGAACAATGTATGGAGCTTAAATATTGAGATGGATTCGCCAGTGCGTATGAATGAGGTGAGGAATTATTCAGGTGATGGATGGCGAGGGGCGTTCACCCCAGGGTGCGGGTCTTCGACCGGCCGAGTTTCACTCAGCTGATCGGGCCATGCCCGCTACATCGTCACTCGCCCCCGGCTCCCGACGTACTTGCGTGTATAAATAAATATTTTACACCGCTGTTGTTTAGAAAACCGTTATTTGTGATTTCGTATGGAATTCGACGGCATTATTTATTATAATTACTTAGTTTTGTACTATATTGTAATGCATAACATGTAAATATTTGTTTCGAGTTGTGGAGTTTACATTGAATAAGATTATTAACTACTCGCCAATAGATGGCGCTATACTCAATAGCATAACTTGTTAGATTTACTTTACAGTTTTTGTGTTCATTTGCAAAACGTTTATTATTTAAACCCCGCGCTGCCAACTGAGTTTTTAATTCCAAAAAGAATTACTATCTTTGCATACAATATTTAATTATTTATTTAAAGAATTTTGGGAGCACTGAAAGTCAAAAACCACGAAAAAAAAACGTCGAAATAAGATTAAGTTGAAAAATATACATAATATCGATAAGCCTGAGTAAGTTACTAAGTTTTACGTAAAAACAACAACCATTTTATCACAAAAGAAATAAAATACGCAGTTGTCATCCACATGTAAAGTTAAAAACCTATGATGAAAAAGGTATGAGATGCTGACGAGAGGCAAAACAAAAACAACACACCCACCACCTCCGGCCCCGTCACGTCGCTCAGATCCGCTTCGCAGCCCCAAACTCGGAACTCCCGGAACTCGGACGACCCGTTACACCGGCGGCTGCTGTCACGGCGAGCTCGAGCGACGAGTCATCATCATCATTCAGCCGAAAGACGTCCACTGCTGGACATAGGCCTCCCCCAAAAAGGGGGGGTTTGCCGTAATCGCCACGCTTGGCAGGCGGGTTGGCGATCGCAGTACCTATGGTTGTTAAAGTACTCAGAGAACGCTGCTGCCCATCCTCTAGAGAATCCCGTAGTCGCCTTTTACGACACCCACGGGAAGAGATGAGGTAGTTCTATTCTGTAAGTCCGGCACTATACGAGCGACGACTAGTTACTTCTATTCGCCGACGTCGCCAAGTTCTGTACGTCGGCAGGGCAGAGGCCGGCTACCGATAAGCTAGGATCTAGGGGCCAACTGGTCCTAAGCCGCGTTCCCGCTGCCGGTAATCATGTGCAGCGCAGGAAATGGACTCAACTGATGAATGAGAAAGTCATGCGTGCATTTTAAAATCACTGTTAGTTTTTTTTCACAACTATGTGTCACAACTTAGTACAATCTAATCCTCGCGTCTATTTCTACTGTGGGGTAGAAAGCAGGCTTAGAAATAAATAGATATATCTATCTACTTATTTGTCGTAGTCATAGACTTTAGTTTAGTGGTCCTAAATATGGTGCATAATATGCAAAAATATGATTTTTCATATTTTCGAAAGCCGGAGGGGTCGTCGTAGGACTTTTGTTGTAATGATAAAAAATATTCGAAACATTATTTGCCATAAGAAAACGATACACTTTTTTTCTGGCCAGCGAGCGGTTTAATATTTGGTTTGGTAACGAAATGAATTATGTCCTTTGGCACACAGATAAACTAAAAGAGTATCATGGATTAACACAGGCTATCTTTTATCCGGGTACTTACTAGTAGAATTTCGCTGTGATAGTAAAAAAAACGATATGTTATTTCCTATCAAAAACCTGTATTTTCTTTTTCTGGTGGCACTTTCGATTTTAGGTAAAAAATGATTGAAACCTGAATGGGGTCCTTTCATCCAAATCATCACAAACCAAAGGTACTCTGTGTCACGACCTTTCACATTGATTATATACTGGCTGATGTTTGAAACTTTAAAAAAAACGTAAACGTGAAAAGAAAATTTGATATTTCGTTGATTGTCACTCATAATATCTAGTAGCGAAATATTTTTTTCTAAATTGCAGTACCTATAGTTCAATTGTACATAACAAATATATATGTGTACATCTTTGTCTAAATCGTATAATTGATTTTCTAATTATTTTTGAGTAAACATGGTTGAACGAAATTATGGCCCGATTTTCTCCCACGACGATAAGGTCAGGCGGCACCTGCAAGTGCTGTATGCACGCAAGACACGGGAAAGACAAATATTTATGGGGGAGCTGAGAGGGTACCGCCACCGCAAATTTAAACAAATGCTTGGAAGCATTGTAAAATCAGTAGGACCTAGATGGTATCAAGCCCTAAGCGTGCCACAAAGATCTGCATTAGACATTTTAGAAGCTTCCATATACCAAGATTTACTGGAAGGTCGCCCGCATAGATCGGCAAGTGTTATGAAAGCGCTAGGTTTGTACCCTCGGCCGACTTACTCCGAACTTATGAATTGCATCTATGTGGGTCGTGACGACCCAAAAGAAATGCTCGCGCATCTTTATCTCTCAACGTATGGCTACCCTATAGAAGGAAAACGTACTTCATACTGTCTTAATGCCAGACTTATGCTATCAGCCATCCTCTATTTAGGGCTTGATGACTTATTACATTTACTTAAAAAAAGATTTGCACCAGATGCGTCAATTGCTGCATCTGTACGTCCACCGAGGATAAAACCAGAGCCGCCACTACCATCTCCGTATCTTCAAAAAATGGTTGCAGTTTTATATGAGCCGCGCAAGCACCATCGTGCTCCACCTCCTCCTCTACCGGATTTGTCTGATCTTAATGAACCTTACGAAGAAGAGCGAGTTATGCCGAGACCTCCGCCACCACCACCTCCCCCGCCGCCACCGAAAAAGAGATTACCTCGGTCATACTGCGATGACTTAGCCAACATTATGCCCCTAATGCCTCATCAGTCAGTCACGAATGTTTCGATCAGAAAGGCGACCCGTACTTCGCGTAAGTCACGAGCTGGTTCAAAATTAAGTGTGTCAGAAAATGCTCCAAAGAAAAAAATTTATGGCATTGGGTCACACACGGCAAAAAAAGTTAAACGTCGAAAAAAACCAGTAGCCCCGTCGACTGGTTTGGGTAATGCTCAATATACAATAAACGGAGTCTATCAGGTTCATGGCAAGACAGTATTTGTTGTGGGCAATATTTCTATACTACCTGCGCAAGGAGAACTCATACACGGAGGAAATGCATTGGTAAGAGGCGAATACATTAACATACATTTAGGTTATCGTGGATGGCCGCCAGAAAAGAAACTTAAGCCCTGCGATTGCGTAAAACAATGGCACGTTACTGTTTTTGAGCATTTAACAAAAACTAAATGTTATTGTGGCCATTATTTCGATTATGGTAACGAGGGCTCCATTCCACCGGATGAATTGCCTTATTTTCTGAAACCTACAGCTCACTGCCCGTTACATTTTAATTACCACACAATATTCGATCTAGATGAACATAGCCTACACGTAGAAAAAGAATTCAAAAGGTTATGGGAGACAGATAGCGCGTTACATTCCGATGACGGCACAAATAAAACAAAAGATGACAAGAAGAAAAAAAAGAAGAAACCAGGTAAAAGTATCAAATCTGATGACAACTTGGAAAAAGTCTCCGATGAAACCACATGTAAAGTAAAGTATGATGACAAAAAAAAGGAAGCATGTTTAGGAGCCAAGCCCAAGGTCGAAGACTACTTAAAATGTGCACTACGGTTTATGCGACGCGTAAACATCGCTGCGCGCTTGCCCGACCTGCATTTAGTTCCAGAACTCAAAGAATGGATGAGACGACGACTTTATGGGTCGCGTTCTGATGTGGCGAAAAAAGAATACTTACGCAAAAGCACCACATACTGGCAAATGTTCTCCACACTTGCCCAAAAAGGATTCGCCCATGTGTGGCCGCCTAAAGAGCCGATGTTCTCAGGCCACACCGATTGGGTACAGAAACATTCTTTGAATAAAAAATTTCAACAGTATGTTCGCAAGTATAAACTATCGATATTCAGATCACAGGCTTACGTCACTAACTTGTTGTGGAGAACAATGTATCAAGCAGAGTTCCCTGATAAAAAATTTCGTGAAATATACTTTTCGTATTTGTATAGTCAGTTAGAAGATTTACAACTCATACATCCTTACAATACTACGGAGACAGAATTCAGAAAATGCGTTATATCGAAAAAACGATACATATGTCTACCGGCCGGATGGGAGGAGAAAACTTAAAAAAAACATTGTCCATGTTTTGTTTCAAGTAATATGTCATTTGTCCATGTTTTGTTTCAAGAAATATGTAAGCTGTCCATGTTTTGTTTCAAGAAATTTGTCAGTTGTCCATGTTTTGTTTCAAGAAATATACAAATATTAGCTGATTGATACATTTCATCTTGTTATTAATTAAATTAGTGCAACGCGGTCGACGACTCTGCCTCGGTGGCCTCGTTGCTCTGTGTTAATTTAGATGGATTATAACAGAGGGTCAATAATAATGAAACACAAGTATACGTAATTCATAATTTAATGTGATAATTTATATACCTGTGCAGGTATATTAACTTGAAGTTATGGCTTAAATTACATTTTCGCTGTAACTACGTTGCACAATACGTCATAAGTTGTGGTTCGAAACAAATTTTTAATCTTGATAGAGATTTACAATTTTATTTAGGTTGTTTGATTAACGCTTTATAAATATCCCATAGTATAATACTCCAAAGGTATTAAAAATAAATTTTGATTTCATACCACATATAACTTATCGTATCTCTTAAGAATATTATGATACAAGTCTTATATTATTATTATAAAATCTATAACTTTTTATTTTAAAATACAACACTAGGACTCCAATTGCAGCGGGTTCGATTTGACCACTACAACTTCAGTCTAAGGGATATTCAATCGTCTTTGGTATCATTGTTACAGAAAACAAACATGTCGACACATGAAGTGAACGTTCAATTGAATTTGTGAGAAATACTGATATTTATAGAAAATTAATGTCATTTAAAGCATATTTCAATAAAACTAACGAAACAATGTAACAAAAATGATAAATGGCAAAACTATTTTTGCGATACACAAAAGTTATTAAACGATACTATTAATACGTAATAACAAATATTCATTTCCGCAATGAGTTCATAATATTGGAAATAATGAAGATATACACATCGATAAGAAATTTATTAAATAATAAACTGAGTGCCAAACTTGTTAATTGTGCATTTAACTGTAGAAACTTTAAATTAGCAAAAGCAGATTTTTTTCAACACGAACACACATTATACGGACCTTGTACGACTTGTGCGTAAAAATATAATAATATAATTTATCGAAGACAAGTACTAAACAAAATGTATCTACAATCATACTTACTTACTGAACACACTGTTCGAAATAAACCTCTAACTTAAAAAGGTAAGCCAGGGTAAATTGAACCACAATTACATCATAGCACTGAGAATTATTACTATACTCGCAAAAACTAATTTTTAAAACAATTTATACAAGTAGGTATATCTTCATTCAGTTAATCCAAATGCCTTAAAATCATATGCCATTAGTCATCCAATGAAAACAGAGATCATATAATAACAGAGTGTAAATATGATAGACAATATAGTATTGTTATTGGGACTGGTAGTGAGAGTATAGGTTTTTGTACAGTTATAGAGAAAGGCAGATTACTGACGGTTGCCATGAAGATGAATGCGCAAGAGTCTTGCTCTGTCTGGAGAGATCGCTATCATAAAATATCACCAATAATATTTTTAAATTGTCTTTACATCAACATCACTTTGCTACGTCACCAATAAAATTTGACGTATTCGTAGGTTCAAATAATGACACATTTGGACTCTATACAATTTAAAGGCATTACAGTATTTACCTTTATCTATATCTGTTGGTATTTGTATGTTATATCTGTAGTTCTTGGTGTGAGTGCGGCGCGTGGGGGGCGTGCGGGGCGTGCGGGGCGGGGTGCGCGGGGGTGTGGGGCGCGGCGTGCGCGGGGGGGTGCGGGGCGCGCTGCTGCAGATGTACGAGCGCGGACAGGAGGCGCGTGTTGGCCTCGTCGAGCGCGGCGATGCGATGCTCTTGCGCTTCGATAACACGCTGCTTATGGGACAGAGCCGCAGCCATCTTGCGTTGTTCGCGTCTTAGCTCTTCTTCTACGCAAATCAACCTGTAAAATTAAGAAAACTTGTGTTAACTTAATTGACTGACTGACTGACTGGGCGCTCAGTTTTCTTCACTAAAGGTCGCAGGTATGTTTATAAAGACTAGAGATGTTTGTCCCTAGTCTGGGTGTTTAATGTATGTGAGATTTGTGTCTGTTACCACAAATCAAGAAATATTAAGAATAGGCTGTTAAAGGAGAAAATAATTTAAATCATTAGTCAAGAAATCAGGTCCACATTACAGTCTACACTGTCGTGGTGAACATAACCTTGACTGGCTGGATGCCACTAATAACAACGAAATCATGAATAATAAATACCTCGAAATGATGGCCTTCATTTTGGCGTCTGTGTGATCTTGCCCTGGTTCGGCTGGCCCCAGCCTCCCCCGCAAAAGTTCCACAGAACATTTTAACCTTTCGATTTCGCGTTCATACTGTGATCAAAAAATTACGACAAGTTAAAAAAAACACATAATGACGACAAACATCAAGAAGACTCCGGCAAGTTAATTATATCTACTCAAGGGTTTATTAAGCAAAATCAAGAAAAAATTAAAGTTTAGTTTTCGTATTGAAATGTTTAAAAAGTTTAACCGGTATCGTCTCGCGCGACGACCCGGATCGTCAGTGCCATTGTTTATCTATTGTGTCTATAATTACAGTACTACACAGGTTAAATTAGTTAGCTACCTGTTCAATGGTTCTGTGGTGTTTGTTAGCGCGTCGCCGCCCCGTTGTACTGTAGAGCGTGTCCTCCATCTCGTCGGAGCTGTCGGTGAGGTCCCTCGCGGACTCCAGACTGAGTCTCCTCTGCAGCTTGTCGCGTGCGGCGCCGTCCCGCTCGCTGCGCACGGCGACGCGCTCGCTCGCCTCGCTCGACTGCGACTCTCGTCCGAACATTACCCGGGAAGGAGACTCCCGCCTCTCCCGAACCCCATAGTAATCCTGATGCCTCTCCAAATCTTCGTTCAGTCTACTACTCGACATCTTCGCACCGGAGTAAGTCCTATCTAGAGGATAGTTCGTCTCCGGAATCGTACTCTCTGTCATCGAGTACTTCTCGGGAGAGGTTTTCGAGTTCTCCATGTTGTAGAGTGCCTTCTGGCTTCGTGAAATCTGTAACCGGTACATTTCTTTGTTCACTTCCTCTACGTTGGAGTCGGATCTGCTCATGGGGTAGCCGGAATCGGTTGAGATGTGGTGAGGTTTGCTTTCGTATAGCGATTCTCCTCTTTGTCCAAAGTGTTTGAAGTTGAGTTGATTTTGATTTGTAGAGTAAGAGAGCATAGGGTTTGTTCTGGGCATTCGCGTCTTACTACTTTTTCGTAGACTAGGCGAATTGCTAGACGATTCATCGTCCCGTATCCTCGGGGAGTGACTGTGGTTGCTCCTCTGATACATTTCATCATAATTACAGTTATCTCTGGTGAGTTTTCGGTGGGTATTGTTGCGATTCTGTTGGTCATAGTTTCTACTATCCTCATTGAAGTTAGTAGAACCCTCTTCAGAGTTTGTCTCGACGTTGTCTGTGCTCAAACCCTCCTCATCTATCGATGAACTGGATGAGCCACAAGGACAACGTTTTGAATTTCTGTTTTCATTGTTCTTTTTCTCCTGCGACTGACGGTTGTCATCCATGTTGTAAACTGGATTCGTAAACACTAGCGGAGCTACCTTAGGGTTTATATTTGCATTTGACGGTGTATTATCCGCAGTAGTGAAATTTTGAATTCCATACTTTTGGATGTCATAATCAATTTTCTGTTGCACTGGGCTCTTTGGATAGAACTTTTCGTTTTTGCTGTCGTAATACTGTTTATCTCTTTGCTTCTGGTAATTTATTTGCGAGTATCGACTCATAGGCTGTCCGCCGTTCTCGTAAGGCTGATGATGATGCGCCGTGTTCTCAATGGGACTAGAACTTTGGCTGTAAGTGGCGATGCTTTGATATCCAGAACTCGCTACATTTGATAATCCGCTAATGGAAACGTTGGAGCCATTGTTTGGGTAATTAGTTTTATTCCCATTTACGATATTATTGTTGTTTGAAATAGACTGTGACAAGTTCTTTTTGTTCATTATGAGTTTGTCTTCCACTATTTCGGAGTCATCAGCGTACTTTAGAAGGTCGGACAGTTCCTCAAGCGTCGCGGTTTCCTTCATTATGTTCTGCATGTCGCTGGAGCAGTAGTTGTGGTTGATGCTATCACTGCTCGGCGACCTCTCTGTGCTGTTATAGTTGGAGTTGTGGAAGTGCGACTGTTGGTTATTATAGTTGTTGTTTGGTTTGTACCGTTCCTGGAACCTGCGTTCTAGACTTTCACTGATGCCGTTGCTGATGCCTTTGGGATACTGATCGGAGCCGAAGCCTATTTGTACGACTTTGAGATTGACGCAATGTTCTTGATTGTTGTACTGTGAGCTGTATCTGTCTGGATTGACGGCTTGGCTGACGGGACTTGACCCGTACCCATTTCTGGGCAGCGTGGCCGATCGAAGGTTGAAACTGGGTGACTTTGTGACTGTTGCGTATCCAGGCTTGTACTTAGACTCCTCGGCGTTAGATTTAGATGGACTGATGTTGAATTGGACGCCATTTTTGTTCATGATAGGTGAGCTGCAAGCGAAGTTGTTGTTGATCTGACCATTGGTGGCTGGTTCGGCCGGCTGCTTCGTCGGAGTATTGCACGTTGGGTCGTTGAACCTGGAGGTAAGAGTTTTTTACTGAGAACCTGTACCAATTAGGCGAACCAGTTAGGGTTTTAATGTGAATAAGTTGCTTACCTAAAGATGTTGTCAGCGGCAGGAGGCGCAGGAGAGCTGATGTCGTTACTCACTAGTCTCTTGCTCAGTTCGTCCAATATGTCTGTCAAAGGATCCAACTCCTGAAAAGAAAGTATTCAATTGATCGAGATTTAATTCAATTTACAACGTTGTAAACTATTGTGCTTGGTGCTCGTCAAAAAATCTCAAGTAGATATTCTAATTTTAAAGTTCCTTTACCTACTACCTACGGGCATTAAAGAACTCTTAAAATTCAACACATAGGATTAGTTCTACAATTTATTGTACGCAATTCTTTTAAATTGTTATCGCCTAATCGCCAATCGCCACCTTTCCCTTGGAAGTATTTTCTAGGTTTAGACCTAGACATACATGCATTTAAATAGAGAGATAACCGTCATACCTTGGTCATACCTATTATAATAAATCTGTAGACTTGGCGTGTTTGTACATTTGAAATATGGAAAAAGCGGGGTGTTAAAGAATATCCAATAGAAACCATTTCAATCATTTTTGGAATAAGTATTTGTCTTTTTATCTGTTAATCTCTTTGTCGGTTTGTTTGTACACGCATCATTTAAAAATTACTGACTCAATGCGATTGACTTTTACAGACAAATATTGGGAGTATGTCGGAATAACATTTAGATTTTGTTTCATCGGAATCAGTTCCCTCAATCAAAAGATATTAGAATTTAAAGTTATCAAGGAGAAACTTTAGTTATTACGACATATTATTGGTTTCCGACTTCCACGCGAACGGAGCCGCGGGCACAGCTAGTCTTACATAATAAAAGTTCCCAACATACCTGTATCTTATTAGCAGGCAGTTTGGGTAAGCTATCGACCAGCAGCGCATGCAGCGTGGCGAGCTGCTTGCCCAGATCCACGTGCGGGGCCCACTCGGGGTCCGGCTCCACTGACTCACGGGCCCCCTCCGACCCCGCGGTGGACCCCTGTGACGCAGCTGAGTTGCGTTTGCTGCCCTCTTGTTGCTGCTGTTGTTGCTGTTGTTGTTGGGGCTGCTGTTGCTGCTCTTGGGGACGTGTCTGTTGATAATAGAGAGGGTGTATAGCCATTTCAAGCACTATAAGCTATAGATACACAAGATAAGGTTTTATAGTTCAATATTCATTAATGATCCAATGAATGTTATACATTCGATAACGAGAGATAAGAAACTAATAAATTTTTAAGTACGTTCTTCTATTTATACCGACATGCAGGCAACCCTTATCTCGGAACGTGCTGCATTCTAAGTTGGGACAGTACTATAATAAATAATTATGATATACTGAATTCTGAGAATTAATTATATACATTCACTTTTTTATGATCAATATCATTAAAAATATGTCCATCCTATAGTTGTCCGGCAGAAATCGCCTAATGCGATAAGACCGCCCATTGTACATCTCTATTTTAATAATGTATCTAGTTTGCTTTTTGTACAATAAAGAGTATTGTATCGTATAAACGAAATCAAAACTTAAGATGAAGATGATATTAATTACATAAAAGAACAAAGATTAATCATAGGGATTGAACAAAAACAAAAGTTCGGTGGGAGGAATTCGTGATCTGGGCAATAAAATGCTAGTTTAAGAAATTGTTCTAACCGAAATAGCTCTGAGGAAAGCCTTCATATTAGGTGCTTCTTGCTCCAGAAAGTCGTTGAGGAATTCCATAAAAGCCTCCTTGCCCTGAAAACGTGTGAAGTTAGCCAGGGTCTGCAGGGTCTTCGCCACCAGCGTCAAGTTACGGGCCGCACGCTCGTTCGGGTACTCTGCAGACAAAAAAATGAGAAATAAAATGTACATTTTAGTTACGCAAGGGTGTTCAATACGAACGATGGTCCTAGGTGCTAAATTTGTATTCGATCCTTAGAACGGCCTAGATTAAGCCGAGTCAAGAGTTAGCACAACTTTCAACTTAGTTTTATCTAGACCGAATTTTGGCAAGGCAGGTGCCGAACACATTGACAGATGTGACTTAAAGTAAGGACCTCTTAACCTCGATCAACATACAACAACTTAAATATAAAAATACAAACCATGAGTAATTCCAAAGAGACTGGGAGACAGTATAGCTGGACAAAGGAAGCGAAGGAAGATAGACGCACTGATCAAGTTGTCTGAGATGTCCTCTCGACCCATCGCCGTCAGTCTGAAACGGAAACAACAAAGCATTGTTTAGACAATAATAAAATTCGTATTGTCCATTATTATATCGATGGGTCCTATGTGTAAGAGCTAAAGTGGAATTTTTGTCATTTCCAATGTGAACCTACATATATCTACAGTTATAAGGTCCAAATTGGAAATTACTAAAATGCCACTTTGGCCCTTATACATAGGACCCATCGATATATGATTTTGAGTCATTCGAAAGGCTCTTTATATATATACAGGGCGTCCCACGACTTTGCCACATGGAGGGAAAGTACCTTAAATACTGTAGATAGAAAAATTTACTGAATGAAGACATCATTTTTATTTTAAAAAGAATACGAACTGCATTCAAAGAATTTTAAATAATCACCTGTCTGAACCGGGAATCGAACCCGCTAAATGTGAAAACAAAAAAAACTGTAATTTTATTGTACTAATCGAAAGGCTCGATCAGATAGAGTTATTTGTTCTAAGTAACATAGCATCTAAAATAAAAAGAACACCACGAAATTTAACATTTAATTTAAAATTTTGTTCAGAATTATGAATAGCATTTTCTCTGACTATGTCGTGCTTATAACAACTGACTCTACGCAATACTTTCTGCTTTACTACTATTTCAAAGTATTATTTCAAATATTCACCATGAAAAAATAAATAAATCAACGGTAAGCGAGATTATTAAAAGAGTTACAATTTGTATACAATAGGAAGATACACATTTTGAGCATTTAATAAATGAAATTGTTTGTAAGTTGCACAGTTAAACGTGTCTTATTATTTCAAATAAATGTTAAATTTCATGGTGTTCCTTTTATTTTAGGTGCTATGTTATTTAGAAGAAATAACTCTATCTGATCGAGCCTTTCGATTAGTACAATAAAATTACAGTTTTTTTTTGTTTTCACATTTAGCGGGTTCGATTCCCGGTTCAGACAGGTGATTATTTAAAATTCTTTGAATGCAGTTCGTATTGTTTGTAAAATAAAAATGAAGTCTTCATTCAGTAAATTTTTCTATCTACAGTATTTAAGGCACTTCCCCTCCATGTGGCAAAGTCGTGGGACGCCCTGTATATATATATGATATAGGCGCAGATTTGGCAATACCACTCTATATTTAGACTAATGTGTCAGCATCTTGACTCGGTCATTTGCGGGAATAAACACCACATTCTACCTCTAATGGAAGGTAACGAAGCAGTCTCCCAAGGTAGGTGAGAACTTCGGCCCAGAGAATGCGGTGGACTCTTACGCGACGATGTCTTCGTAACTATATTTCTCAAGAGAGTCTCCCGGGTGGCTACTATCCTCATTTAAAGTTCCGGCTAAGCAGTTTACTGTGTTTTGTTGTGTGTGTGAGCCGTCGTCCGTGTGGTGCCGGACGTAAAGAACAGCACTACACCATCTCTTCCCCTGGGTGTCGTAAAAGGCTACTAAGGGATTCACTAAAGGATGGGCAGCAGCGTTCTCTGAGTATTTTAACAACCATACTGCGATCGCCAACTCGCCTGCCAAGCGTGGCGATTATGGCAAGATCCCCTCTGCCCCCCCCCCCCCCCAACGGGGAGGTCTATGTTCAGCAGTGGACGTCGTAGGATGATGATGATATTTGAGCCAAAGAATCCCTCTATTTCTCTGTTACATGGATTCATGTGCTCCATTTTAGACCCTGTCTACGCTTAACATCAGAAGGTCAATTCTCGTAAATATAGTTTCGGTCTAGTCTCAATCTCATAAATATGACATATGGTATTCTTGTTCATTAACAAACAACGGCAAACGTGAGATTATATTGAAATGAGATTGAAAGTTGACTGAAGCCAAAAGGGTATTCTGACAAAGAGCCATTTTGACAAGTTGGAATTCTCATTTATTTCTAGAATTTTAGTCTATGACTGTCGATATCGATATGCTATCGGTAATAGATTTTAAGTTAACTGAATTAACATTATATCGAGATAGACTGAGATGATACTGAAACTGGACCGAACTTTAAGTGTACCAGGTACCAGAGTATCGTTTTTTGTGCAAATCATAATTTAATCTCAGTTCGGTCAATCTTCAGTCTTATTTCAAATTAATTACGAGAATTGGGCTTCAGTTGCGACTAAGGTCAAATGTGACTAAGCCGAATGATAAAAAAAAACTACTATCATAAATGGGTACGGAAATATAGGTATATTGTTAGTATCTGACCTCTCCCGGAAGGTAGCGAAGCAGTCTCTGAGTGGAGGCGGGAACCTGGGCGCGGAGTGCGCGATGGAGCTCCACGCCAAGGTGACGGCGTCGCGCAGCGCGGCCTGCTGGCGCCGCAGCGCCGCCGCGCCGCCCGCGCGCAGCGGGTCCACCTCGCACTCCGCCGCGCCCGCGCCCGCCGCCGTCTGCACCGCCGAGCACAGCGTGTCCTGGGGAACATACCATTACATGTTAAACTATTTTATCTTTTAACTAACCAGCCCTCTGTTTCGATTAATCAGCTATCGAACGATTCGTTAAACTATGTCTTTTTTTGTATTATAACTTTCGTGAGACACATTCATATTTATGATTATTTACGGTTTACTCACGTGCATTTTTCGGGATAGCCCGACTAGTTTCGGACCCAAACGGAGCCCTTAATCATGAGCTGAACACGCGGCGAGGTCGCGAGACGAACTCAGTTCGTCGCCGCGTGTTCAGCTCATGATTAAGGGCTCCGTTTGGGTCCGAAACTAGTCGGGCTATCTCTTTTTCTCTCGTTACGAGAATCGTAGACGGAACGAGAAAACAAACCGAATCGGTCGACAACTGTTTATTGAAAAGATTCTGAATCGAGAGGGAGGCAAGAGGGACTGTAATCCGAGACTAAAAACAAAAATAGACCAGCTTCTCTTTACTTTGTGTCTCCCAATGGTGACAGTATAACAGGAGGTAAAGGGGAATTATTAAAAAAAACACTGTCCTCCGTTGATGACCAAATAGAAACATAGAAAATTATTCTGCCCCAGTGTCCCCCAGGAGTGGCAATATAACTGGTGTCCAATGAAAATTCTGGCAAATTGTTCAGCCTAGCTTTTTCCCAGTTATCTTAAAAATCAGCTTCCAGCTTTATCAAATACAGCTGAATGCCAGTATTTTACACGGAGCGACTGCCATAAGATCTTCGCAACCCAGTTACTGGCCTATGTTAGGGGTGAGTAACAATTGAAAATCATTTCTCGCTAATTTTTCATCAAGCTCGTCGACGAAGAGTCAACCAGACTTGATCAAAAAGTGTCAAAAACAGTTTCAACTCGACTGGCTTGCAACATGGAAAGGTAAACGTCTGGTTTGAAAGCCCTAGAACAGAATTTCCAGTATATTAACTAACCTCTCGTCTCGTGTAGTGCCGGACTTAAAAAATAGCACTACCCCATCTCTTCCCGTGGGTGTCGTAAAAGGCGTCTAAGGGATTCTCTAGAGGATGGGCAGCAGCGTTATCTGAGTACTTTAACAACCATACTGCGATCGCCAACCCGCCTGCCAAGCGTGGCGATTACGGCAAACCACCCTTTTGGGGGAGGCCAATGTCCAGCAGTGGACGTCTTTCGGCTGAATGATGATTATGATGATAACTAACCTGCAAGTACTGATCACCAACGAGCTTGAGGTAGGCCTCCATACTCTTGGTGGCGAGTGAGTTCCCTCGGAAGGTGAGCGAGTGGTCTCCCGTCCGCCTAACGTCGAGTGCGACGACGTCGGCCAGGTACCGCGGCGCTAGCCCCGCGCCCGCCATGCACAGCACCAGCGCACATCCTATGTCCTCTTTAGCTTTAACACCTGGAATTAAATAGTTCAATTAGTTTACCGTCTCTGAAATCCAGGTTGCGGTCTTTGGAACAAAATGCACATACATTAACCCTTTCCCAGTCCCGTGAATCACACATGATAATCGGCATTGTTTAACTATTGTGTCTGATATCTGAACAGTGAACCGATTAATGTGGTAATTGAATTTTGGCCTACCTTAAAGACTTTAAAAAACCTAAAACCTTATTTTAATATTAGCAAGTAAATCTAAAAAAAGAAAAAAGAGTTAGGGGTAAGGTCCTGGGTTTGATCCCCAGGTCGGGCGAGTATTATTGGGATTTTCCGTGTGGCATTTCTCAGTAGCTGCCCGGGCTCTGGATTTGCGCCCGGTTGATGGCAATAATCTCGCCTATTACATGAAACTTAAACATAACGGCGAAATGAAGGTGTATTATACAGTTCTGCACAACACTTTTTTTTTTTTAAAAAAACGTGCCCTCATATACCTCTTGTATTGTGGGTGCGTTTACAGACACAAATCTCACATACACAAACGCCCAGACCCGAAACAACCATACACCACACAACCATCTGTAGGCCTTACAAATTTTTGTTCCGTGCCCTTCGGAACTTCGAACCCTTCGGAGAATACAGAAGTAATGTTATGTGGAAAGTCTTAGGTTAGTCTATTATATGGACCGTCTCAATTCCTGGGAATAATGACTGCAAGGTGTTTGAGTACTGAAACCACTCACCGATTACAGGCTCCAGATATTCACACAGCCTCCTGTAATTCCTCTTCAAGTAATCCAGGAACCTCGCATAATGGTCGATAGGTAGCACATCAACACTTTGGTAGCGGCACTTGATTCGTAAAGCCGGCGCAGGCGCAGCCGGGGACTGTGGCTTGTCGGTCTCCGTCAGCGGGTACCACCGCTCGTTGAGGTATCTGGAGGATACGTCGTCGACCGGGATGCGGACTGTACCTGGACGTAGAAAACAACGGTGTTATTTGAAGATTGAATTAAAACTGAACGACAAATAGTCAAATCATTGACTTGAAGAATATAGCTGGGGAAGACAGGATTCGGAAGGTGGAAAATCTATTGTAATACCAGAACTTGAGTGAGAGAGTTGTGAGGCAAGTATTGGTAGTACTTTAATATAGCATAATCAACCCATTACTGTTCCACGGCAGGGCGCTGTAAGGTCAGAGGTATTTGTGGAGTGAAATGATAGTCACGACTGCCTAAATGATACTCTCCTTTATTTTAAGATACACATGATTTTATAGGGTTGATTACATAGACATAGGTACAACATACATTGACGTCAACTATTCACTACATACACACTACAGCGCGGGCCTCTTCTCAGATTGAGAAGGATTTAGGTCTTAGTCCACCACGCTGTCCTGGGGGCCTACTCCCTAAGTCCGTCAACGAAGTTAGTCGCCTGTCCGAAAGTAGCCCGAAATGTAGGAGTGAACAAAACAAGTTTCAAGGGGCCTACTCCCTAAGTCCGTCAACGAAGTTAGTCGCCTGTCCGAAAGTAGCCCGAAATGTAGGAGTGAACAAAACAAGTTTCAAGGGGCCTACTCCCTAAGTCCGTCAACGAAGTTAGTCGCCTGTCCGAAAGTAGCCCGAAATGTAGGAGTGAACAAAACAAGTTTCAAGGGGCCTACTCCCTAAGTCCGTCAACGAAGTTAGTCGCCTGTCCGAAAGTAGCCCGAAACGTAGGAGTGAACAAAACAAGTTTCAAGGGGCCTACTCCCTAAGTCCGTCAACGAAGTTAGTCGCCCGTCCGAAAGTAGCCCGAAACGTAGGAGTGAACAAAATAAGTTTCAAGTTCAACTTTTCGGACGGGCTAAAACACATCGGTAGTTAGGACAACTGTCAAATCGTGTTGTCATTCATTCTTAGTTCGGGCCCCGAAATAATCGTATGTCCGTAGGTGATAGGGAATAGGAAACGCTCGTAACTAAGGCCGAAACCACGGACTTCGTGCTTAGGGATTAGACGCTGTGGTTCGGTTGGCGGATTACACACATTTTTTTTGGAACGCTCTCCTTTTTGCACGTTTGCGCACGATGTTTTTCTTCACCGTTAACGCAACTGATAATCAAATTATCTCGGTGACCTCGAAAACTCAGAGTTGCGGGCCAGGTTAGAGCTTCTTAGCTCTCCTTCAATAAAGACAACCGTTCAACCTAGATTTCTGTGGTTCAATCGCTAGGCCATGACTGCTGAAGTTATAGCTAGCAATCATTTTGACAGTAAACTGGCTAACTATCTTATAACGCTGCGACTTCCTGTATTGTGTTTCAATGAAAGGACATTCGTAACAAATATTAGAGAATGACACAGATTTTGGTCTCATTGTGGCTATTAAACCAGCGTCAACTCCGGAAGAGGACGTTGCCAGTGCGCCACCAAATTAGATATAAATTATTATCAATATGAATGAAAACCGCGTCTATTACCACAGACGGCTCTCACACTACTTTTCTGGCCCGTGAAGGCCATGAACAGGCCAGGAAAAACGAGGATGACGACGGATACTTACCAACAAGCGCATGTTTGTCTCTCTTTCTTGATCTTCGTTCGGGCTCCCGATACACGTTGACGTGTATGGCGTGGACGGCCGGGAGGCTTGCAAACTCGTACACCTCGCCCCAGAAGCATAGCTCCGTCTTCAATTTTGATGATGACCTGCAATAAGAAAGACATCAGTTTAATTATTCGGGTAATTAATTACGGCTTTCATCTTCGGTGCTGCAAAAGAATGGGAAAGAGAATATAATATTTTTAACAAAGAGCTCCATTACTTGAAGAAATTTGATTATCATGATAATGAAACATGTTTTATATACAAATTTTGATACACTACTGAGAATAGCTAGTTGTATAGTATATGAGGTTAACATGAAAAGACTTGACTCGCAAAACTTCAACACATCACTTACATCATTAAAGCTACGGTATATTCATATTAAATCTGTTTTTTTAATCACAAAAGGGCTATGCAACTTTTGCCATACATAGCTGGCATGTTTTTTTTTTCTTTTCGCCAGAATTGAAACCTAGGCCATATGTTAGAGGACTGTATGACAAATATATAGCAAAAAGAGCTAGGTCTACTAACCGTAACAAAACCAAGTTAGAGAGTGTTTAGTAGATTGCTATTGTTTTTTATCAGGCGTTATTTTTCTTAAATAAAAATACTCCGTGTGTGATATTTTAAGTTTCCCATTGTTAAATACTACCTACTCGGCAACTCTAATGAGTCATTCTGCGTTCCCGGCTTCCACATTATTATCTTAAATATTCTTTCTAGATCTTCTTGATAGAAGGGCTTAACGATGGCGTAGCAGCAATAAAAGGACATTACTGTTCCTGTATTTCTGGGAAGAGAACACAGGTTGTTGTAGCCACGTCATGTCTGTATCATGGTATATGGCGTGGGGTAGACATCAACAAAACTTAGGTCCTTCAGCTCAATTTCTGGATTTCATAATAAGACATGATGTGAAAAGAGAGACGAGTACTGATTACGATTAATTAACTTTATCTATAAGAATTTAGTAGCATGTAATTGTTCTATGATAAGGTAAGGCAAAGATTTTTGTAAAACTAGAAGTACCTACTAATTATTTAATAAATAGTTTTGGTTTCGGTTTTTATGGTTGTATAATTTCTTTTTTGTGACTGCCTCGTTGGTCTAGCGGTCGCAAGCGCGACTGCTGAGCGTGAGGTCTTGGGTTCGATCCCCAGGTCGGGCAAAGTGTTATTGGGTTTTTCCGTGTGCAATTTCTCAGTAGCAGCTTAGAGTCTGGATTTGTGCCCGGTTTATGACAATAGGCTCGCCCCCTATTACATGGGACTTAAACATAACGGCGAAACGTGGGTGTATACACCTCTGCCAACCCTTCGGGGAAGAAGGCGTGAAGTTATGTTTATGTAATTTCTTTTTTGTAAGAATATTCCATAGTACAATTTAGAAAAGTAACCCAGAAGGCCTATCCTATAGTGGATACGCGTTAAATAGTGTTGCAATAGCGATCATCGACTCCTGTCAATCACTGTACGCCCGTTAGCGATACTTACTTATTGCGTGCAACGTTTAAAATTGCTATCGCAACACTAAGGGCGAGGCCCCGCTGCTCCGTTGCGTTGCGTTGCGACGTCGCAGCACTAGATTTGGACCAACCTAGAGATTCCAAATGTTGCCCTGCGACATCTCATTGGTCCAAATCTAGCGCTGCGACGTCGCAACGCAACGCAACGGAGCAGTGTGGCTTCACTGTTACGTATTCCCACTAACGCGTATCGATTCGATACGTTTATCAGTTTTTTTACTAGTTTTAGTGATAAAAAAACTGCCAGTGCGAAAAAAATGTAACAGCAACAATCAACTTAATCTATTTTATCAAAGGAAACCTCAAAATATCACGTATGATTGTATTTTCATTTAATTATAATATAAGAAAAATAGGTAACGCCTGACAAAAAGATACTAGCAATACTTCTCTGGTTATCTTCGTTCGGTTACGGTTGATAGACCTGGTTCTTTTTGCTATTGATTTCTCGTATTGTCCTCTAACATATAACCTAGGTTTCATTTCTGGCGAAAGGAAAAAAGTAAAACATGCCAATAGTTTGCATTGGCCTTTAATGTCAAATTTGAAAATAATGTTCCAAAAATTTTCACAGTTACGCTACATATCAAACTATATAGTTCCAGTATGAGCTGATCTCGCATTGTATAGGCTTTCCGTACAACGAGAGGTCAGCTTATACTGGAAATGTATGGCTTGATATGTGGCCGTGTGTACCATACTTACAATTATGTATTTAATGCTATATGCATGTCGATTGCGTATCAAAACGATTCTGTATGCTGCGATTATACACATGAAAGTGTTCAATACAATAGGTACTTAATTTCAAGTAAATGGAGAAAGTTTTTATCACGCAGGGTTTGTACCCAAAAGTGAGGAAAGTAAGGCCTACATTATTTATTCTTTAGGAGCTTGAGTTTATCTGCTACTAGCTTTTGCCCGCGGCTTCGCTCGCGTTAATTTAGAATTTGACAATTAAATCGGGATGTATTATTAATTTATTAGGTACAATAATATAATTCAATCATGATTTGAAAGACACGTGGCGCCATCCATGAACGTTATTGTTGTTTTCCTCGGCAACAGCACTTTTTTCGGGATGAAAGGTTCCCTATGTCCGTTTCTGTACACCTGACAACGTATATGCAAAATTTCAGGATGATCGGTTCAGTGGTTTAGGCGTGAAAAGGTAACAAACTTACTTTCGCATTTATAATATTAGTTAGGATAAGCTAGCTGCAATACTTCCCTGATTTATACATAGAATAGTGCATAGCTTTTTTTCTTTTTGACTTCATGACTGTTATGATATAATCTTGTAGATTCATTACGATTGACAGGAGGGCAAGAGATTGCAGTATGACTTTTTAATACGCTTCTGAATTTTGTAGATTTTTTACTCTGTAGGAATATACACAAACGGATCCCGTGTACGGGCTAGAATAATAAATTTCCTCACCGCACGCTGGGAATAGACGTGTGTCGTAAGGTTTAACAAAACCCGGCACGCTAGGTGGTAATATTTTTACGGTCTGACTGGGTACCTCACATTAAAGTCTACTATGTACCATGTACCAAACAGTTTACTATGTTCCGTCGTGTTTATGTCGGGCATAGTAGTGTTTCTCTATAACTCTGTTACTTGGATTCGTGTGCTACATCTTAGACCCTGTATGCGCTCGCCAACAGATGCGACTTGGGTCAAACGCGATAAATTAAAGAATAAATAGTAGATTGTTGCACCGAGCGCAAAGTGAGTTATTAATGCACGAGTGTTATGTTGGTGCCCGAGCGCATGCGAGGGCACTAAATTAACACGAGTGCATTAATTACTCACTTAAGCAAGGTGCGTAATCTACTTTTCTTTCAACTACCAATCTACGTACCGTGATAAAATATCCATTTAACATTTTTAAACTTTTTTTGCTAATTATGATGAAGTATCAAAGTTTTACAATGGTACAAAATGCGCGCCATTTGATTTTTTTTTTCACCTATTCGGTTTTATTTAGCTGATTTTTATTTTCAGGCAGTATCTTTTTGATATAATGCATACATTTTATATTAAAATTAATGGGAGACATTAAACCTCTGTGGTAAATTTATCTCAATAAAAAATAAACAACAGTGCATTAATGAAAAACAGTGCAACAATGAGCACATTTCTGCACTGTTTTGGTTCTAAGCAAAAATACGTCCTTTGTCATCGGTTTTGTAGTGATTAATGATAACATTACTACGTAGTTGAAAGAAAAAAATATAACCAAACAATTCAATGTTGTATGTACACAAGTAGTTAGTTACCTGGCATATAACGTATCGTCGAGCAGTATCTCGCAGTAGTATCTCTTCTTGGGTGGTATCGCCTTGGCCTCCAACAGCCACAGCTTGACGGTCCGCTCGCACCGGCGCGTGCGCAACTCGTCCGGCCGCGCCGCTTGCCGCAAGCTGTTGAAAACAGGGAAATACATTTATATTAATTTATTTATTCTGATCTGGACGCGATCACGTAGGAGCCAAAGAAGAATGTGAATAAAATATATAAAGAGAACCAGTTTAGTTATTATAATAAAATAGTTTTCATCAATATAGCTACAAAATGTAATGACAAACAAGAAATAATTTAAAAAGCTTTTTACACTACTCTGAATTTAGTAATCCTAATTAGGAGTTAAGAAAGTGTGATAAGAGTTAGGATGGTTAGAATCCAAGTCAGGGTGGTTCCTGCCTTCCTGGCTCGCTTAACCAAAATCCTAAATAGGATTCCTAAATTAAGAGTAGAGTAAAAAACCTTTAAAGGTATTTTTTTAAAGTATCTTTACTATTAAGGATGAAACGTAACATCTTTGTAACAATATTAACAAAGGGCACTATTTGAGTTAAGTCACGGATTACTTTCAAACGTGTTTAAAAAGTATATCTATCGCATTATTATGTAATGTCATATTTCTAACTTGTTTGGCATTGTTCTTAAAACCATTAAAATGTAATGATAATTCTGGTTCAGTGATAGCAGACACTCAAATCATACAAGCGCCCAATTCTACTAACAGAAACGTTTAGCAATTGCAACTGAATCGTTTATTCAGATAGTTTTCGTTTACAAAAACTATCAAATTGTTTGACAACAAAAACAAAACCAAACATTTTGACAGTTTTCGTAAACGAAAACTGTCTGAATGAACAATTTTGATATTTGCTAAAAGTTTCTGTTAATAGAATTGGGCTCCTTGTTTTGTGAATCTCTAAGGAAATCATAGAGCACAAATTGTAATTTAATCTTATTCTGTTAGATGATATTATTTACTATCAATTATTTATAGACAACTAGAAGTCGCTCGCGGTTTCGCCCGCGTGGATGTCGTTTATCGCGGATTCCGTATTTTTTGGGATAAAAGTAGCCTATGTCCTTCTCCAGGTTCCAGACTATCTCTGTACCAAGTTCCATCAAAATCGGTTCAGCGGTTTTGGCGTGAAAGCGTCACAGACAGAGTTACTTTCGCATTTATAATATTAGTAGGGATTATGAACAGGTTAGTCCTATTCACTTTGTCAGAAATACTAATTAATTGATGACGACAACGACTAGCTGGTGACGACCGTGGGGAGCCGCGGTTGTATACAAGCGACCCATGGGGCCTATTTTGAAAAATGAACGTCGAAGTTTCGGATCCGAACGAAAGAATGACGTACATCGAACTTATACATGCATAGATACGAGTATATGATCAAAGTATTGTCAAACACCAACTACATGTTTATTAACATTTGGGAGTAGGGTGAACGAAAGATACACTGTCAAATCGCGAAAATCGAATCAATCGTCGGGTCGAATCACTTTCGTGGTTGGAAAACTTGCGATCCGTCAGCCGAAACTTAGTAGTTCGATTTTCGGTATAGGACCCCTGAACCGTTATTATGGAACAATTAAGCCAGTTGATATGCGTAATAATGGTCCTGATGATTACGTACCTGTATATCCAGCGGTCCCGCTCCTTCCGCGAGGCACAGGCGAAGTAGCGAGGCGCACGACTCTCAGCACTGAGCGCGAAGCAATGTGGCCTGCCCAGCACTGATGAGTGGAGAGATCTGATTTCTACCTGTAAACGAAAAATATAAAGATTAATTAACATTACAATTAAGGTAAGGTATAACGGTTTTTTTTTTAATTAGCTTTTGTCTCGCGTTTGACCACTATCTCGTCTGATGATAAGCGATGATCTGGTCGACGGTGAAGCACGCTTGCCTAGAAGTAACCTATTCACTCTTGACTTAAAGACCTCAAGGTTGTAGCTAGCAGGAAACACAGGCTCCGGCAGGGAATTCCACTCCTTAGCTGTGCGAACAATGAAAGTGTTTGCAAAACGCTTTGTACGTATGATGGGCTGGTGTCCGCAACTCCACGTCTAAGCGCGTGTTTTGCGTAAAACATTATAATTATGAAAGATTCAACCATAGAGGCGTAGATAATGTCTTTGTACATTCTTTTATGCCCGGTTCCTTTGGTCAAAAACGGATAGTTTTGCTTACCAACAGTAGCATGTAAATAGATTCGTGAGCTAATTTTACCTGTGACATCTAGTCACTTATGGGAGAGTCTACTATGGAAAGCTATGGGGCATTTGCTTCATTATTGATAAAGATACAAGAGTCTTAATTTTAACCAATAACGGTAAGTAATTCATAGGAATCGACAATTAATATCTATACCGATCATATTATAGCAAAGGCGTGAAGGATGTAGTTTTGAATTCAAAGTATCGTCAGCATACCATACATTGGAGCGTCGAAATATTTAGCCTACAACTAGGCTACCTAACCTGTTATCTACTGAAAATTGACCGTAACGTATATAGGTCGACATAATGTTAGAAAATACACCCTGGCCAGCCATGCACTAAACAAATTTCCGTTACGGGCTTAGTTCCTATAAGCTAATTTATCGTACTAAAGAAGTTCAGTTGCAGTTCAGGTGCAGTTAAGTTTCGATCAAAACAACGGTTCTCGTATTCTCTCAATCGGCGATCGCTGTCAGATATTCTCACGTGAACTTACTGCAGCGTCATTGTAACTTGATCGGCGTGTCACTACGTGAATTAGCCTACTGTTTCCTTCCCAAAAGGAATTCAATAAGACTGCTTGAATAATAACTTATAATAAACCATTCATTCAAAGTCACTAGATTTAGATCAAACTTCACTCAACGTACAGTAATACATTCGAAATGAATACGCACTTGATTAGGTGGTCCCAAATCCATGGTGGAAACGGCGGGTGAGTGCGCAGACAGGAGGCTTTCGTGAGATCTGAAACAAACAGATTTGATTACCGTTAGAGCTCGTCAAAGAGATTTGTTTGGTTGAGAATTATAGGGCGGATTTCAGTCTCCCTTATATTTTAACATTTGCAGAGGCTGTTTCAAACGCAATTGTATTTCTAACTATACATAAATTAACTATTCCACTGAATAAGTTGAGAATTTACGATAGGTTTCTTTTAATTCAAAAGTATAATCAGAAAAAAACACATGTTCAGGACATTCTTCGATCAATTTTAAATCCACAGACAAAGCGAAACCAATACAGGAAGTGTTATTCCTTAACATTTTACGGCCTGCATTGTTTAATGTGCAATCGTTTACACTACGTGAGACTCTACATCTGTTAGACGAAAGCTCCATATATAGCATTAGTAGTAACCATTAATTGGCCGCCAAAAGTTACACTATTTAATTAGGTCTCGATGAAGTTGTCGTGTTTGCGTTAGGAGGGAAGTAATTAAGAACATTTGGTAAATAGCCCTGGGGCAGACCGCAGACGGGGCGGGGCGACACTCCTACACATTGAAACACGACACCATACAACCTGGAATAACGTTTTACAGTCACGACATATCGCTAAATACACTTGACACTTTGTTTTACGGACTAATTTGCGCCGAATATACGACAAGCCGTGTATTTGGTTTTATGATCCTCGTTTGCTATCCAATTTGCTGACTATAAAATCAAGCACACGTCAGTCATTGCTCTGTGAACGTTCTATTTCGAAACTTTTGCGACACGGCAAACTTTGCGATTATTCGCCAGGCTAACGGTGTGGCTAGATTTCAAAATTTCATAGATACTAGAACTATGTAATGGTGTACACAAAGAAAAAAATACGTATTGAATAATTAATGTATTATTTAATTACGTAAATGGTAATTATGACCCTATTGTGCACGTTTATTCGATGGTATAATAGTGACATAAGTTGAATCAGGGCACTCGAAATATCCAGCATGACTGGTTACAGTCGCTTTAAACCCGAAAACCATGAACTCTGCTGCTCATCATTCTATACATTTTTACTAAGGGAAAAACAAGGAATTCTTGAAAAAAAAATCATCTTCCACACATTTTGTTAAGCAAAAATACATTAGTGTTTTTTTATTGTGTTTTTTTGTGGAATGTTTTTACACGATGTTTTGATAAATAAAAAAACCAAGTCTAAACAGATGCGACTGAATACACGGATTCTACACGGAGTGACTGCCATCAGACCAACCCAACATCAGATCAACCCAGTTAGGTACTGGGCAATGCAGATATCCTAAGGTAAGACCGTTTGTTAAACGTTCGCGACTTCTGACTGCGTCATAGTCATAGGTATTCGTATAACACCTTTAATGGATAAAAATAATATGGCGAAATAAAATAATACACCAAAAGAAGCTACATTTATGATGACTGAGTGACTTTATGAAATACAACAGCCATCTACGGTGTCGCAATAAGGAGTTAGGGTGGTTTTTACGACCACTGCTTCGGAGGAACTACAATTGATATTGTATCATAAACTAAGTTATGAGGTGAGAAGAGGGATGTTTCGTATTACACAGATTATTTTATTTGCATCGTAAAATAAGTTATCGTTGCTAACAATACGTTTTCTAGTAATCTGCTGCAGCAGCGACATTTTATAGACAACTATAAACAGAGTTATAGAAAGAGGGATCAATAAAAATGACAGCCGTTTGGTGAAAGAATAAAAATGAAATATTTCAGAGAGAGAATATTCTTCAAAGAAAAACCAAAACGTGATTTTGATCAACACTTTATGTTTGTCTAAACTTCAAAGTTAATGTTGATACCGCTGTTTCATGTATAGCTTTTGAAATCCATCTCCAAAATGTTGTATATTTTAGTTCATTTTCAGTATACATAAATTGCAAAGAGTTCCGTGTAAAAAATTTTAATCTGCCGTATCGGGCTAAATGCAAGCCATATTATTTTTTGCAAAAGGCTCGAACTACCGAGACTAGTTTAGGGGCTATCCACACGGCGTCTTTTCTACGCGTCGTCAAACTCCATACATAAAATTAATCACAATGACGTTTTTTAAGTATGAAGTATACCAGAAACGCACGTCAACGGCGCGTTAAAAAGACGTCGTGTACGTAGGCTCTAAGGTCGCGGTCTGTTACAAACGCCGTAAACCGCGTTCAACGCGTGACGCGGCATCAGGCGTAAGACGTTTGAGAGAAACCGCTAGTGTATTTCCATAATAAGCATTCGTCGGCAGCGTACTGCGTCACGCCACCAGACGCGACCTACAGCGTTTGTAACAGACCACTGCCTTAAATCGAAAGTAAGTTTGTTTGTTTGTTGCCTTTTCAAGCCTAAACCACTGAACCGATCATCCTGAAATTTTGCATATACGTTGTCAGGTGTACAGAAACGGACATAGGGTACCTTTCATCCCGAAAAAAAGTACTGTTCCCGAGGAAAACAACAATAACGTTAATAGATGGCGCCACGTGTCTTTCGAATCATGATTGAATTATATTATTATAGAAACTTTAGTAGTGTGTTAAGAGTTAATTGCCAAATTCTAAATTAACGCGAGCGATGCCGCAAAAGCAAGTTTTATTATATTTTGTTTACTTTACTATTATTTGTACTTTAGCCCTATACTGACCTCGATGTCCGTAAGGCGTGTGTAGGTGGATGTGTGGGGACGGCGGCCAGAGCACGTTCCCTCTCGAGTTTGGTCGCCGACTTGGTCCTCTTGAGGGGGTTGCTCCTGAAGGAGCGCTTGGAGAAGAAGAAGGAGGCCAGGCGGGAGGGACTGTGCTGCGCTTGCGCACCCGGTACTGGCGTGCTCGGCGCCGAACCACGACGACATGCCTTCTCGTATGACGTGTCTGTGAATAAAGAAAATAAAAATAAGCATTAAATACTAGAATTTTTTATCGGTTTCTGCAAAAGATTTTTTGAATAAATAGTTTTTTTTGCCAAAAAACTATTTATTTAATGAAAAGGGTTTTCCAAGATAACATTTTATTCATAATCAATAAAAATTATTTGCATTACCAACACAGTCAAATAAATTATGAAAAAAATACTGCCTCATATCTGTTTGATCGAACAACACAATTGACACTGATTTAGCGTCAACCTTGCAAGAAAATTACTAGAACTGTGTTGCAAATAATACGCTTGTAATGTCCACGGGGTTTCACATTACCGCGACACATTACAGATAGATATGTAATATGATATCAACTACATAGCAGTAGCCATGTACGGCGTGGTTTCCGCCGGAAGTTGCGCGCACGCCGCCCGTGACCGCTGCGCATGCGTCGGCAAATGTATGACAAAAAGTTTTGAGCAACAAAATTATTATGGTCCCCGCGTCCAAAAATGTATTAAACATTCTGCGATCTGTTTTTATCTAGTGCCTTCTAGCATGAATTAGACGTTAGTTTCCTTTGTAAACGAATCAACCTACGCTGATACAAAAATCATCAATCCGTTTGACATTAATTTGAACATAAATATTTTGTTCTAAGAAATATGATAGTCCCATTGCACTCGTCTTCAAATCGACAATAAATGTTTACGACAAATATTTGTGGCCACTATTAAAAGTGATGGGTACTTATGGATTAAGTTTCATGTTTATTTTGATTCGTGATGCCAGTACTATTGTTTACCAAGCTCTTTTCGTATAAAATAATAAATGTGGGAAAGCTAAGTTAGCAATAGCCTGCAATGTCAACGACACGACGTGACTTCGACGTGTGAAGCAACAGATGTTCCTTCGAACCCATTATCGTTATTACTTCGGTTTATGTGTTGTACTCTGCGTTATGAGTTACGGCCGCTCTGTTTACTGACCGGTAGCAACAACACAGGTGCCGATATTACACTGTTACAATTATTGTTTCTAATAACTTGCAAATCAAGCGCAAAACCGTTTCTAGCGAAGTAAAAAATAGCGAATGTTTACGGTAAATGGCTTGAAGTCACTGTTTTCATGGTTAAACTTACGGTCGTCTGGAGGCCTTTGACGTAAAGTAACAAAGGAAACTATTGTTTCTTGAAAAAAACAATGTTTACTCTTTTCACCCAAAGATGAATCCTGATCCCGACATTGCAGTCATTTGGTAAGTTATAGCCGTAAGCCGTAAGGAGTATTTTTTTAATGTTTGTTTTATGGTAAAGTTTTGTAGAGAAACGTTAGGACTCACTTTATTTACGGTGAAAAGGGTATTCTGCAGTTCCCGACAGAAAGACTAAGGCCCGTCTTCGCCCATTCTATTTACAAGTAATTATTTGAAAAGGTCGAACTGAAGTCTGTACTCTACACAATCATTATGCGTACTTTGATAAGGCAACGATAACCAACCACGAGGAAGTGCAACGCAACGATACGATAGCGACGGTACATTAGCAATATTTTTATGTTTATGTTACGAAACATTTATACATTGTTTTGAAGGAGCGACCGAGTTTAAATTTGTAGCAACTTTCTTTCAGCTGAACATGTGTGACCAATAATTAACAATTTGGTATTTTTTTGTAGCCTACAGCTTCTATCAGTTATCTGTGCCCTATATTCTTGTAAGGAATTTTAAGAAACATTAATACAATGTCTGCCTTATTGGTCTAGTGGTCGCAACCGCGACTGCTGAGCGTGAGGTCCTGGGTTCGATCCCCAGGTCTGGCAAAGTGTTATGGGGTTTTTTCCATGTGGACTTTCCCAGTAGCAGCCCGAAGTCTGGAGTAGCGCCCGCGGGCTTGAACATAACGGCGAAACGAGGGTGTACACCCTGTTTGTGTATTAGTACTAATACACCTCTGCCCAACCCTTTGGAGAATACAAGCGTGGTGTTATGTTATGAATTAATACATAACTTCGTAATTCGTAAATAACAGGTAGAAGAGTCATTTGCACTTTAGTGAGACAATTACAGGATGGTATTATTAGGCACTATTTCCTCATAACAAATAACACGTAAGCTTGTAACAAAAATAACCTTCAGTTATAAATAATAGGTAAAACACTTCGTGCATTCGTACAATCCCTTGACATATTAATAGGATGATGACACAGGGGGAATGTACGCTGAAGTATCATGGGATTCCATAATTCTTTTTACACCTCCAAGAGTTACAAAGGTACATAGAATTGTTAAGAAAAAAAAACAATATAGCGGTGGTTTATGTGTTATTGAGCATTGTTCTCTATTATCACCGTGTTCATCAATCTATTATTAGAAGATTTCTAACTTCGAACACGTATGGGAATTTCTAATTTTAATTTATTATTACATTCAATTCATATTTTTATATTCAAGGGAAGTCACTCGTCCGATTGTATCAAACCAAACATATTTTTCATTATCTACCAACTTGTCCAACCTTGGAATAATTTAATAACTCAAAGCGAATATTACTCTGGAGTAGGTACCTACTCTATTATTTTCTGTTCCAGTTATAACCATAAATAATGTTCCGATCATCGTACTAAAGTACAATTTGAATAAACCATTGTTTATAACGACAGTCACTTAGTTATAATGGGCTTAGAATAACAAGATGACTTCCACTTTTCGTAATGCCAACTTTAAGACATGATGTATCGTTTGCTAAAGGCCTTCGCTTTAGATCCTTGCCATGTTATTAGAGAGCATTGTTTGACGTTAACAGTCGGTTATACAGTGTACTTGTAGGATAGTTTGAAAGTGTTAAGTCATCCATATTAGGTACACACTTAGTAAGGGCTTTCAAACGCTTTCTCCTCTCAAGTGTCTGGTATTGTCTGCTAAGTGTTCCAGTACGTTGAGATGATCGATCAATATAGAGGTATAGCACGTACTATTATACCTATTATATAATATATATTATAACACAAAGATGCTAAGAGTAGTACAAAAATGCATATGAAAACTATTAACTGTTGGAATGAGGTTTGCATCGAAATGAGCGTGAATTGTATTTGACTGACTCATAGTGTTGTAATCATAGCGAATTTATTTTAGAAAGGATCTTGGTTGATTATTCAATGTTAGTTATTATTTGACGATCAATGTCAAACAGGCACGCCTCCATATTTCACTTTACGCAACGAAGTTTAACGGGCTGTTTCTATTAGGGTATAAATTATGGTCCAATTATAGAGCCAATAGGAAGTAAATTGTAATTTATTCAAGGTCAGAATTAAATATAGTTTTGTAGAAGGAAAATATCTTACCAGAATGTACAGCAACATCATCATCCACATCAAGGTACGCCCGACGTATACTCATAGGGCTGTTAGCCATTTGAGCTTCGTTTTTCTTAATCAGAGCACATATTACTTCTGATTCGCCTCCATTACTATCTACAAAGTTATCATAGTTTTCAGTCAAGTCCGTCACCACAGCAATATGTTCGTCGAGGCCCTCTTCGATATGTCTCGCAGTAATGCTGCGCAATAAGGAGTTGCTTCGCGACAACTTTGTACTTCGAGATCTTCGAATGAAATTCAATCCGGACATTTTGCCAGGACTTTTATTAGGACTATCGGGAGTAACAGTTATTCTAGGTGTTCTAAATATAGACGTGGAACTACTGCTGCCTCTAATAGGCGATGGCACATTGAGATTTTGCGGAAGTGTTTTTGATTTCTCCTTTGCAGGAGACAAAAGTTTTGGCGAATCAGGTATTAGTGACAAGTTGGAATTCATGATAGAAGTTTTAGAGGGTATTTTATTTCCAATGTTTGTGGTCGAAGTATTTAGTTTATTAGATGAAATTGATCCGCCAATTGGTGAAAATATTCGGTCGTATCGCGGTTCACACGAAGTCGTGCTTCGTAATCTCGGCTTGGTATTTTTCATGAGAGTGCTTTGAGCAACGAGTCTTGGACTCGTCAGATCACGATGACCCAATCTTGTCAGCGCCTCGTTAGAGCTCGCCGTGGATGACAAAGGCCGACGAAACCGTCTTTCTGGACTAAACGCGCTCATGTCACTTTCACTTTCTGTAAAGGATGAATCACCTCGAGATGGGATTCGCAATCTGCCGCTGTCTGACGCATTCCTCCTTTTAGTTTTTGTAGAGATGCTATCTATATTTTGCCCAGATATTAAAGCTTCTTTTTCTTCTGGCGTCAAGGGCAAATAATTGTCGAAGCTCTCAAACAATGGCACGTAAAAGACGGAGCGACGTCGCGTCGGCTCGTCGCCGACGTCCGAGGAGCTCGGCGACAGCGCACTCGACATAGCGGCTGGCGCGGCCGCGGCGGCGGATGCACGCTGCGTTAACGCCTATTGGCCTCCACAAACTTCTCTCGCCGCATCGCCGCCGCCATTCGTTTCACTGTTTCTCTCCGAGTAATCCTTTTTTGGTTTTCATTTCACACTTCGCAACTGTTAATTGAAATCCAGAGTGCACTTTTGATTACTCACTGTTTTAGATCACATGAAATGACTCGTTCTACGAAACAAAGGTATGATGAATGTTGGAGTATATAAGGCGGCACAAGTAATTCATAATAGTTGTTTGTAATTTTCATGTCTATTTACCGAAAATGTTTACGGCAAGTGTGATAAGGTAAGAGAACTGATTCATAAGTGGGTGAGGTACAGGTATACAAGTATTGATCGAAGTAAAACTGTTTTGTTTTATCAACTAGCGATAAGATTATGCACTAACACCAACCAATGAAAATGTCGTATCGAATCAATGGAAACAGGCCAAGCAAATGTCACACTTCTACTTATGATTTAATTACAAGTGGGCTTGAATACCTTAATAATAAAGCAGTCCAAATTAGAAAGAAGTTCTAAACCTTATATTAGACCCTAAACGGAACTTGAAAACAATGTAATGATTAACAATGATGTACATATAATGGTTTACAAAGAACTGTGTGGATCGCCGTTAGAGCGTGAGCGAAAATAGGAATAATATTAGGGCAACATGTGCGTTCGTTTGTGTTTGTGGTGAGGAGTGGTGGGTGTCGTGCGAATATATTTAGAGCCGCCCTAGCCCAAACACTCACAATTAGTTTACGACATACGAATCAGTTTAATTTAATTAACGTACGCGTGTGTACCGAACATTTCGTTAGCACGCGCAACTCGAAAGGGCGTAAAGACTATGATTTATGCAAACTCGCTTTGCTCGTAAATAACTTTCAAGTGTTCGCTTTTCATTAGGATTTTCCAGGTCAAACTCATTTCCGCACGAGTAGAGTGTATGTAATGATGTCACTTACAAAAGTTGCTTACCTTAACAAATTAAAGAAATTCGTGTTATCCTAATGTTTCCAACATTAAGTAGGTCCCTGCCATCAAGACAAGGTAATTTATGCAATCATAGTAATGACGCGTTAAAGGCTGCAAGTTTAAACAGCGCTAAACTAATCACACTTTAATAAACCCGGAAAGCTATGTAACCCGTCACTCAAGTCTAGAGTGCAGACAAATAACACTCAAAACAGTAAACAAAAAGTTTACGACATACTACGACCGCGTGTAAAAATGCATAATTTTAAAATATTCGAACATAATCTGAATAACGTGGTCATAATTGTTCTCCATACAAGTTCTCCAAGTTCGTTGTACCGTGTTCAAAGAAACGCAAAATAAAATACCGGATGTCGTGAATACAGAGGCCAGGAGCGAATGAGATCTGAGCTTGTGATCGCACGACGAAAGCGAAGCTTGCGGAACGAATGCATATAGTTGAGCACCACGATGTAGTAGCTTACTGAATAAAACAAGTTTACTATCCATAAGATTATCAACGCTGATGTAAGAATTAAAAAACAAGAGTAGCGATCGGGTCCAACGTAATATTTCCCATCTTATATGCGATACTTCATTAAGAACAGTATTCTATACTAATATTATAAAGAGGTAAAATTTGTTTGTTTGTATGTAGAAGGTAATCCCCGAAACTACTCATCCGATTTCAAAAATTCTTTCATCAATAGGAAGCTACGTTATTCCTGAGTGCTATAGGCTATATTTTAGTATCAAAAAAATTGGGGATCCTTAAATAAATTACAATAATGTAACCCAAGGTATCAAAAATTGGCATATCTGCACTTCAATTAAAAGAGGTAGAATTTGTTTGTATGTAGGAGGTAATCTTAACGCGAGCGAAGCCGTGGGCAAAAGCTAGTTGTATATAAAATACTGTCAGTGGTTAGAGCTAGAGCTCGTAATAATTTATTGATGCAATCTGAAATCTCTGCTCATAACATTACTACATCAAGACGTTTTGAAGTAATAATATTTCTTAATGTTGTGTAGTCTTGTAACTTCAGTTTACTTCATAGAGCGAAAACACGCGCCTCGCGGTTGTCTATGTATAAAATACCTCACATCTCAAAGGGATTTCCTAAAGCTTTACCGAGATCCGGACCTAAACAAACACGAACCCTCACAGATTTAATACTTCCAAGTATTTCAATAATTTCATTTGAGCAACAGACGGGGTACGTCAAGTTAGGGACAATAGTGAGAATTAGCTAATGCAAACCAAATTTCACAATCAACAGGTTTGTTTATCAGTAGATTGAGTTGTTTAGATAACGATTTCTATCAAGACGTTAGAGTAAAGATAGAAATAGTTAACATCTTAACTATCGCTATAAAACAACAATGTTTTTTTCTTTAAATCTAACGATAAAAACCTTTCATAAGCTTTTGAATGACCTTGTACAAGTAAGGAATGCCATAATTATTGAACATTTTTTTACCTTAGCAATGTGAACTATTCGTAAAACGATATGGACGGCATAAAACTATGAAAAATAGAAATAAACGGTGAGGAATGGAAATATGAGCCTTCGCTGAAAGTGGTCGAGCGGTGGCGTGACTAACGCGCGCGGACAATCATGATTCAAGGCAGCGCAGGCGCAGGTCTGCAACTTTGTAGCTATGAGTATCCCTCGGTCTTTCAACTCGGAGGAAAGTTGAATATCTGCTTATGTAAACTACGCTAATTATTATGCATCAAGTAGTATTGTCTTATCTCAAGATTTCAAGTTAATTGTTAGTAGTAAAAGTATTTATTCAGTATCAAAGTTCTCCACTTCATTACTGAATAAAATAACTTTAAAAGTCAACATCAAACAGTTTACTTAAATTTCTTATTAGCAAACAGTGAGTTACTTCACAAAGAAACATAATAAAACAAACCTAAAATAAATACTTAATCATCTCTTCTAACACGCGGTTATCTCCAAGTGTGAAATATGGATACGAAAATAAAACGTTCCAATATGGCGGCCAGAGCATTTTTCTCACGCAGTCCTCGCAAATTATACAACACGCAACTTAGCTAAGCAATTTGCTCGTCACTTGTGCGAAAGAATAATAAATGGCCACATATTCCTTTTTTATCCTTTGCTTATGGGAAAGTATTGCAGGACAAACCGTTGCGAGTAATTTGTTAGTCATTACAGATACAAAACACATTAAGGGTTTTAAAGGTCACGTAACTATTGTAACGGGGATCGGAGTCGATGCCAATTGGCTGGCAGTTACTACCACCATTACTGTACAGAAAATAGATACCAATCCCCGAACAAAAGGAAATGACATGAATAATCTTGGATACATCAATGGACTGAAGAAAATAACGACACATAACATACGATGGTAATTAAAAGCTTGACATTTGTGGGTAGATGCTATTTATATTCCGATAAATCTAGGAAAATTCATGTAAATAATTCCAATATTAATACAATTACAAAATTAAGCTGTATTTGAAATAACCATACAGCAAAGGTAATTCCTGGAAACAGAATATACTAATTAATAATTTTCCTTAATTGGCAAATACAAATGTTATCTAAATAATAGCATGTAGACAGAATAAAAATGAATAACCATTATTTTAAAGGAGGCAGAATTTAATAAGTGGAGGGATAAACTAGACTGTAAATAAAGTCAAGGCAAACTCTATAATTTCCGAACCTCGGTCGGAGATTACAGCAAAACAAGAAATGGAAACCTTATTTGTGACATTGCCGTAGATTTTAACTAGTCGATAGTTTAATTGGATTGCCAATTGGTGTGAGGATAAATGGGAGAGTTCATTTGCGATTTACAATCGACCTTAATCAACAAAATGGGAGCTTAATCAGATTACAACTGAACTCTGAACTGAACCGGGAGATACAATTCTGCTATAGGTATACGATGATTCCAACCCCACGCGTAATAATAATTTATTTATTTTAATTAAAATTGTCTAAGACTAATTACAATAATTAAAGATAAGGAGAAGAATAGGAATAGAAGATACATACAAAAAAAGGGAACGAAAAAAAAACATTACTCTTAGAGAAACCTTTTTCATAAATCCCTCACAATGTTTCTGACAGTATATTCTTCTTCCACTCATCCGCAGACATAACACAATTCAGACATACATTTATTTATTTATTTACGTTCTTACAATTATTTTACACTAGATAACAGAAGATTATAAAATTGTATGTTAAATAAAAGAAATAAAAAGCATTCAAAACATCATGAGCTAGAAGAGCAACGTACTGAGAAGAATGTCAAAAATTGTTCTCAATTACGCGGTTAAGACATTTCTGACAATGATTAGTGTCAGCCGGCGCCATACGCATGAAACTAAAGCGGTTGCAAAAGTTTCCTCTGGGCTTTCGCAAGTTATTCCGACCGCATGCTCGGCGAATGCAACGAATACCATAAAACCACAGAACCGTTGCTATTGCGCCATCAAAATATTCTATTATTTGAGAGCATGTACATAACTACAAGTCAAAAAACATTAGAGAGAAAAAAACATTTACTAGATGATAAAAGGACGGTGATGTACTGGCCTGAGAACTATCTAACAAAGCAAGGTTAATATTCAGGTTTTCTATCACAAATGTTGATATACGTGTTCCATAAAATAATTGCAGCAATCATTGCAATTTGTTAAATAATGCAGTGTAGCAGTAATTACTGCGAATGCCTACAATTCATTATACATGCAAATTATATTGCTCTGAATTAATTCCTCGGAATTTTTCCCTGTAAAAATCTCCCAAATGTTTTCGACAGTTCGTTTTATACGGATACTGCAAGACTGAATTATTATTATGGTTTTTATGACCCGACAAAATATCGCATATTTATGCAACGTTGAAGCTATAAATTATTGCTGTTTGAAGGCAAGTCGATAATAGACTGAACAGTCTCAGTATTATGTGAATCGCTGTTATATTTGCAGGCTAAGAATAAAGTGTACTTGCAGGAAAGCCAGAACACGGAACACAAGTCGGATTTAATTACTGCGTCTAAGTGCATGAGTCCCGGAAGGCGAATGGTGTCAACTAGAAATGGTATCCGGTGACAATGGTAGTATCTGGTATTAGTTCCAATAATAATAACTCTGTTGGAAACAGCAATTACTCTAAAACCAGTAAGTGGCAAGAACCTTACAGTTTCCCTTCAGATATTTCTTTGATTATAGTCAATATCTAAACAGATCTAAACACAATACACGTTTCACTTTAGCTTTGAACGAATAGTAAACAAACTCGCTGATTACATCATACAAGAGTAAAACTAACCTTTCCTTTTACAAGAAGCTTCTTTGAAGCGTGTAAAAGAAAATCCGGTTTTATCGACAGAAATTATCGATGCAATTATCAATACTATAGAAGGGACTTTAGTCGTTAGTTACGAGTGAAAGGCATATTATACAACATGTAACATAATCCTGAAAGTAGTTTGTTCAGAATCGATTACTGAATCGATTTTAATCTTTTTAAATACGTGTTTAAGTAACCAATCAATCGGTAAGTCGATATAAAGAAAATAACAGTTATTTCAAGGCTATTGAAGTTATGCGTGAAGCAATATCTACTTTCTTAAAAAAATATGGTCAAGATTATTCCAGTTACATTATAGCTTTTGTAGAATGCTTTCTAATTGGGCTATTTGAGGTATCGCGTTCATTCTGTTAAATAGTCTTTGAGTATGTTGCTAAGAGACATCGAACACTACGGATGCACTCCGGTACTTCCTTGGCCGGCCAACAAGATTACTGGCAATAGATACAGGTTTCTCGACCGGACATCGACGTGTGAGTTTATAGATCCCAAGTATGGTATCATTTATGATCGAAGAAACCTCATTTCTAATAAAATTAAATTAACGAACTTTAAATTGACGTCATTTTCAATTTTAATTTTCAAAATAACGCCATATTATAGACAAGTAATGAATATAATTCGACATCTAAACCACAGTGAAAGAGGACTTTTTGATTATCATCATTAAGTTTGAAAGCTCTTAAATAGAAGGGTTAAGTAGCGCGTAACATCAATAGCAACGTCGTGAATGATCAAAGCAAATCACCCAATTTAGTAGACGATTACGATCTACTTCAATCTGATATAGGAAGACGTTCAAATCTATCAATCATGTGTTCGCAATGAAAAGGGTTTCGGCTCGTCAATGTGTCGCGTCCACAAATTATTCGAGAGTAGAGATGCGGTTCTATCGACACTTCCGTATCGTATCGAATGAGTAGAAATCGTCTATTACTTGAAATGATATAGAATTAAGGTCGATTTCTATCGCAGTATAGGAAATGCGATGTTATGCAAGTAGTCATTAATAACATGACTATCATTACTGATCACCAAATTACTCTAACTAAAGCCCTGTGTTACTGATGAAACGTCTCATGTTGTTTTACTTTTCGTTAAAATAACGTCTCGAAAACATTCGCCCAAATAATTTTCATTCGTGAGTTTTAGCCACATCACTATCAAATAGTTGAACTCCAACAACCTTATTGAATCTTAAACTTTGTGACGTAGTTTTGCTTTGAAATCAAATTGATTATTGAACTTCGGTCTGTAGGACTTTCGTATGGATAAATAATAAATCATTTAAGCTTTACTATTACTCTAACATTGGAGTAAATACACGATTCCAATAAAATATAATATTTTATGAACTCCAATAAATGTCTACTATACATAGAGATATGATTGAGTGAGGTGTAGCGAGTAAGTACATACAGTCGAAGCCTGATATATTAATAACTGATATAAAGTACCGTTTTGAACTGGGATCGGTTGCCCTGGTCGTAACTCAACTAGACACGAGCTAACTCGAACAAGTTATACGTACAGTGCCAATGCATCAAGCCATCTTCCAACAAGTTTATTGAGGCCAACATGTTGCACAGAATTCAGAGGCAGTAATTGGGAAGGAAGAAATATTCGTTTCGTTTCATTTTTAACTAATTGAATAAATAATTTCTTTAACGAGGTTCATTAGTCAAAGCCACGGTTAACAGTGTACAAAAAGTAGACACTAACTTTTAAGGGTTAACCTGTGTTGGGAGAACAAATACGTCGAACGCGGAGTAAATTTATTCTCCGAGAAACTAAAATTATTTCCCTTAATCACTTCCATAAATGTGCAGTGGAAAACGAAGCAAAAAGCAGCGACGGCGTCCCGTTATTGAAGCTGTTTCACGATTGAACTGTACAGAAGAGTTCGTACGTACACGTGTTTGTATTAACTTGCCCAAGAGTACAGTTATCTGCGGCTACCAATATTTTGGACCCGCGCCGTACAAATATTGTTCGTACGTATTTGTGTTGTTGTAATAAATAGGAACGGGTTGGACCACTTTCTGTTTATGTGCTACGTTTTGCAGTACAAGTGTTTTATATTAGAAGCTTTCAATATACCTACATTTTCCTTATTCTTTAGCTTGTGACTCATTTTATCTTTTGATTTAATACGCTTTTATAAAGACTGCTCTTCAATTTAGCAAACTCAATAAAATCTTTTCACGCTCGACACACTTTCAGTCAAAAGGAATTCTGCCTGCCAAATACAATTTTCTTTATTACATTTTCATACAGGGACAAGTACTTTATTATATTCCAAATATCCCCGTTTGTCAAATATCAAGGAACACGTGATGTGACATCACAGCCTCGGGATATAGGGCAGGCGGCGGGTCACGTTAAAAGCTCTTAGTTATAGGGCACCTCGACAAGACTACGAAACGAGGGCAAGAGCGTGACTACCAAGTACCAAGTGTAATTTGTACTAACAATACTACCGTTCATGTTCACCTAATACGCTGCACTACGTATATGGAAAGGAGCCTCGTAATACTACCGCGAGTAAACAACCACTAACATTTCAAAATAAACCATAAAATCTTCGTGAATGGCTTTATAGGTGCTTAACACAATCTTGACTTAATACGCTAGGATCTGTTTGCTAAGTAATCACAACCACAACCAACATCCAATCCAATTATAGAGGAATACTAGGCGGTACATCTGATCCTGATAAAATAATACAGAGAAAACTATTCCTAGGAAGTTCAAAGGTGACACGAGCAGGAATGATTGGAGGCGATGCAAACAAAGGTGGCCAGGCAACGGAACGTGTTCTGAAGGTAATCACGGTGCGTTGTGCAATAACGATTTTCTACGCCACGCCAGACATTGTTTAAACAATGAAATGCGTGGAGCCAAATATTTACATACATTGTCAAAGATTTTACGAATGTGTCTTGAATTTTGAAATAAGGTATTAAAAACAGAATATGAGGTTAATGCACAAATTATAAACAGGAAATACTTTGAAATGCAATTCTGTAAACATCAGTAGATAGACATGTGGAAACCAGAATATTTATTTCAAAACTCAAAACCCAGCATGACTCCGTTTTTTATTTGCGATTTCTAGAAATATATACACAAAAGAAAACTAAATCTGATAGTAGATGAAATCGTGCCGAGGCTTGGTTGCATAGTAGATAGCCCAACATTCACCGAGGCAAGGTCACGATCAGCCAGTATGACGGCACTTATAATGTTGCTACCTATTTAAATGCAACAGCCCAAGTCCGATTGCAAGCGGGTCGGAATCCGCATAATCGCGGAATCCAACTACTACAAAACATGCACATTTATGGAAATACATACATTGATTTAGTACTTTCGGATCTGCATGCTAGGTTTAGGTTTTATTTACGACTAGGTTCAGATTTTATCACGAATCTTTAGATCCCTTATATCCTGTTATAATTTGTTAATAATATCTACAAAAGAGCGAAAAGAAATTAGGCATAAATGACGAAGAAATCACGCGATTATTACATATTTGTTTCATGCAGTACAATTCTTGCCCGCTCTCATGCATACCCAAGACAAATTAGAATGGTAGTTAAAAGGTCAATATCATAATACGGCCCTATTTATATGTTAAATAGCAGAGGCTTTTGCGTTTCTACATCAAAACAAAGTAAATACAGACCAGCTGTATAAAATATATATACATTGTAATGATAAATGACGTAGAGCAAAATAATTAGTACGTTTCCTTATTTGCATCCGTTATCTTTCGTTATCTCAATTAAAAATATAATTTCATTAATCATGCTCATTACTTAATTTACACAATTAATGCCAAGTACACTAATTAAGACATTTGCAAATGACAAAATAATTGGTCGAGTTTTCTGGCTAGCTCATTTCTTGTATCGGTCGATTATGATAATTAGAAAATCTTTATGGCAGCTGCTGTCTGCAGAATGTCGACAAAAAATCTAATTAAGAAGCCGAATTCTGGCGGAACACTTATCATTTATAATGGAACGAACAGACGACCATTTTTGTCCCGTCAATGTTCAATGAATTTCCTTGATCGAAAATTCGTCCTGGATATTTTTTTCGGTTAGACGAGAGAAATTTAATCGAGCCTTGTCAGCAATGTTTCAATTGGAATCAATCGCATCAATGAAAACAATAATTGCATCGATCTTTACGGTTTCTTCCGATGTCTAGGCGTTGAACGAGATGATTCAACACTTTACCGCCGAATACCAAAGTATTTCGCACGGGGTCGAGTGACTCAGAACTCAGAAGTCTATGCCGACTATTTGAACATAAAGCAATCGAGAGGATAATGAACTGAACTTAGATGAACAAAACATAGAATTATTAATATTCATCGATAGTTATATGGGTGGCCTGTAAACAACGAGTCATGATCATAATTAAATTAAGTCATAAACATTGGGAGGAAGCGTAAAGCATTTTAGTTGTCACTGAGATAACCCGATTTCCTGTCAAATGTTTTCACGGTTTGTTATTGGTCAGTAGTCGAGGCCACTTTAATATTATGGTTTTACAATATTTTATCGTTACTTTAACCTTGTATATTGGAATTATTTAAAAGTAGAGAGTACCATAACTTTTAGAAACTTCGGAGTATCAAGTATGAATTAAAATAAAATCTAAATCCTTTTGTGTAGTAGTGTTCTATGGTAAAGGTTTCACCTGTTCTATGGTTTTACGATGATATCTAAAGCATACACGAAAAAGGTGTTTCCTAGGCAGGTGATCGTTCAACTTTGTGGTAGCTATTCATTTGGTAAATGCATGCGTAAAATAATAGAGTAAATCGATATTCGATGCCGAAAATTGTTGATTCCGCTTTTTTAATTGGATTTTCACTTGTAATAATGTATATTAATATATATCTCAATAAATAATTGTTATCTTTATGTTATGTAACATTTACACACACACAAACTCTTCGTAAACACGGTCATGTCAATACGGCCTAATGTTCCAATGCAATCGTATCAAATGGACCGTACCACAGAAACAATAGGCAATAATTTACACATTAAATGCACTGTTACACACTGACTTTACTATTTATTTTAAATGTTCCTCACATAAAACATGTTCAGTATAGTACATTTGTAATTGATATACAACGTGTAACAGAAGTCCAAAAGAATACTTTAAGAGCGTATGAGGTACATATAAACAATCATTGGGCATAAGTGTTGGAATCGAAACCCTAACAGTAGTTGAGTAAACCACAGCGATCGTTTTCACCTAAAACATTCAAACACAGCCCTAAAAATCAATTGGAAAGTTGAAGAAACGATTAAATAGACATTTCATTTTGACCTACGAAATACGTAGTTAATAAGTATTGTCTTGTGAATCTTGCAGAATGAGGGAAGTTGAATAAACGAGATTAAATACGGACCAGATAGGACATTTAATTTTTATCTACTAAGTACCTAGTTTAAAATAAGTATTGTCTTGTGATACTTGTTCATAAACATGGTATTGAAAAAGATATGCTTCTTTGTATTCAATATTTTACAGGTGATTCTCAACTTGATATACATACATGTCCTTTAGTATTATTTCGAACTTTTGTTACACGTTGTATATTGAACTTAAAGGTTTAGTCTTTTTGCAGCATAAATATGAAGTAATAGGTGTCGCTCGCGGCTTTGCTTGCGTGGATGTCGTTTATCGCGTATTCCGCGTCTTTCGGGGTAAAAGTGGCCTATATCCTTCTCCGGGTTCCAGACTATCTCTGTACCAAGTTTCATCGAAATCGTTTCAGTAGTTTAGTCGTGATTAGGTAACAGAGTTACTTTCGCATTTAGAATACTAGTAAGGATTTCCGATCAATTAATTAATAGACATAAACATATCTATTGACACCGGTTTGGTGATGATTCATATACCGTGAGAGAAAATACAGAAGTGAACGTTATTTGAACAAAAAATATTAGATCAACATTAAATTAAATGGCAGTTAATGGAGCTTAGAATGTAATTAGAACATAAAGTTGTACCGGTTTCGCAGCTTCTGGCTAAAAAATTAAATGTAGTTTTAGAAATAATCATGTGTAAGTAATGAATTTTAAGAACACGTCGTTAATAAAATATTTTTAATATAATAATTATGCAAATGTGTTGCAAATATCACCCAATTTTTTTATACTTAGTAATTTTTATAACAAAATGTATATTTATGTAATAAAGTGTAGAACTAAAGCCAGTTTTACATTTGCTTGGTTTGTGATTAAACGTTAGAAACTGTGCAAAACACTTTGTATTTACTACTCATAAATCATAAACAATGTTATAACATAAGGTACTTGGCCTCGTAAAACTCGTGTAATTTCTATTTACTCTGTACTTAGTACACAAAGATAATTATTTTATTATTCACATATTTGAGGTTTATCCTAAATAAGCAGTGACCGAATGATGATTACAACGTTTTAATTACGACCAAATGATGAATTAGGATTTTGATTTTTATTCAATACTAGAGGTCGATGTCGGATGTCGTTTATCGCGTATTAAGTATTTTTCGGGATAACAGTAACCTATGTCCTTCTCCAGCTTCCAGACTATCTCTGTACCAAGTTTCATCAAAATCGGTATAGCGGTTTAGGCGTGAAAGCGTCACAGACAGACAGACAGAGTTATTTTCGCATTTTAATATTAGTAAGGGGCCAACCACGTAAGTAAGCCACGGGTCGTGGGTTCGATTCCCACACGGAACAAAAATTTGTATGGCCTACAGATGGTTGTTTCGGGTCTGGGCGTTTGTTTGTGAGATTTGTGTCTGTAAACGCACCCACGATACAAGAGAAATCTTAGCGTGGGGCAACGTTTTTTTTAAAAAAAAAAAAAAAAATGTAAGGATGATTGGTCAAACTCAACTTATATTGATTACCTATTGATTACGTATTAAAATAGGACTAGCAGTGGCTATTGTATTGTATCCATAAAAATAATTAATTAATTAATTAAAATGTTCTACTGCCATCTTGTTTGCGGAGGCGGGTGACATTTATAGATAGCAAAGTTTTTATGAATACGAGGGTTAGATAATAAATATTCAATTTATGCAGTGCTCTAAAGAATTAGCTATATGTGCCTACATTTCGTATCGTATCGACTCCGGAAATCACGTAACACCTATGTGTCGAACATAATCTCTATAAAACTACAAAAAATCACAAAATTTTTAAGATGTATCTAGTTCCCGGTCGATTCCGACACAAAGCGGAAACGACAGTCCTTATAAATTCAATTCAATCGTTCTCCACATAACACTTAAAACGCAGTAAAAAAACCGAAGAGTAAGGAAAGCGAATTCAAATCACCTGCTTGATATGTAAGAGGACACCTGCCTCGGCAGATGGTTAACGAAAACCGCCCCCTTTGTGAGGGGGTTCGAGGCCTACAGCGAACTTTTACTGACTCATAATTTGTTACCCCACAAGAGGAGAGCGCTAACTTTAAAGAAACTTTTGAAAAACGAACAGTATTTTAGGTGACCAGTGACCATCATGCCGATAGGTGTGTGTTCCTTAACAGTTTTGCATTCCTTTTTTATATAAAACAGATTCAGAGATCACAGTGAATTTTGATTGGAGCGCTGATGCAATAAATTTGGTGCTTCAAAGAAAGTATTACGTAAACGGAAAGGGTATAAAAGAAAAAGGTACGCATGTAGTCGCGTAGGTCCGGTTTGGTGCGCTCGCGCCAGCCCTGGAATGTGACCCAGACCTCGATGGGACTCGATGTGACTCATATGAACGCACTTTTTTTTAAAACTACAGTTCGTCGAGGCAGCATCCCGCCTGTTTAGAAAGTCCACTAAGATCAAACGTGGGTGCATAGGTAAACAGGATTACACACTCCTACACACTTTTTTTAGACATACGACATCCCACATGGAGTTTTAATTTGAATTTATTCACGCTTGTAATATTTTTATCCGTCAATCATACGCCTGTATTCAAAAATGATTATCAAACACGAAATGAGATGGGAATGCTCTAAAGTTCAGCGCAATAAGTTGCGCAAAAAATCCAAAATAAACGAGGTCAAGGGATTATTTCAAAGAATAACAATAGATCTACTATTTTACCTACATCTACCAAAAGTGCTACCGTTTTGAAAACAAAACAGCAACAAGGACTTTAATTTAGATTAATACAATAGCGTGTCTAACACTGTTATCTCAAAGCTCTAAAGGATAAGTCCGTGCGATGAGCTGCGAACTCGCTAAGAAGATTAACGCGAGCCTGCGAGTTGGCTCCGAAGCGGATTTCCAAGCGGTGAAGCGGCTACTGAATTTATGCACAACGCCTAGACACGGATTAACTCTCTCAATATAAACCATTTATCTAATCAATGGAAGTGCAGTAAAGCGAGAATTGAGAAGGATCGAAACATCCGACGACGGATCGACGTAATTTATGTCTTTTGACCACAAGTTTCAACAAATGTGCGCACAATTTTGAAGAGACAAAATTACCTTTGTTTTGGAATCATCAATTTAGGTTTTAATTTATTCCGTGTAGATAAATGACCCAAAGCTTATGTTAATATAAGTATTTCATCTTTAAGTGGCATAAAATAACATCAAACGATTTTCCTCTATATCTCAGGGATATAACTACCGCAAAAGTCAATTCCGAACGTGACTTTCGATATAAGTGTCACGTTTCTCGCATTTTCCCCTAAATGCTGGTCTATGTAATAGCTGTCTAAACACGCACATTTGTCCCTCGGGGTGACGTAGACGCCCACGCAAACTTGGCCTGACCATCACTCAAGCCCTTCCTTGGAACTCGAATTCATGGAGTTTCGCCGCTCCAGACATAAACACTTGGAATGTATACCGTCCGGGGATCTAAAAGGATCTTTATAGGATATAGTCAGTCTTTATTTATTGACGCATCAGTCTAGGGATCGACAAAATGAATGTTTCCTCTATTTAGTCATATTGCTCCGACATACTTGAGATATGTGACAGGAGTTCGTTTATTCGACATTTCTCCTGATCTATGAATGTTTGCTTTGTTAGAATTTATATTTATTTTCCTTTTGGAAATTCAAAGGCATTTCTCTGATGATACAGGAATATGTTTTTTTTTTAGAAAAAAGGTTATCAATAAAAAAAGATGTTCAAAGCATCCGTCATATTATTTTAAGATAAATGTGCTTTTGTGTTTGCTGACAATGCACGAAGAAACGTGAGGGCCCGTTTTATGCAACAAGTTGAGCAGAGCACGTGCGGGGCTCGGCTTTAGGGTAGAATAATAATTAAAAACAGTGTTGTCCCGGAAAATAGTGTGTGCAGGCCATTAGTTAGGGGGAATGTATTACTACCGGTACCAGTACCTATGCTTATGTAAGTTTCATCTACGAACGACACCATGTGTATGTTTGGTGAAAGTCTCCTTAGGAACTATGCAACTTAGATAATATATTATTAAGTAATCGATCAGCTCACACAACATGATTCTAATACTAGAAAGAAAAAAGTTAGAGATAATATTAAAGTTTATATTCTTTATATTACATATATTTGATATATGATTTCAAAGTATTTCCATAATTTATTGATGTTGTAATTTATGAACATTATAATACTTTTACTATTAATTCATAATAAACATTGTTATCATACGATACGGCGTTCTACGGCCCTCAATACTCCAACATTCCTTTAAACACGTTTACATACCACTTTTTAATGAAACATAATAATAAATAACACACAAAAAAATAAACGAACACAATTTTCTAACAAAATAGGCTTGTTTAATTCACTTTCACACTTTTGTACACTAAATGCACTTTAACATTCGCGGTTATAGAACGGAACACGAAAGCGCGCGACCGGTCAGACAGTCGAAGTGGAGTAACTTTGTTGACAAGCGCTAAGCGCACCTCCGTCGCCATGTTTGAAGCCTTCGGCAATCTCCGGCGGAGTTCGGCTATCTTCGGGACTGTACTATACCAACGTTACTCTATTCAACGGAGTGGTTAAAATGAACAAGTCCTCCTCTATTCAAACATTGTTTTGTACGCATTGAAGATACGAGGTTTTATTTTTGTTTGAAATATGAATGATGAAGATTGTGATCAATTGTAATATCTAAACAATTAATCAACGAAGTAATATACGAAGATAATTACTGTACAGATAATTTGAAAAATACTGATGTTTTAAAGCAAACTGCATTAGTAAAGGTGTACACGGATAAAACAAAATAAAAGCAAGATAATTTCGTGTAATGAACAAAAAAAGATTTTAAGAGAAAATGTAGAGCTCATCTACGGTCGTAACGCTACGCTACGTTTGGGCTACGAGTTACGACAAAAGAGCCGAACTCATTTTTTTACACTAGAATAAAAAATATGATAGTGTGCAATCCGTATTTATTGTATTTTATAATAAATACTCTTTATTTATCAAATATAAATAACTAGCTTTTGCCCGCAGCTTCGCTTGCGTGAAATTTTGAACCCGTTAAGTGACGATTTTCCATACAAACTTTCATCCCATATTTAACTCCCTTAGGGGTTGAATTTCGAAAAATCCTTCCTTATTCCTTGTCTACATTATAAAGGGAATTTTTAGGTCCAAGGATTTGGGCTGGGCGTTGATGAGTCAGTCAGTCAGTCAGGACTTTTCTTTTTATTGATATAGATAAACATTTTTGGTGCTGATCCCTTGAGCTATACTACCGCAATTGGTTTGTTCCACTTGGCATTGTAAGGTAGATGTCAATTACTTTTATAATATGTTAGTGGGTAAGCGTTATTCAATAAACCAGTCAGCTATCCGTCTCGGTGTTTCATTGACGTTCCATTTGGCGACGAGTAGGTTTTTTTAAACCAATTTCGAATCTAGTAAGCGTGTAATAGTTTATTAAAATGCCGATTGGTAGGTTAGAACCGTTCGTCATTAGTTCTAAACAGTGGCCGGCATATATTCGTCGAGTAAAGCAATATATCTTATTGAACGAAATAAAAGATGAATTGTGTGTTCCGCTGTTAATTACGGTCGTGGGAGAAACTACGTATTCGTTAATGTGCGATTTGTGTGGTCCCGTGGATCCTGAAACCAAGACTTTTGACGAATTGGTGCGTTTAGTATCGGATCATTTAGAACCACAACGATCGGAGATCGCCGAGCGCCACGTATTTCGTTTGCGAAGACAGCGGGTGGGGGAATCTATGACGGATTACCTTCAAGATCTCAAACATCTAGCGACCACATGTAACTTTGGCATTATGCTAGAGGAGAACTTACGTGACCAATTTGTGTCGGGTCTCTCAAACAGTGCGATGAGATCAAGAATATTCGCCGAAAAAAAAATCAAGTACAAGGAGGCGGTGGAGCTGGCTCTGGCGTTGGAAGCCGCAGAGAGGCATGCGGAGGTGAGCGCGGCGACAGCCACAGCCACGACCTCAGGTGCAGGCGGCGAGGCGGGCGAAGGCCTGCACAGTACCAGCGCGGCGCGAGCGCCTACTAGAAGCGGCGGCGGGCGCCGGGCGGTGCACAACCCCGGCCCTAGGGCAGACGGCGCAGGGCCAAGAGGGTCCAACTTCAGAGCGACGTCGCCCGCGCCGAATCAACATTGTTGGAGGTGTGGGAAGGCGCATCGGCCAGACAGATGCCGTTATATCAATTATAATTGTGATCAATGTGGTCAACGCGGCCATTTAAAAGTGATGTGCAGAGATGTGCGCGGTAGTGGTCGGTCTAGTGGTAATGGTAGGCAAAATTATTTAAGTGAGGATTATTCGGAGGACGAGGATTTGTTTAGCATCGAACTGGCATCTAAAGGTAACAAACCTTTCTTTATTGACGTAAACATTGACAGTTACGTAATTAAGTGCGAAGTTGATACAGGTAGTCGCATTTCCGCGATCAGTGAAGACTTTTATAAACAAATGTTTTCAAATAAAGCTATTAAATCCGATAATTTGATGTTACGATGTTATTCAGGTACACGGATTGAATCTTTAGGATATATTGTTGTAAATGTCAGATATGGTAATGTTTTTGCAAACGATTTGGCTTGTTATGTCATTAAAAACGGTGGGCGTCCCCTTATGGGCAGGGATTGGTTAAGGGCTCTCAATATTAAACAAATTAATTTTAATGACATAATTGCTGATCCTTGCATTAGTCGTTTAGCTACTGAATTTCCAGAAGTTTTCACTGATAAATTAGGTAAATGTAAAAAGTTGCTCCAATTACAACTGACTGATAAGGAGCCAGTGTACGTACGAGCGCGCCTCGTGCCGCTGGCACTCCGCGCACGTGTCGAGCGCGAACTTGAGCGGCTTGAGTCCGAAGGGACTATCTACAGAGTCGAGCATTCAGAGTACGGAACGCCAATCGTGCCGGTAGTCAAGGCAAGCGGCGACATACGAATCTGTGGTGATTATAAAGTTACTATCAATCGTAAACTTAAACGTGAATTTTATCCGCTCCCTCGCATCGAAGAGTTGTTTGCCACTTTAAGTGGGGGACAGGAGTTTACTAAAATTGATTTGACCCATGCATATCAACAGACAATGTTGACAGATGATTCACAACAATGTACAGCTATAACTACGCATATTGGTACCTTCGTATATCGCCGTACGCCGTTTGGGCTATCTTGCGTTCCGGAAAAATTTCAAAAATTGATGGAAGAGACGTTGCGGGGGGTGCCAGCCACGGTGGTATTTCTCGATGATATTTGTGTGACGGGTGCTTCGAGATCGGAACATTTAAGTAATCTAAGACAAGTCTTGGTGAGATTAAGAGACATGGGATTGACAGTTAAACTTAGTAAATGTTACTTTCTGCAGATGAGTGTTAAATATCTTGGATTTATTATCGATAAAAACGGTTTGCGTCCTGATCCTAAGAAGGTGGAGGCTATTGTTAATGCACCAACACCTACAGATTTAACCCAATTAAGAAGTTTCCTAGGTTTACTAAATTATTACGGCAAGTTCATTCCCAAATTAAGTATATTGTTGCATCCGTTACACGAGCTTTTAAAACAAGGGGTCAGTTGGAATTGGAGTAAGGAGTGCAATAAGGCTTTTAATGAAGCTAAACGAGTACTATCGGGTGATAGGGTGCTTGCACATTATGAGGAAGGGCGGCCGTTGGTGCTATCGGTGGATAGCAGCGCGTATGGTCTGGGCGCAGTGTTGGCGCATCGTTTCCCTGACGGTAGTGAGCGGCCGGTCAGCTGTGTGTCGCGCACACTCAATGACGCGGAGCGAAACTATAGCCAGATCGACAAGGAAGCATTAGCTATATTTTATGGCGTCATTCGACACCATCAATACCTTTATGGCAGAAAATTCGAATTACGTACTGACCATCAGCCGTTGAGCTACATTTTCGGGGCTAAGGTGGGTATACCTCAAACTGCGGCTAGTCGCTTACAACGTTGGGCTGCACGATTAGCGGCGTATGATTTCACGATCAAATTTATTACGTCAAAACAAAACGGGCCAGCAGACGCGCTGTCGCGTTTACCGTTAGCACAGGCGTGCCGTCCCACCGAATCAATGAGTTATGTCAACTTAGTTCACGAATGCATGCCTGTTAATTTTTTAGACGTAGCTAGAGAAACTAATAAAGACGTATTATTATCGCGAATATTAGGATATGTCAAATTTGGATGGCCATCCGTACCAAGTTGCGAAAACGAAAAACCATATTTTTCACGGAAAAATGAGTTAACAGTAGATTTCGGTTGTTTAATCTATAAATATCGCATAGTGATACCTCAAACATTACAAAATAAAATCTTACTAGAAATTCATCAAGGCCATTTAGGTGTAAAAAAAATGAAAAATTTATCTCGTAATTATGTTTACTGGCCTAATCTGGATATCGACTTAGAGAATATGTGTCGTTCGTGTGAGCCGTGCCGTGTGGTACGCGATGCGCCGCCGCGAGCTGAAATGCATCCGTGGGAGTTTCCTTTGTTTCCTTGGCAACGCTTGCACGCTGATTTTGCGGAGTATTCAAGTAAAAGATATCTCATAATCGTTGACGCGCATTCCAAGTGGATTGAGGTACTTCCAATGGGTCGCACGGATGCACAGTCGACAATTACAGCTTTAATGTCGGTTTTCAGTAGATTTGGATTACCTTCGCAACTAGTTACGGATAACGGTCCACCATTCCTTTCTTATGAATTTAAGAACTATTGTATTAGCAATTGTATCAAACATGTAACTAGCGCGCCTTATAGGCCGCAAGCGAATGGAGCTGCTGAAAATGCAGTAAAGACTGTTAAAAAGGCAATTAAAAGAGCTGTTCACACTGGCGAAAATGTATTGCAAGCCTTAAATATATTTTTATTCTATTATCGTAATTGTGAACATGCTACGACGGGCGTGCCACCGGCAGTGCTGCTAACTGGGCGTCGGATGCGTACGCGTTTAGATGCATTACGGCCGGATGTCGCGCAAGTGGCGAGAGCGGCGCAGCAACGGCAGGTGGCTAACGCAGGGGGCACGCCCAAACCCTTAATCTGTGTGGGGGAACCAGTACTCGCACGTGATTATTCCTCGCGTTCAGATAAGTGGTCTAAGGGAACAGTATCTAAAAGCACGGGCCCGGTGTCCTACCGCATTGATATGGGAAACGGTGTTGAGTGGCGCAGACATCGAGACCAAATTTTGCCGGTTAGTAACAAGTCGCGGCTTTCTTTATCGCGAGCGAGCATCGGTACTCTTAAGGGGGAAGTAGTTAATAGGGATGATAATAATGTGGATGATGCTTTTGAGGATGCGTGTGATGCATCTACCGAGTTGGAAACGGCTGCGGGCAGCGCGGGGCCAGTGGTGAGTGCGCCCGCGCCGGCAACGCGCTCCCCGACGCCGCCACCAACAGGTGCATCTGCCCGAGCACTGCGTGCGCATGTTCGCGCACAAAATAAAAATAAGTTCTAGCTTAGTTTTTCTGGATTGTGTTTATTATCTCATATAAGTTAACTTTTAATGTTTTAGCATGACTACCTAGTCCTCATTCTAAAGAGGGAAAAAGTGTAAGGTAGATGTCAATTACTTTTATAATATGTTAGTGGGTAAGCGTTATTCAATAAACCAGTCAGCTATCCGTCTCGGTGTTTCATTGACGTTCCAGGCATGAGATGGTTTAACTTTTTTTCACAGTCATAAGGAGAATTATGTGTCCATCTAACAAAGATGTATAAAATAATAGAGCAATTTTATGGTCAGTGTGTCGATTAAAATAATGATTTGTCTATGCAAAATATGTCTACCAGACTAACAAACGAGTACTATTGTTGAATAGTTGTGTAGTTGTTGAATGATGAATCGAGTATTTTAAGTTTAATAAACAGAATTTTTCCGAATTATTTTTATGAATGGAGCTTTTAACTGTGAAAGCTCGTAGACCTAAGACTGTTTTTTTTTTTTTCTATTTGACTGCTGTAGGTCGTCCTAGGGGACGGTTTCTACGTAACCGGGCAGTTATTGGCGTGACCTGAAGGGTCTTCAGCCAATGGGGGGACCTAAGACAGAGTCACGTAATCTTTGTTTGCCTAACAATAGTATATTAGAGGACATCTTTTATAAAGTATTGTCTAAAAATAAAAGAAACTATAGTCAAGGCAAAATATATGAATAATTTAATACATTTCCGCATTCTAATAACAACCGGTTACACGCTTTATGGCGTCTACTTTTGATTTTAACCAACAAAGTCTGACCTCTAGTTCCGCTTTCAAATATGCGTAATGAGCTTTTTATAAAAGAGCATATAGGTCTAATAAAAATGGTAACAAAGCGCGGTGCCTTTCTTGGCCAGTTTTTATTCGCCGCAGGGCACAAGTACATGAATAAATCACGACAAGCCTCGGCATTATGCGAGAGGCGATCGCGTCGGTCATGAACCTACTAAACTGGTTCTCGGTGGTATTGTTCTTAGTACACATCAAGGTAAAGACGTTACAAACCTACATATTTCTCTAAATTTATACGAAATTGGATGATATCGATTAGTTAATCTTAGAATAATCGATTCTAATTAAGTTTTGATTCGTTGCAAAGGAAACCTTTACCGTTTTTCGTATACCGTCTTACAATACGTTATAATGTTACGAAATTAAGAATACATACTATAATTTATATACAAAAAAAAGAATATACCTACGTTTAGAAATTCGTTTCAAACTAAAAAAAATAGAGATAAATAGTCTGTTCCGTGAAGTAGCGCTACTACTGCCACCTTGCGACGAGTAGCAGAACTAATGTTTGGTTACCTGAACGTAGAGGGCGCTACCAGTAGATAGAGGCATTCGCTGTACTTACCTGAAACAAGAAATAAACATTATTATAAGTTTACAAGTGTATAATTAATTAAAATACAGTATGTCGTAATTTGGTCAATTTAAACACAAGATTGTATACGTCACAAAAATGATTTATTACTTTCCCGCTCCGAACTGTAATTACGTAGACGTAGTTAATAGGAAAATTGTTATGTAGATTAAAATGAATGTTGGTACATATCGGTCGGCTGGTATTGCAAAATATGTACTAATTTACATACAAACTATCATTTCCTGCGTACGGCATACTTTTCACATGCGATAACAGTAGACCCATGATTATTTTACTAGCTTATTCCGCACTATATTTTTTTTACAATTCAATCATTATAACAAATGTAAATTACGAACTGAATGTTACACGCTGCGCACAAACAGGTCAATTATGATCATGATTACATAGCTTAATTATCCTTGAAACTATAGGTTTTTACAACAGGCATAATATGAACTTGAAAATTATGTACAAGGAAATCATGTTTTTAGGTCAGTTACATTTTTTCTTTAAACATCATTGCTAGTCAATTGTGCAAAAAGTTCCTAAATATTACGGAAAGCCTATTTTGTCCATCTCTACTTATTTTTAACTTGGATAAGAGTAAGACCGAAGTCTGATGACGTCGTTATCTAAAGAACAATCGTTTTATATGAGGTTTCTTTAGTGACAAAGTGAAATAAAACCGGGAAATAATAGAAAAAAAAACTCAGGCTCAAACCAGGCGCGTTATAAATGAATGAAATACGCTTATTTCCATGTGTTTTTCTTTTGTTAAAGTATACCTAAAATGCTCTTTGTACTCTTGTATATTTCTGTTATGTTTTTTTAAGTATTTTTACGTGTACAAAATGAATAAATAAATATAACATAATCAGCCTATTCCTGTCTCACATCTGGGCAAAGGTCTCTTCTCTGAAGGAACGCTGAAAAAATATATTTAAAACAAACTCCACGAGAAAAACATACGTAACGTTACGCACAATGACATATTTTTTCTCACTTTCAATGAATGACGATATTATGACTGACGTTTGACAAACGCTGTTCATATCAAAAACTAGCGGGTTGCCAAGAAAGCGATATAAATAGAAGACTAGAGTGCAATGCACGGGACAAATCAAAACATTCTGACCAACGGCGAACTTGTACGTATTATTAACACAAAGAATTAGGTACCGGTAAAATAAGGCTATTTGGAAACCATGAGCTATTTGGAATTTAGTTCAGGAACGTGCTTCTTTAAATATTAAACCTGCAGTATTTACAATTTCAATGTTATTTCATATTTCAAGATTTGAAATTGTAAATACGTTAAAAAGTAGTCGGTAAATCTCCTATCCATATTCATTCCAATAAGGCCCGCAGTTCCCAAATAAGGGTCATTTTACGATATGTAATTCCTCCTCATTTTTTGCGATAGTCTATTATTTAGCAATCAACACTAACATTATAAATGCAAAAGTGAGTATGTCTGCATTTATGCTCTGTTTTCACAGTAATACAAAACGATTTTAATGATCATCCCAAAAAATATAAAAGTTTACGCGTAGGCGGAGCTGGGCACTCCTAGTTTCAGAGAGTGTGCTAGTTATTTTCAGTTATGTGACAGATTAACTTCTATCTACTGAGGGAAGCAGGTTGCTATAGTACCTGTGAACAATGGCATAGCATACTTATACCAATGTGCGTAGATAGGTACTGTTAATTCGCACTATTGAGATGTAAGTCAATAGGTTTATTGCTTTGTCAAGCACCAGCGCATTTCTTATTTATATTCATCTGAATTCATACATGTGTACACATAGCTTAAAATTGTTTAGTAGCAAAAAACTACAATGTTATGATAATTATATTGATGGACGACGATAAGTCTGATAATTGTGATATTTTGATGAGCTCACGAGTGATCTCATGCGCATCTGAACTGAACGAACGCGGTTGAGCGAAACGAACGTTTTAATTGTCACAATTTACTTTATAATTGAACATGGCACGCCGAGGCGAGACGAGACAACGCCGAACCTTATCGTGACGTGCTATACTAAGATACGGAATGTTTGGAACACACTGAGAAAGTAAACTTTCGGTATTCGTGCTACATCTGTTTGGTGAACAATTAGCACGTGCACCTATTTCCTGGCTTCTAAATCTCATTTGGAACGCGTATGTACTCGTACACAACGAAGGGACAGTGGTATGTTGGCTTACAAGCCACTCGGCTTCCGTCAGTAATGGACGTGGCTCACAAAAACCAGCCCCCGCGACGAGATGCCGGAGATAATACAGGATTGACAATATCGATGTCGACGCACTCGGCGGATGCTAATAATTAACGAAATATCTTGATTCTACGTGACTTCGTTCCAACAAGTAGTAGCGCCACTTTTTGTGTGTTGAAATATTACTCGGTGGGAATTGAACACGATTTTCCTACGATACAAAGGTATGCCACTGTTGTGTAAATGCAGTGCGATGTAGATTATCTTCTTTTATTGCGAAGCCAACAATAACGGCCTTGTTTAGGTATACATGTATAAAGAATAAGTTTCAATAAGCTTTGTTGTGTGAATTTTCAGGCTTCTTAGGGGATGTTTCACCAACACATACATAAGTAGTCCGTAACTATTGTGGTCAATAAGATAAATGTGACCTACAAATAAGACATTTATGTGTTCAATAATCTTGTCATTATCACTATTGATATGTTGGTGAAATGCAAGTGTATGGCATCATCCATAATTTAAAATAATACATTAGTTAACTGTGAAACCCCTCAAACTCATCTCTTTGATAGAACACATTGTTTATTTAACCTTGATATTATTATAATTCGGGGCGGAAGTCGTGCCTGGCACCGAGAAGGGTTGTAAAGGCAGGAACACGGGAAGCGGATGTGCGGCGTTTGCGCGCGCGCATACCTAGGACAAGCACAGGTGCGGCGCCCGCGCACACCATGATTCAAACTTTTAACGTGATCTAAACGTAAACACGTGACTTTTTGTTTAAATACAACGTGGTTAGAATACATTGAAATTTTAGATGTCTGCTACTATAAAAGCTCTGGAAATATACCGAATTTCGTGGAGATCCGGTTACAATCACGTGTAGACTACTGTTATGCATTCAGGAGCAGATGCCGTTCATACGTATTAGTCTGTAATTGCCATTTAAATCGATGATTTCAACCACAATGTTAAGTAGCTACCTTTATAATGAGTTCAGAGCTTCTACATAACAAAAGTCTTGGTTGTTTGACTGAAGAGATAAAAAATAGACTACGAGATACACCTTCTTTAAATACAACGAGAAAAACTGTATGTAATAAGATAAGATAACATAAGGAAAATAGCGACCACATGGACGTATCAACACTTCCTGCAAAACAAATGATATCAACGTATCTCGTAAGAGTACACGGGATTTTGACCCTTATAGTCAAGGTTTTCTATTGAAAATCTTGTCAGATCCTATCAAATGGTACCTATAATATAAGTACATAGTACGTCATCCAACCCACGATCATGATCATGTAAGAAGCGGAGGCAGTCGTAATATACCTATCCGGTGTAACATTAATGAGTCATACTTAGTTTGCGAACACACGCGAATACCGTATAGAATCAATGTCAAGATCGTATTGATCAATGATAAATTATCACCTTGAAATTTTTAGCGAATACGTTTGTAATAATCTTTACTATGATTGTTATGTTAGCACTTTCGAATGACGTCATTCTTTATTAGAGTCTGTACAAGAAGATTATATTTTTATGGTATTTTAAACTCTGTTATGTCACCGTCTAATAGTCATTAGAATGGATAATATACGTGCCTTAATATTTGTAAATAAGATTGATTTACCATTGATGTTTAAAAATAACTTAAACACGTAACGCCTAAAGGTCCCACCAAATGGAAAAATCCTCGCACAGTTTTTTGATGTTACTGAATAAAGAACTGTATCAGCAGTGTCGTAGCTAGGAATGACCCTAGCTCTCATAAGAGTGCTCAGGACAAGGATATAATTTTGCGCCCTTCAAAAATCACGGTAAATAAAAAAAGGCATTTAATTCAGAATTTTGTAAGAAATTAATGCAGTAACGATTTTATGATATTTCTAGCGCTCAACCTCAGATTTTTTCAGTTATATATGTATTGAGCAGCCTAATTTACGCCCGTGGCAGTCGCCCCTATGACCAGCCTTTAGATACATAAGTATCAGTAAAGTTTAAAATCCGACGCAAATATCAAGCGTTTTCTTGCCCTCATGGGCAAGAGAATGCGTGGGATTTTATACTTAAAGACAATACAGATACAGTTCTGTATTCAGAGACATCAAAAAAGTGCGCGAGGATTTTTCGGTTTGGTGGGAACTGACTCTAAGGACTTTCGAAGTTTAAAGTGAGTTTAGAAGTTTTAGTCTTTTTTCTATATGGGACATGAAAAACATTTAACACCTAATGTTATTTTAAATAACTTCTTGATTCTCTCTATACATCCGAGGTATTTATTGCAACAATTTTAGTCCTCTCAGAGTTAAATTACACACGTATAAACTAGGATATGGTTTAACTTATAGCAATTCACAATTTGCGGTTAGCGGTCAGCCTGACAGTTAGATCACCGACCGAGTGATATGCCGTAAATGTACGTAATACCTTCCTTATACGCCAGGTATATTGCGACATACTTTAATGTACTTTTCGCATATAGTATCATCTGTCACTCTATTCTTGTCAGTCATACATGGTGTTTGGGTCAGACTTATTTGGCTTATGCCTGATTCCTAAGGCCGCAAACGAATAGTTTTGCTTACCAATGGTAACTAATTTAATAATTTTAAATACTATTTTTTTATTGCCACACTCACTATACATTATATACACGTGCCGTGTGGTGCCGGACGTAAAGAATAGTACTACCCCATCTGTTCCCATGGGAGTCGAAGAAGGCGACTAAGGGATTCACTAGAGGATGGACAGCAGCGTTCTCGGAGTACTTTACACCATACTTCACACCCATACTACGATCGCCAACCCGCCTGCAAAGCGTGGCGATTATGGCAAACCCCCTTTTTGGGGGAAGCCTATGTCCAGCAGTGGACGTCTTTCGGCTGAATGATGATGATGATGAAACATATACATAGACTTGTAAACTAATTTTACCAGTGATAGCCACTAACGTGTGGGAGGGTCTTCTATGCAAAGCTATAAGATAAGGTATTTGCTTCATTATTAGTAAATATACAAGAGTCTTAATTTTTACTGATAGCCCTCGGTAAAGTATAGGAAGTGGCTATAAATCTTCCTTCGCTCTTTTCACGATATCACGAAACAGGATTGAGTTCAGAATGTCTGGATTGTAAAACATCTATGTAGGCAAAATGATTGGGTTGAAAAAAGTCTACATAGATAAAACTGTTGCCATATCCCAAGCATTAAGTCCGCTTTGTGTACCGGCCATATAGCATGACTGATTAGTCGGTTTACATCCGAAAACTATGAACTCTGCGACAAACTACTGACGTTTTTGTAATTTGCTAAGTCGTACTAGTGGAACTGCGTAGGCAACATGGGACTACCACTCTCTGGCCCCCGTTAAAGATCCCGACGGAGACCTAAAATCAGGTAGATAGATTTAGTACAGACGCCAGCTACTACAATCTGTCAAATTTCTTTAATAGATTTTCATCTCTATTGCAAATGCGTTAGGTTCAAGGTTGATTGGGAAAATTTGTCAGTTTCGGGTAGATTGATGTGCTGGTGTCTGTACATAGGGATATTTATTTATACTCTTATGTAAGTATACAGCATGACTGGTTAGTCGTTTTACATCAGAAAACTATGAGCTCTGCTCATCATAGTACAACTTTTATTATGGGACAAAAACTGAATTCGTGAAAAAAAAATCTGCTGTTCCATACAGAGTGCAGTTATTTTTTCACAAATTTAAAGTTTGTTCCATAATAAAAGTTGTACAGAATGATTACCAACGTTCGTGATTTTAGGATGTAAAGCGAATAACCAGTCATGCTGTATACTTACATAAGAGTATAAATAAATATCCCTATGTACAGACGCCAGCACATAAAGCTACCCAAAACTGTCGAATTTTCCCAATCAACCTTGAACCTAACGCATTTGCGATAAAGATGAAAATCTATTAAAAAAAATGGTTTTAGGTCTCCATCGGGATCTCTTACCGGGGCCAGAGAGTGGTAATCTGAAGTTGCCTACGCAGTACCCCCTAATACGACTATACAAAATCGGTAGTAGGTTGTCGTAGTGAGGTCGCTAAACTCTATCTCTTTTACACGCCCGCAAGAAAAAGAGACAAATATATTCAGTATCAGTGTAGCGAACTCACAAAAACTATTTCCGTTTTTGTACTTCTAAACTCGTACAGTCAACAGCAAGTCAATGAATTTTTTGATGTGTTGAAATTATATCGTAGACACTTGTTTTTGTTCCAAATTCATAATAAATGCTACAATAAAATAATGATTACTAAGTTTTAATTCATAAAACACTTTTGAACCAGAACAATCATCATTTACTTTTGATGTTGACAGTACTAAGGAGTACAGTTCTCTTAACATGTCCACACCATCTGAGCCTACCAACTTGTCCTTCCTTTTATGCCATGTATATACTGATGTACACTATAGAACCATACACTTATAAAACATTTACCATAAAAAGGACGTATAATTTACATAATAACAGATTATAGTATGCTTATGTAATATTACTCCATCCTATATTAGGACCGGTTAAAATATACCGGTTTTAATGAAGGAGAGCGAGTGAAAAAATTAACTCATTTCATACACTATCTAGTTAGTTCACTGGTTATACAAGATTATTAATTAATTGTGATTGCTGTGTAGTTGCGTTTACTAGACCACCCCATTATTTCCTGAGGATATTCCTAATGCCTGTCCGCTGAGGGATTACGTCAGAAGATGACCGGCGGCATTAAGTACATGTAAATTAGTAACATCATGCTGTGTTTACACGTGTACCTGGCAAATTTTACGGTGCAGGTTTAGGCCAGGACCGTATTTAAGCATATGCCGTCGAGGTACCCGCACAAAAAACAAAAATACTACATGGAAACCCACGGAAACTCACACGCACTGTACCTAGTACTAGAAAATCTTCTACTTCAAATTTCGAGAGCCCTTGTACACAAAACACAAGTTAAATCTTACCTTGGGTACCAGTGCTCAACTAAATTTGCATACCTGTATTAATACATTGTGTTATTGTTTTTACAGTGTATTTTTATGTGAACATTAAATATAATTCTAGAAAGTAAAATTACAATAAGTTATTTTCATAGGTAATTGAAAAAATACAGAGTTTTTCCTATTTCTTTGCGAATTTCTGAGTTGAACCCCCCTCCCCTCGCCAAATCCGCCCACCGGTAAAGCTTGGGTTTCCTAAGAAAGCGGTGCCGTCGCATAATGACGGCCGTCCATTTATAGAGTGTTTTTGACACCGTTATGTTAAAACGCCGGTGAAAATGACGGATATGACGCTTTCTCAAGAAACCAAAGCTTTTAGGGCCAACACCAAAAGTTAGGTCTACAGATCGTAAATACGGCCCTGGCTTAGCCTATGAATATCAATTAAAATTTTAAAATACTCCTTAGTCGATGATACAAGTTCCTTCATGAGCGTTAGAACATTCCGTCTATCCTTAAAATATAGTAAAACTAAAATAACACATCCGGAAAACAGAACGCCTGTGAACATATAACTAAAATAAAAGAAACAAACCAAGATGATTTGTTTATTAAACTAAATAGAACTGGTGAACAGATTCGGGTAACATATCTTCCGAGGAAAGCTAAACATCTCCCCATTTATTACAGTGTCGAGAAACATAAACACCGGTGATTATGAATCTGACGGCAGTTATAAAAATATAGTCGTCACGGAATTAAACATTAATTAAATCCACGGTGAAAAGTTAAGATACAGGTTGGGTCAAAAATCGTGAATCAAACGAAACAGGGCGATAGATGGGGTTACTTGCAGTAAAAAATATCTCTGTGGCAGAGCCCTAACTTAATCTCCTTAAAAGTTATGACAATTTGAGTGTTTTTTTAAGAAAATATCAAAATTTGTAATAAATAGGCAATTAGAGTAAAATGGGTACCTATTTTAAAAGAATCAATGGCGTTTATTTGCTTGAAAGTGCTTTTATGATAGTGGGTACCATGATTTATGAGTATTGGCACTTTTTTCAATATCTTTTAGATCACACGAAAAATAATTTGTTACTTTAGAACCTTACTGTAAAAAAATTTACCTACTACCAAAAAATGCTGCAAATAACCCCAACTATCGCCCTGTTTCGTTTGATCCAGGATTTTATACCCATCCTTTATAGGTATAATATACAAGGTGTCCAAAAAAGTAGTGTCAAGTGGAAGTCTAGAGGTAGAGCACCCTTAGAGGTACCCGAATCACCTCCAGGTATGTATGTTCCGCGATTGTCAGTAGTTTTCGAGTTATTATTTATTTTCATGTTTTAACTAACTCTGACATTAATGACATTTTTGATCGTAGTGACGTGAATAGTAGATAAAGATGCGTACACTTTAATGTCAGGATGTTAACTAGCCAGAAGGGCCGAAAAGATCCTTCCACCAAGCGTGCTGGGTTTAGTTGAATCTTACAACACGCGTCTATTCCCAGCGTACGGTGAAGAAATTTTATTCCAACGTAACACGGTATAAAAAAGATTCAAGGTTCAAAGAATAAACATGTTAATTTATATCTAATTTTAATTCTATGATCTTCACATGTCGAGACCCCTCTGTGGGTCAGTGAGCACATTAGCCATGCCCCAATTGTTATTTATTTTCTCTCATAAAGGTTCCTGAATGCCTGTTGATGACCACAGATACCATTATTTTTATTTCTATGCCAACGGTGGACGATTTCAGCTTGAAAGTTTAGGAAAACTGTAGGATTGTAGGATATCATATCAATGTTTTTAAACTTTCACGATTTGTACACATTATAAAAATATAGACTCGGGTCTACTCGCGTAAAAAACTTTAAGAGGCATAAAATACCTTTTATCTCGAAGTTTCGGCCGAATTGTACCGGCCGTGGTCACGGGTAGACTATCATATCGCCTAGTTATAGTGTTGTGGTGGTCAAATTGCAGTCGCTTCTCGGAACAAGTCTAATTAAAAATAAATTTATAATCGCAATCGAACCGTTGCTGAACCACAGCCGTTTGACTTTTTTTAGAATAATTTAGGCTGATTTATCATCATCATCATCAGCCCATTAACTCTCCAACTGCTGGGCACGGGACTCTTCTCAGAATGAGAAGGATTAGGCATTAGTCCTCCACACTGGCCTGGTGCGGGTTGGCGGACTATACACACCATCGAGAACTGTTTGAAGCCCTCTCTGGTGTGCGGGTAAACCCTCAAGAAGTTTTCCTTCATCGCTAACGCAAGTAATATTCAAATTATGATCCGCACATGAACTCGAACAGTCTGATGATGATTACTTGGTTTCTAATTCTAATCTTACATATATATACCTAATAGACTAAAGTATTTGAACAAGGAATGTAAAATCAATAAAAACAATAAGAAAAAAAAAAAACAATCACGATAGTAACAAGCAGAATACGAACATCGGAATGTTAATATTACATTAACATTTAACATTTTATAACCAGAATAAAATGCATAATAATTACCTGAAAATGTCAAACAAGTACTTAAATGTTATTCGTTTGTGCAATGTTAACATGTTGTCGCCATTCCTAATTAACTGTTACGATCAATGCATAAATTACGTTTCGATAATTGATTAGTAATTAACTAATGAGTCATCAATAATATTCATACGTCTCAATTTAACACTCTCTCTCTCTCTGCATGTACATACACTTATAACGCAACGCACTACAATGAATTGTTAGATTATGTACGAGAGAAACAAACGTTTTTGACATAATTATATCCATAATCTGCCTGCCTAACCCTTAAGATTATTCTACACTAGCAACCCGTCCCGGCTTCGCACGGGTGCAATATATTAGGTATTTACACGTACCTATAAACCTTCCTCTTGATTACTCTTATCTATTAAAAAAAACCGCATCAAAATTCGTTGCGTAGTTTTAAAGATCTAAGCATACATAGGGACTGACAGACAGCGGGAAGCGACTTTGTTTTACTCGTATACTATGTAGTGATAATCTCTATACATAAAAGGAGAAGCTGACTGACTGATCTATCAACGCACAGACTAAACCGCTGGGGTTAGAAACTTGAAAATTTGACAGTAGGTTCCTTTCGTAACGTAGGCATCCACTAAGAAGGGATTTTTCGAAATTCAACCCCTAAGGGGGTGAAATAGGGGATTTAAGTTTGTATGTAAGTTCGTCATTTTTGAAGTAAGACGCATGAAATTAAATATTAAGGTTTCTGGTTAGAAATAAAGCTACACATATTTGAGCGTTTTTGAAAATTCAACCTTTAAGGGGGTGAAATAAGTTCTGAAAGTTTGTATGAGAAATCTGTTACTATTGAAGTAAGAAGCATGGAATTAAAAATGTAGGCTCTTGGTGAGAAATAAATATACACGTGTTTGACAGTTTTTGTAAATTCTACCCGTAAGTGGTTAAATAGGGGATGAAAGATTTTTTAGATTTTTTAACTCCACCTAACAAGGGGCTTAACGAGGGCTCAAAATTTTACGCAAGCGGAGCTGCGGGCAAAAGCTAGTTGGTGTATATGTAGTACATACCATTGTTTTCATCCTGTGTTGTTTCAAAATCTGCTAAGGATACATTGGACAAATCCTCCACATAGACTTGTGGCTGTGTTCTATTTAAAGAATGCCTCCCTCCGAGGGAGTGGTAGCAGTTTTCCTCTTCATCTGCTGCCTCTTCCGTGGAGGAGCCCTTCAAGCACGAGTGAAAACTCCGGGAGAGACGCCGCTCTGTACTCATCGTCACTCATGTCCCAAAATCCTCACTAGATTTTAACCACCACGTATAAAACACGGAACTGCTTGATTTATTTTATTCACTGTATTTTTGCACTTTTCTTAACACATTTAGCCTTCCATGAATTAATTGATTTCGTTAACTATTACGTCACTTTTCAATATCTTCAGGGTTCTTGCAATTGGTTGATGTAGCCGTAGACTGTTCCGTGTAAACTGCACACCTTTTTAGATAACACTGTTTACTTCACAATGTCGTTTTCTTATCATTCGTTATCGCGAAGGACTCTGTAATCGGAAGGATTCAATGATCTACTGCGCGAATGCTCTACATGCAAATAAACAGCATAGTTTAAAATATAAGTTTTGTGTTAATATTCTTAGACTTCTGCATTGCCGATTGAATCTTTGTGACTCTGATATAAAAGTACCGGAGGATCATTATTATTTGTGTCACAAAAAATCTAAAGTCAACTGCGATACCGTTCTTGCAATCGAAACTAAATGAATATTACGAATCATTTCACGTTTATTATCTAAATATTATTTGCCTACATTTTGGGCTCTTTACACCACGGACGGTCACGGTTAGACGAGCTACAATGAAAGTTCACGGCATTACTAAACGATTTGTCATGCGTTATTTATTTCCAGTTATAAATACTACTGAATATTCCGCCATCAGCACTGAGTAATATTATGTATAAAGAACAACGTGTTTAAAACGAAAAGGAATCCTCGCCTTATCGCATCTTGTTGAATCTCAGTGTAGTGAGAGATTACAACATCGAAACGTACCAAAACGCGCGTCAACCCGTAAAACACGTTACATGCAGACACGCAGGAAACATGACAGTTCAACGCACTCCCCAAGAATGGGGACCATGCCACATTCGGCTAATGAATGGCAGACGAACTGACGAACAAAGGAGTACATCTTTGTGGCGCCGTGGACCTATTCACGTACTCCTGTGACTGTCGAGTCGTGTGTGATGTTTCAGTTTTTAGAGTCGTAACTTTTTAGTGTGACTGCCTCAGTCGTTAACTATAAATACAATACCCCCTTTGGGTATAACAAAGCGTCTCCCGCAAAAACAACGCAATCCGATATTTCCTCAATACTCGTAGCCCTGACCATTGCTTGGATAATCACGGAACCAATCGAAGTTACCATTAATTAAACTATTACAAAGATGTCTTGACAAACTTATCCGAATTTTCAGTTGGACAAGTATTATGATTTACGAAATATGTTCTTTAGCTGTTAGTAGTTCAATGTGAACATAACTGATTAAACTTTATACATTACCAGATGTTTCACATAAATTAGATGTTATAGAAATCAAAGATGACCGACTTATCAAATACTTGTAACAGCATTATGAAATGTTACAATCTAAACGAAATAAATAAAGCTATCACAATCAAATAACCCGGAATCATTGGTAACGTAATTAGCATTGAAAATACAATAGCAAAATAGGTATAAGCTCTATCATGCAACTTGCAATAACATAGAAACTGAATATCGAACGATATTCTTTTCACAGCAGAATTATGTTTACGCAAGAATCCGGACATGACTGTGAAAAAGTGAAAAAAATACATGATACAAAGCTTGCATGTACGCATTGCAGTAGGCGTGTGGGAGTTCGAGGTCTTTACATAACAATTAGTGAAACAAAATGTAAAACCTGAATCAAGGAAGAGGCTGTTACGTCTGGTTTTAATTAACACCGGATTGTGCTAAGTTGATGCGTTGACAAAAACAGTGAAATCTTCAACGACCCATTGTCTTGGTGGAAAGTTCTGCGTGGGAGCCGTTGAGGACTTGAATCGTGTTGCCGACGAGAAAATTGCGGAATCAAACAGTGAACTTTCATGAGTATCTCGCAAGCGGCTCCCTAACATAAACAATGCAACCTATTTTCCATTGTTCTGAAGGTCGTCTCAAGGTACCAGACCACCCGGAACGGCTCAATATATTATTTAATACTATTACAGTAACGATTCCATTCAACAAACATTAAACAATGGAAGTTCAAATTCCGTAGCCATGGCGAAGAAGTAATTGGAATCTTAATATAAAGCTGGAAATATTTTAGAAGCCGTTAATGTGGTCTTAGACTAGCTTATTATATACGGGTGTAGTTAACACATAAAATAACGTTCTCAACATAGAAGTCCATTTGGAACAGTGCAGCTAATCAAGCCTAGCGTTGCCGTAGCAGAGTTGGTACAATAATGGAAACGCGTGAGGACGAGGTCTGGCACAACGCCAATATTTTCCGTACGAGACCGAGATTTTCCCAAGATAAAGTACGCCAGGGCTCCGACCAGTGGCCTCAACGTAGCATGTGCCACCTAAATCATTTTCAGATTATCAGCACGAAAACGCTGACCGGGTTTCATAATGCCAACACTGAAATTGTATATAAACGACAACCTTGTCATACTCATAATCCAGATAAAGAAACCTTTGATTTGATAACTCGAGTGTTTTCGACTTTGACCTTTCTCTGAGATTTCCGGCCGAACCATACGCGATAAGAATTGTTGATCTTTTATTTTCAGAAGTTAAAAATAGAAAACTGTATGCCGCGTTGCCTCAATAACACAAATAAGAATAGCCTGAACATTATAATGATTCCTTAAGTGAGACTTGTTAAGCCTTCATTCTTGTGAAACTGTTAATAAATAGGTTGTTGGAGCAAATAAAGTGCATCCGCTAGCGAAGAAGCGACAATCGTTGACATGTTAACTAATGATGGGTCAGGTATAAATCATGTTCATAATAGCGAGTCAACGCGAAGATGGTCGGAGGAAACGGTCGATTTGCGACGGATATGGCGATTGGAGCAAGTAGAGCGGCGTACGCGCGGTGAACCCGTGAACTGAGTTATTAATCTCGCTCATTATGTGGCACACTACAATGCCTTCATTGTCCCACTCACTGTCTGCTAATCATTGCATAGTTCACATTTTTTATGATATTTATTTTGTTTGACGCGAACGTATGCTATTGAGTGAGACATGTGTTGTGGTATTGTATGAAATGACCTTAAACAACGGATCCATACAAAAACATGTCCATGTTGTGTGTTTATTGTCTTTTGTCGCTCGGGTATGGGGAGCAAGTGCAAAAGTTGAAGGTTCATTTTTTCATAAAGCAATAATTGTAGAGTTACTCCTACTAGGTAAAGAATTATGAGAATTTGTTCACACATTTGTTTTGGTTCTACTAGTGATTCATAAAAGAAAAACGTCTCATATTTCAAAACTGAACTACGCACTAAACTCTACTTCTTTACGGCAAAGTCGTGTATAACCTTCAATTTTACTCGTAACACCATATTTTTATCACCTTCACATAGATTAGCTCATATGTAGTTTCTTCAACTTTCTGTGCAACTCTACGTAGTTCGAATACTAATATAAATGCTAATTAAACTGTTGAAGCTATGTAATAAATAACGATGCTGTTTAATCACATGAAGAACATCACCACGAAAATAGAATTTACTCAGAAATAAATGTACACGTCACAAGCGTGTTGAGAAACTGAACACAACACAACACTGGGATCTCACCGCCGATTGGTTAGGTTATGGGCCTAATCCACATACACACGGAATCGCCCGACTTTCGTACTACAACGTAATTATAGAGTAGAACAGAACACCGCGTGACTGTCTCCATTGACAGATAGCAACACACTGAACTAAGCGACGAGGCGCGAAGACAAGCAAGAGCGGCGTGCGCGCACGCTTGTGCCCTCCGCCGGCAACCGTTTATTTACTATTCACAGTTTAAAATTCGAACGAGCTCTAATAATCAACATGGCGCAGATAGATCAGGGATACCTCAAGGTACTCACTTAGGGCCAAGGGTACAAAATATTTTTAGATCCAGAGACTGATTAGGAGATAGATTAGGTCAAGAAAAAGATTATATAATATTACCTTAAAAAGATTGAGGAAGCGCTCTACTGAATGAAAGAGAAATTAATGCAAATTATTCTTAAATAGACAAAGTTTATGGAAACCGGATCAATAATAGTCGATATATGGGTAAATCCGAAAGTGAAAGTCAGCGCGACTCACAAAATCAACTTAAGAAACCTGTTAAAAATTTGGATCACTTTTACTCTTACGAGAAATGTCAGGTAACAAGGTGGAAGGTAGCCGCGGGGGCAAGGAACTCTAAAGGGTGGGTTGCACCAACGCACTTGTGTAATTATTTTAAGCCCGCTAGACGAGGACGGGTAAACAGAAACCGACTGGAATGTCGGCCGCATATTTAAGGAGGGCTCCACACTGTCATAGAACACAGAAGCAAGACAATACATACTGTATACACATTTACATACTCATATCTATACATGTGTAACATGCAAACGTGGTATAACTTATACATGTATCGTTAAAGTGGCTATACTTGAATTAAATGTAACTAGACACGAAGTTTATCAACGCTTTGTAATAAACATAATTACTATTCCACCTACATGTGAACTTACTCAAATATCAGCTACTTCTATAGTAAACATTCTTTGAGTACCTACCTATCTTGTAATGATCCTATGCAATACACTATCAAACACGCACAGATACACAACAAACTACGCAAATAAGATGAGTAACATTGTGGTCTAATAATAAAAGTAAACAACCCCCATTGTAAAAACAACTCCCCCAAAACAAGGTGTCCCCCAAGGCAAACCAGCAACCGAGACGATATAATGCATGACTTATCACGATTTGTCATCGCATTATCACGAGATAATACGACGACAAAACTATGTCGCGCTGCACATGTTGATCCGGCAGAATCAAACGATCACTACTGAAAAGAAACATCAAATAGAATGTATGGAAATTACGTAACCTAAAAAACAACCAAATGATTCAGGGTGTCAAATACATACATTTCATTGACACTTATCTGATTCAGCGATTGTATATTAACTTTGTTTATGCAATACAAATACTTAAGGAGCTATCGTTTCAAGTTCAAGACATTTGGTCGATGCGGCACTTCTGTGCGTACCACTACAGGGATCGTTTTTATTAGAAACAATAACAGTATGTTATGCATCACAAGTAACCCCATTCTTAAAGCAGGTGTTACAACCACCGCTACACACCGGTTGACCTTTACCCTACATTTATTGGAAGAAATATTTACTAGAAACAATAAAAATATTATGAGATATTCTTGGCCAAATGGTAACCCCTCGTAGAAGACGTAAAGCCATCCGAACCGCTGTTGTGCAAATATCTTTAATAGACGTCATAGACCGTCAAGTCTGAAAATATATGTACCTATGTAAATTACATGGTATACCCCAGTGGTTGAGCTGCGAAGGTCAGCTCTTCATGTAAAATATAGATATTCAGCTAAGTAAGACTGAAAACTGACCCCAACGAACTTGGGATAAGGCTAGGTTGACGATGTGCACTTCAATTTTCCTCTAAAGTGCTAAAGGGAAAATCCATTCTGATATTCTTAACAATTACATCTATTTGTCTGATTATCTGACGACTAAAACAATTATAATTCTATTAAAATCTTTATTACCTACTTTTAAAACGAGTTCTGCACTTTTCGTAGTCATTGTCATTTTAAAATGCAATGTTATATGCAGGTATTATTTAATTTTTATTTTCCTCAAATGACTCTCGATTTATACAAAACCAAAACTATAAATATTCAAGCAGGTCTTTCTTTTGTCATAGAAACTGTTATTTCATACTATGATGTAATCGTTTGATGGTCGACCGATTCCGAAGTGGTCGAAGGACTCAAGTCTCAAGTCGTCAACTAAATATCAACACTTCGTCAATGTGTTCCGCTATTTGAACAAGAGATTTAGTTCCACTTTACAAGGCAAGAAACGCTTCAGCGAACACTCCAATATAACTGACAACTTTAGCTATACCACCAGAAATCACGAGCAATTTGGAATTGAAGATCTCAATTTGAAGTCGTGACAGGACGCAAATCCAGTAACTCTTTTCCCAGTCGTTTACAACACGCACAGGATAATAAGTAGCTGTTACACTGCATTTATTTTAATCCCTCGATCAGTATGCGCATAAAAAGTAAAAAGCAAAAATATTTTTCCCATGGCAACACTTGAAACTGAAGGTATGTCAGTGGCTCAAGACGGCGGCCTTGAGTACAGAACAATGTTACGCTTACGATGCTATATATCTTGTATCGTTGGTTCACGGACACGCGATATCTTGTCGTGCGAGATACATGCGAGATGCACTCGATAAAAATAAACGGTAACATTAATCATTGAACGCAGGTGCTGTGGCTTTGAGAATTGTAGGTTGATGTTTTGACAGACTCTTTAGTTTAATAGGGAAAATATTGTAGATAGCAACCTGAGGATGATACCTACAATGTGTACGTGATAGAAGACACATTCGCAGGTAAGATGTTAAAATTGTTTAGGAATCTGAATTTTGGGGTAGCAGATGATTCAACAGCAGATATTCATTATAAGTTTCGTGAGAAACATTCATATTTATGATTAATTACGGTTTACTCACGTGTATTTTTGGGGACTGCCCAACTAGTTTCGGACCCAAACGGAGCCCTTAATCATGAGTTGAACACGCGGCGAGGTCGCAAGTCGAACTGTTGAAACTAGTCGGGCAATCTCGAAAAATGCACGTGAGTAATCCGTAACTAACCATAAATAGTATATATCGCACCTTTAGAACTAAAGAGACCTATTCGAAATTTTAAGATTTCAACTTTTACTCACAGACTGACCCATCTTCATCGACTCTTAATAATTAAGAGGCCTATTGTGACGTAGAAAAGTAATGTAACCGAATAATCTCCCGTTTCTACAAAATTTATAAATATACGAAACTTTATTCAACGTTTTCCAAAACCTTAGTTTTTTAGATAAGTCTCTATAATTCTAAAGGAGCGATATGTATTCCAAAAATACATCTTTTATCCAAAATAGGCTTGTGTTGGTCGACAATAAAGGCGTCTTACCATAAAAATACCGATTCTACTACCTTGATTTTGTTTATTTTACATCACTTTTTACGTACTCAGTGACATTACTTAACGCACTGTATTGATGTTTACCGACCAAAACTTGCTCTTGTATCGATTGTCGGCTCCATATTTAAGATAAGCATACAATTGTCGGACATTAACAGTTATCTGTTGTTGATCGTTACAATCACAAATCCTAATGGATGCTAAGACACAGTTGCCGATGCTGCGTAGGCGCGTGTTTGGGCGGAGGTGGGCGGTTGAACTTGGCACGCCAGCAACTCTTGCGCAACTAATACAAGCCCTTCTATATTCAATGACAACTCAAAAAGGATCACAGTTTGTTCACAAGCACAACAAACGTAAACATCCATTTGTTAAATACAATGCTATTATTGGATGGATGTATACACCTATTAAAGGAGTTGGTACAAAAGGTATTTTGCAATACAATACATGATAAGTCGCGGTAATTATATTGTAAATAACATGTAATAGGAATACAGCTATGAATAAATAGGTATGTCCTCATGACAATAACCTGTGCAATGTAAACAAAAGAAAACGATTCAATTGTGTTTCCATTATTTTAACAATAAAATATAGCGAGCGTTCATTGAATTAGCTCATCGAATTGTTCAATCTTGAAGACTTTAATAAGTGGCTAACATGAAGCAAAATAGCGCGTGGCATCAAATCAATGATTAAATCAAACTGTTTAATAGACCACTGGATGAATGAAGAAGTCAGTGGCAAGGAAAGCGCAAAAAGTGGAATAAATAACAAACTTTCGTTGGAGAGAAGTGTGCCAATAGAATGCGAGGCAGTGTGCGTGTGCGCAGACAAACGGCCGACGCAGCCTCGCAAATGTAGTGAATAACTGCATGCGTAAATACTTCAGCAAACGTAAGTGAAACTGATGCGTTCCAGACACAAATACAGAATAATCTTGTAAACAATTAAACAAGTGTGAAAAATGAACGCGTTGCAGCGGAATCAGAATAAACATTATATAACGGGAACAAGGAAAAAGCAACGAAATATCAGCTCAAACACCATCAATAAAGTATAAACAAAGTTTAAATTATAAACATGCATCCGTTCTAATGAATAACAATTTATATCTACATAACATTGAAATATAACACTGATTCAACGTATACGGTAGAGGAGTCAATCAGGGTAGTAGGGTAGAAAGAATGCAGCCGCCTTACAAATGCTCAATGGAAGAGATTAAGCACGCACGCCGAACGCCGACGACGCATTACCGTTGCATTACATACCTACCTAACTACTGTATATATATGTTTACACTGACACACATATAATAATGAGATCATCCTTATTGCTAAGGGGAAAATTCAACATAAACATTAGACCTTTGATGTTTGAAAACGTTGCACCTATTTCAGTATAAAGACGTACCACGATCGCATGAGCGCGAACTCGAATTTAAAAGTTTCAGGTGATGATATTCTTGCATTGTGTTAGCAAATTTTCATGACAGGGAAGCATTGTTTGCTGAATGCGGGAAAAGTAACATTACATTTTATATTAATATGACAAATAAATTAAAACAACATTCTAAATTACGAACACTCCATGCAGAGGTCCCCGCATTGAATGACAAAGGTGTCAATTATATTCGTAATTCAATAAATGTCACCAACAAACCATACCGATAATATTTATGACTTAAAACAAAAATAAAAATCACGGATGACACATTTAGACGGATGACAATTCTGGTTAGAAATTTATCGCGCACCATTTCTACGCTGATTGCAATGAGCATTTCCGCATCCGGAGCGCGTCGAACAACGCGTTTCGGTTCAGATAAAAGCTTGTAAAGCCGGGAACATATTTAGGTGACGGCTCGGCTCGGTAAACAGTGTCAGCTATAAACTGTTGTTTGGACGAACGCCAGCGTTGATCCCGATCGGCTGCTCCCGGAATCGATGAAACTGTATCTGCCTTTGCAGTGATATTGGAACATTTGTATATATTGCGCGCCTCTTAATTTAGACGGCCTTACGCTGGATAAATAGACCAGTGAGATACACTTGATCCAGTATAAACGAATCCCAAAGAATGTTGAATGGTACAATTCTTACAGTGCTGCCCATATTAACAAGACCATAACAATTAAGAAACTGTGACAAACCAAGCCGGCGGATGTACCAAATCTATCTAATATGAGAACGTAACTGATGCAACAACACGTCATTAAGAAATTAGGAAGTATTTTATTAAAACTCATTAAAGCTGAACGTATTGAAGGAATCATACAAAGTACAAACACGCGTGAAGACAATAAAATGCAGTTACAGACCAGATTTGCAAATGCGCTTATATCACAGTTCAGTCTAATAAACGCGAACACAGTTGAATAAAGTAACAGTCTGGCATCATAAACCAGCATTATTGTCGAATCGCATAATGTTCTATCAGACTGGTTTCGTGGAAATAAACGAAGCTTACTTATAGAACAAGTACGACACAACTAACTAGTCACATCGGCAAACTTCGTCAAACCGATTACTTTCGAACTAAGTGCGACTTCTAGACCACGAATGTTTATTACACCCTTTTCGACGTAAGGTCTGTCCTGGGGTTGTTCTACAAAACGTTACCAAATTAGAATATCAAATATTTTTTTAAAACAAAACTTTCTTAATTTACGTTGTTTATGATGTCGTTTACGCTTTTTCAATAGTACGGCTACAATTTACAAAACGACCACTGTACCACACCACACACTGTACACCAACAGAGTAGTACGGCAGTAAAAAATAATCTTTACGCTGATGCAATAACTGTGAGTGGCGCGAAAATAAGCGACTGCTATTGGCTATTCGATGAGGTACATCGATGTAAGTTTTTAGTTGTGTCGTACTATACTAATGACCGAGGATACGGCCGTGTCCAGAATTTTAAAATAAACAAGCAATTATATTGTACAAAACGTAAAGTACACATTTATCAAGATTTCCTCAGACAGGGCGAGCTCTGCAATTATGTTAGGATTAGTTTAGCCATCAAACAAATCCTGTATTACGTTGGATATAGAATTAGAAGTCTATTTGAAACAACACTTACATCCCTTTTCAGATTTTAGTACAGTTGTTCTGTGTAAATCGTGCTGAATGCTGATCATGCTTTTGCTAAATCATAAACAAACCGTTGATATGAATTCGGAAATCTTTAGACTGAAGAACATTCTTTACGAATGAGTTGAACCTTAGTAGAAAACAAGCCAAAGAAAGAATGTACTTATGCTTAGCCAACAGTTAAATAAAATAAAAAACGCAATCGAGTAGTAGATAGTAATGAGTAACTAGAATGCACTTATTGTATTCCGATAAAATTCATAATATTTTGCATTCTCCTAGTTTATTGTCTTCTATGGGAAAATTATTCGAACGATAATATTCATTGATATTTAATTACATCTTCGGGCTACCGCTACTTCTGAGATCTATTACTGGCATTTCAAATATAATCTACTGCAACTCTAAATGTAAGATTGCGCCAGCGCAGCATATTAGTATTTACGTTCTAAACATAACTCGGATGAAACCATTTTGCTGGCAGCGTGATGATTACACCAGTTCGTATCTTGTATATTACTTTAACGGAATGCCCGCAGGACATCAATAAGATATTATTACCTGTAGCTGCTTTTAGCACTGCGTCAAGAACTCGATTTGCTTTGTTTAGCTTCTCTGTCTCGTCTAATGCTTGTTTTAAAACCTTCTTGTCACATTTTCTAAAGTATAGTAAAGTTGCATGTTGTCAGCGTTTTCACAGATTTCGGTAAGTCAAAGAATTTCACTTAAAGTGGCACACGGTTAAGTAGTCCGACAACTTCCACATGCGGTCATAAAGTGCGAGTCGGGTCCCGTAATTGACACACCATAGTGAGGACAAGGCACGGGCATACAATTCAAGATTTCTCCATATTTACAATTCACTCACTAACTTAATAAGATCAAAGAAAACTTGAAGTACTCGTAAAATGTGCCTACACGTAATAGGCCTTAAGTTAAGTGCATTCGAAATTTTACAAAAAGTGAAAGCTCTTGTATAACGGTTACAAGAACAAAGAATACAGTAAAAACTTTAAAATAATGCGGTGTGTTATAATTTATGTAGATTATTTCCATGTTTCCCACGTAATTACAAGAATTACTCTCATTATAGAGCGTTCCCAAACAAGATTGAATTCGTGACTATCACTAAACGTGTATACGAAATTTCTATAAGACATTACACGTTTTGTGCGGTTTCCTACTTGCACAATCGTTGTAAAATAGGGCCTATGTAGTAAACTACCAAATATCGACTTGTAAAAGGTTAAACGTGCAAGAAGTTAACAATGGTTGGCGGGGAATTGGCAATAAAGAATAATTACATGTCGGCGTGGCAAAGGCCTGTTAGAAAACTTGATTTTAGTATGTACACAGTTGCAGTTCAGTAGCAAATCACTTTGGAAAGCGAATATAAAGTACTCGACGCTTTCCCTCGGCCAAGAGTTGATGTCAATAGACATTAACGTTAAGGGTACTATCAATATTTATCAACGGACTCCAATGTATTCGATATGTTCTCGATTCACATCATTTTATTGATCATAAATCAAACGCTAACGGAAATAAACGTCGACTTTCTAGTTGTAAAATCTAAAGTTGTTTATTGTGAAGTAGGTAATCTTGTTACCTAAGGAAACAACAATAGTGCTCGAAGACAGATTTAGGAAATGTAATTATCTGGAGACTCTAGAAATAGGTCAATAGGTCAATGCAGTAACTACATACAACTGCAGTTCTATTATAAATTGTAGCAGACATTTCCAAAATTCAGGAAAATAAAAATTTTGGTAGATATCAACAACGTTTTTCCTGATTATTCATAGCCAAAAATACGTTCAAACTCAACAACAACAATGCGACGACATTAGTGGATAGTAACATGGCTGACACCATGAGTGTGCGTCAATATCCGGCGAACATCGCAGGTGCCGGAACTTCAGGGGAATGACCGCGATCCTATCTGACAACTGACCACTTAAGTCCACTGCACGCTGCAAAAAATACAACAAGAACCGTTCGCTGCCACACTTTTAAGGTAAAGATTAAATACGATTGTTGTTCTAAATAAACCAGTCGCAGTTGCGTCATATCTTTGATAAAGTTTCGCGTTAGTCTTGTCCTTAACACAGGGGTTCAATCTGCGTAAGTAATCAGTAGGTACTTTTATTGACCATGATTACCCAAGCTCGAGTTACCAGCACAGCTCGTTAGACATTAACGGAGTGCAGTGACTTCCATTTAAGTGCAAAGTCTATCATGGAGAAACCGAATTTCAGACCATGTGGAAATGGTTAAAAATTTCAGTATGCTTACTAGATATCTCTTAGATAGTACGTTTCGTTATCAGCCTATTTAAATAGATATATGATAAGGCAACCAAAATAACGATAAAAAGTTTAGCTTGTAATAAAATCTCATATAACTCGACATTGTAACGCACACCCTTAAATCTAAAGAAACCTTCTATCGTAATCAATTTGAGTTATGTTTATTGAGCTTAAATGTTCCCCAAAAATCCATGATTATCCCCCGAATGCGTGTTCTCACGGCGTGTTATCGGCTTCTCGGGGAATTCGGTTCAGTGACGATAAGCACGCACTTATCTGTCGCCGGAGACCACGACCGCGATTTATAAGGTGATGACGTTACGTTAGGGGACTCTTTAGTTCGAACATTATACTAGATTTTTTAACTACTACATTATTATGTTTAACCTCAAAGACATTAATGTGGACCGTTGCTTTTATCTTCCGTATACAAACATTAGGATGCCGGCAGTTTTTTTTCTATTGTTCTTCACCTGGATGTTCCTTACGGACCGTTCCTACATCAGGACAGTTATTGGCGAGACCTGAAGGGTCTCCAGTCAAAATGATACCGGCAGTGAAATACGGGCAACTTTTATTTGTAAGCAAACTACGTGAAATATTTTTTTTGGCAAACGGCGGTCCTCTATAAATTTATATTATAAAAACAGCGATTAAAATTCCATCGCACATATACAGGCCCGAATCGGATTCTCTTTGCATTCACCGTGGATGCAAGGTATGGGTAAAAGACGTGGTGCGATTGACGAATAACAGAGCCCATTGGACTATTATGAATCGTTTACCTGTATCGCGAAGGCACACAATTTTATATTCTGTCAATGTTTGCAACCTCCTGCAACCGCATGACAACACACGCATTTGATTTGCATTATGTAATTGCGTTGATTACACAAAAGGAGCTGTGCTTTATTAAGCAAGTGAGTGTTAAACTATAAATAGTACAGGGATCGAAGTTGAACTTAACATTCTACTAATCAAGTGCAGCTACGATAGTACTTGAAAACAAAAGAACGTGTTATTGTTGTTCTTAGAACAAAACAGGGTAAGGAGGTCCATTATTACCACGAGTAGGGTGGAGAACAATGCGTTGTGGAGCAGGTAGCGGGATACGGGCCCCAAGACGTTGGTACGCCCAAGACACAACATGTGCTGGCGTGATTTCAAAACACCCGGCTCGACAGATGTTGTCATACTTTTTTTAATCACCGTCTAAATATTCGCCAAGATTAACTCAAATATTTCGAGTATTCGATCAATAGAGAAACCGAAAGTTATTACATTTTTTATCAAATGTCAGTTGTTGTTACGTGAAGATCAAAACACGAATGCTTTTGTTAAAAATATTGGATACCAAATCGTTCGTGTGTATCTAAACTTTTCTTCATTGATAGCAATCAACCGCGAAGTGTCGGCGCTCAGTCACGCTACTAGATCAGGAGATTTAACAAAATATCTTCAATATTTGAAACCCGATTACTTAAAACGTTCCCGAAGACTAGAACTAATTCATTTCTAAACGAAGAGGCAGTTATACATTTTTTACGATCATAACTATCAATCATAGAAAAATAAATGTTATTTAACGATGAGGCGAAAAACTTGAAAACAAACTGTAGTAGAATGATGATACATGGCTCCAAACGAAACCCTCAAGATAAACAAACGAAAGTTAAAGAAGTCTGATAATAAAACACGTCTTATCTTTACAGTGGAACTTGACAAGGATATCAGTATCAAAGCAGGTAAGTTAACGGCATCTTTCTGTTGTTAAATCCGTGACTTTTCAAATGTTTTGCTACAACCTGTATCCATGTAAAACAGATGACAAGATCTGCTAATGAAAGATACAAATGGCACCATTAATTTAAAATGTTGACACGCTAATTAAACGCAGCGTCTATGTATGTAGATGTCACCGCAAAGGGTGACTGTTGTGACCGCCACACTCTGGGGCAGCTATATTTAGGCTCCTCTTACACGGCAGCTACCCAACGACGTGTGATACGTGGGCCACTGGAGGCAATCAATATACTGAGTGATTAATTGATTTATTACAGAACACTGCTCTGCATGGCCACTGTCAACTTATCGACTGACCTTATAATTTATGAAACGCGACATTTGTAATGACTTATTTGCAAGACGATTCGTCAGACGCTTTCGTAAACGTAAGCTGCGTAAAGTTCAGAAACGATTTCGAATAACTCATCGCTGTTATGTAAGTTGTAAAAACTTGTTTACTGGTTAATCTTGAGCATTGCAATGTAGGCATTCGGTGGATCATTGAGGTAAATTGTATAAATCATACAGCAGCTATAAATGACATACAAACTGTTGGAAAATTGTCACTGAACAAAACCACGACGTGTAACACTTGACAAAAGCACGTAATGATTCCACAAAACAAGCACAATGGTACGGTGGTTCATTGGGAGCAAACCGCAGAGTTCCTGCGCATTGTGGTAGCGCGGCTGTGGCACACCGGACACAAGAGTGTGGACGCACCTCACACAATACTCGGAGAAGCGAGGCGCGACGTGCGCGCGACACGGACCGATGCCAACTGTTTACCAACGCGCCAAGCTCGGTGTGCACCCACCACTACCAGGGCTGGCACGTGATGATTCAAATAAGGATATTGTTGTTTGTTTACTTAACCCATACTTTGTAAATCAGCGCTTAAATTATGGTAAATGTAGCGGAAACCAACACGTACAAATTCATGAAATCCTGAATTTTACCATAAAATTAATTATCTGTAGCCAAACCCAACATTTCACAATATTTTAGATTAGCTAATTAAAATTCAAAAACGAAATTTTACTTGATAAAATGCCTCAAAGCTACATTTACTCCTAAGCAGCCTTATCTGAATCATAAAGCTTAGTTTCACAAAAATTTGGTCATACACGATAAGCATTATCATCATACACTATCGCGTAGGAACTTCAAAGTTGGTGGTTATCAGTTCTAGTTGGTCATAGAGAGATATTTTCTCTATTAAATGTTCATATGTCATCATAATGTATAATTTTTATTCACTGCGGTTAGAAGATACGTAACATTAAGCCGTTGTAAGGTCATGTGCATAAGCTAATAAAACTAGTGTCAGCTTACTGACCGCTATTGATAATAACAGCTACATTACATCTGTGACAACGTCATAAGTTCGCATAATAACTGTTCCAATTTTAAATTTTATCTAAGTTTAACTTTTCGAGGATTATAAGAGATGTATGCTTCTACTTAAGCGTTCTACCAGACTTAATGCAAAGTTCCGCAGTATACAATGAAGTGGCTGTGTGCTGGATTATAGTTACAGAATATGGGTCGACACATTTTCGTATTAAATTAAAGCACTTTTATTTATTACTTTTTGAATTAACGTTTCAGTGGAAGTGTAAGTACTATGAAGTTTTAATCAACATACAGAAATGCTAAACATGGTTCGAAGTAATAATACACGTGTCTAAAGGGAACCATACAGTGCAGGCAAACACGAACTGTGTGAATGCTGGACGTGTCGTTTGCTTATACATAATTGAAACTTCACTTACACAAATTGACACTGATAGAACCGTATCGGGGTCGCACGTAACAACGATAATTTTACAGCAGTTTTCTTTTTAGTCGCGTTTGTACAGCGATACGACAGAACGTTTGGAGCCGGTCGTATGTAAATATCGATACTACATGCGTTCAGTACAGTAGCCCCTTATCTACATGCAATAATAATTGAGCAATACATTGCAGATAACACTAAAGGGGGCCATTTCAAAATCGTTAAATTACATTTTCATAACATGTTTACACATTAAATAACTATCTTAATCAACGAAGGAATTTAAATTATAATGCATTTTCAAAGGGTTATTTATGTAGATGTTTAAACTACGAATATTTACAGCTATCGCCGGAAGAAATAAGTAAACATAAATCTTGGAGGGCTAAAATTAGCATCCAAACAGCGTGAAAGACGTTCGTACCGTATACACAAAAAAGGAAAATTATTATATAGACAGGACAGTACTATGGCAGTCGGTACTTCGGTTAGGGCCGAGCCCATTGAGTCACGTTTTCAAAGAGTCTTACAAGTTTCCACGCACGTGGTTAAGCACGTCTTCAGATAAGAACTAATAAATATATCGCGATATGATACAACACGCTATTTAAAATATGCCTGAATCAGCTGAAACACTCCTTTTCCTAAAATCAGTTCAACAGTCTTATTAGATTAAAGGAAGATTGATATTACCCGACGTTGACACGCCATTCACTTTTTAAGCCGATGCATTTTTACTTAATTGTTTAACATGCATGATTACCCCTATAATTACAGTTACACATATTTACGTAGAAAAAGAATCAACATAAGTGCTACTGCAGTCAACCACAAAAGAGAATACAGTACGTGAAAGTTTAAAGTTCCAAAATATTCGGCATACGAAACTCTGCACACGCGGTGCGGTGGCCCAATTTGTATGCGTAAAATGGCACATCTGCATTGCCGTTGAATGTGGAAATAATATTTTTGGCACGGAAGTTTTAAAATCGGGCCAAATTGCCTCGGCACGGAACTATTGGTTTTGACAGGAAGGAAAAAGGTGTGACTTAAATTTTCTTGTAGAAATAATTTAAAGAAAATGAAATGTATCATCATCATCAGCCCATTACTGCTTCAATGCTGGACACGGGTTTTAGACTAAGGATTTAGGACTTAGTCCTCCGTGATTGCCAGGTGTGGTTTGGCGGGCTATACACGGGAACTGTAACCCCAAGTGTGAGTTTTTTTACGTTACTACTGTAGTTGCGTCACGCCAAAAATGTATGAAAATGTTGGCAGAGCCTCTAGCGGCGAATAGCGTGACTAAAAATTTGTTTGACATTTTTGGCGTGACGTAACTAAAGTAGTAACGTAAAAAACTCACACTTGCCCCACTGCTTACAGCCCTCTCAGGTGTGCAAGATTCCTCATAACGTTACAAATTAACTGATCTTGATCTGTCACTTGATTAACTTAATACATTATTCTTAATGTATGAAGAATACACGGTATAAAATATTAATGAATATTTAATAACTGCCAATTAAGGTAACCGAGCTGTCGTTAACATCAATTCACTGTTTTTCGAAAAGCACGGTTATGGAAATGTACTTGTTTTACTGAGAACCATTTTACGGTCCGTTGAAAATGCCTATTTGTATCTAAATTCTCCATATAAATGTGTTTTAGTACAAACTGTTCCAAGACTCCCACACTCCTTATGCGTACAGAATCGTTAATGTGCGTGCACTATGGGTTATAGTGAAAATTTTAAATATCGACTGTATAACGATTCTAGGAAAAAATGTACGGAGCCGTCCACGAGAGCTTTACATTCAGTTGTGTGCGTTGCATAATTAATAAACGTTGTATAATTTAAAAGAAATTCTGCGTTTAATGACGGTGAAGGTGAAGACTCTAACATTGAATAACTTAGAAATCACGCATGAAACAGGTTCCTTTACCACTTTAAATTATGATTAAATCGAAATGAAAATGCCATCTTTTCTAAGCTACATTGTAAGCCAGTCAAGTTTCTAACTATGCAGATCATTTATAAGATAGAACATAATACCGTACACAACGGTGCCAACAAATTGACATTGGCAGGCCATCATGACATAATAACAACAGGTTTATAAATCAATACAAACTAACAGTGGCTGTTGATGAGCAGCGCTGATTCAATAACGGTCAGGTGACGCGACTGGCACAACACGCTCCCGAGCTATCAACACGTGAATTAAAAATAACTTTGTAAACATCCACCTTAGGATCTGGAGTGAGCGGACGCAAAGGTGTAAGGGCAATAGGGTTGATTGAAATAATTTCAGGAGAGAATGATTTTGGACCTGGTCAGGAGAGAGAACGACTCGCGACCTCGCCGCGTGATCAGCTCATGATTAAGGGCTCCGTTTGGGTCCAAAACTAGTCGGGCAATCCCGAAAAATGAACGTGAGTAAACCGTAACTAATCATAAATATGAACTTCACTGTGTTTTTTGTTTTATTATAAATGAAGCGTTACCTACTAAATCGTATAATTAATATTTGAACATGAATTCTCGAAAGGTGTCAAATGCGAATTACGAGGTTCTCTTGGATAAACATGGAATTTTCGTCGTTAAGTACAGTCGATATCAGCAGATAAACATGTGCATTATTCATAATCATCTTCTTTATTTGCATTCAAATTGAACTCAGGCCAGACTAAAATATGGTTTGCAAGGTTTTCTTGCTAAATATGACATAAAACGTGTTTGACCAAAATTACTATTTACGAGGTTTTTCGACGACTTTATGAACATGGTGGTCTCAAATCTGTGTAATAGAGCGATTAAGTTTAATCTGTGAGCAAACAACATTTTTACCGACCCAATTACGAAATTCTTGTTTGCGGTCAAAACATGGGACGTCAGCTTGAAAGCTTGGACAATCTGACCGCGTAACCCTAAGCTGCTCTTGTTTTCTCAGCCCAACGGCATCCGGCGACCGACGCCCGGTGGGCCGGAGGAACCGGACCAGCGCGACACATGATACAAAAGAGCTTTAATTACAACACTAAATTACTGCACTTTATAGCATCCGTTATACAATAAATTATCATAAACTGATCATTTTAAAAATGGAATTGCATAAGTTTCATAATCGAAATGCACTAAATTCGATTTTAAAGAACGTGCACTTATATGAACTGCATTGGATCGACCAAAATTTAAGATGCCATAAACAAATCCAGATGAGCGTAAATAATTTGTTAACGATATACGTATTCAATTCATATAAAATAGTTGTAACAAGTATCAGAGCAAAACAGCGTGAAACAGTTAAGTTAAATAAGACATCTTGATGAAAGCAGAGAGTAATTAGTGTGTGGTCACTGAATTAAAATATAACTGAATTCGCACCAGATTAGATCGTTGAGACCTTTGTTTAGAGAGCGTGAATGCAAGTTAATTTAAGGTAGCTTGTACTTACCGTATAATTTCCAACAATTATTTCGTAAAGCAATCGACACTTACCTGTAACAAAATGATTACATAATTAGCGAAAGCAGGTACTACTTAAAATTTTTAAGAAAGTGTTTGAATATATAAAACAGCTTATTACAATATTTCAACGATATAATTGTTCGTAAACAAACTGTTAGCATTTAGCAATGCGCCTAATTAAAAGTTTATAGTCTGCATGGAGTCACTAGACAGGCTAGAGTATGTCAATTAAAGTCGGCTCTCTCCCGCATCAACAATTAGATGCTTACATGCAAACACTGCAAATGTACCGGTACTTAAGGGTTAAAACAGAGACAGAATACGAGATTATCTTTGCTAAGAAAAAAAGGCAAGGATAAGTGCGATACGGCCTCCACAATGAGGTGGGGAGGTGACTCACTAACGAGCACTCCAATGATTCATTGTTTTCATCGCTATAATGAAAAGTTATATAATTTACTTCGAGACCCCACTCGCCATAGTGCGAGGATACAATACGTGTCTGCCTACTTAAATATCCACCTACATCCTCAATTTATCGAATACGGACTACCAGGAGCTGTTGTCTTGATTTTAGTCTTTTTTTTTTTGTTTTTTAATCATACGACAGATGCGAGCAAAATAAAAAACAAATTATGTAACCTCAAATAAAACCTCACTAACAGCCGGAAGACGTGTTCTTTAAACGGTACGGTACTAAAGTAATTTATAATGCAAGAGAAGAAGATGGCTAATCGTATTTTCGCATCCTGTTACCCCCAGCTGAGGCGGAGTAACAAGCCGTCTCCCATATGTCGCGGTACGAACAATACATAAATAAAACAAAACACTGGTCCTGATTCTGTTGTGGATGAACTTAATTTAGGCTATGTATTTATTTATATATTTGCTTTCTATTTCTGACATGTAAGATATATAAATATTGATAAAATAAGAAAGAGATGGACGTAAATAAGAGCTGTCAAATTTAATTGAACTATAATTTTCATAAGACACGTCACAACGTGTCGACTAAAAAGACGATGAAGTTCAAGGCGTAAACTAGTTTGACATCTTAAACTTAGTTCTTATCTATCTGCGTCCTTTTCTCGCGCTGTCTGTAAGTAAAAGATAGCAATACTCTAGTTTTGGTTTAATTGGTAAACAAGAGAATCGGCACTACTGTCTACTATGATAATCTTGTTGATCTGAGTTTTGAACAACAATAGTTTGATGAGAAAACTAAGACGTTATTTAGGTAACATTTCTGAGAATTCTCGATGGTTTTCTGAAACAACGGTCGAGAAATACAAACAATGACTCAGGTAATTGCCGATATTGACGTCTAAACACATTTTAAGCGTAAACCACTTGCTTTACCAAACAAATTGAAACAATATAGGTACATCTTTTCAATTAAGGTTTGATCTCAGTCTACCTGTCAATCATTAAGTTTTTGATTGCTTTACCGATCGTCGTACCTTTAATGGCAAACATAAAATCAAACTCCATGTTAACATTATGTACCTTTAAAATGTCGAACAACGCCATATAAAGAATGGAAATAAAATGGAACATGAGCACGAATGGGCACGTAATGCTCTTAACTCTTTCCTCCAGTACGGGCACCAGTAGAGATCGGTTTTCCGTATTCATCGAAAGAACGCGATTGGAATTACTTCTAAGAGCTTAGTCGAATGAAAACTATGGAGAATTTAGTAATGACGGCCTTCAGAGCGTAACTAGTTTTTTTGTAAAAGCAGCTCTCGCTTCCACATCCACAGTAGGAGGTAGTTTCTTAAGCAAGCTTGACATATATGGAGAATTAACTTGATCTTGGAAAATGGATATCGGAAGATCAAGAGCATTTTAGAAAAGTGTTTTTTACGTTTGTAAATTGTCGTAGTTACTAAGCATGCTAAGTAGTCCAATAAATTGGCATTACAGTCAGCAAAAAAGGCCTTTCGGTATGTTCCTTTTTACCTTTAAATGGAACGTGATAATAAAGAATGTGTAATAGAAAAAGGACCGATTCAAAGAAAGCTTCTTTGTTCAACTAGTAAGTTTACCGCAAAAAGATAAAACATTGGGTTCGTAGCACTAAAAGTTTATTCGTCATGAGCCAGTTCTTAGAAAACGGATGCGTTAATTTGACACAATTTGAACACAATGGCAGGAGTTGCTCATTTTCCGTGACGTTCGTCGGGGACATGGTCATTGAATTTTTGCGAATCTCGCATTGAATCGAGATGGAAACTAGAGAGTTATTCACCCGTGAATTAAGGTTAACAGCGAGATTGTTACGAGTAAATTGTCGATTATATTGACAGAGCTTTGATTAGCAGTAGTATAATGGAGAAACCAATGCAATATTTAATTTCTGACCCTATAATTTCACTTAGGGCTGATTTTTCAATCGCGAGATAACTTTTATCAGAGCAATAAATATAGCAGTTTGATATATTTTTTAAACAGAAGCCGTCAAAACACCATATTTATTCCTCATATAAAAGTTAAAGAACTACTAACGTTCAAAGTTTTGACAGCTGGCGTTTAGAAAATCCGTCAAAATAAATATATGCTTCAAATTAAAATTGTGACTTTGGAAAAGTTTAACCTCAAACATAGAGTTAGAAAACGCAAATCATTCGCTAATTACGAGTTTCTACGATTTCTGAATGTCCCAAAATTATAATCATTAAATACACCAAGCATCAATGTGTCTAATAAGACCGGATGCACTAGAAACTGTTGGCCTCATAAACTAATATATGCAAACCATTGAAGGGACCATTATACTGGTTATTGTTGATTCAGATATGCATAAATACATTCGAGAATATGTATGTAGTTGTGTTTGATGTCCCGAAGGAGGCGGTCGTGCCACAGACGATGCCCTGGCTAAGTATGTGGGTCAAACTTGCACACTGACACCGACCATTGAGGCTTGCGTGAACGACATTCAGTTACACATGTGAACAAACAAATGCTGCACGAACATATGTACTTCTGGCGGAATTTAATACTGTGAACGTCTAACAGACGACACGAAATGTTTTGACAAGGAATTAGAGTAATAAACTTAAGTAGATAGTAACTTAAGTAGTCAAACTTCAAAATACAACACAAGAAAATCGAACGTGAAAATTCTACAGCAGACTAAAAAGAAAGAAGAAAGAAAATATATTTTATTCAGCCAAGGACACAGTGACAGCACAAACAACAAAAAAATATAAAAATGATTAAACATACATATTTTATGCTGTCGAGCATGTCCATGCCAAAAGGGTCACCAACTCAACATATACTGGGCGTCAAACACTAGACGACTCTTTGAAAGACATACAAAATATATGCAATTAAAGCAAAATATTGTAATTGAATATTTGTATGTCATGGTTATCCGCAAAGTAACGCTTGATTCCATTATTTATCCTTGAAAGACCTTTGATTTTGATGTTTGTAAATTTTACTAACGACTGATGTTTCCTTTGTTTTTATTTACATGCTATTTATATATTTCCATCACTTTAATTACATAGATAGTTAGGCATATACGTCCATCACCATGATAAGTACATTATTCTATCCTTTCAAACGGATATTATAATAATGTTTTCCATTATGGACAATTTATGTATCAAAGTGAGGAAACATATCATTGTTATGTCTAAATGCGCAGTAATTAGCAGATTTACGTAAAGTCATGGAAACCATGTCGTGGGAGTCATATTGTCTACATCGCCATCGTTCTGAGCTATGAGTGTCAGTTTCTTTATAGTCAGCGCATTGTTCAGTTGTACCTAAAGATTACCTCTTTGCATTGCCAACTGATGTCCTTTCGTGATTTTTACTTAACAATGACAATTGTTGCCGAATAAGGATTGGGAATGAAGCGAATAAACTCAGGGGTATTATTGCGGATGTTGGCTTGAGTACAGCTGGCTTGTAAATTAAGATTTTGAATATAAAACGAAGTTGAAAAAAAAAATGCAAGCTTTCAAAGTTTATTAATAAGGTACCTAATACAGAAGCGAACGTGGCGTCATTAAAATAAAAACAATATTAATGTTAACACAACATATTGAAATTTCGTATTTACAACATTTTAGTCAAATGTTGTATAGATTTTAGAACACCAAAAACATCACTTGACCTCCTAGGTTAGAAGTTACAGTAATGAATGCTAAAAACAGTAATTTTTGGTACTAATTGCTAAAACTTTGAATCCAAAAGCTTTAGTTGATATTTGGTGTTCTAAAATTTCTACAACACTTGACTAAAATGTGGGACATACGAAATTTCAATATGTTATATGTAAACAGAAATAATGTTTTTTTTTTTTCTAAAGTGTCTCCACTTGCGCTGCCGTAAGCGCTTTAAATTATGAAATCAACAAAAACGGTTTTCTAAGATCTAATAACAATAATGTTTGGAGTGGTTTAAGCGTTGTCGTAAGGGCTCCGTTTGATGTAAAACCGTGGGTCACGAGCGTAGAGTCGCCAGAATTGTAACAAAGATTGACCTCATTCAGAGAGCGGCAACGTTTGACGCGGTCGGTATAGTAAACACAATGGCATGAATCATATTTTCCCACAGCTGAAGTCCGAGAGGAGGCATTGACCATGCTATTACGCGTCCTACAAAAATTGTACACAATGTCATCGCGTCAATTTTTAAGTATTGTTCACTATATTTTAATTTTTTTTTTTACTTTTCATGGTCTGTGAGTTATTTTTATAACCACAAATTTATGCTCGAATATGAATAACCAATTCAGTAGGAACTATTTTGTGTGATATACTTTAGGTATAGGCACAGAATAAATAGTACCTACAAGTAGTATAGGTACCTTCTACAAAAAGGGAAAAAACAAACAAAAAACTGAAATTATGATGAAATTAGTGAATAAGAAAAATAAATATAATCTCGCAACTAATTATTAATCATCATGTAAAGAAAATCTACTGTTGTTGGTCTCGTTTATTAAAAAAACATGTGTCTGAAACAAACAGTGCCGCCATCTGGCGTCGAGTAGCGAACATACTTACATGCTCTCAAAGCGTCCAGAGATGGCGGTAGCGTCGCTGAACCACCTCCCTGCATTGCCGCTAGAGCGGAGTACGACTCTCGATCACATGGTAAAACTTCGCTGTATTTCCTCTTCCTGTGTATAATCGCCTTCCACATATTAAATTTTGAACGTTTTTCCCTTTGTAAGCTCATTTATATAACTTATAAGTCACTTTTTATAACTAAACATCGCTCACAAAACTTTTAAGTACTTTAAGCTTTGTTTAATCGATTGTTTATTGCTGTTTTCAAGATAAAAACATATTTTTATTGTGAAGCAGTCATAAAGTTTCTGTTGTGAATTGCAAGTGAGTTCAAGGGTCGAGTGAATAGATGCCGACAATTGGCGTGTAAATCACTAGCATTGCGACACGACGATGTAACAAGATAACGATAGTGAATGAAGATAGGGGCGCTGCCCTCAAGTGTCCCTCCTCGCATCATTGTGTATGTGGTACCTAATTTAACTTTAAAAGACGATTTGTCTACATCACATCTGACGGATGGCAAATTCTGTGCTTAGTACCTATTTATAGTTAATAATATTTTGATTTAAATTAAGTACTTTGTCAACATTCATTTTATAACCTATCCTATGATTGCCTGAAGTGTAGCATTGTCCAAAATAACTGTTTATTAATCTAATGATAATTAAATAATAAATGTTATACCAATTAATTAATATTACATTTTAAATACATATTGTATTGTATCAATACACACAGATATTTTAAGAGACAATTTATCGACTGCCCGAAACTGTGGCTGATTGCTCAATTGGTGAATCGAGTCGTGTCTAACAAGTAATTAGTCGACTTATTATTTAATTACAGTTCCGTAATTACGTAATGACACGTCTATTTGCGGACTTCTTCATTAATCTTAGCGTGTAACGTTTGATCACACTTTTATAATCAAACTTTTTTTTTCTCCTTCATGTGAACAGTAACACTTAAAAGTCAAAGAATGTAGTATTAAAATGAATCAACACAGGGTTTTCAAATGACGTCACACCCTAAATTCCCTACTTGAAGTACTTATGACTAAGTTATCAGGACGAATAACGGGCTCCTGGCATTCCTTAAACACCGCCGACATCGGTAAGGTCTCCTGGGGCTTAGCACGCTTTGAGGCATATGAGAAATGAATGTTAAAACAACGCATTTAAAATATTTCTTAATTTACAATTTGCTAAATATACCTACCTTCTGTTTTGTCTCAGTGGTCATAACAATTTGAATTAAAAACCTAGTAAGGTAACCTAAACCTAAACCTAGTAAGGGAACCCAAAAAATCCCACTATAGGTACAAAAGGTGTTGTTCTGTACCTATTAGCCGTGCCATATTTCTAGAACAACTACTAAAAAATGTGTTTGGTCATCCAAAAATACATACAATTCTACGGTTATTTTAATAACCTTCACTTAGAAACATTAGCGAAGGCTTGCGAATAAATCCCGAAGTGCCCCGAAGGACTTCGAGAATATGTCACCAGCAACACGTTCGCTGCGCCGAATTCTGCTTATTTTTTTATTGGTTTCATTGCGCATGTCGTTTTTGTATCACGCACGATACTCGGGGGGAATTGATTGTTTACAAATACACTTCTCATCAAAAAAATCGAAACACTTCCGAAATTATCTTTGTGGCGACAATTAAACAAAAAGCAAGCATTAATTCATTATAGAAAAAACATAATTTAGTAGCTGGAAGTTTGACCTTTACAATGGTGTACGAAACTTCCAAAAACTTGTTTTTTTTTTCAATTTTTATCCTTTAAATGAATGGAACATTGTTTTGAGATAAACGTGTGTTTAGAGTTGGAGTACATTTGTCGTGCAAAAAACGAAAAATAACGCATTACTTTAAAATTTTCTTTTTGTAATTTGTTGATTAGGCTCTGTGACGTCTGATAAAAAGTTTTTTTTCTAACACACATGCATACTTCACCCGCAGCAGCCGCCCAAGTAGTGGCATTGCTGGATTCTGGGACTAGTCAGCGTGTTGTGGCTGCAATCTTGCATCTAAGCCACTTGTCTGTTCAAAGAGTGTACCAACGCTATCGGGAGACTGGTTTATTTACGCGCCATCCAGGATCTGATAGGAATCGGGTCACTTTTGAGTGAGACGGCCGATTTATTGCAACCGTTTGTTTGCAAAATCGACGCCTTCGCGCTTTTCAACTGCAGCAGCAGCTCCTTGTTGTTCGAAGGGTGACTGTAAGTGACTCTACGATTTGAAGAAGATTGAAGGAACGTAGACTGGTACCACATAAGCCAGCTAATGGGTCAAAATTAACAACAGACCATCGAACAGCTCACCAAAAAAAATCGAAACACCTTGCAAGTTTTTGTTTTGAATGGATTATTAGAAAAACATGTTTTTTTTTTTAAATAAATAAGTACTAAATGCCATTTAATAGTAGGTAGCATAAGGTTTAGAATTCCTTATGTTGATGTTCCATAATTTTACTCTCGTCAGAAAAGAGAACCTTGCTCATTTGTAGGTTTGAACAATTTAAGTGCACAAGTGCAAAGTTAAGGCGCGCTCTTCGATGGTCTGTTGTTAATTTCGGCCCATTGGCTGGCTTTTGTGGTACCAGTCTACGTTCGTTCAATCTTCTTCAAATCGTAGAGCCACTTGCAGTCACCCTTCGAACAACAAGGAGCTGCTGCTGCAGTTGAAAAGCGCGAAGGCGTCGATTTTGCAAATAAACGGTTGCAATAAATCGGCCGTTTCACTCAAAAGTGACCCGATTCCTACCAGATCCTGGATGGCGCGTAAATAAACCAGTCTCCTGATAGCGTTGGTACACTCTTTGAACAGACAAGTGGCTTAGATGCAAGATTGCAGCCACAACACGCTGACTAGTCCCAGAATCCAGCAATGCCACTACTTGGGCGGCTGCTGCGGGTGAAGTATGCATGTGTGTTAGAAAAAAAACTTTTTATCAGACGTCAAAGAGCCTAATCAACAAATTACAAACAGAAAATTTTAAAGTAATGCGTTATTTTTCGTTTTTTGCACGACAAATGTACTCCAACTCTAAACACACGTTTATCTCAAAACAATGTTCCATTCATTTAAAGGATAAAAATTGAAAAAAAAAAACAAATTTTTGGAAGTTTCGTACACCATTGTAAAGGTCAAACTTCCAGCTACTAAATTATGTTTTTTCTATAATGAATTAATGCTTGCTTTTTGTTTAATTGTCGCCATAAAGATAATTTTGGAAGTGTTTCGATTTTTTTGATGAGAAGTGTATTTAAATTAAAGATGTTTTTTTTTTTTTTTTCTTTGATTCATGCTTAGTATCAGTGGTACAGTCACCGTCTTAAATATGGCACGGATACAAATCAAGATCTTGTATAATCTGTGGTAAAAGAGATTGTTGCGAAATATTTAATTAAACTCCTTATTATGTTTGCGTTTCCAATTATGTCGTTGGTTATTTTTGTATCTTAAACTTAACATTGTTTATAATAAAAACAGAAATACAGTTCGACACTTATTTCGGTAGCTAATAGGAAAGCCCAGGCGACTTGCGGCACGCATTGAACTGGATCAAATAAGAGTCCGTGACACTTAGAACAATAAAATCACAGGTGCACACTTTGAATTACAATTAGATGGCAATAATTAACAATGAACTTACCCATTTAAAAGAAATAGCACGTCCCACAGATTGTGAGTTTTGAAAAGTGCTGCAAATAGCACATGTCATACAGTATTTGTTTTACAATTAAGTAAATGAGGACGCGTGTTGTAATCGTAGACCCTGGACACAAGCCAAGAACAAAACCCTAATTAAAAATGAGATGTAATCATCAGTTTTTTTCACAGAATTAACGTACGCGCTTTTCAAATCTCTCACTAACAATACCAAGATTTGACGAAAACCTTTAAATATAATTAATTTGTGATGTTTTAAGATTAGACAAACAATAAAGATAAAATGTTTACAAACGATTGTTAATGAACTAACAATGGTTAGAATACAGTATAGTTGAATAGATGTGATATTCAATTCAATTTATTCAAATATCACCCATTGTCACAGCTATACACCTCGTCTGCTCAAGGACACGGCTTATTAGTATAAGATTACGAGATCATTATTACAAAATAATCTAAATTGTTTTCTTCTTGAGAAACAAACTGAATTAGGTCGGAACCTTGTCGGCCTAGGTTTAAAAATAGTCGGGTAGTTTACTTAAGTGATGTGTCCCAACTTCCTTGGTGATGCATGACCAAGCTCAGTGCAATACCATAACAAATCGTCAGCTCTTTGTCTTAATTCGCCATTGTACCGAAACTAGGGGCGACGTCACTGTGGCGGCGTTTGCATACAATGCCGCAAACTATTGAAGATGAGTCAACTGTACGCAACTGTACTCCTGTGGTTTACGAGGGATTTGCATCACGCAATGATTTTAATGTCATGATTAATCAATGTGGTTGTGGATGTACTTCGTGTGACGTTTTGGGAGTCTTATTTTCTATTAATAAACCTATTCGTGACGTCAAATGTCGTGGCGACCTGGGGGGCTAATTATTGTTACATCGACTTCCCTCAAACTGTAAACTTAGATTTTTTATCAGCATCTAACGAACCCACAGACATGAAATCTGTTATAAAAAACTCAATGTTTGAAGCTATTGATAAGTTGTTTACAAACGTTTTGATATCATGTCAACATATTTGAAAACATTAGAACACGTCTATGATTGAACCCGCGGCATCTGTTATCGCGTCTATATCCGATAACCTACCACGTATCAGCTTCTAATCTATAAATACTGCATCTATAAGCACACAACATCAAATACGATTTCAAAACAATACGGCGTAAGCGTTCAATTTTATCGGTTCGCGTAACATATTTATGAGTAGCCAATAAATGTGCGTACGCAAAGAGATTTATAACTATTTATAATAATGATTATTAGGTGGGTATTACAAATCTTCGCGCCTGCGCACAAGGAGGCGGTGCTGCCTGCCCATCCATCCCACACTAGTACTCCATCACTCAACAAACGCTTTACTAATAATAGAGTCTTATTTAAACGTTTCATCATCCTATATTGACGTTGAACGCACCTACTCTATCCTTGGAACTGCATACGAAATTGAAGATGATTGCAATCTTATTTTAGATTTTACTACTAAAGATTTTACGATTTTACGTTAAACGCCAAATAACAGAATATATTCCCTGAAAGTTCTGAGTAAGAAAGGATGTTTGTCCGCATATTTGAGTTAGAAACCTTACATGTAAATTACTAGCTACCCGCCCCGGCTTCGCACGGGTGCAATGTAGGTATTATACACATAAACCTTCCTCTTGAATCATTCTGAATCATCATCATCACGCATCAAAATCCGTTGCGTAGTTTAAAAGATCTAACCGTACAAACGGCGGGAAGAGACTTTATTTTATACTATGTAGAGATTATGATTGTTCCATACTTTCCACTCCAACCTTTACTTATGCCTTTTTTTATTGTTATTATTTGATTTGGCCGCGTTTGATCCTAGTCGCACCTGAAGCACAGATAGGTTCTAAAATGGAGCACACGAATCCAAGTAACAGAGATATTGAGGAACTCTCCTATACTCCTCTGGCTCTCACATACACACGACGGAACACAGTAAACTGCTTAACGGAGTTTAATGTGAGGGTGGAAGCTACCCAGACGGACTGTATAGATTCTACCACCAAACGTATTGGGTTTTGTTGAATCTTTCAACACGTCTCCATAAACAAGGCCTTAGATTTCACAAGAAATCTTGACATATAACGTTATCCGTACCACACACAAATGTGGGATAACGATGTAAATGATAACGGTGATTCAAAACATTTTCTATAGACTATTTATAGACGAACTAGAGATATTTAGCCCAGATCTGAAAAATCACAAAATGGATAGTGGTGTAACAGACTACAGCAACATTAACGGCAACTCTCAAAGATGACGTCTCAAAGATGATTATCGCGATATCAAAAACACGCAGTTAGCATTGATAACCGCCTAACAGCAACCATTGGGCAGTGGCCCGACAAGAATAAGACCCGAGTAGTTGGAAGATTCTCCCTTTTCGTTTGAGGAACACCATACCTCGTTCGTCCACAGTGGTATATGAGCTTGAAAAACTAGTGGAACGGAAATTGTTTCATGATCCTACAGATAGATATCTGCGGTAATTGACTGTCGTTTCATTCCTAATCTAAATTGATTCAACTTGGTTTTGCTCATTGTCTGAAACAAATCGGGGTGATGTGCTTACTGCGTTTTTAATACTGGACAATAAAATGACAACATAATGTTTGTAAAGACCTCCTAAACAATGATTACTAAGTTGTCATTGATAATGTACATTTGTAAAGTGGAATGTCTTTAACAATTGGTAGACTGTTGACCAGACCATAAGTTTAAGCCCAGCCACACATTATCAGAAATATCTGTCAGAAAAATTATGACGCGTGTCTTTGTGAGACCTTTGCCCATCGGTGGGACAGTTACAGTCGAACATTTTTTTTTATGGATACCTTTTTTTACTTTAATAATTCAAGAAAAAAAAAGTCTTGTATCGATGGGAAAAGACATTAATTAGGTAAATTCTTCACGTCATTACTATTATCACTATTATTGTAAATTACGAAAATCAATTTGTCTATGTATCGGTTCGTTTCGTCTTCGCGGCTCTACTTCCGAATCGTAGAACAACGCGACCACCGTCGACCAGCGATCTCCGACTCGCACTATAACGTTTCAGTTAAAAAATTAAGTCCTTATTACGCTAGCGGAGCCATGATTCTCTATTGTTTAAAAGCCCTTCACATGGTTATACATTATACTTGCCCTGTTATCATGAAAGCGTGTCATAATAATTTTGCAACGACAAGATTTATGACAGAAAATTAGGTATAATCAGGCGCATCTGCACTATAAATTATTAGGATAATAATAATACAACCTGCTTGTGCTATCATTGCTAATGCCAGTAATTACCACTATCAGCGTCATATCCCTGCAATAACCTTGTATTAGTCATCAAATGTTCGCGCAAATCACCGGCAGATGGCGCTGTGCCAACACCATTGTTTACTCTACCCATAGACATAAACTGAAAATAAGGCTGCGTAATCAAAAGAATACGGTTACAAGAAACATTTGATACTATCAATGAATGAAAATAGATACAGGAACTGTTTATTTCGAAGTGAGTTTGCTACATTCTTGCCCAATTACGTTTGTGAGTAAAATATATTTGTAAATAGATCGTCGTTACCCTTATTACCCAAATACTTTGGACGAAGTCTCAAATGGAGTAGTAGATAAATATAATAATGGAAAATCCACTTCATAATACTTAGAATAAATCGACCACAGAAGTCATTCTCTCGTGTATTTTAGGATTCTAATAAATCATCCTGATAAATCAAAAGAATGGCGCCCCAGTTATAACTTACTGTACATAGGAATGTACCAATGTGCCAACCAACTACAAACACTACGAACATTATGAGGTTTGAAATTAAATATATGAAAAAGTGTACCCAATTTTCATTTTACATCGCGAAAATGTAGCAATTTTTTCTAGACAATGTGATCACACCTTAATGTAACTACTCATTATTATAAAAATTAACACATTTGACATTGTAATTCCAGGGTTGCATACTTTGTGCGCTAATGTGGGATTAATGTCAACAATGATATTGCTAAAAACCTGAGATTATTGTTGTCAATGCCAAGACACGTGTCTGCCTGTCGTGTGTCCTATTTTCTAAAAACTGTTATTCAAACGACATGTCAGGAGGCGACTACCTACGTCGACACGCCTTTTATTTACTAAAAAAACACACGTAAAAACAATTTATAGACTAATATATATACTTCATACAAATCTCCGGAATAATTAGTTCTGTAGAGTTCCGAAAAGAATAGTACCTACGCTATGCTACAATAAAATTGTCATTTAGCAAGCAGTTCATAAGTCAGCAAAAATTAATTGCTGGTTCTCATTTAGCAAGTCAAAAGGGTAAACTTCATTCGATTTTGCCGTTGTCGAGTAAAAAGGGAAATTCGCGCATGACGTCAAGTTACAAGCGGTGATCATAACATCCCGACTTGAACATCCTTGCAGAGCGGATGCTGGCACCATGCCAAGCTGACGTTAGGAACAGGAGAAATGATTTAACGCTTTATTTTCGACAGTTACACAGACTCAGCAATATATAGTTTACTACCATTTAGCCTCGTTAAACAGTTTTAGAGTATAATTTTGAGAGCCATTCTGTAAGTTTACCAACCGTGTCGCACAACGGTAGAGTCAACTAGGATAAAACCGTAAACTTCGTCTGATTCCTGCCTGCATTTCCTACGGTCTACTAGCATTGTAAAATAGATAATCTGAAGACATTTATTATGCCGCCTACACTAACATAATTATATCCATCTTGCTTGCACACAGTACCTCATAAATCCGTTTCTATGTTCGACATAACGACGACATTGGATGGTTTAGGACTGAGCATCGATGACTCACAAGAAGTACTATTTCCTTATGATTTTCTCATAATAAATCGTTCAACGTTTTTATAAAACCCATAACGCGCAGATTCTTATTATGACGTCATATGTCACGCCCATGGAGCTACGAATAATAAGCGAAATAGAAGCCACACGTCCACGACCAACGAAATGAATTTCAACTGTTGACATTAATTATGCAAATTAAATTAACCGTCAGTTTTATCTTTAAATGTGACTGTCCGGAAAACAAGAGTATCTTATCTGGCACGAAACTATAACAGTAGTGTAAATTACATTGCATTTGGTTATTTTAGTGCGTAAGTAACTAGGTACTCGATGAATGAACTGTAAAACTTCTGATATGATAATAACGTTCCATATTCAATAGATTGTTTAGCACTGAATGCAATTCATGGAAAACTATGTAGGTACTTTTAATATTGGGTACCTATCTACATAGAACTTGTTTTAATGTGTTTTTTTATTGCTCAGTTTGGGCACAGTAGACATAAGTACATATAAGCTAAAGCAGTACCTCAACTTACTATAATCGCCTAAATTGACACACTCACTTAGACACGCACACAGTGCGTGAGAGTGCATTATACTCAGTATACATACTGAGTATAATGCACTCTTTGCATGTGACTGTATTCCGATGATACCTTAGAAGTCTTGTTGCAGTGCGTGTCTGTGTGAATGTGTCAATTCGGACGAATGTAGGTAGTTGAAGTACTGCTTTAGCTTTTAAATTATAGTTTGGGTCTTCCAATGATTTCGTTCACGTTACGAAACGTACATATCTTTGTAATTATAACTTTCATGAGACACATTCATATTTATGATTAGTTACGGGTTACGGTATACTCACGCGCATTTTTCGGAATTGCCCGACTAATTTCGGACCCAAACAGAGCCCGTAATCATGAGCTGAACACGCGGAGAAAAAACAGGTAGGTGTCTTTAAAGTTACATTAGTTCAATAACGGTAAACGGTGTGTTCTTTGTTGACTATTTTCTATTTAATGTTGGTAATGAAACAATTATAGCTCGGATGTGGTTGCGGGCCTCCCATACAGACCTATCAATTTGCGGAACACGTGCTGCTGAGAACTGCTACGTCATGAGGAATATTTATTTATAGTATAGAACAACAAAGCATAGTAAATAATATACCTACCTAATTGATAGATTTAAACTATGAAGAGCAGGTTTCTGAGTCACTTTTTAAAATGTGTGACATTTCAACAAGTTTTTTTACAAAATACCGGTTCTTTTTTCATGTAGCATTTACTTCTTTTGATATTTCAAATACTTAAATAATGATTACAATCACAAAAATGAGATTTATTTAAGTTTGCACTAAATATTTTATTTAGTCTGCAAGATTCATGGATTTTATTTTAATTATCCACGATAATTTGAACGGTCCTTAGTTAAAGCTTAAGATTATTTACCTATCACAAAAAAAAATCTCATACTTAGTATGTTTTCTGTAAAACATAAGTTTATCAATCAATCAATTAATTTACTGGTTCTTTTAGGTGTATTAACAACCATGCGCACGCTACCTATCAGTGACCGCGGAGTCATTTTCTTGCTGGTGCACGGATGTTATTACAACTTAGAGAACCAGTAAGTGATTAATAAAAAATTATGTAATTTTTTTATTTCCAACTGGTTTAATTTTTTGTGCTACCTATATTCACTTAGGCGCAATTCAAAATATCGTGGACTATTAAAGTAAGACCTTAAATAAAATGGACAATCAGAATATTGGACACGAAATATGATCCTACTAGGTGGCCTCAGAATGGTTAGAAGAATACACACCCATAAATAACGTATAGTGATAAACTGATAACTTATTCACGATCAAGTCATTCACGCAAGCGCTGTTATCTATATGTCAATCACGTTTAGTCTATTGCCGCTGCGGTCAAGACATGCAACAACTATGTACTTATATTAAAATATATGTACAATAGATAATAATACCCGAGGAATATCAATTTATTTTCATCTACTATCACAGGGTTAGATGTCAAAGGATATTTTCAGAACCAAAATGAAGCTACACACACATAAACACAAACCAGGAAGGCTAATTTTCGTTTCATCCCTGAATTTTCTCATGGATCGTGAGGGAAGGGCTCGTGGCTTAATAATCTGCACTTGCCACGATCAGTCCGTGGATGGGTGACCGTTCGCTACACACCGAGACATCTCCGTGCCTCAGAGACTACGTTAAGCCATCCATCCCGGGCATCATGCGAATACCTATGACAATTGTGACAGTCAAAAGCCCGAAAGTCTGACAACTAGTGACAACCTTAGGATATCGGCATTGCCCGGTAACTGGGTTGCAGAGGGCTGATGGCAGTCGCTCCGTGTAAAATATTGGTATTCAGCCGCATCTAATTAGACTGGAAGCCAATCCCTACATATATGGGAAAAGGATAGGTAGAACTTGGAATTTTCTTATGACATGTGCAAAACTTGTCCCAACTAAAAATTAATTTCTAAATGATGAAATACACTTTGGTCAAGTCAGAAACTAACAATAAGTGTTGTGCTGTCTTAGATCGTGGGAATCAACATAAAGAAATCATCAATGGACTTGAATACGACAAGGACATTCGTACATACTGTTTGTTTTATCAAGTTTGTAAAGCTATTCACCTATCAGTCACAGTGTATCTAAAGACAAGGCCTAAACCTTGCTGCCAGCAGCTTGTAACTTCAAAACTCATCAGTTACCGTCCACGCCTTTCAAATCAGTTGTCAATGAGCAATGACACTTATAGTAAGCTCAAATCATTTGAACAAATACACTGGACCTTATTTGGAACGGTTTATTGTGCAGTTGTCTCGGAGCTACCAAAGAAGACATACAAATTATCAGCATTGAATCCGTGGTGACCTTGGCATCATTATCTACTGTCAGTTAGCGTTGACTTAGCACGATTAGAGCTTAGTCGAAGAGTGGACTAGTTTTAATGAATTGATAAACATTATATTGTAATACATAATATCTGGTATATATAATATAGTATAGACGATGTAACCACTTTGATACTTGATTCCCAACCAACATACATTTTAAGAAATGTACTTACAATACTAGAACGTGACTTTGGAATTATTTCTTTAAAGACACATTCCGAGAAACATCGTAACTGTAATTTGATATTATTACACTTCTAGAGTTTCTTTAAACATGAATACGTTTAAACATAACAAGTCCTAAAGAAAACATTTCTTTTATCAAAACAAAATTGTGTTGGTTCTAAGCGTAATACTACGCCTTATCTGGTCGATGTGCGGCATACACCCCAAACACATAAATATGTATGTATCTACCAATTACGAGCTGCACCCATTGCAGTTAATGCTCATCTCAGCATGTCGACTGCACAAATGGATTCAGAATGCGTCCCCTCACAGGATTTGGCTCCGGAGCTTAGGTCACCCTACAGGGGTGCGCAATAATGTGACTACCTAATGAATTGCGTTGGGGTCCCCTGACGGTAATGGAAAGGGTTCGATTTGCTGAGCTAGCGAGGTGAACACTCGAACTGACAAGTGAACAATAGTTAAAAGACAATGGAAATTAACTGTTTGTACAAGGCAATGATATATTTTTTTGGACTTGACAAGCGTGTTGATTAGTATTCGTGAGCCTCGATGTCATGAGCCATATTTAGCTTGAAGTATTCGACGAAATAATGAGCTATAACTCTAAGGAGGATTTTCTCCGTGTGAGGACGAGCTAGAATATAAAACTTCCTCACCGCACGGGGAAAAGACGCGTGATGTAAGATTCAACAAAATCTGGCACGCTAGGTGGTAGGATCTATGCGGTCCGCCTGACTATCTACCACCATCACATTAAAGTCAGTTTACTGTGTTACGAAACGACACTTTTATTAGTATTTTATCATAGATGCGGAACTAGAAAGTTGTCAGACGGGAAGTAGCCGTTCCGTCGTGTGTATATGAGAGCTAGAGGGGTATAGGGGTATCCCTCTATATCTGTCACTTGGATTCGTGTGCTCCATCTTAGACCCTGTCTGCGCTTACCATTAAGTGCGACGAGGGTCACAGGCGGTCAAGTCAAATAATTAAAATAAAGGAGTGAACATGAACAGTCAAAGGTACCATTTCTTACTGACGATGACGTAGTTACGATACTATTCTTCCAATCGGCTAACCAATAGAAATACAAATTAAGTGCGCATTCAATTCAAGGATCAATTGAGAATTTGAGATTGTTATCGACCAGACATCTAAATAGAGGCAATAAAATTAATTATGAACGTGATCTAATTTTAATTGGAGACAATCTTATCCGAGTGTTTGCTTTCACTAGCTTGCTAGACAAGATATCCTACGTCTAATGTCCATTACTATAAGTTGAATATTAATTAGTTACATTTATTTCCTAAAATTAATAATCAAATCCTTACTAATATTATAAATAAACGAAAGTAACTCTATCCGTCTGATTGTTACTTCTTCACGACTAAACTACTGAACCGATTTTGACGAAACCGGGTAAACAGATAGTCTGAAACCCGAAGTCTGAAGAAGGACATTTATATCACGAAAAACACGGAATACGCGATAAATGACATACACGCGGGCGAAGCCACGGACGACCTTTAGTATAAAAATAAGATACAGAAGGCGGCAATATTGGAACGGCACGCATCGTGAAGAGGTTCCTCACTAGATCCTTAACCATCGGTAGCTTTGGTCCTATTACCTCGCTGCAGGTGGAGCACTGTTTTATACATATATTTTTCTAATTAATATTGTTTTATAAAATGTATGCAAAAATGAAGGCAAAGGAAACATTTTTATATAAATACTAGCTGCGCCTCGCGGTTACACCCGCTTTTTTCGGGATAAAAAGTAGCCTATGTGTTAATCCAGGATGTCAACTATCTCCATACCAAATTTTATCAAAATTGGTCCATCCGTTTGAGCGTGAAGAAGTAACAAACATACAAACACACACACTCACAAACTTTAGCCTTTATAATATTAGTGTGATTTCCTATCTGTATGCATCTCTTCTAGAACGGGCAAAAGAAATCGAGGATTAAGTATCAAACTGCTTGGTTGTTGCAACATTAGATTGTTCCTTTCAAGAAATACTACAAACTATTCATCCTCTTTACTTTCAAATAATTTTCTATAACTTATCTACTTATACTCTAACTTAGAGACAACAACAAAACAACTTCAAAACAAACCTATTAATTGTGTTAACAATTAAATAAGGTTCAAGGCTTATTAACTACCGCCCAATACAGAGAACACCTATCAAAGATAATTCTATTAAGTTTTAGAACATCGGCCTCCAACTATTGCGACTTCACACGTCACTAATGTTTACATTTTATATAATGGAAGGGAAAACGTCTTTCCACAACGCTAATAACGAATAGAGTCAACTTTCGCTAAATACATAAGTTTCACTGCGGGGGAAATTGCGGTTTGACAAGCTGCGCATGAGTGCCGCTGATTATGATAAGGCTTTTGATCAAGAGATATTGTTGCGTCATAGACCGGTACAGAAATAGAAATAGGCTTTTTATTTTCCCTTTTAAAAACTGGCTGAACCAATAAATAAGATTTTTGTATTATAACTTTCGTGAAACTCATTCATATTTATGATTAATTAGAATTACGATTCACTCTCGAACTGATCAGTTCGACTCGTGACCTCGCCGCGTGTTCAGATCATGATTAAAGGCTCCGTTTGGGTCCGAAACTAGTCGGGCAATCCCGAAAAATGCACGTATTCATAAATAAATAAGATTGTTTAAAATACACACATCAAAAGTGTCTAGGGATCAAGCATTTTTATGCGGATTTCTTGAGATTGAGATGTGGCTTTGTAATAAATTTATGATTTTATAAATTTATATGGATCCTTTTTGGTGCATTTCATAATTTGAATCAGGAACTGTGAATCAAATTCGAGTAAAAGATGAAAATCAGCTGTCAATATTTTCCCTATAAAAACATACAACGCATTGAAGACATTATTAGTGCTTCTGTTTCCCTACTACTGATTAAAACCAACGTTATTATGGAGCGGCGACGTCATTTAAGCAGGGAAGAAATGCTCAGAGCCGTGGGAATGATAGAAGCTGGTTCCCGGCAACGTACTGTGGCTTTAGCTCTGAATACAAGTCAGAGTGTTATCAGTCGACTTTGGACACGTTACCGAAGCACTGGTACCGTGGCTGAGCGCCATGGAGGACGGTATCGCTGCACCACACGGAGACAAGACCGATACATTCAAATCTTAACTCGAAGAGCTCCAACAATAACCGCCATGATGTTAGCCGTGAGGCTTCATCACTCTTCAGGGAACTCATTTTGAGTATGCCAAACCGATGTTCTTGTGTTGTTAGTGTTCGCGGTAGAAACACGGATTATTAATTGTTTAAGTTACCCAATAAAATTTTAAAGAAAACTGTTATTTCAGTCTTTTTTTCGAACTTTTGTGTTAGTGGTTCAAATGTCAAAAATCCCTTTATTAGGAAAATGGCAAATTTCTTTATTAATGCAAAGGTGACTTGGTTTATCGTTACTGTGACAAACGAAAACACTTTATTTGATGAATCCTTAAAGAAAATTTTAATTAATATCAATCAGGAGAAAAGTTATTGCAAAAATATATGTTGATCCCTAGACACTTTTGATGTGTGTACATGGGATTGCAATTTAATCATTTTTATTTTAGTAACATTTCCTAGGTAGGTGACAGCGAATTTTATACTACAATATTAAAAAGCTGTTACCTACATAAAAACTACTGACTTACAAAGTGTCACCATAAATTAACGTTTTATAGACCAGTAATTATAATAAACAGTGTTAATAAAAATCAACATTTTATTATTTTTATACAACACTTAAACGAGGAAATGACAGTTTATTAAAGTAAGTGCATTAAGCTAGGCTTCCTGAAATACATAAATTTATTGCAAGCACCTTGCTTTTTTAATACAGTTATTTATTTTGATTTTAATGTTATCGAGTGCTTTCGGATTAAATGTTTTTTTTTAGTTTGTGTTCTAGCATATCCATAATATTTCACATGGAGAACAATAATGAAGAAATACCAACAGACAGACACAAAAAACATACATTACAAAATCAGCCCTTTAGTGTCCCACTGCTGGGCACGGCCCTCTTCTCAGAATGCCTTGGCCTTAGTTTATTTAAACATATCCACATAATATTACTACTCTACTACTATATTGATTCTTAAATATGTAACTATCTATTGCCATTAATATTATCTCATACATAACAAAGGCATAAATAGAAACATTAAATAAAAAACATAAAAGTGAATTGATTTTGTCACGGAGTATACATTGTATAACTAATCTTATTACTGCAACAATTTACTACGGTTACTTTCTTGCGATAATTCTAAAGCTGTCACGGCTTCTATTTATTATTATTATTACGTAAGTAGTATAAGTAATAATAATAAACGGGGTATATTAAATACAATTAAAGCAATTTTAATAATTATAATTCAGTCAGAGACAAACACTAATAAGAGCCGCTCCAAATTATAGAAAAAAAATCGTCTTGGTCGAATTCTTCCCGAGATTATGCGAAACAATAGAATGAATCCGTAATCTCGTAATATAATCTGTTATTCTAATACGAGTAGTATATTATAAAAAATAACTCATTATTCTTAATATGGTAGACTAAGATGTCGGGTAGTAATAATCAAATCCAAGGTTCTTACAAATGCGCAAATAAACGTCAATTGAATTGAAAAACAAGTGTTAAATCAAAATATTACATTAGACCGTAAAATGTGGTAAAATGAGAACCACGGGGCTAATTGGAATTTAGCTAAGAAACATGCTTCTAAAACCATTACGACCACAGGTGCTATGTTTTACGATTACAGTGTTATTCTAGATAGTTTAAAAAATATGTCGAAAAGTATCTAATGCCATGTTCATGTCTATTCAAACTCAAAACTCGTTTATTCAAAGTAGACTAGTATTACTTAGTTCTTTTTGAACGTCAAATTTAGGTAGTAACAATAGACTGCCCCCAAAAGCTCCCACCCTTCACCGCTTCCTAGTGTTTATGCTGTGAAGAAGAAACGGCGCAACAAACTCCCCAGCAACACAGTTCAGTCTGTCAAGTGAATAATTAAATGAGTCTATACACAAAAAAAGTAATTAACCCCGTGGTTCCCAAATAACTCCATTTTACACAGTATTTCATCTGTTTGATGGCTGTATGATTGTTTAAATCCTTAACTAAACGGAAAAAAAACTGCATAAATTCTGCAACTAGTTTGTAAGTTAATTTGCATACTTTTCACTTTTATCTCCGTTATATTTTTCTAGCTCATCGTAATTAAGTAGCTATGCCTCTACGACTTTCATGCCACTAAGTACCATTAAGCAGTGCATTTTCTTCCAGATTAAATGGCAATAACATCAGAACACCATTCAGTGACCAATCAGTCGTAACTGTCACAACTCATTTAGCATTTATCCATCACATCAGAAAGTGGCTAGTTGGCCACGTCCACATCAGTAGTAATTTCCCCTCGCGTGACCAGATCTCCGATTACCTGCGTATGCCTCTCGAAAGAAAATTGCGTATCAAACCAATAAACGATTAAAGGCATAAGTGCTACATTTACCAAAAACACGCACGCTGTTATATCCTCTATTTTAATTATGATAACGTTTAGAATGGGATCTTAAAATTTGACATAGTGCATTTTGGAATGAGTTTATTATCTCTTACACTAATCGACATCACCGGAGGACAATGGATCAATGAATGAATTTAGATCAACTCATATTTATTAGTATTAGCACGCTAACAATGCTCGAAAAGCAACCTTATACAGGGTGTAAACGAATTCGTGTAATTTCTTCAAACCGCGTGATCTACTGGTGACATTGATTGACCTTGCAAAGGATTTTTTTTTAATTAACAAAAATTTTTTTTTCATAAATTGAGCCTTGGTACCTAATACCTATTCTGTATTGGAGTAATTTTGGAGCGATATCGTGCTAGTCGTGCCCGTCAGCTGTGTCGCCATCCCTTCATTCATTTATGTATGGCATCGAAATTTTCTATCACAGATTTTTTTTTTTTGGGAATAGAAATATTTATTTTTATTTTTAATCAATCTAAATCCCATGCGGGGTTAATCTATACCATTAATAGATAATGTGGTTTGAAGGAATTACACGAATTCGTTTACACCCTGTATAGGTGATGTTCTGATGTTTCATGATTGTCATTGATAGAGGCATCACATCATAGTTTCGTGAAGATACCGAGTCGGAACGAATCGTCAAACAGTTACTATTAATTGCGTCACACACGTCAGGAAGTAGCCATTATAACACTTTTAAATTAAGGAGCAGTATTAACTGTTGTTTTGATCGAGTTTGACACGATAGCCACCGCACGGTATTTTTATGCAATACTTACTATCATAGTTGTATGTTACATAAACTATGAAATCGATAATAATATGCTGTAACAGTTACAGGCAGGTGGAATGTTTAGAACTTCATCATTACACTGTTTCGCGTTAATGTGCTATCTCGAGTAATTAGTGACACAGTCATTATGATCATATTTCTACTTGCTTGGATAACGATATAAAGTGGCTGATAAATCTCTAACACGCAATAGAAAATGTCTTTACCTAGGATTTATGTACGACTGTCTATGTCCATCTTCTACAGTTTTTATCAATGAATAGTTTAATTGATCGAAAAGGGTGATTTCCCCCAATAGATATGAATTTGAGCCAATAAAAAAATGCGATTCTTATTTCTACACACTGCTGTCTACCCATGCCTATATTTCATTTCTCCTTTCGCAGTTCTACTGGCAAAAATTGTACTTTGTAATTGTATACTCTTTTTTTCTTGTAAATCATTATGTGCAGATAAATTAAGAAATAAAATAAATAAATACGTGTCAGTTACTTTTTAATGCTCTGCAACATTTAAAACTAATTAAATCAGAGCCTGTCACCTGGGGACATTTCCTTGTTAAATGAGGTTTTAATGTCCCCTACGAATGATTACGTCGACTGCTTATAAAGTCAAATATTAAACACGGAATTTACACACACAAACCTGACTCATCGGTAGCGAATTTTATCTGTATTTAACATTTCACTTGCACATTCTAGCTAGCGCTTTATGCTTGAATGAAAAACAGAATCTCAGAAATACACAGAATTCACACGGACTTGAATGTAAAGTACTTTGATCTACATAAACCTCCAATCGTTACGATAATGACGGTCATATTGGTCATTAAGGTGAACTTCTGCATTACCTTCGCGAGAGCCGCGAGGTTCATGGACAAGTTTTAGCATACATACGTGACATAATCAATCACTGTTGGACACGTGTCTCTTCTCAGAATAAGAAGGCTTTAGGCCTTAGTCCACCAAGCTGGCCTGGTGCGGATTAGCGTACTTCACATACGATTGAGTACTTTCTGGAGCCCTCTCAGGTGTGCAGGTTTCCTAATTGTGATCCGCACACCAATTCGAGAAGTCGGAGGTGCGAACTGGGTTCGAAATCGGACCCTCCTGCTTGGAAGGTAAACGTTAAACCGCTAGACTAGGTTTTAGCATAAGATAGCAGTAATAAGAGATAAATACGCTAGAAACTTTTATCATACGCATTATTACAACTCTTCCGTTTGTGCGTACAGTCCCGAGCAACATGCATACACGTAGCAAAATTCGAGCAATTTTCTCCCTAGTTACCCATTGAATTTATAAAATACTAGCTGTACCATGCGTTGCAATGCACTTTTTTCTACTTACTACTTACCTTCAGAAACAAAATCAAAATAGTAACAAAAAGTTAAAACCATTTCATGCGGTAAACAAATGAAGAATATGGACATACTGAGATAATTTCGTTTTTTTTTTTAATATCAAAATTTTCTTTCATAAGAACCTTCTCCTGACAAATACGAACACAACAAAAAAAATTAACGACATCGGTCCAGCCGCTCACGCGTGATGCCGTGACCAAGGGAAATAGGGATTCATTTTTATATACATAGATTTTATACACCATCTATTCGTTTGTGTTCGGAAATTCTATGCAAACAATATTTCAAATTACAACTTCTTCGTTAATGCATTTTATAATTTCGCTACGTTTATACATATTGGTGCTCGTGCCCCTACATATTTTTATTTGCTTCTCGTAACTCGTAAAGCACTGTATTAAAACGGTATTCCACAACACTTGAATAAAGTTGTTTACTGTTTACGTTCTCTTGGCATTTCAGTGGTTTAAAAACAGAACAAGAAATGCACCTGGTGCTCTCGATAAAACAATTCAAACAGATTCCAATAAGAATTACTAAGGGCTTGGAAAAAATAAGCAATAAATTACTATTTATTCTGGTAATGTTTTTAAGGTAGAGATATTATTTTTGATTCGCACAATTCTTAAATAATTGGAGACCAGTAACATTGAGTTAGCTGAGTTGGACGAGTTTAGAACCTAGGTTATGTCCTGGAACACTTATAATTTCGTAAATCGTAGTGGCGACTCGAGTGAAAACATAAATGCCGTTTGATAAACGTGAAATAGCTAACATTATGTGTTTTGTTCTTCGTAAATGTTTAGCGTTCAAAATAGTTTTTTGTTATTATTATTAGTCTTGGACTTTATTATTGGCCTTTGACCCTAGTCGCACCTGATAGCAAGCGCAGAGAAGGTCTAAGATGGAGCACACGAAACCAAGTACCTAACAAAGATATAGAGGGATTCCCTAATACCTATAGTAGAGTAAATCTAAACTCATCTAAATTGAAATGTTTTTACTGTAGCTTAAGCTATGTGCTCTGGCCTCAAAGTGTTTTTAACATAGCCGCGTATTATTAATAAACATTATTATATTCAATTAAGACAAGGCGAACTGTGAGAACGTAGTTGACAGACTCCTACGCATGTGTTGTCAACGGATGCTGATCCATGGTCCTTTTTTATTCAACCAACGTGCGAAGGTTGCATTACAATATTAAGTTAAAAAACTTAATGTATAATAGAGCTGTAGTACTCTAGTTTCATTATTTATAATTATGTTTTTATATAGGTGGGTAAAAATGTTAATAAAACAATTAATATTAAGGAAATCAATTTGTACCCATCTGAATGCGAAGTGCCAGATAACATGCATAATTTACAAGTTGTATGCTTAATATTCATACATTCTAGACGTCGCGGAATGCCTAGATTCTCTGCTAAGAGGTCAAGCAATGGGATTAATATTATGTAATATTATCACTTTTTTGTTTATCTATACATATAATAAATCATTACATAAAGGTAAAAAATTCGTGATGGCCTGGAGGTGTACAGAGGTCCTGCGACATATCGGCAAAAAATGCGAACTTTGGGATACGATGAGAACACGAAAATTTGCGTATCTGGGAGACGTGTTTAGACACGAGAGATCTAGCCTCTTGCAACTTATCATTATGGGCAAAGTCGTGGGCAAGAGACATATTGGCCACAGAAAGAAGACGTACTTGAGAAAAGAGAGTGGATTAGGATCGCAAGTGCTGCCCAACTATTTCGTCTCGCGAGGAACCGCAAGAAACATGCGGAGCTGACTGTCAACCTTCGCTAGTCGGAAAAGCACTTAAAGAAGAAGTACTTTCTTAGTTAAGCTAAGTTATACGGTAAAGGCACAACAAGAGTGAACCTGGGGGGCAATTCGACTAACAAAATTATTGCCAAACGCAAAAGAATCACAACCGACAGTCAGCTTTTGTTTACGAAAACTATGAAAATGATTGATTTTGTTTTTTTTTTTTTTTGTGTCAAACAATTTGACAGCTTTTGAAAACGAAAACTGTCTGAATGTACGGTTCGGCCTTGGTTCAGTTGCGATTTATCAAGATTTCTTATAGGAGAATTGGCCCCCCTGGACTCAGTGGTCTGAGATCGTCAACCCAACCCACAATGAGCAAGCTTGGTGACTAATGCTCGTTCCATCTCTGTATGAAGAGGCCTTTACCCTGCCGTGGGGCAAGTTAAAGGCTGGTAAGTATTATATTATTATATTATAAGTACTTACATCTATTATACGTTAATAACAATCAATCTTACACCCACTTGTGGTTATGTACCTTAAGTTAAACATGCTGATGCGGATGCTACATCCAAAAAGGGATAACCGCCAATTTACAAACTTTACAGGAGATTGGTTTAAAGTTCGTTTACGACGAAGAAATTAGGTCCAGGACTTTTATTTACATACCGCCTAAGCGACAAAAAGTATGTTATAGAGTCATGACTTCATGAGACTTGACCGATCGACGAAGAAAAAAAGACGATTCCAACGATATACATATAAAAGTCCATTTTGTAAAAAATGGCGCTTATCCCTTTTTGGCTGTTGGGCATGGAATATGTGTAAAGTAGGAATATTATACAAAATTCTGTAATAAAAGAGTTTACAACTAAAAACCAGCTATCAAACTAGCGATGAATCTGGGTCTATTAGAAGTACTCATTTATATTAATGTGTTTTTAAAGACCCTATTGAGCCAATTGGAATTTAATGCAGATGTCAATGTTATTGTTTTATCAATAGGTACCAGCTACAATCACACTGAACATCATCCTATAGGTATTCTAGAAATGACATTCTCAAGTTACAGCTAGTAGTCTAGTTATTAGGTGAAATATTATCCGCAATGTGTGTATTTAGTCTTTCGTGTACTTTTTCGAAAATATCATATCGCTAATAATTTATTTGTTGCTTAGGGAACAATACTTAGAAATGCGTGTAATTCAAAGCCGATTTGTTGCTAATGTTTACATAAATCAACAGAAACCTTATGACGCTAATTCCAAAACAGCTGATCGAATCACAAAACACAACACAATCTCACTACACACCATAAGATTTTATAACTTTAAGTCAATTTTCACGCACTGAACTTTACTTTCAATCACAAAAGCAGCGTGTGCGTCGAAAATTTGAAAAAGGAAAATCGCGCCCGATTCTTTTCAGAATTTGAAAATGCGAATCCGATAGGTCATTCGGTGCCGAAGTGTGGCGTGTCGGAAGCGGCGTCGCACACTGGCGCGGACGCCGCGTGCGCGCCTCGCGTCTGCCGCCATTGACTCAGAGAAAAGTAGGGGCGTCACTTACAATGAACGTATATAATTTTCCGCTTGTTAACAATTAAAATCCAAACCGCTAGCAATGCGCACACGATTTTTCAACGAAATGACTCTATTGTCGTTTGTACGTCCCAGAGAAAGCACACATAATTATGGGTAATTGCAGTCTTTAATTACGTTTGTTTACTTTCCTCCATTTTTATAAACACTGCACAATATTTCCCACCGCCATTAGGAATAAAAATATGCACTTTTACGAGGTCTCTGTTTACCTTCACTTATATTTCATACCAATAAACAAAAATTTAAAAGACAATGCATGTCTTAAGACTATTCTTCACACAAGAGAATGTCTGAGAACAACAATGCAGTCTTTATAGTTTAACGTAGTTGAAGGAATTCTCGCCGTAGCTAGATAGCTACGGCGTAGCAACCCTAACAATGCATTACACAGAGACAATAGACGGTAGCTGTATCAGCTCACTGTCGCCAGCTGATATCAGCGGACACTGGAAATGCATCGCATCCAATATTGGTAATATTATGATGAATCACTCTTGCATCCAAAAACACCGCGGGCTATATTTGGCGGGGTTGAAAACGTTATGGATGGTATTAATTATTGTCGCAGACTCCCGCCTACATACAATTCCACTCCGTGTTTAACCTTTGTGGTTTTTTACGATCGCATTTAAATTGTGCATCGATATACAATAGTAGCAGATTCCTATAATTTACCAAGCGTTATTGGTTGTAGTAGACTTTTGTATCTTTACAAAATAATGAAGCTAAAACTCTATAGCTTTCTATTTAGCTCCTCCCATATGTTATTAACTATCACAAGATAAATTATATAACTTACGAGTCTAGGTATTTATATGCCCAGTTTGGTAATAAAAAAGCTACTATTGGTAAGCAAAACGATTACTTTTTGGCTATAGGAACCGGGCATAATCATCATTTTTTAGAACTACTTATAGACTCTTATATGGTTTTCTTCGTAAATATGGATAATTATGTTTTAATTGTTGTGGTTTAAATTAATATATCATTAATACAATTACAATATCAGATGACCAACCGGAAAATCAAGTTCACAACCTATACTTACAGACCGAGTGGTGGGCGATCATTACTAACGCGTAAAAATAGATCAATATTCTATGTATTAATACAATAAATATTTCCATAGTCATAGGGCAAAGATAACTACAAACTACTTATAAATATTAATGCTCTATGGTCTACGGTTCCTTATACAGAGAGTACCGCACATGAATCACACATTGTTACACACACAACCGCACTTATTCCATAGACAACTGAGCTGTAATCCTTTCATGAAAGTTCAATAACGTTCGCATGTCACTGAGGACACACCTTTTAAGGCGAATGATGCTTACAAGTTTTAATCGCTGACTATTTAAGTATATCGAATGGTATTGGTTGAATTTTATTTTTAAATTTTAGGTACGTAGGTATGTATTGTACGAGGCCGCCCATTGTACCTATTTTTAAAACTGCTACTGTACTTGGCATTTTTCTTTTGGTGTGCCTGTGCAGTAAGGAGTACCTATCATAATTATACAAGGTTAGTCGGAAAGGGGGTACTAATCCGCAGGCCACGTAAAGTATCACTGATGACGGTTTTGAAACAAGTGTTAAAATTTCAAAATTCGATAATTTTTATTTCCGTATAAAATAATTTTTATTTTAGTTTTTTCAAAAATTCTTCGTTCTTACGTTAGTTTCGAATTCAGAAAATGGAGCTTCTAATTCGTGACCCCAAATATGACCTAAAATGTAAACACAGCTGATCATAACTGGGGATAGGTAGATAGATTTTAGCATGTTTTTCGTAATTTTTCGACAGCTGTTTCCCTTAAACTATTGAGTTTTGGGAAAGTGGTAGAACAAAAGTTACTCGTTATTATGGGTACTTCAACACCCTTTCGGATTAGTACCCCCTTTCTGACTAACCTTGTTTAAATAATTAAATATCTTGCTTTGCTGGCTGGCAGAAGTCGAAAGACTGGCAACCAGGATATTAGTATTCCCCAGTAGTAGGTTACAGAGGTAAGATAGCTCCGTGTAAAGCCGAGGCCGCAGCGCCAATCTTCTAACATGTTATTGTGTTTTTGCGAACAAAACTGTTAGGCCACGCCCCTAATCGGTTAGCAAACAATGTTAAGCTGGGTCCGCAGCGCCAATTTTGCTAACAAAACTGTTAGGCCACGCCCCTATTCAGTTAGCAAACAATGGTATCCTGTTTGCAAACACGAAAACACGGCGTAACGGACCCGGCTTAAAATACTGATATCCCACCGCCGCTGGTTTGACCGCAAGACCCTAAAATAGTTGAGAAAATTAAAAGAAGTAAAATAATTACCATATTATAAAATTAACGTCGGTGCTAATCCACGCTGAACCTAATTGAAGGCACCGACTTCTAAAATGGTTAATTTCATAATATGGTAATTATTTTACTCCTTCCAGTAATTTTTAAGTCCGTTTTTTAAGTTTTTATAATCACAAATTACAATTGGACACTAATACTAAAAATAGAACGTCGTCTATTATTTTCAAACTACTAATATTTTATAAAAACAAGTCGACAGTATTCCGTACCAACTGAAAAAGGAATTACTCAAATCAGTCCAAAAATCTCGGAGAAATCAGTGTACATACATTTAAAAAAATACGCATTGAATCGAAAAAAACCTCGTCCTTTTTGAAGTCGGTAAAAAAAATATGATGTTGATAATAGACTTCAAAACAATGTTGTTTACCGGTGTAAATATCCAAGCATTTGTTTTTAAATTGATGTGTGTATTATCTGTGTTATTCCACGCATTTAATGTTTTCAGTAGTTTTCCTGTTAGCTCTAGAACGTGTAATAAACAAAAACAAAGTAAACAATATAGGTATCTACCAACTATTTTGTACTCGTAGGTACGTGAATTAGATAGTCTATATGCGAACCAATGAATGTATATTTGCAGCATTTAAAATGATGGGGTTTATTATATTACTAGCTGTGCCCGCGACTTCGTCCGCAAAGAAGTCGGAAAACAACTAAACAATGTATAATGTCCTTATTTTTTTTATCTAATCACATTTATTTCCATTTAGGTTACTGCTCATCGTTCAAACTCAATAGCGTGATAATTTGTAGCCTACAACTTGACCCGCTCTATGACGGTTTTTTTTGCCAAACATCCAAATCTGTTCAGTACCTACGTAGTATTGCCTTGAAGCTCAAACAAACAAACAGACAGAAAATCTAAACAAATCTGTTTCGGCATCAGTATCGTTCGTAATACACGAAGCAATTATTTATTTTTTAAATATTCAATGTACAGTTTTTGTCCGTTACGATTTTATTATATTTATGTATAGATTTCATTTAAACAATATTCTATTTACACCTTTCATGATATCATTTAAAGCTCCAACGTTTTTACTAAACATTCCAATTGACATATTTAGCCGAAGTGATTTATTGGCTTATAAATACAGAGTAGTCCACAGTAAAACTTGAAATTTCTCGTTTAATACTTTCGTAACACGGGTATTAACGACTTGATCGACAAACCGACGCCAGTCTCTATTAAGAATTCAGTTTTTGTACGGAAACCAGCCGGTCCTTATAGACGCACAATGTGTTGAATACAACTTTATATTCAGGACGGGCGTCAGTTCATAGGAACCGATGTGTAAGCCGACTTTACTTCCCTATTAGTCCTACTGAGTCACGCTAAATTAAATTTAATGTAAGTAAACAAGGCAACGCACTCATAATTTCAGAAATATTGTTAATAAAAGTTTTACGTTTCCAGCTTAGTCACAGCTCAAGCCTAAATATGATTAACTATGAAACGGCCAGAAAACCTTTTAGATGCAACAGAACAATCACGAAGATGACGTCAAAATTAATCGTTCAAGTCGTTAAAGTGTGATAAACCGTCTTTATAACAAAGCTGTAATTAACACCTTGTTAAACAATAATTAAAGAGGTCGCGTGTCAAGGAATTCTCCAATAAATTCTCGATGTCAGTGACATCTTCAAATGTTACTTCGCAAATTATGTCTGTCCACAAATCAAAGCCTCGAACAAATAAACATCTCTAATCAGGAAGTCTCTAAAAAGGGCAACAAATTAAAGTAAAAGATCAATGGTTTTTTCCACGCTAAGTGCTTAGGGCGACGCGGTTAGTTGTCTGAGCCACCAGAAATATTAAGAAGTAAAAAATAAAAAAGTAAACCTCTGGTTCGAAATTAGAATTTCTTTTTAGTAAGAGCTGTAGCTAACGTCCGCTATTTCGGAGTCGTCAATCGACCCCGCGTTTTTTTTACCAACAAAGTCCGTGTCGTGCGACAGGTTAAACAGTTGGTATTTTTGTAAAACTCTTTCTTTGTAACTAAAAATATGAAAGCTGAAAGCTGTCCGACTGATGGATACTATGTGAATACATAATAATATGTATTGGACCGTTGCATTCTATTTTAAAGACCTTTGAAAATTACGGTAGTCAGAATTGTTTCTTCGTCTAACAGCTAATAAAATCAATTGGACACGTTCATATTGATTCATAGGTCACTATTTCTATTTTATTTTATATCGACATGTGTGTGTGTATTCATTCTACCACTTCCGTTACACAGCGGAATTAATATTTATAAATTCAACACACAAACAAGCCTTGATTTATTCTTGAACAAATTAGGGCATGCAGTATAGATTAGATAACTATATTAGTACTGTCGAACTATCATCACGGTGATGTAAACAAGGTCACACTTATAAATATTATAAGGTCAAATCGATGCACCTTTAGAGTATACAAGGCAATATAAAAACTTCCACCTACAATTTGAATGTTTGTCTATATGGGCAAAAAAAAAAAAAAAATTGCCTGTAAATATGTTTCTTTAAACCCCTACAAGATCAGTGAAACTAGACCTAAGTAATTAGATACAGATAGATTTGTAAAAAATTTCAACACCTAGACACTACAAAGCAACATAATTACATGCACATATTCATAGGTTTCTCTTTCCAAAAACGAATTGTTTTGCTGACTTATTGACTTACGGATGGAGGGGTCTACGCTACGCTCTCTAGAGACTACGCTTCATTATTTGTAACAGATGCACCAGTTTAATCAATAACGGTCAGTAAGATATAGAAACCCAGCGGTAGACTACCAAATTGAACCCTTTCTTTTTGTTTCGTGCATTATCAAGTATTGTGCCTACATATTTGCGTATCAAGTCAGAGATTGATCGTCACAGGGTCGGGCAACGCACATGACTCGAGGGACCGATGTCAATTAAAAACGGCCGGGCCCTAATTGTGCCCATTTTAGCTCGATTGCGCCAGACGGGGGCGAAGGGACACCGCCGTCGCGTGTCGAATTGCGATACCGTCGCTCAGTGGAAAAACATACGTTTTATGTAGTACATAAATTATGGTAACTATTTTTCAAGCGGTTACAGAGTTGTTCATAATACTAAATTTTCTGATTTGGTGTTCGACTATAATGACTTGCAATCTTGGACCATAATGTATAAAATCTGCAGATTTTAAGGCCAAGAGTTTCGGCACATCATAAGTATTACATGCATATTCTTTAAATGTGCTTTGCTTGTAAACGAAAGCAAAATTTTCCTAAATGCGAACATTTCAAGATAACCTAGTCCACGTCAGTCTTGTTTCCTAAAATTAATGAGTGCTGTTTCATTTACACCAAGTCGTCATGATCGAACCGAGTCGGAGCACAAATAAGAAAGATTGGAAATGCTACAAAACTATCAAAGATCCTCCAAAAAGATGAGACAATACTCTGACAAAAAATGTTGAGGACTGTTTCACAACCCAAGAAAGATAAGGAATTCGTTAAAGAAGCTAATATTCTTACTAATTTTAGGAGCGATAAAAAGAGTGACAAGTATACAGCAGAAGCGTGAAACATAGGTCAGAATCAATTTGTGATGGGTGCGCTAGCGTCACGGTGCGCGCCCTTCTGGCGTTGCGTTGGTGGCACTGCGACGAAACGTCGTTCAGTCATTCGGTCCGTGCTTACTAATGAAGTGAAACTTGTTAAACATGATTAATGGCCCAGCCTGTAGTAGGTACAGAGTTTTATGAAATTTCGTATGGTTTCGCAGAAGTTAGTGGGTTGATATATTTGCTCTACTTTATCCAATTAACAACTTCCTGAAACTTTAATAGCGTAGAAAGCTAACACGTTTTATTACATCGCATTCATTAAAAACTTGGAAAGCTGTATCTGTGCATCCCCGAAGGATTACTGCACTTTTGCACTTTGCTGATTACCTGCCTATATTATTTTGATCCTAAATTATTTTTAATAGCAAAAATGTCAATGTCCTTCGAAATTCCTTCTTAGGGGTAGCCCCCGTCACATCCCCGTAACGTCACATTCGGTGAATTATATTTCGTTTTATATTAATAATCACTGCAAGTGCGCTGCACATCCACAGCCACAATTGCAAACTATGCAACTGCCAAATGCAGCCCAAATATAACGTTATTAGCCCCCTCGATACCAATGCTCGCGCCGTTATCGCTATAACTAGAACAATGTACAACTAACTAAAAATCTTAAATTAAAATGTATTTCTTTGTAAAATAATTGTTGTAAAAAGTTTCGATACGATTCATGTTTCCTGAAGTTCTCAAACTAAAATAAACGGTCAAGTAGCGACATCTGTTGTGTTTTATACATATCATTCTTGTAGCGCCATCTAGTGTTGAGTAGAAACAAAATAATCACGTACTCACTAGAGGGCGCTGACTGTTAGTAAGTTCTACTGCACGCTAGATGGCGCTGAAATAAAATAAACATTACAAACCTTGTGCAGGCATCGCTCGTAGTGATACAGCATCTTCTTCAATTTCTTCTTCAACTTCTTCCTCGGTGATAGACGGTGGAGCAGCCCAACAGCGGAGTCTCACGCCAGCATTGCCAACGTTAGCTCCGTTGTCTAGCCTCACACGAGGAAGACTTCGCGATGAGTATTCTCCGTTATTATTGGTCTGGCAAACAAGAATGTTCCTATTAATAACACAGTCACTTTTACTGAACTTAAATATTGGGCTACTTTCAAATGCATTTTCTACATTCTACAAAAAAGGATTGATGTGACATCAGTCATGTCGCCAAATGCCTGTCTGTAGGTATAATCCACACTAATTAAATTTGACTAATGATGCAAAATTCAAGCAATAAAATAAAGGAAGTTACTGTCATTAACCACATTAACGAACAAGACACGTGTATACTAATGCTAAAATTAAGCCAAAATAAACATATTTTAAAGAAATAAAAACGGATGCAATGGAATCAGATGGACCCAAAATAGAAGTCCCATTCATCCTCTGTGTATAAAAAAGGTAGGTAGGTATATTGCAGTGGTTTTTAATCATACGCAGCCGTCGAATGAACGACAAACATTTACTTTGTAAGCACGAACTAGCAGCTGCTTACCGATAATGATATAGGTACATTATTGCTTTAAATAAGGTAATGTCGGGAAGGGATTTATGTCAAGCTTTACAGTTTAAAGAGCTTATCGGTGCAATACTGTTATGTTGGGAAAGATAAGGAAATAAACTGCTGACGGGAATGTCATAATGTACAGAATGTGAATGTGACGTGTTTACTGTGGCTGGTATTTATTTAAAATTTAAATATTTATAAAGATTATACATTTCAATGTCGTTCTTCTCGGGCTTATATCGTCAGATTTGGTGAATCATTTTTCGTTTCATATTTGTAATCTCTGCAAAACTGCTCACCCCGTCGAAACAGAAAACAATACAACGTCCAAATCGTCGCCTCACAGTGAAAAGTTCGGGAATGCAATTTTGGACAATTTTAGGGTTCCGTACCCAAGGGTAAAACGGGACCCTATGACTGAGACTCCGCTGGCCGTCCGTCTGTCACCAGGCTGTATCTCATGAACCGTGATAGTTAGACAGTTGAAATTTTCACAGATGATGTATTTCTGTTACCGCTATAACAACAAGACAAAAAAAACAGAATAGATAATGGTACGGAACCCTTCGTGCGCGAGTCCGACTCGCACTTGGCCGGTTTTTATTTTATCACGACGCGACGTAGCTATTGGCACTTCTTAAGAGAGCCGCTCTACGCGAAATTAGTTGTAGGCATTGAAATGAAGCCTTTATTGTGTATCATTCGTAACAAATATTTCTACTACTACTAATAGACTAGCTTAGGCCCGCGATTTCGTCTGCATGAAAGCCCACAGGAATCGTGCAATGACCAAAATGCATTCCCGAGCTTTTCACTCTAGGCCGACGAAATGCAGCTTAAACGCAATTAAGATGCAATCAGTGCAACTGCGTGACAACTGCCGACTAGACTGTCCTAATGCGGTTATGATAAGGAATATGACACGAAATACCTATGAGTCACCAAGTGTGACGTTATTAGCCCCCCCCCCCCCCCGTTATTCATCCCCTGATCCGTCTACCTCAAATACCTCAATACATATTACTACCATCACTAAATTGTTGAAGTTGAAGAAATAAACATCAAAAATCAAAGTGTTATTTGCATTGTGAGAAAAATCCATTTTCAGAAACTATGTAGATAACTCACACCTAACTACAAATCAATTTGAATAAAATGACGTGTTTGAAAAAGGCTTTATGAATCACCCCAAAATCATTAGTGATGTGACAACATTTGATTATTCAAATTCTAAATAAATATGCGGATCTCGAAGTAAATAAAAAAACCTGTGTCTAACTGCGTGTGTTCCTGAGGATGTGACCAGTCCACTGTAGCATATTCTATGGCTGTGAGTAACGGGCTAACATCCCGTCACTCCAACAAGTTTTTTTTTTTTTGCTAAGTTATTTTTGGAGATCCTGGCGTACGACGGATTTTGCGTAAGTCACGGTGAATGAAACTGTGATATACCTACATGCATATAACGATATGTGAAATATGAGCAAGCAACGTAAACTTTATTATAAGCCTCGACCGCAAAAGAGCTTTTTGTTTAATACGCTTTTTTTATGAATTACTGCTATGAGTGGTACAGTAGTATTGCGGATCAAGATAACACTAGTCAAAAGAAAACGCTAGTAAAAAGTCAAAACTAATAGAACGATTATTGGTATACATATATTATTAAAACTAGCTGAGCTCGCGACTTCGTCCGCGTGGAAGTCGGAAAACAACGTTGTGTCGAAACAACTAAACAATGTATAATTATGTACTCCATTTAAAAAATCTACATTAAAACATAACTTCACGCCTTATTCCCCGAAGGGTTGGCAAAGGTATAATAGTACACCCACGTTTCGCCGTTATGTTTAAGTCCCATGTAATAGGGGGCGAGCCTATTGCCATCAACTGGGCACAAATCCAGACTCCGAGCTGCTACTGAGAAATTCCACACGGAAAAACCCAATAACACTTTTTGCCCGACCTGGGGATCGAACCCAAGACGTCACGCTCAGCAGTCGCGCTTGCGACCACTAGACCAACGAGGAAGTCCAAAAAATCAGTCAGTTAAAAAATCTAATCACATTTAATTCCAATTAGGTTACTTACTGCTCATACCCACACTCAAAAGCGTGATAATTTGTGCCCTATAACCTGACCCGCTTTATAACGGACGTTTTTGCCACAACTAAATCTGTTCAGTAAGTAGTATTGGCGTGAAGCTCAAACAGACAGAAACTCTAAAAACTTCAGTCTGTATCGTTCCTAACGAACGCAGCATTTTTTTTCAACACTTTTCATTTCCTATGTACTGTTTTTACTTCGTTACGATTTTATTATATGTATTAGATGTATAGATATAATTGGCGGAATGAGCTAGGCTCTTACCTAAAGGCCTCAGATTTCAAAAGATCGGGAAAATGGAAAGTATAAGCCTTTGCCTTGCAGTCGAACACAACTGGCTCATAAGATAAAACAATAACAGAACAATTAAGGCATTACGCTTATTAATAAAATTAAACACAGCTTACGGTACAGTTCGAATGCTTTGATTAGACATGTTTGTTTGATAACACACGCACGCACTTAGTCAACACAAGTGTTGTTATGAATAACCGAACAAGCCACGACAATTAATTATCTAATTAAGTGCTCGAGCACTAGTATAATTTGTCCGTACAAGCAGGGTAATACAGGGTAATATAAAAGTAATTACCTACGTACAATGTAGGTGAGCCAATCTGGTATCGGTATGGGTATCGTGGGAACGCCACTGCACTATATAACTCGTACCGCATTATTTCGAGGCCTTATACGGATCCTTTCGAAGCTCAAGATCATCTCACCCAGTGAGATACTGTACGGTATACGTTACTGAGAACTGCTTACAAAACTTCGTACTGATTGGATTGATTACAAACTAGTTCATACCGTTGAAGATTATACTGTAGTGAGATGTTTGTTAACAAGATGTGTAATAGTTACGCTGTGTGGGAAACTTTTAAGGGCCATCCTGTCGAATGATTGTTATGAGTACCTACTTAGGTAGATACAGTTTTCAAAGTCTCCGCTAGTGTAGATATAAACTGGCTAATATTTTGATAGCCGTCACGGTTCCAATGAAACTTGTTTACCCTATCTGCCTAGCCTTTTTCCAAATATGTTGGAGTCAGCTTCAAGTCTAATCACATGCGTCAGAATACCAGTATTTTACACGGAGCGACTGCCATCAGACCTCCTCAACCCAGTTACTGGGCAATGCCGATATCTTAAGGATAGACCGGTTGTCAGACTTTCGAGTTTCTGACTACACGTAATGACTGTCATAGGTATTCGTATGACATCCGGGACCGACGGTTTAGCGTGCTCTCCGAGGCACAGATGGGGTCTCGATGTGTAACGAATGGTCATCCATCTATGGACTGACCGCAGCAAGCGCAGCTTAACTTTGCAAATGGTAATACGCGCGGTTGTTAATTAGCCACGAGCCAAACAAACGTAATTCCAAAAACATAGGTATTTATACAGGGTGTTAACGAATTCGTGTGATTCCTTCAAACCGCGTGATCTGCTGGTGACATAGATTAACCTTAAATAGGTATTAATGAAATCCAACTGAAAAAAAACTAAAAAAAAAAACTTGGTTTTCTATTTCTGATTCATTTTAGAGCCTCCAGTTATCTGACTGCAAAGAGCGATATCGCGTTAGTCGTATCCGCCAGCCGTGTCGCCGTGCTTTCATTAATTTATGCGTGGCAACGAAATGTTCAAACAAATATTACTTATTCCTTATTAGGTGCTTTAGATATGACCAATCCGCATGAAAAAAAAAGATATTTAGTTTTTATTTTTAATCAATCTAAATCCCGTGTGGGGGCCATTCTACACCAGATCATGTTGTCATGTAGTAGATCATGGTGGTTTTAAGGAATTACACGAATTTGTTAACACCCTGTATTTACGGATGATAAATTTAATTTAATTTCTTCTGACAACTTTTCACGAATGCTCTGAAATAAAATTCATGGACCATTGTTTCTTAAATAATAACCTCCGTAAACAAATAATTAACGAACAATAACGCACAATGTAATTAATTCATTCGAATCGCGCAATTCATAACTCCTCATTATCGTCATCATTGCAAAGCGAGAAAATTCTTTTCAGCTCTTTTTATTAATCACTAATTGCACCTCGTTAGTTAAGACTACAAACTAGGTAAGTATAGAAAAAAGGTCACAATACTTCCACGCTATAATATTTCACCACGACACATAATGTATATGACTATGTATTGGATAAATGCCATACAATAGAGTCGTAACACCCGAGCTCGGAAGAATTCAAGGCATGTTATTTCCCATTATTCCCCTGGTACGACATATCGCGTCATGTGAATGGCGTGAATACTTGGAGCGTGACGCTGGTCGTCACTCGATACTAAGTCAGTCTAATGTCCTTGCTGTACCTCTCTAATGATATGTCAATACATGATCACATTGAGATATGTTGGATTGATTTTTTACGCGGGCTGAGACTAGTTGTCAAATTCAACATTCTGAGACCATGGTATTATAATACGTTTCACCAGGGGGCCAATTCTACTAACAGAAACTTTTATCAATTGCAACTGAATCGTTCATTCAGACAGTTTTCGTTTACGAAAACTGTCAAAATGTTTGGTTTTGTTTTTGTTGTCAAACAATTTGATAGTTTTTGTAAGCGAAAACTGTCTGAATACCTAAATGATTCAGTTGCAATTGATAAAAGTTTCTGTTAGTATAGAAGGCTCCTGGTATTCTCCTTCCGTGACAGCTAGGTCACGTGATTGACCCAAGACTACGTCATCGGCTGTGAGTGGACCATGTGCAAATAAATTAACCCGGGCAAAATGCATTTTTTCACTTACTTGCTTCTATGAAAAAGCAATTTTGAACAGTTTACTTTTTAAACTCGAAATAGCAAATAATTAGGCTAGTTATCAATTTATTTTGAATTCATTAATGATTAAAAATCTCCTTAATTGTATTGGAGATGTTAAAAAGTGGTAGCACTGATCATGACATTTGTGGCGTAGTCTTGAGCTATCGCAGGAAGAGAATACTTGGTTTTATTATACCATGCCTCAGAGTAACTGTAGATTAACGATTAAAGGGCTTATTACTTTACCCAATTTTTAGGGTCCTTAACTCTTATTCAGTGTAGTTTAATAACGGTTAGGGCGTCCGGTCTCTTCGGTCTTCGGTCGGGACTCCTTCAACCAGGCTCTAAAAATCGGGTAGTAAAACTGTCGTCTAACTTTCAAGCCCGCTTGCACAACGACTACATATATTTAGTGCTAAACGTATTTAAAATGTCATTCTGTCTCTATCAACTTCAAGCAATTGACTGAAATACAGTGACATTTCAAATAATTATGTTTAGCACTAAAATGTATTTAGCGAGTTGTTCTGCAAGCGAGCCTAAGAGGAATAAATAATGTTCGCAAAATTAACACACAATGAAGATTATTAAAAGAAAAAAAAACTTTAGAAACGAATTTATAGACATACCATATTAATATGCAGATATCAGGGAATCTGTTTTCATAAAACAATAATATATGATCAAACGAACTTCCAAGTGAAGTTGAAGCATGTAGAGAAGATGAAGCGACGAAATATAATTTATCTTCAATAAGAAATGAATAACTTAAAAGAAGATCCTGTTTGTACTTACATCAGCCTGCTAAATACCAGACAACGTTGAAATACGTGGGAACATTGCATTTTAATTAACTTGTATGTATTTATTTCATATTTAGATTCTATCTTCCAGACCTTATCACCGTTCTGTCTGACCGTTCCGAGCCAGTAACAGAAACAACAGTTCAGTATCACGTTAGCAGTGTAGTGTAATGACAAGTTGTTGGCGACAGGCCTACAGGCTGTGACCACAACACCAGCTGGGTTGCCGTTGTTGACATGTTCAGCTGGCGTGTGCAGATAAGTAGCAGATCTCATTACATGACCACTTTTATGACCAACGCCGCGTATCTACGGTAGCTTCCTTTATTTTTCTATTGTATCTGTCTCCGGTAATTGATCAGTTTAATCATTAAGTAATAATAGCAAAAAAGGTATTATAAAATTATAAGTTTGCATTCGATAGCTGTTACAACTTTCTATGCTGTATGCTGTAGTATCTGTATCTATAGTAGGTCACTGAAAATGGAATTACGATAGTTCTACTTATGAAGCGGAACTGTTATTGTTTTCTGTGTGACAACGCATGTCATAAATACCATTACCTATGCAATAAGCTAACCCACAAACAACTCTATCTTAAGTTTATCAAAAATGATTGATATGCTTCTTTGATTCAGTGGTCGCTTGAGATTCCGGAATTCGGTACCCAGGACACACATTTTTTTTGGAGTTTTCTTGTAGAAAATTCTCTGAATTTAAATGGTGTTTAACAGTACGCCCGAACACCTCAGGTAGTGGAAGCGTGATAATTAATAATCAACTAAATTATTCTATCCAAGTAACTTTCCCATGCAAATGTTTTCATAAAGATTAATAAAGTTGAGTACGTTTGTAATCGATAAGCATGCATGAGTAATTAAATACTACCTACTGGCAGATTAATGAACGTGGATCAAGCAAATGAATGATGCCGACAAGGACAGAGTGAACTGGGTCAACAGAAACCTTTTCAATCAATTTTCTACGGGACATGACATGATGATCACGTAGCATCATCTTACGACATAATAATTAATCTTAGTTGCTGGAACTGTGTATTAGGGTTTGGTTTACAATTTACGTTCCATAACGTGATCAAAAAATCGCCCATATATTCTAAACCAGGAGTTCCTGACGTCGAAAATCATAATATCACCAAATTTAACCTCCAAGGTCATCATCATCTCCCTGTCGTTATCCCTCTCTAAGTGAATCAGCACAACATGTATTCATCTTTCATTCTTCTCTATCAGCTGTCATCTCAGTACTCACTTCTTTCTTACCCATATTATCTTTTACACAATCCATCCATCTTTGCTTTGGCCTACTTCTACTTGTATATCTATCCACATTCATATTTTACAATCTTCTGATAACATGACTTTCTTCCCTCCGCATAACATGTCCATACCATGCTAACCGAAACTCCTCAACTTTTCAGTCACTGGCGTTCTTTGAAATATAACCTCCACGGTAGTTTCGAATAATTACAATAAATATTATTGAACTTCAACAAAGACGTGTAGCAATGAAAACATTTATCACGGGAGCGTGTCACGCTTTTATTAACACATCATGAACGAAGGTACATAACCCCCATACCAACCTTCATCATATAATAATCCAAACGTGTAACCAACGCGCATAATGTTTCAACAAGTTATCGACTGTACCGCGCTCTACCCGTTAGTCAGAATCTAGGTTCAAATCGAGCGATAAATAGCTTTAACAGTTAATAATCTGCGTTCTCTCACTGAAGATATAAAACATAACAAGCGTACTACGTTCAAACTGTTCAAAGCGAGTTGGTGTATCAAAAGGCTAATAAAAACCAAGCGAGCAACATAATTCTCGAGTTGAAACAGCAAGTCAAACGTGACCTAATTAAGACAGGAGCTTCCTCCTTGTGTCGGGGACTCGGGCTCCGGGAGCAGCGAATGCGTGGATGTTCTTATTTCAAATATCGTGTTTTTTATTATTGTTAGTCTGTGGTCGCAAATTGACTGGCGATTATGGTTAGTTTTGACTTAAAAGTTGCTTTATTGTCTGCGAGTTCTTTATGCGAGTTATGCAACGAAGGAATGCAAAATACTTTGACTTTTATACCAAATTTGGACAAAATCGATCTCTGTCCAAACTCATAGATATTGTAATCAATCTAAACTACTACGAAAATATGGTAACGACTGCAACAAAATTACCATAATAAGACACAATTTATATTGTAGTCGGTCTGTCTAACTGCAACTAAAAAGAATGTTTCTTTTTGTAAAATCTGATCTGAGGTACGTAATGTATGACATGTAACACTAAACTAGCGGACATTGCACTTGTAACAGACACCTAAAAATAGGTCAGAGAAAGCTGTATGAAATTAGAAACGCTGTTGAGAGCAGCCCTTTGAAATGTAGGCAAATAAATTGTGGCGGCTACCGCCTTTGAATTAGCTTCATTTAGTAGGACGTAATTATCACAAATGATTTTGTAAACATACCGTTAAAGATCGGCACGAAAAAAGAAGAGTAAAAAATTAATGATTTTAACTGGAGAGCTTGATAACAATTAACAACATGAAATAATCTTGTAAAGTTATACTAGCTATAAAGTGTTGTATGTGCTTTTTGAGGAATAAGTTAGTAAGTTAGTCTGACTTGGATCTAAAGGTAGGTGGCGAAATAGAGAACTAACAGTAAATGTACTGGATTTGTCAGGTTTTTGATATGTTCCTTCACAAGCAGCGCCGCCATCCGTGTTCATTTAGAGTCATGTCGGACTGTAAGTAAGCTTTGACAGATTTTTATAGAAAATTGCCAAACTGCAAAATTTTTTCCTCAGATAAAAGACGGCCGACTTTATAATCTGACGATTTATAAAATCGGCCCTAAGTAATGAGTAGGGATCGGATATTCGGATGCACCCTAAAGTTAATTTTGCTACGAAAGTATGGCAGCGGCTTCTTAAAATATATTTTTATTAGAATAAACCCGGGATGCCAGGAACACCGGGAATGCATAACTAGTCGGATGCATAATATGGAAGCGACATCTTAAAATGATTTATTAAAAAAAAACTCCGGGTTTCTTGGATTGCATAATTATTTAAAATTAATGTTTGATCCCCGATGCAAATATGTGTGTATGTAGAGTGTAAGAAGAAGAATGGTGTGGTATGGTGGATGAACCAAAAAAAAAACATAAAGCATACATTAAAATAGTTATCCCGGAACCGCGGGATTTTTCGATACAAAAACGCGTTCCTTATTAGCCAACATCTCAAGTTTAGGTGAATATGCATCCGAATATCCAATCTCTAGTAATGACGGATGAATAGAGGTACCTATACAGAGACATTAAAAATAACATGTGCTATGTTAGTGTTTTTTTTTTCAGAAATATTGCTAGATTACTACTATTACTATTTTTTGATTGCAAATCAATAACAAACTCTACAAGTCGCTTCGCCTGTTACATTGTAAATATCTTGTTTATTCAAAATGTTTGCTGGCTAATAGATAGATAGATAGATAGATAGATAGATATACTTTATTGTACACTAAAAGAAATAAAACAGTAGGAATACACGTAATTAAGAACAGTACAAATGGCGGTCTTATCGCTTAAAGCAATTTCTTCCAGACAACCATTGGATGGAAAGAATTGTTAAGAAAAATATAATCTCTACTATAGCAAGATAGATACGTCTTGGATATATATACAGAGACCCCCAGAACTTTGTACACCATTCATTGACAATTGTAAATAAACTGCTTATTCAATAATTGTGAAATATATAATACATCTGTGCAGATTGCAATGGTTTATCAAACAAATCTTAATGATGTACATTATCATAGGTGTGGCTGGCAGCTATCAGCTAATCGTTAAAGAACTTCAAATCAAATAATCTTCGGAATGAATCTGTATTTATTTATTACAGCTTTAAACTTAATAACTTTACCATTTACGATGCAATTTTGACGAAGATCGGTTAAAGTTATAAATAATTGTATTTAGTTAGCTGTGTCACCGTGGTCAAGGAATACTAGTAACATTCACATCTTTCAATAACCCCATGAACTTAGGTAATAAATTATTTTACTAAAATTATTAATATTACATGTAGTTGTGTAACCCATAGTAGTCATTATTTCATTTGCATAGAGGCAAAACTATCATCCAGTAGATAAGTAGTATATGTACATATACAATGGATATTTTTTTCGTAGCAATCGTAACGCATAAGCTACAGAACTTATTTTGGAAAGCAAACTTTATACACCGTCGCCGCGTCGTGGGCCCGAGGTATCCGAAAGATTTTAACCTTCGATTCCGATGCCTAATTGGAGAAGAAAAGCTAGGATATAGTTTGTTGAATAAAGCTTAATTTTCGAAATATTCGTTATTTACGGAAATTCACAAATCGAAAAATAATGGTAACAAGTCCTATGAACACCGCGTTGCGACTTTTGTCATACCCCTCTCGTCGTATGTCTCATTTGTCGGGGAGGCTTGTGAAGTGAGAAGTTTCTTATCCACTCACACGATAATTTACAAATGTTGCCAGTTCAACCTAAGGTATTGTTTACAAGGAAGTATTAAAGTTAATTGATTTATTAAGGGCTGATTTTTCAATCGTCAGATAACTTTTATCTGGGGAATAAGTTTGACGTTTCATAGCTTCTCTATAGAAAATATGTCAAACCGTCATATTTATTCCTTGGATAAAATTTATCTGACGATTGAACAATCGGCCCTAAGAAAAGAAAAACAAAAAAAAAATTGACTAAATTTGACTTTCGTTGATATAACATTGACTCATAATACCATCAGAAAGACGTGGTTAAAATCTGTCGGGTACCTCGGGCCCACAGTGTATAAGTAGAAATATTCTTACTGATCATGAGATTTTAAGAGTAGATTAGTAAGACGGCCTCGTTGGTCTAATGGGCGCAAGCGCAAATGCTGCGCGTGAGGTCCTGGGTTCAATGCCCAAGTCGGGTAAACTGTTATTGGATGTTTTCGTGTGAAATTTCTGCCCAGTATGGATTTGAGCCCGGTTGATAGCAATAGGCTCGCCCCGTATTACATGGGATTTAAAAAGCGGCGAAATGAGGGTACTATATACAGGGTGAAATTGTAAACACTCGACAAACCGAAATGGGAGATTGTACTCATCATTATGAACAACTTTTACCAATCTGCTGTTCCCAACATTTTGACGAGTTACGCGAACATAAATGTAGGGAACATCTGTTTTTTTTTCGCGATTTCCCGTTTGGTCCCATAGTAAAAGTTGTTCAAAGTGATAAGTACAATCTCCTATTTCAGTTTGTCGAGTGTTTACAATTTCAACCTGTATTACACCTCTGCCCATCCGTTCGAGGAGTACAGGCGTGATGTTATGGTAGTAAGATTTGCCATTTAGCATCGAATAAGGATAAACTTTTATTTACTTTAGTCGTATTAGGATGATATTCCACTTTCGTCACTCATTGGGCGCCGCATCGTCGCCTCGGATGACGTTATATTCTAGGGCACGCAAACATAGCAGTTTCTACATAATTATACCGTTACTGTAAAATACAACAGTTTTAATGAATTTTACATCCTTTCATTAAAAACCAAACTAGGTAAAGCAATAACATGCAATTTATCTAATATCAATGAAATTGCTATAGAAGGAATGTAATGCAATATTTATTATTCATTATAATAGTGAAAGAGCTATTTTAATACTATATTCATATTTTATAGCGGTTTGTGGCCGTTTTGAGATGTACCAGCCAGTCTTATAAGAGGGGAGAAAAGCTATTTATGAAATGGCAGTCATGTAAGCGCCATTGAGGTAAGCGTGTCATGTGGAGTAATAATGTTTTGAAGCAAGAATATTATCGGAATTCACTTATAAATTAATAAGATTTTAATAGAGGAACTGAATGTCCAATAAAATCTATAAAGAGGTGAATATTTTAAAAGACAAACATTCATTGAGCCGGGTCCGCTGCGCCGTGTTTTCGTGTTTGCAAACAGAATAACATTGTTTGCTAACCGAATAGGGGCGTGGCCTAACAGTTTTGTTAGCAAAATTGGCGCTGCGGACCAGGCTTAACATTGTTTGCTAACCAAATAGGGGCGTGGCCTAACAGTTTTGTTCGCAAAAATACAATAACATGTTAGAAAATTGGCGCTGCGGACCCGCCTTTACTTTTTATGTTGTTAACCGCATGCACATTAATCTGCATTGTTCTTACATCACTACAGTGAAAACTGTGAAAACCATTTATTTAAAGCGTTTTCTTTTAATTTCTTGCCGACTGTTCTCCATAGGTCCTACTACTTGAAACCGAGCACATAGTGTTGACCTTTTAAAAGCACCAGTAATCTCGTTTACTTGAAATAAATAATATTTGACTTTGACTTTTGAACCAGCTCGAACTGTGATATGTTCGATCTCATTTTCTTAAGCTCGAAGGAGGATATTGTGTTCTGACTGCTTTCATAAGGTGATATACACACACATAAGTAAGGTAGTCAGTTAAGTTACGGATGTATTGAACTTAATTGAGCAAGTACTGAACTTAACTCGCCAATAGGTATCCTACTTAACTGGCGTGGTCAACCAGTTAACTAGCTTCTTAACTTATGTATGTCTAAATCTGACTTTCAAACAAGTTATTCTTGACTAAATTACAGGAACTCAACGTTACCATATTTTTACCATATTCCACAGTAGGTATTAACAATCGTAAACGCTGAACAAACAACTCAAAGCAACAAAGTCCGTACAAATCCTTTTATACATAAATCATGTACAAAACACAGAATTTCTAAACATAAAGCTCTTCACACATCGGTGCGGCGCCGCGGCGTCGCGTCCATATGCAAACGACGACGGACAGACAGGACGAGACTACAATGTACCTACCATGTACTCATTGCATAACGTGCACGTGTGCTCGACTATGCGATTGAACGCATCGGCCATATTTCAGATGCCGATCCATACGTTTATAAGGAAACTCGACTAAGGATTGCAAACGTGACTTCGTTAGAGTAGAATGGTTTTTAGAACAGAAAATGTGTCAGGATATCGAGAAAATAAGTGCAAACTCGGGAGGGGAAGGTTTGAAATATAATTTTCACGTAGGACTCGATGTTTCCACGTCTATACATACAATGTAGATGTGATGGATCGATGGTGATGATATATAGAGTAAAATCTTTAAGAATTTTATGGTATTGCTCGGTATCGGAAATTGAACAACTGTCGTAGCTTTTTTTCTAAATTCCCGTGTTTTTTTATTACTCTTAAATTAACAAAAACAACTCCTAAAAGTTCTTGGAGTTTTTAACATCTTGTATACATAATAAAAAGAAATAATTTTACTCCAAAATGCTTTAACATTTCATCAGTAAAGTCTAAAAATAAACTATTTATATTTTTTCTCATCTTCTACCGGCTTATGACGACATGAGCAAAGAATTTTTAAATTGCTTTTATCAATTTTCAAATACCAATCACATTATTGTGATGTAGCTATTACCAAAAAATATTTCATTATGTTAAAAAACTAAATTGCGATTGTCGAATTCGCCGTGGTCAATCAATCATTGAACTACCGCACTCGTAATTAGGTAGTTTATTACAGAACGATTTAAATAAATTATTCAGTTCCTGTTGCTTGTGTAGATTATTATTTAAAATGTTATTATTAAGAAAGAAGCAATAAGAAAGATCAACTAGTTTTTTATTTCTTATTGTTCTACACGAACACAGCATTCATAATAATATTTAATATCGTAGCTTAGCTCATAATATTTGAAATGATGATAAAGCCTTTTCAAGATCAAAACCAGAAGTGAAACAAGTTCTAAAGGATTCAACAAAGTAAAATCGCAACAAGTTTTCAGTGCAAGTCAGTGCAACCCTCACACTTTATCAAAACACTGTTGTTAATCTCTGTACCGGACGGAATACATAAATAGCTCAGACTGTCGCAGCAGTATTAATTGAGAGGGTTTGTTACTCGATATTCAAGGGACAAGTGAGTCTACGCGACTGTACCAGACCATTGTCCCCACAATTCACACCACTTGTTGTTTTATTAGCAATCAAACTAGTTGCCGTCTAGCTTTACTTATTAACTTGAACGGACTTAAACAAAACATTGTCCGCATAGTGACAAAGAAGAAAAATAAATCAAATATGGAATCGAGTTTACAAAATAGTACAATAAAGGACATAATTCGCATTCTTATTTTGATCATAACTACCAACCTTTATATAAATGTAAAGGTTAGTTCATCTGTTATTGTAAGTACAGAACAATAACAAGTCAGTGAATGGGCTTTGTTTCATTAAACCAATGTGATAATTCTACTGTGTAGTAACACCTATAGCCGGTGGAATAACAACTACTTACCTACCAAACACGTCTTATACAAGCTTACATTCCATTTTTTTTTATAATCGTATAGCCTACTATTATTCTTAGGCTGAGATTATAATAGTTTTAAAAGCAATATTTCATCCTTGGAACATTTTTTAATTGACTGTACTGGGTTGTTATTTCGTAGCGATCATATCTCCGAGTGCGGCCCATATATTGGTAACGGCCAACGTGCGTCGATGGTCAGGTGGAAAAGCAATTACGCACGATTTTATAAGCCACAAGATTATGTACTCGATAACCCGATTACCTACTTCAAGTTTAATGGTTAAACATTTACCAATTGTTCGAAAGGTCAATATAACGTGAGAGTTGTTCCGTTTATGTTTAGTCGCCTGAGAATTATCTGTCCTTGCCTTTACTCCCTTGAAAATACAATTTCAAGTATTACATCAGACTTTGGATCCAGTCTCTACCGATACATAGGTATGTATGTATGCGTATCCCATTAACACTAATTAGATTTATTTGTACAAGAATCAACTGACATGTAGTTAAGTATAGTTAATTACAAACTTTATTTATTTAACCGGTTTCCAGTCTAGACCAGAGAACGGTTTAAAACCGACAGTATGCCATGTTAGACTAGTCAACTAACTTTACCATGATAAAATACCAATATTGATTTAAAATTTCCGTCTCCAGCGATTCAACTATAAGGCCGATGAATCAACTAGGACAAAAAGTTCTAAATATACATTTTTATAAAAATAAACATTTGGCCGTATCCCGCCATGGTCCGTCGCGCACATGGCCTTTTATAAGGCCATGACATCACCCAATGTGGCTCCATTTACATCGCCACCATTATCCTAAAGCTTGTACTTCCAAGAATCAGGACAAAGAGTGTGAGCCACATAAAAGGTTTATTGAATAAAACTCTTGAAAATACATTAAGTTATTAATAGTAAACATCAATTATCGTAAACCTGAGTGTTATTGCATTAACGCAAGCTTGATTAGTCATTAGTTGATATGGAAAGTGTATACATGTATCGGTATCAGTTTGTTTGTGTTACAATATATAACAGACTAGCTGTGCCTGCGGGTTCGCCCGCGTTTTAAAATATAGCCTATGTCCATCTTTAAGGTCCATTCTAAATATCGGTGAAAGAATTTTTGAAGTCGGATGAGTAGTTTCGGAGATTACCACCTACTTCCAAACTTTACCTCTTTATAATATTAGAGTACTTAGATGAGTTTTTGAGTATTCAAACCTTGTTTGAGTGAGTTTCAGAACTTAAAAGTAGGCTCATTTTCGGGAAATTGCAAAATCAATATGGGGACATCGTTACGTGTATTCGTTCGCAATGGGAACGGGAAAGAAAAGGGTACGACAAAATACATACTCAATTTATACGTAGCAGTTTAGGGCATGCATATTTTTCGGCTAAAAATTATAAATCTACAAAATGTCTGCACGTATTAAAAAACAAAAGGAATATACAATCATGAAGGATGGCGAGGCAATTTATGTTGTAAAATCACTCAAAGAAACACAAAATCAAATAACAGGGAACGAAATATTGACACTTGTTTAATGACATCCATGAATCAGGTGATAAAGAAGCGAAACAGTCGTAAAAAGCCACGACACACATCTTACCTTGTCGACATAAAACCCGGGGAATGACTGTCCGGCCGCGTGCAACAATACAATTCACAATCAGTTATTTAATACACATCATATGAAATACATAAAATAATATTTAATCATAACAGGTGAACCAAAGCTAAGTTTTCATAGCTTTTTTAATGTAATTTTCTTCTTCCATCAATTATTTTTCAGTACTGTTGCTGGCGAAATACCCGTATTTTTATCCGCCCATCCCATATGTTGGCTACATGATTTTTCGTAGAGTAATGCAAGCTGACCTCTACTTATAGGGATGTTCGCAATACGATAGTGTTAGTAAAGTTTGATACCGCCTGTATCAAAGTAAATTATACTTTAATCCACGATTAACGAGACACATAAGACGGGACAAACGTTTAGCAGATTAAGTCCTTACTTGGTCTTAAGCCAAAGTCCAGCTATTTATAGTAAAAGAGTAAACAATATTACAGGATTACCGCAATATTTCAATATTTATCTGAAGGCAAAAGAAAAACATACAAACTATTAGCAGCTTATCTCGCGAAAGTTACAAACTCAACGAGAAAAGCTGATGGTAAAGAAAATGTGGTAAAGGAAACTATTATTATGGTGATTGGCTAACAGCCTCGCACCGCCATAGAATTAGTATAATCGTAGAGCCTGACACGTTGTTAATTCGTTGACAGATTAGCATAAAAATATGGGATGATTATAGTAAGGATCTTACAGCATCTTATGACTTCCTGCATATCAAGCGCAACCCTGGATAATATTGTCGTCGGATTATCTCGTGCCGAGACGAGATAATGTTTGGCTTATCTAAGATAATGCGACGACAAAATTATCTCACGCTCACCATGTAAAGCTTGCTGGCATAACTAAACACGGGCTTTGTCACAGTTTCTATTGTATTCACGGTCTAGCTATGACCTTCAAAAAGGCTGATTAACTCTACTTAGTGCGATGTTATGTATTATCATCATCATAATCAGCGCATTACTGTTGCACAGATGGGCACGAACCTCTTCTTAAAAAGAAAAGGGTTTAGCCCTTAATACATCATGCTGGCCTGGTGGGAGTTGGCACACTACACACACAGTCAAGACCTTTTTGGAGCCCTCTCAGTTGTGTAGTTCTTCGCGATGTTTTGCAATTAATGAGTTTTATTACCTACTGTATTCTATTGACACAAGTTTCCTCTTATTCCTTTCTTCTGGCAGCTCTTCCTTATAGCCAAAAAGAAACACCTAATAATCCTGATAACCCCTTCTCAATGACACCGAATCATCCACAAGCCATGTGACATCACACAATCCATTTGAAGTACTTCATGATTCAGCTAGAAAGTGATACGTCTTCGTGAGAAGCGGAACCCAGTCACTTTGCGTTTCCGTCCTCATTGTTTGAAGTCATCCTGTCTTTGATTAATAACGCCATGTAAGACGTATTTTACTATGTTTTATGTATTTGGTCATAAAGTTCACAAATGCCTAAAATAACTTCGCCCAAAACACAACAGGATCAAGGGACCTACACCGAAAATACGAACTTTCTCCGAACTACGAAGTTTCGGCTGACGGATCGCACGTTTTCGAACCATGAATGTGTTTACGATCCTACGATAAATTCGATTTTCGCGATTTGATATTTTATCTTTCGTTCACCCTACTCCCAAATATTATGATTAATATTTAAAAAAAAACGTTGCCCTACACTAGGATTTCTCCGTATTGTGGGTGCGTTTACAGACACAAATCTCACAACACCCAGACCACCCACCAAACACCCAGACCCGAAACAACTATCTGTAGGCCATACAAATGTTTGTTCCGTGCGGGAATCGAACCCACGACCCGTAGCGCAGAAACCAATCGCTCAGCCACTGCACCAAACGAGTCGTCATAATATTAATTGACATCTAGTAGTTCGTTGTTTGACAATACTTTGTTCGTCGTAAACGCCGAAACTTCGACGTTCGTTTTTCGGAGTAGGCCCCCAGTAGTTAAAAGAGGAATGTAAATTGGGACAAGAAACTCATTATGAGTCATGATTCGCGAGTTTGCGCTCATGTGATTTTGACTAACGTTAAGGTTCAACGGGCCAAATACATGATAGATAATTATATGACTATAATGGCTAAATGATTAACGTTACACGAGTAGTTTAATGACTTCTTCGTTGTTTTTTTTTTTTGCTTGTCACTTTATTCAATCGTTCTTACGGAAAAAACTGTTTATTAAATAAACCGTTTGATGCCGTTTCAGTAAATAATAATGACTCTCCGTTTTATCTACTTTAGAGCTACTCTACATTATTTATGAAATATTAAAGAAACGATTCTTTCACTAAAGTTGCAACTCTATTCATATGTTCATAGGTACTAATAAAATGAATATAAGTGTACCTTTTTGAACAAAGGAGTCTCTACCACAGTCGCAGAAAAGAAACATCTTCATTTCAATTCACTACAAAGTGTCTAACAAGTATCAAATAGGCCATAAAATTACGGTTCAAACAAAGCTTTAACTGCAGAGTTCATTCGTCTTATCCTGCGCCTGCGCGGCAAAAAGCCGCTTTAAGGCGTGCAACGCATAATTTTGATTTATGCAGAGTGCCGGCCGCGCGCGCATGCGCCCACGCCTCGCATTTGTCTGTTTGTACTCAATGCGCAGGCGACGCACGACAAAAATATTGTGGTGCTATAAAAATATTGCACCGTTGCCATTGTCAGGAATTTGGTGCAATTTTATAAATAAATATAAACTAAGTTTTCAAATTAAATTATGAAAAAATCTAATCACTGATAAAAATACCAACATCAATGAATACGTGGTGTAGTCAGCTATTCAAAGATTTGTCGTGAAATACTCTATCCACCTCTCAAAACGTATAGCAGATAAATAGTTGTAAAGCAAACAATGAAAGCCTAGTAATTGAACGCTTGCCCTTCATGCAGGAGGGTCTGAGATCGAACCCGGCCCGCACATCTGACTTTACGAATAAATGTGCAGATCAGAATTTGATTATCACTAACATCGTGAGAAAACCAGCACACCCGAGAGGGCTCCAAAAAGTATCGATGGTGTGTGTAGCGCGCTAATCCGCACCAGGGGGTCTACTCCCTAAGCACGAAGTCCGTGGTTTCGGCCTTAGTTACGAGCGTTTCCTACTCCCTATCACCTACGGACACACGATTATTTCAGGGCCCGAACTAAGAATGAATGACAACACGATTTGGCAGTTGTCCCTACTACCGATGTGTTTTTACCCATCCGAAAAGTTGAACTTAACACTGGTTTTGTTCACTTCTACGTTTCGGGTTACTTTCGGACGGACGACTAACTTTGTTGACGGACTTAGGGAGTAGGCCCCCAGGCCAGCGTGGTGGATCATGGCCTAAATCCTTCCCATTCTGAGAAAAGGCCTGTGCCCAGCAGTGGGACAGCAATGAACTGTTTATGCTTGTAGCAATCTATACAGTCACTATTTGTTACTTAATAAAAACACCTGAAACTACGAAACTACTATAATAAATTTTACAGAACCTACAATTGAATCAAAATGTAAACGACTAAATCCACCTCACTGTATATCGTCATTAAAACTGTTCATGTGTACCCGTTTCAAATGCGTACAAATCGCGTAGTCTGTTGCAACACTTAATCTAATTTCCCACAGTGATGTAACGTCATCCGTTGGTCCCATAGTTATCATAATGAGTATAATCAAAACTAAAATGCTTGGTAGCGCAAGAGTCGTACGTATCGTGCTATCGATATGTTCTACTAAAGTCTACTTTCACTAACCTAATTAGGGTAGGTATTTTTTTCAATAAATAGTTAGATTGGTACCAAAAAAAGTTAGGGCTGCGTATGAATTTTGACTAATCTTTACATATAAAAATTCAGCAGCCGTATGTTTTTGTCCGCAAAACTCGAAAAGTGGTCGATGGATTGAGTTGAAATTTTGTACAGTTGTTGTTGAAAATGGCGCTTCTGACAATATAAAAAAATACTTCTAGCAAAATTAGGCACAGCTATTAAAATTATTTATATTTTTAACTGGCACCATGGCTTGGTATATGTGATTTACGTAGATTTAATATATAATAAATTCACGAACGGAATACGGTTAAATACGGTATAAGTTTACTATCCACGTAATTAGACATAAAAAATGTTGTTTTTTTTTTTGTTAGAATTAATAATCTTTTAAAAGTGTGTGTTACTGTCAGCCCTATACGAATGTGTAAGCATAATAATGATCGGGAATGTTCCCTTAGATGCGCGATGAGCCACTCTAGCGCACGCGAGCCGGCGCACACGCAACCACAATGAGATCAAGAGTCAAATTGAGCTATTTCAATCGTTACTACTTACTGAATTAAATAACTGTAACATTCTTCAAACATTTGTACTTAGTGTGTTTTTATGTTTATCTAAGTTCCTTGAACGAGAGAACGTTTCAATTCAAAGAGACTTAATGTAGAAGTAAGTACTTAATTTTTCCACAAAGTAAACGTTATTTTAAACCGAAATACTATTATATAAATATTAATCAAAGTCTACATTGCATTACAACTAACAGCATGACCATTAGATCCAAGTTATAGCCAAACCATATTTTTAAATAGCATTTAAACAATAAAATGACTTGCGGTAAAATATTTTACCACTTTAAAAACCATCAAATGTACAGAACAAGTAATTTTCACTAGATTAGGAAAGCGGAACAAACGAGCCGACGGATAAATCACAATTTCGAAAATAATAAACTTGCTCGATGTATGTGAGAAAGTGACCATCATTACTTATAACGAGGATTACTCTTTTTAGATAATAAATGGCAATTGAGTAAGAAATTGGCAAATTCAAGAATTATCCATACAGAGTGGAAACATTAAGTGTCAACAAGCGATTATTTCGTCAATATAACAGGTATTGAAAGACGTTTAGCTAATATCAAAACAAGGTTGACTAAGGAACAAAGTTTTTCAATATCTGTAAAAATAACAAAGTAATCACCTGTTGACACTTAGCGTTTCCACCCTGTATAGAAAACTTCCGAATTCAAAATTAGAAAGTATTTTACAGAAACCAATGTCTTTTCTTTTTATTTCCGATACCAAAATTAAATTAAGATTTTGGATGAACGTAGTTTTTTTTATTTAGGTTGGCCAACGAACATACGGCCTACCAGGGGGCTAATTCTACTAACAGAAACTTTTATCAATTGCAACTGAATCGTTCATTCAGACAGTTTTCTTTTACGAAAACTGTCAAAATGTTTGGTTTTGTTGTCAAACAATTTGATAGTTTTTGTAAACAAAAACTGTCTGAATGAACGATTCAATTGCAATTGATAAAAGTTTCTGTTAGTAGAATTAGCCCCCTGGTGGTAAGTGGTCACTGCCGTCTAACACCTACAACCCCAAGGGAATAACTGATGCGTTGTCAACCCTGAGACAAAGTTGAAAAGTCTTATGTGCCTGTAATTTCACCGACACCCATACCCTTCTAACCGGAACACAGCAATGCTGCTTGGCGGTAGAAATCGGTATGGGAATATCGGTATGGGGAGCAACCCCTTACGAACTCATTCACAAAGACTAGAAACATGCCTAAATTGTTTAGGTCTTTCATGTTCTGTGCTTTAGCATAAAATATGTAAAAAGAAGCCTAATGTAATACATAAAAGGAATTATGTGCAAAACACAAACACCAAACGTGTTCGACAATGGTCACGCTCTATTGCAGTTGAATTTAGTAACATCACCGCATCCGGTTTTCTATGATTATACGGTAATAAATAAAACCTTCGTGTGGCTATTAACTGACCCATACGGAATGTTAAACAATGCTAAACTACTCGATTTGTCTGCATTAAATCAACATTAAAAACAGCAAAAACAAAAAGTACCGCCCTGGATACACAGAATTGTTTTATTTACTTTTTACAAAGAATATTTTTACAGTTTATGGCTCATGACTAGTGTTTGTGAAATAGAGCACAAAAACTGAAATCTTTTTGTTCACTGAAAACTACACACATCAAAAGTGTCTAGGGATCAAGCATTTTTATGCGGATTTCTTGAGATTGAGATGTGGCTTTGTAATTTATGATTTAATAAATTTATATGGATCCTTTTTGGTGCATTTCATAATTTGAATCAGGAACTGTGAATCAAATTCGAGTAAAAGATGAAAATCAGCTGTCAATATTTTCCCTATAAAAACATACAACGCATTGAAGACATTATTAGTGCTACTGTTTCCCTACTACTGATTAAAACCAACGTTATTATGGAGCGGCGACGTCATTTAAGCAGGGAAGAAATGCTCAGAGCCGTGGGAATGATAGAAGCTGGTTCCCGGCAACGTACTGTGGCTTTAGCTCTGAATACAAGTCAGAGTGTTATCAGTCGACTTTGGACACGTTACCGAAGCACTGGTACCGTGGCTGAGCGCCATGGAGGACGGTATCGCTGCACCACACGGAGACAAGACCGATACATTCAAATCTTAACTCGAAGAGCTCCAACAATAACCGCCATGATGTTAGCCGTGAGGCTTCATCACTCTTCAGGGAACTTAATTAGCGACCAAACAGTCAGAAACCGCTTGCATGAAGTGAACCTTCATTCTCGAAGACCGCTACGGGTACCACCTATAGCAATGCACAATCGTAGGATTCGATATCAATGGGCTCTTGGACACAGAAATTGGGCAGAAGAACAATGGCGTTTCGTGTGCTTTTCTGATGAGTCTCGTTTTGGTATGAGACCGGATACAAGACGTATACGACACTGGAGAACCCCTGGACGCCAACAGCGATTAAAATCCTGCCAGGAAGTCCATCCTTATAGTGGTGGAACCATCATGGTATGGGCGGGTATTTGGATCGGCGGAAGAACTGAGTTGATTTGGATCAGAGGCAACCTCAACGCTCAAATTTATGCTGAGACGATTGTATCAGACGTCATCGTTCCTCTACAAGCGCAAATCGGTCCCTTATTTCAGTTAATGCATGATAATGCACGACCGCACACCGCAAGAGTTGTAAGACAGACTCTCGCCGCAGCTAACAGCAATGTCCTGCCCTGGCCTGCTCAGTCGCCAGACTTGAACCCGATTGAGCATGCATGGGATATGCTACAGAGAAGAGCTCTGCCGAATATGGAGGGTATCCAGTCGCAAGAAGACCTTTTTTTGTTGTTGCAACGAACATGGGCGGCCATTCCACAGCGTGATTTGGATGAACTCATTTTGAGTATGCCAAACCGATGTTCTTGTGTTGTTAGTGTTCGCGGTTGAAACACGGATTATTAATTGTTTAAGTAACCCAATAAAATTTTAAAGACATGACATAATATATAATAATATAACAATTGACACGGTTAATACAACTAAAGTTTCTGGGACTAATTATTGACCGAAATTTAAATTGGAAGGATCACATAGATTCTCTGAGTAAAAAAATTAGTAGTAGTGCCTATGCATTGTACTTGCTGTCACGAAATGTCAATAGGGAGGCGTTATTAACTGCTTACTACGGTCTGGCTGAATCCGTTCTCAGATATGGTGTTATCTTTTGGGGTAACTCGACTAATAGAGAAGTAGCATTTAAAACACAAAAGAGATGCCTTAGAGCAATGTTTCATTTGAAAACCACGGACAGCTGCAAACCCTATTTTATAATGCATAAAATTTTAACATTGCCATCCATATATATTCTTGAAACCATTATGTTTGTCAGGAACAATCCTAAATTATTTCCGCGCAGAGCAGATCAATTTCCCAGGAACAGGCGTGACCAAACCCAACTATGTGGACTTCCTTGTAAGACTGCACTTATGCGCAAAAGTGTTTTTCATATGGCTCCAACTGTCTACAATAAGTTGCCTAAAAGTTGGAAGGAGCTTAACAATGTACACTTGAAAAGAAAACTTAAGACATATTTGGTAAATAAAGCATATTATAACATTAACGAGTTCCTAGAGGAAAGACATAAAGAAGTATTTTGATTACTTAGTCTTAATAACTTATTTTTGCTGTTGATGTTCTGTTTCATTTTGTTATTTTAAATTTATTACAATGTTATTATAATTCTTTAATTACTTAATTTATTGATATTTTTAGAGAATGTTTTAATTAATAATTTGATATTTGCACGTCACATCAAGTGGCAAACTTGTCTGTACTTTATAATGTTGTTACCATCTTGCATGCATGTCTTTTCTTGTATGTATGACACATGTTTAAGCAAATAAATATTATCTTATCTTATCTTATCTTATCTAAAGAAAACTGTTATTTCAGTCTTTTTTTCGAACTTTTGTGTTAGTGGTTCAAATGTCAAAAATCCCTTTATTAGGAAAATAGCAAATTTCTTTATTAATGCAAAGGTGACTTGGTTTATCGTTACTGTGACAAACGAAAACACTTTATTTGATGAATCCTTAAAGAAAATTTTAATTAATATCAATCAGGAGAAAAGTTATTGCAAAAATATATGTTGATCCCTAGACACTTTTGATGTGTGTAGTTTCCATTTATGTAACATACCTAACACAATCCTAAGCTATATAAAGTTCGAGTTTCTCGAACTTGAAAAAGACTGATGGTTCCGTTTCAATGTTCGCGGTAATATATTGATGCTGTAAGCAATGAACGCTTTATAGCCTCAATCATGTTTATGCCAAATGCAATCATCATAAATATCCTTCCTAACAAACAAGTTCAGTGATGAAAGATACTCACAGCTAGCTCTTCGCTGGTGTAGGCGGTGAGGATGCGACGGTCTTGCTGCAGCACGCAGTAAAACGGCTCCCAAGACAGCGGCACCCCCACAGCCGCACCCGCCACCGCGCTTGATGCCCCATCTGAAGACAAACACATAGCAATTAATACATGAATATTCTCCTACTCTTCACGACAGCATTCTCCTGTGCGCTAAGTACTAAATACAACGTAACTGCAATCATCAACCCTTTTTCCAAGCTTGGTGATAAAAACCATTTTATCGCTTACGATTATTCATTCTAGCGGTTTATTGCAAGTCTTCTAATCGGCAATTGAATACTGACAAGATACTGTGTATCCAGAGTCACGATTCATTCACTTGTGAAAAATGCGGTAAGTATTGATTGTCGTGAAGTGATTTGGTCCAGCCACATGCGGGATCCCTTGAATTCGTTGCACAACGATTTAATGCCGATGATAACAGTCATATTCAAGTTTTTTTCATGATCTATGTGCAATAGAACTTATTACTTAAGTTGCTGCAAGATACTATCGTATTTGTGATAATAACTTCAGAGGTTTACGTTGCAACAAATAAACTGTACATCCAATATTTTAGATTGAGTGAAAGTTTTACATAGTACAACAATAGTACTTTGGAAAACTTGTTTTTGGACGGCTTCCACTAAAACGTCACTTTTATGTTAAAATGATGGTAAGAAATGGTAGAGAAATTCTGCAAAATGTCCAAGAGAGATTTAAGAGATAGGTGCTTAACGTTATATTGTTGACACATCTCTACAAATGTTATGTACAGAAAACTTATATTAGCTTAGCTAAATAGCTAATAGTCTTGGAAGCAAACAAAATGAATGATGACACATAATTTCGAGTAAAAATAAGTCCAAATATGAACTTATCGATAATTACTATCGACACTAAACTATATTACATTTGATATAGGTAATTATTCTCATAAGAACTACCGGTAAACTTGGAAGCCCTGGTGCTTATTGACACGAACATTTATGAACACATGGCATATGATATTATTTAACATATTTTTTTAACTATCTACAATTTCAAACTTCTCAATATACAATAACATTGAAATCGTATGTACACAGCATCCGTTGCCCTAATGGTTTAAGAAGCACGTTCCTCAGGGTGGGATACTCAACTTCAAAAACCAAAACGTCAACAATCGAAATATCAACACCATATAATCAACAGTTTAATTGTTCAATGAATCAGAATAACATTAGCTTAAAACATAAACGGTTCAAAATGTCAGCACTTCAGATGAGCAACGAATCTGAATGTCACTGATTTATAATGTAAATTGTTCACTTAATCAACACTTGAGAAAATCGATGTTTAACAAAATATCGTGAAATATTCAGTCATAGCTTATTATTCATCGATTACAACTTGATCTGATCTTTCAAAATTATGTTGGCCACCGGTTCAGAATAAAGGATTCAGAATAGAAAACCAGACATTTCAGTATGTTATGTTTAACAATGTCTGCGACGAATATTATGTTATGATATATATTTTATGATATTTAGTTAAACATCGATTTTCTAAAGTGTTGATTAAGTGAACAATTTACGTTATAAATCAGTGACATTCAGATTCGTTGCTCATCTGAAGTGTTGACATTTTGAACCGTTTATGTTTTAAGCTAATGTTATTCTGATTTATTGATAAATTAAACTGTTGATTATATGGTGTTGATATTTTGATTGTTGATGTTTTGGTTTTTGAAGTTGAGTATCCCACCCCGTTCCTCAACTGAATTCCTATTAATCCCGTGGTTTTCAAATATCTCCATATTCTGGTATTTGATAATACGGAGTACGTATACTACACATCCAGATCACTCCGTGTCTCGGAGATCTTAGTCATCCTACCACCTATGATAGTCGTTAAGTTCAGAAGTCCAAAAGTCTGACAACCGGTCTAAGCCCAGGATATCGACATTGCCCAGTTGGGGTTGCGGAGGTCTCATGGCAGTCACTCCGTGTAAAATACTGGTATTCAGCCGTATCTAGTTAGACTGAAAGCTAATCCCAACATAGTTGGGAAAAGTCTAGGTAGAATATTATGGATTTGTTCAACAGCGTTGTCGTACCTATAACCTTAATTTCTCCGTACTTATGATTGCACCTAACCATAACTGCTACATCAAAATCTAATTGAACAACCATGTAAAGGTAATAAACACAATCATTCAATAACAAAAAACACTAACGTTACGTTAAATTACCTTTTATAATATGAAGTGAAAGGTACCTACTTATTTAATTGTTAACATACATGCCGCAAATACTATTAGATTACGTGACCGGTGAAGGCTTTTGTGATATAGGTGAATTACATGCTTTCATAGTAATGCCGTCGGTATTTAATTAACGTATATGACGATACCGCGAGAGATATCAAGAAAAGTGGGCCGTTCATCAATCAGATAAAATTGGAAAGATCTGAATTACTTGCACGCTGAGCGGTGAAGTGTGGCGTAACGTAAATGTAAATTGACTTCGCTGCATACAAGCTAATGCCTGTTATCGATAGCTTAACGAAAAGCTTTCGTGACTGATAAGTTAATGAGTATTTGAATACTAATTACAAAGCCATTCGTGATGCCTTGTACAGACTAACCGAACGAAGGCATACGCATGGCTTTCGCCGATGTACAGACGCCAGCACACAAAGCTACTACAATCTGTCAAATTTCTTTAATAGATTTTCTTCTTTATCGCAAAAGCATTAGGTTCAAGGTTGATTGGGAAAATTTAACAGTTTCGGGTAGCTCGATCTGCTGGCGTCTGCTACTACACCGAACGCTCGCACGCCTTCGCTGTTGCATCCACAGATAGCGAACCTATGATGTTCCGATACGCCCCGCGCCGCGAAGCACAGCCGAACGTGGACGAAAACCTTTCTACGCGTTCGCTCGCCTTCGCTAAACCGTCCAAACCCACTCGTTCGCGTTCGTTCGTTCGCCTTCGTTCACAAGGCATGACACAATTTCTTTAGTCGCTTTTGTAAAAGCATAGATTACCCAAAAGTTACTTGTAATCAGAAGTTTAATCATTGTCAATAGAAAAGCTTCGCAACATCATCAACATAATAATTAAGTCATTACTCATAGTAAACCCATCAAATCAGATACACCTACAATATAAGACATGACTAACAAGCTCCCTCGTTATCTTCAGTTATAAAAAGATTTAGTTAACAATTTAAATAATCACGATGCAACCCGTCGGCAACTAAGTAGTTTGTGCAATATATTACGGCATCGATTGCAGCAGACGAAGTAGAAAAACGAGTCAACCTGACTGATGACAGACCAATATCTTCGCTGCGGCACGACTGATCTATTAGAAACACCGCGCCGTCCTACGTCTCATACATATTTTATTAAAAGTATGTATTTGTTTCAACGAGAATATTATAATCCTTTTTTTTTCGATTTTTACACTAAGTATATTACTTAGCACTTTTTACATTTTATAATTTTCTCACTTTCTTTCAACAGTTTTAACTCAAATGGAATATTCAAGTGACCGATCAACAATTTCCATAGCAACGTTTGTATTACCGCATTACCAATCAGACTTCTCCACAACTATGTACCGCGCAATGAATATTGTTTTTGACACATCAACAGTCATGAATGATGTTGGTTAAGTGGTTACGTTACGCAATTGCTCTGCAGAAATTAATATCAAATTATGAAAAAGTTTGCAAGCTTCAGACACTTCAAACTTCTCTACTATAAAGTTAAGTGTTTGCACTGACATGAGTATATGTAGGCCCCGCATGTGATTAGTCACACTACTCAATTTCAGTATATTAAGCAAAGTAACATCAAAACAAAGGCAGTATTTTAGAACAATCGAAATAAACGGATTTCAATGGGGCTTGTGCCTCGTCCACACTGCACAGTGTACTTCCTTACGAGGTAAACAAACGGCTCCAAGAAACACAAACACGAGGTGTCTGTATCCTTTCCAGCCACATAAGGCAATGATGCTCTGCGCTTGAAAACGATATTTGTACAGAGATGCAGCTGCAAATTCATCACTTGTAAATACAACAGAAGCTTTCGCTACAGCGAACCCACAGCTCCTATAGATACAGTACAGCCAATGTAATTCACACCGATGATAAGGGATATTAACTAAGTAGGTACATTGACGGACTACTAAGCGAATAGAACAATGGATGTTTAGAAAAAGGCAGCAAAGATAACGTGAGCTACGGTTTAATGTTCTCAATTTTTACCCTTTTCGTCCATCCAATCATACTAAGTTCGACGGTCTAATAATAGCTGCAATTCGTCATTGTTTGTGCTGTCTAAAAATATACCATATAAAAAATCCCGAAGTTGCTTTTAAACAGGACAATGACAGTAATTGAAGCACTTGTTCAGCTAATAAAAGCCAGCGCGGTTGCGACGCTGCGTCCACATGGATTAATGCGTTCCATTTAATCTATTAAACAGTGACTCAGGGGACGTCCAGTACATAATGATCAAAAGGGACAGATATTAACTTGATTACTACTACTTTATTCAGAAAATTAAGCTATTAAGCACAGCAACTTGTGAAACAACACAATCGTATTCAAATGCGCTAAACTGTCTGCTAATTGCTTACATTACAACACAGCAAATAAACATGAACACTTAATGAACTTTGGAAGACGTAAAACACCCTCTCATTGTGTTGCATCGACCGCTAATTAATTTCAACTACTACTTCATTAATCGTTACGTAGTTCGAAGTCGAATGAAGTTCTAATTCGTAAATCATAGATTCACGCAAGATACTGTAAAGTCTGGTGCAGTGAAACTGTGTGGCCAATAAATTTTACTCTCTTTGGGTTATTGCTATAACAGTTCGCTCTGACTCATACAGTTGCAAATTGCAAACGCTATATAGCGCTGAACTATACTCGTAATATCAATCGTTTCACGTCTATTTGTCTCGAGAAGCACGCGAACTATTAAACGGTATCAACATTACTACACCATACGAGTATTACTGAGTTTTGCAGTTTACATTGATAGATCAGTCTAGTACTTAGCGGTAGATTACTGAAAATATCATTACTGGCCTAAACGTTTTGAACTAGTGGCAGCAGGTAATGTAAACAAGTTTTTTAAAGCAAGTAATGGTAAACGCGCCTTTTAGGATTTCAATATTGCGTAAATAATAATGTAGCTATCCCAGAACCGACGAATATGATCGTAAACCATTTCCTTCGGCTGGCTTACACAACTTGCGCGGAATGATAGGCAGCCGACGCATGATATTTCATCGGCTCTGAAATGGCAAGCACCTAGTGACATATAAAAAGTTGCGTATAGTACAAGTAGGTAAGCCAGCACCCACCCACGGCGATGTGTTGAATTTTTGTGATAATCTATCGCGTAAAGCACACCTACTCGTACATGCGCTAGAGGCGAGTCGTATTGAATACGCGAGAATATTTAATCGTATAGAAAGCACATTTGTTTACGCCCATAGAGTTTACACGTAAAACTTAATAGCTCTATTGTATAAATTAAATTAAATTTATCTGAAGGTTCATAGTGAGAATTTCGTGAATAATTATTGATTTCATGTCTCTATTTCATATTTAGCGACTGGTTTTTGCATGTCGAAAAAACTGGTTTACTGTTTTGATTGATAGCTTTATTTGTGTAGGTCTTTTTATTTTATTGTGTTTAATAATTACTCATAATCCGCGTTTCACACGTCATGCAACGCGTAAATAATAATATTTTGTACCTCATCTATCTAGGTCCGTACCAGGTCTGTCGAATGGAGCTAGTACAAAATATAATAAAATTATAAAATAATTTCATTGGCCGTGCCCAATTTTAAAGGAGTAAGTACTCTAACTAAATACAAAAACTTATGAAATAAAAACTTAACAATCACACCTGCATTACAAAAAGTGCGCAATGTTCTTGATAATTAGCATTAATTTCACCTGTTATCATTGAACGAAATGTTATTGCATTTAGTGTTACGTCATCGAAAACACTACATATGATTATGTAATTAAACACAGTCCATATACATTCGAGATACATATCACACTTTCTGAAATTTTACATTAAAATCCTTACTTTATTACCCAAACGTGAGTAAATAAACTTCTAGGTGCACAAATATTACTTTAGTCTGACTATTTTAAAGCCAAACATTATCTTATTTCTTTCATGAATTCCACAAAGCCGCCTCAGAATACTTATAGTTAATGAGCGTAAACCTAGAATCGCCTTTAAAAGCCCGTCGTGCTTCGAAAATAGCCGGCGGCTATCAAAATCACTATCTCCGTCTAAGTCACGCACGCTTCGCCTGCTCATGATATGGCTACGAGCTAAGACGGGAAAACCCCATAATAATCATAATAGACAAAATATTTTGAAACTATTGTCGAGAATAAGGTTGAATAACTAATGATATTCTTATAATTATCACTACATAAGTCATAAGCTCTCCATAGATCTTGATTACGTACTGCATGCGTGACATTGCGCTTTCAGCAAATTATTTATATGGCATAATCAATTCAACACACATAGCTCATAATTCTACCGGTGTACCTTTCACGTAGGTAGGCGTATCCGGCGATCGTATCTTAGATCACAGATAGTCCTGATTACCAGTCAGTGTGGTAATGCCGGTGGCACCTAGTTAGCGCCAGCCAAAGGCAATGATTCAAGCTAAAAGTGTGTGCAGTTCGCGACTCGTCAGATGAACGAGAAAGACTTGTCTGGCTACAAGTTGCCTTATAATAACATTATACAACCGAGCAGCGGACTCCCGACTCGGTATGACTAAACCTGAACTTTTGATAGTCTGTACATCACAACAAGGACGGCACAAACCAAAAATCTTATCTAAACACGCAGAACTGCATTGAAAAAGATATTTAACGAATTTACGATCCATAAAATATTATACTTTAGTGGATGAATGTAAAATGCAGGTCTGCACAGTATCATTACGTTTTTACTTACAGAAACCACTTTCCAGTTTATTATTATTCCCTTCTCTGTTCGACCTTTTGCGTTCTAAATGTTAAAACAGTAAACAGAAGTCAATTTTTATAGACAGTGTACAGAAGCATATTAACAACTCCCTTTCGAAAGAGAGGAAGCTTATAAGTATGTTAAAATTATTTCCGTATTTATGTAGAAGGGGTACGGTTGCGTGGGAGGGCGGCCCAGGCGCAGGCGGCGGCGCGGCGTGGCGCGCCTTCACGCGAGATGGCGCACAACAATGAACTTGAAATAAACAGGCGAAGCTCGCGACCGACGCAACATGTTGCCCGCTATTTATTTATAAACATACCGACACCACGACAGATAGATAAACAGATAGCTACCGATGCTGGCACGTAAGATCGATCTAACTTCAAACATAGCGAACACTTTACTGCCTATTGTCAAGTATTATTTTCATACGGACGCTACTGCAACAGAAGCCAACTAATGCCCTGTTCTTATAGCTAAGAACGAATCGTTTTGCTTACCAATGGTAGCAATTTTTATTTCCAAACTGGACATTAGACTCGTAAGCTAATTTTACATATGATACCTACTAACGTATGAAAGAGTCTATCATACGAAGCTATGGGGTCTTTGCTTAATTATTGGCAAAGATACAAGAATCTTAATTTTAATTAATAACGCTCGATCAATCATAGGAATCGGATATAAGAGTTTCTACCAAATCAAATTGCTTTCTGCAATCAATGTGGTACAGGACCTACGGGAACGAATATGCTGCTGCATCCTGCAATACCGTCGACGCAGCTGTACGTTTCCCGTCTGCATCACTCCACGAAGGCTGAGAGATCGTGGAGTACATCACGATAAAGACCAAGTGGACCTTCAGGGTGCAGAAGTTGGAGTCGCGTTATTACGTTAACTTGAAGTCGTTTATGGTGCAGTTTCCAACTCAACATCAAGATATCTTCATGAAGGAAGACTTTTGGCCGAATGTTGTCGAGTACCGACGTTTTCGCGGAAGGTTACGTGACACCACGCAGCGCAACACGACGCTCTCACCATATTTTTAACCGACTTCAAAAAGGAGGAGGTTCTCAATTCGGTTGTATTTTTTTATTTATTTTTTTATTTTTTATGTTTGTTACCTCATATCTCCGTCATTTATGAACCGATTTGAAAAAAATCTTTTTTTGTTCGAAAGGGTATACTTCCCGATTGGTCCCATTTAAATTTTGTTATGATTAGACCATGAACTACAGAAATATGGAACGGAACTCCTCATCGGATCAAAGCAAAATTCTCAAATTACTAATATTGCTTTGTTTATATTTGTTGTTGGGAACTGACTACTTGAAAAGAGGAGGGGGTGCGTGTCCCCCCCCTCCCCCTCTTTGGAATGTTTTCATTATATCGTGTAAGGTATCATTTGAAAGGACTTTTTATGCCCGACTACGTCAATGCCAAAAAGAAGGGTTATGAAGGAGGGGGTTAAAATTATGACACTAAAACGTATTAAATAAAAAATAAACTTTAAAAAAAAGTAAAAACCGACTTCAAAGAAATACTAAAAGGAGTAAAATAATTACCATAATATAAAATTAACAGTTTCCGAAGTCGGTGCAACTCTACACTGAAGCAAATAGAAGCCACCGACTTCTGAAACTGTTAATTTTATATTATGGTAATTATTTTACTCCTTTTAGTATTTCTTTGAAGTCGGTTTTTACTTTTTTTTAAAGTTTATTTTTTATAATATATTAATAGTAGTAGGTTCGCCTACTATCCAGGACACAGGGAATTCTAGTGTGGAAGCTGGTGCCAAATAAAAGTTTATGTAAGTTTATTAATAAAACAATAAATTTTACCAGAAATTCAACTTTAAAAAAAAAACTATGTCTACAAACTTGCGAAACAATGATCCAATTTCCAACAACATTCTTCGTCTACAATATCTCATTGAGTAATCTTGTCAAATCTCAAGCATCAAACACAAACTTGCTTAATTTGGGAACTAACTGACGTATTATTCTATTTATCTTCTTAACAATATGTTAATAACTTGTTATGTAAATACATTGCAAAGCAACGAGTGAATTTAACATTAATTGTTTCTCACGGAGGTGTTGTATTTAATTTATTTATAAATATGTCATTAAGATTTGAGGAATAGATTAACAATTGATTAAACCAGTTACCCTTGAGCACGTTAACTGGTCACAATCAGGTTAAAGTGAAGTTTAGTTAAGTGTTTCAAGCAATGAATGAATATTTTGGAAGTGTTAAATAAAGATAGGTGACGTTTTATAATGATTTCAGTTCAGTAGGCTAATTCACGTAATTTCATGACGTGCCGATCAAATTGCAGTGACGCTGCATTTACGTTCATGTGAGCGTATCTGACAGCAATCGCCGATTAAGAGAATACGCAAAGCGTTGTTTTGATCGAAACTTAACTGCAACTGCGCTGCAACTGCACTTCTTTAGTTAGGTAAATTAACCTACAGTCCAGACTAGATTTTGAACTTTGACTGTCTTCATCGTCTTAATCGTCCTTACATTTTGCCGAGTACTTTATTGTCAGCTCCTACTTTGCTAGTCTTTATCGTACTGTAAATTTTGTACGTTGTTCTACGTAACCTCGTACTATTATATATTTTTTTACAAATTTCTCGTGTTTGGGGGACCTATTGCGAGCTGTATTTAGCGGACTGTGTTACCCAAGGTACAGAACAATTTTTAGTTGGATGGTTAAACTCTATCCCTCTTATTACAAGAGATGGTTTCAACAAAGTCTAAAGCAAACCCAGATTTAATATATCACCCATATTATATCTGGGTATAGCCCATCACTTTTTGAAAGCCATAACCCAAAGAGAGACGGACTGGAGAGTTGATAAATAAGAGGGTACATTACACTAATTGCTGGTTGTTTTTTTTATGTATGGGTATCACACACGAATCTACTATTTTAAAAAGAGTATTCATGGACTTTCTTGCCGGCTCGTCTCCAAAGAACTTACCTTTTGGAACCGTGCACCTAGTTTTGACGTTTTAAAAGTGCCTGAAATCAAATCTATTTGAATTGAGCTATCCACAAGAAAAAACATAATTTAGATCATCAATCCACGAAGTGACTATACAGGGTGTTAACAAATTCGTGTAGTTCCTTCAAACCACATGATCTATTAATGGTATAGATTGACCCCGCACGAGATTTAGATTGATTGAAAATAAAAATAAACTTTTTTTTTCCCAAATATTTTTTTTTTGTGATAAATAATTTCGATGCCATGCATAAATGAATGAAGGCACGGCGACATAGCTAACGGGCACGTCTAGCGCGATATCGCTCCACGCAGTCAGTTAACTTGGGATGCTAAAATTCGTCAGATACAGAATACCATGGTTCATTTTCTGAAAACTTTTTTTTGTTCATTCTGAAAAAAACCTATGCAGGGTCAATCAGTGTCACCAGTAGATCACACGGTTTGAAGGAATTACACGAATTCGTTAACACCCTGTAGACATACCTCCTGGATTGTTGATAATTTTACGGTGATGAAGATTTATGACAGTATTAACTATCCTTTATTATTAAGTAAATTATAGTTACTTTTAACAACTTAACCATGGATGAAATTAATCATTATTAAGAAAATTATTACTACTAACAACTTAACCATGGATGAAATTAATGCTAATGAATTTATTATTTCAATAACTAACTAAACATAACGTAATGAACATGTAAGTAATAGTTAACGAGCTATTACGTGTTATAACTTTAATTTAATTTGCGTTACTGTTACTGCTAATTGAAGATTAAATGTCAGGTCAATCTGACGTTAGTTTTTAACACCTCAACCTAATTAGCCGTGTGCAACGTACCGTTACGAAATTAACTGTCACAACAAAATGAGTTGTACTCTGTTCAACGAAAGATGATTCCTGATATCAACGAAAGATGATTCCTGATATGGTGGTCATTTCGTAAATTGTATCCGTAAAGAGACTGCTATCGAAAAAACGTAAACGATATCATCAAAGACCGTAAAATAGCTGTGTTATCCGTGTTTTGTTTTTTAAAAATATTTGATATTATTTATATGGAATCATTTTGTAGATATCGTCAGGACTCACCTTACGTTGAAAAGGGTATATTAGTTAAGAATTTCAAATTTTTCAACTATAAGTCTATGAGTAGACATTTTTTAGGAATGCAGCGTAACAACCTGAAAATACTTGTAGAAAAATAAGGATTCCCGCATCTAGGTTTCCTGCCCTTAGTAGACCTAAAGGTCACTTGTCGACCGGCTGTAAAGGTCGTCGCCCTTTTGAAGCTCCGCCAAGCGGCCACAATTATAAATTATACGTTTGCACACAAGGATCTACTTTATACACGTAATTATATCTCCCTACATACATATACATACACACAAATAGTGCATAAAAACTAAACATTAACGTAGACTGGACTAGGAACGTGGGAATCATAATAGTATGCAATTTTCTTAGGTAAAACTGTAATATTCATGCCGCCCTTATGCTAAAAGGGCTTACTGATTTTTAATGCATTTCAAGTTGTAAAATAGCAGCGTTTCTCTAGAAAAATTTAATTCTTGTAACCACCTGCGATGAACAGGTTAAGTAAGACCGCATCAGACTAACCACAAAGGACAAGGAAATTAACTTTTTATTCACAAAATTCTGTTGAAATGACATCACACATTAGTAACAATTCCACGGAGTTAAATTCAAGCACGCTCCTTTCATCACGACGAGAGCATACTTACATTTTCATTAATCATATTTATATTACGTTCACATCCATTCTAAGGAACGTCTTGGAGCACTAATGCATCAAATTCGCCTTTATATCACTATCACGCTTGCAATGGGGACAATATAAGCTTCCCGTCAGGCAGATTGTCGCGTAGGAGTTAATCTTCGTATAATATAATGCTGGGCGTTAAAAATGTGAACGTTTTGACAGACGATTACGTAGGCATGTGAACGCCGCGCCTCTGCGCTTGAGCACCGTTTGTGTCGAACTTCGTGCGTTACATCGTGCGCTGAATACAATTACAAAGTGTTCCGAATAATAAAAGTTGTTTGAACTCTTTTGAGAATAATACAATTGAAGAGTTTATAATTTACTGGCTGTTTAAAGTTATGATACTTCTTTTTCCGTTTCTTCTTCGGCCTAAACATCGATTGCTGGATGATATCCATCTCATGTCGTACCTCTGTACTTACTATAAATAAATCTCTAGAACATGATTCAGTCAAACCGGCTCTGGTTGAAATGAATTAGGCTTAATTTATAACACAATACGTGATCGCATAGTGATAATTTCTGAAGTGCGTAGGCGCAACATGTCGACATCTCGCGCGACAGGCTTTCGAGCCCTTCACGCGATGTAGAGAAAGTAGATCAGATTGTTCCTACGTTATAAGTCAAGTATTTCTATAATATTATTAACGTTGGTCTTGTTGTCATCATCCGGTAGCAAATATGTCAAGTAGGTAAAGTGATTAAGTCTGTAACAGAAACATAATACAATTCAAATGAGAAATGTGTTTCAAATCTATCCCACTTGTAAATCATATAGGTTGCATAATGATTCTTACTTGTAAACAACATAAAAATTATAGTAAGAATGGCTTTGAGTAGATACATGCTTATAGAACAATAGCGGTTCGATGTACTTAATTATCATAAAGTGCATATAGGTTGCGTATGTGCTCTTATTACCTAGAAAGAAACCATAGTCTAACAATACTGTGATAATTACAAACGTATGCAACAGTTCCCACAATTGCACGGTTGATGTAACAGATGTGGCGTTGGATAACTGGCATTATTTGCAGCGGAAACCCTACGACCTCAAAGCTGATTAGCCTCCAACATACACATCACGCGAGAGAGCAATAAACCGATCGAAGCGAGCACGAAAATCACAATCACAAGGTTTAAATTACCCTTAATTCCACATTCAAGGATTTCCTCATAGCAGGAATGTTCCCTAGTCGTGCTAGTAATACGATCTGGGTATTATAAATTCCTTTGTTTCCCTCAGAAATAAAGGCGAATTAGATTGTGGTTCACATTTCATAAGTCGTGTCCATTGTCAACGTGATGAACATTTAGCTGACAACAGCGTGTCCGTTGATGGTAGCTATTTCACACGCATCGGGTTGGAACATTAACTTGTGCGCATTTTACTTATTGTTCATATTTCGTATCTGTCGCTACATCTATGCTCTTTGTGTTCAGTTGTGTCGCGTAAGTGATAGGCACATGAACGTTCATTATGATTAGGTCTGATTTGCAGTTCAGAGCATACTCCTGTATTGTCTGAAGCCTGGACTTTTTTCCGCCCCGGAGAAGACGAAGGGTAATGCCGGACTCTTACCGGCTAAAAATCCACGGTGTTCCTGCTTCTGACCTATGGCCAGGATCACGGAATTCGCTAAAGCATGCACCGCAAAAGCCTGGACTGCCCTGAAGCAACATGTGCAGCAGCTATGTGTCTTATAAAGATGCATGGTGTTCATGTAGCTTAAACAATTAGACCGGGATACGAAGCGAACATATCCGTGGTAGCCCCAAAGGTCGTGACATCATGGACATATTCTAGGAGAGCGCTTGAGAAGATTTGGTACCCAAAAATGCTATTCCACTGGTGGCCAAAAAAGAATAATAGTTTCTGCCGGCTGCAAAAAACATGAGCAAAATACAACAGACGAATGTGGGAAGCGGGCCCGGAAAAATATAATTAAACATGTTTTGCAATCATAAGAAACTCATTATTTTAGGTTAAACGATAAACTTCCTGCAAAACCAACGACAATATCGAACGTAAGTAATGTTGGCAAACATCAATCACGTCGTTTTTATGTGAAGAACGACGACTCTGATATTAGTCTCATAATCTCTTCCTACATCGACTAATCATCCAAAAAAAGCCGGAGACGTGATGTAATGGCAAAATACTATAGCATTGTTAAGAAAGAAGGCTTGACAACTTTCTCTATGAGCGAGTGCTCTCTGTCTGCCACCGGAAACGCATTTGTTTGCGCACGCGTCACCCGTGTGAGCTTCTAAGAAAATAATACTCGGACTTCCTTCGTGTTATGCGCATAATATAAATTGATATACATTTTCATGAAAAGCCATAAAGTAACAACCGTACGCCAAGTATATATGGGGCCATTATGCAAACTTCACAGGATGTTTGAAGATTAAGTTTATAGCAATACGTATATAAAATATAGTCCTAATAATATTCACAACCACGATAAGCTATTATGTTTATCTGCTCGTTGAATGGAATAGAAGCTTATGAATGAAACACAGAACAAAGACAAAAAGAGGTCATTTCTTCCAGGAGACTGAATACATTCATTCATATAAAAGAAATCAATTATAATCACATGAATAAACCATTCAAATTGCTATGTGCTGCACACGCGAACGTTGTGACTTGGTAGAATTGAGTCGTACGGTATAGTTGTCACAAGTCACGAACTCTCTGTCTTTACCATTCAATGCATGAATAACACTTTTGTCGGCTGTACCGAGGGCTCGCCGAGGGGTTGCAGATGTGCACAGAATTATTTCAATGCCTATTTAAAAATCATTGATCATCCGTCTTCACTGTATTTATAAAAACTTGACTTTTTAATTTATTTATAGCTGACTGTTTAGGCCTGGCGTCGTTTATCTCATGTCATTTTAAACGCTTTGTCCGGATTATTTAGTTTCCTCGCGCAGCTACTATTTTTATTAGAAAATGTAATCTTAGCTTCAATTCCGAGTAGTTTATTCTATGTAATGTACGCTAAACACGAAATTTGTAAGTCTAAGCGTACAATTAATATCAGTATTATGTAGATAGATTAAAGCCAGTTGTAGAACTTCAAATGCCGTGCATAATTTAATGTTAACTTTCGTGAAACTAAATCCGACATTTGAGCAACGTACCGTAAAAGTAATTCAAATGAATGAATTTACAATTTTGTATTCTTTGCCCGTCGTTTTGTGTTGCATGTTTACAAATGTTTAAATATATAATAAATGGTTAGATATAAACTGGTTCTTGAATGGAAACCACGTAAGTACTGAAATGAGCTTATGTGACACGCGTTAGTCAGCTTAAGTTACCTATGTTATGGCCTAAAAAGTTAAGTTAAATGCAAAAAGAAAAAAACTGCCGAGACCAGATAAGTCATACATTATTGAGGTAGGTTAGGCCTGCAGATCAGAATATCCAATAAAATCTTCAAGTTAACATTTAAGGCATTTTGAGAAACTGTGCCGTTCTTGCTAACAAACAAGAAACAACTCAGAGGTAAGCTTAGTTGAGTAAAAACAAACAAACAATTAATGTATTTCTTGGCCTTGACTTTAAGTCCGAACTATCACTTTGAAAGTTTTAATCAATAAGTATATGTGAAGGTGACGTCAGCGACGAAGTGAACTGGGGAAACTGGACCAGTCGGGCGAGTGGCCGCGTACACTCGTACAGGTGCGCCCGCGCGGGCCTCGACCGAGGCGCGTGCCCCAAACACCACAGCTGCCTACCGCTCATTGAAAACTATTCAGAAAATTTGCAATGCAGCAAAAAATCCTAACAATGCAGTACTGGTAATTTATTTTCGTTGAGACTTCCCGTATTGCAGCTTCAATTTGTTTGATATTTTGGTATTTGTTCCATTCTTTGAACGAATAAACACCTGTATTAGGTATATTATCGTTAACAGCCTTAAAACAGCCAAATCAACCAAACAGTAGTGCAACGCTCTTAAAATATTCAACAGTTGTACCATATCCACTAAATACCAGCCGGTGGTTAAATCAGCCGTTCTCAACAACATATTACAATTTATGTTATGGTAATAAATCAAAAGCGTATTTATCTCACGTACTAAAACACCATAAATCTATGAAACGACGATGGATATCGGTACTCCTAATTTATTTACTAAACACATTCCGATTTCCAACAGTATGGAATTTTTATGTGATATAGGTACTTCAAAACTACGCTCTATGCTCCGTAGTCCGTTCCCATGATTATCGAGGATTATTTGTCTCTCTACGAGTTCTAAATTATCTGCAGATAGCAGTTATTTAAAGCGCTCGTTTCGTAAACAAGATAGTCACAAGACGAAGAGCTCTAGTCAATTCAAGAATCATGCACATTTTTCAAACACAAGCTTTTCTAAATGATTTTAATAATCTTGCGAGTGGACGTTCTCCAACTAAGCTATTAAGAAATATTGTTGACACTAAATATTACTTCAGTTATTGATGCAATATTATGTTATTAAATATGAAGAAAGAAGAATCTCCATAATCAGTCAAGTTAGATGCACATGATTAGTAATTCACTAGTCGTGCATATCTTATTATGGAATTCATAATTGATGGCTTTTTGGAAGATAACTTTGGAGCAATGAACAATAGTAACTTCTCAAAAATATCGTTTTTGCATATTTGAATATACCATGATAACTTAGAGATCATCATTACCCCGTAATGAAAACCGTGTTATGTAAACACACTCGTAATACATGATTATTTCTTGGAAACCAAAGTTAGATGTTATAACCAGCAAACACATCAACGACCAATATTCGATATACATGACATTATCAGAGATACTATTAAGATGATTATTTTATATGCCATCGCTAACCAAAACATGCGCACACTTGAACACCATAATGGTAAAATTACACAATACATGCTGATACACGAAGGTCGCTTGATTGCGTTGAAATGAAAAATTGTTCAAATTAGTCTCAATCATGCATCAAATTATTTCATTTCACAACCACACGTCACGTCACTCCATCAAACAATAGAGACAATGCCCCTTGGATGTGTGAAAAAACCAATAGACATATTTATGCAATCGAAGCGAACAATATACCGGTATTCCGAATCGATATTCAAGTTGTCTTCATTGTAAGACATTGCGTTTCCAAAGAAACGTTGTTCATTTTTATTCTCGGCTGTTAATAGGATGCAGCGGGTCGTAAAAACTTCCTTTAAACAAATGCAAGTTGCATTCTTGGGACAGACGAACTGAGTTATGAACCTTAAGCCAAGATTGATACATTAAGTATTTGGAAGGCGTTCCCTTTATCAACAAGCAAATAGAAATCGACAAACGCCCTCACCTTGGACGCAATGGCAAACTTACTGATTAATCTAGACTAAGTTGTCTGAGTCATATACTCGACACCGATTATGTATGTACTGCTATAACTTGAAATATGGCTGTATTAAGAAAACACTAGACCTGTGTGTCGAACAGTTGACTGCGATTGGCTGAGATTATGCAGAAACGTTTCAAAGGATTTATACATTATCCTGAGCAATCCTTCGTAACTTGTCTGTTGGCCTGATGCCAGGATCCGCTTTCCTAAAAGACTTTCTCCAATGCACACAAGTAAACAGCCAATAGGACCAAGTTTGCGACAGAAATAGCCCTCAAGATGTTATTACGATTGGAAATTGTTTTATGACTACACGTTCCATACATTACGGCTATTACCATACCTATGCAAACATGGAGTAAGGTCTCTAAACGATAAGTTTCTTTGAAGTTTCATTCGACGTGTCATTAATACTGATAAAGTTCTGAGAAAGCTTTTCTTCATCCATACGGGTGTTATTGAAGTACGCCACTAAGCCTACAGAAATAACGTTATAGTGTAAGTAACGTTAAAAAACTTGTTCAAGTACCAAAGTCGGACGAACTCAAAGTAACTGTATACACTATACACCCAAGTTACTCCAAATATACAACCGCATATAATCATTATGACATAATTAGATACCGTAAACTCAATTTCATATCTGTATTGTCTGAGTTTCTCATACAAATTGCTGGTTATTACGCGAAATTGCAACTACGGTAGTAGGTGACCGTCCTGGTATTTCTTTTTCTTTTATAGAACCGCCAGAAGTTTTTAAAATTGTTATTATGTATTCGAATGTTTTCCATATTCGAGATAAGTAATACATTTTTCCCATAAGGAATCATAACGATTTCTGAATATTATTTATCGGTCCGCATAAATTATAAATTTTTGTTCTTATTCACTATTCAAAGCTGAATTCAATAATTATGCATTTAGTGCGCTTGTCGCGACAAATAAAACCACCTGGTAATTTATTATTCATATTAAAAATGCAGGTGTCGGTCATGCGAATTATAGAATATATTCGCAAGCTGACCAACATTTTTATTCATGTTTATATTGAAAACAAGCCTACTAAAACCACTAAAACTTTCAACATTCTAACATCTAAAAGTTGCAAAACTTGTATTTTAATCAAAACATCGCTAGTGAAATGTTAAATCCTGTGCTTGCTTCACTGCATTGCACGCGAAGTGTTAAATGCATGCGCAAGTGGCTTCCTTCAAGAAGCGGCTTACAGGAAGGGCAAGCTCATTAGAAAGTATAAGCAAACGATTGCATCACATACATAACTGGACAAGGATGCGCACCCAGTCCCTGATCAAGTCTAGCAAGATTATTGACGTTATAGACTTGGGATTCCATATAAGAAACTTGAAAGAGCATGTGAGGTTATAACTGCGCAGGATTTAGTGCTGGTACCGAGGCTTGTTATTGAATTTAATCGTCCTCATCTTATAGTGGGCTCGATTTATATCTGATGAGGATCATAACTCGAACAGATGAACGACTCTTTTAGCACGTACAAGGATCTAATATCGATATCGCGTATATTGCGGACGTGGCGTAATTAAACAGTAAGAATGTTACTTAGAATAATATTTCCATAGAGTATTAAGATAAGATTGCATGTCGTATTGAAGCTTGACATGGCTCTGATTGGTTTGTAACAAGTTGTACGGGACCGGCAACATTCTTGAGTATCGCGAAGGTGTCTAGTGGTGACTTGATGAAGTTGATGAGTCGCCGGAAACCGACATGAAGTAATTATTTCCATTTATAGCACTGCACTTGTGTTACTTCACATACATATTAATGATCTGTTGTAATTATGATGTCGATATGTTGCACTGACATTTGAATAATCTACGATTGGTGGTATACGATATCGATAAATCTGATTCCAGATTATTAGTTATGAATGATCTTTTCCCTATGTTCTTGTTCAATGAATACTTGATGTATCTGTAACGTTTCATACTAAGAAACTAAGATGTACAGAGTTCATCATGTTTATGTACCGAGTGAATCGATTGTTTAATAAAGTTACTGTTGACACTTCAAAAAAAACACTTAGCTGCACAAGCCAGCAAGGAAGATGAAAAAAAGTACTTATGTAAATTACGTACTGTAATACTGTATTCAGTATTACAGTATTCCTGTATTATAGCAATAGCGTACATTGCTATTTCAAAATTCGGAATTCCTTATTACAGTACTCTAGTACTAATAACGTACATTCCTATTTCAAAATTCGGAATTCCGTATTACAGCCCAAAAAAAGCTCAATGCAAATAATGTTTACAAGATTATGTAAAATGCAAATCTGTACATGTTTATATTTGTACAAAACACCTACTTCGCGTAATTAGTTCATAAATCAAGTTCAACAACAATAGGTACATAAACATGATGAATCACTTTCCGACTAAATCGTATAAGGGTTCTCTAAGTAATAATACTTTGCAGATTTTCGTTGGCACGTTGCGTTAGCACAATGCGGTGTAAATCAACACAAGTTTCCTTGTTTTGGGTACGCCAGTCACTGTGACGCAGAGGTGATCGCTCTCACGGTGGCCGTGTTTTTAAACATCTGTAAAAAACTGGAGAAAATCTTTATAACACTGATTTCATGTGATTGTGTAAAATAACATAGGAAATATTATTATTAAATGATTGTTTTTAAGTTATAGATAAACCAGCTGATGCAGCTTTCGTAATTAATAGTTATGAGTAGAAGAATTCGATTTTAAGAATGTCAAAATTAGTCTTGATTTATTAAACAATCATCATCATGTCCTAGGCAGCCTTATCCAAATCTAGGTGGGATCAGGGGCAGATTTCCCTATAGGCCAGGTAGGCCCGGGCCTAGGGCTCCAAAATTTAGGGGGCGGCAAAATTTGGTGGATTTTTTTTTAGTAGTCGCCCCTTTTTAATGTCAGCATCAGTATTTGAAACACTGATTGAGATAATTTTATCATTTACTGAATATCGTTGTTTTTTATTTTAATTTCATTCCTAATACTTACTTCATTAGTTCATTTAATTTTTCGTGAACAGCGAGTAGGGGACAGCAATATTTCATAGGCCTAGGGCAGCCAACGTATCAAATCCGCCCCTGGGTGGGATCGGAACAACATGTATTCCTCTTCCAGTCTCATCTATTAGCCGTCATCTCAGTACTCACTCCTTGCTTACCCATATCATCCTTCACACAATTCATCCATCTTTTCTTTGCCCTACCTCTACTTGTATATGTATATTAAACAATATGCTGTGTGAATTTATTATTTATAAATTAGTTAACATCATGCACAACATGAATAGCGTCGGTAAAAATTTCAAAACATTGAGAATATAGAAATCAAATGAAAGCCATCGAGATTTTAGTTGACACGAACACAATAAAATTGCAATTTCGATAGATTTTCGAATCCATAAAAATTGCAATGCAAGAATAACTCCAAACCGTTATTTGGAAGTAAACCCGAAGGATGTCTACGTTACCGCGACAAAATATCGTAAAATATTAACAGCAATGACCCCTTAACTTTCTCACGGATTGTAAAATACTTGTTTATATGGTAGGCCACGTTCCGCGACTTTTAACTCTTTTAACAATGAACACTGACGATTGTTACCAATGTTTTCCACTTCATAACAATGTCACGAAAATACCATTTAATAATCGTACAACTCATAAAACTACCACTGTTTGTAATTTGTAAGTTATCTGATAACCTTGAGATTTAACGGCTACGTTTCTTGGCAACTACTCATTCTTAACTTAAGTATTCAGATTACTAGATAGATAGGTGGTATTTTTTATTAAAGGAATTTTAAAGTTCTGAGTTGTGTAGTTGCTGACATGGCCTGCAGTTTAATCCTTAGATTAAATTAAGTATTATTCTTAAGATACAACTTACATTGGCGATTTTGATGTAGTGTTAATGATCAACCTTCCGATCTAAACCCTCAATCTGATCAGCTCAATGTTACCCTAATATTGTATTGTCACTAGGTTTGCATAATTATATGTTTGAAATTTGAAGTCAATCGAACAGGCGTAAGTGAAATAAATACCCATTGTTTGTTTGGCTAAAATCTCTACACCGAAATCGGTTCAGCCCTTTCAAAATGATCAGCACTTTTGACACTTTCTACGATACGAAACGTTACGTTACGATACGTACGAGCTACGATGCCATATCGTATATGGCATCGCAGTTCTATTGCATGATAGGCAAACAGACTCACAGACAGTCAAATGGCCAAATATTCAAACGCTACTTAATTTTAAGTTGCCGTTAAGTCTCGTGCTGTCACTATCACTTCGACTTAAAGTGACAGTGACAGGATTTAAAATTGAGTAACGTTTGTGGCTTCAAACTTAAAATACACCTCTTTTTTCGCCGTTTGTAAATAATGAAAGTCGTACGCTGTTTAATCAAAAATTCCACTGATCAAAATTCACTAATACCACAAAAATCTAAATAATAAGACAAAGTAATACCTATAGTACTTAAATTTATAATATTTTTCTTAAGTACTAATATTGAGAACCCGTCCAAGCCTTTCAATCACTTCGTTTAAAAAAGTATGTTCAAAAACTAAAACCTGACTACTGAAAATCACGCTCTAAAAAATATGAAGTAAGAATATATTATCATCTGAAATTGTTATGTGCAAACTATTCAATATTTACCGTCTAATAAATAAACAACATACACGAAATATGTTTTAGTGTATTTAATTCATATTCATAGTGATGTCCACAGGATAGCCGTCGTCCGTGGTCGTATGCCACCTCCTACCCTAACAAAACAATACATTCTACAGAAGTAAGCGATCATAAGCTTTAGGGCAAAGTCTTTCATTATAATTATTTTCATAATACTCTATCATACTTTAGTTGGAACTAAACATGTATCAACTAAACATGTGTCAAACATATATCATACACATATCATACGCATTATGGAAGAAGTACCTATTACAAAATGAGTCAAAAAGTCAAGTAAATACACAAAACCAGAATATTTGTTACCTGCCTGATTGTCGAGCACAATTGGACGCCATTAAAAAACCATTGAAGCATTTTAATGGTACGTGCTGTTTTTAACGTAATGGCCGACATTATAAATTTTTGTTCACACGGAAATAATTACCCTGACCGGAGTACACTACAATTATAAGCTCTATAAAGTTGATAATTTTAGACTTCTCGTAATTGTATTCGTTTGTAATAAACATTTAAAGCATTTTTAATATCGAATGCCTGTGCTTTATAAAATAAGACCTAGTTACTTATTTTTCATATTCTGGTTATTACCATCAATAAAAGATTTGTATTATTAATTTATCATTTATTTTGAAAAGAGTATCCATAGACTTTATTGCCGGCTCCTTCATAAAACCAACTTAATGGAATCGAGCAACTTAATTCATAACGTTTCATAAGTGCTTGTCAACTGCTAATACGCTTGTGTCTATTTGAAATAAAAACTTTGAACCAGAACCCAAACGAAAAATGTCCGTTACGTTTTCTCTACGTTGTGTACTCTCAACAGGAAAAATACAGAGCATTGACTTACACATATGTTTGCATGTTTGTGTATCTCTTTGTATCTTTGCTTATCTGCTCCGGTATCCATCGGATTTGCATGAAGCAACAATCGCCCTCTATCGCTACCGGTAATTAGAAACTTGCGACTAACGGTACGCAATTTGTAGGTAGCGTTGGTACAATATAAAAGCTTCGCTGGCTTCCGCATTACAGAATGCTAACAGTTTTTAGAGTTTTTCTATGACTGGGTGGTACATCCGTTATACCTATATGGACACTTGTTTCTTAGCTTAGTAATTGACAAGCACATTATTAAATATCGATGTGTATAATAATAATGAAAGCCTGGTCATACGAACACTTATATAAAGAGGTATTGAATCAAGATCAAGAACATGACTTGCAAGGTATGTAGGTAACGTTGCGTGTGTTATGATAAGTACCTTTACGGTCTATTATGCTTGCTTGCCGGTAGCTGGCTCTGTTGTCACTACAACTATGACAATGCTGCCAGTGATTGATGCGATAGTAATTTCCCGCACACCGTTGTTCGTATCGGATACGAGTCGGATCGACGCAGACCACACGGCGGTACAACGCGGCTGCTCTATTCGCCGTGCTCCTAATCACTATAATTGAGCGTTATCACATCAGCGGTTCCGGGATGCCAGCGCTTAAATGCGAAAAAAAAATTGTCTACACGTCACTTACCAATGCTGCTGTGAGGTAGCGCGTACAATAGCCCGCACAAAGTAGCTGAAGCGGATACAGCGGTATTTTGTGCGGGCTCGTCGCCGCATTCTCCAGACTCAGCTTGCGCTGGTTCAAACAGAGCCAAGTCCAAACCGTCCATATCACTTCGATTTGATACACCGTCCTCTTCCGCAACTCGATCACAAAAATGTTCTGGAGAGTCGACATCTTTAGGACTACGACTACAAACACCATCACTTAATGGATCACAACAACACGTGTCCGAGAAAGGCTCGAAGTCTCTACAGTCAAACTCACATCTTTCGAAACTGTCACAAGTACATGATGATAATGCATCCGAATCGGACTCTTCAACCAGAAATACATCATTGCTTTGCACTACGTCTTTACGTGCTGTGTCAGTTTTTGCGGAGATATAAAACACGCTTGAAGTGTATGGCACTTTATGAACTTGTAACGTTACATTTTCTGTCAAATTTTCATTTGGGTAAGCCTGGTCATCAGTTTCTGATAGAATCTCTTCGATCTGTGGGCGACAATCTTCATAGCGGGCAAAACTGGAGGTATCCGTGAGGTTCGATGAACGGTCAACAGAATACACGTCTGCATAGGGATCTATAGGATCGTTCTGCAGAGCCGGTAATCTGTAGGGGGCGTGATGAGAGCGAGCACCCAAGAATATGGTGGTGTAGGGGCAGGTATGATGAGGTCTGCTGCGGTCGGCGCGGCGCGGGTAGCTGGCGGCGAGTGGGTCCCGCATGGACGCCCCTTCAGTGTCTATGAAGGCCTCGTTGGTCGAGAGCACGTTGTATCGCCAATCTGGCATTGCTGACCACCACCATCACTTTACGGCAACACAAAATAGAACTGTTGTCTTCATTCCAAGGTCACACTCACGCTCGTTATAGCTAACTAACCTTATAAGCACATTATGTCACTCTCATTGTTCAACCTAAAGAAAATATTATCTGAATAATTTTACTACTGTCGGTGTCTACAGCTGTACAAATACGCGTTAAGCATTTATTGGATCATTTCGCTTTGCAAATTGAGTCATTTGTTAATTTTATGCCAAAATTGTCTATGATTATTTTCCTATTATGTGATGGTTCAGTGTTTATTATTGCACAAATACGTAAACAAATGAATAAAACCGTAAAAGGCGATAGGCCTGCATGCTGTCATAGTTGTTGTAGCTTCGTATTTTTTTTTATTCATATTTTACAGCTTCTTTAAGCTCTAAATTGTAACTTTACTAATGGTACGATGATGGATAGGAATATGATACATGATAATAATTATGAGCTATAACAGAATGCTGTTTGACTGATTAATTTTAGTGAGCAAACACAACCGCTAATCGAAAACGCGTCGCCGCTGTTAATAAGTGAACCAGCTTTAAATGGCGCGACTGTTATGTGGGTCAGCACAGTGTAATAAAACCAAACAATGAACATGTATGCATATAACATGCACACTACATGTCTCACGAACTGATAACGTTACAATAACCGTTAAGAACTATCGATATGGAATACCCATTGATCCTATATTTAACCTCACTCAGATGGAGATATCAAAGGATCTTACATTCGTTCTATTTCCAATATAAAGGAGAGTACATACATTAAAATAGGTAATTTATACAATGAGGCTTGTATTAAAGTTGCCGGATGTTAGAGACTGGTTGTAGATATAGTAACAGGTCCAGTACGTTACGGTATCGTATCGACGGACCCGTTACGTTCGAATTATTTGGACCCGCGTCCGTTCCGAAACTTTATTTTGTGTTACATTAGCCATAATATTATGATCGTAATGTGTACTTTTAGATTGTAATTTGTTTCGTATCTAGTTTAAACTGTTGACCGGTTTGGTTTCCTTACCTCCAGCTATTTCTTACGATGGATCTCGGCAAGTTGTTCTGCATATTTTATGTTCGAGATTTAACTTGAGAATTTATTCTGAAGTACCGATTAGCGTTGGTTGATATCAAATCAGCGATACTTTTTATAGTTACTCGTCTAATCACAACAAAAACAGTTTTGTTCAGAACTTAAACAAACAAAGTTAAGGACGAGTGAGTAGCCCGTATAGCCAACTGTTTGGGATCAATTGAACGCATGGTTAAAATTAATTTAATTGTCATTTGTTAGGGTATTATTATTTAATCAAGAACCTATCTTTTCTACTTGAATTTTGTACATGAAAGTTAGCTGATACCTATATTAAGTAACTCCACTAGATCCGAAAATTGGGAATAACAATCAAAAGCTTTGATTATTTTATAACGAAGCTTTTGTTTGACTTTCCCAATTTTGAGATCTAGTGGAGTTTCATAGTATCCTTAGTAACTTAATGTCAGTTATTTACCAGACTGATAAAAGACCGAATATGGTAAAAAGAATCCTAAAATGTTAGATTGTTAATCCAAATTCATAATTAAAAACGATATTAAATTATAAGAAAAATGTTATGTTTACTTTATCTTTCTATAGTTTATTAATTTATTCTGTTATTTCAGGTACGGTCCGTACACTTTGAACCCTGTTTTATGTTCTTTTTTTTTTTGTTCTTCCTTATCCTAACCTCCCTGTTTTCTGTTTATTCATTTTTCTCTATTTTTAACTCTTCACTGTGGATCTTTGAAGACTGGACGCTGGCAGTAATATTGAGGAGTAGCGATAGTAAAAAAAACTATTATTTGGTTGCATATCTACGCTACGTTTAATAAAACAAAGATACACACGACAAGACTGGTTTTCGAATTATTACAATCAATCAAACACCTTTCAAGTAATTTGGCGGTACCTACATAATTTAACGCCACTTTTAAAGCGACGTAAAAAGCATATTTTTCTGCCATTAAACAAACGCAAGTAAGTGAATAAAGGGTCAACGTCTGCAAGTCGTGCTTAGAAAACGCAATTATTTTGTAAGTACGTTGAAATTGTTATAGCGGCTTAATAATAAGAGATGCGGCGTCGTGACCACTGTGGTACTGTACACTGTGACAGAAAAAGTCCTTAAGTACCAGCATTTTTTTTAAGTGTGTCTTATCTTCAATTGACTTCTTCCGCTCTAGGCGGAATGGAAGGGAGTTTCAGACTCTTACTGACTAAAACCCATCCGTGTTCCTCCTAATGCCTTTTGCGTTCCAGGGACGCGGTAACTCTTTCGGACAAATTCCGCAACCCTGGCAGGCACTGGCCCTGGCGGGCTCGTCTACTATGCTGACATCTCTTTGAGGCGCGCGTGGAGCACAACGCGCCGTCGACCCGGGCTTGGTTCTGATCGGACGGCGAGCCAACCAGCATACTATTGCCACAGACATCACTAGTACAAACTTTATTAAATTTGAGGACACGTTTGGTGCAGTAGCTAAGCAATTGGCTTCTACGCTACGGGTTGTGGGTTCGATTACCACACGGAACAAATATTTGAATGGCCTAAAGATAGTTGTTCGGGTCTGGGCGTTTGTGCATGTGAAGGTTTGTGTCTATAAACGCATCCACGATACAGGAGAAATACTAGGATGAGGCAAGGTTTCCATGCGTTTCCCGTGGTCCTCAGAGGCGGACTTCCCATAAGGGTGGCTAGACGCAGGTCTAGAGCGGCCAGATAAGAGGGATGACCAATCGCGGAGAAAACAATCTTAGCTCAGTAATAGTTGAGAAAGAGCGGTTGGTACACGGCCTAAAGCGGCGAAGACTGCTAGTCCACCTCTGGTGGTCCTACTTCTTGGTTCTACTGGTAGTAACACAGGTAATTTAGTTTTTCAGTGGTACTACTACCATGAAAAAAGCATATTACCCATAGAACCATTGGTAGGACCAGTGCAAATTATTTTTTCCGCGATACTACCAGTAGAATCAAGCAGTAGTACCATGGACAACGCGTGATGGTATTTCTTAACAAAAAAAAAACTATAGGCATTTTGTGTAATCACAACCAACCCACGCTTCAACGTTTTCGTCAGAACAATCATAACGTCGATAATTTGATCGCCTTAGCTAGAAGTTCTGAGTACGAGACTTCAATTAAGAGCTGTTATAGCAAACTGGGTCAAAACTATTAAATATTTTACAGCTTTACATACTAATCACTTATTATCACTATATTTATCTTGTACCGCTGAACAAATGACTTTTACTTAATGATTCCGTTGATTTTAACTAACGTAAAATTTGCCAGTACAAATAAGAACACTTCACGGATTTAATTTACAAATAATTACCATGTTCTTGCATTATTTATGTTTTAATTGAATGTAACTAAGATAAAGTCTCACATTATGTAACTTTGTATATGATTTACATGTTAGAAAAAGTTTAGTTGTAATTTATCGGCGCCGGCGCGTAGCGGTCGTAGGCACGTGCTACAATTCCTGAGGCTCGATGTGGTGGGCGACAAAAACATCAGTTAACCACGGTCAATGAACGAAAATAACCAACCATTTTACTCGTATACCTGCGCACGCGTCTGATACGAATAGGAAATGCTCTACATCTATCATTAAATAAATCACCCCGTCGAATAATGGAGAATAAACGTTTTATGTATGAATGTACTTTGCGCTTGCGCTCCATAGAAAGCATGCAGCCATCTAAAGTCGTTGATCTTTATGTCTCGTCGGAAAAGTAACAATTAGTAAAAAGCTTAGCTAGTAATTAATTACACTGAAGTGCACTTAAAGTTAAACTGATAGCAATGTTATGCCGGAAAGAAGGTAAGAGAAAATTGAATAAATATTTATGCATTTGTTGATTGAGAGATGTTAAGTGATGTGAAACTAAGAAATTATTTCTGATATTCTTGAGCTTACAGGGTAACATTGCAAAAGTATATTTACTTCTGACAATGTTATACAATCTGTTAACTTTTGTGATGTAATTTGAAGTAAAATTTAGAAAAACCTGACACTTTTAAATATTGTAAGCGAGTATTAAATTTAATATAGCAATGACGATAGTGACATAATAAATTTCGTTTTTTTTTGCAAACAGTATTCTGGAACTATGCTAGAATATATTCTAAACGAGTACCTACTTACATTACATCGAAATAACCATAAAAGTACGGAATATTTAAATTCCCAGAACAATGTATCACTTACGATTTTATGGTATCGAAAACAAAGTTTAAGTGTGTACTAAACCGATAAAATCGCCATATGCCTTCACTTAAGCACTAATACTAGAAGATAAATAGAAGTAGTAAAGTTTATATGGCAACTAAAGCAGCGCAGTATTATTTTTATTTTCTGTCCTGTTCATAGAGCTTTTAACCAGAACTTATATATTTATGATTTCATTCTAAGCACAGAACATATTCATCCTATCATTTGCCTGACTTTTTCAAACGATTCTTTTAATCATGAAACTAATTCATTCATTTTTAATGGCTTTCTTTTGATCTCTTCAAACCTACTAGGACTCAGATCTTCGAAGGTTAGAGTATGATACGCTGGTAGTAGTCAGCGGCAACAGGTACTGCAATCCATTTGGAAAGCATACCAGTAATTCAATCAAAAGTGTACAAGCTTTTTTCGAACTTTTACGAATTACCTTTGAATTCATCTCAAAGTTTTTGCACGAGACTCTACCAAATATTATTTAGTACTTAATCATATGATTTTATACATATAAGCATGTGATTTATTATTCTTGTTTGTAAATAATCCATAATACTGTCTAATGGATGCCTCAACCCGGCTCTAACAACTCTTCCAAAACATTATTAATCATTGACTATTATTTACACCTGACTATCCAATTCATACGATAGGCCTTCACTTTCTATTTTATGGATGTAGGCATCGTATTTTTAGCAAAATGCTAAATTTTTATATCATGTAAATAGGCATATAAATTAAGCATCTATGTTTAATATGTCAGCAAGAAAGTTGGCCTAGTCAAAGCGCGCGGCCCCCATCGGAAAAGCTCCCGAGAGGTTTGACGCGAGGCCACCTCTAGAGGTTGCATGGTAAGTAGCGGTGAGAGTTGCTAACTATTGGGGATTATAAACCAGGTTTATTGTGTGCATCGCCTGGCTCCTAGCAACGGAGATCGATATTTTATGATCTCGCGTTATCGGCGTATACCTCGTGCTTACCGTAGCAACAAGCGTAGGTTAGAGCTTTCTTACTTTACTCGCTCGTAATAAAAAATGATTTAAAACAGCCTCGGTCTTACAGAACTAGAAATACAATGCTGTAGGGCAACTTATACTTCGAAACCTCAATACAGGCAAACTTAATAATTTCGCAAAACAAAACAAGGAAGTTAACTCGTGAATATTAGTTTCCCCGCTCGTAATCAAAAAGGTTTTTCAATACAGTCACCGTCTTAAAGAACTAGAAATACATTGCTCTAAGGCAACTTATGCCTCGAGACCTCAATACAAACTTAATAATTTCGCAAAACAAAACAAGGTAAATCGTAAATAGTACCTATTCAATTCATAACTATTTTGTGCATAATAACCAGAATGTATATGATTAATCTTCTAAACCATAATGCAATGCGTAAACACTTAGCGGAAAAACTTTTTCCTCAATGTCACGTCAACTCACGTCTAATTACACGTTACATGTCGTCTCAAACTATTTCATAGAATTTACTTTAATAAGCTTCCTTTCTTTACAACTAAATAGCTTTTAGAATCTGAACACAGGCTATGTAAATAAACATGCACGTTACAATGATAAAACAATAAAAAATAAGCACATGGAAAAAGTCAATACTGAACCAAAACAAGTAGGGAAATAATCCGTTGAATTGAGCGCAAAAACATGCCATATATTTTCTTCTCAAACATATTTCCAATTCAGGTAAAATCCATAAAACGACACGTGAATATCAGACACCGACAGTAGTAAACAAACAATCGAAAGCTAGAAAAGTCCTACCAAACGCAAACACTGAACTTGACACTGGACTTGTCACTTTTTAATTGTATTCGACAATCGACAGTTGACCGTTTCATTCGAATGTTTCGATAATATTCGTTTCGTTGATGACGCGCGGTACAGAGGTGCGCGTGGCGGATCGCGCTCGCACCGACTGGTGTGAGCTGCGGCTGCGCGGAGGGCGCCGGTTCGTTCAGACCCGCTCATCTGTTCGCAGCTGGTCGCCGGCGACGTACGGACCGTTACCACTCGTGAGGGACACCAATTTCAAGTCACAAACAAATCCCATTTCATATTCATGAATTCATGTCAACTATTACACACGCAACAAAGGATTTGAATCGAACGCGCCTATCATCCTATGTGTATATTTGTCGACACTTTTCAAAACTAGTTCGCACACCTAGATACACAATTGGCTAGGGAGCACACAGGGGCACAACATCATTTCACCGCTATTTAATCCAGAGATTTACAATGGTAGGCCGATTCATGGTATTTTTATTCAGTTAATGTATCATAGGGGTCGGCACAATCCCCACAATCTCGTCTATTAGTAGAGAAAGAGTGTCAAAAAGTTTTTTATAATAGCACAGTATTGCTACTTCGCACATAAGCGTTACTTTTGTTACAACTACCGGCCCCCTCCACCAACACTTCATATAAATAAGTTATCTTTTAAAGGGTATAATGGTTTTGTGATTAGAAATGATGGTTATATTTGCTACAGATTATTTATTTATTAATATCATATTAATTATTGTGTTAATCTTCAATATTACTTAATATTTCGATTATTATAAAAGTTATTATTTGATACCGTTGTGACGTCACTACTATTAATGATATAAAGAGGGTGGTAACGTTAAAACGGGTTGATTTTCTTGTTGTCTGTTGATTAGAATAAACGTTGTTCCTAAATCTGTGAATTGTTTGTTCGTGTTTACCATCCTGCTGTTCCACTGCCGTCCCGCCGTTTCATCTCAGAAGTGGGATAAGAACAAGATGCTCGGACCATATCTTCATGGACTAGGGAAAAGAAGGAAGAGGAGTCAAAGCGAAACAACGACAGAAGAAATACCCCAAAAAGATGTCGATTTTTTTTCACATCGAGAAGCTACGAGTGTACCAAAAAAACGAAGAGTGAATCACTTGGAGGCAGAAATTATACCGAAATTTGACCCAGGAAAGAAAACTACGAATGTGAAGGGCTGGCTAAACAAAATTGACCAGCTCGGAGACATGTATCAATGGGAGGAAAGAGACCGTATTTTCGTCATGCAAATTCGGTTGCGCGGCGCTGCTCGGGATTGGTACGACGATTTAGAGGATTATGCAGTTACGTGGACGCAGTGGAAAGAAAACTTGACGCGTGCATTTCCACGTTCTACGGACTACGTCGATCGACTCGAGGAGATGCTTGCTCGCACCAAGGACAACAGAGAAACCATGACGAGATACTTCCACGACAAAATGTCACTTCTCAAGAAATGTGGGTTGGAGGGTGACGCTGCCAGTTCTTGTCTGATTCGAGGTCTACCGATCGAATTGCGAGCAAATGCAAAGGCTTACAACTGTGAGTCACCAGAAGAATTGTATTACGGCTTCTTATCGTCTCTCGAAAACTATAAGAAAGTCGAGGCAAGGAGTACGGAACATAAATCTACGTGGCAGCGAGGCTCAAGCATGCCGAAGACGTGCTTCAACTGCCGCAAGACTGGCCATGAAGCGCGGGACTGTCGCCTCACACGCTGTCAAATCTGCCAACGCCTGGGACATGCTTCTGCTGCCTGCTGGTATGCTGGCTCCGGTAATGCGGGCTCCCGAGATGGACACTCAACGCAAGCTCATCGCAGCGTTTCACAGGTACGACAAGTTACATTTACCACTTTTGATATTTTGTCAGATGTCTATAAAAAACTTATCACCATTAACGGAGCAGTAGTACTCGCTTATATTGACACAGGAAGTAAAGTTAATATTATTACATTGAAAACAGCTGAAGACTTAAAACTAAATATTTTACATTCAAACGTATTAATGAAAGGTTTTGGCGGCTCGCGAATTACTTCACTGGGTAAAGTACAGTTTAATTTAGGTATTGATGACTTGAATATTAACAGTGATGCCGAGGTAACTGATACAGATTTGAAAGACTTAAATATGATAATAGGTCAACCAATTATTAATCAACCAAATCTGACGCTTATTGCCAATTCCAAAGTAGTCAAGATAATAGCAAACGATGAACAATATTTTCAGTGCAGCCATGATTTGTCAAAAATACAATTATCTAGCAGTGATTTTATAGAAAAGGTTCCTTTATTCTTGTCCAATGATTTAGAATTGCAACCAGGAAGTACTTGTGATATTTATGCATACGTTACGGGTGATCTAAACAAAAATAGTATACTTATAACGCGGCCCATTATTTTTGATTTTGGTAATGAGTCGTATTTTATGCCACAGTCTATTTTAATGCATGGAAATTATCGCTTGCAAATAACGAATTTAGGTGAGTCGTGTTTACGCTGGGCTGTTGGGAGATTACTTACGCGAGCTGATGTGTACGACCAAGCCGACGTTTTCATTACCTCGAGTAATCAATATTCTGACAATGTAAATATAAACCCGATACAAAGAAAAACCATTAATAATTCGGAGGTCAAAGTGGGTGACATTGGGGAATATTATTGCAATCGTTTACTAAATCTGTTAAATGAGTACAGCGATTCTTTTGCCGAATGTAGTAGTGAACTTGGGTGTACTAACTTGGTAGAGATGCATATTACAACAACAACTGATGTACCAGTGTATTGTAAACCATATAGGCTGTCTTATAAGGAAACTGAAATAGTTGAGCAAAAGATAGATGAACTTGTTACAGCGGGTATAGTTAAGGAGTCTGACTCGGAGTATGCTAGTCCGGTCATATTGGTGGGGAAAAAGGGGGGCGGCTACCGTTTATGCATAGACTATCGCGCGCTTAATGCTCGAACAGTTAAGGATCGATACCCGCTTCCACATATTGATGACCAGATCAATCGGCTTTCAGGAAAACTGTATTTCACAGCCCTAGATATGGCACAAAGTTATTATCAAGTAAAATTAGCAAAGGACTCTATACACAAAACAGCTTTCATTACACCTACTGGGCAATACGAGTTTCTTAAAATGCCGTTTGGTCTGGCTAATGCCCCTGCGGTCTTTTCACGTCTTATCCGAAAAGCTCTAGGTCCTCTCAATAACAAATTGGCCATATACCTTGATGACGTCACTATTCCTACAGTCACTATAGCAGAAGGCATCGACTTGCTCGAAGAAGTTCTCAAACTACTCCAACAAGCTAACTTAAAACTTAATTTACAGAAGTGTTCCTTTCTAAAAACAAGTGTCAATTATTTAGGACACGAAATAACTGCAGGTTCCGTGCGTCCAGGGCAAGCAAAAATTGATAGCGTATCGCAATTTAGGCGTCCCCGTAATGTTCACGAAGTCAGGCAATTCATCGGTCTTGCATCCTATTTTCGTAAATTTGTTCATAGTTTCGCACAGATAGCACGTCCTCTAACTTATTTGACCAAGAAAGGGGTAGAATGGGTATGGGGTTTAGAACAAGAACAAGCTTTCGAATGCCTTAAAACCGCTTTAACTGTAAGGCCCGTACTAGCTATTTATAACCCCCATGCTAAAACTGAACTCCATACTGATGCTAGTAAGTTAGGTTTAGGAGGGATTCTACTACAATACCAAGAGGACAGTACGTTAAAACCGATTGCTTATTTTAGTCGTGTAACTAGCAAAGAGGAGCAATTTTATCACAGCTATGAGCTGGAAACCTTGGCTGTAGTAGAATCCTTGAAAAGGTTTCGTATATACCTTACTGGTATCCCAGTCAAGATTATCACTGATTGCGCAGCTTTACGTAGCACTCTCTCTAAAAAAGACCTCGTACCCCGAATCGCCCGTTGGTGGCTCACCATCCAAGACTTCGATCTCGAGATCGAATATCGCCCTGGGGACCGTATGCGGCATGTTGATGCTCTAAGTCGCAATCCAATAGATACGGCTCCTGTGCTTAGCATTGATAGTGATGATTGGCGTTTAACTCTTCAACTTCAAGATGAATATATTCAAAGTGTTATAAAACAGCTAACGGAAGGCACACAAAATCCAGACATTGTTAATAATTACGAGGTAGTAGACAATTGCTTATTCCGCAAAACAATCCACGGCAATAGATTTGTAATACCCAAACTGTCAAAGTGGAGTTTGTTACAAAAATACCATGATCAAGTTGGTCACTTAGGATTCGATAAGTGTGAAAAAGCCATAAAATCTCAATTCTGGTTTACGGGAATGACCAGATTTATCCGGAAATATATAAATGCTTGTTTGCAATGCGCCTATGCCAAGGGTAACTACGGTAAACCAGAAGGCGAGCTACATCCCATAGAGAAGCCACAAATTCCCATGCATACTATCCATGCCGATCACTTGGGGCCTTTCCTAAAAACTCGCAGTGGTAATACTTACATACTCGTAGTTATCGACTCTTTTACAAAGTTTGTATTTGCTAGACCCGTCCGAAACGTTAGCTCTATAGAAACTATCAAAAATTTAAAAGAAATATTATCGATATTTGGTAATCCCTGTAGGATAATAACGGATCGTGGAGTGGCATTCACAAGTAGATATTTTAAAGAGTTCGTAATTGAAAAGCAACTTAAACATGTCCTCAATGCGGTTGCCTCTCCACGCTCAAACGGTCAAGTTGAGAGAGTAAATAGGACCATTATTAACGGGCTTAATACCACGACAGAAAGCGAATGCACTTGGGACGAAAAATTAACTGAAGTAGTGTGGGGTATAAACAATACTCCACATGCGGTAACTGGTTATGCACCATTTAATTTAATGTTTGCTCATACTAATACTCTTTTGCCTGCTTACCCCACAACTAGTAGCGACCACCCAGATTCGATAAAACAGTTAGGAGAACGTAAACAGAAGGCTAAAGTGCGAATTGATAAGTACATGACGGTCATGAAAAATCGCTACGATAAAAAGCATAAAAGTTGTAGGAAGTACAACGTAGGGGATTTAGTATTATGGAAGGGTGGATTATCTCGTGATCATACCACAGGTGTAACTAAAAAGTTAGGTAGTTGTTACACGGGACCGTATAAAATATCTAAATCTGACCATTCTATTGACCGTTACACAATTAATAGTATAAAGGGTATTAAGGGGTACAAAAAATTTAATGCTGTTGTACCTGGCGACGCCCTACGCCCGTATAAATCATCAGTTTCTGATAGCTCCACCGAATCTGACAGAGAAGTAGACCGAGACGATCTCATCGATTTACTAGAGGGTTAATAAGTATTGATGTAAGATATGCAGCGATAAAATTGTTGTTTAGAAATATACTTAAATGAATGTGTATATTATGTATTTAGTGTGTGAAAGTGTAATTAGTGTAAACATCAAATTAATCTTGTAAAAATATATTCTTAGGTAGAATTATAAAATTATAAAATAAATAAATTTGATTGGCAATATATTTACAAACAATAAAAATTAAAATTACGTGATATAAAATGAATTATTTAGATTGAAATAGAAAAAAAAAAACTAGTCAACTTAGCTAGATCTATGTGGCAGCAAGTTATTTGATAAGTATAAAATGAAATAAAATATCTAGTCAACTGAGCTAGATCTGTGTGGCAACGAGCTATTTGTTATATTTAAAATAAAATAAAATATCTAGTCAACTGAGCTAGATCTGTGTGGCAACGAGCTATTTGTTGTATTTAAAATAAAATAAAATATCTAGTCAACTGAGCTAGATCTGTGTGGCAACGAGCTATTTGTTGTATTTAAAATAAAATAAAATATCTAGTCAACTGAGCTAGATCTGTGTGGCAACGAGCTATTTGTTATATTTAAAATAAAATAAAATATCTAGTCAACTGAGCTAGATCTGTGTGGCAACGAGCTATTTGTTATATTTAAAATAAAATAAAATATCTAGTCAACTGAGCTAGATCTGTGTGTCAGCGAGTTATTTGATAAATTTAAAATAAAATATCTAGCAAACTAAGCTAGATCTGTGTGATGTTGAAAATGGAACCAGCTCAATAATTTAAAACCAGTTCTCTTTGTGAGTTAAGTTGCTTAATATCTGCCTTGCCTATGATGCTAGGTAGATCTATGTGAAATTAAAATAAAAGATGTTTGGATTATAAGTTATTCCCGTAAATAAAACAAATTATTTCAGACAAATACGAAAGTATAATATTTTCTGGTGGATGCTATTATAGGTTCCTAACTGCCAACTCTTTTATACGAAGAACATTTCCTGTTTTGCTTTATATTTTCCAGGTCCAGAAGAATGCTGAAAACCTGCAAGATCGCCGTGGGACACGGCCGATGCAGGATGGCCGAGTGTTACAACTACCGGCCCCCTCCACCAACACTTCATATAAATAAGTTATCTTTTAAAGGGTATAATGGTTTTGTGATTAGAAATGATGGTTATATTTGCTACAGATTATTTATTTATTAATATCATATTAATTATTGTGTTAATCTTCAATATTACTTAATATTTCGATTATTATAAAAGTTATTATTTGATACCGTTGTGACGTCACTACTATTAATGATATAAAGAGGGTGGTAACGTTAAAACGGGTTGATTTTCTTGTTGTCTGTTGATTAGAATAAACGTTGTTCCTAAATCTGTGAATTGTTTGTTCGTGTTTACCATCCTGCTGTTCCACTGCCGTCCCGCCGTTTCACTTTATCGTTGATTTCGAGCGGTAGACCGGTTCGGTTCTGATATATTTGCATTTAACCGCTTGGGATTCAACGAGTAGAGACAACAGCCATGCCTGTTAAGCTGAGATAAAAATAGTACAAACAAATGAACATGCAGTGTGTAAGCAATTTCACACTGAGCGCTTATAGCAATTGTGCAAGGAAATTGTATTGTGTTGCTTAATAGAGCTTAATTGAAAAGTCAAAGGTCTCTTATCTTGGGCCATTATAGGCTGCAACGATTACTGACACGTTATTGTACCATTATGGACCAAGTGTCATATACCCTATATTTACTAATTGCACAATAACATTTTTGTGTTGACATTCATACGGTGCATTTGCATAAGACTATTTTGAAATTGTTCTTACAATTAGTGGTCAATGCAAATGAGACATTTTATTCACGAAAGTTGTTTTTGTGAATTGACATTTTAATAAAATGCAGAGCACAAAATTACATGTAGAATAATAGTAATCAGCAGCCTCGACCAACTAGTATTACTAACATATTATAACTAAAGAATAACAGAGCTTTCAGAAAATATTCAAATGTGGCAGTTTGAACTTAATTTTTATACCATTGCCGTTGAAACATCACTAATTTAAATTGTAGGGATGATAGGCGAGTTTTTAACACTAGGAAAAGAGCTCGAACTTATTAAATCTCTTTATACTAAATCCTAAATCTAAATGAAGTTCTAACTCAGTCAGTGCACAGAATTTAACATAATCTGAAGAGCGTTATCGCATTTCAACAATTAGCAACAGTGGATTTTGTAACAATAACAAATTGTTGCATAGAATGTTACAATATGTCACTGAAACTCATAATATTATCTATTGATACAGCAATAATATCTTGCATAGTTAGATCATAGGTGTATTCATCTTTCACACGGGAAGCTATTGTTTACCGAGGGCTCAAAGCAGATGGTTACTCGTCATTTCGTCATTGCTCCGTAAATATTGAAGTTTACAGTAGGTCACCTAAGTAAATAGTTCTGGACATGTAATATTCTGTTGATGCCCCTCTGTTTAGAAAATAAAAAAAAGATAACGAAAAGCTCCCTGACCTGATACAGTTACAAATATTTCGTTGCATGCTGGATATGTTCCATTATGTTACGACATTATATTTATCCAGTTAATTGAAAGTAGTAATAAAAGTTTAAAGATTGTAATACTTATTTCTACATTGAAAAACAACCTGCCTCGTTGTTCTAGATAGTGGTCGCAAGCGCGACTACTGAGAAGTCTACTGAGACTACTAAGGAAGATCAATTCTAGACCAGAGATACAACAATACAACTACAACTTTAGGTGAATATGCATCCGAATGTAGATACTATCTCTAAAATTGAAGTTATAAAAAAAGTTAGTTCAAAACAATACCTAAATAATTACATAAACAATATTCTAACCTCCGGTTATTGAATTGAGAATTCGGGATAAGCAATACTTAAGTGTATTTGAGTACGGAGTTGTCAAAAAAATGCTTTGAAATCCGTCATTTTTTATCAAGTTGTAATGTAGCAGACGGCCCCAGGGTCTCCTGAGCACGTCTGCCACACCAGTTACAAAGAATCGCATTGAGCATGCAATACCTAAGACCTATACATAACAATAATAAAATGCTTATATAATAAGAGGCAAGATAGCTTTACGTCCCTTGGGGTAGTCAGCGAATTCCTTCTTGTAGTTACGGTGTTTGCCGATTCCCACACAGCCATTTGATAGAAACCGGCGGCAGCAAACAGTCCGGCTGGAGCGCATTTAGTCATGACGGTAAAGAATAGCCAGGATCCGAACTCGTAAGTGTAGTTAGGGCCGGAGACGAAGTTGAAAAGAAGGGGTAGCCATCGGGCACCGGGATGCGTCTTATTTTGGTTCCAGGGGGGCGCAGATTCTTCAATAGAATGTGGATGCTCAGGTTGCTCAGCTCACATAATTATGATAGATTCTCCGCGTCCCACGTAAAAACAGGTGTTGCATGGAGCAGTGTACAGGGGATGGTTAATGTGGCATTCCACATATTTAAACAGCCACTAGTTTTAAATCTTGTATTTTACACGTATACAGAAAAAAATAAAATGAAATAGAACTTTTATCAAAATCACTTCCATCCCCATTGAAAAACAAGTCAAAAATCGAATATGTCATCCAAAACCATAACGGCCTGTGACACGGTAATGTTCCTGTGATAAAAAAGGTATAATAAAAAATAAAAAGAAGATGAATGAAGATAATGATGAAAAAGGCGATACTACAAAGTCCGTACTCAAATGTTACTTAAGTACTGCTTTTCCTAGAATTCTCAATTCAGAAACCGAAGGTAACTCTAAGAATCAATTACTCTGAAAATTACACAACAAGAAATCATAGAAAAACGACTCCGATATATCAACAACTTGTTTAAAAGTAATGGATCACAGCATTTATAAAACAAAAGATTTTTTCATTGGTTTTATTAGATGAAATCGGTAGGTACAAAACAAAATTTTATCCATTACGTCAGACTGAGTTCACCCACTACCATAAATTGCTGAAACACATTTTTTCTTTTGTGAGTCAGTCTGCACCTTTGAAGGTTAACAAACCACTTGAAAAAAAAGCTGAGGAAAATGGACATTTGCAATTTGTATTGGAACCGTGCTCTACAGTTTACCGGAACATCGATGAAGTGCAAGGACATCATAAATACGAGCATATTTTAGCTAAAATATCACACAAAACTTAAAAGAGATCTTCTTCTCTCGTGTTAACACGAGGTATACGAGAAAAGCTTATGCTGTGGTAAAAAGATTAGCCAGTCAGCAAGGTTGGTAGCAGGGCTGACTGCCCATAGTGCGCCGTACGTATTCAAATATCGTCATTAAGAGAAATTACCACTTAAAAGTTTACAAAAATCCTGTCCTATAACTTTAGCATAATCCCTTATAAACGATACATCGTTTTTCTCACAGTACCTAACTATTACCATTATTATATTACCAAGTATAACATAATCAGCCCATTACTGTCCTACTGCTCGGCACGGTTCTCTTCTCAGAATGAGAAGGACTTTTGTCCACCACGCTGGCCTGTAGGCCTAGCACGAATGTTGTGAAGTATGGTAACGTAAATAAAATATTTAATCGAATTGAAAACTTTATTCATATCTATGTATGACACAAATTGTGGCCGTCGCATAAATTTAAGCTAAAATGCTATAGAATAGTTGTATTTTTGATTCAAAATCAAAATCAAAAGTTTTTATTTCACATAAACCATTACAGGCGCTTATGAAAAGTCGAATTTAGGTGCACGGTTCCAATTAGTCGTTTCCTATGGAGAAGAGCCGGCAAGAAACTCCATGGTTACTCTTTTAAAATCCATATCTTTAACAATTTGAGTGGGTACAGTTATGACTTAGAATAGTTATGAGAGAGCAAAGTAGACTTAAGAGCAGGAACCACACAAAAAAACAAAATGAAAAATATGGTCACAAATTAACTAGGTATCCAGGCATCTAGCAAGTCTACAAAGCTCTCACATTTACAAAAGGTAAAAGATCGCTAAACTATATAAAACAACTGACATGGTTAATTGTCATCAAAATACATTACAAAGAAAATCACTGAATTTTCAAAGGACAATGGGACAAAACGTCCCCAGTAGTGTAGCACTTTCTTACCTATTGCATATGAAAGACCTTATTAATCTCTTAATTTTATTGTATGACAGCTTATCTGTAAAATGAATAGTTTAATAGTTATTTAGCATGAAAGTAACATAAAAATTACCTTTAAAAATGCTTATATTATTACTTCAATATGAATATAATTATTTTAGTTAGTGATAAGGGGTTATTTGAAGAGCTCCAAAGCTAGTGTAACAATAGTTCAATGTGGGAAAGAGATAACGAGAGGCGCACGCGTCCAGAGGCGAGACGCGGCGCGCGGCCCTAGGCAGCGGTTACCATTTTCAAACGTATTATCACCCGACAGAGTTTACATTAGCTGCGCATCGTACTCAGAATTGCATCCCCGACGAACAAATCGGTTTTCGAACCAAGCACTGTTGCAGTCGACAATTGTACCGCATAGTCGCTCCTGCTTCATGCGCTCGTACAAAACTGGCATGCTATTCTTCGACGTAGCAAAAGCCTTCGACAAGAACTGGCACAACGGTTTATTATACAAACTCGTACAGTCTCGTGCTCATCATTCGAGACTTTCTGTCGGATCGCTCCTTCCGCTATCGCCTAGAAGGCACCTTCTCGTCTCCTCGCCCTATCCGCGCCGGAGTTGTGTAGTGATATCGCCCCTTCTGTTCACGCTGTATACCAGCGACATTCCCAAATGTGGATTCGCCAAGTTGGCTCTCTTCGCCGACAACACGGCCATCTACTTTTCTCTCGACAGTATCACTCGAACCCTTCAAACCGCAGCTAGTGCCGTCGGGGTCTGGTTCCGGAAATGGAGAATAGAGGTGAATCCCGAAAAGAGCGCAGCCGTTCTTTTCGAGAGACACGGTGATTTCCACACCCACATGAGTCCCAGCCTCATGTTCGGGCAAATTATAATACTCTTCATTTAGGAGTTTTTGATTCATTGACTTTATAAACCGTTCATTTTGGATATAATGACTCATTCTTTAAGTCAGTTTAGCATTTATTTTTCAGCCAATAATTGATTTAAAATGTGGAAATAATAAAAAATTAAATCTCATTTTTATTTTATTTCAAACCGATTTCATTCATTCCTTCACTCATTCTCGACTATTCATTCGTTCGTTCATTCATTCAAACTCACTCTATAGTGCTACAAGGGTGGGGACGGGGTCCATACATTTTGTCCCATTGTCCTTTCAAAGAAGAAGAAAGATTCTAAATTCACTCACATTAACGTTACGTTTACGTTACTATACGTCAAAATATTCGTGCTAGGCCTACTGGTGCGAGTTGGCTGACTACACACACCATCGAGAACTTTATAGAGCCTTCTCAGGTATGCAATTACTAAGTGTATCTATTATATTTAGTACCAAGTCCGATATAACTTTAACAAAGCTACGAATAAAACTTCATCGTTATTCGTAGTACTTTGTTAAAGTTAGTTGACTTGGCCCTTTACCAGGAATTGTTTTACCAAGTACAGGACATGGATGAATACGGATTGCTGCTTAACGTTGTCTCGAACCTTATTTTCAATATATCACATGTTCCTAACCAACGGAAAGGCATCTCACGTACCCAAGGTAGATACTTCATGGCTAATAGTTGGTGTCAACTTGTGACACCAATGAAGTCGTAACGCTTAGAATCTAATGTGTTCTTAACGACAAGTTATATGGTATACACAAGAAAACTGCTTACGGTATTTTTGTAACATATAATTTAGTCTTTGTAGGGACATAATCACTCTTCTAATAGGCAATCACTCGCAATGTTGGCTAGCCGCGGCCACACATTGGCTCAACTTTGAGTCGAAGCTTGCGTCCAGATTAAATAGGAAATTTTGGATCCAACTACTGTTCACATCACTTTCTAAGTGTCGTTCTGCCGTCTGATTTGTAAAAGGTCGTTAAGTGAGTAAACGTAATTTTGAGTTATGAGCAAAAACGTGTAAAAACAATATTAGTATTACAGCTTATTAAAAATTGTACAATGAGAGCTTAAACGTAACCCAATAATTTGGTATAACAAAAACATCTGTATGTCTTCAAAATGTATACAGGGTGTTAACGAATTCGTGTAATTCCTTCAAACCACATGATCTATTAATGGTATAGATTAACCCCGCACGGGATTTAGATTGATTAAAAATAAAAATTGAACTTTTTTTTTCTATTTTTTTTTAATGTGCTGCTAAATTTCGATGCTATGCATAAATTAATGAAGGCACGGCGACACAGCTGACTGGCACGACTAGCGCGATATCGCTACACGCAGTCAGTTAACTCGGGACGCTAAAATTACTCAGATACAGAATACCATGGTTAATTTTTTGAAAACTTTTATTCGTCGATTCTGAAAAAAAACTATGCAGGGTCAATCAGTGTCACCGGTTGAAGGAATTACATGAATTCGTTTACACCCTGTAGAGACGACCATTTTACACGTTTTTGCTCGTAACTTAAAATTAGATTTACTCACTTAACGGTCTTTTAAAATCTGACGGCAGCGTTGGAAACTCATCCATACATTGGTGTATTGACTCCTAGACATTACATTGGTGCAAATACAGTCAATGTGAGACCGCGGTATTATACGAGGACTTCAAAATCTGTGGTCATAATACCTACCCACCACAACAAAACTTGCTGTATATATATTTATTGAGTCCCGCCCCCGCAAGTAACACCAATATTTTAGGATTACAGCTATCTAAGGATGGAATGAGAGAATATCTCACGTCGGAAATAACAGTACGAACAAATGAACGTAGGCGTGTGCGCAGTGCGAATAGCATTATCGCAGTTCCTCAACCCTATACCAATTAGTATGAACAATAACACCCACAGGACTAAATAGTTGCTTTACAAATCAAATTTTGATGTCGTTGACCTAACAAACAAAGTGCTAATCTATGATCTACTACTACTAGCTCATTTTGATACGTGTTTTTCACATGTGGTAACCACATTGCGTGTAGTGGGTAATACATTTTGAGAGATGAAATTGAACCCAATTGTGGGTGCCATATGGTGCCTAGCCCACATAATATAAACGACTTTAAGTTATTCATGAATCTTATTCTTCGTAAGTAAATAACGTTTTCTTTTCTTTGCAGGATCGGTTTGTTATCGTTCATACCGATACAATGTAATGTTTAGGGATAACTTGTATTTAAAAGAAGATGAACTTTCGTCATCATCATATTCAGCCTCCACAATCCCACTGATGGGCATAGACCTCCTCTCTTGCATGCTACCAAACTCGGTCCTGTGCCAGTCGCTTGAGTTATATCTAGGTGTTAGTCGATAACACATCTTGCTAAAGGACGTCCGACATTCCTTCTCCCATCTCTCGGTCACTTTTCCGACAAGATTTTGCCCTATCTAGCATAATCTCTTGTAGCAATGTACCCGGGTTACCCACTTCCACTTCAGGGCAGTCAATTGTTTTATTATGTAATGGACCTTCGTCTTTCGCCGTATTTCGCTATTCGTGATCCTATCCGAAAGTGAAGAATCTTTATTTTTTTGAATAATATATTATTAATTAATTCTAATAATTCAATCAAAAATCCAGGTAAAAACTAAAAGTACCTACATATTCAACGAGAGATGATAAAAAGGACAGGGCGATAATTTTTAACACATTTATTTTAATAAAAGGATATAACAATATGTTTTCATACTTTTTTATTTTATTTATATTTAAAAAATGTAATTTATACGTGTATATACAATGAATAAACGGAATTATTTTATAATTAATAATTATGTTTATAAAAACCATATTATACTGTTCACTAGCGTCATCTATCGTCGAATAGTAGAAGTAAAAGTTATGCGAAGTATCAAAATGCGCCATCTAGCGATATATTTTTTAAACACGACGATGGCAAGCGCATCGTAATGGTTTTCCTATTCGCTCCTAGATGGCGCTGCATGAAACATTTGTATTTATTTTATAATTCAGATACTGTAATGAAATCCTATTATTAATCACCATCACAAATAAAACTTTAATTGAAAATTAAGTTACATAATTATTACAAACTCTGTTAATAAAAATGGGTCGACTTGCTAGGCATGGCGCAGTGGCAAAGCGATTCTTTCTGTGCAAGGGATGCAGATTCGATGCCGGCCTGATTCAGAACGTTGCGATAAGTCAGTTTTCGACCGATTTGGTTTGTTATCTCGTTTTGTCTATGATTCCTGTAACAACAATTTAATAGAAACTGTGTACCGAAGATAAACGCACAGAAAAGAAAAATCCTAGTTGAAACCACGGATACAAAGAGAATCGTGGCTTAAAAAGGAGATATTTTGCTGCACGTTCATTAAATATTAAAACATGTTATTGGGCTTTAGGTACCTAAATGGCTTATGACTCAGTAATATGACGTTCATAAGATGTGTGTCAAGAGCTTCTCACGTTTAAATTAATTCACACCGTAGCTCATGCCAGTTATGGTCAGGTGGCTAAATCTAACCTTGAGAGTATAGTATATCCTAGCTGTATAACATAATAACGTAACGTACTATTACAAAAATATTCTTTAAAAAAAACTATGAAAAGTAATTGCCTAGTTTTTTTTATGTATTATAACTTTCGTGAGACACATTCATATTAATGATTACCTACTTACGATTTACTCACGTGCATTTTCCAGGATTGCTCGACTAGAGTTAGACTCGCGTCCTCGCCGCGTGTTCAGCTCATGATTAAGGGCTCTGTTTAGGTCCGAAACTAGTAAGGCAATCCCGATATTGCACGTGAGTAAACCATAACTAATCATAAATATTGCCTAGTTTTTTTCCATGATTGGTCACATCATGAGTGGTTGGCCACAGAATTTACTACACAATAAACTTTCTGTTATATAAAAATCCGAAACTAGTAAAAATAAAATTTTATATTCACGATAAGTTTTGATAAAAGTGAACAATAGAGCATGTTTGAAAACAGTTGGTCGTCATCCATTTACAATTCTCTCTTTTTCTCTTTTCGTAACTTGGAGATAAGTTTGATAAACACCATTTCAAAAATGGGCTAATTTTAATTTTTAAACACATCTTTTTCCACGTACCGCCTACATGATTCTACCATTAGCAAGCTTCGAAACTTATATTCTATGTATCACTAAAACTATAATTATGTATAGGTTACAAGCTACAAGCCTTTGTCATACAATCATGTATGCACAGGTTCAAATAACAGATGGCTTAGCTTAAAGAAGTCAAAACATACTCATTGCTCGCGCTTAGCATGCGCAACCGTTACGATGAGGTCACTGTATTAGCGCTGTCCCACACGTCCGGCAGAGTATCGCGGCGGCAGGACATACCGCGTCCTTCCTCACTCCTCAACTCCTCACCCATCCGTCGCCAGTTTTGCGTACATCACTCTACCTAACAGTACCGTTAGTGTATTTGCACATCGTGACGACCGTTTTTGGGAGCAGAGCCATTAGCTGCTTGCGATTTTTAAACACTCTTTGTTCATTGATCTGTGTAATGCTCGTTGAATAGTTAGGTCATTATTCTGAAAATTTTAAGCGTCTAACATTGACTACATTGTACGATGTATATACACATGTTGATAGCATAAAAAATACGTTAAAGACATGTGTTAAATGAAACCGGTTCTATAATTTAAGAACTGATTATGATTCATTGAGATTGATGCGAATTCATGGACAAATCTTGTATAGACAGCACAGTATTATTCTATTGACAGTCGACAAATTGTCCTCCACATAACGGATGAACAATAATATAAAGACTATGCATGCATCCTTTGTGGGCGTCACGCAATAAAGCGTTTTGAATACATAAACAGTGTCTCTATTCAAATTAGTGTGAAGCAGCCTTTGATGACCCCGGACGGACGTTTCGACATTCGCGGTGTTGTACCTAAGCACAACGTTTGTATAAAAATATAAAGGCAGAAGAGTAGCCATGAATATTTATGAATAAATTAGCAGGTAGAGCCATTAGGTCGTTGAGCAAAGATCGCCAGATTGATTAAAAATATCAAAATCAATTCTGTATCAAGCTTATTTAACTTTAACTTCGAAGCGCTTTAGAAATTATGTAACGAAACATTTACACCAAAATTAAAAATATCCCTCCATTCCTATTTTGAAAATAAAGATTTATCAGAGCCAAAGTAACTTTTCACATTTCCCGGAAATGGTCGGAAAATCCTAACATTCCTTACATACTCTGAACCCCAGTTTTTCATTTACCATCTTGTATAAAAATCAGTTAGTACTTACCCCCTTTACTGATCAATACTTATCTTCATACAAATTGATGAATATGAAATGGTTGTCTACGAGTAAAGTAAGATGCTCATTAATGCTGACTCATGAATAACGTACCTAACATGTGCTTTTGTTGTTCAGGCAGTCTTGATTCACCATATTCACATGTATCAATTAAAATGTTAACATAATAATCGGAGTCTGCTGTCTAGTCTACTAACATGAAAGTTCTACCCAACTTGGATGGGAAAATGTCCGCCAAGCCAAACAACAAAAGTTATTAAAATAGACACAATAACATTACAACATAACTATTTAATTAACACCACAGTTTACGATGTTTATTATGCATTATATTCTATACTATATTATATGCTATCAGCCAACACATTCATTATACTTTACCTCATTTATTGTTATTTTTAGCGATCCACACGGAAGTCGAATGCAAGACTATTCAACAGATTGCGTTACAAGCGCTTTTGCTATTTGGAACAGTCGGCATTTTCCGATAGTTCTAACAAAAACTCAACGGGTTGGGCAGTGGACTGTTATTGAACAATTTCAATACATAATGGTAATGGAATTGCGCAAACTGCAAGTCACAGTATGTTGACCTAATTAATAAAAGGAGTGGAGGTGTAGTTACAATTGGCTAATAGATAGAGTATTTTTTAATTGCACATTTTCAGGTTAATTCGGGAAATCGTAAAATCGTTGATTATCTTCCCGCATATAAGTCGTAAATAACTGAGGGAAATCGTTAATTAACGTGGGTTATGCTATGTTAAACTGTTACTAATTTTACACTTACTATTACAATTTTTAAACCCGTTTCTTTATAGACATTGATTGCCGAGTCTACTAGTAGGTATCTTAAGTAGGTAGCTACACCATATTTGCGCCTGGGGATTCACTATCTTAAGGCTGATTTGCACGAGTATAGTTTCTCGGAGGTAGACTCGTTCTGTCTTTGTCTTTCTCCACGGTGAAAACACAGTAAATGAACCTTTAAATGAATAAAGCAATCAAGAACACAAAAGACAGTGGGCAAAACGTCCCGAGGCGTGTAGCATTTCCCCACATATCTTAAACGAAAGGTAATGCTGAAAATCTGTAGCGTGTGGGGGAAAATTTTACAACTATCTGAAATGTGCAATAATAACCTATTTATGTGACTTGTAAATTAGTGTTTGAATGAGAATGATGACCTAACGCACGCGCAGCCTGATATCGGGTAGGTACTTGTAAGGAAAAACAATTGTTTGCTAAACTCAGTTTGCTAAACTTATTCTTGCTTATGTTGATTGCATCATAGGTCCTAACAATCGTATTATTTATTTATTCTAAAGCCGAAAATCTGTGCCGTGTGGGAAAACAGATTACTTGAAAATGTACAATAAAAATCTATTCCGTGTAATGTAACAGACGGCCCTGGGATCTCCCGAGCACGTCTGCTACACCAGTTGTAAAGAATGTGTAGGGCATTCAATACCTAGTACATAAATAACAATAATAAAAATGGTTATAGAATAAGAGGCAGGACAGCGTCACGTCCCTTGGAGTAGTCAGCGAGTTCCTTCTTGTATTCACGGCGTTCGTCGATGGCCCACACAGCCATCTGATAGAAACCGGCGGCAGCAAACAGACCGGCTGTAGCATTTAGTCATGCCGGTAGAGATTAGCAGGTCCGATCGCCGATCTCGCAAGTGCAGGTAGGGCAGGAGACGAAGTGAAAAGAAGGGAGAAGGGGTTACCATCGGGGCGCAGCTTCTTTAATAATGTGGAGGCTCAGGTTCCAGCTCCCACGAGACCTCCGAGTCCCATGTAAAAGCAAGGTGTAGCATGGAGCAGTGTTCAGGGTATGGTTATTGTGGCATACCAGATAATTAAACAGTCGATAGTTTTTCAATCTTGTAGTACGTTTAGAAAAATCAGTAAATAATCAAAGACTTGTATTCACCGTGCTTGTATCAAAAAAAACATGGTGTAAAAAACAATCCCCAAAACCAAGTCTCAATTTAAATTTCTATCTGTCATCAATAAAAAGTATCAAATATAAAAATGGACAGTCGGTGAAGATGACGATCATGAAGGTGATACTACATCCGTTGACTTGAAAGTGAATGTTTTAATCAGAATGAATGAGAAAACACAGAAATGCATGCAGGTAGCGGGTAATTGTTAAAAAACAAGTAGCTGAGGGAGTAAGCTGATTATTATGCTAGCTGAGTGACACTGATTGAGTGTCAGTGTCACTCAGTTTGTGGAAGTTATGCTTGTGTGTGCTTTTGTTTATTTCTCTCGTATCGTATTTGACTTACTCTGGCTTGATAACAGATTTGTGTGCGTTAACGACTAGATTTGTATTGGTTTTCACACGACTTTGGTGCGGATACGGACAATGAACAACACCGTGAACTATGTGTTTCTTGCTCCCGATCTGTTCTTCAAAACAGAAGTCGAAAATTTGAAATACGAGAGTACCTAGTTTGTTTTGAAACGGATCAATGTAGAAAACGTTAGTGAAAATAGTATTATTGTACCATACTCATCCGTAGGTACTATCCTGTAAATTGTTGTAATTAAGGCTACTGAAATTATTAAAACGCAAAGTTTTGCTACTTGTTTATTTAGCCTGTATCTATGAAGATGAAGTTTAATAGAATTTTCTTACAGTTTGATCGCAATGAACGTTAACCGGCAGAATCAAGTCTGCATGTTGCAATTGCAATGCGGCCTATAAACAATGGAAGGCTGTATTATACGTTACTGAGACGTCGCATCTCAGCGAGACATGTTTCGAACCCTAACTTGGAGGGTAGAAAAGTAGAAATGCTAATATGCACGAGTGCGGACTGTTGGGGCGTGCGCACACATTTTCAGTATCATACCTATCGTATTTTGGCATCGGCAAACTTAGATTAGCATCTCGCTGTAACTGCCTGGAATGAAATTATGTGGAAAGAATAACACTGTGTAATTTTTTTTTTTATATATTTTAATGGTGCTTTTTCAATTGTAAAACTGCCGTATGTCCTAAATGACTAGAAAAATACCATTTAATGCATTCACTGTATGGTACTACGTCATTGATTTACATACTTAATTCGCGAAAGAAAAAATGCGAAATAAAAACATATTAAATTAAAATGTTCATTCGACTTCATTCAACCACTCATTCATTTACTAATGAATTCGTTATTTGACATTTATACAATCATTCATTTATGATGCTATGTGGACGGGTGGACGGGGGTCCATGCAATTATGTTTGAATCGAATGTATTTCTAATGCATGAAGCACTTATGACTCTACCAGGAAAATGGCACTGCATACAAGTTCTCGTCATCCAAACAAGGTTAAAGATATAGGTAATATATTACAAAATCACTTTGGTGTAATGCCAATGTTAACAACAGTTTATTATCTGCATTCCCTTCATTTCTACGTATATGTAATCTTTCATATTGCATTTCTGTGCGTACACAGAATAAATAAAATATCATTGTATGCAAAGAAAAACATTGGTTTTGGCTTGAAGATAAGTTCGTAGATGAAAAATATATATAGAAAAAATATAGATAGAAGACGAGTAATATGTTACATTGCATAAAATTTGAATTTTCATTTTATGAAAATGGGGAAATCCAATGCGGGATGAACGAGGAGGGAGAGGCAATCCCTCCGGAGAGAAATTACTTTACACGCTAGGCTGGACACTGCTGCCTGCACTCAACGATTAACCGGAACGACGCAGATTAGGCGCACATACCCTGCTTTATAGACTTATAGCCTCATAGTGTAAGCCTATTTCAATTTATAGCGTCTGCAACGTAAATTGAAATAGTTTTACAGTTCCGACCTTTCAGTGAGGCTATGGTTTTAGCACACCCCTCGTCCTAATGGATTTATCTTACGGCGTATCTATAAAAACACGCCCATTGCTGTCTGCCTACTGATATTAGTGTACCATCAGACAAACCAGCAGCCTAATTGCAAACACTTGCAATCGAAATATTTAATACATTTTAAAATATTTTTTTATAATGAACAAAAATCATTTAAAAATAAAAAAAATAGTAACCCACCGGCATCGGAGAGGGTCAAACCTGTCGGCGATCAGGGCCTCAGAGAAAATAAGTTTCTGACAATACACGCAGTGTCCAGGAGTACCGCTTTCTGTATTAAGCCCTAAGCTTGATCCAGCCGCCTAACGATAGCCTCATCAGATGTTGGTCGAGGCTCTTGGCCATTAAGCCATTGGCCGTAACGACTATCGGCACAACGACTGCTTACTCTATCTTCCACATGTCGACAACCTTGTGTACTAAGTCAAGATATTTAATTTCCTTATCCTTCTCGGCTTTCACGTGACTCTCGTTTATTATGACAGATTTATTAGCGTTGATCTAGTTCTGGAGAAAACGGATTATTAAAACAGATACTACCTATAGTTTACTCCAATTATAATAACCTAATAAGACTATGATTCAATGGTATAATAAAAAGATGAATTATCACCTATATTCCATAAAACTAAGCTGGTTTATATTTCAATCGATTTCGATATGACTTGCTTTACATTGCCTCGAGTTTGATGTAGTATTGTTCGCAAACTTATCAGATTTATTAGAATTGAAAAACCCTAGTACCTACTACCTACCTATGTACCTAAGTCGTTTCTTGTTATTGACTTCTCAAATAAGGCAGCAACAAACGTGGATTGAAAAATAAACATGAGCAGGGTCGAGCAAATATTTTCAATCACCAAAAATGATCGATCAAGGGTGCATTTGAGAGAATGCAAACATATTTGGAATTCATACATCATGATCAGAGTTCCTCTTGTTCTAACATCACTCAAATGTAGGATTGAGTATTGGAAATATTTTTTCCGTATAGCAAGGCTCAGACATTTAACAGGTATTACTCAACAAATTATTAATTCGTTCAATAGATGAACATAATCAACATCAAAAATGCTTTGTCGTCAAAGAAAATTCATAACAGACCACATATTGTCAATAATTATTGAGTGCCTAAACCTATTTTAGACTTTACATACCTACTGAATGATCTGCTGATAAATGAACTGATTCAAACACTTCCGAATTCAAACGAAAATAGGGCTTGATTAAAAAACATCCGTAAACACGTTTACTCTCAACTTATTTGACTATTCGCTTCGTATGCAAGCCGCCATTTGTTTGCCGATTCAGTCCTCGCTGCTCGCGTCCATATTGAGTAGTCATCGCTGACGCAGCGGTTTATTTACAATCCAGTCCACTGACTTTGAGTTGCATTTCAATATCCGTGTCAAGGGCTCAGTGGGACGACAATATTGTTACATTCAACACTATGTTTATAAATTGCACATTACAAGTTTTAAATATAATCTTTTATTATTCAATCTATTGGGTAGTCATTGCGAAATCAATACCACAAGGTCGACAACCCCTCCCTGTCTAACTTGTTTATATTTTTACGCAAAAGGCTAATGTCAATACAGCCTAATGGATTCAGATTCTTAAATCAATGTAAACTTAGCGTGCGCAGCTCTCTTGAATAGATTTCTATTGCATATCATTAATTCTACGCTCAATAGAGCTTCAACAATTTCTAACGCAAGGTGCGTCAATGCGTCATTCAATACAATCGTTACAGATTCGTGTAGAAAAAGTAGGATAATTATGAAACGAATACTTACTAATTCGTTTCAGGCACACGGTAAAAGGATTTTAAAACATACCATTTTTAATATTTATTTACATTTAATATTCTGTCTGTCCCGAGTTCTCGACGCTTGCAACGAAATACACAATCAGGAAGTAACCCGAAACCTGCTACACGAAGCACATTATAAGTTATGGGTTCCGTAATAAAACTCATCCGTTCCTTTCTTTTGATCATCATTGCTCAAAATGATTATGACTTTTTCAGACTGCATTTAAATGATTGACATTTTTAATTTCACTGGTCTTTTTAGTTTCGTATGAATCACCAAAACAAATTACTGCTAAATATTCATCAAGTGAACCCTCGTTAAAATTTTGTTTACGAATATACTACCGCATTAACACTTTAAATAGCGGCAATAAACTCCCCAATGTGAATCACACAAAGGCAGAGACACCATATCAGTAATGAGCACGTCATCAGTGGGGACGTTAATTCTTGTAAAAATATATCATTGGAGGCAGACACGCGTGTAACATAACGGCGGGTGAGGGTTGTTTCGCTCTGTCTACATCGGCGTCTGTCAATATTCGCGGGAAGCGGTGTTGTCATGACGACGAGGGAGAGCTTCCTACATGACGGTCGCTGCCCCCTGTGCACAATGCGCCGCAGAGGGTCGGAGGGCGAGAAGCGAAAGAGGCCTGTTGTCTGGGATTTATGCAAGGGTGTCCCCCGTGACACGCTGCAAAGAGCCCGGAGGAGGATTTAATGACGTCTAAAATATTCACAGAAGGATGATGTCATGCTATGCAGCCAGTGAAATTACGTTATAAATAACTATTAAACTTGTCTCGATTGGTCCATAAACCTCGATTTTATAAATCAATAAAATAGTGGCTTACGTTGACATATTTCGTTTAATAGCAAAAAGAGCAGGCTAGACATGAATTAGGTTTTCCCCACGCTTTTGCCACGTAGATTGGCTGTTCAAGTTCCTTTTAAGTAGTATGCATGCCGTGACGATAATAACAGTGAAATTCCCGTTAAACTTTTCCTAATCATTTTTTAATGCTACGCATACAATCAGACTAAACATACAATTATTTGCTCGATATCGTTATATTCTCTAAAAATAATGAAAAAAAAAAACCTTGAAAGAAATCAATATCCCTACAGAATTTTACCAGTAAAGAAACTAAAACAGCTTGATACGCAACTTTAGCTTCATAATTACTATCATAAGGTCAGTAACATACTCGCCTACGAAACGTTATGAACTCATGTCACGAAACCTTTCAAACATTTCTACATCGTACACCGAAATAAAAACGCACAATTTGAATAGAAATGACATATTACTTCACTCCATTGTGACGTTTAATTGACATATCACAAGAACAGCGTAATTGTCAGGTAAATGTGAAATTAATATCAGTTTACAGCGGGCAGCCTCCCACGCAGATGAAGAGACGGTATCATAACGATGCGTTCTCATAGTAATTTGAGATTCTATTCTAGCGACAACGGTCTCGCTTGACCACGCCACAGGCATTCAATTGTCGATGAAAAACGCAATTAATTTGTATAAAAATTATCACACCTTTATTTAAAAGGTTTTTATTAGTGACATGCTGGATCAGTATTTTAGAAGGAAATCATCGAAAAAATAATACGTTTTGCACTCTATTTACAAAACCTCATGTCTAGTAGGTAAAAATAGCACTAACATCGGTACAGTCAGCATCAAAAGTAGCTGAACATTTGAGTTTTTAAACTTTGCATTAATTAGATAACTAATTGATAGGAATCAAAAAATTTAAGGCATACTTAGAGCTATATCTAGCAGCTCTAGGTATCTATTAAACTTTTTGTTTTAAAACAATTCGTTTTCTAATTAATGCCAAGTTTAAAAACTCTACTGTTCAGCTACTTTTGATGCTGACCGTACCAAAACCGAAACTGAAATTAAATTAAAGCTAAAATTACATACAAAATTATTTTCGATACATTAATTAATTATATTATCTGTTAGCAACGCAGCTGGAATTATCGGAATACTTAAATTGCGAACTGAAAAAGGAAATGTGCGTTATAATGATGATGACTGATGACAAAGAGCGTATTTTATGTACCATATTGATTTTATGTGTTCAGACTACTGAACACGAACCGAAACCCGGGAATACAAATTCATGGTTATTCATAAGTAGAGTTTTTGATTTATTTATTTATTTATTTATTTATTTATTTTTAGGAAAGCTTACAGACTAATAGGGGAGATAAATAGGATACAATATTTTGACATCGATTGCTAATTAAAAGCTTCCACATATATATAACTAAGTACCTAAAGTTACACAAGAAAAAGAAAAGAAAAACAAGGAAGAAAAGAAAATAAGACTAATTGAATAAATAACTAAAATATTATATAAATCTAAATTATAATGCTTACTAGCTGCGGTCATCGTCGAAATAGTCTTTATTAAACATGCGTCTTACTGCATTTGAGTTGGTCCTAAACAGGTCAATATTTATGTGAGACGGAACACTATTAAAACTAACTGCGCTACGTAAAAAATAGGCATTTTTTCTGTAATTGGTCGTCGCGAAAGGTACATGTAGTAATGGCCGCTGTCTAAATCCTAATAAATTAGTACGCAGAGCTATTTTAGCAAGAAGCTCAGGGCTATCAATAGAACTGTTAGCAATATTTAAAAGAAAAGTAATATCATTTATCTGGCGTCTATATTCGAGTGGTAGGAAGTGAAATCTTTTGCATCGATGGGCGTAATCATTCGAATATTGCTGTGTTTTGAAATCTAGATACCTTAGGAATTTTCTTTGGATGGTCTCTATACGAGACTTATACACCTCATATTGCGGGTTCCACACTTGCGATGCATATTCAAGATGGCTGCGTACGTAAGAACAATAAAGAATTTTGACTGGTTTTAACGAACTGAAACATGATGTGGATCTTATTATGAAACCTAAGGATTTAGATGCTTTTTTTACAATATTATCAATATGCTGATCGAATATAAGCTTACTATCATGAATAATGCCTAGGTCTTTGATGCTATTTACATTATGAATATTTTGATTATTAAGTGTATATCCAGGGCCAATCACATTTTTCTGTCGAGTGTAAGTAATATGGAAGCACTTAGACACGTTCAGCTGAAGTTTATTGTGTCTGCAATAAATAAAAAATCTATCAAGGTCAGCTTGAAGAAGTTCAGTATCCAATAAACAATGAACTTTTTTAAGGACTTTCATATCGTCAGCGTACAACAAAATATATGCGTTTTCAAAACATTGTGTGATATCAGCAATAAATAAATTAAATAGTAAAGGCCCCAAGATTGATCCCTGAGGTACACCAGAAGGGAATGAGCTCCAACCGGACATAAACCCTTGCAATACTACTGCCTGTGTTCTGTTTTCTATATATGAGGAAAACCATCGATATAAATCACCGTGTATACCGGCAGATAGCAGTTTTTGTAAAAGTATATATATGATGCACTATCTATTACAGACAAGGTTTAGTTTTAGAGTTTTGGTGAGTTAGTTTTGTGAATTTTAGTGCTATGGACAGGTTGATAACCAATGGCCAAAGCCTTCCCTATCCCTACTAATATTATAAATGCGAAAGTAACTCTGTCTGTCTGTGGTGCTTTCACGCCTAAACCGCTGAACCGGAACCTGGAGAAGGACATAGGCTACTTTTATCACGAAAAATACGGAATACACGATAAACGACATCCACGAGCAACCTCTAGTACTTAATATACTTATAAGTTGCCAATTTAGTAATTGATGATAATAACGTTTTTTAAACTTAATGCATTGCTATTATTAACGCACTGACTGCCGTCAGCTAGTGTTGCCAGGTCAGTTTTTCCAAATATCGGGACTTCAATATTATATAAGCGTGAGGGTTGATGAGCTACTTGGTTTTTATTCATTTCCAACTCAGAATTAAATAAATAAATATGATAAATTATATCAAAAACCTCGAAAAACACAATTCACTTGAAGCCAGGGCAGACGGCAGTCAATCGATTACTAATTTTACGGCACACTTTCAAATCGATCTGAAGTAAACAATAAAACTAATTACAGAGCTATCAAAAATGTCTTAATATATATTTTTAATTAATGTATATATATCAAGTTTATACGAGCATAACTGTTATTGCAATCAATATTATCTGACAGATCTGGTACAGGTAAGTAATTAAATTATGAAAGAGCGACTACATAACATCATTATGTAACATCAATGCATTTTTATACTTATTTACGACGCTAGCTGTGTAAACAAACGATTTAACTATATTTTAAAAAAGCTTATGGTTTGCTTTGTTGTTTTTATCAAATCGAATAAAATTTTGTAACATGTATCCCTGTGTTACTACGTTTCATCCTATAACAGTCCATTACTAGAAATAGGTGTCTCTTGAAAAGAGGTAAGGTAATAGATTCCGAATATAGCTCATATTGACCACGTCTGACAAAAGCAAACACGGTTTTCTATATTTGTCCGGTTCGCTACCAACTCTGCATAAAACAGTAAAAGATCTATTGTTTTAATAAGCGACGGCCAGTGTTGTCAGACTAGCGGGACGTCCCGTTTTTCAACCCTCTTCGGACTCATCCCGTCAGCACCCTGAGTGTGACGCGGAAAATCCCGCTTTTTCATCGAAGTAGGTAATATGGACGCGGTAATTTAAAAAGAGTCTGTCAGCAAAGGAAGGAGTGCTGTATGAGACTGTGCGACGCGTGGTTTCTACGTCCCGATTTCTTCGTCCCAATCCTGTTTTTTATTAAAGTCCCGGTATTTGGAAAATCGGATCTGGCAACATTAGTGACGGCAGTTAAAGCGTTAAATCATAGCACTGCAGTAAGATTATATTACTTTATCATCATTGATTTCTAAATTAGCAACTTGTGTATAATTATGATATATTTTTCGTGACACCCATTCATATTTGTGTTTAGTCAGTGATTAAAAGCTGTGTTTGGGTCCGAAACTACTCGGGCAATCCCAAAAATGCACGTGTATAAACGTTGTATATTATTATTGAAATAAAATAAGTGTGAAAGAAACATGATCTAACGGAGTGTCACAAAGTCACGTTGCATTGATCAACAGGCGAATTCTTCGGTTTCGATTACCTACTGCACATTGAGCTTTGAAATAGATCTGTAGGATTATAGAAATTGGAAACCTTAAAATATGGCTACATGCAAATTTATTATTGTTCACTGAGCTACCTCCCTTATTTTACAGAATTAACTCTTAATGCAAGCAACGAAACATTAGGACTTGGAGAAATTGATCCCTTGCTTTCAGCTGAGTATGAAGGTGCACTCTTGAAAGTTACATCACCGGTGGCTTCTTGTATAATTAATATTTCGTGCACTTCACTTTTCAATATCATCATTGACGGATTCTTACACAGTCCGTTGCTGCACATAGAGCGCCAATGTTTTATTATAATTTATGCCAGAAATCACGCATTCTTGGACCCTAGGACCTCCAACTATAAACTTACGGCATAAACTTAAGTATTAAATTACATAAAGGCGAAGTAGCTTGCATGCCAAAAAATGACCTATGATTGTAAAAGGCACAGAGAATACATTTGCAAGTGAAATGGCATTGCCTTTTAACGTCACAGTCTTTGACTAGCTTACTGAAATGGCGTGCCCGTAGCTAGTGTGATGAGTTCAGACGTGCCATTTGGTCCTTACATCCCCCGCCAAACCCGCCACACATTGCATGTCAAAAAATCAAATGCTGTGCAATTTATTTGCATGCCATCTACAGGTCTGTAAGCTCCTTGCATGCCATTGTGCAAGCTACAGGCATGTGTGTTAACGTTTTACCTTCCCCTGATGACGTATTCGGTTGAAAAGTTTCTTTATTATGTTTTGTAATTTAATAAGATTACGAAGTAAATTTAAAGTTAGAGGTCATAGGCTCCAAGAATGCGTAATTTCCCGCATAAATTAAAATAAAACATTGGCGCACGATGTGCAACAACAGACTGTGTAAAACTCAGTCAAAGATGATATTAAAAATGAAGTGCACGAAATATTAATTATGCAAGCAGCCACCTGTGATGCGCCTTCATACTCAGCTGAAAGCAAGAGATCAATTTCTCCAACTCCTAATTTAATTGCTTTAAGAGTTTACGCATGGTAACATAAAAATTCTTTACCAAACTGCAGTTTACGAAATCGTTGGCACGGAAAACAGTCGGTTTCGACGTCCAGCGAAGAAATAAAACTTGTCGCACGCCTTATCGTGATTGAAAGTGTGAAAGTAAAAATATATCCAGTCAAGAGCCGGCACGACTACCTACCAGTCAACCACGAGTTAGTTGCGTTTTCACGACAACTTTTATAAACATGTTTTGTTTGTTTACGCATCAATATGTCATGTAATGGCTTTGAAGACACATTAAAGATGCTAGTAAATTGAATAATAAATCTTTGTTTTTGATCTAATAGGATTTGCAGCCGCTGCTCTAGACCGTTTAATCAACATTTATTAGAACCATCTGATACTATGATCACATATCGTTAAAACAGTGTCATAGGAATTTCAACGCTTTTCCCCAACGAAATACGCAGAAATTTTATATAAAAATACGATTGAAAAACATTTTTATGGCGTTATTATTACATGAAAGATATGTTGTTCTATTTCATTAATATATCGAATAAATTAATTATGTAAAAATCAACTTTCATTTAAATGGCGAGTATCTCACTCAAGCGTTATTAAGCAACGAAACGTTTGGTCCTTCGCCTTCGGTCCGGCTAGAATTCTACAATGCCTACATGAAAAATCTCAACATAACAAGTCGTCTGTTAACAAAATTAACTGTACTTACGAGTATTACGATATCATTCAGATTGATTTTAAGGTCCAACAGACACGTAATATTACAATTAGAAACGGGTTGTCGTTGTCACGTTAACGCAGTTGGCCAGGCTGGCCGCCGACCCCGGTCCAGTTCTGTTGATAAGCTTGACCGTGGGAGGATACTCCATGACCTCTCAATTCCACTAATTGAATGATAGGCCAGTATTTCTCAGTCATTATCATTAATGTGATTGAAATTATACTTTTCTTGCTTGTTCTATTTTGCCTAATGGCGTTCTATTTACGCTCGAGTTACCTACTCTAACAATGCGACGACGACCAATCAACGCTCACCAGCTAAGCTCAGTCGATGCATTTTTAAGACTAAAATTTTAGACGTTGAATAGTTTTGATTTAGGTCTACAAATCCTGTTTAGATATCAATACAAACTTGGCAATATCCGACCGAAGACCTGAATCAATTCAAACTTGACACTACCCGACCGATGACCTAAGAGGTAAGCCATTGCAAATTGTGTCTTGAAACCGTCTTTTAGCAGCAGCATTAAAGATTTCGTCACAAACGACATTGATTAAGAATTGACATCAAACGTAAGATAAAGGAATAGAGAATATAATATTTGATTGGTCAACTGAAAATCACACCCTAACTATATCTTCTGATAAAATAGAATTCAAACGTACAGCTGAAATAGGTTAATTATGCATTTTCAAAAAGATACTGCTTGCAGATTATGATTACTAAGCAAAAATACATGTAACGTATATTTTTACTACGCTTTTAAAACGTTATTTAGTGGTATGTTATTGCGTGTTCAAAAAACGAACGACAGCAATAGAGGTTTGTCTTTGACTAAAAATAAAAGGTGCACGTGTCGATAACTAAGTTATGTAAGTAAGTACTACATCATTATTTCCTTATTCAATTTATTGTTACAACCTACATAAAGGGCGACAACAAAATAATTCTGAAGAATATGACGGCAACCTATCTTGACCTGCTTTTACACATTCCTGTACGCAATGCCTCCTTATATGTATTAAGATTATCTTTTAAGGTACAAGTTGTTTGATTTAAAAACACTTAAGTCTAAAACACCTTGCTAACGAGTATTTAAACTGAACGAGGAATAGAAAAGCCAATAATAATGGTCTGTTTACACAGCTTGACTCGGAATTACCAGGAATTGCCGGTTTGCGCAACACTTGACAGTGCTTGTAAATGATGCAACTCGGGTGTGGACACAGATGAACTGTCCTTTTGGCGTGCCCAAACATGAAACATAACCAAGCCCCGAACATACCTTTAAATACACTTTATACAATGTATGATTTGTCAAGCCCTTTTCCGTATTAGGGAACAGAATTTTAAATAAGATGCTCTGCTCCTAAGCTAATGAGATTTGAAAACCAGCAACGCTGAAAATACTAGATCAGAACAATAATTATTTTCTCCCATCAAATCTTTTAATTCAATAACTTTATTTTGTAGCTCTGTTAAATACTTCTTCAGAATTGCACTGGAATCGTCCCAAGAAGACAAGTAACTTCATCAGTGACTTTAAGGAGAATCAATTTAGTTGGGATTCCGATAGCGTGATCGGCTAAGCCGAGTTAGCAGTGATTTATATCCAAAACTCCAGAGAGCCCCTTGAAACGTCGCCTTGGGGCGTATAGTAATTACCCTGCGTTTCGAAAGACCCCTATTCCAGAACATTCATTCGATTGTTACCACTCACCCTATGACGACCTACGAAATTACGAAGTTTCGGGGAAAAATTGTTACAAACTAATTGTTTAATTATATTCTTTAGATACAGTACCTACAACAATTAGAACCATATACAATTTGGAATGACACGCATGAGAATTTTGAAGCTGGCACAATATTAACAACTTTCTAACGCAAACAAAGCCGGGCAATTAGCAAAATGGTACGATCATTAGTTAATTGTGTCGTAAACTGTGTGAAAATACATCAAACAAGAAAATTCTTCAGTTCGTTTTATCTTAATTTTACGGGAGGCTTGTTTTAGAAAGTCGAGGGTAAAATTTCATGAGATAGAGAGGTCGTTTTGAAGAATAAAACAATGGCCTCCGGTTAGTGAAGTCAACAGTAGCATCGAGGACTGAGGCCAAGCGATGTACGTTAATGCGAGAGTTTACTTTCTACTGAATGTCATTCGCAGGCGCGGCACGTGCCCGGGTCTCTATCCAAGTCAGTATTAAAATAACGGAGCTTTTCTCGTCACGCTGAGAATGTATCACTCGTGTCGTGCGCGAACAGGACGGAACTGCCATATTGTATTAGTCGTTGTCCGATAAGTAGGTATTACCGATGTCGAATAAAATAATAATATGCACATTACAAAGATATCTAGCTAATTTGCATGAAGATGACATTAATTCCAAATGGCACTGATTGTAATCTTTGATATTCATAATGATTTGATAAGCATTGAATTATCATTAGCTTATAAACATACATTAAGACTTACCTACTTATCCGGTCAGTTCGAAATCTAGGCATTAGGTATTTATAATACGAGATGAATACAGTGTTTAATATTTATCAGATAAACTTGCGAGTTTTTCTCACGCTTAAATGGTAATGACCGCTAATTCCTTTACGAAACGGTTTATTTCATTTACAGCTTTGCTTAGTTCAGAATATGTTTGTGTAGACTTTGACATTATTTTACTTTGTTCCCTTGTACAAGTGAATTTTAAAAATGTTACAAAATAGTATCGTTCTTCACGCATTACGCTTCTTATATTTTATTATTTGCTTCTAAATTTTTTAAATCAAATATGTAGCCGGTCTTTAGTTATACACGGCACGGACTTACGCGTTAGTTGTATTTGGGTCATTGATTTGGGTAGGTACATTGGTTAATACATTTAACATCAAAATGTGTCCGAAGGTTGAGCGACTTAACAAATAGGAGTTACGCCATTGAAAAAGACACCCACACCCACAAACGCGCTACACTTATTTTTCAGCATAGCATTCGGCAATCGGCCGGTTTTTCAGAACATCGCATAGAGCGTTGACTCTAGTCTATCGTGTCTTCAAACAATAACCTTTTTTCGACTTTGATTCTGTTTTATCATACTATTGAAGAAAAATTCACTCTAAACATTTACAACCTTTGTTCAATTTTTTTTCTACGGTCGGTCCATGTTTTCTGTGTATCTACTCTATGTTCTCTAAACAACAGTAAGGCACAAACAAACAAGTTATAAAGGGCACAATGACATCACTCCTCCACGAAATTCGTATTTCAACATTATACGGCGTGACCGAACAGGTCGGTAATAGGCATTAATTTGATTAAGGCACAGCATACCTACTTTATTACGCAGGCGGGTACCACGTTCCCGTAATAATGCGAAATCCGTTAGATCATTAAAGAACTAGTGATTTCATATTATTACTGGGTATAATGGTATTCTGTGCTATCAGCAAGGCGGTGAATTATGTATGATGTAAATAATGAAATATTAAAGCAGAACTAAATTCCGATAGATTAGAACGATGACCAAGGCGATTCTCCTTCAAGAATTTCTGGCATACGCAGTCGTTGTTTATGTGATTGATATGATACCATTAGCATAGGCTAAGCTTAAAAATACACCAAAGAAAAATTATGCCTCTTTTTAAATATGACAAAATACACATGCACAAATACCCAGCTTTACCGCATTTGTAACGAAACGTTCTTTAATTAATGAAAACGATGTAACCATAAACCTACTTGCAATTTATAATGAAAATCTGACAGGTTTGGTTCACCAATGACAGGTCTATTTATTCTAATAACATAGAACAACACAATATCCAATTCCGAAAAAATAAGTAGGTATTATGTGTATAAATGTGAGTAATAAATTAATAATATGTAGGTGCCAAGTTACAATGAAACCTGTGGTTTCGGATCAGACTGGCACTGCGGTAAAAACCATATAAGAACTAAGAAATCATGCACCTTGTGAATATGCTCGTAGCGGCGTAGCATGAAGTACACAGGTACTTCATAGCTCGTAGCAATACTTCTTACTTTGTGAAGAATCCGGGTTAAAGATTATTTATTTATCCAAAGAACAAGTTCACTTACGAATAAATATAAGGTTAAATAAGTTACAATGTTATAGCTGTTGTAATCAAATACAGAGGTTTTTTTTATATAATTAGGAAAGTGAGTCTTTAATTTAATTATACATGTAAATCAACAAAATAAGAGGTTAAGTTACACTGAACAAGCAATGGAAAAATTGGTTCTTTATTAAAATCCCACTGCCCGCAAGGTAGGTACTTCATTTATTTAAACTTGATGCAATAGTAGTTGTTAGCGAACTTAATGCCTGAGGCAGTCTCTACCAGTCAACTTTAGTGTGATGCAGAGACGATATCACAGACGCAATAACATTTAATTATGTGTTAACAGAAACAGGATAAAAATAAAATCATAAATCATGATCATTGCTTTATACCTATTCAGCATATGTATGAGCATGGCAGTATTTTTCACGGAGCGACGTAAAATAGTACTTAATTTAATTTTACAAACTTTGAATACATACATAGTAACAGTTCAGTCTATCCGATATACGTAGATAGGCATTTAGGCATCCACCGGTTTGAGTAAGTAATTAGACAGCATTTTGAAATGAAGCCTTGAAATAACTAACAAATCCATGCAGATATCGGTAAATTAAAATTTGGTGCGGGGAAAGTTTGAACACTGTTTACCAGTTCCAAAAATAACGAGTACATATTCAACACAACATAATAATATAACGAAAGGACTACAGTTAGATAATTATCTATGTGCTCATTTATCATATTATTTACATAGAGTCATAAATGTTCATGTGCATGTCATATCAAAATATATACGTATTGTATGCATGTATTACCTATGTATGTACGTACCTAAATTATTTGATACAACAATATTTTATCAAACGAAATTCCTGGTAGCCTCTCTCTTTCCATATCGAACTGTTTTTTTTGTGTGAATAATAATAATTATTATGTTCTCGGTGCATACACGCATGTATAAAACATAACAGGCATAACAATCAGTCAGTTTAGTACCTAAGCCAATTACTGAACAAAGGGTAAAGTTGGCTTCGACTCTACATAATTTTAATTAATTTGAAGAAGCCTTCAACTTCCTGTTGCAGGTGTCAATGTTTTCTTTTCTTATGAGATAACTAATAAGAAAAGACTTCAAAAAATCTAGAGATAAAATTGCCTAACAATTACTTATACTAGGGTAAAACTCGGTAAAACGCCCCACTTTTTTTAAAATTGTAATAAATAAAAAATCTTACAAGATATAATCAAACTTTTTATTTTGGAACAATATTTAGTATTTCAACAACAACACCACAAGTAATAATGATAATAGGAACTAAGGATACAATAATATTTATTATTAAAAAAAACCTTAGGTGGGGCGTTTTGTAGTGTGATCGTTGGCTAATACGACTCACTCTTATTATAAAATGCCCCAGTGTATTAATCATATATTTTTGCATATTTTAAACTATAACAACAATTGTTTTGACAAAAATTAACTCTCAATCTTAACTTAGGATAATAAGAGGCAGTTACTCAGTCTCTTTATCAAATCAGACTTTTTAAATAAACATGGTACAAAACTCATGTAACCACGCTAAACAAGACAGGCATTGAATCCAATCTTCTGTGGATTTTGTATTATAGTAATCTTCCGTGCATTCCACGAATCTGATAATGTCGTCATGTTCGTCTGAGATTTCTTCTTCAGAAGTATCTACCCTGCCCTCATTTTCATCATTGCTTTCAGAAGAGGATGAATAGCTTACTTTTTTCTTCTTCTTATTTCTGACAGACACTTTCTTTGGCTTCTTTTTACCTCCTTTTTCTTGTTTCTTTTTATCACCATCTTTTTCTTCGATAGGTTTAGTTATTTTTGTGGTCTTAGTCTGCTTTAATTTTCCAGCTGCTGGCTTCTTTTTGTCGGCAATTACCTTCCTTTTCTCAGAGAAAATCAGAAGGCTTGTCACTTGACAAGCCTTCTGATTTTCTCTGACTTAATTCTGAGTTGCGAGCCATTAATCCCGAAAACCAGACATTTACAGCTGATGCTGAACTTGATGAAAATGGATTTTTAATATTGAGTTTCCTAGCAAGTTGAAATGCCATTTCTTTAACATCTTTTCTATCAGGGGCAAATCCACCTTTCTCCAATTTCTTTATATGGGCAACCAGTTTTTTTTCGTGCTCTACAGAAAATACTGGTTTGCGTCCAAGAGGGCCCTTTGATTTTCCCGATAAAATGTGTCTTCTTAGGGTTCGAGATGGTATGCCAAAGCTTCTGGATGCCTCATTAACACCCATTTCTTTGCTAAGTACACTGCGCATGGCTTTGTCTAAGTTGTCTGCACTCCATGATGCTCGTAGTGTGTTTCTTTGATACTTCCGAGACATAATCTGAAATAATAACACGCGATAAAAAATACTTTAACACAGTTCAAATATTGGGGCGTTTTGTAAATTGACTTATGGGCATATTGTCAAATTTGATTTTCAATACGCCCCACCGAGGTCAAAGCAGTAGATTCAAGGTTATAACGTTCGACAAAATAAAAGTATAAAGGTAATTTCATCTATTTTACGATAGTGTGGGTCATTATAACACAAAATCTAAAAGTATCAATATATATGAATTTCTTAGAAACTTACCGCAAATTATTTCACTCCAATAAATACAGATTTTGCAATATTTTTTAAACGGACATCACAAACTACGTGCACACGTCGGCCATGTTGTTCGCCTACTAGTGGGTCTCCGCGCGTCTAGTTGTGAGCGGCGCAGCTTTGATAGTGTGAGTGCTGGAGTGGTGGGGCGTTTTGTCACTTGGGGCGTATTACCGAGTTTTACCCTACTTATGATATTTTAGAGCGTCTTTTTTCAGTGCCCAAAGTAGTTCTTAATAAGTTATATCAAAAGTATTACGTCACGCATTGACATCAATTTGTTCATCAGTTTTGACAGTGCGTAGCAGAAACGCGCTCAGGGTTGCTATTACTTTCCAACTTGCCTCAAATTATTATTTATTTAGCCATCTAAAGTAAAGCATGCGATGCGATACTAAACACCTACACGATAAATTCGGAAAACTCTCTTACTAGTGATAAAAACAGAGCGAAACTTTATTTTATAATTATATCTACTTATTTGTACATAAAGGTAGTGTGTAAATATGCGTAAACATAATGATCGATTGAATATTTTATTAGCATATCAATGAATAATGTAAATAATTCAGTATTGCAATGATGTAAGAAAATATGCAATAATGATCCACTTCGTTACACATACATACCTATCACTAAATAACCACTGGCCCGTGTAATGCATTATTTGTTCGAATTAATTCAATTTTAGGTGAAATATATTCGGTCTAGTGAAGAAAAACCCGTAATCCAAGTCTCGATGACCGATTATGTAGGTATGATTATCAATATTAATGAACGTTATTTACACCACATTGTTAGATCAATCCGAAAGATTATTAATCGAAGGTTCTACAAGGGCAAATAATACACATTTCTAAAAATTGTGACGTGACCGAGAACATAAATGTTCATCATACTCACCAAATATGGTTAATAAAAAAACATGGTACAGTTTAACCTCAGATAAAGGTCCAAGTGGTATTTGGTTCAACCGTTGATTCCAGGTAATATCTAAGCTTACAATTATTTTTTCCGAGGTACTTCGCGCTAATAATTCTCACGGATACCACAAACCCTTTAATTGAGGCTAGAAAGTGAGTCAATTGGTCCCAGCCTGATGGACCGAAACTCGATAGAAACCACAGAGCAGCGGCGTATAGTTTTCACTGTAAGTGGGCCATACGCGAACGACCTGCTACTCTCTTGACGATAAGGTCCGTCATTGTATTAATTACTCTAGCGATTATATTATTATAGTACACACAGTGGAGAGTAGTAAATACTAACTTGTCAACTGCTGCATACAGCGATAGATAGGTACTAATTGCGGATCTAAAACAATAAATAGATACGTTCAAACTTCTTCAAACTAATACTGGAATTTTATCTGTATTCCAATACTGCTTCGTAATAAGTACTAGGCTCTACGGGTCCTACCCACCTACGCAAACGATAAAATTACATAGTCATAGCGCTCTCCCAAAAGAAAGGTAACTAACGAGTGTAGAACACTGGTCAGTTACCTTTTTTTCGGATTCTAGCATCTCAAATTATTTGAGTTGTTGATTGAAAAGCTCAGCAAATAGATTCTTTATTCTTGAATTGGATAAGTAATGATTTCTTTGGGGGTCGAATAAAGATACTTATTCCAACAAGGCTTATACGTACATATCGTTACTACGTCCAGTCACACTCATATCAATTAATATAATTTCAGCGCTTACTCAATCTTTTCAGATCATCAGAATGACTAAGCGAACTGTGCACGTGGTCTGTTCTGCTCAATTTAGGACTTAAACAATTACTTGTAGTTCGCGTCAAGTCAATATACATAATTGCCGGATGACGGCGACATGCGGCTGTAGGACGCCCAACACCCACTGTTGTGCAATACGACAATTAAACGCAATCACAACATCTCGGCCACAAATCAAAATCAATTCACGCAACAGCCGCTGTTCATTCGTCATCAATAGAACATTTTCATTGATTAAAATTCGGGCATTTCTAAAGTTTCAATTAAAATGGGTAATGAAAATTAACGAATATATCGAATAGATAATAAATATGTATAGTTGACCTACTGTCAACTATTAAAAATCCAGCGTTTTGGTTTAAACATTATAGATATCAGTAAATTCAGTTTCAAGGCACGAAAAATGCGAAATGCTCGCGGGCCCCAAATTGAAAATGGCGATTGGAAATTATCACTTTGACTGAACAGCCAGAACTATTTGATATGGAAATCATAGGTGGCCTCTGTCCAACAGTTTAAACGTGTTGCGTGATAAGTATGATGCTGAAAAACATGGAATGCGTTGTAAAATGTATAGATAAGTATACGTTGACTTCTTTTATGTACTTACATACTTAAGTAGGTACAGATAAAAAATAGAAAGATAGTAGAATTGCAGGGCTAAAACTAATATAATGATAAATAGACAAAAGTGGTCTAAATAACTATGAGTTCAGTTCGGAGAAAACTAAATCTGCATTTAGCCAGGCATCAAACCGATATTTTTTGTAAATAAAAACCATCCTGTACCTACTAGTCAATCAATTTTATGTGATACCTAAATCCAAAACTACAGAAATAATATCTTACTAAATGCACATTGCATTGTTTTTTAGGGCTCCGTACCCAAAGGGTAAAACGGGACCCTGTTACTAAGACTCTGCTGTCCGTCCGTCTGTCACCAGGCTGTATCTCATGAACCGTGATAGTTAGACAGTTAAAATTTTCACAGATGATGTATTTCTGTTGCCGCTATAACAAAAAATACTAAAAAACAGAATAAATTAAATATTTAAGGGGGCTCCCACACAACAAACGTGATTTTTTTGCCGTTTTTATAGATAATGGTACGGAACCCTTCATGCGCGAGTCCGACTCGCACTTGGCCGGTTTTTTTTCCTCTTTTCGGCGCTTTTCTTTCTTCTTTCTTTCTTTATTTCTATAAGTGAATATCAAAACACTGTAGGTATATTGAAACTGCTTTTGTTTTGTAAATGTGCAATTCAATCAAATAATTATATTGTTTTAAGGAAATAAAAATTCACTTATCATTCATTTCGTTGACCGACCGACGGATTCACCGTAAATCGAAATTACGGCAAAAATACGACACGAGTGTAGAGTTGGCGTACAATGCGACCTTTATTACTCACTTGCATACATGATACATGTCACTGATTGAGCACTTACGTAAAGCGCCCCAAATAACTTGCGAATAATTTCACGGTAAAAATAGCAAGCGTAGAACGTAAACGAAACTTAGTATATTGTAGTACTTAGGTACTCACCACATCGGTCAAGCCAGCCCTCAGCGCGGCAAGGGTACGAGATCACCACCAGCTGATCATCGCTCCTCATCTTGCGCACAATCACTTCTCAATATCAAACACTTGCAAAAGTCCCGCGGCCGACACAACATACATCGCTTTACATTTCACTGTACACCGAGCGTAGCTGATCAAGCGCTTCAAACACTGGACTCCTCGACTACACAACACTTTCACCAGCTGCCAATAAAAAGAGAACTATGTTAATCATTGGAAATAGCAGCGGTACAATAAGATAAAAATATCTGAAATGCTTTATCTTCAGCAATGCACATTTGAAATCTATTTTGTCCACTACGTGATGCGTTTTTATTTTTGGTGGACTTGAAAAATTTTCTTTTCTTACTCGCTTTCGTTGCCAAAAACTAGCTATCAGAAATGTAGGTAATTTTCATTAACACTCGAAATGCCTGACTCCTAGTGAGAAGAGAAAATAAATTATTGTAAACAACCAATATGAAAACAAATAGAAAGTTTAAAATACGTAACCAATACATAATGTCTTTCATCTGTGTACCTACTGATTTATACAAAAAAAAATGTTTTACAATTTTCTAATTAACAAAATACCTATACATAATATGTATAAAAAAACTACCTTCACCTTCTGTCGTCTTTCTAAACTTACAGTTTTTATAGCAGAGGGTAGATTTTATAATTTTCGCCAAACAAATTAATGTTCAATATTTTGTTTATAAACATAAAAGTGTTTAAAAAATCAAATACTACTAACATATTTTGAGAATTATATTCTAACATTTACCTTTACGGTACCAATTGGTCACTCTAAATAAGTTATGGATTTTTTAAATTCACGCGCACGTGATAATAACACTAAATCGCTAACCATCAACACATCCACATTCGACAACAGCACACAAAAAACTGAATTGCGCTTTTTATTCTGTTTTCCGTTCTATTCTGCGGTGGGAGAGCGAAACAGCAATATTATGTTCCATCTCAATCACTCCTTTATTGACCCGCCTCCTTATCATTCATGTTATCAAAATGCGCGCGCATGTGAAGCGGGGTTTATCAATCATAAAATTATTGGGATATTTCAAACTCCAATACAAACTAGATGCTTTTAACTCTTACTGAATAGAATATTTTTATAAATACAGTATCATTTTTTACATTCAACTAATTTGAACTTAATACATGAAAATAAATAAATTGACATTTTGTGCCATAGACTAATTTATTTTGATGGCTCTTCATTTATTGCTTTATTTATTTATTGCAACAAAACAATCTTTAGGTATCTTAGGTAAACAGTTTTGTTAGGAATCCGTTAAATATAATATGATATGCGATGCGTATAGCTTTATTTAAAGGAAATATTAGTGAGTCAAACATATTTAATTTTATTATAAACGGCATGCACGGAATGGAATGCATTATTTAGTTCGTGCAACGGGGCGCGCAATTCTTCGACTTTTTTGACGTTTCCATCTCGCTCTTTAGTCTACGATTCAAGATGGCTCTCAAAGCACTTGTCGGGCAAAGTGAGTTACAAAAAATATATTTTTATCAGTTTTTCATCCTTTTACACACACATATCCGTTTGATTTTTGAAGAATAATAAATAACACGTATTACAGTATATTTTTTTCTTACTGTAAAATGTTTTTTAACGATTTCATTTTATCAACAGTTATCAACTTATCGATGACTAATAGTTGTGTTTTTAGTTGAATTATTTTGATATTCTTATCCAGAATTGTCTAATTATTTAAATTATCATCAACATTTTAACTATACTGTATACTTCGACACTTAAAGTTAGCGGAATGTAAACAATAGGATCCTGTAGCGTTGCTAGAATCGAACGAAAGCAGAAGAAAATATATCTAAAAGATCAGGACAATGCTTAAGCACGTTATTTTCCCTAATACAGTATTGTAGTATTTGTAATAAAGTTACGTGAATCGAAAGAAAATGCTTAGCATGTTTATTGATTTTCCTGTGTCACTGGCTAGGGGGTGGGGTGCTACATACGTCACGAAGCGGCTGCGAAGCCTCAATGTATTGTTTTCAGCCACTGACTTCTTGTTCTATTCTGATGCAATTACGTTATTGAGTCATCGCGAATGATAATTATTTCTTCTACAACTATACAATGTCTTTTATCATAATCTTAAATACAATAAACTCCACTACTTATTAGACCCAAATCAGGGCATTCTATATTATTACAGTAGTATATGATGTTAATTTTTTCACTAGGTATCAATACAAAAATTAAATTATACAAAATGTGTGTAGAATATGAGTTATCATGATGCAAGGAATATTTTCTAAAAGTATCCTAGTTTTTATTTTGTCATTTGTGGAAAGACAAAAGTATAAAACCAAATAAAAAGAGGTGATGAAACAAGTATGGGATTAAATTATCCAACTTAAAAGACCTAAGCCCTTAACAGACAATAGTGTGTAACCAGTGCTAGAGGGTTGGCTCTGAGGTCACCATCCTTATCACCAAATACAACCTAAGAATTCTCCTTTTTAAAAGAACTCTAATATCATCACTGGTCTTTAATAAGCTTTTAAAGATCCCATCACAGTCTTTGGGGTTTAGACTTTTATGTGCACTAAAATACACCAGGAGGCCAATTCTCATAATTAAAAATGTTCAAAATATAGTTTCGAACTAGTGTCAGTCTAGTCTCAATCTCATAAATATGACAAATGGTATTCTTGTTCGTTAACAAACAACGCCAACGTGAGATTATATTGAAACGAGATTGAAAGTTGACTGAAGCCAAAAGGGTATTCTGGTTACATTATGTACTGAGCCATTTTTACAAGTTGGAATTGTCATTTAATTCTAGAATTTTAGTCTGTGACTGTTGATATTGGTATGCTATCGGTATAAGGTATAACGGGCTGGTATCCGCAACTCCACGTCTAAGCGCGTATTTTGCGTGATGCTATCGATAATAGATTTTAAGTTGACTGAATTGACATTATATCGAGATAGACTGAGATGATACTGAAACCGGACCGAACTTTAAGTGTACCAGAATACCATGTTTTATTCAATTCATAATTAAATCTCAGTTCGTTCAACCTTCAGTCTTACTTCAAATTAATTACGTGAATTGGGTTTCAGATCATAATTGTTTGATCCTATAATAAACTTTATTAACATAACATACAATACTCTCTTTGCAGAGATTATGAATGAGGTGATCCGGTACCGGTCAAAAGGGAAGGATAAAATAGAATGGCGGGTCTTAGTGGTGGATCAACTGTCCATGCGCATGGTGTCTGCTTGCTGCAAAATGCACGACATCTCTGCCGAAGGCATCACTTGTAAGTGCTTTAATACAAATCAGATTATGTTAAACCCATAATAATAGTTCTTCGGTGATCTCATTCAGGTATGCCCGAAAACATAACTAACTCTTTTTTTTTAGACATGTTTTTAATTGTTATCTAATTACAAAAGCAGCTATTGGTTAATATTTCTGAAAACTACACATTGTAGTAAATTATGAATACAACTAAAAAACGTAATTTGTATCATTATACCATTCTCTTAAATATACATATTTTTGTAAATATAATATTACAGTGGTGGAAGACATTCATAAGAAGAGGGAACCGCTATGCACCATGGATGGTATCTACCTCATCACACCGTCTGAGAAGTCTGTGCATGCCCTCATCAATGACTTCTCTGTGGGTAACCGCATCATGTACCGGGCTGCTCATGTGTTTTTCACTGAAGGTAAATTAAACTATTGTTTCTTTCATATTTGTAATCAGCCATAGATATTTCTGTGATGCAGCTGTCTTTGTCATCATCATACATTTTAATTGAAATGATATTACAGTGTTAGACTTAATTACCATTGATCAATTAAATACATTGTTTATTATAAAGAAAAAACCATGTTTATACATATTTTATTTTACATTGTTTCTATTAGATTATTTTTCTTTTTTTCATTTATGCTTAAATTTTTATTTGCAACTTTCCTTTTATTTTTGCAGCTTGTCCTGATGCACTATTTGATGAATTATCACGTAGTCCCATAGCTAAATATATCAAAACATTAAAGGAAATCAACATTGCTTTCATTCCATACGAACAGCAGGTTTGTCAAATTTTATTGTTTCTTCAGAAGGAAGAACTCACTCATCTGTAGGACTAAAGTAGAAACCATAAAGGTATAGAGTCAAAAAATTAAGTTGACTTAGCCGTAATTGTGATGAACATGTTGAGCATTATAATTGTTAAGACTCCCTTGTTATGTATAATTGTTAAGACTTGCATTCTACTTTAGTTGGACTAATAAAGATGGAGTTCAACCTTTTAACTTATACCTAATCCTTGTTACACGCTGCCACTAATTAGTATGCCCTGAGGAACTTTTCAATGAACTCTGCAAGTCTTCAGCAGCAAAAAAGCTTAAAACTTTGAAGGAAATCAACATTGCTTTCTTGCCTTATGAAAGCCAGGTCAGTAAGGAACATCTTACAATACTAAAATCCCAATAGTAAGAGAGTGGAATAGACTATTTATGTATAATTTGTTATCATATAAGTGTATAAAGGTAATTTACATAATGATACTAAACAATCGCAATCCTTATTTTACTTTTCACTGTTTATCTTTAGGTGTTCTCCTTGGACTCTCCTGAGACATTCCAGTGCATGTACAACCCTGCTCTGGCGCAGACTCGCAACGCTAACATGGAGCGCATCGCCGAACAGATTGCCACTCTCTGCGCTACTCTTGGAGAGTACCCTTCTGTGCGATACCGCAGGTAGATATTGATAACCCTTATGTATAATTTATGGGAACAATATACAAATATGTTCAGCAAAAGTGATTATAGAGAAAATTTAACAAAATATTTTTCGCAGTGACTGGGAACGCAATGTGGAACTCGCCCAGCTGATCCAACAGAAGCTTGATGCCTACAAGGTAATATAGCATTTCAAGCCGACAGACATCCAATAGGATATTTGACTATTATTTTTTTATTACAAATCTTGAAAGTATTACAAAAATGTTAAGCAACTGTGGAAAAACCAATGATATATTTAATAAAATGCCCAAATTATAAACAATTTTAAATTGATCACGAGACAGAGACAATACTACTTAAAAATGACGACATACCTTAAAAACTCCAACCTCTAATTTTTATCTTCCTCTATAGGCTGATGAGCCGACAATGGGCGAGGGGCCAGAGAAGGCTCGCTCACAGTTGCTTGTGCTTGACCGTGGGTTCGACTGCGTTTCGCCTTTGCTACACGAACTGACCCTGCAAGCCATGGCTTACGATCTCTTGCCCATCGAGAATGATGTCTACAAGTAAGTTGGAATTTCGTTTCACTTTATTTTTTCATAATAATATTATGTATTTAGAGATTTTCATTTGTGAGTGTTGTCAATAAAGTCCAAAGCACACGTGCGTCATACTTTCAGAAACTGCTATCGGCGACTTACTTTATCGCTTATGAATAAATCCAGCTACAAAATGAATTTCCCTTAGTCACAAAAATCCAGCGTTTCTGATTCTCTGAACGAACGCGAATCGCCAAAACGTGATAGCGTCGATGCTAAACGGAGCTCTTACGCTAAATAAATAGTTCATTCAGGCTTTTTAGTTATTTGCACTGTCTGTTCTGAAAACTGACTTTATGTGCTTTATCTCAATCTTAGATACGACTCCTCGGGAAACATGAAGGAAGTGTTATTGGATGAGAACGACGAGCTGTGGGTAGAACTGCGACATCAGCACATTGCCGTCGTGTCTACATCAGTTACTAAGAACCTCAAGAAGTTTACCGAGTCAAAGCGAATGGGTGGAGGTTAGTGGCTATTTGTTAGATAGAAACTTAAGTAAATTTATGTGTATAATCTCTCGATCTAATGGCCAAATAGCGAAAGAATACCCACTGATAAGCGGGAAACGCCTCGTTTTAAACCACGCAGAAATTGGCGAGACTAATTTGAAGTCTTCCATACGCAGCGGCGATAAGGGGCCAAATAATAGGGGTATGCGACTAGAGACTTCAAATGAACTTGGCTTAACTATATGCAATCAAGGTTTAATAATCATAGTAAAAATAATTAGGTGACAAGCAGTCTATGCGGGACTTATCCCAGATGATCAAGAAGATGCCCCAGTACCAGAAGGAGTTGTCCAAGTATGCAACACACTTGCGCCTGGCCGAGGACTGCATGAAATCTTATCAAGGCTATGTCGACAAACTCTGCAAGGTGGAACAGGTGAGAACTTATTCTTTGAAAGCAAGCTAATTCAAAATATCCTTAACTAGCGACCCGCCCCGGCTTCGCACGTGTACATTTTATAGCTTAAAACCTTCCTCTTGAATCACTATCTATTAAAAAAACCCGCATCATAATCCGTTGCGTAGTTTTAAAGATCTAAGCATACATAGGGACAGACAGCGGGAAGCGACTTTGTATTATACTATGCTATGTAATGATGGTAGGCTCGTACTTATACAGCTTTAAGCAATACTTGAGAAATACACACATAGCAGGTCGTATCTTCGCCGAAGGCCGATAGTGTAGCTGAGAAGTTACAGGGATCTCCTTTAAAGTCCTTGCTAAGCCAGTAGCGTTAATCCGATTAAAACCCTCGTCTCTCACAGAAATACCCTAAGACTATCCTTCTATCGGTCTTCAACCCAACTCAATCCCGGCCATCGGTAATATGCTGGGAACGTAATTAGTAGAAAAATTGCAAGGCTCTTTAACCACTCTGATCATTCTAATTTTATTGAAACCTGTGAGGTTGATACAATAAATTATTTTAATTTTGGTTTTATAATAATCAGGACCTGGCTATGGGCACCGATGCGGAAGGCGAGAAGATTAAAGACCACATGAGGAGCATTGTACCAGTACTTCTTGATCAGGTATGTACGGTGCCTTAACACTACATCTCTGTAGTATTTGTTATATAATTCAGTCAGTTTATTTCTCTGTTTCTTATGTCTTGGCAGCGAAACTGCGGATTTTGATAAAATTAGATCTCTTCTAGTAATATCAATTCAAAAATCACAAGCACATACTGAACTGATCTCATTTTCAATATGCTTACAGGTAGTGATAAACTTCAACAAGATGCGGATCATCGCGCTGTACATTATGTCGAAAAACGGCATATCGGAAGAAAACTTGAACAAACTGGTCACGCATGCGCAGCTGGAGCCCTCCGACAAGCAGACGCTGCTCAACCTCGCCAATCTGGGACTCAACGTTGTTGTTGATGTATGTCAAGTTGCTTGATGTTTTCGTTTTCCAATGTGTTTTAAGAACAAGAATTTTTAAACTATTAATTACAAAAGATGGTTTAAACCAAGACTAAGGTAAACCCAGGTTTAAAATATACCCATCACTTATGTCATATAACAAAAAGAGACGGGGCTATTGTAAAACCTAGGTTTTTCTTAGACCATCTTTTGTAATATGGGGATTAATGATCAATGCCGCATGTTTGCGGCGGCTTCCATTGTTTATCTATTGTGTCTGTTTCTAGTAATTTATCAGTTGAGAAACGTAATTTTATTGAAAATTATTCTACAGGGCAACAGGAAGAAACAGTATCAAGTACCTAGGAAGGAAAGGATCACAGAACAAACATACCAAATGTCAAGATGGACGCCTGTCGTCAAGGTAGGATGCACTCATGCTTTTCAAACAAGAATGAACAAGTGTGCACCTCAAGATTACTTAAAATATATTTTTTATGTACAGGATATCATGGAAGACGCCATTGAAGATAAACTGGACCAACGTCACTTCCCATTCTTGGCTGGACGCGCGCAAACCTCTGGATACCAGGCACCAACCAGGTAAGTGATATCCTCACTGATGCCTAATGGCAGATATCAGAGTCAAACTCGACCACGCATTACAGTTTGTTTGACAAACCGTTTTTGCGGAGACGATGGTCAGAGTTTGACCAGCTGAGGGACACATGAAATGCTACAAAATTAATGGGTAGAATGTTAATTTTATTAATTCCATTACAGTGTGCGCTATGGACACTGGCACAAAGACAAGGCACAGCAAACTATCAAGAATGTACCGCGTCTGATTGTCTTTATTGTTGGAGGTAAGAATCTGAACATTCAACACAATCATTTCACTTTATTTTATTGCTAAACAATTCCTTGGACGCAAGTTGCAATTATACATTGATGTTGTACTGTGGCCGCCTCAGTCAGCTTCGATTTACAGTTATCAATTTCGAAACAACGTGAGGTATTTTAAACTATACAACGTGTTACAAAAATACCCCTAAAGCCGAAAGGGTATTAAAAGGTCCTTTGTAAAGAGGTCTAATGGAAATATTATAAAATAAAAGCAAGACCCAAAAAAAAAACTCAACCCTGAAAACATAAAAGTAAAGAGTAGACTACCCAGAAAGTTAGTTACATTCTTACCTAATTTCCTCTGAGAGGTAAATGACAACCATAAAAGACTACTTGATTAACATTTTCTTTTTTAAGGGGAATTATGTAACACGTTTGTATAAGAGTACTAAAATATGTCTCATATTTCAGGCGTCTGTTTCTCTGAAATCCGCTGCGCATACGAGGTAACTGCCGCGGTGAAGAACTGGGAGGTCATCATCGGCTCGTCCCACATACTGACTCCCGATAACTTCCTCTCAGACCTCAGCTCTCTTACCGCCTAAATGTGAAAATTTGAGCAATCTGCTATCAACATGCATATTATTATACATTTTAGAATGTTAATGTTGCCTAAACATGTTTTGAGTTGTCGAAGTAATTCAAAAAATTACAAAATGCTTTGGCCCCTTCTGTATTGAAGTTTGTTTGAATTTGTATGTATTATTACATAACAATTTAACGTAGCAATGCCGTACTTCGACCATTTATTGTGATATACGCATATTATAACTATTACTAATGGCTAATGGCTAAACTTAATTTATTATAAAAGCCACTTTAATTTTATTTACTGCTTTTACTTACAAATTTGAAGCACCTCTGACTTTGTCAGAAAAGTTGTTTTGGAATACAAATTGTGTACTATAATAACTTAGTATTTTAAATAAATTCTAAGATCAAAGTAAGTGCAAAAGTTCATTGTAATTATTGTTTTATCTTTCTATTACGTTTTGTTATACAACAAAATGATCAAAATGTTTATATTGTTGACATTTATTTCATAAAATTTAAATCAAAATCAGAATTATTAGTTTGTAAGAGTTTCAATTATTGTATTATTTTTGTTGTTGATAGGAATGTTAAACATTACATGGGTTTTCGAACTAATAAATAGACTGATTCCGACATGCTATTGTTAAATTATGGAACATTTAAAATATCTATTGTGGTAACGATTTGAGAAAAATATAGGCATAGTTTGAAAAGGGATTGTCTGCATAATTATAGTAAGATACAATTTCTTTTATCATGTGTGTTACTAGATATAAAATTCAGGGAAAACCGTTGTGCAGTTAATTTAATGCCAAATGCTAGAGAATCTTAACAAGTATTAACCATAGATATAATTTGACAGGATTGCTCTTGTAACTTGCACCTTCGATTGCCCCTGTTCAACGCACTACCGTCGATAAGACGACGCACATCAGGTAGTTCACGACTTGCTAGAGGTTAATTCATCATCTTATATATTTTATCTAATTATTATATGATATTAATCTGCGTGTTAAATATATCTATATATTGACCGTTGTGTTTACATTCCAAACTATCTCTATAATTATGTAGTTATAATGTCAGTTAGTCAGTCTTACATATTACTCTTAAAAATTTTGATTTAGTGTTTAACTCTAAAACTTTTTCTGAAAACTAAATTAGGTACGTTTAACGTATTGGCGATTTACAATGTATTCATAAGATAACGAGTAGTGATGGTCTAGATTTAGATAATTAAGGGGCTTATTACATGTCACATAAATTCAAATAATATGTATTGATATAATTCAAATAATATTATATAGCAAAACAAGTCCCCGTCTGTATCTGGCCACTATAATAGCCTCGAAAAATGTTAAATCTATCGATTTGCATGAATTGTGTGTTACAAAAGAGAGATGTGTATCTCTGATCGAAATGATCCATATCTCTCTTTTCTTTTGGTGATTCGTTTTGCGCATCCCTAGTGTTAATGACGGATTGTGCAATTATGTAGGGAATATTCGTATTAACAGCCAGTGTAAACATAATTAAAAATATCAGTATTTGATTGTTAAAAATTTCATTAAATTATTTAATCATCGATAATATCAAGTTTTATTTGATTTTCTTCGCGCTTAAGAATTACTAATTGCAAACGCATGTTAATACGCATTTTATACGAACAGTGGCGTAGTTAGCGTGGGTAGCACCCGGCGCAGATATCGATAGTGTCACCCTTAGGTCTCGTTCAGGGAGACGCGGGGCGTTCCGCGTCGCGTCTGGAGTCGCGGCGCGTTTTCTCCGTTCACGAAGAAGCGGCAGACGGGGCCCGCGGCGCCAGCCGCAGCGTTGCACGCACAAATACAAACATATGGTACTGTGTAGTTCCGTTTATGAAGACGCGGGGCGTCGTGCGAAGCGTGGGGAAAAGCGGTGTCCGCCGCCGCAGTGGACACCGCAGTTTCCACTTTTGGCAGTCTTCTTTGGACATCTCGCAACGGAGACGTGTCGTTACAAAGAGTATGATTTCATCGACATATTACTAGAAGATAATTGCAATATACAACAAGCTCGCGCACCTTCGATACCAAATACAAACTGACACACGCGTACGCGGGGTACGCGGTACGCGACGGTGGCAGCCGCGGCACACGTAGCGGCGGCCGCCGCGTGCCCCGCTGCTTGTAGCGCTCAATATCAAACAAAACACGCGTGATGACGATTCTACATGAACGCTCTCATACATTACCATATGTTTGATTAGACCGCGAGACGCGACGCCAGACGCGCCGCGCAACGCCCCGCGTCTCCCTGAACGAGGCCTAAGAGCAACGCGACGACCGATGACTCGATATTTTTTTCTGGTTTGCTCTGTGGTGACACCCCATGAATGAAAACTGTTGATTTGTTTAAGTTTTATTTTTTCATTGACCGCGATTAATTCGCCAAGTAACCGCGAATGTCAATTATGTTTGTATCAATACTCTACCTACTCCGAAGAACCAAACCGAACGTTAATCAAAATAAGGAAATAACGTTACTCAGTTAATACAACAAAGATATAAATTTAGTAATCAATATCCAATTTTAGGATTATTTCATTTTGTTTTTAGTTTTTATTTATTAAGAAGACAGGTGTCATTTTTTTTTATCGAGATCGCTTATGTATTTGATACTTGGTCTTAGACAGTACCGTAAAGAACTAGTCACACAGGATGCGTTCTGCGTCCTACGGTCCGGCCAAATCGAACGCAGCCCGCTAGGATGCGGGCTGCGTTCGATTTGACCGGACCGGAGGACGCAGAACGCATCCAGTGTGACAAGTCCCATAGTACCTTTTATTATTAATCGTAAAGTCATGTGACTGTAACGAAAGTTAAAGGTCTTAAGAACATCGTAGGTTATCGCTTATTGTAATAATTGTGATTTTTCCATTCGATAAGTTAGTTGTCGAACGACTCGTTTGTTACCTATTTTTCTCTCGTTACGAGAATTGTAGACGAAACGAGATAACATTCAGAAACGGTCGACAACTGCTTATCGAAAAGGTTCTGAATCGGAGGCACTTAAGTGATGGGCACCCAAAGAACGACCTTCAATCTAGGTCCTAGCCAGATACTAAATTATATCATCAATAATATACATAATGCCTTGCATAGACCAACCGAATGAAGACGTCCGAATGGCTATAGCCGATGGACACCAAACGGTCGCTCGCCTTCACTGTGTTATCCACACAGAACGAACCTTTGATATTCCGACACGCCGCGGAGCACAGCCAAACGCAGGCGAAGGCCTTCGTCATTGGCGCCGCTAAGATTATTTTCAGGGAGGCGCATCTGCATCTATACATTATACTCTAGGGCATCCTTATAATAATTGCATATACCTACTCACAATTATTGTGAGTATAGATATATAAAATTATTATATTTTCTATGTATTTTCTTCCCTAACAGGGGGGTGAAAGTGCACCCTCTTGCACCCTCCTCCCGGCGCCCGTGGCCTTCTTACGCGTTCACTCGCCTTCGCTGAACCGTCCACACCCACTCGTTCGCCTTCGTTCGGTCGGTCTGTACAATACAATGCATAGTTTGATAGTGACGGTTATGGAAAGTTATGTTGTTGCAGGATGTATGTACTCTACCTGTAGACATTATATAGAAAGGGTGAGACTGCGTGAACAAAGAAACGTTGCCTGAAACAGGCAGGCAGCGTTTACTGTGCACTTGAACGTCTGGTTCAGTTACACGGTGTGCAATGCTGCATTCGCGAACAGACACTCTATTTTTATAGGTAGGTACACGATTCTTTAAGTGCCTTCAGAAATAAACAGGCTTTTCTGAAGTTACCAGACTGCGAACAATGCAGCTCGAACGTGCAGTAGTTAAGAGGTTTTTCGAATACAGAAAATGTTATAGTTTAATTGAAATTATAATGTATTAGGTAGGTATACAAAGAGATATTTCACTATTGTGTTAACCTTAAGGTTATCATTCCCATCCGTAGCAGTTCATCGTCGCTTTCAGTTTATCGGTGACAGTCAACAAACTATCATCCAGCAAGCGTGATGGCTAAAGATCTGGTAATTCTTGCTTATTCTGGTGGTTTGGATACCAGCTGCATTCTAAAATGGTAAAGTTTATCCTTATTCACTTGTTATTTGGTTTTACAGGTGTATCCGAATTCGTGTACCTTATTCGCAATTTAGGTAGGTACTGGTGACATCAGTAATAGAACATGTAATTTTAAGGAATTACACGAATTCGTTTACACCTGTATGTATGATCATGCGGTATTCGGCAAAGAATAGTCTACCCATCTCTTCCCGTAAAGTCTCGTAAGACAAAGGGATAGTGTCAAGGACCGCAGTACCCTTTTCCTTTACCTACAGTTTTGTCAGATTTTTCGGATGACATCGGGTGTAGTAGAGCGTATAAAGCGTTATATAAGTAAGGGTAACGTCTAACCCTCTTATTACAAAACTTTAAAAAAAAGTAAAAACCGACTTCAAAGAAATAAAGGAGTAAAATAATTACCATAATATAAAATTAACAGTTTCAGAAGTCGGTGGCTTCTATTTGCTTCAGTGTAGACTTGCACCGACTTCTGAAACTGTTAATTTTATATTATGGTAATTATTTTACTCCTTTTAGTATTTCTTTGAAGTCGGTTTTTACTTTTTTTTAAAGTTTATTTTTTATTAAATACGTTTTATTGTCACAATTTTAACCCCCTCCTTCATAACCCTTCTTTTTGGCTTTGACGTAGTCGGGCATAAAAAGTCCTTTCAAATGATACCTTACACTATATAATGAAAACATTCCAAAGGGGGGGAGGGGGGACACGCACCCCCTCCTCTTTTCCAGTAGTCAGTTCCCAACAACAAATATAAACAAAGCAATTTTAGTAATTTGAGAATTTTGCTTTGATCCGATGAGGAGTTCCGTTCCATATCTCTGAAGTTCATGGTCTAATCTTAACAAAATTTAAATGGGACCAATCGGGAAGTATACCCTTTCGAACAAAAAAAGAATTTTTCAAATCGGTTCATAAATGATGGAGATATGAGGTAACAAACATAAAAAAAAAAAAAAAAATACAACCGAATTGAGAACCTACTCCTTTTTGAAGTCGTGTGCGTTCGCGCAGCGGAATGTTGTTGAATTTAAAGATTTTAATTATGCAGATATTTAGTGTATGACGTCGTATAATTGTGTATGGTAAAAAAAAATTTGTGCACGCAGCCGTTGTGGAGAAATTCACCAAAAACTGATTCCGCTGGGCGAACGTTGTCCTGGCGGAACTTTTTTTAATCCATAGACTTTAGAAGAAAGGAGATGTGTCCAAAAATTAGTGTGCATTTGTGTGTAATTGTGTATGTATGAATAAAATTAGTGCATGCATAAACTTCGGAGAAATTCAAGTTTCCGCCACGCGAACGTTTGGCCATTAGCTAGTTTTCATATAAAGCGCTTACATAGAGAGCTGTAGATTTTTACATACGTTGTTTTGAATTTGTTTATATTTGTTTAAAAAACAGATTTAGAAAAAGTCGTAGGGCTTAAAAGATAAAAATATAAACGTAAAATACGCTTATTAGGTCTTAGTTCTTAAAGTATGCACTTTGGGGTCTAGATTTTCACGTCTACACAAACCTTGTAAGTGTCTGCAACATGTTGCCAAGTATCAATGATGTTCCGTTAGTAAATTAAGAGTTATAGGACAATTTACCATGAATAGATCACTGTTTACAAAGCAGTCAAATATCACGACGTTCTAAAGGAATTGCATGGTAAAATGTATGCCAATTATTAGTGTATTCATTCAACTATTCACATGCAAAATTTCATGTCATTAAATTCAGTAATTAAAGAAAAACAATTATAATACTGACGAAGCATCGAAAACCTACATAACCCGACCAAGTTCGGATAGCTACAAAAAAGCGGCCGTGCAATATATTTAGGTAACATCCCAAAATTTACAGTATAATACCGGTATTGAATTGGTATAGGTGATAACACAATTGTTGTTTCGATATAATTTATAGGTCATTTATTTTTGTACACCTACTTTTTTAAATGTATTTGACTATGACAGAAAGTAGGTACTATTTACGTAGGTACTTTATTTAAGTATGCGCTTGAGACTTGAGATATAATCTAGATATATTATTTAAGACAAATAAAATTCATACAGCTAATGTCTATTGAAGATTTCACGGATAAGGATTCTAACTATAGGGTTTTAGTTAGATTAAAATGTATTAGGGTCTATAGTTAGAATCCTGATCCGTGAAATCTTCAATAGACATTAGCTGTATGAATTTTATTTGTCTTAAATAATATATCTAGATTATATCTCAAGTCTCAAGCGCATACTTAAATAAAGTACCTACGTAAATAGTACCTACTTTCTGTCATAGTCAAATACATTTAAAAAAGTAGGTGTACAAAAATAAATGACCTATAAATTATATCGAAACAACAATTGTGTTATCACCTATACCAATTCAATACCGGTATTATACTGTAAATTTTGGGATGTTACCTAAATATATTGCACGGCCGCTTTTTTGTAGCTATCCGAACTTGGTCGGGTTATGTAGGTTTTCGATGCTTCGTCAGTATTATAATTGTTTTTCTTTAATTACTGAATTTAATGACATGAAATTTTGCATGTGAATAGTTGAATGAATACACTAATAATTGGCATACATTTTACCATGCAATTCCTTTAGAACGTCGTGATATTTGACTGCTTTGTAAACAGTGATCTATTCATGGTAAATTGTCCTATAACTCTTAATTTACTAACGGAACATCATTGATACTTGGCAACATGTTGCAGACACTTACAAGGTTTGTGTAGACGTGAAAATCTAGACCCCAAAGTGCATACTTTAAGAACTAAGACCTAATAAGCGTATTTTACGTTTATATTTTTATCTTTTAAGCCCTACGACTTTTTCTAAATCTGTTTTTTAAACAAATATAAACAAATTCAAAACAACGTATGTAAAAATCTACAGCTCTCTATGTAAGCGCTTTATATGAAAACTAGCTAATGGCCAAACGTTCGCGTGGCGGAAACTTGAATTTCTCCGAAGTTTATGCATGCACTAATTTTATTCATACATACACAATTACACACAAATACACACTAATTTTTGGACACATCTCCTTTCTTCTAAAGTCTATGGATTAAAAAAAGTTCCGCCAGGACAACGTTCGCCCAGCGGAATCAGTTTTTGGTGAATTTCTCCACAATGGCTGCGTGCACAAATTTTTTTTTACCATACACAATTATACGACGTCATACACTAAATATCTGCATAATTAAAATCTTTAAATTCAACAACATTCCGCTGCGCGAACGCACACTATGTCATATAACAAAAACAGACGCGGCTATTTTAAAACGTAGGTTTTTCTTAGACCATCTTTTGAGTGTATTTGAGTTTCATTGTATCGTATTTCGTTTGATTCGTAGGTTGATCCAAAAAAACTATGATGTGGTGTGCTATATGGCCGATGTTGGTCAAAATGAAGATTTCAAAAAAGCAAAGGCAAAGGCTATGGCAGTAGGAGCCAAAGATGTAAGTATTTTATTTGTTTAGAAACACGAACTACGATTAAGTTAATTTTTCGTAAACGAAACAATATTATTTATTTTAGGTGATAGTGGAAGACTTACGTAAAGAATTTGTATCGAACTATATGCTGCCTGCGGTGCAGATGGGTTTAGTATACGAGAGCCGCTATTACCTGGGAACTTCTCTTGCACGACCATGCATCTCAGTCGGCATTGTGAATGCTGCTAAAAAACTAGGTGCCAAGTACATTTCTCATGGTGCGACAGGCAAGGGCAACGACCAAGTTAGATTTGAGCTTAGTGTTTACTCATTGTGGCCGGAAGGAAAGGTAAGGACAAATGCATGAAAAATAAAGTTATAATTTAGTTATTTCCTTTACTTATTCATCATAAAACTTTTAAATTACATTTTTAATATTTCTCCAAAAAAAAACATATAAAATAGTAGTCTACCTGCATCAGGAACAGGGTCCACGCTACCGGTGGTCAGGGCCTCAGAGAGAGGAACTTCCTAATAATACGCACCGTGTTGAGAAGTACCGCTTTCTGTATCAGGCCCAAGAAACAAATATAAAGCTCCGTGATCAGGCCCTTGACACAGCCGCCCAACGAGAGCCTCTTTAGATGTTAGTCGAGGCTCTTGGCTATTAAGCCATTGACCGTAGTTTAGTTTATTATTAAGTAGAGCTGTACTTTTCGAAAATGCTCCAAATTAAACTATTTGAATTAAATTATCATCTAGGTAATAGCACCCTGGCGGCTTCCGGAATTCTTCGAAAGATTCCAAGGCCGGAGTGATCTTATTGAGTACGCCAAAAAGGAAAACATCCCTGTGTCAGCAACTCCCAAAGAACCCTGGTCAACAGACGAAAATATTATGCATATCAGGTAGGTAGAACCAATGCTATTAAAGTGCAAAGATTAATACTTAAGTAACATGTGATAAGTATATTATACCATAAATTGCCATTCAAAAATGCAGCTATGAATCCGGCGTGCTGGAGGACCCTGGTGCAATTCCTCCGACTGGCATATTCAAAATTACTCGGGACTTAAGGCAGGCGGAAGACTATCCAAGTGCGATTGATATCAATTTTGAAAAAGGTCAGTAAATAATAAAAATTTCAAGGGTATAATTATTTAAAGTTTAATTAACTTTGAAATAATTAAACTGAAATAATTAAATTAATAATTTAAATTATCCATAAATTAATGCATACTTCCCTACTGTTTATACTTCCTTCAGTTTATTTATTTCAAAGATAATTAAACTGAAGGAAGTATAAACAGTAGGGAAGTATGCATTAATTTATGGATAATTTAAATTATTAATTTATTATTAAATTGATCTGTAATTACTTATAATTTGACAGGATTACCCATCTCTGTGCGTATCCCTAGCGGGCATGAGAAGTCTCTAGTTTTGACCGATCCACTAGCGATTGTGGAAACCCTAAATAAGCTAGGCGGCCAGCACGGAGTTGGACGCATTGACATCGTAGAAAATCGTTTCCTCGGATTAAAGGTAACGCTACTTAATAAAGCTACCTACATAATTAATAACTTTAAGTACTTAATACCCTATTGGCAGCGTTATAGGTAAATTACCAGGAGGCCAACTAGTATTCTACAAAGGATTTTTTTGCAGTTTATTTATTTATTTATATACTCTTTATTGTACATAATACACCAGTTAACAAAATCGAATTCAAACATTTATTTTCACAATATTTATGTACAATGGGCGGTCTTATCGCACAAGGCGATCTCTTCCAGACAACCTTAGTATGGATTGGAAGAACGGAAAGAGATAACGGGCAGTTTAGGTGTACAAGTACATAACGTTTAATTGCGTTTAATAATTTTATACCTAGTAGAATTGGCGTCCAGAGTCGTAGCTACCACTGGGGCAGTACCCTAGATCATAGGCCCCTTAAGACGAAGATTAAAGGCATCTTTATCACTTGAGGCCTCAGGCTCCTCGAGCTATTTACTATGTTGATTACGTACTGAACTATAGCGGCTCAATATGTCAACAAAGTTAGATACATTCTTCTCTTTTTTCCCATGTTCATTAAAATCCATTCATGATTTACGTAGGTAGGTATTTCATTTCAAGTGCCAGCTTTATGGGCGGGGGTGGTCGCCCTGTGTGTCACGGCCAAAGGTGCGCCTTAACCCACGAATGAATAGATTGAAAATGAAAACTTCATTAGAAAATATGCGCAGAATTTAAAAAAAGATCAGAACAAACTGGATCATAAACAATATTTTTATCTGTTAGGCAGAATACCAACGAATGGTAAGAAAAAAAAGGGCGCTACAAAATATCTCACTCGGGGTACCTGTGTGGCTAAAGCCGGCGCTGCTCGAACTTGACAGGTGGTGGTAAGGAGAGTCTAGAGAGGATTCTTAGCATAAGTTTCACAAACATTATCAATTACTTTTAAATATTTATTCCGTAGTCCCGAGGACTTTACGAGACACCAGCAGGGACAGTTCTACACATTGCGCATGTCGATCTAGAAGCCTATGCGCTTGACAAGGAACTTCTAAGGTAGGTATCTAATCAAGAAAGTTTGGACTGCAAGGAATAAAAATTTTAACTAGGTACATGAGTAATGGGTTTGTCAACTATTACAGAGTCAAGAAATATCTCCAGGAGAAGATGGCTGATTTTGTTTACAACGGATTTTGGTTTTCACCCGAAGCGGCTTACACGCGTAAATGTTTAGAGTTATCCCAAGAAACTGTAAACGGGATGGTTACAGTACAGTTATATAAGGGGAATGGTAAGTCGCAACAATCTACAGTTATTTATCTTAGGTAAGTACTATCCTGTTCCTGTCTTGGGGCCAAGTTTTATGTTCATTGATTTATTATCACTTTATTACAGTTACTATATTAGCAAGGAAGAGTTCAGCGAGCTTGTACAATAAAGATCTAGTATCTATGGATATTGCCGGTGGATTCTCGCCTGAAGACAGCACTGGATTCATCAATATAAACGCTCTTCGCTTAAAAGAATATGCTAGATTTTCAAACGAAATGAAATGAGAAATTTTGTTTAATTTGTTAAAAGCTTATTTTTGTACATAATATCACTGGTTAAAAGCACGGAATACAGATCTCTTTCTAATATTCCGAGGTTAAATATACTTTTATACACGTAGGTATCTACAAGGTGTAGGTAACATAAATAACGCACAACCTCTCCCCTCCTCTGTACGGCCTCTATTGCGAAACTCCGCCCATCGGTCAAAGTCCGCTCGGCCGAAATCGTGCAATTTCTCCGCGTTCACTAAAACTACGATAGCTCTGAAATTAAAGAGCGCAGTTCGACACACTCTATGTCACTGAAATCGTTATGAAATAAGCTATCTGATTTTCTATAGTTTTGTACAGTTTTATCGTGGAATCTATTGTTGATTCGAAATTGAAAATAGGGTTAGCTACTTTTTCCCAATTTTTGGTACAAAAGTCGTCATATTAATAAAATAAATGCATTTTTTTCCAAAGTTATTGTTTTATTTACATAATAACACATTATTGCACAATAATCAAGTAAAAGAACAGACATTTCTATGCATATTTTGCATCTGCAAGCTGAACAAAAACACGGCTCAGGTAGTCAACCCGTACACCCAACAAAAAAAAAGGTTACGTTCACACATTTTTTCTGGGCACTCTGTAACCCAAGTGGCCGTTTATTATAATTTATTACATAGTTTGGTACACAATCTTATCGCAGACACAAGTGCTAGCTGTTGGAATTGTTTAACTTACGAAATATGAGTCTCAATGCAAACACTTGAAAAAGAGCTCTAAGAAAGACCCTTTCATAATTTTTATCACAGAGCAAGTACTATTGCATTTATTTAAATTCTGTTTTTGCAATCCACATGGTGACGATATTTACTAATGGAAAAACACAACACAAGGGCATGTTGCCTAGCAAAAACATTAACAAAATCAACATCAATCATCATCAATTTCGTCAATTTCGTACAAGAATTCCAAAGACACAGTACAGGATACAAACAGTAGGTCACATCTGGACAACAGAATAAAAAAATAATGAAAATGAAGCAATTTGCAGACAGGTTTCGGTTTTTTTTTTTAATATGAAAATATAGTTTATTAAACAACATAAAAAATATGTAAAAAAAAATGTTCTACGGACATCGCATTATTAGATGAACATCCTACAATTCGCCAATAAAACGAACAAAGGTCCCGTACAAAAATATATACAATTTATAGAGACATACAAAGAAATAAATATTTATAAATATAGTAATAAATAAATAAATTATTGATGAAGGGTACGGAAACAGATGTTCACACACACAGCCTTGTTGCAACCAACACAGTATGTATGCACCTGTTTACAAAACCAACTCACCAAACAAAAATAAAAACATCAATAAAATTAAAATAATTTAAACCTCCTTTTTTTCTAAGTCGGTCAAAACATTGCTCTACTGACCATTTTCCTGAACAGTGTACGAAACACAAAAAACATGGCGGCTTGGAGGTCTTAAACGTCAAATGTCCTGTCTGCCAAAAAATCTCCTGGAGATTCGATTTTCGATTACGTTTTTTAATTTAAATATTTACACAATTTTTTACGAATTTCACTAATACAATGCCTAATACATACGTAGTAACGTATCTAAATCATGTTTCTAACAACATTTTGTCGTCTCTAGTGTATTTTCTACTCACAAAAGTAGAAATGTGCCGGCATGGCGCGCGAATTTCGATACAATGTTTGGTGAAATAACAAATTCTGTCCAAAATATTTAACAAATACACAATGCAGCAATTAAAAACTGTTTAGTACTTACTTGTTCACGATTAATCTCACCACACCACACTAAAACTCGATAATAACACATAAAATATACTATAAACTTAGCCGCCGCGTCCGTTGACTTAAACGAAATGAAGCCGTCACAACAAAAAAATATTCCGATAACAAAATGTTGTTGAATGTTTAACATGTGATGTTTTATGCCTTTCTTATTCTTTCACCTACAGTCTGTATAAGTTAGAATAGGAAAGGTATACTCTAGACAGGCAATATTACGCATTTAATCCGACCCGATCCACGACTGTCCACGATATCTCCAGGAGTCTTCCGCCATACGAGCGTATTTTGACAAATATCTCCTGGAGATATTCTGGCGGACAAGAGGATGGGGTCACTATACTCATCATTATGAACATCTTTTACAATGGGACAAATCAGATCGCGAAAAAAAAATCTGCTGTTCCCTACAAATAAGTTCGCATAACTCGTCAAAATTTAAGGAATAGCTGTTTTTTTTTCGCGATTTCTGATTTGGTCCCTTAGTAAAAGTTGTTCTAATGATGAGTAGGTACAGTGACCACATACGAGGTTGTGCGTTATTTATGTTACACCTTTTATGCATATAATCAAAGCGTTTACCAAATAAAAAAAGAATGTTTAAAAAAAAATTGTTGCTTTCTTGCTTACTTTGGTATGTACCTACCGATCAATCATCCACTTTGCCGATCCGGCACGATCAAATCGTTGTTTATGCAGTAACAATGAGGGTGGCCTATATCCAGCTATGATCGTCTTCCGGTGTGCGCGAAAAGAACACTCCACGATCGCCAGGCCCAGCAACCCTATGTCACATGAATAAATAAACCGATAATCATGTGCCTCTGTCACGTCAGCGTCGTGGCCTAAAATCTTATAGATATACTGTACCTACTCTTTGGGCTAAAATTCACTGTGGGTCTAGGTATCTACCTACTTATAATAAAACATAAACAAAAAATCATTGTTCATACACTAATAAGAATAAAGATATAAGAATAAAATAATAAGAATTAGGAAGGCCTTTTCTTCAGCAGTGGTAGGTAGGTAGTATGAATTTTAGTCGCAAACGCCATTCCCCCAACCCGCATCCCTGTAACCCCTGTTCGGACAAGTTACCCACTTGTTTGGTCTGCATGTAACAGTGCCGTGGGCCACCGCTACACCATCACACCGCGAAAGGCTTGTAAGTAACTTATCACATTTGTCATCACCAATCCGCATAATAAAGGGCATATAGCACGTCTCTATTTCCCGAAGGGTTGGGCAGAGGTGTATAGTACACCTAAATTTCGCCGTTATGTTTAAGTCCAATATAATAGGGGGCGAGCCTATTGCCATCAACCAGGCACAAATCCAGGCTCCGGGCAGCTACTGTGAAATTCCACACGGAAAAACCCAATAACACTGTTCGACCCGGGGCACGGGGCTAAGACCAACGAGGCATACTGTGATTCAGTGTAGTATAATAATAATTAGGGCGCCCAGTCTCTTCGGTATTCGGAGGACTCTTTCAACCGAGCTCTAAAAAAATGTACTCTGTGCACGGATTCAGTGAACACTCTGTGCCTTATGCAGTCTGTGGTCTGTCGATATAGTCTGTGGTGTGCAGGGTATATATGTTCTGTGGTGGTGTGTGGCCATGGCCACAAATGTCAACAATTATTTCATTGTTTTGAACACTTTTGAAGTTGTTTATATTTTCCAATTATTTGATTGTATTTCTAAGTGAATTAGCTTTGACAAAAATGCAAAGAAATTTGCCCCAAAATAAGGAAGCTTTGCTGAAATCATACACAACACGATTAAAAGAAGATGTGAAGAGTATGTTGGAAAATTTTGAAGGTAAGACTTGCTCCACAATTAACAACTCCTCTGACTGAAGTTAGTTTGATGCGAAAAATTATAAATGTACCATGCATACTGAATCGATTAATTTAAAAGGAAGAAGTGTTATTTTTCTGTTATGAAAATATAACCTTGTGAGTTTCGGTCTGTGTGGATCGCGGCTCCCGGCAAGGAGGAGGTCACGTGTCTTTTACTACTAACAACATATTACCAAACAACAACAAACATAGTGATTATGCCAATATACCTTATGACCATTGTAGGTCCATGTTTAGCAGAGGATAAGACGACCCTCTGATCAATGTTTACAGGCCAGGATATTAGTTTTAGGATGTCATACATTCTGTGTATGTGAGAGCCAGAAGTGTATAATCCCTCTATAACTCTGTCACTTGGATTTGTATGCTCCATCTTAAACCCTGTCTGCGCTTACCATTAGGGGCAACTAGAGTCAAATGTGACCAAATGAAATAATAAAAAATAAGGCTCTTGCCTTCCGATTTTTTCTAAACCTATGAGTTGTAAGGATCTTGCTTGACCTTAAAGAAGTTGAATTCCAAAGAAACCACTGCATACCTGACAAAATAATACATTATTTTATTTCCAGAAATAATAAAACTTGCTAAACTGGAAAATGAAACTCAACTCAATAGAATGACACAGATTGAACAAGATACCTTTGAGATGCAAGTTCGAGCTGCCAACATTGGTAAGTTTTCAATATCCTAAAAGCCTAGAAAGGCATCATATTAGATTTTTTTAAATTAATCTCTCATTTAATATTCAACAAAAAACTTCTCCTGCTACATTATTGTAAACTAGACCTGCTATTCTGAACAAAAGGTCTCAATGTAAAAACTGTGTTTGTAATATATTTAGTTAATTTAATGAAATTTTATCCATGTACAAAAAGTCAATTATTACTATGACACTAAATTATTCCTGTTTTAGTGAGGGCTGGCGAATCCCTGATGAAGCTGGTATCAGATATAAAACAGTATTTAATACTGAATGATTTCCCATCAGTCAATGAAGCTATCACACAAAACTCAAAACTATTCCGCACAAAACAACAAGAATGTGACCAGAAACTTATGTCTCTGCGTGATGACATAGCAGCAGATCTGTATGATTTAGAAGATGAATATTTTACTAGTATATACAAGTAAATTTGTTTTGTATTGCTTAGTTGTAAGTTATTGATATTGTTTCATCTTGTAATGTTACGATTTAAACCTTAAATTCCACTGTGGTTGGTATAAACTGAGCATATATTGAGATGACTATTACAACCACAAGCAAACTGGAAGACAACTGCATGATCGCTATTTCAGCCACTCTATAAGATTGTAAGACAAGATAAAGTTGAAATGATTGCATACTAACTGCAATACAAACTCTGTTGTAATGTAGTCTCTTATACACACTTAGCGAGAAGTTCATCTAGCAGCACTAAACTGACTGGCAACAGGACTTCACGGTAAACAGCCTTTTTTAGGGTTCCATACCCAAAGGGTAAAATGGGTCCCTATTACTAAGGCTCCGCTGTCCATCTGTCACCAGGCTGTATCTCATGAACCATGATAGTTACACAGTTGAAATTTTCACAGATGATGTATTTTTGTTGCCACTATAACAACAAATACTAAAAAATAGAATAAAATAAATATTTAAGCGGCTCCCATGCAACAAACGTGATTGTTTTGCTCGTTTTTGCTCGATATTGATAACAACAACAGGTAGACTTGAAATATTCACAGAATATTTAGTTATATATTCACTTTAAAAATAAATAATTAAATTAAAATAAAACAAATATTTAAGGGCCCCATACAACAGACATGATTTTTTCGCCGTTTTTATAGATAATGGTATGGAACCCTTCGTGCGCGAGTCCAACTCGCACTTGGCCGGTTTTTTAGACACATTTGTTGGTGATGTTTGTCTCAAAAATAACATCATAAATGTGAAAAAATATATTCATTCAGTTAATTTCATCCTCACTAACTTGAGTGGTCAAAAGATTGTTTGTAGAGACTTATCTGGTCATTGGTGCATCTGGTTCAACTCTATGAGGGAAATCATCTAAGAGTTGATAGTGATTTATCTATGATCTCTAGAAGATACATGCATTGTTAATGACACCACCAAATGATACCCCCAGGGGTGTGGTTGCCAAAAAAACTAACGAATAGTGTTGTGGCCCTTCAGGGCAACAACAAGTATATGTAAACTAACTCTCATATTATATTATTACTAATTGTGGCATCCCAACATTACAGTGGTGTCGTTAACAAATCCTTTTTGGCAACCACACCCCTGAGGGTATCATTTGGTGGTGTCATTAACCCTTTAACTGCCCAAGTCGGATATGTCCAACAAAAAACCAGTGTTTAAAATGTATTAATTTATTAACAAAACATGTTTAAAATAATCTTTTCATAGTTGTTATTATTTTGCCGATTTATGAGCTGGGCGCTAGGGGCACGGCATCTGTTAAAAAACCAAGCGGTCAAAAGGTTAACAATGAACGAGAAGATAGATAGAGCTTTATAGTGTGAAACTTGAAACAGCCCTTAACCAACAGAAGTTCTAACCATGTTAAAAGTATTCAAGGTAATATTGTACACTTAATAATTATTAAGAACAAGAAAAATAAAAACAAATTATTTAAAATCAAAGTTTTATTGAAATTAAATTATAATTCTAAATTGCAATATATATCAACAGAACTACGGCTTCAAATTAGCACTTTCCGGAGCTAAATGTGTAATAAGGTCCACCCGATGGATATTGTTTAGCTAAAACGGGCCTCCCAACTTTAAAGTTCTCCATATAGAAGAACAATGCTGCAGATCCTCCAACGACACCCAAAAACCACACCCATTGATGAAGCAATGAGAACCTTCGTTTCATGGAAGGGTCATAACGGTCTCCACCAAATATTTCCATCCTTGCATTCATCTGGAAATAAAAGAACACTGAATAATATTAGCAATATTGAGGTTATTTTATAATTATTAAATAAAATTTCACAATACAACAGTAGCTCGAAACATACGGGTTCATTGAAGTTTCTTTTCAACTCCGGATTATCATATGGGTAGTGTGGGTCCTTAGAATCCTCTCCAATCTCCGGCAATTTCGGATAATCACCATATCCCATATGCTCGGGATGCGGCTGATACTCCTCAATGGTCATACCATATTTCTTTGCTGCAGCCTCCCGCTCTTCTGGAGTCTTAGGATATGGACCGGGCATATACTGGTAGTTCCAATCTAAAATGAAATGACGTAACAGTCACAACACTGGAACATTATTATAAACAAGCACAACTTAAGTATTCATAGTCCTTACGGTTTCGTATAGCATTGCAAGATATTATAAACGTCTTTCTCACAGAAGACGAGTTAGAAAGGATAGCTTTCTTTAATAGAGTCGATGCCATTTTTGCTTAAAAGCAAGAACAGGCCTCGAAAAACATTTGACGGTTCTGCCAAATTTGTCAATGTCATTTTGGTCCAATTCAATGTTGCCAGGGCCCTTAAGTCAAAACTCACGTTCCGAAAACAGAAAAGATACATTTTTAGTAAAAAAGTTGCATTTTGTATTATCAAAAATCCTTCATGACATGTGTCTGGTAAAAACCAGGGATATTATGGAGCTCCGTAACCGTAACCGAAACTATCGGATCTCCGAAATGAAAATTTATCCGAAACCGTAACCGAATCTAATACAAGATTTTCGAATAATTTTAAATGAGACACGTGATTATGTATGACAGGTTTTCGCCCGGCCACCCGAGCTGACACACTAGCCCTGCTAGACCCTTACATTGTTAAGATAGTTTTTAATATTTGTATTTTTAAACAGTTTTTTGGTTGTATTACCTACTAGAGGTCGCTCGCGGCTTCGCCCGCCCCTGGGGGCTTACTATAACCTCGAAAACCTTCACATGCCAGCCAGTCAACTTCCGTTCAAAAGCACTCTGGAGAAGATTATGAATAATAGACTCCTCAGCTTCTTGGAGAAGAATAGATTGATATCAGAGAATCAATACGGCTTTCGCAAGTACAGATCAACAGAGGACGCAGTCACAAACCTAGTTGATTTTGTGGTGAATAAAGTGGATAACGGTTATAATTGTACTGGTGTCTTCCTTGACCTGGCGAAAGCTTTTGATACGGTATCTAGACGTCTTCTCCTTAAAAAGATGGAAGCGATGGGTATCCGAGATTTAGCGCTCGAGTGGTTTCAGTCTTATCTCACAGACCGTACACAAAGGGTCCGCATGGATGACAAGTGCAGTAGTTATGCCAGCTTAAACTACGGTGTGCCTCAGGGCAGTGTGCTCGGGCCGACCCTTTTTATTCTGTACATTAACAGCCTTTGCACACTAGAGATGGACCGAGCAAAAATATTTGCCTACGCTGACGATACCGCCATAGTCTTTTTCGACAAAACGTGGGAGGGGGTTCATGAAGCTGCTAATGCTGGTGTTGAATTGGTTTCCGGTTGGCTCAGCCACAACCTACTGACGCTAAACGTGGATAAAACTAAGGTTGTGAATTTCAGCGTCAGTGTAAGAACATCCTGCCCAAATCATCTGTCAGTTAAATTACACTCTTGCCATAAAACAGCACTCGCAAGATGTACCTGCCCAAATCTCGAGCAAGTAAAACACATAAAGTACCTTGGTGTTCATATAGACCAGCATCTTACCTGGGTAAAACAAATAGAGCATGTAAGCAGTCGGGTAAGAAAGCTCCTACATATTTTTAAAAAGATGGGACGGATTGCTAGTAACACAGTTCTGAAAATGCTCTATCACACATTATGTCAGTCTGTTCTCAACTACTGCATTTCAATATGGGGCATAGCACACAAGACGCATCTTATGAGAGTGGAACGTGCACAACGGGCTCTTCTTAAGGTAACTTATAAGAAACCGATACGCTTCTCGACTGACACACTATACCAAGAGACTGGTGTCCTGCGTGTGCGACAGTTGTATATAATGGCTGTTGCCCTGAAGTTCCATAAAAATGCCCATAGTTTGACGACATATTCCAAAGTACGGTCTCTCAGAAATGCAAATAAGCCCAAATGGGATAAACCCAAGTGCAGGCTCCATTTTGGTAATCGATGCTTTCTCTTCATGGGGCCATTAATCTACAACAAGCTCAATAACGAAATAGATGTACTTTCGATGACTAGAAATAGGTGCAAAAATGTCCTTTTAAAATTTCTGGCAGAAATGGATTATGAAGGCACGGAAAACTTTCTTAGGAACGCTTAACATATTTTTTTCTTTTCTTTTTCTTCAAAAAAGTATACCCCACAGATACCTACTCTACACTCGATAACCACACAATACATATACTCATCACACACATACACACCACATGCATCCACTACACCACATACACCACATTACACTAACCACACTTACTTACATTAAAATACCTACATTCCTCGTACAATTTCAAATTTACGATTTTTAATGTTTAAGGAATTATTTTATTTTCTATTGTTTAAAGTACCCGAGAATTTGTCGCCATAAGATCGTCATTGATCGATATTTGTATATGTTGGTACCTACTATCTTGTGCTTTACTTAGACGAAAGAGACTAGCCTCCACGACACAGGGAATCCTAGTGTGGAGGCTAGTGCTATTTATGTACTGATATCTATGTTTTTTTGAACAATAAAGATTTTATTATTATTATCCCCTTTATTCATTTTAAACACATATAAATTATATTTTTAAACACATATCATAAATAAAAAAAAAACAATATACATTTAAAAATATAAAAAATAGTATCCCACCGGCATCGGGAACAGGGTCCAAGCTGCCGGCAGTCAGGGCTCCAGAGAAAGGAACCTTCTCACTATGCGTGCCGTGTCAAGGAGTACTGCCTTCTGTATCAAGCCCTTGATCCAGCCACCTAACGAGAGCCTCTTGAGATGTTGATCGAGGCTCTTAGCTATTAGGCCATTCGCCGTAACGACTATCGGAACAATGACTGCTGAGTCCACATCCCACATGCCGACAACCTCGTGTGCTAGATCAAGATATTTTATTTGTTTATCTTTCTCAGCTTTCACGAGATTCTCGTCATGAGGGACGGTGATATCAACAATCATTGTGCGGCGCTCTGATCGATCTATTACCACTATGTCAGGCTTATTGGCAACAATAGTCCTGTCAGTGATAATAGATCGATCCCAGTACAATGTGACATGACCATTCTCGAGAACTGGGTCGGGCACATACCTGTAGTACGGTACTTCCGATTTCACAAGGTTATATTTCAGAGCAAGTTGCTGATGAATAATCCTGGCCACCAGGTTGTGTCTGTGCAAGTACTCTCCGTTGGCAAGACGGGAACAACCGGAGACAATGTGTCGGATAGATTCTCCTGGACGGTGGCATGCCCGACAAATGTCAACCGTGCCATCCTTCACAATATATCTCCTATAATTGTTCGTCATCATGACTTCGTCCATAATTGCACAGACAAAACCTTCGGTTTCTCCGAAGAGTTATTATTATTATTCCGTCCTGTCACCCGTCATGGTATCACTGACTCCCTTCTCTTTCATATCATTCTTCACACAATCCATCCATCTTTTCTTTGGCCTCCCTCTTCCTCTCCATCCATCCACATTTATATTCATAACTCTTTTGGTCACATGCGTTTCATCCCTCCTCTTCACATGTCCATACCAAGACAAACGGTTCCCTTTCAACTTTTCTGTCTTGTGTTCTCTGTGCTAAAAATCGTACCATGGCAGTACTAAAGGTAAACGACTATTGAATAAAGTTGAACGGTAATGCTTGTTTGTGGCAAATTACATATTATTTCTATGGGTAAATACCATAGAAGTAATATGTACTACGAAAAACGGTTCGTTCATTTCATTTTAATCGTTTCATATAGCATACGGATAACATACAAAATTATCAATCCATTTAAGGGTTGAAAAATGGAGTTGAATGTTATAAAAACGGATGACATTGACACATATCATATTTGGACCCTCTGAGAACATGTATAAAAAACATCATCCGTTTTTAACATTTTTTTATAATTTTTGAAAAAAGCGAGTGAAATATCAAAAATTTTCACCACTTTAAAAGGATGACAATTTTTTTATAGCATCTCCACACAATGACATGAATTTTCCTCAAAGGTGCAACCGCACAGACTAGATACAATCAGACGGCGCACTCTCGAACAAAAAAATGGACATTTTGCTTATCTGTGGACCTCACATTTTCACTCTCAAATTTTTTACCTTTTAATTGTGGGCGTGTCAGTATTCGTCAAACTAACACGAACACAAGTCTTTTAAGCTGAATTTCGTGTATTTTAGATTCGAATACTGGTCTTTTGAGCTCTATATTTTTGCTATACGTAGCTCCTTACTAATTTACTGGTTCTTGTTGTATTTTAGAAACAGGAATATTATATAAAAAAAGAAAAGAACGCATTTTGTTACTGTAAAATATATTTATTTTTTTAATTTTACAACTTACTAAACCAAGCCGCGTAGGATAAAGTGGCTGGTACCGTTTTACTGTATACTCCAATGCAGTTCTTTACCTAAAACAAAGTAAATCACTGTTATTAAATTATTAATACCTTTAAAGATAGACGAGTGGAAAGAAGTGCAAATACCAGTTAAAAAAATACATAATATTATTTAAACAACCATGACTTATATTATATGTCATGGTTGTTAGATGATTTATTTGTATTGCTATTGGACACCTAATGCAAATATTTACATGAACTTGCCAGGAAAAGTAATGCTGTTATGCATTGAATGTTGAAAGTTTTATAATAATATCATCATTGCAACTGACTAAAACTATTGGTTCTCGTGACTCGACCTATTGGTTTTAGTCTGCAGTAATTAAATACATACATACCTTCATCTATTTGTTTTTTTTCAGGAACCAAGTGTTGATCATTTAATTTATGAAGCAATCTCACATTATTGTGACTGCAGTCCTTTGTATACATCCACTATGTTACTCCATTTGGAAATTTGATTATTATGTTTTATATTCTTTGTGAGGAAATTATTTCTAATTCCTTTTATCCGGTAAGGTGGGGCATAGGTTATATTTAATGAATCACCATTCATTACAATGACATCATCTGGAACAGGAAAAAAGATTAATCAATCATGTTTATTCCATTAAGTACAGTATTTTACATAATCATGTTCCTGCACATGCTTCTTATTCACACATAATTGCATCTTGAACTTTATTTAAATATAAGTTCAATTATTAAGACATTTTAGTCAAAAATACAAATAATGGTTGGTTGCAGTTTATTATTCACTCTTACACACATTAGTAGGTAGCACTCACCACCAATTATTTCACTAGCATCAGTTTAGTCACTCCGTCTTCCAGCAAACTTTTCATTGATGATTGAAAGACAGAGCTTTGATCACCGAGCTATTGGTAGTCCTTCCTGCATTGGAAACTTTTGAGTTCTGCATTTAAAATTAAGTTCTTGCAGTTATTGAAAAGTCAAGCCCTGTGAATGTTCCAACTTGATGCACTATAAGCACAAGAGTCCTATGTTTCAAGAAACATGACGGCCTTTCCACTTCTCTGACAACCCACAGCACATCACTTATTGCACATAATTGCAGCTTTTCAAAGTATATTACAGTAAGAATATTTAGAGGATACGCTAATTAAGTAAATAAATAAATTTTATTGATATTTTGTTAATGTTAGTTTGACAGATCAGTCCATCCATAGACTTCATAGAATAGAGATAAAAGTGACGTCATAGCATCAAGATGGCGTCACAGGGCGTCAAAGGGGCGAAGTATGAGTCAGAGGGGATGAGGTAGTTGTCAGAGTGATTATGTGAGCCATAGAGACGACGGTCGAAAAATTTTCTTCGCAGTGAACCCCCCGTGGTGCAACCGGTTGCAACATGTTTTTTTTTTCGATTTTAAAACAATCCTTTCACGCAAGCCGTTTGTACGTTTCGGAAGACAATTTTTTAAACAATAGTGAGTACACGTACTTTAATACCCGCCTTTCCATTCGGTTTCTAAACAATTTTGTTTTACATTTTGTCACCCACCCTTTTCCTCCGATTCCGTCCATTTTGGGGTTATGAGGTACCTACTACACAAAAAAGTTTCCAAATTGCCTCAGGAACTCAAATACCAAGAGTCATCCGGTTGCTAATTTCAGGCTGAAATTACGCACCATTGCTATATCTAATAGACTTTTCGTATCGTGAACAAGCATTACCGTTCAACTTGGTTCAATAGTCGTTCACCTTTAGTAAGTGTCATTGTACGATTTTTAGCGATTCAAAAGCAGGCCTGCTTTTGAACGGAAGTTGACTGGCTGGCATTTGAACGTTTTCTTAAGAGGTCATAGTAAGCCCCCTGCTATTTCACACAGGGTGAAGAGACTGTGTACAATATGCGCATTTTATCTTGGCCGCCCTGAACTTAGGCTCTCCGAACTTTCGCGCCTGTTTGTACACTCGGAAAGGAAACATTTCTGTAAAAGTATAAACTTCGACTCAACTAGGGTTGCCATACGTCCGGGTTTCCCCGGATTTGTCCTAGTTTAAGGAGGGCGTCCGGGGAGGTTCAGGGCATTGCCAGTTTTGTACGTTTTCTATTCCAGGAATTGTTCCACGCGTTAATTTTGAGTATGTTATATACTTAAACTTATGTTTTGGCTATTTAAATTATATAAGAAATTATATACATATTTTTGAGCAATTTTTTTAAGTGCGTCCGGGGAAAAATCCCGATTTCGACCAAATGTCCGGGGTTTTTGAAACCTTTGTCCGGTGTCGACATTTCGGTGATGGCAACCCTAGACTCAACTAATGGTCGATACCATATACCATATACCGTTAGGTTTACATACTCTTTGGTCGATACTTACTAATAAGGTTTTGAGTAATGGATAATTAAAAGCCATTTTATGCCTAAAAAATCGTTTGCGATTGATTGGGATTGTACCCAAGGACTTTATATTGTACATCTTTTATCACTGAATGATTGTGGCTTTTAACTTCGCAGGTTTTTAGAAATATTCTTACTCTGCTCTGTGCTTTGCAGATTTGCTCTCTGCTTGCATGATGTCAGACATGTCAGTGTCAGTCAGTTTCGAAATGTCACGTTGAATATTTTGTTGTTCCACTGTAGTAATATTAAGAGGTTTTGATATTTTACATTCATCATCATTTAAAATTGAAATGATATACATGATTTGAAATATAGTTCAAATCCTAAATGATGGGTAACGAGAGTTCACAGTTAAGTGGGTTAGAAATTGAAGAAAAAGCAATAGAAATAACCGATTTTTGGTGCCACTATCAGGCCACTATCAACGATAGCTGCAGGTATTTCAGCCTGAAGGGCGACGGCTCAGTTTCCGTATTTAAGGGAGAAGCTGCAGTTGGTCCACTTTGGGCGATATCAACACCATTGGAAAAGTTTTCAAATGTACGTTATCAAATCGTAAGTTGGCAAATATAATGGTTACAGTCGATTCATGTTTTTAATATTTTTTTAGAATCTTCTGAAGTATCGGCATCCATGCATTGTTCGATATATTTCCGCTTGGCAACAGCGTTCTACCCTACACTTAGCCACAGAATATGTGCAGCCACTGTCACATATTTTAAGTTCCTTAACACCACTCCAGATATGCATAGGACTCAACAATATCTTAAGAGCATTAGTGTTTATTCATGAACAGGTCAGTGTGTTTTAGACATATTTTTTTTTAATCAAACACGCATTTATGTAGATAGCTGTGTTGACAGGTTTAAATGATTAATGCAACCAGTTGATTATGTATTTTCAATGTAATTGCATTTCATATTCAATTTATATAATTTTATTTACATCTACTTTATTTGTAGGCTGGTATGTCTCATAATAATGTGAGTGTGTCAGCAATATATGTAACTGGAGATGGGCAATGGAAACTTGGAGGATTGCAATACCTGTGTCCATTTGCTGAACTGACTTCTGCTTATTTGAAACATGCCAGGATTCACAGGTATTTTTTTTATCTTTTGTCAATTTTATTATACTTACTGACAAAATGAAATATAATTATATTAACCCTTTTCCTGTCCCATGAATCACATAATTATATGAACAATGGCATTGTTTAACTATTGTGTCTGCTGTCTGGACAGTGAACCTATTAATATATTTTTTTATGTTAATTCAATGACTTTTGACGACACGTTTGGTGCAGTGGCCAAGTGATTGGCTTCTGCCCTACGGGTCGTGGGTTTGATTCCCACACAAAACAAAAATTTGTATGGCCTACAGATGGTTGTTTTGGATCTGGGTGTTTGTGTATGTGAGATTTGTGTCTGTAAATGCACCCACAATACAAGAGAAATCTTAGTGCGAGGCAAATTTAAAAAAAAAAAAGAAAAAAATGAGAACAAATCTTAATTTAGCTTGTAGTACAAAACATGAAACACTTTTCTCATTTTTTTTTATTATTTATTCTCGTTTGACCCTAGTCACAGCTGTTGGTAAATGCAGACAGGGTCTAAGATGGAGCACCCAAATCCAAGTAACAGAAATATAGACGGATTCGCCTATATGCCTCTGGCTCCCACACAAACACACACACACATGACAGAACACAGTAAACCGCTGGACTTTTAAAGTGAGGGTGGTAGCTAGCTAGGTAGACCTTATAGATCCTACTACCGAGCATGCTGGTTTTTGTTGAATCTTGCAACACGCGTCTAGTCCCAGTGTACGGTTAGGTAGTTTTATAAGTTAGCCCGTTCCCACATGGCATAATTTAATATTTTTAATATTATAGATATGATAAAGCAGTTGACCCAAATGAAGATTCCTATGAGATTACCACAAAAGTGGATCAATATGCATTTGCAGTATTAGTGGATGATGTTTTCAAAGACTGTAAAGATGGTATGGTATTAATTCAATATTACATAATTTCATTGTACTTGCCATTTGTTATGAGTATGTAATTGTCTGTTTTGTTTTCAGATGAAGTACCTCATTTGAAAGAATTCAAGAAATATTGTAGAGATTCTTTACAGCATCAAAATCCTGCCAAAAGGCCACACCTGTCTGAAGTAATGCAGCATAATTTCTTCAATCATGAATTTATTTCATTTTATAAATTTCTCAATTTTCTACCCTTGAAATCAGAAGATGAGAAGTGCCAGTTTTTTTCCATCATTTTAGACAATCTTAAATGTTATGATGAAGAAACTGTTGCAAAGCAACTGGGAGGTCTTTTGCTCTCCAGGCTAACAATGCTAGACCAAACAGCAAGAAAAGATGTAATTCCCTTTATACTCAAACCAAAAAATGGTAATGATCATAATTGTCTTTTTGGATTCAAAGTTTTTTTTTACCTTTTATGGCATACATGTTATTTGTTTGATACATTAATTATTCTAACACAATTTTTTTTTTTTTATGTTTCAGACCGCATACCTAATGGAGAGATACCAGGATTTTTCACTCTCAGTGTATTCAAAGAACACATTAAGCCAAGATTAATGCAGTTGTTTGGAGTCAGAGACGGTCAAATCAGGATGCTTCTTTTGAGACACTTTTCAAAGTTTGTTCATGTATTTTCACATGAAGAGCTCTCTCAACACATCCTCCCAGAGGTAATGTCACCAATTAGAACTAAAAAGTCTACTAAAACAGCTACAACTATACGTTTTTGACGAATATTTGAGATGGCCATCCATCAAAAATCATTTATATTTCTTGTTCGATTGCCCTGTAAATATAGCTCCAGCAGTACTTAAGTTAGGCTTATATGGCAGTGTAGACTACTAATTATAGACTTATTCCCCCTTATCACAAAAGATGGTTTAAACCAAGACTAAGGTAAACCCAGGTTTAAAATATACCCATTAGAGCTATTTTAAAACCTAGGTTTTTCTTAGACCATCTTTTGTAATAAGGGGGTTTGGGTAAAATTAAGTGTTTGTTGCAAACAGTCGTGAGACAGAGAACACTTCAGCTAAGGCAAGGTCCCCGAAAATGTATATTGGGGGGATATGCATTATCTACGTAAGTAGGGCCCACACCACAAGTTAGCCTAGGGGCTCACAGATCCTAAATGCGACCCTGTTTAAGATACAAGACATCTGTAAATATTGTGATATGGGGAGTTAGATGTTTCTTAGATATTATTTTATAGTATTATTTGAAATAGATAAAAAATATATTTTTTATTGTTGCAGTTACTTTTGGGCATCAGGGATGTAGATGATAGTTTAGTGTCAGCTACTTTGATATGTTTAAGTGAATTGGTACCAATATTAGGAGCTGATACTGTCATAGGAGGAAAAAGATCGAAATTTTTCACAGATGGAAGACCAAATTCAAAAACCATGCCTTTATTGTCAGCAACCAGTCAAGTAACTGAAACTAGTGTATATCTAACAACGAAGTCTTTGCGAGATTTGCCATGTTCTGAAGACATATATGAAAGTGATAGAAATGAGTTGATTTCTTTTGAAAAGTCATTAACATTAAACGAAAGACCTTCTCCAGTTGGTGGGGAATCCCTGGACGATGAGATTATAGCAACAGAATTACACACAAAGAAGGGAGACAGTGAAGATGACTGGAGTGACTGGGATAATAATCGCCAATTAATTACAAAAAGTACTTCTCCAATCCTAGATAACGATGCAACACATGAAAATTTAGTCAGCATTGAGACTGTAGAAGTAACAAATACTTCTACCTCAAACACAAATATAAAAGTTGTTCCCGAATCAAGAACAACGCTATTGCAAAAAGCTGCTATTGAAGCAAAAAAGAATATTCTAGATATTTCTGAATTAGACATTAAAAATCAAAAATATGATTATTCCAAAAAGAATTCGGATGAATTCGACTTTTTTGCTGACATGACGCCTGTTATAGAAAAACCGACCATTGTAAATATTTCTCAGGACAACAGTACACAAAATGTTAGCAGCAAATTAAACTTCGTTCCAGATGAAAATAGCGACGAGAACGAAGCCTGGGGTGAGGGATGGAATGACTAGAATCTAGACTAGAGTATCGGAACTACAGAATTACATTGAATATATTTATGGCATATTTATTATACGAGATATCTACAAGCGACGAATATTGTCAGGGCCTGATTGATTACCTTAGAGGCTACGTAGACTGAAGCCTAGGAGCCCTACGAGGGTTGGGTTGGGCGTGGGGCGGCAGTGCGGCGCGCCGTCGGACTAAAAACATTTTGAAAGACACATTCCAAATAGCAAAAACGAAACCAGGGTCAGCCATACCATAGGGTGAACGGAGCGGCTATCGGAATGACGTCGATTTCGTAAACCTTATTTTGGGGGAAAAGAAGACAATTATGGGCGCAAAGCCTCTGTTAGCCTAGGAGCGGCTCGAACCCTAAATCAGGCTCTGAATATTGTTTTAGTACTTTATGTATTAAACAAGATGTACATAATTGTAAATCATGATATAATAATAATGACAACCCACTGCAGGGCAAAGGCCTCTATATGAAGATAAAAATTATAGTAACATCTGCAAATACCTAAGCCAAGGTCAAGATCCAGAGTAAAATAGTTCGTCACACTCACAACGTAATTCTCGACGTATTAGTAATAATTTTAACACGGTTTTATTCTGGTTATAATAAAACTCTTAGCGCTTGATTCGTAATCTTGGTTTATTATTCCTAATTGGTTCACTTCAACGAAGTTGTACCGGCGCGCGGCGCCCTTTTATATTTTATACCCTTTTTTTAATGGTTTGCCAATTTCCAGCAATGAGTATAAGTATAAAAGGAAACTGATAAATTGATTTAATGATATTATAAAATATACCATGCATTATGTGGGAGGAATTAGTGTAGTAAAATACAGTTTATATTGTATGTGCAATTATTTATTTTATACTGCTCTCGCACAAGTACTATTTGATCATGTGTACCCACTTACTGTAAAAACTTGTGTATTTCCAAATGTTTTAACAAGTACCTGAGTCGAGCTAGTGATGTGTAAATTTGATGAATTTGTCATAATACTGTGGACCACAACAGGTATCCAACATCAAGAGGTCATGGAGGGAAAGTACTATAAATATTAAAAAAAGCAAGTTTTACAAAGGAGACTTCATTCGTTTTTTAAATGAAGAAATACGGCATTCACAGGTTTAAAAAAATACCTTGCCCTCCGTGACCCCTTGATTTGATACTTGATACAAATTTGGTTTTAGGACATTTTACCTGCAGGGTGTAAAAAAGGAAAATTACGTTTGAGATTTTTCGCGAGCGATTCAATATTGAGAAATACAGGAAATATTTTTTATATACCTACATTTTTTTTTTTATAAAATCTAGACAGTTTATATCCGGTCTGCCTCCTTAGCACATACCCGGCGGCGTGCCTTAGGTGCCTGACAAGCCTCTGGATACCATTAAATAAGGTTTATTTTGATGTGTTAAATTGCTTTTTCTTCTTCATAACATTTGACCTGAGGCTAGTTATCGTGATAACACATACGGCTAACAATCTGTTCTATTCTATAAAACGTTTATTAAGCCACCCGTTGAAAAATCGCTCTTGCGAATCAGGCTTTATTCTGGACCTCCCACGGTACGATTTACTATTTTTTGGCATTTTTGGCTCAATACTGAATAGCTCCTCAAAATCTCAAAAGTAATGTTTTTAGGCCCTGTACATATATCCTAATAACATTTTGTAAAAACTCAAAGGTCACGTTATACACACAACTTGTATTAATTGCTTCACGTTCATCCTTATTTTAAAATGATATAAGCTCAGTGTTAGGTGGAAATATGTGAAATTCTAACTCACAACCTCACCTTACAAAACAGTTATTGTATATCTACATACACAGCCCAAACGATAAATTTATTACATTGCATTATGCATTATAGACTCATTGGCTTAGCCAAATAAATACTTATCTAAGATTCTTATAATTTGTTTCATTATAATAATATCAACCTCAAATTAAGAAGCTTTAGGCGAAAACCAGCCATAATTGTCATGTGGCACAATTGATAAGGTGCCAGTAATTATGTAATGCCTGGCGCACGATGAGTTTACATCGTGCCGAAAATAAGTCTTGTCATAATTCGCGTGTTGTTTACATCTGGCACAATTCATCCACGGATCTTGAAATGACCGTGTGCACTTTACTCTGCATTCGTACAGTCAGCGTCTTATAGTAAGTAGCAGTCAAGATGACCAAATATTTAGAAAAATTTAAAGTGATCACTAATATTCACTCAACCAAAGTCGTCTAATTATTCAGAACTTACACAAATATATCAACAAAACAAACACGAACAACGTCATTCATTTAAACCGTTATAATATGACTTTAATAGTCATTGACTTAAGGTTTAAATTAACATGATTGAGGCGCGCTCGTAAAATATAACATTTTGTCGTTGTTAGTGTAAGATGTTCTGAATAATCAGACGACTGGTCGAATGAATATTAGTGATCACTTTGAATGTTTCTAAATATTTGATCATCTTAACTGCTATGTAATATGACGCTGACTTAACCTACGCTTAAGCGTGGTACAAACGAGCACTTTTTTTAACGTTTTGAACAGAGAAAAGAGGAATAGCAGCTTTATAAAAGCACTATAATAAAAATCATTTTTATGATTAGCTAGTCTATCTGTTCTCTTAGCACCCCTTAATTTACGCACATTAAAAAAAAGCGCTCGTGGCCTTGTACACACGCACGCATTTTTAACGTGCGATATAGAGAACAATGGATGCCTTGTTAAAAAAGCGCTATCATGTGAACACATACAAAGTTCTATTTATTATATTTTAACGCGCGTTGAAAAAGTGTTCGTGCGTATCAGGCATAATATTTTCAGTATATTACAAAGTACTCTGTGTATAATATGGACCGGCTACTGAAGGAACGCGAGTCGCTCACATGTTCTAATCGCGCCTAGCGTGAAACAGCGTGAAAATCGACATCCTAAATACGCGGCGCGGGAGCACGTTGCACGTTGCCTTGCTAGCTAAAATATTGTTCCACTAGCAGGTGATATTAAATACAACAAAAAAATTATCAACAATTTGATTGGACTTACACCTTAAATACTACTTACGCAATAATAAACTTTAATAACTTACGATATAAGTACTTTAGAACAAAATTCTAAAGAGTAAAAAGGAAGATCAAACATTAGGTATAATATCAGTCAACTAAATGGTGAGTATAACTTATAAATATGACTAGTTGTGGGAAATAATACTGTCTTATTAACTACAATCAACATATACATTTCACTAAACAACAAAGCAAAAACATGACTAGATAAAATGTTTATAAAAGGAACAATTTTTTTTTATATGATAAATAATATGGCTTCTTGGAGTAAATATAAATAACTCTCTTAGATTTATAGTGAATGCTTGGCACTTGTCTTCAAGAATCACTATATGTACATTTTAGTATCATATCACCTATATGTATAGGAATATTTGTGTACATGTTTTGAAAACACACAAATACCTCACATTCAAGATAATTTAACATTCCCAGCCACTAAATAGCCATTATTGTTTCAAAAGAAAAAACATTAAATAGCACTTAAATTATCTAGGATGAGATTCTAGGAAATATTTTTTGAATTTGTTTTACACCATGCCAATGGAATGTAAGGTGGGTAAATGACTAGGGTTTAAATTGCAATTTTCTTTTGCATAACTAGATCTTTAGAACTTTCATGGAAAACATCTATCATTTGTTGACGGGCCATTTCAGCTAAAGCTTCAACATCATTGCGGGTCATTCCACTTGTTGGTATAGGAGGCAATGTAGTTATAATTACCTTTCCTGTAAATAAGTAAAATAAACAATACATATTCCAGATTAATAATTTGATATGTGACTAAAATAATATCAGAATATCATACCTGGTTCAAATGTCTTAGTCTCACTATCAAGGAAGTAGTATTGACTAAAGACAACCGGCATTATTGGTATCTGAGCATCAATAGCTAAATAAAATGCACCTTTTTTGAAAGTCTGAATACTGCCTTTGTTGTATCGTGCCCCCTCAGGGAATATCCAGAGCTTTGTCTAAAAATAAAACAGTAAGATTTAGTTTATAGGAAACTTCATTACAATAAATCAGTCATAAAAGGCATAAACATACTTTTTCTTTTATGACTCGTGCAGTTGCTTCCTTCATGAGTTGGCGAGCTCGTTCAGTTCTTAACCGGTCAATAAATACAAGACCTGACAGCCACGCTCCAAATCCAAACGCACCAGTGAACATTAGGGGTCTCTTTGCAACCACTGTGCAGCGCTTCATGCGAGGCCACATCTCAAACATTCCTGGCATTCAGATAGAGAAACGGATTACAGAAAAAATATTTTACTGCTTATATGCTGTAGAATAAAAAAAAAAAGATTTTACCTAATATGTCTAATGAGCTTTGATGATTAGATATCACTATATAACATTGCTCGGTATTCCAATGTTCCATCCCCCGTAACTCCCATTCTATACCAACTATGTATGAGGCATACCGGCAAAATCTGGAAGCAACTCTGTAGAAAAAAAAACGACAAACATACTTCAATTGCGGCAATGCTCGTGAAAAATAATGTATTAGCGAACACGAAATAATAAATAAATCGATATCTTACATTAGGTTTGTTACGTCGCGGGGATATATTAATACTACGGGCAAGAGCACCGTACAAGTAATTAACACATATGCATAGTAGAGAAAAAATTTCAAATAATATCGAAAAACATTACTTTTTTCATATAAAAATGGCAAGGTAAATATAAAACCCGCCAAAAATAATTCAGGATATGAATAGGAGGAAGCCATAACGAAGAATTTTGTTATTTGACAGATGAAGCGTAAAGGTTGCCACAGCAATAAAGGAATAGCTGTTGACATTAGAATTGGAATAAAGTAATATATTATGCTTCCATGAAATGCCATCAATAAATGCATTTTTATCATGAAACTTCAAAGGTGTGGTAAATAGTAGTTTGATTATCCGAAAATATATCAATAACAATAAATTATTCAATACTTTAGATGGTTTTTGTGGTTTAATATTTTTTTTCTGTTGAACCCCAATTAAGAAATATGGCAACATTCCAATGAAATGTCAATTGCAATCTTTTAAAAAAGTTTCTTTTTCCGGTGGTGTCCTTTCTCGGACGCCCGATTCCTAAATAGATTTAGGAATAAATAAAAATGGTGAGCAATGTTGCTAAAATATTTTCAATGGTTCTTAGAGTGTTCATATCTTGTGTGTATTATGGAACGTTTATGTAATTTCGAGCTGTGATTGTGAAAATATGGATTGATAATTCTGAGCCGTGTCTGAAGTTTACACTACTTGTTAGTTGGACCCAAAACATATTACTCGTTATTATTAACGTAATATTCATTGTATCTTAATCCTTCTATTCTGCAATATTTATTTAGATTGTTTTAAATAGACCGTGTAAAGGAATTTCTACATTTTTAATTTCTAACCTAAATGATGAAACACCGACACATGCGCGTCATCTGATGCTGCAGAAGAGGCAAGATTGATGTGCAGTGCCATGTTTTATGTGTACTGCAACATTAGTTTTGCTTTAGACTGTAGCACTAATGATTATAAAGTGTCTCTGATAAAACATTTGGTTAAACACGGTTGTTTGTTTGTGCTATTCTGTCGACTACATTGAACTATTGTTTTTAGGCTTTCGTGAAAGTTGTTAAGAACAAGCAATACTTTAAGCGGTACCAAGTTAAATTCAAGAGGCGTCGTGAGGGAAAAACCGACTACTATGCTCGTAAACGCCTCACTGTTCAAGTAAGTTGTCGATTTTATTATAATTGTAGGTTAGTTTCGTTTTAAAAGTGCTAATTTTTATTATTATTATAACAGGACAAGAACAAATACAATACACCCAAGTACCGCCTGATCGTGCGTCTCTCCAACAAGGATGTGACCTGCCAGGTGGCTTACTCCCGTATTGAGGGTGACCACATTGTGTGCGCTGCTTACTCTCACGAACTGCCACGCTATGGCGTCAAGGTAAGCCACATATTAACTGTTTATAATAATATTACTGCATTATAACTATTGAATAACAAAATTAGGAGAAAGCAGGTGTAATATTCAATCTCTATCACCAAAGTTAAAAGTGTAAATCAGTATCAAAAAGTAAATGCAAAACTATCCTGTTTAATATTAATATATGGAAGATCTTTTCTTGTGTCAGCACAAGCTATACGGGACTATCTCAAACGGATAGATCCCTATCCATAATAGGTTTATTTGCTCCAGTTTTTGTTAATGTCCATCAGATTATATTCTAGTATTTAATGATGATTTTGAACGGGCGGTCTGAAGAGACATACAATCTCATACAATCCTGTTGTTATATGTTCAATACTGATACATTCTAAAAATATAATAGTGTAAAATCTAAAATTATGAAAATCATTATGAAAAGTGTATTTTTAGGTTGGTTTGACAAACTATGCCGCTGCCTACTGCACTGGGCTGCTGCTCGCAAGAAGACTGCTCCAGAGGCTCGGCCTTGACTCCCTATACAGTGGTGCCACTGAGGTCACTGGTGATGAATACAATGTAGAACCCGTAGACAATGGCCCAGGCGCTTTCAGGTGAATATACATATTAATTATAACTTTATTTTTTAAATCTAGGACTATGTCATGAAAGGAAAAGATGTCAAAATAAAATTAATTTATTCCTATGTGCATATTCTATTCTGGGTAAAAAGAGGCGCAAGATATCCTTTAATTTATTTTATGAGATAAGCATACCTTCAAATTGTTAGCACTGACTGTGTTGTCTTATACCTGGTTATTATACCCAAAAATGAACCTTTTTGCTAATGGTAGCATTTTTATGGCAAACTGGGTCATGTAAGCAAGTTAACCTTTTATAGCTACTGACGTATGAAAGGATGGATATACTATGCAAAGTTTTCTTCATTATTGGTACAAATAATGCTTGATAAATGATAGGAATTGGCCATTATTCTAATGGTTAATATTTGTATGGAATGATATTAATGAATAATTAACTTGAACCTGTTATACTTGGTTAGACAGTGTTACCTGATTAGCCTTAAATATAATTGTTTATGATGAAGTTATTACGGGCGGACTGAAAGCACGTACAATGCTCAAAAAATATGTTTAATCGTAATTTTCTGATTTTTATTCCATTATATTGCTACAATTCGATTTTAGAAATATGTTTGCTCATTGAACTTTTTTTTTATAATAGATGTTACCTTGATGTGGGTCTGGCACGCACCACCACTGGTGCTCGAGTGTTTGGAGCCATGAAGGGTGCAGTTGACGGCGGCCTAAATGTACCTCATTCCATCAAGAGATTCCCAGGATATGACGCAGAAGCAAAGAAATTCAATGCAGAAGTACACAGGTAAGCTGACATATTTTTTTATCATAAAATAATGTTTTATGACTAATTACACACTGGTTTTATAATAAAATATAAAACGTGTAACTGTATGTAGCTCCATTCATCCTCTGAATGATGGTTAATCTATTATTTGGACAGCGTTATTGGAGCAACAGTAAAATGTTAGGGTTTTTGGTTGTGATAAAAAGTTTCATTAAAAACTTTTTGTAACCGGCCTTAACAACATTATAATTCTAATATATACACAGTCAACATGTAGGCCTGCCTAAGCAAATAATAAGCTTACAAAAGACGAATTTCAGCTACAAAATACGCCGAATGTCGATTTTAATATGCAGATTAAAGGAGTTTCAGAAATTCTTATAATAAATGTTCAATGTTGTTGCAATTTACAGAGCACACATCTTCGGTTTACACGTGGCTGAATACATGCGCAGTCTTGAAGCTGATGATGAAGACTCCTTCAAGAGACAGTTCAGCAAATACATCAAACTCGGTGTAAGCGCTGATGCTGTAAGTACATTACCCATTTGAGTTTATAACGTCCAAACAAATTACTGTTCTTGCTAATAAACATGTACAGTGTCGAAGTTGGACAAAATTAATGCAATATTTTAACACTTTAAATCTTCCATGATTTTAAAGAATACTAAAATAATGCAACACTTTAATCAGGGGTATCCAAACTTTTTACCCTAAGAGCCACACTGATTCCTCTACTAAGGCCAAGACTAGCTATCTCATCATATCAACATAACCGCGGGCCAGATTTTGGTGCTCGCGGGCCGTAGTTTGGAGACCCCTCTGTTATATGATAGTCTCTAACGCACCAGAACATGAGTCCTGTCATTTTGCATTTCTGTCTTAAAAATATTTATAAAATAAAGAGAAACCAATTGCCAAAGAGTTATGATTATTGTTTATGATAAACTCTTTTTGACCATCTATTCTATATTGTACCCCCAAAATTCAAAGTAATTGAATTCAAAGTAACTTTTATATAATAAATAACCTTTTCAGATTGAAGCCACTTACAAGAAAGCACATGAATTGATCCGCGCAGACCCATCCCATAAGAAGAAGGAAGCCAAGAAGGATGTTGGCAAACAGAAGCGCTGGAACAAGCGCAAGTTGACCCTGGCCGAAAGGAAGAACAGGATCAAGCAGAAGAAGGCATCATACATCAAGAGGCTTCAGGCTCAAGCGGAAGCGTAGGCTTTGACAACAATAAAAGCCTATGCACTTTAATTTTGTATTTTCATTCTTGACCTAATCCAAAGCCTCCTGACGATTTTTTCTTTTCTTATAATATAATTATGAGCCTATAGACGTCCACTGCCGAACATAAGCACCAAAGAGTATGAACGCTATAAGAGCACCACTAAAAGCACCTTTAAAGTCCGCGCAGTGGCCCCGTAAAGGGGCGTAGTGGAGTGCCCACCCCGCCGCACAGTGGGCCCATACTGAAAATTAGTGGACATAGGCAACAAAGTTCCAATATCGATGCGATTTTTTTTTATATGACGTGTTATGATATTCCTGACAACTTTTATCCTTATACAATTTCTTCTAAAGTTGATAGTTTGGCTTGAAAAAAAATAATTAGATTTTTTTGTATGGAGCGAATCACGTTTATTTTTTTTTCTTCAATTGTGCTAATATGTTGGGTGTGTGGCGTGAGTATATGATAGTTAGGGTCATTTTCTATCCACGAAAAAAAAAACAGCGCCGGCCATCTGCGGCAGCGCGAGTAATCACTAGGTAAAAAATATATATTTTGTATGACATTTTTTGCCATTTAAAATAAATTCAAAGTAAATTTTTTGTGTCATTAGGCTGATTGACCTTCTCTTTATTAAATATATAGTTTTAATAGCGCATAGGTACTTATAACTAATTATTCTGGTAGAAATTTTGTTATTATTGCTATGTTATTGGTAGCACCTCCATTGTGATTGATGATGACTCATTTGTTTGTGCGCTCGGCTAAGCGCATTACAAACGAGTCACCGAAAAATGCTTGTCTCTAATTGGCTGTGTTATTTTTTTAACTGGACGTTATCTATTGTTGAATAAATATCGTAATAAGTTTCAGGTTATACTAATTTTGTTAATATTAGGTGAAATAATTTAAATTTGTACGGGCAAGTCGTTGACAATTATCTAGATAATCAAGCGTATGTATATTATATGTAGTATAAGTTATCGTATGTATGATCAATATGAAACAGTGAAGTAATTGTAGCCCTGAAAAGGGCTGTTTGTCATATTCCTAGCCCTGATGGGCTTTTGTGGGAATAATCTAGAACCGGATCACATAATTTCTTGTTCCAGAAGTGCTAGTGGGTCCGGCAAATTTTCGGACTCTGCTGTGAGGCATTCTTCTTCCTCCATAATCTCACTGTCACAGGGAGGCTCAGTAGTCTGTAGCAACTGAATTGCTTCAGGCAACAACTCATTATGAACCTGTTTCGTTATTTTAGGCCTTATGTAGGATATGTGGGGATCAGAGCTTATTAGAAGTCCATGGAGGATGTCTTCGTTTGTTGCTATTCTCCCCGTTTTCCGAGTGTGCCACTCCCTGACGTTTCTGAAGTCCTTATTACGGGCTTCCGAAGCTTCTTCAGATAAGGTACCTAAAACGAATAAGTACATACATTTTAATTTCAAAACGCAATCGAGTCAAAAAATACATCAAACTATATTTATTTTTTACTTACCGATTGGCAAAACACCAAAGTGGTTACAGATGTCTGCACCGTGCATTAGAAGTTTATGTACACTAACTGGCATGTAATACCACGAATAGTGTTGCACGTACACATCAGCTGTTTCTCTACAGTATCTTCTAAATTTTTCACAGTCAATGTTTTTGCCTGATGATATGGCTTGTAGAATAACGGAAAATCTGAAAATCAGATTTTCGTCAATTCCCGTTATTCTGGATGATCTTTTGTAATCTTGGAAAAAGCGCCTCGCAGTATTCCCGTCATTTGTCGTTCCAAAACCCTAAAATGGGAAAACAATACTGTAATATACAATACATAGAGATATAATACCCAAACAACACAAAAAGAGCGAAAATTAAATACATACCTGTTTGACTATATCAATCAGCATTCCAGTTTGCTCACGAAACTCTTGTTGCGTGGTATTTTTTTTAGCTTGTTTCAAAGCCTTATGTTCGCCTCGAGCAGTCCATCGTTGAAAATCCAGATTGTAAGATATATGGAGAAGACATTCCATACACCGAATCTTCATATGCAGTGAAGAAATTCCTTGTTTGTAAATTTCTTCACGAAGTGGTTTGGAAGTCAAAGCGTCTAAATTATTCATCTCGCTCGGTTTTGCCAAGCAAATGGGACACGTTGCATATTATGGTACTTCAGCAATAATATTGGCCACTTTTCCATCAATCATGGTCATATGCAATTCATGTGATACAATAATATTTCCACACTGTGTAGATATTCGTTCATCAATTTGTTTTTTCATCTCAGACTCTTCAGATTTTATAAAATCAGCTGTCTCCGAAGTGAAAGTGAACTTCACTGGTCGACAGTACAGAGTTGAGCAAGGTGTGGGGTTCACCCAACCTATATTTTCAATCCCAGATGATAGGCTAGTAGACACTAGCCGAAGAGGGACGATGCTTATCATGACTACTGATGAATCATCGAACTCTGTAGCTGTGTTTGACATTTTCTGTTTATAATTACTCTGCGACGAAGAACCATCAAGTCCCCATTTCCAGGTCAACTTGAGTTCTTCATTTTGAGACCTATCAACAGAATTCAAATTCAGTAAAATCCTCTCCACAGTGTGGTCCAATAGCGCTTGCAATTTAATGCGAGCTCCTTTTTCGGTAATCTCCATACTCTCTTGTGGTGGGTAACATCTTTTCTTGGCATTTACAAGCTTTGGATAAGATGGAAAAGCAGCACAATTTTCTTCTTTCAGAAATTGTCGAAGAGCTAAGTACTTCCATTTCGAGAGCGCAACTGATGTATAAAGAGCTAAACACTTGTCTTCAGAGACAGTACTTAAGCTCTGCTTTTTGAATAGTAGCTCGTCTACTTCGGATAGCGCATCTGGATTACTGGAAAGGTATTCGACCACTTTTGCCAGATTCGTTTTGCCGTTGTCTTTCAATTTTGTTATGTACCAGTGCTGCAACTCTTCCTCGGAATTTTCTTCTACTATGGAAGTAGAACGTCTTTTTCTTTGCTTATTACTTAACTCTTCGAACGGTTTTCTGTGCTCCTTTTCTGTAGATGTTCCCGCTTCCGCAGTACATACTGCAAGAGTAGGAACATCGGAATCTATATCCACAGGCTCAGATAAGGCTGCGTTCGAAAAGCCCATCTCACTTCTCAGGTCAACACTGTCACAAACAGGCCAGTTGATGTTTTTTTCCAACCACTTGCGATTATTTACACGATTCATGAAAGTTTTTTGATTTCTACTTGACTCTATCCACTTTTTATTTAGATTTACACCAAAAAGTCGACAGAACTCCTTGATTCGGTTCTTGTCTTCTTCAGAAACTTCAGTAGTCAAGAAAGAAATGATACTTTCATATAGAAATATATGATTTTTCAGATCACCGCCACTTCTTAATTTCACAAAAAGGTCTAGGTTGGTACAAAATCCAGCCATAGTTATAATGTAAATATAAGAATAAAAGTATTTCACTGTGTTCACAAATAAGCGACACGAGCGAAACTAGATGGACTTAATGAATGTTTTTATATTTATAGTCAGTGTTAATTACTGAAGTAGGGGGCATAACAGTGAGTGAAAATTATTCAGCCAATCAGAGACGAGCATTTTTCGATGACTCATTAGTTATGCACTTAGCCGAGCGCACAAACAAATGAGTCATCAATCACAATGCAGGTGCTACCGATAACATGCAATAATAACTAAATATCTACCAGAATTACTAGTTATAAGTACCTATGCGCTATTAAAACTATATATTTAACTAAAAAGAAGGTCAAAACAGCCAAATGAGACAAAAAATATACTTTGAATTTATTTTAAATGGCAAAAAATGTCATACAAAATATATATTTTTTTACCGAATGATTACTCGCGCTGCCGCAGATGGCCGGCGCTGATTTATTTTTTCGTGGGTAGGGAATGACCCTAGCTATCATATACTCACGCCACACACCCAACATATTAGCACAATTGAAGAAAAAAAAATAAACGTGATTCGCTCCATACAAAAAAATCTAATTATTTTTTTTCAAGCCAAACTATCAACTTTAGAAGAAATTGTATAAGGATAAAAGTTGTCAGGAATATCATAACACGTCATATAAAAAAAAATCGCATCGATATTGGAACTTTGTTGCCTATGTCCACTAATTTTCAGTATGGGCCCACTGTGCGCCGCCAAGCTCCAAGGGGTGACAGTTCGTGCCCGCGGAGAGCCACTGTCACGTTCTTTTGGTAGCATAAGCACGTTTAGTATTTATTGCTTTATTTTGGGGGGTGATCAATATAAACCGGGGTCCCGCCCCGGGTTGCAACCCATGCTACGCCACCACTGAGTCTGCTGTAACGAACAGTTTCAGAAGAGTAATGCCATAATCACCATGCTTGGCAAACAAATTACAAGCTTATATATTTGCCATAGGAGTAGCCAGGATATTAGAAATCTGGAAATACGGAAAGTAGACAGGGTAATTTTGCTCATCATATTGCACCTTTTAGAAGGCCAAATGAATGTGGCCAGGCATTGGTTTGCCTTTTTCAAGAGATAGGTGTCTAGTTGACTTAAAACTATTTATCTTCACGTGCACAAACCCCAGACCTGAAAAAACTATTAAATACAAATATTTTGTACCCTGCCGGAATCGAACTTGCGATCAGTAGCACAGCTAATAAATTATCTACTGCGCCAAACACAAGGCAGTATGGTTTCAAGATCTTTGCTTACCTTGATTGGGAAATATAAATAAAAAACGCATGTTTATGGTATCCAAATGTCAAGCCGAAGTTTCAATTGTCAATCAAACAAATGTCAACTTAGTTCACTAAACTTCACTTTGTTTCAGGTTTCAGTCTAGTGTTGGGTAGGACATGACTTGAAAAAGAGTTTGTAAGAGTAGCCTCTTTTTTGCTCTGAGCCAGTACAATGTACTACTTCAAATGAGGCGAGGCGTACTAAAGCTCGGTGATACGATTGAAGTAACGAGTACGAATATGACATTTGACGTTACTGCGGCGAGTCGAGTCGCGGTCGCGTAATGTCCACTGACATTGACACAATGACGTGCTATTGTAGCATGTGCCTCGTTCCCTCTCTGTCTCACCCTACAGTTTACTTACCGAGAGTAACGAGTAATGCGACTACCGCGACATAAAAGTTGAAGTAGTACACTTTTAAATGTTGAGCCGCTCTTACAGTTTGACGTCATGTACGGGACAAATGTACTGCCTCTTGTATGTCCTACTCAACACTATTTCAGTCAGATTCAGTCACAGAACTTATATACCCGATTCAGTAATTTTGTTGTGTTGTTATAATTTGTAAACAAGAACTATATTGTATACTTGTAGATATAGTCATTTAAATAATGGATTACTCCGCTATTCCCGTTGCTGTAGACGTGCAAGGTTTATGTAGAATTTGTCTACTTACAGTTAAAGAAAACACTAATCTGTTCTCGGAAAGTGATGAGTCTAAACAAATTCTTAATAAAATTTATCAATGTTTTCAAGTTACTTTACCTCAAGATAAGTACATGCCCAGTATAATTTGTAGCAACTGCTTACATGAATTAAACAGTGCTGACAGCTTTCGAATAAAGTGCGCGACTTTCAGCGAACGATTTAAACTATATTGTAAAGAACAGATCCAGAGAAGCACTTCTACAGATGATAGTGACCTAATTGTCGTGCCAAGCTTCGAAGAAAATACAGACTTAGATCCATTTCATTATGACCATTCTGAATGCAATGATTTCCATAATAAATCCACTGAAAAGGCAGAAAATGAAAATGATAAAAAAACTATAACAAACGTTTTTAAATGTAATATGTGTAATAAAGTTTTAAAGACAAAGATAACACTGTTAAAACATTATGTATCTATGCATGAGAAAAGGAAACATATTGGTAAAGTGTCAGGATTTGGTGCAGCCAGGCGATACCACTGCACATCATGCTCATACTCTACACCACACAGCCAGACATTAGTCAGCCACATGAGAACCCACAATGGAGAGAGACCATATAGTTGTGAATGTGGAAAAAGTTTTACACAGTCATCAAGTCTTGCAGCTCATCGCAAAACTCATAGTACCACCACTTATTTCACATGCAGCTTATGTGGCAAGCAGTTCAAACATGCATTTACTATGAAAAACCACATGCGTGTCCATGAAAGTGCTAGCTTCTCTTGCAGTATTTGCTTTAAATCATTAAAATCAAAGGAAACACTCCAAGCTCATATGCATAGACATTACAAAATATGTAATTTTAACTGTGAAGACTGTGGAGACACATTTGTTACATCTGCAGAGCTACATAATCATAGAAAGAAGCACAGTTCAGAAAAGAAATTACAATGTCATTTGTGTGGGTACAAAACACATACAAAGAAAAATCTAATCATTCACCTTAAAAGGTAAAGTCATGCTATGCTATACATACACATTGTCCCAGACTGAGTGATCCAAAGGAAAATGTGGAATAGGATCTCATATTAGCTTTCTAATAATAGGTGTGTGCGTTCGCGCAGCGGAATGTTGTTGAATTTAAAGATTTTAACTATGCAGATATTTAGTGTATGACGTCGTATAATTGTGTATGGTAAAAAAAAATTTGTGCACGCAGCCATTGTGGAGAAATTCACCAAAAACTGATTCCGCTGGGCGAACGTTGTCCTGGCGGAACTTTTTTTAATCCATAGACATTACAAGAAAAGAGATGTGTCCAAAAATTAGTGTGTATTTGTGTGTAATTGTGTATGTATGAATAAAATTAGTGCATGCATAAACTTCGGAGAAATTCAAGTTTCCGCCACGCGAACGTTTGGCCATTAGCTAGTTTTCATATAAAGCGCTTACATAGAGAGCTGTAGATTTTTACATACGTTGTTTTGAATTTGTTTATACAAGGTTAGTCAGAAAGGGGGTACTAATCCGAAAGGGTGTTAAAGTACCCACAATAATGGACAACTTTTGTTCTACAACTTTCCCCAAAAATCAATTAATTTAGAGAAATAGCTGTTCAAAGATTTCACTAAAAATACGCTACAACAACCCTATCATCAGCTGTGTTTACATCTTAGGTCATATTTCGGGTCACGAAACAGTATAGGTACAAATAAAAATGGCCGACTTTTCCCCTCGCAATTGCAACTTTGTAAGATTACCTTACAAAGTTGCAATTTAAACGAACAAAAAAATTGCGCAGACACGACAGTTCGCAATAGTATTGTACCTAATAATGCTCTGCATCTCAGAGTGTTTTGTGTTAGCGCTGTTAGACTAATATTTTATCGGCTTATTATTATTAACAACTGACTAACCTGAAATTAAGGTTCCCTGTACCTACTTACTTAGAATATCTCTAATAACAGATGAAGAACCGTCAACTTGTCTATCAAAGGCTTGGATCACAAAAGCACGTAATTATTATTATGCTCTATTCTACATTAACAACTATTCCGATGTATCAGCAGCCAGTACAATAAGTAAGTTAATATCACAAACAATCCGAACAAAACAAACCTTCAAAATTGACCAATAATCTTACCGCACGATGTCGCTTCTGCAATACGTGGTCTGTAACGCCGACAAAGAGACGCCGCGGCGCCAGCGGCAAATTCAACTAGACTCTTTGTTCCGGCCGCTTGCCGCTTTAGTGTTGTGCAAAACTCAATTTTATAATTTTTTTTGGGAATGCGTACATGTTACGTACGTAGACCTGTCTGTCAGTCATTTAGTAAGACTAACAAATTAATGATTATTATCGTACGTAATAAACGTGTGTGTAGGTACTAAGAAATGTACCTATGCACTATCTTTTGAAAGCCCATGAACTCGACGAGATAGATTTATCGATTTCCGTAATTGACCGTATTTCATAAGTTATTTTCCTTTTTGATAAAAACTTTGCGAGCATTTAAAGTTCCATCCTCTTAAACTTAAAATAAATCAGTTTTTTCAGCATGCTATTGCTAACCTAAGATCTTAGGCTTTAAATGTGTGTTCGAATCCCATATTATTATGATGTAGTGATAGATCCCCGTGACAGAAAGACACAAAATTTAAGGAATTTAAAAAAAGTTATTGAATTTGAATCCATTGTCAAATTCTCCGGAATATCGCGGGATTAAGTTTTTGGGATAACGTTGCACATCTCTAAAAGTGTTATAGCCTAAACATTTTATCCGATATTACTCGTATTATTGTAGGTAAGATTTCTTAGTCGCTTGCAACACTTCCCGGAATACAGTCGATAATTTTGATTGTTTACGCGAGTCGTGCTTTAATTTTTGTTGATTTTAACACGGAGGTTGACGGAGTACCAAATGAGGAGTGTTATAACATGGTGATGTGTAATGATAGTTGTGATGCCGTTCTCTCAACAGGCCATGAATTGTCCGGCAAAAGTTTTCGGTCTAGTATTCGAGGATTGTGTTGTGATTGTGATCCAGCTAGTACCTACTCGTACAGTGCGCGGCGCCGGCGCTTCGTTTCTTTTCGCTCGCAGCCGTAGAGCGTACTGGGATCAGCAGTTCCCCATGTAGATCGGACGTGGCGTTCCTGTAGCCTGGCCTCCTCGCTCACCAGACCTGATTCCGCTGGACTTTTTGTGGGGTCACGTGAAGTGTATGGGTTACGCTGCGGACTACAGCAATGAAAACGAAATGGGGTAAAGAGTAACATCTGCGTTTGAGAGCATGAAAGACAATCCGCAGATAGATGTTACGTAATGCGATCGCATCCGTCCGTAGGTAAGGTACCTACATCGCCACGCGTCTTTGTGCATCACGCGATAAGGGCGGCAGATTGATCCTATTTTGTTTGTGATAACCAAAAGTGCTTCTTGTGTTCCAATTCGAAATGAACCCTTTTCGTAGTGTCCGTGGTGATAGATTCATTTGTAGGTATTAACGTAAGTTCATAAAACTAATAACCGAAAGTGCTTGTTCCATTCGGAATTGAACCCTTCTTGTAGTGTCCGTGGTGATACGGGGGATACATCCATGCGTAGGTAGGTTAGGTGCCTACGTACTTACATAAAACATTAATAACCAAAAGTGTTTCTTGTGTTTCAATTTAAAATTAAGACAGCACGTGTGACATTCTCGTTGGCAGAGAACAGCGTCGACATCAGAAATGGTAAGTTTCTAGGTAATAATCATAATTATGTTCAAAAACTTCCGCTACACGCACACATACACAGTATCATAGTAACCTACGATTTCGGCGGCAGTCGTAGGTACGTAGGTACAGCTGGCGCTTTGTATTTTACCGCCGCGCCGCGCCGAACCGATAGGCTTATAACAAAATTAGGGTTGCGGAGTTTTTGAAATAAATAATATTTATTTACTTTTGTATGGAAATAAAAACATACGAATTTAATTTTTTTAACACATGCTATAAAACAGTCTTCAGTGATACTATAAGTGGCTTTCGGATTAGTACCCCCTTTCTGACTAACCTTGTATTTGTTTAAAAAACAGATTTAGAAAAAGTCGTAGGGCTTAAAAGATAAAAATATAAACGTAAAATACGCTTATTAGGTCTTAGTTCTTAAAGTATACACTTTGGGGTCTAGATTTTCACGTTTATACAAACCTTGTAAGTGTCTGCAACATGTTGCCAAGTATCAATGATGTTCCGTTAGTAATTAAAGAGTTATAGGACAATTTACCATGAATAGATCACTGTTTACAAAGCAGTCAAATATCACGACGTTCTAAAGGAATTGCATGGTAAAATGTATGCCAATAATTAGTGTATTCATTCAACTATTCACATGCAAAATTTCATGTCATTAAATTGAGTAATTAAAGAAAAACAATTATAATACTGACGAAGCATCGAAAACCTACATAACCCGACCAAGTTCGGATAGCTACAAAAAAGCGGCCGTGCAATATATTTAGGTAACATCCCAAAATTTACAGTATAATACCGGTATTGAATTGGTATAGGTGATAACACAATTGTTGTTTCGATATAATTTATAGGTCATTTATTTTTGTACACCTACTTTTTTAAATGTATTTGACTATGACAGAAAGTAGGTACTATTTACGTAGGTACTTTATTTAAGTATGCGCTTGAGACTTGACATAAAATCTAGATATATTATTTAAGACAAATAAAATTCATACAGCTAATGTCTATTGAAGATTTCATGGATCAGGATTCTAACTATAGACCCTAATACATTTTAATCTAACTAAAACCCTATAGTTAGAATCCTGATCCGTGAAATCTTCAATAGACATTAGCTGTATGAATTTTATTTGTCTTAAATAATATATCTAGATTTTATCTCAAGTCTCAAGCGCATACTTAAATAAAGTACCTACGTAAATAGTACCTACTTTCTGTCATAGTCAAATACATTTAAAAAAGTAGGTGTACAAAAATAAATGACCTATAAATTATATCGAAACAACAATTGTGTTATCACCTATACCAATTCAATACCGGTATTATACTGTAAATTTTGGGATGTTACCTAAATATATTGCACGGCCGCTTTTTTGTAGCTATCCGAACTTGGTCGGGTTATGTAGGTTTTCGATGCTTCGTCAGTATTATAATTGTTTTTCTTTAATTACTCAATTTAATGACATGAAATTTTGCATGTGAATAGTTGAATGAATACACTAATTATTGGCATACATTTTACCATGCAATTCCTTTAGAACGTCGTGATATTTGACTGCTTTGTAAACAGTGATCTATTCATGGTAAATTGTCCTATAACTCTTTAATTACTAACGGAACATCATTGATACTTGGCAACATGTTGCAGACACTTACAAGGTTTGTATAAACGTGAAAATCTAGACCCCAAAGTGCATACTTTAAGAACTAAGACCTAATAAGCGTATTTTACGTTTATATTTTTATCTTTTAAGCCCTACGACTTTTTCTAAATCTGTTTTTTAAACAAATATAAACAAATTCAAAACAACGTATGTAAAAATCTACAGCTCTCTATGTAAGCGCTTTATATGAAAACTAGCTAATGGCCAAACGTTCGCGTGGCGGAAACTTGAATTTCTCCGAAGTTTATGCATGCACTAATTTTATTCATACATACACAATTACACACAAATACACACTAATTTTTGGACACATCTCTTTTCTTGTAATGTCTATGGATTAAAAAAAGTTCCGCCAGGACAACGTTCGCCCAGCGGAATCAGTTTTTGGTGAATTTCTCCACAATGGCTGCGTGCACAAATTTTTTTTTACCATACACAATTATACGACGTCATACACTAAATATCTGCATAGTTAAAATCTTTAAATTCAACAACATTCCGCTGCGCGAACGCACACATAATAGGTATATGATTGGGCTATCCTCAGTAGTTCACCACACAGTTCAGAAACAATAATAGGATACAGAGGTTGAATAGTGTCTTCACAATGTCATAAATTCAATTAAAAACGTAAAATACTATACACCTACTCCTGAGGAATCTAGAAAATAGAAGATGAGCTCCTACTCCACATTTTCTGTTTGTTTTCGTATTTGTATCACTTGGTCTGCCACACCTGTATATGCTCACATGTAATTCATTTCTTTCCACTATACTACTTTTATTAGATAGTAATCTCTGAATAGTCTTTTATTTCCATAATTTCTGTTTCAGACATTCTGGCAACAGAACATTTAAATGTGACATGTGCCATGTAGGTTTCTACACACAGAGCAATCTTCGTCGTCACTTGCGTGTACATACGGGCGACAAACCTTACTCGTGCCCAACTTGTGGGCAGAAGTTCAGTTACAGCCCAAGTTTAAACAAACACATGAAAACTATCCATGGAGTTGACTACAAATGGGCAGACTGGAAAGAAACTATTGTCAAACTAACTGAAAAGACTGATGGAAATGTACCTAGCTCATCAAAAGATGAATTAAATTTAAGTTATAGTAAATAAAACACAAGTTAAACATAGAAATTTATTTGTTGATGCCAAAGCACATACATTAAACCCTATTATACTAACCCTACATACCTAGGTTCCAAACAACACTGTTTTGATGTCTAATGGTAAAAATATTAGTGTTACTCAGAGTCAATAATGTCAAATAATTTAGGTCTTACTTTAAGTAATATATATTTTTAACAATTAAAAGATTTCATGTTCAGTGCCATAAAATATGTAAATAGTGATGCAACCAGGAATTCAGGCAAGGAATATGAATTAAGCCCTTTGGACATGAGGCCAATACACTAACCAGTACAGTGATGCGCGAGAGGTATTTGGAAGACAGTTTCGAGTATATTTTGAGGACAATAACTGTCTTGAATCGCGTGACTTAGCTCGGTTACTGTCCTCATGTCCGACAGGGCTTTATGCTTGAGTCAGCCTGAGTAGTTGCTATGCATACATGTTATTATATCCTGGCCTGCTTCTGAAGTTAGTTATTTGAAAATCTTATAAAAGTGTAGTTTTAATTCTTAACTAAAGTTTTTATTCCTATTAATATACTTATTTACTATAAGAAGTCACTATATTAATGCAACTACTTGGAATACCCTAATTCCCTTCTGTGAACTAAAAAAGACATGAAATATTTTTATTCACTTACAAAGCTGAAATAATACGTAAAATTAAGTGCAACAAATGCTAAATTGGTTCTAACTAAAAATACTAAAATTAATTTCAATAAATGTCAAAATTCTTATTTCATTTGCATCATGCACAAGATATATTCGAATCTCTTGTGTATAGAAAGCTAGTTTATTGTAAGTGTCTATGGATTTAAAATGGCTTATTTTAAATATTTGTAACATGATTGATCAAATATTTCTTAGTACTAGAAGGGTGATACACTGAGTTTAATCCTCCTCATAATCTTCGTCGTCAGAGATGTATTTTCGTTGCTTCCTCTTTCTGGATGGTGTGCTCTTAGTTTTACCTTTCAATTTGATCTTCATTTTGACGGAGCGATTAGATTCGCCATCCGAATCATCTTCATCGGCTGAAAAGAAAAAAAATATCTCAGGCTCTGAGTAACAATCGTTTTGTGGGGAGCATTGTACCTTTGAACATGCAAATTCAAAATTACGAAATATTTGGACAGATATCTGAAAATATTACACCGAAATCGGCACAATTTAATAGGAAGTTACTGACCTTTATCATTATCATCGGAATCGTCCGAATTCTGTCCGCTTTCGTAGCGGCGTCGCACGTCAATGAACACGTTGCGCAGGCGCACCGAGTCCTCATATATCAATGACTGCTCTTCATTGTATGTCTGAGCGTTGGCGCACAGCGTGAAGAAATCCCGTTCCAGGTCCGTTATGTCAGTGTACTGTTGGAAAAACAAAAAATATCCTGAGATGACTATTTTCATTGGCATTCTACACCTATATTTCCAAAATTGGTTCTAGTAATTTCATTATTCATCATTCAGTCATCATCATCAGTGTTTTCATCTATATTTACCTTGCCATCTTCAATTCTGTTCATGATTTTCTTAATATCCAAGGGTTTCTTGATAACATCATAGTAATCTGGCAACTCGCGGCGTGAGGGAAGCTTCATGAACGGTTCGGATAAGACACGCCCAGCCCTAAAAATAATTATTATTGAAGTATTTTATATAATTTAATATAATAATAATAGGCTATAATTTTCTCGACCGTGTTGTTCCCAGCAGAGACTGGCCAGCCATGGGTGTAGCAGAAGGGTCAGGGACTCTGCAAGCCAGTTTAATCCTTATGAGCGCAAATTAAAACATACTTCGACCATCTATTCGCGTGTTAAAGTGCGTGCCTAGCGAGTTCCGCATAGGACGTTAATAGGTTAAAATATTATTTCACTCCAGTTTACTTACTCATCTGCATAGTCAATAACTTTCTTCATAATATTCTTCAAACGCTTCTTCAGCTGGTTAAGTTCTGTTTTACTCTTCTTTTTGGACGAAGTCGGCACTTCTTCTTCATCAGACTCCTCTTGGCGGCTAAAAAAAATAGTTACATTTTTAATCTTAGTTATAGTTAGCAAGAAACAGTAGGTTGAGATAACACGGTTTTTTTTTTAGAATAAGTATTTCTTTTGAAGGAGAATGAGAAATAGCTGCATTCTTTTAACTGGGCCTGCAATGATTCATCGACGAACTATAATAATGATATGCAGAGCCCCTAGCATGAGTTTTTAGCAAAATCGAGTAGTTATCGTAACGTTTTTACCAGACGCAAACGAAGTCGATACTATAGTAAAGTATTTCGGCAGCATGAGTTCATAAAAACGTCTTACGTTAGCTCGTTACTATTACTACTCGATAGTTCTACTATAGTTAATATAGGCCGAGAATCCACTAGCGAATGGAATGGTTTGGAGTGAATGGTGCGTTCCGAACCCAAATAAAAAAAAAGTAAAATGTTAAAATATTAATATTTTGTATTACATGGGACCTAAACATAACGGCGAAACGTGGGTGTATACTATACACCTCTGCCAACCCTTCGGGGAATAAGGCGTGAAGTTATGTTATTAATATTTTGTCGGATTTTGTCAATTTTTGTCGTTTGATTTCGATCTTTCGAACGGTCCCGTCAGTGACGTTTATGTTTGACCTTGGTTGTAGAAAAATGTAAATAAACAATATTAATTCGATCAAATCTTTAGTTGTGTTATTGTGTTCGTTTTATTACAAAAACCTCGACAAGCACGAGTTACACCCAATTCCTCCTAATGGTGGAATGTATGGAAAAGTAAGTACATCACGTTATTCACCCATATTTCACATAAACCCATACTATTTATAAATCCCACATTTATCAGAGAGACGAGCCTATTAATTGAAAAGTAAGTTCCTCAATATAGATTCATGCTAGAATTCATTTACCTCAACATAAGTAGTGCGTCAAATTAAGTCAAGAATTATTTTCAAGTATCAATTTTATGATTTCAAGAATTATTACCTATTCAATAATAGATATATAGAAATACTTTATTGTACATTGATAGGAAGAAAATAAGGAAACAACAAACACAATTAATCATTACTAGTAATAGGAATATAGAAAATAAATGTTAATTCAAAACCAGGCTTACATAGTCACTACAATAGGTGTTTTTTTTTTAGAAATGGAGACTTTTCAATACTCTCTTCGGGCCCCGAGGACGCCAATGGTGCAGTGAATGTTGGAAGGAGCTCACTACCATATTAAACAGTGAAGGAGAGGGCAAGACAGCATCGGAAGATAAGTGAAGGAAAGTGAGTACCTACGTGATGACAACAATATTATTCTCATAGCACCCGGGACCGATAGCTTAACATGCTCTCCGATGCACGGAAGGGTCTCAATGTGTAATCAATGGTCACGCAACCACAGACTGACTGTGGCAAGCGCAGCTTAATCTTGCAAATCATATGATCCACACGGTTGTTAATTAGCCGCGAGCCCCTCCCTTACACCATTTAAACTACTTAGTCCTTAAATTTGGCAGTTAGGTTCCTTATAGGGTGTAGGCATCCAATAAGAAAGCATTCAATAAAAACCCACCCCTAAGAGGATGAAATGGGGGTTGGTAGGTTGTATGTGAATGAAGTCACAGAAAACAGTAAATAAATAAATGATTAAATCTGCCCTATGCACCACATTATTAGTTTTTATTATTATGTAACAATATTAATTTCTATGTGACAGGTTGCGACAGGAGCTGCAGCATCTGCTTATGGTGACATGGCCGTGGCGGCAATCACAGACGCTCATATAATTGGTATGCACCTATCCAGAATAATATTTAAAAAAAAACCTAGATTCAATATGATCAATGTCTACTCTTCTCTACTGCATTGCTCAAATCAGGCATCATCTTTGTTACATTTAATTTTACAATCTTTTAAATTGGACTTAGGTAATATACTTACAACTTCTTTTGCCAACAGGTGATGAAGAGTGGAACGTTCCCCGTACTAGTTTTACAGAACAACAGCACCACCTAGACATGGTACACTCAGTCATACGTCGCCTAGGCCAACCACCAGCCAGGTCAATCGTTCACAACGAATGCAGCAGCAAAAAAGAAAGAAGCAAATGAAGAGTGTAGAAGAGATTTTTGTAAGAATGGAGAATAATGTCAGGGAAAACAATAGAGAGTGTGATAGGCCTAAAATGGAGAGAGAAGATTCATAATAATTAAGATTAGTCACCTCTGCTTGGCCCTTAGGGGAATACAGGTGTTGTGTGTTAAATAAAAATATTTTTTTAATCAAAACAGTTTTTTTATTTTGTACTATCTTATTTACAACATAATTCAAATAAAAGTTTTTTAATTCGAATAGGCAGTACTTGCACTTGGAAAACGTTTCGACAATTTAGTTGCATGGTTCCAAAAAGTAGGTCCTATGGAGAAGAGCTGACAAGAAACTCCATGAATAGTCTTTTAAAATAATTTCATGTATAATCGAGTATTGTTACAATGTAGTGCTTAAAACTATGTAAAAACAATGTAGGTTAGTGTAATGTAAAAAATATAGTAACAATAATTTACATTGTCAGTACATTAAATATTTTTCAAAAAACAATATTAAGTACTATCTTATCAAGGAGATTTTGGAGGATTTGATTTTTTTTCTGTTATTTATAGATTTACATCTGTATTCAACAGAAAAAAATCAAATCCTTATCCTACTAATAAGTAAGGCCCTTAGCACTCAACATCTTGTTAGGTCATCAGATGCTGGTGGCATCTTGCTGTGTAGAAGAAGAGGCTTTGGGTGTTTCCATCACTAAATCATTTGGGTAATATCCATCTGGGTCAGGAACTGCAAATTGAAGATCTAGGTTGTGTAACATACAACAAGAGAAGTATAACTGGCTTCAGGGCTTCCTTCAATTGCATTCAGGATAGGTGTCATCATCCAAGGTCTTTGTAAGTACCCAGAATCACCTGTAACAAATAAGCCTTATTTAATCTAGTTTCCAGTGAAATTACAATATTTCAGTAAATGTACACAATATTAAATATTACACACCTAATAACCACACTTGCTCATTGTTATTATTATATATTATTGCAATTGCTGCATGTATGTGTTGACCTGGCTATTTTCCCAAATAAAAGTGTTGTGCGTTGCTCCACCATATTTTGGGATTGACATTTAGGATTTTGCAATCACTATCACAAACCTGTTGGAAAATATACATATATTTTAAATCTTAATTATTGTGGATAGTACAGTCAACAACTATATTTGAAAGTTTATAAACTTACAACTTGCACATTCAGGGAATGAAAATGCTTTTGACAGTAAAAAAGATGTTCCACTTCCTTTTTTGGCCTGAATATGTGGTTAAGGGATCCATCTATGCAGCCACAGACCCTGGAATTCCAAAGTTTTAAAAAATCTGAAAAATTCAATCAATTTACATATTATGTACTACAATACAAGTGCAGCCTACCTACTATATTGAAATTAAATAATTTAAATATTGTGGCAATGACAATACCTTTGTCTTCAAATTGCTTATCTACACTTAGCCTAAGGTCTACTATGCTAATTAGGTATATGCCCCAAAACACATTTACAATAATAAAATATTATTTCCTATTTTTATCATGGTTTGTTTACCTTTTTTAATCCCTGTAACCTTGTAAACTATTATGGTTACATTCATCCCGTCTTCACAGGGGGTTAGTATGGTTCGTAGTTTAACTGATGCATACCATGATATCAATCTTAACCTTCCCAGAGCCGAAGTTATCACCTCCAAAGTGCGAGGAGGAAACTTAACATTTAAATTTATATTTACTTTGTTATCTACATATTTTGTTGCTTATCATGGTATGTATCGTGATTTACATTGTGCCTTGTTATATACATGTCAAGGAGTCTAATTAACAAGTAATCTAACTATGAATCAAGTAATTAACACCTAAATAACTACTATTTCCATATAAATTACACATAAAAAATACTTATAACCTAGGTAACCTAAACGAAAGGACCCATTCTTATCAGCTAAAAACTGGATAGTAACATTATTCTATTTACAATGAGGTTGAGTGTAGGCCGCTAAGTTATTAGTGTTACTGCTTGTACCTGATTCATTTATTATGCTGTCGTGCACACTTTGCTTTATTAAGTCTCTATCTGCCCTTGAAGTAGGAAACTTAATAAAGTGTTAGCCACTGCTGGGTGGTGGGCTTCAGTAACTTCAGAAACATCTTTACTGACGGTAGTTTGCCCCAAGTTCTTGCCCATACCAACTATGCGTTGGTATGAACCCATGGCATAAAATAATAAAGCACATTTAACACCTGAAAGTTGTAAACATATATTAGTATATTGCAATAATTCTATCGCAGTTTTAATAAAATATAATTTGGTAGTACCTTATGCTCCAAAGTTATCCTTTGGGACGACTTGAGACCACTTTTGCAACGTAGTTCGTTGCAAAAGAATTTAAAAGCTTGTTTGCTTAGCCTGTATCTGTTTTTAAACTCCCTCTCATTAATGTCTAATGGATCCGTCATATTACCAACACGAATCCGTTGTTCAATCAAGCTGTAATAAGAAGAAAAGAAAGAGTTACATACAATATGTTACAAAAATGGTTTACAAAAAGAAATTATTGCTTGTGTTTGTAAACATAAAATAAGTTGTACCAACCTCAAGTCACGTCTTCTTTTCTTGTCCTAGCCTAATTAAACGGAAGGCAACATAGTAATAGCCGTCGTGTCTTCCTCTTTGTGCCATTATTTATCATTTTAAGACAATAACACTGGTAAATGGTGGTAAATACTTTTGTAGGTTAGCTTTCTCACTAAGAAAAAGTCAGTGAGACGGTTTCCGTATTCGTGTCGACCGAAACTCGAAACGTAATGTCAAAATGAAAACTCGTGCTACCGATTCTCATACATTTAGCGCATTTACGTCAATTTACGTAACCGTAACTATTCGAACTCGATACGATAGCGGTTGTCAAAAACTTGTGCTATGGAGTGTTTAGTTCCAAATACGCACACGTGGCGCTAGTAAAATTGGCATACAAAATTTGTCGCAAACGAAACGATAACGTTAACTACACGATTTAGCAAAAACTCGTGCTAGGGGCTCAGCTGAGTCTCAGCTCAACTTTCGAAGACAAAATCAATTTACAACTTTACCAAGAATAAGATTGTGCTAACTATCGCGAAAGAAAGACTGCGTCGTGATCAGTTCATAAGATGAACAATCCTGACAGAGTGGCACGACGCCGGATCACTTTCTGACATTTCCTTTTGTTTGCTTCCATGTATTCCTACCCCAAGCCCTACTGCAAACTCATTCACCAATGAAACAGCTTTCATTAGAAAAATAAGAAAAAATATATCAGAATCGATGTACAGTGAATAAATCTTACCGTCGTTTACGTCCCTTCTTACGCTTCTTATCGAGCACTTCGTCGTCGTCATCTTCCTCCTCCTCTTCCTCAAACTCTTCGTCGATGGCCTTCAGCCACTCCTTCTCTGTCAGCGAGTCCGTGTAGTCAACCTCTTTGCGTTGCCGCGACCCACGACCCAGAGTCTCGTCCTCGTCTAAGTAGTTCCAACCTTGTCCCTGAATGTGTATACGTACGATATAGTATGCATAAAAGTTTTAGGTAAATTTTGAATAACAAAGAAGTTTCACCCGGAAACAATACAATCATGTGCCTGCTCCCTGCTCCTTACGTAGTAAGAAAGTTCTTAATATAAATTAGAAACAACACTGGACCTAGAATTGAACCCTGCGGGACGCTTACTGTGACACTTATTGTCGATTCCTAAATCATAGGACCCAAGCGTTATTGACGACCCCCTTAGGTTTTCATAGTAAACCTTCCCATACGTTAGTAGGTATCACAGATAATATTGGCTTATTTATGACCAATTCGGCAATAAAAAATGCTGCCATTGGTAAGGAATATGTTTATCGGGCAGAAGTCTGTTTCGGTTTTAGTTACGTTCTTACTTTAACAAATTATAGAACCGTTGAATCTATTGTTTAAATAAGTAGTCAGAATGTAGAGACCTTAGTCTGTAGGCGATTTCATAAATTATGGTGAAAACAGTCGAAGGCCCATTGATATTAAGTCGCCTATCTAGACAGTATGATTCTTCTACAGCCACTAAAACTTACCTTATTACAAACAACTTCGTCTTCATGTTTGACGAGCCAGTCAGGCAGTTCCGACTCTTCAATAAGTCGCGACTGCGTCTCGGTCTTCTTACGTTCGATGTCAATTTGTTTGAATATTTCCAGCTCTTCCTCCGAGCGCGCGATCATCTCATTGATTAGATCGTCATCTGGGAGCTCGTTCTCTTCCTATTTTTTAATGTTTATTTTATTTACGTAAACTATTTGCAGGGAATTATAAAATTTACAACAAGAATAGTTGATTTTACGATACTATTATTTAGATTACGTGATAGATTGATATGGTTGAAAGTCAGAAACTATTCAGCTTGTCCCAGCAGTATTGAAACGCAACTTGAAATTAAAATTTAGATTTCTTTGCAATTTGTTATGTTAACTAACTGACAGGCTTTTATTATACCTAGTTATGTAGTTGTATGTTGCTGAATAATCTCATTACAATAATAACATTTAAGTATTTCCCACAAACCTCTTCATCATCTCCATCTTGATGCAAGATACTCTGAAGGAACTGTTGTCGCTCAGAGCCCGTTGACTTCTGATCGAACATACCAGCTTGGATGACTTTCTCGTCCATGTTTAGCTTATACCTTTGAATAATACAATAAATTAAGTATAAGAACGTTGAAAACGCGTCTGAATCTGTCTTTACTCAGACATCGCACTACGTACTCGTAAGCTAAGTAGTTATTGGCTAAAAATTACGAAACAGTTTTATAAAAAACAGAGAATTAAAATTTGAGTATGTAGTAAGTATATCAGAACTATAACGTACCTAGCTGCGGCAAGAATTCTCTCTTCCACGGAGTTGACGGTCATCAGTCTTAACACTCGCACCTCGTTTCGTTGTCCGATACGATGCGCACGATCTTGCGCTTGGAGATCCTGTTATTTCAAACGACATATATTTAACCATTTAAAAAATATAAATTATTTCAAACAGATAAAACAAAGGACATCTGAAACCCAAAAACATGTGTAAAAAAATATGGCTGATTCCATACAGGTATACCGTGTTTGCGATACATCATAAGATTGTAAGAGAGAAAGAAAATGTATGTCATGCTGACAGTGCGTCGGCATCACAAAATCGTTACCTAACTCGCTGCGCTATAAACATGCTTCATTTAGGGTGACTCCGCTTAAAATATTTGAGCATTACCATATTTCCCGTGTGTGTGAAACAAGCGTTAAAACATTGAAAGGTATAGAATAGAATGAAGAAGTATACCTGATGGGGATTCCAGTCAGAATCAAATATAATGACAGTGTCAGCGCTCTGCAGATTGAGTCCGAGGCCGCCGGCGCGCGTCGACAGTAAGAAGATGAAATAGTCTGAGCCAACGTCGTTGAACTTCTTGAGCAGCTCTCCACGGTCCTCCGCCTTTGTCATACCGTCCAATCTATGCGACAATCACGTAGTCAGGAAACATATTTACCATTGAACCGACATACGACGTGTCCACATGTTATTGCATGTGACTTACGAGGATGTAGGCAAAACACTTCCTTATTAATTAAAAAAGTGATTAAATTAGCTTAGTTTCTACAGATAGTTGAATCCACGGAGACACGCCCAACTCTTTGTTTAAATAGCTAAAGTGTGCATTATAAATTGCTATTGTGGTAGTTTTATGGTCGCACAATAGAAATGTGTGCATACACACCACGCGGCTACCTCTCACAAAAACTAATGGAGCGCGTCATCGTAAATTGAACGCACTGTAAATAATGGTCACTTTAACTCAGTCGAATTTTACGAGTTCTGATATGACAACAGTTTTTTTTGCTTTGCCTAACAACATCTTTTACATAAATTACAAAAATATAATAAGAGCGACTGGGGCTAGAATTGCTTACCTCAAATATTGGAAAGCTCTCCATGAAAGATAGTCTTCAATGATGGTCATGCACTGGGTCATTTGACAGAACACTAAAACTCTGTGTCCAGTTTGCTTGAGCTTCGGTAAGATACGGTCCAGGAGCTCGAATTTACCAGAGACTCTGTATAGGTCTGGCCTGTGAATAAAAACAATAATGAAAAGGGTGATCTAGATTGTGGTGATTACTTAATTAAGGTATTTGTCGTGTAGTAGGTAGGTAGGCACACAACACAAAATTACGAAACCGCAACTCGACTACAATTATTAATAATGTAATGAACATTATTGAAATTACAATAAACTCATTCCAAATTGAACATAGTGGTATACACTATGTGCGTTTTCGTAAACAGTATTCGTAAAAACTTTTACTACGACGAAAGACTATTTGTATGTCTGTTTGTTTGTTACTACTTCATGACTTAACTGCTGAACAAATTTTGATGAAATTTGCCAGAAAAACCACCTCAAATAGAATGATAATAATCGTGATGAAAATTGAAAATTTTACTTAGCAGGCACCGCTAGAAGGTTATCATAAAATCTTACCCAGAAACAACTCCGCCGCCGGTGCCGATGTGGTCGCAGAACTTCTCCTCAATGTGTTGGAACATGAAGGGATGGTTGCAAAGCTTGCGCAGTTGTACGATAGTGTTCATCAGCGCCTTAGCTCCGCCCTTGCCCTTATTGCCTTTCTCCGACCCGTCAGTTAGCAGTACTCCTTTAGACTGCATGTGCCTGCGAAAATTATTTTATTTAAATCTTGCAAGTGGTACAATTTTATGGCGGAATTTCAACCTTAAACAGACTTGAGCCAAACAATCCCACGCGAACTGTGGCGTGGCGTACGTGGAGTATAGCGTGCACTTTAGCCACATTCTGTCAATCGGCCTATGAACAAGCGTGAGGTGATCTGCGTCTGTAGACAAATGGCAATCGATGATCGCCAGAGAATAGATATGCGAATTAAATGTATGGAAATGACATAACAGACCGCTTAACCGGTCGAAAGCTTATGTCAATCCAGACTCCTCAAGCCACCCTTAACCCGCTAAGCGTGACAACATCTCATTGTCGTTTCTATTCTCTAGCGATCATCGATTGCCATTTGTCTACAGCCACAGGTGTTATAAGTGTGACCTAATTCAAATTGAATGTATTTGTTGAAATTATTTTGTTAAATATTGTATTTTAGGGGAATTTATAAAATGTAGAATAATTATTTTCAGCTGTAGTTCTCCAATCTCTTATCTTTTTAATAACAACAGAAAACATTAACAAAGTAAAGTTTATACACCAGATTATAACTTACTTGTACAGCACACGTTGTAGGCCGCTCATATCGCACTTGATGATGTATTCTACTTTGTCGGGCAGTTGGCTCTCCACCTCTTTCTTGAGCCTACGCAGCAGGAAGGGACGCAACACTTTGTGCAGACGACGGATGATAAGGATCGTCTCTTCCTCGTTCAGTTCCACCTATAAATACTCGCAATTTATGGTTCATACTCAAGACTCCATGCAGTGATAAATTGTTGTAAAGGAATAATCTTAAAAAGATTACATCTCCCTCAAACTCTTCTTAAAAATGATGTCGCAATTCCGGTACGAAGAGCAATAACTAAAACGCGATTACCGAAGATTGAGAACGGGTTTTTGGATTACCACTAATAAAGTAAATAAAAATTACAAAGGTAGTGATCGTCTAATCTAAAATGATGCGCTCATTCACCGAAATTTTCATAGGAAATGACATTTCTTTTAAGTATGACACATTCAGTGGAGGGGCGACAGCTCAACTCGAATTAACTAGTTTCCAAAACCCATTCTCGTCTTGCCATCGCGTCGTGGATATAATTACAACATTAGAGATAAACTGTCCCTAATGCATGGTTTAAATCAGTCGTTCTCAAAGTGGGCGATAACGCCCTCTTGTGGGCGCTAGAGGCCTGCAGGGGGGTGTTAAAGGCCAGTAAAAGTAATGATTGCGATTATGATTTTTAATATGACGTGGTAATGTTAAACATTTTAGGGGCGCTAGAAAATAATTGATTTTCAAAGTGAGCGGTAGATGAAATAAGTCTGAGAACCTCTGGTTTAAATGGATCATAAGTTGGTAAAAGAGAAAACAAACCTTTTCTCCAGTGGTAGCAAACGGAGCGTTGAACCACTGCTCGAAGGTGGAACAACTCTTGAAGATCGACGGCAGAAGGAAGTTAAGTAACGCCCACAGTTCTGGCAGTTTGTTCTGCAGCGGTGTGCCCGTGAGCAGTAAGCGATGCGGCGCGATGTAGTGCGTGTTTAGCACTTGAGTCAGCTTGCAGTGGTGGTTCTTCATGCGGTGACCCTCGTCAATTATCATGTATTTCCATTGCACCTGAGGGTACAATGTGATGATAAACAGTGGCGAATTCAAGAAAATGCGTTAGGAGAGATTGACGTGGGCTTACTAAACACGATTTTCGACGAAAATTTAAAAGAAACATACCATTTTTTTTTTGTTTCTAGATTTTAGGTTTCCAAATACACTGGTATAAATACTTCATACAATAACTTGACAAATGCCTTGAGAATTACGCTGTACTATGTCTTGTAACAATTTTTAGAATAGTCATCCACTGTCGTAAATTTTGCTAAACTTACAAAGGGTACCTAAATTTTATTACCACTTAAAGTAATTTCCCAGTACAACTAACCTTAGCCAGCACAGCCTTATCCTTGATGACGTATTCGTAGGTAGTGAGCAGCACATTGAACTTGGTGGAGCGCATCTGTGCTTGCACGAGGCGGCGCGACTGCGGGGAGCCCTTGTACGACACCACCGACACTGTCGGAGCCCACTTCTCAAACTCCAGCACCCAGTTGGATAGTGTACTGGAAATTATTTATTTATTTTACTACAACAACAAAGTACATACACAAATTATATGTGAATGTATACCAAAAACAGTAACTATACTCGCTGATAATGACGGGATACTAATTGTTGATCGAAGACGGGATAGAATAGAATCGTCTTACGTGCTTATTAACGACAATACTTCAATCACAAATCGGTACACAAGTAATGTAATTATGGCAATATTTAACACACTACGCTCAAATTTTGCGCAAGAATCGCACTAGACATCAACTTCGATTTTATCCTGTTATTAGAAGTGACATAGCACAAAGATCACATAAAACAAAACGCATACACACATTTCAAATCAAAATAAAGTGATTATAGCACGTTGACACCAGCAACCTTATGCCGATAATATTTAACAACACAATTATCCCACTGTCTCCACACGTAAAGGATTTGGGCTTACATATTGATAACGTTCTAAGTTGGAACAAACAGGTAAGCCAGAGCGTCACGTCCATATTGCGATCTCTCTATAGATTCAAACATTTCCTTCCGTCTAGCACTAAAACACTCCTGGTCCAGTCCCTTGTGCTTCCTGTGACTGATTATGCGGATGTTTGTTGCTCTGATCTTTCCCCAGACCTTCTAAATAAACTGGATCGGCTTCTCAATAACTGTATTCGCTTCATTTTCGGGCTGCGTAAATACGACCACATTTCTTTCTACCGTTCTAAGCTTAAATGGCTTCCTATCCGTCAGAGAAGATCCCTCAGGTCTCTCTGTTCACTCTTCACTATTATTAACGATCCTTGTGCTCCAGATTATCTTAAAACATATTTTCAACTTTTGGGTGGGTCCCACAGTCGTAGTCTTCGTGCTTCTGAAAATCTAATTTATCTCATTCCTTCTCACCGCACAGGTTTCATGTCCAATTCGTTTGCTGTCTCAGTAATCAAACTCTGGAACGCGCTCCCTCTCGATATGAAAAAAGCTCCGAGTAAATTCGCTTTCAAACGTAAAGTTCGGGAGTATTTTTTTAAATCTTCTTCAATCGCTGCAATCCTAGTCTGAAGTAGCTGTCCATCATAGTTATAAAAATTTATGTATATACATATATTTATATATATTTTTATTATTATGAATAATTTTTATTTATCTTCCAATATCTGTTTTAAATACTTTTTTTGTACCACTTTCGAAGTGTTTGTTTTTTGACCCAAAGGTTGACTGGTAGAGAATGCCCACGGCATTAAGTCCGCCTTGTGTACCACCTAATGTACATGAAGTTTAAATAAATAAATAAATTATAAAATTATTTACCTGAGTGGCACAATAATAAGGAATGGTCCATTGACTTTTTTCTTCTCCATCAGATAGGTGACCAACGCAATGGTCTGGATGGTCTTGCCGAGACCCATCTCGTCTGCCAGGATGCCGTTCAGATTGTTATTGAACAAAGACACCAACCATTCTAGACCCTAAAATAAAATACATACAAAGAAGTGAAAAATTAAAAATATATTGTAATTCTAAAGATTGTTACAAAATAAAGAATTCCAACCTTGATTTGATATTCCTTCAGGTTTCCATTAACTAGAATGTTGGCTTGTTCAGTGACAGACTCGTGGACTGTATGGGCAATACTGAAATAATGAAAACAATATAAATTATTGTAACTTGTCAAATTCCGCATTCCGACCCAAGGTCCACACGAGCGAACACGTCTTAGGGCCTTAGGGTCTTAGAGTCCTAACCAATAACATATCAATGGTTTTCCCTTCTACAGATGGAAATTTTACATTACTTCTTTGGAGCTTAAGTCAATTTTTATATCTAGTAGGTGAAACCGCCGGTAGATAGGTTATTGGTTTCGACCGTTAGCTTGTACGAGAAGTCAGTTTGCCCTAAAACCGAACATAATGAAAGTGTTTAAACATAATGAAGCTTTAGTATTACCTTGTTGAAGGGAAACGGGTAATCGTCTGTGTAGTTTATTATCTGTGCCAGTCTATCACCCTATTGCAAAATAAATTAAATACGGTAAACAAACCTGTAGTATGTCTGTTCTTCCGTCTTGTACTCGTCATCTTCGACCTTGGCCTTCTTGATCATTTCTCGCGCCTTCTCTTCGTCAGTCTTCTCTTTGTCACTCCTCTCGTCTCTGTGCCCTCGCCTCTTTTCTATAAGTACATTGTATTTCACTTTGATGCTAAATATCAAGTCTACTTCTTCTAAACATACATACCTAGCCCACGCCTGTTTCCCGTTGGGGTAGGTAGAGACAATTGAATGCCACCTGCTACGACCTTGACCTACATTCCTCGCTACTTTTGCATTTTTTTCTCGTAATTACTTTTTTGCAAATCCGCTACGAGAGTCAAAAAGGATACGCGAATGGATCGATTAGTTTCGGTTTACCTTGGTTTTTTCATTGAAAGGTTGAAGGATCATCAAGATGGGCCATAAGTGATAAAATTAAACCGATTTTCTATTCCTGGCGACTTTCGTGAAATTCAAGGAGAGGACATAATTTGCCAATAATTGAGATAGATAAAGCAATATATAGGTATTACTTTCCGTATTCGTAATGTCTTACCATCATCATCTTGACTGTCATCTCCCGAGTCTTCGGAGTCGGACAGCACCTCCCAGCCGGGATGAGTCTCCATCCAATCCTTTAGCTGAGACAACAGCGGCGCTTCTTCTCCTCGTAGTATCTATATAAACAAATAAGTGTTTAATTAAAGACAGATCATCATCACATCAGTTTACTACAATGAACAGTCGTCAAGAGGAACCTTGCCATACACTTAAAAATCGAATTGGAAGACTTATTATGATTTTATTACTAACAAGAACATGCAATCCTGTTATGAGAACCACAAAACCATGGCCTATTTCCGTGGCTGGCTTGAATATGTTGACATCTCGATATACAAGATTTTTTTTCTATTTATTTAAACGCTTCCCACGCCTATGCTTTTATAGAAAAAAAAAATACAACTCCATTACATAGGTTAAGGAGTAATCTAAAGAAATTATGCAAAATAAAAACCCTGTAAACCTTGATCCACCATGATGCATATAAACAAATCGAAAAAAAAAATGATGTATTTTGAGATGTCAACATATTCACGCCAGCCACGAATTTATTCTAGCTAGAGGTGAAATTCAGATCTACAATTCCTTTTTTTATTTGCTAGGAACGGAATATTAGTTATTTCATAAACAAAATAAATAGTATTTTTTTTAATGATAAATGTAACTAAGATACGGCACTTACCTCGCCCGTTTTGGGATCCATGACGTTAACGCGTGAGTCTGACGCTTGAGAGCTGTCGTCCATAGCATCGATATCACCACCTTCCAGTAACTTCTTCTTTCTGGACTTCTGCATTCGAAGCATATCCTATATTTAATATTGTAAAACCATCCTTACTCAAATCGAATGAAAGAAACACATTATATTGCCAATCAATAGCTACTTGTTGCAGAGAAATATTGTTAACAGGGATAGAATAACATAAAGTTTAATAATCTAATCAATACAGCTACTGAAAACTGCCTCGGGTGATGATGGGCGCTAATTGCTTAGTTAACAACTTGGTTATATGTTACACTAATTACAAGTAAGGATATCAGATTCTAGTTTCACCAAAGAAAAAAAAACATGATGATTTAACAATGAAATACTTTCACTAGCCACGACAACCATTCAATTCTGCATTCACGCATCATCATTTACTCTATCAAAAAAAAAACCGTCGTTTTTGCAACCCAAGTATCTAAATCATCTTTAAAAATATGTTCAACAGACCCTTTTTCTGCGTTCTTCTTCCTGTTGTTTCTTGCGTTGCTCTTGCTTATGTTGTTTGACCATCTCCGTGAGACTGGCGATGTACTCGTCAGTCTGCGATAGAAGGAACGCTAACCGCTTGTCTTTCTTCTGGTCGATCAGCTTGCGGTAACCTTCCTCGTCTTCCGCCATCAAACTAGAATTAATAATAGCATGTAGGCGGATCTGCTTAGCCTTTCAATGTATGTTAGTGTTGGCTTTCAGTGTTAACAGATGCCGAACATCGGAGCGAGTTCCTTACAATCTTAGGAGACTTTTATTTCAGGTATGGACAACGTTTTCGCCTGTTATCTGAATTTCCGTCAATACTGTCGTGCATGGCAGCCGAGTTCGTTGATTTGGGTATTCTTCTAGACACGGAGGTTAAGCGAGGCTAAGCGGTGAATCAAGGTAGTCCGGTGTTCGCAGCCGGCAAAAAATGGTTTTACAATATATATTTTTTATTCGTCATCCCTAATTGCAGTATGGCACATCGGGATTAGCCCATTTACTCTAGTAAGTCCCTAAGTAAGCTAAAACGCTCACATTGACCCACTATATGGAGCTACATTTATATAGACTGTATTAATATCTCACCGTCTCATACGCTCCTTCTCAATGCGTTCTTGTTCCTTCTTCTGCTCGCGCTCGGCGTTGGCGTGGTGGTTCATTATGGCCTTGTTCATCCGCGACAACTTGGCAATGTTGTTGCGGTGGTACTCCTTGAAGTCCTTGGCTAAAGTGTATTAGAACAAATAATAATAGATGGTAATATTTTCATTGGTAATGTATTGACGCCGAATGACTTTTGAGAACAGATTGTTATCTGTTCCGTTTGTAGAACTGGTGTCCTGAGTTAGTATGAAAGATTAAGAAAATTATAAAGCCTTCTGTTTTATACCAGAACATCATCCAGGCTAACATGCGCAACGCGAGATCATTTTGTAGTCGCATATCTCGTGGCGAGACTAGATAAGCGTTGTCACGAATCGGCACGATAAAAAGAAAGAAATAATGCGACGATAAAATTATTTCGCGCTGCGCATGACTTGCATGACGCCTGTCTTTTGATTCAGAAGTTTTCGATAAGTCAACTGTCGAACGATTCAGTTTTTTTTTCTCTAGTTTACTTTCGTTACGAAAATCGTATGTAGATAAAACGAGATATTAAACCGAATCGGTCGACAACTGACTTATGGAAACGTTCTGAATCAGGGGGCAGGCAGAGGATTAGGCTCAAAGGCTTGCAACGGCTCAAAGGTTCTGTAAAAAATCTCAACAATGAGGGAATGATCAAGAAGGTGGAGCAGGCTTGACTTACCATGTTGTAGAACAGTCTGGAGGAACTCCTGGTGTTTCTGGCGTCGTTTCCTCTCGGCCTCCAGTTTCTGCTGCTTCTCTAGCTTCTCTGTGGCGCGCGCCTCCCGCAATCCCTGACGCTTGGTGCGCTTGTATGCTTTTATGTTTACCGCCGTCTCTAAAGTTGTGTCGCGACGGACTTGGCCCAAGATCTATATGGGTTTGTTGAGCAAGTATCAGATATAAGATCATGTAGGACCATATTTAATTAGAGTTATAAATTGTAACAGTCTGGAGGACCATACCGCTAAGTCACAAAATATTCGATACTTAAAAAGTACTTTACAGATCAATTATGGGTAATTTTTATTTGCGAATTGTAAAATAAATTAAAATCTCAATATTGCAACGACGCATACTTACGACAATAGTGGATAAGTTAAACAAAAAAAAAAGGGTTATGTAGTAGTATTATGTACGTTATAAAAATACCTCAGAACGTAATTGTTTTTGGAAATTCAGCACCCGAAGCGCCCTGAGCTCGATCTGTGCTTGCAAGCGGAGGTCATCGGGCATGTTGGCCGGCAAGTTGGACAGCATGTCAATACGATGGGCGATGCGCGCTGCTATCCTGTTATTATACACAACAGTTTACGAAAAATTAGTACAATGAAAAAGAACATTGTCATTTTTTTTTTACTTTCTGTAATCACTTACCTATTCTCTCTTTCATTCAAGATCTGAAGAGGGTCAATACCCACAGGCTTGGGCATGCTGGTGATACGATTTTGTTTCGTCCCTGGTATCGGCACACCCGGCTGAGGAAATTATTGAAAATGTCAGTGTCATGTTATTTTTGGAATTGGTTGTATTTGGTGGTATTTGTGGAATATTTTAAGCAGTTATATTCGTTCATACCGTGTCAAAAATTGTTACCTGATGTTGAGGCTGCGTGCCTGGAGCTTGTGGGCGTAGCGGCGCGGGGCCCCTCATTGGCGGGCCGCTCATGGGCTGCAAGTAACATGTTATCCACATTTAATTAACGTTGTGTATTTTACTTTCAAAACAAACAGCACCTACACTGTCCTTGTTCAGAATATTCTATACCCACAAAGGTTTATCCTAGTATAATGATATTCAAGGTTAGTCGGAAAGGGGGTACTAATCCGAAAGAGTATTAAAGCATCAATAATAATGGATAACTTTTGTTCTACAACTTTCCCCAAAAGTCAATAATTCAGGAGAAATAGCAGTCCAATAATCTCATAAAAAAAAAAAACACTAAAATCTCTCTATCTGATCAGCTGTATATACATTTTAGGTCATATTTGTAGTCACGGATTAGATGCTCTATTTTATGAATTTGTAAGTAAAGCAGGGATGAAGAATTTAAAAAAAACTAAAGTAAAACTTATTTTTAATGGAAATAAACATGATCGAATTTTGAAATTTTAACCATTGCTTTAAAACAATCAGTGATACTTTATGTGGCCCGCGGATTAGTACACCCTTTCCGACGAACTTTGTATAGTACAGTGTACAGTAAACACGTGCAAGTTGGCGCACCGCTGAGAGCCACGAACACTTCGCGTGACGAAGCTAGTACCTCTCGTTGCGTTCTAGCATTAAACTGTCATACACACAGAATACATGCAACTGGCTGTAACATGGGCCGCATTTAATGTGGACCTATTAATAATTATAAAGACAATCAGAAAGTTACCGGATTCACTAAGGGCGGAGTAAGCTGTGTTGGAGGAGCCATCTGGCCGGTCATCGGAAGCGGTGTGGGCGGGGCGCCTCCTCCTCCGCGTGCCGCGTCCCCTGCTGCGCCGCCCGCGCCCGCCTTGCCGCCCGTGGCACCCAGCCCGCCCACTGACGAGCTAGGCGGCGCGCCCTGCCCCTCGCCGTACGGTGGCTGCGCCGGCGGCGTCGGGCAGTCTGGCGGGGCCTCGCCGGTCCGTTTGCCGGATGCCATCATAGCTATCTGCTGCGACAGCGGCTGGTTTCGTGCGAGACTCCGGTAGGCGGTTATTTGTGCCCTATAATAAGTGAGTGTTAAGGATGGCGTCGCTCGCTAAGACGTGAAAAGGTCGAGAGCAGTCAGAATACTTACTTGAGCTGGCAGAGCTGATTGTTGCTGAACAAGCCCTTGCCAGGGTCCTGGGGGTTCGAGCGCGCCCTCAGCGCTAGCAACTGCGAGAATCTCGGGTCCTCTTGCAGACCCTTCTCCTCCATAGAGTCGATAGTCCGTTGGATCGCATGCAAGTTATCAGGGCCGGGCGCCGGCAGCGAGCCCTGCATCGGGGACGAAGCCGGTGGAGCGCCGTTGGCCGAGGAGGTCGGCGGCGGCGGCTGTCCGTGCGGCGGGGTCTGCGCAGCTGGCGGGTGAGGTGGAGCGCCACCCTGTGACGGGGCGGCAGGAGGCGCTCCGGAGGGCGACGATGCGGCACCTGGCGCGCCAGCGGGCGGTGCGTGGCCGTAGCCCGGCGAGGCAGCATGGGGCGGCGGGCCCTGCCCCGGCATCATAGCATGGTGTGGCGGCATGTGGCCAGGCGCGGCGGGCGGCATGCCCTGCGGATGCACGCCGTGCGGCGGTGGGCCCGCCAGCGGTAGCGGGACTCCTGGCGCTCCCGGTGGACCCTGCGGCCCGTTACCCGGTGGTCCCCCACCCATCGGCATAGGTGCCTGTGTTATTCAATAATTATTTATATACTTAATATACAGCGCAAAGACTGGCGAAAATATCTTACGTCGCTCGTAGAGCTTACATAAATAACAGTGTAAATTAAAATGTAGCGCATATTTCATATTTTTATGATGGTTGCGTCATTTCATAGCCTTATTGAATAAAAACTAGTACCTATGCACATACCAACAAAAATATTATGTTGCGCGTTTTACTTATTAGTTTTTGCATCACATTACCGCAAGTAACATGGGCTTACAACAAATTTAATAATTACAATATATATAAAGTGACAGCATTTAATAATCGAGAACGAGCAGTATTGTATTATCTATACGTAAGGAATGAAATGATAGTGTTCATTAACGGAATTACTAATGAAGCTGCTGTTCCTATGGACGTAATCGTTGATGGATGCTGCATAAATTATTTCGAAGAAAAATTAAGAGATAATGATATAGAATTTGTTCAAATTAAAAAAGACAAGTTGTAAGTCTGTAATTTTAAGAATTACCATAGATTTTAGAGTCTTTATTAATGCGCTTTCCAATGAGCATACGAAAAACCCTTCACAAATCAATTTAATATGGCAAGAAATATTATCCAACAGGTTCAAAAATAAAGAGGACATTAAGATTAAACAGTCTTCATATCCATATGCGCGAGTGCCTAATATAACAAGAGAATTTCATAGCTGGGAAACACTTATGCTATGGGTTGAATTTAAAACAAAAAAGTTCCCGGCTCTGAAAAAAATTAAAATTGCCAGGTCATATGAAAGAAGAGAAGTATTTGTTCTAAAGATATCTTCAGGTAAAAGGAATTCTGCTGTATTTCTAATGGGAGGTGAAGAGGGAAGAGACTGGTTGTCCCCAGCAGTGCTTATCAATTTTGCTGATTACATTTTAGAACAGAAATTAAATGTTGATCTACTGATAAAACATCATGATTTTTATATTCTGCCGATCTTTAATCCTGATGGTTACGAGTACAGTACGATGAAGGTAAAAAATATATTTTACTGGTATTTCTACAAAACTCTTTGTTCATGTATTGCAATAATGGTTGATTTGACTTTCAGGAATGGTCCTGGTCGAGAAATAGGAAAGAATATTTTCCAAAAAAAACGTGCAACAAGAATGCATCAGCTATTGGTATTAACATAGACAGAAATTGGTATTTTAGCAATAATATAAGTAAGTTACATAATTTTTCAAAACATCATTTTGAAACAATATATTTTTTATCATTGACTGAAATATTACAAGGATAAACATTGCATTTTTTTTGCATTGCAGCCAATAATATCAAAAAATTCATGATACTATATAACAAAATATGAATTGGATAAGTAAATATTGAACTGAATTTTGTCTCATGAATAAACTTATTAATTAACATTTTAAAATATTCTTAGTAAGAAATGAAGAATGCAATCCAGTTTACTCAGGCTTCAAGTCTGTGTCAGAGGAAGAAACTGCAGGCTTAGCTAAGTTTTTGGATAGTATTGCTCTGAAGATGCTGGCATTTATCAATTTGAGAGGTTTTGCACGACTTACAACAATACCATATGGATATACTCCTGAATACTGTAATAATTACCCTGTTTTGGTAAGCACATGTGTATTTGAACTATTACATTAGAAATAATGATTATGGCTTATTGCTACTTTATCATCAATAGACTTTAAGTCTGTCTACTGCTGGACATCGGTCTTTCTTGTCTTCAAAAAGACGTATTGAACATAGTCACCATATAGCTACTGTTCCACACCAATACTTTATTTCTTTGTTTCTTAATATCATAACAAGTACCCTACCTTACCGTGTGCATATTTTTGTACTCACCATTACTTGCTATAAAGATAAAAGATAATTTATTTGCGAAAACATGTGTGTACAGTACAAATTAGATTTGCAATGTAGGATGTTGGGTTTTTTATACATATATCTGCCTTACATATTTTGCCACATTGTGGCATACAAATTAAAGTAAAGCTTAAGAAGTTACTAAAGCTCAGTTGCTACAAGTAAAACTAACTAGTATAAAACTACGTCTAGTTTAGTCTTACAACTAGTTACAGACGTAACTGCAAATAAAAATTGAGTTACATAATTGCAAAATAGAATTATATCAAATGAGCTACAGAAATATTTGGCCCGAAATAAAAACAAAATGTCATAATCATAGTTTTATCACTTAAAATCGCAATCAAGTGCTAATCAAGCTATGTAGCAAGTATACATTTTAAGAGCAAGAGGTTTTAATAAAAGGGGCAGGACTGTATCCTAGAAGGCATACCATTTAACCAACTGTGAATGTAATAGATTAAAATTTTACAAATAACAAACAATGGCGAGTCAGAAAAACATGTCAAATTTTAAATATAATGTGTACCGATACTAGTTCTATTTTTAACAGCTAGATATTCTGGCATCTGTACATGATCGAGTAAAAGAAGACCATAATAAAACCTTTTACTACGGCACTACTGCTGCATTTTTCTGTGAGTTACTATATTTAAGGATTATAATATATTATTTAAGTCTATGAGAGCAATAAGTTAGAAATCTTGTTAGTATGATAATGTCCAATATTTTTTTTATAATATTATTTAAAACAAAATTAATACATACTAAAAATGCATGCATAAGGCATGTAATTAAGTGTCAATGTTGATAAAATTGCAAGATTATACTAGAAGAAGATACACATAAATCTAACAAAAGCAAAAGCAAGCAACTAAATTCCATTATTCATTTCAGATAATTTTTCTGGTAATGTTGCTGACTGGGTAAAAAAGAAATTAAACACTCCAATAGTGTACACCTTTTACATGAAGAGTGAGGGTTACATTTTGCCTAGTGCCACAGATGTGGAACCACTGACAGAGCAACTTTCAACCATGATGAAGGAGATGTTAATGTTGGCTAGCAGTATCTATAGTCCACTATTTAGCTGTCAGATTAGACAATCCATTCAGACCATTGCTATAATTATAAATATTGTAGTTGCTTTCACAGTATAAAATGTTGAATAAGTCCACTTTTGTATCAGAACAACACCAGTTTTTTTTTTGTTAATTACTCTATTGGCGTATCTATACCTTTTTACAAACATGACTGCATGTATCTCATGAATAGCACAGTTATTTTACCCTTTTCACCTAAGGTGACTTGGATGTAATTCTAAAATCAAATATTTTTAAAAATGAAACATTTATAATATATCTATAATATGGTTTTTTAAATGATATTGTTTATATTTTATCAATAGCAGTCTTCTTACGGCTAAAATTCACAAAATGGGCGCTATGTCAGGACTCATCTTTCATTGAACAGAGTATAGTGAGATTTCTTTTTAACACTAGAGTGCAAGCGCCAGTAAACACTCTTTGAGCGCTTGTGCGGTCAATAGCCCACTTATGAATCAATTAATTCTCTAAATAAGACATAAAATGAGTAAAACACAGTATGTAATTCGTAAACACTTGAGGAATACACTAGGCGATTACAATGTAGCGCACCTAGTTAATAAAATATACAACATTAAATGCTGGGTTACATATTAAGTAGCCCGCATGTGCACTTAGTGTTAAAGTTAAATTATCTAATTCAGTATTTACCTGTCCTGGTGGCATGTGACCAATTTGATGCTGCATATATCCATGTGGTGGACCCTGACCAGGCATATTAGGATGTTGTGGCCCACCAGGGTGACCATTGGGCCCCGGCGGGTGAGCACCTCCAGGACCTATTGGATGCCCTGGTGGTCCTGGCATATGTGGCCCCACCATGTGTGGAGGCATTTGATGTCCACTTGGCGGCATGCCAGGGTGTTGCTGAGGCACACCAGGGGGTCCGTTAGAGTTCGGCGCGATAGGGTGCGCAGGACCCGAAGGTGACATATGATTGGGCATCGGCGGCTGTCCAGCACCAGAAGGATGGGACGGCGGCGGCCCGTTGACATGTTGCTGGTTATACGGACTATGCGGTGACTGCGGTGGTGCCGGGCTTTGTGTCGGGGGACCCATTGGGCTGGGCGCCTGCGGCGGTGGCATTGGGCTGCTCTGAGGTGATGGACTAGCCATCTTTTGAAAATTATTAACACTAAATGCACATAACAAAATTTATTTCTACCAGTCTAACAGTTCTAACAGTGACACACGCTAACACTTCGGAGAAAAGTGAATGTCTATGAAATTTTAAGGTGCTCTAGTACACAATTTCGTTGTTTTTACACTGTCATTATAGATAATAGTATCACTTTTGTCCCACTATGCACTGATGACGAGAATTTTCTATGCAAAACAGTAAAATAAACTATTACAACATCCCAATCAATGCAACAAATTCAGTAATCGGTGTTGCCATAATTGAATTTTACGTTGGATTTTCATACATTTAACCCAATTTAACCTAAAAAATATTTATAAAATACTTATTTCATTTTAATTTAACTTCAAAAAGCCATCTTTGTATTAAATCTACAAGACAGAGCACTAAATAAAAAATGAAATATTTTGAAATTAGATCTGGGGGCTTACCATGACCTCATAAAGCAGGGCAGAAGTTGCCTGGAAGTTGAACTGCCCTGCTTTTTTGTACTATGACATCGTTAAAGCAGGCCTGTAGCATTCTACGTTGACGTTTACGAAATCCGTTCACCTGTTTTTTTTGTATAGACTTTTCGTACCATAAACAAGCTTATCCGTTCAACTTGGTTGTTTTTTTTTTTTTTTTTTTTCTATTGGACTGCAGTAGGTCGTCCTAGGGGACGGTTTCTACGTAACCGGGCAGTTATTGGCGAGACCTGAAGGGTCTCCAGCCAATGGGGGGAAGTAAAATACTTAACCTAAGCTAACTACTTGTACTACACTAACATCATGACTACCTGCAACAACAGCACTAAGGGCGACCCCTAGTGGGACTCGGACCTCGGCTTAGGGCGTTGCTGGCGTGGACATAGGGGGGGGAGACAGCTTGATGAGGGCTGAATTATCGGGGTGACTGCGGAGTCTGAAGAGACGACCGGCTCTACGACGGGAGAGCTCGGTGGATCGTGACCGGCGGCGGTGGGGCGTCGCGACGGGCCTCGTCGGCGAGGACGGTATGCCGGGCGGCGGCGTTTATTGTGTAGTGTGCTGGTCGATTTACTCGCCGCCTGGAGGAGGGTAATTTCGTCATCGGGTTCTAAAAGTGTGTGCCTGGGACGGCGAACTTTACTTATGAGAGAGGGACTGTAGTCGGCCGCTGCGGCGACTAGGGGGTTCGGATGGCGGGGGGCAGAGTCGAAGTAACGCTTGGAAATGCGTTTGAGGTATTGCCTGATGGTTGGCATTTTTAGATCGAGATGGAGTTGGACGTTACGCATGAACCACGGGGCAGCCGCGGCTCTGCGCAACACTCGGTTCTGGAGGGTTTGGAAGGATTTAAAGCGACAAGGCTTAACGTGTGCGAACACGACGCTAGCGTAAGTCAAGATGGGGCGGATGCACGTCACGTAGATTCTCAGCTTATTTCTAAGTGACAATTTACTGCGCGTTCTAAGGATGGGGTGGAGGCGACCGACAGCGAAAGCGGCGCGAGCGCGCACCGCTTTGATGTGGTCTCGGAAACTCAGATGGTGGTCGAGGATAACCCCCAGGTATTTGGCTTTCATCTCCCAAGGGATCTGTTTGCCGAACATGAGGACGGGACGGATGTGGGTGTGGGAATCACCGTGTCTCTCGAAAAGAACGGCTGCGCTCTTTTCCGGGATTCACCTCTATTCTCCATTTCCGGAACCAGACCCCGAGGGCGTCGGCTGCGGTTTGAAGGGTTCGAGAGATGCTATCGAGACTCCTACCGGAATAGTAGATAGCCGTGTCGTCGGCGAAGAGAGCCAACTTGGCCAAGCCACGTTTGGGAATGTCGCTGGTGTACAGCGTGAACAGAAGGGGCGTTAGCACGGAGCCCTGAGGGACTCCTGCGCGAATGGGGTGAGGGGACGAGAGGGTGCCTTCTAGGCGATAGCGGAAGGAGCGATCCGACAGAAAGTCTCGAATGATGAGCACGAGACGGTCCGGCACGTTGAATTGGTACAGTTTGTATAATAAACCGTTGTGCCAGACCTTGTCGAAGGCTTTCGCTACGTCGAAGAAGAGCATGCCCGTTTTGTACGAGCGCATAAAACGGGAGCTAATGTGTTCGACAATGCGGTGCAATTGTCGAATGCAACAGTGCTGGGTTCGAAAACCGAACTGTTCGTCGGGGATGAGTTTACGGGAGTCAGCGAAATCCTTTAAACGGATATAAATGAGACGCTCATAGATTTTCCCAATTACATTGAGAAGACTAATGGGGCGATAACTAGTGGGCTCACTCTTGGGTTTGCCGGGTTTGGGGATACCGATAACGGTGGCTTGTTTCCAAGCTTGCGGAAAGATGTTATTACTCAGAGCGCCATTGAAGATGGCGGCCATGAGAACTATGAGCGGGGCGGAAAAGTGTTTGATCACCTTATTGGTGATACCGTCTGAGCCGGGGGCTTTCCTAGGTTTGAGATTCCTCACTATCGTGTGGACCTCGTCTACGGTGATGGGGGGTAAGGGATCGTCGGGGTCTTCATCGGGAGGGACGGAGGCCCTACGTTCGACCTCGCGATCCACCTTGGAAAGATGGACCGGGTCTGCGGGTTGGGTGCTGGGAGTACATTGGGCTTCTAGACTGTCGGCTAGACATTCGGACTTTTCGTCATCTTCAAAGGCCGGCCTTTGGTTCGGACGATTGAGAGGGGGAGTTGAAGCTACACAATCGGATTTTAGATTTCGTTGTAATTGCCAGAAGGCCAGATGGGATGGCTCTAAGTCGCTCAACATCTTGTCCCAGCGGGCTTCCCGAACCTCCCGTACACGTTTCTTTACAGCACGCTGTAGAGAACGCATATGGGCGCGGTTAGCTTCACAGGGAAAAGAGTCATAGGCACGGATGGACGCGTTCTTCTCCGTCAGCAGTTCACGCACATCGTCCGGCAGCTTCCAGCGGTGTTCGTCCACCGCTGGAACCTGCCTTGAACATTCGTTCACCACGGACTGTACGTGACTGGTGAGGGAGTCGATCGCGCCCAGCGTGTCGGCAATCGTAACGATATCGTCGGGGATGGAATCTAAGTGAACGGATGAGGAAGACTTGAGGCGCTCCTCTAGTTTTCCCCAGTCCGTGACAGTTTTGGTCGGGGCGGGTTGACCAGGATCCGGGGGACCACCCCGGGGACCTAGGTGAAGGACTACGGGGCGGTGATCGGAATCTAGCTCTTCATGCGTCTCTATAGAGCGTAGACCGAGGTTTACGTTCTTTAGAAGCGCTATGTCAAGGACATCGGGCTGATGGTCAGGGTTATGGGGATAGTGAGTGGGACACATCGGAGCGATAACGTCGAATTCGAGCTCCGGGCTCAACTCTTCGAGGTTACGACCCGCGTGGTTGTTGGAGTTGCAGCTCCACGAGAGATGTTTGGCATTGAGGTCGCCCGCTATGATAACGGAACCTCCGCCGAGGTCAAAGAGGGCTTTAAGATCGCTCCGGAGTTGGATCTTATTACTGGAGGGAGGATTATACACCGAGACGATTGTGATCGGCTGGTGTCCTGTCATGCCTAGTCTGCATATGGAAGTTTCCAGGAATTGGAGACCAGGGGGAGGGTCTAAGGGAGTGCAGTACAGGGAACGTTTGTAGTAGATGAGAGTACCACCGCCCCTACTACGGGTCCTGTCGTTGCGAACTAATTTATAGTTTGCAATTCCAGGGTTCCTGTTGTGGGGCTTGAGAAACGTTTCCTGCACTAGGAAGATGTCAATTTGATGATCACGCAAAAAGATTGCGATCTCATCCCGTTGACCGTTAACGCTGTTAGCGTTGAAGAAGCCTAATTTAAGGGATCGGGGCTTAATTCTACAGCTTTCTGTATCCATTGGAATTTATTGGATGAGGAAAATGACTATGTCATCTAGTTCGCAGAGGACATTGATGCGAGCGATTGGATCGCCTTGAGAGGCGTTCCAAGCGGAGACTATGTTGATCGCCCACTGCGTATTGCAGGAGGAGAGGGTTTGGATAAGGCTGGGGATCGTGTCCCTAAGGAGCACTTTAGTGGACGAGAGGGAAGTGGAGGGAGCAACCGCTGTCGGCGCTGGCCTGGGAGCGAGTGCGGGGGCGGGTGCGGGGGTGGGTGCGGGGGGAGCCTGTGGTGTTGTGGGACTACGTGCAGGCTGTGAAGCAGCTAGCACTACAGTGGGAGCGGGGATGGTGGAGCTCATCAGGGCGGGGTCAACTTGGTTGAATAGTCATTCACCTTTTGTACTGTAATGGTACGGTTTTTAGCGATTCAGAAGCAGGCCTGCTTTTGAACGGATATTGACTGGCTGGCATTTGAACGTTTTCATAAGACGACATCACAGTTTAAGAATCATACAGTTGGGAAACGCCTTTGATGTCGGACGACACCGCCGCCCGTGTAGGTATTAGTCGCAAATGTGCAAGGGTTGTCAAAAAAGAAAAACAAAATAAATGGGATTATTATAACCATTTATTTAAACAAACAATAATTAAATTAAGTATAATGTAATTATAAATACTATTTAATACATAAAATCTCACGTCTGTATTCCCCAAAGTGTGCGGCAGAGGTGTACAGCACACCCACATTTCGCCGTTATGTTTTACGGCCCATGTAATAGGGGGCGAGCCTATTGCCATTGACCGGGCACAAATCCAGACTCCGGGCTGCTGCTGAGAAATTCCACACGGAAAACCCAATAACACTTTGCCCGACCCGGGAATCAAACCCAAGACCTCACGCTCAGCAGTCTCGCTTGCGACCTCTAGACCAACGAGGCAGTCCTCAGGCAACGTGTCCATGGTTTTCGGGGGTGCTGATGCCGAAAATTAGGTCAAAGTGAAAGTCCAAGAAGACGGCTGCGAAATTTTACAAAATATGCGTCATTGATAAATGATATTTATTTCTGTAAATAAATCTGTTACAGACACTTTTACAAGTCAAAGTGATGTTTTTTTTAAGACTAGATGGCGCCGGCATTTCCTATCTGACTAGCTCTGAGAAGAAAAGCCGAAAAAAACTCAAGAGGTCAACGTCTCTTATAAAGACCAGACATTGTGGTATAAAACTATGCGAGTGTAAAAGAGCCATAGCAGGTTTGAGTTGACCTGTCCCAACTGACGACATGCATGCATCAGCCATCGTGTAGTGTAGCTCAAACTTATTTTAGGGAGCTCAACGACCCGACGCACGACGCTACCAATCAGCCGGACATTTGCGTAGGTTACAAAAAAAAATACTCAAACCGCCAAACAGTTTTACGAAAATTGTGTTTAAAGCTAGCCTACATAGTACTCGCATTCACAATTTCATAAAATAAAAAATATTATAAAAACAAACGACAGATTAATAATAATAGTCGAAAAATGTCAAGGTAAAAAAAATCAATAATAATAATTATCAATAAATCATCATGCAGAATGTCAATAAACAAAAAACAATTATATATGAAGTAATTTCAATGATGTACTCGTATCTGCTCTCGCGAGCGGCTCAAGTTCAAGCATTTTTATCGTCCATATAATCTTTAACTATATAGAAACCCATATTGCAAAGTTTCTGCTTTACGAAGGACTTACATTTATTGAGACTTAAGTCTTGAATATTGCTTGGAATCTTGTTATAGAAATGTACACTTTGGCATCTAAATGAGTTAGGTAAGTACTAACTTTTTGGAGCCTAGTCATTGGTAGTATAAGTTTATTTTTATTTTTACTATTGACGCTATGAATGTCGCTGTTCTTAGAGAACAAACTAATATTTTTCTTAACATACATCAAATTTTCATAAATATATTGAGATGCGACCGTCATTATATTAATTTCTTCTTTATTCATTGGTGTCGTTTCCATGAATCAGCACTCCCGAAAACCATTCAACCAGATTAATTTGTTTAAAGTTATTTAAAAACTAGCCTTTACGAATGTAGTTATTAATGGGTTTAAATTATTACGCGCAAATGTACCAGATCCGGACGTGTCTGCCCTCAGCGTTCGAGTGCGCAAACTAAGCGCGATCGGGGGCCGCGATCCGCGTCGCCCACCTCCCCGCGAGGTCCCCGCTCTTGCTCTGCGCAAGTACATTCGTTTCCCAACTGTATGCATTGTTAAACTGTGACGACATGGTAACCCCCCTGGGACGAACTTGGCTCGTTACGTGAAAAATGAACTCGATACCTCGGTTCCCTCGAATCATACATTGCATCCCTATCTAGTCTGTGAATCGTACAGTCCCGGTTTGACTGACAACGGGGTATCCACCTGTGGAACTAATGGCGCCAGTTTCGATTGTACTAATACGCTTTTATTGGTAGCAATGTGTTTGAAATTGTATGTTATGTGGTTCCAATTGAAAAGAAAGAATTAGGTAAACCCCTTATCTAATTCTTTTGAACCAACTGGCTGGCATCTACTTTCGTTTTGCGTTGCATTCCCATTTGCTCAAATGGACAATCAAATCAAGTCATGTGGACGTCAGTTAAAAATTAAGAATTGTGTCCTACGGCCTCATTCGGGGTCATATAAACATAATTTGAGTCTAGCATCTTCCGTTTCCGTTTCACATCTTTATAGGGATATATATGACTACCCCTACTTGACAACATGATGATGACGTATTTCCGCCCATGTTCACCAGGAGACCGCCGAACGGCTATCACTCATTGGCGTCCTGTTTCTCGGACGGTTCACATCTAGTTTAAATAACGCTGTTAGCGTTCGGTATATCAGTAGTTATATATTTTTTTTTTTTTTAAATTAAGAATTAAATTAATTAGTATTTAAATTTTGGAAAAATAAAAGTAAAAGTTTTTGATTTGATAGTTAGAATACTTGTTATTTAAAATGGCGGATAGGGTTCAAACTCGAGTTCAAAAAGATTCCGATTCGTCATCGGAATCTTTATCCTCTTCAAGTTCTTCGGAATCTTCAGCATCTGATTTAGAGAAGAATCCGGTGGATAGAACCCGTAAGCGGAAGAAAACTACCAAGAAAAGGAAAAGTAAGCGTCATCGAAGACAAAGCAAGGTAATTAAAAACCTTGAAAAACAGGTCAGTGATTTGAAGAATTTATTTTACTACCCTCAAAATATGTATTATGATGGCGGAATATCTGGTGATAATTTCGAAACTGCTTATGAACAACCGCTTACAGAACCGCTTTCGGAACTGGCATCAGATCCTGTGCCAGTTCAATCGTTTGATTTGGATTTAGCAACGCAGTTGAAGGAACCAGCTATTATTGTAACTTCGTCTGAACATTTAAATATGCTGAATTCTATTCAATATTTTAATAATGAAAATTGGAATAATGTTAGATATATCGATTCTCAAAAAATATATAATGCTCGTCCTGGTTTTGTCGAGCTTGAAGTAAATGATGAAATTAAATCCTTGGAAAAAATTAGTAATTTACCTTCGACTGATAAATTTCTTGGCGCTCTTACCCGTGCAATAGTTATGCAAAGTGAAGCCATGCAAAAAAGTTTTGGACAAATGATCGACTGGGTTAAGGATACTGATAGCTTGGACCCAGAACAATTTGCTTTGAAATTAAAAGAGACATTTTCAAGTGATTTCCAAAAAATTTCACGTGATTGTTTGCAATTAGTTTGTGGCCGTAGGGCCGATATAATAGAACAAAGACGTGAAGCATTTATAAAACAGTTAAGGGATAAATCTTTTAAGCCATGTTTGAAAAAGATTCCACCGTCAAGTGAATTTTTGTTTGACAAAATTCCCTTCAGTGAATTTATTAAAAATAATGGGGGTATTAACAAATTTTTTTATACAAATAAAATTAATTATTCTGTGCAAGAAAAGAAAACTCCTAGGTCCCAGGCGGCGTACCCTGGGCCTAGTGGATATGCATCAACCAGTCGCCCTCCGGCACTGGCGATGAATTATAGATTTCCACCACCCCAGAGTGTGGGATCATTTTATAATTATCATGCAATGAACCCGTTTGCTTTTAACAATCAAAAATTTTTTCGTCCTCAACCAAGGACACAGCTGGCAGGCCAACGGTTCCACCAGCCCTATAGTTTTAGAAAACAGGAATTTCAAAACAATTTACCGCGGGGCAAAGGCTCCGGTAAATACAATAAAAAGTTCTGACTCGGATCAAGTGTTTTTGGGGGGGTGCCTACAAAATTATATAACAGAGTGGAAGAATTTGGGGGCACCGGAACCGTTAATAAAGATAATAAAGGGTTATCGTATTCCATTTCAAAAGAAACCGCCTCTGGTCCCGCCAAGGCTGGTGAAACGTTGCAATCTCACTCTACCCTCTCCGGAAATGGACATAGTGGTTCAAACTTTATTAGACCAGAAAATTCTAGAGTATGCCCCCCAAACTCCGAGTTTTATATCAAATTTCTTTCTGATTCCAAAAAACGACGGAACCTACCGTCCTATATTCAATTTGAAAAATTTAAACAATTATCTAAAAATAAGCAAATTTCGTTTGATCTCTGTCAATCGGGTCCCGGAATTTTTACAGGAGAAAGACTGGATGGTAAAAATAGACCTCCGGCAAGCTTACAACCATGTGAATGTAGCGCCCGTTCATCGTTGTTTTCTCCGTTTATTGTACCGAAACAAATTGCTACAAATGACTTGTTTACCGTTTGGTCTGGCGACAGCGCCCAAGGTGTTCGCATCATTGACAAATTGGACAGCAGAGATTTTCAGAAATCTAGGTATTCGGGTACTTGTTTTTCTGGACGATTATCTTATAGTGTCGCAAAACAAAAAGACTCTTTTAAAACACGTCGACTTTGTTCTTCAAACGTTGCACCAGTTAGGTTGGCAGGTAAACGAGGAGAAATCTATACTAAAACCTCAGAAAGTGATAGAGTATTTAGGTCTGATGTGGAATCCTTGGAAAAATCAGAAATTTTTGCCAGAGAAGAAAATTCAAAGCATGCAGGTAGTTTTGTCAAAGTTGATTCGCCGGAGGAAGGCGTCTCTACAAGAAGTGCAGAGCATTATCGGCGTTCTGAATTTTGCCCGTCTAGCGGTTCCAATGGGTCGTTTAAATTTTCGTCATTTACTAGCTCATTGCAATGTGGTCCTGAAACTGCCGTGGCAAGCGAATTATCCCTTGCCTGCAGAGGTGTTAGCGGAGCTAAAATGGTGGAAGGTACATTGTGTAGAGAAGTCCAGGCTTCACCCACCCCAAATAAAGAATTTTTTGACGACGGATGCGGCCGATTCAGGTTGGGGAGCGGAGTTAAACGGACTTCACTTGTCGGGCGAGTGGACAAAAGAAGAAGAGCGGCTTCATTCCAATCACAAAGAGATGTTGACTATTTTAAAGTGTTTATTAGAATTCGCTCCCTCTCTGAGTCGCACATCTCTTCTTCTGCAGTGCGACAACAAGGCAGTTGTGGCATACTTGAGGAACGAGGGGGGAAACAAGTCGCGCATTCTGATGGATTTAATATATCGAATTTTTCACATTTTACAGAAGTACGAGATTCATGTTATCCCCCATCACATTCCAGGAAAGTACAACGATGTCGCAGACAGTCTGTCTCGTCACTCGATTTTGCAAGAGTGGCATCTACTTCCGGAATTAACCGCTGTTGTCTTTGCAAAGTGGGGTGTTCCTCAGATAGATCTTTTTGCCTCGAGCACGGCTCACGTAGTGCCTTGTTATGTAACGCTAGACCAACGAGATCGGCGAGCTTGGAGACACAACGCGTTTGCGTTCAAATGGGATTTTCAGCTGGCTTGGGTATTTCCTCCTCCAAGTTTGATGCCGCGTGTTTTAATGCACCTAAACCAGGCTCTAGGAATATTCTTAATAGTGGCACCGAGGTGGTCTCGAGCATTCTGGAGAGCAGACTTGAAGACCCGAGCGATCGCACCTCCGTTCACGATTCACAGGTTAGCGAAGGTGCTGGTAGACACAAGGACCGGTCAACCACCTCCTCGGGTACAAGAGTTGGTCTTGGAGGTCTGGAAGTGTGGGGGTGGTCAGAATCCTTAGGTGACTGGTCTGAAGAACAAAAAGGTCTACTCAAAGAGGGTTGGAGGTTGTCTACTCTAAATACTTATAGGCCGGCATGGCAGAGATGGTTAAATTGGTGTTCAAAGTGTAATGTAAATTTTTCAGACCCTTCAGGCAGTGAATTGGCTCGATTTTTAGCAGATTTGCACTTAAAAGAAAAATTATCTTATCGGACAATTTTACTCCATAAATCAGTGGTGTCCACTCTTTGTAATGCAAAGAGTGAGACCCGTTTAAGTTCAAACATTTTGGTTAAACAAATGATTAAAGCTATAGCATTGCAAAAACCCAATAAATGTCCACTCCCTGTTTGGGATCCTCAGTCTTTGATAGATTGGTTAGGTCGAAGGTCTCTCCAAAATCAAAGTCTATACGAAATCTCTAGAGTTTGTGCAGTTCTACTGTTGTTATGTTCAGGGCGTAGGATACACGATCTAACATTGCTCAGTACATCGGCGGATAGATGCATAGTAAACGAGAATAGTATTATGTTTTGGCCACATTTTGGTTCGAAAACTGACTCTGAAACTCGTGTGCAGTCGGGATGGAAATTGTTTGGTAATCTTCAAAATTCGGCCCTTGACCCGGTTTTTTGGCTTAAAAAACTTATTCATAGTGGAAAATCACGTCGTTTGCTCTGTTCTAGTGATAGACTATTTGTGACTATTTGTGGAAAAGCTAAGCCAGCTTCTAGAACCATTTTAGGAGGTTGGGTAAAGTCTATTTTAAAGGAAGCAGGAATTGAGGCTACTCCAGGTAGTTTCCGTGCTGCAGTTGCTTCACGAAGTTGGTTAGATAATGAACCTCTGGATGAAATAATGGCAAGGGCTAATTGGAGATCGGGTAATACTTTTAAAAAACACTACAGGAAGGAAGTGATTACATTGCAGGGCAATTCCTTAATCCATCTTTTTCAGCCAATAAACTGATTATTACAGATTATATTAATTGAGTTGTTGAATTATGGAAATATATATTATTTATGTACATGCAAGATGAATAGGATAAGCTGTAAGAACAATAGTAATGTTGAAACATGTAATACAAAATTACTTAATGGTATGTATATAAGGACAATGTTCAAGAAAATTGATTTGTGGTATGTATGCATTACATAAGTATGTTTTATTTTGTTTTTATTTTGGTTTTGTTTATATTTCATAATATGTATTAACTATTTCTTATACAACACATTGGCGTCCCGTTCACCAGGCGATAACAAACAAGGCCTCAAATTATGTTTATATGACCCCGAATGAGGCCGTAGGACACAATAGCAGCGTTTTACCTTAAAATAAAACGCATGTTGTGTCCGGAGACTCATTCGGGGTCATACTTTTAAAGGCTGCCTGGTTACTTGTTTCTATAATAAGTTTTAGGTTTTGAGGCCGCAATGAGTGATAGCCGTTCGACGGTCTCCTGGTGAACATGGGCGGAAATACGTCATCATCATGTTGTCAAGTAGGGGTAGTCATATATATCCCTATAAAGATGTGAAACGGAAACGGAAGATGCTAGACTCAAATTATGTTTATATGACCCCGAATGAGTCTCCGGACACAACATGCGTTTTATTTTAAGGTAAAACGCTGCTATTTATAAACTGAAGGTCATCAGGGTCATCAGTGTTAACGAATTGCCAGTGGTTTGGCTAAATCTAGCGAATTTTTACAAGGATTTAGTCACAGCTGTATTCTTTGCGGGAAAAATGACTACTATACGACAAGAATAAAAATGTAACCGTACTTTTAATTTGCTAATAAAGTTATTGTTTTTTAAGCAAAAACACAAAATAAAAGAGGCAAAAAAAAACTATTTTTTGTTTGAATGAGATGGCAATACAGGCAGATTGGCAATTAAATCAATTTCGCACAACTAGATAAATATCGCTAGAATTAGATGCCCCTGCTCTGCGGGACGCCCATGTCAATCATCGTGTAGCGTGTTTAAAGTTTTGACGGATAATAGGTCACAGGCTAAGGTCGGTGTTCACCTACATTAGTTCTCTAGTTAAGTCACGATTAATAAGCGATTAACCTAATATTCTAGTTTATTTTTCGAGTAAATGATTACCCAGAGCATAAATGTTGGTGAGCACCAGCATTAGTAGAGGATAGTGTCATCTCGAACCTAACAGTGCCGGCGTAAGGGCCACTGACACCCCGGGCGAAAATATTGTGGCGCCCACTTGAGGGAAGCAATATCAAGTGTTAGTACTCCAACTTCAGACCTTGGCGCCCCCCAGAATTTGTCGCCCTGGGACATCGCCCCATCACGCCCCCCCCCCCCCCCCCCTAACGCCGGCACTGGAACCTAACCAAGTTCCCAATCAGATCAATCTCGAGCTCCCACTTCACGGGTGCAGTGTAGACATATTTTTTTTCTCGAGTTTAGATTTCTCGAGTTTCTCAAGTCGTTCGAGAAATGTTTAAAATTAAAAACCTTAATAAATCATCTTATTCCCGGTTTCTAGGGTACTCTTGAAAGTAGTTTATCTATTCGATAGCGCTAGTGGTTTGAAGAACTGGCACAAACAGGATGCCTTAAGGTGAACGCTAACTTATCCGAGCCGAACGCATCGAACGAAACGAATTTGAGAATTCTCTGTATGAAATCTTAAGGAACCTCGCACACTTGCCTGCGTCGAATCGTTCGAACCTGGAAGAACCCCAGAAATCCTAGACGAATTCGGATAACGTCATCAGATTCGGCGCGGCTTATGCGGTCGACTCGACCGATGCGCTCGCTCATTCATCTTTCATTAATAAAGCACTGACAATAGAGTAATAACAGTGCGACAGGCGTAAAGGAAATAGAAACGATTTCTTCGGCGCGGTCGATTCTTTCGGTGCGGATATGTGTGCGAGGCCTTCTTGACTTCGATTCGTTCAACGCGTTCGGCTGGATTAGTCTGCGTTGACCTTGAGTCAGAAGATAGTCTTAGTTCAAACTTCAGATAACTTATTTTTTAGGTTTCTGAGGTACTCTAAACGTAGTTTATCTGTTCGATAGCGCTATTCTAGACACCCTAGTTAGAAGATGATCTTAGTTAAAACTTCAGTTAAATTGACTGACCATTTTTGGTAGTTTATCAGTTCCACACTCCATAGCTTAATTTCTCGATTTAAATCACATTTTAATAAGAATATTTTGGAGTTGTATTATTTGTATTTTATTTTGGATAGTGAGTTTTGGCTGGCCCATGCGAAAAAAAGACTAGTGTTATGGACTCGATAAGTTCATCGGAGGCTTAGAGCATCTAAGATCGGAGGCTGTTATGGAAGAGTTTATCTTACAGATAATGTTATCGGTTCCATAAGTTTCTTTGACGTTTTATGAGAAGAGCAGAGTACTTGAAGTCCATTTAGGTATAAAATATGCTCTAAGCACCCATTACATTTAAACAGAATATAAGTAAACAACAGTCTTTTCTTTTCTATGTGAAAAGGCCTCGTTTTAGACAGATATTTAATCTATGCATAATGCGGCAAAATGTCAAAAGTTATTCAACATTTGGCAATGTCAAAATTGACAAATCAAAAATAATCGAACAGTTTCATAGACATAATAAATAATATAGACATGAAACGTTCTACTATATAAAAAATAGTTATGCAAATGTGAGGAAAATCGACGCCAATATCAAAAAAATACTGCCATCTCTTTCTAACTTTTTTAATTTTGCATATGTAAAAAAGGATAGTAGTATTTTGACAGCTACCGTAATGGCAACCCGTCATTTCTGGCGACATTAAAATACCTAAGTGCGGCCGGTCGCCATTTTATTTTCTCGCTGTTTGTTATTATCTAAGGGTACGTCGACTGTCAAATGCGTTCGAGCTGTGGTTATAATTTGTTGATTTTTGGAGTAAATAGCAGTTTTATTACGCTTAAACTTGGTTTTATTGTGGGAATCGTCGATAGCAAGATGCCGAATTGCAATATAATCGGATGTGGCATCAAAAGAAGCGGAAAACACCCAAACATAACTTTGCACTGTACGTATTTTATTTTAACTGAAAAATGTTTAGATTTAGATAATGCTGGTTTTATTGTTGAAGACTTTCAACAGTAAAGCATTCATAATTTTCGTTTTTACTTTATTTTCAAGATTTGTACTTCAATAAATCATTTTGTTGATGTTTTGTTGTTATTGAAGAGTCAAGTGATAGAGTAGTGCATTTAGACATTGTTTTGTTTATCGATAATGCTATTTTATGCTCCTTTTTAGTTTTATGTTTTACTTTTAAGGCTGCCTACTAGAAAAGGTAAAATAAAACTTTGGTTGGAATCCATCGGAGTTGAAAATTTAAGGACGACAACAAAAAACATTTTTATTTGTTCTCTTCATTTCGAAGAATCGTGTTTCAACCGAACACTGGGTAAAATAACATTACGTGACGATGCTTTACCCTGAAGAAACCTACTGGTAAGTAATATTATATACATAAATGATCTCTTTGAAAGAAATAAAAGATAAATGGTTCTTTTATTAGACGATAGAATGGCTTTAGAATGTAAAAATAAAAACAATTATGAAAATGATATTAATGATTCGCTATTTAATATTATAAATTGGATAAATGATAATGAATAAACGAGATAATAATTTATTGTTTCCAAAATATTTTCACATTTTAAAATATAATTAAACAAATGTCTATATTACTCGTGATTGATACTTATGAAGATTATAATAATAAAATGACTTGGAAACCATATAGCAGAAATTTGTAAACAATTAAGTAAATCTGCTTAAGCACTGCATCAGCTACCAAAAAATGTAAACACTAGTAACAGCATATCACAGATCAGAAACCTCAATTCTATGTTACAGTGTTATTTTTACGTGACAATCGACTGATAGGCAGCTTATATTTAAGATGCAAAAACATTGTTTTAGGTCAATGTGTTCTCTAAAAACAACACATGTACCGTTTTTTTTAATCTTTAGAATTGCCTCTTACGTCAAAACTGCATTGTTTGTGAGGATATTATTTTTAAAATTGTCCACAGATGTTCAAGCATAATATTCTAAAGCATATTTACGCATAATTATATTAAACCATTATTTTTATAAACATAATTCATACGCATAATAAGTAACTCCTAAAATGCTAGACACTACGTGTACTATACCGTTATATTTAATGAAATTTATAGGTATGGTTCGGTAGGGTGTTTTATTCTACATTATCTAAAAATAGAAGTTACAAGCCAAATTTGTACTAACGGGTCTTAAAAAAAATTAACCCTAACCTAACCAGTTGTCGTTTATGGATGGCCTAGCTACGCTCGGAAAACAAAACTAGTCTCAACAATAATTAGCCCAACATAAATTGTATGGCAAAGTATTATTATGGAAAAAAGGGATCCCTTTCTTACCATCATTATTAATTTACCGAATTTGATCTCATAGATTGATTTGAGACTGGGTGGGAGATATCACTTGCTTGTTTTTAATATCTGTAAAGCTTAATTTTATTTTATTTGATTTCAGGTCCACACAGAAATGATAAAGAAATTAAAGGACAAGTGTCAAAATCAGTTAAAGAAAATAAAGAGAATGAGAATATTAGAAGAAAGACAAAAAGAATTACTCATTTTAGTAATATTATTAATATGAAATATACATGAATTTAAGATTCAAATATTATGCGAAGAAATATTCTGAAAGAATTTCATACAGAAATTACTTGAACAAAATAATATTATTTAGAAATGAATAACTTTGATTTGTTTTATAATATTAAATACTTTATTATAATTATTGTTGACTTTTTATTAAAACCCACAATCATCTGCATGTTCGAAGAGGTTTGTAAACAAAAAAGGGTTGGAAACATTAATATAAAAAATATTAATTATGGTGGTTCCGCCTGTGAAATCATATTTTCATAAAATTTTTGTAAATTGCAGCTTTGTATGTCGTAAACATGTTGATAAAAATGTGATAAGCGATAAAAATTTAATTGGTATTCAATTATAATCTTTAATGAAAAATAATAATATACTACACAGGATAAAGTTTTATACAGACCCTTGACGGAACCACCTTATGTAACAGTAAAAAGAAACCATGTAGACAACAGCAAATCAAGCAAGAAAGGTCTCCTCTGTTTTAGAGCTCAGGGCGACGACGAATCCGTCGCCGCGCCGCCACCGTGTCATGACGCATGACTGTGAATAGGCCCTAACGGCCTTTTCGCTGTCATGCGGGTTCGACCCCGCGTGCGAGCGTCACCCGCATGCGTGGCGCCCGCAGTTTACCTTTTCGTTCGTGTTTCACGCATCACATTATATACATCTTTGAAAAGGTGAAATTCAGGCACCACGGGTGCGGGTGACACATGCATGTGGGCACGAACGCGCATGGCACTGAAAAGGGCCTTATAGGTATATGCGACGTTGCCACCAAGACATATCGCCGTTGCCACAACGCCAAGCATACTATTGACCGCTAACATATGTGGTCAGCAATGTAATTATATACCTAAATCAAGAGCTGGACTGGACATAACGACAAAACCAATTTGCCGTGTGTCCGGTCTAGACAGTTATGCGATTACTGATTCTAGTGATCATACGGTCGCGAGTTATACTTTAATCAACATATAATTAAATACTGTATTCCAAATTGCAAAAAACGAAAGAAAATTTGAATTTCGGAAACTACGGTCATAGTAAGAAAACAATTACAACAATTAAAAGTGGTATGTACAATTATGTAGGTACCATGATAATAGAAAAACATTATTATAAAGTTTTATCGATGTCATTTTTAAAAAACATCGATAGGGCCTACTCTAGTAACCGCCATTTTATTTTCTCAGCAAAGTTTAGGTATACACGCTTTTTTTGTAGGTATGCCAAGTCCATAGATTTCCATATGTCGATGAACAGTTTGCACACAAAATGTGCCGAACTTCCAAAACGACTTCGTTAAAAATTCAAGAATTCATATAATTATAAGTTCCACAGTTTAGCAACTGCTACCAAGACCCATAAACAGATAACAATATTTTTTTAAGAAACTTATAATGAAGAAGTAGCACATAAACTTACCGCGCACGAAACAAGGAGACCGGTGTGATACCGGCGGTAAAACATGGATGATGAAGAGGCCTATACTGCCTGGAAGTACATTGCACTATGTGGCGAACCCACACTATATGAAGGACTTCGATTTGCCAAGGATTTAATTATCGCTAATGTTACTCTTCGCCTCGTCATACAGTTTGTACCACTGCCTCATAACGTTCGCCATAGTTTATGTTTAGTGATTGGAAGTTTTCTTTTATATCACAATATTGGACCTCCATTTATATGGACTGTAGGACTCACAACTGGTGCTTACATATTTATAATATTAGTATCATTTGTTACAAAAAAATGGAGAGGATTGTTAATGTCTATGTCTGTTATTGCATTTCTGTTATTATGCGAACTGTACGTACTTAATCCGAATATGTGGCAACAAATTAGAGGTATCCAGATGATAGCAGCTATGAAGATCATTTCTGTAGCAATTGAATTAGACAGGGATTTATTCAAACGAATGCTTAACCCTGTTGAGTTTGGAGGCTATATTCTTTGCCCAGCTAATTGTATTTTAGGACCATGGATATCATTTCATACTTACAATCAATACCTTGAAGTTAAATTCTTAACTAAAAGATGGATAAAAATAATTGTGGTCAATCTCTTTTTGTCAATGTTTTTTTTGGTTTTATCAAATTGTATTGTGCCATGGTATATTGATGATGAAATGCCTAAATGGTTAGTAGCATATAGAGATGCACAAGCATTTAGAATGTCACATTATTTTGTGTCAAGCATGTCTATTGTATCAATGATAAGTGCAGGATTTGGACTTACAAATGATTGTCATTCTGAAGTACATGTTACAAAACCATTTTTCATTGAATTGCCAAGATCTTTAGTCCAAGTGGTGATTTATTGGAATATTCCCATGCATCAGTGGTTGAAAAACTATGTTTTTAAAACTTGCCAACCTTATGGTCAATTTACAGCCATATTTGTTACTTACACTGTGTCATCATTGCTTCATGGATTAAATTTTCAATTTTCAGCAGTTCTTCTGAGTATAGGTACATTCTCATATGTTGAGTACCGTCAAACGGGGTGAATAGGAATCGAGGGGTGAATAGGGAAAAAATCAGGATTGAAATAATCGTGGTATTAACTCTGAAAATCTACTAACCATAGCCTATAAAATGGCAAGAATGTATGGTGGAATAGTTACTTTTTGAATTGGCAACACTTATTTGACATGAAGTTAGAAATATATTGTCAAAACAACATTCTGAAGTTGCTCGTTTGAATTACCTGGAAGAAGTCTCTGTTTAGTTTATCAAGTTAGGTATTGTTTTTGTGGTTAAATTGGTATCAAAACATCTATCTGCAAGGTTCGTGTTTATTCTGGAATCTGTATAACGTAATGTAAGTACTTTTCACAGACTTTTTAATAAATCAAATTGTGTTTTATTATGACTAGTAATTTATTAATTTATTAAGAGGTTTTTCGGTACGCGTCGGGGGTTTTTAGGTACGGCTGGAAGGGTCAATAGGGACGGAATATTTAATAAACAGGGACGATGCAGTATGTCAAGAGACAGTAAAGGGACTAAAGGGACAGGGTTGTCACTTGATTTGTGAAGTAATTACCCGACTGCCCCAGAAGGAGGGTAATGTTTTTTAAATGACTTATTCGCAATGTAATTATTAACATTTTTAATTTATAGACCCGCCAAAAAAGTAGTCTTAAAAATTTGAAGCTTATGCCTATTTATTTGTGTAGGTATAATTATGTCTGTGCCATTGTAGCTACCAACTAGATAGATTTTGATGCATTACCATCAGCCGTTTTCAAGATCGATCGCAGCTTTTCTCGTAATGGGTGAGAGGATTGAATGTGTCGGGGATTCCTAGGTATTTAATTAAGCCTATTTCCTTTCAGATTCAAAACTTCCGATAATGCCGCGTACATACAAACCAAGTCAAGAAAAAAATTATAAAAAATATGACGAGCTACTCATAGAACAGGCTCTAAATATTGAAACTGATGTTAAGATTAAAAAATGTGATTATATGACAGACAGAGTCATTTTCATTGTATTAAAATTATTAGTTTAATATATAAAGTATATGTTCATAAAATACTTGTTTTTATTCAAGGTATAATTACCTATCTACACTACATATCTGTTTACCTTAATTCACTCTTAATATTAAATACATATAAGTACCTACCTGGGTACCTACTTACATAGTCGTATATCTTACCAAAATAAAATTGTGACAGCCCTGACGGTTTTTCCCTATAGTGCCAATCACCGTCCCTATTAACCCCATTGCGTGTTTAAATAGGGACGACCTATAATTTGAAGAAATATTTAAAACTGGGTGCTTTAAACGATTTAATGTAAAGTCCTTTAGAATCTTCAGGAAGCGACTCAAGTTTTGGTACCAATATCAATATAATATTTTCAGGCATTATAAGTGATATTTGTACCCAAAGTTCATTTCTGTGCCTATTCACCCCGTTTGACGGTACAATTTACGTTATAAAGTTGCCTCTGCCTTGGAAGTATGTTGTTTAGCAAATCCTTGCAGTAAACAGTGTGATCATAAATATAAGAAGAACAGTATGCTTGCAATATTTACAAACACTCTCTTTTCTATCATTACTATCATACACCTTGCTTACTTGGGTGTTATGTTTGAAGCATCATTTTCTGTGCAAGAATCAGGTTACTCATACTTTCACACTATTAGTAAATGGGAAAATCTTAATTATTTCAGCCACGGTCTTGCTGCATTTTTGTATGTGATTTATTTGATGATGTGATAAGTAATACACTTAGTGAGTAAGCATTTTATTCAATTTTATTATGGTAATTTCTGAATCTCTTCTTGTGATCTCTTACAGTATTATATACAAATATTTTTTTCTATATGGAACATTACTATTGAATATGATAGATTTTAAAGAATAGAAAGTTTCATCAGCATAGAAAACTTAATCGCTTGAATTTAGTAAGTAATTATAGATGCCAGAATTAAAACATACAATAATTTACACAATTGTTAGTTACTTGCCAATAGAAATAAGCAGTCATGCAGTTGTATACGTAAATAACTGATATTATTTTTATATGAAAATAAAAAAACAAAGTTGGAACATATGACAGGCAGAAAATGAGATCATTTTTTTGGAAACAATGATAAAATCAAATATAAACTTTAGATGCAAATTTTTATGCACATTCATATTATACAATATATCAAATACACTGCCAAGTTAATAAGCAATAATTACGTTTATTTAAGTAATTTAAAACACTTCATATTGTTTACAATTTTATAGTTCTGTCGATAGTAACATTGAAAAAAAAAACAAGTATGTAATATTTACTGCCACTTTATTTCATTGTCTATCATAGTTATATATTTGTTATAGTATAAATCTAATGTTCTTACATTTAATTGATAAGTCCCTGTGCTATTATCTATCAACTGAACTTTAAACTTTACACCCTCTGGTATTTGAGCTTCACCAATTTCAAGATTACCTGAATCTTTGCTTGAACTGAAATATTGTGGACGTGTATAAATAATTATTACTCTATATTCTTTAGAAACTTTTTGTATCATTCTAAGTAAATTTTTTATATATAAATCCATTTTTGTTATTCTGAATCCTTGTTCTGACCAATAGAATGCTGTCAGGGTATCGAAAATTAGCAATGAAATATTTTGATGTTTCGTTAAAATGCTATCCAAATTATGAATCGTTGAATAAAATTGTGTTGCATCATAAATGTCTAGTAAAAATAAATTGCTAAGAGTTTTATGAAGCATACTGTCCAATTCAGTTTGGCAATCATCATGAGTACCCTTTTGTGCTACAATCTTTTTCTTCAATGTTTTTATCAATTCTTTGTAGTTGAATTGTCCAACAGTATTAAACACAAGAACACCTACAGGCTCTTCATTCGTTTTATTGGGTGATAACGCCTCGCTAATCAAATCAATGAGTAAATTTGTAGCACTAATATTTCCACATATATCAACAACATCATCATATTTTAGTCCAGGCTGGAATAAATTTGGGTAAAAGTTTTCAATTGCCGGCTTTTTAATCAGTCTTGCTAGTAGTTGTACGCCTGTTTCAACCTTGTATTTGGTCATTGCCATTGTGCATCTTTTATTATTTTTGAGTTTGTTATGATTGCAATGCGCTTTGGCTCCAGTGTTAAAATGATTATCTACTTAGTTCTCTACTTCACCGAGGAACAGTATAAATGTCTAAATGATTGAAGAAGTAAACGTAAAATTGGTTTATTTGATGCTTTGTTCCCAAGATTTTGAGTTCTGACAGTTTTTAAAATAAAACTAACTTCATTCAAGTTGATTGTCACGTGACCAGAGCTGTCAGATGTAAAAATAAGAAAACAGTAGTAGAGTGCGCGCAAGATAAGTCTGCGCGCGGCCGAAATCGGAACTAATCGTGGTCCACCAAAGTGTGTGCCGTTTTATCAATTTTGATAGTAGAACTACCTGATTGTAGGAATATTTAACGGGAAAATTATGTTTAGCGATAAAAAAATGAGCTTTAAAAGCGGTAATTTGAACTTTTGCGCTCATGGCAACGTTTAGCACGCCCTCAGTCGCGCGCAGAGTTATCTTGCGCGCACTCTAAAGGTGCCACCAGTAAAAAATCTTATATTTGGGAGTTTTGAATAAAAATCTGTCGGGCCGACGATTGACGATGTCGGGTATGCCACTGCCCCGGTGAATCCATCCGACATATTGTCTCTGGTCGTTCTCGTTTTGCCAACGGTGAGTATTTGCACAGGCACAACCTTGTAGCTAAGATTATCCACCAGGGGGCTTACTATGACTTGTTACAGCAGGACAGAAGTTGCCTGGAAGTTGAACTGCCCTGCTTTTTTGTACGCTCAAATGCCAGCCAGTCAATTGCCGTTCAAAAGCATGCCTGCTTCTGAATCGCTTAAAATCGTACCATAACAGTACTAAAGGTGAACGTCTATTGAACCAAGTTGAACGGTTATGCTTGATCATGGTACGAAAAGTCTATACAAAAAAAGGAACTGATTTCGTAAACGTCAACGTAGCAGGCTTGCCGCAGGCCTGCTCTAACGATGTCATAGTACAAAAAAGCAGGGCAGTTCAACTCCCAGGCAACTTCTGTCCTGCATTAAGAGGTCGTAGAGTCTGGCAAACGAAAGAAGACACTGAAAAAGCGCGGCAAATTTTAAAAAATCTCTGCATCGCAACCCCAATTTGTATGAAATAACATAATTTGACACTATAGAAACAAATATTTTCGTTGAAAAATCATTGCCATATAAAAGTTTGCAAATAATTCGAGAGGCGTCTTTCGTTGGCCAGACTCTAGTAAGCCCCCTGCTTTTGAACGGAAGTTTAGTTAATGTTCGAGTTCTACTGACTCTTGTCTCAAACGGTAAACAGTTTCGTGTTTCTTTCAATATCGTAAATCAAGGCTACCGGTTTTGAACGGGTTAAGAAAGATTAGCGACGGGCCGTCGCCTTAGAGCATATACCTACGCCGACGGCTAGCGTAAAGGGGACGTTTTTTTCCTTTTTTCCAAATCATTGTATCTCTATCTAGTCTGTGTCCAAATCTAACGGATTTTTTAATAGCGGCTAGCGACTTAAAACTTAATACAAGGCAACACTGCTGTTGTTTACTTGTCATAGTTGTCAAATTGCATGCCTCTTGAGTTCTTGTCAAATTCGAAAATTCGAAGTTTACTCGGATGTCAGTGGAGATTGTTTATTTTAAACTTGCAAAAATTGATACCAAGATAATCGCACTGTACCCGGATAGATTAAAATTATTTTAAAATGATTAATTACAATAAATAATTTAGGTTGAAGTATTTTGTGTATTAATCGTGATCGTATAAACATATAACGTCAAGTCAATATTCCGACTGTCAAAACCCCGTGCCTCATTATGTTTTGTAGAAATTACTTCATAGTTTTTGCATTTATAACATTATTCCAATGTGTTTCGTCGGAACTCTTTACAATGTCACTGTCGCTACTTGGTTCAGCCGCAATGACTGGATGGTACAAATGGGATACGATAAAAGACTACACATATTGTCGGTATGTGGAATGTTGTAACGATCAGCATGTGCCTTTCGATATAAATAGTGAGTAGTAGAAGATCTCATTAATTCATTTACTAGGTAGACATCATTATTTTGCAAATGCTGTCTTGTTAAGAATTTCTAGTAATGAAATTAAGGGCTCTGTGGGTATCAACTTGACCACAGTAGAAGTAATAAACAACAGACAGATTCTCATACATGTATTGTACTAACTTTAACTTTACAGAGTTAAAACTATCATTATCACAAAGAATGTTTGGGCAGCCTCTAGTAGATGAGTTAGTAAACATACTGCATGCACACAAAGAGGCTGTACATGATGAAAACAAAAGGAACAAGAAGGCTCTAGTTATAAGCCTGCACGGCTGGCCCGGGGTGGGTAAGAACTATGCAGCTACTATGATAGCTGAAGCCATTTATACAAAAGGTATGCACAGCAAATATGTGAAGCTGTTTATGGGAAAAAAAGATTTTGATTGCTCTAACTTGCAGCAGAAAAAAGTGAGTGTTTTTTAAAATGTTAATAAAAAGTTATGTACACAGTACATTCAATCATGTTACTTTTACGCTTGCATACTCCCATTAATTTGCAACTAAACCTACCACGGTCCACTCAACTGTTGTCAAGATTATGTACCTAGTAATTAAATTGTTAATACTTAACCACAGTCTTCAGTCACAGTTAACAGGGTAAGTTAACAGTGACTGAAAGGAGAAAGAAAACACTATTTTATAATGGAAAATTGATAATTTTTTACTATTACGGCGTAAGTCTATGATTAACCCCCGCACTGTTAAGTGAGTTTGTAATTCCAATAAAATGATATTATTATGCTTATAATATTTAGTTACTTATTTAATATTGGCAACAGTAAAAGTAAAACTCACAAAAAATAAAATTGAAGTAAAATTCAATAAAAAAATATTTAAGGATGTTCTGCTACATAGACATTTCAATAGTTGGATGTTTTGCTATAATGACAATTTGCTAATTATAAGATGTATTGCTAAATAGACATTTTGGGTATTTGAATGTTTCGCTACTTAGACCATATTGATTGTGAGACGCCAAGACCTATAAGTCGGCAGGGGAGAGACTGGCTACTCAGAAAACGTTAACTTTTTTTCTGGCCAGCACATAAAGATACTACAATCTGTCAAATTTCTTTAATAGGTTTTCATCTTTATCAAAAAAGCATTAGGTTCAAGGTTGATTGGGAAAATTTGTCAGTTTCGGGTAGTTTATGTGCTGGCGTCTGTACCTACATTAACAAACTTTCATTTTTGGGTACACAATCCTTCGTCCTTTTGACCAATTAACTTTTAGCAGAGCATTTCTAGAATTATATTGATGACTGTATTGTTGGCTAATAAGTTGTCTCTCACAGAGTTTAACCCATCAAACGTCCTACGAACACATGCTATGAGTAACATATTTAGGCTGGTCTGTTAACTAACTTGTAATAAAAAATATTACATGAAAATCGTTGGACGCGTCCGAGGGGGTTGCTGCAAGGAAGGACAGGTTAAAACAACAGTTTTTTTTTCAGGAAGATTTGGTGACAACTTTAAATAATATTGTAAGAAAATGTCCAAGATCACTCATTATTTTTGATGAGATCCATGACATGTGTCCTTCAGTGTTGGATACTATCAAACCAATGCTTGATCACCATCATGCTGTGGATGGTGTTGATTATAGGCAAGTATTAACCCTTTAACGGTTATAAGGTTTTAAGAAAAAGTAAATAACAAATAATTTGGATTTTTTTCTATAGAATAATTTTTTTTTAATTTCGTTAACAGGAAATAAAAATGATTTTTATTTTGTATTAATGAAAATAGTAAAAAAAATGATATGGTCAGGTTTAAAAATATAACAAGGTTTTTGCGACATCTTCCAAAAAAGTTGGCCGGAAAAATATTCCCTCTAACTGTAAAAGGGTTAAGCATAAAATCTATGTATAAGAAGTCGGTTAAATAGGGCCTCTTTTCTTCTTTTTCGGGAAGAAAAGTTTTAAGCCTATTTTTTGCGCTCTAATAGCATGCTATATTTTTTTTATAAAGTTATTAATTTTATTTGGATATAAATGGATCACACACTAAAAGGGCCATCTCCATAGGCAAACCTAGCATGATAATTCTCACAAATTATTTATTTTTAAAACTGCCAACCCAAAACAACTTCTATAGCTACCAGGCCCCTCTTTCCCACTGGGCACTCTGGGCACCTGCCCAGGGCCCCGCGAACGATAGGGCCCCCTAGTTCCTGCCAGATAACCAACCAATAACCAATATTTAGTACCGAGAAAACATTTTATTTCGAAAAAATCAAACGATAATGACTGACTACAGTACTTACCTACATGCTTATTAGCTTTTGCATGAGCGAAGCTACTCTACTCTCTTTTGTGGATTATTATTATCTATGCATTTTACGTGACTATAAAGAAGTAAAAATAAATCTAGAATTTTGCATACCTATCTAATTTCTTTGTCTTTTGTAACAACATAGTGTTCTGTCCAGGTCATTGGGGCCCCATTACCCTAATGTGCCCAGGGCCTCCAATAGGGTAAATACGGCCCTGATAGCTACTCTACTATAAAATGTATTAGCATATTGTATTCTTATGTTTTCTTTTTCATTCTAGGGATAGCATATTTATATTCATATCTAATATTGGAGGTCAAGAAATAGCAACAAAATTGTTAGAATTGTATGAGCAAGGTGCGAAGAGGAATGATGTTGAATTTCACGATTTTGAACCTATCATAAGGAGAACAGCATATTTCCAAGGTTTTATAGCTGTATTTATAATGTATCTTTGCTACAACTTAAAGCTTTAATATAAAATATTAAACTCTAAAATAATTTTGTATTTTAGGAGGGTTTGAAAAGGCAGCTGCAATAGCAAATCATTTGATTGACCATTATGTGCCATTCCTACCATTAGAGCAGCAACATGTAGAAATGTGTGCATTGGCCGAGTTTCGTTCGCACTCTGTATATCACCCTACGAAAGAAATGATGGCGTAAGTACTTTTAATGAATCTTAGGTCCTAAGTTGTTTGTTTTCTGGAAATAGTAACTTTGAAGTACCTCTGAATTCTATCGTCTCATTAGATACTAAAATAAAACAATGCAGTTACATAAAATATAGTTTTGTACTGTCAGCTGCACTAAGTTGTTACCCCCAAGAACAAACTTGTTTATGAGAGGGGTAACCAGTTGGTGCAGCTGACTGTACATAGAATATGTTTAAAGCATTTAATAAAATAAAGTTTTTTACTATTCACATCTTTATACATCTTTACAGGGAAGCATTGTCTGTCATAACTTATGGCCCGAATGAAGACCAGCCTATTTTTGCTAACAATGGATGCAAGCGGTTTACAAGACACATTCCTTATATCATTCATAAGAATAAACAAAAGATAGAGTTATAATTAATGTCTAATTTAAGGGTAACCTTGTGATATTTTCAACTGATACTTTGTTGAGTTACAAATATTTATTTAGCTTTAAACCTTGTTTGTACAAAAAATGTTGTTATGTCATAGGATAAAGAATTTCATGAGATGAAACAAACTTAAGCATTTTGTTTATCTGATGTGATAATTTGCTGGCAAAATTATTTTTTAATTTGGAAAAATCATGTATTATTTATCGTCCAATGAAGTTGCTATGCACTAGTGAGCTAACTAAATTTTCATCAATTAATCTACATACAAAATATACCTGTGAATAATACCTAGGCTTAGTAATTGATTGTGTGCAAGAAATAATAAATAAGGAATGTTCTCTCTATATGTAAATTGTGTTTTTATAATCACTGAATCTAATTCCTTTGAATTATATTGTTTATAAATAATCACAATTATAACTGTAAGCATTGCAAATTAAGCAGATAATAGTTTTAAAACACACACAAATGCAGAAAGTTGTCTGGATAACTCAAATGCTCAGAAAGCCATTGCAATGGTGTGTCTGAAGGAATTACTATCCCATGTGTTCTCAATTGTACTGAAATAAAAGATATAATTACTTAATTAGTAACTTGGATATGGGCAACACCTAAATTATTCCACAAGGAAAAAACATCATACTAAATGAAATATACCAACCATCAAGTTTATCAGGATAAAGTTCAGCAATCATTTGTTGCAATGTTTTTCTACTGCCATCATTGTTCTTAGGACTGACTAAACGTTGACCACAAGTTCCATCATCAGAGTACAACTTTATAGGAATGTGTTTAAAACCTTCATTGTCTCCATGTGATTCCATCAGTCGCCTGTTGATGGCCCAAAATTGATCAAATTTATCTGCAAAATAGGTAATTTAATATTCAGAGCAATCATTAACATTATTTATCATGGCCCATGAATTAGCGATGGGCGAGTCGAGTTGACTGATTCGAATAACTCGAATCAGAGTCTAAACGAGTTGATTCGAATCGAGTTCATTCGCAACTCGAATCAACTCGCGTACTAACTCTCTGGGGCAAGTGAGCGCATAACGAATGCGAGTTATGCGAGTGAAAGACTTGCGAGTCAGCGATTTGCCAGACCAACTCAAAACCGTAACTCGACTCGACTAATATTCGCCAAAACGGGTGACTGACCATTCGTGACCCTTATTACAATGCATATAAAGTGCACGAATAGTCAGTTAAATGTGTTGGCGTGACTCGCTCGGCAAGGCAAGTGTAAAGTAAACTCGAATCAAGAATACGAATTGGTGAACTTGACTCGACTCGCCGATCCGTTTGGCTGCAGGCTGCTGCCGCGAATCGCGAAGCGCATCCCATCCGGTTGATACGAGTCGAGTCAACTTGAGTTATCCGAGTTGGAAAAAATTCGATTCGTAACATCGCTACCATGAATTTCCACTTTCCACAGCAGAACAAAATAATATTATGTACATGGAGTATAGCCAAGAAATGGTAAGTAATTTCACAAAAATGTACATAAGAAATTGTAAATAGATTATTACCATTTTGTAAACCAAGCCATAATTGGTTGTGATCTTTTTTCTGCATGGTGGACATGACTTGCCCTCTATGTTTAAGAACGTCAGCCTCTTTTACCGTAGACATAAAATGAGCTTCCACTACATCCCTGAAACAAAAAGTACTTGTAACATTTTATGGAACACCTGTGTCTACTAGAAACTCTGTTAATTAGAATATAATATTATTATGTGCAAATTAAACAGGCGTACATAAATTGTTACTTACTTATTAACACAATGGAGAAGCACGTCTTCTGGGAATTTCGTGAAGTGAACAGTTAGATGCCATGGTAGTTGAGGGTCGTGTCCGCAAAAAAGATCATAGAGAAAGCCTATGGGATAGTGCCATTTCAGCGGCTGCCCATTATAATCCAACCACATTTCACTATCAGAATTTTCTTGAGATATATAGCGCAAGAAATGTCTTTTCATCTGAAAGCACAGAAACGTAAGATTATCAATTTGATAACAATAAAGGTTCGTGCGAAAGTGCGTGTTTCAAACGCATATTCATGCTAATTTATTTTCAACCAACCTTGTCTGTTACAAGAGGAAAGTAGCTTAGTCTAGGGACCATCACATAAAATGCATCAGGTTGTTGTATTTCCATAATTTCTTCTTGGGCTAATTGAAAACAAATTGGCAATTTTCCGTCCCATATTTCTCGTAGAACTTCTCTATCATTAGCCATGAAGAAGCACTGGGCGTGTATTTACTTAGGTAAAGCGCAAATATCAATAGGAAAAGCCTATTATAATGATATATAAAGAAAAATATCCAAGACCAATCAACAATAATAAAATTTCTTTCGTTAAACAAGGGAAAGAAAGGGGTGATGTCAGAGGTGAGGGGGCTCTCACACAAAAGGAATGACAAGTGACACTTGTCAGCAATGATATTGCTAGGTGCTAGGTTTAATAATAAAGGTCGATTTTTCAATCGTCTTTATTTTTCATCAGTAGTTTGACTGTTTTTTCAGATAGAAAATATGTTGACTGGTTTCCAGATAGAAAATATGTCAAACAATTAATTACAACAAACAAACAACAAATTAATTTCTCAAATAAAAGTTTTCTGACGATTGATAAATCGGCTGTTGATTTCCATGCATTGCTAGGTCACTACCACTAGAGGTGAGGATTAAAAGTTTAAACGTTTAATTTAACACATTATTTATTTTTAACTATTAACATCAATAAGTAATTCTGACAAAATCGTTAAAAGTTATAACTCATTTCGTAGGCACAACAAAACGAGTCGAGAGTTTTATTTTATTCGGCGCCACTTGGTAAGAGTTTATGATCAAACAATAGTGATCATTATTACGTTTTGATTGCTTAAATTATAAGACTTAAATTGCTTGGCACAAGAAAAATAACATTTAATACCTTGTCGCGAGCTGAATTCATAGAACTGTGAGTCTTATCTCGCTAAGGATAGGTTTTGTTATTGCTGCGAAATTAAACTAACTTTTAATGTTTATACGTTAAATAACTTATAGGCCATAATGTAAACAAACGGTGAAACTAAACAATAAATTTCATTCAACAGTTGATTTGAGTTGACCCTTTCGGTTTCAGTGTTACATAGGTTTTTTAATTTAATATTTAAAGTAATTTAAACTAAAAGTGAATAAGTAACGTTATGGTAACTTCCGTCCTTTGCGAAAGAGCATTTTCAAAAGCTGGGTACATAATGAGCGACAGACGAACACGGCTCACAACAACTAAAGTCACGCAGCTGATGTTTTTAAACGCCAATAAAATGTAAATAATTTAAAATAATAAAGGTATGTTATTAGTTTATACAAATAAAAACTATTTTTGATTAAGGTAAATGCGTACCCTTCTTACTAAAGGTTAGTTCTCAAAATTATATTAGGCAACATATTAAAAAAACTTAACTTTTAACTAAAAACATGCTTTCAATATTTACAACTTAAGAATAAAATTAACTTAATGAAAACGTTACCGAAACTGATAACCTTATCCGTTATATTTATAACTTTTAATTTAACAAGTTATTTTTTATTAACAATAACTTTATATCAAATAATCTTTTATAACTTTTAATCACATCTCTAACTACCACGCTTAGAGCATATATGCTCTAAGCTACCACGAGTCACGACCACGACGACAGATGCTGGTGTATCTTTGAAAGAAAGTTCGTCTAACCTGGGACCTTTACGCTCAGGAGTTTTTAGGAATTTCTAATAAACAAAAACAAAAAACAGGAACATTTTTCCCTCTTTTATTTTTACATCACCACACCCATTTATTATTTACGAACTGACAGTGCTAATGTCAAGTATGACAAGTATTGTTGAGGTCCAATGTCAATCTAATTGTCATAAACACGTGCTTTGAGTTTTAAAACATTGTTGTAACTTCTAAACAACATCGATACACCTTAATTGTATCAAAGCAGTGCAATAAACAGTTATTTTAAGAGTTAAAGACTCAACTCTTTAATTGTACCATTTGTTAAGTAAAAGTATGGGTAAGAAAAGGAAACTTGGAGCGAAAGATGATGAATTTGAATTCGACCCGATACCAAAACATTTAGTGACTTCGCACATAAAAAAGCAAGAAAAACGTCTTGTAGTCATTTTGGAAAAAGCTCAGCTGGAAACAGTGAAGGTATACAAACCATTCGTTCTTGTGTTCATATCATAACTTGTGGTAACCTTTACTATTTTAATCAACTGATTTAAGATTTTAATTAATTAACTTCATCCTTCATCTGTGACGGGTCAAAAGTCTTAACTCATAATAACAATGTTTATATTAATTGAGCTAAACTAAAACAATATCTTAAATTTCTCTTGATTTCAGACTGGCAATAGTTTTGAGCTGTTAAACTGTGATGATCATGCAAATATTCTAAGAAAGAATGACAGAGACCCAGGATCATGCAGACCAGACATCACTCATCAATCACTACTTATGTTGATGGACTCTCCTCTGAACAGGGCGGGCTTGCTGCAAGTTTACATTCACACTGAGAAAAATGTTCTCATAGAAATAAACCCACAAACCAGAATACCACGGACTTTTAAGAGATTTGCTGGTTTAATGGGTGAGTTTCAAAAGAATTGGTTACATGATACAACAAGATGATATGAGAAGCTTTTGGTTTCCATGGGCTTTAATTTGGATTTATTGTTCTAAATTCAACTAAAGAACTTCTGTTACTGGTTGAATGTTAAAAAAACTTATTTTTTTCAGTTCAACTCCTTCACAAGTTTGCTATAAGAGCATCAGATGGTCCAATGAAGCTGCTCAAAGTAATTAAAAACCCAGTCACATCACATTTGCCTGTTGGTGTAAGGAAAGTGACCATGTCTTTCAGTTCAAAAGTTGTGAAGAATTGTAGGGAATTAGTCCCAAAAGACGAGCCAATAGTCATGGTTATTGGTGCCATGGCTCATGGCAAAGTAGAAGTAGACTACTCAGAAGATGTTATATCAATCAGTAATTACCCATTGTCAGCTGCATTGACTTGTGCTAAATTATGTACCGCCTTTGAAGAAGTATGGGATGTTGTGTGAATAAAAATGTTAACACTATACAATTTGTTTTAAATAAAAATTAAAAATGCTTGTCATGCATTGGTACCCAATATTTGCAAGCATAACAATACTATATTCATAACTGAAAAGTTTTAAGCACCTTTATAGACCATACTTGAAGAAGTATTCACAATCTGTTAAAAAAGATACATTATCCAATGGACCAAATGCTATGGTAAAATATAGATAAACTATTCCCTTGTATGTAAAAAGTAATGATAACTTTTTTATATTTGGCTTTTAAATCATATTAATTTTACGTAGACTCCTTACAAGAAAATAACGACAATGTGGGGTGATTTCAGTACATATTTGGGAAAAAATACGTAATCATTAAAAAAAATATCACTATAAAATATTCAACAAGAAACAAAAAAAAAAATGTTTGGAAATTGCACAGGAAAACAAAGTTATTTAATATTTTCATATTTAAATTTTGCTATGGTAGATGAACCTTAACTATGTAGGAATATGGATGTTTTCCATGTGCCATTTTGCTGTCGACCATCATCGTTAGTGCGAAATCTGTCCCAATAGATCCCACCACAGTCAAAAAGATTTGGATTGTGCTAACTTAATTTGATGATAAAAGGCACACTGTGTGGGTCGCCCGTACTCTTAGATGATAAATTATTCCTTTTTTTTGTGGCGGCCTCCTCCCTCCCTCTCCGCTTCCTCCTTGGTCGTCATCATATCCTCGCAAAAGAATGCGACGGCTTCCCATGCACTCTCGCTCCCGACTATAGCCAGCGCCGTGTCCTCAGGGCAGTCGACACAGCGGTGATATCCGGGCGTCTGCTCCCAGCCAATGCGACAAAGATATGTCCCGAGACTACCTGCGTCAGCCGGAAGCTGAGGGCGCCATGCCGCCTCTCCAGCCACTCCTCCATAACGGATCTTACCGACGCTATTGCGGCGTGCCCTGTGTTGGGTTGCGCAAGTCGTTCCCTCCACTCAGTCACTAGGATCTGGCGGAGCTCACTCCGCTCAGGCGCCTCCTCGCGTTGACGATATCTCAGCGCGAGGGCCCTCGCCTCCAGATCCCAGGGCATCGATCTGCCTAGGAGGCTCCCCGCCTCGAAAAAGATCGTATGGTACCCCCTTATCAGCCAGACGGCCATCGCGCTCTGCGGTCTCCTCAGGAATGCGACGTTCCGGGCCGCCAGGGTGTCTGCCCAGATTGGCGCCCCATGTAGGGCCATGGACCGTACGATCCCCTCGTAAAGCTTCCGGCGGGAGGCGTTGGGCCCCCCCAGATTGGGCAGCAGCCGCGGTGCCCATCAACTTCGTCAGCTTCTTGAACTGCAACTGCAGCTGCTGAAAGTGAGGCCCAAAGTCCCACCGGCCGTCGAGGACGAGTCCTAAGTACTTCATCGTCAATTCGACGCCGATGCGGACGCCCCCCACCACGACGTGGGATCCCGAGAATGTTCCCTTCTGGGGCCCGTGGAAACCCAGGGCCTTGCATTTCTGCAAGGCCTCCTCGAAACCCTGCCGCCGGATCCTTGCGACGACTTGTGCAACCCCAGCTGTCGTCAGTATGGCTGCCTCGCGGTGCGTCCTCCCCTGCGCCGTGACCAGCTAGTTGTCGGCGTAGCAAGTCAGACGACGCCGTGGAGGAACCCACCGCGGAGCATCCAGTCGTACCCGATGTTCTACAGGAGCGGCCCCAAGATCGATCCCTGTGGAACACCGCACGACATCTCTCGCCGCCGATGATACGCTACACTATCTCTACATCAACGCCATCTGTGCTTCATGGCTGTATTAAATTGCATTATTGTTTTTCTTAAGCCCAATAGATGGCGTACCAATGTAAATGTGGTGTAACTTTATCCATGGGTTTAAGAAAGAAATAGTTTCTTGAAGATTCCAGTATGATCTCTTACTCTCATCACCCGTATTAATACCAATTAATACAGTTTCGTTATAAAACCAACACAAGTGACCAACGCAGCGCGGGGATTCCAGCGGCACCGCCTATGTCCATTTGAAACACGGTGCCTTCCTATAAATATTCGGAGTTTCAGTAGTTTTCGAGACGCATTAAAATAAAATAAACTGATCGACACTCTCATTATAAGTTAAAGGTTAACAGTGCACAATAGAAGATCATAATAAATCAATGGTACCTATGTAATCTAATATAGGTACTTACTATTACCGAGAATATCTCAGAAAGAAAAATACTGTAGGTGGGAGGTACTAGAAATACGATAATACACCGAAGAAATCGTAACAGTGTACCTATATCGACTTATATGTTGATATTAATTTATTGATTAACCTGCAGTAGGTATCCAATTATCCAAAATAGGACAAAATAAAAGACTGAATTACTGCAGCAAAAAGAAAAACTAAAATTATAACGAACATCAAACTATAGGGTGTTAACGAATTCGTGTAATTCCTTCAAACCGCGTGATCTATTGGTGACACTGATTGACCCAGCACAAGTTTTTTTCAGAATCAACAAAAAAAAGTTTTCAAAAAATGAACCATCGCATCGCATGATATAACTGAGTAATTTTAGCGTTCCAAGTTAACTGACTGCGTGGAGCGATATCGCGCTAGTTGTGTCCGTCAGCTGTGTCGCCGTGCCTTCATTCATTTAAGCATGGCATCGAAATCAATAAATAAAAAAATAAAATTTGAAAAAAAAAGTTTTTATTTATTTTTAATCAATCTAAATCCCGTGCAGGGTTAATCTATACCATTAATAGATCATGTGGTTTAAAGGCATTACACGAATTCGTTAACACCCTGTATATTACATAGTACTTACATACTATAATATAGGTAGGTATATATATTATAGAAACAGGTAGGTACATCAAATAGGATTTAAGAACCGTGTCACCATCCCAAGTCATAGGAAGCAAGCGTATGTTGCAAAAAAAAACCCAACAAAAACTAAAACGAAGTGACATCCGTTAAAATTAGAAGTAAACGGAATCACACCCTCTTGAAAGTACCTAATTGGCTAATTGGTTCTAAAAGGTACCACAGATAGTGAGACACATTTTTTAAAGTAGAATTTAAGATCACCCATCTAAATCTAAAGCAGCGATTGTTCGTATAAACGAAAAAACTCTAGAATAATAATAAAATTATTACTTAATCTCTCATAGGATGTTGCCCAAAATTAACGGATTTTTATAATAGTTATGATAATTATTAGCGGATAGATAGAGATAATTATTAGTGGGGTGTGTACTGCGGTGGTACCATGGTATTAATTTGCAATCAAGAACTTAAGAGGGCTATTTAGAGCCATTTCTGGAAAGTAACATCAATCTATTTTTTGTTGAGATTTGATCCTTAAGTGGACTATCTTCAACTATCTCGATGGAATGCGAGGGCGGGGCGGAAGGCCGGGAACTATGGAATGCGTTCAGGTTTTGTTTTGTTTTCGGGCGAAACAAAAAGTATAATACCGTCGTCTATTATGTGAAGCACAATCATATCGTATTATTAGATTAAAATAAAATATTGCTCAATCAATGAATTGTTCCGTACGACTAGTCACCTGGCATACCTTAGACATAAATTGTCATTTCTGGATTATTTAAACATATACCTATTCGATTAAATGCTGTTTCGCTTTGCGAAGTTATGAGTGTAAAACTGTTCAACAATTATTTCAGAGTTGCAGTGATGCACTATGCGCGTCATGCCAACATTGTGCATACCAACTTGTAAAAGGATAATACTTGACATAAGTAATCGTGGCATGATGAAAGCGGTTGGCCGGCCGCCGCCGAGCCGCACGTCGACTTGTGGGACTAGATTCTCGGCAACTTGCCTTATATGGTGTATGGTCTGACTCTGTGAGCCAATTAACTGCACAATAATGTAAACAACTACCTACTAGAATGTATATGTACCTACCTACCTAGCTACTGGACATACCGATGAACTAATATAAAGCGTCATGAATAACAAGGACTAGCATAACTATATGGATAGAGAGCTATGATCAACTTGGGAATTTAGAGCAATGCCTCGTGGGAATATTCCAAGTCTAGTTTACCCCAAGGAATACTTAAGTTAACTTCAATATTTTTTGCATCGGTAACTCGTAAAGCCCCGGGTTCATTTCTGGAGACAGCTAGGCCGCTAGGCGAAGTTGAAATTGTAATTTAAAAGCCGTCACAAATATTGGGCTCCACTTTTCATGCTAAGCTGATAATCTGGAAGAAAAGGTAAAACATACAGGTTATAATAGTTGCTTGTCATAGTGTGAAGTCAATGTTATTTTAATTGTTAGTTACCTACTGTTATGTGGTTACTACCTCAGTTAAATGTTAAGAAAAGTTTAACCTAATGGCTCACGCTCATCCTTTACCACAAATAAGGACACTGGATGTCAATTCTGTATCCTTGTTGGTGCTATGAGACTTTTGCCTCGTAGGCACATATTTCACCGGTGTAACCTCCTATAATATAACGTCATATTTCCTTTTGTCCTTTCTTGGTCCTACTATGACGTATCTAGTTCTTACTAAATATCTACCTCTACAGTGAGTGATGTTTAGCCTGGTAGGTAGGAAATGACTTATTCAGTTTGTAAACTCAATTCATGTTGGTTTCAATTGCTACCCATATAATACAATTTTATTGTCATTCTGACCATAACGAGTTGTAAAGTACAAAGATTAAAAACGCTACGCGATTGCCACAAGGCCAAGCGTAATTTCTTGGAATATACCGAATGAACCGTTCTGACAAATATATCTAACGACTTACAGAGCAGTTTAAGAGTTATAAGTAATTATAATAAAAATATAGTGTTTATTATACAACAGAATATGGACGAAGTATGTAACGTACACTTGAGAATAAAGTGTTCTGTATCACTAATAACCGCATAAGTATCTGATTACATACGTGGTTCCTTGAATTTGGTTGTTAACAATAATAATAAGATAATACGATAAAGCTGTTGTTCAAATGTTAACACACATTGAATCAATGCAGTTTGTTCTTTGTTTAAGTTCACTGTAAGTGTTGTAAGTTTACTTAATCCAGGTTTATACACTGGTGGTCAAATGTTCGAACGCTACTTAATTTGAGTTGCTGTTAAATTTGTGCCGTCAGTCGTCACAGTCCCTTCGCCATAAAGTGACAGCATGACACCTACCGGCAACTTAAAATTGAGAAGCATTTGAGTATTTGGCCATGAGTGTTTTAAATGTTAAACCTCCGGTTTCTGAATTGAGAATTCGGATTAAGCAATACTTAAGTAGTAAGTATTTGAGTACGGAGTTGTCAAAAAAATCCTTTGAAATCCGTCATTTTTTTGACAACTCCGTACTCAAATGTTACATATCGAGTACTGTAATTATAGACACAATAGATAAACAATGGCACTGACGAACCGGATCGTCAGTCGGGCCGCTAGCAGTTAAGTATTGCTTATCCTAGAATTCTCAATTCAGAAAGCGGAGGAGAGACATTCGGCATCTATTGGGCATGCTCTCATTTTATATTCTTCCTTCATCATCATCAGGTAGGATAAGATACCTACCTAACGTAATGGTAATCATGGGTTAAAGCCATCAATGGCATAGGAGGCCAGATTATGCCGTTTCAGAAACAGAACAGAATTGCATTTTATATTTAAGTTTTGCCTCTTGAATGGCACGGCACCTTTGTTAGAATGCGTTCATTCAAGGTTTTTTTTCTGTGTATTGAATTTTTCTTCTTATTCTTTATTTTCTGGTAAACTGAACATTTCTTTATCTTTTTAAGTGCCAATGGTCGGGCAGTGGATGAATGATAGAGTTGGGCATGGTTGTTTCAGAAATTCCCAATTAAAACCGCAGTTATGTTCATTTAAATGTTGTTGGCGTTTGTAAAACTAAACGGTACCAACGCAATTTTTACTTTGTTACCTTATCTACGGTAAAATGGTAAGATACAGGTAGTGAAGACGTCATCATCATGAACATTTGCAATGACGTCTCATTTTACCATAGGGTCGGACTATAGTCGACAGTAACACAGTAATTGCAAATACCTAGGTACTTACCTAGTATACTAGCCTACTTCCACATTCCTGACGTATGAGAAAGATAAGTACTTAGTATAATTTCTTACTCGGTATGTGTTATCAAGCCGCAATCGACAGGAACAGAAAGGTATGCCGCGTATTTATTGCGTCAGTCACTGCACGTCCTTCGTTGACTCAGAGACGCACTAAGTACTATTTCATAGGCCAAGTTCTGGTGGTGTGATTGGCGATGACGAGGGAACTGAATCACGTGGATAATGTAAACTCCGAGACATAGGTACCTAGCTAATTACGTAAGTACTTTTTTATAAATAAAAAAGTTATACTTAACGTACGTAAGGTAGGTTAGGTTACAATAATAGTGAGTACAACAATAGCAGCTTAGTATTAAATCATACCTACTATAGTAAGTAGATAAAGTCTGCTGTGTGCGCACTGTGCAGCACATCACTAATGCTTATTGAGTTAATCCTCAGACTCGAGGAAAAGGAGTTACTTAATTAAAATATATTCCCATTGCAGCTTCTGGAATTACAAGACGAGCATGTACCTATTATGTTTGTGTCGGATTAAATTTGTCTTTTATAGGGCGCTGCGCGCTGTTCCCTACATAGTGGAGCGTCGGGTTGACGGGTGAGGATGGCGTGGCCGCGGCGGGGATAAAGTGTCGCATTGTATGCAGATGCAAGCGCGCGCCACAGCTCTAGTTCACCCGCCTGCCATATCGGGATTGTGGACGTGCGTGACAAAGCGCCCAATAGAACGACTAAGTACACAATATATAGGAGCGAGCGCGCCAGACGCAGCGGCGGCGTCGCGCGCCTGCGCCGCCAGACCGTTCGGCGCCTGCGCTCACAAAGGACTCATTGTATTCCTCGCCGCCCGATTCTATAGAATGGACCCTTAGCTTCTTCGCTTTTTTTCCCCGAAATTCCTGATACCAGAATAACACTCAAACAATGGGTTTCCGTCCCTTTATTGGCACCTTATTTTTTGTGCCACCTTAACGTACCCGCCTAAAGTTCTAAAGAAAATCATAACCTGTTCTAATGTCAGTGAAGATTCCGCCATTCCTCAATTTATTGCTTTTTCATTGTTTAGCAATGCTTTTGATTGTAAGAGATAAAGTGTAAATATTGTTTTTTAATGCTTTGATATGCTATTGTTTGTGGATTGGAGGAAATGCAAGGTAGGTAGGTAGAGTTCGCAACTCAATTCATTAATTTCTAAAGCTCGGCGTTTCTTCACGGTATTAAAAACAATTAGATGTTTAATGGTTATGCTAAGAAGCATTAGCATTAGGTGTGGCCGGTCCGCGGGCTCGGCAGACGCCCACGATCGACATCGGCTCTCCGACCAAACAGAGCCCCTAGCATGAGTTTTTAGCAAAATCGAGTAGTTATCGTAACGTTTTTACCAGACGCAAACGAAGTCGATACTATAGTAAAGTATTTCGGCAGCATGAGTTCATATAAACGTCTTACGTTAGCTCGTTACTATTACTACTCGATAGTTCTACTATAGTTAATATAGGCCGAGAATCCACTAGCGAATGGAATGGTTTGGAGTGAATGGTGCGTTCCGAACCCAAATAAAGAAAAAGTAAAGTTTAGTAAAATGTTAAAATATTAATATTTTGTATTACATGGGACCTAAACATAACGGCGAAACGTGGGTGTATACTATACACCTCTGCCAACCCTTCGGGGAATAAGGCGTGAAGTTATGTTATTAATATTTTGTCGGATTTTGTCAATTTTTGTCGTTTGATTTCGATCTTTCGAACGGTCCCGTCAGTGACGTTTATGTTTGACCTTGGTTGTAGAAAAATGTAAATAAACAATATTAATTCGATCAAATCTTTAGTTGTGTTATTGTGTTCGTTTTATTACAAAAACCTCGACAAGCACGAGTTACACCCAATTCCTCCTAATGGTGGAATGTATGGAAAAGTAAGTACATCACGTTATTCACCCATATTTCACATAAACCCATACTATTTAAAAATCCCACATTTATCAGAGAGACGAGCCTATTAATTGAAAAGTAAGTTCCTCAATATAGATTCATGCTAGAATTCATTTACCTTAACATAGGTACCTAGTGCGTCAAATGAAGTCAAGAATTATTTTCAAGTATCAATTTTATCATTTCAAGTATTATTACCTATTCAATATTAGATATATATAGAAATACTTTATTGTACCTACATTGATAGGAAGAAAATAAGGAAACAACAAACACAATTAATCATTACTAGTAATAGGAATATAGAAAATAAATGTTAATTCAAAACCAGGCTTCCTACATAGTCACTACAATAAGTGTTTTTTTTTAGAAATGGAGACTTTTCAATACTCTCTTCGGGCCCCGAGGACGCCAATGGTGCAGTGAATGTTGGAAGGAGCTCACTACCATATTAAACAGTGAAGGAGAGGGCAAGACAGCATCGGAAGATAAGTGAAGGAAAGTGAGTACCTACGTGATGACAACAATATTATTCTGATAGCACCCGGGACCGATAGCTTAACATGCTCTCCGATGCACGGAAGGGTCTCAATGTGTAATCAATGGTCACGCAACCACGGACTGACTGTGGCAAGCGCAGCTTAATCTTGCAAATCATATGATCCACACGGTTGTTAATTAGCCACGAGCCCCTCCCTTACACCACTTAAACTACTTAGTCCTTAAATTTGGCAGTTAGGTTCCTTATAGGGTGTAGGCATCCAATAAGAAAGCATTCAATAAAAACCCACCCCTAAGAGGATGAAATGGGGGTTGGTAGGTTGTATGTGAATGAAGTCACAGAAAACAGTAAATAAATAAATGATTAAATCTGCCCTATGCACCACATTATTAGTTTTTATTATTATGTAACAATATTAATTTCTATGTGACAGGTTGCGACAGGAGCTGCAGCATCTGCTTATGGTGACATGGCCGTGGCGGCAATCACAGACGCTCATATAATTGGTATGCACCTATCCAGAATAATATTTTAAAAAAAAACTAGATTCAATATGATCAATGTCTACTCTTCTCTACTGCATTGCTCAAATCAGGCATCATCTTTGTTACATTTAATTTTACAATCTTTTAAATTGGACTTAGGTAATATACAACTTCTTTTGCCAACAGGTGATGAAGAGTGGAACGTTCCCCGTACTAGTTTTACAGAACAACAGCACCACCTAGACATGGTACACTCAGTCATACGTCGCCTAGGCCAACCACCAGCCAGGTCAATCGTTCACAACGAATGCAGCAGCAAAAAAGAAAGAAGCAAATGAAGAGTGTAGAAGAGATTTTTGTAAGAATGGAGAATAATGTCAGGGAAAACAATAGAGAGTGTGATAGGCCTAAAATGGAGAGAGAAGATTCATAATAATTAAGATTAGTCACCTCTGCTTGGCCCTTCGGGGAATACAGGTGTTGTGTGTTAAATAAAAATATTTTTTTAATCAAAACAGTTTTTTTATTTTGTACTATTTTATTTACAACAATTCAAATAAAAGTTTTTTATTTCGAATAGGCAGTACTTGCACTTGGAAAACGTTTCGACAATTTAGTTGCATGGTTCCAAAAAGTAGGTCCTATGGAGAAGAGCTGACAAGAAACTCCATGAATAGTCTTTTAAAATAATTTCATGTATAATCGAGTATTGTTACAATGTAGTGCTTAAAACTATGTAAAAACAATGTAGGTTAGTGTAATGTAAAAAATATAGTAACAATAATTTACATTGTCAGTACATTAAATATTTTTCAAAAAACAATATTAAGTACTATCTTATCAAGGAGATTTTGGAGGATTTGATTTTTTTCTGTTATTTATAGATTTACATCTGTATTCAACAGAAAAAAATCAAATCCTTATCCTACTTATAAGTAAGGCCCTTAGCACTCAACATCTTATTAGGTCATCAGATGCTGGTGGCATCTTGCTGTGTAGAAGAAGAGGCTTTGGGTGTTTCCATCACTAAATCATTTGGGTCATATCCATCTGGGTCAGGAACTGCAAATTGAAGATCTAGGTTGTGTAACATACAACAAGAGAAGTATAATTGGCTTCAGGGCTTCCTTCAATTGCATTCAGGATAGGTGTCATCATCCAAGGTCTTTGTAGGTACCCAGAATCACCTGTAACAAATAAGCCTTATTTAATCTAGTTTCCAGTGAAATTACAATATTTCAGTAAATGTACACAATATTAAATATTACACACCTAATAACCACACTTGCTCATTGTTATTATTATATATTATTGCAATTGCTGCATGTATGTGTTGACCTGGCTATTTTCCCAAATAAAAGTGTTGTGCGTTGCTCCACCATATTTTGGGATTGACATTTAGGATTTTGCAATCACTATCACAAACCTGTTGGAAAATATACATATATTTTAAATCTTAATTATTGTGGATAGTACAGTCAACAACAATATTTGAAAGTTTATAAACTTACAACTTGCACATTCAGGGAATGAAAATGCTTTTGACAATAAAAAAGATGTTCCACTTCCTTTTTTGGTCTGAATATGTGGTTAAGGGATCCATCTATGCAGCCACAGACCCTGGAATTCCAAAGTTTCTAAAAAATCTGAAAAATTCAATCAATTTACATATTATGTACTACAAGTGCAGCCTACCTACTATATTGAAATTAAATAATTTAAATATTGTGGCAATGACAATACCTTTGTCTTCAAATTGCTTATCTACACTTAGCCTAAGGTCTACTATGCTAATTAGGTATATGCCCCAAAACACATTTACAATAATAAAATATTATTTCCTATTTTTATCATGGTTTGTTTACCTTTTTTAATCTCTGTAACCTTGTAAACTATTATGGTTACATTCATCCCGTCTTCACAGGGGGTTAGTATGGTTCGTAGTTTAACTGATGCATACCATGATATCAATCTTAACCTTCCCAGAGCCGAAGTTATCACCTCCAAAGTGCGAGGAGGAAACTTAACATTTAAATTTATATTTACTTTGTTATCTACATATTTTGTTGCTTATCATGGTATGTATCGTGATTTACATTGTGCCTTGTGATATACATGTCAAGGAGTCTAATTAACAAGTAATCTAACTATGAATCAAGTAATTAACACCTAAATAACTACTATTTCCATATAAATTACACATAAAAAATACTTATAACCTAGGTAACCTAAACGAAAGGACCCATTCTTATCAGCTAAAAACTGGATAGTAACATTATTCTATTTACAATGAGGTTGAGTGTAGGCCGCTAAGTTATTAGTGTTACTGCTTGTACCTGATTCATTTATTATGCTGTCGTGCACACTTTGCTTTATTAAGTCTCTATCTGCCCTTGAAGTAGGAAACTTAATAAAGTGTTAGCCACTGCTGGGTGGTGGGCTTCAGTAACTTCAGAAACATCTTTACTGACGGTAGTTTGCCCCAAGTTCTTGCCCATACCAACTATGCGTTGGTATGAACCCATGGCATGAAATAATAAAGCACATTTAACACCTGAAAGTTGTAAACATATATTAGTATATTGCAATAATTCTATCGCAGTTTTAATAAAATATAATTTGGTAGTACCTTATGCTCCAAAGTTATCCTTTGGGACGACTTGAGACCACTTTTGCAACGTAGTTCGTTGCAAAAGAATTTAAAAGCTTGTTTGCTTAGCCTGTATCTGTTTCTAAACTCCCTCTCATTAATGTCTAATGGATCCGTCATATTACCAACACGAATCCGTTGTTCAATCAAGCTGTAATAAGAAGAAAAGAAAGAGTTACATACAATATGTTACAAAAATGGTTTACAAAAAGAAACTATTGCTTGTGTTTGTAAACATAAAATAAGTTGTACCAACCTCAATTCACGTCTTCTTTTCTTGTCCTAGCCTAATTAAACGGAAGGCAACATAGTAATAGCCGTCGTGTCTTCCTCTTTGTGCCATTATTTATCATTTTAAGACAATAACACTGGTAAATGGTGGTAAATACTTTTGTAGGTTAGCTTTCTCACTAAGAAAAAGTCAGTGAGACGGTTTCCGTATTCGTGTCGACCGAAACTCGAAACGTAATGTCAAAATGAAAACTCGTGCTACCGATTCTCATACATTTAGCGCATTTACGTCAATTTACGTAACCGTAACTATTCGAACTCGATACGATAGCGGTTGTCAAAAACTTGTGCTATGGAGTGATTAGTTCCAAATACGCACACGTGGCGCTAGTAAAATTGGCATACAAAATTTGTCGCAAACGAAACGATAACGTTAACTACACGATTTAGGAAAAACTCGTGCTAGGGGCTCAGGTTTCCTCTCACTGGCACCGCTGACGACCACGCCACGTTCACAGGCTGCCGCCGCGCCGCCCGCCTCGCCCGCGCCCCGTACGCCTCACCCAAAACTGCACAAAACAAGACAACAAACATTTTAAAATGACTCTGGAACTGGAATTGAAGGTGAAATGTAAAATTCTCTTCATGTTACCTACCTAATAATTAGAATAAAGATGGTTTCTTAGAAGAAAATGGAAAGTAAGTAACCACCTATTCCAGCAAATCACTTTGAATTCTGAAGATTCTGAAATACCTACAAAGAATTATCAATATAGTGATGACAAGCGAAAGTCCTTGCAGCATATAACAAAAGATAAGCTATGCAGATATATTTATAAGTAGGTATTATATGTATAAACATATGATGCATGCTTTGTGAGTGAGGGCAACTATGTGACAGTATCAACAAGTTAAAATTGACGCATCAGGAAACATTACGCAACGACATAAAATTGCGCACAACTATTCCAGTTCCTTTTACTGTCGGTTACATTTTCCCCGTTATCTTGAGTTACAATATCGGCTCTGCAACTTTAGTTGAATGATGTCAACGCGGCGAAATGTTATCTACATCCGCCTGTGGGGTCTCTGTTATGTATGGTGGTACACGGCACGTATGTACTAACAGTTCGCTACTGCACTGGTATTATGAACGTGACGTAGATACAACAAAAATGCAATTACGTCGTAAAGTGTTATCAGTTTTCTTTCAGTAAATGACTCTACAATATTAGGTAGTTGCAATGTTTCATTAAAAGTTTTATAAGCTTCGATGATTGAAGGTGTTAAATATTGGGACAGCGAAACCGAGACTAACTAGTTTGTGTCTACAAATAACTTGTTGCATCGGATGGCCATGATTCGTCGGCTGGCTAGGCGCCACCGTCACCGTTGCACAATAGGTGCAAAATCTACCGAGTTAATTCGGACAGATTATCACACTAGGCATTATCTAGATCGAGTGGACTAAAATAATCTAGACTACATTTACATTTTAATGAATGTAGAGAGGTGGTCTACTAACTCAGACGACGCTTACCAAAGATACCTGATAAGTAATTAAAATACATAAACCATAGTTTAACAGCACTGGTTCCATTTGAATTCTTGCTGTTTTCCATTATGTACGAAATCATATCAAAATAAGATCTTATCAACTATTTTGAAGTTTGAAAGTAGGTATAGAATATTTGTGGAGTCTTTAAAAATGTAAAGAGCACACGAGTAAATTGCTATGTCTCGGCTTTCAGTAGTGTTTTGTCGAACAGTATCAACATGAATCGGTGTGCCGATGGCGTGGTGAATGCTGTGGCGCCTGCATCGCGTGTCGATCGATGACGTGCGTACGCGCACCCTGTCCGCACCGCTACACTTGCACAACACCCACCCGAGTGAAACGCCATCGCATCAAGTTCATTAGCGTGACAGAATAACATTTATATTGTATTTAAATTATTCTTGAAATAGCCTTATGGGCTTATGGGAGTTTGAGACGGCGGATGCATTCCTACACGTTTGTCTAACGTCTTTCATTAGGCTCTGAAGGTAATCACATTAATCACTGACGAGATAACATCAGACAATGATGCTATCTTTCAGAAGCCGTGATCCTCACTGAAGGACCGACGACATGAGGAGATTTTGTTCTACGAATTGTGTCTTAGTAAGCCGTAAGTTCCCTAATGTTACAATGTTATTATTGCATAAATAGAAATCAAACTGACTCTATTACTTTACTCACAAATTGCGAGGAAGTATCAAATAAATATTTTGAAGATAAGAACTATGAGCAATTATTCCACTCATTCATTGATATTATCATTGGGTAAATACACTCATTACCTTAAAAGGTTAGACAGTTAAAATTTAATTGTATTGTGACGTGACAAAAACATTAACTATGGTCATTAGAATTTGACGATTCGAAGTAAATTTGTCACCACTCATCGGATGCATTGATGATAACTTTATTGTCTTTGTTGCAGTATGCCTTGTCATGTGTAACAAATGGTACAAGTATGCTTGTTATCTCTCACACTGTAGTGTAGATATTATTTTATTTACCTATAGCTGCTGCGTAATAATTGGCAACGCGAATTACCGCACGTAGGCGCCTACTCGTGGTGATATGAACTCTAATACACACGTGTTTATCAATATTTCTATATAACAATAAGCACTCATTCCTTTGCGTTCTAATAACGAGGCATGGTTTGACTCATAATGTGTTCGTTTGATCGGAAACGTTCCGGATGCACCGTACGTAGAGCCAAGACTGACAGAGTGGGAATACATTTTAAGAATAACTCAGTAATTTTTTCCTCATCTACATAATATTATTGGTCACTTCTATAATTTTCTCGGTTATGATATTATGTCATTGAGCCAATAATATCGTCATTTTACAAAGGATTTCCATAATGCATGGGTATAAAATATTCATACTCAGGTGCGAAGCGAAACGAATATTTTAATAACCTAATGAGGTGCCATAATGTCATTGAATATGTTAATAATGCTAGAGAATTGAGTGAGAAATTATTACTAGGCATTCATCTAAATTATGAAATTATTTCGAATAATTTCTCTCTCTGTCCTCTTTAACTTTCCATCATAATTTATACTACTCAATTACTCATCATAGATGGTTGTAGTTTACCAGTTAGATGTAGTTACTAACTTTCTGTTTATTGTCAAACAATCCAGATTGCCGCTCGTTCATCCCTGACCTGAAGGCCAAATTCTCGTAATTAAAAATGTTCAAAATAATCAAGATGGGTTCCCGTTATCGTTGGAAAAACAGAAGCTTTTTTCATTTGGTGAATCCCCGAGACGCTGTCATGTCAAGGGCTTTTCCAAGTAGGTATATGTATTATAATTTAAAAAAAGCCTTACACTATGAATGTGGCAGTTAACTATAAAGTAACAAACTGCAGTATCGATTACCAGTTGAACATAACAACAACAAATATTGCATCATTACCGCACAGTAATGAATCCTGCGCATCCACAAATTTGCGATAATCGGTGCAATGACATGCTACTTGGTTGAAGTAATTGGCGCTCTATCAACACATATGCCCGCTATATTTGGACGTGATGCAACCGCGCCGAGCTTGATTGTGTCGGTGAATGACTGCAAAATTGTATCACAAACATTTTCGTGCCGCGTACCACCTTGCCTACTACGATCTTAAATCGTTAGCAATCGCCGTTCGATACTATACGATGATAGATTTAAAGACGGAGTTATCAGGCCGAATAAAAAACCGGCCACATGCGAGTGTTGTGATTCCTGACCCGACCACGACATGGAACGGAGATTTTACTATGGCACAAAATGGTTATTATAATTGTGTTTTATTGTGCCACTTATCCCAGGAATTTGTGCCTAGTACTTTTCGAGTAATAAGAGTACGATTGTGGTCGGGCTGGGGATCACGGTTCCTGACCCGACCACAACCAGATCTAATAAAATATCAATAGTGGGAATTTACTGATTATGCCAAAAATATGTGTCAAATTGTGCCTATGGCACACACAACGCATTAAGTCAAGTAGTCACACTCTATGTATAATTTAGTCTGCAATTAAACATTTGAATTCTGTTAGTTATGATTTAACTGAATTGCTGTCGTAACAAAACTGGTCATATAGGGTTACAGAGTAAGAAATAAAAATGGAGTTTATTTTGTCAGCTTTCTTATTATTATATTTATTAAATTTTTACATAAAAAAAATCTATGGACATCGCTCGGGAATCAAAACCAGGGTACTTCCCGTTGACCTAGAATCATGAAATTTGGCAAGATGCAAGATCTTACATCACAAGTAAAGGAAAAAGTCTGAAAACTATGCTTTTATATTTTAAAAGCTTAATTCTTAACTATTAACTTCTTGACCCCTGTATTAATAGTAAAAGTATGCAGCAAGGGATCAGCTTGTACTGGTACTGTTTAATCGAGATAATTTATGTTTAAATTTCAACTTATCGTCATGATGTAGGTTACGAAACCCTCAGGATACGAACCCGACTCGCATTTGACCGGTTTTTTATACAAGCCTAACACACTAATATAATGCTACAAAATATAGTGATTGTATTTTTTTTTTTATAAATAGGCGTACGAAGTCGTGAACACATCCAGTAAAATAAAATAATAAAGTGATTTATATATAGCATAATTTCACACATACACACACAAATAAAACTGCTTGCAAAGTCGTAGTAAAATTGCATAGCGTGTGATTGACACACTTTATTTCTTGATTATTCAATTTTATCCGAATTAAGATATATTCTGTGACATGAATAGTAAAAGAATTTCGTGTGCCATAGGCACAATTTGACACATATTTTTGGCATAATCAGTAACTTCCCACTATTGATATTTTATTAGATCTGGTTGTGGTCGGGTCAGGAACCGTGATCCCCAGCCCGACCACAATCGTGCTCTTATTACTCGAAAAGTACTAGGCACAAATTTCTGGGATAAGTGGCACAATAAAACACAATTAAAATAACCATTTCGTGCCATAGTAAAATCTCTGTTCCATGTCGTGGTCGGGTCAGGAATCACAACACACATGCGAATCGGGATTGTGGCAATGAGTGTTTTGTCTGTGTTTTGACTTTTTTAGACCGAAATATATTAGGTACTTTCGAACTAAGTAGGTACTTACACATAAAAAGATAAAAAAACATGTACCTGCATATGTTTCAAATCACTGAGCTTTTATGTAGGTACCTACACTAAAACATTGGTATATTTTTCTTCTTCTAAATATGTAGGTAGTAGTTTAGCCTGTTACACACATATTCTAAAAAATGTTGTAGGATTTGTACACACGGCTACACATCAAGCTATATTTTTCCAGTTTACACTGACCTCTCATTGTAAGGAAATCCTATACAATGCGAGATTTGCTTATACTGGAAATGTATAGCTTGATCTGTAGCCGTGCGTACCTAATATTATAGAAGGATACTAAATTAAATAGTAGGGTTGGCAACTGTAGTATCTACATTTTTCATATAAAAAAAAACTATCCAAGGTAATGCAAGCCTGATAATTTTCCTGTAATTTACTCCTTACTGCATGTTTTTTTTTTCAGAATGGAAATTCAAAGTTATAAAGTTCTCTAGAAAAAATTACAAAACTTTGGAGACAGTATTTTTGAAGTGCTTTTTCGCATAATGTAAAAATAAACAAATAGTTTAAAAAACATATCTGTACCTACACCCATTTTCGGATGAGCAACGTAATAAGCTAAAAACAAGAAAAAAAAACTTGTCACTAAACCCCTAAAATCAACACTAGATCAAAAAATATTCTTTATTGTCTGTAATTGGGTCATTTTCATAGTTCTGTATCTCGAAAAACAACGTGAAACAGCCTCTGAAAAAATTGGATGTGACAGACGGACCGACACCGAGGTTATTTCCATGTGTTCCGTTTTGCCAATTGTAGGTACTGTACAAAACACTGAAAACGTCTCTTTAGGTAAATTTTCACGCTGGCAAAATATGCATTACTCACAGGTATTGATAATATTTCTATACGAGCCGACATAAGAGGTATAACCTACATTACAAATCGAGACAAATATTCCTTTGTCTAAAGTGTGACGAACTCTATTTGAGACAATTAGATAATGCCGAGATGTCGCGCTTGCACTGCAAGTAAATACATGCTATATGTTTATATGCGTATAAATATTAATTAGATTAAATAGGTCGCAGCACAAGCTTGAGGATAACGGTTTGTTTCTGTCGGCTAGTCTAGCATAAACTATGATTAGCTCTCGTAGTTGTAGGCGGCGCCAAGCGTGATTGCCCCGCGCGCGGCCTGTGCGCCGACCGCTTACAACGTCCCACACGCATTCATTAAAATATCTTTCAAATAATAACACATAATAACAACACGCTAGACAAAAACACTGACATAATAAATACACGTTACTGTTTTTGTTCTATCGTTTTAGAAACTCCAATTACCAGCTGCTCTATCAAAAAGCTGCTGTGTTCGTCGATAGTGCGTTGAAAAGTGAGGGAACAAGAATAACTAATTATACGACTACTAGCTGTTGCCCGCAGCTTCGCTTGCGTGAAAGGGAAATGCCCAGATGCCACACATAAAAATGCCTGAAATAAACAACAATGAAATATACGCCAAATTGCACTATAAGTCGTAGGGAACCCATATCATTTTCAATAATTACAAAAAAACTCGGCAAAACTTGTTCCAAACATCTTTTTCTAAAATATAGGTTAAGTCAAGGTTTAAGATTATTACGCAATAATTAATAAACAAAACTGCATTTAAATGTTTTAATCATCATTAAAAACCACTAACACATCATCAAGAAACTGTGCAGGAGGATTGATATTGGGTTGGTACCGGGCCCATGCTAAGTACCATATTATTGACATAGTATGGGCACAGGTACCAACTGTTCGCCGTCCCACGAGGCAGTTACAATAGCGATGCTGTAAAGCCCTTATCCCTGATAAGGAATTGTTAATTATTATATAAACAAAATATATTTTTTGAGAAATATGTCTGCTTTGTATTTTTCCTCGAAGTAAAAAGCAATTACCCGGAAGAGATAAATGCTCAACTAATTCGTTATCCAGTTCCCTACATATTTCAATCTTATAAATACCATTCGCTCGTGTGTGCTCGCCATAGTATGAGCGAGCCTGTTTTATTTGGTACGTACCACATGCCAACAAAACCATTTCGCTGTATGTCAGTTGTGGGAAATCAGCAACATTGTTAGGATTTATATTAATGCTTTGGAATTGCGCTCTGCGACGATTCAAATTATTTGTGATCACATAATCAGCTAGTATATTTTCTGTATACATATTCTGATGTATTATTTGCAAAATATCAACAGCATCTCCTATTCTAGTATAAAACCTATTAATTAATGCTGCTGCTATAGAGAAATCTACCATTAAATGTCTCGAAGCTCTATTAAAAAAATCTTGGCGAAATAATTTGAATTGCTGCTTGAATATTCCATTTACGGCTTCCACAACCCAGCGGCAAATAGTAACTCTTCGGCTTTTATTAGCTTCCAGAGTGGATAATTGAATTTCATTTACTTGCAGTGTTGATGGCATGTGAACACTATAATTGCAAGATTGCAAAAGTGGAATGGAATCCCTGAACCCTCTATCAAGAATGAATACGTCACCATCCTGAAAATATTGTCTCAATGGCTTACTGGGTTCATCAAATTCACTAATCATTATCTGAGCATCGGAAGTTGTTGCTGGATAAGGGCCTAACACATCGATTATATAGCCATCGGAGCAAACAAGCAAAAATGGCTTCACAAGGTTTCGATATTTGTGAAGAGAATATGTCTCTTTTTGGTACAAATAGTTGGAGCTTTTTTGTACATAGATATATGTTCCATCAATAATTACGACAGGCTTCCTTATTCCGTCGACTTCGCCAAACAGCCCATTTGGTAGAACAAGGTTTCTTGCTGCTATTTGTTCTCTTGTTATATGTCCAATTCCAAGGTTCATAGGAACAAAATCTTGATGCAGTTTTTCCCTTGCTTTAGCCATTAGACGTTCCAGAGTACTTCTCGGTATTTGTAGAAGAGATGATAATCTTTCATCAGAATCTCCAGTTCTCAATTTCATCAGGTAAGCTCCAAGGGCAGTAGAACCTCTATGCATTTGCGCCAATCGGGGCACCTCTCCCATTAGAGTACCAAAACTATTTCTACTCATTCCTAAAAAGTACCACACCATATGTTCTTCCATTAAGTGTATATTTTCGAAGTCCAAAGCACGACATTCATAATTCACAAATGATGCAAAGTCTTCAATGTGGTCCACAGTGAATTCATGATTCATATCTTCCAAAGCAGGGAGTTCATGCCAAAAGTCACTATTCAAATGATGACTACATATTTTTGAATTCTTTGGTATATAAAACTTGTAGTCCTTGAAGAGCCACACCCTTAATGAAAGTGGTACCACATGTCTATCAATCATATTACATCCTGGATAGAAACAATGACTTTGAGTATCAACTGCTCTTCCGTAATTAGGTAACAGTACGCTGGATCTTATTTGAGGAGGTTCTTCATGTAGAGGTATATTCAAACTACCTGCCTGACTGGGTACCGGACTCGGGCTTGGTGAAGGAGTAGTAGGGGGTGAGGTAGCCCGGCTGCATCGTTGCCAACATGGGTGGCAGATCAAATCCGAAGAACGTAGCTGCAAGCAAAATGAAAAGTAAAAGTTGGTTTTGTTTTACTTCAAGCTCGATGAACGAAAACCTATGCATAAAAAAGTACTCTGTGATAAGTTTTTAAAAGACATGATAGTGACGTTATTTGCACGGGATAAGAGGGAATTACACAGAATTAGGGCAGAGGAATGAACTTACCTGGCGTGGTTGGATTCTGTGTGCTACTACATTCATTATGTGCCTCTCACGATCACTGCTATTTCTTACAACATGTGATCGTTGTCGTAGAACAGACTGTCCACAGCAAACGCACACATGTTGGTGGCCTACTTGTCTACCTGGCCGGCTGGTTCCAGGTGTCTCGGTGATAGTGTGAACCGCTAATCTAAGACATGCATCACAAACAACACTACCTGGTTCAACCTGTGAGAAAGAACAAAAAACAATGTACTAATTGTTCAATGTCAGTGCGTTCAGTTCAATATAATTATTCACAAAAACTATGGAATGAATATACTTACAGCTAATGGTGTTATCCATGCCTGTATTAAACGACGTACTTCATCATTTTGCTCTGATACGACATTACGTCTCATCGCTGTAAGATCGAGATAGCAATTAACACAGTGTACGTTTCCATCCATTTTTAAATGTACACGGTGTAAGAGTCCAAAACAATAGCAGAGTCGTATAAAAAGCAGGTCCAGGTCCGTCGTCAAAAAGCCGAGTCGTCGTCAAGGCGGGTTCAATCTAAGTCGAGTTCGAAAAGGGGTAACGTGTGCAGAAGTAAAATCAAAATCCTTAAAAATGGCCAAAGTCGTCGTTATTATATCCTATTAAGTTATACTCAAGTCGCAAACGCAAAATGTGAATCGATCAATTCAAAACCACAATTCAACGGAAAAATGAAATGCAGTAATCAATATCAAACTGTCAGTAAGGCAAAGGACATGTTATCCATGCAGCCTACGATACTTTTTCTTATTTGAAAATAATTTTATTTTAATTAATATTGACATGCATATAATATTACTTTCATTAGATAAACGTTATAATTAGGTCGAATTATTCTAAATGAACGATAACTGTGCAATAATTCTATAAAATACTTCGATAAATTATTTGAAAATTCTTGTTTGGCTGAATGTCGATTACACATGTCAGATTAAACACAGTTGTCCATTAAAAAATAAGAATGAATTAGACGGATATCAAGCGAAATATTTTAAAGATCGTTATATTTTCCTCCTACGTTTACAAACTTGAGAATTATTCATTATGCATATTTAATTCTAATTAGAATTTAGGACTATTAGTAGTTTCCGTTCATTTCAAGCATTTTATGGGCGTTCCCCTTTAAACGCTCTTTAAGCCCTTTTTAATTATTGCTTTAAAAGTACCAGATTTTTCATAAAACTTGCAACCCTTATTTCACCTCCTTAAAGGTTGAATTTGTAAAAACGCTCAAACTTAAGTACATTTATTTCTAACCAGAAACCCTAATATTTGATTTCATGCTCTTTTTAACTTCAGAAAATCTTTCATCCCGTATCCGTATCATCCACCCCTCAGTGGTAGAATTTCCTAAAATCCTCAAAAACGTATAGGTATATTTATTTGTCTTCGAAAGTCTAAATGTATAATTCCATGCTTCTTACTTCAAAACTACCAGATTTCTCATACGAACTTTCAATACTTATTTCACCCCTTTAGGGGTTGAATTTCCAAAAACCCTAAAACATATATGTACATTTATTTCTAACCAAAAACCTTAATATTTAATTTCATGCTTCTTACTTCAATAATGACGGACTTGCATACAAACGTTACTCATCCTTTCCACCCCCATAGTGGTTGAATTTCGAGATTTCCCTTCTTAGTGGATGTTTACGTTACAAAAAGAACCAACTATCCAAATGTCATGTTTCAGTCAGTACCTTTCTCTTTATATTAGAAGAAGACAAACAATTATCCAATACGACTCGCGCGCCACCTATTGTACGTTGAAGGTACTATGTCAGAAACTTTCGCGTGACTAACAACAACTATGCAAAGTTTCAACTCAATCGGATGAACGATGCGTATTTTTATTTACAATTATCCGATACGACTCGCGCGCAACCTCTTGTACGTTAATAGTAGGTACTATATCACAAACTCTGGCGCTAGTGCCAACATCAACTGTACGAAGTTTGAACTCAGTCGGATGAACGATGTGAATTTTTATTTAAAACCATCCGATACGACTCGCGCACCACCTCCAATATTACGGTGATGGTATGTACGGTCAGCATCAAAAGTAGCTGAACATTTGAGTTTTTAAACTTTGCATTAATTAGATAACTAATTGATAGGAAGCAAAAAATGTAAGGCATACTTAGAGCTGTATCTAGCAGCTCTAGGTATCTATTAAACTTTTTGTTTTAAAACAATTCGTTTTCTAATTAATGCCAAGTTTAAAAACTCAAATGTTCAGCTACTTTTGATGCTGACCGTACCATGCCAGAAACTTTCGCGCAAGTGTCAACAATAAAAAAACTTTCATCCTCTATTTCACTCTCTAGGGATAGATTTTTCAAAAACCATGAAACACGTGTATGTTTTATGCTTCTTACTTCAAGAGTACCAGACTTCTTACACAAACTTTCATCCGCTATTTTACCCCCTTAGGGGTTTAATTTATAAAAACGCTCACACACTTTCATTCATCCTAAATCCGAAACGCTATTATTTAATTTCATGCTTTTAACTTCAAGAAAACTTTCACCTCCTATTTCACGCCCTAGGGGTAGAATTTACAAAAACGTTCAAAAACGTGTATTTATACCTAGCCAAAAAGCCTTCATTCATTTGATTTCATGCTTTTAACTTCGTAGAAACTTTTATCCTCTATTTCAGCCCTTAGGGGTAGAATTTCCAAAAACCCTGAAACACGTGTATTTTTATTTCTGACCAGTAACCTAAATATTGAATTCCATGCTTCTTACTTCAAAAGTACCAGATTTCTCATACAAACTTACAGCACTTAATGCACCCCCTTAAGGGTTGAATTTCCAAAAACCCTGAAACACGTGTACGTTTATTTCTGACCAGTAACCTAAATATTTAATTCCATGCTTCTTACTTCAAAATTACCAGATTTCTCATACAAACTTACAACACTTATTTCACCCCCTTAGGGGTTGAATTTCCAAAAACGCTTAAACACGTGTACATTTACTCCTGACCAGAAACCTTAATACTTAATTTCATGCTTCTTACTTTGAAAATGACGGACTTGCATACAAACGTTAATCACCCTTTTCACCCCCTTAGGGGTTGAATTTCGGGAAATCCCTTCTTAGTGGATGTTTTCGTCACGTAAGGAACCTACTGTCCAAATTTCATATTTCCAGCTTTAGTGGTTTAGGCTCTGCGTTGATGAATGAAATGTCAGTCAGTACCAGTCTCTTTATATAATTATATTATATAAGAAGATAGAATTAGAAGCCAGTCGCGTCTAAGGTCATGAGAATAGCCTACCGTTTCGCGTTGGTTTAACCAACAATTCAGTCAAGGCGGCAGCGGCATGGCGGCAACGCTGTGCCCCTCCTCGCGCTCACATAAGTATGTACTTTCCGTACGATTTCAATATTTTTATGTTCCTTCTAACTATTAAATATGTTACTTGGCAATTACACACAAGTCAATTATATGTAGTACCATAAAATGTAACAACTTACAAACTTACATCTTGTTTTATATTTCATGTTAAACATTAAATACAATTAATTGACTATTAAAACTTGCCAAGTTACATGATTTAGTAGTCAGGAATAATATAATAATATAACAATTTTTTTTTAAAGTAATTGAAGAACGTTGTACTTTCCTGTATCTGTAGCTATGATTTAAGGAACTTTAGAACTTGGCACCCAATTGGACTCAATTTTTTATCGACGAAGCCGACAATACCGCTGGTACTTTGTACAGAACTTAGTCCCTCCCTTGACACTTGACCTGTCGTAGTAGGTACTCGTCAGAATCAGAAGTGTTTCTCTGACAAATAAAGCAATAGCTGCTAATAGATAGTTACGTAATCTAGTTTACAATTAACGCAAAATTGTTGACAGCCGTATTAGTACTGTCAACGATAACATCAGTACCTAGTTTACGAGCGAACCGATTACTTGTTATACATATACAGCGTAGACAGTTATACATAGGTACACATTTATGTATCTACCTTATAATGGAAAATTTAAACGCTTTTCATACTGATTACTACGAATTTATGTAATTAACATAAGTTTTCCTCGTGTGTGCGGCGTAGAAAGCTAACGTGGTCGTGAATGAGGCGAGCAGGCCTTGTGTAAGTAGGTACCTGTGCGGACGCGTGTGCGCACGGCGAGAAGAAACGTGCAGGTGAGCTGAGATGACCACAAACCGGTTGCCTCGCACCAACGTCTTGCCACATCTTCGAATCCACTTCACATCAACTACTTATAATAATACTTATTCAAATTGTAAACTTAATAGCTATTTCTTTCGATTTCATCACACATATCGATATTCCATGCATCAGAATAGCACAAATCTAATTTTGATCAAAAAACGCATTGACCAAGTGGCCGATGAGAAAGGCGGTTGCTGTAATATATTAAAATCAAAGCATTTTAATATTCTTAACATTCGTCGAGAACATAGCAAGGAGTTTACATAAGCAGGTGAATCATACTTGAGTGCATCCAGATACTTTTAGCAGAAGGAAAACGCAAACATACAGAGATAGAGTAATAAGATACATTAAACATTTGCAAACAATTCTCCCTCAGTTAAATCATGTAACCTTTTTCGACCTTATGATTCGCTAGCAGATTTCTAGAACCGATTAGCTTTTTAATGTGAATGTGGTACTCACTCCTATGCTTTGGAAAACATAAATGGCAACACGTTTTTGAACCCTGAAGATTTCATTTAGAGAAATCTGTCTCTAGCTCTACTAAGGCGTAGCACCGGATGTGACGCAATTAGGGAGAGGCTGAGTTATATCCAGAAACAAAACTTACAACATCATTCGGTAGAGATGATAAAGTCAAAGCAATACTCGAAACTGGTGATGTAGGAGCTCCTGTTATTAATACATATTAATCTTAAATTAAGTCTCATCTAAAAGTGAATCCTCGTTCGCCTGCTTACCTAGTGCTTATTGACTCTAATCGGAAAAGCAAACTGATTGGCGCACGCGCACCGCATTTATTATGAGAGTGAGAGCTTAGTGTCCCTGTCCAGTGTCTGTTTGCATTTTGCGGTGGAGGATGTCGTAAAGCTTTTTTAAATAATTTGCTGGCTTAAATTGTTTAATTAAAACTTATTTTTGCATTGTAACGAAAAACAACTTTTCGATTCCATTTGAGTTCCCATGGAATATTAAGAAAAAAAAAAAACATTCATGAAGCCCACCATTTAGTATTCCTTAGAGTAACGATCATAGTGCAAAACATTCTCCCAGATAGGCTATAACAGTTTTAAAACGCTCGATCCACAGGATGTGTCTCACAAGTCCCATAGATATTAACGAAGCAAGAAACAGCCCATTAAGTCCCGACAGAGGCCGGTATTGATACAGTTATCAATGCTACGATCTCAGGAGATATATTATGGAACTCTAACTGGTCCCCATTTGGGTGACGCTTGAAACACACGTGCGCTTGACTCTTAAACCTCTACAAACTCTAACAAAAAATGCCACTAGAAAACACACCTTCTGAGATAAACTAAGGAGTCGGTTTTCAACGCCAGATATTTGATATAAGTCACTATTGACATGGGATTATGTTTACGACTGAAGTATTTTATAGCTTCAGCGCAAAATTTTCAAGTTAGTACCATATTGCATTGAAATAAAGTTGATATTAGAAAAAGTTGTTACGGTAGATAAACCACTTCGTTATCGTGAAAGACTCATTGGTATGGCGAACAGGCAGCGGCGTCGATGTGTCTGTAGGTTTGATTAGCTGATTTTATGAGCGGCGACTGCTTGTCTTGTCTCTGACTGGTGTTAGGTTCTAAAATGTTTCTCGACCAAATACATGTGAGGAAAACATTTTTGAACTGGCCATGTAACAGTCGTTTTAATTATCGCATGTTGATCTGAAAATGTCAAAAAAAAGAACACTGGTTCACACTGCACGTGGTTAACGGACAAATATTCTGTGTAAATGGAATGGATTCCAAAGTTGCGTGTTTTATTTGTGTGTAAATATGTAGTAGAAAACTATGATGCAGTTGAATTCATTTCATTTGCTTAATGCAACGTCATCGAAGGCTAGTCGATCTGAGATTTGCAGGTACCTAATTCATCTTCTATTACTCCAATACCCAGTTCTTTCTTTTCCCTTCTTTCATGTATGTTTTATAGTCAACGACAAATCACTTCAATAAGTATTATTTTGGTTAAATAGGCCATGTTCCTAGAGTTCCCAGCTTTGTTAGATTAAAATAAACTTTACGCTCTATGTTGGAAGCTGGTCGAAAACATGTACTTACCTACTTATAAAATGGAATGGAGCGCTACGCACTCATAATAAAACGTTGTTGCCATGGTGTCCATTAAGTGGGTATTCGTCGTCCGCGTCGCAATTAACTAACCTGTCTAAATGTGATGTGAGCGGCATAGCGTGGCACCATGCAAAAAGTCGAGCCAGCTCAGTGGAATATTTTACAAACGCCATGATGTCATGGTGGATTAAATTACTGAGTACTATGACCTTGCCTGTCAGTTGTAGGTACTTAGTCAACGAATATTATCGTTACAGTACTTACAACAGCAATATTACTTGAACGGCAAGCCACAAATCATCATTCATCGTGCCTTCGCTATTCTACACAAGTTGTTGTTCCAGTCTAATCCAGTATTCTATTTCAATGTAGTGGTAACAGAAATTACGACGCAAATACAAAATTGCAAACTGGGCGTTAACTTTATCTAGAATAATAACACGCTTTATCTACCTACATAATGTAGTTTTATTTTTGCTTCGATTAATTTTACCGATCTCAGAAGATTACGTTGATGATATTTTATTATAACGAGTGTAGAACTCGTTTTGGCATGAGCGTTGTCGCCTGGAGGGGCCTCATATTAGCATGGATTAATTTCAATCAAGTGAATTTGGTCCGCAGTTGAATGAGCGGTGATGGCGGAGAGGCACGGGCGACGACGCTTGCGCACACCGGTTTGCTGCCTTTCCTGTCACCATCATGTTACTGTTTGCAAATATTATCTGTCGATACAGTAATCTGGCAATGCATCGATGGGAACAAAGTTAATCCGTGACACTTTTCTATTTATTAGAATCTGCTAGAAAAGTTTCTTATTCTTTGAAATATTTTCTTGGTTCTCAGATGATGAGGATGGTTAAATTTGAAATATTGTTCAGAAAATCTGTGGTCCTACAAACAATAATTACATAAGAAATCGAGCTTCTCTTCCTTAAATAACTTTTTCAGTCAATCACGGTTTTGATAAGAGCTTTTTCTTGCGGAGCAATAGCAATGGATACTGTATTACTTATTCACATGAATACAATAACAAAATGAAGTCATGACTCTTGAAAAAACTCTTTCGGTCAAGGTCAATAAGGCTCTATTCGAATACTTATTTATGTAACATATTGGTATCCACTTAATTAAAAAGGTAGGTTATCTATAAAAATCTTACGTTACTTAAAATATGCACCCTGTATGCTTAATTAATATGAGTCAAATTAAACTACGTAACAGCTACGGTGTAATCACAATATTAATATATGTAGGTACACATACTGAACACATAACAAGTTTTTCAATAAGCACTCCATCAAAAAAATTCATACATGTACCTAGTATGTACCTACCCATTATTAGGTACCTAGTACCTACCTACCTGTCAACTTTTTGCTTACTGTCCATTTAGCTGATGGCAAACATCATAAGTCCGTAGAAAAATTATCTGATACACTATACGTAGAGCAAGTAATTATTTATACTACACAGAAATAAATTGAATATTATCTATTGAATTTGACTACTGTCCCGAACAGTTATAGTCATTCCTCTTCCTACTAAGTCTATTGCAGTCAGGGCCCTTCGCAGAAAGGAAGCTAATTGCCCGTAGTGTAAAGTTGGGCAAGTCATGGGTGGTGACTGTACCATAGAGCCAAGGAGCAACTCTGCCGTACGAGCAATTAATGTAGTAGGTAAGTGATTTTTTAAATAATGTACTGTATATGATAAGCCTAACTAATAAGGTTTTATTTTCTATATTCTAAAATTGCACTTACTGCATTTATTACTCGTACGGCAGAACTGTTCGCTTCCCTCTTCTAGGCTTTCAATTAGTCGGTCAACAGAGCATCGCTTGTAATTTTATGTAAGGGGGCTATTACACTATCAGATATCTAGGATCATAGATCTATGAGTCATAGACTTAAGATAATGTAATATAGATATATGAATCATTTCTCCATAAAAAGATTAGACTCTAGAGGTCAAATAAGACATATGATCCTAGATATAGATCCTAGATAGATAGTGTAATATTCCCCTAACACGAGAACCTGTCAATTTCGTCGATTGATTTTTAATTTAAGAATTTTTAGTGTGTATGTGTTTGTCACGTCACGGTTTACGTTTGTTTCGAAATCATTGCAAACTTCGAACGTTATCCAGTCCCTATTGGATAATGTTAACTTTATTCACCACACCCTCGCTCGCCCTGCCACCCACCTTGTTATAACAGATTTCGTCATTTACTCAACTAGTTAAGTAATATGACTACTAGATCTTCTCAGTAAGATATCGCATTATGAGATTACCACTACGTCAGATTCCGAATTTTCGCAAAACTTCGCGCGAATTCGCGACAATACGGGTTATTTACGTGTTTCTCCACCGACATTTATATATTTTAACATATTATTTTTGCTGTATTATAAGAACTTTTCCAAGAATACGTTTTTATTGAAACCCCACACACTATTAATAATCTTCGGAAAATACCACATTTTTCCTCTAAGCTTAGATAACGATGACGTGTCGCTAAAGATATGACCGTTTGTTATGATTTTGTGTGAAGATGAGTTCGTATTAATTTATTGTGTACCTACTAATACACATAGGTATTAGGTACCTAGGTAATACATACATTACTATTAGCTACCCACTTTATATAGTTTTTTTTGCCGTGATCGGTTCGTGATCTGTTTTTGGAAGAAGTTATGAACCATTCATGCATGGAGGTTATAGAGTACAAACTTAAAATCACAATCTGGTAAAACGGTGATTTTTCACTAATTATGTGTAGGCAGAGCAGTGTTATTGTTGATACCTACACAAATACTAAATAGTATTCCATAGATATTAAGTAGGTATTTATTTTTGCTATATAATTATTTTATTTAAAAATATACTTTATAATTTATTTGTGCCCTTTGTATCAGGGCCTCGTGCATCATAATTATGATGATCATAATGTGTTTCATTTCAAAGTCCCTTTTATTTTCCCATGTCATTGATGTTCAAAAATAACTGAGTAAGTAGGTAAATCTAGTCTATTTTGAAATGAGTTTTAAGGTTAAGGTTTAAGGTTTAAGAACTTTATTTCTCAAAAAGAATGATATTCACTTACATGAGAAAAACTTATATCTAATTAAGTTAAATTACATAAGGTGACGCAGCGGCTACACAACAAGAATAGGTTAGATAGGTACAGTACCCGAAGACAATTTACAGTTTTGATTCCTTTAAAATATGATTCTTAAGAGATTGTTTGAAAGTAATCATCGACTTTTGATCTTTTACATTTCGAGGCAATTTGTTATAAAGCTGTGCTCCTTCATACAGAATAGTATGCAGGCCGTAGTTTGTTCTAGGCGCCCGCAGCACTATATTATTTGCTCGTCTAGTTCTGTATCTGTTGTGTATATGTGATTGTTTTGTAAAAGTTATTTGTGTGTGTATGTTTTTGTTTAAAATTTTGTGCACAAGTATACAAGTATTATATCTATATATCTGTGAAATATTCATGAGCTTTGTGTCATTGTAAACTGTTAGTGTAGGTGTTCTATAGTTATATTTAAAAAGAACTTTAATTATTTTATTTTGTGCTGTTTGCAAGATTTGTAGGTTTGATTTATAAGCGCAACCATACACTTCTATTAGGTAGTCCAAATGAGGTTTCACCATAGAGTTATAGATCATATAACAAACTTTTGGTGGAAGACAACGAACAATGCTACGCAGTGCGCCTGTTAAGGCAGAGAGTTTATTTTTTATTTTCTCAATATGTGCCCTCCTGTTTTGAAGTTTGAAATCCGACACAGATGCCTACATAAATAATTGTACCTATGGATAACAAACAGATTTTTCATTAAATAAATTAGAATTTTGCATCTGGCATCAGTTTTTAAAATAAATAAGTATTTTTAAACGGTATAATAATAGTCAAAAAGTCAAGTTTTTAGTAGTTTTTTATGATAATTATTTTAGTAGGTAGTATTAAAGTAAAATAACTTATGTAGTCGAAAAAATAAAATACTTAAATCAAAATCGACTCACGAATATACGAGTACATAGGAACTAGTAGTAGTTACTATGACATAGTACCTACCTAGCAAGTTCTTTTTTAAATTCGATTTCCGACTTCCTGCGTACTTAACTGATTGCAACAAAACAAGCAGCTAGAGATGTCCAAGAAACGATAAAATGGTATCGGTATCAAGACCAGATTATGATAATTCCTAATAGGTATTCAGTTTTAAATATCTTATCAAGAAGGCGCTAATTAATTAACTTAGATAGGTACCTAAATTAATAAAGTGCTGTCCTTAGTTCCTAGGTAGGTACCTACTTATATGTATTATTTTGAGAATATTATTACGAACTGATTGTAAAATGTATTGCCGCCGTTAAAATTAATAAAGAATCTTTTGTTGTTTTCGATTCTATGATTTTTATGGGACTCCTTAGCAGATTGTCAAAAATTTAAGGTAAGGTACCAACTTGACACTTCTTCATTTCATTTAATGTTTTATTTTTAATAACGCATAATGTAATAAAAATAGTTCTGTTCATTTTAAATATTTTAAAACTTATTGTGCCGTATTTTTGAGTTGGATCGCTATTTTCACGGTCGCCGGACGCGAGCGAGGCAGGCGCAGCAGGCGGCCGCTCAACAAAAAAACAACTTTCCTCGAAACAGCGATGGCGCTAAGTTTGCAGCGTAAACTAAAACGTCGTAAGCGCCCGCTTAAACCATGTTACTTGAGATCTTATAACAACGCAACAGGCAGAGCCGAAATAACTTGTTGATGTGCGTTGCGGGTGGGGCGGGTGCGCGCGGGTGTAAGGGGGGGCTAGCGCCGCCGAGCGACGGCCTGTCTACGGCGGCGAGTCGGCGACACCCTGTCTGCCACGGTCGGCGCCGTTGCCGTTCCGTGCGCATTCCTATCCGCCCGCACCCCTCGATGCTCGTGAGCCGCCCGCGCGCACTTAGTGGCAACGTCGCATGCAAACTTGTTTCGTAAACGGATGTGGCAGCGACCGGGGCAGGGCACGGTTCTCTGTCTTCTTCTGTAATGGAAAACTCTATGCGTTTGAAAGAGATAGAAATGGTGGCGCTACGTGCTATCGGCTCCCACTTGCGGCATTTTTTCACGCCGAGAATGAGGCGAGATTACTGCATAAGGCAACATACACACGCGATTTTTTTTTGATACCTGATTTTTATTAAACAGCATTTTCTTAAAAGTCTTTTGAGAGATAGTGCTAAAGTTAAAAGAGGTGCTCGTGGCTAATTACCAACCGCGCGGATCGTACGGTCTGCGAGGTTAATATGCTGTGCTTGCCGTTATCAGTTTGTAGATGGATGACCGCTCGTTACACATTGAAAAGGAGACCTCTCCGTGCCTCGGAAAGCACGTTAATTAAACCGTCGGTCCCGGGTGTTTTTCGAATAGCTACCTACGGATAGTAAGAAGCCCGCGTGTCTGACAACCGGTCTAACTAAGGATATCGGCATTTGCTAGTAACTGGTCTGATACCAGTCACTTCGTGTAAAGTACAGATATTCAGCTACTTCTGGTTAAACTCGAAGCCAACACAAACATAGTTGGATGAAAGAGCTGGCAGAACAGAACAGTGCTGAAGTTTAAAAGTAACAACATAAAATTCTTTAGTTTTTTTAGACGCAACTAGTCCAGTCCTCTATTCCCAAAGGGCACATAAAGCAGTTTTAAAACATTTCGACATTTGTAAATACAGAAAATAGGATTTTGACTGCACACGTTTGATTAATCATAAATAGAAAATAAGTTACTTACTTTAATTTAACAAAGAATTTTATACCACTAATACCACCAGTGTGAACAGCGTTCAATATGTATACGAGACTCACGTCGCACACTCACGCACGTCGGACAGGCAGCGGCGCGCCACCAACATCCGCGCCGTGCCGAGGCGAGAGAGCAGCCACAGTCAGTTCGGCGCCGACAACCGCCACGCGCACACGTATTCTCCTCAGAATGGCCGCCGCCCACACGCACCCGGCCCCCGCGCCCTCAGACCGTCGCTCAGAGGGCCGCGCCGGTTCCCGCCGTATCTTCCCACCACAATTTAAGCTGCAAGTTCTCGAAGCGTACAGACGCGACGCTCAATGTCGCGGAAATCAACGGGCCACAGCCAGAAAGTTCGGTATCCATCGTCGTCAGATCCAAAAGTGGCTTCAAGCGGAACCTGCACTTCGAGCGGCACTCTTGAGGCGAGCACCGCAGCCAGCACCTTCGCCTCCGCCGTACGCAGCAGGATCTCCGGAGAGCGCTCGGTTACCTACACCGCCGCCAGTGACAGTACCCACACCGGTGCAAGTGCCCACGCCTTTACCAGTACCAGTACCGGTCGCTGTGCCAATGCTAGTTGCCGAGCCAATCGACCTGTCAGTACGCCGACCTACACCACCACCCGCGCCACAACCAGCATACGTGCCTCCTACGGCACCTTGTCCACCACGCAAGCCTTTCAAATTATTCCGGCCGTACCTCCTCGAGGACGAAGAAGAAAAGCGGCCAGCAGTAGCATCGCTGCCTGTATCTAGCGGCGTGCATGTGTCAGCGTTTGTACCGGTGCAGAGTGCGGCGGGCTGCGCGCTCACTGCGTGCTCCGCGCCGCGTTGGTGCTCGCCAATTCCCTCCTTCCCGGCTCCGCTCAGATGAGAGTATGCCATCGGAGCCCTGCTCCGCAACTCCTGTGATCTAGTCGCCGACGCCCGCCTGGCGCCGCCTGGGGCGTAGCCCTCTATCATCGTGCCTTAATGTTCACGCCGCCATAGTGCATTATGCCATCATCATCCGATGACAGATATTTTGTGTATAAAGATTTAAGAATGTATTTTTATATGTGGGGTTTATGAAGCTTACCTACATTTATAAAGATTAAATATTATAACTTCTATTATTATTATTAAATAAATAAAGAGGATTGTTTATTAAAACGTATTTTAATTCATAAGTGTCCACTGGTTGCAGTGGGGCAGGTAGCGCCGGCGCCATCCTTCTGCTTACCTGACGTAATCCCCTATTCTATTATGTTTTTGATTTTGTACATGAAAGACTTTTTTTCTTAAATTGAATGTTTTTTTTAGTAATACTCAACTTTGTCGTCTACTTTTATCAATTCATGAAATGAAATTACAGGCACGTCGTGAGACGTTTCAACTTTGCTTCTAGGTTTGACAAAGTATCAGCAATCATATTGGGGTTGAAGTTGTATATGCATAGGCGCAATAGCCTTATAACTTCCTTTCAAGTTGGCCTGTTTGCTAATCAGTTACATAAAAAGATAATCTTAAGAGGCAAGTTTGTAGTTGTAGTTACTCAAGTCACTTTTATAAGAAGCGATCACAATTAAGCACATGAAAAATCACAATAGTGCACAAACATTGATAGGTTGCATAACCATTCCAAATGAATTCTATAAATCAGGGTGAAAAGCAGGTGTCCTACTATTTTTCTTTCATTTCCAATCAGTTTATATTGGAACTTGAGACTATACTACAATTTATCGATGGACTAGAAAAGGGTTGTCCAAATCCAAACCACGACCTGCGGGCCAAATGCGTCCTGCTTAGCCATTTTAGTCTTATTTAGTTTCTACAACCCATTCGTATTAGTTCGCAAACGTCTTAAGCCTGAGCTGACCTGGTCTGGAAGATAAATAAATTACAAAATTTTCAGTTTTTGCAAAATTAATGCCAAATGAACCAAATAATGAATTTAGAACTGTGATCAACTGTGACTGTGGTTTAAAAATTGGCATTGAACATTGAGCATTTGACATTAAATTACAAAAACGTGAAATTTTGTAATTAACTCATTTGTCTTGTACACAATCTATATTTCGTAATTATGATTATAAAATTGTATATCCGATATCGGTAAAATGTCGATAAATCTTTAACGCTACTTTTATAATACCGGTACATCGTAGTTAACGTAACAATGCTGAATTCTTTTGGTAATACACTGGTAAAATTGTGCTAACGTTAAACTGTACCTGTATGTATTACTGCTACGGCATTGGCAGCAGGCTGCATGTACGGCATCATGTACTTTTAATCATATATCGGATGTAAAAAGACCCTTAACGATAACGAAACCCACATATTCTACCTATCATTGGGATCATATTTTTCTACCCGACCAGACCTGGGAAACCATTGGTTTTGGAGATATTGAAGCCCAAAGTATACATTTTTTTTTTAGTTTTTTTTCCAAAAACGTATTCTAAGTGATAATACTATACTTTCTTCCAAACAACCTTATCAATTTTTTTAATTTTTCGTCACAAATTACGCATTTGAAGTTACAAAAACGCAACGAATATCAAAAGCACACGACCGCCTTGGCTCAGCTGTGTGGCCGCTGCACGCATGCAAACACACGGCATCGCCACAACCACAAATAAAAGTCGTTAGTTTGATGTAGAGAGTGCGTAGATTTCGGCTACGTGATGGGTCTTTTTACACCCTGTATAAGTGAAGCTCTACTTTCTACACAAATACACCCCACCCCGTCTGTGCTGAAATGGTGTTGTTTTATAGTCCGTAAGACTTTAAAATTTCAATATTTCCATTTTTGTTTTAAATTTAATTCAAACATAGGGATGTAAAATTGGGTACCGGTAAACCGGGGTTACTTTCAAATACAGGGGCGACATTGATAGTTACTAAACATTTTGCATTTGGTTAAATATCTGTGTGAAAATGGAACTTGTGCATTTTAATTTAATATTGTAGGGAACGTTGACAGTTTTCCTATTTTACCATTCAGTATAGAGGTGTCTGCGATGTTAGATGGCGATGATAAAAAAATATTAAATGACACCCCTGAATATGTAAAAAAAACGAGTTTTAGATTTTTCGATTGGGGCTACTTTGAAATTCAATGATAGAACAGAGATCATCAAAGTAGAAGCTCTCCGGTCCAAGTTTGATAAGGAACATTTCTCCTTTTTGCTATCGAAAACTGTGCTCTATAGTTTTTTTTATCTAGTCTATGTGATTTTATATATCTCAGTTAATTGAGTCTACATAAAATATTTTTGATGTAGCAGCTAAAAGCGAAAATAAATAAGATACAAACACATGAAGCTCAAAAAATTGATCAAAGTAACCCCGTTCTACGGTATCGATCGATACCTACCAATTTTTTAGAATAATACAAAAATTATAGTTTGTCTAGAGTTTTGCCAAGAGACTTTCTAAGAAAAGAACATGACAGCATATAATAAATTACTTTTTATACATACTAACGTTACAAAAATAGACTTATAATAAATAATAGAGCAGGTGATTCTTCTATGATTAGTACCTACATCACATACAAGTTTTTACACTACCCAAGTACATTTATATTTTAGAGCATGTACGGTCCTATTTCAAAGAAAGCATTCAGTGTTGGGACTGAAACAATAAAGCAGTTGTTTTTTATTAAGTACATTTGCGGTGTGGGGTAACGTAATGGCGTCGAGCAGTCTGGCGCGGCAGGGCGGCACGAGTCGGGCCGCGGTCGCCGGTCGCGCATACCCGCAACACATGTGGAATGCCTGTATCATGTGCCGCAGTAGGGCCGCCACTGTGAGGATATAATGGTGGAGAAAAAAGCTCGCCACATTCTGGTTACCGGTCATTAAAATAATTGGTTTAGTACAATTCAATTAATAGACGTAACCACTGGAACTCGCATAGGAACGAACTGGTCGGTAGGTTTGCCATGTCTCCCCCCATTAGCTAGTAGAACAAATTCCTGTCATTTCCTGTAGTTGATAATGCAAAGCAACTCTGCAATGTCATAAAAAATATAAGTATAAAATGTTATAAAGAAATGGTAATACTAAGATTTTTTTGGTTACCCTTTCGGATATTTTTCTGGCATTTGGCGAGTGTAGAGGCATGGAAGCCCTAATTTATATATAATAATTAAAATAATTATGTTGAGTAAATAGAACTAATCATAATTAATTATGCTTATTTTTCTGTTAGTCATTTATCCTGATCCCATTGCAATATGTAATTAGATACAATAATAATTGAAGGTAAGATTTTTCCATACGCTTTAAAATGTGTAGGCTGTAATAATATACAAGGTTAGTCAGAAAGGGGGTACTAATCCGAAAGGGTATTAAAATACCCATAATAATGAATAACTTTTGTTCTACCACTTTCCCCAAAAGTCAATAGTATAAGAGAAATAGCTGTTCAAAAATTACATGAAAAATACGCTCAAATCGCTCAAATCTATCTATCTTCAGCTACGATTAGCTGTGTTTAAATTTTAGGTCATATTTGGGGTCTTGAATAAGAATCTCCATTTTCTGGATTCGTATCTAAAGCAGGGACGAAGAATTTTTGAAAAAATTAAATTAAAAACAATTTTTCATGGAAATAAAAATTAAGTATTGAATTTTGATATTTTAACGCTTGCTTTAAGACCGTCATCAGTGATACTTTAAGTGGCCTGCGGATTAGTACCCCCTTTCTGACTAACCTTGTAGTGTGCGTTCGCGCAGCGGAATGTTGTTGAATTTAAAGATTTTAATTATGCAGATATTTAGTGTATGACGTCGTATAATTGTGTATGGTAAAAAAAAATTTGTGCACGCAGCCATTGTGGAGAAATTCACCAAAAACTGATTCCGCTGGGCGAACGTTGTCCTGGCGGAACTTTTTTTGATCCGTAGACTTTAGAAGAAAGGAGATGTGTCCAAAAATTAGTGTGTATTTGTGTGTAATTGTGTATGTATGAATAAAATTAGTGCATGCATAAACTTCGGAGAAATTCAAGTTTCCGCTACGCGAACGTTTGGCCATTAGCTAGTTTTCATATAAAGCGCTTACATAGAGAGCTGTAGATTTTTACAGACGTTGTTTTGAATTTGTTTATATTTGTTTAAAAAACAGATTAAGAAAAAATCGTAGGGCTTAAAAGATAAAAATATAAACGTAAAATACGCTTATTAGGTCTTAGTTCTTAAAGTATGCACTTTGGGGTCTAGATTTTTACGTTTATATAAACCTTGTAAGTGTCTGCAACATGTTACCAAGTATCAATGATGTTCCGTTAGTAATAAAAGAGTTATAGGACAATTTACCATGAATAGATCACTGTTTACAAAGCAGTCAAATATCACGACGTTCTAAAAGAATTGCATGGTAAAATGTATGCCAATAATTAGTGTATTCATTTAACTATTCACATGAAAAATTTCATGTCATTAAATTCAGTAATTAAAGAAAAACAATTATAATACTGACGAAGCATCGAAAACCTACATAACCCGACCAAGTTCGGATAGCTACAAAAAAGCGGCCGTGCAATATATTTAGGTAACATCCCAAAATTTACAGTATAATACCGGTATTGAATTGGTATAGGTGATAACACAATTGTTGTTTCGATATAATTTATAAGTCATTTATTTTTGTACACCTACTTTTTTAAATGTATTTGACTATGACAGAAAGTAGGTACTATTCACGTAAGTACTTTATTTAAGTATGCGCTTGAGATTTGAGATATAATCTAGATATATTATTTAAGACAAATAAAATTCATACAGCTAATTTCTATTGAAGATTTCACGGAACAGGATTCTAACTATAGGGTTTTAGTTATATTAAAATGTATTAGGGTCTATAGTTAGAATCCTGATCCGTGAAATCTTCAATAGAAATTAGCTGTATGAATTTTATTTGTCTTAAATAATATATCTAGATTATATCTCAAATCTCAAGCGCATACTTAAATAAAGTACCTACGTGAATAGTACCTACTTTCTGTCATAGTCAAATACATTTAAAAAAGTAGGTTTACAAAAATAAATGACTTATAAATTATATCGAAACAACAATTGTGTTATCACCTATACCAATTCAATACCGGTATTATACTGTAAATTTTGGGATGTTACCTAAATATATTGCACGGCCGCTTTTTTGTAGCTATCCGAACTTGGTCGGGTTATGTAGGTTTTCGATGCATCGTCAGTATTATAATTGTTTTTCTTTAATTACTGAATTTAATGACATGAAATTTTGCATGTGAATAGTTAAATGAATACACTAATTATTGGCATACATTTTACCATGCAATTCTTTTAGAACGTCGTGATATTTGACTGCTTTGTAAACAGTGATCTATTCATGGTAAATTGTCCTATAACTCTTTTATTACTAACGGAACATCATTGATACTTGGTAACATGTTGCAGACACTTACAAGGTTTATATAAACGTAAAAATCTAGACCCCAAAGTGCATACTTTAAGAACTAAGACCTAATAAGCGTATTTTACGTTTATATTTTTATCTTTTAAGCCCTACGATTTTTTCTTAATCTGTTTTTTAAACAAATATAAACAAATTCAAAACAACGTCTGTAAAAATCTACAGCTCTCTATGTAAGCGCTTTATATGAAAACTAGCTAATGGCCAAACGTTCGCGTAGCGGAAACTTGAATTTCTCCGAAGTTTATGCATGCACTAATTTTATTCATACATACACAATTACACACAAATACACACTAATTTTTGGACACATCTCCTTTCTTCTAAAGTCTACGGATCAAAAAAAGTTCCGCCAGGACAACGTTCGCCCAGCGGAATCAGTTTTTGGTGAATTTCTCCACAATGGCTGCGTGCACAAATTTTTTTTTACCATACACAATTATACGACGTCATACACTAAATATCTGCATAATTAAAATCGTTAAATTCAACAACATTCCGCTGCGCGAACGCACACAACCTTGTATAATGTATCGACATTTTATTTTAATATCAAATGAAACAAAACTTTTTAAAAACAACTTTTTGAATTTCTAAGATACTATACAAGGTTAGTCAGCAAGGGGGTACTAATCCGAAAGAGTGTTAAAGTACACATAATGAGTAACTTTTGTTCTACCACTTTCTCCAAAAGTCAATAAATTTAAGAGAAATAAGTGTTCCAGGATTTCATTAAAATTATCTAATCTATCTGTCCTCAGCTATGATCAGCTGATTTTAGGTCATATTTGGGGTCACGAATTAGAAGCTCTATTTTCTGAATTCGTAATTATAGAAGGGATGAAGAATATTTGAAAAATAAAAATATTTTACATGGAAATAAAAATTATCGATTTTGAAATTTTAACACTTGCTTTAAAACCGTCATGACATCAGTGATACTTTAAGTGCCCTGCGGATTACTTAGTACCCCCTTTCCTACTAACCTTGTATATTTGCTTACAGTGCAGATTTATACAGCTGGGACTGGGAAGGATAACAATGCTTTTGGAAAACTAGACGATGGATTTAGATGGCTTTAGTTAAACTATTTTTTTATTTTATTTTATTTGATAATGGGCCTGCATTTCGCCTCCATCTCGCCTGATGTTAAGCGATGGTGCGGTATAAATGTTAAAACAAGATTCCCTATAAAATCCCTTTTAAATAATTACCTACAAAGACCTACAACGTACGAGAGATGTTTACGTGACTGACTATTTAGACATTTTATCTATTAATAATTTACTTACATCTTGATTTCTGTTTGTCATTGTGCCTGTGTTTACGACAAATGACTAGACACTTAGAATTTCTCGGGTTATTCTTCGTGGTGAAGAAACCTGGAGGCCTACTCCGAAAATCGAACTACGAAGTTTCGGCTGAGGGATCTCACGTTTATCCGACGATCTATTCAATTTTCGCGATTTGACATTTTGGCTTTTATTCACCCTACTCCCAAACGTTAATTGACATTTGGTTGTTCGTTTTTTGACAATACTTTGATCGTTTAATTATAAGTTCGATGTATAGACGTCAGGACATCAAGCTACTACAATCTGCCAAATTTCTTTAATCGATTTTCTTCTTTATCACGAAAGCAGTAGGTTCAAGGTTGATTGGGAAAATTTGACAGTTTCGGGTAGCTTGACTTGCTGGCGTCTGTACATCGTTGTTTCGTTTCAATCGGAAACTTCGATGTTCGTTTCTTGGAGTAGGCACCCTGGCCCTATGGCTTAAGCGAGGATACACATAGAAATCTTGTGGAGAACTTTATTAGCTACAAGCTTTGAAGTCAGTTCACGTTTTTTAGACTATACAGGGTGTTAATGAATTCGTGTAATTCCTTCAAACCATATGATCTATAATGGTATAGATTAACCCAGCACGGCATTTAAGTAGATTGATTAAAAATAAAACTTTTTTTATCCCAAATTTTTTTATGTGATAGAAAATTTCGTTGCCATGCATAAATGAATGAAGGCACGGCGACACAGCTGACGGACATGACTAGCGCGATATCGCTCCACGCAGTCAGATATCTTGGGATGCTAAAATTACTCAGATACGGAATACCATGTATCATTTTTTGAAAACTTTTTTTATTGATGTTGATAAAAACCTATGCAGGGTCAATCAGTGTCACCAGTAGATCACGCGGTTTGAAGGAATTACACGAATTCGTTAACACCCTGTAGACGATAAAGAGTCATATTGTGTATCAGAATGATATGCAGCAGCTTTAACGGTTTGCCAATAAAATCATCAACATGGAGCATAGAGCTCCGGCAACTTAGCTGTATAGGTGGACAAAACTGGAAGTAAAGCTGCCTCTTGGTAATAAAGGTAATTTTGCAATGTAATTCCATTGTGCCGCTGTCCACCAGCGACACTGTCGACTCACAGCTAAGTTGGTTCACCTATAGATAGAGCAGTACGTGATTAAGTACTACTTGTTTTAATAAGTACTGATTGTGATGTTCATGAGACGTTGACGGACCAGCGAACTCTCGCTTTCCTACAATACAAAGGAGATGACCTAAATGACAGGTTAAACGATCCCATTCCTTGTACACATACATTCCATTTCCATCCAAAATGTAAGCGTTGGGCACTTGTCGGTGTAGCAATCTCCATCTTTCTCTATCCAGAGCCAATTCCTACATTTCTCTGTATGTTATCGCTTCTGTCTTTTCCTTCAATTGATCTGTGTACTTTCTTCTTGGTCTACCTGGTTTTCTCTTTACAGATATATTACCACAGAATAATAATACATCATAGCCCTTTAGATTATCGAGCGCTATTTACGGTTAAACTTTAAAATTCTATTATTTGTCTTGGCTATAATATCTAACAATTTAGTCAGCTAATAATACCAGATATAAGAGTATTGATATTTAAGGTCCTACTAAAACCTCTCGTAATAATATAGAGAACTTAATAAACATCGTTGGCTTAGAAGCAATGAATGCAAAGAAGTAAATACCGACTCAGATTAGTTTGTTTGGCTAACAAAAGTTAAGTTTTAGTTTTTATCCCAAACCGATCATAGAAAACATTGATCCACAATAGCTATGTTATATAGAACGAGGAAAGGAGTTAACGCAGTTTAAATACTAGCGGTAAGTGTTATGTCGTTTAGAGCCACATTGTAAGATCCCAAAATAAGTTGAAAGAGCTTGGAGAGAGTTGTACAATACTAACTATTCTAACATTGATTTTGTTTCCACAAGCATTTCGGTGATTCTAATGATTAGACAATGTGAAATTGAGATGCCATAGTTCACGAATGTAGAAATAAGATGTTAAATAACTGAATCATTCTGCTAACAATCAGAGGGGCTAATAACGCCGCGTTTGGTGAAACATATTCGAAATTATAAGCATATATAAAGCAAGTGTGCTGCACATCCAGTTGCAACTGTAAACTATATTATGATATTTCTTTACAACAAGTCTTCACTTTTCTCTTTAATTTTCCTTCGCTTATTTTCCGTTAATAGGGAGCTTATTTTAACGCACATGCTGGACATGTGAATGATTGTCCATATGATAATTATAATAATTTACGGTCAAGAGAGAAAATAAATAATTTTGAAAGTACATTAAGAAATATCTAGTAATTTTAAGGTGGTTTGAGGTACCAGATGTGTGCTTAAAATAATCGCAAACTACTTAAGTTGCCAAATATTTCCCTTCAGCTCACATTAAAAATATGCTTTAGGACTTGTAAGTATTTCCGTGGCTCGGCCGGGCACTGACGACAGTCCACTGACGTGTCTTTGACGTATTGGAATATTTCGCCATGTTTCCGAGCTGAGGCGGATAATTTAGCGTGTCACATAATACCTAGTGTTCGAGTTGCATTTGCAGATGCGAGTGTGATATTTACGATGCTTTGCCGGACGGCGTGATGGGCCATAAAGCAAGTAGTAGGCACGGCATCAACTATGAAGCCAAGGATATTTTTGGCACACGCGAGCACAGGATACACTCTCTGTTATAGTTCACGTGTCATTTAACAAGTCTTTCTTACTACTACGGAGTTTCACTTACTGTTGTATTGTTATTTTTATTTTAGAACGTTTTTACATACACAGGTTCTCTGTTTTTCATAAACTTTAACAAACTTGATACCTTTATCTGTTTCATTGCAATGTCCTTCATGAGTATAGTTGCCTTTTAATAATGATATTTTTACCTGGTTAAACATCATCTAAAATCCCAAGTATTATTTGCCTGAAATTGCTTGAATCCTGAAGATGTTTGAGACAGTTATTTGCACGTTGGACAGACCAGAGTGAATTGTTTTCCGTTTTTCCGCATGACTGCCCGGCCAGTTTTCTTTCTTCTGTTAAATTTCATTCCACGACTACTATAATTGTTTAGTATCCGGATGTGTGCGTGTCGGCATAAAGGATATTCACTTTGGTGTTTGTCTGTCTTTAGAGCAGGTTTGTTTCTTCAGCGCAAACACAGACTAATTAACCGCGGTGCCTTTGTTTGCCTCTTCCAGAAATTGCTTTAAATGTTAAGATGTTTGAATGTACCCGTTGCACCTCGATTTCTAATATGGTTTGCTTTGATGTCAGAGTCCAGTCCAGCTAGCCGTAATCATACAGAAATATCTAAACTCTCACTGCTTTGTTGGGGTACCACTCAGATGAACGGAATGTGGTCCTTCCACCTTTATTATTTCACTTCTAACTTTGATTGTTATCAACATTTCAAGCAATGCATTTCGTTCACGACCCATGCATAGAACATAATAATGTGCACAAGGCAATACGTAATGTATATAAGTTTATGTAACAGCTGGCTATGTAATAAAACTAAATGAACGGTAAATGGTTTGTTGTACATACTGCAAATGCTTAGTATGTACCTAAGTACCCATACTAGGTCTGGTTAGAAGCAATACACAGTGCATTGCGCATGTTTGCAATGTAAAATACGATCTTAATATCTTAAACACTTGGCTAGTTAGTAGTTAAGTACAGTGTTGCAATCATAAATTACAATATTTTGGAATTGGTATCGTTTCGATATCTACTTTATATCTACCTGTATGTATCGAACGAGTGTTCTCTATTCAGATAAAGAGGTATAGAGATATACACAATAGATTATCTTGACTTGCTCTACCACTTAACTACATAACACATATTGTCCAACAGTAAGCCTAAAGTAATAACAATAATAGAGCAACCTTTAAGTCTCCGTGAGGTGATCTCCTAAATAAGTCAGCTCGGAGTCACGTCACTCCTTAGCACATAAATAGCTCAAGTCACAAGACAGACCGTTCGGCGCGCGCAGCGGCTCAAGGGGGATCTGTGGCTGCGCGCGCGCTGCGCGTTCGTGTGCGGTGTGCGGTGCCCGATGGCCGCTCCGCTTGGCGCCAACGCCTCCCGCGTGTTATTTCCGACGCCATTACTCACACCGGCTTCGACTAATTATAATATTCAGCGAGCTCACATCGGCCGACTGTCCGACGAGTCCGTTCATACACTGCATGCACAGCAATGCCAAATTGTTTTCTCGTGAATGTTATTTTGAGGTCTACGCAGAATTTTACTGTCGTGTAAAAGATAGCCTTTATAGCTGTCCAAACTTTCCACACAAAGTAAACGCTTGATCATCCTCAAAACAAGACATTGTTAAAAGGCACACAAGCCGGCCGGTTCTGTTAATTGATGTCGTCTGACTTTGATAGCGGCCGTTCGGTGAGATCAGAGAGGTGTCGGCGGCGTTGAAACGGCTCTTCTCTGTAAACACGCCTGTTGCCTGTGTAGTCGTGTAACGCAATCAGCACGCCCTTTGACACCAGGCTCGGTACCTCTGATAATGTAGTTCGAGCTCTTCGTAGCGTTTGGCACATTAATAGCAACGTTAACCTCATTCAATTTATAAGGACCTGTTTCTTTCTGGTGAAAATTTGAGACATCATAATATTCAAATTTATTGAATCATCTTGACATGTAAGAAGCTAAGTACAGTATGTTACGTCTTTTTTTCTTACAAAGTTGGTGTCTATCTGTATGGCATGGTATATGATATGTTAATAATTTTATTGTATTTGAAGTAGGTAATTAATTTTAGAGTTGCCGCGAATACTCGCTATTATTCGGTATTCGGCATTACTCGTCATTTTTTTGATATTCGTCGAATACCGAATATTAGCTAGTATTATTCGACATTCGGCGAATAGTAGTCGAAAATAAACTTTTAACGAACAAAAGAACTAATGAGTTAAAAATAATCATTTTTTTAATTATTTTCCTTAATAAAACAATACACAATATCAATTATTATCTCTAATATGTGCCTGTGTCTATCATATTCATGAAAGGAGATGGGTAATCCTGGGCCCAGCAGTTAACTACACTCACCGGCATAATTAGCGGAACGCAACAAAAAACCGTGTTTTTTCCATAATTTTGTATTGTACACTAATGTTTTTATTTAAATATTTTATAATTAGGGTTAAATGCATTAACAGGACAAATAATCAATAATCGTTTAATTGAATTTGGCAATTTAAATCTTTAATTTGCTAAAATATCCATTTTGTAATTTTCGGCGCATATTTTTTGGAATAATTAATTTGCTATTTATTTTACTTTTTTGTTTGTTTTATCACCGTTTCTATACTGCTAGGGTTCTTATCAGTATTATGACATGTTTTTCCACTTAATTTTTTAATCCATTGTCTTTTCTTAAGACAAATTGTCCCCATACTCCCATGAAACACTTTTCAATCCTCTAATGTTTCTGGGTGGCTGGATTTTTTTCTCTAACCCTATTTCCCGTCAAGGCCAAGTCATATTCTATTGGACTCATGTCCGGGGTCCACGTTGACCTACCCTGGTGGGTTATTACAACATTTTATATGAAATTCCGGACCACGAATACACATTCCGGCCACACATAATCGTGCATATTTGGTTTTTCTTGACTGATAATTTGTCAAGTGGGATCGCATGAGATTCTGGGATGTCTATCCTGCAAAAATGAGCAGCCAGTAAGCCTCCTTTAATAATGCCTAACTCCGTGTGCGATTCAAAACAAATGACACCCCAAACCATTACTGGAGCCTCCAGTATAAGGCACATTCCTGTAAAATTTTACAGTTCAAAGCGATTCCCTTGACGTATTCATATTCTATGTCTCCCATCCAAAAAATGTATATCACAAAACAGCTTGCCCCTGAGAAAAAATCTCTTTCTAACTCCTTAGACCGATCTCGGTGTTATTGAGCAAAACTTAATTTCACTACGCGATGACCTACAGCACGTTTTGGTCATTCAGTAGTTGCGTTAGACATCAGATTACCTTCAATGAGACGTCGTCTTTCTTTCTGCATACTCACAAACAAAATACGGACCACCTTCAGGATGCTACAGGCCCGAATAGCAGCATTGCGCCAATTTTTCAGAGCCTTTACCGGTTTGAACTGTCATAAGCCAATCATCAGCGGCGCTTTTTCCTTGATTTCTGCATTATTCTCATCTTCTAATGAAACATCCTGTCTGCTCGTACCAATGGACATTGCGAGGAATGACTAATATCGACATACCCAGTGCTTAACTTACTGCACGATAGGTTTGACTTTTATCGATCACTGTAACATCCCTCGTAGCTTTTGTCGCAGGTAAATTACTTCTTTCAGCCTCTACGCAATGTTTATTCTCCTAATGCAATGAATACACTAAGGCCAAACCACCAGTACTTAAATAAAACAAAGTTCCGATCAAAAACACAAAAGGACAAAATCTTTGTAAAATCAAAACTGGGCCTAATTTACCTCTAATCGCTTAGGAAAACCAAATTTTTCTTCAACATGCAAGTCCTAACTGAAGGTTCTTTTGAAGAAAAAAATCGTCATAGCAATAGCAGAACCATATAATAAAAAAATGGAAAAAATAAAAACGTTCCGCTAATTATGCCGGTGAGTGTAGTTGAAATGTGTATTAAAAAAACCGTTATATTTTTCTAAAGGTAATCACAAAATCCAGTACCATGTTTCTATCTAGGAAGCGAGAAAAGTTAAATTAAGTTTTGAAACTAAATAATCGATTAAATACATGCCTGAATTCTTAGTAATCGATAATGAATAAATCGGTTAAATCTCAGGATCTATATATATAAAAGAAAGTCGTGTTAGTTACTTCACTTATAACTCAAGAACGGCTGAACCGATTTAGCTGAAAATTGGCAGGGAGGTAGTTTAGAGCCAGGAGAAGGACATAGGATACTTTTTATCCCGTTCGACATCATGTAGGTAGGTAGTAGGTAGGTAGTAGGTAGGTAGTAGGTAGGTAGTAGGTAGGTAGTAGGTAGGTAGTAGGTAGGTAGTAGGTAGGTAGTAGGTAGGTAGTAGGTAGGTAGTAGGTAGGTAGTAGGTAGGTAGTAGGTAGGTAGTAGGTAGGTAGTAGGTAGGTAGTAGGTAGGTAGTAGGTAGGTAGTAGGTAGGTAGTAGGTAGGTAGTAGGTAGGTAGTAGGTAGGTAGTAGGTAGGTAGTAGGTAGGTAGTAGGTAGGTAGTAGGTAGGTAGTAGGTAGGTAGTAGGTAGGTAGTAGGTAGGTAGTAGGTAGGTAGTAGGTAGGTAGTAGGTAGGTAGTAGGTAGGTAGTAGGTAGGTAGTAGGTAGGTAGTAGGTAGGTAGTAGGTAGGTAGTAGGTAGGTAGTAGGTAGGTAGTAGGTAGGTAGTAGGTAGGTAGTAGGTAGGTAGTAGGTAGGTAGTAGGTAGGTAGTAGGTAGGTAGTAGGTAGGTAGTAGGTAGGTAGTAGGTAGGTAGTAGGTAGGTAGTAGGTAGGTAGTAGGTAGGTAGTAGGTAGGTAGTAGGTAGGTAGTAGGTAGGTAGTAGGTAGGTAGTAGGTAGGTAGTAGGTAGGTAGTAGGTAGGTAGGTAGTAGGTAGGTAGTAGGTAGGTAGTAGGTAGGTAGTAGGTAGGTAGTAGGTAGGTAGTAGGTAGGTAGTAGGTAGGTAGTAGGTAGGTAGTAGGTAGGTAGTAGGTAGGTAGTAGGTAGGTAGTAGGTAGGTAGTAGGTAGGTAGTAGGTAGGTAGTAGGTAGGTAGTAGGTAGGTAGTAGGTAGGTAGTAAGTAGGAAAAAGTGCATTGCAACGCATGCGGGTACAGCTAGTATCTATATATATAAAAGAAAGTCGTGTTAGTTACTTCACTTATAACTCAAGAACGGCTGAACCGATTTAGCTGAAAATTGGCAGGGAGGTAGTTTAGAGCCAGGAGAAGGACATAGGATACTTTTTATCCCGTTCGACATTTTGATATTTAAAAAAAAAAAAATTATATCAGTATATCCATATTCTTAATCTGTTTAGGTAGTAGGTAGGTAGTAGGTAGGTAGTAGGTAGGTAGTAGGTAGGTAGTAGGTAGGTAGTAGGTAGGTAGTAGGTAGGTAGTAGGTAGGTAGTAGGTAGGTAGTAGGTAGGTAGTAGGTAGGTAGTAGGTAGGTAGTAGGTAGGTAGTAGGTAGGTAGTAGGTAGGTAGTAGGTAGGTAGTAGGTAGGTAGTAGGTAGGTAGTAGGTAGGTAGTAGGTAGGTAGTAGGTAGGTAGTAGGTAGGTAGTAGGTAGGTAGTAGGTAGGTAGTAGGTAGGTAGTAGGTAGGTAGTAGGTAGGTAGTAGGTAGGTAATAAGTAGGAAAAAGGGCATTGCAACGCATGCCGGGAACAGCTAGTAATTATATAAAAATCAAGTGACAAGTGCCTATCAATCGTTTCGTGGAATCGATTCATAGCGAAAGGAGTTCCTTTAATTTTTCTTCAGTCAGACACTGGCCACCGACTGACAGATGACAGGCAGAAAAAAACCGGCACTAGTGTATAGTCTATGACCGGCACTCGTTCGTTTTCTTTCGTTCTGAGCGCGCACGTATTTTCCATGTTTTATTGTATAACCCCACGACCTCGGCTTTGCATATTATAAAGGACTATTCGACGAACCTTGCTACTTTTGATTACCACCTGGCTTTATATTTTGGACAACTGATTACGCCTATCAATCGGATATGGACGACATGAATCGCTGTGTGAATTGCGAATGGTCGCTGTAACTCTGTTGGCAGAAGAATCTTGGACGATGAGGCGATTTTAACAGTTATTCGTCAGTGGCGTGCATCTCAGCCTGTTGGAACTTGGCCCAAGATGTGGTTCTTGAGAGACGTCCGATTGAAGCACCAACCCAAGTTGGTCATTCCAGTGTTTGTGTCCGCTGCGGTCGTTTACTGTTAGCACAGCGGTACAGCCAATAATAAATATTTTAAACATGTATTGGTGTTTTATATTACTTCCTCTTCTCCCTTTTTACCTACTGCTAATAAGTGCAAGATATTGGATGGAGAGACTTGTCTTCGGCCGCGTTTCCACTGACGCGGAGCTGGACGGAGAGGAGCTTAGCGGTGCACAAATTGACCAATGACTATGCTTGAAATCTCCGCTCCGCTTCAATGGAAACAGTACGAGCGGGGTGGAGCAGAGCTGAGCGGATATTCATACATCGAGGCGGTGCAGTGCGGAGGACAGCGAGCATTGGGGTGCAGAGCGGAGGACAGCGGGGCGGTACGGAGCGGTGCGGAGCGGGGCGGTGCGGAGCGGGGCGGTGCGTGACTCGCGTGCAGTGTGTCAGTTGTCTTCGTTACGTCACTAGGTGCATACGTATCAAAATGGATGAGAAGTTCATTGGAACTGTTAGACAATTTCCGTTCTTTTTTCTTTTTAAGCGACAACATGACGTATGGTCTTTCCGAGAGATTGAGTGTAACTAAGTGCAAAAATGCGCGATTCCACAAGTATGCTCCACTCCGCTCTGCTCCGCTCACTGACCACTCACCGCTCTTCATCGCTCCTCTCCGCCCAGCTCCGCTCCTCTCCGCCCAGCTCCGCTTCAGTGGAAACACTGACCACTTTTCACCGCTCTTCTCCGCTCCTCTCCGCCCAGCTCCGCGTCAGTGGAAACGCGGTGTCCCACGTCCTGTACCGACCAAATTTGGTACGTGGATTTAAACAATATGAAATAAGTGTACGGATGCGTACCTTCGCGTACCTTGATTTGCAAAAGCGTACCTCTTACCATTTACGAGAAAATGCCAATTTAATTTGGTCCGTACAGAACGAGCACGTTCTGTACAAAAAAAAGAAAATGTATGATCATAAAAAAAATAAAAAACTTTTATTTTTAAAATGCAAATCGTGAGATTTGCATTTTAAAAATAAAAGTTGTGAAGAAACTGTGAAGTTTTTAAAACGAAAATAAAAAATATTGCTCAACAGAAAAACAAGCTAAAGGCGGAAGAATAATCTATCGGGTGTAAAAAGACCCTTAACGATAACGAAAACTACATATTCTACCCATCATTGGGATATTTTTTTTCTACTAGACCATACCTGGGAAACCATTGGTTTTAGAAATATTGAAGGTCAAAGTGTACATTTTTTTTTTAGTTTTTTTCTTTAACATATTCTAAGTGATAATACTATACTTTCTTCCAAACAACCTTATCAATTTTTTTAATATTTCCTCACAAATTACTCATTTGAAGTTACACAAACGCAATGAATATCAAACGCACACGACCGCCTTGGCTCAGCTGTGTAGCCGCTGCACGACACACACATGCACAGTCGGTTACGTGCATTACATTGCGCGCTACAAAAAAAAGCGTTTGGTTTATGCCAAAAAATAAAAGTCGTTTCCCAGCAATTATTTTTGGTCAATGTAATTTAGTTTGATGTTCAGAGTGCGTAGATTTCGGCTATGTGATGGGTCTTTTTACACCCTGTATATAACTCAAACTCAAACTCAAACTATTTATTTGCACACTAAGGTTTATAATACAGGTCTTATTATATAAAGTAGGTACAGCTTAGCAACCTTTTCCAGGTGTTGCAATATTTGAGGGCTCTAATTAGATAAAAGTATACATATTTATAAATTTTCTTATGTGTCTACTTAGTACATAGTTCCTAATTTTTGACTATTGTTATATTTAAACACAATATTTTTAATTATGGATAGGTACTAGAACTAAAATAACATAGTTTATCGAGTAATTCATAATAATAATAATAACATATCGCATCAACATAGAATCACATATTTACACCAACCTGTCTGGGTCTCACTTGTCTGCCTGTGTATTTGAAGGTAATCAGCTTATATTTTTGAAGTTGAATTTTGAAATTTGAAAGAAATTTAAAGTCATCCCGGGATTTAAAGTTTGTAAGTTGACACGTAACTTAACCAACATAAACCTAAGACGTTCTTTGGAGATTTTAAAAGCCATAATATATAATAACAACCAGGCAGTACAGACGGACATGGGAAAACCATAAGAGTTCCTAGTTTGACTACGAAACTCTAATAAGATATGCCAATTCTAGGCTTTCTTAAGTCTATATTTTCAACTACATTAATTTTCAATTAAATGTCTTTATTATGGAAATTTTACATTTATTAGGCATGAAAAGTTACGATTCGGGGAGTACATTAAAGGTACATACAGCCTCCATCTCAATTTCTGTTATGTATCACATGGTTTGCTTTGTACCCGAAACTCGTCCTGTACGCGCCAACTTCAAATGCATATTTGAATACATTTTATAAATAGTTATTAAATACCGATTGCAGTTATGTGGAGTACATCCTAGGTACATCCGTTTTATATCATAACAAAAGACTAATCATCATTAAATCGTATGGTCCGTACAGAACGTGCTCGTTCTGTACGGACCAAATTAAATTGGCATTTTCTCGTAAATGGTAAGAGGTACGCTTTTGCAAATCAAGGTACGCGAAGGTACGCATCCGTACACTTATTTCATATTGTTTAAATCCACGTACCAAATTTGGTCGGTACAGGACGTGGGACACGAAACGCGGCCATAAGGGCCCCACTCACTAACAGTCTGCCTGCAGTCTTTGGTCATATCGGGCGGCCTGCCGTCTTAAGTCTATATAGCCCACTCACTAAAGTGATCATGGCCTGCCGGCAATGGCCGGATACCGGCTCTGCGACTACACACTAGCAGGCGGTAGTCGGCAGTTCCACACCGTAGTGCCGCGTGCCGCCAATGGTCTGATATCGGTTTGGGCGTCCACACATTAGCAGGTGACAGTCGGCAGTTCATATCGCAGCACTGTAGCGAATAGTTGTTGTCATTTATTGTTGTCAGTCAAAGTGATTGCGATGTTACTACGAGTGATTGTGATGTAAAAACGATTTGATAAAAGACAATAATTTGTCGTAAGCATCATCTTTCAATCGCTTATTGTGATAGCAATCGTCCTTTACTTTCCATAAACACGGAAAACTCCTATATAATTCTATGAAAGTAGTCTCAAATTGAGGTTTGTTGTCCATTTTGTCGAAAAACTGTAGAACAATTTTTGCAAAGTTGAAAATGTAAAAACTCAAGGCGCTCGACTGACACGTGATGACATTTGACAGGCGGCCGGCCGATTAACTGTCAGTGTGTGTTTGATTTGTCTTTGAGGCTATGTACTGTCCGGCCGATACTTGTCGACTCAGGCCGCATCGTTGAGCGACCACACATTCGTCGCTCGCGTATGCCGTCAGTTTTACACCTTAAAGGGACCTGTAAGTCTGTGGTCTTATGCGATTAACTGACAGGCAAATATCCACCGGTGGACTGTTAGTGTGTGGGCCCCTTTAGACTGTAGCGACTGTCCAGCGCGTGCCGAACGTATCAGATCTTCGACACGTCACACATGGAGGCTCTCTACTTGCACTCCATGCGTAAAACTATTACACAACCAAAGCCATTCAAAAATATGTATTCCGCAAACATCAAAAAACGACAATGTTATAATGTAACCTCACTTTTACTATACTTCATATAACTTGATTGCTGGATAGCCAAATTTCACCAAATTTTCAGTGAAGCCTTGTTATTATATCCTCTTACAAATAAGGCTAGTTTGATTGAGTTAACACCTGGGCCCAGGAAACTATGGAGTCTTTCCCTTCTCCTTAAATTAGTAAGGCTTTTTAATTAATATTTAAAATCCAACAGAGGCAGATTGTGGTGCAAAAAAACATTTTTTTCTGCACGTTCTGGAGCAAGTCGGTTTCGTTTTTCCTCGTAAATGAAACCTGCCTCGGAAAGTAGTCTTTCTGAATAAACAGAGCTTGCTGGTGTGATTAAGTATCGTTTAGCAAGCTTACTTAAAATAGGAAATCTATTCTTATTGGGACTCAAAGCCCTAAAGTTTTAATGTTTTTTTTATGTCGAATAGTAATGTCGAGTTATTCGAGTATTCGCCAAAGTGAATGACGATTAATCGGTATTCGACTATTCGCTATAAACACTATTCGCTGCAACTCTAATTAATTTTCAGTAGAGTTTAATATATTATCAACCATTATTTATAAATATAAAATATATCCCTCGCGACCATGAACACTGAATAGAGCTTAGTACATGATCAAGTTAAGGCTCTGGCAAGCATGCGTGCATCAAAATGACCTCCAAATTGGCCTAATACTCAAATTAATATTAGTAAGTAAATATCCAGAATTTGCAGAAGTTTGCTGAAAAACTAGAAGTTACAACTACATATGTATCTACACTTGCATGGCTTGCAGTCCGTGATGAGGTTTACGTTGGCCTTATTAGATGCTTTTTGGCTCTATCTCTTGTTCGGCACGTACCTAATTAAAAGCAGGGATTCGATACGTTCATGATGCAAAGTAATCAACTGATTGAGATAATCCCTCTGTATATTAATCTTCTAGTCGGACTGCCTCGTAGGTTTAGTGGTCGCAAGCGCAACTGCTGAGCGTGAGGTTCTGGGTTTGATCCCCAGGTCGGGCAAAGTGTTATTGTGTTTTTCTGTGTAGAATTTCTAAGTAGCAGCCCGGAGTCTGGATTTTGGCCGATCGATGGCGCAATAAGCTCGTCCCCCTATGGGACTTAAACATAACAGCGAAATAAGGGTGTCCTGTACACCGCTGTCTTACCCTTCGGGTAATACAGACCTGATGTTATGTTAGTCGGTAATAATTCAGTTCTAGTGCTATGGAGTTATAAGCTCTATAAGCCGGATAGTGCTATAAGCGTTGTAGAGCCTAGTCTACAAACATTATCCTGCTGCGGAAAAGACTTGTCCATTCCGACATCAACGTTTAGGTTGTACTGAATCATGTGACTTTCATTTTCAGTTGCTATGATAGATGTGCGCTGATAGCTGACTGTAATAAGTTTGACCGACAGATTCGATGACATTGTCGGTCAAGGTTATCGTGTTCAGAAAGCCAATTCTACGAACAAAATTCTTTAAAATCGCAATCGTATCGCAGCTCTACCACGGCCGTTTAAGGTTATCTTTGTAAGAAAAAAAGTCATATAGCCGTGGTTAAGCTGTAGTTCGATTGCGATTTTAAATCATTTTGTTAGTGTTGACCTCCAGTACCGGCCAGAAATCTATCACACACATAGCCATGTTATTTCTTTTTGATAAGCTACTCTACGTGAAGAGAGTCTATCGAGTTATTATTTCTCACACCGAAAACTCAGCCCTCATCAAGCTTTTCCCCCTCAATCTCCCGCCAGCAACGCCCTAAGCCAAGGTACGAGTACCACTAGGGCTCGCCCTAAGTGCTGTTGTTGCTAGTAGTCATGATGCTAGTGTAGTATAAGTAGTTAGCTTACGATAAGTTTTACTTTACTTCCCCTCCATTGGCTGGAGACCCTTCAGATCTCGCCAATAACAATGACCATCGTCATTTTTCATTCTGGGGATTCTTATGATATATCTTTTCATATCTGAACGATCACATAGTTTAAGCTAACAAAAAACATTGTGTTTGATATTATTTTCTGTCTTATAAGCAATTTATTGTAAGGACGAATATTCGCGATTAGAATCCTCTAGTATCTACTTCAGATATCATTGTTGCACCTACATTTATTTATTAACGTGTTGTGAAACAGAAGTAGAATACTTCAAATAGGTACGTGTCAATGAGATAAGAATTTTTCAATAGCGATGACCGGCCATGACGTATATGAGCCTGTTGCCAAAATAATGGAAGTATTTATTGTCACACAACTGATATTACTAATATTGTCAAACACACCCAGTCAGTTAGTCTACTAAGTTCGTAAAACGTTGCAGCGTTGGTTAGTCTTTAAGTTATAAATTATAATGCACTATTCTAGCTAGAGACACTATGTTAATAGGTCATCGTGATAAAGTTACTTGTCCATGTATAATTTATTACATGACGGTTCACATGATGAACGTAAGATATTTCTATAAATTGTAATAAGTTTTTTACTGATGACATTTTATAACACCACAAACGCCTTAATTTTAACCCCGAGTCGTATAGTTGTTATATTACAGTCGTATACATAGGCTTTTACCAATTTGTGATTGAAAAATCATTTAGAGGTTACTGATAAAATATGTGTTTTGAATTTGTAGTTGGTGATCATTATTAAAACTCTAAGGGCCGATTTTTCAATCGTCAGATAACTTTTATCTGAGGAATAAATATGGCAGTTTGACATATTTTCTGTACAAACTCAGTCAAAACGTCAAAATTATTCTTCAGATAAAAGATATCTGACGATTAAAAAATCGGCCCTACACTGATTATGGACTAGCCCAGATTTACGCTCGTAGGTATAAATGTTCTAAGTACAATGGTTACAAGTCCTAAATATACATCACCTAGTTCTTCTTAGGAACTAAACTTCTTCGATAATGTCTTATATCGAAAAAAAAACGCCCTCTGCAATTGCCAGAATATCAATTAATATAGCCATCTTAATAGATATAATAATACGATCATGATAGGTAATCATCCAAAAATGAAAAACTTGCGAAAATCGCACTACAACTAAGCTAAGATCTGACTACAAATAATGCTTTTTTTTAATTATATGTATCATGTCTTTTCTATTAGAACAAGCATGCTATTATTATACTCATGTGGGTACCTACGTTTAGAAAAATCTTGTAATGCATTTCATGATGATGCATGCGAGAGCGACATTCTTCAGACATGTGAGAGAGAACATGTGACAGTGAACTTTACCTTCAGCACAAGGGTCAATGATGTGACAGTTGACATTTTTCACACGGTTTCAGGAACGACGACCGGCCGTGACGCAAATACATCCGTGCCAATGAAAGCACAATTGGTACTATACTTCTTCTTGTGGGCATTGTTACACCCACCGAATGTCAACGTGCCAAGAGCCCAAGACATAAATATTTTTGGCAATCTAAATTTATTGTTACCAAGCTAAATTTTAATTTTTCTTGTAGTAATTTCAACTTTTATTTAAATCTCTTCCAAATATTTTTGAAAGCGAATGTTCTTGAATTTATAAGTAAGCTAAATTATAATTTCAATTACTTAAAGATTTCAGTTGACGAGAAAAAGGTAAGTTAGGAAACTTTTCAAGGATACTGATAAAGATGGCGAAGTTTATCAAACATTTATTTCCCGTATTGTACAGATGAAACCCTGCATTTTCTACAAACTTAAGTGATTTACAAAGATCCCAAGTTTATGGGGATCATAAGTAAGTGTAGTGGCAACAACACTGACTTATTTGTGTTCGTAGCGTGCGGGCGCTAGAGGCTGAGATCATTAAAACGGGTTCATATCAGTTTCCATGAGTTTTTAACAGTTGGCCTCTCGATAAACTCCTGTTGATTGTGCGCCTCCGCCACACGGGCGGACCACCCGAGTGTAAGTACCCACTGTGACCGATGTCATAAATATCTGTGGCGCAACCAGGATCATCCACGACACATCGCGCTGAGCCCTGATAAGCCTGAGATACTGACGTGATAGCGTACACCCACCAAATCTGTTTGGATTTATTAATCCTCTTTGTTAGGGTGATTACAGCACAGATTTAAAGTCAATCCTCCAAACTACTTGCGCCATTGAGATTGTAAATAATTCTGAAGTAAGTACCTACATAAAATTAATGTTAGAAGTGTAGTAATAGTTACAAAATCGTTATTCTTATCAATTAGTAGTAAATCCATATAGAGTAGATGACCCAGTTTTTGAAACAAAGAATGAGTCAGGCTCGTTGTCATTGTGGAAGTATGCCCGACCGGTCAATACCGGGTGCTGAATATTGCACAAAATCATGACAAATAACAATAATGTTGTTTTTTCGTAAAGTGTGTAACGACAATTTAGTTACCTCTTTGAGAATTTAAAACTAATTTTCTTGTGAATGATAATGAAATCAAAATATTATTTATCAAACTTCTTCAGTTCGAGTGTTTAATATTTTCTATAGATAAATTTAGTTCTTTTAGTTATCACGACACGAAAGCTGTTATTTCTTATTAAAATTTTTAGTTTGTGTATTCTTTTGGATAAGTCACTAATCCAGTGTAGTAATGCACGGACATTAATTCTCCGCTTAAACAACCGTTTACCTAAAGTTGTACCTAATATATTTTCCAAGTAAACAGTTGTTTAACCAGAGAATTAATGTTAGTGAACTCTAGCCTTGATAGCTCTGATTACTTCACTGGTTTAACGACTGACAAATGAAAACAGAAGCTAATGTAAGAATTAATAACTTAAGAAATACCAGCTTTTGTGCCGTCGTGTTAGTTAAAATTTGTTCAGATCGTAATGATGTTATCGATACCCAATTCCACATAGATTCTAAACTGGTTAGCTAAGAAGTTGGGTGCGCCAAGTAATTTGCCGTGAGCCGGTGCGCGGGGCAGGGGAGGCCACCGGTCGTCGGTTCCGGGGTTCAGCGACAACTTGTCTGGCAGGGCCGGCGCCCGGGCTCCGCACCGCCCTCGCCTTACCGCATTATTATGAGCCTGACGCCGCCGGCCCGTGCCCCCTTCGCTCCTCACCGCGCCTCCTGCCGCTGCGCCCGCGCCACCGCTTCTCAGAAAACGAATCCGGCGATATGGTGACGCACACATTGACATTTGGCAGTTGATACGACACAGTTTCTTCGACGGGAAAATTTATTGATGAGCTAATGAATTTAGGAGGTTGCTTTTAAATCTAGATCTTAAGCTCTGACATGACCAGGATCCAGATTTTGAACGTTATTTCATAATACCGACTGGCCATAAGTGTACCTATTGTGAGTTTGTGACATTAGATTAACGTTGATCGGAAAATCTTTGACGTTGTTTTAAGATTTTACTCCGCTAGATCAGTCCCTGACAGAGTCCAACGATTTGGTGAGGTTCATTAAAGAATCATGTTTATAAATTTTATAGACCTATTTGAAGCTTTCGTCGTTATTTGATAGAACGGCAGCGCTTCAATCAAATGAATGTTTCGTTCGATCAAGTAAGAAGCGAATCAACTTTCAATAAACAGGTGGCGGCTTTTTTATAATACACGTGTAGAATATAAACAAAGACAATCATTCGTTATGTTATGTAACCTGAAATACGTGATGCTGATGCATTAGTCTTATCAGAAACTAGATGTGAAATGTAGATTGATCTTATTGCTTTGATTTGGAGCATCCATTTAGAAGCTTACAGCACTAGGATTTTTAGGAAAATATCTGTTAACACTTTGAAATGATAAAAAGTCCAAAGTGTGCCTGGTTTTCGTATGTACTTTATGTAGCCGCTTTATCTTTGTCCGTCCTCCTACCAGTCATTGAATCGATACGTTTGCGTCATGTGGGTAATGATCCACACAAAGGAATATGTTCTATGCTCGTGCTTCGTGGACGCATCACAGCAGCACTCCTACATAGATAATATATTGGCGTTACACATAAATAAGGTGTGTCAAAGTAGGTGTGATGTTGGCTATGTGTGCGTTGTCGGTGCGAGTAGATAATTTATCGAGTAGTGAGCACCGCTTGCCGCTACGCAGCAACTTGCCCGGTGTGGTGAGGTGGGTCGCACTTTATATGGAGAGTTGTCTAATCCACTGAATAAATTACCATTGGGCCTAGGTTTCTCCTGAATGACTAATGGACATTTAAAGAATTAGCTCAATGCGCATGCCATACGCTTTCCAATTTCTACCTATGTAAATAGCGACACACGAGTTTACGAGTATATTCACTTTTAAGAGTATCTTAACTATAATAATAGTAGGTACTTAGGATGTGTTTCATTCATTTTTAACATATGAGTTTCTAAAGTAAGAAATTTTAATTTGCTGTATTATAAAAGACTGAATTTTTGTCTCTAATCTCTCTGCGATTCTTGGAGTAATAGATACTTAACTGTTTTACTCGGTTTTTCTAAATCTTTGTGTCACTTCTAAGGATTTTCGATTATACTTATGTTATGATATAACCTGTTGGAACAATGAGAGTACATTTGATGACAAGATGAACATGGTGGCTTACAGGCATTGTTGAGTTTCATAACAATAGTATAACACAGCAATTAGTGCAATTTGTAATATACTAGTTAGCACGAGATGTAGTCAACGTATCCGGCTCGGCGCGGGCGCAATAAAAGTTGCGCTACGTAGCGCCACTTTTATTCCGCTAGCAATATTTTTTCAAGCCGCGTTTAGCGCTAATGTAGTGCTACTTTTGCTCAATCGAAGAGGGCCAAGACTTATTGCAATAATATTATAATTACATTGATTCTACAACGTCAATAGACAAAAGAAAATATTAAATTAAACCAAATATAGCTATTCAAGATCAAAGCCTATTCAAATTAGTGAAAATAGTAAGTAGTTTCATTTGATGATACAGTAAATATTTGCCCAATTTAAAATGTCTCACAAAAAATGATAAATTTAATGTTTAGAAGGAGTTATTTGTCTGTAGACATATGATATCAAAGATTTTTAGAAGAGCCAGCACTAATTTTAATTCATTTATTATTTCCGGTAAATAGATATAGAACAGAAACTTACTAAATTAGAATATAATATAGGTACTAAGCCCGCTAGAACATGAAAAAGATTCCGTAACCTTATCAAACAAGACATCTGTGAAATGTTAAACTAAAATCGAAATGGACGGGCGCAGGTAGAGGTCGCTATGAAAGAGGCGCACGCAAGTGCAACAACGTGGCCGGGCAGGACGATCAAACGCAAGGGACACGAACGCGTACAGACCAAAATAAGCAACAACGGATAGATTCATGTTCTAACTTATTCTTGGTCCTAATTAAGTGACGTGTGTGCGCATAATATCCGATCAAAGTGATTCTTCTTTCGTGTAAGCACGAGCTACATGAAAATAGCTCATGCTGTGGTGAAAAGATTAGCCAGTCAGCAAGGTTGGTAGCGGGGCTGACTGCCCAGGGTGCGCCGGACGTACTTAAGTATCGTCACTCTTCGTGGAGGCTCTTTTCATGCACCCCAATCAAAGTGATAAAGAAACCAATACATTCACAATTTTTTTTATTAAAGCATACTTATGACATTTAAGTTTTTAAAGTTCTTTAGCCTGTAGATACGTCGGGTAATTTTGTGACAGAGCAAGTTTTTGTGCTGCTATTAAACAAAGGGCTTATAGAAACTTCCGTTGTAACCATTATAACACTTTTGTTTCAAATTTCGGCTAACGGTGCCTTGTGTACCTACTATGCAGCACAATTTTGCGGATAATAACACTGTGTGCAATAGAGGAATTACGAATACGTTCATAATTTATAACACGACTACCTATACCTACTTATCCAAATAAACTAAATTCACTTTCAGAATTTGTCTCTTGTTAAATTTTTTACCGTGCAGTATTCGTCGGCGACGTGCTGAATTTTACGAATTGGGCACAGACAGATAGGGATACATGGGTCACACGACAGTCTGGCTGGTTGTCGTTTGACCCGATGCGTAAAAATTTAAATTGTACATTTATGATAGCGTTTTAGGATCAAAAACGTAGTAGATCATTCATTCATCATAGTTAATATTCATTACGATATTTGATTGAGTATTCGCACCATCGCATAGGACGATCGCTCGAACACCCGCCATTTAGGACAATGCCTCAAGGTTTATTAGTTCTTGTCTTGACTATAAAACTAATAGATTGAGAATCTGAATAAATAGGTACCTAGGTAATAATGGGCTACTATCCAGAATACAATTTAGCAACTAGATATGTATAATCCTAAAGCACACCTTTTTGCTTACGCTTTAAGCGTTGATAACTTTAGTTGTGCGAAATACAGAGCTGTCCTTATAATTAAGGGCAAATAACTATTATGGGCATTCTCAAGTTATTAAGTTCAGAGACACGAAGCCAGCGAACCGTTGAAGGTCAAATGCTCAAGTTACATTGCCATGCACAATATAGGTAAGTACCTGACAAGAACGAAGATTATTTATTAATCTTTTATACTATGCCGAGTTTATCAGCTAAGCAATAAATAATACGTTCTTATGCATCAATACAACGAACATTGTTTTGTTTACCTACCTATTCTAGTGTCAAAAGAAAACATTACAATTTGAATGATTTCCAAGTTTATTCTTGACAAAAATTCAAAGCGATAATTATCAAATCAGATTTAAGTTGGATTTTGAATTCTGAATCTTATACAGACAATCCTTGTCCAGTTGAGGCGGACGAGGATTATATTCCACTCATCAATTTGATTAATTAGTGCGTAGTTTGTTGATTTCTCAAATGCTGTTTTGTATTTAAGAAATTTTGGGCAAAAATAAGTGAAAGAATACTTAATTGTATTAAAAATTACAAAAATATTATTTATACGAAACTATGTCCTTCTAACGTAAAAGTTGATAGGCAGTAGTTACCAGTTCAATAAGGATCAGTTGTTTGATAATTAATTATCTGATAATAATCACAAGGCATATTAAATTAAAATCTTGATAATTTTGAACTCTGTTTTTGACACAACTCTGCTATGCATAGTAATGAATTAAGAAAAATGGTTGATTAGGTAGATAGCTATCAGAGAGCTGCAGCCTTTCGTTGTTTTCCTCGATTCGCATTCTAGGAAGAGGCGAGAGACTGTGGGATAATCCAGCAAGGTATTTGGGTTGACAGTAATAAATACATAATTAACAAGTAACAACAACGTTTAACTTGTTGATTTTAATCAAGTGCGTCTAATGACTACTTGATTACAATTTCTAATTTGATTAAAATGTAGATACTGTGTCGTGTAAATGTGTATATCGCGCCATTTTCCCTTGCCTGCTTCAAGGAGCGAGTCGAAGTGTAACATCTGTTACTTGAAGAGGAGTTGTAAAAACTTTGACCTGACTGAACCTTATCATCATCATCAGCAGTATTTTCCCTATTTTTTTCTAGAGCCAGCTCCTGAGTAATCCTAATTTCCTGGCGGTAAAATATCGATATCTTAAGCAACAGTTGTAAGAAGTTATCAATTTTAAAGGCGTGCTCTCTGAGGCATGGGATCAGAATGAGTAGACCTGTCCTAAACGCCAATCGGTCACTCATCCCAGACCAATGCAACGGATTAAACTACGCAGTTATTAGTCATATCTACATACAGCCAGTACCTACCTACTCGCCCTCAACAGCTTAGCCGGAGCTACTATTTAAGAACTTAGCTTTTACAATAAAGAAATCCAAAGAAGGAAAGGGCTTTTTAAGGAACAAAACAATAGCTAATAATTAAAAGACCTTGCTTGAGCAGACATGCAAAATGTTTTCTCTAAGGGCTGATTTTTCAATCGTCAGATAACTTTTATATGAGAAATAAATATGGCGGTTTGACATATTTTTGTTATACAAAAGCTATCAAAATGATTCCTTAGATAAAACTTAACTGACGATTGAAAAATCGGCCCTAAATTAAGTAATTATATTAAAATTTCAATATTATTACATAATCGTTTATTAATTTTATTACATACATTTAATGTTAAAATTTATATAATAATTAAAATGTAACTTCATTAGGTACTTAAGTAGGTACATAAATTTAAAATTTGTAAATATTTCATAATATAAAAAATACATTTAAAAATTTAAAAATAGTAGCCCACCGGCATCGGGAACAGGGTCCAAGCTACCGGTGGTCAGGGCCTCAGAGAGAGGAACTTCCTAACAATACGCGCCGTGTCAAGAAGTACCGCTTTCTGTATGAGGCCCTTGATCCAGCCGTCCAACGAGAGCCTCTTTGGATGTTGGTTGAGGCTCTTGGCTATTAAGCCATTTGCCGTAACTACTATCGGCACAATTACCTACTGCTGAATCAACATCTCACATCATGTCGACAACCTCGTGTGCCAAGTCTTGATATTTAATTTATTTATCTTTCTCAGCTTTCACGAGGAGAACGCCATGCGGAACAGTGATATCAATAATCATTGTGAGACGCTCTGATCGATCTATCACCACTATGTCAGGCTTATTGGCAACAATAGTCCTGTCGGTGATGATAGATCGATCCCAGTACAATGTGATATGACCATTGAGGTTGTGCCTGTGCAAATACTCACCGTTAGTAAGACGAGAACAGCCAGAGATAATATGTCGGATAGATTCACCGGGACAGTGGCATGCCCGACAGATGTCAATCGTGCCGTCCTACACAATATATTTTCTATAATTGTTCGTCATCGTTACTTCATCCATAATTGCACAAACAAAATCTTCGGTTTCCCCGAAGAGGTCACCGAATCGTAGCCAAGCTACGGACGCTAGAAAACTTACATCCGTGAAGCTCCTTGCTTCGCCATACCTCCTTGCGGCCAATGGTATCAAGCACTACAGGCTTGCGCCAGTTCTCTTTAGTCAAGGACAGCGGGGTGAATCCTTTGTCCACTGCGACTACATCTCGATGCATTCCCACGTCCGTCGGTTTGGGAGAACTATTCCCTGACACTGCACACCTCGCGGTTGTGGAGAGTCTTAGCATTTAAAAAGCCTCGACCCCCACACATCCGCGGGATGTACAGTCTCATTACCGACAAGCGTGGGTGATGCATTCGGTTGCAGTCAGCAGCGTGCGGACCCTCCTATCCAGGGTGTCAAGTTCGGTCTGAGTCCACTTGAGTATGCCGAAGGAGTATATCAGGACCGGCATGACCCAACCGTTAAAGGCGTGCACCTTATTTCCGCCTGGCAAAAGACTGATAAGTACTTTTTCCAGGCGGCCGTGGAAGCGCTCCCTTAGTGATTAATTCATGTCAGCCTCATTAATTCCTAACGCCTCCGACATGCCCAAGTATTTGTAGGTTTCGGTTAAAGAGAGGGATCTAAGGTGTATGGAATCCGAGAGTTCGGTTCCCACGGATTCCATAATCCTTCCTCGCTTTTCATGCATGACTGCAAATTTGTCCACACCAAATTCCATCCACCAGGAATTACTGAAAGTTTCAATTACCTTCAGATATTACATAATATTATTATTACTATGAATAAGTAGGTAGCGGCAAGTTGCCAAGTTAGCACCCACACCCACAATAGAAACTTCCCCCATTCCCTTCAGTTCGCGTTCGAAAAGTGACGCGTGACTCCGCGTGACGACTGACGGTGATACATGCGTTGTTTTTATTCAACCACCATGATTAATTAATGTCGAAAACAAGTACGGACTTGTGACTTGCGACTCATGATTACGTATTTTTTTAATTTCAAATGATTATTAACATCTTCATCTACAGGTAAATCCAGATCCATTAGACTCTCCCTTTGATATTATTAATTAATGCTATGCCCGATCCGATCCTCTCTTCTCTTACGTAAAATGCGGATGGATGTAAAGAAATCAAAGCTATTACATCTGCATACCTATTGTTTGGATTAACTATAATTAGAGCACTTATCATAATATCCCCATTTCTACTATCATTCTCATTAAGGGGCTACCTCTACGCGTTTTTCCATAGTATACAAAGCCAGTACGCAGCCGCCCGAACTAATGGCGTATGCTTCAGAATACACATTTGACGATCGAGCGTTCTAAACTATACATCAGTATTCCGCAATAATCGTGTATATTTTAGAATTGATAATTTCAAGCATTCGATTCTAAAATATACTTCACTAGTACCATCCAGCACGCAGTGTGTAGGTAGGTACTCGCGTCGGTACAATTTTGAATGTCCGCGCCACCATGCTCTATTCTAAAGTACCTGTACGTTGTTAATTGCAGCTTGCCATTTTGTTTTATGCACATCTCTTTCTTTTTTTTTCTTATATTTGTTGTTATATTTACCTTTTTCTAAATATTAGCACGTGCCATTGTTTTGGTTAGCAGATTTTTTGTTTTGTTTGGCAAATAAACGATATACCTTTCCACTACAAAATTAATGGTTCGCACTATAATGAATCAAAAACCATTTGTTTCTGAACGCACGCATTCAACGAATGGTGGAAAATGATCAGCGAAGCGAATCGTTTCTGGCACTCGCCGGCCGCTGCCGCGGCACCGCTCGCTCGGCTCGTGCGTTGAGTGGCCACAATTCTAACCTAACCTAGCTTTCAGCTATCTGTTTGTCACTTTATTTTCTATCGCGGGGGACTTTGAAATTGAAAGTAAACTTTTAAAGTTAGAATAATTAAAATAAAGTAAACTATTAATTTTAAAGCTAAGCATTTTTAAAGTGAGATCTTTTATTTTTAAAGATCATTTATACATATTAATCCCATAAATTAAGTCATATTTTAAGTGTGGTTTCGTAACAAACCTGTTTGAAAAAGTTAAGTCACTTCTTAAATGTAACTGACACTGTATAGTTTTGAATCTGTTTTTTCACCCTGAACATTCTAAAGTATACGCGATCAGTACGCAAAATCCGTGTATATTTTAGAAACGAAGTTTTAATTTACACCATTCTAAAATAACACGACTAGTTTCATGTGGATGCGTTCTGGCTTGTATATTCTAGAAATACGCTACCTCTAGGTACATGCGTTTTCTATCACAAGCTTTAATTTTAACAGGTTAACAATAATTTGCATAGCAAAGATTAGGTAAGTATTTACCTTTTTATCAAATTGGTTTGGCCAGACTTTACCAACCTTACTAGCACAAACAATTAGTTGGTTGATAAGCATTCTGTTAAACTTACATCGAGGATATAAGTAATTAAGTAGGTAGGTACCTAAAATTTTCTTCGTATCTTAGGTAGGTATAAATAACATGATGCTTTCATTGGTTACTTGTGCAGACACATCGTCAGAAAGCGACGCATGCGCACTATTGCACAGTGCACACTGTGCGGCAAAATACAATCAAACATCAGTTTTGAACGTAGTTATCTGAAATACCTACCTACCTATCTGTATTTAAGGGCCCTTCAGCTTGGGTGAGCGTCAAGGTTAACCGGCACGGCTGCGCAGCGCCAGCGAGTCTGGTGCGGACAACACCGACACCCCTCCCTCCTTCCTCTCCGCCCCGCCCCCCGCATCACCTAACTACCTGTCATGCTGCCCACGCAACCGATCGGCCTACGCGCCTTTGCTATGTTCATAAAATCACAAGTGTCTACGCATGATGCATAATAATGAGTAGGTAATCGTGACTCGTGCGTAAAGGATGTCCAATCAATGTTGACAGGAGTCGTTAGGTTTACTTGATATTCGAATTTACACTAAAGCTAGCAGAACGGGAACACTAGAGACCTGGGGGCTAATAACGCCGCATTTGGTGAAACATACTTATTTCGTTTCCACTTCTCGTAGTCATAACTGCAAGTAGACTGCTGCACATCCAGTCGGAACTGTAAACTATATGCAGCTCGAAGGCAATCAGGATATAATAGTCAGTGCAACTGCGTGGCTACTATGGTACTAGATGTGTAGCCCATTTGCAGTTATGATTACGAATATGAAACGAAATAAGAATGTTTCGCCAAACGCGGCGTTATTAGCCCTTGTTCAGACTGTTTATACCGCAATATACCTATGTCCACGCTAATGCTAAGATGCCTGCATCGCTATCTAACTAGTTCATTGAGAACGTATTTTCCTAACAACAAAATCAATATTTAGGGCATTGTTTACCTACCACGAAGTAATCACGTTGTGAGCTGGCCTTTCCCCCTATCCAGTCAATACAAACACAGTCAGTAACAAACAGAAATAGCAATAAAAGGACTTGGCAAGTTGGCACGTCTTATCTATACCTTGAGGTCAGGGGGTGTGCATCTCATTATAATAATTATCGTGTGGATAGCGGATCCGCGATGGAGCAGCCTGGTCGACTCGCGGGTGACTCATCACCACGATCGTGATACCGCTCACGTCGTCGTCGCCACTCGCTCGCCACATCACTACCTACGTTACTGCTTCTCACACAGCCGTTACACATGCATATTATGTCTTCGAATATCAACGTCCGAGTCCGACTACAACTCGGCTCTGGACCTGTTTCTAATCTTACATAATAACTTTGACATCAGGTAGCTATTTAAATTCAATCTGTTTACCTACTGCTAACAAGAAAATTTACCGATGCAGCTCGACATCTTTACCTACAGTAGATGATTGGAAAAAACCAAGACTCACAGAACATTTATTTCATCGTCCAATGGAAACTTAATTATTTTGATCTCATAATTTTCATATGACGTAAGCATTTAATTAAATGATAAGGAAGTCACCAACTGCATTGAATGATTTCTTTTTAAAAGATAATAAGTGATTATGTGTGTAGGATTGAATTTGTGGTTACTTTTCATTGTTTTTAGTAAGTATAAATCACCGTTTAATCGACAATAAGCAAATAGGAGGGTTTATGAAAGTTGTGTACTTTTCTAATTGTTGTGTTATGATGCAGGTGCAGTTGACGCCAATGACTATGGTTCCATAGAACCATTAAATTACAAGAAAGACCCGGCACCTGACGGCCACAGGTTGTATTATTGATTTATACCTATTGTTACTTGTTACCATCAGCTAATCTGAAATTTAAACCGGCGTTCGCTGAAAACCAGCGCTGTGGCTCCGTCTTGCACGAGTCATAGCATTATGCTGAGCGATGGCCGTTTTGCGTAGATGTGACGCATATTTTTCCCAAGTTTCATTGTGGTTTTGTTTATAGTTTTTTTTGTGTGTCATATCGGCGCAAATAAATATTTTTTCTTTCTTCTTTTCTTTCTTTCTTTCAAATTATTTACATTAGGAACTTTAACTGTTCAAAGAACGAGCAATAACTCCATGCACAGGATTTTATAATTCAAGAGTTTATTGCATTTATTTTATATTTCAATCTGCAAACTCAGTAGGTCGAAATAGGCTCTCAACAAGGAAATAAACTTAAAATTTGTGTTTGGAAGGACTTCTGTTTTCTTTTAGGAAATTATCAGTAGCAAGCCGGGGTTTGGTATCGTTAATGGTACGGAAACGATAAATATATGGCAATAAGCTGTTAGCAGTATTAGCTACTTATAACTGGAATGGAATTTATTGCCGGCGAATGCAAAATAGGGGTTTCCACCACTTGCTTATCCTTTCAGGGCACCCAGGCGTGACGTTATAGGTGAAACTATAATATGACTGTATGGGCCGGCGTGGATGAATGATCAACTCAACTTTTTAGGGTTCCGTAGTCAACAAGGAAGCCATAAGGTTTTCCCATGTCCGTCCGCCCCCAGCTTAGCTCAAAGATTCTTAGTACTAGAAAGCTATAATTTGGCATGGGTATAAGTATTAATCACGCCGACAAAGAGGTACAATAAAATCATGAAAAAAAAGTTTTTAGCGTACTTCCTGTATGCGTAAATTGGGGATGTTTTTTTTTCTCGTCTGCCCTATAGTATAGTATAGTGTGGAGTGCTGTTCTTTCAAAAATACTTAAGGTTTGTGTTAACAATTTTTCGATTAAGGGATCCGTTTCTGAAATATTAAGCTTTAAAGTGCAAATTTTTGTTAGAGTCAAGTGTCCCGCGCCCCCTGCCAGCTAAACGGTTAGTTTTGGTTACGTGAAAAAATTCATGGTAGTAGTAGTACAAGGTCAGTAAGAAAGGGGGTACTAATCCGAAAGGGTGATAACGGCCGTCCGGCCGCCGGACAACAACGCAAAGAACTCATAATAATTAATAACTTTTGTTCTACCACTTTCCCCAAAAGTGAATATTTAAAGAGAAAGAGCTGTTCAAACGTTACAAAGAAAAAACGCTAAAATCTATCTATCCACAGCTATGATCAGCTGTGTTTACATTTTAGGTCATATTAGGGGTCACGAATTATAAGCATCATTTTCTTAATTTGTAACTAAAGCAGGAATGAAGATTTATTGAAAAAACTAAAATAAAAATATTTTTGTATGGAAATAAAAATTATTGTTGAACACTTTAAAACCGTCATCAGTGATACTTTAAGTGGTCTGCGGATTAGTAGCCCCTTTCCGACTTACCTTGTATAACGTTGTTAGTTGTGTAAAACAGGTAAGTAGTAAATATAGTTTATGAACCATATACAAAAATAAAATCATGACGTCCTGAATAGTAATGATTTTTAAATTAATAATGTTTACGCTTGAATAACGCATTGGAGTGGGCGGCGAGTTTGACAGTACCTACCTTTGGTCCGCATTATTGTGCAACTACGAAACCCTCACTGCGCGTGGTCCGACACGCACTTGGCCGGTTTTTTGTCGTGTCAGTGGCAAAGTTTAGTACTCAAGCCAAATTTAATTGAAGATAAATAATCAATTATTTCTTCCTACAGATGCGGCGTATGTCCCACGTATTTCCAGAAGATTTGCGCGTTCGACTTTACAACTAACTCCACGTATATATTCGACAACCACTGTGTAATGGACTTGTACAATTGCATAGAAGGCACCGGTTTGTTTCATAAGCATTTTATTAGCATTCCCATGATTTGTGGGTGTTCGCCTTACTGTCTTGCGACGGTAACCGTTTAACCATTTTAGTTCACTTGCCAATCACTAAGTACTTTTAAAGTAATGGTCCGTAAACAATGAATGATTTTCGACAGGTTTCGACGTTCATTTGTAATTCTAGCGTTGTATTCGAAACAACGAGATGGACGTTAAAGAGTTGCTAATGGTCCTTACTTTACTTAATTTCGGGGGGAGCCTTTTGTCGTATTACTACTGACCATGCCATGGTAGGTATATGCATTTTAGTTATAACTTTCATAGACTCTCTGCAAAAATGATATGCTTACATCCCAAGTATGGTCTGGAAAATGGACAAATGACATGCGTTGAAGGATTTGATGGCTCATTCGTTGGTCGATAGGGATCGCATTTAGAGTGCGGAAGATTTCTAAAACGCATGCTATAAGGCGATTTCGGGGAAATATTTTCAGTAGTCTGTATAAAACTACTGCAGATTGAGATAGATCCTGCACATCACGTTCGCAGTTCCCTATCGACCAATGAAAATGAGTCATGACGGATGTTAGACGTCACGTCATTTTAGCGTCGCAAATAAAATCTATACTACGACAACCTACAGCTAAAATTATATTTTTCAGATTTTTTCCCAATGAAATACGAAAAGTGTCTGTTCTTCGGCAACTTCGCTTACGTTCACGGATTAAAACATGAAGATATGGACTATGGAGAGGATGCAGTAATAGTCCATCAATCGAAAAAAAACCCAGATTTTATTATTAGATAACAAATAAATTTATTTTCGGTGATATATAAAATTAAAGCTAGATCGAATTTCAATCATTTATCATACCTAGGTACTTATTATCCTATTCTGTACAGAAAATCTGATCAGTTACACAAATCAACTAATTCTGTATTAAACATTGGTTAACTTAACTATTTAGTGAATACCATAGATATTGCTTGACAACATTTATAATTACTTCACAGTACCTCTTGTTTAAACAAAAATAGATACAAAACTTAAATATTATTATCAGTAAAAATTATGTATTACTTTGTACATCGGCCACTAATTAGCAAATATTGCATTTGATAAAATTGTTGATGTAAGTTTATAACAGCGGCCTGCAGCTAGCTTGTCCGGGTTATGTCTGCATTGCAAGTAATAGACTTTGATTAAGCTGTCCACTGCTGGACATAGGCCTCCCCCAAGCATCGCCACATCGACCGGTCCTGTGCTTCTCACATCCAGCGGATTCCCACGACCTTCACCACATCATCGGTCCACCTTCCGTGAGGCCTACTCACGCTAAGAGTCTTTTGGCTGAATGATGATGATGATGAAGCTGTAGCAAGCAGTAAGTTGAAGACAGAAGAGAAGTTAACATAAAAAGAAAAAACCGTATTCAACATCGCTCACGACTTGTTCTGCCGTCATCGTCTTTATTACAATAGCAAATATGCTCGGTCAGGTTACTCTGCCCGTAACATATACAATAAACACTACATGAAATATTATTTATAACGATGCTTAATAAATTAAAAGTCCATTTCTATAGATTAGTTACAGTGTGGTTTGTGGTTGCACTACAAAGGCTGTCTTCACACTAACCTAGATATGTGTCCATGAACGCGGCCAGTGTGAGGCCAGTCTAAGTGAGGAACATGGGCTATGTGACGGCCATGTGGCCGAGCCTCTTGTAGTCGATCTTGTCAAGTTGTACGAGAGGTCGCAACTGATCGGCGAACGCGCGCATGTCCTCCGCTATAGCGTCCTGGCCTTGTGGCGCTAGCACCTGCATAAAAAAGTAATTTATTTCATAAATTATTTATTCTATAGATATCCAAAACTATCGAAAGAAAATAATGAAGTTAATCCGATATCGAGGATAATTCATAAGCTTCCAGGCTTGCATCAGCCAGAATAATTTATTTTTGTTCAGCCATCTATCTACTCTAGTATTATAGTAAAAAACTTAAAAAAAAGTAAAAACCGACAAAAACAAAACTGAAAAGAGTAAAATATTTACCATATTATAAAATTAATACACTTCTCATCAAAAAAATCGAAACACTTCCGAAATTATCTTTCTGGCGACAATTAAACAAAAAAAGAGCATTAATTCATTACACAAAAACATATTTTAATAGCTGGAAGTTTGGCCTTTACAATGGTGTACGAAACTTCCAAATTTAGTTTGTTTTTATTGATTTTTTAGCCAATTATCCAATAAATGAATGGAACATTGTTTTGAGATCAACGTGTGTTTAGAGTTGGAGTACATTTATCGTGCAACAAACGCAAAATAACGAATTAAGTACTTTAAAATTTTCTGTTTGTAATTTGTTGATTAAGCTCTGTGACGTCTAATAAAACGTTTTTTTTTCTAACACACATGGATACTTCGCCCGCAGCAGCCGCCCAAGTAGTGGCATTGCTGGATTCTGGGGTTAGTCAGCGTGTTGTGGCTGCCAGATTGCATCGAAGCCTCTCTTCTGTTCATAGAGTGTACCAACGCTAACGGGAGACTGGTTTATTTACGCGCCATCCAGGATCTGGTAGGAATCGGGTCACTTCTGAGTAGTTCTGAGTGAGACGACCGGTTTATTGCAAACGTTTGTTTGCGAAATCGACGCCTTCGCGCTTTTCAACTGCAGCAGCAGATCCGTGTTGTTCGAAGGGTGATTGTAAGTGGCTCTACGATTTGAAGAAGATTGAAGGAACGTAGACTGGTAACACACAAGCCAGCTAATGGGCCGAAATTAACAACAGACCATTGAAGAGCTCATCAAAAACATCGAAACACGTCGCAAATTTTTGTTTTAATTGGATTATTAGAAAAACATTTTTTTTTTAAATAAATACTAAATGCCATTTAATAGTAGGTAGTATAAGGCTTCGAATTCCTTATGTTAATGTTCCATAATTTTACTCTCGTTAGCCCAGCGAGCATGGATCTTTTTATCGAGTCGATTCGATAAAAGATCCGTGCTCGCACCGCAGAAAAGAGAACATTGCTCAATTGTAGGTATGAACAATTTAAGTGCTCACATGCAAAGTTAAGGCGCGCTCTTCGATGGTCTGTTGTTAATTTCGGTCCATTAGCTGGCTTGTGTGGTACCAGTTTACGTTCCTTCAATCTTCTTCAAATTGTAGAGCCTCTTACAGTCACCCTTCGAACAACACGGAGCTATTGCTGCAGTTGAAAAGCGTGAAGGCATCGATTTCGCAAACAAACGGTTGCAATAAATCGGTCGTCTCACTCAGAAGTGACCTGATTCCTACCAGATCCTGGATGGCGCGTAAATAAACCAGTCTCCCGATAGCGTTGGTACACTCTATGAACAGACGAGAGGCTTCGATGCAATCTGGCAGCCACAACACGCTGACTAACCCCAGAATCCAGCAATGCCACTACTTGGGCGGCTGCTGCGGGCGAAGTATCCATGTGTGTTAGAAAAAAAAACGTTTTATTAGACGTCACAGAGCTTAATCAACAAATTACAAACAGAAAATTTTAAAGTACTTAATTCGTTATTTTGCGTTTGTTGCACGATAAATGTACTCCAACCCTAAACACACGTTTCTCAAAACAATGTTCCATTCATTTATTGGATAATTGGCTAAAAATTCAATAAAAACAAATTGAATTTGGAAGTTTCGTACACCATTGTAAAGGCCAAACTTCCAGCTATTAAATTATGTTTTTGTGTAATGAATTAATGCTCTTTTTTTGTTTAATTCTCGCCAGAAAGACAATTTCGGAAGTGTTTCCATTTTTTTGATGAGAAGTGTAGTTTCAGAAGTTGGTGCAATTCTACGCTGAAACAAATTGAAGGCAACAACTTATGAAACTGTTAATTTTATAATATGGTAATTATTTTACCGCTTTCAGTTTGTTTTTAAGTTCGTTTTTAGTTTTTTTTTAAGTTTTTTATTTAATACTTTTTAGTGCCACAAATTACAATTACAATAGTGTACAAATTCGTAGACCACTACAACCAGAACATCGTCTAATATAGGTAAGTCATTTTCAAACAACTAATAATTTAGTATAAAAAAAGTACTCAACCAAACTTAATGAAATTCATATGGGACCGAGAGTATTCCACACGAAATAAAAAAAAAATACTCATAACAGTTCACAAATTGCAGAGAAATCTGTTATTTTTTTAAAAATCCTTCTGCTTTTCATAACCTTTTCAAAGTTGTTTAAAAAGAGGTAAAATTTGTTGTCGTTGGTAATACTCTAGTATGGGTCACAAAATCTTTTTGTGACAACCTTATTTCCATTGAAATCTAAGAAAACAGAAATGCAATATCTTTGGGATCTTGCAAGATAGATATTTAGTATTTTCTCAATTTGAAGGTATATTTACTTTAGTGTATTTTGTTGGTAGAAAAAAAAGTGCAACCATTATATGGGTTTTTAGGGTTCCGTACCCAAAGGGTAAAATGGGACCCTATTACTAAGACTCCGATGTCCGTCTGTCTGTCACCAGGCTGTATCTCATGAACCGTGATAGTTAGACAGTTGAAATTTTCACAGATGATGTATTTCTGTTGCCGCTATAACAACAAATACTAAAAAATAGAATAAAATAAATATTTAAGGGGTCGCCCATACAACAAACGTTATTTTTTTGCTCGTTTTTGCTTGATATTGATAACAGCAACAGGTAAACGCTTGAAATATTCACAGAATAGTTATATATTCACTTTAAAAATAAATAATTAAATTAAAATGAAACAATTATTTAAGGGGGGCTCCAATACAACAGACATGATTTTTTGGCGTTTTTATAGATAGTGGTACGGAACCCTTCGTGCGCGGGTCCGACTCGCACTCGCAAGACACACACATTAATTTCTCTCTTTCTTGTCCAGTTTGGGATTTAAACAATCTCCAAAATTAAGTAAAATATCTAAATGGGTCTTAAATCTTAGTATGCCTTTTTTATGATTAGACCCATTAAAATTGAACATAATACGAGGACAATCGCAACTGAGGTCAAATCCCACCCTATGAAAATAGTAGTACTAACTGTTACTCACAGATAATTCCACCAGATAACTCTGAGATATAGGCTCCGGGGGCATTGACCCTTGGGATATCTTGAACACTTTTGCAACTGTTATTTTCATACGTCCTTTTCTGAACATGTAACCTGTAATATGAACAAAATAAAAATTCTAAGTGAGATATCTGTTTCTTAGAAAAAAATAAACATACAACTGGCGAGACGTAAGCTGAGCTTTGCATTGTGTGAGTGCACATAGAATCGATTGCCAAAAAGCAGTATAAAACCAAGCAAAGGATGTGTCTGCATTCATTCTCATACAAATGCAAAGCTCAGCTTAGGCCTCGCGGACGGTACTTGTTCTTATTGCGTGACTTTCGCAAAAGACAACTGAGGCTACATTCAGATGGAAAGAGTAAACTGTGTGTAAGATTTCACTATGTAAATGTGCAAGATCAAATTAGCTATTAGTTTTAGATTTTGAGCTATCATTTGGAAACGTGGAGTAGTTCACAAATGCATGCTACAATACCAAAGTAACTAGACATTAGCTGCTAATACAGATACATTCTGAACTGCATAAACAATGCACATGTAAATAATGTGCATTTTGGTTATCTAATATTCAGATAAAAAAAGTAAAACCATGGATACTTTTTAATTTTATCGCATGAAAAAGTGTCCTGTTTAAAAATTACACTAGCCCACTAACAAAGATTCTATGGTTATCCCATTGACTCTCGAGTCCTATAGATAGTTAATAAAAGAAAAAAACAAGGAATACACATAGTAAGGTACAGTACAAATGGCAGTCTTATCGTTTAAAGCAATTTCTACCAGACAACCATTGGATAGAAAGACTTGTTACGAAAAATATGAAGAGCAATTAATTAATACCCATATTCCAAAATCACTGTTGTTTACTTTTAGAATTGTTTAGAAAAAATACTAAAAATATTGGTTTGTGCAAGCTATTCAAATTATGTACCTTTAACACTATATTCAAACTCAATTCTACAACCAAGTTCATTGAGGAAGTCTATGAGCATTCCACTGCAAGCAATATCCAGGCTTGATCTAACCACTGTGGGCCTGCTTTTATCACCAAGATCTGGCTGACCAATGTACCGAAGTTGAAATGGCATGTCACGGCAATCCAGGGCCTTTCGTACTCGCAGCATTAACGGCGCAGCCTGCAATTTTTACACAAACAATTTTAATGTTTTTTTTGCTAAGTATTATTCAAAACATTTCTATAATATTATATTTTATTTACCTGTTGATTAGGATCCCTTAAACTGAAACAAACTTCTTGATCGTCAAAGGTCTCTGGTCCAGCATCGACATTATCACACAAACCACGTAAGCGATGAAGTAGAACTTCTACAGCTGAATCTAGTACGGAGCCCTACACAGTTCATTGGGATAACATTATGAGTAACACAAATATAAAAGTAATTCAAACAAATAATTAGTGTAACCTACCTGTAGTAAGTATTCTTGATTCGGAATAATATTAGCCTTCAGCGCTTGTGATAAGCTGTCGGTAGCAGTAATGGGAGCTGCGTTTGCAGAAGATATGCCAGCCATTTTTCAATGTGTATTAACAAATTAACATTAAATAATAATAGTGCGTAAATATTTGGTAGAACAAACTACAAATACATAAACGAAAAACGTAGGATGACGTCGGATGTCAAAAATTATTCAAGTAATCTGTGGTCATTGAATATAAATAAGTTCTACATCTGTGGTATTCATTTACTTGCAACACCGTGTCCACGCAACTCTAGACGACAAATCGTTACGAAATCTTGTGATGAAGACAGCAGTTAGCGATTCACTAGGGCGCTAACTATGACCTCTTAAAGCAGGACAGAAGTTGCCTGGAAGTTGAACTGGGGGCTTACCATGACTTCTTAAAGCAGGGCAGAAGTTGCCTGGAAGTTGAACTGCCCTGCGTTTTTGTACTATGACATCGTTAAAGCAGGCCTGTAGCAGGCCTGCTAAGTTGACGTTTACGAAATCCGTTCACCTGTTTTTTTTGTATAGACTTTTCGTACCATGAACAAGCTTATCCGCTCAACTTGGTTGAATAGTCGTTCACCTTCTATACTGTCATGGTACGATTTTTAGCGATTCAGAAGCAGGCCTGCTTTTGAACGGATATTGACTGGCTGGCATTTGAACGTTTTCATAAGACGTCATGGTAAGCCCCCTGTCCTATTTTTTTGTACTATGACATCGTTAGAGCAGGGGGCTTACCATGACCTCTTATGAAAACGCTTAAATGCCAGCCAATAAACTTTCGTTCAAACGCAGGCCTGGGGGCTTACCATGACCTCTTATGAAAACGCTCAAATGCCAGCCAGTCAACTTCCGTTCAAAAGCAGGCCTGCTTCTGAATCGCTTAAAATCGTACCATGACAGTACTAAAAGTGAACGACTATTCAACCAAGTTGAACGGATAAACTTGTTCATGGTACGAAAAGTCTATACAAAAAAAAAGGTGAACGGATTTCGTAAACGTCAACGTAGCAGGCCTGCTACAGGCCTGCTTTAACGATGTCGTAGTACAAAAACGCAGGGCAGTTCAACTTCCAGGCAACTTCTGCCCTGCTTTAAGAGGTCATAGTAAGCCCCCTGCTTCTGAATCGCTAAAAATCGTACCATGACAGTACTAAAGGTGAACGACTATTGAACCCAGTTGAACGGTTAAGCTTGTACATGGTACGAAAAGACTACACAAACAAAAAAGGTGAACGGATATCGTAAACGTCAACGTAGCAGGCCTGCCGCAGGCCTGGGGGCTTACCATGACGTCTTAAGAAAACGTTCAAATGCCAGCCAGTCAATATCCGTTCCGAAGCAGGCCTGCTTCTGAATCGCTAAAAATCGTACCATGACAGTTCAAAAGGTGAACGACTATTCAACCAAGTTAAACGGATAAGCTTGTTGATGGTACGAAAAGTCTATACAAAAAAAACAGGTGAACGGATTTCGTAAACGTCAACTTATCAGGCCTGCTGCAGGCCTGCTCTAACGATGTCATAGTCCAAAAAAGCAGGGCAGTTCAACTTCCAGGCAACTTCTGTCCTGCTTTAAGAGGTCGTAGTAAGCCCCTTGAGCTTTGCATTTGTGTCAGAATGAAGGCAGACGCGTTCTTTGCTTGGTTTAAACCGGTTTTTATTTACTGCTTTTTGGCAATCGATTCTATGTGCACTCACACAAATGCAAAGCTCAGCTTACACCTTGCCAGTTGTACATTTTGTTGGTTGGTGGTGCAACTGGTGGCCGGCACCATGGTGTCCTAGTGAGATAGCCCAGGGCCCTTTTTCTCTTACATGATAGTTTATGATAGTCAATCAGTCATGTCAAAACTCAGAGTTTTTGTTGGGAAATGGAAATCATATCATCCAATGAAGTGAAGTATTTTATTAGTCGTAATTTTTTCTTAGTAATTTTTAGAGTAATTTAAATTATTCTAAAATTACTAATAGTAGTGGATATTGTTACATAAAATTGGTGTCGTTTTGGTTTTGTGTCATAAGCATAAGTGTCTGCATTAGTAAACATTACGTGGAATAATTGAAATAATTGCGTATACAGGGAGTGTCATTGTAATTTTTTTAGTGGAATAGGCCACCTCATAGTGCTTCCCAGTGTGAAATAACTGGATAGATTTGTCGCCAGGGGGAGGGGGCTTACTATGACCTCTTAAAGCAGGGCAGAAGTTGCCTGGAAGTTGAACTGCCCTGTTTTTTGTACTATGACATCATTAGAGCAGGCCTGCGGCAGGCCTGCTACTTTGACGTTTACGAAATCCTTTCACTTTTTTTTTGTATAGACTTTTCGTACCATGAGCAAGCATTACCGTTAAACTTGGTTCAATAGTCGTTCACCTTTAGTATTGTCATGGTACGATTTTTAGCAATTCAGAAGTTGGCCTGCTTTTGGACGGTAGTCGACTGGCTGGCATTTGAACGTTTTCATAAGAGGTCATAATAAGCCCCCTGAAACTCACAAACATTTCATTCATGATTCATGATATCACACCAGCATTTCATTATTTTTAAAAATAATAGAAAAACAATTACTTAACTTCGACCTTAAGGACTTGTATCCACGGACGTTAAATAATTTTAAAAAGCCAATACTTCAAACAAATGTCATGCATGATAATTGTCGTAATTGTCATTTTGTTGTCATTGTCATTTTCATGTGGCGGACGAGCAACAGAGTACAGCGTACGCTTAGAATAATAATTGTTGTTTGTTTTGAAATACATCTTAATAAATTTGTCAGCCAAGAATGACGAGTCACGTTAAAATACGTTTAGCCTCAGAAAGGGTCAATCATTCTGTGCCTTCCAACAATGAATTGCCGCGGTTTTACACACCGGGCGAGGTTGTTTCAGGCATGCAAGATTTTATGCGGTAAGAATTGTTTAGAATCAACCAGAACTAAACAAATGCTCGTTATGAAACAATAATACTAGTCTTAAAATTTGTTACATTACAGTGGCCATGGTACTTACGCAGAAAATGATTGTTTGAAAGCTTCAGTGGCTGGGGTTATGCAAAAAGTGAACAAATTGATATGTATTCGACCATTGAAGAATCGGTATGTTGGTGAGATAGGTGACGTAGTGGTGGGACGAGTCTTAGAAGTCCAACAGCGGAGGTGGAAAGTGGAAACTAATTCTCGTTTGGACTCTGTACTTCAGTTGTCATCAGTGAATCTTCCAGGCGGAGAATTGGTATGAGTCTTTATCAATAAATGTGTTGTTTATTTTATTATATAATAACTCAGCTTATGGAGAGATGCCATTACCATTATCTCAGCAAAGGCTGACAAAAGGTGGACAAACATCTTAATACTAATATAACAGAACAACATGCTTGTATTACCCGAAGGGTTGACAGCTGTATAGCACACCCACATTTCACTTTTATGTTTAAGTCCCATATAATAGGGTGCAAGCTTATTGCTGTCAACCAGGCACAACTCCAGAGTCCGTGCTGCTACTGAGAAATTCCACATGGAAAAACGGAATAACACTTTGCCCGACCTGGGCATCGAACCCAGGTCCTCATGCTCAGCAGTCGTGCTTGCAACCGCTAGACCAACAAGCCAGTTCTTTATAGGCACTCTTAATACTATGGGTATTATAATACACTAATACGGAAATTACTAGATTTATCAACTGTTATTTTCACAGCAGCCTGTTAAAATATTGCCTATGTGGGTCTGCAGGGTATGGAAAGCCTGCTTGAAAGATTACTTATAAAACTTTTGTATCTGCAATGCATAGGGTTCTGTATTCAAATCTGTAACTAAATTGATGTTGAGTATTCTTGTTTTCAGAGGCGGAGATCAGCAGAAGATGAACAGATGATGCGGAAACATTTACAGGAGGGTGACCTGATCAGTGCAGAGGTACAGAGTGTATTCTCAGATGGGTCTCTCTCTCTTCACACCAGGAGTTTAAAATATGGCAAGGTAGGTCCAAAACATAAGCATAAGGCCTCTTATGGATTCAGTATAGTTTTATTCAGATTTTGTGACTACATATAATAATTATGGCATTAAAAAACTAGACTATCACCAGGCAGCCGCATCCAGGATGTCCCTTTTTTTGCAATGTTATAGTTTTCAGTAGTAACAAAAGGTCTTTGGTTTTTTTTTCAGTTAGGGCAAGGCATACTCATCAAAGTTTTTCCCTCACTTATTAAGCGCAGAAAGAACCATTTCCACCATTTACCTTGTGGCATATCTGTAATCATTGGTAACAATGGGTTCGTTTGGATCAGCCCAGGGGAACAAAACAATATGGTTGAAGGAGAGAAAGATGAAATTACAAATATTGAAGCACAGGTTAGTTGATTTGAACAATTTTTTTTACTTAATATCTGTGCAACCACCATGCTTGAAGTACTAAGTATTGCAAGTTTTCCTTAACTTGCACATTTAGCAACTTAGCCAGTTAGGTCTCTTGTTACGTTTTGCAGATAGGAAAGAAACTATAGAATATTAGTCAGATGAGCTAGGATGATAACATTTCACAACCTTATTTTTTTTTTTTTTTTTAAATCGTTTCCCCACACTAAGATTTCTCTTGTATCGTGGGTGTGTTTACAGACACAAATCTCACAAACAAACGCCCAGACCCGAAACAACCATCTGTAGGTCTTATAAACTAGCCTACCTTGGTAGTGCCTTGAGGCACTTCCAACGTAGGCTAGTCAGGGCTCATCAACTGCACCGCACGGCAAATGATTTTTTAAGTTTTGTTGTGTTATGGTGTGGTAAATACTAGTCCTAGAGAGTATGTAAACAAGGTCTAAAATTATTTGAGCTTCAAAAATCCTTTGCCAAGTCGTCCTATTATTGAGTGCTGGTCATTAGCTGTCATAATAAAATTGTTTTCCAATGATCAAGATTTATTCCTTTGCTTAGGTATGATACTGGTAGGAATGCAATTCTTGTTTTGAACAGCTCTTTGAATATTTAAGTTGTAATTATCGTATTGTTAAATACTTCTTGTTAGTTCTGTATGCATATTTTGTTGAGGAATTTGCAAAGATGAGTGCCTGTTGAGTCCACTAAGGGGCCGTCTCCACGAGCGAGAGAATCGCGGCGATATTATCGTCGTGCCTCGTATTTCTATACACTCTCTTAGAACGTGTCTACACACGGCGATGTTATCGCGGCGGTAGTTGGTATTGAATTTGATGGCACGGCGAGAATATCGCCGCGATTCACTCGCTCGTGGAGATGGCGCCCGAGGCCCATGTTCTGCGTGCTTACAAATTGTTTGTTTTCTTTTATGAAGGTTTTCCCCACACTAGGATTTGTCTCATGTGGTTGCATTTACAAATAAAGTGTCACATGCTCATTCACCCAAACCAATACATCTATAGGCCATACAAATATTTGTTTTGTGCAGGAATCGAACCCGCGACCCGTAGCGCACAAGCCGATCGCTCAGTTATTGGCTAATGTAATGCAAGTTGTGTAAGACTTTTGGTTTTGCAGTGTCATATGAATAATTATTGTGTTTGTCTCTACAGTCCGTAAGCAGATCAGATAGAGAAACAGTGGCAAGAGTGAAGAATTGTATAACAGCACTTGTCGCATCCAAAATGATGCTTGATGATACCAGCATTATGTTTGCATATGAAGAGAGCTTGAAATACGATGATGTTAAAGACTTGCTTGACCCTGAAGCTATGCTTGACGTCGCTTTCTTAACACAACACAGAATAAACTATGTTGTTGAAGATTAACAGGTTCATTTTTAATTATTCACATATTTTGTTTACCTGATTTATGAATTATGTTCATTGATGATTTATTAATACAAGTTCTTTCATATCATTTATTTGCAATATCACAAACCACTTAATCAAATATTAGAAGTGGAATTTTCTTTCGATTTTTATTAAATATCTCAGTATCTCTTAGAAATACTGTAATAATCGTCATCATACATTGTATGATGATAGTTATCACAGCATTTTCATTAAAAACATTCAAAAAGGTACATAACAAAATTAGTATTTGGTTTTTAATATAGTTATATTATAAACTATGGTACAATACTGTAAACATCTAAATTATTAAAAATATTTTACAAATAGAAATATCATAAAAAATCTTATAAAAGGTGTAAATCGAAGTACAAGTGATAATAAAATTGTGACCATGATTTCAATTATTTGACACAGTTAACTATTTCTCTTACTTCTTACATTCACAACACTGGTACTTTAATATTTGGCACATTATTTATAATTGCTTATTTCTTTTTCCAAGAATTTTCATAAGATTTTTCGACATGAAGTATGGTTTCTCTAACGAACCATCGTTTCTTTCGCAGTCTTCAACTGAAAAATGAAATATAAACGTTTTAATTTCTTCGAATTTATAATTAACACGAAACGGGTCTCGATTTTCTACGGCACCCATAACCTTGCTAAAACGATTAAGGCTGAGGCCAGACGAGCGTAATTTACGCCGCGTAAATTGAGTCGCTCAATTTCGGTTACGTTTGGTTTCGTACAATATCACGATTCGTGCCACACGATGACGCAAAATGAGTCTGTAAAATCCTTCCAAAAAAATACGCTGACTCCTTTTGCGCGGCGTAAATTACGCTCGTCTGGCTTCAGCCTCAGTGAGGTACTTACGGAAACAAAGGAACAACGTGTCAACAGCCATCTCATAGACGTTGAAGAATATAGTACAGATGAGGTAGGTGGCAATGCTCAGTATGACGGCGGGAATGTGGTTATAGTGCAGAGGCTCGCCCTTCGTTATATCGTACACGAAGCTCCACTGTAGCAGGTAAAACACTGCGAAGCCCACTCCGATGGATATCAACAACTTGGACAGGAAGAAGAGGAAGTCTGTGACCTGGAAATATTTTATACCCCATTAATATACGACTTAGTACTATTTACATTATAAACCTTTACATTTTAAATTACATTATAAACATTATAAAATTATTACATTATAAAGTCGGTACTCAAATTTAACAGTAGTTCTGCGTTTTAAAGCAATGTGTCGGCTTCAAAAATGCGCTTGACACATCTAAGTAACAAGACACGCAACTTTAAGACCAAAAGCACCGTTTTTAGAGTACACCACAGATTATCATTAAATCAGAACATTTTGACTATTGAATGAGAACTTTTACACACCTTGTCTAACACGACGACTCTTATAATATTCCGCATGAGCAACGAGAACGCATCTCTCGCGCTCTTACAGAAACTATGACCATGAACCGCACACATTATGTACGCGTTTTTATTGATGAACTTGAGGAAGTTCTCCAAACACCAGCAGAAGCACTTGCAAAAACACATGATGCATCGAGTGAAGGGATTGTCAAACTTCTTCATTTTTTGGTCGATGTACTCCAGGACGACGCGAATCACCCGCACTATGGCTATGATCAGTGATCCCAAAGCAACCGTCCCCAAGTGATAACTGCAACATGCGATTGAAAAAATTAGAAAAAGAAAATAACAAAATGTCTAAAACATTGCAAACAAACGAGACTCCACTCCTCAAATGAAGAGTGGATTGCTCTTAAATATTACCGTAATGTTCTGAATATGCCCGATGTAAGCGTAAAGAATGGAAGATCTTTCTTTTGGTACGTCCAGTACCAAGTGGAGAATGTGCTGGCTAGCATCATGTCGGACACGCCGCTGATGAAGAACATTGTCCAGAAGAAACCCAGCAAGTTTGCCACTGTGGAACAAAATATAATTTTACTATTTCAAAGTATTGAGAAGGATCTGTGATACGATTGAGAAATTAAACAAGAGAAGTCGATGACTGAAGCAGGGAAACACGTATCATTATTACCTGCCCTTAAAATATGCAAGAAACTCAATTTCCAAAGGAAGGTGCCGAAAGGAAACAGGTCAATATACCTACATGGGTATATCTAGAAGCACAAATTTTTTAGTTACTACATAACTAGCAGGTACTTATTTTATGTAAGTACCTATACCTATTGTCGCTAAATGAAGGTTTCACACGCATCGGACAAGCTACTTTTTATTAACAAACAATGCTTTGATGTTGTAATTAAAAATGTACTAACAATGCAAGTAGACGACGCTGTTTGGACTATCGAGGCCTGTGAAGTGACATGTGGCCAGGCGACAGGCTCCTCCGCCTATGTTGCTACATCGTAGCGAAAACGTCGCCGGATTGCAACTTTGGTAGTCCTGAAATATAAACACACTACGAATAAAATCACATTCTTCGAAGGATTAATCATGAGGGATGTTCTTAAAACCATTGGTTTGGCGTGGCATGGCGTGTGAGTGTTTTGTGGTCCAAGCCTTTGCTTTTACCAGGAAATCTTATACTGGATAGTTCTTGTCCAACTGAGAACACTAATAGAAGAACCTAATCACAATTTGTGCGAGGTGTATTTTTGAGAACATGGACCTCGTGATCATCCTACTAGACTAGAACGAAAACAAAAAGTTTAATTCAATGTAATATATTTTTCGTACCTCAGTGTAAATGCCTTGACAGTCGCACGTGTCGTTCTTTAGGTTGACGACTTTGAAGGCCTCATCCCCAATAGACATCAAGTACATTAGCACCAGCACGCCGTAAGCGATCACGAAGCATTGAAGAATCCACGGAAATATTGGGAAGAATATTGTGGTTTTTATAGCAGTCACTGCCCTGGAAATAAAAATAATATATTTACTATCGATGTATTTTAAATTAGGTATTTTCTTTTCGTTCCTCAAACTTTAACTTCGGCAGTTCACGGTGCACCTTTCCCATGACTAAAGAACATTGACGACTAAGAAATGGCGATCATGGCGAGATAACCATTCAACTTGCCATACAAAATACACCAAGATGGTGGCAGGCAGTTGGGTCAGCGGTACTAGGGGGCTACTAGTTCTGCTATCACCAGTTCACTTGTCTAGCAAGGTGTTTCTTGACGTCTGTCTCTTGACGCCGCCCGCTCCGTTATTTATAAATAGTGAACACTTAATAGTTTTATTTGTGGAGCGGTTCGCCCTCAGCGAGCCTGCCTCCAAATTAATAATTATCCTGCATAAAACTTACTTGCTTCCTTCCCGGATGAGCGCAATGGCGATAGAGATCCGGTTTCGCAGGAAAATTACTATCAACAGGAGAATTAGTAGCAAGACGGCTACTATAATGAGTATGACGAGCCAGGTCGACGCTTTAGTTAAGATGGACTCTGCGTAGCCTTTGAGATTGGTCGTTTGAGACATGCTCACGGGGTTCGCCTTGTAATACGCGTAGTTCTTGTAACATAAGTAAATACCTAGAATAAAGAGGACAAAATGAGAAGTATATGTGGATAATCCATAATATCAATAAAGTTCATAGTACTGTGGAGGAACGAAGTATGGTGTTCCTCCAACCAAATGGAGGATCCTCCAACCAGGCGGAGTCTTATGCCTAGCGGCCTCCACAGTACACAAAAAATATTTTCATTAAACAAGGAAAACTATAAGTACTCAACACAGGGATAACCCGAGAATTATTACGATAAGAAATAAGCCAAAAATAAATTGCCAAGATCGACTCTGCTCAGATTATGACTTTCAAAAAATAATTTTAGTTTTTAATAAAAACGGTTAATAGAAAAATGATAGAGGAAAACTGTTAGGAAAACGAAGGCCATACCGTATGAAATGAAATAATGTACGATTAACACCTGGAAATGCGCACCGAAAATATTGCACTTAAAATGTGATACGTACGAAATTTCAATATGTTGTGCGTTGACAGAAATAATGTTCTTTTTCTGCCGCCGCGTGCCGTGGTTCAACTACGGTTTCATTGCGATTTTGAATTTTGTTAGTAGAACTGGCCTCCTGTTTGGCAACTAAAAATGCTACCATTAGTAACCAAAACGATTCGTTTTTGGTCATAGGAACCGGGCAACAGTCATATCAATTGTTTTTATTTCTCGTTTGACTCTAGAAGAAATGCAGTTGCGCTCCGATGCGCTTCGTCAGGTGTGAATCGTACTCAAGGAATTGTTGAAAATAAATTTAAAAATACTTACAAAATCCGAGTAGACAGTGCAGCCCTACGATGGAGGCCCATACGACTGGCCCGACCACCCAGCGTAGGAGAAGGATGTATATGAAGCATATGACCACGACTGCGAATAATGCTCCCAGGAGGTACCACCGTGACTGCACCAAGTCTTGAACTATTTGCGCTGATAGCTGTTTACACACAATATTTTATTAAACACATTTCTGGAAATTGTCTTCTGAAAATAAAATAAAAGAGATTATTCTAATGTTGAATAAGATACACCTACCGACATTGTAGGTACACAAACAGACAGTACCACGCTGAAATGTCCATGGTGTCTCCAGAAAATGTCAACCAATTTTTGCAGTCATGGTTTTTCAGTTTTAGCATAAACATTTATAGTCCAGTCATTTAAGCTTAAATTCGAGATACCCAGCTTTAAGTCTGTAAATACTTGTATATTGACACCCTAAAAGTTATCTCAAAACCTACTTATGGTAGGGTGTATGCAACTATTAAATTTCAAGGTCAAAGGTCACAAAAATCGTTTTTTTGCGCTTTTTTTGTAAATATCTCATTTCCTATGGGTTTTTTGCTATTTCGAGGTTAAAACGGGATATTTACCATGTTTATTATTTGATGTGAGTTTCCGATATTTCGGCACCGTTACAAGCGCCATGATCACGGATGAACTGAAGTAATTGCAGGTGGGTGGATGTTTATGAGCAGACGAAACGGTCTACCCTCTTTCTTGTTCGTTTATTGCGTTCGACGCCACTACCACTGTCACTTATGTCACTCACAACTCGATTCTGTTCCCGACACACAAAACTCACTGTATCCGCTCGCGAACTTTTTTCAGTAGTTTTACGGTTTTTACACAATTGAACCACTGGGTTCCAGGTAAATATCCCGTTTTAACCTCTAAAGATTGTGTTAGTGACCATGTCAGTTTAAAAACTTATATTTTTGCTATTTGTATTCATAATCAATATAGAAATTTTGCTTAAAAATTTTTTTATACGGTGTACCGTTTTCGAGATAGAGGGCGGAGAGCGCGCGGTCACAGCATCACTTCAGGTCAACCGGTGCCTCCGGTCGAAAACGCGCCACATACATACAGGGTGTTAACGAATTCGTGTAATTCCTTAAAACCGCATGATCTACTCGTACTGCTGGTGCAGAATAGCCCGCACGGGATTTAGAATTTAAATTGATTAAAAGTAAAAAAAATAAGAATCTTTTTTTTTTCATCCGGTAGCGGTAATTGGTCATATCTAAACCACCTAATAAGGAATCAGTAAAAAAAAAGAAAACTTTTTTTTGCAAAAATTTTTTTTTATTTGAGTGAACATTTCGATGCCACGCATAAATTAATGAAAGCACGGCGACACGGCTGGCGGGTACGACTAACGTGATATCGCTCTTTGCAGTCAGATAACTCGAGTCTCTAAAATGACTCAGGAATAGAAAACCAAGTTTTTTTTTTTGAATATTTTTTTCAGTTGGGTTTCAGAAATACCTATCTGGGGTTAATCTATGTCACCTGTAGATCACGCGGTTTGAAGGAATTACACGAATTCATTAACACCCTGTATAGTTGATGCACTATCGATAAATCAATGATTATAAATATTTGTCAATTTTTATTAACTATTATATTATATTTTATCATTTTCTTCATGCATTAAATCTATATCTATTCAATAATACTGATAACCGTTTCCTAAAATTAAAAAATAATTAAGGGAAAAACTTAAATCATAATATAATTATATTCCCATTTACACTAATGACATTTTAAATAGAAAATAATTAAGTGCATCTTCTTTAAAATCTGTAAATTTTAAAATCCTTCCACTACGTCAAAAATTCTTAAGTCTACAAAACTTAATAAACCTGTGCAGCTTTCAAATATTCCACCAACAAGTGCAGCTGCTCATCAACATTTCAAACGTGTATATTATCAAGTTCAAACTTGGTTAGGGCATGATTTGGAACCCCAGGTATGGGGTTGGGCAATGCGAAACGATTTTCTGGAGCCTATCATGACAATTTTACCACCTGCTCCAGAAGATTTGCTAAATACAATTTTCTGCAACTGCAAGAGTGGTTGTGGTTCGCGATGCGGATGCAGAAAAGTGGGCTTGCAATGCTCTTTAGCTTGTGGCCAATGTAATGGGCAAGCTTGTCTCAATGCTCTACCATATCAGAGCGACATTAACGAAGATGGAACCTTTGACCCCGAAATCATGGAAGAACTTGAGACAAATGTCGTTGAAGACGATAATGAAGACCATTTTGAAATTTACCAGCAGCCGGAAGACGACGATGAAAGGAAGAAGATGATTAAAATTATAAATTGTAGTTTTTGTACCCTTTATTCCATTTTTTTACTTTTAATAAAAATAAATATATTGAATGATATTTTTTAATAAAAAGATTTATTCATAATTTATTTGTTTTTTTTTTTCATCATGTAATAACTTATTAATATTAATTAGGTTAAAATTCAAATATAATTCCTATATTTTCATTAACAATTCTGCAATTACATGGGCAGGTAAGTGTTGTTAAATAAATGGGTCATTCCCAGTTGCCCCCACCGACAACACCACCACTGGTGGCAAATGGGATTTTTTATATTAAAATGTATACAAAAATCCCATTTGCCACCAGTGGTGGCGTTGTCGGTGGGGGCAACTGGGAATGACCCAAATAAATTAATACTGAATAAAAAGTGGATAGGTTAGGAAAAAAATGATAAAATATAATATAATAGTTAATAAAAATTGACAAATATTTATAATCATTGATTTATCGATAGTTCATCAACTATATGTTTAAGGCGCGTTTTCGACCGGAGGCACCGGTTGACCTGAAGTGATGCTGTGACCGCGCGCTCTCCGCCCTCTATCTTGAAAACGGATCACCGTATACATTTTTTTTAACAAAATTTGTAGACAATTTTGTATTCTACAATATTGATTATGAATACAAATAGCAAAAAACCCATAGGAAATGAGATATTTACAAAAAAAAGCGCAAAAAACCGATTTTTGTGACCTTTGACCTTGGAATTTAATAGTTGCGTACACCCTACCATAAGTAGGTTTTGAGACAACTTTTAGGGTGTCAATACAAGTATTTACAGACTTACAGCTGGGTATCTCGAATTCCTAGGTGAACTTACTATAATGACTGGACTATTAAACAATAAGAAAATATTAATAAAGTTACTGTAATATATTATAAACAACACCACCAATTTAACCATCACCAATCTAAGCTAATGGTTTGTTTACTGGAATATTAATATAGGTACATAGCCTTATTGATCGGTTAGAAGTCGGTGAAACAAGCTAATGACTTTCGTAAATGGTAAACTACCTCAAAAGTTGAATGAATATTAAGTTTTTTACTATTTTACTAGTTAATGTCACAATGATAAATAACTAATTGCGGTTTTAAGTATTTTTATTGTGCGAATTTTACGAATTTACTCACAAACCTAGTTTCAAGTTAGCGATAATATTTGTGTCTTGCTCCTTTTTTTGCCCGTTAGGCATTGATTTGCTAACGCGTTCAAACGAAATTACTTGTCCACAGATATTTCCGCCAGTTACGATACCTAATGATTTATAGGAACATTTTAATTAGGTTCGCTATACTGTTTTGTAACTGATATGATAAGTTTTGTTCCAAGTCACATAGGTATACAATTAGTGCTTAGAACAAAATGTATTTAAAAACAATGTTATTTTTCATGAATTTACTATTAAAATTAATGCAGTAATCACTCCGTATATTATCTATCTAACATGCGCAATCAAAGTAATGAAGATTTGTTAGTAATGAGTAATGAGCTACAAAATGAGCGCTATCTACCTGTTCGAATTGCACCAGATTGGACACTTGTGTGATCACCTGGTCTTCGGTCAAGCCCATTTCCGCTGTAATCTCCTGTATCACCATAACCGCCTCGGTGGCGTTCACGAAACACCGTCCCATCACTGCTCCGATCACCAAACATGCACAGCGGCATCGACCGCGACATTAGTGAATGGATAAGTGATATGTTTTAAGTTATTACATGTGAACAAGCATTAATGAGTGTTACTATGTGCAGCGTATGTTTTTTATACATGTATAATACAGTATGTACATTTTTTTATCCACAACAAGATGAGCATTCGAGCAATGGAAAACAATACGAAATTTATATTAATTATCGTTCGTTGTCAGTTATGACAACAGGACAGGTGCACATGCGTGAAGGTTAGAGTCAAGCTTCTACGCGTGCATCAGAAACGTGCGCAGCCGGTGCGCACTACTACATACGATGTGAGTATCGCGCTCGTCCGACTGCCTCGTGAAGAAAGACATCCAGCTAGCTACGATCCAGCCCACGTAAGAGTCGAGAGCAGTTGCGCTGTTCACCAGTGACCTGCGAGCCTCACTGGGATTCCGCACGCAGCTGTCCCTCGCAGGACTCAGAGACTTGGGACTCTGCTTGGTGTCCGCCTGGCATTGAAGAGTTGACAGATCGCCGATGCAACGGGATAACACTGAAGTGTATTTATTATACATCTAATACGGATCAAAGTTAGGTCAAGCAGTCTTAATAGGGATATCCGGGGGGACATGCCACACATTTAACCACATGGTTCAAATGCAAAGCATCACAAAGATTAGTGGCAGAATTTCACACAAACTGTAACACCCAATCATCTGTCACTTTCACAACAAATATGAGAGTACTGGAAAATTACCTGGTTGACTTTGTAAAACGTAGCTAGCGCATTTGTCTTGTTGCATGTACTCCTTTGCTTGGGTGTAAGTCATGGTGTATACATTGACGTCGTCCGTGCACACCATTCTAGATTTATATACAGCAAAGTTGCTCTCCGTCATTATTGTGTCGAATAGTATCGTTTCAGACGGGCATTCCTGTACGCAAACCTGTAATAACAATAAAGAAAAAATTTGCACCAATAAACTATATTATTGTCTAAAAATAAAATATGAAATAGAAAAAATGATGAAAGGTTAGCTCTTAGCTTTATAAAAAACGAAGCTCATAATATTGTCATATCCTTATGTTTATAACTACACTTACCTGTGGCGTAGGACAGCCAGTGATGGGTGTGCCAGGTGACAGGCATTTAGCAATATTAAAGAACACGAGGTAGGGCTTCTTTTCGAGGCCGGAGTCGAGACCGCAGCGACGTCCTTTTGAGTCAATGGGTGCCAGAAGCTTCTGTACGTTTCCGTGAGTCATACCTGGAATTATATTCATGGTTTCTGAGATTTCTGACGTCCCTAATTGTACGTAATATTCTTAGTTGTTGAGTTACTGTTAAATTATAATGTCAATTGTTTAGTTATTCATTGCATTTTTTTAAAGAATTTAATCATCGCTATCTGTCTTTTAGTTCTGTTCTCCTGAGAATATTAAAATAAGAAGATAATTTTTAATGTTCTTACCATAGTACCCGACGTATCCCCATACTCCAAGGAAGAGGATGAACAGTACTAGCCATATGATGTCCGTGCACGATCGGTTGTGGATGGGACCGTTGAAGTTCGGGTCGTACCGGATCGGCTCCCCTGGAACATAAACATAAACATTACAACCTGATCACATAAAGACCGGAATTAAAAACAGCGCTTTTATTGTCGTCGTTATTTGCATCTCGTTCACGCACATTCTCTGTGAGCGAAAAGTAAATAATAAATCCGCCATTTTCAATTCCATTTTCAAGTAGGTAATTGTGTTGTACTTAATTTTGACTCACAGATTCTTTAGTCGTATTTATCTTGTAATAACTTACACATTACGAATTTTATGGAAGTCCATCGAAATGATCATAAGAACCGCAGTGATGTCTATCCTTTTTCGGACAAGACAGGTGAAGGGATACATATTAATGAAACAAAAAAGTATAATTAACTAGTAAGTTACACCCTAGGTATTACATTTTTATGAACTTAAGTAACTGTAGTCTTATAAACAAATGGTTTAGACAATTTATATATTATGTTGCCTAAAATATTACTCATCATGGCTTTTCTACAATTTATTAGCAGGCAACACTGCTTTACAAACTTTTACTAAAACTGATAAAGCGTTATCGTTATCAGTGTAAGTAGTAACCCTCTTGTTTAATTAATTGTTTATCAAAGAGCATTTTACCTTGGTAACATTAGTAGATACGCTAAAGCTATGTTAAACTAGGTTATATTAGTACCAAACACAGTACCTATATTTTTTTACTATGTAAGTACCTATGTAATACGTACAGAGCAGTCAACTACAGGAAAAAAAAAAACATTTTTTTTCCATTGTTCTAAAACAAGTTCTAATCATAAAACCTGTACTCTCGATTTATAACATTAACACCGGTTATGTAAAATAACGAAATAAATCGTAATCAATATTAGTAGTATAGGTACAGTCAATCACGAAAGTCGGTTAACACTTTTTTTTAATTATAACTGAACACAATAATATTAAAAAAGAAGCGTACCAGATGTGACATTAAAACAACCAACTCTTGAAGAATCTAGTGTCAATTTAGATGTTATGTAAAAGTGACAGTGGTAACAAACTTTCGTCGCTGACCGTACCTTGCTTACAAGGCTTGAGCGTATCAAAACTTACTGGACTCTTTCTGTGGTATACAGCAATCAGAGAATCCCATTTTTTGTCACTTAATCATTTTCAGTTTCCTGAATAAAATCATCACAGTCATAACAACGCCCACTTGGTACAGTTTTGGTTATATCAAAATACAAAATGCTATCGCATATCTTCAAATCGACGGCGTGTATCGTGCTTATCGTAACAGATTTTGATAAGGATTATCCAACCAATGGTCTTGTATTGAAGTTTCAATAATAATTAGAAAGGAAACTCGTAACTAAGTTTAATTTTGTAACAAATCGACGGTAACCTACGTGATTTTGATTCAATAGATCATAATCTACTGAGCAGAAAAATACTCCGTGCAAGTACTCGAGTACGAGGTTGTAGTTAAGTGGTTAAGATGTTAGATTCGGTGATATCATTGGAGAAATAAATAGTCATGACGCTACCAGTAACTAGATCTCACCGAACATTGTTTAACAACGCAACGACCAAACTATTTTTTATACGTGTTTGTTGAGATCGTCTTCTACATGTCGCAGGTACATGTGAGTATGGTCACAGTCCATTGAATTTTCTAAGGGTCGATTTTTCAATCGTCAGATATCTTTTATTTCATTTTATTAATTTGGGAAAATAAACAGTAACACATTACATTTTATGATAACGAAATGGTAAATAGTAGATTGTATCACAAGGGAGCAAAATAATATTTTTACGGCGAGGGCGCTTTTTTGAATCCAGAGCGAAGTGAGGAATTCTAGAGTAGAATCCCGAGCGTAGCGAGGGATTCTTTAGTAGAATCCTGAACGTAGCGAGGGATTCAAAGTATATTGCCCGAGTCAAAAATAATTTTGCGCCCGAGTGATTCACTCTACTTTTCATCACCCACTATGAGAAAATAAAAGGCGCCTCATATTTTATTGTAATATTATTATTTAATAAAACAGAGTAACAACTAAATTGAAATTAAATAGTATCTAATAATAAAACAACTAAAAACTTATATTTACATTTGAGACGTTTTCGCAATTATGAAATTAATTTAACGCGCGCTAGCGCTACGTTCTCATTCTTTATTATTAATTTATTTTTATAATCAGCAGGCGCGCGGTGCCGGCGCGGGCGGCGCGGCGGCGCGACTATGGGCCGTCGTACCAGCCAGTCTTCAAACAATATTTGCGTTCGATTTCTTTGGCGCTGAACACTAAAATGTTCCAAATTCAAAAAGTGCGCGGCAAAGATAATTGCGGCGCACTTATTTAATAAAGAGGATTAAAAACTCATTCCTGCCCGCTAAAAGAATTCAAAAAGTGCGCGGCAAAGATAATTGCGGCGCACTTATTTAATAAAGAGGATTAAAAACTCATTCCTGCCCGCTAAAAGTTTCTTAATAGAAAACACCACCTTTGGGCGCATTTAAAGGCGAACCAAGTCGTCCTTTTCGAATAGGTGGGATGAAAAAAAATGTGAATAAATGTGCCACCAACAACATTTTCCACAGAATACATTTAAATTCGAATTTAAAAACATCGTGCTATTTTGTTCTATTATAACTTATAACAGTTAGAACCTACAAACTATGAGAATAAAATATCGTTGTTTGTTAAATTTGACAATACAGGAAAATCTTTTTAGGGCATGCAAAAAATAGTAATAAAGTTTTATCCTAGGGAATAAGATTGACGTTTTGACAGCTTTTTTATACCTTCAGCGGTCACTAATGAGCAGAGATCGGAATAGGTAGAGTATATTTACCTAAACTTCGAGGAAGAAAGTAACATAGAGTCGATAATACCTTCTCTAAAATCCCGGAATAATTATAATGACGAATAATATAATTATAAATCCCGGGATTTAAAAATCACGAATTATTTATTGTACTTTATGGTTACAAATTATTTATTTGAAGAATCATATCACATTTTTTAGGGTTCCGTACTAAAAGTATTATATTAAAGAGCGCTGTTTTACATAATTATTACATACATTGTTTTACATTTTACATAGTAAGGAACCCTAAAAATTTTATATGATTTTTCAAATCAATAATTTAATTTGTAAAACAGTCCAATAAATAATTCGTGATTTTTAAATCCCGGGATTAAAACGTCATTAAATTATTCCGGGATTTTAGAGGAGGTATTATCCACTCTATTTTGGTCCTTCCTCGAAGTTTAGGCAAATATGTATACTCTACCTATTTCGATCTCTACTAATGAGACACAACTAATTAATCTATTGTCATCGACTGAATCAGTCTGGCGCAACGGACAAGAGGATGCTAGAAATATGTCAAACCGTCATATTTATTCCTTAGATAAAAGTTATGGCGGTTGAAAAATCAGCCCTAAGCTGGATTATAAAATGGCATTGTAGGCCTCCGAAAATAATTGGTTTTTACAGATTATGTAGTTAATAATTATTCAAAATATTTGTGAATTTACAAGTACCTACATGGATAGAATCTGTAATATTACGACAAGACAGCCGATTTTCTTTTTAAAGGTGAACGCACATTTATCCGAGCCGAATCGAAGTCAAGGAGGCCTCGCACACATATCCGCACCGAAAGAATCGACCGCGCCGAAGAAATCGTTTCTATTTCCTTTACGCCTGTCGCACTGTTATTACTCTATTGTCAGTGCTTTATTAATGGAAGATGAATGAGCGATCGCATCGATCGAGTCGATCGCATAAGTCGCGCCGAATCTGATGACGTCATCCGAATTAGTTTAGGATTTCTGGGGTTCTTCCAGATTTGGACGATTATTCAACGCGGGCAAGTGTGCGAGGTTCCATAAGATTTCATACACAGAATTCTAAAATTCGTTTCGATCGATGCGTTCGGCTCGGATAAGTGTGCGTTCATCTTAAAGCTCATTTGAAATATCTCGTCTACACATCTTGTAATGGTTGCATTCCGACTGTTTAGTTTACTTCCTAGTACTATTATTTATTCTATGCTTCCGTGTTCTATCTGACATAATCAGTCTCTCTTTTGTCCACTACGCTAATCCACATTTTTTCTATCCAATCAACGTTTATTTAAAGGAAACTAGGAGGTAGGTAACTTAGTTGGATGTAAATCTATCGTACCTACACAACACAATACAAAAATATTTGCTGTATATATTTTATTTAATTTTACTGTTTCATGTAACATTGGGAATACCATCTAGTTATTTTTGTAAAAACATACTTTATATTTCGATATCAGTTCTGCTTATTTAAACGCCATTAACAGTTGTGATAATATAACAATACGTTACTTAAAAAAAAACTATTAACTTATTAATCATTCACTCCGCACGCACGGGCGCTAGGTGTTATTTGAAAAAAAAATATAATGTCGTCGAATAATTTGCTCAAGTGTGCTAATTGCAATCTCGTTGTGAATGAATTGTTAACGTTTGTTCAAAATAAACATTGGATCATGGATTCGGAAAGCATGGTGAAGATTTGTGCTTCGGCTTTCGTCACGGAGGAAATCGATAAAGCTAAGTCTCTGTTATTTCAATCAATTTCGACAGAACTGCGTAACATAAAGCGCAAGAATAAAAGCAAGGAAGGAAAAGCTAATAAAGATCTGCATGATATCATCAACGTTTTCAAACAAACGTGCCCGGAAAAGATCCCGATATTTGTGGCTGTTGATTTAAATAAACTGCCACCGATAACTTTTGATCATGTTGATGTATCTAGCCTGTTAAAGGACATTGTCCTACTTAAGCATCAGTTAGAGCAAATAAAAAGCACATATGTCACAAAGGATCAGCTGACTAAAACAATAGAAGAAATAGCGGGTAATTACAGCTGCATGATAAAAAACTCGTTGTCAACGGACGGGGTCAGTGACCGCAGTACAGATGTTCCGTGTTACGATGAATCATCCTCGGCGACGACGATGATGGCCTCCCGACTGCACACGAACGTGAGCGGCGATACACCTGTCTCGCCTGCGCAGACACGTGCACTGGTTACAGCCCCCTCCGTCTCGCCCGTGACGGCCGCCGCTTCGCCCGCGCCGGCGGCGGTTGCGACCGCGCAATGTTTGGGTCCGGAACATAACAACAATATCAGCGCGAAGTGTACCGAGTCTACTACGGCCACGGATGTACTGAGCGGTTCGTGCTTAAAGGAACCCAATATGTCAGTGGACGGTGGTGGGGTAACGATACGTAAATCATTCGCAGAGATAGCGATGGCCGGAGGCAAATGGAACAAGTGTACGAATAATAATGAATGGACAACCGTGACTAATAAGTATAAGTATAAGGATAGATTTGTCAGCAGGAAAGGGACTGCGTCTATGAAGCCTGAATCAACGTTTAAAGCTGCGGATGTTAGAATACCATTCTTTATTAATAATGTAGATAAAGGAACGTCCGCTACTGATATTATCGAATACATTAGAGCCAAAACACAAGTCTGTATTACGTTAGAAAAAATTGTAATGAAGCAACAAAAGGAATATGACGCTTATAAAATCTTAGTACCAAGACATAAAATTCAGGTGTTTCTAGATGACGGTATGTGGCCGGAAGGTATTTCGTTTCGTCGCTTTGTAGAATTTAGAAAGAGACCACAGTCTATGACAGTTATAAATAAAATTGATGCAAATCATGGACAATCAAGCAATAACTAAATTTATAAGCTTCAACTGTAAGTCCGTTACCCGTTCCGTGGACTACATCAGAAAGTTATGTAAGCAAGCAGATATTATCGCCCTGCAGGAGACTTGGTTGTTTCCCCATAACTTATCCTTTCTTGGGAATATTGATGGATGTTTTGGTTTTACCGGCAAATCGGCCATTGACACGTCCGTCGGCGTCATTCGCGGTCGGCCATATGGTGGTGTTGCACTGTTGTGGCGAAAAAGTGCCTTTACATCGGTGACTGTGATCGAGTGTAATAGTGTGCGTCTCTCAGCTATTAGAGTGACCGCCAACGACAGTTCTTTTTTGGTTTTCTCTATCTACATGCCTGTTGACTCGTGTGAAAACCTAGTAGATTTTACGGAATGTCTAAGTGAGATGCATGCAGTAATTGAGAGCACTGCAGTGGCTTCCGTATTTATGTTAGGAGACTTTAATGCGCATCCCAATGAACTCTTTGGTCGTGAACTTTTAACGTTTTGTCGTGATCAACAGTGGACGTGTGTCGATATTGAAAGGCTGGATACGGCTTTTACATTCATAAGTGATGCACACGGTTGTACTCGCTGGCTCGATCACTGTTTGGTGACCGAGGCAGCGATGCAATCTGTTGTTAATGTCGAGGTGCATTATGAGTCTAATTGGTCTGATCATCTACCATTAGCAATAAGTTGTAATTTAGGTATACTTAGAAATAAATTGATATTTAAAAAGACTTTATGTAATAAAGTTCTGTGGGGGGAAAGATCGAGCCAACAAATTGAAAAGTATCACAGCATATGCCATACTAAGCTTAGGGAGTTGGAGTTTCCAAATGAGTTGCGCAGTTGCTGTGATAATATGTGTAATAACCCAGACCACAAATTAGTATTGGACAGTATGTACGATCGTATTATAAATATTATGAGCAAAGCGGCTATGGATAGCTATGTTGGTGCGCTCGTGACAAAGAAGAAACGATATGTTGTGGGCTGGAATAAGCATGTTCAGGCTGCTCATAAAGAGGCCCGACTTAATTTCCAGGTTTGGTTACTCCATGGAAGGCCATGTAGAGGTCCTATTTATAATAACATGGTCGATTCACGTCGTGCTTTCAAGTCCAAACTAAAGTGGTGTCAAAACAATGCCAAACAAATACAAGCGGACATTTTGGCAACATACCAAGGCAATAAAAATTTTAGATCATTTTGGAAGCACACCAGCAAGCTCAATCCAAAGCCGTGTACCCCTCTTAGTGTCGACGGCAGTAATGAACCAGTTGTGATTGCTAATAAATTTGTTGGTAACTTTAGGGTCCAACCGTTATCTTCACAACCGCCAGCATCACTGAGGGTGCTCATGCCTGATTCTCGTATAGACTCTAATCCACCGGTCAGGTTTACTGCGAAAGAAGTAGCCACCGTGATACGTAACATGACCAGGGGAAAATCCCCTGGATACGACGGTATTAGCATTGAGCACCTAAAGTATGCAGGTGTCCACTTGCCAAGGGTTTTATCGATGTTGCTGACATTTTGTTTGAGGCATACCTACTTACCAGCACAATGTATGAGAACGGTTGTTGTGCCAATAGTGAAAAATAAGACCGGAGATCTGTCAGACAGCAGTAACTATAGGCCTATATCGCTAGCTACTACCATAGTGAAGGTGCTGGACGGTTTGCTTGATCAACATCTATGTCGACACATTGACCTGCATGATGCACAGTTTGGCTTTAGAGCCGGACTATCCACAGAAGCTGCAATCATGTGTCTCAAGCAAACCGTCCAGTATTACACTGATAGGAAGACGCCTGTATACGCGTGCTTCCTGGACTTATCGAAAGCTTTCGATTTGGTGTCCTATGAGCTTCTTTGGCATAAGTTGAGATCAGAGACAACGCTACCTGAGGAGGTTATAAGTATTTTTGACTATTGGCACAGAAACCAGGTGAATGTGGTGAAATGGTCAAACGTGTACTCTGAAGCGTATGGGTTGGACTGTGGAGTGAGACAGGGGGGTTTGACGTCACCTAGGCTCTTCAACTTTTATATTAATAAACTGATTGAGGGTCTCAGCAATACCAAAATCGGTTGTTCAATAGACGGCACCATGATCAACAACATTAGTTATGCTGACGATATGGTGTTGCTGAGCCCCGCAATCAGTGGAATTAGAAAACTTATACAAAGATGTGAAGAATACGCCGGGGCCCATGGGCTCAAGTATAATGCGAAAAAGAGCGAACTCTTAGTTTTCCAGCCGCGTGAGCATAAGGTGACAGCAGTACCTCCTGTGTGGCTATATGGAGTGCCACTAAAAAGAGTTTCGCAATTCAAATACTTGGGTCACTGGGTCTCGGAGGACCTCACAGATGACGTCGATATTGAGAGGGAACGGAGGGCGTTGGCTGTCCGTGGGAACATGTTGGCTCGTAGGTTCGCGTACTGTACCAAGGAGGTAAAAGTGACTCTATTCAAGGCATACTGCCAATCATTTTATACATGCAGCCTATGGGTCAACTGTACCCAGGGAGCACTCAACATGCTCCGTGTTCAATACAATAATGTATTTAGGATGCTGTTGGGTTTGCCAAGGTTTTGCAGTGCATCCGGCATGTTTGCGGAGGCACGCACGGATGGTTTTCATGCCATCATGAGAAAGAGAGCTGCATCAATTCTACACCGTGTCAGAACAAGCACCAACAGCATCCTAAAGGTACTGGCGGACAAGCTTGACTGTCCAATTTTGAGGCATTGGATATCGCTTCACGTTGCCAAATTATGTAAATAAAAGTATGTTTAATTAAGTTTTTGTCACTAACATAGCTCTTAAGTACTTACTAACAAATATATGGATCTTGTAGTCTGAAATAAATGGAATTATTATTATTATTATTATTATAATCATGTTGTTTTGGTATGCCCAACTTTAAGTACATAACAGCAATTATTTCATATTATCTCGAAAATGTACGAGAAAACCACATCTGAAATGGCAATGAACGTTAAAAAAAACATGTAAATAGGTGCCATTACAGGTAATTAGCTTATGTGGGTTGACTACTGATGACGTCTTTGGCCTTCAATTGTAAATACATTCATTGTGACTTTGTTGATTACGAGGAAAGATGTATTGTAGCCCATTAACCAGATTAACTTATCAGTGTGTTATCTAATCTTTAACTAATATGCCAATCGATACTCTATAACTAGGTACTTCCCGTCATAGATTACAATTATGTTTATTTCTTAGAAATAAAACAGATTAATTTATAACTGCATAATATCTACGTAAATAATACACTTCATACGTAGTTATTGCGTGTTTCAATAGTTAACTATAAGTCGCGCGGAGAAGGTTTGCCGATGGCCTCATGACGTCACGCGTCGATGGTCGGTACGATTCAGACGAGCGCGGGTAGCGGTCGGTGAAGTGGGAGGCGCAGTCATCGGCAAACCTTCTGCGCGCGACTAGTAGATACATGATAATATGCTTGTAAATCACAGCATATTACAAACTCTGTATTCCATGTCGTAAATCCATTTTTAGAGTACATGTTCACTGTATGCAATGAATACTAATACGCTCAGTATTAAATGGATTATGTAAACGTTGGTTTAATCCATGGGTATCTTACAAGTGTTACTTTGTCGAGAAGCCCTAGGTTTACACTTAGCTTCCTATTCGTTTACTTAATAGCCGAATAGCATATTTACATACTCCACGTGAATTATTTTGTGCTGATATTTTGCGGTCGTTGCTATCTAAATTCTAAACCACATAAGTATTTAGGGTGACGCTCCATAATTATCCTATCATGTGAAAACTTTTGATTTGTCAATGTGTGAGCTTAATTGTGACGCATAATGTTAAGTTTATTACCCATCACTACATAGTATAAAACAAAGTCGCTTCCCGCTGTCTGTCTGTCCCTATGTACAGTTTAGATCTTTAAAACTACGCAACGGATTTTGATGCGTTTTTTAATAGATAAAGTGATTCAAGAGGAAGGTTTTAAGCTATAAAACGTACATGTGCGAAGCCGGGGCGGGTCGCTAGTTAACAAATATAGTTTTTTTTTTATCGATATACGATATTTTAAATCTATGTATAAAAAAATTGTTATGCCTACATTACCATCTACGTATTTTCCATGACCGCTGTAATTTGCTCACTCAATGTTGGGCTTGAGGCTGAATGGATTCTATATATGGGCAGTGTATTCCGTGTGATAATAAAATATAATAGAACGCCGCCCGCGCCACGCCGGTCGTTGCGGCCGTGAACTTAGACGAGTTCTTCTCGGCACTCGATGTTGGATCCTCGGTTGCATCCTCAATTTCGTTCATTGTTTAGAACAATGTAGGTTACATATCTTACAGGCTACGTAAATTGTAGAGAACTAGAGACCTATAAATAGTCTTATGATTCACAGGAGTCTAAATAGATGTCTGTTGTATTGCACGTACTTATGATTGTGAAGCTAGAGTTGGTCAAACGTGTAATGGTGTTATCAAAACATGTTCCTCTGTCTATTGGAAACCTGTTCTGTAATCGACCACTTTTTAGATTTTGTTTCCTTTTTTTACTATCGTCAGTATTTGTTTTAATCGACTTCTTAAAAGCAATAAAACGAAGAGGTTTCCGAGAAATTAAAAATAAGTAGATAGTTAATTACCTACCTATATCGTAGGTTCTCTAACTTTCATGTGCGTTCTGCCTATCCACCAGCTATAAACCTATAAGTATTACGAAATTGGAAGTGCTGATTTCTAGCCGAACAAGGAATGGATATTTAGTCATTAAAATTATGTAGGTAGGTACTTCCATAATGATAGACAAAAATCTAAATTCACGTTAACGTTAGTTTAACGCACTTTCTATTCGGTTTATGAAAAATACTTCAATGTTTCACATCGAACTACCTGCCTACTTTTATATGAATTAATATCAGTTTAGTTTGATAATATTTAGGTACAAAGTTAGTTTAATTTCTCATAAATTTTTAACCTATCATATTGACTATGCACGTACGGCTACAGATCTAGCTATAATTTTCCAGTATAAGCTGATCTCGCATTTCCTTACAATGAGAGGTCAGTGTAAACTGGAAATGTATAGCTTGATGTGTAGCCGTGTGTACTACTAACTACGAAAATATTATGAGGTCTAGATCTAGATTACCTAATACATTTTGAGACCCCTTATTTTTTGTTTTGACATTACGGTAGGTACGTACTTATCTATGATGTTTTAACTAACGTTAGCCATGTTTTTTTCCCCCGTGAATTTTTAAAATCAAATAAGTAGATATGGTACCTACAGTTACTATACGGCCTCATCTACTATCACTACTAAATCATCTTCTTTACTCACTAATTTTTTACCTATCTATTTCACTTTTCACGTCTAGAAATTTGTTGTAAACGGTAGTGGTTATAATAATACTCTTTGGTTTACGCCGTATTGGCTTATTTGGATTTAATTTAGTTCGAAGGCAGAATGTGCCCTTAATTAGCACGTAGGGTAATTTTCGTCCTGAAAAACTGAGAACTTTTCTCGCAAGCAAAACCGGAGGGCTATAGTTACGAGCTCGTATAATTAAAAGTATCACTTTATATCACTGTAATGCACTGTTTGTTTATAATGACTAACCACATACACGATAACTAGATAACCGGATTTGTTCTAAAGATAAAAAACTTAAGGAAGTTTGTAAATCTTATACATATGTGCACGCCATAGCGTCGCGTCGTTAACTGTCTTTACTTGTATCTTTACATGCCACAGTGTAAGGAGTATTTCACAGCGACTTAACGCTGCTAAATAAAGAAGACGACGTCTTTATTTTCTTGTATTTATCTTTTATTTCACATGTCAATGTGGTTTTCAAGAAACTTAGGTAAGTATTATTAACGACCTGTAAGGCAAACAAATAAGTAATTAATTACTACACTGCTTTTCGTTACCTTGTTCATTATTTTAATTAAATAAAATAGAACTGTAATTTTATTTTTCGAGTAATCTTGTAGCGGAAATGACGTACGCGTAAGTAGATATGCAGTTTTGTTTTTTTCGTCTTATCGTAATGGACGCACACACAGGCAAACGGATTATTACAAACCAGTAGGCAAAACAATGATATAAGTAAATAACTCCTAAATGTAAATGTAAAATTTTAAATTACCCCCTTTTTTGTAGTGCGGCTTTATTTTTTTTTAAAGTCGTTGCCCCACACTAAGATTTCTCTTGTATCGTGGGTGCGTTTACAGACACAAATCTGACATACACAAACGCCCAGACCCGAAACAATCATCTGTAGGCCATACAATTTTTTTTGATAACGACTTTTATTAATGCAGCGAGAAAGTGCGTTCCATAACCCGTCATACGAGCCCAAACATGATGAGTGTGCAACTAGTCATTGCGGTGTGCCGATCGCCACCTTGTGCCACCATGGGAGTCCTTCTTGTCCAAAACAAGTCATGAGGAAAAATTTATGATGGGTCGGCTTGATTATTAGCTACACGAACCTTCTGATCAAAACCTTCAATCAGATCAGCTAAATGTTACCTACCCTAATTTTATCACTAGGTTTGCGTACTTATCAGAAATTTCAAGTAAATCGGACGAGCGAAAGTTAAATAAATACTCATTATTTCGCTCAAATCCCTACACCAACTGAAAAGAGCTGATCATTTTGAAACGGCTGATCCGATTTCTATCAAACTACTGATAGCCTACAATTAATCCGATTAAACCAGATTTCCAACAAGAGAAACCGTATTGAAATCAGCAAATCAGTTCTTCCGTTTGGGGGCTACGATACTACAAACAGACATAGGCTTCTTTATAAAAAATACCTTTTTTCGTCGGGGTTTAAAAAAATTGCATAGTATCGCTAAATTATTTAGGTAGGTACAAAACACATAAATGTAGAGAACAGTACCTACCTACAACTAAATAACGGTGACATTATTTACTATTATCTATCCTTGCGATAGCAATGTGGGATAACCTCGGGGAATAACCAGCTGTAAAGAAATGTAGTGCTCTGACTTTATCTGATGGGTAATACATTTTTTAAATGGCGTTCTTTATCCATTACAACAGCGGCACGTTAACCTTATCAATTTATTGAACCATTGCGGTGTGTACGAAGCCTTAGTGTCCGTTCACACAGCACAGCTCGGAGAGCATCGGACGGCGCTCTTCTTTTCACACAGACCGGCGCGGGTTATACGCTTGGAACTAGCCGGAGCCGATAAAGCCGTTTCACACAAACCGGCTGGAAGAGCACTGTTAAAGGGGATGCGCTCGGAGCCGAGCGGGTGCTCTTCAAGGGTGATTTACCTCTAGTTTTGCGCAGTCTAAGTTTTGTTACTGATGTGTTAATTCGTGCGCTTTTAAATTGAGACATGGATTTAGGTAGCTCTGATGAAGAAATGACATTGGGAACTTTCTGGCCCGCTTTTCGAAAAGTAGCGGACACAAACGAAACCTATCACGGATGATAGATACTATTATCTACTTTATTGCCGTGCATTTTTTTTCCCCTGTAACCTATGGGAATATTGAGAAAATAAGGTTTCAATATTTTAGTATTTTTACTTTCACACTTTACATTACACCTAAATATTATTAATATCATCACAAAAATACGTCAAAATGGCTGTGATAATGCGCGCTGCGGCTCTGCAGAGTGTCAGGTAAAAAATAAATCGGTTTCGCTGCGTTCGCGCATCGCTCGAACACCCAATACGCAACTCGCAGTCCTTCGTCATCCGTCGTCGTGATCTGTGCGCTCCCTGTGTTTTGAACTTATTACTGAACCGGCTGATTGCTTTGTTTCACGGACTTTGTCGATTTTGCTCTTTGATTGGATTTCGGTTAAAATGGATAGACCAAACCGTTGTGTTAGTTGTGATCGATCTGTGTTGCGGCGCAGAAAACATAGATTATCTCAAGCATTCCCTGAACCTGCAATGACTCAATTGAGTAAAGTGTGGAAAAGCAGGAACATAACGCACAAAACCAAAATCCACCTGGTACGCACACTTGTTTTCTCCATCGCACTATATGTTGCAGAGACATGGACACTCAAAGCCGCTGATAGACAAAGAGTTGATTCTTTCGAAATGTGGTGCTGGCGTCGCTTATTAAGGATACCATGGACTGCCCACCATACAAACGTCTCTGTATCAATTGTCAAATACAGTTTATTAGTTTATTAATATAAGTTCAGTACTGTTTTTGCATTTTTTTAAACAATAAATAACATTCAGTGAAAAATATACCTATGACATTTTTATTAGTTATTCTGCGTTACAAAACAACATAAAATGTAAAAAAATAAAACATTTTAGACAAAAATATTTCCAACTTAGACTCATCATACCTCAGAATTCCCATAAGTCACAACATAGCGCTTTAAGTAAACATACCTACAGGTCTAAAGCTTTGAAATAAAGTACGTTTCATCTTTGTCCGCCGTGGGGATTTTTCCCATAGTAAAGTTCCCAATGTCCTTTATTTGTAGCAGAAATAAACAAACGAATTAACCCATATAGCGGAGCGAGAGGATGCAATCGGAGCCGGTCGGCTACGCGAGCGCGAAAGAGCACGCAAACGGAGGCGTTAGGCTACGCGAGCGCGGAAGAGGACGTAAATGGAGGCAGCCCATCATCGACTCCTCTTATTGTTTTACACTGAGCGCTTTAGGTCGGCTCTTAAACTCTCAATCACCGTAATTATAGACACAATAGATAAGACAATTAAGTGTCGTCCTGGGATGACGGGCGGTACGCAACCGGTTAAGCATTCTCATTTAAATAAGAAGTGTAATGAAAAAATCAAGCTTATTTCAATGACCCAAAACTCTTTTTTAAACGCGATAAAAATGTACTGTCCTCTCTGAGCCGGTCTGTGTGAACGGACACTTATGTCAACAGTGTGAATGGTGGTGACGCCATGACGGTAGTTTTATTTACGTCTTGAGCAGCCGATCAGCGGATGAAGCGTGTGCCGCAAATAAACAAAACATTACACTAGTTTTACGAAATTAGCTCCTCGTCGAGACAGTCGATCGATCACGTAATATTTTCCAGTTGCGACATTAATCGCATTTGCATCGTCTATGAACACCTACAAAAACTCTCCCAATATTCTCTCAATAGGGCTAACTCGTTAAATATAAAATCTCGCCCGCGTTTTCTTAGACTGGGAAGGCAGGGTATTTCATTGTGCAGTGTAGGTAGTAGGTACTATGCCGTAAATAAAATAAACCTTTGCCATTTACCGGTCACCAAGTTAAAATCTAATTAAAAAAATACTGTCGCATAACATTAAAATTAGTTGCAATCAGTTGCAATGGTCCGGGGCGACAACCGCCACGGTTCACGGAAAAACCAAACAGTGAGTGACACATAATGAGCTGTCCTTGTTTCATTCACACGTCACTTTCTGGTCATCTAATCCATTTAAATGTGTTAAATATTGGTCATGGCCATGGGCGATTGCTATATACCTAGAACATAATTTATTTGTTGATAAATTTTCTCTGTAATAGTCGAAACGTCAATTAGGTACTTAGTTATCTACCTACGCTATTTTATTATGTTTATAAACTTTGTTGTTTATTATATGAACGTAACATTTCTATAAATTATATTTAAGATTATTTAGTAATAAAAGCGTTTTGAAGATAACGCTTGATATGAGCAATATTTATAAAATAAGTATCAAAAGATTATCTACTAGATTGTTAAGTATATCCTTTTAGGAAGTAACAATTGATTACTTTGTATCGTTACGTGCATCAATTGTGAAATATTTTGAGGGCAACATCATTGAAATGAATCATCATATCCCTCTGGTTCATTATCTCGGACCCGAAGGAATATCACCTCGAATACAGTTTTTAATGTAGAATTCAATTGTACGAGGAATTGAATAGGTACGGTATTTAAATAAAACCATAGCCAAGCTTCAGACTCTGGATTTGTGAATTTTCTGCAGAATTTGGTGAATGAAAGCATCTGAAAATAAATAGGTGTAATACCCTATTTTATTATTCTTTGTGTCTTGAATGCTGTATGTTCTGTGGTCTAGTCCGAGTCAGACTACTGAAACAAGGCATGCCATACAACGCAGCGGACAACTTCATGTAATTATGATTAGATAGCATGTTTTTTTAAAAACCATCGCTCGGCTTTGGCGAATCGTTAGACACCTCATACATTAAAATCCATCCAGCCGTTGGGCTGCCTCGAGGGTATAAAGAATCCCACATACATACATATAATAGATACTTAGATACGCGTGAAAAACATAACCCTGTCTTTGCTGTCCCGCAGTCGGGTAAAAAGTAATACAGGTTATTAGCCTAGAGTTAGTTTTGTAGTAAATTATATTTATTTTCTTTACCTAGACGTTTTTACAACATCCGCCTGATAAACACAATATCGTCACAGTGTTTAACCACATGAGTAGATAAACGGAACAGAGACAAAGCTTCATACAACCGCGCAAATCGGTTGCACTACTACAAGCACGCGGGGCATGTGTGCGTGACCACTGGCCGCTTGTCACGTACGCGGCGAGACTGAAAAAAACCGGTTTACGCTGGCACAGCCAGTTGACAATCTCAGGGTTAGTGCGACACACGTTGTTTGTTGCTAGTTGGAATATTTTAATGTAAAAACGTGGTATTTCATTATTGATAATGGTTTTTTATTGTACTGTGTGTATGAATAATACTTGAAAAAATAAAAATATATCATACATTAACTACTACGGAGTAAAGCTGTGAGTTCCAAATTAAAAAAAAAAGTTGTTCTTACGGATTTTTTATTTAATTAATAAAAAGAAAACCGAATGCCTATTCCGTCAAAGCGAAGGCAGAGGAGTTCTGATATACAGCCACAAGTTTGTGATGACGGTATTTAGCGCCATTAAGGCCGTGGCCCCATGTCTACGGTGCGGCGCCGGCCGCCGTGTGACGGCGCGGCGACGCCGCGCACGGTGCCGTGTACGTTGCACGGTACACTGCTGGCTGGCGTGAATATGACATGTCTAAAATTGCAATATTTCAGGGCGACCATTTTAAAGCTTTGACCTCTTCTGGTAAATCGGCAAATTATTTTAACGTATATTTTAGTTGTTTTAAAATATACAGGATGTTAACGAATTCGTATAATTCCTTAAAACCATATGATCTGCTACTGGTGTAGATTGTCCCGGCATGGAAATTAGGCAGATTTAAAAAAAAAACCCTTTTTTTATGCGGTACCTATGGCTAAGTGATCGAATCTAAACCACAGGATTCAGTAAAATACAAATGTAAATGACGTCAACGTCAAAATCCAAGATGGCGGCTGTGAAATTTTACAAAACATGCATCATTGGTGTCATTTCCGTGGTTTTCGGGGGTGCTGATGACGAAAATGAGGTCAACGTCAAAATCCAAGATGGCGGCTGTGAAATTTTACAAGATATGCATCATGGGTGTCGTGTCCATGGTTTTCGGGGGCGATGATGACGAAAATGAGGTCGAAATCAAAATCCAAGATGGCAGCTGTGAAATTTTACAAGATATGCATCATTGGTGTCGTTTCCGTGGTTTTCGGGGGTGCTGATGACGAAAATGAGGTCGAAATCAAAATCCAAGATGGCGGCTGTGAAATTTTACAAGATATGCGTCATGGGTGTCGTGTCCATGGTTTTCGGGGGCGATGATGACAAAAATGAGGTCGAAATCAAAATCCAAGATGGCAGCTGTGAAATTTTACAAGATATGCATCATTGGTGTCGTTTCCGTGGTTTTCGGGGGTGCTGATGACGAAAATGAGGTCGAAATCAAAATCCAAGATGGCGGCTGTGAAATTTTACAAGATATGCATCATGGGTGTCGTGTCCATGGTTTTCGGGGGCGATGATGACGAATATGAGGTCGAAATCAAAATCCAAGATGGCGGCTGTGAAATTTTACAAGATATGCATCATGGGTGTCGTCGTGTCCATGGTTTTCGGGGGCGATGAGGACGAAAATGAGGTCGAAATCAAAATCCAAGATTTTATCTTGTAAAATTTCACAGCCGCCATCTTGGATTTTGACGTTGACGTCATTTACATTTGTATTTTACTGAATCCTGTGGTTTAGATTCGATCACTTAGCCATAGGTACCGCATAAAGAAAAAAGTTTTTTTTTGTAAATCTGCCTAATTTAGATGCCGGGACAATTTACACCAGTAGGTAGCAGATCATATGGTTTTAAGGAATTACACGAATTCGTTAACATCCTGTATATTTTAAAATAACTAAAATACATACGTTAAACTAATTTACCGATTTACCAGAAGAGGTTAAAACTTTAAAATGGTCGCCCTGAAAAATTGCAATTTTAGACATGTCACATTTACGCCAGCCACGGAACTAACATGCGGTGCACCGTACACGGCACCGTGCGCGGCGCCGTGCTGCGGCGCCGCGCCGTAGACATGGGGCCACGGCCTTAATAAGGAAAATTGTCGTTGAACTATTCGTATTTGTATTAGTTAAACAAATTGGTTGCAATACTATTATTATTTACTAAACATGAAAATAATAGGCTATCGCATTACGTAGGTAAGCAGTCTGGAACTACAAAATCTGTCCGTTTTCTGTTCGAAATCCTGGCTTAGATTTAGGTAATGCTCAGGAATGTGGTGACATGAAGCTTTACTACAAAGATGACTAAGATAGACCGAAGTCGAGTAAGGCTAAATCCGCCGCCATATTAACAGTAAGGAAGAGAGAGAATAAGTAGGCATGACTGGTATGATCAGTTGGAAGAAATTCTCATACTAAATATATGGAGGGAGCGAAAGACAAAATTTTCAATATCTGGCTTTTCTTTTTCCTGAAGTTATTTATATTATTTTACTCTCCATATAGCTTATTTTGAAAATAGCCTTAATTTTTTAAATATCTCTTAAATTGACGAAAAAATCGTCTGTTGGCACTTAACGATACCGCCCTGTATATACTATCTGCCTGTCGAATGTTGATATCGCGATGCAGGATAGTTCGCATGTGGGGTGATAGATGTCGCCACACTATCATACTGAATAATAAAACTATTTAACAAATGCTTAGTTTAATTTGTTTTCAACTATTGTGACAACCCTACCAAAATAGGTAACAGTTTTGCACGTTCTTAAGAAGCTTTGTCTCTGTTCCGTTTATCTACTCATGTGGTTTAACAGCGTACACGTAACAGTCACGTGTCAAAAGTACGGGTTCTGGGGGGTTACCATGATCTGTTACAGCAGGATTGTTTTAATATTATTACGAGAGTGGAAAGTGACAGCGCTAGACAGCTCTCTAGTGCCATCTCTTACCCACTCTCGTAATAATATTAAAACAATCCTGCTGTAACAGATCATGGTACCCCCCCCCCCCCCCCCCAGCAGTGTTTATCGCCATGAACGCTATTGTACACTCACGAATTACGGAATTTCGTCCTATGTTAGATATTACGAATAAAATCCCGCTTTAAAACAGTCATGCTGTAACCCTAACAGTTATAAAGCTAATATAATTTCACTCGACCTGAGAATCAAATCCTCAAAACAAACGTAAATCAATTCAATAAAATGGATCAAATATCTCCAATAAACATTGTGCGAAAAATTTTAATTGAGCACATATTTTTTTTTATTAAAATTTTAATTGAGTACAAATTTGTAGTTGAGGAGTGAACTCACTCCTCAACTACAAATTTATACCACACGTATTGTAATTGGAGTACGAGGGCTGCACTAAAAGTATCGGGAATGGAATATTTCCACTGTTCCTGTCATATTAAAATCTTTTTAAATGAAAACTCCTTGGTTTTAAAAATCGAATACCATTTATTTATTTAAAAAAAGGTTCTCGGTCTTGTCACAAGGTTTTGTCAAACTTGTTATTCGTTGAGAAAATGGAATTGACTCGAGAAAATTCAAGAGTGATGATTTATTATGACTTTCGAAGTGGTTTAACACAAAAACAGTGTGTTGACCGGATGATTTCTGCATTTGGTGATGAAGCCCCATCCAAAACCACAATTTATCGCTGGTTTGCTGAATTTCAACGTGGACGTGTCAAGCTCAGTGATGATCCCCGTCAAGGTCGTCCAAAAACTTCAGTCACCCAAGAAAACTTTGATGCTGTGCGTAAGCTGATTGAGGAAGATCGACATGTGACATACCGCGAAATTCAGGCAACTTTAGACATTGGCATGAGTCAAATACAAATAATCTTGCATGAACAATTAGGTGTAAAAAAGTTGTTTTCCCGATGGATACCGCATTCGTTCTGTGAAGAGCAAAAAGCGGCTCGCGTTACTTGGTGCGTCAGAACTCTCGAAAGATTCCATGCAGGATCCTCAAATGCTGTATACAACATCGTATAAGGTGACGAATCCTGGATATACGCGTACGAACCCGAAACAAAAAACCAGTCACGAGTTTGGGTGTTCGAAAATGAGTTAAAGCCAACAAAAATTGTTCGTTCATGGAGTGTTGCAAAAAAAATGGTGGCCACGTCTCCAAAACCGGCCATGTTACGACTATTTCTCTTGAGGGACAAAGAACGGTTAATGCAGAATGGTATGCTAGCATTTGTTTGCCACAGGTCGTTTCTGAACTCCGTAAAGAGAACTGCAACCGGCGCATCATCCTCCATCACGACAATGCGAGTTCTCACACCGCGCACAGAACAAAAGAGTTTTTAGAGCAACAAAACATAGAATTATTAGACCATCCGCCGTACAGCCCCGACCTAAGCCCTAATGATTTCTATACTTTCCTTAAAATAAAGAATAAATTGCGTGGACAGAGATTTTCATCACCTGAAGAAGCTGTAGACGCCTACAAAACGGCCATTTTGGAGACCCCAACTTCCGAATGGAATGGTTGCTTCAATGATTGGTTCCATCGTATGGAAAAATGTGTCAAATTTCACGGAGAATACTTCGAAAAGCAATAAATACATTTTTAAATAGTAATGTTGTGTCACTTCCTTGATTCCCGAAATTTTCAGTGCCGCCCTCGTATTGTAATTTATATCAGAAGTATAAGAAAACTACCAAGCGGTGAAAACAACACTTGTCGCCTGTTATGCGCACGCCCAAGCATGGCTTAGTTATAGCATTATCCTATAGGGAAATAGTAAAGAAGCACCTACCCTATTTACCCTAATAAAATAAAAGAAGCTAATCCTAATCATAACCAACATAGAACAAAGAGACTTACAGTTGAAATAATTAAATCAATTAGTAATATCAGGAATTTTACAAAAATAATAAGATTGTAAACAGTAGTTCCATGCCATCGAGTACGAAAACAGGATTTTAAAAAATCATGAATATTTAGACAGAGTAAAGTATAAAGAAAATCTTAGTTCGATTATCAAATTACTTTTCTGCCTTAGGAAAGAAAATACGTATTTTTTGTCTGCTTTTCAGGTAAACAAAGACACAATTTCAGAGCATGAGGGACGAAAAATATAGTATAACAGGCGATGGTACTCCCGTGCCCCATGATTTTATTATAATTACTAGCTGTTCCCGGCATGCGTTGCAATGCCCTTTTTCCTACTTATTACCTACCTACTACCTACCTACTACCTACCTACTACCTACCTACTACCTACCTACTACCTACCTACTACCTACCTACTACCTACCTACTACCTACCTACTACCTACCTACTACCTACCTACTACCTACCTACTACCTACCTACTACCTACCTACTACCTACCTACTACCTACCTACTACCTACCTACTACCTACCTACTACCTACCTACTACCTACCTACTACCTACCTACTACCTACCTACTACCTACCTACTACCTACCTACTACCTACCTACTACCTACCTACTACCTACCTACTACCTACCTACTACCTACCTACTACCTACCTACTACCTACCTACTACCTACCTACTACCTACCTACTACCTACCTACTACCTACCTACTACCTACCTACTACCTACCTACTACCTACCTACTACCTACCTACTACCTAAACAGATTAAGAATATGGATATACTGATATAATTTTTTTTTTTTTAAATATCAAAATGTCGAACGGGATAAAAAGTATCCTATGTCCTTCTCCTGGCTCTAAACTACCTCCCTGCCAATTTTCAGCTAAATCGGTTCAGCCGTTCTTGAGTTATAAGTGAAGTAACTAACACGACTTTCTTTTATATATATAGAAGATATTATGATAATTATTTTATGCTTTTCAGAATTTTTAGATTCGTTTCATAAAGTTTGTTTACTAATATTTTACATGCAATGGTATGCTTGTCGTATCATAGATAATGGCGATGTGTTAGTTAGCACCTATCAGAGCACTAGCTTACTATAAGTATTTACCATTATGTGTATGTACAATGTACATAGTATTTAAGTGGAATATTGCGTGTTGAAGTGTTGTCCTTGTAAGTCACTCACAAAATGGGATCACCTGAAAATTATTCATCGTTGTGTGTTGCGGCTTGCTTGATTATCGAATTTGTTTATTGAAGTAGGAAGTTAGCAGTTAGCACCTTATCTGAAATGTGTTCACTCTTAAAACTGCATCATTCTAAATTAATTAGCAGTTTAACCAAAAAAAGAATGTGATTGAAATGATCCCTGTTGTAAACATAATTTACAGTCATCATTTCAGTTTCACATTTCTTGCCACTTGGCACAGTATTTAATATTCGTCTTGCCGGAAAAGTTTAGTTATTATAGCATAGTCAATAAATATTCAGGTTTCCTGAAAGTAGGTAGGTACGTTGAGCTATTTTTAGGTAAATTTGTTTAGGAAACATAAAATATACAGGATTGTTCTCTCATAACTATCCAAAATCATAATACTGTATTTACTGAAATTGTTAAAGATATTGATTTTAAAAGAGTAACCATTTAGTTACTTGCCGGCTCTTCTCCGTAGGAAACGACAAATTGGAACCGTGCACCTAAATTTGACTTCATAAGCGCCTGCCTAATATTTTTTTTGCAATGCAATGCAGCATACAATGATAATGCCAGGACACCAGGATGACCGCGATGACTCACGGATTTGGTCGTAGGTATCTCTCATACAAAATCCGGGAAGATACCCTTACATGCGAAATCCCAATTTTACAGGAGAGCACTTTGAAGAGTAACATTTTCAAAGTGTTTGAGCTATGAAACGTAACTCAGTAACGCGTTCCGAAGAGATTGCCTAATGCAGTATGTACTGAGAGAACTGCGTCTCATAGTTAAAAAGTACCTCTATCATTTCACTGCAGTTCGTGATAGGCTTGCAGATTCGCGCGCAGTGCACTGAGCCTCGACGCTGCATAACATAAACATATTAACATTAACACTCACATTCGACCTTCTAACCTTAGAATCTCCCCGATGCGATGCGTCATTGCATAATCGTTTGAAAGACATAACGGACATGCAACTTGATTAACGAGTAGATAAATAACTTCGTTCAAAACCAAGTCTTTCTGCATTGGTAAAACAGAAAGCGCTCTTGTTCTGAGTAAAGCCGGTAATTAGACGTTGAGCGATATTCTCATAAACAACTATAAATATGAGTAGGTTCCGACTCTTATATTTGAGTAATAGATGTATGACAATGAGTCAGCAGTGAAAGTAATTATTAATGGTACCACAAATTGACTAGGTATGTATTATATGATAAGGGCATCAAGATAAAAATTCATAGATAAGATTAAGAGACGTGAATAATTTCTAAATGGTGCTTTGAAGTCCAAATGAGGTTATTCCTGTTGAACGGTTTCATTCTAAAGGTGAAGCCCACAGTATTTAGGTTTCTGTTGTGATCCTACCCAAATCTTTAAAATTTAAGCTGCCTTGATTAGTTTGACCGATTAGAAATCTTTAGCGGATGTTAGTTATGGAAACAATCAATTATAACTAAAATTAACGATAGCGGATTGTTTAGTAATTAATAATTTCATTATGATATGCATACATTTCCGGGTGCATTCGTTAAACTCTTGTCCATATAAATGTTAAACCAATTGTGCGGCATGACAAATAACAATAAGTAAGTAATGGAAATAAAGTTAATATCAAACATATATATTGTATATCTAGCCTGTTTTATAAAACTCACTTGAACAGTCATCCTCATATACGAGTATACGCTGAGTATTTAAAAATATTCATAACGGAATGCATGTGACAATTCATACATATATTATGCAAACGATACTGTTAGCAGTGTTATGTAGCGACTCGTAAAGTCGTAAGCTGTTTTGCAATGTAGGAAGTTGTCTAGATAATTTCATCCAATGCTGTGTTTATTGCACTTTTTATATTAAACTATCATTATAACTAACATCTAGAAGGAAAAATAGATAGAACGAGGTAGATCAAAAGTAACGTAGAATTGAACGAGAAAAGGATCATTTGAAAGAAAATATTGTACAAATTTTAGAACAAAATAGAAGCGATACTTCGCTTGGTAATGGACAGAAAATGATGGATATTGCAACACCAAAAAGTTTTGAAAACTTAAATTATGGATGGTTGATGATTGGAATAGTACTAATGAATTCAGATAAAGTGGCGTACCTATGATATGTGTGCACAGAAATCTAACTTAATTTTTTTTGAGTATTAGGTTCCCCGTATTTCCCCAGTGCTAATTTTAATTAAAATATTGACTGCGCAAACAGACACACCAAGATAAAGGTTCACGATTTAGCAAAATCTTGCAAATTTAAAATCATTCTACTTTGACCTCACCAATTTCACGAAAAAGTGAAATACAAAGAAATAATATCGTCTAAAACTCTTGCTCCTAGGATCATGGTAATTGTTAACAAATATTTGGCACTACCTTATAATTTCGGTTTTTGGAAGCATGTTTACAAGATGGAGAAGAAAAGATGAACAATGTGCAGAAGGAAAGCGGAAGGGAAAGTCTGCAGAGACTGGTGCCTTGTAAACCTATAACTACTTTCTATGATGCTTTTGATAAAGCATTTGACTCCCAGGACTGGTTTTCAATTCAGATTTTCAGTCCTTTAATCAACCCAAGCTTACGCATCCCGGAATCCCAATCCCGCTAGAAGAAGACAACCAAAAGGTATTTCTAATAGCTCAAAAATATATCTCCAGATTTAAAAAAGGAAAGATAAACAACGGTAGTTTTCTTCCCTTTCCTCTCCATCTAGTGAAAGTAAGTCAGATCAGGTCAGCGAAACGCCCTCTGCCAAAACGTCCTACTAAAGGGCTGAATGAACTTGAAAGATTATTGTTAGCCTTGTGAGCTCAAAACCAAGTCATCTAGCTTCTAATAAGTAGAAACTTGTGATCCATATTCAAAATCTATTTGTTCCGACCATTTGGATAAAGGAATTGCCAGTTTTTCTGTATAAACTGCAGTAATAGTTACCAATAACTCTGGACCTCTTATCCCTTATCACCTTGACAACTGAGAGCTGAGTCTGTAGTGGCAGTCCAGTCCTCTAGGTAAATAGGTGGATCAACTACCTGTGAAACGTCTTTGCGAGTAAAACTTTCGAGATCAAAATAAGAAATGTAGGAATGGAAATGATTTACGAGAAGAACAGTATCAAGAATTTTTTATTTCCATTTCCATAAAGTTTTGTTTGTTAGTTAAGAGTTACTTTAAATGTCACGTAACATCTATTTGGACGAAATAGTGTTGGCCCAATAACATAATCAAAACTCGTTTATCCTAAGATATAAGTAGGACCAGTTTAAAGCTTTATTTTACGTATTTTCCAAGGTCGATCTCCCGGGAAATGGAATGGTGTCACAAATACGCGCAAGGCCTCGTTGCGACATTCAGATTCATGGCGAAATGTTATCTAAACCAAAATTTGTTGCTGCCGGAAACAAAATGAGTTGAACGAAGGACCACAGTAGGTGCAAGGTGTCTTTTTCTATGAGGCCGGTAAAACATTATAAATGAGATTTTTAAAGAGTTCTGAAAACTTTGGAGTAAAGCTCTAAATAGTGTAATAGCTAAACTGTTGTAACATAACGCATTAACGAAAGTGACCGAAAGTATAAAATTCTTCGTAAAAAAGTCAGCGATGTCAGAGATGTATTTATTACATTAAGGGCTGATTTTTCAATCGTCAGATAACTTTTATCTGGGGAATAAGTTTGACGTTTTAACAGCTTTTCTATGGAAAATATGTCAAACCGTCATATTTATTGCTTGGATAAAATTTATCTGACGATTGAAAAATCGGCCCTAAATTGTTTATTACATCTCATCAGTAATTAAAATGCAAATATACTTTGGTTTTTCTTTAAAAGTTTTCTGCAGCAGATCTATGATTAAAAAGTGTCATATCAGCCGTAAAGCGAGCACGGGGCACAAATTTAATACTAGCTACACTGGTGTGTTTACACCACCTTAATCGTCTGTGCAAATATCACCAAATATACCTAATTATCGCAGTTATCTCCTCTTAATGTAAATAAAGATAATTTTACGCCACTGTAACGCACACAACACACATTTTGAAACTCACCTACATTAGACAATGATTGTTGTGTAACTGCACGAAATTAATTGTTAAAAGTTGTGATTTGATTAAATTATAATAGTTACTATACATCCACCCATGCAGGTAATGCATTGCGTTCAAAAATACAGACACAGTTCAGCGATCCTCCTGATTGTAATGGATCCAATTGAATTACGCTTCCTCGTTCTTTTGTTAAGTTCTCTTTAAAATAGCTTTTTGATATTTTATACTGTAAAGCATTCTAAAAAAAACTTGCCTTCTTTTCAGTGCATTCAACCAAAAACAAATAGTAAAAGTTTTTTATTTCCTCTCTTGTTGGTCCTACGAAAATAGAAATCTAAAACTGTAGTAGGTAGAATTATGTTTTGGTCTCAGCATCAAATTGAGAAATGAGATTCAAAAATATTTGGGTAGTCTCAATAGTAGTCTCTTATTTCATTGATTACTTTTTTTATTACTATTTAAGAATTTACTAGAGCAAAATATAGTTAAAAAGGCATTGCACCAGCATGATCTTCAAAGGAATTGCCTTGGAATATTTCTAGGCGCAGAGTCCTACCTACCTTATTCTCGCTCAAGAACACGAATGATCCGATTCAATGGTAGGTACCTACGTCCACTATTGCAAATAGTTTGACTTCGTCTATTTCATTTCTATTTTTATTTACCAAAATAAAACCTCTGTAACATGAACTTACCATAATCTTTGCCCATGGTGGGTTTATCAGCACAGGTAATTAACTAATTTAGTTACTGCACAATTAAAACTTTCAGTCAATCTAATACTCAACACAGCTCGCTTCGAACGCAATAAAACGAACAAATCTCCCGCATTCGTTGTTCCTGTGATATTTTCAATTGTTCCACATCGTACAAGAAAAAAACACCATCAACACTTTTGACCGCGACTACTTAATTACTTTTATTAATTCAATATATGTTGATTGTTACGTAAAGGAATCAATACGTTAAGAGAACTGTGTCAATTTATTGAATTTGCTCGTATATTTAATACTTTTCGTTTGTTTACTTGTTGAAGTGAAAGTTTGTTGTCAGTCGGAGAACACGAATGTAAAACGCACTACAGTCGTGTTTACGGGTTGCGCGCCGAGTACTGACTAGCCAGCCAGTGACTGGCGCTTGGCGGAGGGCGTCAGTGGCCAGTGGCCTGTCTGATTCACTACTCATACATACAAAGGAAGCTTGGCTTTGTCTTGGTGTAGTACTTGTTTCTCTAGCTGTGCTCGTCGCTGTTCTTTGTAAGTTGTTCCTCCGTATCTAGAGCAACAATAAGCTCAATTAACTCTAATCCGTTGAAGTCTTCTACTATAGGCCGCTATAATTATTAAAACCAATAAGACTCTCTCAGTAAGAGATCTTGTACGAATGATATAAGATTAATATTAATATGCAATATTATGGGCTGCTACGGGGCTTAATATTTTTTTACAGTAGGAACCTTCTTTCCTATAATTAAGGTTTTTACCCAAAGGTTAACAACGCAAAAACATGCACCGAGGACCTTAAATATAATTTCCTTATTACTATTATTATCAACAACCGCCCGCGGTTTTCCCGAGAGAGTAGGCAGAAACTTCAGAATGCCGCGTCCTACCATCCTTAACTCATTTTGTATCTTCCACATTATTCACATTCAAGCATGCTTTCAAACACGCTATTACCTTTATAACCAATCATCTTTCACTTATGTCGTATACCAATCTCCTATCACTAATAACCATCACCCGTAATCAATCCCCGCCACAATAATCTTATCACCACCACATAACATCTATCACCAATCACCTTTTGGCTATTACCAGTCACCTATCGCAAATTTCCTACAAATTAAAACTTATAATTGTGTGAAATTCGGCAAACAACAATATTTTGCAACAACCATTAATCATGAATCATGTTCTGTATGTGACTGCTTATGTGTTATGTTACGGGTAAAGGCCCAATGGCGGGTACACCTAGGTTTATCCGGGTACAACTAGGTGCAATCAGTAGCAGTTGGGTAGAACTAGGTGTAGCTTAAGTCGACGGAGCCCTGTTGTGTGGGGCTCCTATTTCTGTCTGCAGGGTTTAAAGTAACCTTACACGAAGGGGATGACGGATCTAACCTATCCGTGTTGGGGTTCCCCTTAACCACCGGTGTGCGGGTACACCTACTTCTACCCGCTATGATGAAGGGTAAACCTAGTTCTAACCGAAGATAAGTAGGATACATCTAAGTTTAACCGCACGTGGCCGGCACCTATTTGTACCCGGATAAACCTAGGTGTAACCGCCAATCGGCCTTTACCCGTAACATATACAATAAAGAGATGTTAGGGGTATAGGGTAGCAGTAAAAAAGCCTCCGCGAGTGACAATACTTAAGTACGTCCGGCGCGCCCTGGGCAGTCAGTCCCGATACTAAACTTGCTGACTGGCTGATCTTTCCATCACGGCCTGAACTATTCTCGAGTAGCTCGTGCCGAGCGACCTGAGAGAAGAAGCCCTTTCCTTTCTTTTATATTTAATAATTCGTTTCAATGTGTATTGTAAAGATAAGTGCATTCTAAACATTACATTTACTTTTCATATTCATGACACACGATACATGTTAAAATTCACTTATTGAAGTCACCTGCATAGCTTGACATAGCTCAAATTTCAGAAATACATGACAACAACCGGTTCTCTGGTTATAAAATATGATTCAGATTTTGTTTATCATTTCACTGTATGTATTCGACTTAAATTCATAAGGGAAAACCACAGCACAGTGCATCCTGAACTTAGTTTCCTCCTCAATTGTCATTAAAGGAATCCGAATAACGCAGTGTGATTTATTTAACTGGGACCTTATGGGAAAATATAAACGAAAGGATCTACAGGATTTTTTTTAAATTACCTACCTCATTTTTAATGAAAACAATATTGGCATGTTTATTTTTGGTAAAATGTGAAGTAAACATAAAAAAAAGTTAGTAATTTTTATCATTACACTTTTCAATTCTGTTTTATGTTTTTAATTCGTAGTATGAGAGAAAAAGTCTGAACAGCAGAAGTTGTCGCAAGAATCGTGCGACATGGCGACACCGTGTACCATGTCGCATCATACCACAGATTGACGCAAGTTTTGCCACTACCGCTACTCATTGCCCTGGTGAATTCCCTTCCCTAAATAGTACCGTGGCAGCGCCGACAATAGCGAGTGTTTACATTCTCCTTCCGTCCGTTTTGACGTCTAACTTCCACGCGCTTGCACTGCACAAAAACAGCAGTGGCGGCGGCAGGGACATAGGAAGTGACTTGTTTACACACTGGTAGGTACTGGCCAGTTCCCTGTTGGCAGCCACAGGCGCGGGCGTGAGCTAAGTGTAAACGAGGTAGAATAGTACACTATGGATTCCATCCTGTATTTACCTACATGCGTCAAAACTCGTTTTGAATATTCAACAGATATTACAGGTATGCATGAAAAAAGCCTCCACGAGTGACGACACTTCAGTACGTCCGGCGCGGCGCACCATGGGCTGTCAACCCCACATCCAACTTTGCTGACGGGCTAAATTTTTACCACGGCATGAACTATTTTCATAAAGCTCGTGCTGACAGGAGAGAAGAAGGACAAATATAAAAACAAATTATTAATTACTTTGCAATTGTTAAAATTAATAGTTTATCTTAACCTGTACTGGTCCAACTCACTCAGTCATAAACCGAGAATATGTTAATCGACGAACGGAGCAATAACAGAAAACAGATCTTCAGCAATCTCCATTGCTTTTGTAAATGAAAGTGTCGCATGCTACCTGTTACATGATGTTGACGTTTGTTGTATGCCACAAGATGACGCAGGTCATATTGTGCCACGATGTTGCCTCGGTGTTAAACCGACTCAAGAACGTGAGTGCAAGACGAACTTATATCTTTTGATTTGCTACAGTCAACTTGGGCCAAGCCTCCCGCACCGATGAGAGAGAGCTCCAACTCTACGTCACTAACTAGCTTGTCGCAGCTTGTTGACGGGTAATACCTCTATTTAGATAACTTTACCGTTCCTCTATGCACCATGCTCTAATATTTTTTTCGTGATCATTTGTTTAATGTTTTATTAATAGGTACCTACTTTCATATTAGGTATATTTTTATATGAGCACGAAAAAATTATCACATCCCACACATGCTGATCGGCTGGTTTTACCACAAAGCTTAGTAAAATCAATACCGAATACAATACCCTAACACTACTCGTTGTAGTAGGTACTTACTTTCATAATTCTACAAGGTTAGTCGGAAAAGGGGTACTAATCCGAAAGGGTGTTAATGTACACGGTAGGTACATAATGAATAACTTTTGTTCTGCACTTTCCCCAAAAGTCAATATTTTAAGAGAAATAGCTGTTCAAATCTATACATATAAAAGGAGAAGCTGACTGACTGACTGATCTATCAACGCACAGCCTAAACCGCTGGGGTTAGAAAGTTGAAATTTTGACAGTAGGTTCCTTATGTAACGTAGGCATCCACTAAGAAGGGATTTTTCGAAATTCTACCCCTAAGGGAGTTAAGTAGGGGATGAAAGTTTGTATGGAAAATCGTCACTTAACGGGTTCAAAATTTCACGCAAGCGAAGCTGCGGGCGAATGCTAGTATTTCATAAAACACGGTAAAATCTATCTATCCTTAGTTGTGTTTACATCCTGATCAGCTGTGTTTACATTTTAGGTCCTATTTGGGGTCCCGAAATAGAAGCTACATTTTCTGAATTCGTAACTACAGGAGGAATGAAGAATTTTTGAAAAAACTAAAACAAAATTCGTTTCTGTGGAAATAAAAATTATCGTATTTTGAAATTTTAGCACTTGCTTTAAAACGGTCATCAGTGATATTTAAGTGGCTTGCGGATTACTTAGGTAGTTACTCCCTTTCCGACTAACCTTGTACCTATAGCTAGACCTCGTACATTACAAAACGTCCCATGTTTACTTGATTAAGGCATTTTATGGAGAAATTCGATTACTTAGCAAATATTTATTACATTTCCAATGCTAATTCGATTAATACCTATAGTCACTATTATAAAAATCCTTATTTTTTATGTACCTGTATGACAAACATGAAAACGCTAAACAACTTGTCCTTCAAATGTCTTTAGTTAAACGTATTTTGCAACACTAATTAGAGTCTCATTACACCGTTCTTAAAGGATTTCATGCCCTCGACTTAAACTGATAGGTATTGTGTGTAAAAATCATTCGCTAATCAGGGGGGCTAATATAACGGCGCGTTACATATTCGAAATCATAAATGCAAGTGGGCTGCTTATCCAGTCGGCAATTGACACCCAGTTGCATTGATTACATCCTAATTGCCTTCAAGCTGCAGTTGACAGCTGCATAGTTTACAGTTGCGACTGGTTGTGCAGTCCACTTCGCTGTTATGATAAGAATATGAAACGTTTAGGGAAACGAAAATATGTTTCACTAAATGCGGCGTCATTAGCCTCCCAGGCACTTGTTTTCATTTTCTTTACGTTATTTCACAATCTTATAATATAGTTTTAATGACAAATAGGTACGGTACATAATTAAATAAACTTTTCCTGTGTTTACATTAAATCATTATTTTTCCCTTAAAATATTGATCTCCAATCTATTTTTGGCAGCGGTTACAGTTTTGACAACCTACCTTGATGAATGACATCCTCATTTTTATTTTGTGAAAGATAAAAAAATACATGCAACAGTAGTTGTGTGGTTTTTAATATCATGTGAAGGGTATATTATTCGGGGTAAACGGCCAGTCGCCCCGCAGGATCGGAACAAAGCACTTGCATTGCATCCCCGTCTGGTTGTTGACCCGTCTTGAACTTTAATTCAACTAATTGTTTTTAGGTTTCCAGTTTTAATTGGGTATTTGCAAGTATATTTCGCTGTTTGCAATAGCAATAATAATGTAATACATTAGTAGGTATATGTATACAAACAATTATTGACAACATTTCTCTGAAATTAGCTCTTAGATAACGCCAATAAACCCAATGATAAGAGTTAAGTGTAAAAGTGATCGTAATGACGTATTAAGTGTACTAGATACCGATAAGTGTACCTAGCTTTTGAAAATTATGTTAATTTAATACAATAAATACACCTTATAATCTTTTTGAAATGATTCACTTCATTACCTTTCTATTAATACATTAATTATAAGTAAATGGGAAAAACTACGTAGGTAGTAAATAAAACAATGTTATCTCTGAAGATTTATTCAACAGCTTAATATGACTCAAGCAGTGAAGTCCCAACAACAATAATCTCAACTATCGTACTCATCAACAATCGTGAAAACACTTGCATTTTCAGAGGTACCTTACCTAAGTACTTATTGTACGTACGAAGTTCTGCCGACGTAAATCTTCAGTATAATTTGTCATCATTATTTATTTCATAACTTCAGCCACATCATAATTTGCATCGATCCTGATGCTATTGATACTATCTAGGTATGCCATTTTTCTCTCCTAAGACATTCGATAAAAAATGCAGTGATTTCAGACCTTTTAATGCACACTGTATAACTACGTATACCTACTTTAGTAAAACATTTTCGTTCTTGAGTTCAGGGACACGCGTATCGATTTGTTGACTTGTCGTAGTTATATCGTACCTACTAATGTAGTTATAAGCAACTAACGTTACCATTTTATTATAATAAATTTCAAGACTACCTACTTAATTTAAATTTAAAACATAAGTACGTGTGTCCAAAAAAGGTAGATATGCAGGCCCCGGCGAGATTCGAACTCACGATCTCCTGTTTACTAGACAGGCGCTTTAACCAACTAAGCCACGGCGCCCATGCGGAGTCACTTGAAATTAGAGATTCTACTGTGAATAATTATTGTTCTACGTAACCTTTTCTTAGATATTTTGGGGTCAGCTGCCAGTCTAACCAGATGCGTCTGAATACCTGTACTTTACATGTAGCGACTGCCATCAGATCTCCGCAACCCAGTTATTGGGCAATGCCGATATCCTAAGGTTAGACCGGCTATACAGATTCCGGGCTTGAGAGCCGGGACCAACGGTTTTACGTGCTCTCCCAAGCACGGAGGGGTCTCGATGTGTAACAAACGGTCACCCATCCACAGACTGAACGCGACAAGCGCTGCTTGCCCCACAAATTTTTACTTGTTATGCCTATTTATGTTACACTGTTAAACATAGCTAGGTAACTCGAAATAACCCATGAAGCAAATACAAAGATTTGCTTCGTGAAATAACCTATGGTAGAATTGGAAGTATAGGTATAATTAGTGATAGATATTCTTAAAATTGCCATCTCTACCGATGTAAATGGTAACTAATAATGGTACTATTTTTGCAAGTAAAATCCTTTTTTGGTTACCTGGAAACCCTTAAGTAATTGCGATGTCCGTCCGTGATAAAATTTATTAAGAACTAAGAACTATTAATAATTCAGTGTAACATGAAAGGGTGTTAAAGTACACATAATAATGAATAACTTCTGTGCTACAACTTTTCCCAAAACTCAATAGTTTAAGAGAAACAGTTGTTCAAAAATCTCAAAAAAAAATCTCTAAAATCTATCTATCCCCAGTTATGATCAGCTGTGTTTACATTTTAGGTCATATTTGGGATCATGAATTAGAAGCACCATTTTCTGAATTTGTAACTAAAGCAGGGATGAAGAATTTTTGAAAAAACTAAAATAAAAATCATTTTATTTGGAAAAAAAATTATCGAATTTTGAAATTTTAACACTTGCTTTCAAACAGTCATCAGCGATACTATAAGTGGGCTTCGGATTAGTACACCCTTTCCGACTAACCTTGTATATGATGGTGATCTAGACATAGGGTTCAAGGGTATACGCTAAAGAGCTGAAGCAACAAAGAAAGGCCAAAAAACGCCGACTAGTTTTTTATGTTGGTACTTACATATTATCGAAGAATATTGTTTTGAAAACATTTTTTGATAAGTAGGTATGAAGTATACAATAGTAGTAGTAATAATACATCAGATACTACTAGATGAAATCGCTACCAGACTGCCGGCGCCAGTATGGCGCGGCGGGAAACCCTCTTCACATAACCTTCAGTTGGGGGCAAAGTTGTTTTGGCTCTCGGCCAAATACGGATCGTTTTTGTCATAAAACATACCGTTTTGTTTTCATTCCTGCTCCGCGAGTGCAATGGAACATGACCTAATATTATGGAAAATGTTAATGTTTTACATTTAGCCAGAATGTAAACCCAAACATCCTAAAACAATAAATTGTTTAATAATAATAATTACTCGTTGTTGCCTACGTAGAACATCGTTGTTTAATTTTGTTCGTATAACTTAACCTCGGAACCAGCGCTTACGGTTAGCCGTTGAACAGTTGCCTTCTATGCAAGAGGGTTAAAGTTCGTATCCGGCCCACACGTCTTGAGTTTTCGAATTCATTTGCGGATCAGAATTTGATTATCACTTGCGTCAACAGTGAAGGAAAACATCGTGAGGAAACCTGCACATTTGAGAGGGCTCCGTAAAGTTCTCGATGGTGGGTGTAGTTCGCCAACCCGCCAACTAGGCCAGCGTGGCGGACTAAGGACTAAACCCTTCTTATTCTGAGAAAAGTCTCGTGCCCAGCAGTGGGACAATAGGTAATGGGCTAATTATGTTGTTCATCAGGTTAGGGTTGCCAACCCTACTATATAATATAGTATCCTGCTATATTAGAGGCCCGACTACTATATTTCTGTAAAAAAGTATATAGTAGGCGAAACTACTATATTTTAAAGGCATCAAACTCAAAGCAATATTCGTTTCAAAACGTGTCAGCGTAATACGAAACGTCATTAACTATTTCTGAACGATTCTGGTATGTCAAGTTGACATTTACGTTCACTTTGAATTTGACAGATTGGCAATTTCGATTTTCGAGTTTGTGTTTTGGTAACTACATATTTTTTTTCATCCTTTCGTTATATGACATCGTTTAAGCAGGCCTGTAGCAGGCCTGCTACGTTGACGTTTACGAAATCCGTTCACCTGTTTTTTTTGTATAGACTTTTCGTACCATAAACAAGCTTATCCGTTCAACTTGGTTGAATAGTCGTTCACCTATTGTACTGTCATGGTACGGTTTTTAGCGATTCAGAAGCAGGCCTGCTTTTGAACGGATATTGACTGGCTGGCATTTGAACGTTTTCTTAAGACGTCATGGTAAGCCCCCAGTGCGGCCTCGGCTTAACAACGTGAAGATGAGGCATACATAACCCTACGCTCTGAGGCTCTAATGCCCGTTAATAAATAACATTTAACGTGTCAGGACACAGCCTGGGAGCTGGCTCCCAAAAGGCGTTGCCATAGCGTGAATATCATGCGTTTGTCAACTTATTTAAAAAAAACTATGATATAGGGTGTAAACGAATTCGAGTAATTCCTTCAAACCGCGTGGTCTACTGGTGGCACTGATTGACCCTGCATAGTTTTTTTCAGAATCAACAAAAAAAAGTTTTCAAAAAATGAACCATAGTATTCTGTATCTGAGTAATTTTAGCGTCCCAAGTTAACTGACTGTATGGAGCGATATCGGACTAGTCGTGCCCGTCAGCTGTGTCGCCATGCCTTCATTCATTTGATGCATCACAAAAACAAAACGATATCAGCGCCTCTAACAGTAGATAATGTAACTAATTTTATGATATGATCACTAATGTTTGACCATATATCATGAAGTAGCCGTGCGTTTAGCTGATCATATCGTCAAACGCTGATTATTCATTGATCTGGCCAGGCCATATCGTGATGTGGGCAGCGGGTATTGGCCATTTCATGAAATACTGGTTGTATTTCATGAAATGGTCGGCCACATCATGAAGTGATCAATTCTATGATCTGGCCACGACATAATTATACATTTACTAAAATCATTGCTTGGTCGCACAATGTATGAATTTTGCCTATAATTAGAAGAAAAGGTAGGGATAGAAATTTATGGATTATATATATTGGATATGTAGGGAACATTGAAGTGAAGCTTTATGCAAGAGGTCAGGACAATAAATTTCATTTGAGATTATTTTTAATGAAAACGTACAATCAGCTAATCGACGGCGATTTGTAAATGGTAAAATGTGTTTTTTTTTACGGACATTTATTTATCGTTACAGGGATTCCAGACTTGAGATCCATATTCAAGGTGACTCCTGACTTATAGGTAGGTATGTGTACTAGAATATTTTGATTGTTTTAGCCTGTCTAAAGCACCTAGAAAGTCTAATAATAAAACCAAGTGCCCCAGTAACCATTTCATCAATGCACGCTAAAAAGTAGTAGAGTCATGATAGATGCCTAAGTCACGTATTGCACCTTGGTAATTACTGGTAGGTCTTTAAGTTTGTAGGATGTCGGAAGAATAAAGCGTTGGCTATAAGAAACGAGGATTGAGATCTAATTTATTAGATAAGTTTGCAGTACCTACTCATCAAGACGCGTCAAACCCGATTGCAGGGCCTTCATCTTTGGTAGATGATAATATCTTCATACCATCAGCAAAACAGAGTAGGTGAGTATGGAAGCAGGAGTCGATGTCGTTCACGTAAAGAATAAAGAGTAACGGGTCCTGAGGCACCCCACTGGGAACCGGAACCCAACTAGACATGTAATTATTAACTACAGCTTGTAGCCTGTTTACAAGATATGAGGAAAACCATCTTGGTAAACCTCCCCTAATACCTTTATTAAACAGATTCGATTTAAGGATACTGGTAACTGGTGTGATCAATGCTGTTATGTTATCAATAGTACTTATTACTAAAAAAAAAAACGATCGATATTATCGCTAAGTTCCAATACTATCGATAGTTAGGGTTAATTCAAACTAGCGCAGAGTCGAAACGCATCGAAGCGTTAATCTGAAACTTAACATAGCAAATTCACCCTTATCTCCACAACGTAATGCGCATGTCGTGGCCAGATCTTAGAATTGATCACTTCTATGATGTGGCCGACGATTTCATGTTATGGGCAACTAAAATTGACCATATCGTTTAAACGTCAACGTTTGATGATATGTCAATCCACGTTTGGCCATGACATTAATGTAGGGTTTCCATTATATCAAAGGTTTAATAAAAAATGGACTATGGTTTGTTTCGCACACAAGCATTACCTACCTTTCCTTATAGATTTAATAGAACGTGCGCAGGCAAGCATGCATCATTCAAGCATGCAAGTGTTTCTGAGTTTGCTCCGCCAGAAGACTCGCTTTGTCGCCCCTTCCTTTCGCTCGCACACTCGACCAGCGCTGCGCTCGGGAGGTTGCCAACTCGCTTCGCTCGCCACCTCCCCCCACTCGCAACGCTTAAGCCTCGTGCACTCGTTCCACTCAGGTTCTACTTCGCGAGCTTCTGGCTCCACGCTTTTCAATAACACTAGGGGTAGTAGAACAGTCTGACCACGTGCAGTCGGGGTACGCTGAGTCGGATTTACATAAAATGTATCAATTTTATTAATTATAAATATAAATCTTTCGAATGAATGCGTTGACCGAGTAAGTTTCGATGATTATTTGTTCTGTAGTTTCTCAGGTTATCCAGATAAATTACAATCGAACAAATAAAATTGCATGAAAAGTTCACCCGCAATTTCCATGAAGTCATGTTTTGAAATCCAATAATAGTCCATTGATTTTCGTTGCGTGGTCATCTTACTTATATTAATAGCTTTCTTACCAGAAAAATTGTCCGCCGCCATGATGTATCACAAAAACAAAACGATATCAACGCCTATAACAGTGGATAATTTGACTAATTTTATGATATGATCGCTAATGTTTGACCTTATCATGAAGTAGGCGTTCGTTTAGCTGTAGGTACATATCGTCAAACGCTGATTATTCATTGATCTGGCCAGGCCATATCATGGATGTGGGCAGCGGGTATTTGCCATTTCATGAAATGGTCGGCCACATCATGAAGTGATCAATTTTAAGATCTGGCCACGACACACATATTTTATTTCTTCTGAGATACCTAAAAAGAAGACACGCGAATTCGACGGAATTCGCGCGTCTGAGCGCGACCGAAGCAGATAGGTGCGCGCGTGTCCCAAGCGCTTATTACACGAATAAAGGCGTCGTCACGCGTATTTCCCTTTCCGTGTCCAACTGGCGACACCGGTCTCGCGAAATCCGCACGCTTTTGTATTACTACGGAATTCTACTAAGCCGTGTTCAATTCGCGTCAACTGAACACGCCTTTGTGATCAAGTGGCGCTGGCGGAGGTTTTACAAAATAGTGTGCAGTTGAACTGAACACTTGTTTGACTTGATTCTTGACTGTATGAGTCTTCAAAGCGTTTTGAATCAGCGACAGTATTAGTTGAAGTACCTACTGCGTGCCTACTGCTTTCATTGCTGATACTTGTTTTTCAACTGACAAATTCGAAGAGCGAGCGAAGCGAGCTCGGGAATTTTGGGCACCCCGACACGGATAGGGTAGGTTCGAAGTTCGTGTTAGGTTACTTTAAACCCTGGAGACAGAAATAGGAGCCCTCGACTCTTTCATTTCAAAATCATTGGTAATTTCACTGAAAATCCTTTTTAACTCTTCCAATAAGTCCACGGGCGCCCCCGCGGCGGCTCCCGCCTGCTTCGGCCCGCACGATTTATTCCGAACATTTACGAACGCGCTAAATCAGCACGGATTTGTTTTGAATAGACCAATTTTAAAAAACCGTCTTCAATTCAATTACACACGGTTTTGTAAAACCTCTTTTAACGTTGCTTGATCGCAAAAACGTGCTCAGTTGAATTGTGTAATAATAATATAAAGGCGTGCGGATTTCTCGAGACCGGTGTCGCCAGTTGGACACGGAAAGGGAAATACGCCGTCGTCACTCCATCAATACTAAATGTAAAAGCGTGCAAATGCGCGTGAATTGACGCGAATACGTGTGCATTCGTGCAACTTCGCTTTAATTGTGAAGAATTTGACGCTTCGACTCTGCGCTAGCGTGAATTGACCCTTAGGCAACACTAGCGCTTACCTATACACCAGTGTGAGCTATCCACACTAGTTCTTATGAGGAACACTGCAAATCGATACAGTAGTAGCTACAAATACAGGATGTAAACGAATTCCTGTAATTCCTTAAAACCACATGATCTATTACTGGTATAAATCCTGCACGGGATTTAGATTGATTAAAAATAAAAAATGCACCTTTTTTTTCCTGTGGTTGAGGTAAGTGATCGTATCTAAACCAGTTTCAATAAAAAAAGAGCAAAAACATTTTTTGTAAAAGAAACTTATTTTTTTATATTACATTTTGATGACATGCATAAATAAATAAATGAATGCACGGCGACACAGCTGGCGGGTAAGACTAGGGCGATATCGCTCTGTGCAGTCAGTTATCTCAGGGCGCTAAAAATACTCAGAAATAGAAAGTTCTCATGTAAAAAAAAAATGTCCGTAAGGATTGAGGTGCCACATTTCGTATCTTAATGAAATTAAATACTTATTTAGTAGTAAGTTCAAAAATTTTGTAGGTTCGATCCTCGATTTTGTAGTATAATACTTCAATAGTTATATGAACATAAAGGTGGCACCTCAATCTAAATGTTTGGATTGAGTAGCCACGTCAGAACTAGGAACATCATGGATGTATATATATCATAATTTGGTATGATTTAGTAGTATTTCAGAGTAGTTAGTAGACAAAATCTGAGCTTGGTAGTGTTAAAATTAAAAAAGTTACCATATATTATATGTGGCTCCTCAGACCATACACATACTACTCGTCATTTTTCAAAGAAGCAGTAGTTCAATTAATGCGCAATTTCTTCATCATTTAGTAGTAAGTATATTAGATTTGTAGGATAAGAGTCAGTAATCAAAAATTAATGAATTGGTAGATATAGCACATTTAATGTGGCTCCTCAATTGAGATGCTTCGGTAAATAGACTTGCCTCTAATCTACTTATACTTGTCACGAAATTTGGAACAAAAAACACCTACATTTTGTATAAATTTCTACTAAATGTACGTATAATCCGGCCATAAAAAGTACATATCAACCAAGTTATTAGCTATTCTATAATTTCCTATGAAATTATTTTGAAGTGTGACCATGAATACATTATTTAAAAAGAAAATCTTCGTTTCGTGGCTTATAGAAACATAAATCTAGGGTAAGAACCGTGTTTTGAGTGATATAAGAGACAGTGGTAGTGGCGTCGAACGCAAAAAACGAACAAGAAAGAGGGTAGACCGTTTCGTCTGCTCATAGACATCCACCCGGAATTACTTCAGTTCACCCGTGATTATGGCGCTTGTAACGGTTCCGAAATATCGGAAACTCACAACAAATAATAAACATGGTAAATATCCCATTTTAAGTTCTAATAATCATCATCATCATTTCAGCCGAAAAAGGTCCACTGCTGGACCTCCCCCAAAGTTCCCCCTCATTCTTAACTCGATCTCGCCGAAAAACTCCGAGCATAGCCCTCTTCATTGGCCTTTGGGTTGCCTTGAGCTTTCTTATGAGGCCCTTTGTAAAACGTCACGTCTCAGTGCCGTAAGTCATAACTGGCACCACACACTGGTCAAAGACTTTTGTTTCGAGACACTGCGGTATATTGGACGAGAAGATTTTCCGTAGGTTCCCTAACTTAACGTAGTTTGACTGTTTGTCCCAGGTACACACACAACATGGTCACCCTTAATAGCAAATTCCTAATGAATATCAAAAAGTAATTTGTTTTTCAGATACCGAATATATACAATGTTGATTTGTACATATGTATTTAGTAGACATTTATACTAAATGTTAGTGTCTCTGGTTATTGATTCCATTGTGATCTCAGGCAGATACAATCAATTATTTATTATGCAGAACGTCAGGACTGAGGAGCCAAATGAAATGCGTTTATTTACTAAATTCACTCAGTTTTACTACTTTCTCTATATGCTACAAATTCGAACACACTTACTACTAAATGTTTTTTGGAATGGAATATAAATAGACCAATTATTTTCATGGAAATTCACGCTCTTATGTATAGATTGAGGAGCCACATTAAAAGTCTTGTATATTCTTGAATATCAACACTACTGAACTGAGATTTTTAGTAGGCACTATACACAATTACTACTAAATGATACAACATTTTCAAAAATATTCATTAAATACTTTCCGTGTTCCAGGTGGCTCCTCAATTCAGACGTTTGGATTGAGGAGCCACTTTTACATTGAAATAACTTTGGATATATTTTACTACAAATTTCAGAATTTGGCCTACAAAATTATCTGCGTTCCTACTAAATAAGGGGGTGAGTTTCCTTTTAAAATCGTGAAGTGGCTCCTCAATCCAAACGGACATAAAAAAAAAGCTGAATCTGAAAAAAAACTAGTCAATCTGTGTCACCAGTAGATCACGCAGTTTAAAGGAATTACGCGATTTCGTTTACATCCTGTAGATATTGCTGTGTAGAAATGATAAGAAAATTAAAAGCAAAATGTTCGGTCATAATAATTTTATTCGCATATAATATTAATTGATTATGATACATGGAGCGTTAACCCGCGTCGATCGGCAGACGCGCCGAGCGGCACTCGGTCGTCTGCGCTCCAAATTATATTTATTATTCGGTTACATCGCATCGACATTCGCTCTGCAAAATCCGTAGCTACATATTCACTAATGAGAGGTCTCGAGGCAGCATCGGACGAGGACGCGCGGTCCCCGGGGTACTCCGGTCGTCGCAGCGGAGCTGCCGACCGGTCGCGTCTATATATACTTAAATATAACAGTCAAGGAGTCGGATAGCCGTCCGATCGACATATTTACATACGAACAGAACGCGCCGCGTATCGTCGCGGCCGACTCGGCGGCGGCCGCGGGGGCTCCGCGAGTCGAACGGCCCAGAATCACTTCCATAATTTACGTCCTAATTAAAATACCGAAAATGTAAAGTCGGCGACGTCGAGTTGCGTACGCCGCGCGCGGGATCGGCGCGCGATAGTCTCCGTGCGGCGGCACGGGGCGGCGGGTGGACGGGCGGGCCGCGCGCGCTTCACTCCGCCTTCACTTCCGCGGGCGCCGGCGCGTCCACCGCGGCCGCCGCGTCGCCGGGCTCCTCGCCCCCCGCCGCTGCCTCGACGCTCTCCGCCGCACGTTCGCCGCCGCCGTCTGCGCACATCAACACACGTGTGAGCCGAGAGCTCTCCCTCCGCTAGCGCTAGTGAGAGGGGTGCTACTAACTGCGCTGGTGCTGGTGGTAGTACAGGTTGGGGCGGGGCTGCTGGTGCGCGTGGTGCGGGCGGGGGCCGGGCGCGGCGGGCGGGGCGCGGTACATGGGCAGCGCGGGCGCGTGCGGGCGCTGCCCGATGGGCGCGGGGTAGCGCGGCGCCACCATGCCGCCGCGACCCATGCCGCCTCCGCCGCCGCCGCCTCCGCAGCGCCCGTTGTTGCCTCCGCTCACCATCTGTACGGACGAACACATCTCATCTTATACGTGATATTCAACAATATCGTCGTATGCAGCGTCGAAACTAATTTGATTGTGGTGACACTCGATCATGATCGTTATTAACCTGTTGCTGGTGGTGTTGATGCGGAGTGTGAGCGGGCGGCGGATGCGGGGGCGGCGCGTGGTACTTGTGTTGCGGCGGCGAGTGCGGCGGCTTCTGCGGCTTGGCGGCGCCCTTGGGAGTGGGCGAGGCAGCCTCGCACAGCGGCGCGAAGCCGTTGGCGTGCTCGTGCAGGGGGCTCTTGAGCTGCTGCGGCGGCGGCCGAGGCTGCGGCGCATACTGTTGTTGCAACGGAGCCCGATACTGTTGCTGCAAATGTTTGCAAATAGATATAGTTGTCACGGCTCCTAAGGCCATCTAAGGATCATCAATGAGTGGTATCACGTCACAATACCTGCATCTGCTGAACGGCCGCGGCGACCTGCAGCTGCGAAGACAGGAACTGCGAGCCGAAAGCGCCCGACTGCGCCGGCTGCGTGAACTGCAGCGGGTAGGTGGGAGCGGGCGCGGCGGGCGGCTGGTAGGGCGAGTAGTAGGAGCTGGCAGGCGGGGCAGGGCGCGGCAGCAGGCCGGGCAGCGAGTAGGGCGCCTCCCCGACGGGCGCGGAGTAGCCCAGGTACTGCTGCTGGTACGTGCTCACGCCGCCGACGCCGCCTACGCCACCGCCTTTGCTACCTGTGAATTTTCACATTATTTTAACTCCCGTAACATATTTCTAGGGTATCAAACAAATGGATTTCGATTCGAGTCTATTTTTATGATTTCAATATTAAATTTACATCAAATCATACTTTAATTACATTACAACTTTTTAAATCAGCCATTTTTTTTAAAGATTATTTGTTTTTATTATCAGATTTTATTTCTGTTTTCTCATTTGTGAGATGTTATACGCACCAATAGCGCCTATTTGTTGAGTGGAAGGCTTGACAGTGGCTGACATGAGAGAATTAGAAGTGCTCGAGATTAGAACAGTACTGGGACTATTACCCAGTTGGCCCGACTGGCCGAATGCTGCACCACCACCAGCGGCTGCGGCCTGGACATGGGATGAAACAAACATTAAACATTATTTAAAAATATAGAATAAACAAGTTATTGTAGTTACAACTTACGGAATCAGCAAAAATATGATCAATCTGTGGAATTTAAGCCTTGAAACTATAACGACGTGCTTGACATCCGAAAAATATATTGTGATGAAGTTTTTTTTTTTTTATTTTATTTATTACTAGGCCTGCGTTTGGCCGCCATCTCGCCTGATGTTAAGCGATGATGCGGTTATTTTTAATTATTATGTATAAGAATACCATAATACAAAAACTTTGGAGAAAATCTTAATTTAGTAATAGTAATATTTCAGTAAGAATTCTAATAACAATATTTAGGTTCACGTGTTGCAAACTGGATCTATTTACTTGGCACAATTCCATACAAAAAATTCAAAGAATTCAGACATGTAACAAAATGTGTTGAATGCTATAAGTTATATAAATATGTTATATGCTTACCATGCGATATTGATTGGGTAAGCTCTGGAACATGTCAGGTGGAGGTTGATAGTTGTATGGCGCGGCTGACCCTGCGCCATACGGAGTGCCAGGGAACCCTCCGAACTGACCACGGCTTTGATCCAAGAAGGCTCCGTACAGGCCGCTCTGCTGCGGCATCTGCTGAGACGAGCCCAACAGCTGCTGGGAAGAGTTGAACATTACGGCGGGCGGCGACGGCACCGACAGACTCCCGTACCCGCCTTGATAACCAACGTGGTTGTAATGCTGGGGTGGCGGTGACTGTAATTGCTGTGTAGGTTTCACTTTGCAAACGTTAGGTGGAGCAGTCTCAGTATTGTTTTCTTCAAAACCTGCAAACTGTATATCTTCGGTGCCTTCAGCCACTGCAGGCATCTCCCAAACTTTCTTAACACTGGCGATTTTTAAATTGAGATCAGCTGCCAGAGGAGAAATTGTGTTCGATGTGCTCATATGTACGCCGCGTGGCAAACCGAGAGACTTTGCAGATTTATCTTCTGTTAGTTGTCCAAGGTCAGAATCAAAAGCAAAATCAAGTTTCATATCAGATGAGTCTTCTGGTTTTTGTGATGTATCAAAAGTCATTTGTAGACCTAAACCAGAAGCATCAGCATCAGTAACAACTGGTCTGTCAGATATAAGTTCTTGTATAGACCTAGGTCGTGATCTAACTTCGCCATTGAATGTTAGAGGTCGATTATCTAATTCAGAATTAATTTCTTCTTGAGTTTTGGGAATAGTAGTACTGATTTGATATTTTTGCTGTAAAGTTTCATCAGGTGTTGCAGTCTTGTAATTAGTATTTTCAAATATAATCGTTTCAACAGGTGGTGTGGCACCATCTAGCACACCACTTTTATCAGCAACAATAGCACAAGTGGGCTGAGCAGTAGTTTTAATTTCAGCAGAAGTGTCTCCAGGAGTGCTGCGTTGACTCGACTGGGCAGACTTGTTCTCTACAGTTTCTGCAGGTTCTTCTATGTTACCGCGAAGTGATTGTGATATAGGTTTGTCCCACGCGTTGACAGGTGGCGGAGGAGGCGCAGCGCCGGTGTCTGGCCCGAACCCAGACACTAGCCCCATCTGTTGCTTTTGTCTTTGTTTGACAAAACGTGGCGCCAAGTTAGCCTGACGAGGACGATCATATTGAGAGTTAGGTTTGCTAGAAACCGGGGCTGAACCACGTGGATTTGATTTATCATTAGGATTTCTGGTTGTAGATCCGTTTCTGCCACCTCCTTGATTGGAATGAGATCTGGGCTGTTTTGCAGCATGTTGATTATTATCTTCTTTCGTAGGACCTCTTGCATCTTTAGAATTCTTTTTGTTCCTTACCTCCTGGAAACCGTCATCGACAACTTCATCTTCTTTTTTGCCAGAAGTAAGTTTGAGATCTGTCATAGCCTCTGTAATATCACCAGTTTTACTATCACTTGCCGTGTCTTTTTTAATAGACTGAGGGTTGCGTCCATTGTTCTGACGATTTCCAGAATTTTGGTTACGCCCGCCTTGACCTTTTTGGGATGGACCAGGTGGTCTCCCCGCGACAGAACGGCGACGGCTAGACGTGCCACCACCTTCGGAATGTTCAGACGTCGTTTCCCAATTTTCATCTTCACCACTCAGAGGCCCCGCGCCTTTAGGACGTCGATCGCGACCTCTTCCTGTAGATGAACCAGCTCTCGGCTTATTATTCCCCTTCATTTTATCATCAATCTGAGAGCTATCTTTAATTTCATCACTATCTTTTACTGCTCTGTTAGCCTGGCTAAACGGGCTTTTAGTATTGGGAGGTCCATAACCAGTCACTCGTTTAGCAGGAGCAGGCGGGCGTGTCGTACCCTGGAATCCTCCCCGCCCTCGTCTAGAGGGCTGTCCACGTGGAGCGAATGGTTCTCTGTTTTCCATACCGTCAGTTATAGGAGTAGGTTGATCCATTGTTGTAGGTCGATTGGCATCGTCAGATTTATCATGTAAGTTCTTAGGACCACGAGGACTGCGCGGAGCTCTTCGTCTCTCTTTGCGCTCCGAGTTAGGGGCACCGTCAGTAGAACCGTCGGATTCACTAGCTCTATTGTTAGAACGTGAGCTGCGGTGCGACCGTCGCCGTGGTCCCCAACCTCTATTATAAACAGCATAGCCGCCTCCACCATAACCTCTAGTTTTTTTCTCAGATCCTGACCCACTGGACTTGCGTTCGACTGGTTCTTTAGCAGGAATTTTGTTAAGCTGCTCATTGCTGATTCTTTCGTTTTTCTTATCATCAACAGATCGTTTTTGGGAGGCTGCGCTAGCATGAAGAGATTCAGCAGAATAAGTTTCATTAACTTTAATTCCTACTAAGCTTGAAGGGTCTGTGCTAGACTTGGAAGCTATTGATTCAGATTCAGAAACTTCTTTTTCAGACTTATGCGATGAAAACACTGGTTTAGTTACATTCTGTTGTGTTATCTGTTCAGACGAGGCTTGTTTTTGTGTTTGAGAACTGTTTGACAATGCTTCAATTGGGTTATGGTGTTTAGAAACATTCTGTGAAGGCACAGATTTAAATTGGTTATCTGTGTAAGAAGATTGAGATTGGCTCACAGGTACTTGTGACTGAATATTTCCGTAACTTATTTGAGGTGCTTGTTGATGTTGTCCAAAATTTTGAACAGTGCTGTGGTTGTTCTGGCTTTTGTGAATTTGAGCTTGGGATATCGGCGGATTAATTGTGTTACTTGATGCGGCTGTGGATTGTTGAAGTGAATGAGACATATGAGATTGTTGACAACTACGCTTAGTTTCATCATTCAAATTATCGCGGTCAAGCATTTCTTTTGGGTTTGTTTCATTATCTTTCGTTAGTGAAACTTTTTCTATTGTTAACTGCTGTTGAATGGCATTATTGGATTCCTCTTGAGTAACATCAGCCCAGGATGTTTTGCCAAAATCTCTTTCAGTAGATTCTCTTTGAGATAAACTCGAAGGTGGCGAATTGCGTCGCTCAGGGGCAAGCGTCTGAGATGAAGACTCGGACGGTGCGAAAGGCTCAGTGATTCCTATGCTCTTCCTTTCAAATACCTCTGTAAGTTTATCAGCAGCAGTACGACTGCTAGATTCAATAGAGGTTTCTATTGATTTTTTATCAGATTCACTTCTCCTATCTTTATAGTCACTATATGAATCTTTTGAATTTGATCTGTCCAACTCACGGCCAGATCTTTCGTAATCTTGCATTTCAGACCGCCATTGCGGCCCAGGTCCATCTTTATCTCTTCTGAAGTCATCTTCACGGTCCGAATAGTCCCTAGAAATACAAATAACGTCACATTAATTTTGGGTTTTTATATAGCTAAATAATGTTTATGATTAATTACGGTTTACTCACGTGCATTTTTCGGGATTGCCCGATTAGTTAAATGCACGTGAGTAAACCGTAATTAATCATAAATATGAATGTGTCTCACGAAAGTTATAATACATAAATAGCTAAATAAAATTGATAAATTGTGTATTGATGATGTAAAAAGCTTACCGTGAATAAGAACGACGGCCATTGTGCGGTGCATGTCGTGGAGCATTGTAGGACGGCGGTTCTTGACGTCGTGGCGCTGGTTTCCCCCCGGTAAATGCCCAGCCTTTGTGATCTTCCTGTTGTCTATTTTGTTGCTGCTTTAAAAATCGCGGTGGTATATTAGCTTGGAAAGTTTTAGAAAATGCTGGATTTGCTTGGTCACGGTCGCGACCATAATCACGATCCCTTTCCCTGAAGTCACGGTCACGATCGCGATCCCTTTCGCGATCGTTTCGCTCCCTGTCTACGCGATCACGATCGCGGTCCCTGTCAGAGCGTTCTCTTTCTCTGTCAAACCTGTCACGATCAACGCGGTCTCTGTTATCGTTGCGGTCTCTATTATCATTACGGTCTCTATCTCGTGTTTCCATTCTTTCTTTATCACTCTCTGCACGATCTCTATTTTCAACACGACCTCTATTATCTAATCTGTCACGATCACGGTCGCGTTCCCTGTCGCGATCACGGTCACGCTCGCGATCACGTTCACGATCGCGTTCGCGATCTCGGTCGCGATCACGTTCGCGGTCACGATCACGGTCTCTTACATCTCGATCACGATCTCTATTATCGTACCGGTCCCTGTTATCAATGCGGTCGCGGTCCCTGCTTTCGACTCGATCCTTTTCTCTCTCACGAAGATCATTACGCTCCTTGTCTCTAATGTCCATGCGATCCCTATTGTCGGCACGATCCCTGTCTCTGTTATCACCCCTGTCCTTGTCCCTCGGGTCCTGCTCCCTATCCCTATTATCGTTGCGGTCTCGGTCGGGCACCCTGTCCATCCGGTCGCGCGCGTCCTTCGGCTGCAGAGGCGCGGATGCGTCACGTAGCTGACGCCGCTGCTCTTCCTCCTTGCGTTGCCTCGCGCGCGCGACGGCCTGGGCCACCTCGTTACTCTGCTTCTGTCGTCGCTCTGCCCAAAGTTGGTCCTCGTCTCCGGGCTCGTGAAGCTTTGTATCGGCGCGTTCGCTATCAACGCTCGCGCGATTGCCGCCGCTCCTCGCGTTGCCCTTGTTGGGAGCCGAAGACTCCCCGTCGGAGAAGTCCAGCTTTTGACTGTAACAAAGAAAGGAGGTTCAGTTAGGGTCGTATGGGCGCGGGCGACAGATGTCGGGTGTCGCGCAACTCACTCGTAGTCGATGTCGTCCTGCTGCGCCCAGCCGGCGTCGCGGGAGATATCATCGAGTGAGGAGATCTGGTCGTCGCGCAGGATCGGGCGCGCGGTGAGCACCTCGACGGCGCGCGGCGTGGCGGGTGCGCGCTGCTGCTGGCGCTGGCCCGCGTTGCCGCCCCCCCCGCCCCCGCCGCCGCCGCTCCTGCTATCGCGCAGGGCGCCCAGCGTGCCCAGCCCGAGCCCGCCACCGCTGCTACCTTTCATCTTTTTGTAAAAAACAAAAATATTTACATATTTTAAATTTTACAACATAGAAATTATAAAAATAGGAAGACAATATACAACCGTTGTAGATTGTTAACCAAGGAGTGAAATTGATCAACTTAACACGAGATATTTTCGCCTAGCGATACTGTGAACTATGGTTCAATTGTGAAATTGATATCTACTTTTAACAGAGTTTTACAGACTGCTCACCATTACGAATGTGAATGAAAACAGAATAAAATGCAATTGTATTATTCTGTGATATTGCATTGAATTGCAACAATAAAAAATATTCAAGACTGAACAAAATTTTGTTTTGAGACCTTATTTTTTATTTTGAGAACTCAATACATGGGTTTTCCTTTTACACGCGAGCGTCCAGCCGGGCTTACATGTGCAGCGCGAGACAATTTTTTCGTCACATTTTCTCGTGCAAAAACGAGATAAAATTTTAAATTCACTATTTTTTAATAAATATAGAAGTATTTTCCTATAAGGTATTCACACACTAATCAAGGCCAAGGCTTTGTGGAGAATAGTATCAAGGAAAAATTAACTTTATTACATAATATATGTCACCAAAGTTGGTTTTCGATATTATCAGTCTCAGTATTGTGTCAGGGTCAGTGATCTTAATTGTAGTTCCGTAAAAAATACAACTTTTAAAATAAATTGTTAACTAACACTGTTTTCTCTGGATATGTGTGAATAGAGCTTTACAGTTATTTATTGTTCTGAAAGACAAAAACTTTTTTTTGTTATTCATCTAATTAAATACTTCAAATCAATGAAGAAGTAATATTAAGAATAATAATTTTACAAAAAAACAAAAATAATAAAAGGTTGCCTACAGCAGTTCCAATGCCATAAAGTTAAAAAATACTACTGAAGTTTAAAAATACTTGATGAATAGGTAGACAATGTATAAATTCTTAATTGGTTTTTATGGAGATATTGAAGGTCAAAGTTTTTTACGAAAACTAAGTTTAAATGTTATTACTAAACAACCTTCTAAACAAAAACATTTTGAAATGTAGGCCAGATAGTCTGTAGCACGCGCTTACTTTGTGCGCTACAGTTAACAGCTGTTTCTTTTTAATAGGTGCCTAACTATAAATTGTTTCCTACCAATTATTTATGCTTGTTACTTAGTTTGATGTACAGTGTGCATAGAATTTGGCTTTGTAAGTGTATTTTTACATCCTGTATGTAATGAATATTTCAATTATTTTTTTGTCTTCTGGTTTCGGTTTGATCAATTGACCCGGTCCTAATTCTGTCACCAGAATCGTGGCATGACACATCGGTACCGATTAAATTGTATTCTCACCCCACCCCCACCCTGGGCAGTCAGCCACGCAACCAACGTTGCAGACTGGCTGATGTTTTTACTACAGCATGAACTATTCTCATATAGCTTTTGCCGACACGAGAACAACATGCATTCATGTCGTCTCATACCTCCCAGTAAAACTATTTATTATGCAGAATGACTGGTGAGACACTAACGATATCTTAAGGGGTCATTGTACTCATCATTATGAACAACTTTTACTATGGGACCAAAAAAGATATCGAGAAAAAAATAAAACAGCTGTTCCTTACATTCATGTTCGCATTACTAGTGAAAATGTAGGGAACAGCTGTTTTTTTTTTCTCGTTTTGTTGTTTGGTCCCATAGTAAAAGTTGTTCATAATGATGAGTACAGTGACCCCTTAAGATATTGTTAGTGTCTCACCTAGGCTTGCCAACCGTCCTGCGAGAGCCGGGACGTCCCGTTTCTAGAGCTTTAGAGGATGCGTCCCGTGAAAGACGTGTGCGGGACGCCAATTGTCCCGTTTTATCATACCTATAGCTAAACCTTCGGGCAGAAGTCGAAATTTAGTGAACGCACGTTTTGTTTAGCTAGAAGAGTGGTGATTGCGACCGCGAGTCTCGCGTCAAACGAACGAAAAAATAATTTCTAGTTATATTTTTCGCCTCCCTATACTTTGACAGTTGGGTCCCGCTTTTTTTTGCCACGTCCCGCATTTTGATTGTCAAAGTCCCGGTAAATTCGCACATAAAGGTTGGCAAGCCTAGTCTCACCAGTCATTCTGTATTAATCATTCCAGTGGACTCTCAACCATTCCATTGAATATGAGTTCCGAAACCTATCAGCAGATCTTGATAAAATTTATATGAGACCACCTTGGAGATAAACCTTTGCAAATAAACAAAAAAAAACATTGGATAGTTTCAGCTGGAGATCAGGTCAGATAGATATGAATTATTAATTCCATAGAATTATAAACCGAAGCATAATTTTAGCCACAGTTGTCGAGATAATCACGAATATACACATACATACAGATCAAATTGAGAACCTCCTTTTTTCAGGTTGGTTAAAAGATATTTGCAATACAGTTTCTTATTTTTTCATTTAAGTATCTACGTATTTTGCTGAGATTTTGATTAATATGTCGTTTAGTATTCAGGTGTTTGCAAGTGCATAGTTATGGTGTTATACATATACGTACGAAGGATGGCAGTATAGATCTCGGGAGGCAGGCGGGACTCTGTTGTGCGGCGGCCGCGGAGGCGGGCGCGGCGGCGGCGGACGACGTGGCTTCCGGGCGGACGCCCGCCGTGCCACCGCACGTCCAGCTGCCTTCCGCTGCAACAAGGTCATTTGCGAAGGTAAGGCAAGGCATAAATGACTCGCCATAAAACCTTATTGGAAATAGTTTCCCAATAAATGTTTAGACTACTTTTATCTTACTTTTTACTGCTTGTAAAGTATTTTCAATGTATTTGATATACAAGGTTCTACTTTCTTATGGTTTATTCCAAGCACCCAAAAGGGAAGTGTTTGCGATGACTAAATTATTATTAATTAACTAGCTGTGCCCTTGCAGCTCTGCCCGCAAAAGGTTTTTTTTTACCTTCGCACAAGTGCCAGCAACAACTATACAAAGTGTCAACTCAATCAGATTAGCTTTGAACACATAGAAGACGAACACACAAACAAACATACATTTTTATGTTTTAAATAAGAAGTCAATGAAGTATGCACCATAAGTAAATTTTCCAATTTAATTATAAACTAACTTTGTGGTCTCAGTTGTGGCTGTGGTGCTGCATGTTCTGATGTGCGATGTGAAGGTTGGGCAGCTGCCTCCAGTGAGGGGAACTCTGTGCGGAAGTGTGGGGACGATGGTGGTGGAAGAGCCACCCATCCGCCGGGTCCAGTACCAGCAACCACATTGCTGTTCGACGTTGTAGACTGAGGAAACATACTTACACATACACATTTTATAGTGATTAAAAGTCCAAGCAAAAATATGAGTTTGTGACATCATTCCCAAAAAAATTATAATCAACTTGAAAACATTCATTAAACAAAACAAATTACTATTATAAGTATATCAAATCCAATGAACTTTTATGATAAGGTTTCTCAACAACAATAATAAGGTAACAAAATATAAAACTCATACCACCTGAAGTTATTCCTTTGTTTAACAATCTCAAAGCAAAATGTAAAACAATAAAAATTACTTACTATAGTTTGAGAAGTGCATGTTGAGGTTGTAGATACAGTTGTAGCAACAGCAGAAATAGAGCTGAAAATAGTTTTATTGCTTCTGTAAGTATGTGGCAAAAGGTCAAAACACTTATCACAAAGCCATTCACCCCAACATAAATATCATAACCTATTATGATTTATTGAAATACAATATTTAGATCAGTATATTATAGTATTAGCTACAATAAACTGCAACGAATCCTTTCTATAAAATTTTTTTTTTCCTTCTTTTCTTTTATCTCCTTGTCTAAAATTTTTGAGACCTAACTTTGACAATTAGTCACAAATAAACTAGTGGCTAGCAGGATTTCAATATTACTTACTTTGCGTTAGGATCTTGACCAGTTTCAGTTTTCAAAGAAGGCAAGTTGGCTGGTGGACGCCTAGCTGAAGGAACTTTTCCAAGACTTTGCATTCCATGTTTGCGGCTTAGTTGAGATTTCACTGAGGACGGCTCTGAGTTTTCGTTCTACAATATATTCAAAATAAACAAATATAATATGTTCAAACATACATTAATTATTAGACAGCATAGAATGATCAATAATTTAAACAAAAGACATTTGCTGCCATTCTTAAAATTGTAAATCTCTAAAACAAGGTCATTGTCTATTTCACTGTTGCAACTAGATATGCACAAGGTAGCCGAAGGTCAATTTATTCAACTGTGACTACTACAATACAGCTGACTTGTACTGTTACTATGATCATAAGCTTAAGAAACATAATTTTAGGACAGAATAATGAAGTTATAATAAATTGAACTAGTTCCTTCAGCATTATCTACCATATTTGTACAATATGGTGGAACAATAATTGATTTCAAAATTTTATTTAGGTCATAAGAATTTACTTGTGGGCGTGTACTCCCTTGACATTGACATAAAAATATGGATGGCTAAGGAGCAGTACTTACTCTGTTGGCGCAGTACAAGCTATTGATGTCCAACTTCTGATATCTTTGCTTGCCGGACGTCGGCTTGCTCTGCGCCGTAGTGCCTCCGCCGCCCGGCGTTGAGAGTGCAGACATGCTGCGATGTACACACCATCAGGGAACCCTCGCACCGACCACCAACTGCAATCAACGCAACCGACTTTGGATCACACGAAACTAGCCACGACCAAAGACAATCGTCCTTCAATGTAATCCGTTCCAATCCGACGCTTGTAATAACAAGAAATAATCATACTATATCTGAACACTAAGAAATATTCACACTATTAATTAGATTCACTAAAACACAAAACACTTTCACAGCACTGATAGAACAATAAATTGGAGCCCTGCCCTCAGAGGTTTATTGACGTGTTACATCCGTCTGATGAACGCTGGATCGATGACTTCTACAATTTCACTTACGTTTTTAATTACACTCTCTTCTCCGTTAATCTTTTATAACTTTCTACTATCTAGCCCAAAATAACGGTACTAACAAGATTGAAGTAAAAGAACGGTAAATAAACTAATTTTTATCTTTCTACAAAACAATAAAAGCAAAATACACCAGTACCTTGGTCCGTTACACTTGGTATCGCGGAATAAAAAATATCTAAGCTCGATTGCTAATTTCTTAAAGAAGATTACTTTAGATTTTAACTATAATCTACGCTACCAAAAACTTATATCACTTTATTTTAAGATGGCGTCTCCAAAAGACGATCTCCTTCCTTTTTACAATCAATAGCGTGACGTCACAAAGACGCGACACAGCGCTCTCTGGTGGTAAACAGTCAAAGAAAAGCGAACAGATTGCAAGCACAAAAAAAAATTTTTTGTTGTTACAATACACCATTGTATTAGTACTTTGAATTTAGTTTAGTTCCATTCAAAAGCGTGGGCTTTCGCATTGCCACATTGACGATTGTCAATTTTATGAGCTGCTTTTGTACCCTATTGTAGGTACACAGCATGAACTTACGCAACGTATTCCTTTCAAACATTCTTTGCAAGCCGTCTTCAATGGTTTAGGTTTTAGGTCTCGATAGCCTAAGTTCATGTAAAATTTCTCGGTTTTCCTTTATTTTGAGACACAATTTTATTCGAGATCCGAGTATCCATAAAAACCTTCGAATAAAAACCTATCGATTCGGTACCATAAAAATACATAGGTATCTTTTTTCGCGTTTGTGTTGGCTCGATAATCGGCTCGGAACTGCGTCTTTTACAAAGCCGATGAATAAGGTTTTTATTACTTTAGAAGATAAAATAAAGTCTCATTTGTGTAAAATTTGCTATTTTCATTATTAAGGTACTTTCCCTCCAATTTTTTTAAATGAAGTGATACCACCCGTCACTAATATATTACAGGAGATAGCGATACTAGGTATTCTCTTCATTTACGCCTGCGCACGAAGTCTTTGCACCATATTGATGAAAGAAAAATCAGTAGGCAAAGATCTGCGGAGAAGCTCATAATACGAGGAGTGTTTGAGAAAACCGGCAGCCATGGCCGGGAATATGGGAATGGAACAATTGATTCCAATTGTTAATAAGCTACAAGATGCTTTTACTCAGTTGGGTGTGCATATGCAACTGGATTTGCCACAAATAGCAGTTGTGGGTGGACAGTCTGCAGGGAAGAGCTCTGTATTGGAAAATTTTGTGGGCAGGTAAGTGATTTTGTACTTACAAGTAAATTGTAATTGCGTGATAATTTCATCATGACTTAAGAGGTAAGAAGAATACCAAGGGTGTAAGGGGAAATACCTCTTATGTCTTCAAGTATGGTAAAAGGTATTTCCTAATATATTATTATAAGCAATATTTTATGATTATTTATATATTATCGATCTAATTCCGAAGGCTTTTTCAAGCAAAATTCCTATTCATGTTGAAAAAGAAACAGAATTACGTAAGTAGCGAATATAATAAGGAAGTACTTTAATAGTTAGAGGTACAATAATTATTAAATTAACGTTATGCCCTACTACAAAGCAGTTTTCAAAAAGAAAATGTTTTAATTGTTTTGGGCTAAACTTTTTTAATTTATTTAACTTTAGATTTTCTGTTGGCAACTAAAACAACGATATCTTTTGCGTTTAATTCATTCATTACATCGCATTTAAATCATGGAAATTTAATTGATAAAGTACTAATACATTGTTTTCTACTACGAAAACATTACATAGGTACATTATGTTCAGATATTTTTATATTCTGGCCTAGATTCATTGCGCATGTCGAGCTGTATTGATTTACTAATGCTCTAAATGTCAATGGTTGTGTAGGGTTAATTTATAATGAACTTCATTGATATTATTATTTATTAATTTATAATGAACTTCATTGATATTATTATTTAATAGGTCTTTAAATTAAACAATTTTTTGATAAAAAAAAGTAAAATGCTGAAAACACTTATAAATAGGAACTGTTACTTGTCTCAAGTGTTGCTCGTTGTATAGACAAAGATGGAGAATGTTTTGAAATGTTTTGCGCTACGCTTTGTTTCTTTTTGACAGTAGTTGAATCAAGCTGAATCGAAACGTAACGTAACCACCCACCACCATATTGAAAAATAAATTAGTTTATCGATGATGAATTGATGATGAGCAAGTGTTATTAGTGTTTTAGAGTGATAAAAGTTTAATGTATCTTAGAAAAAATGGCTGGGAATTTCGGAATGCAGCAGCTAATCCCTATTGTAAACAAATTGCAAGATGCATTTGTGCAAATGGGCGTGCACATGTCTTTAGATCTTCCCCAAATTGCAGTTGTGGGTGGTCAGTCTGCAGGAAAGAGTTCGGTGTTAGAAAACTTTGTAGGCAGGTAAGATTTCGTATCCAATAGGAAGTTGTGGTGTTGATTACAAATCGTTTGAATGTACAGAAGATGTCGGAAGTAGGTATACTGTCTTTGTTTATTGTAAGGACAATTATTTATTGGTTCAATGACGATATAGTCGAAAGGAATAAAGCATTTCCTTGGTGCATACAGATATAGCAACTGTACGGTAATATCAGATGCTATGAAAGCACAATTTACGTTGTTTGTGATGAGTCATAACTTCATATGTAACCTTCTCAAACAACAATATTTTTGTATCAGTGTATCTTACTAAAATTTCGTGAGTCTTCACTATCAAGTGTATTCTGTGAGTTTGATAGAGAAACATGTGAACAATTGTTTTCAATAATTAATGAGTTATGTAATTTACAAATACAATGAGAGCACCAAGTTTTACCAGAAATATATAACTATGGACCTGCAAAGAAGAGCAGAAGCCTACGCAAAATTGAGTCATTGAGTTGTACACTGGAACTCATACCAATTTCCACAAAAACTTGTAAAGAGCTTTTAAAATAGTTTTGAATGACAAAACATGTTATCGTTTTGATTGATTAAATATTAACATATTATCCAATATGTAGGTCACATAAGTAATTTATATTTAATATGCTACTATATTCTGTTAATGATGGTGATGAATGTGCTTTTAAAGTAAATAATATAACCTGCTATGTACTTGAGTATAAACAAATTAAATTTCAGTAAAATAAGCTTTTACACTATAGCTCATACAATTGCATGACCTAAAACTACTTATTAGTATTTCATAAGTAATGAATAGTTATTAGCTTCTTCTATCTTCAGTGAAGGATTTGGGTAAATAACAATCTAATATTAAAACTGTCTCAGGATTATATTAAACTTTAATTATTGTGTTTACATGAGTATTCTAAACAGGCATGTTTTGTAAATAGCTATGATAATTTTATAATCATTATCAGACTGCAAATTACTACAGACTTATTAGTTATCAGTAACCTAAAATACGATAATGTGTGCGTTAACAAGTAGGAATTATATCAGTCTAAGCACCTATTTCACAATAGTTGGTTAACTCCAAACTGAGATAAATAGAGCGGTTTGACAATTTCTCTATAGAAAATCTTTCTAACCATTATATTTATTTTCTGATTTATTTAAGATGGTATCCAAATAATCCACCTTTCCTAATACTTCAAGCCAAACAAAAACTTTGCTTCCTTGTCAGAGTAGTAGTAGCGTTGAATCCGTTGGCAAGTTAAATTGAGCAAAATGACTCTGTAAGCTACTTTCACCATGAAAACACCTGCAGCAAGTCTACTTCTATGAAGGTTTTAACAAACCTTTCAGTGTTAACAGGTAAGCAAGCCCTTGCTTCAATAACTTACAAGTGGATTTAGCACTTTGTACAGGAAGATCTTAAAATTTCTAACACATTCAACGGTTCTTGCATTAAATCGCATTCCTTTATGCAAAAGAGTTAAAACCAAATGATTTTATTTAGAGTTGTTAACACAGTAGATATGCCCTGCGTTAAGTTTCATTATCTCTTACTACGACTATTCAAATCTTTGATTGGTAAATCTGCTGTCAAATCGCATAAATGGTTGTTGTATGATTTTAGGGTTTTGGTCAACCAATTACAACAAATAATATAAAATTTGATAGAAGATTTCCTAATCTGTGATTAGTATAGGCGTTTAGAATCAAGGGGTAATCTCTTAATTTACTTGGGCTAACCCTTATTTTACAGTAATGTTTCATTTCTATTAGGGCTGCCATACATCTGGGTTTCCCCAGATTTGTCCTAGTTTGGGATCAGGGCAGGTTCTCAAAAAGTGTTGCATTGCGTTGGCAATTTTGTTTGTTTTCTATTCCAGCAAATAGTTCCATGCAGCACATTGTTGTAAAAGACAAAATATAGATACTACTTGTGACAAACCTGTGAACAAAACTGCTATTGTCTATTATTCTATTTGAATAAATTGGTTGTTCCAAATCTCTGTTGAAACACGTTGTTTTACTTTAGGTTATGGGCCCAGCTATGGCTATGGCTAAATTAAAACTTCATATTATTTGGTATTTTCAAGGGCATTGGGAAATATCCCCATTCCGATATTTGTCCAGTGTCGACAATTTAGGTAATCACAGCCCTAATTGTAAATCAATCAAAGTAGAAATATGTGATTACACCATAGTGTAATAACATCATAACTTTACATCCTCAGTTGGTGTTTGAATAAAGGGCAATGACCACATGTTTACACCATTGTTATTTGAATATCATAAGAGGGCATTGTTTTTTTTAAATAATACTGTTTTATTAAAATTATTTATTGAATAGATATTATATTTTTCTTTTATAAAACTTTATTTACTGTCACAGATCAATCAGAAAAAAAAAATGCATACCTATTAAAAAATAAATTTTCCAGATGGTCCAATTTTTTTAAACTTTTTATTTGGTAAAACCTTTTTTTGGTTTAATATTTTGGGTCTTACTCTATTATTTACATCTGAGTGAGTGTAAGAAGAATTACTGTTTACAATAATTATTTTTTGATAATATAAAAAGGCTTTTTAATTACACATTTTAAAGTCATCTTCAAGACTTTGTATGAAGAAGTTATTATCATTTATGATTTAATGTGACCAATGTATGCTGCTCAGATTCTTTTCTCCTAACAGTGAATTGAACCTTACATGAAATGGAGTCGATTAGTGTAATAAAACATTGCCAACTTTATTATATTTATAGAAAGGTTACGCTTGACCAAAAAATGCTATATGCCAATTTTTTTTTTATGAAATCACAAAGAAATGGTTCCTGCAGCTCCTTTGGTTTAGGATTTCCCCATACAGTCCCAGTTAAATAAAACACACTGTGTATTGTGTAGGCCTGTTCATTGAGGTTTCCCAGGATTTGTCCTAGTATTGATAGTGTCCTTCTGGGGTTTTATAAAGAGTCTAGATAAAACCTTCTGACTTAACTCATCTAAAACGAAGGTCCGCCGCCATTACTATGAGTTACACTGGCATTGGAGTGGGGTAATAAAGTCCTGCTTTAAGCTACAAGTCCGAGATGGGCTGCAGACTGCAACCGCAGACCGCAAGTCACATTGGTTTGTATGAACCAGTAGTTTCGCTTGTCTGCTGCTGTCATCTGCGGTTGCAGTTTGCGGTCGCCGGCGCCGTTGGAATACTACCTCTATGGTGTGCACCTTAAAGGTGTTATTCGGACGACGAGTTGCGGTCTGCGGATGCAGTCTGCAGTTTGCAGCCCGTCTCGGACTTGTACCTTTAAGGATTTCACAGATGGCAACCCTTTCATTATGTTATGCCTGGTTCCTACGGCCAAAAACTAATCGTTTTGCTTACCAGCAGTATCATTTTCCATTGCCAAACTTGGCATACCTATATAGACTCGTAAGCTAATTTTATGTGCGGTAGCTTCTAACGAATGGGAGGGTCTACTATGTAAAGCTATGAGGTCTTTACTTCATTATTGGTAAAGATACAAGAGTGTTAATTTTAACCAATAACGCTCGGTAAATCGTAGGAATCGGCAATTAGACGATTGTCACACATGTGATCGAAGGATAATTTGTAGTTTACTGTTACCTATATTCCAACACTGCTATTATCATGTTCATTCAATAAGGAGTGAACCATTTAACAGGCACAATTATTCAGACACCGCATTGCAACTATGGCACTCAGACTTACTGAGAGTTTTGTGACAGAAAAACGCAATTTCGATGCGGCAACAGGCGGGTCTTTTATCATCACTGATTACCAACCACCACGGAATCTCGTTAAAAGACGAGGTTAACTGAGTCGGTACGAGTTTCATAACATGCATGTAACCTGGGTAGAGCCATCCCAAAAACGTTTTTTCCCAACATTGTTGGTTCTTCAAACTACAGGGTCCACCCATAGCTACTCCACATTGGTATTTTAGCAATTTCGAAGATGTTAACTTTCCTTTGAACTTTCTCATTATTGATTCTGTAGCATAGGTATTATCTTAAGCTGTTGTTAATAGCTTGTATGATTTATTTGCCTAAGAGAGGCCAACAGTTAAAGGACCACGTATCGGGTACGTAAATTAACACTATGACACGACGCACTGATCAAGGTGGCAACTGACTTGTAACAGTTGTAACATTTGCTAGTAAAGCAACGTGTTTCAAAACAAGCATTACACAAGTCAGCGACAGCGCTTATCTGTGCTCCACCCAAAAATCGGGTTTTTGGCGAATCCCTTTGTGTGTTACATACAAGACATTACAGCATGTAAGAATCACACACGGCCGCATTACCATACGAATGTGCAATCGTAAAAATACGGTTTTTATTTAAAATGTACTGAATTATACTGTCAAATGCCCCTTCAAGCAGCGTCACCATGAACTGCATATATAATTACGGACAAACAGATTTTCCGCAGCGCCCTGTCCAGCCAAGGAGCTTTAATCACCCTTTCAGTACCCTGTTTCACGTGTCTCATCTACTTGGTTTCAGTCACTGGTCTTCTACTCGAATTGAAATCATGGTACATCGTCATACAATAGTGTTTCGATGCCCCGATGGTCTATAATATAGCATAGTTGGAGAGACTGCAGCACTGTCTACTTTTCGATAGAATTTAAGGATTCATTGTGCTCTTCTGCATTCTGTTTTATGGGGAACGTGTAGATGTGGTCAATGGTGTTAAAGGTTATTCTGAAACCGTATTGTTTGCCAGGCTACATAGATGATGAAAATCGTCGAACTTATCCGCTTCATGACTTTAAAAAAACAGATTGAGAACACAACATATAAATGAGATGGAACTTCGTTATTTAATAAGGCTAACGTAACAGCTACTTTAGGCTTTTGGCATCGTAGCCTTGAGTAAGACGAATCAAAAAACATCAGAAGTACTCAATTTTCTCAGAATCATTCAGAAGATCTTCCGCAACTTGCTCACCCGGTACAACTTTAAAACTGGTGTGCCGTGGGTGTACCACTGTGTGTATTTGAATTACACTGTACATAAATAAATGTTAAATTAATATTTCGTCACATCAAAACGGTTAAATAATATTTTTCTGAAACTACTGCACTGATCGTATCGCCTACTATGACTCATTTATTGCGAATACTATGATTACATCTTGGTAAATTGCGTGACATCAACCATCTTTACTTTAGGTTTAATTTTCTGGCAGAGATTATGTGTAATTCCGGTGGAACAATAGGAGTTTTTAGGTTGTCACTATGCCTACATCTACAGAGGTACTGGTTGTACTTACCTATAATATGATAATTATTTTGTTTTAGGGACTTCCTACCCCGAGGTTCCGGAATAGTAACCAGACGTCCATTGATTCTACAGCTTATACATGGAAATGCAGGTATTTTATGACTAACTCATAAAATGTTTACCGATTTGGTTGGAAACAATGTATAACATATAACAAAAGTACGTACATCTTTTATGGGGAAAATTAAACTTACTAATAAGGTTTATTTTTATAAACTCGGCTAACTGACAGTGATGTAGTTCATCATTGTACAAAATGTGATCATTAACCTTCAGCTGTATTCTGAATGTTAAAACAACTAATTGGCTTACTAATACGGGCTATTACTGTATGTATGTATTTGGTCAAAATTTGCACATCATAAATAGCAGTGTTTTGAGACGATCATTACAAATAACAATACATTGCAGACTTACTTTATAGTATATTTTATGTTAGTTAAGTTTTTCCAGTCACGTATAGGTCACTAGCCTTCCGTTCTGCACGCATCACCTTAGTTTTTATGATGTATTTAAATGACAGGAGGCCTACTAACAAAACTGTTTAAAATCGCAATTGAACCGCAGCTCAATCACGGCCGGTTAGACCGTTATCTGTATAAGAAAAAAGTCTTATAGTTGTGGTTACACTGCGGTATGATTGCGATTTTTAACAATTTTGGTAGTAGTCTTGGCCTCCGAGTCCAGCTGATGTTCGAGTGTCGTGATGAAATTAAATTGATGTTCAAACATCAATTAAATATTTTGTTAGACAAAATAATCAAATGTTGCTGAACAAAATGTATGGAAAGGCTGTTTCTTTTTGACGAATTAAGCGTTTGTCCCATAGTAAAAGCTGTACAGAATACTGAGCAGGGGGGTCACCATGATCTCTTAGAGCAGGAATGTTTTAATATTATTCCGAGAGTGGGAAAGTGACAGCTGTTGACAACTTTCTAGCGCCATCTCTTACCCACTCTCGTAATAATATTAAAACATTCCTGCTCTAAGAGATCATGGTCACCTCCCAGAGTTCATGGTTTCGGGATGTAAAGCGACTAACCAGTCTTGCTGTATACTTTTGAAAACTTTTATGAAGCTAAAGTGTTCCTGTTTGTTACCTATGTTTTTCCTTCTTTGCTTATCAGGAAGTAAAAGAGCAACGTAGAATAAAACTACCTACAATAAGCTGCTTATCTTCGTCTACACGTAATGCGATTGTTAAACTTAATTGACGAAGGGTACTAATTGACCAAGGGAAAGACGGTAGTACTGGCTGGTAGATAGACTGTGGGCTGGAAATCAGCCACTATATGGAACGGTTTTATCAACTTTTAAAGCATCAATAAGCCAGATGCAGTTTCACTTAGTGCTCTGTTAACTACTAATTATGTACAATGCTGCTTAGATCGCCTAAGATTGTAAGCGTAACTTTATTAGTGCAATTTTATTATCTAATGATACATTATTGTATTTTTCCTAGAATATGCGGAGTTTCTGCATTGCAAAGGCAAGAAGTTCGTCGATTTCAATGAAGTACGCGCTGAGATCGAATCAGAGACAGATCGTATCACCGGCTCTAACAAGGGCATATCACCAGTGCCGATCAATCTACGTGTATATTCGCCAAATGGTAAGCTTTTATATGCCATAATGTCATTGATTTACTTCAATTTCAATGAGAGTGGGAGAGTATACAGGCCCGCTAACCAACCTCGACTATTCTTTACATCACGGCATGAGCTATTCTCAAATAATTCGTGTCGACAAGAGATAAGGAGAGACTAGGAATGAATTGCTATATATAACTAACACATTAACCATACTTTTAGATTTAAACACACCAAAGAGCCTTTGAATTTTAGTCCAGTTTTCTACGAAGTTCAAAGGGATAAAAGACCGGGTCTATCCTTGCGGACGATTAAAATCCACGATTTAACACGAGAACATTAAACCCTGTGTCATACAGTTTCGATTCTCCGTTTTTACATAAGTTTAAAATAAAAGCGGGAGACTATAATAATAAAAATGTAATATGACGGAATCGGAAGTATCTTCATACGCATGCGTAACATTATAGATTCTGATTGTCAATTATTTTACGAAATAAGTCATTGGCCGACAAACGCGTGACACTCGTTATCATGTCTAACAACAACGACATTTATATTTTACTGTTCCGTTCCGTTTAGATCGAAACAGTGTATTGATGATCGAAATTCATGAAGAATCTTATCTAAATATTGTACTAGGAACTTGGACAAGAGGCCAATAACCTTTCGAATTCAAAGTTGATGCAAGGCCACAGTCGTTCACCTTTGACAGATATAAATAAGGACCCAATTAATTAAAGAATATTGCTCTGGATTTATTATGCGAAGTTATTACGCCTATCTTCACGACGATGCCGTGACGGTATTATGTAGAACTAGAATAGGCGTGTTGACAGCATCAATAAATTGCAAATCTAATTAGTCCGCCAGTTAGAGTTTTGAAAAATAATGGACACGTATTTTTTCTTTTGTGAAATCTATGAATATTTGGTAAGATAAAATAAAACGCATCAAAACTCGAGAGTGGGGGCTTGTGACGTCAGAAGCAACTAAAAATTGTACTTGCTTGTGACGTTTTACCAATTTTAAAAGTGTCGTATCTTCGTCAATTTTGGTTTACGGAACAAAAGAAAAAATACGGGTCAAATATTTTTTGATAATCTAACTGACGGACTTATTAGATTTTTTCAGTCAAATACCCTATTACATATTCATCACTGGCCTTGTTAATATTAATATTATGTTAGTATCCGGCACTCAGGGCCCTCTTTCCCACTGGGCACTTTGGGCACCTGCCCAGGGCCCCGCGATAGATAGGGACCCCCTAGTTCCTGCCAGATCACCAAACGATAACCGATATTTATTACCGATAAACATATTTAGTTCGAAAAAATCAAACGATAATGACTGACTACAATACCTACTTGCTTATTAGCTTTTGCATGCGCGAAGCCAATCTACTCTCGCCCGAAAATCAGGCTTTCCGATTACAGCATGTTTAGATAAATTTAAATATATAAAAATACATTTTAATGGTATACTAAGTACACTGTTTTAAAGAAAAATCATCAGTGAACTAGTTTTTTGTGTCTTTCAATTGCAATCTCTAATGCACACTTCGTTATTTATGGTTATTTCTTTGTATGTTGTAAAAAAATAGTACTCTGTCAAGGTAACCAGGGGCCCCATTATCCTAATGTGTCCAGGGCCTCCATTAGGTTAAAGATGGCCCTGCCGGGACTAATTAGATTGTAATTACTTTATTTTAGCCCTCTTCCTCTCTCCTATTTTGCTGTGTCCGACAGGATCCATGATGATCAAATAATTTTCATAAACCTTTTTGTAAACACTATGGAACGCAATAAAGTATTGAGTATGTAAAGCATTTAATTTGTGATTAATACAAAGAGAAGGCTGTTTGCGTCGATGAAATTCTCTAGACAATTTATTTTCAATGGTTTTTGGGTTAAGTCAGTTTATCATTATTGATAGCCCTAATTCCTCGCCAAAATAATCGATGAAATTGTTGTTGTTAAATGATAATAACTTATCGGAGCGTACATACATAAAAAAAAATGAGCCAGCCATATGACGAAGATGTCTCCCGGTAATAAATAATGAGTCAGTGTTAAGCATGTGCTTTAGATAAGCCATTGGCCAGTTAATTGATAATGAAATATGTATCATGCTCCATTATCAATTTACTGCTCATATAAATATAGGTTTTTGTGCCCATTTGCTAAGGAATAATTGTGCGTCCCATTGATAAGTTCATTCAATATTATCTAAGCATTTCGCATTGCAAAAAAAATTGTTGTACAATTCCTAGTATAATAACTTGTACTTGCAAAAGTATACGTCCGTAGAATCGGTATTTCTTCCGCTGCTTATATGGGTAGAAAATGATTATTGCCAAGTAGTATGTAGCTAGGTACAAACTTGCATGCGTGTGTACTCATCTTAATTATGCAGTTTTAATGATTACAGTGCTCATTTGATATTCTATAGGTATATAGTTTGATAATGACCTACATAACAAATGCTTGTTTAATGGTTACTTATAATTAAGTACTGGAGGGCTAAAGGTACAAGTCTGAGACGGCCTGCAAACTGCAGACTCCAACTGCAAACCGCAAGTCACATTGGTTTGTATGAACCAGTAGTGTCGCTTGCGGTGCGGTCTGCTGCTGACATCTGCGGCTGCAGTTTGCAGTCGCCGTTGGAATACTACTTTTAAAGTGTGCACAGTAAAGGTGTTATTTGGACGGCGAGTTGCGGTCTGCGGTTGCAGTCTGCAGTTTGCAGCCCGTCTCGGACTTGTACCTTATAACGCCGTGTTTGGTTTCATATTCGAAATCATAATTGCAAGTGGGCTGCACATCCAGTAGGCAGTTGTCACGCAGTTGTATTGACTACGTCCTAATTGCCTTCAAGCTGCATGTGGCAGTAGCATAGTTTACAGTTGCGACTGAATGTGCAGTCTACTGCCCTGTTAATTTTACTAGGTAGTCGAATCTTAGTTTAATGAATAAAATAAAATTCTGTTAAAGAAAGAGCTTTAAATAAAAGTCAAAGCTGTAGCAGCAGCACACTCCACCTTAGAAGTTTGTGCAAAAACAGAGTACACTGTAGTGTAGATGGTCGCGATTAGATATTGGATGCGCTTGCAGACACTCGGATCTGCAGCATTCGCCCATCAGCGTATCGTATGAGAGTCCGGAGTGCGTCTAGCATAATGAGTTGAATTTTCGCTACTGATGCGAATAAGTCTGTCTAACTAATCAGCTTGAGTAACATCAGTAGCAATACGATAATGCCACGATTGATGCAGTGGCTAAGCAATTGGCTTACTGTGCTACGGGTCACGGGTTCGGTCTATAGATAATCGTTTGGAGTCTGGGTGTTTATGCATGTGAAGATTTTTGTCTGTAAACGCACCAGTAGAAATTCTAGTTACAACTAAAAATATAAAATAAAACAGTTTCTTATGGCGCTATAATCATATAACTACTGACTAACAAAGCATTAATCAGGCTTATTGTATGGGAGCATTATCTTAAATGCTCTGATTGCTCGGCGTACTGAATCCACATATCGGATTCTCAGGTCTATACAATTAAATAATTACATACTTACCTATACAAGGTTAGTCGGAAAGGGGGTAATAATTCGCGGGTCACTTAAACTATCACTAAGATGACTGCTTTGAAATAAGATAAAATTTTAAAATTCGATAATTTTTATTTCCATGCAAAATGATTTTTATTTTAGTTTTTTCAAAAATTCTTCATCCCTTCTTTAGTTACGAATTTACAAAATGAAGCTTCTAATCCGTGACTTCAAATATGACCTAAAATGTAAACACAGCTGATCATAACTGTGGATAGATAGATTTTAGCGTAATTTTATGAAATCTTTGAACAGCTATTTCACCTAAACTATTGACTTTTGGGGAAAGTTGTAGAACAAAAGTTATTCATTATTATGGGTACTTTAACACCCTTTTGGATTAGTACCCCCTTTCCGACTAACCTTGTATTATAGGACCTGAAAAATGGGCTTAATTATTGTGAAGCCAAACAAAATCTTTGCACAGATGCGAACGTAGCACACCCAAAAAGTTCGTTGTGGTTGTTACTAAGTTTGCCTGAAACCATCAAATGATAACAAAAATCTTACGTTATCTATTCTTATCATGTAATACAATACATTATCTATTTTACTGATCGTTACAGCTCGTGTGAAATGTAATTTTCTTCTATTGTACCTACTGCATACAACATTAGGAATGTGTAATAAAATTTCACACTTCGTGTCAGTATGCCGATTATTTACTTCGTTATCGTTATAAATAAATATAATTGATGCTTAAAAAACCAAAATAAACGTTACTTTGTCAATCCCAATAAACTGTAAATTATTTATCTTGAGTTTTATTGCAAACATTAATTTTGTTGTTAAACAGAATTGCTTATTATAAGTTGATAACAATGACCTTGTGTTATTCTTCAACTACAAACATTTCGTGCTACCTAACGTATGCAACTTACTCACAAATTGTTAAAGATTCGACAATAAGAAATATTTTGGCACGCACCGCAGGTTTATAGGTCAATTTAACATTTACGCTTAAGTAGCTATCTATGTCGTGCTTTCTGATAGTAACGTTATTTTTTAGTTTAATGATATTTTATTTTAGGGACACGTTATTATTGTGAACTATGTCATGATGTGACAAAGAATATCAGCTATAATAGCTAAGTAATATGAATGTATATACAAGCTTAGTTTTAGTATATACTAAACCTGAAACTAGTTTGTTCAGAATCACCAGGAGAATCGATTGACATATTTTTTACACCACAGTATGTTTCTACCCATAACAGTTGACGGGAATAGACACCTTGAGGTTTGAGATGGTCCGCTCGGTCAGTTTCCGTGTATTAGACAACCCCTGCATAGCACATCTCAGGCATTTCACACTTTACTAGGGAACTTAACGCGACATAAACTACTGTGTAACTTGGAGATTTATTAAATAAAAAAACACATATTCAGGCAGTTCTGATGAAAATCTTGTTGGGGTGTCTCGGTTTTTGTATATACTAAAAATAACGCTGTATAAACTAATGGTATGTATTTTTACTAACTTCCTCGTGGTCTTAGAAATGTACACAATGCTGTCTTACATTACAGTGCTCAACCTGACCCTGATTGACTTGCCGGGTCTCACGAAGGTGCCCATCGGCGACCAACCCGTAGACATAGAGCAACAGATCAAGGGGATGATCTTCCAGTTTATCAGGCGTGAATCCTGCCTCATCCTCGCCGTTACGCCCGCTAACACCGACTTGGCTAACAGCGATGCCTTGAAACTTGCAAAGGAAGTCGACCCGCAAGGCTAGTATACTTAAAATTATCTTTAAATGCATATTACCACTCATGGGCATAGCCAGGGCCACCAGTTCTCCGAAACATGATAAAATACATTTCCATTAAAAATTATCAACTTGGTAGGTCACGACTATTTCCTCCTATAATCATGAAATACACATCTAAGATATGCTTGCGTGTATAGATGATCTACAGCTAATAATACTCTAGCTATTCGTATTTCTACCTCAGCGGTTAAGCAGAGTTCAACTTTAGTGGGTTAATGAGTCTATTTTTGGGATAATAGCTCAATATTCTCAATACTCACAATCTAGGCATTTTAGAAGCGCAAATATTATGATTATGCTAAACTTACGTTGTTGTAACAGGTCTTCGCACGATCGGTGTTATAACCAAGCTGGATTTGATGGACGAAGGTACGGACGCGCGCGATGTGCTCGAAAACAAATTGTTGCCCCTGCGACGTGGCTACATCGGCGTCGTTAACAGGTCGCAGAAAGACATTGATGGACGTAAAGACATTACAGCCGCTTTGGCTGCTGAGAGGAAGTTCTTTCTTAGGTATGTATGAAATACGCAAACGACCTACTCGCTATTGTGCAGAGCCTACCTGTAGGCTTATTATATTATTCATATTTTGTATTGACTTTGAAATGGAGTTCCAAGTGTTCGGAAAAAGCCAGGTCCGGATGTTTCTAGACATATTTCTCAAATCTTTCCGAAGTTATCGTCGTACTAAAACAGTCATGAGGCAAGGTGGTACTTGCATGAGAAGTTACAACATACTTACGATACAGACATATAGGTTGCTTTCGGCTATCATAGTGACCTACTTCCGCATGCCTTTTGCGATTGCAATTTGCGAGAGATGATTATACACATGATTTTTATCAGTTCACGTATTACTTCATACAGTTTTGTTAAACAACCTTGGGTCAAAATTTAACCAAAAAATATAAATGGGAAGATACAAGAAACATTTTGTTATTAAATATAGCCTGGCGTGTGTTTTACCGCAATTTGGGAGAGCCTGGCTAGCAGCAGCTGAAGTAGACTTTTTCAACAGTTTAACAGAAACAAAAAAGTACCTCCATAGCATGAAACCTTTGTGTTTCTTACAGCCATCCATCATACCGACATTTGGCGGACCGCCTTGGCACCCCTTACCTACAACGCATATTGAACCAGCAGCTGACCAACCACATCCGGGACACGCTACCCGGCCTTCGAGACAAGCTGCAGAAACAGTTGCTCGCGCTCGAGAAAGATGTCGACCAGTACAAACACTTTAGACCCGATGATCCCTCCATCAAGACTAAGGCTATGTTGCAGTAAGTAAAAGATCAAAGTTTTTTTTTTGTATTAGATTTTTAAACATGCCTACGAACTAAGTGACGGAAAGTGGTAACCGTCGCCTTTATATACCTACAACACCAAAGGAATTACTGATCCGTTGCCAATCTGAGAGACAAAGTTGAAAAGTATCATGTGCCTGTATTTTTAAATTTGGAATGTAGCAACGCTGCTTGGCGCCCAAAATAGGTACGGCGAACGGCGAAGTACTCCTTCGGACGAACTCTTTCACAAGGAGCGTTATACAACTTCACAAGGAACTCTATTATTTCTACACCTATTGAGATTACGGAAAAAAATGTGAATCGTCTTTGGCTTAGTAAGTCAATTTACATATTAAAATTTCAACTTTACTAACTGCTAGTGTCTTAGGGCTGTATTTATAAGCCATTCTCAACTTGGGCCTGGGAGCAGACTGAGGAGTAGTTGTCAAAATGTAAACGTCATCTAAATTGAATACATTTGGCACCTACAAAACTTAATTAAATATACTTGCAAGAAAATCTCGTATAAAACCTGTTCCTTTATTTTACAGGATGATCCAGACTTTGCAAACGGACTTTGAGCGCACTATCGAAGGTTCTGGCTCGACACAGATCAACACAAACGAACTATCGGGTGGTGCGAAAATCAATCGGTTGTTCCACGAACGATTCCCCTTTGAGATCGTTAAAATGGAATTTGATGAGAAAGAATTACGCCGCGAGATCGCATTCGCTATTAGAAATATTCACGGTATTAGGGTAAGCATTCCTGATAATAATGAAAAATTCTGACTGAAAGTATTAAATTATCTAATATATGCAGTGATTAATAATCCAGTCTTAGAGCTAGCGCGCACGGGCGACTTTTGTCACCGTGACTATTTCATCACTTATAAAATCGCTCACGGGTGGCTTTTCTCACCGTGAAAATCTTGTCACTCTTTCAAGTACATGGTATGTGTGTTACGACATGATAACTGGGTGCATATCCATACATACTCTTAGATTTTATAAGAGTGATGAAATTGTCACGGTGACAAAATATTCCTACCTTTTTTAACTCTATACCTATATTGTTCGTATTATATTAACTGTATAATTTGATAATGTTGTATCGCAGGTGGGCTTGTTTACTCCGGACATGGCGTTTGAGGCTATCGTAAAGAAACAGATCGCTCGTCTAAAGGAGCCCTGTCTGAAGTGTGTCGACCTCGTCGTATCTGAGCTGGCCAACGTCGTTCGTATCTGCACTGAAAGGGTAATAATAGTTTTGTCTCATATTACATCAAATTCGTAGGATTTTTGACCTTCCAGCAATAAAAGATAGGTATTAATTAGAGTTGCCAGACACGGACTATTTATTTCAAAGTTCGCAACCTACCTTTACTACACTAAATTCTCGGATTACCCGAGCATCTCTGGTCAGCGGTGCGAGCACGGATCTTTTTATCGAGTCGATTCGAGAAATTTATCAATTCTAAACGTCAAATTTGACATAAGATACAGATAAAACGACAACAGTTGTCATTTTATCCATATCTTATGTCAAATTTGACATATTCTCGACTCGACTCGATAAAAAGATCCGTGCTCGCACCGCAGTATCGAAAAGATAAAAATATAGTATGCCTGTAAAATAATAGCAAACATTATTATCGCATATTGAACTCATCCATTTACAGATGTCGCGTTATCCAAGGTTGCGTGAAGAGACCGAACGCATCATCATGTCCTACTGTCGTTCTCGCGAACAAATGTGCAAGGACCAACTGGTATTGCTTATTGATTGCGAGCTTGCTTACATGAACACTAACCACGAGGACTTCATCGGATTTGCCAAGTAACGTACTTTTTTTATTTCAAGTTTGTTCAACTTGTAATGTAAACGGAAATTGTATGTCCTTGATGTTATGTCTTAGCGCTCATTTCAGTGCTCAAAATCAATCCGAGAATTCTACAAAGTCAGGACATCGTGCACTAGGAAATCAAGTCATCAGGAAAGGATATATGTGCATCCATAACTTGGGAATAATGAAAGGTATGTCGATATAGCTGAGTTATCTCGTCGTGCGATCGTTGCGTATTAACCGTTTGCTGGGTGAACTCTGCGCTAGCGTCGCGCATAAACCGCATTTTTATTTTGTTGTATCTAATTTAAACTTGAAAGACAGACGCCGTTTTCTTCCGGCAATAGAGGTTAACCGGTCCATTAAACATCCCTTTCCATAGACCAGATATTTTTTTACCATATTTTACAATCGTTTTGCACACACCTGAGATGGTTCATGACTGTACTCCAATAGTGCAGCCGTGGATAGTCCCCGGTTGGTGCCCCATCCCATTTTAGATTAAAGTTCTCAAAGGGGCCTCTTCGCGTTAGACCTGTGTCCCCCGTATGCCTTCCAAAAGACCGGACATCTTCCGCACGGAAGATGAGCTAACAATAAACCAATTATTTTGTTTATTGTTAGAATTTCAATTAGTTTGATCGTTTGACGCGATGTTTACGTGGCGTTTGCGCATTGAGCAAGAATAACGTCGTAAATAATGATCAGGGCCCGTACTATCAAGTGAAACTATCATAGTTCTGTCATTATTCCGTTGCGCGAACTATGATAGCCTACACTTCATACTACGTGCCCAGTTCTTACTGTAGGCTTGTAAAATGCTCTTTGTTTAACATTTAGTTGACATTGCTAGTGTCAATTTAACTCTGATAGGTTGTGATGAGTCCCAATCCCAACAGAGGTGCTATCATCTACTTTCGTTTTGCCTTCGTTTTCTAATTGAAAATAAATGTTTTGAAACCAATTTATTGTTTCTCTAAAGGGGGCTCCAAGGACTACTGGTTTGTATTGACTGCTGAGAGCATCTCCTGGTTCAAAGACGAGGAAGAGCGGGAGAAGAAGTACATGCTGCCTCTTGATGGATTGAAACTGCGGGATCTGGAGCAAGGCTTCATGTCGCGGCGGCACATGTTCGCGCTGTTTAACCCTGAGGGCAGGAACGTCTACAAGGTAATAGGAGAATAAACGAATACGAGTAAATAGTGGGGTTGTAACCTATTATGTTTCTGTACTTTCTATTACTATTATTTGTTTAACCAGCCAATCTTCCTTCTTCACTTCAAATTCTGTCATCTGTTTTTGGAGAAGTAACATTATCTTAAGGCCATCACTGTCCAAACATTTTCTAGGCATTAGGTATCATTCAAAGATTCCATTAAAATTTTTGAATAGAAATAGGTAGATGAAAGTTTCATAATAAAATATTTTTCCTGGAAGAATTATCAATTTAGTGTGGTTACTAAGTCAAAATTTAAATACTACGCTTGTCGCTCATGCACAGAATCAAGAGAAAGGGACTCTCTTACCATTTAAACCGCATTGGACTGTGGTGGAACAAATTGAGCGCCGCGATTCACTCCCGTTCGCCTTACGGTAGGGCCGGTCTTGCATCAGAGTGAGAGGAAATGTCTATTTTTTTTCAAAAATACTTTCATTTTAAGAAATACAGTCTAAAAAAAATTGATGGTAATTAAAAAATCAACCTGTATTATGATGTCGGTTCTGTTTTGGTTTCTGTCTTAGCGTAACCAATGAGGAGAAACATTAAGTTAAATTAAAGAAATCATATTTTTGTACAGGATTATAAACAACTGGAGTTATCGTGTGAGACACAAGACGACGTCGATTCCTGGAAAGCATCTTTCCTTCGCGCCGGAGTCTACCCAGAAAAGACATCAGAAGCAGCCAATGGAGACGAGGTGAACAAAACTACCTACTTATTATATTGTTATTATTATGTACTGCCTGTCTTATTATTCCAATCTTTCTTACCCCTTCTACTACTTTACTTCACATTTAAACTGTTACGGGCATAACTTCATGTACTTCATGTACTTTTGAGCTTATTTACTTACTTTATAGCTTTATAATAATAATAGTGTTTAATAATATTGTGAATTATATATTTAAATATACCAATTATGTGTCGGTTTTATGTTATAAAATCTGTTGTTTTGCCATGCTATACAGAGTGAAGGAAATGAGGTTTGTTTATACAGGCTAATGAACATTTACACAAGTACATTGAACACACAAACATGGTCGCACATTTAACACTGCGTCCGATGTGGATTTCAAGAATAACTTTCTAAATTAACTATAAGGTTAAATTAACTGTTGTTTTGTCTAACAATGGTCCAGAAGTAATTTTCTTGAAATACATTCCAGCCGATGTAGCATGAGACATGTAGAGTGCTGTTTTGTCATTTTAATGTTAGTAACACCTGCACTTCACTATCATGTATGTATATGCCACTCAATTCTAACAACTATAATAATATGTGTATTAACTTGTCAAAAATACAGGTTATCCCAAAAAGTAGTGTCAAGCGGAAGTCCAGAGTTAGAGCACCCTTATAGGTACCCGAATATGTTCCGCGATTTTTTGTAGTTTTCGAGTTATGATTTCTTTTCATGTTTTTACCAAACTCTGACTTTAATGACATTTTTGATCATAGTGTCATGAATGAATAGTTGAGACAAATGCGTGTTTTTCTTGTGAAATTAGATTCTCTGTTCATCTCATTTAGAAAAAATAACTATTCACGTCAATATGATTAAATAATGTCATTAAAGTCGAGAGTTTGATTAAAACACGACAATAAATCATAACTCGAAAACTACAAAAAATGGCGGAACATACATGGGCGTGATTCGGATACCTCTAAAGCCTGACGTCGCCGTCGACTACAGCCGAAACGCGTCGAATCGAGTCGAGTCGAATCGAGAGTAATCGCAAGTCGTTAAAACAGAAATTCGCGTAACAAGCGATGCGCGCGAGTTATGCGAGTCGGCGCGTCTCGGCTCGTCGCTAATCGACGCAGTTTTATAGTAAATGTATAGGAGGCGAATTATTGCGATTCTATTCGACTCGATTCGGCGAGCCTAGTGGACGTCAGCCTTTACGGTGCTCTACCTTTGAACTTCCCCTTGACACTACTTTTTCGGACACTTGTATAAAACACGATGAATTGTTTATAATAGTAGGAATAACATCTGAATGTCGTGCTTCGTTTGTTGAGCATATTTGCAAGATTCTGAAAAGTTTTTTTAATTATTTTGTTTCAAATTATTGTGGAAGTTTAATTCAATTTTGTTTTAGCATGTTTATGTTTTTTATTTTTAGTTATTTCTGCCTTCCCTGGGTATGGGTGGAAATAAAAGAAGAGTAAGTGACTCGTATTTTAAAGCTTGTTTGCTGGATTTTTGACTTGTTTACAAAGGTGATGTGCGATATACTTAGGCGGTAGATATCAACTTGTATTATAAACAATTATTGCATGTGCAATTAATCTTTTACAAGTGATCGCAATGAGCATCATATTGTAAGGCATATACATATGGGAGCGTCATTAAACGTCCAGTAACATGGTTTTGGTTATTTGGTTGTGATTTCATTCCTAGCGTTGACTTCATTTGTTTTGGTCATACATTGCCTCGTTGGTGAGTATCGTAGTTGTAACCTTGAATCAACAGCTTAAAAATGTCTGGTTTTCTACCAACTAATAAAACAGTCATTAGGAAAGTGCTGGTTTTAAACTTACTTACAATACTAATACTACAGGTAGAATCATTGGTGAAGCATGCCGTAACATAATAATTATGTTTTTTATCATCCATACAAACAACGCTTTTTTTACTATTGAGAGAATGTTAAATGGTTTCAAGCCAGATGTTCAAATAATTCAGATATCTTGATTTATGTTGCCGACACGTTAGATGCTATAACTATTAATAATCCATTTATATGTACTTCAAATTAACTGGTGAAACTTCACAGCCTTACCAGGTATCATCAATAGAACACATTCCTAAACTGTAGTTCATTATACAACAAGATACAGATAGTTCAATACACGAAGACGCGCCCCACTCTTTGTCTAAATCGCTACAGTGCAAAAGTGTGAATTATAAATTGCTATTGTGTTAGTTCTGTCGTCACACAATAGTTAGATGTGTGCATACACACACTAATATAATATACAAGGTTATAGTCAGAAAGGGGCTACTAATCCGCGGGCTACTTAAAGTATCACTAAGGACTGTTTTAAAGCAAGTGTTCAAATCTCAAAATTTTATAATTTTTATTTCTTAAATAAATTAATTTTATTCAAGTAATTTCAAAAATTCTTCATCCCTGCTTTAGTTACGAATTCATAAAGTGAAGCAGCTAATCCGTGACCCTAAGTATGAGCTAAAACTTATACACAGCTGATCATATCTGATGAAATCTTTGAACGCATATTTCTCTTAATATATTGACTTTTGCGGAAACTGGTAGAACAAAAGTTATTCATTATTATGGATACTTTAACAGCCCTTCGGATTAGTACCCCCTCTCCGATTAGGTCCGGACTCCACCAAAGCGGAGATGTGCGGAGATGTCTCGTAAACAACCAATAGGAATTCGTTTTGAGTTGAAGCTAAGCGGAGAGATTTGAAAATAACGCAATCCTATTGGTTGATCGAGACATCTCCGCTTTGATGAAGTCTTAAGCTTGTATAAGAGATGTTTGTACACGCAATACGCGGCTAGCTCTCATAAGAAGGGAGTGGGGCGCGTCTTCGTAGATTGAACGCACTGTAACTACAGCGTGTGTGCTTTTCGTTACTGTATTACTTGTTATCAAATTAAGTAAAGTTTAGGTTTTTTTAATTGAATAATTTCTATTAATGACGCCTATTTACCGTGTGAAGTTTCGCCAATTTATTTGAAGTAACCTTGTACATATATTTGTAGTAGTAAGTTTAGTTTGTTTGGTGGTCATGTTCTATTTATTAGAAACTTTATTAACATGCTTGTTAAGTCCTTCAGCGCATCGAGGCTGGAATATATTCCCTACTTTTAAAATTGAGCTGGTACCAAAGGATCATAGCTAGAACATAGTCACGGATCGAATATTCCTGCTTACAATGTAAAGAAGATTACTATTTTGACCAAAGGGGACAAGCGAGTGCTAGTCAGAAGAATTGATGTTCTTGCTCTGCTTATTTGGTCAAAATAAACTTTTCCATGCATGCTATTTGAGCGATGTAGCGTATTGTTTGATGGATTCCTTTTCGATTTAACACCTTTGGATTAATTGCAAAGCCGTACTACACTTTGTCTCATGCGGTTCGCCCGGCCTTGCTTATTGACCGTCGACGGTAATAATCGTGACATTGCGGGTTTAATTATAACAGATTTTATTCTCTGCTATGTTAGCAAGTTTTTGTCATTTGGTAACATTGAAAGCTTGGAATTTAGAGCATTTTTATTAATCAGGAAATTATATGCAGTAGTATTAATTATAATAAAGATTATGCCTTAAAAAGACAAAATACATGTCAAATCGTACAACGAAGATTTCGCTTTTCGATTTTTTCGTTGTCTTTAATAATAATTGGCTCAAAAGTAACGCTACTCTACTTAGTGTTAGTTTATTTGTAAGTATTACACATTATTGTTATCGGTAAACAATGTTTTTAAAGAACTCAGTGGTAATCTCCATTGTGGCGTCAGTTTCAAGCACAAGAAAAAAAAGAAATGTAAACTATAATTGCGTGAATACATTCTGTTTTCAGAGTTCGGACAGCTCAGGCACAAGTAGCATGGACCCTCAACTGGAGCGACAGGTGGAGACTATCAGGAACTTGGTGGATTCGTACATGCGCATTGTGACCAAGACGACGCGCGATCTCGTGCCCAAGACCATCATGATGATGATCATCAATAATGCCAAAGACTTTATAAATGGGGAGCTGCTCGCACATCTCTATGCTTCCGGTGATCAGGTAAGAGTTTAACCAACAAGCTTTGAGAGCTGATCGACTTTTAATTTAGTCTACTGCTGTGTAGTGTAGTGTTTTTAAGGTGAGCTGGTATTTAAACTTGCACTTTATTGTCGCAGTCGCAAATGATGGAAGAGTCCCCCGAGGAGGCTCTGAAGCGCGAGGAGATGTTGCGCATGTACCACGCGTGCAAGGAAGCTCTGCGGATTATCGGCGACGTTTCCATGGCAACCGTGAGCACGCCAGTGCCGCCGCCCGTCAAGAACGACTGGCTTGAGAGCCGCCTCGACTCCAACCCGCGTCTGTCGCCACCCTCTCCAGGTGGACCGCGTCGAGCTGCGCCTGCGCAACAAGGTTAGTACTCAGCATATTGCTGTCCAATATTGGACATAGGCTCTTCCCAAAATAGGAAAGATCTGTAGCTATCGCCACTGATGACAATCTGGGTTCGTGACCATATCCGTGACGTCGTAGCGCGTGCCTGACTTTAGTATTGGAACGCTAATTGGATACTCATCCTATATCCGGCCGCTTGTTGTTGACGGTGAACCTGTAAAACATAAGTCCCCTAATAGATGACGATGCAGGTCTTAGCTAGATAATACTTATAGTTGCTGTAATCTCTTTAGTGACCGTACTCTCCATTCGGATCTCCGTCTGACGCTGGAACACCCTAAGACTCTTACGTTAGGGCGGCTCAAGTTCTGCTTCGCTGCCCACTTAAATTTTTAGTCCGGATGAGAGAACAAAGTCGCCTTCTGCTGCATGCAGAATCCGAATGAGAAACGATGCAGTCGGCAATTCGATGTCGACTACCCCTTTTTTTTTTCTATTTGACTGCTGTAGGTCGTCCTAGGGGACGGTTTCTACGTAACCGGGCAGTTATTGGCGAGACCAGTCTCCAGCCAATGGGGGGGGGGGGGGGGAAAAATACTTAACAATTACTTAACCTAAGCTAACTACTTGTACTACACTAACATCATGGCTACCTGCAACAACAGCACTAAGGGCGACCCCTAGTGGGACTCGGACCTCGGCTTAGGGCGTTGCTGGCGTGGACTTAGGGGGGGGAGACAGCTTGATGAGGGCTGAATTATCGGTGTGAGACCGACTACCCCAAAAAAATTGTTCTATTTATATACTGGGCGGCGAACACGCCGAGTTAAGATGGGCGTGATATTGCAGGATCGCTGGGCAGTCGCGGCGCGCCCCCGCCGCCCGGCGGTGCGGGCCGCCCCGCGCCCCCGCTGCCGTCGCGGCCAGGCGGCGGCGCCCCCCCGCCTCCATCGGGCCGCCCCGCGCCCGGACAACCCGGCTTGCCGGCGCCTCTCGTCCCCACGTAAGTACACGTCTAATGTTAGGACACCGTCTACTGAAGAGATCCGAGAGTGGTCTCTGTTTAAGTTATCGTGAAGTGTTGGCTATCGGAAACACGTATTACAATATTGATCCTTAATATGAGTAAAATTAAAAAGGAATGCGTCTTTGGAATAGCATCGTATCTTGTTTTAAAATAATGTAATTACGTTGTGTTCTTGCCCTGCAGCTATAATTCAAATAGAAACTTATTCGGAGGCCACCCTTAATCTGTTTTGTGCAACCGTTTTCTGGAGCTCGATATAATATCTGGGGGAAATGTAGGTTGCATCCGATGTATGATCTTTTAGAACACCCACTATTGACGTGTTGATTGATCTCTAACCTTGTATCCAGTATGAAGTATTTGAATAAATTAAATGCGCGCTTTAGCTCGCCGCGCTACTACTCGGTGTGTGAGCTTTGCTTCAGTACAATAGGAGGCATTTGTGTGGGTGATGTAACAGCCATAATTTGCAGTAAATATAATGTATTGTGCTTTTTTTAATGGTATGTATTAACGTAAATACTTTGACTATACATAACACATTTACATAAATAATAACTCCATAGACAGGGAAACTAATGGTTCGGGATAATGGATTCTTATCTTCTGGGTTGTGTTTATAACTTCTATGAAAATAATAACGTGTAGTACTAATATAAATGAAGTATGCAGAGTGAGGAGCTGAGCGTGTGTATGTGTTCGCAGGCGGCGCTAAGCGGCCCGGCGCGTGCGCACTAACTCACTAACATAAGTTACGTATTGACGTAAGGCACTAACTACGAACTTGTTAACTTATTACACGGTGACGGTGTATCAGTCTAACGGCGCGCGTTAACTTTAACATGACATTTTCACATTTTTTGTTGTTGTAATTAGCGACCACCGCGAGACAAAGTAATTTCTAATCAGTAGGTTTGTTTCTTCTTCGTCGATCCATGAATCTGTGACGAGATGGTAGTAAGTTAACAAATATCGACAAATTTATAAATAAATTATACATATGTTATATACAATATTATTATTAGTCATGTAAATGATCAATACTTATGATACGTATGAAAAAATGTTGCTTCCATAAAGTTATTAAAAATAATAGTGGAATTTATTATTACCTTTTGGTAGCATACAAATTAAAGATAAAATTATCTGCTTATGAATCGTCTGCCGGCAGCCTTTCTTTAGACGAAACCTATTTTATATACGTTGAATGTTTTATTTAGATATATTTTTATTCCATAATGTGTAATGAATTTTCTGAATGTTATATTTTTGATGAAACTGGTTGTGTACTCATCGAACACTACAGGCTGCCCACAGACGGATACATAATTTACAAAAACCATACATATGGATTATAATTATATAATAATTAATGTCTATGCAATAACTTCAACATTTGTGTGATTATGATTAAAATCGGCTAACAGGAAAGGCTAACATTAGTTTGCTTCTTCATTGGTTTTAGTATCTTTAACAAAGAGGTGTTATATTTGTCATATACGTTAAGTTTCACTTTATACCAATGTGTTAACAATATCAAAGCACCGCATGCTTCTACACTAATTTGTGTGATCTTCATGATTTCAATAATCTTGATATACTTGGTCATGTTTCAAATCTTTTCTTTAGTTATTGTCACCACAGACATGCTACTTGGCAACTATACAAATAAAAAAAATGTACTGTGTATTCCTGCTTCACAATTGTCTTATTAAATAAAAACTAAAAATAATGTTTTATGGACATAAAAATGCACTACACAGGCCAATTATTACAAGTCCTATGCATCAAATAGTGTATATTGTTAAAATGGGTTTACTATTTATAAAATAAGTGTTACGTTGTGATTTGTAGTTACTCAGTAAGCTGTGTTAATTATTATATTCACAGTTACCCTGTAAGAGTTATGTGTCACTTTTATATTACGTCTTTATAATAGACTAGCATTATTATGGCGGTTACGTTACTCCGAAATGTCTTACAGAGAAGCTGTGACAGCTCTAGAAAATGCACTTACGTGTTTTAACATTACAGTTAATATGCACTTATTTCCTCTCTGTATGTAACTATATATTTGTCTCTGTGTTTAATAAAGTAGCTCGGGTTTGCTGACTTGTATAACTTTCTAAATAAGGAAGCTAAATTATACCGGGAAAAAGTAACCTGATTATATCGTAGTCATTGTCTCATCAGTGACATATCAGAGACGAATTCATAACAATCATCTAGACTCTCCCCCCTTCATTTTGCTTGGTGTTTGTTATGTCCTGTTTGAAAAGGAAATATTCACAATAAAACAAATAGGAGGCCGGGTGGCGTCGTGCTGCCCCCGGGCGCTGTGACCGGCGCCTTGAACCAGATGCCGCCGCACATGCGCCAGCAGGTCAACCAGGCTGTCGGGCAGGCCGTCACCAACGCCGCCATCAACGAACTCAGCTCTGCCTTCGCCAGATTCAAGTAAACACGACAATGTTGTCCGTAACACGACTGTATGTACGCAACCCGTTTGTTGGAACCGTCGTCACTTCGACTAGCCGCTGTCTCCAATACACTGACACACATATCAGTATTGACATTCCTAGTACACGTATACAGTTTGACGGACATATCAACGTTGTTATACTCACTGCCGGACATGCAATGGCATGAAGTATCACACACTGTAGAAGCTTTTTAGTTAGGAACATAATTTGTAGAATTAGATAAATGTAATTATGAAACATGAATTTATTTGAAGTGACTACGTTTGTAACAAATGCGGTTTGTTTTAGTAACCAACTCTCTCCTTGATATAAAAAACTTGTGTATATTGATTAACACGCATTAATAATGTGTTAATTTTAAAATATCGCTTAAAATTCGATACTTTCCTTTAGTTTGAAGTATAAGTTACCTGACTCATTAAGCATTCTCAAATCTTTAAGCGATGTTTTAAGGATGAGATTTTCTGTTGCTTATAATGTTGTTACAAGTTGACTTTGTCCAAGCATTTTTTAGAGCACATTGTTTAACTGCTTGAACGTTTAGTGTGAACTAAACCTCTTAAACTTGGGTTAAATCGCAGTGTTGTGTTATATTGCTTTACGTCCAAACAGTGTAAATGTATTCCATTGTATCTGTGTAACACTGTGCCGCTGCACACATAAACTCTGCTTGTGATACATAACCAACGTTACCGTAGGGTTCTTAAATATTTTATGTCAGTAATTCCCACTTCATTCGAACCAGTGCAATTTATTGCTCAGAACTGACAGAAACGTTAAAGTTTTGCTCAAGCATCACAATATAAAATCACGAAGATCACACATGTTATAAAACATTGTATCAAAAATGATGAAAAACATTCATAAAAATAATACATGTATTGTTACCAATTTTGTGGCATAGGTTTTCTGTGTACATTCCAATGGATTTCTATACGAGCGAGATGTGTTTGCAAGGTTTTCAATGACAAGCAATAAAGGCTAAAACCCGGCCAGTGATTGCGTTGAACACTTGCAGACTTATCTACATTTTATGTACATGTTGCTTAATGTAATGGAATTTAGATTATATTTATTTAATTAGGGTTGTTACCCAAAGATAAAAGTTAAAAACACGACGAAATTGTGTAAAGCGTCAAAATTATAAAACGACTAAAATGTTCAGTATTAACTGTGAACGAAGTATTGTTTCACAGCTCCTCATAATTATGTAATGGTGTTTACGTATACTGTAGTGCGAAGGCGCCGCGGGTTGCGTATTACTTTTAATTATTATAATTATGATGTAATTAAATTTATGTTATGATTAATTGTAAATGTTACATTCAGTGGCTTAATATAGGTGTATATTGGGATTACGTAGTTGAGTTGTTTCGCGGAGGGCATAAGGGCTCCCGGAGTACGGCCGGAGAGTCCTCGAGCATATCATATTGTTTTGTAATGTGCTAGAGTTGTTTGTACACTTTGTAAAGACAAGAATACTAATTTGTTGATGTTGCCGCACCATTGTCGCGTAGAACTAGCTGCGTAGTAACAGTCGTTGCAACATGTACTCACGTCAGTGTCTAGGTGTTACAGTAGTTTAGAACTTTGACACGCTCGTCTAAATCTCTTTCCGTCTCCAGTAGCGACGACGCGTATTTAAAGTTTATGCATTTACTCTAAATTATACCCAGCTTGTTTGTTGTTGTATATATACAACTATATCGGTATAATCTGGTATTTAGTGAACACTGGTAACACGTAACTTATGAACTTATAACGATATACCTATCGATTAAAGTTTGTATGTAAAATTATTGTACTTATAATGGATAAGACCAAAGCAGTTATCTCATATATTGTTGCTGTTTGCAATACCTTTGGTCAATTATTAGAACATTTTATTGATGGTGATACAATATGAATTCGTTATTAAAAATATTAAATAAAGCTTATCGATATTTTAATCTTGGAATCATCATGCATCCACTTTTCATTATTACGATTGCGAATAGGAAAAAATCGCCAGAAAACGACACTAGACATTATGTTAGTGGCGTAACAACTCATATAGGATAGAGCGGTATCATTGAACATGTATAACTGTGGCATGTGAGCGGAGTCGCGGTGTCAGACAAGAGGATCACTGCGGTGCGGCGCGAGCGAGCCGACCGCCGCGACCGATGCGACCGACGCCGTCAGCTAACCAAGTTCCTACACGTAATGAAGTGTTTAACGCTATAGCTAAACTCATTGCTCTATCAATATTAGCTGAATAATATACAAAAGTAATCGATCATTTAACGTTTTGCTCTTTCTATCTTGTTAATAGCGTTAGTACCATCGAAAAAGGTATAGGCAGTGATTGTTGGATTTGATATAGTTTATGAATATTGTTAATCTTATGCTGTATAAATAGAGTAATTAAATGCTATATGTGTACTAAAGACGTTTGATTTATTCCAGTAGTTTTGGCAAACATAATGCCCATTGGCTTCACTATGTTACTAACAGTTTTGGATAATATTTTCTACAGGATGTAATATTAGGTAAGCTGAGTTTAAATAATGTTAGCAATATTTCAATAAGAATTTATTTTCTTATATAATTATTAATCGTTTGTGTTTTAATATACGCAGTGTATTCTCAATAGTTATTAAAATACTCATAAAAACTTAAGCTGATTCGTGGCAAACGAAAGTTTTCCCTTTATTTATACTTATGAGTTGTACACGAAACGTTGTTTTTTATAACGACTAAGAATATCTACATTTGAAAGTTTTCTTAGTCTCTAAAATAGCACGACGTACCTATATAGAATTGGTTCTTATTGAAATATTTATTTACTTGCTAAACCGTTACAGTAGGAACTATATTGTGCTTGTGTACAGTTTCGGTTTTAGGTATTGGTGCATGCGATTGGTACTTTACAGCCTGTGTAAATATTAAGATCGTATTATTTAAGTATCAGCATTGCTCATTTACTAGTTTATTTGAATGTAGCATGGTGACTAGGTAATTATTTACAAGAACAATAATTTCTGTATTCGGATAGGACTTAATAGTTTATTATTCATTTGTGTAAAGACCTATAAACGGTTGCATGGCATTGTGCGTACATTTCGTTCATTTTTCCCATTTCGCTTTGTGCTTATGAATGTGATTGCGTACTAACGAAACCTTTTTATTTCCATTCTAATTTCCCCGTGGTTCTGCCACGTTATTGTCAAATAATTTAAACATTACCTACTCATTTAGATATCACTGTAAATAATAAAAGCATTGTTGTTTTTGTTTGCGAGGTTTATTTTATTTTAATATATATTTTTATGTTGATAGCCGCCCGGTGCCGAACATGCCGCCGAAGCTGCCTGAGCGACCGCAGAACGGCCGGCCATTCTGAACGCGCCTCATCTTCGCCGTCATCTTGTGATACTAAGCGTCAATGTAAATATGTTTCCTACTTTGTACCTATATTGCTTTCAATTATTTAATGCTTAGCATTGACTAATGACTATAAGTCGATGAAATTAGTATACTTGCAATATAATAATTTAAATAAAACAAGGTAGTCCAATTCTTATCTTCTAAATACGAGTCCATAAGTAAACGAGCGCTTGCTGAATGTGTAATGTATTTTTTTGTTGTAATGTTTCATGAAAAATGTTCTTTTAAGTAACCGAAATACTAATTATAGATCTCGTTTTGGGCTATCAGCGTGCCTTTTATGTCTAAATACTTACAGAATAAAAATTATAACCATGCAAATTGTGTTAGTCTCACGTTAATCCAGCAAAGCAATTAGATTGTGTCTGTACATTACATAATAGAATTTGAACAGCACAAGCACGCGATCTTTTAGGTGTACGTATAAATATGACACATAATCTTGTTATTATGACATTATGTACCTATATTCAATTTTACAGTTATTTACAAATGATTATGAAATTCTAGTTAGTATCTGGTTGATGTTCATTATATTTTTAAATGCCCTCATAGTGAAAATATGTGTATAGCAAGCTGTCGGGTCTTCGACTGATATTATATTAGGGTATTGGCATGTTTGTGATAGAAGAGGCTACTCAATAAAAGTGGTTATGACTTCAGTAGAGATGTACCGTTTCACATTTATCGTGTTATTGTGGCATTTAGTATTAAAGCCTGGCACGTGAGCAATGAGGCGTTTAAGCATCGATTTTAAAGAGATTATTATGTACAGGCAAAGGAGTCGCATTTATAAACTGACTTATCCGATGTATTCTCATGTCTGTACGTGCCTTAAGACTAGTCAAGCTTTATCTTTTACTGTATTTAAATTACCGGCTTTTTAATCGATCCAAGTTGTGTAGAATTTTTGTTTGGCATATACTTTAGGTTTCATACATTCCTTTAGCCTCTTGGTCCCGCGCCAGGTTATTTATTACATGTATATAAATGTAAAAATATATTATAGTCCTGTTTATACTTGTGTACTGTTGTATGCAGTTGTAATAAATGTGTAAATAAAAACATAAATCTTATTTATTTTCCCTTATTCATAGAGCATTACTCATCATACTAGATGTTAGACTATTATGGGGCTCGGGAGTTTATTAAAAGGGGTTTGTCGCAAATGGTTTCAGTTAGAGCGATAAATGTAAATATATTGGCAACATTAGTGTATTATTAGATGGCAAAAGTTGACATCATAAGCCCATAAGCAGATATAATTTTGCATAATATGCGGTAAATAAATAAGTTGTGTTGTCAACCCTTGTCGGGTAATTGGATAAGCAAATAGTGGCATATTTATTGCTAAAGTTAATTCGGAAATTATGGAAATCTAAGAGCAATACTCAATAAATTCAATGCACATGATGTCACCAACAAGTGCTATACTTGTTTACCAACTTATGTCGCCTACTGTTCATCTGATGAAGGAATGCAGTGGTTTTTTTATTTCATACTTGGGTCCTTCGGTTACTGAGAAGTAGGGAAAATGATGGGCTAATCTAATTTACACCATTATGATCATTATAATAAGCTCATTAATGTTCCACTGCTCGGCACGGGCTTCTCAGAATGAGGTTTAGGCTTTAGTTCACCACGCTGGCCTGGTGCGGGTTGGTGGACTGGACACACCATAGAGAACTTCATGGAGCAGGCTCAGATGTGCAGGTTTCCTCACGATGTTTTCTTTCACCGTTTACGCACGTGATTATCAAATTCTGATCCGCACATGAATTCCAAAAGTCTAGAGGTGCGGGCCGGTGTCGAGCTCTGACCATACATGGAAGGCAAGAGTATATCAGCTAGGCTATCGCTGCTTTGCACCATATAAATCTTTAACCTTTTAAGCGCTTGGCTAAATATCAATTGCCGTGCTCTTAGCGCCCGACTACGAATCGATAAAATAATACCTGCATTAGAGCTATGAAACATAATTTTAAGTAATTGTAAATCATATCTCTATTGAATAATCGTTTTAGTTGCACCACGCAATTCATAGGACGAAAATAGAACAAAAAAAACATGCATGTTCTCTTTCGCAGAAATACGACACGGGCGGTAGGGGTACGGAAATATTTGTCGCGTAAATGCGACACAATCGGTAAAAAGGTTAAATCCTATAACGTTCCCTAATCTATTCAGCATCATCCTAGCCAAGAAAATTGAGGTCAGCGTCTACTGTAGATGCGAATAAGTAATTTACACAAAGTGAGAACCATGTGGTCGCAAGCTCGTCGATAATGATATTTAGAATTCATAATAGGGGATAGTTTCATCACCCAATGATACCTTTTATTAGGTAGCTTGGTAGGAACGATAACCAGGTTCAAACTAAAATTCACGGCTTTTACCTAGTTATCGAACCCACGGCCTTGCACACTATCAGGTTCTAGCCTGCGACAACCGAACCAGGGAGGCAGCAGATCATACCAAATAATGTAGCCGCATGCAAGCTTAGAGATACAAGAGTTGTAATTTAAAACTTCTTTGGAGCTTTAAGTTTTTCTACGTACGTTTGGGACAGCATGCCATATACCTAAACGACCGCATTCCTGAAGAAGGTAGCTGGAGCAAACAGCATGCGGACGGCCGGCAGTGTTGTGTAGAGCAACTTTAGAGAGGCTTATGTCTTTGTGGGTTGCGACATTTTTTTATTTTTTTATCTTGGGAAAATCCTCATGGATACCCTTCGCCTGGGGAAGATGAAGGGTTATGCCGGGACTCTTCCTGGCTAAAAACCCACGGTGTTCCTCCTCCTAATACTTGGCCGGGGTCGCGGGATTCGCAGCTGCATGCACCGCAACCCCGGCAGGCCTCGGTCCGCCAGCCCCTGGCGGACCTCTCCCTCTGTGGGTCCCTGCCCCACGTCCTCCTGAGAGGCGCGCACGGAACACATGCGCGCCGCCTTCTCGGGCCTGTCACTGGTCGGGCGACGGGTCCCCTAACCCGCCGCCCGCAGGCCACACACTAGGGTGGCCGGAGATCGTCGCGCGCCCTCCGGCGGCGCCCGGTGCGTCTGGCGCGGGAAGGGAGAGTGGCAGTCGCCTCTCTCCCTCTCCGCTCCCTCCTTGGTCGCCATAACCACCTCGCAAAAGGAGGCGACAGCTTCCCACGCACTCTCGCTCCTGACCATGGACAGAACCACGGTCGGAAGCGAGAGGTCACCACCGACCGCCGCGACTAGTTCGCGGTGCTGCGTCGCCCGCGCACGGCACTCCTGAAACGTGTGCAGCGCCGTGTCTTCCGGGCAGTCGACGCAGTGGTGAAAACCGGTGTGGGTTGCTACCTAGGATAGCTCGAGTTAGTTGGTTGGTATCAGAACTGATCATAGATAGGCTATACTCTACTATTTGGTTGACTAGTGTTTGATCTGAGTCTGGATGTATTTTCATGTGCCACCCTCAACTTGAGGAATAAAATAATGGCAGGTCGATTGGCGCAGTTACTGAGCGATTGGCTTCTGCGCTACGGGATGTGGGTTAGATTCCCGCACGGAATAAATATTTTTATGCGGCCTACAGAAGGCCAATTCTACTGACAACATTGTTAAAAATTGCATTCGAAATTTCGAACCACGGCCGTTTAATTTTCTTTCTTGTAGAGATAACGATCACACGGCCACCTGGGTGATTTAATTCCAATGTGAATAAAGGACACAAAATATGTCGAATTGCTTCACATGGGTGATAGATAATCAGTGATCGGAAAAAGGTGAGCTAATTTACCTAAACTTCAAAGAACAGAGACAAAAAGTGGAGACTTCCCTACGACAATTCGGGACATCACTAAAGTACATTTAATATTAATGTTATTAATACAGAAAACAATTGAATTCGTTTCCTGTTTTTTTTTCAAAATTTACACAAAACCAGTTGACACATTTTTTATTGTTTTCAAAAAAGGAGATTGTCTTTTATTTTTTGAAAACAATAAAAAACGTGTCTACTGGAAATGTGTATAAAAATTAGAAAAAAAATGTTGTCGTCTTGAAGTCTCCACTTTTTGTCTCTGTTCTATGAAGTTTTGGTAAATTAGCTCACCTTTTTCCGATCACTGGTGATAATAGTACCTACATGAAATGAATAGAGGTGATTTGAGGAGACTAAAAAATGATCGTCTTGAGTATAAATGCTCCGGAAACTTCTGTGCACGTAAAGTCATTGTTTCGCGGGCTGTACTTCTGTTCTGTTGGAACTACAGTTTCCTGAGGTCCATATCTTCCAAATAATTGTACAAAACAAAAAAAAAATGCATAATTTTTGTTTTTTATTTTAGTCAATCTTTATTCCGTGCTGTATTAATCTATACCAGTAATGATTAAGTGGTTTTGTTTTAACACATTCGAGTCCATAGAGCTCATACGCCATCCCGCCATACATATTGCTAGAGGACCTTCCAGGAGGGTCCTCGGCATTACGTTTGCGCTAAGAGTGAACCCTCGAGGAGGGTTCCTGGCATTGGGTTAAAAACCTTGAAAAATACGCTACTACGTCGTAAAATAGGTGTTTGCTTGTTTCATGACGGTGAATTTTCCAAGAAAAACCTGCATTTAAATGAGCCCTCCACGAGGGCACCCGGCACTGAACGTGTTAAGGAATTACACGAATTCTTTTACACCCTGTATAGTAATAGTGTATCTAGTATAAGTATGCAGGTGCCTATCTGCTGAAATTATACAAATAGGTACTTAAGTAGGTATAATGGTACGACTGTTAAAAAAAGTTCCGTAGAGGCCGCCTATGTTCTGTAGAGGGGGAGCTAAAAAGACTTTCCTGGGGTACGTATTTCGGCCACTGACTAAAGCTTCACTCAGCGTCTTGGCATAAAAGCTAATTTGCGTAACAAAGAATTTATTCAATCTGTTTTTGAGTGGACGCTTAATTTTTATGGAGGCAAACTTTATTTATATCGTTCTTACCGACCCCAGTTGTTCGCTAATTGTCGAATAGCATGTCAGAGAGCGCGTTTAACTACGTGAAAACGTTTCCGAAAACAAGCTAGTTCTTCTACATAAATTAGGTAACTTTGAAAAAGTTAGTGTTGATGGAAATTATGATTCAGGTGCTAATGTGGTTCAGATACGCATCAAAGTCGTTTTTGCACGTCAAAGACGTTTTAAGGTTATTAGGAATGGTAAATATTTTTGAATGTAACGGCATATGAAATGGCGGCATTGTTCTCAATAACATTACGAGGTGTGTATGTAGAGATCATTAACTACATTAAGCTGACCACGCCCAATATACACCGCAAAGACAAAAACAGTGTCCATTATTACAATTTAATGAAGAGAGAAAGCCATTAGGAACGGGGACTTGATTAAATCGTCGGTGAGCAATTGTCGGGTTTGTGGCGGCGCGCGGCGCCCTCTATCGCGGCCCGCGGGGGCCTAATCGCACCGACACGATTCTGATTACGTGTGATTGTTGTATCAATCATTTTCCCTATCAAATTATTCAGTGGCTGGTAATTGTATTGGCGTCGTCTCGTAATGGCCGCGGAGACGGGACCGGCGGAAACATTCGGCTGCACTTAGTCTCGGTTTGTTACCCGACGGATTGTAATTCATATGCTATTACTAACGAAAATTAGAGAGAAAATTGTCGTAGTCAGTAGTCGTTTGTTGTTGATTGCCGTGTCTATCATCAGAATCTACGGTGTACCATATATATTGAAAGCCTTGTTAAAAAGGCCTTTTAAATTATAATGGCTACGAATTTGTGTTGGATTTCTTTCCAGCTATTGACTGTCATCTTCTTAGAAACGTATACCAAAAACGGCATAATTGATGAAAGCATAAGCAAGTTGCAGTTACCATTTAAGTTTATATGTTAAACCCGTATTTATTATCGCAGAATCCATAAATTGCCTTGTTATGTCTAATAAGTGTGCCTACTTAATACCTTCGAAGTGTCGAATATAAATCATTGAACAGCATATTTCCCTTATCGCGCCGTGCGTGTAGCTAACCAGCCGATTAGCTATGCAAATCCGAGGAATTTACTACGAGTGCTAAACGATGCTATACCGACAGCTTTGCATAACGTTACTAAACGTTACCTTAACGAACTGTGTTGTACAAGTTTATTTTCGTTATATTTTTCACTAAGCCGTGAACAAAGGTAGAATATTTATTATTCTACTTGAAGTTATGGAGATTTTTTTCGTCTTTGATCGAGTTATTAGGAATAGTGGAACAATGGGTGTATGTAAGTAGGTACCAGATGTAAAAGTGAATAGTCCTGACGAAAATCCTGATTTCAATAAAAAATGGCGCAAGCGCGCGCAATGCAAGTTTCGTGTTTGTTTTGTGCGCCGGCCACCATACCGGGGACTTCAAAAAAAATATTATTATTTAGCATTTCATTAAAAGAATAAAAAATCCTGACACTTTCAAAATCCGGCCGGAATCCTGACCAGTGCCACAAAAATCCTGACATGTCAGGACAATTATAAAAATAAAGATTCGGGTCTAAACGCGTAGAAACTTTAAAAGGCACAAAATGCCTTTTTTATCCTGACGTTTACGTGTTTAGAGGCGAATCTTTATTTTTATAATGTGTACAAATCGCGACAGTTTAAAAACTTTTATGTCAGGACCAGGATAAATCCTGACGTCTGGTAACCCTAAGTGTAGGTCATCTTAAACTAATCGAGATCAGAGTTCAGAGCATAATTCCGACATTTGCTGCTAATAAATAAATTACGAAATAAAATCGAAATGAATACTTCGAAACGGCTAGTCTGTTTTTTCATAGTTATCTATATTTATTTTACCACATAGCGTGTTCATTCTATACTTTCTTAATAATAATATTAAATATTTGTAAATTTTTAATAGTAGTCTTACACATAGGGTGTTAGACTATTATTAAAAGCAGCAGGTGTGCAGGGAAAAAATTTGGTCACCCATCCAAAGCATGACTGCGGCAAGCCCGGCTTAGTCTCGTAGTCGATCGACATGTATGTGCGGTGGGCATTTGGCCGAATGAGCGGGGTCGTTTATTGGTATATCCATAATAATCCACTGACATACTTACTTAAATAATTGTCCATAGATTGTGAAAAAATGGGTCACGAAATTACGTAAAATCTTTTACGTAATATCACGGTAAACAGTCTCTAATTAAAGAAAATCAGCTCATTTCGTGTTACATTTCTAACTTATTAAATCACTCCCCTAATACATTGTAAAAACGCCTATTAATTCGTAGATAACTATCCTTAATTAGTTACTAGTACGAGTGACAGTTACATGGGCCTCAAATTAGCGGCAGTAGGAATCGGTAGAGATATAATTAAACAGTTGTCTAATTTAATTGGCAATAGGCGAGTTCCCACAAGTCAGAAAGTCACCCTCGCTCATTACGCTCGTTCCGAATTTTCCCAACAATTAACATGCGAGGTTGTATATGTAGTAATTACAGGTGTGTAGCGCGGTAAACGGCGGCTCAATCACGCCAGCGTTGTTCGCTGGTAGACTGCTCGCCCGACTTGTGTTGCACACATTGATTTATTGTGCGAATGACGGACAAATGGAACATTTAAAATATTTATGAGTAATCCAATTTTATGTAATTATTGCTACTTTCCTTTTTTCCCCTTGAACAGCGGTACAGGATCGCGGCTAAGTAGATTACATTCACCTAATCTGTCTACCAGAAAACAATACAAACAACACGAGCTTTTAAATAAATTTACGTCAATTTAATACAAGTTTCGGATAAAATGCACATTAATTTCTCATTTGGCTGAAGTTGTTACTCTAACAGTAGGCTGATATGTAATTACAATTATTATTTTGCTGTTACTATAATTATGCCCCTGCCACAGTAGGTAATTGAAAAAGTTTGCCATCGATATAGTCGCCGAACAGCCTGAAATTACATTTTGTATTATTATTTCTTCTCTCTTGATTCCTATCAGCTTTATTTAGCGGTTATTACTATTTGAACTTTTAATAATACGACCGCGACGTGACCAAGGATTTCATGTCGAAATCGACGTAATAACTCGAGGAGAGTAATTTAAAAACTTACAAAGTGATTACATTGTAAGTATTAGATGTTTTAGCTTTGTACTAAATAACTCCTACACAGTAACGTTCAAACTTTCTGTATAAAATAATAGTTGTAGTACACAGAACATCAAGCAATGTGGGTGTCTAACAGCGTCTATAACGTTCATAGATTTGTATACAACGTCATTTAATAGTGAAGTAGAGTCAAGTACTCGTCATTAAACAAAAGTCCGACGGTTACCGAAACAGGCAGCGCCACTCGAACAGTCGAGGAGCGATTTAACTTTTTGTAAAGTGCAACACTTTCCCAGCCCCCGCGAAGGGCCCTTCAAAACGCTACTGCGTTTAGACAAATGAACAGCGTTGCACCCTTCACGGCACACGACATGCAACATTGTGCACGGAATTATGGAAATGCCTGGCGTACTATCGTGCCATATGCGAGCGTACTTCGACAGATCATTTATTAGAAACAATGTTAATTTTTGATTACAGTCAAGAAAATGTAGCAGTAGTGCAGGTAGTGCTTACCAGAACTAAGAAAAATGTTGAGATGACGATGTTAATTAATTATAGACTTTTACATGTTTTACAAAGAACATCAGTTTTTAACTTCCGAAGTAAGTTTTTTTTTTCCGAAGTAAGCTTTTATTTTTCTTGTTTTACCTTTTAGATTCATTTTACTGCATTTGACTCGATTTTTCACGAGATTATCTGGAAAATTGCTGAAAAATATTGTATTTCGGTTACGTACTTTTACACGATTTCATCATTACCAGCCCGCGAACTTCCGCTTTTGATTCTTAAAAAGGACTATGTATATCTACAAAGAACGGTTCTGGAATTTAACCATAATAACCAATCTTGTTAAACGGATTGGGATCATGGTTGCTTCCTATGCTGTCTTTAACAGACAGGAGGCCACTGCTAGCCATCCTCTTCATCGATCTCCGAAGTCGACTTTTACCACACCTACCGGAAGAATTACCCTGGCGCAATCTTTTCCTGGAAACACAACTTTCTCTGTAAGCTGTATCAATCGGGTGAACTGTTCTGCTCTTACAAGCAAAATTGTGCTTTTTAAAATTTTTGGTACTTCCGATAAAATATCGCTTCCAGCTAATAACAATTAGTTGGTACACACATCCGCCACAAAATGGCGGAACTCGTAGGACACAATAAATCAATTGGAGTGGGTGGTTGACTTTTCACTCAAATGTGTGGTTAATTGTAACCGAAAATGACTGTTGATCGAGCCACACTTAATTTGAGTGGTGCTTTAGAACGCAGGGGTTGCGCTGTGGGGTGGCTTCGAAAGTAATGGGTCCGTTGGTTTTGTGATTATTTCGATACTAATTTCCTAAACCTGCCGGAAATAGAACAGCAATTATACTTATTATTGTTTGTATATCGTGATTCGTGTGTCATGCAGTTGCAGCAGACACAGATTTTTAATATCACGCTGAATAAAGCTGGTTAGTGGAGGATTAAAATTTTGGGAGCAGGTAAGTATTAGATGGATTATCAATTGAAAAGCCTACTTATACAGTTTGCTGTTGGACATAGGCTACTAGAAAGAAGAAAGGTCTTTACAAAATAACAACGTTGTGTAAGCGGTACTAAATACCTACGTGATTCCCTTGTACCATTGACAGTATCGCTTGTCACCGTTCCGAGGAATACAGCACTGTTTTCAGTATCTACAAACAAGAGTCAAAACAGTTCAAAATGATATACAAAAAGAGTAAGGGTTTAAAAAAAAACTCTACCTGCTACTTTATGTTGCTTTAGGTTCTCTAGTGGGGTGCGAAGTGCGTGAGGTGTGCTATTCAGTTGCAGGGCTTGTCAGATACACGAACACTTACTCAGCCGACGGTTTCAATGTATTATAAACCTTGTACCTAAGCTGTTATTCCGCCAACAAAGCGTCGTCGCAGCCTCGTCGGTCAGTGGCAGGGTGCCCAGAACCACATGTGTTGTGGTTGGCATTTAGGAACACTTGATGTTGCGTGCGAAATAAATGACACCCCTTTTATTTAGGAGTCGTTTTTGATTATATTTTTTATTTATATTTAGGTATTACGTACTAAATTATACACCAAAATGATTCATACCCTAAATTGATCAACCAAACTAATTAGCTGATAATAAATAAATTTAATTACCTGTAGGATAAAGTATAAAAGAATACGTCTAAATAATTATTGTCCTTTTCGAAGGATGAAAATGCTACCAAGGTTTAAAGTTCTTCAGGCCAGTAGACCTCGATCATCTTCTTGAGTCGCTCGTCGATCTCCTTGCCTTCCGGCGGCTGCTTGCCCAGGATGAACACGAACTTCTCGTGGCAATCCATCATGCCTAGGTATTGACCCTCAATGACTTTCAGCCGCATCGGGTATCGGTGGAAATCGGCCAGGTCTAGTTTAGCTGTAAGTTGTGTTACAATTATTATTTAAAGTCTTGTCCTCAATGACTTTGAACCGTTTGGCGTCGAGACGCATCGAGCGTTTTGACGCCAAACGGTTCAAAGCACGCCTCCTCTTCAAGGAAATCGGAAGAAGACTGTTCGACACTTCACGTGACCAGAGGGCTGGCTTGTTTTTTGACCAAAGAATTAGCGTTGCCATTCAACGTGGCAAAGCTGCCAGCCTTCTAGGCACGCTTCCAGTCGACAGAGATGCGGAGCAATATTTTGATGTCCACTTTTAGTATATAGTTTTATACTAGCATATATTTTGCTACATTTGTATTCTTAAAAGATAGAAGTTCTTTATGATTTTGTAAATTAGGTTTATTTAAAACCATGCACAATATTTAAATAATTTGAATTTTAAAATATATTGATTAGATAGGTACCTGTCTAATATTGCTCTTTCTATGCACTATAATTGCATTGCAATAAAGGCTGATGTCAACGTGGTGATGTTCTTCTGCACGAAATCTTCAAAGTTATTGTTATAAAAGGACTTTTAAATACGTACCTACTGCCTACTGATGATAATAGTAGCTTGGAATAAAACTATTGTGAGAAATGGAATCTCGGTCTGATATTTTTCTTCTTCATTTCCGTTTTTTTTGACAAACCTATTTTCCTCGAAGTAATTTGTTTCAATTATTACCTGTAGAGGGAGGCATCTGCAGCGTCCTGTAGGATCCGTCTCCCTCGAGCTTCTCCAGGTAGTAGTCGCGAGTCTTGTTGGTCTTGAGACTCGCGCACGGAATCTGCATTTTCATGACAAGGTTCTCCCATTTTAGATTCTCCACGAATTTTCCGATCAGCTCATTTAGGTCCTTTCGTTCCTGTCGATGGCAATTAAAAGCTAATTTAACATTTTTACAAGGATAATAGAAAGGTTTAGTAACTTACTCGTAAGTTAAAACAACCTAAAAATTGGATATTTGTTGAATCACATAGATCCGTGAAAAGAGCAGAGTACGTGCTAGTCGCAACAACGTTATAAGTATGATAGTCAGTAATCTTGACTGTCTGTACATGAATCGATGTATTAATGTTCACATGAGTATTGATACCTCGATTCATGGGTCAGGCAGGGGAGAGTAGATTAAGGTTGTATTACTAACACTAGTTATAAGTTATTGTACTACTACTAACAAATTGGATCCTAGCTATCTTAAATAAATGTTTATTATTATTAAAAGAGAGGCTCCTGGCTAATTAACAACCCCGCGAATCATACAGTTTGCAAGGTTAAGCTGCGCTTGCCGCGATCAGTCCGTGGATGGGTGACTGTTCGTTACCCATCGAGACCCCTCCGTGCCTCGGAGAATACGTTAACACATTCGAGTCCACCACACTTTTCATAGAGCTCACACGCCAGTCGCCATCCCGCCATACATATTGCTAGTGGACCTTCCAGAAGGGTCCTCGGCATTACGTTTGCGCTAAGAGTGAACCCTCGGGGAGGGTTCCTGGTGTTAGGTTAAAAACCGTAAAAAATACGCTACTACGTCATAAAATAGGTGTTTCCTTGTTTCATGACGGTGAATTTTCCAAGAAAAACCTGCATTTAGAATGAGCCCTTCACGAGAGCACCCGGCATGGCGAATGCGACTACAGTGTGCCCTCCCGGAGGGCACTCGGCACTAAACGTGTTAAGCCGTCGGTCCCTGCTGTTATACGAATACCTATGACAGTCGTTGCGGGTAGAAAGAAGCCCGAGAGTCTGATAACCGGTCTGACTTTATGATATCGGCATTGCCTAGTACCTAACTGGGTTGCGATAGTCTGATGGCAGTCGGTCCGTGTAAAGTACTGGTATTTAGCCGCATCTGGTAAGACTGAAAGTTGACCCCAGCATAGTTGGGACAAGGCTAGGCAGATGGATCCGCTAGTCAAAGGCTAGCTCAACAAAGCTAACCATTGCCTGTATCGAGACAACACAACTATACAAATGTGTGGGTGAGAGAACTGCGCAGTTGTGAGATACACGATACTACCTATAAAACGTTCTTGTGTAGTTCTACTCTAATTGCGCACCTGTACCTTCGCCGAAACATTATGTATTTTATAGCCAAAAAGGTAAAAATAAAAGATGAACAAAACTTTTGGTATAAATAAAATCGAAACATATTCCAGTGTTCCCCTTGATTCAGAACGATTCGAATAGTCAATTGTCGAACGATTCGGTAAGCCATCTCTTTTTCTCTCGTCACAAGAATCATAGATGGAACGAGACAACAAACCGATTCGGTGAACAATTGCTTACAGAAGAGGTTCTGAATCGGGGGGCTGATCCTTGTTTTACTTTTTTATACCGTTTCGATCCCTTCTTTTTTGACACATTTTAGTACGACTTTTCATACCTGATCATTGACAGGGCTGAACTGAACGCAGTGCGAGTCTCCGGCTCCGTTCGTCTTCTCCGTCCTGTAGTGTAACAGGTGCCAGGAACCTATAGCCTGGCTGTCGTTGAACGAAAGACCTTGCGTGAACTCTTGGCATGATGGGTGCTTCTCGGGCTTGTCGTGTTTGTCGCTTTTTTCGTGCTTATCGTGCGAATGATGCGCTACGGCGTCCACAGCCGCATTTAGCACGAGCACTGGAATTTAAAGATTGTAGAGTCCCCTTTTGGATAGTATTTAGATAGTTATTTAAATAAATTACTGAAATTCTGAAGATGTTTGACTATATTAGTAGTTACTAAATTTTTTGTCAATTCTTCATGTGTTATGTCCAGAACCAGAATAGAATAGTGTTGGAAGCACTGCATTGAATAAATCTATTTCGACGGGATTTAATATCATAGCCTTTTCTAAAGGATATAAAGTAATGTTTCAGTGTCTCTTCAGGGCATTGATTTGAGTTTTTATGCTGTTAGAGCAGAAGATATAAAATTGAACTTCCATGAACCAAAAAAATAATAATATGTACCTACATAATCTGATCAGCTTGTTGTATAAATCTATGTGATGAAAGCATATGTAAAGTTTGGTTGTACACACTATTCGTTCAAAATTCATTTATCAATAGTGATAATAAGCCAGGAAACGCAAGAAGTAGACAAAATTATTTTTGTTTATTTATTTGTTTACAGAAAGCCTGTTCCGTGCCTTGGAGAGCACGTAAAACCGTCGGTCCCGGGTGTCATACGAATGTCTATGACAGTCGTTAGTCAGAAAGTCTGACAACCAGTACCTCAAGTATAAGTTTTTTTCGTTAACTACTGTAGTTGCGTCACGCCAAAAATGTATGAAAATTTAGGCTGCGCCTCTAGGCGCACCGTTCACTAACTAAATTCGCGCGTTAACTGAACGGGGCGCCTAGAGCCGCTGCCTAAATTTTCATACATTTTTGGCGTGACGGAACTACAGTAGTTAACGAAAAAAACTCACAATTGGGGTACTGTTTAACCTTAGAACATCAGTACTGCCCACTAACTTGTTTGCGGAGGTCTGATGGCAATCACTCTGTGTTCAATACTGGTATTCAGCCGCATCTGGTGAGACTGGATGCTGACCCCAACATGATTGGGAAAAGGCTACGCAGAATATTTATTTACAAAGGGATAAATAAAGATTTAAGCTTTCAAATCCACAGTTCTTCAATTACAAATAAAACACAATATATATAGAGTTTGGGCTTTATAGCTTCGTTACCTACGTCGTACGTTTACGCTGCGTTTTTTCGAAAACGTCACCAATATCGGACAGAGGTTTTTTTATTGAAGATCCAAGTAGATGAATATTAACGCAATCATGCAGATTAGCATTAAGATGAATATAATAAAGACTTTTGAACAAATACCTGTAAAAATGAACGTGATCTGCGGCGACATGTCTGGAGCTGGGCTGCGCACGGGCAACTGCGGTAATGAACTGAATGACTTGATTGCGACTAACGACGCCGGGATTAACTAACGTTCCGCAGCTCCGAAGATCGGACACGGCGATTTTTTGTTGTTCTTGCATTTGTTTTGTGGTTTCCGAGAAAGAATCTGCACGCCTTTTTGTAGGCTGTCATCCATTTCGTTTCTTTCCGTGGGTGTCGTTAAAGGCGATAAGAGGAAGTCAGAAAAAGCGTGATGGTTGCACCATATTTTTTATCGGGACCTTATAATGAAAGTGATGGTCTACTAGGAGCGACCAATTATCCTTGTTGGACGCCTGAGGGCTAAGGCGTATGTATGGTGATGTACTTATTGATAAAACTAAGCTTCTGAATTGGAGTTATAGGAATAATACAACAAGCTTGAATGTAGGCACTTACCTAAAAACTTTTATATGAGGTACCTAGATAGAAGTTAAAATTTACTTGTCGTTCATCGCAGTTCATGACTTCAGGGAATTTATATGGGTGGAATACAACTACTTAGTGTGAATATTCTTTACCCTGTTTGCCGAAATATTTTTAGAAAGAGTTAATACGGGTCCATTTTAACATAGACAAAAACTCCCATACATTTGTTCAACTCGAAGTTTCAAGCCTAATCAAGAGCATGTCTGCCAAACTATATGACAAGTCTCACCGATATTATTCGTAGCAAAATCAGTTCCAACAACGGCTCCTCCACTGATCTGCAAACTGCGCGTGCGTCGTTGTCACGATGACCGCACGGTAAACAGAATAAGCAGCCACTTCCCGTCTGCGTCCTCAGTGAGACGAGACAATTCCACGTAATGCGATAATACTAATCAATCCATGCCACTTTTAGCAGGAACATGATTTGGTAGCGATTAGGAGATAATTTGGCTCATCTTTCCTGTTATTTTAATGGAATTAATAGATACAGCCTCGGTTTCAATTAGTTAGATACTTTATGAATTAGATTTGATTGTATTCATGGTTACATTTATTATGAGATATTTAGAAAATGGGCAGCAGTAGAAACTACAAAAACATCTCATCAGAACTAATAGTGCCTTAAAATCTTAAATGTAGTTATGTAACACTCACTTGTTCCAAAAGTTTAAAGAAAATAAGCAGTTTAAATAATTATGAATTTAGCATTGCGAAATGTTTAATATAAGTGTTGTGTTACCGTTGGACCACAGGCTTTCTGAAACCTCCCGTGTGGTTAAAGACAAAGAGAAGCGCGTGTCCTTTGTTTTGCGTTTAGCCATCAACTGCTTGCGAATAGTTACTAAAGTAACCACAATCAATTTAAACCTTATATTCACACATGATGGTAGTTTTTCGCGTGAATATCTGTAAGTGTGGATTCGCAAGGGGTTGCGGTTAGGTGCGCACGCGCTTCTTGTATCGAACATTTGATTACCATCCTTTGTTGCATTGCACGAAGTGTGACATCTGTCGTTTCTTTTGATTTTGACTTTTGAGAAACTTTTCTTCTATATTGTTACTGTTAAACCGAACTAAGTATGGTACTGGAATAAGTAATTGTAGTAGTAATAAGTAAGTATTTCTAAGTAGTAAGTAGGTATTCCTAAGTGCTCATTCACACGAAGACGATTAGTTTTTTTTGACGAATCGTCTTTTTTCACGATTCGTTTTTTTTACGGCGGCTATTCTTTTTAAATGCCCGTGTTCACACGCATCACGAATCGTGAAAAACGTCAGACACGTCATAAATCACGTATCGTCTTTTAAAAAACACGTTCGTCAAAAAACACGAATCGTGATTTTGTTGTGACGGATCCGTCGTGTTCGATAGTTCATCCAAGACTAAGAATCACGAAACGAATGTGAACATCAATTCGGATATTTTGCCGAATCGTGATAAAACACGATTCCGTATGCAATGTGAAAGTCCATACGTCATTACGTATTGTGTTTTATGACGAATCGTCAATGACGGAACCCGTGTGAATGAGCCCTTAGTAGGTATTTCTTTCGATTATTGCCATACTTGAAACAATTTCCATAGTCAAGGAAGCCGCTCAAACAAACATAAACCCAAGTCTTTATCTAATACATCAGATTCAGAACAACACAAATCTTTATGTTATTGCATTCTATAGTGGTTAAAATAGAACCGTCGATTTCAAAGCTAACAAAGTAATCGCAATTGCTACGCCATTTGACACGTCGCGGCGCGTCACGAGTCGGCGTTGATGCTCATCCCCTTACAACTGCTCAACTGTACGCCTTTAATCAAGTAGTAGTTTTACTGCTTACATACCATCTCGTTAATCAGCCCGTTACTGGGGATCTACTCCCTAAGCACGAAGTCCGTGGTTTCGGCCTTAGTTACGAGCGTTTCCTACTCCCTATCACCTACGGACATATGATTATTTCGGGGCTCGAACTAAGAATGAATGACAACACGATTTGACAGTTGTCCCTACTGTCGATGTGTTTTTGCCCGTCCGAAAAATTGAACTTGACACTTGTTTTGTTCACTCCTACGTTTCGGGCTACTTTCGGACGGGCGACTAACTTCGTTGGAGGACTTAGGGAGTAGGCCTCCTGGTTAGACTAGAAGCTGTACTCAACATAGTTGGGACAAGGCTAGGAAGAACATAGGATAGGAAGAAAGAAAGAAAGATACATGCCATTTTCACAAACTGTAACAATGTTCTCTACATTTCAATTTGCTACGAGTTACGATTGGTTCTTTTGACTTAGGAATAACAACCATTTCCTCCTTTCCACGCACATTAACTATTGAGTACTGTATTCCAATCTTCTTCTTCTATATATACAAGGTTAGTCGGAAAGGGGGTACTAATCCGAAGCCCACTTATAGTATCGCTGATGACTGTTTGAAAGCAAGTGTTAAAATTTCAAAATTCGTTATTTTTTTTTTTCAAATAAAATTATTTTTATTTTAGTTTTTTTAAAAATTCTTCATCTCTGCTTTAGTTACAAATTCAGAAAATGGTGCTTCTAATTCATGACCCCAAATATGACCTAAAATGTAAACACAGCTGATCATAACTGTGGACAGATAGATTTTAGAGATTTTTTTTGGAGATTTTTGAACAACTGTTTCTCTTAAACTATTGAGTTTTGGGGAAAGTGGTAGAACAAAAGTTATTCATTATTATGTGTACTTTAACACCCTTTCGGATTAGTACCCCCTTTCTGACTAACCTTGTATAAAAAGAGAAGCTGACTGACTGACTGACTGATCTATCAACGCACAGCCTAAACCGCTGGAGTTAGAAAGTTGAAATTTTGACAGTAGGTTCCTTTTGTAACGTAGGCATTCACTAAGAAGGAATTTTTCGAAATTCAACCCCTAAGGGAGTTAAATAGGGGATGAAAGTTTGTATGGAAAATCGTCACTTAACGGGTTCAAAATTTCACGCAAGCGAAGCTGCGGGCGAAAGCTAGTAACTTATAAGAGTCTAAAGTAATGAGTCTAGTATAATAATATATTAAAGTACCTAGGAAATGGGTGTTAATACTAGTCTATTATCAGCTACGAAGTACGAACAGTATTTAATTGTAATGATGATTTTCACACAGTTTTATTAAACAACTACCGTGGCATTACGGAAGTGCATAGTTATTTTTTATGCAAAGTGCATTAATTGTGTACATTGTGCGCAAAAAGAATGACTTTAAATGAAATGGAAACCAACTGAAGTGTTTATAATATCGCAGAGTTAGTTAAGTTTGTTTTGAAATCTAAATATCTTGGAAATTGAATTATAGGTATTTGCCGTCGCAGTATTGTAACCGCTTTGAACTCGACGGAGGAATGGAACTTATTTTAATGTAAGTATACTACCTACTCAATCTACCATACCTCTGGGAAATAGAGCCTGGCAAGAAATTAGTAACACTCAACAACGCACGCATAACCAATTACATGAGCGTTTCGTTACTGCATTGCCAATTTATATTGGACAATAAATCATAGGTAGACGTCGAGTGTGCTCATTAAATCTATTATTAGGTGCCACACTCATTTACTTACATACATACGCGTGTCTAATTTATAAAATGTGGCTAATAACTGTGTCATCAATCAACCAATTTATTGATGTACATATGTAGAGTGGAACTTTCTAACATTGTCTGAATTCAAATTAGTTATGGCTATAATTCAATTATATTAACTTAAACGACTGGACGTTGTTTCGACCTTGTGAGCTTTTAACGGATTGTTTCATTATTTTTTAATTTTATTCCTTTCTTTCCTCAGTTCTATTATACCATACTAGCTTTCGCCCGCAGCTTCGCTTGCGTGAAATTTTGAACCCGTTAAGTGACGATTTTCCATACAAACTTTCATCCCCTATTTAACTCCTTTAGGGGTTGAATTTCGCAAAATCCCGTCTTAGTGGATGCCTACGTTACAAAAGGAACCTACTGTCAAAATTTCAACTTTCTAAACCCAGCGTTGATAGATCAGTCAGTCAGCTTCTCCTTTTATATGTATAGATGACTTTTCTAAACTCATATGGCTATCTTTCTCGGAACTCATAGATGGGGACTTAGCAAGAAAATTTGCACAGGTGCTTTATCCGTAGCTTTCCCGTAAGGTTTTATTAAAACGAAACTTATCGACGCGACGTCCAAAGAACCTTACTTATAAAAGATGGTTAGAGATTGTTTAATTAAGTCTATTGCGACCTCTATTCATTGGCATACAAATGGCAAGGACAGGTATAATTTAATCAGTGTTTAAAATGTATTTTTTTTATAAGTAAGTGGGAAACTGTCACAGGAATTTTAACCTGCGTAGTACTGTAATTATACCTACTCGTAGACACAATAGATAAACAATGGCGGCCGTACCGTTTTCGGTACACTTGGGCGGGTGCGATTAAGAATTGGCTATTTTCAGGAATGCTGTGCAGGATTTGTCGTTATGTTTAAATAAACTAGATTGAGATCGTTCTGCCTTTGAATATCATGTTCAGGCTCAGGCTTGGTATTGGTTTTCAATTTGGTGGTATTTTATTTACCACGTAAAGCGTTATTGTCTAAGCAGTTAGTAAGTCGTTCGCTTGTATATAGTTATTCTAGATGATAATGAGTTAAAAACCTTTATAGTTCACATGTATGTGCCATCAAAGTAACATATTCAATACTCTATTTGAAATATAAAAAGCATTATTAAATGTTTTCGTATTCGTACGGCATTCAGTTAGGTGCGTCAGCGCAGCGTTGCCGCTAGTTTATGTGGCTGGGTTATCTGAGGAGATTAGATCGCGCCTCGCCACGACATCACGCCCACTGGTGGCCCACCAAGGGGATCTGCAACACGGACGTATGAATATACTTGTGGGTTTCAGGCAAGCTCGCACGATAATGTTGTTCATATAAACAGTAATGTGATTTGGACTTGAGTATTCAGAAATCTGCAGAGAACGTTGAGTAGAACGATTTGTTTTTCATATGTGGGTACGTGGACGTTTGTTTTAGTTTCAATTTACTTATATTTCCTACTAGTTTTTGCCCGCGACTTCGTTCACCTCTGCATCAATCATATCAGTCCGTTAATGTCCACAGTTGACCATGGGCATCATAATGGCTGCTACAATTAACGGTCTTAGAGGTGCTATGATCATCACGCTTCGAAGACTAATTGCTAATCGTATAGTATATTGTTATTAGCAGTCAGAACTGCTAGCCATACTTGTTGTATAACTTCTAGTTGTCTTTTACGCCATTACTGTTGGAGATGAGATAGAGTTTTTTTCCCGAAACCACATGCTAAGTACGTTCACATTGTTTTCATGATTTACTGCCCATGTTTCCAGAATTATAGCACATTTAATCAAAGAATTAAAAAAAAAAAACTACAGTTACAAATATAATAATAAAAAGGTAATCACTACCTACATAGTATAAAACAAAGTCGCTTCCCGCTGTCTGTCCCTATGTACGCTTAGATCTTTAAAACTACGCAACGGATTTTGATGCGGTTTCTTTTAATAGATAGAGTGATTCAAGAGGAAGGTTTATATGTATAATACATTGCACCCGGGTGAAGCCGGGGCGGGTCGCTAGTAATATATAAGGTAATAAGATAATAATATATGAAAAGCTAAAGGTATAGATACAAAATAATCTATTCATAATTTTGCTGTAAAATAATCTAATCAAATCCCAAGTGCCTAGCAGTAGTAGCACTTCTTAAAAAAGAAAATAAGAGCCAAAAAAAAAAATATGAAAAGTAAATAGCTATGTACCTTTTATGGTGTTTTCTATTTACCTTTTAAATGTCTCTCACGGCCCGTGGGCAACGATAAATTTCAGTGAAGATACAATCAAATAATTACTTGTTAATTCATCTAATATCGCAAAAGAAGCCATAGCAATTACGTACGGCTAGGAAAGGGTTTTCTTTTACCTCGGTTTATATCTTAATGAAGTTAACGAGTAGTAGAATTATGTCTCAAATTAAACGTTTTTGTTATTTTTAGATTCTCATGAGATAGGAAATGAAACATGTGCATTTTATATAGGAGTGGTAGTTATTTTGTTTTCATGGTCAGCTATAAATATATTATTTTAGCAAGCGTATTTTATATGAGTTCTTAGCATTTAAAGGTGGTCAAGCTATTTATCCTCAGACCAGGTCCAATGGTGACACAACGCGGTTGTAATGTCGAGTTATTGTACCGCTAATTTTTATATTTTTAGTTGATCAGTGGTCTAATAATGTCCATTTGGGTTAAAAAGATTTCGTTTCATATTCATAACCATAACTGTAAGTGGACTATAACATCCAGTCGCAACAACAAACTACGCAACTGCCAAATACAGTTTGAATGCAATTAGCATGCAGTCAGTGCAATTGGCAATTGCCAAATGCATGTGCAGCCCACTTGTAGTTATGATTTCGTTTCTTTTAGCCCCCCTGTAATCAGAAATATTCTGTGATAATGAAGCCATTTGTATTTTTACTACCAGCTAGCTAGACACATATCGAGAAGTTTAATTTTTTACGCCGACTAATTTTAAAATAAAAAGACGAAACGCAATGAGAGAACACACTGTTCCTGCTGGTAGAGAAGAATTAAGATGATCTTTCAAATTAAGGTGTGTATCAGTAGAGAAGAAACAAGATATTTCAAATTAAGCTAATAATTAGCGTGTTGCCTATTGACGTGTTTTCGAACAGAGCACCTATTGGCAAGAATTGCCATCGCCTGTTCCATATTTCCTACTCAAACGGAGTTTAAGTGCAGTTCCCCAATAATGCTGTCTGAAAAAAGAAGTCTCATACAGCATCCCGTAGCGATAGCTCAAAATGAAATGAAAAGAAAACGTCTCTGAAGACAATTGTATTATAATGATATGATTATAGTAAATACGCAAAACCTCGAATTTACCTTTATTTATTTATTTACCCGACGTTACGACCAGCATCTGAATTGCGTATCACATTCGTAATTTCAATAGCTTTCATTTTGACAATACAACAATATTCATTGCGTGGTACATAGTTGCGGAGAAGTCGGATTGCTAATACATACGTTGGTATGGAAATTGTTGACCTGTCAAAATCAATCAATTAGGATGCAATTCGTTGCACTGACGTGGATACAAGCAGACCGAAGTCTAGGCAGACAGTTTTGACTAACATTTTTACTAATCCTCCACGTTGATTAGACTCAGAACCAAAGTCCTATAAAGAAAAGCTTATTATCATTTGACCTGTGGAAAAATAAATTGTACAGACAAAAAATATTCTTTCCTTCATTTCAGCTGCATCGATTCGTATCTAAGCAGGTGATAATCTAATCGTAGGCGGCGGCACCTGCATTAGCGAAATCATTTTTCTTCTGCTTCCATTAAAACTGCTTATAATTGACGTTGCCTTAACCGCAGTCTTTTGTTCTCGCCTGATTCGTGGACATCCCGGCGTGGTTTTAATTACTGCCGGCCAAAATGCGTTAATGTAATCAAAGCTCAATACATCATACTCGCGCTATCGCCCCGCCTCGGTTTGATTAATAATTCTAATGAGCGGCGGTGCCAAACGAGTTAATTAAGCGTTCGTTTTTTACCGGTCGGTGCCACCGCGGCTGGTAAACGGGCGCATCAATCACCGCTTTGTGTCCGCCGCCGAACTTCTTAATGATTGAAATGATGCCAGACGATGCCAGCGCTGCCCTCTGACCGGGTGCCGCCCGCGCCCCGGGTCCATGCGTCCGCTCCGTAAGTGTGGAACGGGTGCAAAGTGTAACAGTTATTATGCTACAGGGTGGCTGCCACACAAAGTAGACGACTGATTGTTCTTACTCCACGCTCATGGTAATAAAGCCTTGCTTTTCAGGCCAAAATACTTTAACTTTAGGTCAAAGCTAATTTAGAAAAGCTATTCTGTAGGTTACTAAAGTAACGTCGGTAATGCACGACGAAATTCTCCATCCATTCTCCTTATAACATAAGTATCTATCTAATATTGTTTTAAACAAAAAACGTAGCCAAAACACTTCACACACACCGCAGTCTCACAATAAAAAGATTTTATAATGAAGTATCAACACAAAAAACTATAGCAATTAGGACAATCAGTTTTCAATATTAAAATGTAAGAGGTATAATAAAAAGAAGAGCTGCGATAAAAAATATCTACTACGATACTCTAATGTAATATCTAGACCGGTAGCTACAAGATTTTGGTACATACATTATATTGTATTATAGCCTGAGGCTTTATCTGGCTACTGGTCAACATCTCTAACAACATTTCAAGATTTACATAAAATACATTTAATAGTCTCTCCACCAATCAGTGCACTGCCTTTTATATTCTATGTACCTATTACTTTTAAGAAAATAGAATACATGTTACCTATTACAAATCAAGTTTTTAACAATATTTCTGTAGTAGAGCAAAGTAGAGCTATTCTTGAAGGCGTAAAACACCTATTTTATATTTTTTGTTACAGGCTTTAGGCGTTCTGAATACTATTAAAGTTAAATTTTCATCATTTAAACGACAAATCAAAATATATCCGCCCGAGGATGAACTACGAGACAAATGGCAAACATTAATATGAATCAAAACAGTTTATTCTGTAAAACTAGTGGGACCGGTGTTCGTCAAACATTATCAATCATTTTCGCTTCGGCCGCGGGCAGAATAGCTTTAATTTGATAAAACGCAATTAGCTACCAAAAAGAAATCTAATCTCAAGAGGCGGCCCCAACTTTTTTGGCGGCCATCTTTTTGGGTACGTTCCACATTGACGCCTCAAATAAATAGAATGAATTACAAAAATTAACTATAGAAATGTTCAATAGAAACAAAGCTTTGACTAATTAAGAAGACTTTTTAGATAGATTGATTCCTAATAGAATGGCACCTAAATTGTTTTTTACTTCTTATTGCGTCTATTCAAAAAACGATTGCAGGAGAGTTCTGTGGTACGGGCTTAACAATGAGCAGGCTAAATGAATAAATTTATTTTCTTACATTATAAACGCGTGTTTTCTACGATTGAATGGTCCTTCAATTTAGTGGCGAGTCATTCCAGTGGCAGTATCAAGTGGAACGCGCGCCGCGGGGTTTAATGTCTAATTCACCGCGCTACCAACAGGTGGCGGCTGTGCGGCTTTTCAAATCTGACAGACGCCATTGCCTTTACGTCAGAAAGCCGCGAATAAAATTAATGATGTTCGCGCCTTAATGACGTTTCACGACGCCGCTCCATTGTGTCCGTAATACAACAATTATTGAGATCATTTATTAAGTTTATTGATCTTTTAACTTAATCTTTTATTTCGTAATTTAGCTGCGTGCGAGAGCGCGAACTCTGAAAAAAATATCTCATATGCGGAGGTATTTTTTGGACTATTTTTGTCATTATACGGCGTGATGTGAGCGGGTCTTTGAATATAGAGGCAATTACTGCCCCGCATGTGGTTTGATTATGTACGAGACGGTTCCATTCCATCTAGCGATGAGGCTATAAAATGCCGGTAAAAACATTACTAAAACCTCTGCTGTAGTTTTTGAGCTTCCGTTGCTAAATTGATGCTGATGTTAAGAGCTATTGTTATGGTTTTCTGAATGTTAGAGAGTAACTGTCTGTTTTTTGTATGCTCTAAAGTAGATTAAGTTTTCGGATGGCTACGGGTTTTGATAGTTTGCGGTGTGGTGTTGTGTGTGTGTGTTTGCACTTTGCGTAGTTTGTGGGAAGTTGTAGCCGTCTGTGTAGACGTAGTTAATTAGCAGTTAGTTGACAGTTAGGTTCCTTTGACGCCGGGTAATGTCGAAGCTTTGCCATCTTAGTGCTATTAAGTCTGAGCTCGACTGGCATGCTAATATCTTCTATCCGCTTGCTGTAACGAACATCGTCTGAGGGAAGTTAGAAAAATGTTAACGCGTTTCTGTTTTACAGTGGTAAATCAACATTTTTAAAATTTATATTATTACGTATATGGGTATTATATATTATATACGAGTATGTAGGTATATCGCCAATCCGCCTGCTAAGCGTGGTGATTACGGCAAACCCCCCCTGTTGGGGGAGGCCTATGTCCAGCAGTGGACGTCTTTCGGCTGAATGATGATGATGATGATATGGGTATTGGGTGCCTAGTTGATGAATTATTGTAATAGTCCATACAAAAGAAATGCACGGTGAAAAATTAGTCCAGCTGAAAAAAAAATCTAAACCACATTTTCAAAAGCAAATTGCTAAATCAAGATATTTTTTTTTTAAATTTTGAACCAATGCCTCTCCATGTGGCGAAGCTTGGGAAGGTCTATGTCCAGCAGTGAACGTCTTTCGGATGAATGTAATGAATGAATGAAAATAGGGAACCATCAGTATCCTAATCACCGCTTGATGAGATTGTCAGTATGTGCATGATGTTCTCATGAAGCAGTGCTGATTTGGGTTGCCCCGAATAGTCATGAAGATAACTACAGAGATGGAACTTTTCTGTATGTACCGACTGTTTGAACCAACGGTCACGTCAACGTCAGGTGCGGACGTCCATCATGGTATGTTAATTTGTGACTCTCGTCACTAACTGCGACATTTTGCATGGCCCGAGCGCGCTGATGCAGATGAGGAAAATTACGACAGAGCTATCACAGTAGGTGTCTAGTGCGATGAGGAATTCAGACGAACTTTGGAAGATTAATTAGAAAATATTATTTATTTACTGGGATACGACAGACAAGAGGGGAGGCAAGATAGAGGCGAGTTTATCGGATTTGTTCATGATCCTATAGTAAAAATCAACAAGGACTGTATTCAGGTATTATTTATTTTCAGATCCAAATTCCGTTACAGATACAAAAAACGAGACCTATAAAAAGATCATGGAATTAGTGCGAAGGAAATAGTCTAAACCAATTTCAGCGTAGTTATTACTCTGTAACATGCTGTAAGTGTAGTTCGCGCCATTGAGTTGCAGACATTTGTTGCCTACAAACGAAGGCAAGGAAAACACGTACCGCAAAATGATATCTAATAAGGCAGCGTTAAGATTATCGACGCGATACGCTTCCCTCAACAAGGTCCGATTTCCCAATAACATTCCGTATAGACTTACTATAATTTCAAAGAGCCTTCATGTACGTACCTACGTAGATAATCCGTAATTCCTTGTCTTCGGTCCACGATCGTCGGAAACCAGCGCAATTAGATGCAATCGTGTCGGAATTATTGTAATAACCAAAAAGAATCGATGGTCTAACGATGGGCGATCGCTGCGCGGCTATTGGCGCGGCACTCACCAATGCGCGCGCGCACGACCGCGCGTTGTTAGCCGATCTACACGAGATAAGCTAATTATACAACAGCGGACGTTGATTGTTATTCTACTTTCCTCCTTTATTTTTCAGATGTTAAGCTTTCGAAGTATATCTTAATCGTTGTACGCATACATAAAGTTCGAAGTGGTTATTAAAATATCGATCGGAAAGCGAAACACGTTATTATTGTACGAATCGTCTAATCATTAACGATTGAATGGACCACCGACGATAACCATTACGGATATTAAAATGGGGCCTACATGTAAAAATGAGTTTGAGTATGAACAGATACGAGTACCTACTGTGAATTGAATTGATAATAGGAATGTGTTTTTTTCATTTACCTAAACAAACTTGATAAACTATATTTCAGGGATGTTATTGATGTTTAAAAATTTAATTACGTACTATTGGTTTGCTATAAATATATACCTACACTGCCTAACTAAAATGTTTAATGTAACTAAATTTTATGCCTATCCTGTATTAATTTCATGAACATAAATAGGTCCCATTTAATATAATTATCACACGTATTTCCCCTTCATGATTAACAGAATTATTATTGGCTGCACTTAAATGTAACGTACCTACTTGATATTTTTATTAGGAAATCATGTTTTAATGAGAAGAATGGAACTGAAATACAAATAATACCTATGTATATATCTTAACCGGTGTGATACTAATGCATTTTTGGTTGATAAGGTTTGTACTAAGCAACGTGTTCGGGAACTCACAAAGAAATATTTTGCAGCTGCCAGCGTGGTAGTGTGTTGGATTGTTAATTAAGTTGCCTGTGAGTCTAATTGCAGGTCTAACCTTAGGATTTCGGTTATAGTTGGGATTCGGAATGATACACTATTTTATTTTATACCTAGGTGTAAACGAAGGTTACAGGCTAAAGCAAAAAGGCAAAGCATGTATTTTCAAGAAAGTATTGTACCGTATGCAATAAGGTGTTATAAAATGTGCAGATGTATCTTCAGCCATTTACGATATTAACGTTATCCAATAAATCACTAAAAATACATCTGGATCTAAGTATTAATTTTTTCTATAGTTTATTATAATTTATCAGGCATGGAGATGGCCGTGAGAGTTTTCTTAAATGTAATGTATTTTTAAGCAAACATCAAAATCTCTCTAGATAACTATTTAATTTCTGCAGCAGACATCAGTAAATCTGTCTGGACACATTAACCGAGTGAAGCTGAACAGTTTTTAAGATTACTGTGAGCCATTAAGTTAACAATTTTGTGATATTAAGGCAACATTTACACGTATTAATTTGTCGTACTAGTATATTTCATAATATCTATCTTGCTTGACTCTAGGGCTGCACGTAGTGGCATTATTGTGGTTTATAGCTGGATTATCTAAATGCTTTCTTCATTCGATATCCTGATTATAATTACTAAACGCATTTGGCAGTTCCTGGAAGCAAATTGGGTGTGTTTTAATCAGGTAAGTATATTATCTGAAAATAAATATAAACTCTGACTATGAAAGACTCCTCCTTTATAATTTTGTACAATAAAACTTGGACTCTACAATAATTAATATTACCGACAACCACGATTTTACCATTATGCCGGTATCATAAATGGAAAATTAAAAATGTTGTTTTCACAGTAGGTAATTATTGTATTGAAAGGTTAAATTCTCGATGTGTTATCACCAAAAGTGGATGAGACTCATCCGAATGGTGAACTCGTGGTCAAAGCCGGCAGACAGAATATAACGCAGAACAAACAAGTAGAACAAGATTCTGGTTGTGGCAATTCTAATTAGGTACAAAAGTGAGGAACATTCAGTACAAGGAATTAAGTTATTTTGTAATATAAAAAATTGGGGTAGGACTTTGTCCAGCAGTGGGACAACAAGATAATAAAAAAAATATACTTTCATCTTTCAAGTCCAGTATTTATTCATTACTTTTTTCGTAAGTTTCAAACTTTCAACAACAATCGCTGTAAGTTTAAAAAAATAACATAATAAAAACCGACCAAGTGCGAATCGGACTCGCACAAGAAGGGTTCCGTACCATTATCTATAAAAACGGCAAAAAAAATCACGTTTGTTGTATGGATGGGAGCCCCATTAAATACATTTTTTTTTGTATTTATTGTTATAGCGGCAACAGAAATACATCATCTGTGAAAATTTCAACTGTCTAACTATCACTGCTCATGAGATACAGCCTGGTGACAGACGGACAGACGGACAGCGGAGTCTTAGTAATAGGGTTCCGTTTTACCCTTTGGGTACGGAACCCTAAAAAGTGTTTCCAGTAGGCTGGAGGTCAATATAAGGAAGGCAAACTTTAGCAGTTCTGTGTGTAGCCCGAGCAGACAGACGGAAAAAATCCTAGAACAGATAGACAGCAGAAGCTTCTTATCTAGGTAAAAGGAAAACTGAAGCTACTATACTAACTCGGAAGACAATGTCTGGCAACGAATTGACGTAGCCGATGAAAATTTATTTGGATGCTATGATAAAATATATTTTATATACTCTGATTAATTTTAAATTGTATGATAATATTATAATACTTACGTTGACAATTTGGGTAGACATTTTATGTAAATTAAAGTAAATTCACATGCCATCACTGGCTAAATGGAAAGAACGAACTACTGTTAAAAACAACTGACATCTTATGTACTTCATTTTTTGTGAATAAATATCATTTATCATTTGACAATTTATTTAAAACAATTAATATAATTTTGCCCTGACCTATATGATATACTAGCAGGTATCCAAATTCTTGTAATCCCTTCAAACCGCGTGACCTACTGGTGGCACAGACTGACCCTGCACGTTTTTCTTTTTAATTCAACTATTAAATAATTTCAAAACGTTTTCTTTCTGAGTAATTTTAGCGCCCCGAGGTACCTAAATGCGCGAAGCGGTATCGCACTAGTCGTGCCTGCCAGTTGTGGCGCCGTGCTTTCATTCCTATAAGAGTAGCACCGTAATGTTCTATCACTCTAATTTTTTTTTGCAATTTTTTTGTTTCTTTCTTCATCATTTACCCATACAAGCATAAAATAGCACCTTATGCAAGAAAAAAAAAATGTTTTTATGTTTATAATTTCGTGCTCGTTTATTCTATACCATTAAGATCATTTGGTTTTAAGGAATTGCACGAATTCGTTTGCACCGGATAGATAGCAAAAAAATCAAGATGCGGTGTGATAAGATATAGGTTTTACGCTGCACCTTTAATTTTTTTCTAGATCAGCTTCGCTTTTCACTTGACAACCATAGTCGGGTCTAGCATTATCCTGAATCGTAGGCACAGCGGTCACGTATCGACGATTGGGCCGGCTCTCTTCATTGCGGCTACGTGCGCGCGCGTCGCCGTCGTCCGCACATGGGCCGTGGGTGCGCATTAAACGCGCCATGTGTACGCGCAGCTATTATGTGAACATTGTATATAATCGCTATGTGCTCGTGTCAATTGTTGTTTAAAGCGAAGGAGTTCTAGCTTTGGGCAATATTGAATAAAAATGGTTAGTCGCTTTTATCTGAAAGCTTGATATGCAGTTATTGGTGATGTTGAGGCATTCTAAAAGCATTTATTACACACTATCCGCTGGCATCACTCGGGTATGTTTTATAGCTTAAAACTTTCCGGCAGAAATTACCTAAATTAAGATGAAAACAGAATCAAAATCCATTGGGTAGTTTAGAAGAAGTAAGCGGACAAACAGACAGACGTGAAAAGCGACTTCTATTCATACTATTTAGAGTTTTCTACGAAATGAAAAATCTGCTATGTATAATAACTTTGCTAAATTGAGATTTAAACAATTGTAGTTGTAAATAAATCAATGTCAACAAAAAAAACATTGTTGATTGTTGCCATATTTCAAAATACTCTTCTGATTAATCTGCCGCCATAAGGCAGGGCCTGGCAGGGCCCAACTTGTTCGCTGTTGCTTCTACTCTTGTCTATTCACCTTGTGTAAGACGCCTCCTACGACACCTGCGGAAAGTGATGCGGTGGCTTATCCGTAGCTGAGAACTACGCGGCTTCGAAGAAAGAAAATATTGAAAAAAGTATTTATAAAACTGTAGTGGGTAGGCATAGTAGGTAATTGGTGCCGAATGTGCCGATTCTCTTGTTCACCAACTAAATTAAAAAGAGAATTGCTATCTTTTACTAATAGACAGTGCGAGAAAAGGACGGTCAATAGATAAGAACCAAGTTAAGAGATGTCAAACTAGTTTACGCCTTGAACTTCATCGAGTTTTTAGTCGACACGTTCTGATGTGTCGTCTATGGAAATATTAGTTCAACTAAAGACAGCTCTTATTTATACGTACGTCTCTTTATTATTTTATCATACTAAAAAAGATGGCAACAGCCTAAATTAAGTTTTTTTTGCACAACAGAATTGCCACCACTGTAGGTATGTACTACCCAGCAATTCAGTGTTGTTCCATGTGATTCCCGGCATCGAATAGGTCATTTCCTTTTCACCTGTGGGTGTCGTAAAAGGCAACTAAAGGATTACGTCAAAAGGATGGGCAGCAGCGTCCTCTTGTCTGATAATAACAAACTGCGATCACCTATCCGTCTGTCTACCCAGCGTGGTGATAATGGCAATTCACTATGACTGTAGTTTGTAGCAGTCATTGGGAGGCACATGTTCAGCAGTGGACGCGTAAGTACGGGCTGATATGATGAACAGCAATTGTAACTAAAATAGCCTCACCTAACTTAATCTTGAAAAGATTAAGTTAGGTGGGACGCCAAGCTTTCAAGACACACGCCCTACGCCAGGCAGTTTTTCTGAGTCAGATTTAAATGAAAAGCTAGTGCTGAGCTTAACTAATCGACTAATACTAAGTATAAATACGTACAAAAATATGCCAAGATGAGGTTTTTTAGACTTGGATGTTAAAGAAAATTAATTTCTTATCTACTTTTATTCTTTATGTGGGTATATCCGTCATCAGCGTTTCAATTAAAGCTAACTGCCACCAAATGGCGGAACATAGCCAGTGTTTTAACAAGAGCGACTTCACTCAACCGCATGTCATTTTATTGCTCCCCCGTAACATAATTGTCTGCGGTTTCACCCACCCTTAAATGCTTAAGCGAAACGTGCGCAAGCACTTCGGCACTACGCATCGCAAATAATTCCACAAACAAGCCGTAATCATACCTATACATAATTTGTATAATTATTTGTCATTTGTTACTAAATTGCTTTGTATTTTTAATGTCATCTTCCGTAGCCCCGGGCCCTTAATGTAACAAGCTACGCCCGGTTTGATTGTACATAACATAATGTAAATATTAAAAGTTCGGATTGTTTTATTTGACAAATAAGTGCTCACATACATCTCTTAGATTGTCGTAATTCAGCAGACAGAGTTACATAAATCAAATAATTGTATAACATTTATGTTTGTCAAAAGAATCATGAAGAAAAGTTATAAATAATAATTTAACCTTTATTATGGAGACTTTAGGCATTGGAAGTGTAGATATAAAAAGTGTTGCGAGGCGACATAGCTGCGAACGTGGGCGGCGACATGTACAACACATTTGTTCCGATGACGACCGCCGCGATTTTATTATAATTCATTTACCGTGTTTTAAACAGATACAGCATTAGGCGATCGCATTCCCCGCTCAATTGTTAAGATATCAGGCCACATGAGCAGAGCGACATTTCAATTCATAAAGATAGTGAAGTTTGACGCTCAGCGTGGTAATATATAAAATATTTGTTATCTAAACGATCAAACACCAAGAGATTTTATTTGTTTAAAAAGAAGGTTACAGTTATAATAAATAGGATGAAGAAATAGAACCGTTTTAAAATACTTACCTACATAAGTATAAGAAAACTCTATAACTGCTACAACTTATACTTTATAATAAATTTAAAAAAAAAACCCTCCTCGTAATTCGTTGAACTTTCGCTGTTAACATCTAATCTTATAGTTATTAGGCTCTAAACTACAGCTGTACAGACAGCTAGAAAATTAAATCGAAATAGACTTGAGACACAAACGTTGGTAAAAAACATTGTTGTCTTCGGCTGCTCACCCACGGGAAATAATTGGCGTATGAAAAAATACAGGAAGTCATTAGTGGCAAAGCGACCGGCATCTATTTCACGAGAATGGTCGTTCCAATAGCGTGACTGCGTGTCACACCGGACTGATATGTGTGAACCCGATGAAATCAGACATGTTTCTAAAAATGTTTGTGATGTTCATGGATTTCTGATTGTAATTATATAACTAAACTAGCTTTTGCCCGCAGCTCCGCTTGCGTGAAATGTTGAGCCCTCATTAAGCCCCTTGTTAGGTGCAGTTATAAAATCAAAAAAATCTTTCATATCCTATTTCACATCTTACGGTTAGAATTTCTAAAAACCCTCAAAGACGTGTATATTTATTTCTTATCAAGAGCCTACGTTTTTAATTCCATGCTTCTTACTTCAAAAGTAACAGATTTCTCATACAAACTTTCAACACTTATTTCACCCCCTTAGGCGTTGAATTTTCAAAAACGCTCAAACACATGTAGCTTTATTTCTAGCCAGAAACCTTAATATTTAATTTCTTGCTTCTTACTCCAAAAATTACGGACTTTCATACAAACTTAAATCCCCTATTTCACCCACTTAGAGGTTGAATTTCCAAAAATCCCTTCTTAGTGGATGCCTACGTTACAAAAGGAACCTACTGTCAAAATTTCAAGTTTCTAACCCCAGCAGTTTAGGCTGTGCGTTGATAGATCAGTCAGTCAGTCAGTCAGCTTCTCCTTTTATATATATAGATTTCTCATAAGATTTAAGCTGTCGCTTCATCTTATTTTTTCAGAAATATCCTTATTCTAGTGTTACAAATGAAGATTACAATATAATAATATTGACGAGTCGTCTTCGAGGCGAAAAAATAAATAGGTATTACTTACATATATATTTTTTTGAGAGAGGTCTGCGTCAGTGGACCGCGGTTACTCTGGTGCGGAGATCTATTCAGGTTGACTAAAGTCGTATACACGTGGATATATAATTCGATATAAATTTTAAATTACCCTTCGTTCTGATAGAAGGCGAACGACATTCGTCACTAATAAGCCTTGTGTCCTCGCAATTTGACATTTCAGACATTTTAATTCACTTTTAATTCGACTTATGAATAGCTCTTTTACGCGGTTTGTACATCATTTTATATTCATTAATATGATACTAATGTGTCTCGTTATATGTGGCCAGTGTAGTGGGACGGCCGGCGGCCGTTAGCGATCTGTGTCACCTATTGTCGACTGTTCCTACGATCATTTTCGGTACTACAAATCTTTTTGTTCGCCAGTTGTTATAGTGGCTGTACGGAAAACGGTTACAAGAGTAATTTGTAGCAATAAACGGTATTTAGAGCGTATCTAATTTCGTATTTTAAACATTATCTTTATCAATTTCTCGAATCGTAGATGCAGTAATTCATGTCTTCTAGAACAGTTTTTTGGAGTCTTTGATGTTAATGTATCTTATTATGGGCTATTATTTATGCAAAGATAATAGCTCACAGCAATAATTTTTAATTACACATCGTTAATTTATGTAACACATTCAGAATTTAATGCTTTTGTAAGCTGAGTTTAGATATGATAATGTTTAAAATTTACACAAGTATGATTTCCTTTTAGTCGGATTTTATGCATCAACTTTTTCTCATTTTTACTTAGACAAATAAAGACTCGTTTTTGTAGACGCGTACTTACTTAATTAAAAACCAAATAGGTACGCACTAAAACAATATAAACCAAAACTGGTCCATAACATACTTTTACCAATTTAGATTGAGAACTGTTTTAGTGATAGTTTTATTGTCTGTTTATACAACAAATGTGCTATTGCGTTGGGGAGGAGAGCGGAGAGCCAGCACTGCGTCATAAAGCGAGTATTCAGAAACGACACCCATAAAACCTTTATGATTAGTCAAACCGCTGGCGAGGACGATTCATTATGGGCCATTATGCGTCGTGTTTATCGACTTACTCTATACAAGCCAATAAAATAACGAACGACCGAGATAAGAGGTGGACAGTCCTCTAATCTCCGGAACAAGGGACACTAATTCGATTGTGGTTTTGGTTGAGCCTTTTTTGGGGTTTACGGCACAAATTGAAGTGTTAAAAAAACTACAAATTGGCTTTTTCGAGGGCCATTCATTAGTTCCACGCTGAATGGCGTTCGTTGTGTCGTTTTCGCTCAATTAGTTAAACGGAAATTCGAGCTTCGGCGAACGCACACGGCGCACGCCGCGGCTCCGCGCATCCCGTGAAATATTACGACGTTTTAAGTGTTACCATCATCATTACGATTATACCAAAATGGAATAAACTATGTTAAAGTAATTTGTCGTCTCGTAAATTTTAAATTTATATCAACAGGTTTAGATATCCATAAGTTGACTGCGGACAATACCTAATTGAATTAAGAATTTGGTATAACGATTTATGTGCATTAGTGCTGTTTTGATATTCATATTAGAACTAGTTTTTATCGCAAAAGTCAAAATTACTTATCTAAAACAGCTGTTGAATATAAATTATTAACTAGCATGCTCTCTGTATGGAAAATATATTTGTGAATCGGAATTGTCAAGAATTTCGTTAATACATTAATTAGGCACATTAGTCAATAAGTTTGGGTTGACACGGACATGTCTGCTAATATACCGTTAATTAAGTAATTCATTGAATAAATTAGTAACTTGTTTTTCTCTCAGTCAATCAGACACTATTATCATATTGGTGATAGATTGCTGCCAAAGTTATTTGAAATATTTAACTTTCTATTCACCGACATAATTATTACGAAATTTATTCGCAAAAATATATGTAGGTATGCAGCTTTCACAGTCATGTTGAATGCTTGTAATAGGTTTGACAGGTATATTAGAATTTATAATAAAGACAAATTGACTAATTATATTGTATGAGGAACTAGAATATTGTAATACAAAATATATATGATGACATTTTAAAAGTTATTTAAGATCAAAGTTTCACTTTGATTTCTGCACAGTGGGAATTTTAATATGGCTACAAATTTTGGAAAATAGTAGTTATTATGTTTTTCTTCTGTGCTTTATCACTTCTCATAGATATCTAGTCCATTAGGACTACTTCTACTCAACCGGGCAGTATTGGCGAAACCTGTCTCCACTCAATGGGTAAGATTGCTCATACTCCTTGATTAGACGTGTAATGGATTAATTTAATAGTTCAAGTTTTTGTAACTCTACTTGAACTGCTGCCTATATCATGGTCTATGTCAAGTTGTCAAGTGCTTTATATTGTCACATCCACGGCAAATGACGCAAAGTTACGAATGTGCGTTTATGTCTGATAATAACAACGATTTGTATCTTAAAAAGGTTATTTTAAAAACAAATGTACCACAATACCGATATCCCAAATTCCCAAACACAATATTATATTTTTAATTAGAAACATTGTTTCAATCTCTCAAAGTGTATTTTTTGCAGATTCATAAATTTGCCGTGGATGTGATGATATGTAATAATAATGATAGACCGGTCCATGTATACTAAGTAGATTTTATTGAAAATCCCTCCAAAAGACAAAATCTTTTTTTGAGGATAACAAAACAAAAAGACAAATAGAATATATTTTAAAACTACTCATCCAAATGATTAGGAGGAATATTTCGACGCTTAAGTGCACTTTTTAATTGTTTTATTTTCAAACTGTATTTTATACATATTTTGTACGTATAGTTAGTTTTTACTTTAGATTTATATTGTATACATTTAGGATTTAAGGAGTTTTTAAAGTATAATCAGAAGAATATGATGTTTAAATAGGTAACGTAACTCTATAAATAAATGTTTGTCATCTAAATTGATATTAATTAATATAATGTGTATAATTTTTTGTATCGTCTTTTTTGTGGAGGTTTTACATACCCTACGACAGCTTAAATGCCTACAGTTTTTTGTGAAAGTTTCAGTTTCATCGGTTGTTGTTACTATAGGCTTCATAACAAAAGTGGGTGGGATTATACATCATAATAATACCTATACTCTTCTTTCGTATACATGGTTAGTCGGAAAGGGGTTACTAATCCGCGGGCCACTTAAAGTATAACTAAAGACTGTTTTAAAACAAGTGTTAAAATTTCAAAATTCGATAATTTTTATTTTCATGAAAAATTAACGTTATTTCAGTTTTTTTAAAAATTCTTCGTCACTGCTTAAGTTAAAAATTCAGAAAATGGACGTCCTAATTCGTAGCTCCAAATATGACCTAAAATGTAAACACAGCTGATCATAGCTTAGGATAGATAGATTTTAGCGTATTTTTTATTTTTATTAAATCTTTGGACACCTATTTCTCTGAAAGTATTGACTTTTGGGGACAGTGGTAGAACAAAAGTTACTCATTACTATGGGTACTTTAGCACCCTTTCGGATAAGTACCCCCTTTCCGACTAACCTTGTAATTACTTGATGTTTTGATCAAATTTTTTCATGTATTTGTTAAGCCTTGTTTATAATCTTAACCCTAAAATAAACGGGCAATCTCTTAACATCTTGTATTTAAATTTTGCGAGTATTTAAAGATTCACAAATTAAATTGACCACCTATTATTACCCGTTTCATTTAGCCCACGCATTCGTTCTCGCAGGTGACAAACCCGCTTACACATTCTTTTACCTTAAAAACACACACAATAAGTTGATTTTAACACATTTAGCGTATCGTTCGTATAGTTAAAAGCTGTATAATAGCGTTATCTTAGGGCCGGCACTAAATTGGGATGTCTCGGGCGAGCGTGGCGGGGCCTTATCAGTTTTGTCGTGTTCATCTTGAGTTGTGTTAGGCTTTACTCGGGATATTTATGTCGCCCCACGTCGGGGTGGCGAGCCTACACGCGACAATGTCGAAAACTTATTGTTGACGTCGCGCGCGGAATGTAGAATTCTATTCTGTTTTCATATAGAAATTGTATTGATATTTACAAGAGAACGGCGTAGGTTGGAGATTTACCTATATCTTACTCTGATTTTGATGTGATTCTCTTTGTGTTAATGTATAAGGCACATAGTCATAATTCCGACTAATTACTAAACAGACGACAACACTACGTCTTATTTTAAACATAGATGTCGTTTACGAGCTCGTGGGCGCATTATAAAGTGACAGTAACGGACGGATAATCGTCGATAGCAAAGCGACAACCCTTGCCGGACGCATCGGTTTGATGAAGCGCTTTTTTGATACTCTTTCACATTTTTTTTTCACCTTATTGTCCGTGGTCCATTGATAAACGGACAGGTATACGTACTCAGACAGGCGCCAACATTCCTCGCTCCGACCTCACACTTACTCGTTGCCTTATAAAAACGGGCACACTTTTTTATATTAGCACTTTTTGGACTTATTTGCCTCCCTTTGTGTTCGTCGCTGTTGTTTGTTTTGGTTATTAGAGCGGCTGTAGGAAGTGGACGCGATAACCCTATTGGGCCTAAGCGTTTTATTGTACCAATTTTGGATATCCGTTTTTATTTCACTTAGAGGTATTGAAGAGTTCCGATGACCGTTCGGAGTAACTTATTTATTCGTGTGAGTCAAATGATATCCATTAACACCTCGCCGCGAACGTACTTAGGTAATAAATGTATGAGAATGTCATAAAAACCATAGGGTAATGTTGTTAGTTGTCGCGTTCCAAGACGTAGGTATATTCATTAGCATAATGTGTTCATATTAAATGTTTTTGCCAGGTGTTAATTATAAAATTAATGGCACAAGCCGAACAGGTTGGTTGTTACCGCTCCGGGCTATAAATTTAGCAAAAACAATGCGGAACTAATCGCATTAGCATTTTATGAATGGTTGTAGCGTGTGACAAACATTTGAAAGTTGTGATATCGCCGGCCATGTCAGCCGGGGCCCGCTGATGGACAGCTAGGTTCACTGACATGCCACACTGGACTTAGCTCATCATTAATTAGGGAATTACATTTAAAACATACAATTTAATGGTCTCGAATAGTAAAGTCCCTTGTATTTGCCGTACCAACGGTCAGACAAGGTTTTTATTCGTCATTTTATTTATAGAAAGCATTTTGTTATTCTTCTTATATGTGAAAAACGTATCTATTCATTTCTCATATTTGATAGCTAGTAAAATTCACGTAATTTTTTCTTAATCTTATTCTGACATTTAATGTTGTCCATGTCTAGATTTTTCGATTTCCTCGGATTCAATTAAAGAGAGTTTGTTGAATTTGGCATGAATTAAAGTTTCTACAATGAATATAGCCTGAGGTCTGTGACGTGAGCGTCACTAGCAGTCCTCGCCTTGGTTCTCTCGTGCGGTGTCCCAAATTAGACACAATTAGAGCGGCTGGACCCGCCTCTGGTTTCTCGAGAAATTAATAAATAGGCCGCCGCATGCGCATCGACACCGGCTCTTTTGCAAGCGCCGCCTAATCGCTGCGTTTATGTTTCTAGTGCAATTTTGATTTATTTGCCAAACGGGTCATTTCCGGCACTAAATGACGATTTGAGATTGTTTAGAGTTCATTCATGGGTTTTTATGTTTCGACTAATTTGTGGAATGAAATGTGGGGAAGTTAATTTTCGTCGTTTTTTGTCTTTTCGATAATTTGTTTATGTTCTGAGATTTTATGTGAATGGCAGGTACGTTCATTCGGTTCGAAACTTGATTTGAAGTCAGTTTTTTAGACTACTGAGATCTTTGTTGGAACTGAAGCTGTATGCGGCCTTGCATGTGTCTCTAGTCTCAACTTAGATGATTTACTAACATATAGGTAATTTGCAATGTGCTTGCCTAGATAAATAGATACTCTGACATAGATAATTACCTATGTAACCACATTTTATAAATTGCAAGCAATCTAATGTTGTTTGTAATGATTTCTCATGATTGCACTGGCCTTAGAATCTATTATTTGTTATTAGGATCGAAGTCAACCACAACTAGTAGAATAACTAAGAAGTAATTTTCCATATCGAAATCATTTTTGATTCGTGATTACGTGTAACGTAATATACCTTGTTAGGTACTTGTTGTCTTCTGCTTAACGTTGTTATTAGGTATATTTATATCTAATCCAAGCAAAGGAATGTGCAATGTGGGATTTTCCTTTATGTGTGGATTGAAGATTATAAACAGAACTAATTGCGGTTACTCATGAATATGCGTGTACATGTTATTTTTAAGTATTTTAGCGTTTTAACAGCTTTTTTCCTGAATGTAGCATTCCGATAATGCTAAAGAACTGGACAAGGGGAAAGGTTGTTTCTAATACCTAGCTAAAATGTATATAACCACGCGATAGAGAGCGTTTCATTGACCAGCGTTCAATTTGCGCAAAACACTCGTAATCGGTATGGCTTTGATTTTGACAGGTCAAAACTTTTAAAGCAACGTATGTATGAACAATTCGACGTCTCCACAACTATGTAAGTACCACGCAATGAATATTGTTGTGCAGCGGCGTAGGGTGAATTTTATTAAAAGGGAAGCCGGACCAAAAAATGCTTACCTTGCTGAAGTGTGATGCGTGAATTCCAGTAACTACTCGTTTCGAAAGGGAAGCCGATAGGAATCGAGTTGTATGGACCCTTCGCCACTGTTGTTGTGTTGTCAAAATGAAAGCTATTGTAATTACGAATGTGACACGCAATTCCGATGCTGTGGAGGGCTGTAGCTAGAGCTTCTGGGGCCAGGGCCCCAGGGCTCTACCACTTGCTGTACCCTGAAGAGCCGTACCAAAGCATTTATTATTATTATTTATTATTAAAGCCTTTGTATCTATTTGTCTATTTAATTTCATATGCCGTGACTACTGTCTGTGGAAGTTTTCGCAGTGGGACGTTATTATAATCCCTTAGGTGACATTTATGGCACCTACAGAAAAAGCTGTAGGGACACACACATAAACACATAACACGATCAAATGTATAATCTGTGGGGTTCGAAACATCACACATATTGTTACAATGTATGCACCTGCAGGTGAATCCGTTACTTAGAACTAGTGTCCGACCGAAACAGGATTTTTAGCCGAAACAGAAACCGAAACCGAATCTTCGGCACCAGTCTCAGTTTCGGCCGAAACCGAAACCGAAACCGAACCTTGTTTAGACAAGCAAAAAATTATATTCTATTGTACAATGTGAGGCAAAAGTAATCACCCAATGTTGTTTTGCTGTAATTTTTTTTAGGAATGAAAATGTTTGGTTCTACTTGTGGATTATGTTTATTTAATGTTTTAGATTTTTTTCCATCAAGTCGAGAAAATGATATCGGGCAAGTGGCCGTCATCAGAATTGCCTTTTGCCCCACTTGTATAGTGAAATCTAGTATCTTTTTTACACATATACAGACAGTTTTCTAGGAGGAGCTCGTGGCTAAATAATTACAGCCGCATAGACCGATCTTCCGGGTTAAGCCACGCTTGCCGAGGTTGGTCTGCGGATGAGTGACCATTTACCATACCGAGTTTCCTCCGTGCCTCGGAAAGCACGTAAAGCCGTTGGTCCCGGCTGTCATTTGTAGATCTTTGACAGTCGTTACTGTTGGTCAGAAGCTAGAAAGTCTGACAACCAGTCTTACCAAGAGTATCGTATTACCCAGTTACTGGGTTGTGGAGGTCTGATAGGCAGTCGCTCCATGTAAAATACTGATATTCAGCTGCATCCGGTTCGACTGGAAGCCGACCCCAACATAGTTGGGAAAAGGCTAGGCAGATGATGACAGACAGTTTTCTAGTGTTAAATGAAATTAAAGACAATAATGGAAATACGAAAATAGTTATTCATTTATGGTATACTATATAACATCAAAAAAAATGTTAGGCTTTTTGTCAAAAATCAACACATAAACGTAAAGTACAGACTTCTTAATTAAGTATTTGTGTTCAGTGTCGTAAAGATTAATTTATTATTTATTGACATTGAGATCTTGTATTTGATACTTGGTGGTTAAAGAATTATTTACCTAATTATCAGTATCATCAAAAATTACAATAAATTGTACTAAATTCGGTAATCTTTGTCAAAAATCGACAAACAAAATCACAAACACAACATAACCACACCGCACGCCGACCGGCGAACTCAGCTGGCAACCACACACGCGTCCCGAACTCAGCCGAAGTTAGCCGGAAGACGCGCGACAATTCACGAACACTGAGTTTCGGCGCTGCCGAACTTTCGGCTGATTTGTGGCCGAAACCGAAACTGTAGCCGAAACAAGATTTTTTGGCCGAAACTGGCCGAAACCGAAACCGAAACCGAACCTTCGGTCGGACACTACTTAGAACCCACAAATTACAATCTAAATGCGATTCTCCACTGCTCTGCAATGCAGTGTTGCCATGCCATACATCCCTGAAGGCGCCTATTTCGATTATATTGACGTTAACTATTGACATAGGACAATGTTCTCTGTTTGATTAGCCAGTGCCGAACAAATATGGCATTAGCTTTGTTTTGTAGCTGACGATCAATCGGTAGGGTTGTATTATTTGCACGGGATCGGTTCGACGTAACTTTGACACTTCACTGCAGTATTTCGAGGCAAACTTCGCATTTTTAAGGATTTAATGGAATGACAAATATTGTGGCGATAGTGGATTTTTTGGTTATAAGATTTACAAGACTACTGACACATATATCGGCTTGGTCTCTTGTGGAATGATTTAGGAACTCTTCGCTGCTTAACTAGACAATGGGAAATCCCATGCATAAATCAAATTGCTTACATCGAATAATCACCGTAACACATTCGAGTTCACCACACTTTTCATGGAGCTCATACGCCATCCCGCCATACATATTGCTAGTGGACCTTCCAGGAGGCCTCGGAATTGCATTTGCGCTAAGAGTGAACCCTTGAGGTGGGTCCCGGCATTAGGTTAAAAACCTTGAAAAATACGCTACTATGTCGTAAAATAGATGTTCGCTTGTTTTATGACCGTGAATCTTCCGAGAAAAACCTGCATTTAAAATGAGCCCTCCACGAGGGCACCCTGCATGGCGAATGCGACTACAGGGTCTGGGTGCCTCCTGGAGGGCATCCGGCATTGAACGTGTTAAAACTGATAGTCTCTTTAGACTAATGTTTGTCGACGCTCCAGAAGTTCTTGGAGCTGTTGATCTACGTTCATAGACATAAGAGGTAAAAGCATGGCTGTTATGGAACGAACGCTTCCGGCCGTGGTTCTGTCCATGGTCGGGAGCGAGAGTGCGTGGGAAGCCGTCGCCTCCTTCTGCAAGGAGATGATGGCAACCAAGGAGGGAGTGGAGAGGGAGAGAGAGGCAGCTGCCACTCTCCCTTCCCGCGCAAGACGCACCGGGCGCCGGAGGGCGCGCGACGATCTTCGGCCACCGTAGTGTGTGGCCTGCAGGCGGCGGGTTAGGGGACCCGTCGCCCTACCAGTAACAGGCCCGAGAAGGCGGTGCGCTGTGTTCCATGCGCGCCTCTCAGGAGGACGTGGGGCAGTGATCCACAGAGGAAGAGGTCTGCCAGGGGCTGGCGGACCGAGGCCTGCCGGGGTCGCGGTGCATGCAGCTGCGAATCCCGTGACCTCGGCCAAGGGTCAGGAGAAGGAACTTTTTAGCCGGTAAGAGTCCGGCATACCCCTTCGCCTTCCCACATAAAAAAATGGCTGTTAATGAACATTTTAGCCTGTTTTATTTACTCTCATATTTGAATGCATTTTATTGAAAGAGTGCAAGACGCTCACAAGTAATCGCATGAACAAATTCACAAGGCAGCAGTTTCCGACAATATAGCCAAGAGTTCCGTTCTGCCTAGCCTTTTCCCAACTAAGTTGGGGTCAGCTTCCAGTCTAACCGGATGCGGCTGAATAACAGTATTTTACACGGAGCGACTGCCATCAGACCTCCGCAACCCATTGCAGCTACTTGCCAATGCCGATATTCAGACGTTCGGATTTCTGACTACCCGTATCGACTGTCATAGGTATTCGTAATCATATGATTAGCAACGAACCCTTCCAATAAAGCCAAGAATAAGCTGTTATTATGACATTTTCGTCCACATCCCTCTATTCCTTTACTTCAGGTACATTGTAAAACGCCTTTTAAAAAGGACACATACGTTGTACACATCGATTAAATCAATGAAAACCACCACTCAAACGTTGTGTCATCGAAATCCTTGGTACCTATTGAATTATTCTTATCTCTCCACTTACAATACTGCGTGTGATGTCATCGGGGTCCGAGCAGGTATCATTAAGTACCTTTAACTTAACAAACATACTTGTACACTCGCTGAAAACTACATTCAATCTTATTGATATACAGATAAAGTTCAAATTTGAAGTAGAAAGTGTTGGGTAGAGCTAAATAAGTTTGTGTTTGTTATCTGTATCCCGACTTGTGACACCTCGGCCGGACCGGACGGATGGAGTAGTGTCCGACTAGGATACCTCAACAACTTTTAATAAAGTTCCATTATGCTTGGCATGTTTCATTACATTTATTGGAAATGTAAAATTACTGAAAAATTATGTTTTTAGAAGATTAATTCGCCTTTGTAGCACAGCCGTAGCACCCGCAGGCAACGAAGCAGACTGTATGAAGTAACTTCAAGTCTATCTATCTTATAAAATACAATACAATATCTTTATTGTACCTACCTACACAAAACAAACAAGAAATATTGCTATAAAAATAGACTATGTACAACGGATAGTCTTATCGCGCCAGGCGATTTCTGCCAGACAACTTTAGCATGGACATGATTTGCTCATAATCTATGAAAGATATAAGTACCTAATACAGATAAAAATTCTGAGACCCTAAACATCCTGGTATTGAGGATGCCTGGCAGTGTTAAGCTTTTGCCGTTAGCGAACAATTCCCTACTAACTAGGTATTTAAACTCACATTTAGATGGTACGATTGGTGAATCAAAAGTTGGATTATGGAAAAGTGAATATTGCCACCGAAACCTGTTTTTCACTTAGCACTGAGCCACGAAAACCCTTTCTTTCCTTTAGTCAGCTTTTTCAGGATCATCTACATTTTCCTTTTAATCCTAGACGTAAGAAATCTTTGCTATTATACGAGTAACTGAACATAAAATATAACTTTAATCACAACATCTTTAAAAATCTGTATCCAAGTTTGAACACGGACTTGCGTAAGAGGCGCCAAGCAGATTAGATGGCCGCGCTCGCTTCGAATTAATTTGTTTTAAGACTAATAAACAGACTAATTAACCAATTAACATCGGGCACATGTGTGAGTGCGATATATCGATAATACCTCTCGATGTTACATCGAATGAGTAAACAAATCGGATTCAAATTGGTCCCATATGGCTTTGATATAAATCGGCTTTAAGTACGACTCTTTATTCACACTAAAGATAAGTCAGTGACGATTTTATGTGTATTTAATTGGTGAATGTTGTTTTCTTATTTTTGTGTATATAAATTGATTAATAATACAATAAATTAATGAATCCTTCAAAGTTATGTGAATGCCATTAATAAACTTTTAAACCTTATTCAAGATATTTAATTTACGCATATTAATAAAACATTAGTTGAAAGTTTTATTGACGTTTGAAATGTCTAATGATTATGTTAAATTAATGCTCAAATCCAAAGAATAGCGAATGTTAGATCATAATAGTTTAATAATATCATAAAACTCCAGTTAATAAATTTTTAATAACCGTTTCATCATAACACATCAAAAGCCACAGCAATTTATTCGTTCAATGGTTTCGCTACTAACTTTTTATGAATCCACCGTACATTCCGAAGCGTAGGCCAACTCAAAAATTCTCACAGAAACGAACATTTAATAATACGAATGAATATAATGCGATTCAAACGATTTATTTTCCGTGTAAGCACATCACGTACGAACTAAATCATCGGTCGGAGAGCCGAAAAATATACCAGAATCGCTCCTATTAGCTTACGATTGGATCATTCGATACAAATCGTATGAAATCGATTCGTATCGAGACTAAACACTACAATCAGCGGCGACTCGTTGCAGCTGTTAGTTATGCGATCGGCGTCATCCACTAAAATAATATGACACAGCCATTTCTGTATCTCCTTCGTGCACCCAAAAAGGAAAACTATTGATATAGCCATAATTAAGTGTAGTGGCGTAGCGATCGCAGAAAAAATACGAAAACCCATATTAAATTAATTCGTAAAGCATGATTTTGCAAATTGTATTGACTAAACAGTATGTTTCGAATGATAAAAACATAGTTAAGTTATTTTTGATTAACAGAAAATTTATTTTGGAAAATTTCAGATGATAGAATCTCGTAGAATTTGTAGAGAAGGAAAAGATAGACCTATTCGATTTAGTTACACGATACGAAATCCTTAATCATGTATTTTTATTTATACCTTTTGTTATTTAGAAACGTCAATATAACGTTAATAATCCTTTCTATCAATTTATAATATGCTGACGCTACACGGGGATCAACGGCAGACATTGTAAGTGGTTACCCATGCTTTCAGAGCCTATAATTTGACAATATTTTGTGTCATTTGGGCTTTATTATTACTTACGCCATTACACGACTGTGGATATAACGTTAATACACGAACATCGCGTCCGAAGGCCCGATTAAGGGCGCAGTAACCACAGGTTCCCCCTAATTCAATATTAAAAGCATCCTACGACGTGATCGCCAACTAATAATAGTTTAATTTGAAGAAATGTCCCTGAGAAAATGACGGAATGTCAACCTTTTTCTAATGTTTTTTGAACTACAAAATGAAATGGCTCGTTTCGAAATTTTTGATCAGAATTACAGTGTTTACGGACACGATTTTTAGTAATAATGTGAGTTCTATTGCACATAAATTGGATATTATGGTCAGTTATGATGTATCATTAGGAGGTTAATGCGTTTCAAACATATGTAATGGGTTTATTTTTTTCGGAAAACAACGAAAGTTGAGTTTCCATACCTCTATACATGTCGCGGGAGGTCCAAGTAAAGGATCCCATATTTCTTTCTGTGGAAGCTGTTTAAGTTATTGATAATAATATGCCAAAAAGATACAGTGATATTCTGGTTTTCTTAACCTGGTTTATGTTGGTTGGTTGGTGCGCTTGTAGGCTTATTGCAGTAGTAGACTAGCTCTTTACATGGCGGCACCGCACAACAGGTCTGTAAAACATACATACAAATACTCACGCCTATAATTCCCGAAGGGGTAACTTAAGTGTTGTCTCATTACAGGAGTCTGCACTTCCACGTTTTGCCTCTCAGTTGGTGCCTACCTATTGCAATATTTCGGACATCATTGTGGTGCCAGGGGGCCTACTCCATAAGTCCGTCAACGAAGTTAGTTGCCCGTCCGAAAGTAGCCCGAAACGTAGAAGTGAACAAAACAAGTGTCAAGTTCAACTTTTCGGACGGGCAAAAACACATCGGTAGACAACTTCAAATCGTGTTGTCATTCATTCTTAGTTCGGGCCCCGAAATAATCGTATGTCCGTAGGTGATAGGGAGTAGGAAACGCTCGTAACTAAGGCCGAAACCACGGACTTTGTGCTTAGGGAGTAGACCCCCAGGTTCGTAGCCTTTTACGACTCGCTTGCCCGTTGACGGACAGGAATTGTATTCTTCATCCGTCCCCTCATAGACTTGATCTGAAAAATTCTAAAATAAAAAATCTTATTACTTCCGAACAATACAAGAAAGATGATGAATAGGTAATGTAATTCTCAGCATCGTATCGATCTATAGGTACCGAACAATAAAACTAAACTTAACAGAAGCCTGACATCACGTAATATAATCTAAATTGAGTCGGTCTGCATTCAAGGGTGCCGCCGCCGCCGGGTGGCTGGAATCTAGTTGTAAATGGAGGCATCGTTTATGTACGGAGCAGCGTAATGCAGTAGGGCGCTGTGCTCCCAGCCCATGCATACTAACGCGCCGGGTAATAAGTAGCCTGATTTCATGTTTACCCCTCAGAGCTGGCCTTCCCGGACACGTCAACCGCTCGATATGGTACGAATTTAAATTTAAACGGAAAATTTCGCTTTTGACTGGTTTTGATTGTGTCGTCTCAACGGAATTGTTTGTGAGTGCATTTGTCAGATTTTCTTTTAGAGCGATTTCACTGCTTTGTTTAAGTCCGACTTAAGGATTTTTAAGTCCGACTTAAGGATTCTGGGATTTTCCTGGATTAAGTTGTATGTGGAAAGGACCAACGTCCTACATCCGTTTTTGAAGATTGTGCTTATTTATGATTAGTTACTGTTTATTTTCTTCTATTTCTATGCAAATTGGTGGTACATAAGGCGGATTTAAGGGTATAAGTCACTCTCTACCGGTCAATCTTTGGGTTAAAAAGAAAAACATCAAAATAGGTACAAGAAAAAAAAGTTGTCAATTTTGAACTGAATATACTATACACCTTACTCACGTGTATTTTTCGGGATTGCCAGAATCATGAGCTGAACACGCGGCGAGGTTGCGAGTCGAACAATCAACTCAAATAGTCGGGCAATCCCGAAAAAATAACGTGGTTAAACCGTAACTTATCATAAATTTGAATGTGTCTCACGAAAGTTACAACACAAAGACTGTGCTTATGTTCATCAAAGTGTGTTTTTTTCAATTCCAATATTAATGTTATATTTTGTACATCAATCGCTGAGTCAGACAATCGATATGAAATAATGTCAATTTTAATTATTTGTGAGTAAGTTACATGACTACAACTATCGGCCTTCGATTGAATGTGATGCGGACGAAGTCATTAATGCAAAAAGTGTTACCTCATAGCTAGGCCATGGGCAGTCATGGTTTATTACGAACTAAATGTACCTAACTAATAATATGTGTTACTATGCTACAATATAATAACATTAATAACTAATATGATGCTACTAAGGAAATATTGTCAATTTTCATTTTTTATTTAGGTATTTGTTTATTTGTTATTCAGTGTCTAAAAGTGAAGATAATATGAAGAGGTTTTTCTTTGGAAAATCTACTATGCGGTCTATTAGAAAATAATTTATGAAAATAAAAAAAATGGGTTAACGCAGTTAAGTAAAGTACCTAAATAAATCAATCACGGTATGTCTATCTGAACACTTGAGCGGTTCTACAGCAAAACCTAGTTACTAAAGCGGTTATTTAAGAGGGGAAGTAACTAACTGCCTGTAATCACAATAAATACAATTATGCAATGAACACTTTTTAACAATAGAACATAAATCGACGCTAGGAACACAATGCGGATGTACTACGTGACACTCTAATGCAGAAATAAATATTGTCATTAAAAAAAATAACAAAACGTTTATTATTACAAACGTGGTTTTTGCCGATAAAATGACATTTAATGTCTGTTTGATGCTGAATTAAATTCTTATTGTGGTTGCTAGTCATTATTTTATTAATAGCATTATAAATGGAGGCGAATTGTCATAGAGCGGATAATGAGGAGAGTTTTTGTCATGTGTCCTTTGCCGTCACCGGCTATTAAGTGCGACCCTGCGGCCTGCGGCAGCCTGCGTCTACGCCGCTTCGCTCTCAAGCACGTATCACTCATAAGACGTTATTTGGGGGATAATTGACGAAAACAGTCGCATGTAGACGAGACTTTTTTACTACATAATACGAAGATATATTTAAAAAGTTTTTATAAAACGGTCAAATTTTTCCGTTTTATGTTTTGTAATAGGAATTCTGTTTTTTAAGTTGTACGACAAACTGTAATAGTCCAAATGACTTCTGAACACGGCAACCCGCGGCGGCGACGAGGCCAGGGCGTCCGACGCACGCGCAGCGTTGCGTAAAAAGCACTGCGAACGGCGAGCGGTGCTTAATGCAGATAATGAGACCATCATCGTTTACAGAAGTAAGTTTAATTAACGTAAAAAAGCGCGTTTACTCTAACCGCCGCGTTATCACGACCATCTCACCACTTATAATGACTTTTGTTCATTATTTTGTTGCGCGCTCTACGTGTCTGAGCCGTTTCCGGTCGCGCTGTGCTTCTAAACACCAATTTTATGCTCATGTGACTGTTTGATTTCATATGTGCGCTCATTTTAGTTTCAATTTGGGAATCTGTTTAATTAATTTTCAGCCATAAAACATATTCTGTTAGATAACATCGCTGTGGAAAGTAGGATTTAGGCACGTATAGGTATAATTAGTATAATTGCTAACTGTTCTCTTAAGTATAGAGCTGTGTGACTTCTGCTTTGTTAGTAAATGAGCGGAGTTTTGAATAAAAATAATTAATGCTTTAAGTGCTACGATACATACAGAAAAATGATTTTGTATGTCATTCTTCTGTACCTAGCTTTACACACGGTGCTTTTAAATGGACTTTAGCTATATATCTTAGATGTTTTGTTAAAGCTTGCTAATTTTGAAATACCTTATAATTATGAACTCCTGTACGCTAAGTCAGGTATTTTTTTGAAACAAGTAATATGCAGGAAACCTGCAGGTGTCTTTAATAGTAGGTACGCAGTAACTGGTTGCAAAAAAAAAGAAAAAAGAAAGTTTTCGTAAACGAAAACTGTTCGATTGAAGAAACTTGCACAATTCCTGCTCGTTTCTTACATCAAAAAGATCCCACTGTTAATTCCTAATAGGTAGTTACGTTTTTTGCATTTATTTCTACAACCTTATTTTTACTTTATACGAAAACCGAGACATCCTAACAAGATTTTCATCAGAACTGCCTGAATTAGTGTTTGTTTTTAACCGACTTCAAAAAGGAGGAGGTTCTCAATTCGGTTGTGTTTTTTTTTTAATTTTTTTTTTATGTTTGTTACCACATATCTCCGTCATTTATGAACCGATTTGAAAAAATCTTTTTTTGTTCGGAAGGGTATACTTTCCGATTGGTCCCATTTAAATTTTGTTATGATCAGACCATGAACTTCAGAGATATGGAACGGAACTCCTCGTCGGATCAAAGCAAAATTCTCAAATCACTAATATTGCTTTGTTTATATTTGTTGTTGGGAACTGACTACTTGAAAAGAGGAGGGGGTGCGTGTCCCCCCCTCCACCCCTTTGGAATGTTTTCATTATATCGTGTAAGGTATCATTTGAAAGGACTTTTTATGCCCGACTACGTCAAAGCCAAAAAGAAGGGTTATGAAGGAGGGTGTTAAAATTATGACACTAAAACGTTTTTAATAAAAAATAAACTTTAAAAAAAGTAAAAACCGACTTCAAAGAAATACTAAAAGGAGTAAAATAATTACCATAATATAAAATTAACAGTTTCAGAAGTCGGTGCAACTCTACACTGAAGCAAATAGAAGCCACCGACTTCTGAAACTGTTAATTTTATATTATGGTAATTATTTTACTCCTTTTAGTATTTCTTTGAAGTCGGTTTTTACTTTTTATAAAGTTTATTTTTTTTAGTAAATCTCCAAGTTACACCTTAGTTTATTTCGCGTAAGTTCCCTAAAAAAGTGTGAAATGCCTGAGATGCGCTATGCAGGGGTTGTCTAATACACGGAAACTGACCCAGAGGACCGTCTCAAGCCTCAAGGTGTCTATTCCCGTCAACTGCTATGGGTAGAAAACTACTGAAACAAAATTGAAATTTATGAAAAAAAAAAAGTCGTGTAAAAAATATGTCAATCGATTCTCCTAGTGATTCTGAACAAACTAGTTTCAGGTTTAGTATATACTAAAACTAAGCTTGTGTTAAGAATCAGATAGGTATAAATATAATACATACTCCGTGTAAAAAAATCATTTCATGCATCTAAACAATAGCAAAGAAACACGTTAATATTAATGAAAAAATCTTCAATTCATCGTTTTAAAATCAATCAAACCTACGTATAATATCGAATGAAAACAGTAACCTAGGCTTTCCGTCCTCGCTACAGAATTAATAGTCGTGCACGCATACATGCCATTACATTTTCACGCTCCAAGACGTACGTTGCTCAACACAAGTTTCGGAACTTACGTTCATGGTGATCTCTTACATAACCACATATTATGTGACCGACTGTACATAACTTGCAGCTATTAGCTTTATCAAGCGGGGAATTGTTTATAATGTCTATATTTAGTTATTGTTATGTTTGTTTATGTGTTACGGTTTCCTGAAGCATTGCCTAATGCCTAAAAGTTACGTTTAAACGTGGTGGGTTTAACTGTACCTACTATGCGTAAGACTAATAACTACGTAGGTACATAAAGTTACCCAAAATTAGGGAGATGCATATGTCGCAGTATGACAGATATAGCCGTAATATAGTTATATCCCTAGGGATATAATTATATACCGTAACATAGTTATACGAAAGCGATTCATTACTATCTTACGGTCGCAATCTAGTAATATAGTTATCTGACTAAACTAATCTAGTTAAATAGTTATAAATCTACCATTGAATCAAATAAAACAATATATTTGTCGCAGTAACATGGTTATAGCCGTTATACGATCATATGCCTAGCGATATGATCATATATATGAAAATGCTTAAAGAAAGATTCAGGTTGTTTGGGTTTCCAAGGCAGAGTGGAAGGAGCCCCGCTGTGCGGGGCTCCTGTTTCTGTCTGCAGGGTTTAAAGTAACCTAACACGAACGGGATGACGGAGGCTTCGTTCGCTCGCTACGCTCGCTCACTCTAGCCCCCGTCATCCCCTTCGAACCTAACCTATCCGTGACGGGGTGCCCCAAATTATCGCTAGGAATACGAGTATGAGCATAAAACGGCTAGGGGTTCACAAACACAACGAAGCCCTCGCCGCCGCGTCCGCCGCACCCCCGCACTACACTCCTACAATTACACCTACAATTATTTCACTAAACTTTATCTAGTAATATAATTATATCACTAAACTTGAACCGTATTATAATTATATTCCTAGTAAGATAGTAATGAATCGCTTTTGTATAACTATGTTACGGTATATAATTATATCCTTAGGGATATAACTATATTACGGCTATATCTATCATACTGCGACACATATATTAATAGTTGATCGCTGACTGTTCACACTGACGATGAGGACTCGCTCCACTAGTTTGTCGCTGAGCGAGAAGAGCTATCAAAGATAATACTCGCTCAGCGATACTTGCTCAGCGATGCTCGCTTGGCGGTCAGAACTCACGCCAAGAGACCAACCGGCGGTCATTAGCGAGTGGTGCGAGTAATCGCCCGTCAAATTCACACACTCGCTTACAGCCCAGCGACAAAACTATCGGAACTACACACTCGCTTCTCGCTGCTCGCCAACTCGTTTCTAGCTCTACTCGCTGCTCGCTCATCGTTCGCGGTGGGACAAGTGCCTTACACTCGGAAGCAATGAATCCGGGTCACCAACATTTACCTGGTCAACTCAAACCTGCTATGGCTCTTTCCTCAAAAGACCATTCCAGAATATGATTCCAGACGTTGCCGTACATTGTTACACTCGCATCGTTTTATACCACAATGTCTGGACTTTAAAACAGACCTTGACCTCTGAGTTTGTTTCGGCTTTTCTTCTCAGAGCTAGTCAGATAGAAAATGCCGGCGCCATCTATTCTAAAAAAAAAACATTACATTGACTTGTAAAAGTGTCTGTAACAGATTTATTTACAGAAATAAATATAATTTATTGTCGGAAACTAAGAATGTTAGCATAATCAAATTAAAAGTATTATATAGACTATTTAATACTACTCAAATAAACTTCTTAAATTGTCTATAAAATACATTTTATTTGAATAACCTATCATTCTTTGTTTCCGAGATGGTCTGGTTTATGTGGTACTGTGGGTGACCCGGATTCATTGCTCCCGAGTGTAGATTAATAGTTATTTGTTATACAAGAGTGCAAAGTTGCTTTTTAACTGCGTGCTCAATTTTGATGACCGAGCAAGCGAAGGAAATTAAAATTGAAACACGAGCGCAGCGAGTGATTCAAAAATTAGAACCCTGAGCGTCAGCGAGGGAATCAAAAGAGCACGAGGTGAAAAATCTTTGCACTCGAGTGCAACACGTAACTTTTCATCCCACCTCAGTGAGGAAATGACTTAATGTAAAAAAATAAACTTCCTCGTCGCTAGAATCATTCATTTTAGGTTTTTCACTTGTTTTCATGTTTCTTGTTTTTAACCTAAGGTTTTAACAATATGACGTGAAAAGAAATAGGCGCGCAAAAGCAAATAAAAAAAAAGTAATACATCGAGAAGGTTCCGAGTCTGAGTTTTAACAAATTAAAAAAGGTTTTATGATAAATTCGACACCATGGAGGTAGAAGTAAATAGGTTTAAGGAAGTTTTGAATTCACAAACTTGGTGCACACGATGTTCTAAATTCAATTTACTTTATCCTCTAGCGGATAAAAACGGCTTTTGCACTCAGATATCGAAGAGAAAAAATACTCTTTCCGAGATGGGGGGATGAAAAAATAATTTCATTTTGTCCTTTGATACGTTGTATAACGGATCTGTAACTGCTGCTTTATATTTTCCCGGTTGGTGGTAAATTCGTAAATATTAGGTACCCGCTTAATGATTAATTATTAAAATTTACGCAAATGTTTGATGTTGCATTATATGTCACGTACGCGTTTTATTGACTTAACTACCTATTTTAATGTTAAGCATTTATTAACAAGTTCTAGATTTTTCTTTGTTAAAAAATTATACATTATTTTATTTAATTAGTCACCGAAATTTTGATGTATTATAAGATTTATAAGCATTGTTTAAAAGAATGAAAGATAAAAATGTAACAATTTGGTTTCAATTTTGGATATTACAACGGCCTGTTTTTTTAAAATAATGAATGATAAAAATTGTTAGTTTATAACAGTTGTGCAAATATTTAACATAATAAGTATTTATCAAACAAAAAGATAAAATTTGTTTTTACCCAGTCTATGCGGTTAATTACCTAAACACTGAATAAAAACTAATTAGTTAACATATTTTATGTTTATTTTTACATTTTAAAATATCTATACAAGGAATGACGTGTATTTGACAATAATATTCTAATTCCCAAAATGCCATTGGATATATCTTTCCTGGTCTCAAATATGATCTTTGACTTGATGTCGCGTCGTAAGAGTGGGGATATCTTATTACAAGCGGTAAACTAACCGCGTGATATGAATCGTATACGAATCACGATAAGAAGTCGCATACATCAAACGCTTAGCATGAGCCTTTAGTCATTATTAGCCACAGTAACGCTATTATCCCGTCAATCAATTACATAACTGGGTTAAAGGTCATTTATGATTAACATAAAAATTAATTAACTAATTGACAAAGTGGCGGTATAAAAGATGATGTAGTGACAAAAATTGAAAGGAGTATGCTTAGGTAGTTTGCTCATATAGTGAGAATGAGTGAATGGCGATTAACAAATTAAATTTATAAGGCGGAAGTCAGTGGAAACGCCAGTAAAGGACGCCTTATACTCTGTTCAACGAAAGATGAGTCCTAACATAGCGGTAATTTCGTAAATTGTAGTCGTAAGGAGACTGCTATCGAAAAAACGTAAACGACATCATCAAAAACTGTAAAATAGCTATACACCGTGGGCCCGAGGTACCCGAAAGATTTAACCTTCGATTCTGATGCCTAATTGGAGAAGAAAAGCTAGGATATAGTTTATTGAATAAAGCTTAATTTTCGAAATATTCATTATTTAAGGAAAAAGACAACTAGAAAAATCTCTATGGTAAAAAGTCCTAGGAACGCTGTTTTGCGACTTTGGTCATACCGTACCCCTCTCGCCGTATGTCTTATTTGTCGGGGAGGGTTGTGAAGTGAGAAGTTTCTTATCCACTCACACGATAATTTATAAATGTTGCCAGTTCAACCTAAGGTATTGTTTACAAGGAAGTGTTAAAGTTAATTGATGTATTAGGAGCCGAAAAAAAAGACTGATTTGGACTTTTGTTGATATAACCTTTGACTCATAATACCATCAGAAAGGCGTGGTTAAAATCTTTCGGGTACCTCGGACCCACGGTGTATATCGATGTTTTGTTTTATGAAAATATTTGGTATTCTTTGTATGGTAACGTTTTGTAGAGAAACGTAAGGGCTCAACTTACGGTGAAAAGAGTATGGAAGGACATACATCGATGTTATTGGTGATGTTCGTCAATAAGGACAGGTGCGTAGATGTAATTTATATCTTACCAATTTGTTTTACATTCTGTTCAACATTGTCAACTCATTTTTATTTATTTTTTTGCTGTACCTATTTCGATGTTTTTCTTTTTAACCCAAAGGTTGACTGGTAGAGAATGCCTTATGGCATTAAGTCCGCCTTATGTACCACCATAGTGCATAGAAGTATAAATAAATAAATAAATAAAAATACTCTCAACCGGCGTGCGTGTACGACGAGATGTATTATATGAACGTGGAAGAAGCGAAAGGAGTATGAAGGATCGTAGCAGGTGGCGTACTTCAGTTTCTGTCTACCCCCATGGGAAAAACCTGTGTTTAAAACTACATTTATTAATTTACCTAATAGACATTAAATTAAAATATTACGGCTATATTATATGAAACTTATTAAAGTCCCACCGGCAAAACCACAGACAAGATAAAATAATATAAATGGAAATACCGACGTCGTAATTAAAGATACCGTTTAGGAATAAAAGTAGACTATAAACCATATGACATGCGACCATAAACTGTATGACATTTTCCAATTGAAAATATTTGTCTTTATTTAAGTAGGGACATACCTACATGAGCAATTTCAACACATGTCCTTTAAAGGATATAATTTTATTACCAATTCAACTTACCTGACCGCAACAGTAATAAGAAAGATCTAAAAGCAAGTAGTCAACATAAATTCCTCAACGTAGAACAAAAAAATTATAAGTGCAAGTATCAAACAGTTTTACATTTGCAAGTGAATAGTAATCATTAATGTGGGTTACACACAGCTTATTAAACTGTCAGGGAAATAGTCAATAGGCGCGTAATAAGAAATTAGTGTCGTGGTTACCTAACAGTGCCTTTATAGTTAAGTTAGTGCATTTACAAGACGGCGATATTGTCAGCGAAGCACTTCTAGACAACAAAGAATATCTGATTAAGGGTACGTGAGCACGCGAACTGTCTCGCATGCGCAATACAACGTCAACTTTTTACTCTTCTTAAGATTGCTTGCACAACGATCAAAATTGTGTGATGTTGTATACTGTATAACCGTGTTGCGTCACCAACCTAATAATCTTGGTGGAACAAAGACGAGCAATTAAATAAGTATTTGTTAAGCTTGCTCCGAGTAAAAACTCTAAATTAATGTGCGCCAAGCTTCCTGCTTCCTGATAATGAGTAATTATTGCAATTAGAGTACGGTCAGCGAGTTAGCTGTCAGGTATTTTATTTGTGCTCGCCTTGTTTAATTAATTATAATATTTAATTAACGCATGTCATGCCGCCGATGTTAAGGCAGGCATAATTTTAAATTCGGACAAATTAGGTGGATATTATGATAAGTAATTCGGTAATTGTTGGTAAAAATAAGATTATTGCTCTGTTAAACATTAAGATTGTAAAAAGTAAAATAATTTTGATTTAATTTAGGAACCGAGGAAATTATGTTTGTGCGTTTTTATGTGAGAGAGGAGTTTCTTATCAACCTTCCCTAAGCTGAAAATAAATCTTTTACAGCTCGGCTATCCAACTTTAAATTCATTTTTCATCCCCCCATCTCGGAAAGAGTATTTTTGCTCTTTGATATCTGAGTGCAAAAGCCGTTTTTATCCGTTAGAGGATAAAGTAAATTGAATTTAGAACATCGTGTGCACCAAGTTTGTGAATTCAAAACTTCATTAAACCTATTTACTTCTACCTCCATGGTGTCGAATTTATCATAAAACCTTTTTTAATTTGTTAAAACTCAGACTCGGAACCTTCTTGGTTGATTACTTTTTTTTAATTTGCTTTACGCGCGCCTTTTTCTTTTTACGTCATATTGTTAAAACCTTAGGTTAAAAACAAGAATCTTGAAAACAAGTGAAAAACCTAAACTGAGTGATTCTAGCGACGAAGAAGTTTTTTTTTTTACATTAAGTCATTTCCTCGCTGAGGTGGGATGAAAAGTTAGGTACGTGTTGCACTCGAGTGCAAAGATTTTTCACCTCGTGCTCTTTTGATTCCCTCGCTAACGCTCAGGATTCTAATTTTTGAAACACTCGCTGCGCTCGTGATTCAATTTTAGATTCCTTCGCTTGCTCGGTCATCAAAATTGAGCACGCGGTTAAAAAACAACTTTGCACTCTTGTAGGTATAACAAATAATTATTGAATCAGATTATCTTACTATTTTAGAAGTTTGCAGTTGCACTTTTCCGACGAATTCAAATTCAGGATTTTAGAAAGGCTAGTTATAAGGGGTAATTATATAATTTAAAATATTTTTAAATGGAACAGAAATGTTTATGTCGACGGTACAAAATGCGCGGGGAGCGCGGAGTGCGCGGTGCAGGCGCAACTCGCGACACAATTATGTCATTCGATCACAACAATTACGTGGGAATACATTAGATCTTAGTACAATTATTGATTTTGTTGGCTGCGTATGCCATGATAATAACTCGCATGTGAAATACTCATAATCCCTAAGATTATCGGATTAAGATTACAGCCTAGATAAATTGTTCTTTTCTTTTATGCTGGTCTCTGAGAAAGGCCGAGAGACATAATTGAATGATCATTAAAAAAGCCTCCACAAGTGGCGGTACTTAAGTACGTCCGGTGTACCATGGGCAGCCAGACACTCTACCAACCTTGCTGACTGGCTAATCTTTTCACTACGGTACCTAATACTACACTAATAGCTCATACTGTTGTCGTAGGTATAGCTTGTACCGACATGAGCGGAGAGAGGAGTTGTTACTCCTAAAAGTCGAATGAGGACTATCGAATGCTGGGGACGAGTGGGCCGGCAAGTGGCAACCAATTGTCACTTTTGAAAGCTAGTCCAGGGACTGAGCGCTTACGTTTTTCTGCGTTAGTTACCGCTTTTCTTCTTATTTGGAGTGTCGACTGGTATCAAATACGATTGGGATATATTTCTACACGCTCTATGTAGTTCAGATTTATTCTGGTTACCAAAAATCGTCATCATCTCGCAGGATGATCCAAAATAAAATTAAAAAAAAACACACATACATAATTTACGTTTAATAAAACACAGTTTATTTTCTCTTTCCACGAGATGTTCTTTTCTTCATGAAAATCTATTAAAAGAAGTAACACAGAACGGTTCATCTATGAAAAAGAAACGATCTCTCGCGGTGTACTACAAATTATTTATTAATATCAACAATAGCAACCAAAAAAAGTCATCAGTGTAAAGAAAAAATGCCGTACCATATCTAAGAAATGTCTGCAACATTTGATAACACTTCCGCACCTACATCCGATGACGTGCCTAACCTTGCTATATTTTTGGAAGACATCATTAACAAAGGGCACATGAAAGACCAACCGCACCGGAAAAGTGCAGAAACGTTACAATTGTAATTAAAACCAACGATTCCTTGGAAATCGATAGCAAAAAAAAAACAACTGTAACGCGACTCGATACCGAGAACGGAAACGCTCGATAAACGCTCTAGTTTGCCGAGTAGCGAACAGCTAATAAATTTATTATCATTTAAAATTATCATATTTGTAATATAAATTGCGAGTAGGAGCCATAAAAGTGGTGTGATTAGAGTTTTTCAGGTGGTGGCTGGCGGCGGGAAGCGTGAAATTACTGCTAACGCACACTCGTCTAGCGTTCACTGGTTGTATAGGCTGCCAGTACGAGGTAGAGCGAAGCTACACTGAGCTAAGCAAGTGAAGATATTGTATTCATGCTATATTTGTGAGTTACGACGTCAGTTTTGAGAAGTTTGAGCTTCGGTCGTTTTGACGAAGCATTATGTATCTAAAAGTTTTGGCCAAGGCTTCCATATTTATTTATCGATATTTTATTCAACAAATCGGCGCCGACAATCATGTCATTGAACATTTAAAAGTTCAAGAGGTCATATCCTATGTCTGACCTTTAACTCACGTAACTTCAAAAATATTTTTCGGGCACCATTCACCCCATGTTGCCATAACCTTCAGCTTGAACAAACAACACTCGTTTTCATCGCAAACATATCTTCTGTACTGCATGCCGCATACCTACCCAACTTCTTCACGTAACAGCCGTCTATGTGTGCGTGCATGCACACACCAGTGTTACTTTCAATAACCGCTTAGGAGCATTTGTACTATTAAATAGCCTTACATGCGATTAAAGGTTCACGCGACCGTGAAATGAAAATTCTAAATGCTACAGTATACAGATGGAATTCGCTGGAAGTTATTTTTTACTTGATAGAACTCATTTAATGGTTCTCTTGACCCAAGTATTGTGGATTATAATGGCTTCAATGAGGAATAATCGATTGCTTCATTAACAGCTTGTCTTAAACACTTGTGTTATAAATTTCACATAAACTTGAGCTATGAAGTGATAAAAACTTTATAAATACCTTCCCTGAGGCGATATGGATGATCTACTAGCTATTACCGTAAAAATATGAAGGTTCAAATGTGTTGAATTGCACATTTGTGTGATAATGTCTGAAGTTTTTCTGTGCATCCGTTAAATAGCACTCAAAGATCGCTAAGCAAGTAGCTATTAATGTAGCAAAAACTTATCAGATTTTATAACATAATTTTGCAAGGTCTTTACCTTGTGATCTCGGCTCAGAATGGATCATTCTGTCACTAACGTGTGACTAAACAGCAAGTAATGGATTTTTTGGTTGACAGGAAAATGTTGATATTTCTGATGGGCAACATATTGAATTCATATCACATGCCAGCGTGTGAAGATCACAGTAATACCTAATCCGGTTCGATTTGTTAGTTCTATATGTCAACGGGGAATTCTTGCCAGAGAGTGCCTTTAAGAATAAAATCTGCAATTGGTATTTTGATAATATTTTTAAAAAAACATTTTTAAAGTTACATATTTGCTAAAATTATTAGGTATGTTATAAACGTGTTTTCAAAGCAATTTATATTCCTTTATTGTACTCCGTTTCATATAACATTCATATAGTATTAGGCAAAAGGGGCATGAATGTCTTTGAACCGTTTCTTCAAATGGAGTTTCAGCTTATTTTGATTGACCTATAAGGTTAATAAAAGCATAATACTGTGTTGAAGAACCTGCTACATATATTCCCTTGCTAAAATGGGTTTTATTTGTCTAATATGATATTATTATAACTGTGCATGAAAAGAGCCTCCACGAGTGACGATACTTAAATACGTCCGGCGCACCCTGGGCAGTCAGCCCCGCTACCAACCTTGCTGACTGGCTAATCTTTTCACCACAGCATGAGTTATTTTCGTATAGCTCGTGCTGACACGAGAGAGAGAGAGATTATAACTGTCGTGAGACACATTCATATTTATGCCCGTTCGACTCGCGACCTCGCCGCGTGTTCAGCTCATGATTAAGGGCTATGTTAGGGTCCGAAACTAGTCGGGCAATCCTGAAAAATGCACGTGAGTAAACCGTAACTAATCATAAATGTTATTTAAATAAGAGTATAGTTATTTATAGTATAGGTTGAAAATATAATTTACTAGCTGCGCCCCGCGGTATTACCCGCTTGTTTTGGGATAAAAAGTATTAGGTATATGTGTTAATTTAGGATGTCAACTACCTCCATACCAAATTTTATCAAAATTGGTCCATCCGTTTGAGCGTGAAGAAGTAACAAACATACAAACACACACACTCACAAACTTTCGCCTTTATAATAGTAGTGTGATAACGTTGACAAACATGAGTCAAGTACAGATACAGTTCCTAATCATGTTATCTGTATTTCTGCAAAGTGTTGCGATTGATGGCACACGCTACTTACGGTTTACTTCACTTTCTGCTTACCTCAGAAGAAAAACAGACTTCACATTACAGATGACATAAATATACGTATTGTTATAGATATTGTATTGGTGTGCGTAGTTTTAATTGTGTATATAATCGCTGGCTGCGCCTGAGTCGCTCTACTGTGACCTAACAGTAATTGCAGCACTTTGCCGTTTTTTCTTCGGCCATTAGTGCTCTTTACGAGTTGCACTGAGCATGCACGAATTGCACGGTATAAGCATTAAGCATCATATTAGCGTATTCGTTATTTCGTCTACGAATGTGGAAATAACATATTTGTTTCCGTGTTGTTATCTAAGCGAAAACTATTTTTTGTTGTGCAAGGTGGTAAGTCTGTACCTAATGGGTTATTCTATAACTTTTTTTTCGAACTATGCGTTTATAAAATAAATAAATGTCTAATCAATTTAATTTAATATTAATTTATTGACTGCTGCGTCTGTCTAGCGGTTACAAGCGCGACTGCTGAGCGTGTGGTCGTGGGTTCGATCCCTAGGTCGGGTAAAGTGATACTGGGTTTTTCTGTCTGAAATTTTTTTAGTAACTGCCCGGAGTCTGGACTTGGACCCGGTTGATGGCAGTAGGCTCGCCCCCTATTACATGGGACTTATACATAACGGCGAAATGAGGGCTGCCCAACTCTTTGGAGAGTACGGGCGTGATGTCATGTTATGTTTTTTTTTTAAAGTTAGTCTTTGTAATCCCGACTTTTTCACCAGGTCACCAGGCTCACTGTAATTGCTTCGGGGTGAGAATTTGTGGTCGCTTGATAGTTAGGATGCAGTCGGTCCTACAGCATGCTAATTGCAACCGACAATGAGTTGGGTTTCAGTCGGAATGCAAACCGTAGTCCGTCGTAGAGCGCCACCAATTTATCTGCCCTGGTGATCAAAATTATGATTAAGGTCAACCCAGAACAATAATTACAATTTTATTAGACACTAGCGACCCGCCCCGGCTTTGCACGTGTACGTTTTATAGCTTAAAACCTTCCTCTTGAATCACTCTATCTATTAAAAAAACCGCATCAAAATCCGTTGCGTAGTTTTAAAGATTTAAGAATACATAGGGACAGATAGCGGGAAGCGACTTTGTTTTATACTATGTAATGAAGCTGAAATTTTATTATGAAAGCTTTGGCTTCGACAGCTACTTTCCTTCGGATCAGAAAGTTTGTGGTACTGATATCAAATGTCAATGAGGATGAAAAATTAAATATCAACTGTAGATACAACTGGATCGCGGCCCACCACGAAGGAGATGGCGTGTAGTAGGCCCAGGCCCTTCGGATTTTAAGAGCCGAGATCGGATGCTTTACAGACTAGATTTTTATAGGTTTTCCGAACTACTGAAGATGTGTCATTTTTTTTTTTTTTGTAGTATGCCACTCAACGCAAATGTAGAAAGGATTTTTTTCGGACAAAGGAAAGAAACATCATTCTAATTTCTCAACACACTCATAATCGCCTATGGCTTTGATTTTGACAGGTCAAAAATGTATACAGCAACGTATACATGTATTAACAATCCGACTTCTACACAACTGTGTACCACGTAATGAATATTGTTGTACGGTCAAAATCAAAGCCATAGCGATTACGTGTGTGTAGCGCAATTAGAATGCTGGTTGTTAGTTGAGTCTATACGAGCAATATTATTGACACAATACAACTTGAAACACATTACTTGTGAAGAATAATGTACCAGAGAAACAAAATTTTTGAAAGCTGTTTACTTGTGGCCAAAATAATAAGTTACTTAAAATAAATGACTGATGAATTTAATAGGTAAGGGTAGTATTTAAACGATCGAATATAAATTCAAAGTAAGGGTGTCAAAAATACTGATTATGGCGTACAGAAATACTAAGAGAGCGAAAGACTGAGGGCGAACACAAATATTGAAAACGGGGACTTAAAATTACGAATTTGAGGTACTAGTTATTCAGAACGACTAGCATAATAATTCTTAAGCGAACAAATTTCACTCACATTATTGTTGTATGTTTGTAAGGTTGTCTGGGTTTCCAAAGGAGAGTCGACGGAGCCCCGCTGCGCGGGGCTCCTATTTCTGTCTGCAGGGTTTAAAGTAACGGGGGCTTCGCTCGCTCACTCTAGCCCCCGTCATTCCCTGCGAACCTAACCCATCCGTGTCGAGGTAAGGAAATGTATATTTTCGCCCACTCAGTATTTTCTTCGCCCAAGTTAGTATATAATTCGGACACTTGGAATTTTAGTTGCTAGTTTGGATTAACTGTTTCCCACTGCTACGAGTAGTAGCTCATTTTACGAATTTTAATCATTCATTAATTATCGCCAGTTAAGTTAATTTTTCACAAATATATTTTAATGCCGCTCGGTTTAGTATTAAAGTATCTCATTAACAGTCTTCCATATATTATTTATTCACCCGATTAATAATTCCCCTTTAATTAATATCTAAAGTGTTTTTACAATCTAACGAGTTTTAATACTACCTGCGACCCGATTTCCAATTCTAGGCCCTGGTTACCCTAGGTGGGCCGGCTTGGATGACTTCCTCAAGAATTGGAACAGCGTACGTGAGTCGCTATCGCAAGGAATAAAGGGCTCGAAGACCTTTGCCCTCTGATAATTAACGTAGTTTTAAACAAAACATTTATATTTGGTTTATTGTTTAAGAATTGTGATAACAAGTGAGTCAAGATATGGAGAAATTTTAATCTACATGCAAATCAATAATGGATTTTATTCGTATGACTATTCATGCCGATGCATTTCAATGAAATTATTGCTACCATACACGTGTTGTGCACTGAGTCCGATCCGAATTTGGATCAGTGAATACAATCTGAAAGTTTTTAGTTAGGCAGTCAATTGAGTTGTCTGTTTCCCTTAACTAGCTTTTGCACGCGGCTTTGCTCGCGTTAATTTAGAATTTGACAATCAATTTGGGTTGTATTAGGTACAATAATATAATTCAATCATGATTTAAAAGACACGTGGCGCCATCTATGATCAAAAGAACGTTATTGTTGTTTTCCTCGGGAACAGTAGGTACTTTTTTCGGGATGAAAGGTACCCCCCTATGTCCGTTTCTGTACACCTGACAACGTAATGCACTATTTCAGGATAATCGGTTCAGTGGTTTAGGCGTGAAGAGGTAACAAACAAACAAACTTATTTTCCCATTTATAATATTAGTTAGGATAGAAGGCTCGCACAGAACATCGTAATATTGTCACCAGAGTTAAGGTGTTTTTAGATATTACCACAGAAATCTTAATAATGAGATTACCGATGAGCCGCAATCATGTTATGAAGACAACTTTAGTATTTGGTACAAGTACAAAAGCATGCTTTTCTACGCGCTTTCCTTTACTCATAATAAGTTATTATATCCCACATAATCACGAGCAGGCTCCGCGTGACTAATAGAATTTTAGTTAAAGAAATTTAAAACATCCAAGAAGCATATTTTATCAGAAATGTCCATTACAAATTATTGGTTTTGCACCAATTGTGAAATGTCTTGTTTTAAAGAACGGTACAATTTACTTAAAATTAAACGCAATTATTTGTTTCTGAGTCCATTTGGGACCTTAGATAGTTATTTTTATGTAATAGATTAGCGAACAGGCCGAAGGCCCACTTAATGGAACTTCAACTTAACAATATAGACTAGAATTACATAGTTGTTTTTGAACGTCAATATTACGTAAAGACAGCCTCTAAAAACGCTCGCCCTTTACCGCTTCCTAAAGGTACTAATCCGAACTGTGCTGCCAACGGCAACTGCCGATAGCACGTGCAGCGACTGCATGAAGTCGGCCGCAGCTGCACTAATGGTTTGTATGTATTTATATGAAATGGCTTCCAAGCCCCGCAGTAGCAGCCGACAGCGACTGCACGTGCTGCTGCCGCAGCGCTTGGAAGCCATTTCATATAAATAGGTACATACAAACCAGTAGTGCAGCTGCGGCCGACTTTATGCCTTCATACCTTTAAGGTACTATTTCGAACCGAACTGCAACTGCCGACAGCACGTGCAACGACTGCATGAATTTGCACCACGCACGACACTCGCTACTCCAGCGTCACCTCTAGCTGCTGCACGTGCTGTCGGCAGTTGCAGTTCTGTTCGGAATAGTACCTTAAAGTTACCACAAAAAAAGAAAGTGGTGACCGCCATCGACATACCTACACCTGTACCCCAAGTGTGAGTTTTTTTCGTTAACTACAGTAGTTGCGTCACGATAAAAATGTATGAAAATTTAGGCAGCACCTCTAGCGGCGAATAGCGAGACTAAAAAACGAGAGTGCGAGTTTTTTGACACTTACTATAGTAATCTATTCGTAAACCTCGAAACTACAGTGGGTGTAGATTACTATCCGTCCTGTAGTTTTGCTGTAGTTTACTTACAGTTTACCAAAATTTTGCGAGTGTGAGCTGTAAATTTGACATTTGGTATAGTTACAGCGGTCAACGATACTATAAATACTGTAGTTTGTCAGTCACTTTGATTTCCAAGGTGAAAGGCTTGTTTACTATAATAGTTTTGCAATTTTCGTTATTTATTCACAGTTCGTGTCATAAATTATGCCAATGTGTATTTTTTCCTGCTTGGAGCATGTTCGTGGCCTACCAGGCAAAAGAACAGAGTGTTCGGATTCGAACATTTATATTGGAGTTTTCGTGGAGTGTCTTGAAAACGTACTATAGTCTGAGTAGATGTAACAAGTAAAGACGGATCACGCTCATGATTTCTTCAAACGCTACTAGACAAGCCATTACAAGTAAGTTTTTACATTTTTATTATGTACAGTACCTATCAAATGCACATAGGTAGGTACCTACTTACATGTCGTAAAAGTGCAATACAAGCCTACACAATGTGTTCATATCATTCAGGCTATTTATGATAGTAAATACACGTTATCATGGTACCTGCTTTTCAACCGCTTCAAATAGCGGTATTGATAAGGCTGCCAAAATCATTACTCCCGACAAACGAATTAGTGATTGCAATTATAACCAGCCCTCAGGAGTAGGTATGCTGTGCGGCTGTGACCCATCTTTTTGAATTATAACCCTAAGAGCAAGCTCCTACCTACCACTATGACAGTCACATTAGTTGATTATTTTGGTTTTAATATACTTAGGTATAGTTAAAAAGAAAAAATCTTACTAACGTACATGTTTTTACTTTTACTTTTAGATCACGGTGAATGTGAATAGCAGTCGACACTACCTATGATAAGAACTAAAAGATCTTCTTGGTTGCAGAGACTCAATCATTTCAAATCGAGAAAGATTCTACCGAGGTGTCTATCAATAAAAACATAGCGGCGATATTTTTTTGTAATTTCTTTAATATCAGATTAAAAAAAAACATGTCTTTATGATACAATCAAGTAAATTCTTATTCCCAAATTATTCTAGTTTTATTCCTATAGTTACATCGAAATGCTATAGGAAAGATAGGTACGAACAACAATATAAAATAATAGCATTTCTAGGCAGGCTTCAAATGTAACTTATAGACTATTGAAGTCCACTGCTGGATCTAACAGGTTTCTTAAGTTACACCACTACACCTAATTCTGCACTCAACATCACTGCGCTCGACTTTGTTACATCTTTACTAGGGACAAGGAGATTGCATGTTTCCAGCCCTCCTCGCCCACATTTAAATGCATATGGATCCATCTTCCATTCATCCTGATAGGGATATCAGTTTGATTTTACGCGCTTTTGCGAATTATTCCACTTTGCCCCACCAGCCGCCCCACTGGTGGGGCAAAGTGGAAAAAATCTAATTTTGGAGTGGAATTTGCCCCACCAAATTTTATTTTAGTGAGGCAGGGTTGGCACTGGAATTTGTGTAAGTAAGTATGCTAAGTATTTCATATTTTTTTGGAAAGAAATGTATATCTAAGTAAAATGTAAACTTGTGACTTAGGTAGTACACAGGTAGTGTTTTAAAATAAAAGTACAAAAATAATTGATGAAACAGAGAAGAGCATGAAAGGATACCTACATAATAAAAATGATGTCGATATACGTTTTAAAACTATTTATTTATTAAAACTACCAGGAAAGCAGAAATGAACTGGAGCTAGGTGCTTAAAAGCAACTTACTACTTAGCTCAATAATGGTATAATGGTAAAAATACAGGCTTTGAAATTGAATCATTTGATGTTTTGAAAAGTACCAGGGTGACAGAAATATACAAAAAAAACATGCGCCTAAACGATTTCACTAAGTTGTGCTCCAACGATTAAAAACAAAGATGAATATAAAGTATTCGTTATTTTCACTACATTCGATAGAAGTCTAAATTAAAACTGTCCTATTATAACTTTCATGTCCTATACCTATAACTACCAGGAAAACAGAAATGAACTGGAAGTATGCGATACTACTTAGCTCACTATAATGGTTGAAGTACACGTTTTAAAATTTTACCTTTAAGTACTTCCTACTTTCCTTCCAGAAACGAAAAGTAAATAAAAAAATTGAAACAATTATTTTTGTGCTTTTATTTAAAAACACTACATAAGTACTAAGTCACAAATTTACATTTCACTTAGTTATACATTTATTTCCAAAAAAATATAAAATACTAGCATACTTACTTACACAAATTCCAGTGCCAACCCTGCCCCACTAATTAAATTTGGTGGGGCAAATTCCACTCCAAAATTAGATTTTTTCCTCTTTGCCCCACCAGTGGGGCGGCTGGTGGTGCAAAGAGGAATAATTCGCTTTTGCGGAAGAACACCAAAATTGTAAATCAGCCTTCTTCTAAACATTCACCGTTAAAATATACCTCAAGTATTAATGATAAGCTCCAGAAGATAATTTCTTATTATTTACCTATAAGATTTCATAATTAATAGCATTCTGTGACAGCGAATGACGTATTTGTTTGACAGTCATCTAGAATATTTTTGGTTGAGATTTTTAGGGTTCAGTAATAAAATATAGAAAAACGTTAGATTTCGTCGTTTGTCACAGGCAGATTATTAGTTTGACTCTTGATTTCTATATTTTATAAGTTAGAAAATTATAAATGATGATAAAGGAAGACGCCATACTTCAAGCTATTATAATGAAGCCAATAATGTTTTGAACATCTTTAATTTAGCATAGAAACATGTATACAGGCTGGAAACGTTAAGTGTAAACAGGCAATTAATTTGTTATTTTTACAGATATTGCCATACTGTCAGCTAATATTAAAACTAGCTTGCCTACGAAATAAAATGGCATAAATATCTTAACGAAATTAAATCGCTATTATGTTCAAAATTTAATTTACTTTTCCCTTTTTTTTTCTATTGGACTGCTGTAGGTGGTCCTAGGGGACCCTTCCTACGTAACCGGGCAGTTATTGGCGAGACCTGAAGGGTCTCCAGCCAATGGGGGGAGGAAGTAAAATACTTAACCTAAGCTAACTACTTGTACTACACTAACATCATGACTACCTGCAACAACAGCACTAAGGGCGACCCCTAGTGGGACTCGGACCTCGGCTTAGGGCGTTGCTGGCGGGGGCTTATGGGGGGGAGACAGCTTGATGAGGGCTGAATTATCGGTGTGACTGCGGAGTCTGAAGAGACGACCGGCTCTACAACGGGAGAGCACGGTGGATTGTGACTGACGGCGGTGGGACGTCGCGACGGGCCTCGTCGGCGAGGACGGTATGCCGGACGGCGGCGGACGTTGTGTATTGTGCTCGCGTTTACTCGCCTCCTGGAGGAGGGTTATTTCGTCATCGGGTTCTAAAAGTGTGTGCCTGGGACGGCGAACTTTACTTATGAGAGAGGGACTGTAGTCGGCCGCTGCGGCGACTAGGGGGTTCGGATGGAGGGATTTTATTTACACTGCGCCCATGCCTTAAGTACGAAAAGCAATCTGTTTGAAAGATTATTCCATAATTATACGTAACATCATTAAACTTTGAGCTGATATTGGAACTTGGCAACCAAATGAATAAAACATCACCAATGCCTTTTTAAAACAAAAGAAAATAAAATCAGGCTTGAGGCATTTAAGGGTTAAAAATGTGGGAGTGCGAAAAAATAACATTTATTTGGTGTAAGGTTTTATTTTGAAAAAATATTAATGTCGCTTTATGCAGTAAGCAACTACCTAAGTTTCGATACGAGTTTTTTTTTTAAATAACTTTATTTTAGCCGAATAATCCCATAAAAACCGTATTTTGCGCATAATGTATTGGCGATGTAAAAATAAAATTTTGGTCATAAAGCGATTAAATTAAAAAAAAGATTGTAGTGTCATTTTGCTCCTTTGGCAACTTAGATTTGATATTAGCCTTACATTTTTCAATACTTAAATAATCGCCTGGTGTCACTTAACGTTTCCACCCTGTTCATAATTATTATTCTATTATGTATTGATAGCCGGTACCTCTCATTTGTAACGAAAACTGTACACTGCACAAATATTATTAATAACGTGTAGTATATTATTTGGGTATCTAGGTTGCGAATTAATAAGTTACATAATTCTTGGAATTGCTATACGGAATTTCACTTTATGCATGGTCACACACTTAACGAAAGGATAAACTAAAAACTCCATGGTCTTTCGTGGGAAGAGACAATTTGAATGATGAACGTGGCGTGTGGCTAAATTATGTAGCATTCTTTTATGTTTAATATACTTCACCAAAGTCGTCTATTTAAATAGGTCGTAGTATAAACTTACGAAAACAGGCCTAGTGATGTCCTTAACGATCGAGGCTGTAGAAAAGGCACAGTAAAGGCAGTGAGGAAACTACACAGTAAACTGTAATAGTAATGAGACTCGCACTCGCACGTTACGATTCGAAAGATAGTTTATAGTAACCTCGATTGACGGAATAGTTACGAAAACGTGTAGAAAACTACAGAATTCACACTTGGGGTACTGCAACACCAAGAGGATTGCTGATGCGGTGTCAAACTTAAAGACAAAGGTCGCATCGAAAGTCTCATGTCTGTAATTTAACCGGCACCCATACCCTTCTAACTAGAACACTGTAATACTGCTTGACAGCACTCATAGGTATGATGGTAGTACTTTCCCGGACGAACTCGTTCACAAGGACCCCTACTACTAAACTAAGTTGCTTCAGTACCCTTTGGCAGGGTCGGACTCGGCCTAAGGGGCCCGGGTGGCATTATGACTGGGCCCGCCGCCCGCCTAGAATCAGCGCAGATCATACCACCTTCATATCAACCAACAAACTAAATAACATTAATAGGCATGAGTTTTTGGAAGTGTTTATTTTCAAAGACATACATTTTTATGAAAAAAGTTCCAATTAGTTATTAACTAAAATTAGCCAATCACTTTTTTTCTAAAAGAGGAGATATTTCACCTCGCCTACGCGGACTTCCAGCCGGGAGGGGAGCCCGCGCCCGCTAGGGCCCGGGTGGCAAACGTCATCCTAACTCTATGGCCAGTCCGACACTGACCTTTGGTGCTGAAGATCTCGATGTTTTTTAGCCCATTACTGTCTCACTGCTGTGCACGAGCCTCTTCCCAGAATGAGAAGGGTTTAGGCCCCGGTTGGTGGATTACACACACCATCGAGAACATTATGGAGCCTTCTCAGGTGTGCTGGTTTCGTCACGATGTTTTTCTTTACCCTTAACGCAAGTGATAATCAAGTTATGATCCGCACATGTATTCGAAATGTCAGGTGCGGGCCGAGTTCGAATTTGGACCCTCCGGCGTGGAAGGCAACCGTTCAACCTACCTAGGCTATCACTGCTAATTCTTTATCTTTTACTAGCTTTTGCCCGCGGCTTCGCTCGTGTTAATTTAGAATTAGACATTCAACTCTTAACTCACCACTAAAGTTTCTATAATCTATGTAGGTATATAAAAATGAATCCCTATTTCCCTTGGTCACGGCATCATGCGTGAGCGGCTGGACCGTTTTCGCTAATTTTTTTTTGTTTTGTTCATAATTGTCAGGAGAAGGTTGTTATGAAAGAAAATTTTGATATTAAAAAATAAAACGAAATTATCTCAGTACCTACATACATATGTCCATATTCTTCATTTGTTTACCGCATGCTTGAAAATGGTTTTAACTTGTTGTTACTAAGTACTTTGATTTTGTTTGTGAAGGTAGGTGGTAGGTAGTATGTAGGAAAAAGTGTATTGCAACGCATGCGGTACAGCTAGTAACATAATAAATTCAATCATGATTCGAAAGACACGTCGCGCCATCTATTAATGTTATTGTTGTTTTCCTCGGGAACAGTCCTTTTTTTCGGGATAGAAGGTACTCTATGTCTGTTTCTGTATACCTGACAATGTATATGCAAAATTTCAGAATGATAGGTTCAGTGGTTTAGGCGTGAAAAGGTAACAAACAAACAAACTTACTTTCGCATTTATAATATTAGTTAGGACAAATCCTAACTTCGTAATCCTAATCCTAACTATCCTAATCCTAACTTCCTAAGTTAGGATTAGGATAGTTAGGATTAGGATTACGAAGTTAGGATTTATACTAATAATAACATAATAAACTCATTTACTTTCAGGCAACTTTGGCCCATAGATACATATCTTACAAACTAACATATTTATATACGTTAAATAATACAGTTTATGTTAGTAATAAAACTTAAGCCTATGTTAGCAAAACACTTCACTTGCGCACTATGTCATCCGCTGTGCGATCGTGTGGCACTTGTCCGCGGAAGCGACGGAACACCACTCCCTGCGGCCAAAAGTCCTCTTCCATGACGAGGTGCAGAAGACAAGTTGGTACTCGCACCACGAATGCCCTGAAATTGACATTGCGGCGCGATACTAGCAGCTGCACTCTCGCCATTATTATTAGTATTTATGACACTAACCATGTTAATTTACAATTCGTTCAGTATTATCAGCTAGATTGTCCTAGGTAGTGGGGTAGAAGTGGGGTGGACATTCAAGTCACGATTTCTGATCACCAGTTCGACGCTAAAGATAGCCGTTGGGGTTTTGTCGCATAAAAACCCCATTTAAAAGACAATAAAAATACAGTATTATTAGACAGACAGTTATTGCTATTTAAACCCAATAAGTCATTGTTGTACTGCTTCCAGGGACATGTGAACTTTATACACTATAATAACAGTTAGCTAGAAAGTGAACACGACTATATTTCATTGGATTTAACGAGAGTGACTTTTTAAATGTAATACAATTGCTGGTTTTTAATTCAGACTAGCACTTAATAATAAAATGGCATTAAATTATAAAAAAGTAATGCTGTTTATTACTATAAAATCGACGAACTGCAAACATTTCTTAGGCTGGTCTTAATGTCTGGCTTCGCATTCATGACTTTAGCATTAGAGACAAAATTATTTAATTATTACTAAACAGATTTACTTCAAATAAATACAGTTTTAATATTTTTAACCTAAATTAATACATATTTATGATTATTTCGTCGAGTTCGTCTCGCAACCTCGCCGCGTGTTCAGCTCATGATTAAGGGCTCCGTTTGGGTCCGAAACTAGTCGGGCAATCCCGAAAAATGCACGTGAGTAAACCGTAAATAATCATAAATATGAATGTGTCTCACGAAAGTTATAATACAAAAATAAATTAATACAAATAAATCTAAACTAAACCTAAAGTAAAAACAAAGAAAAATTATATCCTAGACTAAACTACCAATATAAACTAAAAGAGTGCATCAAAATATTCCTCCGCATCGCTGTCCACTGGAAACGTGCCCAGAAGGCTGGTAGCGTTGCCACGTTGTATGGCAACGATAATTCTCTGGCCGAAAAACAAGCCGGGCTGGCTTGGTTTTCGGCCTCTCAGGTCACGTGAAATGTCGACCAGTCTTCTTCTTATTTCTAAACTAACTAACTAAACTGTTTAATATCTATCGAGTAGTAGTAGTAGTACTAGACTATAAACTAACTTTTTTATGTTTTCAGTAAGGTGAACATTTAAAAAAGACTTGGGCGTCATACCACACGTCCACTGTGGCGTCTGAATCTTCACCACATATTTGGCCTTCCAAGCTTAAAATGTGAGCTGTGTTTTTTTTATTTGTTATTATTTGACTTGGTCGCGCTTGACCCTAGTCGCACCTGATGGTAAGCGCAGACAGGGTCTAAGATGGAGCACACGAATCCAAGTAAGAGATATATAGAGAGATTCCCCTACACCCCTCTGGCTCTCACATACACATGACGGAACACAGTAAACTGCTTGGCGCCGGACTTTAATGTGAGGGTAGTAGCTAGCCAGGCGGACCGTATAGATCCTACCACCAAACAAAAAAGTTTATCGAAAGGTACTTTGTCACAATGCGTGCTGCTGTAACGAAGAGTACCTACTGTTCTGTGTGTCAAGGGCTTGATTTTATGTAAGCATCTAAAGAAAGCTTATTGAAAGATTAGTGGAAACTCTGGTTATAAGGCTCCTGGCCGTGGCAAATCTCCATACAATCATTTCAGAATCTACATCCCACACGCAGACTATCTGGTGTGTTAAGTGAACTTATTTAATTTCAAATTCATATTTAATATACTGGAAGTACCGTAAAATGAATCTTTCTAGGTAATAAGACGATGATTAATGGGAATTCGAAATTCAAGGAGTTCTAATAAGAAAACGTACATGACTTATTAATTAAATTGTGAAAGTGACATTTATTGACTGATTGATGACATTTATTACAATTATAGACTGCCGTGACGCTACAAAGAAAATAAGTGGTATTTTTGCGGGTAAACACTTTTATCTTGGTGTTCTTACAGGACTAAGAGATTTGATGTCAAGGAGATAGGCAGCAGATTCCTACCTTAGGCGCTCTCTCTATCTCGCGTGTCAGCACGAACTTACGAGAATAGGTCATGCTGAAGTCAAAAGAATAGTTCGTCAGCAAGGTTGGTAGCGAGCCTGACTGCCCAGGGTACGACGAACTTACTCAAGTCACTTGTGAAGGCACTGAGCACTTCTATGGGCTAATTACAGAATACTGCGAATATCAATTCTTTCGCTATGCGTTGTAGGGCGTGGCCTTTTTCTGCTTCTCTTTTTGCATCTATGTTGCACTATGTTTAGGTGCGAACCAGTCTAACCAGGGGTCCTACACCCTAAGTCCGTCAACAAAGTTAGTCGCCCGTCCGAAAGTAGCCCGAAACGTAGGAGTGAACAAAACAAGTGTCAAGTTCAACTTTTCGGACGGGTATAAACACATCGGTAGTACCTAAGCACGAAGTCCGTGGTTTCGGCCTTAGATACGAGCGTTTCCTACTCCCTATCACCTACGGACATACGATTATTTCGGGGCCCGAACTAAGAATTAATGACAACACGATATGATAGTTGTCCCTACTACCGATGTGTTTTTGCTCTGTTGGGAAGCATATTGCACCTTCATTTCGAAACCGTTATTGAACAAAAAATCTAAATTTTACAGGAGAATTAATTTACGATTTTTGCATTATTATTTATCTCTTAAAAAAGTGATGAACTCATTCGAGATATTTCTTAGATTATTTGTTAAATTTAAATTATTGGTTTCTTTTTAATGTGTGTGTTCATAGATTTTGCCGATTTAAATAAGATGGCGTTATTAACTACATTTCGTGTAAATTACGTTTAGTAACGGTTTCGAAAAAAAGGTGCGATATGTTTCGCCCGGGTGATATGAACGGAATCCAATGTATGTAACGATAAAACACTAATAAGATAGACTAGTAAATAAATCAACGGATTAAATTAGCAAGTTATAACCTAAACCCCTTTATTACAAAAGATGGACTAAGAAAAGCCTAGGTTTTAAAATAGCCCCGTCTCTTTTTGCTATATGACATAAGAAAGTGATGGGTATATATTTTAAACCTGGGTTTACCTTAGTCTTGGTTTAAACCATCTTTTGTAATAAGGGGGTTTCCCCCCTAGTTTACTATGTCAACAGCTGAAAATATAAATCTTCCACGTAAACTTTTCAAACGACCAGCGTATCATACTCAAAATCGCTATAGCGTTCATTTTGACAATACAACCATATTCATTGCGTGTTGCATAGTTGTTGAGAAGGCGTATTGTAAAAACGCAAGGTGTAATGGACATTGTTCAACTGTCAAAATCAAAGATATATTACCTTTAAAAATTTGTGTCGCGATAAGGGTGCGGGTTCCTTCTTATATTGGACGAGTGAAACAAAACAATAAATTGAAAAGGAACTCTAAAATACTATTAGATTATATTAGTTACTATATAGATTTTACTAAAATCTACAAAATGTGTTGCACTAAGGCAGAGTGAGATGCCAGAAGTAATAAAAATAGCATATTGATGATATCACGAATCAAAAATGGAATATTTTATATAACCGTATTCAAGAAAAGAAGTTCTCAATTCAGTCTGTATATTATACATAATAACATAACATCACGCCTGTATTCCCCAAAGGGTTGGGCAGAGGTGTATAGTAACACCCACATTTCGCCGTTATGTTTAAGTCCCAGGGGCCTAATTCTCCTAAAATAAATCTTGATAAATCACAACCGAACCAAGGCCGAACCGTTCATTCAGACAGTTCTAAATTTCAAAAGCTATCTAATTGTTTGACACAAAAAACAAAATCAATCATTTTGAAAGTTTTCGAAAACAAAAACTGACTGACGGTTGCGGTTCGATTGCGTTTGGCAACAATTTATTTTACGAGAATTGGGCCCCTGGTAATAGATGGCGAGCCTATTGCAATCAACCAGGCACAAATCCAGACTCCGAGCTGCTACTGAGAAATTCCACATGGAAAAACCCAACAGCACTTTGTCCGATCTGGGGATCGAACTCAAGACCTCACGCTCAGTAGTCGCGCTTGCGACCACTAGACCAACGAGGCAGTCTGTATTATAGTTATGTAAAATTCCGAAAAATATGCGCCTAATTGACTGTTTTTATTATAGGCACTCCCGAAGTGGCCCCTTATGAATCTGATCATGTACTTCTAAGATACGTTACGAAACTCTTCAACGAGGAACAGCACACGTATAGATTTAGGTTATTGTATCAGCTTTGAAGATCACAATCGAATTATTTTGTTCCTAATTTATTGGTTAGCAAACACAAAACAAAAAAAAAACCTTAAAAATAAACCGATTTAATAAAGAAATAAATAAGTAATGACCATATTATATTAATAATAAAAATAAGTTTCCGAAGCCGCTTCCTTCAATTTGGCTTAGAATACTTACCTAGTATATCAATTCTTCGTTACAGCGGAGCATGGCTTTAAATTCTATTTTATTCAAAAGATGGGTCGGGTGCAATCATGAAACTCGTACCTACAACATTAATATTATCATTTAAAATAAAATAAAAATTTGTGTAACAATTTTTTTTTACTCATTACTTATTTGGTAGAGTTAAGGATGTCCGACATAATAATTATGTACCTAGACTGCGAAAAAAGGGAGCGGCTTGTACAAATTTTAACCAATATTAAGTAGATACTTAGATGCTTATAGTTTATAATACTATAGTTGAAGATGTAATACACAGCGTTTGTTACGTACTTTTATTTAGGTAACTGTTACACCTTTTGGCATTATAGTTATCGGTTGTAGTGTGTCGATTTGCATGCTGAATAAACAGATTTTCAGTCTTTCCTTCCTGCGGCGGCTATTCTTTTTCACAAAAAAAAAAAAAAAAAAAAAGTTTGTCCTTTAATGGGTGTTTGTTGCATATTGTGTAGGTCTTAGACAAAGTATGTGAACTAGACAGAACCTTTTTAAAATGAATGTCATTCTACTTTTTGTCTCTTTTGTTCAAATGACAATTATGAATTAAGAAAAAAGAGATAACCATAAAATTTTGACTCCGTCTTAAACGTCAAAATTTACAATTGCGAGTCAGCTTGGTATAATGCACTATACCAAGCTCTTACATAGTTTTCATCGAATTATTCTTCTTTTGGTGCCATTGTGACCTGAGTGAGTGTGTTCATTGCTTGCCCCATTAAATATGGCTTGTGTTGCAGTCGGCTGTAAGAGCCGTATGAGTGTTTTAAGTGAAAATAATAGCAAGTTATCTTTCCATAGGTAAGTTATCGACACTCATTTTTACGAAAAGACTATTCCCAAATGCCGTTTTAAGCCAATTAGGTTTAGTATTAGTAATCACTAAAAGTTTTATCAAGTTTCAGTAAGCATATACAACGTAGTTTATTCAAGAAATAACATTGTTGTATTTTACAAAGAGTTTTTGGCAGATCATCTACCTTTACTCGCACAAGTAGGGAAGCTCCACAATATCGATATTTTTCTCAGTCGCTTCATATGTTCACTTTAAATATTTCTATTTATAAGTGAATGCTTAAGATAATAGTAGAAATATAGTTAGGTATAAGTGCGAACATCATTATACAACATTTATATAATTTATAATGTAATTATATAATGTTTTTTTTTAGATTTCCTTTGGAACCAAAAATCAGATATAAGTGGGTACGTAATCTTGGAAGACAAAATTGGATTCCTTCACAGTACTCAAAATTATGTTCACTCCATTTTAGAGTGGATTGCTACCGTGAAGGTTACAAAAAAAGAACTCTACGTAGTGATGCCGTACCCACTATATTTCCAGAACAATCAATATCAAAGGTACATAATTATAGTGATCATACGTTTATTTTACATGGAATTCAATTAATATTTAAATGTATAAGTATGTATGTACATTTTGTTTTGTAAGCTATGTTATTATTTATTAGGTTTAAGGTTGTAGAATGATTCAATTATATCAATATCTTAAGTTTTAACTTCAATTTAACAAAATAGTTATAAGGCTGCAGACACACTGAACGTATCTGGCGCAGCTCATGATTCGTCGCATAACGCGTATACATATAAATTCTTTCACGCGTTGTACGTTGATAAGCCGAGCCTAATGGGGCCTAGAACGAGTAAAGTTTCGAGCGATGTAAAGTTAACCAGGTTCGGCGTATTTTCAGCGGCTACAACCACACTTACGCGTGCGTCGCGTATCTTGCGCCGCGTACTGCGCAAGATACGCTGAGTATGTTTTGGCCCTAAGATTTCTAAGTTGGTAGAATGATTTGTATAATTTAGTTAATTAATCAGTTACGATCAGCTAGTTATTGGAGGCCAAAATCAAAAATCAAATAGTTTTTTAAAAACAGTGTAAAAGCCGTAAATTGTAAATACGTAATAAAAGTTTTGAAATTATTTCTAACAAAACAAAGGTATAAGATTACAATATTAATGTTATTAAGTACCAACATTAACAAAATCATGGATTTTTGTTTTGTATTGTTTTGTAAATGGTGATCTTTAGATTTTGCGTGATGAATTTACAAACAGGAGACAGACGTACTTATTGATGATGACAGATGAAAGCGGTGGTCTATGGTGCCATATCTTTTTCCCAACCCGACCTGCTTCGGTGGTTGAAATTCATCGAATCTTTGCGCGAAACGATTTATAACAATTCTCGAAAACAACTTTTAGACATGGCTCAGAAGCGAAATTTATAATTCTTCAATAAAGTCTTCGCTCTTCTTGAAGAAGAGAACGACGACGCTTCTGCCAGCTAAAGCATGGTAGCTCTCCCAGTAAAAAGGGCATAGTTAAACTCGCGCGCGTTTGTGTGACGCGTTTGTTTTAACCTAATCTAACCGATTCGGTCGGGGTGCCTTACATAAGTAATCTACGACCAGGTCGAAACTACCGCTCGCCAGCCACCGCCGACAGCCGAGTCGTCATAATTCTAACTTTACCTAACCGATCTGTCGGAGTAGGTTGCAGTCCGTTAAAATGAGGATAAATTAGTTTAGTTAGCATCCCCCGCCGAGTGATTGGATACGCGTAGGCGCGTGTCTTAAAGCGTTCTTGCGTTCGAATATTACATGGCAAACCATTACTTAAAAAATTCGAATACCTTAGCTCTTACTATTAGAACAGTAAAATGAGGCGAATACTCGAATATTTGAATTGCATGGACAACCACTACATAATGATAGGGTTATTCAAGTATTTGACCACTGTGATTACAATATTATTCCTTGAATTTGACGTTCAATTCTGCCTTTCCCAACTATGTTGGGAGCAGATTTAGCGGCTAACGCCATACATAAGCGTATTTTGCGTCGCGTATCTCGCGCAGTACATGGCGCAAGATACGCTAAGTGTGTTTTGGCCCTTACATGCTCTCCTAGGCACGGGTTCCTTGAAGTTGAAGATTACTCATTGTAATCTAATTTTTATATTTTAAAATGTTTCTTATTATTTTGGAATAAACGTGTTTGATCAAATGCTATCTGTTTTAATTTGTACTCACCTTTGTTATACCCCAGTCCTCTAAATATAGAAGAGTGATTGAGTAAGTAGATATCTACCTATGCATATAACAAATTCCAGTGGTATGTAACCCGCACATAAGCAACATCAAAATGTGAGCTTAAGTGTTACGTCACACGTCTTCTAAGCATAAGCACAACACTGCGGGGACACAGGCCTCCTCTCTAGAAAGAGGGGATTGGGCTGTAATACACTGCGCAGCCCCAATGTGGATTGATGGATGACACATGTATTCGATTTTTTGGATCTTGGACATGCCGTTTTCCTTTACAGTTTTAAGAGCAGTGACAAAACAAATTATACAGTGCGTGCCTGCCTGGGTTCGAACCCGCGACCTACAACTCGGTAAATTCAAATTCAACGTTTTTTTTTTCTTCTAATAAGCAGAGTACATGCATTTAGGAAATGTCTCGACAATTTAGTTGCACGGTTCCAAAAAGTAAGTCCTATGGAGATGAGCCGACAAGAAACTCCATGGTAACCGTGGCGCTGGCGCCGTTACTTCTGGACCACTACTGCTCCAGTCTGCTAAGCGTTAAAACGATAGTCAACTACGATACGCCGTTGGTCAATTATCATCATTCACGTCGTGTGCATTCTTAGTTCTATTGTAAACTGTATTTAGTTTGAGTGGTTCTTTAGTTAAATTAATTACTTACGTATTTTATGAAAGGAATTTTTACATTTTGAAAGGCGTTTTTGAATAGTCACGTCGCTGCAAAAACGTTTCAAATTTGAAAGTCATTAATTATTCAATTTTAAGGAAATAAATATTTAATGCATCGATACCGTCCCTAGATTATTCTGCCTCATCTCTAATCATATATATAAATGCATTCAGGATCTTCAACTCATATAAGCTTCATTTCGTTTGACGTGTACACTCATGACAGCAAGTTCGTCTCTTTTTCCCTCGGATCAATTCTCATTAGAGTGAAGAGATGAACTAGAGCAAATTTTTCATTTTAAAAATGTTCCATCTAGTTACATAATTGATCTTAGGTGTAGGTGTAATAGATTTAGGGCTAATTTTTCAATTGTCAGATATATTTTATCTGGGGAATAAGTTTGACGTTTTGACAGCTTTTGTATAGAAAATGTGTCAAACCGTCATATTTATTCCTGGGATAAAATTTATCTGACGATTGAAAAATCGGCCCTTAGTCTAGTATTCTGCTTGATTTTTAATATTAGATTTGTCCTGAAATTAATATTCAGTCGGCGAACATTTCGCTCACATAAGCTACGACGGACGGCACTTATTTTGGTTTAATTTTTCACTCTTGGGGGAGGTGTTTTTTGCTAATTATTTATATGTAGAATCAGGAATAATTCTAAAGATGGCGCACAGATAAACCAGTACCTACGATTTCTGTTTTTGAGGTTTGTGGACATAACAAAAAAGTATTTACACTACGTCCGATCCGTGTGAAAAATTAAGGGCCTCAATCAAGGAAGGGTTAAGACAACATTTTTCATTGTACTAAAGGCGTCTCGGGACGGATGTTATTTAAGATGTTTGTGTTGTATCGCTACCTACTCTACCTACTTTAGAAGTCTATTAATGTACCTACCTATCTGCCTACCTGTTCAAGTTCTTAGGAATTCGTTTTAGTTTGACCTGCTATCTAATTCCGATCTTACATTTTCTTTATAAATGTATACATACATATTAGATAGTCATAGCACGATTATTCATCTATTGTGGAAGCTGAAATTACATTTCTTTGAACGCGAAATTATTTTATTTCAAAAAGTGTTTTTAAAACTAGAGATAAATAACTAACCAGTCTGTATCATAAATATAAGTTATTCATGTTCAGGCACAAAGCTGCGGTGGCTGACACGCTAGCCTCAATTTGGCGGGCGTGAACCAATTACTAGAGTGTAGTGTCGCCAACTTTCAGTAAAACGCCGTCATAAAGTGCGATATTCCGCTGCGAGAACGCTTTATTTTCCTATAAAAGCGTTTTATCCACGTATAAAAGCTTAAATCCGCGCGGAGCTTTCTCCCGGCGGCGAGTTGGTAAAAAGAGCATTAAGCTGGTACGGCAACATGGCCGGGGCACGCCCCGCGGCGGCGGGCGGCGGTTGGCTGGCCAGAGCGCCCTCCCGGAGTGCCATTGGCGGGCCCGCCTCCTGCCCACCGGCGGCAGTCGAGCCGAGCCCGCCGCGCGCGACGTACACACTGACACGCCGCGCCCGCGCATATCATACGCGATCCGTACTGCGCGATACACGTTCACATAAAGTAACTCTGTTCTGCGCTCTGTGATTCGCAGTGAACTTTATTTCGTGAGAACTATTAAGTGTGTAAACTTTGTTGCCCTGTGTTTGATAACAATTTTAAGCAGTTTCACTTTTATTAAAAATAATAAAAACATTGCGAGCATTCGGAAGTAATAGTGAAAAACAAACTTATCTGAAGCGGGATTTCGGAAGCACTCGACTTTCATTGCAAGGAGGACTAAAAATTGGAGCGCCGGCGATGCGAGTTCGGAAACACTCCAGTTCATAAAGTGTTGATAAAGTTAGCTATAATTGTTTTACTATTTATTTGGGACTGTGATGTCACGGTGACTGCGGCGAGCTGGGGGCGATCGAGCTGTGCGTGGGGCGGGGGTGGCCCGCGCTGGATGCGGTAGGGGCGGCGAGCGGCGGCGGCGCGGGCCCCGCCGGCGGCGCGCTGGCGATGACGGTGCAGCGCGACGAGCGCGACGCGCGCGCGCCCCGCACGCGCTTCATGATCACCGACATACTGGACGCACCTCCAAGAGATCTCAGCGCGCATCGGGACTCGGATTCGGATAGATCTGCTACTGATTCGCCAGGTTTGTTAATCTTTCACTTGTTAAGCAGAAAAAATACTGACACTAAACTATGTTATCTGTTACTTTTACAAAATAAATGTACAACTAGATATGCTACAGATTCTACGTCCTTTTTCTTGTAACTTAAAAAGTAAAGTTACAGTAGATATAGCCGTTTAAATTACATGACAGCCTAGATGTAATTTGCAGATATAGAGTTTCTACGAATTCGCTTAAGTACAGTGTTGAATAATAAAATAGTAATAGTAGACACAACTCCATTTTTTACAATACAAAGGTAAGTAAGTAAATATATTTTCTAAAAAAAATACAGGTCTAATGTTTTTATGATAACTAAATAATTTAATTTAATTAGAAATGACAGTTTGCAAACAAACATACAAAGTTTTCTGCTTGAGCACTGTGGCTTTGATTATAATTATTATCGCGTAATAAGCATAAAAATATAGTAGGTACCAGTACCTATACAAATATACATTTTTATTAAAAACTTTTCTGTTATAGAAAAGATATTTTATGTTGTAACTGCTATCCCAATAAGAAATTATTTAGTAATGAGAATCGGAGAATTTCTGTGGAGGGTCGTTGTAGTATGCTATAATTAAATCACAAGCCCCTTGGTTACCACAACTTCTGTTATGAGCTGTAAACTGATATTAGATCGCATTTATGACTATATTTCATTCATGAATAAATAAACACAAAATAAAAAATTGGTTTGTCACTAAAAAAGTGTCATGTCATCTTGTGTCTTCAAAGTGGGGAACAAAATTAGGTACTTGAAATAAAGACAACTACAATAAAATGTTGACATAAGATACACTATTAAAGTAAAAAATTAAACAAAAAATATGTCCTAATTTGCTACAAAAAAAAAAGTGCTACGAAAAAAACCAAAACTAAACTCGCCTACAGGAACAAGCTACGTCGTAGCATTTAAGAAAAGACATCAACGACAATGCACTCATTACACACGTTATCTTTTCCGGAGACGGATTTTAAACGTTTTCCTCCGGGCTCCGTAATCGTTGCACACCGCTCATTATGAAACTGGCAGCACGATATTATAATTTGATCTACTTCGATTGCTGGGAACTGCGATAAAGAGCCGTGTGGAGTCACGCGACGACGCAGGGTGTCTATTAGGAGAGTTTACTTTGAAATGATTGTGATAAACACGTTACCTTATGTAATGTACTTACGTGTGAGTTAAAGTGCTTTGAGTGACACACAGGCATTCACATGTTTAATAGTTTAAGATTCCGTGGCGGAATATTAGATAACTTTTTTTAAATTAGCATCGTTAAATTATTAGCTAAAATTACTTAAAAAAACTAAATTAATATTACTTAATACTGAATATTAAATGTACGGGTCCATGCTGAATTTGACCGAAATTAATAGTTAGACCAAACACAAAAAAAAAATTGTTTCCAGTAACTTTTTTTTTTAACAAAGAATAGAGGCCGAATAATAGCAACCATGACATTTTGTCTTTTTTGTAGCATGCACGCTGACTTTACCGAGTTATATTTTTTCTTGCTGTGAAAGCGTCATTATAATTGTTTTTTTGAATATATGTACCAATAGGAAAATTATAATAGAAAAAAAACAGCTGTGTAAAGAAATTGAGGCATGTTACGACTTTGAAAGGAATTAGAACTTTGATGTTTCTGTGATAATAACATAAAATGTGACAGCACTAGGAATATTATTGTAGCAAACCAGAGTACGATATAAATAGTTGCTTGTACTCTAACAATATGTTTCTAAAGCTGTTACTCACAATCTAAGGAATGGTGTATGAGCCGGCGCGTGGATTACCTATTTAGTAAACCAACATAAGAAATAACATCACGCCTGCATTCGCCGTAGGTTTGTGCAGAAGTCTATGTACACCCTCATTTCACTTCAGAGTATTGCCATTGACCGGGTACAAATCCAGACTCCGGGCTGCTACTAAGAAATTCCACACGGAAAAACCCAATAACACTTTGCCCGACTTAAGGATCGAACCCAGGACCTCACGCTCGGCAGTCGCGCTTACGCCCACTAGACCAACGAGGCAGTCAGCTAGGTTAATATGGTTATTTGTTGATACTTAGATAGCTAAAATAATGACACTTTCAAATTAAATAAACAATCTTAACACATCAGCAAAATTACATAAAATAACGTCGTCGTGCTAGCCGGAAGGTATGGACGTTGCAATAGGTTGCGGGTTCAAAACCATACAGGACCAATCTTCTTCTTCTTAGCTTGTCGATGGCAACAATAAAATAAAAAATAAACTTTAATTTGTTTTGGCCAAAATTCAGTAACGTGAACTGCGTTTACTGACGCAGTTATTAGATTGTCACGTGTGCATGTACAATACGCGCCACGAAAGATGAGACTTGACCAGTAGTGGGGAACTTGTGCAGGTACAGTAATGTACGAAATAGTTATCCATAATTTGTGTATCTATTCAGGGATTTTTCGATGACATTTAGATTAAAACTCTTAACAATATTAATTATATTTATTACGAAATAATAAAGTTTAAAATAAATGTCATAATTTATGAATTGTCTAAGTTAATCTAAGACAAGACTGACTAATAGTGAAGAAAAACACCGTAAGGAAATTTGGATTCGATTTTGGATCGATGGAAATCGCCAACACATTGTGCAAACGTGGTGATCTATGCTCGTTTTGGTTTTGATCTTTGATGCGAAGAGGCTTTTGCTCTGCAGTGAGACAATAAACAAAATCAATCAAATAAAAAAACCCGCCAAGTGCGAGTCGGACTCGCGCACGAAGGGTTCCGTACCATTATCTATTCTGTTTTTTAGTATTTGTTGTTATAGCGGCAACAGACATAGGTACATCATCTGTGAAAATTTCAAATGTCTAACTATCACGGTTAATGAGATACAGCCCGGTGACAGACGGACAGACGGACGGACAGCGGAGTCTTAGTAATAGGGTCCCGTTTTACCCTTGGGAACCCTAAAAAGTAAACACAAACCATTACAGGCGCTTATGAAAAGCCGAATTTACGTCCTAATTAGTCGTTTCGTATGGAGAAGAGCCTGCAAGAAACTCCATCGTTACTCTTTTAAATTCAATATCTTTAACAATTTCAGTATACAGTACTATGATTTAAGACTAGTAATAACAGGCTGGTATTACTTACACTAGCAAAATTAGAGGTCAGAGTTGACTTGAACTGGCTCGTGTAGATAGTGCATGGTTTGCGTGCGTGCAAGTTGCGAAGTAATGTATTTAATATAATGCTTTGTCAGAGTGGTCAGTTTTTATAAGAACGATGACAAACTCACATTCAGACTTTAGTTTGAGTATCTTAATATTACCTTTTGCTGTGTATAGACTCAATTAATTTTATTAACTTGACAGACAGATAAGTGTTACTGGGGAGTTTGTTGCGCCGTTTCTTCTTCACAGCAAAAACACTAGGAAGCGGTGAAGAGAGGGCACTTTTGGGGGCTGTCTTATATGTAGGTACCTCATTTTGACGTTCAAAAAGAACTAAGTAATACTAGTTTATTTTGAATAAATGAGTTTTTAAGTTTGAAGTATCTTAATTAGCAACATTTCTTATTAAATGTTATGATTATGAAACAAAGTTAAAACGAATTTATCATATTTATTAAAGATTTTATAATATCAAACAATCATGATCTTCCGCTGGAACTCGTTCTGTCAAGCCTTTTCTCACCCAGATGTGGCTGAATACCAGTACACGGAGCGACTGCCATCAGACTTCGCAACCCAGTTACTGGGCAATGTCAATGTAGTAAGGTTAGACCGGTTGTCAGGCATTCAGTCTTCCGTGTACCCGTAACAACTGTCATAGGTATGACACCCGTTACCGACGATTTAACATGCTCTAACGAACGGTCACCCATCCACGGACTGACCGCGGTAAGCGCAGCTTAACCTTGTAAATCATATGATCCGCGCAGTTGATAGCTATAAGAGCCTCGCCATCTTCCGCTGGATGTACCCTACATATACAAGTTTAGTTTTAGTATACACTAAACCTGTAACTAATTTGTTTCACTTGTTTGTTTCATTTGTTTCACCAGGAGAATCGATTGACATAGTTTTTACACCACATTATATTAAAATTTTACTTTGTCCATAAATTTCAATTCTCTTTCAATAGGTTTCTACGCATAAAAGTGGACGGGAATAAGACACCTTGAGGCTTGAGATGGTCCGCTCGGTCAGTTTCCGTCTATTATATAACTCCTGCATAGCACATCTTAGGCATTTCACACTTTACTAGGGAACACGGAACGGCATAAACTAAGGTGTAACTTGGAGATTTATTAAAAAAACACACATTCAGGTAGTTCTGATAAAAATCTTGTTGGGGTGTTTCGGTTTTTGTATATGTTACGAGTAACAGCCGAAGTGTGGTTACACCTAGGTTTACCCGGGTACAACTAGGTGCAACCAGTAGCAGTTGGTTAGAACTAGGCGTAGCTTAAATCGACGGAGACCACCGGTGACCACCGGTGTGCGGCTGCACCTAGTTCTACCCGCTATGATGAAGGGTAAACCTAGCTCTAACTGAAGATTAGTAGGATACATTTAAGTTTAACCGCTTGTGGCCGGCTGCACCTAGTTGTACCCGGGTAAACCTAGGTGTAACCACACTTCGGCTATTACCCGTAATCTATATACTAAAATTAAAGTTATATATTGTTTAGGCCTATTCAAAGTTATTCCACAATATACTTTACGCCTCTTGGAGCTCTTTCAAGTAACGACACAGCATCCAGTTCTTCATCTTCTAAATCCAGTCCAACTAAGCTATCTTCTTCAGATAGTCGCCGTCGGTTCATTTTCGGCATCTTTCATAAGATATACAATACATAAACATTTTGTAGAATACGTAGTAGTTGCACATAAAATACCTGATGTCCCACCCACATTGCCTTGTCTTTTAAGTAGGTTAAACGCTAGCATTTACCGTAGCAGACATTTCAATTAAACAACTTGTAACAAAGTTGCACGTTTGAAAAGGAAAGTTGCTTACTTTGTAAATTTTCGCTAGGTATGGGATAGTTTATGAGTCCGATTACTGAAGAGACACGTACATACTAACAAACTATGAGAGAAAAGACTTTCCTTGGATATAAAGTTCGATTATTTTATTAAGAAAAATCTCTTTTGCGTAGAATTAGGAGCTCGGAGGGGCTAACAACGCCCCGTTTGGTAAAATATATTTCTCATAACTGCAAGTGGGCTGTACAGCAGCGGACTCGAAATGTTTATCAGATTTCAAATTCGATTCCATGACACACTGTGCGCAATAAGGTTAAAGTTCGTTTCGGAATACCTGAGACTGAATTGACATGCGCGAAACGTCAAATTTGAAAAAAAAAACCTGAAACTAATAAGTTTCACATTTGCGCCTGTCAATTTTGTCTCAGGGATTTTGAAACGAACTTTAGATGTCATATCGACAATACATACGTTTTTAAAATTGTGAAGCGTCGATTCTAGCAAAAAGGCTTTAACCAATTTTTGATGTCATGAACTCCTTTTTAGGTATGTGTGTCTAGTCAAAAGTTGAAAGGAGCGAATTAGATTGAATTTACAAAACAGGTTGATTTCTTTTACTTTGCTACCTAGTTTATAGCCTCTTTAAATTAACCTTTTTATGACAATTAAGAAAAAATATCTTTGCCCTGTAAATTTTTTGCAAGCGACCGAGCGACCTTATGAAAAAGTATTGTGCAAGCAATTATAGACCTTAGGTTGGTAAACATAAACCCCCTTATTACAAAAGATGGTCTAGGTTTTAAAATAGCCCCGTCTCTTTTTGTTATATGACATAAGAAAGTGATGTGTATATTTTAAACCTGGGTTTACCTTAGTCTTGGTTTAAACCATCTTTTGTAATAAGGGCCTTCAAGTCCGCGATTGTACATCCAGTCGGTAGTTGTCACCCAGTTGCACTGACTACATCCTAATTGTCTTCAAACGGCATTTGACAGTTGCATAATTTACAGTTATGACTTTATGTGCAGTCTGCTTGAGTTATGATTACGAATGTGAAACGAAATATGTTTCGCCAAACGCTGGGTCTGCCTCTCAAAGCCTCTCTGACATAATTAAAAAAAAGCAAAATACTTAAAATGCCATCTACAAACCTCTTAATCAAACGTCAATTTTACAAATCGTTATTTTATTAAAACAAACGTAATCCGATCGAAATAATGTCTTTACGACGTTATTTTTCGACCTTGTTAGGGTCAAACGTCACGCAGGTGCATGTGACAAGGGGGTGAGTCCGGTGTCGGGCGGGGGAGGCAGGGGATGCAACTCGATCCGGAGGCTTTTGTCACAACCGACCTCTTCCGATGCCAGGCGAGCGACCAACCGGCACTAATGCTGTGTGACTCCAATTTTTATTGTTTTGATTGAACTTTGAATATCAAAAACTTAGGTAGATAATTATTATGTTTTATTAAAATTACGCTTTTTACTTTATTATGTAATAAAATATAATACATTAAGTTGAAGAGACTTAGGACTCATGAATGTGAAAGTTAAATAAATTAATAACAGTCAAATGAGACTACAACGATTAAGTATAAAGTTATGGAAATAAGTAAAATAGGAAACAATAAATAAATATTATTAAGGTTTCACGTTTTCATCTAATCTGTAAAAAAGCTTCAATATTTTAAATTCACATCAGTCACGTTTGCGGAATAAAAAAAGTTTTATTTTTATTATAATAAAAAAAAGATCAATTACTGAGCGTTAAAACTTAATAAATATTACTTAAAGTTTATGTGTGGGTATATATCTACTTAATTAAAACTTTAACTATTCAAAGTTTTTATGACTAAATGAAGGCTTATTAGCAAACATTATTTAATTAAGTGTTCTTAAGAGTTATTACCGCATAATTATTATTTTTTCAAATGCTGACATGCAAAAAAATAGCAGCCTATTAGGCGGAACTAAGCCTCCGCATATAATTATATTATTTTTTCGGCGTAAATCAGTCGAGTTACTAAACTTATAGCAACGAATATAAGTTCAATGGAATGCTTACTATATGACAATATGGACTATGTAAGCTATTTAGTAGGAAAGGCTTATAACTTTACAGAATCAGTTAGGTCTAACTTACTAATCACTTAGCAACAATAGGAAAAACCATTTTGAGTCCCGGTACACTACTAAACGAACAAAATAAATATTGCTTTTTCGTTGGTATCATTGCCTATACTTTATTTTAAAAAATCCTGTCAAAATAGACAAATTTTGATTAAAGAACTATTTAAAAATATTTGTAGGTATTTCCATCCAATATTTACACAGTAAAAGGAGGTTGTAACAAAGAATATAAAAGCACAACTTTATTAAAACGTTTTGATCACAAAGCTGTTATAATATTCGAAAGTCAAATTCAATAAAGTAATAGGCACTTACGTTGGCGTATTAAGGGCACTGCATATGATTATTATAATTTATTAATTTAAAGCTCCAACCGTGTAATCCCAGCTTCATTATAATTCCTCATTAATGTTTAATACGAGTCGGCTTCAAACTAATTAATGTATACTAAGACAAATGCTTGTTATCAAGATTTTAAATTTACAACGCGCACTATTTGCATAAAAACACTTTAATTGTTTTAAACAAAAATGTTAATGATACGACTTTATTTTTGTTACGCGGTTAGTAAAATCACATAATATTTATTTTGTCTCCAATATTGTTCCTATTACCAATAACTTTCCAAAGTATCTTCTTTATTTTATAAATTAAACTGTCTAACGAGCTGTTAGTGAGTTCAATATAAATAAATTAACAAAACAAGACATTTAAGACTAAGTAATGTTCGAGTTTAGATCGCATTATCCCATCGACGATTTAATAGTCAAGCGGCTAAACCCGAAGCGTTAAATAAATTAAATAATAAAATGTATAATGGGTTGCGATAAATACAACCCGTTCCTAACACTCGGCTTCGAGATAAGTAAGCCCTTATAAAACGGACCAAATTAATCCTGGCTCAAAGGACTCTCGGTGTCACACGGGGAAAAAGAAAAAAACTGACGTCATAATCAGCTTTTGTCAAATGTCAAGCTACGTTCGCTTTTTAAATTTTAAAATAGCTCACCGAAATCCTACAGATCTGTATGAGCGCAGTACAGTCGAGTACGACAATATTTGTAATTGTATTTATTTTCGTACATTGTCCCTCAAGTTATTTTTGAACGTAGGCCATGTAAGGACACCCCATGCTTATTATATTTCTTAACGTATACGTTATCTTACGAATTTACCTCCCAATTACTGTATTTAACATCCGTTGGAGGCAATTAAACGTTTCATGCAACTGTAAATACAAAACCTCTGGCATCGTAATTTGAAAAAACCCACTTACCGAGAATGTGAAAAAAAAAACAACGTTTACAGCAATTAGTGACCATACAAGCCAAGACGATTTAACTAAGTAATTAATCTATGAGTAATGACAGGGTACTCAGCCGCACGATCAAATTGAATGTTCAGTTTCTACGAATTAAAAAAACTGCAACGAAATAACATATTTATTGAGATGCATATTCGAATTTTGCTGCACAAATATCGTGTTTTCAATGACATTACTAAATGAGTATCTTATCTGAACTGAACGAGCAGAGCGATTAGTTTTCATTGCAAAACTTATTTATTATCAGCGATCATGAACTGAACAGCGTTAAATATCTAGCGAGGGTTTATTTTGTGTTGTTAGTCGTTGTGAAATACATTTTCGCGCATAGCGAATGGCAAGGTGTTTTATGATTAACAGGTGTTTATTTCCCACCCAGTTTCCTTAGTCACGAATATATTAATACAACTTAATTAATTGTTAATAGCTGTTTGTCATTGGTTGTACTTGTAGTGCACAACTGATGCCACTGGATCGACTCGTCACTCATTCGAAACGTCAAGTCTAACCTCGAGTCCGCACCATCGCATCACTAAGCTGCTTAGCATACCTTCCACGACAATACCATCAAGCTAATACGATTCTTATTCAGTGAACAATAAAGTCTAAAGTAACTTAAATTCGGAAGTATAACGTGACTTTTGGCATCGAGATAAGGGCGAGAAGAAGGTGACGATTCTTTCATCAATGCGAGTTGATAACATCAAAGTTTTTATTGTGACAATAAATAGATTATCATTGATATAAATAGGGTCAGTTTTGAGTTCTCTCATAATACGGGTGCGATTGGCTTTGTGTCACTTTTGACAGGCGATGCGAGCAGTGAAATTGGGTTCAATTTAAAATATAAAGGTTCGTCTCAAGACTTTGTGATTAGCTTTTTTTCCAGGGGGGATTATTTAAAGTTTGTTTAGTTGTAGTAGTGTTACAACTGTCAACCATATGCTTTGAAAAGTTTAATGAGAAATTTTATCCGTTTTTAATAAGTGTGTGTATTTCAATTTGTTATACTCCCTCTTCTTATATCAGAAGAACTGTAACAGACGTCTAAAAGCACTTAGTTAATTTTATCCTTGAACGAGAACTTCTATTTAGTAGGTACATATTTTTAGACACAAAAGCGTAGAGTCCGCAAGTAGATTAAGGAACTCACCGAAGTGTTAAGTGGTAGAAATTATACAGAGATAAATAATCTTAAACAGACACTAACTAATATTTATTTTTTCTAGATCTTAAGATTCCGCTACATAATTTACTACAGAAGCTACCTAACTATGGACAAAGTTTTTATGAATGTGGATTTAAATAATAGATACTTTTTAAAAGGCTAAATGTAAAGGCTGAACACATAGTTTCAAAGATTCGTTTACTTTAGCAACAGTTAGCGCTAAGTCTCAACAGTTCTTAAGGTTTTGTGACACTATAAGCGTATAATACGCTCGGTACAGTACACGTACGGCACGATACATAGGCAACTTGCAATTCAGCAAAATGGCGAAACCCACCGCCTCTATTTGTTCAGTATAATATATCCATATATTATGTCTTTACCAATACACATTTTGATAGAGAGTGTACCTCTTATTCTAAAGTGGTCGTTGTTTTCATTTATATAGGGTGACTGGTAATTAGTGACCGATACTTTAACACATGATTTTACTCATGATAACAAACAACTTTCCCAAAGAAACATTATTTATAAAACCAATTTTTTTTTTCATATTACGCGCCGCGTCCATCCCGTCACGGTTTGTTAGTAAATTCTAAATGAAAAAAATAAAATTAAAATAAATTTTCTTTGGGAAAGTTGTTTGTTATCATGGGCACAATCATGTGTTAAAGTATCGGTCACTAATTACCAGTCACCCTATATACACCCATACATCATACATTACTTATAAATGATGGTTAAAGGTTATTGAACTAAAATGAATGTTAAGTCTATTGCCATCTCTATTCATTGGCATAAAAATGACAAAGACAGATATAATTTAATTAGTGTTTAAAAATGACAATCGTTAATAAGTAAGGGTGTACCTAAATAGGAAGTTTCATAAATATTAGCGGTTCCCGCAACTAAGCTTTTTTAACTTTTTGGGATGAAGAAGTACCCAATATGCCAACCAAGAATTAATTCTTTCTTACCAAAAATTATCTATGCTTTCATCCGTCACAGCATGATCGAGTCAATTAATCCAAACTACTACTTCCCAACCCTTCGCATTTATAAAATACTTATTCCTATTACTAATCTAAGTAAGATATCCTGGAATTTAAGATGTAGAGCACGAACAAGTATGTTTCTAAAGGTATTTATGATTGCTCATCGAAGCTTATCTCATTGGTACTAACGTAGATATTAACTTTTCATATGAACACGTAACTTTTGTGAACACACCGTGTAATAGCCTTTCAGCGTCCACTTGAACGATAGCTAGAAAAGCTATCGGAAAATGCATAATTTTTCATCTGATTTCACATCGACAGGCCCGAATATGTCGCGAAACGATATCGCTTTGATATGTCGTTATTTTGTATTCGATACATTTGATATCGATATGTTTTTTATGATGAAACATTACGTCCCTATTCCGCAGTTTAGTAAGAGAGTTTAATCATGCCTTAAGATATGAATATTGATGTTTCTGCCTCTTGTTTTGTCCAGCAGAAACCTGATTATTCACAGTGAACTTTTAAGCCATTATTAAGAATTTGTATGAAAATGAACGAAAAGAGTTTCTACTATTCTCTTTTTAACATATGATGAGTCCTTGGGTTTTTCAACAAAATGTTACCATGCAAAGAATATCAAATAGTTTTAAAAAACAAACCATCGATTATATAGCTATTTTACGGTTTTTGATGATGTTATTTACGTTTTTTCGATAAAATTATTTACGGCTAGAATTTACGAAACGACTATGTTAGGATTCATCTTTTGTTGTGCAGAGTATTCGTTGCTACATCTAAATCCAATAGGTCGCCATTTTTTTAAAGTAAGTTCTTCTTTCTTTTCCAAAACTATTATTATGTAAACAAAAAATAAAAGTCTTAATACCTTTCTTTAACATGGAAAATATATAAAAATGTATGTTGTAAGCGAACAATTACATTAATCACCATTGCACGTAATTGGTGCTAGCGCAAAATCACCGCATTGTTAACCAGCATGTATTGACTTACGTGAACGATTAAATTAACGTACCTTATAGTTAACTGTCTTGTACCTAGTTAACGTTACTATAGCGTTTACATTTTACTAACAATATTATATCATCATCATCCTGCGCATAACTCAATTTATTTGGGGTCTGCGCAATACTTCTGTTTCTACTAAACTCTATTCACCGAAAGATGAGTCCTGACATGGCGGTAATTTCGTAAATTGTAGCCGTAAAGTGACTGATATCGAAAAAACGTAAACGACATCATAATAAATCGTAAAATAGCTATAGTATCCATGTTTTGTTTTTTAAAAATATTTGATACAAGCTATTGCCTGCGGCTTCGCTCGCGTTAATTTAGAATTTGACAATCAACTCTTAACACGCTACGAAAGTTTCTATAATAATAATATAATTCAATCATGATTCGAAAGACATGTGGCGAATCTATGAACGTCATTGTTGTTTTCCTCGGGAAGAGTACCTAACTACTTTTTTTCGGGATGAAAGGTACCCTGTGTCCGTTTCTGTACACCTGACAAAGTACATACAAAATTTCAGGATTATCGGTTCAGTGGTTCAGGCGTGAAAAGGTAACAAACTTACTTTCGCATTTATAATATTAGCTAGGATTCTTTCTATGGTAACGTTTTGTAGAGAAACGTCAGAACTCACTTGACGTTGAAAGTAAATGAAACAGTCATCTCTATCAGCCTTCATCTGAGTTTTTAATTTCTTTTTAGCCATATCAACTACCACTAAATGTATTCCATCTTTTCTTTGGTCGTCTTCTTCTTTTGTAGCCATCTATTTTTTATATTTTTTCCATATATTTGGTAATAATCTATTAGATAACGTAGCCATAACTGCAAACAAATCTTACACTAGGGACCCCTAAAGTTATGTAATACCGTTAAGCGGTTGATACTGGTTCCAGTAAATGCTTTACACAGAAACAGTACTTACTTTCAAACTGTTAATAGTGCCTAGACGCACTAAAACTAGTAGCAAATTGTTTTACTATCATTAACTGAGGCAAAAGCACTGCCCATTTTATTAGGCTAATTAAATTCTTAAATGGCTTCGTCGGGAAGTATAGTTTAAACGCAAAGTGGGATTTTCGTAATTTATATTTATGGCTATCCATAACGACTGCAACAGACCTTATAAGGTGCTAAGTAACGGTAATGTGAACACTGACAAATCATTTTACATACAATAACAACATTAGACATTCCTAATGAATTTATTATTTGTTGTGTATCTACCTAAATATTTTTCCTGGTAGCAAGATCGGGTTCGATTGGGGTAAAAATATCTAATTTTGCAAAATGCTGAGTGATGTTGAGCATGGGTTGTGCTGGCTCTGATTGCGCGTGTTATGCCACAGTCGTGACGTAACACGGCATGCGCGGTGCATTGTGCTGCGTCTGCTCCGCTCACACGCCGCGGCGCGCCGCCTGCGCCCGAGCACCTATTGTGCATCAATTCATTAAGAATGTGCACACGCTGCACGAGAGACAGCGGCGCGATAAGCTTTATATTGTGACCCATGTCTATCAGATTAATCGTAACATAATCGGTCATAAGGTAAGAGCTACAGTTTCTATTCTATGTATTGGCTTTTATTACGTCACCAGTTCAGAATTACTTTTTTCTCGTAAATCGCAAAAAGGCAATCCTTTAAGGAAGTAATATTCAGAGGAGAAGGGAAAAAAATAATATCTACATTCTTTACTGATAAAGCTGCGTTTTGTAGTACTTTCAACTATGTGGGTAATAACGTTAATATCAAGGAAAATATGCAAAGTCAGTTAAGAAAATGAAAATATTACATAGCTATTGTCCGCTATCGCCTATCGCCTGTATTCACAACATTATTCTTGCATCGCCGCTCTGGAAAGCAAGCGTTACAGTAATTAGGCAAATTGTATAAACGGCATATAGACTATTATTTAGTTGCTCGCTACCGGTTTAGATTTTAATTGCCATTAGATTAGATATCTATTACATTGCAATGCAACTGACGTTCTATTTTTATGTAATCTTACCAAAAATAATATTTTGCAATCCGTCTTTTTTGTAATGTGATTAATTACATTTCCTTTGTTTTAAGAAAGTTGTCGTTGAGACGGACGTTACTAATCAGTTATAATAAAAAGCTAAATTTACTTCTGCTATCGTAACCGTAATTCATGTTTGATTAACGTCCCTACAGAGCAATGAATAGAGAATAATTCCCACTAATCGAACAATTATATTAATTACGTAGTTAAGAGTGGGAGTACCTATATAGTGATTAAAACAATCTATTGTTAAATGAATTTCCTACAGGGGATTACAGTTAATTAAATGGCTGACAAGCCTATAAATCTAAGTTCTTCGTTCTAGGTTAAGTCATCATTGTTTTGTGATCGATGTCGCTATTGAGTGATCAATGTACTTGACGATTTTCTCCTTTTGGGTACGTCTGTTGACGCAGATCGTGATAAGAACATCATGTTTTATGATTATCTGTCATTTAATTTGATTAATATTCATTCTTTATTGCTTTGTCGCTGTTACCTTGAGTATTGTTTAGTAACTATTAAGTCTGTAATCTGTGGAGGAACAGGGAAAGGTGCTTACACCCACAGTACTACCATAACGACATTGAAAAGTGCTTTGTAGTAGAGCCTTTTATCGCTCTTTATCGGGCGCGCACAAATCCTATCATATTTTCCAAACAATAAGTTAGCTTTCAGTTAGTTCTTTATATTCCAACACAAATCATTTCGATGCTTCTCACGTAAGTTGTTGTAAGCCACAAATTTAATTTTATGTAATATTATCTGTTCCAAATGTAAAAGTAGCAAAAATGTATATAAACAATGAAACAATGTAAGCTATCAAATATGTAATTTAGGAACAGGTGGGGACCTGGTGACCTGTATTACAGGTGTTACTACCTACCACAGGCACCAGCGATCCACAACCAGAAATTGTTAAGATGTTGTTGTTTGTAAAATAATTTTGTATTTTTTGGCTTGTGGTGAGAAATAAACTCTTTTTATTTTATGTATTATTATATCGTTTTTCAGTATTTTTATATTTGGAACAGATAATATACATAAAATTAGACACTTTTACGTGAAAAATGCAATTTGTGGCTTACAACAACTTCGTGAGAGGCATCGGTTTGCATTTTGAAGTTAGAAAAGTTTATCTTATTTTAGAACCTAAATTATTTCAGTCACTTCGAAGTACCCAACCTTGCAAAAATTGTATTGATTTTATCAGCAACTGTCACTCATTAATCTAGCTTGTCATTGAAATTCAATGTCTGAACACACCTGCCTTAATACTTTTAATTGCTTAATTATAATCATTGTGAGATTACTAATAACCACTACGTAGCACTGTGAACGTTGAAAACTAATTAAAATACTATACTTAAAGTCCGTTTTTGCCAGTAAATTCTTAAGTTTATTAATTAGGATAAATGTTATCAGATTAGTTACAAAAATAAAATTGAGCTTAAAAATAACCTTACAAGTTTAGTTTTAGTATACACTAAACCTGAAACTAGTTTGTTCAGAATCACTAGGAGAATCGATTGGCATATTTTTTATACCACGTTAAATTCTGCATTTTTTTCATGTTTTTTGTTAGTTTTTTTCAATAAGTTTCTATGCATATCAGTGGACGGGAATAGACACCTTGAGGCTTGAGACGGTCCGCTCGGTTAGTTTCCGTGTATTAGACAACCCCTGCATAGCACATCTCACACATTTCACACTCTACTGGGGAACTTAACGAAACATAGACTAAGGTGTACCTATGATTTTTATTAAAAAAATACATACTCCGGTAATTCTGATTAAAATCTTGTTGGGGCGTCTCGGTTTTTGTGTATACTAAAAATACATAGTGTTGTAGGATGTTAAAAAATTGACTCTAAGAATTTTCCGAAAGTATCGGAAATTCAACAACTTTCGTAGAACAACTTTACAAAATTCGTGTATTTTTTTGTTACTTTACGTTCAAATCTTTTTTTTTATTGTTTTGTTCAAATTAGCTAGCGAAACTTTACAGGGTTAATAGATATCATTAACAGAACAAGTTCAAATAAAAAAATAACGAAACTCACTGATACCACTTATGTGCTGACAGGAGCAAAAAGCGCGCACGTAGTAGCCAGTACTAAGTATCAAGTTTCGCTAATTAATTTAAAGTAGCCCTGTATAATAAGACTTTTTTTAGTTGATTCACATCAATATTTTAACGCAAGAATAGATGATTAAACAGTGCGTGTGTAAGGATAACAGACCACTCAACAAACATTTTTGCGTGTAGTTACATTTGACAAGTACTAATACAACGGCCTTCACTATCAGATTTGTTAATCGAGCTATCGCTATAATTATAGAATAATTAAAACTAGTTTGAAATCAACCGCGCGCACATAAGTAACTTAATATTCAATTAGCGCCTAAACTTGTGTAGATAGATACTCGATTGTCCTTTACAAGTTATTGCGGGGACAGACAAAGCGAGGCCATTTTATGTCGGCCTTACACATTGGCCCAACGCGATACACATTGACATTTATTTTGCATCTATTGATGGATCACTTATTGCTTTAACAGACATCTTCTGCACAAATGCAGCAGTGGATATCTATCATAAGCCAGCGAGTGCCGACGTGTAGGGGCAGCATAAGTCATAATTTCAATTATAAACCCATTAGCGAGCCGCTCCTACGCATATTGTTTCATATTCACATTTAACAGAGGTCGAACCAGTGATTATTTTGTCGGCGACAAAAAACACAATTATAGCCAGTTATTGAACGGGTTTGTTTTAGCGGATTCAAGTGTGTTATTAAATAAAGTAGAGTTAATAATACCCATGATTTTAAGGCACTCGGGCTGTTTATATTGGAAGGGTCACCATGTGAAAATTGCTACTGTTGAAGTTCTATTGTAAGGGCTAGTGTGTACTGCTGTTACGTGTTTACTGAATAAACAATTCAGTTGCAGAATATAAAATTCAGTTCCTAATACCGTTTGTTTTAAAACTTGAAAATATTTCAATAAACCGACGATAAAACAGTCATTTAGTTAATTATGACATTATTAATATAATAACAATCTATTTCGCATTATTAAGCCAAACTGCACATGGGGAAATCCCAGTTTGTAGATAAAACTTTTCAATAAAGTCGTGGGCAATCAACTATCGAATAACATTCGATACAGTTTTCAGTGATCTCGGCTCGTAATCGGTAACAGCTAGTGTATTGCGACATGGTCGCTCAGATCGTGTGTCCGTGCTCCGATGCCAACTGAACCATTTAGCATTTGCGTCACGGCATCATACCGATTTCTCAATTAGTCGATTGAAATCCGTGTTTATGTAGATCGAGTAAGCTGCGAAATCGATGAGAACAAATCGATTGGAAAAGTCAAATTCGAGTCGTACCTTAATAAGCTTCTCATTCAACTCTGCCTGTTAATAGCATTTTTTATGGCTCCGGAAACAAACTGCGAATTAATGCACAACAATATGAAGGAAAATGATACATAATACCTATATCAGCGGTTATTTAAACACACTGAAGGTATACAAGCTTTAAGAGCGGTTCTGATAAGGGCGGTAGCTTAATGTGTGCATTGTGTTGTACATTACTGTGCACTAATGATAATAATTTTCACGGTCGAGTAAGTGCAGTCGGCAGTTGGACCTTATTATAATAAATTAACGGCGGTGTACCCTAATGGCCTGCCTGTACATAATTATACTCAATATTACAAACGGCTAAAGGGTCGCTGGTAAAAAATCAGCTCGAACCTCCAACGAGCAATTTATATCCAAGGTTGTTTTATTACGGAAAACGTTTATGTGTAAACATTTTAACCGCTTGTAATTGAAAACAAAGTTGTTTTTGATCTGTAAATTGATTGTGGTTCATTTTGCTATAACAAGATTTTTTATTTACATTGCTGGTGACGTCACGCAATTACTCCTTTGTTCGTTTAATGGAAATATAATAAGACAAGTTTGCATAATGGATAAAGTTACAATAATAAATAGCCTCTAGTAAAAACAACAAATTGTCTAAAAACATGAAATTCCCCCACTTCATCGGAGTCTATGATGACGACCAGCATCTGAATTGCGTATCACATTCGTAATTTCAATAGCTTTCATTTTGACAATACAACAATATTCATTGCGTGGTACATAGTTGTGGAGAAGTCGGATTGTTAATACATACGTCGCTATGGAAATTGTTGACCTGTCAAAATCAAAACGATTACGAGCGTTTTGCCTAAAGTTCGTTTCAAAATCCCTGAGACTGAATTGAAATGCGCGAAACATCAAATTTGAAAAAAAAAACCTAAAATTTACAAGTTTCACATTTGCGCCTGTCAATTTTGTCTCAGGAATTTTGAAACGAACTATAATTAGGATGCTGACCACAGATCACAATTGTTTCTGTGATCTGTGATGCTGACCTAACCATAGTAAAGGAGACATTTTTTTTTTTGTATAGGAAATACGCCCACCTCAAATATGTGGCGTATAGTAATGAAATTTACGTTGATTTATTCATTATAATCTCTAGACTGCAGTGGTAATATTAGCAAAACTTTATATAACCGAAATACTGTGAAATACGACAATCAAAACATGATTGGCTTCAAATAGCATCCTGTTTTTGTGTCAACTCCTATCAAATTACATTTTCCTCTTTATAGTTAATAGTTATTTTAATTACAAAACCATTTACTATCAGTACCTTCGATACTCTATCCGGTAAATATGTTTAAAGTAATCGGGATACTTAAAAGCCAGGATTCGTTTTTAAATTAGCATAGTAAAATCTACCTCTCTTTTTTCTTGCAAATTCTGTCCATCCCCAAAGGTTGTCTGGAAGAAATCGCATAGTGCGATAAGCAGGCCCATTGTACACCTCTATTTTATATTACTGTTTCTTGTTTGTTTTGTGTACAATAAAGAATATTGTATTGTATAATATAGTAATAAAAAAGGCAGGATCCGATTATATTTAACGAAAAAGAAGTCCCTTACTATATTATCCTCCCTTTCTCCCCATATCAGTTTATTTGTCAATACAAATAATCTGTCGGATCATCGAGTAGTTTACGGAAACGTGACGGTTTGCGTCAGGGCCGCACTCGGTCGCACGGGCAGCGGGCATCGCGTACATGGGTGGCAAGCCGCAACGGCCGCAACCGCAACCACCGCTCGACTGCGCTAATTCCTTGCGCATTATACACTTAATCCTTTGTCTCCTCATTGTGTTTAACACGTATTATTTTGTTGACTTTAAGGGTTTACTTGGTTTCTGTAAGGAGATTTTCTTTTCCATTTATGAGGTCAAGAAAATGGGCACTGGTTTCAAATAAGAATCTATTTATTTTAAAATATACCTTAATTGTTACATTTTTAATAATAAAATAGCATGTCCGCGACATAATATATCTGCATGGTATGTCTGCTGTCAATATGAAACTATCAGTTATTTTATTTGGGTACTGTTGTAAATAGTTTTATATCAAATTGCTTGAGTAAAATTCTTACAGACAAATTTTTTTCTACACCTGAAAGGTAATAAACGTAAAGTAATTTTGCAAGTCCAGCAGTTTTACTCAACGATTAATATCGCGTTACCGTGGAGAGGCAAAACTTTGGCGTGTAATAAGTTAGAGTCATTAGAGATAAGAAACAGTCTCAAAACAAACATCTTATAATTTGAAAGTTTATTCTGTACATAAATCATAGCATTAACTCCCTGCCATACAATAGTAGGACTAGCGTAGTTGGGATACGGGATGAGATGCCGAGCGTGTTCTATAAAATGTAGTGTTTGCTGTAAACTCTACCCAAGAAACCAAATAAATCCAAATGTAGGCCATCCCTTTTAAATTGAAAACAAAGCCAGCCTCATTTAGGTACCCCAGTTTCTGCAAGCTTAATCAATGTAATTTGTTGTCAAATCTCATGTCAACTCTGATTGGTTGATCAAAATACTTATAATATCCAATCACATCATTTGACTAAAGAATTGACAGCATATAAGTGATTTTTTGCGTTGTTCAGCATTTTAGAAACAGTAGCTAGTACATTCCACGGACAGATACGAAAACCAACCGCAGTGTGACAAAGCCTTAAATCCGAACTTATAAGTAAAACAAAATTCTTAGGCAAGTGTTGTGGAGGAAGCACCCGAGGCCCAGTGACCGCAAGAAGCCCTACCGAGAGGGAAGGCTTCTGCAGGCTCGAGGACAAGCACTCTTTAATAAGAAACACGTTTCAGCCGGGGTCAATGACTGGGACAATTGTTTTGAGGATAAAATATATGATATTTTATTATGTCTGTACCTATTAGTGAACTAACTAGACTTAGTTCTACATGTAACAGTTACAACAGTTAAGCCATGTTTGGTCATAGATTGATTAGGTATGAGTGGCGAAGGCTCCATACAACTCGATTCCTATCGGCTTCCCTTTCGAAATATGGCAAATACTAGTATCTATTATTTTCAATTATCATTTAAACAAATAATTATTTACGAAGTTACATTGCAGGTATAACATTTGCTTATGAAAGTAACAATGAAATAAATAAATAAACGCCTACAATTTTTTGGTCCGGCTTCCCTTTCAAGAAAATTCACCCTTCGCCACTGTTAGGTATTGATTGATAATAGTGCCGATTCTCTTGTTCACCAACTAAACTAAAATGAGAGAATTGCTATCTTTTACTAACAGATAGCGCGAGAAAAGGACGGTGATAAACAACAACTAAGTTAGAGATGTCAAATTAGTTTACGCCTTGAACTTCACCGTATTTTTAGTCGACACGTTTTAAATGTCGTCTTTATGGAACTTTTAGTTCAACTAAATTTGACAGCTCTTATTTACGTATCACTCTTTCTTATTTTATTAGAGTGAAAAAGATGGCAATAGCCTAAATTAAGTTTAGTTTGTCCATAACATAATCGGCACCAATGGCTTTCTTTAAGTGCTGGTGGGTTAATAACATCACATTTGGTGAAACATATTTCATTTCATTTTCGTAATCATAACTGCAAGTGGACTACACGTCCAATCGCAACTGCAAACTATGCAGCTCGTGACAGCTGCCGACTGGACTAATGTGCAGTGTGCAGTACACTTAGGTACAGATGATTACGAATATGAAACGAAATGTGATTCACCAAATGTTGCGTTATTAGTCTCCCTGTAGTTTTTTCATGTTGATTTTCTTTATACTGGTTATTAAGTTGAGATCGGAAAACTTTACTTTTCTTTATTCATTCTGCATTTAATCGTTAATTGTAATTAAACAACATAACCTTTATATTTTCACCGATTGTTTTCTAGATTAATTTTATGCATGCATATTTTTATTAACTAAAGAGATTATTAGCTTAGTAAATGATTTATTTAATTCATTTTATTGTCATATTATTTTAATTAAGTAATTGTTTTACTTCCGTTGTTGTCTCTCCACGCCAGTGAGGTGGCTTTAAGTTCCTAATTCGAGTGATGAAGCTTACTTTTATTAGTAATAATGGGCTCTATCTTTTCTCAAACAGGTGTAAAAGATGATTCGGACGACGTATCAAGCAAGAGTTGTGGAGGAGACTCATCGGGACTGGTGAAGAAGCAAAGGAAGGCGCGGACGGCATTCACGGATCACCAGTTGCAGACCTTAGAGAAGTCATTTGAGAGACAAAAGTACCTCAGTGTGCAGGACCGCATGGAGTTAGCTGCGAAACTAGGATTAACAGATACGCAGGTCAAAACCTGGTATCAGAATAGAAGGTTAGTGTCAACTATTATTTTTAATAACATAATAATCAGCCCATTAATGTTCCATGGCTGGGCACGAGCCTCTTCTCAGAATGAATGAGAAGGGCCTTACTCACAGTAGATATATGAGCTAAAGCAGTGCCTCAACTCACTAAAATCGCCTGAATTGAAACACACTAAGACGCGCACTGTATACAGAGTAGTTTTTTGTTTTTGTATGTGATTGTATTCCGAACTTACCTTAGAAGTCTTGTTGCAGTGCGTGCTAGTGGGTCAATTTGGACGATTGTAGGTAGTTGAAGTACTGCTTTAGCTTATACAAGGTTAATCGGAAAGGGGGTAAGTACTAATCCGCAGGCCACTTAAAGTATCACTGATGACTGTCTTAAAACAGGTGTTAAAATTTCAAAATTCAGTAATTTTAATTTTCATGCAAAATGATTTTTATTTTAGTTTTTCCAAAAATTCTTCATCCCTGCTTTAGTTACAAATCAGAAAATGGTGCTTCTGATTCATGACCCCAAATATGACCTAAAATGCACAGCTGATCTTAATTGAGGATACATAGATTTTAGCGGGTTTTTTTTTGAGATCTTTGATCAGCTATTTCTCTTAAACTATTGAGTTTTGGGGAAAGTTGTAGAACAAAAGTTACTCATTATTATGGGTACTTTAACACCATTTCGGATTAGTACCCCCTTTTCGACTAACCTTGTATATATTTTGTGCCTCACGGCATGTCCACATCTCCACGTCACGACGTCGTCAACGTGGAACGGTGCGGTAACGCGGCACGGTGCGTTGACATAACGTGCAAATTTACGTTACCGTATCGTAAAAATGCACGTCAGAATCATTGTTAGATTTATCGTTGACCATGTAGATCCTGAATTTTAATAAGAGAAACAGTAAGGTATAGTTTTAAAGCATCGGAGCACATAGACGGCGACTAACTTGCGGGCGTGGAGAGCGCGGGCGGAGCGCATATACGTGTACGCATGCGACTAGAGGCGGAACGTGTTACGATACGGTAACGTAAATTTGCACGTTATTTCAACGCACCGTGCCACGTTACCGCACCGTTCCACGTTGACGACATCGTGACGTGGAGATGTGGACAGGCCCTTAGTCCACCACGCTGGGCCGGTTCGGGTTGGCCGACTGCACACACCATCGAGAACTGTTCTTCTTAAGCCCTCTCAAGCGTGCAAGTTTCCTCACGATGCAGCGATGTTTTCATTCACCGTTAATGTGTGATAATCAAATTCTGATCCGCACATGAATTCGAAAAGTAATAGCGGTTACGCACTGCATCCGATCCGGATCCGTGAAAAACCGGATAGAAAAAAATCGGACCGAATTCGGATATTGCTTTTCGCACTGCATCCGATCAGAATTCGTGAAAATACGGATCTAGAGTCTAAAACACTCGGACCGAATTCGGATATTGCTTATGCACTAATCCGATCTCTGATCCAAATCCAAGCAATTCAGGGGCCATCTTTAGCATAAGTCCGATTTGAATCCGAGGTAATGCTTCGGTCCGTCAATGTTTCTTCCGAATTGGAGACTCACGGATGATGGAGAGAAATCGTAAACGTGCGTAAACTACCATACAAATAGCTCTATGACTACTTCGGAACGTCTTTCACGGATTCGGATCGGATGCAGTGTGTAACAGCTTTCAAAGGTGCGGGCCGGTGTCAAAATTTAGACTCTTTAAGGAAGACAAGCTTTCAGCCGCTAGTCTATCAATGTTTGTTTTTAATGTTTAGGTAATGCATATTTGCTTGCAAACGACGACTAGTGAACATGAACCTCCCAACAGATAGCTACAATGATTTGTTCTGAAAAAATAACACTGTAATCATCACACTTCATAAACGCATTGGTGATCGTACTTTTATAATCCTTTTGGCAGCTGCCCATAATATCATCGATTGCTTCTACACAACTCTGCGCAAGCGATGCGCGTCAATGCTTAGTAAAGTGCGGGCCAGCCGCAACACCGCTCTGACTATGATAGCTAATAGGTTTTGTTACGTGAGTCACTGTATCAATGTTCATAAGAGCATTGATACAGGGCTTTGCGGTTCAGATAGGAGTCAAAATAGTTAAATATACAGAATGTAAACATATTCGTGTAATTCCTTAAAACCAAATGATCTACTACTGGTGTAGATTGGCCCCGGCGCGGGATTTAGGTTGATTAAAAATAAAAAAATTCTTTTTTTTTCATGCGGCTTTGTTTTCGATCGCATCTAAACCACCATAAAAGGGTTTTTTTTTTTTTAAGATATTTTATCCGAGTGAACATTTCGATGCTACGCATAAATGAATGAAAGTATAGCGACACGGCTAGCTGGCGGGCGCACGACTAACGCGATATCGCTCTTTGCAGTCAGATAACTCAAGGCTCTAAAATGACTCAGAAATAGATAACCAAGATTTTATTTCGAATTCTTTTTTTAGTTGATTGTCTAAAAATCCCATTTCGGGTTAATCTGTGTCACCAGCAGATCACGTGGTTTGAAGGAATTACACGAATTCGTTTACTCCTTGTATAATGTTATACTAACAATAGGTATAGGTCATTCATTACTAACTCATTTTGGATCATGGACAGGGACTTGAATTGTTAGGCCGAGTTTACATAACGAAACTAGTGTTTGAAAACTTGGGCTTGACAATTTAAACCTGAGTCTATCCTGATGCAAATGTCATCATCATCATTCAGCCAAAAGACGTCCACTGCTGGACATAGGCCTCCCCCAAGCATCGCCACATCCACCGGTAATCGCCACGCTTGGCAGGCGGGTTGGCGATCGCAGTATGGTTGTTAAAATACTCAGAGAACGCTGCTGCCCATCCTCTAGTGAGTCGCTTAGTCGCCTTTTACGACACCCATGGGAAGAAATGGGGTAGGTAGTGCTATTCTTTACATCCGGCACCACACGGTACAAATGTGGCATTAGCATAATAGCATAATCAGCCCATTACTGTCCCACTGCTGGGAAAGGGCATCTTCTCACATGAGAAGGCGGCTGTCCCTTTTCAAAACCTAGTAAGGGACACTTTATAAAAATTGTTTTATTGCATAATCTTGCAAACCTAGAAAGTCTCTACCAAATACAAAAACACCAGTGTTGAAAACTCAAATAATAAGCAGATATATTTAGCATCAATACCTAGTAAGTGCCATTTAATGTCTCTGATCATTTTAAAACCTAGTAAGTCACTTTAACCACATGGTTTTACCTAACATAAATACTTTTCAAAGGCTGACCGATTTCGTTATGCGCTCTCCTGTAAAAATTCGTTTTAAGCCCTTACTAGATTTTGAAATGGGACAGCCAGAGGGTTTAGGGATTAGTCGACCACGCTGGCCTGGTGCGCGTTCACGGACTACACACTCCGTCAAGAACTTTTTGGATTCCTCTAAAGTGTGCAGTTTCCTCGTTTTCCTTCACCGTAAACACATGAACTCGAAAAGTCATGGAGTTATTCATGGAAAGTAAGCGTTCAACCGGTTGGCTATCACTGTTAATTTTAATATGCCACTTAAAAGAAAAAATAATTACTCAACTTGTTCAGATGGTTTAGTCCCATCTCTTCCCCTTCCCATCTCGTCCCCTATTACGTTTCTTAGTGTCTGTCTAAAAACACTATGCCGAAGATACGCGACCGAAGTCCGGCATGATTACGCCTGCAATGCTTTTTTAAATTACGCGCGACACACCTGGAGCCCAATTCTACTAACAGAAACTTTTATCAATTGCAACTGAATCGTTAATTCAGACAGTTTTCGTTTACAAAAACTATCAAATTGTTAGACAACAAAAACATAACCTGCATGAACGATTCAGTTGCAATTGATAAAAGTTTCTGTTTTATTTAATTGGCCCCCAGGCTGAAATTACGTCGCGTTTTACCTATATAAAAAACATAGATGCCGAAGTTCGGTCGCGTAATTTCGGCATGGTGTGGCGCCACACTTAGAGATGGGAATTTTTTGTAGTTATAAACGCACAGGAAAAGAGATGGGAAGGGGAAGAGATGGGACTAAACCTTTCAGATTGGTCAACAGCCTCACATGATGCTGCTTGGAGCAGGATCATGTGAGGCTCCAGTTAACAAAAGCTAGTTACTACAGTTTTCATAACACAGCAAAGTGTGGTTACAGTGTTTAAGTAGTTGATATAATTCATACCTACTCACCTATCATATAAACGACTTTAATAACAATTTATACTTTGAAGGTATTGTGTTTAACGTTGCCAATTATGCGATAAATTGTATAAGGAAATAGCCAGAATACAGTGCCAAAAGTTTTGTTATTTTGTTCAATATATTTATACCTAGGTATTCAAGTTTGTAGTGAACATGATTAGGTTACATACAATCCTTATCGTAGAAGGCTGAGAGTGTTCAGTAAAATCCGAATAAAGTTGAGAAACAGATGAGGCGAAAGGTGACTTTTTTAAATACTTTTCGTAGTTTGATTATTCTTCATCCCTGCTTTAGTTACAAATCAGAAAATGGTGCTTCTGATTCATGACCCCAAATATGACCTAAAATGCACAGCTGATCTTAATTGAGGATACATAGATTTTAGCGGGTTTTTTTTTGAGATCTTTGATCAGCTATTTCTCTTAAACTATTGAGTTTTGGGGAAAGTTGTAGAACAAAAGTTACTCATTATTATGGGTACTTTAACACCATTTCGGATTAGTACCCCCTTTTCGACTAACCTTGTATATATTTTGTGCCTCACGGCATGTCCACATCTCCACGTCACGACGTCGTCAACGTGGAACGGTGCGGTAACGCGGCACGGTGCGTTGACATAACGTGCAAATTTACGTTACCGTATCGTAAAAATGCACGTCAGAATCATTGTTAGATTTATCGTTGACCATGTAGATCCTGAATTTTAATAAGAGAAACAGTAAGGTATAGTTTTAAAGCATCGGAGCACATAGACGGCGACTAACTTGCGGGCGTGGAGAGCGCGGGCGGAGCGCATATACGTGTACGCATGCGACTAGAGGCGGAACGTGTTACGATACGGTAACGTAAATTTGCACGTTATTTCAACGCACCGTGCCACGTTACCGCACCGTTCCACGTTGACGACATCGTGACGTGGAGATGTGGACAGGCCCTTAGTCCACCACGCTGGGCCGGTTCGGGTTGGCCGACTGCACACACCATCGAGAACTGTTCTTCTTAAGCCCTCTCAAGCGTGCAAGTTTCCTCACGATGCAGCGATGTTTTCATTCACCGTTAATGTGTGATAATCAAATTCTGATCCGCACATGAATTCGAAAAGTAATAGCGGTTACGCACTGCATCCGATCCGGATCCGTGAAAAACCGGATAGAAAAAAATCGGACCGAATTCGGATATTGCTTTTCGCACTGCATCCGATCAGAATTCGTGAAAATACGGATCTAGAGTCTAAAACACTCGGACCGAATTCGGATATTGCTTATGCACTAATCCGATCTCTGATCCAAATCCAAGCAATTCAGGGGCCATCTTTAGCATAAGTCCGATTTGAATCCGAGGTAATGCTTCGGTCCGTCAATGTTTCTTCCGAATTGGAGACTCACGGATGATGGAGAGAAATCGTAAACGTGCGTAAACTACCATACAAATAGCTCTATGACTACTTCGGAACGTCTTTCACGGATTCGGATCGGATGCAGTGTGTAACAGCTTTCAAAGGTGCGGGCCGGTGTCAAAATTTAGACTCTTTAAGGAAGACAAGCTTTCAGCCGCTAGTCTATCAATGTTTGTTTTTAATGTTTAGGTAATGCATATTTGCTTGCAAACGACGACTAGTGAACATGAACCTCCCAACAGATAGCTGCAATGATTTGTTCTGAAAAAATAACACTGTAATCATCACACTTCATAAACGCATTGGTGATCGTACTTTTATAATCCTTTTGGCAGCTGCCCATAATATCATCGATTGCTTCTACACAACTCTGCGCAAGCGATGCGCGTCAATGCTTAGTAAAGTGCGGGCCAGCCGCAACACCGCTCTGACTATGATAGCTAATAGGTTTTGTTACGTGAGTCACTGTATCAATGTTCATAAGAGCATTGATACAGGGCTTTGCGGTTCAGATAGGAGTCAAAATAGTTAAATATACAGAATGTAAACATATTCGTGTAATTCCTTAAAACCAAATGATCTACTACTGGTGTAGATTGGCCCCGGCGCGGGATTTAGGTTGATTAAAAATAAAAAATTCTTTTTTTTTCATGCGGCTTTGTTTTCGATCGCATCTAAACCACCATAAAAGGGTTTTTTTTTTTTTAAGATATTTTATCCGAGTGAACATTTCGATGCTACGCATAAATGAATGAAAGTATAGCGACACGGCTAGCTGGCGGGCGCACGACTAACGCGATATCGCTCTTTGCAGTCAGATAACTCAAGGCTCTAAAATGACTCAGAAATAGATAACCAAGATTTTATTTCGAATTCTTTTTTTAGTTGATTGTCTAAAAATCCCATTTCGGGTTAATCTGTGTCACCAGCAGATCACGTGGTTTGAAGGAATTACACGAATTCGTTTACTCCTTGTATAATGTTATACTAACAATAGGTATAGGTCATTCATTACTAACTCATTTTGGATCATGGACAGGGACTTGAATTGTTAGGCCGAGTTTACATAACGAAACTAGTGTTTGAAAACTTGGGCTTGACAATTTAAACCTGAGTCTATCCTGATGCAAATGTCATCATCATCATTCAGCCAAAAGACGTCCACTGCTGGACATAGGCCTCCCCCAAGCATCGCCACATCCACCGGTAATCGCCACGCTTGGCAGGCGGGTTGGCGATCGCAGTATGGTTGTTAAAATACTCAGAGAACGCTGCTGCCCATCCTCTAGTGAGTCGCTTAGTCGCCTTTTACGACACCCATGGGAAGAAATGGGGTAGGTAGTGCTATTCTTTACATCCGGCACCACACGGTACAAATGTGGCATTAGCATAATAGCATAATCAGCCCATTACTGTCCCACTGCTGGGAAAGGGCATCTTCTCACATGAGAAGGCGGCTGTCCCTTTTCAAAACCTAGTAAGGGACACTTTATAAAAATTGTTTTATTGCATAATCTTGCAAACCTAGAAAGTCTCTACCAAATACAAAAACACCAGTGTTGAAAACTCAAATAATAAGCAGATATATTTAGCATCAATACCTAGTAAGTGCCATTTAATGTCTCTGATCATTTTAAAACCTAGTAAGTCACTTTAACCACATGGTTTTACCTAACATAAATACTTTTCAAAGGCTGACCGATTTCGTTATGCGCTCTCCTGTAAAAATTCGTTTTAAGCCCTTACTAGATTTTGAAATGGGACAGCCAGAGGGTTTAGGGATTAGTCGACCACGCTGGCCTGGTGCGCGTTCACGGACTACACACTCCGTCAAGAACTTTTTGGATTCCTCTAAAGTGTGCAGTTTCCTCGTTTTCCTTCACCGTAAACACATGAACTCGAAAAGTCATGGAGTTATTCATGGAAAGTAAGCGTTCAACCGGTTGGCTATCACTGTTAATTTTAATATGCCACTTAAAAGAAAAAATAATTACTCAACTTGTTCAGATGGTTTAGTCCCATCTCTTCCCCTTCCCATCTCGTCCCCTATTACGTTTCTTAGTGTCTGTCTAAAAACACTATGCCGAAGATACGCGACCGAAGTCCGGCATGATTACGCCTGCAATGCTTTTTTAAATTACGCGCGACACACCTGGAGCCCAATTCTACTAACAGAAACTTTTATCAATTGCAACTGAATCGTTAATTCAGACAGTTTTCGTTTACAAAAACTATCAAATTGTTAGACAACAAAAACATAACCTGCATGAACGATTCAGTTGCAATTGATAAAAGTTTCTGTTTTATTTAATTGGCCCCCAGGCTGAAATTACGTCGCGTTTTACCTATATAAAAAACATAGATGCCGAAGTTCGGTCGCGTAATTTCGGCATGGTGTGGCGCCACACTTAGAGATGGGAATTTTTTGTAGTTATAAACGCACAGGAAAAGAGATGGGAAGGGGAAGAGATGGGACTAAACCTTTCAGATTGGTCAACAGCCTCACATGATGCTGCTTGGAGCAGGATCATGTGAGGCTCCAGTTAACAAAAGCTAGTTACTACAGTTTTCATAACACAGCAAAGTGTGGTTACAGTGTTTAAGTAGTTGATATAATTCATACCTACTCACCTATCATATAAACGACTTTAATAACAATTTATACTTTGAAGGTATTGTGTTTAACGTTGCCAATTATGCGATAAATTGTATAAGGAAATAGCCAGAATACAGTGCCAAAAGTTTTGTTATTTTGTTCAATATATTTATACCTAGGTATTCAAGTTTGTAGTGAACATGATTAGGTTACATACAATCCTTATCGTAGAAGGCTGAGAGTGTTCAGTAAAATCCGAATAAAGTTGAGAAACAGATGAGGCGAAAGGTGACTTTTTTAAATACTTTTCGTAGTTTGATTAACATATGAAAGTATTCAACGGCTAACAAGGAAACTGAACGCCAAAAAATCTTTTTCTTTTTTAAATATTTTTTTTTTGCTCACTTTCATGACACACATAACAAAAAATAGAAACATTTCATCAAAGTGTCAAATGCCTATATACGAGTACGATATTAAAGGTTAGTCGGAAAGGGGGTACTAATCCGCAGACCGCACTTAAAGAATCACAGATGACGATTTGAAAGCAAGTGTTAAAATTTCAAAATTCGATAATTTTTATTTCCATGTAAAATAATTTCTATTTTAGTTTTTTCGAAAAATCTTCATCCCTGATTTAGTTACGAATTCAGAAAATGGAGCATCCCATTCGTGACCCCAAATATGATCTAAAACGTAAACACAGCTGATCATAGCTGAGGAAAGATAGAATTTTAGCGTATATTTTATGTAATTTTGAACAGCTATTTCTCTTAAACTATTGACTTTTGGGGAAAGTTTTAGAACAAAAGTTACTCATTATTACGGGTACTTTAACACCCTTTCGGATTAGTACCCCCTTTCTGACTAACCTTGTATATATAACTGATTGTATACAAGTAGATGTAGATATTGAAGATACCACAAAATACCGTTAATGCGCCCTTATGGATAACACTAGCTTATAAATGAACTGATGTAGTGAAACACAAAACAATACACATAGGTAGCACCATAGAGGTGAAGAGAAGAAAACAATTAACTAACAATTTAGTAGCCGAAGCACACGATTTAATATTATCTTTGACGCTTGTGGTCCAAGTCACAAGCGCACTCATGAACGTATCATATGCTTATTCAAGCAGTTTTCATAAACGTAGAATTTCAGTACCTACGTCTTGTCAGAAATTATTTATCGAAGATATCATAGAGTTAATCATTTTTTAAATGATTACAAAACATCGAAACTTTAGAAAATCCTAAAAAAAACGGAGTATAAGGCTGGACATCCACCAGAGCTGTGCGAGAAAAATGTGCGGTGCGAAAATGTGTAGCGAGGATGTGAAACGGTGTGACCCTTTCCACCAGAGCTGTGCGAGGAATGTGTAACGCGTAATGTGTTAATGTGTACAAATGATCATCTACTTCTTCCAAACACCATCTATTGACTGACTGGTAGGCGCATATTTTCAAATCCTCGCACACATTCCTAGCAACACATTCCTCGTAACACATTCCTCGCAACACATCCCTCGCTCGCATTTCTCGCTTGTTGTGTTTGAACAAAAACCTCGCTCCGCTAAGCCCATATCCACCAGAGCTGCACAGAGCGAAGCTAGGTAAATGAAGTGATTCTATTCGTGCTTACAAAACACATTCCTCGCTACGCAGCTTAACACAGCTCTGGTGGATACTCAGCCTAAGTGAAAGGAGCAGGCATAAAATAGATACATGTTAGGAAGCAGTGATAGCCTAGCAGTTGAACCCTTGCCTTCTAAACAGGAGGGTCTTAATTCGATCCCGGTCCGCACTTCTGACTTTTCGAGTTCATGTGCGGATCATAACTTGATTATCAATTGCGTTAATGGTGCAAGAAAGTATCTTGAGGAAACCTGCACACCTGTGAGGGTTCCATGTTTGGAACTGTTGTTCTTGATGGTGTGTATAATCCGCCAGATCGCACTAGGCCAGCGAGGAGGAATAAGGCCTAAATCCTTTTCTCTTTCCGTGCCCAGTGGTGAGACAGTAATGGGCTGATGATGACGTATTTAAGTTATTTCTTTCATAATCAATCAATAATTAATATAAAAATTGTTTGACTTATCTTTAAAATGATTAAACGCTTGTAACTTGGGACAAGCACGGAGTGGTCGTGAGATAGTCGGCGTTCTTCACAAAGCACTGCTGAGTCAGCGGGACTGTCGACATGTTACTGCTACTGGCCGACAATGTATTCATATAATCGCCGTGTAACTAGATAAAACCAATTTTTGAGGTTCACAGTTCAAACGGTTGTTATTATACATAGTATATATTTAAAAATCTGAATCAAAAATAAAAAAAATTACGAAGTAAAAACGACATACACAAAATTGAATAAACTGGTTTTACCTTAAGTTGGCAATAAAGCCGAAAAATTGTATAACCTTTTATACAATAATACAGCTACAAATTAATCATCAATTATTTTCATAATTAAGATTCTAAAGTGTTATTATATTTTAATAAATAAAAAAATACATGATACAAAGGAGTTTTATCGATGACAGTACCGGCGGCTATTTAAAAAACAAACGTTTGTAATTAGGGCCCGATCGCCGCCTCTGATGCTTTTACAAAAAACTACAGTAGCTAATAACAAACTATACTAATTTTCTATTGATTGAATATCATTTTTCTTATCAAGATTGTGCATTATTAAAAACTGTCTAGCTATATTTTTTACTCCTTAGTGTAGCCTTTTTGTTAACATTACGTTCGTAAAAATGTTTTGTTAAGTTACACTCGATTTCATTGTTTCTTGTTAAAAAGTTAGTGGAAAAAAGTAGTTACAGATCAATTTTGTGAAATTAACGAATTTATTACACATAGAGAACTCACTAAAATGAGTTTACATCTTACCTTAATTAAATTTTAGTACAAATAAGTGTCAAATGTTTTTTTTAATACATTGTAGATACTGAATACGTTTTCAGAGCTAAATTTAAATGGAGCAATTAGCTTACAGTCCTACATATCGTTTGGTAGATTATTAAATAATTGTGCCCCCTCAAACGTAATATTTCTTTTTCCGTATTCTATGTTGTCTTAGTGTAATTTTGTTTGTTTCTTAGATTATGATGAATGTATTTTTGTGAATTTTATTTTCACTCTGTATTTTGCCGGTCAAAATCTTTTTCATTACATGTGGTTCTATTTCAGAGTCTTTGTGACAGTAGTGTCAAACCCAGCGCAGGCGCCGCGCCGCGTGGTGTGCTCCACCCCCTCGGCCCCGCAGCGGCGTCTGCGCCTTTTTGTCGCACTTTTTGTTGATTTTCTATAATTTCGGTTAAACTAATGTTTGGGCTTCGATTTTTCGGTTCGTGAAAGGGTGTGAAATCGGAGTTAATTGAAGGATGTAATGGCTTTTGTGTGCGGTCACTTTCTTTTGGTTTTTGTACGCCGGCATGCCCAAATAGAATAGTGGCACTACCTACAAATAATAGGGCTCGATTTTCTGGTTCCCGGATACAAAATAAATTATAATAATATACAGATTATTATTAAACAATGGTTACTCCTAATTTAGAAAAACACAAAGCTTTTTAATAACGACCCAAAGTGAAACAATTAATTTTAATTACCTATTTACAAGACACGCCGTTTGCTTTTTGCTTAATTATAAATAATTACACACCTACATAACTTCTTACCTACTTGCTTAGTGATTTTCAACAAAGTATTTAAATGAAAAACATAATAATTTTGATTATTTGCTGCGATCAGTTTTAATTGGTATTAGATAATTTGTTTCACATATTCGCTAATTTTGCAATTGGAGAGTGGTCGTTTCCTGTTAAATTACATTGCATTTTTGTAATTAGAGCAATTTGTTGTGGTTCTTACATCGATATGAGCTTAATAGAAACATAAGTGTCTCAGCTGCTTACATTCCCACGTGACAGGTGTAAGAAGAACCGAACAGAATTAGTTACCATAATTAATGCTTTTTGTCTGTTAATTTTGCCCGCACCTAAGTATTTAAATTTCCACGTGCTCGATGTTGCTCGTGTTTATTCACGTTTTGAGATCAGAGTTTGATGTCATCGTCTTGCCATTTTTTTAAGGTGCCCTAATGTTAATAAGGAGTCTGAACGTTTGTGCATTTGTGTTTGTGTTAATGTAGCTTGGACAACATCAAAGTTAGCTAAGTTTAGCAGAAACATAAATAGCAGATTACCGCCTTTGAATACCTGAGAAGTTTCTGAGAGGTTCCTGAAAGTCACATCTCAGTTAAAATATAACTGGCCAGCATTTGTATCACCGTATTCACCGTGTGACCGTCGGCGATCGCCCACCTTCACAAAGGCTGCAAGTCACTGGCGCGCCGGCGCCGCTCCACACCTCTTATTAATCACCACACCGCCGACAATCTGCTTTTATACACCGGTCACCGGTGTGTGTTTTCTTAATTGTTTTCAAATAGCTCCCTTATTTGGTGAAATTAAAATTTGGATAATAGGTTTGGTAAAATCTTAAGGTAGGGTGTCACGCAGAAATCTGAAAATTCTGCTTAAACTTGGTGGAATTTGTTTTAAAAGCTGAAATATAATTAACACTACTCTTGTAAATTAATTCTTTTAATTTTTAAAATTTTAATTTTAAAACTTTTATATAAAATTGCTACACCCTTTTCAACGTAAGGTGGAGTCCTGGGTTATCTCTACAAAACGTTACCATACAAAGAATCCTAACTTTTAATATTATAAATGCGAAAGTAAGTTTGTTTGTTTGTTACCTTTTCACGCCTAAACCACTGAACCGATTTTCCTGAAATTTTGCATATACGTTGTCAGATGTACAGAAACGGACATATGGTACCTGTCATCCCGAAAAAAAGTACTGTTCTCGAGGAAAACAACAATAACGTTCGTAGATGGCACCACGTGTCTTTCGAATCATGATTGAATTATATTATTTTAAATATTTTAGTGTTAAATTCTAAATTACCGCGAGCGAAGCCGCGGGTAAAAGCTATTATCAAATATTTTAAAAAAACAAAACATGGATAATATAGCTATTTTACGGTTTTTGATGATGTCGTTTACGTTTTTTCAATAGCAGTTCGCTATGTCAGGACTCATCTTTCGTAAACAGAGTAGGTATAGTCACGGTATTAAAATCAATCCAAGAACATTTCACCCTTACCAAAAATCGGCTCAACATTTTTCTCACTAAAAATATCATAAAAATTCAACATAGAACGAAAACGTTCCTTTTAACAACCAATATTCAAACACTGTTCAAAATCATTCACGGACTACTACTACTACAGTACTAGATACCCAACCGCCATAGATACGATTCACAGCATGATTCATCAATAGTTATAATATTTTGTCGGAACGATCGTGAATTCACAATAAGCCGGGGGCTACGAACAAAATGTCGTTTATCGCCGTTTAGTCGTCGAAACGTGTAATCCATGGCGATTACCTAATGACGTATTCTGTAATGACACCTACCTGTGTTGCGACTAGTTCGGTCGCACGACTATGTCTGTTATTAAGTGATAGTCGTAATGTTCGAGCAAAGTGTTGTAGCTATTGGCTTTGGTGTTTTAGTAGCGCGAAGTTGTTGTAGGAAAATACGGATTTCGATTAGATTATGGAACACTTTCTACGCTAAATATCCCGTTCTCGGGTCAATATGTTCATGTCATTGTCGCGAAAAAGCTGGGTCCATTTTCCTAGGAACTTCGTTTATTGATATATACAGGGTTAGTATAGCATCAATGGATGAAAGCACGGTGACACAGCAGGGAACGACTAGCGATATCGCTCTGCACAATCGGTTAACTCGAGACGCAAAAATGATTTGGAAATAGAACGCGATGTTTTATGTTGTTTTTTTTGCCACTTTTCAGATTCCATGTAGGGTCAATCCATGTCACCAGTAAATCACGCGTTTTGAAGAAATTAGGTTCTCGAATTCGAATACACCATAAATAACTAAATACTTAAATGTCAGTTTAATGAACCCGATTAACATTTAATTTGGCGAATAGAAATCAGATTTTCACCCGATAAATTAACAAAATTACCAAATATACATTCGTAACACTAAACCGATGATATGACGCATAGCCTTCCCATATGAAAACTGAAACGTACGCGTATGAATATTGCATAGGGACTAAACGGTTATCGTTTGTCGTAAATTCGTATCATTTGTATCAACGTTGCTCCTCACCGAGCCTCCGTGGTGGAGCCTCGACTCACACCACATGAAACAGTGGATACTAAAAACTGCAGATTCAATTATTTCGTATCTTTTGATTCGTGATGAGCGTAGTGTGTGGAGATGATATTCCAATATGCTACAGAAAATATGTCTGGACTTTAAAAGAGACTTTGACCCCTGAGTTTGTTTCGGCCTTTCTTCTCAGAGGGAGTCAGATAGGAAACGCCGAGGACATCTAGTTTTAAAAAAACAAACCGACACGTAAAGGTGATTTTTAAATATCCAATTTGCAGAATAAGTAATTTCATTTCATATCATTTCATGGGCTACAAAAATATATCTACACATAAATGCTTATGATTCAACGTACGACTTTATAGGTAGGTAACAAGACACCGCCGTATTACTCCTCCTAACATAATAAAGAGAAAGGTTTGTTTTATTTGTACGCTTAAGGTTCATACAAAAACTGCTGATCTAATTTATATAAAAGCTACGTTGTCTCGAGTCTAGATTGTTCGTACCCTTGTAAATACCCACGCCAGGCAGTTGAAGACAATATACAGTAATTTCCTATTATTGCACCATTAAAGTCTCCCTCATCGATTACTAATCGTATCGCAGCTAAATAGAAACGTTACCAACTCGTAAGTCGTAAATTAAATCGAACAATCGAATCGGCTCGTGCTTTTTTTTAACAATAGATTATTCTATTGATTGATTCGAGTATCCTAAATGCCAGCAGCTTTATTAAAATTCCGTACGTGTGCTTACACATCTCTAATGACATAATGCGCGGGTTCCGCGAGTTCGCGTAGCTACCGAGAACCAGACTAATCGGTTATAACGAATCCTTCAAAATTACACGTCAGAGACACGGGATTCGAAGCAAGGACGCTCCGGTCGCCCGGCTTATCATTTAACCACTAATCATTATACTGCAAATGCCATTTCAGTTTTGGCCGGGTTTTAATAAGCGGATTGCGAGACGGATTATTCGTTGTATAGCAATTTTGTTGTTCTAAGTCTGGCTCATGATGCAATCTGATATTAGTGAACGTTAGAGTTGCAGGAAATGTTTTATTGTATACCTACCTACTTGTTCATTAAAATAAGATTACGTATTTTAGACTAGCAGACAAATTGCTACATTTGTTATTTCTTTAATAAAATATGGTTCATATTTTTTGTTAGTTGCGCTACGGTAGTGACGAATAACATCAAATCGTTATAATTTTGATGACCTTTGCAATGGTCTAAATGAGTGCTTCTAACATTGATCGTAAATACCGATTTAATCTGTACCTACCTACCTTTAAAGGTTAATCGTCTATACTATGTTCACCCAAAGATGAGTCCTCACAGCTTGGTCATTTCGTAAATTATAGCCGTAAGGAGACTGCTATCGAAAAAACGTAAACGACATTATCAAATACCGTAAAATAGCTATATTTGGTATGTCTACACCCGTGCGCTTTCATGTTCATCTTGCGTTTTCAACTGTCAATTCCACTTGCGTCAAGCGCATGCAATATTGATTGCCATAAGACTCGAACTAGTATTAGGGCATGCGCTATTGCATGTGCTGTGGCGCTTCAGGCATGCGTCAGACGAAAGCGCAAGATGACTGGTGTAGACGTACCATATTATCCATGTATTGTTTTTTTTTAAATATTTGATATTCTTTTATGGTAACGTTTAGTAGAGAAACGTCAGGAATCAACTTACGGTGAAAAGGGTTGCTTTTATTAATTTTTGTTTCTGTCAATAAAACTTTTATTTGTTTTTGAAATACAAAAGATCTATATTATTTATGAAAGGTCAAGCAAATACGACAATTTGATGACTAGTGTTGGTAATATACGATGTACGTACTACTTGCTATATTTCGAATAGTTCGTTTTACGACTAACTATTATGCGTAGCGTAGCGTAATGCGGGGTAATATTGTCAATTCATGGCTCGTGACGAGTCTATTAAGTCCATTCAATAAATATGTGTGTTTATCCTACACATACCTATATGCACACACACAAACTTACTGCCTAATATCAACATACATGTTCTTGTTTTACGTCGCCACGTACTAGTCGACTTGTTATTTTATTAGTTTGATGTTGTGTTAACGATAGTGTTAAAATGACTATAAGAAGCTACACAATATCGTGAACTCATGGGAAATAAATCGTTCCTGAAAAACACATTTTTTAACCTAAGCCAGGGCAATATAGATTTGTCATACCTAGTATCGTTTTTATCATCAATCAATAAAAAATATTTTATTTTTTAAGCTTGTAACGAAAACACCAACATTTTCAGAGAATTGTAGATGTGACTCAGCAAAATGATTACAAATTAAAGGTGTTTGTGCATATGAAGATTTAAGTCTGTAAACGCACCCACGACACAGGAGAAATCTTAGTGTGGGGCAAAGATTTTTTTTAATAAATAAAAAAAGGAAACTTCGTCATAATAGCGCAACACACTCGTAACCGCTATGGGTTTGATTTTGACAATACAACAATATTCATTGCGTGGTAACTTCATAGTTGTGGATAAGTCTGATTGTTAATACATACCTACGTTGCTATGGAACTTGTTCACCTGTCAAAATCAAAGCCATAGCGATTACAAGTGTGTTGCGCAATTAGAATGCTGAGTTGCAACTATATTTAAAGTTTATAAACTTTGGAATAAGCTACAAGTGCTACAACGCTACATTTAAAAGTTATTACTTGCAAATGCATTTTTTTGCAATTTTTTTCCATCATTGGGTAGTTTCAGACAAACAATGTTCGTAGCTGCACAATAACAAAAGTACATGATATGTAGTTAAAAATATCATGGCAACAAAAATACTAAATTGCATTTTAATTTAAAAGTTATAACGCAATTTTAGTCTCAAAATAGCGATTGCCACAGTCCGGTCATTTAAATGTTGTATAAAAGGCAAACAAAAACAATTGAAGAACAAGAATTTGTGTTATAAAAAATCTGTAGATTTATGTTTGATGGATTCTCAAAGCAAAATGAATGTTTCACGATAAAGGTTTGTTTACATTTTAGCGATACAAAATTTAAATTTTCGCCTGACAATCGCTTTATTTTTTTATAAAATATGTTGTTGTATTATGATTTTATGACGAATGGTTGCGTCATCAATCTGTCTCTTAAAAAACAGCAACACGCTTTATTTTAAAATCGGTCCCCTGTTAGTGCTGCCCAACTAGCCAGCCATATGCAGCTCGAGATAATTTTGTTAAGGACAGAATAGTGATCTATCGATACAAAAATGGAAAGCCTTATTAAAATAACTAGCTGTGCCCGCGACTCCGTCCGCGTGGAACTCGGAAAACAACATTGTGTCGCAGTAACTAAATAGTGTATATGTATTCCATTTATTATGGGTAATAATAGATAAAGGTGTCCCACCAAGGCACTTATATCTTTTAAACCATTTCTTTAGGTAGAGTTTCAGCTCTTCTTGATTGACCGTAAAGGTTCATATAACCATATTATAATAATACTAAAAACGCGTTGCTTATTTCCATACATTTCCTTGCTAAAATGGATTATAATTGAATATTGATATTTATTGTGATAATGTAACGAAACCTTTTCGATTCTCGGTTCAGGCAAAAAAATCAGTAAAGGCAATATTTCTTACTTTTAAAAACAAAATGAAGCCTCCTTTGAGTGAAATTTGCAATTTTTTATATTTATAGTACTTTCCCTTCATGGCCATGTGTTTTGGGACATTACCTAAGGCTTAAATAAACTTAATAAAACGGCGACGACAGGTTTTGAATAGTTCTGACAACAATGAACAAAATAAAATAAATAAAAACATTCCAAAAAAATTACAAAAGTGTATTTTTTTAAAGTGAGGTGTTAACGCAGGACACTGAGCCAGCGACCGTTCACTGCAGCACTTACTTCTGTCTACAGCTTATACTACGCAGTATATGGAAATAATGTTTCGTTGCTCGGCATCTATGAGCAATAGCGTGATAGTTTATATACCAGCATAAGCGCAGGCCCATCAAAATCGATTCACGCGATTTCACGATCCGAATATTATGCTTATACTTCGCAGTACGTGGAAATAATGTTCCGCTGCTCGGCTCCTATGAACAATAGCGTGATGATATAACCCTTAACCACTGACGTGTATTTACTTACATTAACACTGACGTACGTCTATGAGACGTATGCTTTAATTAAATGCCCCTAATCACTTATTGGATTATGATATAGTTTTTTTTTGTTTATATATTGTTAGTTTAATATCTTGGGTATCCAATAAATATAGGGAAAGCAATACCGGCCCTTTAAGTATTTAGTTTCATATTAAAATCAAAACCTTTAAAAAATCAACTGTAACAAAAATAGCCTCTCTTCCTACGACTTATAAACTAAACTTATCAGTCTATTTTTAATACAGAACTGATAACACTTTAAAATATATATAATGATCATATAATTATAATGGGAAAATGGCACTTTATAATATTATAAACGCCTTTTTGACGGCATGTCTTAGAAGCAGGTTTTGAACAATGAAAACAACGCTGCCTTTCGGAGAATTATAAAATGAAATTATCTCTAGAATATGAATTTGTATTATGAAGTATCCAAAATACAAATCCAAAATATCCAATAACTCTTCAGATTTAATTGCAGACTCTGGTGCCGGCATCTCATGCTCATCAGCTGATAAATCGTTGGACTCCGAAAAAGTACAGTTTTCCATTACAAAACTCTAAAAATGTTGACTGGTTAACTTGATTCGAGGCTGTTTATTTGATGTCGAGCATCCAACAGTTGAACGGCGTTTATTAGAAGCCATTTTACGCCTTTTAAGCCCTAAAACAAAAAAAAACCCAAAACATAAAAACTGACATTAACACTGACGCTACGTCTCACAGACGTTATGAAGTCAATATTTACCTGATAGAGGCGCACCACACATGCCCTCGCCCCCGCTTCGCGTGCCTCACAGGATCCTAGAAAGGTACAGGGAAGGCCAAGTTTGTGCGCGTACGACACTAAAAGTTATAATGGTTTAAAGCGCGTCTCTACGTCTCTCAGACGTACGTCAGTGGTTAAGGGATAATTATGTACCAGCAAAATTGTCGCTTTTTACGAAACACATCAGCGAAAGTCCCATCAAAATCCATCCACGGGATTTTACGTGATGTCCGGACGGAAAGACAAACAGACACAATAATTCTAAAAAAAATGTTAAAGTTTCTGTATCGATAGTATAGTACCACCGAATCAAAATTTTGGAAAAATATTTAATTACAGACAAAGTGCACTTTGAATTTTATTAATAGTATATAGATTTATAAATACGTATTTAAGTATTGATTTAAGTATTCATAATAAAATATATGAGTATTTCAAATTAATCTATCGGATTGCCTTGCACAATTAACAATTTAGAATACCTACACTCGCTTATGAAATTGAATGTATTTCTCTTCCACTGCCATTCAGACAGATAGGTAGGTACCTAATAAATTTTAAATAACAATATCTTCGTTTTTTTTTTAAAAGCTTAGTTAGTACTTTCTTCGGATAGCATTTCAATAGACCTTCCGTAGACTGAGAATAGTAATACATAATTATATTCGTTGTAATATATTTCCTCACAACTTGATTTGATACACGTAACGCCATCTATTGAAAAGAAATGGTATACACAAATACAATGTATTCATGCTAAGTTCTTCTAGAAAACTTAAAATTCGCATAACTTTTGATTGCGTGAACCGATTGCGATGAAACAAAAAACATATGTTACTTGGAGATAAGCACAATATTTATTTATAAAAGTCAACACCATTGGATCAGTTGTTTTTACGTGATGCTTGAACAAACAAACAGATAAACAGATAAACAGATAAACAGACAAACAGACAAACAGACAAACAGATAAACAGACAAACAGACAAAAATTCCAAAAATGTTAAAAATGGGTTCTATTGGTTATCGTTTAACACCCTAACCAGGTTTTTTCCAAATATTTGCTATGTACAGACACGCCATGTCTACAGATTTATTATATGTATAGATATTATCATGAGCTGGCCATGAATTTACATGTACATATAGTTACCTACAGTCAACTGAATTCAAGCTTCCATATATTTAAAAATAATTAGGCAAAAGTGGCACTACTCCAACAGAATTACTGAAGTGGTTTTCCTTAAACCATCGCATTAAACGCCGACTGCATAGCCAGAGGCTCAAAAAATGTTTCAGATAGGCATGTGTCATGTTCACAACAATAAAAGTACTCAAACTTCAAACAATCCCCATAAGAGCGCTCACACAAACATGTTTCAGAAACTTTCTAAGCTGCGTATAAATAACGTTCGATAAAGCTCAAATTGGGCCCGGCTACGTGTGAGAGCCTTAAGAGCGTAAGCGCCCGGTGCGCCACGACCCGTTCCGATCGATGAAAGTGCTCTTTGTTTGCCGGATATACAAGCCGAATTCGCATCACGTCGCCGAAAAACGCAAACTGAGATAAACAACCTCCCCCCCGGAGAGGTCGTAAGCGGGATCGTTTTACCGGACAATTTTCGTCTTTAACGAGAGTTGTTAAGGCGCGTTTTTGGACGGGTCTCCTCGAACAACAATTGAATCAGTTCACGCAGCATCAAATCACTAAACCACTGGGCGGGGCGTACTCAGACTCCACCGGGGGACGGCGGAACAGGGACGGAGGAGAACCGCTCTCGCTTCGCTCCCTCGAGTTAGACAGAGAGGAGTGTATTGTCTGTCGAGAGGTCTCGACTTGAGATGGCAGTCCAAATTTAAGTGCGCTCCGAGAGCTTTTTGTTCGTAGCCCGCGGTGGCAATAAAAAGAATAGTGTCACTGAGCAGATTGCCCCTCATTCAGCACTTGACAATTAAATAAGTGCTCTCGAGTGACGTACACTAAGAGCGAGCCGTCATAATAACATGATTAATGAGAGCAGCTTTCTATCGATCATTTGTCAGCTACTGATAATTAAAGTGTAGTATTTAAATTAGGATCGAGTTTAATATGGCTTAAAGTGTTAACGTTATATTTAAAGCTAAAATACTTCTATTGTGAGGCTGCTTATGAATTAACTAGACAGATGATATTAAACTGGGGTACAAAAAATATAAATTATTTAGTGAATGACGAGCAATAAGCATGGACTCCCCCTCATTTGCATTTAATAAAATTAAATGATCCATTTATAGAAATTAATTAACGAGGTGGGCAGTGAAGCGTCTGCTTATGCGAGGACGCGGCGGATAACAATGGGCGCACACTACGCGACTAATAATAGCAATGATAATGCGACGAACGACTCCCTACGAATTAATAAAAACCTCACTCAACGACAATAACCAACCACTTCGGAACTAATCGAGTACCGACACGAAATTAAATTAAATTTTGAAATGGGGATGCGTTTATTTGTTTGATACGTGCGGAAAATAAATACGAAAATTGAGATCTATTTTTATTTTTTGCATTTTAAAACAAGTATGTATTATAGATACTCATTGATGCAAGTAATGTATACAGGGTGTAAACGAATTCGTGTAATTCCTTCAAACCACATGATCTATTAATGGTATAGATTAACCACGCGCGGGATTTAGATTGATTAAAAATAAACTTTTCTTTTTATCCAAATATTTTTTTTATGTCAGAAAATTTCGATGTCATGCATAAATTAATGAACGCACGGCGACACAGCTGACAGGTACGACTAGCGCGATATCGCTCCACGCACTCAGTTAACTTAGGACGCTAAAATTACTCAGATAAAGAATACCATGGTTCATTTTTTGAAAACCTTTTTTCCTTGATCTGAAAAATACCTATGCAGGGTCAATCAGTGTCACCAGTAGATCACGCGGTTTGAAGGAATTACACGAATTCGTTTACACCCTGTATAGGGTAGATACATGTAATGTAATTGATATTTATAAATAAAAACGTTGCAAATGAAATGACAGCAATAATTGAAACAAACATAATTTTCAGCAACACCCTGAAGTCTTTAAACCCTAAAAACCTTATTTTCTTTTATTGACAATAAAGTTTACGGTACATACCTACCTAGTTTGAAAATGCAATAGTCTCATGTCAGGATCCTACATTACCGAAAATTTTATTTTTTTATTGCAAGAATTTTATGATTATTGTTTTGCTCTGGTATCACAACTAGGGTTTTCGCCCCGGGTACCCGGAACCGGGAATTCCCGGGAATTTGTGGATTTTAGGACCCGGGAATTATTTGGCGGGAATCCCGGGTACCCGGGAATTATTTGAAATGAAGAAATGATGATGAAAAATCAAGGGTCTGCACGCTTCCGAAGATTTTAGAGCATTTTCTGTCTCTCTCGCGTGAAACGGACATTGTACTGCGTGGTGTGAACTTAGAATGGGGTAAATGTATCGTGATGTCAGCACACAGTACTGTTGTCTCTGTCTAGTAAACAAATTCTAAACGCTTGATTTTTTTTTTAGTAAATGTTTCATTTGTAGAAACTATTCACAATGCTTATTTTTTTCGTAATAGTTTCGAGATTCATAATGACATTATACAGGATGTAAACGAATTCGTAAACGAATTCCCTAAATGTTTTTTATTTTAAATATAAAATAGACTGTTTTAAAAAAAAAAAAGTTCTGTTTTCGAGCCCTTTTTGCGCCCCGAGTTAACCGACTGCAAAGAGCGATTTCGTGCTAGTCGTGCTAACCAGCTGTGTCACCGTGCTTTCATTCATTGATGAGTGGCGTTGAAATGTTCCAACACATAAAATTTTAATGTAGCATTTTTTTTTTATTTATTCCTTATTAGCTGGTTCAGTTTCGACCACATATCGCAGCCGCAAAAAAAAACTATTATTTTTTATTTTTAATCAAGTTAAATCCCGTGCTCGATCATTCTACACCAGTAGTAGATCGTGTGGTTTTAAGGTATTGTACGAATTTAGTTACAACCTTTATAGTCATACACCCTATTGTTATTCCGTAATATTTTTCTGTATTTAATGAAGAGAAGACTTTTTTTCACTAAAAAAACTCGCGACGTCGCACAATAAATAACTGTAATTGTTACTAGTTTTTTTTTAAATAATTTAAATAAGTGTAAGATTTTTTATTTTAATAAGAAAAGTCGAATGGTATGTTAGACAATTTATCAATATAACATGTTTAAAGTACTTACATAAGTTTCATATTGAAATATACGAGAAAAACTATATTTTTACAAATAACATGAAAATTCCCGGGTACCCGGGAATTCCCGGGAATTTCGAGAAAAATTTCCCGATTCCCGGGAATTCAAAAAGGCCGGGAACGCGAAAACCCTAATCACAACAGTGTACTTTCAAAGCTCTATTTAACACAGCCAAAAAGTAACTGATTTAGAATGAAATTGTAGAGAAAATTCTCAGTCGCATTTCACATAAAAATCCTATTGAATTAAGCTCATCTTTACAACTTTGCGACCATTAAACTTTTTGCTAAATAGTATTGTGGGACAGAACAGTTGTAAACCAAAATAATAACCCTGAGTATTGTAGCGTAATATATACGTGCTTACCCTTTCACAACCGAATCAAATAAATCAAATTAAAGTAGGTACTCGACCACGCTCCGGCGACTCCACGAGTGCCCAAGACGTTTTGTCAAATTTATTATTTTATTTACATTTTTTTTATTAGTTTTGCCACTGTGGTATCTCTATTGTCCTCTCGAGTGCACTGTGACAAATTTGATGACGATTGGGGTCACAACGAGTGATCTATGGACGTAGGGTTCGTAAACGGCAGTTCAGAGAATTTTAGAGTCGATTTAAGTTTGTAATGTGACATAAATCGTTTCTGTGTACTTGTGGTTCGCATAACGATTTATTTCAATTTCAAATGGACTGTGAACTTTTTATCAATCGCAGTTTGTGCTATTGAATTACATTTTTTATTCATGAGAGTTCTTAATAGTTGTTATTACGTTCTTAGATTTCATTTCGAGCTTAAAGTTATGTTATAAATGGTTCAATTTTTTATCTGCTGTCTGCGGAATATTGTGGAATATCTATTTGATTTATTAATTATCGAAAAGTAAAATTGTATTCATACTAGGGTTTTCGCCCCGGGTACCCGGAACCGGGAATTCCCGGGAAATTGGGGATTTTAGGACCCGGGAATTATTTGTCGGGAATCCCGGGTACTCGGGAATTATTTGAAATGAAGAAAAGATGATGAAAAATTAAGGGTCTGCGCGCTTCCGAAGATTTTAGAGCCTTTTCTGTCTCTCTCGCGTGAAACAGACATTGTACTGCATGATATGAACTTAGAATGGGGTAAATGTATCATGATGTCAACACACAGTACTGTTGTCTCTATCTAGTAAACAAATTCTAAACGCTTGATTTTTTATGTAAATGTTTCATTTGTAGAAACTATTCACAATGCTTATCTATTGTGTAATTTCGAGATTTATAATGAAAATATACAGGGTGTAAACGAATTCGTGTAATTCCTTCAAAAAGCTTGATCTACTGGTCACATATTAACCCTAAATGGTTTTTATTTTAAATACCTAACAGTTTATTTTCAAAAAAAAGTTCTGTTTTCGAGCCCTTTTTGCGCTCTGAGTTAACCGACTGCAAAGAACGATTTCGTGCTAGCCAGCTGTGTCACCGTGCTTTTATTCATTGATGAGTGGCGTCGAAATGTTCCTACAAATAAAATTGTAACTAAGCAATTTTCATTTTTTTATTTGTACCTTATTAGCTGGTTATGTTTCGATCACATATCGCTACCGCAAGAAAAAAAACTTTATTTTTAATCAAGCTAAATACCGTGCTCGGTCATTCTGCACCAGTAGTAGATCATGTGGTTTTAAGGTATTACACGAAATTGGTAACATTCTTTATAGTAATTCACCCTATTGTTATTCCGTAATATTTTGCCATATTATATGAAGAGAAGACTTTTTTCGGCACGTCGCACAATAAATGACTGCAACTGTTCCTACTTAAAATTTTTAAATAAGTATAATTTATTTATTTGAATAAGAAAAGTCGATTGGTATGTTAGACAATTTATCATGTTTAAAGTACTTACACAAGTTTAATGTTGAAATATACGAGAAAAACTATATTTATACAAAAAACATGAAAATTCCCGGGTACCCGGGAATTCCCGGGAATTAAGAGAAAAAATTCCCGATTCCCGGGAACTCAAATAGGCCGGGAACGCGAAAACCCTAATTCATACCTTACGTACGTAGAGAAATTAGAGTTACTTGATTGAAATATAATGAGACGGAACAACGTTTATGGAGTATTAACTGTTGTTAATGACTGCCCCGTTGGTCTAGTTATCGCAAGAGCGACTGCTGAGCTGTGAGGTCCTGGATTCGATCCCTACGTCGGGCAAAGTGCACTTAGGTTTTTCTGTGTGGAATTTCTCAATAGCAGAGCGGTGTCTGGATTTGTACCCAGTTGATGGCAATAGAATCGTCGCCTATTACGTACCGACTTAAATATAACAGCGAAATGAGTGTGCACTACACCTCTACCTAACCCTTCGGGGAATCGAGATGTGATGTTATGTAACTGTTCATTCACACATTACTTCAACAATTGCGCAGCCAACATTTACCGCCTCCATTTACAACCATTATTCACCAATCTTTTTCTCCGCCAGGACAAAATGGAAGCGACAAACAGCAGTAGGACTAGAACTGCTGGCTGAGGCTGGTAACTATGCTGCGTTCCAGCGGCTGTACGGCGGATACTGGCCAGGCGTGCCTGCGTACCCGGCGCAGCCTGCGCCTGCGGCAGCCGACCTGTATTACCGGCAGGCTGCCGCCACTGCTGCGGCAGCCGCGTCAGCCAGCGCCAATACGCTTCAGAAGCCCTTGCCTTACCGGTGAGTTTGTGATTCATTTAATTTATTCTGGGCTTACCTTGATGTCATTGTTACGAGAGCAATTATTATTGTTCTTTAAAGTTCTGAACTGGTAAACAGCGCTAAGCAATGTGAATCCTGCAGCTGAAACTTAACGGGCTAGATGTAGTGGTCGTCATACCAGATCTTTTTGTTAATTTAGAATAGACCGTTGCTTACTACACACTGTGACCACGATATAGAAAAAACATGTGGAAGTGCCCTTATACTTCTTTAGCAACCAGTGTCGCCAACATCTTTATACTTTATACGCCTCTGTGAAATATACACCGTGTCCCAGATAGTAGTGTCAAGCGGAAGTCCAGAGGTAGAGCACCCTTAAAGGTCCCCGAAATACCCTCATGTATGTTCCGCGATTTTTTGTAGTTTTCGAGTTATGATTTCTTTTCATGTTTTCAATGACAAACAACAAAACTCTGATTTTAATGACATTTTTGATCATAGTGTCATGAATACATGATAAAAATGCGTGTTCTATTCATCTAGTTTGGAAAAAATAACTATTCACGTCACTATGATCAAAAATGTTATTAAACTCAGAGTTTGGTCAAGACATGAAAAGAAATCATAACTCGAAAACTACAAAAAATTGCGGAACATACATGAGGGTGATTAGTAGTGTACCTCTAAGGATGCTCTACCTCTGGACTTCCACTTGACACTACTTTCTGGAACACGGTGTATTTTTCGTCCTACTATCACCATTTTAACACGGTAAAATTGCACAATAAGGCATGATTTTAGTATTTTACGTATGAGTTCGAATCGTCGTGTCACAGAAAGTAGCCAATCGCGTGAGTTAGGGGTTGCGGATCTGCATAATTGTGACACTCGCGCGATAGCAGCACTTCCAATTCTAACGTTGCATTGCTCGTTCTTATACTTTTCTAATGCTGCTTCCTCATAGAATTACAGAAATCCTATAATTGTGCTGTGTTTGTCATCAGGTTATACCCCGGTGCGCCGCTAGGAGGCGTACCACCTCTAGGGCTGGGCCTACCAGGACCGTCGGCACACTTGGGTTCGCTGGGTGCGCCGGCGCTTGGTGCGTTGGGCTACTACGCGCATGCGCGCCGAACGCCCTCGCCTGACCTCGACCCTGGCAGCCCAGCGCCCCCGCACCGTTCACCTCCTGACACCCCTGCTGACAGGCGCTCTGATGACGAGGACGACGATGAGCCCATACACGTTTAATGTGAACTGACCCTTATACATGACAAGTGATAAATTCTTTCTGATGTGATTTTGACATTTCAAAAACAAAAAGTGAAAATCTTGACAAAGTGATAAACTCTACACTGGCAAATGCTTTAGATATAATACAAAGAAGCCATTTTTCGGTAATCTTACCCGTTTGGTTATGGTTTCTCTTGACTCGGTTTTCATACGCTGCACTTTTATTTTTCACAAGATTTTCGTTGTTCGATTACATTTCGAATGTTTTTCCTTGAGACGGACATCGCCTGTCCGAGATATGTGATATTATAAGCCCAGATTTGATATTAAGAACGTGTAAAATATAATTGATGTCGTGTTAACTACTTATTGATAAACTAGTGATTAGACAAAGCTTTGTAAGTTACAATAGAAAATAAATAGGCTGGAATTTAAACATTCCGCTATCGATTAATTTATATTTAAGAAATGTTCCACATGAGGTTCACTTCAGTGCTGCATCTGACTGGTGATAATAATTTATTATTCATTTGAATTATAAAATAATACCAGTAAATTTATGATCTTTGTATTCGTGACAAATTCACGGTCTTCACACAGGGATTCTCCTAATCCAAAGCCATAGTTTTTTCACTTCAGCTACCTAAGGCTGGTGTAAAATATATACTTCTACATTAAATATTTTCGTTTAGAAGTTGTTCATCTCAAAGTATTTTGAATATAGAGATTCCTTGTAGTTTAGACATCAATTAATTTGATTTCAGACTCAGTATTATATAAAGGTTTCGTAAGCCATCTTTAAAACTTTGACGTAAACTTATGTAACAAACAAAAGAGAAATTGGCAATCATTAGCGACAAACAAAAATGAATCTCACAATGTATTATATTAATAAGTTATGATGCAGCACTAAAGAGTGCTATACAGTATTTAGTGACTCGGAACATCGTCGGTCGATGACATTGTGCAAACATACTGTATACTATAATATAAATATATAACTATTCATATACGATGTATGTATTGTTAGTATTAAATACACAACTTAAAGTATTAAATGTATGTAATAAAGTACCTAATGCTATAATAGTAATAACACGGCGATGTACTTAAGCAATCCGAGATGTGGCATTTTATGTCCCATAGATTTTGTGGTGTTTTGTAATTAAAATGTTGTCAATTAAAAATAGCGATTGTTTTTCTGTTGTCACACCTTTTACATAGATGTTCGCTTACGATTTTGTATTACCATGACGTTTATATTTGGCAGATATTAATTTTGTTTTCGAAATTAAAGAAAAATGCACTCTATCAATTGGTTTCAATACATCAAGAAGTCGAAATTCTCTAATTAATATCTTTGACACGGTTGCATTATTCAAAGACATCAACAGATTGCATTAATTCATATTTCAAATGACAAGTCGGAAACATAAAAAATAGAGTTTGCCAATCGATCCATTACATGCAAATTTATTGGTCAAGCAAACAGAAGCAAACGAGGTTGGGCTAAAGATTAATTAGAAGTACTAAATAAAAGCAAATTTAATACATTCTTCGTGGCACTTTACCAGTTGTAACGAACACCTAGCGCGGGCAGCTACGCGGCGTCAGCTAACTCCGCTTTGTCACGCCATCGGCTCAGACTCGGTTAATAGGCCCGTGTTAAATTGTGTGTGCTATCTCCATTTGCAACTGCTCCATTAGGGCTGTTACAAATATGAGCCTATATACGAGTCCGTGCTATGTGCAACGTCCTGATTGCACGCTATGTAACTTTATGTCTGCGAATAAAAGTGTTTATGTGTACGCCAATTTATTAGCGTGCTTGGTTTGATATTCGTTTTTTGCTGCTAATGCCAACTTTTCACCGACTTTGGACATCCTTATTATAAATACACTACTTTTGTTGTTAGACTTCACTCGTCACCGGTACTTTTTTAATAATAATTTGACATTTACCATGTCGTAGCCATCATAAGAAATTGAAACAATTATAAAGTCGTAGCGTACGTCGCACGTCACGGTCGTCACGCCAGATTCGCGTTTTATAAAACAACTTGTCCTCGGTCGCGTTTACACAATCGGCCCTCACGAAAACTTTTCTTTGATTTCCTTCGAAACATTTTTAGCGGGCATAAAACCTATTTAAAAAGCAATCAGTCAGAGGCCGCTGATTGCCCACGGGGCACGCCACCGACCGTGTTCACAAAACGGAGCAATTAACAACACCCCTCTCCCTCCACTGCACACCCCAGTCTTTCCTCCTGCACAGATCTAATCGCAAAACGACCGTTTTCTAGAATCGCCTCTACAAACCCTTGCGTGTTGTTTGCGCGTTGGGGTAACGCAGTGACCACTACGATCAAGAACGATGTAAGTTTGAAAATACAAACATATTTTACTTGATGCCTTGATGGTCATCATAACTTATTAGTCATGATAGGATCGTAGCCACCTTGTATTCTGGGGGGCAGTAAAGAATAATATCCTATTAGCTGTTCACAAGCAATGCCTGTGCAACTTATCAGCAAAAGCTGTGTTTTTTAATTCAGTCAACTGCCCTTTAAAAAATCAACAGACATTATAAAATTATGATTTCTAACTTTTACTGTTTACTTAAAACCTTTTTTACATAATCGTTTACCGCAAAAAAGTTAGAGCTGATATAATAACAGGGTATAAATGCAAAGTATATTTATTACACATATTTACGTAGGAACAATGCGTTACATAAAAACTAGGCTGATACACGCCACGCCACGCCAATAGCCACTCGTGCTGTATTAATATTTATGCTGTTTAAACGATGTTTAATCACAACAGACACGAATAGTTTTTGTTGTCAGGTATAGTGAAATGAATATTTTCCGATTGAAATCAATACCTAAATAAAAACAACGAAATAACAGTGTTAAATTAACGATACGGTAGCCTATTAAAAGTTCAACCAAAAACTTGCGCTGATACACTGGAAAAACGCACTTGCTCGTCAATTGTTACTCCTGTAACAATTGACGAGCAAGTACGTGCGAAACAAGCATGGGGTAACTATACGAAGATACTTTATTCAATTAAAAATTAAAATATTGTGTGAATATAATGATAACACAACGACTCTTATGACAGCAAAAATAATTACTGAAATGAATTTTTACTATCACATAATTTAACCAGAAAACATGACCGCACCACAATGTCGTGTAATAAAACATAGAGTTTAATAGGCATTTAACTTATCCCTTTATCTGTGAACTGTATCTATAATATACGAATCTGTTATGAGTAGGGAAAAAAACATGAAGCTATGGTCAGTTTACCTAAACGACTTCCTCGCATTGCCGTTATAAGATTGTTTAATTGAGTGAGTTATGACGAACGCTTCCTCAATTCGCGTAATATTTAACATTTTATTGCTGTTCACCTACTAATGTTTCCTGCGCTTTAGGTAAGTAACCGTTTTAACAAAGCAAAATACGTTTCACTTAAGATGCATTGCGATCGTTAACTATAATGCGCGATGATGAACGAGTACTACTCATTCTGTGAGCTGTATTTGATGATTAAACCGTGGAATGGCTGTATTGGCCCAGATACAACGGAGTAAGTGAGTTTAGTGCCAATTTTAGGTAATCCTCGGTAAACACTAGCCATTACATGCGCTAATGAATGCATGAAGCTATCTTGTGTGGTTACAGTGTAACATAGTACTTCAATATACTTTGTGATATTCTTCTAGAGGTTTTATGAAACGCATACCTACCTATTCTTGATCTATGATCAAATTCGCCACAATGTCAAAAAAGACAGATTGAAATAGCTTTATCTAGACCCATCAGTCTAGATCAGCTTTATATAGCCTGAGAGCAAGTCTCCATTTTAAACACCAAACAATAACTGAACATTCATAAAGTTAAAAGCAATTCCACAAACACTGTTCCATATTGGAGGCTAAGCATTAAAGCATTTAACGAGTGTTTAGCACTAAATCAATGGGCAACAAGCGACCCGGCGCCCGCGCCGTTGCGTTGTAGATCCGTATCTGCTTCCGTCGCTGCCACCACTCGTAATTACTGATTACAAGCGATTTTAGGCTTTTTGTCCAGCCAGCCGACAACACACGGACATTAAAATACTATATGACTCACTTGCTCATATTGTTCATATAAAAAATTACGTTGACACTGGGTCTATAGACGATCGATTATAACTGCTTGGTGTCAAGGGCGCGAATGCTATTTGTAGTCAAAATAGCAGTTTAATCAGTTGATCATGTTCTATGCAACTGTATCTGGTCTTTGATCATTATGGGCTTTCGTATTGAATGAGATGTAACATCGCCTTAACATCATCTTTAATACCAAAAAGATCGTATAACAATTTCAGGGTTTTATAAAGTTCTCATGTGACCTTAATAATCGTTTTATAGTAATTAAAAATGTCGTGTCCAGTCCTTATCAAAACATGGTGTAGTCAAATAGACAACGATTACTGTGTACTAATGCTACGGCATTAGTTCAGTGTAACTGTATTTGTGATCGATGCAAGATAAAGGGCTGCAACGTTTTTATTGGAACAGGAAAGCGATAGAGTGTCCACAAGTTATGTTTGAACAGCGAAGTGTTCGCGTCCATCGTCACTTTTTATGGAGAATAAGTAATATCTAGATGTGGACTAGTTTATTAATAGTGGGAAAATATTTTATATTTCCTGTGGAATTAATGTTTGTTTCTACGCTCAAAACAAGTTAACAAAGCGTTACAAAAATTGCCTTGTTAAAATTGTCCGTTTAAATTTTGGTTGCGTAAATATCTCTGAAAAATTATAAAAAATTGGGCATGATCCGTTATTCAATCAAACATCCGTTTTTAGAAGGGTAAAAATTGGGTTGCATGTAAATACTATGAAAGCTACTTAAGACACATTAAAATATTACTTTCTAACCATTTCATTGCTTTAGTATTTTTTTAAAGTGCCTGCACTTGCCTACTTTTTTACTTTTGAGGTAGTCGGAAGTCTTTGCTCTGGTTACTATTTTACGCTACCTTCCCTAATTACTCAAAACCATAAAGCCTAACCGTACTTTTATGAACGTTTTAAAACCAAGGTGTGATATAAAGAGTAACGATATGTGAAAGTGGTAGCACCACATTTCAGTCACCGCATAGGGATATTAATATATTAATGTGCATTTGCATATTAATCAGGCCGGTAACGTAAACGCAGCTAATGGTGGCAATTAAAACAGTTGAGCCGTTCATATTGTATGCACTTAATGCTTTGTTACAGCGCAGTGTGTGTGAATTTACACGATCTGCATAACAGGGATGTAGCTAAATGTGTAGCTACATCCTTTGTACGTAGGTTATAGACAAATACATAATATAAAAACACTGATAATCTTGGTTTAGCATTGCATTATACTAACTTGATTGATTCCAGACTGAATCTATGTTTCCAAACTATATTTATATTTCTCCAGAAGATTACATTATGTCATCTTAAAAGTACCGGGTATAGCTAGCTGAAACGAAAATATCAGTTTTGGTCATCAATTTCAATCGTTGCAGACGACAGCAGTTTCAGACGTTGCAGGACTTGCAGGTGATAGCGATTGTCTTTTGAATTTAAGGCTACATTATGCGTCTTCAGACTAATAATAATATAAACTAAATAATATAATAGGTAATACTGAAACTATTTTTGTCTTATCATGCTAAATTAAAGTTCCTGGACCGCGACCGTTAATTTGGCAATTAATTACGCACCAAACTATTTTTTCTAGTCATAATCTTGAGACATTCACACCTTCAGTTTCTTTATTATTCAAAACGCTTAGTGCCGATAAGTAGCTACGCAAAAAGATCATAACAGGTATACGTAGGTATTAAATTGGACTCGTTTTTTCAAACACACTTCGTTCTAGTTGTAATTATACCCCACTACAAAAATCATTGGAATTAATGGAATCGAATGCAACACCTGTCTCTATTAAACAGAAAAAATGCGTATGTATGCATGAATTGTTGTGTTATATGTACACGAATGGACATAACTACGAATGTAACTGAATAATAATTAGAATTTTTATAATGATCATGAAAAAATATAATATCACGCCTGGAAAATACTTTGGAAGTATGTATTTAAAGGTAAGTTAAAAGTTCTCCAGTTCAAATACTATGATGTCACACAAGATCCCATGGTGTTTTACGAGACAGAGTTGTTTTAAATTTCCTGACAGAAAATCGCGGAAAACACTTTTCTCGACGGAGTCGAACTCAGAATGCCACTCAGAATGCTCGACGGTCGTGAAACCTGAGCAAGGAAAATAATACATTATATTTATTTTAACGAAATTTTGCTAATTAAGTGCAGCCCTACGCACGATAGCAGTAAGTTGTATACCTAAGTGCTGTATAAACGCTATTATATTGCATTAATTGATTATAAAGACATTTTATTTGCACGCAATAGTGCCAGTAAGTGGCACAGGAGCGCTCCAGTTAATGATATCTCGCCATTAAGATACGTAATTGCACAGACACTGCGATTTGAATAGCAAAGCGAAGCGATTTTTATTTAACACGCAGGCGATACAATCGCGTCGTAATTAACCGTAGCGTTTAGTCGCCGCCGTAAACGATATGGCCGCGCGTTTGTTACACGAATAAAATCACTATGAATAATAAAATATTAGGCATTACCAAGCACTGTTATACTAATTCATTATTAATTACAATTGTGCGTACCGTTTATAATAACAGTAGTAAGAAAGTATTTTTATTTCATTACGTTTTTATTTCGACAACTCGTGTTCGTGAATTTGATCGAAATCTTACATTTTATTTGTTATTTTTGTATACTAAAATTACAGATAAGTTTGATTAACAGGATGCATGCAAAGTTACCCACTTAATGTTCATATCTGTATAACTACCTTTATAGGCTTACATTGTTTTTTAATTGTCAGTCTGTGTTTCCTTTCATTTCAATCAAAATGATTAACAAAGTGTTGTGTTTAAAACCGTCGTGTGTATGCACGGTGAGGTCGCCGGTGCGGGCGGCGGTGCGCGATACGAGATGCTATCGCGCGACCACTGGGTAATTAGTCGTTTCATTTTAGTCGCGTCGCGTTCTGTCGCGATAACTCGCTGCACGCTTTGTATGCATTTTTTTATAATTAATTTCTTTGTATCGATTGATCCACTGCATTATTTGCGCCACGCACATTCTGATAGAGATTTAACTGTTTTTACGGTATTATGCAACGAGAACATACAGTTAAGTCGCTCGGTATCTTTTGTTATTAGAAGACCAATTAGTTTCGTTACATTTATATACAAAACGCGTACCATTTATGGCCTTTTATTATTGTGATTGGCTAGGTATCGCGTCACGTCGTGCGCTGGCGCAACGTTTTTGACAAGCAAATTGGATAATGCGCGGGAAACGCGGCGTGGCGCATTGTTCTGTCGGCGTCGGGATTGTCAGCGCGGTTTTCGAATTTTAATCTGCCATTTTGTGAAATTATGGAAATGAAATGGACGTTTCGCGGTTAGCTGCGTCCGAACCAGGACGGTGTGCGGCGCCTGCGTGTCATTTTATTGTTACGATATTAAATTGTTTTTAATGCTGGTTTGTAATTGATTCGGTACTTAAACATTGGACGTAAGTACTTGGAATTCATAATCAGCCACCAGCTACATAAAAAGGCTAATTTATATATAAAGTTTTATGTTGCTAATTAAATCCCGTACTTAAACATTTTGGCCACTCGGCCTTATTTAAATATCTAGTCCAACTGCGATATAAAATAATTCTAGCATTGCTCTACAAAATCACAAACGATTTCCCTATAAACACATTACGATTCCAACACGCTCAAAGAATTTCAAAAGTTGTAATCATTATTGCGCGTATTACGATATCGTCGATATAAAATCGAGATGGTCTGTAAATATCCATTATGCGGCTAACCTGTGTTGGTAATGAGCGCGCGATATCGTCCGTTTTGTAGCGCGTAATCGCGATGTTATCGTGCCCCCCTTTCGCCCCCACCGCGCCGAACACCCACCCCCTCTCTCACCGGACCGTAGCCCCCTGCGGATTTTATCACCGTTTTTAAACCGCTCATTTGCCACTCATGTCTATTAAACACAATACGAGGATATGTTTAGAATTTGTTTATTCTTGTGAATTAAATTAAATTGTCAAGCATAAAATATAAGAAAAATTCTAGACCAATATTTTTCGAGGTAATTGATTCATGGTTAGGTTGTCTATTAACTAGGCCATATTGGGTCAAATCGGACTTTTTAAATCGATTCTACCATACCATCTTTTAATAGTCATCCATGGGTTCGTACCTAGATACCAATCGAAAAACTGTCGCACAAAAGAACTTGGTTTTTAAGGTACTTATTAAAAGCTTGTAAAAAAAAATAAGCTGTCAAATTAAACGAGAGTTCACATTAAGGAACTCATTGTTACATTTATAATCGATTAAAAAAATTAACAAGAACAATGACTCTTCCATAAAAGGCGGTTTAATTATCATACAAACTGGTTTAGTTTTAACTTCACTTTAAATTATGAATAATGAACTTGAATTTTAAGCTCCGTTACTTCTTGTACGAAGGGCTTTAAAGAAAATTTTGTAAACATCATCAAATGCTTTTGTATTATCGTTTTATGTCTTGTGCAGTTTAGTAGATAGCCGTTATACACATATATTTTAATACACCTAGTTTTTGCCTATTATTTTGGCTCCAAGTGTTAAAACTGTGAAAAGTCAACTTTGAATTATATTTTTATTACATTAAGTTCTAGTTAGTCACTTGGTACCGGTAAACCGGGGTTACTTTCAATTACAGGGGCGACATTGATAGTTACTAAAAATATTGCATTTGGTCATATATCTTGGTGGAAGTGGAACTTATGCATTTTAATTTATTTGTATAGGTAATATTGTCAGTTTTTCTATTTTACCATTCGGTATAGAGGTGTCTGCAATGTTACACGGCAAAGATAAAAAATATTGAAATACACCCCTGAATATGTAAAAAAATAGATTTTTAGATTTCTCGATTGGGGCTACTTTGAAACTCCATGATAGAACAGAGATCATCAAAGTAAAAACCTACGGTCCGACTTTGATAAGGAACATTTCTCCTTTTGTATCAAAAACTATGCTCTGTAGTTTTTTTTTTATCTAGTCTATGTGATTTTATATATTTCAGTTAATTCAGTCTATAAGAAACATTTTTGATGTAGCAGATAAAAGCGAAAATAAGTAAGTTACAAACACATGCAGCTCAAAAAATTGATCAAAGTAACCCCGTTCTATGGTACTCTTCTATCTAGGTACTCTATCTCAACTCTTCTACATCGCTTCGCTATGCTTCTATTCGTAATTTTTTCAGCCAAAGTGCTAAAACAGTTTTGATCGAAAATTCTCGATCAAATTTTTGACTAAAACTATCGGTCCAAATTAATTTCAGCAGATTTTTGTTAGCCACTGACTCAGGACTACTGTAGTCTAAAAACGTTTCGTTAAAAGCCCTTTTGACCGCTTAATAATAATTGTTGGGGCCTAATTAAGAATTAACTTAAGGGAAAATCCTAATTACTTTTCACCCTAGCAGCTCAATCAAGCACTTCACCCCACAAGAGTTGCCGTAGCAACGAAACACAAAAAAAACTGATTTTAGTACTTACAATTTAAAATTTGAAATTATTTTCGGTCACATATCGTCACCCTCCGCACTAACTGTCGTTTCTAGCAATTGATAATTTTTCAATAGTTGCGTTAGCTGTGGCTTTATTAATGAATTAATAACTTATTACATTGCTCTTGGCTTACTCTTGGCTTGGTTAGTAGTTGCCCTAAAGCCTAAGGTGTCTATTTATTTATTTCTATTCATTTGAAGCAGATACGTCACTCTGTGAGAATTTCTCTGAAAAATTATCAATTGCTATTACGACAGTTAGCGCGGAGGGTGACGATATACCTGTCTCAGTGAAAAGTACTTTTGACCAATTGTTAGTGAAAAGTATGAGTAAATCTAAGGGAAAATCAGAATTGCACTTCATAATTTCAAGTAGCCGCTTATTCAACCCATTCATCCCAAAAGCGTTAGGTACTGCAGCTCTGCGAATGAGGCCTTAAGGTACTGTCACACTGAGGTTATAATGTTATATAACATGTGTTATATTATGTATAACAAAAAAGCTGTACTTATGTTGTACTAATTTTTTATAATTGTACATGGTTAGTCGAAATGGGGGTACTAATCCGAAAGGGTGTTTAAGTACCCATAATAATGAATAACTTTTGTTCTACAGCGCTTTCCCAAAAAGACAATAATTTAAGAGAAATAGCTGTTCAAAGATTTCATAATTCTCCGCTATGATCAGCTGTGTTTACATTTTAGGTCATAATTATTTGGGGTCACGGATTAGAAGCCCAATTTTCTGTATTCCTAACTAAACCAAGGATGAAGAATTTTTAGAAAAAACTAAAGTAAAACATTTTGCATGGAAATGAAATGATCGAATTTTGAAATTTGAACCCTTGCTTTAAAAGGTTAGTTGGAAAGTGGCTACTAATCCGAAGGCACGGTAATGCTATACTAACAGTATTCTATCTTCATACAAACGGTCGGAACCCGAGTCATACCCACGCGCCTCGAGTTCGGTTTACACTTGGTACAAAAATAGTTAGGGCTGTCACAGTACCTAGTACCTATACCTACATGAAAAATCGATTATTTAATACTTAACCGATTGTTTTGCCTAAACATAAAATCGATAACAAAATAATCAGTTTTTTAAATAAATATAATGGATTTTTTAAAAAAATATCGATTTTTCCTTATTTTTTGAGGGATTAAATTAAATGCCTGAAATATCGATCCAGCATCCACAGCTCATATTTATTAATCTAAATCAATCAACAAAATAAACGTTAATTTAAATTTCACAAAATAAAGTTTTTTTTTTCTCCTTCCTCAGTAAGAAATTTCTTAAGGTGGATGCGCTAAGGTAGCCCGCGAAATTCAAATATTCTTGCGAATTTTGCAATTTGCAGGTCAGTGGCCGGTTATATTTTGATGATACATAAAAATAATGTACCTACAAAATGTTTATAGTACCTACTCTTCATTATCCACAAAAAAGTCCGCGAATATGTTTAACTATTAGTAGTTAAGTCACATCAACCGTTTTTTGTTCAAATTGGTTGATCAAAACACTAGTAGAATCGAAAAATAAAGATATTCCTATCATGATATTAATCCTTATCCAAGTAAATAGCTTCATAATCAAAGTTGTTTATGTACATGTAAAATGCTCTTTAAATTATTCGAATCGGACCTTTCGTTTAGAAGTGCTAAATGTAAAAAAAATGCCGTGGTGTGAGCGAACAACCCAACGTTCAGTCTATTAGTTAACTGCACAACGCCTACACCGATTTTGATCAAATTTGGCATGAAGATAGCTCGATCCCTGGGGAAGGACAAAGGCTACTTCTTAACCCGCGACTTCGTCTGCATCCGCGATAACCAACATTCACGCGGACGAAGTCGCGGGCAAAAGCTAGTTCGTCAATAAAATCAAAAAACACCATGTATTTTTAATGAACACTTCCTATTTCATTCACAACGTTTTTTTTTTTTATAATAAATTTTATCATATTTACAATCTCAAAACTAGAAACAAACTCATGTAGGTTGATGAAATTAAAATACTGTAGGCGGGCAGCCCTATCTCGTGTTTTGTTTTCATGCGGCTGTAGGTTCTTAATTCAAAAATAGGGCCGAGTCACAATACTGTTAGTTATCATTACCGTGCCGCAGACCACTTAAAGTATCATTGATGACAGTTTTAAAGCAAGTGTTAAAATTTCAAAATTCGATAATTTTTAGTTCCATGTAAAATTATTTTTATTTTTGTTTTTTTCAAAAATCTTCGTCCTTACTATAGTTACGAATTCCGAAAATGAAGCTTCTAATTCGTGACCCCAAATATGACATAAAATGTAAACAGATAATCATAGCTGAGGATAGTTAGATTTTAGCATATTTTTTATGTAATTTTAAACAGCTATTTCTCTTAAACTGACTTTTGGAGAAAGTGATAGAACAAGAGTTACTCATTATTATGGGTACTTTAACACCCTTTCGGATAGTAACCCCTTTCTGACTAACCTTGTATAATATTTTTATAATATTACCTATATCCATAACATATTCTAACATCATCAGTGTGGGAGCACCATTATACAAAAAGGTTGTAATTCCGATCAAATTACTTTTGTATTCTATGAAATATGCAGTTTATTATTCATGCGACCGTTTTTACTGTTACTGTATATTCATTGGCATTAATGGCGAATTAAAACGCGCTATTAGATCGTGATTGGAATAGTCATGTCGCTTTAATTATGTTGTTGATTTTGTATCAGAGCTAATCTGACCTACCTTTTATTTTTAATACATGTTAGACAAATTTTTCAAAATACATTTGATAGATACATCAAATATTAGGTGATTTAGATAGAAATCACTTAATATTTGATCTTCTTCCTCTCTCATGTCCGTACGAGCTATATGAGAATAGCTCATTCCGTGGTGAAAGGATTAGCAAGTCAGTACGGCTATCCCATTTCAAAACCTAGTAACGGATACTTTTTACAAAAATCGTTTTATTGCATAATCTTGCTAAACTATGTAGAAAGTCTCTACCAATTCTACCAAATACAAAAACACCAGCGTTGAAAACTCAAACAATAAGCAGATGTATTTTAGCATCGATACATAGTAAGTATCATTCACTGCCTCTGATAATTTTAAAACCTAGTAAGTCACTTTAACCACATAGTTTTACCTAACATAAATACTTTTCAAAGGCTGACCGATTTTATGTTTATGCGTTCTCCTGTAAAATTTCGTTTTAAGCCCTTACTAGGTTTTGAAATGGGACAGCCGAGTAAGGTTGGTTGTAAAGTCGCAAGGCTACTCAGAGAGCTCTGGACGTAGGTACTTAAGTATCGTCACTCATCGAGGCCTCTATTCATGCGTATTTGATGACAGTTGACAGTTTGAAATAAGGTAACAATATAAATATGCATCCATGTATTGTACTGCGTACAGCCAATTGAGCGTACTGCAATGTCGATGGAAAACTTTCTTGGGCCTTCTCCGCTGTGCAGATTTCCTCACGGTGACTCCTTGACCGTAAACGCAAGTGATAATCAAATTCTAATCCACACATGAACTCCGGGATTAAATTCAGACCCTCCCATGGAGCAGTCAAACAGCTCAGTCAACAATGGAACAGCGCGCTTAAGTTAATCTACTCTCTTCTCTATTACCTAATAGATACAAACAAAACACAGCTAAGTACAAACACCTATTCTAGCATTAGTCGCAAAACAATTAGCAGCCAGCTTCTTAACACACAAGTAACTAAGCATACCGAGTGTGCGTGTGTGTGTGGTGTGTGTCACTAATTGCCGCGTCCGCCGGAAGTGGCCGGTTCCGACGGAGTCAGGTGACGCCGCCACCTGTGTGCGTCGACTTGAAACTCACACACGCTCACTGACAATGGTGCTGGGGTACGAATGACGTAGAGCGTTTTCCAACTTGACGTCATTTGACACTGTGTTTGGTCAGTTTAGGAGATTCAAACTGTAGCTGTGTGACAAAGATAGATAGATATAAGTACTTTATTGTACACTAAAAGAAATAAAACAGAAGGAATACACGTAATTAAGAACAGTACAAATGGCGGTCTTATCGCTTAAAGCAATTTCTTCCAGACAACTATTCTTTCATTCAAGAGAAGGATTGGTTTTGTTCAAGCAATAATTTGGTCCTTGGTGGCATTGCGACACATTATCAACTGAATTATTGTAACAGTAACTAAAGTGGTGACCTTCTTACATTAATAAAACAGTTCAGTGATCCATAAATAAACACCATGTACCTATTATCATCAACACAACCTTTCAAGTCATACAGAGCGTCCAACAACAATTCTTTCCGAATTATAAGTTTGGAAGTATTATTTCTTGGTAACAGAACGTGCTTAGGTTTTCAATGAAATTACTTGTCATCAACGTAAACTTTATTATGCAAGCGCTAAATTAAATGTCTAGGTAGATTACAGCAACAAAAAAAACTCATTTAAAATAGAACACCTTCCCACACATGACAAAACGCGAAACTTAATTTATTCTGATAGATGATATAATAAATTACGAACAAGCATAATATTACGACACCACAGTGCATTTGTGACCAGTGACCATTGAACGTGCATATGTGTGCTGTAACCACACGGTCACAATTGTGTCTGTGGGTTCCACTAATTAGCTATTCGTCGATTGGACGATAACGACAACAATTAACTTTTGTTGCCAACATAATAATGTAAAAAAGTAATAACGTTTATGATAAAATTCAAAATGTTACAGAATTTGTTTTGGGTTTGTTTCTTTTTTAGTTTATGTAGAAAAGTGTGGAACATTATGATGTAAGTTCTAAATATAAACATGATTTCCTGAAAACTCTGTTGATGACATTCTTGGAATTAGTTCTTGTTTTGTGACAGCCTCATCAAGGCTCTTCGAGGTTTACTTCATTGTATTCAACATAAGACAGATTGAATTAAATCATATTACTTACACCTCTGTTAGTATAGCAGGAATATTCAGGATACAACATCCTGAATATTCCTGCTATACTTGGCTACTATACATACAAAGGTATCTAAAAAAATGATGAAACTACTTCAACAAAATAAAAATATTTCAAAATTAATGCTTCTACAGCTCAAAGCGCATTCAATAAGCGCTCAGTTTTTATACTAAGTACTCAGTATTCCTGACAATGAACGCTCAGAACAAATAGATACAGCTAATGAACTCGCCGCTAACATCAATCCAACCGAGAGAACCAATTATTACGTTGACGTAATTAAGCATTTTAATCGTCAAACTCATATTTTAAACACTCATGCATGACTTTCAATTTGCAGAAAAAAATATTACGATGAAGAAAGAAAAAAATAAATGTCGTGAGCTAATGTGTCGAGCGGGCGCGGGCGCAGGGAATGCTCGCCATTCTGTTTTTTTTTTCTCCTCCCCCATAATTACGTAATTAGTGGCGATGCGAATTGGAAGTGCATTTGTTGTGGGTCCTTTTGTCCGCGATCGGTGCGCCTGCGCCGCGCCGACTCCGTAACAGCTGTTCCACGGCCCGTTGAGCTGCGACTTTCTCGTTTGACAATTACGAGCTTTTAATAATTGATATGTCGGAATAGAACGTGTTCGAATTAAAATTTAAATACCTTAGAAGACATTTGTTTGTCTGAGCGACAGTTATTTAAACAGACGATACTTAATGTCCAGACAACACAAGTTCTTTGAAAATTATGTAATTTCTTCCATCTTCCAATAAGACCACACCGTGTATGTAAGACTATAGTCTTCTATCGTGTCGGCAGGAGCTGTACAAGAATAGCTTGCCGTGGTGAAAAGATTTGCCAGTCAGCAAGGTTGGTAGCGAGTCTGACTGCACAGGATGCGCTGACTATAATGAAATACTTCATGAAAGTTTTGGTTGTTACAAGATAACTCATACTATTCCAATTTTCGTTAACCTAAAAAATTTGATACTTATTGATTTTTCAAGACTATTTATAAATTGAATCAACTGTTCATGTAGAGCAACTTTGATTGTTATTGCTTGAAATTTTGTAGTAATACCTAGCAAGAACTCGTCCTTAAATGAAAGCGTTCATTTAAGGTATTAACATGTCATCGCAAGATATGGTTGTATCACCAATGCCCCAACTATTAATTTGTAAAAGCTGTAGAGGATGTCTGTGTTTTTAACAATACAGTTTATTGTGTTACTTATGTTGTGAATTAAATTAAATTATTATTGGTAAAGAAGTAAAAAAAACTGCCTGGTTGGTCTAGCAGTCGCAAGCGCGACTGCTGAGCGTGAGGTCCTGGGTTCGATCCCCAGGTCGGGCAAAGTGTTATTGGGTTTTCCTGTGTGGAATTTCTCAGTAGCAGCCCGGAGTCTGGATTTGTGCCCGGTCGATGGCATTCTGGATGGAATTCTACGTTTTTGTAGTGCATTGTTTCACAATTGGATATTATTATCATAAACAAAGGTAATCTGAGTAATCGATTAGCAATCGATTGCATAGCGTAGCGTGCAGCGCGGCACGTCCAACGTACCAACCATCTCATCATACATTATTTTACCCATACATTGGTTATCATTCGTGGATGGATGACAGTTTGATACACGTCGAGACCCCTCCGTGCCTCTGAGAGCACGTTAAGCCCTCCTATGACAGTCGTTACGGGTAGTTAGAAGCCCGAAAGTCTGACAACCGGTCTAACCTTAGGCATTGCCCAGTAACTGGGTTGCGGAGGTCCGATGGCAGTCGCTCCATGTAAAATACTAGTATTCAGCCGCATCTATTGAGAGACAGAGTCAACTGGAAGCTGACATAGTTGGCAAAAAGGTAGGCAGAACAACATTGATACTGGAACTTTCTTTTAACTAACAGACGCATTGACTTCTCGTAAACATTGAGTTAAAGTCTGTGTAAGACCAGAAACAAACTTTATGTTATTGATGAAGGAAATATTCGTGCACTTAATATTGCTCTATCATATCAGAGCAAATGACCTGGTCGTGTGCTAGATAAAACGGGACCCCAGTAACTGGCTTGGAGAACGTTATGGCAGCTATGATGAACTGGATGAATAGGCAAAGTAAAGTACTTGTTCGTCATTAGATATTTGTTGCGTTTATTCAGGCATCCACTACATTTATAGGCAATCCATAAATGACCGATCATCACACTGTTTATAACCAAAACATGAGTACAGTGTTCACGAGTCAATTAGACACGGTCGCGGAGGGTTGCCGACTTGCCGCGACATTTGGCGCGCGGGCGTCGTGCCGAGCTGCACGCTACGCTATGCAATCGATTGCTAATCGATTACTCAGATTACCTTTGTTTATGATAATAATATCCAATTGTGAAACAATGCACTACATTGAATGCCAAAAACATTAGATTGATGCATTAAAAGCTGCCATAAACACAATGAACGGAATTTACCCATTCAACATTTTCGATAAATCTTCTAATACTGCAAAAGATTTAGTAGACTTCTCAAGAATAGAACATTGATTTATAACAGTAAATGGGAATAAATGTATAGAAACTCCAGTACGCCCCAATTTATATTAGATTTATAGCAGGATGTGGTGTGATGATATTCCTTTTCAATTAGCACTCAATGAATGTAGTAGCCGAGTGGCGTTCGAGCGGTTGCACGATTCGATACGCAATATCGACGCGAACAACAACCGATGCTTCCATTCATCATTATTATAAATGTGCCACACTCGCTTATTTACGGAAATCGATATTTTTTTCGGTATCGACTTTGAATGCTCGATTTCGACACGTCGATAAACGTAACGCTATTGTGGCGGATGACCCCGGCATTGTGCCGCGCGGTGGTGCGGTGGCGGCCCGCTGAGCACCACTCTCAACGTCACACGAAAGTAGGAACAGCATCATTAGTTCCGCGTCTACATGATGTTATATTGTAATTATTGATTATAACAGGTCACGGTTATTGGTGGGTAGCGTTTGTAAAACAGACCGACTTAATTAATGATAGGGAGTTCTTTGTGGGATTATGATTAGTTTAATTATCAATAACAAAAGCGACAAGAGAACTGTTACGTGCGTCCAATTTTTCATCTGTCGCGTGTTTCCCTATACAATTACTCAATCTATGACATGATAGCGGGGACGGCGCAGTGGAAATGGTAGCTGCTGCAATATTGATAAACGTCGACGGGCAATCAGTGGCCGGGCAATTTGCAAGCGATTGTCCGTGGTGAGATGCGAACACACGCAAATTGAAGCGGCTGCACGTTCAAACGGAGCTGTTTAGAGCTCGCATCATAGTTAGTGCCGGCCAGTTACCTCGGAATGTGGCTATTATTTAGTTATGTATGTAGGACCTAATTGAGGTTTCACACATTTTAAACGAGTGATATTTTGTAACTATTAAACATATCTACAGAGAAATAATAAAAAATATCAAAGAAAATATATCAAAAACTTTTACAAACACATGTGCAAAGCACTTCCGCAACGTTCTATCACCGATAAGTACAATGTGCACATTACTGTATCCATTATTGTATAACCGAAGGCGATCGTGGAGGAAGAGAAGGGCTCTCACGGGGTCACACATAAATATCTAATGAGAAATACGATTGCGCAAGAAAATGATATCGATATCAATTCGATATTCGTTCCAAAGCTAGCAATCACGAAAACAAATTTGCGTTCATTTCCTTTCCCTCGGAACAAACGTACAGCGAATCCGGCGAGCGGCGTAGCAATATCTTTTATAAGGCGGTAGATCGTAATGGAAACCATTTCTCATCAATTTTCTAAATAAAGGCGCACAGAAGCTAGCGGATAAAACAAAGCGCGAGCGCTCACGACATAGATTGAGCTGAATTATCGCTTTACCGCAGAACACAATCTACCCTCGGAGTGTACTCGTACCGGAGTACGTATACCTACGTACAGTCCAGTGTAAATGCCTATACCAAGTGGTATCGGAGCGCCGAGCTCGACCGCCTTGTGCACTCAGCCCGGGACCAGATAACAAGTGTGAATTATGTTAAATCTAGACAGTTTTTCTCTCTTTTATCAATTTACTACTTCACTAAGTACAACGTTTGGCTCTGATCAAATTTCAACAATAATTTCACCTTTGCAATCGCGTTCGCTTACTTTGAAATTGTAGCAGTAAAAGGCGTACAGATTTCAAACAAAGAACAGAGGTAGATTTTAGTGATACATTGTATGAAAGACAAATCATAATCATTATTAATTGCTTTAAGACATTCTGAAGGTAACCATTACATTGTAGACAACGGAGGGTTAGAGAGTCAATGTGTCAAGAATAGACACGGAAACCCAGCTGCTCACATCACATAACAAAACAACATTTTTCATACATCAACCGTGTAGCTGTCGTAATCAAATTACATTTAATAGCAAATTTTCTGTCATTACAACGGCAATATTAATACTTGTAAATAAAAGAATTACAGTAATTTCAGCGACAGGGCAATCAAAACGTCGAGTTACAAAACCACCAGCAAATTGGGTGAAAGTGTGACGTTAATATTCGTACAAATGACAAATGGCCGAATCTTGCGCAGGAGCTGTAGTAATGAGACCAAATCAGAAGTGAACGAAGGTAATTCGCATGTTAGTGGCCCATTGTAGAGGTGCGTGCTGGGAAGCATTACCGTCAGCTAGTCTGTCAACTCGTCAAGAAGAATAATGAAATCAAACATAGTTAGGCTTTATCTTTCGACCTTCGCCTTAGTAACTACAACTTTTTACTATGTGGCAAATATTATTTAAATAAATTCCGCAAGATCATTCAAAGAAACATGTTAACCTGTAGAGCTTTTATTTTTTAGCACTTGTATGAATGTACTGGCGGAATAATGCTAATTTTTTGAGCTATGTAGCTACTAATGTGTTGCGTTGTTATACATAAACCTTTAACTTTCAGCCAAAATAATATTTTGCAGACTTTGGTGACCAAAAATAATGAACTAAAAGTACCTGTATTAGTTATTTAAGTCATTGTTGCTTTTGCAACTCTGTTGCTAAACGGTTTTAATGATCAATTATTATAGAACCCGCCAATGTTGTAGCAATAACTTTACTAGTACTTACTACCTATAGATTACCCCAACGCAACGGGATATCATACAACCTTTTTATTCGAAAACCAATAAATATTCCCCGGCCACTATCGTTATTGACGAATAAGGTTGAACTTACAGACAATTAAATGTGTAAACGTGTGATAAATAGTCCCGTGGCCAGGTTTTATGGCAGCCGATAACGGAGCGTTGTTCGTTTTATCGACACAACTTATTGAACTATTTACTATTAATTTAAACAGACTTCGACTGATTAAACAGACATTTAGTAGAGGAAACGTGGTTTATTGGAGGTACTGATTTATTTTTTTAACACATAGGTGTGTTCTCTTGTTTTACAGGATGAAAAAGATTAATGGAAGTTTGTGTGTTATTTTGGACATTGAAATAAGGCTATGAAGTGTTTGAAGAGGATGGGCAGCAGCACTCCGATGTGCAATTACAAAAACATAATACAATCAGTAAAGTGTAGCTAAAATCTGAGAGCTTACACATCAGAAGCCATTATAAAGCAACGAACAGATTAGTGAAACTTTTTGATCGTCTTAATATGTTTTTTTCGAATGTGTGATCGTCTTAATGTGTGTTGTTGAGTTCCATGTGTTTCTGCTAAATTAAGATTATCCTAAACCTGCCGGTGAGTTTCGTGAAAGGCGGCGATGGGAATTAATGGTATTTGTACACAAACTTTTATGAAGGGAAACTGTAATCATACTATATGCGATGTTTTGTTGGCCTCCAAGACCATTAAAAGTAGCGGTCAATGGTTCGTTTTCAGCACTAGACATCCTCATGCGCAGATTTAGGTTCTTCAAGTTACCTTCAGCAATTAATTAAATAGGTAAGTGCTTCCACCAGCAGCTGACATCATCAAATCACCATAAAATTCCAGTTATTCCTAAACCGACAACTTTAATTAGAAATTACAGCTGAATTTTAATTTAAAGTGATTTAACGAACAAAAGATAATATAATTGCTTCATTAGGGACAACTGTGTATTTTTCCACGGCTTAACATATTTTTATGGGAAAATATTTAAATACATTAGTAAAGAATTGTATCTTACATACATGGATAGGGTTGCTAAGTGTTATTTTATTATGATCTGATATAAATATTACCATAGACATTAACCTAATTAGGAACAACTACACAGTTCAGAACTTTCGGTAGTTACTAACCTCCGGTTTCTGAATTGAGAATTCGGGATAAGCAATACTGTATTTGAGTACGGAGTTGTCAAAAAAATGCTCTAAAAGCCGTCATTTTTTTGACAACTCCGTACTCAAATGTTACTTGAGTACTGCTTATCGTAGAATTCTCAATAAAATTCTGAAACCGGAGGTATGTATTTTAGGGTAATTTTTACTTTAGAACTATTGTGGATTCATTGAAGTCTGTTGTACCAATAGTACTCGAACAAATACATACACAATCAACAGGAGTACTTACGTACCTATGTCATCCAATCGCATACGAGTATTTTTGCAGTTCAATTGAAAATATATTATTGTAGAGTCCAATTTCCCGTATTGAATTCAATACCTTATTAAAAATCATTATGAAGAGTTAGTTTTATACCTATATAAATTTTTACTACGTCACTTACTACTTAAATACAGGATGGAAATGTTAAGTGTCAACAGGCAATTAATTTGTTTTTTTTTACAAATATTGAAAAACTGTTAGCTAATATCAAAACTAGCTTGCCTACGGAATAAAATTGATGAAATAATCGCTTATTGACACTTAACGTTTCTACCCTGTATGTAGAAAAATATAATAAAATAATAATTAAGCTCTAAAAAAGCGCACTTAGCTTCGAAGTACTAGGAGAGCTGTCACACAGAAAATTAATTTAAGTTGTTATATTTTCGTCAACAACACGTAGTTTATCCAAAACAACAACCCTACTCTCAGGTGCCAAGTACTAGTGACGGGTCATTTTACGTAGTGGGCGCGTAACCGGTGGGCGAGTCGTAACGCATCGGTTATCTACGCGTCATTTCCACGTAAGAAATGCTTGATGCGACTGACGACTGTCCTACGTTACTTCTACCGGTAGCCGTCGGTAGCTACTGCACTTTTATTACCAGTTACCCATCAAATAATGACCGTTTTATCTGATTTTGGACTTCAGAATCGTTTGTTGGAATATTTATTTTATATCCATAAAGTTGTGCCCAGTCTTTTCCCAACTGTTTTGGGATCAGCTTCCAGTCTAACCACGGGGCCTACTCCCTAAGTCCGGCAACGAAGTTAGTCGCCCGTCCGAAAGTAAACCGAAACGTAGGAGTGAACAAAACAAGTGTCAAGTTCAACTTTTAGAACGGGCAGCAACACATCGGTAGTAGGGACAACTGTCCAATCGTGTTGTCATTCATTCTTAGTTCGGGCCACGAAATAATCGTATGTCTGTAGATGATAGGGAGCAGTGGTGATGGGTGAATTTTCTTAAAAGGGAAGCCGGACCAAAAAATGCTTACGTTGCTCAAGTGTGATGCGTGAATTCCAGTAACTACTCGTTTCGAAAGGGAAGCCGATAGGAATTGAGTTGTATGGAGTCTTCGCCACTGATAGGGAGTAGGAAACGCTCGTAACTAAGGCCGAAACCACGGACTTCGTGCTTAGGGAGTAGACCCCCAGATGCGGCTGAATACTAGTATTTACATGGAACAACATCAGACTCCCACAATCCAGTCATTGGCTAATGCCGAAACCTTAAGATATAAGGTTAAGACCAGTTGTCAGACTTTCGAGCTTCTAACTACCAGTAACGACGTCATAGGTGACATGACACCCGGGACCGACGGTTTAACATGTTTTCTGCGACACGGAGGGGTCTCGATGTCGTCACCCTCCGCGCTAACTGTCGTAACTAACAATTGATAATTTTTCAGAGAAATTCTTACAGAGTGACGTATCTGCTTCAAATGAATAGAAATAAATAAATAGATATCTTTGGGCTTTAGGGCAACTACTAACCAAGTCAAGAGTAAGCCAAGAGCAATATAAAAAAGTTATTAATTTATTAATAAAGCCACAGCTAACGCAACTACTGAAAAATAATCAATTGCTAGATACGACAGTTAGCGCGGAGGGTGACGATTAACGAACTGTCACCCATTCACGGACTGTCCTCGGCAACCGCAGCTTAACCTTGTAAATAATAATTATCACCTCATCGTTCAGCCGAAAGACGTCCACTGCTGGACATAAGCCTCCCCCAAAGGGGGTGGGAGGTGTTGCCGTAATCGCCACGCTTGGCAGGCGGGTTGGCGATCGCAGTATGGTTGTTAAAGTACTCAGAGAATGCTGCTGCCCATCCTCTAGACAATTCCTTAGTCGCCTTTTGCGACACCCACGGGAAGAGATCGGGTAGTGCTATTCTACACGAGACACCTGTGCGGTTGATAATAATTAGCCACAAGCCCCTCAATGTGTATGTCTCTGATATTATACACCGTGGGCCCGAGGAACCCGAAAGATATTAACCTTCGATTCCGATGCCTAATTGGAGAAAAAAAGATTTATATATTTTGTTGGAAAAAGCTTAATTTTCGAAATATTCATTGTTTAATAAATTCACAACTCGAAAAATATCTATGGTAAAAGTCCCAGGAAAGCGGCGTTGCGACTTTTGTCATACCATACCCCTTTCGCCGTATGTCTTATTTGACGGAGAAGGTTGTGAAGTGAGAAGTTTCTTATTCACTCACACGATAATTTCTAAATGTTGCCAGTTCAACCTAAGATATTGTTTACAAGGAAGCACTAAAGTTAATTTATTCATTAGGAAAAGAAAAACTTTTTTTTTTTTTACTTTTTTGATCTTTTGTTGATATTACATTTGACTCTTAAAGCATCAGAAAGGCGTGGTTAAAATCTTTCGGGTACGTCGGGCCCACGGTGTATAAAATAAAAAAGATATCTCATAAAGGTAGTTAGGTACTTTAAAATCTTAAACAGCTAAATATTGTGCTCAATTACGTTTCTATGCTAAATTACGTTTCTCATGCAAGAACAAACTTCTGAATCGTAATCGTAACTTATAGCATCGTAAAAATTGTACCTTAACGCTCGTATTAGTTTTAACTTCAGGCTATTAAACCTACGAAGTTGTAAGCCTACGTCGGCGTCGTCTTCTCACTGCCTTCAGGGCGCAATAAAAAGGTAGGTACGCAACTGGTTAATTTCACAGACAGCAGAATAATTTCATAACTACGAAACACATGCTAAATTGTAGTTTGTATGGACGAAGCCTAAACACATAGAGCTGGCTCGGTAAACGAATAAATCCAGGATAATAAATAGGTAAAGTCCTTCCCTGTACCTTACAATTCAGAATTACAAGTACAGAGATATCTCTGTAATATGCAGACCAGGCTATTTATCCACTTTTTTTCAGAAATCTAACATCAAGATACATCCTAGGTCTGCTTGCTGCCTTCACGGTGGCGTTTGTAAAGGATGACAAGTTGTCCTTGCTGATAATAAGTTTAAGACTTAGTAACTATTGTGTGCTTGGTTTTGGGGTCGGCATCCCTTGTGCATTTTACTAACTATTCATTCCCCAGATTTATACCAAACTAGCTGTGCCGCGGCTTCGCCCGCGTGGTAGATAATACGCCTATGTCCATCCTGAAGTACCATTCTACATATAGGTAAAATAATTTTTGAAATCGGCTAATTCGTTTAGAAGCTTACCTCCTATCCAAACTTTCAAAACTTAGATATTGAATCAAGAAGAGTTACAGCACTATTATCATCAGGAAAATTTACGTGATTTTACGTATGCTCATTAATATCCAGATATTGTGTACCTACATTTAATCACAATTTAATCCACAATGTGCGTCTTCTCTATCTGTCTTCTCATTCTGTGTTTTCGCTCGACTATGATGATGAGCGTGATTTTACGTCGATGTATGTTTATAATCATGCAGATATATATACACTTTTTTTTTCAGAAATCCTTCTTCCAAACACAATTCAGGTTTGGTACGTAGAGTTGCCAGTGTAAGTGCTTGCGGCTGTCACAGAAGCGTGTCTAAGTCGCCGACACCTGCGGCACTCTAATGGGCTGTAATGGGGCAGGCTCTGTCTTACGCTGCGACCATGTCCGATGCGCATCATTCCGCCTCACCCTGCCGCGTTTACCGCACTTACGCGTCCATACAATCATCAGCCTGTCGTTTGTCAAATGCTTGTATATAACCATGTGTAAAAGTATCGTCTCAGATCTGAACCTCACCTCTGGCTAGTATATCTACGGAATATAGTTGCCTAAAATGCTGATTTATTCAGTTAATTCAAGTACCCGCTAAAACAACGTGGAAATTACAGGGAATTCTACCTATTTTTGTAGTAAAACGTGAGAGTTCCAAATGGAATGCGATCGATACCCCTAGTAAGAGTTTGCAAATTACGAAAACGGCAATAGTTTTCATAAGCTCGCTGAACTCTATCTCTCTTACACACCTGCAAAAAAGAGAGACAGATATATTATTCAGTTTAGCGAGCTTACGAAAACTATAGTCGTTTTGGTAGTTTGCAAACGCGTACTATGATTACTGATGTTGATGATACAAACAACCCATTGTGTTGTCAAAAGCATGAAAAGTTCTAAAGAAATTGTTATTTTTAAGCATTCCTAGGTACAGTCATACTTCAAACTTCAAAACTCATTTATTCAATGTAGACTAGAATTACTTATTTCTTTTTGAATGCCAATGTTACAAAAGACAGCCCCCAGAAACGCCCGCCCTTCATAGCACATACCTATTTGATTTTTACGAACATGAACCTACTAAGCTCTCCAAGAGTGAGATACATAGCTGGACTGTGGTACTAATATCGAGTAGGTAACGGTATACCATCAAAGAAAACAAAACGAGTAAATAATATACGAGAAACACGTGTGATCAATAAAAAGCTAGCCAAGCCAGTGGAGAACTATTTATTACAGTAACCAAATTAAAAGACCATTACACGACAACAACTCCACAAAGGAGTCAACAAACAAAAAGTCTACACCGACTTCCTTTTAAAAATGTAATCTGCGTCAAGCGCGCGGGGTAATCATCGAATATTCCGTATCTAACTACAACTTTATACCGCGCGTTATCATGGCCGTATAATGAGTTATGTGGTCTTGCTCGTTTTGTGTCCATCACGGGGTATCGGCGAAGGGCGTCATCCATCATCCGCTGCGACTAATTGCCTGCTACCTTGCTTCGGTTCTCTTATCCTTTTAATTCGTCCTCCGAACACCTATACGACGTCGGGGCGAGCTGTTACGAATAATTGCTTGCGAGATACCGACGTCGACTTGATTGCAAAATTAAAATGTAAGAACAAAAAGTGCAAGCTGCATAAGTTGTTGTTAAGTGAGCATGTTATTTATCCGGTATGTATTAACAAATAACTCTTATATAAACGTGAGAATCTACGTTTCAGGCAAGTGCGAATATGAGGAAAGTTTTACATTCATTTTGTTTTCAAACAATATCAAAACCAAATATTAGAATTAGGCGCCATTATCCACGATCTCTCATACATCAAACCGCTTAATGCAATACAAAAATCGTGCTCGACCAATTCGTAAGCAATCCAGTGGGTCCGCTAGTGGCGAGGCTAGTCACGAACGATCGCCGACTCCATTGGCAAATAAAAATAAGGCCGAGGACAGCGATCCCGCCGAAAGGGGTAGCTCGATTAAGTGTCGGTTTGAGTTTTATTCGCGCGGGGAGGGGAGGGGACGTATGAGCCCGGCGCCGCATTAATCATTAACACAGCCTGCCTAATGACACCGCCGAAATGGGCCTAATAGTGATGCGACCGGTGTTGTCGACAGTTTCAGTGCGATAGGGTTATATTACGTCTAATGATGAACTTGTAGATAGATTATGATGGTAAAGGGATGACATGGGTCGGTAAATATGAAAATTACAGCACCTTTTACCTTAAACTACAACAAGCTGTTTTATTCGCTATCATATCTATCATCATACCATCATCAGACGGATAAGAATAATAATCACCTTTTTTCTGTTTTCTCATATCATAATCCAAATTATATTTTTAATAAGTTTTTTGTAATAAGTAATATTTTCTTAACGTTTAATTGTGTTAATCCCTTTAAACTATTTCTTTACCTCATTATCTATGGAAACTAAATCAAAATGTTACTTTAGAATTAATCAAAGAGTTATTTACCATAAAACAACTAAATTACTCATTCTTGTTTCACACATAGAAAATCGATTATAACAAATTCGATTTTGCATAATTCATACGTCAGTAGTGGTGTATAAAATTATCGACATACTTCACTAGCACATCACTACGCCCGATATTAGATGTCGCTATTAACTCCGCAAAACGTAATTAATCGAATAAGTTTATGATTGATATAACCAGTTTGTGGGGCGCTTAATTCACTTTCCCAATTCCTGGGTCCCCGGTCGCTTTTATAAAGTTATCCTTTAAGAAAATTGATTGGCTCTATCGCGACGTAAGTGATTTTGTAATGATTCAATTCAATTACTATAATACCCAGTGTTGATCGGAGAAGCGTAAGTAACGAATGAAATTAATCAAAAGCAAATTTATAATAACGTTATTTCTTGTTACGTGATTTTGTAGTCGTATGTGAACTAATAAACCGTTCTGCTCCACCCTGTTTGTTTTCTTGGTAACTAAGAATAAACTTTTTTAATAAATAAAAACAAATGCGCAGAGGAACTTGTCTAAAAAATAAGTAAGTTACATTTATATTTAGGGAATACCTACTGGCGACCCGCTCCGGCTTCGCACGCGTGCAATTTATACCATCCTCTTGAATCACTCTATCTATTAAAAAAAACCGCATCAAAATCTATCTAAGCATACATAGGGACAGACAGCGGGAAGCGACTTTGTTTTATACTATGTAGTGATAAGTATTTCATAAAATTATGGGAAATATTAAAATTATGCTTATAAGCTCAAGAATCAATTTCATAGTTTACCAATCGTATTTAGTTACAGCAAACTGCTCTAAAATAATCATCAGAATTAATTTTAATGACTAAGAGAGTCTATTTCGCGCCGCTATGAAGAATACATTTTATAGTTGGTAAAGATAAAAGATACACACGTCTTAGTAAGTAGTAATCGTTGAGCCACAAATATTAAAATTTTAATAAAGTTTGAAAATTTTATCAGTACTTTAATAAAAGGCCCATGCAAACATTGCTACATCTGGTAATCGCAAAGTAAAAACGCATTAGCTATCTTTCCGCGTAAATGTAAAACTAATTAAAGGAAATGGATTATTAGAATAATCGTAGGCAATAGCAATACTACTGTCGCTATTACATTACATTAATAATCTAATTATTGACTCTATCTCTACATTGCGCCAGAATACCTAGCAAAGAATATTAAGAAACATTAAGGACGTTCGATGTGTAATAAGGGGCAATAAGTGATATAAAAACGTGAGGAAAAGTAGAAAATATCGTCGTTTCCTGGAAAAGCACCCACGTAGTCGAAATTTACTGTCTTACACCCCTCATTAACATTTTGCCGTGGTGAAAAGATTAGCCAGTCAGCAAGGATGGTAGCGAGGCTGACTGCCCAGGGTGCGCCGGACGTACCGAAGTATCGTCACTCGTGGAGGCTCTTTTCATACACCCCATATTCTTGTATAGCTCGTGCTGACACGATAGAAAGATTAACATTTTTATACATATGACACCAACAAAATCAGAGGGAGTACCATTTATGCCCGGTTCCTAGGGTCAAAAAAAAATCGTTTTGGTTACCAATGGTGGCTGTTTTTATTGCCAATCTGGACATATAAATAGACTCGTAAGCTTATTTTTATCTGTGATAGGCTACTGACGAATGAGTCTACCATACAAAGATATGGGGCCTTTGCTTCATTACAAGTCTCTTAATTTTAACCAATAACGCTTGGTAAATCATAGGAATCGGCCATTAGTCTCTTTACATGTAAAATATTGAAAATAATCCTATACAAAAATTCTAATGCGATTAAGTTCATACACAAATATACTTAATTTAACACTTTATGATCAAGTACCCCTGACGTCGCAGCGTGAAAAAGGCAGTGTGAAAGTAGAGGGGGCTGCACAGACGCAAGGGGTGGTGGGGACGCAATTTGTAATATTTCACGAGCCAGTAGACGCTTATTAACTAGGCGTGCAAAAAATCGACGCCACAGCAGCGCTCAACCTTTGATCAGAAACGGAAAAATCAAAACGCAATTTTAATGTCTCTCTGTAAAACGTGTCAAGCGGTGACACAGTAATCGCGTAGAGTAGGGTTACGTATATTATGACAACTTATTTTAAAAATATTGGCATTTTGATACAAAAATAAACACAAACACATTGTCGAATAAGGATCAAACCATTTCTATTATTTCATGTTCATGTTCGAAGAAAGAATTAAGAATTTTGATTTTTAGAATTAAGAATTATTTCACTTTAGGAGTGTTCGATAATACAAACTTTCTTTTAACTTGAGGATCGAATAAAGTTTAACCAGAAACTATTTTAGTGCACACGTTAAAACTATTCAAAATCACGAACAAAACCTTTTTAGCTTAGCTTAGATCATTATTGATAACACGTCATCTAAATAGCAATGGCAAGGTGTGTTCCTTGTTAGAGTTCCTAACAAAATAAATAAATTACGTGACTTCCCTACATATGCAGACTTTCATAAATTGAGCACAAGGTAAAATCTATTTATCTTCACTAAATTGTATAAACTAAAGTCGCTTTTCGCGTCTGTCTGTTTGTTCGCTTACTTCTTCTAAACTACTAAATGGATTTTATGCAGTTTTCATCTATAAAGGTTATAAGTTATAAGAAACGTTTTAAACTATAAAACGTACCCGAGCGACGCAGAGGTGGGTCACCAGTACACATTAATAAGCACCTAAGTAACATCTAAATAAAATAGGTAGTTATTGGGAAAAAAGTTATCATGTTTTTACCACATAATGGTAGCCTTGCATTTAACTAGCTAACGTATAAAATGTGCAGCACCTCTGACTAATGCAAAAAGTTGTATCTAGTCAGGGGCAGAGTATTACTGGGCGGAAAATAACAGGACCGTAATTAGGTGCCCGATGCCTTTAACTTTATACAAGCTTAGTTTTAGTACTATATACTAAACCTGAAACTAGTTTCTTCAGAATCACTAGGAGAATCGATTGACATATTTTTTGAACCACATTTTTTTGTTTCATAAATTTCAATTTTGTTTCAGTAGGTTTCTACCCATAACAGTTGACGGGAATAGACACCTTGAGGCTTGAGATGGTCCGCTCGGTCAGTTTCCGTGTATTAGACAACCCCTGCATAGCACATCTCAGGCATTTTATTTCACACTTTACTAGGGAACTTAACGCGACATAAACTATGGTGTAACTTGGAGATTTATTAAAAAAAACATATATTCAGGCAGTTCTGATGAAAATCTTGTTGGGGTGTCTCGGTTTTTGTATATACTAAAAATAACGTTCTATATCATTTTATATACAAATTCATATTTTCTAGCTCTAAATCCTCCTACTGGTTCATAATTGGGAAATACATTTTGGTAAAATAGTGTACTATTATCATGTTCTTTTGTGTCTAATATGAAAGATTTTTATTGGAAAACTTATTCTTAATAATTTCTTATTATTCTATGAGACATTCTTAATAATGACCAAAATAAGAACAGAGATAAGTTATCTCTTATAAGAATTAAATACTTATTTGATGGAGAGTCTTACAAGCTCTTTAATCTAATCCGGACCCTTCCTATAATTTTTGATGAATTTCTCAATATTTATACGATATATAAGAAGCTTATGTGGTAAAAGACGATACGTATAATAATATTTTGGAATAAATATTTAATCTAACTTGTTTTTCCAGCAGAAATTTGTCACTATTGATTCATTTCATCCATTGGTCACAATCTGGCCTTTGGCCAAAGTAAGGCAAAAAGAAATATTACCACTTATTGTATTCGACCTAACGTTTGCCCGGGCAGGCAAAGGCATTTATTGAAATACTGAAAAGTATAGGTTTTTCTTTTTTAAGAACATTACGTTTGTGGACATTTGTTTTAATTGTTATCATATCAACTAAGGTCTTATATTTGCAGTCTACGGTCTTAATATGTTTATGATGATCTTTACGACGTCATTTTTGTTTGTTTTGGGATTCTGGTTACCAGTAGGTATCCTAAAATCTCTAATTTTAGAAATAAACTTTGTATGCAGCCTTTTCACTACTTGTCTCAAAACTACATAATTTAAAATTAAATAATGTTTCACATAGCATTATTTCGTCACAGACTCCCGAGCCGGCACTGTATCGTGCACGCACTTTTTTCGAGAGGCTATTAATCGCGGGAGAGGAGGACATTTAGCCGCCGCTGGGCCGCTAGCCACTCAATAAGCACTTTGCTGATACACGGTACATTGTCTAAGCTTTGCCATCGATCAAAAGATCTGTGTGAAGCATACTTCCATTATAATAATGCAGTAAGTTGCTAAAATTAGTCCTGGAAGAGGAGAGAGGACATTTAGCGGCCGATAGACCGATGGCCACTTAATGAGCGATGTAGAGATACACGGTACAGTATCTAAAGCTGTGTATATCGATAAAGGACTTTGTTGTTTGTGAAGCATCCTGATTATATGCAGTAAATTTAATAGCGGGAGGAGAGTGTGCGACAGTATTTTTATCGCCGCAATATCTCTAGTTTTTCTATAAGCGCTTCGGAAGATTTATTTGCAGTATACAACAGTAATACATTGTCACTTGTGTTGAAATGTTATTAAATATTAAGGTTAAGCAAATTCAAAGTAACATAAACTGCTAGATATTTCTTATAAGTAATACAATTTATAAGTAGTAAGTAGCAAAATAGTAGGCTCGGGTAACTCCGGACAGAACTATACCTTTGGATATTTTGTCGGTTCGGATACGTTTCATTCCTCTTTCACCGAAGCTACTAAGACAATACAACGTGTTACATAATTCCCCTTAAAAAAGAAAATGTTAATCAAGTAGTCTTTTATGGTTGTTGTCATTTACCTCTCAGAGGAAATTAGGTAAGAACGTAAATAACTTTCAGGGTAGTCTACTCTTTACTTTTATGTTTTCAGGGTTGCGTTTTAGTGATAATTTTATTTTATGATTTGTCCAAATTTTTTTTTGGGTTCTTCTTTTATTTTAAAATATTGCCAATAGACTCTTTAGAGTCTATTGGCAATATTTTATATAAATATATATGCCTATTTTTTTATTATTGAGTCTAAGCCGAAAGGGGTATTTTTGTAAGACTCAGAATCAGACATACCCAGATTTACAAATAAGTTATATGGCTCCTTTATATTATGGTTATAAGAAAACATCCCCAAGTAGCAACTTTGTTTCCCTCGACGTTTACTTAAGACCAAGTACATAAACTTCAATCACTGCTGAGTACATAAAAGGGAAAACAGAAACGCCCTACCTAATAATAGGTATAACAAACCGTTTAAACTATACGTAGAGACATTACTGCATTTTAACTTTGACAAAGTTCCATATTTATACAAACAAAATAAAAATAAACCTTAAGTTTTGAAAGGTAGGGTTGACTTTGTGTATTAAGGGTGTTGAAAGTGACTTTGCCGTATCGAAGTGCGTAGGGCGGGCCGCCCAAACGTTTAGCAACGTTTAACGAAAGCCTCGAGGTGGGTGCGGGACACACCCACGCGGTCGAACTCTCGGCTCATCCATATTTCATATTAGGTAAACCCATGTTCTGTCCAACTTACCTAAACTTAGAATAAGCATTTATATAATGTATATTTAGGTGTATGTAAATACATTATTGTCCTTACGAATGTACTATGAATCTAAGAAAACATTCAACTTATTTAAACTCTGTCTTCTGTGCTTCCAGTTACGCTAACAATATTTATGGCTTAAAGAGCCTCGACCAACACCTAAAGAGGCTCTCGTTGGGTGGCTGGATCAAGGGCCTGATACAGAAAGCTGTACTTCTTGACATGGCGAGTATTGTTAGGAAGTTCCTTGCTCTGAGGCCCTGACCACCGGTAGCTTGGACCCTCTTCCCGATGCCGGTGGGCTACTATTTTTTTTATATTTTTAAATGTTTTTTTATATTTTTATTGAAATGTTTAAAAATGTAAATAATATGTTATACGATGAATAAACGAGATAATTTATGGCTTAAACTACTTATTAGACTTATTTTACATATTTTTTATTGGGAAAAAAACATTCTTACAAGATCATCATAAATAGAAAACACTTTTTTTAAATTTAAATTAGAATAAACCATTCGGGATGTAATTTACCTAAACACATCGAACAATGAAAGACAACCCCTAAAACGACCACCCTTCACCAACTCCAGTGTTCCAGTTCCTTCCGATCGAATGCGATAAAATCTCAATCGTTGGAGGACTGTTTCGTTATGAGTACACTTAGGCGTCGTCCTAATTGGGAGCGATCGTACGATGGCGCGATGCGTTTTTCATCTCACGATCAAAGTGGTCGTACGATGACCTAACAGGTGTCCTAATAGATCGCGCGATGTCTATCGTGCGATGCCGTCGCTCGATGGCTGGCGTCGCGCTTACGCCACTTTAACGATGGCTCTTTATAGAGATGCACAGTTTTTGCTGTCGGACAATATTGCTTTAAAAATTGCATGTAACCAACTAGGACACTCAAAAGAGATCTGTTGCTTTGATTACATGGTCGCACGATCAAACGCATCGTACGATCGTTATTAAGCATTTCATGTGCTCGCACGATTACTTGCGAGGTTCAAATAGGACACTCTGATGAAATCTGTATATTTGAACTCATCGCACGACGAGAACGCATCGTGTCATCGTACGATCGCTGTCATTTAGGACGACGCCTTAGAACAACAGTGCTACCGACGACTCAGAGTCGTCGGTGGCCGTGTTGCTCTAAGTTTATTTACTGAAGCTTATACCTTAGAACCGACCACCCTTTCTTCACACCTATAGCACGTAGATGTAAATAATTCAGGCGCTAGTTGGCACTGAGCGTCGAGGGTTGCACTTACACTCGTTCCAATTTAAAATGTCATTTATTTCTGCGAATGCAACCTCGTTGCTACTTGCAAGCTTGAGACTTCTTGATAGTATTTTAAAATAAACAATAAAAACTGGGCAAATAAGTGAAGCAGGTTTTCCCTAGTATGTGAAGGTCAGGTCAAACCATACGTGGCAGATTATTAGTATTTAGGTGCTATGGAACCTATTTAAATTGAAACAAATTAAGGACGTAGAAGTGTGCCGAATTTATCTTGTATGGACCTTATGGTCCAAGTTGCTTTGGTCCCACAAATCAAAGCCTGTTTTAAACGTCCAGATCTAGGATAGCAGTCTTAATTAAATTTTTATATCGTGAGATTCCACCATCTGTACCTATTGTTGAGTTTTACAATGGTTTATAGCTTTTCGCATAGTAAAGTTTAAATTGTTTGTAAAACGAAGTGCTTTACGTCTAGCGGCATAAACAATTGTTGTGAACCATTCGTTTATGTTAACACTTTGTGTTTCAAGCTATATAAAGATCTAAATTTGCAAACTCCCTAACTAGCGGTATTTTAACGACATGCAGACTAGCGTCATGTTTGTATGTGTACAAATACATTATTGCCCTATTGCTTCGTACAAATTTCAAAATTACTAAAACGATAATGGCAAATGAACTGTTATAAAGGACTGAACGTGTCATAGGGTAGCGTAGGAATTGAATGGACAGTGTATGTCCTTTCAAGTATCAAAGTTGCATGGTCGCGGTACAGTAGGGTGGTGTAGCGAATAACGAAGGCGCGTTTGATATGTTAATTTATATAATTCGTAGCTTTTCACTGCTTTTACAAGCTGTTGCGATACGGTCTTCGTGTGAATATCTATGTAACACAATTTGCTATTGCTATTAATAGAAATGAAATAAACAAATGGAAATTTAGATCTTTCGTGTTTGTTTATACCTAATCTTAACTTATTGCACTGGGTTTTCAGTCAAAGTTCTCGCAATATCCTGATTTGAAATTGCTTAGCTAATAAAATACCTATATTATGTGGCTACACTATGTATACTTTCTGGCTATATCTTTTCGTTACCTTTAAATAATGTTTTAAGAATCTTTAGAGCCATGAACTTTTTGTTTCTGTTTCATTTTTGGCCGCAGGCGCTGCTAATCTATAGTGTATCTTTTGCAATCTTTTAGAGCTCCTTTCATCCGTAAATACGTCTACATGCAATGTTAAAAAAACTAGTAGGTATTTTAAAGTGCAATTCATTACACGTAATGATTAACGTATCAAAACCGTTACTTCCAAACGTCGCCGCATCGATTAGATGGTAAAGTGGTTAGAATCAATTTATGACACTTCTGTCACGATACAATAATCTAATTTTAATATTTTAAAAATGACAACATTAAACCCACGCTCGCTCTTCTCTGATTCCACGTTCTGAATACGAAATGTAAACGGGAAGCGCACGAAAAGGCGGCCATGTTGCTTTTAGCACCCTTTAATGGAAAATATTTGAGAATAAAATGAAGCGTCCTGATTAAAGTGTAAATGAAAGTGAATTGATATTTTAGCAACTGTTTGTAGATGCTTTACACGATGACGATTGTGTTTAATATTAAAGAGGCGCGATGTTTTTATTTTTGACAAGTACTGCTTTATATTTTGTTTTCAGAAACAGCTTTTCTTTTTTTTATTGTAACATGATCGACACAGGTTTTTGTTAGTATCTAAGTACAATTAAATTATTGAAAAAAGTGTTCCCAACCTATTTCTTTCAATAGTCAATAGTATCGAAATAACAACACACATGCTTACGCCCAATTTCATTTCACTTGGAAAAGGGACAAACCAAAAATAGAAGAAGAAAAGTTCACTTGTCTATGACCTCCCCGACTTATTCACAAATGGTTAAGGATCGTTAAATAATTAGTTAGTACCTAACATAGATAACATAAATCCTAATCCCACTTTTCAATTACCAATAAATCCCAGAAACCATCTTTCGAAGAAGTCTCGAGTAGTAAATTTCGTCAAAGCAAAACAGGCGAGTTCGTGTTACAAATCCTCAATTAGCGAGCATACAGCTCAGTTTAAGCCGGCGTTTAAATTCGTTAGGAGCGGGCTACGTTGTTTTCGTTCGCGGGTTTCTCATAGATCAAAATATAGGTACAGATGCTCATGTTCTCTTCAGACAAACCGAATTATGTACCTATGACTTGTAACAGTGCAATCTGCAATTTTTCTCTCTTTTGATGTCTTTAAAAAAGATTGAGAAGATTCTTTTTTTATTAATTATGTGACGATAATTTATTTATTTATTTAGTATCTCCAACAAAAGATATACACAACTCATGACATAGAAATAATAGTCAACAAAAGGTATTATGTAGGTGTGTACTAGGGTTTTCGCCCCGGGTACCCGGAACCGGGAATTCCCGGGAATTTATAGATTTTAGGACCCGGGAATTATTTGGCGGGAATCCCGGGTACCCGGGAATTATTTGAAATGAAGAAATGATGATGAAAAATGAAGGGTTTGCACGCTTCCGAAGATTTTAGAGCATTTTCTGTCTCTCTCGCGGGAAACGGACATTGTACTGCGTGGTGTGAACTTAGAATGGGGTAAATGGATCGTGATGTCAGCACACAGTACTGTGTAGTCTTTGTCTAGTAAACAAATTCTAAACGCTTGTTTTTTTTTTTGGTAAATGTTTCATTTGTAGAAACTATTCACAATGCTTATTTTTTTCGTAATATTTTCGAGATTCATAATGAAATTATACAGGATGTAAACGAATTCGTACACGAATTCCTTCAAATAGCGTGACCTAATGCTCACAGATTAGCCCTAAATGGTTTTTATTTTAAATATAAAATTAATGATTAAAAAAAAAGTTCTGTTTTCGAGCCCTTTTTGCGCCCCGAGTTAACCGACTGCAAAGAGCGATTTCGTGCTAATCGTGCTAGCCAGCTGTGTCACCGTGCTTTCATTCATTGATGAGTGGCGTCGAAATGTTCCAAAGCATAAAATTTTAATTTTAAAATTTTTTCACTTATTCCATACTAGCTGGTTAAGTTTCGATCACATATCGCAGCCGCAAAAAAAAACTATCATTTTTTATCTTAAATCAAGTTAAATCCCGTGCTCGGTCATTACACCAGTAGATCGTGTGGTTTTAAGGTATTGCACGAATTTGGGTACAACCTTTATAGTCATACATCCTATTGTTATTCCGTAATATTTTGCCATATTTAATGAAGAGAAGACTTTTTTCATTAAAAAAACTTGCGACGTCGCAATATAAATAACTGTAATTGTTCCTAGTTATTTTTTTAAATAAGTGTAAGATTTTTTATTTTAATAAGAAAAATCGAATGCTATGTTAGACAATTTATCAATATAACATGTTTAAAGTACTTACATAAGTTTCATGTTGAAATATACAAGAAAAACTATATTTATACAATTAAGATGAAAATTCCCGGGTACCCGGGAATTCCCGGGAATCTCGAGAAAAAATTCCCGATTCCCGGGAACTCAAAAAGGCCGGGAACGCGAAAACCCTAGTGTGTACCTTCACTTAAAGGATGTTATTGATTTTAATTTAATCTCCATTTTGTTAAACAAAATCATTTCTTATTTAGTTCTCTCACTTTGAGGCTTCCAGGGGGTTACCATGAACTGTTAGAGCAGGAATGTTTTAATATTATTCCGGGAGTGGGAAAGTGACAGCGCAAGGCAGCTCTCTAGCGCCATCTCTTACTCACTCTCGTAATAATTTTAAAACATTTCTGCTCTAAGAGATCATGGTAACCCCTCAGGAGAAGACTATTAGGCATTCTAAGACGACAAGTTTTTTCAGTAGCATACAACCCGTGAGTCACAAAAAAGCATAGGTAATAACCGTTTTCAAGGAATAGACATAATAGTTTGTCTTCTCTTCATCTAGTGTAATCTTTGGCGGCGCCATCAATTGCGTATGTGAGCTGCGTAGCCCGCTAAGTGGATCTCCATTTTAACTCCTGAAACAAGCCGGTTGAGGCTTTCAGTCGGATCTCGGCATTTGCATGATTGGTATTACGCTGATTACCCCTCCCTCCGCTCCCCAACGGTTCTTCCGTCACGGTTTACCCCCCCTACTCCTCATTTGTGCCGATTTTAGAAAGCTAAACACATTCAAATTAAAGTTTTAGAATTTTAGTGAACAAAACTAATAGAAATGTAAAGTATTTCTGTGAAATGTTTGCTTATTGATCTAAGTTTTGAGAGAAATAAAGTTTGTTGGATGTTTGTCATCTTGCGTGGGTTTTAGGGCTAGCTACAAAGCTTGCCAAGCGGCTCTTAAACTCGAAGGACTTGTGAATTTCTACTTCTAGATAAAAAAATGATCACTTACAAACTAGAACTAACTTATAGCCAAAAAATATAATAAGGTTCAGTTTTAAAAAAAAAAACAGAAACCAATAACAGGACAATAAAATACCATAGGAAATAAAAACCTTTCATTACTCAAAAGGCTCGAAAAGAAACAAAATATTTAAGACATATCTTCACATAACAAAATGATTTATCTATATTAACAGTCAGTTTGTACGGATTAAAACTTTAATCTTCTCCCCCACCCTCTCCCCGTGACTCCTCCCCCGCACCGACAGTTGAAAGTGCTCCAGAAAGTGTCGTTTATGTACTCAAAGCATATGCAAATGGATGTTTTAAAATTTTAGGGAGAGAACGCCACTTTAGTCCCTGAAGCACTTGCGAATATCAAAATGTAAATTTACCCTTTTATGTTTACAAATCTTGTAAATGAAAGCGTTCATTTTATTGACTTTAGCCCGACAAACATTGAGTACACGGCCATTTTGATGTAAAACCCGCTGAAATATGCATAAACAATTTTCATATACATGTTCATATTTTATTTTAACGTAAACGTTGTTTAATCCTTTTCAACATTATGATATACCTACATTACATACATTTTTATTTTTATTGTGTCCCTTTTCTCATTTGCAATGAGTAGCCTTAAATCAACCTGTAAGTAGGTTCACTACTGACTAGTAGCCTCCATCCTCCATCAGAACTATTGGCAAGAGAAACTTGTATCTTGATGTGGTCTTTTCGTTGACAAGACCACAGCGCCCTAACATGAACTCGATATCTTTAAAAAAACAACCTTCAACAACCTTCTCACAACAGTATCATTAGTCTTACGCAACAACGTGTAAAATAACACAGATTATGTTTTGGTCAAACTCCGTTTACCGGGTGTAAAGTGAGAAGTAGGAATAGGAAGACGGTGTCGCTCGGTCCGGTGCGCGCGCGCCGATCTCAGCTGATCGAGTTACCCGCTCGTGCACACAAATACCAATCCTTTGAGAATCAGTGTGTTGTGAGAAAATGGTCGTCAATTATAGATAGGTATTTGTTATCTCGTGTTAATTGTATCGATAAATTTTTCAATGGAAATGTGTAATCAACACATTACATTGAGTTATAACTTAATTTTCACGGAAATTGTGAGAAATTATTGGCGCGCTTGAATTCTTGAACGCGAGGCTCTGACGAGAAAACTAAAACACAAATCATTTAATTAACTAAATGATTGTAACACGTCTAGGCGTTTGAATAATAGTCAAGAACCAATATTTGACGACGTCTGTGGTCTAGTGGTTCGAGTGTCGGACTGCTGATCACGAGGTCGTGGGTTCGATTCCCACAGGACACAAATATTTATGTGATGAACATAAGTGTTTGTGTTGGTCTGGGTGTTTCTTATGTATTATAAGTATGTATTTACAAAAAAAAAGTATATAAGTATTATATCCATTGTCTAGTACCCATAGTACAAGCTCTGCTTAGTTTGGGACTAGATGGTGCTGTGTAGAAAATGTCCCAAAAATATTTATTTATTTATTTATATTTAGCTTTTACCAACGGCCAGAAAAACCTGGTTCAAAAACCTGACTCAAAAATGATTCTTCGCGCATCGTTAAGTTTTGAATTAATATTCGAAAGTTCTCTAATTGCTTTTTCAATTACTGACAGAGGCATTCTTCGAAGCATTCGTTTCCTGGTTTTAAGTATAGAATAGTATATGTTCAACATAAATCATACATTTATTGCTAAAAACGCATTCCACATAACTTTCAACATGGTGGATACGACTATTATAATGATATATTATTAAAACTCTTAGTATTTCTGGTATCAGGTGTCCTTTAGGAGTTCATTACAGAACGTCAGATTTTTCGTTCATTTAAACTCGTCGAGACGCGGTGGTGCGAGAAACATACGTCACGCCCCATGGGTATTTGTGACGATATCAATGCACTCTTTGTATCCGATTACTGTAATAATTTGAATAAATCTTCCATTACACTCGTTAATAGAATGTTAATGGACTGCTTCATCGAATCACGCCGTTGTTTGATGAAGATCTTTGTAGCAATAAACAATAAAGAAAAGCGATCTGTTTCCTTGATTTTTCTTTATACAGGATGTTCCAAAAAGTAGCGTCAAGCGAAAGTCCAGAGGTACCCGAATCACCCACATATGTTCCGCGATTTTTAGTGGTTTTCAAGTTATGATTTCTTTAACTATGATTTTAATGACATTTTTGATCATAATGTCATGAACAGTTGAGAAAAATGCGTGTTTTTTTTTTTTAATTGGATTCTTTTTTCATCTGATTTAGAAAAAATAACTATTCACGTCACTAAGATCAAAAATGTCATTAAAGTCAGAGTTTGGTTAAAACATGAAAATAAATAATAACTCGAAAACTACAAAAATCGTACGGAACATACACATGTATGTTCCGCGATTTTTGTAGTTAGATGGTGATTCGGGTACTTCTGAGGATAGAGCATCCTCAGAGGTACCCGAATCACCTCAGGTGGCCAATTCTACTAACAGAAACTTTTATCAATTGCAACTGAATCGTTCATTCAGACAAAAAATCCTGTCAAAATGTTTGGTTTTGTTTTTGTTGTCAATTTGAAAGTTTTTGTAAACTAAAACTGTCTGAATGAACGATTCAATTGCAATTGATAAAAGTTTCTGTTGGTAGAATTGGCCCCCTGGACTTCCGTTTGACACTACTTTTAGGGACATCTTGTACCTATATGAAAGCCATCGAACAAACGCCTATATGGCGAATGTAAACCAATATCATAAGAACAAGATAGAAAAGTGCAGCTAAATCTATGATGTCATCCCACAACTCGGTGAAATTGTCATTTGTGTTACATCGCTGAAAAACATACTTACGTACCTAACTGGAGTCTTTTTATATTTAATTAACATCATCACCAGCGTAGCCTTTTTGCCAACTATGAGTCAACCTCCAATCTCCAAATGGTCAAAACCAGACGGGGCTGGATACCAGCATCTTACAAAGAGCGAGTAGAGTAAATTATAGACAGCCTGCAACTAACCCACTTCGGATTGTTTAAAAGTTCATATATTATTTAAACTCATTTATAAAATTATTCTTTAAACCCAAATAGCTTTTTTTTAACTTTACCGAAAAGAGTATTGAAATAGTCCTACTCAACATGTGATTTCTTTAACAACAAGTCCGTCATTTAGATTATCAAAAAATATTTGACCCGTATTGTTTTCTTTGTTACGTAAACCAAAATGGACACTTTTAAAATTGGCATAACGTCACAAGCAAGTACAATTTTTACTTGCTTCTGACGTCACAAGCCCCCACTCTCGAGTTTTGATACGTTTTATCTTTCCAAATATTCATAGATATAACAAAAAAAAATACACGTCGATTATTTTCAAAACTCTAACTGGCGGACTATTTAGATTTGTAATTTATTGATGCTGTCAACATGCCTATTAACTAATAAATTAAATCATCATAATAGATCCGTTATAATACTTAAACGTCATCTTTTAAGAAGCATTTGTTCCATCTAATAAAATAAATCAACGCTCAATTAAAAACAAAATCATATATCTGAGAACGCAAGTGGTCCTAACCGCAACGTCCCTTCCTGTCGCGTCAATTCGAAGTAGCGTCCACGTCAAGCCAATGAGTTGAGAGCCCAGTGGCTAATACTGGCTGCATATCATGTTCACATACTCTATTAAACATGATAACCATCTATGAGACCGGGTGTTGACCACACTTTGTTTATATTTGATTTCAGTCATTCATTCGTTCGTCGTTGAATGAGCAACCAATTTGAATGGAAAGTTTGAAGGAGTTTAAAAAAAACTAACTACTGTTTTATGTTGCATTGTAAGTGCAACAAAGGTAGACAACTTTTCAAAAATACCAAAATGTAGCGATTATAAAATAACTGTCTCGCCGTAAACCCTAAAAGCTATCATGCCGCGCATTCAGAGTTTCATGAAGAGTTCACCATGATTATTCCTATTTATGTAAGACAGACCCAGACAATACTACAATACAAGCTTCAGAAATAAATTACTTTATTCCTACTTAAAGCCAACTACTTTTTGTCCCGGCTTGTGAATTGAACCCAATACTTCATGAACCGCAGCTGTCCTTGCTACCACCAGTATATTAAGAACATTTTCCTTACTATGTTTAATTTCACAATTTGCCTGCAACACTCACACTGTCACATTGTCATGTGTGCACACGTGACAAGTACGTGTGTGCGTGCTTGTGCTCGGTTGCTTGCGGTCGCCGCGGCTCGCTTAGTAAACGGACGTAATCTCGACTAAACACTGATCAACTGCTACTACCCCCATGTGTTGAGCGGTTGAAAAGGTACAGCGGTGGTTCTGACTTCGATTACTGAGTGAAATGTGACCAAATTTTGTAACGAAACAGTGGACAACTACACTACATCGCTTTATTCATTTTTCCTGCTACTTACTGAAAATATGCTTCCTCTTTAGACTGCCACAAGTTGTAGCAAACTTGTACCCTACAAGTGACAACGAACGATTTTGGGGGAACAGTGACAATCCTCGTTAAACTGGAGGATAAACACAGTTAAAACCATGTCAGTATGAAGGTGGATCTTTTTTTTATAACAGTCGTAGTGAAAGAGTTATTAACTACAATTCCTTTTTATTACTGCCAGATCAGATCAAAATAATCCGCTTCGTCGAAAGCACGACACGAATTTTATCAAGATATATGGAGTAATTATCATGATGATCGATTTCTCTCTTCTTCTTTCTCAGCACTTGTTCACTCAATGTTGAATGGTTAATGTCTGCATTCCTTAGAAAAACCATGTTTTTGCAGATATGATGTCAAAAGTTCTCATAAGCATTCAGAGAATGAGATGAGGTGTATTCTTGGCAACGACTAGAAGAAAGCATACTTATTAAATCCCGCCAAACAATAAATTAATGGACCCTAGAGGTCTCTTCACCTCAAAAAGGAAAAATACGCATAGTCATTTAGTTAAAACATCACTTAATACAATCTTATGCAAAGTTGAGTAGCCAGTACTTATCGCAGATGCCTCTCAAGGCTTAATTACATACATTAGAAATACATATTCCTTTTAAACTAGACAGTGAAGCTACATTACTGACTAGTAAATCGATATGATCAAGTTAAACTATTGGTTAATGTATCAGTGACGGGTAAAGTGATACACGGTGTGGCTACCTAGTCGCACACATCAGTACTACTCAGTGCTCTGTGAACATGAGGTATGTGGACACTGACAGTTATCATAACAACATTTATAATTGATCAGCTACCTACTTAAAATATTAATTGTGCTGCCATTTAATGGGGATTCTTATTGTTTCCTAACATAAGTTGTTTTTCGGCTAATCTGAATAAAGACTGGCCTCTTTTTGCTATATCCTCGTAGCTACCAAATACACAAGTTTTCTTTAAAAAAACACATGTCAAAATCAGATAAAGTAGTAGGCGTTCAGCTATCGTGCACCTTTTCGTAAAACACAGTACATGTTGCTTATAAATATTAATTTGAAATGAAAACCACTTGTTATATAAAGTGGTTTTCATTTCAGTTGTTCCAGAACAGACTTTCTTTACAGTAATTGGTGAAAAACTTTAAGTGCATTTAGACAACTGTAGTTTTTCAATACTTTTAAATGGAGTTTAAGTAGTTAATAATCTCGCTACAAAAAGCTACATGTACAACCATATTAAGTACACACACAGCAAAACATATGACAGCTTACGTGTCGTGCAACTATGTGTGTGTTACGGGTTATGCGCACGCGCAATTTCGCAGTGTTTTGTATCGTCGTGCGACCGCAGGCTCCGTTCAACTGATACAGCGCTCTCAAGTTACACCCAAGTGAAATCGTTTCATAAAAGGCCCTTTTGGCTTCTGCAACACTTTATAGGATTCTAGTACATCGAAGATATTAAATTAAACACGTTAAAGTCTAACTGCCAGATCGGTTACAAAAGAAAGGCTATCAAGAAATTGTTTCAACAGAACGCAAGACAAATGGTTTTCATAGAAGAAAATACCGAGTGAGGGACTCGTGCAAATTAAAAAATACTCTGGTTAGACTGGAAGCTGGGGGCCTACTCCCTAAGTCCGTCAATGAAGTTAGTCGCCCGTCCGAAAGTAGCCCGAAACGTAGGAGTGAACAAAACAAGTGTCACGTTCAACTTTTCGGACGGGCAAAAACACATCGGTAGTAGGGACAACTGTCAAATCGTGTTGTCATTCATTCTTAGTTCGGGCCCCGAAATAATCGTATGTCCGTAGGTGATAGGGAGTTGGAAACGCTCGTAACTAACGTCGAAACCACGGAATTCGTGCTTAGGGAGTAGACCCCCTAGAAAGGCTAGGAGGAAAGAGAAAAAATTACCCAGTGTTGTACGGTTTTCACCACACCCTAATTTATTTGTATGAAAATTTCAGCTCTATGCATTTGAAAAACGACTGCTCCTCTGTCTCCTACATCCCATACGCAAAGTAATGCGATTTAACATTAACAGCAATCACAATATTATCACTTTTTACGACACGTTTTCCCCTCTCTTAATGTGTTTAGCGTACTACGTTTGTGTGAGAGGAACGCCGTTAATTTGCTCATGAATAGTAAGTAACTAGTGGGGTCCGACTCGAACCATTAATAGCTTGTTTTTGCCACCTACACTGTGATTATTTCTAGTAAAACGGTTGTTTCTTGCTATTATTCAGTGTTATACAAAGTGACTGCTGCAGACTATTCTTTTTTCCTTTCGTGTCTGTCCGACTGTTTCCACATCATTAGCTACTACGCATCTATACCGATATTGCTTCGCGTTGCAATTGCTATTTTATTATTCATTGTTTAAACGTACGTTAAAAACTATTTTGCACGATCTGTTTGCTATCATCCGCTGTTTTTACTTGAAATTACTTAGATAGATCATACATGTAAAGTTAATTACTTTTCGAGTTATAATTCTTTCAGAATGAAGCTCGTAAATTAAAAAAAAAGTGTTGAGAATTTCATTAACAATAGTTAACACCCAGTTTATGAATGTCTGACATTATTCTGAAAAGCTCACTATTATAAAACTAAGTATTTCCTAATAAGAAGTTTTTCCAGCGGCACGGTGCGGCGCTATAAGGCTTTCTATGGAAAACGCTTATAATGAGTTTCTACTAAAAGTATGCGTCGTAACAATTATAATTGATAACGTTTCTCATTCACTCAATTATATTAAATGGAGTGAATGTTAGCTGTTTCCCGGTTTGAAACAATAACGATAATCAGATGGCAACATCTCGCGAACAATGACACTGTGCCCCTGCCACGGTGACCATGAGTCTTTGAAAAACAAAATAGATATTATAAACTATTTTTTTCTATTTCTGCCTGACCGATGAAGGAACTGGCACAATTATAAATGTTAATTTAATTTCCCTTTAGATACTACTCTGATAATTTTGCAATTGGAGGTGTGATCCATCTTTTCCCCATCCTTTTTATTTTGTCTTGTCCGCAACATTCGATTCCTTGAAGCTCCGTAGGTATAGGATACATTTTTAAATGCTACAATCCCATTAAGTCGTATAACTGGCGGTGACCAACTAAATGGTCTAATGAAAGCGTGACTGCCGATTGTGAGGACCTGGATCAGATTTATAAAGCCTGGATACCTTGACACGGAGATTTTGCCACATATTTACCACCGTCGAAAGGATTTAATAAATGTGTTAACTTAGAATGAACCAACATCGAAAGTTTCGTACCTACAATAAATCAATAATTATGGGTAATAAATAGTACTAACACAATATGCCGTCATAATCTAGCAATTACTATCGAGCAATGTCAGTCAATCGAAGGAAGTCAGACGACGCAATATTAGCACGGGATATCATAAAACGCTTATAGTTTTCCTCCATACGCACATTACGCAGCCATTTGAATATCCAATGCGATTATAATTAGCAATTCAATAAACACTTCTTACTTTGTAAGTGGGTGCGCAGACGATCGAACTGTATAATCGACCGACAGTAATCGATGAAAAACAATGAATTCTGACAAACTTGGACGCAATCGTCCCACAGAAATCGGTCTCACAAGTATGTCCGAATCTAACCAGCCGTCACCGTCGCCGATTCTCGCCGACTATTGTCGCAGCTTAGACGGAGAAAACATACGAGTAAGCACGCGTCAATGCAGGACGAGTGTGTTCGCGTTAGGCCTGTATTACTTAGAAACAGCATAAGGGGCAGGCACGGCGCAGGCGCGTCGATTTCATACATTTTGTGCGAAAAAAAATTGAAGCGGCATGAAAAATGTATGAAAGTGACGCGCCTGCGCCGTGCCTGCGCCTTATGCCGTTTCTATGTAATTCACGCTTTAGGTAGGTGGAAAATCGGACACCGACTCTCACGCCCAAATTACCTTGACAGATCATAGCGGCACTACTCCGCTGCTGAGACAAAAAGCAACTATATGTGGAATTCAGTAGCTATAAATATAGTACATTGTATTTTGGATCCCTATTTCCCCGGCTGCCAAAATGGCGCCTTGTAGTCAACAGTTATCGGACAAATCGGTGAACAATAATTTGAAAACGGCCGTCTGCGTTAGGCCTACGCGCTACCCTATTTGTATCTGCGCTATCTGACCAGAGACCGGTTCATTGTAACATGCAAATACTTATGGAATTCCATAAGTAATTACGCACTGTTCTTGTATTTTAGCATGTTTAATAAGACGAATGAGAAAAACAAGAGACTCGGCTGGTTATCGTTCCGTGAAGTTGTCAGGAGACAAAAACTTGTAACTCAACTATCAGTCTGTCACTACGCAGGCAAGATGGTAATTTTAAAGTCGATAGTGATAAATGATAAATCAATAGAGGTTTATACGTCGCTCTATGACCTCTATTAGAACATCGGGAACTGGTAAAAGTCTGCTACAAAATATCGGCCAGCCTTGGCTATAAAAAATGGTCCGTACATTTAATTCCTTTGTAGGTAGGTAGGTACGCTTGGAGCGCGTACCACCTATTAGTGATAATGATATTATTAACGCTTAAAGCGTTAATAATATCATTATCACTAATAGTTGCTACAACTACTCATCCTGGACAAATGTATAGTTACTCCACTGTAATCGCCTAACACCCGGGTGTAATAAAGTCTATTACCAGGCAAGAATGCAAATCAGGAAAGGGAAGTATATATTAGTAGCAATTATTCTACCTAGGGAGAGCTATATATTTATACTATAATACTGTTTAATACATGTCCTAGATTAGCCCATAAGTGTGGCGACTGCAAGCTTTTAGCCGAGTTCCCACGGCGCTGTTACTGTTAACCTAACTGCCTGTAAGCGGTGCACTCATAATACTTAAAAATTAAAAGTTATTGTATTTATGAAACGTGTGAGAATGTTTAATTAAATAAGTGGAATAAACGGAACTAAGCACTTATTATAACCAATGAAAGTGACGACACACTAGTAAACATTGTGGAAACAACGAGTAATGAGATTATACTAATTCTCTAAGTTCACAAGCCGATTAGGCAATACCTATGTAACCATACACAAGTTAGTTAAAAATACATTGGAGTTTAATTTATGGCGATACAATGAGCCAATTAAAAACGTAGTGGAGATATCTACACGACGGTTAAAAGGCTACGAGACTAACGTCCATTTGCGTAATTTTACAGTACTAACAGCGATTTATAACTATTTCCTACACTTCTTACATTTTAATTGACTTCATTAATTAAGCCATGTGATAGGTACGGGGGAAACAGACTAAACGATATTTACTCTTTAAAAAAAATGTGTAGTCATAGGCACCCTGAGTAGAGCCCAAGTCTGATAGCTAACTTTTATGGGGGTGAACGGTTTCAGTTTCTAAACGATATATGTACAATGAAATATGAACATTGTCAGCTCCTAAAAAATATTAACCGGCGATCGGTTGCACAAACAAAGATTAGTTACACATTATTTGACGTGTATCCTGGACTCATCGAAAATTAGTTGCGCGATCTGTCGGGAGTACGCCCTCGGCGTCATGTGTTAGAGCGCCGATCATTAATGAGTTACAGCAAAAAATATGTTCGTCTATACAATACAGGCGCATGACTCGCCGCTCCGCGATCAATTATTAATAAAAAAAGCGGGCCGCTTCATTGAAAGGGCGATTAGCTCAATATTTATATGGAATATTCGGTATCAACGGCGCTTTGTGGCCATAATTCGGTGGGTCGTGACGCGGCGCGTTTGACTCTCCCGCCCGCACCACAGACCAACTGCTATGCGTTGATGCGTAGACTTGATATAGCGTTCAATATGAAGTACGAATGTCCTGTGTGTATCTGACGAAACTTACGAAACAAAATAATAGAATACGATATTATGTAAGAACAGAAGTCAAAATGGTCAGAACCTAAACTAATCAAATCTCATGACAAATAATGCACTTGAAAATCTAAAATGCAAGACTATCATTTGTTTGGTGATAAGTAAAATACAGTTGTGTCATAATACTCATAATAGAATTTAATTAAATTTCAAAACTCACTAACACACAAACTCAACATATTCCTCATATTAAATCAGGTAATGTACCTTTACAACTTTAAGACAACCAAACCTCTGAGAGTTCCAACAAGTGCAGGCAACATACAAAGATACACGTTCCCATCAGCCAAGCGGTTCGGCGCGGGCCACCAAGCTCGGCTCATTGTACTACCGAATTGACTCGCCGACTCTTTCAATAGAATTCTTCGCCGTGAAAGCAGCCACTATGTCGGCATAAATTTATTTAATCTGATACATTTCCCCGAACATCAATCACGCACGCACTCGACACTGGCGAATTGTTGGATCATTTTGAGATAATTGTGTTATTTTCGAATTCTATGACCCGTAAAGTAGTCAAAGTAAAGTAATAAAGAAGTTAGTAGTAAAATAGTGACTTCATGTCACTTGAGCTTGCTCTAAGATGTCGCCATATATGAAACAATAACACACTTGAATGGGCCTAGAATAGCATTTTCTGCTATTATCTATTACGATATACGAAGACTAAAGCTGATCAAATCCTATCCTATCTACATAATAACTGGATATCTATGCAAACATATTCTTCGAAGTTAAATGAACTGTAAATAGAATGCTAAAACAATAGTCTAATACCAATTAATTATTTGTATAATTCATTTGGCATTACCGATTCGCATAGCAACCAATGGCTGCCAGAACAATTTTTCAGTAGAGCTGATGCTAATGAAAAGGCATTTTCACGAGCTTTGGCGCCGGCCGACATGCAAATGTGCTGTTTAATGACGCGCGAAGCCACGCCACACAACTACGCTAGCTTTGCGGACACAAAACGTTACATTACACACAGTTTATTGTGAAAACTCGTTTCAGAATTGTAAACGTACGCATCCACAACTTTACCGGTACCTACATACGATCCGAGTCGAATCTAAACAAATGTGACTTATGAATACATGTTGACCTCTGACTGGCATGTATTGACAATGGTAAAATTTATGGTGAGAAACACGGAAAAACATATTACAAACAGAAAATAAAGTTTTGAAACAAAACACTAGTCTGAGAAACTTAAAGCCGAGACATTCCACGTCTAGCGGCGTCTATTGACTAATTTTAACTAAATGTTTTATGACTCAGGCATCGCTAAAATGCCTACATCTTTAAGATAAATGTGTCACAATTGAGTCATTCGACCCGCCTTCAAAAAGAAAAGCCCATCAACCTTGAAAAGGCGAGAGAATGCGGCATGAAAGAGCCTCACAATACTCTTTTAATTTGTCATTATGCAGCAATAAAAACATGGTAAATGAGAGCGACAAAAAACTTGTTCAGAGACAAACAAAAACCGCGAGCAGGGGCGAAATTCGCAAATCATTCTACGATAATGACGGCCGCTTGAAAAAAATTTAAATATCAAAAGGCCGGACGGGGCACGGTAATGGTTTAAAATCATTTTTCATTCGAGTCACTCGTGAGTCAGAAATATGAAAACGGTAGCCATCACATCGGGCGCGCTTCCATTAACTCTAGCCGACTCGCGATTAGAATTTTGGACGAGCTCCATCTTTCATTTGTTACCTTCTTCGGAATAAATAAAACAAAAAAATGTTGATCAATTACGGTGTTCGAATGAAACTACATAAGTACCTGCGTCGTTAATGGTTTTTATTTACAAAGGTCCTTTTTAATATTAAATCGCATGACTTATGTTATTTAAATGTCATTTGTTCTTCTTTTTCTTGTTCTTAGGTTGGGATTGGTCGAGGGGGGGCAGTCCGCTATCAAATTCGCTCGCCGTATGCATGGAACTCTGTTTCTGACTTGTGCGTCCACCGAATGAACCAATCTTTGCTTTTGGGAATCTGTGAAAGATACACATATTAAAATTATACACGTATTTACATTATAAAATCATATCGACTATGAATCAGAGACCAATCTGCATTTGACACCTTTCGATTCTAATAAAAAATACTTCAAAACTAAATTAAATTGGCATTAAAGCAGTGTCTATTGAAGGACGCTATGTTTCTTTCAAAAAAATCACTCGGAACGACAATTTTTAAATACTGGACTTGATAGTCATCCGTCAGTTTAGTAGTTTCAAATTGAAACTTTAAAATCGTTCCAAAGCTTTAGAATGATAAGGCTGGTACCGTCCGCGAGGCCTAAGCTGAACTTTGCATTTGTGTGAGAATGAATGCAGACGCGTCCTTTGCTTGGTTTAAACCAGTTTAAACTGCTTTTTGGCAATCGATTCTATGTGCACTCACACAAATGCAAAGCTCAGCTTACGCCTCGCCAGTTGTAGTGTCGTGTGGACAATTTTAGATCCTCGAAGTTCGTACGTAAATTGACACTAAAATTTTGCGAACTTTGTAGGATAACTTTTTCATCACCATCTTACGACATTTCACCTTTTTTTTTAGTTATATTAAACCTTTTTTTTATCACAGGCCACATCGTTTTCCAATTTCGAATATGGCCCCAGGTTCTCTTGAGCTAGGGACACGTCTGCTACAACTTTAAGAAACACAATTTCAGATGCTCACCCTGGCCGCTTCTTCTCTTCATCTTCATGTAACGTGAGCCTGTTAGCCGGCCTGTCCTTGTTATTGGTGGGGTTGGACTTAACGCGACGGGCGAGTGTCGCAGGTGCGTCACGTAATGCGAAGGCCTTTGCCGCGTGGCCCAAATGTAGCTGTTTGGAGTCCAGGTACTCGCGGACGTCGCGGGGGTAGCCCGCGTAGAAACGCACCCATGATGTGTAAGCTGGCAGTTAGAGTAATTGTTGTGAAAAGTCAGTTCTACATAACATCACGCCTATATTCCCTGAAGGGGCAGAGGTGTATAGTTGTATGACACCCTCATTTCGCCGATGTGTTTAAGTTTATGATTAGTTACGGTTTACTCACGTGCATTTTTCGGGATTGCCCGACTAGTTTCGGACCCAAACGGAGCCCTTAATCATGAGCTGAACACGCGGCGAGGTTCGAGGAGAGTTCGACTCGCGTCCACTAACTCGTAACTAATCATAAATATGAATGTGTCTCACGAAAGTTATAATACAAAGATATGTTTAAGTCCCATGTAATAGGGGGCGAGCCTATTGCCATCAACCGGGCACACATCCAGACTCTGGGCTGCTACATAAAAACCCAATAACAGTTTGCCCGACCTGGGGATCGAACCCTGGGGCTGCAGTCTCGACATGAGATAGCGAACGGTAAGCTTACGAAAAACGGTATTCATAGTGCAGTATTCTTACAGGGAAATGATGCCTGTTGAAAAATCTCCCAAAATTTTAAGGAAGATTGGTAAAGATAATTTTATCCTAATCAATATTTTAAAATATAAAAATATAAATAAATTACATAAAACTATAATTGCAACACCTATTTTACATTGAAATTATATTCCTTTATCGTTTGAAGTACAAAATACCTTATAAATGGACATAAAAGTTTCTTTCCTTGCAACACTAGCAAATGTCACAGTATTTGTCAATTGTCACTTTGTTGTTATTTGTTAGGTGTCATGTGCTCTTTTTTGTGAATTTTAATTATTGAAAATTGTTATAGTTTAGTTAGTTATTAGAAAAAACAGACAATGGGTGATAGTCACTCCGACTCACGGCAGTACACGGGTGCGTTGTCGTAGAATGTAAGAAAGTAAGTAGGTAACTGCAATGCAACACCTATTGTAGTCTAAGGGCGCTTTAAATTTAAACTGTTGGTGTCGGACTGCAGTCGTGCGGTGCAGTGGTGCGGTCGGGCGGCTTGTGTTGTCTGTACCGTGCACGCACGGCGGCAGTACGGACTACGCACTGCTCTCTCGTCTCGTCAACTGTATAAAAAAACACAACCACCCGTCCGCAGCACGACATCCACACCGCAGCGGCAAATGATATTATATACAAAAAAAATATCATTGGCTGCGGCACGGTTGCAGTCCGACACCAACCGTCTTTTAATTAAAGCGCCCTATAATTTCGTTTGTTGTACACTTTGTACCTTAATAATGTTTACGTTTGTATTCATGTTTTAGACGTAGACGTACAACACGTCCTTCAAGTAACCATATACATAGAAGCGTTGCAGGCTAAATAAGATGCTCGGCCGCTTTTAGCCAGAAGATGATCTACTGTTCATCAAGGAAAGGTGAATTTTGAGTTGGCGTGGAAGGAAATTGCTGCAGAGCTGAACAATATTTGAAACGGCTCAATAAAATAAAATAAACAGAAGCACTGGCTTGTGATTTCGTGGAAAATCGTTGAAGAGATGGTCGTAGTTCATTTTGGTTGCTAATAAACGTTATTTCTTTATTTAATATTTTATTTACGAGCTTCTTAAAAATCTCCTTTGATACCCGGTAAAGCCTGAGACTACTGCTACAACTACAACACCTTATAAGCAGATAAACGTTTATTTTCAAATAAAAAATCTCTTGCACAACTTATCGATCGTAATGAATACTTTGCGGGCTTTCCAATTTGCTCGCAAAGTTATTCGCTAAAATGACGTTAAATCGTAAACTTGACAGTTGAATTCGCTACGTTTCCGACAAAAATCAACAAAAAAATTGTCATTATGACTTAAATAGTGATGTGCCGAGTTGGCCCTTTATGGTATTTGAATAAATTAGTACTCGTAAAAAAGAGAATCGATTCAAAACTCGAGTCACTGACTCGAATCTAGATGCGATTACTGCGTCAGGTACTCAAGTACTTCATAGGATTCGACTACTCTAATGTTTCTCACTTCCAAAAATACAAAATATGGGTCATAAAATACAAATCAGTTTTATTGATAAGTCAATAAAAAGAAAAGTAAACATTTTAAATAATTAGAAATCATATTCTTACTGTCTGATATACTGTATAATCTTAAACAAATTCGCTTTTTGATTTCTAGGGGCCAAAATTAAATCAATTCAATTAACTATTTAAAAAAGCAAATTTACGATACTTATTACCACTGTCCAACACTTAACAGATCAATCGCTTCGAAACGAATGTCACTTTAATGTTAATATACAAGGTTAGTTGGAAAGGGGGTACTAATCCGCAAGCCACTTAAAGTATCACTAATGACGGTTTTAAAGCAAGTGTCAAAATTTCAAAATTCGATCATTTTGCATGGAAATGAATTTTTATTTTAGTTTTTTCAAAAATTCAACATTCCTGCTTCAGTTACGAAATCAGAAAAAGGAGCTTCTATTTGGTGACCCCAAATATTACTTAAAATGGTTCAATGTTATAACTGAGGATAGATAGATTTTAGCGTATTTTTGTGAAATTTTTGAACAGCTATTTCTCTTAAAGTATTTACTTTTAGGGAAATTGGTAGAACAAAAATTATTCATTATTATGTGTACTTTAACACCCTTTCGGATTAGTAAGCACCAATAATTCTTAAAACGCAACTTCACAATCAAACTCTCGCGATCACAAGAAAAACAAACAGGTACACACAACAACCTGCATTTTTCGGAAGAGAGGGGTCCCGGCAACAACATAAGGTCGCGATTTAAGTACTCGGTTCAGTATTCGCGTACCTACTATGAATACTCGAAATCTTTACTCGAGTTGCGAGCATTCGAATACTTCAATTCTATAACTCGAGGACACAATCACCTATCTATAGTTTAACTGACTCGATACATCACTACCTCTTAACTACCGATTTCGGTCGATAAGTGATAGCGATACATGTCGAGACTGCTGCCCCAGGACCTCAAGCGAAGCAGTCGCGCTTGCGACCACTTCACCAACGAGGCAGTGAAATCAGTTCTACATCCATGTTGTACCTATTGGAATTCATTGATGAGTGCGAAATTATTGGAATCCTAAAGCATTTTAATAACAATCTGTCAAAGCTCCAGTTTACCTCCCGAGTCCCTTCACAAGCTTCTTAAACCATTTATTTTGTTACTAAATTTATTTTCTTAACTAAATCATATTCATTAATGATAAAAAAATCTTTCAATTTAACAATTGATTTATACATTATCGTGATCCGTCTACCTACTTACAATAAACTGAACTCTGCTGGCTTTCAGCCCCTAATCCGCCTCGAGTCACCGTCAAAATTATGCCTGTATCTATCTAGTAACTGAGTAATATTGGCGATAACTGACCTCTACTAGCTCGTAGCAGCCAGTCTCTGTTGGTATGTGCGGTGTGCTCAAGCCGCGCCTGCACGGCAACAGCAGCGCGCTGCGCAGTCGCTGCCGCTGGTACCACTGTACGTAATGCCTCCAGCGCACGCGACTCATCTCCCTGACGCAACCTGCGATGAAACTTATGTCATTTATTTGCGATAAATTTATTTGCGATAAATTTAGATTAGGATGGATATAATCCATTGATGTTTGATAGTTAGTGGTCGAATGTGTATGTTGGTAATGTTTTTTTTTTAATTTTGTTATCTCTCCTTTCCCGTGAATCACATAATGAACAAGTGCATTGTTTAACTATTGAGTCTGCTGCCTAGACAGTAAACCTGTTAATGTTGTTTCATATAAAGCACCAAATAAATAAAGAGATGGCGAATATGATTCACCTGATTCTCTTCTCCTCCAAATGCCTGATGAATCGTGCTTCGCTTGGTAGTAGGAACATCACGGCGGCCCCCACTTGCGCCGCGCGGCCCGTACGACCCACCCTAGTCAAGACAAAAATATGATTACTCTTCATACATAACGAGTTAATAGTACAATATTGGTATTTATAGGACTTCATAGGAGATATTTTGTTAAAAGTGTTATTGCAGAGAGACGCTGATAACCATATACCCGATAAAGATCTTAATTACTAAAACCTAAACCTTATTGCTTCTTAGTTTACCCACAGGTAGAGCTCTTCTGAGCCAGATACCGCGTTTCATTTGCAGTCCTCCACAACAATTTTCATCTAATTTTTTTAAGAAAAGCAAGAGCCGCGACTGACGTGAAAACGTGACAAAAAGTATCTGAAATTCAAGAATATAATGACATATGTTTGCTACCTGTGCACATAATCGGTGGCGGAGGCCGGGACGCAGAACTGCAGTACGAGGTCTACTCGTGGTACATCTATTCCTCTGGCGGCGACATCCTGACAAAATATTAACATTGAACAACGGTTGTAAATGAGAATACTTTTTATATTTCGGTTGGAATATATCAGACGGTAGGGCAATTTCGAGCTGACTTTTAGCTCGAGATTTACCAGGCTGTATTTACTTAGATTTGGTTCACGCGATGTAAACGTTCTTGGTGGTGGTATACAAGTCATTTCTACAGAATACACCGTAAATGTCTCATGTCAAATGTGCATGCAAAACTTAATGTATCAAAAACCAAGAACAGAAGCCTCGCATCGCGTAAGCGAGTGAGCGCCGCGTCAGTAGCTACCGCCCGCTGCGACCGAGATTAAACCCGATACGATCTCGCCTTCGCGCCGTCATTATCTACACTATGGAGGACATTACACCGCGCCTATTGCTGCATTAATGCAATTAAAAACACACTACCACGTGCAACGTATTCGTCGTGGCTAATTACACGATTAGAAAATTATTTTACGCTTCACCTACAGCACTGACCGACCGTGGAAATTTTTCAAATGATAATAAAGTGCTTTCTCGGGAATCTGCTGCAAAACCCTTTTGAAAATAATGTCGATTACTAATCAATCATGAAGTCCGGAATAGATGCAACACCAAAACGTTTAGTTTTTTGTAGCATCATCATTCATAGAGTATGAGTTCTTGTGGTTAATATCCTATCCTAACTTCCTAACTAATATTATAAATGCGAAAGTAAGTTTGTTTGTTTGTTACCTTTTCGCGCCTAAACCACTGAACCGATCATCCTCCAGGATGATCGGTTCAGTGGTTGACAACGTATATGCAAAATTTCAATTTTGCATATACGTTGTCAGGTGTACAAAAACAGACATAGGGTACCTTTCATCTCGAAAAAAGTACTGTTCCCGAGGAAAACAACAATAACGTTCATAGATGGCGACACGTGTCTTTCGAATCACGATTGAATTATATTAATATAGAAAGACTGACTAGACTGCCTCGTTGGTCTAGCGGTCGCAAGCGTGAGGTCCTGGGTTCGATCCCCAGGCCGGGCAAAGTGTCACTGGGTTTTCCGTGTGGAATTTCTCAGTAGCAGCCCGGAGTCTGGATTTGTACCCGGTCGATGGCAATAGGCTCGCCCCCTATTACACGGGACGTAAACATAAAACGGCGAAATGTGGGTGTATTATACACCTCTGCCAACCCTTCGGGGAATACAGGTGTGAGTTTATGTAATATAGAAACTTTAGTAGTGTGTTAAGAGTTTTATTGAGCTTAATTAACACGAGAAAAGCCGCGGGCAAAAGCTAGTTTCTAATAAATTCAAAAAAGTTTAAAAAGGGTAAATATTAGTAAAACGGAATTCTTGGCATAACCAATTGACTATTCAAAAGTCTGAGATAACAACAGAGACAGATGCATAATGTTTCAGATGTAATAAAAGACTGAAACCAACATTAAACTCGTCCTAATCTCCTTACAACAGCAAACGAAGAATTTAACAAAATAAAAATGTAATTAGAATCCCTACCGTAACAGTAAGGTACCGATGTCGGCTATGATAGATGTAATAAACACATATAATTGTACATAATCGACGCGTATTGTGGCGGCGGTGTGGGAGCGCACAGAGAGCTAGATGAATGACCAGCTAATAGGCACCGAGCCACAATAGCTAGCGACAAAGGTGAGCGGCGGGAATACAGACGCCATTATTGAACTAAGAATGTGATGATTAATCTGGTAGCACGTTTTCGAAGATAATAAATTGAAATTCTATTGTACGCGTAAACACGATTAAAAAATATTCGAGAGCTGCGTTATTATTCACGTCGAAATTACATGTGTTATGCGCGGTAACAACACAAGACAATGATCAAAACAGATTAGACGTGCGTGAGCATCGAAGACATGAAAATCCTTGATAGCAAAACTCGAGACATTTCCTATTACCTATTGCAACAATGGTTTAAGCAATAAGTTATAAACACGACAATTATAATCAATAAACCAAGTTTACTTCAAATCGTACACAAAATTTACACATTTAGACTTACCGTGCAAATAAGAACGCCATTCCTAGCTGCGCGGAACTGTTTGAACACCTCCATTCTCTGTTCATGAGGCATGGAACCGTGCAAGCTGAACATATCTATGTCGACCGGCACTAGGCCACCTTCCGTAGGCTCCTCGTATTCTACTTGGAATTCGTCTGAATCATCCGACGACGATGAATCTTTATCCTAAGAAAGAAATACTTTAAGGTTGTACTCACATACTTTTCTTAACATAAACTTTTGTAGATAGTTTACTAAAACACTCCACACCATTCTTAGCCAATTTAAATTAAAAACTGTTTTTGATTTACTTACATCGTCATCATAATCTTCGCCAGCTTTTTTTTTCTTTGCTTTAGAATTTTTAGATTTGTTTTGGTTTTTCTTTTTAACTTTGACGTCTTTTCCAGTTAGCGCAGTTTCTATCAATTCTGAAAGGTAATCGACCATTTCCAACGTCGCCATGAAAACTATCATTTTACCACCTTTCTTGTTCATGACGCAATGTTCAACAATAAGGCCGCAAAGTGTGACTAGTCTTAGTTTCATGGGAACAACGAGGAATGTTTGGTTGACAGAGGCCGGCAGTACTAATTCGTCTTCACCTAACGCTGATTTTACTGCTTCCGCGAAAGTATTGACTGATGGAGACGGGTTTTCTTGTTCATCGTCGTCATCATCATCACTATCGTCCTCACTGTCATCGTCTTTTTCTACTATGGGATTCTTAAGTGCATAATCTCTCTGTGCTTTGAAAAATTCGTAATCGGAATCACTGTCACTATCTTCTGCCTCACTTTTGGCGTCATCGACTTTTATAACATTTGGCGTTGTTTGTAGCGTGCCTTCCTTATTGAATAAATCAGGGTGATTCAGGCCGGTGAATGGTTTCAATCCTAGAGTCATAAGAACCAATTTAAAATTTACTCAGTCACAATAATATTATTTAACTATTAAAAGAAACTGACTCACCTCTTTTAGTATCTGTATTTTTTACTTCATCAGGCTGATGATCAATTTTTTCTTCTTCGGATTCTTCTGTAGTAATTGTTTCTGGTTTTGATTTACCTGGTTTCGGATTTTCTGGTGCAATTTTTACTTCAGATTTACTCTTCACTTCACTTACACTTTTACTTTGTTTAGGTTGATCTGTTTTCAGTGAATCCGCTATAATGGCTTTACCTTCAGATGTGTCTACAAATACTGGATTCACCAGAGTAATCCCAGCCAAATTTTCTACGGCCTACAAATTATTAATAGATATTACATTAATTTATGTTACAATTATGACTAATCTCAATATTTTAGATGAAATTTATTATTTATGGTTATCATAATTATTTTAAACATAATTGAAAATCACCTTTGTAAGTGTAGCTGATAATAAAATTGTTTGCTTTTCTTTAGATAAAAACACATCAGTCAAATGATGTTTCACAACGACGTTTTCTTCAGTACTTTCATTTTGGCTAGGTTCCTCAGTCTCTTCATCATCTGGAATTTTCTTTCGAACATTTTGTTTCATAAGGGCCATAGGATCATATGTAGCTGCTTTCTTATGGTCCTCGATAGCTTTAACGATAGCCGCGACATCCTTCTCGTAACCCATATCTAACAAACGATCAGCCTCATCCAACACTAAACATCTGCAAAAATTATATTATTGAAATAATATTTCCTAAGCTTCATAAAGAATTGATAAATTGAACGAAAATCTCGATAAAAGCGGAAATTAACACAAATCTATCAAGCAATATAAACGGGGTTCCCTTGGTGAATTACATAATATTAATATTAATTTGTGAGATTTGTGTCTGTAAACGCACCCACGATACAAGAGAAATCTTAGTGTGGGGCAACGTTTTTTAAAAAAAAAAAAAAAAATATTCACAAACGTTATTCTTCCTCAAATCTCATTGAAAATATAGGATGTCAAAAGCAAAATATTATCATACTAACTTACCCAGTCTTGGCAAAGTTAAAAGATGCGGTGTGTCTTAAGTGGTCATTGATACGACCAGGTGTTCCTACTAGTACATTGATTCCTTTTCTCAGTCGCGCCTTCTCTGCCTTCCTCTTTTGACCTCCGCTTAATAAACCAGGCACAATCCAATGAAATGGCTAAAATTCAAAGTGTTATTGTTTATTTCTTTATGTACACACGGCTACACTTCAAGCTATGCAAAACCAGTATAAGCTGACCGTTACTTGTGCGAAAAGATTATACAAAGCGACGCCAAGATAAACTGGTTTTGTATAGCTTGATGTGTAGCCGTGTGTACCACACCAAACAAACATAATAAACATTATTGAAGTAGTTTTAGAAATATTACTTTTTTTTATAATACGTTTTAGGATTTTCATCTAAAAGATTTTAACTTATTTTTACATAAAATAAACCTCCAATAAATAGCATCCTCACTCAGTGGAAGAAAAATAATATAAGTATCCAGTGGCGTAGCTACCGTATAGCTAGGCGGTGCAGTGCACTGGGGCCCCCAAGCTCGAGGGGCCCCTCGGCCTCCCTCAGTTTTAGAAATATTACTTTTTTTATAATATATTTTAGGATTTTCATCTAAAAGATTTTAATTTATTTTTACATAAAATAAAACTCCCATAAATAGCATCCTCACTCAGTGGAAGACAAAATAATATAAGTATCCAGTGGCGTAGCTACTAGCTACCGTATGGCTAGGTGGTGCAGTGCACCGGGGCCCCCAAGCTCGACGGGCCCCTCGGCCTCCATGTACGACGTTCGAAACAGTTATATAATATCCTAGTTGAATAAAGAATTTTTGACTTTAACTTTTTGGCCCCTAACCAACGACTTTTACGTGAAAGCATGACAAACAAACAAAGTTTCACATTTATTAGGAGTTACGATTAAATAATTTTGATTAAATAATTATCTGCTGCATTATAAATAATGCTTAGTAGTAAATAGCTTTGCTTTATTATGCCCTGCAGTGGGCGATAAGCAGCTGATGATGAAGTAGTTTTGCACCTTCAAAGTACCTATTTAGTTTAGTTTAAATAGGGCCCCAATTTCATTTTTGCCCCGGGGCCCTTGGTTACATAGCTACGCCACTGTAAGTATAAAGTAATCTGAAGAATGCACCTACCTTAACAAGCTTAATAAATAGTTCATAAGTCTGAACTGCAAGCTCTCGGGTTGGTATCACAACAATAACCCTGATGCCATCGTTCCTGTTAATCTTAGGTCTAATGGCTTGTAGCCCCTCTATGATTGGCAATGCATATGCCAATGTTTTGCCTGACCCAGTTTGTGACCTAATTTAAAAATAATATAAACAGTGTATGTTATCAGTCCATTACCGATAAAAAAGAATATCAATAAAAAAAATATCAATAAAAAAATACCAATAAAAAATAAACTTAAAATTCTGTTCCTCTAGTGAAAAAGGGTATAAGTTTTTACAAAGGGGTATAAGGACTTATACCTTAAGCCCCTAGTGAAAAAGGGTATAAGTCCTTATACCCTTTGTAAGGACTTATACCCTTTTTCACTAAGTGCACTGAATTAAAATGACCATTCCAGTTTTCAAATGGACAATTATTTACAGTTAGTTATGAAATATCGAGACACATTGCACAATCAAATGCAAAATTTTAGAACTATCACAGTATACAAAATAGCATGCAATTCAATTTGTATATAATAGGGATGAATCCATTTACTAAATATATCAAAAAAAAATAAGGATAGTTATTAACGTTGCTCACCTAAGCAGAACATCTCGCCCCTGTAAGATAACAGGTATTGCATTCTGTTGCACTGTCATAAGCTCTTTCAAACCCAAGTTTTGTTGCAAGTTTGCCACACTATGTGGATGTATGTCTAAGTCTGAGAAGGTTTGGCCAGCAAACACTTGCTCTACAATTGGCTTCACAGCACGCTGCCCAATACGGGGCACTTGCGGGTTGTTCTTAAACAGGGAAGATATCCAACCACCACTCCTGGGCTTGTTTTGTTTCAACTGTATGGTATCACTGAGATCCTGGTAGTTCTTCCCATGATATTTGCCTTTGTTTTCACTAAGATCTCGAAGTTTGGACCCTAAATCGTCTGATTTGTCTACTGTTGGAGCTGATACTTTCTGCACCTTTTTAGGCGGACCTCCTGCATTATTTATGACTGCACGATTCGCTTGGGCCAAGTTCTGAGGTCTTTTTCTAGCTATAGTTTTACCAGTAAACTTTGGATTGGAAATAAATTTGTATTCCCCCACATTTTTCTGAGGAGCGCTTGCTTTCTTCTTATCCTAGCAAAACAAACTAGTTAACAGGGACTCCAAGGACAATATGGAAGAGTTTTCAATTATTGTAGTACTTACCTTTTTAGGCACCGATATATTTAACTGTAAGTCATCCATTTTCCACTATTTAAACCAGTTATTTACGTTTCCTCAATACTTTTATGAATTGAATTGAGGTTATAAACACGTTTTGACGTTTGTTATGTTGTGGTTGTTTTGACGTTTAGGGTTCGTTCTGAAACGTAACTCTCAGTACTGGAATGCGTTCAGAAATTTCGTGTTATTATTTATTCTTTTTATGAAAGTCCGTAAATAATTTTAAATATCATCATCACAACAGGGACTCAGCATACAGGATACTTCTAATTCGATTCATTCCTTTTAAGGTGTGATACTGTGTCCTGTAAGCAAGAACAACAGTTTACGCTGGTACTTCAACTCGGTTATAATGACTAGATATCGAGCTTATACGTAAATTAGTAAGAACACAATTACACTGATCGTCCCGGAGGACTTTTACAGGTTTATGCCAGACGGCATACCTAAGGTTTGCCTATAAACGTCCAATAATTTTACCTCCATGGACTTTGAACCGAAACCGCTCTAATGAACAGTGGTACATTTCCATAGACCCCAAATGCCCAAACCCTTAATAAACCGATTGCTGATCGCAGTATTGTTATTGTTGAACACCGGGAAACGCTGCTGTTCATTCTCTCGATATAACCCGACAAAACAAACTAAAGTTTTTTATAGTTCCGTACCCCAAGGGTGCTATTGGAACCCTATTAAGTACTTAGGCTTAATTTACACCGCCGCGGAATGGAACGTAAGCGACTTTTTGAACGAAATTGTACATATCATAATGAACTTTGTGTCAATTGTATAAACCTACAAACTAAATACGAGCCAAAAAAAGGTCGTGCATCTTCCGGGGAATCCTCGCGCATTCTCGAGAATTTCCCTAGCTACTTACTGTCGGCGCCGTCTGTGGAATCCGCGGGAACTGGCGCGAATGGGGAGTCGGTCGGAACGGTCACAGTAGTGCGGTGCCAAGCGTTTATGCGGAATTCTCGAGCATTTCAGCGAATTCGCGCGCCTGAGCGTCATGAGGCGAAATTGACGCTTCCATTTCATTCCGCGGCGGTGTAAATTTAGCCTTAGCGCATGCTGTCTGTCACAAGGCTTATACAAGGTGTAAATAACGCACAACCTCTTAAGGGGTCACTGTACTCATCATTATGAAATCGCGAAAAAAAATCAGCTGTTCCCTACATTTTGACGAGTTATAGTTATGCGAACATAAATGTAGGGAACAGCAGATTTTTTTTCGCGATTTCATGTTTGGTCCCATAGTAAAAGTTGTTCATAATGATGAGTACAGTGACCCCTTAAGAGGTTGTGCGTTATTTATGTTACACCTTGTATATCAGCGGCCGTAAGAGGTAGACAGTTGAAAATTTTAGATTTTGTGTTATTGTGGTATTAGCTAGAGATTTTATGATTTAATGATGTCATGTGGGTAGCCGCACATATTTACTTCACGACCTGTCAAAACTGTCTATAAAAGAGTATGCGGTGCGGTACTCGCGCGCTCACTTTTGCTGCGACCTTTGGGTCGGACGGACGTTCACAATTGTTTTATTGTTGTTCTGTTTTATTTTTTGTAATTATGACTGTGTTTTGATATTCCTTCAGTGGAATGATAACTGATCGTATTAAAGTACTCAGATCTTATGTATGTTAGCGGTAGCGGAGGATTCTGTGTAGATCAGCTGAAGGAGTCTGACCTTTTATATCTGTCTAGCTTGTCCTTAATTATAATCTTGCAATGGTTGTGTAAAGTATTATGTTGTGATCTAGTTCATGTTATTAACACTAACCCAAATACAAGTACTCTCAGTGGTGGAGAGTCTATGTTGGTTTTATTTATCACATGTACCATCCTGTTTTTAATCAATAACGCCCCTGACAGCTAAAAGGCTATTAATCCTATTAGTAAATTCTGTCATTTTATTAGCGTATCCTCCAGGGTACGCTCATATCAGAAGTGGGATAGGCTCCATTGCCTATCTTATTTTCTGTGTTGATTTGTAGACAGTATACAAGTTGTTACTTGATAAATAGCAATCTTGAAAAATACGAGTAGTTAAGTAAAACATTGTGAACGTTCCTCCGTTTTACGAATCCGTGTAATCATAAGTGTTAACTTAAATGTGTTGGAAGATCATTCCAGGACTCGCAACATGGGACAGAGAATCTGCCGACCTGTTGCAACACGTCGAACCTCGCATGGACTCGTGCGTCGGTGGTGCTGCCCAGTGAGACATGATGTGCTACAAGTGTGATTGCGTCATGCCACCATGTGTATCGCCGTCAGGTACTGAAGTGCGAGCGAGGTAACGGACAAGCTTATGATCGCAATCAATGCCATAACCCTGGTAAGATTGAACCATTTGTATCTAATTCTTCTGATCCCTCTTTTAATGATTTTAACGAGGTAGATCATGTGTGTATTGTGTGTAATTTCGATGGATGAGGACTAGATTCCTCAAATCCGTGATATGTGTGTTCAATATGTGTTTGGCGCGTAAAGGCAATTATTTGAGAGGCTTAATTTCTTGCAAAAGAAATTGAATTCAACTTGGAGCGCACGATCAGTAATGATCAGGCGAAGCCGAGCGCGAATAAAATGGGAAGCATTTGTCTGTTTAACACTTTGGCCGCGTCGCCCACGGGTGACCGCAAATCAGGAGTTTATAATACATCGATGAAATTTAGTAAAATCAATGTTTTTCAACTGGCTCCGCGAGACTATTGAGTGTCTCCTACCATTGTCTGTCAGTGTTGAACTGAACGTGTTAAGCTTACTGATGTTGATGAGCACTAACACATTAGTGCAGAGAAAACCAATGTTTTACCCTTAAACATTTTTTTGGTTTCCTGAATAAATTCCAGCTATGTGTACTATGTACTTTTAAACCAGCTATGTGTACTTTGTACTTTTAAACCAGCTAGTGTACTTTGTACTTTTATACCAGTTATGTGTACTATGTACTTTCATATCTTGCTTACTTATAAAGTTACGTGGATATCAGGGTGACCTGGAGCGGACTCATATAGGGCCTTGTGTGGCATTGAATTGGTATCCTGTTTTCAGCGTATAAGACCTCGTGTGGCATCGCTCATTAACTTGTTAACGTGTGGAAATGTATAAAAGTGCATAGTGACATCTTGGCTCATCTAAGAATAAAATTATTGATCTTTTGACTATTCCTTATTATTCTTCTTCGTGTCGGCACGAGTATACAAGAGTGGCTCATGCCGTGGTGAAAAGATTAGCCAGTTAGCTAGGATGGTAGCGAGGCTGACTGCCCAGGGTCTGCCGGACGTGCTGGGGTATCGTCACTCGTGGAGGCCGTTTTCATGCACCCCAAACAAAATTATTTTGACAAAATTATTGACAAACATGATGTATGTCGGACCTAACATATGTGTTTACTCCCCAGGCTATGAGGACTCTGTTATTGTTATTGTTAACGACCTTGTTTGTCACCAAATGTTCACAGGTTGTAGACAAACTTTATCCTGGCATCCGAGGCTCGAACAGCGGGTGCTAACAAATGGGTGCTACGCTGAGCATTGCCTACGAGTGAACCACCCAAGCGGCGGCAGAGTTTATGGTGCTGTGGCTGAGGTGTGTTTACCGACGTGTAACTCACATCGATGGGTGTGTGCCAACGGGTAACGCACATCGACGGGAGTGTGCCGACGGGTAACGCACATCGACGGGAGTGTGCCGACGGGTAATGCACATCGACGGGTTTGTGCCGACGGGTTAATCAGGTAGCAGACATGTTAACTGGGTCATGTCGTGCCTTTAGCAAACATGTTAACTGGGTCATGTTGTGCCTGTAGCAGACATGTTAACTGGGTCATGTCGTGCCTTTAGCAAACATGGTAACTGGGTCATGTTGTGCCTGTAGCAGACATGTTAACTGGGTCATGTCGTGCCTTTAGCAAACATGGTAACTGGGTCATGTTGTGCCTGTAGCAGACATGTTAACTGGGTCATGTCGTGCCTTTAGCAAACATGGTAACTGGGTCATGTTGTGCCTGTAGCAGACATGTTAACTGGGTCATGTCGTGCCTTTAGCAAACATGGTAACTGGGTCATGTTGTGCCTGTAGCAGACATGTTAACTGGGTCATGTCGTGCCTTTAGCAAACATGGTAACTGGGTCATGTTGTGCCTGTAGCAGACATGTTAACTGGGTCATGTCGTGCCTTTAGCAAACATGGTAACTGGGTCATGTTGTGCCTGTAGCAGACATGTTAACTGGGTCATGTCGTGCCTTTAGCAAACATGGTAACTGGGTCATGTTGTGCCTGTAGCAGACATGTTAACTGGGTCATGTCGTGCCTTTAGCAAACATGGTAACTGGGTCATGTTGTGCCTGTAGCAGACATGTTAACTGGGTCATGTCGTGCCTTTAGCAAACATGGTAACTGGGTCATGTTGTGCCTGTAGCAGACATGTTAACTGGGTCATGTCGTGCCTTTAGCGGATATGGTAACTGGGTCATATCTGATTGGCTAGATCCCGTAGTGGGGGATGCCAAATGATTGGCTATATCCCGTAATGGGTGATGCCTGATGACATGTTAACTGGGTCATGTCGTGGTTTGGTTTGGTGTGATAACTTCTGATCTGTTCACAGGAACTGTGCTGACTTACATCACCTGGAGTCACCATTATATGGTCTTTGAACTGGTAATGTTTGGAGAGTTACAAAATAAGAACTCTCTTTATTTATTTTTGCTTGTTTGTATTTGTGTACATAAGACACATAGTGTATGTGTATTGGACATAAGTCCTGGAGACACGTCATAGTGTAGGTATGTGTTAGTCCAACAGACACGGTAACGTGTGTAGTTGCCCTTGTACAAGTTAACATTGTACGAGTAAAATAATGAAAAGTTTAACAAGAAAAATAAGTGTTACATTAAATTATGTAACATGTGTCGTAAGGAGAGCTAATGTTGTGCCACCTCCCTGTTGATGATGAGAAACGCTAACGTCGTGCTTCTTTCTCTTGTTACCTGTTGATGATGAGAAACGTTAACGTCATGTTTCTTTCTCATGTTCCCTGTTGATGACGATGAGAAATCGCTAACGTAGTGCGTAATGCTCATTGGCTGTTTACGTAAGCCTACGCGGTCTTACGAGTTCTCTTTAGCAAGTTTCGTTGCTAAAGTTATAGGTAGCTGTGGTTTTACTAAAAATGTGTGCTGTTATGTATTACAGGTGCGGATTTTGACAATTAAGAAACAAAGCCTCGTCTAGTCACTGCCAGTCGCGAGGATGAGCCGTGCTCAAGTAAATGAGGTGATACCGAGCTACAGTCCATGGCACTGTGCGACGCCGAGTATCGTTCCGGGCTGTCATCGATTTATGATGAGCTTCTGCCTGCGGCAGAGAAATGAAGACAGAAAATAGAACGAGGATACGGTTTGGTATTTCGTATATCCTTAGGGCTCTGTCTAACCTTTCACTAGTTTGGTTCATTCACTCCCTTTGTTTACATTGCACAGAGGTGTGAATGTATTTGTAAATGATTTTTATGTGTAAGACAACCTGAAGGCTCTGTCTAACCTTTAACTAGTTTGGTTCATTCAATCCCTTGTTTACATTGCACAGAGGTGTGAATGTATTTGTAAATGAATTTTATGTGTAAGACACCCTGAAGTCTTTGTCTAACCTTTAACTAGTTTGGTTCATGCACTCCCATTGTTTACATTGCACCGAGGTGTAAATGTAATTGTGAATTTTATTGATGAACATCATCATTGAAGATGAGTGAGTGGTCAGGTGTGACCGAACGGAATTATTGCCGTTTGCTTTTTGTTCGAAGGTCAAGGAGGCTTCTGTGAACCTGATGCTGGGCTGAGCTGCTGAACCTGAAAACCTGAAGTAGATGGCTGACATGGATGGCTGACATAGATGGCTGACCTGGTTAATGGACTACAAAGATGTAGAAGACCAGGAATGAGGAGTGAAGATTCGACTTGAAGATCTGAAGACATTATCACGCGAGGACGCGCGAATTATCAGAATGGTCGTATTAGAGATTTTATGATTTAATGATGTCATGTGGGTAGCCGCACATATTTACTTCACGACCTGTCAAAACTGTCTATAAAAGAGTATGCGGTGCGGTACTCGCGCGCTCACTTTTGCTGCGACCTTTGGGTCGGACGGACGTTCACAATTGTTTTATTGTTGTTCTGTTTTATTTTTTGTAATTATGACTGTGTTTTGATATTCCTTCAGTGGAATGATAACTGATCGTATTAAAGTACTCAGATCTTATGTATGTTAGCGGTAGCGGAGGATTCTGTGTAGATCAGCTGAAGGAGTCTGACCTTTTATATACTCAATAAGTTTATTGCATTCCACAATGTAGACTTAGGTGGTAACTTAAAAAAAATATGAGATCATTATGGACCCTGTCGGGCACAGCAAAAATATTAGGAGAGAGGAAGCTTAATATACAAATTATTAATATCAATATACCTACCTATCTATCTAATTTAATTTCCTTACAAGGAAGTTTAGCATTTTAAAAAGTTTATATAATAATTTATCTTTTAAATATTAATTAAATTATACATTAATATTATTTTGTTTTTTATTAATTCGGATTAACAATGAAACTTGCACTATGTATGAAGGTAGATATTTACTTACTTAATTTATTTATACTATATACAATTTTGTACTGTATTTACCCTGTTTATGTTTTAGAGTAATTATTTGTTTATCTATTTAAATATTAAGATTGCACGTTTATTGCGCTTAGTTATTTAGATTAAATAGGTATTAATTTATGTACATTCAATTTATTTAATACTATAATTATGATAATATTACCAACATATTATTATTTATTTAATTATTTATTTAATTAGGTATTCATATTGCACACTGTTTTTAAAGATTCCTGGTTCTATTATTGTTTATTACATTCTACAATTAACATTTGTACTTATTTATTATAATATAATTACTAGGAGTAGTTACTAGGAATTTAGTAGGAACACAATTATTATACGATTAGAATTTATCATTTAAATATTCATTTATATTGTAGTAGCATTTGCTTAATAGTAACTGTTTTACGTTTTTTACAAATATGTGTAATTTATTTTCGTTTTTTAATTTTTCGGGTAATTTATTGTAAACTTTTATGGACATTACGAATGTGCTTGAAGAGTGGATTTGAAGTCGCGAGTTTGGTAGGTTTAGCCTATATATATCTGTCTAGCTTGTCCTTAATTATAATCTTGCAATGGTTGTGTAAAGTATTATGTTGTGATCTAGTTCATGTTATTAACACTAACCCAAATACAAGTACTCTCAGTGGTGGAGAGTCTATGTTGGTTTTATTTATCACATGTACCATCCTGTTTTTAATCAATAACGCCCCTGACAGCTAAAAGGCTATTAATCCTATTAGTAAATTCTGTCATTTTATTAGCGTATCCTCCAGGGTACGCTCATAGTGGCATAAAATCATGGCAAATAATAAAAAAATACAAAATACCAAATCCCTTTAGTTTTCTAAAAATGGGCTATTTTTCAACGATTGTATATTTTGATGGTGAGGAATTGTGCATACAGCAATTTATTATGTTGCGCACTTCACTTCACCGATTTTTAATGTTTATCACAACATTGACACGCATAACCTGCTATATTTTGGGTTAAGTAAACTTGTTTATTTTCCCAAGGATTACACACCCCGCTATTATAACTTAAAGTGTAAAAGTATTTTGTAAGTAGTATAATACTTATAAACACGTGCCCAAAACTCAGTGATGATGCGAATTACGTCGGGATCACGTGGCGACGCGTGGCGCCAAAATATTCCTTTACAAAGTCTATGGGGCGGAACAAATATTTGTAATTTAAAACCCCGTGTTAAATAGCTGCCTTTTTTAATGGTTTCGAATATGGGTTATGAAGATCGATTGTATTATAGAGTTCCGTCAGTTCCCTGTGATTCCCGGTAAAGAATAGGTTACCCCTTCCTCACAGGTGGGTTTCGTAAAAGGCGACAATTAAACAGATAGTAACGCGGCGGTCACAGACAGTAACGTCAGGCAGTTGTCCCACCGGCGAGAAAGCGACTAACTATCGGCTATTTTCTCGCTCAAGAAACGTACAATAGATGTAGGTACATTCCGTGTAAACAAAAGAGATGCATATCTTAATAGTTGATCGCTGACTGTTTACACTGCCGGCGAGGACTCGCTCGCTCCACTAGTTTGTCGCTGAGCGACAAGAACTATCAAAGATTATACTCGCTCAGCGATACTTGCTCAGCGATGCTCGCTTGGCGGTCAGAACTTACGCCGAGAGATAAACCAGCGGTAATTTGCGAGTAATTGCCCGTCGCACTCGCACACTTGCCCTTCGACAAAACTATCGGAACTACACACTTCTCGCTGCTCGCAAACTCGTTTCTAGTTTCTAGCTGTACTCGCTTCTCGCTCATCGTTGGCAGTGGGACAAATGCCTCAAGATGACAGGCAGTTGCGGCCTCCTATCTATCTGCTAATAATAACAAACTGCGATCACCAGTCCGTCTGCCAAGCATGGTGATAATGGGAATTTCCCCTTTGACCGTTCATTATAGCGATTATTGGGAGGTCCATGTTCAGCAGTGGACGTTTACGGGCTATTATATGATGTAGATGTATTGTAGAAAATACGTTACGTTAAATAAGTTTTTTTAAACCTTTCCCCACTTTAGGATTTCTCCTGTATCGTCGGTGCGTTTACAGACTCATTGAATCTCAAATGCACTAACGCCCAAACCCGGAACAACTATCTGTAGGCCATACAAATATTCGTTCCGTGCGGGAATCGCACCCGCGACCCGTAGCTCAGAAGCCGTAGCTGCTGCACCAATTGTGTCGTCATTTCGTCGTCATGTCATCAGTTGTTTTAAGCTTAGTTACCACACCTATATAAGTACAATAATTCGTTCATGCTTTCCATTATGTAAGTGGGTTCAATGATATCTTGTTCGTCTGTTACAGTTAGCGAATGCAATCTCGAGCCATTTTAACGAGATCAACCGCGAGCCATAATTCGGGTGACATCTCGCGAAATTAACGAGATTGAGCGACAGAATACACGTCGTAGGTACGTGCGCTACGCGGCAATGCACTCACTGGCGGGAAGACGAGTAACTAGAATTATTCATAAAAAAGATAAAGTAATTTGTATTAGTGTGATTGAACAAGAGGGCAGTATAGTCATAATATAAGTAATAAAATAATATTTGTTCTTTGTTTTTTTATTTAACACTTACTGTATTTATTTCATCTCTGAAATCTGGAACGCTGTCGTCCCTCTTCGAGGTGGGCATTAATAGCTGCGACACAGTTTTGTAACCAATGTAGCTGTGCTCTAAGGTTTACGTACGCAATCAATTTGTAAAATGTGTTTTGTTCCAATAAAGATTATTATAGTATCTACAATTTGCTTATAATGGCTTTTTTACTCTGGTCCCAACCAACGAATGACTAAAAAGGCATTTTCAGTTGCTGAGTGTTTGTAGTAGGTAGGCAGCAGAAATAAGGTGCCTTTGTCTGACAGTACCATCAACTCTGTACTTCTTGATATAAGCTATTTCCAAAATCATCCCTAGATTAATTGGGTGATTTTAGAAATAGCCTTCACATGTGTACCTAATTAATAAATAGGTAATTATTGTGTTTAGTCATTCTCAGTCATTGTAGCTTTCTGAATAAACGCATTATTTTAAAAATTATTTCTGCCGTAGTTCTCGAAATTCTCGTGATCTCATGAGATTGTAATTTTTAATCCCGCGAGATCTCGACATTGCAATCTCGCCTGGAGATTGCATTTTCTTATAAATTGCATTACAGTTACACCTAATAGGTTTGTCTTTATCTGCAGCTTGAAACAAAAAATTCTTACCAACTAATAAAAACATAACTTTTTTTTATTCTATCTAAACAGACCACGCAGGCAATCTGCCGCATTCATTCAACAAGAAATACCATTTTAACATACCTACCTATACCTATCCTGTTTGCATAAACTCCATTGAAAGGTAGAACCGCTAAATCCGTACACTTGAAATTCAGCAAACGCACGCTTTGGGCACACAGGGAAAATGCCGAGGGCTAGAGGATGAAGGAGGCGTGAGGGCGCGACGTGATTACTGGCGCCCAACCGGGACGACCCCGCGTGCCCAGCGGTTCTAATGCGCCTGCCAGACTATGCTCCTTGCGCTGCTCATCGCTATGCTCCTCGCGCTGCCGTGATTTGCCGCGATGTTGCCCTCTCTGCCCACACACTGCTCTACTCGCGCAATTAATCGCGATGCTCCTCACTTGTCATTTGCCTTGGTGAGACAATGGACGTTGAAACGGTGGCAGCGTGCGCGCTATGCATTTTTAGTATAGCTAATTATATTAATGTAGTAAAAAGAAACCATCGTCGTCGTCGTCCTCGCCAACGGAGATGGTGGATCACATCTATTCATCGCAATAGAACGATAACGGTACAAGTATTCATATTATTAACTAGGAAAGTGAACTTAAAATAACTTTCAGCATCTCCGCAATTTTTTTAAAGACATAGAATTTTTTGTAGTACGGTAGGTATAAAGTCACTATGTCATGAATTAGTCTAACAAATAATTGGCTCCGTGGACAACAAATGAATAAACATTAACACTTTTTCATTTGACCATTCCACGCTTGGCGACGACATAATTTTGCATACGCGTGCGTCTTGCGCGAGCGCTCGATGCGGGCTGCGACCGCGCGATTATGTGGCCAGTCACTCGCACTCGTATTGCCGGTCCTTTGACTCGCGTGCAAAAACCGACAAAATAGGGAGCAGTGGGCAGGACGAGGAGCATGACGTATGGCATGACGAGTAATGTTGCCACACTATGTCTCTGCCTCCTTTCCTCATTACTTCCCATGCCACTCGTCGAGTGTGTGGCAGGCGCATAACGCCCTTCTCTTATAAAAGCAAACACGGTCATGATTTTTGTGTACCTACAAATAAATATGTAAAAGCTTTCAAAGTCAATGAATTGGCTGAGATTGGTTTCCTGTTTTTATTTTAAGAATAGGCTATTTTATTATTCATGTATTTAATTTCTAATTCGGTCACATGATTAAATTACCTAAAACTAATTAAAAGAGACAATGTTTCAGATTTATTGTTTTTTTTTAAGGCTTAGATATGTGATGCTCCATTGGAGTTCTACGATTTGGTGTTAAGGTGTTATCAATATACAGAATGATCATCTCTATTATTTTATAACTAGGTAACAGACTATCTGAAGGCCTCCGCGTCATACATTTGTTTGAACATGAATTACACGTACGATCAGACTATCGGATCGGATGTCAGAATCGTAAGCATCGACCGAGCGTCATCGTCGTCCAGAAAAAATCTGACACGAGAATCGTACGTGTATTTCATGAATCCGATCAGATAGTCGAATCCGGCTCCCGGAAGCAACTATCGGACGTGTATTTTGACCTTAATACGTTTATTAATTCCTTTAACTCCTATACTCTTTGGATGTACCCACCTGCAAAAAGACAAAACTCCTTTCAGAAATTTTATAGAGATTCACGGACCTATTTCAAATTTGGAAAAACAGCTACATACATAAATATGTATATATAGCAGTCGGATTGCATAATTCGCCGTATTACATTACGGCTAGCCGTTATCAAAACAGGGCCGTTTTGAAATGCTGCGGTTCAACGATTGGCCGGATTGAATGCAGCTGATTAAAAAACCGCCGAAATGTATTCGCCGTTATACGTTATTCAACACGGCTAGCTATAATGTAATACAGCGAGACATTAGCCGCCTCTTTGACAGGTTTTAGTTCCGATTCTTAACACTCGTGGCGCTGCTTGACATAACAACAACAATTCCGTCAAGTACTGAGTGGGCGAAAATATACATTTCCTTACCCCGACACGGATAGGTTAGGTTCGAAGGGGATGACGCGGGCTAGAGTGAGCGAGCGAAGCGAGTGAACGAAGCCACCGTCATCCACTTCGTGTTAGGTTACTTTAAACCCTGCAGACAGAAATAGGAGCCCCGCATAGCGGGGCGCCGTTGACACTCCTTTGGAAACCCAAACAACCCTACAATCTAAGTAGTAGTACGATGCGGCTAAACGTGGCCCGCCTTATTGAAGAACGTATCGCAATGACAATCCGGCTAATCGTTGAACCGCCGCATTTCAAAACGGCCCTGTTTTTGATTACGGCTAGCCGTAATGTAATATGGCGGATTATACAATCCAACTACGACATATACATCGAAGATAATGTCATGTTATTTGATGTACCCATAGACTAGATGTAGGTACCATAGAAATAATTCTGTACTGTAAATACTGTAAATACTTGCATTTACACCATATTACTTCTATGGCATAACGTCAGTGTCTTTTTGTTCGGTTGTTTATAGATTGTCGCATAAAAAATCTCATAATTTTTCGTACTAATAGCGAGTTGCCTATGTTAATAGTTAAATACGAATACATATTAACCAAGAATTAAAAGCTGCCTCAAACACACCATACAAAGTAAGGTACTTAATTAATATATTTACTGGCTTGTCTAACGAGGCAGCTAATGTGAGTATATCGGGATACCTTCTTTTCGCATAATGTTCTTTGTCCTAATATACTTCGGCATAACGATTTTGGCACAATTTGTTTTGGCATAATAATACTTCGGCATAATTTTTTTAGGCATACATTTTATGTTGGCATAATCATCTTAAAGACTAATTTGTTTTGGCATAAATTTGATTCGCATAACGTTAGTAGGCCTAATGACTATTAGCATAACGTTACTTATGATAATCAGAAATGTTTTTACCATTGTCTAATAATCTAGTCGCAGGCGCACCCCGACACGGATAGGTTAGGTTCGAAGGGGATGACGGGGGCTTTGTTCGCTCGCTTCGCTCGCTCACTCTAGCCCCCATCATGTGTTAGGTTACTTTAAACCCTGCAGACAGAAATAGAAGCCCCGCGCAGCGGGGCTCCGTCGACTCTGCTTTGGAGCCTCAACCTTACAAACATCCCCTTAAGTTTTTATTGTGAAAATGAAAGTAGGTGACGAATAATCGTCTACCTATAAAAATATGTTTTAATATCATTATGCGTAAATAAATTTATGCTTTAGGATATTATGCTTAAAAAAGTTATGCTTTAGAACTTTATGCTTAATCATTATTATGGTTAGAGAAATTATGCTAAAACAAATCATGCGTAAGCTGTTATGCGTAATTATATTATGCGAAAATATAATTATGCCAAACAAAATTATGCTAAGTTATATTAGGTCTTAATATTTTATGCAAATGGATAGGGAACCGAGTATATCGACTTGATTCTTCATTACTACATCATCAGTTTCTAACGAGGTGTGTTTTCATAGCATGGATACGTAGCATACGTATAATCTTGACGGTGGGTATGAATATGACGTACTCGTCTTCTGAACTTACTGGGTTTTCCGTGTGTCTGGGCCACAGAATAGCTTCCTCTTTTCTTCTTGTCGATGTTAGAGGTAATAAAATTATTATGTCATGAACATGGGTAGCTACATTCACTGCCATTACTTATCTGTTTGCCACAATACGCGTTGACTTATTGTGGAAAGCGAAATTTCTGAGTTCTTTGTAGCGGTCTCTGAGCGGAAGCCCATCATGTTCAGGACGTTAAATAGGTACTGCTGAAATGAATATTAGCCCCACCTGTGTAAAATATCTACTGTTGGGGCATTGGTAGAGTGTAGGCGTTTGGGTACTGAAAATACGCTACGCTGTCGTAGCAGATAAACCGATCTGCTACGGCTACGCGACTACGCGTCAAGTTACTATTCCCTAAACGTTGTTGTGCATCGGTCGTGTACTTAAAATGCGGGTATTTATTTTGAATAATAAAGTAATTTTACGTGTTTAAGGAGTGGTTTTATTATATTTAGCAGAAGACTTACCCCCTGAAAAGATAGTAGATAAAAATGATTCGGGACAACAATAATTGTAATTGACCCCTTCATTTATTAGCTAAATAGCAATGGCGTTGAAACCGACTACATGCAAGGAAGCAATAGCTCGCTGGGAACATGCAAAAGGAGAAAACTCCGCCGAAGCCAAAGTAATTGAGCTACAGTTTCAGTGGCCACCTATAGAGAAGATGGATGGAGCTCTATCCACACTAATAAATTGCGAGTAAGTGTTTTGTCTTGTGCCGAAAATAACTATTTTTATAACGGGAATCGTAAAATTTAATCTTTTTAATGATATTGTTAAGCGACTGAATTTCAAGCTGTGACAGCATAGTAAAATAATCGAGTTTGGCGCGGTTCATCACCAGTAAGCTATCTTGTTCTTTCTCGCTTTCTTGACGTCGCACCTTACTTCAGTCAACTTTTCACTTTTATAATGCCGATTAGCTAGAAGTAATAGGACCCGATAAGGCCGCGGGGCACCAATGACATTGATTACTACAGCCATCGACCGCCATCAGCGTCAAGACTGAAAACAAAGTATACTTACCTACGCTCATCACAAGCCAAGTGGATACAGCACGCCTTCGACTCGCAGTCAGTTCGTGCTACGAAGTTACTGCTAGAGCAGAAACAATACTATGTGAATATAAATAATGTGTAAAATGTATAAAAATAGCAATGTGAGCGGGGTTGAGCGGGAAATTTTCGTATATAAACGAGTATTTTTCAAGTCATAAGTACTTCTTAAAAATATACTTCTATCTAAATAGTTCAAGTCCCTTTTCAGTACATAAGCAAAAGATATACTAACTTATCTAATAAAAACATTCAGGAAGCTAAGTCTATCATCGAATATGATTGACAAAATAGCTGGTATTGCTGGGATGAGAAATCTCAAAATCTTGTCCGTGGGAAGAAATTATATAAAAACATTATCAGGAGTGGTAAGCTTCATCAATAGAATAATTTAATAAATACTAACTGTCCCTATGACCCCGGAATACAAGTTTAATTTCATGCATTTTAGGAAACTGTAGCAGAAACATTAGAAGAATTGTGGATTAGCTACAATCCCATAGACAAACTGAAAGGCATTGGAACGCTTAAACGTTTAAAAGTGCTGTACATGTCCAACAATTTGGTTAAGGAATGGGTGGAGTTTAATAGACTGCAGGTGTGTAATCCACATATTGAACTTACACACATCAAAAGTGTCTAGGGATCAACATATATTTTTGCAATAACTTTTCTCCTGATTGATATTAATTAAAATTTTCTTTAAGGATTCATCAAATAAAGTGTTTTCGTTTGTCACAGTAACGATAAACCAAGTCACCTTTGCATTAATAAAGAAATTTGCCATTTTCCTAATAAAGGGATTTTTGACATTTGAACCACTAACACAAAAGTTCGAAAAAAAGACTGAAATAACAGTTTTCTTTAAAATTTTATTGGGTAACTTAAACAATTAATAATCCGTTTTTCTACCGCGAACACTAACAACACAAGAACATCGGTTTGGCATACTCAAAATGAGTTCATCCAAATCACGCTGTGGAATGGCCGCCCATGTTCGTTGCAACAACAAAAAAAGGTCTTCTTGCGACTGGATACCCTCCATATTCGGCAGAGCTCTTCTCTGTAGCATATCCCATGCATGCTCAATCGGGTTCAAGTCTGGCGACTGAGCAGGCCAGGGCAGGACATTGATGTTAGCTGCGGCGAGAGTCTGTCTTACAACTCTTGCGGTGTGCGGTCGTGCATTATCATGCATTAACTGAAATAAGGGACCGATTTGCGCTTGTAGAGGAACGATGACGTCTGATACAATCGTCTCAGCATAAATTTGAGCGTTGAGGTTGCCTCTGATCCAAATCAACTCAGTTCTTCCGCCGATCCAAATACCCGCCCATACCATGATGGTTCCACCACTATAAGGATGGACTTCCTGGCAGGATTTTAATCGCTGTTGGCGTCCAGGGCTTCTCCAGTGTCGTATACGTCTTGTATCCGGTCTCATACCAAAACGAGACTCATCAGAAAAGCACACGAAACGCCATTGTTCTTCTGCCCAATTTCTGTGTCCAAGAGCCCATTGATATCGAATCCTACGATTGTGCATTGCTATAGGTGGTACCCGTAGCGGTCTTCGGGAATGAAGGTTCACTTCATGCAAGCGGTTTCTGACTGTTTGGTCGCTAATTAAGTTCCCTGAAGAGTGATGAAGCCTCACGGCTAACATCATGGCGGTTATTGTTGGAGCTCTTCGAGTTAAGATTTGAATGTATCGGTCTTGTCTCCGTGTGGTGCAGCGATACCGTCCTCCATGGCGCTCAGCCACGGTACCAGTGCTTCGGTAACGTGTCCAAAGTCGACTGATAACACTCTGACTTGTATTCAGAGCTAAAGCCACAGTACGTTGCCGGGAACCAGCTTCTGTCATTCCCACGGCTCTGAGCATTTCTTCCCTGCTTAAATGACGTCGCCGCTCCATAATAACGTTGGTTTTAATCAGTAGTAGGGAAACAGTAGCACTAATAATGTCTTCAATGCGTTGTATGTTTTTATAGGGAAAATATTGACAGCTGATTTTCATCTTTTACTCGAATTTGATTCACAGTTCCTGATTCAAATTATGAAATGCACCAAAAAGGATCCATATAAATTTATAAAATCATAAATTTATTACAAAGCCACATCTCAATCTCAAGAAATCCGCATAAAAATGCTTGATCCCTAGACACTTTTGATGTGTGTAGTTCAATTTTTATGATCATTTATGGTCGATTCCTATGACTTACCGAGCGATAATGGGTCATTTTATTTTTAGATAATTTTAATGTTACAATTAAGCCTCTCGTATCGTTACCAAAAATAAGCAGACCCCATAGCTTTACAGAGTAGACCCGTACATTAATAGCTATCACAGGTAAAATTACCATTGGTAAGCAAAACGATTCGTTTTTGCCCATAGGAACTGAGTATTAGTCAATTAGTCCATTAGTACAATAGTGCTGGCTAGAGTAGAACTCAATCGGGCAATCGCTCGGGACACCAAATCTGAAAGAACGTAGTAATGTCTCCGCCTTAGGGCTCGTTCACACAGGACATCCGTATTTCCAGGATCGTTTTTAACGGATCCGTCGCTACTGGAGGTGATGTTCACACCGCATTTTAGTAGTGTTGTGTGTGAACTCGCTCATACACTATTAACTACATACGCCATTGACGAATAAAAACGTACACGATAAAACGGACCTGTAAAACGGACTGCTGTATATTTTGTCGGATCGGTATTTTTTACTGGACATACAACTACATACGTTATGGCCGAATATAAACGTATACGATAAAGCGGACCTGTAAAACGGACCTCTGTGTGAACGAGCACCAGCATTATACGGGGCGACTCTTGGAGGATACCGCTACTGAACACGCCCGTAAAGTTAACATACTACAGCTGGAAAAACGGATAACCAGTCGTATTGTACTGATAACATTGCTATCCGCAAACGGAATAGACGGAAGGGTTTTTCTTCAAAATTCTACAAAAGGAATCTATAACGCCCAACGGCACTTTCTTTCACTGCTGATGATAAGCTACCCAATGACCACTGTTATGAACGGTCAAAGGGAAGGGAAATTGCCATAATCATCTTCCTCAGCAGACTTATTGGTGATCACAGTTATCCTCCTGATGACGGTGAAGAGGATGCCCTTTCCACGTAAAATGTTTTAGAAATTCATAAATGATTTACTTTGTGACAGGATTGTCCATCTCTAAGAGACTTGGTTTTCATCGGAAATCCGATATGTGATTCACAACCAGACGTCGACACATGGCGCAACCAGGTTTCGACACGACTCCAACAATTAATCAAACTGGATGGCATACCTATCATCAGGGAGTAGTGTCTGCTTTAAGATAATTAATATTTACTTTTGTAATTGCCACATATTTAATTTTAATAATGCAAAGTATAGTGTGTCAGATAGATGTGTTTTAGTAGAAAAATGAAAGGGAATTTAGCTTTGTACCTACACCAAGAAAATAATATAGTACGATCGATACGTTCTGACAAATGTTTCAAAGTATTGGGTAAAAATATTTGTGTAGCTATCTCTCTCGAAGTAATAATTCGCCCCTTTCATTTTTGTTACATACTATATTACGAAATAAAAAAACATTTTTTTTATAATAAATGGGTGGAAACCTAAAGTGTCAACAGAAGATTATTTCGTCAATATAACAAGTATTGAAAAACTTATTGCTAATATCAAAACAAACTTGCCGAAATAACACTATAATGATTCTTTAAATTGATTCGCTTTATGTCCTAAATTAGATTTTTAGTAACGCCCATATATGAAGCAAAATATACGGTTTTTATGGGATTATTCTATAAATATACAAGGTATTTAAAAAAAACTGGTATCAACACTTAGTTACTTACTGAGTTACTGCATACAGAGACCTAAATATTTTTTCAAAATAAAACCTTACACCAGAATTTTTCGTACTCCCAAATTTTTGGCGTGAAGTTTTTTCTTTAGAATTAATTTTTCTTACTTTAAAAAAAGCTTTGATGCCGTTGTATTCAGTTCGTTGCCAAGTTCCAATATCAGTTTAAAATTGTAAGTATAATGTGATGTTTTATAATTGTGGAATAATCGTCCAAACAGATAGCTTTTCATACTTAATGTATGGGCGCAGTGTAAATCAAATTTCGAACGTAATGGCGATTTAATTTCGTTAAGATATCTATGTCATTTTATTTCATAGGCAAACTATTTTTGATATCAGCTAAAAGTTTTTCAATATCTGTAAAAATAACAAAGTAATCGCCTGTTGACATTAAACGCTTCCACCCTGTATACTCAAAAAAACTTAGAGCAACGCAGTCGACGACAGTCATCGGTGGCCGTGTTGCTCAATGAATAAAACACATTATGAACATTTTAATATTTGTAACGAAGTCTTTCTTAATTAAGAAGAAGTATCAACAATTACGGTCGCACACACACAACAGTCATATTTGACAATAAACCGTGTTGCCAGACCACGAAAATAGCTTTTCCTATACAACATTAATGTAAACGCATTTATCCGACAGACTATGCATGCATACATTCAATTTATTTATATATTTTTTAATGCGCCCAGCCGAAATAAGACTACAGAATTGTATTTCATCATTAACATTTTGATCCATAATATAAGTCAATTACAAAAATATTTCCGTCTTTATTTTCGGGTATTAAGCAAAGTGCCTCAAAATTTAATTCTCTGAATAAGAATTTTGATTGCGTGACACTTTCCGTAACAATGGGTGATAGAGGGCCACTTGTTTATCCTACGAATTGAAATGACGATAATATTCGAAATAATAGCCTCGTCGCATCGCCTCGCTTGCTTGACATTTATGACAGATTATGACTCTGGTAACACTAATAACTGCTGCACACGCCATCTATCTATTAGGTGACGTAACTAAAACATGACAGCGTTAAGATTGAATTCCATTAATCGAATAATGATTGCGATGGACAGATTGAAGATTACAGAGTAATTCAACTAACTCCGTGAAGCGATTAATTGACTCATTCATTCATAAAGTTTATCACCATTGCTATCGAAATGATATCAACACACACCTCATAAAGCGGTATGTGAACAGAAATGTGTGCATTAAAGCTCCAAATTATGGACACACTCAAACATCAGCCCGTAAACATCCACTGCTGAGCATCAGCCTTTAAAATGATCCTACAATGAACGACCAAAAAGGAAGTTAACATAATCCCCACGATTGGCAGATAAATTGTTGATCGCAGTTTGTTTGTTGTTGGCAGACAGGAGGTCACTGCCACCCATCCTCTTGACGTTATCCCTTAGTCACCTCTTATGACACCCATGGTCTGGGGTGGCCTATTCATTACCTGGAACCAAATGGACCAAATTATGCAGTAGGTAGGTAAATATATTTTATGTGCCAATCGACTATTCACATTTCCTCCGGAAATCGATTGCGATAGAGAAAAACGCGTGGAAATAGCTAAATAACGTAAATGAATCCCCTGCTCTGGTACTAAAAAGTTGCTTATTTTATCACAAATCGTCCAAATATTCATGTGAATGCGTCGCTATTGTCCGTAAGGCTTTAGATTCGTCATACGTCTCAAAGCCGACTTAATAGCCTGCTTAATTCGCGCCGAAAGGAAATACGAATTGGCCGGGGACGCCATTGCCGGCGGAAAAGTCCCTCTCCGTAGATGCGCGAATGGCCCCGCTATTGTGTTGCCACTAATAAAATTTAATGATGTAAACGGATAGCACGAATTTATCTAACTCAGAACTCGTAGGGAGCGGGGCACTGAGGGGAAATCAATTAACGACAATATATCAGCTGTAAAGCAAATTGAATTCAGTATTGTTAGCCGATACTGTTGGAGTTTAATAGGCTTTCTATATTTATATTGCTAATTTTTGTTTTTAAGTGCACGAATTAGGTAGAGCATTGGGGCGAAATGCAGCCCAAAAAGCGTTGGTACTACAATGAAAGATCCAACAGATTTTATAGACCTTTCATGGGTAGGTATGCTTTATATGAGTCCGGACAAAGGTGGTCAGAACATGGAACATGATAATAGACTGGGATAAAAATAGGCTCAGATAAAGAAACACAATCATTCTTTTACTACTATCAAAATCTTAATTCCATCAAAATTTAATAACAAAGGTACACAAGTAACATGATCTACCCTGGTCGGTATGATATCATCTAAACACATACTTACAAGTGCCATGTGTAGGTAAACGATCGAGTCAAATGTATCAGTAGGTGCCTAAGCGACATTAGAATAACGCTCAATAATAATTTAATGGAAAACCGGTCATTGTGTACTCAACGTAATGGACCGATAATTGTCCATCCAAACAGAAGTAACTCTGTTAATCAAAATGAAGCTCGCACCTTCCCTACGCATTATAAATGAAGTAAGCTCCCTCGTTAATGCGTACAAATGCCGCCGACCGCCATCTAGCCCGTCATTATTTAATTATTAACACTACAATCGACCTAATTTTGATTTCTATTTGACATTTCGATTACGCGGCACGTAGCCGCCGGCGAGCAGCCATTTTGTGACATCTGTCCTCGAATGTGTTACGAACTATAAAATTCAATTTCCCCAATCGGCCAGCTCGACACATTTATTATTCATAGGTCGGTACCTAGATGCCCGGCCACTAACAGATGTGATCTTTTACGTGAAAGAATATCAAAAAACATGACGTCGATATAAAGAGCAGTGATTCTAAGGGACATGAATTTAATATAAGATCATGTGAATCCAATTTATGGGAATATTCGGATAGTATAAAAGAAAGTCCGAATACAGTCACAAATAAGCTATTCAATCGCGTGACATCAGAGTTTTCCCGTTGCGGGAAATGAGTTTTCATTTCAGTTATTGAAAATTTGACTCAGTATTGCTTCTGAAAAGCTATTAATATAGTAAGAATGTAGCTCGTAGTTTATTGGCAAGCAATCGACTTCAGGTCACGCTACTGATCGCGTTTAATACTTGATTCAATTGACTGATTTTCATGCCTGTAATGACTGTATCGTCCTCCCAGCTGTTCGATGGTTTCCACTCTATTTTAATGTTCGAATTGTGCTTTTGTAAACGTACATAGCTAGTGAATATCGGGTTCACGTTAGTCTATTAGCCAATAAATCAATCCATGTCCTCGGTAATGCACAATCCATTTGCTCGCATGTAGCCTAATTGCCGTTAGCGCCGCCCAATAGCCGCATTAGGTTAAAACGCTGGCCGACCAGCCCGCCCCTCGCCGGGCTCGCACGGTAAACTCATGAAACTCCGTATATTCGACTATAATAGCTGATTTTCTAGCTCACGAGATGTATCCCCAGCAAACGGTCGCGCTTACGCCACTCAAAGGCGGAGAAAATGGCTTAAGTGCTTTCTCTATTATGCTTAAGGTCGTTCGTGAAAAGGATAATTTTCAACTCTCCAGCGCCCCCGCTTCGTCCGGATGTGGAATTAGTGGGGATAAGACTTAATACTTTCAGATCGTAGAAATTAGTCATTAACTACTTTTATTAAGTACGTTTAGACTAATTGGTAAACAGATCTTTGTAGGATTACCTAATCGATGAATCGATTTTTAAATTGGTTATTTTTTCCTCAAACAACTGCACCGGTAGAGTCAAGAGTAGCTCTTCGGCCTACTGGACTTTAATGAGTTCCTAAATACAAATTTTTCAAATACAAAAATAATTAAGATTTTCTAAACCATGTTCATACTTTTCTAACGTCGAGTAAGATAATATATTTTTAAGTTGGGTAACCTATTGTCGCGGCAAGCGTCGAGGGTAGCGAAATAAAGCTTTTTCAACAAACAATAGTTCCGGCCCTTTGTCGCACTCGGAGTTGAGTAAACATTAGTAGTTGAGGGCATTGTGAGAGGTTTCCTCCGCCTCCGAACCTCCTCCGAGCCTCGGCTGCGCTCCGCCGACTTCAGGCCTAACAGTTTACGGCCAGATAACTCCCACTTACCCCTCATTACCTTTTGTTTGATAAGAATTGTTTGTTTTGATTTAAGAATGTACTTTAAGAACATATTTAATTGTTTTTAAACTTTCGCGATTTGTACACATTATAAAAATACAGATTCGGGTCTAATCGCGTAAAAACTTAAAAAGGCACTAAATACCTTTTTTATCCCGACGTTTCGGCCGAATTTCACCGGCCGTGGTCACGGGTAGACTGAAGTTTTATAATATTTAATTGTTTTTATTAAAAACATCTGCATGGCCCGACTTTTACAAACAGTGACTTTATACTTTAAGCATTTCTGAAATGTCGAGCTGCCTTTACCGCATTTTGAGTGCATTTTGTTTACCCAAAATTTAAGGTAACCTACCAACCAACCATTACACATTGAAACAGAAGAGTACCTAAGTACCGACGAGCAATTCATCACTAATATTAATTAATTTATTATTCATAAAAAACGGCTGCCTCTATGGTTGGCTTATGGCCGTGACGTATAGTGCAAACAGTAGAAGTCACGATCGTATCATAAATTTCTCTTTCAACATTAACACCTACTTTCCATAATAGCCGATAAACCAAATTTAGTTTTCATGTTACGCACCCTCCACAACTACTTATAATAAGCAATGATCAATGGAGAATAATCCTATTGTGTCGCGCGCACACAAAAAACCATGTCTGAATTATTCCGCCACGGTTTCGCGCTAATATCTCCATTACATTAGTGTAGAACCTCATTGTTACCCACACTACATCTACATGAAAAAGATTACGCGCCAAAATGTTGACAGTTGTCACATAGACAAAAGAAAAGTGAGTGCATTTCGTTATACGCGTATTGGTTTGTGTTTATTTAATTTAAGTCACTGGCAACATAGAATAATGGCGTGTTTTCGCTAGCGGCGCGCAGCGTTCCGACTTGAGCCGGGAGCGCCTCGGGGCAATAAAATTAATGAAGCGTGGAGATGGGACCATTTTACTTGTATTATTCGTCTCCTGCGGCCTGAGACTGGAGCGAATGTCCATTAGTTCTGTTTTAACATGTTAGCGAGGTTGAAACGTTGTAAATGTGATTTACTTTACAGAGAGGGTGGAAAAGTAGCCGGAGAGATTTGATCGCGATCAGTAGCCAAAGCGATCGGAAGTGATCTCAAATACCTATTTGTTTGTAGTAAGAGATCATAATTTATTTACGGCCAGCTTTTTTGATGGTCCTATCGCTATTTCTCTTTAAATTTCGTTAAACAAATAGGTAACTCTATTTCAGACTCTTTTTCTTCTATAATATAATACAAGGTTAGTCGGAAAGGGGGTACTAATCCGCAGGCCACGTAATGTATCACTGATGACGGTTCTAAAGCAAGTGTTAAAATTTCAAAATTCGATAATTTTTATTTCCATGAAAAATTATTTTCATTTTATTTTTTTCAAAAATTCTTCGTCCCCTATTTAGTTACGAACTCAGAAAAAGGAGCTTCTTATCCGTGACCCCAAATATGACCTAAAATGTGAACACAGCTGATCGTAGCTGAGGATAGATGGATCTTAGAGATTTTTTTATGTAATTTTTGAACAGCTTTTTCTCTTAAAGTATTGACTTTTGGGGAAAGTGGTAGAACAAAAGCTATTCATTATTATGGGTACTTTAACACCCTTTCGGATTAGTACCCCCTTTCTGACTAACCTTGTATATGTTAGAGTACCTACTTTACAATGGCTATACTTAGTTTACATTAAAATCATAGTGGTAAATGCTGCAAATAATAACACTGTAACATTAACAAAGAACGCATTACATCGCATTAGATGTTAACTGGTGATTAACCGATAGAAGTGCGCGTGCGTGGCGGTTACTCGCTTCATATTCTCTGCGATATCATCTTAATCCGCGAATTTAAGTCCTGCACTAACGGCTCATTGTACACATGTGTGAAGAACGTTTACATACAGCACTTTGAAATGGATTACATTTAGAAATTATAAAATATGCGTAGAGATATCAGTCACACTCGGTGTTTCTCTTTAGGCTACAGACCCAATGTTCATCTACAGTGTACCTAAATGATATTTTGACACAGCAATTACACGGACTTAAACAGCAAAAAGATGCTCTAATTGATTTGTATTAATTGAAACAAAAATAAAATTGTTTTAAAAAATTCAGTTCGAGTCTACACTGCAGACTCTGTAGATTCTACAGCCATAGAGGTACTTATTGGTATAGTATCCTTTGGAGAGCTTATAAGGAAATACCTACTTATACGGATAATTTAATAACAAAGACAAAACAATTTCTCACAGAACTGGCGCTCGCAATCAAGCTACACACAAACATTTCGTTAACTGCAGAAAATTACATAGAAGTCATTCCTTTATAAAAAGCCTCCTCGACCACAAAGGGTATATCGCAGGCGCTAAACCGTCGCACGCTCATTACGCGAGCATTTGCTACCACTATTAGCATATCAAATGGCCTTATCAGATGTAACGGCTGCCCGCGCTGCACTCGACCACTGCACCCAACCAATGTTCTACGAGACAATAACGCGATTAGCGATATAAATACAGTAACAAGAGCATAACAAGGGATTTTAGCAGGATACGTTGATTTTTATCAGGCGTCACGTTTATGAGGGTAAAGTACATGTTTTTTGAGATATTGAAGCATATAGTGTTGCTTTACAAATTGGAGGTAGCTTTTTGGTGAGAAGGAGGCGCCAGTTGTTCCTAACTTTGCTAATTTGCAAATAAAAATTGGTGACAAAAAGGTGACAACGCCAAACGACCACGAGCGCTCTGCTCCGATGTTTGAGATATGAATGGTTATCATTTAGGCTTATTATTTATGATAGATAGGATAGAGGGCCAATATTCAAAGAGCTTTCCCACACCTACTGCTGTATAAAGCTCATACAATGTCGTGTTTTTGAATAGTGGTTAATAGAGACGTGGCCGTAATGTTTGTCATTTCATCTCATTACGGGCGGCAGATTCCCCATACAGATGCAGTGCATGTGTCGTATTATATCTATGTGAGTCGTATAGAATCTCACTTTTTGGCACTTTTGAGTTAGCGATGCAAAAAATTCAAAAATATTTAAAGTTAACTGCTTGTTTGACATAAATCATAACTAAACTGCCATATTCTTAGCTAAATCATTCAAAATCTCGATTTAGTTTCAAAGACGGCAATCTTCCATTGGGGCAGAGCTGCTTAATTTTTCATTTTATCGTTTGCTCACAAGTTGCTAAATGTGAGATTGCCACCTTTGATTTTACACGGCTCATGTATTGTACAATTTTGTTACCTACCCGTTTAGGTACTCATTTATACAGCCTGGCAAAATCCACTTCCCGCATTCGAAATAGAGCTTGCAAAAAAAAACAAGCAAATTTGTTTTACACGCGAATGATAAACTTTTATGAGGCTGTTACATAGCAACAATAGGCGGAGCGCACCCGAGGCCCGGAGGTTTAGTGCGTCCGATTTCCATACAAAAACTTCTATTTCCCCGGCTAAATGGCACGTGAGAGGACATAAAACTGCGGGAAAACTACACCCAGCTACCAACTAGTTAGTTATTCAATTTTTTATTATTTTTTACCCTTTGCAGGCAAGATAATAACAGTGCCACGTGATTTATTATTTGTTGTAGCGTAATGAAAAGTGTATTTAGAATTAAATATAAATTATAATTAAAGCATCGAAGCTTTCATAACCAAGAAATCTTGGCTCTGGTATAAAATTGCTGTCAAAAGTTGACTAATAAAAATTTAAGATGTTATGATTTATGCATATATTATGAAGATGGGTTTTCATCTGACTACCGAAGTCTTGTCTTGACGAAAACACATCGAACCTTACAATAACATTCGATATGTACAAACGACATAGAAGTAGATAAATCGAATTGATCTAACAACACAGTTAACTCATTCTAACTAAATCCAAGAATCTTAAGTAGGCATCATAAAAAGTTATAGGGACGCTGGGTACAGTGATGTATCCTACACGCGTCAAACTGATCTCGAGCCCACCGACTTGTGCCATCTCTTAGGAAGTGATTTGTCAGCGCCGCCCCCTCTCGATTGAATAATTCAAATAATCGAGGTATTTATATGTAAATAGCGAGCCACATCTCCATACGAAAGGGCCGATCGGTACATAAATTTGGCAAGACGACGAGAAAACTGCGACGCACCACCGATCTGATTTATTCTCTAAGTTTTGGAAAAAGTGGCGCGCGTCAGGAAATGTTTGTCTAATCGCGTTTATTGCCCCGACCCGTGATTTTGCGCCCCGCAGCACACAGGGGTGAGGCCTACTTCGTAATGCTATGAGTTTGGTACAAAAACAACTACTTACTTACTCCATGAAAACAAATAAGAATACTAAGAAAACACCGTCTCAAACAATAGATCAAACCAGAACGAATAGTCAAGGTAGCCTGTTAAAAATAACTCTGTGCAAAATGAGAAAGAAATCAAAAAAGTTCAATGACTTAGGATAGGTAGGTACCTACTTAGTTAAAGCCTATTTTTATTTAATTCTAAGATAACAGTGGACATTGAAATTTTCTTTTTGATGAGAAACTTTATAAAGTAAGAATGCTCTCAAGTAGGGAAATACTTAAGTGTTCTTTGTAATTTTTGACTGATACATTTGAATATTTGATAGAACTCCACATAAAACAATTACTTTGTATCCTTTTCATTTCCTTACCAAAGTTGAAGCTTTCATTACTGCAGACGCATTCTACGCTCATCACACAAACAACAGGAGCTGTGTGAAAGAAAGCAATCCCTTAATGAAAACATAACAACCTAATAACAGCAATTAATATCACTCCCACAATTAGAGCAACCTTTGACACTTATCCATGGAAATAATAACGTTGTTTATGAGGCATTCGGTAGTTCGCAGCAGAGCCATCATATGGGTGCGACACTCTATTAGTCATTGGAGCCGGCGCAGTGGCTCATCAATCATGCTAGTACGAGCGGGGAGGAACGGGTAAAGTGTTAATAATCGCTACTGCCACTATTGTTCATTTCTAACTAAATTCACGTACGGAATGATATCGCTAACCTGGTGTAGATAGAACATTAGATACGTTTTTTCATGGATCGTGCAGTTCCGTCCAAACAAAGTACCTATACAGGGCAGGGACTACTCTCTGTTTTGTACCTATAAATATTTAACTAAGTATGTAAAACTTACAAGTTGAAAGCTTTATCTTGCTTTTCCATTTAAAGCTTCTACACTCTAGAATAAAATCCGACTACGCTTATTTATTCAAAATTCTACATAAAATCTGCTCTAGACCGTTTTCGATAAATAACGCTCTGACCTGACCCAAGGGTAAAAAGTTCAACCCTAAAAAATACAGCTTTATGGAACAGAGAAATAAGCAAGTGAGCAACAAAACGCACTTTATCAGGTGGCGGCCGCTTTATCCCGCTAATGACCAACCCCTCTAGAGTAATAAAAGTCGATATCAGCCTCCCTAGCACGACCAGTGGCGAAGTGATCTTGATACTATATGATTTCGTCTTTCAAAAAATACGAAAAAATGTTTTATTTTCGGGAGTGCCTCCGCTACCGGCGCCGGTTGCCATTACGAGTGGCGGCGCCGGCTTCCAAACTAGCTGCCGGCGCCGCGCCGACTACATAACACTGTTTTTTTTCGCGGGGCTCCTATTTCAGTCTGCAGGGTTTAAAGTAACCGTGTCGGGATGCCCTAAATTAACGAGCTCGCTTCGCTCGCTGTTGAAATTAGTCAGTTGGAAGACAAGTTACAGTCACTGGCCGAAAATATAACCTACCTTTCAACTAACATACCTACCAAACAACTTATTACCGCGGCCGGTGTCCATTTTGGGTACCGGCAGCCATGTTTTTAATCTCGGCTGCCGGCAGTAATGTACCGCCGGTTCCCAATGGCGTTATTTTTGGGTGCCGGCGCCGGCAGCGGAGGCACTCCCTTTTTATACTTATTTGATTAGGTGTTTAGCATGAAGTCTTGCTTTGAATATTTGCACATCACACACTACTCTTTTGCGTAGGACCATCCCCTGAGTACCAATTTAGGTTAATACCTATGCTGTTAAGGGAGCCTGACCTAAAATTAAACCTGCTCTGGTTTAATTTTGGCGGCGTTCAAAGCACCTCGCGCTCGCTATTTTTAGAATAGGAAAAATCTTGTACCTTCTCAACACATAATGGGCAACCCCTTCTCAGCCCGGAAGTTACAGAGCTCTTTTTAGGGTTCCGTACCCAAAGTCTGCCAACGGGACCTTATTACCGTTCGTCCGTCTCCCTATCACAAGGCTGAATCTTTTTAACTCTAATAAGTAGCCAGTATTTTCACAGAATATGTATTGTGTTGCCTCTATCATAGCAAATGTTAAAAATAATAAAAAGTCCAAACCCCAAGGGGGTGGTCCCCATACAAGAAACGTTTTTTGTTCCTACTCTATCTAAAAAAACGGTAATTCATACAAGCGAGAAACTTGGCATGATTGTAGTGCATTCTCAATATTATTAAGAAGGAAAACTAGTGATGGTACGAAACCCTTATAGCGGTTACGCACTGCATCCGATCCGAATCCGTGAAAATATGTTCCGAAGTAGCCATAGAACTATTTGTATGGTAGTTTACGCACTACATCCGGGCATCCGTCATCCGATTTCTATCCGTCATCCGTGAGTTTCTAATTCGGAAGAAAAATTTACGGACCGAAGTAGCCGTAGAACTATTTGTATGGTAGTTTACGCACTACATCCGGGCATCCGTCATCCGATTTCTATCCGTCATCCGTGAGTTTCTACTTCGGAAGAAAAATTTACGGACCAAAGTAGCCGTAGTACTGTTTGTATGAACGCTTTCGCATTACCTCTGATTCAAATCAGACGCCAAACAGATAATTATGCCAAAGATGGCCCCTGACTTGTTTGAATTTGAATCAGAGATCGGAATAGTGCGTAAGCAACATCCGAATTCGATCCGAGATTTTTACTCTAGATCGGTATTTTCACGGATTCGGATCGGATGCAGTGCGTAAAGCAATATCCGAATTCGGTCCGAGCTTTTTATTTCCGTATTTTCACGGATTCGGATCGGATGCAGTGCGTAATCGCTCTTAGTGCGCGAGGCCGACTCGCACTTGGCCGGTTTTATTTATAGTAACCGCGATGCGTAGCTTTAGTTTTTAAGCTCAACCTTGCATGAAAATATTAGTGGTGGGTTCTTATTTTTAGAGAGATCTAAGTACCTACTTAATTCAAACTGGGAGCGTCCTGGCTTTATGTGAGAAAGGAAATAAAATGCCAAAAGGATCAAACATGTTTATTGGCGTACATGCCCAGCGAAGCGCGGCTGAGAATTAGCGGCGGCGGGAAAGAAAAATGATTGTGACAGTCCGGCGAACACCACTAATGGAGTCTGCGTCTGCGAAATATCCCCACTTAGACCAGTAGTGGGTGCCTACCTACTCCATATACGCGAATAGACGCTAGCTCAGCACTTTAGCCACGTTTATAATTATTAAAACAACGGTCGTATAGAGTATCAAACATTCATATTTTATAACACTTCAATCCATTATCCATGATATTCGAAACTTCCACGCCAGTTGTTAACGCACTACTCTTTAGTTTAAAAGTGATCAATAGCTAGATAACACTGTAATAGGGTGACTATCTGATTCATGTATCTACTTAAATTCAAATCGCCGTCGAAATACACAGAGGGCAATTCGAATGTAGCAATAACGGGGCCCCACCCCTACGATACAATACAACACTCCCCTCACAAATTAAGTGTAAAACAAACCTAATGAAATTTAAATATCTTTTCGGCGACGCAATAACTGCACAAATAAAATCATGTCGCGGGGGAGAGTATAATCGCTTCTATTGTGTACACATTGTATGAAATTATTCTGTTGAGAAGTTTTACAACCATGTCGCAGTGCGATGGCAGTGTCGTCCCCTCGTATTGTTGGCTTTATGCGTGGGATGGTTAGTGTGACAAGGTAACAGAGGCCCGTGACGTCGTAAGAAGGGGCGGGAATGCTCTCTAGACAGTAATAGGCTCTTGCGGTGATGATAAGCCTCTCATTGTTAACTTGTTAGTGGATAATTCGCAGTAATGTGTTTAGCGTGTGTGGAGAGGAAATCTGCGTGCGGTGTTTGTTTTTAGCTATTGTTTTGGTTAGCTTAGATGGTTGTGACTGTTCTGGTTACATCTGACTACTAAATTGGTTTTAACAGAGCCGAAGTCTAAGTCGAAGGTTGTGTAGTAGTTTTGTCAAATTCGTAGATACGAAGTCAATCAAGGTTTTTTTTTAATATTTTGCCTCGCTACTATCTTGCTTGAATATTCTGAAACATTGTTTCCAAAATTTAGGCACAGAGCTGAGGCTAGGCCTCTCTTTATTATCTATATTTTTCGCCTCAAGTCTATATATTGGATTGATTTTTGGCATGGTCCGACCAGTTAACAATAGACCTGCCCCTATCGTTATGTTATGCAAATATGTCAACGCCTTAATAACTACTTATAATCGTGTTTTAAACATAATTATCACATCTGCAGCTTAATTGCTTATGTACTGATATTGATTTTAACCAGTAGTAGATTCCCTTTATAAAAAGACAAGAATGTCTCCAAGAATACGTGCACAATATTTTTACGTAATTGGACAAGTATTCAACAGCGGAAACATTATTATTCTAGCAGATTAAGTCGAGTATCCAAATGAATCTCTTAAAACACGCGCCCGCCCCTCAAAGGGGAGGATACTAATTTTCTTTCAACTTTAAAAGAAGGTTCCTTTCAAGAAGTGGAAAAAAGTTACAATCGAAAAGGAAATTTGCGTTTTAAATCCTCTAATGAAGCTGAGAAGTTTGTAATGGAGGGGCGAAAGGCTGCTGGCAAATTGAGGAAAAAACTTGCGCCCGGCACGGAACTGAACTGAGATTGTTAGATAGAAGTATTAATTAATAGGTATAATCTTTTCTATATTGCAAATATAAGCTTATAGTAGATAATTGTGATAAACAACGAACTGACATGTAATTTGAAATAATTACATTTATCACAGTTTATGAGTCTACTAGCTTTTGCCCGCGGCTTCGCTCGCGTTAATTAAGCTCAAAAAAACTCTTAACACACTACTAAAGTTTCTATAATAATAAAATTCAATCGTGATTCGAAAGACACGTGGCGCCATCTATGAGCGTTTTTCTTGTTTTCCTCGGGAACAGTCCTTTTTTTCGAGATGAAATGTACCCTATGTCCGTTTCTGTACACCTGACAACGTATAATGCAAAATTTCAGGATGATCGGTTCAGTGGTTTAGGCGTGAAAAGGTAACAAACAAACAAACTTACTTTCGCATTTATAATATAGGAAGTAAGGATTAGTAAGGATTTCTACTTTGAATAACGATTTATATAATCAACCAATAGTACCTACATAGCACGTGCTAGCTCTGTTCTAAGGATATATAGAAGGATGGGAGGGTAGGCTGAAGGAAGAGTGGAATGTAAAAGAAAGCGTAATACAATACGGCCGACGTATCTTGGCGGTATACCCCCAACGGCCACCACTAAAACAGGCACCAGTGGTGGCCGTTAGATCAGTGCATTATTTTTTGTCCCAACAGCCATCAATGGCGGACGTTGGTTGGGACATTAAAAATAATATTTATTTTCAGTGTTTTGTCATTGTAATCTAACTATAGCAAATGTACGAGTAACTCATCATAAAATATAAATGTGTCTCACGAAAGTTAAAATAAAAAAAGGTGTAAAACACTACCATAGGTACCTAGGTACTGCAAAAAAAACTGCCTAAACATAGAATAATGGCTTGAATTAACGAAACTATCGGAGTCTACAAACCGACTAAATATATAATTTAAGATCGGACGTCATGCATTCAAAACTTACCCACTTCATTATTGTGGTGGACGCACTCCTAGCACGATAGCTACCTAATATATTTACACATCATAATATAAAATTCAGTAAACGAGAAAGACAAAGACTACACCGCATGACCACATCGCAACAATTCATAGCCGTACGCAATCCTGATTATATACCTGAATAGGCTACTGCGAGGATTTCAAAATGCTGCTTTTATATCTTTTAATAACAAAAAGAAAACGAAAAAAGTACAGCAGGTAGGGATTGCTGTAAAATAGCAGCGTAAGCGCGCAAAACGTTTTAACGAAGACATTTCTCGCTCGAAACATACCGATGGCTCTCGGGAGGTACACCAGCCTACCAATTAAAATATGACTCAAACACAATCATCCCATTGTTTAAAGTATTTAAGTTATAAGATACCTACCTCAATAAACTGCACGCAAATATTTATCCTTGGTCGTGCACGCTTATGGGTAAAAGGGAGAATTGCACGACATCCATCTACTATCAACCTCTGAAGTACGAGTAACTACCGACAGACAGCGGGACTCTCAACCAACTAGCCAGCCTACTCCAGGCTAGCCAGCATCATTTCCAGTGCACGAGGACTTGCTTTATGGTGACCTACCCGCTTGCAACATCTGGTGGCTGCGGACAAGACTTTTTATTGTATGATTTGAAATCGCCCGGATACACGCTCAAACCTATAATTTTGCTCAAATTCTGATTTGCTCAAATAAGGCCGGCAAGACGGTATACCGCACAGTGGCATTATATAATACCGACAATACCGTTTGCGGAAAAGTTTGCACGAAACGTTTGTGCATGATTGAGAAGTAGCCGGGCCTTTTCCATTTATAAAACGCAAAAGGCTGAGAAAAATCTTATCCGTCTCTCGCAGATAAAAAATCTTTAGGGTTTATTCAATTATTTAACTAGGCTACCCTCCGGTTTCTGAATCAGGATAAGCAATACTTAAGTAGTATTTGAGTACGGAGTTGTCAAAAAAATGCTTTAAAATCCGTCATTTTTTTGACAACTTCGTGCGCTCCGTACCTACTCACATGTTACTTAAGTACTGCTTATCCTAGAATTCTCAATTCAGAAACCGGAGGTAAGTCTTCAACGCTTGCGGGAGCGGAGGCGAGATAATAAGCAAATGATACGATATCGGCATGCTTCGATAGATATTTGTCGGAGTCTTTTCGCAATCTTTTTTCGTACAAATACAGCTACCCCATATCCTGACCTAGCAACTTGGAATAGTGCATCTAAAGTATTGACCTTTGGAATGCCTCATAACGTCAGACAATATTTTCATAATAAAGATTGTCGTAAATAGATAGAGCCATTCGACGAGACCCATAACTAGCCAGCTACACTGTTAAACTAGCTATGCTACATTGATTTTGGTGAAATCGATAGAGGCGACTTTTTCACAATCGTCATCATTGCTACGACGTAGCTATGATAAATATTTCGACTGCGGTAGCTACGTACTTTCGTAGCAGGTAATCAATCAGCCACACTACGTGCTGAAGTATTCAATGAGTGCGCTTGGAACTACATACATACATGCATTTCGTCTGTTACTGATTAAGTTGAATAATAAAATCATCTCATTTGGCTTGAAAGTTGTATCAGTGAGTTGCCGACATCCACCGCTCTCCACCCGTGCATGTCGCATGCGTGAATTTTAAGTGACGAAAAGCTGTTTGCTGATTCTAATATCACCATAAACATTTTCAATCTTCATCAATGCTGTTGACGGGCTGAAATAGCGTAAAAAAAGCTGTGTAAACAATTAACAAACGATCCTATTCTTTATTGGTTTTCGTTTCGGAGAGACCCGCGCAATCAGAACGATACTGATTTCTGCTACGTCTGTAGATTCGGAGTATCTGTAAAATGGAAATATTTAAAAAAAAAAGCGGGTGATCTATAGGATAACCAATAGAATCTATTTCGATCATTTTTAGGGTTCCGTACCCAAAGGGTAAAACGGGACCCTATTACTAAGACTCCGCTGTCCGTCTGTCTGTCACCAGGCTGTATCTCATGAACCGTGATAGTTAGACAGTTGAAATTTTCACAGATGATGTATTTCAACAAATACTAAAAAAACAGAATAAGATAAATATTTAAAGGGACTCCCATACAAAAAACGTGATTTTTTGCCGTTTTTATAGATAATGGTACGGAACGGTTCGTGCGCGAGTCCGACTCGCACTTGGCCGGTTTTTTGGAACTATTGTCGGTTTATCTGTTTGTCGATTTGTCGGTTTCTTTGTACAAGCATCACGTAAAAAGTACTGACTTAATGCGGTTGACTTTTATAGACAAATATTGTGCGTATCTCGGATTAATATTTAGTTTTGTTTCATCGCAATCGGTTCACATAATCAAAAGATATTAGAATTTAAAGTTATCAAGAAGAAAATTAATAATGCGACACAATATTGGATACACGGGCACAGCTAGTCAAGTAAAGCCTTGTACGGACTAAGCGTTCCAATGTACGCGTCATCTAGGTATGCTGAATACGCGTACAGGCTAATTGAGCGTTCACGTCCCCTTTGTGTACGCGTTGCTGCAGGTACGGACTAAGGGAAGGTTCATATCTGACGGAAGATACGTCGCCGATCTTCCGCCGATGCACATAATTTCATACAAACATCTCACACCGTACACATCTGACCGAAGATGTAAGGTACTAAAATGATGTTACTAAAATTCCTCGTGTAAATTACGCGACGGAAGATCGGCGACGTATCTTCCGTCAGATATGAACCTTCCCTAAGTGTCCAAACACATTATGCCGAAGATACGCGACCGAAGTTCCGCGGCTGATTTTATGTTCCGACGTATTCGGTTGATATGACACACCTTAAGTGCCGAACTTACGCAGCAGAAATTCAATTGCACAAACTTGTGGTCGGACACGCGGGGCGCGAGCATGCCTGCCTCCCGCTGCTACCCGCCCCGGATCTTCGTCGGCAATCTAAGAGACTTTCGGTTGCGTATAATGTGAGCTCTACAGAAAACGTTGTCGCCGAATTGTCGCTGAACTTACGCCCGACCGAAGTTCGGCTGTACGCTATAACGAGACGTAATTTCGGCATAATGTCCTGTATGTACTATTATCTATTCTGTGATAATGTGTCGTCAGTAATTCAAATAGCATTACAGGCGTAATCATGCCGAACTTCGGTGGCGTATCTTCGGCATAGTATGTTTAGACACTAAGGGCCTTATTACAAATGATGGTTTAAACCAAGACTAAGGTAAACCACGGTTTAAAATATACCCATCACTTTCTTATGTCATTTGACAAAAAGAGACAGGGCTATCTTAAAACCTAGGTTTTTCTTAGACCATCTTTTGTAATAAGAGGGTATGCGTTCCTGTGTACGCGTAACCGACTACGCGTACATTGGAACTAGGGATGCCACCTTTTTCTTTTGCAATTAAAGTACATTGGTTATTAAAGGTAAGAAAAAAAAAGTACACAGTATCAAAATAAAGTACAATTTATTTTTCTTTATTATTATATTTAAAAACATATTTTTTGTTGCTTTTTGCAGTTTGTATCAAATTAGTTTCTCTACTAAACAATTGCACGGCATCTTTACAGTTTATATTTAAATTGAAGTAAAATATAAAAGTAATACTATAAAATGAAATCATGCGAAATAAAGTATTTTCGCATACTTTATTGTTCTCATAAAGTATAGAGTACAATTACCTGAAATAACGTACAATACTTTATTATAAAGTACGGGTGGCAACCCTAATTGGAACGCTTAGTCCGTATACAAGGCTTAAGACTAGTGGCAGTAACACCGACATGTGCGGCTGCACCGAAACGGTAGGTACCTACGTAATCAACAATAAAATCATGATCAAAATAAAACATATTTCTAATTTTGTAATAAAATTTATTAATGTATATAAATATTTTAAATATGTTACATTTAAATTCAATTGTGTGTAGGAAATTACGTTGTCCCACACAGTATACCTATATGGCTATTAGACAAAGACAAAGAAATAGTATTCAGTATTTTAAAATAAGTGATTACAGTGTATGTGATATTTAATTTGTTCTAAAACAATCTATTTAATTAGTTAATATAGGTAGGTACTATCATGATTCCTATAATTCTTTTTTGGATACGATTTGCAGCAAACTATGTTTGTCTACATAAAGTAACTCAATATTATGGAATTATTATATTAAGTGATACCAATCATGAACAAAGCTAAATCATACGGAATACGCGGAAGACGTTCATCATGAAACCTCTAGTTTTACTATTTTTTACATTCTACTAGAACATGAATGAATGTATTTTCATATACGATTTATTTGCACGACAGTTATACATGAGGGTACGATGTAAATAATACTTTATTTCCAGATATAAGGACACCTTATTATTGCTTACAATCAATATAATGATTAAAGGCTGGAACACACAGAGTGCAGGTGCGGAATAAGTACGTGGCAACGGTTTTTATGTATGTAACTGTGCCGTTCCACACTCGCTCCGTACCGCATTCAATATAACACCTCGCAAACCTCGTATACGGTTTCATAAATTACAACCGCCGCCGTTGCACATCGGTCCGCACCCGCACTCTGTGTGTATCAGTCTTAGAGATGCTATGCTATATAAGTCGCGCGCAGAAGGTTTGCCGATGACTGCCCCTCCCACTACACCGACCGCTACCCGCGCTCGTCTGGCATACCTACTAATGCCAGACGAGCGCGGGTAGCGGTCGGTGTAGTGGGAGGGGCAGTCATCGGCAAACCTTCTGCGCGCGACTTATACGTATAGGCAGTATCGGTAAGTGCACATGAACTAGGCATTTGAGTAAATTTGCAATAAAATAATCTCATTCTATGTCATATAATTGGAAGGTAAATATATAAATATATTCACCAAAACGGTAATGAATTCAATACTTGAGTAAATTTTAAAACATTTATTATAAAATTCAATTTCTATTTTGATATATTGATTCTTCCTACCCCTGGAACCAAATAAACTAGCACACAGAATGGTCTTCACGTAAATTTCATATCTATTATTCGATTAACCTTTTCAAGGAGCAATTGTCGACCTATTCGGTTTTTTATCTCGTTCGTCTACAATTCTTGGAACGAGAGAAAAGAGATATCTTACCGAATCATTCGTCGACTGACTAATCGAATCGTTCTGAATCGGGCGGCTGGTCTGGGTAGTTGCAGGCCTAGAGACCTAGGCATAGACATAGGTATTCCTAGTACGGACTCCAGTCTCCACAACATGATTGAATGGAAACAGATATGTACCTTATGTATTATGTACTGTAATCATTTTGTGGTGGAAAAATAAAGGTTTATTCTATATTCAAAAATAATAGAGCTGTACTATTTGTCAAAATTACTAACGGCAGTTGAAAATTTTAATACATAATTTAAAATTATACTGAATCACATACCAGTGGTACAAATTCAGTTAAGTTAAACTCATCATCAGTTAAGTTCATCGTAATACAGATCATCATTGACAAAGGAAACCTATCAACGATTGTTTTACAATCGATCTAACTGCTCCGACTTTCTTCGCAGCAGTTGACCCATTTGAATCAAATATGAAGCAGGCCTTGGACCATAACAATTAAAACTGAATTTAAATATGTGTCTACACAAGCCAAATTAGAGTATAATAATGAACATAAATATAATTTAATATATTTACGACGAATAAACGTAAATAATTAAAATAAAAAATATAAGTGTGCTTATAAAATAATTTTAACAAATCGTACAACAGTTAGTGACACAGATAGTTTATTGCTGGACCGCCGCGTTGGCGATGATTGAAGGCGAGTTGATGGTCTCTCCGAGGCTCTCCAGCAACTCCTTACGGTAGTCGTCGAAGTCACCGTCAACCTGCACGGGAAAGAAGTTGTTTAGTAAATTATTATTCGTGTTGATTACATACAAAACTAGTTTAATTAATTTTAATGAAGAGTAGCCTGGACCAGTTTCAATTAGGCAACCTATGCAAAAAAAATACCTTTTGTTAGAAAAACAGATGAGGGAATGTCGATGTTAGGCCGGATCTTAGACTATAAATATATACTCATAAGTTTCTAGAATATTGACTTCGTAAAACAACTACTCCTATAAGCCTGGTGGAGGAACGAGGTGTGGTATTCCTCCAACCAAAGGGAGGATCCTCCGACCAGGCGGAGTCTTGTGCCTGGCGGGCTACTGCCCAACGATCAATGTTGGGCGGTTGTATATATATATATTATCTGCGGGTCGAATGTTGATATCGCGATGCAGGATAGTTCGCATGTGGCGTGATAGATGTTGCCACACCCGCCTAATCTCGTATTGACGCATTTCCACATTCTTTTTTGCCTTTGGCATAGTGGGTCTAAGTCAAATACTTTTTATACTGACTTTAAGATTTCTTGCTGCCCATACAACAGAATTCCTAACCATCCCATACGCTAACGTACAAAACCTTGAATTTAATTATTTTCATTATGTTTGCTTTATTGGTTTCGCCTGCACCGCATTTCCTTCAAACCCTAAATTATTATAAGGTCGCCCGCGTGGATGTCATATAAAAGTAGCCTGTCTTTCTTCGGGTTCCAGACTATATCTGTACCAAACTACATCAAAATTGGTTCAGTAGTTTAGTCGTGAAGAGGTAACAAACAGACAAAGTTACTTTCGCACTTATAATAATATTAATATAGTAAGGAAGTAAGGATAAAAAGCATGAACGTCAACTTTACCTCATTGATAGTCTGGTCTTCAATGACGTACAACGCGCAGTCAGTCTCCCTGATGAGTCGCTCGTCGTGGGAAACGATCAGCACGCCTCCCTTGTAATCGTTGATCGCATCTGCCAACGCGTCTATACTCTCGATGTCCAAGTTGTTCGTAGGTTCATCCTAAAGTTAGAATAGTAGTCTTATGTAAACGAATCATACATCGGGAAAACATAAGGAAAGACTCCATTTTATTTTGTTATATTTGAAATTTTCGCAGAGAAATATCTTGAATGCGGGTTCTTATCTCTAGATTAATTTAAATGATTCCAATCAGAAATCAACCTACAAACCAGGGAATAATCTTTCAGGACGACTCTGCTTTTGTCACGTGACTGGCTCACCCAAAAGTGCAGAGCCATAAACGCCTTATTGTAATGCATCCCGAACACCCTCTGAAGGTATTGCGCCAAACGATCTTCACCAGCTAAACTAAAAAATAATAACTTACCAGAAGAACGACACGGAAGCCGTAAGGTTCAACTCAGCCCGCGCGAATCTAGCCTTCTGGACTAAGTTCCATCATCTTGATCGTGTGCGCAGAACACGCTAGCCCAAAAATGCCGAGAGCCTCACAAACAACATCTAATAGTATTCCGTAGATTCTACGCCGTAGAAGATTCATTAACAATACTAAATTATATCTTACCAAAATAACGACATCGGGCGCCATAAGTGTCAGCTCAGCCAGCGCGACTCTGGCCTTCTGCCCTCCACTAAGGTCCATCATCTTGATCGTGTGCGCATGACTCGCTAGCCCAAAGGTGCCGAGAGCTTTGCGTGCCTTCTCGTATTGGAGGCCGAATAACCTCTGAAGGTATTCGACGGGAGTCTCTTCAGCAGTTAAGTGCTCGCCGGAATGCTGGTCGAAGCGACCTATCCGCTGTAAAGTTATGTTTAGCGTTAGATTTGTGTTGTTTGGGCTGGTGAATGTTTATTGACTTTACGCTTGATCTGTTCATACAAGTGTTTCGCGCTTGGACCGACAATTGTTTTGGGGGATTGAGGAGGTCTTTGGCTAGTTTTCTCCCATACCATATATCTATAGCCCGTGTCAAATAGACAGCGAAACGATAGCGTGGCGAAACGTTTTTATTTTGTTATGTATGGCATCGTTTGAATCTAGTCACATAGAAAAGCGAAAGCGAACCGATACGTGCCGATACCGAAGGCGTGTGACGCCATGTCAAACCAAAGGTGAACGCGCGAAGCGAGGCGTGAGCGAGATAGTGGTGCTGCACCTAGTTTGACGTGTCCGCTTCGGTTCACATTCGCCACGCTTTCGGTTCGGTTCGGTTCGCAGTTATGTTTGACAAGGCTTTTACCGTGACACTTAGGGTATTAGGGTGTGTGGGTGAAAATTGTATCGGTCCATGCGCCAAACACCATGTACAATTATTTACACAAGAGTTGTAATCCTGAACGGAATTGCAAGGTTATTCTTGAAGAGTTTGCCATATTTTGGTTCCATTTTGATGTTACTCTAACCTTATACAGAAATACTAACCAGTCTATGATTTCTGATGAGCTCTCCTTGTACGGGACTGAGTTCACCAACCAACAGTTTTAAGAAAGTAGACTTGCCCACACCGTTGGGGCCAACGATGGCAATACGAGTGTTCAAGTCTATTCCAAAGTCTACGCCTCTGAACAGAGGCTTCTGTCCAGCGTAGTTAAAGTTCACATCTGTAAAAATTTGGTTATTTTAATTTCATGGTTGTATTCACTGATGTAGAAAACATGGACTTCGGCTCAACGCTCAAAAATGTCCGACCCAATGTAGACTTACGTCCGGTTTCTGAATTGAGAATTCTAGGATAAGCAGTACTTAAGTAACATTTGAGTACGGAGTTGTCAAAAAAATTACTGATTTCAAAGCATTGACATACCTCCGGTTTCTGAATTGAGAATTCGGGATAAACAATACTTAAGTAGTATTTGAGTATGGAGTTGTCAAAAAAATACTTTAAAATCCGTCATATTTTTGACAACTCCTTATTCAAATGTTGCTTAAGTACTGCTTATCCTAGAATTCTCAATTCAGAAACCGGAGGTAAAACACGAAATAGAAGACTAATTTACGCCAATGTGTGCAGTCAAATCTTCGTATGGTGAAAAGCAAAATTAGGCAATAGGCGGTGTGCCTTAGCGCGCGTTCTAATGGTTCACAAGTTTATATGGTTGATAGTCCGCAATAGCTTACGAAAATATCAATGAAGTATGAAATTGGCATCAGCTGTCAAGTGATCCAACCGGAATGGGATATTGCCCGTGGCCAACTTGTTCTGTCCACGTGGGAGGAACACGCCCAAAAAATATCCCTTAGTCCATCCAGGTGGACAGAACCAGGCGGATCACGGGCAATATCCCATACAATCCCTTATGAGTCGCGATTTCAGGAACTTTTTCCTTATTTGTGTACTTGTGTGTTATGTTCACGCCCTTTAAATGGAGTGGGTCTTCTATACTTATATTTTGTATACGTACTATGTAGACCGAGAATTGGCGGCTGTAGCGGCGGAGGGTCGGGGAACGAGAACTTGACGATGTACTCCTTGGGTCGCTGCAGTAAGGCGGTCGGGGCTGCACTATCTTCGTCTTCACGTTGTGCCTTACTACGGTTCTTCTCTTGTTTACGCGTCAATGCATCCTTCTGCTTCTTTTCCTGTTTAGTTAATAAGAAATGTTGTTTATTTTTATCGTGTCACTGAATCAACTTCGTCTATAGAAGTGCACTGCTTAACATATGCCTCTCAGTGCCGGCTTTAGGGGCGGTCGCATGGGACTCCAGGGTTGCCGCACTGACTTGAAACTTGAAAATGAACGTGATATGAAAGCTTTATCTTCCTTTAAACATATAGAACTAATGACAACCACAGCCACTCAGCGCCTAGACGCAATGAGTGTGGCTAATAGTTATTTGTTGAACAATGTTTTTTATTAGCTTCCAAAGTAAACGAATTAGGCTCAGTATTGGTGTTGTGATAATAACTCACGGCTTGTTTCTTCGACTGTCCATGCGCCTTCAACTCCTTTATTCTCTTCTCCTGCTTCTCATACTCCTTAATCATTTCCTTCCTCTTCTGAGCGTACATCTTCTTGAACATGGAGTAGTTGCCCTTATAGTAGTACAACTTCTGCGTGTCTAAGTGAATAATCTCGTTGCACACGTTGTCTAAAAAGGACTGGTCGTGAGATACTACTAGAAGAGTCTTCTTCCAACCTTGAAGGTAGCTGAAATGTTTGGAATTATTGTATTTTTGTTCATATTACGTAGCCATGGAGTAGATATAAATTGAGCGCTAATGATAATGCGCTAAGACTGACACATAACAGCGCCGTAATTAATAAACAAGGCATTACTTTACGCCGAGTTTTAACTCAGAAACTTGTGGGATTAACCTTGGAGTAAAGTTATGCCGTGTTTTTTAATAACGACGAATAAGTCTTTTGCGCCGACGTTAGTTGTAATACCAGGCCTCCACCACTCGGCCGTACCTACAGCGATAAGTGCCTACAATTTCGCGTGGAGACGCCGCCACCTCGCCAGTGGGTTGTCAACACTCGCGCGCGCGCGTGTGTACCTATTATTTTAAATAAGTTTAGTGAGCAACAAGAATGGCTGGTCTAAAACATTGCTCATTTGATGGATGTGTGTCGAAATACGGAGACGACTGAGTGTCATTTTTTTCATTACCTGCAGATGAGGAAAAATAAGTTCAAATTAATTTAAAAACGATGATAAAACTTCGTTTTCATGTGCATTATGTCGGCAACTAAACCCCATCTACAAGTTAATTAGGTAACAAGTAGGTACTGTCATATACAACCGTAGTTTTAACGTTTATTGTTTGATTACATTGATTTACATAATTACGAGCGCAACTTGAAAAATTGTTTTTTTATTTGTTGAGATAACTTAACGATTTTGGTGTCAAATGAAAGATCGAGGTCTAAAACCATTATACCCGTTTGAATCATGCAAATCGGTCCACGCGTTTAGGAGATAATGATAATTAAGAATTAGTATAGTGAAAATGTAAACAACCAGAATTTTTGATGTTTTTGTTCTACGAACATTTTAATTATTGCAAAATATGAAAATATTATTAATGTAAGTAAGTTAATGAGGAATGTTAAACAAAGAGGTAGCCTAAAGATTGAAGGTTATTTGTAAATTACAAATGACGAACTTTAATATTCATTGTCTATCTACCTAATTGACCGTGTAATCATACGCATCAAACATAAAGATAGATTCCGTGGTCAAGTAGGTAGATAGACGTAAAGTAGCAGCGGCAATCCGAAAACCCTAGCGCCACAGCTAGCGCGTCACTCCGCGCCAGACAGCGACAGAGTTGCGCGTTAGAAGAGAGCGGCAACGTTTAGGTGAATATAGCGTTAGGTACTGAGCGCTTATGCGAGCTGAATTGCACTTTGTTGCTTTGTAGCAAGAGTCGCTATTTCTATTAATTGTTGCGCGAAGTGTTGCTTCTGTTACTATTCTGTGGTAATACTCTGTAATTTTGTAGGCCTCTTACAAACTCACACTATGACGCGTCGGAAAAGAAATGTCTTGCCAGTATCGCGCGTTGCGCGTTACATTTTAGCACTCCATTTATTCTTGCTTTAATTTTAAGTTTATTTTTAGGTGTGTGTTGTCCGCCAATATCCACCGGGCCAGCGTGGTGGTCTAACGCCTAAACCGTTCATTCTGAGAAAAGGCCCGCGCTGAGGGACAGTATTGGGCCGATTATGCAACTCTTAAAAACTTTTTACCTTTTTTTCATCATTGTGTACAAGTATCATTAAAATAGTCTTCCTTAATGCGTATTTATGTTTATATTTAGGAAATAAAACAGATACTTACTTGTCTAACCAAATGACAGCGTTCAGATCTAAATGATTCGTGGGCTCGTCAAGCATCAGCAGTGTTGGTTCTATGTACAGGGCTCTGTAAATTACAAATATAAAGTCAATAGTGTAAGCATAGGCAAACTGCAAAGGTTAACCAGTCATAGACACCCACCCTATTAAATACAAGCTAATTAATAATAAACAAAAGATAAACTAGTTATGTACCTAGCAAGTGAGACCCTCATGCGCCAACCTCCGGAGAAGTTCTTGGTGGCTCGGTTCTGCATCTCGCGACTGAAGCCCAGACCAGCCAGGATACGTCGCGCGCGCGGCTCTGCTGAGTCTGCGCCTATCGCTTTCAACTCCGCGTATACCTGTATGCATACTTATATTTGTAAGAAAACCTTTTATTTCAATAGGGTTTCGAGTCCTTTCAATTTGGATGACAAACTGACTGCAGCTGTGCTGGACAGGGTCCTTTATGTATGTGTCCCGGTATGGACATGTGATGAAGAATTATGTAAATGTAGGACAGGGATAAAGAGATTTGTATATATGACTATCTAAAAGAAAAAAGGGCAGGCCAAGTGAGAGATAACATGGCTAATAAAAAGTTAAATCTGTGATGATGGCTCTGGCTACTAGAAATGAGAAGGAGAAAACTAAGTAAAATATATAGGCGGGTGAAAAAATGATAAGGAGCAAAAATAATAAATTAAAAAATATATACAGGGTTACAGGTTAAGTCGACCTAGATCCTTTAAGAGGTTTTAGTTTTCATCATTCCTAGCTGATTTGACTATGAAACACCCCACCCCAAACCTAACCCATATTGAAATATTGGATTTTGATTATTTTTTAAATAAAATGAAGATTTTTTGTGTAATTGTCCTTTTTTTCGGATTTTGTGCCTCTAATTGATAATGTTTTTGCTATTTTTGTGTAGTAGATTAGTTTGTTTATTACTCTCAACACAAAAAATAACATGTTATTGAACCAACTGGGTAGTAGTCGACGATAGAAAGTTTAAAAAATAAACAAATTTGTAAAAACATTTTTTTTCTTTTAAGACTATTTCAAAAAAAGTCTATGACAGTTATGCTGCAGATGTACTAAATAAAATCTACGTTTCTTTAGCTATCCAACAAGGTATAACAAGCTAGGGTATCATCATGATATTCAGAAAAAAACTGTGATGTAATGCTCTCAGGCAGTAGTAAAAAATAACTGTACTTATGGACAAAGTTATCACTTGGGTCAGCAAACGAAATAAAACAAACTAAATAGCTAAAACAACATTTATTTTTATTTTTACAATTCATGTTCCACATGTCCGCCTCTGTTTCGCACACATAATCGCATTCTGTGCCTTAGTCCACTTTTAACCACACCAGTCGTTAAGCCTCTTCTAATTTCGTTTGCCGCATCGATAATTTTCTGTCTTAAAACATCAACAGATGAGATTGGATGAGGTTCGTTATAAACTAAACTTTTCATATGGCCCCATAAATAAAAATCCATGGGGGTCAGGTCGGGACTTCGGGCTGGCCACGGTATGGGTCCACCTCTTCCAATCCATTTGTTGGGGTAATTAGTGTCTAGCCACTCTCTGACACTTCGTCGGTAGTGTGCAGGGCAACCGTCATGTTGATACCACATATCTCGGATTAAATTGAGGGGTAAATCTTCCAGTAATTCGGGTAAATCGTTTCTTAAAATGATTTCGTAATGTTCCCCATTTAAATTGTCAGGCAGAAAATATGGCCCAATCAAATGGTTTGAGATTATTCCCATCCAGACATTCAAACTGAACCGTCTTTGTGATCCCTTTGGTCGCTTCTTATTGGGATTTCTGTCTTCTTTCGGAGCCCAATAATGAGCGTTGTGGTAATTGGTGATGCCGTCTTTATCAAATTTTGATTCATCTGTCCACAAGATGTGTCTTAAGAATGCTGGGTTTTCTAAATCTGCGTTGAGCATGAATCTGCAGAAATCAAACCTCCTCACAGGATCTCCTTCTTCGATAACATGTACCGGCGTGTAATGGTAGGGATAAAGGCCTGCAGTATTCACTGTAAACCACACTTTCCACTGCGATAGTCCAAGTTCTCGGGCAACAATCTGAATTCCTGACCAAAGCTAGGCACAACGTATTCATGGCGGCGCGAGAGAGATTTGGTGTCACCCAATGCTGGACCAGAGAAGGCGTTGTGTTTGTCCTTGGGTCTGATGGAGCGCGACATCGCATCTACTCGTTGGTGGACCTCAATAAAATTGGGAAGCAGCCGGAGCAAGTCACCGCAGAGCCAGAGAAGGAAACCATACAGCCGGTTGTCGCGGCACCCGCTCCTACAAAGCTTAAGCGTGCTGCGGCCAAAAAGTGAAGTTTTTTTTAACTTATTTATGTAGTCCAGGTAATTTAGACTCTTCTATACTTTTACTTTCGTGCACCCTCATTAAATTTACTCTTTTTTCTTTTTTCAAGTAACAAATTATTAACGTCACTTCAGTGCTCATCTGTCACAATTGCACGTTCCGTATATTGACTTAAAGTAATTCTTTAGCATGCATTTTTATAAGACTCTGTTACACGAAAAATATTTTGTTGTTGTTCTTTTTTATTTTAGTTTCCGTTTTTATTTTATTTTTGTAATTTACCTGGACTGCTTACCATATATTCTTATTTTGTTATTTTATCATACTAATATGTGTAATTACTACTCTAGCACAACTGGCAGGTGGATAGATATTGGTCATTTTTGCTTATATTTAAATAATATTTATATTGTTAGGTATATTTATTTATATTATTGTTTATTTATTTTATAAATCTATATTTTATTTTTATTTAAGTATCAATGTTCAGTTCTGACTGTAGCAGTGATACTGATACTTTTTTCTCCTTAAGTAGCGACGATGAGAGCTTCGTAAGTGTTCCTTCATTAGCTGACACCCTTGTTTCACAGTTTTCTGATGTTCCCAAGAATTTTAATGTTGTCCACATAAATGCCCAGAGTATTCCGGCTCATTTCCCTGATATGCTGGCAAGTTTTGACTGTAAGAATGTTCACGCAATTCTTGTTTCTGAGTCATGGTTAAAACCTTGTCTTTCCTCATCTTCTTATTCTTTACCTGGCTTTCAGCTTATAAGGAATGATCGTGCGGTTGGTGGTGGTGGCGGTGTGGCCATATATCTCCGTACTCATATTCCCTTCTCTATTGTGAATATGTCCTCACAGCCGCCTCCGTCGCATGCCGGTGAACATCTTTTCTTGGAAGTTGAACTGCATCATACTAAAGTCCTCCTTGGGGTCTATTACTGTCCTTCTCTACGTATTAATTTCTTCTCTTCCTTTGAACATATCTTGGAAACTCTAATCCCCTCTTACAGTCACACTATTATCATGGGTGACTTTAACACCTGTCTCCTTAAAAAGGATTCCCGCTCTTCTTCTCTTTGTCATATTACAGAATCTAGTAATCTTACCATTCTTGATCTTGGTGCTACGCACCATTTCCCAAATTGTGTTCCTTCACTTCTTGACCTTATTATTGTCTCTTCTATCCACCATGTCGCTAAGCATGGTCAATGCTCTGCTGACGCCTTTTCCTACCACGACTTGGTTTTCGTGTCTTACAAAATTCGCCCACCAAAGGCAAAGTCTAAAACTCTTCTGCTTCGCAATTTTGGTGGCATGAATGTCGATCGACTTCGAGAAGATGCTGAGAATATTGACTGGACTTCTCTCGTTTCATCTACGTCTGTTGACGAACAAGCTGACCTTTTTACCTCAGTTCTAATCCAGCTTTATGACCAGCATGCACCTATTCGGGCTGTAAAAATGAAGCACCTTCCATCACCATGGCTTACTGATGAAATTAAGTTATTAATGTCTAAGAAAGCAGCGGCGAAGTCGAGATATAAAATTCGGTCTAACGACGTAAACTGGGAAAAATACGTTTCTATCAGAAATCACTGCAATAAGGTGTGTAGGAATGCACAACGCCAACATATTCATAAATCAGTTCAAAACGGTGATCCAGCTAAAGTCTGGAAATTTCTTAAATCAATGGGGGTTGGAAAATCGAATCACGACATAATTCCTAAAGATTTAGATATCAATTTGCTTAATAACCATTTCACAACTTCTTCTGTTTTTGATAGGACTATCAAAGCTACTACGTTGAATTATCTTTCTAATCTTCCGACACCCGATTATTCCCCATTTGTCATTAGTCAATTCTCCGCGTGTGATGTTAAAAGAAGCATCTTATCGATAACATCCAATGCTGTTGGATGTGACTGTATCAGCCGTAACATGATCATTCCCATCCTTGATGAAATTCTTCCTGTAATCCTCTATATCCTCAACTTCTCCGTGTCTAGTAGCGTATTTCCACATGCATGGAAAGATGCTCAAATTATTCCTTTACCCAAAAAATCTAAACCTACTTCTTTTTCTGATTATCGTCCAATCTCCATTTTACCATTTCTATCCAAAGTCCTTGAACACCTTATCCATCATCAGTTTACCTCGTTTCTTTCCAAGCATAATCTCCTAAATCCCTTTCAGTCTGGTTTTCGTCGTGGACACGGCACTACCTCAGCCCTAGTGAATATTACGGATGATATCAGGTCAGGCATGGAAATCGGAAATTTGACGGTACTTGCACTGCTTGATTTTAGCAATGCGTTTAATACTGTAGATTTCGATATTTTGCTTGGCGTATTATGCTCTTTAAACATATCTCCATCGGTGATTGGTTGGTTTCGTAGTTACCTGTTTGGTCGCCGACAACGTATTTGTATTGAAGATACCTTGTCTTCTTGGTGCAGTACTTCTGCCGGTGTACCTCAGGGTGGCGTTCTATCCCCTCTACTTTTCGCACTTTTTATTAATTCAATCTCTCACCAGCTTTCTTCCTCCTACCACCTTTATGCAGATGATCTTCAAATTTATAGCCAAGCCCCTCTCGGAAATTTGTCAGAAGCCATTGTCACCATTAATTTAGATCTTGCTCGAATAAGTGACTGGAGCATGAAGTTTGGTCTGAAAGTCAATCCCACAAAAACACAGGTGACTGTTGTTGGCAGTTCCCAGTTGGTCTCTAGGATTGACTGGTCGATACTTCCTCAAGTCTCTTTTAATAACGTTACAATCCCGATTACCGACAAAGTAAAGAACTTGGGGATTTATATCGACAGTACACTTTCTTGGACTACACAACTGCAGGAAGTCAGTCGTAAGATGTTCGCTTCAGCGGGCTCCTTGAGACGCCTTCGAAACTTCCTTCCGACTGCCACTAAGATAGCGCTAGCACAATCTCTTCTTCTTCCAATCCTCGACTATGCTGATGCCAGCTATCTCGATCTAACTGAAGATCAATTAGAAAAGCTTGAGCGACTTCAAAATCTTTCTATCAGATTCATATTTGGTTTGCGCAAGTATGATCATGTTTCTGAATTTCGTACCAAGCTCAAATGGCTACCTATTCGCCTTCGCCGGAATGCCCATATTCTTTCTCTACTTTATAATGTGCTCTTTAATCCTTCCACCCCATTTTACCTTAAAGAACGCTTCGAGTTCCTCTGTGACTCTCATTCTAGGTTTTTGAGATCATCAGAAAATCTTAAATTAAAAATACAACAGCACTCCACCTCTTTTTATGATAAGTCCTTCACAATTCAAGCTGCTCGCCTGTGGAATGCTTTACCACTTCATGTGAGACGTGCACAATCGCTGCCAGTTTTTAAAAAGTCAGTGAAGGAGCATTACTTGTCGCTCTAGTCTGCTATTTCTTTCATTCCTCTCGTCCGCTTTTATTTATCTATTTTATATATTTATTAGTTTATTATTATTATATTTATGGTTTTTTCATATTTATGTAATTATATTGTTATGTATTTTATATTATTAAATCTAAGTAATAATATGTACGTAATGTACAAGTACACCGACTGCCCGTTTTTCTCTTTCCATTCTTCCAGTCCATCCAAAGGTTGTCTGGAAGAGATCGCCTTGCGCGATAAGACCGCCCATTGTGCATTTTTGTATTTAAAGTGTATTTCCTTTTTGTGTTAACCTGGTGTAATGTACAATAAAGAGTATATAAATAAATAAATAAATAAACAATATTAGTGGAAGTAGTTGGATCCGATCTAAACCGTTGCACTATTTCATTGTCTTGCTCTTCATCGTCATCATTAATACGAGGTCTGCCTAGGTCTGATCGTCGCCTCGAAACAGAGCCAGTCTCTCTTAGTCGTCGGTAAACTCCGTCAAAGACACTGACATCCGGTACTCGGCGCCCGGGATAACGTGCAATGTATTCATCCCGAGCTCGCGCGGATACACAGTTGCAGTACCCGTAACAAATTAAAATATCCGCATATTCCTCGTTCGTGAAGGTCGTCATCGTCAACAGTTCCAAATCAGAAGTACGTATCGAAGTCCAGTTAACAAGCACAGTCACAAATCGAAGGGGAAACAGTCCAGAAACACAAGCCAAGTCGAGTATGAATCCAAGAGCACTAAGTATCACATCTACTACGGACGAATCGCGTAAGCAGACTAAAACCAAACAGAATAACAACAAAATGGCCGAAAATAATCTATCTCCCTCACACCTACATAAATCGTCCCGCTTGCACGCACCACAGCTCCATCAAAGAACAATAGTACCGTAATTTTTGCTACTACCTGGGACCCTTTTATGAAAGTTTTTTCTAAGAATTTTGATAATACCCTAGCTTGTTATACCTTGTTGGATAGCTAAAGAAACGTAGATTTTATTTAGTACATCTGCAGCATAACTGTCATAGACTTTTTTTGAAATATTCTTAAAAGAAAAAAAATGTTTTTACAAATTTGTTTATTTTTAAAACTTTCAATCGTCGACTACTACCCAGTTGGTTCAATAACATGTTATTTTTTGTGTTGAGAGTAATAAACAAACTAATCTACTACACAAAAATAGCAAAAACATTATCAATTAGAGGCACAAAATCCGAAAAAAAGGACAATTATAAAAAAATCTTCATTTTATTTAAAAATAATCAAAATCCAATATCTCAATATGGGTTAGGTTTGGGGTGGGGTGTTTCATAGTCAAATCAGCTAGGAATGATGAAAACTAAAACCTCTTAAAGGATCTAGGTCGACTTAACCTGTAACTCTGTATATACTAGCTCAATATAAACGAAAAGGGTAAGCCTCCACCGTCTTACATCTCGTTCATAGTGTAGATCAAACTGAGAATATGAAACAACACTCACCTCATTTAACCTATCTTGTTTGCTGAGATCTCCTTTTTCTATTATAGCTTCTAACTCTTTACATTCGTTGAGCAATTCTAAAAGAGAAAGTTAACATGAATAAATATCAGAAGAAAAAATCATAGGTTCCAGCAAAACTCATTACATCTTCTATGAAATCTCACCAGTCCTCTTCACATCAGCCTCAAGAAGCGTGTCGACAGCGCTCATATCACTGGCGGTGACCTCTTGCTCACACAACAGTATATCTATATGGGGAGGGAGCGGGAAGGCACGCTGTGCTAAATGCCTCAACAGCGTGGTCTTGCCGTGACCGTTGGGACCCACCAGACCATACCGCCGACCGTTCGCGATCAACAGGTTAGCGTTCACGAACAAATCTTTTCCTTTAGCACTTATTGAGAAGTTTTCCACTTTTATGTCTACTGCATTCTCTAGGGCTGCCATCTGACCTGATGAAGTCAATATCATTAGTTATTACCTTTTAAAAATAATGTAGGTATTGAATGTCGCATTTTTGTATGCATTTATTTTTTATCAGGTATTTTCACGAAGACGCGTGAATCATTGTAATATGAACCTTATATCTTTATAATAAAAGTCACACGACGCCTCTTCGTGAGATAAAAAGATTACGAGGGAATGCCTACTTTAGCCGCTGAAATCTGGCTGTGTATTTTATAAATTTTAATGTTCACGCACTAACAATATGTATTGTACAATTTGACAGAAAGTGTATTTTACCACTAACAGTTAAGTTTGAAATCTCATTAACACAAGTTTACTACATACCAGCTGTTTTCTGTGCCTGACTGACAGTGAAATTGGCATCAAGATCACTGTGTCCCTGACCTCCCTTCTTGGTTAGCATTTCCACCTGCTTTTCATATTCTTGCTGTTTCTTCAACTTCTTTTTCTCTTTGTGACTCATTTTCTTCTCTGCGGGCTCTTCTTTTTCTTTCTCTGGGAGTTCCGCAACCTTGTCTTCTGTCTCCATTGATGCTTCATCTATAGAACCTTCTGGTTCTACGCTTTCTTCCTTCTTGGTTTTCTTTTTGTCCTATTTAGAGCATACATACATATAGGTAAATCACACTAATATTATAACTGTAAAAGCTTGTGAAGACGGATGGATGTTTGTTACTCTGTCAGGCATAAACAACTGCATAGATTTAGATGAAATTTGGCACACAGATAGACCATGTCGGGGATTAACACATGGGATAATTTTAATGAAGATACATGAAGAAATTTCTGTAAAATGCGAGCGAAACCGCGGGCAAGGTCTAACATAATAAACGCAAACCCTGAAAGTAATGTGTTTAAAATCAGCTTCTGAATCGATATCAGCCATTTATATGGGTAATTTTTTCTAATACTTGGTTTTAAATATCAGCCTTTTAATTGAGATAAAGAAAATTGAGCCTGATATCAAGGGCATAAGACCGGATTTTAAATGCAGTTAGCATTGAAAAAGTAATATTATTTTCTTATATAAACAATATTTTGGCACATAAAAGTGAAAAGTCAGTGCATGTATTATGATTATAACTGAATATTCTAATTGGGGTGTTAGAGTGTTTGCATTATTCCTGTTACATGTTATAAAGTTAGATATTTGTCTTAGTGATGTAGTACATGCTAGGCCTGCAGATAAAAATGTTACGAAAAGACTAGTAAGACAACTGCAATGTGAACTACAGTATTTATCCTATAACTTTAAAAGATTACCTTTGACTTTGCAGGTGGTTCCTCAACTTCAGGTTCAGTCTCTTTAATTTCAAATTTCTTTAATTCTGCCTCTATATCATCCATGTTGTTCTTCTTTTTATGTTTACCTGTTAGATAGGAATATATTAATCCAGTCAGTAATTGTGAATAAACTTTGGCTGTTAAAAAGAGACCACAAAAACAACTGGTAATGGTATTTGTCACACTTAATGTCCTATACAATCCTGCATATCTTTTTTTCCCTAGGGTAAGGGAGACCCTGGTGAAATGAGATCAAAGTTTGCCCAACCTCCTTTGCCTGTTTTTGTTCTCAATCATGTTGGATCTGGCTTTCAATGTCCCTGGAAATCAAAATGCAAGATAATTATTTCAGATTATACCTTTACTTTTAACTACAGGAATAACAACTTCTTCGTCATCTTCTGATAGTTCCATTTTTAATTCTTTGTCACTCTCTTCATCTGGCCAGTCCTCTTTCTTTCCTTTAGCTACAATAGGTCAAAAGATCAGGTTTAATATAATAGGTCTTATGAATTATAATATTATCTTAAAATTACAAAGGCTTAGGCTTAGCATAACAAGCATTTGCAATTGTATAGCAAATGCTTGACTTCCTATGCTTTCATTGTTTATCTATTGTGTCTACACACATCAAAAAAGTTTGCGATCACTTTGAAAAATCGAAATCTTTTTTGTTACGGTAGATTATATTATGATCTCTTCTTCTTTGTAGATTCTTTATTTAAAAATATAGATTTAGAATATAAAACAGTTCAATTGTTGATAAAGTTCAATTTAAAAAATTATATCAGCTTATGCTAGTGATCGCAAACTTTTTTTGATGTGTGTATGTACCGTAAAGGTAATTGATCAGTTGATGCGTACATAACAACTTCTGATGCATCACACACATTACTGCACATAGCTGCAACTATATTTTATCTGCAGCAGCCCGTTGTGTTCATGTGGGGGTTACGCTTATTAACAGACTTCAAAGAAAGAAGGAGGTTTTCAATTGGACGTGTTTTTTTTCAGCTTCGCCAGTTGTAATCGCCCATTTTAACGATTCTTTTTCTGTTTGAAAGAGTATTTTCGTGAGGTGGTCCCATTTAAATTTGGTGAAGATCTGATTAACCGGTTCGCTGCCAACTCCGCATAAAACAATTAAAAATCTATTGTTTTATGAGTGATGGCAGTCAAGGCATTAAGATCTTCGGAGATAGACAATGTAATTCTTCAATGGATTTCACTCGCGATTGCTCTGATCGCATGTTTAAGTATTTTCCATGCCACTTAAAATAGAAAAATAAAATTACTTTCGGTTTTTCTTTATTTTTTTAATTTTGTGTTTTTAGGTAAAATTATGTAGGTTTTTTCGCTTGGCTAAATATGGTTGAATCTCTTTATAATGTAATTTATTTTTAAAGCATACCTTTTTTATTCTTTGACTTGGCAACTGGTTTAGCTTGATTACTTGAAACATTGCTCACTACTGATTTGGAGTCATCGTGATCCTCATCCTCCGATGATTCAGCTTCTATATTTTTCTTTTTATTTTTAGCTGCAAAGTTTACAAAAACGGTAATATTATTACAGCAATAGGACATAAACTATATTAAAAAAATCATATAGAGAAAATCTCTGTAACTTAATAATAATAATTAACTCTTTCAAAAAATAAATCTTAGTTACACAATGTGTTATGCAACAAAATTATACTGTGATACAACAATAGTTTACCATATACAGTACCCGGCATTAAATATTAGACATCTCTAATCCTCTAAAGCTCGCTTTAGAAAGAGATATTGGTGGCGATTCTCTTGTTCACCAACTAAATTAAAATTAGAGAATTGCTATCTTTTACTAACAGACTGCGCGAGAAAAGGATGGTGATAGATGAGAACTAAGTTAGAGATGTCAAATTAGTTTACGCCTTGAACTTCGCAGTGTTTTTAGTCGACAAGTTCCAACCTGTCGTCGTTTTTACGTCCGTATTTGACAGCTCTTATTTACTTACGTCTCTTTCTTATTCGATGAGAGTGAAAAAGATGGCAATAGCCTCAATGATAATATAAACTACTATAGATACGTTGCCCGCGCTCTGTAGTGGCTAGATGAATGCAAGGTAATTGCCTGACATCCATTTAGTCGCGTAGCAACCGTTGTCGCGGCTGTACGTGAAATTGAAATAACTTGTGTGTAATAACTTTCTCTATTAGCGAAAAAAATGCCGCCCTGTGTCCATAGAAAATGTAATAATTATACTACAACTGTAAAAGATAAAAAAGTGTAATTTCATGCGTAAGTATCAAGAAAAAATATTTATATAATTTAATTTTTTTCGATGCAGCATAATGGCGGCAGGCGAGGAAAATCGGCAACTTTGCATCAGTGTTTATAAAACCTACATTTTTTTTATTTCGATTAATTATATTATTTGAATATAATAATATGTTTTATTAAACCTAATGAATGATCAATATAATAGACCAATACTCGAATCGTATTTGAATCATACTTGAATCGTACCTATCTCATCAAGAGGTCATCACAGACATTTACTGAGATTCTTACTTGGTTTCTTTGATTATATAAATAAAGATTTTAATCTTTTTATTACATTTTGTTTTATTAATTAAATAACTATAATTACTGTTGCGAAATACTGCATTCATAATTTTAAGGATAGAGAATAATATTATTTTACCCAAAAATCTACTACCTACCTATATCAACACGAGAAAATTGAGTGTCAATTTTTACCCACATGCCTCTTTTTGTACGCGCTCGACCAATGAGCATGCGCCAAAGAATAATAACGTAACCTAAGATATATATCTATCTCTCTCTAACAACAGGAATTCCTTAGATGACATTTAATTTTCTTTCCTTCTTCGTACGTTTATGTAGCTGTCCATCTACCGATATAGTATTTACGCTGATTTCGAGTGCCGTGATGTTGATGCATGACGTGTCTATTTATAATACGTCATTGAATAGCCTAAATTAAGTTTAGTTTGTGCACAAGAGAATCGGCACCAGTGTCTAACTCTGGCTTTGTAGAGTGTCGTCTCTGTTACTCATACCTATATGAACTTGTGGCGGCATCTATCTCGCCACCTTCACACCGATAATTCAGCGCTCATCAAGCTGTCTCCCCCCCCTATGTCCACGCCAGCAACGCCCTAAGCCGAGGTCCGAGTCCCACCTTAGTGCTGTTGTTGCAGGTAGTCATGATGTTAGTGTAGTACAAGTAGTTAGCTTAGGTTAAGTATTTTACTTCCCCCCCATTGGCTGGAAACCCTTCAAGTCACGCCAATAACTGCCCGGTTACGTAGAAACCGTCCCCTAGGACGACCTACAGCAGTCAAATAGAAAAAAAAAAACTTGCCACCTGCGAACTATCCTACATCGCGCAATCAAGATTTAACACGCAGATAGTACATTATATAACCTCCCAACATCAACCGTTGGGCAGTAGCCCGCCAGGCACAAGACTCCGCCTGGTTGGAGGATCCTCCCTTTGGTTGGAGGAACACCACACTAAGTTTCTCCACAAACTTGTACAATGACTAACAAGTCAGCAATAAAACGCCACGTAGGTATGAGTGACAGAGACGACGCTCTACAAAGCCGAAGCTAGCCGATATCTCTTTCTACAGCTTGATGTGTAATATTTACTTCCGCGTACCTTTTTGATAATTTGACAAAGAGCAACTTGCATCAGTACAATTTCGACCCACAGGCCAGCGCTGAGAGCTTACACGCTGACCATACTTATGCCCGCATTAATAAACAGGTCTCGATTGAGAAATCGCTCGTCATTTTGAAATGAATAAAGCAAAAATTTTGATTTAAGAAAAAAGTGTTGTCAATAATATGCAATTCTAATTTATGGTACTATCTTAATTTTATCTTGGGATTTCTGAAATGAAAGTGCTGTTTATTGCCTTATTAATATGTGCTTTCTTATTTATTATGTAATCTGAATATTTAAAAACCACTTTTACAAGTTGGTTTGTTTTTTTTAAGCTAGATTGCATCAGCAATTTCTGTCGACTACCTCTGAGACAAAAATAAAGAAGGTTCCTATAACTATAATTTCTGTTTGAATGAAATAACTACTCACTTTTCTTTTTACTAACAGGCTTTGCAGTCTCTTCTTCTGAAACTTCTTTAAGTTCAACATCACTAGCTTCTGAAGACCAGTCTTCATCTTTCTTACCTTTGCCTTTAAACATAAAACATTTTTTATTGAGTTAAAATTTTGAATTATTCAATACAATAAACAATTCTAAATTGCATTTTAATTGCCTAGTAATGACAACTCCACTTGTATAAGACTTTCTATTAAATCTAGTATATTGATAGATGGTATCAAGTATAGAAAGAGTATTGTTAGAATAATGTTTACCTTTTTTCTTTTTATTGGACTTGGCTGCAGGTTTAGATGCGCTGCTAGTTACATTACTGGCTATTGACTTACTATCATCATGTTCATCATCAGATTCTTGCCCCTTCTTTTTATTCTTGGCTGAAATAAATGTTTAACCAACCAGATATAGTAAAACATAACATACAAAAAAAAAACTTAATTGGCAAAAATAGTAAACAAGCACCAAAATTTAAAATGCATTTTAAATTAACATATTATTCAAATATTTAAAATCTCATTATTCTATTTATGTTTTGACTTTATTATATTCTGAAATATTCTATTTATGTTTTGACTTTATTATATTATGAAAATGCTAGCTAAATTCTGAAGTTTTTGTTACTCTAAATTCATTGTCAACCTCCAAAAATTATTGTTTTTCCAAAAATAGTAAATGCTTGCTAAAACTTTCTATATCATTTAATTATCTAATTAACCTCTTTGTTAAGTGTTTATTTAATCAATTGCCTACAACATTCACAAATAAAACTCATATAATTTGAATCATCCTTTTGAAGTTATACAAACTTAAAAAGTACCCATTTAGCATTTGCATCGCCATAAAATTTTAAATATTAAAATCTTACTGTGGAATCAGTCTTTTAGGTAGGTAATAATAATCATTTTTAAATCTTACTGGATAATCAAAGCTATATTAGCATTGAACCGGCCGTTTTAATTTACGTTTAATTTCAATCAGAAAAGCTCTTGCCTATAAAGTTGGCAGGACATGCTTTAGTCGAGTTGCCAATCCTTGAATTACTGATTAAGAAGCGGTGTCACCATGTCAAGGTGGAGCAGGAGGGATTAATAAGCAGCGAGCCTAACTAAGTTCGCCATCATTGTTATTTATTTACTACATTTTTTGGCAATCATAGTGGTTTGTTTAGAGAGTAAAAGTGTGTCTTGCTCGCTAAGATTTGGTGGACATTTACTAATCTTGGTCTGCCAATACAGTTTAAAGTACAAACAGCTAGAACTATTATAATTTTAGACTTTCATTGAAATGTTTTGAGGTTTTTTTAAATGTATTGTTTTTTGGTATTTACTATTATTTTTAGAGAGGTCTCAAAGTTTATTTTGGTGGCCATTATATTTGAACTCACAATAAATGATTGTGTAAAATAAAGTAAAATTAGTATTTCCTGCAAAATAACTGTAAAGGTGTAAAGCTACAACAGGACATGTTTTAGAGATAATACTAATATTTAGGTGGTTTAACTACATGTTTTTATTACATTTAAACCCAATTAGGATAGCAATTTTTGTAGCATATTGTAATTATGTGCACCTTTTTTTTGTGATTTCTTTGCTGCTGGCTTAGGAACGTCTTCGTCATCGGATGCTACAACCTTCTTTTGTACATCTCCTTCGTCACTGTCGCTCCAGTCTCCAGCATTGCTTTTACCTTTTTTCTTACCTTTTCCCTTACTTTTAGAGGTTACCTCTTGAGTATTGTTTGTTATGGTCTTTTCTTCCTCGAAATCGTCTTCAAAGTCTTGGTTCTTCTTGTTTCCCTTTTTCTTTGACATTTTAGTGACTAAGTTCAAGAAATATTTGTAGAAAAATCACCGAAATCAGCCAACTCACTTATTAGTGAAATTCACAGGTGATCAACTCTCTGGTGTACTGAATGAATGAAATGAAAATGAAAATGACATGACAGGAGGGTAGGGATGCGACGTGTTTACGCTACCATGTTTTAAAACTAGGGCTTCACTTCAAAGTAGGGCGCCCTGGTGCGGACGGGAAATACTTGCAAGTATGAAAGTATTTTGCTAGTCGGGCGCGGCTAGGGTTACCATCCGTCCGGATTTGTCCGGACACGTCCGGACTTCTAGACTTTTGTTCGGACTTTGTCCGGCTCTTTAATTTGTCCGGGTTTTTGGCTTAGATGGAATACGAGTAATGAAACTTACTTTTATGTAATATCAAATATTGTTTTAATCTTAATTAACTTCTCATTCATCTAAAAACAAAAAATAAATCTTTAACAATCAACTTAACGAGATCAAACAATAAATCTTCGTATGTTTGCATTTTGTGACTAAAATGTCCGGACTTTTATTGAAATGGCCGGGTTTTTGTCCGGACTTTTCAAATTTCTGTATGGTAACCCTAGACGCGGCAGAGGTGGAACACACCAGAATTAAAAATACTAGCATAGCAAAAAGATCCATGTCACCCTTTAAATAAAGAGCAAAATCATATGTTCGAAAAAAATCATACTTTTAACTTCCTCGTATTTTTTTTGTAAAGACGATTATACTCCATATGGACATGAAAACAGAGTTCGATTTCCTATGCAAGTATTTTCAAGTGAGCGGCGCCGGCGGCGGGGCGCGCGCTTGCGCTGCCCCGAATCCCGCGCCCTTAGCTGCCAGAGTTGAAAATACTTGCATGGGAAATCGATCTATGTCATCCCATAACTAAGGAGCAAAATCGTATTTCCGAAAAAATATACTTGAAGTTTAAATTTTTTTTCGCATATCCGATTTTGCTCCTTATCTATAATGCCGCCTAGTAATGCCAAATACTTTCAAGTATTTGAAACCCTGGTTTTCGACCCTGATATTTTACAGACTGGTACTTGGAAGCCCTGGTATGGAATTTTGCAAGTGTACCACATCCCTAAATGACAGACCGACTGACATTCATGACAATAGTGTAAAATCTAGTGTCACAAGTGACAGTGACAAATTTCAAGCTGTCAAACTTACACCCCCGCAAACAAAAACTGGCCCGCTGACAGCGTCGCTGTTGTTGCATTTCTAAAAGTTGCTTTTTAAGGTGAAAGATACGGGCTGTTCCCAGCACTTTTCCCGCTAGATGGCGCTGAAATCATTATTTTGAGTTTATTTCGTTTTATGTGAAATCTGAGCATTACAAAGTTGTAGAAGTAGTGTTCGCGACACCTGGTCATTACCTTTTAATGAACTTGATCATAACAATGCCTCAAAATCCACCCAATTTGACACAGAATCCCATAATAACATCTGTCATTGAATTTACACACTTTTACACACACATAGACGTATTCCCTACGTTTACAAAGTTTACCACTAGATGGCGTGCATTTAAAAAAGGGCTAAAATATTTTGTAGAAATACTCTCAATAGGGGTAGGCAGAACGACACCTACGATAAATTAAAACTAGTACTATTTTAGGAAAATAAAAGTTATATTTTAAGGCGTAAAACATTTAATTGATTAATAAAAAAAGGAAATAAATAATGTCAAATATACACAGTAAAATAAGTATAGTTTTATTTTATTACCTAAGTTTTTAGTAAAACAAAAATCTAAATCTTTATTGAGTTCAATAAGGTATTATTTCACCTTTTATAGTAAATACAAATTAAAAGCTTTATACAATGATTATGTAGATTCTAAACAAACTACTACAAAAAATTTTCAATTGAACAAAAATTATTTCTTCTTGTCTTGAAACCACTGCTTCACAGGTGCTACAAAGAAAAATAACTTTACTTAGTATATTTGTAAAAAATAACTTTACTTAGTATATTAGTACCAGCGTCACCATCATTGATTTTTAACCGACTTCAAAAAGGAGGAGGTTCTCAATTCGTCTGAATGTTTTTGTTTTTTTTTTTTTTTGAAGTTAGATTTCGGTGAGGTTGGCGGTGTTCGATTTAGCGGCATATTGGGCGTTCAAATGCACCAAAAGCAAAATAAAGCAACAATGAATGCGGATTTTTCTTTAATTAAGCAATGTTGCAGGCAGCAATTTGTGCAAGTATTAATTATAATATTTCAGAAATTTCTCCAATTTTTTCGTAAAAAAATCTCAGATTTTTCTGGTATTTTAGCAGCATAATAAAAAACATTCCAAAAAGTAATGTGTTTTGCGGAGGTTTGAACTTGATACTCACACGATCACGTTCACTTACAGTCCGGCCCATGTGTCATCGGACCAAGTCGTCGTTACTAAGAGAGTTGAAAATAGCGTTCTATTTAATAAAAATAGGTACTGTAGCTGCAGGTGTAAAGCTTGTCCTTGCATTCACTTTCAAGGACACTTGGCCCGGCGCACGCTAACACGATTTTTTATAACAACTTGTCTTGATTTGCTGTTGATAATTTTGATAATATTGTTAATTGTGTGTTGTAATTGTTTCAATATTTTATCACTGAGATGGTAATCACTAATTAATTGATCGTTTCACTGATAGTTTACACAATATTTTGCAATTTAAACAATTTTTTTTTAATTTAAAACACGGAACGTTCAAAAATACGTCTGCTCGCGACGGCGTCTCGGCGGGGGGCTATATGCATACAAAGTATTCTTTACCTGGTAAAAACATACCCCAAGATTGCTTTTTCACGAAATTTAATGTTGTGGTTACTTTGGTGACTTACTGAATAATTTAATTCATGGTTGACCATAAAATATACATAATGACAACATCGACACGTAGGTACGTAGGTAATTAGTATTGTAACGAGATTGCAGCGTCTAAAACCCAACTCACGGGCCAACTTGCTGTTTCTAATACTTACCGTCGAAATATACCTAGGTAATTTTATTTTACAATAAAATTGCGTATTTTGAATAATTAATAAAATTATTTACCTACCAATAATAAATTGCAATAATTATATTCAATTGAAATCAATTACATAAGTACCTACTAGACATATTGCAATTTGAATAAATTAAAATAGCATACAAAATATAACACGCAACAAATTCCGCGCGCAAATCCTAGTGCATCAACATTACGTTCAACAAATTGAAAATGTACATGCATTCGAATCATAGTCAAATTAGCTGGCAACGCAGCCGCCGTCAAGGTTACAGAAGACCGGCAACGCTGCATATTTTAATATCTATTTACAATATCGCCTGCACGCCATCTATCGCTTACAATTTTAAACTATAACAAACATGGCACTTAGTTTGCTTGTCAAAACAAACCCACACATGTAAAGAAGTGTCAAAGGATGATGGGCAAAATTGTATGAGACGTGTCCCCCCCCTTCCAACAGATTTTTTTGATGTGTCAGGAGTTTCTTAAGGATCTATGAAAAGACTAGCAACCAGTTTTAACTTCAAAATCGATGGGGTTTAGTATATACAGGGTGGTAAAGGAGGACCGGACAAATTGGTCAACATAACCAATAACAACAACACATATGTCATTAGATAGATATTGCAATATACTGCAATAATTACTATGGCGACTCATTTCAAATCGCTGTGTGAAAAAAGTTATGGCGATGTTTCGTAGGTTATGTTAGGTCAGGTTAGGTAGTTTTTTTCTTGTATATTGTTATGTAATAAAAAACAAACAGATTGAGTAAACAGTGTTATAATTATGTACCGTCATCCACAATCACATTATAAATTGTCTGCAGAACCCCTGAAAGGACGATGCCTACCAAATCCTAAATACCACACTAGGAACCAATAACAACCACACATATGTCATTAGATAGGTATTTTAATATACTGCAGTAACTACTATGGCGGCTCATTTCAAATCGCTGTATGAAAAAAGTTAGGGCATTTTTTCGTAAGTTAGGTTAGGTTAGGTGTTTTTTTTCTTATAAATTGTTCGATAATAGCAAAAAATGCAAGTAGAGTGAGTAAAGAGTGTTATAATTATATGTCGTCATTCAAAATCACATCTAATAAATAGGTGATAGGTGAAATTACCTACCTTGACCTAACCTAACCTAACCTATGAAACATCGCCATAACTTTTTTCACACAGCGATTTTAAATGAGCCGCGATAGCAATTATTGCAGTATATTGCAATACCTATCTAATGACATATGTGTAGTTGTTATTGGTTCCTAGTGTAGTATTTAGGATTTGGTAGGCATCGTCTTTCAGGGGTTATGCAGACAATTTATTAATGTAATTGTGGAGGACGATATGACCTTTTACGTGAGTGGCAACAACAACTGTAAAAAGTTTCAACTCAATCGGATGAACCGTGTGAATTTTTAGTAACAATTATCCGATACGACTCGAGCGCCACCTATTGTACGTTGATGGTACTATGTCAGAAACTGTCACGTGAGTGGCAACAACAACTGTATAAAGTTTCAACTCAATCGAATGAACCATGCGAATTTTTATTAACAATTATCCGATACGAATCGCGCGCCACCTATTGCACGTTGATGGTACTATGTCAGAAACTCTCGCGCAAGTGCTAACAATAACTGTACTTAGTTTCAACTCCATCGGATGAACCATGCGAATTTTTATTTACAATTATCCGATACGACTCGCGCGCCACCTATTGTTCGTTGATGGTACTATGTCAGAAACTTTTGCGTGAGTGCCAACAACAACAGTACAAAGTTTCAACTCAATCGGAAGTACGATGCGAATATTCATTTAAATAAAATAATAATAATAAAAATGCGTTTTTCCCGGAATATCCCGCTCCTTTGAGGAATGTCGCCATAGGAAAAATTTATCACCCTACTAAGATGTTTCAACTGAGATACATTTCAGATCTGTTGGGGTATGGGGACGTTTTGTCCCATGGTCCTTTTGTCTGAATTTCATGATTGTTTTTCTCAGTAATTAGTGTAAGTTATTTCCTAAAGAGTGAATTCGCGAGCACATTTGATTGTAGAAAAGTGATAAAATGATTCGTTTTAAACAAAGAGTGTCTATTTTTAGCGTATAATCCCTACAAACATTGTATGGACGGTCCATCGGTACATGCACCTTAAATATTTTTGGCAATAAAGTAGGTAAATATGTATAATATGTAAATGTAAACCCTGCCATATTTAATTTTGAAATGCGCCATTTCAAAAAGAAAATGAAAAAAAATTATTTCAAAATAGCGTAGCGCGTCATTAGTTCCACTTTTGGCCACTGGGCCAGATAAGTTTGTGGCACTATGGTTTTCACAACAACTTTAATGTAGTAGGTACATTATTACTTCTATGGGTTTTCACCAAGAACGTTATACTATTAGGCCCGAACTCCACCAAAGCGGAGATGTGCGGAGATGTCTCGATCAACCAATAGGATTGCGTTATTTTCAAATCTCTCCGCTTAGCTTCAACTCGAAACTAATTCCTATTGGTTGTTTACGAGACATCTCCGCACATCTCCGCTTTGGTGGAGTCCGGGCCTTATACTACGTTATTCGTACAACTATTATAAGTACTACGTTATGATAGTTGTACAAATAACGTAGTACGTATTACTACAGCAGAGTACATTTTTTACTTCAACAAGGAACGTTGCCAGTACTAGTTACATTCTCTTTGGTTGCCAGGTCCTGATTACGGATAAACCCGGACACAGTCAGCCTTTTTTTTGCGTGTGCGACCAAATTAGACGGTGTCCAGCCTGTCCAGCTTTTTAAGTTTGACCATTTTTTTTCACATTTGTCATTTCTTGGTTTCCGCTCCGCCTGCCTCACCTTGTATCGCTAGCGCAAACGAGCGGACTAGCACTGTAATCCCCGCGACCCCGCCGCCGCGCCGCGCCTTCCCGCCCTTCTTTATCACCACCAGCCAAAATTAAGAGTGTCTGGCTAAACTGGCTGGTCTGTCCGACTTTTCGGTTTTAAAGACCTGACCACGACCACCCTATCTACGGCTACATACTTCTATCAGTCAGTACCTTATTACTTCTATGGTAATCCATCAAGCTTCCTAATTTAAAATTAATACTTCTATTGCCGCTGCCCCTCGCGCTTCCGGCGATAATTCCCTAAATACTGCTGCAGCAGGATCGAGAGGAGTGTGTGTTTATATACTACCCTACCACTCACTTCGCTTTCAAGTTTCGGCAATGGCAGACGTCGAAATAATTACAGCGGCCGCGCTCTCTTTTTGCGATTCATAATTATGTTCGATATTTAAAAAGATATCGAATACAAAAAAAGAATGTTCGTCGTAGACGATGGTGGATGATATCTATCCATCGAAATAGAACTTTGTAAGTACCAACCACTACTACTACTACCTATAGTAATTATCAACCTACCTACTTAACTATTTTTTAATGCTTATACTAATTCTACTAGTAAGTATGAGTTATTTATCATGCCTGTCTTTTGTTTCAGGCGCTCGGCGAGTACTGAGCGTCGGAACAGAATGTAAACACGCACTGCCGCTCGCGCTGCCGGTCCTTTGACTTCCGCACAAAAAACCGCCATTTTGGGGAGCGCCGGGCAGCGCGAGTGGCAATGGCAGTGGCATGAGAAGTATCCCGTTTACACACTCGTCAAGCCCACTTCCCTGCTCACTACGGCTGAATGTAAATGCGACATATAAATTTAAAAGAAAATAGGATTAAAGCGTCTGTTCATAAAGATTGGTTCCGTGTAGTTTGCTTTGTGTTCCGTACAAAACATAGAAGGTTATGACGAATTTCTACTGTCAATTGCGTCAGTCACGAACCGTAGGCACAGTAGACATTAAGCTAAAGCAGTACTTCAACTACGTACAATCGTCCGATTTAACACACTCACACAGACACGCACTGCGACGAGACAAATAAGGTATTTTCGGGATACAGTTCCATACAAAAACAAAAAACGACTCAGTATATAGTGCGTGTCTGTGTGAGTGTTTCAATTCATGAGATTATAGTAAGTTGAGGTACTGCTTAAAATGTCTACTGTGCCGTAGGGTTGTACGTAGTACATTTATATTCATGACCGTAGGAAAGTCACGGCTATAAACTTGTATAATTTGATTTGGAAAGCCACTGCAGCGTTTTGAATCAAATCGAACGAGCGAACAGGGGGGTTACCATGATCTCTTAGAGCAGGAATGTTTTAATATTATTACGAGAGTGGGTAAGAGATGGCGCTAGAGAGCTGTCTAGCGCTGTTGCTTTCCCACTCTCGGAATAATATTAAAACATTCCTGCTCTAACAGATAATGGTAACCCCCCAGAACATTTGCGCTGCTACACAATGTATAGCGAGTACACTTTCGGGTATTCGATTCGGTCATTTGACCGTTTGGGTCGACACGACCCGTGCATTTTAACCGAACGTTACGTTTTTTTACCGAACAGGTGGAATCATGCGTATGTGGCGCGTCGTTTTGTCGGCTGGAACAGACACCTACGGATGCCCTACGGAACCTGCCGTTAAAACCTGACATGTGCGACCAATCTAAAAGACATCATTAGTAAGGTTAGTTTAAATTATCCTATGAATGCTCTAGTACGTCCTAATTGAAAAATAGATAAACCATCCTTTATTATGAAATTACGATCAAAAATATAGTTAGCTGGCAGGCAGCAAAGAGCTAATAAACCTTTATATGATCTTTGATCACCACATTTAGCTGGCAGCTTAAACAAAATGGTAAATAAAAAAGAAATAAATAATTATGACAGAAACGAAAAAAGAACAAGATTTTTCCCGTCAAAGAAGAATTAGAATATTTTGATGATGAAGGCTGAATTTGTTTTTCTGCATTTTGTAGTTTCTGTTATATTTGTATTTGGTTTTATAACAACTTGTGCTGGTGAAAATGTGAAGAAAAGTGTGGACGACAATAGAGACGACAACGGGGAAACAAACGATGAGTCCAAAGATGAATCCCTGGATATCCCCATAGAATCAGAACCCAACATTACATGCACGAGAAGGCAAAACAGTCAAATGCATGAAATACGCACTGCCAATCATCAACAATTTCCATTCATGACCGCTATAATGTCTCAGCAAAATGAATATTTGTGTTCTGGTGTTATAGTCTCCAATGGATTGGTACTAACAACAGCTACTTGTACTCAACAACCTATAAGTTACATTCTATTGAATACTACGATGGATAAGAAAGACGAAACAGCAGTTTCGCTTCATGTAATAAAAACTGAAAGATTCCCCACGTTTACTGGACCGGATTCTTCAAAAGATGTGGGTATTGTTTACACGGAAAAAGCGAATAATAGCGTTGCAACAAAGGTAACCCTCAGCAATTACACAAACCCTCGTAACGTCGTCGATTTGGAAGGGATAGGGTTTGGATTAAATGCTGATATCGGCCAAACAAAAGAACTGCAGTATATAGGCATGGAAAACCGCTCTCCGGAAGAAATAACAGATGTTTTGAAAGTTTATTTTGACTGCGTTGAAACCAAGGTATCGACATGTTTCAAAGACACGGGTGGTCCGGTTTTATTTGATAAAGAGCTTATGGGCATTGTTATTAAAGGTCAAGATGAATGTTCTAAAGAGATGTCAGCCACATATGCTGTTAATAAAAGAATGGTAGATGTTTTACCAACTTATACTTTTAAAGCATGGGTGGATGAAAAAATAAAAAAGAATGAAGAGCGAGAACCAGTTGCACTAGTAGCTTATCCTTCGAGTCCAGTTCCCCGTGCGGAACGTGAAGGTCTTCATAAAATGACGAGCTCAGGAGTACGGCTCATTGCAATTCCCACTCATACTTTTATAGGATGTGTTTGTATCTTGGCACTTTATTGACATCTTTGTCATTTAACTTTATAGTAATGTAAATTGCTTGTGAAATTTCATTAAAAAAATTCAGGTCTATATATTTTTTTTCTATAACTACTTACCTATGCGCACAGCCTCTGCGTGATGATTGATGAAGTAAACGGGCTTATTAATAGTAGTTGTTACGTAAGAATTGTTAGAAATACCTACGCAACTGCAAAGTTTCATTGAAAAGACAGATTGAGAGATTATAGTAGCTTTATGTGCTGGCGTCTGGACACTGTGTGTTTTTATAGTTTTTTTTAAACTATAATTTTACTGTATCACTAGTAGCGCCCCCAATTTCATCATTTTTTAAAATTTATTTCTCTTCTTTACACGCACGGCAAAATACGTATAAAGGCGATTACGAAAATCTGTGTACTACGCAACGCAAACTCAATCAACTAGCAAAAGAATAAAACGCAGAAAATATGCGCATTGAGTTTTTTAATAATAAAATTATTAGAAGGCCCGGCGCAGACGACGGACTTTTTGTCCGACACGGACTACCACGGACAAGAATGAAAGTAGTTGGTAGTTGTTGCCATCTCAGAAACTAGAGTTCTAACCACAACTACAGACAAAACTACCTACGTGTGCGTTGAGTCCTTGTTAAATTTCGCGACCGGCAAAGACTACCAACCACATCAATTCTTGTCCGCGGCAGTCCGCCGGACAAAAAGTCCGTCGTCTGCGCAGGGCCAAACGCTCACACGTTTGTTGCCCCCTTCGCATAAGTACTGGCGGCTTTTCACGCCCAGGCCCAGCTAGTGAGCTGGAGAGTCACCGTCTGCCCGTCTGCCAACACTTTTCAATTTTGAAAGTTGAAAGGCAGACGCCGTTTTCTTCCGGCAATAGAAGTTATCCAGTCCACCTAACACCCCTTCCCATAGACCAGATATTTTTCATAATACTTTACAATAGTCTTGCACCCACCTGAGACTGTCCATGACTGTACTCCAATAGTGCAGCCGTGGTAGTCCCCGGTTGTTGCCCCACCCCGTTTTCGATTAAAGTTCTAAAAGAGGCCTCCGCGCGTTGGACCTATGTCCCCCGTATGCCTTTCAAAGGACCGGACATCTTCCGCACGGAAGATGAGCCGTGCCGTGACGTGACTCCAAAAACAATATCACAAGATTTTTTGAAAATTAATTTTTGTGCGTGCAGCTGGCTATTCTCGTTTTACTAAATCTCTTTTTTGCAATACAACACTGGCTGTGCTGTCACTGCACTGCTAATGTCACTGTCATTCATAAAACTTAATGCTCTTTTGTTCACTTTTTTTTCATTCATTCATTCTTGTATTCTTGCATGGCCAAATTACCACCTTCTAAAAATCTAAACATCTACATTACATTTGTGTACTGATTAGAGAATGCGAACGATTTTAATTTACTAATCAATGAGAAGTGTTTTATAATAAGCAGACACCTAGCATTAGATTTAATTTAGATTTTGTTTTTAAGAGGTTTATGAAACCCTGTGCCTAGGGGAGAAGAATAAATGAACAGTGATTATTCAGAGGGGGTAAGTTAATTTCTTTTCGTCCAGTTTATTAAAAAAGGGTCATCTTATAAGCATCCATAACGAGATGCGAAAGTAGGTAAAGCTGCAATGTTTACAGTAGGACTTATAAGAAATAATAAAATGGCCCTATTTATTACAATTTGAAAATTTTACGATTGCATTTTCGAAAGGTCATAGGCACAAATTTAACGTACTAAATAAATGCAAGTTGACTTCTGCCACCGGTTTTCACGGTGGACACTCACAGCAAGTCAACTTCTAATAGTTTTTCCGACTTGCTTGACTTGGCGCAAGCAAGAGTAAGCTTTTGAAGGTTTTAACAAGACTTGCTTTCAATGTAAACAGGTAAAGCAAGCACTTGCTTCAATAATTTCCACTATTTAACTTTGTAGTAGATTTAATTCTAAACAGTTAAACTGAATTACACTTATTTTTTCTTTGTTTTTCATCAAATGTTGACCCACTCTAGGATTTCTCCTGTATCATACTTTCAATTAACCAGTAATCTCATATTAGGTAGGGAAGCTCACCCCTGTAATACTAGACCAAAACATTCTTGTAATATTATAATTTTCAGAAAGGGGGGGTTAACATCAAGCCATCAGCTCGGAAGCCCATCCGTAGCTACAGAGACGATCAGCTTAGAGACAACGAGAGGATGGCTCGGTACGGATTGAAGCAGTCTAATAACCGCAATGAAAGGGATAATTCATCATCTCATAACGATCAAGGAACAGATGAAGTGGATAATGTGCTGAGGTATTGAACAAATTTATTACTGTAGATGTGTGTGTACACACGTACCATGCTAAGTAAATATATGCGCCCCTCCGTCGCATTTGCAGTATTTTTATATTGAAACAAATGGTTGGGTGTGTCATGTTAGTTTAGATGAATGCTAACATTATTTTAAGAATTTTCCTCATGTAATTGTAACATGTAGTTATTCCATTGGCATTTACTGTTTGAGTCTCCTTATAATGTGATGATCAAGAGACTGTACTATTTTATTATTCTAATGTGTTAAAAGTATTAGCATCATTATTATTTGTTCAAATTAAAACATATATAAAGTTACATAATGTCATGAACATTTTGGCGCATGTGGTGTTTTGTTAGAATGTGTATGAGTGAAAGAAAATTGAATAAATTATAATAATGTTTGAAAGTTAAATCTTTTTACTTTTAATTTGCATTCTCCCATGGAGCTACCATCATGCCCTCTATAGCCACCCAGAGTGGCTGAAGCCTAGTAAAAAACTGATAAAAAAAAAGTTACAATAATATTAATTACAACAAAAAAAAACCTCTTTTCAGCAAACCGTTTCGGCAAACAATTCCATTATCTATAAAAAAGAAAAAGATACAAAGAACTAATTCATATTCACAGGATGAGGAAATTTCGGATGATAACATGTGAGTCATGATACTTTTATGTTTCAAAATGCGGCTGCTATCAGTTTCAGACATGCTTTGTAACCAGTCATTGAAAATAACACATTTATGTATTATTGTAAACAATTGTTGAAGAGAATATAGCTTAACACCATTGCCAGCCAATTCATAACATTGCTTTGCCAAAAGTAATTATATGTACAACATGTTACATAATTCCCCTTAAAAAAGATAATGTTAATCAAGTAGTCTTTTATGGTTGTTGTCATTTACCTCTCTGAGGAAATTAGGTAAGAATGTAAATAACTTTCTGGGTACTCTTTACTTTTATGTTGTCTGGGTTGCTTTTCAGTAATGATTTTATTTAACGACTGGTCCAAAAAAATTTTTGGTACTTCTTTTCTTTTAAAATATTGCCAATAGACTCTTTACAAGGGACCTTTTAATCCCCTTTCGGCTTTAGGGGTATTTTTGTAACACTTTGTATACTTGGTATTACGGTTACGCGATCTTTGCTACTGCATTAGGTAGGTAGGTATCTTGTTATCAATTAAGTAAAGTTTAGGAGTTTTTTTATATGAATGTGTTCTATTGATAATTTATGTGATATCTAGTAACCCTGTAAAGTTTCTCTAGTTAATTTATTTGAAGTAGCCTTGTTTGTATTTTGTATGCACTCCATACTCAAACAAATATCCTGTGTTAGACACTTCTTGTTAATTGAAGGTGCTTTCGATTTGGGCGATAAATTGTAAAGTGACAGCAGGGATAAAGAGACACTGAAAAAATTATATAGTATAAGTATTTGATGTGATAGTCTAACTTGTGCCATTCTGCAATCTATCGGTCCAGTTGAAAGCAGCTAAATAAGAGCCAGCTTTATATCATTTAAAATTAAAGAGACAACTTTATTAATACATGTCATTGTTCATATCATACACATTAAAGCCAAATCCATTTAATTTTAAAGCTTCTTTCTAGCTGGGCAGTGCGGCGCGTCGTTACGATGCAGTCGACGTATCCTAGCAGCTGCATTGTTGTCTATATAGTATTTGATGAGTAAGGGGGGCTATATTCAAATTTCTGCCGCAGTCAAACCGCTAAAAACAAGCTATACACGCCGCTCTGTTATGCTTGTTTCCCACAGTGCATGATATCGCGCACAGCGACGCACGAGCTCGCACCGACGCACCATTGGAAGAGACTCGTCCGTGGTAACGCGGACGCGTGCGGAGCGGTGCGCCGTATCCACAACACGCACCCTCATAGTGTAGCTTCCCACGGTGTGTGATTTTACGGATAATGCCACGCACAGCGCCGGTGCGCGCTACCACGCACCGTGAGAAGCCAGCTTTAGATGCACTGGTCACGTAGACTACTAGTATAGAAGGCACATAGCTTGTTATTTTCGCGACGCAATGCAATGCACTGCGCTATCCAGCTTAGACGAAGGGTTAGCAAGTTCTCGCACGCAAGTGTTCGCTTAGTTCGTAAAACTTGCAGAAGTCGAGTTGCTTGGGTGTGTTCACAGTTGGAGTCGGTTGCACAAGTCAAGTAAATGCCCAAATCCACTAGCAAGTTGCGCAGTAAAACTTGCTAGTGGATTTGGGGCTTAAGGGCCTTATCACAGTGACGATTTGCGAGCGAGTTTAAAGCGAGGCGAGAGAGCAGCGGGCTTGCCGCGGGTTCGCAACGTGGCTTTTATTATAGTGGTGATTCGCGAGTAGGGTTACCATATGACAGGCGTTTGCCGCATTTGACAGGCATTTTAAGGTTTAGACAGGCGTGCGGCCGGCATTGGTCTGAGACAGGCATTTTTAAATTTCCGTGACATTACAGAATTGATGAAAATCTGCCAGTTTGTGTTCTCTATTTTGGCACACAATGCGAATGTAGAACGTACGTTTTCTCTCGTCAACGCCCAGTGGAGTAAAGAAAGAAATCGGCTGACAATTGAATCAGTAAAAGCAATATTAATTACACAGGAAAATTACAAAACTGTATCTTATGAAGATTTTTACTTTTTTAAATTAGAAAAGAAAGAACTTTTAAAAAAAAATATGTCCTCTGACAAATATCAGTAATAAATATCCTTCATTATTATCTGTTGGCTTTTACTTGTTACCTACAGCGTTTTGCTTTAGACAGGCATTTTTCTGAAAATTCAGGCATTTTAGGTACCATAGACAGGCATCCCTCTATTTACATATGGTAACCCTATTCGCGAGCGAATTCAAAGCGAGGCGAAAGCGCAGCGGTCTCGCCGCGAGTTCGCAGCAAGAGCGCATTTGGCTCCTAGTGAGTTTGCGGCGCGCTCGTTACGAACTCGCAGCGAGCCCGCATCGCTCTCGCCTCGCTTTGAACTCGCTCGCAAATCGTCACTGTGATAAGGCCCTGAGGAAGAGAATGATCCCAGTATGTGCTTCATTCGCATATTCTATATCCAATCTTATTGACCTATGGTGCACGGTGCGCGGTGGAAACGAAACGAATGGTATTGGACGCCCGCGTCATATATGGTGATTAGGCGTTTTTTTACTGGCCAGCACCGGCACGGTGACCGCCCGGCAGCCGAAGAAAGCAAAAATGTATCAAAATATAGGGTGCATCTTTCCATGTGCCGGCGACGGCTTTCATTCGTACATTTTGCCGCAATCATTGCCTGGCTGTCGTGTCGCGTGTCGTCGTGGTGCGGGCCAGTGGAAAAGCACCCATTTTCAAGTGGCGACTGAATTTTGCGTGTGTGCAGATGTCATTCACACACATCAAAGCACTCACCTTACTGCTCGGTTTTTGATTTCATTATATAGCGCTAAATCTACTAAAAGTTTAGTTGCGGAAGTTCCCTTCTGCAACCGACTCCCACTGGACCCGCACCTAGTCGACTTCTGGAAGATTGACTGATATAAAAAGCATTTGCTTCAATAACTAACGCAATTTACATTGACGTAGAAACACATGGACCTCGGGTCAGCGCTCAAAAATGTCCGAACCGAATGTAGACTAGAACGCGAAAATGAAGACTAATTTACGTGAATGTCCAGTTGAATCTTAGTATGGTGAAAAGCCAAATTAGGCATTGTGATGACGACCTAGGATTTAAATTAGTCTGTTGGTATTTCTAAGTTTATGTGGCGGTATGCCTCGGCGTGCACTCTGGTGGTGTATGTAAATTCAGGACTCTTTTTTCGTGAATTTTGTACTAGACACTTGGTTCATGTGTTTCTCTGTCAATAGCAATTTAAAATGCTTGTGGATTTAACGCTTAAGAATTAGGTAACAAGATCTAAGACGCGTACACATCTAAGAACGCGCGCCGTTCGCAAACGAAATTATTTGTATTATCTAAGATATTATTATCTAATATTATAAAAAATATAACAAATACTGCAAGGTGCGCAAATGGCTCGCAAACCCTGCGGTACCCATACAAAATAAGATTGCGATTGTAGATGATATTTTAACACCCAACAACACAAAATTTTAACAACCCTCAAACCTGCTTTGGCTCTTTCCTCGAAAGGCCTTTCTAGATGTTGCCTATATTAGTTACACTCATATAGTTTTACACCACAACGTCTGGACTTTAAAATAGACCTAGACCTCTGAGTTTGTTTCGGCTTTTCTTCTCAGAGCTAGTCAGATAGGAAATGCCGCTGCTATCTAGTCTTAAAAAAACATTACAATGACTTGTAAAAGTGTCTGTAAAAGATTTATTTACAGAAATAAATTATCCTTTAACAAGATAAGTTGAGTCCATTCGTAGTACCTACTTATACATATTTATTTTTAAAATCACATTGCTGCTGCTCATAACCAATCATCATAAGCTTTTTCATCAATCATTTTTTTGCTTGTTTTTTTGTGTGACTAAGCATTTGTGAAAAGTCTTATGTGTTTCATTGCAGCAATGTGCTTTCAAAATCTTTACCTGCAACACTTCCGTCACATTTGTCTTACAGTAATGATTCTGATCTTGAAGAGCCAAACTACTCTCAAAACTCTCTAACCAACTCAAGGATTGAAGATGTAAGTCAACGTAGTTTGATGACAAATAGGAGCAACTGGAGTTCAGAACGTCTTCCAGAATCAGCATACCAACGAAAGTTGTCAGTTTCACCAAGAGATAAACGCCAAACCCAATCTCACACAACACGAAATATTTTTTTGCTCACAACATTTATAGGTTTTACAGCAACAATTTACGTAAAGTTCCCCAATTTAATACCTAGTAACAGTCAAGATAAATCAACACAAACAGTAAATCATGGAATTACATTTGAAAACAATATGAACAATCTTCAGGAAAAATATAATATTGATGATAAATCTATTTTACAACTTAAAACTGGTGAGTAATCGTTTAAAATCATAATGCATGCATTAAATATGTTTATAGTGTTTTGTATGATGTTTTTCATCGATGAGGGTATAATCAGAGGGGCTCGTGGCTAATTAAAAACCGCGCGGGACATACTATTTGAGTGGTTAATCTACGCTCGCCGCAGTCAGTCCGAGGATGGCACCGCACATTATAAAGAAAGATTCCATCAGAAAAATTCTGACACGCGGCGGAAGGAACTCTGCTCGTACCTACATATTGTACTAGAGCTCGCAGGTTGCCATATCGGCAAATTCTGACAATGTGCGGGGTCTACATGATATAATCTTTCTTATAATGTGCGACCGTCAGTCCCGGTTGTCGTACGAATACCTATAACAGTCGTTACAGAAGCCCGAGAGTCTGATAACCGGTCTAACCTTAGGATATCGCCATTGCCCAGTAAACGGTTAGCGGTTATTCAGCGACATCTGGTTAGACTGTAAGCTGAACCCAACACTAGGCATAATGATGTCTGTATAAGTTTTGCATGATCTTTATCTTGTTAACTATATGAGGTGAAAGGCCTACGCCTAACCCAAAAAGAACTCTTCCCGACAACCAGTTTTCTTAGGACGTACTTATATTTTTTATAGAATGGAAAGCCTACGACAAAGTTAAGTTCTGTACCCAAACAATCTGAAATACTTTATCATAGAAGGTCGAATATATTATATTACAGTAAAAATAAAACGAAAGTTCAGGCCCTTACAATTTCCAAAATACGAATAACTTTTCGAAATATTAGATAGATATATTGTACGGATAGAACCCTCGGCGTTCGATTCTGACCGGACTTGACCGGCTTTTAAACTGCAGCTTCCGCTATCGTATCAAGAGTAGCTCCCTTGTCCCATCAACGTATTCTCGCCCAAGGCTCTGTACTGTTCCCTGTCCTTCCCGAAACATTTCAAAATTAACCTGTATATAAGCTATACCTAGCAGCAGAAACTATGCCATCGTGTACAAAACACACATTCGTGGTGGCAGTAGGTACGGTACTTACTCTTCTTGAGATGGGGCGACCATCACACTCGCGTCCGACCCACACACATGTTCGATCAGCAGACTCCATGAAAACAGGAGGCCGTTACCGTATTTGACCCTTGATCTACGCGTAGACTGTAAAGAATCGAAACCTATATATTATAATATTAAATCGCTAAAAGTCATTTCAGTAAAATGCCTCTGTTTTTGTTTCAGGTATATCAACAATATTCTCAAGAATGGACACAGGCTCCTTCATGTTTGTTTACAACAGTAAAACAAACAATTTCGACGCCGCGCGATTCGGAAAATTCACGGATGAAGTAGCGTATACTGCCGCGAGATATTTACGTAAGAATACAAATTATGTTACTGACATTACATGTTTTACAAAATTACGTTATATCGACTGCGTAATAAAATAACTATTAAGTACATAGGAATAGCGCGGTTAACGATGGTTCAAAACACTCTTTAGGCCCGGCGTTCACTGGCGGGACGGTTCGGAGAATTTTAATCCTTATTTCAATACCACTAGCACTTGTATTTGCTTAGCATACCGCGGGAAGCTTTGTCGTGCTGCGGCATGCCGAAGCTTCCCGCGGTACGGGAATTATGAGCATTAAGGGGTATTAATAAGGTTTAAAATTATTTGAGCTAAATAAATCCCTTGCCGTGTGCGTATCCCTCGAGTGCCTCGTTGGTCTAGTAGTCGCAAGCGCAACTGCTGAGCGCGAAGTCCTGGGTTCGAACCCCAGGTCGAGCAGTGTTATTGAGCTTTTCCGGGTGGTATTTCTCAGTAGCAGCCTGGAGTCTGGATTTGTGCCCGGTTGATGGCAATAGGCTCGCCCCCTATTACATGGGACTTGAACATAACGACGAAATAAGGGTGTACTAAACACCTCTGCCCAGTCCTTCGGGGAATACAGAAGTGTTGATATGTTACCTAATAAATATTAGGGAGTGCCTCCGCTGCCGGTTGCCATTACGAGTGCCGGCGCCGGCTTCCAAACTGGCTGCCGGCGCCGCGCCGACTGTTTTTTTACAACTTCAAGTCCTCTTCAAACTCTTCATGACACGATTATTCGTCACCCACTTTCATTTTCACAATAAAAACAAATGAAAAACTTGAGGGGATTTTTGTAAGGTTGTTTGGGTTTCCAAAGCAGAGTCGACGGAGCCCCACAGCGAGGCTCCTATTTCTGTCTGCAGGCTTTAAAGTAACCTAAAACGAACGGGTTGACGGGGGTTCGTTCGCGTGTCGGGGTGCCCTAAATTAACGAGCTCGCTTCGCTCGCTCTTGAAATTAGTCAGTTGGAAGACAAGTTACAGTGCTTGGTCGAAAATCTAACCTACCTTTCAACTAACATACCTACCAAACAACTTATTACCGCGGCCGGTGTCCATTTTAGGTGCCGGCAGCCGATGTTTTTAATCTCGGCTGCCAGCACTAATGTACCGCCGGTTCCCAATGGCGTTATTTTTGGGTGCCGGCGCCGGCAGCGAAGGCACTCCCTAAATATTAATTATCTTCTTTCCTAGCTAAAGTTTCAATTATATTTTTTTCAGGTAACGATGTTTCGTCAATACAACACACGGTTGTTGAAAGCTCAAACCTAGACATGCAAGAACATGGGCAGCTTATCGCGAGGTACCGGGATGACGTCGACAGATCTGGTGTAATGCTCGTCAAAGAGATCGATGGAGTGCCTTCAGACCTCGCAATGGCCTTCCATTACTACTGCGATGAATATGAACCTCTAGTGAAAAGAAGCGCTATATTTTTCACACTGAATGTGGCAAACTGTTCGAACACATCAAGTAAACAATTTAGTTATTTACTCTTATTAAATTTGCAAATTCCTTTGATTAACCACAAAATATACATACATAAACCCAATAGTTTTAATTTTCATGTAAACAGACAAGCGATTGTGACTGAACTACAGTCCGCGAGGCCTAAAGCCGGGTCCGCAGCGCCAATTTTCTAACATGTTATTGTGTTTTTACTAACAAAATTGTTAGGCCACGCCCCTATTCGGTTAGCAAACAATGTTAGCCGGGTCGGCAGCGCCAATTTTGCTAACAAAACTGTTAGGCCACTCCCCTATTCGGTTAGCAAACAATGTTATCCTGTTTGCAAACACGAAAACACGGCGCAGCGAACCCGGCTTAAGCTGGGCTTTGCATTTGTGCGAGAATGAACGCAGACGCGTCCTTTGCTTGCTTTAAACCGGTTTATACAGGTTTTTGGCAATCGATTCTATGTGCACTCACACAAATGCAAAGCTCAGCTTAGGCCTCGCGGACTGTACTTCTCTATTTTTTCCTATAGGTTCGGTCTTGGCCTGAAATCCTACCTTAAAAAATGCGTTCTCTTGTAAACATATACTACTGTAGTTTAACTGTATATTTTAAGTAAGTGGTGAGAGCCTAGCCGCTTACGCAGTTTTGTAGTATTGTACAGTCAGCTGCACTAATTGGTTACCCCCCCCCCCCCCCCCCCCCCCCCCCCCCCCCCAAGAACAAACTTGTTTGTGACGACAGGGATAACCAGTTGGTGCAGCTGACTGTATATACCGAGACGTAAAATAGCTCTACATTCTCTCATGTCGGACTACTACATGTAAACCTAATTGTTTCAGATCAAAAATCTACGCATCAATCATCAATCTATGATTTCATTGAGAAATGTCTTGCGAAGAAATGGAAGACTGTACCTCCAGAAAACATGAAACCATTATTAACCAGAGTGGTAGATATTATAATTGATGTGACCAGCGTGTTTTAAACCAGTATTAATTATTAAATAATGTATTAATTTGTTATCTTATTACGATTTTTATTTATTTATAAGTTTTAATTAAAATATCAAGGATATAATTTTTTGTTTTATTGTGATGCAAGATTATAATACAGGTTGCCGTCTCATCTACTGTACTAAACAATAATATCTATCAATTATGTGCATTGATTAGGCCACTTGATTATCTAATCTCTGGTTTCTGAATTGAGAATTCTAGGATGAGCAGTACTTGAGTAACATTTAAGTACGGAGTTGTCAAAAAAATGACGGATTTTAAAGCATTATTTTGACAACTCCGTACTCAAATATTACTTAAGTATTGCTTAACTCGAATTCTGAAATCAGAAACCGGAGGTATACCATGGTTTTCCAACCGGTGGGGTGTGCCCCACCTACGAGAGCGTGTAGTGACCAGAGGGGGCGCGACGCCTCCGAAAATAAGATAAAAGTAAATAGAAGACAAAGAAACAGACTCCACGTTGAAAATTATATCTCTGCTATGCACTGACTTCCATAGAGCTAAGGATTCATTGATTGGTCAACAAAATGTAGCCACAGTGCATATTTCGATAGTAGCACACGTCAGCTCAGCTCAAGTATGAAGATTTACCTTAAAAGTGAAGGGGGCGCGGGGTATTAGGAAAAATTGAGGGGCGTGACTGCTAAAAGATTGGGAAAACCCTGATTTATTATTCCATATTCACTAAAGCATGACATAAAATGTAAACAAGCACCCATTTTTCAAATTTTTATGTACGTTTGCCCAGCACGGCCCCTCAGAATTTGCATTTATGGTGTACACCATTGCAATGTACTCGCCTCTAGCAGTATATGTACCGATTTCTTTTTCAATGTACCTCTATACTTTTGAAGAAATATGCAAAAAAAGGTGGCCGTGCCAGCCAAACGCTTTCAGCACGGCCCCCCATGTAACTTGAATAATACATACCGTACTAACAAATGTCTATAACTCAAGAAATGTACTCTATTAATACGTTATATGTGCCGCAACAGTTATTGTGAATTCATAATAACAAATAATATATAGATGTGGATGAGGGGCCGTGCTGGAAAAAATCATTTTAAGAAATATCTAAAAAAGACAAAACATACTTAGCCAAAAACTATTAAAAAATAATTGATGTTTAGCAAGTAACATATGTACCGCATTGATTTCTCATACAACTTGTTATATTGTGAAAAATAAATCTATTTTAGTTCATTCAGCACGGCCCTCTATAGTTGCCTATATCTTTTTAAATAAGCCGTGTATGTTTACAAAATTCGACTTCCTGAATAATATATAGGAGTACATTCCTTTCAACTAAATTGCAATTCTGCTGTATCAATACTTTAGAAGATAAATTCAATCTAAAATATACATACATTAAAACTGATGGGGTGACCATGATTTCATATATTTGGTAGGTAGGTACATAAATGTTCTATATTTATGTACTTATATTAATTAAATTATGTGACTACATTGAAATAAACATTCTTTTTACCCGACTGTACCAGAAGGACGGTAAGGTTTTTCGAGTGAATGAATGTAGATATGTAGCAACCTTCATTTCTTTGGCACGCTTTGTAGTCTAAACGGCTTTATTAATTTCAACTTGAGAGATGTCGTTAGATTCGTCTTAATTGTGAGAATGACACAGGGTAGGTATATAAAAATAAAAATAACTGATTCTTGGCGTCAAGTAGGTAATTAATCGTTTTCTTTTCCTCAAAGCCTATCTAGTGGGATAATATATTAAATAAACGAATTTCTAAGTGGACTAGCTTTAACTTACGGTTCGGCTCGCGTGGTAGAAATAAAAAATATATAAAGCGTGCTTATAACCTTCCCCTAGAAAAAACACAACTTATAATATGTTTAAATAAATGTTATTCAGAATGAGAAATGCTAAAAAAAAACAAAATATTCAATGTTTCTCAAAGTTTAAAATTTGTCCGCTATTGGGTAATTTATTTAAATAATTATGTGTTTATTCATTACATCTTAAAAAATAATCATTAAGTATAATAATATATTATCAGTTAATTTTGTCGTGTGCGATCGCTATTAGTTCACTGACGCTACCGTAATTTTTAATGTGGCGCTGGTGTCGCGGTTACTTCATGTTGCGCTTGAGTGTTTATTGACAGTCACATCTCTACGCGCATAACAGACAGTAGTAAATATAAATACTGCTCAAATAATATGAATATTCATGGGTCGTGTGTTTGTGCAGTGAATTCTATTTCAAGGACGAAAATGGATTGTTAAAATAAACGGGTAAGTAAGTTTTAAGTTATAATATAATTTATTTGTATTTAAAAAATAGATTTGATGTAAGTATATCTAGGTAAGTGCATGTAGGAATTGAACTTGACCCTAAAGAAGATTGCGTAAATATTAAAGTTACACGTTGTATGCACATAAGATAATGCAAAGCACATTAAATCAGTATGCTAGATTTATTTAATGTTATTTAAAAATACCAAAATGTATGAAGCACCAGCTTACGACACAAATCTTTGCAAATTTTCTTTTTTTACAAATCTTTGCATGAGTAGTAGACATGCGCATAACAGTGCATCGAAAGTCAATGCCATATGATATGCACCGGTTCCAAAGTACATCAACTTTTGATATGCACTTTAGTACATATCAACCGGCCATGAGGGCGGTCGATAAATACGATTTATACACTATGCACTGCGGTTGATAATAGCAACCGCAGTATATAATATATACTGCGATTAATAGTACATAGGGCATACCCATGTCACTTACAGACATGTGTATACACTATGCAGAACATCACTTCTTGAGATATAAACTGTAACGCAATGGAATAGGGTTCATTTTAACTTGTTGTGGCTAAGCTATGCTTCGGTCTCATTCACTCTCATTATAATTTGTATTAGCTGTCGCGGGTAATGCGTTTCACGTCAGAGTTGGCGAGCCATACATATTACATGCACTCTTTCTCTCACTCATTGCCCGTGTGATACGAATGAATGCGATGCCATAGTCAATGCGGTGTATAGTACATATCTCGATATCTCGGGCAATGCGAGTGAATGTATACACTGCTCAGTGAATATGTACTTTGTGATATCAACCGCAGTGCATATCCATGTCTAATGAGTAGTTCTATTATTAATTATTTCTTACATTAAATTTATTTTGCTAACCATAATATATGATAGCAAACTGTGTAATGAGCCTACGATTATTATGTTACCTTACATAATTAATCATAGTTTTTGTTTAATTGTGTTCTGTTCATTTACAAGCAAAACCCAAGAGTGCTTCGTAGTTATATAAAAGAAAATACTTGTGTATCTAGTAGTATTAAGCCTTTACAATTATTAGGAGTTACATTTCTGTTGATTTTACGCCCAGAATCCATAGAAATTTACCTACCATCTTTTAAAATTTTAAGGAACTCTTCAATATAGTGGAAATATACCTACTTTACCCACTATACATATATAGAGTACGTAAATGTGACACGCAAAAGTTGAGATATACAATTTTCGGACGCTATTTTAAACTTAAAGCGGCCCGTTGGCAGCATCGTTCATTCATTCAGCATTTTTCACTTAAGAATTGGTGTAATCATACTGAGCAGTAATTATAAAAAATGTTGAATAATTAGGGTATCAAAAATAATTATCACTTTATATTAACCGTTATTTATTAATATATTTAGTAAATAAATAGGTAGCAAAATTATATATAAATCTAAAAAGAAGTTACGTAATTCACTATAAATATTTGTACAGATTTTTTTTTCTTCAGATTGATACAATTAATGGTGAGGATGGGCAAGAAAAGTGATGTAGCATTAGATGTACAGAAACAACTATTTATGAAAAATCGACATCAGCTCAAAGGACCGAAATATGATAGAAATGTGTACCAGAAACTAGCTGAAGAGCTTAATTATGCTATGTCTCCGAAAGCATTGTACCTAAGTTATAAAAGAAATTTTCTGGGCACTAATGACCTCACACCGGAGCCAACAAAACTTGATGACAAACTAGGAAACATTAGTGTTGGAACGACACCTTTGAATTCGTCTAAGAAATCGACACCTTTGCCTGAATCATCCGAACATAGTAAAAACGAAGATAGAAATAGAGTTATTTTTAAATTTCCTGTGGATATTCACGAGTGGAAAAAAATACAGCCAATACGCAGCACTTTTCGACGAAACGATAAAAAGAAGCCATACCTGAGATATGAAACATACAAAACCATTCCTAAGTATAAATGGTCCTGCCTTTTGAGGCAAAAGCTTTGGAAACATTTTAAATTGCCATGTACAATATCTTTTAAAAATTATAACATTAATAGCAATGGAATTACCTTCCACGGAAAATGTACTCAGTGCAACGCAAAAGTGCGTATTCATGACACCGAGAAGACAGACAAGGTCGTCGAATTTCTTTGTGAAATTATCAACTTAGATAATAACTTTAAGCATGACCCACGAAAGAAAGTTCGTTGTACTCCGTACTTGAGACGAAAATTATCAGATAATTTAAAAGAAAAGCCAGCAGCCATTGTTCATAAAGATCTGGCACGTCGCACAATGACATTCGGAGATACAGAACCACCTACATTGCCATCTCTTGGAGCACTCAGGATAATCCGTTATGAATCTAATAGTCAACATTGGTATCACAAAAATGAATTAATGTCTTTGATAATTTTAGCTGAGAGCGTCGAGTTCTCTAATATAATTCAAGAAATACTTATAAAACCAACATTTCATGTACACTATTGGTTAGAAGAACAACTCAATTATTATAGACACTATTCTAAAGTAGTTGACAGAATAACTATTTCCCTAGATGCTACTGGTTCTATTTATAAAACTAACAACCTAACCAAGAAATTATTTTTATACGTAGTAATGTTAACTGCTAATAATAGCTTGAAATCTGTACCCGTCGCCCAAATGGTTAGCAATTCCCATACCAAAGAAACTATTGCGGATTGGTTATCTAAATGGGCAAAGAATATCACTTCGCCCGCAGAAGTTATAACTGACGACTCATCGGCTTTGATTGCGGCTGTAATTAATTGTTTTACAAAATTTAACTCAACCAAGGATTATTTAGAGGCTTCTTTTAAAGCATTAGAAGGCAACTTCATTGTACCTAATTTATATATGAGAATTGATACGAGCCATTTTATTAAATCTATTCGTAAAATTTCTTTAGAAAACGCACCAAAAAAAGTGAATTTCTTATTTGTTCAGTGTATTCTTTACATTAAAAAAGCAGAAAATATTAATGTCATCAAAAACATCATCGATAAACTGCTAGCTATAATCCTGTCTAAATATCATTCCAAGGATTGTACTGAAGCCCAATATTACCTGAGAAGTGTACTTCAAAATGTAAATATTAAGGAAATACATGATAATATAACTGAAGATGACTCTTTATCAAGTGATGACCGTTACTGTTTACATGATGACGTTCATGTTGATACAACGTTTAATGAGCTGAATTTCGCGAAGTGGTTTGAGGAAACTGTTACACATCATAAAGAAGAAGTTTGTGTAACTGGCCCTCTAAATGATTTTTATTATCCGCCCTTATTAACGACAATAAAACGACTACTGCGAAAATTGCCCCTGTGGTCGAATGTCATGATGCCATTATATAAATCAGATAATAAAAATCCTTCGTCCAGTGCATCAGAGGATCATTTTAAAACTTTAAAACACTTGCTGCTGAAATCTAAAATAACAAAACATAGAATTGACGTTTTCCTGCAAAGACATATTAATTATTTAAAAGGAGAGTTAAATATTGCAGCGAGTAAATTTCATATAGAACCTAACACTGTAAAAAAAACAAATCGCAGGACGACAAAACCCATAAGTAAAAAACAACAAAAACCGAAACGACAATTTGTTCAAGACTCAATATTTAGCGATCAACCAACATTTGTAGAAAATTGGGGAGGTCAAGCAGACAAGGCCGTTAATGTAAAGCCACATACCGGTATAAAATTTATAAAAAATGGTAACATGATTAAAAATTCAACAGTCGTTAACACATGCGGTTTTGATGCAATAATGTTTTTGATTGCATTTGGCTTTCAGTCGTTTTCTAATTTCAAAATGGAAATTGAGTCAAAAGATAATAAACTTCGAGACTATATAAATCTCATGTTAAATGAAAATGTTGACAAAGGTACTGTGTATGAAATGAGAAATTACGTTTGTCATGAATATTTTGACCGGCCAGCGCATGTAAAGATAATAACAGATTGTGAATGCAATGTCGCTAATTTGTATGAGCAAATGTTTACCAATTTATTTTACAGTGCTCAGTTTATAAAAGTTTGCACAAAAGAAGAATGTCAATATTATGTAGAAATCATAAGACCTTTTATAGCTTTGAATATTAACATAATTAACACGTTTGGTATTTTGGCATTAGAAGAATCACTTGCTATCGAAACTACTTCTCAAATTTGTAAAAATAATTGCGGTGGAACTGTCATTTCAAGTTATAAATTACAAAGGATTATAACCTTTGATTTAAATGGAACAGATGCAATAGTTTTGTGCACGGGGGCTTCACTGCGAAGAAAAATTTTCGACCGTCGTCTCTATGGCTCTTTATTAGACTCTGACAACTACCTCATCCCCTCTGACTCATACTTCGCCCCTTTGACACCTTCTGACGCCATCTTGATGCTATGACGTCACTTTTATCTCTATTCTATGAAGTCTATGGACTGATCTGTCAAACTAACAAAATAATAATTTTAACGTATAAGAAGTATTTAGCTCAACTTCTAAATATTCTTACTTTAATATACCTTGAAAAGCCGCAATTACGTGCAATAAGTGCTGTGGGTTGTCAAAGAAGTGCAAAGGCCGTCATGTTTTTTCAAATAATAAACACGACTCTTGGATAAAATGCATCAAGTTGGAACATTCACAGGGCTTGACTTTCCAACAACTGCAACAACTTAATTTTCAATGCAGTCCTGCATCAAGAGTTTCCAATGCCGGAGGGACTACCAATAGCTCGGTGATCAAGGCTCGGTCTTTCAATCATCAATGAAAAGTCTGCTGGTGGACGGAGTGACTAAACTGATGCTAGTGAAATAATTGGTGGTGAGTGCTACCTACTAATGTGTGTAAGAGTGAATAATAAACTACAACCAACCATTATTTGTATTTTTAACTAAAAGTCTTAATAATTGAACATAAACTTAAATAAAGTTCAAGATGCAATTATGTGTGAATAAGAAGCATGTGCAGGAACATAATTACGTAAAATACTGTACATAATGGAAAAAACATAATTAATTAATCTTTTTTCTTCTTCCAGATGATGTCATTGTAATGAATGGTGATTCATTAAATATAATCTACGCCCCACCTTACCGGATAAAAGGAATTCGAAATAATTTCCTCACAAAGAATGTAAAACATAATAATCACCAAATGGAGTAACATAGTGGATGTATATGTATACAAAGGACTGCAGTCACAATAATGTGAGATTGCTTCATAAATTAAATGATCAACACTTGGTTCCTGAAAAAATCAAATAGATGAAGGTATGTATGTATTTAATTACTGCAGACTAAAACCAATAGCACGAGTCAGGAGAACCAATAGTTTTAGTCAGTTGCAATGCCGGGGTCTCTAATGATATTATTATAAAACTTTCAACATTCAATGCTTAACAGCATTACTTTTCATGGCAAGTTCATGTAAATATTTGCATTATGTGTCCAATAGCAATACAAACAAATCATCAAACAACCATGACATATATGTATTTTTTTAACTGGTATCTACACTTCTTTCCACTCGTCTATCTTTAAAGGTATTAATAATTTAATAACGGTGATTTACTTTGTTTTAGGTAAAGAACTGCATTGGAGTATACAGTAAAACAGTACCAGCCACTTTATCCTACACAGCTTGGTTTAGTAAGTTGTAAAATTAAAAAATAAATATATTTTACAGTCACAAAATGCATTGTCTTTTCTTTGTTTATTATCCTGAAATACAACAATAACTAGTAAATCAATAAAGAGCTACGTACAGCAAAAATATAGAGCTCAAAAGACCTGTATTCGAATCTACACGAATATTAGCTTAAAAGACTTATGTTCATGTTAGTTTATCGAAAACTGATACGCCCACAATTAAAAAGTAAAAAATTTGCGAGCCTAGGAATGAGGCCACAGATAAGCAAAATGTCCATTTTTTTGTTAGGGAGTGCGCCGTCTGATTGTATCCCTATCTAGTCTGTGGTTTTGTGTAATATCCCGGTCACTATTAATATTCAAAATCAAATTTATGGTGTCGTTGGTGCCATTGAATATGTAGGGAATTCAGAGGGAACTCTGGGCCATTATAAGTGCCATACGCTTAGCCATGATCTGTGGCTATGTTATGATGATTTGGCCTTGAAAATTAACAACAGTACAGTGGAGTCGATATTTTTACACACTCTTACTTACGTTTTAGTGAGTGATATGTGATATTTTATACAACTAAAAATAATAACTTTTACGAATATTCCGCTTTCACGTCGGAGCGGAGCTCAGGGTTTGCTGAATATGATCCTATGAGTGACGGCTCTGGTAATTACAGTGAAACCAGAATATGTTTTAGAGCCATGGTTTTTAAATACATGTATTTTGTAATAATTTAAAGTTAATTTTACACTATTTAAGAATCTGGTAAAGACTAGTTGCTAAAAATATGCATATGAAACTGTGAACTGTTTAATAAGAAGTCAATACTGTTGTAATGTCATCTGTGATTACTTTTAATAAGTTAATTTATGTACTAGTTTTTCTATGATTATTCCATAGGTAACATAATATTAGTAACATAAACGAACAATATTCTAATTGTTATAGTCGTTGAAAAACATCTGTGATTACGTGGATTTAATTAATTGCCTGTGATTATACCAAATAATTAAAGCGATTCATGCAAATTAATATTAGTGTAATGTAAGGTTCAATCAATATGATTTATTGAACGCGTATCTGTGATTTTTTAAGATTTTTAAGCTCTGTAGTGTTATTGAGACATAGGTTGTTATTCCATGTAAACGAACTAATCTGTGAAATGTAATGAATCTGTGATTTTATTGTAATGTATGATTTTTAAGACTTTGAGCTATGTAGTCTTAGCGACACTAACTTGACACTTGTACGATTATCGACCTATTATGTATAAGTACCTAGTTATCGTTTATATAGTTTACCATATTGTTGATTTGTTTATTTTATTAAAGATTTACTCAATTTAAGCAGTATTTTTTATCCTATTTTCATGTAGAATCATGGTCACCCCATCAGTTTTAATGTATGTATATTTTAGATTGAATTTATCTTCTAAAGTATTGATACAGCAGAATTGCAATTTAGTTGAAAGGAATGTACTCCTATATATTATTCAGGAAGTCGAATTTTGTAAACATACACGGCTTATTTAAAAAGATATAGGCAACTATAGAGGGCCGTGCTGAATGAACTAAAATAGATTTATTTTTCACAATATAACAAGTTGTATGAGAAATCAATGCGGTACATATGTTACTTGCTAAACATCAATTATTTTTTAATAGTTTTTGGCTAAGTATGTTTTGTCTTTTTTAGATATTTCTTAAAATGATTTTTTCCAGCACGGCCCCTTATCCACATCTATATATTATTTGTTATTATGAATTCACAATAACTGTTGCGGCACATATAACGTATTAATAGAGTACATTTCTTGAGTTATAGACATTTGTTAATACGGTATGTATTATTCAAGTTACATGGGGGGCCGTGCTGAAAGCGTTTGGCTGGCACGGCCACCTTTTTTTGCATATTTCTTCAAAAGTATAGAGGTACATTGAAAAAGAAATCGGTACATATACTGCTAGAGGCGAGTACATTGCAATGGTGTACACCATAAATGCAAATTCTGAGGGGCCGTGCTGGGCAAACGTACATAAATTTTTAGGTGTAAATCCCACGAAAAATAAATATGACGATGAATATGACGTATGAAATGGTTCACACAACATGTATTGTATAGTCAGTCGACGATAAGTCTTTTAAGTTCCCACTGCATGCATACACTGAGCGGCAGACTACTTTTTGAATAAATAGAGCTCATGACCAACTAAGCAACCCTTAAGTTTGGTGTGAACCAGGCCTCGGACTGAGTAGTACTTTGTTTACGTTTTGTCTCATGTTCAATAGGGTATAGTAAGATTATAAGTAGGTATCATTTGATTTGGCTATAGGGTGAATTTCCACTTTGCCCCACCAGTGCGGCGCACAGTGGGCCCATACTGAAAATTAGTGGACATAGGCAACAAAGTTCCAATATCGATGCGATTTTTTTTTATATGACGTGTTATGATATTCCTGACAACTTTTATCCTTATACAATTTCTTCTAAAGTTGATAGTTTGGCTTGAAAAAAAATAATTAGATTTTTTTGTATGGAGCGAATCACGTTTAATTTTTTTTCTTCAATTGTGCTAATATGTTGGGTGTGTGGCGTGAGTATATGATAGCTAGGGTCATTCCCTACCCACGAAAAAATAAATCAGCGCCGGCCATCTGCGGCAGCGCGAGTAATCATTCGGTAAAAAAAAAATATTTTGTATGACATTTTTTGCCATTTAAAATAAATTCAAAGTATATTTTTTGTCTCATTTGGCTGTTTTGACCTTCTTTTTAGTTAAATATATAGTTTTAATAGCGCATAGGTACTTATAACTAGTAATTCTGGTAGATATTTAGTTATTATTGCATGTTATCGGTAGCACCTGCATTGTGATTGATGACTCATTTGTTTGTGCGCTCGGCTAAGTGCATAACTAATGAGTCATCGAAAAATGCTCGTCTCTGATTGGCTGAATAATTTTCACTCACTGTTATGCCCCCTACTTCAGTAATTAACACTGACTATAAATATAAAAACATTCATTAAGTCCATCTAGTTTCCCTCGTGTCGCTTATTTGTGAACACAGTGAAATACTTTTATTCTTATATTTACATTATAACAATGGCTGGATTTTGTACCAACCTTGACCTTTTTGTGAAATTAAGAAGTGGCGGTGATCTGAAAAATCATATATTTCTATATGAAAGTATCATTTCTTTCTTGACTACTGAAGTTTCTGAAGAAGACAAGAACCGAATCAAGGAGTTCTGTCGACTTTTTGGTGTAAATCTAAATAAAAAGTGGATAGAGTCAAGTAGAAATCAAAAAACTTTCATGAATCGTGTAAATAATCGCAAGTGGTTGGAAAAAAACATCAACTGGCCTGTTTGTGACAGTGTTGACCTGAGAAGTGAGATGGGCTTTTCGAACGCAGCCTTATCTGAGCCTGTGGATATAGATTCCGATGTTCTTACTCTTGCAGTATGTACTGCGGAAGCGGGAACATCTACAGAAAAGGAGCACAGAAAACCGTTCGAAGAGTTAAGTAATAAGCAAAGAAAAAGACGTTCTACTTCCATAGTAGAAGAAAATTCCGAGGAAGAGTTGCAGCACTGGTACATAACAAAATTGAAAGACAACGGCAAAACGAATCTGGCAAAAGTGGTCGAATACCTTTCCAGTAATCCAGATGCGCTATCCGAAGTAGACGAGCTATTATTCAAAAAGCAGAGCTTAAGTACTGTCTCTGAAGACAAGTGTTTAGCTCTTTATACATCAGTTGCGCTCTCGAAATGGAAGTACTTAGCTCTTCGACAATTTCTGAAAGAAGAAAATTGTGCTGCTTTTCCATCTTATCCAAAGCTTGTAAATGCCAAGAAAAGATGTTACCCACCACAAGAGAGTATGGAGATTACCGAAAAAGGAGCTCGCATTAAATTGCAAGCGCTATTGGACCACACTGTGGAGAGGATTTTACTAGATTTGAATTCTGTTGATAGGTCTCAAAATGAAGAACTCAAGTTGACCTGGAAATGGGAACTTGATGGTTCTTCGTCGCAGAGTAATTATAAACAGAAAATGTCAAACACAGCTACAGAGTTCGATGATTCATCAGTAGTCATGATAAGCATCGTCCCTCTTCGGCTAGTGTCTACTAGCCCATCATCTGGGATTGAAAATATAGTTTGGGTGAACCCCACACCTTGCTCAACTCTGTACTGTCGACCAGTGAAGGTCACTTTCACTTCGGAGACAGCTGATTTTATAAAATCTGAAGAGTCTGAGATGAAAAAACAAATTGATGAACGAATATCTACACAGTGTGGAAATATTATTGTATCACATGAATTGCATATGACCATGATTGATGGAAAAGTGGCCAATATTATTGCTGAAGTACCATCATATGCAACGTGTCCCATTTGCTTGGCCAAACCGAGCGAGATGAATAATTTAGACGCTTTGACTTCCAAACCACTTCGTGAAGAAATTTACAAACAAGGAATTTCTTCACTGCATATGAAGATTCGGTGTATGGAATGTCTTCTCCATATATCTTACAATCTGGATTTTCAACGATGGACTGCTCGAGGCGAACATAAGGCTTTGAAACAAGCTAAAAAAAATACCACGCAACAAGAGTTTCGTGAGCAAACTGGAATGCTGATTGATATAGTCAAACAGGTATGTATTTAATTTTCGCTCTTTTTATGTTGTTTGGGTATTATATCTCTATGTATTGTATATTACAGTATTGTTTCCCATTTTAGGGTTTTGGAACGACAAATGACGGGAATACTGCGAGGCGCTTTTTCCAAGATTACAAAAGATCATCCAGAATAACGGGAATTGACGAAAATCTGATTTTCAGATTTTCCGTTATTCTACAAGCCATATCATCAGGCAAAAACATTGACTGTGAAAAATTTAGAAGGTACTGTAGAGAAACAGCTGATGTGTACGTGCAACACTATTCGTGGTGTTACATGCCAGTTAGTGTACATAAACTTCTAATGCACGGTGCAGACATCTGTAACCACTTTGGTGTTTTGCCAATCGGTAAGTAAAAAATAAATATAGTTTGATGTATTTTTTGACTCGATTGCGTTTTGAAATTAAAATGTATGTACTTATTCGTTTTAGGTACCTTATCTGAAGAAGCTTCGGAAGCCCGTAATAAGGACTTCAGAAACGTCAGGGAGTGGCACACTCGGAAAACGGGGAGAATAGCAACAAACGAAGACATCCTCCATGGACTTCTAATAAGCTCTGATCCCCACATATCCTACATAAGGCCTAAAATAACGAAACAGGTTCATAATGAGTTGTTGCCTGAAGCAATTCAGTTGCTACAGACTACTGAGCCTCCCTGTGACAGTGAGATTATGGAGGAAGAAGAATGCCTCACAGCAGAGTCGGAAAATTTGCCGGACCCACTAGCACTTCTGGAACAAGAAATTATGTGATCCGGTTCTAGATTATTCCCACAAAAGCCCATCAGGGCTAGGAATATGACAAACAGCCCTTTTCAGGGCTACAATTACTTCACTGTTTCATATTGATCATACATACGATAACTTATACTACATATAATATACATACGCTTGATTATCTAGATAATTGTCAACGACTTGCCCGTACAAATTTAAATTATTTCACCTAATATTAACAAAATTAGTATAACCTGAAACTTATTACGATATTTATTCAACAATAGATAACGTGCAGTTAAAAAAATAACACAGCCAATTAGAGACAAGCATTTTTCAGTGACTCGTTTGTAATGTGAGTCATCATCAATCACAATGGAGGTGCTACCAATAACATAGCAATAATAACAAAATTTCTACCAGAATAATTAGTTATAAGTACCTATGCGCTATTAAAACTATATATTTAATAAAGAGAACGTCAATCAGCCTAATGACACAAAAAATTTACTTTGAATTTATTTTAAATGGCAAAAAATGTCATACAAAATATATATTTTTTACCGAGTGATTACTCGCGCTGCCGCAGATGGCCGGCGCTGATTTTTTTTTCGTGGATAGAAAATGACCCTAACTATCATATACTCACGCCACACACCCAACATATTAGCACAATTGAAGAAAAAAAATTAAACGTGATTCGCTCCATACAAAAAAATCTAATTATTTTTTTTCAAGCCAAACTATCAACTTTAGAAGAAATTGTATAAGGATAAAAGTTGTCAGGAATATCATAACACGTCATATAAAAAAAAATCGCATCGATATTGGAACTTTGTTGCCTATGTCCACTAATTTTCAGTATGGGCCCACTGTGCGGCGGCTGGGTGGGGTAAAGTGGAATAATTCAATATTCGAAAAACATTAACACAAAAAAAGCAATAATACAAGAATAAAAACAATTTGTAACTACATAATGTTATCAACCGAGGAGAACAATGATTTGTTAAAAAAAAGTTAAGGTAATTCGAATATTCACTCTATAGCATAAATATTATAATTCTAAGAACATATTATAGCAAAAGCTTGTAATTTATTTAAGAAAAAATATTTCACTTTTTACAAACAATACTTCAGTCAATTTCATGAACATAATATTGTATTACAAAAAATCTGGATATTAAATTTGCTAACAACATAAGCCACTCTTTCTTACTTAAATCAAAGTCCTTTTCTAATACTACTGTATGGGCCAAAGAGCACTCTGGTCTGAGGTGTTAAGGTCTGGCCCATCATTGAGGTCATCTAAACTGTCTGGCTCCAACTCATTGTTGTTGCGAGCAGGTGAGTATGAGGCAGGCACATCCTCCTCCTCGTCTTCATCATGAGACTCCTCCGATTCATCTGATTCATCGTTACCTGGGACACATTAAAAATACAAAATATCAGACATTGTAACATCGCACCATTATTGGGACAAAGGAGGGGTTAGTAGAGGTTTAATATGTTTTGGTGATGACTCAGTGAATGTATGAAATGGTCTGCTTTAAACTACCATTTACCTTTTCAGTTAAAACTCCAAAATTTCAGTATAGAGAAAGCAATGGAAGAGGGAAGGGATGACTTTGTTTTACAATATGAGACCATAGCCCCTTTCTAAAAGGACTCTTTTGTTTTGTTGGTAACAAAATATATTCATTTGTACCTTCTTCTTCATCAGTATCTGCTTCTTCTTCCATAGGCTCAGGATCAGCTTTGCCAAGAGGAGCACGCTTCATATATTGCTGGCCAATTGAGTTCAACTGTAATTTTTACAAAGTTAACAATTAGTTATTAATATTAGATTATGTTGTTGCAGCTAAAAATGTAACAAAAACATTTCAGTTTGGGTACAATTTATTATTTTAGTCATAATTTCATTAATTTAGTTATTCAAACACCTTCAAAAATGACCCATGTTTCATTTACAAAACCGACAATGAAAAGCAGATGAGAGCAGGCTTAAGTGACCGTCTTGATCTCCCCCTGAGCTGGATGGCTGGCTTGATCTACCACTGGATATAAAAGTAAACATGATGATATAAAAGTATTTATGAGGACCCTTGTATTCCGTGTAGGGGTAATAGAGCTAGTTTATTGCTTAATTCGAAAAGCCCGTAACAGTACGAGTACTGAATACAAGAAAAATTGTTTACCAAACAAAATAAATACTACAGATACTAACCCAATGTTGATTTGCCTGTTCCAATGCAGTTAATTCAGTTTCCTCGTCGCAAGGACTGTCAGCATTAAACCATAATGAGTCCACTAAACGTGGAGTTAATACTGGAAAAGGAATATTCATAGTAATAGTAATGTGAGCATTAATCACGGTTTTAAGGGATTTTAAATATTTTTGAGCCACCAACTTCCTTCAAGGAAACTGGAATGGAAAACAAACAAAACAAAATAATGTCAAAAATGACAAGTTGGTTGTCAATTTTTTTTTTCTCCTGCTTTTAGGTACTGCGCGAAAACTAGTCTTTTTGTCCCTTAATTACGTTCTATAGTGGATAAAATCCACATAAAATCTAATAATAAATCGATTTTGAACGCAATGCTTCTGATCGTAAATATATGTGAAACGCTGATCTCCAAGTTTGGCAGTTCGTCAAGTAACGTTTTTGTTTATTAAAGAAGTAAAGTAAACTTATCGTGGTGGCCCAAAGGTTACAAACCCGCTTCTTGTTAATGGTCGGCATTCACCAACAGGACGGCGCGGTACGGCAAAAAATTATTAATAATTTTAAACCATATTGGACTACTCGTATTTCACGTGCCACGGCATGGCGAGGGAGGCAAGTTGCCTACCATGGGTTGCCTCAGGCAACCCATGGTACGGTACATACCTGCGAGTCCTAAGGGTAATAAAATAAGGTAAAAATTATTTGAGCTTACATTTTTTTTTGCCGTGCCGTCCTTTAATAAGTGCGCGGTACCGACGCGAGTACCCTCCACCTCCCGCGCAAGTAAACCGCGCAATCTGCGGTGCAGGTGGGTTTGCACGGGTTATTTTTGTTCTATACAGGGTTATTGGGAAAACACTAACAACCTCATAAGGGGTCACTGTACTCATCATTATGAACAACTTTTACTAGGGGACCAAACCTGAAATCGCGAAAAAAAACAGCTGTTCCCTACATTCTGTCGAGTTATGCGAAGGGAAAAGTAGTTTTTTTTCGCGATTTCAGTTTTATTCACATAGTAAAAGTTGTTCATAATGATGAGTACAATGACCCCTTAAGAGGTTGTTAGTGTTTTTCCAATAACCCTGTATTTTCGCCAGTATCCCGCTTCTTTCCTTGGTCCAGTTATTTGCACCGTGTCATGTACCTACCTTTAATAACCAATGCTACGCTTTGTCTTCCCGTGGGTTTCGTAAAAGATGGAAAAGACATTTAATCACATGAATGCACAGCAGCAGCTGGCAGATAATATAGCAGGTGCTGTGCTAATGGGATCCCAAGATCGCATTTGCGGTCTACAGGTTTTTTTTTTTTTTTATTTATTTATTACTAGGCCTGCGTTTGGCCGCCATCTCGCCTAATGTTAAGCGATGATGCGGTCTACGATGGTGCACGCTTGCCCAGAAGAAACCGATTCACTCGTGACTTGAAGACACCCAAATTGTAGCTGTCGGGGAACACCCACTCGGGCAGCGCATTCCACTGTTTGGCGGTTTTCACAATGAAAGTGGAATCAAAGCGCTTCGGAAGGTGGAAGAAAACCTATGTTTTGTAACGGACATGAATAGGTAAATACATGATGTGTACATAATAAACACTGATATTTACAATCACAACTCTGACTAGGGTAGTTCGATATTTGATACACATCCAGAACTACTGATAAATTAAAAAAGGTAAATGCAGGTGTGGTCAAGGGAGTATGAAAATTAAGATTTTCTTAACTTAGTCCTTGACACACAAAAACATTCAACAAGATTTAATCTCCTTATCGCGATCGTAAACTATTTAACGAGCGCTTGTTCATTGTTAATTTCATAAACAGTAACAAGATAGGCAACTACTTTTTATGAGAAAGAAGCTATTGAGCATTCAGCCGTTAAATTAAACTTGCATTGAACGCTTATGTATTCTTTGTAACAAACATGTTTCCGTATTTTAGCGATTATAAGATAATATTTTTCTCATATTGGGTATGTCTTATTAGATTACATTTTATTAACTGTTAAACCACATAATTAATCATGCAATTTTCTTAAAATGTTTGCTGTTATAAAACGAATTGGTATACGTTTTAAATATGACATAGAAATTACCCTTATATTATATAAGCTTTGTTGAAGTCGAAAGTAAAGAGACCGATTTTTTTAAACACTTATTTATTTTTACAGATTCAGACAGCAATAGCGATGGCTCTACTGAATAAAAATCCCTTATACGCCCTGAACAGCGGCTCGGACAAGGATGTATCAGAATTCGTAATTGCCAAAGGGTATTTGCCAAATGAAAAGGATTTGCCAAAGACGTCAATCCTAAAGAATGCTGGTTAGTTAAAAAAAAACAATTTCTGTTATAATTATATTTAACTACCGATAAGATATCAAAAGATATCGGTAAAACATTATCAGAAATAAAAAAATCGGAAGTAACTATACATGTCATGTAACCGTATAAAACTATGTTTATGTTATTAAATATTTATCGTTCGAACGATAATTGTTCGCTATATTAACTAATATAATTCATTCGATCAAACGTTCGTCGATTTAGGTACTGTTTTTGCGAGTATTGTATTATGCGGTACATCGTCGCCTAACCTAAGGCCATACAGGCAGCGTTACTTCGAGTTGACCGTCGAAACTTCATAGAGTTACTAGGTATCAAAAAAATACTTTAGATACCTTACAGGATTTTTAACATAGTAGCGAAGAGCGCGCACGTAGTTGCTACCTTTCGTATCTTGTTAACTTAAGTTTAGGTTTTTTTTTTGTTTCGCCAATTAATATAAAGTAACTCTATACAGTCACAGATTTTTATAATTTGCACGGATTAGTTGATAATGGAAATACTTTTTTTTTAATTAAATTTTTCTGTCTATACCTTTATATTTTTGCAAATTACGAAAACGGCAATCGTTTTCTTGAGCTCGCTAAACTAAATAATACACCTATTTATCATATTTATCTGTTCTTCTTGCGTGTGTGCATCAGAAATAGAGTTTATGAGCTAAAGCAAGGTGTCTTGTAGTACTAGGGTAGACTAGGGTACCTACACACAACACACAGCACCGAGATGTTTTCTTTTTTTTAACCTAACAGTTTTTCTTTCTTTTCAGATAACGACGTTACTTATCTTCTTTCGAAACTATCTGACGATGAACTCATAAAGCTCCTTAAAGATCAACCTCATAAGAATGAATATAATTTAAAGGACATAGTCAAAATTGCTTCGGAATCAAAGATTGGTCAAAGCTATAGAACCATAATCGACTTACCTAGCAAACCCCTTCCAGCAATTAATGATATCTTCCAAAATCATAAAAAAAACAATAGATTTCAAACAATTTATGAAAAACCTAAACCACAAGGTGCTTTTTTTCGTTTAGACAATAAAGAAGTAAATCCTTTTCCTACTAACAAGGGTGCAGATCCTCAGTATGTTGCTGTACAAAAACTGAACAATTTATTATATAGCCGGCCCTCAGAAGTTGATGTAGATAGTAAGAGTGACGACGAAGATGAAAAGAAAGAATTACTATTTGACGTTCTCGTTGCCCAATTAAAAACGCTTTGTTGTAAAAGAAATAAGCCAACGAAAAAGAAGGACAAAACAAAATTTAAACTAGAGGCCTTATTAAAAGATATCATGCCGCAAGAAATAGTAAAACCTTACGAGCCAGAACATAAATACTCGCAAACTACAATGCCTAATGAACATATGTTTTTAATTATAAATGATGATATAAAGAGTAATAAAAGTGACGATGAGTTGATATCAGTCGATCCAGAGAGTCTTGGGGCAAATAGCAGCGTCATGTTACTAGGTCCTATAGCTACACCACTGTCAGAAGCTCAACTAAAAATAGTGGTATGTATCTGTATCCGTACTTAATATCTATGCAACTAATAACACTCATGATAAAATTAACTTCTTACTTATTACATTTTTATTAAATTTTCAGATGATGCGTATTTCAAATGAACTTTCGAAACCAGAGTATATACCGCTCTTGCAGCAAATATCGCAAGGCACACTTAGTGACGAAAATATAAGGCTAGTGAGTAGCCTCGTTTCCGGACCGCAAACAAGAAGATATATTAAACCTCACAGATGCAACCACCAATCCAAGCTAGCGCGAATTTATGGCGGCCCTAAGTGGCTAATCTGTACAGGATATTTAAATATAAATACACCTAGCTTGTATGATTAAAATTAGGTTTTCGTAAATTCAGCTGTTGGCTTTTCTTCGGGCACATTTAAATTATTCAATTAAGGGGATAATGTTTCAAATGTTTCCTGAAGTGATGCTGAGCCTTACGTAACTTTCCTAGATGAAAAAAAAAACAATCACGTAAAATTCATGAGCTGTATTAAATCTATTCCATGTAAGTCTGAAAGCAAAGCAAAGCAAACATAAAGTAGGTACCTAAGGTATATAGGTACCCAATTGCCTCTAGCTCAGATTAAATAAGCAGTGTTTTGATCTTCAAGAGGTCTTGACACATACCACCTTATTACAAAAGATGGTCTAAGAAAAACCGAGGTTTTAGAATAGCCTGGGTTTACCTTAGTCTTGGCCCTTAGGGCCCTAGGCCCTTAGGGCCTTTTTACAAAAGATGGTTTAAACCAAGACTAAGGTAAAAGAGTTTGATTTCCATGTTGGAAAAAATAACTCCAGGTATTTACAATTTTTAGTTATATTATGGGGTTGTAACTGTGCCGTGTGGGTCTGAGTGGTCATCGCTTAGAACCGCGTGATCGGTCGTATCGTGTGTCGCGTCGGCAATGTTACGAACATTATCCGATCGAATCCTACTACTGGATTGATATTTTACGATAAAAACTACGAAAGTGATTCATTTTTGTCTATAAATATTGTGAATAACTTTCGAAGAGCACAAAACAATAAAATGATTAAAATCCAATGATTGACTATTTTTACCCTTCGTCAAGATTCGTATAGGTAGGTACACTCTTCTGTGAAAGCAGAAACACATTAACAAGGGATTAACATAAATCCACTTTATTGTACAGCAGGAAATACTTACAAATAATAATTGTACAAAAAAAAAACAAGAAAAACAAAACAAGCAATAAGATTCCAGATATTTAAGTAAGACTGAATTTAACTGCCTGACATTGGTGCCGATTCTGTTATGGACAAATTAAACTTAATTTAGGCTATTGCCATCTTTTTCACCCTAATAAAATAAGAAAGAGACATAAGTACGTAATTATCAGCTGTCAAATTTAGTTGAACTAAAATTTTCATACAAATTTAGAGACGGCATCTAAAACGTGTCGACTAAAAACACGGTGAAGTTCAAGGCGTAAACTAATTTAACGTCTCTAACTTAGTTGTTACCTATCTATCACCGTAATTTCTCGCGCTATCTGTTAGTAAAAGATAGCAATTCTCTAATTTTAGTTTAGTTGGTGAACAAGAGAATCGGCACCATATTGTCGTATTGTTACCTACTAATATTAAAATCACAATTTAACTAGTAACACTATACTCGATTTTTATTGTTAGCTAGCTGTGCCCGCGACTCCAAGTGTCTGATGTCCAACACTGTGGAAGACGGAAACCATATTGTGTCGTAATAGCTAAACAAAGTTCTTCTTGAGCACTTTATATTCTAATATCTTATAGTTGAACGAACCGATTCCGATGAAACAAAAACTAAATCTTATTCAGAGATACGCACAATATTTTTTTATAAAAGTCAACGGCATTGAGACAGTACTTTTTACATGATGAGTGCACAAACAAGCTGACAAACAGACAAATATTCCAAAAATGATCGAAAGGGATTCTATTTTTCAATATATTTTACTATGTAAAGACACGCCAAGTCTACTACAGATATATTAATATGTTGTATTTTTATAGCTTCATGATTGTTTATTGATTATAACAGTTTAATAAAGTTGATTTCATAAGAATGAATATTTTTTTATATCGGGTGTATAAAGACCCTTACGATAACGAAAACCACATATTCTACCCATCATAGGGATCATTTTTTTCTACCAGACCATACCTGGGAAACCATTGGTTTTGGAGATATTGAAGGTCAAAGTCAACATTTTTTATTTTAGTTTTTTCCAGAAACGTATTCTAAGTGATAATATTAAACTTTCTTCCAAACAAACATTATCAAAATGTTCAATTTTTCCTAACAAATTACGCATTTGAAGTTACAAAAACGCAATGAATATCAAACGCACACAACCGCCTTGGATCAGCTATGTAGCCGTTGCACGACCCACACAGGCACATTCGGTTACGTGCATTACATTACGCGCTACAAAAAAACAGAGATTTTTTTATGCCTAAAAATAAAAGTCGTTTCCCAGCAATTATTTTTGGTCAATGTTATTTAGTTTGATGTACAGAGTGCGTAGATTTCGGCTATGTGATGGGTCTTTTTACACCCTGTATACTTTGTGTTAAACACTCAATTGAATGTATTTTTTAATAGCTAATTTTGGAATGAAAAGGCAAAATATGTTTGATCTGACTAATCCGGTTTGATTTAACGAAAATTGAAATAGGTGCCGGATTGCAATCCCTACCTGGTATCCAAGTACGAGTATCTAAAAATACTAGGGTCGAAAACTAGGTTTTAAAATACTTGAAAGTATTTGATAATTTTACTGGGCGCCTTCTTCAAAGTGAAACCCTAGTTTTAAAACATGATGGCGTATTTTTACTTCCATCCCTTCGTCGAAGTATAACTTTTACATGAGTACACGCACCATTTATTGTTAATTTTTAATCTGTAGTTCTAAGGATTTAGGTTATAAACGTAGACGTACAAGTTTGGTGCATCCACAATTTATATGTTGTAAATACATAATTATATAAACTAGTTTACAAACTTAACTTTAAAATAAGTACCAAAGTTAAACTAACGGCAGCGACGGAAAAGTTACTGTAGAACTTTGAGTTGATAATACATTCAATAAATACTTAAAGTCGCTAGTGTTTTACTGAAAGATGACAGAGAACAAAGTTGTCAGGTGTGGATGGTTAACAGAAGATCCACTTTACATAAAATACCACGATGAAGAATGGGGTAAACCACAATATGACAACTATACCTTGTTTGAAATGTTATGTTTAGAAGGACAACAAGCCGGCCTATCGTGGTTAACAATATTGAAAAAAAGAGAAAACTATCGGAAGATTTTCCATAACTTTAACCCACACGAAATATCAAAATTAACGGAAACGGATGTGAAGAAATGTTTAAAAGAATCTGGAATTGTTAGGCATAAGGGAAAAATAGAATCAATAATAAATAATTCGAAGTGTTACATTCGAATGGAAAAGGAAGGCGAAGATTTTACCAATTTCATTTGGAGCTTCGTGAACCATGAACCCATAATAAATAGTTGGGAACATGTTAAAGATGTCCCATCTCAGACTCCAACATCTATAGCTTTATCGAAAGCTTTGAAAAAGAGAGGTTATAAGTATGCAGGCTCTACAATTTGTTACGCTTTCATGCAAGCGTGTGGCCTAGTGAACGATCACATCACAGCCTGTATCTGTTTTAATAAAAAATAAAGAAATTTAAGTTTAGTATATCATATATGTAACAGTACCCCTCCCCGTCACCCCCTTTATCTCTACTTTTTTGGTTACTAAAGCTAAAAATGCTATATTAACAGGTTACACTAAAATGAAAACTGAAGCGTAGGAATTCTCTAGGTGAGATAGAAAAAAAAAATACGGAACCCCTTGTTGCGCTAGCCAACTCGCACTTGACCTCGGCTTTTTTTTGTAGGTGGTTATTATTACCTCAGTCTCCCCGCAAAATTTATATTTTTTCGAGATTTTAATTTAAGAAATTTAAGATAAGATCGTCTTTTCTGATAGCCACGAATATAACGTACACATCATTACATTGTATTTTAAAACTACAATTTACTGAATCGATACTCAACAAAAGCAAAGTTTTTAAGGCTAGTTAACACTAGTCTTAATGATGTAAATTATTTTAATATTTTATAATAATTTCTCTGGTAGAATTTAAATTTTGAATTTCTTAAACGTTTATCCATGGTATAATAATATACTGTTTTTTTAGATTAAGCGTTTATCGGTTTATACCTGACCTGACCAACATGTTGATAAATCGGTAAGACTTTCGAGAATATGTTGTTATTATTTTCTTGCCAACAACACTGACACGCGATAAGGTTTTAAACACTTTAGGCGAGTGAAAGATTCAATAATTTACGATAAAAAATTCTTCTTGCAGTTTTTGGTATTCATTTATAGTTTGAATCTGAAATTTTAATTATCATGATAATATTCTGTACAGTATCACATTCAGTTTTTATGCTGATACTTTAAAGTGCATTTAAATAAAAAAAAAATGGCATATATTTTAAACACCCTGATCGCGTGTGAGTTATAGATTACGTTATATATATGCAATCTGTGGGTGAATTTGTGACGTGATATTACAATATCCCCCTTTTTCGTATGATTGCCACTTTGCTCTACCTTTTAATCCATCTCAGACGCGCCGGTTACACGCTAATAAAAGTAATAATGGCGGAACAACGCGAAAGAACTTTCATCATGATTAAGCCCGACGGTGTCCAACGTGGTCTTGTTGGCACCATTATCGAGCGTTTTGAGAAGAAAGGTTTCAAGTTGGTCGGCCTTAAATTCGTCTGGCCTTCAGAAGAATTACTGCAGAAACACTACAGTGACTTATCGTCCAGGCCCTTCTTCCCTGGTCTAGTGAAATACATGAGCTCCGGGCCAGTAGTCCCTATGGTATGGGAAGGCCTTAACGCAGTGAAGACCGGCCGTCAAATGCTTGGTGCTACAAACCCAGCTGACTCTCTACCCGGCACAATTCGTGGTGACCTCTGCATCCAGGTTGGCCGCAACATAATCCACGGCTCTGACAGTGTGGAGTCTGCTAACAAGGAAATCGCCCTTTGGTTCACTGAAAAAGAGGTCGTCGGATGGACACCAGCTGCCGTCGACTGGGTTTACGAGTAATTTACAACCACTATGTTAATTCCGTTATAACCTTTCACCACGTGTAATAGGTTAAGTAATTTTTTTATAAGTTATTCCGTGATATACATAACATTAAAATATCATAAATTATTACGTGTTTTTAATTTCTGTAATACATTTTTTACCTACCCATAACGAGAAAAACTTAATTAAACATGCTTCATGCCTACGTCAAAATATCACAGTTCATACTACTTAATAATATTATGTATTAGTATTATAATATTCTACCACCTATCTATATAATTACATTTAATTTTAACTATTCGAGATTAGATTGAGGATAGATTAATAAAAGATCATATGATATTATGTAAAAAAAAAAACGAATTTCATCTCATTGCATCTAATGAGATAAGCATTATTATCACACACAGACGACACGTTAACATTGAACTAGATGTAGTATAGCTATTTACCTACTTTTGCAAAGATAACTTCTGCTATTAAACTTGACGATGGCCGGCTATTTTACTAAGATTAACTATCTATGATGGACGTAAACAAAAAAATGGCGTTCAATGGAAAATAAGGAAGAGGTCTCAAAAATTTCTTGGTACCTAAAATCTATTATATACCAACAACCGCAGTAGTAGGTACCTACTTTGCAAATATGGCGTTTGAACTCCGTGCATTTGGTCAATTCTAACACACGTGGCGCTACTTTTTAACCGACTTCAAAAAAGGAGGAGGTTCTCAATTCGGTCGGTTTTCTTTTTCAAGTCGGTTTTTACTTTTTTTTAAAGTTATTTTATTTAAAATTATTGTTCAGCCGATGTTATTTTGGTTTTGTCCATAAATATTTTGTGATTCAGAGATAATCAGTGTTTAAGAAAAACAGAAGGTTTAAGCATCACCTAACTATTTATAGCTAACATCCCCGTAAGTCAAACAATCACTCTTATGATTGAACAGTACCTACTCATTAAACTTATTGGTTTAGTTTTCGTAAGTGCGTTCCCAGCTCGAGCTGTCCTCAGTAGCAGACCGGAAGAATATCTTTATCTGTCTACCCCAGATTTGGGAATTATAGGAATATCGTATAGTAATGTACCTACATACATAGATACTTGAGTCTGCATACCTACCTTAGATTTCAAGGTTTGCTTTATTTATTCTAAATTTCTAATACAGTAAGCACCATCGTTATGCCATAAACCTTTCTCACATGACAAATAGAAATTCTAGAAATGGAAAATCCTTGTGATATTGCTTACCTAAAACTATTTGATAAATATTTTATTTAAGCAATAGATGTGATTTGAAGAATGTTTAGATTTCAGATTCTATCATCACTTTTCAAATCACGGCTCATCTTCCATGCGGAAGATGTCCGGTCTTTTGGAAGGCATACACGGGGACACAGGTCCAACGCGCAGAGGCCGCTTTGAGAACTTTAATCTAAAATGGGGTGGGGCACCAACCGGGGACTATCCACGGCTGCACTATCATCACTTAATTATTATGTGCATTAACTTTTAAGATACATTTGTAGACAAAGCAAGCCGCATATCCGTTCACGTGTAGGCACTTGATAAGGAGATATAACTAAGACGTTCCGCATTAGTGCGATCCCTATGCTAAAGACCCAGAAATTATGAAAAAAATATTGTTTTAACTTATCTCTATTTATCTAGGTACTTATCATTAACCGTAACTTATAACATGATATTAAAATCAAAGTACCATTATATGCCAGAGTGGGTAAGAGACTATAGCCTGTGCTATAGCGTAGTGCTATATTCTCTTTTCTACCTATTCTGAACAAACGAATAGATGTAAAATACACTTCTCATCAAAAAAATCGAAACACCTCACAAGTTTAGGCATGTTTTAAATGGATTATTAGAAAAACATTAACTAAAAAAATAAAACTAATTGCCTTTTAAATAAGGTTTCGAATTGCTATGTTACTGTTCCAAACTCGAATAAAATTTTCATAGCCTTTGTTTTGTATCAAGTTATTTTTACCATACATGGTGTACCTAATTATGAAATGGAATAAACAACACACGTAAATCAAAAATTTAAATAGGTACAGTTTATTCAAGAATTTGTATTCCCTCCCCGGACTCCTAGCTACGGCTGCTTCCATACAGTTTTTCATGGATCGGATGAGAGTCACGACTACGTGTTGTGGAATGCTATTCCATTGTTCTTGAATTGCGTTTTTCACCTGGGCAAGAGTAGGATCCCTTGCTCGAACTCGTCTTTTTAGTCTGGTTCACCCCATAGGTGCTCTATCGGACTCATGCCAGGGCTTCTTGCTGGCCATTCCATAACGAATATCAGTAAGGTAATCTCGTTCAATCCTCGTGGTTATGAGCTTTGGCATTACCATGCATGTATAGTCTTCGCCAGTGGAATGTGCTTAGGGTACCACATGAGCCTCAAGACATTTATCGATGTAACGACGACTGTTTAGTGCAGGTAGGCGTGGTCCAGATACAAAGGGAAGTTCTGTTTTACCGTCGGTGCTAATGCCCCCCCAAACTGTCCACGAACCGCCACCGTAGTACCTAGCTTACTTTTTCTTCGATACAGTACTGCTTGTAACTTTCTCCCTCTCTTCTGTATTCCTTCTTCCTGCCGTCGTTACCATACACCATAATTTAAGTGTCGTCAGAAAAAAGAGGCTTGCTCCATTGTAGGTATGACCAATTTAAGTGCTCACGTGCAAAGTTAAGGCACGCTCTTCGATGGTCTGATGTAAATTTCGGCCCATTAGCTGGCTTGTGTGGTACCAGTCCACGTTCCTTCAATTTTCTCCTAATCGTAGTCTCTCACTGTCGCCCTTCGAACAACACGGAGCTGCTGCTGCAGTTGAAAAGCGTTAAGGCGCCGATTTCGCAAAGAACCTTACAATAAACTGGTCGTCTCACTCAGAAGTGGCCCGATTCCTACCAGATCCTTGAAGGTGCGTAAATAAACCCGTCTCCCGATAGAATTGGTACACTTTCTGAACAGGCTTTGATGCTATCTTGCAGTCATAACAGGCTGACTAAGCCCAGAATCCAGCAACGCCACTACTTGGGCGGCTTCTGGGACGGAAGTATCCTCTATCCATGTGTGATTGAAAAAACTTTTTATCAGACGTCACTCACGTCACAGAGCCTGATGAACAAGCAACAAAGTTTTAAGAAATGCGTTATTTTGTGTTTGTTGCACGTTAAAAAATGTTCTCCACACATTTGTATCAAAACAATGTTCCATTCATTTATAGGAAGGAAATTAAATTTAAAAAAATATTAGTAATTTCGTACCCCATTGTAAAGGCCAAACAGCCAGCTATTAAATTATGTTTTTTCTATAAGGAATTAATTAATCCTCGCCAGAAAGATGAAATAATAATGAAAGTGCATATATGCAGTATCGGCCATTCGGTTCAACCCATTAATAATAAAACAGCCATTATAGACAAAAAATTTACTATATTTTCCATAATTAAAAATTCCAGTTTTAACTTACAAAACGCATCACTTTGATGCGGGTGCTTCTGGATGAGCTGCACTTACTACAATTTCTTTAGATAACTAACGTCTATAAAAAATAAAGAGTAGATTGTTTAGTAGCTATACTGAATATTGTATCGTAGAGAACCATTTTACCTATAACAAAGTATTGCTTCTATTCCTAGTAAGTTCACCCCATCCACTATCTATGATAACAAAATTTCAGTGGCGTCTCATTGGATATGCTAAAATACTAAATCACATAGGCTTCGTGACGCACCTAAATTCATTTATTTACAAAAGTCTGAAAAATAACATAACAGTATATACGGAACATTTAAAAATGATAGCATATTGATGTTGCGATCCACAGCCAATAATTTTAAAAGGCTAAATAATAATCATTGTTCAGATAAAATAATGAATCAAATTCCAAGTAAAACGAATCCCCCTTTTTACATGTATATCACATTAATAACCAGCGTTCTACAAGAACACATAAATACGTAAGTAATTTATGCCGCTGCATACGATAAAAAGTAACTTTTTCTTTTTGTCAAAAAATGTGGTGAGAAATAATAATGCATTTTTTCGCCACTGAATGCAATACAAGACTTTGTATACAAATGATGATTTTAGTAATGTTGGGCATCCTATATCACAATATGTCTCCAGTCATCAGATATTTACAGTCCTTTGAGCTTCGACTCGCTTCTTCGCCGAGGTTATTAAAATTATGTAACAGGGTGGGATTATCTTGAAACACAAAAGAGACGCTAGGCTCAAAGTGTTTGTTCTGTGTGGTGTTCCACTTCAACGGCCGGCTGTGTGGTTTGTTGCTCACTATTCTGTTGTGTTTGTTGTTGCTCTTGTTGGTTTTGTTGTATTCTCGAGGGCAAAGGTGCGGTTTGGCCTGTCAAAACATTTTAAGTAGTAAATATAATTTGTCTAGTATTGCAATAAAAATATGGATATAAATATTGATTCATATCCTTATTCTTATCATTAAACCAGATTTTTTTTTAACATTATTTTTTAGGTCCTTGTAATCTTTAGATAAACATAGTATGAATTCGTACCATATTTGTCGTGAATCCCCCGGTGCCTCTTGAGCGCGAACCTGTCTGCGAAGGCGGCCGTGCAAATGTCGCACTTGAAAGGTTTCTCTCCGGAATGCACTTTAGCGTGGTTCTTGAGGTGGGCCGCTTGACTGAACGCCGATCCGCACGTCCCACACCTGTATTACACATGAGATACATATTTCAAAACGATATAATATGCGTTTTATGAAGTTTTACTTTTAATTATAAATTGATTCCTATAAAATAGCCCGTGAGTACTAACAAGATATCATGGTCGGAAATTTGAATTTATCCGCTGCTGAGTATAGACCTCTCTTTGCTTATATTACATTCATGTTGTTTAATATTCCTGCATTTATTATTTCTACCATAAATAGTAATATTCATCTCCCTTAAGCGTATGGAAGCTTAATTCGGAGAAGAGATTCAAAGATCGGGCGATCAAACTATCGGTAACTACCACTTGTAGCTGTACAAGTGGTACAACAGTTTTATGTATATGCAAATAAATACGATAATCAATCATATCGGCCGATTTTTAAATCAGTAACAAGACACAAAATTCCGGTCCGGTCTTGATCGGCCGACATGGTGTGGTACACATGTTGGCGCATACATTGGCAAGCAAATTGTGACTTTAATCCACAAGTTAGGGACATTCAGTTTAAACTGTGTGACTCTATAATAAAGGCTTATTATTTTCCGGGTGACTAATAACTTAAAAAGGCGATTAAGTGTTTGCAACTAATAAAATGAGGCGAGGAGCTATAAATAATGACTTGGCGACTAATAATGTTAGCAGGGTGGTTAAGGGGAATCCCGACATGGATAGGTTAGGTTCGAAGGGGATGACGGGGGCTAGAGTGAGCGAGCGAAGCGAGCGAACGAAGCCCCCGTCATCCCCTTCGTGTTAGGTTACTTTAAGACAGCGTGTGGACATAACAATTAACACATTCGAGTCCACCACAGTTTTCATAGAGCTCATACGCCATGCCGCCATACATATTGCTAGTGGACCTTCCAGGAGGGTCCTCCGCATTACGTTTGCGCTAAGAGTGAACCTTGAGGAGGGTTCCTGGCATTAGGTTAAACCGTGAAAAATACGCTACTACGTCGTAAAATAGGTGTTTGCTTGTTTCATGACGGTGCATTTTCCAAGAAAAACGTACATTCAAAATGAGCCCTCCACGAGGGCACCCGGCATGGCGAATGCGACAACAGGGTGCCCTCCTCAACGTGTTAAAGTTACGCCAGGCTCCTTTTGATCCGTGTCGAAAAATCCGACAAATGTTGGATAGCACGCCATTACATGTGCCAGCGATCCAACGCGACTAAAACCTTGGCAAGAGCATGTGCCAATGCAGGGAAGTAAAGGCTTGAGAGGCCGCGCATGAGCCTGATTCGTATGTCGGCCGAGCGTTCTCAAGCAAGCAACACGCGTTTTAAATCGTGCCAAAATGGACTAAATTGGGATGAATGGATGGATGCACCCATAATTTTTTTCGGCGATTATTTTTGCGCTTTTAAGAACACCAACACGTTATACTTCAAAGAAATCCATATTTTACTCATTTCATTTCGTTCCATGCGCGACCAATTCCATAATCCGGCCGATGAGCTAAATTTCGATGCGCGCCTGACCTAAAGGGCTGGGTGACGTGGCTATTGTACAAGTATTTGAGAACACGCTAGTCTTGACAAGGCAACTGTCCTGTTAGACGACTTGGTGTGCTATTTGTACCACGATACGTTTGTGTCAACGTTATAGCTCAATAAAGAATAGCGGGTAAGTTATTCTTTAATCAGAATTGAGGAGTTGGTAGTTTAAACAATATTAAAATACTTTTGAACAAGAAATTGCTTGTCTTATAAAATAAAAACCTGAGGACATCGCAAATATCAGAGTGACAAAATGCATGATTGCGTATTCAAACTCATCATCCTCCTGCCTTTATCCCAACTTATTTGGGGTCTTCGCAGCATGTATTTTTCTACCATACATCTGTATTAGCCGTCATCTCAGTAGTCACCCTCTTTCTAGTCATCATATTTTACATTATCCATCCACCGTTTCTTTGGTCTTCCTCTACTCTCATTCATACTTAAAAGATGCAGTGGCTAATTTTATTCCATAGTGAAGCCTTCCGTTTACATTTGATACTTAATACTGTTAAACACATAATGTACTTACTTGTACGGCTTCTCTCCGGTGTGTATACGACGATGATTCCATAAGGTGGCGTGCCGCGCAAATCCCTTGTCGCAGACCTGAATAAAAATAATGTAGTTTCATTGAAAATGTTCAAACAGTTCTCAAAGATTTCAATTTTAATGGACGTTGAATAGAATTTTAGTTCTATTTTCGAAAAGAAAGTTACCAACGGGCCGATGGGTTTAAGACTTGACAGGGCTCATTTCCTTGTAATAATGCAAGCTTGCTTATACGCATTAATTTTCAGCGAAAACTGCATCAATTACTACTGAGACCAATGCGAGGTATCTTCAGTGAAGTTCTAACAGTGCGGAAATCAAAAATGGGTACTTTACAAGAGAGTGAGAGTGTATTTAAAATGAGCGTAACCTCCGTTGAACGCAATATTGTTTTTAATTATTTAGAAATTATTTTTTCGTTCGATCGACGCGAGACTCACGGTCGCGATCTCCACTCTTCTAGCTAAACAAAACGTGCGTTCACTAAACTCCGACTTCTGCCCGAAGGTTTAGCCGTAGGTACGATAAAACGGGACAGTTGGCGTCCCGCACACGTCTTTCGCGGGACGCATCCTCTAAAGCTCTAGAAACAGAACGTCCCGGCTCCCGCGGGACGGTTGGCAAGCCTAGCTATCACTGCTATTGGACTGCGTATATTAACCGGTAAACGTGCACTTCTGGTCTTAGGTCACCTAACACACCATTATAAAACCGGCCGTTCTTTGTAGCGGCATGTTGGAAGTAAGAATATTCGTGTAAATAAATATTGGACTACATTGTTATTAGCGCTCTACTAACATATAAAGCTGGCTTCTCACGGCGTGAGATATCACAAGTCGCGCTGCGCCGGCCGATTTGTACGAGCGAGCATGCGCCAACAGGCGAGCCCGCTCTACCCGTTCTCACGGGCGCGTAATCGTAATCGTTTCATTAGTCCACTCGATATTAAATACGCGAGAGTACTTCACATTTGCGCGGGTCGAAAAGAAATGACCGAACTTGTTCACCCGCGTCAACCCGCGCGCGCTCGAGTCGCCACGAGTGCGCTCGCGCCGCGCCTTTGAAGTACCGACTTCGAGCGGATCGGACGAGCTTGCACGCGCTTGCCCGCGTCGCTTCGAACCATTACCTTCACACGGCGCGACTTGTGATGTCGCGCGCCGTGAGAAGCCAGCTTTAGAGAGGACTGTTGGCACTACAGGGTGTTAACGAATTCGTGTAATTCCTTAAAACCACATGATCTACTACTGGTGTAGAATGACCCCGCACGAGATTTAGATTGATTAAAAATAAAAAAACAAAACACTTTTTTTTTTCATGCGGTAGCGGTAATTGGTTGTATCTAAACCACCTAATAAGGAATCAGTAAAAAATTTTTTTTTTTTTTTTGCAAGTTTTTTTTTATTTTTGTGAACATTTCGATGCCACGTATAAATTAATGAAAGCACGGCGACACGGCTGGCGGGTACGACTAACGCGATATCGCTCTTTGCAGTCAGATAACTCAAGGCTCTAAAATGACTCAGAAACAGAAAATCAAGTTTTTTTTTGAATATTTTTGTCAGTTGAATTTCAGAAATACCTATTTAGGATTAATCTGTGTCACCAGTAGATCACGCGGTTTGAAGGAATTACACGAATTCGTTAACACCCTGTATAGAAGAGCACAGAGGAACATGCTGCCATGCCGTAATCTTTTTGACTGAATCCCTCAGAAGCAGAGTCAATACCCTAGTGCTTTTGTCTTCGGAATCCGCAGAAACAATGCGGATGTTTTTTATCAAAGACGTGTTCTTCTTTTTCCTTTATTTGAAATCAGAAATATTCCGACTGATGAACTCAAGTATTTATATTGTTTAAATAATTACAATTTTATTAAATTATACGGTATATCTCATATACTCACGCCTGTATTCCCCGAAGGGTTGGCAGAGGTGTATAGTACACCCACATTTCGCAGTTTATGTTTACGTCCCATGTAATAGGGGGCGAGTCTATTGCCATCGACCGGGCACAAATCCAGACTCCAGGCTGCTACAGAGAAATTCCACACGGAAAAAGCCAATAACACTGCCCGACCTGGGAATCGAACCCAAGACCTCACGCTCAGCAGTCGCATTTGCGACTGCTAGACCAACGAGGCAGTCATGAAACGGTATATTTCTCAATGATTTTTAAAAGTGCTTGTTTTTTTCTGATTTAACATAACATATTCGAGCACATAAACAATAAAAAAAAATAGGTTTTGTAAACAACAGGTTATTTTAATTGAAATTGGTCTTTGGTCAAAGGTTGTCATACAACGTGGCAATGCCTGCCAGTCTTCTACTCACGAAACGGCATGAGACTACTAATTTCATAGTAAAAAGTTCATAGATATGGCTCTCTAAAATGTCACGCTTAGAGCATAATGTCACGTCATTTTTTGGTGTCATCATGACAGTCCTGAAAAAACGGCCGAAGTGAATAAATGTATTATGCTGCCTGTTAGGCCCTGCGCAGACGACAGACTATCCGTGACGCACTTTTTAGTCTGTGAAAATAGAACCTATGCAATTATATGCAGTAACGCACACGACGCGCAAAAAGTCCGGCGCACAAAAAATCCGTGTAATTCGGGCAGACCGCACCGCGCCGCGGCGCGCCGCTCCGCACAAAAAGTGTGTGAAAAAAATTGAACGTTTGCTTCAACGCGCGCTAACGCAGACGGCGCACACTTTAGTCGGCAATCTGCATTTGCTAGGGGTGGACGTAACGCACGCGATCTATTATCGTGGCGCCAGAGGTCGATGTAACTATGTTAATTCAAGAAATACAAAACAGACCAGCAATTTATGATAGGTACTTCTAAGGCAGAATATCATGATAGACATTTAAAAAGAAAAATGTGGGAAGAAGTGTGCTGTAATGTTTATTCCGCTCCTGTTTCTGAATGAGTCAAAGCAGGTCTCAAAATAAATAGCAACTCATCAAATTAATGTAGTAACAGACATTTTATAAAATTTGAAAAAAATTGCCGGATGTTGTTTCAGAATTGAATGTTTAGTATGGAACTGTCCCTTCAGTAATCTTTCCGAAAGTATAAGATGTACCCAAAATTCTCTATTTCTTCTTCTTTTTCTGTACTTCATGTACAAAATAATACTTCGCGATCTCTGTACGATTTCCATAGCGTCTACGTCCCTACAGCTCTGCCGACAAAATGATCGAAGATGTGCGTCGTGTGCGTTGAGTCTGTGAAAAATCCGCGACCGACTTTTTGCGCGCCATGCAGACTTTTTGTGCGCCGCAGACTCGATCGCACAAAAAGTGTGCCGTCTGCGCAGGGCCTTAAGTAGCAGTTGTCCTGTGTTAAGATTAAGCTAGCTTCCCACAGTACGTGGTAGCACGCACCGGCTGTGCGTGGTATCATCCGTAAAATCACGCACCGTGGGAAGCCACATTATGAGGGTGCATGATTCGAAGCTATTTTTCATTCCAAAATACCAAGTGAAAGAGAACTCGCACCGCACCATTGAAGTTACAGACTCGCGGCGGATACGGCGCACCGCTACGCACGAGTCCGCGTTACCACGGACGAGGGGTGCCCATGGTGCGCCGGTGCGAGCTCGTGCGTCGCGGTGCGCGATATCACGCACCATGGGGAACAAGCATAACATAAACGTTCGAGGTCGCGAAGACTGGCGCACTTCTATCACACCACACAAAACTACTCTTCCACTAGCTATGGAGTGGAATGGAAACTAAAAATAACATAACCTTCGGAATGATGTAAGAAAAACTAAAAGATAATGGGAAAGAAATGTCTGGGCCTACCCTTCAATGGTAATAGTTTATATACTACTAGATAGGACTTTTAAAGTAGAACATTAGTTGCGATTAGGACTTACGATGGTCTAAGAAAAACCCTGGTTTTAGTGATGGGTATATTTTAAATCTGGGTTTATGTTAGTCTCGGATTAAACCATCTTTTGTAATAAGGGGGTGTTTGTTTTACTTCAAAGCAATACTATATATTATTCTTCCTCATCAACTTCATCAAATAATGTGTAGTACCTATCTTATAGAGACTAAACGAATCTATAGATTGGATTTGGTACCTATGAGATGCGTACGTAACGAGAATGCAAGATTCTTCCATAGTATGTCCTCTGGTCTAGCAAGAGCAATAATTTAACTTTGTGACGATAATTTCGAAGATACTGACATTGTGTCCAACGTCCTGTACCGACCAAGTTTAGTGCATCGTTAGTAATTAGAATGTCCTATTTAAAAAAAACCCTTTACATTCGCGTTCAAAATTTTTTTCTGGTGAACGCTGGCCCCTCAATCGCCTTTAGTATACTCCTACACTATTTAAGTTATAAGTTGACAAAATATCAATAAATTCCTCAATGACTGACACACTATCAGTTTCAGAATAAAACTTCACAAAGAATTTGGTTGCTATCGACTTGAATAATTTTATGGCTAAACCATTCGCAACTAGATTATTATTCAGAGCATGGAGTTGGATCAGAAAATGTAGTATAGTCTTTCTATCTCACAAAGGCGGGTGTTGTAAGTTTTATGTCTTTGATATAAGGTTCAAATTGTAATAATTCACCCGCCTTCGTCACATAGGCGTCAGATAACCTCTACAAATATTTTAAACATCCACTTACTTCACAAACATAAGGTTTCTCTCCTGAATGTGTTCTTTCATGGTTTTTCAAGTGAGGTGATTGAGAAAACTGCATACCACAAGTATTACATCTGTAAAATAAAATAATGTATAACTTTCATTCTCCATAAGCTGTAGGAGATAATTTTGTATAGGGAGTAACCACTGAGTTAGGATTTGGGCAGTTCGAGGTCATACTTGTACCACAGTGTACCTACTTACTACATACAGTGGGTCAACGCCCATACATTTGACAGGTCCTATGAAATGTCAAAATTGGTAACACTTGTCATAGGGTTGTCACAATATGTGTTCTGTGGTCACATAAAACAAATTACACAAACTTTGTCAAACAAACGTCCAAATTAATTAACGTTTTATAGAAACAGTGACACGCAAAAAGAAAACCACGCATGCGTAATTTTGACGATTGACAAAATAATGCAAAGGTATGTAGCAGCAAGTTTGCCATCTTATCCTGGAATTTTCTAACAATATTTAAAACTACAAATTTTGTCGATGTTACAGTCGCAGTGGCTAACGCTTGCGGGGGTAGGTAAGAGTAATAAATGATTCCCAAATCCAGGTAGGAGCCATAGAAAATTACTTATTATTCATGGTTATTACTTCTATGGTTTCCGTGGGTGCTGAAGCTGGAAATAAAGCCTAAGTATTCCCCGACAATATACGGCAGTCAAAAAAATTTATCAGTTAAATGTAATTTGCCAGGTAAAACGTGGTCCCTATCTTGGTGTTTGAGAATGGATCTCGTTTTTGTAATCAGCGTCCCAGAAAATCATGGATTTGACACCCATCACGGCTAATTTGAACATTTTCATGGCCGCCATCTTGAATATAGATTTTGACCTCATTTTCGTCATCAGCATCCCCGAAAACCACGGAAATGACACCCATGACGACTAATTTGACATTTTTATTGCCGCCATCTTGGATTTCGATTTTGACCTCATTTTCGGCATCAGTACCCCCGAAAACCATGGAAATGACACCCATGACGACTAATTTGACATTTTTATTGCCGCCATCTTGGATTTCGATTTTGACTTCATTTTCGGCATCAGTACCCCCGAAAACCATGGAAATGACACCCATGACGACTAATTTGACATTTTTATTGCCGCCATCTTGGATTTCGATTTTGACTTCATTTTCGGCATCAGTACCCCCGAAAACCATGGAAATGACACCCATGACCACTAATTTGACATTTTTATTGCCGCCATCTTGGATTTCGATTTTGACCTTATTTTCGGCATCAGTACCCCCGAAAACCATGGAAATGACACCCATGACCACTAATTTGACATTTTTATTGCCGCCATCTTGGATTTCGATTTTGACCTCATTTTCGGCATCCGCACCCCAGAAAACCTTGGATTTGACACCCATGACGACTACTTTACTAATTTTCATGGCCACCATCTTGGATTTGGATTTTGAAGTTATTTTCGGCATCAGTGACCCCGAAAACCATGAAATTAACACCCATGATGATTAGATGAAAATTTTCATGGCCGCCATCTTGGATTTGGATTTTAAGTTATTTTCGGCATCAGTGACCCCGAAAACCATGAAATTAACACCCATGATGATTAGATGAAAATTTTCATGGCCGCCATCTTGGATTTGGTGATGACAATCATTTGAAAATGCATGTATGCCGCCATCTTGGATTAGTAAACAGACTTTATAGTAAAATTCTCGTAATAGGTACATACAACGTACATACTATTAATAAATTAATATAATTTCTATGAACGATATCAATCAAATTCGAAATCAAAAAGTGCGAGCCCTGGAATTTATGTCCCGAGTAGCAGTATGGCTACTCGGGACATAACCTCCGCCCCTTCACCCCGCAACCCCCCGCACAATTGCTCTGTGACAATGTTCTACGTTGACCGACTGTAAGGAGTAAGATATACAGTGGTGGACATATAATTAGAAACACCAAGTGTGACTTTTATTTTTAGTACAAATTAACTTGATAATTAATGTTTTACGTATCATAGAGGGCTTATACCTATTTATCTATAATGTATCCACATCATGAATTATTACTATGTTAGTTTTGGAAATATCATACAACCGTTTATGTAAAAACTGGTATACTTTATAAAATAAAATGAAGCAGCACAGCGTACTAAGGTGGACAACTAATTAGAAACAGAAAAAAAACATTTACATAAATATGAACAAAGGTAACGAAACAATAAATAATGAAGTTAAACGGTACAAACGTTTTATAATAAACAATTAATATTTGGTTGGGAAGCCGCTGCTGTCGATTACAGCTCTACAACGACGTGGCACTGATTCTATCAATGTTTCATACATTTCCAGGCAATTTTTCTCCAAGCTTCTACAAATGCGTCTTAAAGATGTTGTAGTATGATACTAGTAGTAGTACGATATTAGTGATATGTTTATTGGACAATGTTTTCTTTTACAATGTACCACAAACTTAGATTTGATTCAAATCTGGACTATTTGCAGACCACTCTAACACCGACACTAATTAGTCTCTTAGAAATGCTTTAACGTTGTTGCTTTGGTTTGGATTATTGTAGTGTCGGTATTAGAGTGGTCTGCAAATAGTCCAGATTTGAATCAAATCTAAGTTTGTGGTACATTGTAAAGAAAACATTGTCCAATAAACATATCACTGATATCGTACTACTACTAGTATCATACTACAACGATTTTAAGACGCATCTGTAGAAGCTTGGAGAAAAATTCCCTGGAAACGTATGAAACATTGATAGAATCAATGCCACGTCGTTGTAGAGCTGTAATCGACAGCAGAGGCTTCCCAACCAAACATTAATTGTTTATTATAAAACGTTTGTACCATTTAACTTCATTATTTATTGTTTCGTTATCTTTGTTCATATTTATGTTAATGTTTTTTTTCTGTTTCTAATTAGTTGTCCACCTTAGTACGTTGTGCTGCTTCATTTTATTTTATAAAGTATACCAGTTTTTACATAATCGGTTGTATGATATTTTCAAAACTAACATAGTAATACTTCATGATGTGGATACATTATAGATAAATAGGTATAAGCCCTCTATGATACGTAAAACATTAATTATCAAGTTAATTTGTACTAAAAATAAAAGTCACACTTGGTGTTTCTAATTATATGTCCACCACTGTAGGTAGACTGTGCTTGTACTATTTATTCTGTGGTCATAGGTAGTATGCTGTCGAGCCAATTGGTGCTCCCACACTGCTGTTAAAAATGTTTACAAACATTTTACTAACAAATGTTAGGAAAAGATAAAAATATCAGATAATAATGAATCTAATTTGTCTAATATAGATAATGTTTCAATAGATTTTTGCAGATATTTTTTTATTTATGTTTGTTTAGAAAATGTTAACTAATGTTTGTAAACATTTTTAACACCGGTGTGGGAGCACCTAATAATTCAATACTGCAATGCTATTGCAATTTATCAAGTTGGATATTTAAAAATATTTATTAGTTTAGACTATACCCGAAATTCATATCTCAGATAATTTATGTAAACAAAGGGGATAACAGATCAAAAAAATATTTTATTAATGGTAATTCACTGAAAATGCCGGAAAAAGGGTAAGATTCTCTTTTATGTACTGATTTTAGAAATAATAATTTAAATAATATCATACCGTAATTACTTTTATAAATTTTCAGTTTTCAACAAAGTTATTAAAAAAAGGAGATTTTCTGGTATAAAGTATTTTATGATACTGGTAACACTGTAGGAGTACAAAACATTTTCAAATTTCGTTTAACAAAATGTCAAAGTTGTCTTAGCGACTTAACAATACATTCGTTTTCTTTTCCCGTTTTCGCTGCGTGTTTGTTAATTTTGTTATTGTGCTATCATCGTGTTAAGTTTTTCATCTTGTTGGTGTTTGTTATATTTCCTTGTTTTTGTTGAGTTCGTTTGTTAAGTTTTATTTGTTATTTGACAAATGGAGCCTCAGCCGGGGCCCTCGAAGGCAGCCGCCCCCGACTTTTTGTCGCCTGTTAAAAAGCGGCCTCGAACATCTATGAGTGCCACAGAAAAACTTATGGTGATGAATGCGTTTATGGACTGATTAAAGTGATTATATGGCGCGTCTCCGACACACTACACAAAACATTGTTTGGCTACGGTATTTTGTTTGCATTGTTCTTAAAATTAACTTGATTTTAAATGATTACTTAGTAAACATTTAATGATAAAATGTTTTGTACCACTAACCTGTCACTTTGACAATGACATTTCTTTGTTTACATAAATTATCTGAATTCTGGAACTAAGGTATAGACTGCCTCGTTGATCTAGTGGTCGGTCGACTGCTAAGCGTGAGGTACTGGTTTCCATCCCCAGGTAGGGCAGTGTTATTGGGTTTTTCCATGGGGAACTTTTCAGTAGCAGCCCGGAGTTTGGAGTAATGCTTGGTTGGTGGCAATAGGCTCGCTCCTATTACATGGGACTTAAACATAACAGCAAAATGAGGGTGTACTATACAACCTCAGCCTAACCCATTGGAGAATACAAGCATGATATTAAGTTTTTAATTAGAAAACTACATACCTGTATGGTTTTTCTCCGGTATGTATTCTTGAATGATTCTTAAGATAAACAGCCTTAGCAAACGCGATCCCACAGATGCCGCATTTAAAGTTCTTCTCACCAGAATGCAACTTTTTATGTGACCACAATGAGGAATATCTTGCAAAGGAGCCTCCACAGATATTACAGTGGAATGGTTTGTCCAAATTAGATTGATTTAACTTATTTTTATTCCCGCCTACGAAAATAATGCCTGAACCGTTACAGTTCTGACATTTTGTTACGGAAGCTAAGTTTCTCCTCTTCACAGGATGGTGGCCAGGTACTGAAATTAATACACAGACACTGTAAAATTTGCCATTACAGAAGTCAGAAGATACATCTTTTGATAGAAATAGTTCACGACTATGAAACAGGTTACCATAATGTAGTAGAGGATCCAATATTTAAAGTCTATGTATGTCCAGAGTAATGAAGCGTCATGTCTAGGCTTAGGCAACCAAGGTAAGCTAGGTGCATTGGGCTAAGTCTGGATATTGGGTAAGTTCGTTCAAATGGTTTTACTGCAGGTGTCGTAAAAATAAGGGGCAGAATAAAATAGCGCCGCACGCTATTCCTGCCAATAATAAAAAAATGGCCACATTCTGCGATAAATTCATTTGACCGAACTTACCACCTCCTGTCCGGCCTTACTCCAACCCACTTCATGTGCGCGTACGTCGCAAATACGCGTTCGCCCAGCATCCGCGCTGCGCTCACGCTTCATCGACGCCAAAGTTGGACAAACCATATTAAGCACGAGCGAACACGAACATCGCGAACACGAATATCGAACACATTGTTTGCACGTGCGTACCACTACCGAACAGTGTGTTCGGCGAACACCTTCATAGTGATTTGTGTTCGATGTTCGTGTTCGTGTTCGCGTTGTTCGTGTTCGTTCATGCGTACACGGCTTTAGAATATGTCCTTAACGTGGAACAATACACCCACATTTTAAGTTTACACAGATGTACTTACAAGGTTTCTGTTGTTGTTGCGTTTGCTGGTTGGTCTGCGCGGTCGACAGCGGATCCGAGGCGGGCTGCACCGTACTCACCCCGCTCACTTCAAACTTAACGTTTTCTTCCGCTGCCACGAATATTTGTGTTGCGTTCACTGATAAAAGACAATTACTTATGTCAAGAGGGTATTCAAGAAAATAACTCTAATTATAGACCAATTAGAAATTTATGCAGAAGCACGTTTCTAAGAATCACCCAGAAAGCCAGATGCAGTAAGTCTAAAATTGTTCATAATAAAGATTAAGTGGTAATGTATACTCACTTTGATTATTTCTCTGATCTACAGAATCTTGTGCGATGCAATTCTCACAGCGTATCAGCTTGGGACCCTTTCTTTTGGGATTATTTGGAATTGGGCCACCGCATGTGATACATTTCTGAATTTTTTCTATTATAACTGGTTTTGCTGGAACAGATACGAGAATTTTTATTGAAGCTGTCTATCAGACCACTTTAACCCTTTACAGGGCAGAAACAAAATTTTTACAGCGCTTGTTATCACCCCACTAGTCTGACTTTAATGTCGATTTTATCGAAACTATTCCAAGAATGATCACCTTTATGCTAAAAATGCATTGACCTTAAACGGGCACAGCGCTCGAACGCGACCACCAACATGAATTAAGCCAACATGACCGCCAGTGACGCCAAGTAATAATTGTGGTTTCATAATTATGTGCCTTAGTGTAAAATCTGCTCTATAATGGGTTAACGGAACTTGATGTGCAAAATAAACCTGAAGAATCTAAGATTATACAAAATAAAAGACAAATTTCTTTCTAACACATTGGTGGACACACGCTGCATTAGGTTACATATTCCTGCAAATAAGTAGGATGCTTTATCAATAGTTAACTCATCAAAATAGTCATGACATGATACTGTGCTATAGATATAATGTACTATAGTAGATTTTATGTACTGTTTAACATAAGATAAACTGTATTCCTCGAAGGGTTTGCAGAGGTGTATAGTACACCCACATTTCGCCGTTTATGTTAACGTCCCATGTAATAGGGGGCGAGCCTATTGCCATCAACCGGGCACAAATCCAGACTCCAGGCTGCTACTGAGAAATTCCACACGGAAAAACGCAGTGACACTTTGCCTGACCTGGGGATCGAACCCAGGACCTCACGCTCAGCAGTCGCGCTTGCGACCGCTAGACCAACGAGGCAGTCTGTTCTGTTCATGTTCTTATAAATAACATTAACAAACAGTGCATACTAGGAGATGGGTTTAAGCTGTTGTAACACAGGGTACCTTAAGGCTAGCCTAGGAATTAACAGAGTAAAAATTTGATGTCATTCTTAAAATTTTGCTAGACAACACAAACACAGGTCTGGAAGTTGATATGTAAGGAGACCTGGGCAAAGGTGCAGGCTGTGGAAAAACTAAAGGGTGAAAAAAAAACTGTGCATACTAACTGTCTTGAATTTGTACATGGTGTTGCTGCTGTTCATTAGGATCAGAGGAGAGGATCTGAATGTGTGGAGGCATGGCAACATCATTTCCAGTACTTACACCAGTTGCTACCACTGTTATATTGCTATCTGTAACAAATTAATTTAGTATAAGGTTAATAAACACAAGGTAACATGATTGTTATAGTACTTTTGAAGGGTAACATGCATACTTTTTCGTTATTTTTTTAAAGGTTTTTTGTTCTTCTTCTACAAACATTTTAATACTAATCTATGCTCCAATGAAAGTAACTGTTATGCCTATAACTGGTTGCCCAATAATCACTATTCTCGAAACTATTCAAGATAGGTTGGCTTGAAATCTGCTTCCTCAGAACAAGCTAAATAAAAGCTTTTAATATCTGAGTATGAGGATATGACAACTGTTATCAATGTTTGTATGACAATCTCTAAATCACAGAGAGGTCTTTATGAGTAGTTACATTATTTAACTGTGTATGATCCATTCACAACATAGTAATATAGCCAAAGGCATTAAGCATGTGCTTTACTCGGAATTATACAAAATATACAAATTGATTACAGACTAAACAATTTACCTGTATCTTGAGCATGTATCCTTTTATGAGCATTAAGAAGAGTGAGGTGTCCAAACATCAAACCACAAACATCACATTTAAAACTGATATTTGATATTGTGTTCTGAATTCCATTTGGAGCAATCTGCATTTGATTCACTAATGCATAGTTGTAGGAAAACGGCTGAGCTATGTAACAAGTTTTGTCATCGCTTGTAGTAAGTTGTGTTATATTTACACCGCTGGTAACATTGCCAGCTCCACTTGTGGCCCCTGTTCCAAGTTTGCCAATCATATTCACATTGGTAGTATAACAAAATGTAGGAAACTCCTGTAATTAAAAGCATAAATTAATAACTATGTTAGTAAATAAAATTAAATATAGGATAGAAGCTGCTTCTGAACTAAATTCTTTCAAATAATAAGACCTAAATTAAATAAAGGTAGAAATCAACTACAATAACATGGCATGTCTCTCCATTGATACTGCAAGTAAAAGTGAGAGATAGAATATTTACAATGTCATTCAATTTCATTATGCACTTGTTGAGCAATAAATCTACCAAATATCAAATTGGTGACTCCTTGGTATACCTATGCACACACACATTGAAGACAGATGTTTGAGGGGTGTGCCGTGTTATCATAGTTGATCTCTACCTATATGTTCTAAACTTTATAGATATTTTTATATATCAATGTCTTGGGAGTATTTTCACCAAGAGTGTCAGCAGAAAAACGATAACATGCACGAGAGAGGACAATGAATCTTTAGTGTTACTGGGAACATTATTTATCTAATCAGTTTCTTAGCGCAGCTAACATTCTTTTACAGACATCCAACATTTGCTTCATCCCTTTTACATCACTAAGATTTGCTTAATTAGAAAAAGACATAGTGAGGTAGCTTTGTTTGACTATTGTATTTAATTTTTACAGTTTACATTTTGACATTTTGCATTGCCATCTTCCGTTCTGCCAGTTGAGTTTTCTACTCTATATTATAGCTTGTTTTTATGGAATGGGATACATAGTCACTGAAACTTGGTAGCATTTGTTTCATTTTAGGAATTTATTTCATACTATTAGTAATTTAGCAAATACATAATCAGGTGCTCATTATATTATTATGCTACTGAGACGTGTGTGTGTGTATAAAATTACAGTTGAGCATATTATAGCTTTTGTTCCTGCAAAGAAATTATGATTTACTTCATCAGTAAAGATTGTTTACATGGCTGTAAACCTATTGGGTTCTAGCCTTGGAAGAAATTCATAAAAATATAGCTTAAATACATTATGATAAAACTCTGAAGATTCTTAAAGTTTTGGTGGCAGTTATACTTGTTACCTTTGTACAAAAAAATTAATGAGTGTGTGTATGTATGTAATGTAATGTTATTACATACTTTGTAAGTCTATGCATGGCAGGATAGAATGTATATATTGTAATATTATTTACCTGTTGTTGTTGAGTTTGTTGAGTCTGCTGGGCATTCTTTTGTTGAACGTTTTCTATGTTTTTGCCTTGAGACTTCTGAGTCGGATGCTCTTGATACTGCAGCGTCGGCACAGTGCCGGCTTGAACGGTGTTTGTAGTGAACATTATCGACACATGAAATTATTATTTCATCACACAATTTCAATCAGCTGCACATTGTATATATCTGTTATAACATAAAATACACACTTTAGATATGTATAGAAACATTTTTAAGCGTTCGACAAAAGCGCGGCTAATTGTACATGAAAGAGAAACCCAAACACAAAGTGCGAAGGTAACGGGGAATATTTCTTATCAGTCTACTCTACTCGTAAAAAGATCATTCGCTAGAAAGGCAGTGTCTCCTGAATAGTCGATATATGCAAGAAAAGGATGACGGAATATCCATACGCGCTACGAGTAAACGGACGCCATTGTACTCGAACAAGAGGTGAGACGCGGTCACGATTAAAATTAAAAAAACTTGAACAGGAAACGAAATATAGTAATTCACTACTGCTAACCTGATTTCAATTTTCATAGTTAAATATTAAATACTTTGAATAGATTTGTAATAGCAAAAGGATTCAGAATATTTTATTTCTGTCTCACTTTCTTGTCCAATTCTCCATCTCACGAAAGAAATGAAATGGCGATACAATACAAATAAAATGGCGGCTTTGAGGACGAAGAGGGAGGGTGCAAACATTGTCAGAGCAAAAAAAGACTATATTTTGATACCCTACTGTTATTAAAAAATTGTGCTAAATAATGATTTAATAAGTAGTTAACGCATATTGGCGGATACCGAAAATGTTCACAAGCCACAACAGCCGATAAAAAATGTTTAATGTATGGCATTTTTATAGGTTCTGCGACGATTGATCGATCTGAAATTATTCAAATGATGTAAGTTGTCGCGGCTAATTCACAGATTAGTAGGGCTAGTTTCTCCGTAGCAGACCGTTCTTACCACATCATGGACCTTCTGTTTTTCTGTGTATGAAGTTTATAGCTTCATGCTTCTGTGCACGTCGAGCCCAGCCAAGTCTGCTGATTGCTGTTCAAGCACAGGCTGCCCAGTATATTTCGCGGGAATTCATTACCGCGCTCCTTGCTTAGACAAATACAGGTGGTTTTGCCAACGCAAACAGCACCGCCATACTGACAGGTGTCAATGTACATTTCGCCAGCTACCGAAATATTTAGGGGCTACCTCTATTGATAATTATTAGGATTAGATTGTGCTGCGGAAAAAATCCGCGAACTGTTCTATTCATAATGTATCGATAACTTTAACAAAAAAACGTGTTTTACATTTCGTATGCTTTAATTAAACACATACTACTAGCTTACGCAGTGCCCGGTTCCCAGTTCATGGGCCCTATGCGAAAAACAACATTGGTGCCGATTCTCTTGTTCACAAACTACAACGTGATAGGTCAGATTTGACGTTTGCATATAAACACAAAATAAATGTGCACAGAAGTTGCACGCATTCGATCTAAAAGAAAGTCGCCTTTTTATTTATATAAGCATAGCGCACCTATGCTAAAGTGCAAATAAACGCCATGCATTGGAGTACCTAATTATTACTGCTGTTGACATTACTCCTAGTATTTTGACAGGTGTCAAATCCGACGTATTTAGAAATAGAAATAGCAGCAAAAATACTATAAACGGCCACATCACAAAGCATTTTTCGTCGCTTTCTGCTCAACTACGCTCAATTAGAGAATTGCTATCTTTCACTAACAGACAGCGCGAGAAAAGGACGGTTATACGAACTAAGTTGGAGATGTAACCATGAACTTCACTGTGTTCTTTTTCTTAGTCGACACGTTTTGCCGTGTTGTCTAAATTTACATATAACATATAAGCTTGTACGTCCATGATATAAGCTTATATGTCTACTGTGCTAATAGCCTTATTATAAATTAATAAGGCTATTAGCACAGTAGACATATAAGCTTTTTTGTTTGTGCACAACAGAACAATATTTTTTTATTTAGTTTTATGTTTTGCCGTCAACCAAGATATACTGTGACTACTGTACAACAAAATATCGTATTCAAATAAAACAGTATTTAGAGCCCGTTTCACAATCGTCTAACTCATAACCGAGGACGTTAAGATCGATTTGGCAAGTTAATAGAATAGTCCTTTTTTGGAATAATAACTTGCTGAGATTAATTTGTCTCCATCTACTTGTTTACCAACTTATGTCGCAGACTGTACGTAAAGACTCCAAAAGTGTACATGGTCTACTTTGATTTACTACAATACGACAGCTTGCCATTGGTAATTACTGGTTTTTATTAGACAACCCGGACCGGAATTTAAAGTCCGGAGCTTGTAATGAAGTCAAGTGTCATGACCTCGAAGCAAATATTGCTTCGTGGTCATGACAGTATGGAAACAGACGGGACCTTCAGCGCGGTTACGAAGCCACGTTTTCTGAATCCGGTATAAAACAGCCTTCTTAAGAACTTGCGACCTATCCTTGAACTAGGATTTCATTTAGGGGAGGGGTATTATTGCTGTGGTCATCAAAATGATGCAAAATATTTTCGTACCTAATCATTATTATTTTCACTTTAGGTATTATATTTTACACACAAATGCAGAGCACCTAATTAATGTAGCGTACCCACTACGCGTCTGTTTCGAGTTTGCCGTTACCTCCCGCCGCGCTTCCCGTACCGCACCTCAGGCGATACCCGCTTAGTGCCGATAGCATCGCTGCTCAATGCCACCGATAGCTGTGACGTTGTAACGGTCGACGCAGACAAACTTGCGATAGACGGGTAGTACACACCTAGCCAACAAACAGGGGTTCATACCGCCAAAACCGAATGAACCGGATTCGTTTTAAGTATAAAGTCAAATTCAAACGAAACGACGAATGTTCCTTGTCTAAGTGTGTAACTGCTGCATAACAAAACTAAAAGACTTATTACCTATACATTTATGGCGATTTTTAGAGTCCCTGACTATGATTCAGTGTAGTATTATAAAAGATAGGGCGCCCGGTCTCTTCGGTCTTCGGTCGGGACTCTTTCAACCGGGCGGAGAGTCGAGTGATGACTGTTTTGTGGTCCGTGATGAAAAGTAGGCCTAATGGCACACCATTCATCATTACACTTACAAGTTGTGTGAATGGATACTCCCTAGTGAAGTTTATCAGATGTGTTGGACCCCTTATAATTTTTAAAACTGGGGCCCATTGCCCTTTATAGCTACCCTGAATAGCGTAATAGGATAAATAAAAACAGAATTGAATATTTACACTTTTAATAAATGAAAACAAAAAATAATTTAAATACAGGTGGACACGAATTCGTGTAATTCCTTAATGCATCCTGTGTAGATTACATAGATTTTTTTCCTAGTTCACATTATTCATTCTAATTTAGTAGTTTTAACCTTAAAGAAAAAGTCAAGTGCCCTTTTTCTGCACTCCGGGTCGGTTGAGGCCCGGGAACCTCCTGAACATTTTATCAGCAGGTACAGTCAACGTCAAAAGTAAGTGATGATTGCTCAAAGTCACAAAAGATTTTTATGAATGAAAATATGCCAATAATGTTATTTTTTGCAACAGATAACGATAGAGTACAGGGGGGTTACCATGATCTGTTAGAGCAAGAATGTTTTAATATTATTCCGAGAGTGGGAAACTGACAGCGCTAGACAGCTCTCTAGCGCCATCTCTTTCCCACTCTCGTAATAATATTAAAACATTCCTGCTATAACAGATCATGCTAACCCCCCTGAATTTTCTAAAGAATAGTATTATGGCAAATTGAGATAAAAAAAATCTCCACAGGTAATTAATTGTGAAATTACAAAATATTCATCGACTTTTGCTGTTGACTGTACACTGGAGAACTTTGAAGCAAAAAAAAAATACGTGTGGAGGATTTCCGTAAGGAGTCTGATACTCTCAAAAAAATCATTTTACGTTACAAACACTCTTGTTTTGTAAAGTATTTCAATACAATATGCGGATTAGTCAGCTTATTTCGTTCTATGGCATTGATTATACACACATCAAAAGTGTCTAGGGATCAACATATATTTTTGCAATAACTTTTCTCCTGATTGATATTAATTAAAATTTTCTTTAAGGATTCATCAAATAAAGTGTTTTCGTTTGTCACAGTAACGATAAACCAAGTCACCTTTGCATTAATAAAGAAATTTGCCATTTTCCTAATAAAGGGATTTTTGACATTTGAACCACTAACACAAAAGTTCGAAAAAAAGACTGAAATAACAGTTTTCTTTAAAATTTTATTGGGTAACTTAAACAATTAATAATCCGTGTTTCTACCGCGAACACTAACAACACAAGAACATCGGTTTGGCATACTCAAAATGAGTTCATCCAAATCACGCTGTGGAATGGCCGCCCATGTTCGTTGCAACAACAAAAAAAGGTCTTCTTGCGACTGGATACCCTCCATATTCGGCAGAGCTCTTCTCTGTAGCATATCCCATGCATGCTCAATCGGGTTCAAGTCTGGCGACTGAGCAGGCCAGGGCAGGACATTGATGTTAGCTGCGGCGAGAGTCTGTCTTACAACTCTTGCGATGTGCGGTCGTGCATTATCATGCATTAACTGAAATAAGGGACCGATTTGCGCTTGTAGAGGAACGATGACGTCTGATACAATCGTCTCAGCATAAATTTGAGCGTTGAGGTTGCCTCTGATCCAAATCAACTCAGTTCTTCCGCCGATCCAAATACCCGCCCATACCATGATGGTTCCACCACTATAAGGATGGACTTCCTGGCAGGATTTTAATCGCTGTTGGCGTCCAGGGGTTCTCCAGTGTCGTATACGTCTTGTATCCGGTCTCATACCAAAACGAGACTCATCAGAAAAGCACACGAAACGCCATTGTTCTTCTGCCCAATTTCTGTGTCCAAGAGCCCATTGATATCGAATCCTACGATTGTGCATTGCTATAGGTGGTACCCGTAGCGGTCTTCGGGAATGAAGGTTCACTTCATGCAAGCGGTTTCTGACTGTTTGGTCGCTAATTAAGTTCCCTGAAGAGTGATGAAGCCTCACGGCTAACATCATGGCGGTTATTGTTGGAGCTCTTCGAGTTAAGATTTGAATGTATCGGTCTTGTCTCCGTGTGGTGCAGCGATACCGTCCTCCATGGCGCTCAGCCACGGTACCAGTGCTTCGGTAACGTGTCCAAAGTCGACTGATAACACTCTGACTTGTATTCAGAGCTAAAGCCACAGTACGTTGCCGGGAACCAGCTTCTATCATTCCCACGGCTCTGAGCATTTCTTCCCTGCTTAAATGACGTCGCCGCTCCATAATAACGTTGGTTTTAATCAGTAGTAGGGAAACAGTAGCACTAATAATGTCTTCAATGCGTTGTATGTTTTTATAGGGAAAATATTGACAGCTGATTTTCATCTTTTACTCGAATTTGATTCACAGTTCCTGATTCAAATTATGAAATGCACCAAAAAGGATCCATATAAATTTATAAAATCATAAATTTATTACAAAGCCACATCTCAATCTCAAGAAATCCGCATAAAAATGCTTGATCCCTAGACACTTTTGATGTGTGTATTAGAGATTCGATTACTCCAATTTTTACAGGTTTCACTTTTAATTTTCTCAAGGAGATTGTGATCGGAACACCAAAAATTGTTTATTGTCCCACTTGCCAAACAATCCCTTAATTTTTTTAACATATGAAGCACTAGTGATGTCAACGAATTTTTTTTCCAAAATTCCGCGTCTTTTTCTACAATTTCCCATAAAAATAAAGTTTTTATAAAATAGCTAGCAAGTTTGTTAAATCCTTGAATATCTCGAAATAGTTTTAAAAGTTTTACTGCACTTTTTAAGTTATTCGTGTTAGCCGTATAATATCGTTCTTGATATGGAAAAGCTAATCTCCAACTGAAATCATTATCACTTGGTTTTGGTACCGCAAAATAATATTGTATGTTTGTCCTTTTTACTTTTTCAAAATCAATTTTTGAATGTGAAGGTATTTTTGGTAACTCAAATGCTAACGTTGGAACCAAATCGACGTCAATAACGTAATCGTTTTCCATACATATTGTTATGGTATTAGCCGGACCCGACGTTGTGTATACAATTTTATAATACTTGTCTTTGACTTTCAAAATTCTTTTACCGTCGTCCAGTGGTAATTTATTTAACGCAGCATCTACTACGCCTTGCATCCAGGATCGAAATCTTGTAACCGATAGACGGTAAGATCTGTTACACCAAAATTCCGTCTTTATGAATCCTTTCACAGCAGTAGCCCGAGTTTTCGACAGCCTGCGGAATTCTTCTGGCATTATTATACTTGTATAACCGTTTCGAGTTTCCTGAGCATCTAAAGTAATGTTATTATAGTTAACATGAATGGTTAGAATAACATTTATGTCGTATTCATTTGGTTGACCTACACGAAGACCATCAAAGTAGCTACCCAAATATTCTAGTTTCGGGTTCATGCTATCGAATAAGCTGTCACATTTACGCATTATCTTCAACAGTTCTTCCAGCACTTTGTAAAGAATAGAATTATTGTCCTTTCTGTCTTTTCTTTTAATTCGCACGTGTCTTCTATTCACCTCCTGGAAAACTTCTTCCACTGTTTTTACTTTTTTACCTCGACGTGAACGGGCGAAATTTGTCATCTTGCTAAAACAAAAAAAAAAACTATTATCATCGGTAAGAAGTGCCAAAATATATACCTATTATAATTTTATTTTAGGGTTCCGTACATCGAAATGCAAAAATAGATCCCTTCACGATCACTTTGTTGTCAGTCTGTTCATCAAGACCAAGAACATTTGAAATGGATAAATACTTGAAATACGGTACAAAATCTTAAGTTTATAGCCTCATAGTCCTGTAAATATCCTGTGACTAGGTATTCAACGTGTTACATAATTCCCCTTAAAAAGAAAATTTTAGTCAAGTAGTCTTATAAGGTTGTCATTTACCTCTCAGAGGAAATTAGGTAAGAATGTAAAGAACTTTTTGGGTAGTCTACTCTTTACTTTTATGTTTTCAGGGTTTCAGTGATGATTTTATTTTATGATTTGTCCAAATTTTTTTTTTTGGGCTTTTTTTTTGTTTCCCCTTGACTCTTTACAAGGGACCTTTTAATCCCCTTTCTGCTTTAGGGGTATTTTTGTAACACGTATATTGTGGTGTGATAAAGGTTTCACCTTTAAAAGTTTATTTCTCTAGTGATAGACTAAAGCACTGAATGACTGACAAACACGATCCTACCTACCTACCTATAGGGTTCTTGCCGTTCACCGAGAATCTTAAAATTTTGTACGAAGAAAAGTCTCATAGCATTAGTAAAGGTAATTCCAATGTACTGTTATAAAACGGTAAGGAACCATCAGGGCGCGACTCTCGAGTTTAAATGATAAGGATTCAGCTAGTTCAGGAGGTCGCCACGACGGCCGAGAGCGGGAGCCAGGACTTCCGGTATTCATTATTTTCCTTTTTGCGCAGAACACATAAGCTACTTCACGCTGGTATTCTATGAAAGCGACGTATTGCTCTGATGAACTCGGATTGTGGATCGATCCACTCCATTTGCGAAGATGCCATTAAAATTCTAATAACAAAATTGTTTGAAATCGCAATCGAACCGTAGCTGACCGCAGGTGCACGGCTGTGCCGCTCGACCGTTATCTCTATAAGAAAAATGTCATCCGAACTTGGGTCAGCTGTAGTTCTATTATGATTTCATCATCATAATAGAACTACAGCTGGCCTGCCCCAAAAAATGTTGGGGGGGTTTGCCATAATCGCCACGCTTGGCAGGCGGGTTGGCGATCGCAGTATGGTTGTTAAAGTATTCTGAGAACGCTGCTGCCCATCCCCTAGTGAATCCCTTAGTCGCCTTTTACGATACGACACCCACGGGAAGAGATGGAGTAGTGCTATTCTTAACGTCCGGCACCACACGGATGATTTTGATGATGATTTATTACATTACTATATTACTGTACTTTAATATTGTACTGTACTGTACTTATAATATTACTGCACAGCAACCTTACATACAAGGTTAGTCGGAAAGGGGGTACTAATCCGAAAGGGTGTTAAAGTACCTGTAATAATGAATAACTTTTGTTGTCCAACTTTCCCCAAAAGTCAAGTAGTTTAAGAAAAATAGCTGTTCAAATATTTCAGAAAAAAATACACTAAAATCTATTTATCCTCAGCTATGATCAGCTGTGTTTACATTTAAGGCCTATCAGCACACAACAGTGCCGGCACGTGCCGATCAGCAACGTATCGATCAGTGTCAGTGAAATATGATAATTATTGTACCATACATTTTGTATGACGCTATCCGTACTCGTCAGTGACGGTGACGTTCAGTGATGTCAGTGCTGCGCCGACATTCGCCGGAACGTCACTGTCACTGACGAGTACGGATAGCGTCATACAAAATGTATGGTACAATATCTTATTTCACTGACACTGATCGATACGTTGCTGATCGGCACGTGTCGGCACTGTGCCGGCTCTGTTGTGTGCGGATAGGCCTTTAAGGTCATATTTGGGGTCACAGATCAGAAGCTCCATTTTCTGAATTTGTAACTAAAGCAGGAAAGATTTTTTGAAAAAACTAAAATTAAAATGATTTTCCATGGAAATAAAAATGATCAAATTTTGAAAAACACTTGCTTTTTAACAGTCATCAGTGATACTTTATGTGGCCCGGGGATTAATACAGCCTTTCTAACTAACCTTGTATAGTTTTTTTTACTACCGCACACTACAGTTAAACGATATCATCAGTATTACGAGTTGGTATGTCGTGTTTATATTTAGATAAACTAGTAGACAGGATGTTACAGTAATGCATTAAAAAAATAATAGATAATACATATTATTTTCAGATCTATGTAAACTAAGTAAGTTTTCTACTTAGGGCTCAAAAGAGCGTAGCTATTCTTACAAAATACACAAAAAAATCACGTTCGTATAAAAGTGTATTTAATTTACTGTCATGCTAAACTTTGTTTGAATCCGGCAGAATAATTTCAAATTTCATTATTAAAACCATGATCAAATAATGCCGAATAATTTATAATAATGAAACATATTATTTATTTTTGGAGCTATGTATGTTACGTGGACGAACAAAATACCTTGCAAAACAACTTACCTATACTTAATAATAAAAAAAAAACTTTTGTGATTCAACTTTATGACACGAAGTATTCTCATTAAATATGGAACAATAATACAACAACTCTTAACGCGTAGCACGTTTGCAATGAATAAATTCGAGCTTAGGTTTACCAATAAATAGAGACCACGTCACTGCGCTGTACAGCAGCACGCTTATACGACCGAAATGCGTCATCGTCCAAAGGACGCGGTTTATCCCCGTATTAGTATTCCTAACTAGGTATTACCATAAGAATTCTTCATAATCAAATCAAATCAAAATGTTTATTTCAATTACAAAAAGCACAATTTTAAGATTTGGAGAACACCTTTTAAGCAAGAATTGCTTGTGTTAGGAGACTCCGCTCTTCCACTTAGCATAATCTAAATAATTGTAATTGAGTGTAAACAATGTAAAAATACAAACAAATTAACTCAATGGTAACAAGATGGTTAATTATAATGGCAAAATAAATCAACGAAAGAGTCTTGCACAGAACTAGTAGACAAAAATGCGCGTATTTGTGTGATGTGTGCGAGTGTGTGTTTGTGTGATAGTGTGAGAGTGTGGAGTGTGTATGAGTAAAATAGGGTATGAGTTTAACTGTAAGTTAAAGTGTAATTTTAGAGTTAAAAGTTAGCCCTGCGACATAGTCTTGGGATCGGAAGAAGTCAAATATGGCTTCTTTCACTAACCGTGCCCACAGCAATCCGCTATAAGACAAAATCTCATGTTAATTAAATTGGGCAGGTTATAGGGCATAAAATAATAATCATTTTTTATTAAGTTATTACTGCAGTTGGTGTGTTTATTCAGTAGTATAAAAACTGTTCTTAGAAATATGAGGATTATTTTTGTGTCGCAAACCTAAAAATTTTAAATTATTTAAGTAAGTATCTCTAAATTTTTCACCCAAATTTAGCTTCACCGGAAAGTATTATTGATCTCGAATTTAATCTTAGATCAAGAAATAATGCAAATAAATAAAGAATAAATCGTTTTCTCTATTAGTGAATCTGTCACCAAATAAATCGATCAGTTACGACGATAACAGGAATTTATGAAGTCCAGAATATTTGTATCCACTTATCATAAAAATCCACATATAAAATGAAGTTGATTCTTCATTTAAAAAATTATTCAATGTAGGTACTTTACCAACACTTGAGTATGGTTATGGGAATGAGTATGGGTCAGACTCTATGAATCTATACATATACACATAAAATGAGAAGCTGACTGACTGATCTATCAACGCACAGCCTAAACCGCTGGGGTTAGAAACTTGAAATTTTGACAGTAGGTTCCTTTTGTAACGTAGGCATCCACTAAGAAGGGATTTTTCGAAATTCAACCCCTAAGGGAGTTAAATAGGGGATGAAAGTTTGTATGGAAAATCGTCACTTAACGGGTTCAAAATTTCACGCAAGCGAAGCTGCGAGCGAAAGCTAGTGAATAATAAAGCACTCCACAAAAGCTTACCTATATTATTCCGTCTCGATCTCGGGGAAGTAACTTATAGGCCAGGCCCAGGCAATATGATTTTGGAAAGGTCCGAAATTTACGCTGATCTTTTTCATACAAAACCACCTAACCCCTCTATTTTCACCAAAATTAAACATTTTAATTGTATAACCCCTGCTCAGAAATATATAAATAGTACCTACCGAAAAAGTAAACAACTTTTTCGATATTATAGTGCCAGTGCACGCATACGTACGACTGTTGTCTTTCGGGTAACGAATCAATTCTTGGGCAGACTGTACTACATCCCGTCACCCGTGAGTCGGGGAAGTACCGCCCGGCAGTATCGTCTATACCCTAAATTCCTAACTCAGATAATTTATGTAAACAAAGGGGATAACAGATCAAAAAAATATCTTTATAATGGTAATTCACTAAAAATGCCGGAAAAAAAGGTTAGATTCTCTTTTATGTACTGATTTTAGAAATAATGATTTAAAAAATATCATACCGTAATAACTTTTATAAATTTTCAGTTTTCAACAAAGTTATTAAAAAAAGGAGATTTTCTGGTATAAAGTATTTTATGATACTGGTAACACTGTAGGAGTACAAAACATTTTCAAATTTCGTTTGACAAAATGTTAAAGTTGTCTATTGTTTGTCTTAGCGTCATAACAATACATTCGTTTTCTTTTCCCGTTTTCCGTAACATGTAATTTTAAATGACTGATGTACCTGTGTGTGGTTTAATAAATGCAATAATGTCTTTTGTATGTTTTACCTATTTAACTACTTACATCTTCAACAACACACATAACTCTCATTCATAGATTGATTTTGTAAGTAGCAAGTCTTGTCACACGTTGGATGAAAACGACTGTAAACTGTTCCAAGTGGAAATTTGGTCCGATTTTGAGAAGTATAATATTGGACTTAAAAGGACTGATTAAAATGATTATAAAGCGCGTCTCCGACACACTACACAAGACATTGTTTGGCTACGGTATTTTGTTTGCATTGTTCTTATAATTAACTTTAATATTTTAAATGATTACTTTAGTAAACATTTCATGATAAAATGTTTTGTACCACTAACCTGTCACTTTGACAATGACATTTCTTTGTTTACATAAATTATCTGAATTATGGAATTAGGGTATAGTTTAAAAATGTTCGTGTCCGTGAAGATTAGGGTTGCCAACTATTTGTCGGTCAAAAATAGTAGTTCTAAAATTATTACCCACAAAAATATAGTAGATAACAAAAGGATGAGAAATAAAATAGTAGGTTCCAAATTTTATTTCTTTAAAGAATATTTTTTATTCGTTAACTTCAAACGTAGGTAGGTAGTTACCAAAACACAAACTCGAGAGCGCGAAAATCGGAATTGCCAATCTGTCAAACTCGAATTGAATGCAACTGTCAACTTGACATACCAGAATCGTTCAGAAATAGTTAATTACGTTTTACGGTAACACATTTTGAAACGAATATTACAGCTTTGAGTTTGATGCCTTTAAAATATAGTAGTTTCGCCTACTATATATTTTTTTCAGAAATATAGTAGTCGGGCCTCTAATATAGTAGGATACTATATTATATAGTAGGGTTGGCAACCCTAGTGAAGATATACCAAATAACATAAATTTATTGGTCGCAATCACTTTAGTGTGGAATACTTATATTTTTATTAGTGATTACGTGGTGATTATAAGCAAAAAAGGGAGTTGTTAACCCCAGTGGTGATAATACAGAAAAAGATTATATTTCTAAAAAAATGTCAACAAAAATGTGATTTTCTCCGCAGCATTTGGTATTTTTTTTATTGGTAAGTAACTAGTGACTGTACTACCTACCTATTTGTTTATTAGTTGAATTGAACGAAAGCGAAATGATAGGCAATTCATACTTGATGTAGTTTTTCGATTACTAGGAATTAATATGTATTTTTTTGCATGTCCCTTATTTACATTCAAGAAGATAAGGTTAACTTATTAGTTTTTGTTTGTTTTCCGGAAAATGGCACCCTCAGAGCTAGCTAATTCTGTTTAAAAGACTGTGTACAAAAGATGCTTAGCTATTATAATATAAACATTGTTTCAAAACAAGAGGGGTAGGCGCCTTCCTCTCCCTCTCCCCCAACTGTTCAGTGATCATCATCTCCTTGCAAAAAGAGGCGATTGCTTTCCATATTGTTGTCTTGCTCCCAACCATGAACAAAACTATGATCAGAAGCAAGAGCCGCAAGAGGTCACCATCAACTGCCACAACTAGGTCTGTACTGTGACTGTGCACAGTCGTCAACTAAAGATTACTGCCAAAAAACTTGTTATTCTTCCTTACCTTATGAATCTAATACTTCAGTGACCAACTCAGTTTCATAATGAGACTTAAATTTCTCTATGGCTTCTTGTAATGTCTTAAAATTGACTGGTTCAATATTGTCTTCAGATTCTTGCTTTGGATTTTGGAGATCATGCCCTGTAAATTAAGGTTATTTATAAATTGCTATATACCATAGCAGTGATAGCCTAGTTGTTGAATGCTTGTCTTCCAGATAGCGACACCCTCTGCGCTAACTGTTGTATCTAGCAATTGATAATTTTTCAGTAGTTGCGTTAGTTGTTTGTGGCTTTATTAATGAATTAATAACTTTTTTATATTGCACTTGGCCTACTCTTGGGTTGGTTAGTACACACATCAAAAGTGTCTAGGGATCAAGCATTTTTATGCGGATTTCTTGAGATTGAGATGTGGCTTTGTAATAAATTTATGATTTTATAAATTTATATGGATCCTTTTTGGTGCATTTCATAATTTGAATCAGGAACTGTGAATCAAATTCGAGTAAAAGATGAAAATCAGCTGTCAATATTTTCCCTATAAAAACATACAACGCATTGAAGACATTATTAGTGCTACTGTTTCCCTACTACTGATTAAAACCAACGTTATTATGGAGCGGCGACGTCATTTAAGCAGGGAAGAAATGCTCAGAGCCGTGGGAATGATAGAAGCTGGTTCCCGGCAACGTACTGTGGCTTTAGCTCTGAATACAAGTCAGAGTGTTATCAGTCGACTTTGGACACGTTACCGAAGCACTGGTACCGTGGCTGAGCGCCATGGCGGACGGTATCGCTGCACCACACGGAGACAAGACCGATACATTCAAATCTTAACTCGAAGAGCTCCAACAATAACCGCCATGATGTTAGCCGTGAGGCTTCATCACTCTTCAGGGAACTTAATTAGCGACCAAACAGTCAGAAACCGCTTGCATGAAGTGAACCTTCATTCCCGAAGACCGCTACGGGTACCACCTATAGCAATGCACAATCGTAGGATTCGATATCAATGGGCTCTTGGACACTGAAATTGGGCAGAAGAACAATGGCGTTTCGTGTGCTTTTCTGATGAGTCTCGTTTTGGTATGAGACCGGATACAAGACGTATACGACACTGGAGAACCCCTGGACGCCAACAGCGATTAAAATCCTGCCAGGAAGTCCATCCTTATAGTGGTGGAACCATCATGGTATGGGCGGGTATTTGGATCGGCGGAAGAACTGAGTTGATTTGGATCAGAGGCAACCTCAACGCTCAAATTTATGCTGAGACGATTGTATCAGACGTCATCGTTCCTCTACAAGCGCAAATCGGTCCCTTATTTCAGTTAATGCATGATAATGCACGACCGCACACCGCAAGAGTTGTAAGACAGACTCTCGCCGCAGCTAACATCAATGTCCTGCCCTGGCCTGCTCAGTCGCCAGACTTGAACCCGATTGAGCATGCATGGGATATGCTACAGAGAAGAGCTCTGCCGAATATGGAGGGTATCCAGTCGCAAGAAGACCTTTTTTTGTTGTTGCAATGAACATGGGCGGCCATTCCACAGCGTGATTTGGATGAACTCATTTTGAGTATGCCAAACCGATGTTCTTGTGTTGTTAGTGTTCGCGGTAGAAACACGGATTATTAATTGTTTAAGTTACCCAATAAAATTTTAAAGAAAACTGTTATTTCAGTCTTTTTTTCGAACTTTTGTGTTAGTGGTTCAAATGTCAAAAATCCCTTTATTAGGAAAATGGCAAATTTCTTTATTAATGCAAAGGTGACTTGGTTTATCGTTACTGTGACAAACGAAAACACTTTATTTGATGAATCCTTAAAGAAAATTTTAATTAATATCAATCAGGAGAAAAGTTATTGCAAAAATATATGTTGATCCCTAGACACTTTTGATGTGTGTAGTTACCCTAAAGTCCTAAGGTATCTATTTATTTATTTCTATCCATTTGAAGCAGATATGTCACTCTGTGTGAATTTCTCTGAAAAATTATGAATTGCTAGTTACAACAGCGCAGAGGGTGACGATAGGAGGATATGAGTTTGGTCCTGAATTGCACCTCTGACTTTTCAGATTCATGTGCAGATAATCACTAGCATTAATGGTGAAGGAAAAAATTGTTAAGAAACATGCACAAAACAAAGACTTAAAAAAATAAAATGTTCTTGATGGTGTATATAAAGTCAGCATGGTAGACTATAGCCTAAACCCTTCTCATTATAGGAAGAGGCCCATGCCCAGCAGTGGGATAGTTATGGGCTAATTATGTTATGTTGTTAGTTATATGTATTAGGCATCCCCGGGTTATCTTGATTAAAAACTTTTCAGGTGCTAGCATGCATTTATAAAGAGACATGTTGACATTTTTTTTTATCCTGTACTGTCCCACTGCTGGGCAAAGGCCTCCCCCAAGTCCCTTCCATGTACGCTTTTCCTGCGCTACCTCAAACCAGCTCTCGCGGTACGCATCTAGGTCATCTTGCCACCTCTTTCTGGGCTGATCGATGTTGACATTAATTAATATTAATGTATGAGAGGATAACATGTTAAAGGGGATAATTATTAAAAAAAAAAACCTTTTACAAAAGCGTACAGATAGCTGCAGTCTTGTGATAATGGTCTTATTCACGCCTAAATGAAAAGTAGTGTATTACTTAAAATAATTAGGTGTAAGAAAAATTTACTTGAATTAGAATTATGAGTAGCAACCTGTCCGATTTAGGTTTATTCAAACCTGTGTTTCACATCTAGAGATATTGAACCAATGAAATTACCTTCTTTAGGAGTAACATATGCATGTTCCATATTTAATAACTTTCTGGTTTTGCAGAGGTATTTCAAATTCTTTTCAGGTAATTTGTCAAATAATGGATCTTCCGATTTTTGTTCAGGATCTTCTTCAAAAAACATGTATGTTCCCAGAGCATTTTCATATTTTCCTATTAATTAAGTACAAGACGTATAAGTGAACATTATAATTTTTATTTTATATCCTTCATTACCATGTGATTCATAATACATTTATTGTGCGTACATATACATATTATATCTACATTTATGTACAAGGTTAGTTGGAAAGGGGGCACTAATCCGGCGACCGCTTAAAGTATCACTGATATCTGTTTTAAAGAAAGTGTTAAAATTTCAAAATTCGATAATTTTTAAGTTCATGCAGTCATTTTTATTATAGTTTTTTCAATAATTCTTTATCCCTACTTTATTTACGAATTCAGAAAATTGAGCTTCTAATCCGTGACCCCAAATATGACCTAAAATGTAAACACAGCTGACCATAGCTGAAGATAGATTGATTTTAGCGTACTTTGTATGTAATCTATGAACGACTATTTCTCTTAAACTATTAACTTTTGGGGAAAGTGGTAGATCAAGGGATATTCATTCTTATGAGTACTTTAAAATCCTTTCGGATTAGAACCTACTCCCTTTTACCTTTTAAAGATATCAAAGAAAACAACCTGTGAAAAATGTGTCATCCATTTGAATAATTGGATTTTGTTCATTAGCACCCAGTACGTGAACAGCTCGATACTTTTCAATATTAACAGTGTCTTCAAACTCTGCGTACACTAATAATTCTTCTTCTGAATCTGTCTCTTCATTCATGTTTCTGGTAAAATTAATAATTTTTAGGTTACTTTTACTAACACAACAAATCTCTGTGGTTTATCTAGAATTTAATGACAGTGGTCTCCAACGTCATAGAGCGAGATCGGTAGAGTTGCCAGCTAAAATCGGTATATTTGTACCCAAAATCGGTATTTGACAAAAAAATACAATATTCAATCAAATTCGTTCATATAGTGAAAAAAAACTTACGTTGACTAATTTATAACAATCACACTTATGTATCATTATTTTTTTACCAATATTTTTTGGCCATAGCCGCGGTCATCTTCGAATTAATTTCAAAATCATAACAACCTGTATTAATGAGTCGTTTTGCATGTAATAGACCAGTGATTGATTCATTAGAAACCCACTTAAAAGTGTAAAATCGGTTGGAAGAACCTCCTATTCTCAAAAATCGTGAGAAATTGTTTACATTTCGGTATTTCGGTAGAAGCGGTTCCATATCGGTAGAAATACCGAAAAATCGGTAGGTTCGAGACCACTGTTTAATGATCTCAATCTCAACCATAGATTATACAGTAAAAAAAAAGGTAATCTCAACATTCTCAACCGTACTCAACGACCAACCAAAGAGAATGTAACTAGTCAACCAGCGTGAATGATGGTGTTTTTTTTTATATGTATGGTATCCCCATGCTAGTGACACACTCGTTTCGATATATTAATAACATATACACGAATCGTACTATAGTCGGAATTTAAGATCTCAGAAGTTTATCACCTCGCCGCACCATTTCCCGATCCTCATGACCCAAGGCAGCCATGAGCCACGTAGCGCGCGCCGCACCTAAGTGCTCAATCAAGTGCTCATGAGTCACAAAAAATAGACAAAAGAATGCTCATAAAAATCACTCATTAATTTAGTCCCAATTCAAGTAGACAAGAGACATAATGTTAACAATCTTACTGTCTCTTTTTAGTGATATACGAAACTAGCCAATGAAAAATTCTAAACGTATTACGGGAAGAAGTGTTTTATGTAAATTACAACTACAAAATCACATCACATCTTTTTGTTATGTTAGAAATAAATGTTTTGAAATATTTTAAATCATATTAATGTTGTATTAAATTTTTTAAGGGCCGATTTTTCAATCGTCAGATAAATTTTATCCAAGGAATAAATATGACGGTTTGACATATTTTCTATACAAAAGCTGTCAAAACGTCAAACTTATTCCCCAGATAAAAGTTATCTGACGATTGAAAAATCAGCCCTAAGTTAATTTATTATTTAGATTAGAGATTCTTATGTTTCACGTAAACTATGAACGAATTTGTCTTTATGCTTGTTAGATACGGGATACGGGACAAGTAAAACACGCGCTGGCTGTAGACGCACTGACCGTTTATTTCATATACAAGAGGGCGGCGCGAGCGCGGGTTGCGGGGCGAGGCGCGGAGCCACGAGCCGGCGAGGTCCGCGCATCGCTACGGCGCAATCGCTACCTACTCTATGCTCGTATACATAACAATGCTGTTATTCGCGACAACTATACATTTTATTGTATATACTACTAGCTTTTGCCCGCGTATTCACTCGCATCCTAGGAGAACTACTTCATGTACTCGGACGGATATGAGGTATAATTATGTTAATCCAGGACTAGAATAATTATGTTAGTCATCTGTGTGTCAATTTTCATCCAAATCCGTTAAGCTGCGTGCTATGCGTGATTGAGTTACAAACATCCATCCATCTTCACAAACTCACATTTATAATATTAGTAACATTTTAAGATTATTTATTGAACTTATTATAGAATTCGCTAAATCGATACATTAATTAAAAATCACCTACTCGGGATGTCGGCTACATCCTTATTCGATAAACTACTCTAGTAACGGGGTTGCCAACTCGGTGATTTTGTTGCTTAATCTAGGGGAGAAGTTTGTAAATGAGGATTGTTTTCGGGACTTATTAGTAATTTTCATAGGGATATTTAATTTTATGAAAGACCTCAACACTTGAATACTTTGTAAATAAAAAAAAACAGTCAAAACGTGAAATTTATTCCACTGATTGGGTTATCTAACATTGATAAAATCGGTCCCAAGCGTTTTTTTGGAGATTTCATGATTTTCATTCAAGGGTAAAAAAAATTGGAGTTGGTAACCCTGTCTTGTAAGCACGGCACGGCACACACGAAGACAAGAAGCACAAGCAGATAAATTTTCGTACATATTCAGTTAATTGTGAAACCAGTGGTAATCAACTGCGCAAAAATGTCCGACTGGGATACAGTCACGATTCTCCGTAAAAAGCCACCTAAAGCATCCGCTCTTAAGACTGAACAAGCAGTAAATGCGGCACGCCGTCAAGGTTTACCAGTTGATACTCAACAAAAATATGGAGCTGGAACCAATAAACAACACGTTACCACTAAAAACACGGCTAAGCTCGACCGAGAGACAGAAGAATTGCGTCATGAAAAAGTAACCCTTGACCTGGGAAAGCTTATAATGCAGGGAAGACAATCTAAAGGCATGAGTCAAAAGGATTTGGCAACTAAAATATGCGAGAAACCTCAGATTGTTAATGATTACGAGGCCGGTCGTGGCATTCCAAACAACATTGTTCTTGGTAAAATAGAAAGGGCAATTGGAATAAAACTTCGAGGAAAAGAACGTGGCCAGCCACTACAGCCTCCTGGAGGAAAGAAATAACGGATTCCCTGGGAGGCGAAGACTTAACTCCGATTTGTTTATTGCATAATTATAATTCTATCTCATTTTTGCTGTTGAATGTGTTCTTTTTAATGTATACTTACAAAAACTAACAAAGTAAAATGATGTAAGCATTTATTTTCCTCTGGAATGTTCCATCTGTGATGTGCAATGTGTTACCACTAAGCAAAAAATGTTCAGTTCACAATGAATTTGGAGATAGTGGTGGAGTGGTGATGTGATATGCAATAAAATAGCTATTTATGATTGTTTTATCTTTTATTATATTTATATATAAAGAAATTGTGATTTGTAGGTTATGTGACGATAACAAGTCACAACAATTTTAGACTCAGTGTTTCGATTCGATCAGTGGTAGTGTGAATTATAGTAGTTATCTATCTCCATTTGTCCGGCTTCTGGTGATTCGTTATCAGAAACTAGGTAGTCTACTTATCTGGGTACCGAATGAATACAAACTAGGTAATTAAAAATATTGTGGTTTTGCCACTTGCAGAAAAAGGCAGTCAAAACTCAAAGCGCGTGTTGTAGATATTGTGCAATACAGATAAAAAAGTGGTCATTGTTTTCGTTGCATCAGTTTGTTGACGCTTTCTGTTACGAAATGAAAATTCTGTCTACGTACAAATCGTACAATACCTAATAAAAATATAAATAACTTTATAGGTTAGAGCTGAGGAGGTACCTAAATTTTTTTTAGGGCTAAAGGGGCTAAAATTAAACGTATTGTTTTGCGTGGGAACGAAAAAGAATTACAAAGACTGATATTGTACCTTTTTATGAAGACTCTCTGTTACTACTTGTGTAAACGGTATATGCTCTAAGAAACGGTATTATGCCAAATAGACAAATACCATAATTATAATATTCGATATTTAATGTAGGTAAGAAAAGTAATTAGAAAATAAAAAAAAAATGAATTTTACATTATACAACGAAAAGCCTTCATCTACGTAAAATGTATTTTGTCTTCAAAATAGGTACAAAATGTGCTGCCTTGGCCTTGCCCTTTCCCAAATATGTTGTGGTTACTTCCAGTGGGTAAGAACTACATATATGCGATTGAATATAAGTATTTTGCACAGACCAAGTGCCATCCATCAGACCTCCGCAACCCAATTTACTGATCAATGCCGATGTCCTAAAGATAAACCGCTTTTCAGACTTTCGGCCTTTCTGACTACTCGTACTGTCATAGATATTTAAACAAAGGCCGACGATTTAACTTCCACGGAGGCGTCTCGATGTGTAATGAACGGTCACCCATCCACGGACTGAACGCGGCAAACACAGTTTAAACAAATCGCATGAAAACATTTGTAAAAAACAAAACATTCAAAAATGCATTCAAAACACATTGCTTGTGTTACGGCTACAACCCGAATTGCAGTTACTCCTAGGTTAAGTCGGCTACACCTAGATGCGGCCGGTTGCACCGGTTGCATTTGCATGACTTGATGATTGTTAGGAACTAAATGTATAATATTGAATGAAGACTAAAAGTAGGTGTAACCGGTTGCTTTCAGCTAAAACTAGGTTTAACCTTTTAAGATTGTTTTATGAACTAACCGAGCAATGGATTGTAAAAACTTGCGCAGTAAAACTTGTTAGTGGATTTGGCCCTTTATGTCACGACAAAGTGGTTGCAGAAGTTTTAAAAAATCTGGGTACACGAGTAGCTTGCGGCAAGTCAGCCTTGTTCATCAAACTTTTAGAAAACGACTTGCTGCGGGTGTGTCCAGACTGAAAGTCGGTTGAGTAACTAGCGTAGATACTTGATTCAGCGTTTTGTAAACGTGTGGACGTGACTGATGTTGTACGTTGTATAGACGCCAGCAGGTCAAGCTACCCGAAACTGTCAAATTTCCCCAATAAATCTTGAACCTAATTGATTGGCAATAAAGATGAAAATCTATAATAGAAAGACAGATTGCTTGATTTGCTGGTGTCTGTACATTTTTGTGCAAAAGAGTACAAAATATGGGGGCGCCTCTAGTCTTACATCAATACCAGCTTTCTCTGCTACATGGCTATACATTAGCTAGCTACGCTACTATTAACCAATCTGTGCTATACATAAAATAAGTAAAACTTGGATAGTCCATAAAATTTTAATAGTTCTATTTTTATGATAGTAGGGATCTAGGGATAGTCCAGGATAGTCATAACATGGACAAAGAGGAAATAACGATAATAGTCATGGATTACCATCACGAATCTGCGAAACCATATCGGACTTGTATTTTGACTCCTAATATCTGGAGACAGAAGATACGAAACGTAATTTTCAACGTCAAGTCAACTTCAACGTCAATTTTGAATTAAATGTCAATTGTCAATGACAAATAGCACGAGTGGATGCAAAGAAGACGAAGTGGATGTTTAGTGTTTACTTACTTCTTTACTTTGGTTTACTTGCAACAACGAAAATAAAAACCTCACAGTATTCGTTACTTGTTTTACAAATTTAGCAGTAGATGTATAGAGAGTATTACAAGCCTTACGGTATGCGTTAAGTTCCCTTTGCCATCGTTAGTTTGTGAATAAATAATTGAAAAATAACAGAATGGCTTTTTCATTTGGAACTCCCAGTACTCAAACTTCAACCTTCGGTGCTGCCGCCAAACGTAAGTTCATTATTATACTTTATAGAAACAGAGTCGCCTCAAGTTACTTTATGGGTAACTTTGGAATCATCGAATAACGATGGAGCCATAAAATTAAATTTGAATTGAATTGAATGTAACACATTAAAAAAATATTACATATAGCCATTTGAAAGCATGTTCACCAAGACTTAGTCACTCCATCTCAACTAGGGTCATAAACACTACTGTATTTTACAGGCCATCCTGGTTTTTAGCGATTTTGCCGGTGCGATCAAGTTTTTTTAAATTAATTCTTTTTCGTGGTTATGTTGACCCTAGTCCCACCCGAGGAAAGCGCAGACAAGTTCTAAGACAAGGCCTTTATCCTACAACAATGGTTATCGTTCAATTGATGATGACAAACTAAAATGAAAAAAAATATAATGTACATTAATACATTACATCAATATTTCAGCCACCTTTTCCTTTGGCGGTGCATCAACAACTACAACTAACTCAGGATTTGGTGCTTTTGGAGCTCCAGCCACTTCAACAGGTTTTGGTGCATTTGGTGCGCCAGCAACTAGTACAGGTAATACATTACATAAATATTTAACTTTATAGAATCACACATGTGTCATGAAGGAGTAGCCTAATGACAATAATTCAACATGTTCACAATTTGGGAGAATTTTCTAAAAATCAAATAACACTACCTACTCAGGAATTTAACCGAGGATCAGTCTTTGCAGCTGAAAAAATATTCACAAATCAATCTTTTTATGAATTAAGATGTTATTTTTCACAGCAACACCATTTGGGGGATTAGGAAGTGCACCTGCAGCTACAGCACCCTCTTTGTTTGGTGGTACTAGCTTCGGAGCTACTCCTGCTAAGCCTGCAACAGGTACTATATTTATTAATTAAAGCATCCTTCTAAGGTGGGTAGTTAAAAACTGCACGGATCATATGATTTGCAAGGTTAAGCTGCGCTTGCCGCGGTCAGTCCGTGGATGGGTGACCAATCGTTACAAATCGAGACCCATGCCTCGAAGAGCACCTTAAAAAGTCAGTCCCGGGTGTCATACAATACGTATGACAGTTGTTAAGGGAAGTCAGAAGCCTGAGAATCTGACAACCGGTCAACCAACAGCATTACCCAGCAACTGAGTTGCGGAGGTCTGTTGGCAGTCATTCCATGTAAAATACTGGTATCCAGCCGCATCAGGGGGCCTACTCCCTAAGTCCCTCAACAAAGTTAGTTGCCAGTCCGAAAGTAGCCCGAAATGTAGGAGTGAACAAAACAAGTGTCAAGTTCAACTTTTCGGACGGGCAAAAACGCATTGGTAGTAGGGACAACTGTAAAATGTGAGAATTAATGCAGATGCGTCCTTTGCTTAGTTTAAACCAGTTTATCGTCGGTGCGCTTGCCAAAACTTATATGTGCATAGCTAAAAAATCTCACATGTGCAAGAAAAATACAAAAAATACTATATTTTGAGCTTATAAAATAACACTAAAACAACAATTTTATCACAGTATAAAAACAAGGTGTTTTTCTAGCGTTTTGAATTATTAGATTTTTCTTAGACTTATTAGTTATCAGACAAAACAGTCTGCTTCCTGAAAAGTTGATAAAATGCACATATAAGTTTTGGCAAGCGCACCGACGTTATACTGCTTTTTGGCAATCAATTCTATGTGCACTCACACAAATGCAAAGCTCAGCTTAGGCCTTGCGGACTGTACTCCCTTCCAACTAACCTTTATGCTCCTAGAATACAGAATGAATGAATGATACATCTATGAATAACAAGGAAATGTGTACAAGAATAAAATTCAGCTTTTTATAATGTTCAATTTGGAAGATTTAATTTTGTCTCTGACTTCAGGTTTTGGAAATACAACTTTTGGCCCTAACACATTTGGCACTAGCTCATCATTTGGGGCACCCACATTCGGCAGTGCTGCACCAACATTTGGTACCAACACCCTTGGAGCCAATACATTTGGCACAACACAATTTGGTACCGGTGGCTCTTTTGCTTCGTCATTTGGGACTAAACCAGCCACTGGATTTACTGGTTTTGGCAATGTCCTGGGACAAGCACCGCAATTTGGTCAACAACAGGTATTTTAAATTAATTGAAAAATATAAAAACTATGTGTATTCCTACTGTAATTGACTAAGTCACCAGTTTACTGGCTAACTGGTTATAGCTAAGAATCATAGTTATTCACAGGGATAAAATCACTTACAATGTAAAAAAGGCGGGTAGAGCAATGGACAGAGTAACTGTTTTATGTTATTATTTATTATAGAAAAATGTATTGTAATGTACTGTTTGGTGTTCCCTCTGTGTGAAGAGTAGCAATGGTAATCAAGGGTGTATCAAGAGGATAGGAACAGACTCCTTGAGTGTGGTAATGACAGTAATTTTAATTCTGTCTGCCAGGCATGATGTTCTACCAATGTCCGTTCTATGTACAGTAAATTAATGTGGATGGCGGCGCTGCTTGTGAAGGAAGATGTCAAAGTCCTGTCAAATTCACTACATTTCATGTTCTTTATTTCACTATGTTCATTTAGATCCATGTCAGACTGTAGTTGTCATACAACTAGGGGAAGTACACAGTAATGGACATTTTCAGTCTAATATGAATGAAAACTTAATTGTTGGCAGCAACAGCAGCAGCCGCAACAGCCGCAGGGTCCGTCTTCAGCACACGAAGCGCTCGTCGCCGCCGTGTTTAACTGTTGTGTGTTCGGCGACGAGAGGGACCAGGTGCTGGCAAAGTGGAACCTCATTCAAGCACAGTGGGGCACGGGTAAGCTTTTTTTTTACTAACTGGTGGCTCGGAGGTTACGAACCTGCTTCTTGAGCATCAGGTTGCGAGTTCAAAACTTGCCATGTATCAATGGTACTATGTTAATAATCTTAGAAACAACTGACAAACGTTGGAGGAAACTTTGTGACGAAACCTGGACTGAATGGTCGGAAATCGCCACACGCAGTGAGCAAGCGTGGCGATTAATGCTCGTTTTTACTCCGTATAAGAAGAGGCCTTTAACAACACTTTGTAACGCAATAAGATTTAAATTATTTTAAATTTAACACCATGCACTTGTATTATTTACTCATGTTTTTACAAAATAAATATATCTTATCTTATTACTTTTTCTCACTGCAATTTAAAATAAGCTGCCATAAAAACTATTGTAGTACATTGAAATAGCTTCCTAAGAACATTTGCATTGCCGTTATTGGCCTTGAAGACCACTTTGCCTGGTTCTCGTTTTACATATAAGTTAATTATCCTTTATTACTTATTAATTATTATTATATAAATATTATGGATCGGAATGTTGGGCCGTGAAGAAGACGGATGAAAAAAGATTGCATGTAGCAGAGATGAGAATGTTGAGATGGATGTGTGGAGTGACCAGAATGGATAAGGTCAGGAATGAGTATATTAGAGGAAGTTTGAAAGTAGCGCCAGTGACAGAAGAGTTGAAAGGGAACCGTTTGTCTTGGTATGGGCATGTGAAGAGTAGGGATGAAACGCATGTGACCAAAAGATTTATGAATATAAATGTGGATGGATGGAGAGGAACAGGGAGGCCAAAGAAAAGATGGATGGATTGTGTGAAGAATGATATGAAAGAGAAGCGAGTCAGTGATATCATGACGGGTGACAGGACGGAATGGAAGAAGAAAACGTGTTGCGCCGACACCAAGTAACATGGGATAAGGGCAGGAAGAAGAAGAAGAAGATATAAATATTAACTAATTTATCATTTATTAGGACAAGCCTACTACAGCCGCAACGCTCCTCCGTTAGAGCTGAACGAACAGAATCCGCTATGTAGATTCAAAGCAGTGGGGTACTCCCGGCTCAGTGGACGCGAAGACAAAGACGGACATGTCGCTATGTTGTTCAACAAGGCTGAACAAGATATCAAGTATGTATTTATAGTAGTTTTTATAATACTAACAATTTGCTTAGGTCCGGCTAAAGCTATCTAATTTCTTACAATATCTACAACATAAGTTTGGAATTAAATCAGGGCCCAATTTCAGAAAGCAATAGATCACAATTGAGTAACAAAGTGTTAGTTAATTAAGCTGAACCTAAGATCGTGATTTATTGTTCATTTTATTTATTTATTGACCTTTGGTCATTCAAATATACCAAACGAGTCTTGTTTTGACGTGTTTGACCTTCGACGCTTTATGAAATTTTATGCCAGCATTTATCACTCTGGCAATAAAAATGCTTTACTAAGTTTTTATTTTCATTATTTTTCAGAAACAATCAACAAGCTCTAACAACGTCTCTGCATAGTTTGTTGGGAAATAAGCCCAACCTAGTTGTTACCATGGAATGTATTAAAGCTGTCTCTGAGAACAAGAGTCAGGTGAGTTCATTTAGGAACATACAATTGATCATTGGTTGAACAAAAGTGTGTAAAATATTAACTTTGATACTAATATGCGCACGATTTACTCAGCAACTGATTCCTTCTTTAACTTCGGAGAGGAAGCAGGCCCAGCGCCCACCTAAAAAAATCACCGGTGTGTACGCCTCAAGTTTAGAATGGGGTAAAAATTAAGCATAAAAAAAATACATTGTGGTAAAATAAAAATAAACAAATGAATAATTTTGGTTGTTACTATAAGGTGGTGATATACGTGGTGGATAAGGGTGCAGGAGGCACGCACGTGTCGGCCGCAGAGCTGGGCGCGTTCCTGAACGCGGGCGCGGCTCGCAACGCGCTGGGCGGCGCCGGCTGCGTCTCCGTGTCGCCCGTCACCGCGCCCACGCCGCAGATGTTGGCGCAGTACCTACAGACCGCGCCACCTGGTACGTATGCTTGTGGTGGATAAGGGTGCGGGAGGTACGCACGTGTCGGCCGCAGAGCTGGGCGCGTTCCTGAACGCGGGCGCGGCTCGCAACGCGCTGGGCGGCGCCGGCTGCGTCTCCGTGTCGCCCGTCACCGCGCCCACGCCGCAGATGTTGGCGCAGTACCTACAGACCGCGCCACCTGGTACGTATGCTTGTGGTGGATAAGGGTGCAGGAGGCACGCACGTGTCGGCCGCAGAGCTGGGCGCGTTCCTGAACGCGGGCGCGGCTCGCAACGCGCTGGGCGGCGCCGGCTGCGTCTCCGTGTCGCCCGTCACCGCGCCCACGCCGCAGATGTTGGCGCAGTACCTACAGACCGCGCCACCTGGTACGTATGCTTGTGGTGGATAAGGGTGCAGGAGGCACGCACGTGTCGGCCGCAGAGCTGGGCGCGTTCCTGAACGCGGGCGCGGCTCGCAACGCGCTGGGCGGCGCCGGCTGCGTCTCCGTGTCGCCCGTCACCGCGCCCACGCCGCAGATGTTGGCGCAGTACCTACAGACCGCGCCACCTGGTACGTATTACTGAGTACGTAGTACTGAGTCGGTAACTATACATTGTAACACAGCGTCCTTCGGTCAAAACTCATCATATAAGAGACGAGTCGAGTGAGATCCACGCCCAGTTCAGAACGAACCCAGTTCAGTCCAGATTCAGAACAATTCGATTAGTCAGTTGTCGAATGATTCGGTAAGCTATCTTTCCCTCATTATGAGAATGGTAGACTGAATGAGATAACAAACTGAATCGGTCTAAAACTACGTGTCGAATAGCTTCGATAAGCAGTTGTCGACCACCAGCGATAATCGGGGGCTGGGCCTGAGTTAGGGTTTGAGCCGCCCCTAGACTAACATAAGCTAATACCACAGTCTACCTATACATTACTCCTTACAGTCGGTCAACGTAGAACATTGTCGCAGAGCAATCGTGCGGGGGGTTGCGGGGTGAAGGGGGCGGAGCTTAAGTCCCAAGCTGCCATACTGCTACTTGGGACATAATTTTTGATTCCGAAGTTGATTGATATCGTTCTTAGAAATGAAGATAATTTAATTTATTAATATTATGTATGACATGTACACTATGATTTTACTATAAAGTATGTTCATCCAAGATGGCGGCCATATACATTTCCAAATTATTGTCCGCGGGAAGTCGTTTCCACGGTTTTCGAGGTCACTGATGCCGAAAATGGGGTCAAAATCTAAATCCAATATGGCGGCTATAAAAAAAATCAAATTAGTCGTCATGGGTGTCAAATCCATGGTTTTTTGGGATGCTGATGCCGAAAATTAGGTTAAAATCCATTTCCAAGATGACGGCTATGAAAATTTGCAAAATAGCCGTCATGGGTGTCATTTTCATGGTTTTCTGGGGTACTGATGCCGAAAATGAGGTAAAACTCCATTTCCAAGATGGCGACTATAAAAATTTGCAAATTAGCCTTCATGGGTGTCAAATCCATGATTTTCGGAGGCGCTGATGACGAAAATAACATTAATTCTTAAACACCAAGATGGCGACCACGATTTACCTGGTAAATTTTTATGAACGCCATGTTAGATCGTGGAATAGGCTTTATTTCCGGCATCAGCACCCACGAAAACCATAGTTAAAATACCCATGAATAATAAGTAAATATCTATGGCCGCCATCTTGGATTTGGGAATAATTTATGACTCTTACCTACCGTCGCAACCCTAAGCAACTTAGTCGCAGTGTAACCTCGACAAAATATGTAATTTTAAATATTTTTAGAAAATTCCAGGATAAGATGGCTAAATTGCTGTTAGCTGTTAATACCTTTGCATTATTTTGGCAATCGTCTAAATTACACATGCACGAAACTTTTCTTTACGGCGTCACTATTTCTATAAAATGTTAATTAATTTGGACGTTTGTTTGACAAAGTTTGAGTAATTTGCTTTTGTGACAACCCTTTGACAAGTGGTATCAATTTTGACATTTCACAAGACTTGCCAAATGTATGGGCGTTGACCCTAAGATCAAGTATGTAACTAGATGGAACATTTTTAAAACGAAAAATTTGCTCTAGTTCATCTCTTCACTCTAATGAGAGATGATCCGAGGGAAAAAGAGACGAACTTACTGTCATGCGTGTACACGTCAAACGAAATGAAGCTTAAATGAGTTGAAAATCCTGAATGGATTTAAATATATGATTAGAGATGAGGCAGAATAATCTAGGGACGGTATCGATACTTTAAATATTTAATTCCTTAAAATTGAATAATTAATGACTTTCGAATTTGAAACGTTTTTGCAGCGACGTGACTATTCAAAAACGCCTTTCAAAATGTAAAAATTCTTTTCATAAAATACGTAATTAATTTAACTAAAAAATCACTCAAACTAAATACAGTTTACAATAGAACTAAGAATGCATACGACGTGAATGATGATAATTGACCAACGGCGTATCGTAGTTGACTATCGTTTTAACGCTTAGCAGACTGGAGCAGTGGTGGTCCAGAAGTAACGGCGCCAGCGCCACGGTTACCATGGAGTTTCTTGTCGGCTCATCTCCATAGGACTTACTTTTTGGAACCGTGCAACCAAATTGTCGCGACATTTCCTAAATGCATGTACTCTGCATATTAGAAATAAAAAAAAAAACGTTGAATTTGAGTTGTAGGTCGCGGGTTCGAACCCAGGCAGGAACGCACTGTGTAATTTGTTTTGTCACTGCTCTTAAAACTGTAAAGGAAAACGGCATATCCAAGATCCAAAAAATCGAATACATGTGTCATCCATAAATCCACATTGGGGCTGCGCAGTGTATTACAGCCCAATCCCCTCTTTCTAGAGAGGAGGCCTGTGTCCCCGCAGTGTTTTGCTTATGCTTGGAAGACGTGTGACGTAACACTTAAGCTCACATTTTGATGTTGCTTATGTGTGGGTTACAACATACCACTGGAATTTGCTTATGCATAGGTATCTACTTACTCAATCACTCTTCTATATTTGGAGGACTGGGCTTTAACAAAGGTGAGTACAAATTAAAACAGACAGCATTTGATCAAACACGTTTATTCCAAAATAATAAGAAACATTTTAAAATACTGGTCGTAGATTACTTATGTAAGGCACCCCGACCGAATCGGTTAGATTAGGTTAAAACAAACGCGTAACACAAACGCGCGCGAGTTTAACTATGCCCTTTTTACTGGGAGAGCTATAGAAGTATGGGGCAGAAGCGTCGTCGTTCTCTTCTTTAAGAAGAGCGAAGACTTTATTGAAGAATTATAAATTTCGCTTCTGAGCCATGTCTAAAAGTTGTTTTCGAGAGTTGTTATAAATCGTTTCTCGCAAAGATTCGACGAATTTCAACCACCGAAGCAGGTCGGGTTTGGAAAAAGATATGGCACCACAGACCACCGCTTTCATCTGTCAATATCAATAAGTACGTCTGTCTCCTGTTTGTAAATTCATCACGCAAAATCTAAAGATCACCATTTACAAAACAATACAAAACAAAAATCCATGATTTTGTTAATGGTGGTAATAACATTAATATTGTAGTCTTATACCTTTGTTTTGTTAGAAATAATTTCAAAACTTTTTTTACGTATTTACAATTTACGGCTTTTACACTGTTTTTAAAAAACTATTTGATTTTGGCCTCCAATAACTAGCTGATCCTAACTGATTAATTAAGTAAATTATACAAATCATTCTACCAACTTAGAAATCTTAGGGCCAAAACATACTTAGCGTATCTTGCGCAGTACGCGGCGCAAGATACGCGACGCACGCGTAAGTGTGGCTGTAGCCGCTGAAAATACGCCGAATATACTTAGTTAACTTTACATCGCTCGAAACTTTACTCGTTCTAGGCCCCATTAGGCTCGGCTTATCAACGTACAACGCGCGCGGTGAGGTCGCGCAAAAGAATTTGTATGTATACGCGTAATGCGACGCATCATGAGCTGCGCCAGATACGTTCAGTGTGTCTGCAGCCTTATAACTATTTTGTTAAATTGAAGTTAAAACTTAAGATATTGATATAATTGAATTATTCTACAACCTTAAACCTAATAAATAATAACATAGCTTACAAAACAAAATGTACATAAATACTTATACATATAAATATTAATTGAATTCCATGTAAAATAAATGTATGATCACTATAATTATGTACCTTTGATATTGATTGTTCTGGAAATATAGTGGGTACGGCATCACTACGTAGAGTTCTTTTTTTGTAACCTTCACGGTAGCAATCCACTCTAAAATGGAGTGAACATAATTTTGAGTACTGTGAAGGAGTCCAATTTCATCTTCCAAGATTACGTACCCAACTACCCACTTATATCTGATTTTTGGTTCCAAAGGAAATCTAAAAAAAAACATTATATAATTACATTATAAATGATATAAATGTTGTATAATGATGTTCGCACTTATACCTAACTATATTTCTACTATTATCTTAAGCATTCACTTATAAATATTTAAAGTGAACATATAAAGCGACTGAGAAAAATATCGATATTGTGGATCTTCCCTACTTGTGCGAGTAAAGGTAGATGATCTGCCAAAAACTCTTTGTAAAATACAACAATGTTATTTCTTGAATAAACTACGTTGTATATGCTTACTGAAACTTGATAAAACTTTTAGTGATTACTAATACTAAACGTAAATGGCTTAAAACGGCATTTGGGAACAGTCTTTTCGTAAAAATGAGTGTCGATAACTTACCTATGGAAAGATAACTTGCTATTATTTTCACTTAGAACACTCATACGGCTCTTACAGCCGACTGCAACACAAGCCATATTTAATGGGGCAAGCAATGAACACACTCACTCAGGTCACAATGGCACCAAAAGAAGAATAATTCGATGAAAACTATGTAAGAGCTTGGTATCGTGCATTATACCAAGCCGACTCGCAATTGTAAATTTTGACGTTTAAGACGGAGTCAAAATTTTATGGTTATCTCTTTTTTCTTAATTCTTAATTGTCATTTGAACAAAAGAGACAAAAAGTAGAATGACATTCATTTTAAAAAGGTTCTGTCTAGTTCACATACTTTGTCTAAGCGTTGACCCACTGTAAGTAGGCACACTGTGCCTAAACTGACTCAGTTACTATACATAGTAACGAAGGATGAATTATACAGCATCCTTCGGTCAAAATTCACCCTATAAGAGGCGAGTCGAGTGAGATCTACGCCCAGCCCCCTAATTCAGAACGTTTCGATATCTTTCCCTCATTACGAGAATCTGGTATACTGAACGAGATAACAAACTGAATCGGTCTACAACTACGTATCGAATAGGTTCGATAAGCAGTTGTCGACCACCAGCGATAATCGGGGGGCTGGACCTGAGTTAGGGTTTGGACCGCCCCTAGGCTAACATAAGCTAATACCACAGTCTACCTTATCTTACTCCTTACAGTCGGTCAACGTAGAACATTGTCGCAGAGCAATTGTGCGGCGGGTTGCGTGGTGAAGGGGCGGAGGTTATGTCCCGAGTAGCCATACTGCATACTTCTTCTTCTTCTATCGTGTCGGCACGAGCTATACGAGAATAGGTCATGCCGTAGTGAAAAGATTAGCCAATCAGCAAGGTTGGTAGCGGGGCTGACTGCCCAGGGTGCGCCGGACGTACTTAAGTATCGTCACTCGTGGAGGCTCTTTTCCAAACTGCATACTTGGGACATAACTTCCGCCCCTACATAATTTTGACATTTCATAGGACCTGTCAAATGTATGGGCGTTGACCCACTGTATGTAGTAAGTATACACTGTGCTAATACCCTCTCCACGTGTGTTGAACCACCGGGAGGGGTGCAGAGAACCGTCCGCCCCCAAGAGCAATCGCTCATGACCATAGTGCGGATGCCATTGCGCCTATAGGACATAAGTTTTGTTGCTACTAAAGCTGGGTTTGTGCCATACACAAATCTGCTATCAAAATAATTTTCGTCTGTCTCCTTTCTCGTCGCGTCCTTCAAAACATTTTGCCCCCAGCATTCAGCTTATTTAGCCTATAGGGTAAATCAGGCCGCCTGCTCTTCAATTGACTAAAAATTTGCCACAGCATTGGCGTGACTGAATGTTATTTTCTAACCTAAAATTTTAACTTTAGAAGGTTGGGTTCACTGGTTTTATATTCTGAAGCATCCTAGGTAGTGGGAGCTAGCTTCCACAGCCTTTACGCTATTCAAGTAAGCACGTCATTCGGGCCAGTCTCTGTCAGAACATTGATTATCTCCTGAAAGCTCCTTTATTTGTCTCTCTCATGGTAGTCATGGACATTTGGTAATTGGTAAACTATGAAAAATGATGACGAGCACAGTTCATTGAAGTTGGAAGTGTTGTGCCTCATTACACGGATCTCGTCCATGACGTGCAGACATGTGTCGCTGTTATAACGTCAGCCGCTGAATGATCATAACTTGTTAAATACCCATAGCGATCATTAATGCTACGGCTTACCTGGTGCAAAACGTGAGTAAAGTAATTCGATCGGTACTGTGAGGCGGTATTTGAGGAGCTCGTGGCTAAATAATTACAGCCGCATAGACCGATCTTCCGGGTTAAGCCACGCTAGCCGAGGTTGGTCTGTGGATGGGTGACCATTTACCATAGCGAGTTTCCTCCGTGCCTCGGAAAGCACGTAAAGCCGTTGGTCCCGGCTGTCATTTGCAGATCTTTGACAGTCGTTACTGTTGGTCAGAAGCCAGAAAGTCTGACAACCAGTCTTACCAAGAGTATCGTATTACCCAGTTACTGGGTTGTGGAGGTCTGATAGGCAGTCGCTCCATGTAAAATACTGATATTCAGCTGCATCCGGTTCGACTGGAAGCCGACCCCAACATAGTTGGGAAAAGGCTAGCCAGATTGACTGTGAGGCGGCATTTCAAAAGGTGTTAAATAAGATCGTTGGGGAAAAGTTAGAGTGAGACGCTTTTGTTTACATTCCCGCATCGTATTGATCGCATCAGACTGCGGTGCGGTTTTTAGTTTTCCGTATTAATAATACACATCTTTTTAGGTATGGACATGCGACTTTGGAAGCAAGCGCAGGCTGACAACCCCGATTCTGAAAACTACATTCCTGTGCCCATCATTGGGTTTTCCGAGGTAAACGTCATAAGCTATAATTTATTTCCGTTTAGAAACTTTCGCATTGAATAACGCTGTAACACAGAGCAGCCACTGACCTACCGCAATGATTTTATAAACATACTCATAGCATGTAGCGCATTATGTGTCCCATGTACTTAGGCTAAGCCAAAGTGCGGTCTTTTGTGGCACTTCACTTTAGCCGCCTAAAACTAGATGTAACGAAGCACGCTTATGAAGTGATTTTCGAGGAACCGGAAATTACATAGGGTTTGAGTTAGCTTTAGCCGTCTTTACTAATTTTTAGCCTTACTTTGGCTAATATATTAAGTCAGATATCAGACCTTATTACTTTACAACTGCAAAACAAGCTTCAAAACAAGTAATATTGTATGTATTTTGTTTAGATAAAGTTCCGCAGCCGCTGTCAGTCAGAGCAGGCCAAGCTACAGGCGCAGTGGCTGCAGCGTGCGGCGGGCGAGCTGGCCGAGCTGCGCACGCGCCGCGCCGCCTCTAGTGCTCGTCTAGCGCAGCTCGCCGCACGCTTGCACGTTCGCCGCCACACATTGCTACAGGTGCGTGCTGCTACCATATTACCATACCACTTACAGTACACCTCTAAACTACATCTCAGAAACTATTTCTGGGGTCGGCGCACATGACTCTCGCTTTCCAGTCATTTTCGGCCACTTAACATGATTCTGGCCAGTTGAAGACTGCAAGGAGTTTTCCACCTAACTGTACTGTGTGTTAGTCGATGCATATTTTCAACAGACCGTATGCTCGAAGCGACTATACAGTATACGTTTTTTACTGAACGTGGGGTCCATGTTGCCAATGCCCATTACAGAAAGCGTAGGTAAAAAATAAAATTACTACGCGGACGGCCCACACACACTTAGTGTATGGTCGAGGACTCGAAATGTTTATCAGATTTCAAAGTCGATTCCTTCTCACACTGCGCAATAAGGTTCAAGATGTCATATCAACTTATGTCATATCGACCTTATGAAAAAGTAATTTGCAAGCAATTGTAGACTTTAGGGTGGTAAACATTTCAAGTCCGCGACTGTACAAACTTCAAGTTAGGTCAATTCAAATCTTTGTGACGGTGGACGGATCTACTTGATCGCTGATTTCTGCTGTCAAGCGACTCGAGTCCACGCACGATGACGGCCGGCAGTAAAATGATAGATGGAAAACCAATCTTATTTTTACAACCTTAAGGTTCATCTATCTAGCAAGAACAATAAAAAAAAAAACATCATGTGCGTATTCCAAACATTTATTTTCTCCACATTTTTGAGGTTAATATGTCTGCTAACTGGTGTTATTGTATTTATTTATTAAAACCCTTCAATTCTTTAGGAATATGTACTGAAATTCACCCCATTTTCAGTATTTTCTTGGGAGGAGGCAACCGAAAATTAATATTATTCAATTACAAATGATTAAATCTAAAAATATTTTCTCCACTTTTTGTAGACAAAGGAGTAGTCTATCAGGGGGCTTACTATGTCCTCTTAAAGCAGGACTGAAGTTGCCTGGAAGTTGAACTGCCCTGCTTTTTTGTACTATGACATCGTCAGAGCAGGCCTGCGGCAGGCCTGCTACGTTGACGTTTACGAAATCCGTTTACCTTTTTTTTGTATAGACTTTTCGTACCATGAACAAGCATTACCGTTCAACTTGGTTCAATAGTCGTTCACCTTTAGTACTGTCATGGTACGATTTTCAGCGATTCAGAAGCAGGCCTGCTTTTGAACGGAAGTTGACTGGCTGGTATTTGAACGTTTTCGTAAGAGGTCATGGTAAGCCCCCAGTAGGGTGCCATTACATCTAGCTAAGTATCACGGATTGATCGGAAAATGCACCGAAAAACAACTTATTTATAGCAGATTTGTAAATATGCCCTTAATCATTAATGGTACACGTATGAAGTTGGGGCGGCAGGTCGCTAATCGTTAAAATAATTCGGATTTAAAATTATGATTGAGCTGAATTGAAATAAACTTGAGAGATACTGTTTGTTCCCGTCAGTAATGATGCGTCCGTTGCTCTAAATCAGCGGTTCCCAGACTTTTTTTCTCATAGACCACTTTCAAAATTTAGGTGGTTCCGGTGGACCCCCTGCAGCTACATTTCTATCAAATTACCATATAAAATGTGAAGATTAGTCCCGTCGAGTCTTCCGTGGAGCCCTGGGGGTCCACCTGGACCACTTTGGGAACCTCTGCTCTAAATAAACAAATCGAATGCAGTGACATGTCATTTTCAGATATCTTAGCAGATATTAAGTATGAAGATAATAATATAAACACAGACATGTCACGTGTTTATCGAAGATCAAGATATTCAGACTAGCTTGCGGATTTCCGTTTTGGGTGACCGCTGCAAAAAGTCTAAAGCTCACGTATGATACGACATTATAATACGTGATAAACATTTAACGTAGACTGTTAATGTACTCGTATCCGCATTGCACCTTGCTAGTAATCTTTCTAGGAATTATAAATCAGTAATATTTACGGCGATACTGTTGATGCAATTTAATAGTGTAATTCTTCGTACTTCGTGTTGGCACGAGCTATACGAGAAGCTCATGTAGTAATGAAAAGATTGGCTAGTCAACAAGGATGGTAGCGAGGCTGACTGCCCCGGGTGCACCGGACGTAAAGTATCGTCACTCGCGGATAATCTTTTAATAAGTATATTCCAGCTAGGTTCCATCAATTGTATTGCCGAGTGATTGCTACACTTGGAAATACTTGAACAGACTTCAGCAGAGTGAAATAATAAAATGCTCGACGGCTGGCTGTTCATGTTTCCGCTTTTTATCTCTTAATGCATCATCATTACAATAAATAACTCGATTTAACTTAACGTTTTCAATGAACTGGGCTATAGCGATTACTTTGGTAAGTTATTTCATAAATGACTAATTTCCCAGCAATAAAATTGAAACATAAAATGTAATAAATGAACTTTTATAACTACTATCTTAATTTCGGGAAAATTTTGTAACTTCCCCTAAGTATTGATCACTGACCAATGGCGCATCGGCGGCGGAGTGGCGAACGAGACGCACTTATGCAGCAGTATAGTCAAAGCTGATTAATATCACTTGCAATCTAGTGACTACTCGTGAAGACTAGATTGCAAGCGAGACGCATACGGCTAGACTAATTATATTGCGCAAAATTGCTGAGCTACTGCATGATTGTAGCTAATGTTGCACTGTGAATGTGTTGCGCGATTTAGTCGACAACTTGTCGGCTCCACAATTTCAGCTATAGAAACTAACCCGTTAACGAGCCCCTTTAGGCGTACACCGGTCCCAAAAAAGAGGTATAGCTCTTTGGTCACCTCACCTGGCTAGGGTAGCCAAGCGAGTTTTTTACCGCAAAGCTAACCTCGTCTCGGCCTGTGGTATGTAGTGTAGGAAGTTGTTTGACTCCGCATTGTGTCGTCGACCGAGCCTCGTCAGTCAGCGGATTAAAGATAAGATTAAAGTTTGGGGAAGCTGGATGCTGCGCGTATGCGCTTAATGACACTTCAGAAATGATTATGTCGTAAGAAAGCTAATTTAGCTAGTTAATGTTTTTGGCAAATAATAGTTTCTTAGTGGGTGACGTAAGTGGCGACTAAGTTGTTATATCAGTATTTCAGAGTTATTTCAGACTTCAGTCGCTTTGCGTTAAATCAGAAAGTTACTAAAACATATAATTTAGTAAATAGAATGAGCGCTGATTCTCTACAAGACACGCCGGCATCCTAGGCAGCCGTAATTGTGAAAGGTACTTCTAACAAACACGTTCAAATAGGGCTGCGCTGGGAGTTACTGTGTCATCACAATTTGTACCTCTTCCAAATCATGTTAGGTTCACCGTCTCGTCGAAGAAATGAGGCTGATTATCAATCATTTTTGTTCCTGATATAGTTTAAAAAAACTGTTTGTATCGCAGGTGGTAGCTCGACGAGAAGTGGTGGGTCGTGTGGGAGCAGCGCTGAGTCCCGAAGAGGAGGCGGCACGGGCACGAGTACACGAGCTGACGTCACAACTCGCCGCACCGCCGCTTTATAATGTAAGTACTTCGTTATGAAAGGTTGTGGTATATAAGTATATGTCTGATCTTCGGTCTTCAATAATTCCTAATGCCTCATTGATAACAAGCTATAAGTGCTACTCAAAGAATAAAAGGAAAGCAAAACACCTACGCCACAAAACATTGCTTGGCATGTGATTATCTGTTTCCCATCGACACGCACGGTACTTAGCTGGCATGTGGTAGATATCACATGGGATCAGACTACGAGCTTATCAGCAGTTAATTTTGGTAGTCGGCGACCTTGTCTGTCCAAAAGTCTCGCAGCACTCGCCCTCCGCGTGCTCGCTTATCAGATACTATCGCCTTATCTCCAGACAGCAGACAGTGTTATAACATGATTAGATACATCGGCGTTACGCTGTTGTTGATAAACTAATGATTAACACCAGCGAAGAACAACAACGGGGATTGGGTCCAAACATACTCAGCATACAGTTGTTTAAAAAATTGTATGGTAACTACCATAAAATTTTTTAAGACAAGGTGTTTGTTGGTTTCTTATTCGACTATTTAAACAAAGCAATAGCTATCATAATAATTAAAATAACTTTGTGTACTGCAAAGAACATGTATGCCATAAAATGATAATTATTTCTCTTATCTTTGCATCGTTTAATATATCTTTAAAAGTCTTATTGATACCAGATAATACTAGTTTAGTATTTTACTTTGGATAAAAAATACTGCTTTGATTATCATGCACTAAACGAGTGTAACCAAGATATGGTATCTTTAACTATCTGTGATGTCGAATGTATTTATAGGAATAGGCATACATGACGAATTTTCTGCTTGGTCACGTAATCGTGGCCATTACGCAGCGCGATAGGGGGTTTAGGACGCTCCAAATTAAAACTAATTGTGATAATTATTAGATTTTTAAATGCAGATTAAGCCTTTTATTTTTGCATGTCAAATGTGCAATAACAACAGTCGAGAGACCCGACGCACTCACGCAGCATGACGTTATACTGTGCTGGTTACCTACGGCTCTACATGAGCTTTTTAGTATTTTTGATGGAATGAAAGACGAGATCCACTTTACAATTGCCGAACATAAGTACCTACCTATTAGACGGTAATTAATCATTATCGATACTCTGAATTGAATTTGCGTCAGAGTAACTAGTTATTGATTTGAAAGTTATCAAGGAAGTGTGGGTAAACCGCTTTATCGCATTTTTATTTTATCATTAATTAATCTGCACTTGATCAACTGCTTCGTTGGTCTAGTGGTCGCAAGCGTGACTGCTGAGCGAGAGGTCCTGGGTTCGATTTCCTGGTCGGGCAAAGTGTTATTGGGTTTTTCCATGTGGAATTTCTCAGTAGCAGCCCGGAGTCTGGATTTGTGCCGGGTTGATGGCTATATGCTCGCCCCCTATTACATGGGACTTAAACGTAACGGCGTTAACGGTGTAAATGAGGGTGTACTATACACCTCTGTCCAACCCTTCGGGGAATACAGGCGTGATGTTATGTTATGTAATCCGCACTTAAGTGACAAGGTAGTGTCGCGTTAGTACTAGGGCATACATTACCCGCCCGTTTTTTATATGTGAATAATTCGGTTATGTCTGTCGTGAACGCTATTAGGATATCCGTTACCTCACCAATTAGTACGAATATTTCGAATATCAGTTTAAAACTTTCATATCAACCTACATATCAAATAGTTTAAAAAAACTGAAATTAATATTTACTATTCAGTCTTTGGTAACTAGGTCTCAAAAAGCCTAGGCTTTACTGCTTGTTTTTTTTTTTTGTAAATCGTTGCCCCACTCTAAGATTTCTCTTGTATCGTGGGTGCGTTTACAGACACAAATCTCGCATACACAAACGCCCAGACCCGAAACAACCATCTGTAGGCCATACAAATTTTTGTTCCGTGTGGGAATCGAACCCACGACCCGTAGCGCAGAAGCCAGTCGCTTAGCCACTGCACCAAACGTGTCAATTTTTTAATAAAACGTATGTCAATTATTTTTATGTACACATGGAATTACATAATATTATGAAGTATTACTATCAGTTAATAATAGAATAAATCATTAACACATTTGGATCAACATAAAAACTAATAAGTATACGTATTATCCAAAAAATCCGGATAATAAAGCGGCTAATCCGGATTTAACATCTAGCGGATATCTTGATAGCATGCCCTTGTTAGTACCACATCACTATCACGCACTGCGAAGCTTTTTATATTGAAATAAATCATGCAAGATAGGTGCTGAGTGTGGCGAGACAGATACATCACACAAGTGATACTGGGCGGTCCGTCAGCCACTTAAGCGTTTTGTAGTAAGTTTTTATGACAGCTCTGTTTAAGATTAACGATTTTGTTAGACGTTGTCTTTTGATATCAATAAACGGAATTATTGGACTTTGGAATGAATGGGACGCGCATGATTGTAGGTCTTCATTTATCACAATTTTGGTGGTTACTAAATTAATTCCAGATTAAAAAATGTACAGTTTTGATTTGGGTCCTAGTATACAGGTTGTAAACGAATTCTTGTAATTCCTTAAAACCACATGATCTACTACTGGTGTAGATTGGCCCCGCACGGGATTTAGCTGGACTAAACATTTTTTTTTCATGCTCTTTTTGTAAGTGGTCGTATCTAAACCACCTAATAAGGATTCAGTAAAAAAACAAGTTTTTTTTTTTTGCAAAAAACGAATTTTCTTTTGTTGAACATTTCGATGCCACACATAAAAGAATGAAAGCACGGCCACACGGCTGGCGAGCACGACTAAGGCGATATCTCTCTTTGCAGTCAGTTATTTCGGGGCTCTAAAATTATTCAGAAATAGAAAAGCAAGATTTTATTTTGATTTCTATGTTAGGAGATGTGGTTTCCGCACTTAGTCCTTTAAGTGGACCGTTGTACGTGGTTTATTTTGATTTTTTTTCAGTTGATTTTCAAAAATACCCATTTAGGGTTAATCAGTGTCACCAGTAGATCACGCGGTTTGAAGGAATTACACGAATTCGTTAACACCCTGTAGAGATCAACTACGATAACATGGCACGCCCCTGCATTGAAACTGCAAGTAAAAATGTGCGAGAAAGAATATTTACAACGCGTCATTCGTTCAACGCTGATATGTAGGTACATTCTGCAACTGTAGCTGTCTACTAAATACCAAACACAAACATGGTGACTCGTTGGCATATGCACACACACATTGAAGATAGATGTTGGAGGGGCGTGCCATGTTATCGTAGTTGATCTCTACCACATTATCACCTTTTGAATTTGTAATGTTATCGGTTTACAGGTTCGATTGCAATCCTTTAGTCGCTTTCGTAAGAGCTTGGATAATTTGTCTATATGCAGGGTAAAGGGGAGCTTGCCGTTTTGCCAAAATTATTTTGACAAAATTTCACTACCCAAATGCATTTTAGCAACCTTTTTTATACCAATGAAGAATTTGGAATGATTTTAGTACGCATATTTTCATTTGGTCAAATTTTTACTTGGCAGAATATTACCAAGGATAATATCATGAACGCATTTGGTTTTTAATCAAATTGATTTATTACAGCAAACAATCTTTAGACAATAAACATTGAGTCAAATGATTGTAACACGTTTATATCTTTTTTAAATCGAAACAGTTAGGTTAGGTTAGAACTGTGACCACACAACGCACGAGCCGAGCGAGCGAAGCGAGCGTCCGGCCGGCGAGTGCCAGAAACATATTTTTTATTTTGTGTAAAATATGTTATACAAGAGAAATGAGTGGGGCAAAGCATATAAAAAAAATACTACATTAAAATTGGTAAAGGTACTAGTTGGTAAGCAAGTTATTGTTTAACGTTCACTTGCCAAACATTAGGTTTGCGTTACAATTATTTGTGAAGAGTTTATTTGCTAAGTAGTAATTTGGCAAATTAAATTACGCGGAAACTTGTTTGGGAAGTGATAATTTGTAATTTTTTTTTCGATGTAACAGCGGTAATCCAGGGGTAAAGACATGTTGAATCATTTAAACATAATAGCATCATTCAAAACTTGGTTCCGGGTCAGGAATAGATCACTCCTTCTCCGCCCATGGGTGATGTAAAACGCGACTAAGCGATAATGTTAAAAGAATGGGCAGCAGAGGATTCCTGTTTGCTTCTTTTCCTTTTCTCGTATCAGCATGAGTATATGAGAATAGCTTAATAGCTCGTGGTGAAAAGTTTAGGCAGTCAGGAAGGTTGGTCGCGGGGCTAACTGCCCCGGGGACTTACTTAAACATCGTCACTCGTGGAACCTCTTTTCTTGAACCCCGTCTGCTAATAACAACATAAAGTGATCACTACTCCTTAAAATGTCAATACTTAATATATTTTCTGACCGTTCAATACAGCGGTCATTGGCAAGCCTATTCGAATCCAAGTCGATATTGAACTTTCGATAGTGGACGGCCCGACTGATACGATGATGATGTGTCAATATTCTTGTAAGTTTTGGGTAAAAAGGATAAACAGTACACTGCACACTTTACATAGGAGCCCAATAGTCCCTGGTTACAATCAGAACCTGTGCTAATAACGAAGGGTATGATAATCTATGGATTTAGCCACCTCGCCATAAAAGAGCAGACCCATTTTAATGTTATCTAGCAGGACTTTAGCGGGGTTTAAGGCCACCAATTGCGTACTTGTCTTGCAGCATTCTATTGCGCAACTTTTTTATTTCTTGTGTAAGAGTTTTCGATTTTCATTGGTATCAAACATTTGTCGGCGCGCGGCCGCAGCTTTTTAGTGAGGCGTCCGTGTAAAGCCCGATAGTAGTTCAAAATGTTTTAAATCAAAAGTTCAAGCTTTGTTTAGAGTTAAATGAGTGCTTAACAAGTCGTGCACATATAGATGTGTGTAGATCAAACTACCGTCCATAGCGTAGACGCCTGCATGGTCACCTGTTGACCATTTAACTGTCAACATATGAATTATCTGCGCTGGCCTAAAGCTGGTCAAACAGTACGCGAGCAATACGCGAGCGTTAGTAACTTCTGGTCGCATAGACTGCATACTCGCTGGATTATACTTACGTCCAGTTTGGTCGTCTAGCTAGCGATGGAAACATTAGCTGTGTGTAACGTCTGATGGACGAATTTGAATTATGCATTTGGTTGCCCTAATTTTATTGCTAATGTTGAAACTAATTATTGCTCATGTATGGTAGCAGCAGCACGTCCGTATTAGCTGTATGAGTTTACGAGTTTGCCATGTGGGGCAAAAGCCGGAAAAATAAATTGGGTACCTACATAAACATCCTACTACCGTGTTATTGTTAGCCTAAAGATTAATTTTAACTGCGATAATAAGTAAATATCTATAATTAACTAACCTTTTTGTTTAGGGTCGTCTGAACGAGCTATTGTGTGCGGTGCGACTGCAGCGCAGCGCAAGCGCAGGCACGTCGCATGAACGTTATCACCTTGATCCTGGTAAGATCGCTGACATTATTCTTTATCGTTTCTTTCTAGCTGATTATTGGCCTGCATATTAAGGGAGAAGCCACACGGTGCGGTGCGGTGCGGTACGCGCACGGCGACCATTTTGCTGCGTCAGCGTGCTCACGTAGTACGAGGCGTCGCAAGAGCCACGCGGTACGGTGCGGCGCCGCACCGAGTGGAACGGCTCTCGTGCCGCGCCGTGTGGACGGGGGAGGGTGCGTACACCCTCCCCCCTCGTCTTGGTCCGGCGAGCGTGCGGCGCGGCGCGGCGCCGCACCGTGTGGTAGGCATGGAAATTTGTATGTATTACGCCGCAGCGGCACCGCTGAACGCTGCGCCGGAGCCGCACCGCATCGTGTGGCTTCTCCCTTAGACAGGGTTTGTTTTTAGAAATCATACTGTGCTAACTTTGTGGTTCGTATAGAGCGGCTGTCTGATTTCCGATGGGATATGATGATAATTACGAGTGTACAGTTGGTCTTTGCCCTTCAATTAAACATAATCCCGTTACTTCTTATAAGAGCGGTTACGCACTGCAACCGATCCGAATCCGATAAAATACGTTCCGAAGTAGTCATAGAACTATTTGTATGGTAGTTTATGCACTAGATCCGACTTCCGTCATCCGATTTCTCTCTGTCATCCGTGAGTTTCTAATTCGGAAGAAAAATTGACGGACCGAAGTAGCCGTAGTACTGTTTGTATGAACGCTTTCGCATTTCCTCGGATTCAAATCGGACGCCAAATGGATATGCCAAAGATGGCCCCTGAATTGTTTGAATTTGGATCAGAGATCGGATAAGTGCGTAAGCGATATCCGAATTCGGTCCGAGTTTTTTAGACTCTAGATTCGTATTTTCACGTATTCGGATCGGATGCAGTGCGCAAAGTAATATCCGAATTCGGTCCGAGTTTTTTACATTCCTATTTTCACGGATCCGGATCGGATGCAGTGCGTAATTGTTGTAACACCTCACCGGTAGAGATGAGGTGGTATATTATTTGAAAGTTATTTATTTATTTCAATACTCTCATAATCGGCGGTGTTAAATAATCGGGTAATCTGTAGCGTATTTTGAACCGGGAACTGCAAAGGTATTTCTTGTTATTTTCAGCTAATTATTTATGGTTCTTTAATATTGTATTTTCTACATACATTGATTAAGAAATTGTTATTTTATCTAAACTTTATTCGTGTACAGGTGCACAAGAAGACGTAAAGCAGTTCCTGTCACTGCAACAGAAGGGCATGGCTCACTTGTTGGACACAGCTCGTAAGGATCTCGCGGCTCTCGGGACCATTGCGGAGGGCATGTCCCGCCTTGTCAGGGCTTAGGAGGACATGCTGAGACATTTTGATACTTTGTCGGTAATCCTTGTAAATAGGATTCTATTTTTATATGTAATTGTAATAAGTCCGACATCAGTTAATAATACAGTGATTTTTAATTATACTGTTCTTCTAAAAGAAATTCGATTTTGACTTTTCAGTAATAAAATGTATTTATCTAAAATGGATTATTCAAAAAAATATTTTGTACCCACTTATTTTAATTGCATTAATTGTTTATGCGAATCTGTTCAATAAAGTTGATTGAAGTTATTTTTGTCTATAATTAGTATGTCACCTAAATCGAACGTATCTATCAATTCAGTCACCAGATTATTCCGGTTGACAAAAATATTCCATAGTTTATTCGTTCTAGGTATTTATATATTTTATATATAACTTGTTTTATTTTGAATGCATGAGTTTTATTTTCATCAGATAAGGAAGTACATAATTCGCTTGTATGTCTCGTCACGTACGATGTTTGCACAGTGATAAAGATGTGCTGAATATGATGAACAATACCAAACATATGCAAATATTTACTATAGACTTTATACCTGTGCAGAAAAGAAAATGTCTATGGAAACGAATGAATAAGTACCATAAAGTAGTTAGGAATAAGTTTATTAATAAATAATTTTTAACTCTTTGTACTTAAATCTAAAGGTAAGTCTGTGCGTCTGACTAGTTCTTCAATTGGGTTGTATTCACGTCGCTTTGCGCATATAAGGTTCAAAGGCATCTCCTCGTCCATTGAACTGTATATCTGTGGGCTCTCGTTCACTTTTTTTAGTGAAACATCTTCCAATCTAGGTTGATCCTCGTATGTGAACACTTTGTCACTAATACTTGAGCCCAATGTTGGGTAGCTGAGGGTACTAGAATAATAGTTTCTATACGCATGCTCATACATTTGCGTATATTCCATGTATGACATTTCATTTGACGGAATTCTTACTGGGTAGATAGGTTCAAGCGGCCTTATGTAGGTAACTTGATCAACCATAGGTGCATACGACATTGTTGTTGGGACGGAGGTTTCTGATAACATGGGTGCGTATGTCGGTAAGGTTGGTGATAGAGAGCTGACGGACGGGTTGTACACTCTGCTGGCGCGTATCGGTGATGTGGGCTCTATCACTGTGTACGAAGAGCTATTTTCCTTTGAAGGTGAATACGTATCTGGGCTGTGTACTTCGTCTGATGATTCCCGCCTTGCGATTTGTTCCGTTGTGTAATGTTTGTATGTTTTGACGTGCTTCCTCAAACTGGACGGATCTGTGTAGCGTTTGTTGCAGCCGGGGACTTTGCAGCAGTAGGGTTTCTCCACCGCGTGTGTTCGCGTGTGTTTGAATCTGTCACTTGAGTTTGAATACGCTTTACCGCAACCCTGGTGAAGAAAAAAATAAACAATTAAATATTGTTAAGATATATAGTTTTTTTTTGTTTTGTTTTTTTTTATTTGTTTTTTTTTTCATAACGTTTGAATTAAACAAAATATTTACCTCGTATGGACAAACGTAGGGCTTCTCTCCAGAATGTGATCGAAGATGAATTTTCAGGTTTTCAGCTCTGGAGAAACTCTTGTTGCACTGGTTGCAGGTGTGTGGACGTTCATTTGTGTGTGTTCGCACGTGCACCAGCATTTTGTAACTGTTGTAAACAAAAAAATAAAATAAGAACAAGGCCTCAAAAATGTTGCTGTCTATAATATTTTTTATTTCTTTTCTTTTGTGTAAAATGCATAAATCGGAAACTTACCGTGCATTGAAGCCTCTTTGTGGTCTTGTGCATCCCTTCCATCCGCAATAAAAGAGTCCATCTCTATGCGCGAGCGCATGTGTGCGCGCGACGTGTGCGGAGAGACGCGCAACGCTTGGGAAGTGCGCGCCGCATCCTCGCCACATGCAAACACCCTCCGCGTTCTCAATAGTATCACTGGAATTTCGCTCAGGGGACGATCCACCGGATGAATCTTCATCTTCAAACTGTAAAAAAATAATTTATAAAACAAATGATTTCTACTGAAGAACCGCCCTAAATCGGGTTCTATTGTTGTCAAAACTTTTTTCTGTCAATAATTTTTGGCGAATATTTGCAATAAAAAATAGCGAACCTGAGGTGGATGTGGCGGCAACGCTACAGGTCTCGCGAAATAAGGTGCGAACCTCTCGGCAGGCATCCAACGTGGCACCCTGCACCCATCCCGGGGTAAATCCGACCTCCATGCCGGAAACACTAACATCGTTACACTTGTTCAATAGAAAATAATAACAAAATAAAAACTGGTTGTGGTCACCGCGCGGTCGCTACGGACAATGATGGCGGGCGCTCGCGTCGCCTACTTATAAAACGTCTACGAGTGACAACGCGCTGATAAGAGGACGAGTCCCCCGCGAACATGATACCTCCATACATTTTTCGTAATTTTCCCTTCAGAATAAGTAGTAGATAATTCCTTCGTATTCTTTCCAATCTTGGGTATTTTGAAACTTTTTTGGTTTGGATGAGTTTTTGTCAATAAGGCTTAGTTTTGCGTGGTTGATTTGTATCATCGAACTCACGTAGCGTCGTATGTATGGGAACGTTATCAGAAGCCGCCTGCCGCGGCTGCTGTCCAGTTATTACCGGTCCGATAGGCCGCGGTTCAATAGGTGACTGATATCGCGTGTCGGTGTGAAGCGACCTCTTACTGGTTCTTATTGACGGACTCATTACTAATCGCCTTCAGGACAGTAGTTTCAAGAACAAAGCGTCTGTGTGTCGTGGTGGCTATCACGTAATCTTAGGCGGAAGTTAGATCTCGGAAAGAGAAGTATTTAGGGAGGATTTAGTAGTATCATGATAATGTTTTGCTCTTTCGCGATTCTAAATTTTCCGCGTTGAAAAGAATACTATTTATACAACAAATGATCTAATAGATAGGATCTTTGTTGAATTAGGGTCTAAAGTAGGCAGTCTCAAGTACGGGGACTTATGTGTAGGTAATGCAGATGTAGCTGTTACCAATCACGTTATTTACGTAATAAGGCCCGCTCATTCAATTTAGTATACATTTTTATATCTTTTCACGAAGTGGAACGCACCTACTGATTGATCGGACGTGACGCTTGCGTGTTCTACAAGAGAGTCACGTATTTGGTTTTAAGATAAAACCTAATATTCGTCTTGTTGTCGTGTACCTATTTGCGCCCTGCGGGCGTGTGGTTCTGAGTTAGATTCCCAGTTTGAACCTAATCACAGTCCGTTGGGGATTGAGTAGGTACAGGCATGTGTGTAGAGTTAGCAGCATCACTTCATAGTCTGTGCATATTATGCAACTTACGTTAAACTAAAATCGTGTTCAGGCACACATTTCGGCGATTCGAAGTGTTAAAGTATCGATGTTAGGTAGAGCTGCGTCCTTATTTAGCCTAAAGGTCGCTGAACATTGTACTTTGTTACCTGGGCCTCCGATTAATTTTCAAGTACCTATTGGAGGTTATGACATAGATTAATCGAGTCATTTTCAATATGCGAGTCACAATTTCTAAGTAAAATAAATTAATGTTTCCTGTTTTGCCATTTCTATTTCTATACACGTCCGGCGTTGCTCTAAGTTTCTATAAGTTACTATGTCAGTATGATGACATTAAATAGAAAATATTGATAACAATCAGTTAAATGATCAACTAAGTTTTTAGCCGTGTTCTCATTTAATTTTCTTGGGTTTTTCATGCATTAGAAATATTTAAATACCTATTCATCCCATCCATCGTTCATGAACGCGGATGTCGGATAACATTGAATCTTCTGTGGCCGTGAGTAACGGCGGGTATTTCAACGATGCCCTCGAAAGTCGAAAGCAATATTTTATAATCAGAAAGTTTTATTTGAGAGAAAGAAAAGTTATTTGGATAAACATAGGTAGGTAAGTGCCTACATGCATGCATGTATACAGCGTTAAACGAATCCGTGTAATTCCTTAAAACAGCATGGTCTATTACTATTATGGATTAACGTCGCACGGGATTTTGCTTGATTAAAATTAAAATTATTTTGTCTTTCGATAGTTGTAGGTAAATTATCGTAGCAAATCCATATATTAAGGTTTAAATTAAACATTAAGCAAAACAATTTTGGCTAGAAAATTATTTTAGGTAGGTATGTGATAGTCGTGATGGAACAATCGATGAATGAAAAAAATAATGAAAGCACAGCTATACAGCTGGTGGGCACCGCCGGGCACGGCTATCGCGATATCGCTCCGCGCAGTCAGTTAACTCGGGGCACTAAAATGACCCAGGTACAGAACGCCGTGTTTTCTATTTGTTTTTTTTTTTTAGTTTTATCTTTAAGGGATCCTATGCAGGGCCAATCTGTGTCACCAGTAGATCACGCTGTTTGAATAAATTACACGAATGGTTTGCACCCTGTATGGTTGTCGAGTTCTAATACCTACCAAATTTTAATTAATTATTATGTATCTAACATTAAATTCAAAAAACGTAAAAAATAAGTACCTATTGCTTCTAATAAAAAGTTCATGAACGACGTGTATTGCGCCTAAAAGTATTTCATATAATCCCGTAATTTCTGATTGAAGTCCGCCAGACAGATCTATCTAATTTCTGATAAGGATACAATATCTGCTAGGCCATCGGAAAATTTGGTATATGAACGCCGTGTCACGGCGTTTCATGCCGGCAGCCCGTGATGCCGGTTGCACCGTCCCGCCTTATCTAATCACGTGAGCCTGCCGGACTTGCGAACCCGATCACCGATTACGTACCTACCTGAAACCGGTTCGTTGAGGTTAATAGGTACCTACTCTTCCGTGTAATTTTCTGTTTTATTTATGTAAGAAATATTCCTCAGTGAACTAACGAGGAGACTTTAGGAGGGTGTAATTTAATTTCGTCATAGGGCAAGTAGGTACCTACATAAATGAGGTTCAATAAAAAAAAAGGGTCACAGTAAAATTCCAGTCGATTTATATACCGAAATACTTGTGGCAAAATTACGCTATGACGAAGTTACGCTAATGCCTTGAAAATTTATTGGTAACTTGTATGCGTATACCTACGCATTTTTCCACTTCTCTAACGCTCTGTGAATAGTCGTAAAAAATATCATTATTTTGCACCCGGATTTGAATAGTGACGTTTTTTTTTGGAATGGAAAGTGTTATTGAAAAAAAATTAGGGCCCGTGTATTCACCACGAAATATTGTCCCATTGTAGCTGCGTGCAGCGGCGCGACGCGACGCGGTGTCTGGCTTGGAGGCAACGTGCAAATGTGAATGTTGACAAAATTTTAATAAAAATTTTGTTAAAATATGAACATGATAGCGCAATTTGAAGGCGGTGCAGTGTGATGGTGATGATGCACGCACGGAAACTTTCGTATCGTTTACCTACGGGCCTATGAGCTAAGAGTATTAAGCGGTGTGTGTTGTGGTGTTAATTCTGCCTAAGTATTTCTTGAAAAAAGTCAGATAATTTCGATATGCTGTTAGTGAGTTAATCAAGATATTATTACTTTCCTCTATATTTAACGCCAGTACTATTATTTAGGTACTTTCGTCGTTGGACAGGTTGGGCGATAGGTACCTACGCACTTTAAATGTTAAAGTTTTCCTGGATTTTCCGATTCAAAATAAATCGTTAAAATCCGACATCACGATCTAAGGCATTAGATTCGCCTTTCATTGCATATCAAATCCTTGTGTTGTGAGTGTAAGAATTTTTCACGTCAGCCCACCTTTTCGGCAATCTCCCTGGTTCAAAACTGTGTCCAATAAAAGGTGAATGCTTGCATTTATTTACATGTATTGTGACCTCATCGTCGCACTGTGGGAGTTCAACAGTACCTACATCTCTGCCGACCCTTTCGGCATAAAGCCGCGACAGTAAAAAAACTAAATTTTTCATTTTCCTGTCATTCCTCCTAATATTTGAGTTTTAGTGTTTTGTTGTTGAGGATACCTTCCAACAATAAGCAACGTGACAAAGCACCTTATTCTCCGTTAACAACGTTAGCAAATACACTGCAAAACTCTGCGTCATTGAATACTTGTTCAAACGAGTGATAATGTTATCAGTTGTACCGTTTGCTTGTGTGCGTGTGCTCAATAAGTGTTCACACATTCGTGCTAGGCGCGTGTGAGCGCGTTCGGCCCCCTGCGGCTGGCGCGCGGCGCGTGCGCCGGTTTCAGCCGGTTCGCTTATCACCGTTGTCGTCTTCAACGCTAACTCAGACTGAGTTACTAAAGTAGGTACTAAAGTTTATGAAGGACTTAATAAAAAAAATGTGCCACGACGTCGTAGCGTGATGTGCTTGCTCACTTGATTAATACCTTAGCTATTTTAAATCGTTTTTATGATAAATTTTCGTAAAATTGGAATTTATTTAGTACCGATTGTTATTTGTTTTACTATTTAGCGTAAATATTATTTATTATTTAATGATGACACAATCATTCAAGGTCATTTTAATTGGAATATAGCTACCTAGGTATATGTTTTCAGACCGCTGAAAATTTATTGCTTATCCTTGAAAGGGCAAATGTTGCGCACATCCATAATTTTCCACGGCTATTGCATAACTATTAAATTGTATTTTTTACATTATCTTTATCATCAGCGTAATAATTTGTTAATCGGAAGTAGGTAAGTAATCTCACATATTTTCGTCATTAATGCCACCATCACTTGAACGAATAAATAATTATCGCAAACATTTTTTTTCGAGTTGAAGCCTGCCTTAGTCAGCTGTTGAATATTATACAAGTCAAGATGCGCTACAACACTTGGTCTTCTACGCTCCGCATCCTTTCTATCCCTGCCACCTTCTTCATATCGTAGTTCAGGATGCATAGCTTGACCACCACAAGTAGACAAGGGTATGGTCGGAGAAAGCATAGACAAAATGACATATTTTCATTGCGAGTATGTCATTTTGTCTATTATTTCGTCGACAATACCTGTAGAAACTTAACTTCGAATAATTTTTCCGGATAATCTTGTTACTGTTATTATCCTTCAAAGAAACTCCTAACACAGCCCACTGATCGTCTTTGAAGTTGACCCAACTCAGTGTCCACTTCTTCAGGATACACTTCGTCTTCATTTAGTAGATCCATATGGTGTTATGAGGACTCAAAACATAAGTCAAATGCTTCCCAGTTAAGCTGGATTCTTTTGTCGGCTGAATGGTACCAAAAAAATAAAATACGGGGCGAGTTGAACATTTTAATCAAAAGGGGCAAGATCTAAGGGGCGAGCGGAGCCTAAACCCTTCTAGCTTCTAATCCAGATCCAGTGTCTTGAAGACGTTCTGAAACGCGTTGTTTGAAGAGTTTGAGGATATTACATCCTCCTATCTTCTGCCTCATGTCCTGCGTTGTTTATTGTCGGCAAATCCCAGCCAGGAGCAACCGTAGAACATACCTATACCTATACTGTACTACTACTACGCAGCAGGTTTGCTGGTGGCTACTATTGTAGCCACCAGCAAACCTTCTTGTCGCAATCCAAGCGGCAAGAAGCTAAAGGGGGTAAGCAGAGGCGCTGTGAATCAACGCACAAGGATCTGCCACAGCGTTGTTCAGAAAAAGACACGTGCGATAAAGATGGCTTTGTCAAGGTGGAGAAGAAGAAGAGGAAGCCTTCTTGTCGCAACCAGTGCGGTACTGCACCGAGCGGGCCGAACTTCCTGTTGCGTCCTGCTGTACCAGTGACGCCACTGTACGTGTCCCGATTGCATTACTCTACAAAGGTCGCGGAGATTGTAGAGTACATCAGTATCAAGACCAAGCTCAATCTGAGGGTCGAGCGGTTGGAGTCTCACCACAGCGTGAATTTCAATTCGTTTGTGGTGAGGGTGCCGACTGAACATCTGTCGACCCTCACGAAGGAAGAATTTTGGCCGAGAGGTGTAGTGTTCCGGCGATTCCGAGGCCGGATACCCGACACCGCGCGACACACGACGCCGGCTTTACGTGTGAAATAGTTTTTAGATAATTATATTGTTTATGTATAGTATTTTTAGAATTATTGTATTATATTGTAATATGTATTTTCTATGGGCCTTGATGCCTGAATTAAATAAATATATTAAATTAAATTATACAATACCGAAGATTTCAGTCGGCCATTGTGTGACATTTGTGCTTTCATTGTCACCGTTTCTGTTGTTTTGGCAAAGAGATGCTGAACTGAGTTCAGTTTTCCCTCGAAATCCCGAAATCAAATCCTACTTACGCCTACGCTAAGATCACCATACATTACGTAATATCGGTAAATTACTGATTCGATTATGTCCTATAAGCAACTATATTATAGTTGGCAATATTTTTGTTCACGTGTCGTCAAAGTAGACGTGTTTACTTGGCCGTATCGCAAAGTCCGCCGGGGGCAGGCGGACGGGCCGCCACCGCCGGTTTGCGCCGGTTACTCGTTATCACACCCGGCCACAAACATTCAGCTTAATGTATTTCATCATCATTCCAATGTTATTGACAGCTAATAGTTCTAAGTAAGTACTAAAGAAAATGGTTTAATTAATGGTTTCCTCAAGCGTTAGAAAAGCCACAGAAAATTGCCGAACGGATTTGCGATGATAACGTGTCTCGGTCAGGGTTTGTCTTGCTTTCACATTTCCCATACTTATAAGAATCCAGGGGCCCAATTCTCCTAAAATAAATTGTTGCCAAACGCAATCGAACCACAACCGTCAGTCAGCTTTTGTTTTCGAAAACTTTCAAAATGATTGATTTTGTTTTTTGTGTCAAACAATTCGAGAGCTTTTGAAAGTGAATTGAATTTGGAATGTTAAGTTGATGTTCCAAATTCAATTCACTTTATTGACCAGCGGGTTATAATGAAATTCAGTAATAGTAGATTGTTGCACCGAGCGCAAAGTGAGTTATGAATGTACGAGTGTTATGTTGGTGCCCGAGCGCATGCGAGGGCACTAAATTAACACGAGTGCATTAATTACTCACTTAAGCAAGGTGCGTAATCTACTTTTCTTTCAACTACCAATCTACCTATCGTGATAGAATATCCATAAAACATTTTTTTAATCTTTTCTTGCTAAATATGATGTATCAAAGTTTTACAATGGTACAAAATGCGCGTCATTTGTTTTTTTTTTTCACCAAGTCTGTTTTATTTAGCTGATTTTTATTTTCAGCCAGTGTCTTTTTGATCTAATGCATACATTTTATATTAAACTTAATGGGATACATTAAAGATCTGTGGTAAATTTATCTAAATAAAAATCAGTGCATTAATGTAAAACAGTGCAATAATGAGCACATTTCTGCACTGTTTTGGTTCTAAGCAAAAAATACATCCTTTGTGATCGGTTTTGTAGTGATTAATGATAACATTACTACGTAGTTGAAAGAAAAATATTAGTGCTTGGCTAGATCCTAGGGCTATAATGACTTACTTTAGGTTAGTATGGGACAATGAGCAGTTGCTTCGCAATAGGTCAGTCATTATCACTAAATACTTTCTCATGTCTATGAAAGCACATAAATTCTACTGTAACACCTTCTACGCACTTTACACCTTCTATGCCAACTTTAGGGTTTTTCTAGCACGCATGCAACTGCTGGACGAGATAATAATTAGATATATCAAGTCAATTAAAAACTTATTATTCAATTAAGTAATAAACTACAAGTCATCATGAAATAACGTACCTACACTGATTGATATGAACTAAATCAAAATACCCAAAGTCAGAACAATGGCAATTAATTTCGGAATCACTGGAATAAAACGATGTTCACATTATACAGGGTGTTAACAAATTCGTGTAATTCCTTCAAACCACATGATCTATTAATGGTATAGATTAACCCCGCACGGGAATTAGATCGATAAAAAAAAACTATTTTTTTTCCAAATTTTTTTTTTATGTGATACAAAATTTCGATGCTATGCATAAATTAATGAAGGCACGGCGACACAGCTGACGGGCACGACTAGCGCGCTATCGGTCCACGCAGTCAGTTAACTCGGGATGCTAAAATTACTCAGATACAGAATACCATAATTAAGTTTTTGAAAATTTTTTTTTGTTGATTTTGAAAAAAACCTATGCAGGCTCAATCAGTGTCACCAGTCGATCACGCGGTTTGAAGGAATTACACGAATTCGTTAACACCCTGTGTAAACCTTCCTCTTGAATCAGTCTGTCTATTGGTGAAAACCGCATCAAAATCCGTTGCGTAGTTTAAAAAATCGAAGCGTACAGACGGCGGAAAGCGACTTTGTTTTAAAATAGGTAGAGAAACCGACATTTAAAAAAAAAAAAAACAATTTCAGAAGTCGGTGTCTTTTTAATTAAGCGTGGATTAGCACCGATACCTGAAACAGTTAATTTTATAATATGATAATAACTTGACACTTATCAGTTCCTTTTTTACTTCAAAATTGGTTTGGTTTAGGATGAACCAAAGAGACAGACAAAATCATTTTCACATTTATTGTATTATTAGAAACTACGGTATAGAAATCTCGCATAATAAAATTAGTTTTCTTTTCGAACTGTATCTTTGGTAGATACTTTGATGTTTGGCAATAGATAATAAGAACCTTTACACCGTCGGCACAATGGAGTCGGTTTTGTTGTGCATAAACTAAACTTGATTTAGGCTATCGCCATGTTTTTCACTCTGATATAGAAAGACGGTTTACGACCGTCTCTTTCCGATTTGATCGTGGAAGCTGTTAAAGTTACTTAAACTGAAATCACATAGGTAGACGACGCGTCAGAAGTAGTCAAAACGTGCCGTTTAAAAAATCAAAAAACCCGACTGCATAATAAGCGAACTAAAAAGATGGAAACAAAATGATAATTAGGTATAGAAAATAAAAAATATGAACTGAAAAGATGAAACAAGACGTACCTACTTCTAATCATAAAATAACTTTTATTTCACTACCATATCAACACTATTGATATGGTGGTGAAATTTTAGCTATTGAAGAGTTTAGTGACCGAATTAGTTTAATGTTAACGATAGGTTAGTGAAACACCCCTATAGGCGTTTTTTATGAAATCTTTGAACAGCTAAATTTCTCTTAAACTGTTCACTTTTGAGGAAAATAGTTGAACAAAAGTCACCCTTTCGGATTAGTACACCCTTTCCGACTTATCTTGTACCAGTTTGACATCTCTAACTTAGTTGTTGTCTATTACCGCGCCGTTAAAACCGCCGTAGAAACGTGCCGGATTATCACTGGTTACCTCAAATCGACCCCGGTACAAATGCTGTATCCATCGGCAGGAATGGCGCCACCAGAATTTCGTAGAGCAGTAGCTAGCTCTAGCGAAAGAACCAAAATGGAAAGCGAAACGCGTCACCCTCTGCACTACAACATCCCCGTTAGGCAAAGACTTAAGAGCCGTAACAGCTTTGCACAGCGTGTCTTCCCACCCACTGGCGAACGTACACAGGTAAGAGTCCAGTTGTGGCGAGATAAGGTTTCTCTATCCACTCCGTTTGTTGCCCTTTCCGAAGATCTCCCACCTGGGCATGAGTTGTCTTGGCTGACCTGGAAGTCTCTAAATAGACTTCGGACTCAGGTTGGTCGAAGCAAGGAAAACCTGCTCAGGTGGAAATTTGCGGATAACTCAAACATGGAGTGTAAATGTGGTGCCGTTCTGCAAACATGGCGCACTTAACATCCTGCCCCACCTGCCCTGTTACCTGTACGCCACAAGAACTAATGGACGCTACGGATTGTGCTAAACTCATTGTTGAGTTCTGGGCCGACACGGTGTAGATTGTCATCGACACGCTAAGAAGATAGTTGGTGAACAAGAGAGTTGGCACCAATGTCTGTCTAAATATGTGCTTAGACAGGGAAATTTAAATCATAGCCCTTTGACGCTCCGGGGGGCCTCAGCCCTCAGTGACGCGGTATTTACGTTAGCCGGCCACTTGAGATAACGAGCGGCGCGAGCGGCCGCCCGCCTCTTGACACGTTCTTATCGCTCACAAAACATTTACAAATGTTTACACCCATGGCGTTTTTGCTTGTTTCTTATAAGAAGATTAATACACAACGTTTTCATGAATGAACAGTACTACAATTGTTTCTTTTTAATAATTCTCTACAATAGTGTAAATAAAAATAAAAAAAACTATGTTAAGTGAAATAAATCGATTTTTGATCGTCTACTTCTGTCGCGTCAGCATGAGCTAATGAGCTATATGAGAATAGCTCATGTCGCGGTGAAAAGATTAGCCAATTGGCAAGGTTGGTAGCGGGGCAGACTGCCCTGGGTGCGCTGGACGTACTTAATTATTGTCATATCGTCACTCGTGGAGGCTTTTTTTATGCACCCCCATGCTATTTTTGATCGTACAAACCAAATATTTATGTTTTCCATTTCATACCATCTGTTTCTACATTAAAGTTACTATACCAAACAGCTTTTATGATTACAAGATTATGCAGAGCTCTCTTATAGGAATTCAAGATTTTCGTCTCAACAAACCTGCGAAAAATTGCTTGCGCGCCGCGTCAGACTTGTCAAACCTTACTGTAAATGTATACTTAAGTAGTTATGGCATCCATCGGTAAAATAAAATTATCGTAAATCTTAAAAAAATACTTCATAAAGTTGATGAAACGAGGTTTCAAACCGTAAAACTATCACATACACTTTTCATATAAAAAACATTACAACATCTCCAGGTACGTCTCCTCCACCTTATCTATCAAGAACCTCCTCCTTTTATAAGTCGGTTAAAAATGGCTTTTAATTAACACCCTCTGAAAATCGATCATTCGTCAAGCGAGGAACTGTTTCTTTTCTGAGCTGAGTATACAAAAAGTAGTGTCAAGCGGAAGTCCAGAGGTTGAGCACCCTTAGTACCAGAATCACCCCCATGTATGTTCCACGATTTTTTGTAGTTTTCGAGTTATGATTTCTTTTCATGTATTAAACTTTAACACGTTCAGTGCCGGGTGCCCTCGTGGAGGGCTCATTTCAAATGCAGGATTTTCTTAGAAAATTCTCTGTCATGAAACAAGCAAACACCTATTTTACGACGTAGTAGCGTATTTTTCATGGTTTTTAATTTAATGCCAGGAACCCTCCTAGAGGTATCACTTTTAGCGCAAACGAAATGCCGAGGACCCTCCTGGAAGGTCCACTAGCAAATACTAGCAATATGCATGGCGGGATGGCGTATGAGCTCTATGGAAAGTGTGGTGGACTCGAATGTGTTAATTACAATTAAATTATAATACAAAAAATCGCGGAATATACACGGGGGTGATTCAGTTACCTACCTCTAAGGATGCTAGAGCATCTAGAAAGCTTTCTACCTGCACCAACGACCCAAACATTTAATAAAGTGATAAAACGCTTGCGCCAAACACGCGATGTTTTTATGATTCCATTTCGTTACCTTTTATTGCTTTTTTTGTATACCCATACTTTTAACCTTAATAAACTTGAAACTTCTGGGAATAAATAAAATGTGTATCCAATTTTCAAGTTTTCAACACTACTTTTTGGGGCACTTAAATTGTATATATATGCGCGAAAGTTCGGAGAGCCTATTTCCAGGGCGGCCAGGATAAAATGCGCATATTGTAGTCGGGGCGGACAGTATACAAAATGGCTTCCACGTATTTAGCTATTTATGGTGTCGGGGCGTCGGAGGTTCCTACATAGATGCGCCAATGGTTCCTTCCACGGTTTGATTTCCGTCTAGTCTAGGTACCTATATCTAGGTACTCATATTCCGGAGAAAAAATAACGACCAATGTTTATGTCGTATCAAGTCGTATGAAATTGATATATAACATCAAAGTAAATATAAATTTTCCAATTATTCCACAGCCCTGGAAAATGCGTTAGTCACATATATATAAACATTACTTCAGTTCAAAGGCTAGACAAGTAATTAGGTATTCTAGTGGATTATCTGGATTACATATTTTATTATCTGGACTCTATCTTATTCATTGTCTCCCTGTTCATCCAAAAGTTGTCTGGTAGATATCGCTATCAGCGATAAGACCGCCATTGTACCCTTCATTAAATGATATTGTATAAGAGCTGTGTTACAATTTTGGTGTACAATAAAGTATATTCTATTCTGTATGTTGGTATTATCGTGAGGGAGAAAATAATCGACAATTAGAGAAAAAAAAAATGCGTGTACCTATCTGCTTTCCAAGATTACTATGAACACACCGGCAAATAACATAGGTATACCAAAGGTTTAGTTTAAACTAGCGACCCGCCCCAGCTTCGCACGGGTACTATAATATGCATGTATTTGTGACGGAAGTACTTAACTAGGCGGCTGCTGAGACGCGTGAGAGGACGAAGTGCAGGGTGCCCCGCTAGTCGCCATCACTGCCACCGTCACATATTATACATATAAACCTTCCTCTTGAATCTATCTATTAAAAAAAACCGCATCAAAATCCGTTGCGTAGTTTTAAAGATCTAAGCATACGGGACAGACAGCGGGAAGCTACTTTGTTTTATACTATGAAGTGTTATCAAATAAATTACGTACATATAGGTAAATTTAATTAGGATTATTACCAGACGTTTGGATTATTTCCCGACTTTTGGGTTGTTACTAGATTTTTGGGATTACCTACTACCAATTTATGTTGTAAATAAGTCAACGTTTCGGATCTTCATTGCGCCTGTAGTAGGTACTTAAATATGTACTATGTATGATGCGGCGGATAGAATATAATTTAGGTATAATGTCATTTCATTAGAAAATTAGATTGGCGGTTTTCAGTCGAAAATTGTTTGGAAGCAAACATAGTAAAGGCCCGGTATGGTTAACGAAAACATAATTGATTGATAAATTTAACCACCGTCTTTACTCTATTAAATTCGATTGTAAAAGTTTCAAGTTGGTTTTTTTCTTACCAATGATTTCTACAATTTACTGATGGTTAGTTTGGCACCTATTTTAAACGAACGCCCGATATAATCGAAACTGACTGGCTAATCTTTTCACCACAGCATAAGCTATTTTCGTATAGCTCGTGCTGACACGAGAGAAGAAGAAGAAGATCGAAACTGTTAGGCAATTAACATCTAAGATCCATGTGCATTGGGAAACAATAATTCAAATATTATGCTCAGTGCCTTGAGCTTTGATTAAATTATGTTCAGAGTTATTAATACACGAAACTTCTATTATCCAAACTGTTCGTGTAATTCTAATATGAATGATCCGGTATATTATTAATGCAAATAAGAAAAGTGATTTGCGATTTTATACAAGGAAAACGAGAAACGTACCGAAAGCACTTGTAGAAGGTTAGTCGGAAAGGGGGTACTAACCCGAAAGGGTGTTAAAGTACCCATAATAATGTTCTACCACTTTCCCCAAAAGTCAATAGTTTAAGAAAAACGGCTGTTCAAAGATTTCATAAGATATTCTCTAAAATCTATCTATCCTCAGCTTCGATCATTAATAACACTCAGCTATAATCAGCTGTGTTTACGTTTTAGGTAATATTTGGGGTCACCGATTAAAAGCTCTATTTTCTGAATTCTTAACTAAAGCAGGGGTAAAGAATTTTTGAAAAAAATAAAATCATCCTGCATGGAAATAAAAATTATTGCATTTTGAAATTTTAACACTTGCTTCAAAACAATCATCAGTGATACTTGTGGCCCGCGGATTAGTACCCTCTTTCCGACTAACCTTGTATAACTTATTATGGGCCTCGGCAATCTTCGTGTTTCCGAATTTGTACGATTAATGCGACGCGGTCAATCTTTCCGTGTCTTTATAATAAATCCCGACTTCGTCCTGTGTGGCTCAATACAATTCCAGATATAACACATAAAATTCGTGTAGGTCCTGTACAAATTCGGAAACATGAAGTATGCCGAGGAGCATAACCAAATGTCGTAGGTAGTAGGTACTGTAAGTGATTCGATTTTGAGCCCAGGCGCAGCTTTTGCAATAGACGTTTGATTGTTCTTTTATGTGGATTATTCCTTATTTCGTCAGCATGAGCCAGACACCAATCTCGGTAGTGCTTGATGGCGGGCGATAACAATGATAAGAGATAAGATAAAGTCTAATCCGTAGTCTGTGCCGTCATCATCATTTTGCAATGTAATCACGCTGTCAGTGCGTGAGAAAATTTATTTTAGCACATGTTTAACATCGATATGGTACCTATGTAGGTGCGTAAGAGTGGATATTACAAAATACCTGTTTCAGTAAAAAAGGTATTCACGATGCCTATTATTTTCAGCGAGAATTTTGATACGCTTATTTATTCTTGTGATTGCAGTAGGTAAGTTATGATGAAATGCAAGTTACATTAGAATAATATTTATATTATACAACGTGTTACATAATTCCCCATAAAAAAGATAATGTTAATCAAGTAGTATTTTATGGTTGTTGTCATTTACCTTTCAGAGGAAATTAAGTAAAGTTCGTTTTTTAATCCCTGAGACTGAATTGACAAGCGCAAAACGTCAAATTTGAAAAAAATGTTGCTATTTACAAGTTTCACATTTGCGCCTGTCAATTTTGTCTCAGAGATTTTGAAACGGACTACTTATAAGAATGTAAATAACCTTCTGGGTAGTCTACTCTTTAGTTTTATTTTTCAGGGTTACTTTTCAGTGATGATTTTATTTTATGATTTGCCCAAATTTTTTTTGGGTCCTACTTTTATTTTAAAATATTGCCAATAGACTCTTTACAAGGGACCTGTTAATCCCCTTTCGGCTTTAGGGGTATTTTTGTAACACGTTGTATACTTTTGGACGATGCCTCATTGGTGTAACTGCCTATAGTCACAAACGCGGCGTACGAGCGAGAACTCCTAGCAGAGTTCGATTCTCAGTGCAAGCAAAGTTTCGGTTCGGTTTTTCTGGTAGAAAATTACCATTAATAGTCCGGAATTTCTCTTCGAGAAATGCAGACTAGAGGTGGCAAAATTAAAATGTAAATTAGAAAATATCATCTGCCTGTTTGCCTGTTTCCTAATTATTTGAAGGATTTTAAACAAAGGTGGAGGAAAATCAGTTAATAAAAAGTTAGATAGGTACGCCACATGTTCGTATGGTGGTATTGACGTACCTAATTAATCATTCTGATTGCTATCAAAACAAATTTCTTTAAAGTATAAAAAACGATAACAATAATTACAATAGGTAATTGATTGGTTTAATTCGTCAAATGTAATGTCCTACATATGAAAAAACTGAAAGAGATTGCGGGGTAGAACGTGAAAACTGTATTAAAAATTGCTTTGAAAGCATGCAAGTTTTCTGTAGAATATGTGAGACCTATGATCTGTGCCAGTAGCCAAATGGAAAACGACGATCGCCAGAGAATAGATACGCCAATTAAATTTATGGAAATGACATAACAGATCGCTTGACCGGTCGAAAGCATGTCAATCCAGTGCCTGGTAGACAAATCACAATCGACGATCGCCAGAGAATAGATACGACAATTAAATGTATGGAAATGACTTAACAGATCGTTTGACCGGTCGAAAGCTTATGTCAATCCAGTACATCTCATTGTCGTTTCTATTCTCAAGCGATCAAGATTGCCATTTGTCTACAGCCACTGGGGGCCAATTCCACTAACAAAATTGTTACCAAACGCAAACGAAACACAACTGTCAGTCAGTTTTTGTTTACGAAAACTACCAATTAGGTATAGGTTTTGTTTTCTGTATGAAACAATTTGACAGCTTTTGAAATTGAAAACTATTTCAATGAACGGTTCGACCTTGGTTCGATTGTGATTAATCAAGATTTATTTCAAGAGAATTGCCCAAAAATAACGTGATCAGGGGCCCACCTGATCACATGTTATTTCAATTCAGGAAAGAACACTAGAAGTGGTTAAGGAAAAGTTATGGAAAGAGATTGATATTATAACTTTCGTGAGACACATTCATATTTGTGATTAATTACGGTTTACTCACGTGCATTTTTCGGGATTGCCCGACTAGTTTCGGACCCAAACGGAGCCCTTAATCATGAGCTGATCACGCGGCGAGGTCGCGAGTCGAACTCACTAGTCGGGCAATCCCGAAAAATGCACGTGAGTAAACCGTAATTAATCATAAATAAGAGATTGATACTTATAGAAATCTTACGGTGCAGTGGTAATATTTAATCTATGGTAACAAAATTAATATATTAGATGGACTTACCATGATCGTTATACAGCCTCTTCCAATACCTTGTATAATTGAAGAGTTTTGTTGTCACCTCAGCGGCTGCACCGCCGGCCACCGTCAACCACTATGACTTTTCCCGCCAAAACATCATGGCGACTTCGACCACACGCGAACTACGCCAAAATAAAAACTCGAAAATAGCCGCCTCGATTATGCCGCGGCGAAATTAAAATAGTCATCATACGTATGTGACGTACGATGTAACGTTTCTGTTTTCCCCCCCAACAGAGTTTTCTTTGCGGTATGAATTTTTATTTATCTTATTTTAAGAAAAAATAAATAATATGAAAATTATTCAAATAATAATCTTGCCTGCCACAAATAAAAATTAATAATGCCATAGATCTGTTACTACTTTTGGTTTAGTATTGACGGTTTGAAAGTATTTATCTAATAAAGGTAAATATCGATCATTTCTAAAATTATTTATTGAATGATGCCGAACGTATTATGTAACTAATTGTTTTAAAAAGGATGTTATCTCCTTTAACCGGTTGCGTACCGCCCGTCGTCCCAGGACGACACTTAATTGTCTTATCTATTGTGTCAATAATTACCGTGCTTGAGGTTTTAATGCTGCTTTCATTGTAAGTACGTCATTGCAACGGTCTTAATTATCGGTTACTCCAGGCGTAGTGGGTATCAAAGTCCTGATTTGTTCTGTTTGAATCAAAAATAACTTAAGCGACCTCCCAGGACTTTGTGCTCTCTTCTACATTCACCTGGGACGCTAATAACGCCGCGTTCGGTGAAACATATTTCGTTTCATATTCGTAATCATAACTGCAAGTGGGATGCACATCCAGTCGGCAGGTGTCAGTGTCACGCAGTTGCACTGACTACATTCTAATTGCCTTCAAGCTGCATTATGCAGTTGCATAGTTTACAGTTGCGACTGGATGTGCAGTGTACTCGCAGTTATGATTACGAATATGAAACGAAATAGGTTTCACCAAACGCGGCGTTATTAGCCCTCCAGATTTGTTAGACTGCAAAAGTTTCAGATGATTTGAATTGAAATTTACGTTTTAATATTTGAACAGGAAAAAAACCTTTCACGCCTCCTGGGGCCTCAGTTACGCATTGTTTATTTAACTTAGCCGGGTGCGCGCCACTTGACACGTTCCTATCGCTAAACATTCACACACACAAGCCTTACCACATGTAATTTTCTATTTTTCCCTAACTTAGATATTTTTTCTCCAAAAGGCAAAAAAAATTAGTAGGTATTGCTGAAAACGTAAACGCGACGCGTTAGAATTAAAACAAAAGAAATATTGTAATGTAGGTATTAGGTAGAGTAAGTAATGTGGCATAAATAGTTCATTGCACACTTTTGTTATTATTGTTTTCCTGCTTTTACTTATTGAAATAAAACAAACTAAATTAGTAGTAGGAGTAAGTCATACGTATATTTTATTTCGAAAAAATGCATCACGTAAGGTTCAAAAAGCTTCATTGCTAAAAAAAATTGCCAAAACTCTCAATTTTTTCCCGAAACATTTATAATCTTTCACTTTTTCAAAAATTTTCCATGATTCACATTTTTACCCAGAATTGCGTGAAAAATCCCCAATCTGGCAACGCTGCATTCAAAAATGTTTGCAGCACTCACGGCGTTTTGTTGCTTATGTTTTTTTAGAGCTGTGCCCACTAGCAAGTTTTCTTGCGCGCAAGTTGCATGGAAGTTCGTAAAATTTGCAGAAGTCAACTAGCTGTTGGTGAGCCCACAGATTGAAAGTGAACTAAGCAAGAATAGACTGCAAACGACTTGCGCGCGCAACTTGCTCAACTTGCTCGTGTATTTGGAGCTTTAAAAGATAATTAAATTAACTATACTTTTATGAATGAACAGTACAGTTGTTTCTTTTTATTAATTCTCTTCAAGCGTATCAATGAATCGATACTATAATAGGAAGTCAAAATAAAATAAGGGCCACTAAGTATTTTTGTTGTACCACCAAAAAAATTAAATTAATACAATGTTAAGTTACGTAACAATAAAACAATGTTCTTGTTTACATTATAGGCTAATGACTGTTTAAAGTAATGATCATTAAAGAAGTTCACTGAACTTTATTTAAGAATTGTCAATTTTTATAAAAAACTAACAAATGAAGGAAAGTCAAAAGTCAGTTCAAAATAAAAAAAAATACTGCACTTATCATTTCACCTTTCCAAGCCGAGGCGAATGACGTCGGTTACACTCATAAGCCCTACATAAAGATTTTTCCGACCTGCCTAAGTCGATTCCGCGTAGTAAGGTGTAGGGAGACCCTAAAACACTCATCATTGAGCCGAAAGACGTCCACTGCTGGACATAGGCCTCCCCCAAAAGGGGGGGTTTGCCGTAATCACCACAATTGGCGGGCGGGTTGGCGATCGCATTATGGTTGTTCAAGTACTCAAAGAACGCTGCTGCCCATCCTCTAGAGAATCCCTTGGTCGCCTTACCCACGGGAAGAGATGGGGTAGTGCTATTCTTTAAGTCCGACACTACACGAGACCTAAAACACTCACTATCGACGCACGCAACGAACATTACTTACGTTATTGTCAAAATTAAAGATATTGGTTGCAAGTGTGTTACGCAGTAAAGGTGCAGGTTATGTACCTACAGTAGACTGTCTAATATAATTTGATTAAAGAATCAGATTATCTTGCACTAGGCAAAGTTCGTGAGGCAACGTACAGATGAAGATAGCTTTCCCGCATGCAGCATAAGGCATTTTATTACCTATACGTTATATCTACACTCAACTCTACGTGGTTAAAATTATATTCTTACGAAATACAAATAATAAAAAAAAAAACGCCTGAGGTGAGCTCACGCTGCGCTGTAGAGGTTTTTTAATGGTACCTATCCCAAACTCGGAATTTCGTGGAGGCCCGGAGATTACGGACCCACTTAGTAAGCACCAGGCTACGAGTACAAACCCAGGCATGTACCAACGCGACTTTTTCAATGTCATATGTAATTTCCTAGTTAATCTGAAAAACCACACCACTGAAATACGTTGAAGGAAAACTTCTTGAGGAAACCTGGACTTAATGAGTTGAAATCGCCAACGTGGTCGCCAGTGAGCAAGCGTGGTGATTAATGCCTTTTCCTTCTCTGTATGAGAAGATGCCTTTGCCCTACAGTGGGAAACCTACCGGCTGTTTTTTTATTCCTAACTTGATAATGGAATGCACATGGCAATGATTAAATACAACAAGGCTTTATTAAGAATTGGCTGCATAACTATCCCTTACTGCGGGTTTGATATCAATAAATGACACAGACAGCGCCATCTGTAGGTCACTCAATAAAACCAGTGGCGTAGCGTGGGTTTCAGCCGCCCGGGGCGTAGGTAATTTCGCCGCCCTCTATTTAAGTATTTCAATTTAAAAGAGTAAAATATACAGCAAGAACAATCATCATTATGTGTATTGTACAGGTTACAAAACTTACAAATAAAATATATAAAATACAGAAAGCGTAGGTGCGACAAAAATATGATGATTCAAGAGGAAGGTTTATATGTGTGGTAAGGTTCATGTGTATTAACACACAATACATATTATAGTACCCGTGCGAAGCTGGGGCGGGTCGCTAGTATAATATAAAGTCATGAATTCCTTGTTGCACATAGGCAAACCATGGATATGGCAAACACAAGTAAAAATATTTGAATCTATCTTCTGTTCACCCAAAGATGAGTCCTGACAGCTCAGTTATTTCGTAAACTGTAACCGTAAGGATACTGTTATAGAAAAAACGTAAACGACATCATCAAAAATCCTAAATTAGCTATGTTTATGCTGTCTATGTTTTGTTTGGTAAAAAATAATTGATTGAATAATATGAAATAATTGAATGATTGAAGGACATACATTAATGTTATTGGTGATGTTCTTCAAAAAGGACAGGTGCGTAGTACTTTCAACCGGCGTGCGTGTATGACAAGATGTATGACCGTGGACGAAGCGAAAGGAGTATGTAAGGATCGTAGCATGTGGCGTTCTACAGTTTCTGCCTACCCCCATGGGAAAAAGGCGTGAGTTAATGTATGTATGTATCTAATTGATATTCTTTGTACTTATAGTAACGTTTTGTAGAGAAACGTCAGGAATCAGGATTTTTACATGACATGGCGTGCATCTAAAATCGCTATAACGATTTTAGATGCACGCCATAATGCACGCATTTCCAAATGTGGATAACAACCCTAAGGTGGTTCGCGATACAGTTTTAGGGGGGCAGGAAAGTTCCTTGATATAGACATTGACAAGAGTATTATAAATTCCATAGGTTAAAAGCTGGGAGAATCCATGTTAGGCTGGCTACATATTGTAAGAAAATGTAATGTCAAGTATGTATGCAAAGAGTACATTATAGCGGCGCGGGTCAGAAATTTTCTGACAGAAACTTTCTTACAAAATGCCAGCTATACAACTGGCGAGGCGTAAGCTGAGCTTTGCAATTGTGTGAGTGCACACAGAATCGATTGCCAAAAAGCAGTATAAACCGGTTTAAACTGAGCAGAGGACGCATCTGCATTCATTCTCACACAAATGCAAAGCTCAGCTTAGGCCTCGCAAAAGGTGCGCGAGTGCTACGAAAATGAAACATAAAAGTCTATGAAACGGCATCAGAGCGGCACTCTAACGCGTAGTAATTGTGTTTAATTTTGTTTGGAATATTTGTAGGGCATATTGTAAACCAAAAAGGGAACACAAATTGTTTATTTATTACAACGAATAACCCTTTTAACAAATATTCCGAAATGCAGTCTACTTGCTACAGAACCGTAGCATCGTAGCACCGTAGGCTTTTTTGGGACCCAGCTCGTTTAACTTTTCTCTGCGACCCCCGAGAACAGTTTTAGAGAGAAATGGGTTTATAGTTCGTCAGAGAGACCTTGTCACCTCTTTTGAAGCCCAGTACTGCTTTGTTAGTTGATGAAAATCTCATACGCGTCACATATATTTGACGATTATCGAGATTGCAAGATTTTGGTTATACGGTATCCAACCCACTTGCCGAGCAGTTCCTATTGTTGATTTTGATGAAACTTCGATGCCGAAGTGGACCTATCTCTGCCAAAAGTATGTGTAGTGACGTCATTTGGCTTCTGAACAGAATTACGTTAGCTTAGCAAGAAAATGACAAGACTTAGATCGAAGTAAAAATAAAGCTGTTAATCATGGAAATGAAACAAACATTTATCTTAATCAGCATATTTTATTTCACTATCTTTTAAACGTATTTCATTCATGTCAACCGTCATTTCGACAGGAACATTGCATAAACAGAGGTAATGTACGGTTTAACAAAATTCGTCGACACAACAATCTCTTTTATATTTTCGTCAATCAGGTTATTAATATTGTCAAATTAATATTTTATTACCTACTTACATTTATTGTTTACTAGCTTTTGCTCGCGGCTTCGCTCCCGTTAATTTACGGATCCCTAATTTTTGATCCCAAAATATAGCCTATAGCACTCAGGGATAACGTAGCTTCCTATTGGTGAAAGAATTTTTGAAATCGGATGAGTAATTTCGGAGATTACCTCCTACATACAAACAAACAAACAAACAAACAAACAAATTCTACCTCTTTATAATATTAGTATAGATAGTTAACAGATTGTCTAATTTATGTGTTATCATTGTATCGTAGGTGTTTGCATCTGTTGTATATTACAATTATTTTTGTACCCATATGTTACTCTTAATTACACAAGTCGAAATACCAACGCAAGATCTGCATAAGCTTCTATTAATCTAATTATTTTATTGGGACACACAAATATAATGACATTAATAATACCTTCTTAAAATACATTCATTTAAGTCTCGTTTAAGTATCAACGTAACTGGGTCTTTAAGTACTGATCGTCATCTGGTAAAACTAATCACAAATTATTATTTAATTAATTCTTCATAATTTCGATGTTCGAACACAATATTATCGTATACTTAAGTACAGATATAAAATTGAGCTACAAAGTTATCACACGATTTACTTAATAAAATGCAATAAGTAGTCGTGAAAATGGACAGTGTATAATAAATAGAAACAAAAAACTATATTTTAAACTTAATTATAAAATGCTATAGCAAGAACACGATTACGAAGAGGATATAAGAATGTAAAGCAGAATACTATATGTATTTGACTTCACGTCGCTAATTGCTAAGAATATATTTATAAAATAAGCTAGTAAAATCTGGCGAAAGCTTTAAATGAAATATATTCTCTAGTATAATGAAATGACACATTAATGCTAAAATGCAAAATTTTCGGGAATGAATAAAATAATAAGTCTTTAGTAAATGAATCTGAGACCCGTATTCGCAAGTGATTCTCAATTATGAATCTCGATTTAAGATAACATTTGAGTACAGATTTGTATATAAATCTGTATTTAAATAGAAATCTCTACTCAAACCTTATCTTGAATCGAGATTCATAACTGAATGTCATTTTAGAATACGCCCGCAGACTTGCAAATATGAAAAACGTAACTAAAATGAATATTAAATAGGTGCTACGCACGTAGCACGTCCGTAGCACCTATTCATTCAGGACAACATTTATTTTATTTTGTTGAATTTTGTCCTAAGAGATGCTTGTTTAACGCCTTCAATTGGCATTGTTCATGTGATGTTAGAACATTCATAGTTATCAGCAGTTATATAGGAAGGTTTTGAAATCAAATAATTTAATCTAGAATTTCGGGAAGCATTGTCAGTGTAAATAAAATGCTTTAAGTACTTAATTTACTGTTACTGATATTAGATGCGAGTACTAAAACTATGTTGAAAATGACAAATTATTTCGTAAAGAATTGACGGGTTACGGCTACGAGCAAAGCAATACGTACTTATTAAACTTAAATATTTTCATTTGAATGAGAAGCAACAACAAGAAAAAAAACAGCATTTCTTACTTTTAAAAATAAAATTAAGTCTTCTTTAAGTAATTACTATTTTTAATATTTAAAGTACTTTCCCTCGATGACCATATGTTTTAGGACACCTGGTATATCTTTGTTCAAATGCAAATAATAAGTACGATGCTGGGAGACTTGTGGGCATCGAGTGCATTGTTCTATTGTCCTAAGGCCAAGGTCACACCGCAGGTGGTACGCTTAGTGGCAAGAGGTTAGTATCAACTAATAGATGACTCGTCGTAGTGAACCAATACAATGCATGTTACGGACGTGACCACACCACTCGCTTAGTGGGACGCTTAGCCCTCTATGGTAGCGTAGCGGTTAACAACGCGAACGGACACGTTGTTTTTTTTTGCTTGGATTACTTGGGTGGATTGTAGAGGAATTGATAATAGAAACTGTTTTTAAGAGGAAAGCAGTAAAAATAGACTTCAACCAACTTGTTCCATGATTTCGGTTAAGTAAAGGGAATATAACGCTTTCTGTAAGAAGCAATTTTCTGGACAACTTTTATAGAGACTTTTTACCAGAACACAATACACGTGTGGCGGCATCTATCTCGCTACATGCGAACTATCCTACATCGCGCAATCAAGATTTAACACGCAGATAGTATATATACAACCTCCCAACATCAACTGTTGGGCAATAGCCCGCCAGGCACAATACTCCGCCTGGTTGCAGGATCCTCCCTTTGGTTGGAGGAACATCACACCAAGTTTCTCCACACACGTCTACAAATACACTTTAGACCACTAAACACTAGGATTATCTTGTGGCTACAATGTATCGAAGCACGTCGGCCGTTCAACCTACGTCCTAGCTAACCTTTAAGCGTGCCACCGGCGGTGTGGCCATGGCCTTAGTTTTTATAACTTTCTGTCTGTTTCAACATAATTAAGTGAGTAGTTGAAAAAGTACCGCGAACTAAGAGCAATACGGTCTTATCTTACGTAGGTATGTACTATATGTTATTCTGTTTTGTTTTTTTTTTGCGAAATGTAAGACAATGATTTCATATAAAAATATAAAATACAGTGACACACTAAACTTAACGCCGATTTAAGTCTTAAATATACTTTCGATTCAACACAATTTGTCTTGTGTACCGAAAAACTTGCTAATCAGGAATTCGACGTAATATCAAAGATCTTATCGTCTAAGACAATATTGCCCCTAACCGCTTCAAGAAGTCAAGGTGCGGTGTGCCGGCGCGCGAGCTGCATTTTACAGACAGTTTGCTTGTCGTCACCGCTATGCGCTAGTCACGCGTAGGTTTCTCTGAACCGTTTCTGGAGGTGATGTGCGGCGTTGACGAGGCGGTTGTGCAGGGTGAGGTGCGGGTGCGGGGTGAACACGGGCGGCGCGGGCGCTGCCACGGCGCGCAGCGGCAGGGGCGGCAACACGGCGTCGTGGTCGGGGTGGCAGAAGAACGCCACGCAGTGACGACCGCGAGCACGCGCGTACGCACCCGTGGGTACCACCACACGGTGTACCTGTACAAAGTGAACCATTGTGAGTTACAATAATAATTTGTAACACCAGTGTTCTTGTTTCTTTCTCTATCATATCATTTTCATTGATGAAATTTAAACATAATTACAACATTACGTCTTCCTTAACGATTCTGGATGAGATGTTCCAGAAGAGGCCGTCAGCGCAAAACTGGCCTAAGCCACATTCCCTCGTATTAAATTTATGTGCTGAATATAATATCAAACATGCTAATTTTAATTCAAAAATGGCTTAAATCTAGTTTGACATATTATGTTTTATGTATTTTTTAATTTAATTTTATTAGCATGTTTGAAATCATTTACCGCACATAACTCCCATACGAAAAAATGTCGCTCAGGCCACTTCTGCGCTGACGGCCTCACAACGGTTTGATATGAATTTGCAGTATCATGTTACTAATCAATAGAAACTTATGGTTTATTTTCAAAGCCTATTGTATTCACCGTGAAGGGCTTTTTAAGGGTTTTTGTAGGCTGTCTTCTGTAACATTGAAGTTCAAAAAGAACTAAGTAATTCTAATCTATTTTGAATAAATGAGTTTTGAAGTTACAGTTTTGATTATTAAGTGAAAATATTAAAATACTAACGAGTGCTGGAAGAACGTTAGCCGTCCAAGCGGCAAGGAATTCTCCTGCCTGAACGAGGATCGCCCCTGGGAGGTGTCCCACTTTCTGCCACTTGTCACAGCCGTTCAACTTTACCTGGAACCAAATAAACTTGAGCTTACAATATGTCAACACCGTACCTAAACCCATTAAAATGTAATTTTATATTCTACATTACGGTTTCAAAACTTGTTTTACAGACATTATTGTATGTTATAATGATGGTAAATTACTCGTAAGTACTAAATTATTGTGTTGACAAAAGTAATGACAGTATTTTTGTATTATGAATGATGTGGTTAAACCCGTGCCCGCGCTAACCCGCTCTCTGATTATATGTATATAAGTATTTATAATCAGTCCATTACTGTCTGGCAAGGGCTCTACTCTGATTGAGAATGGTTTAGGCCTTAGGCTACCATGCTGGGTTTGGTGCGGGTTGGCGGACTACAACACCATCGAGAACGTTTTAGATGCGCACGTTTCCTCACGACGTTTCTCTACACTGTTAACACAAGGGATAATCTATAAACTTCTAGATATTTTAACCAATACATAACTCACGTCTGTACTCCCCGAAGGGTTGGCAGAGGTGTATAGTGCACCCACATTTCGCCGTTATGTTTTACGTCCCATGTAATAGGGGGCGAGCCTATTGCCATCGACCGGGCACAAATCCAAACTCCGGGCTGCTATTGAGAAATTCCACACGGAAAAACCCAATAACACTCTGCCCGACTCAGTCGAGCTTGCGACTGCTAGACCAACGAGGCATAGCAGTCATATTTTAATCAAATGTACTTATGTAATTCTGAGTACATACAAGTGGATAGCACACTAGCAGTTTCCCGTCAATCTCGCCTGAACGGACCCGCTGATATTAAATGCCGCTGACCCACAAAACTCTGATGGCCGAAAGACTTCAGGAGCATTCAACAAGCTAGCTTGGACAATACAGGCTTTTATTCGTCCAAGAGGTCGAGCATCTACAGACATTAGGCAAGGCTATGTCAGCAGACAGAAAGATTATTGCTAATTAGCGGTATTAGTTCTCACCTCGAGTCCTCCCTCCGAGTCCTGCGCCAAGAGCGTGAAGGTGCCGTAGTCTGCGTGTGCGCCGCAACGCGTGTAGTGCACGGCGTCGGTCTGGCAGCACGGACCTACGTCCTCGGGCGGCACGGGCGGGTAGTATAGCAGCCGCATCGTGGACGGGTTGCGACCTTCCGTCTGCAGCATGCCCGAGTGACTCGCCAGCAGTGACGTCGGAGGCACGCCTGGAATAACGCAGATAGTATTAATAAAAAGTTTAGTTTCTGTTTGTTGGCAGAGCATAGTTTATTCAAGATTTCTAACGGATTTCTCTTTTGACGAAAGTTAAGGTCAAAATTCACACGCTCAGGGTTTAATTTTAGGAAGTTTGTTTTTTGTTCTTAGTTTGACGAGATCCGACGTTCAGAAAAAAACATCAAACGACTTCGTGAGTTTTTAACGAGTGTTTCAAACAATGACTTTGCGAAACGACACACATCCATTGAATATGTTTTTCGTCAATATTAAGATAATTATGGTAATTAACCTAGAAACGAGATCATTAGCGAATATTTACAAACTTGCACTATATAATCAGTGCTCACTGACCTTTGCGGTATGTAGATAATTAAATAAAATGAAGGTGCAATAATTCAAATTTCATATTCTTTGCAAGCACACCGGTGGCGCCAAAAAAAACTTTATTGCAGCAGTTGCTGTGCATAATTTAAATTCAAGAATTTTAATATTATAACGATTATATTTTTGTTGGCCAACGGGCAATAAAGATATTTTAAACATGACAATGCATTATTTAAACTTACCCATGGCATAAGCGAGGGCCTGAAGCACGACTCGCGAGAGGTTGGTAAGATCCTGCGCAAGCGGCACGGCATGCTTGGTGAACTCGGGCACCTCCTCCTGCGCCGGCATCGATGACGCGGACAGCGTGGTGATGTTGAACGAGTGACGCAACTCCTGATGAGGAGAAAAATCACTTTGTAAGTTACGCCAAGGATATTGTTTCAAGGCCTTCTCACCCTCATCACTATCACTACTCTAGTAAATATGGGTTGAAGTAAGGAAGTGAAAATAATTTAATTATCTAGGTATACAGGTGGAGAATTCATGGGATTTTGACAGTTAGTATGTAGTTTAACCATAGAAGTAATATGTACTACGTCTACGTTTATCCTATACTACTTCCTACTAATATTATAATGTGAAAGTTTGGATGTTTGCGAGTATGTGAATTTGGATGTTTGTTAATCAATTACGCCATAACGGCTGAACGGATTTGGGTGAAATTTGGCACACAGGTAGAACATGACCTGGATTAGGATATTTTTATACGGGTATGATGTAGTTTCCCTAGGACGCGAGTGCGAGTGAAACCGCGGGCAACAGTTAGTGTAATTTAAAGTCCTTGATTACAACCGATAAACAAGTTTATGGCAAGGCAATGTTGAGGATCCGCGTTTCGTGTGGCACCAAATCTCTATGTAGTCTTTTGTATTTCTTTAAGAATTTCTCAAATACTCCCTAAGGTTTAGGTTTGTTACTTCTAATAGTCTACTAGCGGCTTCTCCATTTGTCTTTTGTATTGTGAGAGTTTCAGTCATTAGTTAAATTGTGCATTGTGCTAAGTAATGACAATGAGTGTGGAGAAAGTCTGTCTAGGTTTTCGGGTTATGCTAATTTATTATACATATACCCGTTAGATGGCATCACGCGTAGGTAAGTAAGTCGTACTCGATTGTGGGAAACATTATGCAATACTTTAGAATCTAAACTTTAGATAGTATTTACATGTAATTACCAACAAAATTACCAGGAAACAACGTAATGCCGGTAGTTAAAAAAGAATATTCGAGATGAATATGCATCACTTTGCTAAATACATTAAATTGCACTCGAAAAGAAATTAATTGTATAATATACATAAGATTTTTCAAACGAGAGCAGTTTCGGTGGTTTATATTTGGGAAATAAACTTTTAAAGTAAGGAAATAGAAGACAAAAATAAATAATTACCTTCTTAGTGGTGTCAAACTGTTCCATCCCAGGTTTCACGTACCCATGATTGCTCACGGGGTTGCGGAGGTACTGCTCCTGGCAACCTGCTGGCAGCGCGCAGAAGTTGTCCAGGTCAGCATACACCGCCTTCAGCTGGAAAACAAACACCTTTATTTTAAGAACTAGTACCATTAGTCAGAGTATTCTAGATATATTTCGATCACCTTGCACTTGGAACTTGGGACGAGATCTAAGTCAATGGTATGAAAACATATTTTTGTAAAGGCATACTTCTGGGGCCGTTTCAATGCGATGGCTCTCTAATGCCCCAAAATACTACCGCACAAAATAAAATACTACAGAAGTCATAAGAATGCTGGGCAAATTATTGAATAGTTGTTTATCAAGGATCTTTAAAAACGACATTTGGCGTCGCGCATCTTTGTTTTCAATAATATGACCTTAAAATGTAAGTGTATGCTTGTTAACATTGTTGCTTGTTTTTTTTCAATGTTAATTTCAATGCAAAATGTTCCAGAGTAGCCTTGATCAAATCTGTATGTCAACTAGTCAAGATCAAACGATAAGATAATGTCTGTCTATATTTCAAAGTAAACATAAATAAGCCTAAAGATGTCTCGCCCATTGAGGAAAAAGAGCGTAACGATGCTTAAGCAGATAAAATTGTTTTCTTCCTTCCTTCTGTATTTCCTACTAACATTTTATTCTGAATATGGCGATGCCTTTTTAGCAGTCTGTACAATATGGACGTGCCATTAAAGAGTCCTTAAATGATCTCTAGGAAACATCGGTGTTCCCCGTTGGCCATCAAAATTACATCGATAGATGCTCTCACCCAAATACCTTTTTATATTAAATTTTATGATAGGTAGCATTGAGTGGTGGTTGATTCGTAATCAAGACCATAAAATGCATTTTTACTTGTTTATCGAAATTGTTGACCTATTCTCTATCTATTTCGCAAATAAGTTGATCAGGAGAGCTAAAAACGCCGCGTTTGGTGAAACATATTTCGTTTCATATTGTAAATCATAACTTTAAGTGAGCTGCACATCCAGCAGGCAGTTGTCACACAGTTGCACTGACAGCATCCTAATTGCCTTCAAGCTACATTTGTCAGTTTTAAAGTTTACATTTGCGTCTAGATGTGCAGTCCACTTACAATTATGTATATGAAACGAAATATGTTTCACCAAACGCGGCGTTATTAGCCCCCAGGAGGAATAACATACTCTTATTTCATTTGAATGCTCACCTTCTCGTCAGCTATGCCGTGGTTGACGAGCACCGCCAGCCCTTTGGTGTTGAGCGCAGTAAACAGTTGCTGTCCAATGCGTCTCAACACTGATTTCATAGGGCACACATCAGTACCTGAAATGACAGAAACAAATTCTTTAAATAAGGTATGATAATTAAGGTTATCATGATCATCCTAGCTTATTCCCAAATACGTTATGGTGGATTGCCGGCGTAAACAGAGATGTGCGACTAGCGTCTGGCGTCCGCAGCGCAATCAAAGAGGGTTACGGAAATCCTCAGACCGGTTGTCAGACTTTTTGGTTTCTAACAGCCCGTCAAAATAAATCATAGGTTTAGGTATAATAGAGGAGTCGCATAAAAACACGTCTCATTCAATTAATCGCAGCAACATTGACCGATTAGTTCAGTAGCGACGAACACCTCGATCTGATGTTGATCGAAGCCCTCGATATGGTCAACGGTAATTTACAGTGAATTAAAGTGGAACAGGAATTTTATAATATATAGTTTATCTACGTCAAATGGAAGCTATAATGACGAAAGTGTAGGTATCATGTTATACGATCGTGATTGTGACAATATTTTATCTGTCTGTTGTTTGAAAATGTATGGAATTTTAGTATCTATTGCAGTAGGTATTTGCAAATGTGTGGCAGTATTTTACAATATTTTTCTGACTATATTTGAAAATGTTATAGTTATTAATAGCTTGGCGAATACTTGTCAATTCTTAATTTAGACTATCCAATACTACTTTATGTGTGCTTCGAAAATACTCGAGTAAAAAAAAGGATCCTCATTTTTTTCTTTTTACGTAGATACGCGGAATTACATTTAAGTAAACGTTGACCTGAAAGATGTTGCATGTAAAATGGCGGTTCACCTCGTCTTGTGCAATATGAATAAAATATACGGCTGTCTGTACATACATTCTGAGTTAGCTGAAGGTCTGACCGTGACACCGTTCTGTCGATGGCATATACACTGGCACATTTGTGCAGACTTAAAAATGCGGGTGTTGCATTGCTTTTAGGTAAACAATCAAACTATCCTTGGCTAATAGAGATACAGGAGACAGTGATAGGGAGATAATTCGTATCAAAGTCGTTTTTCAGGTCATCAAACGTTTGCATTCAACTTTTATAATGTTTTGACGCTTTGTTATACCTACTTAGTTTGTTGAATCATTAACAATTAAATTGCATTCATAACGTCATAAATAACTACCACATTACACGCGTAAATTATTCTGCTCGCTCTTTCAGATGTGAAAACATCGATACGATTTCACAATAACGATTGTGACAGTGATACATACACAACCACAGGTTTGATAAAATCTGACCGTTAACGGTACGGCGACGGTTATGTGTTACTATCGTCACAACGCCTACTACAGTCTTCGCTAGCGTTAAAGTTTCATTGCATCATAAATCAATATAGCGTTAAATTTTAATTTAGCATCATAGTAGCATGTCTTGTACAGAAGCCATCGTTGAAGTTTATGGAGACTAAGGGTTGGACCTCATCTGGCAGCACGGAATCGCCTTGTTCCGTCGCCCTTTCTCTTTCTGTCGCTTAGAACTGCCATTGCCGACCATTGCATTTTGTCCGTGATGCCGATCGCCTCGAGGATTCCGCCGCGTGCTATCGCATTATGCTTTCTGTCTCGGTCTAGCAAATGGCAGTTCTAAGCGACAGAAAGAGAAAGGGCGACGGAAAAAGGCGATTCCGTGCTGCCAGATGAGGTCCAACCCTAAACCTCTCTCTAACTACCTAGTTCATGACAGTTATCATTGTTTATGGTAACAGTCACTGTAACATGACTCATCGGTTCTTCTGCATTGACTTTTCATCGTAAAGTTACGTACATTGTGATTCATGGGCTGTTGACAATAAACATACGCATCGCACTCACGACGTATGACTAAAGTTTTTCATTGTATTTACATAATGGAAAGATGATAGATACATAGGTGTTCGCACTTCTCACACATATTCCATACAAGTACTAAGTGCATAAGTAGCACATTTCCTCATCAATAGTGACATTAATCATCAACAATATAGGTACGTGGAAACTAGCGCCCTAGTGCATTAAATTCAAACATGATATAACAGATTACATAATTTGTTCTAATTTAATAATAGAAATGAGTCGCTTGTCCCACATTTAATACGAGACTACAAACTGTCGTCATCAATGAAATAAACTGTGGGGCTAATAACATCATATTTGGTGAATGATATTTTGTTTTATATTCGTAATCATAACTTACTGCAAGCGGACTGTAATTCAAGCCGCATCTGCAAAGTATGAACTGCCAAATGCAGATTGAAGGCAGTTCAGATGCAGTCACTGCGTGACAACTGCCGACTGAATATGCAGCCCAGTTGCAGTTATGATTAGGTACGAATATGAAACGAAATATAATTTACCACATGTGACGGTTATTAGTCCCCGAGGAGACTAATTATTCTACTAACAAAATTGTTCAAAATTCAAACCGCAGCTCGCGCAGCTCAATCACGGGTACCTACTACATATTTGTTTTTTTTTTCTTATCATGATAGCGGTCAAATGGCCGTGTTTGAGCTAAGGTTCGATTGTGATTTTAAACAGTTTTGCTTGTAGAATTTTCCTCCTGTGGTAGGAACATGAACGGGTTGGCGTCTTGCTTGACGATACATGTGTACATACCTACTTTGAAAGGAGGAGTTAATAAAAAGTATAATTTTAGGTATTTTTGAATACAAAATGTCGAGTCTGTAAAGTTTCGACAGTTTATTTAAAGTAAGTATGGGGTATATTGTATGGTATTTGCCTGGTAGTGTAAAATATGCGCTAAAAATGTATTAGTTACGTTATTGCAAACTACATAATATTATTGTTAAATTAATGTTAGGTAAATGATAAAGTGTGCACGGCCTCGCAGCGTCTATTCTTTATCAATAACATGGAATCCTGCTCCATTGCTAAGAGCATCGCTATTATCCGATGATAAGTTTCCGCAGCGTTTATCATGCTCACTTTGATGTCTTATCATAACGTATCGGTCAGGGGTCAAGGTAATCCAATAGCAAGATACCGTCATTACGTTTTGTTAAAATAAATATTATACCAGTCGGCGACGGGGCAAGCAGACACAAGTGAGTTTCAGTCAACCGGTTATCTTATTATGTGCATACGTAGATGCCTTTGTATATTTTAAGTTGAGAATCTTTTGTACGATTCACGTCATCACGTGTTACGATGTTTGTTACCCTCTCACGATCCTGTTTTTATACCTAGAATTGTACGTGGTTGCCATCAGTCTAAATTGAGCCATGAAGCTGTTACTGAGCCGACTTACCTAACATATTCTAGATGCTGCGTTTGCATGTGCAACGAATACTGAATAATCTGAATAGTTTATAGGCTCTGCTACATTTTGCCTCCGTTCTCGTAACAACATCTTCTCAAGAATATCAAGTTCCAGGTAACAACAATGATGTCCTACACGGCTGTATCCTTGTTGAGTTGCGTGTCTGAAGTAACATCTGTATCGATAACTTTAGTATCGATTTCAAGTACTTGCATTGACATGGTTTACAGGAAGGTCTGAAATTGTCCTTCATTATAAATTTATTATGCCCATGTTGATCAGCCATAGGTACCTAAGTATACATAAATGTTTTATAATGTAAAAGTACGGTAACAAAACGGTATAGTAAGATGGTCACAGAGTGTAATAAATAAGTAAGATTGTTTAAACAAATGCGTTTAGTATGTATTTCATGCAGATAGTTACATAGGTGTGTATTTATGTACCGTACCGATGTTAAATATGACATACAGACAACATTTACTAGGTGCTTACGTGCGTACGATTGTTTAAAAAACAATAGATCACAATACATGAATGCTTAGATAATATTTTTTACCTTATAGGTAATGCTATTAATGACGGGAAAGGTTATTAAAAAGATGTTAAATATAAAATAATAACACCGCCGTAAATTATTGGAAATGATCTGTAATATGATTGAATGATGTGTAATGAGTAAATTAGTATCAACAAAAATGATATTAATTTGTTGTGTTATTCTGTTTGTTAATTACTTACATATCTGTTATAATGATAAATGGGATATTAGATATTACGTAGGTATCATGTGTTTACGGTACAAAATATTAGTGTTCAAAGAAATGAGCGTGACAAACAAAAGCAATTAATAACTGGAAATAAACTTTGGAGTAAGTATCACTATAAAAAATATATCAGTATAAAACAAAGTCGCTTCCCGCTGTCTGTCCCTATCTAAGCTTAGATCTTTAAAACTACGCAACGGATTTTGATGCGGTTTTTTATTAGATAGAGTGTTTCAAGAGGAAGGTTTATATGTATAATACATGCATATTATAGTAGAGAAAAACGCAGAATACGCAATAAACAACATCCACGCGGGCGAAGCCGCTGGCGACCTCTAGTATCTAACAGTAGCGAATGAAGATAACAGTTCAATTAATTGATAGTCAGGAGAATGCAAATGGTATAAAATTACATAACAGCGATGAACAAAGTGCAAATAATGCACTCCACAATATATTACTCAACCTAAACTATGATTACGACAACAAAAGATTAGCTACTAATGTGTATAGAGCATTTAAAACAAAGACTTGCGGAAGTTTAAGCGTGTTAGCCTAAATTAATACGGCTACGTATTACTTTACAGCTGCGAGATACAGAAGCACGTGACGAAATTAAGAAGGTAGAAATGATTTATACATTACAGTTACAGATGTTGGAAATGTTTGAATAGCCACTCGTCTCAATTGCGATATCTTTGTAATTATTACATGTATTTGTATTAGAAGTGGGTTGTAACAGGTAAAATCACGTATCTGTTACGCCTGTTCCTGTTACACGTAAATAGCAGTTCCAAAAACCTGTTACGAAATAACAGTCTGTTATTTCATACTATGTGGGAACACACTATCGTGTGTTATCTGTTACCACAGATAACAACGTTTAACCTGTTTTCTGTAACAGTAGGACTTCTCTTTCTAACTAAGGTGTTAAACCTATGCGAGAAAAGAAAAGAGCTTGTGACGGCTGTAACAGGGTGTCACAGAGTAACAGTAACATGTTTTATCTTATTCTAACTAAGGTAACTGTCATAAGCATGAATAGAGAAAAGCTTGTGACTGTCACATAAGGGATTTTGTTAGCTTGTGGAACAGGAACTGCTTTTTCAGTTTGTTTGTCACAGTTACAGTCTGTTATCATAAGATACCTGTTTTATGTATCTGTTACGATAAATACGCCTCACTCCTAATTTGTATTTACTTCTATTATCTTAGCTGTATGTATTCCATAGGAATATTTTATTGTCCTTGATTCGTTGATGATGAAATGAAATGAAACAAAGAATCATCTCTTTGTTGTCTATTAAACTCTCTAGGTACCATGTTACTTGCAGAGAGTTCATGCACAACTACATTAATTAGCAGTTATGCTTATGCAAACATTTATGACAATTTATTTTAGACTGCGTTATGATTATAACTAATCAAATTAATGCTATAAAGCTTAGGACTCAGGATTACATTATGATCTCCGCCAAGATTATCATGAGACCTACCTACATCTACCTGAAGTGATTCTCTAAGTTATTACAAAAACATTAATAAATGATAACGCATGTAAAATTGTTTGTTTACTTTAAGTTCGCATTAAGTTTGATTAATATTTTGATCATTCATATCAATAATCCTAAGCGTATAAGCTTATTTTATAATCTTATCTAATAAAACATGTATTTTAGTGTTATTATTTTTGTTACTCATGGAACAGTCGTAATAATTGCATTATTAACAGACTTTAAAAAGGAGGAGGTTATTAATTCTGTTGTGTGTTTTTTATTATTTTATTTATGTATTATGTATGTTCACCGGTTTCTCCGGCATTTCTCAACCGAATTTGATAACTTTGACAATTTAACTTTGATACGGTATACTTTCAATGTTTCCATATAAATTTGGGCAAGATGTGATAATGGGTTTTGGAGATAATTAATGGAACTCCTCACCTCAATGATTAAGAGCAAATCAGCTATGAAAAGTACCTTGCAAGTGTCTTAGGCTACTGCTGTTAGGTGAATACATAGATAATATCATGCCTGCCTATTTCTATATGTTTGTGGCACTAAAAAGTATTAAATAAATAACTTAAAATGATTACCATATTATAAAATTAACAGTTTCAGAAGTCGGTGCCTTCAATTAGGTTCAAAGTGGATTAGCACCGACCAATATTCGTATTAATGTCTACAATACAATCATGAATCAAACCAGCATGCTATGACTAATATAATTTTAGTGAGGCGGTATCCGCAATGAGTCTCGTGTCGAAACCGCTTGCCCGTCTAGCATTGTGGGTTAGGTTAGGTTAGTAGGTCTGTGCTAGTTATTGCGTTTACTGCGAAGTTATCTTTGTCCAGTTTGATTTTTTAATAAACAAAAATTTACTAAAGTGAGGCGTGTTTATGTTTCAGCTAACATAATATTGTTGAAGCTGTAATGGCTACAAAAGCAGCTGCAACGAAAACATTTTATTATGAGTATAAAATATTTATTATGTTTCCTTTTATGATTATGTTATTATTTCATCGCACCTGTTTTGCCACAATCGGTATTCAACACTGACAACTTGGCAGTGAATCCCACCTCGATCACGCGTGAACATGCGTGCCACAAAGTAATCAAGAACCGTTGACATGATGTCAAAGGCTGATGGAAAAAAATACGAAAAATAAGCAAATAAGGAAAACTAGAATGAAGCCTTCCAATATTAGCATTGGATTTTCGTAATGAATAGCAACGAGTTCTATAGGTCAATGACGTATTGACGTCGGTCCATAAAGTGCGATCAAGCACTCGCAATATTAACTTCCTTTTAGTCATTATTGATTATATTAAATTGTATTACATTAATATTGGTCTAGAAGAATCAACACGCAATGAATTATTTGACCATCACCAACACTATTTTGGAAACGTTAAATTTATTGTAGGGTTTGGGCGTTCATAGCATGTAATTTCCAATGACATTATTAATGCACTGTTGCTTGCCATGTTATTGATGAATTTTCCGATTAAGGTTTTGATTTTATCTCTAATACATAAATAACGACTAACTTCCGAGTGGAAACCTATAGACTTTAACATTGATGCAAGGGTCACCAGTAGGCAGAACATTATAGCTCTAGGCATATAAAGCTAATCACTTATTACATTATTAGGAATTAAGATTTATACGGTTAAATACCATTTATCGCGTCATAAATATACCTAGTGGTTGGCTTTAATTAATTCACTTGCCAGAATGGACATTCTATAAGACGAAGTAAAAGATATTACACGTTTATTTAATAAAGTAGAAATCATGCATTAAAACTCTTGCATATCAATTGGCATCAATAGTCAAGTCTAAGAGTAATAACGTGTCGGGAATGAAATATATTCATTGCAATGACGTGAATAATTCACCAGTTGCAGCAGTAGCGCCCACGCCTATAGGCACAGGCAGACCATTTCTCTCAATTGACTTGCAACTTGCTCGGGAAAGTACCGTAGATCCTACAGAGGCATTCATTGGAGTCAAATGATACATCGATAGCAAACCTATATCTTTATGGTTATGCTAAAACAAGAGATACGTGAGAAGGCTATAGGCGCAGCAAAATACGAGGCTATAATATGTTGATAAACACATAGAATAATCAGCCGATTACTGTTTCATTTCTAGGCACGGACCTATTCTCAGAATGAGAAGGACCGTTTCTGGATAAACACATGTTTTCTGAAAACATCTTAAACGGTTTATAATTCCATATAGCTATATCTATCTTACCCAAAACATTGTCGGAAGAGAGCAGAAATTCGGTTTACTACCATGGAATGCCACAAGGTACAATATTAGGTCATCTTGTAAAAATACTCCTATTACACATTAACTATTTTATTCAGTTTTTATATAACCATCACTATTATTAGAATCAACTAATCGTTATTGTAAATCGAAATCGATTCTATCGATTTGAATAGGTCAATTGAACAAAGGCAGCGTCAAATAAATACATCTATTGTTTACTTGAATAGGGTGTGGGCTGTCTAATATTACGCGGGCTTCGAGGAAAGGATATCGATAAAAATAAAACGCTTCTATTCAAGTGCCAGCGTTTTTGTGCTAATCCTAGTAATTGACCGATAAGGATCTGTGCCAGTTACGAATAACTACTTCAATGGTGGGAATAGCGCTATTGGGGCCAGTAACGACTCACTCACTGTAAAACATTATATGACACGCTGAATAAACGAAATGGATATTTCGACCGCTATTTTGCAATATTACTTTCTAAATACTTACAATTCGTTGCTCGTCAGAAGTTTTTTTGACAAGCGCGTCAAATATTAACAAGAAAACGTTGTATTTTGAGATTTTGTGGGACAAACAGAAAATCTGCAGTTCATTTACCATATTTTAAATGTAAACAATACTTTTAAAATAAAACATTTGAACATAGTAACTAACAACTTAAAATTCAATATCATTACAAGGTGGATTTCTCAATAATATTTATACCTAGTTATCTTTGTAAACATCGGGGCATCAACATTTAAGTACCTCTAAGAACTTTTTACATATATTTTAAAACGTTATACTCGTATTCTCGGCTCGTAATGAGAGAGACGTATGTTTACGTTCAAGCTTCAACAACTGATGGTTATATACCTAATTTCTTGGAAACGTTAAAGTAGGTACTTTAAACAGAAGGCGATAAGATCTCTGACAGCACCTGAGATTACCTGGCGTGCTACATAGGTACATATATTATACACAGGTAGGTACAGGATATGACTGTTCAATCACGTTTAATTCTGTAATTTAGTTAACAATTGCTTAATTACGAATTATTTTATTCCATTTCCTGAGTATCGCCAATTCGTGCACAATTGTGTTTGTTGGCAAAAACAAACACAATTGTGCACGAATTGGCGATACTCAGGAATCTCAGGAACTCAGGGCAAAAAATATGTATGTACCAGGTACAGACTATGGATTCAAAAATATTTTAATTTATACAGGCTAGAGACGGCCGGTTGAGTCCACCCCTCGTGCCATGGGAAGCAAAAGGTGACTAACCTCCGGTTTCTGAATTGAGAATTCTAGGATAAGCAGTACTTAACCGATGTGCTACCGCGCGTCGTCCGAGGACGACACTGCTATTGTTTAGGTATCTATTGTGTCTATATTTACGGTGATTGAGAGATATAACATTTGAGTTGTCAAAAAAATGACGGATTTCAAAGCATTTTTTTGACAACTCCATACTCAAATACTGCAGTATTGCTTATCCCGAATTCTCAATTTAGAAACCGGAGGTAAGAAAAAGTCATGCTATTTTGATATACCTACCTACATTTAACTGTGTTGGGAACTTATAGTTGTGTCTGGAGCAGGGGGAATTGTTATAAAACACCACGACCCAGAGAATGTCGCCACCGCGAGCTGTCCTTTTTAACCCAGCTCGGCCTGACTTGACCAAGTGTTATTATTTTGAAAATCCATTGAGCTGCATGTATGTAGATATTAACAGTGTTTATAAGGAGTGTTTACAGAGCAATTGCTTTACCGCGGTGGACACGTGCGTCGATCAACGTGAATGCTAATTCTTATCAGCCCACACCTCAATGTGGAAAAAAAAACATGTTTTTGTAATGGCAACAATGAAGCCGTTGAGATTTGAATTTTAGTGTTTCAAGATTAGGCTGTTTGGTATTGATTGATGAGGTACAAGATTATCGTTTGTCAAAAATTGATTAAGTAGGTACTTATTTTATTTACTTTATTTGGATGTTATTGAGTGAAATGATTCAGAATTACGAAGTCTATTTTCTAGGTGAAACTCATGTTAACCTTATACCTTCCTTTTCAGGTTTAGGCGCCTACTTTCGCAAAAAGATTTTTAGATTGGTAATTACCTACTTATTTTAGAAAATGATACTTATTAAGATGGCATGCGATAACTCGAAGCGGAACTGTTGCTTTTGTAGACTGAAGAATATTTAAAAAAATGCGAGTTCTTTTACGAATTTCAATCAACGTTATACAACAAAGTGAACTAGCAAAAGCAATTAAATAAGGAATTTAATACACAACTTATGCATGAAAAGTAAAATTGCAATTCAATCACACCCAATCTTATTTAACGATTTTAATCAAACCCGATTTATTCTACTACTTGCAAAGGTATTTGTTATACTTCAGTTCTGTAACAAAAACCATAATACTATGTCTCGAAAAAATGTTTTTGTTTTTGTTGTTACTAACCACCATGCCGTGGAAAATCTACATTTCGCTACACAGTTAGCAATGTTCAAAAAATTATACATCTTCATAGATTCTGTTACTTATCTGTGACCAGGAAGTAAGTGTGCGAACAAAAGAAATATATCCATTGTTTTACATAAAACCTACGTCAAACTAGGAGTCTTGATGATGATAGAAAAAATTCTAACGTTTTAAAAATAACATTTGAAACGTGCTCATTCAAGCATTGAGTAAGATATTTTAATAGAAACGTGTATAAGAAATACACGATTATTGCAATTGCAAGGCATAAAAAAATTGTTTGTGTTTATGTAACACCAATTGGTTATTTCCACTGAAAAAACATAGGTATTGCTAGCCTATTCTAAGCTTGATTTATTTTTATTCATCTAGAAATACTTAGTCAATACCTATTGATTATTAATGTGTTTTCTCTTCATGTTCTTTGGCTTGGGTGCTCTGTATTCCCCGAAGGCTTGAGCGTTGTTTATGGTTGGTGTATTAGGGTGTAATACACATAACGTTGAAATAAGGGTTTATTTCACCGTTATGTTTCAGTCCCATGTAAGGGCGAGCGTATTGCCATTAACTGGGCACAAATCTAGACTCTGGACTGGTACTGAGAAATTCCTCACGGAAAACCCAATAACACTTTGCCCGACCTGGGCATCGAACCCAGTAGGAACTCACGCTCAGCAGTAACAGTTTTAATGAATACCGATTTGAACTACCTACATAACTACAAAATTAAAAACTAATTTTTGCCAGTATTATAAATTCATTTGTATTTAAGATGAATTAAATGAAAATTATCTACTGTTTGTGGGCCTGCATATACTCGTAGGTACTACTTTACAATTTGTTTAATTTATGTCAAAGATAACTAACGTTGAGTTTACGTAATCATAAATATAAAATATAAAACATTATTTTTGATTAGATAGTGTTAGAAGTGCGTGTGAACATATAATAAGTGCATCCATAAAAAGAGTTTATAATAATAATGTCAAGCCTCGCTCCGTGGGAGAATGACAGGCAGCTTTTTGTTCATAACTTGTTTTTTTTTCAATTCCTTTAACAATGCTAATTTCTGAAGATATAACGGTCTAGACTCTAGTCGTTATATCTTCAGGATGATAAAACATAATAACTTTAGAATTATAAGACCGTTCTAGACTCTAAAGAGTCTAGAGAGTCAAAACTAAAGGAGAAACAGGAAATTAAATAACAATTACGTTCTTCCATCCAGCAAATGTAAATACTTAACTAGCATCTATGCTATTTTCATTTCTATTTGATTGGTCAGACGGTTTTTTACTACATAGCAGAAAATTACTGTTTTCAGTACTCCCGACGAATTTTAATTGAATGTCTAGGAACAAAAACTTGACTAGGTTAATGTACGCATGATTACACCAAACTACATTTCCAGTATAAACTGATCTCGCATTGTATTGACTTTCCGTACAATGACAGGTTAGCTGATACTGGACATTTATATACATGAACCGGTTGCGTACCGCCCGTCGTCCCAGGACGACACTTAATTGTCTTATCTATTGTGTCTATAATTACCGTGCGTGAGGTTATAGTTTGATATGAAGCCGTGTGTACAAAAATATAGCAGCATCATACTGTAGCAAATTATGAATGTACTTATTGAACAATAGGGTAGGTACAACGAATAGGGGTGACTGATTCTGTGCAAGCGCTGGTGTCCTTCTAACCTTGAAAGGACATTGACAGAGGTCAGTTCCACTGCGGAACAATAATAGACCTTGGCCCCTAAAAAGAGCTTAAAAGATTGCATTCAGACAGCATTGCAACCCATTGGATAAAAGATTATAAAACTGAATTAAATCACGTGCCCATTTACTTGAGACTTCAATGCAATATAGATAAGAGGGTATAAAACTTAAATCCCTTCTGATAATTTAATCTTTGATTTTCCTTAACACTTTTCCTTAGCTTGGCCCCAAAGAGTTTCGTTATAAGCGCATGCGCAAGAGTACAAGGAAAAACCTTATTTCTTTAGTTACCAGAACCGAACAAACACTACTTTGTGGTTACTTAATTTAAGTAAATAAAAACTAAGTCCTAATCGTGAGAATTACGAACCTCGTATGTGGGTTTTTACGTAACACGGTAAAAACCTTTTTAATCTGAGTGATTAATACATAGTCAACTGCTAGAGTTAATATTATAGACCCACGCACAGATTCCATATTTCTAATGATCAAGACAATAAATGAATATTACGTCAATAAAGCATAAAACCGGAAGTTATATATTTTTTTTAAACTATACTGGGTGTAAGGGACGGTATACCGAAAACTAAAACAGTGAATTCAGCCCATCATTCTGAATTGAAAATAAGTGTTTTTTTTTCTCGGAATTTTCCGAATTTACTGGAAATTGCTAATTTGCCTATGTTTTATTGTATTTCAATAAGTGTTTTGATAGGAAAATAAACTGGGTGTAAAGGACTGGTTACCAAAAATTGACACAGTGAATTTAGTTCATTATTTTGAATTGAAAATCCGTGGAAAATATCAACGAAATCTTTCGAATTTTTCGATTTATAAAAAAATACATTTAATTTTGCAACGTGCTTTGTGTGTCCTATTAGTATTGCTTATTTTACAGCAGAGAAATATAAAATTTGTGAAAAGAAAAATCGGAAAAGTCGGAAAATTCCGAGCAAAATTTCCACTTATTTTCAATTCAGAATGATGGACTGAATTCACTGTTTCAATTTTCGGTACACCGTCCCTTACACCTGGTATTTAGGGCATTGGGGTAAGTTCGGTTATAGGGTAAATTCGTTCAGATCGATTGAACCCAGAATTTGACGATATTTTCAAATGCTGGCATGGAGTAGAATTCGGCACAAATATTCCACACATTCTGTGGCAAATCCATTTGAACGAACTTACCCTTTAACCAGACTTTAACGCATTCAAAGTAGTGCTAAGTATATATAGTGAAATCAAGTAATTACCTACCTAATTTTGTCGCTTCATATGCACATGTATTTTAAGTATAAAATACTTAGACCCAATTTCACCACACAATGTTAGTTGATAATGTTCCGTTAAGCTGTCAATGTCAATTTCAATGTACTGTTAAACAGTCTGTTAAAATGTATAACAGGACATTAATAACTAACAGAGTATGGTGAAATTGGGTCTAAGACCCAATTTTACCATACTCTGTCTTATTGGGTCTAAGACCCAATTTTACCATACTCTGTTAGTTATTAATGTCCTGTTATACATTTTAACAGACTGTTTAACAGTACATTGAAATTGACATTGACAGCTTAACAGAACATTAACAACTAACATTGTATGGTGAAATTGGGTCTTAGTCTCTACATATCGTTGTTTGTTAATTTTCCGTCTTAGTAATACGGATGATTGCACACTTGGAATTCTCGGCGTTTTAGATTTTAGTTACAGTGCGTTAGTGTACACTTGGGGGATTCCAAATGTACACTAATGCACTCATAATGTAAGGCACATACATAATAATACTTAGTCACAGTTTAACTATATGTTATGTAGGCTGCAGTATTTTGCCTTGACATGCGAATGAGGATTCCCTACCTTCACTTCGTGCCAACTTGTACGAGGCGACCATTTTACAATTTCAATGTTTTAGAAAGGTTCTGGTCGTCTACGGGAAAAAGACTAAATAAACCGGCCAAGTGCGAGTCAGACTCGCGCACTAAGGGTTCAGTACCACCACACATATCTGTCAAATAACTGTTTTATTCTTTTTTATTTAACTATAGAGTATGTACACACGGCTACATATCAAGCTATACAAAACCAGTTTATCTTGGCGTCGCTTTGTATAATCTTTTCGCACAAGTAATGGTCAGCTTACACTGGTTTTGCATAGCTTGAAGTGTAGCCGTGTGTACTACAATCATACCAAGTTTCACGCTTGTATGTATTACCGTTTTTAAGATAGAGCAAGAACAAAAAACGTTTGAAAAAATGCATTGTTTTCTTGGTTTCCTGTATCTCTAGATAATCATATTTATGACTCCATCGCATTTGGACGAAAAACTACAAAATATTTACTCATCGTATTTTTTATTGACATCAGAATTTTTGATAATTTTGTTTTATCTAGCGAAATGCCTTTGTTACTTAAGTAACGATTAGATAATGACATTGATGACGTACGTAACGCGTATTATCATCAAAATACATGATTGTCTATTAAGGTAGGTATTCAAAATAAGAAAATATTCCTAAAATTCTTTAACAACTCTCTGTTCACCGAAAGACAAGTCCTGACATTGCGGTAATTTCTTAAATTACGACATCATTAAAAACCGTAAAATAGCTACATTATCTATGTTTTTTTTTGTATATTTGACATTCTTTGTATGGTATTTTTTGTAGACAAACGTAAGTCACGTTGAAAACGGTAATTAGTGAAATATTGTCACAATACTCCGCTAACTATAATTCCGAAATTGTTTTTTCCACGGAGCAACTGCCATCTGGCCTCCACAACTGAACTAGTTAAAGGGGGATGGTTAAACCGGTTGTCAGTCTTTCGGGCTTCTAATTATCCGTAAAGACGTTTGCATGACAACCGTCACCAACGGTTTAATATGCTGTCAGTGCTTCTGAGAACATGTTAAAGGTAATAAGTATGTAAATAAGTGTAATTATAATGTTATTAAGTGCTATTTTTTTATTTATAAATTGGCATGTCGCCTTGTCGGCGAAACATGATGTACTATCACGAAATGTTTCAACTTGTAACCATGTTTTCTGGCAAATAAATATATTTCTAAGGGGTTTCGGTGTCTAACGCTCAATCCCCCAACTGACATTTACGAACAAGACGAACCTCATAAATCAAAATATTATTCATGAATGAAAGCTCCATTTTGTTGATGCACACTCCGTATTTATAGCCAATATAGATGCTTATTTATTTTCATTCATAAAGCGTTGCCAAGACGTACTCGACGTATGTTTACGTTCAGTAGAGTATCGTAGTAGTATTTACTACTATTTACGTGAATCACGTAGTACTAGATAAGTAGGTACCTACAACGAAGTTCATTGCAACCCCTTACATGTTTGCATTGTTCATTTCGTTTTCTTACCTGAAACAAAGAAAGATATAGGTTTGAGTAAATATGAAATACATATACATGATAATACATGCATTTGTTCATTTAATTAAGATATGTCTGGTGATTTTAAAAATATACAAAGTAAGTAGGTATAAGTTTACAGGTTACAGGGCAACACGTAAGTGGTGCGACAAAGTTGCGGTTTCACACCGATGATTTTGCCCTCATCAAGCAGTTCCAATCTCTCGCCAGCAACGCCCTAAGCCGAGGTCTAAGTCCCACTAGGGGTCGCCCTTAGTGCTGTTGTTGCTAGTAGTGATGATGTTAATGCTGCGCTAGGACATTAGGTATTATTGTTTGTATTGTTTTGTTATCTGTAATTAATTAGGTCGTAAATATGTTTTATTAATTAAGTCGTAAATATGTTTATGTTATTTTTACTTTTGTACCTCTTTTCGATGCTGTTCTCTTTGACCCAAAGGTTGACTGGTAGAGAATACCTTGTGGCATTAAGTCCGCCTTATGTACCACCATTGTGCATTGAAGTATTAAATAAATAAATGAGGTTAACCTAAGCCAGTAAGTAGTTCTCAAACTTATTTCGTCTACCACCCACTTTGAAAATCAATTATTTTCTAGCGCTCCCAGGCCTCTAGCACCCACAAGGGGGCGTTATCGCCCACTTTGAGAAAGACTGACCTAAGCTAACTACTTGTACTAACAAGTAGTTAGCTTAGGTTAACCTAATGTCCCAGTGCCGCGAATCAGTGGCCGCATCTATTGTTTAACTTATCTATTGTGTTTAGGATACCGGTTTCAATCAGTTAAGTATTTGACTTCCCCCCATTGGCTGGAGACCCTGGAGACTGGTCTGCAAGGACCATCAATACGTAGTCCAATAGAGAAAAAAATATTTGCTAACACTATCTAACGAAAAAATGTTTTTGTTTTTTAGAATTCTGATTGGTAGCTACATGATTGTAAATGAGGTAATTAAGAAAACGATTAATCTGTGAGAATTCTTTCATGTTTGTCAGTGTTTGCTAGAATTCTACCACACTAGTGTATTTACTCTGGTTTTACATAAAAGACTTCTTAGGTCATTGTTTCTTGGAAATATAAGGACTCCCGTCACAAATGTAAAGGAAAATATTGTCATTTAGATATCTAATCACCGTATCGCCATCACAATATATATTTTAGTTTTTGTTATTACATTACAGATAGTTTATCTGTCAGTGTTTGTTCGTATTATCGGTCGCAAATCCCTCTTATCAACCTATCAATGAAGATAATTAGAGCTTTTCTTTTTGCTGATTTACAAATCAGAGAAAAGTTGGACAAATCCCAGATACTTATGTCACGTAAGTTTAATAACCGACGTAAAGTCGAATGTGATGGATGGACTACCAAGAAATGTGTCATCAACTACTTATAGTCCTCATAATCAAGATGATGAAGATGAGATTGCTGTATAACTGATTCATTTCACGCTCATACTTTGAACAACATTCTGAATCATTAAATTTTAATGTGTCTACTAAATACGGATGAGTAAGGCGTCGTCCTAGTAAGCGGGAGATCGTGCGATGCGTTGGTGCGACTGGTCAATCAAATATTTTAATGTGAGTTTTACAATGGTTTATGAGGACCAAATTGATTTATTTAAAATTGTAAAAACACCATTTTATCTCATACTTTACGATATTTATCGCATCGCACGATCGCGCGATCACCCGCCTGTTAGTCCTAAAACTTAATTCACATTCACAGCATCATCACATTGAGATAAATATCATATACTTACTGCGATTTGCATACAACAATACCGTTTTCAGTGGACGCTACGTATAAATCGGTACTATACTAATACGGTTTTTGGCAAGCATCCGTGGGTAAGAGACGTATAAAGGATGTGGGCACAATAGAATACATACGCAGTAATTCAATGGCAATTGAAATCGATTTCGATTAACGTTAAATGATAATGAAACTGATTTCAAGTAAGTTCCATGACTAACATGGCTGATACTTACAGACAACACCAATACGCCTACTATACAATTATACCTATAAGAGTGGGTGAGAGCCTACATAGCTAGGCTTTACATTCTGCTTTATGTTGGGACAATTGCCTTTTCGTAAATCATCATTATCATTCAGCCGAAAGACATCCACTGCTGGACATAGGCCTCCCCCAAAAGGGTTTGCCGTAATCGCCACGCTTGGCAGGCGGGTTGGCGATCGCAATATGTTTGTTAAAGTACCCAGAGAACGCTGCTGCTCATCGTCTTAGAAACTTGCTGAGAATCCCTTAGTCACCTTTTACGACACCCACGGAAAGAGATGGAGTACTTACCTAGTGCTATTCTTTAAGTCCGGCACTACACGAGACTCGTAAATCATAGTGGTGGGATGTTGGGACTTTGTGACTAACAAACAGTGGTATGGTTAACACCATATAGCCTCCGCAGCGCCAATTTTCTAACGTGCTATTGTGTTTTTGCGAACAAAACTGTTAGGCCACGCCCCTATTCGGTTAGCAAACAATGTTATCCTGTTTGCAAACACGAAATCACGGCGCAGCGGACCCGGCTTAATCGATAACCGCGAAAATAACAAACTTTACAGCATTTTGTTTTTCTTGAATTCACATCAGTCGTATACACACATCCTTTGTGAAACAGAGAGGTGTGAATGCATTCATCCATGTTGATTTCACCTTTCTGGTTGATTCATTTTACATTAATTTTGCATAGGTACTAGGTACCCAGCACCAACGCGTATGCATGACATACTGTTTGACATTTCAACATCAGGTTCTAAACGTTTGCAAATACTATGCTAATAATAGTTACGGTTGATCGAACTGCCAGTTTGGCCACTTTTACCAAACATTATCGTTTTCGGCTTCGAACTCGTTTCTCTATAAATAATTGTTTAAAATTCAAGACACCTGCGTCGCTTCCACATCTTCAGTAATTAAGTATCTATATTTAAACTTGACATTTTAGGTGGGAGGGTGAAGGCTAGGCTGTAATCTAAATTTAGGCTGAAATCATCATCACAATGATGATTTTACGAATAAAAAATCTTCTTAAAAACAGGACACTGAATTTCCAAAGATTTCAATTTGATTCATCTTGTTTGCTTTGCTGATTGTAGAGACAGTCGTCTTATAAAGACGTTTAAATATTTGTCTCGAGTAGAATAATTGCTTTGTAACAGAATCTTTGCTACGTTCAATACACTTAACAGATAATGAGCCGTGTAATTAAAGGTAATGGTGGGAGTTTAAAATAAAAACTTTTCCGAGACTCTTTTGTTTTTTTTGCCGAGAAAAATGTGTACACCCGGCTACATATCAAGCCACGTTTCCAATATAACCTGACCTCTTATTGTACGGAAAACCAATGCGAGAACAGCTCATACTGGAAATGTACCATATGTCTACATGTTTTGAGTTAAACGTATACTTACACAAATAGGTACTTATTTTATTTTATTTAAAAAGAAAATACTTTTTTTCATATTTTCTAGGAGACTCAAAAGAATGAATATCGTGACAGTTTAATAAATTTATTCTAAATAACTAACAAGGGTACCCAAAATCTTCAGATTTTTTAATTTGCGTGTCGCCGCGCCGTGTTCTCTTGTTTCTTTGCCTTGTAGTATTTGTCATTCTAATAAATTCCTAGACAAGAAATAAAAGGCAGCCTCTACCTTCTCAGAACCCTAACCATTTTAGAAATGAATGAACCTTTTAACTGTTATTGCCACTATAAAAACACCAGTCACCAAGGTGACAAGACAAGGATAGAAAGTGAAATCTATTTATGAAGTGCCGTTCACCGGTTGCATTTCTGACTGCCCGTTGTATTTATTTAAGGCATTAACTATTTGCGGACACCTATTGTTTGAGAAATACGAGCCGCATAACTAAGATTAGAACTATCTAGGGTTTTTATGATAGCGTGTTTTTAGAAATAGTTGTAAATAGATTCTATTCTATGACTAATACCTTGATAGTAGGTATGAGTAGTATCTATCTATTATCCAATGTTAAGCTTAGGCACGCTTAGTTTCTTTGTCGGATGATAAGAGCCTAATCTAAAGCGGATTTCTGGCAAGCGCCTCTAAGATAAACCGGTACCGTAAACTGGGGCTACATTGACATGTTTGAGGATTCTAGATTACACGACAAAATACAATCGTAATTCAAACTCATCAGAACAATTGAAGTCTTGGCTTTGAGATGTGTGTGAAAACAAAAGTCCCAGACTCTCCATTGATTTTATATATTTTTTTACAAACGGTGTCAAAGTTACCCGAAATGTGGGGCTACTTTTTCACACCATTAGATTTGCTTGAAAGTCAATGTTAATTGTATAGCAGTTTACATTCACACCTTTAAAACAAAAAAATATATAAATTTTGCTTAGTTTTTATTCATTAATAGGTAATAGACATAATTTTAGAAAATAAAACACACTTTCGTTTGCAAGTATGTAATAATCAGTCTTTTAATTGTAGAGTTATTTATCAATAAATTATTCTTATTAATAGGAGCTTTAATAGTTGTTACAATCACATAAAATCAGTCATGACGTTAACAATAAATTAAACATTTTTCAGCTGTCAAAGTGAAAGAAGCCCCAGTTTACGGTATAAAATTACCTAGTTTTCTTCCTACTAAGTAAAAAAGTACCTAGTACTTATTAGTATATTAGTACTTATAGTTAGTAGTTTACTAAATAAAAAAAAACAGTGATAGTCTAGCGGTTGAGGGATTGCCTTCCATGCCGGAGGGTCAAATTTCGAATCCGGCCCGCACTTCTGACTTTGAATTCATATGCAGATCTGAATTTTATTATCACATGCGGTAACACATTCAGTGCCGCGTGCTCTCCAGGAGGGCACCCTGTAGTCGCATTCGCCATGCCGGGTGCCCTCGTGGAGGGCTCATTTTAAATGCAGGTTTTTCTTGGAAAATTCACTGTCATGAAACAAGCAAACACCTATTTTACAACGTAGTAGCGTATTTTTCAAGGTTTTTAACCTAATGTCAGGAACCCTTCTCGAGGGTTCACTCTCAGCGCAAACGTAATGCCGACCCAGCCAGCACAAACCTTCTGAGTAAGTTTTGTTTAACAGCAGTCATAGAAACTAATTGCTGAATAAGACTGCCGTAATTAGCTGATTTGGCGCTTACTCAGACGTTATTCAAGCAATTTGGGCACAAAATTATACTGCCAATAGCTGTGTAATAGCAACGTAACAGATGAATAAGTTTTGAATAATTGTACGACAAGCTGAGTATCTTCTGCATAAAAGCATTTTGTTCTTTAATACAAGTATTACAGCTCTGTTAGCCAGATGATGAATGAATGATGAATGAACTATGGTTAAGTCCCAATTAAATTTAAATTGACAAATCCGAACAGTGTGACTGCGATCGACATTGAAATGTAATATGTATGGCCGAACTACATTACCTATCGTAAATTTTACCCTTATTTATGCTTATAGAAAGAAATTGTAGGTGCGCATGCAATTTTACCGTGTATTTATATACATTTCGTGTAAAATTTTCACGCGCTACCTGATAAGCCGGGTTTTGGAGAAATAAACAACATTTCGTGTATTGGGATGTTTTTACGTGTAAAATATTTTTTATGTTTTATGCAGTTTAAGGGTTCAAAAATAACCTTGTAATACTTTGATAAGAATATTATACCGATTTCGTTATTAAACTTGAGTATTTGAGTATAAAATTTCACATCGTTATAATAGGTTATGTTATTCGATATGTATGGCGACGCTCATTCTGAATAAAATCTGATTGCACAGCGGCTTATCGTCTCATGTCTGCATAACAGACCTTATGTGTCCACTTATTAAGTTTTGCTCTGGTTAAAAGTGGTCTGCACTCAACATTTTTCGATATGTTCTATAATCGATACGATAGTTTTTGTCTTTTCATACTCTCGCAAGCACTTTCTTCGTATGCCTCCCGTTCTTTTTCTATTTTTCCATGAATTGGAGTGTTTTTTAACATTTTTTTTTGTAAGGAGGCGTTTTCACACAACCACTAAAAAACAAAGTGCAGTTAGCCGCTTAAATGCTGACTAACGTACCAGAACAGTTCTTCTAGCTTAAAAAATGTCTACTTTTCGTGAATACCCAGCAAACTTCTGCATAAGAATCTGTTACTATTGCTTTAAGCAAAGTTAGTTGCACATGACGGTAATTTCGTACTTAAAGCGACATAAAGTAGTTATAACAGCTATCTTAATTTCTGTTAAGTTACTATATGCTTCTTAACAGAAACTACGCCTATTTTATACAGGAGCTGAATAACTGTCAAGATGTGGTGTATAATACAACTAAAAGAGAACAGAATATAACTTATCCAGTATCATGCTTGATAGTGGAATTGTATACCAATGTTATACAAAAGGTTACACAAACTCTTGAGTAACAGGTCTTTTTATGATGATTATTCAGTTTTAAGAAATAAAATCCGCAAATTACAAAACTAACTCAGCTAATAGCGTTATTATAGTAAAAAAAAACTTTAATACAGAACTTCGTAATACACACAGCTTCTATACATGTGTAATAAAGCTTAACTCTGCATAAAGTTAAATTGTTGGCCAGTTATCTGACTTGTGTGCTGCCTGGGGAGGACCTTCCCAGAAGGTCCACTAGCAATATGTATGGCGTATAAGCTCTATGAAAAGTGTGGTGGACCCGAATGTGTTAACGGTGAAGGAAAACATCGTGAGGAAACCTGCACACCTGAGAGGGTTCCATAAAGTTCTCGATGGAGTGTACAGTCTGCCAACCCGCACCAGACCAGCGTGGTGGACTAAGGCCTAAATCCTTCTCATTCTGAGAAGAGGCCCGTGCCCAGCGGTGGGACAGTGATTTATGAGGGAGTATACTGCCGCGCTAACGAAAAATATAATAACTCGATTTTGCCACTTCCGAAAAAAACGCGTTCAACGCGCTTTAAGTCTTGAACTGTTTTAGTTATTACATTCTTGCTTTTCTCATTCGCCGATGTGGGCCGTAAGCCTGCAAAACTGAAGTGGGATTGGGCGGGTCATGTATGCAGAATGCATAAAGACAGATGGGCTAGAGTCGTCACGTAGTGGGTGCCGGAAGACGGGCGTCGTCGCCGAGGGAGGCCTAGGAAACGCTGGCGTGATGACTTAGAGTCGTTTATGGGAGATTGGCCAGAAAAGGCAAGGCATAGACATGAGTGGAAGGCTATGGGGTAGACTTTTGCCCAGCAGTGGGACAATTTATGTTGAATAAAAAAATTTAAAAAAATCTTGCTTGCTGAATAACCGAGTTCCTGAAGGATTCCAAAAAGTTACGTAAAGAGATTTAATAGATCTCGATTGGCTGATTCCGAATATATGTATAACTCAAAATCGTTCAAAAATCGAGTTATTGTATTCTTCGTTAGCGCGACAGTATAGAGGGAGTTTTGAAAGCAAAAAAGTTATACAAACACTTATTGAGATTGTGCAGTGTGAGGAAGCCTAACTTCGCGCATTAAATAAGCAAACCAATCGCAAAAAACGGCCTTGTATACTAAACTATGTACTGACATTTTAAAATATGGACAGGATACAAGCAAACAAGGTTTTTATGGGCTCTGAAATATTTACACTTTATGGTACAAGAGTGAATAAATAACTAACCGTGGTAGCTGATGTAGTAATTGTAAACCTGTCAAGACACGTTATGTTTTACTATAAAAAGGTAGAATAAAATGCAACTGATGTGTTCCGGTCACGATCCACCGAGCTCTCCCGTCGTAGAGCCGGTCGTCTCTTCAGACTCCGCAGTCACCCCGATAATTCAGCCCTCATCAAGCTGTCTCCCCCCCCCTATGTCCACGCCAGCAACGCCCTAAGCCGAGGTCCGAGTCCCACTAGGGGTCGCCCTTAGTGCTGTTGTTGCAGGTAGTCATGATGTTAGTGTAGTACAAGTAGTTAGCTTAGGTTAAGTATTTTACTTCCCCCCATTGGCTGGAGACCCTTCAGGTCTCGCCAATAACTGCCCGGTTACGTAGAAACCGTCCCCTAGGACGACCTACAGCAGTCCAATAGAAAAAAAAAAAAAAAAAAAAAAAAAAGCAACTGATGTGTCATTGTATTCTTGGAAGTCTCGGCCTGGCATCTGCCAGTCCATTGTATTGTGTGCCAACCTGACTGGACGGAGCGACGAATTATGCCTGATTCCTCCTATATCTTACCGACTACAGACAGAGTGCTTGTGCAACGCTCCGAATTCGGTAAAATACGAACCGTGGAGACTCGGCTGTAAATCTATTAAATTCGGAACAGATGCAGCACAACTCATACAAATAGCACCTAAGTAGTTACTGCAGTTAAGTCAGATCGTATTACTCGGATTCGGATCGAACGCAATGCACAACCGTCTTATTGGTTAAAAACTACCACTTTCTTGTCGCCAAATTCAAAGGGTAGTCCTTATAGATAAGCATGGGAGACTCTTTCATCCTTTAGAAGCATTTATTGGAAATTAAAATTACATACAAAATAATCAAGCATTTCGAAATGCTATTATTGGTAAATAAAACGAACCCTTTTCGGACATAGAAACCGGGCATTAAGTAGCATCTACATTTTATATATTTTAAACTTATCATGAATTGGACGATTGCAGTATTTGCAGTAAATAGGATTTTGGCACAACTAAACGATAAGCGGTTTCTCTAACGGAGACCAGCCTTGTTTAGCCCCATTCGCACAATTCACGCAGCGAAAAAGACGTTTTGCAAGAAATACCGTTTTAACGGCTTCCCCTTTTGTTTATTTTACAACTGTTTGCTTTATTATGTATAAGGAAATAGCTACAATACTAAATTAACAGACAGCCAATTAATAAATCAATCGTTAAATCGAAACTTGCATAAATAAAAACTTGCTGTTACAAAAACATGCACTTTATTTTTCATTGTTATGCTGTATTTTGATATTCTCCTCCTGTTTCCAGAATCCCATTTCGTTCCGCAAAGTTATGCAACGTTGTTCTGTGAATACAACAACAAGAAATGCATGCAATGCCCTCAGAATTCTCCGCGTCTTTGCAGTGCATAGAAACCCAGCGCATGTTACAGCTTGATTTATGTCGACTTGGAAAATATATGTGGGCAACTGGTTGTTCACGAGGACGCATTCATGATACACGTGCCGACTCAATAAACTACTCATAAATCAAATAGAACCAATACAAGGAACATGGTTAGTGCATGGTTGGTTGCATACGCACTTGACATGCATCGAATCGGTGAATCTAATGTATGATAAGAATGATTGATGTGTGACCTTAATTTTCAAAACTTACATTGAGCAGTGTGCCTCTTATGATGATGAGGTTGATACACGAATTAAGTCTAGATTTTCATATATTTTGTGTTCTAAAGTCGTAGGTATTCTGCATATTTTAGCATATTATCTCTTATTAAATTCAAATAAGTAAAAAAAAAGTTCTTCGAGCTAGACTCTCTCACAGACTAGAAGAACTATTGAATGTCGATAGAATGATATGGACTTACTCTGCACCTCATGCATCATCTACTGCCTAATAGAACCCGAGACACGAAATTTTGTCCTGCAAAGTTTTCTGTATTACCAACTCCGAATAAGCATTTTCTATTGCTCTACGTTCTACTACTAAGATAGCGGTGCTATCAATTAACGACATGCAAAATATTTTATATCAAAGTTTCGCCATGAATAACATAATAAAAACGTTTCCAACTCTGTTAGTGATGTCCTCGACGATTGACAAACGCTTGTGTACACATGCAAATATTCGCAGCAAGTTTGGTGTACACAGATGGCGCGGTAACAATAGTAGCCGTACGTCATTAGGATGTACAGCATTTTCGTCGAGGACAATGGCTGCGGTCTGACTCGAGGTGTCATGACGATTCGAATTCTTCCAAACAGCCAAGTGTCCAGCAGACAACTAAAGCCTTGCTCAGGTGTTAGCAAAAATATTCCGCACATACGTATATGGCTCGACCCGAATCGTCGCGTTGCGTTGGCTTCGTCGTAGACTTAGGCCTCGTGCGCCTACGCTTTGTATGTCAACACGTACGTTAGATGATTCGTAAGTTTACGCCTTGCGGAGACGTGACTCTTTCAAACGTAGAGAGCCCCAGAGAGCTACGTCCGCAGACAATAGATAATTGAATTGATTATTTTTTATTTAATCGTAGCGCGACCACCGGTTGTTGATTTCTATTTATAAATTAGATTTGTAGCCATAAATCTTTTTTTTATAAAGATTTTGAATTGAGTTGGTACGTTTTTATTAATGCTACTTGGTAATTTATTATTGTGCAAAATTCGAAGTTGTGCGAATATTTTGACTAGTTTGTATCTTCTTATTGCAGAAAAAAAGTAGGTAATACTTAATATTCACAACTCACACGGCATCAAACGTGATTACTTAGTTTTGACCCTGGTACAAATGATCGCATATTTCATAGTCATTGAAGTTTTCCGAAAGGTACAGCGCACTTATAATATGTTTTCGAAGATTAGACTTTATGTTAACAAATATACTGTTAATTGTCATTTTGACAAAGGTATGTACATTAACATAACATAAGGTGTCTTCACATTTGTGTAAAAAGCATGAAGGTGAAATATAATAAATGGTTCAAAAACCTATGCAAATACGTATTTGCAGCGACTATCAAGCTGAAACTAATGGGTACACCATCGTGGTAAAATATTGACAGTATTTATTAACCAAATGGATGTATCACTCTCTTTCAGTTTCAACATTTTTCCTTAATAATAAATCTGGATAAGAAATTTCGTATTTTATAAATATTTGGAACCAATTTATTTAGTGGAGCACTTTGTCAGTGTAATTTATTACCTAGCAATGTTCTCGCTTTCTCGAGTAGGTGTAGGTACCTACATTTGTTGTATAGGTAACCAACTCGTTTAGCTGGCTCAGTAGGTAGAAAGAGCTAGCTCTACTTTTGTATAAGTATCTACTTTTATAGATACTTATACAAAAGTATAGACAGTCAAAGCAATCTAGAGACATCTATAACACCGTTTATCTGTTGAAGTCTATCTTTTGCCTTATTTGTCGATAGAAAATTGCTGCACGGATAGGTAAGTAGGTATAAGAAGAAATTGTCTTGGCAACTAAGTAGTAAATAATAATAAAAATGAAGATCTAAAGTAGTGTAAACCTTTCGTGCACGTCTTTAGGAAAAACTTCAAATTCAAGGGGGCTTGTAACGTCATATTTGACGAATCATAATATTTCGTTTGGAATCGTAACGGTCCGTAGACTATCTGCATCCCGATCGCAACTGCAATTGTCAAATGTAGTTTGAAGGCGATTATGATGCAGTCGGTGCAACTGGGTGATAACTGCCGACTGAATGTGTAGTCCACTTGCAGTTATGATACGGTATCACTGAACGAAATATGATTCATTATTTCACGAAATGCGTCATTATTGGCCCCTCGTGATATTACTAAACGTAATTAATAATAAATAGTTCCTGAATTCTATAGTGAACTAAGTTTTATGCAACAAAATATAAACTTCTAGCGATACATAATAAACTTTTAGCGATTGTTTATTCCGCTTCCTCGTAAGCAGTTTTTCTTCCATCATTTACTTAAAATTATGCATAAAATTGTTTGTCAAGATTATAGTCATGTCAAGTACTATTAGTTTCAACTTCCTCATGTCCAACATGATTACGTTCTGCTTCTGATAGCAGGAAAATTATATTGTTGAGCGCAATTTTAAAATAGGTACTGACATAGGTGCTCGTTACAATAGTAGCGTATTAGGTACCCATTAGTTAATTCAAAGCACCGAGTACAGGCATTACATGCTAGAAATTGTATCACGTTACTAAACTACAATAAATAGAGAATTTCCGTGTGTAATAAATATTTATGGCTACGTTAATAACTGTCTAGTGGGTGAGTTAGATAGCGTTTCATGTCCGCGTGTTGGTTTAAAAATCATGTTTAGATTCGATTTAGTTTAGCAACACGTCGCGTCGGCACGAAGCGAACATCGTGGCCGAGTAACCGAGTTGGAGCGTTTGCAACATGTTACCAAAAGATAAAAAGAAATATAAACGAGTTCAACAAATTCGAGGAAGTAGCGGAACATTATTACGGTTTTTGAGCGACGCGACGATGGCGTCGTTGCCCTGCGCAGGATACTGTGCTGCGCTGCTAACTCGAGTCAGCATCGTGCGCAACAGCATCACAGCTGCACGACTCGCGCAGCTGGCAGATAGGCAAATAGAGCCTATCTCGCTGTTAGTTCGTCATTAAAATTATCTTTGCTCTCAAGGCGCACGTTGTAATAAATTGCGTGTTACACGCATTGCTACCCGTTATTCATCGCTCTTCATTGGATCAATTTCATTCTAACGGCTTAATTTCTACAGAATTACTCACTTTCAGCGGAGTTAACAAGTTGTATGAAAATAGCTGAATTGACGTAGGTAGTTACCTATATTTTAGAATGCTGTATAAATACTCTGCTAGTAAGCGCGTGACGTAATGGTGTCTAAGAAACGGCGTGAGACATCATCACCGACGCGGTTCACATAATGGGGGAAACTCTCAATTAGTCTCAATGCCATCTATTTTTATGAACAGCATACAATCGTTCAGTCTTTTGTTAATTAACTACCTAATAATAAAAATTACAACATATGATAACGAATCGGAAACCCTGAAAAAATTATGCTAACTGTTACTATTAAATATTAAACATACCTAATTATGAGATTCTGGATTACATATTGTTAAATTGACATAATACTATTGGACTTTGTACGTAGTTATTAAAACGTGAGTCGCAGACGCATGTTCAGCCCACCTGAGATAAACGTAAAGTAATAAACAATTATCTTATTACTTAAGTAGGTACAACACAGCGGATGGACATGTAATCTTTAATTCATTATGGCGATTAAAATAACCCGTTAATAATATAAATATTGAAAACCATGCGGTCCATACGTGGTAAGGTGTCTATTAGGGAAAATAATAGGTACTTGCTGAAGTTGTTTGGATAAACAATGCAATGTATGTTCAAAAAATGCCTAAGCTTAGTACTCCGGCACGATTTGTAACTCTACATACCAATCCAAGTGTTAGGCGATAATTCGTGGATATTTAACATATATTATGTAAGTATGTATGCAAACAACTAATGAATTGATTCTACTTTTATCAGAAACTTGAGATTTAAACGCAGTAATTGAAGAAGTCAGTTTGGTACATCGATTAGTCATTCCTTTCTCGACGATATACAGTCATCCCACAAGAGTGTCGCAAGAGTAACAAACTTATTTTTTTTTTGTGAAGTGGCCTGTCAGGCGAAGGAATGATAAATGAACACAAATGTGGGTCAGTGGTCGAGTCAGGATCAAATGTGACAGTCCAATTAACACTGCGAGTTGAACACTATGTAAATATAATTTGCATGTGTACATAACCTACCACGGCACCTAACGGTAATGGTAAATCTAATCGCGAAATAATAAACGTTATCTGATAAAGAATATAAAACAAAGGTTATGCTAATAATATAGTAATTTTTGCGAAAGTTTTATTTTTGACAAAATAGAGGGTTAACGGAGTTACTTCATTGCTACGAGTATGTTGCCGACATGCTAGGTCGATTAGATATTTCCTATAATGATCCTTCATGGTAAATAAGTAGTCAGGGTATGTGCAATAATGCATGCCCTATGTTACTAGTAACTACCAGCTTGCGTCTTCTGTAATATTGTTACGTCTTTTCGGCGTTTAAGAAGTCATCTGCGTCCATCTAGCAGCTGTTCTATTCTGCTAATACTTTTTGTCTTTTCTCTCGGCTACCATTCTGGCTTCTGTCGACATTACTGTACGCCCACCTGTTCGTAGTGCCCTTTCTGTCGCATTTCAGAATAGGTAGGTAAAGGCAGGTAAACGCAACTACGTTAGAAAAGACAAAATAACTTATCAATCGGTTGGGTTTTTTGATATCATTTTGCAATACGACTTTGGTTTATTTATCTTATCTGTTTTCTGTCCTTCAGTAATGACAAAATACCCGGGTGTAACATGATTGATGACTGATGACGTTTTTTTAATTAAAGTATAAAGGTGTTTACTTTTTATGCCTTTAATTAGGATCCTTATTAAATCCTTATATCCTTAGAGATGTTTATTTTTTGTAATTAATTTTAAAGTTGGTTTAATGAAAATAAAAAAAAAAGACTCTTAAGGAGATTTGTCGTTAGGTAACCAACCAAGTACTTATTCTCTGGTAGGTAGGTAGGTATGCGTTGTTTCTGCATTTAAGTAGCTTTTGTAATTCCAATTACACAAGGTTTAATTAAAATTTGAATTACATTAAAGATCCAATGGAAACCAGTTTTATAGACGTGCATAAGTAGAGTACCTATTTACTAGGTGCATTAAAAAACTAATGAATATAAGTTTCTACTACATGTTGGTATTTCCGGATTTGACGTCATGTAGTTATCCCGGGAACAGTCTTTGTTCAGTCGATGTTGTGCAGTCAGGGCTAAATCGGAATTGTTGTTCAAAGTATGACTAATAAATTGCTCAAAATAGTAGAGAGTCTGAAATATATCACCGATATATGAACGAGATACGATAAGCCAAGACACGAACGATAAGCCCGCCAAGAGTCACTTCTTTATTCAAAACTTATCCATCATTTCATTATGCTGAGAATAACAGCGTAACCTTACTCTAATTTACAGACGCAATATAGCAATAAACTACAAGATATCCGGTGCTGATATAGTAGATAATGTTTAGAGTAAAAGATGCGTGCGAGTGCAAGGCGTGGTGCGTCGGCAAACGCATTGATAGCGTGAGCTGCGGGCTCGGGTGTGCTCGGGTGGAGTTACAAAGGGCCGATCGGCCGTTGCCCCCACATTGCAAAGGCTCCTTTTTTTATGTCTGCCCCGTTTAGAGTTAGTTTCCGACGTATTCATGTGACTATAACAAGTATAACAATCGGAATTCCTCGCATTAACTATTCTTGACGCTTACTTAACTTTTACGTAATATAGATTTGTTGATATTTACGCGAATCATATTTGGAAACCTGGGATAAACTTATGGATTTTTCGCGTCATTAATTATAATACACATATACATGCAGCATGCAGTAACTTCATTTAAAAACGTAAACTTTTACACTTGACAGGTACACTTAACGGTTCATAACAAGGCGGGTAATTCCTGTTATAAAACAATCTATCGTATCTAGATATTTCCAATCATAAAGTAACTACTTCGCTATTATCATGAAAGTGCACTATTGCATATTGTTAATGACATAATCAATTCACATTAACGACTAATTAGCGGCACTTAATGATATCCACGTAATCGTTAAACGTGTTATTAATGCGAAAGTAAATGCTAACTAGGGACTGCTGATTTTTTAAGGCAGTTAGTTACACGTTCGTGTAACTAGTGTTATTGATCTAATATTGAAGTTTAAACAGGCCAGCCACGATAGGGAAAATCCAAAAAAAAAAATTAAGAAAGTCCTTGCCAACGTTCAGATTCAGAGCAGACGTTTAAAATTCAAATTATGATTATGAATACCCAATTTACCTATAGGTACAGCCATTAAGCAATGAGTCAAGAATCAAAATCAATCAAAAACTACTATACCTAATGCTAACAAGCCAAAATGGCCAGAACTCATAATTTTATTAACATATTCCTTAAGGCTTCTCGCTTGACCAACCTATAGTCAACAGATAAAGGTAAACATGAGCTTTTCTTGTAATTACATTTCTTCTGTTGATTCATACAGCGTCTTAACATAAACCAATATAGAACAGGAATTCCCCTTACTCATCGCTTCAAAGAACCCTTCCTTTGTTTATATTTTACATTCATGTCGTCACATGGTAGGTAGCTAAACTAAACGCCCACAGTTTATAGTATCCATTAGGATAGTGTACATTAACGTTTAAAAACTTTAATTTATCACGGAATTAGGCGGATGAACTGCGACGGACGGTTCAGATCTGGGGTGTCCGGTCTTTGAACTCGAAAGCGGGATGCGGAGATTGTTAATGACAACAAATAAAGCATCGATGCACAGCTGTCGGTCGGGTTCGGCTTGCACGCGAGATCGCGAGGGTCCCTCTATTATAGAAGGGCCAGGTAGTCTCGACATTATTTCATTTTGTCTGCCTTAACATCCTTTATTATCAGAATTCCAATAAAACTGCGTTTTACCTGTAGCTTGGTTTGAGTCTGCGCTTTGATGATGAATGTAAGTATGCTCTTGGCAAAATATAATAGGTAGATACTCGCTAACTTATTCAAATAATACCTATCAGAATCTGATTACTATAATTACGCAATAACGAGAGGCGATAAACGTACAAAGTTTTGCCAAGTGAATGTACAGTAATGTGTACTGTTCAGGACTTTCGCTGATCACTCAGGCGCGGGAGGTGAATCTGTGAAGCTGTTATGTGATATGGCTGTGCAGATGCTCACCTATATGCGCGAGGTCGATGATGGGTATTTCGCAGCGCGAGAGCAGGCTCTCCTCCTGCTGGGCCGCCATTGTCGTTGCTTGATAGAGTCGCTCTGATTTCCACACGCCGATAGCTCGTTCAGTCAACACTCCTTATCACTCGACATCCACAGTAATTAGCAATTAGCGAACGCGACACCGAAAGATAATTTAAGGTAGAGAAACGATAGATAAGCACTTAATACACCGTAAGGATACAACCTAAACGTTAAAGTTTATTGAAGTTATGAATGGTCTTTTGATTATTCCTGGTATAGAAGCGTTCAGAACTCATTTGCATAACCTTGTAGTTCTTGCTCGAGGCGTTCAGCGATCTGACGTAGCAGAAATAAGCTATACTGACTTGACACATTAAAAATTGGTTTCCGTTGCTTCTCTCACAGTAAGTAACTATGTGGTAAGGTTGCTCCCGCGTGTGCGACCCGACGGCGTCGCGCGCCCCCCGTCCCTCACAGCTGGCGAGTTTCGAATGTCTCTCGTCGAATAAACTGGCTCACCGTGTGCGATGAGCGTTACCCTGGCGTCCGATGTCGGCTCTCACTTGTATATCATCGCGCAGACTTTCGCAACCGAGTGGCGTGTCGAAACAGCTCTGCCTTGAGCACGCTGCCGTGTGGAGAAAGCGTATTGTGTGACGGGTGTGCGCGAATAGCTCGGCGTTCAGAGTAGCACTGGCGAGGCGCTCGGGCACTGCTCAGTCGACTCGACTGACTCACGCGGCCGGCCCTTAATCGCGGCTCACTTCGCGCTACTTGTGTGGGGCGGCGGCGTTACCCTGTGTTGGCGCCGTTGTACCGACTATAACCTCGTCTCGTTTGCCATTCACTCGCCTGTGTTATAGTAAACGTGGGTCGCCAAACTTTGTTACTGCCGGAACAAACTAAAATGAGCCTTGTCTAAGACCGCTTAAGGTTCACACATAATATGAAAATTTTTGAATGAAATTTTACGGGTTGTCAAGTACCTGATGATATATCAATCATAATGATGACGCATAATCATCCTGGAAACGTAGATGAATTGATATTACAAATGCATTATAATTGGAATATTCTAACTAACCATTAAGTAGCGCCATCTACACTACAACGTATATAAAATACTGTGATAAGCGTAAGCGCCATCTACATGGATTACAAACATGTACGGGTTAAAATAAAAAAATACTTATTTAATTTAGTGGTTTATATAATTTCCAATTCTACGAGACTATGCCACTTGGAACCGGCACATCCGCTTCGATATAATAAAAAAAATATTTGTTAAATAATGTATAAAAATATAGGACGCAAACCCCTTATCAATACATATACGTCAATCCACACTTTTTATTGTTTTTAGTTGAATAAATAATCAAATGCTTTAATTTAAAGTGAGATTGTTTTATTTATATAGGGTTGGTAGCATTAATTTACAGTTGAGTGTTGCGATTTCATTTGAGGCATCTTTCGAAGTACGACGATCCGACATAGCCGCCCCGCATCGCTCTCTGCACGTGTTGTTCAAACAACCTCCTGTTACTTTGCAGCTCATCTGCGGCCTCTTTGTTTAGGGGATCCTCAGGATTTGGTTCCTGAAAAAAAAGTGAAAAAGAAATATTAATATTAAAGATAATATTGAACAGCAATAGTGGATGACTTTTAAACTCTTGAGAACACTTTCAACTAAGTATGTTCTAGTGATAGTAGAGGGTTAATATCCGGCTTTAACCCTCTATAGGACAGATTTTACATTAGGGCACAAACGAAACCACAATTTTTTGGCGTCACTGGCGATCATGTTTGCTAATTTGGTAGTCGCGTTTGTGCGCTATGCCCGTTTAAGGTCGATGCGTTTTTAGCATACGGGTGATCATTCTTACAATAGTTTCGACAAAACCGACATTAAAGTCAGACTAATGGGGTTACAAACGCTGCACAAATTTCATTTCTGTTGTATAAAGGGTTTAAGAACTAAAAAAAATGCAATTAACGATCTGGCTAGTCACTGCATTTGCGTTAAAGGTCGCGAGTTCGACCCCCCACAAAAAAAAAAACATCTGCGTGGCTAACAGATATTTTTATGAGGTTGTATTTGGGTATTTGAGATTTGTAACTGTATTTACACCCACAAAACAGGAGAAAACCTAGACTGGGGCTAAATTCTTTCCTTTTTAAATGTGACAGAATTTTAAGATAAGACTGCTGTAACACATTTGGTTTCTTTCTTTTCTGATATTTATCGAAATTATTGTTACATAGCAATGAGTTTTTTTAATTTAAAACCAATGATATGCATGACATCACATATTAGTAACAACTTCATTTTACATTAAATTATCAGTGTTCACTTGAATTGATTAATCATTGTCTATTATTGTAAACCAATTTAGTGAAGTGGTAAGGCTGCTAGATGTATGTACTTGTTTTACACAAGTAATCATTTTGGTTTTATCATCATTTTATTACTGTTTGTAATGATTTAAGCTGTAAAGTATGTTTGAATGGCACTGGAAACTACTTGCTATGCAGTAGTCACTCATTATTAAATATACTTGGGAGCAAATAAATCGAGCCACTTCTACTTTTGACGTAGATAAAATTGTTATTATTTTTGGTATTATGGAACAGATCAATTCTAAACATATATCGCCTAAAAGGTTATTTGATAACCTTTACAATGAGGGCAGTTTTTTGTATTTTCAATTACATAATTCATGAAACCAAAACTAATAACCAGGACACGTGAAAAAAGGAGTGGCTCGATTTCTTTGCTCCCAAGTGTAGATTAGGCTGGTATTCCACTTATCAAATATCTTTGTCCAATATTTGATCAAACTTTTCTTTGGAATTCTTAATTAAAATCATTCAATACCTTTGATCAAATGCACAATTTCTTTGATCAAACAAATAATTAGACAAAGATATTTGATAAGTGGTATACCAGCCTTAATTAGGTAGATCAAATTTATAATGCTGCAACATCTATGTTACTATATGCCACCATACGAAAACCTTTCCACACACGCAAATAAGATTATAATTATAGCATAAAAAGGCTTAATCTCTCTTGTTACCAACCAATTATAAGAACTCAATAGTAAGGTATTAAACTAATAACTAATAAGGCTATGAGTAATGCTGTGAGCATGGTGACTCAGTTTTACTTTCGTTATCCCTGATTAATTTTAATAGTTATTTAGCATAATGTAATTTTGGCATAATACTGCTATGGAGTGTGAGTGTACCACTGTAACTGACTTTTCTGTGCTACTCCTGGTGAGTACAGAAATATATCAGATTTAAAATTTAGGGAGATAATGCACTAATGATCTAGGGTTCCCTATCCATTTGCATAAAATTTTAAGACCTAATATAACTTAGCATAATTTTGTTTGGCATAGTTATATTTTCGCATAATATAATTACGCATAACAGCTTACGCATAATTTTTTTAAGCATAATTTCTCTAACCATAATAATGATTAAGCATAAAGTTCTAAAGCATAACTTTTTTAAGCATAATATCCTAAAGCATAAATTTATTTACGCATAATGATATTAAAACATATTTTTATAGGTATACGGTAGACGATTATTCGTCACCTACTTTCATTTACACAATAAAAACTTAAGGGGATGTTTGTAAGGTTGAGGCTCCAAAGCAGAGTCGACGGAGCCCCGCTGAGCGGGGCTCCTATTTCTGTCTGCAGGGTTTAAAGTAACCTAACACGAAGGGGATGACGGGGGCTTCGTTCGCTCGCTTCGCTCGCTCACTCTAGCCCCCATCATCCCCTTCGAACCTAACCTATCCGTGTCGGGGTGCGCCTGCGACTAGATTATTAGACAATGGTAAAAACATTTCTGATTATCATAACTAACGTTATGCTAATAGTCATTAGGCCTACTAACGTTATGCGAATAAAATTTATGCCAAAACAAATTAGTCTTTAAGATGATTATGCCAACATAAAATGTATGCCTAAAAAAATTATGCCGAAGTATTATTATGCCAAAACAAATTGTGCCAAAATCGTTATGCCGAAGTATATTAGGACAAAGAACATTATGCGAAAAGAAGGGATCCCATGATCTAGTCATGGCCAATATAAACCAGTGTCCACACTCGCGTATCCGTATCGTGCGTTGAATTCATACTATCATCTGTTCACGAAATGTTTGAGTATCCAATGTAAAAGCTGTTGTTGCATGAACGCATCCACAAGGTGTAACATAAATAAGTGTACAACCTCTTACGGGGTCAGCTGTTTCCTACATTTTGACGAGTTATGCGAACATTAATGTAGGGAACAGCTGATTTTTTCTCGCGATTTCAGTTTTGTTCCCTTTGTAAAAGTTGTTCATAATGATGAGTACAGTCACCCCTTAAGAGGTTGTAAACTTATTTATGTTACACCTTGTATATTTGCTCGCGATCGAGAACACGGTTTGTGCGCATAAAACACTGGGTACATGTACGCAGCTCACATAACTGCTTGTCAACGTTACTTGCTTGCGATCAGGAGCATGTTTGCAGCTTGCACGTGAACTGCTCACTAACTGTTCGCAAACGTGTCCACACTTGCTCGTAACTTGTAGGATGCACGTAGAATGCGTGAATCGCGCGCGTGCTCCAGCGCAAGTGTGGACACAGCTTAACATTACCATATATTAACATAACCCTGCTATGTTATTTTGGCATACTAAAGTTTATTGGTAGTTAATTTCAAAATCAATACAATAAAAATTGGATGGGCAGAGATGATAACAAAACCATACATACCAAGAATAAATACTGGAGTCCATAAACTATAGAGTTGACAGTAAGCACAGGTTTCCAGTCTTCTCTTAGGATGTTGAGACACACATTGCCCTCCAGGTCTATGTTGGGATGGTATACTGCTGTTTCACACTTCACCTTGGGTGGTTCATGGGGATAGTTTGGTCCTACCTATAAAATTATGGTTAACGGTTTTAATAATCACCATTTGTAGAATATAAAGTCTATTGCCGAGCATGGAAAATGCTATGATATTACTACAACAGCTACGTTGGAATAATGCCAGTCATCATACCAGTTGAATGATGATTAGTGATTAATTATGAATAGGTTAAAAAACCAGTTAGAAGCGAGTTGGGCTTGCTCATTCAGGGTTCCGTACTAGAACATTATAACCAAACAAATGACACGAAAAAAAACAGCACCTGACTGACGAAAAGGCGGCATTTTTCCTGTTATCTGTTACTCAATACCTACTAACACTGGTAGTATCAAAATGTTTGCTTTAGAAACATAAAGATGAGGGGGAACAATGTTTTTTGCACATTTTGAGCTAAATCATTATAACCAATACAAAATTCAGTGTTGAAACCGTGTAGGTACCCTGTTCAAGCAATACACAACAAGATCCAAAAAAAAAACATGTTGGCTCAAATGGCCGCTGGCGCGCACCTTGTCGTCGCCTATCAACCATTATCAGTGATTTCATTTTTGCTTTGTTTTCATTGGAGCATTCACACAAGGTTTTATGATGGACCTCTAAGATGACACAGGGATGAGTAATCTTTAATCACATATTAATGACACATAGTACTGTCCAAATAAGTAGCAACCATGAATGATCAAAGTTTCAAATGGGATGGCTGAAGATTTTGTTGTTGGTTTCAACAACTATTTAGTGTTCACATACCTTAAAACTAAATACAAATCTGCCCCCCCTGTAGAATCCTTCATCAGGGCATATGATTAGTTTGAAATTAAGTAAATCATCTGGATCTGGGAACTCTGTGTTGCATGTCTTGGGCAAATTCAATTCATTCAAATCTGAAAAACAAAACATTATGTGTTATAGTTAGGAAGTAGGCATTTTAAGTACTGCAGTCACCTAATAAAGAAGTATAATTTTGCTTCTGGATCAAAATAAGGAAATCTTTTATGTATGCTTTCAAGTAATTATACGAACCGAAATAGTGCATACACTATCTTCAAACGTTCTGCTAGGTGCAGGTAGGTCATCTTAAGCTTGTGTATATTAATACTTTCCATCTTATTGAAAATAACAATGAATACAGAACGCGTAAATTGATCTACTTTCTGAACTTTACCTTTTGTGATCCGCAACTGAGCGGCTGATGCTTTTTTCTGTGAACCTCCTGCTCTTGCTGAGCCTTCCTCATCTTTCTTTTGTTGTTTTAATGAAAAAAGTTTAATCATTGTCCTAACTAATCGATAAAATAGAAATTATTAGAAATAAAACCACGATCTATTTTGACAGCTTAATTTTTTGTACGAAACTTCAAATACAAGCAGATTGCAAATTGTAAATAAAATAATAATCTCTTTTATTTTATTGGCAAACCTAACAAAAAGAAATAAATCGACGAAATTTTAACCAATCACTAACCATCAATGATATTTTTCATTCGTAGAGACAGAGTGCTCAGTATATCTTCAAGACTAACGGCAAAATATGGAACTAAAAAGTGGATTTAACGCTTCACAACATAAATGTAAGAGCGCCTTCACACTAGCGTTTGTCCAGCGTAGGCGTTCGATAAACGTATGCGCAGCGCAGACGCTGCAACAACGCGGCGCAGGCGTCGCGTTGTTGCGGGCGGCGTTTCCTCTGGAGTCAATTGAACGCTGCGCTAACGCGGCGCAGACGTCACACAATTGCGTAGTCATTTCGGAAATATCACTAACAAAATGGATTCTGACGAGGAAACTCTATTGTTGGCTTTGCTTTTAAAAAGAAAATTATTGCGAAAACGTGAAAATAAAAAGATATGGGAGAACCCTTACGGAGTGTACGGTCAAGTGAAAGTGATTATTTTGTGCTTTATTGTTAACAAATAAAAAATGATTCAAAATATTTTTATTCTTACTTTCAAATGGCGAAGCCTATATTCGATGAACTGTTGCAAAAAATACAAAGTGATATACAATATCAGGCGATACGCAAAGCCTCAAATGTACGTATCGCCTGAAGAAAGACATTGTCCATGACTCCGCAATAACGCGGCGCATGCGTCGCGCACCTGCGGCGTTAACGCAGCTTATTCATTTACCCTTGCACTGTCGCGTGCGTTGTGTCGCGTTGTCGCGGCGTCTGCGCTGCGCATACGTATATCGAACGCCTACGCTGGACAAACGCTAGTGTGAAGGCGCTCTTATATGTACCATACCGTTTGTGGATAACGGTGTGAGTTGCACATTTGTATCATGTATTTGTTTTGTAAGTTAGCTCATAAGATCTAATGTGTAACTGTTTGTTAGTCCCAAATAAATAAATAAATAAAACGCGCCACGCGCTGCGGTGCCCGTTGTTCAGTCCATATAATTGATATAAGACTGGTTTGAACTGCTTAAGCCTTGGATGAAGTATCTTCATCCAAGGCTTAAGCAGGTTGCAGACGAGAGGCGCAAGCTAATTTCTTTCCAGTGTTGCTGCACACAAAAATATGTTTCTGAGCAAGCGGTTTTTTATATCACTCGTGAAATTTGTACTAAAATCGAATCAAAAATACTTCTGTTCATGGAAAACTCTGTTTTTTTCTCCTTGTTTACTGAGAACTTTACATATTTCCCAAACTTCTACGATTGGGAATTTTGAGTGTAATAACACTGTACACTGTTTATGTGCCTTATGTGGTATGGTAACCCTGAATAATTTGTCAAACATCAAACATCATTTTTCGTTTTCGTTGTTCCTGGCGTAATTATTATACTTTTATCGTGTTTTACTCCAGAAGATTATGAGAATGTTGTAACAGACTGTTGTTTTTAATTTTCCATGATAATCCAGCACACTTTTCTCATGTACTTCCAATGTTATGTGAACCCAAGAGATAGTTAACATTTTTTTATCTATAATAGTCTTTGGAGTTGATACAAGATGGCAAGTGATGAGGATGTGATAGAATTGGGGTCTTCGGACGATGAGACAGAACCGGCACCGAAAAAGGTTTGCAATAATAATATTTCTGTAACTGGTTTGATTTTACAGTTAGAAGCAGTTTTTCTTTTTGGGTATTAACAGGGGGACATGTGTTTAACTCTTTCGGCTGATATGATGAGGATGGTGCATAAATAAGAATAAATTATTACTAAACTGCCTATATTAGTGTTTAACTTTCAAATTTTAAGTTCAGTTTTCGTTTCAGAGTAAACCAATGCCAAATGCTATGGTGTGCATTCCAAGAAAATTACATGAAGTAACAATAAAACCTGCAAAACTTAATTTAGCTTTGGCAAACAAAGGATTAGGTAAAAGAGTACCTATATCAAAAGTAGCATCTATATCCAAAGTAGTACCTACAGCAAAAGGAATATCTGTAACTAAAGTTCCCAACATTATGACAAATCCGTTTGCAAGTAAAAGTAAAACGAACGGAAAACCAGTACAAAAAGTTGTTGTTAAACCACATCTTAAATTAGTAAAACCTATATCAATCCAAAACCCCTCAAATAGCAATATGACATTTTCTAAATTACCAAATTCACCAAACTTAGGTAATGTTTCTACAACAATTTTAAAGCGTCCCATCAAAATACAAAACACTAAATCTCTTAGCAAGTTACCACCTAGTATTACGGTAAAGAGAACTACTCAGTCGTGTACTAAACCAATCATTTTTATGAATGCTTCAACTCTTGTTAGAAGCAAACTAAATCCAAAACAAGGAAATGAAGTTCAGACGGTAGAATTAGATGATGATGAAGCCACCCCACGTACTTCAAGTCCTGCATGGTATTTAAGACCTGAAGAGCAGACTGTATGTCCTACATTAGAACAAAAAAATAATGAAGAGCCTGACTCCCCTAAAATGATTGAAATTACTATTGAAGACAGTCCCATTAAACCAGCTCACAATAAACGAACTTGTGAAGTAGGTGCTGAACTATCTATCACAATAGATGATAGCCCTGTTAAGGTAACTGCAGAAAGGAATTCATCTCTCAGTGGAAGTGACAATGAAACTAGTAGTAGCAAAGAACCTCATAGTAAGAAGAAGTTGGAGTATCCTAGAGAGGCAGAAAATGAGAGCAGAAAAACTTTGGAAATAGAAATAGATATTCCAAATGAAGTAACTGTGGTTAAAGATAGTAAAATTAAAGATAAAAATGTAAGCTCTCAAGAAATTAGTATTGTACCTATCAAGAAAACATCAGAACTAAATATGAAAACTAATATTACAGTAATAGAATCTAAAGAAAAGCAAATAGATATTCCAAGTAGTATTCCAAGTAGTAGCACTAAAAGTGAATTTCATTCTGTGTATCAAAGCTTTATAGATGTGTGTTTCCAACTGGAAAATTCTGATGATATGACTAAAATTGTAGAGAAAAAAATTAAAGCTTATTATAGACAAGTTCCAAAGGAGTATACAGAATCCGAGGAGTTCATTGATATGGTTGCAAGTAAAATACTTGCAATGAAGGCTAGTCCTGACAAGATGTATTTGTACATAAAAGATATTGTTGATGAATTGAATATGCAAAGAAAGTTAGCCAAATCTCAGATTGTGAATAACAATACTAAAACTGAAGGTATGTATTTTCTTATTTTATTTAATGTTGCCTGTTACTTGCAACATTTGTATTGTGGGTGAGTTTACGGACACAAATCTTCACATGCACAAACACCCAGACAACAAAAGTATACCCCTTCTCAGGGTCATTCTTATTTTGAAATATTCAAGCTACTGAAACATGGTGTCTTTGGTATGAGGAAGCTTTATTTCATCCAATGTTCTCTTTTATTAAAATTGATCCAGCATGTCTTTAATTTTTTTAGTAACTTACTTACTTATTTTATTGATAAATGGAATACATAATATGCTATAGTATAAAAAATACTATTTAAATCCTAAGGAAAGGTTCTTAATCCCCAATTTTTGGATTATAATTGTTAGATATTGCTATTACATTAAAAAACGATTACTATAAATTTATTAATATAAACATAATTTAAAATCACATAACGCAACATAATCATACAATTCAGTATTGTATTACTTATAAAAAGTTACCCCTATAGTTAATAAAATATAGCTTGATACCTGTGACAGTTGTTATTGAAACTTGAAACTGACAACATAACTTTTGATCAAGCATTTTGATAATAATTTCCGCTTTTCACACAAAAATGGTGTGACTTACAATGAGATATGATGATAAAAGTCTATGTCCTTCTCCAGGATCCAGACTATCTCTGTACCAAGTTTCATCAAAATCGGTTCAGAGGTTTAGGAGTGAAAGCGTAAGAAACAGGCAGACAGATTTACTTTCGCATTTATAATATTAGTAGGGATAATAATAACTTCTTCATAAATGTGAAGTGGTGACAAACCTCAACCTAAATGTTTTAATTTCGTTTTTTAGAGCCGTCGCAGTTTAATTTTGGAGAGGAGAGTGAATATGATTCTAAACGCCAAAGACAGATACGTAAGCTCGAGAAGACAATAAAGAAATTGCACAGAGCTATTCAAAAACTAGAAGAACAAGAGGTTGATTTTGACGATGAAGATGACTCTGTTTATTTATTGACTGAAAGGTAGTAAAATCTTTAAATAAGAAAAAGTCCTGACTGACTGATTGACTGACTCATCAACGCCCACCCCAAACCCTTGGACCTAGAATGCTGAAATTTTGCACAAAGGTTCCCTTTATATGTGGACAAGGAGTAAGGAAAGATTTTTCGAAATTCAATCCCTAAGGGAGTTAAATAGGAGATGAAAGTTTGTATGGAAAATCGTCACTTAACGGGTTCAAAATTTCACGCAAGCGAAGCCACGGGCAAAAGCTAGTCTTTAAATAATTGTAGCAAATTTATTGTAAATCATCTGCCTACATATTATTTCTAATGACCATAGTACAGCTTCCTCTGCCTTATCCCTATTAGCACAATAGTTAGCATTCCTTATTGTGGTGACTTTTGATTAAACATCTAAAATTATATCATTGTGACTGTGCTTCGCAACCTCAAGCTTTATTTGGCTTCCCCATAAGTGGAAGTGGTTGTGCCCCACTAATTCTGCACAGCCCTTAAGAGCTTCGCCCAGACTGGTCACTCTTCCACTGGTTGGTGAACATCAAGTTATAATAAATTGTTACATTTCGTAACTATGAAAGTTAAAGGGATAAAAGGAGCTATTGACATATAAATTGTAATGGTGAAAGGTAAAGAGACATTGAGAGGGATGCAAGGAACATATAGTAATATGTAATAACTGCATCCTTTAACCGGTTCGCTGCCTACTCCACATAGAACAATTAAAAATCTATTGTTTTATGAGTGATGGCAGTCAAAGCATTAACCGCTAATGTCCCAGCGCCGGAATATTCCGATCTGTCCCCTTCGGGGGACAATCAGGAATAAAAAAATCGATCTGTTCCCCTGTCACCAAGACGAACGGACAGATCAAACGAATTATTTCTGGTCTGTCTCCTGCTGTTCTTTAGGGGGACAAATAGAAATGAAAAAGTTTCGATCTGTCCCCCTGTTACCGACGAGGGGACAGATCGGAATATTCCCCAGCGCCACTGGTGAAGTCCACTCTCGAAGTCTCGACCCCCAAAGGGTCGAAAATACACTACATGGACACATTATTTATTGGGGGTCGAGGGGCCGAGAGTGGACTAAATCGCGCCACCGATCACCGGCGGCCATCAATTGTTTATCTATTGTGTCTCAGAAAGTGGTTCTTAATGAGTTAATACATTTGTGTCATATTAATTTACTACATTACAACTGAACCACTGGTCGTGACGGCTTTACAGCAGCTGTCGCGTCGTACGTGTACCTCTCTCACACGGCGGCGACACGTTCATTAGGTAAGCTACGAAAAAAGCAGTGATAGCCTAGCTGTTGAACGGTTGCCTTCCATGCAGGAGGGTCAGAATTCGAACCAGCCCACCTCGTGACTTTTCGAATCCAAGTGCGGATCAGAATTTGACTATCACTTGCGTTAACGGTGAAGGAAAACATCGTGAGGAAACCTGCACAACTAAGAGGGCTCCATAACGTGCTTGATATTTTGTGTAGTCCGCCAACAGCACCAGGCCAGCATGGTGGACTAAGGCTCAATTTACACTGCCGCGGAATGGAATGGAAGCGTCAATTTCGTCTCATGACGCTAGAAGGCGCGCGTATTCGTGGGAATGCTCGAGAATTCCCGCGCATTTCAGCGAATCATCATCATAAACGCTTGGCACCCGTCTGTGACCGTCCCGACTAGGGTTTCTGCTCGAGAATTCTCGAGTCGAGAAATGTCGAGAAATCATGCCAACTTCGAGACGAGAAATAATGCCTCGAGAATTCGAGAACTCGAGAAATTAAAGGTTTTCTTTTATTACTATAAAATTGGCTTAAAAGTTACGTAATCTTTGCATTGTGACTTCTGATCGTTCACCTTACGAGGAACGAGTAAGCGAGGCAAGCGAACAGACGCATAATATACCTACAACTCCAAGTACTCTTATTATAGTGTGACTTAAAACGTCAAATAAAATTAACTGTAAGATAAACTGCGTTCATCTATTATTGGGTTTGACGACTAGATAACTATCCAAACAATAAGTAAGTTTGTAAATTGACCACTAGATGGGGTCTGTTTTTAAAGCCCAGCTAAATATATTTTTCTCGCCTTAAACTTTACATCTTTTTGCAGTTATGCCCCAAGTTTAAAAGAAAATCTCCTGTGGTATATGCAATGATTTTAAAATGAACCATTTCATACTTATAAAATTGTAATCACAACATTTTCTCATTGTTATTTTTAATCGTAGCAACAACACAATAAAACTATTAAAACAAAATAAGTAGGATTTTAATTGTAATTTTTGATATTGGACGGTAAAGTTTATTTTACATCTGAAAAAAAAATCTAGGCTAACGTACCTATTTGTGATGTAAATGAATGGGTTCTAGAGCAGTGTTGGTTATTTCACAAAGGTATATATCATAGTGCCCTTGTTAAAATGATATCTCATGTTAAACTCTTTATCTGTGAACATTTCGGATGGATTTCTTCGATGCCTTTTTATTGATACTGATATATTTGAAATAGCCTCCAGCTCTTCCAAATCAGACTCCGATGAACTACTCGAGTCCATTTCGCTGGGAGTCCAAAACTCACTATCCAAAATAAAATACTAATAATAAAACTCTACCCCCCCGGGGAAAAGCGTTACCTCATCATGAGATTAACGTAAAACCGGAGGGAACATTAGACTAGCTTTCTACAACCCCATCATTTAATAAAAAATGCATCATGAGGTCTACTGAAAAGCTTACAAACCGCAGGGCAGCTTGTGGCGAGCTGTTGGTGAGTGGCGACACTGCGTACCTTATTGCCTCAGAGAGTCGGTCAGGGCCTCGTCTCCAGTTTGCCTTTATTGGCTGGCTGGAGTGGAAACCCAAGAGCGCCCGCAGGACTCTCAACTCTGGCTTGCCTTTATCAGCCGTCCAGAGGGGGGCCGCCAGAGCTATATGCTCGGGGGTGGAAGTGTCTAAAGGCGTAATAGCGGGGAAACCCACTCCGGGTCTTTTAGACCCGCGACGGCGAAACCGGGGCCACACCTCTCTACACCCCTAGCCGCTCACACGTCTGTTGCCCCCTTCGCCTATGTACTGGTGGCTTTTCAGGGGGCCCAGCTAGTGAGCTGGCGAGTCACCGTCTGCCAATAAATTTCAATTTTAAATGTTGAAAGGCAGACGCCGTTTTCTTCCGGCAATAGAGGTTATCAGTCCACCTAACACCCCTTCCCATAGACCAGACATTTTTCACCACATTTTGCAATAGTCTTGCACCCACCTGGGACGGTCCATGACTGTACTCCAATAGTGCAGCCGTGGATAGCCCCCGGTTGGTGCCCCACCCCATTTTAGATTAAAGTTCTCAAAGGGGCCTCTGCGCGTTGGACCTGTGTCCCCGTGTATGCCTAAGGAAGATGAGCCGTGACTGAAAAGAGATACAAAGAAAACTCTAAATACTCTTGTTATAATATGATATAAAACGACAAAATAAAATCCTGGAACCGATTAACGCCCCAAATTGGTCAATCAAGTTAACTGAAGTTTGAACTAAGATTATCTTCTGTCTGGGGTGACCAGAAACGCAATGTGTCAGTTTATCGAACCAACAGAGGTAGAATAGATAAACTACGGTTAGGAGTACCTCCGACACCGGAAAAATAAGTTACCTGAAGTTTAAACTAAGATTATCTTCTGACTGGGGTGTCCAGAAACGCAATGTGTCAGTTTATCGAACCCAACAGAGGTAGAATAGATAAACTACGGTTAGGAGTACCTCGGACACCGGAAAAATAAGTTATCCGAAGTTTGAACTAGGATTATCTTCTGACTGGGGTGTCCAGAATCGCAATGCGCCAGTTTATCGAAATAACAGCGCTTTCGAACAGATAAACTACGTTCAAGAGTACCCCAGAAAACGGGCGGAAGCTGATTTTTTAAGGTTTTTAAAAATTTCTCGAAAGACCCGAGAAACCCGAGAAATCGGGCTCGAGAATTCTCGAGACCCGAGAAAAAAAATATGTCGAGAAAACAGAAACCCTAGTCCCGACCGACTCCCCGTTGGCGCCACTTCCCGCGGATTCCACAGACGACGCCGACAGTAGCTAGGGGAATTCTCGAGAATGCGCGAGGATTCCCCGGAAGATGCGTGACCTTTTTTGGCTCGTATTTAGTTTGTACTTTATACAATTGACATAACTGTCCTTGAATCCTAGATACTCCACTTCACATCGCTAAAGCCATATTCCCATGTTTTTGCGCAATAATTTTATGTATTATCCTTTGGACAGTTCCTCAATTGTTTCAAAGGAAAAAAAAAATTAAGAGCGACCTCTTAGGACCTCTTAAATGGTAAACAGAAGTGGCGCATGTATTGTGCGTGGCACTTAGGGATTACATGTTTCATCCAATTATCAGAATTTGTTACGCAGGACACCCCGTCCTGTCCTGAGTCGCGAACGCAATTAAAACAATGGCAATCCCTGCTGGCGTTCTATGCCGCCTACCGACTACTTTTTATCGCGTTTGTCTAACTGACGGCTGGAACTTGTCCCTAATTTATTTCCCAAAGAATTAATATATAATTATGTTTCTAATAGACCAGATATCGTATTACAATCGTTTGAAAATAAATAGAAAATAATAATTATGTATTGTTATTAAATAGGAGTACATGACAGACAGTCACATAATCAAGTACTAAAGACTTATATGCCTTTCTTTTTAGGTACAAAGAACGGATGGTTCGGGTGTACGCGAAATTTTGTCAATTGACAAATACGAAAATGCCGTCAGAGCCGCGTATCCTAATAGATGCGCGGCCAGGTCAACCGTCGGGGCCAGCGAAACGTCTGGAGAAGTGGATAAATAAGAAGGTCCCGATTGGCACACCGCTGCCGTTTCCAGACTTTCATGATGTTCTCCGTTGTGTCAGAGATGGGAATGATGAAGATAAATTGGGCTGGAATGAGGCTGACATCATGGAAGAAGGTAGGGTTTGATTCTTAAAAACATATTTCAGGTGTTATAGAACCATAAACCTTGTTTAGTTGAATCTATCATCAAACTTATAAAAAACAGTTTAAAAGAATAATGCAGGCTTAGCAATGGCTGCATCATAAAATAATTTACAGTTCAAAATCACATAGTTTCGTCATTTTGTGTTATTTTATGCCACTCTTTTGATACAAGTTCTTTGTTTGCCTTCTTCAGCACGTGATTTGTTTACAAGATGTGGAAAGAAACTGCAACGGCGCAGACAAGAAAACGAATGGAGACTAGCAGCTTCGAGGATTGCCTTAGAAGTAGATCCCGCGGAAAATAATGAACAGTTAAAATGCAAGCTTGAAGAAAATAAGAAGTTAGCGGCGAATAAAGAGACTGAAATATTTAATAAGTAAGTGCTCTTTTTAATTTGATGTGTGCGATATGGCCAGGCTTAGTAATAGAGTCCCGTTGGCACCTTTTGGGTACGGAATCCTAAAAATATAAATTTAAGCAAGATTTTTATTGTTACAAATGAGCATATGTGTTATTTCAGGTATGCAGACAGACAGAACCAACTGAAGCTAGAAGCTGTAGAGATTGGAGATAAGGAAGCAGAAGAGTCACCAGTTGAGAGTGAAGAAGAAGAAGCTAACGATGAAAGTGTTTCACTAGAAAACAAAGAGAAAAGAAAGGAAAGACTTAAAAGACTGTTACACGAAAGATCGAAAAGGGGTAGTGAAGGAAAAGAAAACCAACCATCAAAAGAACTCAAGACAAGTGAATCTGATCCTAAATTGCCTGAAATAAATGAGGAAGTAGGAACAGTTAAGGAATCGGAAAAAGATCTTAAAAAAGAAAAGAAGGAAGATTCTGATAAAATTTTAGAAGAATCTCATAACAATGACAAGAATTCTCACAACACTACAGAAACTCTTTCAGTTAGTGATGACAGTAATGATTTAGAATCAGATATAGACGAGCTTCATCTATTACAGAAATTGCACTCAGGTAATGAAGCTCATACTTCAACACTCGAATCTTCTGATTCTGACAGTCCCATAGCTATTTCTGATTCATTAGAATCAGGTAGTGACACTAAAAAGCAATTAAGTGATGTCATTAGCATTGAAAATTCGAGTTATTCTGAAAGTGAGGTCGATAAAATGGATAATATACTGTTTGTAAATACTGACAGTATTGAGTTAATAGTTCCTGACAAGCAGCCCAAAAATGAAACTATTGTTCATGCTGCCCTGGAAACAAAGTGCTCAAATGCTGTCAAAGAAACAGATAGCTCAAATGCTATCATCAACACGGAGTGCTCTAATCCAGCCATTAAAAAAGTACGCAGTAAATCTAATAATGATGAATATAATGAGTCGGTTGAAAATATACTATTGGCGTCATCAGACGATGAGAATGGTGGTAGTCAAGAAGAGAATACACCCTCTACAGATAGGGCTTGCATAAATCTTAGAGACGATCTCATTTCAATTGATGAAACAGTTGTTGGAAGTGTTGTCGAAGAATCCACAAAAGACGCTGAAAAAGAACCAAATGTAATTATACCTAATAAAGACAGTAATGCTGATGAACCTTGTGCCGTTGAAATAAATGCTAATAACGTTGATTTAAAAGATGTTAATAAAGTTAACGAGAAATTGAATAGTATTGAATCTAAGAACACATCACAAAACAAAGCACTAAGTGCATCCAAAGAAGAATCTGTTGAAAATAACACTAGCCTTGTATCTGATAATACGAAATCAGCTGATACAGTTGAAAATATGGATGTTGATGAAGGCGAAATTGTCAAAGAACTGGAGACACGGTCAGGTGTAGAGGAAACTGTACCATTGACGCTACCTTCCGAAATTCAGTAGCCCAAATTTTAAGCTAATAATGACTGAAATGTAATATAAAAACTCAAAGCATTGTTTATATTTGTATGAGTATATGATTTTAAAACTCAGGTATTAAGGTGCATAATCAGTCACATGTAATTCTTTTTACCGAATCTATTGTAAATTAAATACTTATCTTGCTCTGCAGACACAGTTCTACGATTATAGTATGTTATGTATGTTTCTTATAGCCTAATCTGTTTTGTTTAAATACTGTACGGTCTAGCTTATTTGTATAATTAAGATACAAGTATTGGATGTAATTATAGACTTTTATAAATACATGAATTGCATTTACTTCCAAATTTATATAGGTTCACAATAATTACATTACGTCACACCTGTTGAATTTCTTTCGTTCGATAATTATATGCGTATAAATAGACTAATTTTAGTGTTAGAGTTATTTTAGGTGTTTCTAAATATGATTGAACAATAATTTGATCACATCAATATTCATAAATTATACAATAAATAGTCTCTCAGACGTGATTTATATTTGATTTTTATTATTGTTTTGAGCCCTGCTTGATCGTCTAGTAAAATAAAAATAAAGTAATGTCTGCGCATATCGTTAAGCCCTAGCATAACAAAGGGTGGCCTCCTAAATGGCGAGGGTAGAGTATCGCTTTGTTAATGCTTAGGGTCAGTTCACACCGAGACGCGACACGACGATACTGGAAGAGGCCAGTGATTTCGCGCTGCGCTGCGCACCGCCGCGAAACGCATCGCAACGTCGCGAGGCGCATCGTATAATCGTTGGCAGCACGACGCCTTGCTGCGCAGTGTGACGCCGCGCGGTGCAGCGGAACGTGTCTACATTCGCCACGAGCACCTGACCCGCCGCGTCCACCTGCAGTCTACCATTTGCAAGCGCATGAAAGGCGGCCTCAGGCTGCGCCTCGCGACGTCAAGCTGCGTCGCGCGGTTTCGCTAGGCGCAGCGCCGCTTTTGCATGCCGCGTGTACCGGCGATGCCCCGCTGCGTCGCGATGCATCGCTCTACGCCGCGAGGCATCTCGAGGCGCAGCGCTGCATGGTGCAACGTATTCTGAATTCTCACAATGAAATGTGTATCTTTTCGTGTAGTAAGTAAAGTTATATTTTGAGTCGCTCTATTAAAATGTGCGCGCAGCGTCGCGCCTCGGTGTGAACTGACCCTTAGTGGGTTGTCTTGTGCAAACATTCTCCATGCACTTGAATATAACAAATATAAGTCATTCATGTCGATTGTTGCAGAGGGTTAGTTACTTAAATAAACGTAAACATGTGGTCGTCACAACATTTATTTACAATATTTACAAAAGTCCACTCTTAAGTACATAATGTTAATTCTATCCTTATTCATAGTCAAACTTTCAAAAAAGGTATCTAGCGCAAATGTCATGTAAAACAAACAGGTCCGGGAGTGAAAGTGAACTGGTGCTCGGCGTCAACAAATGATAAAGGTTGGAAGTCGCTGATTGGCAGTCGATCCGTCCGGGATGTTTTTATTTCCAATACTATTTCGCCTGTGCCCTCCTAAAATATAAAAGTAAAACATATTTAGGGTGCAAGTCGGATAATTTACCCATGCAAGCTGCAGAACGCTCGCTCGAGATGAGTTAAAAGAGGATGTAAAAATTGATTGTGTAGCCCAGAAATGCTTTTCGGAACTTGGCGAGGTGCACCCAGTTTCGCATAAAAATATTGTCTGGTTGTGTGTTACCGATCAATGTGCGAAGAATTGTCTATAATGAAAAAGGATATTCCGATGATTAAAAAAAGGTACCTTGCAATCGTCTTTTATCAGTTGTGGTTCTCTGAATTCCACAGAATTGTAACCGAAAAGCTTGAGGTTGTTCTGTCTTGTCAAATCAGCTGGGATGTCGGATCTGTAACAAGTGTTTTTTATTAGTAATCTATCTGACTACGTCTGGATAAACTGGATTATCCATTATTAGCTGGATAATGTCCGAAGTTTGTAATAATTTCGAACTTTATAAAGCCTTGGATTGAACAAGCTTTATTTGGATAAAGTTAGCTTCATAAATACATTTAGCATTAACTGTAACAAATTGTATATAAAAAAAATACAATCATTAAAAACCGAGGGTATGACTTAATTTACCCATCTGAAAATAAAATGAAAAAAATATACCTTTGTGGGGCTTTGGTATTTATACAGGAGTATGTGAAGTTCTGCCTTGCTCCGTTTGACAGCAATCTTAAGAATCGAAGTTGAATTGAACCCGAACCTTCACCATCGTATGTAAGCTGAAAATAAATATTATAATAATACAAACTAATGTTATTACAGAAAAAATACTTCAACTTTAGTAACTTGAAAATATTAAAGAAATGGGTAATTGTGTCATAACAATTATTTTGATATTTACCCTGAATCCATTGTCGGTTTGCGAGAATTTATGTGTGGTGGGATCAGCTGTGAAAACAGCTGCTCCCCTGTCGTCTGGGTACAAGCAGGTGCTATGACCCTTACAGTACACCCTGATGGGTCGTCCACTGCTGGCTCCTCCTCGTGCGTCTATCCAGTAGTATCCTATGGAAATGGTAAATCACAATCATTAAACCATAATTAAATCATGGCACACAACCTGTAAATGGCCAGTACTGAACATTGCCATAATCTACGTCGTCTCTGAGGATGTTGGGTATCTTGCTCTTTGCATTTTTTTGCTAAACCTAGTCGTGTTAACCAATAAAGTAATGGAGCGTATTTCTGTTTTGTTATAAACAATTGCAAAAAAAATCTTACCGTCAGTAAGATTTACGTGCGAAGTTCTGAGATCTCGGCAAGAGAGTGCTGGATAGCTCCTGCTTCCTCGAGGCCGCCTCGCTGCCTCGAGTACTCCGCGTGCAGCAAGGACGCCCGTCATGATTTCCTTCACCCACTCTATGTCTTCTTCTGCAAATCAAGTTTCAGGATGTAATTATAAATTAAGGAATATTAAGATTCAAGCAAAATCATGGAGTCAGAAGTTTTTAAGGATGTTGTAGGTAGTTACAATTCAAAATTACGCAATTAGCACCAGCTCAGGAACTGCTGAACATGAGAACATTATTAGACTACTTACTACAATAAATTATGTTATGGTATGAGGAAATATTGTCATCATCACGCTCTGCAAATTGATTGCTGGCGGTATATATTATGTTACCTTGTAATGGCCCAACTTAAAATATTGTTCAGTTGCATTTTATTACTCCCACAGGTTGGGACGACGTGGCCTCTTTTTTTTGCCGGGGGCTACAGGAATAGATATCTTACCTTCTTCAAAATTGTCTTCAGTCACAGATTCCATAGATTGCATTTCTACACTGCGACGTCGCCTGGTGTATGACGTAAATAGTTCAGGAGGTAACTGTGGCGCTGGTGCAGGCGGGCCTGGAGGTCCGGGGGTTCCTGGTGGTCCAGGTGAACCTGGCCTTCCTTCAGGTCCTGATGAGCCTTTTGGACCTAGTTGACCTTCGGGCCCTGGTGGCCCTATTGGTCCGGTGTCTCCCTTTGGCCCCGGAGGTCCTATGGGTCCCTGAAAATGTTTATTTGAGTTATTTCTTGACAATATTTGCAAAAAAAACACCCCAAATTTTTGGACAATTCAGCAATTCTTGATATATTGTTGCGGCCCCGGGAAAAAGTATGCTGTCAGACACATGGTGTCCGTCGTGGCGTTCAATGTGTTAATATTTATGAATTGTTTAATTTATAGTTAATATTTAATAACGATATTATTTCTAGAAAATCTGAAACGTACCATATCTCCTTTAGGCCCAGGTGGTCCAACTGGGCCAGGTAGTCCTTGCTTTCCCACTTCGCCTTGGTCCCCTTTCAACCCCATTGGCCCAGTGTCGCCAATATGGCCCTTTGGTCCACGGTTGCCTTTATCGCCTCTGATTCCTTGAGCACCTGGTTGTCCTGCCTTACCTGGTGGACCTGAAGGTCCCATTATTCCTGGGGCACCAACTTCACCCTGAAATAACGCAATAGGGACAGGTAAAATTCATATAAAAAAATGCACTAGTTTTACTGCAGTGATACCTATATGTATGGATAGAACGGAGGTGTACCTATGTCGACTGTTTAATTATAAACATCAGTCTAACCATTGTCTTATCTTCAAAAAAGATGTGAGACCTGTACTTACAATAGGTCCAGGTACTCCTCGTATCCCTCGTTGCCCTTCCGGACCTGGTGGGCCAGCAGGTCCATTTGGTCCTGTTTCTCCAGGTGGCCCTTTGGGGCCCATGTCACCCTTTTCGCCGGTTAGACCAGGGCTGCCTTGGGTTCCTGCTGGGCCTTCTGAACCCTGTTAATGTAAAACATACATTAGTAACCCAATGAATACGAGTACCATTGACACGCGGGTTGTGTCTGAGCATTTAGGCATAACTTACAGGATTTCCAGGCATCCCAGTTTCTCCAGGTTTTCCTGGTGGTCCCACCGGTCCCGGAGAACCTGGAGGCCCAGTGTTACCCTCAGGTCCGTCAGATCCCGGTTCACCCTTAATACCATGTGGGCCTGTTTCGCCTCGTTCTCCAGGGAATCCAGCGGGCCCGGTGTCTCCTTTAGAGCCCTCAGGGCCGGGAGGACCCTTAGGTCCAGGTTCTCCTTGTAATCCTGGAGGGCCATCATCACCTTTAGGCCCGACTGATCCCCTGGGTCCCTGTAAAATTAAGTACATCTTTGAGCACAAGTAATAAAGTAAAATTAGGATTAAATTGACTTATTTCCAGCAGAGTTTTACCAGTTTGCCCTCAGGGCCTTGCACGCCCGGTAGTCCAGGTGCTCCAGGGCTGCCCACATCTCCTTGTTGTCCCTCAGGGCCACGCGGCCCTGGTTCGCCTTGGACACCTTTAGGTCCTCGTCGTCCAGGCGGTCCAGTAGGACCAGCTGGTCCTGTTGCTCCTGTAAAAAGAAAGATGCCACAAGTATAGGATAAAATGGTTACTCACTTTTATTGATACCAGAGTTATTGTACGATATACGTACCCAAAGCTCCAGGATCTCCCGTGTCTCCTTTGGATCCCTGTTGTCCCTTTGTCCCTTGAAGTCCAGCTGGTCCGGTGGGTCCTGGTGGACCGCGGACGCCGTCTGTGCCTGGTTGTCCTGGAGATCCTGTATCACCGGGGGGGCCCTTATCGCCGGGTAAACCTACTGGGCCTGCTTCACCGCGAAGACCTTGTATTCCAGGAGATCCGGGCGGACCCTGCACACATAAAAATTGTTTTAGTAGGTAGGTACTTACGAGATAATCAATGAAATAACATACATGTAATGCTGGAAATGAAATCAGAATATAGTAAAACTACATTTTAACATATTTACGGATGTTGAAGAATAGAAAATAATTATTATAAATCAAATTATTACATTATAGTAATTTTTGTTTTATGGACCATTTTGCACTTACGGATTCTCCAATAGCTCCTTTAAATCCTTTCTCTCCGGGTGGTCCAGCTTCACCTTTGTCACCATCTTCACCAGGAGGGCCAACTGGGCCAGGGGCTCCAGTTAAACCTCTTGGTCCAGGCAACCCATCCCGACCGATTGGCCCTTGAAATAAAAAAAAACGTCCGTTATAAAATCATTAGGTACTTAGTCGTTAATTAATCATTCAGTTGGTAAATGTTACACTGACCTACTGGGCCTGGTTCACCAATTTCGCCTTTTTGTCCACCAGCTCCTGGAGATCCTCGTGGTCCTTCACGGCCTTGGGGTCCTTGCGGGCCTTCGTTACCGGCTTCACCCGGCTCACCCTTGTCTCCTCTGATGCCCGGTGGACCAGGTGGACCAAAATCGCCTTTAGCTCCGGGAATTCCCTTTAATGTAAGGTTCAATATATTTGTAAAATACATATCGTCGCCTTAGAGTGAAAACGTCGGGAATGCGTTTGGTCATTGCACGGTTTCTGTGGGCTTTCACGTGGACGAAGCCGCGGGCAAAAGTTTAGTCAATTATATTTATTATGGATTTTATACACCCAATAAAGGCTTAATTTCAGTGTCTACAAAATAATTTCGCATACAGCAGCTCTCTCATAATTATACAACGTGTGTTTTTTGATATCCCATAACTCTAGGGTTATATATTATTTACCTAAGTAAAAAGAACACAAAATCTTCTAGACTAGGTGGTCCAAAAATGCATGGTTTCGAAGATAAAATCAATCATAATTAAATTATAGGTATCTAAGTTTCATCTATACATATAAAAGGAGAAGCTGACTGACTGACTGATTTATCAACGCACAGCCTAAACCGCTGGGGTTAGAAACTTGAAATTTTGACAGTAGGTTCCTTTTATAACGTAGGCATCCACTACTGCCAGGGTTGCGGAATTTAATCGAAAGAGTTACCGCGGCCCTGGAACGCAAAGGGCATTAGAAGGAACACGGATGGGTTTTAGTCAGTAAGAGTCTGACACTCCCTTCCGCTCCGCCCAGAGCGGAAGGAGTCATATGATGATTTCCCATCCATAAAAAAAAAAAAAAAAAAAAGGCATCCACTAAGACGGGATTTTTCGAAATTCAATCCCTAAGGGAGATAAATAGCGGATGAAAGTTTGTATGGAAAATCGTCACTTAACGGGATCAAAATTTCACGCAAGCGAAGCTGCGGGCGAAAGCTAGTTGATAAATAAGAGTAATTCATTTTTATTCAAACCAATCATTCATATTTAAAGCTAAGAAAATGCGACGTTGTCATATTTCACGTAAGGGTGTTTTACATTAATAGTCGTGACTTAATCGAATTATATTGTTTGAAAAATGAAAAAAAAAAGAAAAGATGATTGAAGAATAATTCATATGCCAGTTGGTTCTTTGATATGGTCTCAATCATACCCTTAAAGTTATGGGATATCAAAAAAAAAAACACCTTGTATACGTTGTGATAAAATAAAAATAACCAAATTGAATTTCACTCTAAGGCGACGATAAAGGGAAGTTTCGGAAATTCTGAAAATATTAAACAGTAGGTATTCGATATTTTATGGACAGAATTTCAATCATTAAAAACATTTTAGAAAATAAATTAACAAGCAGTATGCTCTACTCACAGCTGCCCCCGGTAATCCCGCTTCTCCGGTATGTCCTGGTGGGCCCGGAGATCCAACTGGTCCTGGTTTTCCTTCGGGGCCCGCAGGTCCAGGCGGCCCCTCTTTCCCCACTTCACCTGGAGTACCCACGTCGCCAGGCGTGCCAGGTATGCCAGAGGCACCAGGTGGGCCCGGCGGACCAGGTTCACCAGTAGAACCTTGAGGCCCAACTGGCCCTGAGGGTCCAGTTAGTCCCGTGGCACCAGGCTCCCCCTGTTTATGAATGAAATGATATCAATTTATTTATTTTAATTCAGAGAATAAGGTATTATTAATTGTTGTTGCAATTGCATCGTCAAATTGACTTTTATATTTTTTTTATACCAACCGTAGGGCCACGTTCCCCAGGCGGGCCAGGTAAGCCAGGTTTCCCATCAGGACCAGGAGGACCCAAAGCGCCTGGAAAACCTCGTACGCCTTCTAATCCTTGCGGGCCCCTTTCACCTGTAGATCCTGGCGGTCCCGGCTGTCCCGTATCACCTTTAGGTCCTGGAGGCCCATCAGAACCGCGACGGCCACGTGGTCCTCTATAACCCTATAGTGAGGAATACAAAGTATTATAAAACAAAGTAAACCTGCTTTTTTTGATGGAGCAAAACAAAAGAGTATTTTTTTTCATAAAATATATACAAGTATACTTACTCTTGGTCCAGTTTCACCTCGATCACCTTGTTGTCCTACTAAACCCTGTGAATGAAAAGATTCCATGAACATAAAATATATATTTTTAATCGTTGTTTTAATGGTTATTGTGTTTGTTATAATATAAATACCTACCATTAATCCTTTTGTTCCCCGCCTGCCCCTCCTTCCAGATGCACCTTTGTCACCCTTCTCGCCTTGGCTGCCTGGATATCCTTGTGGCCCTTGAGGACCAGTTGCTCCTTTTTCCCCAGCTGGACCTATGGGACCAGTTTCACCTCTGGGACCTTCTACACCCTACACAAATAAATGTTATTACAGAAGAAGGAAAATGTTTATTTAGGTATAGTGCTGATTTTATTTAATTGGCTTAATAGTTACCTTTTGTCCTTCAGGTCCTTCAATGCCAGGAGGTCCAGGTTCTCCTGTTAATCCCCTTTCTCCTTTTGGTCCCATGTCACCTTTTTCTCCTTCAACACCTGTAGTTTAAAGTTTTATTAGTTGAGTTTGTTTGCTAATGTCGTCTGAAAATATTGAATTGAAATCTTAAAAGTTCTTACCTCTTATTCCTTTATCTCCTTTGTCCCCTGGTAAACCTCGTGGACCTTCATCTCCTTTCAAACCTCGACTTCCAGGAAATCCCAACATTCCCTGCAATTCAGATATTTGTGCTATAATATATGCTATTATAAAGTTTAAACATCTTTCGAAAAATATGGTTTAATTTAAATACCAACCTGCGGACCCTGTGGGCCTACGTCTCCTGATAGTCCTTGCTGCCCTGGGTTTCCTGGAGTGCCTGGCGAGCCTTCCGGCCCAGGCAGGCCGGAAATTCCTGGTTTTCCTTGAGGGCCCTAGAAATACAGTGCTTTTAATGATTTATGTATTAAATTATTGCATTCATTATATTATTACGGACTGCCTCTTTGGTTTAGTGGTCGCAAGTGCGTTTGATCGCAATCTCGCCTGATGTTAGGCGATGATGCGGTCTACGATGGAGCACGCTTGCCCAGAAGAAACCGATACACTCGTGACTTGAAGACTCAGATTGTAGCTGTCGGAGAATATCCACTCGGGCAGCGCATTCCACTGTTTGCGGTTTTCACAATGAACGTGGAATCAAAACGCTTCGTTCAGGTTTTTTGTATATCAACCATGAACGGGGAGTGTTATTGGGTTTTTCCGTGTGGAATGTCTAAGTAATAGCCCGGAGTCTGGATTTGTTCCCGGTTGATGGCAATAGGCTCGCCCTCTATTACATGGGACTTAAGCATAACATCGAAATGAGGGTGTATTATAACCCTTCGGGGCATACAGGCGTAATGTTATGTTATGTATGACGGTGAAAGATACGAATGATTTTTTAAATGATTTCAAAGCATTTTTTAATATTACCTGTATTCCTGGAGCACCAATAGAACCTTGAGGTCCTGATGAGCCCGGAGAACCGATAGCGCCTGGTTGTCCTGGTGGGCCAGGAGGCCCAGGTTGGCCTGATGAACCCTTTGCTCCTTGAGGCCCTTCAAGACCAGGTATGCCTGGGTAACCGATTAGTCCTGGAAATCCTCTAGGTCCCATAAAGCCACGAGGTCCCTAAATTTGAAATTTTTGACAATCATTGTAAATTATCAATGGAGCTACCTAAGAAGTCTATGTTAAGTTGTATTATAAGTAGATTATTTACCAGTTCCCCAGGAATTCCAGCTGGCCCAGGAGGTCCGTCATCTCCTGGTGGTCCATCTTGACCAGGTGCTCCTGTTTCACCCTGTAGACCCGCATTTCCTCTTTCACCTTTGTCACCAGGCATCCCTGGCAGTCCTGGGTAGCCCTGTTCGCCTTTAGTTCCAGGAGCACCTGTTGATCCTCTCTCTCCATCCCTACCGGCATGACCTCGTCGTCCCAATCTTCCAGGTGGACCTTGTATACCTCTAGAGCCTGGTGGACCCTGAATTGGAATTACATTTGTGATGCTATTTACATATAAAATACAAAGCAATGTCATTGTCATATGTTAAGACTTACAGGCTCTCCTTGCTCTCCCTGTTCTCCTTTAGGACCTTCTGGGCCAATCTCGCCTTCTGGACCAGATGGACCTGTTAATCCCATTGGTCCCTCTGCTCCTCGCATTGCAGCCTATAATTATGCCATATTATGTTATCATCGAAGATTTTAATGTGTAAAAAATTTAGATAAATACTTCGACTAAAAATGTTTGAACAGACATACCATGTGTTGTGTGAACATTTGTCGAAGAGCTTCCGATTGAGCGTCCGGACCTTTGTCGCTTCCTGACTGATGTAACTGAAAATGACATTAGGTATTTATTTTAGGCAATATTCATTTCGAAAATGTTAAAAATGTATACAAGGTTAGTCGGAACTAATTCGCAGGCCACTTAAAGCATCATTGACGATTGAAACGGTCATCTTTTCAAAGAAAGTGTTAAAATTTCAAAATTCGATAATTTTTGTTTCCATAAAAGATGAATTCAATTTTAGTTTTAAAAAAAAACTTCATCTCTGCTTTAGTTGCGAATTCAGAAAATGGAGCTTCTAATTTGTGACGCCAAAATATAAACACAGCTGAGCTAAGGATAGATAGATTTTAGCGTATTTTTATGAAACTTTTGAAACAGCTATCTCTTTTGGGGAAAGTTGTAGAACAAAAGTTATTCATTTATGGGAACTTTAACACCCTTACGGATTAGTACCCCCTTTCCGATTAACTTTGTATAAGTATATTATTGCATACTCACAGGAATAACAAAAACGTTGCCTGGAGGGCCTGGGAATCCTTGTGAGCCCTCAAAGCCAGGCTTTCCCGCCTCGCCCTTCGGTCCTCTGGGACCTTGAGGACCTGGTGGCCCGGGATATCCTCGAGGGCCCATGTAAGTACCGGAACTGCCGTAGTCATAGTAGGTCTCGGATGAATCGTAATTAATTGTAGAGTTGTCCTAAAACAAGCATGGGTAGCTGCTTAAAGGTTGGAAAATAGTTCTAAACAAACGCAAATTTAAGATTAGCATTTTGTTTTATATCATTAATTAAATTCCGCTGAAAAGGACTCCTTATAAATAATGTTTATCATGTCACACATAATGGGCTTAATCCAACCCTATATTTTACAAAAATAGAATCAAACGTGAAAACAAAAGAATGTTATTAAACACGTTATCTCACTTGGGTAGCGTCCGGGGGATGTGTGAGCCAATCTGTGTCCTCCGTGGTCGTCATAGGGCTGTACGGAGTTTCCGTGACGACCGTCTCCGTGATATAAGCTTCGTCATCGTCCCCTCGTTTTGACTGGAAAAACATACGCAACGCTAATCATCTCACGTGTCATAACAACATGATTATTCCATTAAAATCCCAAGTTACGTTGGGGTGAGAATAAAACGGGAAAATGTTTTTGTTATCGTTATACAAATGTGTGAATATTTTTGTTCATTATAAAGTGACACGATAATCCTATTCTGTTTCTCATCATTTGAAAAAGTATAAACGAAATCAAGAAGTTAGTTTAGTCAATGCACCGAAGATTTTCAATTAACACTAAATGTAAAACAATTTGTCTCTAGAGTCACAGATTTAATTACATTTCTGATAAACTGTATTTAACTTACTCTTGGAGTAGTCTGTTCTAAAGCATCAACAGGATCGTTTTCAAAAGGAGTCGGCGATGCAGGTATTAATTCATCGTCATCCGTGAATCTGCCAAAAATGCTATTTTCATCTGGAACAAATTAACGGACTTTTAACAACAGAAACTAGTACTCTAAAACATTTAACGATCGTACAAAAATATTAATTTGATACCTGAATCCGTCGATGGCGAATACTGATTGCTGATTGGGTAAGAATTTGCAATCTGCCAAACTGGACTAGCAGTAGTTAGTACTCTGTTAGGCCACAAACTGTCCGACTCGTTTCTATCAAAGAATCTGTTCCTGCTATAAGTCCCGTATCTCCTTCTGTCATCTTCGTCTGTTAATGTTCCCAGATTTGGATGTGCTGTGGTTTCAATACTTGGTTCAGGATAGAGTATGGGTTTAACTTCTGGTTCTGACTGTGGTGCTGGGACGTATGGTAAACCAAATCCTCCTTCACAATCGGGGGCAATCGATATACACATGTCGTAAGCGACGTCCGGTTTGCTTGCGAATTGCAGAAGCTCAAGGTCACCCTGGAAATTAATTGGGGTTAATTGGTAGCATTCGTTTTTTTTTAAAGTATTTCAATTGACTTTGATCCCTTAACTATATGCCATTAGAACAGTCTTCTTCCTTAATTGGTAAATGTCATTAGAAGGCATATAAAAAATCATTTTGAAAGTGTTTTTGATCGTTTTATGTAAATTTAATTAAGTATGTCCTCTCAATTAATATACAATCTCTGGAGAGTTGACTGAGCTGAAATTTAAGACCGAAGAATAAAAGTTTCTTTGAAAGAATTAAATTACCTACATAATGGAACCGTTTTTAATGAATGGTGCCAATGGGACTTTATTATTATAAATTGTATTTTTAAGATCGATTTATCATGTTTATTAGTATTTATCTTATCTTATTGACTTATCTATTTATTATTTCAATTTCTGCAAAACCTGTGGTTTAAGGGATTGTCCACACAAAATGCAGCTGCAGTACGTGTGCAGGACGTGTGCGATGCAGCAGATGCTTGAAATTTAATTGTAGTTAAAAGAGATGTCATACTAAATCGAAGATGTTTGTAGTACGCCTACGAAACGCGTAACTGCCTTCGTAACATGTAGCTGCGAATACCGCATTCAGTGTGGCCCAGCTTTTAGACGTACCTCATAAAACTGGTCGGGTGTGACCTGGGAGCCGACCACCAGAGCTCCAGCCAGGTTGAATGTACTGCCGGGCTTGCGATTAAGTAGCAATGTTTCTTTCACTTCGCAGTCTACTAGAAGAGTTGCTGAGTCGCCTTTGATGCTGATCGCTATTCGATGCCATCTACGGAAAACCACAATATTATTTTTTATAAAAGATAGATAGGTACTATTTATGTGGTATTTAACAAATAAAATAAAAAAACCGGCCAATTGCGAGTCGGACTCGCGCACGAAGGGTACCGTACCAATATCTATAAAAACGGCAAAAAAATCACGTTTGTTGTATGGGAGCCACCTTGAATATTTATTTTATTCTATTTTTTAGTATTTGCTGTTATAGCGGTAACAGAAATACATCATCTGTGAAAATTTCAACTGTCTAACTATCACGGTTCATGAGATACAGACTGGTGACAGACGGACAGCGGAGTCTTAGTAATAGGGTCCCGTTTTACCCTTTGGGTAAGGAACCCTAAAAATGACTGCCTCGTTGGTCTAGTGGCAGTATTTGCGACTGCTTAGCGTGAGATTCTGGGTTCGATCCCCAGGTCGGATGTTGTTGGGTTTTCCGTGTGGAATTTCTCAGTAGCAGCCCGCGGAGCAAAGGGCATTAGGAGGAACACGGATGGGTTTTAGTCCGTAAGAGTCTGACACTCCCTTCCGCTCCGCCCAAAGCGGAAGGAGTCATATGATTTCCCATCCATAAAAAAACCATCTTCAGCTATCAAGTTAGGTACTTCTATACTAATCATCAAATCGGTTAGGTAGTAAGCTTAGCAATCGTCGTATTTATAACTAGCTGTGTCCGCGACTTCGTCCGCGTAGAAGTCGGAAAACAACATCGTGCCGCAACAACTAAACAATGTTTATGTACTCAATTTTAAAAATCGAATCACTTTTGTTTCCAAAAATGATACTGCTCATCTCCCACGCACAATACCGTGATAATTTGTATCCTATATCCTAATCCGCTCTTTAACGGTAATTTTTACCAAATTGTAACTAAATCTATTCAGTAGTATTGGCGTGAAGCTCAAACATACAAACAGATAAACAGACAGAAATTCTTCAGATGAAAACTTCTGTTTCGGCATCAGTATCGTTTCTAGTACACGTGGCAATTATATTTTTTCAATAATATTCAATGTACAGTTTTTGTTTCTTTACGATTTTATTAAAGGTATGTATAAAATACATATAAACGTGGGATATCGATACAATGAATTAATTAAGTGAAAAATTACATTATTTTTATTTGGATTTTCATTTATTTTGAAACTCTTCTGCGTCATTCCGACGGGCGGCGTTCTACACATAGTTTTTACCGTTTTTATAGGTACTCAAACATTTTTTAACTGCACCCAAGGTTCACATCGTCCGTCTTAACGAAAGTATTTTTCATTAAAACAAAAAAAAAAAGTTTTCTGTAGTTTATATCTGAACGAATAGAGAACTTTTTGAAGAATTTAGAATGTTTCAGTAAAGTCCAAAGTAATTGAAATACTTTCGTCACCCGTGATCGACAGTTTTGCGATCGCCTTCAGGCAATTTTTTGTTTTGTCATTGTCTCGCGAAATTGCGTTTTAAACGTAATACGACTACTCCGTTATTACGAGCGCTATGACTTATTCTTATTTTATATAGGTACAGCTGCATGAAAGGTTGCGGGGAAATATTGCAATAAACACTGCGACTGGCAAATTAATCTGAGATTGCAGTATGATGAGAGGATGCTTCTGCTCATCCTCCTGACGCTATAACTGCCACGGCTTACTACAGTTAGTATACGAATTCGTATAATTCCTTCGAATCACATGATCTATTAATAGTATAGATTAAGTCCGCTCGAAATTTAGCTTTGATTAAAAATATAAACCAATTTTTCTTGCCTTAAGTGATCGTATCTAAACCACCTAACAAGGTATCAATATAAAGATATATAAAAAAAAAACACAGCAACACAGCTGGCGGGCACGACTAGCGCGATATCGTTCCGCGTAGTCGGTTAACTTGGGACGCTAAAACTACTCAGATACAGAATACCATGTTTCTTTCTGAAAACTTTTTGTTTTGTGACTGATGGAACTGATGAAATTCATCAGTTTCATCAGTAGATCTCGCGGTTTGAAGGAATTGCACGAACTCTTTTACACTTTGCATAAGCAGTCGGTCCCTGCGGCCTAAGTTCGGCAATCTAAAAAGAAGAATGCACTTACTTTCCATCAGCGATGTCGACCCGGTATGTTAGGAGCTCATTATCCGGGGGATCTCCTCTCGTGTCCTCGTAATATAGTTCTATCAGGTTACCCACTACCAGTTGCAACTGCTCGTCACCGGCGTCGGAGTACAAGATGAATATTGGGTTTTGATCCGTCCCTGTTTTATGATAATACATGTTTGAGTCGTACAGAATGGTTCCCTATCCATTTGCATAAAATGTTAAGACCTAAGAGACTTCAAGGTAATTATGCCAACGTAAACTATATGCCAAAAAAATGGCAAAGTATTAGGTATTATGCCAAAATAAACAGTATGCCAAAAAAAATTGCGAAGTATTATTATGGCAAAACAAATTATACCAAAATAGTTACGCCAAAGTATATTAGGAAAAATAATATTATGCGAAAAGAAGGGAAACGTCCCGTACAGAATCAGAGGTGGAAATTTCACTTTTTGGCACTTTTGAATTATTATTAACGAAACAGAAAATTAAAAAATATTCAATTGCTAAATCGACACAAAATCCCGATTTAGTTCCAAAGATGGCAATCTTCCATTAGGGCAGAGTTGCTTAACTTTTATTTTTTTCGTTTGTTCAAAAGTTGCTAAAAGTTAAATTGCCAACTTTTGATTTTATACGACTCCTTTATTTGGCTTATGATATCTTTTAAACGTAAGTAACGCAAATTATTTTTGTTATTACACTGTTGTGTATTGTCATACAATTTGAAGTGTCTACGTAATGGAGCCTAAACTCGTTTGAACCCTCTTAATAGTCGGAAAACCGGAAAACCCGTGAGGGAAAAGTGATTAGGTCGTTTAGGCTATATTCGACACGCATTAAGATTGGCAAGCTATATTTAACGAAAAAGTATAAGGTAGGTATATTAAAATTATCTGACCTGGTAGTCGAACTACAGCCAAAATGGAAAAGTCTTCTGGAAAAGTGTTGTAAAACATTCCACCGGCCAGTTGGTGAAGGGTGGCGTTCTCATTCAGGGCGAAGGCTGTGTAGTCGGATTCGTTTTCTAAAGGTGACTGGCACCTCCCCGGGGTCCGTGAGACCCCATCAGGGAGCTCGTCGTTCTCCCGCACCACAGATAGAACGTCGAAGAATTCTATCTCATCTGAAATATAACGTTACATTAGAATTTATCGTAGACACCTTACGAGTACGTACGAACAATTCGCAGGGGAGCTTTAACGATTTATTCAGTGGCATCTTCGCACTGGTACAGCCAATATTTCTGGCACACAAATGCGATATCGATATTTCTGATCTAATCCAGTTGACCTCGACTATAGTACCGACTATTACTTCGACTCCCAGTAGACGCATTCCGTCTGATCGTACCATTATTTAGAATCGTACAACTGATTCTATTTTTATTTACAACCATAATTTTACACTTCGATTCGTTATAAGGTGCCATCAACTTTATGTTTTAAAAATATATGCGTAGTCATGCGTCGCGAGATCGAAAATAAAAAGTATTTAAACTAAAGGAATAATATTTACTCACCGTCCCCGTTGCCCCCGCTGAGTGCGCAAAACAATAAAAGGAGAAATAGTCCTTTTGTCTGTGGAGCCATTGCGCCCCGAATAAATATGTTAGGTGGTTTATATTTACATTTGGTCCCATCCCGGTGGGCGCGTAAAGGGTTGTGTTAGTCAGAGGCTGTGGGGTGTCGGCAGCCTCTGGCCGTCCTCGTGGGAGCGGCAGGACATGTCGGCTAGCCAGCGGCGGCAGGGACGATACTGAACCTCCGAGCCGCCGCAACACCACATCACATCGCTTGCTAGCTTTATTGCATTGGTGTCAAAATAATGAACGTTAATGAAACGACAGAGATCCTAAACTCCGTTTATTGAACATGATTTGAAACAATTATTCGATTTGTTTGTTGCTACAGTTATTTGCATACTGACCACATCATTATGATCATACCAGTAAACACACTTGCCTAAGTAATGTTAACTCAGTGATAAAGATAAAATATAGGTACACTAAACTAAGTCAAAAATAAACTTTATAAGAATCATATTAATGGCAGTAAAGAATAATAACAAATATTGTGTTTATAATGTTTACTTTTGTAAAATGTTGATGTCGCCTGGCTTGCTTCTATCGATCAAATCCAATTCGGCGACTACTCTCTAATAGAGATTCATTTGTTTTGCGACTAGACATTTTATGGGTAGTTCAAGTGCTGAAATACTGGTGTCGATGTACTTTAAAAATAATTCATACATATTTTGAAAATGTTCTTATTCAATGTAGGTATGTAAATACCGTTTGTTTTTAATCCTTTAAGAGATTGCTTAAGGCAAGATTAAGTGTATTACAAAAATAAACGCAGGTGTTGAATAAATTCATCAATGAACGCAGCAGATCGTTCAAAAACGTAGGAGCATTATTACCTATAGAAATTTTAGAAAAAACTTCTTTGTAACTACGCAGTCATAACGCCGGGAAAGCAAGGGATGGCAAGGGTGTGTGATAGAGCCATTCCGCTGTTCCACCTACGATGCTACTTCGTTAAATATTGACTTTAGTATAAATTAGGCTTACAAGTAGTACGGCCATCCACCACCTATGTGTCCCTAGTTGGTCGTTTCAGTGAAGGTTTCTGCGCTGCCTAAATCATAGAGATAATTGTTAATTGTTATTATATAAAAATAGATAGGCCAATATGTATACAAGGTTAGTCGTACTAATCTGAAAGGGTGTTAAATTAACCATAACAATGAATAACTTTTGTTCTACAACTTTCTCCAAAAGTCAGAGAAACAGCTGTTCAAAGATTTCATAAAAATACGGTAAAATCTATCTATCTTCAGCTACGATCAGCTGTTTACATTTTAGGTTATATTTGGTCACGGATTAGAAGCTCCATTTTCTGAATTTATTACTGAGTAGGGATAAAGAACTTTACAAAAAAATTAAAATAAAAATCATTTTGAATAGAAATAAAAATTCTCGAATTTTGAAATTGTAACACTTGTCGAATCCTATGATTTACCGAGCGTTATTGGTTAAAATTAAGACTCTTGTATCTTTACCAATAAATTAAGCAAAGATCCAATAGCTTACGAGTCTATTTTTTTTAATAATAATAATAAATATGTTTATTCCTCCTCACAAAAACAAGACTTGATGATACAAAATAAAAATCAAGTAACTTGAGGAAACAATACAGTCAAGAGTATGTGAGGAGCTGGTGTTTAGTGTAGGTGTAGATGTAGACCTGTATTACAGATCACCAGGTCCTCATCCCACGGAATCAGGAAACAAAACAAACAAAGAAAAACTTAAATAGAATCACGTATGAAAGTATGTTGTATTAACTGATTATCTATTTGTTAAGGAGACAATGCATTACATTAATTTTATGGAAATGCATGAAACGCCCCCTTTGTATTAGAGGATTGTGTTAGCATGATGAGATACCTATTTATATGCCTAGTTTGGCATTAAAATATGGTACGATTGGTAAGCAAAATTTTAAGCAAATTAAATACCATGCATGTGATTTACTTTAAGTTACGCTTGATGGCGTATTGTTACACTTAATAAGTTTATGTTTTCTCTGTAAGTGAATTTGTTATTCCTTTGAGAAAATAAAGATCTTTAAGGACGCGTTTGCAGAAAGCGTAGGTAAAAAGTATAATTACGATATGCGGACGACCAACACACACACAGCGTACCTTTATCTTCAAGTTAGGTCAAATCAAATGTTTGTGACCGTCGAGGGATCTATTTGACCGCTTATTTCTGCTGTCAAGCGACTCGAGTCTACTCACAATGATGGCTGACAGTAAAATGACAGATGGAAAACCAACTTTATTTTCACACAGTTAAGGTTCATCGGCCTAGCAAAATATATGAAAAAAATTCAAAATGGTTTTTTATTTTCCTGTGCATATTCCAAACATTTCTTATTTTATTTTAACTACCATTTTAACGTTAATATGTCTATTAACTAATGGTATTGTATTTATTTATTAAAACCCTTGAATTCTTCAGGAAAATGTACCGAAACTCACCCCATTTTCAGTATTTTCGTGGGAGGAGGCTACGAAAAATTAATATTATTTAATTATAAATTAACAAATTTAAAAATGTTTTATCTACCATTTTTAGACAAAAGCGTAGTCTATCCGTAACTTACCATAACATCTAGCTAAGTTTCACGGATTGATCGGAAAATGTACCGAAAAACAGCTAATTAATAGCAGTTTTGTAAATACCCCCTTAACCGTTAAAATGCATGAAACGCCCCCTTTGTATTAGAGGAATGTGTTAGCATGATGAGATATTTATGTGCCTAGTTTGACATTAAAATATGGTATGATTGGTAAGCAAAACGATTCGTTTTTGGCCATAGGAACCGGGCATAAGTGGGCCGCGGATTAGTACCCCCTTTCCGACTAACCTTGCGTAGCTGTACAAAACGATAATTCATGAGCCAACTCATGACAAAGAACAAAGAAACAAAGTTAGCCTTATTATGACACGACACTACGTAGGTGCGACGTCCTCGTAGTTCGTACAGTATAGGTATATTTGTCACGGAACTTCGTCTGAACAAACTTTATCTCGAATAGTTGTCTAGATAGTTTGTCGTGGCTTGGTAGTACTGCAAAAGTTATGGCAGGTTCCCACGAAAAGTAGTATTTTTATTCCTTATTTCAGTCTGTCTTTCTATCTACCATATATATTCACCCAAATAAGAAAGAAGATGGTTCTCTTTTTTTAGAGTTCTGTACCCAAAGGGTAAAACAGGACCCTATTACTAAGACTCCGCTGTCCGTCTGTCACCAGGCTGTATCTCATAAACCGTGATAGTTAGACAGTTCAAATTTTCACAGATGATGTATTTCTGTTGCCGCTTTAACAACAAATACTAAAAAACAAAATAAAATAAATATTTAAGGGGGCTCCCATGCCATAAAACAAACGTGATTTTTTTGCCGTTTTTATAGATAATGGTACGGGACCCTTCGCGCGCAAGTCCGACTCGCACTTGGCCGGTTTTATATTTTTTTTATTCTTGATCGATTTCAATTATGGTTTGCGTGATTTGTCAACAAACAAATAAGTGACTTGGAATAGATCGCAGGGAGTTTTGTATCGAATACATAGTTCTATGAACGCAGGTGTAAATTTTATTTTTAACGGTTTATTAATTTAATGTTATCTGCATCGGGAAATTACCTAAATAATATACATATTTCATGACTTGAGTCTAAGGGGTTGATACTATTGCAGATGTAAGCAAAAACTTGGTAAGCAACCAAGAAAACTATTTGCTAATTTATACCTTTATATTTGAGCCTGTTGGAACAATACTATGCTAAAGCTTTACACACAATAATACCATTAACATAACATCCTCCATTGTTGTTAACATAAAAGTTAACTAGTCTCTTGTTGGCTATCAAAAGAAAATCAAAATAAGATCTCTAAGAACCTTTCTTGCGTCCTTCACTTTAGTAGTAGTTATCTTTTTCTTTGTTTTAGGTAGTTATCCACACTAGGAAGGTTTTGAAGGCTTTGATTCAACTTTCAAAGAGCAGTATTTCTAATTTATCATACCTTTTTCAACGTAAGGTGAGTCCTGACGTTTTTCTACAAAACATTACCAAATAAAGAACAACAAGTAAGTAAATAAAACAAGTGCGAGTCGGACTTCGCGCACGAACTGTTCTGTTCCATTATCTATAAAAACGGCAAAAAAATCATGTCTGTTGTATGGGAGCCACCTTAAATATTTATTTTATTCTGTTTTTTGTATTTGTTGTTATAGCGGCAACAGAAATACATCATCTGTGAAAATTTCAACTGTCTAACTATCACGGTTCATGAGATACAGCCTGGTGACAGACGGACGGACGAACAGTGGAGTCTTAGTAATAGGGTCCCGTTTTACCCTTTTGGGTACGGAACCCTAAAAAATTATAATTATAATTTACCGTGGCTATTTTACGGACGTATTCCACATTGGGCACCCGCTTTTACGGCACCCAAGTTAATGGCACCTGAGGTATTCCATATTCGGCACCTATAGGTATTTTTCGCAGGTGCCATTAGTGGAACAGTTTATTATTTAAAATTTTATTCCTCTTTCGGCACCTACGAACCAGTAGGTACTAGTGATGGGACGTTTACTTTTAATGGGACGTTAAAATTAAAAATTCGATTAAAATCAGTAGAGTTTAATAACATGATAAAAATATAACTTCTATAGGTATTTTAATATCACAATCGGTTTCCTTAATCACATATATTGCAAAATGAGCCTTGAGTTACAATAGTTTTTTTTTTTTTGATGTTTTGCGGCTTTTTATCAAACATGATCATGCCAGCCTCATCGTACACAATAGAATTTAAAAACAAATACTTTTTAGGTTTACATACAATTATTCCTCTTCTTGATTAACTTTGTAATTAAAATTCAACTGTCTTTATTTATTAAAGCTACCAGGAAAGCAGAAATGAACTGGAACTAGGTGCTTAAGCGACTTTACTACTTAGCTTAATAATGCGAAATTGAATCAATTGTTGTTTTGAAAAGTACCAGGGTGACATTCTAAACGATGTCACTAAGATGTGCACCAATGATTAAACACAAAAAGGAATATAAAGTATTCCTTATTATTCACTATATCGATAGAAGTCTTAAAACTGTCCTATATCTTACCTATAACTGTCACTTAGTGATATCGTTCAAGCGCCTATTTTCTGTTCATTTCTGTCGCCCTGGTACTTTTCAAAACAACAAATGATTCAATTTCAAAACCTGTATTTTTACCATTATTGAGCTATGTATGTTAAGTCGCTTAAGCACCTAGTTCCAGTTCATTTCTGCTTTCCTGGTAGTTTTAATAAATACAGTTGAATTTTAATTACAAAGTTAATCAAGAAGAGAAATAATTGTATGTAAACTAAAAAGTATTTGTTTTTAATTTCTATTGTGTACGATGAGGCTGGCATGATCATGTTTGATAAAAAGCCTCAAAACATAAAAAAAAAAACTATTGTAACTCAAGGCTCATTTTGCAATATATGTGATTAAGGAAACCGATTGTGATATTAAAATACATAAAGAAATTATATTTTAATCATGTTATTAAACTCTACTGATTTTAATCGAATTTTTAATTTTAACGTCCTATAAAAAGTAAACGTCCCATCACTAGTACCTACTGGTTCGTAGGTGCCGAAAGTGGAATAAAATTTTAAATAATAAACTGTTCCACTAATGGCACCTGCGAAAAATACCGATAGGTGCCGAATATGGAATACCTCAGGTGCCATCAACTTGGGTGCCGTAAAAGCGGGTGCCCAATGTGGAATACGTCATTTTACGGTTTTTGATGATATCGTTTACGTTTTTTCGATAGCAGTGTCCTTACAACTACAATTTACGAAATAACCGCTATGTCAGGACTCATCTATCGTTGAACAATTTATATGGTCGTACATTACAACGCCAAATTTGAAAATTTAACTTCGACATGGACATTTTATTTTCATCTGCAGTCACAAAATTAAATAGTCTCTTAATTTTGTCACTCAAATCACCGCTGTTGACGATGTAGTAGAAGGCGACCTTTGCACAGCAGTGGGACAACACATGCGTATTAAAAATCATAGGCGTGGTAAGACTTGTATTCTCTTCGATCTTATAAACTTGTACAGTCCGCGAGGCCTAAGCTGAGCTTTGCATTTGTGTGAGTGCACATAGAATCGATTGCCAAAAATCAGTACAAACCGGTTTAAACCAAGCAAAGGACGCGTCTGCATTCATCCTACTATCCTAACCCTAACTAATATTATAAATGCGAAAGTAAGTTTGTTTGTTTGTTACCTTTTCACGCCTAAACCACTGAACCGATCATCCTGAAATTTTACATATACGTTGTCAAGTGTACAGAAACGGACATAGGATACCTTTCATCTCGAAAAAAAGTACTGTTCCCGAGGAAAACAACAATAACGATAATATTAGGTTGGGGAAAAAGTCTTTTCGCATTATAGCATGTATGAACTTGTAATAAAATCTCTTTGGCTAAACTATTTGTATCTGGCTGGTTTTGGTATCATTGAAAGTTTAAATTTTAAAGAACATAATTCCAAATTCAAATTAGGAAAATGTGTGATTTTCATTTGTTTTTCGTACCGTCAAGATGAGTGAAACTAATGAAGAAATTCGATACATTTTAAAATTTTACTACAAAAAAGGTAAAAATGCAACGCAAGTCGCGAAAAAAATTTGCGATGTTTATGGACCTAGTGCAGTGTCTGTGAGAGTAGCACAAATTTGGTTTAAGCGTTTTCAATCCGGAAATTTTGATGTCAAAGATGCACGTCGCTCTGGTCGCCCTATTACAGATAAAATGGATGCCATTTTTGAAAAAGTGGAGCAAGATCGGCATATCAGTAGTTACGACGTAGCTGAAGAACTCGAAATTGACCATAAAATAGTTTTGACGCATTTGAAAAAAACTGGGTACACAAAAAAGCTCGACATTTGGGTACCTCACGAGCTCACTGAAAGAAACCTAATGAACCGTGTGCTCATTTGTGATTCTTTATTACGACGTAATGAAACCGAACCATTTTTGAAGAAGCTGATAACTGGTGATGAAAAGTGGATCACGTACGACAAGAACGTGCGAAAAAGGTCGTGGTCAAAGGCCGGTCAGGCTTCACAGACTGTGGCGAAACCCGGGTTAACTCGCAACAAGGTGATGCTGTGTGTGTGGTGGGATTGGAAGGGCATTATTCATTATGAGCTGTTACCACCAGGCAGGACCATCGATTCTGAACTCTACTGCGAACAACTGATGAGATTAAAGCAAGAAGTTGAGAGAAAGCGGCCGGAATTAATCAACCGAAGGGGTGTGGTTTTTCATCATGATAACGCTAGACCTCACACATCTTTAGCCACTCAGCAAAAATTAAGAGAGTTTGGCTGGGAGGTGTTAATGCATCCGCCGTATAGTCCTGACCTTGCACCTTCAGATTTCCACCTGTTTCGGTCTCTTCAGAATTCTTTAGGCAGTGTCAGGTTAACATCACGAGAGGACTGCCAAAACCACTTGTCGCGGTATTTTGATCAGAAGTCCCAAAATTTCTAGAGCAATGGGATCATGTCCCTACCTACAAGATGGCAAAAAGTTATCGAAAAAAAGGTACCTACATATTTTAGTTAAATGTAAATAAACGATATTAAAAAATGTTTTGAATTTTCTTAAAAAATGCAAAGAAACTTTTTCCCCAACCTATTAGATGGCGCCATAGATGTCTATAGAATCATGATTGAATTATATTATTATAGAAACTTTAGTAGTGTGTTAAGAGTAGATTATCAAATTCTAAATTAACGCGAGCGTAGCCGCAGGCAAAAGCTAGTCACATAAATGCAAAGCTCAGCTTAGGCCTCGCGGACTGAGTAGATTATGAACTACCATTTGCAGGGGTCTCCAGGTTGTTGAAGCGTGGTCCGGCCTTCACAAACATGGCCGCGATAGACCGTGCGTGACCACCCCGCTGTATTATTCTACTATATAGTGGCGGATTTGACCCAAGTAGAAACATACTTTTTTATTTATATCTTTTTTAATTAACTACAAAAAAAAAGGTTCCCAATTCGATGTGGATTAATTATTAATAGAAGTATTGATATTTGGTTGGAATTGTTATCTCTTGCACACAGCTATATAGGCTACAACACAACATTGGGTTCATTAGTTCTTCAAAAAATCATCGTTAACTTCGTAGCGAATATTGAGGTGGTATCCTATAAAGCTCATGATCAAATTGACCACGCAGGGTTCCGGTTTTTAGAGTAATCCAGACCAATTGAATTTTAATACACACTTTCAGAATAAGAGCGACTCTATAGGTAACATTATTGAAACAAATATTTTTATTTCATAGACTCTGTTGAGTTCAAAAGGTTTTGTTCATTTATAAATGTCACTTAGTATCTAGAAGGTGGAAACCTGCTTGGCATTAAAGAATAATTTTGTATGACTCAGCCGCACCGGTCTGATTTATGATCAAAAAAATCTTTAGTGAACCTTTGGATCAGTTAGCTTCTAGTTGTCTTCAAACGACATTTACTTACTGTCTGAGAATATTGAATATTCCATAATAATTATTATTTGCTTGCCGTATGGTTTCCGGATCTACCTTTTTCTACATGTGGGTGTTGTAAGACTGCCGTCAACTGCTATGCATCCTCATCATGTCCTCATAACATCATACTCTAATCTGGAAACCGTGCATATACCTACGCACAACAAATACTGAGCTGGATCCCTGGCTTCACATAATTATTATTGCGTTTTTTTTTTTACTTTTTCCTCTTTACGTATATATGACGAAATTTTATCAGAGGCCCCGACTCACTCTCATAAAATTTAAAAACCTTTGTATGGCATCGTAATTGACGTCATGACGAAGACGAATAATAATACGAATACAACGACGAATTTAATAATGAAAAATTATTGAAGAAAACGTCTGTGACAGACAGAGGCAAGGGTTCCCTTTTTCCTTTCGAGGTACGGAATTCAAAAATTATGTTAATTTAGGTATTTTTGTGAAGCAGGAAACATGTTGGTCGCTTGCAGGTTTCTTTGAGGTGTCAAATTGTTTGACAACAAAAACAAATCAAACATTTCGGACCAACCAAATCGTACAGTTTTTGTAATCGAAAATTGTGCGATACTGTTACGATAGATAGCTGGCATAGATACAGAATTGAACAGAAAACATTACGCATCAGTATAGTTAATTGCTTTTACAGAACAAACCTTGGATCAATTGTTCGAAGTCAAGATGAATGGAAGGAATTTATGATGCCTATTACAGAAATTATGCTTATTGGATAAAGTGTATCAGATATTGTAATTATGAGTTATGGTATTTTATTTAGAGGCTTCATTGAACTAGTGCAAGTTTGGCTGTCCAGTGTGGGTTTCTCAGCTCAGTGAATTAAGTGAGGCTCGCTAACTGTCTCGTGCGACATACAGTATGGACATTGTCGAACTGTGCTTGTACTACATCAAAGTAACTAATAATCTTGTGAAAATTATCCATGAAATATTATTGTCTATGATCCTAGGTCCTAAATGCGCTCAATTATTTGCCAATAAATAATTTTTCTTTCAACTACGTAGTAATGTTATCATTAATCGCTACAAAACCGATCACAAAATACGTATTTTCTGCTTAGAAGCAAAACAGTGCAGAAATGTTGTATGAAATCTCATTACTGCACTGCAAACAGTGCAGAAATGTTGTATGAAATTTCGTTACTGCACTGTTTTTCATTAGTGCAGTTTTTTATTTTTTATTTAGATATAAATTTACCACAGAGGTTTAATGTCTCCCGTTATGGTTAATATTAAATGTTAAGATTTAGATTAAGATTGTTGCACCGAGCGCAAAGTGAGTCATTAACGCACGAGTGTTATGTTGGTGCCCGAGCGCAAGCGAGGGCACTAAATTAGCACGAGTGCATTAATCACTCACTTCAGCAAGGTGCGTAATCTACTTTTCTTTCAACTACCAATTTACCTACCGTGATAAAATATACCTACTCAAAATAAAAACTCAAGTAAATGAAAACAAGGTTATCCTGCGACTTTTGCGGCAAAAGGTTATTAACAATTTCATTTGCAGCTGGTTTTATACTTTCTGGACTTGAATTCATATCGCTATCTATTTCCATTTTTTAAAACTTTTCTTGCTAATTAAGAATTATCAAAGTTTTACAATGGTACAAAACGCGCCATTTTTTTATTTTTTCATCTTTTCGATTTGATTCTGCCGCTTTTTATTTTCAGCCAGTATCTTTTTGATCTAATGCATACATTTAAAAACTTAATGGGAGACATTAAACCTCTGTGGTAAATTTATATCTAAATAAAAAAAAAAACTGTGCATTAATGAAAAACTGTGCAATAATGAGATTTCATACATTTCTGCACTGTTTTGGTTCTAAGCAAAAAATACGTCCTTTGTGATCGGTTTTGTAGTGATTAATGATAACATTACTACGTAGTTGAAAGAAAAATAATTTCGCATAGAGCGGTTCTTTTATAGTTATAGTACCTATAATCGTAATAAAATAAAAATGACCAAATTGCATTCCCAAGTTTATCACTAGGTATATGGCGACGATATACACAAGATATACAGAAGCTGCGGCGCGTGTATCGCAACTGTGCCCGGTCTGGGTATTGTTGGTATAGGTTCATTGATGTGTACGTTCAGAAACATTGCAGCCATTACTTAGTTAGTACAATTAAAATAATTGCAAATAAATTCGCTGTTCGCGCATAGCTAAGTAGTACGTAGTAGGCAATTCATGTTAATATTCACAAGGCATAATATTTCTTATTGCAGCTGTGACCTAAATATGCAGAGCAAGTCGTAATTCAACGATTTATGACAGTGTGACGTGTAAAGTCTGTGCTATATAGAAAGCGAGACGGGTGCGGCGTGCAGGAGTCCGCGGGCGACTATGTATAGGCCCTTACAAGCCCACGGGTAAGCCGTGCAACAACCGGGGCGGCGCGGCGCGGCGCAGGACGGTCGCCCCGCGGGTTTCGCCTCACTGCACATTGGGACCGAAATCGACGCCAGAGGACGTTTGATTTTTGAAAATTCATTTTAGTTAGGTAGAGATATTTTTCTACCTTCCATAATATTCATTAATATAGCAGTTTCAACTGGGCAGTACCGACTACCGACAGGAACTGGGAAAAAAAAAAACATTCTCAACATATGGAAAAGAACCTTTCGGGTCGTTTTTCTCAATACCATTCAGAACTGTAGAGCTGAAACCTAATAAGTATTATTACTGAGCCTAGCACCAAGACATAGGTACCAATATTATGTCCCAGGACTACCGCGTTTAGGTGTTATGGAACTTTAAAAACCAAAAAAAAAGTCGTTCAAAATTGATTGTCACTTGCGTTATCGGTGAAGGAAAACATCGTGAAGAAACCTGCATGCCTGAGAGGGCTCCAAACTGTTCTCAATGGTGTGGATAGTCCACCAATTCGCACCAGGCCAGCGTGGAGCACTAAGGTGTATTATAATTATAACTTTCGTGAGACACATTCATATTTATAATTAATTACGGTTTACTCACGTGCATTTTTCGGGATTGCCCGACTTAATCAAGAGCTGATCACGCGGCGAGATCGCGAGTCTCCAAACTCCAAAGAGAGAACTCCAAAGTTCGACTCGCGACCTCGCCGCGTGATCAGCTCATGATTAAGGGTTCCGTTTGGGTCCGAAACTAGTCGGGCAATCCCGAAAAATGCACGTGAGTGAACCCTAATTAATCATAAATATGAGCACTAAGGTCTAAATCTTTTTCATTTCGAAGAGGCCCTTGCCCATCAGGAACAGTTAGGTATGGGCTGATAATGATGATGACTACCTCACTTTACAGCCGGCGCGAATCGTAGTGTCGCCTTGGACTCAGCTGCTTCCGCTCCGCTTCTGATCCGCTTTCTATGTGGCGGAAGTTCAATAGTCCGTTCAACTAGCTTCGTGGAAATTTCTATAAGAAAACACATTTGGCGTTGTTATGTTGTTGTTATGGCTCGTTTGCAGTAACGGTAGAAAAATAAAATTTGCGGGAAAAATAGATGGTTTCTCTAGGAATTTTTCGAATTTCCTGATTTGTTTTGTTCGATTGAATTTCTCTGATGTAAAATAACTTAAGTATTCCAATTGTATGCACCACAATTTGCCAAAAATGAAATGTATTTTGACAAATAGAAAAATTCAGAAACCATCGGGGATGCTAATTGTTAAATTAAAATTAATATGCTGTCTGCCTTAGTGTCCTTTATTTTAGTTTAGTTTATTTACCTCATAAAACATTTATTGAAATACAGACCAATTAGATATGCCAGTGAATTTGGAAAATACAGAGACAAGTTTCTAAGTATTTTCAATTTAGAATAATGGGCTGAATGGGTTCTATTATCATTATGAATCGAAAAGTCATATTTTTATTTAGTCATTCAAAAAATCATATTTTTATTTAGTCATTCAATAAATCATATTTTTACTTAGGCGGTCATTGAAAGCAACACCCCGTTTCTGTCATCTAATTGCAGTCAATCAAACGTGGACCATAATACCACGAAAAGTTAGTTATTTTGCAAAGAACAACGGCAAACTCCCAAACAAACTATTGTTGAAATAATCTTTTGCGTCTGCTATTGAAACATATGTAAAAGTATAGAGCTTGAATTCCTGAACAGATTTGTCTTCAGGCTTACTATTAAAGAGACTCTCGAATTCAAGATATTCTAGTTTGAAGTTTTGCTTAACTAGAAATAGAAAGAACAATGGCGAACTTTGATACTATTTATCTGTATAAATAAATTGTAACGTCTTCGTGTCATTGTAGGCTTTGTGTATTCGCAATTTTTTTAAAATTCTTAATGAACTGAGCCATTTCTGATGAAATGAGCGATTCGCCACTTGTCCCTAGGATTTGAGAAAATAGCTCATAAAGTATATTATAGGCGTGATTATAGGTTAGAATATTTTTATGATTATACTCGTACGAAACAAATTATATTTTTTATTAAGTAGGTAATTTTATTCTATCTTTCATCAGTGCAGCAGATCACTCTAAAAAAACCCATGAATATCACTTTGGTAGTCTAGCCGTCTAGCATGCCTGATGCCCTAACCAACAAAACATCATTCTAAAAAATGTTGTGAATTCAATGAAATCCATATAAACACCCTGGCCTATGCAATAATTAGCGAACACATCCCTCGGTTATAGTTTTGTATGAACATAGGTGTACGAGTTCAGTAAAAATTAAATAATCTACTTTGTAAGATGTAGGCACGGACTAGAAAAAAAAGAAGGACTCCGCGCCACGCATATCAAAAGTGAAGCACCGTACCGATCTATGTGTGCGTGATTTGAGGGATACCAGATAAATGAAAATTCCCCCATTTTTTTTTAATATTTTGAAAGTTTCATTTCTTTAAATGAAGCCATATAAGAAGTCCGCTTACATTATTTAATTGAAATTACAAACATATACTTAGTTAAAACTTAAAATTAAGTATTTATTTTGTATGAGTGACAAGAAAAACGTTTTCGACGGAATTCAATGTTCTTCATGTCTGCAGGCTCTTATTATTTTAATCCAATCATTATTCCATGGTTGATTTGCTGTAGGAAATCTATAAAAATAATCATATTGAATACTTGCAAAAAACTCACAAAGAACACAAAAAAATGGATTACCCAATCTCTCGGGAAAATTACCCATTTATTTTCCGACAGCACTACTATGTCTTTTGAGGTTTTGTGTTCCAATAGTAATGATTTTAAAATGTCAAAAATACAATAAATCAACAGGTTAAATAAGTGTCTTACTTGTGAATGTTATTCCTTGACACTTTTTCTGGGATGTAGAATTATTTTTAAATCATTTCACAACACAAGAAGGCATTATTTTATTTTATTACTTGACGTAAACAGTACCTACAATGACGGCGCGGTGCCGCGTAATGGCGGCCAGTCGGCACCTTATGATGTAAATGTGTGCGTGAGGCATGTTTTGTACAAACGGTCCGGCATACTTATAGTGCTTCACTTTCGATACACATGGCGCGGAGTCCTTCTTTTTTTCTAGTCCGTGGATGTAGGGTAATAAATAAAAGATTTCGTGTTATTATATTTATTTGTCTTTTGCTCTTCTTAATGAGTAACACAACAATTCTGATGGTGCTGCTTTATTTCTTTGATGCCTTGGTTCCTTTGTAACACACCAATGTCATGACAATGAACATTTTAGTAAGTTACTTCCTCCATGATGACACGGGTTCACGTACCATGATTTTATTCTCCCTCTTACTAAAGAAGTATTTCCACTCCCTCTGAGGTATACCTACTCAGACCTTGGACCTACTCAGAGAAATTCACTTGGTCAATCACTACACAGAAAAATCCACGAAATCCATGCGCCACTTTTCACTTCTCAACTCCAAATCGAGGAGTGAAATCGTAGTCCTCTAATGAGTAATACAACGTAACGTTAACGCAACGTAAAAGTTTTAAATATTTGTCAGAAGCCGTAGCACTATTACCGAATATAATATAATTATAATAATTATGTCCAACGACAAAGCGTAGCCGTGTAAGCAGTAAAGTTAGGCCCCTTGCTGACAACACTGTTTTTAGGACCGTGGCTACCGGCTACGCACAGTTTCAAACCGTAGTAAGTCTGGATGTCGGATATGCATGGGACAGTATGGAGCTATTTTGACGACACCGTTGCTAACGATGGCCCAGCTTGCCGCCGTGATCGTTTACGACTTGGCTACCCTGTGCTCAAACTGGTACGGTGGCCTATGTGCACTCCTTGCGGAGGCCGGTTGTACGCACGGCGCATCCTACATAAGTGGCACTTAACCCGGCTAGCTAGCGGGTACAAACCATATCATCTACGAGTTTGGCCGGGGTTCACCCGGCGCCACGATCACGTCTACTAGGGGCCTAATAATATACTGATATTTGACAACTCTAGGATTGACGGTGACAGTTTTTGAAAGAAAGCATTGTCATGTTTGTGTTGCTATACTTATTTTTTCATATACTTCTATTAGGTAAACAGGATTATAGAAAATCTATTTCTTTCCTAATATACGCCAAGCTTTGCTGTCTTTATTTTCTTATTTGTTTCACGAATTATTGAATAATAATTCATTAACCGAAATAAAACATCTAATAAAATAATTAAGCATTAAATGTATTAACATAGCTGGTAAAAAATCTTCGAAATTAATTATAAGGGCATCTCTCAAAGTTTTGCAAAATTAAAGAAGCATGGAGAACAAATAAAAATTATTCGAATTAACGGGAATATCAGTAAAACTTTGAAATGTAATATATTTTTTTCAGAGAGTTCGTTTTTAAATGTTAAAGCTACAAGAATATCTAGAAAAAAATTAGGATTTTTTTAATATACCTCTTAACATTAGACGCTTATTTAAATCTCAGCAATGATTTTGCCATTGTTCTTTCCATAAAACCATTGTCTTTTGCAACACACCGCTGTAATATTGAAAACTGATTAAGAAAATTACAATTGGATATTCTAGTTCCAGCGAATGCCCAAATGTAGAACTAACGGTTTTCGCATTTAATTCCACTATTACAATAAACCCCTTCGATTCCATTACCAAATGTTTGAGACACCCTCACCCCTTAACCTTCATTGTGTCCAAAAGTAGGGCAGCCTTGACTTGGTGACACATACAATACAACGTAAATACGAGTATATGCGATTATCAGTACTTAATGATCTTGAGGAATGTTTGCCTACAAGGTTTAATAGAACATTGCATTTACTATGAATTTTGCAATCGCTCCATAGGTACCTAAATTTCATATATGGAATTCGTCCCTTAAACACACGTTGAAGGGAAAACACAGGAAAGTCAGTTAATGACTAAATGACAGTCACATCATCAGCTATCGTATGTTACACAGAAGAAAAAATTAAAACAGTTTTAATGATTTATTATTTCATAGACAGTCATTTCAGGCATTTTTTTGTTGCAGTAGGTACATCTTGATCTGAAGCCCGACTTTAAGACGGGAATAATAATAAGTTAAGGGTTTTAGTTTTAAGTTACATAGGTACCTATACAAAATGAAATTAAAGTCCTTACTTAGATTTAAAACGCATTGAAAACTTTCATTGCCTAGATCTGTCTGATTCTTTATTGGAAAGCTAGAGTTAGGCCCATAGACTAATAATAATAGGCCCACTTGCACATCATCGACGTATTTCTTTAGCTTGCTGAAGAAATATATCGATGTTCACTACCCGAGGTCAGCCTCGGTTAGTGAGCATTGACAGTAAAGTTTGTAGAGCTGTGACTCGTATTTATTTGGCTCGCCCTGGACTATCGCTTTATCCCTGGCACAAACGTTGTAATGCAAGACGGGATTATAATGGTACTAAACATGACACAAGCTACACCGAAATAAAACAAAATTATGCTTCTGATTTATGAATCAGACCCACCCTAGAAACAGAAGTTTCCAGTGCGCCAGAATGTGGGGGGTTGTTTCATTTCTTTAATTTCACGCTATTAGGGTGTGTTTCCTGAAAAACTTTTTCTTGTAACAATGTTTCGTATAATTTGGAAACTGTTGGGTACTTGCTGATGTCCAGTTCATGTCTGAAAAATAAAACATGGTTAAAACCTTTATAATATAGCAACCATAATAGTTTTTTTTATTATCTCATTTACATAACATTAAACTTTTGTTTATGTTTCATATATTAACAAAAGTTTAATGCAAATGTGTGTTACAGGTCAGAAATAAAAAAAACAAGCTAAGGAATGAAATACAAACAGATTTGTCAACCCTTGTCGATACCTTTACTTAGTATATTATAAGTGTTTAACTTTTTAAGCACTACATTTTTATAGGCTCAGTTCGTAAAATATTGTCTATGGTATAATGGAAGAAAAACATAGAATGTTAGCTTTGTGTCGCGCCCCATTTTATGGAAGTCGAGTGAGGTAAGTGGTTTTAAGGCTGACTTAAGCGACGAGCTTGTAATACATTCCAGATTATTACGATCCGAATTATAATTATGCATTATTGCTGGAGAAGATTCTATCTAATTAATTTTCTTCTTTCTAGTTTTTTTCTTCGACTGGTCCACTTAATTACTTCGCTTAATACCGAGCCACCAAGCAGGTTCATCATCTAAGTATTTTTTCAATTTAATTAAGGGCTATCCTCGCTTGGCTTATAATAATGTCGAGTATGATTTGATTGTTTTTTTTCAAGATGATATACTTAGGCCATACTGAAAGTTTCTTTCTGGATTCTGATAAAGTAAAACACTTATACTATTTAAATTGTATTCACTGTTTTTCAAGTATTTTCCTTGACTATTTCTACACTTCTTAATTCTTTGAAAACATTGGGAAAATATTATCACACCATTCTACTCGCTGTCGATTTTGAACTTATGCGGTATCCATCTCGAACAAAGCTTCCGAATGTTCAGGTGTACGTGCAAAATATTTTACACTTGGCTTAAACCCATGTTCAATTGCTGAAATGTAACTATTTATCCGATTGAATAAGATGTCGTGCAGAATCAATGTTAGTTTCTGTTACCGCTGCGCTGCACTATGGAAAATATAGGTGCTTTGCTGATTAAAAATCTGTAACTTTTTTATTTTCAGTCATAGTAACTTCAAATTTTGCACACATATAGAACATAGTATAAGAATTTTACTAATAGTACTTTTAATATGAACTAGTGGTAGGTCGTGGTTTTACTCGCTCTTTATTTTAAGAATCCGTAAAAACTTTATTCAAATGAATGAGTTTGACTTCAATATGATATTTTAATTCTTTTTAAATTTCAGTACAACTAAATAATACAGAATAAATTAAAAATAAAATATATTTTGGCACATTTTACAATATTTTTATTTAAATTTTTATTACTATAAGTAAAATATTTTTTTATTTTTTCTTATTATTTTAATATTTACACTTAGCTTTAGATAGTGAACTGCAGTAATAATTTCTTCTGGATGGCACAAACAATAAATTCAATATTTTCAGATGGAACATGACGATTTTCACGTAAAAACGTAGACAGAGCGGGCACAGTCTTATCGTTTTCAATATAGAAAAGTATTATTTCACACCTCGAGCAACTGAATTAGTTCATTGTTATAGTTGTACTAATTGCGGATTGCAAATAATTAATATAATGAAACATTTTTTGTGCTTCACTTTATAAAGGAAAAACAAATGAGTTTAGTGTGCATCATGTACCGACTTTTATCATAGATTTCTTTATTCTCACGTAGAGCGTGTGCAAAACCATATATACGCCGATAATGTATATTAAAACCACAGATATTTGACCAAAGACAAAAAAAAACTTTTATCTATCAATTTGCCACAATTATGCATTGTGGCACCTCTGCCACATATTACTTCATAACTTCTGAACGCGCAAAAATGCGCAGCTGATTCTTTACTAAAACATTATTAGGTATCCGATGAACGTAGTAATACCAAATTTAGAATGTAGGCAAGTGTAGCTAACAGTCAAAAGTCTCGACGAAATTTAAGAATTTAATTTTTTTCCTTTAATCATAGTGCGCTGCCGCTGTTGCGGCCGGTCTTCATGTGAATCGTCTTGGCGACGAATACGTCCACGTTTGAATTTATTAGATAAGCCAGAAGTAGGTAGCTATCAGATGAGGCTTCATCACCAAATGTTAATTTAAAGTGTTTGGCAACTTTCTTGTTGACTTATGGTGATTTACACAACGAAAATCATAAAAAATCATACATCGAAAATATTCTCAATTTAAATCCATCGTATGGTAAACACGCAATTTTCAATTTGGCGCCACAAACGAAAAATAAATGACAGACTTAAAAAATAAAATGTAATAAAATTAATCTACAGCCAAAGAGTTCTATTTTCAAAAATAGGAATTACTTTTTAATAATTATTTTTAACGTTAATTGCCCATTCCAGAAACTTTCAGTGTGGCCCACGTATCACTAAACTATGGCAAGAGAACACCCGTTGATGGTCCCGTGCATATTCATAACCCAAATATCTAATTTGTGTCGGTTCTCAAATACAGTTCGGTATGCTGCAAGGGAAGGTTGCTATAATACTGCAATTGCTGCAGTACGTTGCGCATGTTTCAAAGAGATTAACTACTAATAATATAAAATTTACTACAAGTAATATTAAACAAATAAGTATCCAACCGCACCTAGTTACCGCATTATACAGTTGGGGCACAAGACAAATATCGGCGAGAGTAATCTGGTCTCCGACGCAATATTTTCCAGCAGACTTTTGTAGCAATTCCTCCAAAATCTTCAGTCCTTCATCTGTCCAGTATCTGGTAAACTTCGTGTATTGCTCTACTGTCTCAAACTGGGGCCTCAGACCAACGTTCTGCAGAGGCTGGATGCCAGAGACAATTATCTGTGAAAGAAGACTGCATGAATTTTGTTTCTTGCATTATGCGAAACCTTACGATTAATTGATCGAGCTTATGCCGTCGATGGAAAGATTAGAAAGATAGAAAGAAAATCAATTTATTCAGCATGTAAATCGACACAGTACATGCTAGGGTTTTCGCGTTCCCGGCCTATTTGAGTTCCCGGGAATCGGGAATTTTTTCTCTTAATTCCCGGGAATTCCCGGGTACCCGGGAATTTTCATGTTTTTTGTATAAATATAGTTTTTCTCGTATATTTCAACATTAAACTTGTGTAAGAACTTTAAACATGATAAATTGTCTAACATAGCAATCGACTTTTCTTATTAAAATAAAAAATCTAACACTTATTAAAAAAAAAAACTAGGAACTGTTACCTACAGTCATTTATTGTGCGACGTCACGAATTTCTTTAATGAATAAAAAGTCTTCTCTTCTTATAATATGGCAAAATATTACGGAATAACAATAGGGTGAATGACTATAAAGCGTGTTACCAAATTCGTGTAATACCTTAAAACCACATGATCTACTACTGGTGTAGAATGACCGAGCACGGGATTTAGCTTGATTAAAAATAAAAAATAAAATGTTATTTTTTTCTTGCGGTATATGTGATCAAAACCTAACCAGCTAATAAGGTACAAGCAAAACATTAAATTTGCTAAATTAAAATTTTATTCGTTGGAATATTTCGACGCCACTCACCAATGAATGAAAGCACGGTGACAGCTGGCTAGTACGACTAGCACGAAATCGTTCTTTGCAGTCGGTTAACTCGGGGCGCAAAAAGGGCTCGAAAACAACTTTTTTTTAAATAAACTATTTTGTATTTAAAATAAAAACCATTTAGGGTTAATCTGTGACCAGTAGATCACACTGTTTGAAGGAATTACACGAATTCGTTTACATCCTGTATATTTCCATTATGAATCTCGAAATTACACAAAAGATAAGCATTGTGAATAGTTTCTACAAATGAAACATTTACAAAAAAAATCAAGCGTTTAGAATTTGTTTACTAGATAGAGACAACAGTACTAAGTGCTGAAATCACGATACATTTTCCCAATTCTAAGTTCACACCACGCAGTACAACGTCCGTTTCACGCGAGAGAGACAGAAAATGCTCTAAAATCTTCGGAGGCGTGCAGACCCTTAATTTTTCATAATCATTTCTTCATTTCAAATAATTCCCGGGTACCCGGGATTCCCGCCAAATAATTCCCGGGTCCTAAAATCCTCAAATTCCCGGGAAATCCCGGTTCCGGGTACCCGGGGCGAAAACCCTAGTACATGCTATACCTAATGCCACAGGTGTAACAGATCCCTAAACAAAAATACTTAACAAGCACCATTTTTGAAATACAGAAATACGTCGCATTTGCATGAGAATGGGTCATACACATAATGCTGTGTCGTGACAGCATTGGGATTAGGTGCTTTGATAAAGCATATATGCATAGAGTGATTCACAATGGTGATATCTGGAGCCATTCGGTACTTTTGGCATTCCTTTATCCACCACATATATGAGGTCTTACTTTAATAATCCCCGACATTTTGCATAGCGCCTTAGTAAATGCTAAAGATGAAGTACCTACCGCAAAAAAAAAAAAAACTGATGGTTTAAATATATTTTCTGTTAAAAAAAGAATTTCATTAATAAAGGTATCAATTAATTACTGGTTATTTTAGGTGTAATAGCGTGCACGGCACTATAGCTATCAACGCGGGCCATTTTCTTGCATGGATGTTATAAGAACTTAAGCGAACCAGTAACGAAATAAATGAATTATAAAACGATTTTGACAAAAAAAATACAACTGATTTAATTTTCAGTGATATCTATATTATCTTCAGCATTCACTTAGACGCTATGCAAAATATCGTGGATAAAATCGTGGAAAGAAAGACCTTTTATGTACGGAATGAGTCCAAGAGAATAAAATGCTCGGCAACGAGGCCAATATTGTCTCTGAGACTAACTTTTACTACTAACTTAGACAAATGAAAAGTATTATTGGTCTGAGACTAGATAAGATATTATTCTATTTGCTAAACAATTTTGCTAAGACAAAAATTTAAAGCATTTTTCCCATTCCTTCTTTTTTGTGCTGACTCAATTCATTGAGGGTCTCAACATAATTTAGAGTTTCATGGTAATTGCCGAGCCGACGCCAGAGGTACTGACGGAGAAATTAACACCTCGAATACCTTTTGGATGAGGACAGGTTAAATTCAATTAATTGTAGAATTCAGAGAACAGTTAGCGAAAGTTAAGCCATTTGCCGTTTTTATTATTAGGTTATGTTTTGTCAGCACCCTAATAAAGTTAATTTATAGACTTTACGTGCGTAATGGTGAGACCAGTAAGTAATATGAGTATGATTTATTCATGGAATTTATTTTATAAAGGTAGAATACAGTTTTCTATAACGATAAAAAACTTAAACTTGGACAGGACTTATTATTTTTAATATAAAAGTTTTGTTGGTCTTTCTTAAAAATGTGGACATTGGATTCGTATTTTTCTTTAAAAATGTATGATGTAGGTATAAATTTAAAGATACCGAGACACATTTTTCTCCTTGAAGAGTAGATGTTAAATGTCACTCTTGTAGATAGTTAATTCTACTAGCAGTTTAAATAGTTTAACATAGAATAAAAGGATTTTAATTTAATGTCAATTAATCAATTTATTATTGTAGGTAAGTATATCAAAACTCTGCCAAGTTTGTAAAAGCGAATCGGTTTCAATAATGCGAAATGTTATATAGAAGAATCGGTACTAGCGATCTCGTTGAATCGAGTTGCTCTTCTTTTGAGCCGACCGAGCAAAACGACGAGTGAGCGAGCTAAGAGTAGAGAGCTGCTAAGCTATCTAGTTAGAATCGAGTCGCGAAATCATATGACTCGATCCCCTCCAATCACGTAACTCGGCGGAAGATCGACGCCCCTGTCTCGCTTTTTGTTTGTTTTACATTTCTTTCGTTATATTTATCTTTAATTTGTAAATTATTATGGCCGCTGGCAATAAAAGCAATATAAATTATCTTTTATGTTGATTTGTTGAATACAAATTATTGTCCAAGAAGACGCTATTATTTTATATAAAACATTTTTAATATTAGAATTATGTTTTTCATCCTTCATACTCCTAATCCTTATAGCCCGTGAGCCAGAGGGTATATTTTGTCAGTCATTTCCTCTCAAGCGATAACTCGTGGAATGCTTCAGAGAGTTGTATTATGCAGCATGGTGAACGTCAGCTGCCGCTCCGTGGGTGGGTTGGGCAAAGGCAGCCCATCAAACATGTAAAAAAAAAAAAAGTTTTCAGTCATTTCCTCCCGACTGAAAATTTGTTAAATGATAGTTAACGCAATTATTCGAAGATACAAAAAAGTCAGCTGGCCGTACCGTGGTGGATTATACGTCAGCTGGTCACATGAACATGCAAAAAAATTTTTTTCGTTCAGTGATTTCCTCTCACTTGAAAATTTGTCAGATGATAGTTTACATGCTATTTTGAATAAATAAAAACGTCAGCTGGCTCTATGTTGGTGGAAAGGTCGTCAGCTGATGCAGTGAAAGGTGGAGCATGGGAGCCACACGTGAGCGCCGATCGCTTATTTAAATACGTCAGCTGACGGGTTTTCCACCAACATAGAGCCAGCTGACGTTTTTATTTATTCAAAATAGCATTTAAACTATCATCTGACACATTTTCAAGTGAGAGGAAATGACATAACTACAGTTATTCGCAATAGCTTCATGCACGCGCCCTTATATGTACCAATCAAATCAATATTCTCATTAATCAATCAATCAGCAATATTTAAATAGACGCACTTTGGATAGAAATCAATCCCGTTAAAATTTATACGCAAGGAAAATCTACCGAAGCACAAAAGAAAAAAAAAGAAACTTGTGAGCCATTCGAAAATAAACTTGAATTTTAATGTATAAAAATGTCCAACGTAACTCCTTTTTGTGTTTTTTGCCAAAAAAACAACTTCAAAGTTGAAAGTATTCTGCGAAGAAAGTTTGAACAAGTGCAGTGAAGTCTTAAATATTCGAAAATGTAATAGTAGTAGTATAATGTCGTGGCCATATCTTAGAATTGATCATTTCATGATGTGGCCAGCCATTTCATGAAATGGTTGTATTTCATGATATGTCCAGCTAAAACTGACCATATCATTTAAACGTCAACGTTTAGTGATATGTCAATCCACGTTTGGCCATATCATTAATGTAGGGTTTCCATGATATCAAAGGTTTAATAAAAAAACAAATGAAGGAAGCTTGTACCATGCAAGCAAAAGCAAGCCAGCATGCAAGTGTTTCTGAGTTTGCTCCGCCAGAAGACTCGCTTTGTCGCCCCTTCGCTTCGCTCGCACACTCGACCAGCGCTGCGCTCAGGAGGTCGCCGACCACCTCCCCCCCCCCCCCCCACTCGCTACGTTTTGGCCTCGTGCACTCGTTCCACTCAGGACCTCCTTCGCGAGCTTCTGGCTCCACGCTTTTAAATAACACTCTAGGGTTAGGACAGGGTCTGACCACGTGCAGTCGGGGTACGCTGAGTCGGATTTACATAAAATGGATCAATTTTATTAATTATAAATCTTTCGAATGAATGCGTCGACCGCGTAAGTTTCGATGATTATTTGTTCTGTAGTTTGACAGGTTAACCAGATAAGTAATCGAACAAATAAAATTCTATGAAAAGTTCACCCGCAGTTACCATGAAGTCATATTTTGAAATCCAGTAGTAATCCATATAGTCCATTAATTTTCGTTGCGTGGTCACCCTACTTTACTTAATATTATTACCTTTTTTGTCAGAATAATTGTCCGCCGCCACGATGCATCACAAAAACAAAACGATATCAGCGCCTCTAACAGTGGATAATGTAACTAATTTTATGATATGATCACTAATGTTTGATCACATCATGAAGTAGGTAGCCGTGCGTTTAGCTGATCATATCGTCGAACGCCAATTTATTCATTGATCTGGCCAGGCCACATCATGATGTGGGCAGCGGGTATTGGCCATTTCATGAAATACAACCATTTCATGAATTGGCCGGCCACATCATGAAATGATCAATTCTAAGATATGGCCACGACATTATACTACTACTATTACATTTTCGAATATTTAAGACTTCACTGCACTTGTTCAAACTTTCTTCGCAGAATACTTTCAACTTTGAAGTTGTTTTTTTGGCAAAAAACACAAAAAGGAGTTACGTTGGACATTTTTATACATTAAAATTCAAGTTTATTTTCGAATGGCTCACAAGTTTCTTTTTTTTTCTTTTGTGCTTCGGTAGATTTTCCTTGCGTATAAATTTTAACGGGATTGATTTCTATCCAAAGTGCGTCTATTTAAATATTGCTGATTGATTGATTAATGAGAATATTGATTTGATTGGTACATATAAGGGCGCGTGCATGAAGCTATTGCGAATAACTGTAGTTATGTCATTTCCTCTCACTTGAAAATGTGTCAGATGATAGTTTAAATGCTATTTTGAATAAATAAAAACGTCAGCTGGCTCTATGTTGGTGGAAAACCCGTCAGCTGACGTATTTAAATAAGCGATCGGCGCTCACGTGTGGCTCCCATGCTCCACCTTTCACTGCATCAGCTGACGACCTTTCCACCAACATAGAGCCAGCTGACGTTTTTATTTATTCAAAATAGCATGTAAACTATCATCCGACAAATTTTCAAGTGAGAGGAAATCACTGAACGAAAAAAATTTTTTTGCATGTTCATGTGACCAGCTGACGTATAATCCACCACGGTACGGCCAGCTGACTTTTTTGTATCTTCGAATAATTGCGTTAACTATCATTTAACAAATTTTCAGTCGGGAGGAAATGACTGAAAACTTTTTTTTTTTTTACATGTTTGATGGGCTGCCTTTGCCCAACCCACCCACGGCGCGGCAGCTGACGTTCACCATGCTGCATAATATAACTCTCTGAAGCATTCCACGAGTTATCGCTTGAGAGGAAATTGGTCCGGCAAAACTGTTGCTGGCTCACGGGCTATTACTTGCATTAGAATCACTCCGGATGAATTTATTTATTGAATTGTCCTACTACGCAAGAAAACAAACACGAAATATTCGTATATCTGATACTCATACCATTATCTACACTGTGTCGTGCCCAATTCGGTGAATCGGCTCATTCATACACAAAAAATTAAAGATACCGACCGAATTGAGTCAACTGGACTGAACTCTCGAATCGAGTTGAAAGGAAATCGTCGCAACTCGGTGATTCGGTTCATCCATACAAACGTATACCTAGTACACGACGAGTCGAGTCAACTTGAATTGCAACTCGAGTTAACGACCATTTCAAATCGGGTAACTGGAGTTGAAAAAAAATCGTCTCGCCCCATCGCTAATAGGTTAGAAATTATCTTATTTACTTCCGATTGATACAAATGTTTTTTGACACAATCGGCCTATAATGTTTATGAAACTTGATTTAATTTGAGTCTCCTATGCATACCTCACAGAGTTCCCTCATCCTGGCCCTCGATAGCGGGGTCTTTGGTGTCAGGGCCGGCTCCGGACGAGTATCCTCCAAGTACTGCACGATGGCCATCGACTCCACCAATGTCTCATTATCTACACACAAAATATATCACAGTTAGACCAATATTTATAAATATGTTTAATATTTATGTTTTCTATACATCCTTCTGTATGTAAACCAATATAAAATTTATGTTTGCTATACTTACATCCTTCTTTTAAGTGGTATAAAAATAAAATGTCATCTTATCTGCATACATTTGGTAACTTTATTAATCTAATCAGCGTTAGAGTGGTTAAGCACTGCATCCGATCCGGATCCGTGAAAATACGGATTTAGAGACTAAAAATCTCGGACCGAATTCGGATATTACTTACGCACTAATCCGATCTCTGATCCAAATGTAAGCAATTCAGGGGCCATCTTTGGCATATGTCCGATTTGAATCCGAGTTAATGCGAAAGCGTTCGTACAAACAGTACTACGGCTACTTCGGTCCGTCAATATTTCTTCCGAATTGGAGACTCACGGATGACGGAGAGAAATCGGATGACGGAAGTCAGATCTAGTGCGTAAACTATACACATAGTTCTATGACTACTTCGGATCGTATTTTCACGGATTCGGATCGGATGCAGTGTGCGTAACCGCTCTGAGAGTTGTAAAAATTAAACTTAACAGCTTTCTCTTACATGACAGAGATGTATTAATAGTTAAAAGATTACTACTTATTGTTCAAAAGGGCTGATTTCATATCAATGTGGGTCTCTCTTTACTAACATTATCCTAACTTGCACCGGTACAAGGTGCCTATACTAGTGATCAACGAAACAAGATGTTGAATAACTAACAGTAATCGTACGTGGGCGCATTCCCTAACTGAAGTAGATACGAAATTCCAATATAAACATGACGTATTGAATTGGTAGCGATTGATTGACCACTGACTGAAAATAATGGTTGACAAATAGCGCGATTTAAATTGAAGCAACCAATAATTGTACCTATAGAGTACCTACAGATGGTATTTCACGAAAAGTGTTTGGTAATTCACAAAAATCATACGCTTCAATTGATTCTGATTTGATCCCGACTCAGTTGATTTATTCTGTTGTGACTACAGAACCATTTAATTTGTTAAAAGATCTCACTATTCATTGATCCTTCCATAGCGTTACTGTCCCTTGAATAGTCACAAATAATTCACTTAATTCATCTCTTATTTGATTTGCAGGTAAATTAAGCGAACTTCACGAATTCCTCGAGGCGGAAAGTTTGAGCAAATAAGCTTGCCAAGTGGTAAATTATTTTCTTAAGTAACAGAAGTCGTGATTCAATTTGAACCTTCTGCTACATTGATAAATGCGTTTATGCAATAGCAATTAGCTCTTGTTGTCTGTAGTAGCTTTGATCGTTGTACCGAAAGCACCTATACATAAGTTTTGACAATATTAGTCAATATTAGCCCATACTAGTTCTGTGAATAGAGAATTATCACTGAACGCGTATTTAAATACCCATCGTTTTTCTATGGTTTTCGCCGTCCTGTAGGCCTTTTATCTAAGCTTCAGACTAAAAACAAGTCTAATGTTAGATATACTTTTCAAACACTATCCCATTATTATTTTGTTACTCATTTACTCAAAACGTTTCTAATGGATGTGTATTTAAAGTGAATTGTCTTGCTTAGCTACCCTTATTTGCATGATAACTGCAATGTAAACAGCTATTCAAATCTCATATTGAAATATTTACACCGAAATCGATGAATAACACAAAGGCGTTGAATTAAATCAACCTAAAATATTTCCAATTTGTTTCAATTAATAAAGCTGTTAAAATAATTGGTCCTGTGATTGTAAATATTTTACAATCTCTCACAATTTGCTAGTCTTGCAGTCGTAAAGTTAAATAAATTGTTTGAGATACGAATATTGAAGAGCCGTCGCACTTTGGAAGATTCAATGACCCAAATAGTTCCCATTTCAGTCAGAGTTTTTCTATGTACGATGTTATTAGGTGGCGACACATTCATTAAATAGCTATTTGCGGAGTTATTGACCGGTCCACTTAAACAAACGGTCGGTCGCCTCGACCACGCAAATGATGTTTGATTGTAGCGGACTGCGGACCGACGACACTGCTTGAATTTTTAATATTGCAGCTTAAGATCTTTGTATAGCGAAACCCGAGCACTTAGCAAGAAAACAAAAATCTTTTGTCTGCATTTTTGCATCTAAGTGGTTTCGTGATTTATGTAGAAATAATGATTATTTGAAAGTCCGTGTTTCTTTCTTAACTTCTTTTTCAACTTCAACTTCAAAACTCATTCATTAAAAATAGACTAGAATTGCTTAAATCTTTTTGAACGTCAATTTTACGTTAGCCAAAAATGCCCGCACTTCACCGCTTCCTAGTGTATATGCTGTGAAGAAGAAACGACGCAACAAATTCCCCAGCAACACAGATCTGTACCCCAAATGTGAGATTTTTTACGTTACCTACTACTGTAGTTGCGTCACGCGAAAAATGTATGAAAATTTAGGCAGAGCCTCTAGCGGCGAATAGCGTGACTAAAAATTTGTTTAACATTTTTGGCGTGACGCAACTACAGTAGTAACGTAAAAAACTCACACTTGGGGTACTGTTTGTCAAGTGAATAAATAAATTGAGTCTGATACACACAACAAAAGTAATATTAATTACAACAGGTACTGAAATTATGCACATTGAGGATCATAAAAAAGTGGTATCTAAGTTATTTGGCGAGCAAAAAGTTTTTACAAGGATACGGATTTTGCAAATTTGTCGGTACTTTAGATTTATTTCCATATACCGGCTGTCCCATTTCAAAACCTAGTAAGGGACAATTTTTACAAAAATCGTTTTATTGCATAATCTTGCTAACCTAGAAAGTCTCTACCAAATACAAACACACCAGCGTTGAAAACTCACATAATAAGCAGATATATTTAAGCATCGATAACCAGTAAGTGCCATTCACTGCCTCTGATCATTTTAAAATCTAGTAAGTCACTTTAACCTAAGGTTTATTAAGGTTTTACCTAACATAAATACTTTTCAAAGGCTGACCGATTTAACGTTTATGCGCTCTCCTGTAAAATTTCGTTTTAAGCCCTTACTAGGTTTTGAAATGGGACAGCAGCGTAGTTAGGTACTATTTATTATTCGTTATTGTATAAAGCCCTTTTCATTTAATTACAATTATCTTGCGAACACGCTTCATGGATACTTTTCTTTTGAAACAGACCCTCAGAATCCTCGACTAATTTATTTACGCATTGATTACACTAAACAGTTTACAAAGCCACAGTATAGATACGTAAAGTTAAGCATTATCATCGTCTGTAATCTTTGCTGAACGGTTTCACAGCGCGTAACGGATCTTTTATACCCGAGATAGCAAATTATAGGGGTGTACAGATTAGGAGCTCGAATGTGTTTTCTGTTGGGTCTACCTTGAACATTAACTTGGTAATGCAGTTATTAATCTGTGGCTGTAAATAGTGATAGGGTAATAAACTTAAGATACTGTGGTGAATTTATGATTCTCTGTTTTAGACAATATTTATTATGTACCTACTAACTTAGCATCTATAAGAGCGATTACGCACTGCATCCGATCCCAATCCGTGAAAATACGTTCCGAAGTAGCCATAAAACTATTTGTATGGTAGTTTACGCACTACATCCGGCATCCGTCATCCGATTTTTATCCGTCATCCGTGAGTCTCCAATTCGGAAGAAATATTGATTGAATAATGTTTGTATGAACGCTTTCGCACTACCTCGGATTCAAATCGGACGCCAAATGGATATGCCAAAGATGGCCCCTGAATTCTTTGAATTTGGATCAGAGATCAGAATAGTGCGTAAGCAACATCCGAATTCGGTCCGAGATTTTTACTCTAGATCGGTATTTTCACGGATTCGGATCCGATGCAGTGCGAAAAGCAATATCCGAATTCGGTCTGAGTTTTTTATACTTATTCGTATTTACACGGATTCGGATCGGATGCAGTGCGTTGCGTAAGCGCTCTAATAGAGGCTTATTTTTTCGAATATATTCATGACTAGAGGTCGCCAGAGGCTTCGCCCGCGTGTATGTCGTTTATCGCGTATTCCGCTTTTTTCTCTACTATATTATGCATGTATTATACAAATAAACCTTCCTCTTAAATCACTCTATCTATTAAAAAACACCGCATCAAAATCCGTTGCGTAGTTTTAAAGATCTAAGCATACATAGGGACAGACAGCGGGAAGCGACTTTGTTTTATACTATGTAGTGATATTTTTGTCTAAACAAATTAATTAATAATATATATATTATAAATATAATTAAGTTCGTAAGCTTAGCAAGTTATTATCCATTAAAAACACTTTTAAAACTTTGTATCACTAACTTTTGATGTATACTGACTGTACTAACTGTGTTTTCTATATTTTCTATTAAGATAAAAAGGTCGTAGTAACGTGGTTAGATTTATATAATTTTAAAATGAAGTTAGGCCTACCGATTAATTCGACGGTCTGTGGGCCAGTTCAATATACTCTGTTCGACGAAAGATGAGGTCTGACGTAGCGGTAATTTCGTATTAACGTTTCCTGATCCATAGACCAACGCGGTAACAAATGGCAATCGACGATCGCCAGAGAATAGATATGCCAGTTAAATGTATGGAAATGACATAACAGATCGTTTGACCGGTCGAAAGCTTATGTCAATCTAGTACATCTCATTGTCGTTTCTATTCTCTAGCAATCATCGATTGCAATTTGTCTACAGGCACAGATCTGATCAACTGACTTAAGTGACTTAAGTTATCAGAATATACGAGCTTTGTTCTACCTTTAGTTCTACCTTTGTTCTACCTAAGTTTTTAGATAATGTCTAAAATGTTAAAGTGAAAGTAAAAATAATATGTATTGTACTTAAGTTACTTTTAAAAGCCTGGTAATCCATGCGGGCGTTATTTAGTCTATTCCTATTTATATCGCTGACTAAACAGATTGTCTCGCGAGTACGCGACACTGATAATAATCTAGTGTCTAGCCGTTTGGTGATTGTTCCCAGTCCTCGATACATAAATGTATTTTTTTATTTTTCCAAATAAGGTACCCAATAAATAATGTATGAACAGTGAAAGCAAATTTACTTTAGATTTTTTTTTAAGTTTACTTTGATCTTCTTTAATAAATAAATCTCTTTAAACCGAAAATTACTAGTCTTTTTACACGATTGCCCAAAAAAGGAGTGTTATGTTTTCCGAGTATGTATGTATGTGTGTGAGTTTCTTTATTCCACCATAACTTCCAAACGCCTGAACCGATTTAGACGTATTTGGTATCGTTAGAATCCTTGATTACTCCGGATAACATAAGCTAGCTGAAAACTGAAAAAACGGACGGGGGAGCGTATTGCTACAATGTACAAGGCCAGAACGCATCCATATGAAACTAGTCGCGTATATTTTAGAATGTTATAAAATAAAATTTCGTTTCTAAAATATAAACGGATTTTGCTTACTGATCGCGTTTAATTTAGAATGTTCCGGGTGAAAAAACGGATTCAAAACTATACAGTGTCGGTTACATTTAAGAAGTGACTTAACTTTTTCAAACGGGTTTGTTGACGGGGGATAAATAAATTGATTTTCCAAAAAAAATTGTCCCTCGACTGCATCTTATAGCTACTCCATTTTTTTTAGGTTTTCGCCATCCCATGTTATTCGTTATCAATGTATTTCGATATTATTGTTTTTTGGATTCTCTTTGTCTAGCGTCTAATATTATATGGAATTTATATGGAACGTACGCAGTCCAGAGAAGGATGCCGACACAAGCAGATGCTGCTGTTTCCCTATTATATGTGTTGCCATTGATGCAAACACAGATAACTGTTTGTAGTTAATTATCTACGAGTACCGTATTAGCTCGATTCCGGCGATTGACAACTTATCAGTTCACTTCGATCAAACCACGATCCTAAATCAAAATTTAAGCACAAGTGTCTTAACTGAAGTGTACGTAATAAACGTGCTAATGACGTGGTTATTAGCGCCGCCTAAAGTGCACTCGATCGGGCCAAGAGGGCATTGTGTCACAACGATGACATCAGCGAATATTGAACTGAATGCATGTGCAAACATGGAACATTCATCGGCCTAATTATGATGACAAATAGCTGGTTGTCGGTTCTTGATTATGCTGATTTTGGTAGGTAATCTAGTCGTTTAATAGATGAAACCTAATAACCTAATGTAGATGTACGTATGGTGATAATAATTTGATGTAACAAAATTATAATTTTGTTGTGTTTTATACGTCAAGTTGGTCTGTCATCATCAAAATATTAGCTCTAAAACGTCCACTGCTGAACTTGCTTAATTAAGTTTACTAAATCGGCAACTTAATAAACTACTTATGTGTGTGAAAGGAATGTATGTCAAGAGGATGGACATACTCCTGTGCGCTTTGACGACACTCTGCCCTCAGCCCATCCAATTAAGTGTTGTGATTTTAACAATATACCATCATTTTGACAATAGGATATTAAATGCGCCGTTATGAGTTATATTTAATACAAGTTTATAATACATACCTATAGGCAAATTTTAATTTCAACTTATTGACATATTCGAAGTTTAAAGGTTCACGTCCTTTTAGTTTTTGTTGTTAAGGAACATAAAAGGCTTTTAGGCGGCTCTCAACTATGTCAATACGATCAGAACATAGAAAGTGAATTTGGAAACGAAATCATGCAGAAAATGGCCATCGAATCCCGGCTATCCCACGAGATAATTTGGGCAAAGTGGGCTTAACAAGTATATGGCGGAGTTTAAAACTATTCGTAAACTCTTAATCCAGACGGAATTATGTTTTTGTGCTTCAGTAAGCCTTGTTTATTGTTAATACATAGGTATATGTTCCTAATTGGGCAGTAAGCTCGTGTTTTTGTTGTTTGATATTTTTTGATGGATGTTTGAACTGATAGACTGAATAAAATGGAAAATTTACATTACGCAAAACTAATCCAGGTATTTCCACGAAAGCAGCGCACGAGCACAGCCTAGTTTAATAAACTAAATATTGAAACTATAATAAAATATTGGGTTACCCATATAAGGTAACCCAATATTTTATTAGCCCAATTCTAGCCATCTAATTAGACTGACAAATTGATATGGATTGAAAATTTTAATGAGGTAACGCATTTTATGAAATTAAAACCCAACGCCACGTGTCCTTAAACGCGATAACATCAAAAAGCTGAATATTTTTCACTCATTTCCTGTTGTCAAATCGAACGGATATTAATGTATTAGGCGCTTTTATCCACGTGCGAACGTGTGGATAAAATACCCTCATATCATACGTCTCCAAGACGTACCTACACCTGCATAAGTAATGTAGGAAATAAAACGCTCACAAATTAAATTACGAAAACATCTCGAAAAATTTACACTCATTCGCGAGTTTGTGACGCAGTTTTCTTTTTTTGTATGGATAGGTAGTACCTAAGATTTTTTCTAAACTGTACCTACCTAACTACATAACTTCCTACACATAATCATCACCTTCAGTCCTATTTCAATGTTCGCGTTATTAAATCATTATCCTGTAGCGGAATATTTGCAAGAATGACTTATTATTTCTTTTGCCTAGGGGAAATTACTTTTTGGTCCTTTTGGGATATTGTGGGCACAATCAACCCACAGATATTTACAGTGAAAACGAGTGACATATTATGTTCGTCACAATGGGGGAGCAATTTTGTTTCCACCCCTCACCTTCGACCTACGTCCCGTAGACATATTTTTTTGATATTAATTTTCATGTAAGATTTATAAAAAACGGAACATTAATTTTGTGATTTACTTAATTCCTTTTTTTCAAATTATTTTATCTTCGTATAGTTATGGCGGGAGTATTTACTAAATGATGGACTAGTTATACCATATATTAATAGATTGTTATATACCCGTCCTTTTCACCGTAAGTTGATTAGTGACGTTTCGCTACAAAACGTTATCATATTATACAAAGAATATCAAATATTAAAAGAAGAACAAAGCATTGGTAATATGGCTTTTTTACGGTTTTTGATGATGTCGTTTACGTTTTTTCGATAGCAGTTTCCTTACGGTTACAATTTATGAAATGACCGACCTGTCAGGACTCATCTTTGGGTGAACAGAGCATAAACAAGGTGTTAAAAAATCAACTCTAAGAATTTTATGGGGTTACTCAGTATCGGAAATTGAACAACTTTTGTTCCACAACTTTTCCAAATTCGCGTATTTTTTTTATAATTTACCAAATAAATAAAAAAAAATTTTTTTAATTGATTTGTATGGAAAGACAAAAAAAAATTGGCGAATTTCGAAAAGTTGTAGAGCGAAAGTTGTTCAATTTTCGATACCGAGTAACCCCACAAAATTCTTAGAATTGATTTTTTAACACCTTATATAGTATGCGAGTCTAGAAAAAAAAATATACTTCACTACTTATAGATCATACATACTTGTGAAAATAGGAAAATTCTTTAATGTAACAACGTAATTATGTACTTTAATTCTTCTTCTTCTACTTCTCTCGTGTCAGCACGAGCTATACGAAAATAGCTCCTTCTGTGATGTAAAGATTAGCCAGTCAGCAAGGTTGGTAGCGGGGCTGACTGCCCAGGGTGCGCCGGACGTACTTAAGTATCGTCACTCGTGGAGGCTCTTTTCATGCACCCCAATTGTACCAAATTGTACTTTAATGTAACTACTTTATCGTTCCCACTTGATAGGAGAAATAGTAAAGAACTACTGAGTAATTGTATATCAAAAAATACAATAGGCAGAGTTGTCGAGATATTCATACCGACCAACTTGCATGAGATGATAGTTACGCTACGTTGTAGTGACTGTCATCATTATTAGTTACTGACACCATAAATTGATACCGTGACGTGATGACGTTATTAGCGAGCATTGTCCCCAACACAAGTATGTGAGTGCTGAAGCAAATTATTATGAAATGATTGTGTAAATGTAAACATCACGGTGTTATTATGTATTAATTTCTTAGTAATACCTAATCTTGCATCTACTATTGGGAGCAAATAACTTCTATTTTTCACGTATAAGGTTTATTATTTTTGTTAAGCAGATCAGAGCAGATCAATTCTAAATATATATCGCCTAAAAGGCAATTTGATAACCTTTACAATGACGGCAGTTTTTTGTTAACTTTTCATTTTAAATTAGTAATTAAAGGGTAGAATAAAATTATCGCATTTAATTTGCTTATTTATGACATTTTGATTGCTCTCCAATAAGAAAAGGTTAAATTGGGGGATTTTGTTAATTGTACCCATATTGTAGTGTGATTTTTACAATAGTTTTGTTTTTAACTGTTTTTCCTGAACTGTTTTAACCTTACACAATTTTCTATCAAAATTACTGTTTTTCTTTATGAACCAATAAATTGTCATTTAAAACGGTTATCATTTAATAATTTACCCTGATTTTAAAGATTATTTATTAAACTTTCGAATTTATGATTAATTACGGTTTACTCACGTGCATTTTTCGGGATTGCCCGACCAGTTTCGGACCCAAACCCAAACCGTAATTAATCATAATTATGAATGTGTCTCACGAAAGTTATAATACAAAAACTTTCAAATGACATATTTTATAGAATTATATAATTTATGAAACCAAAATTAAAATAACCAGGACACGTGAAAAAAAGGAGTGGCTCGATTTATTTGCTCCCAAGTGTATTATACTTTCTTGTATGTCTATGTAATTTTTTAAGCTTTTCTTGTTGACAAATATATGAATGGATAAGTAACTAAAGGACTTTCTGCACCATTGTGCATGATGGACATCGGGAGGCTGCACTTCAGGGGGCCTACTCCTGTTCTGTTCTGCCTAGCTTTTTCCCAACTATGATGGAGTCAGCTTACAGTCTAACCAGCGGTGCGAGCACGGATCTTTGTATCGAGTCGATTCGAGAAATTTATCTATTCTAAATCAAATTTGACATAAGATTTAGATAAAACGACAACAGTTGTCACTTTATCTATATCTCATGTCTAATTTGACGTTTAGAATGGATACATTTCTCGAATCGACTCGATAAAAGATCCGTGCTCGTACCGCAGATACGGCTGAATACCAGTATTTTACACAGAGCGACTGCCATCAGATCTCTGCAACCCGGTTACTGGGCAATGCCAGTATAATAAGGTTAGACCGGTTGTCAGACTTCTGAGTTTCTTACTACCCGTAACGATTGTCATATGGTATGTCTACACACCAGTGCGCTTTCATGTTCATCTTGCGCTTTCAACTTTCAATTCCTCTTGCGTCAAGCGCATGCAATATTGATTGCCATAAGACGCATGCAGCTTATCGTCTACACCGCTGCACCGGTGCGCCTCGGTCAGTCGACATACAATAGACGGATTAGCGTGCGCTAGGGGCATGCGCTTTTGTCGAACTAGTATTAAGGCATGCGCTATTGCATTATGCGCTATAGCGCTTCACGCATGCTTCAGACGAAGACGCAAGATGAACATGAAAGCGCACTGGTGTAGACATAGCTATTGATATTCCTATGACATCCATCAGGAGGCCTACTCCGAAAATCGAAATGCGAAGTTTCGGCTGACGGATCACATGTTTTCCAACCACAAGTGTTTCGGATCCGGCGATCGATTTGATTTTCGCTATTTGACATTCTATCTTTCGTTCACCCTTTTAATAAATGGTAATTGACATCTAGTAGTTTGTTTTTTTGACAATACTCTGATCGTATAATTTATAAGTTCGATGTGACTAAGAACGTTGTTTCGTCTCGTTCCGAAACTTAAACGTTCGTTGTTCGGAGTAGGCCCCTAGAACCGACGGACGGCCGTGACGGCCATCATGTACGGTGGAGCGTAAGGCCCTTGGTCATGCTCGTGATGAGTGTTAAGTATTAATGAAATATATTTAGTTTAGTTCAGTAGTAATTATAGTAAGCTCGTTCTGGTGAACAAAATGTAGACATTTATCTGATGTTTTTAGGAAGAAACACTATGTATAGGTCGAGTAATAAAGTAATAGCATGTACTGAAACCTTTATGATGATAAAGTTTGTATCCATTAATTAATGCAAAACAGATTGTTTTGTTACTTATCATTCTTAGATTTTTGTATTACCTACTTACCTATACGCAAGGCGGGCACTTTTTGAGCAGGATTGATGGCTCGGTATTGGTCGGTGTTCTGCTGCTTCTCCTTCACAATTTCCACGGGCCGCTCCTCAAACGGGATCTGCTTCAGGTGCAGTGCTGCACGCACCCGCCAGGAGCATGATGACAGCCAGTATGCATAGAGGATGGTCCGGCTTTCAGCCTTTGAAAGCAGTTCAAAGTTCGTAGTTCAACCTCTTTTTTATTATTTTACATCAATTTTTATTTCAGTGGTCTTCTAGATAGAGATTGACACAGGCCTCTCCCGAAAGGTAGTATTAGAAATTATCTTGTGCAGTTTTTAACTGCGTTTGTAAGGTAATTTCTAAGAGGATAATTAGGAAAGCGTCCTAGATGAAAGTCAATATTGACGGAGGAAAGCAAAACAAGTGTTGTTGTTATCAGTTTTGGTTTGTGAGATAGATTGTCTGTCTGTTCGAAGTTAAAAAATCTGTTCGAATATTTGTCATTCTTATATTTCCAATCGTCCTCTTTAGCAACGAACAATTGGTAACGTGAGAAACGTAGTTTACTCAATAACAAATAAAGCTCGCCTGGACAAACCTTTACTCGTTGTGAAATAATTTGTTTCTAGTGTGGTTGGAGATAGAGTTGGAGAATGGTAACGTTCTTATTTTTCCAATTTAATATCGGTAACCAAACCCTTTCAGATATTTTTCACACCACCTTCTAGACAATGTCAAACTATTTGTCAAAGCAAGTAAATCATTAAAGCCCCTAGGATCTTGCCGGGCAATAATATTGTACTGAATTTAATTATAACCCGCTAGTCATTTGTGATTTGAATTTGGAGCCTCAACTAAACATTTTGTATGAACAGTTTTACCAAAGAGACCTGCACCAAAAATAACTTGTTCGAAAATCGGACTGGCCATCACGAGTAGAACAAAAAAGAAAAAAAACGCGAATATTGCAAATCGCTGTGCTGTTAATTGAACTATTCCTACTACAAATTCTCATAAAAATGTCGAGTGATAACAGTGATTTAACTCCAGAGTCCATTAAATCCGAAGCTGTTAGCATTGTTAACAATCTACCTACTCCCAGAAAAATCAAAGGAAACATTCATGAAAGCCTACGACGATTTCTACAATAAATGGTAAACTAATAGGTAAAGGCATCAAGTTTGTATCTGAATCAGTGCTTTTAGTCTGTTTCCAGCATTTATCACGTAGGTACAAGGAAGCCAAGTTGTCTGTGGTGCATCTATTCGATGATGTTCAGGTCAACAGTAAGCATCAAACATAACATTCAAATTAATACACATACCAAATTATTGACATTTTTAAAGAGGGTCATTGTGCAACGAAATATTGAAAGTATTTAAATTCATCTGCTACTGTAATTATAACTTTAATAAAATACACTGATCCTAGGTCTCTCCCGTCGCCCGACCAGTAACAGGCCCGAGAAGGCGGCGCGCAGTGTTCCGTGCGCGCCTCTCAGGAGGACGTGGGGCAAGGCCCCACAGAAGGAGAGGTCCGCCAAGGGCTGGCGGACCGAGGCCTGCCGGGGTTGCGGTGCATGCAGCTGCGATTCCCGCGACCCCGGCCAAGGGTCAGAAGAAGGAACACCGTGGGTTTATAGCCGGTAAGAGTTCGGCATACCCCTTCGCCTTCCCCGGGCGAAGGGCATCTATGAGGATTATCCCAAGAAAAAAAGGATTCTTATCTTAACTCCCTCGCTTGGCTCGAGAGTTAACCCTGGCGTCCTTCGTCACGATCGGGATTCAATATGACGCCCGTGACGTAAGACACTGCTTCATCCCTTAGGTGAATGTAATCTACTATTTTAATCGTGTAGTAGGTACGTTGTGTATAACACAGTACAAATCTACCTTTAACGAGATTTAAACGGATATAATTATAATAATACATTATTTTTAAATATTGATGCAAGGTAAGTCATTAATAAAACTAAGTTCGGACATAATACAAGATAGTCGACAAACAATTCCAGTAGTTTTGAGGTTAGGTTTCTAATGTTGTAACTACTAAATCGTACTGTAGTGTCGTCAGATCTGATCATCTGACACAGTCTGTCAAGCGATATCATCAATCATATGAGATTAACCAGTGCTTATTGTTTGCTTTACTTATGAGTGACACATGAAGCATAATCTAAATGGGTACCTAATTACTAATTCACCTAGTGGCTAATACAGTAGGTGGTACACCTTTAAATCTATGTTGGAGAAAGTACGGCAGAAATAATGATTACAATAAATATTTACTTACCATGTCAGGTGTTTGAATGTTTATCACTGTCTATTACAGTCTATTGATAATTCTTATCACAAACTGCTTTTATGACTGCTCTACTGATTATTGATTACGTTCAAGAGTGTATAATTTTGTAAGTGTAAAATTAAAGTATCTATTCAAGATGCCTTTTACTTTAGTCTTTGGAAAGTTGATAATTCATATAAATAAGTTCATTATAATTATAATTTGAGGCTGACTCCTTTTTTGTGTATCTGTGGTGTTCGATTACGCTACGTCGTAGTACTCTGTGTAAAACATAGATGTCACTATTTATCAATCAATGAAAGGGTTAGGCGGGAAAATTGAGAAGTTATAAATAAAACATGAAAGCTGATATACATTTTATTTATTTACATATATAATGGCAATATACGTAAATGTTTTATTATCACTATTATATCATTCAAATACTTTTTTGTTTTAAAACCTTATAGACACAATAGACGTGGAAGTTATATATATTATATTCTATGGATTATTAACAAATAGACCTATATTTCAGAAGACATTAAGCATTGAAAATATGCACACTAGAACAAAAGTATTTGTCCACAGTCAATTACTTAACATATCAATATTGATTGGATTAACATACTTATTGTAATATTGTTTCTAATTATATAAACAGTCAATACAAATCTTTGTGATAAATTTTTATTTACTACCAGACAACCATCTAAAAATGATAGTAATGATTTGGTCATTTTATTGTACTATTCAGCATTTTTAAGTAATCCATTATAACACATAACTTTAAGACAATCTCTTGACGAAAGCAAGCCCTCACATCAGAGAAACAAATAAAATTAAAAAGGTGCCATAAAAATAATTGTGCCTTGTATTTTGCAAGCATTTATCACTTTAAAGTTGTAATTCTTCTCAAATCGTTGTGAATAAAAATACAAAACTGAGCATACTCAACTTTTTATTGCTTTAAATACACATTTTTGCCATAAACATTATGATGAGACATCTATCACTAAGTTAAGGATATACAACTGGCCGCTGGAAGCTATCTTTCAGCTACCATGTAAACGCGTTATTACTGACACAAAGAAACCTTTCTTTGACAGAATACATTCGGGCAATAACATATTGTTTGCTATACTGTATTAACACTTTTGAGTCATTCTACGCAAAAGTTTAACAAAAATTAAGAACACCTTAAGAGGGCTATCGCATTTTCTCACCTCTCTCGCTCGCACAGGACCATATTTTTTAAGAATGTTAAATTAAAAGATGCATTTTTTAATAATGTATTCAATGGGCTCCCTTTAAAATAATATTAATTTAATAGGTATAATTATTAAAAACATTTTTATTGTGACATTTATTAAACTTATCTCAAAAACGGATCATAATAATTATTGAGCTGAGTTTATTAGGGAACACGATAGTAATGTGTTTTTAATAATTACCTATCAAATTAATATTATTTTAAAGGGAGCCCATTGAATACATTATTAAAAAATGCATCTTTTAATTTAACATTCTTAAAAATATGGTCCTGTGCGAGCGAGGCAGGAGAAAAAATGCGATAGCCCTCTTAACACTATCATCGAAAAGTAAGCAGACTCCAATTATGATAATGAACACCTAAACTATATATAAAAAGCAATGAGACAAAAATAAAACAATCTGTAACTAAGTACGATAATGTTAACACCTACGGAAGAGTGATTTGTTAACAAAAAATTAAGGATTTTCGAATATTTATTATCGTTTTGAAGATCGCCTAGATCTTTCATTTTGGACTAACTTGCAACGTCCACCCAACTTTTTTTTTTCAATTTCATGTTCTTCATTTATTTATCTAACACGAAACTGTGCAAATCAATCAGAACTTAAAAAAGCCTTTTCAACATTCCTAGTATATTCATCCCCATCGTAGTGGTGAGCCTGGTGGTCGTATGAATGTCGCCCTGGTCTCTGCCGTGAGGGCCCCTCCTCCATCAGAGTCAGGTAGACCGTAGAACGCGTGTAAATGTCGTCGGTGCTGTAGCTCGTGCCCTTTGTGGTTGAGGCTCTGCAGACGACTCCATAGTGAGAAGATCCTCTTGTTCACCACTTTGTTCTGGTTTGGTATGTCTGAAATGGGAGAAAAGACCGGTTATATTCACATATTAATCGATGGCAATTTAATAAACCCAATCTACGCGGTCTGGATGTGTTTGGAATAGGTATGTAGAAAATTAAAGTAGTATAAAAATTAGCACTAATTATCGTCTCTGTAACAATACTGTCTTGTATGACATGATTTAGGTACGCTTTAGTTACGTGGATCTAAAATAATTTCCTTGTTACACAAATTAGTTATACAGAAGAAGTCAATAGAATGTAATGTTCACCTTTATATTATTTAATATCTTATAACTCACCTGTTAATTCGTCATTTTGCGTACTAGCTACACCTTCTCTTTTTACTTTTATAACGTTTACTTTGGGGTTATCGTTCCTGAATTGTTCATTCTTTTCATCCTCTCTCAGGTTATTAGATTCTAGCCCAGAAGATATAAGATTAGCATATAGGGCATTTGCATTATCAATGTCTTTATTCAGCAATGCCAAACGCATTTTAAGTATCAACAAGGGGTTAGTCGCAGCCATAATAGCATCGTAGCCGTTATGCGTACCAGAGTTACTGTCTTGGTGAAATTCGTTGGTTATATCATTGGTATCTTGGTTATCAGGTGCAACTTCTTCAGTGTATCGTTCGTTATTAGGGTCGCGGTCGAAATTCCTCTTATCCGTATTATCCTCATACAACTGGTGGAGGCGATCTAATTGTCTCGGATAGTTATGCCATTGTTCTTTTCGAAAACCCTCTCCATTGTAGTTATCGTTCTTATTTGTTATACTGAAAATATCGTCATTTTGATAATTGTCCACATCCGCATATTTTTGTTGAACTTTATTTGCCGGTCCTGGTCTATTCTCTCGTTCTACGTACATGTTGTATATTTCATCGAGAACATTTCTCGTTTGATATCTACTACTAAATGTATTGTCATTGTGTTGGCTATGGAAGTCGAGTTGTTCTCTGTTGAGGTCGTTTACGGACATTGGAAGTACATTACTCGAGGAGAGCGCCACTATCGCAAGTAGTAACACAGGAACAAGATATTGGCGCATCTGTAACAAGAAAACATTAAGTTTTATAATGTGTCGTGCAGCGTACATGAATACTGAGTTGTGAATTCAATCTTAGTTAATTGGCATAAGTAAACATCTCACGGCGACGACGACGTTCGCCTGTATTCATTAATTAAAATTCTAATGTCACTTGATTTGCGTCTGTCGGGAATATATTCAAAGATTAGTCGCTTCTATAGTGAGAGTGAGTAAGGGTCACAACATCGTTCAAGAGAGTCGATTTGCATATCTTTTGGTCGCGTTTTGCAGATAATACAGCGTATGCCGTGGTTGTGTGCAAACTTCTCAACATTAATAAGGTTTAGGCAAACAGCCGCGCTTTCAGAGCGAATCAATTCGTATTTAAATTTATTCATCTTGCTAAGGCAAATTCAAACTTTTAAGTTACTTTGTTTAATTTTAGCGTAAAGGTAACGTAAGTGCATAGTTTACTAAAAAAAAAAACTTCTATTAAGTTCTTAATAAATATGTAGGTATCAGTAAAATTTTGTATAAGCGTTCATCCCTTAACGTTTCTTTAATCATTTATCGAAGTAATTTATTATACCAAGAAAATAAAACGTTGCCCAAGGATAGATAAATTTAGTCTCAGTACTCGAGAGAGTCCTAAAATTGCTAGCGATGTTGGAATACAAGTAAATTTCAAACGAAGCTTTAGTAATGGAAACGGTACCTTTAAAAAGGGTACACACATCTTACTTAAGGAATGTCGAGTTGAAAGTTTGTAGAGCAGTGGGAAGCGTGTCTTCGCAAACGTTAAGTGGGAAACTTGGAAGTCACGATTCACCGAATGTTATTTACATCCGTGCCCGTCAGGCAGACAGTTGACGTCGGTATTAAAAAGCAATAAAGGTTATTAATGGATGAAAGGAGTGTTCGTAATTAACGTCGATGCTTCACTAGCCCCGTCCTGTAGGGACACTAACGAAAGAATATTAAACAGTATTGAGCTATTGGCTATTGTGTTAGTATTAGTTACAGAACCTTGAATTTCTATTTAATTTTTACACTGTTCCACATTGTTTTAAGAAATTATTGAAATTTATGTAGTGTGTAGAGAGTAGTGAAGAGAATAATTTCAGTATACTTAAATAACTTTTCCCAATAAGGTGAAATTTTCGAAAAAAGAAAAGAAAATAAATAAAACCAAAGCACTCGTATATATCTGGATGTAACAAAGTTGCGAGGTTCATTTGTGCTCCAAATTATGCAGCATAAGAGACGGTATCAATGCGTCCAATATCTTTATTACGGATCATGCTTAGTTTAAGAGTATTTTTTTTCTTCTAAATATCCATGTGAAAATAGACGATATTCAAAAAACTGTTACTCAAAAATGCTAGCTAAATGGGGATGCAAAATGCATTTCAATCTTCCTAATAAAAATGCGATGTCCGAAAAATGGCTTTCTTAAAACACTGTGTGTTCTTATTATGTCCTCATGCTTTTGTTTAATATATTGATATAAGAATCTATGAATGAAAAGGTCTTTTGACTTGTGAAACGAAATTGCAAAGTTTTCGGGAAAAGGATAAAACTTTTTTTAGTAAGTATACCCTATGCAGTACCTTATAAATAGAGTTCTAACATTTCTTCTGCAAAAGTCTTGTCGCAAATTCTGTTTTCATTTTTCGTTGCAATAGAATAAGGTATTAAGACGTAACAAAGGTAACGCTAATTGAAAAACTTGCCAGCCCTTAAAATACCTTAAGTACCTACGCAGTCAAGTCACAGCGGTTTATAACTGTTTTGTTTGTTTTAATCTGTTCTTTAGCGCCTACTAATCTTCGAAGTAGGAGCCTGAAGCCACGCGATTAAACTGTAAGTATATAATATACTAGCTGTTGCCCGCAGCTTCGCTTGCGTGTAATTTTAAACCCTCTTTAAGCCCCTTTTTAAATGTAGGTTTTAAATCAAAAAAGTCCGTCTTTTAGTATTTATTTTGAACAGTGTTTGTGCAAATTTTAAGTTTATGGGGTTACCCATGGAATAAGGGTTTTCATACAAACTTAACAATCCATTTCACCACATAAGGGGTGGAATTCCAAAAACCTTTCCTTAGTGAATGCCAACGTTATTAGAAGTACCTACTTTGAACATTTCAAGTTTCTAACCTCAGCGGATTAGGCTTTGCGTTGATAGATCTTTCAGCCAATCAGTCAGTTTCTCCCTTTGTTACTTCAAAAGTACCAGATTTTTCATAAAAACTTGCAACCCTCATTTCACCTCCTTAAAGGTTGAATTTGTAAAAACGCTCAAACATTTATGTACATTTATTTCTAACCAGAAACCCAGTTATTTGATATCATGCTTTTAACTACGAAAAAACTTTCATCCCTTATTTTATCCCTTAGGGGAAGAATGTCCAAAAACCCTCAAACGTGTATGTTTACTTCTAACCAGAAGCCTAAATATTTAATTCCATGCTTCTTACTTCAAAAGTAGCACATTTCTCAAACAAACTTTCAACACTTATTATTTCACCCTCATATAGGTAGAATTTCCAAAAAACATCTAACACGTGTATGTTTATTTCCCAGCAGAAACCCTATTATTTTAATGCATGCTCTTTTTAACGTCAGTACATAAATCTTTTATCCCGTATAGATCCCCCTTAGTGGTAGAATTTCCAAAAACCCTCAAACACGTGTATATTTATTTCTCTTCAAAAGTCTAAATATTTAATTCCATGCTTCTTACTTCAAAACTACCAAATTTCTCATACGAACTTTAAACACTTATTTCACCCCTTTAGGGGTTGAATTTCCGAAAGCACTCAAACCTGTGTACATTTATTTCTAACCAGGAACCTTAATATTTAATTTCATGCTTCTTACTTCAAAAGTATCAGATTCCTCATACAAACTTTTAACCCTTATTTCACCCCCTTGAGAGTTAAATTTACAAAAACGGTCAAATGCATGTACATTAATTTCTAACCAGAAACCTTAACGTTTAATTTCATGCTTCTTACTTCAATAATGACGGACTTGCATACAAACGTTAATCACCTTTTTCATCCCCTTAGTGGTTAAATTTCGAGAAATCCCTGCTTAGTGGATGCTTACGTTACAAAAGGAACCGACGTTCCAAATATCATTTTTCAGTTAGTACCTTCCTCTTTCTAATAGAAGAAGAGAAACAATTATCCAATACGACTCGCGCGCTACCTATAGTACGTTGAAGGTACTATGTCAGAAACTTTCGCGTGAGTAACAACAACTATACAAAGTTTCAACTCAATCGGATGAACGATGTGAGTTTTTATTTAAAACCATCCGATACGACTCGCTCACCACCTCCTACATTACGGTGATGGTACATACTATTCCAGAAACTCTCGCGCAAGTGTCAACCATTAAAAAAGTTTCATCCTCTATTTCACCCTCTAGGGATAGATTTTTCAAAAACCCTGAAACACGTGTATGTTTTATGCTCGTAAGAGCATAAGAAGTAATTCTAGAGTACCAGACTTCTTACACAAACTTACATCCGCTATTTTACCCCCTTAGGGGTTTAATTTACAAAAACGCTCACACACGGTCATTTATTATTAATCCGAAACCCTATTATTTAATTTCATGCTTTTAACTTCAAGAAAACTTTCATCTCCAATTTCACCCCCTAGGGGTAAAATTTACAAAAACGTTCATAAACGCGTATGTATACCTAGCCAGAGAGCCTGTTATCTGATTTCATGCTTTTAACTTCGTAGAAACTTTTATCCTCTATTTCACCTCTTAGGGGTATAATTTCCAAAAACGCTCAAATACGTGTATATTTATTTCTAACCAGAAGCCGAAATACTTAATTCCATGCTTCTTACTTCAAAAGTAACAGATTTCTCATACAAACTTACAACACTTATTTCACCCCCTTAAGGGTTGAATTTCCAAAAACCCTGAAACACGTGTACGTTTATTTCTGACCAGTAACCTAAATATTGAATTTCATGCTTCTTACTTCAAAAGTACCAGATTTCTCATACAAACTTACAACAGTTATTTCACCCCCTTAGGGGTTGAATTTCCAAAAACGCTCAAACACGTTTACATTTACTCCTAACCAGAAATCTTAATACTTAATTTCATGCTTCTTACTTCAAAAATGACGGACTTGAATACAAACGTTAATCACCCTTTTCACCCCCTTAGGGGTTGAATTTCGAGAAATCCCTTCTTAGTGGATGTTTTCGTCATGTAAGGAACCTACTGTCCAAATTTCATATTTCCAGCTTTAGTGGTTTAGGCTCTGCGTTGATGAATGAAATGTCAGTCAGTACCAGTCTCTTTATATATAAGAAGACTAGCTGTTGCCCGCAGCTTCGCTTGCGTGTAATTTTAAACCCTCTTTAAGCCCCTTTTTAAATGTAGGTTTTAAATCAAAAAAGTCCGTCTTTTAGTATTTATTTTGAACAGTGTTTGTGCAAATTTTAAGTTTATGGGGTTACCCATGGAATAAGGGTTTTCATACAAACTTAACAATCCATTTCACCACATAAGGGGTGGAATTCCAAAAACCTTTCCTTAGTGAATGCCAACGTTATTAGAAGTACCTACTTTGAACATTTCAAGTTTCTAACCTCAGCGGATTAGGCTTTGCGTTGATAGATCTTTCAGCCAATCAGTCAGTTTCTCCCTTTGTTACTTCAAAAGTACCAGATTTTTCATAAAAACTTGCAACCCTCATTTCACCTCCTTAAAGGTTGAATTTGTAAAAACGCTCAAACATTTATGTACATTTATTTCTAACCAGAAACCCAGTTATTTGATATCATGCTTTTAACTACGAAAAAACTTTCATCCCTTATTTTATCCCTTAGGGGAAGAATGTCCAAAAACCCTCAAACGTGTATGTTTACTTCTAACCAGAAGCCTAAATATTTAATTCCATGCTTCTTACTTCAAAAGTAGCACATTTCTCAAACAAACTTTCAACACTTATTATTTCACCCTCATATAGGTAGAATTTCCAAAAAACATCTAACACGTGTATGTTTATTTCCCAGCAGAAACCCTATTATTTTAATGCATGCTCTTTTTAACGTCAGTACATAAATCTTTTATCCCGTATAGATCCCCCTTAGTGGTAGAATTTCCAAAAACCCTCAAACACGTGTATATTTATTTCTCTTCAAAAGTCTAAATATTTAATTCCATGCTTCTTACTTCAAAACTACCAAATTTCTCATACGAACTTTAAACACTTATTTCACCCCTTTAGGGGTTGAATTTCCGAAAGCACTCAAACCTGTGTACATTTATTTCTAACCAGGAACCTTAATATTTAATTTCATGCTTCTTACTTCAAAAGTATCAGATTCCTCATACAAACTTTTAACCCTTATTTCACCCCCTTGAGAGTTAAATTTACAAAAACGGTCAAATGCATGTACATTAATTTCTAACCAGAAACCTTAACGTTTAATTTCATGCTTCTTACTTCAATAATGACGGACTTGCATACAAACGTTAATCACCTTTTTCATCCCCTTAGTGGTTAAATTTCGAGAAATCCCTGCTTAGTGGATGCTTACGTTACAAAAGGAACCGACGTTCCAAATATCATTTTTCAGTTAGTACCTTCCTCTTTCTAATAGAAGAAGAGAAACAATTATCCAATACGACTCGCGCGCTACCTATAGTACGTTGAAGGTACTATGTCAGAAACTTTCGCGTGAGTAACAACAACTATACAAAGTTTCAACTCAATCGGATGAACGATGTGAGTTTTTATTTAAAACCATCCGATACGACTCGCTCACCACCTCCTACATTACGGTGATGGTACATACTATTCCAGAAACTCTCGCGCAAGTGTCAACCATTAAAAAAGTTTCATCCTCTATTTCACCCTCTAGGGATAGATTTTTCAAAAACCCTGAAACACGTGTATGTTTTATGCTCGTAAGAGCATAAGAAGTAATTCTAGAGTACCAGACTTCTTACACAAACTTACATCCGCTATTTTACCCCCTTAGGGGTTTAATTTACAAAAACGCTCACACACGGTCATTTATTATTAATCCGAAACCCTATTATTTAATTTCATGCTTTTAACTTCAAGAAAACTTTCATCTCCAATTTCACCCCCTAGGGGTAAAATTTACAAAAACGTTCATAAACGCGTATGTATACCTAGCCAGAGAGCCTGTTATCTGATTTCATGCTTTTAACTTCGTAGAAACTTTTATCCTCTATTTCACCTCTTAGGGGTATAATTTCCAAAAACGCTCAAATACGTGTATATTTATTTCTAACCAGAAGCCGAAATACTTAATTCCATGCTTCTTACTTCAAAAGTAACAGATTTCTCATACAAACTTACAACACTTATTTCACCCCCTTAAGGGTTGAATTTCCAAAAACCCTGAAACACGTGTACGTTTATTTCTGACCAGTAACCTAAATATTGAATTTCATGCTTCTTACTTCAAAAGTACCAGATTTCTCATACAAACTTACAACAGTTATTTCACCCCCTTAGGGGTTGAATTTCCAAAAACGCTCAAACACGTTTACATTTACTCCTAACCAGAAATCTTAATACTTAATTTCATGCTTCTTACTTCAAAAATGACGGACTTGAATACAAACGTTAATCACCCTTTTCACCCCCTTAGGGGTTGAATTTCGAGAAATCCCTTCTTAGTGGATGTTTTCGTCATGTAAGGAACCTACTGTCCAAATTTCATATTTCCAGCTTTAGTGGTTTAGGCTCTGCGTTGATGAATGAAATGTCAGTCAGTACCAGTCTCTTTATATATAAGAAGATTATCCAAATGTTATGTGTACTTAGGTAAATAATCTGATTGGCTCAAACGCTTTTCTTCGAAGTCAAATATGTATATACCGGATGACTTTATTTATACCGTCTGGAAAAAAAATTGGTATTTATGTGAACGGAGTAAAACACTACGGCATAGTTTTTTTTTTAATTTCCTTTTATGCAATTCATCTATCAATAAAATACTACTAATTTGAAGTAAATTTTCATAAAAAATCTTGAAATAAATAAATCAATTAAATAGTATCTAAATTCAAATCATACACATTTGATAGATAGTAGGTATCTATAGGTATCTCAATTTCATAAAAATCTAACGAAAAAAACTATGCCATGGTGTTCTACTCCGGGGCAGGGTCGTCTTGGCGGTGTCTCTTGACATCGCCAATGCCTTTAATACCCTGCCCTGGAGTTGCATCAGAGAGGCACTCCGGTATCACCAGATGCCAATCTACCTCCGTCGCGTGGTCGAGGCTTACCTGACGGACAGGGCCGTCATCTACCCCGGTCACCAGGGAGAGTGGAAACGGCGAGAGATGTCGTGCGGTGTTCCACAGGGTTCGGTTCTGGGGCCGCTCCTGTGGAACATCGGCTACGACTGGATACTGCGTGCCGACCTCCCTACGGGCGTCAACGTAGTCTGCTACGCTGACGACACGCTAGTTCTGGCGCAGGGAGGGTCGCACCAGGCAGCGGCGGAAGTAATGACACGCGGGGTTGCGACGGTCATTGAGAGGATCAGGCAATTGGGTCTCGAGGTGGCCCTACACAAGTCCGAAGCCATGTGCTTTCATGGTTCTCGGAACAGACCACCATCGGGATCCCAAATAACGGTAGGAGGGGTTCACATCGGCGTCGGGTCGACGATAAAGTACCTAGAACTCGTCCTCGACAGCCGGTGGAACTTTGACGAGCATTTCCGACGTTTGGCTCCCAGACTGGGGCGGGCCGGGGCTGCCTTCAAGCGGCTTCTGCCCAATCTAGGGGGTCCAAACGCTTCCTGCCGGCGGCTTTACGCGGGGGTCGTGCGGTCCATGGCCCTTTATGGGGCCCCGGTGTGGGCACTTACTCTGAGAAAGCGACCAGCCCGCTACCTGAACACGTCCCAGAGGGTCATGGCCATCCGGCTGGCCCGGGGATACCGAACGATCTCTGGCGAGGCGGCGGGTCTTCTTGCCGGAATGCCGCCGTGGGATCTGGAGGCGAGAGCCCTTGCGCACGTTTACGCGTGGCGCGTGGAGGCGCTACGCCGGGGCGTGACTCTGCTGCCGCGGCAAATCGCAGCACGGCGGTCGGAGCTCCGGCAGGATCTCATGGTGGTATGGAGACAGCGACTGTCGCAACCCAGCGCTGGGCACGCCACAATTGCGGCGATAAGTCCCCTATTTGAGGAGTGGCTAGAGAGACGCCACGGCGTCCTCACCTTCCGCCTGACGCAGGTACTCTCCGGACACGGTTGTTTCGGAAGCTACCTGTTTCGGATTCGGCGGGAGGACACGCCCGGGTGTTATCACTGTGAGGATCGCCCGGAGGACATGGTGGAGCATACGGTGGAGGTCTGCCCTGCTTGGGCGGAGCACCGCCGTGTCCTCGTAGAGGCGTCCGGCGGCGGCGACCTCTCGCGTCCGGCCCTGGTTCAATCCATGGTCCGGTGCGAGGGCGCATGGGAAGCAGTCACCTCCTTCTGCGAAGCAGTAATGCTAGCGAAGGAGGAGGCGGAACGCGTGAGGGAGAGGCAAACCTCACGCCCCAGCCGCCGCAACAGAAGGAGACGCCCTGGGCGTCGGGAGTCGCAGGGCGATTCCCGGCCACCGTAGGCGCGGGCCTGCGGACGGCGAACGTTGGGTGGTTCGCCGTCCGATCAGAACCAGGCCCGGGTCGACGGCGCGTTGTGTTCCACGCGCGCCTCATAGAGATGTCAGCATTGTAGACGGGGCCCGCTAGGGCCAGTGCCTGCCAGGGTTGCGGAATTTAATCGAAAGAGTTACCGCGGCCCTGGAACGCAAAGGGCATTAGCAGGAACACGGATGGGTTTTAGTCAGTAAGAGTCTGACACTCCCTTCCGCTCCGCCCAGAGCGGAAGGAGTCATATGATGATTTCCCATCCATAAAAAAAAAAAAAAAAAATGGTGTTCTACTCCATTCACCGATTATACCTATTGTTTTTTCCAGACGGTAAAAAAATCACCCGGTATTTGATATAAAATATGTGTTGGTTTAATAATTTTCCCTCGACGCCATTCCTAAGACTCAACCGCAAATGACTTCTGCAATAGTCATAAAAATAGATGATTTGGAAATTTTAAAGACTCGTAAAAGTTTATTACTTATAAAAATCCCGACGAGCTAAGTCAGCGTGATATTTGAAGGTTCATTTCATAAAATGCATCTGTGGATGACAAAAAACGAGAGATCAGTCGCTAGACGAAAATTACATTAGCTATTACGTGACCCTGATTAAAAATTTAAAGCCTTTGAGCATTTCAGAAATAAAAACATAAATCAAGCTTTCTTTCAGCTCGCTTGCACGTTTTCTCCATAATTTTAAGAACACATTTTTCGTTTGTTTTAGAATAAAAATTAATCTTCGTAGTTTAATTACCGACTGAAAAAAGACCTTGATCCCAGGATTATACATTATCTGATCTGTCGTGGCATCAATTACTTATGGCTGCTGTTTAGGGACCGAATTTATTTCACAAAAGTTATCAACAAAAGATTTTCAAGGTTGTTCATTATTTAGTCTTCAATCTAAGATCATGATAGATGTTTTAATAAGTATGTAGTAAAACACAAATTTATCGTTTCATTATTACAATGTACCTTCACTTATAGTAATTTATAAATGCCAGACGACTTGTCGGCAGACGAGCAGCCAGATGGGCAGACAACTTGTAAAGGGTAATCCTTTGTAGGTCGTATTTACGATCCTTTTGAGGGTATAGGCCAATCAAATTAGCTAAACCTGGACATAATTCGATAACTCGTTGTTTTTATTATTTTATGGGATATTGATATTAAGTATCAAATATTAATTAGATATATGATGTAAAAAACCCGCGGTGGTAACCGTTTATTTAAAAAAAAATGAGATTTCGTACACTACTTAGCTTTTTTCTAAAAGCAAAATAGGTAACCAAATACCTTGTTAGTATAATTTTGAGGGGCATTCAAATGCTATCACATAATAGCAAAATTAAACTGAAACCAAATTCGCATGTATGTTTTTCTTCAAAGTATTCATCTGTTCTCAATATCTAGATAAGCAAAAATGGTAACTATGGTGGTTGTATCTGATTAAGCTTTAGTGCGTCTTTTTAGACATTTAAGACAAAAATTAAACATTTATTTCTTACGTTTTAATAATAACGTTTTTCTCAGTAGTTAAAAATCGAAACTGTGAAATTTTTGTTTAATAATAGGTTTTTGTGTATTACAATCATGTTTTCATCAAAATTAAACATGTTAATGTTACGCTTTTAAAATTGAAAATATTATTGATGATACGCGCGAAAAAGTATTGGAGCGGGATGCATGCGGTGGGTGCGGGGCGGGGCGCGGCGTCAGCGGCAAGATGTCTTATCGAGTTAGTGAGGCCGCACACCAGAGATTCATTTGTATTACAATAATTGTAGCGCCACATTTGAACCGCGACACATTTATCGCCCCCGTATATTTGTATGTAAACCCGCACATCAAGGACACAGTTGTAGTAGGTGCAGTTTGTGGTGAGACGTTTGCCGCGCTTTACAAAAATGAAAGACAACATTGAATTTTACGTTGAGTTTATTGCAGAGGTTGAATAAAACTCTATTTTATATAATCACACGCTCACTGTGTATAGCAACAGATGGATTACAGAAATGATATGGACTAAGATCGGCGAAAAATCTAATGAAAGGAAGTACCTACCTATACCTAACCTATACAATTTTGATTAAACGGATGAACCCAATAACGTCTATTTTTTCTCATTAATCGCCACATCAAAAAATCGTCGTCGTCAGACGATGATGTCGACATTCTGTTGCTAGTACCACGTTACAACTGGTTTCCGATGTGCGCATACACGATACATTTGTCGCCGCGTAAATTTTATCGCAATAATTGTGGCGCCCTAAATGTATGTTGCGTGTAGCGTGTGGTGCCGGTGTGCGGCCTCACTTAGGGATGCAGGAAGTCCCAAAAATTATCGATATAAATCAAATTAATATTTAAAAAAATATATTAATTTCAAACTCCATACATCGAAAAGAACAATCGATACATCGCTGAAATTTTCAAAAAAATATGTGGTTATGAAATTCTATTGTTTGTTTTTACGAGTCTAGTTCAATAAATATTTCACTATTACTATTCGTATAAATACCTAACTAGGAAACTTGTTATTGAAAATAAATCGTATTTGATACATTTTCGATACTTGATATTTTATACAACGTGGGCCCGGCTGTTTTCTCAGTTAAGTTAAGTAGCAAATTTACTTCCATGATCTTACAATAGCTGCAACGCCGTACAATGCACACCTACCTAACCTAACTGAGAAAACAGCTGATAATTACGCAACGGCTGAACCGATTTCCATCAAACTTATAATGATGCTGATTAAACCAGCTTGGTGAGCTGCTACAACTGAGTATAGATAGACTTTAGCGTATTTTTAAGAAATCTTTGAAGAGCTATTCCTCTTAAACTATTGACTTTTGGGGAAAGTTGTAGAACAAAAGTTATTCATTATTATTGGTACTTTAATATTTTAGTGCTTACGACTAACCTTGTATAATGAGTTTTATTTGCTGTTATACATATACCGTACCATACTGCGATCGCCAACCCGCCTGCCAAGCGTGGCGATTATGGCAAACCTCCCCAACATGGATAGCACAAAGAAGAAACGGCCCCTAGTCCCCGGCGGCACTGCTAGCCCTGGTCAAGGTAGCGGCCTAGGTAACGGCAGGGCGTGGGGTGCTAAGAATTCCCGGCAGAGATCCGGCTACCACAAACAACGACGACTGGACCTGGCAACGTACAACACGCGTACACTACAGACCGACGAGAAGATTACCGAACTCGAGGAAGAATTGAGCAGGTTACGCTGGGATATTATAGGGTTATCTGAAATCCGAAGAGAGTCCCGGACTCGATAATCCTCAAATCCGGTAACTTGCTCTATTTCCGGGAGGGCGATAGACAGTCCCGGGTGGTGTCGGGTTTATCGTCCACAAGTCCCTTGTGAACAACGTGGTGAAGATCGAGAGTGTGTCGACCAGAGTGACGTACCTTATACTCAGAATATCCAAAGGGTATTCGTTGAAGGTCGTACAGGTATACGCCCCGACCTCGGCATACTCCGACGATGAGGTGGAGACCATGTATGAGGATATCTCCAGAGCCATGCATGGCTCTAAAACTCATTTCACTTTTGTCATGGGGGACTTTAACGCTAAACTGGGCAAGCGAGACGATGATGAACTGCAAGTGGGGCAATTTGGACTTGGAAGTCGCAATCACCGGGGCCATCGACTGGCCAGCTTTGTGGAGAAGGAGGGGCTCTTTATGATGAACTCCTTCTTCAGAAAGCGTGAGCATAGGAAATGGACCTGGCTGAACCCTGATGGTGCAACTAAAAATGAGATTCACTTCATTATGTCGACGAGGAAGCAAATATTTAAAGATGTCTCTGTGATCAACGCGGTGAAAACCGGAAGCGATCACCGCATGGTAAGAGGCACATTGAATCTAAATATCAAGCTGGAAAGATCTCGACTGATGAAGTCTACGCTCCGTCCTGCACCGATCCAGGCCCATAACCCCGAGAGATTTCAGATTGAACTTCAGAATCGTTTCGAATGCCTAGGGAGCTCCGTGGACGATTACAACGATGGGTTTGTGGAAACTGTTCATACTGTCGGGTCTAAGATCTTCAAGATCCGTCGTAGAAATAGAACCGAAAAGCTCTCTGACCCTACTCTTAAGCTCATGGACGCAAGGCACGAGATGATTCTGCAGTCTCCAGATGACGCGCTTATGTACCGGCAGCTCAAGATCTCTAAGTCCTTGAAGTGCGATCTACGCCGATTTAATACAGAGCGTATTAAGGATTCGATTGAGCGGAACAAGGGCTCCAAAGTTTTTGCAAGAGATTTGTCTATTGGGCAGAGTCAGCTTATGAAACTGAAGACCGATGACGGCAGAATCGTATCCGCCAAACCAGAGCTTTTGAGAGAGGTCGAGAAGTTCTATGGACAGTTGTACACTTCAACAAGCGAACCCGTTGCGAATCTGGCAAACGACCCAAGAGCTAGATTGATCCGACACTATACCGAAGACATCCCGGACGTCAGCCTGAACGAGATTAGGATGGCTCTGAAGTACCTTAAAAAGAACAAGGCGCCGGCGATGACGGAATTACGGCCGAACTTCTGAAGGCGGGTGGAAAACCGGTCCATAAGGGCCTTCAGAAGCTGTTTAATTCCGTCATACTCGAGGGGAAAACGCCACAGGCATGGAACAGAGGTATGGTGATACTTTTCTTCAAAAAGGGTGATAATACCATATTGAAGAACTACAGGCCCATCTCACTTTTGAGTCATGTCTACAAGCTGTTTTCAAGAGTCATCACGAACCGTTTTGACGACTTCCAGCCTCCCGAACAAGCCGGATTCCGAAAAGGTTTTAGCACCGTAGATCACATACATACGCTGCGGCAGGTTATACAGAAGACCGAAGAATATAACCTGCCTCTTTGCTTAGCGTTTGTGGACTACGAGAAAGCTTTCGATTCGATCGAGACCTGGGCTGTACTGCAGTCTCTTCAATGGTGCCAGATTGACTATCGGTACATCGAAGTGCTGAAGTGTTTGTATGAAAACGCCACTATGTCAGTCCGATTACAGGATCAGACCTTGAAACCTATCCTTCTGCAGCGAGGTGTCAGGCAGGGAGACGTCATCTCTCCGAAACTGTTCGCCGCTGCACTGGAGGATGTCTTCAAGGTTCTGGATTGGAAAGGGCTAGGCATCAACATTAACGGCGAGTACATCACTCATCTTCGGTTTGCCGACGACATACATGGTCATCATGTCTGAAACCATGGAGGACCTCAGTACAATGCTCGATGACCTTAGTAGAGCTTCCGAGCTTCCGAAAGAGTGGGTCTTAAAATGAACATGGATAAGACAAAGATCATGTCAAATATCCATGTAACACCCACTCCCATGAAGATCGGAGACTCTACACTCGAAGTTGTCGACGATTATGTTTACCTAGGGCAAACTGTCCAGTTAGGTAGGTCCAATTTCGAGAAAGAGGTTAATCGTCGAATCCGACTCGGCTGGGCAGCGTTCGGGAAGCTGTGTAGAATCTTTTCGTCCCAACTACCGCGGAGTCTCAAGACGAAAGTCTTTGACCAGTGCGTGTTGCCAGTGATTACATACGGTACTGAAACGTGGTCGCTCACAATGGGCCTCATATGAAGGCTCAAGGTCACCCAAAGGCAACGAAGAGGGCTATGCTCGGAGTTACCCTGCGTGATCATATCAGAAATGATGAGATTCGCAGGAGAACCAAGGTAACCGACATAGCTCGAAGAATTGCCAAACTTAAGTGGCAGTGGGCGGAGCACATTGCTCGCAGAACGGATGGCCGATGGGGCCGAAAGGTTCTGGAGTGGCGACCGCGTACCGGAAGACGCAGCGTGGTTAGGCCTCCCACAAGGTGGACCGATGATCTGGTGAAGGTCGCGGGAAACCGCTGGATGCGAGAAGCACAGGACCAGTCGATGTGGCGATGCTTGGGGGAGGCCTATGTCCAGCAGTGGACGTCTTTCGGCTGAATGATGAGATGATACATACTCATATACCTACCAAAATTTACAAAAAATTGGAAAACAGTACCTATCACAAAGCAGTAAAATCATCATAATACCTCATCCTGAACAATTTAGTTATTATCGATCTAATGAACACAATATTTCAATAAATTTCGGCCGTAGTCGATCCGCGGTGCCACGTGTTCATAAAAGTTTGACAATCATTGGCTATATAGCCTATCGAATTCTTACTAGCTATATAATATTATAAAGAGGTAAAGTTTGTTTGTATATTGGAGGTAATCTCCGAAACTACTCATCCAATTTCAAAAATTCTTTCACCAATAGGCTAGCTAAGCTACGTTATCCGTGAGTGCCATAGGCTATATTTTATTATCAAAAAATTAGGGATCCGTAAGAAAATTACAATAATGTAACCCAAGGTATCAAAAATTTGCTTAAAAAAAAATATTATTTGGCGTACGCTGCGAAAACTATTGACGATACATAAAAATAATGTACTACATGTTTATAGCACTCTTCATTATCCACAAAAAAGTCCATGAGGGTATATGTCTAATTATTACAGTTAAGTCACATCAACCGTTTTTTGTTCAAATGAGTCGATCAAAACACGAGTAGAATCGAAAGATGAAGACATTCCTATCATGATATTAATCCTTATCCAAGTAAATAGCTTCATAATCAAAGTTGATTATGTACATGTAAAATGCTCTTTAAATTATTCGAATCGGACCTTTCGTTTAGAAGGGCTAAAAATAAGATAAATGCCGCGGTGTGAGCGAACTGCCCAACGTTTAGTCTATTAGTTAACTACACATTTTATTTTTTGTAAAGTGGAAACAATTGAATAGTAGTTTATAATCTATACAGGTTGTCCCTGGAATTAAGGATCAAATCAAATAGAGGCGTGGGCAAGGTCATTTCAAAACTTGTAGTAGTAAAAACTTGAGTAAAATTGCCAGACCAAAAAAGCCTTTGCAGTAAATGTTTTTTTCTTATTTAACACTTGTTTTCTAGCTGCGTAAAAGTACTACAACAAGAAAGGCCTACTGTTCGCCAAAGTCCTAAAAAAAATGATAGCTCTGAGTAAGTTCTGGATGCCATTGGTACAGACCTGCATGCATGCAAGCATGACACAAACATGAGAATAGGCATGTTGACAGCATCAATAAATTGTAAATCTAATTAGTCCGCCAGTTAGAGTTATGAAAAATAATGGACACGTATTTTTTCTTTTGTTAAATCTATGAATATTTGAAAAGATAAAACGCATCAAAACTCGAGAGTGGGGGCTTGTGACGTCAGAAGCAAGTAAAAATTGTACTAGCTTGTGACGTATTGCCAATTTTAAAAGTGTCGTATCTTCGTCAATTTTGGTTTACGTAACAAAAGAAAAAATACGGGTCAAATATTTTTTGATAATCTAACTGACGGAATAATTAGATTTTTTCAGTCAAATACCCTATTGCTATACCTACTTTACTTTATTTCTACTTTACTTGTCAATTGACAAGGCAGTCAATGATCATCAGTCTTTTCTAAAGCTTGATGTTATTTAGGTGTAATTAAAGACAGAATAAACCCATAGGTTTGTTGCTACAATTTCGCAGTGTTTATATTATAAAGCTGAAAAGCTTGTTGAAGTTGTGCATGAGTCAGAATCTGTTAACAATTAATTGGCTTCAGTGGCAACCGTGCCGAGTGCCACCTGGCACTGTTGTTCGTGCTTGTACATGTGTAAATGAACTTTAGTGTTTCGTTTGATTACTTACGAGAAAACTTATGTACTATCGTTGTTATGCGATTACTAACTATCAGTGAATACATTTAGATTTTTTTTTCCTATTGTCTTCCTGTACATGGTTCTTGTGGACCCTTTGCACGTAACCGGGCAGTTATTGGCGAGACCTGAAGGATCTCCAGCATATGTGGGGAAGTAAAATACTTAACCTAAGCTAACTACTTGTACTACACTAACATCATCTGCAACAACAGCACTAAGGGCGACCCCTTGTGGAACTCGGACCTCGGCTTAGGGCGTTGCAGGCCCCGAATTGGTGGGGCGAGACAGCTTGATGAGGGTTGAATTATTGGTGTGAACATTTTAGTACCCAAGTTGTTAGCATATTTCTAATGGTACACATCGCCTGTTTACGAATTAATTTAAAAAGTAGTATTTACTTACTCGTATTAGTCATGTTATGAATGTATTACGAATAATCTTTAATGTATTTTTTTATCGATCATTAATAAAATAGTGTTACGCCTACTAAATGTTTCGGTGAATCAATTCTACTCATGGTGTCACCCTTCAACGAAAACGATGAGTCAGGTAATTTTCGGGAAAATTGAGTTCGTTTCTGAGAATACTAGGTATACGTTGCTAGGGAACCGATAACTATATCAACACATTGTGTCATTAGAATATTCCTTTGAAAGCCAACTGTTATATAGGTTTCGCTAAGAAGTTACCCTATGTGGAATAAAATGGTTTGCTTTTGGAAATCGTGCCGTGAGTGAGACGCTTACTCTAAAATCTCTTTATGAGGTTTGTTTTACAGGAAAAAGATTTTGTGTTATAGATCTTAAACAAGGTTAGTCGGAAAGGAGCTAATCCACGGGCTACTTTAAGTATCACCGATTAATGTTTTATAGCAAGAGTTAAAGTTTAAAATTCGATAATTTTAATTTCCTTGCAAAATTATATACTTTAGTTTTTTTAAATATTTCTTTTTTCTACTTGTAATGTCTTATTGAGCTGACACTTTGCAGAGATATGCTGTTGCAGGGTTGGCATGATTAAAGTTGTTTTAAAACACATGTTTAAAACAGTGTTTAAAACAGTTTGAATTTAAACCATGTTTTTTATCACAAGTTTAAAAACAAAGATTAAAACAAGTTTTAAGCATTGTACAAAACAATAAGAAAAAACAAGTTTTAAAACTACTTTTCATGGCGAATGAATGGATATAAAATGAAAATAAATTAATATTTAGGAGTCTAAATAGCTTGAAATAAAACCAGTTGATTCTATGCTATTGCTATGTTACTTATATTTTATTTTTGAAACATGCATTAGAATATTCTATTCTAATGCATGTTTATATTCAATTTCAAATCAAAATAATAGAATTCATAGTTCATAGGTAATATTATTCGCCGGTGGAGGTAGGAAAGTCCCTATGTCGCCCAATTTAAAAATCAACATTAGTTAGAAGGTTAAAACATACAGGGTGAATGTAAAGCGTTCAGTATTATTATTGCTTATCAGCAACATAAATGTTTATCCATTGATCGTTTTTTGTAAATATTTAATTTACTATGGCAAATTTGAAAATATCTATTCTAGGAATGAAACATTATAGGTCGAATTAATTTGAAATAATGCCTACTAAAAAAACACTTGTTTAAAACAATTTGAACTGTTTGTTTTATAAAATTTAAAAAAAACTGTTTTTTTCCAACCCTGTGCTGTTGTAGTAAGTAGTAAGTACAGAGTATAATATGTTTAAACTTTTTCAGAGTGTTGTTAAAAGACAACAACAAAAAAACAATATTATTTGACACCCTTAGCTAATTTCGTATAAAAGAATACTATGTTACGGGGTTTATTATCAAATTGCAGCTCGGGAAGCGAGATTCTTGCGGTCCAGATCTAGTGAAGAAATTGCATTGCGTATTTTTTTAATTCTCACCAGGCGAACTTTGTTACCTTTTTTGAGCCTACCTTGAACCCAATCTTTTATATGGGGAGCAGTGGAACTCGATTCCTATCGGCTTCTCTTTCAAAATATGGCAAATACTAGTATCTATTATTTTCAATTATCATTTAAACAAATAATTGGTCCGGCTTCCCTTTTAAGAAAATTCACCCTTCGCCACTGATGGGGAGCGATTATCGATAGTTTTGAATTTTCTACATTATACTGGCGATAGATTATGTTTCGATTAATTGATGCAAAACAGAATCATCAATAGCCGTAGCTTTGTCGTCTGTATCTAGCCGTAAGACTAGCTTATTGTGTAGTTTTACAGATTGTTAATCGCGCTGTATACCGCTGCGCAGTGCGACGCGGCGTGCAATAGCTCGCTAGGTATGTAAATACAGCTCTGTCCGCTATACACCTATTATAGTTCTATCGGGCGACGCACCCAGCGCGCGTCTGCGGTTTACGGCGACCGAGGCAGAGGGGGGCGGGACGGGCGCCGCAATGCCGCATACCGTTGCGTCGCGTCGTCGGGGCCCCATTCAACGTGGCGGTGCGCGCTGTGCGTCACTTATTACTTTACAATGAACGTGTTTGATGACGAATTGATCGAAAATGTTAAGAAATACCCAATTTTGTACCGCACCAAAGGAAAGAACTATAAGAATATAATAAGCAAAGATAATTGCTGGGTGAAAATCGCTACCGCACTAAATAAAACACGTGAGTAATTTATCTTATCTTTATTGAGCTACAAGTAAATAATTCTGAATTTTGTTCACTGCATGAGCTTGCCATTTAAGTTTGCCTAAATTGTTTATACATACTCGACGTAACCGTTACGAATTCTTTATTTTTCTTTTTTTTAAAACGTTCTCTCTAGGGAATAACTTGTATCGTGGGTGCGTAACAGACAAAATATCATAGTTGCACATGAACAAACACCTAATACCGGAACAGTTGTCTGTAGCCCATACAAATATTTGTTTCGTTCAGGAATCGAACCCGTTATACGTTGCGCAGCAACCAAGCGTTAAGCCATTGCGCTGTCGGGTCGTCAATTGTGAAATCCATTTTTAGAAAAACCGGCCTTTATTTTTCCCTAGTTAGTACGGCTATAAGATGTGTTAGTCAACCAGCATAATGCATGATAAACATTCAGGTTATAAGATAAATATGTATTTAAAATACAAAGTTAATTTTGCACTTGATTTAAGTCATTTTGTATGAAGTTTCTATGAACTTTATACTGACCCAACTACATGTTATAAGTTGGTCAGCTATTACTCGTAAAGTAGTAGAGCCTACATAGCTGCAACAGTTGTCCTTTTAATTTTGTTCAATATACTACTATTGTGAATACTTTCATATATTTAAAAATACCGGTGTGATACCGGTTTAGCTGTGTGATGGGGAAATTAACGAAAATAACCACTCTAGAGCTTAGTACAGAACGCACTGTACTAAGTTCTAGAGTGGTTATACCATAGTATTGATTTGTTTGTACTAATCTATGGATCTCACAGAGTTGTTGCAAAGTCACAGATTTATTTTGTAAACGGATCCCTGAATCAAAAAGGTTTCTTAACATACCCTCAATATTGTAATAAAACCTATTCGACCATTTATAAAAATGCGGAGTGCATTTTGGTCGAATAGGTAGGGATAGTACCTATTCGTCAACCTAAAAAAAGAGAGCTCAGGGTTACCATGGTCTGTTACAGCAGGACTGTTTTAATATTATTACGAGAGTGGGTAAGACATGGCACTAGAGAGCTGTCTAGCGCTGTCACTTTCCTTTCCCACTCTCGTAATAATATTAGAACAATCCTGCTGTAACAGATCATGGTAACCCCCCATAAGTTCCTTGTCAAACTGCGTAGTAGCGAATCAGTAGGGAACTGTAGGTGTGCGTGAGGGGAGAAGGGGTTCACAAGGTTGCTAACGAATTGTGGGCGTTTTTTTAGTAATTAAAATATGTCTAGTGTCATCGTTTGTTGCTTTATTGCGGAATTACCTGACGCATGCGTTACGTAAATGAGGTTAAACTCCGGTTTCTGATTTGATAATCAAGATATACTTAAGCAATATTTGTTTAAGGAGTTGTCAAAAAAATTTATTTAAAATCCGTTATTTTTTTGACAACTCCATACTCAAATGTTACTTAAGTACTGCTCATCCTAGAATTCTCAATTCAGAAACCGGAGGTTAGAATGACATACCTCCGGTTTCTGAATTGAGAATTCGGGATAAGCAATACTTAAGTATTAAGTACGGAGTTGTCAAAAAAATGCTTTAAAATCCGTCATTTTTTTGACAACTCCGTACTCAAATGTTACTTAAGGAGGTACTGCTTATCCTAGAATTCTCAATTCAGAAACCGGAGGATAGTTACCTATGTATCAGTGGCGAAGGCTCCATAAAACTCGATTCCTATCGACTTCCCTTTCGAAACAAGTAGTTACTGGAATTCACACATCACACTTGAGCAAGGTAAGCATTTTTTGGTCCGGCTGCCCTTTTAAGAAAATTCACCCTTCGCCACTGCTATGTATGTAATGGCATTAGCGATTAGTGTAGGTATGTAATAGCCTAAAGCGTTGATGCAACATTCCGAATGCATTTTCTGTTAAATATTTGTAAATCTCTTTGGTATAATCTTGTAGTGAATGATTATTTGCATTGGTTTCATCATTTATAATTCCAGTAGCTTCTATGCTAGTGAGAAAGCTAATTAGTGTACGTTTTCTGCTGCCATTCCATCTTAACTTTTCAGGCCTCTTTGCGTAGATTTCGACATTTTGTTTTAATATGGCATTATTTACAAAAACTTTAAGTGTTTTGCTAATTCTGTAGTATGAAATTTTAAATTAAATATTATGATAACTCGTTGTAAGTAATTTGAAAATTATGGATTCGCATTTTGTTACAGCTGAAGAATGCAAAGCAAAATGGCGCAACATACGAGACAGCTATAACAAAAATAAAAAGAAAAAAAACTCTGGTAGTTCTGCCACATTTTCCAAGTACGACGACGAAAGATTAAATTTTTTGTCAGAACCATTTGAAGAAAGCGATAAATTAGGCAACGTAGACAATTCTATGAGTAGTAGTTATAGTTGCGAAGGCGTGAAGGAGGAATACGACTCGTCCGAAGAAGTTCCATTGACAGAGTCGCCATATATTCTAGAAATAACAAATGACGTTGTGCAGCCAACTGCTTATACTCCTACATTAGTAGCTGCATCGTTTGAACCAAGTTATTCCGTATCGACTGTAGAGCAAAACTTAAGCATTCAAGAACAGAATACAATGCTGCAACCAAAAAGAACTACGAAACGGAAGATGGATACAATCATAGAAGAAATGAAAATGGACAGAGAAGAAAGGAATATAATTTTGCAACAGTTAGTTACAAAAGCTACTAACTCAGGAGAAACTCCGATCCATAAGTTTTTTTCAAGCATGGCCGATATTGTGTGTAATTTTCCGCCAGACAAAATTGCAGAAGTCCGCATGAGAGTCTGCAACATGGTCAGTGAATTAGAACTGTCAGTACTGAGAGATGGAACTCAGTCCACTTCACAATTTTAACTTTTACGAATCTATATAAATAAAAAGAAAAGTCCTGACTGACTGATTGACTGACTCATTAACGCCCAGCCCAAACCCTTGGACCAAGAAAGCTGAAATTTTGCACAGAGGTTCCCTTTATAATGTAGAAAAATAACAAGGAAGGATTTTTCGAAATTCAACCTCTAAGTGAGTTAAATAGGGGATGAAAGTATGTATGGAAAATCGTCACTTAACGGGTTCAAAATCTCACGCAATCGAAGCTGCGGGCAAAAGCTAGTTATCAATAAGCCCAAAAGGATAAACCTAAATTCATGATTAATGGTGTATGGTTAGGTATCACTAGACAGTGGAACCTGCTTATAACGACGACGAAGGGACATATTATGATATTTGGTCGTATTAAGCGGTTGTCGTTATAACCATCAATAGGTGTTTAAATATCTTGTAACTAACAATTTATATAAAAATATTTTCAATAATATCTCTACAAATTGAATGACAATCTCCATTTATAACACCTATTTAAACGTAAGTAATACCTTAAAGTGATGTTCATCTACTAACAATATAAAAGATGCGTTGTTATAACCAGAAGAAAATACTTATTTTCCCTTAAAATTACGTCGTCAAAAGCGGTTAGTCGCTATATATGGAGTCGTCTGGTCGTTATAAACGGCCTTTTCTCTTAACAATTTCAATGAAAACCAAACTAAATGGTGTTCGCAAGTTGCTATAAGCGGTTCGATGAAGCTGCGAAGTCGTAATAAACGGATTCCACTGTACCTAGTTTTATTAAAATTAAGAAATAATAATTTTAGTAATTTTTTTATAGATAAAATGTTATCGGAAATGCTTGGTGTTTTTTTTTCTTTAACAAAACTTAAGCCTCCATTCCCGCGGCTATAGCTGAATTACTATAAAGTTTCCACATTTGGTTTCGAGAACAAATTTTTTTTGTTCTTTTTTTTTAGCTTTTTTATAACATCATAACACCTATATTCCCCGAAGGGTTTGGCAGAGGTGTATAGTACACCCTCGTTGCGCCGTCATGTTTAAGTCCCATGTAAGGCGCACTGTCCACGTAAACCGCACGTCATGCGCATTGCGCACGCTATCGTCATTCGTCAATTGACAATTGCTTGCATCTTGCGTAGAAATAAACAAAACTGTGTCCACGGAGCAGCAACGTCGCGTCCGCCTCTCGTCTTGCATTCGTCATGCAGCATGCCATTACTCGACCGACTTGCTAGACGCAAACACCTATTGTTTTGTGTTAAAAAATGGCGGGCTCGGCGGTGAATTTTGTTCACATTATTGAACAATATCCCTGTTTATATAATATTAAATTACCGGAATACTCCAGAAAAGATATATCGGATAGAGCTTGGAGTGAAGTTGCACATTCTACGCCTGTTTCGTCGTCTTCTAATAAAGTTGAATGCTATAATCACATCATCATCATCATTTGATATTTTCCCAACGAAATGACGTGCTTTCGCGATGCTTGAAATAAAACCGAGACGTTTTGTAGCGTAATTGACGATTGCATGAAGATAGCGTGGACATAACAAATATGCAAAATACATCTATCGTCATCTGTAGGTTACAAGCATTCGTCAAATGACGCGACAGTGGACAGTGCGCTTAATAGGGGGCGATCACAAATGTAGACTCCAGGTTGCTACTGAGTAATTCCACACGGAAAAAACCCAATAGCACTTTGCTCAGCAGTCACACTTGCGACCAACTAGACCAACGAGGCAGTCATGATTTTAATGATTCTACGTAAAGGAGGTAGTTTAAAAGACGTGACAACACAACAGACAAGCTAACTTTCGCGTTAGCTATACACTCAGATAAGGAAAATGTCTGATTTCATTGTACCTACCTATCTATAGAATATAGACTTTGCTAGCAGACTTTGTTACAACTACCATTCAAACTAAATTAATTTGGTTTGTTTGTATGGAAATACATAGTTTGGGTCTTATAATACCCAAACCGTCTAAGTTAGATGAAGGTACAGGTTAATAAATACACTTGGGAGCAAGTAAATCGAACCACTCTTTTTTTCACGTGTCCTGGTTGTTAGTTTTGGTTTCATGAGTTATATAATTCTAAGTTGACAGAAAACTACCCTTATTGTAAAGATTATCAAATAACCTTTTAGGCGATATATGTTTAGAATTGATCTGTTCCATAAACCAAAAATAATAACAATTAAACTCTGCACTCGCCTCGTGGACTCACTGAGATGCGGATGGCGATTATACACGCTTTTAAGAAAAGCGTTGTTATCCTTGGTTTTTCTTATTGCATTACTTGTTTACATATTTTATTTTACGTAATTAAAAATAGAGTTTTGTTTATTCTTTCGTATAATGGTTCTATAGAAGTGTCCCAAGTATCCCAAGTACCTATTGAAGTTGAGTTTTATTGCATTATCTTTTTAGAATTCCGTATTCAAAAGGTACTTGACGTACGGAACCCTTACTAACTGTCTACGCTATATTTGTCCGTTTCGCATATTATGGCATGAAATAAATAAAAAAAAAGGTTCAAATAAAATCCCCCATACAAGAGTTCTTGAAAAATTGGCAAAAAATTCAACGGTTTTTGTTCCCGGCTGTATCTAAAACTGGTAATGCATTTATGAATTTCAAAGGCTTGAAGTTTACACTCTACAAATAACCAATAAATACAAAAAAAACTCTTCTATCCTTTTATTTGTTGGTATGGAACCACGTGTGCGCGAGTATGACTCGTGTTTGATCAATTTTTTACTTTTACAAGATTTCGTAAAAAGACTTTATTCCTGAGGTTGGTAAAACGTAGTTGAAAAAATAAATATCCTGTCAAAACATATTTGTATTTTCAGTCCTATAATGTTGGCAATACGTAGTCGGTGAAATAGTTTGTTTCTTTTACTGTGCAAGTACCATTGCTTGCACAGTACCTACAAGAAACAAACTGTTTAACATATTGAAACTGTTTAACATATTGACGACACGTTTGGTGCAGTGGCTGAGCGATTGGCTTCTACGCTACGGGTCGTGGGTTCGATTCCCACACGGAACAAAAATTTGTATGGCCTACAGATGGTTTTTTCGGGTCTGGGCGTTTTGCATGTGAGATTTAATTTTGTGTCTGTAAACGCACCCAGGATACAGGAGAAATCCCAGTGCGGGGCAATGTTTTTTCTAAAAAAAACAAGAAAATAACATCATTTTTTAATTTAAACAAAAACAGACCTTAAGGTGCATAACCTTTTCATTCCGAGACTACAAATACCTAGACTCTGAACATTTATCTATAATAATAGGGCATACAAGTCCATAATTGTTTCGTGTGGAAATCGAAACCACGACTCGTTTCGCAGCAGCCAGGCGCTCGGCTACTGCTACTACGAATTTCCAGGCCAGCATGTGAAACAATCCAAAAAAATATAACGTTATATAGTTTTTGCCAATCCCAATAGGACATGGGTGTGAATATACAGGGTTATTTGTAAAACACCAACAACCTCTTGATCGAGAAATCGCGAAAAAAAAAAACAGCTTTTCCCTACATTTATGTTCGCGTAACTCGTCAAAATGTAGGGAACAGCTGATTTTTTTTTCGCGATTTCTGGTTTGGTCCCATAGTAAAAGTTATTCATAATGATGAGTACAATGTACAAACCTTAAGAGGTTGTTGGTGTTTTACAAATAACCCTTTATATTATGTGGATTGTAATTCTTTTTTTTTTTTTTATTTATTTATTGTAACACCTTAAATCTATCATTACAGGTTGCCCTAATGCGATAGTTAAGTATACACAAATCTTTATACAGTTCTACATAATGATACTGGGTTCCTACATATACATAATAATGTTTTATAAACTAAATTCACAAAATTAACTATACAAACATAAACATTTAAATTAAACTTAATTATAACATAATACCGTAGAGGTCGCCAGAGTAAAGTCGTTCAGTGAACAAGAAAACAAGTCAATTTTATCCGCCACCCTGTTGAGCGTGCACAGCGCGCGCGTCAGCGGTGCGCGCTGAAGCAGATTGGTGCGCGCGGTCGGTACCTCCAGCAGCTGCGGCCGCCGCCGCCTGCTCACATACTCATCTGGTACGCACAGACAAATTGACTGTAATATGGCAGAATCTGAAATTTTACCCCTTATTACACGGAACAAATATGTGGCTAGTACTAGTTCCTGCTTAATATCTAATTTATAGTATCCAACCATTCCCAATATAAATAAGGTTGGATACAGCAATGGGTATCCTGGATATACTCCATGTAACTTCAAATACATAAACCTAATATATTTGTTTTGTATCCGCTCTATCATGGTACTGTATTTGGCTTCACTAGGACTCCCTTTCCTTCCTTCCTTCCCTTCCCCTTCTTGCTTTCTATCTTCGCATTTCTTGAATAAAAATATATAAGCAGAGTAAACCATAGTATACCTACTAGGCCCCAAATATGCATAAAACTAATTTTATTTAAAAATTAAATTTTATTCGTTCCAAAAAGGTCAGTGAAAACTTAGATGCACATACCACAATGTCTTCCAAAGAGTTTACAAACTATTATAGCATCTTTTCATTCATAAACAAGTTTTACTGGAAAAGTTGTGTGAATTTCAGGAACTTTTAAACATTTCTCCTCATAAAAGACTTAACTATTTGTGCCTAGCAACTTTTGTGAAAATATTCATTTAAAGTGATTTATTATTTCCTTTGTTCATCACTGTACATATAAAACATTTAAAAATGTTTCTATAAAAGGAAAAATATAAAAAAAAAAAATTAGCTCCGAGCTGCTGGCAGTCAGGGTTCCAGAGAAAGGAACCTCCTCACTATGCATGCTGTGTTAAGGAGTGCTGCTTTTTGTATCAAGCCCTTGATCTAGCCGCCCAACGAGAGCCTTTGACAAGACAAGATTCTCGTCATGACGGACCGTGATATCAACAATCATTGTGCGGAGCTTTGATCGATCTATTACCACGGCTTATTGACAACAATAGTCCTGTCAGTGATAATTATATCGATCTCAGTACAATGTGGCATGACCATTCTCGAGAACTGGGTCGAGCACATACCGACCACATACCACGATTATCCACCAGCAAGTTGCTGGTGGATAATCGTGGCCACCAGGTTGTATCTGTGCAAGTACTCCCCGTTGGCAAGACGAGAACAACCGGAGATAATGTGTCGGTTAGATTCTCCCGGATGACGGTGGCATGCTCGACAGATGTCAACCGTGCCATCCTACTAAGTGTTTTTTTTATTATTTAATTAATAATTCTCATAACTGTGAACTTTACTAATTCAATTAATAAATTAAACCTGCCGTTCGTAATCCTTTTTGAAATCCAATAAGACAACCTTTGATAACATTCGAACAGTTGTTAATTCACATAATTAATTTACAACAGAATTAGTAATTTAAGTACAAGAACTTTGTTCCTTTACTGAAAGGTTAGTATAATTTATTCTGTGTCCGACAGGTAATTTTGCCTTCTTGTTCGTGAATGCCTATTGCTTCGTGTCGACATACTAATGTTTTGTAGTCAGTTCTATTACGTTCTCCCATTTAGTCTCTACTAATAAGGGTATAGCCGATAATTACGATACGTTTTCCCACGTTTTCCGTAAGGCAATTCATTTTCGCTTCGTTGAAAAAGCTGAAAGGGATAATAATGTACAGGTATATATCACTAATGTTGAATCGATTTTGAAAGGGCATTCAAGCATAATTATTGTATTATGAAGGGTTTATTACGTTAAGAGACCTAAAAGGGTCGGGTGTATTTTATAAAAAACAATACTTTGTTTTGAATAGAATATATTGAGGATAAACATAGATTGTATTGAAGTAAAACAGATAAAAGGTCATGAAATTGTAAGACGTTGTGCCGGGTTGCCAATACTAGTAGCCCACCTCGTATCAACTCGTGTAAGGCTGCGTCTTCATTACGTGAGCTAATTTTAGTTGGAATCATCGATTGACCGTATTCTGTGTTCTGCTAAATGCCTTTCACATTTTCATTGGATCACAATGCTTCGCGACCCAATCGAAATCCGGAACGCAGTTCGCAGAAACGTCGGATTAGCGGACAAGCTACTTACACCACTTTTGTTATAGCACCGTAATCTTCAGATGGCGTGGGAAGCACTAATTCACCACAACCCCTGGAGACAAAAACCAAAATAATGTTCGAAATGGCTCCCGTCGCGTCTTCGTTACTCAGCTATTGCGGTTTTGTATTTGCGTAATGGAGACCCGGCTTAACAGTAACCATTCCTTCAGCCTGTTTTCCGACTTATACCGGGTCAATCAATCAACTCAGCTTATCGCAGTCCACAGCTGAACAAACACAAAAAAGGTACGTTATTCTATTAAAAAAGAACCATGTTGGGTCCAGTTGCATTATGTAGTTCGACAATAATCATAAGTCAGTAGGTATTACCCGTAAAATCATTTTCAACTATAATTTTATTTGTCAAAATAATAATATCAATGGCGTAGCTTCGTAGCTTCGTAGGCTCCACTACTAATTTACGTTGGCTAATTGATAATATACGTTGTACCTTTTCATTCGAAGGTCAACTCTAAAGAATTCATGTGAAATCCTTGTCTATGAAGGCTACCTATAATTAAGTTTCACGTAGATAACATGTTACGGTAAGAACGATTACGCACTGCATCCGATCCGGATCCGTTAAAATAAGAATTTAAAACCTCCTACCGAATTCAGATATTGCTTTGCGCACTGCATCTGATCCGAATACGTGAAAATATGAATCTAGAGTCTAAAAAACTCGGACCGAATTCGGATATCGCTTACGCACTTATCCGATTTCTGATCCAAATTCAAACAATTCAGGGGCTATCTTTGGCATATCCATTTGGCGTCCGATTTGTCCGTTCATGCAAACAGTCTTCTTCTTCTCTCGTGTCAGTACGAGCTATATGAAACAGTACTACGGCTACTTCGGTCCGTCAATATTTCTTCCGAATTGGAAACTCACGGATCACGGAGAGAAATCGGATGACGGAAGTCGGATCTAGTGCGTAAACTACCATACAAATAGTTCTATGACTATTTCGGAACGTATTTTCTCGGATTCGGATCGGATGCACGGTGACACTGACATTCGACAATGCAATCGCGAGACTGAAATTAAACCGGAGCTAATGCGTAACTCAGTGTAACGGCGATGTACACACTACGACACTCGGTGTCGACACTGAGTGTCGAGTGTAATGTGTCGCCGTGTATCCTTACCGTTAGGCAATAGGACGCATGATTCGGCATGATGCATTGGTTGACGTATCATACTAAAATGTTAAATAGAAAAATTAAAATATAATAATTTTAATACTGTTAAAATTCGAAGCAAGAGGGAGTAATCAATAAAAAAAAAAAAGTTTTAGATTTTTTAGTCACCATGAGTAAATTAATGTCTCCCGTTGAGAGAAGGCTGTGTCCAGCATCTGTGCGTTTGTCTGTCTATTTAAATACGATAGAGCCCTGAGAGTCTTGATTTATGAAATATAGTTTTCCTTTTTTTTATCTTTCCTAGTTTGCCTTTGACTACCCACAGTATTCAGTGTTTGGGTTCAGGCAAAATTAAACTCTATCGAAATGATTTTTCTCCTTCAGGACATTTTCTGCAGCAAAGGTAAATACTAAAGGTCATCAGTGGTCTTCTGTAGCTAAGGTAAAGTAATTGAGGTTTTCTGTTGTCAGAGGTTTTTAATTAAACTTGCTTCGACTGAGACAAAGCTCGAAGAAATATTGATTTGTCAAGTCTTTGATTATTGTTTTGTTTAAACAACTTTTGCATTCAAAACCGCTTAAGACTGAAACCAAAACAAAATCTCTGGATAGGTGTAGGTTTTTCAAATTACTTCTATTGAATTTATGTTAAAAACCAACATAGATCTATAGATTTTGGAACAAGATCAGAAGGCCAACAATCTCGTAATTAATTTGAAGTAAGACAGAAGGTTGACCGAACTGAGATTAAATTATGAATTGAATAAAAAATGGTATTCTGGTAGGTACACTCAAAGTTCGGTCTGGTTTTAGTATCATCTCAGTCTATCTCGATATAACGTCAATTCATCTACTACGAACTTAAAATCTGTTACCGATAGCATACCGATATCAACAGTCATAAACTAAAATTCTAGAAATAAATGAGAATTCCTACTTGCCAAAATGGCTCAGTACATAATGTAACCAGAATACCCTTTTGGCTTCAGTCAACTTTCAATCTCATTTCAATATAATCTCACGTTTGACGTTGTTTGTTAACGAACAAGAATACCATTTGTCATATTTATGACATTGAGACTAGATCGAAACTATATTTTGAACATTTTTAATTACGAGAATTGGGCTTCTGTTATTGGGTTCGTCACACCAAACGCGCTCCCCGTAGACACGACTCGATCGTGTCCCGCGCTTACATAGTAACTAATAAGTAATCTGTGCCCGCGCTCGCAATTGTGCTCGGTGTGACATGCTTCATTGTAATCATCTAAATTCAAATCACGCGGGCTCGCCGATGGGACGATCGGCTCGCGCCCCGCGTTCGTCTTGGTGTACGGTTTAAACGTATCTAAAGCATTCGTTCGCGGCTAGCCTGTTTCGCTTGAGCGAGCAATGAATGAAGCGCTTTGAGTTGATGCAACGCTAACATATTGTTTACCCAACTAGAAATTATTTTTCTTATACATCTGTAGGATAAACAATAGGATTCCATTGATTTGGTATCGATGTCACCGCTTATCTACAGTGTGTAAACGAATTCCTGGAATTCCTTCAGAATTCGTGATGAGGTGATACAGATTAAGCCTAAATGTTTTTTTTTTCAAAAGGTTTTTTTTCTAATATATCTTTATTTTCTCTTTTTAAGTAATTTCAGCGTCCTAAGTTAACTGACTACAAAGAGCGATATCGCGGTAGCCGTGCCCGCCAGCTTGTGTCGCCGTGCTTTCATTCATTTATCCGTAGCATCGAAATGTACTAGAACACAAAAAAAATATTTCTTGCCATTATCGCCACGCTTGGCAAGGCAACCCGCCTTGCCAAGCGTGGCGATCGCAGTATAGTTGTTAAAATACCCAGAGAACGCTGCTGCCCATCTTCTAATGAATCCTTTATTGATTATTTTTTTATTGAAACCTTATTATGTGGCTAAGATACAATCACTTATTATTAATCAAGCTTTACCCTGTGCGGGGTCAATCTACACCTGTAGTAGATCATGTGGTTTTAGGTTTTAAGGAATTACTAATACGAAATACGATTATGAATTCATTTACACCCTATTAAATCAAGAGCGTAATCATATTTTCATGAGCAAGAAAAAAGCGAGAGGCAAAGTTCATAGAATACTAGCGAAAGATTAGTTTTAATCTTCACAATCAGTCATTAGGGACAGATGGTAAGCCAGCCATTTGCAAGACGCAATAAGAGCAAGAACCAATAAAAGCTATAGCTTTTATGACTTATCGTTCACAAGCTCTTAAGTAGAGCTGTACTCGTACCGAAGTGTGCGTTTATTGTGGCAGCTTCGGATACGGATTGCTGCACTCCATGCGTGTAATACAAGAATAGAGCATGGTACTGTCCACGAGGCCTAAGCTGAGGTTTGCATTTGTGTGAGAATGAATGCAGACGCGTTCTTTGCTTGGTTTAAACCGGTTTATACTGCTTTTTGGCAATCATTCTATGTGCACTCACACAAATGCAGAGCTCTGCTTTCGCCTCGCCAGCTGTACTGAATATACAAGGATAGTCAGAAAGGTGATACTAATCCGTGGGCAACTTAAGTAATTACTGATGACTGTTTTAAAGCTAGTGTTAAAATTTTATTGTGATGCAAAATTATTGTTTTAGTTCTTTCAAAAATTCTTTATCCCTGCTTTAGTTACAAATTTAGAAAATTAAACTTCTGATCCGTGACCGTAGTTATGAACTAAAATGTAAACAGCTGATTATGATCAGCTGTTTACATTTTTTTTTTGGCTTTTCCATGGAAAGATAGATTTTAGCGTATTTATTATGAAATCTTTGAATAGCTTTATCTGTTAAACTATTGAATTTAACGCGGTGAAGGGCGAGCGTTTCGGGGGGCAGTCTTTTGTAACATTGACGTTCAAAAATAACTAAGTAGGTAATTCTAGTCTATTTTGCATAAATGAGTTTTGATGTTTTTGAAGTTGAATTTTGGGGAAAGTGGTAGAACAAGAGTTATTCATTGTTGTACTTTAGCACCCTTTTGGATTGGTACCCCCTTTTTAACTCGGAAACCGTCTGGATTTACCATTTCAATAAGGCTGTGGCAAATATATAATTGTGTGTTTATAAGTACCTACTTATTATGTGTTTTAGAAATAGTATTTGAAACCAGTTAGGTACTACTCTTTTATTCAGTTAATCAATTATTATTCTGTTTCATGCTAAGGTTTTAGCTGATTGAGATAAATTGAGTGGTCTTTTGATCGATTATGAATAATAACTTATTAAAGATGAAACGATATTATTATATACAGTAAAACCAATCTATTTTCAGTATTGTGGGCGAGCAATCATGGCTTTTAAAGACTATCTGTCAAAGCCATAAAATTAACTTTCAAGAAAAGGCAAATGCGTGAAAATCAATAAATAAAATGTCATTTTGCTATACAGAACGGAAAATTATGTCCTTAATTTGAGAACGAAACGCAATAAAAAGTTGGACCCATTTGTTCAAAACTCTCAATTTTAACAACTGTACGACAAAGTCTTTCAGAAACTTCTTACTTTTATACTCACTCACCGTGTGTGGCACAATGAGTTTTTGCTCTGAACCATTAAATTACGTCCAGAATGGTTAAAGTTGAACTTTTGATTAATCATGTGTGCTTACCGAGCTTAGCTCCGTTCCGAGCTATTTACAAAGTTGCCAACTTATGTTAGACTGGCTTTGCATAAGTCGAGGGACTTGCTACAGTTTTGCACCTCAATTCAGTGATATTTAAGGTACTTAATCGCTTCTACATCGATGCTACGGTGGAGATTTAAACTGTTTTAAAGGCTTTGGCGGTTTAAACACGATTACTTTATTTACGAAAACAATTTGGCCGGTGTGCGGTGCATTGGCTTTTTGCAAAAAGCTTACAATAGCGTTGTTATTAAAGCAATTTTACAGCTGTGTTGTTGTTAAAACAGAACTTAAACAATGTCATATTAAACTGTCATCTGCTTCATGGAGCAGGCCAACATGCTGATTTCAGTGACGTTTTCAGAAATGCATACACAGACTGTCCAGTAAATAGTACGACATACTGTAGGGAGTGATAGCTTAGGTCAATACCTACCAAAATAGCACATAAAATTTTCCGGAAAATGTAACGGTTTTCAAATTAAACAAAATTTTCCAAAATGTTGAATAATGTAAGTTTTTTTTTTCTTGAACACTTTCTCCTTTTTGATATAAACGAAATCAATGAGTACAGTAACAATTCACGAATAAATTGATGTAAAAAATATCAGAAAAGGAAATTTTCTTTACAACAGAGTAAACAATCAGATATTCGATACTTTGGAAAATTTTGTATAACTTGAAAACAGTAACATTTTGCGGTACATATAATAAAAGTAGGTCGTACGATTTACTGGACACCCTGTATACAGTGAACCACTTCTCGCAAATGTATAGGTACTTGCTTTTTTATTTAGACTTCTGGTAATTCTTAAATGGATGATAGACATGCGAGTAAGTTCGCGAACTTATGGCTCGATGATCCTTTTCGCTCGTGTGTCACCCTAAGTACGCGTACTTTAAAACCGCCGAGTAAGTTCGTTGGCGATCCAACAGGTTTGAAATTTTGCTCGCATTATGCACAATGTTTCCTCCATTGACGACATCGCGGTCCCCCTGGTACCAGAGTAATAAGCAAACTTCACGTGTGTCACCGACGTCGAGCCAAGTATGTTCACGAACTTAAAAACCGCGTACTTTAAGTTCGTACGTCTATCACCTACATTAGGACTTCGGGGCGCTTTTTCCTTTTCAGGGGGATTCTTAATTTGAATCATAGGTTATAAATGTAATTAGGTTTTTAAATGGTCTTCGTTGAATTTTTGTGTAAAATCTGTCAGAGTCTGGCAAACGAAAGTAGACACTCGATTTATTTGCAAACTTTTTATATGGCAATGTTTTTTCTACAAAAACATATAATTCTAAAGTATCAAATTAGGTTATTTCATACTAATTGGGGTTGCTACGGTGGTATTTTTTTTTCGGCGCTTTTTCAGTCTACTTTCGTTTGCCAGACTCTAAGTACCTAATAGTATATTCCAAGAAATGAGTTCAAAGTCACACTCTAAAAAAATACAAGTAGTTGTTTTAGCATATTGATAATTGTAATTTTTGTATCATCATATAGCATCACGCCTGTACTCCCCGAAGGGTTGTGCAGAGATTTGACACCCACATTAGGTCGTTATGTTTACGTCCCATACTACAATATGAGTGTATTGCAATCAACCGGGCACAAATCTAGACTCCGGGTTGCTACTGAGATATTCCACACGGAAAAACCCAATAACAATTTACCCGATTTGGGGATTGAACCCCAAAACGGCAAAAATTGTAACGTAGATGGAAAATAAATAAGTTAAAACTGTTTAAACTTCTACAAGCTTAGTTTTAGTTTACACTAAACCTGAAACTAGTTTGTTCAGAATCACTAGGAGAATCGATTGACATATTTTCACACCACATTTTTTTTTTTTTTTTTCATAAATTTCAATTATGTTTCAGTAGGTTTCTACCCATAACAGTTGACGGGAATAGACACCTTGAGGCTTGAGACGGTCCGCTCGGTCAGTTTCCGTGTATTAGACAACCCCTGCATAGCACATCTCAGGTATTTCACACTTTACTAGGGAACTTGACGCAACATAAACTAAGGTGTAACTTGGAGATTCATTAAAAAAAAAACACATATTCAGGCAGTTCTGATGAAAATCTTGTTGGGGTGTCTCGGTTTTTGTATAATATACTAAAAATAACGTTGTATATCAATCGCTGTGTACGGTTAAACAATAGAAATAGAAACACAGTTAAATACAGAAAACAAGTAAAACATTATTATTCCTCGAAGGCTTGGCTTGTAGTTACAACGGTGAGCCAAGTGTCGCGCGGTTTGAGGTATTGTTTCAGACCAAGTTTTATTAACTTAGCTTAAAGTTAGTTTGTGTTACATTTGATTCCGAAAACCACTATGAATAGACACAATTAAACGACAAGTTAGTTAAACTTAAAGTAAGTTAAAAGTTATTGTTTGCGATACACGTCTTGCTTTTTAATTTTAGATTTTAGTGTTGTCTTAATAGGACACAAGTAACATAACGGGTTGTAAAATTTATGAAATTAGAACTTAAATAAGTATTTTAATTGTTTGTAGCAGCTTCCATAACATTTTTTTTTTTAAATAACATTGCGTATATTCCAGGTTAGTCGGAAAGGGGATACTAATCCGAAAGGGTCTTATAGTACCCATAATAATGAATAACTTCTGTTCCATAACTGCCTCGTTCGACTGCTGAACGTGAGGTCCTGGGTTCGATCCCCAGGTCGGGCAAAGTGTCACTGGGTTTTTCCGTGTGGAATTTCTTAGTAGCAGCCCGGAGTTTGGATTTGTGCCCGGTCGATGGCAATAGGCTCGCCACCTATTAGGCTACTAGGCCTACTTGGGGCGTAAACATAAACGGCGAAATGTGGGTGTATTATATACCTCTGCCAATCCTTCGGGGAATATGGCGTGAGTTTATGTTCTGTTCCATAATTTTCCTCAAAAGTCAATAGTTTAAAACAAATAATTGTTTAAAGATTTCATAAAAAATACGTTAAAATCTATTATTGTCAGCTATGATCGAATTATAAGCTCCATTATTCTGAATTCGTAACTAAAGTAGGGATGAAAAAAATAACAATATCATTTTGCATGTAAATAAAAATTAACGAATTTTGAAACTTTGACTCTTGCTTTAAAACAATCATCAGTGATACTTTAAGTGGCTCGCGGATTAGTACCCCCTTTTTTTTCTATTTGCCTTCTGTAATCGTCCTTGACCCCTTCTACGTAACCGGGCAGTTAATGGCTAGACCTGAAGGGTCTCCAGCCAATGAATGGTGGGGAAGTAAAATACTTAACCTAAGCTAACTATTTATACTACACTAACAACATAACTACCTGCAACAACAGCACTAAGGGCGACCCCTAGTGGGACTCGGATCTCGGCTTAGGGCGTTGCTGGCGGGGGCTTGGGGGGGGGGGAGACTTGATTAAGGAAGAATTATCGGTGTGAAAATTAGTAACCCATTTCCTTCACACCTTATACAAGGTGTAACATAAATAAGTGTACAACCTCTTAAGAGGTCACTGTACTCATCATTATGAACAACTTTTACTATGGGACCAAACCTGAATACGCGAAAAAAAGCGGTTCCCTACATTAATGTTCGCATAACTCGTCTAAGTGTAGGGAACAGATGATTTATTTTTCGCGAGTTCATGTCTATTCCCGTAGTAAAAGTTGTTCATAATGATGACTAGAGTGACCCCTTAAGAGGTTGTGCACTAATTTATGTTACACCTTGTATAAGTAGATTTTGATTTCCGGCAAACGATACCAAGCCCCTCGCTAGCCTTGGGTGTCGTAAAATTCGACTGAGGGATTATGTCAAGAAAATGAATATCAGCATCCACGCCTAAAAACATACTGCATGACAAATTCACTCGTGGCTAATTTACAACTGCGTAGTTCATACGATCTGCGAGGTTTGGCTCCGCTTGCCGCGATCAGTCCGTGTATCGAGACCCTTCCGTGCTTCGGAGAACACATTAACTTATCGAGTAGACACAATAGATAAACAATGGCACTGACGATCCGGATCGTCGGTCGGGCCGCTAGCGGTTAAACGGCATACAACTAGGACTCCAAAACTTTTAACAGTTTTATAATAAAAAACAAGCTGAGATTGTTGAATGTTCTACAATTTGGCATACAAAATTAGGTAATCTTTTTTCATTATTAGGTACTTAGTAATAGTAACTTCTAAATACACTTGGGAGCAAATAAATCTAGCCACTCCTTTTTTCACGTGTCCAGGTTATTAGTTTTGGTTTCATGAATTATACAATATATAATTCAAAATACAAAAACTACCCTCATTGTAAAGGTTATCAAATAACCTTTTATACGATATATGTTTAGAATTGATCTGTTCCATAATACCAAAAATAATGACAATTATACCTACGTGAAAAATATAAGTGGTTCGATTTATTTGCTCCCAAGTATACATTTGAATTAACACGACACTGCCAGTGACAAAATAGATGTTATAAAAGGATGGTACAGTAACCTGTAGAGCCTTTCTGTTTTAATTGCTTCGCATAAGATAAACCTTAAATTTATTTTACAATTAATGGGGTAGTTTCAGAAAATGTAGAACCTATTAAAAACACGTAATTTAGTTAAATTATTTTCAGGAATTACCTAAGTAAACAGTTCCCAGTTAACGTTGTTTGTAGCCGTAATAAGAAAAGCGTTACATTGTAAAATGTGTCTTTACTCTAAACTTGTAAATAATTAGCACAATTAAGTAAAATTATTTAATTTTCATTGGTATTATTAAGTTCTTCGAAATGTTAACTAAGTTTACTACGACGGTAAATTAGTAAACTCTTCCATGAAATAATAAATTAACTACTTAAATAACACCTGAAAGGCTCATAAAATAAAGTCTATTCATGAACATAATCATAAGAGGAACCTGCATTGAGCAAAGAAATATAAGTAACTTTCTTTTATATTGATCAAAGGCTTCATCTATGAAAACTGGAAGACTATTCTTGCTTTATTATATTGACTATTATTCTTTCAACACACAACAAACTTATTATTCAGTAACATATTTGCTACTATTGGTATATTTTATGTATAAATAAACTACGCATTTTCATTCCAAAATTGGGTCACAAGTCACAAAAATTCTATAGCATGTGTGTGTGGGGTTGGGTTTACTGGATATTGTGATGGAAATACGAGATTATAATAAAACGATTTCCTTTCAATCTACATACGAGTACGACGCGGCATCGAGCCGTCGCAACTCGCACTTAGATACGTTTCCGCGGGTTTCCGCCACGATCTCATCAATCTTCTTACTTTTGATGTTTCTCGTTTTATCTATGTCATTGTCTTTATGAACTGATTGCCGTCTTATAGGGCTTTGGTCTATGTGTCTCTTTATTTTTGTAGTTTAATACATCATTTGTTTATACAAGGCTAGTTGGAAAGGGGGTACTAATCCGAATGGGTGTTAAAGTACCCCTAACAATCTCTAATTTAATTGTCAAAAGTCAATAGTTTCAGAGAAATAGCTATTCAAATAAAAATACGCAAAAAAATATCTTTCCTCAGCTATGATCGCGGCAGCAGTGTTGCATGTAAAGAGGTGCATAAAAAGAGCCTCCACGAGTGACGATACTTAAGTACATAGGTACGTCCGACGCATCCTGTGTAGTCAGCCCCGCTACCAACCTTACTGACTGGCTAATCTTTTCACCACAGCATGGGCTATTTTCGTATAGCTCGTGCTGAGACGAGAGAAGAAGCAGTGTTTACATTTTAGGTCATATTCGGAGTCACGTATTGCAAGCTCCATTTTCTGAATTTGTAACTAATTTGTGCAGGGATGAAGAATTTTTGAAAAAAGTAAAATAAAAATCATTTTGTATGAAAATATAAAAAATATCGAATTTTTAAATTATAACACTTGCTTTAAAACACTCATTAGTAATACTATAAGTAGCCCCCAGACTAGTACCGCCTTTTCGACTAACCTTGTACAGATACTAAAACATTTATTTCAGTATTATAATACGACTGAACAAAATAAAGTTTCGTAGACAACACCAAGGCCTCGTTTACGAACTCGGGGATCAGCCGCGTACTAACCGCGATCTCCGGCGTACTGTCATTACATTATACAATGTGTGTTTTTTGATATCCCATAACTCTAAGGTTATATTATTTAAGTAAAAAGAACACAAAATCTCCTAGAATAGGTGGTCCAAAAATGCATAGTTTCGAAGATACAATAATCAATCAGAATTAAATTATAGGTATCTAAGTTTCATTGATAAATAAGAGTAATTCATTTTTATTCAAACCAATCATTCATATTTAAAGCTAAGAAAATGCGACGTTGTCATATTTCACGTAAGGGTGTTTTACATTAATAATCGTAACTTTGTCGAATTATTTTGTATGAAAAATGAAAACAAAAAAAAAAAATGATTGAAGAATAATTCATATGCCAGTTGGTTCTTTGATATGGTCTCAATCATAACCTAGAGTTATGGGATATCAAAAACAAATAGTATAAACAACTTCATTCAACTCAACAAATAAGCGTGGAAAAACGCCTCTCCAATAAACCCTCTCACATATCGTAATTTTGAATTGTCCGCTGTACGCCCCGCAACACATTCCGCGTTAAGCTCCGCGTCTCCGTAAACGGAGCCTAAGTACCAGCTGACTACGTAATTTTGAAAAGATCTGTCTCTTATTCAAAGAAATAAAAGTATCTCCCATACCATGCAATATTCAAGAAAAATATGCCTTTTATCTCAGAAACAAATTGGAACAGAATTGATATTATTTTAGCGACATCGGCAATTTATGAAATAATATATCTATGATATGTAATATTATGTTATATCTATGATATTGAAATGTGATTCGCATTCTAGAGCAAAATTGGTAATTTTTTCACGAAACATAGGTATCATCAAGCCTGTATTCTCCGAAGTATTGGGAAGAGGTGTATAGCACACCCTCATTTCGTCGTTATGTTTTATTTATTTACCTACTTAAGGAAAGGTTTTATTTATTTACTTAAGGATCTCTGACCAAGGATATACACAAAAAAGGTAATGGTAATAAGTCGCATACATTATATATAGCTAGTGTATTCCTTCAATTATGAGAGACAAAAATTATACAAAGCAATTAAAACTAATATTATGTTACTGGCAAATAAGCAATAAAATTAGAGGTATACAATATGTATTCCTTATGTAGAATGACTAAAAATTAAATTATACTTATAATGTTAATTATTTTTTAAATAGTTACATAGGGCCTCATACACCCTTTTTTGAACTTGGTTAAAGAGAAAGTGATATCAATATCTCTAGATTTAGCCAAGACATTATAGCACCTACTTACATCTAAGATTTGTTTCCGAGTAAGGAATGTGAAATAGTTGGTATGCATTTTTTCGTGGTAAGTGAGAGGTGATATTTAGTTTCAAAGTATTCAAGAGGTATGAACTCAATCAGAAGTTCCATCAAAAAGTTTGTGAAGGAAGACTAAGTCAGAATGTTTTCTGCGATTTGCTAGTGTGCACATGTGGTAATGTTTTAGTCTTTTACTATATCTAGTAAGTTTTTTGGCTAGATGGTCATTATAGCTAAGGTGGTAAAGGAATCTTCTATGAACACTCTCGTGGTCGTTTAATATAGACATCGTAATGAGGATTCCATATCACAGAATTATATTCCAGTTCCATTTAATAGGGGGCGAGCTTAGCACAAATCCAGACTCCGCGGGCTGCTACTGAGAAATTTCACACGGAAATACCCAACAGTATTTTCCAGACCTGAGGATTGAACCTAGAACCTCACGCTCAGCAGTTGCGCTTGCAACCACTAGATCAACGAGTCAAGTCAAAAGTATTTTTGTTTTAATCTCCATATTGCCTAATCTTGTTTATAAGTTCTAAAGTTCAGCCACTTCAAGTTAATTACCATTGTACACTTCAGTAAGGCTCAAAGCATGACTATTGCACTTTTAGATCTCAACTTCTTAATCCAGGGTTTTGAAGTCAAAAGGCTCTTAAGCTAAATTAATGAAAAGTTATTAAAGAAAGATTTTTTGGTATTGGATTGATTTTAATTCCATTTAACTTTACTAGCTCCCTTTGATTACGAAGCGAATCATATAAATGAGTGACTAACGAATGTCAAGAATGAGTCGGAACTTCTAACTGCGCTTGTTGGAGATGGATTAACTTAATTTTAAGATGTTAAGGCATTTCGATGGAATTTAGGCAAATTGCGTCGTTTTGCGTTTTTTTTCGGAGTCCATTTGAGGTTCGTAATTCTTATTATCATAATCTATTGAATCTTTTCAATGGATTTAATCTTTTTCATCTTTACAATAGATTTTTGTAATCCCTCGATTTTCCTTATCCTTTTCATAAAATGTTTATCCGATTGTAATTTTCTTTCGTGTAATTTGGACTCTTGTGACAGTACAGGGTTTGGAACGGACAAAACCATAATTACGATTTCGTAAAAAACGTTTTAACTAAGTACACCCTTTTCACCGTAAGGTGAGTCCTGACGTTTCTCTACAAAACGTTACCACACAAAGAATCTATATAAATAAAACGAAAAGTCCTGACTGACTGACTGACTCATCAACGCCCAGCCCAAACCCTTGGACATAGAATGCTGAAATTTTGCACATAGGCTCCCTTTCTAACGTAGACAAGGAATGAGGCGGGATTTTTCGAAATTCAACCCCTAAGGGAGATAAATAGGGGATGAAAGTTTGTATGGAAAATCGTCACTTAACATTCAAAATTTCACACAAGCGAAGCTGCGGGCAAAAGGTAGAATCAAATATTTTTAAAAAACAAACCGTGTTTAATATAGCTATTTCACTGTTTTTGATGATGTCGTTTACGTTTTTTCGATAGCAGTCCCCTACAATTTACGAAATCACCGAGCTGTCACGACACATCTTAGGATGTACAGAGTATAGATAACTGCTGGGGATCCAATTAGTTACCCTCTATTTTCTAAAACTTGACTTTGAATCAGAATTCTGAAGACTAACAGGACTAAATAGACTAGATTGACTTCTTAAGAAATCAATAGTAATGTAAGTGAACCTAGACGGTATCATGCAGACCCTTTGAACCCAAGCACCCATGTAATGTCTTACAAGTAATTACTTGGTGTGATACACCCCTTCAATGTCTCGTAAAGGTCGCACCGGCCGGAATCCTTTTAGGGAACGTAACTCAATAGTGTTTAAAATCTACTTACCCAACATTATTCAATCAAGACCATTTTGCTATACGGCTCGTATGAGAAATGAATGATATTGTTCGTAAAGCTTTGGGCTATTGTAAATGTCGTAGGTCATTGTTAGTTGGACAATATAGGATAAAAAGTAGCATATTTTTGTTAAGCAATAGTTTTTATTTATTTTCTTACTTTATCTGAATAGCCGTTGGGCTTTTTTGTGGACTTTTTTGTGGGTTTTGTTAATATTTTTTCCTCGACACTTAAGAGCCATTATGCACTGTCGACTGGTCGCCGGAGACTTGGTCTCTTGGCAACCAAAACATAAGCATAGTCGCCCGGGCGACCGGCGACCAAGTGCGTAAACACCTATTTAAACTATGGAAAGTCACAGTTGCCGTAGACCAAGTCTCTGGCGACCAGTCGACAGTGCGTAATGGCTCTTAGTTCGAAATATGAATGTCCGGAGAACTTAAAATAACAGAAATTAAATCAATAAAAATTACAATTCAATCTTAGTCCATGTTACGAAGACTAGTTTCGGACGATTCTTGTATGTTGTAGTTTTAGCAGTGGCCTTCGTCGTCGTATACAATACAGCCGTGTCGAGTCGTAGTCGATCTCAATTCCGATTGCAACATTTCCTTTACTTGTTTGTTACATTTAATTAAACTGATTCATCAAATACTATATACGTGACGTGACGCACGTAACACAAGTCAGTGATGCATTTTATAATGATATTATTTTAATGTATTTTATGCAAACATGCATAGAAAACAAAAGGGTTCACACATTCTTTGATTATTTACCACAGATTATTGAGATTATAAAATATAGGATAAAGAAGGTTGTATTAAAAAATGCCAAAAGAATGAACAGGCCGCTGTTGTACAAAAAACAGGGCATGAAAGCCATTTTCCAAGAAGAATAAAATGAAAAAAAAACTTTAATGGCTTTAACTCGTTATTTTGAACGCCAGTTGCCAGATATTGTTGCAAATATTGGCAACTTTATGCATTTTAATAATAATGAATAAAACAGGTAGATATTTATTCTGATAAAAATATAGAATTGAAGCGATTTTTATTGAAGAATAAACAAATAAATAAAACACTTTTCTGTCTTCTTAAAAATAATAACAATAAATATTTTTGGGACAGTTTTACACAGCACCATCTAGTCCCAAACTAAGCAGAGCTTGTACCATGGGTACTAGACAATGGATATAATACTTATATACTTTTTTTTTTGTAAATACATACTTATAATACATAAGAAACACCAAGAAAAATATTTTGGCTCTGAGAGGCTCTTAGTGGCTATTTGTTGGTGTGTATTGAATATAAAAAACATCCTAAAAAGGTTGCCGCGAAAAATATCCATTGATAAAAAAAAAGAAAATATTTAAAATACAGTCTGATTTTATAGACCGACTGATTTCATACATAGTTTAATTTTATTTTTCTGTAAATAGTCCGACGATCGACGACGTATTTATGCTTTGTGAAAAGACTCGTTCGAAACATTTATAAAGAAAAAAAAAATACAGATTATAGTGTAAATAATAAATCAGAAAATATGTTCTACTAGAAGGTAAGGTTTTATCCACACAAATATCATAATTATGTTAATTCGTAAGAATAAATGAGGTGAAATATTATTTATGACAAAGAAATAAAGTAATTATGAAAAAGAGTAACACATTACTAGTATACGTCAATCCGACGATCGTAGTAAACTATTTTCAGTGAGCTTTATTTTATATTCAATTATTCACACAGGGTGCATAATTAAGAGTATCTAATTTAATAATTAAAATGTCAATGATATTTGGACGGGTCGGTCGGTATGAAAGGGGCGAATTCAATTACCTGCTGCGGTAATACAAATATTTATTAATACTTAAGTGACTTTTAACGCGTCATTCTGTGTTTATGTATGCTTCTTTTCTCACGTGCATATTCTAAAAAGGGCATTGAGTGCTATTCGCTAAAATTTCAATTAAGTACATATGCCCTTTTCTAAAAATACAGATCTCGCATTATGCTTCACTAATTAAGACTAAGAAGAGATGGGAGAAAAGCTCACGAAAGTATAAAAGTATAAATAAAAACAGTAAAATTCTATTTGGTCCATGCCACATATAAAGAAATGAAATATTAGGTATATGTTTTTGAGTTAATCAAGTAAATGCGCTTAGTACTCGTACGTTCAGGGGGGCTAATAACGTTACATTTGGTGAAACATATCGTCAGTGAAGTTCTAACAGTGCGGAAGTCAAAAATGGCTACTTTACAAGAGAGTGAAAAAATTATTTAAAACGAGGAGCGTAACTACGCTGAACGCAATATTGTTTTTAATTATGAACTCTTTGATGATTTAAACCTTTGAAAATCCTAATAATCTTTTTCATTTCAAGTAAAATTGTGGCTTTCCCAGTGTTGTTTGTTTTTGTCACAAAATGGCTTACGCACTGTTAGAACTTCACTGACGATATTGCGTTTCATATTCATAATCATAATTGTGCAAGAACAACTGTGCAAGTGCACGTGCGTGTGCAAGTCGGCAGTTGTCACCCAGTTGCACTGACTCCATCCTCATTGCCTTCAAGCTGCATTTCGCACTTGCAAAGTTCACAGTTGCGACTGGATGTGTACTTGCAGTTATGATTACAATTAAGAAGTTAAATGTAATTCACTAAATGTGAAGTTATTAGCCCTTCAGGACTGTACATATTCCGGAAAATTAAGAAACTTTTCCATGCGGGCAACGCCGCAAGCATTGCTAGTTTATAAAATACTAGCTTTTGCCCGCAGCTTCGCTTGCGTGAAATTTTGAGCCCTCGTTAAGCCCCTTTTTAGGTGTAGTTATAAAATCCAAAAAATCAATCTACTTTGACGAGTCTTTGTACCAAACAAGTTTATAACCCCATGGAGTAAGGATTTTCATACGAACGTCAACAACCCATTTCACCGTTTTAGAGATGGAATTTCCAAAAACCCTTTCTTAGTGGATTGGATGCCCCCCACGTCATTAGGAGTCCTATTGTCAAAATTTCAAGTTTCTAACCCAAGCGGTTTAGGCTGTGTTTATAGATCAGTCAGCCAGTCAGTAAGTAGGTATCGCCCCATGCTTCTTACTTCAAAAGTACCAGATTTCTCAGACAAACTTTCAACTCTTATAATTTCACCCCATTATGGGTTGAATTTCCAACAAAACCCTCAAACTTGTGTATTTTTATTTTTCACCATAAGCCTAAATTTAAAATTCCATGCTTTTTACTCCAAAAGTACCAGATTTCTCATACAAACTTTCAACATTTATTTCACCCCCTTAGGGGTTGAATTTCAGGAAATCCCTTCCAAGCAGACGTCTACTAACTATAAACTACCTCCATGCCAAATTTCATCTTTAGACGTCAAGCAGTTTTCGATATTTCGTGATAAGTGAGTGAGTGACCTTTCGCTTTTATATATTTAGATTAGATGTACATAAGTTACGTCACACAATACAAAACACTCGTGGAAGAGAAAACTCATAAGAGCGGGAAGCAAAATAACACATAGGAACAACGTGGTGGCCTTATTCTGAAATGAAGATCATAGAAAATAGTACCTATCTGCGATGTAAACATCGTCCTTTGCCGAAGGGTCAAGTTGCGGGTCATTAGCCACCGAAGTACGTTTCAGATAAAAGTAAACAAGTCATGTGGAGTGGTCCCTTTTTTATTCATACGAATATTTAGTAGGTAGCTATCTGTATGGTTTGTAAATACGCTCGATATATTCGTAGAGTACCGTAGAACTTTGGTAAATTTTACTTTAGTAAATTTTTTGAGCTTCATTTGTTTGTATCTTATTTATTTTCGCTTTTAGCTGCTACATTAAAAATATTAGATTGAATTAACTGAGATATATTATAATCACATAGACTAGATAAAAAAAAAATACAAAGCATAGTTTTCGATAAAAAAAGGAGAAATTTCCTTATCGAAGTCGGACCGTAGGCTTTTACTTTGATAATCCCTGTTTTATCATTCAGTGTCAAAGTAGCAATTAGGACTCGAATTTTGTACATAATCAGGGGTGTGATTTAGTATTTTTTATCTTCACCATCTAACTTCGCAGACACCTCTATACCATATGGTAAAATAGGAAAACTGTCAATGTTGCCTATACAGTTAAGTTAAAATGCATAAGTTCCATTTTTACAGAGTTATAAGACCAAAAGTAATATTTTTTGTAACTATCAATGTTGCCCCTTGATATCAAAGTAACCCCGATCGCTGGTACATAAATATTTTGTAATGAGTGCATGATTGCTGTGTGTGAATGTGTCCCAGACATAATTCAATAGTTTGGTATTTTATTTTATCACTGTTAATTTAATAAAAAAAGAGTTTTATCTAAATGAATAGGTAACCTAAATCAAAATACTTATAAAAGAAGTATCCCTCTTTATCTCTGTTACTTGGATTCGTGTGCTCGATCTTAGAGCCTGTCTGCGCTTACCTTCAGGTGCGACTAGGGACAAACACGACAAAGACGAAAAATAAAAAAAAAAAGAAGTTTGGAAGATAAATTCTTACTTGAAAAACACAGTGAGAACTGCTTCACATCGAAGAGAAAAACAGCTATTAAACGTGAACACAAAAACTGAACATCTCGCGTTTCAAGTGATATCAACATCATTATCTCTAATGTTCTATCATGTTTCTTTTTGCTCCAACAAAACGGATCGCCTAAGGGCGATTACAAACATCTTTGGGCTTAGTCCATATTCTGTAGGTAGCTTGAGCTACAATGGTGTTTGCGTTGAATCTATTTATGAAAAATTGTAAAACATAACTAAACTCTACGGTTGCTTATCTAGATTCAAATATAGAATACAAAAATAAACTTCCATTATTTTGGTTGAACGTTCATATACGAACGATGCAGCGATGGAACTAAGGCGTCGTCCTAGTTGGGGACGATCGTACGAGCAAACGATGCGATTGCGTCGCGCGATGACAATGATCATGCGATGGTTTAACGGGTGTCCTAATAGATCGCGCGATGCCCATCGCGCGCTTCCGATCGTGCGTTGCCGTCGCGCCCTCAACGCAACCGCGGCGCCATTTGAGCAATCGCGCGATGACGCGTGACCAATTAGGACACTCAAAATAGATCTGTAGCTTTGATTGCACGATCAAACCCATCGTACGATCGTTATCAAGCCTTTCCTGTTGAATTACGAGCTTCATTAGTGTATTTAATCACGTCGTGCGACGAAATCGCATCGCTCTTGCATTGCTCGTACGACCATTGCCAGTCAGGACGACGCCTAAGAAGCCTAACAATAAGCTTGCATTCAAATATAAAGACTTGTGCAACATGTGCCCTATCAGTGGTGTTATGCAACATAGTATCATGGTCGTTGAGTGTACATCGCGGCGTCGCAGTCAAAACTAATAAATATTTCACGATTTCGACTCTTTGACGCACATTGTTCGGTTCGAATCGATTTATTCATTTTTCATTTGTTCAGCGTTTACATTTCACATTGCATTGTCTGCAAATGTCCTTAGCAGCGTCATTTAAAAAAGAACTAAGGTACAAAGCGTGTCGCTGAGAACAGATTAAGGGAGAATTCACACGTACCACAATCATACCACATCGCAGCGACAAAAAGTGGTCAAGCAGTGGTTACGTGTAAATAGTGTCGCTGCAGCTTCTTGCGTTGTGGTAACTACAAAATGTCGGTGTGGTTGCGTTGTCGCTAGTAGTCGCGTGTTGGTTATGTTGTGGCTAGTGTTTGCAGACAGACAGATCGACTCTGGGGCGTGCACGCGGTGTTGTGTTTGCGAGGTGGCCGGCCGCTAGTGCGCGGTTTCGCTGGTGATTGCGTTGTGGTTGCGATGTGGTCGGTATCGCCAACATGGTTGAATTTGGCGGCAAAATGTGGTCCGTGAGAATTAAATTATTCATTTTCATACAAATTAGTGCCCGCCCACGTGTTGTTGTTGTGATACGTGTGAAACAAGCCTTTTTTATCTTGGTAAAATCCTCATGTATACCCTCCGCCCGGGGAAGGCGGAAGGATATGCCGGGCTCTTACCGGCTAAAAACCCACGGTGTTCCTTCTCCTGACTTATGGCAGGGGTCGCGGGATTCGCAGCTGCATGCACCGTAATCCCGGCAGGCCTCGGTCCGCCAGCGCCTGGCGGACCTCTCCTTCTGTGAGGCTTTACTACGTCCTCCTGAGAGGCGCGCGTGGAACACGGCGCGCCGGCTTCTCGGGGTGTGAAACAAGCCTTACGGCATGCCATTTGTTTTATGCGTTTTTTAACGGAAGTTGTAAGTCCGCTCGTGAGAATGACTCTTAACGCATAACAGAAGACTCCAAATTAAATAAGCAGTAGGCAGTAAATTACAATTTCCGGCAGAGCGGTTTGAGTGCTAATTAGGGTAATTATTTATGGACTAATCAAGTCATTAGTTACTGTTGGAGAAGATCCTCCCATCTATTACCGCGGCTTCAGACTGTATTGTGTTAAAGACATATGTTTGGCACGACCTACTTCCCTTTGGCTTGTCATGATTAACGTGTTGAGTAAAGCCGCGTTTATATTATTCAAGTACCTTGCACGCAGGTGTGCACCTGCGTATATGCCGCAATTCAATGTGGAAAAGTGTACGCGAGTTCATTTTTACATTACAAGCTAGAGTCTGGCAAACGAAAGGAGACACTCGAATTATTTGCAAACTTTTTATACGGCAATGTTTTTTCAACAAAAACATACAATTCTAAAGTATCAGATTAGGTTATTTCATACTAATTGGGGTTGCTATGCGGGTATTTTATTTGCCGCGCTTTTTCAGTCTACTTTCGTTTGTCAGACTCTACTTGTATTCTGCAGCTTGCGTGCACACAGTTTGCACAATGGCAACACGGTTTTATAGTGTTGTGTTAGTTTTTTTTTGTGATTCTGTACTGGGATCCAACTCTCCTAAAATAAATCTAGATAAATCGCAAACGAACGAAGGCCGAACCGTTCGTTCAGACAGTTTTCGTTTTCAAAAGCTGTCAAATTGTTTGACACAAAAAACAAAACCAATCATTTTGTCAGTTTTCGTAAACAAAAACTGACTGAGGGCTCATTCACACGGGTTCCGACATTGACGATTCATCATAAAACACGATACGTCATGACGGATGGACGTTCACATTACATACCGAATCGTGTTTTATCACGATTCGGCAAAATATCCGAATTGATGTTCACATTCGTTTCGTGATTCAGAGTTTAGTCTTGGATGAACTATCGAACACGACGAACATGTTTTTTAAAAGACTATAGGTACGTGATTTAAGACGTGTCCGACATTTTTCACGGTTCGTGATTCGTGTGAACACGGGCATTTAAAAAGGAAAGCCGCCGTCAAAAAAAAAATACGAATCGTGAAAAAAGACGATTCGTCAAAAAAGCGAATCATCTTCGTGTGAATGAGCACTGACGGTTGTGGTTCGTTTGCGTTTGGCAACAATTTTGTTAGCAGAATTTTACCCTGTTTCTAGATCTTCACTCCATCTCGACCTAAAAAAATCAGTTCGCGTGCCAAGTTTTGTCCAAGGTTGTTAGTTCTAGCTGTTCAACACATAACTTATGGTTTTTAAATATTCCATACTTATTCAAGTAAAATACAATGTATGATGGATGTTTTTGATTGGTCCATGATTGTATCCAGCATGGGCCACTGTGTGGAATCCACTCCTACCAACGCAGTATTTATTTTATGTTATGCGAATAGTTACAAGAAACAAGTTCAATAAACAATTTGTGTTTAATAAAAATGCAATTGTTCAGTTTTACTCAGTTGAAATTGAAACTGAACTTTACGAGTAACTCGATAAATTATTTCCCACTTAATTTCGAATAAGTAGTTATTATTATATATTCGAATATTGTGGTGGTGTCTCGGGTAGCATGGGGTATTAAGTAGTTTATTGTAATAATAAAATATTCAGTAACAAACTTTATCAACTAGGTATATCTCAAGGGTATACCTAGGTAGAATTTATAAGTTTTAAATTAATACACACCTACTTATTGCTGAAATTTTATTTTGAAACAAACACATAACAAAAGAACTAATCTCTCCTGGACCTGCAGATTATTCGATGCATCTCAATGAACCCTAGCAAGTCGCAAGATGTGATCCTGGCTTGACGCTCAGACTAAAGACTTAAAGATAGAAAGTCTCATTTGACGTACTGTTAATCTGACTTGGATACACTGGGTGTTATTAAAAGAAGCTTCGTCTGCGCAGTAGATGTGTCTGGAGAAAGGTTCTTATTTAAAAAATAATTAAGTCCAGATTACCAGGTGTTACAGCAATGGGCAAAACAAGATGAGGATTCTACAAAGGTAGGTATTGCACATGATATTAATAGCACAATATAATCTAAAATAAAATCGAAAGGTCACTCACTCACTCATCACGAAATATCGAAAACTATTAGACGTATGAAGATAAAATTTGGCAGGAAGATAGTTTATAGTTAGTAGACGTGCGCTAAGAAAGGATTTTTGGAAATTCAACCCCCAAGAGGGTGAAATAGGGGATGACAGTTTGTATGGAAAATTGTCACTTAACGGGTTCAAAATTTCACGCAAGTGAAGCTGCGGGCAAAAGCTAGTATAATAATATAACGTTACTTTATACAAGGTGTAACTTAAATAACGCACAACCTCCTAAGGGGTCACTGTACTCATCATTATGAACAACTTTTACTATGGGACTAAATATGAAATCACGAAAAAAAAACAGCTGTTCCCTACATTTTGACGAGATATGCGAACATAAATGTAGGGAACAGCTGTTTTTTTTTTCGCGATTTCAGCTTTTGTCCCATAGTAAAAGTTGTTCATAATGATGAGTACAGTGACCCATTTAAGTTACACCTTGTATAAGGTCGCGGTGGCTCAGAGGTTACAGACCCGCTTGTTAAGCATCGGGTTCAGGGTTCAAACCCAGGCATGCACCAATGTGACTATTTCAATGTCATATGTACTTTCTTAATTAATCAAAGACGCCACTGACATGCGGTGAAGGAAAACATCGTGAGGAAACCTGGACTTTAATGATCTCAAATCACTAACCCGCAGTGAGCAAGCGTGGTGATCAATGCTCGTTCCTTCTTTGCTTGAAAAGAGGCCTTTGCCTTGCAGTGGCTATGGTAGCTAAGCTCTGTATAACAAAAACGCTCATACACGCACTTTCATACTCTCACGTACACATACACGCCCCCCCCACACACACACGTTCTCTCTCTCACACACACACACACACACACACAACACACACACATTCATACTTATTCTCACAAATACAATCCCTGTCCACCCCATGATTCTGTGCTTATCCAGTAGTCCAAATCCTTTTCCGTAGGCGAGTGACCTGGAGTCTTGAAATACAGGGTCTCCTTAGTCTAGGCTCCAGTCCACCCTTGAATTGTCAACATACTGTCTAAATTGTTCCTATATTTGTGGTGGAAAATAAACGAATTTTTATTTATTTATTTATTTTATAGTGGTACAGTTACAGGCTAATATTTTTAACGTTGCTTTGTCTACGAAATTGACTATTACAGAGACATATAATAATAATATAAACTTTATTTCAGGTGGCATAGACCCATAAAAACCTTAACCTAGTACACATTTATTTACATTTCTATTTGCCATGACTCGCCACACCTACACAATACTTGACCCACTGATTCTGAAAAGGACAGTCAAAACGTACAGCTATTGCGTTCAGAATGCCGTTGTTGCTCCCCCGTATACGGGCCAGCAGTGAAGCTGCTTTTTTGCGCATGATGGCTTGGAAACCATCAGTGCGCGCTATTGTACTGAGTGAGGAACGAGCATTGATCACCACGCTTCCTCACTGCGGGTTGGCGATTTGAGACCATTAAAGTCCAGGTTTTCTCACGATGTTTTCCTTCATCGTATGTTATATGAACGTCCTGAAAAAAATCGCATATTGAAAGTTTCTACCGGCAATCAATTATCTCAAGGCATAGAAAGTCCTATATCTGAAACTCTCTACTCGTATAAAATAATTCCTCGTCGTGTGCAAGTAACAAATTACTTTGGGGATTGAGTCGTACCGAATCGATCACGTTTTATCGAGTCAGCAATCGAGATAATTTAACGCAGTGCATTTAATGTCTAGTGAGGTGTGATCGTGAATGAAAATCACATCTTGAAAATAAAGACGGGTAATGTACCTATTAAATGGACTCACAACCGATAATTTGAGGTTCATAGATTAATCATTTCTAAAATTCTAATTCTGATGATGTAAAAATATTATTTACCTAATTCACGACACTCTAGGCAGAATAGTCAGGGTTGCCTTAAAAAAAGGTAAACACAATGGCGTCATTTTTATTTATTTGTTTTTATTGTTTTTTTGCGTAATTCCTAAGACTATATGGACTAAGGAAAAATCATTTTTGATCATAGTGACGTGAATAGTTATTTTTTCTGCATTAAATGAATAGAACACGCATTTGTGTCAACTATTCATGACACTATGATCAAAAATGTCATTAAAGTCAGAGTTTGGTTAAAACATGAAAACAAATCATAACTCGAAAACTACAAAAAATCGCTGAACATACATGGGGGTGATTCGGGTACCTCTAAGGGTGCTCTACCTCTGGACTTCCGCTTGATACTACTTTTTGTGACAACCTGTATTTGATATCTCCTTTATTTATTTATCAAACATATGTAGTACATTTTTAAATATTAAAAAAAAAACATTTTAAAATATAAAAAATAGTAGCCCACCGGCATAGGGAACAGGGTCCAAGCTACCGGTGGTCAGGGCCTCAGAGAGAGGAACTTCCTAATAATGCGTGCGGTGTCGAGAAGTACCGCTCTCTGCACCAGGTCCTTGATCCAACCGCCCAACGAGAGCCTCTTAAGTATTTTACATACTATTACCTAAATTGCTTAAAATTATTGTAAATAGAGCGTTAATTAAGATTGTGTTAATTAATCACTAATCTGTGGTGCAATTAAGATCGGGTGTGTAGCCGGACCTTTATATTCGAATGTTGCAAGTAACTTGTACACTTTTTGTTTCTGTTTGATCAATGAAAATTACGACAGTTTTTTAAGGCCTGATTTCTATGTAATCCCCATTTTTTCCTCTTGTCTTTTAAACCCTTCCATTAAGGGGTTTAATAATGCAAATATAAAGGGAGGTTTTTGAATAATTAGTATAATTTATGAAACAATGTTAAATAAGGTCGTGTGAAATCACTTTTGACGTTGACGTGGGACTGCGACCAGCTGCCCCTAAAAAGTTCCATAGTGCGAATAATATTCTAATGCTTTTTATTACTATGTGTTATTTAGTAGATTAACTAGCATTATATCCTTAAGTGATGGTATGAAAATTGGGTTAATTTGAAGCAATAATAAGGTTACGCCGCTTTTCAATTTGTAGCAGATTTCTTGATCCTTGGTTAATTTCTCGTAGAATAATTCAGATGGAGATTGTAGTCTAAAAATTTGCAGTAATTTATTGTTTCGTGTAAATCACGTTCTGGAGTTGATATTTATTAGCACAAAGTTATAGGGAATGGCAATTCAGAAGCAATTTTCTAAGGTTTTCATAGAGGAGGTTACATTATACAAAAATACTTTTTCATACGATTTGTAAGTGCACTCGGTAATGACCTCACAGCAATATTCTGTAACCGTATTAGTGATTAGTGATAAATTATAAGGTTAGTTGGTGTAAGCGACGCAAAAATACCTTCATTAATAAAATGTGGAGTACGAAGGGGAACGGCGGCCGCAGCCGCGCGCGTTCTCGTAGAAAAATCTAGTCTTAATACGGGCCCCACGTACACCGCACGATGCCTTTTTATTCCCAAATTTGTATGTTAATTCGCAATTACACGAATTCTAAGCACTTTCCTATTTTATTGCTACTGCTGCACCGCACCGCCATCAGTTGGAAAGGGCGAACTAAGCCGCCCGTGGCCGCGGGCAATTTAAAACACCTATCACTGATGAGACTGATGACTGTTTTACAGAAAGTGTTAGGTATTTTAAAGAAAACATTAATTTTTATTTTCGTACAAAAAATTACCGAAATGTGATTCGTAATAGGACATTGAATCGATTTAAGTGTTGCCAATGCAGTTTATCATCACTATACGAGCATTTAGGTAACGTGTAAGAACGTTAAATTGTCTTAATAAAATCATAATATTGCGCGTCGTAAACGATCGCAAATTGAATTAAAGTTGTACAACGAACACAAAAGCTATTACAGATAATATGCAATCTGTAACAGAACCAGAAAGTAGTTTTTTTTTATTTATGATTAGTTACGGTTTACTCACGTGCATTTTTCGGGATTGCCCGACTAGTTTCAAAATGCACGTGAGTAAACCGTAACTAATCATAAATATGAATGTGTCTCACGAAAGTTATAATAATAAAACAGAAAGTAGTTTGTTTCAAATCGACTACTTAATCGGTTTTCACACGATTTTTCCAAACCATTGAAGCTAGTGTTCACGAACATTAATTTTCTGGTTAAACAACCGTTTACGTAAAACTCTAAAATCAGATTATTAATGTTGCTGAAAACCAACCATTTAATCATCCAGATAAAGAAAGTTTAGACATAAATGTATCAAGGCAATTAGACTGAATTTTAAATTAAGTTAGCAATGCACAAAGCAATACATTTTTTTAAATATGGTTAAGTTAATTAAAGTTAACTTTTAGCTAATTTACTATGACTTTAACTTAATATTCTAATTGGGTTGTCTGAAGGTTCTACATAGTTATTTCTGTCACGCGTTGTATGTGTGAATAAACTTATATAACTAATTACATTTACATCTAATTTATAATTTAAACACAGATTTTCAAATTAAAATTATGGATTTCTACGTACATACCTTTAGTATTAATTCTGCGTTATCCGTCAAAAACCGTTATCGAACGGCATTTTTTCGTGTCTTTAATTTCCTTTACCGAAAAATATCGCTTTTTACCCGATAATGAGCTTATGTTTGGCGGTACGTGCTAACTTAAAGCTGCTCGGATAATCTTTTGTATGAAAATTTTATATTTACTAAATACATTTTAATTAAAAGTGGAATGCTAGTACGTTGATGATGCAAAATAATTATTTGTAAGGGTCATAGCACGTGGCGTTCTGTAGTTTCTGCCTACCCTTATAAGAAAAAGGAGTTATGTATAATTGAAAGTTTTTTTTTGTAACGTATCCCCTCACTTGGATTTCTCCTGTATCGTGGGTGCGTTTACAGACACAAATCTCACATACACAAAGGGCCAGACCCGAAACAACTATCTGTAGGCCATACAAATTTTTGTTCCGTGTGGGAATCGAACCCACGACCCGTAGCGCAGAAGCTAATCGCTCAGCCACTGCACCAAACGTGTCGTCAATGTACATTATTTACTTACCTTTACCTCTTCGTCCCTTGGTGCACGTTACGTTGTCGCATCGGTCTCGAGTTATGAAGGTCAGATCTCTATTGACCTGATGTATTTTTTTAAGCATTTTATAAGTACTGGCAGCCGATTCCCTGAACAGAACCTTCTGAAGCAGAAAGCTGATGCTAAGGAACATAATTTGATAATTCTTGACATATTTCCGGGTAACCCTATAAAAGTTCGACACCCTCCACTCCGCAAAACGATCCTGGGCTTCAATTCTAGACTTTGTAGGCTCCTAAATAAATACGATAATGATATAGATATTTTGGTACTACCCTTAAAAATTCAAGCACCAAGTCCGTCAGTAATTATTCACTTTCTACTAAAGCACTACTGTGACAGGTAGCTGAATCTTTGTTTTTTCTCTATTTTAATTTGCTGAGTTATTGCATGTAGCCACCTCATGATATTGTACACTTACCTCCGGTTTCTGAATTGAGAATTCGGGATAAGCAATACTTAAGTAGTATTTGAGTACGGAGTTGTCAAAAAAATGTTTTAAAATCTGTAATTTTTTTGAAAACTTTGCACTCAAATGTTACTTATGTACTGCTTATCCTAGAGTTCTCAATTCAGAAACCGAAGGTTAGTTATAAATTCTGCCTGAACTGAAATCATTGTATTTTTAAGTGTAACAATTGTTGGTGAAACACTAAATAAAAAAAGTATAAAATAAATGAATTAAGCATAACTATTCATACTCCAAATAAATATGGATCTGTTGGTGATTTTGGCCCCAGAAAGCACCGAACCAAGTTCACCATAATTGAAAAAAAAGAAAATAATTCATCATCATCATCATTCAGCCGAAAGACGTCCACTGCTGGACATAGGCCTCCAAAGGGGGGATTTGCCGTAATCACCACGCTTGGCAGGCGGGTTGGCGATCGCAGTATGGTTGTTAAAGTACTCAGAGAACGCTGCTGCCCATCCTCTAGAGCAGAGATTCCCAATTTTATTTGGCCATGGAACCCTAATTGATCATATTTTTTTTGGCAGAACCATTCCTGGCTATTTTGATAACTAAATAATTTATCTTGTAGTTTGAACATATTCATGTTAGACTTGAAGAAAGAACAAATTATAAATGAAAAATAATCATTACACTTAAGTATTGCAAAACATTTATTGTAACAAAAAAATACAAAATTAATTAACGTGTAGAATTAATTTTTTTCACATATTTTCTTATAATAGCACTAAAATTGGGCTTTGATAATAATTGAACGTGAAGATCTGGAGCTGCATTCAGTCTGTTTCTGTACTGGTTTTTGGTGTAAGCGTAAGCTGAAAAACCAATCTCTCATCGGTTAGTCGTCACAAACGGAAGCAAAACCAGGGTAGCTTTCTCAACGATTGCAGGGTATTTTATCTTTAAGTCCAATTCAAAAGTCATTCAGATTAGAATCTTCTGACTTGAGTCTTTTCCACGAACGTTTTATTTAACTCTCGGATAGACCGCGGTATCCCTGTGACCATTTGACGGAACCCCAGGGTTCCGCGGACCACCTTTTAGGAATCGCTGCTCTAGAGAATCCCTTAGTTGCCTTTTACGACACCCACGAGAAGAAATGGAGTGGTGCTATTCTTTAAGTCCGGCACTACACGAGAGGAAATAATTATTCTGTAGTGTTGGTATAAAAGTAATCATGATGTCGTCTCCACCGGACAGAGTGAGTTATAAAGATGTCAGTGCTAACATAAATGTCACGATACCATAGGGAATTTGTTCTGGACAGTACTCTGTAATTCATGGCCCTAGAGATTTAACACTGCGAATAACTACTGAATTCCCACACTCTAAGTCTATAACTGTCGTAAAAAGCTATTTGACGTCCAGTGGGCGTGCTTGAGTAAATGGAAACTATATGTCTCTATAATTATTAATTATAATTAATTTAAAAAAAAAACATGTTAAAATGTACTAGTGTATTATTTGAGCTGGTCGCTAATTGATGGAACTAAGAAAACTATACATATGAAATAATTAAATTGAAATCTATGTAGTTAACAATCCGTCTACAAACATTAGTGTTTGATATGGTTAGTGGACCTTCCAGGAGGGTTCTCGGCATTCGGTTTAAAATCGTAAAACCTTGTTCCTTGTTTTGTGACGGTGTATTTTCTAAGAAAAACCTACATTTAAAATGAGCCCTCCAGGAATCGCGAATGCGACTGGAGGCACTGAACGAGAAAGAATAATCGTCTTTAAACATTACTTTTGGTCGAATTTAAAGTTAACGTAATCGAGTACATACGTCTTGGTTTACGAAAGTTACCACAGACAAAAGAATAGCACATTATAGCATCTTAATAAATAGTTCGTTCATGGGGCATCTAATGTCAAATCAATAAAACTCGGGCGCCGATGGACACCGGCCCGGCCAACTGTAAAAATTTAATGCCCCGGTACACTATCGATCCTCCACTGTAGGGGGATTTCACACTTGCTCCATGTTACGCTAGTTAGGACTCATTTACATTATCCATCAGAGCGCGAAGAGTCGGGGTTAACATCTCGTGTTCTAGTGTCTGACACAAATATACTTGGGAGCAAATAAATCGAGCCACTTCTATTTTTCACGTTTGTATAATTGTTATTATTTTTGGTATTATGGAACAGATTAGGGTTTTCGCCCCGGGTACCCGGAACCGGGAATTCCCGGGAATTTGGGGATTTTAGGACCCGGGAATTATTTGTCGGGAATCCCGGGTACCCGGGAATTATTTGAAATGAAGAAAAGATGATGAAAAATGAAGGGTCTGCACGCTTCCGAAAATTTTAGAGCATTTTCTGTGTCTCTCGCGTGAAACAGACATTCTACTGCATGGTGTGAACTTAGAATGGGGTAAATATATCGTAAAGTCAGCACACAGTACTGTTGTCTCTGTTTAGTAAACAAATTCTAAACGCTTGATTTTTTTTGTAAATGTGTCATTTGTAGAAACTTTTCACAATGCTTATCTTTTGTGTAATTTCGAGATTTATATTGAAAATATACAGGCTGTAAACGAATTCGTGTAATTCCTTCAAACAGCGTGATCTACTGGTCACAGATTCTAAATGGTTTTTTATTTTAAATACAAAACAGTTTAATTTAAAAAAAAAGTTCTGTGTTCGAGTCCTTTTTGCGCCCCGAGTTAATCGACTGCAAAGAACGATTTCGTGCTAGTCGTGCTAGCCAGTTGTGTCACCGTGCTTTTATTCATTGATGAGTGGCGTCGAAATGTTCCTACAAATAAAATCTTAACGAAGCAATTTTTATTTTTTTATTTGTACCTTATTAGCTGGTTATGTTTCGATCACATATCGCTACTACAAGAAAAAAAAACTTTATTTTTAATTTAGCTAAATACCGTGCTCGGTCATTCTACACCGGTAGTAGGTCATGTGGTTTTAAGGTATTACACGAATTTGGTAACAGCCTTTACAGTCATTCACCCTATTGTTATTCCGTAATATTTTGCCATATTATATGAAAAGAAGACTTTTTTTTCATTAAAGAAACTCGCCACGTCTCACAATAAATGACTGTACTTAAGGCGCTTCCCCCACCGAAAGTGGCGCCACTTCAGAAAAAAACCATTATTTCTGTCAACACACAACATATTGAAATTTCGTACGTACAACATTTTGGTCAAGTATTGTAGAAATTTTCGAACTTCAAAAAACAACACTTGACACCCTAGGTTAGAAGTTTTAGTAATTAATGCTAAAACGGCCGTTTTTGGTACTTATCGCAAAAACTTCGAATCCAGAAGCTCTAGTGTTGATATTTGGTGTTCGAAAATTTCTACAACACTTGACTAAAATGCTGTACGTACGAAATTTCAATATGTTGTGTGTTGACAGAAATAATGGTTTTTTTCTGAAGTGGCGCCACTTTCGGTGGGGGAAGCGCCTTAACTGTTCCTAGTTCAATTTTTTAAATAAGTATATATTATATTTTTAATAAGTAAATAAGTATTTTTTATTTTAATAAGAAAACTCGATTGGTACGTTAGACAATTTATCATGTTTAAAGTACTTACACAAGTTTAATGTTGAAATATACGAGAAAAACTCTATTTATACAAAAAACATGAAAATTCCCGGGTACCCGGGAATTCCCGGGAATTAAGAGAAAAAATTCCCGATTCCCGGGAATCCAAATAGGCCGGGAACGCGAAAACCCTAGAACAGATCAATTCTAAACATATATCGCCTAAAAGGTTATTTGGTAACCTTTACAATGCGGGTAGTTTTTTGTATTTTGAATTATATAATTCATGAAACCAAAACTAATAACCAGTGAAAAACGTGAAAGAAGGAGTGGCTCGATTTCTTTGCTCCCAAGTGCACTTTCGCTGTTCATCCTATTAAAAAAGTACTCAAATTCAGATAACATAATCAGCCCATTTCTGTCCCACTGCTGGGCGTGGACCTCTTCTCAGAATGAGAAGGGTCTAGGCCTTAGGTCCGTATTACAGAACGAAACTCAAGCACTGATCTCTCTTTAAAACTAGTTTTAAGTCGAGTTTTAATTTTAGAATGTTCCTCAAGCATAGATTCATTGATCATAGTTCAGCCGAGTGTTGCTTTATTCTAGATCATTACTCAGATGTAAATTAAGGTTTAAGCAGAGATTTGATCTGTGATCTCGCAAGTGTGGTCGACACCGCGCTTTAGCAGAGATCTGCTTGTCAGTTTGTCAAATAATGTGCTGTTGAATTGGAGTTTATAAACAAAATGGATATTTTTGAAGAAATTAATTATTACTTTTTAAATAAAACTTATTTCTAAATGGAAACTGCTTTGTTAAAAATTATTATTTTCACTAATAATTTGGTTTTAAACTAATTTCTTATTTTGCGTAAATTGAAACAGAATTGGCAAAAAAAATAAAACGTAAACGAAAACAGCCTGATGCATAGACAAGACATATTCTCTGCTTGAGGCGCGATTTGAATCTCGATTCAGCTGAGTGTAGTTTGATTACTGTTCTGGAATAAGACCGATCCTCAAGTACAGATTCTATGTTTAAACTATGATCAAGTGATTTAAGATCAAACTGGACTTGAGTAGCGTTCTGTAATACGGACCACCACGTTGGTCTGGTGCGGGATGCCGGTCAGAAATTCAGATAAAGATTTTAGATGATGAACTTAAAATGATCGAGAAAATAATACGTTCTGTTACAATTTTAGACGCTTATTAAATATAAAGTCGTTGCAAATTTAGAATCTCCTATAAAAGTGTATTCACATGGGAGTTTTTTAAACGATACTTGGATATAGAAACCGCTATTCGAATTTCTGAAAAATTCATTTTCTACAAAAACACAGGAGATTTTAACAACGTGGTGAAACCTGTCACCGAGCGCACTATGTGTAGGTAGAACGAACGTAAACTTCGATAAATCTAGCAATGTCTTTATTTTTCAGTGTTGGATGTCAACTGAAAACGATTAACCCGAAAATCCTCCATTATACTAATTACACATTTAAAACTTTTTTCTTATAAGTTCAATGGGCATTGCACTAAACTAAACAGCAGAATATGTTGCGTGCCGCTTAATCGATCGAAGGCATATTATTATACATGTATTTAGTTTTGATTGATAAGATCTATGATCACAGGTGTGCTATTACGTCTATAGGTTTATATTTTCCAAAAATTATGATATGCCCAGACAATATGTTATTCTGATTATAATGATAGTTGTATTTCGATGTCTCCCACGTAAGTTGTTGTAGGTAAGCCACAAATTGCATTTTTGTGTTTTTTACGTAAAAGTGTCTAATTTTATGTATATTAATTACTGTTCCAAATATAAAAATACCGAAAAACGATATATATTTTTGCTATTTTTATATTTGGAACAGATAAAAAATTAGACACTTTTACGTGAAAAACACATAAATGCAATTTGTGGCTTACAACAACTTATGTGGGAGGCATCGATTTATTTAATGGTGTTTAATCATATGGTTAACAACATACAGACAACCATACCAGTTTAGGTTTCAAAAGTCTGTATTTTGTTTGAAAATATCTCATTTTTAATTTTTGTAAATTAATTGAATTACATAACTAAATATCATATTATTCTAGTTATAAATACTATAAAAACTGTCTATATTATAAATAAGTGTTTATATCTGTATCCAATAAAATACCTAAAATATTTCGTGGCTTATAGTTATTAATAATTCTTTACTATTCAGCCGCATCAACACTAAAAGTCGAACCCAATATCGCTGGGAAAAGGTTTAGCCTCATGAGTCAAAGAAATCAATATTGCAATAATTATTTCATTAAAATACGAGTTTTATAGGGTCACAAATTGAATTCATTGGGTTCGTAAAAACAGAAATCGACCTATTTCTTTTTAAATCTCAGAAGTCAGTCAACGTCACGTTAATGAAGTCAATGTATCACTAAACCCACAGAACAGATAAAGAGGTCTTTTATCTGTTCTGTGACTAAACCCATCTAAGTACCGAAATTGGTTCGACCCTCAAAGTGTTGGTTTAAAAGACTTTGATTTAATAGGATCTATTGGACTTGATCGACGCTCTACCCTCCCGGGTCCTCATATAATTATGGCTAAGTACTGACACAAACTGTGCCAGTAGGACATCGAAAATAGCTTTACGTTACACAAAATGTGTAATGGAAGTGCCAGGCGGACTACCGCTGTTCATCTATTACTGAATGGAGCGACGCGACGGCGACGTGTTCAGTCGATAACCTTTTATCGATGCCTTTTACACATAGTTGTGGCCGCGGCGTTGTCAACAATATTGTTATAAAACAACGCTGGCTGAAACATTGTTTAGATTTTTTAGGGCACCATTGTGTACGGTTTGCCGTTTTGCTGCGCTTTGTAAATTAAAAACTAAAATAAAAAAGTTAATTTTATTTCATAGTCCAAATTTCAAAGCTTACTTTAGCTTTAAATCCTTTTAAGGCCTGCATCTCGTAGTCCATTTAACAATGTTATAAAAAAAAATCGTACCTACAAGTAAGTTATTATTTTTCTCTACTGTTCTAAACTCCAATAACAAAGCCACTACTTTAAGGTAAACTAAATATTGGTTTCCGATAAAGTAGTGACTTTGTGATCTGTGTAAAAATGTTCCTAACGTAAAAATATAAATAGAGTGGCATCGGGCATGGAGCATCATCTCAACAAATGCAGTTAGGCGCAATCTTCCACTAATTCAGCTGGTCGGAAATCTCATTGCGAATCTAGCCTATTTGTGGTTGCCGTGCCACTGCAAGTCGCCTTTAAAACAATATCTTGGCTCTGCAATATCTTGAGCTTTTATCTCAATTCAGGGACTACTTTCAATGGGGTTTTGTCTTTCACTTTAGAACTTGATTCTGAATTTTCATTTGATTCAAATTCCCTATCACGGACAGGTCAATAATAAAAAGTTGTACATTTATGAAAAAAAAAACAAAAAAAAAAAAAAAACTTTAAAAAAAGTAAAAACCGACTTCAAAGAAAAACTAAAAGGAGTAAAATAATTACCATATTATAAAATTAACAGTTTCAGAAGTCGGTGGCTTCTATTTGTTTCAGTGTATAGTTGCACCGACTTCTGAAACTGTTAATTTTATAATATGGTAATTATTTTACTCCTTTTAGTTTTTCTTTGAAGTCGGTTTTTACTTTTTTTAAAGTTTTATTTTTTATTTAATACGTTTTAGTACCATAAATTAAACGACACGCACCCCCTTCTCTTTTCCAGTAGTCAGTTCCCAACAACAAATATAAACAAAGCAATATTAGTAATTTGAGAATTTTGCTTTGATTCGATGAGGAGTTCCGTTCCATATCTCTGAAGTTCATGGTCTAATCGTAACAAAATTTATATGGGACCAATCGGGAAGTATACCCTTTCGAACAAGAAAAGAATTTTTCAAATCGGTTCATAAATGACGGAGATATTAGGTAACAAACATAAAAAATAAAAAAAATAATAAAAAAAAAATACAACCGAATTGAGAACCTCCTCCTTTTTGAAGTCGGTTAAAAAGTATATAAAAATGATACTCGTCCTTTTTGTTATTTAAGTAGGTACAACAGTTTCTGTAGAGTACATGTCATATCATAAACTTTTATTATACAGAATGTAACGAATTCGTGAAATTCCTTAAAACGACATGATCTATTACTGGAATAGAACCCCGCAGGGGATTTAGCATGAATAAACGTACTTAAAAAACTTTTTTTTTTCTTGAGGTTGTTGTATGTGATCGTTTCCAAACCACCTTACCTATAAGGTTTCAATAAAAAAATAAGCAAATTATTTATAATAGAAAATTTCGACTCCACGCATAAATGAATGAAAGCATGACGGCACAGCTCGTCACCACCCTCCCCGATAACTGTCGTAACTAGCAATTGACAATTTTTCAGAGAAATTCTCACAGAGTGACGTATGCGCTTCAAATTAATAGAAATAAATAAATAGATACCTTAGGGCTTTAGGGCAACTACTAACTTAAAAGAGGAAGTCAAGAGCAATACAAAAAAGTTATTAACTCATTAACATAAAGCCACAGCTAACGCAACTACTGAAAAATTATCAATTGCTAGTTACGACAGTTAGCGGGGAGGGTGACGAGCTGGCTATGGCTAGCGCGATAGTGCTAAAATGACTCAAAAACAGAGCATCATGTTTTCATTTTGAAATAGGTATATTTTTTGTTGGATGATTAAATTCCATGCAGGATCAATTTGTGTCACCAGTAGATCACGCGATTTGAAGGAATCACACGAATTCGTTTATACCCTGTATACCTAGTTAAATATAAAATAGCGCTGTAATAGAATTTATAGACCCTCTGAAATTTTAAAAAAACGAAGAAACAAAAATCGCTTAAAATAACGATCCACATCAGCAAATTATTCCCAACACAATAGTGAGAAAATATCCCCGAAAATAAAATACTAAGGCCCGGTTTCCACCAAAGCGGAGAGGAGAGGAGACGAGAGGAGATGTGTTTTGAATAACCAATCAGATTTCATTATTTCCACATCTCCTCTCCGCTTAGCTTCGGTGGAAATGGATCAAGCGGAGAAGTTAGGAGATGTCTCATTTTTCTGTAGAATTTTGTGTCGCGAGCGAGCAAGCGGTGTGGCAGAGCGGAGGTGTGTGTAGTCGCCACTTTCCCCGCTGCCTTCTCCTCGCGTCTCGCACACCCGAACTCACAGCTCACATCTCCTCTCCGCCACGCATCTCCTCTCCGCTTTGGTGGAAATAAACTGCCAGCTTCGCAGCACATCTCCTCTCGTCTCCTCTCTTCTCCGCTTTGGTGGATACCGGGCCTTATGAATGACCCGACTACTTTTTATTTGCCTTCTCATAGCAAAGAGGTTTTTCCATTGTATTACGATTGGAGTTTCATGACAGTGCAATAAGAATTGACGTTGTAGAAATGTTCAATTGCAGGACCATTCCGTTGGGACAGAATTATTGGTAACTTTTGAATGAAGGTTTTCTGAAATGACGCCCACTAGGTAGCAGCACTGAGACGTCAGGTCCAGAAACCTGTCAAAAGTGTCAGAGCGCCTATATTTTCGTGTCTGAATATTTTGTATTTTTTAATAAAATTAAATAAGTACAACAAATATTCTCTCAAAATTGAAATGCCACAATGTTGTGCAGTTCCTATGTGCTCAAAAAAAACGGGAGGTCATAAGTTTCCTAAGGATAAAATACGTTTAAAACAATGGCTTGTAGCCATTCGTAGAGATCGGTTTACGCCTTCAAATAATAGTCTTCTACGCAAAGATCACTTCAGTAAAGACGATTACGAGCTGCCGAAAGACTCAGTTTTAGAAAAACGTAAGTATTTTATCGTGTTCTATGATTAAAAACCGCAAGTACATAGCACTGAACTTTGTTAGTATTTGTTACATTTAATTTGGTATATTTAATTGTAACGTCTGTAAATGGAGACTAATGCCTTCATTTAATTTACTGAACTTCATAATAAAACCATATTTATGCCACCAGATAGCGCGGATTATTGGCATGGGAGATCTCTTGCCAAAGTGGCGCCAACTAGTGGCGTAAATTTTCATAAAAACCCTCATTGCGATAAGACCGCCCATTGTGCATTTTGCATTTAAAGTGTTTTTCCTTGTTATGTTAACCTGGTGTATGTATAATAAAGAGTATAAATAAATAAACAAATCAATTGTAACTAATAAAATCATCATCATTCAAAATTGTTTTTAGTTACTATATTTGTGTTGCATTCTTGTCGTTTCCTACATAAATTCTGATACCATCGCATCAGAGATCGTGTGATGTGTGATATGACGAACCTATAAATAAGATTGGATTTGAAGTGTGAATGACAGCCTCCCAATATGTTAACAGCAATCCACCTGCCAATGCCAATGTGACATTCCTCTTCGGGATGAAATTCAGAATGCTATCAAATCACGGTAGAATTTAGAGAAATTGATGGACAGATTCTCTTCTGGGTTTCCAATTACCAATTTAAGTGATTGCGGGTAGTTCATTACAGAACGTAAGGGCTGAAAACCGCTAGTTCAGTAGTCGGTAACTTTTGTCGTGTTCCAGAGATTGGTTCTGTATAAATAATGCGGTTATACTCTTAAATAGTTTCGGTCCAAAGAATAATGACGGAATCATATCTAAAATTTAAAATGAGCGTCTTTATGAGGTGTATTAAAAAAAATCCGATATTTTAACGGATATTACTGCGGCATTAATATTTCTAAACAAATTGTATACTTTTACATATTATGTTTCAAAATCAAATGCAAAAAAATAAGTAAACAACAATGTTCTGTAGAGAGATTAGAATAAATGTCACCATATTTTATTTCCATCGACGTAGGTATGTCGTATTGCATGGAACGTTAAAAGATTAACGATTAAAACTGGGGGCTTACTATGACCTCTTATGAAAACGTGCAAATGCCAGTCAACTTCCGTTCAAAAGCAGGCTTGCTTCTGAATCGCTAAAAATCGTACCATGACAGTACTAAAGGTGAACGAATATTGAACCAAATTGAACGGTAATGCTTGTTCATGGTATACAAAAAAAAAGGTGAACGGATTTCGTAAACGTCAATGTAGCAGGCCTGCCGCAGGCCTGCTCTAACGATGTCATAGTACAAAAAAGCAGGGCAGTTCAAATTCCAGGCAACTTCTGTCCTGCTTTAAGAGGTCATAGTAAGCCCCCAGGGCTGGAGTGCAAGATTCCCACAACTTAAACTAGAATCAATAATCCCGAAATATTATCTTTATCAAACAGGATACACAGATATGTTTGAATACATATCCATATTTTTTACGTGTTATTGGTAGGTCTTATCATCGCGACAGCAATCAAAAGGGCGTTCGATGTGAGGACAATGCATTATTCGGAAATATCATTCCTTTGATCGCATACCGAATAATGTCGGAAGAATGATAGAACGCCCCTAATGAACTGAGAAAATGACGGGTGCTAATAGTGACGTACACATAAATGGATCATAAGTATGTACGATATATTAAGCCCACTACACACCATTCGGTTTTAACTGTGCGATTAACTGCGCAGTCGGACTGTACAGTAGGCCTAGCACGAATGTTGTGACGTATTGTAACGTAAACGTAACGTTAATGTGAGTGAATTTTGAATTGGAAATACTCGTTTCGCACACAATATTTTGTTAAATTGAAAACTTTATTCAAATTCATGAATGATACAAATTGTGCTTGTCGCATAAATTTAAACCAAAATGCTAAATGATAATTGTGTTTTCGATTCAAAATTCATTTAAATTAACGTAAAGTTTACGATACTATTATTATACGTCAAAATATTCATGCTAGGCCCACAGATAAATCGTTCGTTGGTACAGCCTATGCTACACACTCGTAGTTTTAACTGTACAGCAGTGGCGCAGGGTGATTTTTTTAAAAGGGAAGCCGGACCGAAAAATGCTTTCCTTGCTCAAGTGTGATGCGTGAATTCCAGTAACTACTCGTTTCGAAACAGCCGATAGGAATCGAGTTGTATGGAGTCTTCGCCACTGCTGTACAGTTCTATCTGTACAGTTTGATCTAATGGAATTTTGGTTAGATCTGTAACTGTACAGTTCAACTGTATGGTCTACACATCTAACGATTTATCTGTACAGTCCGACTGTACAGTTAAATCGCACAGTTAAAACTGAAGGTTGAAGGAAGCGGGCATTATAAAAATATAGAATATAAATATCCACATGTAGTATAAATACGTCATGTAGATACCTAGGTTTTAGGACGCTCATATCTCATTGAGCACCTAGGCGTAGATATTTAATCGAATGCCATTCATCATATGAATGTTTGGCATGCCTACGTGACGAATTCATCCATTTATATTTTATCTTACACCCTGGTCTCGTAAACGTAAAGAATATGTAGAGAATCAATAATTTATTAGCTATTTATCATTCTATCGTAAAACTTGTAATGGAGTAGAAACCTAGAAGGTACTCCATATTGCAATTTTATGACCTGTTAACACTCCTTGTTCACAGCAAACTTACATAATTTTAAATAGTGGTTTTGTAGAAAATAAAAGCAAATTCATACAATCAATGAATGCAGTTTCTGAAGATATCATGAAACAAAACGTTATATAATGAAAAATCACAATGGTAAATGTACAATTCGCAGTGACCAACGCGGCAACGGTTTCCATGAAACCAAAGTAGACTTATTAAAATACGCTACAAAAAGAATCCATGCAATAGTAAAAGTACAGTATTCTCTTAAAATAATTTATTAACTATAAAAAGATTAAAATTATACATTGAAAGATAAATCACCATCGATGTATTAATTAACAATTTCAGATTAGAGTGAAATCAAAGAAGCAAGTCGCGTAAAAGTCTTCTATCCTCTTACATGTCATTAGTTAGAATCAGAACAGACTTCATTTAATAATTTAATTATACGATATTTCTTTTTCTGAGGAGTTTCACTGAGAACTACTATTATAACCTAAGAGTGATTTAATTGTTTAATAAAATTAGATTAATTTTACTTTGCTTTCATTTAGATATTTTGTTTAGACTTAAAACTTTAATTTAAATTTATGTTCGTAACAATACAATTGTTATTTTATGGTGAAAATTTAGAAACATTTTAGAAAATCGATTAGTGTCAGACCTACGGATTGGACCTAAATGAATTAATCTGTTTTAGACCCTGAATTTGTCTGAGCAGATGAATTAACATAACTATAGTTTAAATCTCCTGAGATAAGACGTAACCTATGAAATCATGTCATGTTGCAGTGGTTAATGTTGAGTTAATAGTTTTAACAACATTCATTCCTTTCGTAGGCAATACGTAATTCCATTTAAAGATATAAATACGGGCAAGTTTCATTTATTTAAAAAAAAAACAGAAAATTCTTATAGTTCGGTCTTTAAAATGTTGTAAGAAAGGTTTTCAATTTTTGTGAATGCAGTTCGAAATATTTTCAAAATTTGTGGACATTCTCCGAATATTTTCTTGTAGCCACAACGATTACGGTAGCTGCTCTTATAACTATATAACCTATCACAAGTGAGTTTTTTGCGATTTTTGACGTTTCTAATACTCCAACCTCAGGTCCGGAAAAGTCTTTTGATCCGTATGGGAAATAGGATCGATTGGCATCATGAAAATGTTTTGTGAAAACTGCCCTTTTTTTCACTGACTGTACTTTTTTTCAAAATCTGTGAATGAAGATAGAAATTATTCCAAAAGTTAGGGGTGGTCTTCTAAGAACGTTTTCCTGTAGCTATATGTAGGGTAAGGTAGCTGCCCTTCATGCCCCATCTGAAATTACAATCCTGTATAGAAAAAGTATTGAAATTACCAAATAAACTATCCCTTGTTCTTAATACCTCATAAACTCACGCCTGTATTCCCCGAAGGGTTGGCAGAGATGTATAGTACACCCGTATTTCGCCGTTTATGTTTACGTTCCATGTAATAGGGGGCGAGCCTATTGCCATCGACCGGGCATAAATCCAGACTCCGGACTGCTACTGAGAAATTCCACACGAAAAAACCCAGTATTACTTTGCCCGACCTGGGGATCGAACTCCTCAGCAGTCGCACTTGCGACCGCTAGACCAACGAGGCAGTCAATCTTCTTAATACCTTAATTCTTATTCTTAATACCTATTTCCCATAAATAAAACACTATATTTCTGAATAGATGGTTATGTTGATCAATATTATATTCGTACCTACTCGATCTGGCGCAAAACCTACGCCCCTGCTAAGGTAAGCCACAACACTCGATTCAAAATTATTCTTTTCCCATAATATGTACATTACTAGTTCAACTTAATACATCAAGATTTATTAATTTTATCTGGATTTGAAAAAAAATAGAATGAGAATATTAAATATTGTTGCCTTCGATTGATCGAAGATTGTTGCATATAAAGAGACTGGTACTGACTGACATTTGATTCATCAACGCAGAGCCTAAACCACTAAAGCTGGAAATATGAAATTTGGACAGTAGGTTCCTTACGTGACGAAAACATCCACTAAGAAGGAATTTCCCGAAATTCAACCCCTAAAGGGGTGAAAAGGGTATTTAACGTTTGTATGCAAGTCCGTCATTTTTGAAGTAAGAAGCATGAAATTAAGTATTAAGGTTTCTGGTTAGGAGTAAATGTACACGTGTTTGAGCGTTTTTGGAAATTCAACCCCTAAGGGGGTGAAATAAGTGTTGTAAGTTTGTATGAGAAATCTGGTAATTTTGAAGTAAGAAGCATGAAATTTAATATTTAGGTTACTGGTCAGAAATAAACGTACACGTGTTTCAGGGTTTTTGGAAATTTAACCCCTAAGTGGGTGAAATAAGTGTTGTAAGTTTGTATGAGAAATCTGGTACTTTTGAAGTAAGAAACATAGAATTCAATACTTAGGTTACTGGTCAGAAATTCTATAATGTATGTATTCTATAATGTAAAATTCCACGCAAGCGAAGCTGCGGGCAACAGCTAGTATTGCATACACTCGGGAGCAATGAATCAGGGTCATCAACTTAAACTTTAATATCTTGGAAACTAAGAATGCTAGCTTAAGTATACAAATAAAAAACGTTTGTTTCACTTAATAAAAATACATAAATTAAAAATGTGTCGCAAAACAAAAATTGTAATAAACCATATTTTGTTACAGATATACGTGTTACAAAAATACCCCTAAAGCCGAAAGGGGATTAAAAGGTCCCTTGTAAAGAGTCCATTGGCAATATTTAAAAAAAAAAAGATAAAAAAAAAAAAATGGACAAATCATAAAATAAAATCATCACTGAAACGCAACCCTGAAAACATAAAAGTAAAGAGTAGACTGCCCAGAAAGTTATTTACATTCTTACCTAATTTCCTCTGAGAGGTAAATGACAACAACTTTAAAAGCCTACTTGATTAACATTTTCTTTTTTAAGGGGAATTATGTGACATGTTGTATATCATTTCTCACATTTACGTACTTTGTATTACCTCCGTGTGCTATCAATACAGATGTCATCCGATTCGGTTTGCTGTACAGCAGATTTCTGAACCGATATTGGGGAATATTCTCCCATTTCTCTATCAATGTATTTTTCAGCTCACGAAGCTATCATTCTTAGTTTCCGATATATTAAGGTTTTTATTGCTGACCCAGATTCATTGCTCTCGAGTGTAATAAAATAAATGTAGATTGTATCAACCGCTTATCACATCGCAGAAGGCAGTTGAGGAATATGGATTATTATTGTTCTCGTAGACGGTTTGTGTTTAGTTTAGATTCATTAATAGATTTATCCCTCTTTAGAAGTTATGTACTATGACAGTGAAACTGTTTTTCTAGCTTTCTAGCATTCTCTCGGCCTATTGCAAAAGATACGTATCTTTTTAGGTCGCATGCTCATCTTGCCTCCTTAAGGCTGAACATCCACCAGAGCTGTGCTAAGCTGCGTAGCGAGGAATGTGTTTTGTAAGCACCAATAGAATCACTTCATTTACCTAGCTTCGCTCTGCGCAGCTCTGGTGGATATGGGCTTAGCGGTGCGAGGTTTTTGTTCATACAAAACAAGCAAGAAATGCGAGCAAGGGATATGTTGCGAGGAATGTTTTGCGAAAAATGTGTTGCGAGGAATGTGTTACGAGGAATGTGTTGCTAGGAATGTGTATTATTTTCATATTCGAAAAGAGTCCGCTACCTATCCTCACATCGCTTATTTGTACACATTAACAAATTACACATTAACACAATAACACATTACACAATAACACATTACATATTCCTCGCACAGCTCTGGTGGATAGGGTCACATCGTTTCACATCCTCCCTACACATTTTCCTCACACAGCTCTGGTCTGGTGGATGCTTAGCCTTAGTCACCTTTTGTGACGTTCACTGAAAAGTATGGGGTGGAGTCTTATTGTTAGCTGGAGAGACTCACACATACCGTGCAAAGAAACAGACATGCATTTCGGAATTCCCGAATTTCGCAAATCGGAATTTCGAAAAGATTTTTCCGATATTCCAATTTAGGAATGAATTGGCCTAATATCAATACTCCAATATTCATTAACAAGAATCTATATTTTGTGCGTTCTGCCTGCGATGTTGAAACTGAGAGAGTATCCTCGTGAGCTGGTTATTTTTGTTAATTTGAATACGGAGCTCGCTCTCTTATAAAATGTTTGATGCACTATTATTCTTGAGAACATAAAACCAAGAATAGCGGTTCCTCTCAGAAAAAAATAGGTATTTGTTGTTTATGTTAGTAGTTAGTAGTAGTCACATCTCATATTAATATTTTTTTGAATTAAGTTTATCTGACCACAGTTCGAACAACGTAATACTTAGGTCCGATTTGACGTTTGCATATAGGACCAAAATAAATGTGTAAATATTTGTCCTTAACTATTCACCAGATAAGCTAAATGTGACCTAGAAATATGACATTTATGTGTTCAATAACCTTGTCACTATCACTATTGATATGTGGTGAAAAGAAAATGTTAGCTATTGAAAAGTTTACAAACCGAATAAGCTTAATGAACAGTTAATGATATGGTTGGTGAAATACCCATTAAAAATACAGAAAGTCTTCTTTAAGACAGTTTTTAAGGTTTCGTACCCAAAGGGTTAAACGGGACCCTAATACTAAGACTCCGCTGTCCGTCCGTCTGTCCGTCTGTCACCAGGCTGTATCTCATGAACTGTGACAGTTAGACAGTTGAAATTTCGCAGATTATGTATTTCTGTTGCCGCTATAACAACAAATACTAAAAAACAGAATAAAATAAATATTGAAGGGGGCCATACAACAAACGTGATTTTTTTGCCGTTTTTATAGATAATGGTACGGAACCCTTCGTGCGCGAGTCCGACTCGCACTTGGCCGGTTTATAAAATTATTCGTATCCTAGAAATTAAACCAAATAAATAGGTGCCGCCAGTTCCGGAACTAGTTCCGGAATTTCGAAATTAAGTCTCCAGTACCCGACCTCGGTTCCAGAGTAGAAAACCTTCTGATATTGCATGTCCTATTATGTACCTCCATATCATGGTACTTCTACGGTATCTTGGACGTTAGGTTTTAAGTATCATATTCCGTAAGTGCTTTTAAAATGAGTTTCATAATCTCTACTTAGCCCACGCAAGCGGTTACACTAGTAGAAGATTTAATAACAATAAATTAGATGTCGTAAAACACGTTATGGCATGTTCAGGTGGGGTTAGACGTCAGTGTAATCAAGCCGTGTCTGCTTGTGACTGGGATAAATTAATGCAGAATTAGGGTTGACCATAAATTGTCAGCGATGTCATGAAGGCAGAGATGGGAGTATTTCTAGCGTATGTCACCATGGCGGGGGAATGATGTCCAGTTTAATTATAATTATTTTGAGTCTTAGGTTTGTGAGGACGTCAATAGGCGGAGTTGTTGACGTATGGATTTTAATTAAGTTCGGAGTGACTGCCTAGCAGTGGCGAAGGCTCTATACAACTCGATTCCTATCGGCTTCCCTTTCGAAACGAGTAGTTACTGGAATTCACGCATCACACTTGAGCAAGGTAATCATTTTTTGGTCCGGCTTCCCTTTTAAGAAAATTAACCCTTCGCCACTGCTGCCTAGTAGCTTTTCACTATTTTTATAGTTTTCCTTTAGATACCGTTCGGTCTCACCTTTGTTATTTATGATTTGTTACGGTTTACTCACGTGCATTTTTCGGGATTGCCCGACTAGTGAGTTATCAGTAATCCTAACTAATATTATAAATGCGAAAGTAAGTTTGTTAGTTTGTTATCTTTTCACGCCTAAACCACTGAACCGATCATCCTGAAATTTTGCATATACGTTGTCAGGTGAATAGAAACGGACATAAGGTACCTTTCATCCCGAAAAAAAGTACTGTTCCCGAGGAAAACAACAATAACGTTAATAGATGGCGTCACGTGTCTTTCGAATCATCATTGAATTATGTTATTTATATAGAAACTTTAGTAGTGTGTTAAGAGTTGATTGTCAATTCTAAATAAATGCGAGCGAAGCCGCGGGCAAAAGCTAGTTAATCATAAATGTGAATGTGTCCCACCTTTGATATTTATATCCATTTCAAGTACTAAAAATTGTGATCTTATTAAACTTTTTCAAAACTCGCATAAAAAGAGCTCGAACCCTTGAATTAAAGTAACTAAGTAGGCTTCAAATAGTAAAAAAACTATTTTTCATATTAAGAATACAGTCTTCCGGTTGCCATTAATTTCTACTATAACACTGGTAGTCTGTTATTATGAAAGATAAATATGTTTTCGCCTGAAATATATTATCGGAAAACGTTTTCATTGTGAGTAATCGTCACGTAAATAGGGACAAGGTCAGGCCGTAGGTGTTTAGTTTATGTTAGTAAATATAGCCTTATTTATATCTAGATAACAATGAAGAAAAAAGTTGGCAAGGACTAGATGACTTTTTTACTGTCTGGAAAAGAATTGGGTATAAATAGGTGAACTGAGTAGAAGGCTTTGGAAAAGTTTTTTTTTCGTTATCTTATTATGAAATTGTTATATCTATACAAGGCTAGTCAAGAATTTAAAGAACCTATAATAATGAATAACTTTTGTTCTAGAAGTTTCCCCAAAAGTCAATAGATTAAAAGAAATAGCTGTTCATAAAAAATACGTTTAATCGATGTATCTTCAGCTATGATCAGCTGTATTTACATGTTAGGTTTTATTTGGAGTCACGGATTAGAAGCTCTATTTTTAGAATGCGTAACTAAAGCTGGGATGAAGAATTTTTGAAAAAACTGAAATAAACAATTGCAAGAAAATTAAAATGATCGAATGTTGAAATTTTGACACTTGCTTTAAAAAAGTCATCAGTGATACTTTAAGTGGCCCGCGGATTAGTATCCCCTTTCCGACTAACCTTGTATATACCTACTATAGAACGCTACTATAGATACGCAGGTGTGTATGATTTCAATTTAAACTACAAAACTTCTGTTTTTATTGATTTAGTATGAAAATTTACTTTAGATTAGTAGATTAGAGAAAATTTACTTTAGGTTACTAGATTAGTTTTTAGTTTATTGATAGATATAATTGACAAAAGGCAATTAAAAAAAAAAAACTTTGCCATGGGGTTCTACTCCGTTCACCTATTATACCGATTTTTTACTAGACGGTAAAAAAAACATACGGTATATCCCCACTGATATTTAGGTCAAAAATACTTATAGCTTTATCGCAATAGAAATTGTTTTGGTATATCTACACCCGTGCGCTTTCATGTTTATCTTGTGCTTTCAACTTTCAATTCCTCTTGCGTCAAGCGCGGAGTGGGCTGTAACAGGTAAAATCACGTATCTGTTACGCCTGTTCCTGTTACACGTAAATAGCAGTTCCAAATACCTGTTACGGAATAACAGTCTATTATTTCATACTATGTGGGAACACACTATTGTGTGTTATCTGTTACCACAGATAACAACGTTTAACCTGTTTTCTGTAACAGTAGGACTTCTCTTTCTAACTAAGGTGTTAAACCTATGCGAGAAAAGGAAAGAGCTTGTGACGGCTGTAACAGGGTGTCACAGAGTAACAGTAACATGTTTTATCTTATTCTAGCTAAGGTAACTGTGATAAGCATGAATAGAGAAAAGCTTGTGACTGTCACTTAAGGGATTTTGTTAGCTCGTGGAACAGGAACTGCTTTTTCAGTTTGTTTGTCACAGTTACAGTCTGTTATCATATGATACCTGTTTTATGTATCTGTTACGATAAATACGCCTTACTCCTACAAGCGCATGCAATAATTATTGCCATAATACTCGAACTGTATTAGGGCATGCGCTATTGCATGCGCTATGGCGCTTCAGGCATGCATTAGATGAAAGCGCAAGATGAACATGAAAGCGCACTGGTGTAGACATACCATTTGTATTGCTTATGTCATTGGCAGTTTAAAAGTTCTATCTAGTTTGAATACGCCAACAACATGTACTTAAGTGGTGGAAAATTGTAAAATTCTCATAGTATGCGAGTTAAAAGTTAGGTTTAACAAGCTGCCGTAGCAGTGGTTCATAATAAATATATAAACTAGGTAACTACATCGTCGTTATAACAAAGTTATTTCAGTATTCACTGTTATCACTATGAAACAAATTTCGCAACTCACACCCTGTCTGTCTGTCTAAACGCCGGCTACGTGTTCCGTAATTTCAAAACCGCTGGCTGTGGGGGAATGTGCAGGATATATGCGTAGAAGTTTTACCAACAAATAATTAACGTTTGAGTTTTGATATTAAAAATATATCCTGACAATCGCTGTTCTTCGAAATATGAGTCTTGACGTAGCGGTCATTTTGTAAATTGTAGCCATAACTACTGACGATGATGACGATGGAGACTGCATCGAAAAAAGGTAAACGAAATCATCAAAAACCGTAATATAGCTATATAGCTATATTACGGTTTTTGATGATTTCGTTTCGACAATACATGGATAATATTATCCATGTATTGTTTTTTTTTTCTGTACTAGTTGTAACATAAATAACGCACAACCTCGTAAGGGGTCATTGTACTCATCATTATGAACAACTTTTACTATGGGACCAAACTTGAAATCGCGAAATTAAATCAGCTGTTCCCTACATTAATGTTCGCATAACTCGTCAAAAATTGAAAGTTTATATAAAAAGAAAAGTCCTGACTGACTGACTGACTCATCAACGCTCAGCCCAAACCCTTTGACCTAGAACGCTGAAATTTTGCACAGATGTTCCTTTTATAATGTAAACAAGAACTAAGGCAGGATTTTTCGAAATTCAACCCCTAAGGTAGTTAAATAGGGATGAAATTTTGTATGGACATCGTCACTTAACGTGTTCAAAAATTTCACGCAAGCGAATCTGCGGGCAAAAGCTAGGAAGTATTTGATATTTATGGTAACGTTTTGTAGATAAACGTCAGGATCCGCCTTATGTTGAAAAGGGTATAGTCACAGACTAGATAGGGATACAATGGTATAGTTAAACTACACAGACAACAGAACGGTACAGAAAAACAAGGCAAACAGCAGTATTCTCTCTCTCTCTATCTTCTTTAAAGCTTACACATTTTATAGGTTCCTTGTTGAATGGCGAACAAAGAGCCCGTTATTGGCCATCATAATAACAATCAAAATTTACTGAAATTTCTTCGGACCCTTACCCTATGCGACATATATTTTAATACATAAAGCGATAGAAAGGCGATGTAACTTTTAATTTCGCGATTATTTTATACTGAGCCGAAGATCAGAAGTACTGTTACTTGGGGCTTTGAAAACAGTTTTATCAATAGGATTTTTGGAAACAAATGCATCAGTAATAAATTATTTATCAGTTGAATTTTGTACGATAACGAATGGTTGCATAACTTTTTTAAATATTATTTTAAATATTATAATAGACCTGAAAGAAACAGCTTATAATAGTCAAAATTCTCAGCGAAGTAATTATTGTTCAATGTATTACTATCACCGACAAATCTTGAAAAGGCTATTAATAAAATGGGTCAATATGTCACTGTTATTTGTGTAATAATACGATGGTGCTACAATAATAGTAAATCGATGTATTAGTTGCATGCGGGGGAAGTTATACAACAGATAGTAATCGTTCACGACTGTTAAAAACATAATGTCTTTATATAATGAAAATAGCATTAGATTATAGTAGTTGGAACAAAAATATGGTTGTATTTTACTGAAATTTATCTTTGTAAATTAGGGATCATACACAAGGCAGAACGTAAACGTCCATGTTTTTTTTTTAACTTTGCCCCTCCCTGCGGTTTCTCCTCTATCGTGGGTGCTTTACAGACTCAATTCTCACATGCTCAAATGCTCAGACCCGGAACAACTATTAAGTAGGCCATGGCTGCTCAACTTTTTTATCAGTCGGGCCAAACGGACAATTCATATATTTCTGGCAGGCCACTGATGGTTACTATTTTAGTTACTTATTAATAAGACTTACGTAATAGTGTAGGACGCCCTCTGGCTAGGTGGAGTGATAATGTGCGGAAGGCCGCCGGCGAAAGCTGGATGCGTCGCGGGCCATTTAAAAATGGTCAGCGGGCCACAATGTAGCCCGCGGGCATATGGATGAGCAGCCTTGATGTAGGCCATTCAAATTTTTGTTCTATGCAGGCATCGGAATTGAACCCGCGAATAACGCAGGAGCCAATTGCTCAGCCACTGTACGTCCGTTCTGTGGTTCTACTACTCTACTGAACATGATAACCGCTACACAAACTGCTACAATAATAATATTATGGTCATAAAAAATATTCCTAAATCACTAGATGTGTTTATTGGATAGCATATACAAGAAGACTACCCATCCTTTTGTCAAAAATTCCTTAGTGGTGAATAGGGTTTAGCCTATTCGTTGTCGGGAGCGCCCACGGTCAAACATATAAATAAATAACTTTTCAAGAATTATTTGCTTAGGAATTCTGTTGTCTGGCAAAATATGCATGGGGCCCTGGGTCGTCACGTAAATACAACGTTGATATTACGTTTCTGGTATTTTAGTTGTGAGGACGGCATGCATGTAATTATATGAAAATCTTTTGCGAAAAGTTTGCACGCAGAGAAATAGTTAGCTAGAGTAATGATAGGCTGAAAACCAGAGCAATGACTAGCAATCGTGAATTCTAATCGTATCAAGCCGTTGAATTATCGCTAGTAAAACAAAGAAAAGGAAGAATTTAACAATTTTAATGCACCACATCGTAAGTTGTCTTACCAATTTCAAATAAATCATAAAACGTTCAGATATCCTTTTTTATCTAACACTTCCAAAGAATATGAGCATCATTATCGAACAAAAAACTTTGTATGACAAAACATAAAAGCTTTGAATGATGTAAGTTAATGGTTTCATAAAGAAGGCGCAATTTGCGAGGATAAAAGCAAGTGTATTGTCTTTTATGTCGAAGGCGTTTGAAGGGTTCGGCTCGCCCTAGTGACATGTCCTGGGTGTTTTACGCGGCAATGACTGTAGATATAATACATAGATCATTTGCACTCGATTTTAATAGCTTAGCGAAGTATGTTTGGCATACTTAAGTACTTTTCTTTTTATTCTAGGTGATCACCATCTCACCCGATGCTAAGTGATGTGCTCGACGATGAAGCACGCTTGCTTGGAAGATGCCTATTCACTCGCGACTTAAAGAATCCTAGATTGTACTTAGTTATCAGAAAAAAACAGACTCCGTCCGGAAGGAATACTAGGCACTCCATAAGGCTAGCGTCCACTAGGCTCGCGAAATCGAGTCGAATAAAATCACATTAATTCGCCTCCACATTTACTTTTATATTCTACATTTACTATAAAACCTCGTTAATCAGCGACGAGCCGAGACGCGGCGAGTCGCATCACTCGCGCGCATCGCTTGTCACGCGAATTTCTGTTTTAACGACTTGCGATTACTGACCGTTCCTCGATTCGTTTTCACACGGAAGAAATGCGACTCGACTCGATTTTGACGCGTTTCGGCTGTAATCGACGCTAGGCTTTAGAAGAACGTATTAGGAATGTCTATCATGTAACGATGGCGGAGAGCCATTCGTCTGAATGTCCGATAATGGAATGGGGTGTGTAATTTCAACTCACACTTGCCGAATAGTATCCGATAAATTACTGATAGCCTGGCAACTCTGCGTCTATGCTCAAGGCTTTTAAGCCTTACTGTAAAAATCTAGCCGTTGCTTATGAGCCCCTTGACACGTTTCTCAATCGACTCTTGCGCTTCAAACTGATACCTACCCGAGTTTTCCCAACGGTGGGAACGACCGGACTTAAGCTTCTTACAAATTAATCAACTGTCCCGGTGTGAAGTATGGCCAAGCACGTACCGTATCTCTTTCGCAAGGATGCCTAGATTTTTGGTAGTCAATTGAGCTTTAGACTCAATGTAGGAGCTGAAATTGTAAGTCGACGTTAAAGTAACATACTATCTCGAGCCATGTCTTTTTATTTTTTAATAATTGAATAATAAATGTACATTCATATTTTTTATAGTTTAATGAATCAATCATTTCTCAAAATAAGGAGGAGCTCGTGGCTAAATAATTACAGCCGCAAAGACCGATCTTCCGGGTTAAGCCACGCTTGCCGAGGTTGGTCTGTGGATGGGTGACCATTTACCATAGCGAGTTTCCTCCGTGCCTCGGAAAGCACGTAAAGCCGTTGGTCCCGGCTGTCATTTGTAGATCTTTGACAGTCGTTACTGTTGGTCAGAAGCCAGAAAGTCTGACAACCAGTCTTACCAAGAGTATCGTATTACCCAGTTACTGGGTTGTGGAGGTCTGATAGGCAGTCGCTCCATGTAAAATACTGATATTCAGCTGCATCCGGTTCGACTGGAAGCCGACCCCAACATAGTTGGGAAAAAAAGGCTAGGCAGATAGAATCATTTCTCAAAATGACAATTAACAAAAATAAAGAAATATTAATAAGATAAGGTGCCCAAGATACAGGCTTAACCTAGTTTGGGCAACCCCTTATATTGGTTACTTTTACAAGAAATTAATGATTATTTACTTTATTGTGGTCTATTATTTTACAAGTGGGTAGTTTCTGCCTATAGTAGAATATTTATGTATGGATCTACAGATCTAGGGTAATTTTGGTCGGCTTTGCTCAATGAGCCAAGCTTTGCGTTCATTAGCAAACGCATCAGTTAGTTTGTCGGCCGACGAACTCAGTGAGAACTTTAGTCAAGGTTATGGTTCGATAAAGGCCTCTACACACCAAAGCGAGCCTTTAGAGGCTTTAGAGTCTGGCCAACGAAAGACGACACTCGAATTATTTGCAAACTTTTATATGGCAATGAAATTTCAACAAAAATATTTATTTCTAAAGTGTCAAATTAGGTTATTTCATACAAATTGGGGTTGCCATGCAGAGATTTTTTTAAATTTGCCGCGCTTTTTCAGTGTCTTCTTTCGTTTGCCAGACTCTACCCGGCGGGTTATGCCAGCGGGCTATTGCGGCCAACTAACGCGAACTAAGCGAGCGAACATGACGCAAAACAAGCCTGGCTTTGGTGTGTAGAGGCCTGTATGGTTTCTTTTTATGATTTTGAAAAACATTGTTTTTTTTTTGCATTCATTTTAGCAAGTCTATCGGTTATTCGTGTTGACGGACTCCGTGACAACAACGTTGGTCAAGGTTCAAAATAATTTCTGTCTTATGATTTAGATTTTTTTCTTTTCAATATTTGTCCTGGGCTTAGATTGCTCCAGTATCGTGGGTGTGTTTACGGACACAAATCTCCTACTTATCCATCCACAAACACAAACACCCAGGTAAATAGGTAAATATTGGTATTAAATTCACATCCTCGGTTATAAAAATATCAAATAAAAATTTCTGGAAATAGCATCCTATATTGGGTGTAAGGGACGGTGTACCGAAAACTGAAACAGTAAATTCAGCCCATTATTCTGAATCGAAAACAAGTGGTTTCTTTTCTCGGAATTTTCCGAATAAAATATAGACAAATTGCTCATTCGTCTATGTTTTATTGAATTTTAATAAGTGTTTTGGCAGGTAAATAAATTGAGTGTAAAGGACAGGTTACCAAAAATTGACACAGTAAATTTAAATCATTATATTGAATTTAAAATGCGTGGAAAATATCAACGAAATTTTTCGAATTTTCCGATTTATAAAAAATACATTTTATTTTTGCAATGTGCTGTTTCCTAATATGATTGCTTATTTTACAGCAGAGAAACGTAAAATATGTGAAAAGAAAAATCGGAAAAGTCGAAAAATTCCGAGAAAATTTCCACTTATTTTCAATTCAGAATAATATTATGATAAAAGGCTGAATTCACTGTTTCAGTTTTCGGTACACCGTCCCTTACACCTGGTATTTAGGTCAAAAACAAAAAAGACGCGCCCGGTAATTAAATTAGAACAATTAATCTAAAACAGTACCCATAAGATTGTACGCAAGATGATTTATTTGTTTCAAAGCATTTTTTTTTGTATCGATGATGTAATCATATCTATAGGTATTAGGTATGTACATTTTGTATACTTCTTCATTTAATGAAAGTTTCAGTAAAAGCCTTTTGAATCGGACACAGTTTGTTTAAATAGTTTTAAAGTCATGAGAAATATCTTTTATGAATTTTAATAAAATTTTATATTACTTGAATTATGCACAGGCACATAGAAGTTTAAAGGGAAAGTATTCGTTTCAGTGCTTGAGCAGTCGAGAGCCGAGCAAAGTTATTTTTATGAAAAGTCTAAGTATTTCAGCCAATCTGCGACAATGCGATTATTATTTGACCGGCCCGTGCGGTGGTACTTTGGTGAAGCGGCTAAGTATGTTTTTGTAATATTAAGTTCGAAACTTTGAAGTTACTTAAGTTGTTTCATATTGAATGGTAGTTTTCTCCTTTCGAATTAAGTAACTTAGATAATTAAACAAATTGGTTTTTAAAATCTATTACAATTTACCAAAGTAGACTACAATTTATTTATTAATTTAATTTATTTATTTCAAAAGCAATTGCTTACTGTACTTATAGTTACCCAACACGTGCAGTAAGCTACTCGCGTTACTTCTTATTATAATTTTAAACACGATTCTTAATCATTGGTTCAAGAACTCGAAACGGTAAACAATAAACTGTTTAAAGTTGTTGTTGAAAATATCAACATCTCTAGACAGCTCTCTAACGCCGTCTCTTACCCACTCTCGTAATAATATTAAAACATTCCTGCTCTAAGAGATCATGGTAGCCCCCCTCTACAAAATTAATTATACAAGATATTAGAGGTGACTTTCGACAACCAATAAAAGTATATCAACATAAATGCCCGCACGAAAAACCGACTTCATAAGCAGCAATATCCATCACTAAAAGGCTAATGAATAAAAGTAGGATCAATTTGCAGACGATCATTAGCGTTCAACCGTCACTAATTACTGGTCTTGGAATTTCCGGAGCATTCCTTGGGCTGGATCTCATTTATTTGCTGATGGACGGCCGGGGAGGCGCTGGCATTCGTTTGATGCTCCATTTTACAGCTACAGGTAATTCCACGTTTAACGAGGTGTTACATAGCTACTTCAAATTATTACTCACACCATTACACTCGGGCTCGTTTGAATTTATTAAAGGTTTTCATTCAGTTTTGCGCTGTGGCGTTTTTTGGAGTTAATTTAGGACTAGAGAAATTATGATGTTTAGGCGATTTTAATTTTGATTTTATATGCAAATAATACGTATTTAATGAGCTGCGTGATAGGCAATAAATAAAAAAAAAGGTTTTCGTATTGTTAAGTAGTGCTACTGTAATGTACTCCATATCTTTATTGCTTTTTCATAAGTATATGCTTAGGTGTTTATAAATACGATCTTTATGCACCCTGTCGGGCACAGCAAGAGGGTAGAAGGTAATGTAAGGTGCAGGTCAATTCGTAAAACAGATTAATGTAAAGATTATCCCTATGACGTACAATTTGCTAAGATTAGTTACACACAATGGGCCGGTTCTGTTGTTCACAAATTAGTAGTTTGAGGGTAGAAAAGTAAATGAAGTTTTGATTAACAAAAATAATACCGTATCAATTTGTATTATTACCAACGTGTAAGACTTTAAAGCAACCCAACGTAAGCTAATGCTTAACCGTTTTCTAAGTAGGTAGAGTTAATTTCCAGTCGAAATTTATGCGTTTTACTATCAGTTTATTCTACTATACAACCTTATTTTTACTTTATACGAAAACCGAGACACCCCAACAAGATTTTCATCAGAACTGCCTGAATATGTGTTTTTTTTAGTGAATCTCCAAGTTAGACCTTAGTTTATGTCGCGTTAAGTTCCCTAAAAAAGTGTGAAATGCCTGAAATGTGCTATGCAGGGGTTGTCTAATACACGGAAACTGACCGAGAGGACCGTCTCAAGCCTCAAGGTGTCTATTCCCGTCAATTATTATGGGTAGAAAACTACTGAAAAAAAATTGAAATGTATGAAAAAAAAGTGGTGTAAAAAATATGTCAATCGATTCTCCTAGTGATTCTGAACAAACTAGTTTCAGGTTTAGTGTATACTAAAACTAAGCTTGTATAATTTACGTAACTGCCCCAGTTGGTGATAGCGTTGTTTTAGGTTTGTTAAGTTGTCAGTTGTCAACATTTTCAGACTCAAACTCTTTCAGTCTTAGGCGTGAATTACATAGAAGCGGCGTAAGGTGGCAGACGCGGCGCAGGCGCGTCGCTTGCATACATTTTCTGCGAAAAAGATTTGAAGCGGCACGACAAAACGTATGAAAGCGACGCGCATGCGCCACGCCGTTTCTATGTAATTCACGCTTTAAGATTTCGTATAACAGCGACGGCTTATCATCGAAGATGTGGCCACGTTAGTTAACTTCCAAAGTTTCTCAATCTGATGATTTGGACAGAAGCCCTTCAAAAGGGGCCGTTTCTAAATAATTAGATAGTTTCTATACCAATTCAATTGGTTATGTGGAGAAACTTGGTGTGGTGTTCCTCCAACCAGGCGGAGTCTTGTGCCTGGCGGGCTACTGCCCAATGGTTGATGTTGGGAGGTTGTATATATACTATCTGCGTGTTAAATCTTGATTGCGCGATGTAGGATAGTTCGCATGTGGCGAGATAGATGCCGTCACAGTTATAAAGAACTCAATAAACATAATTTTCAATAGATAAATCCTAATCCAAGCTATCTCGTCAACAATCTAAGCCAATTCAGTGCTAACTTGATTCGGTTCGAATCCAACATTCAATGTGGGATTTCCAATTACATTTTGACAGTCAAGTGGGTCACATGCGACACTCATGTACTCAGGATTCGCGCTGCCACAGTTAAAGAGCATACCGCCAAAGTTGAAAGGCTACGCCAATCAGACTCCAATTACGGTTCTATGGCGAGATAAATGCACTCGTTGGCTTAGTGCTTGCAATTATGGCTGCTGAGCGTAAGGTCTTAGGTTCGAGGTCCCGTAATGTTTTCTGGGTTTTCCAGGCAGAAGTGAGTCAAGGATTTTGCCATATACTATGGCAATTGGCTTAGCCCCTACTACAGGAGAAGAAATACCGCTATTGGCGAACTATTGGTGTACGATAGATAGTACATGGCACCTCTCTAATACAGCTTAATTTTTGTTTGTATATCAACGACAATATCGTTGTTATCTATACAACGTGTGTTTTTTGATATCCCATAACTCTAGGGTTATATTATTTAAGTAAAAAGAACACAAAATCTCCTAGAATAATAGGTGGTCCAAAAATGCATAGTTTCGAAGATATAATCAATCATAATTAAATTATAGGTATCTAAGTTTAATTGATAAATAAGAGTAATTAATTTTTATTCAAACCAATCATTCATATATTTTAAAGCTAAGAAAATGCGACGTTGTCATAATTCACGTAAGGGTGTTTTACATTAATAATCGTGAATTTGTCGAATTATTTTGTATGAAAAATTAAAACAAAAAAAAAGATGATTGAAGAATAATTCATATGCCAGTTGGTTCTTTGATATGGTCTCAATCATACCTTATAGTTATGGGTGTTAACGAATTCGTGTAATTCCTTCAAACCGCGTGACCTACTGGTGACACTGAAGTTTTCAAAAAATGAACCATGGTATTCTGTAGCTGAGTAATTTTAGCGTCCCAAGTTAACTGATTGCGTGGAGCGATATTGCGCTAGTCGTGCCCGTCAGCTGTGTCGCCGTGCCTTCATTCATTTATGCATAGCATCGAAATTTTGTACCACATAAAAATGTAATTGGAGAAAAAAAAAAAGTTTATTTTTAATCAATCTAAATGTCATGTGGGGTTAATCTATACCATTAATAGATCATATAGTTTGAAGGAATTACACGAATTCGTTTACACTCTTTATAAATAAAAAGAAATGTCCTGACTGACTAACCCATCAACGCCCAGTCCAAACCCTAGAAAGCTGAAATTTTGCACAGAGATTCCCTTAATAATGTAGACAAGGATATGGAAGTATTTTTCGAAATTCAACCTCTTTTTTATTTTTCCAGTTGGTCGACTATTACTCGTAAACTTGTAAAGCCTACTTAGCTGTGATAGTTTTCTTTTTAACTTCGTTGTATATAGTACTATCGTGAATTTTTTCACATATCCTGGGGGGGGGGGGGGGGGGGTCACTTGAGTCTAACAAAATTTTGCAATAAAGCTTAATATTTCGGAAACGGATTCGAAAAATTGATTTCACAAACCCGCAATATTTTTTGAAAGACCTATCTAAAAACACCCCACACCATGAGGTAGGCGACAAAAAAAACATCCCCACTATGCGTGTATAGGAGGGAAATACGAAAAAAAATATTTTTATTTTTTATTTTACCTCTTTGACGGCGTGATTAATATGTAGTATATCCATGCCAAATTATAGCTTTCTAGTACTAAGAGTCTCTGAGCTAAGCTGCGGACGGATGGACATGGCGAAACGACAAGGGTTCCTAGTAATTGACTACGGAACCCTAAAAATGGATGGTTTGATAGGTTGGCTCTTGACAAGCGATCTAACGAATAGAAACAAATGGGAGTTTCTGTTTATAAAAAAAGAAACAAAAATGTTTACAATATCATATTTTACTGTTACTCTAAACGTCATTATAGTTATCTAAAAAATAATCTTTCATATTATTAATAATTGCCCTTGAATGTGAATTTTATTGTCTGTATTACTAAAATGTTTTTGGTCTTTATCAGATTTATGTAATCTCAGATTATTAGGATAAAAAAGTCATTTTGTTTTATTTTATTCTTGTGACTTTATTTAATCCTGCAGCCCACACGGGGCTTAAAATAAATTTTGTTTGTCCAAAATAAACCTCAAAATAGGCAACCTACATGATGCTCTTTTGTTTCAGGATATCCGAACAAATACAATGTCAATCATCTGTCACACACATCGGACGGTGCCGGAAAAAGGCGTCGTCACATTGTGACAGTCAAGTAAAAGTACAACTGAGATTTTAAATTATAATACTAAACGAGGTAAAAACGGTATAAGTACATACCGTCGCCCGGGAGTGAAAATCTCGGGAATGCATTTAGTCATTGCACTGTTCCTGTGGGCTTTCACGCGGAAAAAGTCGCGGGCAAAAGCTAGTCAATTATATTTATTACGAATTTTATATCCATATATCGGGTGTAAAAAGACCCTTAGGGCTCTTTCAATTTAGACGTTTCGTGTCGGACCGCTGCGGTGCCGAGGCGGTGCGTTTGTCGTATTGCGCACGGACGGTCGCTTGTTTTCATACAAAGCGCGCGGTACGGCAACAGTGCGGCGTCGGCACCGCGAACGCTCGACAACAGGACGGCAACATCGCAAACTCCACGTGTTCTTTTCGCTGTTGAATAGTGCGGTGAATAGACGTGAGAGCTAATTTCATCGAATTTTCATTAATTTTTTTGCTTAAAATGGATGATATAAACGTGGAAGAATTTATAAATGAAATTTAAATACGTCCTACTTTAAGGAACTCCAAAAGCGACAAATACAGTAATCGCACGGAAATAAAATAGTTTTTTGCCGCTAAATTTTACTTTTATCTAATTCAAGTAATTCGTGAAAACATTCTATAGGCATTCCTAGGTAATTAAAAAAAATTGCTTGGATCTTGTTTTAATCTAGGGTAAAGATTATGGAAATCACCAAAATTACATGTTAACGAAAACATCGGTGATGCTCTTTTACGGGAGCGTCGTTTTTGTTTCTGTTTGATGTTTTTCAACAAGAGCACTAACAGTAATGTTTCTTCGTCAGAGTCCATGGCTTAACTGCTGTCAAAGATATTTAAAACATCACTAGCAAAGAAACGCACGGCAGTCAGATACGCTTTCAATTTAGACGTTTCGTGTCGGACGGCAACCGTACTGCAGCGGCCCGGCAGCGGCATATAACCAGCGGCACGGTAAACGTGCGGCAGCGGTCCGACACGAAACGTCTAAAATTGAAAGAGCCCTTAACGATAACGAAAACCACGTAGTCTACCCATCATCGGGATCATTTTTTTCGAACAAACCATACCTGGGAAATCATTGGTTTTGGAGATATTGAAGGTCAAAGTACACATTTTTTTTTAGTTTTTTCCAAAAACGATTTCCAAGTCATAATACAAAACTTTCTTCCATACAAACATTGTCAAAAATTTAAATTTTTCCTAACAAATTACGCATTTGAAGTTACAAAAACGCAATGAATATCAAACGCACACAACCGCCTTGGCTCGGCTGTGTGGCCGCTGCACGCATGCAAACGCGCGGCATCGCCACAACCATAATTTACGCGCTACAAAAAAAAGCGTTTTTTTCATGCCAAAAAATAAAAGTCGTTTCCCAGCAATTATTTTTAAATTGGTCAATGTAATTTAGTTTGATGTACAGAGTGCGTAGATTTCGGCTATGTGATGGGTCTTTTTACACCCTGTATATAAAAATGAATCCCTATTTCCCTTGGTCACGGCATCACGCGTGAGCGGCTGGACCGATTTCGTCATTTTTTTTTGTGTTCTTAATTGTCAAGAGAAGGTTCATACGAGAGAAAAATTTTGATATTTGAAAAAAAAAACGAAATTATCTCAGTATGTCCATATTATTCATTTGTTTACCGCATGCATGAAAATGGTTTCAACTTTTTGTTACTATTTTGATTATGTTTCTGAAGATAGGTAGTAGGTATAAGTAGTAGGTAGGTAGTAAGTAGGAAAACGTGCATTGCAACGCGGTACTAGTGGCGAAGGGTGAATTTTCTTAAAAGGGAAGCCGGACCAATTATTTTTTTAAATGATAATTGAAAATAATAGATACTAGTATTTGCCATATTTCGAAAGGGAAGCCGATAGGAATCGAGTTGTATGGAGCCTTCGCCACTGCCCGGTACACCTAGTACCCAATAAAGGCTAGTTTCAGTGCCTACAAACTAATTTCACATAAAGCGGCTCTCTTATAAGATACAGTCCCTATATGTCATGATAAAATAAAAACCGGCCAAGTGCGAGTCGGACTCGTGCACGAAGGGTTCCGTAGCATTATCTATAAAAACGGCAAAAAATCATGGCTGCTGTATGGGAGCTCCCCTTAAATGTTTGTTTTATTTTAATTTAATTATTTATTTTTAAAGTGAATACAACTAAATATTCTGTGAATATTTCAAGCGTCTACCTGTTGCCGTTATCAATATCGAGCAAAAACGAGCAAAAAAATCACGTTTGTTGTATGGGAGCCCCCTTAAATATTTATTTTATTCTGTTTTTCAGTATTTTTTGTTATAGCGATAACAGAAATACATCATCTGTGAAAATTTCAACTGTCTGACTATCACGGTTCATGAGATACAGCCTGGTGACAGAGGGACAGACAGACGGACAGACGGACAGCGGAGCCTAAGGCCTGAATTCCTCTGTCGCTGACGTCGGTCGCGCGTACGAGTATACGTTGTGTTCTATATAGCACCACACTGTGACGCTGACATCAGCGGCGCGCGAGTTGCTACGCGCCGCGTATGGCGCGCGTCGGTCTCGCTCGTCAGCGCCGCGTACGTCGGTCGACTGACGCGCTATAGAACGCCATGAGCGTCCTCACTCTGTTCCCGACCGTCGGCTAAATGGTACGCGCGCGCGTATAAATTTCATCAAAAGTTTTTACTTTCATTCTAAAATAATTAAAGAACTTTTCCTCGTCCTGCCGTAGCTTTTCAAATAATGTAGAAAATTCACCATTCGTCACCCTATCAGCAACAATTGGGTGAATGTGATATCTTTTTCTACATTGACGCCGTCTCCGCTTGGGTAAGTTTGCTGCAGCAACTAAACAATTTATAAACGGGTTCATAATTATCCCAAATCCACTGGGAGACGCCTGTACCGTGGAGCGGTCGGTAGCGGTCGGTATCGCACTACGGATGTTTTCATTGACGCTGATGGCCAGCGCGCTACGCGACTGACGGTACGCAACCGACGTCAGCGACAAAGGAATTCAGGCCTTAGTAATAGCACAGTCTACCTATATCTTACTCCTTACAGTCGGTCAACGTAGAACATTGTCGCAAAGCAATCGTGCGGGGGGTTGCGGGGTGAAGGAGCGGAGGTTATGTCCCGAGGAGCCATACTGCATACTTGGGACATAACCTCCACCCCTACATAATTTTGACATTTCATAATATATGTCCTGTCAAATGTATGGGCGTTGACCCACTGTATGTAGTAAGTAGGTACGCTGTGGTAATAGGGTCCCGTTTTACCCTTTGGGTACGAAACCCTGAAAATGACCAAATTGCATTACGAAGGTTTTCACTCCCGAGCGACGATACACGTGTTACCAGCTAGCAAATCAGCATTCGAATTGCTTATCACATTCGTAATTTCAATAGTTTCATTTTGACAGTACAACAATATTCATTGCGTGGTACATAGTTGTGGAGAAGTCGGATTGATAATACATACGATGCTATGGAAATTGTTGACCTGTCAAAATCAAAGCGATTATGAGTGTTTTGCGCAGTTAGGATGCTGGTATTCAATCAATTCCCTGAGCTCTTTAACTGTAAAAAAACAGAATCGCTTTCCACATCTGACTTAACAAAGACACTTCGCTTTTGAGTGTAGTAACATTATATATTTATGATGAGGGATACAGCATCCGAATAGCGTAGCACATTCGTAATTTCAATAGCTTTCATTTTGACAACACAATAAGATTCATTGCGTGGTACATAATTGTGGAGAAGTCGGATTGTTAATGCATACGTTGCTGTATAAATTGTTGTTTTTTTTTTAGTTAATTGTTCAAAATCAAAGCCGATCAAGAGCGAATCAAAGCGATTAAGAGTGTTTTGCGCATTAGTAAAGATGCTCATCACTACATAGCATAAAACAAAGTCGCTTCCCGCTTTCTGTCCCTATGTATGCTTAGATCTTTAAAACTACGCAACGGATTTTGATGCGGTTTTTTTTAATAGATAGAGTGATTCAAGAGGAAGGTTTTAAGCTATACTTAGATCGTACACGTGCAAAGCCGGTAGGGTCGCTAGTTCAAAACAAAATCTAAACGAATTAACTACATATCGCTCTCTTGATAGGTACTGTCTATGCCTTGCAGATAAACTGTTATATTACTGCTTTACTTAGACTCACACTGAATTGATTGAAACAGGAATTTGATTAACTAATTGGTTATAAAAATTAAATACACTTCCCACCCGTAATGATCTACATATTTTGGATTGAAAATTAACAAAGTAGCAGGCACCAAAAAAAATAACTGTTAATAATGTAATCATGTTTCTTTTATCTAATTAAGATAAAAACTACGAAAATAATAGTTCACTTGCTTTCTTACGTGTTAATTTATAAACGCAACAAATTGTAGCAGACAGAAAATTAGTCTTCGTAGTTCGTAGTTAATTATTAAATTCGAAGTAAAGAAATGTGATGATTGTAATACGATAAGTTAGCAATCATTAGACTCATTACCCACCTACCAACACCTAATAATAGGTAAGGTTAGGTAATATGGTTTTATAATTATTCTTAGGCTTGCTTTATTTTGGAGTTGATTGCCGATACTACCACCAAATAATAAGCCACCCTGTCCCCACCCACGGGTCATTTAAAACGCGATGAAGAGATTTCGTCAAGAGGATCGATGACAGCGTCCTTAGTCTGCTGTCATATTGCTATCACCAATCCTGCCAAGCGTGATAATTATGGCAATGCTGCCGCGCTAACGACAATATCTCAATTTTGGACGATTTTGCGTTACATAAGTGGGCTTCGGATTAGTACCCCCTTTCCGACTAACTTTGTATATTCGGAATCAGCCAATCGAGATCTACTAATTCTAAGTAACTTTTTGGAATACTTCAGGAACTCGGTTTTTCAGTAAGCAGGAATGCAATAACTAAAACAGTTCAATACTTAGAGCGCGTTAAATGCGTTTATTCGGAAGCGGCAAAATCAAGTTATTGTATTCTGTGATAGCGCGGCAGAATGGCTGTCCATTGTAACGGTAATTGGGCCTGTTCAGCATGTTTGGCAAAAGAAATTTACGAGCTTACCGCTGAAGGTGTGTTACTACCATATTGCATCCGTATAATAACGTTGTTATATTTTTATTTTTTATAGACATTGATTAATGTTTAGACGAATGGAGAACGGCATTAGTTTTGTGCAAACTTGCACCCTAAAGCCTTATTTTTATGAACCTCTTCCTATTTATTCTGTAAATAACTATGATTAATGAATTAGGGTATGAAATATGGCGTTAGGAAATTGTTATTTCACCAATCAGTTTTATACTTGACGTGCTTCTGCGCACGACTTACTTAACTGCCTACATATTCTTAGCATCAAAATTCTAAACCCATTTGCGCGAACTTTCTGAGATATTAAGATGAAACGGAGTAAATATGTCATAAATGTAAGCCTGCACGCGACTTCAAAGAATCATTAATGAATACTCAAGCGTTTCTGATATTATTTTCGCCGTAACGAATGTAGACGCAATCTTTAAATGAAGCTGTTTGTTCTGAAGACGTGTGAACAAGCAAATGAAGATGAACGCATCTATTTTTAATGTAGACATATTTTGATTTTAATTTACATATTTGGACTAGGAAAGTCGCTTAGCTTTCATCTGTGTAATAAGGTGTTATGAGTAAAAGTGTTGGCACCTTTACTCTTTGGTGTATGAATTAAACGTTTCACGAATATGTGAAAGGATCACTGCTCCGTAAAGATTTTCTACCTATTCTGTGACAGAAAAATAAAGTGATTCGCACTGATTTATTAAAACTTTCACGCGAGGATCGTCATTTTCCAAAGTAATACATTTTGTGGGACTGTGCGCTGAATGTTACTATAGACCTTGACACGATTTTATTATTAACCGGTCCAAATCTAAGACTCGGTCCATTCAGTGCGGACAGTTCAACAGATCTGTCTAAAATTATTGAAGTTAAAATTATTTTCGTACATTAGGAATGAGGTAAAGTTTAGACTCTAACTTTTAAGTTTTTTTATCCGTCTCGGCGCGGCTGGACCCGAATTTAGACTTCATGTTACGGCACTAATTATAAGAATTTAAAATATGCAAACGTAGTTTATATGTATTTAAAATAAAATCACGCTAGTTTTCATATAAGATGGTGAAATAGTGTCTTTTTATGGGAAGTTCGTCCTGATGACAAGATGATTCGAACGCCATGATACTTGTGGAGACGAAAAGAGGTTGTAAATAAATTTTCTTATGGGTAAAAGCTTTCTGTATTCTGAGGGTAAAAGTTTAACGAAACAATGATAGCTTTAAGGCGCGAGGTATAAGACAGAAACTCGATGATTATTGTAATATTTCGAACCCGAGCGTGCATGTTTATGAAATTGAAACTATTTATTTCAATGATCGATTCGATATGTTAGGACAGGAATCAAATTTTGTGTGTCTCTACAGTTGAAGATTCTCATTATGTATGTAGAGATTCCAGAATGATTTCAACTACTATCTAAAGTGCCAAAGATATTTTATTTAAAACTTTAACGTCAGAGTTTTATGATACTAACTTATGAAACAAAATCTTTACTACGGCAAAAGTAGAACTGCAAGTCTTTTTTTTTATTTGTTTGATACTAGGCCTGCGTTTGACCACCATCTCGCCTAATGTTAAGCGATGATGCGGTCTAAGGTGGAGCACGCTTGCCCAGGAGAAACCGATTCACTTGTGACTTGAAGACACCCAGATTGTAGCTGTCGGGGAACACCCACTCGGGCAGCGCATTCCACTGTTTGGCGGTTTTCACAATGAAAGTGGAATTAAAGCGCTTCGTTCGGGTTTTTGGTAACTATCTCAACCATGAACCGATGGCGCTTTTTCGTGCTTTTGGCCGTCCAATAGAAAAAAGAGTAGGGGGGAATTCGATCATGCAGATCTGAAGCACACTCTCCGAAATGTATCCAATAAAAAACCGATAGACTAGCAACTTTGAGCCGATGCTCAAGACTTTGGAGCTTGGTCTGAACAAGGGAGTCGTTGCTGATGAGCTTCTTGGCACGCTTCTCAATGGACTCCAACGCCTCAAGCTGGTATTTGGCTGAGACGTCCCAAAGGTGCGAACAGTGTTGAGATAGGTTCAGGTGCTTGTAAAGTATTTATCAATGCTAATTTATCTAAGGATAAATCACTAGAAATCGAAGCTTGCCATGATTTCTACACAGTCAACATTTAACTTTCTGAATACATTGTTTTATTATGTAAGGTCCAATCAAAATACCTGGACAAACTTTTACTGATCACAGTACTCATGAATATGAACAACTTTTACTAAGGGACAAAAGATGAAAAAAAAACAGCTGTACCATTCATTTTGATCGTGTAAGTACTGCACTTTTGTATGGAACAGCTGTTTTTTTATAGTTCTGATTTGGTCCCATAGTAAAAGTTGTTCATATTCATGAGTAGAGTGATCTGTAAAAGTTTGTCCAAGCATTTTGTTTGGACCTTATATTTAATGCTGATTTTTCCTCTCTTGCTTATCTAATTAATAAAAGAAAGAAGGTCAAAAGTCATCTACTTCTAATAAGATTTTTTAAGGGTTTGTTTACAGTTTGTAATTAATTACAAACCAACCTCTGGGGCTACTGTGTTTTTTTTTCCTGTAAGTAATGGGCAATTTCTTTAATATTTACTTTGAGAAGGCTAAACATTAATTACATCTTTAATAGTGTAAGTAAGCTGTTCCTATTGTGCTGTATTGGCTGTGCATATTGTGTTAGTTTTTTCTATAGTTAGTTATGGAATTTGTGTTAAGTATATCATTCGTTGGCAATCCTTAAATCAATAATAATTATTGTGGTTTCATATTTTGATTAGTTTTGTTTTATTGTACATATATTTAGTCAAAAAATTGTGAAAAGAGGTCGAATTTTCGTGAAAGTGCAAATATAATTATTTTAATAAGTTTACGCGTTTTCAATAACTTTGCGACTTTATAATACCAGTCAAAAACAAATCAGTGGACAATAATAATTATTGTATTGAATGAAAAAGTTTCTAAACATAATTAATCAAACTCACCTTTAAAGCAGACAATAAGCACAACAACAATTATATCGATATTTACTAACACGTAAATATAATACTGGTGTTTAAACTTTTAAACTACTTTCAACTTTAATACTAGAGAGAACAAGAATAGTATTGCTTCGCAGCCTCACAATCGTGAAAGCTGAAGATGAAGTATTATGCTTATATTAAGTTTTTTTAGTTAGTTGAACATTTTGTACGATCGCATGGTTGGATCACATGGTGCGGGCGCGGTGTGCGGCTCGGGCGGCGGTTCGCGACTCTCTGCCGCCCGCCCAAAGCCCGCCCAGCGCCAACTTGCACCACAACTTCGTACGCAGTTTCTAGTTTTGGCGGATAACTTGGAACATCGGCGGTCAATTAACGGCGCTTGTTTTACTCGGATAACTTAATTTATGTGCTGGTTTTAGGAATTAGGACTTTACAGAAATTGATGTCTTATAGTTTGGTGGTTTGTGTAGCTATTTATATGTTTAATTCAGTTACAGTCTAACCAGCAATTGCGAATAGGCTGTATTTGTGGCACGTAACAATTCGCGTATAACGTATAATTTAAATTAAAATTTTGCTTGTTTTTTTTTGTTTTAATTAATTCTATAGCTTAGAATTTGCTTCAGTGTTGTTATATCAATATCTATCATTTATATAATTTCATTATGCTAGTTAAAAAAGGGGGATTAGATAACATGATGCGTTTTCATTTTAAAATTACCAGAAATGACGAGCAAAAAATTCTTGTTTTTTATTTAACCGATTGCAAAAAGGTGGAGTTTCTCAATTCGACTGTAATTTTTTTATTGTAGCTAAGTATGTTATGGTATATAGTAATTGTGGTGTATAGTAAGTATGGCATTTCGAAATGGATTTGGATGGCTAGTTACAAGCTTTTATTTAACTTGCAATGTTTGTATGTATGTTTGTTTAGGTCAAATCTTGCAACTGAATTTTAGAACAGTTGTAACCCGAAAACCGATTGAGCCGAGACCGACCAAATAAAACCAATTGACCTGTTTTATTTTTTTATTTTAATGTATTTACCATCATGGTCTCAATTTAATGTTGTCATGATCTGATTACTTCAGACACAGAGAAATATAACTCTTCAATGACGAACAGCACACGTACCGTGAGTGATTGTAATTTCTATCAGATTCAGAAGTGAAGATCACAATCGAATAATTTTGTGTCTGGCTGCTTTATTATCTACGTGTGAGTGTGTGTCTTAAATCTCACTTAGGCTTCAAATCTTCGTTTTAATGTCGTTTAGCACCGACTTCAGAAAATGAAATTTTATTATTGAACATTATTATATGACTTAAGTTATTTTTAAGTTTGTTTACACTTTATTTTAGTTTATTGTCTACAAAAAAATAATGGTGCCGATTCTCTTGTTCACCAACTAAACTAAAATTAGAGAATTGCTATCTTTTACTAACAAGCTGCGTGAGAAAAGGACAGTGATAGTTATGAACTAAGTTAGAGATGTCAAACTAGTTTACGCCTTGAACTTCACCGTATTTTTAGACGACACCTTTTGAGATGTCGTCTTTTGTATGGAAATTTTAGTTCAACTAAATTTGACAGCTCTTATTTATGTCAGTCTCTTTTTTATTCTATTAGAGTGAAAAAGATGGCAATAGCCCAAATTAAGTTTAGTTTGTGCTTAGCAGAATCGGCACCAATATTTTTGATTGTTGATATAAATATGTATACTTCAATATGATTCCACATCATTGAAAATTATGCGAGTAAACCCGGGAACAAGAACTTCTAATCCAATGTTCTTGCCTTAAAAACGATATAATAATTTTCATTATGTATTCTGCCGTGGATAATTACAAAAAAACATCGCGCTTAACAATATTTTTTGCTTCGCTGAAAGGAAATCCGATATTCAATTATAATTTTAACTAAAATTTTCTTAAAAGGAAGTTAAGTAGGTAGGTATTTGAATTATTCTTTCATTGAAGAAAATAATATTATATTACGAAAATTTTAGTACTGAGAGATTTTTGTGGTAAAAAATAAGATTATAATATTAATTACCTAACGCATTACCACACCATTTAAAAAATACTTAATTAAATGTAATATGTACCAACATTTTCGCAGTTGTAGATTTAACGTTTATCTTAAATTGTTAGGGCCTGTTGTGGCAGGGTTTTGCGCAAGAGAGCTATTTAGTCTAAAATGGAATTAATTATATTTTTGAGGCTAAAGCTAAAGAACGTATGTAACATTTAAAGTTAATTTGAAATACCAATTTCCTTCCAATTTTATCGTAGATTAGGTAGTACTGTATTTTCACTATAAAGCGCGTGTCACACGGAAGGCGGATCGAAGGCTGTTTGAAGGCGGGTTGTAAAGTTGACGAAGAGCTGCTATCTAAGCTAACTCAATAAATATAACCCCAAAATGATGTAGCGTGTAAAATCAAATATGATCTTGCTTGCAATTCGCAACAAATAAAGGACGATTAAAGGTCGTGGCTTACACTTTTTATCCAGCATAAAATAATCCTGCTCCGCTTTCTTTGTGACCCACGCTGAAATCTTGCAGGTATGGCCTTATTGTTGGAAATATGTTGAACATATTCCGTAGTACACGAAACTTAGACAAGAAACTATCTGGCAAAACTGCAGATTCAGGATCATAAGTTAGAGGTACAGTCGCATTTTCTATGTAACTTACCTACTTTATATTTGCTTATTTTGTTTTATGTTTCTCCGTGGAACTACTTTTATACGTATTAGAGATTATTCCAATTTACGTAGAAACACATGAGCCTCGAGTCAGCGCTCAAGATGCCATAATCGCCACGCTTGGCAGGCGGGTTGACGATCGCAGTATGGTTGTTAAAATACTCAGAGAACGCCGCTGCCCATCCTCTAGTAAATCCCTTAGTCGCCTTTTACGTCACCCACGGGAAGAGATCACGTAGTGCTATTCTTTACGTCCGACACCACACGGATTGACGCCCGAACTGAATGAAGACTAAACGCGAAAATGAAGACTAATTCACAACAATGGGTGCAGTAGAATCTTTGCATAGTAAAATGCTAAATTAGGCATTGTGATGTCGACATAGGATTTAAATTAGTTTGTTGGTATTTGTAAGTGTGTGACTGCCTCGTTGGTCTAGCGGTCGCAAGCGCGACTGCGGAGCGTGAGGTCCTGGGTTCGATCCCCAGGTCGGGCAAAGTGTTATTGGGTTTTTGCGTGTGGAATTTCTCAGTAGCAGCCCGGAGTCTGAATTAGTGCCCGGTCGATGGCAATAGGCTCGCCCCCACATGCATACATGGGACGTAAACATAACGGCGAAATGTGGTGTGCTACATATACACCTCTGCCAACTCTTCGGGGAATACAGGCGTGAGTTTATGAGTATTTTTAAGTTTATATGGCGGTGTGTGTTTTGGCGTGCGCTCTGGTGGTGTAGGTATACAAGGTGTTTAAAAATCAACTCTAAGAATTTTATGGGGTTACTCGGTATTGGAAATTGAACAACTTTTGTTCTACAACTTTTCGAAATTCGCGTATTTTTTTTCTAACTTTCCATACAAATCAAAAAAGTATTTTAATTTATTTGTCAAGTATGGACAGGCATAAAAAAAATTGGCGAATTTCGAAAAGTTGTAGTACGAAAGTTGTTCAATTTTCGATACCGAGTAACCCCATAACACTCTTAGAGTAAATTTTTTAACACCTTGTCTCAGGACAGTTTTTCGCGATTTTTTAATAGACCCTTGGTCCATGTGATTCTACGCCAATGATTATTTTCAAGTACCGTCTCTGACCCACGTTCAGCACTTGCTGTTTACAAGCTGGTGAGGTAAGGCGATTCCGGAATACGGCAAAAAATATGATTAGGTTTACTTTTGTTTTTTTTTTGTTCCAAACCTTTAAAGGGTCTTTTATAAACGCACAGCGTCGTTTGTATTTATAGTATAAACCATTAACCATCAGTGACGCGCTAAATAAGTTGTGTTTTATACAGGGTGGAAACGTTAAGTGTCAACAGGCGATTACTTTGTTATTTTTCCAGATATTGAAAAACTGTTAGCTAATATAAAAACTAGCTTGCTTACGGAATAAAATGACATACTGAATAATATATCTTAACAAGATTAAATCGCCATTATGTTCGTTTGATTTACACTGCCTATACATATATTGAGTATGAGAAGCAATCTGTTTGGACGATTATTCCATTAATTATAGGTAACAACATAAAACATTAACCTGATATTGGAACTTAGAAAAGAAATGAAAAAAAAAACGCTACAAATGCTTTTTTAAAAGGTAAGAAAAACATCTAAAGAAAATTCACGTAAAAAATATGGAAGTACTAATTGGTGTACGATTTTATTTTGAAAAAATATGTACCTGTGTCACTTTATGCAGTAAGCAACTAAGTTTCGATACGAATTTATTTGTTTTAAATAGCTAGCCTATTGACAGACTAATCCCATAAAAACCGTATTTTTTGCTTATTGTAGGTATGGGCACGGTAAAATCAAACTTTGGACATAAAGCGATTTAATTTATAAAAAGATTATATTTAAGATCATTTTGTTCCTTCGGCAACCTAGTTTTGATTTTAGCTAAAAGTTTTTCAATATCTGTTATAGTGACGAAATAACCGCCTGTTGACACTTAATTAAATCGTCTATACAAGGTTAGTCGGAAAGGGGGTACTAATCCGAAAGGGTATTAAAGTATCCATAATAATGAATAACTTTTGTTCTATAGCTTTCCCCAAAAGTCAATAGTTAACGAGAAATACCTAGCTCCTCAAAGATCTAAAAAAAAAATCGCTAAAATCTGTCTATCCCCAGTGAATGTTCAGCTGTGTTTACATTTTATGTCATATTTAGGGTCATGAATCAGAAGCACCATTTTCTGTATTTGTAACTAAAGGAGGGATAAAGATTTTTTGAAAAAACTAAAATAAAAATCATTTTGCATGAAAATAAAAATTATCGAATTTTGAAATTTTAACACTTGCTTTAAGACAGCTATCAGTGATACTTTAAGTGGCCTGTGGATTAGTACCCCCTTTCTGACTAACCTTGTATAATACTATTTATTTGAATAAGCCAGCATTCTTAGTTACCGAGATATTAATATTTATGTTGGTGACTCGGATTCATCGCTCTGTTCCACAGTGTTTCTAGTGTTTCCACCCAGTATACACAGTCGTAATATTTTTCGTTTATTTTTTATGGTAGACCAGAATTTTGTTAATTACCAGAATGTTTCCTCAACACTATCTTTATAATGTTGAAATACACTTGTTTATTATCATAATCATCTTTCATAAATATATTTTTTTTAATTATTTTCGAGACTCCTTCACTTTTCGTGACTATGGATCCTCGTAGGTACCCCCTAATATGTCGACATATCTTAAAATGAACATGTTTTGTAAGTAAAAACATAATTTTCCACACAAATGGTTCCTTTAGAAATGGTTTCATCGAGAGCGCTCACATGTTCGGATGTTCATTAGAAATCGTTCAAGTGAGAGTCACCACCGCTGGAATGTGACGCATAAGATACATGACGTCATTTCGGGATGTTGCCCTGTTCTGTCCACCTATGGGTCGATCACGGGACATTTTTTGGCCGTAGGCCTCCTAAGTGGATAGAACAAGATGGACCAGCAGGTCGTTTCAACAGTTCATTTCTGCTAAAAATGTATTATTTATATTAAGATATTCTTCTACCCTAATCTAATCTTCTTCTAATCTTGATAGCCTAGCGGTTGAACGGTTGCCTTCCATGCAGGGTCCAAGTTCGAATACGGCCCGCTCTTCTGACTTTTCGAATTCATGTGCAGATCAGAATTAGACTATCACTTGCGTTAACGATGGAGGAAAACATCGTGAGGAAACCTGCACACCTGAGAGGGCTCCATAAAGTTCTCAATGGTGTGTGTAGTTCGCCAACCTGCACCAGGCCAGCGTGGTGGACTATGGCCTAAACCCTTCTCGTTCTGAGAAGAGGCCCGTGTCCAGTTTTGTGACAGAAATGGGCTGATTAAAGCTGAAAAATAGCTGCGATTTTTAAATTCGAGTTTGTTTCTGACTTTGAACTCATCATTCAGCCGAAAGACTAGGCCTCCCCCAAGCATCGCCACATCGACCGGTCCTGTGCTTCTCGCATCCAGCGGATTCCCGCAACCTTCACCAGATTATCGGTCCACCTTGTGGGAGGCCTACCCACGCTGCGTCTTCCGGTGGCGGTCGCCACTCTAGAACCTTTCGGCCCCATCGGCCATCCGTTCTGCGAGCAATGTGCCCCGCCCACTGCCACTTCTTCGAGCTTTGAACTGCTTTGTGGTTATTATTCATTACCAAGAAAATTCTTAAGTAATTTATTCTGTAACGTATATATTGCAATGGCAATTTAGATATGTTGATCGGACCGTACGGCCAATTTTTATAAAATAAATATGATTATATCTTGTTTCATAAGAAAAACCACTGCGAATACATACAGGATAACTCAGTTAACGTTTCGTCTATAGGCACGTAACATAGCTTATGTCGTTTATGTAAACAACATACCAGGTGAGGATATTGGTATATACTCCATAAACCTATTTTTATATGTCTACAATATGGTGTGTATAACATAGTAGTTAAGTGAATTTATTTCTGTGGAAGAGAATTTTATACCTATGAGCCTTGTGTGGCTTGAATTGAAACTATCAAAAATTTAGAGAGCCAATATGTTATTTCTTTTTATTAACTATTTACAACGAAAAGATAGATTGGACGTGCGCTGTAGCAATACGTCTTTTTGTATTTTTTTGAGGATTTATGGATATACTTAATGTTTTCTGTTTTATTCTTCTTAAATGCTTCGCTTTCAATACGCAATACATCAAGTCGTTTGTAGTATTTTAAAGTGGTGCTTTTTACTTAGATTGCTTTCCAACGCTAATGACCATATCGGAATTAGTAGGACTCATGTAAGCAGTGGCCTGCGTAAGCTACATTTCAAAGCTACCGATAAATAGCTTGTCGAGGTTACTTAATTATAGGTTTAGACTCTAGAGTAAGAAAATAGTGTAGGTTGAGGGATAAAAGTGAGTTTGGAATGAGTTTATACTAAGCCTAGTAAATAAAAATCAAAAGAAATAGCACATCTATATACATATAATAAATCTGTAGACTTGGCGTGTCTGTACATACGAAATATTTTAAAAAAATGCGGGGTTGAAGGATAACCAATAGAATCCATTTCGATCACAAATATTATGCGTATCTCGGAGTAACATTTAGTTTTTGGTTCATCGTAATCGATGTATAATATTTGATAATAAATTTAGCAAACAGCAAAAGATATTAGAATTAAAAGTCATCAAAAAGAAACTTTGACGACACATTTGGTGCAGTGGCTAAGCGATTGGCTTCTGCGCTACGGGTCGTGGGTTCGATTCCCGCACGGAACAAACATTTGTATGGCCTACAGATAGTTGTTCCGGGTCTGGGCGTCTGTGCAGAAATCCCAGTGAGGGGCAATGAATTATAAAAAAAAAAACTTTAGTTAGTGTGTCACAATATCGGTTTCGAACATCCACGCGGACGGAGTCGCGGGTGCAGCTTTTATTAATAAATAATAGTACATTCAAGATTTGTTTACAGTCTGTACCTATATCGAAGGTACGCTAGATACGCTAGATAGATGATAAGATATAGGTAAGCGGTAAGCCGATATTTGCTCTCTAGTCTTCTCAGTCCGTTTACTTTGTTCACGAATCCGATTTGTTAGTAACATGCTTACTCCTACTTCTAGGAAGCTAAAAGCTGTCTCTGAAAAGTGTAACAGTGAGAAAGTGCGTGTAAATATGAACATAAAGCTCAAGGAGTTTTATAGAAAAGAATTTTACAAGTAAACTATGAAGGTACCAGCGATTATACTTTGATATCAAGGGTCGACATTGATAGTTGCTAAAAATGTTGCATTTGATCATTTATATCTCTGTAAAAATGGAACTTATGCATTTTGAGTGAACTGTATAGGCAACATTGTCAGTTTTCCTATTTTACCATATGGTATAGAGGTGTCTGCGAAGTTAGATGGTGAAGATAAAAAATACTAAATCACACCCCTGATTATGTACAAAATTCGAATCCTAATTGGGGCTTCTTTGACACTGAATGATAAAACAGGGATTAGTTATCAAAGTAAAAGCCTGCGGACCGACTTTGTTAAGGAACATTTCTCCTTTTTTATCGAAAACTATGCTCAGTAGTTTTTTTTTATCTCGTCTATGTGATTTTATATATCTCAGTTAATTCAGTCTTTATAAAATATTTTTGATGTAGCAGCTAAAAGCGAAAACAAATAAGATACAATCACATGAAGCTCAAAAAAATTATCAAAGTAACCCCGTTCTACGGTATTTAATACGGTACCTAATCTGAGTCTGAAATCTAAAGGTACAATTCCGTGCATCGCGGCCGATCGCAGCCGCGCGCGATCGATCGCGTGCGTCTGACGCGCGCGGCTAATGCGTCAATAGTCATGTCTGTAATATACTGACTAATCTGTTGTTAGCCGCACGCGTCTGTCGCAGACTTCGGAAGCGGTGCCATACATTCTCATACTCTGACAATTGACGCATTAGCCGTGCGCGTCAGCCGCACGCGATCGATCGCGCGCGGCTGCGATCGGCCGCGATGCACGGAATTGTACCTTAAACCGAAGCCAGTACGGTAGTAGTGCGTATCAGAATTTGATTAGAAGGAAAACGTGAAGAAACCTGCAATACCTAAGTTTCAAAAAGTTCTAGTTGGTGAGTGTAGTCCGCTAACCTGCACCAGTGGCTGTAGACAAATGGCAATCGATGATTGCTAGAGAATAGAAACGACACATGAGATGTACTGGATTGACATAAGCTTTCGACCGGTCAAGCGATCTGTAATGTCATTTACATACATTTAATTGGCGTATTACTATTACTTTTACTACTTTACTATTCTCTGGCGATCATGGATTGCCATTTGTCTACAAACGTAGGCCAGCTTGGTGAATTAAGGCCTAAATCCTTCTAATTCTCACAAGAGGCGAGTGCCCAGCAGTGGGAAGTAATGAGCGGATTATGTTATATGTTATTTTTATAATATACTATCCTTATTCTTCTGGAATTTCCCATACTTCAAAAATGACGAACTTCCATACAAACTTTCATCCCCTATTTAATCTCCTTAGGGGTTGAATCGCATAACATCCATATGATAAGGCAATTCCCTAGCTACTTCTACGAAATTATTTTGTTGCTTTTTCGTAGCAAAACACACTAACAAAATTGCAAAATGAGCAGGAAATAATTTAATTGTAGGCGGAAAAATTCAATAGCTGTACAGGTGTTCTCTTTGTCCCCTCACAAAAAGAATCGACAAGGCTGAGTCTTTAAACTCTGTAATGTCATTAAGAACTGTTTGCACATCGTTTGTCCACTTCTTTTTTACTTGTTGCCTGTAATTCAGTTACGTTACACGTACTGATTACTTCGGCTTTACTTGAGGAAATGTTTGGTACTTATGCTGTTCCATTCAATTAGTGTTTTTGGAAAATCTATTTTAATATTATATGTATTCTATGCCCCTCACGGCCGCGTCCGTATAAGAAATATTTTTATTTTTTTATCTTGTATCTCTTTGGAGTCACGGCTCATCTTCCGTGCGAAAGATGTCCGGTCCTTTGAAAGGCATACGGGGGACACAGGTCCAACGCGCAGAGGCCCCTTTGAGAACTTTAATCATATTTATCTCTTTATTTTTTTATATACAGAAACATTCGCGCAAATGCCAACAACAACTGAAAAAAAAAACAAATCAATTTATCCCGTAATTTTCGAGTTTTGCGGGCACAAACATACTGAAGCTGAATCTTTATATTTACAGATGACTAGATGTAAATTAATGTAGTTATGGGCTCGTAGCAAATAACAAACCGCGTACATCATACGATTTGCAAGGTTATGCTGCGCTTGCCACGGTCAGTCCATGGATGGGTGACCATTCGTTACACATCGAGCTCCCTCCGTACCTCTGAGAGCACGTTTAACCACCGGTCCCGGGTGTCATACGAATACCTATGACAGTCCTTACAGGTAGTCAGAAACCCATAAGTCTGACAACCGATCTAACCTTAGGATCTCTGAGGACCTTAGGAGGTCTAAGGTAGAGATGGGTAGCTATTCTAATAACTAGCTAAATAGCGGCTATTCAAAAAATAGCCACAGCTATGATATCCGTCAACACGATAACTAGCTATTGGCTACTGGCTAGCTAGAGTAGCTAGAATAACCGACAACTTTACGGCACAGCGGGAACTGCACCACAGATTATAAAACAACTACGTTTTGTTTGCAGCCACCCCGGTAGCCGATAGCTGAGTAGCTGGCTAGCCGGAGTAACTACGTCCAATTCTAGCCGAAAGCTTGTTATTTTAGTAAAAACCATACGAATAAAGAAGGAAGGAACATCTAAAAAAAAAGGTACTTATCAATAAAAACGAAATCATAACACCAAACTTATTATTATCATCTAAACTTATTGCCGCAGTGAGGATCGAACTCGAATCGCCTAGCTAGTTTAGCTACGCCGCCGCAACCGCTAGTCGGTTAGTGAGCCAGTTATTCAATAGCCAAATAACTAAATAGCTGGCTAGCTAGCTGGCTATTTCACCACGAATAGCCGGCTAGCTAAGTTATTGGAATTTCGGCTAGTTACTCATCTCTAGTCTAAGGGCGTTTGCTACGTTAAGCGTGCGCACGCGGCCGGTGCACGGAGCGGGAGCACGCTCCGGGCCTGTGACGCGGGCCTAGGATCTGAGGCGGGCGCCCGACGCGTGCGCACACTACATGCAGCGGCGCTAGTACAATTTTGGTCTCCAGCGGGTACAGTTGTATCGGATAGACAGACTACCATGGATTATTTGCTAATTTATTATTTGGAAAAAAAAAAACGCTACCAGCAACGAAGGCATTTCATCAGCCCTTTCACGAGAATGCATTTCAATTATTACCCGCCGCGTGCGCCCGCGTATCATAGCGATGGCCCTAATAGCTGTCGCTCCGTGTAAAATACTCTGTCAAACCGTGTAAAATATTCAGCCACATCTTGTTGGACTGGAAGCTGATCCCAATATAGTTGAGAAAAGGCTAACATTAGTCTGGTGTTTCTTTACACTTTCTGACCTTTCACCTTTTTTTGGTCTCCCAGTGTCAATGGAGAAAATGCAATAATCACCACGTTTGGCAAACGGATTGGTGATCGCAGTTAGTTGGTATTAGCAGCAGGAGGTTGCCGCTTCATAGTCCCCTTTTTAGGCACCAACGGGTGGGGAAAAGGTACCTACTACTCAACTCCTTGCCGGGAATCACGTTTTTTCACGTTCACATTATCTCATACTTTGTTTAACGAAAGATGAGTCCTGACCTAGCGGTCATTTCGTAAAGTGTAGTGTAGGGAGGCTGCTATAGAAAAAACGTAAACGACATCATCAAAAACCGTAAAATAGCTGTACTAACCTTTTGTTTTTTTTTATATTTGATATTCTTTCGATGGTAACGTTTTGTAGAGGAACATCAGGCCTTACTTTACGTTGAAAAGGAAAAAAAATACAATAACTTTTAACTGGATGTTTATTTTATTCCGAATAAGCCAAAAACGAAATTCAGGTTGAAAAAGTGATCAGGCGATAGTCTTAAATATTCATATAAATATTTAAGTCTCCTGTGTTCACCGCTGGAAATATTTTCCACGAGAATTCAAGTCTCTTTCAAAGTTGTTTCTATTACTCATGAACAGTTAAATGATATTCGGAAAAACTTAGTTTTCTCGCGGGAAATTATAACAAGTGCACTTTGCCACACAGCTGATATTTTGAATAAAAAACGGCATTAAATCGTAGCTTTCTTTTAGATGGTTTTAATGTAAAAGGTTTGTGATTTATTTATGTAAGTATAGTTAGTTATAGTTGTTATACATTTTCATTTCGTAGGCATCTAAAATAATGATTACAATAGTTTTGCTTAATTAAATTCATAATTCCTTGACTCTATTATTCTTCAAATAATTTGGCATTATTATTTGATACTTGTGTTTAGTTAAAGAGGCAGTCAAATTATGTGAAACATGTTTTAAACGCTTTGTCGCTAAAGTTATCTAAATATTTCTTGGAATTTATAATAATTTATGTACTATATCTTCGAATTACGATACTACGAAGGGGATTACCCCATCAAGAGTATCTCCGGAATCTTTCAAAGACTAAAAGTATTTTATTACAGATCACAATTTTCCGAGAGATTATTCGTCTCAAAATAAGTAGATAATTTATTTTTAAGCTTTGTACACAGCCGAGACGATTAAGTAAATATTTGTCTTTTTAAATAAACTCCCATGTTAAAAGCTTTGATCGAGACGAATTGGAATGAAAGTAGGTAGATATGGTGTTATGCTGTTTCATTTCACTTTGATGGTCGTCTTGAGTAAATAGAAGTATGCTCTCTGCTACTTGAATTTCTGGAAATTGGGAGAACCGAAAAATGTGAATAACAAAATAAAACGACCTTAATAGTTTACTTTTATCCCCTTACATATTACGTAAGTAGGTACTTATATTAGTTTATGTAATATAGTATAGTTCTGTTAAATCCGCCTGCTAATTACGGTGTTTGTGGAATAGCTCTCCTATGACCCTTAATGGGATTGGTTTACAGGCAAGAACCTTATTCATCAGTGGACATATTAAAAAGTGCATTACGGAAACAGTAGTAGAATAGAATAGAATAGAATACTTTATTGTACACCATTAGTATTATAGTTAGTAAGATATCTTAGTATTTACTTGGGTCTATTTACCCTGATTGCGTACACTCGTAATCGCTATGGCTTTGATTTTGACAATACAGCAATATTCATTGCGTAGTAGTTGTGGAGAAGTCGGATTGTTAATACATACATTGCTATGGGAATTGTTGACCTGTCAAAATCAAAGCCATGGTGATGACGAGTGTATTGTGCAATTAGAGCGTTGATGCGACAGCTGTTATGGTCTGAGACTTGTAGATATACAAGCTTAGTTTTAGTATATACTAAACCTGAAACTAGTTTGTTCAGAATCACTAGGAGAATCGATTGACATATTTTTTACACCACAATTTTTTTTTCATAAATTTCAATTTTGTTTCAGTAGGTTTCTACCCATAACAGTTGACGGGAATAGACACCTTGAGGCTTGAGACGGTCCGCTCGGTCAGTTTCCATGTATTAGACAACCCCTGCATAGCACATCTCCGGCATTTCACACTTTACTAGGGAACTTAACGCGACATAAACAACGCGGCAACGGTGTAACTTGGAGATTTATTAAAAAAAAAACACATATTCAGGCAGTTCTGATGAAAATCTTGTTGGGGTGTCTCGGTTTTTGTGTATACTAAAAATAACGTTGTATTTTAGTAGCAGTAGAGCTTCTTGCCAAAGAGTTCGTCTGGGGAAATAATACCATCATCCCTATTTATGCCACCAAGCATCATAGCTGTATTCTAGTTTCAAGGGTAGGGCTCCCGGTGAAATTACAGGCACATGAGATGTTTCAACTTTGTCTATACGGTTGGAAACGCATCAGCAATTCTCTTGGTGTCGTCGGAGTAAGTTTGTTTAGGCGGCCGTAAGGATTTTCCATCAGGTAGGCTGTCAGCCTGTTTGCTTTTCCAATCTATTACTTACATAAAAAAACATACACCCATAGGTAAATGTTCTCCTGTAGATATACTTACTGTAATCCCTAGTCGCCGCGCCGCTTACGGGAAGAGTTGTGTGCTTCACCACAGAATTAATAGTATAAGGCTTCACTCCTAATTTAGGACCATTCGGCATGTATGCGTGGCCTAATGAGTTAATGAGTTGGGTTAATGAGTTATTCTATCCTATCTTAATGACCACGTATCTTATACAGGGTGTAAACGAATTGTGTGTAATTCCTTCAAACCACATGATCTATTAATGGCATAGATTAACCCCGCACGGGATTTATATTAAAAATTAAAAAAACTTCTTTTTTTCCCAATTATTTTTATGTGATTGAAAATTTCGATGCCTAGCATAAATGAATGAAGGAACGGTGACACAGCTGACGGGCACGACTAGCACGATATCGCTCCACGCAGTCAGTTATCTTAGGACGCTTAATTTACTCAGATATAGAACACCATAGTTCACTTTTAGAAAACTTTTTTTTGTTGATTCTGAAAAAACCTATGCAGGGTCAATCAGTGTCACCAGTAGATCACGCGGTTTGAAGGAATTACACGAATTCGTTGACACCCTGTATAATGCAAAAGAAAACCAAAGAACTATTCAGCTCTGAAGATTACACGGCTTCCTCTACACACAGTAGGTAAAACTTGTTTTTACCGACCGCAAAATGTTTCCACAATATTATTATAACCCAAGTGAAAGGGGACGATGCGTGTTTTTGGGATTATACCGGGACATCCCGAGTTTTTGCGAAGAGGAGCAACAAAGATCTGGGACATCCCATTTGGGCGTAAGAACTTTCTTTTGTTGCTTTAGGTCATTGGGTAGTTTGGGTACGGATGAAAGGTCACCTATTTATTAATTACTAGCTTTTGCCCGCAGCTTCGCTTGCGTGAAATTTTGAACCCTTTAAGTATCGATTTTCCATACAAACTTTCATACCCTATTTAACTCCCTTAGGGGTTGAATTTCGAAAAATCCTTCCTTATTCCTTGTCTACATTATAAAGGGAGCCTCTGTGCAACATTTCAGCTTTCTAGGTCCAAGGCTTTGGGCTGGGCGTTGATGAGTCAGTCAATCAGTCAGTCAGGACCTTTCTTTTTTTTATATACTTAGATTTTCGTTTAAATGAGTGCATGAAAAGAGCCTCCACGAGTGACGATAATTAAGTACGTCCGGCGCATCCTGGGCAGTCAGCCCCGCTACCAACCTTACTGACTGGCTAATCTTTTCACCACAGCATGAGCTGTTTTCGTACAGCTCTTGCTGACACGAGAGAATCAGATCGTTTAAATAAAGCATGGTATTTGACAAACATTAATGGTAAGAACTTGTTTCTAAAATTTTAATTTACTACTTGTTTTCTAAAAAGTTTAAAATTATAATTTGTCTTTATATTAATGCGAAATATACTACTTACCAATTAAAAGAATAGGGAGCAATCCAGAAAACGAAATTAAAATACATGTACCGTATTCAAGTAGGCAAGAGACGTAATGTAAACAATCATAATACGTCTCTTTTTAGTGAAATACGAAACTAGCCAATGAAAAATTCTAAACTTACTACAGGAAGAAGTGTTTTAAGTAAATTAACATTACATCATTTCTTTTTGTTAGAAATTAATGTTTTGAAATATTTGACAGAAAATCTTTTATTATGAGTAGTCAAATGTTGTTTACCTTTTACCTCACGGATCCCTGAATACGGTATAGTTTAAGAACGGTAAATAGTAAAACTAGCTTAACAAAAAGCTTCCACACAAAGTTATACTCCGCCAGATTACCATTTAGACCTTTAGAACTTTTTCATAATATCCTTGTCACTTAGGTTTCTTATATTCGACTAGGCTACTTTTTCAATTTAGAGACTAAACATTACTTATTGGTGGTGTTTGAAGATTTAAGTTATTTTTCTTATAGCCGAAAACAAAAACCGATCTCAATCCTAAATCTCTGGATTGATGTAGGTTTTTGACAGAAATTCAATACAAGTAATGTCAAAAACCTGCACCAATCCAGAGATTTTGAGTTTAGATTGGATATTGGTTTCGAACGTTAGAGTAATTACTTTTATAAAAAAACCATTTTTGCTTTAGGTGATTTTTGCTGTTTAGTGTATTTTATTGGGTTTTAGATAGTCAGCCGAGAATTTTAGAGGTGAAAAGTCTATTCCACTATGCTCAGCTGGGTGACTATAGGCGACACTTTAGTATCATATATCATTTAATTTTGATCACCCGTATATATCATTAAATAAATATACCCGTAAATAAATATAAAATAAAATATTAACCTGTAACTGTCCCATTGCTGGGCAAAGGACTCTTCTCGTACAGAGAAGGAACGAGCATTGATCACCACGCTTGCTCACTGCGGGTTGGCGATTTCAGACCATTAAAGTCCAGGTTTCCTCACGATGTTTTCCTTCACCGTATGTCAGTGGCGTCTTAGATTAACTAAGAAAGTATACAGGGTGTAAACGAATTCGTGTAATTCCTTCAAACCACGTGATCTACTGGTGACACAGATTAATCCTAAATGGGATTTTTTGAAAATCAACTGAAAAAAATATTCAAAAAAAAATCTTGGTTTTCTATTTCTGAGTCATTTTAGAGCCTTGAGTTATCTGATTGCAAAGAGCGATATCGCGTTAGTCGTGCCTGTCAGCCGTGTCGCCGTGCTTTCATTAATTTATGCGTGGCATCGAAATGTTGACAAAAATAAAAAAAATTTGCAAAAAAAAAATTTTTTTTTTTTTACTGAATCCTTATTAGGTGGTTTAGATACGATCGGTAACAAAACCGCATGAAAAAATAATAATTTTATTTTTTTATTTTTAATCTAGCTAAATCCCGTGCGGGGCCTGTCTACATCCGTAGTAGATCATGTGGTTTTAAGGAATTACACGAATTCGATAACACCCTGTATATGAAATTGAAAAAGTCACATTGGTACTTGCCTGGATTTGAACCCGCAACCCGGTGCTTAACAAGCGGGTCTGTAACCTCTGGGCCACCACGACATAATAAAATAAAATAAATATACTTAGTATAAATATACCCGTGAATACCTAAGCGTTCATAGTCGACTCTATTCAAATTATTATTTCGTTATCCTTAAATCGCCTTTAAATGAACATTACTTACCTACTAAGCTTTTTAGCTGTATGGCTTAAGGCTTTGCTTGTCCTTTAAGAACAAAGATTGTAAACAGTATTAAATAATCTGGTTAAAACATGTCATTACTAAAAAACTTATACTCTCTGTATTTGTTGAAAAAAATGTCATCGTTGCAATTTTTGTTCAACACAAATAGTTTCACAACTTGCGAGGTAATATAAAATGGCTCATGTTTCAATCGCAAATTCTGCAGAATCAAAATTGTATTAACAACTTACACAGAAAGATAAACAACAAATCCAACGTTGGATTCCAAGTAATCCCACTAACCAAGTTTACCAATTCCGATTGCATAGTAAACAAGTTCTTAAGACCGCTATTCGAATTCCTGGTATAAAAATCGGCCGCTGTTAAGTATCAGGATTGATCTGATTCTAAGGTGGGACATAACGCTATTGGGATTTTCTATTAGGAAATTTCTGCCAGTAGCAGACCATTTGGAACTGTGCCCGTTAACTGGCAGTAGCCCATCACAGCTGGAGCTGTGATGTGGGCTACTGCCAGTGACTTAGGTAATAAGCAAGGCCCCACAGAAGGAGAGGTCCGCCAGGGGCTGGCGGACCGAGGCCTGTCGGGGTTGCGGTGCATGCAGCTGCGAATCCCGCGACCCCGGCCAAGGGTCAGAAGAAGGAACACCGTGGGTTTTTAGCCGGTAAGAGTCCGACATACTCCTTCGCCTTCCCAGGACGAAGGGCTTCCATGAGGATTTTCACACGAAATAAAAAAAAAAAATGTAATAAGGCTGAGACAAATTGTCAGACGCGTCGACTTACGGACGCGACAGATGCGATGGTCGCGACTGATGATAAATCTAATAGGTGCGGTTACATCAACACGTGTCAACTATCAGTAAAAGGTCGTGTGGACCATGGCCGGATTAACCCTATCAGGGCCCCTAGGCAATGCAACTCTCCGGGCCCCTTTCCTTACCCTTTTCTTACTTTTTAAAATATATTTTTTCTATTACAAAAGTCGAGTCGATCAGATCGACTCCTTTGGTATCTTATTACTTCAATCTCTAAAAATCAAAGTTTAACTCATCAGCCGACCGCGCGCCGGCTGCGTTCCGAATTAACGCTTACCTTACCTACCTTTATCGTCAAATACAGCTATTTTTAGTTCTACTATGTCTGAAGTATTTCATCAACTAACAACATGCGTCGAAAAAAGGAATAATATTCAGGAAGAATAAAAAAAATCAAAAAATAATTCGTTCGATGAAACGTTTTTTTTCTTGGTACGTACATGGGGCCCTAGTCGATGTGGGGCCCCTAGGCAGTTGCCTTATCCGCCTTATGGATAATCCGGCCCTGGTGTGGACGGACCTTCGGTTCAGACGTCCCGACTTAAATCCAGCTGAGGCGTATCAAGACGACTATGTATACTAAGTTTAATAAGTTGCGACCCTCAGTCGCGTCCAATAGTTTGTTTTGGGCTTAACTGCCGTCACTGGCGAAATGTCGGTAGGTACACAACACTGTACCTACCTAGTCCCACAAACCTCTGCTTACCCTTCAGGAAATGTAGGCGTGGTAGTTGTAGTTAAAAGTAACACAGAACTATGGCATGTTGGGTGCGTTTCAATTAAACTTTAAGAACTTTATCGAAGACACAAACGGCGTAAATGAATTAATTTGGGCTCAAGGAGCGGTCGCGACCCGTGAATTAGGACCAGAGTAATTCCCGAGTCGTAAGTAAGATGTAAGGGACGTAAAATACACTTAACGAAGTGCGAACGAACTTTGTAGCCGGTTGACATTTAATGTCAACATTTTTTTAATGATATTGCGGAAATGTTGGGGATTGAATTATAATTGAAGATAAGCAAGAATACTCCTAGAGAAACACTAAATTAAAAGTGCGCTGGGATCGTAATGATAATAAAAGGCTCTCTTTTTTCATTAGATGGACAGCAGTGAAATTAATTGTTCTTGAATATCCCTCGAATAAAAAACTCATTTAATGCAAAGTGAACTTATTGAACTAAAATCATTCAAAAACATTTTTAATATTGCGAAAATACCTAATGAAAGAATGATAAGTTAACTTATTGTTATGAAACCCAATACAAGAAGAAGACCTGTTAATTAAATCAAAAGAAAGTTTTGAAAAGCTTAATTTTGAAATTATTATGTTTATATTATATCATGTCCGAACTTTAGATGTTATAACAAACTTTATTGTCTTAATTAAGGATATTTTAAAGGAGATTTGGTAATTCCTACTTGTTTATTGTTTATTATCGATTACTTTAGCTCATGGCTTGCACTTAATTTGACGCACGTTTCATCTTCACATAATTATGGCAATCAGTTACGTGGGAACCACGTGGCGCACGTTTACCATGCCTTAAAAAAGGTAAAACACATGTCATCATGCCCATTAGAAATAAAATTCCATCTGTTAAGTGTGTATAAAAATATATCATTTATTCTTTAATAATGAGCATTTACCCCTAATAGTTACTTACAAACTACTCAGTAACATGTCTAATGACAGTGCAAAACTTTACAACTAATTACTTTGATTAATATAATCATGCGATTATCTATGGTTAAAGTTTCGAAACAAATGCTTGTGTTCTTACAAACAAATATTACTTTGAAAATTATTATAACGACTAGTTATAAAACATAATATGAAATAATATTATATGACTCGTTCGTTCTAGAAATTTTACTCTCAAGTATTCTGGTCGAGTAAAATTCCTAGTTGCTACATACGATTCTAAAGGTCTTTATTAGGGTTCCTTACTATTAAACCTAAACTAAACATACAACAGTTTTATAGCTTAAGAGTACTTTTAAGTAGATATAATAATATATCTATGGTTAATAATTAAAAATAATTTTAGGTTATTACTACGGTTACAACCGAGTCTTCTTTTCTGTCGGCTATCTGGCAGTTCGTCTTCGGCTCGAAACATTCTGTGGCCTTTAATAAGCTGCCAATAGTTTTTTTATTTATCTTTGGGTAAAGCTCAATGTTAATTTTCGAAATATTTATTACGAAGTCATTCATTACTCGGCCACCTTCATGTTCCCAAGTAGAATTTTATACCCTCAAAATCTGTGTCAAGATTGTAGAAGTGCTTACTAATAATAGAACTTCAATAGTCTCACAGTCATCAGTACTGTTAGATGAACTTTATTAATATAATTTCGTCCCAAATTGCATAGAAATGCATTGATTCATCAGTAATTTGATACGAATTTGATTGACTCATACATAATTTAATTTGGTATACATAAATTATAATAAAATGCAATTTACTATAATACAAAACATAAATCTAGCGTATCTAAATTTAACAAAACAAATTTCACAAATGTTTACGGATGTCGTGTACCAGCAGATTCTTTAGGTAGTTTCCCTCATTCGCGAAACATTCAACGATGTCAAAGTGGTCCATGCCGTCCTTAATTTCTAAATACATATTCTGCATTAAACACGTATTGTGGAGAATTTCGAAGAACTCTCTAGCTTGTTTTTTGAACGTGGGGCTGTCGTGTTGTCCTGCCAAAATGTATAGACGTATTCTCCTTCCTTGCAGATGCGTATAGTCATCAAACTGTGGTGAGAGAGGCACCGCCCACTCGTTAGGTAGCTGGACAGCGTCGTTGATAGATGTGTGGACAATTTCCCTTAAATCATATACTCCTGAGACGAGGAATGCGCCTTGAAGCCGACAGGATCCGGGTGTGTTTTCGAAGAAATCTGCGCTGGCGAGGAGTTTCGCTACGAGGTGTGCACCTGCTGAGTGACCCGCGAAGTATACTCCTCTGGAAATTATAAAGAAAGGGTGTTACTTAGGTACTAACGGGCCGTTTTCTTTTACAGAATAAAAGATTCAAGGTATTACGTTTACCCAAAACTCATTCAATCTTAAAAGGCTCAGATACGAAGCTCAGATTTCATTTACCAGATTGAAAATTGTTATAGCGTTTTTTATCGCAACGTATTTGCTCCAACCAATTATGGATAGACCATATAGTATCAAACGCGTTGCAAAAATTACAAAATCTAGTCACAAGCATCTACTTTACTATTTTTTCGAATACGTGCGCTCAATAAAATATTTTTAAATATTTTATTTGCTATTAGCGTCTTAGCGATTTACGATAGCTCTTAGCTATATTTGTTCGTGCTTATCTGTGTTTGAGGGTCATTACATCACAAATATTATCAAGGTGAAAGGTTATCTTACTTGGAACCCATTTTTTCAGCGTACTCGAACACGAATCTCGCCGCATTTCTTATTTGGTTCACGATATCTGCGAGAGTGGCGGTCGGGCAGAGATCATAGCCGACAACTATGGTCTTCACCCTGGACTTGTGAAGCGGAGCTGCTGGGTACCGGGATATCTCGCGGGAAAGCTCCTGCCAGTAGCCGCCATGAATATACACGAGGATTGGTGAATCTGAAGAGAAATAAAGAATACGGGTTAGAATATAAAACTTCTATCGGTACCGCATGTTGAGAATAGACGGGTGTTGTAAGATTCAACAAAACCTAGCACGCTTGATGGTCGCTTGATGGAGGATCTATACGGTCTGCCTGGCTAGCTACAACTCTCACATTAAAGTCCGGCGAAAAGCAGTTTACTGTCTTCCATCATGTGTATATGAGAGCCTGAGAGCCAGAGAGAGAGAGAGAGAGTGGTTTATGGGAATCCCTCCATAACTCTGTTACTTGAATTTGTGTGCTCCATCTTAGACCCTGTCTTCGCTTGCCATCAGGTGCCACTAGTGCAAATGAGACGAAGTCAAATAAAAAAATAAAATAAAAAAAACGGTTATTAGTGGGCCTTCTACCTCACTACCTCCTATCTCTGCACTGTCAGTAAAAATAACACAAAGATATTCTCTAAACATTTTCTAGAATGAACTAATAACATCATAGGGGGCCACCCTTGCTATCCATCTGCTAAGCTATTTATTATACTCATCTCATCTCCAGAACCAAGATATGATTGTTTGTGTTGAATTTGAGAGCTTCAGCTAAGAAGAGAACAAAATATTTCAACTAGTGTATGAATAATGTATAAATTTGACATAGTAGCGATAATAATGTTATCAACAATTATGGTAAACTAATTGTAATCCGTATCAAAGTACATTTGCATATGGAATATAAAATTGGAATGCATTTCGGAATCATTGATTTTGATTGGGTATACGTCATAGTGGTAATAGGATTGCCAATGACTCTGTCAATTAATATTCTAATTATATTGATATCCATCAATTTGCCTATTTCAAATTATCCAGGTAATCAGTTTGTGAGTGAAACTTATAGTTATCTGTACAAATAGAAACTAAAATTGCCTCAGAATCGATCTGTTTGCAGCAACGTTCTGTCAAGTGGAAGGAAGGTTCGATTCTCGGTTCGGGTTGTATTGTTAGAACTGTTGAGTTTTCTAACAAAATTTTGTCCCAATGATGTTTATTTTTTCCATTAAAAATTCAAATAGCTACCCTATTTGTGGGAACCTAAGTAAGAAATGTTCAGTACGCTGATACTGAGAATCGTGTCCCGGAATTAGGAATGGTGTCCTGCAAATGGCATAAGATTCGCTCCCTATTTCTTTTGCGGTTAATCCGTCCCTTGCAAACTATTTATAAAAAATCTTTGCGTGACCTTATGTATAGTCCAGCTATTTAGCTATTTAAATTTAGTATAAAAGGTAAACAGAAAAGTCATGAAAAACAATCACTTTCTTTAAGAATTAATTAAACATACTCATTTTTAGAAAACCTTCAACACTTATTCTTCAGTTTTCAGTAGTTTTCATATAATTTGTACGTTTAATGCATTCTTGAAGGACACTGAATATTTATCAAGATCAAAGGTTTGTTTACCTTTTATTCACAATTTTAATGGCTGTACTATACAAGGTGTAATATAAATAACGACCTCTTAAGGGGGTCACTGTACTCATCATTATGAACAACTTTTACTATGGGACTAAAACTGAAATCGCGAAAAAAAAACAGCTGTTCCTTACATTTATGTTCGCATAACTCGTCAAAATATAGGGAACAGCTGATTACTTTTTCGCGATTTCAGGTTTGGTCCTTGTATATAGGAAGGTATGAATTTAAATATCAAAATCCTTCTAAGTCCCTATTATACGTATAAGCCTAGAGAAGAAACGTCATAAAAAGCCCCTTCGTGACTTCGTCTCATTTACATCCACGCGGAGGAACGTCTTATCTCAATTTATTTGGGATGAATAACATACATTCGGAGGGTAATCCACGTTCGGGGAGACGAAATACTTTAGGGCCGACGTTCAGTTTTCTTATTGTTTATTTTTATGGTTTGGATCGTAATGTGGGATCGCATCTGTTGCACCTATAGCAGCGTTTTATAACGTGCCACAAAACCTTACTACTATAAACCGTACAGGGTAATATGGTTCACTGTTGTGTTTTTACGTATTGCTCTTATTATTTGCGGGTTGGGAACTTCGTGTACAAAATGAATACATTAGGAATACCTATAAGATGTATTGGTAGCCTTTATAAACGGCCTGTAAACGTCTACTGCCGAATATAAGCCTCACAATGACTGCCACAGTGCACAGTCAAAGGCCAAGTTTTAGAAGACACGTTTGGTGCAGTGGCTGAGCGATTGGATTCTGCGCTACGGATCGCGGGTTCGATTCCCGTACGTAACAAAAATTTGTATGGCCTACAGATGGTTGTTCCGGGTCTGGGCGTTTGTTTGTGAGATTTGTGTCTGTAAACGCACCCACGATACAAGAGAAACATCAGTACGGCAACGATTAAAAAAAAAAAACATTAAATTAGACAATTTTACGCGAAAAACACAAAAATGCTATTTGTGGCTTACAACCACTGACGTGGGAGGCATCGGAATATTTGTATGACCTAGAGATAGTTGTTCCGGGTCTGGATGTTTCTGCATGTGAGATTTGTGTCTGTAACCCACGATACAAGACTTGCACATCAGAAGAGGTAACTATAAAAAAAAACCTTCCGTTTGACGTCCACCGTTGAACACAAGCCGCCAAATAACCAAGTTTCCATAATTACCACGTCTGGCAGACGGACTGGTGATTGCAGTTTGTTATTATTATTAGGAGATAGGAGCAGGCTGCCTTATCCGTTTGACGTCCTAATTCCTTAATCGCAATCACCCCCGGGTGAGGAAAGGGTAAAGGGCCTACACAGATTGGTTACCCTAGATCAACACATTTTTTTTCAATTATTTTTGTGTTTTAAAAAGGTTTATTTTTAATGAATTTTTAAAGTAAAAGTTTGTTTATCTTTTTCACGATCAAAGGTTACCTTTTCTATAAAAAATATTTTTCCGGACTATGCATTAATCGCTTGTAAGTATTAGAATTATTGCTTAAAGAAAGCATCAGGTATCTAAGTACTTACCTACTTTATTTATTTTTCAGAAATTAATGCAACTAAGATTTCTCTATTTAGATGACATCATAGTTCCATAAAATGGATGACACGCACAAAAGCACAGACCAGGTATTGCATTGCCTATACTTTATTTTACCTATGCATTTTATGCGTGTCATTACTTATTGCGCAATATCATATAACGTATTATGATGACAGTCGATCTAAAAATGCCTAATGACCGAATTAGTGTAATTATTATTACCTGTTTACTTGAATGTATCTATGTACTATTAAATAACATTGAGGTGCATGAAAAAGAGTCTCCACGAGTGACGATAGTTAAGTACGTCCGGCGCACCCTGGGCAGTCAGATCCGCTACCAACCGTGTTGACTGGTATTTTTTCACCACGGCACGAGCTATATATTTATGATTGGTTACGGGTTACTCACGTGGATTTTTCGGGATTGCCCGACTAGTTTCAGACCCTAACGGAGCCCGTAATCATGAGCTGATCACGCGGCGAGGTCGCGAGTCGAATTGTTTCTGTATTCTCATATAGCTCGTGCCGACACAAGAGATGAAGAAGATCAAATTACTGCACTTCAGGGGTATTTGTACATCTATTCCACGTTCTATGTGCCATGGTCACCTCATCATCACCATGACATGAGAATAAGGGCCATCTTAATGCATCCTATCTCTGGGCTCACTTTCTGATTAAGTATTTTATAATCTGCTATCTTCTTCTTTTTGTTGCCATACCCTACTTAGATTTCGAGTCGACTTAATTGTTGACAACATAACTTCTTTCATAATCAAAATTCAGTTTTTATTATTTCACCTTTACTATTACAAGTGCTTATGAAAAGTCGAATTTAGGTGCACGGTTCCATTTTGTCGTTTCCTATGGAGAAAAGCCGGCAAGAAACTAAAGGCCAACTTATTCGTATGAAATTAAATAGGAGATGATAATTTACGAGTATGTAGATACCTTAAAATATCTCAAAAACAATATGTAATTAGATCACGTTCCCACCATTTATCAGCCTATTTATTGTAGGTAATTACCATAGCTTATTAGGGTACGGATATTTACGGTTATTACCACATAATTAAGATATCCAGTTTCATTTAGCTATTTGACGAGTATTACGTCGTCGTTATCTATGGTATGCAGCCGTACATACATTTCCAGTAAGAGCTGATCTCGCATTGGCTTTGGCTTTCGTACAATGAAGGGTCAGCTTATGCTGGAAATGTGTAGCTTGATATGACTATCCGTGCATCTCTACAAAACTGCCTTCTTGCAGCAATAGATGCATAGGGTTTACATTAAGTAGAATAAGTGGTCTAGTACGGGAGTTAATGTACAGCCAGCAGACTCGAATTGTTTATCAGATTTCAAATTCGATTCCATGACACACTGTGCGCAATAAGGGTCAAGATGTCATATCAACAATACATAAAAGTATTCGTTTTTCAAACTGTGAAGCGTCGTTTCGAGCAAAAAGGCTATTAACTATTAACCACTTTTTGATGTCATGAACTCCTTTTTAGGTATGTACCTACGTGTCTAGTCAAAAGTTGTATACAGCGAATTTGACTGAATTTACTAAATAGGTTGATTTCTTTTTCTATGCTACTTAGTAGGTATATAGTCTCTTTAAATTAACCTTTTTATGTCAATTAAGAAAAAAAAATCTTCGCCTTGTCAATTCTTTGCGAGCGACCGAACGACCTTATGAAAAAGTAATGTGCAAACAATTATAGACCTTAGGGTGGTAAACATTTCAAGTCCGCGACTATACTGAAATATATACCAATAAGTCTTATTATAAGTCGAATTTACATTGGTAATGTGAAATTTCTTCGATGTTCGTCGAGCGACACATGCCTACACTCAAACGATATTCTCACTCAATATAGCGACGAATACCTGGTTTCTATGGCGAAAACCGAGTCGTGTGGCTTACCAATGGTATTTTATTATTGTTAAGCTAAGCATAATAAATCGTATCGAAAGCGAATTTTACGTGTGATAGATACTAACGTATGAGATTGAGATGGTGTACTTTGTTAAGCCATGATGCATTTGTTTCATTATTTTTACCACATAACGCTCGACAAATTTTAGGAATTGGCCTCATTGGCTCTATGTATTCTACAGCCATTAGTCCAGAGCGTTTACATGTGCTTAGAAGAGTCATTTTTACTACCAGCGATTGGCTTTGATATCAAGGGGCGAAATTGATAGTTAGGTACTAAAAATATTGCATTTGGTCACATATCTCTGCTCTGTAAAAATGGAACTTATGCATTTTAACTTAACTGTATAGGCAGTGGCGTGCACTCCATACATGCAAATAAGCTCTGCATACCCTGTAGTTCCATGCATACATACATGCCCCTCTAAATGATAACTATAATTTTAAAAAAACATTGTAATTTAGCTTACGCGCCATCTATTACTTTATTTTGTTACGCGCCATCTATTAGTTTATTTTGAAACTAACTCGATGGCGGCGAACATTTGCGCCCCCGCGCAGCTCGTGAGCATAAGCTGTACTACGCCTTGCTTATTCTTCATACAACGCATCTCGTGTAGTACGCAGCAAAAGTATGACTGTGTGCGTGAAAATGTTTGCGCGTGTTGGAGTTTTAGAAGCAGAGCCTATATTGTAAACCGTCCAAATTGAGAACACGTAAAAGCACCGCTGAATTGTTCATTGCAGAGGGTCGACTTATTTTAGTCGGATTAACCAAATTATTCATTCATTCGTATTATTTAATCCGTTACGTCATATATTGCAAAGTTCTTTCGCCGTATTGTTTTTTTTGGCGCAAGTGATTGACTGTCGAGTAATAATTTCGTAAGTTTATTGTAAAAATGGAAAATTATACCTGTGAGATCTGTGCTGGCGAAATGTGTTTAAATAAATTAAAATCGGCCGCGTTTTCACGATATCTTTTGAGGAAACAGTTAAATTGATTGCAAAGGGAAGGTGTGTACCCGGGTTGGATTTAACTCAAAGAAAAGGTAATAAATACTACTCGTTATTTTCATAAAATGTTTTATGCTGACTATTACTGGCTAATTCGTTGTGTACACACAAACACATTGTATTGTTTCCCTTGCATTTTGTTTATAAATCAAGTTAAAAATAATGTTTGGACCTAGCGGATACTCTAATTTAAATAATTTTCACAAAGCGGCTGCTAAGCATGATTCTTCAGAAAAACATCTAGAATCCTGCTTAAAAGTTCCTAACTTTTGGTAAAGGTAGAATAGAGACTAGTTTGAATAGCCAGTTAAAGTTAGATCGATATTGAAAGGCACAACGCGAAAGATGACAGAAATAGAAATTACATCTTCAAACGGTTGATTGATGTATGTAGTTTGTTTTCTAGGTAAACCTGAATTAGCATTCCGTGGTCAATTTCAATTTCAATTCTTTATTGCAATCCATAATGTACACAGTCATACAGATGGTAAGTATTAAAATATCGAAACAATTATGGACCCTGTCGGGCACAGCAAAAGTTTTAATAAGTAGGAGAGAGGAAGAGCGCTTTAATAATGTTTCTTATTACTAAAATATTTAAATTATTTGTAATACATTTAGTTATTTTAAATATTTTTTCACTTATTTGTGTATTCTCTTAATATAATATTTGTAAGTTTATCTATTTATTTATTTGCTATATTAAATTATATAATATCATTGTTTATTTATTATTTGCTTAAACATTTAGTATTGCAATTAGTATAGGTATATTTAGTAAAATTATGTATTACAATTAATAAGTTTTAATATTTGTTGTATTAATTATTTAGATTATAAATTATTATGTTCATATTTATTAACTTATTTACTTTTGTTATTTCACTTATCAAGTAAACAGTTATATTTATTTAATTTATCCGATAGATATTCATCTATTGTGTAATAGCTTTTATTAATTAAGAATTGTTTTAATTTACTTAAAAATATATTGGTTTTTTTTTCTTGTTTTATGTTTTCCGGTAATTTATTATATATTTTTACAGACATAGCATAAGGACTAGAAGAGTGCATTTTTAGACGGGAGGGGGTCATGACGAACTCAGCTTTTTTTTTGTGCATACCCTGTCTGAAATCTCTGTGCACGCCACTGTGTATAGGCAACATTGTCAGTTTTCCTATTTTATCATACGGTATAGAGGTGTCTGCGTAGTTAGATGACGAAGATAAAAAAATACTAAATCACACCCCTGATTATGTACAAAATTCGAGTCCTAATTGGGGCTACTTTGACACTGAATGATAAAACAGGGATTATCAAAGTAAAAACCTACGGTCCATCTTTGATAAGGAACATTTCTCCTTTTTTATCGAAAACTATGCTCTGTAGTTTTTTTTATCTAGTCTATTTTATTTTATATATCTCAGTTAATTCAGTCTAGGTATATGAAATGTTTTTGATGTAGCACCTAAAAGCGAAAATAAATAAGATACAAACACATGAAGCTCAATAAAATTATCTAAGTAACCCCGTTCTACGGTACCTAGTTTACCGCCCATACTAGACCATTACTCTACCAGTACCAGATGTAAATTCACACCGATAATTCAGCCCTCATCAAGCTGTCTCCCCCCCCCCCCCTATGTCCACGCCAGCAACGCCCTAAGCCGAGGTCCGAGTCCCACTAGGGGTCGCCCTTAGTGCTGTTGTTGCAGGTAGTCATGATGTTAGTGTAGTACAAGTAGTTAGCTTAGGTTAAGTATTTTACTTCAATAACTGCCCGGTTGCGTAGAAACCGTCCCATAGGACGATCTACAGCAGCCAAATAGAAAAAAAAAACAGATGTAAACGCGACCTAATAAACCATAGCTCATGTAACAAGCTATTAATTTCAGATAAGAAATTGCTATACATGTTAAACATAATACCAATATTGTGGTTAACGTTAGAATAATTAAGTACTAAAATTTCAACATGCTTGAAGTACTATTAGCTTTTAAAGTTACTTATACTTTGTTACTTAATCATGAGTGTGAAGATTGTGGTAAGTAATTGTACTCCATATCATATAACATTAGATAAGTGGCCTACAACAAGGCATGAATGAATATACATATTTTGAACCGTTTCTTCAAGTAGAGTTTCAGCTCATCTTGATTGACTGAAGAATGTATCAGTTTATAAAACCATGATACTGTGTTTAATCTCTGCTGGAAGCAAACATGTTGCTTATTTAAATACATTTCCTTGCTGAAATGGGTCTTATTTGTCTAAAGTTATCCTAACTTCCTAACTAATATTATAAATGCGAAAGTAAGTTTGTTTGTTACCTTTTCACGCCTAAACAACTGAACCGATCATCCTGAAATTTTGCATATACGTTGTCAGGTGTACAGAAACAGACATAGGGTACCTTTCATCCCGAAAAAAGTACTGTTCCCGAGGAAAACAACAATAACGATAATAGATGGCGCCACGTGTCTTTCGAATCATGATTGAAATAAATTGTAGAAACTTTAGTAGTGTGTTAAGAGTCGATTATCAAATTCTAAATTAACGCCGCGGGCGAAAGCCAGTATTTAATATTAAATCTTACTTCCTTACTAACATTATAAATGCGAATGTAACTCTGCTTGTCTGTTTGTTACGCTTTCACACCTAAACCGCTGAACCGATTTTGATGAAACTTAGTAGGTACAGAAATAGTCTGGAACTTTGAGAAGGACATAGGCTATTTTTATCCCCAAAATTACGGAATACGCGACAAACGAAATCCACGCGGGTGACGCCGCGATCGACCTCGAGTAGAGTAAAATGTAAGTAGCGTTATTGGGTTTTTCCGTGTGGAATTTCTCAGTAGCAGTCCAGGGTCTGGATTAATGGCCGCTTGATAGCAACAGGGGGTCTACTCCCTAAGCACGAAGTCCGTGGTTTCGGCCTTAGTTACGAGCGTTTCCTACTCCCTACCACCTACGAACATACGATTATTTCGGGGCCCGAACTAAGAATGAATGACAATACGATTTGATAGTTGTCCCTACAACCGATGTGTTTTTGCCCGTCCGAAAAGTTGAACTTGACACTTGTTTTGTTCACTCCTACGTTTCGTGTTACTTTCGGACGGGCGACTAACTTTGTTGACGGACTTAGGGAGTAAGCCTCATGGCTCGGCCCTTATTACGTGGATCTTAAACATAACAGCGAAATGAGAGTGTACTATACACCTCTGCCCAACCCTTCGGCGAATACAGGCGTGATGTTTTATGTAGGTATGAAATGTTTGCGTGTACAGTTTTCTCTTGCAGATATCCCACTATCTACCTGATGTAATTGATTTGCGGGCTCATTGCCAGAATTAGACTATTATGGTTACCTATTAGATTTCATAATATCTACCCATTATATTATACTTAAGCGGTAAGTTACAGTTGCGATATCTAAAACAATTGGCAATCTTAGAATTATTGTTGAGAACTACTTCTACTCCTACTAGGCTAGCAGCTGCGAGGCTACTAGGTAGCTGTAGTATTAATCTAAATACTACTTTTTATGAATTGAAACTGGCTGTAATACCAATTTCAAGATCACAGATTAATTATGCAAGGTTAGGCGTGAATTACATAGAAACGGCATAAGGCGCAGGCGCGTCGCTTTCATACATTTTGTACGAAAAAAATTTGAAGCGGCATAACTTTTGATCTGCAACTTTCTCCAAAAGTCAATAGTTTATGAGAAATAGCTGTTCAAAGATTTCATAAAAAATATGCTAAAATCTAACTATTATCCGCTATGATCAGCTGTATTTACATTTTAGGTCATATTTAGGGTCACGGATTAGAAGCTCCATTTTCTGAATTCGTAACTAAAGCAGGGATGCAGTATTTTGAAAAAAATAAAATATATGTCATTTCGAAAGGTTTTTAACCGACTTCAAAAAAAGGAGGAGGTTCTTAATTCGGTCGGTTTTTTTTATTTTTTTTATTTATGTATGTACACCGATTACTCCGAGGTTTCTAGTCCAATTAGTGTGATTCTTTTTTCGTTCGGTGCAGTATACTTGCCATTTGGTCCCATAAAAATTTCATCCAATTTGGTTCAGTACTTTTTATTTTGTGAGCATTTTTTTGATTACTGCTATGTGGATGATGTAATTATTTTTTCCAAATTTTTAGGTACTCTTGCTTCAAAACAGTGGATATGTAGCGTTCCATCTAACCTTGTATAATTAGATTTGTTTTAGTATTTTAATACGTTTTAAAACCGGCCAGATATTTAAATTAGTGTACACATTAACTTTACCGTGACATTCCGACATTACTTATCGGGAAACACAATGAAATTCCAGTGCAGCATGGAGCCAAAATTACCAAGTTACCTACTTTTAATATTTACACATTACATATTCATGCCAAAGTTTATTAAGTTAATTAAAACAATATTAACCGTGAATGGACGGTGCTATTTGACTTTTATCATTTTTATTTGATATTTCTGTTGGTAAGTATTCGCTTAAGGGCTGATTTTTCAATCGTCAGATAAATTTTATCTGGGGAATAAGTTTGACGTTTTGACAACATCTCTATAGAAATTATGTCAAACCGTCATATTTATTCCTTGGATAAAATTTATCTGACGATTGAAAAATCGGCCCTAAAGCAAACAGAAAGATCATGGTTTTGGTGTGGTTGTTATTTTTTATGTATACACGCTTATTCATTTGACATACAAGGTGTTAAAAAATCAACTCTAAGAATTCAATGGGGTTACTCGGTATCGGAAATTGTACAACTTTTGTTCTACAACTTTTAGAAATTCGCTTATATTTTTTATAACTTTCCATACAAATCAAAAAAATATTTTAATTGCTTTGTATGGACAGGCATAAAAAAAATGGCGAATTTCGAAAAGTTGTAGAACGAAACTTGTTCAATTTTCGATACCGAGTAACCCCACAAAATTCTTAGAGCTGATGTTGTAACACCTTATATAATTATATGACTTATTAAAAAGCATTAAAAAAAGAAGAGTAGCCCACCGGCATCGGTAACAGAGTCCAGGCTGCCAGTGGTCCAGAGAAAGGAATTTCCTAACAATACGCGCCGTGTCAAGGAGTAACTATCGCTTTCAGAATCAAACACTTGATCAAGCTGCCTAACAATTATTTTTATTATCTACCCTTACGAATACAAGTTTTAAACAGTTAAACTTTCACTATGCTACAAAATATATTTTGAGTCGTCAAGTTCAGGATATAGCGTTAATTAAGGAAATGTTTTACAAATCCATCAAAGTTTTCTTTTAAAAAGTGGTTATTTTGCGAGGTTAGACTTATATTTATCCCCACTATAAATGTAAAGCAGCGATAGCCTAGCGGCTGAACATTTGCCTTGCGTGTAGGTGGAGTTTGAACCCGGCCCACACTTCTGACTTTTCGAATTCATGTGCGGATCAGAACTTGAATCACACTTACTTGTGCTAAAGGTGAAGGAGATCAACGTGAGGTAAGAGGCACAACAGAGTACTCTTTCAGAGTGGAGGCGGGAGCGGGTGCGTGCCAATCAAAATGTATGTAGACGCCAGTTGCATTCACAGTGCTATCGCGAGCCGCGCTTCTGCATGAGGAGGGCGCGGGCCCGGGTGGCGCAGGTGTTTCTAATGGCTAATCCGCTCGTATCGTTCACAGCGTCTGTTAGGTGACTGCGCGTGTGGTTCTAAACCATTTTGATTCACCCGCCGAAGCGTCGTACGATAGCACGTTCGGCACTACTGTGAACACGCAGACGCCAAAACCCAAGCGCCCGCGCCCGCCCCGCACCCGCTAGTGCAGTCTGATTGACTACAAAGAGGGCTTCAAAATAAACAAAATTTCTCGATGATTGAATCCCTACCACCAACCCGCACCAGGCCAGCGTGGTGGACTAAGGCCTTAATTAACCCTTCTCATACTAGGAAGAGGCCTGTGCTCAGCAGTAGGACAGTAAAGAGCTGATTATGTCATGTCTGTTTTTTATTAACTTGTATAGCCTTTTTTTTTTTTTTTTTTTTTCGTGGGAAAATCCTCATGGATGCCCTTCGCCCGGGGATAGCGAAGGGGTATGCCGGACTCTTACCGGCTAAAAACCCACGGTGTTCCTTCTCCTGACCCTTGGCCGGGGTCGCGGGATTCGCAACTGCATGCACCGCGACCCCCGCAGGCCTCGGTCCGCCAACCACTGGCGGACCTCTGCTTCTGTGGGGCCTTGCCCCACGTCCTCCTGAGAGGCGCGCACGGAACACTGCGCGCCGCCTTCTCGGGCCTGTTACTGGTCGGGCGGCGGGTCCCCTAACCCGCTGCCCGCAGGCCACACACTACGGTGGCCGGAGATCGTCGCGCGCCCTCCGGCGCCCGGTGCGTCTGGCGCGGGAAGGGAGAGTGGCAGCTGCCTCTCTCTCCCTCTCCGCTCCCTCCTTGGTCGCCATAACCTCCTCGCAGAAGAAGGCGACGGCTTCCCACGCACTCTCGCTCCCGACCATGGACAGAACCACAGCCGGAAGCGAACTTGTATAGCCTGTCTGTGACGACTCTATCACTAAAATGTGAACCATTTTAGCTCAAACTTGGGGAAAGAGTACTTTAATTTACCATGATGATGATGATTCAGCCGAAAGACGTCCACTGCTGGACATAGGCCTCTCCCAATCAATAGGAGGTTTCGCCATAATCGCCACGCTTGGCAGGCGAGTTGGCGATCGCAGTATGGTTGTTAAAGTACTCAGAGAACGCTGCTGCCCATCCTCTAGTGAATCGCTTAGTCGTCTTTTATGACACCCATTGGAAGAGATGTGATAGTGCTATTCTTTACGTCCGGCACCACACGGAACACAATTAATTTACCATAAAAGGAGGTATTATTCATTCTACAAAATTCAAAGGATTTTTACTCGATCCGCGTTCGCTAGTAAAGATTCAATATATTGCGGGCTGTTAAACAACGAGACGTTATCCGGTTATTCATCCATTCAACAATTTTAATATTCAGATTATTATTAAAAAAATACCTACGAACGTATTTAAAATAGATATCTCATTTCAGACCGGTTAAAACGAAAGTAAATAGCGCTCTTAATAGTCGTGGATGGCGCACTCTTTGGATCATTGATTGGGTCAGTATTATTGCTCTCTACAAAAAACAACAAAAAAACCATTGAAACAAACACAAAAAACTACATTTGGGAGCAAAGAAATCGAGCCACTCCTTTTTTCACGTCTCCTGGTTATTAGTTATGGTTTCATGAATTATATAATTCAAAGTACAAAAAACTACCTTCATTGTAAGGGCGTTCGCTACGTTAAGCGTGCGCACGCGGCGGGTACCCGCCTCGCGTGTGTGTATTGAAAAATAGTATGTACAAACCCGTCGCACGTGTCCGCGCCAGTTAGCGCTGCTCATAATATACTATCTTTCAATACACACACGCGAAGCGGGTACCCGCCGCGTGCGCACGCTTAACGTAGCGAACGCCCTAAAGGTTATCAAATAACCTTTTAGGCGATGTATGTTTAGAATTGATCTGTTCCATAATACCAAAAATGATAACAATTATACCAACGTGAAAAATAGAAGTGGCTCTATTTAATTGCTCCCAAGTATACATTACTCGTTCTGCCGAGCCTTCAACTACGTTGGGGTCAAGTTCCAGTCTAACCAGATGCGGCTGAATACCAATATTTTACACAGAGCAACTGCCATCATACCTCCGTAACCCAGTTACTGGGCAATGCCGATATCCTAAGGTTAGACCGGTTGTCAAATTTTCGGGCTTCTGAGTACCCATAAGGCCGTTTGTCCACCGCCGCCGTCACCGAGAACGAGATGACGTTGCCGAAGTAGCGATACATACATAAATATGACCGCGTGTCCACCGCACGTCCGTCATCCGAGCGCCGTCTGCTCGGCCACCGAGATTGTCATTATATCGGCGCTACCGCTAAAACTCCGACGAGATCGTGACGGACCGAAATGACGGCAATACAAACCGCGTCTGCTCTTGTCCACTACATCCGAGATTGACGGCGCCGGTGCATGGATTTTTGTCTTATGTGTGGCTTTACGGAATCCAACTATGGGGTAGTGCTTGTAACTCCAACATTAGTATAATACAGAGAATGCTATCTTGCGTTCAATTAGTGGCGTTCCTTGGTTCGTCACAAACGCTGAAATCAATGAAGAGCTAATGATGGATACCGTCACGGAGGAAATCCAAAAATCTACAAAAATGTACCAGGAGAGATTAATAAAGCACCCTAACGACCTGGCTACTGCGCTTAAAACCAGAAGTTACACAAAGAGGTTAAAAAGGAAAGACATCACATACTCCACTAAACTGTTGTGACTAACAAGAATTCGGAGTAGATGACTCGCTGGAGTCACACTCTTCCCGCCCATGTATACTTCCAGCTCATCTGCTGAAAGTAATGAATACTGATCGCAGATAAAACAAAAAAAAAATGTTGCGAACCACCGAAATCGGTCGCGGTGGACACACGATCGCCGTCACGTCGTTCTGAATTCGGTCCGAAATAATCTCGTTTCTCGGTGACGGCGGCGGTGGACAAACGCTGTAACGATTTTCATAGATATTCAATATGACATCCGGGACCAACGGTTTAACGTAAATTCCGAGGCACGGAGATGTCTCGATGTATAACGAACGGTCACCCATCTACGAACTGACCGCGGCAAGCACAGCTTAACCTTACAAATCACATGATCCGCGCGGTTGATTCTACACCAGCGCGCTTTCATGTTCATCTTGCGTATTCGTCTGAAGCATGCGTGAAGCGCCATAGCGCATGCAATAGCGCATGCCTTAATACTAGTTCGACAAAAGCGCATGCCCCTAGCGTACACTAATCCGTCTATTGGTATGTCTACACCAGTACGCTTTCATGTTCATCTTGCGCTTTCAACTTTCAATTCTTCTTGCGTCAAGCGCATGCAATATTGATTGCCATCATGCGCTAGGAGCGTGTGCTTTTGTCGAACTAGTATTCAGGCATGCGCTATTGCATGCGCTATGGCGCTTCACGCATGCCTCAGACGAAGACGCAAGATGAACATGAAAGCGCACTGGTGTAGACATAGCTTATTGTGAGTCGACTGACGACTGACCGAGGCGCACCGGTGTAGACGATAAGCTGCATGCGTCTTGTGGCAATCAATATTGCATGCGCTTGACGCAAGAGGAATTGAAAGCGCAAGATGAATATGAAAGCGCACTGGTGTAAACATACCATAAAGTAGTGTTATTAGCCACGAGCATACATACATACAGCATTACTGACACCTAAAAATATAGGTATTATGTTTTATCTTGGAACTGTCACCTTGTATTCGTAATGAGGTCCCTTCCTATCGCGCGGCACCTTTACTCGTCACTATTATCGGAATCTTCATTTAAATTTATCTCAAAACATGTTTACATATAAATATAAGTGTAAATTATGATTTAGATCTGACGAAACCCGTCGGAGCACATCGGTGCGCGTCGGAGCGAACGGCAAAGCAGCGCAGAATATTCCAGCGGGTAAGATCATCATGGGCAGCGTTGGAGCTTATTGGAGCGGATATAAGTAGTGATTATAGATACATATCAATTATTTTTATGCGCTTTGATCTTTCCGATGCGCTTCGTCAAGTGTGAATCGTGCTTTAGGCAGCGGCAGCAAAACTTTTGCCATTTACCGGACATAATTCCATGCTACGGGCTGCCACTGAGAATTTCAGAAAAACTCTATAATACTTTGCTGGGAATCCCACCCAGGATTGTCCTAATGAGTTCTATAGAAAATACTTTGAATACGATAAATATAGATACGTACCGTCTGGTAGATCTGTTCCAAGTATGTCAAGTTTTTGTCCAGGTGTTGATCCGTACTCGATCTCCAACTTGTGTGGGACGTTATTCGTCGCATCGTCACTTGCTGGAAAAAAAAACGTCATTAGTAAGGGCAGTTCACAGACGAATATCCTGAATCTTTATTATGAGAGAGGGTTGCATGTTATCGAAAAACTCTAATCGCTGTCTTTAACATTTGTGAGACTGTTGTATGTGTAGTGTTACTAAATTGTAATTTGTAATTATCCTTGAACATGAAAAGTACTAATGAATGGCTTACAAGCAGTAAGACTGCTGCCATTAATGATATTTGCTCCACCCATCTTTTCTATGTCAGGGAATCTTAATAAACAACAATTAAAGAACCTGCTGTGACGTGCTGCACGTGATGCTGGAGCACCTCGTTGGCCGTGGGGAACCTCGGCGACCACCGACTGGGGGAGTACTCCCGCTCAAGATCGATGGCATCTAGTATCACCGACATTGTGTTCTGCTGCTCAACCTGAAATTAAATAGGTAGATGAAACGTTATATTCAATTTAACAATATCAATTATTTTGCTACTAGGAAAGAGAGTTGCGTCTCTTTAATTACAGTTAATCTGACGCTATTATGTTCTATATCGTCACAAGGAGTCTCGCATTCATTCAGACAATGACAGAGCACTACACGGCATACTTAGTTCGCTCGTAACTGGGCATACAAATGCCTGCAACAACAGGTCGGAGATCGCAAAGCCATTCCTGTTGCAAACCTGACGCTCCTAAAACTCTGCAACTGCTAGGGGGAGACTAAGTTCAGAGATAGAACCTTATTTTTGTGCGTAGAAGATAGAACCACACGGTGCATCATGTGCAGGTGGCCTAGCACGTATTACCGTGACCATTCGACCAGACATAGGTCACGAGTTCACGACAACATGTCGAGACAGTTTAATAATCAGGTCTTGCGCTTTTTGTACACAATTATCATACAATATTACTGGGGGGTTACCATGATCTGTTAGAGCAGGAATGTTTTAATATTATTCCAAGAGTGGGAAAGTGACAGCGCTAGACAGCTCTCTAGCGCCATCTCTTACCCACTCTCATAATAATATTAAAACATTCCTGCTCTAAGAGATCATGATAAGCCCACTGAGCTCGCAAGGGGTTGTTGATCGCAGATACATATTATTAGTAGCGGGAAAAGGAGGCCTATTTGCGGCCGGGGACAATGTAAACCAGGAATAGAATATTAGATATGTTTTTGTCGTTATTTAATCATGCCGAAATTGTGGGACCACTTTTCCGAGAAGAATGATAATCCAAACCAGTGGTTGGATACGTTTTTGCCTTTTAGTACCTGATATGAGATGCCTATTATATTGTCATTGATCTCAAGATATTATTATATAAAAAACGTGATATTTTTGAATATATTTTACACTTTTTTTTTCACTCATCGTATATCTCTATTTGTTTTTTATCTTCTTTCGTGTCTTTGCGAGCTATCCGACGTAACACCATGCTGTGGTGAGAAGATTAACCAGTCAGCTAGGTTGGTAGGGCTGCCGACTGCCCAAGTTGCGCAAAACGAACTGAAGTAGGTATCGTCACTCAAAGAGGTTATTTTGCAGAGGCTAATGCACCATGGACAGTCAGCACACAACCAAACAAAGTAGCGAAACAATGACTTAGTAGAAACTTCCTTGTTGCTTACGATAAAAGAACATGTAATGTGTAGGCATACCTAATAAAGTAATAAGACTAAAAAGGGTGCACTCAACCAAAACTGTCCAACAAACAATTTTTTACACCTTTGCACAATATAAATATAAAAAAGACACACATTTTTATTACAAAATGTTATGCGTATTTATTTTGAGAATTCAAGTTATTGGAACATAAACCGGTTTGTGTTTAGGTAAACTTGTTTAAGTAAGACTAACGAATTAGATTAAATTTATGTAGGTACACAAAACATTGTTATATCACACAAAATAATAAAGACATGTTATTCTATGAACAACTTTTACCTTTTTTCCTTTCTTCAAATTAGTTCCATTTCGTCGAATCACTTTTAATATCCTTCTAAACAGTACTTTCACTGTTAGCATGACACATTTCATGTTCGCAAGTAGGTTTACTCCGTTGCGATTGTTATCGCGTCTATTTCAAGTAAATAGAGCGACTACGGATCCAAAACATCAACAAAGTTCGCGATAAACGTTGAAACGATGTGTTTATCAAATAATTACATCACACCACAGATGTTTTATGCACCTAACTGATATCTAATCTTTGTGCTAAATACTGTCAGTGTAAGTTATAGAATGAATTTGAACTGTTCACAGTAGCTGAAGAATCATTCGACTATTTAATGTTATAATTACGATAGGTACAGCCCGGTTAATGTTACGGTAGTTCCCCATTCAATGAGCACCGTTTAGAAACCACGCGTTTTTTTATCTGTTACACTTTTGTCCTCGCAAGATAAGTAGAATTCGTACAATGCCAACAAGAATTTTGGTGATATCACGTTATGTGTAAGACGAATATAAGATAATAACGTAGGTTGAGCTGTTGTTCGGAAAAATAAATATACGTTTAAATCCGAAGGCAAAAATTGAAAACTATTTCAAGTTACGTTGGCTAATTCGGGTGCTTTGAAACTATGTAAATTTTGATTCGCTAGGGATCGTAATCATGACTTTTATGTATGTGGGACAAGCCGTTTACGCGTCACGCACTGTCAAGCTTTAATTGTTCAATTTAACAATTAGCAAATTTACACCAAATATCAACACTAAAAAATGGCTCGTGGCTAAATAATTACAGCCGCATAGACCGATCTTCCGGGTTAAGCCACGCTTGCCGAGGTTGGTCTGTGGATGGGTGACCATTTACCATAGCGAGTTTCCTCCGTGCCTCGGAAAGCACGTAAAGCCGTTGGTCCCGGCTGTCATTTGTAGATCTTTGACAGTCGTTACTGTTGGTCAGAAGCCAGAAAGTCTGACAACCAGTCTTACCAAGAGTATCGTATTACCCAGTTACTGGGTTGTGGAGGTCTGATAGGCAGTCGCTCCATGTAAAATACTGATATTCAGCTGCATCCGGTTCGACTGGAAGCCGACCCCAACATAGTTGGGAAAAGGCTAGGCAGATGATGATGATCAACAATAAAAAAATACACGTAAACGCACGCTCCGGTGATTTTTAAAATGATTCGTATTTTGACTACAGTATAGAACAATATTTTCGACTAAAAATAAAAACTATAATAATAACTTTTTGGTTATGTAGTGCGCTGCAGCATAGCACCGACTGCAGGTCTAAACTATTGGAAACTACAGTCATTTACTCTTTCTCATTAATAAGTGAGTCATTAGTTTTAATTGCTCCCAAAGCCAGGTTGCTTCAGTTAAATTAAATACCAATTGCTCCATTTATTCAATGTCAGTTTTTTTCTACATTGCGTGATAAGAAAGAAGTCATTATTATTTTCTTTGTTTCATTTTTAATTCTGTATTGTTATTAAGTTATCAGTGTTAAATTGGAGGCATTCCATTTAGCGCACCAACTCGAATCACACCAATAGTACCTATTACTATTCCTATTATTATAGATGCGATACAAATTGGTGCGCTAATTGGTATGCGTCTTAAATTGTCGGTAAACAGCATTCTTAGGTACTTTCTATTGCAATTAGAGAAGTAATTAAGACAAATTTTCAAACTGTTCGTTTCGCTTTAATTTTTTTACCACAATGTCTTATATTTGCCAGAATAATTTCTTTAATTTCTTAATTGTCATAATGCAAGAAAACATAATTCTAGAACATTAATTTTCATAAATGAGATATTAGTTAACAAGAGAAAAATATTTACTTTAATTATGATACATCTACTTTGTTTCATCAGTCATAAATTGCGTCATAAGACATACACATAGTGTTTTTCAGCGGCATCATAAAATATGTACTACATTACTGTAATAATTCATAGTGCATTACTGAACCTACAGAGATAATTAATTATACTAAAATGTTGGTTAGAACTTGGCTTAGTATAATGCCTGGACATTCGTCAGGCGTCATTTTGAATGTCACATAATTGGACAACGTGCTCGAGACAAAAGCTAATGTCGCGGCAGCATAACCAAGCAATGAGAAAGACTTCATCGACCAGAGGATGGGTGAAGAAAAGAAGGATGATGAAGGAAGATCAATCCGTTACCCACCGCCGGGTTTCTGAAAGGCTGATCAGTCTAATCTGTTGCCAAATCATTCACTAATGTTCACTAATGTCAATGGTTGGCTAAAACACTAACAACCAAAATCACATCAGTTGAAATGAGCTATTTAGTTCATTTTTATTTTAATCAGACTTTGAGAACCCGGTGGTTCGATTTAAAAAGCCTTAAGCTTTTTAGAGAAAAACGAAACCGGCGGGCGTCTAATATTGCAAAGGACAATCTGGAATAATTTATGGAACCTGGTCTTCAAGACCAATAGCGATTACACATTAAAAAGAGAGAAAAAAAGTTTATGGTGTTGCAAAGTGTTGCATTTCTATAGCGAGTTCACGACCAATACAATAACAACAAAAACTTTACATGGCCATACCTTTGTTCTCACTGCGTAGATTCCTATAGTAGGCATGTTGACAGCATCAATAAATTGCAAGTCTAATTAGTCCGCCAGTTAGAGTTTTGAAAAATAATGGACACATTTTTTTTTTTTGTTAAATCTTTGTATACGATAAAACGCATCAAAACTCGAGAGTGGGCTTCTGACGTCAGAAGCAAGTAAAAAGTGTACTTGCTTGTAAAGTTTTGCCAATATTAAAAGTGTCATAACTTCGTCAATTTTGGGTTACGAAACAAAAAAATAAAAAATAAGGCACAATTTTTTTTTTTTTTTAGTCTTTTCCCCACCCTAAGATTTCTCTTGTATCGTGCGTATACAGACACAAATCTCACGAAAAAACAATCACACAAAAAAATATTTTTTTTTTGATAATCTAACTGACGGACTAATTATATCTAGCCCGATTTGCATCTCGTCAAAGGAGATAGGGAAGGTTATAAAAATCATGACTAGGGGTAAGTCTCCTGGTCATGATAACCTTAGTATAGAACATTTCCAACATGCCGGTCCGCATCTTCCTAGGGTCTTATCTATGTTATATAACTTTTGTATTAGGCACTCATACCTGCCTGCTGAGCTGATGAGGACGATTGTTGTACCTATAGTGAAAAACAAGACAGGCGACGTCTCGGACAAGGAGAACTATCGACCAATCTCATTGGCTACTATAACTGCAAAGGTGCTTGACAGTGTGCTCGGGCGTAGGATGTCTGGACAGCTCAATTTACATGACGCACAGTTCGGTTTTAGAGCTGGGCTGTCTACAGAAACAGCTATTTTGGCGCTCAAGCACACGGTCAGTTACTACACCTGCAGGAACACACCTGTGTATGCTGTATTTTTAGACCTTTCGAAGGCATTTGACCTGGTTAATTATAACGTCCTATGGACTAAGCTGCGTGACCGGGAACAACCTGAGGAGATAGTTGAGCTTCTCAGGTATTGGTATAATCACCAGATTAACCAGGTCAGATGGTCGGGTGCTTTGTCTGAGACGTATGGTCTGGAATGTGGTGTAAGGCAGGGTGGTCTGACCTCCCCAGCGCTGTTCAGCTTGTATGTCGATCAGTTGATCGGGGAACTCAGCAGCACAGGGGTTGGATGTTCGGTAGATGGTAAAATCATAAATAGCATATCTTACGCGGACGACATGGTGCTGCTGAGTCCCTCGATTGAGGCACTCAGACGTTTGCTTGAGGTTTGTGAGAGATACGCCTTGACTCACGGCCTCCTGTACAACGTGAAGAAGAGTGTGTTCATGGTGTTTGGGGTTGCTGCAAAGGGTCACAGGGCAGTGCCGCCAGTGTACTTGTATGGTGCTGCTCTAAACAGAGTGCCTTGTTTTAAATACCTTGGACACAAACTAGTCGAGAATCTTAATGATGACCAGGACATGGAACGGGAACGGAGAGCGTTGTCGGTCCGATGCAATATGTTGGCCCGTAGGTTTGCAAGATGTACGAGACCGGTCAAGATCACCCTTTTCAAGGCTTATTGTCAGTCTTTTTACACATGCAGCCTGTGGGTCAGGCATACGCAGAGGGCCTACAACGCTCTTCGGGTCCAGTACAACAACGCCTTCCGGGTGCTGTTGGGGCTACCGCGATTCTGTAGCGCGTCAGCCATGTTTGCTGAATCTACTACAGATAGTTTTTCAGCAATCATGAAGAAAAGAACGGCATCATTGTTACGCAGGATTCGTGGGAGTGCCAACGGCATACTGAAGGTGATCGGGGATAGGCTGGACGGCGTTTTCCTGGAGTATTGGACCCGTATGCACAGCTACGGGTCTGATACTGCAGGAAAATACATGAATTAAATTGTATCGTAGGTTTTATTTTGTCTGTTTTTAATTATAAGTAAGTACTAACATAGTTACGTAAGTTGTATCACTAACAAAATATGGAGCATTTCCGAAATAAACGTTTTATTATTATTATTATTATTATATTTTTTCAGTCAAATACCCTATTACGACATTTTCACAATTTGACCCCCGAATCTGTAAAAACAATACTTTCTTTTTTTAATTAGTTTAGGATTAAGTCATTACCTAATTTCATACTTTGCTGTGTAGACTCAAATTTGTATGATTTATTCTAAACCAAAAATATGTTGTTTAATGTTTTGTACGCCATAAAAGGCAAAAGATCTACCTGTTATTTTAATACCTTGCACATATTATTTGATGTATACCTACTCATGTTTTTACAATAAATATATTCTATTCTATGCGATTTTAAGTGAACCACTTTAGTAACTATTGTAATACACTGAAATAGCTAACCTAAGGTTATTCTAATGACATTATGTCTGGTCGGTCCTCCTTCGTCATAATATGGCAATAAGCTAAACTATAAACCTACCGATGAACTCATCGTTATCAGCGACATAGGTGCATATAGCCAAGATTTTCCGGTTTCACACTGTAATGATAGAGATAGTGAAATTATCAGACTAGAGGAAATAGTCTAAGATGAAAATTATTCTACTTCTGTGAACTGGGAAATCCACGGTTTTCATCATATACCTTAACCTACACTTGTTTAAGAATCGAATCACGATTCCATTGAATATCCGAGAACAAGGTATCAATTGAGTCATTACATCATTATTGAAAAGTACACCTAGAATAAATTGTGTCAGCGATTTTATGTCACACTGCCTATTAACTACCATGATAAGAGGTGTGTCGAAAGGTTGAACATTTGTGACATATCTATCTATACTTGGGAGCAAATAAATCGAGCCACTTCTATTTTTCACGTAGGTATAATTGTTATTATTTTTGGTATTATGGAACAGATCAATTCTAAACATATAACGCCTAAAAGGTTATTTGATAACCTTTACAATGAGGGTAGTTTTTTGTATTTTGAATTATATAATTCATGAAACCAACACTAATAACCAGTATTATATAGGTACGTGAAAAAAGGAGTGGCTCGATTTCTTTGCTCCCAAGTGTATATCTTGTTACGCAATGGGAAATGCTATTAATGTGTATTTAGGTTTCTCTACGAGGAAAAACTGGGTAAAAAAATGGTATTCTGCCGCGTCTGGTTAGACTGGATGTAGGAGCCAATAGTTGTATGCACTGTACAGTACCACTTTGTTGAACTTGATTTAGTTGTGGAGTTCACAGAAAGAATCACAAGTTGAGTTTAAAGTTATATTAAAATGTAGAAGGTTAACAAGTTAAAGTTGTAGCGATTCTTTCTCTTGACCAGTGGCTAGTTCCATTATTGTCTGACTCCATGCGTATTGCATAAAACGTTTTATTTATAGCATAATATTTGTGACGCACGACATCCAAGTAGGTTGCTGCGTTCGCAAAGGAAATGTAGGTACGGTTGATGAGACCGTACATTAGAAGCTGACCCATACATAGTTGGGAAAAGGCTAGGCTATTAGGAAATGCTGTGTAACAGTAAATTGCAATAGGGTCGCCGCCTATCACATTCGATTAAACCGACATTGTCGGTCTGTAAGTGTAGTGTGTAATTAGTATCAATATTATATTGTTAGAGATCGTCTAATCTAAAACTGAACGCCCCTCCACTCTAAACGTGACTGTTTTAATGTGTGTGACTGAACCACTAATGACGGAGACTAATTTGTGTGTATTGCGTACAGTAAGCGGCCATAAGTGCAGTAGCACGCTAAGGTTTGTATTGCTGAGAACGCAGGGTACAGGCCGTACCTGTATCTGTGTGTATAAGTGATGTATGAACACAGAACGCACACCTTAGAATTCATACACTGGCGTCAAACACACACACACATGCAGAGTAACAAACACGCAGAGTACTCTGCATGTGTGTTCATCTATTGGCGTAGAAACGCATGGACCTCGGGTCAGCGCTCAAAAACGTCCGAAACGCGAAAATGAAGGCTAATTTACGTCAAAAGCGTGCACTCGAATCTTTGTATGGTGAAGAACTAAATTAGGTATTGTGATGATGACATAGGATTTAAATTAGTTTGTTGGTATTTGTTGGTGAAGCCGCACGAGTGAGGAAGATCCTATCAATCGATCAGGATCGTACCCTCGGGGCGCTAAAAAAACCAGACAACACAACACATTTACCTTAACGGATTATGAAACCAGCAAGATCCTACTAGAAACACACTTCCCGGACTGTAACCTCCTCGAGGACAGGACGTGGGAAAATGAACCAAGATGGGCTCCAACTGACCAAGACCGGTCTAGAGCCCACAACGTAGTAACAGAAGACCGAGTAAAATGGGCGATCAAATCTTTCCAGCCATACAAGTCTGCGGGCCTAGACGGCATCTTTCCAGCCCTACTACAATGGGGTGAGGACTCCGTGACGCCATGGCTGGAGGAAGTCTATCGAGCCTGCATAGCACACAGATATATCCCACTGGCATGGCGTGAAGTGAAAGTAATTTTTATACCCAAGCCCGGGAAAACTGACTATACACAACCCAAAGCCTACAGACCCATAAGTCTAACATCCTTTCTACTGAAAACCCTCGAGAGACTCTGCGACAGACACATCAGAGACGGGCCTCTCAGCAGGAAGCCATTACACAAACAACAACATGCATACTCCATAGGAAAATCAACAGAATCCGCGCTGCATAGCGTGGTTTCCAAGATGGAGTGTGCGATAGACCACAAATGCTCCTCACTGGCTGTCCTCATTGACATTGAGGGCGCCTTCGATAAAACCATGTTCCACAGCATCAGCACAGCCCTCGAAAGACACGGCGTTGACTCAACGCTGGGGGGCTGGATCACAAACATGCTCAAACAGAGAGCTGTACAAGTTACAGTAAATGACACAACGAGAGCTGTCGTGGCGAAAGGCTGCCCTCAGGGAGGTGTCCTCTCGCCGCTACTGTGGAATCTCGTTGTGAACAGCCTCATAAAACAACTGAATGACAGAGGTTACTTTACCATGGGATATGCTGATGACATAACCATCATAATTAACGGCACCCACGAAGGCACATTATGTAACCTTAAGCGCCAAGCCTTGAAAATAGTAGAGGATTGGTGCAAAGAATATCAACTAACAGTGAATCCAACCAAAACCGAACTTGTCCTCTTCACCAGAAAGAGGAAATTAACGGGACTACAACCACCACAATTCTTTGGAACCACTCTAAGCCTAGCTTCTGAGGCCAAGTACCTGGGCATCTACTTGGACAAGCAGCTGAACTGGGCAAAGCACACTGAATACATCACCACGAAGGCCAGTATATCCTTATGGCAATGCAAGAGACTACTCGGCAGGAACTGGGGCATTAGTCCTAGGATCACCCACTGGCTTTACACCACAGTCATCCGACCAATTATAACATACGGCTCACTAGTCTGGTGGCCCAGAACGGACTATAGCACAGCCCAAAAAACACTAGAAAAACTGCAGCGGTTCGCTTGCGTAGCGATCACAAGCTGTATGAGAACCGCACCCACCGCCGCCCTACAAGCAATGCTGGGACTGCCACCACTACATCTTATCGTACGGGAGGAAGCAGCATTAGCCGCTCTCAGACTCAGCATAGCCGGCACCCTGGGAAGTGACTCCAGAATAAAACACATTCGTATAAAAGACGAAGCAATCGAAAGGCAACCCATGATAGCAGCACCCACCGACAGAACCAAATAGACATACAACTTCCAGAAACACTACAATATACAGCTTGAGGAAGAATCACGTGACTACTCAGGCCCGAAAGAGATGAGAATTTACACTGATGGTTCGAAAACTGCCTCCGGCACCGGAGCCGGAGTCTTCTCGAACGATCTCAACATAAAAATATCAAAAACGCTAGGGGCACTCAACACGGTCTATCAGGCGGAATGTGTAGGCATCATCCAAGCGGCATATGCCATTAAAGCCAGGAAAGTCACGGACACCCATATCCGTATACTCTCCGACAGCGCATCCGTCCTTCAATCCCTGAACAAGAACCATATTACCTCAAAACTTATACTAGAATGCCATAATGCACTGGAACGTGTATCGGTATTAAACCGCAACACAGTAACACTGCCATGGATAAAAGGACACAGTGGATCACTAGGAAATGATGCAGCCGACGAATTGGCCAGGAGGGGATCTGGCACGGTGACCTATGGCCCTGAACCTATAGTACCCGTCCCCTTCAACCAACTACGCAGGTGGCTCCAGGAGTTTACTCACACACAGGCACAGAGCTGGTGGACTTCAACCCCAGGCTGCAGGCAATCCAAGGAGGCCATGCCACTCATGGATAGCAAACTGACAAGGCGCCTGCTGCGCCTGGACAGGAGCAGCCTGCGAATGGTGACCGGAACGATAACCGGACACTGCTCACTAAACAAACACTTCCACACGATAGGCATAACGGACAGCCCTCTGTGCAGAGCATGTATGGAGGCCGAAGAGACGGTCGCACACGTGCTCCTGGAATGCACAGGGGTCACCCAAATACGAGAAGCAACTCTTGGCGCACCGAAATCACTCGCAAATGTTCTGAGCGGACTGAGAGCCCTAATCTGCTTCTGGAAGGAGGTGGACTGGCTGGAATGATGGCCGCCATGGCCCACGTACAATGGTCCACTTAAAGGACTAAGTGCGGAAACCACATCTCCTAACATAGAACATAGAACGCATGGACCTCGGGTCAGCGCTCAAAAACGTCCGAAACGCGAAAATGAAGGCTAATTTACGTCAAAAGCGTGCACTCGAATCTTCGTATGGTGAAGAACTAAATTAGGTATTGTGATGATGACATAGGATTTAAATTAGTTTGTTGGTATTTGTAAGTTCAGAAGGCGGTATGCCTTGGCGCGTTCTGACGGTGTATGTAATAGGACACATTTTTCATGAATTTTGTACTAAGTAGATCCTTGGTCCTTGGTGTTTCTACGTTAATGCGTACACCCTATTGTATAATACACCTACTTTGCAAGTGAGCGTAAAGACATTTTTTTTTTTTAATAAAGCCTTTTCCCACACTAAGATTTCTCTTGTATCGTGGGTGCGTTTACAGACATAAATCTCACATACACAAACGCCCAGACCCGAAACAACCACCTGTAGGCCATACAACTTTTTGTTCCGTGTGGGAATCGAACCCACGACCCATAGCGCAGAAGCCAATCGCTTAGCCACTGCACCAAACGTGATATTGGAGGAGCGTTTAGTTTTAAATTGGACGATCTCTACATCTCTACATCTACCTACCTACCCTTACAACGAGGATAAGGGTGCCTTTCCACCAGAGATGTGCTATGTAGCTATGCTGCGAGAATGTAAAAGCTAAGCTTTGAAACTATGTGACCGTATCCACTGGTGCTAAGCTATGTAGCTGTGCGAGGAAGATGCGCATCTCGAGCTATGCGACGTATCGACAATAGGGAAGTCACGGGGAGCGGCGGACATAGCTACACCACTCGCGACCATCCATAACACGCATCCACATCACGCATCCTTCCATATAAAAAACGTAGCTTAGTTGAATCAGTTTCCACCAGTGCATTACTATGTGGACCAATGAATATGATTGGTGGATATCAAACGCATCCATAGCAACGTTGCATAGCACATCTCTGGTGTAGGGCATGCAATTATCGAAACTTTTCGATAATCGATAATCCGATTTTTATCGGACTTTTTTCCGATAAATACCGATAATTACCGGTTTTTATAATAATCTGTGAAAACTTGTATTTCTCTGATTGAAGTGATGGTAGTACTTCTATGAAAACCCGAAACATTAAAAAAAAGGTTTTGATCAATGAAATGTGAATTTTTCAACCAAGTTACTTAATTTTAAGAAGTCTTTTAAAATAAAATAAATATTTTTCAAATTTTCATTTTGTATTAATCGTTACTAAAATTATTAATCAACTAGGCACTACAAAATAATTGACATTATTTTAACAAGATTATTACTTAATCAGTCATTTTCTTATTTCTTACAGTGTAGTCTAAAAACATAAAACTATACCTAATTTAAAGTTAAATAAAATGAATGAATGAGCGGCGGGTGGAGATTCGTAATACCGAAATTTTTCGGCAACGGTTGTTCATCCGATATTTAGATTTTTCATCAATGTCGACATCGGTTTTCAGATGTCGATGTTTACAGACATTGATATACAACTACAAAGTACAAACTATACGTTTGATTGGTTGGTGCCAGTTATTAGATGGTGTTATTTAAATATTACGATATAATATTATTTTGTAAACAGAATTGATGCTAACTTCAGATAGGTACGTAGGTACCTATTTACAATTTCGCCGAAGTAAATTTATTGCAAATCCTGGTACAACCCAAACTACAAATAATTTTGAACAATAACTTTCATATCTTGAAAAAGAAAATGTGACCTTTTTTTCACTGCAACAATAACTATTATTTAAAATATTTTCTGAGCATTTAGGTAAATTAAAGAATAGCGCCAACGATACATTCGTAGCGCAAGGGATTAATGAATGCAATATTCGTTTCATCTCTTTTTCACGGCCGGGACTACGTAAAGTTGAAAAGAGAGGAGGCAAATATCTAACTCGGTTGCTTTATAGTTGCTTTTGATGTTTGTATTTTATATTTTAGATGAATCTAAAACCGATATCTGTTTATTACGATTTCGTTATTCGGTTGGTTTAATCGAGATTTGTTCGTATTTGTTTAGATGTGGTGAAATCGGTTATCTGTAAACATCATATAGATGTCATTCGATGTTTGGATGGTAACCGATTTTAAATGTGATTTGATAGATCGAACTCATGCCTAGCGGGGGGCGAGCGAGGAACGGTATGGATAGGCAGGCACAGGATGAGGTAGCAGCATAGCGATACAGCCGCAACAAATCGTTGCACGCGCAGAATCCGAATGGAACGAACGACACGCGGCGTCGTAACGAAATAAATTGCATCCTTTTTAATATTTTTTACTTTTATCGTTGGCTAAAATGAAGCGATTATCGATAAATTATCGATAATCGATTATCGGTTTGCATGCCCTACTCTGGTGGAAAAGCACCCTAACGGTCTGCATGGCTATGTATGTAATTAACCATTTCAAACAACTTGATACGCATTAACCTAAAGTGTAATTAAACACGACTGAAGTGAAAGTTAACTCAAACGACACGAGTTTTAAGCCCCGACCCCTCTTCCGGTCACATTCACCAGTCCAACGTTAGAGTCTTGTCTTTGTAACGAATCTACTATTTCAATGTTCCTTGAGTCAAAGTTAGAAACGTTTTTTCAATCTGTAATATTAACTAGTTTGAAGCAGGAACAGTACACGTAGGCGCGACCGCATATTATAAGGAACTACCTTTTTCCCGCGGCTTCGCTCGCGTTAATTTATAATAAAAAAACACTCTTAACACACTACTAAATTTTCTTTAATAATGTAATGTGTATGTATAATCTTTATATTTTTCTTAACAATTCTTTCCATCCTATGTTTAATAAGGCCGCCATTTGTACTGTTTTAATTAAGTGTATTCCTTCTGTTATATTTTGTAAGAACTAAGTTTTTAAATATACCTAACTGTACACTTGGGAGCAAATAAATCGAGCCACTCCTTTTTTTGACGTGTCCTGGTTATTATTTTTGGTTTCATTAATTATATAATTCTATAAAATATTTATGTCATTTGAAAGTTTATTAAATAATCTTTAAAATCAGGGTAAACTATTGAATGATAACCGTTTGAATGATAATTTATTGATTCATAAAGAAAAACAGTAATTTTGATAGAAAATTGGTCAAGTTTAAAACAGTCCAGAAAAAAACAGTTTAAAACAAAAACATTGTAACAATCACACAACAATATGGGTATAATTAACAAAAACCTACAATTTTACCTTTTCTTATTGGAGTGCAATCAAAATGTCATAAGCAAACTAAATACGATAATTTTATCCTACCCTTTAATTTTTAATTTAAAATGAAAAGTTAACTTAAAACTACGCTCATTGTAAAGGTTATCAAATAACCTTTTAGGCGATATATGTTTAGGATTGACCTGTTCCATGATAGCAAAAATAGTAACCATTATACGTGAAAAATAGAAGTGGCTCGATTTATTTGCTCCCAAGTGTACTAATTGTTGATTATCTCCGAATAACTAGGCTACATTCCATTTTGATAACTTCTCATAAATATCTTAATTTTTATCTACTTACATAAATGAAATCCTAAATCGGATGTAGAGGACTGAAACCTCTTAATAACCAGTACTTTCCATCGATAACTGGATATCCAATTTCGTATTTAAAGCTCTATATAGTCCTGCGCACCCAGTTTCTTCACTACATAGTATAAAACAAAGTCGCTTCCCGCTGTCTGCTTAGATTTCTAAAACTACGCAACGGATTTTAATGCGGTTTTTTTTAATAGATAGAGTGATTCAAGAGGAAGGTTTTTGCACCTGGGCGAAGCCGGGGTCGCTAGTTACAAATAAGACGTATCGTAGAGATGGTTAATGACAGAGTCCCACCGATTTATATATGGGTGTTGGTGGCCTCTCTTTTAAACTCAATTTTCGGTTCAATGCCTTCTGTAATTATTATTTTAGGTCCGTCCGGTTTAGGTCCCTCCATATAGGGGACGTTGTAAAGTAATTCTTATAGTGTGGTTATAGCCAACGTTCTCCAAACACGGTCCGAGATCACGGCTACTGTGAACTAGTTCAACTACCTATAGTTCCTCGTACAGAGTGACTTTTCGGACGAGACAGATATACAGACTCTAGTTTGTGCCAACTTTTGACGGATAAAAAGTTTGGAAACTTATTTGTATTTTACATTAACATTTAAAGTGCAACCGCTGAAGTAGTTACATATGGACCGATTTATCGTCAAAATAAATTTTATCTGAGAAATAAAATATGGCGGTTTGACATTTCTTGTATAGAAAATATGTCAAACCGCTACATTTATTTCGATTAGATAAAAGTTATCTCAAAATTCAAAAATCTGTCTTATGCTAAATGGTAAAAGGCCTAAGCTAAAGGTTGATAATAAACTTTTCTCAATAACAGATAAGTCAAAAATTAAGGTCATGTTTCATCACACATTTCGAATGAGAATCGATTATTCCGAATGTTCCAAATTCCAAATCTAATGGGAAAATCGCTCTGTACATGCCGACTACAATAACACTTCACTCATGGTCTTTAAGAAACATAAAATATGCGAAAAACGTAAAAAGTAACACTACACAAAAATAACCAACTGTTCTGTCAAACTACGCACTGTATTATACTGTTTTAAAGATGTCCACAAATGTATCTCGTGAACGAACTTGTTTCCCTTACTCGGCCCTCTAACGACTGATGGTATTCACCATATGTATATATTTTATATGGAGACAAGGAAAACCTCTGCGTTAAACATGTATAATAAGATCCCAAAATAATTAGAAGTAATATTAAAAGTACATTTTTTATTTAATTGCTTCATTTAAGGTTCGTATTCAAGTAATATACCTAATTACACAGGTATTAAGACCAAAAGTATACCTACAAATTGTTGATATAAAATTACAGAAATTAAAAGAGGACATTAACCCTGTAAACAATTGTTATAAGCTAAAAATATTACCAATGCGGGAGTTGCGGAGTTGAGTCCAAGAAAAAAGAAATTAAAAATAGCTCCAACTGTTAAAGAAATCTTTTTCATACAGATAAACAAAAAAACAGTGTTTTTTGGATTTTAGATGTAATTAATGACATGTACCTAAATTGTTAGGTTTCTATGCTTTGTTCAACGAAAGATCAGTCTTGACATAGCGGTCATTTCGTAAATTGTACCCGAAATGTACGATTTCCACGAAACGGGCCACGCAGGAGCGCAGCGCAGAGCATCGCAGCGGATGCGCGACCATGCGCCCGTAGCCGACCGCGTCCGCCCGACGCGGCGACGGCTACAATCTGCTGGAATCCGGGCGCTGGCGCGCGTGTGCTTGCGTATCCACTAGCATGCTCTCAGCGACTAGTGATGCTTTCGTGTCGCAGTCAGTTTCTATCTGCAGTGTGGCCGAGCGGAGCCGACCGGACGCGACGACAGCCGAGCGCCGCCGTCCACGTACGCGAGGAGCCGACCGGCTGCCGCGGCGTCCGAGTCCGAGCGCAGCCGACCGGCTGACGCGGCATACGCGCGGATCTAACCGAGTTCCAAGCAGTGTAAATTCCATGCAAACATGAAACTTAACTGTTGTATAGAAGCCTGAATTTCCTTTAGCACAGTGTGAAATGTGCTCCGACGCGGCCCGTTTGGTGGAAATCGTACATAAGGAGACTGCTATCGAAAAAACGTAACCAATATCATCAAAAACCGTAAAATGGTTATACAATGCATGTTTTGTTTTTTTTTAAATATTAAATATTCTTTGTGTGATTACGTTTGGTGGACAAATGTCAGGACTCACTAGGACCTATTAGTAGGATTTTTTATTCCTTAGACTAAACTGACAGATGCTAATGTCAAACAACAATGCACTACTGTCAAACAGCAAAGGTAGTACCTGTCACTTTACTCCAGCGAATTAACAATCTTAATAATTATAATGGTGAAAAGACTATAGACACACTACAAAATCTCTGCACAATCGATTTTCTTCTGAGTAAATGTGATAGAATGATTGTCTGCTCGTGATAAACATGAGGCCAGGTACACCCAGAAGAGGAGTGGTGAGTCAAGGATCACGATTGAGTATGCTGCTGCCCACGAAATGTTGGCGTGAACATAAATACATTTTAACAGCCCTACCCCTGGCTGTAACTGCGCAACGTCATCTCTTTGATAACGCGTTCAAGGTGATTGATACAGCGCAGCGTCCGCGATAAGTGAGTAATGACCCCTAGTTTCTTTGAGTCAGAGATGGAATTGTTGGTTGCATATGGAAATTATTTACAGGTACTTATGAATCGTCAAAAACAGGTGCACGGTTCCAAATAGTAGCTCCTTTAAGAAAAGGAAAGCAAGAAACCAAAAGAAAAGAAAGAAGGATACTCTTTTAAAATTATTTCTAAAATATTTTTCAATACAAGGTTAGTCGAAAAGGGGGTACTAATCCGTGGGCTACTTAAAGTATCACTGATTACTGTTTTAAAGCAAGTGTTAAAATTTCAAAATTCGATAATTTTTATTTTCATGCAAAATAATTTCGTTTTAGTTTTTTCAAAAATCCTCCATTCCTGCTTTAGTCAAGAATTCAGAAAATGGAGCTTCTAATTTTTGACCCCAAATATGACCTAAAATGTAAACACAGGTGATCATAGATTTTAGCGTATTTTTTATGAAATCTATGAACAGGTATTTCTCTTAAATTATTGACGTTTGGGGAAAGTGGTAGAACAAAATTTATCCATTATTATGGGTACTTTAACACCCTTTCGGATTAGTACCCCCTTTCTGACTAACCATGTATCGTACACGTTTCTTGGTAGATATAAGTTTTTAATAGATTTTCGATGGAATGTGATGCTACTACATTCCATCATATTATTATTATATCAAATTAACATAATTATTAATACATGTTTCGAGATCTACACGCCGACATCTCGTAACAAAGTTCATACCGAGTAGGTTACACATTAAAGTCATCAAATCTTTTATTTGAATGCGTTCTAATAATGATACCTTGAAGTTTTGTCGGTTAATTTGAAGTAACACTACATAGGTACCTACGCAAGGTTCCTCGGAAAAGCCGTACTAATCCGGAAGCGTGTTAAAGTAGGTACCTATAATAATGAATAACTTTAAAAGTTATTCATTATTATAGGTACTTTAATACAAACAGAACAAAATTTGTTCTACCATTTTTCCCAAAATTCAATAGTTTAAGAGAAATAGCTGTTCCAAGATTTCATAAAATACTGACGCTAAAACGATCTATTCTCTACTATGATCAGCTGTGTCTACATTTTAGGTCATATTTGGGGTCACGGATTAGAATCTTCAGTTTCTGAATTCGTAATTAAAGTAGGCAAACAAAATCTTCATTTTTATGGAGAAAAAGCCTGGAAATGTAAATTATCTTTAACACTTGGTTTAAAACAGTCATCATTGATGCTTTAAATGGCCCGCGGATTAGTATCCCTTTCCGATTAACTTTTTAGTTACGCGAATACGATCTACGAAAGTGATGTTTAACATTTTGGGTCATTAGTCATTACATCATCACCAAGGAGCGGAATCTTATGGCAAAACAATTGAAAGGTGATAGAGACGGGTCATTATTTTTTATCGAGTATTCAAGCTATCGATACTTTTTAACAGCTGAGAATACAGACGGGCAGAAAGACATATTAGCCATTTTTTAGAAACACAAAATAATAGATCAACACGAAATGTCAGATTGAAATAGATATGACGTAATTCATTTTCATTTTGTTTTACTGTACTATAGTACCGTAATCAAAAGAGATCAAATATCATAATAGTGTCTATAGGGTAAACCTCACAAGTCGCGGTAGTTATCAGATTTTTTTGATAGACAAGACAATGTTTTATTTATGTTCCATTAAAGATTATTTATGTGTAAAGAATAAAAATTAAAAGTACCTATATGTTAAGTTAATTATCAATAAAGTTCGTAATGACCCGTCTCTATCACCTTTCAATTGTTTTGCCATAAGATTCCGCTCTCTGATCATCACTATCACTACATAGTATAAAACAAAGTCGCTTCCCGCTGTCTGTCTGTCCGTATGTATGCTTAGATCTTTAAAACTACGCAACGGATTTTGATGCGGTTTTTTTTAATAGATAGATTGATTCAAGAGGAAGGTATATATATATAAATAATACATGCATAATATAGTAGAGCAAAAACGCGGAATACGCGATAAACGACATCCACGTTTGCGAAGCCGCTGGCGACCTCTAGTTATTAATAAAATATTCCATGCATTAAACATACTTACCTATTTTATTTGTACAACTGTTACTGTTAATTATGGTACAGTTGCCTCGTACTTAATCATTTACATAAAAAATTAGCAATACCGGTCTGTAGATTTGATGTTCGACGTATAATCCGCGACGTATCAGAATCTGTAGGATTACCTACATTAATGCGTAGTAGAAAAAAATAATATGATTATTATTCTATGTACCTACCCATATTCTTTTACCAAATAATATTTAAAGACTTTGCTGTAAAAAGAAATGTATGGTGTGGAAGTTAATACCTACTTTTACAAAAACAAAAGCTGGACAGCCATATGAAAAACAAAGATGATTCAAATAAAAAAGACATTGCTACCGATTCAAACTTCCAATAAGTCATTATTCTAATCACAAAAATTCGAATTTAAAAAGAGTAGCGCATTAGTCTATCGATTAAATGTAATTACATGAAGGTTGTATTGCAAAAGCTTGAAAACGCGACAAGGTGTTGACATGATTGTTTGTCAAATATAAATCGTGTGTAGGGCGATCGTTATTGGTCATACTTTTAATTTACATTTGATTAATGTTCAAATTATACAAAATATATTTTTAGCGTAATAGAGTTTGGAAGAAAAGCCTTGTTAGACCAAAAAGGGGCATATTATTACATGGATATCTATATTAAAGTTTTATCCAGTCTTATTAGTCAGTATTTGAAACAACTATCAAAACGTATCGATAGTTTTGGTGTGGTTAAAGGTACTATACACATGGATTTCAGTCTCTTTTATTTTCTCACGTAACACATATTTTATCCGACATACTATCCCAACAATACTAAATACAACATTTACTAAATCCGATATACACGCCTGCAGTTGAAATAAAGGTACGGAACAAAAAACCTACACGAGAAACTCTAAACCGCATTCCGTACTCAATTGTACCTTTCTGCGTTCGACCTAGGAGTGAGTCGTATTTATCGTAACAGTTAAATATAACAGGTATGATAAAATAACAGACTGTAACTGTGACAAACTAACTGAAAAAAAGTTCGTATAAGAATAAGAATAAGAATAAATTTATTTACCAAAAAAGATTTCTACAGAAAATCCTTAAATCTAACAGGTGTTGATGTTCTATACGATTGCTTATTAAGGACAATATTAACTGTGGCTTCCACACTAGGTCGAGCCTGTCTCGCGGAAGCCTTAGTGCTTAAAGAAAACATAGGTACAGTTTGAATTTTGCCTCGATCGTATAAAAAGTAAAAAAGAAAAAACAAATTAAATAGCCATTTCCAGCAGTAACATCGGTATCGGAGAAAATGAGTAAAAAATTAAATACAAAAATAAACATTTTTTTTTTCTGTGTAGTTTTGTCTGTGTGAGTGTGTTATGAAAAATGTAAGGATGTGTGCGTGTGTGTATGTATGTATGTGAGTGAGTGTGGGTGGAGGGGGATGATGTTCGTGTGTGGTAGTGTGTGTGGCGTGAGTCGAGTGTCGGTGAGCGAGGTTGTGTTATTTCGTATTTGTGTATAACTTGTAAGACTGTTATATTACTCTAACTAGTTTTTCAGTTTCTTTGTAGGAAAGAGTCAGTAGCCAGTTCCGGATAATTTTTTTAGCTTGTTTCGTAGTACATAATTTAATGTTACAGAATTTTACTATTCTATTATACATAAAAGGTAGCATGAATTTTTGTAGATGTTGAGCGAAGGTTGTCTTTACTCTAACTTGAGGTATTTTGTATACGACAGTCTTTTCTCTATTCATTCAAGAGAGTTACCTAAGTTAGAATAAAAAATGTTATGTGTTACACTGTGACAACCCTTTACAGTCGTCACAAGCTCTTTCTTTTTCTCGCATAGGTTTAACACCTTGGTTAGAAAGAGAAGTACCAACGTGTAACGTGTACCATCTGAAAACAGCTGTTATACTATATAGTATACAGGTTAAACGTTTATATCTGTGCTAACAGAGAACATACAATACAATGAAACCTGGTTAACTGGGATCTTAGGGGACCTAGATTTTTTATCACTTAAAGAGGCTTTTCATTTACCCAGTTTCCCAAATAGGCAGGTTAACATGACAGTTGTCTTATTTATAGAGGGTCCCGCTTTGAGAAGTTGAAATGTACCATTTATCATATAAAGAGGTGGAAATGTTGATAAAATGCATATTTTATGTAGCACAATTGAATGGAAATGAAAGAAGTTAGACTGTTTGTAAACAAGCGTGTCATGACTTGTCTCTAAACCTGATAAAATGTCTCACTTATACGGGTTATTGAGCTAAGAAGAGGTAAACATCGAAATTTATGAAATCTAATCTTAGTTAAAAAGGTTTGAAAATTCCCAGTAACAGAGGTATTTCAATGCAAAAGTGTCGGGACTTCATTGTAATTATCAATAACAGAGGTTTCTCACATATCCAGGGCCCATTTAACCAGGTTTCACTGTAGTTTGTTCCCACAAATGTAGTATGAAATAACAGACTGTTATTTTGTAACAGGTTTTTTGACTTGTTATTTACGTGGAACAGGAACAGGCGTAATAGATACGAGATTTTACCTGTTACAACCCACTCCTAGTTCGACCGCAGCATACTTATCAATTGATACCTAATGCGGCTATTTGGTAAAGTATCGATATGGATACTAAGCTTAGTATCGAGTGTTCGCATGCTTGTATTACTCGAGTGTACCGTACCGTAATCGAATCCAGTTTATTGGGTTCAGAGATGTGTCAGGAGCAACTGAGTTAATTTAAATCTCAAGCGCACAAGTGCTCCAATCATGACGTTTTGATATTCATATTTGTATGTTTGTTACATACTTCTGTCTTTTATCCTTGTTTCCCTTTTAGTCCGGACAGTTTTAATAAGTCTAAAAAAACTTTGAGTAGGCTGTGCGTCAGGTCACTGAGCTTTCTCAATTGATATGGTAGAATTGAAAAGTGCTGTTTTGTGCGTCGCACTCTTGATGAGGTGAACCAGTCGGGACGGGTTTTATTTGGCCCTTTTATCGAAGGGTGTGGGGTGCATGAAAAGAGCCTCGACGATACTTAAGTACACACATCAAAAAAAGTTTGCGATCACTAGCATAAGCTAATATATTTTTTTTTAAATTGAACTTTATCAAGAAAAATTCTTTGTTGTGTGTTTTCTTTAAATAGAAATACCCAGTTTGAAATTAAAAAATAAAACTATTTCTTATCTATACTAATATTATAAAGAGGTAGAATTTGTTTGTTTGTTTGTATGTAGGAGGTAATCTCCGAAATTACTCATCCGATTTCAAAAATTCTTTCACCAATAGGAAGCTACGTTATCCCTGAGTGCTATAGGCTATATTTTGGGATCAAAAAAATTAACGGGAGCGAAGCCGCGAGCAAAAGCTAGTTTTATAATAAAAAAATAAGAAAGAAGATTTCGATTTTTCAAAGTGATCGCAAACTTTTTTTGATGTGTGTACGTACGACCGGCGCACCCTGGGCAGTCAGTCCCGCTACCAACCTTGCTGACTGGCTAATCTTTTCACCACAGCATGAGCTATTTTCGTATAGTTCGTGCTGACACGAGAGAAGAAAAATCGAAGGGTGGAAATGAACATAATTTTTTTGCGCTCTAAATTCTAAATATCATGGTCGATAAAAAATTGAAACGAACACGGTGCTCGATCACGATCCACGAGATATTTTAGCATTCAAAACAAAATAAAAACATGCAAAATACCTAAACAGATATGTTAATATAATAGGTGTATAAATAATGTGCATATTATGCATAATATACAGGGTGTTAACGAAATCGTGTAATTCCTTCAAACCACGTGATCTAATGGTGACACAGATTAACCCTAAATGAGAATTTACGAAAATCAAACAAAAAAAAATTAAATTTTTTTTTTTGGTTTTTAAAATCTGAGTCATTTTAGAGCCTTGAGTTATCTGACTGCAAAGAGCGATATCGCATTAGTCGTTCCTGCCAGCCGTGTCGCCGTACTTTTATTAATTTATGCGTGGCATCGAAATGTTCACACAAATGAAATTATTTTTTTGCAAAAAAAAAATATCTTATTTTTTTACTGAATCCTTATTAGGTGGATTAGATACGATCGGTAACAAAGCCGCATGAAATAAAAAGAATTTTATTTTTTATTTTTAATCAAGCTAAATCCCATGCGGGGCCTGTCTACACTAGTAGTAGATCATGTGGTTTTTAGGAATTACACGAATTCGTTAACACCCTGTATAGCAACATAAAAACTGAAATTTTTGATTGTATTTTGCATGCATATGAGAAGATATGGACGATGGTCGACAGAGATAGCGGAATTATGGCAGAGACTATGGCGAAGATCTGTGGGGCAGTCCAGTAGCCCGTTTGTCAAACGATATTGTGAGGCTAACTGGATTTGTGGTTTTGGAGAGCACAGTATCGTTTGAGGTGGCGTAACAAAGAGGCTTAAAGAGCAGGGGGTAACACTAAACCAACTACTAAGGCTTTCATAAAAAAAAAAAACACATTATATTAATGTAAACAGATCTGATGAGTTTACAATACAATACTCTTTACTGTACACAAAACAAACAAGAAACATTACCTACTACTAAGTGTTTACCTAACTACTACAACTTAAGCTTATAATTTATGAAGTCATGACAAATGCTAAAACATTAATACCGAATGTTTGTGGAAATGCCTCAATGAAAACAAATAAACTTACTTAAATTATCAGGGGTATTCATGAGGCTTTTGACCGACCACAAAACAGTTGCTCTTCCTATAAACTGATCAAACAAATTCCCCACAACAGACCACCGATCGATCCACTCCTAAGCCTTTAAAGAGCCCTGTAAAGAGTTCCCCGAACAAAGAAAGCGGATACTTAACGAAGTGGTCGTTTCTGACGATCACTTTAAACAATAAGGCTCCTTCAAATTCAGTAGATCCGGGTAATTTGCACACGTTTAGGAGACCTTGTGGTTTTCTGCAAAGAATATGCCAGCTAACTCCGAAAAGATGTCGTTTATATCAAGAACAGCATCCTGCGATCACACTGAGATGACCAATCTGTTTTCAAAGTGTGGTGATTAATCACGGGACGACCGTTCATTGTTAAGGGATAAGGTAAATTAATATAAATATTTTTCTGTTAAAGAAGAGCATTACCCCATCTCTTCCCGTGGGTGTCTTAAAAAGCGACTAAGAGCGATTACGCACTGCATCCGATCCGAATCCGTGAAAATCTCGGACCGAATTCGGATGTTGCTTACGCACTATTCCGATCTCTGATCCAAATTCAAACAATTCAGGCTACTTCGGTCCGTCAATTGTTCTTCCGAATTAGAAACTCACGGATGACGGATAGAAATCGGATGACGGATGCCGGATGTAGTGCGTAATCTACCATACAAATAGTTCTATGGCTACTTCGGAACGTATTTTCACGGATTCGGATCGCATGCAGTGCGTAACCGCTGTAAGGGATTCTCTAGCTAGAGGATGGGCAGCAGCGTTCTCTGAGTACTTTAACAACCATACTGCGATCGCCAACCCGCCTGCCAAGCGAGGCGATTACGGCAACCCCCCCTTTTGCGGGAGGCCTATGTCCAGCAGTGGACGTCTTTCGGCTGAATGATGATATAGGTTGCAGCCGTTGGTTACTTTCTACTTTCTTATTATGAGGCGATATTTCAGAACCTCTGTTTCTAGGATCTAATGAGGACCTACGATGGCTTGCACTTACTTAAGGGATATTTCACCAATCTATCAATAATTTAGTCCGTAACTATTCACCAGATCAGCTAAATGTGAACTATAAATATGACATTTATGTGTTCAATATCGTGTCATTATCACTAATGAGATGGTCATGAAATGCAAATGTTATCTATTGATAAGTTTAGAGATTGAATTAGATTAATGAACAGTTAATGATAGGTTGGTGAAATACCTACTTAGTCTTTATTAATTCTTTATCAACTTCAAATTCTCCGTCAACTTCTAATTCTCTGTCAACTTCTAATTGTATTTTGTGAGTCATCGTATCGTGCATGCGGGCCTTAGGGCCTATTGAGACGTAATTACCACACAATAACTCAAAAATGTGGGCAAACTCGAACGGTATTAATTAATATAATAATCGTTTTTTGCATAATTATTGCATTAAAGATTGCATAATAATGTATGTGTATAATAGGAATTAGTTAAATAAAAAAATATGTCTTCAAGTTTTATTTGAAGCTACCGATTAGTTGGTATCGATTGAAGTCACTAACATTCATTTTTAAAATTGGTTGTTAAAATCAGTGCTAAATTCAGTGTTCTGATAAGGAACCAAGCAATGTTGTTCTGAAATAAATTCAATAACTTTTTTTGCTTAAAATGCCAGTCAGCAAATATTTTCATGTTTTTTACTAAGCAGGCCTGCACTCAATTCTTACATTAAATTTTTTACCTGTTCCTATCTCAAGGTCTTGTGAACGGTGGTAAATAAATAACTATAATCTTTATTTATTATGTTTATTACAGTTAAAGGTTATTCAGAGAAGTGCTGTGTAGGTAGGTTTCATTAAAAAAATCGTAGACGTGCTTTGCTTTGATAGACTTGTTCATAATGATGAAGCGAAATACAATGTCATGCTAGAGCGAGTACAGAATAAAACAAGACACTTGTATTTCAAACTTTAAGGGGTTTTCCCATTTAAGCCGCTAATGTATCCTACATTGTTTGTACTGGGTATGGTGGGGTACAACGAACTCAGAGTGCGCCGGGAATTTATACTTGCGGCGTATGCGCTAAAGCTCCTGCGTGGAGGAGCTCATCATAACTCGAGTGTTCTGCGTCACCTGAAGCTGTGCGTGCCAGACCGGTACGTGTGGAGGCGGCGGAGACCGCCACTGCTGGCCGTGCCTGCTGCCAAAACCAACCAGGGGCCTAATTCTCCTAAAATAAATTGTTGCCAAACGCAATCGAACCACAACCGTCAGTCAGTTTTTGTTTTCGAAAACTTTCAAAATGATTGATTTTGTGTCAAACAATAAGACAGCTTTTGAAATTGAGAACTGTCTAAATGAACGGTTCGGCCTTGGTTCGGTTGTGATTTTTCAAGACATTTTAGGAGAATTGGGCCCCTGCTGTCAAAGACACCCCTCACCCGCACAATATGTGTACTAAACGAAGTGCATGAGAGAATTGACATATTTTCGTGCAATCTGAGTGAATTCGCAAGAGTTTTGTTGAATTTTGTCAGTTACGTATATATTTAAATATTAATATTCTGTGTTAAGTCTGATTTTATATTTTAGGTTAACATTTTATAGATAATAATTTTATAGATTTTATTACATAGGTACCTACATATAATTCTATATACTGACTTCAGATTGTGTTTTAATAGAGTTTAGTGTTGCTTTGTATTTTTAAAGTAGGTATGAATTTTTAAGTATTACTCGTAACCGTAAGTTGATTTTTCAATTTATTTGGTGTGTGTTTGCAAACCACTATTGTATTGGGGTCATCAAAGTCAAAGTGTTTTATTTCAATTCAAATAGACCAGATTACAGGCACTTTTAAAACGTTAAAACTAGGTGCACGGTTCCAAAAGGTAGGTTCTATGGAGAAGAGCCGGCAAGAAACTCCATGAATACTCTTTTCAAAATAGTAGTTCATGACAATTCCATTACAGTAATGTGAGAAATAGAATGAGAAATAGTAAATATAATTTGTGTAAGTTCAATAATAAATAAATAAAAATAACGAAGAAAGGAAAGATTGTAGTTCTATAGTATATTTATTTATTATCTAGCTTAAATTCCTTTTATCATTTACTAGCGACCCGCCCCGGGCGGCGCTTGCGTCGCTCGGGTACGTTTTATAGCTTAAAACCTTCCGGGAGAACCTTAATTAAGATGAAAACCGCTTCAAAATCGATTGCGTAGTTTAAATACCTAAGCGTACAGACGGCGGGAAGCGACTTTGTTTTATACTATGTACAGAAGTAACAGTCTATAATTAACGCTTTATAAATAACTAGCGACCCGCCCCGGATTCGCCCGGGTGCAATGTGCAATAATACATATAAACCTTCCTCTTGAATCAGTCTATCTATTATAAAAAACCGCATCAAAATTCGTTGCGTAGTTTTAAAGATCTAAGCATGTTCTATGTTAGGAGATGTGGTTTCCTTTGTCCTTTAAGTGGACCATTGTACGTGGGCCATGGCGGCCATCATTCCAGTCAGCCCACCTCCTTCCAGAAGCAGATTAGGGCTCTCAGTCCGCTCAGAACATTTGCGAGTGATTTCGATGCACCAAGGGTTTTTTCTAAGCATACATAGGGACAGACAGCGGGAAGCGACTTTGTTTTATACTATTATGTAGTGATTATAGTTTCTTTAGGCATGCAACCAATGTTTTATACAGTTTTTGAAGATATGCTTCTTTTGGCGCGTTTGTTGAGGGTGTTGAGCGTAGACTTGGGAGTTGCGCGCGCACACCGTCACGAAAAAGTTAGTTGTTGAGATAAACCTATTTTCTATATGACACCATGGAGTTAGTTGTTCACATAAACCGCTAAGGTGTCTAATTACAAGTCCGAGACGGGCTGCAGACCGCAAACTGCAAAAGTAGTATCGCTTGCGGTGCGATCTGCGGCTGCGGTCTGCGGTTGCAGTTTTGCTGTCGCTGTCGGAATAGCACCTTTCAAGTGCACACCTTAAAGGCGCTATTCAGATGGCGACTTGCGGTCTACGGTTGCAGTCTGCAGTTTGCAGCCCGTCTCGGACTTGTACCTTAAAGTTCTGCAAAAAGCTACCTATATTATAAAATTTAACTTCAAAAATATGCTCTATAGAAAGTCGAGCTACTGCGACCGCACGTAGGTTACATTTTTTTTTTTGCTAGCGTTATTCCTGATTCCCAGCATACAAATGCCTGGTCTGTCTGCCTTCCAGCAGTCTACAACATGCGTAATTTTGATCTACTTGACTATTTATAAATCACAGCCTGAAATATGTCAATGTTGTTTTAATACAATATTTAGTTTTGGGATTTTTGTTGATTATAACTAGAACACTACTTCAAAAATTTCCTTCTGCATGCATCCTTAACCCGCATTACTTTATAATTTAATTCTGCATAAGAGAGAGCGCCTAGAGTTCCATAATACAAATTCTACTTAATTCTCGAACTCAAGAGTCCCACTGCTTACTACCTTTTATAAATACTTAAAATAACGTTTTTTATTTTATTTATTCTTATACAGAGTGTAAACGAAATCGTGTAATTCCTTCAAACCGCGTGATCTTCTAGTGACACTGATTGACCCTGGATAGTTTTTTTTCAGAAACAACAAAAAGAAGTTTTTAAAAAATGAACCATGGTATTCTGTATCTGAGTAATTTTAACGTCCCAAGTTAAATGACTGTGTGGAGCGATAATTCGCTAGTCGTGCCCATCAGCTGTGTCACCGTGCCTTCATTCATTTATATATGTTACGGCTAATAGCCGAAGTGCGGCTACACCTAGTTTTAGCCGGGTACAACTAGGTGCAGCCGGCCACATGCGGTTAAACTTAAATCTATCCTACTTATCTTCGGTTAGAACTAGGTTTAGCCTTCATCATAGCGGCTAGAACTAGGTGCAGCCGCACACCGATGGTTAAGGGTAACCCCGACACGGATAGGTTAGGTTCGAAGGGGGGGATAGGGGGGTTCGAGCGAACGAAGCCCCCGTCATCCCCTTCGTGTTAGGTTACTTTAAACCCTGCAGACAGAAATAGGAGCCCCGCACGGCGGGGCTCCGTCGACTTAAGCTCCACCTAGTTCTAACCAACTGCTACTGGTTGCACCTAGTTGTACCCGGCTAAACCTAGGTGTAACCGCCATTCGGCTTTTAACCGTAACATATACATGTCATCGAAATTTTCAATGACATAAAATTTTTATTTGGGACAAAAATCTTTATGTTTAGTTTTAATCAATCTAAATCTCGTGCGGGGTTAATCTATATCATTAATAGATCATTTGGTTTGAAGGAATTACGCGAATTCGTTTATACCCTGTATAGAATATTGCAAAGTCGGTACTATAGTAGGAACATTCGTGTAGATTTCGTAATGATAAGAAGCGAACTTAATAAATATCTATAATTATGAAATAAGAACCTGCATATAAAATATATTTTATAAATGAAACGGTTGCATAACATCGACCTCTTGCGTCTACAATCTATGTTGCATTCGAAACTAAACAAATAAGAGGAAGGTATCTATTACTTTCGTCCTTGCTAACTTACATCAAGGTGTTACAGTTATCAAAACAACTATTCGTTATTACTTAACCGCTAGCGGCCCGACCGACGACGAACCGGTTCGTCAGTGCCATTGTTTATCTATTGTGTCTATAATTACAGTAGTTGAGACTTTAATAAAAGCAGCGGCATTGTCGACACGATATCTATTCAATAGAAGCAGTTGTCACGAATCTGTCATAATGTGTTATCAAGGTTCTAAAAATTAGATTTTATCGGCAAAACAATGAATAATGTTTCTTCTTCAGCCTTCACTGCAGAAACCAAATCACTACAAAGTCGCTGCCCGCTGTCTGTCCCTATGTATGCTTACATCTTTAAAACTACGCAACGGATTTTGATGCGGTTTTGTTTTTAATAGATAGAGTGATTCAAGAGGAAGGTTTATATGTATAATACATGCATATGGAAAAACGCGGAATACGCGATAAACGACTTCCAAGCGGGCGATACCGCTGGCGACCTCTAGTATTTCATATAAAAATTTTTCATGTAACAACTTTTACATAAATGTATTTGGCTGAAACTAATCCTTCATAATTATAAGCACGAGTGCATGACGGCCAGCTTCATTCATTACTTATCCTAAATAAAGAAATGGTCAGTTCTATGACAAAGTTCAATTTCGATTTCAACCTGCAAGGCCAACAGATCTACAAGGTTGAAAAGAATCGTGTTTTAATTCTTCCGGTCTAATCAAATCAATCCAACGCACACTTTCAGTTATTTTATGTGTTAGTTCCTGATACTAAGACTTATCTCCTCTTAATACGTGGGTCATACTGAAAGTTTCTGGAACTGGACTGGTAATTCCTATTTTTGAAAATGAAACTCATATGCTGTATACATACATTTTATTCTTTACGTCTGTCAATTGTTTTTTTTTTTTAGTCGCCAATTTGAAAATATCATATTTAGCGTTATCATCTAACGATGGATTTAAATCGCGAACATTTTCGATGTGTGATTTATGTGGTGTAAGTCAACAAGAAAGTTGCGAAAGACTTAAATTACTGTTTTTGATGAAGCCCCATCTCCTCGCTCTGTGCACTCATGGTATCATTATTTCAAATGTGGAGGTATTCATTTATACGACGATTCACGCGAGGGTCGGCCGGCGACAGCGGGAACAGAAACTGACATTGATGCTACACGACAGCTAATATAATCTGATAAAAAATTACATGTCAGCAAGTTTTGCACGCACACTTGATCGTTCGGAAGCTTTGTTCCGCATGAGTTAGCGGAAGTCCAAAAACACAGCGAGAAGTCCAAAAACTACAGCGAGTAGAGTGGTGTGATAAAACTTGTCCAAAACGACAACAGTTGTCATTTTATCGCTTGTAACGTTGTATTTGGACGCTGTATTGTAACAAACAATGCTGTCTTCAACATAATTACGCGCAAACAACCTTTTCTTGTGAAAGACGTTCTTAGTTATACAGATAAATTGTAGCTTTATATATTAAATTAATAAACGTATTTAAAATTGGAGTTGGTTCTTTTTTAGGGTTCCGTACCCAAAGGGTAAAACGGGACCCTATTACTAAGACTCCGCTGTCCGTCCGTCCGTCCGTCTGTCACCAGGCTGTATCTCATGAACCGTGATAGTTAGACAGTTGAAATTTTCACAGATGATGCAGGTATTTCTGTTGCCGCTTTAGCAACAAATACTAAAAAACAGAATGAAATAAATATTTAAAGGGACTCCCATACAAAAAACGTGATTTTTGCCGTTTTTATAGATAATGGTACGGAACCCTTCGTGCGCGAGTCCGACTCGCACTTGGCCGGTTTTATTTTAAGTTCAATTGCATACTTTTAGTGATGTCGAAGAGCCTAGCATAGGAGAAGGAGCATGTCCCTTTGTCTCTGTTTTTTTTTTTATTATTATTTACTTTATTATTATTTTTTTTGTTTTTTGATGCATTTGCTGAAGGCGAGCTGAACCCTGGCGCGGTAATCGGGTAAGCGACGGCAATCGGGTAAGCGACGACGAGCGGGCCGAAAATCACTTTAAAAAATCGATAAAAAATATATAAATGTAATAAAAAAAAACGATCGGGTAGAATCGATTCCAAAATTAATTACCTATAAATTAATATTAATTATAAAAATGTATTATAGTAAGTACTTGTTTAAAATGAAATTTTGCTTGTAAAAAAACTGCAAATCGAAGTAACTTCAGTATTATTTTCTATCGAGAAAACTTTATTGCATCGTGTATTGAACGGGTACATGGTATAGAGAAGGAATGTATCCTAAAATATAAATTTATTTTGGGTTCTAAATGTTTTAATTTGCCTATCAAAAATGAGTTCTAAAACAAGCAAAACCTACCGCGCCAGGGTTCCTTCAGCTCGCCTGAAGTGGTCTTCACCGCAGGACTGTTGGCAACCAGCACATTTTTTATATATTACCTTGTTTTTGTATTTTTCTTCCTGATATTTTTTTGTCTCTTTTCTCGGGAAAACGATCGCGAGGGAACAATCGAAAGACTAATAGACAAAAAATGGGAGATTAGAAGCACCCTTTCGTCGTAACAAGCAAAAGCAACTCTCCAGCAACGATGTAAATACTTTATTTATTTATTTATTCAATAACCAACTTTTATTAACAGTCAACACCACACATACAAGTTACTACGAAAAAGACTTTCTAGATCGGTCAGTGTGGAAACAAGTCGGGCATCTTTATTGTTATATTATAACTTTCATGAATGATGTTTGTTTTATTGATGTAAACGGTTAGAGCCGAATATATATTTCGATCGGCTCCCGACATCGCCGCGAGCGTGGAGCTCATGCATGATTAAGAGCTTCGGTAGAGTCCGAAACTAGTCGGAAATACCCGAAAGACTAACGTGACTAAAACCGTATACATCATCATAAACAAGTTCATAGGTGTGTAGGTCATAAGTCATAATCATAGAGTGACGCGGCCACCGTGGTCCAATAGGAGCGTGAACTGCGTTGCTCTAAGGTCGAGGTCATAACACTTTAGCATACGTAGGTATGACTCAAATAAGAGCATGTGTATGAACAGCAGCATCCTCTTTTGCGATAATAACATCATAATCTGATCAATCTGTAGTGCATACTATGTATAATTTGAATTCAATCTGTTTGCCAAGCGAGTCTGGTCATTAACTCCACCACGACTCACACAGTACATTTTTAACATAAAAATACGCCTGTATTCAGCGAAGGATTAGGCAGAGGTGTATTATACAAGGTTAGTCAGAAAGGGGGTACTAATCCGAAAGGGTGTTAAAGTACACATAATAATGAGTAACTTTTGTTTTACCACTTTCCCCAAAAGTCAATAGTTTAAGAGAAGCTGTTCAAAAATTACTAAAATATGCTAAAATCTATCTATCTTCAGCTATGATCAGTTGTTTACATTTTAGGTCATATTTGGGGTCACGAATTAGGAGCTCCATTTTCTGAATTCGTAACTAAAGTAGGGACGAAGAATTTTTGAATAACTAAAATTATTTTAAATGGAAAAAAAAAAAAAAACTAATTTTAACTTTTGCTTTAAAACCGTTATCAGTAATACTTTGAGTGGCCTGCGGATTAGTACCCCCTTTCCGATTAACCTTGTAGAGGTATTAAGGGCAAGGAAATGATCCTATTATAAAACTGTAAACTAAAAAAGGTCATCAAAATATTCCTCCGCATAACGGAACTCCGGTAACGTAGAAAACTGGCCGCATTGCCAAAGTATGTAAAAGGAACAAACATTTATTCATTTATATTGTACATCCTCATTTCGCCGTTATCTTTAAGTAAGTCACATGTAATAGGGGGCGAGCTTATTGTCATCAATGGGGTACAAATTCAGACTCCGGGCTGAGAACTGAGACTAACCGGGACTGAGAAATTAAAAATGGAAAAACACTGCCTGACCTGGGGTTCGAACCCAAGACCACACGCTCAGCAAACAACGCTTGCAAACACTAGACTAACGAAGCAGTACATTCTTTATTGGTGATCGTGATGTTTAGCAGAGTATATAGAATATGGGCTGACAGAGTGTCTTTTAATGCAGTCAATATACCTGCATTAAACCTGTCGATATGTTAATTAACAGCCAGTTGGTTGCTGAGAAGTATTGGTACTTCGTAGGTGCTAACAATTGAAGATCCAGTAACAAAAAATATATTATCAAGCAAGGAACAGTTTGAAAGAAAAACACTTCGGCGTTATAAGCGGCAATTTATTTGACATAAGTTGAACCATGCCAAAATAAGTTTATAAAAAGTATACTTAAATCGGTTGACCGGTTTTAAGACATTCCTTGACATTTCCTTGGCACAGAATTCATAAATATAAGGTCCAATCAAAATAGGTGGATAAACTTTTACAGATCACAGTACTCATGAATATGAACAACTTTTATTATCGGACCAACTCTGAAATATAAAAAAAAATATCAGCTGTTCCAAAAATTTTGATCGTGTAGGTATTGCACTTTTGTATGGAACAGCTGTTTTTTATATTTCAGAGTTGGTCCCATAGTAAAAGTTGTTTAAATTCATGAGTACTGTGATCTGTAAAAGTTTGTCCACCGATTTTGATTGGAACCTTATTTATAGTATAAAACTGTAATACCTATAAGTATTAATTAGTAGGTATATAGTGCATTGGTCTGGAAAGCCTTAAAGAAATAAAAGGCCATCACATTCTAACTGAGGCCAACAATTACCAAAGATACGGTAAAAATAAAATAACTACCTCTATCAAAACAAATATCGCCAAAGAGTTACCATGACCAATTACACAATGTTATGAAATAGTTCATTGTCTAGCTCAGCAAGATCATTAATGTATAATATAAATGATTGGCTCGATTGACCGGTCTATTTTGATGGCTTTCGGTTGCTAGCAATAGGACAACTATTTATTATGGCATGGTAACTACTATAGAACAAGACAGCATAACTGACATTGACCCTTTCGATCAGTGCCATTAAATACAGATGGGTTTGTTTTAATATTATGACGATGTTTGTCAGAGAGGTTTGATCCTTAAGTGGTCAATCAGACTGCACTAGCGGATGCGGGGGAGGGCGCGGGCGCTCGGGTCTTGGCGTCTGCGTGTTCACAGTAGTGCCGAACGAGCTACACACGCGCAGTTACCTAACAGACGCTATATTACAGTGAATGATACGAGCGGACTGAGCCATTAGAAACACCCGCGCCATCGCGCCCGCGCCCGCCTCATGCAGGCGCGCGACTCGCGGGCGCACTGTGAATGCAACTGGCGTCTAACATACCTACATTTGATTTACACGCGGCCGCGCTAGCACCCGCGCCCGCCTCCTCTCTGAAATACGGCTTAAGTACAAGTCCGAGACTGGCTGCAAACTGCAGACTGCACGCAAATCGCCATCGGAATAGCGCCTTTAAGGTGTGCACTTTAAAGGTGCTATTCCGCCAGCGACTGCAAAACTGCAACCGCAGACCGCAGCCGCAGATCGCACCGCAAGCGATACTACTTTTGCAGTTTGCGTTCTGCAGCCCGTCTCGGACTTGTACCTTTATTATAAACCCAATCGATCAGTGACATAAAAATACATGCTAATATTTTTTCGTATTCATATTTCTGTGTTTTAGGCCGATTCCCGGATCAGCTGTTTTGTGTATATGAGAAAAACGAGATATCAAACCGAATTAGTCTACAATTGACTTAAAGAGAAGGTTCCGAAAAGGGGAGAGGCTAGCGTCTTTTCAAAAGAAATGCGTTTTTATACTATTAAAAATGAATAGTTTATTTTAAGTAAAACTTGTTACCTTCAATATTTGAGGTACTTTCTATTCAGCGTAAATTTTTGCCACCCTGTATACGTATAAATTAATAATAGTTATGTCACATAGCTGTGTAAACATATATAAAAAACACCTTACATTATTATACAATGCGATCAAGTGAAACAGTCTAGCTTAACTTTCGAATTTCTAATATTAAGTAGATTTATGGATGTACTATTACATTGCCGAATGTGTATTTATAAAATACTATGTTTCTAAGTGCATTTGGACGCTGTTCTTTGAATCTATTTTGGAAAGTAGTTCAGATGAGCTACGTGGGTGACTAATAATAATCTGTTAACGTCTGGGGGTCAATTCTACTAACAGAAACTTTTATCAATTGCAACTGAATCGTTCATTCAGACAGTTTAAGAAAACTGTCAAAATGTTTGGTTTTGTTTTTGTTGTCAAACAATTTGATAGTTTTTGTAAACGAAAACTCTGAATGTACGATTCAGTTGCAATTGATAAAAGTTTATGTTGGTAGAATTGGGCTCCTGTTCTATTGTCAGTCAAATATTAACTACACTTGGGAGCAAAGAAATCGAGGCACTCCTTTTTTCACGTGTCCTGGTTATTAGTTTTGGTTTCATGAATTATATAATTCAAAATACAAAATACTAACCTCATTGTTAAGGTTATCAAATAACCTTTTAGGCGTTATATGTTTATAATTGATCTGTTCCATAATACCAAAAATAATAACAATTATACCTACGTGAAAAATAGAAGTGGCTCGATTTATTTGCTCCCAAGTATAGTTGAAGAATGTGTTTTCTTTTCATGATCATCATTCTATCAGTCATAAGATACGATCTACTGTTGAACATAATGCCTTCCCTACAGCATATTATTTTCTAAAATTAGGTTTTGATCTTGTTACCATTCTACGCGCTGGTAACTAGATATTGTTATCACTAATCAGTGTGCCAAGTGATGGTTATATCAACATACTCAATGACTGCGAATCAGAATTTGATTAATATTGCGTTAACTGTGAAGGAAAACATCGTGAGGATACCGGAACACTAGAGTGTAGGAATCAGTTTAAGAGGACCATCCATAAGTTTCTGATTGATAGTGCTATTTCACAATTAAATACTACCTGTTAGACAATATTGATATACCTATTGTATATTTAGTGAAGAATAATGTAATGTTATAATCTTCGAAATAATCCATTCTATTATTGTTTGCTCGTTGCATATCTAGAACTATTTAATCCTTATCGAAAAATTGTGTTTAATTCATATTGTATTTTTTTTTATTCCTATTATATACTAGTGTACTACTTGTACGCCTAACAGCAAAACATAATTATGTAAATCAAATACCTCAGTGTGCACCTATATTTCACAAATAAATAAATTATTGACTGATTGGCACGGTAATGAGCTGATTATCCTATGCTCTTTATCTCGTGTTAGCACGACCTATACGAGACTAACTTATGCTGTGGTGAAAAGATTAGCCAGTCAGCAAGGTTGGTAGTGAGGCTACCAGTTTCACTGTATAATTCCTGCGGGACAGACTGTCTAGGGTGCGCTAGACGTACTTCATGTTCAATCATGGTTAAACCATGGCGAGTGCATGCAGGCCAAGGAGGCGCTTCCCGTCATTGACGGTCGTCACACTAAGCGAGCTCTTCGACTGTCAAAGCAACAACTACGTACAGTTACAGCAGCCATCACTGGCCATGGTTCCTTTAACAAACACCTCTTTGTCATTGGAGTTACAGACAGCCCACTGCGCAGAGCATGAATGGAGGAGGACGAGACGGCTGCCCACGTGCTACTAAACTGCCCTGAGTTCGCCCCACACAGGGCCAAGTACTTCGGTAACCCAGGTACTCCCCGAGAGATCGTCAGCAACATCAAGGGTGTGCTGGTTTTTTCGAGGAGTTAGGGTGGATCGATTGATTACCTTAGACGTATTTAAAAATCGTCACTCGTGGAGGCTCTTTGCGCATTGCTATAATGACGGTTAATTGTAGCCCTCATTGGGAAGTTCACGTTTACCATTCGATGTTTACGGTAGTTGATATGATTGATTGATTGAACACAAGCGCCAAATCCACTAGCTAGTTATACCGCGCAAGTAGACTAAGTTTTACGAACTAAACGAGCACTTGCGTACAAAACTTGCGTAGTAGAACTTGGTAGTGGATTAGGCACTTTATTTTCGGACGTCCTTGCATCCTTTCTGTCTCTATTTTTTCTGTTGGTAGGTTAACGTCCGCAACGAGGTCACTTATGCCAGAAATAGTCAAGCGTAAAGAAAAGATTGTTTATCAACTTTGTTGTTCTAAAATAAGAATAAAACACATGCAGCACTTCTCTATAGCAGTTTTTTCTTTTTGCTTATAAGTATTTGTGCGTAGCTTAGTTATTACCTGTTAGTACTTTGGTATATACAAGGTTAGTCAGAAAGGGGGTACTAATCAGAAAGGGTGTTAAAGTACCCATAATAATGAGTAACTTTTGTTCTATCACTTTCTCCAAAAGTCAATAGTTTAAGAGAAAAAGCTGTTCAAAAAATACAAAAAAAAAAATGCTAAAATCTATCTATCCTCAGCTATGATCAGCTGTGTCAACATTTTAGGTCATATTTGGTGTCACGAATTAGAAGCTCCATTTTCTGAATTCGTGAGTAAAGTAGGGACGAAGATTTTTTTTAAAAACTAATTTAAATAATATTTTTCATGGAAATAAAAATTATCGAATTTTGAAATTTTAACACTTGCATTGTAATCGTCATCAGTGATACTTTAAGTGGCCTGCGGATTAGTACCCCCTTTCCGACTAATCTTGTATTATAATAAATAACCCGTGACTGTAAATTGCTTGAGAACTCATAAAATAATTCAATATCTGGACGTTGCACTCGACGATGTAATTTTCATCTGTTGGGATATAAACTTAGATAACTATCTGTCCGTAGTCGTTCCGCCCAGTTGCCTCTTGGCCAAGAGCCTCGGTTACCACTTCAAGCAGCTCTTGGGAAGCGGCAAGGTAAAGAGCTCGATGCACGTATTGCGATAAAATGCTCTTTGCTTTCTCCGAAGCTCTATCTACTGGTAGCTTGAAACTTATACTGACGCTAACGGTGCACTGTTTTAAATTGTGTGTATCGTAAACCAGACCGGAGATACTTTGATTAGATTTTGAGCTACTTACATGTATTTATATTTTATTGAAACACATTAGTTCCATTTTCACACAGATATAAGACCAAATGCAATATTTTTAGTAACTATCAATGTCGCCACTTTATTTGAAAGTACCCGGCTTACCGGTATTTAAATTAAGTAGGTAAGTAATTTCTGTATAGATAAAATGCATTTACCTATTAACAGACAGATGAATCGGCTGTCCCGTTTCAAAACCCAGTAAGGGACACTTTTTACAAAAATCGTTTTATTGCATAATGTTGCTAACCTAGAAAGTCTCTACCAAATACTAAAACACCAGCGTTGAAAACTCACATAATAAGCAGATATATTTAAGCATCGATACCTAGTAAGTGCCATTCACTGCCTCTGATCATTTTAAAACCTAGTAAGTCACTTTAACCACATGGTGTTACCTAACATAAATACTTTTCAAAGGCTGACCAATTTAACGTTTATGCGCTATCCTGTAAAATTTCGTTTTAACCCCTTCTAGGTTTTGAAATGGGACAGCCGAAATATGGCAGTGCAATGACTTTGATTTCGTTCATGTCACTGTATTTTGATATAGTTATGTTCCCTATTTTTGTCATGTTAACATTTCTCCTGCCTATTCAGTTGTTTCATTTATTTTGTATGGCTTCTCTGGCTAGCTGTGTCATTTTTAGGTTACTTTAGTCGATATTAAAGAAACCGTGTAAAATATGCAGCGTATTAAGTAAAATGAAACGAAAATAAGTAGGTACTTACTTAGACTTGCAATACACGGTCATGAGCAAAAAAAATTACACACGTAGCGAAATTACAAAGTACATTTAATTTCGCTTCGTGTAGGTATAATATTATATCTTTTTTATATCAATTATATTAATACTACGTATTATATACTCAATTTTGTAGGATCTACGAACTTATTGCGAATACTTAGAATTTTAACTCTTTCATAAATTAAATCGGTATAACATTGACGTCAATGAGTACCAATTAAGATAAAAATATATTATATGACTGTCTCTATAAATCTTTAATTAAAATAGTCGTCGGGTTACATTCGTCGAAAGCAAAAAAAAAAAAGATTTCAACCACCATTTATTTTTCAATGTACTGAACGGGTATTGCATATCAGTTCAAGACATCAATTAATTAACACCATATGTTCATATGGTAGGTAATGTGTATAATTAACGGTTAAACTAAAAATGACAACCAAATACGTATGTATCAACTATCAACAACAAAACCAAGCATTTCCATGTGCACCTACACTGTTTGTTTAGCACTCCACTTGTTCTTATTATGGTCTGATAAAACATAATAATTTCCTATTTGTTGTAGCATTATTTATGTATCTACATTATATCAGATAGCAAAAGCGGCTTACACATGGATCAACGTCCTCGAATCCTAACAATCAGCACGTGTTCAAAACTAGTGTTAACAAACCGACAGATTTTGCAACTGCAAGCACGGAATAATAAATATTCAAATACCATTTTTACTATCGAGTGGAAATCCTCATGGATCCCCTCCGTCTAAGGAAGGTGTTTGGGACTGTCTATGACTCTTATTGACCAAAACCACCCGGTGGTCATCCTCAGCGCATAAGAAAGAGGCGTCGGTGGAACGCACTTTTGTGCTACACCTTTGGCACATCCCGGGAAACAACATTGTTGCCCGAACAACCTTGCAGCATCGTGTGAACGCAACGTGCTACCGTCATCTCGAAAGTTACCTAATGAGCGCCCCGAGCCGCCACTCGGAATGTCCCTCCGACGGTTCTCCGCTGGTCACTGGCAAGCTTGGCGCCGAAGCCGCAAATGCAGCTACTAAGACCTCATTTACGGAGACGCGGGGCGTCGCGCGTCGCGTTGTGCGGCGCGGCCCGCACTAAATTCAAACATATGGCGTTGTATGAGAGCGTTTACAGAGAAGCGATTTTACACGCGTTTGCTGGAAATGCAGGCGGAGCCCGCGGATGGCATCGCCGCGTCTCACGCGACGTTTATCGCGGCGGCGCAATCAGCGTTGCGACCAGCTATTCCTGCAATTCTCCGTCCACTGTAAAACGTAGCGTCAACCGCGGCGGGGCCCGCGGCGTCGCACGCGCCGCATCTTCTTAAACAACATCGTACATTGCCATATATTTGTGTTTGCGCGTGTGATGATGCGGGCCGCTACACGCGCCGCCGTTCCGTAAACAGAAAAATCGTACGACGCGCCGCGAGACACCACACCGCACGCGACGCACGACGCCCCGCGTCTCCGTAAATGAGACCTAAGAGCAAGATCGTACCTCTCCCGGTCCCGCTTATCGGTCTCCTTCAGGACCATTCCATGACGGTCTCGCAGACAGAAGAAAGCCCCTACTCTACATACTGACCGTTCCGCGTGGCAACAGAGAGACAGATCTTACCCGATCTGACCGTGCAGGACTGGTCGCTCATAGGTACTCCCACACAGGGTCATTTCAAGCGTGTGCTGTACGGAATTCAGGTCACCTAAACAACAATGGTGGCATTGCAATTCACCGCAGCTCGAATCTATTTAGGGAGTCACCAAAATAACCGTTCCCGGTAAACATCTGAGTAAACTGATAGGTGACACGCTCGATCTTCTTTAGCTAGGTTCGAAACACGGCCGGACAGCTTCGACCACACGCCTGTGCGTATACTGTGGTCGCTTTAGCAGCTCGGACCAATATAACTCTCGTGCGAGTGTCGAAGCCCCTGTCGTCTGAGCATCTCGAAAGATACCGTACCGATGCTTGTTATCCTCGTGCGATCCGGATGTCAACTTGTTTCAGCAGGATATTAAACTTAGCTCTGCAGCGCCGGACGCTTCAAACTAGTCTAAACAGCTTGAGCCACAAAAGGTCAAATATTCAGCTTCCGCCTTTGTTGCAAACCAAGCTGCTGTTGTTCAAGTTAAGCACCTATCTAAAGGTTGTTGACAGGTTTTAGTGAAAAAAAAAACAGACGAAGGTGACTACGCTTGGCGCCTTCAACTGTTTTTTTATACAAGGTTAGTCTCTGAAGTTAGTCACTGATGGATGACTGTTTTAAAAGGTTTTAAAGCAAATGATAAAATTTCAAAATTGGAACTTTTTCATTTCCCTGAAAAATGTTTTATATTTTCATTTTTTCTACAATTGTTTGCTTTACGAATGCAGAAAATGGAGCTTTTAATCCGTGACCCCAAATATGACCTAAAATGTAAACACAGCTGATCATAGGTGAGGATAGATGGATTTTAGCGTATTTTTTATGAAATCTTTTAACAGGAATTTCTACTTAACTATTGAGTTTAGAGGAAATTCGTGGAAAAGTTATTCATTAACATAGCCCTTTCGGATTAGTACCTACCCACTTTCTGACTCATCATCATCTGCCTAGCCTTTTTCCCAACTGTGTTGGGGTTGGCTTCCAGTCGAACCGGATGCAGCTGAATATCAGTATTTTACATGGAGCGACTGCCCATCAGACCTCCACAACCCAGTAACTGGGTAATACGATACTCTTGGTAAGACTGGTTGTCAGACTTTCTGGCTTCTGACCAACAGTAACGACTGTCAAAGATCTACAAATGACAGCCGGGACCAACGGCTTTACGTGCTTTCCGAGGCACGGAGGAAACTCGCTATGGTAAATGGTCACCCATCCACAGACCAACCTCGGCAAGCGTGGCTTAACCCGGAAGATCGGTCTATGCGGCTGTAATTATTTAGCCACGAGCTCCTCACTTTCTGACTAACTTTGTATAATAAGCGTTAGTGCAGCTCCAACCCTATAACAGGTCCTGGAAACCACATACCTATTATTTATAAGCAGTGTAAGTAAACAGTCCAACAGTTTCAACACGAACACAACAATAAACCTCTTTTATTTCAGGTCAATGAACTGTAAGGCTTGTGTCAAGTAACATAATAATTATATTAAACTAGGGATGTCGAAGTTTATATGTAAAATCAAAGGAAAGCTTGTTAACTTATATTTTCACTAAAGGTCGCTCGCGGCTTCACCCGCGTGAATTTCGTTTATCGCGTATTCCGTATTTTTCGAGATAATATAATTCAATCATGATTCGAAAAATACGTGGCGCCATCTATTATCATAAGAACGTTATTGTTGTTTTCCTCGGGAACAGTACTTTTTTTCGGAATGAATGGTACCCTATGTCCGTTTCTGTACACCTGACAGCGTCTATGCAAAATTTCAGGATGATCGGTTTAGGCGTGGTTTAGGCACAGAATAAATAGGTTTAGGCGTGAAAAGGTAAGAAACAAACAAACTTACTTTCGCATTTATAATATTAGTTAGGATACTCACACAACTTACCAACCAGAATATAAAAAAAATAACATTATACGGGGTGGATTAAAGGAATGCCACCTGGAGGGAATGTATCTTAAACTGTAGGTAGAGAGAGGTCTACGCAAAAGAGTTTTATTTTATTTCTAAAAGTAATAATAACAGTGCGTGAGACGGGTGGCGAAGTAACAAACTAAACTAACTGCTAAAAGGTAATCTACCAGAAGTCTTTAAAGTGCAGCCGTGAATAGTCCCCGGTTGGTGCCCCACCCCATTTTAGATTAAATTTATCAAAGGGGCCTCTGCGCGTTGGACCTGAGTCCCCCGTATGCCTTCCAAAGAACCAGACATCTTCCGCATGGAATATGAGCCGTGAGTGGTTAAAGAGATACAAACAACAGTGCATGAGACGGGTGTCGACCTGACTTATCTGCTAAAAGGTAATCTACCCAGTAGTCTTTAAATATTTTCGTAGTCTCATAAATTTTTACAAAAAACATATAGATAAGTACTACTTACTGTTCTAAGTTCCCTATTCATAAAACCTTCTCAAAGTATGTGATGTATAAGCTTATGCTGACTGTACATTATATTGTGTGAGGTTGCCCATTAACCCTTCGCCTATCAGCTAAATTAACCTTTCCTCTCGATCGACTTTTATCAGAAATACTCGCAAGTTATTATGAACCTTCCCCATTATGTTAATAACTTATGATTATTTTTACTCAGCCCTATAAGGCCTATCCGCACACAGCAGTGCCGGCACAGTGCCGACACGTGCCGATCAGCAACGTATCGATCAGTGTCAGTGAAATATGATATTGTACCATACATTTTGTATGACGCTATCCGTACCGTACTCGTCAGTGACAGTGACGTTCCGGCGAATATCGGCGCAGCACTGACATCATTGCGGCACTGTGCCGGCACTGTTGTGTGCGGATAGGCCTTTACTGTTCCATTGTTGGGCACAACCCTCTTGTCAGAAGGATTTATACCATAGTCCACTATGCTGGCCTGGGGGTCTACTCCCTAAGCACGAAGTCCGTGGTTTCGGCCTTAGTTACGAGCGTTTCCTACTCCCTACCACCTACGAACATACGATTATTTCGGGGCCCGAATTAAGAATGAGTGACAACACAATTTGACAGTTGTCCCTACTACCGATGTGTTTTTGCCCGTCCGAAAATTTGAACTTGACACTTGTTTTGATCACTCCTACGTATCGGGCTACTTTCGGACGGGCGACTAACTTCGTTGACGGACTTAGGGAGTAGGCCCTCTGGTGCGGGTTAGCGGACTACACACCATCAGGAACTTAATAGTATTTGGAGCGCTCACAGGTTTGGTCTGACCAAGGATTTAAATGTAGATTCGTAAAAAAAAACAAAACGCTTTGATCCATAGACAGTGGACTACTTAACGCAAAACTGGACTACACATAAAAATATAAGTAAATTCAAGAATATTGATCTAATATTCTGTAATAGGTACCTATTGAATTATGAAAAATGATAGTTGTTATCTAATCGGTGACATTTTTGACACTACTTAACTTCAATGACCGCAGCTGCTTATACAAATATTATTGGTTTTACGTATTTTATCTTATATTTAGCTTTGCTTTAATTAACGTCGGCTGAAGGGTTAAAACTAGCCGATATTATACGTTCCAACAAAATAAATAAATAAAATTGAAAAACCTTCCTCTAAATAGGTTTACGGGGCCGTTTATGTAAACAATTTCGGTAATTTATGCCTAATTAAGCAAAATACACACTTCCTAATTAATTTTTAATGCAAAACATTGTTTATCCTCCCTAATAACTCTTAGCATTCAAAGAAGGTAGTTAACTGTATCAACAAAGTCATTGTTTATAATTTTATGTTCGCTATATTTTATTATCTTAGTATTAGTATCTATCAATTTAATTATAGCCACTAGGCGCCGTGTATGTCTAGCAAACGCATATACATACACATTCATACATAAAACTTGTTATGTACACATCGTATGACATTATTAATACCGGCTTACTTTTTAGCATACAGATCCGAAATCCGAATACTTAAGACACGCATGACACAATACTTAAAAACAAACAACATTATCAATTCTATTTTTACTACCTCACTGATCACAGCAAAAACAAAAGTAAACAAACTTACCTTTTATTCCAATGTTAAAACTATCGTATTTTTTATAATAATGCTGCCAGTTGTTTGTAAACAAAGAAGTTCACGATCGCGCGCGCGCGCACCCGCGTTCGTATTTCGAAATGAATTGAGCGTCAGTTCGTGCACCACGCCCGCGCATCGACTGGCCGCGACTACGAAACCCGTCTAATTATAAAACGAGTACAGCCTGCTCATAAGTTTTATCGATAACAATGTTATTGACGCTTCGTTGCCGCTGATAGTTTTAGGGCAAAGAATTGCAACAAATAAAGCCAGATAAACTATTTGTCAACTGGCTTAACCAACCAAATTATTAATGACCACCAAACAATCAATATAAATTGTACACAGATAGGACTAAAGCTGTGCCGAAAGTATTCCATAATGATGTGAATGTATCCTTTTATCGAAAGCTCAGTGAATATTATTTTATTTACTTTTTTTTCTTTATTCTATCTCATTTACTTTCATAATTGATACGTAATTCTGTATCTTAATTATTAGGGAAGATGTGAGTTTTATCATCAAGCTTTGATTTCTATGGTTAAAATAAGAGTTTTAAGCTTTTGCGCGTTACTGAAATCCATTGGATTGCAGTCATCGATGAGATATTCATTTATAATCAAAAACAAAACAAAATTATTCATAACTTTTTCTGACGAATGTAGTTCGTACCTACAGTATTTAACGATTTACAAATATGAAAGTTAGTTAGTTTTATTTTGGAAGCTAATAAAACTTAATAGCGATATTTGTAAACAACACCACGAAACTACGTATTATGTAAAAACCTGCTTGCGACCACGGGGGCTACTAATACTAACGTCACATTTGGTGAATCATACTGCGTTTAATATTCGTACTATAAACTGCAAGTTGGGTTCAGACCCATCGGGAGCTGTCACACACATGCATTGACTATACCTGTTCGGAGTTGGGGTGAGATTATGATAAACTAAGTTTAAAGATTATAAAGATGCGTTTTACCTATATGATTTGATGATTGTTGCTGATTTGCAGGGATATTCATGAGATTGTTACACCCTCATGTTACCTATAACGATGATTGAGGATATTCCAGCATACAGGATAATTGTCGGAGCTTATAAAACGCATTCACGACACTACGTACGAGTTCATATAGCATATCGGACGCGACTCAATCTCATATCATTCACCGCATTAGTTTTAATTGTTATCCCATTTGTATTATGTACTGAAATAAAGCTATCTTTATAATGTTTAAACTTAGTTTATCTTAATCTCACCCCAACCCCGAACAACACCTTAATTGCCTTCAAGCTGCATTTGGAAGTTGCATGGTTTGCAGTGTTGCGGCTGGATGGCTTGCAGTTGTGATTAAACTAACGTTAAAAATCCCTAGTAATAAATAGTTTAGTAATCCATAATCATACTGCATGCTGTCTATGATTTTTTTAGTCATATTAACTAACTTAGCTTTTATTAAAGCGTTTATAACAGTACTCGATTTTTAGAGCCCGGTTGAAAGAGTACGAACCGAAAACCGAAGAGACCGGGCACCTTAACTGTTATTATAATACACTAAATAAGCGTTAGGGACTCTAAAAATAGGGTAATGTAATAAGCCCTTCATGCAATTATTTTACAAAAAAAAAAATACATTAATTTATTTTAGTAACTAATGCTTCTTACACACCGTGGGCAGTGGGCACATGTTGCAGAGGTTGTCATGTGCTGGATACAAGTGCCGCCGCATGTTGCGCGTTATGTATAGCAACATATGCCCTAGCAACATGTTGCAACACATGTAACGCAAAATGTGCCCGGTGTTTACGAGGCATTAGGCCGCTTATACACGCTAAGAAATTTCACCGTATCTGCTGCAGATGGGACCAATTTATCATGTACACGACAAGAATTTGCTCGGATCTAGGCACTAAAACTTCTCGTGTCTACTGCAGACAAGACGAATAGGAACGTGTAAACGTTAAGATTGTTTTTGGGCAGTCGTGCGTCGACGTCCGCACAAACAAACGTACAAAAACTACCTGAACCACCTTACCCTACCCCGCCCCCCACCGCACCGCAACAACGTTCACGCTTCGTGTCTAGCGCAGGCAAGATTTTATTCTTGATCAGCGCCGAAGTAGTGTACACAGTTCGTGTGTAGAAACGACACGAATTCTTGCATAGGCCCGGCGACTTTTCTTAGCGTGTACAAGCGGCCTTAGGCGCATCATAGAATAAAACTACAAACGTTGTGATTCATACAATATGTACCTTTATTTACTTATTATATCCATATTATGTCAGTGCACTAATAGACAATGCATAACGTACGTCACACAAATGCATCAGGTAAAATACATATTTAAATTAATTGAACAGTAATAAAATATACCTACCATTGTGTCTCTACTTGCAACGGGCAAGGATCTCAGCCCAAATGTATCTCCAGTCTGTAACGCACCTAATCCAGCAGTAGTTACTACACTGTCTGGGTTGTATTTCTACAAACTACTTAAGTAAGTAGTAAAATAAAAGCATTGAATAAAAGCGATCAATGCCTAACTAGCGAGGCAAGGGCTTAATATTATCTCTATACAAGGTAGGGTTTTCGCCCCGGGTACCCGGAACCGGGAATTCCCGGGAATTTGGGGATTTTACGACCCGGGAATTATTTGACGGGAATCTCGGGTACCCGGGAATTATTTTAAATTAAGAAATGATGATGAAAAATGAAGGGTCTTCACGCTTCCGAACAATTTTAAAGCATTTTCTGTCTCTCTCGCGTGAAACGGACATTGTACTACGTGGTGTGAACTTAGAACGGGGTAAATGTATCGTGATGTCAGCACACAGTACTGTTGTCTCTGTCTAGTAAATAAATTCTAAACGCTTGAATTTTTTTTGTAAATGTTTCATTTGTAGAAACTATTCACAATGCTTATCTTTTGTGTAAGTTCGAGATTTATAATGAAAATATACAGGGTGTTAACGAATTCCTGTAATTCCTTCAAACAGTGCGAATAAAAATTATTTTCAAAATTTTAGATTTGCTTTAGTATAGTCGTCAGTTATAGGTACCTTCTTTGGTCACAGATTAAGCCGAAATGGTTTTTATAGCCCTTTTTGGGCTCCGAATTAACCGACTGCAAAGAACAATTTCGTGCTAGTCGTGCTAGCCAGCTGTGTCACCGTGCTTTCATTCATTGATGAGTGGCGTCGAAATGTTCCAACGAATAAAAATTTTATTTAGCATTTTTTTTATTTTTACCATAATAGTTGGTTATGTTTCGATCACATATCGCTACCGCAAGAAAAAAAAACTTTTTTTTTAATCAAGCTAAATCCCGTGCTCGGTGATTCTACACCAGTAGTAGATCATGCGGTTTTAAGGTATTACACGAATTTGGTAACACCCTTTATAGTCATTCACCCTATTCTTATTCCGTAATATTTTGCCATATTAAATGAAGGAGAAGACTTTTTTTCATTAAAGAAACTCGCGACGTCGCACTTAAATGACTAATTGTTACTAGTTCAATTTTTTTTAAAGTGTAAGTTTTTTTATTAAGAAAAGTTGATTGGTATGTTAGACAATTTATCATGTTTAATGTACTTACACAAGTTAAATGTTGAAATATACGAGAAAAACTATATTTATTAAAAAAACATGAAAATTCCCGGGTACCCAGGAATTCCCGGGAATTAAGAGAAATAATTCCCGATTCCCGGGAACTGAAATAGGCCGGGAATGCGAAAACCCTAATACAAGGTTAGTCAGAAAGGGGCTACTAATCCGAAAAGGTGTTAAAGTACCCATAATAATGAGTAAATTTTGTTCTACCACTTTCCCAAAAAGTCAATAGTTTAAGAGAAATAGCTGTTCAAAAATTACATAAAAAATATGCTAAAATCGATCTATTCTCAGTTGTGATCAGCTGAGTTTACAGTACAGTTTTAGGTCATATTTGGGGTCACGAATTAGAAGCTCCATTTTCTGAATTCGTAAACTAAAGTAGGGACAAGTTTTTGAAAAAACTAAAATATTTATTGTATCTGGAAATAAAAATTATTTTCAAAATTTTAGATTTGCTTTAGTATAGTCGTCAGTTATAGGTACCTTCTTTGGCCTTCGGATTAGTACCCCCTTTCCGACTAGCCTTGTATAATGTTAGTTGGAAAGGCCTACTAATCCGAAAGGGTATTCGAAAGGCTAATATAGTACACACGGCTACACATCAAGCTATACATTACACTGACCTCTCATTGTAAGGAAATCCTATACAATGCAAGATCAGCTTATACTGGAAATGTATAGCTTGATCTGTAGCCGTGCGTACCTACCCATAATAAATAGCTTTTGTTTTACAACTTTTCCCAAGAAAAATAACCTAAGCAACATCAAAAATTTCATGAAAAATGATTTACATTTTATTAAATGACAAAATTACATTTTAATATGGAAAAATATAATAAAAAAATACACTTGCTGTGAAACAGTTACCAGTGGTACTTTAAATTGCCAGCGGACCGAGATAAAAGCTTATTCGCTAATACAAGGTAGCGCTGGGTAACGCCCCACGGTTAAAAGTTACTACGTGACTTCTCGCATGTCAGCAATGTCAGCAAGTATTACCGACTGTTACGGGTATTGGAAATGCGAACATAATGTTAGCTGTTTGTACAACTCGGACAATATTTTAACTGTCTACTTTAACTTTAAAATCTTTATATAAAACTGTCCTGCACTTATCACTTCACTATTCAGAGTCATGCTGTGTGCTACACATGTTTTGGAATACCCTCTCGAACGAAACTTACTTTTTTATACAATGTATTGACTGTGTTCTGTTTTGTGTACAATAAATTAACGTAATAAGTGTTCATTAAATCTTAATAAAAAGTTCGTTATTGAAGGTATCGATTGAACAGTAGAAATTAATAAAATTACTGAGATACTAAGTAATCATACTAACTTTTCTATGTAAGAAATGCAATACTTAATGCGCAATAAGCATTGTGCTTACGAGTAGGCAAGAGTGCACTACACTGGCTTGAGGAGTCAACCCTTAACGAGCATGTGCACATAAAATCAGAATCTAGCAAGAAGCATAAGCAGTTTAGCAGGCGTGTAGGTACCTACTTACTGAATAATAAGGAAAACACTTCTAACCATACATTATACAACGTGTTTTTTTTGATATCCCATAACTCTAGGGTTATAATTATTATATGTATATTATTATGTAAAAAGAACACAAAATCTCCTAGAATAGGTGGTCCAAAAATGCATAGTTTCGAAGATATAATCAATCATAATTAAATTATAGGTATCTAATTTTCATTGATAAATAAGAGTAAATCATTTTTATTCAAACCAATCATTCATATTTAAAGCTAAGAAAATGCGACGCTGTCATATTTCACGTAAGGGTGTTTTACATTAATAATCGCGACTTTGTCGAATTATTTTGTATGAAAAATGAAAACAAAAAAAAAATGATGATTGAAGAATAATTCATACGCCAGTTGGTTCTTTGATATGGTCTCAATCACACCCTAGAATTATGGGATATCAAAAAAAAACACCTTGTATATTTTACAATTATTAGAAGATTAGTTTACAGGACGTGGTTCTGGACAATACGATACGATACATACCACCGTCACAATAACATAAATATTTTTGAAAAAATAACCGCCATAAATCGAAAATTTTGATTTTACCTACTCCCGTACATTTTTAGTAGGTATGCCATTTTTGTTCATGAGATATGTAAGAAGCTTTTAATTTTTTTGAATTTTATTTTTGAGCCCTATTGTTTACTAAATGACAGGATTAATAATAACTAAATGGAAATAATTCTTTCTTGTAGGTACCTACCTACCTATTAACAAAGTCGGCAATTTTTTTTATTTAAACTTTATCTATTGAACTGGCTGAAAACGAAAATTAACAAGTTACTAAAAAAAACTACGGAGTAAGCACGAAGTTCCAAATTAAAAAAAAATGTTCTGGATTGTTTTTTAATTAATAAATAATACGACTTAATGCCTATTCCTATAAAGCGTAGGCAGAGGAGTTCTGTTATGCAGCCACAAGTTCGTCCTGACGTTATTTAGCGCCATGTAGTAAGGAACATTGTCATTGAACTATTAGTATTTTTATAAGTTAAACAAACTGATTACAAAATTATTATTATCTATTAGACATGAAAACAATAGACTGTCGCATTACGTAGGCAATCTGGAACTACAAAATCTGTCTGTTTTCTGTTCGAAATCCTGGGTTAGATTTAGGTAGTGCTCAGGAATTTGGTGTAATGAAGCTTTATTACAGAGATAACTAAGATAGACCGAAGACGAGTCAGGCTAACTCCGCCGCCATATTAACAGTAAGGAAGAGAGAGATTACGTAGGTATGATTGGTATGATCAGTTGCAAGAAATTCTCATACCTACTAAATGTATGGAGGGAGCGAAAGACAAAATTTTCAATATCTGGCTTTTATTTTTGATAATAGCCTGTACTTTTTAAATGTATCTTAAATTGACGAAAAAATCGTCTGTTGACACTTAACGATTCCACCCTATATAAACGCTTTAATAAAAGCTAAGTCCGCAGGAGAACCAAGGTAACCGACATAGCCCGAAGAATAGCCAAACTTAAGTGGCAGTGGGCGGGGTACATTGGTTGCAGACCGGGTGGCCGATGGGGCCGAAAGGTTCTGGAGTGGCGATCGCGTAGCGGAAGGCGCAGCGTGGGTAGGCCTCCCACGCTCCCACAAGGTAAGGTAGTCCGATAACCTGGTGAAGGTCGCGGGAATCAGCTGGATGCTAGAAGCACAGGACCGGTCGATGTGGTGATGCTTGGGGGAGGCCTATGTCCAGCAGTGAACGTCTTTCACTTGAATGATGATGGTAAGAGAGATAGAGTTTAGCGAGCTCACGAAAACTATTGCCCCTTTAGTAATTTGCGAACTCTTGCTATGGGTCCTGCAAATTACCCATAAGACGGCGATAGCCACATACCCTAGTCGTGTACATTGGTAGGTTGTAACTGTAGTGTAGATACAAGTAATTATAATAAATTATTTACCTAATACAATTCATTACATCTGTCTGTGGATTCGAGACTACCTAATTACCTGCCGGTGAAGGAAATACAATACCTGTATATTATTTTCCTCAATTTCCAGATGATTTCTTACCTACATTAATAATTTGTAACATATGTATACCTAAAACATATTATCTAACAGTCACGTCTAATCTTCGAAGGATAAGCAGAGTTGTACCGATGTATCTTACGATTGATGTTATGTGATGTAGAATCTTCTGTGGCATTAAGACTAACAAAATGCCCAAGCGCCCCAGGTTTTTTCTGAATAATTATTCATTACATCATGCCTGTAATCCCCGAAGGGTTCGTCACAGGTGTATAGTACCCAGTGTCGGACTGGCCATGGAGTTAGGGTGGCGTTTGCCACCTGGGCCATAGCGCGCGCGGGCACCCCTCCCGGCTGGAAGCTCGCGTAGGCGAAGTGGAATACACCAACTTTTAGAAAAAAAATGGCTTGTTATAGTTAGTTATACTATAAATTTTAACTAATTGGAACTTTATCATAAAAATAGATACCTAGATAGATGGAATATACTTTATTGTACACCAAAATTGTAATACAGCTCATAAACAATAACATACATTGAAGGGTACGATGGCGGTCGTAGCTGAAAACGAAATCTACCAGACAACCTTTGGATGAACAGGAAGACAATGAATAAGATAGGGGGGTGTAGGTGTAGGTACTGCTGCAAAATATACATATACTACACACGCTATGTATGTCTTTGAAAATAAACACTTATTCCAAAAACTCTTGTCTATTTGGTTATTATTGTCATTTAGTTTGTTGGTTGACATGAAGGTGGTGTGATCTGCGCTGATTCTAGGCGGGCGGCGGGCCCAGTCATTATGCCACCCAGGCCCCTTAGGCCCAGTCCGACCCTGATAGTACCTACACCCTCATTTCGCCGTTATGTTTAAGTCCCATGTAAGAGGCGAGCCTATTGCTGCTACTGAGAAATTCCACACGGAAAAACCCAATAGCACTTTTGCCCGACCTGAGGATCGATCCTGCGGGCGGCGGGTTAGGTGATCCGTCGCCCTACCAGTAACAGGCCAGAGGAGGCGGCGTGCAGTGTTCCTCGCGCGCCTCTCAAGAGGACGTGGGGCTAGGCCCCACAGTAGGAGAGGCCTGCCTGGGTCGCGGTGCATGTAGCTGCGAATCCCGCGACCCCGGCCAAGAGGCAGTCAATATGAATAGTGATAGGTAATGAGTTTTTAATCAAAATCTAATGTTGATTTTAGTGTTGTCCGTTATCGCAAGATTTTCACCGTGTGGATACCATATCGAGGGGTAACGGGCTATTTGGTTTAAGCGACATTTTGGGTGATATTGAGTTATATATATATTCGGAATGAGAAAGATTCGCTGATTCCAAATATATATATATCTCAATATCACCCAAAATGTCGCTTAAACCAAATAGCCCGTTACCCCTCGATATAATATGCATAACGCTGAATTACGCTTAAGGACAACTGAAACTGAAATTTTATATTGCCGCGGTGCCGCCTGTAAGCACTCTTTTAATTTGTTTCTTGTTCGACACAAATCGCAACACTTCAACGTTTCAAACGAGAAACTTCAATAACATTGATTAATAACGTTAAGAACAATTTATCACGTCAATGGTTATTAAAATTACTTAGAGCAACGCGGTCGACGACTCTGTCAGGTGGATGCTGGTGGATGCGTTGCTCTATGTTAATATTAGTATTAAAACTTCTTTGATGAATGTACAGACGCCAGCCTTAGAGCATATACCTAATGCTCTAAGACGCCAGCACATCAAGCTACTACAGTCTGTCAAATTACTTTAATAGATTTTCGTCTTTATCGCGAAAGCTTTAGGTTCAAAGTTGATTGGGAAAATTTGACAGTTTCGGGTAGCTGGACCTGCTGGTGTCTGTACATAGTCGTGGGCACGGTCATGGCCGTTGCCAGGATTTGGTCCAAGGTGGGGTAAAGCAGCTAGTCAAACAGTAAATATATTTTTTTTTACTAAATCTGAAAGTCCTGAATGGGATTATGGTGCAAATTTACCCAAGCCCACCTTTTTAAAGCCCAGATAACTATAGGCGGGCATTGGTTTGCCTATTTTACTAGACAATGGTGTCGAGTTGGCTGAATCCAGACAACTTAACTTTTCTTTCCTGTGCCAATGCCTGGTGTTTAATGCTTTATGCTATCTGCAAGCGTGGCTTTGGGCCGTTAAGGTCCAGGATCCTTGGACTCCCGAATTAACGGGTAACTTACCCATAACCCATACTTTTTAACATAATCCCTGTATCTTGCCGAAATACCTTAAAGCATCTCTAAGCGAAATACAAAGTAAATTGGCGAAGACATGAGCAATGAGGTTGATTAATTGAAGGCATTAGCGATTAATAAACAATACCTACAGCATGTCATAGGTGTGACAGTGACATTAATGACAGGTCATAAAGATTAAAAAATGACAGCTGATATAAAAATACACAAGAGCTTTAGTATTATTATTAGTAGGTACTAATATAATAGGTATTAAATACCTATTTTAATAGAAATAAATTGAGAATATTGAATTTGCCTTAATTCTAATTAAGTTTAAGAAAAAATGGCTCAAGCTATAACTACAAGGTAAACTTTTTAGATAACAACAATCCACAATATTTAGCACAGGTTGATTACAATAATATTCTAAAGACTTGAAATCTTTAGAATTTGGTAGAGATTAGGTACGGTACCTATTCTTCTCACTTAGGTGAGAATAATAGGGACCTATGAATAATTAAACTCTTAAACCTTTTAGCAAACTACAATTGAATCATTGGACTCTCCTGAAAAGGATTTGTCTGTAATCAATACTGAACAAGTACCTAGGTAACTGCAAAGTTAGTCCCCTCTGCTTAATCACGTAGCACTACCAGAACTAGGTTTTTTTTTGTAGCGCTACCTTTTTATTGCACATTCTTAGTTCTCCCACGACATTATCGAAAAATCGCGGTTTATGACCGGTGATCAAGTGCTTGCTCGATTCGCATTGTGCGTGTTGTGGTCATATTTCAAACATCATCGTTCAGCCGAAAGTCGTCCACTGCTGGACATAGGCCTACCCCAGGCATCGCCACATCGACCGTTCCTGTGCTTCTCGCATCCAGCGGATTCCCGCGACCTTCGCCAGGTCATCGGTCAACCTTGTTCAAGGCCATCCCACGTTGCGCCTCTTCCGGTATGCGGTCACCACTCCAAAACCTTTCGGCCCCATCGGTCATCCGTTCTGCGAGCAATGCGTTCAAAACATCGACAATAAAAAATATCGATTAACATGTTCAGTGCCAGGTGCCCTCCGGGAGGGCACCCCCCAGTTGCATTCGCGATGCCAGGTGCCCTCGTGGAGTGCTCATGTTAAATGTAGGTTTTTCTTAGAAAATACAAGCATCAAGACCCTCTAAAACATTAGTTTACGTATGTAGTAACGTGGCAACTAGGTTTTTAACCTGATGCCAAGAATGCCCCGAGGATTCACTCTTAGCGCAAACGGAATGTCGAGAATTCTCCTGGAAGGTCCACTAGCATTATGTATGGCGGCATGATGTATGAGCTCTATGAAAAGTGTGGTGAACTCGAATGTGTTAAGTTTAGTTAAAATGTAACGTGAATCCTGTAGCACTAGTGTAGGTACATGTACAGGGCCGGCCCTACCATAGGGCGAACAGAGTGGCCGCTCCAGGCTGGTACATATTCGGGGCAAGCAAGGGGGGCGCCTCTCGTGTAGTGCCAGACTTAAATAATAGCACTACCCCATATCTCTTCCCGTGAAACATTGGCTAGTTGGATAATTTTTCTGTTATTTGCTATCAAAATCTCGTCAGTCAGCAGACATTGAAAACAAAATTCAACCATACGTTAGGTTGACCTAATTATGGGAAGGTGGATGAGCGCTTCCTAGTTTTAAACTCTCAATCACCGTAATTATAGACACAATACTTGTAGATAAGACAATTAAGTGTCGTCCTGGGACGGCGGGCGGTACGCAACCGGTTAATAATAATAATTTACGAAATTCCAGTCACTCTCAATCCGAGCACAGTATATGGTTACTGTTGAATGTGGCTGGTGCTTTTGCCTGTGTATGCACACAAATTCTACTCATATTAGCAGCTACCGGTAAGTGTGAATAAGGAACTGATTTATGGCCGTTTTCAGTAACTTTTCGTGATTTCTCCTACTAGAGATGGAAATTTGACATAACCGCCCTATAGACGCTGACATTGGTTGTTTTGCTAGAACAAACGTTGTTCAGACCATGGTATACTAGGTACCTACAATTCTATAGCTTCAAATAAAAAAAAATAGGTCATTGGTCTTTAAAAAAAACACAAAAGAAAAACATACAAGTCAGAGGGGGGACCTGCGCAGTCGTCCGCGCCATGATGGTTCAAATTATTTGTCGGGAACTTTACCACGATTGCCGCGATGAGTAGGTACTTTAATGTTACGGTTAATGTTTGAAAACGTTTGAGCAACATAAGACTTTAAGAACGCCAAGTATTTTTTTTTTAATATATGTATATTTTTTGCTTTATAGTGGTAGTAGGCCATGGTCTGAACTTTTGTTCTAGTAAAACAACCAATTAAATGTCAGCTTGTATAATGATGTCGAATTTGTATCTCTAGGGACAAACCGCCGAAAAATAGGTTATTGAAAACTACTATTAATTACCATTAAAGCTTTGACTGCAAGTTGCCACGGAATAATAATATGCTACGCCAGGTATTCTCTCCCCGTGACACGCTAGGCCGTGGTTAGGTAACGTGATGGGTTCAAGACTACGTGATCGGCTGTGGGTGATGCCACTATGATAATTTGCCCGAACAAAATGCATTTATCACTTACTTGCTTCTATAAATTGAGAGAAAGTATGCGAGGGTGTCCACTGTTCCATGTTAGTTTTTAATTTAATTTTACGATGTAATTTACATTATTATGTATAAAACCTACATTTTGTCTCCATGTTAATTATTGTAATTGGTACTGTACCATTTTAATTAACTGTAAATAAATAACTATATAAAATAAATAAAAAAGCAATTCGGAACGAGTAATTTTATACAGTTTACTTTTTTAGGGTTCCGTACCCAAAGGGTAAAACGGGACCCTATTACTAAGACTCCGCTGTCCGTCTGTCACCAGGGGCCTAATTCTCCTAAAATAAATTGTTGCCAACAGTGCCGGCGTAAGGGCCACTGACACCCCGGGCGAAAATATTGTGGCGCCCACTTGAGGGAAGCAATATCAAGTGTTAGTACTCCAACTTCAGACCTTGGCGCCCCCCAGAATTTGTCGCCCTGGGCCATCGCCCCATCACGCCCCCCCCCCCTAACGCCGGCACTGGTTGCCAAACGCAATCGAACCACAACCGTCAGTCAGTTTTTGTTTTCGAAAACTTTCAAAATGATTGATTTTGTTTTTTGTGTCAAACAGTTCGACAGCTTTTGAAATTGAGAACTGTCTGAATGAACGGTTCGGCCTTGGTACGGTTGTGATTTGTCAAGATTTATTTTAGGAGAATTAGGCCCCAGGCTGTATTTCATGAACCGTGATAGTTAGACAGTTGAAATTTTCACAGATGATGTATTTCTGTTGCCGCTATAACAACAAATACTAAAAAACAGAATAAAATAAATATTTAAGGGGGCTCCCATACAACAAACTTGATTTTTGGACCCTTCGTGCGCGAGTCCGATTCGCACTTGTCCTGTTTTTTTAACTAAATAGATGATTACCACGAAATAGCAAATAGTGAGGCTAGTTAGCAATTTATTTTATATTTATGTTGAATTAAAAATCTTCTTAAGTGTATTGAAAATGTGACATTCGTGTCGTAGTTTGGCCAATCGTGGGAAAAGCATACTTGGCGTAGCACATATTATTACACAATGCTGCTTGGATCCCTATCCTATGTGCGAGACAACTCAAGAAGACACCACTCGGTCGGAAATCCATGTGCATTTTGCAGTTCCCACCGTTTTGGTGTTGATTAGGCTCAAATAATTAATGATTGACCTGCATTCATTCCAATGTTCTATTTGTAACTGAACGTTTTTTCAGGTTTTTTTTGCGATCCCGATTGCTCTCCGATAATGACCAAACACATCCAAGAATTTGATAATTTAGTAGACCTACGCCATCATTCAACTGACCATACATATCTGTTTTACCTAAGCCATTTAGACATGTTAATGTTTTCAGAGTACTAATGCATTGATTTAATTTATAAATTGCGTAAATGCTCCAATTAATTGATTTGACAAGTCAATCCAATAGTTTTCTTGTAAGTACTTAACTAATTAATATTTTTTTAAATATACTACGTGAAATATAAAAAAAAACTTGCGTTTTCTTTGTACCTTTGTAAATGGCTGAGAAATTGACGCCTCTGCGTAAATTTTTTGTCGAGGCATCACTTGTTTCAACATGTGACGCGTCGTCACAACGGCAGCACCCTCTGTAGCGCTTTCACAAGCATCTAACTTGAAGGCGTAGTTTCCCAAGTAGGTAGGAATGTATGCAGCGCATCGCATGCAACGCACACGCTCCTTGCAAACGCTTGACAACCTGACGAATTTTGCATTATTTATCTAAGACTTATAGTGCACTACTGGTCATAGGCCTCTCAAGAAAAGAGGGTAGACCTAGATAAGTAGGTAGGTACTTTACTTATTGCCCGGTGCGACGCGGTGATCGCAGGTCCACCGACCGAGTCTTCACTTATGCTGCTGCCCGTCACGTGATGATTAGGCTTGCTAGTTAGATGTACCTACCTAATTATATTTACCTACATACCGCCGTCTGATGGTCTTCATCTTCACATTTTAATTACCTCGTCGGCCACCGCACCGTTACCGGTCGGCAGTTTGCATTAGGTACTTAAGCATTTCTTAGAATCCGCTGGATGCGAGAAGCACAGGACCGGTCGATGTGGCGATGCTTGGCGGAGGCCTATGTCCAGCAGTAGACGTCTTTCGGCTGAATGATGAAGCATTTCTTCCCCAAACCCGTACACTATCGGGGAATCTCGATGTAGTACCTCATCCAGCCTTATAAGTTTTAACCTCATTTCGGTTATGCATCTACTGACCTCTCATGTACCATAAATATAAATTTAATTCTCTAATTTTTTCATGCAACACTCCTAAGAGAGATTAGGTACCTACCTATATTCTATGCGGAGGTACCTACTGTGTAATCATGGCATGCCCGTTCATCACAAAACCATACTTAGGTACCGGTAACCAGACTAGGTACCTATCAGTTAGGTTTAATAGATAAGGTAAATCAATATTAACCTACTCCAAGCTCACATTGATGTGTCAGTCAAGTGAAGTGTAGGTACTGTATACCTAATAAGCTTATTGCTCTGAAAAATTATAATTAAGTACATAGATAAACTATAAAATGTTGACGTCGATGCAAACACTGTGGTATATAATTGTTATCTTGGTTGAGTCTGATGGAACGGAAGGTAAGGAATTAAATAGAAAGTAGATAATTTATAACATAAACTGCTGGACTTAAGCTATCCCAAAAAGGCTAGACTGATGAAGACTTTACTAAAGTCTACCCCTAGAGCAACGCGGTCACTGATGATGACCTGGGCCCAATTCTCCTAAAATAAATTGTTGCCAAACGCAATCGAACCACAACCGTCAGTCAGTTTTTGTTTTCGAAAACTTTCAAAATGATTGATTTTGTTTTTTGTGTCAAACAATTCGACAGCTTTTGAAATTGAGAACTGTCTGAATGAACGGTTCGGCCTTGGTTCGGTTGTGATTTATCAAGATTTATTTCAGGAGAATTAGGCCCCTGAGTCGTCGACCGGGTTGCTCTAAGACCTATACTCATCATAAGTAGAGTTACACTGTGACTTTATTATAAAATATTCGTGGTTATTCGCCAATCAACTTTAGCCGATCGCATTCCGCATTTTTTAAATATTAGGTGTGCAACTGTGCACCTACATAAACAGTATAATTATCTGCCCTAAGCGTACGTAGCTGTAGTGATCTGATCACAGCTATACCTTCGAAAGTGGTAGCCAAAAAATGTGCTCTAAACACCACACCCAATACTGCCTCGAACAGTTTTTTTAATGTAATAGGTCGGCAATTAAGCCGACGGCCCACCTGAAGGAAAGCAGTTACCGCCGCGGCCGCCTATACGAATCGCTGAAGTGTTGCCAACCTTAGAAAGTTGTTTTCATATGCCAGTAATTTCACCGGCACCCATACTCTTCAAACCGGAAGACAGCAATGCTGTTTGCGGCAGAAATGGGTGGTAGTACTTCTCAGACAACCTCTTACCTACACAAGGAGCTCTACTACTAAAATCTATAGGTGATGTCTGTAGTCAACATGCTGATTATGAGCATTACCACAATCCCCATGCTTTAAAAACAAATTGGTTAAAGCAGTACCGTGCTATATTGTAAAACAAGATGTTGTTGCTATCTTGTTGATATATATCCACCAACAACAGCCATTGACTAAGGAGTCAGATTGACGATCGGGAGGTTAAGTTTCAATCCAACGCGTTGCTTCATGTCATGGTTTGTTAGTTTGAATGCCACTTATAACATGAAGCAAATTTTTTATCAGGCCCAGGAACTCGTAGTCGGAGACTTGAGACCCACTTGCTAGCCACCTAATTAGGTAGAAAAAGAAAAAATGTCGAGGGATAAGTAAGGACATGGCTAAACTCACCTGGAAACTGGACGCGAAGTAGTGTCTTTCTGGAGACAGTTCTCGTTCATTCGGCACGTGATTCTGACTGTCAGGATAATGTTACAAAACACATTAATAGTATTTAAACAGATGAAGTGAAACACATGTTTTTACAGAACCAAAAGATCTTGGTGGGATAATTATGCATAATAAGCAATGTTTGTGCAGATGTCATGCGCAAGATCTTCCGGTACGTCGCAGTAGTACCTACCTACTAGTAGATATGTATTCTGTGGCAGTAGTGAGGTCGAGCGCGTCGGGACATACCTAGGTGGCGGCGTGCGGCGCGGCGTACCGCCACAGAATAGTAACAGAAGCAACACTTCGCGCAACAATTAATAGAAATAGCGACTCTTGCTACAAAGCAACAAAGTGCAATTCAGCTCGCATAAGCGCTCAGTACCTAACGCTATATTCACCTAAACGTTGCCGCTCTCTTCTAACGCGCAACTCTGTCGCTGTCTGGCGCGGAGTGACGCGCTAGCTGTGGCGCTAGGGTTTTCGGCTTGCCGCTGCTACCATACGTCTATCTACCTACTTGACCACGGAATCTATCTTTATGTTTGATGCGTATGATTACACGGTCAATTAGGTAGCTAATAGACAATGAATATTAAAGTTCGTCATTTGTAACTTACAAATAACCTTCAATCTTTAGGCTACCTCTTTGTTTAACATTCCTCATTAACTTACATTAATAATATTTTCATATTTTGCAATAATTAAAATGTTCGTAGAACAAAAACATCAAAAATTCTGGTTGTTTACATTTTCACTATACTAATTCTTAATTATCTCCTAAACGCGTGGACCGATTTGCATGATTCAAACGGATATAATGGTTTTAGACCTCGATCTTTCATTTGACACCAAAATCGTTAAGTTATCTCAACAAATAAAAATCACATTTTCAAGTTGCGCTCGTAATTATGTAAATCAATGTAATCAAACAATAAACGTTAAAACTACGGTTCTATATGACTGTACCTACTTGTTACCTAATTAACTTGTAGATGGGGTTTAGTTGCCGACATAATGCACATGAAAACGAAGTTTTATCATCGTTTTTAAATTAATTTGAACTTATTTTTCCTCATCTGCAGGTAATGAAAAAAATGACACTCTGTCGTCTCCGTATTTCGACACACATCCATCAAATGAGCAATGTTTTAGACCAGCCATTCTTGTTGCTCACTAAACTTATTTAAAATAATAGGTACACGCGCGCGCGCGAGCTTTGACAGCCCACTGGCGAGGTGGACGCGTATCCACGCGAAATTGTAGGCACTTATCGCTGTAGGTACGGCCGAGTGGTGGAGGCCTGGTACCGCCTCGATCGCCCAATGCACGTGTGAGTGCATCACATGCACGGACCACCTTTTTACTGCGTGATTGGCGTAGGACAAGGGCCAAAACACACTTAGCGTAACGTATCTTGCGTTGGGTATCCTGCGTAGTTAATGCGCGCGCACGAAACTTCTAGGCACTTTTACGCTCGGCGTAGTCGTAAAATGTACGTGAGGCCGCGCAGCAGATTTTGTATGTACCATGATGCATACGCGCGCGATGAAACATGAGCCGCGTAATGTGTCTGCAGCTTAAGGCCGCTTGTAAACGCTAAGAAATTTCACCGTGTCTGCTGCAGATATGACCAATTTATCATGTACCTACACGACAAGAATTTTGTCGGATCTAGGCACGAAAACATCTCGTATCTAGGTAGGTAGGTACTGCAGACAAGACGAATAGGAAAGTGTAAACGTTAAGATTGTTTTCGAGCAGTCATGCGTCTACCTACGTCCACGTATACAAAAGTACAAAAACTACATACCTGAACCACCTTACCCTACCCCGCCCCCCACCGCACCGCAGCAACGTTCACGCTTAGTGTCTAGCGCAGGCAAGATTTTTTTCTTGATCAGCGCCGAAGTAGTGCCGCATTGCATAGGGCCGGCGACTTTTCTTAGCGTGTACAAGCGGCCTACAGGCTACAGCTCTCTTTTGATGAGAGTTCTTTCAAAAGAGTAGTTTCAAAATGACGTGAGACGCATTGAAAAAAAAAATGTTCTCCCAAGAGGAGCTGCCATAGAATAGAATTCCATTTGCATCCAAGCGACACCGTATTTTGCTGTTCAGAGCAGTCATGATATTGTACTAAATTGCACTTTTATGTGACTTATGATTTTTCCTTTGCAGTTACCATTCCGGATCCCCTGAAGAGCATGAGTATGACAGGACTGACTAGGAATTCTGCTCCAGATTATTCTGGAATAATGAGGAATATGTTCAACGCGTCTTTAATGACTATAGTCGTGTGCGCTGTGATAGTCCTGACCCTGGTTTTTATTGTTAAAATACAGTAATCATAATGGAACATACGAAATATAATTATTTCGTTTATGAAATCTACTTGTAATGTAACAGGTGTGTTCTCAGTTTTAACGATGTGAAGTAGGTAATAACTGTAACAACATTGTAAATTCGTCTGTGTGTGAGGAGGGGGCTTGTTAACGATACTAGTACCTATTCAAAAGTTATGATCAGGGTGACTAGTGACTACTGACTACGTCTTATTTTGTAATTTAAATAAAACAAAAACTTTTTATTGTAACTTTATTAACTTCAAATAAAAAGATTGTTGTGGCGCTTGTAAAGAAACGCAAGAGCATTGTCAATATTTAACATTTTAATTTTGTTGGCACCACACTCACTCCCTGCCCTATCTCCTATCTCTTTCCTGCTCATACTTTCATTGTATGTGCGAGCGAGGCTTAAAAATCGCAGTCGTGTAACTGCGGCACCAGCAAAATTCAACGACTTTAGACACGAGGGCGACTGTAGTTCCTCGTCTTTCAACCGAGCAGCAGCAGAAGGGCGTGAGCCCCTACGACACAAATTGAATCACATATTGCTAAAAGAGCATTAGTCCATATTGGCTACAGAATGGGCATGAGTCCAAATAAAATAACTTAATTTTTCTAGAGAGCCAAAAGTTACTTCTATATCCTTTTAAAACCATATTAACTAATGACACAAAAATACGTACCAATACGTGTATTAATTCAAATTCAACGAAATCGTTAAAATACAAAATATATAGTTTTTATATAATTTTCACAAGTAGAATGACTAACGCCCTCTCTGCAATCATTGATTCAATTCGAGACTATTACTCCGCAACGCAAAAGGTATTTATATGCACTTATTTTTATGTGAACTGTTTTTTTATTCCTTTCTTATCCACAGCTGTTCGACATTCGGCGTTCCTATCGAGTGTGTGTGTCAACAACATTTAAATTACTTCAACGTAACGCTTTTTTACAAACGCTAATACAGTCCACTTATTTTATTAGCCCACCCAAAGATAATACAATGTTTGCAATAATAACGCCGGCCGTGCTATTACAATCTACAGATTAAAACTTCAACATTCTTATTCATTCAATCGTAACTCTTAATCTAATAAGGCTACCCTTAAATTCTACCACTTCCACTCTTAAGTATGGGCCAATTTATGCAGTTTTTTTTATTATTGCTTGCATATTTTAGTACGCAGGATATAAATTAAAATCGATATAATAATTATTTTGAGTTAATATCATGTATTGATATAAATTCATCAGCATTCTTATAAAAATCAACTAATTTATTACAAGTCCTCACACAATACAACTATCGACGCAACTAATCTATGCGTTACTACAAAAATGAGAGTATAAAACCAACAAAAATATACTTAAAATTAATTTGATACACTTAAACAAACAAAATATAAACCGAAATATCACACGGTACATTAAAAAAAGCAATAATAAAATACAGATCATTATGTTTGTCAATAATATTTGATCATATAAGCAAACTTGTCATGAATAAACATTTTATAATAAGTGTATACCTTATGATATGCTAATGATATGATAAAAAATCTACACTGGGTCCAGCCAGCCACCAGAACATTTATTTTATAAATCATTATTATGTAAGTATAATATTACTAACATGCAATTCAATAATAAATCTTAACTATATCACTACCAGTATTTCGTTAAGGCATAACCGAATATATTATATTGTCAGATCTATCAGGAAGCATGTTATCTTAATTAGTAATTGATGGCATTTTATTGACATTAGGTATTTTATAAGCTTCATTCCTTAGTCCTGGGATGCATGAATGTAACACTTATTAAACACTCATGTCACACTCATGTACACCAGCGATTATTGTATAACTAGTTAAGAGAGACAATTCCAAAATTATATTTAAAGAAAAAAATATTAGTATTTTTAATAAAATACACACCTACTATATGTTGTAGGCACGTACAGTCCGCGAGGCCTAAGCTGAGTTTTGCATTTGTGTGAGTGCACAAAGAATCGATTGCCAAAAAACAGTATAAACCGGTTTAAACCAAGCAAAGGACGCGTCTGCATTCATTCTCACACAAATGCAAAGCTCAGCTTAGGCCTCGCGGACTGTACAGTAATGTTTTAGAAGCCATAGCCTAAGTTCTAATATAAATTAATACCTCAAGAGAATTTCAAGCAATCAATATTGTCGTTATAATATAGAACTGTACGTTTTGGATACAAACAATTGTTCGATGTGATCGAAGTAAACGCTACAGGAACAAAATGTCAGAGAATGTTGTATACAACTGAATACATTCAAATATAACATTATTGATTTAATCAAGTATTTTAATCCTAATTGTTACTACCTTATAATCAAGTGCACTTAATGAATTCTCACTACGTTATTAGTTCCATTTGTTTAAATTATTATTAGCATACTTATACCTACAGGAATACTAAGTGTCCCATGTAAAATGGTCCACAGTAACTGCAACTGTAATTTCTTACAGTCACAAAGTGTGCGTCATTTCTTGTTCTTTATTTTCTAAGCATAAGCACTCTTAAAATATTATGTTTTTCCCTACGATGCATGCAGAATAGTACCGCCCAAGTTGAATATCTAAAATCCTAGGATCCAACTCTACATGGGGCACTAAGTACCTCGCAAATTACGTATACGCTTTAGGCATTTATTATTTACGTCGATATGACAACTGAGCATTATAATTTGACTTTTGAATTTATGTACTTAATAATTTATGCAAAGCATAAAATTCTTCTACCCAATATATGTATTGTCTAAAAGCAAATGACTAGATCTTTATGAAATTTACTTTAAAATATCGATATTTCACCGAATGTTCCTGTACTATAATATTATTGTAGTAAGTTGGACAACTCGACGGTTTTCTGATGCTTTAGGGGTCGTTAAATAGCGTGGATCGTAATTTATCTCATGGACGGAGATTACGTTCACTTCCTAAAATTGTTCCATATTGTTTACAACTACAACATGTAAGTTCAAACAAAACGGGTATCGGGCGTTAACACACGCGATATGCTTAATATATTATGTACTTAAATTGGTGTTTGAAATGGTGGATTGAATAGCGCCACCAAGTCTAGTAACGTTTTATGTTATAATTGTATCACATTAGGCTTACCGCCAGAGCGCTTCGGATCATCGATCTCTTATGTACACACGTTGCTCTAAGAAAAGTATGCACCTTAGTAAGTCACCTTTTGGTTCTGAGCACATCGAACTCACTATGTGCTATGGGGCCGTCTCCACGAGCGAGAGAATTGCGGCGATGAGAGTGTATAGAAATACGTGACACGACGATAATATCGCCGCGATTCTCTCGCTCGTGGAGACGGCCCCTATCGAATGCCGCATGTTGTGCTCATAATCAAAATATGAGTTAGTAAAGTGGATACTTTTCTTGGAGCACTTTGTGTACTCACATAATTCTCAATAATGTTTTATGTACAGTGTCTATGTAGCCATTAGCCGATGTACTTTAAATTAAACATTATGAAATGGATATTCAGTATAAGTTACGTAGGGTGGCCATTCAATTATTAAATTAACTCATTTCATTTATAAAGGTTATTTCTTACTAATTAATATTGCAGCTACACCTGGACTTCTCTACCCTGAGTATATTTAAGTTGCACGAAGAGGATATTGATGTATACAGTGTAAGTATTTATAGCAACCCTACAAATAGCGATTCAGACTATGGCTAAATAGAAGAGCACTGTTAGAACCCTTATACGTTAATATTTAATAAAAAATAATGCATCTCTAAACTATACGTGTCTATAATGGAAGCATTAACAATCGGTCAATTCCGTGAGTGCAAAGTTGCCTAAGCTTAATAATTAAATGCATTTAAATGAATACGGAGGAAAATTGCTTGAACATCATTTAGTTTTCCAATAAGTAGATTGGAATTGTTCAAGCAATTTCTACCTCAACATCATTAATGGTCCATCTTTTACGTTTTGATATAATGACACACCCGCAGTGCTATACACAACCAGAGTTCACTAATTATACGTTTTTCCTATTGGAATATATGTAAAAGCGCAAACTTTAGCCGTGTAAAATGTATGGAAGAATAGGATCGATGGAAACATGGTCAGTCTTAAAGAGAAATAAACAGTAAGAAAATCAACTAGCATCGGTCCTACATAACTAAATAAATAATATCCTATGTTGCATGCTTATCATGAAGATTAAATAGTTCGATGTTAATTATAAATACAACATAACACAGTTAATACGTAAAGTGTTGAATAAATAAACAATATTGTAACTTTAGAATTTTGATAAAATGATTAAAAACTATGAATCACACTGTTTATAATACATTTTTGTTTTCGGAGCTTATTAAATGATAACAAGAAGCCAAAATATAGGCTTCAAATTAATTAGTTTACGGCATACCTTAAGTCTTGCAATAGCAATGCCTCTCTAAATATTAGGAAACAGCCAAATTTTTTATTTCTGGAGCAAAAGTTGTGGAACATTGTCTGAAAAAAAACAAGTATTTTAGATTTTTGACAACCAACTAAAAATACTCTAATAATAAGGGAGTTTGAGCTAAATTTCTTAATTTCCCTATGTCGGGGATCGCTGGCCTGAAGGTAAGTTTTGGTATCCAAATAGTATTACCAGTCTACAGATATCTTACTCCTTACAGTCGGTCAACATAGAACATTGTCGCAGAGCAATCGTGCCGGGGGTTGCGGGCTGAAGGGGCGGAGGTACTGCATACTTGGGACATAACCTCCGCCCCTACATAATTTTGACATTTCATAGGACCTGTCAAATGTATGGGCGTTGACCCACTGTATGTACCTAGTAAGTAGGTACACTGTGGTATTACTTAACAGTAACACTCTGTTGCATGCCGTAGTAGTAGTAATATAAAAAGTTTTCATTATGTACTCTAAACAGCATTACAACTGAGTTCAAAGTTTACAGGGAATGAGGTTTTTCATCAACTATCCACCATATATTTTCATCACAACAGGGTATGATTTTCGAAAGATCCTTGTTTTAATATTGGCTTTAGAGATAGATTATTTACATGAAATTCAAAGTTAATCGGGCCGTGCAATAAAAATCTGCTACACTGCAAACTTGAACACCCCGTTGCTACACCTTTCACGGGTAGTTTTGGAAAATTGATAAATACATAGGTACCATTTATTTTAAAGAGTATTTTAGGGAAGTTTCAATATAAGTATAATCACGGTGTATACAGGAAGTTAACGAATTCGTGTAATTCCTTAAAACCACATGCTCTACTACTGATGTAGACAGGCCCCGCACGGGATTTAGCTGGATTAAAAATAAAATTACTATTTTTTCATGCGGCTTTGTTACGGATCGTATCTAAACCACCTAATAAGGATTCAGTAAAAAAATAAGAATGTATTTTTTTGCAAAAAAAATGTTTTATTTGTGTGAACATTTCGATGCCACGCATAAATTAATGAAAGCACGGCGACACGGCTGGCAGGCACGACTAAAGCGATATCGCTCTTTGCAGTCAGATAACACAAGGCTCTAAAATGACTCAGAAATAGAAAATCAAGATTTTTTTTTGGATTTTTTTTTGTTGATTTCAAAAATTCCCATTTAGGGTTAATCTGTGTCACCAGTAGATCACGTGGTTTGAAGGAATTACACGAATTCGTTAACACCCGAGGCGCAGCGCAGAGCATTTTTCATTGCCAAACCATTATCAACTTTGCTAGAGTTTAAATAATATCGACAAACATACATACATACCTTTCACCTCCATTCGCTTCGATGCTTGCGGGGACTAGTATTTGTGTTAATTAATTTTCAATATTATTCAAACGATTACAAAGTCGATAATGGTTTGGCAGTGAAAAATGTTCTACGATGCGCCTCGCCAGATGTGCGCCGGCCATTAGTGCGTGCCTGCGGCCTACAATTAAGGAACCTTTGTGCAAAGTTTTTAGATACAGCGGTTGGGGCTGTGCGTTGATATGTAAATTAGTCTGTTTTTTCTTTTATATATGACACAAAACATGTGACTGAATAAGTTGGGTATAATTACACAGCTGTTTCCTATTGCCTTGAGTTAATTAAATATTTGTAGTATATACAAATATTTAATTGCGTGCCTAATCAATATAATAACAGTTTAGGCAAGTAGAATTGAAACTTTTTGTATTAGAAGAGCCATGTACAAAGATATTTAATAAGAAAAATAAAAGGTTTATGGGAATTTCAAAAAAGGTTTATGGATCTCGTGTAGGGCCGGTCTTAAAGAATAGCACTACCCCATCTCTTACCGTGGGTGTTGTAAAAGGCGACTAATGGATTCTCTAGAGGATGGGCAGCAGCGTTCTCTTAGTGCTTAAACAACCATACTGCGATCGCCAACCCGCCTGCCAAGCGTGGCGATTATGGCAAACCCTTTTGGGAGAGCCCTATATCCAGCAGTAGACATCTTTCAGCTGAATGATGATGATGATGAGGAATTTCAAATGATGAATATTGCAGAGTTTATAAACTACTGGTAATTAATTGTAAACTAATGCCAGTAGTAGGTTTTGAAATACAGTTTCCATAGCAGAAATGTTGTTCTGGAAATAACCGACTACAATTAATAGAGATGAAAGCCAGATGGCACAGAAATAAATAAACATACTTACAAAATGTGAATCTATGTACTCTTCGTGTGTACTAAGCCGAAGTAAAATGTTCCATATTATAGTAAATGTATTATGTTCACTGTGAGATTGTATAATCCTCCAACGGGTTGAAATCTTTACTTGTCATATGGGTCTCGTTGTGGGCCATTCCGTAACCCCACAAAAGCATAGCTTCTTTACACGCCATCTGAAATGTTTGTTTATTGGTTAGTAATGGACTTATGAAAAATTAATTCCAGTTCTTCCTAAGGTAAGGTGTAAAACCGCGCTGTAGTGACGTATAGTGTTTGTGGAATTTAGAAAATGTTTCAGCAGTTTCAAATCTTTCCATACAATCATTACATTTATCATTTTATTGAATCCTTAATTCACTTTGATGTGCAATCATCCTATTAGCAACTAACTTGAACAAAACCATCTGCGCGTTCTTGCAACTTTTTAAAACTTAAATATGTTTATTATGAATAATGTAGTATCATTGTCAATATAATGTACTCATAATATTGAAAATAAATAATTCATATTTTTTCTGACATGTCAACACGTTTGGCAATTTTGCAATGCAAGGTCTTCGCGGAACGTTTCTACATACATATCAGGCAGTTATTGACGAGATCTGAAGAGACTCCAGCCAGTAACATTTTGCAACAGATTATAACCATTTCCATAACTCAATTTTACTTCACCTTTGCTAATCGATGTCTTTACGAAGGGTGCTGTCAAATGTTCGTGCTTGGAATTGTTTAATTCCAAATACGCCCGCGTACAATGCGTTCCATACACGAAGCCGCGCCCCACTCCTTTTTTAGAAAGGTAACCGCGCGGTTCATATGCTCACATCTCTTATTATTATCATAATTAACTTATCTAATCTTATTAAACTTATAAAATCTATAATTAAATTATCTCACGAGCATGACATTGACTTATTTTGAACTAAGACGAGCGTAGCAAGAAAACTGTTAGCCAAATCATTTTTTGCGAATGAAGCACCGGCTGGTGGTGCTCAAACACACATGTAGCAAAGTAAGATTTAGAATAACATAAAAAACCGTAACTTTAAGTTTTAGGCATTAGTTAATAGTTTTTTTTTATATAATATCTGTGGAGGCTTGTTATTAGCAACTCAACTATATATTTTTGTTACCTATTATTGTTATTAGTCTGTAAGCCTTCTTAAAAGTAATAAAATAAAATAATAAAATATTATCTAATATTAGTGTGCGTATGCACACATCTAACTATTGTGTGGCGATAGAACTAACACAATAGCAATTTATAATGCACACTTTTGCACTGTAGCGATTTAGACACAGAGTGGGGCGCATCTTCGTGGATTGAACTGTCTCTACCGCTGCTTCAATTCCATTACAATATTGTCGATACAATACGATTTCGATAAAAGTTCATGCTTACACTACAAAGGGCTTAAGATGAATATTACCACAGTTGTACTATTAGGGCGTGTTCAGACGACACGCGCTCTAAGCGCAAGCCACGCGCGTCAGCACCCGCATCTAACTCGCTTTGAAATTTGTTGTATATAATTTGAGTCCTATGACACATCAATAGATCTCAAATTGCATTTGCCATCCTAGCCGGGAGGGTGAAGGAGGCGCGGGCGCTGCGCGATTCGACGCGTAGTACACGAGTACGCTATAGCTATTCGGGCGCTGAGCTTGCGCGTATACTTTACATCGATAAAAAATTTACGTTAAGACAAGGGACTAACTATTAAATTCCAAAGTTTCTGAGGAGGAAGCAACTCGTAAAGGGACGCGCGCGCGCTTTCGCGCTGAAAAATCGCGGGGGTGTGAACGCAGCCTTATAATTAAAACATACCTGTATCTCATCAACATAATCAAAGCTCAATACATTCTTCCATTTGAAAGGCACGTCGCGGGAGACTCTGAAGGTAGAACTAACGCCAGCCACCTCCACATTCGTATGCGACTGCAGGTACCAATCTAACGATTGTACGGCACTGAGCCTTAGGAACTTAAGAATTCGATGTGTTGTAATATTAGGCTTCAGGGCCAATTCTTCGTACCGTAACACCCTGTAATTTGAACATGAATGATTTGTAAGCAAAATGTATAGAATAAAATACAAGGATCTTGAGGTAGGAAATGCCTCTTTAATTTCTTACGCAATGATGAACGGCCATGATGGACTAGACAAGCACGTTTTGTCTATCATGGCCGAAAGTCTAGTGTTTAGTGTAGTTTTTATGATTGACCATCATTAGTACATTAAGAGAGAGTCCACACTATCTTCAAGTAGGTATTCAAGATGGACATAAAGTTTACCATTTTGGTACCATTGCAGCGGGGATGCAGGGGCGACACAGCACGGAGCTGACTGAGCTCACATTTGCATTGTAATGGCTAATACCAAAATGGACTACTTATAGGAAAGGTTTGAATCAGTTGCGTGCGGATGGAAATCGCACCCTCACCTACATCCACATAAGACAGAAAAAACCTTTTTTGATCATTGTATACAATTGTAATGTTTGTTAGCTTGTCTCTGGTAATACCATATTAGATTGTCTCTGGTAACTGTCATCTGTCACTGTCACTCAATCGATCATTCATTCGTTCATGATTAAAAACTTATCGGTAGTCATTCGGCAGTCTTGTCAGAGACGTCGAGGTGTGAAGATCAAGTGATAGTTACTGTGTAATTTTGGATTAAATGGTAACACTTCAGATACAAGTGTAAGTACAGATTAAATCATTATGTATTGAATAATTGGAAATAATTGGAATTGTACCGAGTATATTTGTGGTTTATGTTGAAGGAAGTAATAAATATCTATGTTTATACTGAAATGTCTGGTTTTCTATTATGAATCCTTTATTCTGAACCGGTGGCCAACAGTTCAGAAGCGGGATAATAAGGGAATTTTCATAATTCCCTTTTTCACGTCCACATTTTAACGGATATTTGATGTCATTTATTATCAGGTGTAATTTATTTTTCCCACTCGGTAAATATATTTTTGTGACTATTTAAGTTAAATAAATATCAAATATTTTATTTTTCTTTTCCATCTGTCATACGATATTTATTTCCTCACTCTTTACCGTAATAATATTAAAGAACCGTAATTAATAAATATCACATCATCCATATTTAGAAAACGAAGTATTAATTTTGACTATGAATTTATGAAAGTTTCTACTGTGGTAGATTTATAATTATTCAATTTGTTAAGCGACCAATCGATATGGTAGCCTGTGTTCTGTTCCATACTTAGATATTTTAAAATTAATATGATATTGATATAAAGATTTTAGTTTACTTTATTCAAAGTAGAATTGGTACGGTTATTTTATTCGTGTAATTATTATCATGATATACGCACCAAATTAATTTAAATTAACTTTTTGTGTTTTTGCATAGTATGGCTTACAAGGATAGAGATGGAAAAGAAAACTGCTTTATTTCTGCCTTAATAGCTTCTTTAAAACAATGCAATTGTAAATGGAACAATATTGGATCAATATTATGATAATAAAATAATGACTTTGACTTTTATTATAATCTTAAATATTGTTTCGTGTTTATGAACAAACACTAAGCTTTACAGCTGTAAGTTTCAGTATACACTCACAATGGACAAGGAAAGACACAGTCGAGGGGAAGGACTGATGTTCATGGATGGTTATAGATGACGATGGATCGCCCAGGGCCAGGAAATGTTCAGGATTAGAGCATTTAGCATTTTGGCTAGGACAGACGGCCAGGATGTTCTCAGGTTAGAGAGCAAGGAGTTCTCAGGTTAGAGAGCAGGGAAAGTTAAGTCGTTGGATAGCGGAATGAATACTACTGGATGGACCAGAAATTTGAAAAAGCGAAATGTTATCATAAATGAACAGTTCAATGAACAAACAAAATTACAAGAAACGAAAAGCAGGAATACAGGAGAAAGATCAATGCGAAGGAGATATCGCAACGATAGCTCGAGTCCGGGTGAGTCTTTACCAATTAGTATTGTGTTGACTATGACAATGTTAAATAAAGCCTGGAGTTCAGATAAAAATAAGTTAAACTTTAACGCAAACATCGTAACGGATTTGAAGCCTATGAGTAAAGAACAGACTCTGTTAGTACGGATCACTAAAGTTGAAGAATGCGCGGAAATATGTGGATTATATGAAAAACAACATACATTACGTCCTTCCTAATCTTACTGGGGTTACGAAAACGTGGTATCAAAGATGACCTTCTCTTTTGCATAAGTAGGGAGCATTGAAGAAAAAATAGTTATCTATTCCCTTGCCGTGAGAACTATGCTGAACTCCTTACTGAAATGCTAATTAACCGCTAACGTCCCGACCGACGAACCGGTTCGTCAGTGCCATTGTTTATCTATTGTGTCTATAATTACAGTACTTGAGATTTTAAACGTGTCGTGTATGTTTAATCATTGGAACAATAAATTATTATTGCATAAAACTGAATTGACTGAATAGGTGTAAAATTCATAGGAAACAGGCGGTGGATTGAATTTTAAATAGAGTAGATAATCAGGCCACAAAAGTGGGAGTTCAAGTAGCTTAATTTAGTGAGTCAGTATTTTAGAATAGTCAAAGTAGGGCAAACTAGATAAGTTACAACATACAAGCAAAAGAAATGGGTATGATAACAGGTCTCTTATTAACGCAACACATCGACAACTTTAAATCCTGAACGATTAATTAAATTCAATTGCTTTTATTGTAATGAATCTGGCCATCCCAGCTTTAGAGTATACGTATTCAAAGAGCATAATTATACTCATAACGAATCGGCTGAAGTTATGCGTTACTGATGGTTACAGTGACGGATACGTTTTTTCGATATTGGGATCAGTGGCCGGGCTGTATCCAGTCATTAGATTTGAGAAGTCAGTCTTCTCAAGTTATGCGTTACTGATGGTTACAGTGACGGATACGTTTTTCGATATTGGGATCAGTGGCTGGGCTGTATCCAGTCATTAGATTTGAGAAGTCGGTCTTCTCAAGTTAAGCGTTACTGATGGTTACAGTGACGGATACGTTTTTCGATATTGGGATCAGTGACTGGGCTGTATCCAGTCATTAGATTTGAGAGGTCAGTCTTCTCAAGTTATGCGTTACTGATGGTTACAGTGACGGATACGTTTTTCGATATTGGGATCAGTGACTGGGCTGTATCAAGTCTATAGATTTGAGAAGTCGGTGTTCCCAAGTTATGCGCAGCTGATAGTTGCAGTGGCTAATACGTATACGTTTTTCGATATTAGGATTAGTGGTTGGGCTGTATCAAGTCATTAGATTTGAGAAGTCGGTGTTCTCAAATTATGCGCAACTGACGGTTACAGTGACAAATAGATTTTTCGATATTAGGATTAGTAGTGGGGCTGTATCAAGTCATTAGATTTGAGAAGTCTGTGTTCCCAAGTTATGCGCGACTAATAGTTGCAGTGACAAATACGTTTTGATAATAGGATCAGTGGTGAGGCTGTATCATGTCATAAGGTTTGAGAAGTCTGTGTTCATTTATTACAGTTAGTAGAGCTAGGGAACTTGGTCTCCATGTAAAGGTTTCTTCTAATATTCTACTGCTTGGAGGTATGGGTGTGAATTTTATTGTTGTATGTACACTAACAGCCAGTGTTGAGGTACAAGGTGTCAAGAAGGTTATAGATGTTCGAGTGGTTCACGATTGCGTTTTGGATTGTCCCGCGCTCCTAGGACGTTCTTATACTGAAGTGCCTAGTTTAATAACCATTCAAATTCCATACAGGGTGATTTTTTTGGAAAAAAAAGGGTGTACCCTGTATACTTATTGTCTAGTGGTGACATTGTTGTTTCGTGTCCATCGCATCTAATCTAGTATTTGATGGGAGCATTTACGTACGTGGTTCGCTTCGAGGTGAAGAAGGCAAAGAATCTTTTATCTGGTAGATGCCGTATCGAAGACGGTCATGGTTTCCTACTTGCATATAATACGTCGTAAGGACGATGTAGCAATTTCTGGGAATTCTTTGCTAACGCGGTCTATCAACACTAAACATTTGCATTTACTACAAGTTTAAAAAAAATGTTCACAGAAGACTTTTGAGTCATATAGCTCTGATGATTTGATAAATTGTGGCGAGGAACTTGTTGGCATTGGCTGAATGGGCTAGTAGCCATTGCTCAACATAATTGCAAAAAGAAAAACACCATTTTGGGTCTGGCACTTTCATACGAGACCGGGGAAGCCATGACGTCAGGTTACACTTTGTTATAATTATAAATAGAAAATATGGCTTATTTACGAAAAAAAAGTAGTTTTAAAACAGAATTAAAAGACAATTAGCGTGTCTATTTTTAAACATAACTTAATAAACATCAGGATTGTTTTTAATGATCTGAAGGATTTACGATTTACGGGCGCTAACGAAATGGTTACGGAGTTTGATTTGTTGGGTTTTGAAGTGGACTCATGTATACGGTCACGTGGTGGGAGAGCAGATGGTGTCTCGAAGTTCCCGGCACTTAAAACCAGCGTGAAATTGGTAAATTTTTGGGGTTGTCTACGAATTTGTATTAATTGATTGATGATTGATATTTAATGTTTTGTTTATTAATAGGTATTTGACATTACCATTGACTGGCACTCGAAAGGAGGTGGCATGGATATGGAGTGGTATTCAGGATTGATACTTTACTTACGTGGCGTCTATTGTTAGCTTTGTGTGATTTTAAAGCAACAACACAAGTTACACACCGATGCGTGCAAAGATGGACGGACTGACGGGTGTGCTTTTGCAAGACGATTTCGAAGGAGTGTTTCGATCTGTCTCATGTTTTGGGCCGTAGAACCTCTCCCTGACGAATATGAGATTCGCTCCTAGGAATCTTCTACCTTGGCGGTGCTAGCGTCTTTGAGTGGACTTATAGTGTGCTTGCTATCACAATTTGTACTGACTGGTGGATTCACATTTACTAAGCGCAATCTGATTTCGTGAGTTGCACACTGCTGGGTCCAGCTACAGGTGTTTGATTGTGTTATCGAGTCTCGACTTGGCTATCGAGTGATGCATACTAACGCGTAATCGCGGCTTGGTTTCGGTCCCCGTACATGGGAACTTGTATTTTGAACATTCCTGAGTTGAGTACTCTTTGCCATTGCGCAGAATGGTGGATGAGGAAGTGCAGATGTTTGAAAATATACTCGGCAAAAGGGGTGCACGGTCATGAATAACGCAGGATATATAATATTTAGCTGGTTTCTAAGGAGGTCTGAAGGAGATGTACGGAGGAAACCACGACAAAGTTGGGCATTGCAGATTTGATGAAGCTCTTTGTTGTTTTGAGAAAGGTGTTTGGAATGGGCTCTGTGCAAGGCGCCTGCTGGTGAATGAGAGGGTAACTCTCATCTAAACGAAGGAATCAGCGTTACCTCCATACGGTGGATGCGGACTGCCTAGGTCTTTTCATTAAGAGCGAGGGGGGTGGCTGTTATTTGCAAGTATTGTTTTATGGTTTTATTGTATATGTTGGTATAACTGCTGTCAAAAATAATAAATCATAGATGAGTATACGAGTGTTTGAGAAACGTATTGGCTGATATGCCTTCTCGCCTGACAGCCGACTAGGAAAGAAGCTTTACCAGTAAAAGATTTAGAGAGTTTGTTCCTTTATGTGGAATGAAGAATATTGGCAATACCGTCGCCTAAAGCGAGTGGGCGAGTCGAACGTTTTGGTGGACTTATTTTGGACGCTCTGTCAACTTTTCCGTAGCCAAGATGAAGAAACCTGGGATGATTGTATTTATGAAGTCCAGATAGGCAACGGTGCCACGATCCATAACATAACCTGGAAAGGGTCACTGAATTGTCATTTAGTTTTGGCATTGCTAGCGGAACGGAAGGAATTTTGTACTCTACTGTGTCTAATGCCGCCGATGTAGCTGATCTGGAGGAGTTAGATAGGCTGGGGGTAGAGCGAGCGAAGGTATTGGGGAACAACGGCTAGAGAACATAGGGGTTTGATAGGTGTAGGAAATCAGAAAGTGTGGAAGGGAGATTAGGTTTGCGTTGAGAGATGGGTGTACCACGATAGTGCGTGTCGGATACTAGTGGTTAAGTTTCAAGGACCATGATCGCGTGGTAAGGGTGCTTTCCAATGAGAGGTATCTGATTGAAGACACCTCCATGTCCCGCAAACGTGGCCGTTATCGACAGGATGTAGTCTTGGCGTTTTGTAGAGATTTGGAGAGTAATAAAGAGGTTAGTCGTAGTAGCAATAGTGAAAACAAGGTAGAGATAACAAACTTTAAGTTATTACAGGATTAAATGTGCTTTATATTATTAATATTAATCGATTGAGTTTTATATTAATGAGTTCACAGAAAAATGAAGGTGTTTTATTGAGATCGCGGCCTTCAGGGTTAAGGAGAAAAAGAAAGAAGGAAAAAGTATTTATTCGGGATGAGCACAGGAAATAACAACCGAGAGCGACGTAGGAAGAAGGAATAGGTTGATTGTAATTGTTATTTCATAAAACAATGTTTTAGAAAGTATAGATACTGTTGTGTTATATTCTTTATAACTATAATTTGTTGCTAGATTGCCAATGCTATACAACTGTTTGATTACTGGAAAAATAACACCTAATTAAGACTATGATTGTGTTGTAGTTTACATAATTAAATTAATTTAACGATATTATCGTTGGTGTTTAAATAGTGAAACTCGTTTTTATAGTGTGTATAAAACTGTACGCGTGAGGACACGCTTTGAACAGGATGGCCGAACTGTTAGCTTGTCTCTGGTAATACCATATTAGATTGTCTCTGGTAACTGTCATCTGTCACTGTCACTCAATCGATCATTCATTCGTTCATGATTAAAAACTTATCGGTAGTCATTCGGCAGTCTTGTCAGAGACGTCGAGGTGTGAAGATCAAGTGATAGTTACTGTGTAATTTTGGATTAAATGGTAACACTTCAGATACAAGTGTAAGTACAGATTAAATCATTATGTATTGAATAATTGGAATTGTACCGAGTATATTTGTGGTTTATGTTGAAGGAAGTAATAAATATCTATGTTTATACTGAAATGTCTGGTTTTCTATTATGAATCCTTTATTCTGAACCGGTGGCCAACATGTTGCAATTGTATGTAATTGTAATGTTGCAATAATTTGCATCAAGTCAAGTTATAAACAAGAAATGGTGCAAAATATAATGGTGAATAGGTAACGAGTATATCATCGTAGTAGAACAAATAATGTTTTGCGATCAACTGCCGAGGTGATCGCGAAACATGAATTTGATGAGTTCATGAAATGACGCCATATAATGAAATGGCAAATTCTACGATCGCGATCAGACGAATGTCCTCGTCGGACATGACGTTGATCACAGTGATGCTTGATGAAATTGTTTGTCGAACATCAACTTACGGCATGTGGATGAACCATAAGTATTTATTATTTATGATGAAAAACTATTAAGTAGATAAATAATGATAAACACCAGTTTTTTTTTAATAAACTTTGTCCCACACTAAGATTTCTCTTGTATCGTGGGTGCGTTTAGACTTAAATCTTCACATGCACAAACACCTAGACTCGGAACAACTATCTGTAGGCCATACAAATATTTGTTCTGTGCGGGAATCGAAACCACGACCCGTAGCGCAGAAGCCAATCGCTCAGCCACTGCACTAAACGTGTCGTCAAAATTTCCACATGTTTTTTTAGTGTCAGAAAGAAAAGAGTCCTTGCTAACATTTTAATGCAGATTTAACAAACAAACATACTTTTTCTCCGAGTTAAAATGTATGATGAAATGATGATACAAATAAGTAATAAAAGAATATTATTAAAAATACATTTAAATTCGCTCAGTCCATGATTTATGTTATTTTCATATCTTGTTTGAAATCAATTTAATAATCATTAATATGTTTACAGGAAATGTACATATAATCAGACTTCAGATAAGTACTAACGATAGACTAATAAAATTGGTGGGTCTAGGAAAACTACTATTTATTCGTTTTAAACTATGTAAATAGTTAATGTATATTTCCTGTTGCAGACCAAATGAAAGGTGTTTATAGAGAGTGGGTTGACTAAAATTGTACACTGAAGGCCATTGGACCTAACTACTATACATTAGTAACATTATGCACAATAATATTCAGTAAGCCTAATTATCTACATGCAACAAAATCGTAACGAGACCAAAAACTGTAGGTATATGGAATATTTTTGGATAAAAATCATTGCTACGCTATTAGGAACGATACTAATGCAAAATCTTAAGTTTGTAGAATTTTCGTCTGCTTGTCTCTATGTCTGTCCAAGCTTCACGTTAATACTATTGAACTGTTTCCAGTAAAATTGCTGATGGGGAAAGCTTCTGGAGTGGGGAAAGGTTCTGGGGTGGCGACCGCGTACCGGAAGACGCGTGTTTAGGCCCAAAGAGATGCCGATATGCAAGAAGCACAGGACCGGTCGATGTGGCGATGCTTGGGGGCGGCGGACTGCATAAGGTCCGGAATCCACCAACGCGGAGATGTCCGAAGCGGAGACGAGAAAAGATGTTTTTCAGCTAGGGTGTATCCACCGAAACTGTGCGGAGATGCGTACTGGCTAGATTGTAGCGGAGATGTTTGCTGGCTAGGGTGGAGATGTGCGCAGTCAGAGTGGAACTGAGCTGCTTGCGGCGAGCGTTGGATGTGAACGCACAGTTTAGTGCGATCTGATACGAAAGGCACCGCACACATCTCGTCTCCGCTACGCGCCGTCGTCAGCTTGCGAGGCAAAGCTCACATCTCCTCCATGTACCGCGGCCCAGATCAATCTCAGCGAGGAACAACTGACATCTCCGCTTCCATCACGGCATACAAATATGATACATCTCCGCTCAGTGGTATCCACTTAAGCTGAGTGGATACGAGATGTGTGAATAACGAAATTCTATTGGTTTTTTAAAACACATCTCCGCACCGCTCGTCTCCACTTTGGTGGAGTCCAGGCCTAAAGGCACCCTTTATATAGTGTGGAACCTTACATATATTGAGATCTCGTTCCATACAAAAGCTAGGGGCAGGCCGGCACTGATTATCAGCCTAGCATTTCTCCAACCACGTTAGGATTGGTTTCCAGTCCAAACATCAGTATTTTACTAGACTGCTATCTAACCATCCACAGTGCTATTGCTTGGAGTTGGAGATACCGATACCCTTAGGTTATACCGGTTTTAAGACTTTCGGGCCTGCCCGAAATGATTATTTATCAGCGGTATTATTCGGAACTGACCACTTAACATGAGGCGTCGATTCTCGATGTGTAAAAACGGTTTATCCAAGAGACCGCGATAATCGTTGTCCTTGGTTGCGAATTGGTCGATCTGCGTGTTAAACATGAGCTCATCAAAGAGTTGAGCAAGATAACGCCAATAATATTTTTTTGTTATCAGCTCTTCCTGTTCCAAAATTTTTGGCAATTTGAATAAAAAGTATAATAAATGAAATCGTTACCAATACAAGGCAAACAATGAACGTTTTTGTGACTAAATAACAGATTACGAACTATTTCCCAGCGAGCCAAGCCGTAGGTACAGCTATACATAATGTACATAGATGATTATTGTCGCATTACAATAATTATAGTTGGTACTTCAAATGGGTAAACACTATTAATTATTAATTTATTTATAGATTTACCTACCCACATATAAATTTTAGTTCTAATATTTAAATATAAATAAACTACTATGGGCCACGTTGTTAATAAACTTCACAGTTCTGGTTAAGGTGTAAAACAATTAACAATGCATGAAAATGTATGTGTACTTAGTTGTAGGAATTGTATGGATCCCGGCAAAGAAATGGCTACCCCATCTCCACCTGCAGGTGTCCCAAGAGCTAATAGTGGATTATGTCGAGAGAATAGGCCACAGCATCCTCGTGTCTGCTATTATCAACATGATATCATATTATCTACAATCATGGTGATGGCCCATGTTGAGCAGTGGATGTCTATAGGCTAGGCTTGTTGAAAACATATCGATACATCGATGTATCGATATTTTTGATTCGATATATCGATATTTTTAGCCGATATATTTTAATCCGATACATCGATATATCGATACAAAATATTCAATGTCGAAATCGTATCAACAACGATATTTTTTTTTCAAAATTAATTTATTACCAGAATATTTATCAGAATTCAAAGCCGTAAAAGATAAGAACGAACGGAAAAAAAGGAACTGTATTGTCTATGACTAGCACTAGCTGCTGCAGCCAGTAACAATGCAGCTAATTTAGCCTTCCAAAGTAACAGAATGCCGGACGCGTTGAAGCAATTCCTAGATGCTCCAAATCTATCCCGTTAGGAAAACCCGATAAAATTTTGGATAGACACGAGACATTTTAGCACAGTACTTTCGAATCTGGCACATAAATACTTGACACCTACGGCTTCCTCTGTGTCTTCAGAGAAATACTATTACCTATTATTGAGCCAGACTGAACTGAATACATTATTATTTTAAAACCGAAAATCTCTGAAAATTTGACCGATATATCGATATTTTTTCCTCGTGATATCGTGGTCGATATTGATATTTTAATAAATATCGATACATCGATATTTTTTCACTTCCGACATCCCTACCATAGGCTGATTAATTGTAGAAATAATTAAGTTTTTTGATATTACGTAACACACAAAACACAACAAATTTCATTGATATATGTATGTAAATGAGTGAATGGAATAACATATATTTCAACCAAAACAAATCAAAGTTAAATGAGCATTACTTTTCTAATTATACCTAGCATGTCTCGCTCATAATTATTAATTAGTTCCACATTAACAAATCAAACACTCAGATATATCTTTTCATATAAGAATTATGTAAGATTTTTATTCCAATAAGAAATAATGTTAATTTCTCAAGGAGTTTATTGTATATTTTCTTCAATAATATTGTATGTTTTCTTTAGCACTTCATTCTTTTATTTTTTATAAAAAAAACTCTTCATGCCCTTAGTGGGTGGTTTATCCCCCATTTATTCCTACTTCCTAATGATTTTAAATCATTACCTATTTAGATTGTAGGGTAATAATTTGAAAGTTTTTAGGGCTAGGCAGCAAACTCCACTAAGTAATAAGTCTAAAATATTCCTCTAATTAAAATCTATCTACAGTAAAACCGTGATTATCAAGATCCCAAGTATCTGGATTTCTGATTTGTAACAATGTTCAAACACAATATTTTCCAATAATAAATTATCCATCTAATATTACATACATTTATAAACACATTTTTTTTTTTTTTTTTAAACTTTTCCCCACACTAAGATTTGTCTTGTATCGTGGGTGCGTTTACAGACACAAATCTCACAAACAAACGCCCAGACCCGGAACAACCATCTGTAGGCCATACAAATTTTTGTTCCGTGTGGGAATCGAACCCACAACCCGCAGCGCAGAAGCCAATCGCTTAGCCACTGCACCAAACGTGTCATTTTCCCATGGGAGTAGACAGAAACTGCAGAATGCCACATGCTACGATCCTTAAAGTGCCGCCACTCTCAGAATTATTCGGGCTGCACGCTGCAACTGCCGACAGCCGCTGCACGTGCTGTCGGCAGTTGCAGTTGGCAGCCTGGTTCGAAATAGTACCTTTACATTCTCCTTTGGCTTCGTCCACATTCAGCCATTTATCTAATATTCTAATTCTAAAATAAATGAAGTATTAAATCACTTACATAAGTCTGTCAGGATATTTTTGCAGTATCCGGCCTGCTGCCACATAATCACTGATCATGTCAGCACAAAGAAGTGAGGGATTCCAGCAATCTGGAGACGGCTGGCAGAAGTCACGGTGATGCCTGGACTCCATAACGCCACGAGGGTCACGGATCAACAGTATCACCTTTACATTAAGCCTAAAATTTTAATTTGATTAGTACAATATTCCTATCAGTCTTACCAATAAGTTGTTTGTAAGGGAATTTAGTGTTTTAAGAAATATTTTTATTTTACCATAACAAAAATACATATTAAACTCCCAGCTTTCATATTTTCGTTATCTATCTACTACACTGTGGTTTAATTATGTTTGTTTTAAATACTACCAGAAAATTAATATAGAGTATTTATGATCAATCATGAATAAATATAATACCACTGCAAATCGGTCTTGCAATCATTGTTAAAACTTGCAATATTAAATACTGCTCAACATGACAATAATAATATTATAATAAAATAGTAATCTTAATAACTCACTCTTTATCATCCAATATTTCCTGGATGAGCCGTAACCTTAGTCGTACAACCTTCATAGTTTGAAAAGGAAACAGCTTACATAACCGGGATGTGAAATCAGCATCACAACACAGGTCTTTCTTAAATTTACAATGGTCCCATAGTCTTGTGTTATGGTTAAACTGATGTAAGTGCTTACTTCCAAACTTAAAGTAATCTTCCATGCCTTCATAATTACATTTTAACATATCCTTGATATTGCTCAAGGCTTTTTCAGACTCTGGTGGCCCCCTTATTTGTATAATTCCATACTTAAGTAGAGGTTCATAATGATAGTAAGTACCTGGAATCGCATTTAACAGCTCTCCAAGAAATGTGGTTCCTGATCTCCATGTTGATATAATTAAACTTTGCAGGGGCCGTCCCCCTGATTCCATAACTAAATCTTCCAAAGCATGTACACCAGATTGTGAAAAGTTATATTTAGAGAGCTGATATTTGATTTTTGATCGTGTTTTTTCTAATAACTTTCTGATATCCGGAGAACCATTGTACGGAACTGTCGGTATATCGGTGTAGGTCAGTCCATCCTTGACTTTTAAAAAATTCTTGATATTCCTCCGGCTTTCGATGGACGGACGATAATATGTGTTATCTGCATATCGACTCCCAGCAAGAATTAGAAGAACACTGAGACCAAATGCGAAACATATTGAGTAAAAATTAACTCGCCGCAACATCACGTTAAAAACACGAACAAAACGATTCCGGTAAATCTGTAAGGATGAAGATAATTTTTTTACGATAGGAGAACTACCATAACACACTCACTATCATTTTTTTTGGATTTGATTGCTTATAAATTATAATTCCATATTTTTCGTTTCCGCGGAAACGCCGCATTGCACCTCCACCGCCATTTTGAAGTTTGTGAAGGATTGAATTGACGTACAAATTGTCAAAATAACTTTTTAATTTTTCTGCTCGATGACAAAGGACCACGTTATGTCACTCTAAACAAGCTTTTTTAAGCTCGATTGTAACTGTTATGTATTTATTAATATTATTTATGTACTAATACCTACACAGAATAAAATATCAAAAATAAATATTAATCAACGCGATAGAACTGTCTTTATAAGACCAACAAATACAACTGTTAAGCCGTAAGTAGTAAACTGTGAACGTACAGCACGCGGCACGCACCGGCTCGTTTGATTACACTCTACAGACACCTTCCGATCGGATCTGTATCACGTGAAGGGCAAACATCCTACATCGGCATAGTACGGCATTGGTTGAAAATTGAATTCCTAAATCAGGTGTTCCACACCACACATAGGTAATAAAATTATGACCAATTTTCCCGATAAAAAATATCATAAAATTGCCCCTAAGCGAACGAACGCCACTAAATCGTCATTTTTAATTTAAAGTAAATTACTTTAAGATTTTTAATTACAACTAGCTGTGTTCGCGGTTCCGTCCGTGTAAGTAACTACTCACCACTCAAAACTACAGTGTTTTTAAGTTTACACACCTTTTTTTCCTACGAGCGTATGTAGAAACTGCAGAACGCCCCGTAATCTTTAGGTAGGTACATTATATTTTTGCTTCTTCCTCACTTAAATACTTACTGTGATCCAATCACTTAAATAATCACAGATGACACATCAGTTATCACCTACCTACCACTTGTCCAAACATCGTGAATCAAATCACCACAACAGATCACCAGTCACCACCAGAGTATCACCATTACAAATATCTAATAATAAGGAATAGAAATAATAGGAATCTAATTACTAATAAGGAATAGAAAAAATGCTCAAAGGAGTCTCGGGGCGGATAAATAAAAAGTCAATTTTCCTAGCCGGGAATCGAACCCGTAGATTTTGAAAAAAAACACACACCTTGTTTTATTGCGCCATCCCATAGTGTCGCTTATAAGGATCAAATTCTGGGAAGTAATGTTAAATGGGAAACTTAAGGAAAGGTTTCATTTTCAAGAAAATACATATCCTTGAGATATAATTATCTAATTAACTTCAATCACAACTTCTGCTTAAGGGACTGCGTAGAACAGCAAAGTCAAGCTGTATCTCACGACAACTAATCTCAATAAAACGGATCTTAGTTTTTAGTTAGTCTTATTGCTATACCTACAACAATAATCGTTTTATGGAAATCCGGGCCGCCTAGTCATTCTCCCATGATGCCTTCTTACAAACATCCACGTAAAATTCCGAAAACTTCAAGTAAGCGACAAAGCGAATTCTTAGATACCTAGGTACCTGAGGTGCTTCCGGCTGACGCAGGTACTCTCGGGACATGGTTGTTTCGGGAAGTACCTGTGTCGCATAGTATAGTAAATATATACTTAGTATAATAATACACTCACCGGCATAATTAGCGGAACGCAACAAAAAACCGTGATTTTTCCATAATTTTGTACTGTACATTAATGTTTTTGTTTAAATATTTTATAATTAGGGTTAAATGCATTATAAGGACAAGTAATCAATAATCATTTAATTGAATTTGACAATTTAAATCTTTAATTTGCTAAAATGACCATTTTGTAACTTTCGGCGTATATTTTTTGGATTAATTAATTTGCTATTTATTTTACGTTTTTGTTTATTTTATCACCTTTTCTATACTGCTAGGGTCCTTATCAGTATTATGACGTGTTTTTCCATCCAATTTTTTAATCCATTATCTTTTCTTAAGGCAAATTGTCCCCATACTCCCATGAAACACTTTTTAATCTTCTAATGTTTCTTGGTGGCTGGATTTTTTTCTCTAACCCTATTTCACGTCAAGGCCAAGTCATATTCTATTGGACTCATGTCCGGGGTCCACGTTGACTCACCCTGGTGAGTTGTTACAACATGTTATGTGAAATTGCGGACCACGAATACAAAGTCCGGCCACACATAATCGTGCGTATATTTTTTTTCTTGTCTGATAATTCGTCAAATGGCATCGCATGAGGTTTTGGGATGTTTATCCTGCAAAAATAAGCAGCCATTAAGCCTCCTTCAATAATGCCTAACTCCGTGTGCGCTTCAAAACAAATGACACCCCAAACCATTACTGCAGCCTCCAGTATAAGGCACATTCCTATAAAATTTGACTGTTCAAAGCGATTCCCTTGACGTAACCATATTCTATGCGCCCCATCCAAAAAAATTTATATCAAAAAACAGCTTGCCCCTGAGAAAAAATCTCTTTCTAACTCCTTAGTCCGATCTCGGTGTTATTGAGCAAAACTTAATTTCACTACGCGATGACCTACAGCATGTTTTGGACATTCAGCAGTCGCGTTAGACATCAGATTACCTTCAATGAGACGTCGTCTTTCTTTCCGCATACTCACAAGCAAAATACAAACCACCTTCAGGATGTTACAGGTCCGAATAGCAGCATTGCGCCAATTTTTCAGAGCCTTAACCGGTTTGAACTGTCATAAATTAATCATCAGCGGCGTTTTTTCCTTGATTTCTGCATTATCCTCATCTTCTAACGAAACATTCTATCTGCTTGTGCCGATGGACATTGCGAGGAATGACTAATATCGAAACACCCAGTGCTTAACTTATTGCACGATAAGTTTGACTTTCATCGATCACTGTAACATCCCTCGTAGCTTTTGTCACAGGTAAATTACTTCTTACAGCCTCTACGCAATGTTTATTCTCCAAATGCAATGAATACACTAAGGCCAAACCACCAGTACTTAAATAAAACAAAGTTCCGATCAAAAACACAAAAGGGCAAAATCTTTTTAAAATCAAAACTGGGCCTAATTTACCTCTAATCGCTTAGGAAAACCAAATTTTTCTTCAACATGCAAGTCCTAATTGAAGGTTCTTTTTAACCGACTTCAAAAAGGAGGAGGTTCTCAATTCGTCTGAATGTTTTTTTTTTTTTTTTGTTTTTTTTTTTTTTTTGTATGTTTGTTACTCGATATCTCCTCCAATTATGAATGGATTTTGATGATTCTTTTTTTGTTTGGTAGATCATCCTTCAGAGGTGGTCCCATATAAATTTTATCGAAATAGATTCAGCGCTTTTTGAAATAATAAACAAAAACAAAAAAATATACTTAGATGACGTTTTCGTTTGTGGTTCCCTTATGCAAAAGTTTTGATAAGGACTTTCAATCTGTTTTAACAGTGATCACAGAAACATTAGCCAAGAACAAAGAAGTTTGTATGTGTTTGTAAGGAGCCGTCATGATAATTATACATTAATTCTTAAAGAAAACTACTTAATTGTAGGAAAGATTACGCAATCGTGTCATTTAAATTTGTAGTCTTAAACCGTGTAATTTATGGCACTAAAGCGTATATAATAAATAACTTTAAATAAAAGTAAAAACCGACTTCAAACTAAAAAGAGTAAAATAATTACCAAAATATAAAATTAACAGTTTCAGAAGTCGGTGCAATTCTACACTGAAACAAATAAAAGCCACCGACTTCTGAAACTGTTAATTTTATATTTTGGTAATTATTTTACTCTTTTTAGTTTGAAGTCGGTTTTTACTTTTATTTAAAGTTATTTATGAATCAAAAAAATCGTCATATCAATAGCTTTACCATAAAATAGAAAAATGCAAAAAATGAAAATGTTCCGCTAATTATGCCGGTGAGTGTAGTAACAGTCCGAGGCCGGCCGGGGTCGCGGGATTCGCAGCTGCATGCACCGCGACCCCGGCAGGCCACGGTCCGCCAGCCCCTGGCGGACCGAGGCTTCTGTGGGGCCTCGCCCCACGTCCTGATAGGCGCGAACGGAACACTGCGCGCCGCCTTCTCGGAACTGTTACTGGTCGGGCGACGGGTTCCCTAACCCACTGTCCGCAGGCCACACACTACGGTGGTCGGAGATCGTCGCGCACTCTCCGGCGCCCGGTGCGTCTGGCGCGGGAATGGAGGGTGGCAGCTGCCTCTCTCTCCCTCTCCACTCCCTCCTTGGTCGTCATCACCTCCTCGCAGAAGGCGGTGACGGCTTCTCACGCACTCTCGCTCCCGACCATGGACAGAACCACGGCCGGAAGCGAAAGGTCACCACCGATAGCCGCGACTAGTTCGCGGCGCTGCGTTGCCCATGCCGGACACGCCTGCAGCGTGTGCAGCGCCGTGTCCTCGAGGCAGTTGACGCAGTGGCTAAGGGTCAGGAGAAGGAACACCGTGTGTTTTTAGCCGGTAAGAGTCCGGCATACCCTTTCGCCTTCTTGACATGCTGCCGAATTGCGGGCCTGCTGCCGAATTGCGGGCCTGCTGCCGAATTGCGGGCCGGCTGCCGAATTGCAAACGGGGGCCGCTTTGATGTGATACTGGTGGTGGCGCAGGCCACGCGAGCGTGTGAATGAAAGCACCGTGCATTTGGCCACGTTGAAGTAAAGTTTATTCTCTGGGCTTCACTTGATAACTCTACATATACAGAATTGTTTTTATACTTTTTTTTTATTACTTTTCTTTAATATTTATGATAAGTTACGGTTTACTAACGTGCATTTTTCGGGATTGCCCGACTAGTTTTGAACCCAAACGGAACCCTCATTCATGACTTTCGACTCGCGATCTCGAAGTGTGATCAGCTTATGGGCTCCGTTTGGGTAACTAATTATAAATATGAATGTGTCTCAAGAAAGTTGTACTTAATACAACTTTTCCTTAATTTGCATAATTTTATTATTGTAAAATATTTTGATTTTCTTTCTATAGACTCAATTAATTTATTCTTTAGTTTCTTCTTCACAGCATAAACACTAGGAAGTGGTTGAAACATTATTATTATAACATGGAAGCAGTGAAGGGAGGGCTTTTTTGTGGTCTGTCTATTGTAATATTGACGTTCAAATAGAACTAAGTGCTCTAAGGAACTAAGTAATTTTGCAATATATTTTGAATAAATGAGTTTTGAATTTGAGTTTATCTGTATTCGGCTGTAGTAGATAAATATACCTACCTACGTCATTATCCGCGATGTCTCTCACTACGAAAACCAGATGAATGTCAGTAAAAAGTAGGCATGTTGACAGGTTTACTATTGTTTTACAAAAAACATATGACAAAAGATTATTTTACAAACAACGTTTGAAAAACTAATCATTTGACAAACTTTCATTTCGCAAACAAATCATTTGACATGATACAGGTTTCGCAAATGTTTAAGTTTGTCAAATGATTGTTTTTAAAACTTTAAAAATAATCATTTGACATGATACAGGTTTCGCAAATGTTTTACTTGGGAAATAATTTAACTGTTAAAATATTATTTTAATAATAATCACATGACTAAATAATTCGTTTGCCAAATTGGTGATTATGCAAAAAGTTACAAGATAAATTATTATGGCGTATTGAAATACTAAGTGGGCGAAAGACTGAGGGCGAACAAAAATATTGAAAACGGCAACTTAAAATTACGAATTTGAGGTACTAGTTATTCAGAACGATCAGTATAATAATTCTTAAGCGAACAAATTTCACTCACATTATTGTTGTATGTTTGTAAGGTTGTTTGAGTCTCCAAAGGAGCGTCGACGGAGCCCCGCGGAGCGGGGCTCCTATTTCTATCTGCAGGGTTTAAAGTAACCTAACACGAAGTGGATAACGGGGGCTTCGTTCGCTCGCTTCGCTCGCTCACTCTAGCCCCCGTCATCCCCTTCGAACCTAACCTATCCGTGTCGGGGTAAGGAAATGTATATTTTAGCCCACTCAGTATTTCTTTCGCCCACTCATTATTTTTTTCGCCCAAATTAGTATTTAATTCGGACACTTGGAATTTTAGTTGTTAGCTTAGATTAACTGTTTCCCACTGATAGTAGCTCATTTTACGAATTTTAGTCATTCATTAACTATCGCTAGTTAAGTTAATTTTTCGCAAATATATTTTAATGCCGCTCGGTTTAGTATTAAAGTATCTCATTAACAGTCTTCCATATATTATTTATTCGCCCGATTAATAATTCCCCATAAAATATTTACCAAGCAATGTATTTTCTCAAATGTTATTTATGCTTTACGTTGTTTTGCCAACTAACATGTTTAAAAAAATAATCAATTTGTAAATTAATGTTTTAGCATAATATTTTTTTTTAGTAAATATATTGTCTAATGAGTACCTAGTTTATTAAACACTATTTTGTAAAATAATAAAGGACATCATCCACTATTCATACATTTTTGGTCCAAATGTGAAAGTGCCGGCCAAAAAACAAAAGTGCTATATTCTGATAGAATTTGTCCGCCTAAGCATTTCTTATTATGGCACCGAAGTTGTAGCACCGCTGTATTTGATTTTAATTGAGTTCAAAAAGTCTGTATTTTTATACACTTTCGATTAAATGAATTAACTAAAACAAATGATTTGTCTTGTCAGAATATGAAGTTTTGAATATATTGAAGTTTTTGTGAAGCACAAGTTATTGTCGTATATTTACAACCCGTATAAACCCGAAAAAAATAACAAAGAAAGTACAAACAATATAAGATAATCTTAAAACTTGACTCGGCCGGCTGTTAAGCGGATAGATAGAACAGACAACGGATCTTTCACGATCGAGCTCAGTAATGATTTGCCAGACGATGACCAGGTGGAGTTGTAGGAGCAGCTTAGTTGATGGGGCCTGCTAGGGCCAGTGCCTGCCAGAGTTGTGGAATTTGTTCGAAAGAGTTACCGCCGCCATGGAACGCAAAGGGCTTTAGAAGGAACACGGATAGGTTTTAGTCAGTAATAGTCTGACACTCCCTTCCGCTCCGCCCAGAGCGGAAGGAGTCATATTATGATTATTTCACATCCAAAAAAAACGGAGCAGGGAAATGATTTATGGATGTTTCGTGGGCGATTGCAATCCAGGCATATCAGAGCAAGACAATATTACACATATATTGTGGTAGATAAATCATTATCGGGAAGACGAGCAATCGCACACTACTATTGTACGTGCGTCAGTGGGAAGAGGACAATTGGGTGCTGTTCTCATGTGCATAATATGGTTTATGAGTACTCGGCTTTTACAAGGTATATCCCCCCCCCCCCCCCCCCCCAGCTTTGAGATTAGATAATATTATTGTTATGCCAGATGATTTTGATGTAATTATTTAAACGATAGTATTTCAAAGCCGTTGTTTTAATACCTTACAGTAATCATACAAAATAAAAAGTATTTTTATCTTATAACAGCCACCCAAGCATAAAGTATAGGCTATAGGATCTATGGCAGAACATATCATTAGTTTTTTTTTTTTGGTTACAATAATTAGGTATGTTGCAATCGCCCACGAAACATCCATAAATCATTTCCCTGCTCCTGCAACTCCGCCAGGTGTTCGTCTGGTAAATCATTGCTGAGCTCGATCGTGAAATATCCGTTGTCCAGGATGTGCTCATCATAACAGCTTCTTGCTTCTATCTACCCGCTTAACAGCTGGCCGAGTCAAGTTTTAAGATTACCTTATATTGTTTGTACTTTGTAAATTTTTCTTTCGGCTATATGCAGTTTATGAATGTAGGACAATAACTTGTGCTTCACAAAATCTTCAATATATTCAAAACGTCATATTCTGACAAGATAAATCATTTGTTTTAGTTAATTCATTTAATCGAAAATGTATAAAGAGACAGACTTTCGAACTCAATTAAAATCAAGTAGGTACAGCGGTGCTACAACTTCGGTGCCCTAATAAGAAATGTTCAGGCGGACTAATTCTATCAGAATAAAACACTTTTGTTTTTTGGCCGGCACTTTCACATTTGGGCCAAAATGGATGATGTCCTTTATCAAGTATAATTTTGTCAAATGTTATTTTTCAAATGAAAATTTGTTATTTGTTTTTTGTCAAATAATCGGACACCATGTTGACATGAGTCAACATACCTCACCTCACCTACCTCGTTCCTAGTTGTTTCGGAAGCCAAAAAAATTGCATTTTGCTTTCACGTATAAGCAGCTGTGAATGGCTTCCGTAAACACCTTGGCTGGAGCGCATAGACACGCCACGGGCCCGTAATCGGTGGCTTCCGTACCTAGGCAGCCTTTCGGTTCCACTGAAGTAAGGTTCCAATAATTAGGAAATCTTTTTTTTTTTTAAGGTTGCATAATCATCAAATGACTTCTTCCGCTCTGGGCGGAGCGGAAGGGAGTGTCAGACTCTTATTGACTAAAACCCATCCGTGTTTCTCCTAATGCCCTTTGTATTCCAGGGCCGCGGTAACTCTTTTGAACAAATTCCGCAACCCTGGAATTAGGAGATCTTGCAGCCGCGATTGAATAAAAATGTAGCAATTGCTTAATAAATACCATGCGATGCGACTATCCCTAATAAAGGACCGTGGTGTCGTCCAGTCCCATGGCGTTTAGTCGGCAGGTGGGTGAGCGCGCGGTACACCACTACCAGTGACCTTATGCGGCCGAGATGCGTCGTCGCGCTGTGTCACGTCTCACGTCCAGCCGTCCAGCACAGCCAACTCTTCGTCGCATTCTTGATTTAATAGGATTCGTCCGATCTTTGTTAATTAACAGTAGCTCGATTTTCTTTTTAAGGTTCCGTACGCAAAGCCGAAGACTCCCTGAAAAAAGGGAGAGGTTTATTCATAATGAAAGGTATCAGGACACTTGCGCGAAAGACATTTCCGCGAAAGACACTTGCGCGACTCCCTTTGCGCGACTAGACAAATGCGCGAATGGACTTTTGCGCGACTAGACACTTGCGCGACTGGACGTTTCCGCGACTAGACTGTTGCGCGAACCCACTTGCGCGACCGACACTTGCGCGACATATTTTATTACGCAAAGGATTTAGGGCAAAATCCGAGAAATGAGATTCCATACCAGTTTTCGGCGGTGCTGATGACGAAAATGAGGTCAAAGTCAAATTCCAAGATGGCGGCTTTGAAAATTTACAAAATGTGCGTCATGGGTGTCGACCACATTTTCGTCATCAGCACCGCCGAAAACTATGGACACGACACCCATGACGCATATTTTGTAAATTTTCATAGCCGCCATCTTGGATTTTGACTTCGACCGCAATTTCGTCAATAGCACCCTCGAAAACCATGGACACGAAACCCATGATGCATATTTTGTAAAATTTCACAGCCGCCATCTTGGATTTTGAAGTTGATCTCATTTTCGTCATTAGCACCCTCGAAAACCGTGGACACGAAACCCATGACACATATTTTGTAAATTTTCACAGCCGCCATCTTGGATTTTGACTTCGACCTCATTTTCGTCATCAGCACCCCCGAAAACCATGGACTCGACATCCGTGACGCATATCTTGTAAAATTTTACAGCCGTCATCTTGGATTTTGACTTCGACCTCATTTTCGTCATCAGCACCCCCGAAAACCATGGACTCGACATCCGTGACGCATATCTTGTAAAATTTCACAGCCGCCATCTTGGATTTTGACTTCGACCTCATTTTCGTCATCAGCACCCCTGAAAACCATGGACGCGACACCCATGACGCATATTTTGTAAAATTTCAAAGCCGCCATCTTGGATTTTGACTTCGACCTCATTTTCGTCATCAGCGCTCCCGAAAACATGGACACGACACCCATGACGCATATCTTGTAAAATTTCTCAGCCGCCATCTTGATTTTTATTTTGACCAACCCCTCCCTCTGGAGGGAAAACCTGTGAGAAATTAAAACTTTAAACAACTTAAACCAGCCTTTATGAATTTTATCTAGATAAAGTAATGAATGGGTTCATAATATAGTCACATACTAAGTATACACCTCTGTCCTACCCTTCGGAGAATACAGGCGTGATGGTATGGAATCTCATTTCTCGGATTTTGCCCTAAATCCTTTGCGTAATAAATGTCGCGCAAGTGTCCTATCGCGGAAGTATAGACGCGCAAATGTCTTTCGCGGAAAAGTCAGTCGCGCAAGTGTCGGTCGCGCAAGTGGGTTCGCGCAACAGTCTAGTCGCGGAAACGTCCAGTCGCGCAAGTGTCTGGTCGCGCAAATGTCTAGTCGCGCAAAAGTCCATTCGCGCATTTGTCTAGTCGCGCAAAGGGAGTCGCGCAAGTGTCTTTCGCGGAAATGTCTTTCGCGCAAATGTACCAGATCCATAATGAAATAGTGAGAAAACTTCTTAAAGAATAAACTTGCAAAAATAGATGGTGATGATACGGATGAGGAAAATGAGGCAGAAATTGAAAAAAAAGAGGAAGAAAGTGATCGCGGGGATGTGACTATCGAACCTTCCTGGGATGAAGCAGAAATAAATGGAGAAGCGCCATGGAGGATGAATATTTCATCTTGTCCGTATTATTACGACACTAGTGACATCTTAATATCAGAGACAACATCAGATATTATAAACCTGCTAAATTAAAAAAAACTATCATTTTTAGACATATATCATTAATCTGTGGAGTTACTCTATGGTACTCTATACTCATCGATACGTATTTATCCAAATGATTGTACATATTTTTATAGTAACTTATTTTTACTATAAAAATATATATATATAAAGTCTAGATCATATCAGAAATGGCGAGGGCCACGAGGAGAGTCCTTGACATGGCACTAGGTATGACATTTACGTTTTTATTATTTTTTAAAGAAACTGTTGCAAAACAAAAGTGGGTTTGTGCAACTAAGTGGTCTAATTAGCTCTTTAAATTATTTAATTTGATATATGTAAGGTACAGCACTTGCAAGTGAAAACATTCAAATAAGTCCGCATTTGTTTTGTTCGCAGTTTTTCTGGAAAAAGTACGACCTGCCGTTTCAAAAGCTTGGGGTTACACTAAATGTTATGTTATGGATACGTCTGCAAGACGGCTTGTGAACAATCGATGTGTAACGACAATAGAGGGTTCTTTAGAAAAACTAACGGAGGCGTTATATTTAAAATTAAAGTCTTTCCGCGACCGACAGTTGCCCGCGGAACTAAAATATCTTGAAAAAGAATTAGATAATGTAAAAAAGAGACTTAAAATAGACCAAACAAAAAAGAAAAGTTGCGACGACTAAAAATTAAGAATAATAGTCTTATATGTCATATTATTGATGTTTTTTGAAATTTAACAGTGCCCATGGTCACCTAATAGATATGTGAATTGATTTAGGTACAGACAAAATTATAAGACCAAAACAGATATGCATTTTTTTGAATAGTGTACCTATGCTTGGAGTTTTATGTTATTTATTTATTTGATTTACTTTAATACGCATACGTACTTTTTAGATGCCGCACGAAGCGTACAGAGTTTCGGATCTACTTCTTGGAAGTACATAAAAGTCGAAGTAGTACCACCGCTTACAGAAAGCTTTTTCAGTGGACCAGCTGGTCAGAAATTGGAAACCGTTGCTGGAAAAATGGTAAACGGTTTAGTAGGATCCATAGAAAGTACAATCAAAAATATTGATGCTAGAGCGGAAAGATCAAGGCTCCGAAAGATAGCCGCAATTAAAAAACAAGAGGAAGATCAATTGGCTGCAGCGAAACAGAAAGAAGCGAATAAGATGAAAATTAGTGCAGTACAGGCTGCTGAAGACCTTAAAAAAGCCGCCGCTAAGGCAGCCGAGGCGATCGCAGAACTAAAAAAAGCTGAGACGGAATTTGCGAAAGTTAAACAAGCAATACCGGCAAAAGAAGAACCAAGTGCTAAAGCAGACGAACCAAGTGGTAAACCAGGCAAACCAGGTAAACCAGAAGGTAAAGCAAAAGAAAAACCTACGGAGAAGCCAAAGAAGTAGAAACAAAACGAGTGTGCTAGAAATTGAACAAATAAAGAGCTGAACCATAACTTATTTTGAAATATAAATATTGGATACTAACGTTTAAGGCTTTACACAAGTATTTAAATACATTGTTTTGTTATGTAGGTTCTCATTTATGCTGCATGCATTATGAGTAAGGTACTTATTATCGTGATTATTTTGTTGAAATTGATAATGCTGAATTGAAATTGTTACAAAAACAGTGTTTTATTCACTCCTACCCATTTTATATGCAATATACTAATAGCTTTCTGGGGTGTTATTTATTTTAAAAGGATAGTACGTATTAATACTGAAATCTTAATTGGGTACTATCAGATATTATTTCAGTGAAGGAAAATCAACCACAGTTGTAACTAAAATCTTTCTGAAATTCTAAAAGTAGAAGTGTTCATGAGTCCTTTACCTAAAGTTACGTGATATTTAGACGAATAAAAATGTGAACAATTATATTTTGCATAAAAACACATTATGTAATAATAATTATGGTCCGTACCAAACTAATTGGCCGCTCTGAACTTTGCGCCTATTCGGTGTTGGCGATGACATTCAAACTTGGGAGGCTACTAATTGCCGTTCAATATACATACATAATATAGAAGTCGCGGTCTCCCGATCCCGATGCGTGAGATGAGTTGTCGTATGGCTGGCCACAGCGGCCGTCCTTCCATCTGTCAGCGGCTAGTAACTATTTTCTCAGGGCCACTGCAGACATGATATTTTAGCATCGGAGATCGGCGCTTTTGCAGCCGCGTCGATGCTGCGTCTCGTTTTGGCGACCCTCGTCGTCGGTTACTGAGCCATGTTCCGAAGATGCCGTAACGAGCTGGTGCTTATATTCGAATTAGTACATTAGGTTCAGTTACGGCAGCCAGCAACCGAAAAACAATTAAATCCGATCACTGATGGTAAAAGCACAGTCTACCTATATCTTACTCCTTACAGTCGGTCAACGTAGAACATTGTCGCAGAGCAATCGTGCGGGGGGTTGCGGGGTGAAGGAGCGGAGGTTATGTCCCGAGTAGCCATACTGCGTACTCGGGACATAAATTCCAGGGCTCGCACTTTTTGATTTCGAATTTGATTGACATCGTTCATAGAAATTATATTAATTTATGAATAGTATTTAAGTTGTATGTACCTATTAAGAGAATTTTATTATAAAGTCAGTTTACTAATCCAAGATGGCGGCCATGAAAATTTTCATCTAATCATCATGGGTGTTAATTTCATGGTTTTTCGGGGTCACTGATGCCGAAAATAACTTCAAAATCCAAATCCAAGATGGCGGCCATGAAAATTAGTAAAGTAGTCGTCATGGGTGTCAAATCCAAGGTTTTCTGGGTGCGGATGCCGAAAATGAGGTCAAAATCTAAATCCAAGATGGCGGCAATACAAATGTCAAATTAGTGGTCATGGGTGTCATTTCCATGGTTTTCGGGGGTACTGATGCTGAAAATGAGGTCAAAATCGAAATCCAAGATGGCGGCAATAAAAATGTCAAATTAGTGGTCATGGGTGTCATTTCTATGGTTTTCGAGGGTACTGATGCCGAAAATGAGGTCAAAATCGAAATCCAAGATGGCGGCAATAAAAATGTCAAATTAGTCGTCATGGGTGTCATTTCCATGGTTTTCGGGGGTACTGATGCCGAAAATGAGGTCAAAATCCATTTCCAAGATGGCAGCTTTTATAATTTCAATTTAACCATCATGGGTGTCATTTCCATGGTTTTCGGGGATGCTGATGACGAAAATGAGGTCAAAATCTATATTCAAGATGGCGGCCATGAAAATTTTCAAATTAGCCGTGATGGGTGTCAAATCCATGATTTTCTGGGACGCTGATTACAAAAACGAGATCCATTCTCAAACACCAAGATAGGGACCACGTTTTACCTGGCAAATTAAATTGAACTGGTAAATTTTTTTTACCGCCGTATATTGTCGAGGAATACTTAGTCTTTATTTCCAGCATCAGCACCCACGAAAACCATAGAAGTAATAACCATAAATAATAAGTAATTTTCTATGGCTCCTTCCTGGATTTGGGAATCATTTATTACTCGTACCTACCCCCGCAAGCGTTAGCCACTGCGACTGTAACCTCGACAAAATTTGTAGTTTTAAATATTGTTAGTAAATTCCAGCATAAGATGGCGAACTTGCGGCTAACATACCTTTGCATTATTTTGTCAATCGTCAAAATTACGCATGCGTGGTTTTCTTTTTGCGTGTCACTGTTTCTATAAAACGTTAATTAATTTGGACGTTTGTTTGACAAAGTTTGTGTAATTTGTTTTATGTGACAACCCTATGACAAGTGTTACCAATTTTGACATTTCATAGGACCTGTCAAATGTATGGGCGTTGACCCACTGTATGTAGTAAGTAGGTACACTGTGGTAAAAGTATGGTGTGTGCTAGGGCCCTAAACCAAGCAAGATTACAACAAGTGCCTACTTGATAATGGATAATCGATAAAAGTGTTGTATGGGAAAGCAAGAGCTATTTCTGCCAGATGATCTTAGGCTGTTTAGATCAGGCGAGCAAATACTCCATGCTTGTTCTTCAAAGACCACAAGAACATTGAAAAAACCGCCCTTTGGAGCGAGTGTGTGCAAACACCAAAGAATGCTCTAGCCAGAGCATCCAAATTTTCAAGAGCGAGCATTCTACTTAATTTTGCCGAACTCACAATGGAGTAACGAAGAATATTCTGCAACTGTAACCAAAATATTTTTTAACAGCAGTGCTGTAGAATAAAAACTCACTCCCCCTTATTAGAAAAGATGGTTTAAACCAAGACTAAGGTTAAACCAGCTTTAAATTATACCCATTACTTTCTTATGTCATATCAAAAAGAGATGGGGCTATTCATAGGAGTAATAAGTACTGCGTATATAAAGTCCTTGGGGCTATTTTAAAACCTAGGGTTTTTCTTAGACCACCTTTTGTAATACGGGGGACTTGGTCTAAACAATGTGCTTTCAAATCTACAAAGAGGTCGAATTGCTTCAAATTGTATTGACAGCAAAAAGGCACAATTTACGTTATAAAAATCCATTAGTGTCTATGATAAAAATATTTTTGACATTTACAGCTTAATAAATGCAGGATTTACCAGCAAGAAATTGAAAATTTAAAGAGAATTGAACCAAAATCAGAATGACAAACTTAAATACAGCGAAAGTGGCTAATATATTCCGTGAGTCTAACCAGATTAATACATTTTTGAGTTACATTAAATCAGTGCTCGGCTTTTAAAATGTATGATTGTTTACGGTTTACTCGCGTTTATTTTCAGGGATTGCCTGACCAGTTTTGGATATAAGCTGGTCAGGCAGCGAGGTCGCGAATCAAAGCGACTCGCGGTCTCACGGCATCTGCTCATGATTAAGGGCATCGTAAAGTCTCGCAAAACAAAAAAAAAGACTTCCAAATTAGTTAGCCATAGCTATTTAAAAACATTTTCACGAGTTCTAACACTTCTAACTATATTTTGTATGCAGGTAACATTTTTCGCAATCTCAGGAATTTCAAACGATTCCGGGATCCGGGATTCTGAAAGGCATGTCCGTATTATTCTTTTGTGGGAATAAAAGTGAAGTTTAGGTATATTGGCGCCCGATTATCTGATCACAGATCATCTCGTTTCGTCTCAGATTCTCGTAACGAGAGAAAAAGAGATAGCCAACCGAATCGCTGGAAAACTGACTAATCGAATCGTTCTCAATCTGCAAATAGAACACTATTTGTCAGCAAAATCATTTCATAGATATTTTTCCCCCTAACAAGGGGGAACAAAAATCTATGAAATGATTTTCGGTAAAGTGATTCCCATCGAAAATTGCAACTGTGAACAAAAGTATGAGGTTTAACGACATAGTATAACATCATTAACAACCTAGCAACCTGTTCCCAGGCGGTAGATTGACGTTGATGCATGAGTTGTCTGAAACATACAAACCAGCTATAACCAGGAACAAAGAAAAATTGATGGAATTGATAAGAGGTATGATTATTTACACTAGATCGATTTCCCATTTACATTGATAACTACTAGCTGACGCCCGCGATTGCATACGCGTGGTAAGTATGTAGGAAATGCTGTGTTGATATTTGGTGTCCTAAAAGGACCATGGGCGATTTTGTATGGACCCCGTCCCCACCCTCCAACAGTCCTGGGATACATATTAATATGTTCGTTAGGAGCCACAAATATGTAAACTACCTGTTTTAGGTGAAAAATAGATGGATAAAAAAAAAACGATTTTTCTTTATATTGTTGTGTCAAAAGTATTTGTTTTAGATAAAAGTAACGTTTGTGTTGATGCTGAAGCCCTGAAGTTTTTACTGCCTGTTGACATTGCTTTCACAATAGAATATTAAACCAAATCAAACCAATATTGACGATTTTGACGAGTTATGCGAACATAAATGTAGGGAACAGCTGATTTTTTTTTCGCGATTTCGAGTTTTTGTTCCATAGTAAAAGTTGTTCATAATGATGAGTACAGTGACGCCTTAAGAGGTTGTGCGTTATTTAAGTTACACCTTGTAGAGGTATGGGATATTCGGGAAAAAGGTTTAGATCTTTTTTTCAAAATTCCTTAGTAGTCCAATATTATAACAAGTTCATCATAACAGTAAAGCAGTGTTCACTTTGCTATTTTTATATTCCTTTTCATTGCACACTATGAAAAACATGTAAAAAGTTACAATAAATACTGACATAAAATATGATTTGTACGTAAACCCCACTCATTTGAAGATTGTCGCCATAGTAAAGTTTTGTCAACGTATTATTACTCTTCGAATGAGATATGTTTCAAATCTGAGGGTGGGGACATTTTTTCCCAAGGTCCTTTCCACAAAACTGGACTAAAATATGGCACATACGGAAATTTAAAATTGTGTGTCTTTCCTAAATGACACCACTTTCGCCGCAATATGCGTCTTTAATGAACACCTTGATTTATGGCTGCTACACACAGGCACAGGCTTATTGCCGCACGGATGTAAGTCAATAGGCGTTATACCCGGCGGCCTGGTCAAACACCCGCCGGCAAGCCGCGCGGCAATGCCGGCGGCAAACCCGGCGGCATTGTTGAGATTGTTGTGAGCCTTTAGACAAACCAACCACACCATTGTTTTAGTGCGGTGCCGTACAACAGCCGTGTCGCCACAATCAGTAGTTAGGTCGTTTTATAATTATGTATTTGTTGTTGTTATTGTATATTCGGGTATCAATAAATAATAACTTATATTTCCAGAAGACCATTTACTGTTTCCATTAACAACATCATTCATCACTCAGCAGACAACCAGTACCTAGGCTAATTCACCTAACTAAAGAAGTTCAGGTGCAGTGTAAATGCAGTTAAGTTTCGATCGAAACAACGTTTTTCGTATTCTCTTAATAGGCGATCGCTGTCAGATACGCTCGCGTGACCTTAAGAGCGATTACGCACTGCATCCGATCCGAATCCGTGAAAATACCGATCTAGAGTAAAAATCTCTGACCGAATTCGGATGTTGCTTACGCACCATTCCGATCTCTGATCCAAATTCAAACAATTCAGGGGCCATCTTTGGCATATCCATTTGGCGTCCGATTTGAATCCTGAGGTAGTGCGAAAGCGTTCATCCAAACATTACTACGGCTACTTCGGTCCGTCAATATTTCTTCCGAATTGGAGACTCACGGATGACGGATAGAAATCGGATGACGGATGCCGGATGTAGTGCGTAAACTACCATACAAATAGTTCTATGGCTACTTCGGAACGTATTTTCACGGATTCGGATCGGATGCAGTGCGTAACCGCTGTTAGGGTCACAATACACGTCCGATACTTGCTTCCGGGAGCCGGATCCGACTATCTGATCGGATTCATGAAATACACGTACGATTCTGGTGTCCGATTTTTTCTGGACAACGACGACGCCCGGACGATGCTTACAATTCTGATCCGATCCGATAGTCTGATCGTACGTGTAATTCATGTTCAAACAAATGTATTTCGCGGAAGCCTTCAGATAGTCTGATCAGACTATCGGAACCGACTATCGGAGGCAAGTATCGGACGTGTATTTGGGCTCCAACTGCAGCGTCACTGCAACTTGATAGTCGCGTCATGAAGTTACGTGAGTTAGCCCCCAGACTTGTGGCCGTAATACTAAGTTCTATTCTATCAGATACCGTTTAATAAATACTTCTAATACTTACCAACAAACCTTTGGCGATGATTTAGAAAAAACCGAGGCTGCGACCAAATCCGAACTTGCAAGAAAAATGAGAGTTCTTAAAGGATATTATACAGTGGAGATGGCGCCACCTAAATGGAATGAAAAAGAGGTAATCATTTTATTTTACTTATCAACAAAGCCAACGCATGAACTTTATTCCTTGTACCGATCATCCTGAAATTTTGCATATACTTACGTTGTCAGGTGTACAGAAACGGACATAGGGTACCTTTCATCCCGAAAAAAAGTAGTGTTCCCGAGGAAAACTACAATAACGATAATAGATGGCGCCAAGTGTCTTTAAAAATAAATTCAAATTAATTTCGTCGTTCAAGCAAATGTTCGTAGGGAACCTTAGCGCAACGCGGTCGACGACTCAGTTGACGGAGTGGTCATAGCATTCTTTTGCAATACAAAAAAGTCTGTAATTTCTGGAGAAAACTCACACTTATGCATTCTTCAATGTAGTTACAAGATACAACGGCGATAGAGTAAAGTGGTCACCAATGACTCGGAGGGTGGTCCATACGGAACATTTCCCCGCTGTCAACTCACTTAAGCCGAAACTCTCAAATTGGGCATAAGACAAAAAAATCGCATAGAGATGTGACTAATATCAATATCGATAAATCATTGCTCAATAGAAACCTTGTCGAAACTTTGCATGATGGTTATAAATTATAGTAAGTACTGAAATAGACTTAATGTAAATAAACTATTTTCCTCAGTACTGAAGATAATATAATATACAGAGTGTAAACGAATTCGTGTAATTCCTTCAAACTGCATGATCTACTGGTGACACTGATTGACTTTGCATAGGTTTTTTTTCAGGATCAACTAAAAAAAGTTTTCAAAAAATTAACCATGGTATTCTTTATCTGAGTAATTTTAGCGTCCCAAGTTAACTGACTGCGTGCGGAGCGATATCGCGCTAGTCGTGCCCGTCAGCTGTGTCGCCGTGCTTTCATTAATTTATGCATGGCATCGAAATTTTCTATCACATAAAAAATGGATAAAAAGGTTTATTTTTATTTTTAATCAATCTAAATCCCGTGCGGGGTTAATCTATACCATTGATAGATCATGTGGTTTGAAGGAATTACACGAATTCGTTAACACTCTTTATATTCTGGTAATTTGTTGTTTAATACAGCTCCTTCGTACAAACTATTTCTCTTCCCGTGTCAAACATCTAAACGACATCTAAACAACTTTTTTGAATGTGACACGACACGTACCAAATACCTGCACTGAGATAACAATATCACCACTGACTGCTGTCCTGATATCAAGCTGCGTCATATTCCTGTTCCATGCGTCTGCGCGCCTCGGAATGGAACAATGACAAACCTACACACACAACATTAACATGATCATATCGAGCCATATCGAAGAACGTGGTAACTTGTATACTCCGTAATATTCCGACCGTTACCTTCCCGATTCCCTGTTAATACTTACTTGCCTTATCAAATTGGCGAAGTGCCTGAGCGCATGAGTTCTGTGCAACGTGTCGCGGAAGTATTTGTATGGTCTATATTATTTCTGTCTGGTCTGAATGTTTGTGTTTGTAAACTCACCTGCAGTACAGGAGTAACTATTATACTAGTGAGGGGCAAATTTGAAATCTACATTATTCTTCATGATCACGATACACCAAATGTTTGTACAATTTGCTTCAATGTTCAGTTAATTGTGTTCAGCTGCTAAACAACACTGGTTTTTTAAATAGAATATATAATGGCGCCGGCGTTGACGTCACTACCAGATTTTTTTTACGAAGGAATAGATACTTAGCTTCTAACGCTATCAAAACACACATTATCACATACGTAATAAGATACATGAGTTTACTATAAGTATGTTCCGCGCGAATTCCGCGGGGTGTGCAGAGTAAGCACAGCCCGGGCACAGGCACAGGAAAATATTTTGTGTTCATATTGTTATCTAACATCAAAAAAGTAAAAAACCCACGGTCATCAGAAAAGTACAACTTACTCAGGGAACGACTCTATCTTTAATCTAAGAAACTGGGCGTGTCTTGCACATCACATCTCTCCCATCAGTCCCATCATCCCAGTAACATCTGAAAATGTTTACTTTACACACGAGCTAACAAAGTTAATTACGACTAGTTGCGTGAAATTCAAAAATAAATGAAACAAACCGACTTCGCTCACCTTGAATTCAGCAGAGTTTTCTTTGCCACCATAAGCCGGGCAAATCCCATTACTTATTAATCGATCTTTGCTACCTATACCGCTGTGTAGTGTAGTGTAAGTAGGTATTATTTCTTCATATCTTTCTGACCAAACTTGCCATTTTTCGGCGGCACACCAACTAACGACCACCGTATAGACTTTGCGGAACACTGGTCTACATGACCGTACGTACCCATGGAATCATGCAACGGCTGGATCTGGATCATTGCGATGTGTGATATTTTCCCACCAATAATAACAAAGTTTGTTAACAGAAGCCAAATCTTATTGGAGTTATTGGTTCAGCAGCGGATAGCCATGACATATAATAGACTAGCTTTTGCTCGCGGCTTCGCTCCCGTTAATTTACGGATCCCTAATTTTTGATCCCAAAATATAGCCTATAGCACTCAGGGATAACGTAGCTTCCTATTGGTGAAAGAATTTTTGAAATCGGATGAGTAATTTCGGAGATTACCTCCTACATACAAACAAACAAACAAACAAACAAACAAATTCTACCTCTTTATAATATTAGTATAGATGTGATCCAGATGAGGCCAGTGACTTTTTTTGTTCTATTGGGCTGCATTAAATGTTATTTGCGGACTGTTTCTACGTAACCGGGTAGTTATTGGCGAGACCTGAAGGGTCTCCAGCCAGTGGTGGGATAGTAAAATACTTAACCTAAGCTAACTACTTATATTACACTAACATCATGACTACTAGCAACACCAGCACTAAGGGCCCGTAGTGGGACTCGTGCGTCGGCGTAGGGCGTTGCTGGCGGGGGATTTGGGGGAAGATAGCTTGATGAGGGCTGAATTCTCGGTGTGATAGGCCAGTGACGTGCTCTACATAGCTGTCACAGGAAAAGACTACCTGGCGGTGTTTACGTCACATCCACGGCAAACTTACGAATCATTAGGACGAGGTAAAGTTACGGATGTGCGTTTATTTCTGATCCTTGTAAAATATTGAACATTTGTTGATTGTATCTTAAAAAGGTTACATTTTAAAACCAAATGTACCACAATACCGGTATCCCAATTATTTATTTTTTAATTAGAAAAATTGCTTCAATTATTCCCCTGTAAATGCATCTTTTGCATATTCGTAAGTTTGCCGTGGATGTGACGTTTATTACTCGTTTATTTATTATTAGGTATACCATGACCATAGTGATTTATAATTATTATTTTCTTGTTCGCAGAAAGCTCGTGCTGATCTGGCTCTGGCAAAAGATTTCTTCAAAGAAAATGCTTTCAAATATCTTACCGTGCGACAAGTCTGGCTGATTTTATTAGTATACTTGGAAGTTATCCTGTGGTTCTTCCTTGGCGAAACGATCGGAAAACGCCATTTAGTTGGCTACAAAGTCAAAAAATAAAGTATGTTTTGTTGAAAGCTTTTTTTACAGTTATTAACATTGATGGATGACAATATTAAGTCATCATAAATGAATAAAATAAAACTGTTTAATTCACAACGCTTCATTAAAATATCATGCTTTGATTTGACATTGAGTCTCTGTTATTTCAATATACGGGATGTTTTCGAATTTGTGTAATAAATTAAAACCTGGTGATCTACTCGTGAGCTTGTGACACAGATTGATTCTGCATGAGATTTTATTTTAAATAGTCCTGGTTATCTTCACGTGAGTCATTTTAGTGCCCCGAGTTAACTGACTGCGTGGAACGATGTCGTGTTAGTCGTGGCCGCCAGCTGTGTTGCCGTGATTCCAGTCATTTATACGTGATATCGAGATGTTCAATCACATTTAAAAAAACGCGATTTTTCGTTTTTTTTTTTTATTTATTCCCTTTCGGTTGTTTTAAATACGATCACTGGTCACTATCGCAAGAAAAAAAGACTTTATTTGGAGGCCTAATGCAGGCGACCACTTTTAATAGGTCTTTGTGTTCGTCAACTGCTGACTATTGTAGTTGATGATATGTGACGAAGTTTCTACCGTCTCAACGCTCATGTCATACATCTGTCGATAGTCACTTTTATAGGATACCGGTCATGATACTCGTCTCGATGTATCCTGTATCAGGACTTTTCTGCACTACCGCAATCAAATTCCTGATAAAGGAATATTTCTGCGACCACGATACAGAGAACGTCCGCAATGCCTGTCGTCTGCGTTAGCGCCTAGCGCGTATTCACTCGTATGTCTATTCATTTTCTCTAACATACCGCCGACAAAAATCGGATCGGGTCGGTGAGAGTCGGTCATACTTGCTCCGAATTTTGTAGGACCGATTTTTTGTGGGACGTCTGCGTTAGTAATTAATGTCATAAGTTCTATTTTCACGGGGTTTTTGTCGGACCGATAATAATTGGCTGTCTGCGCTAGGCCTAAATCTAGCAAAATCCTGTGTAAAGTTAATTTACACCAGTAATAGATCATGTTGTTTTAAGGAATTACACGAATTCGTTTACACCCTGTGTAAATACAGTTGGGGCCAGAATTTGCAAATTAGTTCCTACTGGTGCTATCACAATGATGATTGATCTTATTGACAGACACCAATGGACAACCGTAGCCTTTCTATATTCTTTAAATAACCTTAATTTTCCGGGCTAGCTCAATTCAGTTATAAATTAATTAATCTATACGTTATACATAATCATGATACACAAGGCCGCCATGAGGCATTGTAATGATAGTTTGTCTGAGCAGAAATAAAAAAATAAAAGACATTTTACGTACCATGAATAAATGTTACCTCATAAACCTAACTGCCTAATAAAAAAGGTTTTGAAAAAAAAACTTCTGATCAGTAGTAAACTGCCGTATAATTTGTTCCCGGTTTGACGTTGAATTTTGGGACAGCCTGTATATTCAAGTTAGGTACCATGAATAAATGTTACCTCATAAATCTAACTACTTACCTAAACAAAAGAGGTTTTGAAAAAAAAAAACTTCTGATCAGTAATAAACTTTCAGGACATACCTGTATACCTTAAATAATGGTTCCTATTTCGACCATCCCTAATATTTATGTACTGGGCAGCATCAATAGTTTGTTAGGCCCGGACTCCACCAAAGCGGAGATGTGCGGAGATGTCTCGTAAATAACCAATAGGAATTCGTTTTGAGTTGAAGCTACGCGGAGAGATTTGAAAATAACGCAATTCTATTGGTTGATCGAGACATCTCCGCACATCTCCGCTTTGGTGGACTCCGGGCCTTAGGTAGGGTTACGAAAAAAAAAACTCGATTACCAGATCGAAAAAAATACTCACTTATTTTCAACATCCATATAATTAACGATCAAGTTTTCGGTCTAATGGTCGCCGTTCACTTAATGCACTTACAGTTTTCGTTTTGCCAAATTTTTGGGTCGACGACTTTGTTCTTATCCTTGAATTTGGAGACTGCCCTCGTCCCGACTATTGAACTTGCTCTGAGCCTTTATACTAGGGTTAAACAACAATGGTCACTGAATAATATTCTCGTTAATATTAAGCTAAATTAATAGCTAAAATAAAAGTAAATAGAAATGTAAATAGATAATGCTTATTATTATTTAATGAACAACGTGTAGCAACTTTTGATAAATCACAGTTGTTATTTAATTTAAGAGATGGTAAATGATTTTATTGAGCTAAGACCAGAAAGCTAGAAGAAGGAAGTAGGTAGATATTATAAATGTGTACCTTACATGTAAGTTTACAGGTTTCAGGGATAGAAAAATAAGGATGCACGTACCTACACCACCAATAAACAGGAATGTGAAAATGTTGATGTTTGTTTGATAGTTACTCAAGCATGTCCTAAATGGATTTGGGTGAAATAGTACAAAGGTGAAACGTACATACATTCATACATTTATGTATGTGTCCTTCTAAGTGTCGTTTTGAAAAGAAAGCCGATGCAAATTTTAGAAAAAAACGTTGTCCAATATTTGAAAGTCTACTCTATGGCAGCACCTATTGGAAGCTTGCTTCCAGGCATGTTGAGTGTTGTTTAGAGGAAAAGCAAAATTAATACTTACATTAATATAAATAAACTCACGTTTTTTCCCATGGGGGAAGGCAGAAACTGGAGAACGCCTCATGCTAAGATCCTTATATACCTACTCCTTTTGCTTCATCCACATTCATCATATCTTGTCATACACGCACGCCGTGACAGAGTCGCACACACCTGTCCTTTTTGAAGAACGTATCAAGAATTTATAAATGCAAAGAGAGCTCTCCAACCAAAAAAACTAATAAGAACTACCAACGCGGCCATATCCGCAATCCACTTTTTTTGCTTGTCTTCGTATGTACCTAAAGAACGCATAACTTATTGCTCATCGACCCAGTACCAAGAAGGTACATAATTAAAACATCCATTACTCACTAGCTCAAGATGGTCATGATCAATGAGCTTTTAATCCGTCTTCGTGAACAACCGTTGTTTATTTACATAACGTGACGCCTATGATACCGAGCGCATTAAGTTTGATTTGCGGCAGATCACTAATGTAAAAACTCAACAAAAAGTATGACTTTGATTGGTTAATTAAAACTAATTAAAATCATCGGTTAAGGTGGAAAACTTTGTTTTTTTAAAACCTTTTAATCCGCCTTCGTGAACAACCGTTGCTTATTTACATACTTATCGTGACATCTATGATACCGAGCGAATTAATTTGATTTGTGACGGATCACTATGTAAAAACACAACAAAAAGTACGACTTTGATTGGTTAAAACTAATTAAAAGCATCGGTTAAGGTGGAAAACTTTGTTTTGTTAAAACATGGTAACAGCCAGAAGAAATACAACAATCAGCTTTTCTACAATACGGCCGACGTATCTTGGCGAGTCTGCAGTGCGAGCACGGTTCTTTCATCGATAAACTTCTCGACTCGATAAAAGTTTAAACATATCGAATTTTATCGAGAGTCGGTAGCACGGAACTTGCTTAGTCGGTATCTTTATCGAGCCTTGTCGACGGCTGGTCTTCTCGATAGCTTATCGACTTTTCAAATGGCAACACCAGATATAAAAATATCATTCACTCATGTAGACTTTATTTTATTTACGAAATAATCTTTTCCTGGTTATTTCTCGCGACTGAAAACTATTTCGTTTTATTATTTTGTTAGAAATATTGTAAACATTTTTACAATCTTTGTAAGATTGTAAAAAATGTTTAAAATATAATATTAGTGGCATACAGTCTGTCAAAAAAGAGTAGAAAAATTGGGGGCACCACTAGTCATACATTATTAAATTAAACTTAAATTCGCATCTCTAAACTCCGCTTGTGGATCCTTTTCATGTCACGATGCGCTCTGCTTTCAACATCTAACAAAATGAATTCTCCAAAATCCATTTGTTTTGCAAAAATAGCTTCACAGAATCTTTATCTACTTACCAACTTTTAACTGACGACAACAATTCGTGATAATTCGAGAAATTTACCAATAAGAACTGTCAAAACTCGACATAATCGATAAGATTTGTCGATTATATCGAGGCCTCGATAAAATACGATCCGAGCTACCTTTGTCGTTTTATCTACATATATCTTATGTCAATTTTGACGTTTAGAATAGATACATTTCTCGAATCGACTCGATAAAAAGAACCGTGCTCGCACTGCTGAAGTTAGTTCTTTGGCTGCGCAATGAATATTTTAGAAACGAAATTGTCTACTGCGCAGCTAATCAGCTAACTTCAGACTCGCCAAGATACGTCGGCCGTATTGTACAGTTGAGTTCATTAATATATTGGCCCTTCCAGGCTTCAAAAATATATGAACGTTAAAAAGTTCATAATATTGTGACAACTCTAAGCATCATTAAATTGTGATCAAGATTTAGATTCATTAATATGTGACTGCTTTTTTTCAGTAACATGTATAGCCAAAGGCACAAGTCTGAGAAAAAGCAGTCACATATTAATGAATCTAAATTTTGACCACAATTTAATGATGCTTAGAGTTGTCACAATATTATGAACTTTTTTATCGTTCATTTATTTTTGAAGCCTGGAAGGGCCAATATATTAATGAACTCGACTGTACTAGACTTTAGGCGTAAACTATATGTTAAAATGTAACTTGAATCAAATTAATAGTTAGGCTTTTTTATAGGGGGATATTTTTGTCCAACAAAGACATGAACCGATAATACCGCCAATTCTATTAGCCCAAGTTTTACTGTGCAAGTTATTGCACGCAAGTGTTTGTTTAGTTCGTAAAACTTGCAGAACTCTACTTGCTGCGGGCGTGTCCACAACTTAAAAGTCAGTTGCGCATAGGGTTACCATCCGTCCGGATTTGTCCGGACATGTCCGGACTTCTAGACTTTTGTCCGGACTTTGTCCGGTTCTTTAATTTGTCCGGATTTTTTGGCTTAGATGGAATACGAGTAATGAAACTTACTTATGTAATATCAGATAACTTTTTAATCTTTATTAACTTCTTATTCATTTAAAAACAAAATAGAAATCTTTAACAATCAACTTAACAAGATCAAACAATAAATCTTCGTATGTTTGCATTTTGTGACTACAATGTCCGGACTTTTATTGAAATGTCAGGCTTTTTGTCAGGACTTTTCAAATTTCTAAATGGTAACCCTAGTTGCGCAACAAAACTTGCTAGTTGAATTGGCGCTTTAGTTCCTATACAGGGTGTTAACGAAATCGTGTAATTCCTTCAAACCTCGTGATCTACTGGTGACACAGATTAACCCTAAATGGGAATTTTCGAAAATCAATAAAAAATTTTTTTTTTTTAAAAATTTTTGGTTTTCAATTTCTGAGTCTTTTTAGAGCCTTGAGTTATCTGACTGCAAAGAGCGATATCGCGTTAGTCGTACCTGCCAGCCGTGTCGCCGTGCTTTCATTAATTTATGCGTGGCATCGAAATGTTCACACAAATAAAAAATTTTTTTTGCAAAAAAATAAATTCTTATTTTTTTACTGAATCCTTATTAGGTGGTTTAGATACGATCGGTACCAAAGCCGCATGAAAAAAAAAGATTTTTTTATTTTTTATTTTTAATCAAGCTAAATCCCGTGCGGGGCCTGTCTACATTAGTAGTAGATCATGTGGTTTAAAGGAATTACACGAATTCGTTAACACCCTGTAGACAATACAACATTGCTAATATAACACTTCGTATGCCATTGTTCACAAAGACCACTACAGATGTACCAACGTAGGTACATACATATAATATTATCTGCAACCACTTACAATTTTCGTTTTTTGCTAATACTACGCCCGCACGATAATTTTCGGCCTTTGTGTAACCTTTTTTTAATATTTAATATAACATAATATCACGCCTGTATTCTGCGAAGGGTTGAGCAGAGGTGTACATTACACCCTCATTTAGCAGTTATGTAAGTACCATGTAATACGGTCGAGCCTTATTGCCATCGACCGGGCACAAATCCAGACTCCAGGCTACTTCTTCTTCTCTCGTGTCAGCACGAGCTATACGAAAATAGCTCACGCTGTGGTGAAAAGATTAGCCAGTCAGCAAGGTTGATAGGGAGGCTGCCCAGGGTGCGCCGGACATACTTAAGTATCGTCACTCGTGGAGGCTCTGTTCATGCACCCCAGGCTACTACTACTTGTACTATATATATTCTGTGCTACTACTGAGAAATTCCACATGGAAAAACCCAATAACACTGCCCGAACCTATGACCTCACGCTCAGCAGTCTCGCTTGCGACCACTAGACCAATGAGGCAGTTTATATTTAAATACATAATTATGTTACAATTTATGTTGACTACATCATTTATTAAACGAGAATATGAAATGGCATAATGAAGATAAATGAAATAATAATAACAGCTATAGTACCTACCTAACTACTACCGTTAAATTATAAGAAAAAAAAAAAACTTGAACTGTTGGTTTAAAACTATGTTATGCAGACTTTGGATGTCTGTAGTACCTATACAGAATAGTGGCAGTGACTGTGCGAGAACAAGGAATTCCTTGTTCTCGCACAACAAATTTGTTTCAACGCTAAAATAGTGAAGTATCAAAACTGTTTGGTCAACGAAAAAGCTGTTGACGTGGAGTCCAAACAGGATAAGCATTGAGTTCGTTCACACTTTACAAATACGGACGGTACATCATTAGTATATATGGTGAGTTTTCGAGATGGAACTGCAGGGTGACAACCCAAACTATTGCCAAAGGACTCAAGAGCTCAATTTCGGAGAAAACTGCATTTTTTTATAAAAAAACCTGGTTTAAGAAATACCATGCTGTGTTATTATACCAATTAATAATGATGCTGATAAGGATCAGCCACGGGTGTCGTAAAAGGCGAGATAGGGGTTATAGAGAGTGGGTGGCTGTATCAGCCGTTTCGCCGTATTGGTTGGGCCATGTTCAGCAGCTAACGTTTACGAGCTGATGATAGAGAGACATAGAGCAGATTTTACGACAGCTAATGAACCTTTTTGGTTTTCAGTCTCTTCATTATCATAATTACTCGTGAAATTCGTCAAGAGGGGCTCGTGGCTAAGTAACAACCGTGCAGATCATACGATTTTCAAGGTTAAGCTGTGCTTGCCGCGTTCTTGCCGTGGATGGGTGACCAATCGTTACACATCAAATCCGTCAAAGCCGTCGGCACAATCTATTCGCGCAACCTTCAGCCAGAACTGTCGCCAGAGCTGAATCCCCTGTGTGTCGTACGCTAAGGATACTCAATGCCCTCTTGGCTGCCAACCCTGAATGTGATGTGTTCGCGGATAAATGGAGTGAAATTGTGCGTGTATGTCTGATGTTCTGTGAGAGACAGTATGCGAGAGTGTCCACTATCCCATGTTAGTCTTAAGTATTTTGTGTATAACACAATTGTCGACATTACATACCTGTATTTTTCTACGTTCCATATTACTTGTTTCTATATTATGTTAATTATTGTAATTGGTGTTCACCGTTTTAATTAACTATAAATAAATAAATAAATAAACATCGAGACCCCTCCGTGCCTCGGAGAGCATGTTAAACAGTCGGTCCCGGGTGTCATACGAATACCTAAAGAAGTCAGACAACTGGTTTAACCTTAGGGTATCGGCATTGTGGCCTGCGGGCGACGGGTTAGAGGACCCGTCGTCCGACCAGGAGGTCGTGGGGCTAAGCTCCACAGAAGGAGAGGTCCGCCAGGGGCTGGCGGACCGAGGCCTGCCGGGGTTGCGGTGCATGCAGCTGCAAATCCCGCGACCCCGGCCAAGGGTCAGGAGAAGGAACACCATGGGTTTTTAGCCGGTAAGAGTCCGACATAACCCTTGGCCGTCCCCAGGCAAAGGGTATCCATGAGGATTCTCCCAAGATAAAAAAAGGGTATTGGCATCGCCCAGTAATTGGGTTGCGGAGGCCTGATAGCAGTCGCTCCGTGTAAAATACTGTATTCAGTCGCATCTGGTTGTACTAGAACCTGACCCCGACATAAGGTGGGGAAAGACTAAGCATAACATTATCATAATTTCTCAATTAGATACTGTTGCTCCTTTAACACCTGACCAAAGAAACGGTCAATAACATCTATAGTACGTAATCATCAATACCAACACGTGATAGATGCACCTTACAGTTATAGGCCGTCGTATTCATGCAAATAAATCTACACGGAACGACCTCGACGATCAAATTACTCTGCACTGCTGATGCGTCTGTGTTCACATGTTATTGCCCGCAAACATTGAACATGAAGTTATTGAGCAATCACAATTTGCGAATGCTTTGTAAGAATCGTTGACCCAAATCAATTGTCTTAATGCTTAATCGTATTATGAATTATCTGTGCAAATGCATAAAGAGTTGCGTAAGCATGTCTATTTTTGAGTTACAATCTAGTCTCGATCGTTATTGATTTAGCAATGTCCAATTTAGACAGTAGTTGTTTATTATGCAAAATCTACAAGGCTCAATTTATTTCTTTGAGTAAATTTTAAAGCAAAGCTTGACGACCTTTATTAGACAAATTCATACTATCGGTTTTAAAGGCGGTCCAGCGAGCTAATAAAGCGGGAACTACTAAAACGAGTAAGAATTTGAAAACAAAAAAAAAAAGACAAAATCCTGTCGTATTTTTGTCACTGTAAAAGTCTGAACTTCGTTATAACTAAGAAGAATTATTCAGGCACTGAAATAACAGTCGTACACTTAGGAAATGATTTATTTGAATTAATGATTTATGTTATCTTTGAGCTTGAAAGCTTACACTATCATGATATTAATGCGTAAGTAGTTACAGTCCACGAGGCTTAAGCTGAGCTTTGCATTTGTGTGAGTGCACATAGATAGTGTAGGTGTGACGTCGTCCTAGAGCGCGAAGCGTCCTTTGCTTGGTTTAATCCGGTTTATATTGCTTTTTGGCAATTGTCTGACTCTACTTTTGGTGATCACTCACACAAATGCAAAGCTCAGCTTAGGCCTCGCGGACTGTACTCGTAATTACAAACATGAAGACTTGAACGTAATGCATACCCGGTGTACAAGAAATAAGCAGAAATATCTAACTGTAGCACAATACAATGGCAAAAAATTTACTACAATGAACCATCTTTTTAAAGTTTATATTTCTTCACGAAATGTAACTGAATTTAAAATTCAGTCTAATTGCCTTGATATACGTCTTAATTATCTTTTTTTTTAATTAAGTAATTTGGAATTAGCACTTTTTTGAAAATAAATACACATTGCAAGATGATGAAATCAAGTCAATTCTAAACAAAGAAGTTTCAGGTTTAATATGTTTCTCTCGTGTCAGCTAAGTATACGAGAATAGCTCATGCCTTGGTGCAAAGATTTGCCAGTAGGCAACGTCGATAGCGGGGCTGACTGTCCAGGATGCGCCGGATGTACTCGTGGAGGCTCTTTTCATGAACCCCCAGGTCTTTTCAGGTTAAATAAGTACTTAATCATCATCATCATCATTCAGTCGGAAGAAGTCCATTGCTGGATATAGGCCTCCCCCAAGCCATGTAGGGGGGGGGGGGGTTTGCCATAATCGCCACGCTTGGCAGGCGGGTTGGCGATCGAAGTATGGTTGTGTAGTAGTACACAACAAGTACTCAGAGAACGCTGCTGCCCATCCTCTAGTAAATCCCTTAGTCGCCTTTTACGACACCCATAGGAAGAGATGGGGACTGACCTTATTACTTATTAATAAGTAATATGGTCAGTCATCTAATTATTAGATGGACGGCGCCGCCGAGTTCGGCCTAGAAAGAGGTGGCGAGATGACCTAGACGCGTCGCGTGAGGGCTGGTTTGAGGTGGCGAAGGAAAAGAGTACCTACCTGGAAGAATTTGGGAGAGACCTTTGCCCAGCAGTGGGATAGAAAAGGTTGAGAAAAATAAAAGTTTAATTATGTTACACTTTGTATAGTTAGATCACAATTAATCTTAGCCTCCACGAGTGACGACACTTAAGAAGACACGAGAGAAGAAGAACATTTAATCTTGCAGTTGCAGTCTATATTCACTGCAGATTAGGCAATATTACTACTCGCACCAAGAATTCGACAGTTACGATATTAGATTCAAAGTAAGTTAGGGGGCCAACCTGTAGCAATTTACCAGGCATGATTCAAATCCCGAGATGCTTCAGAAAACTTCCTAAAAGATAAATACAATGACTAACTGCCCTAACCACTAGACATCGGGACATATAACATCACGCTTGTATTCCCTTAGGGGCAGGGCAGGGGTCTATAGTATGTCCTCATTTCGCTGTTATGGTTACGTCCCATATAATAGGGGGCGAGCCTATTGCCATCAACCGGGCACAAAATCAGACTCCTGGCTGCTACTGAGAAATTCCACATGGGAAAACCCAACCTGGAGATGGAATCCAGGTCCTCATGCTTAGCATTCGCGCTTGCATCCACTAGATCAACGAGACAGTCAAGTAGATAATAAAAGAGATTAATGGTTAAATAGAAATCATATTGACTTTAGTAAATTACGTGAACTTCCATTAAATATTATTGCATCAATCTAATAAACGTATTTGAAAACTAATTAATTAGGCAAACAATATTATTTCGGCAAATAGGAATTGCAAATATTTGACTTTCATTCATAATGATTGTGTTTACTTAACCTAATTACTTTTCCGCTTGGCAGAATAAGGTTTTCCTTGACACATACAAATATACGAACGTATGCAGGTATTTGTTTGTGAACCGTAAACTAATTAACCTAATAAAACTGACCAACTGCGAGTCATACTCGCGCACCCAGTGTTCTGTACCACGCTAACTACAGCATTGCAACATTTGTTGGGATTTGAACTAAAGTGTATAATCAGGTTTACTTTTTGGTGCAGGCAAATTTTGCCGTTATGAAATAAGTACAACTGGAACGAAAATCGTTGATTTGTAAATATTTTGAGATCCGTACATTCATGCAGGCAAACCTACGGAGTGTAGTGGTGTAGGTTATAATATTGGACTTTTTGTTTTTTTTAGTATGTTTATATTTATTGCCAAGATTCATGCCACAACCACATATCTCAATTTCAACTGATTCGTCAATGATGAAGACAGACTTACCAGCAGCTAGACGACATCGTAGACTCAGTATGAAACCCTAACAGTACCGCTTTTTATGTCGATTTTGTTGGGTTAGGTACATATTTACAACGAGGCTATTCTATTACTTACATTTGTACTAGATGATCAATTAATTTAACTTTGTTAAAAATATTTTTTTTTTCCCTTATACAAGGTTAGTCGGAAAGGGGGTACTAATCCGAAGCCCACTTATAGTATCACTGATGACTGTTTGAAAGCAAGTGTTAAAATTTCAAAATTCGATAAAAAAAAAATCCAAATAAAATGATTTTTATTTGAGTTTTTTCAAAAATTCTTCATCCCTGCTTTAATTACAAATTCAGAAAATGGTGCTTCTAAAACATGACCCCAAATATGACCTAAAATGTAAACACAGCTGATCATAACTGGTGATAGATAGATTTTAGAGTTTTTTGAACAACTGTTTCTCTTAAACTATTGACTTTTGGGAAAAGTTGTAGAACAAAAGTCACTCATTATTATGTGTACTTTAACACCCTTTCGGATTAGTACCCCCTTTCTGACTAACCTTGTATAAATAATGTAAGTAAGTATTGATAAGGTAGGTAGGTCCCTACCCTACCTAAATGTATCTATCGTGGAACACAAAAAACTTAAAACTTTTGCTGTAAGACATATTAGATTAGTAACTACCACCCTCAGCAGAAAAGGTTGGCATCCACTGAAAACTATACGGCGACTTTAACCAAACGAATGATAATGAAAAGTAATAGTTTTTAATCAAGGTTTTAAGAGACAGACATAACTAGAGATCGAATATTCCTATGCATATTCACCTAAACTTGAGATGTTGGCTAAATGCACTGCAGACCCACCGTACCCCTGGCCGTACCTCTGGTGGTACGGTCGGTATTTTAAAGTTAACGATACCACTGTATTAAGTGATCGTAGCGCTTTGCTGATGTAGATACTAGACGGACAGAAACTTATTATAGTTATCTCGCATATTAATGACTCATTCATTAGTTACATTACATAGGTAACTATTAGTATTTGAAACTCATGACCACCACAACCACGCTTTTGACCTATTTTTTGATTTATACTCTATTTTACTACTTATGTTTTCCAGTAGTACTGTATTGGTAAAATGAAAAAAAAATATGTTCATTTTTTTATTTTCGTGTTAGATTGTAGATTTGTATAGTAGATTTGTTCAATTAAAATATTAAATTAAATTGTTGTAGTCAGAAGTGGTTTTAAATAGTGATACAACACTATTATCTGGTGGTATCGTTTTACTTTAAAATACCCACCGTACCACCAGGGGTATGGCCAGGGGTACGGTGGGTCTGTAGTGGCTAAATGGAATGCGCTTTTGTATCGAAAAAATCCCGCGGTTCCGGGACAATTATTTAAGTAATTTACTCTTTTTTTTGTTTATCTAACATACACCACTCATCTTCTTACACTCTACATACACACATATTTGCATCGGGGGTTAAACATTAATTTTAAATAATTATGCAATGCAAGAATTCTGTTTTTTTTTCTAATAAATCATTTTAATCACTTTCATACTTTATCACCGGACTAGTTATGCATTTCTGGTGTTCCTAGCATTTAGTTTTTTTTTACAAAAAATATACATATTTTAAGAAGCCGCTTCCATATTTTCATATATATAAATTCACTTTAGGTAAGTATGCATCCGAATATCCAATCCCTAGTCATAAGTAGTTACTATCATAATTATTATTGTTTTTATAGATCTTACGCCACAGCCACACTTTGCCAGCCACAAGTTGTTTCCATTCATGTCGAGTGGCCGCCACCAGCCACACGCGAGCGGCGAGCCCCTGCGCATTATCTATAGAGGAGCTCGTGGCTAAATAATTACAGCCGCATAGACCGATCTTCCGGGTTAAGCCACGCTTGCCGAGGTTGGTCTCTGGATGGGTGACCATTTACCATAGCGAGTTTCCTCCGTGCCTCGGAAAGCACGTAAAGCCGTTGGTCCCGGCTGTCATTTGTAGATCTTTGACAGTCGTTACTGTTGGTCAGAAGCCAGAAAGTCTGACAACCAGTCTTACCAAGAGAGTATCGTATTACCCAGTTACTGGGTTGTGGAGGTCTGATAGGCAGTCGCTCCATGTAAAATACTGATATTCAGCTGCATCCGGTTCGACTGGAAGCCGACCCCAACATAGTTGGGAAAAGGCTAGGCAGATGATGATTGTAGCGAATGGCCCGTGTGCGTACCCCTTAGGTTGGAAGGAAATTATAATAAACAGTTACCGTCTTGGAGGTTATAGGCGTCACGTAATTGGCCACTCGTGAGTGTATAGTAAGTACCAAATGACTATGATTCCGTTCATTACTATGAATGTATAAATCACACAATTTATTGTCGTAAACATAGTGAACGAGGACAAGGATTCTCATGTTTGTAGAATTAAATAATGTGTAGTTGTGTACTAACTGTTTGTTTAACGCCATGTTTCGTAAGTAATTATTAAAAGTAAAGTATGAAATGTTGGATTTTTAGACTTCAATAATCATGTAGCTACGGCTTTACTCCATTGTTTTCCTTGGTTATAGAGATCAACGCACATAGCGCGGTCCAAGCGGTCAGAATTATTTTGCATTTTAGTTCGATTCCAAAGGTCTCTTTTTTATGTACGAAAATGTATAGAAATAAGCATAATGTTTGCTACCAGAAACGATTCAACACAGTACCTATCATGCTTTGATGAGCTGAAATTCTATCTACGAGTACTTGAAGAAATGGTCTATGAGTTTGTATCTTGGTGGACCACTTTTGTCTAATGTTATATGAAATGGGGTATAGAATAGCAGGACTTGTTTGTATTCCTGCTCTACTTACTCTATCCACTACAGTTTCAATACCACCGCGCCGCGCCGGTCCTTCAGCATCGACTTGATCATAGTCTACGTCTTAGAGCCGAAGCTCCTCTCTGTTCAATTTCTGCAGTCTAATTTCTATTCATATACAGATAAATCTAGATCGTTCATTGTAGCTTTTTCTCATATAGGAAGATACCGGTCCATTGCAAGTGAATATTTCTGCCGCGCTAACGAAGAATACAATAACTCGATTTTGCCGCTTCCGAAAAACGCGTTCAACGCGCTCTAAGTCTTGAACTGTTTTAGTTGTTGCATTCTTGCTTACTGAAAAACCGAGTTCCTGAAGGATTCCAAAAAGTTACATAAAGCGACTTAATAGATCTCGATTGGCTGATTCCGAATATATACAAGCTTAGTTTTAGTAACTAAACCTGAAACTAGTTTGTTCAGAATCACTAGGAGAATCGATTGACATATTTTTTACACCACTTTTTTTTTCTTATGTTTCAGTTTTCTACCCATAACAGTTGACGGGAATAGACACCTTGAGGCTTGAGACGGTCCTCTCGGTCAGTTTCCGTGTATTAGACAACCCCTGCATGGCACATCCCCAGCATTTCACACTTTTTTAGGGAACTTAACGCGACATAAACTAAGGTGTAACTTGGAGATTTACTAAAAAACACATATTCAGGCAGTTCTGATGAAAATCTGGTTGGGGTGTCTCGGTTTTCGTATAAAGTAAAAATAAGGTTGTATATAATTCAAAATCGTCCAAAATCGAGTTATTGTATTTTTCGTTAGCGTGCAGATTTATTCACTAACTAATTGCGAAATGGTTACAAATTGCTGGCTCATCGACTAATTACGACTTCCAACACGAAAACCAATAGGTAACTACGACAACATCAGGTAGGTACCTACGCTACGGCAGAGTATCTACTTAATAATATGCACACTCACTCAAACTCATAGCTCGTAGCCTATAATTAAGGTGAAGTTGCATGGTATCGCGCTCTTTAATGCGCAGAGATAATTAATGCAAAGTGAGCTAATTCTCTTTACTCATCGTTTCTGTACACAAGATTACTGTATGAGCATAGTTTAGTACTAGGTGATGAATCTTACCCATTTAACTTCGTCTTGTTAATAAGGAACAAGAATTAAATATATTTTTTAAATAAATTAAATAATTAATGTCTACGTAACAGAAACCGAAATCCGGAAGCGTCTATGGCTTTCGATTTCAGTCCGTCCCCTAAGGAGATGAGTCGGTGACGCTTAAGGCTTAAGGCCTTAACAACTGAAATATCGTGCATAAGTAGTATGTGTGTCCCCATAGGGGGACGTAGGTATTGAATACGGAAAGTCATACACGATCCGGAGCAAACAAAAAGAAATTGAATTCTTACAATTAAAATCAACCTACCCTAGCCTACTAATGATGACAAGCCGATGGCTGGAATATTTTTAACCGACTTCAAAAAAAGGAGGAGGTTCTCAATTCGGTCGGTATTTGTTTTTTTTTATTTATGTATGTACACCGATTTCTCCGAGGTTTCTAGTCCGATTAGTGTAATTTTTTTTGTTCGATGCAGTGTACTTGCCATTTGGTCCCATAAAAATTTCATCCAATTTGGTTCAGTACTTTTTATTTTGTGAGCATTTTTTTGATTACTGCTATGTGGATGATGTAATTATTTTAAGTATCTTCTGGCATAACTCCGTCATATATAGACGGATTTGCAAAATTCTTTTTTTGTTTGAAAGAATATTCTTCCGGAATGGTTTCATTTAAATTTGGTGAAGATTTGATGAAGACTCTCGGAGATTGACAATGGAACTCTCCAGTGGATAACAGCAAATTACCCGAGATTGCTGTAATTGCATGTTTGTGTATTGTTTATGCCACTAAAAATATAAAAATAAAATAACTTTTAAAAAAAGTAAAAACCGACTTAAAAAAAACTGAAAAGAGTAAAATAATTACCATATTATAAAACTAACAGTTTCAGAAGTCGGTGCCTTCAATTAGGTTCAGTGTAAAATTGCACCGACTTCTAAAACTGTTAAGTTTTATAATAAGGTAATTATTTTACTCTTTTTAGTTTTTTCCCATAAACTTGTCTGACATAAATGCATCTCGTAATTTCGAAAATGCTATAACGGTAAGTATACCTCTTAGTTAAACAAAATATTGGCTGCCATTTTAATACCCAAACACTAACGGGACAGATAAGAGTCCACAACGAATCGAATTGTGATATGAAATGGACAAAATTGTAGTAAGTATTTTTATAATATATGGTACATTCTACCTCGGTGCCAATATCCAAAACCGTTAAACACTCGCGTTGAGATTGAGTGTAACAAATATCGATCACCAACCTCCTTCCAAAGCTTAAACTTATAAATTACTAGCGACCCGCCCCGGCTTTGCACGGGTGCAATGTATTTTATACATAGAATAGAATAGAATTTTATTTGCGTAAAATGTAGGTACATTACAGATGGAGTAAAGTATAGATTATAGACCCAAATACATTTTGCCGCAACGCGACATGCAAACATAATACATATAAACCTTCCTCTTGAATTACTCCATCTATTAAAAAAAACCGCATCAAAATCCGTTGCGTAGTTTTAAAGATCTAAGCATACATAGGGACAGACAGCAGGAAGCGACTTTGTTTTATATTAGACTAGCTGGTGCCCGCGGCTTCGCTCACGTAACTTAGTTTTCTTTAATGTTTATGTATGTTCTCGTATAATTAACAGATCATCGTAAAGTTTTGAGGTAAGTACAGAAAAGGACATTAGGTAGGTTCCTACGGGAACGCGGTTGGCAAACCGTTATTATAATGTGAACGCCTTAATTTCTCTCTAATCCAGATTCCGAAAGTTGCATTCAGCAATATATGTAAGTTTATCATGGTAATCAGTGCCGGATTAAGACAGCGCGGGGTCCGTAGCAAATATGAAAGGGGGCCCTTGAGTGGCATTACTTATTAATTTTACTGTTATAAAACAGTGGTATTACACTGATTTTGTATTAGTCCAAAGCGATCGAGCGATCGTCAAAACAGAAATAATAACACAAAAGCACGTAAAAACTAAGAAACTAACACGAAATAAAAAGGCCGGTAAAAAAAAGTAAAAAAATACACGCCTGAAAAGTATAAATTAGCATTATATGCGTTTTTTTTAATCATTACTTTTTCATTGTTATTTAAGTTTTTTAGGCTTAATTTCTTAAATAAATAAACGTAATGAAATGGTTTGTTTGAATATACAAAAGAAAATAGTCGAGTGGAGCAGTTCATACAAAGCGTAGCAGTAGCGCGAGCGCAGCGAGCGCGATTTTTTTTTCGCATTTTTGGCGATCGCATGATGTCATTCTAAATGCATTTATGGCTTTTGGCTACATTCACAAATGTTCAATTTTAAGTTGCCGATAAGTCTAGTGCTGTCACTATCGTTGGACTCTCGTGATAAGTTTCAATCAAAAAATTACGCTCAGGCAGAGATGAGTGGGTTTAAATATGCGGAGCCCCCTTTCGCGCGGGGCCCGTAGCAATTGCTACTCTTGCTACGTGGTTAATCCGGTACTGATGGTAATCACAATTTCAGTTGCTGCTAGAGCCTGATAAGTAATCGTCTTTCTATCAATCATCGTAGTTTGTTATTTACAAAACTCCTGTGCTTAAAACTCTCTTTCCGTGGGTAACACAATTTAATCTACTCTGGTAATGTATTGTCAGCGTTAGGTACACGTAGCGATGTGGAGTTTTATACTAAGACTCGTATATTATGTAGGTACTACCAGAACTGTAATTTTGTGTTATTAAGCCATTATAAGAAAAAAAAAGTGATGTGAATTGGTTTTATAACATAACTATAAATCCACATAAATGTTTGGGTAACGACCAAAAAGTAATTAATTTTAGTTATATTCTAAAACTTCTCTGTAAACTACGTTCATAGTTTTGCACTCGGTAGTTAAAATGTATAGAGATTCAGGACTGGTGACGCGAGAGCAAGCGACGTACAGTTGTACGTGTGAGAAGCAGCTCGTCCTGAGGTCGACACCTGCAGCCGTCAGTGTCTGCCCCTGCGACTTGTTTATGGTCATCGCGAAGCATACGCACACAGGAAACTGCACGCGCTTAAACTTTTTCTGCGATTATTACAATCGTATGTCTACGTGTTGTTTACACCATTCCATTGCAAAAGATCACGGCTGTTTGCTTTGGAGGGATAGGCAAATGTGTAGGTACTGTAAACTCTCTTTTCGAAAGTTCAAATACTTATGATTGCTGTTGCCACTGACGCCAACGCCATCTAGTTAGGTTCAAGGAACTATTTTGTTTGAATATATTTTTATAACCGAATAGCTTGATAATTTATACCCTATAACCTGACCCGACCTGCAACAAATATGTTTTCCAAATATCAACAAAATCTATCCAGTAGTTTCGGCGTGAAGCTCAAACATATAAACAGACAAACAGATAAACAGACAGAAAAAAAATCTAAAAACTCTCTTTTTGATATCTGTAGCGTTTTTCCAACAATTTGCACTTATTTTTTCTGGAAAATATTCAATGTACAGATTTTACTTCGTTACGATTTTATTATATGTAAATGTATGTATGTGTATATATACATATACACCGTGTCCCAAAATTCAACGATAAGCGGGCACCAGAGGGAGGACATGCTCATGACAAATCGAGAAAAAAAGAAAAAAAAAACTTTTTTTTTTAAATTCCGTAGAAGAAATTGAAATCCTTCGAATTTTTTTAAAATATTTTTGCTTTTTTTTTGTAACGGCAACCTAAGTAGCACTGCTATCCACCACAACCCTTAAAAATCCCAGAATGCATGTAGTTTTTACACAAAAATCAATCAAACTTATTTTCGTCAATTTTCGAAGTACTTCAAATTTCATTTCGTACTTAATTTAAGAAAAAAAGTTTTTGTTTCTTTTTTTTCTCGATTAGTCATGAGCAGGGCCACTCTCTGGTGCCCGCTTATCGTTGAATTTTGGGACACGGTGTATGTAGTGTTATGTATGTAGGTACATACGAGTAATTGTAATTTGGCGAGTTAATTTGGCAAAATTACAGCTTCTACAGACAAAAATTATGTCTGAAATGAAAACGATACACTCTGAAATATTATTTTCCTTTCAAATTTAAAATCTCATTTATTCAAAATAGACTAAGTACAAGTACTTAGTTCTTTCTGAACGTCAATGATAAAAAAACAGCCCTCAAAAATGCCCGCCCTTCACCGCTTCCTAGTGTTTATGCTGTGAAGAAGAACGGTGCATCAAACTCCCCAGCAACACAAATCTGCCCGTCAGTGAATAAATTAATTGCATCTATACACAGAAAAAGGTAATATTATTTAAAATTATGCAAATTGCGGATGATAAACAATGATTTTCTTTTTATTATCCGCACATAGCTTAAGCAAATTAATGAAACACGATATTTCACTTTTTCAACGGCAGCACATATTTTACGTGGGGGATGCTAATTGAAAGCCATTAGAATACTTTTGATCCCCTTCATAAATTGAGGGGAACGTTAAACCATCGACTTTGCAAATTGTACAAAAATGCTGTCAGAATTGGGGCATAAAATATAATCGCAATCGGCTTATCCGCCATTTTTCTTAAATGATAATTAAATATTCAGTGATGCTATATATTTTGATAATACTTTATATAAAGACATAATGACACGCCTGTATTTCCCGAAGGGTTGGGCAGAGGTGTATAGTACACCTACATTTCGCCGTTATGTTTAAGTCCCATGTAAAAGGGGGCAAGCCTATTGCCATCAACTAGGCAGAAGCCTACTACTGAGAAATTCCACACGAAAAAACCCAATAACACTTTGTCCGACCTGGGGATCGAACCCAGGACCGCACGCTCAGCAGTCGCGCTTGCGACCACTACACCAACGAGGCAGTTTACTTTATAAAAACGTGCCTATAAATATGTAATGTTCTGAAATGGACATTTGTTGTCATTTCCAATGCAAACAAAGCCGCCATGAACACCCAAGTTAGCCGGGGAAGGCTTGCGAAAGTGTATTGACATAGCCTTGCAGCACGTCAGGAATACAATGGAACCGAAATAATTACACTATCGGCCGATTCCTATGATTTACCGAGTGTTATTGATCAAAACTAAGTCTTGTATCTTTACCAAAAATGAAGCAAAGATTCCATCGTTTTGCATAATAGATCCTACTATACGCTGGTAGGCATCACAGATAAAGTTAACTTACGAGTCTATTTATATGCAGTTTAGCAATAAAGAATGCTACCATTGGTACGATTCGTTTTTGACTATAGGAACCGGGCATATAAATGTTACCATGTCACGGCCGCTTGCAGAGGGGTCATAGGGTTATAGGCCCCGCAAAATTGTAATAAACGCGAAAAAACTAGGCGCCATTTTAAGCATACTTCCATTGAAATAATTGGTTTTTGAGAAAAACTGTGCCATAACAATCCTTAATAAGTAGAATATTTAATAACAATGTTTTTCACGAATTATCGTGGCATTAAAGAAATACATTAAATCATGAAGGAGAAGCAGCTAGTTCTCATCTTCTGTTACCCACAAGTTACACTTCCTATCTTTTTAAACAGTAACTATCGTATTCAACTCACTCCTCAATGTTTTCAACTCATCCCAAAGGACTGTCAAGAAAGGAATCGACGATGTGCAATTTATTTTTCAAATCGACATAAAGCAGGACTAGGAGGATTTGTTGAGAGAAAAATATCTGTTAGGTTAGGACACGTTTAAAGAGACGTGGAGCGTGATGAGGGGCGGAAGGCGGACAATTTAAAATTATGAAGACTATTTAATACGAACGACGTATTAGAGCGTTTTTGAAGACGTGTTTTTCCGCGCTTATTATTTGAGTTGTACACGCGGGAGTAACGAATCCGGGTCACCAACATAAACACTGATATCTCTGAAACTAAGAAAGATCCGAATTAATTGCTCCCAAGTGTAGCTGAATGTATGACAGTACGCAGCGGATACACAGCGAAGCGGGCGGCTGATTCCGTGTCTCCATAAACAAAGGCTTAGAATATACCTATTGGAATTGGTTAGGTACTTAATTACAACAGAAAAGAAACAGTTTTATTAACAAAGTAACATATCCTAATAATACTGTGTCATTAAAAAGGAGCATTCCTCATTCAGCCGAAAGACATCAACTGCTACCCATAAGCCTTCCCCCAAGCATCGCCACATCGACCGGTCCTGTGCTTCTTGCATTACGCAAAAAAGAGCATTACCTAAATTCTATGACTGTCATATTATGATAACTTGAACTGCAAACTTAATTATAATACGACATCTCTATAAAAACTATTTGTGACGTCTAAACTTCGTCGTCTTCATATTATGAACTTCTTTTTTGCTGTCTGCATAATGCGCGTTCGGAATTACCTGGTACCACGTAATCCGACTGCTCGACTTAATCGGACTTCCTCGAATGTCCGGCCTATTACGAATACGTATAGTGTTGGGTAGGACACGACTTGAAAAAGAGTTTGTAAGAGTAGCCTCTTTTTGCTCTGAGCCAGTACAATGTCCTACTTCAAATGAGGCGAGGCGTACTGAAGCTCGGTGATACGATTGAAGTAACGAGTACGAAAATAACATTTGACGTTACTGCGGCGAGTCGAGTCGCGGTCGTGTAATGTCCATTGTAGAATGACGTGCTATTGTAGCATGTGCCTCGTCTCTCTCTTTCTCACCCTACAGTTTACTTACCGAGAGTAACGAGTAACGCGACTACCGCGACATAAAAGTTGAAGTAGTACACTTTTAAATGTCGAGCCGCTCTTACATTTTGACGTCATGTACGGGACAAACGTACCGGCTCTTGTAAGTCCTACTCAACACTAAATACGTAGCATTGTCAACTCATCATTTGTCTGTCCGTAGCTCGTCATAACGCACATTACAAGCTCTAATTGTGCTGTCACAACGTACAACGCTCGCGTGCTACGAACACTTTCGCCTCGGTCAATGTTGATGCAATACCAAATTGTCCCCGACGACGTTACAACATACATTACATCTTACCGGTTTAGGCAATTAGCACATATAGTGCCATCAGACGGTCAGACAGTGTCCTAATAACGCAGCATTGGTGTACAGTCGTGATCAAAAGATGTAGACGCGTAAAGAAATTCAATATACACATTCACACCAATCCACTCAAGACTGCTACAATAAGCGATAGTAAGAGATATTATCAGACCCACCACCGCTTGGTGAACGGTTTGGTAATCCATTTATTTTTCTAGGTTATATTACCACTCAATTACGACAACATCTGCAGGATGAGAGAGGCCTTATTTGCCCGAAACCACTTGACATTATTACCAAGTGACTAGTTATTGAAATCTTGCACGCAATTGAGACAAACAGTCTAGCACAGGGATGCACAGACTTATTAGGACTTGGGGCCACTCGAGCGGTCTATGAGCTAAAGGCGGGCCACCCCAATTAAATGCAATAAAAAAAGTTGAAATTAGAGATCTTAAAAAATATATCGTAATGTGGGCTTTTGATAAAATTCAAAATCTTTATTCAGAAGTTAAAGCTGGCCATTACTGATAGAATGCAGTATTTTCATACAAACGCATAAAAGAGTTTAATTCGCTGGCGGGCCGCATGTACATCGACGGAGGGCCGCATGCGGCCCGCGTGCCGCGGTCTGTGCATCCTTGGTCTAGCATATATACGAGCTATACGAGAAAAGTTTTATGAATGGGCTATAAGAAAAGAGGCAGACCGAAGAAAAGATGTGAAAGATGATATGGCTAGGATGGAAGTTAACACGGAGATTAGGATAAAAAGGCTATTATGTTATTTTAATGTTCGTAATTGTTTAGGTTTTTATGGAAAGAAAAATTGGAAAAGTTGCCCGGAAAATTGGCAAATTTGGGAAAAACTGTTTTTTTTTCCATTTTTGGTTTTGGGATTTTTGTATGACAGGACAACGTCTGTCGGGTCAGCTAGTATATCATAAAAAGGACAACATACTTAACTTAATTTTCCCTACAACGGTAAATGTTTTTCTCGCGACTGTAGTGCACAAGTTTAGTGTGAATGAAACAATGTGTGTTTATCTCGTAAACAATAGACGTAGCATTGTGAGCGAAGGTGAGTCTGATTCAACCGTGACTGCTTGAGATTTGAGGTTAATCAGTTATATAACGAAACTTCATCATTATCAAATACTTGGTAATGTTTAAGTGTGTCGGTTACAGGTGTTCACATTATTGTGATGGTAAGGTTCCACGTTGCTGACATTGAGCAGAATTTCGGATTACGGTTCGCACAAAATATTTCAAAATGATTCTCTATGATGATAATATGTAACTATACTTTTCGGTGAGTTCTGCCTAGCCTTTTCCCAGCTATTTGTGGTATGTCTACTCCAGTGCGCTTTCATGTTTATCTTGCGCTTTCAATTCCTCTTGCGTCAAGCGCATGCAATATTGATTGCCATATGACGCATGCAGCTTATCGTTACACCGGTGCGCCTCGGTCAGTCGTCAGTCGACATACAATAGACGGATTAGTGTGCGCTAGGGGCATGCGCTTTTGTCGAACTAGTATTAAGGCATGCGCTATGGCGCTTCACGCATGCTTCAGACGAAGACGCAAGATGAACATGAAAGCGCACTGGTGTAGACATAGCTTTGGGGTCAGCTTCCAGTCTAACTAGATGCGGCTGAATACCAGTATTTTACACGGAGCGAGTGCCATCAGACTTCCGCATCCCAGTGACTGGGCAATGACGATATACAGGTGGAAAAAATCAATGGGCCCTGAAGGGAAACCACCTTAAATCCTTAAGATAGATTATTTTTCTTAAAGGAAACATTCCTTTAATTTTAAAAAGAAACAAAACTGCATTCACAGATTTTTCGACAAGTTTACCTTAACTGGGAATCGAACCAGCTAAAAATTAAAAAAATAAAGTCATACATTTGTTGGAACATGAATTACACGTACGATCAAACTATGGGATCGGATGTTAGAATCGTAAGCATCGTCCGGGTGTCGTCGTCGTCCAGAAAAAATCGGACACGAGAATCGTACGTGTGTTTCATGAATCCGATCAGTTAGTCGGATCCGGCTCCCGGAAGCAAGTATCGGACGTGTATTTTGACCCTTACCCCTACCGCAAGAAAAAAAGGTTTTTTATTTTTAATCAAACTAAATCCCGAGCGGGCTTAATCCATTACTAGATCATGTAGTTTAAGGAATTACACGTTTTCTTTTACACCCCGTTAAAAATCTATTGATATACTTACGTAATACTGATTAACCTTGTTTTTGACCAGGTACATCAACCAGTAAGAAAGAAAACCAGACCGAATCCATAAATGAACTAAGTTAAACATAAACCACATGTGCAAATATTATTATCATCATTTACGAATAAATATTTGTTATTATACGAAGGCTACATATTTTGATTTTAAAACAAAAGTTATCTGTCCAAACAAAACTATTGTTCGATATTAACAATATTAAATTACAATTCTATTTCGAACCGAAAAGTGAAAAATATTTGTTTAGCGAATTATGTAATGGAAATAGACGTTAAATGACAATAATATTTTATCATACCTCTATAACATGTGTACAAATTATGCAATATAATGGGAATTTTATTCAAATCACTGTATCAATTAGCGTGTACGTCTAAAAAATTAGGTAAATGCTACATTATGTAGTTTAATGTTTAAACGTAATGCACGTCACGCAGTGTTTGTTACGGATTGCGGAATTCTAATGAGCACGGTAACAGAATTTTTGAGACGAATAGTCTTACGCCTGTCTCTAGACGATAATAATGTTATCAATTTCTTCCGCATGACAAGTAGGTACCTATACACAACTGGCGAGGCGTAAACTGAGCTTTGCATTTGTGTGAGTGCACATAGAATCGATTGCCAAAAAGCAGTATAAACCGGTTTAAACCAAGCAAATGACGCGTCTGCATTCATTCTCACACAAATGCAAAGCTCAGCTTAGGCCTCGCGGACGGTACCTCAGCGGGATACAACATATTCTAGTATAGTCCCCAGATTCATCTTTGTCGTGCTTACAACCCCACTAACACCCGTAGCTAACTTAGTTAGCTGGCTTAGGGATCTCATCAAAATGCTGATGTTAGTATGCTCCTATAAATCTATAACATTCATCTAGAATACTTGACTTCTCCGACTTTACTCAAGGAGTCAAAAATAAGTTTCTCCGCATAGAATTGGAAACTCGACAAGTTTTGTTGACTTTACTAGTTGGAGTACGTACTATACTGGCAAAACTGTAAGAAGAAGAATAGCCACAGAGAGGAATATTCAGAATATAACCATAACATTGACAGCCTCATTGGTGTAATGGTCGCAAGATCCACGTCGGGCAAAGGGATGATGAGTTTTTCACTGTGGAATTTCTCAGTAGCAGCCCGGAGTCTAGATTTGAGCCCGGTTTATGACAATAATAGGCTCGCCCCCTATGGGACGTACTATACAGCTCTGCCCAACCTTTCAAGTAGTACAGGCGTGATGGTATGTTAACCATAACATTTGAATACAACATCAGTTCCCGCAGTTAATGTTACCTATCAAATCGGAAGACAAATGTTGCAAACAACTCATAAATATCATTCATTCAATTACGTTTGACATCTAACCACGTTCTGTCTGGTTACGTTTTCGTAAGCTCCAATTTTGTTTGATGTTGTATCACAAATTGGTTCTAACAAGCGATGCAATAGTTACAGTCACAAAGGAATTGTTTTAAGGGGAACATAGAGACTAAACATTAATTAGCATTAATTCGCAAAAATAATATACTTATTTGCATTTTATAATGCTTGAAATAAGTTTGCCTCTCTGAAACTAGGCTTTGACAAGGTGGCGCTTCCCGCCATTAACGGTCGTCTCACTAAATAAGCTCTCCGGCTGTCAAAGCAACATCTGCGTACAGTCACAGCAGCCATCACTGGCCATGGTTCTTTTAACAAACGCCCCTTTGTCATTAAAGTTACAGACAGCCCACTGTGCAGAGCATACATATAGGAGCACGAGACGGCAGCCCACGTACGTGCTACTAAACTGCCCTGAGGTCGCCATATACAGGGCTAAGTACTTCGGAAACCCAGGTACTCTCCGAGAGATCACCAGCAACATCAAGGGTGTGCTGGCCTTTTTCGAGGAGTTAGGGTGGACCGAGTAACTACACTTACCACCCATCACGCAAATACGCGCTTAGACGTAGAGTTGCGGACAACCAGCCCTTTATACCTTAACTAGGCTTTGAGCGTTCTGTTCCTCACTTCAGAGGGGCAAAGTGATTTGGTACGCGTAATTTAACTTTGCAGAATTTCGGAAACACTTAGCCGCATCACCCGAGAAATTGTGTGCTTTTAGCTGCGAAAGCATTCTATAGAATGTGTAAGCGTTAGCGTGCTGAAGTATGCGAAAGCTCAATCGATGTGAACGTTAGCGTGCTGAAGTATGCGAAAGCTCAATCGATGTGAAAATGTAAAAGCATGCGTACGCATGTTCATAAAAAATGCCCATTTTCTATGTGTATTTAGTGTATACTATACTTCAGTAGAACCTACGTCTGGCGCACCCTTGGCAGTCAGCCCCGCTACCAACCTTGCTGACTGGCTAATCTTTCCACCACAGCATGAACTATTTTTGTATAGCTCGTGCTGACACAAGAGAAGAAGAAGTTCTTTATTCGCATGTAGTTTACAAACTGACTGAGACGGAATGGCTTGTTGGTCTAGATGTCGCAAGTGCGACTGCTGAGCGTGAGATCCTGGGTTATGGATACATTCATATATCCCTAGGTTGGGCAAAGTGTTATTGGGTTTTTCCGTGTGGAATATCTCAGTAGCTTACCGGAGTCTGGATTTATGCCCGGTTGATGACAAAATAAGTCTCGCCTCCTATTACATGGGACTTAAACATAACAGCGAAATAAGGTTATACTACACCTCTGCCTAGTCCTTCGGGGAATACCGGCGTGATTTTATGTTATGTAGTTAATAAATAAATATCACTTAAGAAACTGCGGTAGAAGGAAGCCTCTAATAACGGACGATTGGCGGTGCCGCGTCATACAGCGTAGGTATTTCCGATTGGCAGCTATCGCAACGATATACTTATTAAATACACAGACATCATGTACACAGTTCGCCGGCGTACTTTTACTCTTCTTGCGTACTCCTATTTAGTAACATTACAGACTGGAGGTAATCTTAGCGATTCATATCAAATATGAAAGAAGCCACGACAATGCACCGCCGCCGCTCACTATTTCAAAACATTTTTAGACCCGTTCTTTACTTTGTGTGTATTGCGAATGCTGTTGTAACGCATCTGTGGCTTTTGTCACTGAATTGAAGATACTACAGCGGTAATACTAGTTACTTAGATGTGTTAATACCACGAAATCGTTCTTTTCACCATAACTTGATTTCTGACGTTTCTCTACTAAACATTACCATACAAAGAATATCAAATACTTTTAAGTGGATAATTATTGCTATTGCGTTTGTTGATTAATTATGTCCACGATACTATTTATGTCCAATTCGGACTTAATCTATGTCTACGCATGTCTTTTGTTATTCCGTTTCTGACATTTTGACAGTTCGTCGGCGCTAAATGAACATAAGGTTTAGGAAGTGTTGTTCTTTATTAACTTCGCACTTATTTAGTCCGTACATAAGCGAAGTTTGTTCAGAATATAGTGAAAAATGTTTCCTTATGGCTGGGCTATCATTCAAAGAAGATACAATGAGGAACGGCAACGGTATGAGTACGGAATATAAATAGAAACTTTGCTTTTCTTGTATACGATAAGCTTATCATAACCTAAATTTTGGACTAATTTAAGTCTTAATCGGCATTATTTAAGTGCGCCGAAGAAACACAATCGGACCCACTATAGCTATTTTACGATTTTTGATAATCTCGTTTAAGTACTTTTTTTCGACAGCAATGGCTATAACTACCGAGCTGTCTGGACTCATTATAGGGTGACCAGAGTATAGTTAGTATAGTAAGAGTATAACGTAAAGGCGGAGTAGAATTAGTTATTAATGAGTGCGACGGACCTAGGTAGTTACTCCATTTATTATAGCATTAGACAAAAGTGGCGTACCACCCACTAATATCTTTTGAACCATTTCTTCAAGTAGATTTCAGCTTGTCTTGATTGACTATTAAGGTTCATAAAAGCGTAATACTGTGAATCCCTGCTGGAAGCAAACAAGTTGTTTGTTTCTTAACATTTTTTTGCTAAAATGAGTCTTATTTGTCTATTGCAAATTAAATGAAGAAAATATGAAGAAGATGAAGTAACTTAGACCAAAAACGGACCATAATATAAAGGAACCCAGTAGTAGTAAAGAAAGTGGGTTAAACCGACGAAAGGATGACAAAACAAGTCTAAGTTACTTCATCTTCTTCATATTTTCTTAACATTTGTTTGCTAAAATGGGTCTTATTTGTCTATTGCAAATTATATGAAGAAAATATGAAGAAGATAAAGTAACTTAGACTTGTTTTGTCATCCTTTTATCGGTTTAACCCACTTTCTTTACTAATACTGGGTTCCTTTATCATATGGTCCGTTTTGGGTCGTGCATCTGCTTCAAATAAAGAATCCATAACGTACATGGCGTACCTATTGGACCCAGCCATTCATAAGTACACTAGTGGCTCGTAAGAATCCGCATATCTTCGTTGACGCGTAAAACAAGAATTTTGGTCGCATGCGTTTTATGTTATCTTTGACAAAAAACACAAGAAGCAGATATTAAATTTGCCCCAATTCAATTCAAATGTGTGGCCTAGGATCATTAATTAATAACAAAATAAAAAAGAACACCGTAATTTTCCTGGAGACTCTTTTTTCTCCCAACCTGCTGTATAATTTTGTTGTATAATTTTGTTGTATAATAGGCACCTACGAAGTTCTCAATTCTCGCACGTCGCCGACGATATTTAGTTTAGCAAAAATGGCAATACAAAAACGGTTCGTTATTGGATATGGAAACATACGGAGAAAAAGGAACACGGATCTATAGCTGATTAATTAATGATAACTACTCAGAATACAGAAATAACTATCAAAATTGTGGGTATCGCAATCAATCACGACGATATGTTTGGTGCAGTGGCTGAGCGATTGGCTTCTGCGCTACGAGTTGTGGGTTCGATTCCAACACGGATCAAAAATTTGTATGGCTTACAGATAGTTGTTCCAGGTCTGGGCGTTCGTGGGGCAACGTTTGCGTTAAAAAAAATAAACGAATTTTAAAGTTGTTCTTTTGATCTTTTGATCCACTTAAACAAATTAGTAACAATAATGATCAAGTATTAACTTTTACCACACCCTTTTCAACGTAAGGTGAGTCCTGACGTTTGTCTACATAACGTTACCATATTACAAATAATGTCAAATATTCTAAAAACAAAACATGGATAACGTAATTATTTTACAATTTTTGATGATTTTCTTTCCATAAATGATGGAATCAGGCGTTACTTTGCGGAAATTCATGACATACAGAAATGCAAATACAATATCTAGCTTTAATTCCGCTGAACAAGATCGCTAGTTTGGATGCAGTATGCAGCACCACCCTCCCGCCCACAAGTTTATGCACATGCAGAAAGAGTGAAAAAATAATGCAACATGCAACCAAACCAATACACGACACGTGTTTCGCCCCTGCACGGGGCATCCTCAGGATATGTTGACTCCTCGACCGCTAGGATGCATGTGCATAAACTTGTGGGCGGGAGGGTGGTGCTGCATACTGCATCCAAACTAGCGATCTTGTTCAGCGGAATTAAAGCTAGATAATGTATTTGCATTTCTGGATTTCCTTTCCGTTTTTTCGATAGCAGTCTCATTGCGGCTACAGTTTACGAAATGACCCATGTCCCAGGACATAAATGTCAAGACTCATCTTTCGGTGAACAAAGTATAAACATTTATCAATTTCAAGACCTTGCATAAAGAGTGACAGTAATATATTTTAGGGTTCCGTACCTAAAGGGTAAACCGGGACCCTATTACTAAGACTCCGCTGTCCGTCCGTCCGTCCGTCTGTCACCAGGCTGTATCTCATGAACCGTGATTGTTAGACAGTTGAAATGTTCACAGATGATTCTGTTGCCGCTATAACAACAAATACTAAAAACAATAAAGTAAATATTTAAGGGGGCTCCCATACAACAAACGTGATTTTTTTGTCGCTGTCCGTCCGTCCGTCCGTCATTAGGCTGTATCTCATGAACCGTGATAGCTAGATAGTTGAAATTTTTACAGATGATGTATTTCTGTTGCCGCAATACTAAAAAACAGAATAAAATAAATATCTACGGGGGTTCCCATTAGGGTTTTTGCCCCGGGTACCCGGAACCGGGAATTCCCGGGAATTTGGGGATTTTAGGACCCGGGAATTATTTGGCGGGAATCCCGGGTACCCGGGAATTATTTGAAATGAAGAAATGATGATGAAAAATGAAGGGTCTGCACGCTTCCGAAGATTTTAGAGCATTTTCTGTCTCTCTGGCGTGAAACGGCCATTGTACTGCGTGGTGTGAACTTAGAATGGGGTAAATGTATTCTGATGTGATGTCAGCACACAGTACTGTTGTCTCTGTCTAGTAAACAAATTTTAAACGCTTTTTTTTTGTAAATGTTTCCTGTGTAGAAACTATTCACATTGCTTATCTTTTGTGTGATTTCTAGATTTATAATGAAAACATACAGGGTGTAAACGAATTCGTGTAATTCCTTCAAACAGCGTGATCTACTGGTCACAGATTAACCCTAAATGGTTTTTATTTTAAATACAAAATACTTTATTAAAAAAAAATGATCTGTTTTCGAGCCCTTTTTGCACCCCAAGTTAATCGACTGCAAAGAACGATTTCGTGCTAGTCGTGCTAGCCAGCTGTGTCACCGTGCTTTCATTCACTGATTAGTGGCGTCGAAATGTTCTTACGAATAAAATTTTAATTCAGCAATTTTTATTTTTTTATTTGCACCTTATTAGCTGGTTATGTTTCGATCACATATCGCTACTGCAAGAAATAAACTTTATTTTTAATTAAGCTAAATCCCGTGCTCGCTAATTCTACACCAGTAGTAGATAGATCATGTGGTTTTAAGGTATTACACGAATTTGGTAACAACCTTTATAGTCATTATATTGTTATTCCGTAATATTTTGCCATATTATATGAAGACTTTTTTTCATTAAAGAAACTCGCGACGTCGCACAATAAATGACTGTAACTGTTCCTAGTTCATTTTTTTAAATAAGTGTAACATTATTTATTTTAATAAGAAAAGTGATTGGTATGTTAGACAATTTATCAATTTATCATGTTAAAGTACTTACCTACACAAGTTTAATGTTAAAATATACGAGAAAAACTATATTTATACAAAAAACATGAAAATTCCCGGGTACCCGGGAATTCCCGGGAATTATGAGAAAAAATTCCAGATTCCCGGGAACTCAAACAGGCCGGGAACGCGAAAACCCTAGTTACCATACAACAAACGTGTTTTATTGCCGTTTTTATAAATAATGGTACGGAACCCTTCGTGCGCGAGTCCGACTCGCATTTGGCCGGTTTTTTTGATTAACGTTGATTTATGGACAGTAATATATAATAGCTTCTACTTGTAGATATTGTGTCTTATAAACAAATACAATTTGGCATTCGTCATTAATCATTCATAGATTGCAAACAGACAGTTCCGTAACATTACTGTTCATGTTTGCAACGTAATTGAAATTCAACATACATTCAGGCTAATAGGTTTTATTGGCATTTATAGCGCTATTTTTATCAACCTCAAACGATCTCGTGGTGCAAAGCCTACGTTATTTCGGAGCAATTTGGTCCAGTACGCTAATAAAACGTAACGAAATACCGTATCGTGTGTTGTTGTTAAATAATCACGTCGTTTTGGCAGTAACCACAATATGTTACACTTTTTCCTGCCTCCAGTTTTTTTTGTGCTTCGTTCACAGATTCGTTGCCTTCGGCGTCTAACTGGAATCTTTTTTGCTTACTAGACGGTCTCGATTGCCTCTCGATATGAAATAGCGGGCGCGGCGCCTTAATTTTAGAGTTCACGACTTTCATTAATGAAATCATTTGGTCAAACTACGATTAAATTATTGTAGCACCATTTAATTTTTACGCCTACACGACGTACTTAGTGAAGTGTATGTTGTATGTTTTTGGGTTGCGTAAACCACGTTCACTTCAACGTAATCTTCGGAATAGATCTCCAATCTTGAAAATGCAGTTGCATGAAATTGGTCTTGTATTTCGTAATAGTAGTCGTGAGCAGATTTTATTTTTGCAGTGTCATCATAATTCTAAAAAGAATCTTAGATTGTAACATACAAAGAAACATACCTACTTAAGATAACAAAAAATGAGGCCAGTCGAATGTCTATTCAGCTTTTTAAGTCAATCACAGGATTAAGAAAAGCGACTTCCCTTCAAATCTACAACTTCTTCTTCAAATAGTGAAATATCGTTCATTAAATTGGTTAAGTTATGTGCGGATAATAAAGAGAAAATCATCTCTACATAGTATAAAACAAAGTCGCTTCCCGCCGTCTGTACGCTTAGATCTTATAAGCTATGAATCATATTTTGATGCGGTTTTCATCAATAGACAGAATGATTCCAGAGGAAGGTTTAAATGTATAATACATGTATATTACCTATAATAGAGAAAAACGCGTAATACGCGATAAACGACAACCACGCGGGTGAAGCCGCTGGCGACCTCTAGTTGATTATAATCCGCAATTTGCATTATTGTAATTAATATTACTTTTCTGTGTATGAGCTCAATTTATTTATTCACTTGACAGACTGATCTGTGTTGTTGGGGAAATTGTTGCGCCGTTTCTTCTTCACAGCAAAAACACTACGAAGCTGTGAAGGGCGGGCGCTTTTGGGTGCTGTTTTCTGTAACATTGAACGTTCAAAAAGAACTATAAGTAAGTAATTTTAGTCCATTTGACATAAATGAGTTTTGAAGTTCGAAGTTCTGCGTACGGAACCCTGAGAACTCAAACAACGGCTGTTTTGGCAATTTATTTTACTGTATACTCATACTCAATTTAGGTGTAGGTGTTGGTACTGTAAAGTTAACGACATTTTTTCCGAGTAGATTAGTTACGGTTTTCGGTGCGACGCCGTCCTACCTTAATTTGTGACAATTACATTTGTTGAGGCGGCGTGTCATGGTAAATAATTATGTTACGAAGCACCAGTGATTTAACAGTATTGTGTCGTAGATTATCTACATAATCGTTATGATTGAGTGGAGTTTTATGTAGCTTGTAAAACGTTTTGCTCATTATTTGCCTTCTTAGCGTTTAATACGTTCATGATTAAACTCGATGATAGTTTATTCAGTAAAAGCGTGAAATTGAACGATTTTTGACTTCGCTCAGAAGTCAAAAATCGTTCAATTTCACACTTAACTATTGGTGTCCATTTTTTAGTAAGTACCTAACTGTTATTGATCAGTTATAAAATTAGCAATTTGTACACAACATTAGTAGCAATTTGCTTCGCTCTAATAAGTTGAAGCATTATACCGTATAGCAAGCCGAGAGTTAATTGTTCCTCATGGTTGGAGAACTACATGGTAAATATAAACTAGAACCTGTTTTGGAGGTAACTTTATGAATTCTGTTAGTAGGTCGTCTTATATAAAACGTGATGAACTCGAGAGTGGACCATATACAATCTACCAGTACTTATAATACATAGTTGGAGTCCAAGCTATGTCAGAGCTTATCAATAATCAAATCTAGAAAGAAAATAGAAACCGAGACCGAATTTAGTCAGGCACGCAGTGATAAAGAAATAAGATGAAAAAATATGAAACTTGAGGTCTCAATTTCAAGTAGATACAATTTGATTTATCTTTCAAAGGTATCCTATAGCTTTAAAATATATTTCCGTGCCTCGAAGAGCACCTTAAACCGTAGGTCCCGGGTGTCATATGAATTAACCTATCCGTTACGGGTAGTCAGAAGCCCGAATGTCTGATAACCGGTCTAACCGTAGGATATCGGCATGATCCAGTAACTGGGTTACTATTCAAAAAATATTAAAACGCTATCATAACATGTACTTATTTATTCAAATATACTATAACGAACTCCAGACGGCAAATCTTCTACTTTGACATAGGTAAATTGCTTCCCACGGGAAATCAGAGCACGGCACTGACATTAAAAGGACAGCCGGCTGCAGTAGACTATTATAGAAGCAAATTAATTATGTGAACCACAAAACCACACGTAATTATGTGATAAAAATTGAACAGGACATGATATGAGATAGTTTGAAATGAAAGCGAATAAATTGATCATTGAGGAAGTTGAAGAGAAACTGTAGGAAGTTGAACCTCCGAAGTTTCCGAACAGTTGTTTGGTAATCGCCATGAAAATATTATGTTGTTGAGAATAAGATACTTGGCTCTGGATAAGGCTTTTCGCACTTCGTAGGTTAACTACTGCACCCCACTCCTTCGCATTTATGATTTTCTATACTCTTTGGCTGTGTAATGCAGTTTGAGCTGAACTTGTGAAACCCTTTACCGGAAACCTCCTTCTCTCTCGAAATCTTTTTTTTTTAGATCTTTTTCAGAGGATGGATTTGGCTTTATTTGATTAATGTAGACTAATTTTCACTTTGTTATTAAATCATTTTATTAAAAATAAAATATGTTTTTATTTCGGACGAATTAACCACATCAGTTTTAACAAAGCGGCATCTCGGCCGCGGGCTAAATAATTTGCGGACGAGTTGCCACCTCACAATTTCAAAAAAGTGGCGACTCGGCCGCAGCCGCTATAATTTGCGGACGAGTTGCCACCTAAGTCCTCTCGGGACATGGCTGTTTCGGGAAGTACCTTCCGGCCGTGGTTCTGTCCATGGTCGGGAGTGAGCGTGCGTGGAAAGCCGTCGCCTCCTTTTTCGAAGTGGTAATGGCGACCAAGGAGGGAGCGGAGAGGGAGAGAGAGGTGACAGTCACTCTCCCTTCCCAGGCCAGAAGCACCGGGCGCCGCCGGAGGGCGCGCGACGGTCTTCGGCCACCCTAGTATGTGGCCTGTGGGCGACGGGTTTGGGACCCGTTGCCCGACCAGTAATAGACCCGAGAAGGTGGCGCGCAGTGTTCTCAGGAGTACGTGGGGTAAAGCCCCACAGAAAGAGCGGACCGCCAGGGGCTAGCGGACCGAGGCCTGGCGGGGTCGCGGTGCATGCAGCTGCGAATTCCGCGACCCTGGCCAAGGGTCAGGAGAAGGAACACCGTGGGTTTTTGGCCGGTAAGAGCCCGGAAGGATTATCCTTCGCCTTCCCATGGCGTAGGGTATATACAAGAATTTTCCCGAAAAAAAAAAGTATTGATTAGATGCGAAAGACGGACTGCCGAGTGATGTGGCGCAACTTTGGAGCGCCTAAGTTGAGAAATTTGTTCCAATTTTGATCATTGGGTCGAATAAGTTCACTGTAAGTTCTAGGCACAGGTTAATACGTAGCCTTCCTAATTTATGATTCATTTCTGTGGTGAAAACGACGAGAAAAAAAGAGGACAACTACTTAATCCTCTTTTTTTCTTTCAAAATCAGTTAAACTGTTACTGAAACCGGGGGCAAAAGCTAGATTACATATTATGTACAATTACCCAACTATTTGCCTATTAGAACTGTGTATGCCCATTGCCCACTAATCGTGCGTGACATCATTATTAGTCGTGACGAGATGAGCCACACGAATTCTTACATATTTGTTAGACGGTCACGGTATTCAAATATTTTTTTTAACTTCTCAATCACTTTGATTCTTAGGCTTTATTATTGATCTTTAGAAAAATTAAGGAAGCATTCAAGAACAAGGAAGCGTTTTGTATGATGAAGAGCAAAAGTACTTAAAACTCAATTGTTTAATGTGATGTTATTATGTAGTGAAACCTTGTGTTCAATGTATTCGATCTATTGCTATTCTTCTTCATCGTCTAGGTGTTCCGAGCTATATATTACCAGGGCATTGGCTTTTATTTTGATTTAAAATAATTTATCAAATAATTAGGAAGTGCACGACGAGATACTTCATCCAATATTTGAACGATGTGCTTCCTGGATGAGGGCATTACGAAATGAAAATGTACTCTACCTACCTGGTAGGGATCGTTTATATTTTTATTCTAAAATGCCCTACCCCTCTACTACATTTGAGCCTTTTTTTATTCTCCATTATTATTTATGCATGTGCTGTGGAAAAGCTGCAGATCATTTTAATTTATGTTATTTGTATCTCAACACAAACACAACGTAATTTCAATACAAGTTTTAAACTTCAAACGCTCGCTATTTCATGTACTTTATTACCTTTATGTGCTTTATTATATCAGCATTTAAGGATCATAACATCATCATAATTACCTCAACCTAATAATGGAATGGTTTTTCTGAGTACTCACCTACTAACAACATTACAACTAATTACAAGGGTTTATAACTTTACGTAAATGGTTCTCATGAAGTTTTATACTTAAACTAGGGATGTGACAAATTATGTAGTTAATTTAAAAAAAGGAACACAAATAAGGCTTTCGAAAAAACACTTTTTAGTGCATGTGTTATCATCAGTGATCGGAATAGGTAGAGTATATTTACCTAAACTCGAGGAAGGAAGTAACTTAGAGTGGATAATACAACATCCTCTAAAATCCCGGAATAATTATAATGACGTTTTAGTCCCGGGATTTAAAAATCACTAATTATTTATTGGACTTTTTATATGTATAGTTACAAATTATTAGTGATTTGAAACGTCATATAACAATTTTTAGGGTTCCGTACTATGTAAAATGTAAAACAATGTATGTAATATGTAAAACAAAGCTCTTTAATTTAATACTTTTAGTACGGAAACCTAAAAAATGTTAAATCATGATTCTTCAAATAAATAATTTGTAACTATAAATAAAGTCCAATAAATAATTCGTGATTTTTAAATCTTGAGATTAAAACGTCATTGTAATTATTCCAGGATTTTAGAGGAGGTACTATCCACTATATGTTACTTCCTGCCTCGAAGTTTAGGTAACTATACACTACCTATTCCGATCTCTGGTTATTATACTTATCATACATGGATTAATACAGCGTATCCCTGAATAATGTGCACAGACGAAAATGGGTGAAACTAGAACATAATTTATCGACAAAAAACCTACGCTCAAAAAGCGATAGTAATTAAAAGATTTGTTTTTTGTTTTTTTTTGTCGATCAATTGTGATCTAGTTTCACCCATTTTCATCTGTGCACATTATCCAGAGACACACTGTATACTCCTCTTAGTAAATAATTATAGTTCTAAGAAATTTAAAAAAAAAAAACATTTCTTATAAATCAATCCATAGATAATATAAACTTCTCTAAAATACCTAGTTATAAAAACACGGTGTAATATCCCTGACACGTTCGAGACCAACAGAGTGCATTTGCTGTACAAACAACATTATGTACATTGTACAGATCTTAGGAGCCAGTTACTTAAAAATAAATATAAGTATCAAATTGCATTTCCATTGCGTGCTAGGATGTTCTATGTCAATAATGTCAATGACTGCGCGTGCGCAAAAACACGCTTTAGCCATTGACATTATACAATGTTGTAAACTATACCCCTGAGCCTTTTACAACAAACTTGAGGATTACGATGACTCATGAAAATTGTGCATCACACATGGATTACGACATTTTGATACTACTTTGTGATCTGTAAGTTTTTTTTTATTATTTGTCTTAGTCGCGCTTGACCCTCGTCGCACCTAGGGTTACCAGATGACAGGAATTTTCCTGACATGTCCGGAATTTTGGACGCCTATCAGGGAAACAAGGAAAAAATCTAACGATCAGGATTTTTTTAAATTGAAAGGTGAATGTATGAGTAATACAAAAATATTTAAGTATTAATCGTTCTGTGCATATTTCGAAAACCTCGTTGTCTTCACATACCACATACAATGTTCAGAAAAAATGACAGTAAAGGACCTTGAGTCATTTTGGTCCAATCCCCCAACAGTGATAAAACCTGTGCCATATGAAAACTATTGGGGTACCGCTTATTTCATACTTTGGCGGTTATGTCAAAATCGAGCGCGAACATGGCGTTTGGGCACATTATCAAAACTGAGAATGTTGTCCTACCGGTTGTCTGGAAGGTATTTTTTGATTATTTTTAGCAACGATACTGTCTGTATTTTAGTTAAATGAAAGCAAAAATGTTAATAAATGTACAATAAAAAAATACACAGTTTTTTTTATAGTAATATATACTCCTTACTCTCCTTAAACGAGACCTGTGTCAGCAGTGGGACGTATATGGGTTGTTGATGATGATTATGACCCATTAACTGGCAAAAAATTAATTAATATCTCTATCACATCGTCATTTATTACTATCAGGTGGGATTGTGATCAAAATGCTTGTCAATTTTTAACAAATAAAATATACCAAAACACCCTATTCGCGCTCGATTTTGACTTAACCGCCATAGAGTAACATAAATCGTACCCCAATAGCTTTTATATGGCATAGTTTTTATAACTGTTGTGAGGATTGGACCAAGTCCCATACATTTTTGCCCATGGTCCTTTACTGAAAGGTAGGACATTGACAAGGACATTGTCAGGAAATCTCATTATTTTATCTGGTAACCCTAGTCGCACCTGATTTTAAGCGCAGACTGGGTCTAAGATGGATCACATGAATCCAAGTAACAGAGATATAGAGGGATTCCCCTATACCCCTCTGGCTCTCACATACACACGACGGAACACAGTAAACTGCTTGGCGCCAGACTTTAATGTGAGGGTGGCAGCTAGCTAGGCGGACTGTATAGATCCTACCACTAAGCGTGCTGGGTTTTGTTGAATCTTACACCACGTGTCTATTCCCAGCATGCGGTGATGAAGTTTTATATTCTAGCCCGTCCCACATGGGATACAATTTGAACGCCTTGCTTGTACAAGGTTAGTCGGAAAGGAGGTACTAATCTGAAGCCCACTTATAGTATCGCTGATGACTGTTTGAAAGCAAGTGTTAAAATTTCAAAATTCGATAAAACAAAACCAAATAAAATGATTTTTATTTTAGTTTTTTCAAAAATTCTTCATCCCTGCTTTAGTTACAAATTCAGAAAATGGTGCTTCTAATTCATGACCCCAAATATGACCTAAAATGCAAACACAGCTGATCATAACTGGGGATCGATAGATTTTAGAGATTTTTTTGAGATTTTTGAACAATTTTTTCTCTTAAACTATTGAGTTTTTGGAAAAGTTGTAGAACAAAAGTTATTCATTATTATGTGTACTTTAACACCCTTTCGGATTAGTACCCCCTTTCTGACTAACCTTGTATACAAGCAAGGCCAATAATTACCCAATGGCGCAATCATGTCTTATTAGAAACGGATGTTTGCATATTGAAGGGGAAAACAGCTAGTTGCCAAACTTGAACTGCTATTTTGCATACAACATTTTGTATGCAAAGTAGCAGTTCAGTTCACATTGCGGCTGGACGCTCCTGCGCTTTGTTGGAGAAGACGAGGGATAATTTTGGCACTAAACAGATTTCGTAAACTGGTGATCACTTATTATGCAATACATTCTACTGCTGGGCCATAAGATAGACAGTCCATCGGTACGAGAACATGTTAACCAGTATATGTGTGCCACTGGACGAAGGCGGCACCGGCTACTAGCTCACCCTATCACCTGGCGCTCACCTCATTCAAGCAAGAGCCCAACTGCCAAGGCAATCGCTTTACTAAATGAGTTTGTTGAGAACTGCCCAGATGCCGACATATTTTCTGATAAGAGTAATGTATTAAAAAAAAAAAAAAAATTGTTGTTTCTTAGCAAAAATTTCAATGTGTAATGCTTTGATCTATAATTTTAATTATGGTGATTTTTGTACTTTTTTTACTCTCTTTAGCATGTAAGCGTTTTGGTGTCTAGACTGTAAGCTTATATTGTTGTAAATGAATAAATAAATATCAAATCACATTATGTATGTACTAAGCAGACAGGTTCCCTTTTGTTACATAAGTAAAGAATAGCACTACGCTATCTATTCCCATGAGTGTCGTAAAAGGCGACTAAGCGATTCACTAGAGTATGGGCAGCAGCGTTCTCTGAGTACTTTAAAACAACCATACTGCGATCGCCAACCCGCCTGCCAAGCGTGGCGATTATAGCAAATCCCCCCCAACATGGCTTGGGGGAGGCCTATGTCCAGCAGTAGACGTATTTCGGCTGATGATGATGATGAAGCAGACAGGTGTGTTGCTGGCCATCTCCTTTACAGAGAATCGTTTTGCTTGCCAATTGTAGCATTTTTATTCCCAAACTGGGCATCGAATAGACTCGTTAGCTACTTTTACCTGTGATAGCTACGGATGGGAAGTTCTGCTATACAAAGCAGTGAGATCTTTGTTTCATTATTAGTCTTAATTTTGACCAATAACGCTCGGTAAATTATAGGAATCGGCCATTAGTTCACTTCCGAGTGTACTGGGTGTGATACCCAGGGGTGGAGAGAGGGAGGTCTATCCATTGCTGACATCAGATATGTATCACTCATGAATCATATTGCAAAAAACACACCTACTTGTAATGATATTCTATTCATTCGTGCATCTATAGAATTTATAAAGGAAGTAGGAAAAAAACGATAATTACAGAATAATTATACAAATTGACTGCCACATATAAATATTTGTGAGAAACTTTGAAATATGCAAAAGTCGTGACGAAGAAGACTCAAAGCCTTGAATGCGTCAGTAGGTCGTGTGTTATCATCAAACATCCTTGCGATGATACCGCGATGATCTCACACGGATCACGGCCCATTCTTCTTCGGTTAACATCGTAACTAATAGTGTAATTCCGTAACTGAATGTTATTCATGTAGACAGGTTATTCATGGGAATTAGTTGCGGTGTAATTTTTCTATTAAAATGCGTATTTTATGGACGGTAAGTATAAACACGATTGTAAATCGGTTCTAGCATGGATGATTACTACTTTTACGCATACGCATTGTGTACATGTAGCGTCACTCACATTAATCGTAATGTGAGTGGCGCTGGGTGGTCTCAACTAAGGATTGCATCTACCTTTCCACAGAACCCATATTATCGTACAAAGCGGTTAACAGATTACTATATGGCTTAGTAGGCGTTTCGGCCGCTGAGTTTCGTCCGATCCGGCCGAAACAGCCATTTCATTATTATTAATATTTTTGAGTGGTGTTTCGGACGAATTCTTTTTTAAAGGCAAAGTAACGTCAGAAACATAATCAAATAATACCTATTTGACTTTGTGGCCATGGATAAATCGAAATGTACAATCAAATAAAAAAAGTCTTATTTTTTTACTGAATCCTTATTAGGTGGTTAAGATTCTATCACTAAGGAAAACGGAAAGAAAAAAAAAATTTTTTTTTTGGCACTACTTCCCCTGTGGTGTAAATCTATCTATACCAGTAGCAGATCATGCAGTTTTAAGGAATTACACGAATTCGTTAACACCCTGTATAAGACTGATTATTGTTGTTTACATTTATAATTCTTATTTTTAATTGATATATAAGACTGATTATTGTTGTTTACATTTATAATTCATAATGTACGCTTTTTAATTGATTTAAAAGACTGATTATTGTTGTTTACGTTTATAATTCTTATTGTACGCTTTTTATTTGATATTTAAAGACTGATTATTGTGATTTATCATGTTTACTGTTGATTGTTGTAATTATATATTAAACTTTAACTTTGTCCAACAATTCCCTGACTTTTACTTCAATAATATAACCCTGCCTAAGTTTTTTCATTCTGACCGTACAAAATTTGCTTCAAAAAAGTATCAAAAATATTAATAATAATTAAATGGGTGTTTCGGCCGGATCGGACGAAACTCAGCGGCCGAAACGCCTACTAAGCCGGTTATAGCATACTATAATACTCGCCTCCCCCTAGGATATAGGAGAAGGGAAAGCTTTTATAAACTATTCCCACACAAAAAAAAAGATAAGTAAGAAAACGAGATTGCGCAAGGCGATGATTAGTAAATTGTCCTCTGGTTTAGTATCTTAAACGAGACGACAGACTTTAAGTACTACTAACAAACAATTGTTGACCGTCATACTACACTCAGAATAAACACTTCATACCACGTCACACAGTTGTGGTTCTAATTACGAATTCAATGCAGACATAAGTTACCGTGGAAACAATATAGGATAAGCAAGTTGAAGTGACAATGGGCTAGCCACATTGATTGGAAAACTATCAATTGCTAGGGAAGGAAGGTCCTCAAATGAAGACTAGGAACCGGGAAGCGGAGCATGCATAACCTTAATCAACCTATGACTGTCCCAATGTTGATGACGGTCTTTTCTCAGAATAAGAAGGATTTAAGTCTCAGTCCACCACGCTGGCCTGGGGGTAGGGTTGCCAACATTTTTTTGTCTAAATATAGTATTTTTTTTAAAAAGCCATAAAAAATATAGTACGCTTCAAAAAAATATAGTATTTTAGTAGGGAAGAATAAAAAAAAGACAGAAGTTATATTATTTTTTTCAAACTCAAACTCAAATTCTTTATTGCATTCATGTGTCCTACATAGATGTTACAGAAGTAAATAATAAATTCTGTCGAACGAAAGACGCTTTCGAAAATTGCAGGTTTTTTTTTTATTATATTCATTTTAGTATTACATTGAGTGCTACTGAAATATAGTATTTTCGCGTACTATATATTTCTTCAACAGTATATAGTACGGAGACCCTAAATACAGTACAATACTATATATTATAGTACGGTTGGCAACCCTACCTGGGGGTCTACTACGAAGTTCGTGGTTTCGGCCTTAGTTACGAGCGTTTCCTACTCCCTATCACCAACGGACACACGATTATTTCGGGGCTCGAACTAAGAATGAATGACAACACGATCTGACAGTTGTCCCTACTACCGATGTGTTTTTGCCCGTCCGAAAAGTTGAACTTGATACTTGTTTTGATCACTCCTCCATATCGGGCTACTTTCGGACGGGCGACTAACTTTGTTGACGGACTTAGGGAGTAGGCCCCTGTACACAACATCGACAACTTTTTTTTTTTGCAGTAGTTGATTTTCGCACCTTCCCTGAACAGATGACAGACGATCTAATGAGTGTCGCTGGGAGCCGTTTGTTGGAAACGGGTTAAGACCACTCGAAGTCCCAGGCATGTGTCCTGCAGTGGACGGAAAAGGGCTGAAGTGATGATGATGGCCTTCTGACCTTCAAAAGAGTTTTCCCTGTCGTGATATAAGCCATGCCGAATCTTAAAGACCTCGTCACGGCGTTTACCTTATTTATCAATGTTCTTCCTCGTGGTTTGTTCGTGACCTCTCAATTATTCCGAGGAAACTGCCTGCCCACTTACAAAACTAGTTAACCATTATTATTTTGTTATCTAACGCGTAGTCAACAGTTAGTTACTACGCTTACTACTCACTAGCTGTCGTTAGATAACACGTACATCATTTTGTCGTTAATACATCATCAGTCTGCTAGGTATTGGAAGCGCAACGATGAGAGTCAAACGCTGAAGCTTACCTGATCAAATAATCTTGAGCATTCGGTTCCCCTTTGACACATGACACGAGTCTAGAATTTGCGTGGATTTATGAATTATTTGCAGGAAAAATAATAAAATAGTATTTTGTTTAATCGCCTAATGTTTTCATTAAAATTGTCTATCCATAAACCGTAAACCGGTTACCGGTGTAAACCGTTAAAAAAAATACTGATAATTTAGGTTGTAGAAGCGTGATGTAAGTAAATAATTTCAATCAATCTTTTATGAGCAGATTTCACAAGTACGTATTTATACATAAAAAATCAATATGAATCACGCAATTTGACCGCAAAGAATTGGGGATAGATGATGCGTTTTAACTTTTTTTTTTACTGCTTTTAATTAAATAACAAGTTTATAGTTACTAAACAGCGGCAAAAAACGCCAATTTACTCAAGGATTTTATGATCTGTGCTCAAGGCAACGCTTGAAGGTCATCAGATGAGAAAAATATCGATTTAGGTGGTGGCTCAGATGAGAGATTGAAGTCCACTGAGGGAAGGTTGCAGAATTAGTGTCTACAAGCGAAACTAACGAACAGCTATAATAATATGTTAGCTTTTAGATAAACTAACAATGCCTCCACGAGGTACGTCCGGTTTTTGTTTTGGGAAAATCCTCATTAATGCCCTTCGCCCGAGAAGGGCGAAGGGGTATGCCGGACTCTTACCGGCTGAAAACCCACGGTGTTCCTTCTGCTGACCCTTGGCCGGGGCCGCGAGATTCGCAGCTGCATGCACCGCAATCCCGGCAGGCCTCGGTCCGCCAGCCCTTGGCAAATCCTACTGTGGGGCATAGCCCCACGTCCTCCTGAGAGGCGCGCGCGGAACACTGCGCGCCGCCTTCTCGGGCCTATTACTGGTCGGGCGACTGGTCGGATTCGTCCGACGCACCCTGGACTCTAAATCCTGCGACCAATCTTACTGATTGGCTACCTAATTCTCTTCACCACGGCACGATATTCTCATATAGCTCGTGCCGACTACGTATGAATATAGGAATCTCGTAATCTCGGAATTTTGGAAGGATTTTTCCGATATTGCAATTCCGATATTGAATAGCCCAATAACGTAATATCGGAATTAGAGAAAAAAGTTATAAAACGTCGTTTGCTCAGCGCTCACGTGCTGTAGTAGCGTTGCCTAAAATACCAAAAATACTACTAAGTATTTCAAATTAAATAAAAAAAAAACATTTTAGTTGGTGCTCAACTGTATCAGAACCATTATAAACAAGACAACCGATGGCGCCACCAATGTTATAAAAAAAGTGAGTACATACATTCCTGTCTATCACCAACTCTGTCTTGCTCACGGTGTCCAACTCCCTGTCATCGACACTAACTGCCGATGGTGCTAGAGCAGAACTTCAACCGGCCGTCTAGCACGAAATAGAATCGACGAATCGTTCAGACCCAGGAAGTGACGAAGAAGAATTGCTCAAAAGAGTGTGATGACTAGCGATTTGTTTTGTTAATTATTTTAATGAATTAAAGATTTGAAATGCCTTTTTTCTATGAAATTCAACTTTTTATTAAAATTTACAAATTTCGATATTGGAGCCTAATATCGAAGAATGCACCATTGTAAGCAGTTTACCGTGGTAATAGCCTTTGCTCACGACGTCTTTTCTACGTGCCGTCGACGCGCGTTTCCGTCAAACTCCATACCTACTTAAGAAACATAATCAAAGTTTTTATTTAAGGAGTTTGACAAAAAAGCGCGTCGACGGCGCGTTGAAAAGACGTCATGTGCATAGGCCCTAACTTATGTAACTACCTACTGATAAAATAAATGATATTGCCGAAGAGACGTTGCTTAATATTTTTTTTTATTTAAGTAAATATTATAGTACAAGGTAACCATGTGTTAGAATTGTTCTACTAACTCCATTAACTCAGTAAATAAGGACAACCTTTTCGTGTTGAATATTGACGTTTATCGTTCTAAGCACAGCTGTAATTTATTCTTTACACGAGAGACGACGTCACGTCATAGGTACTTATAAATGTAGTAACATTAAATATGTAGTTACAAATAGTGCCTTACATTAGCTGGGGCCCAATTCTCCTAAAATAAATTGTTGTCAAACGCAATCGAACCACAACCGTCAGTCAGTTTTTGTTTTCGAAAACTTTCAAAATGATTGTTTTTTTTTTGTGTCAAACAATTTGATAGCTTTTGAAATTGAGAACTGTCTGTATAAACGGTTCGGCCTTGGTTCGGTTGTGATTTATCAAGATTTATTTTAGGAGATAGGCCCCTGCTCGAAAGGTAAAAACAATCAACTAATCAGCGTATTCACCTAGCCAGCGAAAGCTAACGAACAAACGTTTTTCATTTGTTGAATATGACCAAAGTTTGTATAAAACAAATCCGGTTTCATTAGGTTTTTAGCAGTATCGAAAACTATACGTTGGTAAGGTGTGTACGTTGCATAATACCCGGTTCCTACAAAATTATTATACTAACCAATAGTTTTTAAAATAAACCCTTAGTTGGTACTGTGAAACTGTTCCGAGAAAGAAAGCAATTTTTGATACGGATATAAATAACTAACGATAGAATCGAAGTTTTAATTTTAAACAATAACGTTAGGCTTAAGCTATGGCCACATCTAATCGATGATCATTATTATGTCGTTTATTATTTACGCGCGTAGTAGCGTATAGTTCGATACAATAAAGCGATTGCCGAGCTGTTGTCGTTGGGCCCGCGTGAGTTGTATTCAAGAGATTAAATAAAGCATGTGTAGGTATGGCACACCAAATGCGAGAGATGGCGATGGCCTGCCGTCGACACGACCATCTTTAGCCTCCTGCGAATTAATAATATTAATATGAGATAATATCCACTAATCTTAATCCTAACTATAATATTATAAATGCGAAAGTATGTTTGTTTGTTACCTTTTCACGCCTAAACCACTGAACCGATCATCCTGAAATTTTGCATATACTTTGTCAGGTGTACAGAAACGGACATAGGGTACCATTCATCCCGAAAAAGGTACTATTTCCGAGGAAAACAACAATAACGTTCATAGACGGCGCCACGTGTCTTTCGAATCATGATTGAATTATATTATTATAGAAACTTTAGTAATGTGACAAAAGTTTTTTTTAAAATCTTAATTAACACGAACGAAGCCGCGGGCAAAAGCTAGTTATTAATAAGAGAATAATAAGAGTTAATATCCATTAATTTAAATAAGAGAATACTACTACTTAATTGATTTTCTAATAATATAATTCTTAATAATTATTGATTCGGTTAGTTTTATATATTTCCTCAGAATCTTTTGCATTATCGTTTATTGCATTGATTGCATATTATTGTTGATGGTCCGCGACATAGGTATAGTCAGTGAAATGTAGCCCTAGCCTTAAGTAGGAACGTCCCCGATCCGGTTATCTGCATAATGAAAACTAATTGTAGTAATCATCGCGCACACCGAGATAAATCGGTGATTATAACTCGCGACGTGATTAGAAAAATGGAACAGTTTCACCTGAGACCATTACTTGGAATGAAACTGGGCCCAGCTAATTATGCGCCTGGGTAAAACATTACAACAGGTACCAAAGATGATGAAAAGATATTCCCGTGTTATTATTTTTCATTAAGAAATATTCGGTGCCTTTGTCAAACCTATTCTAAATTCCAAAGAAGACCATGTACCTACTTACTGCTACGGTTTTTTTGGGTAAATAAAATAATTATTTATATCGATTACTGCTTATTCTTTTATTCTTTTTCTTCTCTCGTGTCAGCACGAGTTATACGAAAATAGCTCATGCTGTGGTGAAAATATTAGCCAGTCAGCAAGGTTGGTAGTGGGGCTGATTGCCCAGGGTGCGCCGGACGTACTTAAGTATCGTCACTCGTGGAGGCTCTTTTCATGCACCCCACTGTTTATTTATATGGTACATTGTAAGACGAACCGTAAAAAAACGAATAACAGTGCCAAAGTTAAAAGAACTTGAATTTCGCTAAATAACCTGTCGGTGCTTAAATCATTCCTCAGATAAGTAGGTAAGTCCAGAAATCACGCGTTTTTATTTTCTTGCCTTATCTTTTTATTGTCTTGATCTTCATTCATACATGGGGAAAATCGCAATGGTCCTGCATGAGACTATACAGGGTGTAAACGAATTCGTGTAATTCCTTAAAACCACATGATCTACTACTGGTGTAGATTGGCCCCGCACGGGATTTAGCGTGATTAAAAACATAAATTTAAAAATCTTTTTTTTCATGCTGTAGCGGTAGTTGATCATATCTAAACCACCTAAAAGGAGTCAGTAAAAAAAGTTTTTTCTTGCAAAAAATATTTTTATTTGTGTGAACATTTCGATGCCACGCATAAATTAATGAAAGCACGGCGACATGGCTGGCGGGTACGACTAACGCGATATCGCACTTTGCAGTCAGAAAACCCGAGGCTCTAAAATGACTCAGAAATAGAAAATAAAGTTTTTTTTATTTTTTTTTCAATGGTCTTTCAGAAATATTATGGTTAATCTATGTCACCAGTAGATCACGCGGTTTGAAGGAATTACACGAATTCGTTTACAGCCTGTATATACAGCACATATACATTGGGCACATTTTTCAGGAATGATTAACTTGTAACAACAGCCGATGTAATTTAGTTGAAACGTCTGGAATAAAGGTACCTTCGAATATTTTAACGCGATCTAGATCCGATTTTATAATTTATATAAACTTAGATGGCCCAATTTCTGTATTCTGAGGCCCAAACATACTTGTTCTGTCAAACTTTTTCCCAACTAAGCTGGGGTCAGCTTGCAGTCTAATTAGATGCGGCCGAATGTCAGTATTTTATGGGAGCCACTGCCATCAGACCTCTGCAACCCAGTTACTGGGCAATGCCAATATCCTAAAATTAGACCGGTTGTCAGACTTTCGGGCTTCTTACCGTAACGACTGTCATGGGTATTTAACGTGATCTCCGAGGCACAGGCAGAAACATACTTATGAGCTTTTATCTATTTCCATAAAGGAGAGACGAAACATTAGCCAGAAACATTAAATAAGTAATTATACAACGATTAAAACAATCAGCCATTGATAAAGCAAAAGGGAAATTGCTATTTTTGCCATTTAAATATTCTATGGCGTTTGAATCTACCATGACCCCATGAGTACTGCAATTAAAACATAAATGTATTTCCTTTTTTTCCGTCGTTCATAATAACGTAAGAGCTCATTAATCCTTGCATTTATTTATAAATCTAAGTGCCTAAGTACTTGAAAAATATCCACCATCTCATTTTACAAAATGAACATAATTATCTAGCTAACGTGTAAGCGTGTAACACCGCGTTCATGGTTCTAAAACAGGTTTACAATAAATAGATGCTGAAGTTCAATTTAAACCTCGTTTGTCATCTTGATTAGTGCGCTTTCAGATGAGCGGCACTTTGCCGACGACATTGGCTAGATACGGCAGCTGTCCCCGGCTGTCAGCTTAGCGTCAACAAACAGACATGACTGTAGTTCCAAATTTCACGTCGTTTGACAAACTGTTGTCAGTCTGTAAACGCCCCTAAATTCGAGGTTATTGTCTAAAGCACCTACTTCCCCTTCCAAATTTATTTTCGTCATTCAACGTATGATTTTATGCTGTTCATTTTTATTTTTTATTCAAAAAAAAAAAACAAATAAACAGCATAAAATCATACGTTGAATGACGAAAATAAATTTGGAAGGGGAAGTAGGTGCTTTAGACAATTTTATTTTTTATTCAGAGGAGCTCGTGGCTAAATAATTACAGCCGCATAGACCGATCTTCCGGGTTAGACTACGCTTGCCGAGGTTGGTCTGTGGATGGGTGACCATTTACCATAGCGAGTTTCCTCCGTGCCTCGGAAAGCATGTAAAGCCGTTGGTCCCGGCTGTCATTTGTAGATCTTTGACAGTCGTTACTGTTGGTCAGAAGTCAGAAGCCAGAAAGTCTGACAACCAGTCTTACCAAGAGTATCGTATTACCCAGTTACTGGGTTGTGGAGGTCTGATAGGCAGTCGCTCCATGTAAAATACTGATATTCAGCTGCATCCGGTTCGACTGGAACTTGGGAAAAAGGGTAGGCAGATGATGATTTTTATTTTTATTCACACACATTATTCAGATTAATAACGTGTGAAGAGTTCTTTCACCAGCCATATAAATCAACTAAATAAACCATAAATACTAAGATGACATCAAGTAATACCAGTACATGAATATTTATTACATGTTTACTAGATTTTAAATTAAAACCTTTGCCTATAGCCATAAACTAAATTGCATGATAATAGTATTCTTTTTGTATTATTTATACCTAAGATCAAGTATGTAACTAGATGGAACATTTTTAAAATGAAAAATTTGCTCTAGTTCATCTCTTCACTCTAATGAGAATTGATCCGAGGGAAAAAGAGACGAACTTGCTGTCATGAGTGTACACGTCAAACGAAATGAAGCTTATATGAGTTGAAGATCCTGAATGCATTTATATATATGATTAGAGATGAGGCAGAATAATCTAGGGACGGTATCGATACATTAAATATTTATTTCCTTAAAATTGAATAATTAATGACTTTCGAATTTGAAACGTTTTTGCAGCGACGTGACTATTCAAAAACGCCTTTCAAAATGTAAAAATTCCTTTCATAAAATACGTAATTAATTTAACTAAAGAACCACTCAAACTAAATACAGTTTACAATAGAACTAAGAATGCACACGACGTGAATGATGATAATTGACCAACGGCGTATCGTAGTTGACTATCGTTTTAACGCTTAGCAGACTGGAGCAGTGGTGGTCCAGAAGTAACGGCGCCAGCGCCACGGTTACCATGGAGTTTCTTGTCGGCTCATCTCCATAGGACTTACTTTTTGGAACCGTGCAACTAAATTGTCGAGACATTTCCTAAATGCATGTACTCTGCTTATTAGAAGAAAAAAAAACGTTGAATTTGAATTTACCGAGTTGTAGGTCGCGGGTTCGAACCCAGGCAGGCACGCACTGTGTAATTTGTTTTGTCACTGCTCTTAAAACTGTAAAGGAAAACGGCATGTCCAAGATCCAAAAAATCGAATACATGTGTCATCCATCAATCCACATTGGGGCTGCGCAGTGTATTACAGCCCAATCCCCTCTTTCTAGAGAGGAGGCCTGTGTCCCCGCAGTGTTGTGCTTATGCTTAGAAGACGTGTGACGTAACACTTAAGCTCACATTTTGATGTTGCTTATGTGCGGGTTACATACCACTGGAATTTGCTATATGCATAGGTAGGTATCTACTTACTCAATCACTCTTCTATATTTAGAGGACTGGGGTATAACAAAGGTGAGTACAAATTAAAACAGATAGCATTTGATCAAACACGTTTATTCCAAAATAATAAGAAACATTTTAAAATATAAAAATTAGATTACAATGAGCAATCTTCAACTTCAAGGAACCCGTGCCTAGGAGAGCATGTAAGGGCCAAAACATACTTAGCGTATCTTGCGCCATGTACTGCGCGAGATACGCGACGCAAAATACGCTTAGCGTTAGCCGCTAAATCTGCTCCCAACATAGTTGGGAAAGGCAGAATTGAACGTCAAATTCAAGGAATAATATTGTAGTCACAGTGGTCAAATACTTGAATAACCCTATCATTATGTAGTGGTTGTCCATGCAATTCAAATATTCGAGTATTCGCCTCATTTTACTGTTCTAATAGTAAGAGCTAAGGTATTCGAATTTTTTAAGTAATGGTTTGCCATGTAATATTCGAACGCAAGAACGCTTTAAGACACGCGCCTACGCGTATCCAATCACTCGGCGGGGGATGCTAACTAAACTAATTTATCCTCATTTTAACGGACTGCAACCTACTCCGACAGATCGGTTAGGTAAAGTTAGAATTATGACGACTCGGCTGTCGGCGGTGGCTGGCGAGCGGTAGTTTCGACCTGGTCGTAGATTACTTATGTAAGGCACCCCGACCGAATCGGTTAGATTAGGTTAAAACAAACGCGTCACACAAACGCGCGCGAGTTTAACTATGCCCTTTTTACTGGGAGAGCTAAAGCATGGGGCAGAAGCGTCGTCGTTCTCTTCTTCAAGAAGAGCGAAGACTTTATTGAAGAATTATAAATTTCGCTTCTGAGCCATGTCTAAAAGTTGTTTTCGAGAATTGTTATAAATCGTTTCGCGCAAAGATTCGATGAATTTCAACCACCGAAGCAGGTCGGGTTGGGAAAAAGATATGGCACCATAGACCACCGCTTTCATCTGTCATCATCAATAAGTACGTCTGTCTCCTGTTTGTAAATTCATCACGCAAAATCTAAAGATCACCATTTACAAAACAATACAAAACAAAAATCCATGATTTTGTTAATGTTGGTACTTAGTAACATTAATATTGTAGTCTTATACCTTTGTTTTGTTAGAAATAATTTTAAAACTTTTATTACGTATTTACAATTTACGGCTTTTACACTGTTTTTAAAAAACTATTTGATTTTTGATTTTGGCCTCCAATAACTAGCTGATCCTAACTGATTAATTAACTAAATTATACAAATCATTCTACCAACTTAGAAATCTTAGGGCCAAAACATACGACAGCGTATCTTGCGCAGTACGCGGCGCAAGATACGCGACGCACGCGTAAGTGTGGCTGTAGCCGCTGAAAATACGCCGAACCTGGTTAACTTTACATCGCTCGAAACTTTACTCGTTCTAGGCCCCATTAGGCTCGGCTTATCAACGTACAACGCGTGAAAGAATTTATATGTATACGCGTTATGCGACGAATCATGAGCTGCGCCAGATACGTTCAGTGTGTCTGCAGCCTTATAACTATTTTGTTAAATTGAAGTTAAAACTTAAGATATTGATATAATTGAATCATTCTACAACCTTAAACCTAATAAATAATAACATAGCTTACAAAACAAAATGTACATACATACTTATACATTTAAATATTAATTGAATTCCATGTAAAATAAACGTATGATCACTATAATTATGTACCTTTCATATTGATTGTTCTGGAAATATAGTGGGTACGGCATCACTACGTAGAGTTCTTTTTTTGTAACCTTCACGGTAGCAATCCACTCTAAAATGGAGTGAACATAATTTTGAGTACTGTGAAGGAGTCCAATTTTGTCTTCCAAGATTACGTACCCACTTATATCTGATTTTTGGTTCCAAAGGAAATCTAAAAAAAAACATTATATAATTACATTATAAATTATATAAATGTTGTATAATGATGTTCGCACTTATACCTAACTATATTTCTACTATTATCTTAGCATTCACTTATAAATAGAAATATTTAAAGTGAACATATAAAGCGACTGAGAAAAATATCGATATTGTGGAGCTTCCCTACTTGTGCGAGTAAAGGTAGATGATCTGCCAAAAACTCTTTGTAAAATACAACAATGTTATTTCTTGAATAAACTACGTTGTATATGCTTACTGAAACTTGATAAAACTTTTAGTGATTACTAATACTAAACCTAATTGGCTTAAAACGGCATTTGGGAATAGTCTTTTCGTAAAAATGAGTGTCGATAACTTACCTATGGAAAGATAACTTGCTATTATTTTCACTTAAAACACTCATACGGCTCTTACAGCCGACTGCAACACAAGCCATATTTAATGGGGCAAGCAATGAACACACTCACTCAGGTCACAATGGCACCAAAAGAAGAATAATTCGATGAAAACTATGTAAGAGCTTGGTATAGTGCATTATACCAAGCTGACTCGCAATTGTAAATTTTGACGTTTAAGACGGAGTCAAAATTTTATGGTTATCTCTTTTTTCTTAATTCATAATTGTCATTTGAACAAAAGAGACAAAAAGTAGAATGACATTCATTTTAAAAAGGTTCTGTCTAGTTCACATACTTTGTCTAAGATTTATACAATCTATAATGGTCGCCACTAGTTCCAAGTGTCGGGCTAGGCGCCTCTTGACAGAATTACGTGTAATAATATTACTAACAAGTAGCCTTGGGTTAGAAATACCAATCGTGTTTCAGCACGTGGGTAGTCGGGCGACAAATGGAAGTTGCCACCATAAGTCAGCACCAAGGACCATGGAAATTATATTCCTTATAGGGATTCTCGAACAATAACATAAATTGCGGATTTCTAGTTGTGTTTGCTGATTGAGGTTCTTCGCGTCCATGTTGTTTTTTATCACATGAATATTTTATAACCTGCTGTGCGATCGCGTTGTAAGTTATGTACATCCTTTGAGAATCATGAAGGGATAAAGTGTTATGTGTTTGTATGGTTTGCTTGTCAATATTTGTTGATAACAAATAATCTGTTGTTGAGGCTTTAGTAACAATTGAACACCCGTAGACACATCAGACGCTGCATTTTGATGAAAGAAATTTCATTGATAGAAGGTCTCACTCGCGCTTTTGTACGATGGCGGTGTAAAAAGCATGCTGAAGATTGAAAAAATAAATTGTACCCACGGACGTATTTACCGTATTGTTTCTACTTCAACTACCGGACGTATTTACCGTATTGTTTCTACTTAAACCTGGTCCGTATCATTTTACTCCTGAACTAGCTCTAAACATTACTCAAAAATACCTAATATTAAAATGTTTAAAGTTATTTAAAAAATAATTGATAAACACTAATGAACAAAGTAACCAAATTTGAAATAGTACCTATCCCATAAATGGAATAACAATATTAATTTATTAGTAGTCCATATTAGGGATACTATTCCATGTTTGGTTACTTTCCCTCTATTCTTTTATTCATCTCACCCATTGAACTCAATAATCTCTAACAATTCTTACGCATAAACAGTTGATCCAATATTTCTCATTCACAAGTTACTTTTAGAAGCAGCACGCTTAAACGATAGGTACCTAAATGATTAATAGCTACAAGAAAAATTACACGTGCCAACGCTATTTTATTACTAATAATAGCTCATCAAACGAGAAAGATAGTTTAAATGGATAGGCGGAGTAAGTCGAAAATAATTGAACAGTTCCGCATTCTATCGACCTTATACTCTGCACTTACATAATTGAGATTAAGAGCAAGCCTGCGCGGGCGCATGTGAGATGACATACTTAGTTAGAGCTTTAGTTGGTATTAGAGGATTGAGTTCTGTATATAGTGTGACAGAATTGGGCCATGATAAGAAGAAAATTATGACACTTGGGTTTTGCTTATCCTCGTGACCTAAGTCGACTACATCCCATGAGCTCCCATGGGCGTTAGGGTATGACAAGGAGATTTTATAGGTTTATTCAACCGCAGCGTTTACCTTTATGAAGATTAAATAAACTGGTCAATTACGTGAAACATAGACACAATAGATAAGAAATGGAAGCCGCCACAAGTAAGCGGCGTTGGTCATTAATTACGGATTTCTATAATTTAGGTACCGAGCGTTATTGGTTAAAATAAAGATTCATGTAACTTTACCAATATTGAAGCAAACACGTCATAGCTTTGCATAGTAGACCCTCCCCATACGTTAGTAGCTATCACAGGTAAAATTAACTTACGAGTATTTATGGTCCAATCAAAATACCTGGATAAACTTTTAAAGATCACATTAATATGAACAACTTTTACTATGGGACCAACTCTGAAATATAAAAAAATAGCTTTTTCTTACATTTTGATCGTGTAAGTATTGCACTTTTGTATGGAAAAGCTGTTTTTTATATTTCAGAGTTGGTCCCATTGTTAAAGTTGTTCATATTCATGTGATCTGTAAAAGTTTGTGCAGGTATTTTGAGTGGATCTTATATTTGTATGCAAAGTTCGACAATAGAAAATGCTACCATTGGTAAACAAAAAGATTATTTTTTGTCCATAAGAACCGGGCGAAAAGGTTAAACGTTTATTCAGAACGGTAAATGATTTCTTTTTGTCACAAATTGTGCATGCATTTAACTTCCAGCTGGGAAAAGTCAAGCAACAAAGTACCTACATAAACATACCCTGTTGATTATTACATATCTTTACGACTGAGATTGTAAATTCAATAAAAAATAAATATCCAATGGAATTCCTATGTGTACGGAGTATTTATATTTTTCACCTACATAAATATAATTAAGGACGTGCGTAATGTATTTTAATCCTTTTCATACAGAATGTGATATCATGAATCATCTTTCTACGTATTTTTAGGGTTCCGTATTAAATTGGTTAAAAAGGAACTTTTACAGTGCACCTCCGTCCGTCTGTCCGTCGCGTCGGTCTGTGTGCGACAGCTGCTTATTTCAGGAACTACTAAATAGTTTTTGACTTATATTGAAAAATGCGGCAATATGGGCTCCACATGAGACTAAATATAGTCTCATGTTGGAGCGCATACAAAATAAAACAAGATACATATATCTTAGACTTTATGGGGTATATCCCTTCTATCCCTTGATGTATCCTACCTTGTTTGTTATAGGCATGGTGGGATACAACAAGTTGGAAACTAGGAGGGATCTAGCGTTGGCATCTCATATTCTAGGAGTGTTTCGGGGCCACATTAATAATCCGGGAGTGCTGCAGTGGATAGGCTTGTGTGTGCCCGATGGGTACGTGCAGCGGCGACGACGACCCAGCTTGTTCGCGGTGCCGCGCGGTAGAACTAAATTGTTGGACAACACCCCTCTCACGCGAGCCATTCACACACTTAATTTGGTTACTGACAAATTAGATTTATTTTCTTGTTCACGGAGCGAGTTCGCAAGGGTAACATTATACAAGGTTAGTCGGAAAGGGGGTACTAATCCGAAGCCCACTTATAGTATCGCTGATGACTGTTTGAAAGCAAGTGTTAAAATTTCAAAATTCGATATGTTTTTTTTTCCAAATAAAATGATTTTCATTTTAGTTTTTTCAAAAATTCTTCATCGCTGCTTTAGTTACAAATTCAGAAAATGGTGCTTCTAATTCATGACCCCAAATATGACCTAAAAAGTAAACACAGCTGATCATAACTGGGGATACATAGATTTTAGAGTTTTTTTTTTGAGATTTTTGAACAGCTGTTTCTCTTAAACTATTGAGTTTTGGGAAAAGTTGTAGAACAAAAGTTATTCATTATTATGTGTACTTTAACACCCTTTCGGATTAGTACCCCCTTTCTGACTAACCTTGTATACAGGGTGTTAACGAATTAGTGTAATTCCTTCAAACCACGTGATCTACTGGTGACTATTAACCCTAAATGGGAATTTTGGAAAATTAACTAAAAAAAAAAAAATTTAAAAAAAAAGATTTTCTATTTCTGAGTCATTTTAGAGCCTTGAGTTATCTGACTGCAAAGAGCGATATCGCGTTAGTCGTGCCTGCCCGCCGTGTCACCGTGCTTTCATTAATTTACGCGTGGCATCGAAATGTTCACACAAATCAAACATTTTTTTTGCAAAAAAATAAATTCTTATTTTTTTACTGAATCCTTATTAGGTGGTGTAGATACGATCGGTAATAAAGCCGCATGAAAAAATAATAATTTTATTTTTTTATTTTTAATCAAGCTAAATCCCGTGCGGGGCCTGTCTACATCAGTAGTAGATCAAGTGGTTTTAAGGAATTACACGAATTCGTTAACACCCTGTATATTATGTTATTTATGAATCATGTACCTAATTGTTAGGTTTTTATGTTGTAAATTATGTATTAATTGATATTTAACGGAATAACTGCACTACCGAATTGGGAGACTGTAATGGTAGATGTAAGAATGTAAATAAATAAATAAATAAAATAAAATAAATGTCTGTATAAACACCACTCCCCCCTTCCCCTCATCTTATCTCCGAAGTTTGCACAGAGAAAAAGCAGAAATAATTCGAGTTGATAGTGGTTTATGTGTATATTACAGAAAAATAAATCGATGTATGTAACTAGCACAGTTTTTTTAGAAATCAGCAAATATCCTTTAAAAATAAACATGCTGCCGTGCTAAGCGAAAAGCGGTATCTCAAAAAAAAAAAACCTAAAGTTGATTCTTATGGCATCGAATAGCTTAAAGAAATACGCACCCAATGAACTAAGCCAAATGGCGGTATCTTATTTAAAACATTCTCGCATAACACAAACAAGTTTTCAAATCACTACGAAGATAAGGAAACTACTTATATTTACAGAACTTCAATTTTCTCGAAATTAGCTTTCCCTGAGATATCGCTTTTGCGTTTAGCACGGCAGCATAGAGTTCCTAAATCTTATTGTTTTTGAGGCGGTCAATGAATTTAACACAATAACTTTTTATACATTTCTTTCTAAGGTACGGAACCCTCGGTGCGCGAATCTGACTCGCACTTAGTCAGTTTTTTTAATATAGGTACTCATTATCTTTTTGCGCAAAGGTGCACCAAGGTAGCAGTTAACTGCCTATAGTTGACCTTTGCTATTGCTAATAAATGTCAAAGCCGTTTGGGTAGTATAATAGGTACTAACGACACTGCCTTTCCGATACTTACTTGTTTGTTTGTGTTACATGACAAAATTATGTTTTGTAATACGGAAGAACCTTACATACCTCAAAGTGGTGTTAAATAATACATAGTTTTGTAAACTTTTTTTCTTTCTTGACATTGGAAACAGACTTTTCTGGAAACACTACATGGTTCTCGCAAATATTAACAAATCTACAGTGCCAATGCACCCAGGGGCAGGATCAAAATTGGCAACCCCCAAAAAATCCACACTAAATGAAAAAAAGCATGTGATTATAGAATGTTGTTAAAAATTAAGGCGGTACAAATTTTATCTGAAGGCCAATTCTCGTAATTAAAAATGTTCAAAATATAGTTTCGATCTAGTCTCAATCTCATAAATATGACAAATGGTATTCTTGTTCGTTAACAAACAACGTCAAACGTGAGATTAAATTAAATTGAAATGAGATTGAAAGTTGACTGAAGCCAAAGGGGTATTCTGGTTACATTATGTGCTGAGCCATTCTGACAAGTTGGAATTCTCATTTATTTCAAGAATGTTGCTCTATAGGTATCTGTTGATATCGATATGCTATCGGTAATAGATTTTAAGTTGACTGAATTGACTTTATATCGAGATATACTGAGATGATACTGAAACCGGACCGAACTTTAAGTGTACCAAAATACCATTTTTATTCAATTCATAATTTAATTTCAGTTCGGTCAACGTTCAGTCTTACTTCAAATTAATTAAGAGAATTGGGCTTCTGATAAATCAAGCTCTCAATCTCCATACATAATTCATCAACATCATATTTTAATGTGAGATCTGCTGTCGTTTTTTTCAGTTAAGTCTACATATATTGAGCAGCCTAATTTGCGTCCCTGGCAGCCGCTTCAATTGTCAGTCCCTCTATACGATACTGGTGACAATATAGACCATGATCAAAATTTCTTTAAACAAGTGTCAACTTGTAGAACCGCCGGACTAATATTCCAATTTCAGCTTTGGTGTCGAACATGCATTGTGGTATCAAGAAGATCTGTCGGAGACATTGGTCTTTAGAAGATTGCTTCGTTAGTGCAGGCCCATATTAATATACAACTGTCAACATGGCGGCTTGGGAACAAGCTCCCAGGAGGCGCTGCCATAAAGTAGAATACTTATCATACATTAGACAACTTTTTTGTTTTATTTACATCTCAATCTTTACACTTGACTGACTCGTTGGTTTTGCGGTCGCAAGCCCGACTGCTGAACATGAGGTCGTGGGTTATATGCCAGGCAAAGTGTTATTGGGTTTATCTATGTGGAATTTCTCAGTAGCAGCCCGGAATCTGGATTTGTGCCCGTTTGATGATAATAGGCTCATCCCTTATGACATGGGACTTAAACATAACGACGAAGTGAGGGGTGCACCTCTGTCCAACCCTTCAGGGAAAACAGGCGTGATGTTATCTTAAATCTCAAGTCAGATCAAAACGACACTTAGAAAGGTCATCACAAATGAGAGTTGTTTATGAATACGGGCCCTAAAGTAAGGCCACAAATCGCCAATTGTAGCTTGTAGGACGACTCTCAACTCTCTCAGCCAAGATGGACTCAAACTTGTTACACCAACTATCGTTTTTTTTTTATCGCATCCTTTTACCTTTTTTTCGATACAAATCCAAACTCTCCACAGATCAAATTACTGACGATAGAAAAGATAGGTTTAACTATGGTATTCGAAAACAATACTATTGCAAGTCCGATTATAACAAACGGTATCATACATTTCCATCAACTTTTATCACTACCATTACCATGCGTTTACAACAACCAAATCATCATAATATTCGATCCAATATCCCCACGGGATCTGGGAATAACCTATTCTACCTACGATAAAAAGGGCGAGATAATAAATAGTCCAACCTCCTTACTACCAGTAAAATATTCATCGTGTTTATATATGTATCTGTCATGTATTATTAAATTAAGAAATCTTCTCATAACACTTCTTCAGTTTGTTTTGTAATTGTAGTATGGTATCAAATAATCAATAATATTGATGATATTTATATTTATAGAACATTGTGACAGCCCTAATATATGGACAGCTAACTCTTATAGACTACTACCACAGAATAATAACTACTACAAGGAACTATCTTTGGGCCATATTTATAACCAGTAAGCTTGCGCGCTTGGTTGGCACAATAAATATTGTAATCAATTAAAACATAACTATACAGGAGACTTTTTCTTATTAAAAAATGTTACTATTCCATTGAAGAATATGTAAAAACAAAAAAAATACAAATAAAATACAAAAACCATCTAAAAATAACTATAAATTAATACGGCGATCGCATAGATATTTTAATTGTCATTTTTATTATTATTTTATTTTCTATTATTAATTAAAAAATAGATGTTTATTATAGATTTATACAGGGTCAATTGAAAAACACCAACAACCTCTTATGGGGTCATTGTACTCATCATTATGAACAACTTTTACTATGGGACCAAATCTAAAATCGCGGAAAAAAAACAGCTGTTCCCTACATTTATGTTCGCTTAGTTCGTCAAAATCAGCGCGGTTTTTCACTCCAGGGTCTAAAAATACCAATTCGTTCAAGGACTGTGGACACCGTAGCGTCTAATCTAAACAATTCCCTTAATGCCAAGGCCACATTGTCGCCCTTCAACGAATATTCGTGCGGTGTATCTGGCACATTCGTAATTTTGAGCCAAATATTTTTATGGCCCTTGCTAGAGTAAGAGTTTATAAGATTAAGAGGGCCCTTCCCGGTCCGTCTATTGTCAACGCGAGCATGGTTGAAAAGCTTGTTATTTCATCTGGCGCAATTTTAGAAAAACTTGTTACAGGAAATAATAACGTGTTTTTCAGTAAGTCTTACAAGTTTGTAAAATAAATGTTTGTCATTTAGAAACTCCATTACGTTTGCGAGGTTTCTATGAAAATATTTACTTTACTTTTACAATTTATGAGTACATTATGGACGGCCAAAGTTCAGGTAATATTTTTGCAAAAAAGCAGATTTTTGGAGACTTATACTGAATTTGTTCCTCCAAATTTTGATTTTTTTTCATAGAAACCTAGTTATAGTGTTAGGTACCCGAAAGATTTTAACCTTCGATTCCGATGCCTAATTGGAGAAGAAAAGCTAGGTTATAGTTTGTTGAATAAAGCTTGTTTTTCGAAATATTCATTATTTACGGAAATACACAAATCGAAAAATATCTATGGTAACAAGTCCTATGAATGTGGCGTTGCGACGCGGCGACGTTTGTCATACCATACCCCTATCGCCGTATGTCTTATTTGTCGGGGAGGGTTTTGAAGTGAGAAGTTTCTTATCCACTCACACGATAATTTATAAATGTTGCCAGTTCAACCTAAGGTATTGTTTATCCATCTTAATCGCATGCGCGTCTAGCTGCATTTAGCAGTTGCGTAGTTTGCATTGCGACTGGATGTGCAGTCCACTTGCAGTTATGATTACGAATATGAAACGAAATATGATTTACCAAATGTGACGTTAAGCCTCCGCGATCTCGATTTCGGAGAAAACTAAAACTTCTCATCAAAATCGAACTCTAAACTCCAGAAGGCCAATTCTCGTAATTAAAAATGTTCAAAATATAGTTTAGATCTAGGGTCAGTCTAGTCTCAATCTCATAAATATGAATTCAGGTATTCTTGTTCGTTAACGAACGACGTCAAACGTGAGATTAAATTGAAATGAGATTGAAAGTTGACTGAAGCCAAAAGGGTATTCTGGTTACAGTGAGCCATTTTGACAAGTTGGAATTCTCATTTATTTCTAGAATTTTAGTCTATGACTATTGATATCGGTAATAGATTTTAAGTTGACTGAATTGACATAATATCGAGATAGACTGAGATGATACTGAAACCGGACCGAGCTTTAAGTGTACCAGAATACCATTTTTTATTCAATTCATAATTTAATCTCAGTTCGGTCAACCTTCAGTCTTACTTCAAATTAATTACGAGAATTGGGCTTCAGATGTCACCATCTTCAAGGACTTTTCGCCGTCTCATAGTTTGATTTTCGCCCCGAACCTGTCGTTTCTTATTCAAGAAGCTTTTTTAAATGCTAAAATAAAATAAGGGTTATCGCAGTCACATCCTGTAGTTTAATAAAACACTTTATGATAGAGTGTAATTAATCATTTGAATTCTCTCAATCTATTCAGGGCCTTATCAGCGCGAGTTGGACAAATTGTTTCCTATATTATTTTAATATAAAATAGGAAATCTATAATTAGTCTGTCCGAAATAGCATGACTCCTGTGATTTGTTGTTTTTTTTTAATATTGTACAAGGTAATAAATATCTATATAACTATAAAATTCATCGTAAAAATTATCTTATTTAAAACCTAGGCTAAAACAAAACACTAAGGGCCGATTTTTCAATCGTCAGATAAATTTATTCTATTCTATTTTTCTTAATGGCAATTAGTGCCGATGTCGACAATTCTACCAATGTCGAAAATGAAATGGAAAAGGAAGAGAGCAAAAAAAAAACTTCTATTGATATACTTAGGTAGTTGAACCCAACGTAGACTGTCAGTACTTTAATCTGAGGAATAAATTTGACATTTCGTCCATACAAAAGCTGTCAAAACGTCAAACTTATTCCTGAGATAAAAGTAGCACAAAAGATTAAAAAAAAACTTAAAAAAGTAAAAACCGACTTCAAAAAAAACTAAACAGAGTAAAATAATTTTCATTTAATAAAACTATCAGTTTCAGAAGTCGGTGCATTCAATTTGTTTCAGCGTAGAACACCGACTTCTGAAACTGGTTTTTTTACTCCGTTTAGTTTTTTTTTGAAGTCAGTTTTTACTTTTTTAAAGTTTTTTTTATTTTATACTTTTTAGTGCCACAAATTACAATTACAATAGTGTACAAATTCTCGGACCAGCACTACAACTAGAACGTCGTCTAAATACGGTTTGTGTATTTTTTTTTTGTTTTTGTTGATTTTTTCAAAAAGTGGTGAATCAATTTCAATAAAATTTATATGGGACCACCTCTGAAGTTTGGCCTACCAAACAGAAAAAGAATCATCAAAATCCATTAATAATTGGCGGAGATATAGCCTAACAAACAAAAAAAAAAAAAAAACATTCAGACGAATTGAGAACCTCCTCCTTTTTGAAGTCGCTTAAAAATCTATCACATTATAAATACTTTGGACCAGAATTCGCATATTTAAATAAAATTCTATCATTTTTTATTGATACAATTTGCTATTGCTACTAGGGCTATCATCTTATCGGAACTTTGAATTGCGAACAATGCCATTGTGGTGTAACTTATATTACTCGTACACATAGGTTCAACAGCAGGAAGCCCGAGTCAGTTGCGGTCACCGCATATCTAATACCAAATACGTAACGACTGCTAGCATGTGGTATCAATTCTCGTAATATATTGCAAATGATACACAATGGATGCTATTGTCATACACATTTGGGAGATACTGCAGTTTTGTCTCAATCAATCATAGCTAATCGCCTTCAAATATCAGTTTTGTTTATGTTTTTTTTTTGATATTATGATACGAGTAAGTTCTGTTTATAAAACGGCAATAGACTTGCAGTTACACTTTAGGACAATCTTAGAATATCACTTTAGGCCATTTGTTGTCGCCACCGTGCTCAACTTATAGACTACCAGTGACCCCGGCTTTGCACGGGTGCCATGTATTATACATTTATAAACCTTCCTCTTGAATCACTATCTATTAAAAAAACCGCATCAAAATCCGTTGCGTAGTTTTAAAGATCTAAGCATACATAGGGACAGATAGCGGGAAGCGACTTTGTTTTATACTGTGTAGTGAAATGATGATTGGCATCAACGGTTTTAGTTAAATACAAATATTATACACATTATAAAAGGTTAGTCGAAAAGGGGGTAATAGTCCGCGGGCCACTTAAAGTATCACTAATGACAGTTTTAAAGCAATCTATACATATAATAAAATCGTGTTTCAGGAGTAACTGAAAATATTTCGTCTAGAACTTATAAATCGCACGGTAACGAAACCATAGCGCGATCTAATTCGACGCCAACGCCATCTAGGGAAGTAAAGATTAAACATATGTCTGCATGTTTATGCAAGCATCACGTAAAAAGAGCTGACCCAATGCTGTTGACTTTTATAAACAAATATTGTGCTTATCTCAAAGTAAATTATTTTTTTTGTTTCATCGCAATCGGTTCATGCAATCAAAAGATATGCAAATAATCAATATCTTCTATACATATCATAATGAAACAGTAAAAAAACTGTGCCTGTACATTAAATATATTAAAAAAAAATTGAGGGGTGTTTAGAAACAGTAATAGAGAACGAATCCAAAAAAAAAAAACTGTCTGTTTGTCTGTGTGTCTGTTTGTTTGTACACGCTAATCTTCGGAACTACTGGACGGAATTGAATGATTTTTTTTTGTTGCATAGTTCTTAAGTCTGGGCAACATATAGGCTATAATTTATCTTGGAAACTTGAACACCTGGTGCAGAACCGCAACAGACCAGCAAAACTATAAGAGATACAAAAATTGTACCATAGCAAAAATTGTTCCACGTGATGAGCATTTTCTGTTGAGAGAATAAATTTGAAGATTTGGAACACCTGATGTGGAACTCCACGAGCCCAGCTACACTATAACATATATAGGAATGGAGTCTTAGCAAGAGTTGTTCAACCTGATGAGCACTCTCTGTTGACGTATAAAAATTGAAGATCTGGAACACCTGTTGTGGAAATCCAAGCGCCCAGCTACACTATAACTTATATAGAAATGACGTTTTAGCAAAAGTTGTTTAATCTGATGAGCACGCTCTGTTGATTTATAAAAATTGAAGATCTGGAACACCTGTTGTGCAACTCCAAGAGCCCAGCTACACCATAACACAATATAGGAATGACGTCTTAACAAAAGTTGTTCGGTCTGATGGGCATTTCTTATTGACTTATAAAAATCGAAGATCAGAAACATCTGATGTGGAAATCAAAGCTATCACTAATTTCACTGTATAATTATAAAATAACATAAGCTGGGAGTACCTCCACGCGGTGAAGGCGGTAACAGTTTAGGACTGATTTTCGATGACGATGGTATATCATTGAAAATTTGACTCTACTGGCCAAAACTCCCATTTTTTTTTTATTTTATCAAATAAATGTGTCTTCGGGCTTATTTTATTTGAGTGTTTAATTCCCTTTTCCATTTATCTTCGTGACACGGTAGCCTACCCGGTAACGCAGGAGAGCAGTCACTTAGATTTTAATTGATCAGGTATCTTCACAATAAAACTATAACCATGCCTAGAAAGAGGTCAAATCTTTCCCAATGTTCCAAAGGAGCTAAAAGATTGAGGATCATAAGCTCCCAAGAATGTACCGAAGAGCGTCCGGAGAGACTTGATGCTGTTCGAGAACATCAGGCTGCAACTCGCTCCGTGGAAACCTCTTCGGATCGCGAAGCACGCCTGCGTTCTCAGCGTATTTACGCATCTACATCCAAGTCTCTAGAGACCAGTGAAGAATATGATGCGCGACTGACCGCTGATCGTGCAAGTCATGCATTGTCTCGCGAATCGGAGACGTTCACGAATAGAGAATTACGCTTGAATTCCAAGCGTATCTACGCATCGACTTCTAGGTCTCTAGAGACAAGTGGGGAACGTGATGCGCGATTGACCGCTGATCGTGAACGTCACGCATTGTCTCGCGAGTCGGAGATGTTCACGGATAGAGAATTACGCTTGAGTTCCAAGCGTATCTACGCATCGACTTCTAGGTCTCTAGAGACAAGTGGGGAACGTGATGCGCGACTGACCGCTGATCGTGAACGTCACGCATTGTCTCGCGAGTCGGAGATGTTCACGGATAGAGAATTACGCTTGAGTTCCAAGCGTATCTACGCATCGACTTCTAGGTCTCTAGAGACAAGTGGGGAACGTGATGCGCGACTGACCGCTGATCGTGAACGTCACGTATTGTCTCGCGAGTCGGAGATGTTCACGGATAAAGAATTGCACTTGAGTTCTCAGCGTATCTACGCATCTGCTTCTAGGTCTCTAGAGACATCAGACGTTTCAGATCTTCGATTTTGATGACCCCGTTGTCGTTGGCATAAGCAACAGGATCCGCGTACGAAGTCGCGGGCAGAAGCTAGTTGTTAATATTTCAAAATTCTATCATTTTTATTTCCAGAAAAAATGATTGTTATTTTAGTTTTTTTTTAATTCTTCATCCCTGCTAGTTTTTTTTTTAAGAACGTTGCCCCTCTCTATGATTTTTCCTGTATCGTGGGTGCGTTCACAGACACAAATCTCACACGCACAAACGCCCAGACCCGAAACAACAATCTGTAGGCCATACAAATTTTTGTTCCGTGTGGGAATCGAACCCACGACCCGTAGCGCAGAAGCCAATCGCTCAGCCACTGCATCAAACGTGTCGTCTTACGTGAGTTACGAGTTCAGAAAAGGGAGTTTCTAATTCGTGACCCCAAATATGACCTAAAATGTAAACACAGCTGATCATAGCAGAGGAAAGATAGATTTTAGCGTATTTTTTATGAAATCTTTGAACAGCTATTTCTCTTAAACTTTTGGGGAAAGTTGTAGAACAAAAATTGATCATTATTATGTGTACTTTAACACTCTTTCGGGTTAGTGCCTCCTTTCTTTCTAACCTTGTATAGAAGCGCGACTGCTGAACGTGAGGTCCAGGGTTCGATCCCTACCGTACGATCTCCTTCGAGGCGGGGAGCCTCCTAGCCGGATCGATGCCCTGGGATCTGGAGGCGAGGGCCCTCGCGCTGAGATATCGTCAGCGCGAGGAGGCGCCTGAGCGGAGTGAGCTCCGCCAGATCCTAGTGGCCGAGTGGAGAGAACGACTTGCGCAACCCAGCGCAGGGCACGCCGCAATAGCGGCGGTAAGGCCCGTTATGGAGGAGTGGCTGGAGAGGCGGCATGGCGCCCTCAGCTTCCGGCTGACGCAGGTACTCTCGGGACATGGATGTTTCGGGAAGTACTTGTGTCGCATAGGCCGGGAGCAGACGCCCGGATGTCACCACTGCGTCGACTGCCCGGAAGACACGGCGCTGCACACGTTGCAGGAGTGCCGTGCGTGGGCGACGCAGCGCCGTGAACTAGTTGCGGCGGTCGGTGGTGACCTCTCGCTTCCGGCCGTGGTTCTGTCCATGGTCATGAGCGAGAGTGCGTGGGAAGCCGTCACCTCCTTCTGCGAGGTGGTGATGGCGACCAAGGAGGGAGCGGAGAGGGAGAGAGAGGCGACGGCCACTCTCCCTTCCCGCGCCAGACGCACCGGGCGCCGCCGGAGGGCGCGCGACGATCTCCGGCCACCGTAGTGTGTGGCCTGCGGGCGACGGTCTAGGGGAACCGTCGCCCGACCAGTAACAGGCCCGTGAAGGCGGCGCGCATGTGTTCCGTGCGCGCCTGTCAGGAGGACGTGGGGCAAGACCCCACAGAAGGAGAGGTCTGCCAGGGGCTGGCGGACCGAGGCCTGCCGGGGTTGCGGTGCATGCAGCTGCGAATCCCGTGACCTCGGCCAAGGGTCAGGAGAAGGAACACCGTGGGTTTTTAGCCGGTAAGAGTCCGGCATAACCCTTCGCCTTCCCCAGACGAAGGGTATCCATGAGGATTTTCCCACGAAAAAAAAAAAAGGGTTCGATCCCAGTTATTGGGTTATTCCGTGTGGAATATCTCAATGGCAGCTCGGAGTCTGAATTTGTGCCCGGTTAATGGCAATAGGCTCGCCCTCTATTACATGGGACTTAAACATAATGGCGAAATGAGGGTGTAGTAGGAATACACCTCTGCCCAGCCCTTCGAGAAATACTGTCGTGATGTTATATTTACTAACGATATACAAGGTGTAACATAAATAACGCACAACCTCTTAAGGGGTCACTGTACTCATCATTATGAACAACTTTTACTATGGGAACAAACATGAAATCGCGAAAAAAAATTAGCTATTCCCTACATTTATGTTCGCATAACTCGTCAAAATGTAGGGAACAGCTGATTTTTTCGCGATTTCAGATTTGGTCCCATAGTAAAAGTTGTTCATAATGATGAGTACAGTGACCCCTTATAAAGTTGTGCGTTGTTTATGTTGCACCTTGTATATTTATAAACGTCTTTATTAACGATTCTGTAAAGTTGAAGATCCATATTGCAAGCAACATGCATACAAAGTAAAGATTTAATTAATTTTCTTTGCAAATACATAAAACAGGATTTCTAATAGACGCGTTCATTAAATATTGGTCCTAAGTCAGTACTCACGGGGTTCATCTTTATGGTTAAAATACCATTCGGTCTAGTACTATTCCAACAGATCAGGAAATTGTGCAATACGTTTTCTATTACATTACGTCGTGGCTTCCAAGCCGGCAGTCCCGGAAGTCTGACACACTCGGCCTTTTGGCTTGAATGGCACATTTGTATCTCAATATTATATCCCGGTTGACCCGCGACTACATCCAGGCTACTCGCAAAACACTCTTATTGTAAAATAACTAAACTCTTCTAAACCAAACTGTTTGCTTGTACAATAACCCACGAACGGATTCTGGATAGTATCTTATAATAAAAACATGTCAGGTAGGTAATTTATATTGGTACAGAATAAGATCAGATGGTAAATCGCGTAATAATTTTACACAAAACCCAGTTTCTGAAGCTAAATTTAAATATTGTTGTCTGCGATTTCAGCGCTAAAGTACCGACCATATGTCAACAGTGGTGCCCAATTGAAACCCCTTTGAATGTCCCAGCCAGACGTTGTTTGTTGCTAATCTTAGACGGGACAAAAAACGCAGTCGGGTTTTGGCCCTTCTTTCACGGTCCCTCGTCCCAGGCCGGCGCGTCGCTTCCGAACCGCGTCGCGCGACCGAACGAGTATGAGTGCACACCAGTCCGCCGCGCGCCACCACCCGGGTCGCCTGTGTCACTTCGGTACATGTGCATTACAAAAACTTGCTTCATCGCAAGTTTAAACATATAAGTGCATTAAACCGACTGATATCTCATGTATTTTTGGACAGTGCCTATACAAGCCGTGTAACGGAACGATTGCGTGCACCCAGGCCACGCAAATGCGGTTTTTGTATATTTGTGGGTGGAAAAATAAACATAACACTCCGGTAAGTTTATTAATGTTTTAAATGATCTTATCTTTACTTTCTATCTCTTGAGAAGGATCGCTCCCGGAGGCTGGGGATCTTATTTTGCACGCGAGTGTAGAGTTCTAACAAGTTATGTTCGTAGGTGTCGTCAAGGTGCTGTTCGTGACATTTTATAATCTCGGCGACTGTTTAATTAAGATCTCAGTGAAAGTGAAACGTATCTTTTTTATCAATCACACTCGTTAGACAGATGAACAGTTAATTTGAGTTATTATGATGTACCTATAACACAAGTGGCCTGTATTCTGTAGCTTATCGTCATAATATCACTCATACTTCCTTGCAACATTGTTTGACATCACTATTATGAGGGGAACATTAAAAAATCATTGGTGACTTTTTTAAACTCACATCGACTCCAAACTAGTACTATAGTCCGTTTTTTAATCTCGGAGACAAAATTGACAGGCACAAATGTCAAACTTGTAAATTTTAGGAACATTATTTTCAAATTTGACGTTTCGTACCTGTCAATTCAGTCTCAGGGATTAAAAAACGAACTTTAGGTACCCTTTGACATTTTCAATTTGAGAACAGATAAATAAAAAGTAAATATATGGTCCAAAAGACTTCATTGAAAATTACAAAACATATTTAGATAAACAAGTCTTGCAGAAGGTCACAGAGATGACTCCAAAGCAAATAAAAAAATAGCTGCATCAATTCAGATGGCATTCTCGTTAGATTACACAACGATTATCTTTGGAGCATCTAAGACATTATAATGATGCTACAAAGTTGCTCCACAAAGCTTGCGAAAGATACTTTAAGTGAATAATTATACTTTTAAGATAAACAAATACCTAATATTCGTCGAAGCTCTTTGTATTGTCTATTCATTTTCAAACAAATATATCTATATAATTAGAAAGCACATTAATATTTGAGGTTGAGACATCGAGTAGGTACCTATACTCTGTATAGGTAGGTACTGTTTTATGAAATTTCAAATATATAGGTAAGTAAGAAATATCTAAAGTTTCAAATACCATGTCGGACGAGGTATTCGAAGAATCTAAAGCACAGTTGCACGTTGTACATTAAATCCGCTTACCTTGACTGCTATTTAAATTCTGCATTTTATAGCATTCATTTAAAACAAAATCAGTCTGAAGTGAAAGCCAAAGAAATCAATATAAAAAATTCTTCTTCATCCCAGCTTTTGCAAGGCAGCACCAGCCAGATACCAGTTTCTAATTATACACTCATTAGCAATCAAAATACTATTCCTTTCTCTATTATATGGGGTGTTTTTGTTGCTTTTCGGAGTGACTGTCTTTTGACCTCCCGACCCTTTGACTTTGAACTTAAAAGTCAAGAGAAACCAGAATACGATATTGGTGTGTCAGAGATCAGAAGTGTCCCAGATGCTACGATCCATCCACTTGACATAACTCTTGATTCATCTCCAATGACGAGAACAACAATTTATTTTGTTTTACTATTATTAAATAGTCTAAGACCAATTACAATAATTGAAGATAGGAAGAAGAGGAATAGAAGTAGATACATAAAATACAATGGAAAGAAAAAATATATATACAAGGTTACTCGGAAAGAGTTAGTTAAACAGATCGCATGATGAGAAAATACCAGTGATAGTGACGTCACAATGTTTAAATATTTATTCTAATAGAGAATATCTTTTTAACAAAAATTCACGTCCCTTCAAAAACGAAATAACTAAAAGGCCTCGTACCAAAATAATTAATAAAAAACATAATATGTTTTCTATTAATAATATCATATCATAACGTAAAATCGTAATAATATCATAACATCATGCAAAATGACGTACAGATAAACATAATTACAGTGCCGTAAAGAAATTCATCATTACGAACACGCCAGTTAGGGGGGCGTACATGAGTGCACTTTTTGCAACGAGTATGACTAACCGGTCGCCCCTAGAACTATCTCTATACATAAAACATGCCCTTGAATATTGCAGTACTCCCTAATGAATACGCTGCCCATACCTAGCGTCACGCTTGAATCACGCCCCTCTGTCGTTGGCATAACTAAATCAATAGACCGGCACATACGGCGACAGCACGCCACGCAGGACACACAATGGACCAGACGGACTAAATAGACGAAAAGGTGAATAGCTGAAACTCATACAGATTCGTCCAATGGAGCGCTGCATGTAGAAAGTTTTGATTCATATTGTAAATCTGACACAAAAGATTTTAGGACAATACGCGCAATGAGCGGATACAATGTTTAGGTATTAGAATTAGGCCCGCTTGTAACGAACTAAATCGGTTTAGAAAGACTGTTTAAATTGAACTAAATCGAGATGGCCGTGTTTAATTTATTATTCGGCTACCTTCCAGTGTACCTTTTTTAGGATCTTATCTTATATTTTGAATGCCAACTTTTGCTAAAGGGTTTGTGGTATTGTCCTTACTACTCCTTACCTCCTTTGGACATTTTTCGAAGCATTTTATCTAAATAGAATGTTTATGGCTCATATAAAACCTCTGGAAGCTTAAAGGAAATAAATTGAATATTTATCAGCACTAAAATCGCCACTGGTCTCCCACATTCAAAGTGTTTTGTATGTCATACATGTATGAATAAATTTTATTTTCTCCGATCAATCGATTTACATAGATATTCAAACGATAATCGCTACCAACTTATTCGAAAAGAAACTTTTTACCCGCTTGTCATTTATATGCGCACATCCAAGCGTAACAATTCGCACAATTGTCTGTAGGCAGTATTCTTATTAGTCTGGTCTGGACAAAGAACTGAGTCTATTCATAACCCATCCAACTGACACGACCAGGTAAACGTGACCGTTCAAAACAGAGCGAGCCCGTACGGTTGAACGAAATTGTAATTGGTTTAGGGGGCCATCTTAAACTGGGGACAAAGCCCTCCCCTTTATCTTCAATGAATGGTACTTTAGAGACTGTTAGAGCATCTACTAAAAAAAGGAATGAAAAGCGATAGTTTATTGTGCTGATTACTTTCCTCTTCAAGTAATGATAATAAGCAATGCTTCACTAACCCTATTGTTACATGAAATAGGATAGTAAATCCAACTTTATTATCATCACATAAATCATAGAACATACACGTTCATTACGTATATTTTTTTGCTTCTGATAAATATTGAAGCCAATAACAAGCCATGTCAGGTATTATTGTCATTTCTAGGGCCTCTTAATATGATACATTATAATTAGTTTACTACTAAGTTATCGCCTGCTATAACAAACAACCTCACAACACGCTAATCTAAAAATATTTCACTATTTGTTATTAAATCCCTCAAGTATTGCGTAGAACTTTTGTTAAGACTCAGCCTAAAAAATTGGTCACGCGCTTTTTGATGACACCCTTTTGGTAAGTGGTTAACGCCACCTATACAACGTGTTACATAATTCCCCTTAAAAAAGAAAATATTAATCAAGTTGTCTTTTATGGTTGTTGTCATTTACCTCTCAACTTTCTGGGTAATCTACTCTTTAGTTTTTGCAGGATTGCTTTTCAGTGATGATTTTATTTTATGACATTTTCTTTTTCAAGGGGAATTATGTAACACGTTGTATAAGGTCCAAACAAAATAGGTGGACAAACTTTTACAGATCACAGTACTCATGAATATGAACAACTTTTATTATGGGACCAACTCAGAAATATAAAAAAACAGCTGTTCCATATAAAAGTGCAATACCTACACGATCAAAATGTATGGAACAGCTGTTTTTTTTATATATAAGTATCAGCGTTGGTCCCATAGTAAAAGTTGTTCATATTCATGAGTACTGTGATCTGTAAAAGTTTGTCCACCTATTTTGATTGGACCTTATACACCTACAACACAAAAAAAACCGCACCCAAATCGGTTCACCCGTTTAAGAGCTACGGTGCCACAGACAGACACACAGACACACATAGCGGTCAAACTTATAACACCCCTCTTTTGGCGTTGGGGGTTAAAAAAAGGATTGCTGATGCGTTACCAAACTTAGAGACAAAGTTGTAGTTTCTTGTGCCTGTAATTTCACCGGCATCTTCAAACCGGAAAACAGCAAAGCTTCTTTAGCGGCAGACATAGCTATGGAGTTAGTACTTCAACGAACTCTTTCACAAGGAGCTCCACTACTCTAACAATTTTTTTAACCACTGATATTAATTCTATACAAAACATTTGCAGAGCTTCACAACCCTAAGGGAAAAGACAGTATGATCAGAAGATAAGAAATATTCATCCGAAATTAAACCTTTTGTGCACACGAAATACATCAAACAAATAAGCGAACTACAGAGAGGCGAGGGAGACCTAATTGTAAGCACTCAGAAGGACGTGGGGCAAGACCCCACTAAAGGAGGGGTCTGCCAAGGGTTGGAGGACCAAAACCTGCCAGGGTTGCGGTGAATGCACTAGACCCCAGCCGTAGGTCCTCAGAGGAACACAGTGGTTTTTGCCAGTAAGAGTCCGAGATAACCCTCCGCCCAGGAAGAAGGGTATCCAATTATCCATGAGGATTTCACAATTTAAAAAAAAGCCTAATTGTAGGCAACTTATTCCTTCTCGCATATAGGTACAGCCCTGCTTGGCAACTTAACGCTCACTAACACTTTAAAGGTCCAAAATACCCTTAGTTTGTTTCCCAATTTATTTAATCACTTTGATATTTGGACCATGTAAAACGGAAATTATTATTTAAGTGTTTAAAAATCGATAAGCGATAAACTCGAGAATAAAATCGACGTTAACACTGCGATTTTGTATTCCAGCGGGTAAAATGGAGTTTTATCATTAACACACATTACTTAACAAAGTGCTTTGAAAGTAATTCATGGAGAAGGCACAAATTTTCTTTTTCATACATTAATTATGAATATATGTTTCATTAATAAGAAAGAGTCAGTGAAATCAAATCATAACCTTAAGATTGCTATTCACCGCGCTCATGACGATAGCTCCATTCCTAAAACATTTCAAAAGACCCGATAAACTAAAAACCCCTAAAACATTTATAATGATAAAGAATGATCCCGAACCACATGCGTGCCGGCCAATAGTGGCGCAGCATTTAGTGGCGAGCCAGGTCCGACTGTTTAGATAAGTGAGTACAATGCGCCGTGCTGCATTCCACGCCACCGACTGAAGTCAGGAATTAGCCATAACTTATTTTAGAGCCTTTCGCACCGTCAGCTCGACAACAAGCTTCGTTTCACACACGCGCACTCGCGTTGGGACGTTAATGGCATGTGCGGTATTGTTTTTACCCACGCCGAAGTTTTATGTCCTGGGCCTGGCAGACATTATAAGGAGAAAGTCATTTAAAAAAAATGCAGACGTATTTTGTGGTGCATTGTGCGGATTAGAGAAGCTTAGATAAATTGAGACTTTAAAATCAGCGGCTCAGTGGTGTAAAACAAAAAATACAATAAGCTCGTAAAAGCTCATTGCTGACAATTTTATCAAATTTTCCCAAAGGGAGACGGCGTTTTAGAACGGTCAAGTAGAAGTACAAAACTCCAAACGATTATTTTTGACTATTAAGCCTGCTTGCACAACGACTTGCTAAATATATTAGATGCTAAACATGACTAAAATGTCAATGTAATTCAATTAATTGTTTGAAGTTGATAGAGGCAGAATGACATTATAAATATGTTTAGCACTGAAAATATTTAGTCAGCCGTTGGGCAAGCGGATCTTACTAATAAATTTCTTAAATTAAATGAATGAAAAACAAATGATTGTAAATATTAACATTTTCTTTACATTCAACATTCAGCAATTGTTTTACCATAACTATTATTACTTCAGCGAGGCTGTATACGTGCATCTGCAGGTCCGAGTGCAATGGTCGGAACGTTAATCAGAATCTATCAACAGTACTGTTACATTACATTTGTATAACAAAAGCTCGCTTACGACGTTGTAAATAAATTCCTGGTTAGCAATAAAAGTCGTGGTATGCGGCATTCGCACCATCGACTATACCCAACCAGTAATTAATAATCGAGACTCTTGAGAAATATATTAAAACTCAGATTAAGTAATTAAAGCCCGCTTGCACAACGACTCGCTAGACATATTTGGTGCTAAGCACATTTATAATGGCATTGTATTTCAGTCAATTGTTCATAGTTGGTAGAGACAGAATGACATTCTCAAATGTTTAGCTCTAAAAGTATTTAGCTAGTCGTTGTGCAAACCGGCCTAAATATTTCAAATTCTAACTGTCCTGTGTAGCAAATTGGAATTTGGTGAAAAAAAATGAATAAGACATTGATCAGATGTCGTATCACTAAAATCGAAGACGCAAATAAAACAACATTTAATTATGCGTTTAAATTGAATAACAAAACAGATAATGGGGTATCTAAAAGTAATTTGTTACTGCATGTTAAGTAAAAAAATCTAAAGCAACGGCGAATCTTGACCTACGTCTAGTAATATGCCGTTGTACTAAAACTGTCTATTTTTGTGATTTTGTTGCTTATGTCAAACCAGCCGTTCGAGCACGGATCTTTTTATCGAGTCGATTCGAGAAATGTATCTATTCTATACGTCAAATATGACATAAGACATAGATAAAATGACAACATTTGTCGTTTTACAAATTTGACATGATATATAGATAAAACGACAACTGTTGTCATTTTATCTATGTCTTATGTCATATTTGAAGTACAGAATAGATAAATTTCTCGAATCGACTCAACAAAAAGATCCGTGCTCGCACCGCAGTCTTGCTTCTTCTTCTCTTGTGTCTGCACAAGCTGTATGAGGATAGCTCATACCGTGGTGAAAAGATTGGCTAGTGACTTTTTTTTTTTTTCTTGACTTTGTCGCATTTGACCCTCGTCGCACCGGATGGTAAGCGCAGACAGGGTCTAAGATGGAGCGCACGAGTCCAAGTAACAGAGATATAGAGGAATTCCCCTAATACACCTCTGGCTCTCACATACGCACGACGGAACACAGTAAACTAATTGGTAGCTAGCCAGGCGGACCGTAAAAATCCTACCACCAAGCAAAAAACTCTTACTATGTAATTCTTTCATATAACATGGATATCTCAGCCCTCTTTGCACGTCACAAATAAAGATCACGGGGGTACTCCACTAAGACGACATTATGAGGGCTTACAAAACTTTTCAGGGAAAAAAATATCCCAAAAAATGCGACGATTCCTAAAAAAAATTACATTATTGTCAGTTCTGCTACAGGTTACAAGGTGACTCAGTAAATTGTCAACTCCTCTTCAGTGTCCAACATACGTAATTAAACAACGAAAAAATATGTCGACTTATAAATTATCACCGCCCATTAGTCCGAAATAAAATTTTCAAATTCGAAATCATTTTGGTTACTGTACATATTGGTTTTGTAACAGTTACTGGGTAACCATATAGAGTCCTTTGAACAGGAAAAGGCGCCAAAAACAGCTTTAAACGTCGTAAGAGCATTATTGGCTTTGCAACAATGAAGCTAGCAAGCAATATGTCAGATTCACGTGCCACAGTTGATACAGTAACCTGAGAGCTAGCTGTACGTAGGTGCCCGGCTCCACTTACCTGTTGACGTAACCAGCCGCTCCTACTAATTACCCGCTGTCTATATCGGCTTCTGTGCGCTAAACAAACATTCAATGTACTTAGTATTAAGTGTAATTGGATAGCTATGTTTACTTTTTAGCTGGCCATACGCCACACATTATCTCGTCTCGTCATGAGATAACGCGACGACAAAATTGTGTCGCGCTGCGCATGATTTTTAGATTTGTACGCAATGCTGTTATTTCAGATGAGCTTGCAATGTCCTTTTTTGTTAATTTAATCGACAAATAAACAATAGGTCAATGAATTGGTTGCCCTTGTTGTGTCTGCATGCTTGAATGACTTTTGAATGAATCAGCTAAATATGTATGAACATATGAAATGTTTTTTTATTAATAACACAATATTTTCGTATCAACAATTCAACTGATACTCGTAGAGCTGGTTAGCAGAATGAATGCGTAATCAATAATCATTTATTTTAATGTTCAAAACTGTATGTCCCCAACGGTACCGAGGACTGGATGCTAGGCAAGTGGCATTCCTACAGCCACCGTGCGTGCGCGGCGCCATGCCACCGTGATCGACTTACAGATTCGCGCCCGTTGCACCACTGCACGATCAACACGCAATTTTTGCTAAAAACAACTCAAATGTAAGAATTTAAACGAGTTTGTCTATAAATAGCGAGAACTCGCTCATTACATGTCTAGATCTAAGCTCCTGGGCTAGTGGATAAATTAAATATCGGCACTTTTATCAACCTTAAATAATTCTAAATTAGATAAGATTAATATGTAGTATTTAAATACTTTTGGCAGTATCTTTCTTCTTCAACGTAGCATTGTCGTGGCCTCTTGCCAAAGCAAGCTTTCTATAAAGAAAAGACAAGTATTCAAATCAAGTAATAACGCATAACAATACTGTATTTGGTATTTCTGATTGTTGTGAGTTCGTCATAACCATATTGTAGTTTGATTTACACCAGCCGGCGTTTGAATAACTGCTTGAATAAGTGTTACCTAACAAAAGATACTTAACTGAAATTCATGCAAACATATTTTCAAAGTAGTTTCTCACGGGCTGCATGCAAGAACTGTCTGAAATCATGAGTCATTTAACGGAATAGAGGAACAATGAAATCTATCAAGAAGTGAAGAGAGTATGCGCCATTTTATAGCTGGCTTTTTAATTAGTCGCGTACAGTAAAGTCACATCAGCTCAATGCAGCGCTGGCTTTGCGCCAAAGCATCGAGAGTTTTACTGCAAAACCGTTTTTCTTTGACAATCAACCATGCTGACCACCCGCGATGATTTAATGAATACCTTTTTACGATTCACCAACGTCCCGCACAAAGTAACAAAACTTATACACTCGAGGCACAAATTCAGTGAACTCCAATACACGTTCAAGAATGCAAATTTCTGGATTATTTCTTCAAATAACGCTTAAATGTTGCGGATGACGACCGCAATTCTCGAAATTGCTACGTTGAACATCCATATAAAAAATTCTATTTCACAAATCTAAATAAAAACAAACTGTTGCGGTCATTAAATAAGCTTTACTACAAACTTGAAATTGAAGCCTGAAGCTATAAACTCGTGGAAATTCCCAGCTCAGTTTAAAAGGAATAAAAAGAGGTTATGATTCATACATACCTTTACGCGCAGTTTGCGTACGTCATTGATCAGAAGCATAATACGAGGTAATGTGTAAGATTAATGGAACAAAAAACTAGATGGGACTGACGGAAATCTCGATTATTTTCCACTTTGATTCATGAAAGAATTGATCGTACACCATTCATTTGTTTTCTCGTACAACATAGAATGAACGGAAGGAATGAATTACTTATGGTGCTCCAAGGTGAGGGAGCGTGCTATGTTGATACAAGTTGCATGCCAATACCTCAATATCATACCCATAAAATTCATTCAATACACCTCATTTAATAACCAGGAGTCTATAACTGAAAAAGTAAGCAAAACAATTATGAGGAAGTTGTTCAATAAAATATAAATCCCCAAAATAGTCTTGCTGTGAACGAAAACCGATTAATTGAGCAATAAAACTGGTTTACACAACGCAAGCAACTGTAAGCACCAGGAAGCCCTAGAATGGGTGCTTGATATCCTTGAATAATGGTTGTATTTAAAGCAAGTTGTGACTTATTAAAGAAAGTCAATTTACTTTTAACATGTTATTTTCGACTTACTTAGGATATTTTAAACAAATAATAGGATAAGTAAACAAAGCGAATTTTATTAATCAATTACTATTTAATATAAGCACTTTCTTGAAGTCATGTTCCGGGAGGAAGAAAATCTATACATATAATAAATCTGTAGACATGGCGTGTCTGTACATAGCAAATATTTTGAAAAAACCTGGTTGGGGTGTTAAACTATAACCAATAGAAGCCATTTTTAACATTTTTGGAATTTTTGTCTGTTTGTCTGTTTATCTGTTTGTCTGTTTATCTGTTTATCTGTTTGTTTGTTCAAGCATCACATAAAAACAACTGATCCAATGTTGTTGACTTTCATAAATAAATATTGTGCTTATCTCCAAGTAACATATGGTTTTTGTTTCATCGCAATCGGTTCACGCAATCAAAAGTTATGCGAATTTTAAGTTTTCTAAAAGAACTTAGCATGTATTTGTGTATACTTACCATTTCTTTTCAATAGATGGCGTTACGTGTATCAAATCACGTTGTGAGGAAATATAATCAACGAATATATTACTATTCTCAGTCTATGGAAGGTCTATTGAAATGCTATTCGAAGAAGGTACTAACTAAGCTTTTATAAAAAAACGAGGATAATGTTATTTAACATTTATAAGGTACCTATCTATCTGAATGGCAGTGGAAGAGAAATACATTCAATTTCATAAGCAAGTGTAGGTATTCAAAATTTTTAATTGTGCAAGGCAATACGATAGATTAATTTGAAATACTCATATATTTTATTATGAATACTTAAACATGTATTTATAAATCTATTTACTATTAATAAAATTCAAAGTGCACTTTGTCTGTAATTAAATATTTTTCCAAAATTTCGGTTCGGTGGTACTATACTATCGATAAAGAAACCATAACACTTTTTTTTAGAATTATTGTGTGTTTGTCTTTCCGTCCGGACATCACGTAAAATCCCGTGGATGGATTTTGATGGGACTTTCGTTGATGTGTTGCGTAAAAAGCGACAATTTTGCTGTTACATATATCATCACGCTATTGTTCATAGGAGCCGAGCAGCGGAACATTATTTCCACATACTGCGAAGTATAAGCTTAATATTCGGATCGTAAAATCGCGTGAATCGATTTTGATGGGCCTGCGCTTATGCTGGTATATAAACTATCACGCTGTTGCTCATAGATGCTGAGCAACAGAACATTATTTCCATATACTGCGTAGTATAAGCTGTAGACTGAAGTAAGTGCTGCAGTGAACGGTCGCTGGCTCAGTGTCCTGCGTTAAAACCTCACTTTAAAAAAATACACTTTTTGTAATTTTTTGGAATGTTTTTATGTATTTTATTTTGTTCATTGTTGTCAGAACTATTCAAAGCCTGTCGTCGCCGTTTTATTAAGTTTATTTAAGCCTTAGGTAATGTCCCAAAACACATAACGATGAAGGGAAAGTACTTTAAATATTAAAAATTGCAAATTTCACTCAAAGGTGACTTCATTTTATTTTTAAAAGTAAGAAATATTGCCTTTACTGATTTTTTTGCCTGAACCGGGAATCAAACTGACAAAGCTATACCATCTGCAAAGGCACCTGTTGAAAATATCTTTATGGTCAATAATCAGGATCAAAACTCTCCAACAAACACACTGTCTTAAATTGAACGAAGTGGAAAAAATAAGAACTACTTAACAACAATTAATAAGTGCTTGAATTTAAATGTACATAAGTTAGTCAATTTTGGTTTTATGGTCTTCCATCAATTTCAGACACAATGTTTATTGGAGCGATTTGATCCGTATTATTGATCCTATCGATTGGTGAAATAAAAATACAGATGATATTTTTTCGCATTTGGGTTGGTTCGATTTCCAGATCAAACTTTTTGAAATCTTTGAAAGCACTACCTATTTCTAACTTATAAAAATAAAATGAAGTCTTCTATACGTGAAATTTTTATATATTTAAAGTACTTTCCTATTCCACACCTCGAATAAAATCATTTTATAGACTGCACTGCGTAAAATATTTTGATTTAGTTCGCCGATTGTAATTAGATGGCGTTGTAGCCATTTTTGTATCGCGATAAGGTTTCGTTACATTATCACAATAAATATCAATATTCAATTATAATCCATTTTAGCAAGGAAATGTATGGAAATAAGCACCGCGTTTTTAGTATTATGGTTATATGAACCTTTACAGTCAATCAATAAGAGCTGAAACTCTACCTAGAGAAATGGTTTAAAAGATATAACTGCCTTGGTGGGACACCTTTATCTATTATTATAATAAATGGAATACATACATATACACTATTTAGTTGCTGCGACACAATGCTGTTTTCCGAGTTCCACGCGGACGGAGTCGCGGGCACAGCTAGTAAAAAATAAGACTGAAAAAATTGCGAATAAAAAAAAGGAAACTAATAAAAATCCGCAAAACTGGTTTCATTTAGATTTAAGTTCTGTTATCTTAATCGATTTCAAAATACTACCTACTTGGAGTTAAACGTGACTTGGCAGAAGAAATAAAGGAAGCTGTTAGCGTCAGGCTCTTTTAGTATGTTGTACCAAAGTAGCGTTAAAACGGGTGCCTTGACCTGACAATGACTGGCCTTATTGTGACAATCGAACCTTTTTGTACTCTTGCCAACTCGAACAGGTAAAAAGAATCCTCAAAATCAGATACCTGATAGGTAATCCGAGTAACAAAGTTGCTGATTGAAATACAATAGATACAATTGAATAGACAATGACATTCAATACGGAGAGTGGACTGATCGGCAAGGGCGTTGAGACCCACTTAGCCATACCTCAATGTATAACGACAGTACTAGTTGTCTGTCATGCTAGAACCTGTTATTATGATCAGATATGAAAATACTGGACATTATGAAAGAGATCTTATTTTAAAACTCTGTACATGCAAGAGTGTCAAATTGCAATAGTAAATATCCAAATTCCAAAAGAGATGACAATCTCATTATCATGAGATTTATTTCGGACTGCGTGTTAAGAGGGATTAGCGTGAAACCTCATTGGCCAAAGCTTAGGTATGTAAAAAACATTATCTTTTGAGACAGCAGATCCCAATTCGATGAATCATCAATCAACAATGGTTGATATTCATGATGATCATCAACAACCGCAGGTTCATGATTGGACTACAAATCGTTATAAACACTTCTATAATATCATTATATAAATCCACCTGCACCATATTGCGACTTATGCTAAGCATTAAGTATTGAAATTACTTGCCTTGGAACTCAGAAATACTATAATGCAGTACTTAGTGTAAAACAGCAATGTCTACATTCTATTGGATTCCAGACTTTGCAATAGGTCAAATTGCAGATATTACTCAAAAGATCGTTTTGAATGCATCCGAGCAAATGTCAGAGACAACGATGGTAAGCAGGTAAAGTACTTGGAAATGTTCCAAATTTAGTGTTTACGAAACAGTGCAGTGGAACGAATGGTTTTAAACACTTTTTGAACATACCTATTGGACTGTTAGATTTATGGGCCGAAGTTACGAGAAGATTGAAATAAGGGAGTTATGTCAATCTATCGATTGAAACAACTCCCTTATTTAGATTATCTCTCTAGACTCCCCAGATGTAATAACCCAATTTAAAATCTTACTCATTTGTTGTTTCATGAATACTTAATACTTTTTGTCTCGTCGTTAAACTCTTGACTGGGTATATTTTAATATGTATTTTTAATATTTTCTAATATCTACATTGTTAAAATAGCGATTACACTCCTAATACGTTAGTATTGAAATATTTGGTCTAATATTTTAGTTCATTGTAAGAACTTCAAACTATTTTAATCTACTTTTAGAGCAGATAACCGTTGAAACAAAGCTGGTAGGAAATAAACACGACCACATTTACCATTCTAAAAGGATACTTAAGGAAACGACTTGGTGTCCATTCTAAAGTTAAACGGCTGATTAGGGAGGAATGTCAACGATACTGAGTCACAAGTTACAACCACAAAATGTATCTCACAAAATCGCCTTGACCCGCACAATTACGTCGTGTGACCAATCTGTATTATAGACAGTCTATCTAGGCTCATTGAGCAGCCAATAAGTTTGACCATGTAGGCAGGCACAATTGTTGCGCACTGCGCTTTCGTTTAACCGCTGTCCTTGAATGCGTTTGTGTTGAATTTAATCGTGCTGCATTTCAATTGTGGTAATTGCCGTTTTAATTATGCCATATTGATCTTTGCCTACATTATATTCACATAGCTTCCATATATTTCAAACCAGATTGTGAGTTATTGATACTTGTTAGTGTTTAGGTATGCTATCTATTTCTTCATCTTAAAACCTTACTGGCCTACTTCCAAAATCTACTTTGCTTATGCTTTATAACATTATTGTCGGGGGCCGAATGGCATTTCATAAACATATCCGTAAAATTTACATGTTTAACACTAGGAATATTAAATACTTACATCACATCTAATGTTCCACGTGTAGAGTTCAAGGAGATTTATTATGATAATAGCAGGACAATTTTACCAAAAAGTACTACTTTATTGCTTTTTTTATTTGAAACATCTCCCTTACAATCTTTGTTGTTACTGTTGTTAGTAAGTTCCAGAATTAGAGATTGTATTTCTCGTGTTGTTTTCACTGTTTGATCATTTTGGATAACACCATCAATCGATTTTATTCATTAGTCTTTCTTATTATTGTTGTCTTTACAGGATGTCCAAGCAATATTTCATATAAAAGACAAGGTCCTGTTTGTAAAATTATAATAGGTATTGAGTCTTTAAGCTCTGTGATATGAGAATCGCACAAAGGCGTTTCAACAATATTCACACGGCGTACGATAAGATGATAGGATCACAAATCAATTAGACCATCTATCTACGCAGTACACCGATCCGGATGATTAAAATTAATAACGTAATGTAAAATTTTACGACTGCAGATCATAACCCAATTAAAAGCCTATTCAACAAATTGCCTAGTAAATTGTGGCTTTTAGCTATGATCAACGTTTACACGGACAGTTTATCAAATTGCTTATTTATTTCTTTCTGTATCGATTTGCTCTTGTGGTGATTATCGTAAGGAGAGTTTGTAAACAGTATAAAATTGACTTTGGTTTCAATAAACAAACAAATTGCATCTTTTGTAAATGGTTTGCTATAAGTAAATATAAATGTGCAACTCCATCATTAAAGCGAAAAAAATTCAACTATTTACAATAATGATTGTCTTCGCAAACAAAATGCGCGTGTGCATTGTATCTGCAATATAATTTTGCACGCCGTGCAAAGTTTTAAACAACGTGTTACATAATTCCCCATAAAAATAATATATTAAACAAGTAGTCTTTTATGGTTGTTGTCATTTACCTCTCGTAGGAAATTAGGTAAGAACGTAAATAATTTTCTGGGCAGTCTACTCTTTAGTTTTATGTTTTCAGGATTGCATTTCAGTGATGATTTTATTTTATGACATTTTCTTTTTTAGGGGGAATTATGTAACACGTTGATATCGGAAAGTATTTTATTTTATTATTCCCAAGACTAAAAGTAAATAGGTATAAGTTTAAAGTATCAGAATGAAAATTCAAAAATTTCAAAATAATATGCGCGAACCTCATTACACTTTAGCACGATTAAAATCGTGATTCTGGCAGTGGTCGGCAGGGCCTTTTTTGTAACTTGTTGTGGTTCTCGGAACTTCCTTAAAGAAGCATCAATTTGCCGCGGCTTCGCTTCAACGTCGGGCCGACGACCTTCGCCATAGTGAGTCATTTATACAGTGATTAAGTTAAGGAAACGAGATTGTTGGACAACGACCACATGGAGGGAATTACGTGAATTAATTCTCTTTACTACATCTCGACTGCGTCTATCTTCCAATGGGATTACACCCTTTTTAATAACGTTTGGTGTTGTAGTTATTAACCTTTTAGGTTAAGTACCTTTTGGGTTAAGTAGTTTTTGCTAATGCTTTTCTATTTAGAATAGTAAACAATTTATTATATAATTTTAGATAGGTATTTTCCCCAAAAACTATTATAGGTAATGAATGGCCCTGGCCTTCGCACATCAACTTTTGACAGCTGTTACATCATCAGCATGTTGTTCGTATTATTACATATCACGCATAATCACAAGAACAAAAAACACAGTCACGCGCAGACAAACGATGTTCAATGATATTGAAAAAGAAATGAAGTTTTTTTTTAAATATAAATTGCCTGAAGAAAAATCTTGATCTATTCCTTTGTATGACAGCTATGCCTTAGCGGGCTTCATTGGTGATGAATTAATGATGTCCTTCAACGCAAACAGAATTAAGAACATTTTTTGCAAAATTCAAAGCTTCATATTAAGCGTAGGTAGGTAAGTTAAATTTCACATTCGCAGTGTATTGAAGTTTAATCCAAAAGTGGAGCTCAAACATCATCAAATTAAAACCACTGTCAGTAATTATCACAAATAATTCTGGTAAAATAAATGAAAGATGTCAACCGAAATTCGTAAAATGTAAAAGCAATCCGAGTCATTGCAAACCGGAATGATTCATGAATATCGGTACGACTACAGTTTTTGGTGTTCTTTTACATAACGGGTTCCAAATAACACGTATTTTCCTTTAGCCTGCCGCGTTCCTGCATTTTTTTTAATTCTGCTGGAATAACTTGGAAACGTACCATTACCCTTTGGATTTTCCACAAGTGGATTAATTTGCAATTCATCGAAACGATTACTAATAGTTGTGATACAAAGAAGCGATTACAATAAATATTATGATTTTGCTAAAGGGTTTGTTAATGTCTAGTTATTGATTCGATTGCTTTCAGATTTTCAATTATCATCCAATCTTTCACTCGGTGTTGAAACTGCTTAATTACGCAAATGTATGGAGTCATATTTGAACACTTTTCAATTAATCCTACATTTGAACAACCCAATGTCGAAACCACTTACTTTTGAGCTACATTAATCAAATCTCAGTCACGAGTACTAACAGCCGCCAGTCCTTTTATCATTAAAATGTTTATTAACACAGATAAACCCATTACCAGCATAATAAAACAAACCGCGTTATAAGCGGCAATTGGGTGCGCGTGCGCAAATTACAAGTTGCGACCTTTTTAACTGACACGCGCGCGTGCCGTTATGACTATATTGTCGTGTATAAATGTATTAAATTATCCATATACCTAGTTGACGCTTCGCACTTAACAATTACCTGTAGAGTCCTATTTCATATTATTATTTCAGTGTTTTATTTTGCTGCCTTATTAGACTGACTCGTTGGTCTAGTGGCCGCAAGCGCGACTGCTGAGCGTGAGGTCTTCGGTTCGATCCCCAGGTCAAAGTGTTATTAGGTTTTTCCGTGTAGAATTTCTCAGTAGCAGCCCGGAGTCTGGATTTGTGCCCGGTTGATGGCAATAGGCTCGCCCCTACTACATGGGACTTGAGCATAACGGTGAAATGTTGGTATACTATATACCTCTGCTCAACCCTTCGGGGAATACAAGGCGTGATGTTATGTTATTATGTTTCATTTTGATGCTCTTTGTAAATCTAATTCAGCATCAAACAATGTTAACCTTGCCGTTGATAGCATAAACCGATTCTTACAATATCGTGTTCCCGATTTTTTATTTTTCTGGGCATATTTCATCATGCCTGAAGCAAACACACGAGCTTTTATACTTATTTATGTGCCCATAAAATAATATAAACGATCTTTATCCTCGTTCTGGTAGCTGATCATCAAGTGTTTATGACCCAATCGTCTTTGCCTCTATGTTTAATTTTCCTCAATATCCTTCCTTAGAAGCTCATGATCTGAATCTAAAATATTTTGATTAATATTTATTAGACGAGGGTATAATGCGATTGTTATTTTTATGTCACTATCTTATATACTTACCCTTTTATCTCGTTTAGCAGATATAATAGAACTATTTATTTTCATCGTTATCCAAAACGCCTTTTATTGAAATCTTCTCCAATCACATCGCTTGAAATTCATTGGTTTTAGATATAATACACCTTGTATTATTAATGGTAATGCATATAGACCTTTCAAATAAAGGAAACACATTCGTTATATTTAATGTAGATCCTAATCTCGACCACATTATAATTCCGTTCATAATAACAAAACTATGCAAAACAAATCCTTGTGCTAGTTTCGTTGGAAATTTTTATATCCATCAGAAAACCCGCGTAAACATAATTTAAGTTACCAAAGTCGGTTAGAAGTAAGCCGCAACCCACTAGAAGTCTACTGCCGACTTCAAACAAAGGGTAACCGTGCTATAAGTATCTTGTATGCAGCACACAGGGTTGACAGATGTGCCAGACATGTTTGGCTCTTTACGTCGTTGCTCAGGTTATCGGTATACATTACGTACCTGCCAAGATTTGTTGATTTTTCATCTGCCTGATATCTGTGAATATTTGCAACTGCCGTCGTGCAATGATGTTTCATAAGCTTTGTTCGGATTTTCTTATTTTGTATCTGGCAACCCTATACGCACTATACAGTTGTATTACGTTCTAAGCTAAGTTCCCCGCGGTTGCGGTGAAAGACAACAATTTGTTTCGAATTAGTTTTATAAATTGTGTGTTTCACAAATTAAATGACAAGGCTGGTTCACGATGCTCGCGGTTAGGACCTTGGCTTCTGTTATGATGATGTGCCGTAGCTTTGTTTATTAACTCTCGCTTCACACTTGCACAAAGGACTCTTGAGGTTTAGTAACTGCCGCTTGATTACCAGCAAAGATATTTCTATATTCAAGCTGCTTTTAAATTATTTAACAGTGTATGTGAAGATTTGAAAGTTCAAACGCCTCTTTCGGTTCATCTTCTCAACTTTATGTGAACTTGTCAGCAAGATCTGTTTTCAGTTATATGATTAAAATAATTTTAAAACACATCCGTTCCCATCCGTAAAAATAACAATCTATCTGATTGAAAATCACGAAATAATGATAAAAGAAACGAAGGAATTTCCAAATCAAAACAAAATTACTTTCGTAATAGTACATAACACTATTACAATACCACCCGGTAGTCTAATGGAACAAAGCCAAGCAGACTAGGTTGATGGAGTGTTTCTTTACATCAGACCGCGCAAATACGTGATCCAGTACATCATTCGATTCGGAAGATTAACCGTTTGTCTCACAAAATGACAGTTCTAGGTCTTTGAACTTTGCCATCTGACGTGATCTATGCAACTGTAGGATCAACATACATAAACCAGTATTGTCGGTACAGTTATTAGGCTTGGCTTGTTTGTCAATGACTGATTGGTCGTGCCCAATTAGATTTATGACAATCCCGTCTTTATACGTTACGATTAGATCTTCATTACAATCTGCTCTTTCTTGTATATTTATTACATGTTTGGTGGGTTTTACGCTTCGATCAATAATAGTTTTACGAGATAGATTTTTAAGATGATAAATATATAATTTTTTCAAACTTACGAAGTAAATAAAAGACTTTTCAAAATGACCCTAAGAATTAAGATCTTGAGTATATTAATGTCTTCGTCTTGGATTTAATGATTTCAATTACCTCAGAGATGCTGCTAATGCTACATGAACAGATAGCTAAGTTGTCGCTTATTACCACTGCTTGTGTGTTTTCTTGTTAACTCTTATGACTTAAGACAGGTAATTCACTGTTAGTCCTACGTTTCATATAAGGCTTTGGGCACTACTATATAAAATCCGTAGTAATCGAAATCATAAGACGACATTTATCATAAAACCTATCTTTTATGAACACAAATGTTTATAAAGGAAGAAGCAAATATGGTAGTATAAGACTATAAACTAAAAGCTGCATAACTGTGTGGACATAGCTGTCAACTTTAATAGACGTTTTGAGTATTGATATAACAAAGAACCTATTCTTATAACATTATTATATTTCTACATACACCATTATGATAATGGAATGACAACATACATTATGTATTAATTATCACACAAAAATTTAAATCAAATATCGAGCGTAATTTTAAAAGTGCCTTTGATCTAAAAGACTTAAGAATCCTAGCGAGCAAATTCCTCTTATCATATTAACATAGAAAAGTACCGCATTAGTCTTCAACTGAACACATCCTATTCACAATAGAATTGTCCTTGTGACGTGACTCAGGTTTCTTATTCCCACAACGTCATTCAATGTAGACACTTAAAATTCTCAATTCTGTTAACGATAAAAGATTTTTTACTTGTACAGCTGACATTACAATCGTCAATTCAAATTTCACACTGCCATAAGACGTGTCAGGTATATAACTAACAGCCGTCATATTAAAAATAACGGTTCCTTTTAAAACAAAGGTCTTCAATTTGCAAATTACAGCATTTAACGAAACAGTACCATTTAAATGCAAAGGCTCGTTTTTTGTTTTGAGTTCATGGAACCATATCGACGATGGAAAGGTTAATTGTTGTAACCGCGAAGACGAAACAGAAAAAGCTCCTTACTTACTTCCGCAATCCCATAACTTAATTGAAATACTTAGAATTCGTCTGAGCTACGAAATCAAAAAGTAACCGAAAATTTGAGGCAATTTGGGGATAATAGCGGGCATCTTCAACAAAAAAATAATCACATCCTTTCAATTCGCAAAAAACAGATCGCTTCTTTTAACATAGCAATTGATTCTAATGCAAGTTTAAGTTTATATTTTGTTCCATTTTTGAAAAACCGTTCAACTGTTTTGCATTTGCTTTTCTTTCAAGACACCTCTAATTTCTGCGAACACATTCATTAGCCTACTAGATTATTAATGACATTCGTCTGCTTCTTTCACACAGCGTTTGAAATCTAGCAATGTTATTTGCATATCGTGACTCGTCGCTTCCAGTTCGGCGTATAGACGATTGCGTATGCACACCATGCCCGCGGCTTCCTGTTAATGAAGCGCTAGCGTCGATGTGCCGAGAAGTATAAGAACTACTGCTGCTGCCAGTCATTGATGTTAAGTGGCCGGATAAGGCGGCATTACCAATAACGCTGGTTCATATCTAAATTATTGGGGATACGATCTAAGTAACGCTATAATGTTAAAAGATGAAATGTACGACTGAGCTAGTAAATAAAAAAATATAACCGAACACGATCCGAAAGGAGAATAAATGTTACCTAATGATTTGGAAGAACTTTTGAATCCAGATACCTATTTACTAATCAAAATGACTGAATCTCAAGAAGTTAATGAAATAAAAGATGTTTGCCGATTTGTATTGATGAACATTAACTTTTTGAGCGTTCATGAGATCAACAGTAAACAATTGATCATTAGTCACGACATTGACTTGTTTTTTATATTATTTGCCATACTATTTTAATGGTTTTAACCTTCCACAAAATTAACAAGGCCTATTTACATCCATGGATGCACAATTTACGTTGTCATCCATCCATAAATTAGTCATCTGATATTGATGAAATATGCAATTTACGAACCGGTCGCGATTACTTTTATACCATCACTGAGACGGGATGTTCCTAGACAGGTTTGTGTTATAAATGATTATCGATTTCTATCTGTTATTCCCGATTCCCAAAATAGACCGAGGCGTAGAATGTGTTATTTTTAAAGTAGAAAAGCTTTTAATAGATACGGTTAGTGAACTCAATGACGTTTGCTCTCGTTGATATTGTATCTGACATTTGAAATCCCTTATTAATATGATCGAATGATTGAATGATTTAGATGTCTCGATAGGCACAGTGGGTGTTCGACATTAATATATCTGTATTTGTTAGTTGGTCCGGGTCTGGGTGTTTCTTCATGTAAGATTTGTGTCTATAAACGAACCCACGATACAGGAGAGAATACCTAGAGTGGGAGAAACTATGTTTAGAACAGAATAAAGGCAAAGAAATTAGCTATTCACAGCCACAAACAATCAAAATAGACTTCTTTTTAATATTTCCCCCTTATTTTGTGCACATTCAGAGTTAAATAAAATGTAGTTTATAAATATCCACAAAAAAAATATAGCTTTATGGAAAACTACAAATATTCAATCCAATTACTCACTAGGTTTCTATTGAAAAGAAAAAAAAAGTCTAAAATGACATAATAAAGGGAAGTCCGGGGAAACTATAGTCATTAGCACAATTTTCTCCCTATGTTCGACCACGTCTATACTAACAGCGTGTTTGTTGGCATATTCATATATCTTGTGAAAATTAACACTTTCACACGAAAACGTAACATGACGTGGAGAACCAAATAGAGCGAATAGGTACGACAAATAAACCGAATCCGCGTCCACTGGGTCAGTTATGTAACTTATTTGTTGATCTATTGAATCAATATCTATTATTGTCTTTTCGAAGATGTTTTCGAAACTAGTAAAAAGCAGAAATAAAAAGGTGTATCGCTATTTTCGTGATTCACCTTGTACTGGTACAAAACTGTCAAATTCTTCTCCATAGATTTTGACAGTCATGCGGCAGTCTTTCCATGTAAAACCAAATACGTTTTAACATGTATGAGGAACATATTAGTTAGTTAATGACCGCACGATGGAATTCTTTATGTAAAATGAACCCTGGCGAGAAGCCAGGATCAAACAGTTTGTCATTTGATCATGAACATTGAATAAAAGAAATGCTAAATAGAAACAAGAAATTAATCAGCGTACGTAGACTAGGGCCACAGTTTAACAAAGCCCAATCTCCCTTATTTCAAGAGATGATCTAAGGAAACCCCAGGTTTTAAAATAGCCCTGTCTATTTTTGTTATATGACGTTAGAAAGTGATGGGTATATCACTTTCGTGAGACACATTCATATTTATGATTAGTTACGGTTTACTCACGTGCACTTTTCGGGATTGCCAGACCAGATTCAGATTCAAACGAAGCCCTTAATCATGAGCTGAACACGTGGCGAGGTCGCTAGTCGAACTGGTAGAGTTGGATTCAACTCGCAATCGCATCGCATAAATGTGATGGGTATATTTTAAATCTGGATTTAGCTTAGTTTTGGTTAAAACCAGATGGATACCAATGAAGGATGGAACCAAACGAATATAATCTATTCCCCCTTATTACAGAAGATTCTGTAATAAGGGGGAATAGATTATATTCGTTTTACAAACGACTTGCACTGCGATATGATAACCTACTATACAAGAAAAAATCGTGTTTAACTCATTTGCACATACATTAACATACCTACCTACACATTTGATGTAACAGTCATTAGAAGAAAAAAAACAATTATTCCACCTATGTTATTGCAAAAACAGGAAAATGTAAACCTTTTGCAATCCTTGCATATGGAATTACACAACAAAAACTATTTCCACTATTATAAAAGGGATAACAAACTGCAATTAACATTTTACAACGTATATCCTAGTAATAAAACCTGCAGAGGATGTGGTTTATATTTATTAGCTCCTATTGGCTCTTGCATACTTAAAAGAAGAATTTGAATGATTATGTTTCACTCTTAATTAACGCTTGGTATTTTAAAGGCCTATAACGCCACTGAATAACAAAACAACATCAACATTCTTTGCATTCGTTGAGTATAGCTACTCGTTTCAACTCAAAGTGAGTCCTGACGTTTTACTACCAAACGTTACCATACAAAGCATCCTTACTAATATTATAAATGCGGTAACTCTATCCAGAGGCGGATTTCCCTATAGGGCAGGTAGGCCCGGGCCTAGGGCGGCAAAATTTGGTGGTTTTTTTTTTTAGTAGTCGCTCCTTCTTTGAACCTATCCGCCAACTCAACAAGAAAGCCAGACAAAAGACAATTTGGGAATAACGATTCATTGTTACTTACAAATAGAAATGGTAAGCGTCAGTATTTGAAACACTGAGATAATTTTATCATTTACTGACTTTCGTTGTTTTTTATTTTAATTTAATTCCCATAGTTCATTTAATTGTTCGTGATTTACAGCGAGTTGGGGGCGGCATTATTTCATAGGGCTGGGGCAGCCAACGTATCAAATCCGCCCGTCTCTGTCTGTTACCTAATCACGACTAAACTACTGAACTGATTTTGATGAAACTTGGAACAGAGATAGTCGGGAACCCGGAGAAGGATATAGGTTACTTTCACCCCTAAAAACGCGGAATACGCGATAAACGATATCCACTCGGGCGAAGCCGCGAGCGACCCCTAGTATCAAAGGATTTTAAATAAAAACCGGCCAAGTGCGAGTCGGACTCGCGCACGAAGGGTTCCGTAACATTATCTATAAAAACGGCCAAAAAATCACGTTTTTTGTATGGGAGCCCCTTAAATATTTATTTTATTCTGTTTTTTAGTGTTGGTTATTATAGCGGCAACAGAAATACATCATCTGTGAAAATTTCAACTGTCTAACTATCACGGTTCATGAGATACAGCCTGGGGCCCAATTCTCCTAAAATAAATTGTTGCCAAACGCAACCGAACCACAACCGTCAGTCAGTTTTTGTTTTCGAAAACTTTCAAAATGATTGATTTTGTTTTTTGTGTCAAACAATTTGATAGCTTTTGAAATTGAGAACTGTCTGAATGAACGGTTCGGCCTTGGTTCGGTTGTGATTTATCAAGATTTATTTTAGAAGAATTATGCCCCTGGTGACAGACGGACGGACAGCGGTGTCTTAGTAATAGGGTCACGTTTTACCCTTTGGGTACGGAACCCTAAAAACAAAACATGGATAATGTAGCAATTTTAAAGTTTTTGATGATAGGTATCGTTTAGGTACGTTTTTTTTTCGATAGCAGTCTCCTCGTGGCTACAATTTACGAAATTACCGCTATTTCAGGACTCATCTTTCGTTGAACAAAATATAACAACAGATTCAGGGAAAAGAAGCACTGATAGTCAAACAGTTCACTTAATTGCCTTCCATGTAGGAGGGACTGAGTTCGGTCTCTGACCTTTCGAATTTATGTGCGTTATCGGCGATAGAAAACATCGTAAGCAAACCTGCACAAAGGAGAGGGCTCCAAGAAGTTCTCGAGGGTGTGTGGTGCATGCCAACACGCATTAGATCTGCGCAGCATGGTGGATTAAAGCTTATAAACCCTTCTCATTTTGAGAAGAGACCCGTACCCAGCACTAAGACAGTAGCTAAGGCCGGCCATACACAGGCAGCTCGAGCAGTTAGCCAGTGATAAACATACACGGACAGCTCGAGCAGTCAGTGTATGCCTGGCGACTTCTTGACCGCACGCGCCGTGCCGCCAACCGCCCGAAGCAGTTGCAACTGCTCGAGCTGTTTCGTGTATGTACGTACGTAGAAGGCTGTAGTTTACTATGCAGTTGCAGCTTAGAGCAGTCGATCCTGACGTCTTCAAGTTGCCCGTGTATGGCCGGCTTAATGGCCATTTTTTTATATTTTTTTAAGAATAAGTGTCTAACTGTCTACGAATGATCGTTTTAGCCCTGAAAATTACTCTTCTGAATCATTCATAGACCGCTAGGATGAACTTTAAGCAAACAGATGGGTAGGCTGTATGTTGTTATAATCCGCGCCAATAAAGAGTGGATACCTATAAATTGCGGATGACAAGTCATTCCTTCTGAATCAATAAATAAATAATAAATACATATCTCATAATTTTTATGCTAATAAATTGTTCATTTCAAGTACAAGCCGCCATTCCTTATATAAGGGGCGGGAGCGAGCAGGACATGATGCTGCCCAACATCCGTTTGACACAATCCCTTAGCCGCCTTTTACGACGCCAACAGATATAGCGGGTGACATGACTTTGCCAGAAACCAACTTGATAATAATAATAAATTGCAACATCATGGAAACATCTTAAGAGGCTCTCGTTGGGCGGCTGGGTCAAGGGCCCGATAAGGAAGCGGTACTTCCCGACACGGTGCGTATTGTTAGGTAGTTCCTCTCTCTGAGGCCCTGACCACCGGTCACTTGGACCCTGTCCCCGATGCCAGTGGGCTACTATATTTTTAAATGTTTTTTGATTTTATAGAAATATTTAAAAATGTAATTTGAAAAGTATTTTAAATGACTAAACGGATATAAGCAGAATTATCAATTTCTTCTTTCTTCCCATTTTTACCTGGTTATGTAAACTCTTTGGTTGTTTTTTTTTCTTTTGTAATGTCATCTCTTTTTGATGCATCTGTCATATTAGGGTTGACCATAGTTACTATAAAATTGCTTAGCTATACCTCTTCATCGATTTGTATTGAAAATTCTAAAAACATTTTCCAGTTACATAATAAAATAATAAAAACATTGTGGTGTCTGTCGTTCGTAATTAAAAATACAAAATCGTAATGCTGTACGTTTAAATGTTCAAATTTATATTGCGTATTAAAAAAAAGTATTTACCGATTTCGATAATAAGGACGAAACAGAGAATCGATACTCTTTTAACATCCCTCATATTTTTTATATTGACACATATTTGACATATCGAGTCTTCTGACAATTTCTCTAAATGTGTCTCTTTATTCATTGATGTGTCTAGGGAAATTATTATACTTCTTTATCGCTTCTCGGCCTTTTGGCTAAGCTCAAAGTGAATAGAATTATACTTCTTAAATCAGTAAGTAGTAGTGTGAACAATAATCTAATGACAATATTTCGTTGTATTATAATTTCACTACAGTTATTATTATATGTATAGCAGCTTTTACAACACTGCTGCGACACATACTGAAAATATTTGATCATTCTCGTTGTTGCTCTAGCGCTTCGTGGATACTTTTCGGTGTTAATTTACTTACTACCGCTGTGATTTAGATTTTGGATACGCATAAACGTTAACCTGGCTTTTCCACTGTACTCTGATTTGCTTTTTGGTTCGATATTCTGATTCTTCTTCTCTCGTGTCAGCATGAGCTATAAGAAAATAGCTCAAGCTGTGGTGAAAAGATTAGCCAGTCAGCAAGGTTGGTAGCGAGGCTGACTGCCCAGGGTGCCCCGGATGTACTTAAGTATCGTCACTCGTGGAGGCTCTTTTCATGCACCCCAGATATTCTGATAATGGAACGTATACGTTGTGCTAATTGCACGATGTGCATTTAAAGATCAAGAAGAGATGCTTGGTGGTAGCATCTATACGGTCCGCCTGGCTAGCTACCACCCTCACATTAAAGTCTGGCGCCAAGCAGTTTACTGTGTTCCATCGTGTGTATGTGAGAACCAGAGGGGTATAGGGGAATCCTTCTATATCTTTATTACTTGGATTCGTGTGCTCCATCTTAGACCCTGTCTCCGCTTACGATCAGGTGAGACGAGGGTCAAACGAGAAGAAGACAAGTAAAAAAAAAGACATTTATACTTTATTAGAAGTCGCTCCATATTCCGTATTTTTCAGGATAAAAGTAACCTATGTCCTTTTCCAGGTTCCAAACTATCTCTGTACCAAGTTTCATCAAAATCGGTTCAGTGGTTTAGGCGTGAAAGCGTAACAGACAGACAATTACTTTAGCATTTATAATATTAGTAGGGATAAAAAGCTTACGAGTTTGAAATAATGAAAACTTTTTGAAATTACACTTTCTCCGTGTAGTAAAATTTTCATTTCTTAGCCTGACGCACAAAGGAAACCCGTCAATCTTCTTTCTTATTCTAATCCGTCCCCACGCGGGAAAATTAGCGCAATAGGTACGAACAATCACTTCGTTTCCACACATGCTAACCTTCAAGACCTTCAAAGGCATAATTGAAATAAATTTTGTTAATTGGATTATTAAGTACAATCCTATACGTAATAATTAAGCCATTAGCAAATTCTTAACAAACATGTACATAATTCACGGTCTGCATGTTTTTCTCTGTTCATAAGTTTTTGTTACTTACTCCATATTATTAACATAAGTACGTGTGTCACTTTTTGATTAAAAGCGCACAAGACTTGGCTAGTATTGAATAATCGATCGATTTCTGAATTACAGGTAGCATCAGTTCACAAAATACGCCTTACGTAAACGGAACTAAGCTCCCAAGCTAAGGTTTAAGAAGCAATCCCATTGCTATGCACCCTGTGTGCTATACCATAATACAAACTAAAGCGTCGTATCCACTAGGCAACAATTGACGCGAAACATGTGACGCTCAACATGTTCGGCAACATTGCCAGGTGACGCGGAACATGACGCTGAAAGAATTAGTATGCATGAGTTTGTTGCACGGTGTCGATCATCGTGTTGCTACTTGTTGAGAAACATGTTGAGGAACATATAGGGTGTCAATTGTTGCCTAGTGGATGTGAGGCTTTACCCTCAAATGCGTCACGACGTTATTCAATCTGAAACGTATAGGTATCAAAAAGTTCAAACAAACAACCAAACTTGCCAGTTTGATGACATTTTCGTTCCGTTTTTGTGACATATCACATACAGTCACAAAGCCCCGTACCAAAACGTGTGTCTACGCAGTTCTGTTGAAACTCCATTTGTAATGCTTTCCACGTATACAGAGTAGCTTTAACATAAGTGGGCATTATAATCCGTTTAAGTAAAACACTTTCGCCTGTGAAGGTCGCTCTGTGCTTTGAATGTTACGCCCTGCGCTTGCGCATGTCCGCGCAACTGTCCGCTATGAATAAACTATTGCTTACGTTGTACATAACGAGATGATTATCTATTATAATATGTTCGACCATGTTTATTAGCTTCGCGACCTTGAATTTTCCGTTTTGTTACATCCTTTACTTTTTTTTTCTAATTTGAATGATGTTTAAGAAGACTGTGTTAAGTGCTGCATACATACGATCGTGATTTGACATAGTAAACATATTTTGGTGTCTAGAATTTATGCTCGTAAAGATCACGACATTTTTACATTATTTATACGAGTAGAATATCATAGTAATTATGTTACTGACAAACTAACACTTACAAATTGCTTTTGCGTGCGAAGCAGACATGCCTAGATACTTCATTAGTAATATGACACTTTTGAATTGACTGAAATGACGGCTGTTAGAGGAGAAGACATATCCACGGCAAACTTACGAATCTTAATGCGGTAAAGTTACGAATGTGCGTTTATTTCTGTTTCTTGTAAAATATTGAACATCTATTGATTGTACCTTAAAAAGGTTACATTTTGAAACCTAATGTATAATAAGTACCGATATCCCAATAAAATTATGAACACATATTTTTTCTATGCTTCTAAAAGCTCCGCTGTAAAATTCATCTTTTGCAGATTCGTAAAGATGACGAGTTATGCGAACATAAATGTAGAGAACGTCTGTTTTTTTTTGCGATTTCCGGTTTGGTCCCATAGTAAAAATTGTTCATAGTGATGAGTACAATCTCCCATTTCGGTTTGTCGAGTGTTTACAATTTCAACCTGTATACAAGCATAAATATGAATAATTAAAAAAAGAAATAAAGTTCTCATCGATAAACTAGCATTTAATTATCACGTTATCACATTTGCTAATGAAATAGCAAGTACTTGTTTATCGAGCTAAGATGCTGAATTTATGCGTTTTTGTTAGCACAGCTTTAGCTATGTGCTATGGGAGTACGCTACTTAAATGTGATATAATTTTAATAAAAAATAATACACCTAATTATTTTTTTTGCGTTAGTAAAATTCATGCTGTGCAACTGGCAATTTAATTTGAGTCAATAAGTACTTGAAGAGAAGGAAATAGTGGGATGAGTTGGATTTCTACCTAAAGAATTGGCCTCAGACTGCAAAAGGCCAGGTGAATGAATTATTGAGATTGATCAGTATGAGGTGAGGAGTTTAACTAGCCTTTAGAGTAAGAAAAATTAATAGTCGCGTCGATTTTAGAAAAAAACATGTTATCCAAGATTTAAATAAAAACTCCGCTCTTTAAGCGAACCTAATCATTTTCTTTGCATAAACGCTTATTGTTTTATTCCTGTAAATTATAGTGTAGATTGTAAAGACCTTACTATAGACAGACCATCCTTATGTTAAATTAACGTAATTAAGATTTATTTTATGATTAATCGTAGTTGCATAATTTTTCTATTATAATCCTCTGATTTTACTGCAATTATTGGTTAATGTGATATTTAAAAAAATCAATGAAGTTAATTTATTAGATACTATTTCACCAACATATTATCAATAATGTAGTCCGTAACTATTCACCAGATAAGCTAAATATCGAAATTATTTATTTCCAAGGGCCGATTTTTCAATCGTCAGTATTTTTATCTGAGGAATAATTATGACGTTTTGACAGCTTTTGTATAGAAATGTCGAACCGCCATAATTGTTCCTCAGATAAAAGTTATCTGACCATTGAAAAATCGGGCCTTAGAAATAAATAATTTATGTGTTCAAAAATATGGTCATTATCACTATTGATATGTCGTGAAATGCAATTGTTGGCTATTGAAAAGTTTTGAAACCGAATTAGCTTAATGAACAGTTAATGATAGTTTGGTAAAATACCCCCTTAATCTAATTAATGTTAATCTATCATCCCTGTATCAGCACAATAGTATTTAGTTTATTTTATCGCACCGGTCGCGTTGGGCTATTTAATTACGCCTGCACTTAGCCCAGGTGCGGCCGTGTTTCACTCAGCCCGGACGCGAATGTTCTCATTAACCTGTTATTTGCGATGTGCAGTGTGCAGCCCTATCCTGCTCTTGGATTTAATAGTTTAGATTACTATCCAGATGTTTATGTATCTTAAAATTGGGAGCCGATTTATGATACTCACTTTTGATACACACATTTTGTTGGAATTAGCGCGAAGTTCAACTAGTACAAATTTTAGATTTTTTTAAGTAACTCGCCTTTTAACGTATTTCAAGGGTTATTTTAATAGTTACGGGACACACATTTCTACTCTTATTTCGGTTCGCACTTAAAATTTGCGATACAGTGCTAAAGAAAACATTTATTAATCACATACAAGGTTATTTGGAAAGGGGGTGTACTAATCCGCAAGGCTGTTTAAGTACTTACCTATAAAAATGAATAACATTTGTTCTACAACTTTCCCCAAAAGTAAATAGTTTAAGAGAAATGGCTGTTCAAATATTTCATAACAATATGCTAAAATCTACCTATTGTCAGCCATAATCAGCTGTGTTCATATTTTAGGTCTACTTGGGTTCACGGTTAAAAGCACCATTTTCTGAATTCGTAACTTTACTAAAGCAGGAATGAAGAATTTAAAGAAAACTAAAGTTAGTTTTTTAATCCCTGAGACTGAATTGACAGGAACGAAAGGTCAAATTTGAAACTAATGTTCCTAAAATTTACAAGTTTGACATTTGTGCCTATCAATTTAGTCTCTGAGATTAAAAACGGACTATAAAACAAAAATAATTTTGGATGGTGATAAAAAAAACGAATTTTGAAATTGTTACATTGTCTTTATAACAGTAATCAGGGATATTTTAAATGGCCCGCGAATTAGTAAGTACCCCCTTTCCGACTTACCTTGTATAATTAGATAGGTACTTACTACAGATCATTTAATTAAACTTATTTGACATTTCCATTATTATTAACAAAAGAAATACGCACCCTGCAACAGTTCTTCAACTACAATGTAATAGAGATAGCTCCTTCATGATTCACGACTGACACGCACCCTCCGTAATCTCCCAGAGATGATGGATGTCCACACGTCCAACCGCAAAAGCCAACATATTTGCATAGTTCAGGGAAACTGAATAGTTAAAATCACTGTAGGTGAATTCCTGGTTGCCATAAGAACTTACGATCTATTGTACTGACCGTCATGACAAAGTAACTGATGGTATGAACACAAACTATTTGCGCACCTGACCAGCTATTACTACTATTTCGAACTCAGAAAATCTTGAGGTTTAGATAATTTTTAATAGGTATTCTTAAACGAGAATGCGTGGTATTTTAATAGTAAATGTACATAATTTCGTACAGAAAACAGTTAAGAATGTTGAAAGGCATAGTTTTATGAAGTTTTATAAACGAATTCGTGTAATTCCTTGAAACCACATGATCTACCTACGACTGGTGTAGATTGACGACGCAAGAGATTAAAAAAGATCAAAAATAAGGTAAGTTATCATACGAGTGTAAATCATAGTGGCGATGTTCATTACCGCTATGTACGTTACCGCGGAAGTTTATCATCGCGAAGTTCGTTGTTGCAAAAGTTCTTTACTGCGATGTACGTTACTGCGAAAGTTTACCATTGCGACATACGTGGTAAACTTTCGCAGTAACGTACATCGCGGCAAAGAACTTTCGCGACAGCGTACGTCTCAATGGTAAACTTTCGCGGTAACGTACATTGCGGTAATGAACTTCGCAACTATGATTTACACTCTTATCGTACTTATCTAAACAAGCTATAAGGAATCAAAAAAAAAAAAAAGCTTCTTTTTACTCCCTGATCTTTTCGATTCCTCATATAAAGTAATGAAAGCACGACGACACAACTGGCGGACACGACTAGCGCAATATCGCTCTTTGCAGTCAGTTAACTCCGGGCTCTAAAATGACTCGGAAATAGAAAACCAAGATATATTTTTGTTTTTTTTAGAGGATTTTCCTAAGAACCCTTTTACGGTTATTCTGTGTCACCAGTAGATCACACGGTTTGAATAAGTTACACAAATTCGTTTACACCCCGTAGATAGAAAAAAAAAGATTATAAGTCGCAAAACCACTACGCGGTTTCCACAAAATAGTTGTACGCCATTTTTAATTAAATTTTGCGTTTTTCCCACAAGCAGATGGTAGGTAAAAGGCAGCTATTACAGACAAGAAATAAAACCACAATAAGAACCATTCAAAGAGTAATAGCGGCTAAAGTGGACCGGTGGTCATCTAATCTAATAACTATTGCCAACTATTACATCGTTCACAGTAGTTTTACGGTCGGATGCTATTACGACTGAAGTCAAGGTCGGATTTCGGTTAGCCATCAGAATCATTGATTTTCTCCCTTGCAAACAGCATTAGAATGCTTTTGCACGGGGTCAGGATATTTTTGACTGTGTGATTTGATTACAAAAGTTTTTTAATACAAAAGAACAATGAGGTATTAAAGGCTCAGTTAATTATTACATCGGTTGTTTTTTACTATAGCAAATTTTAATCATAAAACGGTGATGTAATCATAGCAAAGTCAATGAACTTAGTCGATATGACATACCTATTTGCTACAACAAACAATGCTATTCCCCTTGTTAAATTTTCATCAATCGATTTTTTGTAGGTGTGGAAGTCCTTAAGTATGTTCCCCTTTACATTTTGAAAGAGGACTCAATGCCCTCTATAATTCCTAAATATTCACTAATGATATTTTAGAGGGCCTTCTCGACCAGACTGATAAAAGCCCTATTAAGTAATAAATCATTACCAAGCCCTTGAACACTAACGATGTTTGATGTCTTCAACGGACTATTTTAGCGTAGGCGGCCTCATGAGACATTTTCATTATTCATAGGCTGTTCGCGTGCCTTTTTGAAGTCGATAAAAAGCACCAAATAATATAGGCCATTTACATTACTAGCTACGTAGTTAGGGCACTCCCAATTGAGGCTTGTATAATTCAGACACTAATGAAGGTACCGTATCAAGTATCAAGGTCAAAAGAAACCGTAGGTCACAGTAATTTATTACGTAGCTTCGACTTTTGTTTGTTTAGTTCATCGATCATTTCAGTAAAAAAAATAACCGTTTCAAGGAAACATTAACAATGACATTATTATGACTACTTCATATTCACATTGAAATGTATGTGAGATTGTTTGAGCCGGTGTTATTAACGTGGGAATGGTTAATTGAACAACTGAGACTCCTAATTGTTATGATGTTCAATGTTTGATATTTTTTATTGTTTTGTCGAACTATGTTTGTAGGATTAAAATTAAAATAATAAAATTACTCTGTAACATTCCCACTGCTGGGCAAAAGCCTCTTCTTATATAGAGAAGGAACGAGCATTGATCGCCACGCTTGCACACTGCGGGTTGGCGATTTCAGGCCATTAAAGACCAGGTTTCCTCACGATGTTTTTCTTCACCGTATGTCAGTGGCGTCTTAAATTAACTAAGAAAGTACATAATATATGAAATTGAAAAAGTCCGGGCCACCACGACATTTTTTGTTGTTATTTTTGTTCTTATTATATTTTTAAGGAGTACCAAAATCAAATTAATTAATTGATTTCCAAACAACTTTTATCGGATTTATTGTTATTGTAGTAGATATATATTAGTCCCTGGTCTGGTAACTAAATATTTTATGCATTTTATCTAGCAATTCATTTTACAGGGTAATAAATAGTAACAATTAAAAGTCTAGCTGTAATTTAATCCCATAAGTGTCACGAACGGTTACGATTAAACATCGTCCCTGCTATAAAGTACTAATTAGTCTTAGCTAATTAGAAGCTCAAAAGACGGCTAACATCTTACAGCCGTCTCGGAGGCGCCTCATAACTAGACTGGATACGTATTTTAGATAAATCTTATTTAAGTACTTCGGTCCGTCTGAATACTGAGCTCGCATGTCCGGCCCATCGAGAACACAGATAAAATGCATGGATTAATTTATCTTAAGTTGGTAGATACCAACCGATCTAAATAACGAGGATCGTGAACAGATAAAGACTAATCAGTTTGCTAATTAAAGCTTAAAATGCTGTTACATGTCCGCCGTCCTTTAATTTGCGAGGATTGAGTTTATAAAAAGTTTCGAGTGTTTGCCAAGTTTTATGCAGAAATAAAGTGCACATTTTATTCTGAGCACTTTTATGGATTGCGGTAAATACAGTTCAACGAATAACATTCCAAACTAACAGGGTCACCTTTCATTTGGTTGTGTGATAAATTTGCATAATTAAACTTTAAAAAAAGTAGAAAACGACTTAAAAAAACTGAAAAGCAGAATTAATGACCATTGAATTGAGACCTCAATTCATGGGAATTGAGACCTAAGTGCAATTGAAGGCTTCAGAAATAATATATTATTATTATTTGCTCCTTATTTTATTGTATGCTTTCCGATTTTTGAAGAAGGATTTCAAACTTTATTTACAGCCGTTTTAAAAAAGTCTCCTAATTTTTTGAAGTCTTTAAATACTCTCTAAACCCTTTTCATGTTTAATTAACAAAAAAGTCATAAAGAATGGCCGTCAGGTTTTAGCTTGGAAATTATACTGAGTCCCATAAAATATATAGGGTATAAAAAGTTTAGTGTTTCTTAGGAACAGAAATGCAATCAAGATATTTTATATGTATATTATATGCAAATTTTGCCCACGCTGTTTTCTCAGAATTTAAGTTATGTCGTAATAAAGTAAATAACGCGTCTCCGTATTATTATGGGACCGATTATATATAAGTTATTGAGATGGGATTGGATTTCATTTCCTTTTGATTAGTATTTTATGGGAGAAAATCATAACGAATTTCCTACGATACGGCCGCAATCTGTCTCAACCATTTTCTGCACCAACTCTCATTTAAGGATTTAAAATACTCAAACGGAGTAAGCTTTGATTATGTAGATATAGTAAATGAAGTAAAATATTAAATTCGTCTTGTGATTTGTTACAGAGGCAATATCAAGGCGCGGCGCCATCGCGGCGCCCAGCTCCAGACGCGTGCTGATGACACAATAAATTGTGATGCTGACACGAACAGGATCCTATAGGAAACTACGTCCTAGAGGACGGCGAAGGACGTTGTAGCTAAGTTAACTATAGTTATAAAAATGCAAGTGCCTAAATTCGTAATAATGTTGGGTAATCGACGTAACTTAATATTTAGAGTGAGCATCGTGTTCAACATCGCCGTATTATTATACACGGCGATGCAATATTCTGGGAACAGCGCTCCGGGAACTGATTGGATGCCCATTACCGTCGAGGGTTCGGAAAGAAGCGCTGAACTCAGGTATGTTAAAGAAGATGTGCGAAATGAAACCCTCACTAAACTGCCTGAATCGAGTGTGCGAAATATTGAAGAATCCACTTCCCAAAAAGCGATACCGTCGACGATGGCTACGGTTAACAAGACTGCATCTAGCACCGTGTCAGACGTAGAAAAGAAAATAAGTGCAGTGCCATCGGAAGCCAACACAATAAATGAAACTCTCGACTTAGGCGACGAGACTGTTTTATCTGAAGCGACTCTGGCGCGTCTTCGGTCATTGCTTGCGTGCAATAACAAAGACTTACTCCCTGAGACAGTGCAACGTGGAGAGTTCTGGGTGCTTAAAAATTACGTGCGCGCTGGGCATGGCCCGATTTCGTGTGAAGAGACCATCACGTACACCACACACGCCGGCTTCGAGTTCCTCGACAACGTGCTGCCTCTTGTAGAACGGTAAGCTTTATTTAATTTTTAATTCCAAGATTGCATAGTTATGCACAATTTAAGCTGCTTTATAGTAATAAAGCAGTTCAAATTGTAGCGTCTCATTTTGCGTTGTGTCCCCTACAATTAGGTGTGTCGTCAGTCTTGGCAGTCACGATTTCTTTGGCAACAGATAGCGTCTGAGCTTCGAATGGTGCCATAACAACACAAACAATACCCGAATTTAATTAGTGCAACAATACTTTATCCATCTTTTGTTTTCCGGTGCATTGATCAGCTATCAATGTGTAGAGTTCAATGCATTCAAAAGGTTAAAGTATGGTTCTTAAGTGACTCCTCAAGATATTAATGTACAAATTAAAATAACTGTTTTCTAAAGGTGTTCATTAAATTCTTTGTTGCACTATCCATTAAGTCAATCAACCGTGTATAAATCATAATCATTATAAAAACGAACTAAGAAATATGATAGCCCCTCTTTTGTTATTTTTTAATCTCATAAAAGGTTGTTAGATAAAATTATAGCGCATTGCAGAACAGGTTCTCATATTGTACGGAGCGCAGACACAGCGTACCTACCAGTTGAAATAATAAATACATGTATGATAGGTATTAACGGACGATTAGGATACTTATTTCATCTAAACGTGTTCGGATCATTCACTGGTTCATAATCTGTACGGTATCGGGATCCCGTCCTAAAGAACAATGCTCATGAATGTATGGAGTCCCATACCATGCTGCATCAAAGTCAAACTTTGTTTTTATAGACTACAGATATCATATTAACTCCTACAAAAGTTCTTTTTGTAAACAAAACGCGAGTTTCGGAGATTTTAGAAATAATTTAAATAACCTGACAATGTGGACATGTCATACACGATTTATTATTGCTCTAAAAAACAGTAATCCGCATCTATTGCATTCTACAATCTACATCTCTATGGCCGGCTGTGAACAGCCAGTTAACCATAGATAAAAAAATTATAATCGTTTAAACTCTCAATCACCGTAATTAAGACACAATAGATAAGACAATTAAGTGTCGTCCTGGGACGACGGGCGGTACGCAACCGGTTAAATAAAAATTCTAATCTATTCTAGTTGTTTTGAATTAATGTAAAATAGGCAGAATATAATGATTTTACATGTTCAAAAATCAAATCCCCGACGCGTAATATCGTAAAAAAATATGAAAATAATTACTATAATATTTTGATCTTGATGCATGAGACTTTTTGGTACCACTTTTGGTCATTCTCCTTTAACTAATTTATACAAATTAGTGTTGCGAAATAGCGGATGAATACTATTTGTTATCTTTTTTCTTGATGAGTTGCGACAATTTGAATGCGGTTTTTTTTAAACATAGACTAGCTTTGTACAGTAAAAATTTTAGGTAAGTACTAAAGTCAAAATCTCCATAAAGTGAGTTAGCTTTTTCTCACGGTTTTACTAGAGTGGACATTTTAATGTCAGTAATATGCACGGCTGTTAGATGCAGCACTTGTTAGACGTACAGCGTACACGCCAATATAATGTTTATTTACATGTTGATAGCGTAGAAAATAGCATGTAACAGATGGCAGATATAAAAAGATCGCCTGAAAGAAAATAAAATGTTTATGTTAGGTATGGAGACAAATGGAGATTACTAGGTTTTTATGTCTTGCTAGCTTGCTTTATTTTCCCGATAAACATTTAAATGTGATAGTTCAATTATTTTAAATTAAATTCATGACGATGCACACACTTAAAGCTTAGGAATGAAACAGATACGTAGAATATTTATTTTTCCAATTAGTGTCAAACGCCTACAAGAAAGGGTTTAATATCTCAATCTACATATAATGTACTATGGTCATAATCCACATAAGACTTACATACTTACGAACGTTTATATCTCATTTTGACAACTTCCCAATTCGATGACTTTATTTTATCAATTACTAGCTGACCCGACGACAGACGCTGTCCTGTCAAACAAAAAACCGATTAAAAAAAAACTTTCAGTTTTTCCCGAATTTGCCAATTTTCCGAACAACTTTTCCAATTTTTCTTTCCATAAAAACTTAATTCGGATAAAAACATGAAAAAAAAACTCCAGCCTTTCTCCTCCTACCAACCAACAGCTTTTAGTTTTTATTTACATAGTTTATGAACGAAATATTTCAAGTTTACTTTATGGGATTGAATGTATGGAAATTAAATGGAAGAGTTGTTGAAATGAGCATCATTGCTGAAACGTTCGGTTAAATCTGACACTTCTAAACGAAAAAAAACTTAAAAACTAAACTTATTACTTTACCTTGAAGCTGAAATATTTGTAAAGATAAAGATTACCAAAGAATTAGCATACATTTAAACAAATTGAAGATGATGATTGAAATGTATTCATACCTCAATTATAGCTGTGGCAACCCATTATCCTACCTATCATATATTGTGACGTTGATTTGAAAATGGAACAACAAAATGGTGTCAAAAGAGCACAAAGTAATCTTTCTTGTGAAATGTGATGTTATTAGGTATTTTATGAAAATATGAATGATGAATGTATGTCCAAATGTATTCGACTATCATTATTGCTATTTCGTCATTTGAACTACACAATAAAATAAGTCAATCAAAAGCCTACTTACATTCATAATGCCGCATAATTATTCAGTACTGATGCAATGATCTGAATGAATGCTTTATCAACCATTTGAATACATTAAATTGACGTAGAATCTATTGATGCCAAAAGTGAAAGTTGCACCGTGTCAATGTACCATGTCTATTTCCAAATGTAGATGAGACAAAATATGAAAAATCCGCTTTTGTTTAAAGATTAAATGTCACTTAACAGCTAAATAATCTATTGTTAACTAATACGATACATGCTTAAAGAATTACCTGCATTCGTAACAAAAAACTGAAGTTGAATATGAATACAAAGGAATTCATCATTTAAATTGATATCGTGTCTAAAACAAATTAGTTGTCGTGTTCAAATACATACAATAAAGTCTATATTATGACATTATTGCTTTTCTGACAGTCCTGTGCGTATTGTATTTAGTAACAATCGCGTGTGGCGTGCGCTCGCGCCGCTTAGGGGTGACATTTACAATATTGTTTTATTATAGAAGTATGATGTTATACCTGAAATTCGAACTCCCGTCTCCTTACTCCCGTGTCCACAACAAAGTACGCACCCAGTTATTATAAAATTAAAATACTTAATCAAGAACTAAATAAAAACAGAGTCTTAAAAAAGCATCACTTTTACCGGATTAGCCTTTAGATGCTATAATTTTCTAAGATTCCGACCTTTGTAGAAATGTTTCGTAAACAAAAGGTTTGGTTCACAACCCTAATGTCGATCGTCACCTCACACGAAGCTGCATTGACCGACACAATGGAGTCCACGGCCCGCCATAACGAAACTATTCCTAGAATTTTATTACACTGCCTCTAAATACACCATTGCATTTTAAATTCAAATTTTGAACGATTTCGCTGATATAATTAAGGTTGGATTCAGTACAATGTAATAAGATACGCTGAAAAATATACTTGGGAGCACATAAATCGAGCCACTTCTATTTTTCACGTGTGAGTAATTTTTACTATTTTTGGTAATATGGAACAGATTAATTTTAAACATATATCGCCTTTTTTTTTATGGATGGGAAATCATCATATGACTCCTTCCGCTCTGGGCGGAGCGGAAGGGAGTGTCAGACTCTTACTGACTAAAACCCATCCGTGTTCCTTCTAATGCCCTTTGCGTTCCAGGGCCGCGGTAACTCTTTCGAATAAATTCCGCAACCCTGGCAGGCACTGGCCCTAGCGGGCCCGGTCTACAATGCTGACATCTCTTTGAGGCGCGCGTGGAACACAACGCGCCGTCGACCCGGGCCTGGTTCTGATCGGACGGCGAACCACCCAACGCTCGCCGTCCGCAGGCCCGCGCCTACGGTGGCCGGGAATCGCCCTGCGACTCCGACGCCCAGGGCGTCTCCTTCTGTTGCGGCGGCTGGGGCGTGAGGTTTGCCTCTCCCTCACGCGTTCCGCCTCCTCCTTCGCTAGCATTACTGCTTCGCAGAAGGAGGTGACTGCTTCAAACATATATCGCCTAAAAGGTTATTTGATAACCTTTACAATGAGGGTCGTTTTTTGTCAACTTATATTATATAATTCATGAAAACTAATAACCAGGACACGTGAAAGAAGGAGTGGCTCGATTTCTTTGCTCCCAAGTGTACATTCAGTCAATATAACTTCGTAAAATATATATTCGTAATTCATACTACCGATTTTTTGTGAACTAAGTATTTCTAATTAATTAATTAAATAAATATTAACGATGTAACCGTTACCTAATCAGGAATACAAATTTATAAACTGATTATCGATTCACGTTCGTTTTAAATGGCGGAATAGAATACCGTAGCTAAAGAAAAATGCTGATCAATTAGCAAATACCGCTAATTTCAACTAATTCCCACAAGCTGGTCGCAAACTCTAAATTTATTAAAATTATCGGTCATTAAAAATATCAACATACATGCACTGGCAATAATCTATAAATTTTTGCTTGTCATCTAATAATGTAGTTGCTTATGGTAGATACTAAGTTAACATAATAACTAGGTACTTCTACATAGTTATTTCCCGTTAATTAAATACTCGTTAAGTTTTCAACATGAAAATATGAAAGAAGGACGTTACTAAAACACAAAAAAAAAACTGTTTTGAACACGACCCGATTTTACTATACTTACCCTATTCAACGAAAAATGAGTCTTGACATAGCGGTCATTCCGTAAATTGTAGCCGTAAAAAGACTGCTATCGAAAAAACGCATACGACATTGAATACCGTAAAACAGCTATATTACCGATGTTTTGCTTTTATTTAAATACAAGGTGTAACTTAAATAACGCATAACCTCTTAAGGGGTCACTGTACTCATCATTATGAACAACTTTTACTATGGGACGAAACACGAAATCGCGAAAAAAAATTTATGCGAACATAAATGTAGGGAGCAGCTGTTTTTTTTCGCGATTTCATGTTTGGTCCCATAGTAAAAGTTGTTATGCGTTATTTAAGTTACACCTTGTATTTGATATTTTTTGAATAGTATCTTTTTGTAAAGAAACATTACGACAGGACTCACCTTACCATGAAAAGGGTATAGGTAATATTATATCTGAGTCACCCACAATACTCGAGAATGGTCTATTTCCATTTATTGCGCATAATCATACTCTGGTTTATGAAACGAACGAAACTAATCGAGTATGACATCTGGTGACTTGCATTCAAAGCAAAATTAATTTCGTTAGTGAAGCTTGAAGACAGAATTGGCACTTATGTAAAGAAAACTGTGTTAGTAAAGCATTTGTAAGGAAAATGAATAAATCAATTATATCTGTGATAACGATACACGCACACGCACAAGTGGTTAGCTAAACGTTTTGTATGACGATTAAGTATTTGAATACCTATACAAGGTTGATCGGAAAGAGGGTACCGATTTGCAGGCCACTTAAAGTCTCAAATAGGTACTGTAATTATATAGACACAATAGATAAACAATGGCACTGACGAACCGGTTCGTCGGTCAGGCCGCTAGCGGTTAAGGCGCTATTCCATTAGGCAAGTTACTTGTATACAAGTTGCAAATTGCATACAACTTGAACAAACCTGCATACAAACTACAACTTGTATGAGGTAGGTAGTTTGAACTTGTACATTTTTTATTCAAGTGACGTGCAAATTGAACACGCAAACGTTAGTTGCAGTTTTAGAATTGCGAACAAGTGATTGACACCCATGATGTCCAACTCAATCGGTGAACATCTCCACTTGTATGCAAGTAAAACCTGCATGCAATTTGCACACTCTCGAAAATATGTTTCCAATGTAAGCAACTTGTACGCAAATGTGACGTCATACTTGCATGCAAGACAGCAACTAATGGAATCGCGCCTTTAAAGTATCACTAATGACTGTTTAACCTCCGGTTTCTGATTTGAGAATTCGGGATAAGCAAATACTTAAGTAACATTTGAGTATGGAATTGTCAAAAAAATGACGGATTATACACCATTTTTTTGACAACTTTGTACTCAAATATTACCTAAGTATTTGCTTATCTCGAATTCTCAAATCAGAAACCGGAGGTTAAAGTAAGTGTTAAAATTCCAAAATTCGATCTTTTTTTCATGCAAAATTATATTAATTTAGGTTTTTTCAAAAATTCTTCGTCCCTGCTTTAGGTACGAAATCAGAAAATATCTATCTATCTATCAAATATGACATATAATGTATACACAAGTGCTCGTAGCTGAAAACAGATAGATTTTAGCGTTTTTTATGAAATTTTTAACCGCTAATTCTCTTTAACTATTGACTTTTAGGGAAAGTTGTAGAACAAAAAGTCATTCATTATTATAATTATGTACTTTAACACCCTTTCGGATTAATACCCCCTTTCCGACTAACCGGTACAACTCCGTGCATCGCGGCCGATCGCAGCCGCGCGCGATCTATCGCGTTTGGCAGACGCGCACGGCTGATGCGACAATAGTCCGAGTATGAAAATGTATGGCACCGCTTCCGAAGTCTGCGACAGACGCGTGCGGCTAACGACAGACGTACGGCGCGACGCGCCATACATTCTCATACTCTGACTATTGTCGCATTAGCCGCGCGCGTCTACAGCACGCGATCGATCGCGCGCGGCTGCGATCGGCCGCGATGCAAGGAATTGTACCTTTAGCAAAACGACAGTTTAATATCAATCAAACGCTAAGTACAGTTGAAGCCTTAATTATTCTTAATTAAATATCTACCGCGCCATGCTATCAGCCCATAAACGCTAAAATCATTATATTTTAACGTAATGATTATTAAAGCCATCAAAGTTTGTAACTGTTTTACTTAGTACGGCTATTACCACACTGATTACATTTTCTATTAAAGCTATAAAGTATGTAAGTTTAAGAGGAAGCGCTAAATTTCTTTAGAAGGGTATTAACGCAAGATTGAATCCTGGGGAGGCTAATAAAATAACGCAGTGTTTTGGTGAAACATATTTCTTTTAATATTCGTAATCATAAATGCAAGTGGGATGCAGAAATATGTTTCACCAAACGCGGCGTTATCAGCCCTCCCAAATCTTAGTACATGTACTTATCCCTGGTTAGTAGTAATAATAGCCTACGCCATGAGTCCTCTTGAATAACCACCCTTAGGTTACAATACAAAACAAAAGGCTCAATACAATTTTCGACTTATAACTTTTTGTAACCCTTTTGGTTACATTGGTACATCCTCGCCTCAGACAGGACGAACATTTTACAAAGCAATTACTCCTCCTGTTTCCTTATGAAAATACTTTTTTCACAAGTAAACTATCTATGAAATTACACTCATACCTCCGATTTCTGAATTGAGAATTCGGGATAAGCATTACTTAAGTACGGAGTTGTCAAAAAAATGCTTTAAAATCCGCCATTTTTTGACAACTCCGTACTCAAATGTTATACAGGTGTTAACGAATTCGTGTAATTCCTTAAAACCATATGATCCTACTGGTGTAGATTGGCCCCGCACGGGATTTAGCTCGATTAAAAATAAAAAATCTTTTTTTTTTCATGCGGCTTTGTTACCGATCATATCTAAACAACCTACTAAGGATTCAGTAAAAAAATAAGAAAAATTTGTTTTGCATAATTTTTTTTTATATCTGTAAACATTTCGATGCCACGCATAAATTAATAAAAGTTTGGTGACACGGCTGGCAAGAACGACTGACGCGATATCGCTCTTTGCAGTCAGATAACTCAAGGCTCTAAAAAGAATCAGAAATTAAAACCAATATTTTTTTTTATTTTTTTTTTCGAAAATTCCCATTTCGGGTTAATCTGTGTCACCAGTAGATCACGCGGTTTGAAGGAATTACACGATTTCGTTAACACCCTGTATACATATTTTTAACTACTGCTTATCCTAGAATTTTCAATTCAGAAACCGGAGGATAGAACAGGGGTAGGTTGCTAACTACACTACAACCCTTAGGAATATGGACTAACATTACTAAACTGTATAAAAGCCTTCGTATCCTATAATAGAGTTAATTAATCCATCATATTATTAAATACATGTGGGTACTTGCGTTGCGTTTACATGTTAATTGGATGTCGTGTTAATATAATTAAGTTTTTAAATTAAGAACCATGTTAATTAGAACGATATAGGTACAAGTAACCATGTATAGCTAGCCTCATTTTATACATAACTAGCTTTTTCCTGCGGCTACGCCTGCTTAGAACCTGGGTAGCTTCAGGCAATATTGAACGTACTATAATATTGCAGGAAAAGAAAATTCCTGGTTAGGCTAATACTAAAATTTTCTAAAGGCCCGGTTTCTCCGGTTTCGTGTTGGACCCATGTCCCCATGTAGGTCTACGAAAAGACTGAGCTCCTTCTTGCAACGGATTATTTTATTACCCGTATAAGGGTAACACCTGTTGTAAGAAGAAGTTAATATTGAAAAAAAAAAACATATTAGGTACTTAAAGCAGAAGTATGCGTTTTTTGCGGAAGTAATAGAATTTTACATGTAAAATACACTTCCGACCTCTTTGGATATAATTTTTTTCCGTCAATTTTGTGGATTAAATGATTAAAATGTAGAAAGAACAACCTTCTTTCTACATTTTAATCATTTAATCCTTTCCACTGAAGTTATTAATCTAAAACAGGTCTCTAAATGTTTCGTTCCAAACATTATTATGATTTCTTTTTAAAGTTTGCAACATTGTTAATAACATTTTATTGGTTACATCGAGTAGTTACTATGAATAAAGTAAATGCTTTTTGAAGGAGCGTGGACGACATAAAACATTGAAATGCCGAACATCTTTTTAATTAATCGATCTTTATTAAATCGATTTTGAAAATCATATCTCGTTATAAGTACCGTATTGTTATCAGGCCATGCATACAACTATAGGCGGGTATTACAAAACACATTTTTAATTCGAGTATTTTAGTAATGGTACGAACATTTTATCGCATTTGTGAAGTATTAATCGTAATCACGAAACTAATGGTAAACAATGCAATAAACCATACAATAACGTTTTTCATTTACGTTTGTAAATGATTAAAAATCTCTGTGTTGCGAAATGTATTACACCTTAACACGGTGTGTTGCAAATAAACACCTGCATCATGAAGATAGCAGCGCATTCTGCCTTTGTTTTCTATTGCTAAACTGATCACAATAGCGCGTAGTCTAATTAGCGTTCAAAAATAATGAAACAAACGCCGGGAAACACTTAGAACACTTAACGCAAAATATTATTACACGTCTGTATACATATAAATATTACAAAAAATTACAATATTACAAAAATACCCCAAAGCCGAAAGGGGATTAAAAGGTCCCTTGTAAAGAGTCTATTGGCAATATTTTAAAATAAAAGAAGAAACCAAAAAAAAATTGGACAAATCATAAAATAAAATCATCACTGAAACGCAACCCTGAAAACATAAAGAGTAGACTATCCAGAAAGTTATTTACATTCTTACCTAATTTCCTCTGAGAGGTAAATGACAACAACCATAAAAGACTACTTGATTAACATTTTCTTTTTTAAGGGGAATTATGTAACACGTTGTATATACCTAGGTAAAATATGCTATGCTAACGTACGCAAATAACGATGATACACAATCTTTTCAATTGTTATTCTTATCGTTAAAAAACAGAGGTAAAAACTTTAGTTATGATTATGTACAGTACGCGTAACATAATTTTGCCTCTGAAGTGAGGAACAGAACGCTGAAATCCTGTCTCATAACGGTAAAGTTATTTTAGGCGTACCTACCAAATAACTTTGCCCGTCTGAAGTGAGAAATAGAGCGCTCAAAGCCTGGTTTCAGAAAGGCAAACTTAATTTACTCGTACTGTACGTAAAGTTCCAAACTGATATATTTTTCGTGTACAGACTTAAGTATAAAAAGATCTTTGTAACTTTAAGCAATTCTTAATATCACAATAATTACTACAAAAAGTCTTAAGTGCGTTTAAATTACTTAAAATCCAAATGTATAAGAACTCGGCTAAAAACAATTGCGTCAGTCATACTTTAATTATTACTTAAGCGTATACCAATATAGAGTGCTCAAGATTACGTTTCAATATAATGTATAATAAGCTATTAAGTTCGAAAACAGGTATCCACAACGTGCTCGGTCCTTAAGCGGCGCTGTCCTCAAGTAAGGACAGAGGACAAACTATCATTACGACCACGTGACTATGTCATTGCCACTCCACTCATACTTTTGACCTACGTGTGGCCATGCTAATAACTCTGTCTAATCACTTGCATGACTACGTTTTGTTCATTCATTTCTCTATAAATTTGACGCTAAGTATCCAGCTAACTAATTTAGTAGCGCAGTCAATTTAGTTCCCGCAACTCAGTACCTAATATAAAGTTCTGCTGCAAGCAATGTTAAATGAATGATCATTAATTTACTGCATCGCGGTTGCTAGGCAAAGTTTAAAAGTTATTAAACATGCAACTTGTCCGTTGAAAAGAAAAATCGTTGAACAGGAACTTTTCGTGTTACTCATAGTTAGGTACTTCGGTTTTAAAGTTTAACCTCTTACAAGGTAAAACTTATATTGTCTGTGGGTAATAAGTTTCATCAGGTTTCGTGAATTCTATTTACGAGTTTTCAGTTTATGCTTTTAACCTTGTAGAACTTCTTGCGACAGTGAGTCTTATGCTCAATAAAATATATCAGTTGTACCCGGAAAATGTTTCCTATTTGGACCGCGGACGGCCTTTAAAAACTGATATCAAGGTTGTGGCCCGTCAATCGTTTACACATGAAGTAGCCCGGGATCCAACAATTGCACAAGAGATAAGTGGTACAATTTGCGCGCACGCCGCGCCGTATCAGCGGATACGGACAGTGAGCGGCGATACCGAGCCGCACCGCTTGCGCCCGCGCTGATGCCAGCTGGGCTCACTTCCACTTGCCGTCATCATGCGCATACACTGGCCCCGATTCGGTGCTCACTGCGCGCACGGCACCGGATTTACGGATGAATACACGGGAACATGCACTTTCATATTTGTAAATGAATGCTAATTAGGTATGTAGGTATTCTTTGTTTCTATTGATAGGTTACTGAACTAATGCACGCTTTTACAAATATTTTTCTAATAATAATGTTATAATCGACAAATTAAGCGATTGTGAAACGGCAAAATCACGCATCGGTGTGAATCTCAGAATTTGAAACTCTGTTTTCTCATCTTAAAAGATATTCATTTATTAGTTAACGAAACCAATGCGTTCATTAAAATTCATAAGTGACGTCAAGGTTCTTGCTCTGTATGCATCTTCATCAAACTTTACTTAATTAGAACGAGTGAGTTCATCCATCTAAATATTTTCGTCACATCCACGGATGACCTCGAAATCGTCAATAAAAAATACGTTAGCCGAGTATTCTTAATTAATTCGTAGATCTAATTCGCGCATGAGAACAGTTGAACGTCACGCGAGAAGTTCGAATATCTGAGTTGTCAAATAACTATGTTAATACGGAACCGGTTCGCGTTCATCTCTAGTTTCCACGACGAAAAGTGAAAATGCGCGCATCGAGGTGTGTTGTGTTGACACGAAGTTTGTAAACATACGCTATGTGTCTTCCACGTGCCTCACAACACTCCGATACCAGACTCTTCATGAAATCTATTCCACCTGCTGGAATATTCTGGTCTGTCCCCCTGACCTGACCTCAGGGGGACAATCAGGAATAAAAAAATCGATCCGTCCCCCTGTCACCAAGATGAGCGGACAGATCGAACGAATCCTTTCCGGTCTGTCCCCTGCTGTTCTTTAGGGGGACAAATGGGAATAAAAAGTTTCGATTTGTCTCCCTGTTACCGACGAGGAGACAGATCGTTCTGAGGTGACAGATCAGGAGGACAGACCGGAATATTCCAACCTATTGTAGCTATTACCCGGCCTATGCCTACACAAAAACTTTGGCCAGTTTTCGACATCTCAGTGTAAAACAATTCATTATCTTAGTTGTAATCAACACCCAACTATCTTCTTTCGGCGGCCACAAAATCTTCTTGAACAAGACTGGGTCAAGGCATTTCCTACCATTCAGTCTACTCATACCATGACTAAACTATCTCAGAGCGACTCCATAACTGACCGAAATAGATCTAACAGTATTTTAACACACGCAAAACTTTACGATGTAGATTTATAGAACGAGATAGTAACAACTTTTGGCAAACTGACATTGTGATGACGGATGACGGATTAGAACGCGTGAACTACTCGTACTACTTTGGTTCGTTCATTCAGTTTTACTATTATCATGTTATAAAAATGAATCAGCATTTTTATCAAGAGTTATTCGTTCCGTTGTACCATTAAGAGCGTGTACGCCGTTCGGCATTTCATACAAATTTTCAAGTCTTTATTTTTCGATATGACTGAACTGATTTTAATGAAACTTCGTAGCCATCAGCAGCATACATAGGACTAAAAAGTTAGCAGAAAACATTTTCGAAAAATAGTGTTACAGTTAAATTAGACCGATTTAAAATTTTCCATACAAACAGAAATTTCCAATTATCTCTTTTTAAGTGAGACATTTCGAAAATGTTTTCTACTAACTTTTTAGAACTAAGTATCTTGCTTCTGTGTGTGAAGTTTCATCAAAATCGGTTCAGTCATTACGAAAAACAAAGACTTGAAAATTTGTATGAAATGCCGTACGGCGTACACGCTCTTAACACATATTATCACTACGTATATAATATAAAGATCCCGCCCACGCCAGACTGTTCCTATTATAATTCCAGATAATGATATGTTCTATTTTAATGTCAACACGCGAGTTTAGGTACATCGCCACAGTTTTTTCCAAGAAAACTTTGGCGCTGGAGGCTTCTAGTAGGTAGATACTAGATATCACGCCTGTGTTCTACACAGGGGTATGCAGATAGAGAAGTACTGTTGTTCATACACCCACATTAATTTACCCGTGATGGTATCCAGGCAAGCGGCGCGAACTACTGAATATATTATCCTAACAGAAAAATCCAGCAAAACTTTGCACGACCCGAAAATCGAACCTAGGGCTGTACTCGGCAGCCAACTATGCTGTACTGTGCGACCAATGCCTAGATCGTTAACGTAGTCTAATGAATTTATAAAAATCAATAGAAATCGTAAAGAACTGTGGACTTTGCTTTCTTCAAATTACGACACGACCGGTTTGTTTAACAGAATATGAAAATAATTGCGTAAGTTAGGGCAAGGCCCTCACTTTTACACAATACTGGCTTTTTATTTAGTTTACTAATAGTCTAGAAGTTTGCTTGGTTCTGCATGAATGTACTGGTGCACGGTGGTTCCCGCCATAGGTCATAAATGCAAAATTTCGTCATCAATTACCCCCAATTTAATTACCTGTAACGATTTACCGATAAACAAGCTACCCAAAAGTATAAACATGTCACCCATTTTACCTAATTATCACTTATTTTTCGACCTCCGAAGTGAACACATCATTACGTTGCGCTCGACTTATTAGTAAAACATTAGCACTATTATTTGTGTAACGGTGAATTCTCAGAATTGCATTGTTTTTGAGTGGTGTTTGTGAAATGGATTTCCAAGATCAAGGTATGTTATTACTAATTAGTTATATTTTTAAATTTTATTTGACTTATTATGACGTGTTTTTACGTGCTACGCCACACAGTATTTCCACCAAATTTTTCTCTTATAGTTGACTTCACATAGACTTACAACTAATTTCAACCATAGTCAACTACTCTCACATATCTTAAATTAAAGATTGAACTGTCTATTTTGAAAATATAAAAAGTTTTTATTGCGTCTTTTTGCGACTTTAGTTGCTATATAGCCTCTACGACTGCGTAGGCTCACGCATATTACGGTCTACGAACAATGTGTGAAATATTTAATTATTTTTTTCAGGTTCTTTGATTAAATGTACTTTCTCAAGGATGCATTTCTTTGAGATTTGGTCTGCCGTAACTGGAAGTGTTCCTCAGAAACATCAACACGTGTTGAAAACTATTCTAGCTTCACTGGATGAGGTCGAAAATCTAGACATTAGGAACTTAGATAGTAAGATACTCAGTTTATGTAAAAGTCATGTTAAGAAGTGGCAGGTTAGTTTGGATGATGAGAAGAGACAAGTAGCAGATAGGAAATCGTATGTACAGAATAAATTTAGACGTAGACTAGGTTTAATAGTAGACAAACCACGAAGTGGCGGAAGCGGGACATCGAACGATGGAAATACGACACGATTTTTTTTCTCTAATTCTGCAGTTTCAGCTGAAATTACTGGCTTAAATAAAGATTTGATTGAACGTTGTTCCACAATTTTACAAGCTTTGTCCTCGGGTTTGCTTTGGAAACCGCGCGACTTTTAATTCAACAATATCCGTGGTATAATCTCCCAGCTTCCGTTCACAAACTCCTTATCTATGGTGCTAAAGTGGCATAGTATGCTTTATTATCTATCGGGGAATTATCCGAAGAGGCAGCACAATCTAACAACAAACATTATTAGGCCTTCAGACGGGAAAATCACACGAGAAAAATGTCGCGAGTACTTACGAATACGGACTTACTTAACAGACTTTTACTCAGCTCAGACCCATTCATTACTAGTCTTCGGAAACTTCCCCGTAAGAAAAAGAGCGTTATGTCGAGGCAGGTTTTAGATTTATTACGAATTTAGTTTAAACTAGCTGTGCCCGCGACTCCGTCCGCGTGGAACTCGGAATACATTGTGTCGCAGCAACTAAATAGTGTACATGTATTCCATTTATAATAATAATAGACAAAGGTGTCCCCCCCAAGGCACTTATATCTTTTAAACCATTTCTTTAGGTAGAGTTTCAGCTCTTCTTGATTGACCGTAAAGGTTCATATAACCATAATACTAAAAACGCGTTGCTTATTTCCATACATTTCCTTGCTAAAATGGATTATAATTGAATATTGATATTTATTGTGATAATGTAACGAAACCTTATGGCGATACAATAATGGCTACAACGCCATCTAATCACAATCGGCGAACTAAATCAAAATATTTTACGCAGTGCAGTCTATAAAATGATTTCATTCGAGGTGTGGAATAGGAAAGAAGTACTTTAAATATATAAAAAATTCACCTATAGAAGACTTCATTTTATTTTTATAAGTTAGAAATAGGTACTGCTTTCAAAGATTTCAAAAAGTTTGATCTGGAAATCGAACCAACCCAAATGCGAAAAAATATCATCTGCATTTTTATTTCACCAATCGATAGGATCAATAATACGGATCAAATCGCACCAATAAACATTGTGTCTAAAATTGATGGAAGACTATAAAACGAAAATAGACTAACTTATGTACATTTAAATTCAAGCACTTATTAATTGTTGTTAAGTAGTTCTTATTTTTTCCACTTCGTTCAATTTAAGACAGTGTGTTTGTTGGAAATCAAATCGCACCAATAAACATTGTGTATAAAATTGATGGAAGACCATAAAACGAAAATTGACTAATTTATGTACATTTAAATTCAAACACTTATTGATTGTTGTTAAGTAGTTCTTATTTTTTCCACTTCGTTCAATTTAAGACAGTGTGTTTGTTGAAAAGTTCTGATTCTGATTATTGACCATAAAGATATTATGAACAGGTTCCTTTGCAGATGGTATAGCTTTGTCAGTTTGATTCCCGGTTCAGGCAAAAAAATCAGTACTTAAAGGCAATATTTCTTACTTTTAAAAATAAAATGAAGTCACCTTTGAGTGAAATTTGCAATTTTTAATATTTAAAGTAAGTACTTTCCCTTCATGGCTAGGTATGTGTTTTGGGACATTACCTAAGGCTTAAATAAACTTAATAAAACGGCGACGACAGGCTTTGAATAGTTCTGACAACAATGAACAAAATAAAATATATAAAAACATTCCAAAAAAATTACAAAAAGTGTATTTTTTTAAAGTGACAGTGAAAGTGAGGTTTTAACGCAGGACACTGAGCCAGCGACCGTTCACTGCAGCACTTACTTCTGTCTACAGCTTATACTACGCAGTATATGGAAATAATGTTCCGTTGCTCGGCATCTATGAGCAATAGCGTGATAGTTTATATACCAGCATAAGCGCAGGCCCATCAAAATCGATTCACGCGATTTTACGATCCGAATATTAAGCTTATACTTCGTAGTATGTGGAAATAATGTTCCACTGCTCGGCTCCTATGAACAATAGCGTGATGATATATGTAGCAGCAAAATTTACGCAACACATCAGCGAAAGTCCCATCAAAATCCATCCACGGGATTTTACGTGATGTCCGGACGGAAAGACAAACAGACACAATAATTCTAAAAAAAAAATGTTATGGTTTCTCTATCGATAGTATAGTACCACCGAATCGAAATTTTGGAAAAATATTGAATTACAGACAAAGTGCACTTTGAATTTTATGAATAGTAAATAGATTTATAAGTACATATTTAAGTATTCATAATAAAATATATGAGTATTTCAAATTAATCTATCGTATTGCCTTGCACAATTAAAATTTTTAAATACCTACACTTGCTTATGAAATTGAATGTATTTCTCTTCCACTGCCATTCAGATAGGTACCTAATAAATTTTAAATAACATTATCTTCGTTTTTTTTATAAAAGCTTAGTTAGTACCTTCTTCGGATAGCATTTCAATAGACCTTTCGTAGACTGAGAATAGTAATATATTCGTTGATTATATTTCCTCACAACGTGATTTGATACACGTAACGCCATCTATTGAAAAGAAATGGTAAGTATACACAAATACATGCTAAGTTCTTCTAGAAAACTTAAAATTCGCATAACTTTTGATTGCGTGAACCGATTGCGATGAAACAAAAAACATATGTTACTTGGAGATAAGCACAATATTTATTTATAAAAGTCAACAACATTGGATCAGTTGTTTTTACGTGATGCTTGAACAAACAAACAGATAAACAGATAAACAGACAAACAGACAAACAGATAAACAGACAAACAGACAAAAATTCCAAAAATGTTAAAAATGGGTTCTATTGGTTATAGTTTAACATCCCAACCAGGTTTTTTCAAAATATTTGCTATGTACAGACACGCCATGTCTACAGATTTATTATATGTATAGATTAGGTTGGTTGTTGTAGTTATTTTAACTTAGGTTATGGTGACGTTTGTACATAAATTGTAGTTTTAGTTTTGTATATAATACGTATAATAAGTATATAAAACAATACATATTTAATGATAAATGACATGAATAGCGTTAATATTATATTCAGATGTATTTCCGAACGAGGGACAATAAATCTCAAATATTGACTATTTAAATTTATATATAAACAGTACATATTGTACAGTTTATTGTATATTATGCATTAAATCATGTAAATAAAGCATTAATGTACATTTGTGAAGTATTTTTTATTATTTACCCTTCAGAAAAAATCCCATATAACAAGTAAGGTATTTATGACCGCGCTTGGTATGGCGCGTGGTATAACCATAGATGCCAAATTGCAATGGGGTCCACAAATAAAAAAGTTGTCGGGTAGGCTAAGTTCAGCCGCCTACGCTGTAAAAAAAATTCGACACATTACTGACGTGGATACAGCCAGAATAGTCTATTTTAGTTATTTCCATAGTGTTATGACATATGGAATTCTTCTCTGGGGAAATTGTGCAGACATTCATACCATCTTCGTTTTGCAGAAAAGGGCTGTTCGAGCCATTTACAATCTGGGTCCAAGAGTTTCTCTAAGAGAAAAATTCAAAGAGATAAATATTCTGACTGTAGCTTCGCAGTATATATTTGAAAATTTATTGTATGTTCATAAAAACATATCAAATTTTATGAAACTATCTGATGTTCATACTGTAAACACTAGGAACAAACACAAGCTTGCTGTACATGCCACTCGTCTCCACAGAGTAGGCAACTCGTTCATGGGTCAATGTATACGCTTTTACAACAAACTTCCCATTGACATCCGAAATTTATCTCTTAAGAAATTTAAAAATTTCATTAAGCCTAAACTTTGTAAAAAGGGGTATTATAAAATTTCCGATTATATAGATGATAAAAACGCTTGGGATTGAGCTGCTCGCTTGATACAGAATTGTCATTATGCTTTTGCATATCTTCTCTTGTATACACATTGACATTATATTATGAAAATTGACATTTTAATATTTTTTATCAATTATTATTATTTTAATTATTTCATACAATTTGATACAATTTCTGATATTAAATACTATTGTGGCACTATTAATATTGTAATAATGCCTAAAATTGTGAGTGTGAGCATTATACAGTTTTTAATACTTTCAGTATTTTCATAACTGTCTGGCGGTTTGAGTATTGTGTGGCCTACTTTCATGGTCCTGGCTGGTAGTAATGTTGTGCGTCGGGTCGTTGAGCTCCCTAAGATAGGGTTGAGCTACACGATGGCTGATGCATGCGTGCCATCTGTTGGGACAGGTCCTCTCAAACTGCTCTGGAACTTTCCTCAAAAGGCCAGTCCAGGCATTGCACTGCATTGTCCTCACACAAATATTTGCTACAGAAAATATGTCTGGACTTTAAAAGAGACTTTGACCCCTGATTTTGTTTCGGCCTTTCTTCTCAGAGGTAGTCAGATAGGAAACGCCGACGACATCTAGCTTTAAAAAAACAAACCGACATGTAAAAGTGATTTTAAATATCCAATTTGCAGAATAAACGATTTCATTTCATTTCATTTCATTTCTTGTAGGGCGCTTGAACCACCGTGTGGTGGTGACTAACGCAAATATTTCGTTTTGAAATAACATGCAACCGTTTGAAAGCTCATTAATCTCATCGTTATTTTAATTCTCTTTTCTCACGAAGACAGATACACGAAACCATTACCTAAACCGCTTTTAAATAACTTTTTTACTTATGCCTAGTTTTCCCCGGATTTATCCTAGTTTGAGAGGCCGTCTGAGGACGTCCGGGGGGTGTCATAGTTTCCGGATGAAAACCGGACGCCTGTAACGTTAACACACGTATATGACTTGGTTGGATACTTACTTAGCAATGCATCACAAATACTTAAATAAAAATAAATACATAAATTGTGCCCATTTTAATACATAAAAACTGAAAATTTCATGTCTATTATATCTACATACTCGTATATATAAAAATGAACCCCTATTTCCCTTGGTCATGACATCACGCGTGAGCAGCTGGACCGATTTCACAATTTTTTTTTTTTGTTGTATGCATTATTATCAGGAGAAGGATCATCTATACTAATATTATAAAGAGGTAGAATTTGTTTGTTTGTTTGTTTGTATGTAGGAGGTAATCTCCGGAACTGCACATCCGATTTCAAAAATTCTTTCACCAATAGGAAGCTACGTTATCCCTGAGTGCTATAGGCTATATTTTGGGATCAAAAAATTAGGGATCCGTAAATTAACGGGAGCGAAGCCGCGAGCAAAAGCTAGTATGAAATAAAATTTTGATATTTAAAAAAAACGAAATTATCTCAGTATGTCCATATTCTTCATTTATTTACTGCATGCATGAAAATGGTTTTAACTTTTTGTTACTATTTTGATTTTGTTTCTGAAGGTAGTTGTAGGTAAGTAGTAGGTAGGTAGTAAAAGTAGGAAAAAGTACAGCTAGTTTTTTTATATTTTCAAGGGCGTCCGGGGAAAATATCCGATTCCGACCAAATCTTTGCTAATCCAATGTTTGATGGCAGTTCTATTGTGCCTAAATGAGTTTTGGAACAGCCGGGATCATTATAGTTAATGCTTGATAAATACATTAATCAGCATCATGTTGCAATTTAAGAAGTAAAACTGACTACAACACAAACCGAATGGAGTAAAATAATTACCATATTATAAAATTAACAGTTTCAGAAGTGGATGCTAAATCCACGCTGAAGCAAATTGAAGACAGCCTTTTTTTTTTTTAAACTTTGCCCCGCTCTAATATTCCTCTTTTATCGTGGGTGCGTTTACAGACACAAATCTCACATACGCAAACGCCCAGACCCGAAACAATCATCTGTAGGCCATGTTCCGTGTGGGAATCGAACCCACGACGCGTAGCGCAGAAGCCAATCGCTTATCCAAAAGAAGTGTCGTCAAAAAAAAATCTGAAACTGTTAATTTTATAATATCGATTTTTTTTACTATTTATTTAATACTTTTTAGTGCCACGAATTACAATTACAATAGTTTACAAATTCGTGAATCATTACTACTACAACTAGAACGTTGTCTATACATGTAGGTCATTCATTTTCAAACATACTAATAACATTAAGTAAACTTCCGCTTTCCTCACTGTGGTGAAATCCATGAGGAATAAACTATACAAAAAAAAGTTTTCAACAACATAACATTAAGGGCTAGTAGTTAATGAAAACGTATCTACACTTTATTGCATCGTAAACATGGTGTACTTAGTACTTTAAAAACGATTCAATCATAATAAAACAGTTGTTTACCTACTCATTCCCATGTTGTAACGGCCACGGAAAGTTTAATTTCATGGTATTTAAGTTTCTAAGTAAGTTCTTTATTAGCAGTTTCACACTTTCATAGAAGGTACTCAAAGTACACAGTTTAATAAATTGATGTTTTCCGCATAAATACTTATTAGGATACTTACAAACCTATGCATTCTTCTTTTATCGTGTTGGCACGCACATGCCGTGGTGAAAAGATTAGCCAGTCAGCAAGATTGGTAGCGGGGCCGATTGCCCAGGGTGCGCCGGACGTACTTAAGTATCGTCACTCATGGAGGCTCTTTTATTGTACCCCACTTTAAATATTAAGATATGCTATAATCCTCCATCATCCTCCAATGCGATAATAACATTATCCTGAAGTCATAAATTCGTAAGTCACGTATTAATTAGTTAAGGCAATATTATTGAACGTAGTCGTTAATTGTAGCGGTGTACATCGAGGCAAGTTTGACACATTCAGTGCCGGGTGCCCTCCAGGAGGGCACCCTGTATTCGCATTCACCATGCCGGGTGGCTTGTGATCGTGGAGTGCTCATTTTAAATGCAGGTTTTTCTTGGAAAATTTACCGTCATGAAACAAGCAAACACCTATTTTACGACGTAGTAGCGTATTTTTCAAGGTTTTTAACCTAATGCCAGGAACCCTCCTCGAGGGTACACTCTTAGCGCAAATGTAGTGCCGAGGACCCTCCTGAAAGGTCCACTAGCGATATGTATGGCGGGATGGCGTATGAGCTCTATGAAAAGTGTGGTGGACTCGAATGTGTTAAAGTGAACATTTATTCACTTTTCAATAATTCAAGCTGAAATATTACTGAAACAACTATTGTAGACTAATATAATATAAATTATAAATAAGTATAAGTCTGTTTAATAAACCTTGCAACCAGATTTTAATAATTCCGATGAAATACACAACGACTATAGAGCAATACGGTCACCGATAACCAGTAACCCAATTCTGCTAACAGAAACATTTATCAATAGCAACTGAATCGTTTATTCCGACAGTTTTCGTTTACAAAAACTATCAAATTGTTTGACAACAAAAACAAAACCAAACATTTTGACAGTTTACGTAAACGAAACGTAAACTGTCTGAATGAACGATTCAGTTGCAATTGATAAAAGTTTCTGTTAGTAGAATTGGCCCCCTGAGTCGTCGACCGCGTTGCTCTAAACCCCGGCAAAGTCTCTAAAGTAACAAATTATACGAAATTCTGTGAAATATTATCTGTCTAGTTATATTAAGTAGCACACGCATTGTTTTGCTATCTTTCAGGAAGCGCCGAAAGCTTTAAGTCTGCATTGCACAGCATAGCGACCACTTTCCCTGCACTCTCCCTGTCTTCATCATCATCCAGTAACAACAATTTTCACGTGGGCAGTAGTACAATCGGTCATTTCGCAAGAACTATTTTCGATGTAATAACGATTGTAATACCACGTGATAAGGTTGTAATTACAATAGTAGGTAATATAGTGATGTAGGTAGGTGGCTGTCGCACGCGCGTGTCGAGTGTGTCGACTAGGGAAGTGGAAACCAGTTCTAGCACAACAACCACGTGCTTGTCTGCTAAAATATTCGTTTCAATTATATTGTAATGTAATCCAGTTTGTGTAGGACAAAGCTCCAGATTGTCGACCAGTTATGACAACAGTTTATTTTTTAAACATGAGTGACCGTTTCGAATCTGTTATCAATGTCATTATGTTATTAGCTTTGATTGAAACCAATGTTTCTATTAACACTTGTATCAACATTATACGAGTAGGTATATATGTAAATCGTGTACCTGTGTATCTAAAATAAGCTACATGCAACTCTACTCTTCAAGGCATTTGTTTGAAACGATGTTAGAACCATTATCTCGAAAGCGTCTGAAGAGTAAGATAGCATAAACCTTTCCCATAGTTTGGTTACCGGTTGCATTGTAATAATGAACTTGTTGTTAGTTGCACAAACAGGACTCTAATGGTAACCGCAAACAACGGAATACTAAGGAGCGGTTCGCGTGAGCACCGACATTGAATAATGAGAAGCCGCGAGATGGCACGAAATTGAAGTATGTTTTATTTTAATGAACCCAATGTGGGCCAACCGTTGTACACCACGACTGATTTACTAATGATGCAACTTACCTGAAAGCATTCTTGATTGATTTTAGAATGTAGGAAGCCATTAGTGGCATGAGATGTTTATAACCTGGTGTCTTATCGTATCCTATTTGTACGGTTGAATTTATGTACGTACCTACGTACATCGTGTCTAGAAAATGACCGGTAACTGTAATTTAGATTACCGTCGAACGCATGCGTCATAAAGCCAGCCATTAAGTTGTTTCATTGCAGACGAATGCGATTTATAGGGCAAGTTGTGGCCGTAAACTTATCTCACCCACCGACTAGATATGGACGGCCCATGCAATAAACGATCGGTTACAGCTTTAATAACTGTAAAATCGGAAAAATGTGGATCAATTTTATCGAATATTGGAACATATCCATTGAGGTATTAGTGCATCTGGGGCGTCCATGCATACATTGCGGGCAGGTACATTAACAAACAGGTGTACGGTGGGTGTGCGCGGGCGCAGCGGCGCGGCTGCGCGGCGCTCGCGTGACGCTTGCGGTCAACCCAGATGAGCCAAGTGCACCGTCTCCCATTACGGCATCACCATCTCTGTACTGTTATCCGCATAGCGACTGCGGTCACACATGTAGGTCGAACACTTGAACATTAAATTAAAATGGTTTGTAAGAATTCCAATGTTAATTGCGACCATGAAAGTACGTGTAGTTAGCGTTAGATCGATGGGATTTCATATATTAAAAATTAATTAATCTTTCATTTTCTTTCCCCTAAGTGGTGCGGCTTCGTAAAAAGTGGTCCATCTAAGGTTTAATCGACACTTTAAAGTTCTCTATTTCATTTTTACGATATGATCAGAAGCGGGTTCGTAATAGTTTTGCTGTGAGCGAAATAGCTTAATATATTGCCCATATTTTCTTTTATACCCCGCCTTTGATATCGAAGCTGCACGACGCGCATTGTTCTTTGCAATGTAGGTGGTATAACAATGAATTTAAAGTTATGTAATAGTTGCTAAACAGTATATAAGGTTAAATGACGTTGTCAGCTCACGAATCGACATAGTTTCACATGTTTTCTGCCCTTCGACTGTGACAAGCGCACGTTTGCATTCAGAATTAGATCCATGAGGTATTACAATGTCAATAGCCACTAATGATGCATGGTGACAATGGCTGTAACTCCAGACAATTTCGTTATAGCCATCATTAATATGAAAAACCGGTGCACCTCCCGGGAAGGGGATAGAACCCCATCAATCACTTGTAATCCGTTTTTGGCTATCGATCACGCTTCGCCCCATTGTTACGTTATAGACTGCAGCTACAAAATTACTATAGGATGTAATTCTGCACCTATACGACATTTATGTACAGTCAATTTCCTAAACAAGGAGATAGAGACAAATTAATGTTACCTAAATGAATTTTCTAAAAAAGTATAATGTAGTTTCAAATTGTAAGAGCCTAGACTAGATACAACACTGAGTGTATCTTTAAGTTTTATTTTACTTATATGAATTAGTTTTCCAATTAACGCCAAGTTTAAAAACTCAAATGTTCAGCTACTACTTTTGTCGCTGGCTGTACATGATGTACTATACGAATTCGTGTAATTCCTTAAGGCCATTATAATCTATAAGGCTGGTATTAAGATAATTAAAATAGCATGGGCTTTTGCTTGTTATTAATTATATTTAATAAACTGCACGAAAAGGAAATTTAAAAAATATTTGCAAAAAAAATATATTTAAAGTTAAAAAAGTCCTCAGACTCAGAGAAATTCTATCAATTCCAATGCTATGTATAAATGAATAGAAGCAGGGTGAGACAGTTGACGAGCAGGACAAGCGCGGTATCCCTTCGCGCAGTCAAGCATTCACGACACCGATCGCGGAGCGCGAACGGGCCGTGTCGTGGGCGGACCCGTGCTCGCACTTGGTGTAACATGTTTCATATTAATCCCTTGAATGCAACTCACGCGGGCCTGCCGACTTCACGTCCCGCTCGCGCTCTCGTTTGGTGTGTCAAACGCTTTAGTTGATTCGGAGCGCTAAAATGGCACCATGTTTTCTGTTTGAGATTAGTGTTTTGTAGAATTCAAAAGAATTCCATATAGGATCCATCTGTGTCACTAGTAGACCACCAGGTTTGAAGGAATTTTACGAATTCGGAATAATCCGATTTCGAATAAGATTCGAAATTGGATACATTTATCACAACTAGCTTTATTAAAATGTGGTAATAAAAATGGTAATTCAAGATTTATTTTAGAAAAAACTACAAATCGCGGTATCCAAAAATATCCCAGCGGTAAAATGTTTCGGCAAAGAATGTGAAATAAATCAGTTACTGACAATCTACAAATAAGAATTAATTTTATATAAATAGCTCAGTTATTAATAAAAGCCTGTCTGCTTCATTTAAATTTTTACATCGTTTATAGTAGAGTCGAAAAGTCTGTAAAATATGAGATGTAATTTAACTTCATACTGTCTCGACACAGATTTATGAACATGGAAAATGGCGTTATCATAACATGGTAAAGCTTTTGGGGGAAACAATATTTTACTTAAATATTGTATTTATGCAAAGGCAGACAAAAGAAATGATGGATGGATACTGTGAAAAATGATATGGCTAGGATCTGAATACTGAGATGACGGCTAATAGAAATGTATGGAAGAAAAAGACATGCTGTTACCGCAAATAAGATGGAATAAGGCTAGGAGGGTAATGATTGTATTTATGCAAATATAATACCATTAAGCACCTGTTATCTGCTTTCTAATTGTGCAACACACTCGTAATCGCCTTTGATTTTGACATGTCAACAATTTCCATAGCAGCGTATGCAATATGTATTAACAATCCAACTTCTCCGCAACTATGTAGGTACCATGCAATGAATATTATCTTTGACACATCAACTGTCATGATCAGTGATCGGAAAAAGGTGAGCTAATTTACCTAAACTTCAAAGAACAGGGACAGAAACTGGAGACTTCCTTACGACAACATTTTTTTTCGTGAAAATTATTCCGGGTTTCGGGACATCACTAAAGTACATTTAATATTAATGTTAATAGTACAGAAAAGAATTAAATTCGTTTCCTATTTTTGTTTCCCAAAATTGTCACAAAAGCAGATGAGACGTTTTTCATTGTGTTTAAAAAAGAGATTGTTAATTGTTTTCAAAAAAGGAGATTGTCTTTTATTTTTTGAAACAAATGAAAGACAAACTCCGAGAAAATTCTCCCGAAAAAAAAATGTCGCAAGGAAGTCTCCAGTTTTTGTCTCTGTTCTTTGAAGTTTAGGTACATTAGCTCACCTTTTTCCGATCACTGGTCATGATTGATGTTGGTTACGTTACGCAATTGCCCAGCTATGGGTTCAGTAGTTTGCTAGCATCTTTTATGAGTTTTATAGAATACTATTTGATAATTATACCGATTTATGGTCTGGGAAGGTAATAACTTACAGATACAGATCTAATACCTCGTATTTTTTATAACCGTTGCTGATCCGATAGTGAAAGAATACAATACAATGTAGTACCGTCTTGTCTTCCCACACAAATCGTAAGTCGTAGCTACTAAGACATAATAATTAACCATCTGTGTGCATCAGACTCGCTCACAATCTTAAACGGTAAGTGTGAATTCACATTAAAGTTTCATTACCGATACCGTTCCACTCTACATGCGTTCAAGAACTGATATTTTTTATGGGATATACTGTAACTTGATATTAAGCTGAAAGTTCATTGTCTGGGCTGTTTGGGTGTAAAGACACAATCGTCGAATCTCCCAATCTTTTGTACAAACCGAACCGAGTTCTATTGTGCAAGTTACCTATCGTCGCTCGGGAGTGAAAACTTCGGGAATGCATTTTATCATTGCACAGTTCCTGTAGGCTTTCACGCGGAATAAGTCGCTAGCTAACGCTAATCAATTATGTTTATTACGAATTTTATATACCCAATAAAGTCTAGTTTCAGTGCCTACAAACTAATTTCACATAGAGCGGCTCTCTTATAAGATACTAGCTTTTGCCCGCAGCTTCGCTTGCGTGAAATTTTGAACCCGTTAAGTGACGATTTTCCATACAAACTTTCATCCTCTGTTTAACTCCCTTAGGGGTTGAATTTCGAAAAATCCTTCATTATTCCTTGTCTACACTATGAAGGGAATCTCTGTGCAAAATTTCAGCCTTCTAGGTCCAAAGCTTGGTTTCGTTGATGAGTCAGTCAGGACTTTTATTTTTATTTAAGTCCCTATACGTCGTGATAAAATAAAAATGCCCAAATTGCATTCCCGAGGTTTTCGCTCCCGGGCGACGCTATGGAGTGCTCTATTGCTCGCTTAGCTCGTAAAACTTGCAGAAGTCGCCTTGCTGCGGTTGTGTCCATAGCTTAAAGCGATTGCAGAATTCAACATGCGCTGTAAAACTTACTAGAAGATTTGGCGCTAATGAAGCTGTTTCTATGGTTACCTATAATTTGCTAGCCCAGCACGCAACGGACAGCACCACAATATTAAGCGGGGTCTTTTTCCAGCAGATGGAAGCCTCATCTCCCTGCCATTATTCCACTCTAGGTGGGGTCGGCACAACATCTATTCATCTTCAATTCTCCACTATCTGGCGTCATCTTAATACTCACTTCTTTCTTAGCCATATCATCTTTCAAACAACCCATACATCTTTTCTTTGGCCTACCTCTACTTATACAAGGTGTAACATCAATAACGCACATCCTCTTAAGGAGTCACTGTACTCATCATTATGAACAACTTTTACTATGGGACCAAACCAGAAATCGCAAAAAAAATCAGTTGTTCCATACATTTTGACGAGTTGTGCGAACATTAATGTAGGGAACAGCTGATATTTTTTTTCGCGATTTCAGGTTTGTTCCCATAGTAAAAGTTGTTCATAATGATGAGTACAGTGACCCCTTAAGAGGATGAGCGTTATTTATGTTACACCTTGTATATCCATCCACATTCATATTTAACACTCTTCTGGTGACATGACTTTCTTCCCTCCACATAACATGTCCATACCACGCTAACTCCTCAACTTTTCAGTCACAGGAACTACTTTCAAACTTCCTCTGACATACTCATTCCTTGTCTTATTCATTCTTGTCACTCCACATATCCATTTCAACATGCGCATCTCCGCTGCATGCATGCCTAATAAAATTTAATATGTTTGTATCAATATCGGAACGTATCAGACTAGTTCTCGTTGTTTTTCCGCTCGAAATAGAACGCCTAACTAGAACAAGTCGATTTATGCTCGATTTTGTTCTTCATCCATGGTTGAGGCTCTTCTAAATAAGGAAGACAAAGCCAAGCGTGGTACATTCGCACCATCGCCATCCTGCAAGCTAGGTCAATGGCGTAGTTAGCTAAAAGTATGTCACATAAATACATGGAGAGCTAATGTCCTAATAATTGCGTGTCAGGCTAGTAACCGCTGTAACAACACATATTATGTTATGTTATGCTACATCGCCCCTACATTGTATTATGTACGTACATTAAAACAACGTGCATGCTTTAGTGTAATCATTCGGTTCTGTTATCAGACATCATAGTCGTCATTGCATTTAAGTATCGATATGGCAATTTGGTCTGCGCCTGCTTTGCTAATTTTGACATTTACTACAGAACTCAATATCATTGTCACGGTAATTTTCAGAGATTTTATGTAGCTAGCTATTAAAAAATTAATAAGAGCAAACTAGCTTGATTCAATCCAACCGCGTCACAAAATGTCCTTGATTATGATTACAGCAGTTTCAACGATAAATTTATTCGACACGAGTAACACCATTGTAATAATTGTTTTTGATAAGCTATTTGCTCTAATAAAACCATTATATAACTATAAAACATTTTATTATTTTCTAAACAAACATCTACGTTTGTACAATACCGTACAACCGGCTCCGCATTGACTCATATTATACCATGAAAAACTTTGAAGATCATTCTAAACATAAAAAAACTAAAAACCCACTTAAAAACTGAGAGGAGTAAAATATTATCCTATTAGTATTTACAGTACCCTATTAGTCTGTGCAATTCTACGCTGAAACAAATTGAAGGCACCGACTTATGAAACTGTAAATTTTATACAAGTCGGTTTTAACTTTATTTTTATTTAATATTTTTATGCAAAATAAAAATTCGTAGATCACTACTACAACTAGAACGTCATCTACAACGTTATTTTTACTTTATGCGAAAACCGAGACACCCCAACAAGATTTTCATCAGAACTGCCTGAATATGTGTTTTTTTTAGTAAATCTCCAAGTTACACCTTAGTTTATGTCGCGTTAAGTTCGCTAAAAAAGTGTGAAATGCCTGAGATGTGCTATGCAGCAGTTATCTAATACACGGAAACTGACCGAGCGGACCATTTCAAGCCTCAAGGTGTCTATTCCCGTCAATTGTTATGGGTAGAAACCTACTGAAACAAAATTGAAATTTATGAAAAAAAAAAAAACAAAAAAAAATGTGGTGTAAAAAATATGTCAATCGATTCTCCTAGTGATTCTGAACAAACTAGTTTCAGGTTTCGCATATACTAAAACTAACCTTGTATATAGGTTGTTAACGAATTCGTGTAATTCCTTCAAACCACATGATCAATTAATGGTATAGATTAACCCCGCACGTGATTTAGATTGATTAAAAATAAAAATAAACTTTATTTTTCTCATTTTTTTTATTTGAAACAAAATTTCGATGCTATGCATAAATTAATGAAGGTAACTCGGGATGCTAAAATTACTCAGATACAGAATATCATGATTCAGTTATAACTTTTTTTTGTTGATTCTGAAAAAAACCTATGCAGGGTCAATCAGTGTCACCAGTAGATCACGCGGTTTGAAGGAATTACACGAATTCGTGTACACCCTGTATAGGTAATTCATTTTCAAACTACTAATAATATTGTTTAAAAAAACTACTCAACCTAACATATTGAAATTCATACTGGTGGCCCAGTCTGAGAATATTCAGTCACTCGAGAGTATTCCGCACTAAATAAAAAGAATTAGGTACTCAAATCAGTCTACAAATCTCAGAAATCCGTGTACATTAAAAAACTTACGCATCGAATAGACAACCTCCTCATTTTCGAAGTCAGTTAAAAATAAAAACGGTATTGAAATAAGTACAACCAAACACACCAATAGACTTACAGGTCTACTCTCCCAATTGAATCCTCAATAGAAGAGGTTCGGTAATAGACTGCAAATGGGGTATTGATGATGTTGACAATAATACCAACAAACAGACGCGGTCGGCATTTTTTTGTAGTATGCAATGACCTGCATAAACGATAAAATATGCTGTTGTTCAATGTTCATACATATTACGAATGTAGATGTACATAAATGCTGGTTTCCTCCCTTACAAGGAAAGTCGAACTCGAAGCAAAACACGAGGTGAATTGATACCACTGAATGCATAGCTGTAACTAAGGTTGTCTTCTCATCAAAAAAAGGGGAAAAGATACCTTGTATGACCTCTTTGGGAAGTGAGGAATTTGGATTATCGGGAGATTTCGTATTGATTTTGAAAGCCTAGAGATATACGTCATGTTATTTATAATACAGTAATCAATGTTCCTAGAGATTTCTACCTTTTCTAGGGACTCACAACCCTAGCTGTAACACATTTAATATTGCAAAGAATGATAGTTACGTTCATGTGAGCAAACTTTTCCTCCGTTAACTTTTACGATGTGCGCAAGAGCATAACTGTGAAACCAGCCCTTAACCTCATAGAAATGTAGGATCGCATCGCATTCTGAATAGGCATAGTTACTTAGGCGACTAGCTGTGATGTATGGCATTCAATATGTCCTCATTTTACGGCACATGTCGCTAAAGTTATGAATGTACAAAATAATATTTGAACCTATGTTTTATTGTGACATTCTTTCAAAAAGCTACCTCAAATATTACGAGAGATGTAACAATTTTTTTTGAACCATAACTTTCGTGAGTCATTTATATTTTTGGTTATTTACGGTTTATTTCGTGCAGTTTCGGACTCAAACGGAGTCGACATGAGCTCAACAGGCCACGAGGTCGCGACTCGCGAGTTGAACTGATTGATTGACTAGTCGGGCAATCCCGAAAATACACGTCATAAAGGTGTAACCACTCCTTAATCATACAATTATAACACGTACGGTATACAAACCAGGCAAAAAGTATTTATTGACCTAAAAATACAATGAAGGTGTCAAGGCGAAGTCCATCCACGCATTAACACATTACGCTACAAGACTTGTTAACGCGAGGATTCCGAGGAATTACTTAATCGCCGATTAGATTCAGCGTAAAAAGCCGATTACCTCGTCAAAAAGTTATTACTGCACTATGTGACAAGACTTTTTATGGTGCATCGCAGGGACAACTTTGTTTCTCCAAGCGAGAAAGGAAAAGATCACTGTACACAGCTTTCGAGAATAACAATATTAGAATACCCATTTGTACAACGTCTGCCTAAATTACTTTTAGGGTGAATTTGAGGGGGTTTGCGTCTGCAGTAATGGAAGGGTAGAACTGCGAAGGTATTTTAAAATTAAATTTTTAGGAGCTCGGATGGAAACCACGAATTGAAATGTATTGCGTCCATTTGTCTTACTTTCTGTAAGAGGATTCACCCCTTTGTTCTTCCAGACTATTACAACGGCTTATTCGCCTAACGTAAGTGTTTTGTTGGCATATTTGGTAGTTATGTCGTATAACGGACTCTCCTCCGGTTTCTGAATTGAGAATTCGAGATAAGCAATACTTAAGTAGTATTTCAATACGAAGTTGTCAAAAAACTTGACAACTCCGTACTCAAACGTTACTTAAGTACTGCTTATCCTAGAATTCACAATTCAGAAACCGGAGGATAGGCTACAAACTGTTCATCTTAGTTCCTTATCTGGACAGACGAAGACATTGTTTAAGTATGTCGTCATAGGTATTCAAAATACGTTTCAAGAATAGTAACTTTTTGTAAACACGGTAAGGTGGCGCTACAGTTTACACACTCTCAAACTACTGGGCAAACAAATGTCATACTTATCTATCTACACCTGCTTATACAAACATCTACTATTTAACTACATGGCCTTCAGGATAACGAACATTATTTGGGTAGTACTCAATCTTTCTAAATGCTTATCTATTATCTTTACATTTTCTTGAATAAATGTTTGTTCCTTTTACATACCGTAAACTGAGGATGCTTTGATTAGTTTTTGAGCTTCGTGCATTTATATCTTATTTATTTTTGGTTGTAGATTTTATATTTGAATAAAAATCTTTTATATAAACTGAATTAACAGATATATGTATATATAAAACCAAATAGGCTAAATAAAAAAATAACAGAGCATTGTTTTCGAGAAAAAAAGGAGAAATTTTCGAAAAAACTTGGACCGTAGAGCTTCTACTTTGATGATCTCTATTCTATCATTGCGTTTCAAAGTATCTTCTATCATCAAGAAATCTAGCATAAGTTACGTTTTCACAGAGATATATAATGAAATCCATATTTTTAGTAACTATCAATGTCGCCTCTGTATTTGAAAGTAACCCCGGTTTACCGGTACCTACTACTTACTTTGGCAATGCGGCCAGTTTTCTACGTTACCAGTCGACTGCGATGCGGAGGAATATTTTGATGACCTTTTTTAGTTTACAGTTTTATACTAGGATCATTTCCTTGCCCTTATCCCACTCTAGGTGGGGTCGGCACAACATTGTATACTTCTTCCATTCTCCTCTTCTATCAGCCGTCATCTCAGTACTCACTTCTTTCTTACCCATATCATCTTTGTTATGATGTGGGTAAAATATCCTAGTTTTATACTAGGATATTTTTCTTTATTTGTATTTTTAATTATGCAAATATTGTTTGTGTAAAACTATTTATTTTAAATGAAATTTTAATCTTACTACGTATCTTTGTGATTTTGACTAATAAATTCAATACATATTAGCTTGTCGGCTGCTAAATATGATCTTTAATTCTGTGACCTTTTTGTTTTATTACCCATTCATTTAATTTATTTGTATTGACATTTTGTTCTGATCTATTCTTTGGCAGTATTGTGAAATGTTATTTTAATTTATGTAATGTGGGTCTTGCCTGAATTAAATGAATTTTTATTTAATTTTATTATTTAAACATCTTTTTGTTACTAAAGGAAGTGGGACTGAACCGGGTTTATTTTTCGATTTAAACCACTAATCACTTTTATACAGAGACCATCAGCAATCTACTATCTCGAGCAATATGTAAAATTCAAATGAAGGAAATGGTTTATAACGACGAACATGAACGATCTGCAAGCAATCTCCAGCCTGCTATACCTACATAATAGCTATGTAGAATGCACGACTGTGATTGAATAAACATAGCTACGCAGATCATCTTTCGTTAGATCCAACTAAATTATATTTTTCATTGAGATATCCTAAGCAACATCGCTGACAAAATAGCAAGATAGGCATTCCAGTTTTTTTTAATAATTTGAAACGGAATTTTTCGTCCTTTCTGAGTACTTATATTTTACATAACAACCTCTTCTGACTTATCATAGATAACCGTTCTGCCTATCCTTTTCCCAGCTATGATGGGATCAGCTTCCATTCTAATCAGATGCGACTGAATACCAGTATTTTACACGGAGGACTGCGTTCAGACCTCCGCAACCCAATTACTGGGCAATGCCGATATCCTAAGGTTATACCGGTTGTCAGTAGTGTTCCCGAGGACTATAGGCCTTTAGCCATTTTAAGCATATCGGTCCTTTTTTAAGAGCTAAGCTAATAAAGAAGACTTTAAAAGACCAGTCATTTTAAAAAGCCTATTATGAGCCTATATACATAAGCCTTTAGGCATTTTTTTCCAACTGGAATCTTTTTTCAAGTAATAGGGATATGCTAAGGCTGAAGCCACCGTTGAGACTCAGTCTAAGTGAGCCATCATATAAATTAAACAACATTTATGGTTTAAGAACTTTATTTCCTCATTAAGAATTAACAATAATTCACTTACTGAGAAACACAATTTACAATTAATGTTATTACGAGTGTACAGAAACTAAGTTAAAAGTTAAATTATAAAAATTAGGTGGGTAGGCGATCACAAAAATATTAATCATCAACCAAGTAAGCACGGATCTAAAGAAAAAATGTGTTACTAGATGTGACATTCATAGGCAAGAGTTTCTTTTTTTTTTCTTTTTACATAATATAAGATTTTAGTCGTTTTTTAAAAATAGACATACTTTTCGCTTCTTTTATTTCCATCGGTATTTTATTGTACATGTTAACACCTTCAAATTCGATATTTCTTTTTCCATAATTAACTGTTCTGGGTGGACGCCTCACTAAGTAATTGGAGTTTCGTAGTTTAATTTTTTGTTTTTTAGTGAAACTTAGTGTTGTATGAATATCTTTTCGTAGTATTTTTCGTATTAGAATACATGTATAATACATATATGTTTGGGAAATGTTCATTATTTTTGTATCTTCGTATATCTTCTGAGTCGGCGTTCTAAATTTGTAATTAAATAAAATTTTGATTAATCTATTTTGTGCTGTTTGTATTATTTGAAGATTAGATTTAGCTGCGGACCCCCAGATTTCTATTAGGTAGTCAATGTGCGGTTTAACTAATGAATTGTAAATTATGTATCGAACTTTCCGAGGAAGACATTTGTTTATACTGTGAAGAGCTCCTGTGAGTGATATTAGTTTACATCTGATTTTCTCTATATGTGGCTTCCAACTCAGGTAGTTATCTAAAATTAAACCTAAATATTTCTCTTTAGTTTTCCTTTGGATTAATTGATCATTTATTTTGAGTTGAATATTTTCGCTTATTTTTTTATTTTTAGGGGCTATTACAACATAGTTTGTTTTTGTAGTATTAATGGTGAGGAGGTTTGATTGGAACCAGTCATTCAGTAGATTTAAATCATTTTGGATATGAGGTATCATAGCTTCAATTGAACGCCCAAAATAGAAAAGACTCGTGTCATCAGCGTAAAGCGAGATGTCCCCTTTGAGGCCAATCTGGGATATGTTATTAATATAAATTAGGAACAGGAGCGGTCCCAAAATTGAGCCCTGAGGTACACCGAAAGTGACAAAATTTGAACTACTTTGATATTGACCTATTTTGACTATTTGCTTACGATTTTGCAGATATGACTTAAAAATCTGAAGTGCTTTGCCGGTGATACCGATGTGAAACATTTTTTGTAATAATAGATCGGGACTAATTGTATCAAAAGCTTTTTTGAGGTCGATGAAAATACCTAAAGCTGATTGTTTTTGATCAATTTTGTTTTTAATTTTTGTTATAAGATCAATAGTTGCGGAAAGAGTATTTGAATGGGCTCGAAATCCGTATTGTTTTTGATATAAGAAGTTTTTTGATTTAAGGAATGTTTCCAAACGGTTGTACAGGATTTTCTCGAAAATTTTTGAGATCACAGGAAGCACAGATATAGGACGGCAGTTACAAGGGTCAGACTTACTTCCAGATTTATAAATTGGAATTACTTTAGCAATTTTTAAGCCATCGGGAAAAATACCTCGATCTAAACAAAGATTAATACATGCTGTAAGTTCGTTAGCAATTAAGTTTTTTACACATAATAAACATTTTGTACTTATGCCATCAATACCAGAACCAGTATTTGGGTCTAAATTGTCAATAATTTTAGTTACTTCGTGCGTGGTTGCTGGTATTATACACTTAAGTTCCATTGAGTCTCTTGCTTCTGGTTCTTCTTGAGCTCGGTTTCCATTTAACTTATCAGAGATCAGATTTGCTAGCGATGACCCGATGGTTGAAAAGTAGGAGTTAAGCCTTTCACATATTTCCTTTTGATCAGTGATAATACCTGTATCAGTTTCAAGTTTTTCTGGTCCAGTCCTTTCTATTATTTTATTTTTGGATAGATCGTTTATTAGTTTCCACATTTTTCGAGGTTTGGTCATATTGTCCTTGAAACATTTATATTAATATGTATTTTTCATCTTTCGAATATCGTACGCTACTCTATTTTTTGAATTCTGAAATTCTGTTTTTAATTTCGGGTCTGATGTGTTTGATTTACATTTTTGCCATAATATGTTCCGATTGTTAATATCATATATAATTTCTTTTTTTTATCCAATCTTGTCGTGGAGGGTTCAGAACCTTGATTTTCGTAATTTTGCTCTTAGATAAACAAGACTGTAGTTTGTCGGCCAATCTCTCATAAGTAGGTTCTTCATCGTTTTTAGTAGTTATAATGTCTGCAAAACACTTAAAAAGTTTTGGGTAATCCAATGCCGTGTATTCCGCTTTCATGACGGGTGGAGGTTGATACTGTTTAATTTCTAATAATATTTGCTTATGGTCGGACATCGCAGATTCAATCATGACGACATGAAAGTTATTTTCTTGTATGTTGGAGGAGACATGATCTAGTATGGTTTTAGTTGACGTTGTTTCACGGGTACAATATTTACGATCAATTTTATTTAAAATTTTAAAGTTACATTCTTTCAGTGTGTTCCTGTAGTTACGAACTGCTTGGTCTGCAACAAGCAAGTCTAAGTTAAAGTCGCCAAACACTATTGCTCTCTTCCTCTTCTGCAATTGTTGAGAATAAACCTCAAGGAAGTTGTTCATATTGGTTTTGTTTGGTTTATAAATGGCACCAACGCTCAAGGAGAACTTTTTCACGTAAATCCAGAGGTAATGAGTATCGTCTACACAAAGTTCTTCTATAAGATTGTGTTTTATATTATTGTGGACGAATATTGAGACTCCTTAATAATTGAGACTAAATTAAACAACATTTATTTCATAATTATGCATTTATTTTAAGAAAAAGATATGAAAGTTAATATTTTACTTAAGTATCGCCAAAACAATTTAGCCACGATGAAAGGCACATTGAAGATTTAATGTTTTTATTAGACGATTTCTTTTCTTATTAATCAAATTTCCTGCTTTGGAGAACAATTGTTCACTGGAAACACTTGTAGCAGGCATAGATAAAATGCATAATTGTATAGCTATAGCCTCGAGGACTAAGAGCTTCATTGCCTTCATAGCCATTTCAGAGGGTCAAGCGTTATTGTTGTCAGATTAAAAAAGCTTAGGGCCTTGCAAGACTTTGGACCTCCAACCAAGAGTCTTCGTCCACAAGTCTAGCCTTCAAAAAAAGCTTAAAAGCCTATTATAGTCCTCGGGAACACTAGTTGACAGACCTTCGGGCTTCTCACTACCCATAACAGTCTCAATGTATAACGAACGATCCATCCATCTACGGACTGACCGCGGCAAGCGCAGCTTACCCTTGCAAATCGGTAACCAAACATAAATAATATAAAAATGCCCTAGATTCAAACATGTAACCCTGTAAAAAATTCAAAGAGTATACAATAACTAAGTAAGCAGTTCCATTGAAATCAAAATTGTTTGCAGAAATCATTTTCATGAGCAACATAATTTGGCAGATAATGTCCATTGACCTTGCGCAAGGTAAATAACTAAATACGTACATAGGTATTAACGCTGTCATCATAAAACGACAATGTACATTACTGTGCAGGAAACTGTCATACATTTACGTCTCTCATGATCACTATTTCTGTTAATATTAATGTCTTGTAAACACAACCATGACATTCCTGTCATGAAATTTATTTTGTCATATCGGTAATCTCTTCCGCGATGGGTCGTATTCAATATCTTGTTTCGTGTTATTGGAAAAAATATAAACATTATTCAGCAATATGCTCGCTCGGCCTTCCCAAAACTTACGATTTGCATTCACTGAAATGATTCATAAACAATCAAAATTTTTCGCTGGAGTAAATTGTTTTTTAGATGGTATGTTAAGATGAGTATCACCGTAGAATCGATGAGAAGAACACCTCACCGATTGTCAATTGATTACACTATTAAAAAAAACTATACCACCCAAGAGCCCGCAGTAAACAACAACAGACAAGTCTAGCGCCCCTCCAGTAACCACCGTCTAGACTACTAAAGGATTACATCCTTCGCTCCTCTCGTATGGAGGAGGGCCAATGTAACTAGTGAATGAACGATGGCTAGCAAACGCTTGGTAATTCGTACGCCAAACAAGACGCCCTTTAAGGCGCAGACTACCGTGTTTAAAATCGATCTCACGTTCATTATCACGCGATGGCGAGGTATCGCCGCGTACTTGCGTCGTGTGAACTAGTTATTAGTTGCCTCTCCTCGGTACCACTGCACTATCTGTGCGCGATTGTACTTTAATAAACCTATAACATTTTATATCACTTTTATTGCATGCTGGTAATGAAAATTGCGTGTATGAGCAATCTACGTCGATCTGGATTCAGTTTCCCGTGAGAAATTTCAAATATTGAAGATGGAGATTTATAATTGATGTAAGCAGTACCAACTTTATAATCCAAGTGCTTATAAAGGTACTACAATTAATTCTACAGTCCACAGCTGGACATAGGCGTCTCCCAAAATGCTAGTTAAATTAGTAGTTCTTTGACAGGATTTCATTTAGGGCTATATTTACACAAAAACTCCATTCTTTTGTTTTCAATATTTTTTTAACCCTATAAAGGGCAGAATCGAAATTTTTACAGCGCTTATAATCACCTAGTCTGACTGAATGTCGATTTTATCGAAACTAATGTAAGAATGATCACCCTTATGCTAAAAACGCATCGACCTTTAAAAGGGCACTGCGCACAAACGCGACCACCTACATGAATTTAGCCACGCCAGTAACGCCAAAGTAATTGTGGTTTCATATTAACACGTTCAGTGCCGGGTGCCCTCCAGGAGGGCACCCTGTAGTCGCATTCGCCATGCCGGGTGGGCTCATTTTAAATGCAGGTTTTTCTTGGAAAATTCACCGTCACGAAGCAAGCAAACACCTATTTTACGACGTAGTAGCGTGTATTTCAAGGTTTTTAACCTAATGCCACGAACCCTCCTTGAGGGTTCACTCTTAGCGCAAACGTAACGCCGAAGACCCTCCTGGAAGTGTATGGCGGGATGGCGTATGAGCTCTATGAAAAGTGTGGTGGACTCGAATGTATTAAGTATGTGCCTTAACGTAAAATGTGCCCTACAAAGGGTTAAATCACTCATATTATCCTGAATGGCTTTACATTTACTCACTAGCAGGTAAAAATTACGAATGCAATTATTGATTTAACAGCTGCGTGTGCCTGTGTATTGCTTCCTCGGCGCGGCGCCGGAACACCAAACACACTTAGTACCTGCCAAGCTTGTTTACATTGAGCCAGTAAAAACAGACTCAGCGGTCATGGCGAGTTGCTAAACACCGATTCATTGTAAACTTCAAGACTAAAGAGTTTATCTAAATAAACTTTGCTTGCATTTTATATTTTACATAACTCTTCTTTTATTAGGAACGATATCAGATATTTATTGAGTCTAGACAGTTCAATAGTGATGTAAAATAGGGGGTCAGGATATTAAAGGAAAATATGATGCCTTGCCTCGAACTTAGGTACTATACGATGCCAAAGAAACGAGTCACTAAACAAAGCTTCAGAAACGGGACATTTTGTTACATTGAGTTACGGTGTACATTGTTTGCAAAAAATAGAAGTTTATTAATAACAGTTTTGTGTTGTATCTATTGTCACCATTCAGTTCTTCTTCTTCTCTCGTATCAGCACGAGCTATACGAAAATAACTCATCTGTGTCAACCCAGCTGTGGTGAAAAGATTAGCCAGTCAGCAATGTTGGTAGCGAGGCTGACTGCCCAGGATGCGCCGGACGTACTTAAGTATCGTCACTCGTGGAGGCTCTTTTCATGCACCCCAAAGTTGACTCAAAGTATTTGAATCATGCATATCTGTTCTAACTCAAAAATACTAATATCACTCACAGTGACAAAGTTAAATGACTGATTCAATACTCATAAAAAATATCAACTCTATCAGGTCGAGTAAAGAGAACTAAAACTATTGTTGTCATTCCGATCGAGCGATCCAATCATATAGCACTTCACCAACTCATTCATCTTGTCGTAATTTATCATTTTCTTGTTCAATCCAATCAAATATGTTACCAAATAGCTTCGAAGGAATGGTTGATACTAACTACGGTAGTGCCGCGATCTGCAAGGTAAAGAGAACGTACGGAAATGTACAATTTAAAGTAAAAATAACACGCAAGTGCCAAGCATCGTTAGGTGTAAACAGGGCATAGACGCGAGGTTACCAGACTGTCGCACCCTCCCGATTAAACTCCCCGTTTCGGGTCGAATGTTCCACAAACCAAGGCTAGCCTGTTTACTATATAGCTAAAATTCACATTTACTATGTACATACAACTCGTTTATTGAATTGTTATCAACCCTTTCAAATTATAAGCTAAACGGTTCACGAAGGGTGTGAGTCACAAACAAAATGCAATACTCGTGATTATGCACCGTGTATGATTTTGTAATTTCGATTGTATTACAAAAGAATGTGCTTGCAAACTGCTTGTTTGAATTGAGAAATATCGCGATGTGTGAAATTCGATATTAGTAACAATTAAAACCGATATGTTCCGATGCTGACTGAACATATTACTGTGCTACTTACGAGAGTCAGTAGGGGGGACTGTTTCCTGTAATCTTAACAATGCTCGCAGATAGTGACTCACCGTTTAGATTGTCTGATATCACTTGAAACTGTATAAAGTAACTGCTGCTGGAATAATTTGCATACACGTGTACGACGACTTTGTATTTTAACGCAACGCAGGTGATTCAATAACATCTTCATTTATTTACACATGTACCATTGTGCAGACTACGTTCTACTACATTCGTGCAACACCTTAGTTATTTAGGACGCGGCACTCTCTTATCATTTCATCTATTAGGATTTCTTCAGACGCGACAGTCCCGCTGACATTTAAGAACTTATTGTACAGTTGTGTAAATCACAACCTTTCCGTTACATCACGGTTCATATTCAATTACATAAACAATGTGGCTTTTCAATATAAAGTTAGTAAAGATCGGCTCGTGAAAACGGAGCGTGACAATGCCCCTTAACTAAAATGTCACGTCGTGGTGGTAGCAGCATCGTGACCTAAAAATGCGGTGGCAGGCACCTTAGTCTCTTTTTGTAGCAGGTATTCCATTAATAATGTCTTTTGTTGGCTGTAGGAAGCATTTTTCATTAGCAGCGAGTAATCGATTTATATTGTGTCTACGTTTTGAGTTTTCGCGCTTGTCTGCGAAGAATGAAAAGCTGTGTGTATGAGCTGATTATTTTTCTGAACGAGTCGTGACTTTCAAGCGACAACTATGAGGTCGGTTGATTTAAAACTTTGATTGCTTGTCACAATTTATGTGATCTATAAACCTAATAGGCTCCATAAAAGTAGTGCACGTCCTATTGACAGCACATAAAACATTGCTAAGTTTCTGGAAAAAACACAATCTCAATTCGTAATCTGAACTCGAACGTTGCCGATGAAAATAAATCGAATCTACAGATATCGTCCATAAACAAAAGGCCCTACGACCGTAAAGTACATAAACATAAAATGATGGCTTTTCCTGTCTCCACAAACAGAACAACATTTTAGCTGGAAGTGTCGGCTTGCTAGCAACCTGTGGCGGAGGCGCGAATGTCGCCAGTCACGCGAACAAGCGAGCTCCGACAACTTATTGATTAAATATAATTACGAAGCTTTCAAGCGTTATTCCCTTCGTTTCAATCAATTCTCGTAAATTAGTAAAGCTGTATTATTTAGTAAATGTTTGAGGGGAAAAATTAAAAGCATTATTTTCATAAACGCTACATTCCATGTCATCAATTTATACCTACTCAACATACACACATCAAAAAAAGTTTGCGATCACTTTGAAAAATCGAAATCTCTTTTTTTACGGTAGTTTATATTATGATTTCTTCTTCTTTTTAGAGTCTTTAGACACGAGTTTTCTTTATCAAGAAAACACACAACAAAGAATTTTTCTTGATAAAGTTCAATTTAAAAAATTATATCAGCTTATGCTAGTGATCGCAAACTTTTTTTGATGTGTGTACTTAATTCAATAATATTCTACCTACTCTCTAATACATATACTCTCTAATATTCTACCTTCTTCAAAAAAAAATGGAATCTACCACCTACCTGATATATTTAAATCAACTGTTCAACTAATGAAACCTCATGTATTGTCCTCAGATGGTCAGCACCAGTGAGCTTGGCGATCCACGCTCCAGGCTCGGACATGACACCGACTGTGGAAAGCATCAGGTATCTCCGTGACTGCGTTGGCAACGAACTCGTGCGAAATTACGTCACCTTCCATGTCTTCTTCTCCAACAAACATATTCCCAGCAAGGTAAGAATACTAACGTATTTATCAGTATGAGTATAAGTGGGCGCAAATCTGTAGCTTCTTTTTACTATCTGACGAGCCTCTGATGGCGTTCACCAACCGTCGAGATGGAAAGATGTCATGTCCAGACCTTTGATAACTTAAAGAGGAAAAAGACTTGGTTGCAATCAAAAACCCGCTCGCCCAGCGTGGTGAGGACTAACCTCCGGTTTCTGAATTGAGAATTTGGGATAAGCAATAGATACTTAGGTAAGTAGTATTTGAGTGCGGAGTTGTCAAAAAAATGCTTTAAAATTCGTAATTTTTTTGACAACTCCGTACTGAAATGTTACTTAAGTACTGCTTATCCTAGAATTCTCAATTCAGAAACCGGAGGCATGTATGGGAATTACCTACCTCTTTTCTTGGTTGAAGCTAAGTCCGAACTCTAACCGTGGGCTTACTATAGGCGGAATATACATACTGGATACCATAATCGGGAATATAGACAAGGTTCTTAGTAAAAAGATACTAACATACATTAAGTCAATACATTTTCAGCCCGCAAGACGATATTAAACATCTGCCGTGCATATTATGATGTAAAATATTTTTGGGTCAAATGATGCAAAATATATCCTATGTCATGTCGATCTCGATAAGTATACATACAACATAGAGAATAGTATTCCAGGACGATGTGTTCCAAAATATGCATATTGTTCAGAAAAGTTGAATAATTTCTTAATTTTGCTGTGAATGAGAATGCAAATTGAACAATCTATGTCAATCAACTAACATGATACTTCAGTACGTTCGGCGCACCCTGGGCAGTCAGTTTGAGCAACTCTCTAAGTGTGGCGCCACACCATGCCGAAATTACGCGACCGAACTTCGGCGTCTTTGTTTTTATTATATAGGTAAAACGCGACGTAATTTCAACCTGGTGTGTCGCAGGTAATTTAAAAAGCATAGCAGGCGTAATCATGCCGAACTTCGGTCGCGTATCTTCGGCATAGTGTGTTTAGACACGAATAGCCCGTGCCGACAAGACAAAAAACAAACACTAACAGCCGAAACAAATCTCGTTTTTAACATTACTGCTATGAAATTTCTGTCAAATACGAGTACCTACTGAATTGATCCAGATATTTTGGATCGAAATTGGTTGTTGGTTTCGACCGCTGTGCAATAGTAACAAGATGGAAATAAAACCGTAATATTACGAAATGGCTATTAAAATTTACTTATTTAATTATTATCCGCACAGACAATTCTAATACTTATATCGAATCAGCTTTATTACTCCTATTCACAATTACGAAATGAATTTTAGAATAAGAAACTGCAGTCGGGTCAGAGCTTTTGATCACGACTTAGATGCTAGGCACTGCCCTCAATGTGGTTCCATCATGACACTAATATGAATGTTCATTATTTCTTAATGGCATTCGCTGATATTCATATAATACCGCTTAATCACTGTCCTTGATAGATAGATGTTGGAGTTTTTAGAGTGAACGTACATGTTTATACATTAGGTAGTAAAGAAGTCGTCGACCGCTCCTGGCACAATTCCGGAACATAACAATACTACTGTCTGGCAGAAGGCCAGGTAGGGAACTTTGATTCTGTTCCTTATTTATCCACTTTTAGCCAAAGAGCTATTACTTGAAGGAAATGTAATTCAAATGTTATTTTGAGTAATTTATCTTACAGATGTCAAGCAATCTTGATCTTGTTTTTTTAGTGATTATAAAAAACCGGGACATTAATATATTTCTTTCATCTATTTTCAGATCCCAAACCCAGACATTTTTTTGAAGACGCCATACAACTGCTCAAATTCACCACCATACACGAATGCATCCGTGACATACAAGAAACAGAAGAATCTGTTGTATCCAGTAAATGTCGCGAGAAACATAGCCAGAGACGCTGCTTTGACACATTTTATACTGCCTTCAGATATAGAACTGTACCCTAGTCCATACTTGGTACCAAAGTTCCTGAATATGATCGCAAGAAACGAGAAACCACTAAATACTTCCACTAATCCTAGAGTCTTCCCTATAAGCATATTTGAAGTAGACAAAAAAGTTAATGTGAGTATTTTATGCATGTACAATGAAGCTCCCGCGATCAGTTCGCACGACCAATATTTTAAGGAGGACACTCAGCTTATGTTAACCTATTTTTTATCGCATGTTCGTACTATCAATGGAATGCGATCATCGCATGATCGTACGAATCGAAATTTTTCTGAGACTTTTACGATGGCTTTCTAGAACAAAATTTTAGTTCGTCGTTATAACACCATTGCTTCATTCATGCTCAATTAAATCTTAATGTATGTTTAAGATAATTAATTGAGCATTTATGCGATTGCATCGCACGTTCGCGCGACCGCTCGTCAATTAGGACGACATTTATGTTATGAGGATGAGTAGCAACATCCATCAATTAGTTGGCCAAGCATTAATGGCATTATTCCCTCGCCGCCGTAGCGGTCTAGGAGGATAAGCAAGGAAAAGTAATTTCTGAAGATCGAAACATTTAGGACAGACAATATACGGAATGATAACGCCACGCAGAAGAAAAATGTTAAAGAATGTTGTTTCGTTCTTATTTTTTTTTAACTATACGTTATCTCCTTTTTCAGGTGCCATGGACCAAAACAGAACTACAAGTAATGTTGAAAGAAAAAACTGCCATACCTTTTCATAAACACGTGTGCCCATTTTGCCACAACATCCCGCAGGGCCAACAATGGATGACTTCCCTAGAAACTAACCGTATGTATATCTCAATTTACAATCTGATTACAATCATCACATTACTTGCATTGTAGTCTCTTATACTTAGCTTTTTATTGCCAAAATAGTGTAGTGTCCGCGAGACGAGCCGTGATGCAGCGGCAATTAATCTAAGTGCTGTTAGGGTCGTGAGCTATTTATGCCGTCTGTAGCATGGCGTGGCCGTCGTATGGGGCATTCTAATTGCGTATTATGGTTCAACGACCGCGCCTTACCCGCCGTTCCCAGACGACCGGCTTCGACTTCTTACGCCAATTTGCAAAATCGAAAACTTTCTGATTCAGGAATGCGTCAATAGCAACTTACGTAAATCATATTTACCTCATTGCAATTTCCTTCCGATATCTCATTATTGACTGGATAGCGATTTCCTCTTTCGAGAATACACAAATCATTTCCGTTGGACTGTTGCAGAGATGGATGTGTTTCACGTGGGCAAGCGGCAAGGCAAGTTCGTGCATTGGGAGCCAATTTTCATCGGCACACATCAAGATCCCCGTTACGACGAGAGATTAAGTTGGGAAGGCAAGAAAGACAAAATGACACAGGTATTATTTTACAAACAGCTTTATTTTTTTGGCATAAAACCTGCATACTGTATTCTGAACAATCTTTGTATAGAGCATGAAGACAAAAATAAAACTAATGTTTTAATATTCTCATTTCAGGGCTACGTCCTCTGCGTCAAAGACTACGACTTCATGATCTTAAACAATGCTTTCCTAGCCCACAAGCCAGGCATTAAGATATATGTAAAAGACTCACACAGGGACAAGCTTGCCTCGCGGCAGTCAAGCTACGTCAGAAACGTCATAATTCCCGAACTTAAGAAAGTCTATGGGACAAAACCTGGCTGTGCAGTGTGACGACCATTTAAAATCAAGATCTTGAAAGTGATCAAACTTAATACACTATAGAGGTACAAAATAGATTGTCAGGCTATTCTAAACAGTAGGCATACTAACAAATCGAGTTAACAGGGTTCAATTTTCCGCCTGATTTTGGAAAATGTTTAGATGGAATTGTCTCCTAATGAAACATATCACTACGATTAAACTAAACATTCAAGTAACGTTGGTTAAGATTTATACGCACATTTTACCTATAAAGAATGTGAAAATGTATACCGAAGCTAGTAACATACTATCTCAGGCGTCCCTATATACAATGCATAGGATGCATTTAAAAAGTCACGCTTCAGAGGCCTTAAACAGTTAACGAAATAAAGCTCTAATGTACACGTCCGTAATGTCTAAGTCAACTTAAGTGTAGCGACACACCATGCCGCAGTAGTTCGCAGTCGAACTTCGCGTTGGTTAAGGCTGCAAGGTTTTTTATATTGGCAAGACCCAACGAAATTTAAGCCTGGTGTATTGCGGGTAAAAAGCATTGTAAATCGTAACCGCGCTGAAGTTCAGCTGCGTTACTTCGGTATAGTATGTCGCTACACTATAGATATATATATATATTGTTCATATTTCCAATTGATGATCATTACAGTTTAGGAAATAAGCCACACTATTTGAAATACCAAATATTATAGTTGTGACTTTGTGACTAACATGAAAAGGATGAACTGTTTACCTAGGACGAATTTTCAAATTACGAAAACAGCAATCATTTTCGTGAGCTCGACAAACTCTCTATCTCTCTTACATACGCGCAAGAAAAAGAGACAAATATATTCTTCAGTTTACCGAGCCCAAGAAAACAATTGCCGTTTTTTTTATTTGAAAACTCGTACTAGGAGTACCTACTGTATTATATTCTAGCCTTTGTACCTACTCGCTACATGGACGGCTCAAAATAGTAATATAAACATGCTTTAGTTATCTCATATTAGTTTAAAAATGTAAATATTTTGTATGTCGGTTAAACAACAATGTGGTTTATTCTCGCATGTGTTTTGTGTAAAAGGTACTTGACTCGTGATATTTAAGTGCTTTTTTACATGCAGTTGTTATCATTTATCTAGATTATAATTATGTTTAATGTGCTTATTATTTTAAGTTTGTGTGTAGATTATTTATGTCGTGTCGTCGTATAGCCGCATTTTTGAGGCTCGAATATTTATTTGAAATGGAAATTAAGCTAATGAAAATGTCGTCAGATATAGAAATTATGCCGTAGGAGTTCTCCTCAAAGGATCAAACGATATCGTTTATAAATAAAGACAGCTTCAACTTGTGATTCCAATTTGAATACTATTTCTTTACTACCTACTTAAGTTTAAAGTTGTATATAATATAAACTATCCCTCATATTTTTTATTGTAAAGCACGTGAGTCTTTTGATGTCTATATACATTTATTTATTTTAAACTGATTCTGAAATGCATTTTTAGTCTGTACTTCAGTGTGTTAGGTATATATATTCGCTAGCTGTATAAAAATATCGTAGGATTTTATACTTATGAGTGTTAGTAAAAGTATTTGAAAATCAGCGACAGTTTCATTCATCTGTGATTTTATTTCCGTGTATTTTGTAATTCAAGTATTAAACAATAAAATCACAGTGAAAATCGAGACATTTGGAGATGCCTCAACGATTCTGAATGTATTGTAGAGTTTAATGTAATTATAACAACAGTTACTCCACTAATGTATTATTGAATAATCTGATAGGAACTGTAGAAGAGCATACATAGTTATTTTTATACCTAGTTTATTTTACAATGTGGAGTGAAGCCAGAAAACACGTTTATATACTTGTTTGACAGCAGCACTATTTTTCGTATGGTTCCCTAATATTCACTCCTGTAATCCGAATAAAGAATATATTTAACATTGAACTAATCGGCTTTTCCATTCAGAAACCATTTCGATTAATATTTGCAGACCGTTTCGGTTTGTTATTTTTTTTCTCGTACACAAAAATTTACACGAAAAACAAGATATGTAATAAACCGAATCTTTCGACATCTGACTTCGTAGTTCTGAATCAGGGAACAGAGTGAGACACAAGTAGTCTGTCTCAGCTGTTGTTCATCAGGCATCAATAATTACTTATCTTTGTTATTCCAGAAACGAGTCGTTTTGCTAACCATTGGTAGTAAAACCACCCGTAGACAGTCAGTAAGTTATAGAAACTCGTGTGATGATAATGATCTTTTCAGTCATGGGTAGAGTAATAACAGTTTTATCAAATCGTAACCAATTAATATGGCATTTGGTTTACATCATTAGGCATCATGATCTTGATGATTTGTGGTTATTTCGTGAACATTTAATAACACAAACAACTAAAGAATATTAGGGTAATAGTGGAAATGTAGTGCTGCTATCATTTATAGTGTATCGTTCAATTTTACGTCATCAACGAATCTTATCAATAGAATCTCGCTCGAAATAAAAAACTCATTACGTGTTTGTTCCTTTGCGTATTCAATAATTTAATAGTCAAGCGTTTTATTTATGAAATGATGCTTGACTCGACTAAATTAGTTTTATATCAAAGTCAATAAAATACAGCCTAATTAGTGTATAATATGGAACACCGATGTGTTTTGGCCTTATTGTGGTATCTAGTATTAGTCACTATTATAACGGGAAAGTGTTAAGCTCACCACGTTCGATATAATTATATTATTAGGAATATAAGTAGGTAGTTTAATTTTTTTGTCGAATTCCGAATAGGTACTTTTTAGATTGTATAGAATCATATTTTTGCTATCTTATCGTCCATTTTGAAGTTAGTCAGTTTCCATATATTTCCTTCAAAAATACCTAGTTTTAAAACTCTGGACAAGAACAATCACTTATAAAGGAGAAAGAATCATAATAAATACAAAAAATTAAGAGTAGTTGGCAGCAAAAGAAATAGGCATTATTATTTGTAATTTTTCAGAGGTACTAAAAAAAATTATTACGTTAGGTACTTTCAAATCATACTCTTTGATATTATAATGATTTTATTCCTCAACATTGTGCAGCACTTAGTTTTATATAGCTGATTTATTATTAGTATTGATTTAGTATTAAATTTTTAGTTTTATTCATGGGTTCCGGTTATGGTAAACGCATGTGGTGAGCTTTCACTAAAAGGCTTCAAAGTGCCTCTTAGTTTGTAAGTGCAATATATAAAGTCTTTTAAATGTGATCATTTATAAAATATTTATCTATGTATAATCTAAATACTACCTTTTGTAATGTTTTCGTAAGAATCTACAATTGTGTAATCGGCCTGAAAAGCGAAGTAAAACAATTAAATTCATACATAAACTGTTTTATTTAAACATTGCTAAATACTAATTATTTCTTATGTTTTTAAGTTATATATGTCGCAGTAACGTGGTTACAGCCGTCATATGATCATATTCCTAGCGATATGATCATATATCGGAAGATGCTTACAGAAAGCATTTCATCAAACTTAAGGGGATGTTTAGAGAAATGAAAAACTTCTGTAAGGTTGTTTGGGTTTCCAAAGGAGCGTCGACGGAGCCCCGCTGAGCGGGGCTCCTATTTCTGTCTACAGGGTTTAAAGTAATCTAAAACGAAGGGGATTACAGGGGCTTCGTTCGCTCTCTACGCTCGCTCACTCTAGCCCCCGTCATCCCCTTCGAACCTAAGTTGGAAGACAAGTTAGTGTTTGGCTCAAAATCTAACTTTATATTCCTAAGAAGATGCTTATGAAACGCTTTTTTATAAGAATCTTCCGGTATGTGATCATATCCCTCGGAATATTATCATGTAACGGCTACTGGTGATGTTCCTTCTAGTCGGCGAATAAAAGAAAAGAAAGAAAGAAAAAAACTTATTTATTCTGGACTCACACAGGCAGTTACAGAAACAAAAACAATATTTTTAAAAGAAAGGATAAAAATTTAGGCTCCCTGCACGAGGCCAAAAAGGGCTCCGATAGCAGCATAATGCTGCGAAATGCAAAAAAAACAAAATTTCGCAACGCTGGTTTTGGTTTTGACTAGTCGGTACAGCCGACTATCCGGCCACTTTCGTAGTCGGCGACTATTCGGCAAAGAGCGCCGACTTTCCGGCTTCTTACTTTGTATGTTGTATGTATTTCTCAATAAAATGTCTATAGGAGGAAGGAATTACAGATATTGGTCAAAAAAAAAACCTACACGAGACTTTCTTTTTGACTTTATTAAATTGTAATTGAGCTCTTTCACTTTCATGAACAATAACAGAATTGTCTTCAACAAAAGCAAAAACCAAGAAGCAATGCGAAGTAAACCAAACGTTCCGACAGGCGCAGACGAACGGCGATTGCGACTTGCGCGCGAATAAGCTGTAAACGAATCGTCACAGAAATTGCCGAATACCCCCGAAACCGTAATCGGCTTGGCCGACTAGTCGGGCGACTAATCGACCTCTTTACTACCGACTAATCGGCTAGTCGGCCAAAGTCATAGTCGGCACATCACTAAATAACTACGTTTTCGCAAAAAAATATTTTGTTTTTTTTTTTTTTTTAATTTTATTACGTGGTTTAGATGTGATGACTTACTGCTACCGCAACAATTTTTAATCAAGTTAAATCCCGTGCAGGGGATCTATACCTAATTATCATTAATAGATCATGTGGTTTGAAGGAATTACATGAATTCGTTTACTTATACAGGATATTTGTGACCTCTAAATACGCGCCTAAGAAACCGCTTTTTGATAATTATCTGTTAGCATAGTTAATGTAGTAACGTTGCAGGTGCAGTAAGTAGCAACTGCCTTAAAATCTCGCAAAAATATACCTATATTTAAATACCAGGAGGAGGAGGTTATCAATTCGTCGGAATCTTTTTTTTATGTATGTTCACTGATTACTCAAAGACGCCTGAACCGATTTGGAAAGTTTTACTTTTGTTTGAAAGAGTATACTTTCCAAGTGGTCCTATGGTCATCAGGTCCGGATATGATTATGGGATCCTGGAGAAATCGAGGGAACTCTTCAAATTAAATAGGCACACTTGAAGCGATTTTTTGTTTGAAAGAGTATTCTCCCGAGGTGGTCTCATTTCAATTTGGTGAAGATCTGATGACGACCCTCGGAGATTGACAATGGAACTCTTCAATGGATAACAGCAAATTACCCGCTATTGCTGTAATTGCATGTTTATGTAGTGTTTATGCCACTTAAAATAGAAAGATAAAATTAGTTTAAAAAAATTAAAAAAGAGTAATTAATTACCATATTATAAAACTAACAGTTTCAGAAGTCGGTGTTAATCCACGCTAAACCCAATTGAAGGCACCGACTTCTGAAATTGTTAATTTTGTATTAAGGTAATTATTTACCTACTCTTTTTTTTAGTTTTTTTTAAGTCGGTTTTTCTTTTATTTTTAAATTAATTTTATATAAGACATAAACAAACTCCAACCCAAAAAAAGCTATGACAATACACTGGATCGTTCTCCGGAAAATCTTAACAAGGAATAACACACCACACTTTTCATAAAGCTCATACGCCATGCCGCCATAGGTACATATGGTTAGTGAACTTTCCAGGACCCCCTCGGCAGTACATTTGCGCTATAAATGTACCCTCGAGGGTGGTTCTTGGCATTAGATTCAAAACCATAATACACGTAGTAAAATAGTGTTTTCAGGGAGTCTTGTTGCTTGTTTTATGACGGTATTTTCGAAGAAAAACCTACATTTAAAATGAGCCCTCCACGATGGCACCCGGCATCGCGAATGCGACTAGAGGGTGCCCTCCTGGAGGGCACCCGGCACTGAACGTGTTAAGAAAATCATAACCGATATCGTGTGTGAATAGCCAGCTGCCGATTTAATTATTTACTATGCTTAACCTCAAGAACAGATATACTAAACAAAATTAAAGCAGTAATTAAATTAACTTCGTCAACATTAAAGTAATGGTTTACATAGAGTTTTATACGAGTAGGTAATAAAATGTGCGTTGGGGTAAGTATGGATATGGGTAATTTCTTCCAAGTGGATTTGCCGCGGAATTGCGCCCTGGAACCTTAGTTGAAATCAAAAGTTTTTATTTCACATAAACCATTACAGGCGCTTATGAAAAGTCGAATTTAGGTGCACGGTTCCAATTAGTCGTTTCCTATGGAAAAAAGACGGCAAGAAACTACATGGTTACTCTTTTAAAATTCATATCTTTAACAATTTGAGTAGGTATTATGATTTATAAGGCTAGTATTTAAACGATCGAATATAAATTCAAAGTAAGGGTGTCAAAAATACTGATGATGGCGTACAGTTATAGTAATCCAAGAACCTATTTAAATGAAAAAGAAATTCAAATAACAAGTATAGGCATTTCAGATAATTATGTAAATTAACTACAATAAAATAAATTACAAGCATTTGACTCTTTTATCGGTTTCAGTTGATAAGCAAGCAATAGTACTGAAATACTAAGTGGGCGAAAGACTGAGGGCGAACACAAATATTGGAAACGGCGACTTAAAATTACGAATTTGAGGTACGAGTTATTCAGAACGATCAGTATAATAATTCTTAAGCGAACAAATTTCACTCACATTATTGTTGTATGTTTGTAAGGTTGTTTGGGTTTCCAAAGGAGCGTCGACGGAGCCCCGCAGCGCGGGGCTCCTATTTCTGTCTGCAGGGTTTAAAGTAACCTAACACGAAGTGGATGACGGGGGCTTCATTCGCTCGCTTCGCTCGCTCACTCTAGCCCCCGTCATCCCCTTCGAACCTAACCTATCCGTGTCGGGGTAAGGAAATTTATATTTTCGCCCACTCAGAATTTTTTTCGCCCAAATTAGTATTTAATTCGGACACTTGGAATTTTAGTTGCTAGCTTAGATTAACTGTTTCCCACTGCTAGTAGCTCATTTTACGAATTTTAATCATTCATAATTTTTCGCCAGTTAAGTTAATTTTTCGCAAATATATTTTAATGCCGCTCGGTTTAGTATTAAAGTATCTGACGGAACAACGATTCCTGAAAGCTTTTTAAAAAGCGTGACGTCAGCAGCGCTGACGTCACTTTCATCATTAACCTGATGGTCACTCATGATGGAACAAATAATACTTCAACTGTAACGACAAATAATTCACAATTTATTCCTCAAACGGGCAGCGTAACAGTATTTCCTTTTTAGGTCCGTACACCTCGACGGCTGGAGCAAGAATGACTCGAGGCCTTTTTTTTTTTTTTTTTTTTTTTCTATTGGACTGCAGTAGGTCGTCCTAGGGGACGGTTTCTACGTAACCGGGCAGTTATTGGCGAGACCTGAAGGGTCTCCAGCCAATGGGGGGAAGTAAAATACTTAACCTAAGCTAACTACTTGTACTACACTAACATCATGACTACCTGCAACAACAGCACTAAGGGCGACCCCTAGTGGGACTCGGACCTCGGCTTAGGGCGTTGCTGGCGTGGACATATGGGGGGGGGGAGACAGCTTGATGAGGGCTGAATTATCGGGGTGACTGCGGAGTCTGAAGAGACGACCGGCTCTACGACGGGAGAGCTCGGTGGATCGTGACCGGCGGCGGTGGGGCGTCGCGACGGGCCTCGTCGGCGAGGACGGTATGCCGGGCGGCGGCGTTTGTTGTGTAGTGTGCTGGTCGATTTACTCGCCTCCTGGAGGAGGGTAATTTCGTCATCGGGTTCTAAAAGTGTGTGCCTGGGACGGCGAACTTTACTTATGAGAGAGGGACTGTAGTCGGCCGCTGCGGCGACTAGGGGGTTCGGATGGCGGGGGGCAGAGTCGAAGTAACGCTTGGAAATGCGTTTGAGGTATTGCCTGATGGTTGGCATTTTTAGATCGAGATGGAGTTGGACGTTACGCATGAACCACGGGGCAGCCGCGGCTCTGCGCAACACTCGATTCTGGAGGGTTTGGAAGGATTTAAAGCGACAAGGCTTAACGTGTGCGAACACGACGCTAGCATAAGTCAAGATGGGGCGGATGCACGTCACGTAGATTCTCAGCTTATTTCTAAGTGACAATTTACTGCGCGTTCTAAGGATGGGGTGGAGGCGACCGACAGCGAAAGCGGCGCGAGCGCGCACCGCTTTGATGTGGTCTCGGAAACTCAGATGGTGGTCGAGGATAACCCCCAGGTATTTGGCTTTCATCTCCCAAGGGATCTGTTTGCCGAACATGAGGACGGGACGGATGTGGGTGTGGGAGTCACCGTGTCTCTCGAAAAGAACGGCTGCGCTCTTTTCGGGATTCACCTCTATTCTCCATTTCCGGAACCAGACCCCGAGGGCGTCGGCTGCGGTTTGAAGGGTTCGAGAGATGCTATCGAGACTCCTACCGGAATAGTAGATAGCCGTGTCGTCGGCGAAGAGAGCCAACTTGGCCAAGCCACGTTTGGGAATGTCGCTGGTGTACAGCGTGAACAGAAGGGGCGATAGCACGGAGCCCTGAGGGACTCCTGCGCGAATGGGGTGAGGGGACGAGAGGGTGCCTTCTAGGCGATAGCGGAAGGAGCGATCCGACAGAAAGTCTCGAATGATGAGCACGAGACGGTCCGGCACGTTGAATTGGTACAGTTTGTATAATAAACCGTTGTGCCAGACCTTGTCGAAGGCTTTCGCTACGTCGAAGAAGAGCATGCCCGTTTTGTACGAGCGCATAAAACGGGAGCTAATGTGTTCGACAATGCGGTGCAATTGTCGAATGCAACAGTGCTGGGTTCGAAAACCGAACTGTTCGTCGGGGATGAGTTTACGGGAGTCAGCGAAATCCTTTAAACGGATATAAATGAGACGCTCATAGATTTTCCCAATTACATTGAGAAGACTAATGGGGCGATAACTAGTGGGCTCACTCTTGGGTTTGCCGGGTTTGGGGATACCGATAACGGTGGCTTGTTTCCAAGCTTGCGGAAAGATGTTATTACTCAGAGCGCCATTGAAGATGGCGGTCATGAGAACTATGAGCGGGGCGGAAAAGTGTTTGATCACCTTATTGGTGATACCGTCTGAGCCGGGGGCTTTCCTAGGTTTGAGATTCCTCACTATCGTGTGGACCTCGTCTACGGTGATGAGGGGTAAGGGATCGTCGGGGTCTTCATCGGGGGGGAGGGAGGCCCTACGTTCGACCTCGCGATCCACCTTGGAAAGATGGACCGGGTCTGCGGGTTGGGTGCTGGGAGTACATTGGGCTTCTAGACTGTCGGCTAGACATTCGGACTTTTCGTCATCTTCAAAGGCCGGCCTTTGGTTCGGACGATTGAGAGGGGGAGTTGAAGCTACACAATCGGATTTTAGATTTCGTTGTAATTGCCAGAAGGCCAGATGGGATGGCTCTAAGTCGCTCAACATCTTGTCCCAGCGGGCTTCCCGAATCTCCCGTACACGTTTCTTTACAGCACGCTGTAGAGAACGCATATGGGCGCGGTTAGCTTCGCAGGGAAAAATGTCATAGGCACGGATGGATGCGTTCTTCTCCGTCAGCAGTTCACGCACATCGTCCGGCAGCTTCCAGCGGTGTTCGTCCACCGCTGGAACCTGCCGTGAACACTCGTTCACCACGGACTGTACGTGACTGGTAAGGGAATCGATCGCGCCCAGCGTGTCGGCAATCGTAACGATATCGTCGGGGATGGAATCTAAGTGAACGGACGAGGAAGACTTGAGGCGCTCCTCTAGTTTACCCCAGTCCGTGACAGTTTTGGTCGGGGCGGGTTGTCCAGGATCCGGGGGACCACCCCGGGGACCTAGGTGAAGGACTACGGGGCGGTGATCGGAGTCTAGCTCTTCATGCGTCTCTATAGAGCGTAGACCGAGGTTTACGTTCTTTAGAAGCGCTATGTCAAGGACATCGGGCTGATGGTCAGGGTTATGGGGGTAGTGAGTGGGACACATCGGGGCGATAACGTCGAATTCGAGCTCCGGGCTCAACTCTTCGAGGTTACGACCCGCGTGGTTGTTGGAGTTGCAGCTCCACGAGAGATGTTTGGCATTGAGGTCGCCCGCTATGATAACGGAACCTCCGCCGAGGTCAAAGAGGGCTTTAAGATCGCTCCGGAGTTGGATCTTATTACTGGAGGGAGGATTATACACCGAGACGATTGTGATCGGCTGGTGTCCTGTCATGCCTAGTCTGCATATGGAAGTTTCCAGGAATTGGAGACCAGGGGGAGGGTCTAAGGGAGTGCAGTACAGGGAACGTTTGTAGTAGATGAGAGTACCACCGCCCCTACTACGGGTCCTGTCGTTGCGAACTAATTTATAGTTTGCAATTCCAGGGTTCCTGTTGTGGGGCTTGAGAAACGTTTCCTGCACTAGGAAGATGTCAATTTGATGATCACGCAAAAAGATTGAGATCTCATCTCGTTGACCGTTAACGCTGTTAGCGTTGAAGAAGCCTAATTTAAGGGATCGGGGCTTAGTTCTACAGCTTTCTGTATCCATTGGAATTTATTGGATGAGGAAAATGACTATGTCATCTAGTTCGCAGAGGACATTGATGCGAGCGATTGGATCGCCTTGAGAGGCGTTCCAAGCGGAGACTATGTTGATCGCCCACTGCGTATTGCAGGAGGAGAGGGTTTGGATAAGGCTGGGGATCGTGTCCCTAAGGAGCACTTTAGTGGACGAGAGGGAAGTGGAGGGAGCAACCGCTGTCGGCGCTGGCCTGGGAGCGAGTGCGGGGGCAGGTGCGGGGGTGGGTGCGGGGGGAGCCTGTGATGTTGTGGGACTACGTGCAGGCTGTGAAGCAGCTAGCACTATAGTGGGAGCGGGGATGGTGGAGCTCATCAGGGCGGGGATAGCCGGGATTGGGGGTCTTGTGGTTGGTTGATGTTGCTGGGGCAACTGGGTAGTGGGCCTTAAGGCGGGGAACGCCTGCTGATGGTTCAGCGCATTCCATGGGGACGGCCTTTGGGGACTGAGTCGGGCGGGGGGTTGGGATGAGAGAGGGGGGGGAGCCGTGGAGGGACTCTCTCTTTGGTGACGGGCAGCTGAACGTTTAGCCAGCTTGGGGTTGCGCTGTTTTGGCGCTTTGGCACACCCGCGATAATTCGCCGGGTGACCAGACTCGCCGCATAGAACGCAACTAGGGGGCTCAAGGCATAGGGACCTATCTTTCGGGCGTTCGCAATCGCTAGTGCCGTGGTCGCCCAGGCACTTGACGCACCTGGGTTTCGCATAGCAGTTACGCTGCGAGTGGCCATAAAGCTGGCAACGGTGACATTGACCAGGGGGACCGGACTTATTGGGGCGCTCGACGCTTATGCCAGACAGGTGGCATAAAGTCTTAATATTATAGACGGCCTTAGACTCGTCTGAAGGTTCGCATACTGCGAGGACCATGTCGTAGGGGGTGCCACCGCGGCCGCGGTGCATGCGGTGGACTTCCAAGGCGGGGATGTTTTGCGACTTAAGGTCGCTGAGGATGGCGTCGGAGTCAATCTCCTTGGGGATGCCGCGGATAACGACTCTGATAAGTCGCTCATCGGGAAGGGCAAAGGTGTGGAATGACACACTTTTTTCCCTTAGCATGCGCGTGAGATCGCGGAAGTCTTTTGAGGTGGGGACTAAGACTTTGATGCCCTGTTGGGTGGTGCGGGCGCTAAGGTAGTTGATCTTGCGATCAACACACAACTTGGACACATCGGTCCACCTCGCCTTGTCCTGAATGTACAGAGGCGGAGGAGCGGGCTCTTTCCTCGGAGCCGAGGTTTTCGAGCCGGTGACAGGGCGGGGGGAGGAGGGACGACTGGCCTGCGGGGAGGTAGTCGGGACGGGACTATGGCAGGCAACCGATGCTGGGGTCGCAACGGTTGTCTTGGGGGTTTTGGCCGGGACTTGGCTGGAGGAGGCCGCCTTATTTTTGCGGGCACGCTTCTTTCCCTTTCCGACTACGGTTGTGTAGCCTTCAGAGGATGAAGAAGCTGACGAATATGTTTCGGACTCAATGTCAGAATCAGGGACTAGGGGCTCTGACGTGTCCATTGATGACGTCATCACTGGAGCATGTCGGAGGGACGGGGAAGGGGTGTGAAAATTCGCGGAAGGCGCAGCTGCGGAGTGCAGGTGCGAAATTTCCATTGTTTCCGGAGACAATGGACCGGGAGAGAAAGGCGGTAGCGACATAAGGCTCGGAATGCCATTGTTCTCGTCGAACAATGGCTCTCCTTCGCCGAAATGATCGGTTTCGTTATCACAAGTGGGTGACAGGGGATTAGTAGTGTGCCTTATGGGCCCGCTACTAGGAATTCGAGCGCCGTATTGGGCAAGAAATTCGGGGTCTTTTAAAAGTTCCCGGAAGAACGCTAATAACACAGCGTCAGACATCTCGGAAAAGATGCCTGAGCCGTGTGTAATAATGGAGGATAAGCTTAATAAAAACGCGGCGCGCACATGTACGCGACTATTTTTAGTATCGGCCTATACGTCCTAGCAATTTAATTTTAAAAACGCGATTCCCCGGGTGGATGGGCCCGGGGGTGTGTGAAAACCCTCCCTGTCGGGTATAGACAGGGAGGTTGTGTGCCTATTGGTGAGCCCTAAGCTAGTAATCCCGTCGCCAGTCTTATTGTGCGAACGGGTTCCTAAGTCTCTAGTGAGGTGCAATACTAGAGAGTGCTAGATGGGAGAGAACGGGGTTAGAGCTAGCGTCGACTAGGAGACCCCCCAAGGCCGGTGGTACTAGCTCCTTCCAATTTTCGCCTTGCCCTGAAGGGGCGCAGCTGGTGTATTGGGTCAACACCCTCTCGGTTTCGTTAACACTGCAAAGTATCAGCCGAGGACCACGAAACTGTGGATTTTCCCTGAAGGGGCACACGCGTTTGTCAAAGAAATAGGCGTTCAGCCACCGCCTTGAAAAAGGCAGCTTTTGAACTTATAGTCGTGAAGTGGAGAACACTACGGCGGGGCGTAGCGATATTCGTGAGCGAGCACGTCGAGAAAGTACGCAGCGCGAGTTGCAGCACGTCCGTCCTCAGCGAGCGTCGGAGCGCGAATCTGACTCGAGGCCGGCCGTCGAGCCGTATTTATAGCAAAATTTTCCCAACAATATAAAAATAAAACTTACTATAAAAATTAATCAAATCAAAATTAACAAACAATTAATTCAATTATGTTTTTAGATTATTATTAAATCATTAAAACTTAAATAACAATCAATTTTGACGTCACAACGCTCTCTTGCGCCGATACGGCCATTCTGACAGGCGGTGCGCGCTCTGCACCAGCCTGGTCTCGAAGTCTTGAATATCTGAAACAATGAAATAGTTTTTGTTTTGAGCTTGGTATCTGTTAACAACTCCCGCGAGTTGTAAACTATTTTGGGCTTAATGAGTATAGGTATCAAACCACATCTTCATGTGGTGCCCTTGCATAATCAGGTAAATACTTGTAGAAGATATAAGGTTCTCGGAGATTCTCGTAGGTTCTCGTAGATTTCTCGTAGGTTCTCGTAGATTCTCGTAGGTTCTCGTAGGTTCTCGCAGGTTCTCAAAGATATTGGAAAGTATTGATGCTCAGATACACAGATACACAAACAATGTAAAAGAGTAGTAATAGAGCTCTACTTAGTAATGAAGTTGATACTCACTTGTTTATTAGTCTGTGTCTTGATCACTTGACACATGTGTTGGTGGTTGCTCAGGTAGCCCAGCACGTGAGGTAGATGGCATGGGCTCGTCTGCAACGGTGTTTTCAGGAGCTGGTGGATTGTCCTCTTCCGCCGATACGGTTTCTTGATCGCCAGGTTGAGGGGCACGACGGAGCTGGTCATGGGCAACTTTTCGTGGTCGTCCTCTACCAACAACTCGCTTAACTAGATAGCGGTCATTCTCCAAGATTCTGGAAATCTCAAAAGGCTCACTAAATTTAAGGTCCAAAGAGGTTTGGTTCCGTGGGTTATTTTTAATGAGCACGTAATCTCCTTTTTGAAAGGGACGAACTTTCGCTTTACGTTGGTTGAAGCGCTGTCGGTCTTTCTCAGCTGTTTGGGACATCTTTTGTTGTACATGTCTGGTAAGCGCTTCAATGTCGACTGTTTGTTCATCAATATTGATCAGGTTCAGCAGTTCAGGTGGAGCACAGTGTCTTCGTTGAGTGATAAGCGTGAGCGGAGCAACACCAGTAACTCTATGAGCAGTGCAGTTCATTGCCAGCTGAAGTTCTTCAAGTGTTGTTTGCCAAAGATCAGTGTCATAATTTTTTATCATTACTAATGCATTTTTGAGTGTGGCCATTACACGTTCGACTTGTCCATTTGCTCGGCTGACTCCTGGTGCAATAGCATGAATGTTTATTCCAAATCGTTCACAGTAACCTGTGAAATCACCCAAGAATTCTCTTCCTCCATAAAGGCATGGTGAGAAATTCGTACAAACCATCAGGCGTGACGAATGCAGTTTTCTCAATTGAAGTTTCAGCAATGGGGATCTGATGAAATCCTGCTGCCATGTCCAGACTTGTGAAGAATTTACCATTGGCCAGTTGATCAATCTGATCAGAGATCAGCGGGAGTGGGTAATGATCACGCAAAGTGTTGGTATTCAGCTCCCTGAAGTCAACACAGAGGCGATCATCACCGTTCTTCTTTTTAACCAGGATGATGGGACTTGAATACGGTGACTTACTCTCACGGATGATATTGTGTTCCAATAAATCCTTGATAATGGTGCGTACTTTTTCGCGTTCTACTGGACTGAGTCGATATGGTCTTCGTTCCACATATTTATCAGGATCTTTCAAACGGATTTCCAATTGACCGGTATTGACTCGAGTTTTCGGGTACCCACGGATAAACAAATGCTCATATTTGTTAAGTAGAGTACGCAATTGTCCCATTTCATGATCTTCAGTAAGGTCACAATCTAAAGTCTCAAAGATTGGATTATTTGCACTTACTTGATTTATAGATTGTTGATGGATCAGCCTTGTTCCACTTGACGCGATCACCATGCTTAAGTTGGTGTCATGGATTAAGTTCATACCAACCAAGATGTCAGTAGACATTTCATAATCCGGTAAAACGAAGAACTGCAACTCGACACTGATGCTATCGATGATACATATAGTTGTCAGTTTTGTCAACGACAGTACAGGAAAGCGCCCAATTCCTCTCAGGCAGTTGACTGTTTGACTCCGTTGTCCAGGTAAGGATGCAGCGATTGATTCTCGCATGATCGAGCACTCTGCACCGCTATCGAACACTGCTTGCATGGTTTTTGTACCAATTTGAATGGTAATCGGGGCTTGTTTTGCTCCCGCGACGCAGTGCACGTTTGATGTCAGCGAACGATCTCGCTTAAAGCACGTTTCATATGTGTGACCTGGCTTCTTGCAGTATGTGCAGGTAGTAGTAACAGTTGGCTTGGACTCCTTGTTATCTTGACTTTGCTTGAAGTCTGGAGGCTTGAATCTGCATTCTTCAGTTGTGTGGTTTGTTTTCTTGCAGATGCGACAGCTGGATGTGGATGGTATGTTGTCCGAAATGCGACGACGTTTGTTAGGTACCACCGAGTAAGAATTTGACTGAGGACGTTTCTTTCGAATCGATGATGCAATCGAAATGAGTTCAGGAACTGTTTTTGCTCTCGCGTTCAATAGCTCAATGCGCAAACGCTCATCATTTATGCAGCCTATCACTGCTTCAACGGCATCTTCATTGCCTAGTTTGTCCTTAGTAACTCTCCTCCATAAGACCCAAGCGCGTGATAGAAATTCGGCGATATCCTTGGACGAGTCATAATTATGCTCTCTGAAACGAACAATATCACGGGAATACCTGTTCTCTGGTTCAAACGTCGTGATGAGGTTATTGCGTAGCTCCTCCCATGAAGACGTGGTAACCATCCAGTCGTCAACCCACATTTTGGCTCTTCCTTTCAATAGGCTGCCCACCTTCATGCGGACATCGAAATCCTTGAGTTTGTATGTCTCAACCGCTTTATCTATATGCTGACACCATTCCCGTACTCCCACATTGGTATCAGGATCAAATGAAGGCAGATAGACATCTTTGATACGTACTTTTGTGTCTGTATGTGGACTGCACAAACGTTCAGACATTTTTTGCATCATCTCCATCATTTGCATGACGAGATGAGGAGGTATACCACCCATTGGTAAGTTTGGCATACCACTGTTCATCATATCTTGCTGCGGGACCAACGACGACAACTGCATAGGTTGTTGCATAGTTCCAACGTCAATTTGTGGTACAGGCAACGACACCTCTGCTGCAGTGGCTGCAATGTTTTGTACTGTATCAGGTGGAAAACGAGCTGATGAGGAGGTGGTTTGAATCGGCAGCGTCTCAGGTTCCTGGCATCCCACTTCTGATGACGGAACAACGATTCCTGAAAGCTTTTTAAAAAGCGTGACGTCAGCAGCGCTGACGTCACTTTCATCATTAACCTGATGGTCACTCATGATGGAACAAATAATACTTCAACTGTAACGACAAATAATTCACAATTTATTCCTCAAACGGGCAGCGTAACAGTATTTCCTTTTTAGGTCCGTACACCTCGACGGCTGGAGCAAGAATGACTCGAGGCCGGCCGTCGAGCCGTATTTATAGCAAAATTTTCCCAACAATATAAAAATAAAACTTACTATAAAAATTAATCAAATCAAAATTAACAAACAATTAATTCAATTATGTTTTTAGATTATTATTAAATCATTAAAACTTAAATAACAATCAATTTTGACGTCACAACGCTCTCTTGCGCCGATATATCTCATTAACAGTCTTCCATATATTATTTATTCGCCCGACTAATAATTCCCCGATTTATAATAGTTATGAGAGTGCAATGTAGACTTAAGTGCAGGAATCACACAAAAAATAATTGTGAAAAATATAGTCACAAATTAAATAGGTATTCAGGCATCTAGCAAGTCTACAAAGCTCTCACATTTACAAAAGGTAAAAGGACGCTAAACTATACAAGGTGTGGCGTAAATAGTGGTCCAACGTTAAGGGATCGATAAGCGATATATTCAGCTATCACATACCACAACTTGAACAATTTTTTACCATAGGTCTCAGTTTTTTTTTTTTTTAATTTTATTAAAATTAACTCTTCGTTTTACTAATTTAGCTGTAATTTCAACCCAATACATTATTTTCCTATTTTTTAATGTTTAAACATAAAAAAATAGAACTGCTGAATACATGTGCCATCATATGCAAGTAATTTTTATTTTTTTGTTATTTATTTCGAAAAAGAAACAGTGCTAAAAAAAAACTAATTGTGGTAGGTATGTGATAGCTGAATATATCGCGTATCAACCCCTTAACGTTGGACCACTATTTACGACACACCCTGTATTAAACAACTGACATGGTTATTTGTCATCAAAACACATTACAAAGAAAATCACTGTTTAATAAGTTAAAGATATCTTGAGAATAACGATACTTGTTTGTTAAAAAAGAAAGCTAATCGTAATTCGTAATGATATTAATTGATTACCAAGCATACCTTTACTGGAGAACTGTGTGTGTACGTCAGTACGCCTTTGACTACTCTTTCAGAGTATACAGAAGTGACTGTTTTGGAAGCCACAATCATAGGCAAAAAACCGGCCAAGTGCGAGTCGGACTCGCGCACGAAGGGTTCCATACCATCTATACATATAAAAGGAGAAGCTGACTGACTGACCGACTGATCTATCAACGCACAGCCTAAACCGCTGGGGTTAGAAAGTTGAAATTTTGACAGTAGGTTCCTTTTGTAACGTAGGCATCCACTAAGAAGGGATTTTTCGAAATTCAACCCCTAAGGGAGTTAAATAGGGGATGAAAGTTTGTATGGAAAATCGTCACATAACGGGTTCAAAACTTCACGCAAGCGAAGCTGCGGGCGAAAGCTAGTTATCTATAAAAACGGCAAAAAAATCACGTTTGTTGTATGGAAACCCCCTTAAATATTTATTTTCTTCTGTTTTTTAGTTTAAGTTATAGCGGCAACAGAAATACATCATCTGTGAAATTTTCAACTGTCGAACTATCACGGTTCTTGAGATACAGCCTGGTGACAGACGGACGGACGGACAGCAGAGTCTTAGTAATAGGGTTTTACTCTTTGGGTACGGAATCCTAAAAAATACTAAATTACCTATGTGGTTTTAATGGTATACCGAATTCGTGTAAATCCTAAATAGGCTGTATCCGAATTTGTGTAATTCCTTGAAACTTCGCGGTCTACTGGTGACACAGATTGACCCTGCATGGGATTCTTTTGGATTCCATCAAAAACAAATTTCAAAAAGAAAACATGGTGTTCTTAACGTGAGACTTTTTAGCGCCGCGAGTTAACTGACTGTGCGAAACCATACCGGGCTAGTCTATTTTCTTTTAGCTTATTTTTTTATTTAAACCTGTGCAAGGTGCTTTAATCTGTTCCTTATCGATCACGTGATTTTAAGAAATTACACAAATTAGTTTACACAATGTATTAAAGATTCGAATTTAAGAGCAATTTTCATTCATTTGTAAAATGCTTTTATACTTTTAATCATCTGCAAAACAATAGTTGGTTAGGTAGAACCTATTTTTTTGTTTGCACCATAAAATTGTAGCACCAATATGTACTAAAATATATTTAATATGAAAAACATTTGCACAAGCAAGTAATAAATACCAAAAATGTTTTTTAATAAATAAACAACTGTGAAATCCCAAATTACGCTAACATTCCAGACGTGTGTCGTGGTGAATACAAATTGGACAGAGGACTGACGTAGGGGAACCACGCTATACAACCATGCAAGACTAATGTTCAACTCAGACAGAAGATAATATCGACAGTCCCTACGTACAATCCCTTAAGTGGTAGATCCGTGATTTGTCTATTTTGTTTTCGCGACCTTCAGGCCATCCTGTACTAACAAAAATAAGTCTAAGTTGGCAAATCTAAAAATTCCGACGTACAACAACAGTTACGTGGTAATGCAGTAATTTAACGTTGGATACTGTGCAACATTCATTTTTCATAAATGGCAATTACGACTTTGATTAATTTAAAGACTACCACGAACAAGTCCATAAGTACCACTAAAGCTATTTGCAATAGGTATGATTTCGATGTGTAAATAAGTAACTGACGAATAAATGCACTAAAACTGACTTGTAAATGTCAATAAGTACAACTTAAACTATTTGGAATAGGGATGATTCCGATGTATAAGTAAGTAAATGAATAATAGGTAGGTACACTTAAAGTGACTTAAGTGTCTTTTTTTTTATTTAATAAATTATTTCACGCATCTTTATACCAAACATGAATTTAGGTTAAGTGCTTGAAATTTTGAAGCAATCTCCTGTAATTTTTTTTCAATTGTAATTAGGGGATTATTCGCTTGGACCGTCGGTATAAAGAATATGGGGAATAATTTAACAAGTCCCAGCTAGACTTCCGTATGGTTCCCGGAAAAGGAAACCCTATCCAACCTGCGGGCGTCCTTATAACTACGTAAAGAAAATGGTCAGCAGCGTCCTTCTTTCTGCTAATAACAACAAACTGCAGTCACCCATCCGTCTGTCAGGCATGGTGATTAGTGCAATTTCCCGTTTGACAGTTAATTGTAGCGGATACTGGGAGACCCACGTTTGACGTTTACGGGCTGATTACAAAACGACAACTCACTCACTCATAATTCAGGGGCGAGCTGAAAATCAGTGCTGTGCACTGCGAATACTGAGCTGGACCCCTTGATTCTGGTCGTTTAATGTTATATGTATAATTATGTAACTTTTTTAAGTGTGACAAAATAAATGTTTTTTTTTTAAATAATAATAGTCATAGAAATATGGACCATTTTCCCAATTTAGCTGGCCACCCTACCCCAAACGCGAGTCAGATAAGGAAGTTGATCCAGGTAGACGGCACGTGAGCAGCATCGCAGCGGCACTGCTACGGTTTTCCCGTATTTGGCGCAAATTTATATGTCCTCCGCCTTATTCAAACAAAAACGAACATAATAAGGGCTGACATCTTGACAGCACATAATGTGCTGAATAACATTTATGATGAATATGTTGACTCAACATGGTTGGCAAAACATCTGAAGCTATGATGAATGTCTTAGGATCGAGATGGCTATAAAAAAACGGTAATATCAGCCTGTGATTGTCCTACTGCAGGGCAAAGGCCTTTTCCTATACCGATCATCAATGATCACGTTTGCTCAAAGCGTATTGGCGATTTCATACGAATAGAGTCCTAGTTTATCATCAAATAATGTCTTCTGTAGGTGCGTTTACGGTATACGTGCGTTTTGCATAATTGCTGATGTCTAAAACACGTGAGTAAATTGGGCTGGGATCAACTTCAAAAACCCAAACATCAACAATCAAAATATCAGTACCCTATAATCAACAGTTTTATTTTTCAATGAATCAGGATAACATTAGCTTAACTGCTAGCAGCCCGCCCGACGATCCGGATAATCAGTGCCATTGTTTATCTATTGTGTCTATAATTACAGTACTACACAGGTTAAAACATAAACGGTTCAAAATATCAATACCTACTTCAGATGAGCAACGAATCTGAATGTCACTGATTTATAACATAAATTGTTCACTTAGTCAAAACTTTAGAAAATCGATGTTCAACAAAATATCGTGAAATATTAAATAACGTTTATTCTACTTGAAACAAATTGTATTTCGAGACAGGTTGCCAGGCTAAACAACTACCACTTCAAACTGCAGCAGTATGTAGACCTTAGTCAACTAAAAATAATCCTTTTAAAAAAGTGGGGTCTGGGGTCTATTTGATATAAACTACGCTGCAAGCCTGCACTCCTCAGCTTAGAATTATTCATCTGAATTTATGTACCAAAGTATGGAGTGCAGATTTGTAGAGTAGCTACATAAAATAGGTCCCAAATCTGATATAGGAAGGTGACTCGAAGTAAGTGACTCGAGGTAGGTGACTCGTCAATAGTTTACGATTGCTCCCGTAACCTATTTTCATTTAAGTAGGTAATCGATTTTCACACTTCGCATACCAAGGAAAGAATTTAATTTGGACCTTTCCTGGCGCGTATTAAAAGTAAGTAAGTACCTTCAAATTGTTGAAGACAGAACAGTACTCCAATTCGCCACAATGAAGAAGCGCGGTGTCGTATATAATTTGAATGAAAAATAAGACAACAGCATACAAATACTAATACTGTGTTCCGTTGTGTGTATGTGAGAGCCAGAGGGGTATAGGGGAATCCCTCTATGTCGCTGTTACTTGGATTCGTGTGCTCCATGCGCTTACGATCAGGGGGTCTACTCCCTAAGTACGAAGTCCGTGGTTTCGGCCTTAGTTACGAGCGTTTCCTACTCCCTATCACCTACGGACATACGATTATTTCGGAGCCCGAACTAAGAATGAATGACAACACGATTTGACAGTTGTCCCTACTACCGATGTGTTTGTTGCCCGTCCGAAAAGTTTAACTTGACACTTGTTTTGTTCACTCCTACGTTTCGGGCTACTTTCGGACGGGCGACTAATTTCGTTGACGGACTTAGGGAGTAGGCCCCTAGGTTGTGACTAGGGTCAAACGCAACCAAGACTAAAAATAAAAATAAACGAATTTAGCGAACTAATTAATAAAAATCAAGGTTGATTAATATGTATAATATTCTCTCAAGCACATCCTAGTTTATTTTTATTTGAAAGAAACATAAAATTTAAAGTTTAATTCGATTCCGATAGTGTCCTTGACATTAGGCAAGCAAAAAAATGATTTCACTTAAGTCAAAGGTTATTGAATAATGTCAAGTCATTAACGTTGTCTCCGAGTATGGAATGCGTCGAATGATTAACTCCTAAGAATATTTATATCTATCCAATGATATTAAAGGGTTTTGTAGATATTATCACGTATTTATAGATCTTTTCAAGATCGAATTGAATTTCTACAAAAATCCATCATCATCATACCAGCCCGTTAAAACTTCACTGCTAGTTCTGGTAATGGGTCTCCTGAAAACCGTTACAAGACAATTATAATATTACTTTGATTTACATAATGATTTATTTTTAACACGGCCATAATCAGCAACGTCGCCCTCTTTTACTCATAATTTAGAAATAAAACATATTACGTGATGTGATCTCCAAGCACTAAACTGCGGTTTTTGTAATAGTTACAAAACCGTATCAATATGGTCTTGACCTTTTCTTCATCATCCCTAACGTATCTAAAATGTATAGAAAAAAATTACCTTACCCTTGTTTGTTTTGTAATGTATCTAAAAATTCTGTTAATGCTATGTAGATCTACATATTTATCACTAATTAAACAATGTGTCAGTTCCAGGCTTAGAAATCACATTATTATTTTCTTATGAAGTTGGAGGTACATATTGAAGCTTCCATAAACACAGTCACGTAAAGTGCACTAAAGATTTGACAAAAACTAGATTAAAAAAAACACTCATTCTATTTAAAAGCTCGTCAACCAACCTCCAAACAGAATAGTACCTAGTAGTTAATAGAATAAAATGTGTATTTGTTCGTCTGGGGAAATACTGCCACCATACCTATTTCTACCGCCACAGCACTGCTATGTTCCATTCCAGTTTGAAGGGTATGGGTGCCGGTGAAATTACAACTTTCAACTTTGTCTCTACGGTCGGCAACGGATCAACAATTATCTTGAATTTGCAGGTGTATATAGGCGGCAGTAACCACTTATCATCAGGTAGGCCATCGGCTTGTTTGCCACCCGATAACATAAAATCACGGAACTATTTTTTTGTGATTTCGGACTACATGTTTATGATCTTCCTATTATTAGAAAATAATAGGAAGATCATACATAGGAATATCATACATAGGAAGATCTACCTGCAACATTGTGCGATCGATCGTAGAAACGATCGATCGCACAATGTTGCAGGTAGTAAGCCATTATCTGCATATTTTACAACCGGCAACTTAAACAAGTTTGCTATTAATAATATTATGACTAGTCTAGCTTAACAACTTAATATTTTTATTGTAACACACTATTATAATATGAACATCCACTCTAAATGCAGTATCAGTTGCTAACTGAAAGAAAATGTTGTTAGAAAAACTTCGAGCTGATAATTTATTCTAAACATGCTTCAGGTATTGATGGTATCGCCTATTTAATGTGCAGAACATCTTCTTGTTCGACATAGATGCATTACATTATCCATTTCTCACAACAGTCGCAAATAAGTGAGACAATAATATCTATTATTTTAATGTAAGTGTTTTAAGGTGTCAAGGCAAAGAGTTGTTCTGTCTCAAGTTATTAGCAATCGTTTAGGACACAAATATTGCTCAAACTATTCATTCAGTATAATAATTAATTCGGCATCAAAAATTCCAAGTACAACCACCTTGACATATTTTCATCCTAACTTTACAACCTCTTCTTCTATTTCTGTATATCTATACCCGATCATTTCTATGGATCTACATTGCAAATTAGTCTTCCACACTTTCCTTGTATTGGTCTTGATCACTTGGTTGGCAGACTTAGGCTCCTAGCGAACTCTTATTAGGCTTTTCTACCTTCCTCGGTCTTATCCATCCTTGAAAGACGAGAGTCTTTCGACGATTCTTCTTCTTCTCTCGTGTCAACACGAGCTATACGAAAATAGCTCATGCTGTGGTGAAAAGATTAGCCAGTCAGCAAGGTTGATAGCGAGGCTGCCCAGGATGTGTCGGATGTACCTACTTAAGCAAAAGACGACGATGAGAATCGAAAACTTTTACTCCTTTATTACAAAATATGGTTTAAACCAAAACTAAGGTAAACCAGGATTTAAAACATACCCGTCACTTTCTTACGTCATATAACAAAAAGAGACGGGGCTATTTTAAAACCTAGGTTTTTCTTAGACCATCTTTTGTAATAAGGGGGATTGGATTTTTCGTCAGTCATCTTTGTCCACTGACTTGACCTGTCGCATGCAATCTGCGCTATATCTGCAGTCTGCACCAGCAGTGTTAAATTTAGGTACATGTTTCGTATCTAAACTAACCATTATTGCCCTTACAGCCACTATTTTAACTCTAAGGCGCTGTGCAAGTTGAGTCCGATACATTATTTCGAAAGACACTTGTTCGATTAACGTATGGTCGAAAGAATTATTAACCGAACAACAATTTGTGCGAACAGTTTTTACTTCGACTAACGTTTTATCAAATGAATTATAATTATCGTTCAAACTAGTTCTCTTCACACCTCGCTGAGAGACCTGGAGCTTTCTTATGAAGACCTTAATGAGCGACTGCATCTCCGTGCCTTATGTCATCACTGGTAACACACACTCGCCTTAGCAGAACAAGGAACCCTAGTTCCACTCCATCTTTGTTGAATCCTTGAGTTTGATAGGCATCCTGCGGTTGAAGCCGATACCCGTCATCTTCCGTGCTCATTCGGGCTTGAGTATCGTAAGTAATCGATAGTACCACAGGACACATGCGGTACGGACGAGGACAAGAAGTACCTACCTACTTAAACGCATCATTTTAAAATCTTACCCCTTCTTAGTTGTTCCATACATTACAAATGTAAGTCTTGATACATGCCTTTAATTCAGACGCAACAACGGAAAAGATTTGAATCAAAATAGGCCTGCGGTTAAATCTATCCTGGATATTGCTCGGTAAATACCTAGACATGCCCAATACTAATTCACAAAATGCCATCACTAAGTCCTAGAATATCACATACAAAACTTTTCATACCGGTTGCAGACCATTTTGAACTACTATAATAGAATGTAAATCACTGTGATTTAGTAAATACTCCAAATTGATTGCACCATTATTTTTAATTAGTTTGGCTACTACAGGAAAATATTTTATTTTTATTTTCACGATAACTAGCGTGCGATAACATCGGTAGATTGTATGAAAGCTCATACAATAAAAAGTTATAGTAAACATTATTGAAATTAATGGTTTTTCTAATGCTTAGCATGTTATTCGAAATTAATGTTGGTAGAGTAAACACTACCTATTTCGTGTGCAGAGAATTAGCCATCTCCTCTCCACCCATGGGTACCTATTGCTTTTTTTTTATACTATACAAGGTTAGTCAAAAAGGGGGTACTAATCTGGGGGCCACTTAAAGTATCACTGAAGACTGTTTTAAAACAAGTGTTAACAAAATTCGATAATTTTTATTTCAATACAAAACAATTTTTATTTTAGTTATTTCAAACATTCTTCACCCCTGCTTTAGTTACGAATCCATAAAATTCGTATGAATATTTTTTGGAGCTTCTAATCCGTGGCCCCAAATATGACCTAAAATGTAAACACAGCTGCTCATAACTGAAGATAGATAGATTTTAGCGTACTTTTTACGATTTTTTTTATATCTCTTTATCTATTGACTTTTGGGGAAAGTTGTAAAACAAAAGTTATTCATTATTATGTGTACTTTAACACCCTTTCGGATTAGTACCCCCTTTCTGACTAACCTTGTATAAACTTGCGTTTCATGTAACGTGTGGTCGTTGATGAAGTACGTTTAACACGTTCAGTGGAGGGCTCCAGGAGGACACCCTGTAGTCGCATTCGCCATGCCGGGTGGAGCAGCCCTCGTGGAGGGCTCAATTTAAATGTAGGTTTTTCTTGGAAAATTCACTCTCGTGAAAGAAGCAAACACCTATTTTACGACGTAGTGGCGTATTTTTCACGGTTTTTAATCTAATACCAGGAACCCTCCTCGAGAGTTCACTTTTAGCGCAAATATAATGCCGAGGAAGGTCCTGGAAGGTCCACTAGCAATATGTATGGCGGCATGGCGTATGAGCTCTATGAAAAGTGTGGTGAACTCGAATGTGTTAACATAATCAGCCCATTACTGTCCCACTTGTGGGCACAGGCCTCTTCTCATAATGAGAAGGGCCTTAGTCCACCACTGTGGCATAGTGCGGGTTGGTGGATTAACATCATCGAGAACTTTATGGAGCAGGCGTGCAGATTTCCGCACGATTTTTTCATAAAATTTTCCATTTACGCAAGTGATAGTAAGTTCGCGTTCACATTGCACGCGCCCGCTAAGCGCACGCCACACACCACAGCACCCGCGTCGAACTGGCTTTGTTTGTTGTATATAATCTGAGTCTTAAGCAGCGTTGCCAGACGTCCCGATTTTGGCGGGACGTTCCGATTTTGAAATCAAAATTAAATGTTCCATGCGGGACAGGCTCAGTCCCACTTTTCGGGGATTATAATTTTATTCCTCTGAAGACTCAACTGCCTAACTATACAGTAAACCAGACAGTTATTGTTAAAGTAACGTATTTTCATTAAAATACATTTTCTAGGGCTATTTTGGCAATCTATTGTCATGTAAACATAATTTAAAACTCAAATAAAAAGACAAGTATTTAAAAACTACTGATTATATACGTTTTTTTCTACTATCTCCCGCTTTCGACGAAAAAATTTCGCATTTTTATCTGGCAACGCTGGTCTTAAGACACATCAATTGATATCAAATTGCATTTACCATCCTAGCCTGGGTGGAGGCGGCGCGGGCTCTGCGCGATTGCGACGCGTGTACTACGCGATAGCTATTCGGGCGCTGAGCGTGCGCGTGTACTTTACTTCGATAAAAATTGTACGTTAAGACAAGGGACTAACTATTAAATTCCAAAGTTTCTGAGGAGGGAGCGACTCGCAAGAGAGGCGCGCGCGCTTTCGCGCCGAAAAAAATCGCACATGTGTGAACGCAGCCTAAAATTCAAATTCGGACATGAATTTAAAAAGTCAGAGGTGCGGGCCACATTAATATACCTACTGTGCCTACTTCTTTCATAATCCACTGTGAATGTGTTTATAAGTGACAGTAAACCTTCTTTATGTTCTTGGAGTAATACTCCTTATGTTACCGTGTTTGGGGAAGACGAAGGGTTACATTGGTTTCTTACCGAATAAAACCACCACGGTTCTTCTATTCGGTGTATCTTCGCTCGTGCATTCGCCGCCCTCACGGGTATTGGCGTCATAAGTTCGTTTGTTCAGGATAGGTGGAAATCTAACTATAATTAAAAAAACCGGCCAAGTGCGAGTCGGACTCGCGCACGAAGGGTTCCGTACCATTATCTATAAAAACGGCAAAAAAATCACATTTGTTGTATGGGAGCCCCCTTAAATATTTATTTTATTCTGTTTTTAGTAGTTATTTGTATAGCGGCAACAAAAATACATAATCTGTGAAAATTACAACTTTCTAACTATCACGGTTCATGAAATACAGCCTGGTGGCAGACGGACAGACAGACGGACAGCAGAGTCTTAATAATAGGGTCCCGTTTTACCCTTTGGGTACGGAACCCTAAAAACCAACATTTGGAAAGGTTAGGCCTAAATGGCAACTAAAAAAGACAATAGAAAAATCTCAATGGCTGCTAAGACTAGGTACTTTCATTTCCTTAAACACTAATTTATAGTACTTAGGTTTTTACGTCTGTTCCACATCCTCGTCAACTTCCTCCGTGTTACGAATATCTATCATATTAATCAGCAGTTCATATAAAACCAGACTTTAAACTCATAATCTGTCGTTTCGTAGTTCCCAGGACCTTCACTGAGTACAACTCATCCGCGACCTTTAGTTGGTGACGTAACACATTTTTTTAAATAACGTGTGTGCAATGTTAATTGTAAATTTATAGAATGACCATATCGATGTTGGAATGACATTCTAATGCGAGCTTAACATCTTTGTCACATCCGTTCCTCCTAGAGATGAGGCCTATTGATTATTTTGTTATTATATTATTATCGATGTTTAGCGATTGTTGACTGTAGTTTTATTTTTCACTATCACTCACTACTTATAACATTTATATGTTAGGTATTGCCTCTTACCTGTAAGTACCGTATGGTTCCCAGCGAAAAGTAAGCCATCCTCCCTCTAGCCCGTGAGTGTAGTAAATGGCGGCTAAGGTATTGTGTCTAGAACAGAGGTTCCCAAAGTGGTCCAGGAGGACCCCCAGGGGTCCACGGGAAACTCGGTGAGGGTCTATTTTGGCGTGACAAAAAGATCTAATCTTCACATTTTATATAGTAATAGGTAGAAATGCAGCTGCAGGGGGTCCATCGGAACCAGCTAAATTCTGAAAGTGGTCTATGAGAAAAAAAAAGTGGGAACCGCTGATCTAGAGGATCAGCAGCAGCACTCTTATCTTGGCCTATTTAATAACATAAAATACTGCACGCTTATGGCACTGTCCCTATGACTGTTCATTACAGAACGGTCATTGGAATGCCCATGTTGACCTGTGGATATTTACTGGATGATGACTACTTCTTTATTCAGAGTTTTAAAATGAAATATAGCAGTACTGTAGGTTGCTGAAGTTCGCTACCAAACAAATAGTTTTAGACCTTCAATCTCGGTACTGAATTTCAAGGCATTCCATTTAGCGCACCAATTTTAATAGCACTCGATTCACACCACCTTTTCATACTATTGGAGTGATTCGAGTTGGTGCTATTCAAATCGGTGCGGTAAATGGAATGGTTCTGAACTACTTCGACTTACTGCTTAATACACCTCCATACCAGTACTAATAAAATGGATTAATAAAGAAATACGTAATAAATATAATAACCTCTTAAAAATCAAAAGAGGAAGCTCTCGGTATCTTTAACCTCACGGCCGTCTCGTCTAGTCTGAAATAAATCAATAAATACGTGAGATGCATCGTAAATAATGCTATATTACGATGTTTTCATGAGGACCTAAAATGCTACGTAAATAAACGTTTACTCTCGATATTTTCTTAAGGAATGAATGCTTCGGTCAATGCTTTCTGTGTACGTTTCTTTTCTTACGACTGGCATTTGTTTGACCGTTGATAAAAGTCAAAAAGTCAAAATAGTGAAAGGTTACACAGCCTTTTATTATGTAAAGTATTTACAGTTGCAAATTATTTACAGTTACATCGAGCAACACAGTTACTTCACAAGACTTTTATGACTAGCTCGTGATGATAAGCAAGCTGACACAAGTACATGTATTTTCGCTAGGATATACTTAGTACCAAATGAAACCCCTGGAAATGTATCAAAGAATTAGCACTTCAACAAGTAATAGGCACTAGTTGTAAGAGACGGTGTACCGAAAACTAAAACAGTCCATTTTCTGCGAAGTTTTCCAAATGTCCTGATTTAAAAAGAAAAAAATAATGCCTTGGGCTTACTATGACCTCTTAAGAAAACGTTCAAAGGCCAGCCAGTCAACTTCCGTTCAAAAGCAGCCTGCTTCTAAATCGCTAAAAATCGTACCATGACAGTACTATTATAAAGGTGAACGACTATTGAACCAAGTTGAACGGTAATGCTTGTTCATGGTACGAAAAGTCTATACAAAAAAAAAGGTGAACGGATTTCGTAAACGTCAACGTAGCAGGCCTGCTCTAACGATGTCATAGTACAAAAAATCAGGGCAGTTCAACTTCCAGGCAACTTCTGTCCTGCTTTAAGAGGTCACAGTAAGCCTCCTGTTATCCTAACATCTGGTGTTGCGGGTCCTACTAACGGGGGTTAAATTATCTTGCGAAATTATTTTAAAGAGCAACTTTATTTTTATTATAACTTAAATTTTACTATAACCAGTGCTTACTTGTGGCTCACGTAACAACACAGCATCATGCTGAATAGGAACTTCATTGTCGCAGCTCCGATGTGCAACTGCCAAGTAAGTAATAGCGATTAGCGGATTTTATTTATTCTTTATTATATGTTACCTACTTACTTTGTTTATAAGAATGTATGCACGTTGGTTTTGTGATAAAACCTAAAGGAGAACGATCAAAAATGTATGGGGCGTGTACCCACCCAGCAATAACGGCAAGACTTATGTCATTAGAAAGCTCTCTTCATGAGTATCACTTATTACTATGGCATTTAGTCCAAAACATTGTGTGAAAACAAGTTTTCCATATAAAAATCGTTTATTCCAAAAATCAAAAAAATCACATTAGAGTTAAAGACAAATGAAAAAATCAATAAATAACATTGGCTTTGTAATGTGCTAATCTAGGGCAGATTTTTTTAATTTTTTTTTTAATAAAATTCAAACGCTGCTGGAGCAACGAAAGGGGCATGACTTGCGTATTATTTAGGTATTTTTACATAAAATTATACTTTTTTTAGCTGTAACTTTTTTCACACAATGTTTTCGACTAAATGCCCATAGTAATAAATGATAGTCATGAAGAGAGCTTTCTATCGACATAATATGTCTTGTTGTTAATGCTGGGTGGGGACATTTTGATCGTCCTCCTTTATTTTCTTTCTTCTTTATTTCTTTCCAGCATCAATTAGTTCCTCTAGCATGCAGGTATCAGGGCAGGTGGCACAGGACATAATGTTAATTGTCCCATCGTTTGGGGAACAGCTCCACATTTGCACTCCAGAATGGAGTTATCTATGAAGGGGTTCTTCACCCTAGCAGGTTTTCCTTGCTTCGGCTAACCTGACTTCAAAGTATTTTTAAAGATTTCCAGGTTAGCCAAGGCAACTCATGTCCAGGAGGTAGATTGATGCGCTGAAATGTACCAAACATACAAATGACAAATATTAATTGAAACCAGAGGATTAAGGAGCAAACAGAATTAATTGAAAGACATAAAGATTTTCCTTATTATATGTAATCAATACATTTTTTCTTTCCTTTGCAGCTACTGATTTGCATTAAAATCGTGCGTCCATTAGGAAACTTACCATCTTTTATTGAGAAAGTATTAAACAATTATTGAATTATTCCGTAATCAATTAATTCTTTAAACTCTCAATCAACGTAATTATAGACACAATAGATAAGACAATTAAGTGTCATCCTGGGACGACGGGCGGTACGCAACCGGTTAAATTAATAGATTTATGGCAAGTTCATAAAAAATACGCGTGCATGTCAATTGATAGCAAGCTGAAACCTGTCAAACTTCTAGTATCGTCTATAGTTCTGAGCTGATGTAACACGGAGATGAGACCGGGTTTCGAAACCATCCGGAGTGTCCCCAAGGTCGGCCGAGCTCGCTCATTCAATACCTGAGAAACACTCGTGCGCACGTCAGTACGGGGTAGCATACAGCATGGACAAGACTTTGATAGTGTTAGCGTGCCTCTGCGGCTTCGGTGAGTACCATATACCTTTTAAATCACTGCCTATCACTTTCAATGTAACATATATAATTAAATAAACCTATTTAAAGATGGATAAAAAAAAATTGTCATTACTTTTTTCGGAAAAAGTTCATGTAGATTTTTTTCAACAAGGAAAACTTTACATGCACATTTTAATAAGCAATAATATATACTGAGCACGTTTTAGTGCAAGTTCCAAGCAATTATTTCACCATCACAAAGTCAAATGAGCTTATTTTCCTATTAATTACATACATAAGTTCACCACAGCCTTTTTCCCTATTAATTACTTCACGATAATGAAACGTGTATTATAAATATTCTATATCGTCGACATAGTGTGAAACCCTCGGGAATACATATATGGTTAATGCACGGCTCCAGTAGGCTTTCACGTGGACGAAATCGCGGACAAAAGCTAGTCCATTACATTTATTACGAATTATATATACCCTTAATTTCAGTGCCTAAAAAATAATTTCGCATACAGTGGCTCCTATACAAGGTTAGTCAGAAAGGGGGTACTAATCCGAAAGGGGGTTAAAGTACCCATGATAATGAATAACTTTTGTTCTACAACTTTTTCCAAAACTCAGTAGTTTAAGAGAAACAGTTGTTCAAAAATCTCAAAAAAAAAAACTCTAAAATCTATCTATCCCCAGTTACGATCAGCTGTGTTTACATTTTAGGTCATATTTGGGGTCATGAATTAGAAGCACCGTTTTCTGAATTTGTAACTAAAGCAGGGATGAAGAATTTTTGAAAAAACTAAAATAAAAATCATTTTATTTGGCAAAAAAAAAACTAATTTTGAAATTTTAACACTTGCTTTCAAACAGTCATCAGCGATACTATAAGTGAGCTTCGGATTAGTACCCCCTTTCCGACTAACCTTGTATATACCCTTAATTTCAGTGCCTAAAAAATAGTTTCGCATAGAGTGGCTCCTTTATAATAAAGTCACTATAACTAATAAAAAAAAAAATTAAAAAATGATACATCGTGGTAAAATAAAAATCACCAAATTGCATTCCCGAGGTTTTCACTCTAAACCGACGATATGGGAAATAGTTTCTGCTAGCTTTAATAAACGGTCTTTAAACAGCTAATTAATAGACGTAATTAGTTTTACCGACTGGTTACCGGCTAAACAATAGGGTAGATTAAATTGTAAACAATCGTTTCATGCTCTTAACTACTTAATTGAACAATTAAACAACTGTTTGAATTGAATAATGTACATACTTACCATGTTATAAGGAAAACATTTTAATTTTATCCTTAATTTTTTCTAACTAGTAGACTACGCATAAATTAGATTCACTGCCTCTAAATTTTACACTAATTATGTGTACATACCGGTCAGTTATTTAAGGCGACTGTTCAGGTAATATAATAGGTATATTCTATTCACCCAAAGATAAGTGCTGACAGCTCGATAGCAGCCGTAAGGAGACTGATATCGAGAAAACGTTAACGACATCATCAAAAACCGCAAAATAGTTTTAAAATATTTGATATTCTTTCTATAGCGTAACGTTTGGTAGAGAAACGTCAGGAATCAACATACGGTGAAAAGGGTATTATTATGTGCAAGTAATACAGGGTGTAAACGAATTCGTGTAATTCCTTAAAACCACATGATCTATTAATGGTATAGATTAACCCCGTACGAGATTTAGATTGATTAAAAATAAAATTAACTTTTTTTTCCTCACATTATATTTTTATGTGATAGAAAATTTCGATGCCATGCATAAATTAACGAAGTCACGGCGATATAGCTGACGGGCACGACTAGCGCGATATCGCTCCAAGCAGTCTGTTAACTTGGGACGCTAAAATTACTCAGATACAGAATAGTTACCATGGTTCATTTTTTGAAAACTTTTTTTTGTTGATTCTGAAAAAAACCTATACAGGGTCAATCAGTGTCACCAGTAGGTCACGCGGTTTGAAGGAATTACACGAATTCGTTAACACCCTGTATAATAAGTAAAAACTATACATCGTTTCTTTCTTATGCTGGGGCTACATTAGCGGGCGCGTTGGCGCGCTAAAACATCGTGTACGGGGGCATACGCGATGTTCTTAGGCGGGCGAAGATTCATCGTGCCGGATTGTGTTGTTCTGTTGTGCGGCCGAAACCTAGGCTGTAATTCAAAATGGAGGAAGTAGTGGCATTGCATTATATATCGGTAAATTAATAATTAAATTAAAAAATAATTAATTATTATTAATTACAATGGTAGGAGTATCAGTTACAAAATAATATGAAAAAGAGACGTAAGTGTAGCCACCCAAGCGAATATTATCGCGACGAATCCCTTTGATGCGCGCCAGTTTACCGACAGTGCCCCGATAGTACATCGTCTTCGCCCAAATACTACGCGTTGCAACGATTAACCCGACCACACTCATCGCGTTAACACGAATATTGGCCGTAGCCCGCTAACGTAGCCCCGGCATTAGTAAGGGCCTATGCACACCACGTCTTTTTAACGCGCCGTCGACGCGCGTTTCTGTGATACTTCATACTTAAAAAACGTCATTGTAATTTTTTATGTATGGAGTTTGACGGAAACGCGCGTCGACAGCGCGTTAAAAAGACGTGGTGTGCATAGGCTCTAATATCAACATAATATCGCCTTGTATTAGTTTTAATTTAAGGTATTTGTGATCACTATGATGTTTACAAACGCATACCCTTTTAAAAAGGGGCCAACACCATAGTTCGGAAAGAAGGTAGCTTACGCAACATTATGTATCAGAATTTGATTATCACTTGCGTTAACGGTGAAGGAAAACATCGTGACGAAACTGGCACAACTGAGAGGGCTTATAAAAAAAAAGTTCTCGATGTTTGGTATAGTCCGCCAAACCGCACCAGGCCAGCTTGGTGAGCTAAAGCCTTAAACTCTTCTCATTATGAGAAGAGGACGCCCAGTAGCGGGACAGTAACGGGCATATGTTATGCATCAAAGCCTTCTACAAGCTAGGTAGCTAGGAGCTAGGAACTTGATAAACTTGCATTTGTTTTGATATATTCAATCAATGAACAGTTTAGTGTTTCCTCGTGTCTGACATAGATAGTTCGGACATCTTTCTGAACTTTTCCCATGACTCTATTGTACCTAAATATTCTTTAAAAGTCAATAGTTCACGAAACTAATGACCTGTTACCTAAGCTTTATCTAACGTAGGCTAAGTCAATCTATTAGCACAGAACTTATGTATGACGTTTCTTGTTTACCGCATAGAATTTTGTAATATTTTACTTAGCATACATGGTTTTTTTATATTTCTTCACAATATTTCTCCTCATAATCTTGCTAACTGTGAGTTTGTGACCATCAGTATGTCGTAAAACTACTAATTATATAACGTCTTCGTGAACTTGAAATAATTAGAAATCATTATAAAATCTAATGCAACTGTGGCTAGTCGTCTATATTTTGACCTTCAAGATAGTACACATATCTTCATATTTTAACATAATTTAACAAGTCCGTCAGAAGATTTTTCAGAATTCGCTTTTGCATTCCTTCATTGCGTAAGAATTTGTTTACCGGTTCGGCAATGTGGAAATATTATTCTAACCTTCTAGAAGTTATTAAAGCTGCATGTCTTCACGAAAAGACACTACATTAATAATGTGGAATGCATAATATTTGGAGGCAACGATCAAAACAAAATGTGTGTCAAAAACATGAAGATTTCTGATATTTCTCACTACACATACCAGGATTTGGCACAATGACTAATACCTTAGGGATTTTTAATCTTTTCGAAAATTGTGAATAACCAAATGATGCAAGACGTGACATATTACCGTATGTGATGATGCGTCAGAAGTTTCGCTTTCACACTCATAATCTGCGGAGCTAATCTGTGTCTGAAATTGGTTACAAACGTTAAGATTGGCTCCCTTAGTACGGTTATAGTGATGATTTCATAGCAGAGAGTTTGAGTCTAATTTAACAGCAATTTTAATATTTTTATTATATTTAGCTTGGGTTGCCCCAATGTTGGACAAAGGCTTCTCCTTATTTCCGTCACCGTTACATGCTACTTGTGTGGCTGAAGACATCAAGATGGCTCCATCACTATTTACGTGGTCTGTCGCGATGTCGTTGACAATTTACTGCTACATAATCTTTGTTCGTAAAAAAGATAATATCCATAAAACTGTAACTCCTTAGCGACAAGTCTATTAAAAACATAAAAGGCGTAGATAAATCTTTGCTTAACAAATTGAGTTACTTTGTTTTCACAAAGAATAGGTTACCTGGCAATTCTTGGTAATTGAACACAAAAACGTCATGGAGATAAGAACTAGTTCCATTATACTTTCGGTTAAAATTTACATAAAAACTAGCTTGACATTACCGAAGAGTAATCTTACAATAGACCATACAACCTAGTTTCTTAACACTAGAGTTTGCTATGACACTAATAATATCCATACAATCTACAAGAAATACTTACCTACTACCGCTTCACAGATAATAACAGAATTACATTAACATAGCAGTAAATGTAAATAGACAAAAAGCATCTTCACTTGTTTTATCTTCTTTTGAATTATTGTCTTCAACAATGATTTTTATCAACAGCGGTCGCGCAGTTCGGAGGCTTCGGTGCTGGATCCAACGCAGCCTACAACTCCAGGAACCAGAATCAGCAGAACCAGCAGAACCAGCAGTACCAGGAGGCGCCCAGGGTTTCAGCCGGAGCGTGCAATCAACTGAACGAACGGTACCCCGTGCCCGGCAGCTGCGACAAATACATTGAATGTGTTGTAAGTAATCTTTTGTCACTAAAGAACCGCGTTAAGGTGGTAAAAACTGATTGAATTACTCAGCGCTACTCTTGGTACTTAGCTGGTGAAGCAGCTCAGTGCCAAAAACTTTGACATATCCTTCAAGTTTGTTCTGATAATTAATTTTTTTGCGTCAATAAATAATTGGACGAAAATTGAAAGGCCCTGGGGCAACGAAGAAGTTTGTACTTTTGATAGCACTTTGATAGGTACTTTTGATTGATTTGAAATGTTTAAAAAAAGTACTTCGTGAATACCTATGACCTTTTTTCTCTTTCTCAAAATGGCTGTCATTTTTCTTTTTATCTCAAAAAAACAAAAACTCATAATGTGGAGGCCCCAGGGCTACAGCCCCTACTCTAAATCCGGCCCTGCATATATGTTCACTGCTGAACATGTCGCCATCATAAAATCCTACAAAGATTCGTGGGGCCACGTGAGGTAAAATATTATAATCACTACCTATGTCAAGATCTCAAGTGTCTCCATCACTAAGGACAAGATTTCTTTTGAAGAACTCCTCTTTGCTAATTCGCTATAGGATGCAAAACTCTCCACATCGCATTTTGATACCAGACACATTAATTTCCATTTAAACTTACTCCCCTAGTTCTTATTCAACTGCGGTCCTGTGGGAAAGTGTTAATAATACGTTGACACAGAGATCTTACTTTTAAAATAGGTCGTGACTACAAAGCCTGTGTGTACTGTAAATGCACTGACATAAGTTCCATTCTTTTGTGTGTAATCATGCGTTGGTGCTCATGAATAATTCGCTTAATAATCACAGAATCTGGTAATAAAGTTGGCGTTATTTGCCAAACGTGATGTGAATGTGTGACCGCTCTGTGATTTTTATTAACTGTTACTACACGGATATTGTGATTTTATGGGTGTTAATATACTGTTCTTAAAATACTTTCGATATTATTAACTCCGGTAATAGTAATCTTCGCTCATAAAGTAATTTCTGAAACTACGTTTTGACGAGCAGTATTAAAAACCGTTTAAGAGGTTAAAGATAACAATCTTATTTTTTTCGGAAGATTCCCCGCATCCACCTTGCTTCTAGGAACTGTTAGTGCATTCATCAAATGCAAAACTGTTTCTATAATAGATTCAATTTTTTTTTTGTTTCTAATATTTTGACGTATGACAAAGCTGCAATTCCACTAAAAATATTCATGATCAGCTTCCTTTCTAATACATGAATAATTCCAAAAGTCAGCTTATTTCTTCTAGTTGGGAGGGAATGCACAAGTGACAATTTACGAGTGGTGACTATGACGAACGGTTGACCCTTGACATTACACATCTAGTCAAAACAACTTAACGCAAACCACTCAATACATTATTAGGTCAAGAGAATGGACAACAGCATCCTCTTGTGTGCTTGTAGCTAACTACTTCGGTCACCAATCCATTTAACAAGCGAGGTGCATAAGGCCATACCTCATTAGAACAATCTATTAGTCCCAACATGAAACGATTACAGGTTGATGTGACGATAAATCCTTGTTTTTGTTCATAGAACGGAACGGCCGAAGAAAAGCTGTGCCCCGATGGTCTGCGTTTCAACCCCGATGTCAAGTTCACCGCATACCCGTGCCAGTACCCCAACGAGTACAGTTGTCTGGAAAGATCTGCGCTACGTAAGTAACATGACTAGCTAACTTTACCAATGGTACTCAACTTGAGGCCTTCAGATCACCAATTATTTTTGTTTGTTCTGGAATATTCTGTTGGCCAGCCAGGCAAACCAGCGCCTGCTTTTCTGCTAAGTATGGTTTACTTTCTAGAAATGTTAAAACATCTACTTTGATGATATTTCCGATGAGGCCACCTACCTACTTACCTGGGTCGCCTTTATTACACTGAACTTATTTATAGAACCTTCTAAGAAAACCCAGAGTGATGCATATGTAACAAAAAATATGTGCGCGGCAAAACAAAGATTGACCGTCTCTGACCACTTTATCCAACCAAGATCTTATTCTTCTCACTACCTTGTATCATCGTTGATTTAAGATATACACGTGAAAATATTTTAGATCCATTCTATTTCTGATTCATAGTACGAAGCTGGAATATTTATTGTGTATTACATAAATTAAGTTGGCTTTTGAAGCAATCGCCATAAGTGAAGTTAATTTTATCAAGAAGTTTGTTCAGATGATGCTAAATGTTATCTAGCTTTGCAATTTAGTAAATAATAAATATTTTTTTAGTTCTTATTCATTATATTTTTACTTCTAATTCCTTCAGGCTTAAATTTTCCAAAGGGGTTTCGAAAGGTGTTCACGTACGGATTTTTGGCTTGTGACATTTTATATCAAATATTCTTTCTTCTGGTTTGGGATGGTTGCTATCTTCCATTTCCAGTTTTCCTTTTGACATTTTCAACCGGTTATATATAAAAGCCATTAGGTATATAACAAGTTATCAACCATAGAATGTAACCTCTGACCTCGCAATCATAATTTCAATTTAATTATTATGTTCTTGACAGACTGCTTTACACAATCACTCAGCCACATATCAGATTTAATGTCCAAATCGATTTAGTTCTATGTAGATTATAAAAGTTGTGATAAAAAGAAAAGGGCATGACGTGGCAAGGAATTAACAGAATTAGATTTATGCGAGAACTAAATTTGTCCACTTTTGGCCCAAACATGGTTCTAACACTTCTAACTTTCAAGTCGGGCTATGGCAGTTTGTTCGAAGCAGTACCAAACCAAAAGTATATAGCCCTACTTTCACATTAGCTACATCCTAAGTTAAAAGATCCTACAAGTGATATAATGTGTTAATTTACAATTAATTTGTAATCATTCCAGAGCCTGCCCAGCCAACTGAACAATGCGAGCACCAGTTCGGTTACTACAAACTCGGAGACTCCCGCAACTGCAGCTACTTCAGAAACTGTGTCAACGGAGTAGGTTTCGACTTCCAATGCCCTGACGGTCTTGCCTGGAACTCTGCATCTTACCGCTGCGATTGGCCCGATGAGGTCGAAGACTGTGACGCCGAAGGTATGAACCCTCACCTTTACTCTTTCCCCTGTCAGGAACACGTTTCTCTGCACGTGCAGTATATTGTTAATTTGCTCATTTAAATTCCTAATTAACATCCTTGTCCATGACAACAAGAATTCTGATGTTATTTTCAAAGTTATTAGCTATTCATATTATTTATTCTTGTCATCTACTTTTTCTTGCTAATTTATCTAATTCCCTTCGTATTGGCACACGCGGTGTCTTAACTCGAGTTAACATGTTATGTGCACGAGCCGTGTTGTGAAAACATTTAACACATATGAAAGTTATGTCGTAAAATTCGATACTGACAACTATTAGGGAAGGTCTTAGAATCCTACAAAATAATTTCATTTTCACTTTATTCTCTACCTACTCTTAAAACTAATAAATAACTTATTTTCAGCTTTCCTCGGCTTCCGTTGCCCTCCGGTCCCAGAATCAAGGGAGCTAGGCCCACCTGCTGGCTTCAGATTCTACAGGTATGTAACCATTACACAAGTACATGCAATACTTAATACATAGGTATGTATAAAAGCGCGGTTATTATTAAAGTGATAGAGATTGAAATGCCAAGAACTGGTTACTTAAGCGGCGACCGGTCAGTCGGTGTCAGCCCATGCTTAAATGTCAGCAGATGAGCGGTGACCTTGCTTATATAACCTCGTTATTAGAAATAGGTACCTACCACCGGTTTGCTAACGCGTCTTGTTATGATGTATGATAATATAGTATCTATAGGTATTACACAGTCTCGTCGTGCCACTTTTCATAGGTCTCTAAAAATTATTCATCATGTTTTATTTTTGAATGTTAGATTAGGTCATATAGATTATTTCCTAGAATCTGACCTCGTCGTTGCAATGTCAATTTTTATTGGATATTGTTAATTTATTCCTTGACCGTGATATTAAGTTAATATAGTTTGGAAGCTAAAATGTGAAACATCTTGTGTCAGCTACATATCGAAGTGCAAGGTTTAATATACTTTATACAATTGCAAGTTTTGTCGGCATACATAGTATAATGACATCTTATCTGACAATAGGTATCCACAAATACTAATACTCTTTTTCTTGAGCCCTTCAAAATTAAGCATTGCCTTGTAAAATTACTATTTTGCATAAAGACTCATAGTCCGGTTCAAACTTTAATTAATTGAGACGACTTCATTTAAATCTTCAATTTTGTTCGTAATAGCTATTTCCATGAATATAGTTTCAATGTGTTACGAATTAAGTTTAGATAAAATAAATTTAGGAATCAGAGGCGCTTATCCTTTGTTAGGGCCCTTGATATGCAGACCCTTATAAACAAGAGGTAGGTTCATAACCACGGCTGCAATTTAAAAAAATAGTATTCGAAATACGAATGGAGTGGTAAAGATAGAAACACTCATCGAACACAAATCTTTCAGAGTCGTTAACTTCTATTCTTGTACAGTCATGACCATCAAGCCACCAACAAGTATAGATATAGTCAGCATCAAATATATCGGGACGAACAGACTGTTCAAAATGATCTGAACAACTAAGAAAATGACCCTTTATCTTAATGATACAAGAGGTGTTACAGAATGAACACAGTACACGACATCTGTTATTCTGACAAGAATTTAAGGTTTAGTCCCATCTCTTCCCCTGTGCGTTTATTACTACAAAAATTTCCCATCTCTAAGAAACGTAATCGGGGAAGAGATGGAAAGGGGAAGAGATGGGACTAAACCGATGTTAATCCCACTAAAATAAAGTTTAATTTCTTTAGTTGTCTGGGTAATTATGAACAGTCTGTTCGTTCCGATATATTTGGTGCTGACTATACACCGAAATTGAAATTGAATTAAGATTATTAAAATATGTTTAAAATAATATCTACACGAATACTTTGCAAGTATTACTTGATTTCACAAATTCAATATAAGTAATAACAATAATAGCGGTATTTCTGGACACGGCGCGTATTGTTGGGAAATTCCTCTCTCTAAGGCCCAAAACGCCGGTTGGACACTGTTCCCGAATATATTTAATAAGTATGTTATATGAACGAAATAATAATAATACCTGCATTGATAGGGGATGTAAAAATAACAAACTAAGACTATAGCCATCGTTCATTTTGAGTTGGCACCCTATTACAGTAATGTCAGCCCTAGACATAGATCATGACAACCCGTAGAGAGCGACAACGTGTTGTAACTTCAGGAGGTCATTCAGGTGTAAACGTAACATTCTAAAAAGTACAATTCTAACTATAATAAAATATTACAGAGCCGAAAACAACTGCCAAAAATACTTCCTCTGCATTGGTGCGAAGCCACGCGTGATGTTCTGCGGTACCAACACAGCTTACGATGAACTGAGCAACACCTGCGTGTCAGCTGATGAAGTAGACGCCTGCCCTGTAGAAATTAGGAACGAGGCTGCCCGCGTCAGGGCGGAAGAAAAAGAACTCCTCGCCAAAGAAATTGAATTCAACGCCATAACATCAAAAAAGAGGCGATACTAATAAATTTCAGCTAGTGTTACCACATAACCTCGCACCACCCTCTGCATCACTCTTAATCTTTGATGCCCGAGTCGTATTTGGGACACCTAGTCTGTTTCAAAATTAGTTCTAGTCTAAAATTTACAATTGAGTTACCACAGCGTCTGTGTTATGAAGTCATAGAATATGCAAATATGTTTTACTTATGTTTTTTGTTTGTAATGTTTTATTCTTCCATCTGTTTACCGTTTTGTCATCAGACGATTGTACCGCAAGTAAAAATTTAAGGATCTAGAATAAGCTATCATAACTGTTAATATTAGCTACAAGTTTTTTATTTTTATAATTTAATGTAAAGTAAAATCTTACTTAATATCTACATACGTCACCATCTTGTATATCAACATTCTACTTACGTCTTAATAGTTACCATTAATGTTTCAATACCAAAAACTATGGTATGAATAAGAAAGTAGAGATGTCTTGTTGCAATATTAAAATAAAATACCCCAAACTTGAAATGTTTTTTTAATCACCGTTGCATTATAATCACATCTTAACCGCAGTAATTCACACTTCTACCATTAATGAGAGTCCATTATCTAACTTTGATGACACGTTTTGGTATAAAAAGTAATTGGAACATTGTTAGAGTATCATTCGGAAGTTCGGCAGCAGAAAGAGTACCTGAAAAAGCAAAATGTTGTCGTACCTTTGTGTCGCCTTGGTGTTCGTCGCTGCCTGTAAGTAACTTGCCAATTTTTACCTTGGAGGTGTTTTATCGAACAACATAAAGTTCTTCCAATTCATAACATGTATTTATTAAGAAAAATATTGTGGCATTCATTTAAATAAATTTTCAGGGTTCTAAACAAATACCTAAGTCATAAAAATCTTACATTGACTTATGATATAATAGTTTTTGAAAAACTAAATTATTGCAACATTCATATTATCTACGGGTTCTTTTACTAAGTATTTGAAGTGCAAACATTACATTTTATTGCATAATAGCACATAACAAATCATTCTAAATTGAACGCAAAGACAATATGACTACTGATCAACAAATCGATGACAACAACAGCAAGTTAAGTCAAGTTGCACTTGTAATAACTGGAAAAACAAATAAAACATCCTCGCATAGACTAGAAGTTCTAAAATGAAATGCAATACTCCATTTTTCCAACTGGCTACTTAAACCTATAGAATCTTAACTTCGCTATACAGGTAACGCCCAAACTACAACTGGTGCGCCTGAAGGTCGGAATAATATCTGTAAGCAGCGGAATGGTTACTATAAGGTGGACTCCAGCTGCGACTTGTACGTAAAATGCACTGTAAGTAAGCTATTTTGATTATTATTCGTCGAAACCGAAAAAAACGTCTTAGGTGGTCCTCAATGAAACCAACCTCAACAGAGAATCCTCTTGACCACAGCAAATATACACAGCTAACCCAATATTGAAACCAATTGAAGTTTGTTACAAAAAATTGACTGATACAGTAACGGATAGATAGATGTAATACAAGGTTAGTTGGAAAGGGGGTACTAATCCGAAAGGATGTTAAAATACCCATAATGATGAACAACTTTTGTTCTACAACTTTCCCCTAAACTCAATAGTTTAAGAGAAATAGCTGTTCAAAGATTTAAAAAAAAAATACGCTAAATTCTATCTATCCTCAGATATGATCAGCTGTATTTACATTTTAGGTCATATTTAGGGTCACGGATTAGAAGCTCCATGTTCTGAATTCGTAACTAAAGCAGGGATCAAGAATTTTTGAAAAAACTAAAATAAAATTAATTTTCCATGCAAATAAAATTTATCGAATTTTGAAATTTTAACACATGCTACAAAACAGTCGTCAGTGATACTATAAGTGGCCTTCGGATTAGTACCCCGTTTCCGACTAACCTTGTATAACAACAGCAAACAAAAACAGAATAAATTTAAAACAAGGGTACAATGGCAATCTTCCAGACAAACTTGGATGGACTAGAAAGACGTGAAAGATAGATCATGGGGGCAGTCGGCGGTGTACTATTACACAATAATAAATAAAAAATTAAAAAAAGATCAATATTATATCTAAAAATATATACTATCCTAACTGTAATGTTTTAATAAAGATTTTTAGACAGAAACTACCCAATTTGCCAAGGAATCTTCTGTGATATTGACAAAGCATTCTCGTTTCCGTTGATTAAAATACGCGCTTCTATAAGCTAAGTCACTTAAAAGCTTTCTAATGTAATTGATAAAGAGATAGCAAAAACTGATATTTAATGCTACTAGTAAAACTGGGCGTGCCGCAGGGTACAATTCTAGGACCATTGTGTTCCAAGCCTTTGTACGGATAAATATTGTCTACATTACAATTTCCCTATTTCCACAGGAATACCTCCCGACTGACATGGCCTGCCCAGATGGCCTCCATTACAACCCTGACGCTAAATGGCCCAACTACCCTTGCGGATACCCTATGGACGTGCCCTGTCGGGGTCGTGGCGCTGCTCGTGAGAACTTCAATTTCTTTTTTATTTTCCTTTTACAAGCACCTGGACAGCACAAAACTTTTGATTTTCCACCTATTATACCACCATGCCAATGATTGTCGTTTTTTTTTTTATATTTCAGATCTCATAATTTCAATAAGCAATTTATTTTTATCCAGAGCCAGCCCAGCCCACAGCTGAGTGTCCCCATCAGTTCGGCTACTTCGCATCCCCGGTAGCTAGCCCCGACAACTGTGGCCAGTACCGTATGTGTGTTGATGGCAAGGGAATCGAAATGACCTGCCCCACTGGCCTTGCCTTCAACTCCGACTCCGGCCGCTGCGACTGGCCCGACCTAGTCCCCTCTTGCAAGGCTGACGGTATGTATACGCAATACATTTTTGCTTGGAAAATTTCATTACATAACCAAACATTTAATACCCTGTGCTGTCACGGTGACTTGTGATGTAACAAAACTAAAAGGAAATATCTATTGCCAATTGAGAGGAAAAATATGTTTATTTAATTTTCTCTCTTTTATTAGGCGTTATGATCTAGGCTATACTGTGTATTAATTCCAATAGACATTTAAACAACATCATTAACTAATTATTTTTTGTTTCAGTCTACCTCGGATTCAGTTGCCCTCCCGCCCCTACTGATGCCAGCGGCAATCCTATTAACATCGCCATCAACTACAAGTAATACATTTTTACCTATTTATAGGGAAAGCGATGCGAAGCGATACCAGCATGCTTATCTAATTAGCAACATTAACAAATTTTAAGTTCAATCAAACTTAATTAGATGATTCTCTCTAATCATATCCAATGGTTCTATTGTATCAATATTGGATATGACAAACGACAACAACCATTTTTAGGGTTCCGTACACAAAGGGTAAAACGGGACCCTATTACTAAGACTCCGCTGCCCGTCCGTCTGTCCGTCTGTCACCGGCAGTATCTCATGAACCGTGATAGTTAGACAGTTGAAATTTTCACAGATGATGTATTTCTGTTGCCGCTATAACAATAAATACTAAAAAAAACAGAATATAATAAATATTTAATGGGGCTCCCATACAACAAACGTGATTTTTTTGCCGTTTTAATAGATAATGATACGGAACCCTTCGTGCACGAGTCCGACTCGCACTTGGTCGGTTTTTTTATTTTATTTCTATATTATCCCTTTATTTTCAGGTATGAAGGCAACTGTTACTACTTCTTCTCGTGCTTGAACGGCCATGCTCGGCTACTGGCTTGCGATTCCGGCATGGCCTTCGACCCCGCTGCAGGCCGCTGCGTAGACGCAGACTACGTCAACTGCCTAGCCGGCGTCGGAGCCGCCCCCGCCGCCACCGCCCGCGCTGCCGCTCCAGCCTATTAATATTTCTAACTTCTTACATGTATGAAGTAAACGACTTATGTGGGTCTCATTTGAGGTTTAGATTCCTAGCTATGTATTAATTAAAATAAACATTTTATATTAAATATGATTGTGCGTCATTTTACCCTGTTACCTACCTATTCTATAAAAATACCTACCCTATTCAAGGAATTAAAAAACTAAATGTAAACAACATTTGACTACTCTTAAAAAGGTTTTCTGTTAAATTGGTTTCTGAAATGATGTGATATTAATCTACTTAACACTTCTTCATGTACCAAGAAAGGAGTGGAAGACTGTTTATATTTAGAATTTTCGTTCCTTAAATACGGTACACTTACCTGAAACGGACTCATTCGTTTTTATTAGGATAAAAGTATCATGGTTGCTAGCGCCTACATCAATAAATCAGTAATAATTCACAACAGCGATAAACTCCAATAAAACCCGGTTTTTAATTATACTAGCTGACGTCCGCGGCTTCGCTTGAGCGATAATGTCAATAAAAATAAACTTTAAAAAAAAAGTAAATAAAAACCGACTTCAAAGAAAAACTAAAAGGAGTAAAATAATTCACATAATATAAAATTAACAGTTTCAGAAGTCGGTGGCTTCTATTTGTTTCAGTGTAGAGTTAAGTTGCACCGACTTCTGAAACTGTTAATTTTATATTATGTTAAGTTTTTCTTTGAAGTCGGTTTTTACTTTTTTTTGAAGTTTATTTTTTATTAAATACGTTTTAGTGCCATAAATTTAACCCCCTCCTCGTCATAACCCTTCTTTTTGGCTTTGACGTAGTCGGGTATAAAAAGCCCTTTCGAATGATACACGATATAATGAAAACATTCCAAAGGGGGGGGGACGCACCCCCTCCTCTTTTCCAGTAGTCAGTTCCTAACAGCAAATAACAAACATAAAAAATAAAATACAACCGAATTGAGAACCTCCTCCTTTTTGAAGTCGGTTAAAAAGTATCCTTTGTCTTTCTCCGCGTTTCAGGCTATCTCTGTGCCATATTTTATAATAATCTGTTCAGTATTTTAGTCGTGAAGAAGTAACAAACAGAAAGTTAGACAAACTCACTTTCGCGTTTATAATATTAACTAGCTGTACCCGCATGCGTTGCAATGCACTTTTTCCTACTTACTACCTACCTACTACCTACCTACCTACTACCTACCTACTACCTACCTACTACCTACCTACTACCTACCTACTACCTACCTACTACCTACCTACTACCTACCTACTACCTACCTACTACCTACCTACTACCTACCTACTACCTACCTACTACCTACCTACTACCTACCTACTACCTACCTACTACCTACCTACTACCTACCTACTACCTACCTACTACCTACCTACTACCTACCTACTACCTACCTACTACCTACCTACTACCTACCTACTACCTACCTACTACCTACCTACTACCTACCTACTACCTACCTACTACCTACCTACTACCTACCTACTACCTACCTACTACCTACCTACTACCTACCTACTACCTACCTACTACCTACCTACTACCTACCTACTACCTACCTACTACCTACCTACTACCTACCTACTACCTACCTACTACCTACCTACTACCTACCTACTACCTACCTACTACCTACCTACTACCTACCTACTACCTACCTACTACCTACCTACTACCTACCTACTACCTACCTACTACCTACCTACTACCTACCTACTACCTACCTACTACCTACCTACTACCTACCTACTACCTACCTACTACCTACCTACTACCTACCTACTACCTACCTACTACCTACCTACTACCTACCTACTACCTACCTACTACCTACCTACTACCTACCTACTACCTACCTACTACCTACCTACTACCTACCTACTACCTACCTACTACCTACCTACTACCTACCTACTACCTACCTACTACCTACCTACTACCTACCTACTACCTACCTACTACCTACCTACTACCGACCTACTACCTACCTACTACCTACCTACTACCTACCTACTACCTACCTACTACCTACCTACTACCTACCTACTACCTACCTACTACCTACCTACTACCTACCTACTACCTACCTACTACCTACCTACTACCTACCTACTACCTACCTACTACCTACCTACTACCTACCTACTACCTACCTACTACCTACCTACTACCTACCTACTACCTACCTACTACCTACCTACTACCTACCTACTACCTACCTACTACCTACCTACTACCTACCTACTACCTACCTACTACCTACCTACTACCTACCTACTACCTACCTACTACCTACCTACTACCTACCTACGTTAGGAACACACCTACATTGCTTAGACAACAGTGAGTGCTTGTAATTTAATATGAACTTTATACCATAGCAATAAAGCTCAAATTGACTACGTTTTAGTTAGAAATCATTTGTATGGGAAAAAGAAAAGGGCTATTTTTAGGGTTTTTCCAGCAATAATTCTAATTTTTCTCGCCGTAAAAACCATCCTTGAACTTCAACGAACATTTTAAAAAAAGATTTGGCCAAATTGGTCCAGGCGTTGTTGAGTTATGCGCTTACCAACACATTTTGCGATTCATTTTTATATATAAGATTTGGATTAAAAACATATCACAAAATGATCAGAGTAAAATAACAACATTTAAGTACCTATAGGTACTTCATTGCGTGTTCCACTGTCTATTGTTTTGGAATATACCTACTCATATTTATGACAAAATAATTGAAACAATAATTAAGATAATATAATCGAAATATAATTGCGCTAAGATAAATAAATTATTATGACAAAAACTATTATTTGATACTTAATTGTGTGATTTAATAGGTAGTAGGTACGTAACGTACCTATACCTGCAAGGTAATTCGGAAAAAGTGTAAGGCCTGGACTCCACCAAAGCGGAGACGAGACGAGCGGAGCGGAGATGTGTTTTAAAAAACCAATAGAATTTCGTTATTCACACATCTCGGCTCCACTCAGCTTAAGTGGATAGCACTGAGCGGAGATCTATCATATCTGAGATTGAGCTGGACCGCGGTACAAGGCGGAGATGTGAGCTTTGCCTGGCAAGCTGACGACGGCGCGCAGTGGAGACGAGATGTGTGCGGTGCCTTTCGTTCGTGTCACATCGAACTAAACTGTGCGTTCACATTAGGGTTTTCGCCCCGGGTACCCGGAACCGGGAATTCCCGGGAATTTGGGGATTTTAGGACCCGGGAATTATTTGGCGGGAATCCCGGGTACCCGGGAATTATTTGAAATGAAGAAGTGATGATGAAAAATGAAGGGTCTGCACGCTTCCGAAGATTTTAGAGCATTTTCTGTCTCTCTCGCGTGAAACTGACATTGTATTGCGTGGTATGAACTTAGAATGGGGTAAATGTATCGTGATGTCAGCACACAGTTGTCTCTGTCAGTGAACAAATTCTAAACGCTTAATTTTTTTTTGTAAATGTTTCATTTGAAGAAACTATTCACAATGCTTATCTTTTGTGTAATTTCGAGATTTATAATGAAAATATACAGGGTGTAAACGAACTCGTGTAATTCCTTCAAACAGCGTGATCTAATTTTAAATACAAAATAATTTATTTAAAAAAAAAAGTTCTGTTTTCGAGCCCTTTTTGCGTGAGTTAACCGACTGCGAAGAACGATTTCGTGCTAGTCGTGCTAGCCAGCTGTGTTACCGTGCTTTCATTCATTGATGATGAGTGGCGTCGAAATGTTTCAACGAATAAAATTTTTATTTAGCAATTTTTATTTTTTTTATTTCTACCTTATTAGCTGGTTGTTTCGATCACATATCGCTACCGCAAGAAAAAAACTTTATTTTTATTTTTAATCAAGGTAAATCCCGTGTTCGTTCATTCCACACCAGTAGTAGATCATGTGGTTTTAACGCTTTGACTGCCATCACTTTGATTTTTAATTGTTTCATGCGGAGTTGGCAGCGAACAGGTTAAGGTGTTACCCGAATTTGGTAACACCCTTTACCCTATTGTTACTTCATAATATTTTTCCGTATTATATGAAGAGAAGACTTTTTTTTTCATTAAGGAAACTCGCGACGTTGCACAATAAAAGTGTAAGATTTTTTATTTTAATAAGAAAAGTCGATTGGTATGTTAGATAATTTATCATGTTTAAAGTAGGTACTTACACGAGTTTAATGTTGAAATATACGAGAAAAACTACATTTATACCAAAAACATGAAAATTCCCGGGTACCCGGGAATTCCCGGGAATTAAGAGACAAAATTCCCGATTCCCGGGAACTCAAATAGGCCGGGAACGCGAAAACCCTAGTTCACATCCAACGCTCGCCGCACGCAGCTCAGTTCTCAACCCTAGCCAACACACATCTCCGCTACAGTCTAGCCAGTAGGTACGCATCTCCACACAGTTTCGGTGGATACACCTTAGCTGATAAACATCTCTTCTCGTCTCCGCTTCGGGCACCTCCACACATCTCCGCTTTGTTGGAGCCCGGGCCTAAGCCACGGGTAGTGATGGTAACTCATCTATTTTAAACGAGTATGAGGGAGGACCTCATTTTACCTCGTGAGGTACTCACGAGGCACCCCTCATTTGATGAGAGGATAGGTGAGAGAGACTGGTGAGCTTATTGTGCTGATTGTGCGCTACCGTGTGCCGCCTTGCTGGGTGAGGGAGGGAGAGAGAAAGAGCACCGAGTGCGCGAATGAACGAATACTCCTCATCAAATATTTGCATCCCCATCACTTATACATTCACTCGCTTATTAGTCAGATAAACACTCGCGCTTATACAAATAATAAATTGAGGAATTATAAGAGGTGGTTCAAAGTTGTAATACGAATAGTTACCTCCCTCCCGCTGATGGTGGCGTGTTTGTTGGATAGTGTGGTTCCCTACGAAATGGTTGAGCTGAGCGATGCTGATACATGCGTCATGTTCGTGAACAGGCGCCGTCAGTTGGGGTTGGGACTGGTCGTCTCTAATCTGCCATGTACTTATAACGACATTGAACCTCAATTATGCCTCAGCGTCATTGAAAATGCGGACCAACGGATAGAGGTATATTGGCTCTATCCGAAGCCGTGCCGAGCATTTGGCCGTTATTTTGTTTCACACATAATTGTCATAGATGTTTCTATCATAATAAAAAAAAAGATAAGTAATTCTCTGAAAACTTTTTGTTTTATTTACAATTAACATCGTGCGTTATGGTTGGACCCCCCTTTAATTAGGTATGCCCTTGGGAGTCGTCATATCAGTTCTCAAATTTAAGTACACAATAGTCTATTTTACAGAATTTTAAAGATTCATACAGTACTGCTTAACAGTAGTGATAAGTGATAACAGAAAAAAATGGCATCTATTCGCTAGACTAGTCCTTGAGCTGCAATGAGCCTTGATATTATTTAAGAGTTAGGAAAATAACAGGCAACAAACCGACTTCACATTTGCGTTTAGGTATGTTACGGCTAAAAGCCGCAGTGCGGTTACACCTAGGTTTAGCCGGCTACAAGTAGTGCGCCCAGTGACAGCTGGTTAGAACGAGGTGTAGCCAAAATTGAAAAAATAAAAAGACTTCAAAAAAACACTGAAAAGCTTAAAATAATTGCTATATTATTAAATGGTAATGAATTTACTTTTTTCCGTTTTTTAGAGTTCCGTAGACAACAAGGAACCCGTATAGTTTCGCCATGTCCGTCCGTCAGCAGCTTAGCTCAGAGACTCAGAGACAGTGGTAAAACAAAAACATGCCAAAAAATTTTTTTTTGCTTTCTTGCATTCCTGAAGTGGTAAGTAATGTTTTTTTTTCTCGTCTATCCCATGGTGTGGGGTGTTGTTGGATAGGTCTTCCATTCGATTAAGGGTTCCGTTTCTGAAATATACAGCTTTAAAGTGCAAATTTTTGTTAGAGTCAAGTGTGTGGGAATCTAATGTTTACGCTTGAATAATGCATTGAAGTGGGCGGCGGCGTTTGGCAGTACCCTTAGTCCGCATTATTGTGCAACTACGGAACCCTATTACTGCGCGTAGCCCGACACGCACTTGGCCGGTTTTTCTAAGTCGGTTTTTACTTTTTTAAAGGTTTTAATTTAATACTTTTTAGTGTCACAAATTAAAATAACAACAATATGGATTATTGTGGGCCACTACTACTACAGCTAGAACCACTAGTAGTAGTACTATTGTATAATAAAAAAACTACTCAACCAAACTTAATGAAATTCATATTATGGGAACAACTCGAGAGTATTCCACACCAACTAAAAAAATAATTAGGTACTCAAACCGGGCAACAAATCTCCGAGGAATCGAAAAGAAAAAAGAAACACAGGCGTCATTAAAACTTCCTCCTTTTTTGAAGTCGCTTAAAAAAGGGAACCTAGGTATCCGAGCTAATGGAAACGCTCATTAAGTTCATAATTCATAGTGAGTCTTTGATTGACAAGAGAAACAAGATAACGAATCCATATCATCCATCGCTGGTTTAATTTCCTCTATCTTGCCCTTCCCCCGGTGAAGGAGAAGGGTTATGCCGGACTCTTACCGGCTAAAAATCCACGGTCGAAATCTTCTCCTTATCCTAGGCCGGGGTCGCGGCTGCGTGCACCGCGACCCCGGCAGGCCTCGGTCCGCTAGGCCCTGGCGGACCTCTCCGACTATGGGGTCTAGCCCCACGTCCTCCTGAGAGGCGCGCGCGGAACATTGCGCGCCGCCTTCTCGGGCCTGTTACTAGTCGAGCGACGGCGACGGGTACGCTAAACCGCCGCCCGCAGACCACAAACTACGGTGGCTAGAGACCGTCGCGCGCCCTCCGGCGCCCGGTGCGTCTGGCACGGGAAGGGAGAGTGGCAGCTGCCTCTCTCTCCCTCTCCGCTCCCTCTTTGGTCGCCATCACCTCCTCGTAGAAGGAGGCGACGGCTTCCCACGCACTCTCGCCCCCGACCATGGACAGAACCACAGCCGGAAGCGAGAGATCACCACCGACTGCCGCGACTAGTTTTCGGCGCTGCGTCGCCCACGCAGGACACGCCTGCAGCGTGTGCAGCGCCGTGTCCTCGGGGCAGTCGACGCAGTGATGACAACCGGGCGTCTGCTCCCGGCCTATGTGACACAGGAACTTCCCGAAACAACCATGTCCCAAGAGTACCTGCGTCAGCCGTTAGCTGAGGGCGTTATGACGCCTTTCCAGCCACTCCTCCAATACGGGACTTGGCGCCGCTATCGCGACGTGCCCTAGATCGACATGCTTGCTTTGTGTCGATTTAGCAATAAAGCACTCAATTTCGGTGTTTAATTGTGTAAGTTACTATTATTCATATTGTTGTTTTTTTTTTTTTCCTTTTTTGTTAATTTTTGTACTCGAAACTTGGTACTACATTACTAAAAGGTCTGTGGTCAAGACTACATTGTTCTCTCTTAACTATCCTAAATCATAGTACCTACTACACTGAAATTGTAAAAGATATCCTTTTTTTTTTAAAAGAGTGACCATGGAGTTTCTTGCCGGCTCTTCTCCATAGGAAACGACTAATTGGAACCGTGCACCTAAATTCGACTTTTCGTAAGCGCCTGTATTGGATTACGTGAAATATTTCCTTTTCATTTTGATTTTGAGTACGTACTTAAGCACCTGCATATTTATCTACACTGTTATAAATTCGTAACTGTATGATAGAAACGAACATTCATGGAACAATTAACCACAACTTTCATGACTTCACAATTAAAAATCGATTTATTAAATTACCAACAACATTTAAAACAGATTCTATTCCAATAATTTTAATAAAAGTGTTCCATTTATAAACAAAAGACGTGCTCTAAAATAGTTTATGTGAGGTGTGCACTGTGGCATCGAGGACACCTCTAGCAAAATACAAACATGTTACGGACAAAATTACTATTGTTCCTATCAATGGTAGTGGCTGGTGAGTTACGATGTCTGCTAGCTATTTTACTTGGATTTTGTAATCTTCTTCTACTTATAAGCGTTTAAATAATTTTTGTCTTACAGTAACGGTCGGACAGGCAAATCACGGAATCGGGTACTATGGAACGTCTAACGTTCGGGATCAGACGCCGACTTACCTGGATCCGATTTATGGGCCGAAACCCATACCATTACCGGAGAGACCGAAACCGTTGATTGGTCCAACTGGGAACGCAGCACCCGCAGCCCCTACCGCACCAGTGGCCTCAGCATATGCTCCTGTTCTCCGTCCCAATCCTGAGCTGCAGCAACCACTCTACAGACCTAGTCCTAGAGTAATTCTAACCCCACGCCCAATTTTGCGATGGGGCGCGGGCGCTACCCAAGGACTGCAACCCGAGCCCATCCGAGAACCTGGCTCACTCCCGCAACGGGTGCCCATTGCAGAACCAGAGCCCGTCCCAGAACCTAACGCAATACCTCAACCAGAGCCCATTGCAGAACCAGAGCCCGTCCCAGAACCTAACCCAATCCCGCAACCGGAGCCCATTGCAGAACCAGAGCCCGCCCTAGAACCACGGCCAATCCTGCAACCGGATCCCATTACAGAACCAGAGGCCGTCCCAGAACCTAACCCAATCCTGCAACCGGAGCCCATTGCAGAACCAGAGCCCGCCCTACAACCACGGCCAATCCAGCAACCACAGCCCATCACAGAACCAGAGCCCGTCCCAGAACCTGAACCAATCCCGCAACCAGAGTCCATTGCAGAACCCGAGCCCGCCCTAGAACCACGGCCCGCCCTAGAACCACGGCCAATCCTGCAACCAGAGCCCATTACAGAACCAGAGCCCTTACCAGAACCTGAGCCAATCCCGCAACGGGTGCCCATTGCAAAACCAGAGCCCGGCCCAGAACCTAACCCAATCCCGCAACGAGTGCCCATTGCAGCACCAGAGGCCGGCCCAGAACCTAACCCAATCCTACAACCGGAACCTATTAAAGTACCATTGCTCCCAAAAGGAGGCCGCGTACTACTTCCAGAACCGCAACTGAAGCCAATTCCTATATTAGTGCCAGCTCCACAACCTATCCCTAACCTAGCTGCGATTGCCCCTACAGCTCCTGCTGCCGTTTATAACCGTGGACCAGTCGCTTTGCCACCCCTTCTTCCCAAACGTAAGCCAATTCGAGAACCTGCTTTTGGTCGACATCCAATACTTCAAACTCCGGCTATGATTTACTATCCAACCCCCTCCTACCCTCAACCAACGGTAACTACTCTGGCGCCCCCCGTTCTCACTCCTCAACACCTACAACATGTAATTAGACACAACGGAATCTTGAAGTCTGACTTCCAGTGCAAAGAAGGAAATGCTTATTACTCCGTTGAAAATGAATGCGACACCTATATTGAGTGCAGGGTAACATTTAAACTTATTTTTTCTGTTCTAACTTACTACTCGCTCTGAATAACATAAATGCTTATTTTCTATAACTCTTCTGTTACAGGAAGACAGAGCGATAAAACACTCTTGCCCAGATGGTCTTCACTTCAATCCTGCCGCCAAGCACTACGAATATCCATGTGCTTATCCCTCGGAAGTACAATGCATGGCAGGTGCCGAGAAACGTACGTATCTATTCTATATTCTATTCTTATTATTATCTAAACATATGTATAATAAATTAGATTACATTTGTAATAAAATCTTAGCGGAACAAAAACAGTAACAATGAAAATTACTTATTGAAAAAAAAATTGCTACGTACTCGTTTACTAGAAACGATACTGATGTTGAAACAGAAGTTTTTACAATTTCTGTCTGTTTGTATGTTTGAGCTTCACGCCAATACTACTGAACAGATTTACTTAGTTGTAATTTGGCAAAAATATCCGCTAAAGAGCGGGTCAGACTATAGAGTATAAATCACAGATATAGATAGACCTAGGACCACAGATATAGATAGATAGGTCTATCTATATCTGTGGTATAAATAATCACGCTACCTATTGAATGTGTGTTGCTAAAAAAACCGGCGACGCTGCTGATGCTTGCCTAATTTATAACAGCGGACATTGCCTCATTTGCAGGACAGCCATAATTATAACGATGTCCTGCCAGTACGTGATTTATATTGAGTTGAGTCAGATTTTTATTCTACCTATTTCGTTTTATTTTCAGAAAATCCAAAGCCCTCAGACAAGTGCCCAAATCAATACGGGTTCTTCTCTATTAACGACGGTGATTGCAGTAAATACATAATGTGCCAGGGCGGCTTTGCGAGCATTATGAACTGCCCAAAGGGTCTGGCTTTCAACCCTCAAATAAGCAGCTGTGACTGGCCCGCTAATGTACCACAGTGTAATCCGGATGGTGAGTTTAAAAGTATTATTTAAGGAGCATTATCTTTGACCAAAATGTTATGATTATGTAATTTGACAAGTCAATTGTTATAAATTGATAATTTGAAATCCTTTATTTCAGCGTTTAAGAACTTCGTTTGCCCAGATGCCCCTAAGGACGACGATGGGCAGTTCTCAGACATCATCTACAAATACAAGTAAATACTATTTTTTACCCGACTTCAAAAAGGCGGAGGTTCTAAATTCGGATGTTTTTTTTTTTTGTTTTTGATTATTACCTCAGATCTCCGCCATTTATAAACCGATTCGAAAAATTCTTGTTTTGTTTAAGAGGGTATACTTCCCGTTTGGTCCCATATCAATTTTATCGAAATTGATTCAGCGCTTTTTGTAAAAATCAACAAAAACTAAAAAAATATACACAAATCGACGACGTTCTAGTTCTACAACTAGAACGTCGTCGATTTGTGTATCGGTTAGTCGGTAGTAGTGGTCCAAGAATTTTTACACTATTGTAATTGTAATTTGTGGCACTAAAAAGTATTAAATAAAATAACTTTAAACTCTCAATCACCGTAATTATAGACAATTCTGTCTATTTATATATATCTATTGAGATAAGACAATTAAGTGTCGTCCTGGGACGATGGGCGGTACGCAACCGGTTAAAAAAGTAAAAACCGACTACCTATAAAAAAACTAAACGGAGTAAAATAATTATCGTATAGGTAATAAAATTATCAGTTTCAGAAGTCGGTGTAATTCCACGCTGAAACAAATTGAATGCACCGACATTCAAACTGATAATTTTATTATTTGTATAATAATTATTTTACTCTTTAGGTTTAGGTTTTAGGTTTAGGTTTTTCTATTTTTAAAAGAAGTACATTAATTTAGCGTAATTTATGCCAATATTTAAAGGCTACTGTTACTCGGTCAAAGTTTCAGTGTTTTTTATTGTACTTGTTCGCATTTGACCCTAGTCGGACCTGGTGGTAAGTTGAGACAGTGTGAGATGGAGCACACGAATCCAAGTAACAGAGATATAGAGGGATTCTCCTATACTCCTCTGGCTCGCACATACACACCAGTCATACGACAGACGCACTAAACTAAACCATTCTTTATTACGGTCATTGGAGGCCCCATTTTAGCAGTGGACGTTTATGGGCTGATCATATTATGATGAATGTCATGACATTTTAAGCCAATGTTTCTCACTAGCTGAAATATCTAAGTCCTAATTCTTATTTTATTTAACAGGTACGAAGGACATTGTAAACAGTACGTAGCCTGTCAACGCGGACATCCTCGGCTCTTGAGTTGCGACTCTGGACTATCTTTCGACGAGACGTCGCAGTCCTGTATCGATGAACAATACGTCTCACATTGTGCGGTTCCGTACCAGGTAGAAACGTGATAGTAAAACACACAAAAAAGATTAAGAAAACAATAGACAAAAAAGATTACGAAAACATTAGACAAAAAAGAACAAGAAAACATAAACAAAAAAACTGTATGTTTAATTATTTTTAAGCCTAACTAATATTAAAAATGTGAAAGTAAGTTTGTTTGTTTGTTACCTTTTCACGCCTAAACCACTGAACCCAATCATCCTGAAATTTTGCATACTTACGTATAATATATACGTTGTCAAGTGTACAGAAACGGACATAAGGTACCTTTCATCCCGAAAAAAGTACTCTTCTCAAGGAAAACAACAATAACGTTCTTATGATAATAGATGGCGCCACGTGTCTTTCGAATCATGATTGAATTATATTAACCCGAAAAATTATACGGAATACGCGATAAACGACATCTAGGCGGACGAAGCCGCGAGCGACTTCTAGTTTTATTATAACCCTAAATCAATTTCTACTTCTTCCCATTCATCCAGAGTTGAGTTGAGATAGCCTAACAGAACAGTCAGTAATCCAGGCCGTCATTATCATACATACATATTTTTTTGAGCATTGCGTTTTATGGTCTGCCCTTACAATCTTTTTCCTCCACTGCGTTCTATCCCGGACATCGTAACACCAATAGGCCAGTGGCACTCAACGCATTTTTGATTATTTTGCCTTCGGCACCCTTTGTCGCCTCCTATTGCATAAGTCGGAAACACGAAACGGCGCAACAAACTCCCCAGAAATATGGTTTATCTGTTAAATTACGTAATTGATAGTAATTGTACGTAACAAAGCAAAAAAACTGAATATTAATACGAAAATTAATTTAATTAAACAAACTGAACATGTTGAGAAGTGTATAAATTACCCCGTTTTTCATAAACCTACTCAAAAAGCATTTTCCTATACAATAAGCTATACCTACGTAGGTATTCGAAGACTTTCTGCATCCTTTTAAGGATTCCGTACTTACCTCACAATTAATTAACGGAATCCTTATAGGATCAATTTGTTTTTGGTCTGTCTGTCCGTCCGTCAATATCCTTTTTCCAGGGTCTTCAATTCTAAATACTTTAAAGAACCGTGACCAAAACTCTAGACCGGGTCAATCAGTCTCGCAAGACGGCGAGCCACGCGCCCTTGGTTGGTTCGGGTCGGGCCTACTTTGTTTGGTTTTAGTTCACGAGTGAAATTATCACACATTGTTTTTAGTTCAGCCAAAAATTACGATTTCGTTTTCGATTTACAAATACAGACTCAAGGTATTGTCTCAGTTGTATAGAATTTATAAATTATATTCAATCTGTGGTTTTAACATTATCATTTTTAAGCCTGGCAGTACTACTACAAACTTTTCTCATGCGCTAAATAGTTTAATTTTACAAAGAATGTGATTGGTGGATGTCAATTCCAGAACTGTAACGACCAATCATGTATTTATTTTGAGAAATACACATCATAAAGAGAAAACAATTAAAAAATTCTGCCAAAGAAGCGCGGTTTATTAGCCAACAATAATTCAAATTTGAATTTTTTATTTACTAGAATGTTATCACTTGACGAATAAGAGCATATTTTTGTAGAAAATTTGATCGTTTTACCGGAGGAGTGTAGATATACGTGTATTGAGTACGATGACGGAACAGATTGCGAGTACCGCGAGACATTCCGCTAGCGCAGCCCTGGCGGACATCGCCCCAGTTGCCCCTTCGGATCGAGCGGTTGCGTAGTCGCGACTCACGGCCGTAGCCTCTGAGCCCCATTCATTTTTTTTACAATCACTGTGTTCCTAAAGTGAATTTAAAAATAATAAAAACAATATAAAGTCGATATCCTGTCATATGTGTTATCTCGAGCATTTCTATAGTTCGATGTCGAGTTGTGCACAAAATGGAAGATTCCTACATTATCGCTAATTTCCACACGCTATGTCGATTGTGTCTGAACAAAAGTACGTTCGCCACATCAATATTCGCAGCTGCGCCGGACGACGAAACAAATGTTGCTTTAACCTCTAAACTAGCGGAATGTTTCGATTTACAGGTACGTTTCTAGCTCATTTGCTTATTTTTTAATGGTTATAATTTGATAGGATCCTTGTTAATATAAAAATATTATAATTTCAGATTGATCCTAATGATGGACTACCTAATAGAATCTGCTACAGATGCTTGTTCAAAGTGGATAAATGTTCAAAATTCAAACTACAGTGTATGCAAAATGAAACCAGATTGAGACAGATAACAAACAGAGTAAATGAACTGGATAACTCAAATTCATCAGAACTAAGCAATTACAACTATGGTTCCCAAGATGGACTGAAACCAAAGCCTGAAGATTATATAGTTGAAGATAGTGTTGTAATGGTTGTTGATCCAAGCCTCGACTATGACTCCTCTGAGTCTGAGAATATGGAGCCAGTTGAACCAGAAGTTATTGAAAGAGACAACACCCCGGAGGGAGAGCCAATGCCAGACTCCTTTTTCAAAAATGTGTTCATGTGTCAATTCTGTGATCAAGCATTTGTTTCGCAAGAAAAATGTAAGGAACATGAACACAAGTACCATGATCCCAATTTACCATATAAATGTGTTGAGTGTAGTTTAGTCTTTGCTGAGCGAAGTCAATATGTGCAGCACACTAAACAAGTACATGGCAATGATAAGCCTTACCATTGTCCGGAATGTAATAAATGTTTTGGTAGACGCTCTGATTTAAGAAAGCACTCCATTGTCCATACTGGCATAAGGCCATATCAATGTCAATATTGTTTAAAAAGCTTCTCCCGCAACACTAACCTTAGCAAACATCTTCGTATTCACGCTGGACATAAACCTCATGTGTGTCCACTTTGTCCAAGAAGCTTTGTGGCTAAGGGAGATTTACAACGTCATGTGCTTGTTCATTCAGGAATGAAGCCATTTGCTTGTCGAAAATGTCCGTTATCTTTTGGCAGACGAGATAAACTCATCAAGCATGAAATGCAACATAGCCCAGGCAAGACAAATGAATTTGACAATGAACATGACAATCATGATATGGTAGTAAATGTAAACCCGTTTAGCAATCTTATGACTTCTCCTACTCAGCTCCACCCAGATTCGTCTAATGCTGATTATGACCTACCGAGAGTTCCAGACCATATATCTGGAGAGAGCAGTTTTATCAAAATGCAGAAAAATACTGCTTCAAGCAAGCCAGTACATCATTCTCCACCGAAGCAAAAAGCTGCAGCAAATAAAAACAGACCAAAAAACATTAAATGTCACCAGTGTCCCAAAAGATTTAGCTCATTAGATTCTTACAAAACACATGTGTCTATTGCCCATATAGGATCCAGGGTCTTCCAATGCAAAATTTGTTTTAAAAAGTTCCCTCGAAAAAGGGAGTTGGACCGTCATGCAGCCCTTCATTCTGGTATGAAACCATTTTCATGTAGTCAATGTGATAAAAAATTTACTAAAAAGGATAAACTTGACAAACATGAGCAAACTCATGAATGCCTGGTTGTGAATATGCCTTGCATAGAATGTGGTGCCACTTTTGAAAAGAAACCTGATCTAGTTGCACATATAAAATCTCATTTTACTGAAAATTTTGATGATAAAATACCTGAATCTGAAATTAAGAAAGAAGAAGATCCTGAATTTAATTTGGATGACAATTTCTATGACTTGGAAACTTGAGATTTTGAACTTGTCATTGAGCTAATACCAGAATAGTCCATGGTACCACAGTGTAATATATTGTTCACTTGCTTAGTACTTAATACATAGATAGGTATTTATTAGTCTAAAATAGGTAGTTATTTCTTAAACTGGTGATTGAAAGCTGAGTATGTTATTTGTGAAGAAATAATATATTTGTTCAATGACTTTGGATTAGATGATTTCAGAAAGTCAGAATCCACATAATTAAAAAAATTATGAACATATATTGAACCTTAAGAATGACTAAGAACATTTGTATGTAACAAAACAAATGTTTATTGCATTATGACCTTCTCATATTGAGGAATGATTTAACCAAAAAATATGTTATCATTTTGTTTGTATCTATGCTATTGTTATAAGTAAATCTTGCTTTGAATAAGATACCTACAGTATTACCAACAGAGTATGTTAAAAGATTGCATCTTTATGTAGCACAAAAGTATGTTACATCAATGTTACACTAGAGGGCTAATAACGTCACATTTGGTGAATCATATTTCGTTTATACTTGTAATTATAACTGCAACTGGACTGTACGTCCAGTTGGCAGTTGTCGTGCAGTTGTTGTTCATGCATACTAATTGCCTTCAAAGTCGCATTTGGCATTTGCATAGTTAGCAGTTGCGACTGGATATCCAGTCCACTTTCATTTATGATAACGAATATGAGACGAAATATTATTCACCAAAAAATCCCCCCAGATCACTAATTTTTAGAGACCATTCCCGTAAATGGACTCAATAATGTACTAAAGTTGGTTAAATTAATTATATTGTAGAATTTAAGATTATCGGAAATTATGTGAGCAAATAGCTGTCTCGTAAAATTGTCATATACTTAGTAATGGGCAAAAATTTTCTCCAAAGATGATAAAATATAAAACTAAAATAACTCCCCTTCCACCGCGCCGTATTTACTCTCTATGCAATATAAAAACGCACAAATGTGGTGGAGGGGCGAATTGTTTTAGTTTAGACGATATGTTATGTCTAGTATTTTTATTTATCCAAATAATGTAGGCATGTCAGTCTGTATTTTAACCATTACTTGCTTGAGGTTTCTTTCATCACTTTTTAACAAACATTAAATTTTTTCGTCTTTCATAACAAAAATCGTGATAGCTCACCTGATACGTGTATAAACAAAACGTTAACAAATTATAAACAAACCTTTCCCGAGAATCAATCTTGAAATAATCATGAAAATCTCTTCAATTAATCATGAAAATCTGTGCAGTAGTTATGTAGAAAATCGCAGACAGACGCGGCGGGGGACTTTTTATTTGATATGTAGTGATAATGGCACAAATACTGTCCCTGTCAAAAGTGATAACTGTAGATAAATATTATATAATTATACTTATGATAACTGTTTAATTAGTGCATAATGTACTGTATTGAGTTTTGTCTTGATGTATTTGCGTTACTGTTATTACACAGCCCAAAGGCATTTTCTTCTCAAAGCAATATCTAAGGGCAAAAACGCACAGGCGGGTGTCTCGCTTCGCGCCTAGTGTCTAGCAAAACGCATAAAGAAAAGAAACGCATGTAAATATACGGGACCGGCCACACGGCGCGCTTGGTGCCCTCGCTACCAAACTGCTGTAAGTGGAAGTCCCTAGACACTAGGCGCCTGCAGTGCGTTTTCAGCCTAAGGGCTGTGCTAAGGGTACAATTCCGTGCATCACGGCCGACGGAGCCGCGCGCGGTTGATGCGACAATAGTCAGAGTATGAGAATGTATAGCGCGTCCCGCAGTACGTCCGTCGTTAGCTGCACGCATCTGTCGCAGACTTCGGAAGCGGTGCCATACATTTTCATACTCTTGACTATTGCCGCACCTGCCGCGCGCGCCTGCCACACGCGACAGATCGCGCGCGGCTGCAATCGGCAGCGATGCACGGAATTGTACCTTAAGGGTCCTTTTAATTTATGCAACTACAAAAACACGTAGGAAGAACCACATCGTGTACCTAAAAATCTTTACGACAATCGCTCGTTGTGCTGTCGCACTGGAGGCCGATTTCTATAAACAATAGGTATTGTTTAAAATCACAATCAAACCACAGCTCAGCTACGGCTATTTAACTTTTTTTCTAATAGAGATAACGGTCAAACGACTGAAGTTCCGCTCCACAATAATCACTCATATTAAAAGCAGGGCGCCCTTATGAAATAGGAAACCAACACACAATATAAAGGAATTGTTATAGGGAGATAGTAATATTCTGAATTATTGGGGCACTCATACTCATGGATAACTAAATCTAATCCTTGCATTTATGGATAATAAATTAATATCACACTAATGTTGCAGTTACTAGAATACTGTATAGAATCTACGAATCTACTTTGAAATTACGAAAACATCTTTCTACAAGTTACTTTTAACATTTCTTACTGTTCATTGCATTTACTTCAGAAACAAAACTTTAGCAGTAGTTATAGTCCGGAATTTTCAATAATAATTGCACAAAAGCAATCACTAGCAACAAGTTCTTCAGAAATTATTCAAATAATATTGCATACATCAGAATAAACATTGTTTATAACATTTTGTACATACTAATTGCAATTATTCAGTAATAAATATTATGCAAATATATGTAAATATTTATCTGCAATAAATGTTGTCCACTAAATAATGAATGTTTTTTCTTTACTTGACTTATAAGCACTCAATTAGCAGCATTTATAATAACCTGCATTTTAAAGGATATGAGAAGTGTTCAATTGCTCATCTAAACAAAATATCAGAAAAGAAATTCGCGAGAAAAAGATGACGCACAATAATTGTTTAAGGCACTTCAATATCATTGCACAGAATCAATAAAAAACAAAATTATTTTAGATGTTTATTTGAATTTTAATTATTAACCAGCTAATGGATTTGCATGTATAGTCACTGATGTTATCTTTGCTTCTGTGAGTGGCCTGAATGTTTTTGGGTTAACTGCCATTTTTTCTAGATCATCAAGAGCTTCAAATCCATCTATGACCCTGGAACAGAAGATACATTTATGTTTATTTACACATTAAGAAAATAACATTAGCAACAATTTTAAGTCTTTCTGAGATCCATAAGAAATATAGAATCTGTGCAGAGCATGCATGGAGGAGGATGAGACGGCAGCCCACGTGCTACTAAACTGCCCTGAGGTCGCCACGTACCGGGCCTTGTACTTCAGAAACCCAGGTACTCTCCGAGAGACCGTCAGCATCATCAAGGGTGTGCTGGCTTTATTCGAGGAGTTAGGATGGATCGAGTGATTACACTTATCACCCATCATGCAAAATGTGTGCTCAAACATGGAGTTGCAGACACCAGCCCGTTATACCAATAGAATCTGTTCAGTTTGACTTGGGAATAAGTTAAGGAGGATGGGCAGAACGGCAGAACATCCATCGGCACAGTGATGACCAATGTATACTGATTTAATCAATGAAGCGGCCTGTCACCATTGTCTACTCAATTCTGCACCTTCTACAGATTGTAAGTCTATCTAGCTTTTGTCCATGTTAATTGGTAAATTGAACATTACATTATTAATGTTTCAATTAAATTACTGCATAGTATTTTACCTGCCAAATAGTGTGTATTTAAGATCCAAGTGTGGTTGTTCACCATAGCTGAAGAAAAATTGGCTGCCATTAGAGTTGGGTCCATTATTGGCCATGCTCACCATACCTCTTGCATTGTGCTGTAAATGAAAAAAAGACCTATATTATAATGGAATCACCTATACATATACACATGAAGCTGATAGATGATACATAAGATGGTTATAACTTTTAAACATGCGGATAGAATAGTCTTCGATTAACAAAGTGTAATACTCTGGTCTATGATGCCAAGAGATGAGAAAAAGCTGTTATATTTCTAAATTGCAAGTTACTTATTCCAAATCTCAATTAATTACTACCTTCAATTCCTCCTTAAATTCATCTTCAAACTTTCTTCCCCAAATAGACGTGCCCCCTTTGCCGGTGCCTGTTGGATCGCCAGTCTGTACTATGAAGCCCTGGAAGCAAAACATTTCTTAATTATTAGCAAACGAAATCTATATTTGGTGGTTGGAAAACCTATAATAAGTTACTATACGTATGTTTACCTTTATATTCCTATGAAATAAGCATCCGTTGTAATAATTGCTGGCACATAATGCTAGAAAATTCTCACAGGCTTTTGGACATTGCTCGCAAAATAACTCAACTTTTATATCTCCTACGTCAGTATGCAGTGTGACAGACATGGTGTGCAATTAATTTCAGACTTAATTAATATTTTACTCTGCTTATTTAATCAAAATTACAGAACCAGCTCTGTTTATTTTGGTATTTGGTTAACTTTCGTTGACAGTGACACTTCTTGACAGTTACTGTCACGTTGACATATACGTCATGCATGTGAGTTGCCAGTTTGCCAGTTTACGTTCCTTTTCACGTCAAATTAATAATGCCGTACCTACACGATTGGCTCGTTCGAAACAGGTAAGGCTAGGCATCCACCAGAGCTGTGCGAGGAAAATGTGCGGTGCGAAAATGTGTAGCGAGGATGTGAAACGGTGTGATCCTTTCCACCAGAACTGTGCGATGCGAGGAATGCGTAATGTGTTAATGTGTACAAATGATCATCTACCTCTTCCAAACACCATGTATTGACTGACTGGGTAGGCGCATATTTTCAAATACTCGCAAACATTCCTCGCAACACATCCCTCGCTCGCATTTCTCACTTGTTTTGTATGAACAAAAACCTCGCTCCGGTAAGGCCATATCCACCAGAGCTGCGCAGAGCGAAGCTAGGTAAATGAAGTGATTCCATTGGTGCTTACAAAACACATACCTCGCTACGCAGCTTAGCACAGCTCTGATAGCCTTAATCTAGTTCGCAAAGAACTCGAATGTTTATATTGAATCGCACTTACAACACACCGATCTTTTCAGATAATACGGGATGAAAATCCTGAAATGTCGAAAATCCGTATGACGACTGTTCATTGCTTGCAAAGATCGGTTTCGGTCGATTCACCATAATTCCGGATTGTCGCGGCTATACATATAATGTATTTTCAGAAGACGTTCTTGCCACTCGTTCACACTGCATATTGCTACTCTATCATTGAATAGAAACAATAACAAAAGAATGCTGCGCTATGACTAAAATCAGATGAATCCACCTCGAAATAACGGAAAATATTAAGATATACTATAATAGAATTTACGTAACAAAGGCGTATCAATTGAATTAATAATTGCTACACTCATTACGACTGCGAATTGCAATGACGAAGGACTTCACCATGGCTATGATGTCAGTCATTTTTTTTTATTTGATATGGATTTGCTCTGGACTCTGGTCAAGTTCAGAGGTGATGAGGTGACAGCGACAAAGTCTACGATGGAGCGAGCTTACCCAGAAGAAGCCCGTTCACTCTAACTTTGAAGAGTTTTAATATCATTTGTTCGCCTCTGACAAAATAGCTGTTTATTCATGAATCCTACTCTGTTTTAGGACTTTTAGGCCGCGTTTATGGAGACGCGGAGCTTAGAGCGGAACGTGATGCAGAATATTAGCATATATTAGAGCGTTAAGTAGATTTTTTTTCCGCACATTTTTTTTTGAGTTGTAGTATTGTCATGTACTCCTAGAAATAATAAGTACTACGGTTCTTAATATAAAGTCCTTGCATGTACCCTATTGAATGGCTTTGGTATGCATCCATTTTTATTCATACTTACATTTTAGTTTTAATAGAATAGGATGTTAAAATCAACATCATCAAAAAAAAAATGCTTTATTTTCTTTGTACAGGCACCAAATAAAACAAACAAGCAAAATGTAGATAAAAAGGATTTATTGAGATCATATCTATACAAAAAAATTATTCACTACCGCCTGCTCTTTCATTTTGTCCAGCGTGCGGCTCATGAGTGTTTTCATCCATGCCTTGATTTCCATAATTGCCGAGTAACCTCTGGCCGTTAGGGTCGAAAGGAGATCTTAAGTGTAATGTCGCTTTGTGCTTCTGTCCCATCACTTCGATCTCATACTCGCCACCGTTCAAGAAGTCTTTGGTGACTTCCGAACCTTTATTAGTTACGTAACCGATACCGATGGGTTTGTCCAAGTAGAAGGCGTAATCTCCTCTCCTTAGGTAGCCTACGGGTACGCCATCTCTAAATATAGCTTCTTGGCCAAAGAGGGCAACCTGCAATTATAAACGAAAGTTTTTATTTGTGGTAAAACTAAGTCGATGTGACATCAAAGTCCTTGCCACCGAGTGTGGCGTTATACAAGGTAATTGAAAATACACGTAGTAAGCTCTTAGCTGCTAATTAAAAATAACAACTTTTGAAAATACGTGTACCTATTAAAATATATCTTCCCACCAAGAGCTTGCTAGTGTATTTTCAATAACCTTGTATAGTTTCTGCCTAACTTAACACAATAGGGATGTTTCCAATTTTTGGGAAAGTGTTTAAAATTATTTGTATGTGCCTACTGTAGCTCGAAATATTTATTATATATTTTTAAATGCATCTAATTCTTCGAAATTCGCGTTTTAGATGTTGTGTTTAAATTTACGCGCCAAAACGCTCATCCCTGTCATTTGACATCGCGTTACGTCACAGTGTGCCAAACTCGTGTAAACACACAAGCTTTTATCAAGTATTTTGTACATTTGTTAAGTTTTAAGATGAATCCTAATTATATAAGTGTTGTGCAGTGCCTCAATGTAAAAGTACTACAATAAAAACACCTGAAAAGTTGTTTATTCACCTTCCACTTACAAAAAATGTTAGGAAAAAGTGACTTCAGCTCGCGCGCCGGGATCCTGCTGCACTTTCTTCTACGAATACCAGGGTGTATTTTTGTGAAGATCATTTTGATGTAAGTTTATTATTGTAATAACTTGAATATTCCTCTAAATTTCATCGTTTTTTTCCTGTATCCGAGGAATGTATAATTAAAAATTTGAGGTTATATTAAGTAATAAATTAATATAAGCAACTGAAATAATATACAAATCATCAATATGTAATACAAAATATATTTAATTTTTACTTAATATAACCTCAAATTTCTAATTATACATTCCTCGGATACAGGAAAAAAACGATGAAATTTAGAGGAATATTCAAGTTATTACAATATAAACTTACATCAAAATGATCTTCACAAAAATACACCCTGGTATTCGTAGAAGAAAGTGCAGCAGGATCCCGGCGCGCGAGCTGAATCCACTTTTTCCTAACATTTTTTGTAAGTGGAAGGTGAATAAACAACTTTTCAGGTGTTTTTATTGTAGTACTTTTACATTGAGGCACTGCACAACACTTATATAATTAGGATTCATCTTAAAACTTAACAAACATACAAAATCTATATATATAAAAGAAAGTCGTGTTAGTTACTTCACTTATAACTCAAGAACGGCTGAACCGATTTAGCTGAAAATTGGCAGGGAGGTAGTTTAGAGCCAGGAGAAGGACATAGGATACTTTTTATCCCGTTCGACATCATGTAGGTAGGTAGTAGGTAGGTAGTAGGTAGGTAGTAGGTAGGTAGTAGGTAGGTAGTAGGTAGGTAGTAGGTAGGTAGTAGGTAGGTAGTAGGTAGGTAGTAGGTAGGTAGTAGGTAGGTAGTAGGTAGGTAGTAGGTAGGTAGTAGGTAGGTAGTAGGTAGGTAGTAGGTAGGTAGTAGGTAGGTAGTAGGTAGGTAGTAGGTAGGTAGTAGGTAGGTAGTAGGTAGGTAGTAGGTAGGTAGTAGGTAGGTAGTAGGTAGGTAGTAGGTAGGTAGTAGGTAGGTAGTAGGTAGGTAGTAGGTAGGTAGTAGGTAGGTAGTAGGTAGGTAGTAGGTAGGTAGTAGGTAGGTAGTAGGTAGGTAGTAGGTAGGTAGTAGGTAGGTAGTAGGTAGGTAGTAGGTAGGTAGTAGGTAGGTAGTAGGTAGGTAGTAGGTAGGTAGTAGGTAGGTAGTAGGTAGGTAGTAGGTAGGTAGTAGGTAGGTAGTAGGTAGGTAGTAGGTAGGTAGTAGGTAGGTAGTAGGTAGGTAGTAGGTAGGTAGTAGGTAGGTAGTAGGTAGGTAGTAGGTAGGTAGTAGGTAGGTAGTAGGTAGGTAGTAGGTAGGTAGTAGGTAGGTAGTAAGTAGGAAAAAGTGCATTGCAACGCATGCGGGTACAGCTAGTACTTGATAAAAGCTTGTTTGTTTACACGAGTTTGGCACACTGTGACGTAACGCGATGTCAAATGACAGGGATGAGCGTTTTGGCGCGTAAATTTAAACACAACATCTAAAACGCGAATTTCGAAGAATTAGATGCATTTAAAAATATATAATAAATATTTCGAGCTACAGTAGGCACATACAAATAATTTTAAACACTTTCCCAAAAATTGGAAACATCCCTATTCAAATGGATGGAAACGAGAGTTTCTCTAGGTATCATGATGGCTTAACCAAAAATTATTCAAATTCTTAGCAACGCATTCATACAATTAGTCAGACTGAGTCAAGACAAGCAAACAAACCTTATCATTAAGTGTGAAATATGCGTATTTCTTGGTAACTCCATTCGTTTTCGCTTTGGTAACGTGTTCGTTGCCGATATAATCGCCATCTTTTCTGCACGTGAAGCCCAAACCGGCTTCTATCGGATTGTCGTCAGCTCTCAAATCGGAATTCCATAAATGATAACCTGAAAATTAAGTTATTTAATGCAAGGAACTAAAACTATGGAGAATATCATGTGTGAAGTAGTAGAGAAAAAAAATCTGTATAGGATTAGGTATGTACAGCTTTATCAGGTTTGCTCGTCTATTTCCGGAATCATCCGATAGTCAGCTGTTTGTCGCGGATCGAACTGAGTTTGAAACAGCCAATGGAACAACTCATGCTTACGGGCTCCGATTGAGTCCGAAAATAATCGAACAAACCCGATAAAATACACGTAACTAAAGTCGTACCCATACATAATACTAAAACCAAAAGATTTCTATATAATTATACAGTACCTTTTTCAGCACTTAATGATGTCAAAGCTCTCCAGCCAGCATTTTTAAGTCCCTTCGCGCGGCTCAAAGCCTTATACACTGGGATAGCATGAGCGGACGGAACGTGGAGTTCCCAGCCCAGTTCTCCGGACCAGGTGACGCGAAGTGCCCTACACCTGTATCGTTTGTCTTCGGACGTGTTCGGAGCCTTAGATACATGGATACTGCGGTGCGTGTTCACTGGGAATGCATCATTGGAGAGACCAGCGTCCGTGTAACGCTGGAGGATACGTTGGCTAGAAAGATTAACAAGTAATTTAAAATTTGGAATGGGCAATGAGAAAATAGACCAAACTTCTTGGAAGTGTTTCGTATTCGTAATGGCACCCACCTGGGAACCCAATATCCGACTTTGAATGCCAACAATACATTGTATAAGTAGTGAGCTTACCTGTCAGGTCCTTGTACGCTGAGGATGCACAGCTGTTTGGTGACGTCAGTGATGGTGGCCCTCAACTTGTGTGTTTGGATGATTCGTCGGAGATGAGCCAGAGTGTGGTTAGCACTGAAGCCGCTTGTCACTACGTAGTATCCTCGTCCCTGATCAGCAAAAGGATCATTCATATTTTAGGTAAAACCCTTTCATTTTAATTTTGTAGGAAAAAGCAATTTTCTACCGGCGTCTGACGCAGACACTGATTTTGCGGAAAATCACAAGCAAAACTTAGGAAGGCCGCTATGGGTTAGCTAGTTATTAGACCTCCCAAATTATGTAATGGGCACTGTAGAAAAAAATATGCATGATATCCTTTGGTCGTCTCGCCTTTCGTCGTCAGTAAATAATAAGTAAAGCTGTTCAATTTAATATCATTGCTTAATTAAAAAAAGATATACCTTAAAGATCGGCTCGTGTAACTGTCCACTGCCCCCATCAAGAATACTGACAGTAACGTCCGCTTCCACACCACCTTTCTCGTTCAAGAGGAGGGAGTATACGACCCTGGAAAATTATACGGTAGTTTAAAAGAGGCCCTATAACAGAGCCAGCAGCTATTACCGGGGAGTGCTTCAGAGTCCCCGAGGGCTCCCAGAACAAATAGATAAAGAGCCCCTCGATCACTTCCTACCCTGGGACTTCAATGCCTCTTGAGTGGCTCCGGCCGACATGCTTTACACCCCCTCCATAGAAATAGGACATAGTGTTTCGTCGGGAAATCCGACATCTCGATATGGAAGAACACATCGAACTGGATACCTTGGGGCTAAAAGACTTAAAATTGTGGCTCCAGCAGCAGAACTGTCGTTTAAGATCGCGTTCAGTCAATCCCTCAATTTACTAATCAATATGTTTTTTTTTGCATAGACAAGACATACAATTACTGGACTTGATAGACAGAGCCGTATTTCTGGGGAGTGTGTGGCGTCACTTCTTTATCCCAGTTTATTAATTAGGAAGCAGTGTGGGGTTGGAGTTTTAGGAGTATATTTTTGTCTAATATTGACATTTAAAATAGAAAAAAAAAATGACCACTTTGAACTAATGCGTTTTAGGGTGGATTTTACCAACGTCAGATAACGTTATTCCAGGAATAAATGAAACTTTTTGACAGATTTTATATAGTTAAACTGTCAAAATGTCGAATTTATTCCTCAGATAACGTTATCTGACATTGGTAAAATCCACCCTTAGTTGAATAGTACCTAAATACGCCCGAGATCCATTGAACCACTGTTTCTAGTAGTTTAATACCTACAACTCGATTTTGTCGAAACTCACATCCGAAAGCTATCATCCGAAATCCCAATTATTTCTGCAAACTCGTTCTGTTACCCTCGCGCCTATTGTACGCATCGATTATTCTATGGGGTTAGCGTTAATTAAACTTTTATAAAATACTACATAAATTGTTTCAATACCTATCGTTATGCTTGGTGAGATCAGCAGTGAAGGCCAGGTCAGCCGTACGTTGGGCGTCGGGTCCGGTCAGGTAAAACTTGCCGTAGTAAGACATGTTAAACAGAGCAGCTGCGTTGCGACATGTTAGAGCTTCTTGTCCGATCTGGTGGTAAAATTGATTATAGTTATAGATGGATGAGCTGTGAAATTCCCGGCATAGAAAAGGCCGTCGTAAAAGGCGAATGACGGCTTGTCCACATCTCCACGTCACGACGTCTTCAACGTGGAACGGTGCGGTGACGTGGCATGGTGCGTCGACGTAACGTGCAAAGGGGAATGCCAAGATCCGGCCATTACAAAGTAGTATGAACTGACATGCCGTAATTTTGATAATTCGCGTTTATTTTTTGGAAGATTTATGTAGTATAAATAAAGTCTGGGGAAGTACACCGTCGGATAGTCATTTTAAATAGTATTTCAATGTTTTGGTTAGTAAGTTTCAACGCTTTTTTTATCTACAACTACAAATAGAAATGTTGCACAGATTAAAAATAAAATTATATCGATACTAAAATTACATTTATAAATCGATTACAACTATGAAACAATAATTATGTAATTGTAAATAATTATATCACAATAATATCATGTTATTTATTTATTTTATTTATACAAGTATTTATTTTTTATTCACGTTTTCTTTTTTGAGTAATGTGTTACGTGAATTGTGCTCTTCCATTAATAGCTACAAATTATAGTACTAAGCTGTATTAGTAATAAGCTGTTACGAATAATCCTAGTTACCACTATAACACAACAGGTTTGTCACTATTGTTGTGATTTATCTTAAACGGGCTACTTTTCTTATACGAAACAAAATAAATAACATAATATTTTATTAAGCTGAGTATGTATAGGTACCAAACACATTCAAGTGTTAGTTAACATATTTAATTAATCTCTTTGATTTAGGTATATTAATATAAAATTAATATTTTGTAATATTATGAAATAATTTACAAACATGCTATTATTACTATCAACTATTTATTTAGCGATGTAAGTGCCTATATTTCTTTTTTTATTTTTTATTCCATTCGATGATATACATACTTGATAATCGATTACGTTTAAAATCGAATATTGTTATGATTTTATTTTAATGGCGACAACACCTTTTTCACAATTAAAATAACTTCCACTTGTTTCTTACGATTAATTATGCGACAAAGTAAGTATCTGTATCGAAGTAAGAAACCATAATTATTATATGTATATTATTTCTTATCGTGAATACAATATTATGGATTCCGGTTGGGCAAGATTTTTGATAAATAAAATACTTTGTTTAGTAAAAGTATGTTAAATGCATGTTTTATCATCGTTGCCATGGCAACGTCAATAAATGACAAATTCAAAATAATATAAGATTTATTTTTATTTGGTTTTGGTTTGGTTATTTAAGTATTATTCTGATCAAAAATGGTTTAATTTTGTTACTTACATAATTAAATGCTTTAATCAAACAATAATATTAAGATTTTTACAAAAATATTGAAGGTCTATCAATATGACAAGGATTAAAAAAATTAGTCATGAAAATGTAGACGGAGTATAAAGAAAGTGTTAGTTCGATTTCCGAATTACTTTTCTTCCCTAGGTTAAAAATCTACTATTAAGGTCAACTTTATCGACCTATAACTTTTCTTGGTGTACTTCCAGCGGAAATGTTGTTATTGTAATACATTCTACAATATTTGCCCTTTTTAATAAGATATGTTTCATCCTTGTTCCTTCTGGCCGAATCGTAAAGGAAATCTTGGCATTCCCCTTTACGTTACCGTATCGTAAAAATGCACGTCGGGATCATTGTTAGATTTATCGTTGACCATGTGGATCCTGAATATTAATAAGAGAAACAGTAAGGTATGGTTTTAAAGCATCGGAGCACATAGACGGCGATTAACTTGCAGGCGTGGAGAGCGCGGGCGGAGCGCATATACGTGTGCGCTTGCGGCTAGAGGCAGAACGTGTTACGTTACGGTAACGTAAATTTGCACGTTACGTCAACGCACCATGCCACGTTACCGCACCGTTCCACATTGACGACGTCGTGACGTGGAGATGTGGACAGGCTCTAAGGGAAAAAATAGATACGCCTTTTCGGTTCGATAGCCATCAGGCGACTAGGGATAAACATTACGATCCGATTTTTGTGAAGATCTGGCGATTTTTTGAATCGATTCAAGGCGAATCAAATCGTCTAGATATTAGTGTAACAAGACAAAACATAAGCTACAATAACAGTCTTGAAAGATAACTGGTAGAAAAGTGAGACTTACAACATCATGGTGTTTAGAGAAATCAAATGTGTGGTCTCCTTTAAGGATTTCTTCGTAACGCTGGTCCATGTTCCTGGGATAATCGAGGTGAGTACCGCCCCAGTCGTACTGCTGTACTCTTATCTAAAAAGGAAACATTTTTTTATTTATTATTTTAAATTAAAACTAATCTGTGATATGCCATCTTATTAAATTATAATTTACAATGACATAATTTATGTTAGCTCCAGTTCTTACCTACAATGAAATACTTAGCTTATATGTAATGGTAAAAGAATTACAAAAAAGCACAACCGCTATATTTAGCGCCATCTGCACAGATCAAAATCACTTCATACCTTCTCTCCAGGTAAAAAGAAGGCCGGTCTTTCCCATCCAGCTCTGGCCTGCATGACGGCTCCATCCTCCACCAATTCTTGGTGCAAGGCGTCATGGCTCGCATCACGGCCCGCTAAATGTTCGTCGTGGGGGAATACTATGTTGTAGTTTCGAGCGTAGGCCTCGTGACTGCTCTCGCGCATCCAGTGAGCACGAGACATTTGTCCGGGAGTGAAGCGACGGATGTCGAAGGTAAACATGTTGTAGTGAGGCCTGTGGAAGTATTTATACGTCTGTAGTCACCGAAGTCATCAAAAATGATAGGAGAGCTATCAAAGTAAACATGGAAGACGTAGAAGATCGGGCAAAGTGGAGGAAATATTGAAGACAGGTGGACGTTGTAAAATATTTGATTAATTATGTCCAAAGAGTTATCGAAGTCAAAACGACATTTAAAGTTAAAAAATAGGTCTAAACAATACGATAGCAGCTTCGCCATTTTTGTATGCCTAATATTGATATGTCCGTAAAATTTATACATGTAGACCACACCGACGAGTGGTCCTGCAGCATTTTTGCCTTGGTGATAGGAGTATGAACTTATTAGTACACAAATGGCTATTGCAACTTAATAATCCCTTTACGTCTCTGTAGCGCGCCCATGTATGTATTTTTACTGGTCACGGCATGAATCGACAGCATAAAAATCGATATTTTTTTTTAAGAATTTTCCTTACTTTCCCTTTCACTGATACGCCTTCTCGACGTCAATCCCTCAAATTAATAAAGTTTTCCTCAAAGCAACATGACGAAACCTTATCCTATATACCTAGTTACTAACTTTATTATATTTACATCACCCATAAACGGTTCAAAATATTGAAACCTACTTCTATGACTAGATTAAATACAATAATAGGTTGTTTTCATAATAACTACTTAGTTGTTGCCAAGCTTTAATAATTGATAAATAAGTAAGAAATCGCATATAATTTGTAAATGGAATGTAAACAGACACAAAATGGATCCATTAGTAATCATAATAATACTGAGTTTTGTGCAAAACTGATAACGGCGATAACCTTATGTTGTTATTTTATTTTAAGTAAAGTATCGTCACATTCCGGATTGAAAAGCTCGTAAATACGGTACATTGTTTATATTTGCTATACTTTGCACTTGTTTGGACAAGATTAAGTGGCTGCACCTACACAACTTATACCTAGGCACTTGTAAAGTGCGATTTAGGTACCTACACACGCATTAGTGGATTCAGGAGTTAATTTATTGATTTACTGAACTAATTAATGAAATATGAAATCGCATACCGTTTGGGGATGATACTGATTTTAAGTCTCCAATATACCTACGTCCACACGAGGTTTTCAACTTAATGCTATGTCTACACCAGTGCGCTTTCATGTTCATCTTGCGTCTTCGTCTGAAGCATGCGTGAAGCGCCATAGCGCATGCCTTAATACTAGTTCGACAAAAGCGCATGCCCCTAGCGCACGCCAATTCGTCTATTGTATGTCGACTGACGACTGGCCGAGGAGCACCGGTGTAGACGATAAGCTGCATGCATCTTATGGCAATCAATATTGCATGCGCTTGACGCAAGAGGAATTGAAAGTTGAAAGCGCAAGATAAACATGAAAGCGCACTGGTGTATACATACCATAACTGGCCTAATCGGCAAGTTAACTCGCCTACTTAATTAATGCGTGTGTTAATTGGGCTAAACTTTAAGCAATGTTTTAAAACATCTCGTTAGATACTGATATAATACATATACAAGGTTAGTCAGAAAGGGGGTACTAATCCGAAAGGGTGTTAAAGTACACATAATAATGAATAACTTTTGTTCTACAACTTTTCCCAAAAGTCAATAGTTTAAGAGAAACAGCTGTTCAAAAATCTAAAAAAAAAATCTCTAAAATCGATCTATCCCCAGTTATGATCAGCTGTGTTTACATTTTAGGTCATATTTGGGGTCATGAATTAGAAGCACCATTTTCTGAATTTGTAACTAAAGCAGGAATGAAGAATTTAAAAAAAAACTAAAATAAAAATCATTTTATTTGGAAAAAAAAAATATCGAATTTTGAAATTTTAACACTTGCTTTCAAACAGTCATCAGCGATACTATAAGTGGGCTTCGGATTAGTACCCCCTTTCTGACTAACCTTGTACACACCTAATAAAAACGTCCAACTTCCAATGCTGTTAAATAAAAAGTATGGAATAATCCATCATCATCATCTCCTTGCCCTTATCCCACTCTAGGTGGGGTCGGCACAACATGTATTCCTCTTCCATTGTCTTCTATCAGCCGTCATCTCAGTACTCACTTCTTTCTTACCCATATCATCTTTCTTTGGCCTATCTCTACTTGTATATCCACCCACATTCATATTTAACACTCTTCTGGTAACATGACTTCTTCTTTATGATTATTTACGGTTTACTCACGTGCATTTTTCGAGATTGCCCGACTAGTTTCGAACCCAAACGGAGCCCTTATTACACGCGGCGAGGTCGCGAGTCGAACTCCGCGTGTTCAGCTCATGATTAAGGGCTCCGTTTGGGTCCGAAACTAGTCGAGCAATCCCGAAAAATGCACGTGAGTAAACCGTAAATAATCATAAACATAAATGTGTCTCACGAAAGTTATAATACAAAAATGACTTCTTCTTCCATAAAAAATATGGAACAATCCATCAATCGTAATTTTTGTGACCAATATCTATCCAAGTTGTATACCGAAGCAATCACTGCATTTTTTTCTTCATTTATGATTAACCCTTTCCCTGTTCCGTGAATAACATATGAATAAGTGCGATTTTTTTTAATACCTTGCCCCGCTCTACGATTTCTCTTGTATCGTGGGTGCATTTACAGACAACAAATCTTACATACAAAAACGCCCAGACCCGAAACAACCATCTGTAACCATACAAATGTTTGTTTCGGGTGGGAATCGAACCCTCGACCCGTAGCGTAGAAGCCAATCGCTTAGCCACTGCACCAAACGTGTCATTGTTTAACTATTGTGTCTGCTGTCTCGACAGTGAACCTGTTAAAGTACTCACCTTCCTGTGACGATCCACTCCGCCATTTGTATAGCACATCCCGCGGAGAACATCATGCCAGCCGAATTATACCCGCAGTTGTGGTACAGACCTGAACAAAATATTGAATTGCAAGAGTCATTATCGATAAGTACTCGATATAATACGTTGAACTCTATCTGCCGCAGCCCAGTGCTGATAATGGGCATCTTCCAAAAAGAAAGACACCCGTGCCAAAAATCGATAGAACTATGAAAAACGTGTGAAAAACTTTTATTAACGGAGTCTTCCTATTTTATCGATCGATCGATGTGTTACAACTTTTTTTGTCGGATAACCTGTGGCTGGTAAATTCTACAGGTTTTGATTTTCGGGTCCTGTCCATAGATCGAGTGAAAATTAGTTACTAGTTTACCAAATCGATCGATATGTCAGCCAGTGGGTGTACCAAACATCGTAGGTCATACGTAATCGGTACAGCATTGCGTCAGATCAATCGTGTATCGCGGATGTCGTACATAAGTACAAGTGTATCTTAGTACGTTGACCAGATGACCTACATAATTATGTTTAGACATTTATTCATTATCTCTAGACACATTCGCATTTTTTATACATTTTTTTTTTTTCAAATAATCAATTTATGTTATAACTAGTAAACGAAGATGGCAATATAAATATTGATGGTTTTGTATGAATAAGTATACTACATAGTTCGTTAAACAACATCATTAATTGATGCGACGTTCATTTGTAGTGTTTCATACCCAAAAGGTGCCAACCTCCGTCCGTCTGTCACAGAGTTGTATCTTTTTAACCGTAATAGGTAGCCAGTTGAAATTTTCAGAGATTATGTAACTATGGCCTCTATCATGGCAAATATTTAAAATTATAAAAGATCTAAATCAAAGATTCTCAAACTTATTTCATCTACCGCCCCACTGATGTTATATAGGACTAGATCAGCAGTGTACAGCACCAACGCGTTACTACTTCGTATATGTCCGCAGGCATATCTGACTTCAGTTGTCAGCTTGACGTCAAGTGAGTGATTGCTTAGCGATAAAAATATTAAAATGGTGAAATGTGCAGTTAAAATTGGCATGTCACGATCTGAAAAGATTAATAAAGCACTTGGTGCTAATTTTTCATAAGATTATCCAAAAAAAACATTACGCGACCAAATAAATTCATCAAACATTGTTTTTGCCGTCAGTGTTACCAGTAAAAACGATTTTGATTTTGCCAGACTGTTGGGAGTTTAGTGAATGACCAATGTATGTTCCTTTTATGTCTAAATTATTGAAATATAATTATTACAAAATAAATATTATATTTATGATGACGCATTTTTTTTTCTTCCTTAATGTACATAATTCGACCTTTCATAGTAATTGATTTAATTAACACCTTCATTCATTCTGGGGAAATTATGTAGATCATTGGCAACTCTGGCCGTTTTTCCGATAACAATGTCTTGTCTCATTCCAACATAATTAGTTTGACGGAAGAAGAAATGAGACAAATATAGTATTTTGACATATTTACATAATTTATGTATCCGTTTCAAAGCTACCACTTTAAACTCCTAAGTGGCTACGTTTTTCTGAATTTGGTATAAGGACGCTGCTCCTCTAGTATTATATAAGCTCATTGTACCGCCCACTTTGAGAATCAATTATTTTCTAGCGCCCCCTAATATTTTTAACTTTACCATATCTTAAAAATCATAATCGCAATCACTACTTTTACCGCCCTTTACCGCCCCCCTATAGGCATCTAGCGCCCACAAGGGGGCGTAATCGCCCACTTTGAGAAAGACTGATCTAAATCCAAAGCGGGTCCCCAAACAAAAACCCCGAAAAAATGCAATTTTTCAAAGTTTTTCGTTCCTGCTCTATCTTAAAACGGTAATACCTACATACGAGCGTGAAACTTGGAATTATTGTAATGCATATTCAATATTTATACAACAAATAAAAACAGTTATGTCATAGACCTGTGTGGACCACCACCTGTATTACCACCCTTAGTGCGCGAGTCTGACACGTACGTGGCCAGTTTTTTCTTATAAATCTTTTTATATTGTTAGCAAAATCAAGACACTCACCAAACACATTGGGGTCCTCTCCCAACAGTGGTTTATGATCAGGTGTGAAGGACTCTGGTCCACACACCGTACTCTTGATGCCGACGGTACCTAACTTCGGACAGAGCAGCGTGGCGTTGCTCACGTGGATTCCAAACACATCCCAGTCTAAGTCATACAGGTGGAATTGAAGGTTATCTGGCACCTGGAGACGAACGAATTTTCGTGAAACATTTTAACTCCCCTTATTTTAACCAGTTGCGTACCGCCCTTCGTCCCAGGACGACACTTAATTGTCTTATCTATTGTGTCTATAACTACGGTGATTGAGAGTTTAAATTGCAGAGGAAATCATCTTATGATAAATGAATGGCGGGATATATTTCTGGGGGCTGTCTTTTACTGTCTCACATTCAAAAAACACATATTGATTTTAATTAAACTTCGTTCCTCAAATCTAAAAAGATAATATGCAAATGGAATATATGTAAGAAAAGGCTTCAGACATCTTAACCAAAACTTAGTGCGGTCATAGGTCTTACTTGACATAAGAATCTAAAGCTTACCTGATCAAGCATATGTGGGTTGGCTTCATATCCTCCGACATGGCACGATTCTCCTTGCACCTTGATGTACAAGTCAACGTCGTGATCCCTGATGTTGGGACAGTCGCGGATCTCGGGCGTAGCGTCACACACAACGTACGCGTGCTTGAACGGAATCAAAGGCAGGTTGGGAACACCAGCGAATCTGGCGACGCGTGGACCCCACACTCCTATAAAAGAAAAGAAAGTTACAACTCTACGGTCCAGCGCTCAGTGCAATGTCATAACTTGGCTGGAGACCCTTCAGGTCTCGCCAATAACCGCCCGGTTACGTAGAAAGGGTCCGCAAGAACCATAGACAGCAGTAATTAAAAAAAAATACAATGTTTTAACCCTAACGCAGTTGCGGCACAGGGACGTAACGACCGCTCATAATAAAATATATAATGTCATGTCATCCTCAAACGACTAAGGGCCAGCGCCTACTGCTTGGAAGCTGAGACACAGTCGATTCGCAGGTGCGCAAGAAGTCCCTTTATTATTTTGCTGGACGTAAATAATCGAGACAGGAGTCGAGGAACGGCGTAACGCGCAACTCGCGGCTCGCCGCAAGAGGCGTATACTTGAGACAGTATCTTGACTTCCACTGGCCAAAAGCACCATGAATCGGCATTTTCTAGCAAGGGCTGGATAGGAGCAATAATTGTTTTAAAAAAAACCTCTGAGCAAAGATTACGCTTCCTTCAAACCTGAAGTTACGATACTAAATAGTGGGTTCGATTCCCACACGGAACAAAAATTTGTATGGCCTACAGATGGTTGTTTCGGGTCTGGACGTTTGTTTGTGAGATTTGTGTCTGTAAACGCACCCACGATACAAGAGAAATCTTAGAATGATACAAAGTTGTTAAAAAAAAGTGAATTAAATACCTCCGCAGTTGACAACACACTTTGTCTTGATGACACCTCTATCAGTGTGCACCGCTGTAACTTCCTTGTTACCAAGCTGATTGTGCGTGTAATGAACATCAAGCACTGGGCAATCCTCGTACACCTAAGTAATTAGAAAAGAAAGAAAATGAACTTATTTGCGATTTAAATAAGAAATAATAGACGCACACAATGAAGAGACAAAAGATTTCAAAATAAACCTCGCCGCGCGTTCAGCTCATGATTAAGAGCTCCGTTTGGGTCCGAAACTTCATTCCCGAAAAAGGCACGTGAGTGAATCGCAACTAATCATAAATTTGAATAAAATAAAAAACAAAAGCAGAGATTGGAAAACATGTCATATTATATCCGTGAAAATCATAATATCATTTTGATTATCATCTATTAATAGAACAGTTGTAAATGTTAGCATTTATTTATAAAGGGTTATCGGAGTGACATGAAACTTTCGCTTTCGAAAGCCTAGACTGGATTGTAATACTTCCAGATTTGTATTAAATGGGACATACGGGAAACATCTGATGAAACTATTTAGAGTCTCGGTTGTAATTAGCATTATCAGCTCATTACTGCCCCACTGCTGGGCAGGAGCCTCTTCTCGTGGCCTGCGGGCGGTAGGTTAGGTTACTCGTCGCCCTACTGGTAACAGGCCCGAGAAGGAGGCGCGCCTCTACGGACGTAGGGCAAGACCCCACAGAAAATGAGGTGCGACCGAGGCCTGCCGGGGTTGCGGTGCATGCAGCTGCGAATCCCACGAACCCAGCCATAGGTCAGGAGAAGGAACACCGTGGGTTTTTAGGCGGTAAGAGTCCGGCATAACCCTCTACCTTCCCCGGGCGGATGGTATACATGAGGATTTTCCAACGATAAAAGAAGGTGGCCTCTCCTCAGTATGACAAGGGTTAAGACCTTAGACCACCACGCTGGCCTGGTGAAAATTCAACTGATAGATAACGAACGTAACAGCTTAAAGATAAATAGATAAACATCGAAATAAGTTACTTTCAAAATTATACAAAACTTACCTTTCCTCCATTTTTAATAGCCATCTTTACAAGCGCATTGCACGCCATTGACGGGTCTATGGTTCCATCCTCAGAAGCATACAACGCCATTTTAAATACTGATGGGTCCAAAAGAGGAAACTTTTTTTGAGCTTCATGAGGGTCCAAAACTTCGCTAGGAACACCCATAGCCTTTCCCAATGTGTGTAGCCTCATGTATTCTTGTGTTCGAACCTATAAAGAAAATTAATTCAATGCTAAATATGATTTTAATGACGACTGGGATAGAGCATTCAATTAAATACCTGTTTAATATTTAAACCGAATTATAGGCATCCTCATTAAATGATGAGACAATAAATACATCAAACAGTCAGAAATTTCTGTCAGAAATTTTCTGACGCGCATCTCTGCTTATACATTTTGTACTAGACCCCGCCTACTGTCGGAATTTGCCGGATCCGGCAGCCTGCTGGCTCCCATACAAAATGTATAAGCAGAGGGCCATCGCGCACGCGTCAAAAATTTTCTGACAGAAATATCTGAATGTGCGGCCAAGCTTATGCGTTGACTCCATAGCAAGTCAAAAAGCGCAAGCGTAGGGCGACTTGCACTATGGGTGGACACACCTTGCTTGCTTGCCAAAATTGGCTGTGAGTGTAAACAGGTCAGCCAGCGGTTGCTTCAATAACTCGCGCAATTAAACTTTCTAGTGGATTTAAACAATATTTTATTACTGTACTACTACTTACGGTGCTCCGCGATAGAAACATGCCACCATTGTTGATCCACCCTGCATAGTCGCCAGTTTCTTCTTCCAAAGTACTGTAAACTTTCCTTGAGTCTCTCAGCAGTTTGACTTCCAAGTCGCAAGGTCTGAGCGACCACACAAGGCCTATTTAGACACAAATTATTGATTATAAAAATTTAAAGAATACACAAAAGTTTACAGGGAGTATAATTTACGACTTTTTATGGTGTTGTTATCAGCCTAGCCCAGGGGTGGGCAGACTACAGCCCGCGAAGAAGCAAGAGTGCATGGCCCTCGGAAAAACATTTTAGCCGCCTCATCGACACCTGTTACCAGTGTTGAAAGTCTCTTCATCTCAGCTCATACCTGTATATGATGACGTCATGGCCAATCAAAAGCAGACCCATACGTGCCATACACCTACGGCTGGGCCTTCGTACAGCAGTTTTAATTTATTTTATAAAACAATTTACATTTACTGTAAATTAATTTAAAACAAAGTGCATAATTTTTTTCTGAATTCTGGCTCCCTGCAATATTTCTTGCGTTTGCTTGCCCCTGATGAAAAAAGTTGGCCCACCCCTGGCCTAGTCTATTTCTAAGTATGTTGGGGTCGGTTCTTACCGTAAAGGCGCGATTCCATTAGGCAAGTATTGCATGCAAGTATAACGTCACATTTGCGTACAAGTTGCTTACATTGGAAACATGTTTTTGAGAGTGTGCAAATTGCATCCAGGTTTTACTTGCATACAAGTGGAGATGTTCACCGGTTGAGTTGTACGTCATGGGTGTCAATCATTCGTTCGCAATTCGAAAAGTGCAACTAACGTTTGCGCGTGCAATTTGAATTTGAATAAAAAATGTACAAGTTCAAACTACCTCATACAAGTTGTAGCTTGTATGCAGGTTTGTTCAAGTTGTATGCAATTTGCATACAAGTAACTTTCCCAATGGAATCGCGCCTTATAGGTGCATTAAAAGAGCCTTCACTATTGACGCTACGTTAATACGTCCGGCGCACCCTGGCAGTCAGTCCCGCTACCAACCTTGCTGACTGGCTAATCTTTTCACCACGGTTTGCGTTATTTACGTTTAGCTCGTGCCGATACGAGAGAATAACCATAATGATGAAATTAATATCAATGTTTTTATACACAGAGTGACTGCTATCTGACCTCAGACTAGATTAAGGTGTACAATGTGGTTAATCTTACTAGGAGATAAGCAGTGTCATATTAAAAACATCTTAAGGTATATCGGGTGTAAAAAGACCCTCAACGATAACGAAAACCACGTATTCTACCCATCATTAGGATCATTTTTTTCGAACAAACCATACCTGGGAAATCATTGATTTTGGAGATATTGAAGGTCAAAGTACACTTTTTTTTCATTTTCATCTCATAATACTAAACTTTCTTCCATATAAACATTATCAAAAATTTCAATTTTTCCTAACAAATTCGCATTTGAAGTTACAAAAACGCAATGAATATCAAACGCACACAACCGCCTTGGCTCGGCTGTTTGGCCGCTGCACGCATGCAAACGCGCGGCATCGCCACAACCATAATTTGCGCGCTACAAAAAAAAGCGTTTTTTTTCATGCCAAAAAATAAAAGTCGTTTCCCAGCAATTATTTTTGGTCAATGTAATTTAGTTTGATATACAGAGTGCACAGATTTCGGCTATGTGATTGGTCTTTTTACACCCTGTATTTATGAAATCCAGCTCCGGTTTTAATCTACATTCTACTTTAACATTGTATTAATTGGGTTAGAATATAAAACTTCCACACCAAACGATGAGAATAGACGCGTGTTGTAAGATTCAAGAAAACCCAGCACGCTTGGTGGTAGGATCTATACGGTCTGCTTGGCTAGCTACCCTCACATTCAAATCAAGCAGTTTCCTGTGTTCCGTCGTGTGTGAGAGCCAGAGGGATATAGGGGAATCCCTCTATATCTCTGTTCTTTGGAGTCGTGTGTTCCATCTACTACGTGACCAGGGTCTAACGCAGAGGTTCCCAAAGTGGTCCAGGTGGACCCCCAGGGGTCCACGGGAGACTCGACGGGGGTCTACGTTGGTGTGACAAAAAGATCTAATCTTTACATTTTATATGGTAATATGGTAGAAATGTAGCTCCAGGGGGTCCACCGGAAAGGAGAGGTCTGCCAGGGGCTGGCGGACCGAGGTCTGCCGGGGTTGCGGTGCATGCAGCTGCGAATCCCGTGACCCCGGCCAAGGGTCAGGAGTAGGAACACCGTGGGTTTTTAGCCGGTAAGAGTCCGGCATAACCCTTCGCCTTCCCCGGGCGAAGGGTATCCATGAGGATTTTCCTACGATAAAAAAGGGGGTCCACCGGAACCAGCTAAATTTTGAAAGTGGTCTATGAGAAAAAAAGTCTGGGAACCGCTGGTCTAACGCGACCAAGTCAAATGATAAAAAAAAACATCATAAAATTACCAGCAGTGTGCCATGTTGTCCCGCTGGTCAACTTCGCTCTCTCCAGGAGAACAGCGTTGACCCCTCTTTTAGTTAGTTGATATAGTGTGTTGCATCCTGCTATACCTCCACCTGTGAACGTTAAAATGTAAACCAATTAACTTCGTTCTTCTTTTCGCAGTTTTCTGTCGGAGTTTGTTTGCTTAACGCAGAGTCGTAAGTCCAAGAACAGACTGTTCCATCTACCAGCACCATAAATGTGGTCCAGTGGAAACCAGTACTTAGCTGATGTTTGATACAATCACGGTTTACAGGAATATTCAATTATATCCTCCTGATGTTCTATGTTAGGAGATGTGGTTTCCGCACTTAGTCCTTTAAGTACGTGGTTATATATCCTCCTGATATACAACGTGTAACATAATAAACACAAACACTAAAAGTAGTTTCTTACGTTTTTTTATTAAAACATAGGTACTTTTCCATCTCTTTTAATTTTATTGAGAATAAGAAAATTGAACTTTATGCAAAAGCCATAAGATTGTATTTTAAATGCAGTTAACACGTTCAGTGCCGGGTTCCAGGAGCCACCCTGTAGTCGCATTCGCCATGCCGGGTGCCTCGTGGAGGGATAATTTTAAATGCAGGTTTTTCTTGAAAAAATCGCCGTCATGAAACAAGCAAACACCTATTTTACGACGTAGTAGCGTATTTTTCAAGGTTTTTAACCTAATGCCAGGAACCCTCCTTGAGGGTTCACTTTTAGCGCAAACGTAATGCCGAGGACCCTCCTGGAAGGTCCACTAGCAATATGTATGGCGGCATGGCGTATGAGCTCTATGAAAAGTGTGGTGGACTCGAATGTGTTAACAACGAAAAGTAATACTATTTTCTTGAAGGATAAATAAGTTAAAATTTCAGTGTATGTATTATGGTTATAACTGAATATTCTAATTGGGGTATTTGAGTGTTTGTATTATTCCTGTTTCATGTTGTATTAGTCAGCTGACACTCGATAATAAGACTTGATATCACTAGCTATTAAATACGAATGCAACGCCAAAAAATCGAGAAAATACCAAAAATGCATGAGTATTTAAAAAAAAAACTAAAAATAATCATTTACTTCTGCTGTAGACGACTGTAAGTATCTAATAGGTTAAACAAACAGTCGCAAAAAAAAATGTATCCACTTTTATTTTCTTAGTAAACTTACCAACAATCACAACATCAGCTGAAGACACCACCTCTTGTTTCGTAGCAAACAACCTCTTCTCATATCTGAACTGTTTCAAGTAATTCGCCGCTTTGTTTCTGATTGTTCCATCCCTAACTACTTTGAACATTTTTGAATACAACAAATAATACAGTAAGAGATGATGTCTATTTCACAGCCCATTTATGAATGCTCACCATAATGAATAGTTTTGATAACCGCCTTACACCCTATCATCTCAAGTTATCAGTCAAAGTTCAAGCTGTTATTTCGATTGCTTTATCAAGATGATTGTTTTGTTTGCTCTGTATTATGACGTTCATTTTGAACTCTGAATGGGTGTGAACTAATAAACTGCAAATTTACTTTAATAAACATTTATTTTTTACAATTATTTACTTAAATTTTTACAACCTATTACATTAACAAAATAATAACATGTAAATACGGTATTATAAGTTAACAATTTACTTATTTAAATAAAAAAGATATCTTTTTATATCTCAGAAAAATCTCAATTAAAACGCCCAATTAGAAGACATGAAGTACGTGTATTACATCAGTTATTAGCGCGTTATAAATACAACCGGCTTAATATAAATACTGATTACATTGTCAATATTTATAGTAAATATTATTCGATAATTAATGTTAAAAATACGGATATACATAAATTTTATACATAGACAAAATCAGTAATATTTTTATATTTTGTGAACCCGTAGGAAATATAATATTACGTGAACATTTTAAATGCTTTACAACATTATGGTAAGTCTACATATATACATAGTTACATTAGGATACATACTACAACTTATACGCGCATAAATAAGATGGAATAGATTTCTCCTACCATTCTTATTTAGGTAAAATGTTTTAATATGTCAAATAATTATAGCAGTCATTATTTTTTAAATTACGTAGTATTCAACGATTATTCAATCGCCAGCACATATAATGAGCGATATTGGCCGAATCAAAGGCTAAATAATGGACTAATAGACGCTAAGTAGGCACACGTAACGAACTCGCACTCGTTTCATCATTTGTATAAAAGATAGGTTCTAAATGTTTTTAAACATTGTACCGTTAAAAATACATAAGTAATACTTTAACGCATGTCTAGTTCTACATAATTAAAAATACTTAACCAGTAATTGATTTAAGTTTAAAATTGTGATTTTCTTACGCCTTAACTAGAGGCAACAAAAACAAAATATTGGTGAAACAATGAAAGTGATACAAGCTTTGTTTTAATTATTTCCTGGCAGAACTAAATTAAGGAACACAATGTTATTTACAATTTTTTACTTTTTAATGTGATTCACAACTTTTAAACGTCTTAATTTTGGCATGACTGAAGCATTAAAAATAATTTTCAATACCTATTAAGTTTTAATTGGTCGCGAATAAAAATACTTTAAATAAAAATAATTAAATACCTATATTGGTCCTCAACTTATAATCAATACGTTATTGTTACAAAGCCAATCTTAAGACCATAATACAATTTCAAGGTAGAATATTATTCAAGAGGAATCTGGATTCAAAATGCCAGAGTTCATAGGAGATAATAATAACGCTTCACGGATTATTATTGAAGAAAACAACAGACATTATTTACAGTCATTTAGTTCAATAATTGGTTCTATTTCTGTAATAAACAATGCATATGGACACATTTCTTCAAAATCGTCCTTAAAGATTATTAGCCAAACGATTTAGACAGAAAGTAAAAACCTCTATTCATACTTCTACTTTCGACTTGCGCCGACGTTAAGAAGTCATTGCGGTAGCTAGCAATTCCAACAAAGTCTATTACAAAAATATACCAAGTGTTAAAAAGATGGCGTAGAGTTCATAACACAGTAAAACTCGTTCCAGTTAGACAAATAGCCGTCATAGAAATAAAAGTCCTCGTTTCATATGTAGTGAGGACACACACACAACTCGTAACTCGAGCAGCGTGAGGAGTCCAAGTCGATATCCTCAGGTGTGTGGAATACCAAGTTATCGATTAAGTATAGTTATAGAAAATAGCATGCAGTCACAGAGTCCATGTAAAGGTAAGACTTCATCAGACAGACAAATGGCTGTCATAGAAGTACAAGTCCTCGTTTCATACGTGGTGCGGACTGGCGACTCTGGGCGGCGTCAGCCCGAGCCGGTGTTGTCGAGCCGCGTGGTCGCCGGCCGCGGCCGCTGCGGCTGCCTCGAGCTGAGCTCGTAACGCGACTAGCTCGCGGGTGCGCTGGTAAATTGGATCCTAGAGAGATAAATAAATGTTTACTCCAAGCCAAAATCATAAAGGTCATCCCAGAATATAAAACTATAGTTTGTTGTCATAATATTGTCTTTGATATTGATTTTTGTTTTATCTGTCACCCTCTCTCTCTTAACAAGTGTGGGCAACCGTAAGACTTTCTCGCAAACATTAAATCATAATAATGTAAACCACAGTCAAGTCAGAAGTAAAACAACATTTGTATGAGTCGCATAAAATACAGTCAGTATTATTATATCATAAACATAACATAATATCACGCCTGTATTCCCAGAGGAAGGGTTGAGCAGAGGTGTATAATACACCCTCATTTTGCCATCAACCGTGCACAAATCCAGACTCCGGGCTGCTACTGAGAAATTCCACACGGAAAAGCCCAATAACACTGTGCCCGGCCTGGGGGTCGAAGCCAGGACCTAACCCTCAGCAGTCGCGACCACTACACCAACCAGACAGTATTATATCAATCAATACTAACCTGCTGCCTCATAGTGGGGTTCCACCGGCAGTACAACGCCTTCCACAGCTTAATGACTCTGAGCGACGCGACCGGCACTAGAACCACTTGGGGCCGCGAGTACGGAGACGGCGGAGAACTGGCCCCGAATGATGACGGACCCCAGTACAGAGGGTTCAAGTACAAGTCCTGACGACTGTTGATGTACGACCACAGAGATACTGATTTGGTTTTTACTTCTGCAATAAAATGCAATCATTATAGTAAAATATTAAAATAAATTAAATTGGTACAGCCTGAAACCCGAACGAGGACATAAGAAGACATTCTTTTTTAAATCCGATTAAACTAGTTCCCGAGGAATTACCAACACATATTCACATCCGATTAGCCAGGTCCTTAAGAGATTCCATTTTCAAATCCCGCCCGGATAAAATCATGGGTAACAGCTAGTAACAAAATAAAACCGTATTATTTTATTCGTTTTTTTTTAAGGCGTTTTTTATATTAACAGTTTCAGAAGTCGGCGCCTTTAGTTTGGGTTAACGATAAGCACCGATTGCTGAAACTGTTCATTTTATAATATGATAATCCAAATCGGTGCATAGAGGTCAAATAAAAAATACAGATGAATTGAGAACCTCCTCCTTTTTGAAGAAGTCGGTAAAAAATAAGTAAACAACGCTCAACACCTACCTTCTTTCGCCCGTTCCCTCTCAGTATTGAACAAGAAGGTTCCAAATCTGCACGAATAGAGATGGTCCACAATAGTGATGAGCAATCTCTCTGTGAACTCGAAGGCTGTCGGGAACTGCTGTTGTAACTGCCACACGCAGTCCACCCATTGCACGAAGACGGGGGAACGGTCTGCGTCAGAATGTCGCTCGTCGCCGTGACCGATACGCTAGGAGGCAAATAATAAATTCTATTGGTCGATGAAACATCTAATGAAAGGTTCGCTCCCTCTTTCACTCAAACGAAAGCTCATGGACATGTGCGTTCTCCCCACCCTCACCTATGGAGCGCAAATTTGGTCGCTTACTAAACGTCACAAGTCCGCACTTGGAGTCTGCCAGCGAGCTATGGAGCGAAGTATACTGGGTGTCAAACTTACGGACCGCATCAGAAACTTCATACTTCGCTCCAAAACAAAAACCCCCTTATTACAAAAGATGGTCTAAGAAAAACCTAGGTTTTAAAATAGGCCCGTCTCTTTTTGTTATATGACATAAGAAAGTGAAGGGTATATTTTAAAGCTGGGTTTACCTTAGTCTTGATTTAAACCATCTTTTGTAATAAGGGGGAAATAGCCGATGTTGGCCTCACAGCTGCTAGACTAAAGTGGAACTGGGCTGGTCATGTCTGCCGCATGTCGGAGGAACAATGGGCTAAAATAACCACTAAGTGGATCCCAACAGGCAGAAAACGACCACGCGGCAGGCCCAGAAGAAGATGGCGAGATGAGCTGGACTCATTTTTAAAGGATTGGCCTACTATCGCACTATATCGCGAAAGGTGGAAGGAGGGAGAGGAGGCCTTTGCCCTGCAGTGGGACAACATGGGCTCATAATAATAATAAAAAAAGATTTTGAAAGGCGCAGTGGCTGTGCGATTTGCTTCTGCGCTTCGGATCGCGGATTTGATTCTCGCACGAAACAGATATTCGTATGGCCTACAGATTGTTGTTGCGGGCCTCGGTGTTTTTGAAGATATTTGACATTACTTCTACGGAGCTTATGCCAAAATTCAACCTCTAGTAGGAGAAACTGTCGATAGATAGGGTATTTATTGAAAATGGCCGTTAACTACTAAGCCCATCCAGTCGTTATCGTCAAAACACGACAATGAGGTGTGGGCATGTTTATTTAAAGCATTTGTTATCATAGTATCCGTTCGTTAAAAAATACAGACACGATAAGTACAAAGCTCATTTCAGACATAACTTGACATCAGGCATAACTTTGTAATTAAGATACAAACTTTTTTTTTATTCTATTACTGATAATAATAAATTTTGTTTATTTTCTCTTCCAAAAAGGTGACTTAACATTTAAATACATATCTTATAATCTCTCCTTTGTGGGAGACTGGTATCTGCACTAGGTTATCCTGTCACACAGATTATCAGGCCTCCCCTCGAACAGTATATTTTTTAGATATAACAATTATATAAACCTTACAAAAAGGATTATCAATCAATCACTTGCCATCTCTATTCATTGGCCTAAAATGACATGGATAGTTAATTATTTAATCAGTGGTTAAAGGTTACAAGTTTTTATAAGTAAAGGGACCACGGGAAAAAGGAAGAAAAATATTATTTTGCTATAAATGCAAGTGCGTGTGAGTGAGTAGGGTGAGGTTGAGTGTGTGTAGGGAGTAGGTGAGTAGGTGTGTGTGTGTGTGTGTAGAGATGAGTGTGCATACAGTGATGATTTGAATAGTTCTATTCGAAAGTTGTTCCGGGTCTGGGTGTTTGCGCATGTGAAATTAGTATCTGTAAACATACCCACGATAAAGGAGTTATACTAGTAAAGGGCTTTTGTAAGAAAAAAAACTGCAACAGAAAAAATAACTTACCAGCTGGAACTTATGCCCAAAGGAGAGCCACTCCTTTTCAATGAGCACTTCGAAGCCCCGTAGCGTTCTGTAGTAGGGGTCGAGCATCAGCATCGCTAGTGCTGTGAGCTGTGCCGTTCGGTCCCATCCGTCTGAACAGTGGACCAGCACCGACGTCTTGTGGTTCTCCACCTGTTTCATACAGAAGTTTGATAGGAAAACAGTTTCGTGCCACAAGAAAGGGCTCTTTTGACCCTAAAAAGAAACCTGACAGCTCGATCATTTCGTAAATTGTAGCCGTACCGGCTGCTATCGAAAAAACGTAAACGGCATCATCAAAACCCGCAAAAGAGCTATACATATATTCCACGTTTTGTTTTTTTAGGGTTCCGTACCCAAAGGGTAAAACGGGGCCCTATTAATAAGACTCCGCTGTCCGTCCGTCCGTCTGTCACCAGACTGTATCTCATGAAACGTGAAAATAAATATTTAAGGGGGCTCCCATACAACAAACGTGATTTTTTGCAGTTTTTATAAAAAATGGTACGGAACCTTTCGGGCGCGAATCCGACTCGCACTTGGCCGGTTTTTTTTTATATTTGATGGGTATTCCTTGTATGGTAACATTTTGTAGAGGAACATCAAGAATCAACTTACGGTCAAAAGAGTATAGTCAAAAGCGTTTCAGTTTAACTAAAATAGGTTACCACGAATTTTATAGATTAGCCAAAGATTACTTACCTACCTAGATTACCTACCTACCTATCGAAAATAAAAATTCAATTAATTAAGAAAAATGAATGGATCATATGAAAAACACATACAATGTTTATATTGTGCTGTTATCACCTAGTGGCAGCATGTCGCATTTTTTTTTTCATTGTTTTTTTTTCGATGTATGCTCGTATAAACGCTCATCAATATTTAGTTAAAACAAAAAATGAGATTACCTTATCAACTATACGGACTGCGCCAGCTAATATACATTTGATGTGTTTCAGCCAGCAAGAGGCTTCAATCCCGCTGAACCACCTAAAAAATTACAAATCTTTAATTGTAGATAAACAAATGATATCAAACCAAGGAATGTTTTGCTCTTTCAAACTGTATTTTCACATTGTCTCAACAAAACAATGGATGTTAAAAACTTCGAAATGCTAGAAAATATGACGCACAATAGAATTTGATGTAATCAATCCATCATACTTCACTCCAGGACATAATAAACCCGCTAAAGTACGAAGCCAAAAATATTCAGAAGACTAAACATAATCAATTTTAACGTTTAAAAATGTTATAAACATCCGCGGTCACTCACCTAGTCTGATCTATTTGTGGGAAGCATAATTCCTTCAGTTTGCGCAGGCTTTCCCTCATCACGTGAATGTTGTGAATATCTAAGAAGACAAGGTCAGCATTCTGATAGGCGTCCTCTGACTCATAGCTGTAAAGATAAAATGTTTACCATATACCACAATGGCTATTTTTAGATATAATTCATAGGAGTTGTTTTCCCCGTTCCGTTATGGTGTGGGTCAAACCGCAAGCGATTGGAACCTGGGTAGTTATGCGATGCAACTAGGGATAAATCGTGATTAGTTGCTAGCTTATCGATTCAATATCCAAACATAAAGGCTGATTTTTTGTTTTTAGGGGCGTATTTACAAATCTGTTATAATTAAGCTGTTTTTCGGTGTATTTTCCAATTAAAACTTAACTAGTTGTTACGGTAAGCTACGGATAGACTACTCCTTTATCTAAAAAAGGTCAATAAACACTTTTAAATCTGACAATTTATAATTCAACAATATTATTTTTTGTAGCCTATTCCCACGAAAATAACAAAAATGGGGGTAAGTTTCGGTACATATCTTCCTGAAGAATTCAAGGTTTATATTTATAAATCCAATACCATTAGTTAGTAGACATATTTAACTTTAAAAGGTAGAGAATACAACTAAATATTATTTGTAACACCAATTGTTACCATATTTAAAAGCAAATCTGTTTGAATCGTTAAAAGAAATACTAGGTTTGGTTTTTCATCTGTCATTTTATAATCGGCCATTATAGTGAGTGGACTCGAGTCGCTTGACAGCAGAAAAGCGATCAAATAGATGCCTCCACGGTCACAAAGATTTGAATTGACTTAACTTGAAGATAGAGATAAATACGCTGTGTGTGTGGGCCGTCCGCATATGTTTATGTCTTTTCACCGTCCTTAAGCGAATGAAATCTAAATTGGTTTTTCTTAGCATTATTTTCACTTATAGACTAATAGACCTCTTCTAAGTTGCTACCGTGATAGACTAGAGTATATTGACTGATATCATTATAATCACACAATAATCTGTTCTAACATCTACAAGCAACAAAATATACAGTGGCCTGTTTTTGAACGAGTTTCCTATAGGTAATAGTTTTTATCCCCTTTAATACCTTGACCAGTACAGTACTCACCCTCCTCCTTTAGCTTTGTTGGCAACAGCATTTGCAGTAGGCCGAGCATCCATGATAAACAGTTTATGCGCCTGAGCGTTAGCGTCCATTATGAGTTGTATATAGCGCTCATCCTCGCGACTGCGTTTACCACTTACCTAGAAAATAATAGTTTCATCCATGTAAAATCTGGGTGCACTGCTGTGCCCTAGTCAAATCGAGCATAAAATTATCCTTATAGCTGAACCAAGTTCATTCAATACTGAACGCAAATTCGCAAGTCGTTATAGAAAGGAAAACTAAAATTAGGTGCCTCTGATATCATTTGTTTACACATGCCATGTATACCTAGGAAAAAACAATAATGAATAAATTATAGAGTGTTTCTCGATCATTACAACTACTTGAGCAAAGATGGCTAATTACAATTCCGTCATATTTGCATCTACACCTTCCCACACATTCCGGCAGACGACGTTCAGAATAGCACCGGAAATGATTTTGTGATGAGCTCTGATAAAGTCAATGGTAGGTATTTAGTGCTTGCGGATGCTGGATAAAATAACTCCGGATTTACAATGATACCCAGGACAAACGCGATCGATTTTAGGTCAAACATCATTGCCCTAATTTAAGTTCCTTTAGTCATAATGCGGTTGCAACGTTACTAAGTTTCTAAGACTAGAATGACACCTACAATTTACTAGGGAATCACGCAACGGATGACTTTTTAAGGATAACTAAAGACTTGGGTAAAGCCCCTCCAAATAACTATGCTATGCTAAAACATGCGTAAAAGAAAACATTACGTCAGAGCTGAATCAGAAGTTTAGACGAACGAGGAATGATTAGTAATTTCGTAACAATTAGACACTGCATGCTGCATGCAAAACGGAAAAAATTATAAAAGGAGGATTTGTTTTTAGTTATTTTCAGGACAACCAAGTTTGTACTTAATGTCCTTAAATACAGTACACATATTTATAAGTGGGGTAGCTTAGGTAAACAAGTGATACTACAAAATGGAACATTACTAACTAAATATATATTAGACAGTAGTGTGCTTGTTATCATAGCCCTTAGAGTTTCAGCGTACACCATACAGGGATGCATACATGAATGTTAGTCCAACTCAGAAATCAGATCTATGACGATAAGGATAAAAAGCGAACACTCGAATACACAAATATTAAGGACTCGATATTAGTGTGACTGCTTATTTTAAATACAATACATAGTTATAGAAGAACAATAACTTATACGCCTACGACCGTCAATCAATGCGACGAGCAAATTACTAACAAAGCACTGCTTTAGGCCTGGTACCCATTTCAATGACAACATGTCACGAATTTTGGCGAACTTTCTATGAGAGATTCGACAAAATTGGTAAAACTTGTCTTATTACTGTTATAATGAATGCCAGGCCTGCTGGAGGGAATCGTTAAACATATTATGCAATGCATTTAATCTCGATAAAATCACACTAATTGCAAGCTGTTGACTTTTACGGAATACCTTAAACATTCTGTTGACTTTTACGATTTGCCCTAAATGTTGAACAGATGACCCCTACATTAAATTTTTACCCCCAGATACGACCCCAATCAGCGGCTATCTATACCTCTTAATCGTCGCGCATCCAAGCCAACATCGGTATTCTTTCCCTAGACCTAAGGTAGCGACAGGGCGAAGCAGGTCATCATAAGCGGCTTCTGGATTCACAGAAAGATGCAAAAGTGTCCTACTTAAATAATTGCACTCACCCCAACCAAAGGCTGGCTACACCTAGTGATGGTAGCTTGCGAGCTAGGATGTATCCACGCCAGTACTGGTATTCTTCCTCTAGACCTGAAGGTGGCGACAGCGCGCAACAAGTCATCGTTAGCTGCAGCTGGCACCGCCCAGACTGATGGGTAGCTGTCGCAGACTTCGTACTTGTCGTTGATTCTGGTAATACGCCACATGTCATTGTTAACGCCCTGATGATGGGAAAGTATATTAAATGTGGAGGATCCTGCATTTTCATTTTTTATTTTTATTTTATGGTATTTTGTTGAAGTGTGCAGGAATTAAAGTAAATAGGGGCGTACTCCCATTGATGAAAGATTATTTTATCAATGCTTACTCGCGACAGCTCCCAGTTCTTATCTAAAACTATGATCAAAAACAGTTTTTAGGTTCAATTTGAGATGCATTAAGATTGTGTTTGCTTTTATGGAGAGAGTTAATTTCAAGAGTATGAATAAATTATTTAGAACTTTAACTTATCGAGAGTAAACCCCCAGCCAGGCTTTACAAATTATACTTTTAGTACACACGCAAAAGTTTTGCTTTAAATTTATGGTTTCATTTCTAAGTAAAATTTGATTTATAACTAACTTCTTTAGATGATAAAAATTGCAACAATAATATAATCTTACCATTCTCCTGAGCTCTGCAATAGGTTCATACACATGCCACCCATCTTCCGGGAAGCTCTCTGAGTAACTAAATGCAAACAGTGGAAGTCTATGTGACAGAGGAAAAGCTAACTGCTGTAATTTTTCAAATATACCGCGCCGAGAGTGATTCTCTTGTTTGTGCGCAAATCGCAAGTTCCTCATGTCCTGAAATGATAATAATGCAACATAAAATAAAGGTTACAGAGCATAACAGATTGATTGATTAGATAAAATGCATTGTTTTACCTTGCAAAATATTTCAATGCCATATGAGTTTTCTCCTTTTGATGATGCTCCACCAACCTTCTCAATACGAGATACCTGCAAAGTAGAGGATGATTTAATTGTATGAATTTATGTTATAGATTTTGCAGCCACAGTTCTTATGATTGAATACGCTATATCCCTTGCCAAAAACTAAATGTAAGTCTTTGGTTTCGGAATGATTAAAAAATTTGGATTATAATTTTACAGAAAGTCTACTTCATTCAAATTAAATTAGAACGATATAAGTTTATAACTTGCACCAAAACCCTCTCACGTACACATCGGCACACTACACCTGACACTCAACACTACACTCTCATAAACACAGAGATACAGGCGTCCTGATTAACTTTTTGTTTATAGTTTCTTTTTAACTTCTAGCCCCAAAATTATAATAACTTTAGTTTTTAGTCTTAAATCTCCTTATCTACACATGTATAACGTTAGATTGTTATATCATATTTTTTATGTATAACTTTCTGTTCTGCCTCGTTGGTCTAGTGGTCGCAAGTGCGACTGCTGAGCGTGAGGTCTTGGGTTCGATCCCCAGGTCGGGCAAAGTGTTATTGGGTTTTTTCGTGTGGAATTTCTCAGTAGCAGCCCGGAGTCTGGATTTGTGCCCGGTTGATGGCAATAGGCTCGCCCCCTATTACATGGGACTTAAACATAACGGCGAAACGTGGGTGTACTATACACCTCTGCCAACCCTTCGGGGAATAAGGCGTGAAGTTATGTATTATGTAACATTCTGTTCTTCCGTCGGGTGTGGGACCTGGTGATTTGTAGTACAGGCATTTTACGCCTAACTCAGACACCAGCTAACGCATGTACATTGCTAAAAAAACAAATAATCTGTATATGTGAAACCCAGAATAAGCTTGTCATTGTGAGGAGAAATAAGGAAGTTATTATTAAAAAAATAGCTATTAAACAACTTTTAACATGGGGTCTTGGGAACTGGATCCCAAAAGGAGCTACCATCAATTAAAATGTCCTTCATTAAATAACTTTTTTTCAAATCTGCCTCTCAGTTTTTATTCAAACAAAACTTAGGAAAAGAATTTTCAAATGAGAAGTTTATTGACAGGACCTAAGAGAGTTTAGGTTTAAACAAACTTTACTACTGCGGTTACAACAAAACTGATTACATAAGTAGTTTGTTTCAAACTAAACTTGAAGTTCACTTGAATATTTCAAATTATGTTACTTCGAATGAATACTTTAAAATGTGATATTGTTGTGAATTTGCACAAAAATCTTTTATTTTCATTGTAATATTTAAAACAATACTGTGTACTGTCAATCAAAGCAAAATGTCATGTTGCTGATGTTTAACCTGAACTTTATAAAAAAAAACCTACATAACCTACATTGCATGCTCAGTTACATAAAGTAAACTATACCCACACAAAATAGATATAGTTTCAGTTGGATATCAAGAAATGTTGTATCCCTTTACACCCGACCTGAAAAGAGAGTGAGTTTCACTTTAAAAAATTCTGGCTCCAAACCGTTTATTTTCTGCAATGCAAGCGGCATGGATCGATCGTGAGGCTGGCGAGAGATCCTCACAATCAATCAATGATGGTTGCGTTCGCAGAAAGTAAACGGTTTGGTGCCAGATTTTTTTTAAAGTGAAACTCACTCATTTTGGTTCGGGTGTAAAGGGGTATAGTAGCATAAATAGCACCATAAACTATTTTAATTATTTATTATAAATAGTTTAACTATTTTTAATAAATATAAACTATTTGTATACATGTTGTGTATTTTTTTTCCATTTCCCGCTTAATTCTAGTAAGGCTTTTCATTAAAACAACAAATTATTTGTTAAGTAGCTAACTGTGAATGAATTGTCAACTTATCTCTGGACCAACACCTGGGGAAACTTTATAAAACCTGGGGAAACTTGATATATCTTTTCAGGAAACTATAATGGTTGCTGCAGCTGTATAACCAGAGAGTATTATAGCCTTTACATACATGTACGTAGCATTCATACTGATATGAATTTTAAATTAATATCACTATAATGTGTATTATAAAACAAAAACCCATACCGACTCTATCCGTCTGTCTGTGCATGATTTTCTCTGTAGCTACTGAACAGATTTTGTTCCAGTTTTCACAGTAAGATACTTTCATTCTCAGGGAATATGTGTATAATTTATAAACATGTTGTTTATATTAGCTGAGCTTATCACAATTCTTGTCAAGAAAGTTGACAAAAACAAATGTTTGATAAACTGACAAAAAAAACCTAGAATTTAATAGTAAAAAGGCTAAAAACAACTTACAACGCCAAGAGGCACACTGAGAGTGCTCTGCAATGCTGCAGTGTCTGTCGGTCTAAAATGCAGCTGATAGTTAGTCACTTTCAGTACTCCTCGGGAAGGACCACTATATGGACACAGGTACGTCACATCTCGAGCTACACTCATCACTTTCTCACCATCAAGTAGGTGGATATCCCCCAGTACGTGAGGCTGAAAAGAAATGTAAACTTGAATATATTGAAATTGATCGGGCAATGTAACAACCATACTTGTTGAATCAAAAGTGAGACTTGGTACCAGCCTTGGATAGTTCATGTTGTCTATGATTGTGGATGCAGTTAATGAACAAGCAAACATGAATAGTTCTACTTCTGCTCATTGCAACACCAGGGGAATACCAAGAAACAATTTCTACTACAATTTAATGAAAACGCACAGCAGTGACTAATCGCAAGCTTAAACTAAGTTACAGGAAGCAGGGAAGCGGTTGTTATAAAATTGAATAAGAATAAATTAATCCTTTTAGGAAACTTACGGAGTCTTGTCCGTGTTTAGAATTCAATGAACTCGATTTTGAGTCCGAGTCCAATGAATCGGAACTGGCATTCTTTGATAACGAAAAGTCTGAGTTTAATAGTTCAGAACTATTGTGTTTATCCATCGTCAACGAATATAAGTTCAAGGTACGTGAAGTAAGCTATTAATTATAAATCTCTCAACTTTATAATGTGTTTTCTTTTCAAAACATAAAAATATCAAAATAATGACAGTCCAGTCAGACAGCCCCTCCTTCCTCTCCAGTCTTTCTTTCCACCAGCCAGCAGCCAGGGTTGGCATATATAAAAATACTTTACCCCAAAAACAACTCGAAATACCCCAAAAAACATGAAAGCCTTACGAAAACCCCCCAAAATTAAAATATACACTTTATTTTGGGTTGACGATGTAGATATGACCCTCCCTTAACACATTATTATCCATTATTATGTATTTTATTTTACTTTATTTAGTAAGAAGTTAGAACTTTCAAACAGTGTTATCTGTGATAAAAGAAAACCTCATTGACACCCAAGCCCTAGGAACACTCATCTATCCAGCAATAACGTAGTGTATATCATAAACGTTATAAATATTGCAGATTTTGAGCACGTTATACAAAGAATATACGGTAAAGTAGCGAATAAAAGAGAGCATCAAGTGCTAGCGAAGTGTAGAGAAGCGTCAGTGACAGATAAATAGTTACATGCTCTGTGGTGACAGTGAGCCAGTGATAAATCTTTTGATTTTATGTATTAAATTAACACTCAATCATTTAAAATATTGCTAGTATCCATAATTTAAGCGAATTTAAAATGAAACTTATTTGAAAATAACATTTTTTTTTTCACACATGCATTTTTATTTAAATTTTTGCTCAATAATGAGATATATTTAGAGCATATATGATAAGGCTAATAGCCGAAGTGTGGCTACACCTAGTTTTAGCCGGGTACAACTAGGTGCAGCCGGCCACATGCGGTTAAACTTAAATCTATCCTACTTATCTTCGGTTAGAACTAGGTTTAGCCTTCATCAAAGCGGCTAGAACTAGGTGCAGCCGCACATCGATGGTTAAGGGTAACCCCAACACGGATAGGTTAGGTTCGAAGGGGATGACGGGGGCTAGAGTGAGCGAGCGAAGCGAGCGAACGAAGCCCCCGTCATCCCCTTCGTGTTAGGTTACTTTAAACCCTGCAGACAGAAATAGGGAGCCCCGCTCAGCGGGGCTCCGTCGACTTAAGCTCCACCTAGTTCTAACCAACTGCTACTGGTTGCACCTAGTTGTACCCGGCTAAACCTAGGTGTAACCGCCATTCGGCTTTTAACCGTAACATATACATAAAGCTATTCCAATAATTAAGTAAATAACCACCATGCAAAGTTTTGACAAGGTTTCTCTTGAGTAATGACTAATGATTCATCTATAACTTACAATACGACCGACGTATTTTGGCAGGTCTGAAGTTAGCTGATTAGCTGCGCAGTAGACAATTTCGTTTCTAAAAGATTCAGTGCGCAGCCAAACAACTAACTTCAGACTCGCCAAGATACGTCGGCCGTATTGTATAATGAGATTAGTCAAATTTCTTTGCGAGTTTTTCGGCTTATGCCCATTTTGACACTTTGGGCATAAGTGAGTTGACAGTGGGTTCATTTTTTGCCCCTAGATCTAGAGGAAAATACCCCTAGTTGGCAACCCTGCCTTCCACAGAAACCCCATGTAGATGGGTAGTTGGGTACCCATAAAGCATAATATATAACTTACTACAATTTAGACTGATATATTACATTTAAGACAAAACCAACTGCCAAACGTTGATGAAACAGAATAATAAAGTTGAATGTTGAACATTGAATAAAAGCATTGATCATTAAAATGAATCTCCACCTTAGAGCATATTATGCTCTAAGATCTCCACAGATGATTTTCTGAATCGCGGGGCTCCGTCGACTCTGCTTTGGAATCCCAAACAAATAATATTTTATACCTAAGATAAGGGGGCTTACTATGACGTCTTAAAGCAGGGCAGAAGTTGCCTGGAAGTTGAACTGCGCTGCTTTTTTGTACTATGACATCGTTAGAGCAGGCCTGCGGCAGGCGGCAGGCCTGCTACGTTGACGTTTATGAAATCCGTTCACCTTTTTTTTTGTATAGACTTTTCGTACCATGAACAAGCCATTCAGATTGGTTCAATAGTCGTTCACCTTTAGTACTGTCATGCACGGACTTTTTTTCTAGTCCGTGCTGTCATGGTACGATTTTTAGCGATTCAGAAGCAGGCCTGCACAGACTAGATAGGGATACAATCAGGCCTGCTTTTGAACGGAAGTTGACTGGCTGGCATTTGAACGTTTTCGTAAGAGGTCATGGTCATAGAAGTAATAAGTACTACGTCATGGTAAGCCCCAAGGCATAATAAGAAAAAAATAGAATAGGTTTAATTAGGCAAATATTAAAAAAACATAATTTAAAAAAATTGTTTAAACAATACATAGTGTTTACAATTAAGGGAACTGGGGAAATTCTGTGTTGCAAAATTTACAAATTATTTACCAATTTAAATATTGTCTATGAATGAAATAGCACTTCCGTTCTACCCTGTCTTAACACAATGTTTGTAATATTTAAAATAACTCTAGAAAGCGCGCGTTTTACCGTAAAAATATAGAACAAACAAAATATTGTAACCATGGTTGCAATCTTCGTTGCTAAACTATCCCGTAACTTAGAGACAGGATCAAACTTGGTAAAAGTATATGAATCATAAACTTCTTCCATCGTGTTAGTACGAGAATCTATTTTTTTAAGAAGCTATATTTTAAATATTAACTATGAAGTTTCCGGAAAGTGTTAAATTCAATACTTATTTAGCTTATAAGCAACCTGATAATTTAGAACCTTCACGAAAGATAAAATCAGAAGTATTTGATTGGGATTCTAATATTCCAAAACCACTCGTTTCTATTTGTATTGAGAAGTTGGCCGAAAACTGGATGGGTGAGTATGAGTAATTGCAAATGTATAATAAATTATACCTACTAATTCATGAAAAAATAAAACGTATTCTCTGGTACTTCCAGAAACTAAACTTCGTTCCTTTCCTTATCTCCAAGCAAGGACTTTATAGTACGTAGTACATAATTACTTCTATGTCTAAAAGTTGCAGTCAACTCTTTAAAAGCTTTGTAAATCTATAATATAATATAATTATGATAAATATACAATGTTAGTCGGATTCGAGGTACTAATCCGAAAGGGTATTAAATTACCCATAATAATGAAAAACTTAATGCTAGGATGATTGGTCATTGAATGAATAACTTTTGTTCTAGAACTTTCCCCAAAAGATAATAGGTTTAGATAAAGAGCTGTTCAAAGCTCTCGTTAAAACGCTTGAATCTATCATCAGCTATCTTTGCATTTTATGTCTTATTTGGGGTCACAAAATAGTAGGTTCATTTTCCGAGTTTGCAATATAAACAAGGATATCAAAATTAAAAAATATATATATCGTAATAAAAAGCTTGCAGGCCTTTAGCGCCCACAAGAGGGCGTTATTGCCCACTTTGAGAAAGAGTGAATTATAAGATTGACTATGGCAGTTTCTATTGTTTCCATTATTTCCATCTCGCTCACACGTGTTCTCTGTGAGCACATGTGTGAGCGAGATGGTAAGTAATAAATTCACCCTTTTAAATCCAATTCGTTAAGTAATCGTGTTGTACTTATTATATTGACCAATGTGTTGTGCGTAGTATGTTTTCAAAAAGTTTTTTCGAAACTTATCCACGTAAAGAAATTAACAAAAACAATTTATATTACAGGTTACCCCAAACTAGAAGATTTAATTGCTAAAGATCGTGAACTATTCTTGCAAATCTTGGATACAGATGTTCCTCTTCAGATTTTAGTTGATAATATTAAAAGTGATATTTTTTGGAAAAGGTGCTATCACGCGAAATTTTCTGATTCACCTCTTTTGGCGGACGATAAGAAGTGGATTAATGTATTTATGGAAAGACACTTTGCTGATATTTTAGAAAACATGAATCCAAGACAATACGACCCCGAAAAGGTTAAAATTGATCAATTTTATATATTTCTTTTTCTCTCGTGTCAGCGCGAGCTACATGAAAATAGCTCATGCCGTGCCGAGGTGAACAGATTAGCCAGTCAGCAAGGTTGGTAACAGAGCTGACTGCCCAGGGTGCGTCAGACCTACTTAAGTATCGTCACTTGTGGAGTCTCTTTTAATGCACCCCATGTTGTATACATAACCTTTCCGTGCTTCGGAAAGCATGTTAAGCCTTCGGCCTCGGAAGCCATACGACAGTCGTTATGGGTAGTCAAAAGTCAGAAAGTCTGACAACCAGTATAAACTTAGGATATCGGTATTACCCAGTAACTGAGCTGCGGAGGTCTGATGGCAGTCGTTCCGTGTAAAATACTGGTATTCAGCCTCATCTGGTTAGACTGTTCTATTAACGTTCAACAGTCTGATAGGACTGTAAATATCCACTGCTGAACATGGACTTCCCAATGCTCGCGATAGTGAACGATCACATGTTGCCAGACTTGCCATAATGTCACTATATTATTAACAGACGAGAGGATGCTGGCCATCCTTTTGACATAATTCCTTCGTAACCTGTTTCGGTACTCTAGAATTGGAGCGTGTAACGAGCTCCGTCAGATTCTAGTGGCTGAGTGGAAAGAACGACTTGCGCAACCAAACGCAGGGCACGCTGTAGCAGCAGCGGTAAGACGTGATAGAGGACTGGCTGGAGAGGTGGCATGACGCCCTCAGATACCAGTTGGAGCTCTCAGGACATGTCTGTTTCTGGAAGTACTTACCTGTATCGCATAGGCCGGGAGCAAATGCCCGGTTATCACCAGTGCGAGAATTGCCTCGAGGACACAGCACACACTGCAGGCGTGCCTTGCACGGATATCGCGGCGCTGTGACCTGATTAGGGAAGTCGGAGGTGACCTTTCGCTTCCAGCCATGGTTCTGTACAAGGTCAGGAGCGAGAATGAGTGGGAGGCCGACGCCTCCTTTTGCTAGGAGGTGATGGCCACCAAGAAGGCAGCAGAGAGGGAGAGAGCACGACGATCTCCGGCCACCATAGACAAAGGCGGGAGGGCGGCGGGACCACGACAAAAAAAAAGAAAAGGGTTGGGCGCGGCGGGCCGTTCTATTGCTCCAAAGTTAAAACTCCGTCAACCTCTGATAATTTTTGTGTCAAACATGCGCCTGATCTCTGCGCAGATTGCACAGACGCGTGTCCAACTCAATAGAGAATATGCATGTAATTTTTTTTTCTCTTAATCTATGTATAAAGCACATTAATATAAACCCAAGAAAAGTATTAAAAGTCAAATAATACTATTATTTCTTGCTTAAAACAATTATTAAACTTCAACAATTTTCTTCTACAGTTTAAACGTCCTTTATTGTCGCGGTCATAATGTGACGTCATAATCCAAGATACTGCTTTGTTTACATCTCTTTTTTAGCCACAAATCATATAAATTAAATTATTTCTTGTGCTTTATTCAAGCAGAAATCGCATTTACTAACCTCAGCGAGAAATGAAACAGTTTGCTAAGAAAAGATTATTTAAATATTTAGTCATATGGATTTTGATGTCACTTCCGGCATTTTCGAAGACGACGCATTTCGAGATTGCGTTCCGTTCCACAAACAAAACGTAACATAAAACAATGAATTGTAAAATAAGTAATGAGTTAAAAAATGTAAAAAAAAATGCAATTTGTGTCTTGACTCCTGTACAATGTATATCTAAATGAAAGAGTTTTGAATTACATGCATATTCCCTATACCAACACTCACCTGCATTTGTTAATGTTCAAACAAAATGCACTTCAAGATAGACGGTTGGAAAAAGTGTATTTATTAATACAGGTGTATCTTCGGATAGGTTTCCTATCACAAGTTGGAAACATCATTTACCTAATATGGCCTACAGATAGTTGTTCCGGGTCTGGGCGTTTGTTTGTGAGATTAGTGTCTGTAAACGCACCCACGATACAAGAGGAATCTTAGTGTGGGGCAACGTTTTTTTAAAAAAAAAAAAAAAAATATTGATACTCCGCGAAAACGTTGTTTTAGCAACTTTCTTAAGTTGGTTACAAGTAACCACTATACAACTCCTTTTTGCATATCGTGTTTCAATACCATATTTTTTTTGTTTCGTCCTCTGCACTGCAGTGGACTAAATTGAAACAAGCCTTACTTCAATTTAGTCCTAGTATTGTGGCAGCAGTCAAAAATATTTATTTCTTTCCCCATTATTTTACATAATTTATAAAGTATAACCGAAAAACATGAGTAATAAAACAACGGATGTAAGGAAATCGGTATAAGAAACATATAGAAAGTATACGTCAGCCAAACAACTATTATAATATATTTTTTGGGAGCAATCTTTTTTGTAATCTTTAACTTCGGATTAAAAAAGCTATGCTAGCTGCTTATAGACTAAAGTATGCAAAGATATGATTTATTTATGAACAGAGGGTGCAATGAAAGGTTTAAATTTGGAGTAAGACAATTCGAGTGTGTAATCGGTTAACTTGGGACAAATTAACTCGTCGAAATTATCCAAAACATATTTTTGTTATTTAGGTGACAACTTTAGTGAAGCTTTGTGGACCATACATCCAAAAATTATCAATCCGTAGCTTGATTCCAACTGACATTCCAGTACAAAGAACGGCTTCACCAGAACTAGCTCATTTAGTTACAAGTCAACGGCAGAATGGTAATAAACAACTATCGAAAAATATTGAAGTCATCTCTAGAGGTAAGTGGTCAATCAGACTGCACTAGAGGGTGCGGGGGCGGGCGCGGGCGCTTGGGTCTTGGCGTCTGCGTGTTCACAGTAGTCCCGAACGAGCTTTCGCACGAGCGACGCTTCGGCGGGTGAATCAAAATGGTTTAGAACCACACGCGCATTCACCTAACAGACGCTATATCACTGTGAACGATACGGGCGGACTGACTGAGCCATTAGAAACACCCGCGCCAGCCGCGCCCACGCCCGCCTCATGCATACGCGCAGCTCGCGGGAGCACTGTGAATGCAACTGGCGTCTACATACATCTGGATTACACGCGCCCGCGCTAACACCCGCGCCCGCCTCCACTCTGAAATGCGGCTAAGAAACAGAATTTAGAAATATTATTGTAATATTAAATATACAACATTTCTTTTAGATATTGTATTTGCATATTTGTATGTCTTGGATTGCCACAAAGTAACGCCTGATTCCATCATTTAAAATTAAATATTATGTACATTGATTCGAATCAAACAATATAGCTTTCAACTGTTGTTTGCCTGTTTGCCAAATCTTGATCATTACAATGTAAGCAGATATTAATAAAATGTGACTGTTTGTTGAGAGCTAATATCTCACAATATATGTTATGGGTCAACTTAGTCATTATAAATAATACGCGGGCAAGATACAAACAGCCAAAATAAGCAGATAAAATTATTAAAATGACATAAATTTAATATAGTACAATAGTGATGCATGCCGCCGTATCTAGTTAGATGGAAAGCCAACCCTGACTTAGTCGGAAAAAGGCTAGACAATGATAAATAATTATAACTCAATACGTCCTAACTACATTTCCCCCTTCAGAACTGTGATTATCCATTAATAATACCCTTCATAATTATTTGGTCTGATCCGTAGCATATGTTTCAGATCATATATCCCTACATGCTGCTTTGGGTAGTTTGACGAACTTAGTCGAATTGCATCTAACGTACCAACTGCAGTATATTGGTGTCGAATACCGTACAGATCAATTTCAATTTACAAATAACGATGCTAAAAATTTGTCTCGTGGTTTAGAAAAATGTGCCCAACTAAAGACTTTAAGGTAAGGTTGGTAAAAATCTCTTAGGTAAGCATGGCAGTACCTATAGTACAGTTTTATGTAATCATTAATTACGACACTATTATGTACAAAGTTTTTTTTTTATTTGAATTATGTGGGAACTAAAAAAAAAAATACGCGAATTTCGAAAAGTAGTAACCCAATAAAATTCTAAGCGTTGTACGCACGAATGAACAAGAATATCGCGAACACGAACATCGAACACGAATCACCATGAACGTGTTCGCCGAACACACTGTTTGGTAGTGGTACATGTAAACAACCTGTTTGATACTCGTTTTCGCGATATTCGTATTCTTTCGTGCGTACATGGCTACAGACTTAATTTTTTACTTTATATTCCGCACATTGTAACTGTATTTCTTTATTTTATATTGAAACTTATTCTCTTGTTATTGCTTCCAGAATTACAAGAAGTGATATGAATTGTCAAAGAGTTAAATATATATTACGCGGGCTTTCAGATAACTTAAAATTAGAAATACTAGATTTTAGTCATTGCAAAATAGGCAATGATGGTGCTTCTTCAATTGGAAAATTTATTACGAGACGCGATGGTCTGCGGACTCTTATATTGGCAGATAACTTGTTCGGTAACTAATATTTAATATCATAAAATGATATTCACTAAATACTAAGCCTATCACAATCAATTGAACAGAAGCTGACTAAAAAGGGATAGGAATGACGCACTGAACATTCTTAGCGGTTCAGTAACATTAACAATAACATACATACCTATTTAACTTGATGTGGCCATATTTTCAGTGAAATTTATAATTATACAATATGTATAGGTAATTAGGTATACCCTGGTTAAATGTTGTGTTATTATTATTCAAACGATTTTAATGTGACTGTTTTGTGCCGGGCTCTTTGTATCCAGCTGCTAAACATTAACCCTCAATAACTTGGTAACCATCTAACCCTCGGCCTTCTTGTGAGTTAAAGAGAGAAGTTATCAGGAATAAAAGCAGAATTTTGTCAGTCCCAATACATTTGCAATTGTGACAGAGTAGGCCTAATAAATAATTTATGTCGATATATTTGTTTTTTTTAGGACCCACAGGAGTTGAAAGTATTACACATGCACTTAATCATTATGTATGCGGAGTTCGCACACTAGACTTAAGACTTAACACTAAACTTGGTTCGGAAGGAATTGCGCATGTAGCAGTCTCTATTGCAAGAGGATGCAATTTAACCAGGTAAAACTTTCAAAAGTTCTTCATTGTATCAAATACTATGCCAACCACAAACCAAAAATATGTGTTTTGCAGCTTAAATATATCAGGTTGTGGAATAACGCCAGGCCCTTTACTAAAGCCACCGGCAGGAGTGTGGTCGACTACGAGTGCTGAAAATCCTCCAACGTGTGGCGATCTATTAGCGCGGGCGATTGGATTAGTGAAAACTCCTTTACGTTCACTTGATATAAGTGTAAACGATATTGGTTCCGTATGTATTTTATTACATTTGGTACACCTTTTCTAACAAATTGATACTTGATGATTTCTCCATTGTATGTGTTTTTATTTTAGCCCAGCGATAATACTCTATCAAATGCAATTTGTCTTAGCTACATAGTAGATTTAAATTTAAAAAGATCTGGAATGGGATCAATGGCTACAGCTATAGCAGAATCAGCTGCTGCGGCTCAAAGATTGAGAAGAGAAGCCGAAAAAGGAATAAGATTTAGAAGAAGTGCAGGAAAGCTTGTGCAAGCAAGAAGAGTAGCAAAGGGGATGAACATTGGTAAGTTTGTATAATAAGAACCATCTATGGCCATGGCTTTCCCCTGAGACTGGTTAAAAGCTACTGTCCTCTCCTTAAATTAAAGAACTTTTTGAAAACTTTCCCAGATAGTAAATTCTTGATAGTATCGCACCATATCTAATTATAGTATTATTATGTACGCACGGCTACATGTCATTCTATACAATTCTAGTGTGAGCTGATCTCGCTTTGTATAGGCTTTTAGTACAATGAGAAGTCAGCTTATACTGGAAATTTATAGCTTGATATGTAGCTGTGTGTGCAGACGCAACAAATGGTTTTGTATTATAACTTTCGTGAGACAAATGTTCTAAAAAAATGCATATTTTATTAGATACGGATCCACTTTTATTGGCTGTGCAGCTATCGGCTCGACCTTCGATAGTCTCCATCGCATCAGAAGAAGGAATGCACAGCATACAAACTCAACCTTTACCATCTGATTTTGGTTTTATACCAGCATTGAAGGTAAATAAGCGATCGGCAATTATTAAGAGAACAGATTATGAAAAACCGATGGGTATTATTATTATATTCTAGTACTATACATTAATGTATACTATTTCAGAGCCCGCTGCCATCGTCACGGGATTCATCGATCACAGGTCCACCTACATCTCGAAGATCCAGTCATCATGCTATTTTGGAACCTGTCAAAGTAAAAATATCATTAAAAAATTGTTTAAAATTATCCAAACTAACAAATTTGCTGTAATCTGTATTTATATTTTTAGGAAGTCAGGCGGACTGCACTTGTTCGTCGTGGATCTGACGGTTCGCTATTGCAACCACGTAGTGCCAACTCGCAACGACATATCAAAATATTTGTTTCTTAATTCTTAATTATCATCATGATAATCTGAATATATATTTTTTGTGCATCTTGAAGTTTTATTTTACCCTTAACCATTGTAAATTGTCAAAAGCTGGCAACATATTCCATAGACAAACTGTGAAAAGCCACTTTTATTTTTCGAACTTCCGTCTGTCACTTGGGCAGTGCAATGTAGCCAGTCTTTCGAAATGTCATGTCAGTCAGCCATGTTTATTTCTATAGAATGTGTTTTGAAATGGTGGTAGTGATAAAAAACAACATTTTAGTGAAATTATTTTCGTAATTTTACTTGTTAACGACTGTAGTGTTGTAGTGAAGCTTCAATGTGTTTTTTTGTGTAAGTGTGGATTCTGTTGCCGTGAAAATGAATTGGGGTATTGAGCTTTGGGTAAGTGACTACGACGTTAAGATTTTGTGTCGGTTGCCCAGAAAATTGTAAATTGTATAGCTGCTGTTGTTATGAGTACACGTACGTAGAATTTATACTGAAACACATCGTTATTTATTAATCTAACTACTGCAAGTGTTTATACATTTTACACGTACTTTTTAAGGATATCTCCAAAGATCTTCAGAAGTAGAAAGTTAATGATAGTTTCTTTGAGTTCGCTAATAAAATTACCACAAATTAGATAATTTAAATGTTATCTTGGTTACGTTTTGGATTTGTGTTACGTAAATAAATATAAAGAATGTGAAAATATACATCTGAATTATGAGTTTTCCATTCTTTTTTTTAAACCAATCTTTTATTAAGTATTTCAGTTCGAAACTTTGTAAGCGTATAAGAAATCCACAAATTTACGAAATGCATTCAACTATTCTGTAATAGTAAGATTTTTTTATTACTTATTCCATAACATTGCAAATGAAAATAATTAAATTCACACACAGTTGTCCAGGAAGTATTATGAACAAAATAAGTATGATGTCAAATGCTTCCTATTTTAATTCGAAATATTTCATACACAAAAACAAAGTCACAATTAAATATATTATAACAGCCAACCTGTAAAAATTTTATAATAATTTAAGATCAAGTACTAAACCCTCCAATCACCAACCTTAGTTGGTTACTCATCATTTTTCAAATACAGATAGTGATTTTTCATCAAAATAGAACCAGCTGTTGGAAATAAAACAATGATTGAGTAATCACTTAGTAAACTTGGTTAATTTCCACTATAATGTTTTGTATAGCTATCAGCTTTAAACATTAAGAAAAAAGTAAATAAGGTGATTTAGGTACAGAGAGATACATCGCTTTTACATAGACATAAAAGAATTAAGTAAATCATTGCCCAGTAACGGGGTTGCGGAGGTCTGATAATGGCAGTCGCTCCATGTAAAATACTGGAATTCAGATGCATCTGGTTAGACTGGATGTCACCCCAACATAGTTGAGGAAAGGGTAGGCAGAATGAATTTAATAATACTACATGTTCGGAGTCAAAATATAAAGTAAATGTATTTTTGCACAGCCTAAAACAAAACGCTTGTTTGCGACAAGAACGTCTTAAGTTCAAAAACCAGATTTTTCTGAAAAAGCCTTTGAAACTTTTGAATATAGGCGTTTTCTGTATAATCCAATTTTTGGACTTACAGCGTTCTTGTCGCAAACAAGCGAAAAACGATGACCACTATTCTGCCGTACGAGCAATAATTTATGCAGTAAGTGCAATTTTAGAGTACAGAAAATTAAACCTTATTAGTTAGGCCTATCATATAAGGTACATTATTTTAAAAAAAACTTACTGTGTTTATTGGTCGTACGGCAGTATTGTCATGGTGATAAGACAGAAATAGGGTATTCGACTGAAAAAATCTAATTAGTCCGTCAGTTAGATTATCAAAAAATATTTGACCAGTATTTTTTCTTTTGTTACATACTTAAACCAACATTGACGAACATACAACCCTTTTAAAATTGGCAAAACATCACAATCAAGTACAATTTTTACTTGCTTCTGATGTCAAAAGCCTCCACTCTCTAGTTTTGATGCATTCTATCTATCCAAATATTCATAGATTTAACAAAAGAAAAATACTTGTCCATTATTTTTCAAAACTAACTGGTGGACTAATTAGATTTGCAATTTATTGATGCAATCAACATGCCTATTTGCAAAAAAACTTAACTCAATATTGACCATTTTGCGATTTAGTGACTATTCACACTATAGACACAATACAACATACTTTCAAGTAATTTTAGTCAAAATATTAAGGACACGTAACAATCAAAACATTCTCAGTAACCACATTTAATATTCCCAAATTAATAATCATTTGGGCAATTATGGTTCCCCTTAATTTTCTAATGAATTTGCTTAATTACTAACAGTGATTCATAAAACTAATCAGTCTTAAAAATTCCATTGAGTTTTGTGTATGTAGAAGAATCATGGACATTAGAGGAAAAAATGGTTGATTATGATTCACAGTGTGTCACCAAGATATCATATATTCGGTATATTTAAATGCCTTGAGTCTCAGTGTCACATTATTGAGTTTTATTCCGTCTTGATAACTGGGTCAGTGTTTGGATGTGACATGATAATATAATTATTGAGCCATGCTTCATATTCAGAATATCAATTAGTTTAATGCCAATGAAAATTATAGTTTTGTACATGTTGTAGGGTAGTAAGAAGAGATTAATCATTGTAATAATCCTCTTGTTTGGCTAACAATCATCCTTTTTTCCGAATTTCAAATTCCGGATTGCAAACAACAGCCAGATTTATCGCAACTGTTGATTGGCTTTAGATAATTCGCCAAATGACTGCAATGCATTTATAATCTTCCCAGGAGTATTATAATGATTCAACTCTTTCTTACAACATACACATAACATATGATATTATTAAGTCACTTCTTAATATTTAGTTTATTCTCTTCTAATGACCTTGAAAATGTATGCTGATCGAATAGGTACAGAAAAAAGATCAAATAGGTACTACAAAAGTTAGTGATTAGACTGCATTTTATATTTTGTCCTCAATCCCTCATGCAAACAATGGATAGTGCTTGAAACATGATGTGCCTGGCCACTATATTGTGTGCTAATTTATTTGGCTGCCTACAATACTAGCATGATTCTATATCATCCTTTAAAATGATTGTAAAGCAAATCTTAAAATACTGTTCCATTGTTTTCTTTACCACACTTGTTAATGGAAAACAATTTCATTCAATATCTTGTCATCAGTTATTGACAGAGGAATTGAGCACATTAGGCATCGTTAGGCCTAGAACATAAATAAAATACAGCTACGTGTATTAATATGTAAACAGGTATCAAGGTCAAAAATGAAAAAGTCTTAGGCATATTTTCAAGAATTGTATCTCGTCAAACTAGAATTGCTACGTAGATGGCAAACACACCTTTTTTTGACTTATGTGATTTCCCTCTTTTGTTTGGGAATCTCTCTTTTTTATAGGTCTAGGGCGTCAACTAACTTTTTTAACGGTCACACAGAACGACTGTTTGGCGCGCTAATAAATAGCGAAGATTGACATTAGGGTCATCGCACTCTGTACGCGTACAGCAACACTTTGTGTCGCTGATAGTGTATCTATTTGGATCTATAAGTGTGCGAGAGTGGTCAGTGTTGGCAAGCTGCAAGGCCGGTGGCGGCCCGCATTCCGCTCGACTTGCTGCCTAGTTGTGAAATGGTCCATTCGTTGCGCCTACCTATCATTATGTAGATGGACTCTTGACGTAAAAAAGATCAGAGACATTCTTTTCACATAAGTACGAAAGTGAAAATTTCATACTTTTGTGTACTACTTACCTATTTAAAAACAGAAATGCATAAAGCCAGTCCACCTTGCAAGGTAGGCGTTAATTATGTATTATAACAACTATAATAATATTATTCATTTTAATAGAGCTCTTACTTAAGAGAAAGTTTCGCATGTTTTACATAAAATTTCGTTATTAATTTCGTGAGAGACCAAGCTAAAAGATTTGGAAGTGTTTTTTGAAACAGTAGCAGAGCAAAAAAGGCGGTGAAATAGCGATAAATTGACATTACTGTAGCGAGTATCATGTCATGTACAATTCAATTACAGCGCTGTCCCTGAACTAGTTCGCTAAGCGTTTTGTAACGCGACCTGCATAGCGGCCACAGTCAGACAACGAACATAAGTACGGCATGAGCCCAGGGTTGCCAGATTACTAGAAAAGACACAGAAGAAAGGCTGTTTTCCGATTTTTTCTGCACTATGAACGGACAGTGGCTAAAAGATTTTATCTTTACTGAAACCGCCAAGACTCCCAGACTGTTTGAAACATAACATACCCCTTGAAAAACCAGCATGACCCTTTACACCAGACTAGGCTACAAGTCCCAAAGAAATTCAATATTTAAGTTTGTTATCGCATATTTACTTAGTTATCCGGTCACGTATTCGATTCGAATCATACACTCTCCAAGTCAGAAACTTTCGACTTTGTGATATCTTTACCAGTAATGTATGCGTTTTCTTTTGGGCATTATGTCATTTACTAATAGAAAATAAATATTGCTGCGTACGTTTATGAAAATCGTCTGCATTTATGTTTCTAACAGCGCACGTCGTTATTTTGTATGCATTCATGTGCCGCAGTGCTTCTAAAGAGGTCTAACTTGTACCATTAGAACGTAATGCAAAACTTTATTGGCTATAACTACTAGTAGCGTTAGTACTAAGGCTGGTGTACACCAACATTAATTCTCTGGTTAAACAACCGCTCACTGGAAAAACGTACCAGAATTTTAGGTAAACGGTTGTTCTACTAGAGAATAATTAATGTAGTTAAATACCAGCAGTTGCTGAGCAACCGTTGTTTTAACCGCCACATGCACGTACAGATGCATTGCTCGGTGCACAACGCCAGTGGTCGCCGGGTTATCTCAATCGATTTCTTATCTGATTAAACGGCCTCGGACATCAATCAGAACGTGCCCTTCGATTTCGAGGTGCTGTACAGTTATATTGATTACTTAAGCTATCATCTATGTGGTACTGCCTACTTTTACGACCGATGATGAAGCAAATCTACATATTCTCTAATATGTACAGTTATTTTTGTTAGTAATTGTAGTTTCGAATGTCTATTTTATTGCGGAACTGTCTCTTTATAACATTTAATTATTCTCTAAGTATGTAGGTTTTAAGCGCACTAGAGAAAATCGTTTGAATACTTCCACATAGATCGTTGTACTTGTAACAATAATTTCATGTCATTACGTCCTCGGTAAGAGACGTTGCGCTTGATTGGCTTCTATTGACATGTAGTTACTAGGGCACTGGGTTGTAATAAGAAACTAAAGTCTCAATGGATATTAAATATTACTACTATGTAGGTTAAAAGATTGTTATGGAGAGGATGATTGTTTCATTCTGATTGGAATTGAACAGATCTCAATTCAGGATAGCAATACAGACACGATACAAAATTGTCAATCATCCGGAAATCGTTTAAAGTTGTCTGTAGACATCTTACAAAAACTTCAAATGCTAGACGACGAACGAGCTGCACTGGCTCGATAAGTTTTTCCTCGTAACATTTTTGCAATTGAAAAGGATAAAAAGTATGTGTTGGTAAAACCTACAATGTTTTCCTTAAAATATTATTAAATGCGAAAATTAATCGCCACGCATTATTTTATTTTAAACGCAATTGTACGCGCACTTGCTTCACAATTAGTTTGATATGTTTAACTAATTATTGTAGTTTATTCTACTGTGTTATAATATGGTAACAAGCAACATGTTTTTGTCTCAATAAGCAAATTAACAAAACACTGCTAAATAAATAAAGGTTATCGCAAAGGAATATTTTAAATCGATAACCGCGTGACTCTATCCTTCATAACTGATATTAGTTCACCATTTGCTTTTGTATTTTCATTAAAAATTTACAGACCACAATAGTGGTAGCCAGAAAGGTTGACTGTCAGACTTCAAAGGTCCGATCGCGAGCATGATGCTCGGCTGAATGATGCTGATCAATCTTGCGTGTAGATTTTTTCTCTATAGCTCTATCTATATCAAAACCTCTATAGCTATATCTCGATAGCAAATTAACAGGAAACAACAATATCCTCTTAATAAGAGGCTTAGTAAAATGTCTACATTTTTTCATTTCTTGAATGTTTGTAAAAAACCAATTCACATAATATTATTCGAGTTCGCAAACCGCGATTGTGGGCTGGCCGAAACGAAAAAAGGAGCCTGCCTATTACGGATACTTCGCTGGACGATGATCTCATCATCAAAATGTTCCATATTGTTTACTACGACAAAACGTAGCACATTGTTTGACGACAATGATTATGAATGACGCCAATTTGTTGGATAATTTTGATTTTATTAACAATCTTGTACTTACTATCATTTGGGTTACCTTGAGAAAGAAATCCAGCCGTACTTAATTTGACTCAGTCGCAGAACGTCCATTTAGTAAAATGTCTGCCGGTCCCAAAATGTATCTTTTATCCAATGAACCTCCACACCCCGGTGAGTGATTCTTATATCACATTAAAAAACTGATTTATTCATTTAAGTTGATAAAATGAATACAAATTAAATAAACAAAAATCCTATATAATTCCTAATTTTTTGTTTTAAAAGGGCACCTACGACATTTGTGTGTATGTTTCACTATTTGGTTTTATTTGAGGAAAAATGAGTGTTTTTTTTCATTCTCCTAAGATTTCTCTAGGTAGTTATACTTTTGTTTCCACGATTAAATGCTTTTGTTCTAAAAGTCACATCAAAACTAGCTTGTTTTAATGTTGTTAATAAAGCTTAAATAATGTATTAATAATTTTAATATTCTATAAAATCTTCAAAAGGCTAAAAATCCAAAGAGAAAAATTGTAATTCCATTTTACTCATTACCCCGACAAATGTCGTAACGCGGCTTTAATTCAGAAGGGGGCTTCGCACCGTAAAGGTTACCCGCATCGAATTTTCCGCCTTCTCGAGCAGTCTTCGCTTGCCACCAGAGATCGGGAGCAAGCGCTCTATCTAAAGAAAATATTACTGGTGATTGTTCCTTATACGACGTTTGTCCAAGTTTTTTTCATTCTTCAAATACTTCAAATCTCGGTAAATATACCTTATGATTATAATATGATTGCTTTTTTATTTAAATAATAGTAAGAAACTATCAACACGTTATTTTTTTCTCCCATATACAAACGATTTTATTGCTTGTTTCGTGATTCTACGTGAATTTCTCATTCCCCTACGTTTCATTTCCTCTACTTCAACTTACGAGGAGAATGAAAATTTATCAAGGGGAATGATAAATAACTCAACTAAATAATTAAGTAGCCTGAAGTTTATTAAAAAATTGCCTTAAATTATAATATAGGTAGGTACATATTTATATTTGATAATGATGTGCTAAGTAAAGTAAATAAATGTCTTAGGAAATATGAGTCGTGTAAATTCACCATCCATATTAACTAATCACAAAAATTGATTTAAAACCAAAAGTAATCCACCTGAAGACAAAGGTTTTCCTTTTACTCGTTTCTTTTATAATGAAATTTGCAAATTATGCATTTAAAAAATAGTTGCCTATACGTATTTTTATTTATTTTTAGACGATAATGGTTCATTAAAAACTTATGTGAAGGAGGTTAAAGTGGAGGATGCGGTCTGGTGGCCTAGAACCAAGCTGAGCACAGCATCAAACAAACTACAGCGCATACAAAGACTTGCCTGCATGGCAATTACAGGCTGCATGAGGACTACATCGACTGCGGCACTGAAGGCCATGCTGGGACTGCCACCGCTGCACCTCTTTATACAGCAAAAAGCAGCGGTGGCAGCAATACACCTAAAAACACTGAACCTCTGGAGCAAAGGTAACACGCAACACACCTCGTTGCTAGAGGAATTCGCTAAAGTTCCCTCTTGTAAGAGCTATAAACGACCGGATACCTAAACAATTTATTTTTGATAAAAATACAAAATTCAACTGTACGAAGACCACCGATGCGAGGGTTTATGCCCTGCGGAGCTGCGGATCTTCAGGGACGGATCCAAAACAGGTATACCAGCACAGGTGCCGAGGACTTCTCAGAAGACCTTAACGTACACATAGCCACACCATTGGGGGCCCACAACACGGTCTTCCAGGCTGAATGCTTGGGTATCTCCCTAGCTGCGTCAGCAATCATGGCCAGGAAGGTTGAAAACGACTCAATCCGAATACTCTCGGACAGCATGGCCGTCCTGCAAGCACTAAGCAGCTACACAGTTAATTCTGGGCTGGTACACGAGTGTCACCAAACTCTGAACCAGGTGGGTAACCTCAATAATATAACCATTCAATGGATCAAAGGACACAGCGGTTCCTGAGGCAACGATGCAGCAGATGAGCTCGCCAGAAGGGGATCGAGCATGGATGCATTGGCTCCCGAACCCATAGTACCACTCCCCTTCGAATACCTATGCACCCTGGTAAGGAAACTCACCAGAGACCAACACAACGAATCGTGGATAAACCATTGCGAGTGCAGGCATTGACGGTCGTCTCACTAGACGAGCTCTCCGGCTGTCAAAGCAACAACTGTGTACAGTCACAGCAGCCATCACTGGTCATGGTTCTTGTAAAAACACCTCTTTGTGTTTGGAGTTATAGACAGCCCACTGTGCAGAGCATGCATGGAGGAGGACGAGACGGCAGCCCACGTGCTTCTTAACTACCCTGAGGTCGCCACATACAGGGCCAAGCACTTCGGAAACCCAGGTACTCTCCGAGAGATCACCAGCAACATCAAGGGTGTGCTGGCCTTTTTCGAGGAGTTAGGGTGGATCGAGTGACTACACTTACCACCCATCACGCTAAATACGCGCTTAGACGTGGAGTTGCAGACACCAGGCCGTTATACCTTATACCTTACAAATATAACATAATACATTATTTTCTTATAAATGTTGATTTATCAAAAATAAAGGCAAAAATTGTTGGTTCGAGAAATAACTTTGACTAGTTTTATGTTGCAAAAGACTATTCATAATAAGGATACCCACCTTAATTGATTAAATAATTGTGATCTTGTTACCAAATGTCTATAGTAGGTATAAAGGTGCAATTTGTCACTCTATGAATATTGTTGGTTAGTTTTTCGATTAAAATAAACATTTATTTCATTCCCCTCGTTTAATTTCATTCCCGTCTCAAGCGCCAAATTTTAATGGCTTATAACTCTATAAGTAATTAATAGAATAAAGTGCCTCATACACAATGTTTTATGTATTTGAACATAGAACACGATAGATAAACAAATTTACGTAATATGAATGTTTTTTTAAATTCGTAATTTTTTTGCCTGATATAAGAATCACTGCGGTATTAGTAAAAAAACCGGTCAAGGGCGAATGGGATTCGCGCACAGAGGGTTCTTTAATAATCTTTTAATCAGAAAGCTAAGTAAATCTATTCACACAATAAACTTAAAAAAAGTTAAAACCAACCTCAAAAACAATGAAAGAATGTGGGATAAGGTTAACGAAATCGGTGCCATTTTTTTCTTAAATCAAACTAAATCAATGGCACCTACTTCTTAACTGATTCCCACATAAAATGCGAAAGAGATATTTTGCGAAAGGGACATTTTGCCAAGAGGACGTTCTGCGATTGAACCCTTAATTTTTTTAACTTTTTGATTTGTTTTATATAGGTAAGTCAAACTAGTCTGTTGATTACAAAATATATATTTATATATCAATCGTAAAACCTTAGATACTCAAATAATAATGAGAGTCGTAAAAAATACTGAAAGTGAAACCGTTAAAATCAAACCATTTTGTATGATTCGTTCGAACAGATGAAACTGGTAATAATACGAACAGATGAAACTGGTAATAATATAAAGTTTTATATAAGTCAATGTGTCTTGAATACGACTAGATTATTTTTTTATAAATTCTTCTTAGTTTTGTTTTGATTAAAATTGTAAAAGTGGTTGTATCTTTAAAAATGCAAGTTTTACTGGCAGGAGGGCGAGGCAGTATAAATGGTCCCGTTTACTTAATTGGATCAGGTTCGAATTACATTTAGGTGTGGCCTTTAGCTAGAAACTACCCTCAATATCTTGATGGCAGCCACACCTGCGCATTACTAAGTTCATAGTGGCATATCAAGGTCTATTATACATTTGTCTCTGTTTTCAGTAGAATTTGTGAATACTTATAGCGATTATTTAGTTTCTGATCCATTGAGTACTACACACTGCCATAACATATTTGCGACGTAGGCGCGCGCACGACTCATTTGGCGAGTGGTAGCAGGTCCAGTCGCAAAGCCAGGCGTAGAACCGGTTCGACCAGAATAAGCAGGACCGCGCCAAATAATGGCTAAGTATAACGTGAATTAAGTTAAGCAAAAAACAATTCTATCAGCAAGGTTATAAGGTTTCGAATAACTAAATTATGACATACCCAACGGACGTCAAGTTGTTTTAGCATCTTGCGAACTGTGTTATTTTTGAGATCCCTTACGTTCGAATGTATCCTTCCTCGCTACAACCGTCCTTTGCAGATGATGCACTCACATTTTTTTTAATAATGAATTGTGTTGATTATTCTTGCTGTGAAACCGCTCACCCTTCCTATGACATAACATTAAACATCCATTGTTGCAGCCATCGAATGTGTGATCTACTGTAATATTTTATACGGTTATACCACAATATCAATCAATTAAGTAGCTTATTGCTTTCGAGTTAACTGTAGAATACCAACCCATCAAATATTATGCTATTCATTCACATGGTAGCCTTGTGTTCATAGACCGTTACATTCTTCGCGAAAGTTAGAACACATGGAATTTGCACATTACGAGAAAGTGTAGCCAAATGTATTGGTTGCGATAATCTTCGACGACGCGTTCGTGCTGAGCCGGTACGAGATTGTCAAGCCTGAAGCATCATCCTTACTCACAAAGTCAGTCGTAAATGTCACGACCTATTGAAGTTGCCATAAGACACTTAGACATTAAATTACATAGCATTGCTTTTGTTGTTGTTGATGACGTATAAAAAGCAATAACTTGTGTCGCAACTGAAGTAAAGACTATACTTGACGAATGTATTGAAATTTTTGTATATTACGTAAGGAACGCACGCGAAGTCCAAAGTGTTCCCACAGAGAGAAAAGTAAATAACGTACGAATCAAAAACCAGCTTGTTAGCGAGACCATGAGAAAAACAATGAAGCCCCGCATGAGGTCTGATGGATGTGAGGCGCTGGAGCAATTAGAAGGCGATGCAATTACAGTTGATCCGGTGCGCGCGCGCTCGCTTGCTAAATGCGGTTCCGAAACTTGTACACTCACACGCAATCATTTATAAAGTGGATTAGGAAGTGTTTTTGGATTTCCAAAAAGGCATATAAATTGAGGTGATCGTTTAGAATTTAAGTAAGTATTTAGACTGACATCATAAGATTTGTTACATAATGTCAGCTCAAATACATAAATTCCGAATCGTTGCGTGAAAGTTCTGCTTCTCACTGATATAGCTTGTGATGTCATACACGAATTTATGTATTGAAATTGTCTTCGTTCATTTCACGACTTAAATTGTTCCATTCTCATTCTGATTTGAATGTGGCTTGAACACTCATCCAAAGAAAATTCCCTAGACGTACATTGTTAATTATTGACGTATTTTATGTCGTGCGTTGCGGTTTTAACTAATGATTGCTTTCGTCGTAAAGTTTCTGTGTTACAATAATTCTAGCAAGTACTTATATTATTCAAATATAAATTATTGATTCTTATGTCCGTATACTGCCTAGGCATTGTTATATAATATACATATAATTACCAAATATAACACCTTAAATTCAGTAATTTTATGCTTCAGTAGCAATTAATTTGCTACCAAATTAATTTCTCACGCGAATGTTGTAGCAGATAAAATTGAAGGTCAATGTCGGTCGTCGGTTACACGGTAATGGCGATACAATGTTTAAAAACAATCAACGTCCAAACTAACAGGTAGTCAGTTCACTCAAATAGTGGCGGTACACCCAAACGTCATGTAGGAATGTAATGAAAGGTGTGAGATTGAAAAAAATTAAGAAGATTTTCTTTGAAATAAATATGGTTTAAACTATTCTTCATCACTAGAAATCTCCTCGGAATCACCACCTGTGTTTATAATAAAATATTCAGCAGCGTCTCGCGGCGCCACTATGTTAGCAAACGAACTTTACTGCTTATTGTTTTCTCCTTGAGATGTGTTACCGTGAATGTATTAAATTTGTAAGTATGCGTACATGGCAAGGAATTATCCCATTATTTTTAAGTTAACGGAATGTTGCCGTTGCGCAGTAAAGAAAAGCAGTTCTTGCAAAACCGTTAGTGACGCATTGCACGGTAAGCTTGAAGCAGGAAGTTTGAAACACGTGAACTAACGAGCTGGGTTAATCGTACTAGTTAATATTACTTCGGGTTATCTCACGACGTTGCAATCCTGTCATCTCGTAAGACAGATCGTGTTGCTCTCTTGCCTTCGATGCGCTGAATATCTACTTTGATCCATAAAGTTATGCACCCATTTCAAACTTAATACTGTTGGAGATTATAATCAATTTTTATATTCAGATAACTCTCTAGTCGTAACCGTAGAACAGCAGCTGCGTTGAGTAGGAGTTCATAATAAAAACGTTTTAAAACGTGGGTTACAAATGATGGTTGCCAGTTGTACGTAGTGTAAAATAGAAATAGGTACAACAAGCATGTGTGTGTCAGTGTGGTTCTTATTCGTACAGCAGGATTTCTCCGCTTGGCACGTGCTAGTCAACGCACGCTCCGGACCGCACCTTTCGTCAATAAGAGTTTCATCTGCCACACCGCGCTTCTGTTTACATGTGGCAACTGTTTCTACGTTCAAGTTCGAGGTTATTCACATGTAGATGCCGTGACTAAAGACCTCTTGTTATTCCTTAGATAAATAGACAACAATAAACTTATTTCTGTTATCATGAAGTAAATATAAGAACTAAAATTACACTGAAGGACGAATGCGATCACAATGAAAAACTGCGGAAACGATATAACCATGTAAAATGGCAGACTTGGTTTTCCGCTACCAATTAGAATCTGCATAAGTAAACGTGCTAATTAGCGTTTGTTTTTGTTTCAGGCGAGTAGTTAATTGTTACGCAATTTATTGCACGTTACTCCTTTAACAGGTAACGATTCACTTATTTATCATCCTTCATGTAATTTGCAAGTTATCAATGTCGATCAACATTGATAGTCAAATATTTATTTGATACTGGTTGCATTACCGGCAGTTGATATCATCAGAATTATATCATTCAATGCTCAGAGTTGTTTTTCGTCTTGTTTGATAACATTTTATTGTTGGATTAGTATCAGTTGTTACATCAAATTGATAATTTCAGTTATTATTTTGTTATTGTTGTTACTTAGCTGTACCCGTAGCTTTGCCTACGGAAGCATAGGTTTACTGCTCGACACCCACACTCAATAGCGATTGTAGTAGGTATACATAGATATTCAGAAATCGTAATTTAGGAGATCACAGTCAAATTAACTACAAAAAATGTACGTTATCGATCGTAACTGGATGCGAACCAAGGGCCCGTCCTGCGCCCATTACTCGTGTTTACATAGCCATTAGCCTCTGGCATTAGATCGATTTCCTGTTGCTTCAATTCAGCCGGCGCAGCACTACAGGGACGAACATTATGATGATTGCATGAACTCGAGTTCAAGCGACGACGGCCCGAAGGATAAACAACTTTTATCTCCTATCAGTCAAATATGTTTAGTAGTACCGCATGTTTAAATACTTAATAGATATAGCACGTTCAAGGAAACGATAGATATTTCAATATCATTTCGTCGATCGTGAGAATCTTCGCTAGATAAACCACATTATTTTGATTAGAAAAACATTATCTGATGAATCGGCAACGTGGAGTAGTACTTTTTGTTGTTGATTTAATAATTATGTTCTACATATTAGTTCATCATATGTTGCATGTGGGTGCTATTTCGCTCGAGTATTTCTCCATATTATTTGCGATGCTGCAAGAGGTTAAAGATAGACGACCGGTTTGACTTAGTCTAGCTAGCATCAAATTATGCAAGCATGATGCAGTTGTTAAGTATAAAATGCTAATCACACACATGTTGATTTTACGTGCATTCAATCTCCAGAGTTAACGTTTGTAATCATCATTTTGTGTTATCCAAGGCCTATTGTCGGTTCAATTTAGATACTTCCTGAGCCTTTAGCAAATAGGTCATGATAGTCATGATACGTACTGGTCGTAACAGAATATTCCGCGGCAGCAAGGCCACGTTACTACATACTTAGTAGGTACAAGTATGATAGTTGTGGCAGTTCATTCTTATTCGTATTCGCAACACCGGCTGCTATAAAGATATTATCGTTATAACGAATGCCTTTGAGTGCGTCGATCTTTTCCAGCGTCATGTTGCGTACTAGATGTTCTAGTCATATGGCTACGTCTTATGGAGTTGTAGTACTATCTTATTCTGGTTTACTGAAGTCTTGAAAAACTAATTAATTTTTATTATGATGGCTTTGATGTTGTTTTGAGAACTACTTTTAAGATTATGATTTCTTAAAATTTTACCATATTAAGCATGAAAAATCATATAAAAAATTTGCATAATCAATCTATGAGCTGTTTAATCAACATGTGATGTAACAAGTGATGATGGTGAGCGAAAGTGTCGAGGTGCGGCGGACACGGACCTCCCTCGCACAAGTGGGTGATGTGTCGCGCTCCACCTCCACAACAACCGTCACACCTGACTCGCTTTCCTAGAAATTCTCATATTTATGATTGCAAACTCGGCCGTGATATCAAACCGAGATTAACGACTCACCTTAATTTACTGGCCACGCATTGTTAACTACGATTCTTCTAGAAAATTGTTTTCAACATTACTTACCTATCACAATCGAAGTTTTACTATACGAATACATTCTTACGTCACGGTTGATGCTTCAGTGAAAGGTTCCAGTGCGACTCAAAGACAACTGAGCTGTTATACATGTCAATAAAATCAAGCTTTAGTATCTCCGTAGTGTTAGGTTCATGCATTCACATTCCATAGTGCAGGTGAACGTTGCTTTAAACTTTGTTGTTGTTCTCATCACGCTTACTTGGAACCTAACCACTCTATAGCGCTTGTTAAACGGTAAAATGGACTATATTATATCGTGTAGGCATCTATCATACTGAGCGGGATTGAGGAAGTGATCTTCAGGATTAATGTGAGATTTGCTCAGTGAAGTTGCGTAGACCAATTTATTCTTTTAATTTCTTATGAATTGATTTAGAACCTCGTTGATGTTCAGATCATAGTTTAATTTATTGCAGATAAAACATATCAAAATCTGACACTATTGCATTATCTGTTCCACACTGTATTTTCCGAAGGAAACAATCTGAAAAGTTGTTAATTTCAATGCAAATATATGTCATTAGTGGAACGCATCATAGAAAAGTTCCCCTTGCTCTTGTGAACAATAGTCTGTCTGATGGTGAGTATGTGAATTCCGCGTAAGGTTATGATTGCGCGCATTCCGCGTGAGAATTTGCCTTCGCACGATGTTGCCGGCTCAACTCAACGTCTATCCGCGCAGCTGCTTACCAACAGTATACATTTTCAAGGTTCAATTGTGAAAGGAATCTACGTCAGATAAGAAACCGATTTGACCAGAAAATTGTTGGTTTTTCTAACATCGTTTATTTGTTTAAATTAAGCTGTAATTCGCCTGATTAGGTTTATATCTTCATAGTTTTTAATGCAATGTCATACCTGTGCCTATAACTGTTCTCTCTAGGCAGGTTGAAAGGATTGAATGCGTCACTTGTTCGTTACATCCTCCAATGTAGTTTTGTGATTCAGCCGTCCGATGAATGGGTATTGCATCGACCGATGTAGCCATATTGTACAATAAAACCTTTCCACGTTGAAAAAGCAATGTTTGATTTTAAATTCTGGTTTTCTTTATGAGTCACGATCACGACGGAAAGCACTTCACTCATATTTCTTTGAACATAATGGTTACTTCATGATTTTTTGTACAATTTTGTCATGTGTGTAAATGGTGCATGATGGCACGTGCTCCAAATGAATGCACCGCGATCGGAAGCCCTTCCCTAAAACAAGCCACATGTTACACTACATGTAATAGATTACCGCCAGTTGTTTGTAACCGACTTCGAAAAAGGTGGAGGTTATAATTCGATGCGTTTTTTTTTAATGTAAGTAGTACACCGATTCATCCCAGATTTGTGGACAGATTTGCTTGATTCTTTTTTTGTTTGAAAGAGCATACTCTAGAGTCTCGAGGTGGTCCCATATAAATGTTATCATTATTAGGTGAAATATTTCGGAGATAGAGAATGGAACTCCTCAATGATGAACACAGCACATGTATCGTGATTGTGTTATTAAATTGTAATTTGTATTTGAATTGAAGATCAGAATCAAATCATTTTACATATAGGTAGCTATGTTATTAATTAATCCCTCAAAACGGAAACATAAAATTTATTGAAAAAACCGAGTTCACAAAACAGAAAAGCATAAAAATAACCATTTAATAAAATTTACATTTTCTGAAGTCGGTGCTAAGCTGACGACGAATTGTTACGATGTTCAAATATGAACAAACCTCCAATTACAAAAGAAGATTAAAAAAAAAATTGTAACTCAGATTTGAAACACGAGTGAAATTTAAGGCATCTACTTTTAAGTCGATTTAAAAATAAATATGATAATCCTACATAATTTGAAATGATGTCCCATTTTTATCAATTTATGGTTTTTGAGAGGAGATATAGCGAAACTTCATTTATGTGTATTATTATGGGCTACAGATGTAATGTTAAAAATATATTTTACGCTTTTTAAATTGGTTTGTTTACTCCGGTATCTTTCAGTGGCGAGGGAACCTGCGTGTTACACATTTAGTCCATATTATTGTGAGCAGCGTCCATCGTTTAGGTTAACGCTCTCTTGCTCATTCGATTCGTTGTGTTCTTCCGGGTTGATTTCATTTATTATCAAAAAATTATATTTAACGCCTGCTTTCTTCACAATAAATAAAATCCCACTTAAAACTAACATGGGAATTGTAGATTTACATGCTTTTATTATTAACAAGTGTTTATTTTTTCATCAAAGGCGCTTTGTTCCGTTCGATCACTGCTAATGCGTCTGCTTTGATACATGAGACAATCAGTTTAATGTTGTCTCGTGGGAAATTTTCAGAAATACGCACTTAGACCAACGTAGAAACAATAAATCACTTATTTGAAGCGTCATCAGTTTTGATAGAGGTATTTTAATGAAGCATGTGATGTTTACGACTCTTAAGTTCAATTTTAGCACCGATTGTTCATTAATCGCTCTATTCTGGCCACTTGAAATACCGCACGTTTTTGCCAGTTCAGTCATCATAATACATTCGGGCGCCGCTGAAACCTAAATAGCTGCTCGGGCGAGTTTTCGGCAAATGCTGACGTCATACGGGGGCCATTTGGACAATGTAACAGAATTGTTGTCTTATAAGTACATTAATCCCGACACAATCTTTAGAATTTTATACAGTTTGTATGTTCATGAACATACAAAGAAAGATATCCGTTATGAATTGGTTTTGGTTGCAAAAAAACCTTTCTAACTTGAAGTGAGACTAGTTTACGTATTATTATAAATTGTATAGTGGGCCCAATGTACACTGACGATCCACTAGTAGCATGGTCGGACGATGCCATTACACCTGCTGCGGTTAGCCGACCCCTCTGACCGGTCCCGCGTCCGCTCTGCTGTGAAATTATGCACATCTGCTCCTTTACAACCTTTGTAATACCTAATTTTCATTTATACTACGTGGCTTTTTGTACGTAACCTTATGATTGGATACAATTCTCAAGGTCGTGTACTCATATGTTCGTCCATTCGACTGAGTTATTTACTAAGAGTATGGAATCTTAAATTTTTAAGAGGTATTTATAATAAAGTAAACACGCTTTTTGTATTGTCTATAGTAGTAGTACCTAATAATGATGAATGAGAAAAGACAAGACAAATAGTTTTTAAAACACAATTGGGCCAATATTTTAATGATTACTCATTTTTGTTGGTACAACTGTACTGACGTGAAGAGTTGTGACTGAATTACGTCATTTAGTTGTATTGTAAACATAAAAGTGCGTATCGTTGGGAACTGAGGCCGTGGTTGATAGACCGCGGGCGGTCGTGTAAATACGTTAGTGTAATTGCACTACTCACATTGAAACGTCAAGAACAGTGGGCTCTTGTGGACGACCGGCCGGCCGGCGCCTGTCTGACGCACACCCGTATTCACTGCAACCGACGGCACATATTCCTTATTCCTTCCATTTCCTTGCTCTATCACACTTTCAAGAACTTATACATTAACAGCAAAAGAAACGTCACCCATAAAGTATGTTAAGTGGAATAAATATTTCTATATTCTTGAAATCACCTTGTATGCTTACGTTTACTTTCCAACAATGTGCTTGCATTTTTCCACGAGAAAGCGGAAACGCGCGTGTCTCAACAATGGCCGAGGCTCGTGCTGAACCACATTCTACGCCTGTACTGTATATTATTCTAAGAACTACGGGTAAGTTACTACAAATGACGAATGGGCGCATTTCGGGAACACTGTTTATTGACACAACGGAGAATTCTAAACAAACTAACGTAACCGACCAAACTATTACGAATTTTGGTGTTGTTTATCTAACCATTCAAGTGGTTGGAATTCTACCAAATGATTGTAGTTATATGAATATAAGAGAGTGCTTGTAAGAGAATGTTCTCCAAAATAATCAATACGTATTTCGATCATAGTCAAGTTCACATTCTCCCTTAAACCAAGGGGTACAAAATCTTAGGGCCGCTAATCCAATAACGCATCCCTCTCGTAGGGGCGATCGTAGTCCCGTTAACATGTATTACGATACTATCTACAGCCACTTGATTCTTAAGAATGTTCTCATGAATGAAGCCATACCGTTATTATTCAATCAGTATTCAAAAGTTTAAAAAAAAACATTTTTTTTTAAAGAGAAACTGGTTTAGTTAGTCGGTTTTAATATCATATAGTATAGGCAGTTTATTCTTACTACGATTTATGGCATCCAACACTCCCAAATTTGAATATAATTAAACGTTTCCCCAAGAATTTCCCTAAGAGAACTCTTAAATAGAAACCTTGATCGTGATCGAAGGTATTTGTAGAAATTTCGAGGTCACGGCAACTACACACGGGTGGACCACGATTTTGTACAATATTCAAAAATAAAATGACACCAGCTAAACATGCCCTATTGTAATGTGCAGAGTATAAACTTAATAGCAGGAAACAAGCCCTTTGTGTTTCAACAATGAGCAATAGAATGACAAAAACTTTTTTAGTATCCAGGCCTGCACAATGCGCCCGCGGGCTGTCTTCGTCCGCCTTCCCACGTACTTCTCTACTGTAACTGGGTGTATCGTAGCGCACTGCAAACGTAAATCATCCAAAAGACGATAAAGATCCTTAAGTCCTTGGATTGCGAGAATCGGTGATATCGATTGGAAAACTGCTTTTAACTGTTCTGGACAAATTAACGCATCTCAAAAAATTCCTGATTAAACAAAGATGTGTATCTTTTATAATCTATTTTTAGCCAAAAATGTTAACGTATAAAAAAGTTTAAAGTATAAAAATGTTGCAGTTACGCCGATTGCAAGTATTGGATGCTGGAATCGACAGTTGCGTATTGCGGCTGCGAAAGGGCTCTTTGGCCGAGAAACTTTTTCAATCGTTTTTTCGCTCGCTCTGATGAAACTGCAACTGTCTAACTTTTCGCGGGTTCGCCTGTGGTCAGACTATAAAACTGCAGACAAGGATTATTTTGAAACTACGTTAATTACGCAGTTTTAGTCTAGACTATAATTCAAATAACTTGTATGGTTTTTCAAACTCCACGCTACATCTACATAATTTTGCTACAATACATGAAGTATAGTGTTGTGATTCTAGAACTTATTATAACTAAATCCTTGTAATGAGGTTTTCCATTCGAAGCCTATTACCACTGAAGAGTAAACTTGTTGGAATAAAGAAACGTTAAACGATTCGCACACAGAGACAAATATCATATCATTTGTTTCGTCGATTTTAAAACAACGTGAGAAGTGTGAGAACAACATATTGTTTGTAATCGTCTGGTAAACGAACTTGTAATATGGTAATTGTTAGGTTTTGTGGGGTATTGATTTTGTAACAAATCGATCGCTCCTTATGTAATGGAACGGCTGTGTTTGGCACAGTTTTGGCCCAAGCCGTTGCACCTCACAGATCTCGTGTGCGACTTTCACAACTTAACTGTTTTGTTATGAAGGCCTTGTCCGTGCATGCACCGTGAACGATTTACTAATAACGTTTATTCACTTGTTTTCCAAATTTAGTTATTATGGCTGCCAAATTACAAATAAAGCTTGGTGTAGTGCTGCGTGAAAATATGAAATTTTTGTATCATCGTTATTAATGAGAAACGGTGTCCTCGCGTTACTTTCTACCGGCGCGAGAGCTGCTTTCCACCACTTTTACCCATCAGCGTTGGGTCCCTTATACACGCATGGTCAACGTGCATTCACATGGGCTTTTGATAAAAACGTTAAATAAATCGTGGCTCATACCTGAATCAACCTATTATGGTCGGCTTCAACAGATCTACTTAATTTCCGCCTCTAACTTAAGATTTGGGTGCAGACAATAAATATGGTACCCTCATCAATATTTTTAAGCTGATCAGGATGTATTTTAACAGGTAGTAAAATGTGTTTCATTCGTTCATCCTTGAAAATAGTGTAAGGTTGTGGTTATAGTTGAGTCAATCCCTTAAAGGTTTATTATATTACCGGATTTTTACGGTCCTTAGCACTTTATCAATCCAGTATAATAACAGTTAGGGGCCCGATCTTTTCGGTCTTCGGTCAGGATTCTTTCAACCGGATAGATAAAAAGGCTTTAGGAATTCCAGTTTTTAAAGAAAGCATCTATTAACCAGTGGAAATAATTGGCTTAGATTTAACCAGGGTATTCACGGTCCATATTATATCTGAAATATTTCGATCTCATTACTCCCTTACGCGTAAGGTTGCAATTGCAAGAATGTTAAGGATAAACATTTTGTAACTTTTTTCAATTAAGTAAGTATATAACAGTAATAATTATCTTGGTTAACTTATAATACTCTAGTTTTCGCTAAGGCTCTGCGGAATTTTGATTACGCATTAGTTTTCTTGGTGCATGGCATAAACGTGCAGACAACAAAAACAGAGTAGTGTAGAAAGTACCTTAGTTACGGCCATAAAAGATCGTACGTGCTCGTTGGATTTGATTTAAATAATGAAGGTGCTGGCGAGGCCGTAATGATGGCACGTTTTGTTTAGTCTTTTGCAAGGTTTAGCATTAAATGTCTTTGTTTTTTCTTTCGGAACTCTTTTCTTTAGTTTAAAAAAACTCTAACATAGCCTCTTCTCATACAGCAAACTTGAGAACCGTTTAAAAGTTTGCTTATACAATTACTATCATCCTCCATTTGTACATAAAATTTTAATTATGTAGGTGTATACTGGTGAAATATCTACTTTCGAATTTAATAATTTTGTAAACGTAGGTGTGTGTAAACCTTAACCTAATTGGATGTCGGAAACAAGATTTTAGTGCAAATCGAGTTGTTGGTATGCATTTTACAATCTGTACATTCTCTAATAAACCTCGTTTCTTTACTGAAAGAGACAGTTTGTTAAGTGTGTACCGACTGAGTATTGTGTAAGTTAATTTATATTTTGTAGGTGAAGATGAAAGTGAAATTTTTATGTACGTGTATTGTAGTACGTGGCTTGCATTCATTTATGGAGAGTGCACCTTCATGAAAAGACAGCTCTGCATATAAGTTATACTATGCACTACCGCTCATTTTTTTTCTGTACCGAAAACGATATTATGCTATCTAAAAACACATTTCATGACTGTCTTTAATTTCGTATTTTTATGCTTATCAGAGAGTAAAATACAAATAAATAGAAAGAAGATCTTCCGTAACCTATATTGATAACGCCGGAAATCGTACGAAAGTATGAGATAACTGTAATGAAACGTGAACTTTATTTGAAAATTTGTATACTTTTAGATAAAAAACTGCCAGACTGTTAGTATTTTGGGTTTAGTAAAATGTCGCGTACTATTTTGGTATCAATTTATATTTATTTGTGTCTGAGCAGTTGTCTGGCCCAAGGCGAGTGGTCGGGGGCGCGACATTGAGTCACGCACGGTGACGCAGGCGGGGTGCGCGCCCCGACACCCCATGACGTCATCAATCGTGACTCACACCTACCAATATAGTATTCGACCTCGCTTCGACCGAACTGAATTTAGATTGGAAATGAAATGTGAAACGTTTTGAAAGGAAGTCGCCAGGTTTTATTGTAATTTCACCCTTCTAAGTTTATTCTTGCTAACGGATACAATTGTGAATGAAACGGCAACTTATATATTATCATATTTATCATACACTCACTAATGTGCTATTAAAATGTCTGCTTATCTTTTTAATGTGGTCAGATTGTCGTAACAATTTAAAATCATGGTCTTATACTCCTAAAATTATTCACACAGTTTTTATATTTCTTCATCTTTTTATATTAGCAGGTTGACTTCCTTAAAGTGTATTATTAGGTATTATTGATTAAAAACCGCAGACTATAGCGTAGTCCTGACTTCAGCATGTGTCCCATTTATTATAGTTAAACAAACTTGAACGGTGTCATCGGCCATTAGGATTCTCAACACATTAACAAATTACTTTTAAAATTTGAACATCATTGCGATAAAATAACAATCAGCATTTAGGTTGACATTCTAAAAGTAGCATGTGTATAGTTAGAGGTTTATGAACTCTTATGGATGTAAACGTTCAATTCGGTTTAGTGAATGTTGTTAGTTACCAGACCATGAAGATAAATAGCTTGAACGTATTAAATAGCATAAACGTCCGAAATTGTTTTTACAACTTATGACTTATTTGTTTACGTCTTCAATCTTGATTAATTACACTATAGCCGCCGAACACAGAACTGGTATTGGAAAGTGTAAGTAGGGAGGGTCGGGTGGCATTTGTCGTATTATGGATATAAATTATGTCACCTGTAGTGGGTCGTTATGCAAGTCTACTTCAATTACATAAAGTGAGAGCAGAACTTGTATGCTGTGGGTGTATCAAAGGGCCGCTGTTCCTTGTGTAAGCAGGGGGCTCCATTTCTGTATAAGTATCGTATAGCAGTTATTTTAATTCGACACGTGCCTTTTGATGACGGTAATGCTTTTAAACTTTGTTACCCCTTGGTGACGATTATCACAATCGAGAAACGAGTTTAGAACGACATCTGTTTTTCACTAATTACAATTAGAAATAGAATTAAGGTCATCTCCTAGACTATTTCATATGTTTACAAACTATCATAATTTAAAAAATACTTAATTCCATAATCTTCTCCATCCAAAACGAACTCCTCTGTAAATAAGATTTATCAGCACGAAAATATCTCCGCACTGGCTCAAAATATAACCACTGGTTTACAATACTCAAGTTGATATGACGGCCATATTAGAGGAATTATCGTGTTTAGTGTATGACATCATCAGAATCATCCACAGCGTTCAATATCTACTGCGGTACCTAAATATAAGTCCTCTAATGGCCGATTCCAAGGATTTACCGAGCGTTGTTGGTTAAAATTAAGAATCTTGTATCTTTACCAATAATGAAGCATCTTTGCTTCACTATTGGTATTGGACCTCATAGCTTTGCACAGAAAAACCTCCCATACGTTAGTAGCTATCGCACTTAAAATTAGCCCACGAGTCTATTATGAAAAGTTTTGCAAAAAAAACACTACCATTGAGAAGCAAAACTACTCGTATTTGGCTATAGGAACCAGGCATAAATCAGCCGTGAAAAGCTTGGGTAAAATGTTGTCTTGCTGTCTCACCCATACTAGATCATAGTAGCCACGTTCACCTGCATTGTTGCCGAACTGGAACTCTCAGAGCACATTCAGCACATCCACATATCAAGCAAGCGTCCATATTGCAGCGATGGAGGAAAATAAACACAGCTCAGTGCTGTCGTAGGCCGTCTAGTAATTGACGAAGACCATGCACATGGGCTGGTTATATTTGTGGCTCTTCGTTCTTTAATCGTCGATGATGGAGAAACCGCTCCGAAATCCTGCTTGCTCAGTAGATTGGCGTTCGTCGAGCTGGCGGGTGAATCGATTGCATAAAACCTCAGGAAATACTTTTATATTTGGAAAAGGAGGCTTATGGGAGGGTAATGACTTCCTTTTGAATTTTTGTGTATACAAGTAGTCACAACGACATTTCAACAAGATGATGAAGAATGGATGCTAAAAAAAAAAACTGTACGGCGTTAATAATAACTAGATTACTCGCAGCTATTGTTCCGACAAACTGTTCCGTCATTTAAACGCACTATAATAGCAGTGTATGTTTCATTGAATTTACTCAAATTATCTTAACGTAACGTCTCAATGAATCAACTCAGCCTGTTGTAGTATTCGTAGTACTGCCGGACATAGGTCTCTCTCAACCTGCGCCAAAACGCGAAACTTAGTTTCGGTACCTACTTTCATTTTCCAAAGGGCAGAAACCGAATAATTTCATCCTGTCCGCCGGTCGGTTCATATGTCACAGGTATTCACCATCTTTCCATAGATTCTGAAAAAGTTTCACACGTAGGTTTTGTGTGTATGCGAAATTAGGCAAACATAAAAATTTAGGAGTAGCTTTCCATACACAGAACTAAGGGACCAAGATATTTTTTATCGCGCAACCAATTTTATGGGATAGGTATTGAGAAAAGGTTTTTAATTAAAAATGCAACGTTCTTAGTGACTTTCTTATTCAGGTAAAAACTTCGCGACATTTGAGCTCCAAAAGATGTTATAACGTATCAACGTATCTCCCATCTAACAACCATGAGATTAAAAAATCTGCAAAAAATTAAGCACTTGAATTAAGTAAACACTTTCAATGAAAATTATTTTGAATAAAATAGGGCAACCAGTTTTTTACATTCTGCAATTTTCAGTTACCTACCAACAAACTTAATTATGCAGTCCGTTAAATAAGCCTTGATTAATAACCATAAGATATTTAGTATAATCAGCATCAAATATATCGGGATGAACAGACTGTTCAAAATGATCTGAACAACTAAGAAAATGACCCTTTATCTTAATGATACAAGAGGTGTTACAGAATGAACGCAGTACACGACGACAACTGTCACTATGACAAGAATTTTATCCCATTAAGATAAAATTTAATTTCTTTAGTTGTTGAGGTAATTACGAACAGTCTGTTCTCCCCGGTATATTTCATGCTGACTCTGTCACATGGAGTTATGGAACTTAATGCGTGTACGACACGCGGTTCGTCGTTTAGATAATATATTTCAGATGTTTTGGGAACGTAGCAGTAAAAATTAACCAAAACGATTTATGTTATTTATGATATAGTCAAATGGACAGTCAAATAGACATACGGAATAGAAAAGCAATAAACACGGAAACCATATTCTACATTTCCAACAACGATAAAAACTAAATAATTCAATAATAATGCAAAATAACCGAGCAACTGTTGCGTTTGTTCAATGAGTATTGCTCGTGTAACCCTCGCAGAATATTGAAATCCTTATAACTACGCATGTTTTCTTTAATTAATTATAATTAAACAATCTGTGTCATTATCATTAGAAAGCTAACTGTTAAAATAGATAAATATTACAAAACTACTTTACTAAATCTGCACTGTATTAATTATAATGGTGTTCACTTAATCTGGTTTTTATTTAAGACATTTAAATGAACATTAATGAGTGTAGTTCTCTTAATTCGTGCGCATTTTAATAGAATTACTGAAACCTACATTTTTCTAATTAATAAGCCTCTAATACTAATTACGTGGTTTGAATTTTATTAAATGGTACGTTTTTTATTGCATTTTTGTACACATTCAATTTAGCTTATTTTATAGGTTTGCTCAGCGGCTGGTTCATAAAGTTTTTGAGCAATTTTTACCGCTTGAAACATGACTAAAGGATTTTAAAGATCTTCAATTGCATCGTCATTACTCATGCATTATTAAATTAATGGATGTTCTTGAGTTTTTTTCCAGTCTTTATAATCACGATTTGTCAATAAAAAGTATTGTACCTACCAAGGTTTTTCAACAACTATTCTAATACGTAAATTTTACACCTATGTAGGTAACGTAGCCTATTTTTAAAGTGATTCCTCATACTGTAATTAACTCCTCGTCAGTTAATTTATTACTACTTACCTATGTATAATGTTGTTGATAATATGGACAATTGGATAATGCTGCATGTCTGCATCAAGACATGATTACAATTTGCTATTTAGGCCATTATTACTTAATGCGGTAAGCTTAATGGTATTACAAAAAAACTAAGCATTCTGACTGACACTATTAATTATTCTGTGGTTGTGAATCATGATTGGGAATAACCTACAACAGTGAAATGGTCACAATTCTCGCGAAATCAGTGATTAGCGAAAACGTATCTTGAAAAAATCTTAGTCAATCGAATTCTACACCGATTGTTTTTTGAACAATTGACGGTGAAGAATGTGTTAATTTATTGTTGATTCCATAGTTGTCACATAATCTTATCTAGAGTCTTGCGGGCATTGTTGTCTGATTAACAAACGATGAGTAATGAGTGCTAATCAGCAAAGGACAGGGCTAGGGCGTTCCTCCAGTGTGATGTGACTCATCGACGGACGACCATTCGATCAAATAAATCTGTTTTGTCGACCCAGACTGTTCCGGTATGACTCCGCCGTCCACAGTTCCAATAAATGTTGATGAGTTCGAAACATACCGGAAGTTAACATTGTGCAAAATGCATGAGAAAAGTTACAAGCAGCGATTCCCTGCATCAATATCATACGTGCAGCTATACACAAGTCTTTAACTCTTCACACGTCTGTATAACTATTAGATATACGAGATAAAATCAGTAAATCGTTCGTGTTATACGATACACTTGTCTCGTGGTGTGTGTGTGTGACATTGGCATTCAGGTGAGACGTTCAGATACCTAGAACGCAAGGTCATTTGCCATACCCGTTAGCATTATAATTATATAGTTAACAATATAGCCATTGACACTAACTAGATAGTTTGAATAATTTGAAAAAAAAAATCGTTTAAAGAAATTTTTAAAGCCGGTTTTCACGAAGTAGTCCACAGTTCCACAGTCGGCCGAATAAGCATCGGCTCTCTAAAATTCAAGTATTACAAAATCGTGTCAGGCAGTTATAATAATTGATAGATTTGCTATTTGATATGTTGTCTGTAAAGTAACGAATACGATTCAGATTTTTCCGCTAGACGTTGTTGTTTATATTGTGTAGCTATGACAATATTTGGTTATCGCGTGAAAAGACGTGCCAATTACCGAGTATTGACGGTCGTCCCGGTATGCACGAACACCGTGTCAGGTTCACTGACACGCCCGACTCGACTGCCAAATATGACACACATGTGAATTACAATTATTTACAAGATTATTTGAATAAATCAATATGTTAAATCCCTTCGCCAGTAAGTTTCACATATCGAGTTTGTCAGATCAGAAAAAGAAAATATCATCATGAATATGAATGTGGAGACAGGTTAAAAATAGAAGACCCGTTTCAGTGCTCCTCTTATAAAATCTAAGTATAATTGGCTCCATACAAGTTCAATTGCAAGACGCCTTGTATACGTACTTGAATAATCTTTGTTCTATGATCAAGAATGTGTCATAATTATGAATTCTAATTGTATTCATGTGGTACTTACAAATATTATGTGACTATATCATAAAAAATGCTACGACGCATATATGGCAAATTGTCTCGTATCGATTGTCAAATATGAATTTGAATTGTGATAATTAGCCAAGGTAGTTGAAAGAACACGTGTCGGTAACCGCGCTGAGTGTGCTCCGCATACTGATGACTGCGATCATGGTCTGAACATTGCGTGTGCGCATTCCTTTGCCCAAGCGCCGCCCACCAACCGCTTTTTTGAACCACAGTCATGTGAGGGACCACTCCAACGCTTCTCGATAATTTGTCACATGCTATCTGGTTCACGCTTCACGCATACTATTGAAAAGGCTAGGTGACCCTGTATTAATCTAAGTCATTAGCTGCTTTTATCGTAATTACTATTAAGAGATATCAAAGACATGTCTAATTTGTATGCTTATGTTTAAGATGTTGGGTTGATAAAATTGCTCCACTGTAGGTTTATATAGCACACAATAAGCACCTAGGTATTCTTCCTATTAAGTAAATTACTCCAGTTATAATTCGTAAAGTAATTGCACATGGTGTACTGTTTCGCACTAAAACATACGTCAAACGTATCAGAGTTGTCACAAATCAGGTTCTCCCACGTCCTGTCGAGCCACTCTCACACTGCCTTGCGGACTCGTGCGATGTCGCTTCAGCATCAGGGTTAACGAACCGACCCACCACACTATTCTTTACATCAACCATTGTAATTTTTTGCCCGACTTCATTATGCACGACATACATTCTTTAACTGTAAAGTGACATTGATAATAATTGATAAAATTTACAATCGTTTTCACTCAATAGCGGACAGGTTCCCCTTTCTGCAAGTCAAGTTCATGAGTATCAGATAAGATATCTTTTTATTAATATACTACGTAATTTGTGGCGAATGATCGTCTATTCACAGTTGACGTTTAATTTAATATCTCAAAGGTAAAACGCGAATGACAGGCCTCTAAACGCAACGGTACATTCGTTGGTCTGTAGACCGTATATTATCGTTAAGAAACACCTTTGTCTATGCTCTCTACCATATACACTCAAACGACACAGACATGTAGTTTGATGCCGTTAGAATGAGATACGAGAAAAGCAATTTTTCATTTGAATTTATATTATGTATATGGAATAATGTCGGATCTTTCAGCAGTCGGTAACGCTATGTTCTACAAATGAAGTAGATCTTATAAAATAAAAATGATACTTACATTAATTTATAACCATTTAGTCTGTATGTTCAAAGCAGCGTACAATAGTTTCTTCCTCGTCTATTATTTCTTTATTGTCCCACTTCGCTTTTATTAATCCATCAACTATTCAGACTGTTTGCTCTCTCCATACGGGATCAAGATACTTAACCGTCTCCACTCTACATTAGTGTTTTAGAACTTTTTTTGAATATAAATGTTTGCGAGACAGAGTCATGTCTAAAAATATTCTATTCACATTTCATATTATGCGTGCCTACAAAACGTTCATTGCAGTTAAGTAGTGCCACTAGTGTCGCTACGCATTCAATTAATGTTATTAGACGCCAAATATTATCACGTCCGTTATTTGTTTGAGCGCATAAATATTTCAGTGGAGTAATATGTTGTTCACGAGTCATAATGCAATATTGATGAGGTGTGCAGGAATGAGCTTTTAAATTGGAGGTATTTAAAGTGAGAGCAGTGTCGTTGCACTCGGTACACCTCGCTGAAGAGTCAAGGGCGGCTGGGAAGCGCAGTCGCGTGCGCATCACAGCACGCGATCTACTATCCACTATATTCCCGTCCGCCTCATCAACCACGGTGGGAATGGAAAGGCCTTTAAAAAAAATACACCCATTTATAAACCTGGAAATGACTAAATTGTGTTCCCACGTGTTTTATTTATTCAGAAAATAAACAACAGCAGTCTATAGGTTATATCATTTATTATGAATACTTCTAAGGCCTGAATTACATAGAAACGGCATAAGGCGCAGGCGCGTCGCTTTCATACATTTTGTACTTAAAAAAGATTTGAAGCGGCACGACAAAATGTATGAAAGCGACGCGCCTGCGCCGCGCCTGCACCTTATGCCTTTTCTATGTAATTCAAGCCTAACATGAGACTTAATTATTGAAAGTCCTTATGATATATTTAAACAACAGCAGTTATCGGTATTACTCGTCAGTTTCCCGCTCGGTTGGCCGACTATCGCCACCCGTTTCCTCTGGCTTTTATAATCATTCATTAGGTACTCCATTGTTTTCTGTGCATTACTATTGAAATAAAACATATTAGTAAAAACGATGACTAAACTGTAAGCTTGTAATAACTTAATTATAAATATTGTTTCTCTTTGTTCACAGGATCAGTATGATAACTTAGCCGCCCATACACATAAAGGAATTGATTTTTTAGACAAATATGGAAACTTCGTAAAGGAGAGGTGTGCTATCGAATTAGAATATGCAGGAAAACTCAGGTGAATATTATACACTTAGAATTTAATCCAGTTACACGAGTCTATTCAACATTCTACGAAGTATTTTGAAATAAAAAAACATTCACTTTCACATACAACTCTACATTAGTAATTCAGAAATTAGTAGAGAACGAAAATGATTTTTTTTCTCAAGTTTATTCGAAACTGGTTTCATCGCAATGCAATAAAATCTGCGATTAGATAATTTCGATAATATAATAATCTTATGAATGGAGATAGGATATTCGGATGCATATTTACCTAAAGTTAATTTTTGGATACGAAATTATGGAAGCGGATTCTAAAAATATATTTTTTGAAAAAATTATTGTCTTTTATGCCGGTTTGGTAACTACCTATTTTAAAACATTAGGTAGGTAAATATGCATCCGATTCTACAAGGTGTAACATAAATAACGCACAACCTGTTAAGGGGTCACTGTACTCATCATTATGAACAACTTTTACTATGGGACCAAACATGAAATCGTTAAAAAAAAACAGCTGTTCCCTACATTTTGACGAGTTCATCATTCTCCTGCCCTTATCCCAATTTATTTGGGGTCGGCGCAACATGTCTTTTTCTTCCATACTTCTCTATTAGTCGTCATCTCGGTAGTCACCCCCTTTCTAACCATATCATCGTTCACACATTCCATCCATCGTTTCTTTGGTCTTCCCCTACTCTTATAGCCATCGACATTCATACTCAAAACTCTCCTCACTACATTTTCCTCATTTCTCCGTAACACGTGCCCATACCATGACAACCGATTTCCACACAACTTTTCAGTTATCGATGCCACTTTCAAACTTCCTCTTATGTACTCATGTCTTATTTTATCCATTCGTGTAACACCACACATTCCTCTTAGCATTCTCATCTCTGCTGCATGCAATTGCACTTGCTGCTACATGCCTTTCATTTCATTACATTTTGACGAGTTATGCGAACATAAATGTAGGGAACTTCTGGTTTTTTCTTCGCAATTTCAGGTTTGGTCCCATAGTAAAAGTTGTTCGTAATGATGAGTACAGTGACCCCTTAAGAGGTTGTTCGTTATTTATGTTACACCTTGTATAGTCAGAAAAAAACAAAATTTGTCGATTCCGGAATTGCGGGATTTTTTCGATACAAAAGTCCATTCCATAATAGCAAACCACTCAACTCTAGGTAAATATGCATCCGACTATCCTATCACTATACATATAAATTATGGTAACTGTTGCGATTATTACGCCAACCTAACAGGTTGTCCTTGTTTCAAGGTGTATCTGAATTCGTTAAAATCTCGTAATCTACAGGTGACACAGATCGACTCCGCTTGGAATTATGTTTTATAATTTGAAATGGAGATCCATAAAAAAAAAACTAACACAAAACATGGTGTTCCTAACGTGAGTCATTTCAGTGCCCCGAGTTAACTGACAGCGCGGAGCGATATCGCGCTAGGCGTGCATGCCAGCTGTATCGCTGTGTTTCCATTTATTTATAAATAATTGGAACATTTGTTCGCGTGGCATCGAGATGTTCTATAACATCTTTTTTTTTGTTTACTCCTTATCGGCCACTACTTACCGCAAGACAAAAACAGTTTTTTTAATTCAAGACATATCCCGTGCTTGGTCTGCTTCGTCAATCTATACCAGTAATAGACCATGTGGCTATAAGGAATTACACGAATTCGTTTACACTAGGGTTTTCGCGTTCTCGGGAATTTCCGGGTACTCGGGAATTTTTATGTTTTTTGTAAAAAATACATATAGTTTTTCAAAATTAATGTAATACACGAGATAAGCTCTATACTTTTACAAAAAAAAAAGAAAATTCCCGGGAATTCCCGGGAACGTGAAAAACGTAGTTTACACTCTGTATATTATATTTATAAGGCAAAAAATATTTTTTATTATTGGCTTTGACATTTTATTATCTCATTAAAAACCAGTTTCTGATCGTTGGCGCTGGGACATTAGCGGTTATTATGAAAGTGATTTTATGAATAATTAATTTATACGAATCTTTCTTTTACAGGAGGCTTGTCAAAAACTATCAACCAAAAAGAAAAGAAGAAGATGAATACCAGTGAGTATTTTTATGAGCTCTAACAAAATAACGTAATAATTATACCTTTTCTTTAAAATACAATACCTACATCTTATTTACCTACCATAGCTATAATAGTGGCATTCCATTTAGCGCACCAATTCGAATAGCATCAGTTTGAAAAGCACCAGTTTGAAAAACACCAGTTTGAATAGGACCAATTTGAATCACTAATAGTATTCCTATTCCTATTGGTATGATTCGTATTGGTGCGCTAAATGGAATACCTCTCGCTATAGGTTACCTAAAGTTTTATATTCAAGGACGTTGATTCATCGCTAATCGTAACTTTATAATAACTACGATAAAAACAGTAAACTAAACACACGAATATTCAGAACACTGGCGTCCGATTTCTAAAAGGCCGTTAAGTGAGTAAAACTATTTTTTATTTCTGAGCAAAAACGTGAAATATGTTGTCCTTGGAAATTCTGGTTAAACCAAATTATTGGCCTACTTTTATGCTCATCGTACAATTCTTCATGAGTAACGAACGTAAAAGAGTTTTTTAATCATGCTTTTCTGTCCTGAAATGTGACCATCTACAATATTAAATATCTCTGTAAAACTCTCTGGATCTTGTAATTGATGAATTAATGATAGAAAAATACGGACCAGACTGATCGATAGAGAAAAGTTGCGCTTTTACGTAGTATATACCGTGTCCCAGAAAGAAGTGTCAAGCGAAAGTCCAGAGGTAGAGCACCCTTAGGGCGATTACGCACTGCATCCGATCCGAATCCGTGAAAATGCGTTCCGAAGTAGCCATATAACTATTTGTATGGTAGTTTACGCACTACATCCGGCATCCGTCATCCGATTTCTATCCGTCATCCGTGAGTCTCCAATTCGGAAGAAATATTGACGGACCGAAGTAGCCGTAGTAATGTTTGTATGAACGCTTTCGCACTACCTCGGATTCAAATCGGACGCCAAATGGATATGCCAAAGATGGCCCCTGAATTGTTTGAATTTGGATCAGAGATCGGAATAGTGCGTAAGCAACATCCGAATTCGGTCCGAGATTTTTACTCTAGATCGGTATTTTCACGGATTCAGATCGGATGCAGTGCGTAAAGCAATATCCGAATTCAGTCCGAGTTTTTTATATCCGTATTTTCACGGATTCGGATCGGATGCAGTGCGTAATCGCTGTTAGAGGTACCCGAAATATCCCCATGTATGTTCCGCGATTTTTTGTAGTTTTCGAGTTATGATTTCTTTTCATGTCTTTAATGACAAACAACAAAACCCTGACTTTAAAGAAATTTTTGATCATAGTTTAATGAATACATGATAAAAATGCGTGTTCTATTCATCTAGTTTGGAAAAAATAACTATGCACGTCACTATGATCAAAAATGTTATTAAAGTCAGAGTTTGGTTAAGAAATGAAAAGAAATCGTAACTCGAAAACTACAAAAAATCGCGGAACATTCAAAATCAAAAATTTTTAATTCACATAAACCAATACAGGCGCTTATGAAAGGTCGAATTTAGGTGCACGGTTCCAATTAGTCGTTTCCTATGGAGAAGAGCCGGCAAGAAACTCCATGGTTACTCTTTTAAAAAAAGGGATATCTTTTACAATTTCAGTGAATACAGTAGGTACTATGAGAGAGAACAATGTAGTCTTGACCACCTTGGAGTATAGTACCAAGTCTTGAGTACAAAAATTAACCAAAAAGGGAAAAAAAAAAATAGAAAAAAAGAAATACAATATGAATAATAGTAATTTACACATATAGGCAAGTCCACAAAGTTCTCACACTTACAAAAAATAAAATGAAGCTAAATTATATAAAACAATTGACATGCTTAAATGTCATCAAAACTTAGACAAAAAATCATTATAGAGTAAGATAAAAGATATCTTGAGAGTAATGATAGCAATAAAAATAAAAAATAAATAATCATAATTGAGGATAGTTAATAGACATACACATACGTCGTTAATGAGGTACCAGGGAAGCCACATGTGCAGGAACTAGAGCCAAACATCCCTGTCCTCGACGTAGTCCTTAATCTTGTAGTATGCTTTTTGAGTGAGGACACGTTTAATATGGGTTTTGAATTTTCCCTCGGTAAGATCTGTTACAGATTTCGGCAGTTTGTTATAAAAACGCACGCCATTGCCCAAAAATGACTTACTAGTTTTGCTTAGTCTAAATGTAGGTATCACAATTTTATGTTTATCCCGTGTATTTTTATCATGAAAATCACTCCTAACATTAAACAAATGCAAATTTTTGCGTACATATAAAATATTTTCTAAGATATAGAGTGACGGCAAAGTGAGTATTTTAATATCATTAAACACGTTTCTAAGGGACTCGCGGGAACCCAGGTTATAAATGGCACGGATTGCTCTCTTTTGTAAAATAAAAACCGAATCGACGTCAGCTGCTGAGCCCCACAACAGAATGCCGTAGGACATAATGCTGTGGAAATAAGCGAAGTATACTAGCCTAGCTGTAGCCACATCAGTCAGCTGCCTAATTTTCCTAACTGCATATGCAGCAGAACCTAACCTCGCCGACAGGGCAGTAATGTGAGCACCCCACTGCAATTTTGAATCAATAGTTATACCTAGGAATACGGTTTCATTAATTGTATCAAGTTTGTTGCCATCAAGCATTAAATTTAAACCTACTTGGGGTACATTTGGTAGTGAAAATCTAAGGCATTTTGTTTTATTTGCATTAAGTAATAGATTATTAGCTGTAAACCATTTGGAAAGAACAGTTAGGCTCTCATTGACATGTAAAACGTCCCTATCTTTCCTATCTATTTTAAAAATTAGGGAAGTATCATCAGCAAATAAAATTATATCAGATAAATTGGACATCATAAAAGGGAGATCATTTATATAAACTAGAAATAGAAAAGGCCCAAGAATTGAGCCCTGAGGCACGCCCATCTTAACCAGAGACCCCGACGATATAGCACCATTGACACCCACCTTTTGCTGTCTATTTGATAGATAAGAAAAAACGAGGTCAGCAGCTCGTCCACGAATTCCGTAATGGTGTAATTTACAAATAAGTGTGTTGTGGTCAACGCAGTCGAAAGCCTTGGAGAGATCACAGAAGATGCCAACAGCATCCTGAGAGCTCTCCCAGGATTCCAAAATTTGAGTGACTAGTTTCACTCCTGCGTCTGTGGTCGACCTACCTTTCGTGAAACCATACTGGCGACTGTGCAATATCCCGTTTAGGTTGAAATGAAACATCATCTGATCAAGCATAATCTTTTCAAAAATTTTACTTAGTGCTGGAAGCACAGAAATGGGTCTATAATTAGAGGGGTTATTCTTGCAGCCCGATTTGAAGATTGGTATTATCTTACTGTTTCATCAAATCGGGAAATGTACCGCTATCTAAACATTGGTTGAATATGCCTGCAAGTATAGGGGCAATGGTGTCAATTATAACTCCAAGAACCCTTACAGAAATGCCCCATAAGTCTTCAGTATTTTTTATGTTAAGACTTTTAAATGCTTTTTTAATCGAAGCAGTAGAAATATGCTCAAATTCAAAGACAGGTATATCTTTACAGAAATTTTGTTTAAGCAGTGATTCAGCTAGTATAGAGGACGAAGCAAGGGATTTCGTAACCTCTACCGGGATGTTCGTGAAAAAGTTTTCGAGTGTCTGAGCGACTTCAAATTTATCTGTAATAGACTTGTTATTATATTTTAAAGCTAGTTCGTTATCCCGTTGTTTTGTGTTTCCGGGTTCTTTGTTTATTACCTGCCACACAGCCTTTATCTTGTTTTTATTTTTTTATTACATTATGGGGGTGATTCGGGTACCTCTAAGGGTGCTATACCTCTGGACTTCCGCTTGACACTACTTTCTGGGACACAGTGTATAAAACTCAAATTTGACAAAAAGTTATTTAACGGTATTTTAGAAATCGGACTGCAGAACAGTAAAGTGTACCTACATTAAAGTATGTAGTGTGACTTGTTATGTTTCATGTTTTGCTAAGGCAGTTTATCGGTAAACTAAATTTGGCACGCCCGTCGTATACCCAAGCATTTTTACGCCAGTGTCGCTTACTCAGAATTTATGTTGCTTGCTATAGGTAATATCGTTGCACAATATTTGTGCACTACAGAAACGCGTTTGCCGAAATCGACACAAACAACTCGCGCCGGTTGTGGGATGATACATTGTTTCCGTAGCAGTATGAATGTGTAAACACACGAAAGTCATAAAGTCCTTAAATTTAAGAACTTACGGCGCGCAGCGAGTTACATAAATAAAACGGGTTTAAAATGCGGAAATTCTTCACAAAATATAAGAAAGTTTACCTTACCCTTATCAGTTCCGAATGCAGATGTTTAAGTTAAAATCCAATTATGATTAAAATCCAAAGTACCTATATTACTGCAATAAACCATAAAAAAAAATAACAATTGGAAACTAATAACCAACTTATAATGTCATTTGAAAATTCACTTGTGGCCGATACCTATGATTAACCAAGCGTTATTGTTTAAAATTAAGAGACTTGTATCTTCTTTACCAATAATGAAGCAAAGACCATAAGCTTTGCATAGTAGACCCCCCATACGTTAGTAGCTATTACAGGTAAAAATAAGTTTAGGAGTCTATTTATATGCCCAGTTAAGCAATAAAAACAGTTGCCATTGTAACCAAAACGATTGGTTTTTGCCAAGTTGGCCATAGGAACCGTGCATTAAATTTTAGTTTTACCCAGAATGTGATAGGACACGAATCACAATTTTTCCATCAGTACATTCTTACTGCTTGTTGATTTATTGTGCTTTAGATTTTCTCATCATAATTTGTTTTGCAGGTATACGGCGTGTAAAGCATTTAAACAATTACTTCAAGAGTTAAACGATTTCGCGGGACAACGAGAAGTTGTCGCGGAAAACCTACAGTCAAATGTAGTACGAGAGTTGCATCTACTCGCTAAAGAGCTGCGAGAAGAAAGGAAGGTGAGAATATCATTAATTTGTGTATTTGTAATCTCAAGCGGTTCTATGATCATTCAAATAACGCTGTTCATTAATATTATGACTTTATAACAGCTAAAGGTACCTACATAGAATATAACAAAGCATCCGACATTCGACATAACTCGAGCAGATATTGTGCATTAATACCTATGTTTTACAAGGAAAACTATTATTAACACGTATGTTGTTAATATGAAAAAAAAAATAGCTAGATTAACAGAAAACCACATGTTTGTTTTTATTCGGGATATGTCAACGGAAATTGTCACGCAGACATATTTTTCTATGCTTTAATTATCACCTGTAGTTATCACTGTACTAAGTATTTTATTTGGTGCAGTAAACTTGGGTTATGTCATAACTTGTTGTAGATTGTAACGGTTTTACTGCTTAAATTTTATTTCGCATGCCTTACGTTGAGCGTACTCTGAGACGGCCACCATACGGCATGGTATGGCCGGTACCTTTACGCAGGGATTCTAAAAATAAACATGACTACACGGAGTCGCTTATAATTCAAAATCGAATCGTGGGATTCAAATTACTCTGATCTTGATTGTCTTCCTTGAAATTGTTGTGTTATTTAATTTATTTCATCATTCAATGTTATGTTTAATTACAGCAACATTTAAACGAAGGTGCAAAACAAATGGGAGTGTTGAACTCATCGATAGGTTCTTTGGAGCGAGCGAGGAGAGCGTACGAGCGAGCTGCCAGAGAATCGGAGCGAGCACTAGAGACCTTCCAAAAGGCAGACGCCGACCTTAATCTGAGGTGATTATCTAATAGACTGTTCCACCGATAATGCTGTCTTGACCCAGAAAATGTACAGCTGATTAAACAGTGCGTAAAGTGTACAGCGAATTCTAAACGCCGTGGTAATCGAATTTTAATGCTGTGTTATTTCAATGTTAGCATTGATTTTGTTGTTATCTGAATTAGTTCTGCGTTTTTTTACTATTTTTATAGAGTCGAAATAACTCGCTTGTTTTATTTATGTGGGCGTAAGTTGGCAGCAAGAAAATATTATTCTTGACCTCATACACAATGGGTTGGCATAGGTTCAATGCTTAATAGAGGACAATAGCTAGGGTAAACTGTATGGGGTTAAAAATGGCTGAATGTTAAAAGTAGAATATTGATGCCAATTTTCCCCATAGCTTCATGACAAAAACATGCAAATATAAACAGATCAAAGTTTTATGGCTCTTTATCACGGTGATTCACTTGATATTTGAGATGAATGCAAAACATTAGCTTAAACCGCTGCCGGTTACCGTTGTGGTTAACCTATAGAAGATATTATTTTACATATATCTTCCACGATAATCTGAGATTATAAAAAAGTCGTTATGGTGGGCTGTAGGCGATGACTATAACACAATATTTGTTTGATGTTTTTTGAATAGGTATTCGCACTTTGTTAGGGTGTTTCCTCCATCCAATTTCTCCAGTGATAAAGCAAATAGTTCTAATCACAATAATATTTCATTACAGTCGAGCGGAGGTGGAAAAACAAAAAGCAAACATGAAACTCCGGAGTCAAGCGTGCGAAGACGCGAAGCAGGAGTACATGGACCAGCTGCGCAAAACAAATGACGCGCAGCGGCAACACTACGAGCAGCGACTGCCGCACGTCTTCAAACAGTTACAGGTGCGTTACGGTTTTCTCTTCTGCCTGTTCCGTACAAAACAACAAGAATTTTGAATTAAGCCTTCTTTAAATCTTCGTCTTGAATAGTGAGCCGGTCTTATAAAAAAAAATGATAACTTTAAAGGTTATCAATAAATCGCTATGTATCTGCTTGTTCCGTGGAAAAAATTAACACACAACATGGTTATATTCTAACGATAAAGTTGATCGTAAAATATTAATTTCTTAGAGACGCCACGAATAACAACAGTGCTTTTATGTTTTTGTTAATGAACAACCATAATTCACACTTAAGAGCGGTTTAAAATTTTGGATATCTTAATTTGGTTTCGAGTGACATGTACCGTTGGGACAGAATCTGCGACATCAACCGTGTATCCTAAAATAATCTGAGTAGAAACGCAATCCGGACGACGACCCATCTAATAAATTACATTGCCAATGATTTACTGTCACGAACGATAGTGTACTTACCATATTTAAATAATATGCCTACTTTATTAACAATTTATCACTTTTTTATTAAAATTTTAAATCACATTATTTGTCTTATTTAATTTGCGTTTGTCAAGATTATTGAACCGTGACACTTACACATTTTTTAATGAAAATTTTCAGTGTTCCTTGTATGTGAGCTCTATCACAAGATATCCTATGTTATTATGAAGTATTCTATGGATTACTAGTCGTAACTTTCTCCGCATCGTAAACCTAAGTCACTGTGTGAGTTTGAAGAAATTCAGGAAAATGTTGCGCCCAATAGTGCAACCACTTTGTATGGTGCATTCTGGCGGGACGCCAACTAGGTCAAATGGGAGAGACATACATAAAACACGTCTACTATTTTCGTATAATTTTATACAGAAACATGTTTATTCTTTTAACAAGTAATTTGAATGTTTGCAGGACTTAGATGAGAAACGGATAAAAAACATAAAGAACTTCATGTTGAGTTCAGTGGACGTGGAAAGGAAGGTGTTTCCGATAATCATGCAGTGCCTCGACGGTATGGAGACAGCTGCAAATAGTATTAATGAAAAAGAGGTAAGATATCACTTGCTGTATCAGGGCCGTATTTAATTAATTAACAAATGCTACATCGGAGGAAGTAAAGGAGGCACCCCACAAAAAAAAACTATGTAACACTACAATATGTACAATATGTAAAAATACAGATTTTTGCATCATGTTATTTACTATAAATTTACTTAAGCGAATTTACACACTCTCTCCCGTAAGTAGGATCAACACCACAAGTTAGTCTAGGGTTTACAGATCCTAACTGCGGCTCAGTGCTGTATGATCACAACCATAATACATAGAATTTAAAGAACATGTATGTAACAAGCCTGCAGCTCTATACACAAAAAAGTAGTTATAATAATCTTGTGTAGTATTTTATTAACTCTAAAGATAAATTAATCGTGAAAACAGCTTTAAGATTTTAATAGATCACCTCGGAAATACGCTACGCAGTCATAAACTTAGTTTTATGCAGTGACTCATAGAGATTGTTTTCTTTGAAACTCAAGATAATTACAGTCTAGTTTAGAATATGCGACGCACTTGTTTATTGATATTCTTAACAATTATCTACTTTAACTAGACACGTGTAATGAATATTGTATAAGATGCTTACTGATCGTAGCCATCTTTCAAGTTTACATAACATTAGAATTGGTGTCACATATTGTATGGTTTGTTGATCAAGTGGCTATAGATTAATAATAACTTTAAGCCTAGCTTTCGTGATGTTTCCATAATAGATAGTTAAATTAATCGTAAATAGTACATCAGCTGCGTATTAACCATTTCGTAAGGGTCGTAAAACTCATCAGAAATAGGTTACAGTAATTCTTATGGACAATTTTATAGCCTTTCGTGATCACGACTTTAAGTGACCTAAAAAGTAGTGCCAATTCTTCTTGGCGCCATTTAAATTTCTGTTCAAAGATACTTAATGACGTCATACTTCCGTTCACAGGACACAAAATTAGTGATAGACAGGTATAAGTCAGGCTTCGTGCCTCCAGAAGATTTTCAATTCGAGACGGCGTCGGGCGCCGACACCACCGACTCAGCAAATACCCACCACCACACACATAACCATCTGACTGCTGCGCGAGGCACCGTCTCCGGCAACAAGATCAAGAAGAGAGGAGGCCTACTGTCCATATTCAGCTCCAATAAGGTGAGATGAACATATTGATACTTCATGAAGGAAAAAACAGGCTTTGGGTCGTTTGATCATGTTAGCGTACAACGTAACCAATGGATTGATTTAATGGAGGTATCTTGTAGTCAATGGTTCTATATTATTTATTTTTTATCTATGTTTCATGAAAGCAGCATTGTTCCGCGAATAACGTTTCATCTATTTTGATATTGAGTTTATTCATCTGCTCCATTGTATAATAATAATGGACCGCATATGTGCGATCTAATGCTGGCTTCATGATGTAGTCAGGATTATTATTATTTTATTATGTTACAGCAGTAATTGTTATCGTATTCAAATATATTTTACGTACAATTTATTTTGGAAGCAAATTATAAGGTTATGGGGCTGTGTGCTTGAAATTATGTATGGGCTTCATATCAGCTTTTAAGTCATGAATTCTAAATATTACTCAAGTACATGCATGGTATCGTACTATATTATTTACTTTATTTGTACAATACAATTTAATGTTATATCATTTTTATATGTTATTACATTTGTTCATTATTTACACAGCTGGCGTATAGTCATGAAACGTAAATTGTAATCAAATCAGTTAAATAAGGAAAACTGAAAACACAATGACTAAACGCCAGTAGGTATTTTTTTATTTTTATTTTGTGTAAGTTGGAGGTACTAATTTATTTTTATCTTTCAATCCCTGTTCGATCCCTACCTAACATGGGTACAAATAACAACCAATTGATATTTTGGCTGTCTGCGGCCGGTGCCATGTCATGTGGAAAAAGTAAGTCGCCCCGAGGTGGTGGGGATGTAAGTCATAAGCATGAGTCACTAGCTTCTGTTACTATTGATTAAACATCAAGCAATTATCAATAACACCGTCTTTTACATTGTTTATTACAATACTTATACTTTCTTTTTAACCTAAACACTATTTCATGTTATTTATTAACGTTATTTTGTGACTCGAAATGTGCATAGTTTCTGTCTGTGTAAGTTTTCCTTTGCGACATAGTGACAGTTTGATAACTATAATTGAATGTCGAATTTGTAGGATAACTGTTATAACCTAATATGGTCTTGTAACATTTCAATTAGGAAATGAACTGGTTTAACCAACCATTTACGTCACATTTCAATTCTATCGACATAAAAAGTCATACAATAACGTTTACAACAAAATTCCTGTGACACACGTTCCGCTCTCCAGCAATTACTTTTACGTTGCGTGATCTACATCTGGTTGTATCGCTAGCGGCCGGTCGGTCCATCGGCGGTGTGTTTATACCTCATGTTAATGTTGTTTGTTTGCCTCCCCCGTCCCGCGCGGCCGTCTAACGCTTGCCACAGAAGATTGTCGAGGCCTGCAACTCGATCAAGGTCAGTCCTGCGTGACTCGTGAGTCGTGATGCATTCGGTGATGTGTGCTTGAGGCTGTTTATTGGTCTAATGTAACAACTGCAACGTCGTTTGTTATTACAACGATGACTGCTCGGATGTATGTTTTGATTGATGTAATTGGTAGATTTCAAGGTTTGGAGTATGAAATGTTTAGCATGGTCGTGTGAAGCTGTAACACCTAAGAAACTATCGTAACGGATTGAGGCAGCCATGACTCTTATAATCTTGACTGTCATAGTGTTTTCTTTATTCAAAATTGTCGTAAGCATCTTCTTATCTTTGACAAAGAACTTTAACATGATAATTGCGGCCTGACGAGATTTTTAAATCGAAAACGCAACAGCAGTAAATCAATCATTTTTGATCAATGTTTGCGTGCTGCTCTTTAGAAGTCTTTCTAAATGACATGATGTGGATTTATTTAATAAGCATTAATGAGCAATGTGACTCCTTCATAAGTGTATGTGACCAATAAACTTTCTCTTCGCCACACTGTTGGTTGGTTTGTTGTACCGCTTCTTCTAACTTACCATGCTTGCACGGCTTTCATGTTTTCAGCGCACTCGCATTCTGTTTTCATGTTTCTCTTATTTATTGATGTTGTGACTGTGACTAAGTATTTGTTTAGCGGTTATATTACAATACGTTTATTATTTATTGTGTAATTTATATTTAGTTTTACAGCTACGTGGATTGAACAAGGTCACTTATAATTATTTGATCACTATTTACCGGGAATGTTGGACAGTTTAATTTTAATTCTGATGGAGTTATAAAGTGTGTAATTTATATTTAGATTCAAACAGAGTTTTCAGTGATTTATAAGTGACTGTAGATTTGTTTTGAAGCATGTTTATTATGAAACATATTTTTAATGCCAAACACAATGTAAGGATATATCCAAACAAATTATTTAGATACGTTTTTAAAGTTTTTAAAACAGGGTGGTATTTTAGTGGAGTTAGCAGATTTCTTGGTGAATGGTTGCATATTGCACTGTCCAAAGAGTAACAGCTGAAGACTAAAGAGTTTGTTTGCATTTCAGAATAACATGTCTATGGATGGAAAGGAGGATTATTCAGACTTGCCACCGAACCAGAAGAAAAAGAAACTTCAAGCAAAGGTGATGGAGTTGAGTAAACAGGTCAGTGCATTACATTGTTTTTTTTCTTCGTTGTATACTTCCGTAAATTGTTTTTGTTCTTATACTTCCTTGAGCAGCTGACGTTATATTTTATCCTAACAGTTTACAAGGATGCGGCTAGCAGTAGTAGTACTTTGATCACCGATCTGTTTGCCAAGTGTCATGATTTCGGCAATATCACCTTATATTCAATTAAAAACGCGGAACGCGGTCGACTAAATGGCACGTGTTCAGTAGTTACGTTAACTTGCAATTTTTTTTAAAGGTTTCCCCACACTAAAACTAACTAGGACTTCTGTAACGTGTGGGTGCGTTTACAGACACAAATTTTGACATACTTACATCCAGACCAAAGTACCAGTACAGGACTTGAACCCGCGACAAGTTGTGCAGCAAAGCGCTAATCATGTCGTCAGTTTATATGTACAGTGGTGGACATATAATTAGAAACACCAAGTGTGACTTTTATTTTTAGTACAAATTTACTTGATAATTAATGTTTTACGTATCATACAGGGCTTATACCTATTTATCTATAATGTATCCACATCATGAAGTATTACTATGTCAGTTTTAGAAATATCATAAAACCGTTTATGTAAAAACTGGTATACTTTATAAAATAAAATGAAGCAGCACAAAGTACTGAGGTGGACAACTAATTAGAAACAGAAAAAAAACATAAGCATAAATATTAACAAAGGTAACGAAACAATAAATAATGATGTTAAATGGTACAAACGTTTTATAATAAACAATTAATGCTTGGTTGGGAAGCATCTGCTGTCGATTACAGCTCTACAACGACGTGGCATTGATTCTATCAATGTTTCATACATTTCCAGGGAACTTTTCTCCAAGCTTCTACAAATGCGTCTTAAAGTTGTTGTAGTATGATACTAGTAGTAGTACGATATTAGTGATATGTTTATTGGACGATGTTTTCTTTATAATGTACCGCAAACTTAGATTTGATTCAAATCTGGACTATTTGCAGACCACTCTAACACCGACACTACAATAATCCGAAACAACGTTAAAGCATTTCTAAGAGACTAATTAGTATCGGTGTTAGAGTGGTCTGCAAATAGTCTGGATTTGAATCAAATCCAAATTTGTGGTATATTGTAAAGAAAACATAGTCCAATAAACATATCACTAATATCGTACTACTACTAATATCATACTACAACAACTTTAAGAGGCATTTGTAGAAGCTCGGAGAAAAATTCCCTGGAAATGTATGAAACATTGATAGAATCAATGCCACGTCTACATAGAGCTGTAATCGATAGCAAAGGCTTCCCAAACAAACATTAATTGTTTATTATAAAACGTTTGTACCATTTAACTTCATTATTTATTGTTTCGTTACCTTTGTTCATATTTATGCTAATGTTTTTTTTCTGTTTCTAATTAGTTGTCCACCTTAGTACGTTGTACTGCTTCATTTAATTTTATAAAGTATACCAGATTTTACATAAACGGTTGTATGATATTTCCAAAACTGACATAGTAATACTTCATGATGTGGATACATTATAGATAAATAGGTTTAAGCTCTTTAAGATACGTAAACATGAATTATCAAGTTAAATTGTACTAAAAATGAAAGTCACACTTGGTGTTTCTAATTATATGTCCACCACTGTATATGTACGTTAGTTAGTGAGCTAGTTAGTCGCCATTCGCCTGTTACTCATAAGATAACATAGGGTAAACTATATTAAAACAGATTCACAGACCACGTACAGGCTAGAAACGTGATGTCGTGCATAAACTTTCGTCGCTAAATATAAAAGATCAATATCGTGTTCTAAACATAATGCATGAAGACTTTCACCTTGTGAAATTGTAGCTTACCACTTACTTATTAATGTTATGAACATTGACTTATAATAAGTATGGACAACGAGTGTAGTACAAAATCTATATATATAAAAGAAAGTCGTGTTAGTTACTTCACTTATAACTCAAGAACGGCTGAACCGATTTAGCTGAAAATTGGCAGGGAGGTAGTTTAGCCGGGGTTGCGGCGCATGCAGCTGCGAATCCCGTGACCCCGGCCAAGGGTCAGGAGAAGGAACACCGTGGGTTTTTAGCCGGTAAGAGTCCGGCATAACCCTCCGCCATCCCCGGGCGAAGGGTATCCATGAGGATTTTCCCACGATAAAAAAAAAAAAAAAAAAAAAAAAAAAAAAAAAAAAAAAAAAAAAAAAAAAAAAAAGGGAGGTAGTTTAGAGCCAGGAGAAGGACATAGGATACTTTTTATCCCGTTCGACATTTTGATATTTAAAAAAAAAAAAATTATATCAGTATATCCATATTCTTAATCTGTTTAGGTAGTAGGTAGGTAGTAGGTAGGTAGTAGGTAGGTAGTAGGTAGGTAGTAGGTAGGTAGTAGGTAGGTAGTAGGTAGGTAGTAGGTAGGTAGTAGGTAGGTAGTAGGTAGGTAGTAGGTAGGTAGTAGGTAGGTAGTAGGTAGGTAGTAGGTAGGTAGTAGGTAGGTAGTAGGTAGGTAGTAGGTAGGTAGTAGGTAGGTAGTAGGTAGGTAGTAGGTAGGTAGTAGGTAGGTAGTAGGTAGGTAGTAGGTAGGTAGTAGGTAGGTAGTAGGTAGGTAATAAGTAGGAAAAAGGGCATTGCAACGCATGCCGGGAACAGCTAGTTCACGATAAAAGTGTCCTGAATTGACATAATATAAACATAGAAATACCAACAAGCTCATTTACGACGGATGAAATCCTATGTCGTTATCATAATGCCTAATTTAGCTTGCAACAATTTTTACCATACGAAAACATGACAGCAATACTCAATTTTTCAAATTTCGAAACTTCATCTAATGTGAAACGAAAATTTGGAGAACATAGGAGTAATAGAGCAACCTTAATTTTTAAAAGATTTTATTATTAGTTATATTTATTGTGATTGCTAAATATTTAATCCAAATGAAAGAGCATAGAACATTTCTTGCAAAATTACAACATCGTCATTTTCAATAACGCGATTTCGCTTCCTTTGCTGAAGATCAGCAACAACATTATCTAATTAATCTCGAGGAAAACTGAAATTAAATCAGAGGCATATTATTATTTTTCAGAAAACAATCTTTAGTCATGTGTATTTAAGAGTTTATGATGACTAAACAAATGAGCCCAAACGTCACGTGTCCACTATTTGCCATTAGGAAGTTCCAGAGCCCGTTTTCCGTCTCTACCATCGGACCTACGTCATTATTTATGTAATGAAAAGTGCTTATAATGACAAAATACATGAGCTGAAACTCAACGAGCCTACCATTTGTACCATTTGCCTGCCTAATCTTCGGCTCCATCATCAAATTAGTTCAATGACATTTTAATGATCTAATATGCACATACCTACCTGCAAAATTTCAGCTCGATCGGAAACTTGGTAGTGACCGAAAAACCAATACAATTTTGAAACGGAAGGACAACATACATATTTTCGTACATAATATGTTTGCATACCTACAATGCAAGTTTAAAAATAACTTGTTTTAATGAATAGAACAAAACAAATTGCAATTGGTTCAAAATCGCAATACAAAAAAAACATCGCGTAAAAATAACGACTCTTTGGAATCTTTGTTCTAAATTCTGTCAAATATGTCAAGTTTCTTATGGTAATCCAACCAAATGAAGTTGACATAATTGGTTAAAGAAAGTAAGGAAAATAAGATACTTTTTATTTAGTTGGATTATTGTGTGTTTTGCTCTTGCAATTAATTCAATTGTAAGTAAAATACAATGTTCCTTAACAAAATAATACTTAAAAATTGTAAAACAATAATATACCTACTGAAAATATGATACACCAACAACTTTTTTCACTTTTTTGAGTAGTTTTTACACGATCTCACTACACAGAACGGCATTGTTGACATGTGACATTGAGGTGTAGCTGCTTGTTCGGCCAAATGAAGAATGACGCGCGCAATTGTAGCTCTTTTCAAATTTCTTGTGTTTTAACAGTCTTTCGGTTCGGACATTTTTGAGCGATGACCCGAGGTCCATACTTATTCTAAGTCAATGGTTATGAAGATTATAGTTTTATGTATTGCTAGGTTTAATTTAAACCGCGTATCTTATTTATATCAACTAGCGAACCGCCCCGGCTTCGCACGTGTACGTTTTATAGCTTAAAACCTTCCTCTTGAATCACTCTTATCTATTAAAAAAAACCGCATCAAAATCCGTTTCGTAGTTTTAAAGATCTAAGCATACGTAGGGACAGACAGACAGCGGGAAGCGACTTTGTTTTATACTATGTAGTGATTATTAACACAGATTAGTCTATACTTCTCAGATTTTAAATAAGGGGAATTCAGTCATATAACTCAACTCAGCTCAAAACTTGTTTATTCAAAATAGACTAGAATTACCTACCTAGTTCTTTTTGAACGTCAATTTTACATAAGACAGCTCCCAAAAGCGCCCACCCTTCACCTTCCTATTGTTTATGCTGTGAAGAAAAAACAGCGCAACAAACACCTCAGCAAAAATAACCTCCTTGAACTTTTCCCGAAATTTGAATATGACAGAATGCTGTTTCTTGCTTGGAATTTATTTCTAACCTAATCAGGGGTTAATTATTGCAAATTGTCTTATTAAAAGCTATGCCAATTATTCAATTAATTCTTGGGTTTAACCGTCAGGATGCGAACATAATATTGAGAGATCGTAACCTATGAATAAAGTAATAACCCGTTTCCCTGTATCGATTTATGTCTTCCTTTTATGCGTCTATTACACGCAGTGTTTTACAATGTATAAAATACTTACTTACATAAAATCATGTTTATGATCCCTCACGGATTGAGCAGAAACATGAAATTTAATGGGAGAAAACTACTTGAAATGTTGATGAAAGCACTTTGTATGCACTTTTTTCACTGTTTGACTTCTGACATTGTGCGGGGTCTATACTTGTGTCTATACTGTGTTGAGTCATAAATCATTACGTTAAAGGAATGAGACAAAGCTGCGCAAGTCGTTATCGATGATAAAGAAACACACCCCAAACAATATTTTGCATTATTTCCTTAACTTCTCCTTCATTATCTTTTATCGACTATCGACAAAGACTTTTTTACTGTTACACACAATACCAAGGCAGTTCCTATAAGTGCGAGCGAGAGGTCCGATAAAAATGATTTATAACTCAGTTCGCACATTAAAGGGCTCAATTATAGTACAAAATGTTTGAGCAGAGTGCATTCCGGCGCGTTCACACCGATACTTAAGCCCTCCTCAAGCTGTCTCCCCCTCAGCCCTCGTCAGCAACGCCCTAAGCCGAGGTTCGAGTCCCACTAGGGGTCGACCTTAGTGCTGTTGTTGCTAGTAGTCATGATGTTAGTGTAGTATAAGTAGTTAGCTAGCTTAGGTTAAGTATTTTACTTCCCCACCATTGGCTAGAGACCCTTCAGGTCTCGCCAGTAACTGACCTGTTACGTAGAAACAGTCCGCAATGACGATCTAAAGCAGACAAATAGAAAAAAAAGCAAAGCAAAGAAACATGAAGTTCACTAAGTACATGAGTCAACTTTAAGAACTTATGAAGTCAATAGTGCTGATATTTAAAGCTAGTAAAATAAGATGAAATGTAACAAACAATAAAAAAGAATTAAATGATTCAAATTATGTCATTGCACATTTGTTCAAACATTCAATTTTATTACAGGTGGCTCAAGAGCAAGCGGCAATGGAAGGCCTTATGAAAATGAAAGGAGTATATGAAACGAGCCCCGCGCTCGGAGATCCCATGACTGTAGAAGGTAATTTGTTTTTTTTTTTGTTTGGGAAAATGCAGTATGGTGGAATTTCTCGGATGCCTTTCAGATTAACCTAATTAAATTCATCTTTTGTTATAAAATATTTTACCAATAATTATGAGATAGTTAACGTTATCAAATACCCACTAAAAACACTACATTAAGGTATGATTCAAACATTATTTCATGATCTTCTTACATAGCCTTTTAGAAACAATTCTATAGAATATTTGCAAAAACGGATCCATTAGAAGGTCTTATAAAGCTGTTACTTTTATGTGAAACCTATCCATCTAGCACATTCTTAAAAATCTCCAAACAGATAAAAAGATTATATTCTGTCCTACCAGGTCAGCTGAACGAGTGTTGCGACAAGTTAAAGAAGCTTCGCGCTCAGTTGAACAAGTTTGAGGAGTTACTGGCGGAGGCCAACAGCCAGGTGGGAGCGCCGCCCCTGCATCCCACTGCCAGGACCAACGGGCAAGCACCCACACAGGCTACCAGGTTTGCATGTTACATTACAATTTTAGTAGGTACTCTTGCGAGTAGAATGTATTAATACCTGTTGGCGCCGGTAGTTGCTAGTTTAGCTATTAACAATCCCTTTGCAACTCCCTTATTATTATTATTATCGTAATTAAAAGTTTCAGAAACAATTTTTTAAACTATCTATATATGTATATAAAAATGAATCCCTATTTCCCTTGGTCACGACATCACGCGTAAGCGGCTGGATCGATTTCGCTAATTTTTTTTTTGTTTTTTGTTGTGTTCCTAATTGTCAGGAGAAGGTTTTTAAGAAAGAAAATGATGATATTAAAAAAAAAACTTCTTTTGTTTCCGCATGCATGAAAATGGTTTTAATGTTTTGTTACTATTTTGATTTTGTTTCTGATGGTAGGTAGTAGGTAGGTAGTAAGTAGGAAAAGGTGCATTGCAACGCATGCCGGGTACAGGTAGTTTATTTAAAATTATGCTGTAATAGCTAGTTTTTATTAAATTTTGTTAAACTACATAACATTACGCCTTATTTCCCGAAGAGTTGGCAGAGGTCATAGTACTATTTATTAAACTACTAGAATTGTACATAAATACATACATAAACTCACACCTTTTTCCCATTACGCAAAAAACTGCAGCACGCCACATATTACGATCCTTATAAACTCCTTTCAGTTCTTCCACGTTCATACATCTTGTCATCATAACGCACGTCGCGGCGTGCCGGCGCTCCGTTTGAGAGTACTACGCAACTGTCTTTTTTGAAGAACATCACTAAAACATCGATGTATGTTCTCCTAGGGCGTCCTCTACTGGCTTTTCCAACGACATCTGCCTTATAAATTCCTTTTGTTAATCGCCGTTCACTCATTCTTTCAAAATGACCAAACCACCTAAGCATACTCCTTTCAATTTTTGTCAAAACATAAGTGACAAAAACTGAAAGGAGTGTGTAATCTACATTATCTTTTAGATCTTCAGAACTAGAATAATTATTCTAAGTCCAAACGCAGACAGTCGAGCATAGTCATAAAGTAGCGTTTGTCCACAGTATCGGGTCGAACAGCGAATCTCTATCGCGGTCAGCGTCGGAGTCGTCCGTGAGTACGGGCACCGGCACGGGCACGGGGGGGCCGGGGGCGCGCGCGGCGGGGGGGTCGCCCGAGTCGGGGCTGGGCGGGGAGCTCGCCACGGCGCACCACGACCACGCCAACGGAGACCACGACCACGACCCCGACAACGACCACGATAATGACCACGAGTCCGACTTTGATTATTATTACTGCGAGCCTGATTTGCAGCCCGTTGGGTATTGCAAGGCGCTGTACGCTTTTGAAGGTGAGTCAAATTTATTAATATTGCAACACAAACGCATTACAAAACGCATTTTCTAAGCCATCGTTGCCGGATTTGAGCATAATAATTCTAGTTACATACACTAATTAATTATATCATTCAGAGCTCAAAGCTAGAATAGCTTAATTTCATTTCTGGCAGTAGCATGAAACCCGTTACTAATTATTTATTTATTCCTTGCGGCAATATATCGACAAAGATCTATCGATATATTACTGTTACCAACGTTTCTAACGATCACGCAAATTGTAACTAAATTTTGTTCGTCCAGGAATCGGTAGCGGCTCTACAATGAAGATGGAATGCGGCGAGCGTCTGCTCGTGCTAGAGACAGACGCGGGCGATGGCTGGACGCGCGTTCGACGTCATCACACGCGCGAAGAGGGCTTCGTGCCAACGACTTATATCGCCACCACGCTCTACGCAGAAGCGAACACGCACTAGCTGGTAATATACCTTCAAAGTTTAATATGAAGTGAAGGGATTGTGGGGTACTTAGGCGAAGGCTAGACGTTCCATATTTACTGTGATCCGCCAATATTTATTACCTTTGATTATTTACATGTCTAGATAGAGAGTTCGAGCGTCTAAACGCCAAAAAAATATCAGCCAACTGTTGGCTCATATACTCGTTCCGCCCCCTCAGTAGCGACACTGTCATTGTACGGTAAACACGACTTCTGTGATCTACAAAAATGACAACTTGCGCTATAAAAGTGTGCAGGAATTACAGAGGATGATTGAAATCAACTAAAAAAAAATACCTACAATCGGTAAAGTACACTCTAAACAACTGTATTATAAAAAAACAATTAAATTAATAAAATTTAATTTCATCCAAAGATGTGACGCCATTTTGACATCATGTTTACAGGGTTGCCTGTTTATTGAATGTAAAATTCCCCATGAGCGTTAGCTAATTTAAAAAACGTTTAATAGTATCCACTGTAATGAAACAGTTTGTTCGAAGTACTAATTATTTTGAAGTGAAAACTGATCATGTCTGCGGTCTTCCGCATCAAGTTAATTTGATAAGAGTGGTTGTGGAAAAATATTTGGACTTAAGATATTAATTACTATAAGACAAAATTCGATACTATCAACTGGGATGTAACATCTAAACGAAAACTGTTTAAAAAACAAATTCAAAGACAAGGTCACTAAGCTTTCTGCTGTACATAATAATAATTTTGATTGCTAATTTTTAATCTTGAACTAGAATATTATTAAGAATAAATAACCTTCAATTCTTTTTCATTATAAATATATTTTACCTATTATAATATGCACAAACACATGCACTGAAAAAATTATAATTTCATGAAACTTCACCTCAAAAAAAATACATTTTTTTTCCCTCCTTTCATGGGAAATATTCAAGGGCTGGCATCACTCAGTACGCGGACCCGTGATGCGCGCGCTTGTTAAACAGTAGAAGCTACGCTTACTTGTGTGCGTAATACGCACACACGCGCTTCAATTCTGGCCTGTTGTTTTTGTTACGATTGCAGCGCAACACTCTATCTAGACATGTAAATAATCAAAGCTTATTACGTATTGTGGTATTTATTGATCGTGTAGACTAGCATATTGACGGATGACAGTATTTATCACAGGATTTCTAGATTTCCGAATTCCGGAATGACGACCCCACGGATTGTGATAAATATTGAACGTGTAGTCTCGTGTCAGTATTTATCACGTTAGTACGCATCGCAGCGGCAATGGAAGAGGACACCTTTTTTGAAATTGGAACCGCGGAAGTGGAACGCACGTCTTCGCCACCGGACCGGCTTCAGCGTCTTCGTTCGAACCCACTTCAAGGGACCAGATTATTTTAAAGGAATTTATTCTACATTTGGAAGTACTACCCGAACTATGGGATAGCTCATCCAAAAATGATAAAAATATAATTTCAAGAGGAGAAGCGTTAAACAAGCTATTGGGAATATTTAAAAAAATAAAAATGATGCGGCTGTTGCCGATGTCAAGAAAAAAATTAACATATTACGCTCAGACTATAGAAAAAAAACTAAAAAAAAACGTTATATCAAAACGATAGTGCCAACTGCTAAGATATATGTATACATACATAGCCACTAGCCACACAAGCTTTAATTTTCGTCTCTGTATCCATTGTAACACGTATGCACAGTATTAATATGCCGCAATACTGACGTGATAAATATTGAACGTGTGGAGTAGGTCTGTAATCCGTCAATACGAATTGTGATCCAACAATACTGATCGTACTGGTGGACTGCGCCTTAGTAAGCATTTTTACGAAGAAATAATGGTGAGCTGCGGATGTTGGGGAAATATTTTTGGGTATGAAAGGGAGGAGTAGCCTAGCCAGCAGTGCGAGCACGGTTCTTTTTATCGAGTCGATTCGAGAAATTTGTCTATTCTAAACGACAAATTTGACTTAAGATATCGATAAAACGACAAAGGTAGCTCGGATCGGATTTTATCGAGGCCTCGATATAATCGACAAATCTTATCGATTATGTCGAGTTTTGACAGTTCTTATTGGTAAATTTCTCGAATTATCACGAATTGTTGTCGTCAGTTAAAAGTTGGTAGATAAAGATTCTTTGAAGCTATTTTAGCAAAACAAATGGATTTTGGAGAATTCATTTTGTGAGATGTTGAAAGCAGAACGCATCGTGACATGAAAAGGATCCACAAGCGGAGTTTAGAGACGCGAATTTAAGTTTAATTCAATAATGTATGACTAGTGGTGCCCCCAATTTTTCTACTCTTTTTTGTCAGACTGTATGCCACTAAAATTATATTTTAAATATTTTTTATAATCTTACAAGGATTATAAAAAAATGTTTACAATATTTCTAACAAACGAAATAGTTTTCAGTCGCGAGAAATAACCAGGAAAAGATTATTTCGTAAATAAAATAAAGTTGATGCGAAAAATAAATAAATCATGTAACTCGGTCAGCGATTCTGAAAGGCAAAAGTTGAATTATCAACAGTCAAATTTCATGACGAATGATGTGATTGGTAGTTAGTATTTTGGTCGACCAATCAAAGTCGTTGACATGCGATTTGACAACAGATTAATTAATCAGCCTTTACGAATCCAGGGGTGAATCGGTCATAATTCGTAAAATGCCTGTAAAACAGCGAATTATAGTAATATACAGCAATTGTGGTATTTCTGCCTGATGTGAAACAAAATGGCCTAGGTTGTTATAAGTTATTAATTTCTTAGCTCAATCACATTGATGATAAAGTTGTGCTTTGTTTCAGATATGACGTGTCACAAGCTCACGTCGCGAGAGATGTTAGCGGTGCTTGTCGGCGCGGCTACAAGAGGCACTCAGACGCCGCGCACGCGCATACCCTGAAATGTTTTGTGGCCTATATAGTAACAAGTATTTTTGCTATAATTTATCGTATCGAAAATGTTCGCATTATTTTTTTATCGTGTTCTTTCTATTCCGATTGTTATCCTGGCGTAGGCCACCATTGAACAAAAACGGAAACATTCCATGATCTTATTTATTGTGTATATTGTTGGTTATATGGCATACATATTTTCATGTATGAAGTATACCGTAATAGCGTAATGTTAATTGTAATGTGGTGTAACTCATCTAGATCTTCATTGTGCCAGCTGTTTACGTAATAAGTTTATATTTCGTACTTATGATAGTTGTAATCTTGCTTTTATGTTATTTGCCATTGAGTATTTGAAATTATAGCAAAAATAGATAGTGTAGGTGTTATGAAATGTGTAAAATATGTAAACTTAGACTTAACTTTCAAATGCTATCGACATATTATAATGATTTATGAATAACATGTAATATGGAATCCTGTGTCAACTATCACATGCGATGTATTGTATAATACTTACTTTAATTGAATTTTATATAGGATATTATCTAATAAAGCTAGCTAAAAGTCACGATTAGCCGATGTTATTTTCTGAATATACGCTGTTTGCGGGAACGTATATATAGTTCATGTATTTATATTTAGGTGAGATGATGTATGAGAGTGAAGCATACAATTTTTCTACAAATATAAAATTATGCGACAATTACAAAAATCTTTGATTTCTTTCTGTTTCTATCCTCTAAAATTACATACTACATAACAACATTCAAAGACGCGCGTAACCGTAAGGCCTCGGCCTCGAATTTAGCGGGCAGCGGGGCGGCGGCGGCGGCGGCGCGGCAGCGGGGCCGTCAACGCATACCTGTTCTCCAAACCAGCGGGCAGATCGCGCGGCACTATAGCGGTGTAGTGTTGTGTTCGTGGTTGTGTTGTCGAGATATTTGTTTTTATTCGCGAATGAAATGTCTGAAAAACGGCGACAATATCTTTTTGATTCAAATTTATTCCTAACGCTCGATTTATTGTGGGCAAAAGAAGAAGTGGATCCCTACTATAGGCGCCCGGACGTCTTATCAAGCACAATATATACGTGAAAAATTCAAAGAATATTTTGTAAATAATCGCATTAGTTACTAATTAATTTGTAAAACATAACAAATATTGTATTTGACTTAATAAATCATTTTTATATTTGCCTTCAATATTCAGTTCGTTTTTTATTTCTTCCCATAATTGGTTAATTATTCTTCTATTTTTATGGTTCGCATCTTTGCTGTTCCATATGGGTGTCCTCTCAAAGATTGCCGAAATAATTTGCTCTTGCACGTCCGAGGACATTTTGATACGTCACAAAAAAAATGTACAACACTACAGGAAGACTTTCAATTCGTTGGCAATATTTTAGTCCAAGAATCTAATTGAGGAACAAATAATAACTAAAGCTAGTAAAGTGTTCAAAAATAATAACCCAGAGTTTTCCCAAAATGAACAAAAAAATAAAAAGGATCAAATTGTGATTGCACGCTATTTAAAATGTACGGGTGCCGTGTGTAAGTGTGTGTGATACGTACGCACACACGCGCCATCACCGTCGACGCGAGCCATTCATTTTTTGCGCGGGACAGAGCGCGTGCGGCGCGCCGGCGTCGCTTTGATTGCGGTCGCGAACTCGCGGATCGCGATGTAGCAGCTTCGATTTTCCTACGGAACTAACGTGTAACTCGTACTTAAATTAAATTATTTAGTTAGGTCCGAAAGTAATTAAAATCATGACGGAAAGCAAAATTCCGAAAATAACAAAAACCATGACAGAAAATTCTGAAGCACAATAGCGCCCGTTTGTCTAAGCCGCAAACTCATACATTCACGAGAAAGCAAATTAAAAATGGGGCCACATATGCGCATAAATCAATGAAATATGGCAGCTTGCACATAATGACATAATAATAAGTTATGCTACTCGTACCTACGTAATAATTGTCAGCACTGTTGGCACAGTGGCTGAGTGTGTGGCTGCTGCGTTACGTGTCGCGAATTCGATTTCCGCATAGAAAGATGTACGTTGTACGCAGTGGCGTGCGTTTCATACAGACAGAAAGACACTGCCTACCCTACCTAACTCAGATAAATATTTATAATCTTGTTCTGATATCTAATATTATTTTATCTACGAGTACTTACTATCATAAACAAAAAAAACATAATTTAGCTCCATATTTCGAGTTTCGGGTATCATTGTACGAAGGAGCTAACATCTGGCATACCTGCTCTGTGTGCCCGATGTCAGCTCGTTCACACAATTCGACGCAATTCCGCATTGTGCTGCGCTAGCGCCACTGATTGCCTCGGTAAAGACACAAACTATTCGTGTCTAAATGTATATAAGTGTGCTCTCGTCGTCATGCGGATTTAATGAGTGTGCGTTCCTATAGATACGAGGCACACAATGTCACAAATAACGCACACAACCGCACAGAGTAGCCACTGTCTTAATTTTTACAACACGACAAGTTACGACCCTTACCGAAGTTTTCCGAACCGAAGTTAGCTATGCAACTATTTTAAAAAGTTGCATTGTTTCATTTAATTTTTGCTAGTCATATACAACACCATTTTTTGGTCGTATTATTTTTATACTGAGTAGTACTGAGTCGAGTCGTCATTTGTTTGTTTTGTTTTGGTTGTGATCTTTGTTAACAGGTATTTAAGATTTTAACGTTGATAATAGTGTGAAAAATGGATAATATTCACTGTGAAAGTTGTTCAGGTGGTATGTGTATAGAGAAAATAAAAAATTCTTACTTAATTTAAGTTTTTACTTAAATTGTTTAACGAAATTTTCACAGAAACTGATGTGCTTTACGAAATTATGCAAAAAAAGACATCTGATGTGATATACTGTGTCAAAAAAATTAACGAGTTTGAATCGTTTTGGAATCCTTCAGATCTAGATTTGAATTCATTTTTGAAGGCGTTAAAAGAATAACAGGACCGCCAAAACGAAAACGTAATGTTGTGGACGCAAAAATCAATTTGAAACGGAGTTTTATTGAAATTATAGACAATACCTATATCTAACGAATGTCGCGACCGTTATAAAAATCTGAAAGAGTTAAAATTTTTTGGACTTCTATCATGCGAAAATTTCAATCAATATAATGACAATTTTCCGGTTGAATTAGTAGCGCAATTCGTAAATGTTTATAAATCACACGACTTTAACTTAGACCGCCTTATCAATGAGCTCAAATGTGTTTATAAATCTGTCGAATTCAAAAACCTTAGTATTTACAAAATTATAGAACATTTTTACGAAAACAACATAAATACAGTTTTTCCCGAAATACTGCGATTGGCAAAATTAATTGTAACAGTTCCCGCGAGCAGTGCTTCAACCGAAAGGTCATTCCCGTCGCTGAAACGTATACACACCTACTTAAGGAATACCCAAGGACAGCGACGACTTACAGATCTTTCCATAATTTCAATAGAAAAACACCTGCTTACGGAAATGAAACGCCTTCCCAACTTTTACGATTCTATATTGCAGACTTTCTTACAGAAAGATAGACGTGTAGATTTAATATACAAATAAAATAAAATCCTATAATATTTTTTTAGATCCTTATACACATACCACCATCTTTTCACTGCTATTATTTAATTTGCAAATACAGAACAACAAAAAAACGGGCCGAAAGGCCACATCGAATATCCGTAAATTGATATGTCCATAAAATCAGTAAATCTATATACCTAGGATATTTGAGGTGGCAATTACGAGTACCTACATCATTATTTAATCGACGAGACGACGAACTAAAGCCAACATGCAGTATTTTTGGTAAGAAATAGGTTCAAAATTTTCTGCCTACCCTGTCTAAAAACTCTGTGCACGCCACTGGTTGTACGTGTTGAGTTTGTAAACGCACCCAGCACATTACCTACAAAAGTAATTAAGTACAAGCGCTGGGAATGTTTTAAAAAAAGAAAGAGGAAGAATTGGAAAATTGGAAGTGATTTAAACTTTTACTTCGGTGTTCAAAGTAAGACTTATTCTTAGCAAAAGTTTCAAATTACATGTGCAATGACTGTAATATCATTAAAAATGAATTGAATGAAACAGCTGATTAGAGTTATTTAGAAAAGTACCTACTGTGTTGACCGCGTATGAACTTTGGTGAAACAGCTGATTGGGACTACGCGGCCGGCGTGCGCGTTTGTGTTGTATCTACTGCGTTGACCGCGTGTGAACTTTGGTGAAACAGCTGATTGGGACTACGTGGCCGGCGTGCGCGTGTGTTTGTAATTATTTAGTACAGTACCTTACCTACTACGTTTTAGTACTTAGGAGGTACTTACCTACGTGTACTTTAAAAGGTGCTCGAAGTGTTCACCTGTTCTTTGTACGCACAGCTCAGCACGGCGCCTATGGCTTCTTTTCACGTTTTGCAAAACAAATGTACGCGATTTAACAATTATTATTTCGAATGCCGTAACAATCCTTTCGCTTAACTTTTCGCGACTTTCACTTTCTTGCTCGTACACTAGTCTTTTAAATTAACCCCACAAAAAAAAACTAAGGGCGTCAGGTCAGGCGACCGCGCAGGCCAAGGTCCTATCCAACGCTCGCCGAAGCTTCGGTCGAGGAACGCGCGAACATCCCGCTGGTAGTGTCATGTTGGTAGTACAGCTCGGACTGATAGCTTTCAGGCACGTTCTGCAGCTGCTCTTCCACGGAGGTCTCTTGGCACTTGGGCATACGTTATTACGTGGAATGATGCAAAATCCAGTAAGTTTTGAGTTGACCTCAAGATTCGGTCTCTTGATTCATCGGGATAGCGGCGGTGGAACATCAGACGGGTTCGCGGAAAACTGTGCGTTCGGTCGTAAAACAAGACCATATCCAGGTATTGCTGGTTCGTGTACACTGTTCTACGTGGTCGTGGCATGTTACTTACGGTTTACGGTTCACAGAATCTTTCGCGAATTACACGTCATGTACTTGACCTATTAAACGCGTGACTGGAGCGGCGCAGGCGACGCCGCGCATGCATTTCTTTGCTCGAGAGGGGGTGGCCGCACCCCGCGGCCCCGCAGACGAACGCGGGGATCGATCGAGAGGCCCCGATGTGGGTAAACTTTGTTCATGCGCCGAATACTGTTTGGCGGCATTTCTTTTGAAGGACATGCCTACTGAATGAGAGCTCGTACTCGTACCTACATTGTAGCGTAAGTAATAAGACCGCGTAGTAAACTGGTATACTAGCATTACTAGCGGACGCATCTTGATACTTTAAATTTATTAAAGTTTTAATTATCATTTTTACTATTTATTTTTTTATCGTGTTTATTAATTTTGGACTTTATGTAGGTAAATGACAAGATATATCACGTTTTTAAAATTAATAATTTGACAATTTTAATACACGATATTATGGGCTTAAATACATTAGTATCATGGGTAGAATACGGGGTTAAAATATTGCCAATGAATTAAAAGTCACGCTGTATAATACAATGCAGACGCGCAACGCGGGCGGTCACCGCTTGACTGGAGTGCACCGCTCGTTTTTTTTGTTTTCGAGTACCGGTCCATTTGATTTTACGCATAAGATCCTGCCGCTCCCGCGCCGCCGCCGCCGCCGCCCCGCTGCCAGCAAAATTCGAGGCAGAGGCCTAAGTTGTACTATTTATTCTGTGCCGTAAGAAAGAATATACACAAATTGTAGTCCGAATCATAATGTAGCTTTTCATACCAATAGTACAGCAACATTTTGATGCATCGTGCAGCAATTAATGAAACACCTATATTTTGGCATAGTTTTTTTTAAATATTGTCTTGACCTCGCCATCGAAACGCACACTTCAAATTTTTTATCATATTACTGGGTTCCCTGTTGGAATACCGAAATATGTTTAGCCGATTTTTATCTGGCCGAAAATCTTTCCACCACTTTTCATTTCGCCGAATAATTAAGACGCTGAACGATTAAAGTCCCCAATTTTATATTCTTCTTCTGTTGTGTCAGCACGAGCTATACGAAGATAGCTCATGCTGTGGTGAAAAGATTAGCCAGTCAGCAAGGTTGGTAGCGGGGCTGACTGCCCAGGGTGCGCCGAACGTACTTAAGTTTCATCACTCGTGGAGCCTCTTTTCATGCACCCCAAAAATTTTGTATTGTAAATTGTTGTTAAGCCGACTAGTCTGCTGGCCACAGTTTCATTATTGGCCACTTTATATTTGTTAGATGGCTCATTTTACCATCATGCAAACAAGCATGCAATGAGGGTTTTCTGAAATGACGTCCACTAGGCGGCAGCACTGAGACGTCAGGTCCAGAACCCGTCAGAAGTGTCAGAACGCCTATATTTTGGTGTCTGATTTTTTGGATTTTTTAATAAACTTAAATAAGTACAACAAATATTCTCTCAAAATCGAAATGCCACAATGTTGTGCAGTTCCTATGTGCTCAAAAAAAAACGGGAGGTCATATGTTTCCTAAGGATAAAACACGTTTAAAACAATGGCTTGTAGCCATTCGTAGAGATCGGTTTACGCCCACAATAATAGTCTTATATGCAAAGATCAATTCAGTAAAGACGATTACGAGAAAAATCAAACCATAATCATCATAAATATTTTCAAATTTGGCGAAAATAAACAGTGAAAAAAACATCTGAAAGTTCAACTTTTTTTGTCCAACACGTAAATTATCCATTTTCAAATAACATTAGGTAGGTTTTATAATTAAACACTGAAAACGATTAGTGGAACTGTGCAGAAACTATATTTAGACAGCGCGCATTATTTTATTGGGATGGGAGACCTCTTGCCAAAGTGGCGCAAATTTTCGTAAACACCCTCATTGTTTCTGGGTTTGCTCCGCCAGAAGACTCGCTTTGTCGCCCTTTCGCTTCGCTCGCACACTCTACCAGCGCTACGCTCTGGCTCTCGCTGCACTGCCTTGTGCACTCGTTTCACTCAGGACCTCTTTAGCGAGCTTCTGGCTCCACGCTTTTAAATAACATTAGGGGAAGGACAGAGTCTGACCACGTGTAGTTTCGGTGAAATAACGAGCACCCCATATTGTCTGGTAGTTACCTACTTTTGAGTTTGTCATGCTCACTAAAATGTCCAGCTGATAGTTGCGTTGTTTATTCGGTCGGTATGTTCCCTACGATATGGTAGAGCGTAGAGCTGAACGATGCGGATGTGCACGTCATGTAGTTACTTTTAAGTTACCTACTCTATGGCCATGCCCGTGAACGGGTGCCATCTGTCGAGACTGGTTCGCTCTTAACTGCTATGGCAATCCTAACTATTTAGTATTTAACTTCTTCATTCTATCTCTTCTTCTCTTCTATTTCTCACACAGCCTACTGTAATAGAATTGTCATGATTTACTATTTAAAAACAGTATTTATGGAGTTTTTTGCCGGTTCTTCTCCATAGGACTTACCTTTTGGAACCGTACACCTAGTTTTGTCGTGTACTTATATCATCAAATACCATGTGCCATAACGAAAACTGTGTTATACGGCTATAACAGGGTCGCATACCAAGAAACTGAAATACTTCTCCCAACCAGATGGTGAACCCGCCACCTGTCCGTCAGTCGTCACACCTTCGTTGGTCAGTAAATCACGTACGTTTCGCTCAGGTGAGGTTGCAGTTTAGGAAAGTTGTTTACTGCTTTTTCTGCTAAATTGACAGTTACATGTATAAAAACCCGAAGGAAACAACATACACCTATGGCGATTTTCCCCACCATAGGGTACTGAAAATAGAGTAGTTAATGTTTACGTGAACAGTCACTAGTCTATTAAGTTACTAGAGCGGAAGAAACTAATTACCGTGCCACAGGGAGTCCATCTAAAAAGTGGGTATGAAGGTTTGTCATCAGATTGTGCAAGAACAGCGCTAAGTTCCTTTCTAATCGGAGCAGCGACCTAGCGTGGCCTTACACCACACGACCTTAATGTTTATAGGCTCAAAGTACTAATGCAACTTGGGTTTACTGACGCTGCGAAGTATAAACAACAACCACAATATATTAAACAGTTTAGGTAAATAAGCGGTCAATTTTTGTATGTACATTCATGTATTCGACTAATGTCTCTATCTACACGATTAACTTCTAGATTATTTTTATTCAAGTAATTTATTCGTAAAAGTAAATACCCAGTATATTTTATAACGTTTGCGTAGCACCTGAAGCTTCTCTTCGGCGTCATGAATTGGTTATTAAAGTCCTGAACCTAGTCCTGAAGCTTTATGTTCATAAGTATAGCGCTTGCATATGCCAATAAGCATTGTGAGCTCACGTGTGAGGTTGCAATTCACTCCGTATCTGTAGTTTGTGTTCAACATGATAGATGGCGCTATGTTTTACCCCTTAGAAGACCACGAGAAGATTATCGTATTTAGAGGATGGTCAGGATGGTGTTGCAGACGCATCAGCTTGAAATGGTTTTGTGATGAAATTTTGTAATAACTTATAGAAATTTCAAAATGCATCTAATGAGTCAGCGAAAAATGACACCAGTTTTACGTTTGGAAGAAGGTAGATGCTTATATTATGTTTGTATCTCTTTTTAGTCACGGCTCATCTTCCGTGCGGAAGATGTCCGGTCCTTTGGAAGGCATACGGGGGACAAGATCCCACGCGCAGAGGCCCCTTCGACAACTTTAATCTAAAATGGGATGAAGCCCCAACCGGGGACTATCCACGGCTGCACTATTGGAGTACAGTCATGGACCGTCCCAGGTGGGTGCAAGACTATTGTAAAATATGGTGAAAAAGATCTGTTCTATGGGAAGAGGTGTTAAGTGGACTGGATAACTTCTATTGCCGGAAGAAAACGGCGTCTGCCTTTCAAATTTAAAATTGAACTGTGTTGGCAGACGGTGACTTCCAGCTCACTAGCTGGGCCCCCTGAAAAGCCGCCAGTACATACTTAGGCGAAGGGGGCAACAAACGTGTGAGCGGATATTAAATGTATTTTATTGTTATCTACTCGAGATAAATTATCTGTTAGGTAATTTGCCCCAAAATTGTAATTAGGTTGAGATTAAAAAAATCTACCACCCGTAATCTTGCTGATTACGGGCTTAAGCTCCCATTCTTGATAAAAGCCTGAAAAGTAAGGTACCTAATGTTCAGCGTCCAATGGGTTGAAGACGATAGGTTGAGTAAAAACAAAATAGGTTTCTATGCAATAACTAGGAAGACTATTAAGTTGAACCTTATGCACGGAATAGGTGAACAGATCGATTACTTAACTCAGTAGTCAGAAATCGTGATAAAAATGATTACAAAAGCGCAATTTCAACGAAAACATGCATTGTCAGCCTAGATGCCTACCGACTTTTACATTTTCACTTCAAGTTACTAAATGACATTCAATTTATGCAACCACTGCTAGTCGACTTTATATCCTCACGTTTTTGGAAAACAGCGGGCACAACGTGACTAAAAGATATGACGGTGAATAATTTCACTAAAAACCGACTTCACGACAACAATGATTGTTATTTTCAAACGTTTATAATCACGAAGCGTAACTATTGACACGACGGAACGCATAAGTATCGATTATTTGATGTACTGATGCAATAGTTTCACGCCAAATTAATTAGGCAATTTATATAAAAAAAAATACTTCCCTCATCGCGCATGTTCGCATGAGACGCAAGGTGCTTACATTGCGTTCGCTGCTCCATTGGCCGAGTGCACCGCCTTCCGTGTCTCGCCACGCAATCATTGCATAATTGGATTCGCTAACCATCAGATATTTACACGCATTAACCATGCATTGCAGGCTATTTACCGTCTTCCTTCACGTTTGTCCGTGTCCACTAGCCAATGTACAGCAGTTCTAGCGAGTTTAACTTTATAACTGGACTACTATATGTCCCGAGTTAAACGAGTTTTGCGGGAACTGCGGGTACACCATCCCGAGGTCGGGGATTGTGCAAATATTTAAATGGTTTTCCTGCTGCGGCTGAAATAGTCGGGGATATTGTATAATAGCGATCTTGGGAGAACAATTGCAGCTATCTTTGAATGTGCAATTTCGGGGAACATTATTGAGACAGGTTTCCGTTGAACTAATTTAAGTTCGCATTTTAATGTATTTTGTAATGTCACGTGATAAAAGTAAACCAGTTAACTTACTTATATAATCTCCACAAGTTCTTAATGAATAAGGCACTAAGGCGCTAGTATCTGGATGAGCGTTTAAGCTGTAACGCGCGGAAAAGATTTGTGCGAGAAGCGCCAGCTACATAATTGCAAGAAAATTATGAAAGAATATTTAAATTTCCAGCTTTGTAGAAACGGGTAAATCGCTCCTTTTTGACTATGATTTGATAAAGTAGTCACCATCATGCACCAGCTGACGTAGCTACTACAATCAAGTTCTTTGAGTTCTTGTTCTTGAGTTGAGTTCTTCAGGCCAAAATCGGCCTGGAAATTCATCATTATCAGCATCAACGGCTGAATAAAAACTGTCTCACAAGTAATCACAAGTTATGATAGTTATAAAAGCAAAAATGTGGAAATTATTGTGTTAAATTGCAATCTATAACTATTCTCTCAAAAGCACTTGCTTGGTGAAAAGCAATGGAACGCATGTTTAGCTCTTTCACCCAATTTATTTTTAATTTGTTAAAGGTACAGTACCTACGGCTGATTTATCTTGGCTGCCCTGAACATATCGTACGTAGGTTCTCGGAAATTTCGCGCATGTAGGTAGGTACTCGGGAAGGAAACAGTTACTGTAAAGATTACCAAAAAATGGATCTAAGATGATGTTATAGTTAAATATTAATTAAACACCGCGCTACTATCTACTCTAAGTTCCTAGTAAATCCACATAGTTTTCCTTTCCATATAATATTTATATACCCATACGATATGGTGTGGACTCGTAACTACAGCCGATGCTCCAATAAAAATACATCAATATGAAATTCGGGGCTTACATTTCTTTTATGGCGCAGGCAATAAATAAGACGTGTTTTTCAGTATTTTCACGGGAACATATCCGGGTAAATAAGATTTTATTGCGTATGAACTCTGAAGTGGTACGTTAATCTAAAGTTTTATTAACCGATGACTGATTAGTTAAAAGTTAACACGGTCCGCGGGCGCTTATTTGTTGAAGTAACATTATTATATAACTCTTCCATCTGTTAAACCACTCCAACAGGTTTTCATTGCAGTACCACGTAGACAAGTGAAATGTTGGTCGTAAACGTGCGGTACAATATCCGTGGACCATGTGACTACAACCGACAACCGATTGTTCAGACAATGCGTCGTTTACAGCGGTTAGCTAAAATTGTTCGCTGTTTGTTATCTACCAGAGTAGTTCCTACCACGAATCGCGTACTCTACTATCCTCACGTTTACGAATAAATTACGAGATCACGAACAGGGTTAAGCGCTTTTGAAATAAAAATACTGCGCTGTTCAACTTAGAATTGCACGTACCTTTATAGCTTGAAGTCTAAAACTGGAACTTATTTTTGTCAGTACAGTGCAATTCAATGTTTTATCAGGCGATGTTAAATGTGTAGGTACAAATTTATTTAAAATGTATGTTAAATGTTAAGTTAAAGTTTATTTTATCATTGTTTATTAATGTAAGTACCAACAAGCAAGAGGCGCTCCCATTTTTCTTACTCTTTTTTGTACTTGCAAGCTTGATGCAAACGGTTTAAAATTGTTCGATGTGGAAATCTAAAGAGAAGGCCTATACAGCTGTTGACTCCAATAAGGCTGACATGATTTTGATAGGTACCTATCTATTGTGATGACATACATGCATTGTATGTTGTTAAATTGAAAATAAGTGCCTAATGGGTTCTCAGTATCTGTGGTTTATGACTGGTCCCACTCGACTGCATCTTGGTGTATTCTCACGGTGGTTTGGGCAATGCTTCTAGAGATTATACCTACAACACTCGATTAGGCAAGATTTAAGTAATGTTGATAAAACCGCATCCGTCGTAACATATTTAACTACAGGACTTGGGAAATCTCGTTGATGACCATGGAGACATGCGATATCATTGACATGTTATGGTACGCTCGGTTCTTCCTCTATTGCATCGAAAATTGTGTTTTAATCTTTTGTCTATCCTATTTAGAGACGTAATGACTTAAGCCCAGCGAACCTCGAAGCTAGTTATAGACGTAAACTATCAAGGTAAGATATCTTAGGAGTTTAACAAATGTAGGTACCCACATACCGTACAAAACTGATAATATTGTTGCAAGACTGTCATTATTGTTTACATCGTACACTGAACTCGCAGTTTGCATATATCCTAATTAAGTATCGTATTGGTACGAGATCGAAATCAATAAAGTACCTAGGTAACTAACAGACGTAAAATAAAACAACGTCAAAAAGTTGAACGTGATGTAAACAAAAAATGTGCCTACTTATTTGTTTATTTATTATCAGATAATTCCTTAATGAAATTCAACCGAAAACAAAATATAATATTTTAACCATGGTCACGTAAAGATTGAAGATTTTGATGGCCGAAATACTTTGGAATATTAATAAGATTCATTAACGAAGGTAAATAATTGGATTACAACTCAAACAAACTGGAAGACCGCAACATTCCTGCTGAATGCTAAATGAGGACAAATTCCGGGAAAACTGACGCTCTATTTTACATCAACAAAGCTATTTATATATCAGGGTGGTCGCAGATCATTCACCCTTCTCAGAAAATACTAAAAGAAAACCTAAAAGTAAGAAAATACTAAAATAAGTAACTACTAACATTAATTTCCAGTTGAAAGAAATGAGAAAATTAAGATATTTCGCAAGATTAATTTGTATACAAGTCTTCTCATCATCGTACTTAGAGAGGTTCATTGTTGTTAATGGGCATAGAAGTTATTTATTAAATTATCACCATTAATTTGGAAATTCAGGTATTTAGGTCTCTTTGATACAATAGGTAGACGTACTTTTGTTTGCGGCTTCGAATTCGTGGCTTTTTGCAGTGGACAAGAAACAGAGGAATTTAGTTAAATTGCCATACAAGTGGTTAACGGTTCTTCTTCTTCTCTCGTGTCAGCACGAGCTATACGAAAATAACTCATGCTGTGATGAAAAGATTAGCCAGTCAGCAAGGTTGGTAGCGAGGCTGACTGTCCAGGGTGCGCCGGATGTACTTAAGTAGCGTTACTCATGGAGGCTCTTTTCATGCACCCCATGGTTAACGGTTTATTAAGGTATTTTATTTACTGCCTTGTTGGTCTAATGGTCGCAAACGCGAATGCTGAGCGTGAGATCCCAGGTTCGGCAAAGTGTTACTGGGTTTTTTCCTGTGGAATATCGCACTAGCATCCCGGAGTCTGGAATTGCCAGGTTGATGGCAATAGGCTCGCCCTCTATTACTTGGGACCTAATCATAACAGCGTACTATACACCTCTGCCAACAACATGTTTGATGTTATGTTATAGGTATGTTGTGTTAAATAAGTGAAAGTTTTGTTTTGTTCTGCTAATCTATAATTGCACGATTCTATGTGTTAAAGTAGGTGCAGATTGTACAGTCTAGGTAAAGTTAATTAAATTACCGCTTACGGTGAAAGTTCCAAATCCACCCACTAACACTTCCAGTGTGTTGCAATAAATTGACAAATCAAAGTTTACAACTTCGTTCGATTTGCGGCAGAAACCGGTGTTTTGTTGGGAACGTTTACCATTATTCACAAGCCGCAGCATCTACCTTGAGCCCTTGTATCATCGTACTGTGAAAATCGAAAATATCTTAATGATATTTGGTTTTAGATTGGTTTGTATTACGCTTGACGGTAGGATCTATACGGTCCACCTGGCTAGCTACGACTGTCATGTTAAAGTCAGGCGCCAAGCAGTTTACTGTGTTCCGTCGTGTGTTTGTGAGAGCCAGAGGTGTATAGGGGAATTCCTCAATATCTCTGTTACTTGCATTCGTGTGCTGCATCCCAGACTATTTTTTTTTCTTGTTACGATCCTCATGGATGCCCTTCGCCCGGGGAAGACGAAGGGTATGCCGGACTCTTACCGGCTAAAAACCCACGGTGTTCCTTCTCTTGATCCGTGGGATCCCGAGGGTGGTCCCTTCCGAGGCCTGTGGAAACACAGGGCTTCGGACTTCTGCAAGGCCACCTAGAGACCCAACCGCCGGATCCTCGTGACGACCTGTGCAACCCCAGCTGTCGCCAAAATCCATGCCTCGCGGTGCGTCCCCCTTGCCGTCACCAGCGTGTGATCGGCGTAACAGGTCACGCCGACGCCGTGGAGGAACGCACCGTGAAGCACCCAGTCATAACCGATGTTCCACAGGAGAGGCCCCAGGACCGACTCCTGTGGAACACCGCATGACGTCTCTCGCCGATCCCATCCTTCCCAGCCCGGGTAGATGACGGCTCTCTCTGCCAGGTAGGCCCCGACAATGCGGCGGAGGTAGGTCGGCACCCGATGGTATTCGAGTGCCGCTCTAATGCAACTCCAGGGCAAGGTGTTGAAGGCGTTGGCGATGTCTAGAGACACCGCCAAGACGACCTTGCCCCAGGCCACTGCTTCCTCCGCCTGAGCCCTGACGCGCATGATTGCATCCACCGTGGAGCGCCCCCGGCGGAAACCGAACTGGTTTATCCGCCAGATCTGGTCCCACCCCATGCATGTGCGTGACGAGGCGGTCTGCAATTACTCTCTCGAAGAGCTTGCCCACCTCATCCAGCAACACGATGGGGCGGTACGCAGACGGTGAGTCAGCGGGGCGCCCCTCCTTCTTGAGCAGGACCAGCTTTCCGGTTTCCCACCGGAGCAGAAACTGGCCCCGCTCTACATCTTAGACCCTGTCCCTGTCTGCGCTTACCTTCAGGTGCGACTAAGGTCAAACGCGACCAAGTGAAACAATATAAATAGAGAAAGGAATTATTCATGCTGGTAAGTGTGTGTGTGCGGACTTCCTACCTTTTATAGCAAAGCGAACCCTGAAAAAAAACACAATTTATCTCTATGATCTCTATCCTGTGTGTGGCGACGGGCTAGAATATAATACTTCCTCACCGAACGCAGGGAATAGACAGCTTCAGCAAAACCCAGCACGCTTGGTGGTAGAGTCTATACGATCTGCTACAACCCTCACATTAAAGCCAAGCAGTTTACTGTGTTCCGTCATGTTCAAGTGAGAGCCAGAGGGGTATACCTATATACTTATCTCTTTTACATGAATTTGTGTGCTCTAGCTTAGACTCTGACTGCGCTTACCATCAGGCTAGGGCAGGGATGCACAGACTTATTAGGACTAGGGGCCACTCGGGCAGACTATGAGCATAAAGGCGGACCCCACAATTAAACACGCCCAAAAAAGTTGAAATAAAGATTACTGAAAAAATTAAACGTAATTAATTCGCATAAAAGAGTTGAATTCGCTAGCGTATGGCAGGCCGCACGTATATTGATGGAGGACTGCATGCGGCCCGCGGGCTGCGGTCTGTGCATCCCTGGGCTAGGGTAACGCAACCAAGGCAAAGAACAAAAAAACTGCTTTAAATGAGTGTTGTGATTCCTGACCCGACCACGACATGGAACGGAGATTTCACTATGGCACAAAATGGTTATTTTAATTGTGTTTTATTGTGCCACTTATCCCAGGAATTTGTGCCTAGTACTTTTCGAGTAATAATAGTACGATTGTGGTCGGGCTGGGGATCACGGTTCCTGACCCGACCACAACCAGATCTAATAAAATATCAATAGTGGGAAGTTACTGATTATGCCAAAAATATGTGTCAAATTGTGCCTATGGCACACGAAATTCTTTTACTATTCATATCACAGAATATATCTTAATTCGGATAAAATTGAATAATCAAGAAATAAAGTGTGTCAATCACACGCTATGCAATTTTACTACGACTTTGCAAGCAGTTTTATTTTCTGAAATTATGCTATATTTATAGCACTTTATTATTTTATTTTACTGGATATGTTCACGACTTCGTACGCGTATATATGTATTTATAAAAAAAAAACACTATGTTTTGTAGCACTATATTAGTGTGTTAAGCTCTTAGAGCATATACCTAGGTATATGCTAGGAGGTATATTATGCTCTAAGGTTAAGCTTGTATAAAAAACCGGTCTAATGCGAGTCGGGTTCGTATCCTGAGGGCTCCGTAACCCACATCATGACGATAAGTTGAAATTTAAACATAAATTATCTCGTTTAAACAGTACCAGTACAAGCTGATCCCTTGCTACATACTTTTACTATTAATACAGGGGTCAAGAAGTTAATAGTTAAGAATTAACCCTTTAAAATTTAAAAACATAGTTTTCAGACTTTTTCCTTTACTTGTGATGTAAGATCTTGCATCTTGCCAAATTTCATGATTCTAGGTAAACGGGAAGTACCTTGGTTTTGATTCCCGAGCGATTTCCAGAGATTGTTTTTTTTTTTGTTTTATTTAAAAATTCAATAAATATAATAATTAGAAAGCTGACAAAATAACCTCCGTTTTTATTTCTTACTCTGTAACCCTATATGACCAGTTTTGTTACGACAACAGTTCAGTTAAATCATAACTAACAGAATTCAAATGTTTAATTGACTACTTGACTTAATGCGTTGTGTGTGCCATAGGCACAATTTGACACATATTTTTGGCATAATTAGTAACTTCCCACTATTGATATTTTATTAGATCTGGTTGTGGTCGGGTCAGGAACCGTGATCCCCAGCCCGACCACAATCGTACTATTATTACTCAAAAAGTACAAGGCACAAATTTCTGGGATAAGTGGCACAATAAAACACAATTAAAACAACCATTTTGTGCCATAGTAAAATCTCCGTTCCATGTCGTGGTCGGGTCAGGAATCACAACACTTAAATGAATAGCAATTTTAGCAAAAAAAAAAAAAAAATTTGACGGCTTTATGATTCATAATACCTAAGTTCTAGACAGATTTGTAAGCACCTGATAAATATATTTTCTAAAAATACTGGCCTTTTTTGTTATAATCGGGTATTGGGTAGACAGATGAAAGATTTTTAATTTTTAGTTCTGCGTGGGGTCTTTAATATTTTACTATTTTATGTAGGTCAGACTGCTTCGTCGGTCTAGTGGTCGCAAGCGCGACTGCTGAGCGTGAGGTCCTGGGTTTGATCCCCAGGTCGGGCATAGTGTTACTGGGTTTTTCCGCGTGGAATTTCTCAGGAGCACCCCGGAGTCTAGGTTTGTGCCTGGTTGATAGCAATAGGCTCGCCCCCTATTACATGGGACTTAAATTTAACCTATACACCTCTGCCCGACCCTTCGGGGAATACAGGCGTGAAGTTTTGTTTACGGAGGTCCCAAACAAAAACTGAAACTGTTAGATTACCTACAATATGCGGACATCGATATGTCTAATGGTAATTGAGGAGGTCAGGATCAAAAGCATACATAATAATATCCACTTTTGACACTTTCGTTTTTTATAATTTTACATTAGGATTTGTGGTGGTTTTGAACGAAACTCTTGATATAGTTTGCGTTTCACTGAGGAATACGTGCTGTTTTGATCAAAAATGTTGTGCAAAGTGGTGAATTTTATCATTTGGTGTCGAATAAGAACAAAAAACGAAAGTGTCAAAAGTGGTTATGTGAGTTTTTGATCCTGACCTCCTCAATTGCGAACTTCTAATATTATCTTGGATATTAAATTCCACATCCAATATTTAAATTATGCTTTGGATCCAAATGTGTTTATCGAATAATGTAAATTGTACATGTTTGCTCCAATTTTTTTTCCAAAAATATTTTAATGTAAAATATACCAACCGCGAACAATTTATTATTTTAATTCGTTCAGCCGCTTATTGACAATTACCGGCAGAAATTCAATTTCATTAAGCTCTAATTGAGTTTCACAAAATGTTCAAATCCATAGTAACTATATTTGTTCCACATTTGTATTTCACAAATGCTGAAATTCATAACAGATTTGTTACGCATCGCTTATTTTGGGACATCTTTAATTGAATCTTTATTAAAGTTTATTTTTTATAATTTCCTTTAAAATAAAAGCACAGGAGAATCAATAGATACATAAACCGGATGTTTTTTTTTACCGTCTGGAAAAACATGGGTATAATAGGTGAACGGAGTAGAACCCCATGGCACAGTTTTTTTTTTGCCTATAATGCAATTTATCTATCAATGAATACTAGGTACTAATTTGACGTCAATTTTCGTACTAAATCAATGAAAACAATTTTTTTAAGTAAATAAATCGAGTAAACAATATCTAAATTCAAATCGTACACACCTGCGTATGGTTTGAGTTTCTATAGTAGGTATCTATAGATATATCAATTTCATAACAGACAAAGAAAAAAAAAAGAAAAATCTATGCCAATGGCTTCTAGAGTCTGTTCACCTATTATACCCATTTTTTCCAGACGGTAAAAAGTCATTCACTATACATATGCGTATGTATATCAAACCTTTAACAAATACAAGAATATTTGTCAACCCCAAGTGAAACTATTAATTACATAGGTATCATATTAAATCTTACCACGTTTTGGCGGTAAGCCACCAGGGGTTTTACGGGATTAGCTTCACTACTTCGGGAAAAGGTCATACGGGTCACACCTGAGGTTACACACCACGCTCATGGCAAATTCGTGTCATGGAGGATTACCTCAGCACCGTACCTACGATTCGAAAACACGAGGAAAACATACCTCGCTTCTCGCAAATAAAGGACGGAAATAACGCCATAAATCAGCTAGAAACATGGAGATAGAATAGAATATTAAAAGCGCATGCCAAATATCCGGAATAAAGCCGAATTCATTGAATATTCTCTTGCGATTCAGCTGCTCTGCAACCGCAAACATTCCGGCATCGGTTAGGGTCTTTCGACATGATATTAATTCAAGACCCAGTAAAAGAATTCAGATCCTTTTGATTGAGTAATCCAAGTTTTATCGAGGTTACCTACTTGTGTATACGATATTTCGAAAAGAAAACTTGTGTTCCGCGCCGAGAAAGGAATGACATCAGTGAAGGGTTGCTATTTATGCGGTAGGCGGCACCGATGGTGGCATGTTCCATGTAATATACGAGTAGTAATGCGACTTTCCTCTCGGCGGTGAATACTAAGGGCGCGTAATTTGTCGGGCTCCTAAATATTGGGCGCTCGCGTCATCACTACGGTTCTTTGTTATTCGAGCCTCACTCGCTTCCACTTAATGAAACTTCAGTGTTCAATTAATTTAATTGTAAATAGAGGGTGGTTCTTAACGATATCATTTATTCTGAGATGACGTGAATTATAAGATCGATGCCTACTTTTGAATAGAAGAAAAGATGGTCTGTTTACGCGTAAAGGCACGTTGACATAATAGGTGGCAAATGTTAAGGCAATCCGATGTAAGTGATATTAATTTGATGTAACACACTTTCATACCGGTCGGCGGTTGCTGGTCGGCAGCGGCGCAGTGTCCGCACGACCGTCGACTCCAGCGCAGCACGCGCTCGACCCTCTCCGCTCACCGCTGAGCAACCATCGCGGTTGCCTTCGCATCGGCAAATTTCTTTAAACAAATACTCATAAGTAACGCAGAGACAGTGAGTTGTAGTGAATATTTAAATAACTGAAAATAAAATACGGGATATAAAGCCACCAAAATTGAAGGTTCGTATATTTTATTATTTTATTGGGAAATAATTTTATTACTTCACCCCTACCATTGAAGTTGGAAGCGAGTTTATGTCGGTTACTATAGAGGGACTATAAAACAAATGTCAACATCACATTAAGGTGAAAAGTGGAGCGGGTTGTATAAGTGTAATGTGCTGGTCCCGTTCCACAAGGACCGGCTCAGAATGACAATAGTCGGTAACGCCCTAGTAAAAGTCAGCTTACACTTAGTCACTGTTGTAATAGTAGAAAGTTTCGGAAAATATGTACGAAGTTTAAGACTAGTAGAGCTCCTTGAGAAGGAGTTCGTCAGGGGAAATACTACCGCCTTACCTATTTCTGCTGCTAAACAGCACTGTTCTGGCCTCCAATTCGACTAACAACATTGTTGTCAAACGCAAATGAATCATAACAGCCAGTCAGTTTTTGTTTACGAAAACTGTCAAAATGATTGGTTTTGTTTTTGTGTCAAACAATTTGACAGCTTTTAAAATTTAAAACTGTCAGAATGAACGGTTCGGCCTCGGTTCAGTTGCGATTTATCGAGATTTATTTAAGGGGAATTGGGTTGCGTTCCGGTTTGAAGGGTTTGGGTGTCGGTGAAATTACAGGGACTTGAGTCTTTCCATCTTCATCTCTAAGGTTGGCAACGCATCAGCAATTCTCTTTGTATTGTACGTGTATAGGCGGCGGAAACCACTTACCATCAGGTGGGACGAAGGCTTGTTTGCCAATCTATTACATTAAAAAGAAAAAAAATTAAACTTACGTACACCCCGAAGTCGCTTAGAAAATCTTAGGATATGTGTTTTTACTGTGACAGTACGGAGGTACGCATTTGTTTTTTTTATAACAGATAACAATAGGAATACCTCACCGGAGGTCAAATCTCGGGACTATGAAATAACTACCCTATATGTGTGTGCCCTGTGCTCACTTCAACTAAAACACTAAAAGTCCAGTATTGCTAAATCCACGGTATATCGGAGTTTTGTAATCACGATTGTCGCTAAACTCATTAAGCTTTACTAACCTAATGGTCGAGCGCAAGCTGCACCAACTTAAGCTGACAAGCTAACAGTAACCGAACAAGTTACGATAATGGCTACACTTAGTGCTCTGAACACTCTACGTGTGACACTGTTAGTATTAACGGCCTCTACACTCAGCTAAGTGGATATAATTAGATTAGACAACAAAACTTTTAGTTTTCACTAGAAATATAAAAGAAAAACAATTAATTTAATTATCGGCCGCCTATAATGGGTCGCTGCCACTCAACCAACGAAGTACATCACAAAATAAAAGCTTAGCCTCCGTTGTCTCTAAAACCAATTCACAATTCCAATTAATCAATGTTCATGAAACGTGATCGATCTTAATTCGGCGGTGAAACATTACGCCCAAAATAAAACCACGGAAAAAAGTTTCAGTAACAATATATTGGTAATAGTGTCGTTATATTTATCTAAAGGTTACGAACCACCTACGTTATTGTAACGTTTGATTATATTATCGTGTGACGTCTAGGGAATATTGATACCGGTATTTATGCTCCGACAGCAAAGTAACATAAAATAAATAAACTTTATGACTCAGAATGTCGGCTATCCCTCAAAGCCAAATAAAAGCGTAAGGGTGAACCGTGATAGGAAGTTCGGGAATAAAAATGACAACCATGATTCGCCCCTTCTCGACATCCCCATCACATTAACTTTTCCATAAACAAAAAGCTATAAAAAGTATTTCTCAATCATTAAGCACTTATTCACATTACATTCGAATTATTTCGGCATTTGATTCATTATAATGCGCACATTGTTAAAAACTAGTCAGTGTTTATCATAACCGACTTAATCATCACCGCGGAATTCAGGCAATAGGTATTATTGCATCGACCACTTGCGTAAAGTGGAACAAAAAGAACCAGTCCTAAGTTGCCGCTCCATTTCATACGATACGTACTCACGATGAAAGTGGAAAAACATCGAACATATTCCGCGATATAGCCTTATACCCTTCGCAATATCGGATGCGCGGCGCGATGCCGGCGTGTTGCTGCTCGAACTGCGGCTTCTAGCACATTTCGATGTTTGAATAACCGATAAAACTTCGGAAACAGAAGTCTTCAACGTGAGTAAATAAGAGATCGCCGTCGCGGGCTCGGCGACTCTGAACTTTCACCGATTGTTAGTTTTGCTTCTCCGACAAAGATGTCATGTTGCGTCACAACATTTATGTCACTAACAAGGCGTGTGCACACCTTTATATAAGTGTATAACATATTCCACGGTGGCTATAGCATGACAAGTGACGTCAGTAAAAGCTCCACACTCAGTTAATTGTGCAATTCAAGTTTTCTTTGACCTAGGTCATTAACTATCGAGATGGAGAGGATCGGTTTTTGTGTGAGCGATTGACCCCATTTGGCTGCGATCGTCCCGGGCCCTAGCAATGAATCACGCCCATTATGCTAGTCGCTGTCTGATCGGAACTTAACATACTATTCAGCAACCCCGCCCACAAGGAACACGATGATGCAAGCATAAGGCCTGGAATACACACATGCTACGTAAGTAGTAGCACAATAGCATGCCACTTTACAGCAGATGCCACTTAGTAGCAAATAATGAGCACGTGTAAACGAAAATACTTACATTCAAGGGGCATTCTACAGGGTGTTAACGAATTCGTGTAATTCCTTCAAACCGCGTGACCTACTGGTGACCCTGATTGACCCTGTATAGGTTTTTTACAGAAACAACAAAAAAAAGATTTCAAAAAATGAACCATGGTATTCTGTATCTGAATAATTTTAGCGTCCCAAGTTAACTGACTATAATTATGGAGCGATATCGGACTAGTCGTGCCCGTCAGTTATGTCGCCGTGCCTTCATTCATTTATGCATGGCATCGAAATTTTTTATCACATCAAAAAAATATTTGGATTTTTTTTTATTTTTAATTTTTAATCAATCTAAATCCCGTGCGGGGTTAATCTATACCATTAGTAGATCATGTGGTTTGAAGGAATTACACGAATTCGTTAACATCCTGTATAAACAAACATTCTACCTAGTTGCAAACAAGCATGCTTTTAATAGTGTGTATTCAAAGCCTTAAGTTTTCCATCGATTCTCGGAATCAAAGTAAAACGAGATTTATTAACTCTTCCTTTCTCAGTAGCTGTTAAGATAATAAACTAAGAGAAGCTACTTAATTTAAGAGTATGACCATTAATTGTGGTTAAACATAAGGTACCTACTGCTAGATGCAGCAGTAATTTAAGCAATAACGCATCTTGGTATGTAGGTAATACATTGATAACATGCTCTGCCTTAAAGTATTTTAGCTTTTTATTTAATCTAAACACGTATCTAAGTCACTACATAGTATAAATAAAACAAAGTCGCTTCCCGCTGTCTGTCTGTCCCTATGTGTGCTTAGATCTTTAAAACTACGCAACGGATTTTGATGCGGTTTTTTTTAATAGATTTAATTCATAGGAAGGTTTTATTAAGCTATAAAACGTACACGTGCGAAGCCGTTGCGGGTCGCTAGTATATAATCTAATGTTACTATCTCCTTAGGGCGTTTTATACAGGGTGTAAACGAATTCGTGTAATTCCTTCAAACCGCATGATCTATTGGTGACATTGATTGACTCTGCATAGGTTTTTTCAGAAAAAACAAAAAAAATACTTTTCAAAAAATGTGCCATGGTATTCTGTATCTGAGTAATTTTAACGTCCCAAGTTAACTGACTGCGTGAAGCAATATCGCGCTAGTCGTGCCCATCAGCTGTGTCGCCGTGCCTTCATTCATTTATGCATGGCATCGAAATTTTCTGTCACATACAAAAAATATTTGGAAAAAAAAGTTTATTTTTATTTTTAATCAATCTAAATCCCGTGCGGGGTTAATCTACACCATTAATAGATCATGTGGTTTGAAGGAATTACACTAATTCGTTTACACCCTGTATAAAGACACATTAACGTCAACATTAAAAAGGGCTCGTAATTATAAGCTTGTAAATCATAAAGTTGACAGCTGAAAGCAACTCACGGTTGTCACGTCTGAAACATTATAATTTCACGTCTGATTTTCTTTTTATTTTTCATAAGGGGCGATGATAAATTCATACTTACCTGGGGAAATCTCCACAGGTATCGTTTTTTAGCCGGGAACTGGCTGTACAGAGACTAAACCTGTGCAATATTTATAAGCGTCATTTACCCTTTGCAGCCGTCGAGAGTATATTTTTTATTTTACTGTTTTGTATTTCTTTCTCGCGGTCCCTCTATTTTTCTTCGTTCGATTCGGAACTAATAACACTTTTTTTCTGAAAAACATCGATATTGCTTTATTGTGGCGTTCATAAAACAATATTAAATGTATTGTTCAAATGTATGATTTGTTTAGAGTTTTCTTTGTAAAGGCAATGAAGTCCAGTTGAATCATAAAACGTGTCAAAAACTTTACGCAATTTCAAAGAAATTAAGATTTTTTAAGATGTTTATTAATTTAACATGGAATGGTAACCTCTGACAACTTAGAAAGTATTTGTAGGCAGTAGTGGTACTACTAGTATGGCCAAATCTATAACTAATTGATATAAAAAGTTTTGAACAACTTATTAATAATTTAGGTATCTGAAAACGATTAGGTACAAGGAAAATTAAAATTCCGCGTTCCGGATTAAGATTAAACTTGTCCTGAAGAAATCGGTTGATTGAAAGTTTGGATCCCATCCAACGATAACAAAAAGACTATTTTAATTAGGACAGCAAAAAATCGAGTTCTTTTTAACATATTTTAAGTAAAAATTTATCTTTATACTTGAGCCAAAATCGATATGAAAATGTGAAAAATGTAATAAAAGCCCACACATAAATAGTCGTATTAGCTCAAGAAAGTAGAATTTTGAATACTTCTTTTGATTTGGGAAATTAAATAAAACTAAAATCAGGTTGGAAAAATATTTTACTCTATTTCTTGTCTCTGCACACCGAGATCAGTTTCCAAAAATAATATAATTTATATCTTGTAGCCACGGATACCGTGATCTGTGGCTACAAACATGTTTTTTTTTTTGTTGGAAATGGATCACGGTATCGGTGGATACAACTCGCCGTGATCCGTGGCTAATTCAATCTGTACCCCAAGTGTGAGTTTTTTCGTTAACTACTGTAGTTGCGTCACGGCAAAAATGTATGAAAATTTAGGCAGCGCCTCTAGGCGCACCGTTCAATTAACGCGCGAATATTAGTTAGTGAACGGTGCGCCTAGAGGCGCAGCCTAAATTTTCATACATTTTTGCCGTGACGCAACTACAGTAGTTAACGAAAAAAACTCACACTTGGGGTACTGATACCTACCGGGATCCGTGGAGACAAACCCAGAATTTTTACTTGGTATCGGTTTGTTGGCGATTCTTTGTATTTAAATTGAAACTTATCTATTTGATACTACCATTTAAGTACCAATGTTCCAAAATATATAAAAGTTTGATTACATTAATTTCATAACACCGTGTTTGGCTCAAGAATAGTTATTAAACACTTTCAACTATAAATTATGAAATGTAAGGATTTGCAGACGAGCTGCTTTTTAAAACCATTAGTGTGTCCATTAAATATTGTTTTATTTCGCAACTGTAACTCGACGCTTTATAAAATAATGGTCCGTCCCAGTCCGCTGTATTTTCTTAGCCAGATTAATAATCCGTGTCGGATGGCCGTCCGCCGAGGACGGCAAACGATCCGGAGTAATCGTCTTATTTCCAAAATAGCTCGTTATCGCATTCCGCAATTGCTTAGCGGACTTTCACTGTGTTCTAATGATAAATAAACCCTTGTGTTATTTGCGCCTCACACAATAACGAGGGAAGTTTGCAATTTTATACTTAGTTTTAATCATGTGATTTTATTTGTGACGTAAGTTAGTAATAACCGCGTATAACCGAGTAACTAGGTTAATGATCACCCCTCGTTCACACCATACATACGTATCGTAGTGTAATATTATGTAGCCTACACACGCCACGCGAGACCGCGCGGCTTCGCGCTCCACGCGTTTGACTTTATTGCGCCAACTCAATTGTCATGAGTTCACAATTTATGCATTTTTAGAGCTACCCGAGTTATGGCTTCTTTAATATTGAACCTATAAACTAACCAGCGATTAGGCAACTTATAGAAGCTTTCAGAGGCTCAGGTGTTGTTAAGTCTAATTATGGTCGTAAAATTAAATTCACCACCATTATTTTGTCACTGTTTCAGGCGTTCACTTCTGAAAGAAACTATATTCTGATATCAGTATATATTTATAATTAACATCTTATGTTTTAATTAACACCTGCATCACTTTAACTGACGTTATCGCTAATTTTCTGATCGACTTCACAGCCGCGAAATCAATACCCGCGTGATTGAATCACTAACCAACACTTGTATAAGATAAAACTTGTTAAAGAATACCGAACCCTAGTCCTGTATTACAGTTGTATACTCCAACAATTTCCTTTTCTCATACCAACTTATAAAACTTTCAAACTGATCCCTTTTCGTTGTTTCACCCGAAGCAGTATAAAAACTAAAACGTTTTCGCGTCAAACAGCTAAAAGGTTCCGTAACATACAAAAACGTATGTATGTACGAATATATAAATTTCTTAAATGTACATAAAGAGGACAAAGAAATATTTCCTTCCGGCAATGATCCCTTTACAAATAAAACTAGTAGCCGACTACACAGGCTGTAACGATCTGTGACGTCATAACTAGGCATTCATGTTTTGTTGTTCAGAAGTAATAGTAATCGCACAAATTACAGAACAGTCAGTTTATTTCACATTTTATGCGTTCTACTTCGTACTTTATTCGTTATTTTTTGTTTTAATAGTCCTCTTTTAATATTGCTTTTATAAAGCAACTCGTATTTTAATAATAGCGGGTTTTCTCACAATTCTTTGTATGCCTCAAAAGCCGCAGCAGCCGTATTCTTTAATACCTTACTTATGAACTTAATAACACCATTAACAACTCCGCTGGCGTAGGTTTAATATTAATTCGTAGTTTTTGAGCTAAAATACATCTTACATAATTCGAACACGAACTGGATTATTAATTATGTGACCGATTAATTATTGTAGAAGGTAATACACGTATTGTTTATATAATATGTTTGAGTACACGAACATGTTATGGTACAGTGCTGATACAAAATCAATAGGTAATCAAATATGATTAGATAGAGCGAGTATAAATCCAGTGTGCAAGATTCATCACACTAAGCGAATCAATCAGTATTATTTCGATGAGTAGGTACATTGTTGAGGTATTAACGGAGAGTTTAATCCTCTGCCGGATCGACTCGATCTACAGCTAAATCACAAGGCACACAGCCTGCGGTTTAACGGTAAATTGGTATTGTCGTCTATTCAAATTAGCTTTGACTTTTCCTTTATACAGAATAACTAAGTACTGGTTGATAGTTTCTCAACAAAGATGAGGCTAAGAAATTCCTACTTCACAATCTTTTTCTACAAATCTAACGATATTCTTGCCGTGAACAGTGGTTAGATAAGTTTCACATGTCCTTGCGCAAAGGAAAAGATGCCATCGACGTTGTCGTAGAAAGCGGTTATCGTTGCAAAATTAGCAATGACGACAGCACTTCTTGCAGCTCTAGTAATTTTGCAGCAAGATTACCTGGTGCTTAACTAATTAATTATTTATAATAAGCCTATATTATATATTAGGCGCAAAAAAATGTTGTAATATTTCGAATGTTGGTATTTCGCAGTATTTCGAAATATGTTATGCATTTGAGTCAGTATGTTAATTTTGTATCATGTGTGAGTGTTAGTATGTGGTCGACTGTGAATTTCATTTGTCTACCTACATTAAAGGGATCAGAACTTATGTAGGCTTGTGTGCTGAGCTGAGGTGACAGGTGGCTTTAATTAAAAGCTGCTTCACCTGTACATATATAAAGTATTTTGTACCATCTGTGGCACTATGTTTAAGTGAGAATACATGCTTTCGCTTAGTGCGTTCCAGTCTAGAGTTAAAAATAGATTGTTCACCCTCTTCTTGGAGGGTGTCGAAGGTGGGGGCTCTCCAGCTTTTAGTATGTATCTGCAGCCTGATATTATCATTCAATGACCGCAAAATTGGGATGCAAGAAGGTAGTATCTTGAGAAACCAGCTCTTATATTAGCTAAAATTTTGTGGTCATGAAGTTATTATAAAATTCACTAGGTAATATTAAAATAAAGCATCGTAAATGAGTTTGATAATATTTCGATAAAGACTGGGAATGACAGGCCGCTTAGATTTTTTTATAATGTATTCAAAATGTGGGTAATGTTTACTTTCTACAGTCCCTCTTTACTGCAGCGCTTTATACAGTCCGCTACAAAAAGACGTAAAACACTTAGCAAAATTAAACAGTGAAATTAATAAGAATTCGTGAAAGAATAACCACTTCTTCTACAAATCGCTTTTTAATTTCGTTAAGTGTATACATTTTTTTGTAGCTTACTGTACACACTGATTTCTACATAAGAGCATTTGTGTACCAAAGTAAAGAAACAATTTATGGTAAATAAAATATAATTACGAAATAGATGAAAGAGCTATGCTCGGAGAAAACTGGAAAAGTTGGAAATCGCGGGATTTACATATTGTTATGTGAAGAAACCATCGAGGTCCGGTTCTGTATAAGAAATGTGTTAATTCGCTCAATAGTAAGACTGTTAATTTACGTGTGATATCAGATTAACTTAGGGTTTTTAAAAACAGTTAATTATGTTATTTCCATTTAAACTGAAATAGGTTAAGCCGCTTATATCTTGGGTAGCTTATCAATAATAATCATTACTTTGTTTATTGGTTGACAGGCCAACAAGAGAGTTAAAACAATACGTTATATGATAGATGATTATTTACAAATCATTTAAGGTGTCATTGTGTCAAACGTATTTTTTGTAATAATTGAAACTAACTCGTGTTGTTTAAATCGTAGAATTATTTCGGTAGTAATTATACATTTACGTTAGATGACATTTAGCAGGAGTATTAGAAATACTGGAATTATAGTTCCATGAAAATTCCAAGTGTTTATTAATTCACAAAGATGAGGTATCCCAGTGAGCCTTATTATATATTATTCACAAAGACGATCATGAGACATGAACCACACCTAAATAAAATAGACGAGCGACTGTACATGGAGGGAAGTATAGAAAAGTTAAGTGTTCGTTCACCTAGTTATTGAGTTAAAAATAGAAAATTTCTGTATCTCTAACATCAATTTAAAAACTGAAAGAAATTGTAGCAATTTTGTCAGAACTAGTAAACTTTTTCGGTTTTCCGAATTCGAATAATCGACCGGGAAGTCCCGATTTCCCGATTCAACAGTTCAATTGTTCAACAGCTATCCGCTTTGATGAGAGATCGGTATTGGATCGATTGTCAGCCAGCATTTCTAATCCTGAGCCAAACGACAGTACATCACCTAAATTCGACTTTTATAAGTGCTTGTATTTTGGTAAATGTGTATTTGGGATGATCTCCAAAATCGGCGTATTTGGTGGACGTCTCTGGTGCATTTATATATTGACTAGCGACCCGCCCCGACGTCGCACGTGTACGTTTTATAGCTTAAAACCTTCCTCTTGAATCACTCTATCTATTAAAAAAAAAGCGCATCAAAATCGGTTGCGTAGTTTTAAAGATCTAAGCATACATATGGACAGACAGACAGCGGGAAGCGACTTTGTTTTATACTATGTAGGTACACACATCAAAAAAAAGTTTGCGATCACTAGCATAAGTTGATATATTTTTTTAAATTGAACTTTATCAAGAAAAATTCTTTGTTGTGTGTTTTCTTTAAATAGAAATACCCAGTTTGAAATAAAAAAAATAAAACTATTTCTTATTTTTATAAAAAACGTAACAAAAAAGATTTCGATTTTTCAAAGTGATCGCAAACTTTTTTTGATGTGTGTATGTAGTGATATAAATTGTGTATTTTTATTTCGAAAAGAAGGTGTCTAAAGCTTATTTTTGTATTGGTCTCGATTTTAACCAAGCAGTTTTGGAAATATTTCGGTTTGAAATAAATAGAGACCAGTACCCCAAGTGTGAGTTTTTTTCGTTAACTACTGTAGTTGCGTCACGCCAAAAATGTATGAAAATTTAGGCTGTGTCTCTAGGCGCACCGGTCGCTAACTACAATTCGCGCGTTAATTGAACGGTGCGCCTAGAGACACAGCCTAAATTTTCATACATTTTTGGCGTGACGCAACTACAGTAGTTAACGAAAAAAACTCACACTTGGGGTACAGTGCGCTTAGACAAATTAATGTTAATCGATGCTCGCCAGATAATAGATACGCCAATTAAATGTATGGAAATGACGTAACAGATCGCTTGACCGGTCAAAAGCTTATGTCAATCCAGTACATCTCATTGTCGTATCTACTCTCTGGCGATCATCGATTGACATTTGTCTACACACACAGAGCGATCAATTTATATTTTGGAGATTGAGCCATTTTCTTTTTAATCTTATTAATTTTACAAACAGCTTCAAGAGTATGTGCTAATTCGGTTTACAGCGCAAACCACACGAACAGATCGTCAAACTAAATCCCTAAACTTGACAAAGCGAGAACTGGGCAAGAAATTATCCGTTGAACGTGGGGCACGGTAAGACGGATTAGTAGGGTTTGCGACGGACAAATGTTTATGCTTATGTGCCGGACATATTCATTCTTTTGTGTATTATAAGGCTGGCCATTATTTTAAGTAACAAAGAAAATGACAGTAGTTACATTCGTTATCCAGGCTTCCCAACTGTTATGTGTAAAATGACGAAATACGTTATAAATTCAAGTGACACATTGAGTGAGACATTACTTTAAAAAGAAAAGAAAAACCGATTTAAAAAAAACTGACAAGAGTAAAATAATTACCTTATTATAAAATTTAATTTCACGATTCGGTGCTAATTCACGCTGGACCAAATTGAAGGCACCGACTTCTGAAACTGTCAATTTTATAATATGGTAATTTAGAGAATACTCTTTCGAACAAAAAAAGAATCATTAAAATGGGTTCTTATTTGGCGAAGATATAGATTTCATAATTTAAAAAAAAAACACGTCGCACTGAGAACATCTTCCTTTTTTTTTGAAGTCGGTTAAAGAAGTATGCATTATCTTATGTGGAATATATTCTAGCAGTAACAAACATACAATCAATATTAGTGATAATCACTACATAGTATAAAACAAAGTCGCTTCCCGCTGTCTGTCTGTCCCTACGTATACTTAGATCTTTAAAACTACGCAACGGATTTTGATGCGGTTTTTTTAATAGATAGAGTGATTGAAGAGGAAGTTTTTAAGCTATAAAACGTACACGTGCGAAGCTGGGGCGGGTCGCTAGTAATTATGATAAAAGATAACTATAATCGTAGCATAATTCACAGATCAAACGAAGACAGCAACCCTACAGTTTCATGAACCTTCATGAAACATTCATTTATCTGGCTAAGTCGAGTTTAAACCCGGCTGGGTTCCGTAGATTAACACTGTTTTAATATCCATAATTATTACAAACATATTATTATTCAACTTCGTGATGCCGGGGGCTTGTTTTATTACTTTTAGTAAGGAAATTGTTTCTATATTGACATTGCTTGTGTTAGTTGTAGTGAACAATTTTCTCTCTTCAAAACTGAATCTTTTTGTGCACTTTGTACAGATATTTTAACTTCCGCTAAAAGTTAAACAAAGTTATTAAATAACTACTAAAGTTAAGCTTTCCTTAAACCGCTTTATATGAGCGTAAATTGCGACTTACCTACTCCCACTTAAATGTCATCCTATAAAACTTTCAGTAAACAGCTGAACTTTGCAGGTTTATGTTCGTAGACCTTGATGTCAAGGCCGAGGGGTGACATGAGAGATACATAGGTAAAGTCGGGTTCATTAGTGCAGTGTCAGTTCGAACGAAATAATCGTAAGCGGCGACTTGCTCGGCTTTATACGCTTACACGTTGCTGACGTCTCAAATGCGCAAGCTAATGTCGTCCGTAAGGTGGGACTGCACTTATGGCGCCGACCGTACATATATTAGAGAATTTATTTTAAAGAAACAAAATATTGTTTGACTGTCCCATTGGTCGCAAACGCGACTGCTGAGCGTGAGATCCTGGGTTCGATCCCCAAGTCGGGCAGAGGGTTATTGGGTTTTCCGTGTGGAATTTCGCAGTAGCAGCTTGGAGTCTGGATTTGTGCCCGATTGATGGCAATAGGCTCGCCCCCTATTACAATATGAGACTTAAACATAGCGGCGAAATGAGGGTGCACTCTACACTTCTGCCCAACCCTGTGGGGAAAACAGGCGTGATGTTATGATATTATATCGTTTGATCTGAAACCGGGTGGTCAATTTCATTACCTAACTCTTTTGTGTAGGGACTATTTCCTAGAAACCCAGTCTTTTCAACCCTTAAAATCCTTTTGTAGGTATATTCTTGACAATTAATCATGACTTTATATCTAAAAGAACTTCATTTTCATTGGAAACTTACTCAGTCAATTTTTGTTTTGCTTGTTAACATTTTATGGTTACTATCAAATGACTTTTTATGTTTACTATTTCGAGCCAACTTGTTATTTGTTGTTATTTGGGTTAATGTTATTAAAGCTGGCGTTCACCAACATTAATTCTCTGGTTAAACAACCGTTCACTCGTAAAATGTATGAATTAGGTAGATATAGGTAAAAGGTTGTTAACTAGATATTAATCTTGGTGAACACTAGCCAGTATTACTTATGAGGTCTTCTTGCAGAAAGCAACGTACGAGTATCGTATTATCGTGTAGTGATAATTAATTTTGTTTATTAATATTTGTGTAACAAATAATAATAACCAAAATTAACTATTACAACATTAAACCCATGAGTTAATTTAGAACAAAATCTGTGAGAATAAAAATCTTGCATTCTCGTGCCCAAAAAAAAAACTTTTAAAAGAACTGTACTTTGACAAGTCTTTTAATTACTTAATAATAGCTTGTATTGGCCAATATAACATTAATGAACACATAACCACATGTATTTTTGTTCTAGCATTATGCAAATAGGAGGCTTAGTAAGAATAATGGATTTTAAAAGAGTAACCATGGAGTTTCTTGCCGCCTCTTCACCATAGAAAACGACTAATTGGAACCGTGGGCCTAAATTCGACTTTTCACAAGCGCCTTTAATGGTTTATGTGAAATAACAACTTTTGATTTTGAATATTACGTACGATATATAATAGTTATGTCCAATTAGCGTCTTGTTGAGGCACATGGAGTCTTAGGAGAGTTGACAAGGGACACCATTAACAGATGAACGTCGATATTGGGTTGGAACTAATTATATTACTACGCAACCTTAGGTTGTTACTTGCATAGTGATTGGAAACTAATTTGTATAGTTTAGGCAGACTCATAATTTATCATAATTATTTATAACTTGCTTTTGCTCGCGGCTTTGCTCGCGTTAATTTAGAATTTGACAATTAACTCTTAACACACTACTAAAGTTTCTATAATACATAACTTCACGCCTTATTCCCCGAAGGGTTGGCAGAGGTGTATAGTACACCCACGTTTCGCCGTTATGTTTAAGTCCCATGTAATAGGGGGCGAGCCTATTGCCATCAACCGGGCACAAATCCAGACTCCAAGCTGCTACTGAGAAATTCCAGACGGAAAAACCCAATAACACTTTGCCCGACCTGGGGATCGAACCCAGGACCTCACGGTCAGAAGTCGCGCTTGCGACCGCTAGACCAACGAGGCAGTCAAGTCAAGTCAAGTCAAGTTTCTATAATAATATAATTCAATCATGATTCGAAAGACACGTGGCGCCATCTATTACCGTTATTGTTGTTTTCCTCTGGAACAGTATTTTTTTTCGGGATGAAAGGTACTCTATGTCCGTTTCTGTACACCTGACAACGTATATACAAAATTTCAGTATGATCGGTTCAGTGGTTTAGGCGTGAAAAGGTAACAAACAAACAAACTTATTTTCGCATTTATCATATTAGTTAGGAAGTTACGATAATATTATTGGCATGACAGCTAGTATCCATCAGGCTAAAGTGTTCAGTTTGTACGTTACAACAATCTCAACCGCGTCAGCCATTATGTTCAGAGTAAATTGGAAACTGAATGGATTTACGCGAAGTTTTACCACAAGGTTTTGAAATCCCCATTATACACGCGTTCGAAGGCATGCCGAACTGGTATTAAAACAAACCTTTTAAGAGTATTTTCATACTAATCTGGGATTGATTGAAAAGTTGGTAGAGTCAACTTAGAAAACATGCATGTACACAAGATGAATTCTGCTACTATACTCTGTTTACCCAAACAGAGTATAGTAGACTAACACTGCTATCGAAAAAACGTAAATGATATGACGACCGTGAAATAGCTATATTATCCATGCTTTGTTTTTTTTTTTAATATTTGATTTTCTTTGTGACGTTTTGTAAAGAAACGTCACTAATCTTTGAGGACACGTTTGGTGCAGTGGCTGAGTGATTGGCTTCTGCGCTACGGGTCGCGGGTTCGATTCCCACACGGAACAACTACAGATAGTTGTTTCGAGTCTGGGCGTTTTTGTATGTGAGATTTGTGTCTGTAAACGCACCCACGATACAGGAGAAATCCTAGTGTGGGGCAACGTTGTTTTAAAGAAAAAAAGAAAGAAGAAAAATATCAACTTACAGTGAAAAGGGTAGGTATAATATCGATTGTCAGTCATAATGTTTTTCTTCACCGAAAATACATACTTATACAAAATAATTATGCTACTAATACTTTAATTTTCGCTCACGATGTTTTTCTTCACCGATAACGCAAGTGATCAAATTTTGATCCGCACGCATAGAATTCATAAAATCATAGGTGCGGGCCGGTATCGAACTTTTCGGTCGAGTTCAATACCTTCCACGATATGCTGCACGCAGGAGGGTCGAATCTTGACTCTCCTGCGTGGAAGGCAAACTCTAACCACTAGGCTATTTCTACTTTGTTTCAATTTATGTTACATTTTGTAAGAAAAGCTTTATTATACTCTTCACCGTAAAGTGAGTCCTGACGTTTCTCTACAAAACGTACGTTTAAAAACGTATAGGGAATTAACGAATTCGTGTAATTCCTTCAAACCGCGTGATCTACGGATAACACTGATTGACCCTGCACAAGTTTTTTCCAGAAGCAACAAAAAAGTTTTCAAAAAATGAACCATCGCATTCTGTATCTGAGTAATTTTAGCGTTCCAAGTTAACTAACTGCGTGGAGCGACATCGCGCCGCGCTAGTTGTGCCCGTCAGCTGTGTCGCCGTGCCTTCATTAATTTATGCATGGCATCAAAATCTTCTATAACATAAATTTTTTTTTTGAAAAAAAATATTAATCAATCTAAATCCTGTGCGGAGTTAATCTATACCATTAATAGATCATGTGGTTTGAAGGAATTACACGAATTCGTTTACATTCTGTATAGTACGCTATACAATGAACATCAAATATAAAAAAAAAACATAGATAACATAGCTATTTTACGGTTTTTCATGATGTCGTTTATATTTTTTCGACAGCAGTCTCCTTACGACTACAATTTATAAATGAAGTGACTGCTGTTTATGATTGGTTACGGTTTGTCCGACTAGTTTGTTTTACCAGTTTGTTTCGTTTAAAAGAGTATAGATACATATTCATACGTTTATCCTGTAGGTACCCAACAGTCGTCAAGTACAACAGAACTCCAAGTAATATGAACATGAATTTCGGCTTAGCTTGAAGCTCAACACCGCAATAACGTGTTGAATTCAAATCGCAATTTGCATAAGTCGCAGTCCGCACTAACACAGTTGCTGTGATGGCATACACGTTACTTGGAAGCAGCTGAAACATTCAGCGTAGATTGCACTGCTCAAGCTGTACCTACTACAACAACAATTATAAACCACGACTTTTTATTCCGTTTACACATTTAACAAACTTATCTTTTAAATATTTCAATGAAAATATAAAAAAAATATATAAAAAATAGTAGCCTTCGGCATCGGGAACAGGGTCCAAGCCACCGGTGGTCAGGGCCTCAGAGAGAGGAACTTCCTAACAATACGCGCCGTGTCAAGAAGTACATACAGCTTTCTGTATCAGGCCCTTGATCCAGTCGCCCAATGAGAGCCTCTTTAGGTGTTGATCGAGGCTCTTGGCTATTAAGCCATTCGGCGTAACTACTATCGGCACAATTACTTTACGGTTTTATTATTATACTGTTCCTACTGTTACTTATCATAAGTGCAAAATTAAATATATCTTGAGCCATAAAGACACTTATGAGTTATTCATTGCTGTTAATTTCGTGTTGTCACTATCATTCGCTTTAACCTGCTCTTAGAGATCTTTTAAGAAGAGCCATCATTGAGTAGAGTTTTGACAAGTTTTTTTTATTCTTATCAAGTCATATCAAAACGACACTTTTATTTGATTTTTCATAAGCGCGTGAAATTGTATATTTGTTTTTTTTTTAAGTATGATTTAGCCTTATTTAGAGGGATCTTTCAAATGAGAGTCGTATATTAATATGGGCCTTAGATCTCAATATTTGGCATTACTGCTGGTAATCTTTTGCTAGGTTATATAATGGTCAATAATTATAATAGTTCAAACTCCATATCTTAATCGACGATGTTTGCCAAAATAACAATACATTATAACAGACGATTCTATAGTACTTGGTCACATCTAGTCAGAGACCGTTGTATTTGTCAGAACTTGAGGTGTAGGTAGGTCAACATCAAGTTCTGACAAACGGTTGCTTTCAAAGGCACCGAAGACCTTTGACAGTACAAAGGTGAAATCCAAAATATAGTATATACCTTACACTATACATGTGGTATGTTTGGCCTACATATTAACTATTGTAGGCAGGTTTAAAATGTTCCGTCATAAAAGCACTATTTCTGAAAGACTAACACAATCCGTGTTTTATACCGAACTTTCGTGGTAAAAGCAACAGATTCGAGCAGCAATAACCATCTAAATTATAGGGACGAAATTGACCGCATCTTGACAAGCAAGCTTTTTCTTTTCTACTTCTTGTAGTTTGTCCTTGCGGACCGTTTCTATGTAAACGGGCAGTTATTGGTGAAAGCTAAAAGGCTAAAGGATTTCCAGCCGAACCTGTTGACAAGCATCGGTCGATTGTACCCGGCGTAAATTAAGGTACATCACAAAAAGAAGAGAATTCAAAGCGATTATTTGTAGCATCTTCGTATCTGTATTATATTGGTATATAGCATGATCTCTGAACAACTACCGAGGCATTCAGTTTGATCCCGTGATAGTGATGCGTAAAAATGATTACACGCTTAATCGGTTACATTTGTAGTTACGTAATCGATTGTTAGTCGATTTAGCGCCTCACTAGTTAGATACCACGCAGTCAGTTATTCTGTAACGAGATGAGACCTTCCGCTGTTTTAGAAATCAGTCACGTCGGTTCTTGATGTTGTAGTAGACATTTCTGGGCCCTTTTTGGTCACGACAGCATTATGATTGTTGTACTAACTTTCTGTAACTATTTAATCATCTGTTTCCCTTCCTTCTATATGTTGGTTGGTTAGGTGGGTTAACTATTACGCAATGTATGCAGCTGTTGGATTAAATATGGCAGTGATTATACTTTTTTTTAGTTTAAGAACCGGACGAGTGTTATACGTTTTTATAACATACGCAATTACGTATTAAGATGATTAGAACTTAATAAAATAGTGAGTGTGCGTTGTAAAGTGATTGCTGCATTATAAAGTTATAGTGGGGTAATTTGATTAAAATGATAGCATAACGTAGTGGAACACATACACCTACTATAGTCATTACTCTGTGACTACGTCACAAGAGTCCATTTGTACTAACGGTTCAGTTCCGGATCGGTTGCAATGATCAATGATTAATAGAAACGTTGATCAATTGCAATTGAACCGATAATTTTCGTTTACAAAAACTGACAAATTGTTTGACATTTAAAACGACTTGACGACTCGTACACAATATATTCGGACACAGTGTCCGAATTGACACATTTTAATTTATATTTTTTTTTCACTGATGATTCGGATAACATCAAATTATTGAAGCTGTTTGTACAGTCAGATAAAAAAAGTTTTAAAATAAAAACGGCTGCTTTCGTTAAAATCCAGTAAAAAATTGATTTTTTACAACTATAGGCTGGGCGGAGGACGGATTTCTACAATAAAGGTATAAGTAGTTGGAAGTATTTTATCTGACTGCAAAACAGCTTTTTTATTGGTGTCCGAATCATCAGTGAAAAAAATATTGAAATTAAAATGTGTCAACTCGGACACTGTGTCCGAATATATTGTGATCGAGTCGTCACATTCATTTTGATAGGTTTCGTAAACGAAAACTGACTGACTGTTGTGGATCGGCAACAAAGGAGATATAGAAAAATAGGAAAAAAATAGGGGATTACCATAAAAATACAAATAAATTAATTTGAAGAAGAGTACAATTGTACTGGAATTATTATTTGGGGACGTTTTTTAATATGTTAACCCTTTTTTTCTGGTAGCCATGACAGTTGTGTTTGACATTAACATGAATTTGACAAGTTTGACAGTCCTAGGTTACGTGATGTGTGTGTGACGCAATCGAGTACAACACCTGTAGTTCTATTTCATTATAATTATAACGAAATCCAAGTATTTTCGTCTATAAACAAAGTAGATAGGTTATGTAAGTACACAAGAAATAAACACTATGGGGTCAATAACATGTCAACAGTTGTCAAAATGACATTTCACATAATTTCGATCCACCATATTTGTAGGTGTCGTGTTGCTCTCCTTGACGAAGTTAACTTGAATGTACAATTAAACAAAGTAAAATTATAGAAAATTAACATTAAAAAACGGTTTCTTTATTGTATGGCTATATTTCCATATAGTGTACATGGTGCTAGCCCAGGCTCCATACATTTCTGAAACATCTCCTTTATTAATAAAATTGGCCCTCTATGTACTTACTCGTCGATCATTCAGATCAAAATACTGATATTCACCCGCATCTGTTTACATTGGATGCCGATCCCAATAAGTTTGGCAAAAAGGCTATGTTGGTGATATTGATCGGTCAGTAACAAACAAAGCGCGCTAATAAAATAAAAAGGGATACGTTTATTTGATTTGTTTATCAGAAATTCAATTCATTATTTCAAACAATGTAAAGTTATTCGTATCTAAACACAAACTCGGCTACGCAACGCTGTGAGCGTATGATTGATTTATTAATATTGTTCCGAACAACAATGAAAGTCATACGAAACACGAGCTTCCAGTGTGTCGTAACATTCGTTATTCGAAATTATTCGCACTTTGGTGACAATACGGACAATCGATGGCCGATTATTAATTCGGACGTACCGTTTATCAATCGATAAGTAGCCCCAACAAAAACAATACAAAAGGTTGACTATTATAAGATCTGCATTCTAATTGCGCAACACACACGTAATCGCTATGGCTATGATTTTGACAGATCAACAATTTACACGGCAACGTTTGTATTAACAATCCGATTTCTCTACAACTATGTACCACGCAATGAATATTGTTTTGACACATCAACTGTCATGATTGATGTTGGTTACGTTAATCAATTGTCCTGCAGATCAATCGATAAAGAAAATAAAGTTACATGTTTGTTCAAAACAGGTAAGTTTTTGTTGTTTTTAGCTTGTATTCGGTCAAAATAAAACAATATTATGAGGATTTCTGTACGATATACCTACCAACTAATCGACAAAATCTATTTGTTTTCCTGTGAAAAGTGATAGTGTAAGCTTAAACCTTTAAACCTTCCACACTAGGGTTTGTGGTAAGAACGGTAGGCGTGTGCGTTCGAGGATATGTTATCTGTCAGTGTCGTTTGTTAAATGGCTCCGCCGAGCATACACGATTTTCACCGGCTTTTTGTATTACTTGGCCCAGCATGGCCACTCGAGTGTATTGTGTAATGAAAGCCCTGATATATTTTCTCAAAGTATCTGTCTATTATCACATAACTGAACAATGTTTACGCCTCATTAATGGAGAGGCTCTGCGTGTGGTAACAAATTGCGTGGGACGCTTATTATTTCCTTAAAAACTTCTTCAATTGGACGAAAGTAGACGAAACTTTGTCACTCTTTTGTCATTCAAAATTTTAGGGGAGTGACAAAACTACCATAATTACTAACAGTTTGTTACTTCCGCACTTGGAACTCAGACTTTATATCTGGAATATAATAATATAATTTGTTTATTTTCGATATCCTCATTTTCAGCTTAAATAAAAGGTAAAACATGAAATATCCATCAGGTAACAATTAATATGCAAAAACAGTTGAACATCTGACTCGCATAAATTCCGGACATTATCGAATCAGCACATTATTCAACTGTCGAGAATGCGTTGTGGTGGCGGGGGCCGATAACCACAACCGGCGACCACCGCCAGATACTGCGACCACAGTCTGACTTCTGACGGGCTATCTAGGTCATCCATGCATCAGAAACACGCAGTTGCAATAAGCCGCAATCACGCGAATGACCACAAAACTATTCTGTTCCCACAGTTGAAATGAATTAGCGATACTACGCACCTCTATTATGTGAATTTATGTAACTAAGTAGTTACGTATTACTTACTACGGCTGGTTACTTTTTGCTATTACGATGAAATGAAAGAACACCTGTCAGTTTGCTTTGAGGTGATAATAGTGGGCCATGGTCAGATTTGAGATCTGATATAATATAATTGTTAGGTAGAACAGAGAAAACTCAAATGGAAGTGGGCTTTTAAATAGGGAGGTTTGTGGTGCCGTTTTTGTGTCTGTAAAAGCACGAGTAGGTACAGGAAAAATACTAGTATGGAAGAAAGTATAAGAAAACATTGTACCTTTCGCTTTGTTCACATTCATAATGTTCCTTGTATGAGCTGTTTAATATTACATACGATATGCAGAGCGGTATTGTAAAAAAGTGGCTTATAAATTCAAGAAAGGTGGATTTTAATTTTAAATCTTTTTTGTTCAGAGCATGTTTCAATTGTGTAGCTTTTCTATACGTAGGTACAATTTAAATAAATATTAATGACTAAATATTTTATAAATATAACATATCAAAGTCTGGACTTTGGGTCTACTAAAATAAAAATAGACTTGGAAAGGGTATTTGGATATCTCTGTAACAAAAAAAGTGTAAGCATGAACAAAAAGATGAGTCCTGACATTCATTGCATAAATAGTAGCCGTAAGGAGATTGCAATTGAAAAAACGTAAATTACATCATCAAAAACCGTAAAACAACTATATTATCCTTGATTTGCTTTTTTAAATATGTGATATTCGTTGTATGGTAACGTTTCTCTACAAAACGTTACATTTCTAATTTTTAAATCATTTTTATTAAAACAATTCAAAAATTCTAAGCCTCCACGTTCACTGCAAGATGCGAGCGTGATTCATCAGTTAAAACATAAAATAAAAAGTATAATTTGAAGACTGCAAGCGTTGATGAAACATTTAACACTATTTACAATTTGTAAGAGTTACACAATTTAATTGCATAAACTTATCGGTATTAAAACGCGAGCAGAAGTCGTAAGTGTGTAGCTATGCTTACTGGACTGTTACGGCAACTTTATATGTAGAATGATAGGCTACTTATATGTGACCTATTGCCTAACTAGGTTTAAATTAAAATATCTTCGAAATCGCATAAAAATCGTTGTATATAAATCATAATTATGGAAGGACTGTTCTGTTTGTTTGTAGAATAAATTACGCTACATTCGTATGGCGACATGTAATCGCTAGATCCACGCACGACTTTGTATGCTAACGCGCGTCAAGCAGGGTAGGGTACGCTTAGGAAATGAATGTGACGCCTATTTGAACGCGTTAACGTTCCATCTGAAAGCAGTTTTATTTGATTCTTACAAAACCTTCACTATCGGCACAAAAGCAGTACCTCAACTTACTATAATCATCTGAATTGACACACTCACACAGACACGCACTGTATAGGTACTGAGTATAATGCACTTTTTATCATGTCCTCTATGACAGCCGTGAGTGCCGTGACTGACTGTATTCCGATATCTTAGAAGTCTTGTTGCAGTGCGTGTCTGTGTGCGTGTGTCAATTCGGACGATTATAGGTAGTTGAAGTACTGTTAGCTTATATATACTTGGAAGCAAAGAAATCGAGCCACTCCTTTTTTCACGTGTCCTGGTTAGGTATTAGTTTTGGTTTCATGAATTATACAGGGTGGTAATTTGAAATGGGGCATGAAGGGCAACTACCTTAACCATTGTAGCTACAGGAAAACGTTCTTAGAAGACCACCCCTAACTTTTGGGATAATTTCAATCGGCATTCACAGATTTTGAAAAAAAAGTACAGTCAGCGAGAAAAATGGCTGTTTTAACAGAACTTTTTTATGATGCCAATCGATCCCATTTCCCATAAGGATCAAACAATTTTTCCGGACCAACTTAGGTTTGAGTACTAGAAACGTCAGAAATAACAAAAAAACTATTTGAGATGGGTTAGTTATAAGGGCAGCTACCTTAATCGTTGTCGCTACAGAAGAATTTTGATAGGAGACTGGCCATAGTTTTTGACATTATTTCGAACTGCATAAAAAGAAATCGAAAAAAAAAAATTGGTACAGTCAGCAAAAAAATGGTCAGTTCTTACAAAACTCTTTTATGATGCCAATCGATCCTATTTCCCATAAGGAACAAAATACTCTTCCGAACCTACTGAGGTAAAAGTACTAGAAACGTCAAAAATCACGAAAAACAACATTTTGTTAAAAGTGATGTTAAGGCTGAAAAAATAAATTATTTTATTTTCAAAATCTGTGAATGCAGTTCAAAATATTTTCAAAAAACATGGATAGTCTCTTAAAAACATTTTCCTCTAGCCACAACGATTAAGGTAGCTGCCCCTATTACTACCCCATCTCAAATAAGTTTTTTGCGATTTCTGACTTTTCTAGTACTCCAACCTCAGTTAGTCCGGAAGAGTGTTTTGATCCTTATGGGAAATGGAATCAATTGGCATCATAAAAAAGTTTTGTGAAAACAGTCCTTTTTCTCGCTGACTGTACTTTTTTTTCAAAATCTGTGAAAGCCGATTTAAATTATCCCAAAAGTTAAGGGTGGTCTTCTAAGGACGTTTTCCTGTAGCTACAATGGTTAAGGTAGTTGCCCTTCATGCCCCATCTCAAATTACCACCCTGTATATCAGCCATCTGATGGAAACCGGCGGCTACGAGAAGGAACTCGCTGACTACCCCAAGGGATGTGACGCTGTCCTGCCTCTTATTCTCTAACCATTTCTATTATTGTTATTTATGTACTACGTATTGAATGCTCTACACATTCTTTACAACTGGTGTAGCAGACGTGCTCAGGAGATCCTGGGGCCGTCTGTTACATTACAGTTTGGTCAAAATACAAAAAACTACCCTCATTGTAAAGTTTATCAAATAACCTTTTAGGCGACATATGTTTAGAATTGATCTGTTCCATAATACCAAAAATAATAACAATTATACCTACCTGAAAAATCGAAGTGGCTCGATTTATTTGCTCCCAAGTATACATATATACTGTGCTACCGGTTTAACTATAGAGCTAAGTTCACATGGACGAAGTGTTGAAAAACTACGAGTAATTCATTGTTCAAGTACGTAGCTTAAAATTTATGATTAGTTTCAATTTTTACTCACTTGCATTTTTCGGGATTGCCTGACTAGTTTCGCTTCCAAACGGAGCCCTTAATCATGAGCTGAACACGCGGTGATATCGCGTGTCGGAAACTCAATCCAAGAGTAAAAAGTAAAAACCGTAACTAATCATAAATATAAATGCGTCTCACGAAAGTTATAATACCTACAAAAAAGTATCATCAAGTCTGTTTTCCTTAACGACTTCATTGCATAGAGCAGACTTTAAGCAGTGACGTTAACACTCCTTCACAACAAAGTATTGCATTAAAAAAGTAACTACTAAGTAGTGAGGTGACATGCAGGAACAGGTTGATAGTCAATAAACTTGAAGCACTAAAGCAACACTGTGTGTTAGGTATTCCTGTATTCAAATTCCACTATTAAGTTGAGCAGGATAACTCCTACAAGTTAATCTAGAAAAGTATGTGCAACAAACTAATGGTTGATATTAATTTTGTTGAATACTGTAGTAATTTTTGACACTTATTTAGTTTGTGTAATACTTTGAAATTTCGAATTTAATTACTGCTGACATTGCAAATTATCTTGTTTTGCTAATGCTGTATTTTATTAAATGATTGACATTGTAACATTGTGCATGACAAAATAATATTATAATTTGTACGGTCTAGTGGCAATACATAACGCCCTTACCATAACATTTTGAGAACTGTATCATTTACCTATGTTTAACAAAAATTTATTAAGATTATGTAACTAAATAAGGATTTGAAAATAATAACATATTAATTTTTAGATTAATTACTTATTGGACACTAAAACACATCACTAAATACCGCGAAATACCCCTGTCAGACTAATTATTATTTTGGAAACTACGACCCACTATTTGTAAATTAGTTGTTTGTCCATTCAAAAGTGTAGGATCACGTAGATCACTCGAATCACAATTACGTATTCACAAGTAGAAACCGCGTTTATGCAAAAAAGCATCTTCAATAGAGTCTAATTGCCTTTGGTTTGGCGCTTTTGTGTTGTTAATCAACGCACTGCGATTGTTCCCAACCCATTGTCCGCCTCTGTTTGTTCGACCCCTGGCTTTATTACGAAATTTTTGCCAAGGCAACCCTGTCAGGAAAATATCGTAATAAAGGGATTTGTAATAAAATATATGACATTTTGTATCTGGCTTGCTACGTATGTTATATGCTTGTTTCCAGAATTAATTTTGTTGAGACGGCCGCCATTGTTAATTGCCACTAATCCCTCGCTATTAAAGGAATATAAGGCTTCATATATAACATGTAATTAGGGCAAATGCTGGAGCTTGGGACGCCACGTCAATTCGAGTTGCTTGGAAACCCCCTATTATGTGTAGGGGTACAATACATTAATTTCAAGTCCATTTTCCACATGGAGAGAAAACTAACAAAGGGGCTAATTTGCCATGCAAACGCTCACTCCAAATAATCGAGTTTTACGTTAGGATCTTGCTCAGATGAAGCCAATCGCGGTGATATAAATATTACTTTCGAATTCGATTAGATTCTGAAAATGGCATTTATTGTAAAAAGTGTCTAAAATAGGGGTATAGGGAAATCCCTCTTTATCTCTGTTACTTGCATTTGTGTGACTAGGGTCGAACGCGACCATCTCAAATAATAAAAAAAAGTGCCAAAAAGAATAAAAGGAGGAAAAAAGATACAAAAAAAAACATGGGTTTGTTACTTTCGCTTGGGTCATTATAAATGACCGTCACATATCTTGATTCTAATCTTTTAATAACAGCGACGACAATATATCAAATATTTAGAAAACGCCGCGGGGATAGGTCAATTTCCTATAAAATGTCAACGAAAATTTTAATATGGTCGGGACACAATTATGGAAGGCCCCGGATTCGTCCAATAAAAGGGCTTGTTTGTTGTTGAATTATACTTTGTTAGGCTGTGTAAAAACCTTGATGGAGAAGCATCAGCGTAATATACGAGAAAACGTTTTTCTTATCGCGGGCTCCGGAGTTTTCTTTACGCTATTTACAGCATTCTTTGAGAGCTCGCAAGACAGAAGCAAACATTTTTTGGTGTTAGATCCATTACTGACATTATCAACGAACACCCCTCCTTCACGGAGGTTGGGCAAACATATTTTTAGCACACTTTCTTTTTGTTTCGTTTTCATTTTTGCGGTTAAAAGATTTTCTAATGTTACTGTTTGCACTGGCACCATTCCCAATCACGTACTGAACGTGTAAAGTAAGTTGCAAATGGATGAAAAATACAGAGTAACATCTCTTTTAAAACGCTAGGAAACAGAACTAGAACAGTTGTGTTAAAAACTAGTAGCTAGCCAATCGCTTTAGGGTATCTGTTTCCATTGATTGAGATAGTAAGGCGTTGATAGACCATTTTTCTTTAAAATTCAGAGGTTAACTCATTCTATAGAATGTAATGTAACACGTTGTATTCAACGTGCTACATAATTCCTCATGAAAAAGAAAATATTAATCAACCTTATAAGACTTTATAAGGTTGTTGTCATTTACCTCTCAGAGGAAATTAGGTAAGAATGTAAATAACTTTCTGGGTAGTCTACTCTTTATATAGTTTTATGTTTTCAGGGTTGCGTTTCATTGATGATTATTTTATTTTATATTTTATCCAATTTTTTTTTTGGGTCTTTCTTCGGTTTTCATATATTTATTATTGCCAATGGACTCTTTATACGGGACCTTTTAACCCCCTTTTGGTTTTAGGGGTATTTTTGTAACACGTTGTATAAAAGTTGGTGCTGAAAATCAGCGCTGTTGACATTAAGTTCGTCCAAAGTCACTGCATTATACTGAGCAACGACCTACATTTTTACGCACATGCGACGCACGCACAAATTCAACACAATTCAGCTTATTTTTAGATAGTAAGTAACCCGTGCACTCAAAAGGACGCCATGCCATAGACTATATGAACCATAGTTTGATTTTTTAGTTTTTTGGTTACCAGGCAATTTTTTATAATTACATATATTTAAATTTAAGTTAATTTTTTTTTGTTTATTTAGAGTAATCTAGTTTACATTAGTTTGAAGAAATAATATGTTTTAATTTTAAGTAGGTATGTGTGTGCGTCCGGTTGGGCTCGAAAATAAATATTGTTTTCCTTCTTTCTTTTCTTTCTATAAAGAATAAACATGAATGGAAAAGCTTGAAATAATAATAAATTGCAGGATGGAGGCAGGCTCTTGTAATTTAACTACGTTAAATGTGCTCCAGCTTCGTACGGAATTAAGCAATGTAAAACACCTATTCATTTTCACAACGCTGCCTGCACTGAATAACCGAGAATATTTTTCAATTTATTAAAGTAACACTTGATTTGTCTGATAATTTAATTTGTTTTTTTTTATGTTTCAGGTATTGCAGTATGGTGAATGTGTGATTAATATTCAAGCAATAGTGTTATAAAAGAATGCTTGTGTGATATTTTCATAATGTGCGTAAAAACATTTGATTCGAGAACGATGTTCCTCGCAACAATATTAGTGTTAGTGAGTGCTGTGGGTGCGACTGTGAACTCTACTAGTGCGTTGGGTGGTTCACGCATGGCATGGATGAAGTCCCTGCTGGATCACCACAACTGGATGGAGTACATCACCAACGGCAGCTTAACCTTACCTCAGAAATGTGAGGCCGATCTGAGAGTCTACCTGACAGCTCTGAACGATGGACAATTGTGGGCTTCGAAAAGTAAGTCAACCGAATGATTTTGAGATTGAAACAGGTCGAAATTGAACTAGTTTTGCGGATTGTTTCCGTAAAATCACGGTCATTTCCCAGCGGTCATGACTTTAACTGAGGTTTTCAATGAACCAGTAGTGGAAAATTTACGTGTTCTTCAATTATTTGGTAAAACATTTCAAGATACCTATCTAATCTTTTTAACAAAATCTTAAAAGAAATTGCACTATCAACGTAAATATCTGATTATACCTTGTTTATAATCGTTGTGGTATTCTCGCGAGTTGCGGCTCTTTGCTTGAGTTACATAAGCGCCAGATAAGAGTCGTGAAGAAAGTAGCCGGCAAGCGCGGTAGGTCAATCCACTGGTAGGCATGCTCTAAAGTGGGTCACTGCATACCTTAAAAGACCTTTTGATATTATACATACATTAAAGGTACATAGGCTCTGTACCAGTACCGAAATTGCTTTTATATTTTGTCCGTCCAAATAAGTTCCAATATTGAAACTGACTTCTTAAGAGATTGTTCATAAATAAATTGTATATCATTATTTTCTATGACATCATCTTCCATCGTCCTTGTAATCCCTGAAGTGCATCTACAATTTGCTAATAACAGTGTGTAATTTGAAAGTAACAGGGGATAATTTATTTTTATTGAGCCAGTTTAAATCCCACGATAAAAATTTTTACCGAAGTACCCCGTTATTTTCTTTCTTGTCGATTGAACATATATCAAACCTTTCAGCCAATGGATAAAATAGCATACCTACATCAAAAAAAAAACCACTCTAGAACAATATTTTATCAAAACAAACCTGCTCACTGTAGCGCAGGCGCGATGTTTTCATTCCCAACACATCCGATCATTACTGTCCGTTTATTCCTACCAATCATGCATAAATGTATTCTGAATACATCTAAAAATGTATTAATATTAAACAGGCAGCGAATGTTTATGGAATTTTTGATGGGAATTCTTTTATTTATCACCAAGTGTTCCGGAACTGAATTTAATCGAATTGAACTACTGCTATGCAAAGGTTTTTTAATTTTCCCTGTCCAATAGATTATTACTCAAAGCTGTGAGATAATTTTTCCCCACTGCCATAGCCAGTCACCCTTTGTAAGTCGTAAATATACTTCAGCCTCTTGAATCTGTACGTGAGCGAAATGAGAATCATATCTTTTCGTCACAGTTTGATTCAAATATAATTTATCATGGCTACATAGTTTCACATCTGATGGCTTCTCGGCTGGCTTCATTCATCTTGTATCTCATCTGGTCGGTAATAGAGCAAACAAACTTTCCCTCAGACCAAATGATTCATCATCGCTTCCGGAACGTTATTAATCACAACGGAAATATTGTTCTTACTTGCTAGTATTGTTATTATAGTATTATTTTAATTAATATTTAGGTAAATTTTAATACTGTTACGGTTTTTATTTATATACAGATTTGTTTTAGTCTTTCCGTACTAGTTGCGAGAGTCAATTACGTAATTATATTGTCTGGGGTTGGGCAGCAATGTCATTTTATATTCTGAATCAATTCATCTTCCTCTCTCGTGACGCCACGAGCTATAACAGAATAGCTCATGCCGTGCTATAAAGATTAGCTAGTCAGTAAAGTTGGTAGTGGGGCTGACTGCTCAGGGTACGCTGGACGTATTTAAGTTACTGTCACTCGTCGCCGATATTATCACACTGCGAGAAATTAGTCTCCGTAAAAGGTGTAAGAGTCAGATATCGGGTCAGACGAGAGATAAGTAGCAGAATCTCGTCATGCCATCATTACGAAAAAATAAAATACTAGCCTAGGGACAAGGAATTTCGTACATTAACTCATTATCTATATAGAGCACTTTGCACATTTTCAATTTCACACCCATTTTTTGCATTTATTTTCTTTAAAAGCCTAGTAAGTAACATTAATCTACGGATCAACATGTAGGCTCTCAAGTAATGAGTACGGAAAAACAATTACTGAACAAACAGATGTTTACTTAAATTGTATTGTCAAAAATAAGCCAGTAGGATAATTTAATTCCAAAGGCTCCTGTTTTAATTTACAGACTGGCCTACAGCACTCTCCTGCTTTGAATAAAATTACTTTTTAAAACATTCTATAGAGGAGAAATTACTAATTAGTTTAGTATAGTACTGCGGGAGTAATTGAGTTGAAAATTATAATGTTAATCTGAAACGCTATGTAAACATAATGATTTATTCAAATGCAATTATAATACGAGTATAATTATCAGAAATTCAGAATGTAGCGTAATATTCTCTGTATGTACAACAAAGTAAATACAGAACCTCATTACGCGATCAGACAATCAATAAATATTTGCCAATATTGTGCCGTTGTGTTATTTTGTGATCAAGGGGAATTGACCATAGAAACAAAATAGATTTGATATTGATTTTGGTCGGCATCTGTTCAAATTGTCGTTGATTTTATTTTCAATTCAACTGTAACCGCAGTGACGCGAATGGATAGACCATTGAGGTTTTTATGTCAATATGAATGGCCTAATATTTTATCAGTTTACAATGGTACAGTTGTATCTGCAATATTCGTTAATATGTATATGTTTCAAAATATTGTATATTCAGAAGACGTCGTATTAAAACTTATCACTGCAACTGCAACGATTACGGTTAATATGATATAATTTTAATTGTAACCCTACTTCTTCTGCCTGTCCTTATCCCAATTTACTAATTAAAGCTTCAAATATCGGAATCCGCCCGCAGGTAGAGCAGAGTAGTCAATCACAAACAGGGATGTTAATCGACTGTCAACGACTCACAGAGAATCTTAGGAATTCATTCATTCAGTCTGTTCGTTACGTAGCTTCGTTGGGGTAACAACTGCTAATTCCAATGCATTCTTCGCCCCAGCTGCCTTAGTCAGCCAATACGGAGCAACGTCTAGAAAATTACTTCTATCTCTCCGACACTATAATAGGGTTGTAAACAACGTGTAAAACTTGGCTTATCTGCAGCACCAGGCAGCCATTATATCTCCTAATGCATTACGTCCATCGCTCTATGATTAATTGTTATTATACCCTCTACACCCTCTTGTATACAGGGTGTTAACGAATTCGTGTAATTCCTTAAAACCACATGATCTACTACTGATGTAGACAGGCCCCGCACGGGATTTAGCTTGATTAAAAATAAAAAAATAAAATTCTTTTTTTTTTCATGCGGCTTTGGTACCGATCGTATCTAAACCACCTAACAAGGATTCAGTAAAAAAATAAGAATTAATTTTTTTCCAAAAAAAAATTTTTATTTGTGTGAACATTTCGATGCCACGCATAAATTAATGAAAGCACGGCGACACGGCTGGCAGGCACGACTAACGCGATATCGCTCTTTGCAGTCAGATAACTCAAGGCTCTAAAAAGACTTAGAAATTGAAAACCCAAAATTAAAAAAAATAAAATTTTTTCAGTGATTTTCGAAAATTCCCATTTAGGGTTAATTTGTGATCACGAGGTTTGAAGGAATTACACGATTTCGTTAACACCCTGTATAAGTGCAACAATGGATGTAATCTAATATAAATTACCTGGCAGAGGTATGTAGGGTACTTTATTAAAATAAACAACACGTTTTCTAACGTGATTTAAATCCGTTTTCCGCATCTGCTCTCTTTAGGGATTATACGCAGGTTCACATTGTACAACAAAAGACGGAAAGGGGGAAAATCTATTGCGTCACACATTATATATAACGGGCTAGCGGGGAAAGATTTCAGAAAAGTGGTCGGCAGTAAATGAAGCTAAATGAGTGTGCTCAGATAAATGAATAGACGAGGTGATGCTGCGCGCCCAGCCGGACAAATGTACAACTATCTCGAAGTAATGCTTATTGTGCGGTTCCGTATTCGGCGAACATTTAATTAAACACGGTTGTTTGTGTGCTGTTAAACAGTGCGCAGTATGTACGGATTGGGTAAATTAACATGTGCCTTGAATTGCTTTATTTCACAACACGTAGAGTGGTTTGTCGACAAACGGGGTGATTATCTTCTTGGCATAAGAATTCGATTTGCAGCGATGAAGCCAGGTCGGTAACAGAATTCTTCTTCTATCTTCTTGGCATAAGAATTCGATTTGCAGCGATGAAGCCAGGTCCGAATAATTAACATGGATATCTGAAGACACTGGCAATGGGCAAAAACTAATCCAAACATAAGGTTATGGTTCATACATAGCTATAAACTTAGTAAAGGCTTTTTGAAGGATAATTTAACTTGTCTAAATCACATTGCTTCCTACATAAAAAGAGAACTGTTTTATAACTTTGGGAGACATTTCCAAACTAGACAAAATGCGATTTCTTGCGAAGTTAGAAAGCCGATACTATAAATATTAATGCAATGGCCCCATTTGTTCGTTATATTACCCCAAACGAATACTTCACAATTAGAAAAAAAAACACAAAAAAGGGAAAAGAAAAAGAGCATTTGAAAGATTTATGAAGCCTTCCCAGTTTTGTTTATTCGTAAGACACGAATTTGATTATTTTGTTTCGCTGAAAATAAACCCGAACGGTTTTCCGAACATCAGGTCCATAAATCAAGGAGCTCGACTTATTGTGAAGTTGAACTTGGGCCACCTGAAACTTTGCTTTTTAGAGACAGGTTGTACTGACAACGAAGCGAAGCTCTACTGGAACCGAGGGAATACGCTCTCGAGTTTGTAGATAAATCTCTTATAGACCCATGAATATGTTAATACGATGTACGGCGTTAAGGACTGTTTAAAAAGATTCTATCTTTTGATGAAGATTCTTAACCGTGAGCTTCCCGACAAAGAATATGACAACCTGTTTACACTCGTGGGTATGGTAAAAGGCGTCAAAGCAAGACGATGGGAAGCAAAGTCCTCCTGACTGCATCTGATAGTCGTACTATTTCACGAAGTGCGGTGTTTGGACTTTTATATCCCTGACATAGAGTTCAATTTCGAATGATTAACAGGACTTTGTAAGATAGAATATTTCTAACAACATACTGCAATCTCTAATTCATTTATCAAGCATGGTGATTATGGATATATATTTTATGACGTCAACCTCGCAGCCTGGCTCAGCTTTTCATTACGAATTATTCTGCAGAAGCATGTAGAAGCACTACTACTATTCTTGTATATCTCGTGCGACATGAGAGAAGACGAAACAAAAATGCAACATATTTATTTATTTAAACTTCATGTACATTGGTGGTACACAAGGTGGACCTAATGAAATTGGCATTCTCTACCAGTCAACCTCATAGTTAACCAAGATACACTTGGGAGCAAATAAATCGAGCCACTCTTTTTTTCACGTGTCCTGGTTATTAGTTTTGGTTTCATGAGTCATATAATTCTAAGTTGACAAAAAACTACCCTCATTGTAAAGGTTTTCAAATAACCTTTTAGGCGATATATTTTTAGCATTGATCTGTTCCATAATACCAAAAATAATAACAATTATACGTGTAAAATAAAAGTGTCTCGATTTATTTGCTCCCAAGTACATAGTTCGGGAAACTTCGCATTATTTCGTATTTCGCTTCAATGTTACGGTACGGACATTTTCGAGCTAATATTCTTGGAACATAGTCTCAGTCTAAATTGTTGCAAAGCTCTTCACCGCTTCGCTCATCTTCGCTGCCGTGACACAGCTGTAACATCGGAGCCGGAATGAGGAAAGTGATGACTCGTTGTTGTGTTACGAACCTAATAAAATGGATTAAGGGCGGGCCACATCAATCCGTGTTTACTAGCAACCGGGATGGGTTTAATTAGAAACAGTAGCATACCGAGGATACGAGCAGTGCTTACGGACGCGTAGTAACGTTGAGACGATAGTGAAGCGAAAATACGATATGGTCTGAAGTTTGTCGGACTATATTTTGAATTTAACTTCTTTATTAATCACTCAAATATATCCAAATAGTGACATCGTTAAAATGCGAATTACTGGGATGAACGCTGTATAGTAGAAGCCGTAGTGGATGTAGGTAGATGTCACAAAAAGCGACTATGTAACTGCGTTAAGATACATACATAATGTGGAAGCTTATAATTAGCAATAGCTGTTAAAGCACTGTACCCTATTTATAGCCTTGTTATTAGTCTGTAAGCTTTCCTCAAGAATAAATAAATATTGTATAGCATCTTTCTGCATCTACGCTTATAAAAATATTTTAATCACTCATTCATTCGCTAAACGAGATGATTATAGTTTTGTCCTCATGTCCAGGGCCCATTTTTAGTAACTGGACGTACCTAATGAGAAATGTGAATAATATGGCAGTAGTTTTATTTTGCTCTCTTCAGCAGTTTTACTTCACGGGGTTATGTCATTTTGTGGCATGCTCGTAAAATAGACAACCGATGATTATGGGAATGTTACAACTACTGAAACACATCCCAGTCTTTTTAAATATTTATAAAAGTGTCGTAACAGGCTTGTGTGGGTGAAGGTCGGCTACCGGGGCGAAAATCGGACCACCGGGATGTAAAAGTGGATTTAAGGTCCCCCCTACCATAGAATAAATAGTACAAGCCCCTACGTCAGACTTTATTTCGTTTCGTCTAGTTCAGAAATAAAATGAAGAATTTGTGCACTTTAGTAGGTCTACATGATTTCATGTGCCTACGCTTTTCCTCGCGTAGCGCGTAACCCCTGTGCTACGCTTTGTTTAACTTTTGCGGAAAGAGTAGATTATGGAGTTAAAAAGATTCTATTTCCAAATCAAACCTTCTTAACAGTGCTTAATGGATGCGAGTCTATGTCATGTGTATTTAAAGTGAAGAAAGAAAACCCTTAAATAAGTTTGAGTCAGGTACACGGTGACTGGTGCATGCCTACCGTCATATGTTAAAAAAAACATAAAATTGGCTTATAAAAGTGTTTGTATAAGATATGATTAAAGAAATAAAAAAAAAACATAACTTATCGTTTGTAGCTAAACTTGAATATCGGACTGTGTTACCTAGGTAACTACTACCACTGTAAACGTTGCTTGCTAACAAACGGAACAAGACAAACATAAAACCAACCAGAATTGTTTCATTTATGCTAACAGGTAAGTAACAAATACTAAAACAAGCTTAGATTTTCAGTTGAGAACAAAGCTAAACGATCTCGTTAACTCACTACAATAACATTAGTTGTTATACGAGTAGATTCGTTGCGGTATTTATTTAATGTGTATAACAGTTTGTAGTTTAATACTAAATGTTTCGTAGCAGAAGTTTCAGTTTGTCAACATTATTACAAATACGTTACGTAAGATACCATATTAAAGGGGAGGTAACGTATGGCATGCGTTAAGCACAGGACCGGTCGATGTGGCGATGCTTGGGGAGGTCTGTGTCCTGCAGTGGACATCTTTCGACTGAATTATGATGATGATGATACTTTGCTTAGAGATTTGTTTATGGAAGGACATGGAAGGGTTTGCATCAGTTTAAAGTCGGCTCGTGAACATCTATTGGTATGTGTACACCAGTGCGCTTTCATGTTCATCTTGCGCTTTCAACTTTCAATTCCTCTTGCGTCAAGCACACGCAATATTGATTGTCATAAGATGCATGCAGCTTATCATCTACACCGGTGCGGTCAGTCGTCAGTCGACTACAATAGACGGATTAGCGTGCGCTAGGGGCATGCGCTTTTGTCGAACTAGTATTAAGGCATCCGCTATTGCATGCGCTATGGCGCTTCACGTATGCTTCAGACGAAGACGCAAGATGAACATGAAAGCGCAGTGGTGTAGACATAGCTTATGCGCAAGGAAACACTTGAATTATATTGCTAAGTATAATTTCAGAAGTGTTTGTAAAACATTCTGAAGTCTTCTTCCTTCGTAGCTGAGGCTCTTATTAAGAAACGACATTCATTTGAGATCTCCCGAGATTCTAAGTGTCGTTTTGATATGAATCACAAGGAAAATTAAAAAAAAAAACTTTGACAAGTTTTTAAAAGTCTACTCTATGGCAGCGCCTCTTGCAAGCCTTCTACCAGGCCGCCATGTTGAATGTTGTTTAAATGGAAAGTAAAATTAATACATAAAAATACATTCACGCCTTTTTCCAATGGGGATAGGCAGAAACTGTAGAACGCCACATGCTACGATCCTTATACTCCTTTCAATTCATCCACGTTCATACACATACACGCACGCCGGTTGAGAGTAATACGCACCTGTCCTTTTTGAAGAACATCACCAATAACATCGAAGTATGTGAAATTAATTAATATTGTGATTCCATATTAAAGATACTATTCCATATTTGGTTACTTTTCCTCTATTATAGTCACGTAGGTAGCGACTTAAAGATTTCGTAGTCCTTAGGTACCTACATAGTACATATGTGTTTAGCGTGTTCGTGTGTAGCGACGCTTCTGTGTCTACAGTTCTGTGGTTTCAGGCGACAGAGTCCCAATGGTAGCTTCGTGTAATTTATTTACCGTCGACCTTTGTCGTGTCGTGCTCGTGTCGTAACCCTTCCCGCCGGTTCACGGCCTAGTCACCTTTATTTCGCAATTATTTACCTACGAGCTCGAGCGGACACTTAACTTTAAAAGAGATTACTTTTTTAATTTACGTTTCTTTGTGCGAGATACGCGACAACTTAGAACAGTAAACAACACTTAGGTACTTTTACAGTTTTTATAAATATTCATTTACTTAAACGGTTAGCTGTTTGCGTTATTTTAAAGTATCTTTATTTTTAGATTAATTATAAATTATTTTGTTTTCAGTTCTTTATTTTGCAAACAGTAGAACATATAACGTGCGGTGGATATATCTAAATAAATGCTCCGGAAATTTTAAATAATTAGTGGATAACACAGATTTTCAACAAGATATGAATAATAAAATAACACCACCTGTCATATATTGCCCCCGAAAAGCAGAGGTGTAGGTATAGTGGTACACCCTCATTTCGCCGTTATGTTTAAGTCCCATGTAACAGAGGGCGAGGCTGTTGCCATCAACCGGGCACAAATCCAGACTCCGGGCTGTTACTGAGAAATTCCACACGGAAAAACCCAATAACACTTTGTTCGACCTGGGGATCGAACTCTAGACCTTGTAGGATAACTTTTTCATCATCTTCTTCATACGTCATTTCACCTTCTTTCAATTTATTATTAAACCTTTTTTTTTATCACAGGCCACATCATTTTGATTATTATATTCGAAATTGGAAAGCGCTCGAAAAAGAAAAAGAAGCAAAGTTGCTTTTGCGGGTCATTCTAGAGGCTCAGCAGTACAGCGACTACGCGGAGTGCTGGTAGGTCAGCAGTGCAGTGCGGTGACTCAAGTAAGTCGGAGTGCCGGAGGCTCAGCAGTACAGTCTCCTTCCAGTTAAGGCGCTTCCCCCACCGAAAGTAGCGCCACTTCAGAAAAAAAACATTATTTCTGTCAACACACAACATATTGAAATTTCGTACGTACAACATTTTAGTCAAGTGTTGTAGAAATTTTCGAACACCAAATATCAACACTAGAGCTTCTGGATTCGAAGTTTTAACGATAAGTACCAAATTCGGCCGTTTTTAGCATTAATTACTAAAACTTCTAACCTAGGATGCTTTTTGGTGTTCGAAAATTTCTACAACACTTGACTAAAATGTTGTACGTACGAAATTTCAATAAGTTGTGTGTTGACAGAAATAATATTTTTTTTCTGAAGTGGCGCCACTTTCGGTGGGGGTAGCGCCTTAACACCAATCCGCTCAGAATGACCTGCAAAAGCTTCTTTTTATTTTTCGAGTGCTTTCCAATTTCGAATATAATAATCAAAACGATGTGGCCTGTGATAAAAATAGAAAGAAGATGAAATGACGTATGAAGATGATGATGAAAAGTTATCCTACAACCTCACGCTCAGAAGTCACGTTCGCGACCACTAGATCAACGAGGCAGTCAATCTGCTGTTCAACTTTAACTAAAATACCAAGTGTTGCTCTGTATAACATTCTTCAATGATCTGTAATATATGTCGCTTATTGCAAATCTTACGCAAGAGATGAAGTACCAATGTATTCGTAGCCCACATGCTGTCAACCTACATTCATGGCAAACTAAATAACCAAAATAATAAATAGTATGGGAAAGTGGGGTACAACCGGAACGCTAAGGCAAAAATTCAATAAAACACAAGTTTGAAGAAAATTAAACCAATTTTAATAGGTCTTATTTAATTTAGTTTATAAATCACATATTTAGCACTTGATATCACTTATTCTTAATTCTAAATAACAAAAAATAATCAATTATAAAACGTATGTTTTTACGGTTTTGCCCCACCCCTTGTCAAAAATCGGGTATACCCAAATCTTATACCCGATTTTGGCCCATAACAGTGGCAGCAATGAAACTCATCAAGATCTTCGGATTCCCAACCCGTACAGCCTTCATGGGCCCAGTTCTTACATTTAATACATTGCACCATGCATCGCTCCTACGCGAGTATAAAGCTACACTTTTTAATTCCAAAGAATATTAGATCAATTGACCATAAAAGCGTTTTTCTTATTTATTGTTGTCGAGCACGCACCGACGCCATTGAAAGTTTGTTGGCAAACTAATCAGGGTGGCCAAAAGCAGCTAGCGAACGCGCGCCTTTTGAAACGTGTAAGAGGCTATACTGCCTTGTCCCGGTTTTACCCCCATACCCGGTTTTGGACTAATCTCCCCTACATAGTAATACTTCGAGTACTCAAATGAAGGTGTGAGTGAACCTTAATAGAAGTTTAAAAAGTCACCGATACCTGCAAACTAGAAATGTAACTAACCTTTATCTGAGCTCAGCCAGCGAAAGTTATTTGTACAGTACTAACTTTACATTCCTTCACTGATTGTACTGAACTAAGAAATAGGAATTGCATTATTATGTGACCCCATTTTGAAATTCTGTTTAAACATTCATGTTAACCTAGATTTGGCTTTGCAAATACAAGGGAATAACTTAGTGAGTCCTTCAAATAATATGGCAGTCTATTTTCTCTCACAGCAGAGTAAACGAAACGCCTCAGTTTTTTTAGGCACTTTTACACACTAAAAATATATAAAACATTTTAGTAGTAGTTCAGTTTTGTGAATATATTCACGCATTTTTTTTATTGATTTAATAACATAACACGCTTGTATTCACCTTAGGGTTGCGCAAAAGTGTATAATACACCCTCATTTCGCCGTTATGATTAAGGCCCCTCGCCCACGGCGACTTTTTGTAGCAATACTGTCGCATCGATACTATCGCGTACAGAATCTGGGCGAAGGTACACAGCGAGCTACAGCATCGCGGCTGTATCGATATACCCATGCGCGACAGCATCGCTACAAAAAGTCGCCGTGCACGAGGCCTCTAAGTCCCATGTAATTCGGGGCGAGCATATTACCATCAACCGGACACAAATCCAGACTCCGGGCTGCTACTGAGAAATTTCATACGGAAAAACCCAATAACACTTTGCCCGACCTGGGGATCGAACCCAAGACATCACGCTCAGCAGTCGCACTTGCGCCCATTAGACCAACTACGTAGTCAATTTATTTAATGTTATTTTAATTTAATGTAATCGAATTTACTGAATGCCAATTATATTTACATATGCAATGTCATTTATTTTGTATGAATTGTGCATTACCACAACATCAACATTTTTAGTGACATAATTTCCCAGAACAATAAACAATGTGCGAATCCATTGTGAAATAAATTGTAAATAAGTAGTTTTTTTCGTAGGTTCGTTTATAAACGCAAATCTCACATACACAAACGCCCAGATCCGAACTATCTGTAGGCCATACAAATTTTTGTTTCGGGTGGGAATCGAACCCACGACCCGTAGGTAGCGCAGAAGCGAATCGCTCAGCCACTGCACCAAACGTGTCGTCACATACAGTTGGTAAATAAATAAAAAATGCCACTAAAAAAATATGTAATAAATTAGGACTTAGTAAGTATTTCTACCCTTCACATATTTTTGTACTGTGGATGAACATACGAGTAGTGGTAGGCCAAAAAAAAGATGGATAGATAGTGTCAAGAATGCTATGAGTAAGAAAGAAGTAGGTACTGAGATGACGGCTGATAGAGGAGAATGGAAGAGGTGTATACAGGGTGTAAACGAATTCGTGTAATTTCTTCAAACCACATGATCTATTAATGGTATAGATTAAACCCGAATGGGATTTAGATTTTTATTAAATAAAAAAATACAATTTTTTTTCGCAATGTTTTTTTTTGTGATCGAAAATTTAGATGCCCTGCATAAATGAATGAAAGAACGGCGACATAGCTGACGAGCACGACTAGCGCGATATCGCTCCACGCAGTCAGTTAACTCGGGACGCTAAAATTACTCAGATATACAGAATACCATGTTTCGTTTTATGTAAACTTTTTTTGTTGATTTAAAAAATAAACCTATGCAGTGTCAATCAGTGTCACCAGTAGATCATGCGGTTTGAAGGAATTACACGAATTCGTTTACACCCTGTATATGTTGTGCCGACCTAGTGAGGGATAAGGTTATTTTCGCTCTATTTTTCTAACCAACATCAAGCAACCTACTATACTACTTTATGTGAAACGAAATCGTTTTACACTGTGTTGTTAACAACGTAAAGTACAGACTGTACAGTGAATGCTATTGCACCCACATCCTACAAACAAATTACTTTTAGTTTCTTGTCTGCCACGGGACCACATACGTCGTAAATCTTTTCTATCTGCAATTCTACGTTCAATACAACTCCGATACGTTAAGATTTCCTCGAAGTACCTATCTTGTATTTTGTAATAGCTAAGTTTCGTCATTCTTTAGTTTGAAATTGATTGAATGCGTCCGATTCTTAAGATCCGTTACGCCCTTTCTAATTTCACACCAGCCTACTCGGTTAAGTTTAATAATCCGTCAATATTTGAACTCATCGCAATAAGTGAAGATTGTTAAGTATACATTCCTACGTATTATATATTTCTGCCCAAATATTACATTTATGTATGTATGTTTTAGTAATATCAATAAACATAACATATCCTTTCCATTTTAGTGATCTCGCGTGTAAGATAAACATCTATTGTTTGTTGTGAAATAAAAATATTGATATGACCATCGATTTTCTGTTCCATGTTTACATCCGTCCATATTTGTATAGTCCGCGTAAACATTACCAAACTACGTCAATAACGTACTAATTAACGTTATATCGTGAATGAGTTTCTAAAGCACTCTCTATAGAACTACGGATTGCATAATACCGAGAACTAGTTTACGTACCTACCCAGTTATGAATGAAATCATAACAGCCGACCTACTTGGCGCATATTTTGTTGATATGATCTAGCGCGGCGTGCCCCTGCATCACTCCAACGCCTCAACTTGATGCGCCGCCGGTCGCTTTCACGTGGATCCGTTTGGATTGAGTATTTAAACCCTTTAAAAAACATTTCTTATCAAAACAATTTTCGTATAAGTATAAGAAAATGTCAAAAGATTCCACAAGTGCTTTATTTAGAAATAATGTCAAAATAAGGCGTATAGGCTTTTAAAATTTTATAAATATACCTGTTTAATTGTTAAAATATTATCAACATTCAAAATATCATAGAGATTTAGTAATTTATTGGTACAGGAATGATTAAATTTTAGTAGCAAACATTGATGTATACTTATTGTATCACTACACCACAGAGCACGCCCATGTTGAAAAGCCGAGAGGTATTATTGAAAAATTGAAATTTCTCTCTTATTGGAACAGTACAGTAGATACAATGAGAGCAACTCACGAGTCTGTTAAAGCCTGAATAATGCAAACTATTCTATCACGTTCGTCACCTCTTTGTTTAGTATAGTTCGTTAATACCTTCATTCGCTGTCTACGGCGCTTTATCTCCTATTGCCAGCAAAATTAATTTAATACCACTACTACGCTTTTGTTTATGTTCACACATACTATAGGTTACACATATTGTCACAGAGCGTGTGGTACTGAAATATGAACAATGTTTCTATACTACAAGCTCGCAATTAGGTTCTCCCTTGAAAAGCTTATTGATTTTCTAATGGACTTCGTGTAAACGTACAGGTATTGCATTCAGTAGTTACTTGGCGAATGTTTTGGTTCAAGCTGCTGTGTGTTGTAATAAAACCGGTTCAGTTCACGAACAATCGATAGAATTGTAACGCAGAACGAATAAATCTAGATTAACCAACGTTGCATACTTAGACATACAGGTTTTGCATATAAATTATATGAAAGTATGATAGTTAATAACCCACTGGATAGGCCAAAGTTAATTTCGCAGATTCTCATCTACCCATTATTATGTAAAATGCGGCCATTGTTTAAATATAATATACATTCCGAAGGAAATAGTGTGGATTTGAATACGCAACTAGAGCGTAGGAAATGACTTTCATAATAATAATAATTTGGAGATAAGCAATACATGGTAGGCATAGTAATATCACGTAACAGTTTAATTAAAAGTCAAAGAATTATTCTTTATTATAGAGACGAACCTCAGAGAGTGACGCGGGGATTGAGAAACGTGCGCGCACCGGCTTGTGACGTAAGGTGCGCGCGCAGCCGACGGCGCTGCGGCCGCGCCGGGGCCAGGTCTTGCGCAAAATACTCCTCATAACGTGTAAATCGCAAATTTCATAAGTAACCCGTGAAAGTAAGCGATTCATTTCACTCACACGCACCGTTGCGGCGCGGCGTATCGACGGTTCTTGTTAAACAAGCCACGCTTGCGGTGACATAATCCACGTAAATCTCATTCCATCAGCTGGTTATCAGTTATACATACTTATAATATTATGTAAATGTTGATGATTATTGTATTTATTCTTCGCATTTCAAATAAGATGGCAGCGAATTTCTGCATTGGTTAACCACCTACTTATAAACACATATAAGTTGCCAATATCCCCTTTGTATGCTCCAGTTTTCAGCTAAAACTAGTCCAGCGTTGATTGCCAGATTTTTAATTTCAGGCCGAACAAGACTGTAATTGGTTTTTCGGCTAGAAAAGTTATAGTTCGGGATTGGATCAAAGCTCGATAAATCCTAAAAAGTTACAATTTCGGATGCCGTAGCGTCGTTTGCGAACTGTATGTATGTATCTAAAGTCGGGTAAACAATTATATTGTTATCTTACTTCAGGTATGTAAGCGTGATGATTATGTTCATGTTATGAAATTAATTGGCTGTTGTATGAGGAAAATTGAGACTGTTATTTTCTGATGACGAAATTGGGCAAGATCCGTCATTGGGTTAAGAAACTTATTTCGTAGAATTTAAATGTTAACGTTCAAAAAACGTAGGTATACCATTATGCAGGCAGTAATGACCAAGTTAATGATCATTATCATTAACTGCAACCCAACCTCGGCTTTTTGCAAATCTTGTGCATGACATTTTTAGGCAATTTGTTGACGCCAATGACGATCTAATAGCGGCTTTAAGTGCTTACCGCTAGGATAATAAAGTGCCTTTCCAAAATTTCTCAAGGCTAAACCTAGCACGGTCGAGAGTGATAATACCTATCCATTTAATCACTCTTGCATTTAATCCGTTTAAGGTATTAATAGATAGCAGTCAATTAGGTACCTTCATTGAAAGCGCTCGTAACCTCAATGTATACCTAATTAGGATGGCAAGATCGATTCAGCTCTATAGCTTATGTACAATTTAATAGGGTTACAAGCCACTATAATTTGATACTGTCGCGTGTGGCTTGCCTTACACCGCGCCATTTAATTCCACATATTCTGGGGAGATAAATGATTTGGTTTTAGCTTGCCAGAAAAGTTTTTCGTCAGCTGATAGCTTTTGCATAGATTTAGCTTAGCATTGAGGTGACATAATTGGATTTGCTGCAGGTAACTCTAACACCTTTTGTATTGTACACCTGCATTGACGAATAAAAAGATTCGTATTTGTGTATTTGTAAAACCGACAATACAGCAATGAAAAAAAAACGCACATTAAGGTTTTTATTAGTTGTTAAGTGACATTATGATAAGCTACTCTGTTACAAGCTCACGAACCAAAAAAATATGGAAAAAAAGAACTTTCCATCACATTTAAGCCAAAAAGAAGAGCTACTTCTTCTCTCGTGTCAGCACGAGCTATACGAAAATAGCTCATGCTGTGGTAAAAAGATTAGCCAGTCAGCAAGGTTGGTAGCGGGGTTGACTGCCCAGGGTGCCCCGGACGTACTTAAGTATCGTCACTCGTGGAGGCTCATTTCATGCACCCCTATCGTCACTCGTGGAGGCTCATAAGAGCTACTGTGTATACACTTTTATGATCTCACATGCGAATCTTTTTGCCGAATGAGATATCTATTGAATTGCTTACGATATTTGTCTCAACTATCCTATTGCAGTTAAGACAAGTTCAAATTACGCCATAACAGCCAGTTTACCCCAGCTACCTTCAACAGGCTTTTTTTTTAAATTCATTTGTTTTAACATCTTAAAAGACTCGCTGTTCGTGTCTCCAACTGGAATAACCTGAGCTTCACAACACAAACACTCGTTATTGTTGATGTTGACACGAATTTACTGCGTGCATCAACCGAACACGCACTGCAATCTGTATTGCCGACGAGTTGCAACACACAACCACACAGCGACTGAATGGTGTAAGCCAATCGGTCAATTAACAGGAATTTGCCCAATATTTCACAACATGTAACGTCAATCCTTTGTAATGAAATATTTAATGGCATACCGCAACTGGAACGGATGTATGGTCACTGATGTTTGTAGGTCCCTTGAAAGAATGAGTGACTTATTTGCCAACTTTTTTCATGCTGTAGTTACATTTATCAGACTTCAGCGAATAAATATATGACCCCATCGAATAAACGTGTAAGAGCTCACACGATTTTTGTTTTATTCGGTGGTATTTTATTGTACACTCAACTATTATTTAGTTTTGAAATTAGAACGAAATAAATATTCGTTGTTTCATATTTCATGTCTCTGTAGCTTTAAGCGTTTTTTTTTACCTGTAAACTTTTCATTTTTCTAATGCACGGTTATTCGATGGGGCAATCGAAATGCTTTCACAATGATTGGCCAATTGTATTTGTCACACTACAAAAATGTTTAGTTTATTGCGGCTATACGAATCTTCATTATGTGAATTGTGGCCATAGTTCAAGTGATTATATTATCGTTACAACCATGTGTAATATAAATTTTATTAGCAACTCTAAAATGTGTATGTACCATGAAAAAAGATACATATACATTGGAAGTTAACTATTTATGTTACACAAAATCCATAACAGTTATGTTTTCCTTAAAGTATACCTTATATTGTACCCATTTAAGATACAATGAATTTTCTGTAAAAACCCCTACTCACTCTGTAACATATGTAGGTACTTAAGTCACCCACTCACTTTCATCTCGTTAGAAATAATGTATACTAAGCAAGCCCAAGCCCAGAAGGCCATTAAAATATTTATTTAGGAACAAACCGTATCGTGCACCGATTTGTCAACCCTCTAGTATTTTATAAAGGGAAACGCTATGAAGTTATAAATATACACAATTAAAGTAACAAATTGAAGTGTCGTTCACGTTGCCACAAATTGTGTGCTACAATAATAAATTGAACTGGCATTTTTGGATTGTTTTATATTGTTAGTTAGGTATATCGTAATAAAACTTTTTCACAACAAAAGGTTTTCTTTTCGTCTAGATCTGTGATATGCTTTAGCCTTTTTCATAGAAAAGTCTACCTGACCTGTACCCAAGTGTGAGTTTTTTTCGTTAACTACTGTAGTTGCGTCACGACAAAAATGTATGAAAATTTAGGCTGCGTCTCTAGGCGCACCGTTCACTAACTAATATTCGCGCGTTAATTGAACGGTGCGCCTAGAGACGCAGCCTAAATTTTCATACATATTTGTCGTGACGCAACTACAGTAGTTAACGAAAAAACTCACACTTGGGGTACCTACTGTTGTAAGACTACTTTGTGCTTATACCTGCCTCTCTGTTCAAAATTTCTAAGAATAGATTGTATTATCTTATCTACTCATCGCAATATGAAACACTTTTGCTTATATTTACTCCTATTGACCTTAATGTGTGAGCGATTGGTCAATAGTATTCTATATTGCGCATTTTTGGTTTGAATGCAAGTGAAAAACTGGAAAAGCGAAAAGCTTTTGGAAAGCTCCACTATATTTTAATATTCTCATGCCCGCTGGCGTCATTTATATTTAAATGAAGTTAGTGGATCATATATCTCCATATCTGTGGTATAATATGTTTATTAAGTCACAACGCCGAAATATTATATTGAAGCATCGTCGTTACGCGACGTCGTCACCACACAGAATCCCCGCAATTTACGAAGATATCAACTGAGGCGCGAGATGTTTCATTACTTACGTAATAAGCATGAGAAAAATATTCAAGCAAGTGCAGAATTGACCGCAAAGTGGGACGTTGTCCGACCGTGACTGCAGGTGCATACGACACGCCACGCCGCCCGCACCGCGCCGCGCCACGGTGACGGTGACGGTCGGCGACACATCCACAACCACAGCTTTAATTACAGGCTTGGGAAACAAATGTACACAAGGAAACATTCGAAAATCCTGCAGCCTTGTTTTCCCGCTAAATGTGAATGTAACCGACATTGACAAGGGTTCCTAAAATATGTAACATGTGACCTTTTTATGAGACAAATGTATGCGCGTTTTAAGGTCTGGCCATACCTACCAGATGGACTTTACATAAATACTACCGCAAAAGGGACCTGCGGCATTTTAAGAATTCACGCAAAATCAGATTCAATTCCAAACGTAAAACCCATACTTTTCAGAGTACCGTACTTCAAAAGGTTCAAACGGAACCCCTTTAGGACCGCTCGCAGCCATCTTTCTTTCTGTCATTCGGCTATTCCAAAAAGTCCAAAACACTAGCGATATTCGATTCAATTCCAGATTCCATTTATTTTGTTTCTGATATAAAAATGGTTGTATTTTTTAACTTACGTAATGATAGCTGCACGAATTCGATTCGAAACAGACGACATAATGGAGATAACGTGCACGAAGTAATTCAAGCAGGAATAAATTATTCACGCACCTTTTTACTTTTTAAATACCGGAGAGAGATAGGCTTTGATTAAATGTAAATCAGAGACAATTATATATATCTGTATATCCAGCTGTGTCTAGCTGTGTTGGATTTGTAATTAACTCCAAAGACAAAGCAAACAGATGACAATGTGTAACTTGATCCAGATAATATATTACTCTATGCATTAGATCTAATATAGCTGTAGATTTAGTTCCGGATGTAGTCAATGGTCCATAGGTGTTACGACTCCTGTGGTTATCTGTGTCAACCCACAGATATCGTTGTTCAAAGTTAGATATCAATTTACAAAGTAATCAATATTGGGATACTTAATTGAAAATGTGTGTTGTAATGTACACAACTTCATTAGATTAATTAATTTGAAGTAATTGTGGTTCAGATATATCAGAAGCTGCTCAGTTTACTAAAGTTTTGGTATCCTGAAGAGTGGTAAGTGCTAAGTGGTTTTGTGATCGCATTGTGATGTTAATTTACAAAAAACTGCTGAAATTTCTTCTAGTTAACTAATGACGCTCATGGGACGTTAAGGGTGTTTCTTGGGGTTCAAATATCAAACAGTGGACCACTTTGATATCAAAACCTTACCGGAAAACTGTGAGTAAAGTGTCAATAAAAAATAAGTTTTGTGATTAGGCATCCATCATTTTTCTTGTGACATAGAGAAATTGGAAGCCACTCAAAAGCAAATAAAATAATGGCAGATGAGATGGATAATTAAGAGGTTGGTGGTAAAGTATGTTTCTAGTAAATATTTAAGTTTAAAAGTTATTGGGTAATTAAATACATACTTACATAGTAAAAGATCCGACAAACATTATCAAAGTAACATTGTATAAGCAACAAATGTTTTACTAACATTAACGTTTGATGCGTACAATATCCATTCATCATGATTTACCACAAAATTTTGTGTAAAAGCAAGTTAAAGAGCGTACAATACAAACTTTATGTTATTAAGCATTGTGACACACGTAACACAAGAAACTAGAACAAACAGGTAATAGAGTCACTCGGAGTTTTGCTCCACGTTATAACAATGACGGGGAGGTTAATTTATCACGTTGAGGGGTTACATTTATTCAAATATCTCTGTGAGAAGTATGGCTTGCGTCAGTATTCATAGATAAAATGTTTTTGGGTGTAAGCTTTGCATGATTAAATTTCTCGACTGTTGTTTTATTATCGTCGTACGAATCTTGTTTAACGTTCGCCTTTATTGCACCTGCGCTACATTTGTAGTTTCCGTCGCCGTCAAAGTGTCCGCAATAGAAACGAAATTTTAGACCGTTGCACCAGCTGACGTTCCGCTTTCGAAGTAAAACAATATAAAGCAGAAATCACAGCTTCGGCTTAATAAAATAACACAACATTTGCCGCAAAAGCGTCCGTGACCTAAAACGTAAAATTTCGGAGCATCTTTAATAGTTTGTTGATAAATGTTATACAAAATATTGTACGAAAAATGCGTGGACATCACGTAAGTCATTTAACAAATGCGCTTATACCACGGAAGCTTATAATAACACTTCAGACTTAGATGGATAGAATCTCCTGCGGGGCCTCATCTAGAGAGGGTAATAATTCACTAAATTAATAAGTGTGATGGCGATAAATCAGTAGAATTGTGCAGCACTCCACGTGGGCGGTGGGGGGATCTCGAGATCACGCCGCCGCGCCGTAGCGTCCGGCATCCGGCCGTCTATCGCCCAATTGTGTCGGAACCTTCAGTAATCTAATCGAGACTGTAAACAGAATTAGCCACAATAACGACCGTATTTATCCGAGCTTAACTCCATCATTAATTATTTACGGCTATTTAATTTGTTTCTTTGATGTTTTTTATCGCTGAAACGAGTTTGGTATATATTTTGTGGCATAAAAAAATAAAGTCTTAGAGAATGTTGTCTTAAAAACTCTAAATTCTACTTAACACGGCGCATGAATAATTCTAGATTCTTTTAAAACCAAAACGGAAAAGTAGAAAAAGTAATATTTTTTAATGTTGAGGTCACCCCGCCTAATGACAGAATTAAGAATTTATAAAAGGATCTTCGTCCCCTAATTCTTAGGATTAAGCGAATTATATCGTTTTAAATAACAGCTTCGATGAGATGGCCTCGCCTCCTGTTGAGAAGCCGTAATTTTTACGTTTTTCCTTCTTTCTTTCGGACAGGATGTATTTAATGTAAGTACAAAGAACCGCAAAGTTTTGGAACGTAAATGAAACCAAGGAATGTTGATTTTAATTATTTATTGAAGAGGAAAGTATTTTGTTACTTAAGATTTTCCTTTAACATTTGCTTTTGCGATAGGATATTTTATCAGGACTTTTAACAAGAATGTGTAGTGATGGGCAATTTTCCAGGATGGGTTTTACAAACCTGCGGTTGCGGTGAATACAATAGTGAATCCGGCGACCCCGGGGCATAGGTTCTCGAGGAACACCGTGTCTTTTTAGTCGGCAAGCGTCCGACATAACCCTTGGCCTTCCCCTGGGTGGAGGGCACGCATGAAGATATCCACATGTAAATAGAAAAGTTTGGTTTTTACAAATCTAGTCTTATTTATCCAAGATATAATCTGAGTAACAAACTCAAATTATATCTTATACTTTAAAGGCCTATCAAGTTTTCTGCAGTTTAAAAGAATTTGTTAGTACTTTGTTCAATGGTGATCAGTGATTTTGTTCGGTTGTGTCCAGAAAATAGGCGTCAGGGTTTTTAGTGTAATAAAATAAAAGCCTACATTCTTTTAAACGTTGAATTTTCATTCCTCTGTTTGTTTATATGTAAATGAAGGTAATTTTCATTCCGTGACAATACCTTTTATTATGACAATGTAATTGCTGTCGTAGGGCTCGCGGCCGTTTTAAATTATTAAATTTGAATTAACTTTGTCTTTACTTTAGCTTAATTTGAACTCTGTCTTTACTGTAAGCGTATGAAAGACGATGGAGCCTTTAGTCAATCTAATTAAAGCAAAACGTTCCGCTTTTGTTACCGTCACATAACTTGAATTTTCGAGAATATTTCAATACAACTTCGCGCAATTACACAACCTAATTAACAATTACAATAATCGTTTAACATTTAGCCATCACTTTTAGCATTTTCACTTACAAATAGTTATTTTGATTAAACAGTTCAATCAAAATTAAATGTTTATTGTAACATTGAATAATTAATTCATCTCGGAAGGCGGGCGTTTATTAGTATTATTATTTCTATGGGTAATAGTTGCTGAGTATTATAATGATATTAGGTACGGTACTTAAAAGAAAGTACCTAAACAATAAAATATAATTGCTGTGAGACAGCTGTTTATTAGAAATACAGGGTGAAATTGTAAACACTCGACAAACCGAAATGAGAGATTGTACTCATCACTATGAACAACTTTAAGTACCTATAGGACCAAACCGGAAATCGCGACAAAAAATCTGCTCTTCCCTATATTTTGACGAGTTATGCGAACATAAACGTAGGGAACATCTGGTTTTTTTTTTTGCTTTGTCCGGTTTGTTGCCATAGTAAAAGTTGTTCATAGTGATGAGTACAATCTCCCATTTCTGTTTGTCGAGTGTTTACAATTTCACCCTGTATAATTAGTTTATATCTTACCTTATTAGTTTTAATTGCTTGCTTAAACAATCGTCAGATCATTACACGGATTATGATATGCGTACTGCATATAATTGTAAAATACGACACAATTATCTTCTTTGTTAAATTTTCCCTTTAGAAGCGAATTGACTATAAACAAATTATCGATGTTAAATCTCTCAGCTTACGCTTATTTCAGAGTTAAGAGATATCAAGTAGCTTACCTGTTTTAAGCTTATAATTCTGCATAAATCGGCGAAATTCTTGAACCGGCAAGGAAAATGAGTGTGATTCACAATATACCTAATTAGTTAGATATGTTTGTGTTTATTTATTGCAATTTATTGTCATTTACGAACTTACGATGCGAATTTGCTTAGGTATGTCTTTGACTGTACGAATAACTTTAGTCCTTCTATTTTGACCTAAAAAGTTTATGCTTATTTCTCGAAACTATCCGATCTGTTCAACTACAAGAGTGGATGGAAATAGTTGATAAACCCCTAAACTTAGGATCACACTACGCTTAAACTAACTACATTAAAACAGAAATTATATTCTAAGAGCTACTGATTCTACTGTAGGTAGTACTACATACTATATTTAAATACGTAATTACACAGCGCCTTTCTTAATGAGCGGACGAAGCAAAATATTGATAGCCTGTCATTTACGAGCGTCAGACTAAGCCTTGGACGTTAAAGGAGTTTAACTAGTTTTCTAGGAAAATAGACTTTTATATAAAATAACGCTTAGCTCATCTTTCTAGCTTTTATTTATGAACACCACATAATATATCGCCTTGTGCGACAAGACCGCTCATTGAACATAAATTATGTAAATATTTGTATTTATTTTTGTTTCTCGGTGTATTATGTACCATAAAGGGTATATTAAATAAAATTATATTTGGAAGATATTTGTAGATATTATGGGACCATCACTAGGTCACCCCCTAAAACATAGGGCTTAACCTTTTGACCGCCACGTCAATAACGAAAATCTGTGTTCTCTACGCCAAACGACAAATTCCTTCTTTCATACAAAAATCAAGATAAAACATCAATTTTTATACTTTTGTATGTTTATTTTGCTGTAAAAAAGTGGTATTTTCGACGTGCCATGCCGTCGGAGGCGTCGTGAGCACGTTTCAATTTGACGTGCATAGACGTCCGTAGCTGTCAAAAGGTTAAACATAACGGCGAAATGAGGGTGTACTATACACTTCTGCCCATTCCTTCGGGGAATACAGGTGCGATGTGTATATGTTATCACGAATTATTCCTCTGTAACTAGTTATTTTATAAACCTAAATGAGCATAGCGTCAAAGATATGTATTAAAACGAACCGCATAAGTTCGACAACATAATTTTAGTTGCACGCAGAGTGAAATAACGTTTGCGATTAATATTTTACATATTTGAGCTATTTATATTACAATCTAATTCTACAAATCGCTTTGTCGACGATAAATCGGATGGTAAAAAAGATACATACAGACAGACTTTTTATTCGACGTACTTATTTCTTTTAAGGCGTGATTGTCTGTCTTTTAAGCAGCAAACTTTAATATGTGCAACAAATAAGCACACACTAGCAATAAGCAAAAACTTATGTAACAAGGTTAGTCGGAAAGGGGGCCCTAATCTGAAAGGGTGTTAAATACCCTTAAATAAATTAGTACATAAGTTAATATATAACAAGTTTTGTTCCCCCAAAAGTCAATAGTTTAAGAGAAATATCAGTTCAAAGATTTCATAAAAAATACGCTAAAATCTATCTATCCTCAGCTATGATCAGCTGTGTTTGCATTTTAGATTATATTTGGGGTAACAAATTAGAAGTTCCATTTTCTAAATTCGTAACTAAAGCAGGAATGAAGATTTTTTTTAAAAACTAATATTAAAATCATTTTTTACGGAAATAAAAATTATCGAATTTTGAAATTTTAACACTTGCTTTTAAAACAGTCATCAATGATACTTTAAGTGGCCCGTGGATTAGTACCCCCTTTCCAACAAACCTTGTATAAAAAATTATATAAGTATGTATTTCTCGAAATACCACCCCTTGTAACTTAGCCGAAAGTCAATAGGACTTTCGGCTAAGTTACAAGGGGTGGTAGGTAATGTGTTGCGTATTCCTATATACTTAAAAGGAATACGATGTCACGACTTAAAAGGAATACGTCGAATTACAATACGACTTATTAAATACAAATCACAAATCATTCTGAATAAATATCTTTTCAAAATCTTCGCCCACCCTTTCATTTGAAATGACGTCCGCTCTGATGGATGGATGGTTCTATGGGTGTTTAGTAATAACGATTTCCTTTAGTTAACACCGGATTTTCTAACCTATATTTCTAACTTTCCAGTATTCGACGCGTCTGGTCAGTACACCCCTAACGTGTTGTTCGGGAACGAGTACTGGCTGGGCTCGCTGAACGCCTGCCGCGACCTGCAACTCACCGAGTACTATGCGCACACGCCGCCCTTCCCTACCACCTTCTACGTTGCCAAGATCAACCTTACCGTGGACAACGATCATTTGCCGCAGGTAAAATAGTTTTATATATTTATTTTATGCGTGAAAAGAAAACTAAGACCAGGGTTCTAAAGGATCTCAACTTTGTTTCGCTCTGTCTAAATGACAGTACCTACAACACGATTGCATTGAAAATTTCGAATTTACTATTTGTCTTTCGCTCACAGAGAACATGTGTGAGCGTGATGCAAAATAACGACAACAATGGAAGCGTTGCCCTTTTTAGTCCCATTCTTTATGTAATGGTGTTGTATAATGTTTATTTTATTTTAAGGGGTTATTGAATGTATAGTTTTTTTCCAACAACGTAGTCTTTATCGACTTTCAGTATGAAGAATGTTGGAAACCTAACTTTAGCCATAACTTAAAATATTAAGTTCTGCTTGAGTTGACTGAATAAGTTCAATTTGCATATCCGATTTACTTATAAATTGGATTGATCGTATAATACCTTCAATAGTTTTTGCTACAATATTTTTTACAACCTTTTACGTATGAAGCCAGCATTGTTGCTTTCCATTTAACGGAAGATGCGGTCATTTTCAAACTTTCCCTAGATGATTCAGCACCTGCATGATGATAATTCAATCCGACTCGCGGGATTTCGTTTGACCTCTAGGGGCTTATGATGAATATGCATGCTCGTAGAGATTTAGAAAATATGTATTGTTTTATTTATGTAGGTATAGGTAATATTCGACAGTTCTCTACATAATTTTTTTTTGCTTTATTTTCATTAAGAGTAAACCATAAAATAAACTATAAAATTGCCAAAAAACAACATCAAACAACAACAACATCAACAAACAAACAACAATAAAGAAACTTAAATTATTTACCGTAAACGTTGCGTAGTTTCGATCCAGCTAATATAATAGTGCTACACGAAAGATAAATAACACATAACAACTCTCCTCAGGCCGTGTAGTGTGCGCCTTATTCACCCTTATGTTAGGAAAGTTTAATATAAAAGTTTTAGTACCTTGCGGTATGTGTGTATAAGTTCCAAACCTTTTGCGTCGATAGAGTCAACTTAATTTGCTACGTTCCTATTCCCTGTAGTGTGTGACAATAAAACAACTTCAATAAAAAGTTAAGAAATTAAAACCATGGTTCTTGTACGCAGTTCGTTTTGTCGATAGCTGCAAGACATAGTAGGGAGTCTTGCCCAAAAATTACGAAATTTGCCTCTATTTTCGCCTTCGGTAAATGAAAGTAACGACCCTAAAAGCTTTGATATGAATTTATATGACCATCATAAACGTTAACTTGAACTACGTTCGATGGATAACGTACTTACGAAAGGTGCTCATTTTAATAAAAACCAATGCCCTATTCAGATAGGATTAAATTATCAATCGATGTAAGAAGTAATACCTGAGTAATACCGATATTGAATTCTCATATTTTTATTTATCTAAGTAATAAAAAAGGAGGATTAACTTTAGATAGATTCGTTTTTTTGCTTTATTTTTCGTTGCACTCCGTGGTAAATGATGATGAACGATATTATCTTTAGGTTATAAAGTACTATAGTTACAATATAGGTGCTGTGCACCTATATTGTATTTAGTCGTATTACCACAAGAACCAAAGTACGAGCAATACTCGTATAAATAAAGCAATATGCTCTATATAGATTAATGATGGTCAGAAAGTTTTCATCCCTCGGGAGGCACAAAAGGCTCGGATGAATCAACATCTATTAACGGGATATAGAACTCGAACACGTAACGTATATTCACTAATTTCATGTATGGACAAGTTTGTTTGTATATTGGTTTTTGTTTCTAAGTAATATATCAATGGATGAGAGTGAAAGACGTTTAGAGGGATGAACGTCTTAATCCTAGTTGAAGCCTCAGAAAACCCAATTTTCTGTAGATTCAAGTAAGCTTTCGTTAATCATGAAACAAAATATTTACAAGAACATCGGCTGTCCTATTTCAAAACCTAGTAAGGGACGTTTTTACAAAAATCGTTTTATTGCATAATCTTGCTAACCTAGAAAGTCTCTACCAAATACAAAAACACCAGCGTTGAAAATTCACATAATAAGCAGATATATTTAAGCATCGATACCTACTCGTAGTAAGTGCCATTAATTTCGTTTTAAGCCCTTACTAGGTTTTGAAATGGGACAGCCGACATGTGAACTGTTTTCCATGAAAAAGTGGATAAGCGTTTTTGGCTAAATATGAAGCAATCTACAAAATGTTGTCACTTCATCATCCTCTTGCCTTTATTCCAATTAATTTGTGGTCAGCGCAGCATGTCTGGTACCTGATTTACCTATCTAAAGAAGGCCAGTTGCAGTGTAGTTGCGATAAAGTCTCAATCAAAACAACGCTTTTCGAATTCTCATAATAAGTGATCACCAGAGATTGGAATAGGTAGAGTATAATTACCTAAACTTTGAGAAAGGAAGTAACATAGAGTGGATAATACCTCCTCTAAAATCCCGGAATAATTATAATGACGTTTTAATCCCGGGATTTAAAAATCACGAATTATTTACTGGGCTTTATTTATAGTCACAAATTATTGATTTGAAAAATATTTTTTAGCGTTCTGTACTATGTAAAACAAAGCTCTTTAATTTAATACTTTTCGTACCGAACCCTAAAAAATGTTATATGATTCTTCAAATAAATAATGTGTAACTATAAATAAAGTCCGAAAAATAATTCAGATTTTTAAATCCCGGGATTAAAACGTCACTATAATTATTCCGGGATTTTAGAGGAGGTATTATCCACTCTATGTTACTTCCTTCCTCGAAGTTTAGGTAAATATACTCTATCTATTCCGATCTCTGGTGGTCACTGTCAGATACGCTCGCGTGAACTACACTGCAGCGTCACTGCAACTTGATTGTCGCGTCATGAAATTCCGTGTATTAGCAGACTGTTTCTTCCATAGGTATATCTCGAATAGCATACCTACTACTAATACTCTACCTTTTCTTGGGTCGGCCTCTTTTGTTATAGCCACATTCATACTTAAAACCTTTCTCGTAACAACCTCATTCATATTTATGATTATTTACGGTTTACTCACGTGCATTTTTCGGGATTGACGACTAGTTTCGGACCCAAACGGAGCCCAGGGGGTCTACTCGCTAAGCACGAAGTCCGTGGTTTCGGCCTTAGATACGAGCGTTTCTTACTCCCTATCACCTACGGACATAGGATTATTTCGGGGCCCGAAATAAGAATGAATGACAACACGATTTGACAGTTGTCCCTACTACCGATGTGTTTTTTCCCGACCGAAAAGTTAAACTTGACACTTGTTTTGTTCACTCCTACGTTTCGGGCTACTTTCGGACGGGCGACTAACTTCGTTGACGGGCTTAGGGAGTAGGCCCCCAGTTCGTCTCGCGACCTCGCCGCGTGTTCAGCTCATGATTAAGGGCTCCGTTTGGGTCCGAAACTAGTCGGGCAATTCCGAAAAATGCACGTGAGTAAGCCGTAAATAATCATAAATATGAATGTGTCTCACGAAAGTTATAATACAAAAACCTCATTCAGGTTGTTACCTATTCAGCAAATTAATTTAGAATGTCAACTGCAAATTGTGGGGTGTTATCGCGGACCATTCTAGTAATCATAATTATGATGTCAGAACTTGTCAGAAAATTGTGGCTAATGAATGATAATGACTTAATGACTAGGTATTAAAGACCACTCTATGTTATTTTGACACTGAGATTGAACGGGTCATTTTATTTAATCATGTACTAGATAATAGGAATAATAATAGTTTATTGAAACCGCTTTCAATATACACAGGTGGTTATGTATATTTTAGCTGTTAATGTCCTATACTTAATTAAAACCAAATTACAGAGACCAAAAAATTGTTGTTGATGTCTTCGGCAGAAAATTCAATTTAAAATTTCCGTAGTTGTAAGCCCATTTTAATCCGCTACAAAACTTCGCAAAATAAAAATTCTACCTACATTAATCCCATAAATCAAGTTTAGAACTCGTATTTATCTTAGGATTAAAAAAAAGAAAAGTTGAAATAAAACTTTCACCCTATTTGTTTTTTCAATTTCTTAAACAAAACAAAGCCAGGAAACATGTACTCTTAAAAATTTGTACGCTTAATGCGTTGAAGACGAAGAAAAGCGATGGGAAACTCCAGCTGTCGGCTGTTCGCACCGATACATCGTGTGAACATTCGTCACGTTGACTGACATTCAATTACGAAGCACAAGCTTACTCAAAGGTCGTCCAGTGCTATCTGCTCGCTTAATGAATGGATGCATTGAGCAATCCTGGCAAAACACTTGCCTCAATAAACTAAGCCAACGTTGGCTCAATCATCACGGTCGAACGGAATGCGCCCGAAAATTTCCATCACATATTGGCCCAAAATGTTTTGGCCAATAATTGAGCCATCGTAATGATGGATAAACTCTTAAATACCATCGAAATACTCTTTTTAATTGATGCCTCGGGTGGCCGTTTCCTTGACAGACTTTTATGTTGTTTACGAGTTTGGTGCCGCAAGTTGGTAGAAAAACAAAGTCATTCCAGCAATTTCTTCGTTTGCGCAACTTTTAACAGTTAAAAGTTATGCTTACATTGCCTTACACTTTTTATATTAAATTTTGCATGCACTGCTACTTCTACAAATTTCTTCAATACTTTGTGACAGTATGTGTGTGTAGTGGCTACGTCTGCAACTGCGGGCGGAGCCACTTTGTAGACAAAGTAAAAAAAAAACTTTCACATCTACAAAATAGGTGGTAATGTAGGGTCAACGTTGACTCCAACCCTTCTCATACTTATTAACTTGTATTCCCAATGTAGAGCAGATTGATGCTGGTCGGTGAATGCGTGCCAGCCTCCTGCGACGCAAGTGCAGTGACCACGTTGCTGGGAGCCGCCGAGGGCGCGGCGTCTGCACTGGCGTCGACCTCCGGCCTCCTCGCATCCTTCGCCACTCTCAACGTGCGACCTGTGCCTGGAGACTATGATCTGTTCGCGGATCCTAAGCTGCAAATACTTGGGTATGTATGATGTTGGTATTATGGACATATTTAATCTGCTGCACATTTAAACGACAAACTATTGCTGGATATTGTCTTTCTCAATACATTACTAAGGAACCGGTTCTCTCACTAATGACGTTGTTGAGTTTCAAAAGCCTTTAGCAAAAAGTATTTATGCTGGAAAATGAGAATACAATCACTCAAGGTCACTCGTGCGTTAGATTCTGATGGGATGACCAAACATCAAGAGACGCAACAAAGTATTTCAATGTTGCTCGCCTTGAAGTAGTATTTTGTATAGCGTATTCATTGCTGACTTGATGTGCTTGACATGAAAATCCGGGTATTTAACTAAAGGTCGCAATTTTCTAAATAATCCAGGTGTTAAATGTCAGGGTTTAGTGGAACACGTTACCGAAGAGAAGCATGAAAGTATGGAGGGAATTCAATGTAGCGAACAGACGGTTACTTCAAAAGATTTAAAACACTAAGCTCGCCATAGTTATACATTTTTCTCAGCTAAATTACTGTTCTGCATTAATTTCAGACCGCGTTCGTTCATGCTTACGTTTTGTGGAAATAACTTTTAGCTTTGCCTTAAACTTTGAATGTATTTCAGCCTAGAACTAGAACTATTTCAAAATGTTGGCAAGGCCATAATGTTACTGTTAACTTATCTGGCAACCAAAAACGTATACATATTAAAACATAAACTACTATACAGCGTGTCCCAGAAAGTAGTGTCAAGCGGAAGCCCAGAGGTAGAACATCCTTTGTGGTACCCAAATCACCCCCATGTATGTTCCGCGATTTTTTGTAGTTTTCGAGTTATGAATGTTTTTCATGTTTTTAATCAAACTCTGACTATAACGACATTTTTAATCATAGTGACGTGAATAGTTGAGATACAAGAGTAATTTTTTTTTTCTAAATTAGCTGATTAGTGTCCCTATTGAATGCATAAACATTTGTAACCATAGATGTAACGGATGCGTTACAAAAAAATATTGAATTATCAGAAAGTTAAAATCCTGCATGTTTCCTAAATCTTTGTGGGTGATTTAAAAATAAATCTCCCTAAACTTTTTTTGTCAGATGTATTTTAAAAACTTATCCATTTTATCAGCTATTTACCCTGTAAATTTCATCGAGCTATCTCTACGACATCACAATAAAAATTTCATTCAAAGCATATAATATCGAAAATTCCAGTTGTAAAAGGTTGAATAACAATTGATTAAAACTAACTAATAACGTCTTTTTTAGTAACCCTCAATGCAAAAAGAGGGGTTTTTATAAGTTTCACTTGTCTGTCTGTGTGTCTGTTTGTGGCATCGTAGCTCCTAAACGGATTTTGATTTAGTTTTTACTTTTGTTTGAAAGGTGACTTTATCGAGAGTGTTCTTAGCTATGATTCAGGAAAATCTGTTCAGCCGTTTGAAGATCACCAGCTCTTTTCTGGTTGTCGAAGGGATATGAGCAACTTTTACTGGTCTGATCGATTCGAAATTTACTATCCTGTGACTTCAATGATATTACAATAACATGGTAACCTTGACCTGATACTCAAGCATCGTCTGAAACAGCATGATATCCAACTTACAGTAGAGGTATTGTGTGCTTATTGATTCTTTAAGTTTATGATAAGTTGTAATGACCTCCTTCTTGTCACATGTCATCAATATCATTGAAGTCACAGGCTAGTAAATTTCGAAACGATCAGATCAGTAGAAGTTGCTCATATCCCTTCGACAACCAGAAAAGAGCTGATGATCTTCAAACGGCTGAACAGATTTTCTTGAATCATAACTAAGAATACTCTCGATAAAGTCACCTTTCAAACAAAAGTAAAAACTAAATCAAAATCCGTTTAGGAGCTACGATGCCACAGACAGACACACAGACAGACACGTTAAACTTATAACACCCCTCTTTTTGCGTCGAGGGTTACTAAAAAAGACGTTATTAGTTAGTTTTAATCAATTTTTCATTCAACCTTTTACAACTGGAATTTTCGATATTGTATGCTTTGAATGAAATTTTTATTGTGATGTCGTAGAGATAGCTCGATAAAATTTACAGGATAAATAGCTGATAAAATGGATAAGTTTTTAAAATACATCTGACAAAAAAAGTTTAGGGAGATTTATTTTTAAATCACCCACAAAGATTTAGGAAACATGCAGGATTTTAACTTTCTGATAATTCAATATTTTTTTGTAACGCATCCGTTACATCTATGGTTACAAATGTTTATGCATTCAATAGGGTCACTAATCAGCTAATTTAGAAAAAAAAAATTACTCATATATCTCAACTATTCACGTCACTATGATCAAAAATGTCGTTATAGTCAGAGTTTGATTAAAAAACATGAAAAACATTCATAACTCGAAAACTACAAAAAATCGCGGAACATACATGGGGGTGATTTGGGTACCTCAAAGGATGTTCTACCTCTAGACTTCCGCTTGACACTACTTTCTGGGACACGCTGTATATTATGTGGTAAAGATCTGAAAAATAACGTAACTTTTAGGCTCTTTAATTCTAATTTCTAAGTAACAATCACAACATACTGCTTTTTTCAAAACGGTGCTAAATCTAAAACAATGATTGTAGTTTCTTTCATATCTCTCGTTAATTATATACATAGAATTACTAAATTCTATTACTTAATGAAATAGGTTCATAATTAATTAATGAAGTAGGTAGGTCTACATATCTACTTATCTAATTAATTAATTCGTCTCATTACATGTGACGTATTATGTAAATTGCTGAACGCCGGGCCTACATTATCTCACTGTTCAACGTTGATTTATAGCTCCGAGAACATTTAATAATAAAGAATGACCTCAATTTGACATTCAAATTAAATTAAAACATAACAATTGAATTTCTTTTCACGACACTATTAAATACACAAATAGTAATTATGAAAAAGTGAAAAGGTCGAACTACTGTATTTTCGCAAGGAAGCTTGTTTTAACAAGGAGACTGTCCCTATCAATTTTTAATTTCGTACTTATATCGTTTTTAATTGAAGACCGCGCTGTGTATGTACCTAACATTTTCTTTAGAATATTCAGTAGATTAAAAAGTTAAATATGTGTGTTGAATCAACATTTCAAATGAATGAAATTATAATAAGTCGACGCATTGTATAACAAACGCATAGAAATGCGCAAAACTTATTATCTATGTCATGGCCGTATTTAAATAATTCTGAATGCAACCAAACGCACACATAATCGCATAATATGATAAATTGTTAAATTGAATATATTTTATCATGTAAAAACATGCAATATTAAAATAAATTGTTTATCAAAATTGCAAGGTTCATTTCATAACCACAACGTGTCCCTAAAATCACGTGTTTTTGTTTTAAGTTAAATAAATATCCAAGCAGGCTGTATATGGAATATATTATTGCTTACTGAAATGTATTTTTAAATTTTGTTTTAGGCGCGCTTTAATAAAACTCGTTTTTAAATCTAAAAAAAAACCATGATAAAAATTTTTAGCGGAAACAATACAATAACGGTTTTCTCAAGTCAACGGATGTGTTTAAAAAGGAGATATTTTGGAGACAATTCAGTGTTGCTTTCACCATCGTTACGAAATGCAAGTTTGTCTAGTTCATAAAGATTATTCACGAAGCCTTTAATGGTCTGTAAATAAGTGCTTCACAATATTCTCTCAATTTTCTTTGAAATCTTTTTACACACTTTTGAACAATTTGTGAATTCTCGCAAGTCTTCTTTGGTTAAAATTAACAAATCTTTACAGTTCATTATAAAACTGCAAATAGGTCTAGAAAACTTTTTTCATCGTTTAAAAGTAAAGCATCTGAAGACTCAACTATGTATTTTAGTTCTAAGTTTAAGCTCAAGATTGTGAATTGTATAAATTAGACTGTCAGTAACAGTTTTCACTTACGTCAGCATAAACCGACATCGCCTCAATTTGTTCTTGACCTACCGTTACAGAAATCGCGTGAACAGATATGCAACACATTCACTTCAGAATTTAAAACTAAATAAATTGCTTATGCGAACAACGAAAGCTAAGGTGAAAACTATCATTACTTTGAACACATTTAACACCTTATTGCTTATATTGTCTGTCAAACCCTTTACAAAGACAGACGGTGAAACGGCTGAAACGAAGATATATTATCCACATGAGCCGCTTAGCAATGCGATCCGTGTACCTACATTCATAACATATGTACGGTCACGCATTTATTCCATAAACGAAAACTGAAGACTCATTTAATTCCTTCCTATGAAAACACGTAGACCATTAGCATTCAAGATTTAAACATCATTTTCATGCTAGATGCAAGAATGGTAACAGTGCAAGCAATTACATTTTTTATGCATGCACACTGGTCTCATAGATTCAGCCTTTTTATTCTTTATGTAAATGGAAAATCACTGGCTGTTTTCTACGCTAAAGTGTGAGTATGCCAAAATACCAGTTGTTAAACAAGCTTCTGAACGAGTGCCAAGAATCTTGTTAAAGCCTCCTCTCCCGTCGCCATGCTGCATGATAACAAGTGCTTGGAAGCTGTTCAATTTTAAATCACGTTAAAACTTCAACCACTAACAATGTTATTGTCTATTTTGCAAGAATTTAATGCAATATTCGTACTTACGACTTTTGTCGGTGTACCGTTTTGCATTTTTGTCTGCTCTCTGCCAGTTTCTTCACTTTTCAATTTACCCTGACATTCAATTTGATTTTGATCTGTGTAGCTTCTTCCTTGCTTTATTTTCATATTGCCCTCTATGATGTTTGTTATACGTATAGTCATCGTGACTATAATTATATTATATTAATAGTACCTCTTCTGGTCTCAAAGTTTTTCAGAAGGAAGCTTTCTTTTACTCTTGGCAGCAATTCTACGTTTGGAACTTTGTGTTTCCCACTTATTCTCAAACCCTTCAAGTTGGTCTAATAGTATATATTTACTGTAAAATATTTTTTAACATACTTCCCCCAGCGTATATCTAAATGTATCGCTCAGAAAATGCAGAAAACAATCATGAACATTGGAAATAAGAAGTAGATTAAAGGAAAATTACCAGGTTTTCTTGGATAGTTTTTTTACTTCAACTTTACTTGTCCGGAACACTGATTGGAAGAGTCCTAACTCGCTGTTGGCCGGTATTTAACATCTAATAGATGCGAATGAAGTAACACTCTCTCTAATTATGATTTCTTATTCCAGAACCGCGGTGACAGTGGTGGCAATCTTGATGTTCTTCGCGTCATTATACGAGGGCTACCTGGAGCGCAAGTACCGGATAGCTATGGAGTCGGGCGACCTCGAAGTAGCCAACGAGGCCAACCATAAACAACCTGTTGGTACTTTCGTTTATAATATCCTTCTTTTTCATAACAGCGAAGAGTATGGTAAGTGATCTGTGCGACGACAATTCTACCTGGTCATATGAGCGACGTTATTGCTGCAATCAGGGAAAACCATTTTCACCGATTCGCAGAGGTGTGTTATGGTATGTACACACAAAGCCAACAAAGCCCAACGAACGGCATCCTAATTGGGAAACACTCGCAATTGCTATGGCTTTGATTTTGACAGGTCAACAATTTCCATAGCAACGTATGTATTAACAATCCGACTTCTCCACAACTGTGCACTAAGCAATGAATATTATTGTAATGTCAAAATGAAAGCCATTGAAGTTACGAATGTGATACGGTATTCGGATGCGGTTTTCATTATCGATTACATCAGATTGAAATCGGATTTGTTTTAATCAAAGTTTGGTCAAATTAACAAAATGACGAACGTTCGTTGGTGTTCGTTGACTTGATTTGAACGAACCATTAAACACACCTTGTGATTGAGTACGCTGTGAAACAACTGGTCACGCCCCTTTCGTCGAAAAGTTGCCATTTTTTTCAGCCGGCGGTTATATACGAATTAATTTGATATAAACCATAAGGCAAACATGACCGACCGGCATTGTATGGTCGACGCAACAGTAAAGGGACATTTATTATTAAATCGAAAAGTTACCCAGTCAAATATTAAAACCTCGGAACTTTTTAACAGGAGTTACTGAATTTTTCATTAAGTCTTTTAGAAGCCTTCTTTTTTCGTAAAGAATTTTCTGTATAATGAAAATAGCGGAATTCGGGTTTATTGTATGTCTATTTATAATACGGTCTACCCTAATCTTCTTTATCATTTAAGAAAAATTAACCATATTTGACGTACTATAGGTATGCTAATAACATTGCACCAAACCTTGATGTTAGATCAATTTAATACAGCTATATTAAATTGAATAAAAAGTCACCTAGATTATCTATATCATCATTATTATATGGAAGTTTTATAAGGTTAATAATCATCGATCCACTTAACCAGGGCATCGCATCAACTGACTGGGTGAGCGGAGCGTTTATGCTACGAGTATATAATGTTTCGTTGGTTTTTTTCAATTCGTATCTTATATTCACTCGAGCCATCCACATCTACGCTACCGGTTTTACTATTTTAATTAAAAGTCGATTTATTTGATTTCATGTTATTGTAAAAAAAACAAACCATCTGTGTATCTAACTTATTGTCTCACATGCTTAAGAAGAAATATAATTGCTTTTACATTGAGTGAGTGTTTAATGAATGGCATTAATGATGATTATGGCATAGAGCGTAATAAATAAGTAAGCGTGTTTCATTACCAATCTTAATGGGCCCCGCCATTATATTATCAAGGTATCCTATAACGGGGGGATACGGAAGTGGGCGCGAAGGCACGTCGTGAACACGCGATAAACACCATTTGATAAAAACGGGAAAGGCCCTAATTGAATGTCGCGATTACATTTTGTTTACGCCTTGCTAGAATTAAGTAGTATATTTTCATGAAATTTGGATAAGTTGTGCTGGTGCGCAGAGCCCGATGATCAGAATCGTCAATATGAAGTTGTTAAAAAAAAATTTGACACAATACGACTTAAAATTATGACTTATTTATCCTTCACGTAGAAATATTGTTGTTATAACCCATGTGTAGCAAATATAATCGTAATCTCCCGTAATAAGATATAGCCAGCATATTAAAAAGCCATATTACCTATTATCATTTTAATTGGATATATTATAATTTCTCCCAAACGAGTCAATATGTGATAGGTTTAGATGATCTTCCATTGTTTGTAGCCAATGAACAGTTCTGACGTCATGATGTTTGCAGGCTCATAACAATGTGCCAGCAGCCGATGGGAAGCCAGTGAACGCAGACAATGGGGATAGAGACCTTCGACGGGAAACTTGCGGTGAGTACCTAATGCGCGTTATGTGGGAGATTCTCACTAGTAACATACAGATACTAGATGTATTTCAGCTTGTTAAAAATGTAGAAATTTCCTAATATACGTAATAGATTGTGTTTGGAAAACCTTCAAAGACTAAGTGGTCGCGCCGCAGTAATTTTTGATAATAATTACATGGATAATGAAAAATATACGGACCTTATTAATAACGCTGAACAAAGAAAACACAGACAATGAGGCCGGGATTATGTAGGAAATTCGAAATTTATCTGTTTTCTTTGTACTAAATAAGAATATTCTAGATATGGAACCTAAAAGTTTTACAAAGAAAATTTTCAAAAGATAATTATCGAATTACGTAACTACTTATTCAAGGAATTATGCAAAGGAAAATATTTAAGAACTTACGAAACTTTCCACTTTATTCGAATAAGAAAAAAATCTGCAAAATTTTTTCATAGCTCTCAAAATAAACTTCGTGTTCATAAGCCGACAATTAAGAAGTTTGAGTAAATTGGAAGCCGTAAGGTCGAGTAGTACAATAGCTGAGACTGCTGAGAGGAACAACTTTATGGCTAACTCTCAAATTCCAACAATGGCTTTTGTATTTGGTGTGCCTATATTGATATAGGTGAGACAGGTAGATCCTAAGTTAATTTCATAAATAAATGTGTATATTCCGAGGAGCACATCTAGATACGAAACTAATGAATTCGGATCCCTCGGGCATAGAAAGGCGCAACGGTTATTATCGCTTGCCTGATAAATTAAACACTGTAATAATTTCCGCGGATTGGGAATATGGGAGTTTCACAGAGTTTCACATTCAGTGATTAAATCAGCATTGGGGTATGAGAAAATATTATCAATGCGGAGAGCATAATATGCGGGCGATGTTATGTAACATAAATTGAACTTCGTGTCGCTAATAGCATGTTAAGTAATCTAAATGTTATGGCTATACGTCTGAGTCTAATTCAGGCAGACACTAAGCTGACGGTGACATCCATTCCCTGGAGACAACCTTCCACTTAATGAGTATTAGACGAAAATTTTGTTACTGCGATTTTTTAGTAACGGCGTACGTACATAGCCATTAGTTTAGTTACAAGTATTATTATGTTGTTATGTTGAAAAAACTCTGGAGTAATTACTTGGACTTACGGCCAAAGGTTTTATGATTTCTCCAAGCAAAGAACTCCGCGAATCTTTCCCAGATTTATTTTATGAAATTGTGTTGAAAGATAACATTGTATTTCTGAAACAATGTTACCCAATAGAGTTGCGATCTATTGTTTGTGTGACAGCTCCTTAAAATAAACAGCAAAATGAAATAGCTAACTCAATAAATCTGAAATAAGAATCGAAGCAATTTCTTTGTTCTAGGAAAACGTACTCCGAGAACTTTGGAGTTGGGATAAAACTTATCGTTATTTCGATTCAAAGTTGATCTTTTCTGTATCCAGGTGTATGGTCGGAGGTGCTGTTATCTTTCTCTATCCTGTCGAATGGTCGTACGATCCTCAGCACGGACCCTCCCAACGACGGAGCGCTAACATGTCTTCACGGAATGAGGTACATTTCTTTTATTACCGAACTTTTTTCGTCTGGTATCAGCTTTATGTAAGTATATGACTCGAACTCTCCAATCATTTTGTTTTATGTCGGTGTGTCCGCTTCCTATCTCAATTGGTCCTGAATAAACTCTCATATAAAGTGCCCGTTGATCTAAGTACATGTACGAAAGCCTGATTTGAGATTGGATCGTGTTCCAATGTTCCATTGTTTAGTTTCACGTGGTTATGATTGGTTTTCCTAGGTAAATCTCTACTGAATTGGATATTTGTGGCTGAAAATTGTAACTACGGAACTACTACAATTTTAGCTTTGTTTCCTATTCGGGTGGGTAATGGATAGTTTTAGTAAAGCTCCCAGTGTTATTCCGGTGCTGTTAACCAAAGTAAATTTAACTTTACAAATTAGTTCCACTGTAATAGTCAATATTAGAGTTCCTATTTTATTTTAAACATCAAGCTATGTTACAAAGCAGATGAACCTCATTGCATAAATATAAAGTTAAAACGATTTCAAAAGTCAACTTAAACTTCAGTTTACTTAAAGCTCCTCAATCTCTTTAGTTATATAAATCGTTGCTTCATAGGAAGCAGTTCAGTTGTTTGATTGTAATCAATTAACTATGAGTTATTTGCCAGTAGCTGTTTTATTTAAATTGAGTGTAACGAATTCATGAACTGAGATTAATGTAAGGTTCGTTTTTAATATACCGGAGCTTCTTCTGGGATGGGATTAACAGTATCCAATATTCAAATTAATGCTTTAGAAGAATCGTAAGCCTTGGCTTAGTTTTCTTTTATCACCATTAGCGGCACAATGTTATTTTTTTACCTTTTTTGTCTGTCTATTTTATATTCACTGGTCGCGATGACTGGATCTGAATGTTTAGAATTTAGATCCTAGTGATAGTTGGCAAGCCTATAATAATTTATCAGACCCTAAGTCACACTTGTTTGTAGGTACTACATTTTCTAGACCAATAACGCGGTCTTCATACATTACTACTTACTTACAGGAATTCCAAAAACCTCATACTTCATTATGTTTCTAGGTTCATGTCAGTGATCTGGGTGATAATGGTGCACACGTATCTGACGATATTCTACGTGGCAGACAACAAGACCATGCGGGTGATAACCGAGCGGAACTTTTGGTACCAGTCCGTTGGGAACGCGTCGTATTGCGTCGACACCTTCTTTGTTATCAGGTCAGTAATATTAGTTAGAATTATAATTAGATAATAGAATACTTGGATGGATGTTTCTTGTGCGTCATTATGTTTTCCTGGTCGAAATCTAAAAGCAATAAGATATTGGCGATCCCTTGCAAACAGAAGGCCGCGCAATGCAGGGAGCAATGGCGTCGTTGCTGTTGGAGGCTAAAAATGCCAGTAAGTAAGTTTAGGATGTAGAAGTCGATAATCCCTGTCTAAAGATCCCTTGAATACCGAAGTAACTAAAGTGCTGAAGACATTTGTTCAATTATCAATTGTATTACGTGTAAACTTATTAGTTCAAACCAATTTAACATTATGAATCTGTAGATGCAATGAATAAGAACGACAGTAAAAAGAACAAACAAATAAAATTTTCCATCATGCTCTGACGACATTTTAGCATATTATAACATTAATGTAACAATATAAAATTAGGTTTATTAAAATTAAATGTATTAAGTTGTGACAAATTGCTAAACATTGGCCTTGAGCAGAATTATGCGATATAGAAAGTAAACAAACAACACATTTCATAGATGTCTTTAATATTTATATCCTCGTAACATTCACAACATTTAATTTTAGCTTAGAATGCTCTAGCAAGTTAATTGACGCAAGTTTATTTGTGCACCCGTCTTTCACTGTAGACAACCGCAGCAAGTCGACTTCTAGAAGTGTTACCGACTTGCCGCAATCTGTCCGTGAAAGTTGTAATAAACATTGCTTTTAGTGTAAACAGACAAGCAAGCACTTGTTTTAATAACTTGCGGAAATTAACTTACAAGTAGTTTTTGAATATCTAATATGCATCGAGAATTAGCTGCAGAAGCATGCTAATAAGCAATACAACTAGGTACCCGCGTACCTCAGAACGCGTTTGAAAGGTAACCATTCCGTTTTGGTCTATAAGACACCTTTAGAAGAGTCGTGAAGACATTTCATGCTGACAAACTCACTTTTGTCTTTATAATTAAGCAAAGATATATTTAGCGACTTCAAGGCCCGACGTACTTTGGACACGTTCTCATACGAATTTAAGTCGTTCGAAATGGCTTAAACACGCATGAAAGATCCCAATCCTCCAAGTAGGTTCGAATTTGTCGTGCGTATGTATACCCAGTGTCATGATACTTCGAAGATCGGGATCTTTCGTGCGTGTTCGTGCGTATTTTTACACTACACAAATTCGTACGAAGGAAAACACGTTCAAAGTGTGGCGGGGATTAATCTCTCTTAGAGGTGTTTCACAATACTAATGTTACCTCAACCACTTTAATTACGCCAAATGTACTGTTATGTGATTATATTTAGTTTTAGTTTCAATTGCTTTTCACTCGCCTACGCGTCTACGCGTTACGCTATTTTCGCTTCACGAACATTGGATAAACTACAAATGTATATTTGATTAATGATTAGCTAAGCTTTCATTTGAGGCAGTTGGCAATAGAACCCTTATCTACTTTGATTTCCATCAGACTGTTTGACCGTCAAATTCAATTACGTCTGAACGGACTGGAACTGTCGTTGTCAATTTAGAATAGTTACAAACACAGTTATGGATTTTGGAGCAGCGAAAAGCCACGGACATCAATTTCGATCGTCATAAAACCGACTTTTATCTATACATTTTAGTTAGTACAACCCTAGTAGGTTGTCTTCGTTCTATTTTTGCGGACATATTTGATCTTTTTGTGCCGTGTCCTGTATAAATTGACATGTGCCGGGCACGACAATTTTCATTACGCTTTTTGATGGACACTTAAAACAACAAAGGGAATAATATAGTATTGCAGCGTAGTTATCAGAGTGTATTTTTGTATTCATTGTACAGACAGCTCATCGAAACACATGTAACCATAATAAAATCGTTATAAAAACAACGTCCAATTTATTGAAGTAGTTCGAGTAGTTTGTTTTTCCTCCTTTTGTATTTGACAACCCTGGCAACACCGGGTGCACAAGGGTAACTTCGTACGTGTTATAAGATGGTCTAAATCAAATTAATGTGGTTCACTTGTGCGATGCAATGAAGTATATAATTTATTTTAATATCTATCACAAGTGGAAATGGAGAGCACAGCCTAGACAAGATGATAATCAGCGGGAGTAGATAAAGGCCGTAATGATGATTAAAACAGATTTCATCGTTCTCGCTTCTTATCTTGTTCTTAATATTTAACGTCTCTGTAAAAGTACAATTATCGTTATTAGTGGTGATGTCAATCAAAACCTAAAGGTAGTATTAGTCTGCTGCAAGATACCAACACTTAATTTATAAAATCACCATTTCGTCCCTCGCCAACTCCAGGCAATTTTTTATATTGAGGATCTCGACCAAGATTACTGATACGCAACTGACCCAAAAGGGTCTAATATTAGCTTAATAGTTTTCAATTTCCTTTATATAGGGTCTTTGTAACTTTTTCGAATAAAGTAACCAACTTTTACGATCTCTTCAATTAAATAGATCTAAGTCTGTAAGATCTAAAGTATTATTTAAGTCAAAGTATGAGTTTCTCATTTGTTACAGTGGGGTTCTCGTCACAGTTCTGTTTTTAAGAACGGAAGACAAAAAGGCTCAAAAAGCTGAACAGCAAGACAAACAGGATATCAACAAGAACCTTAACGGCTTCAGTAACTCCGCACTTTCTATCTCTGTGATAAGCCAGCAATCTTTCAAGGAGGATTTATTAGACAAGCCGAAGACCAGCGTTTACTCCATAGCTGAATTCTTAGCTATGATTAAGTCTTTCATAATTTTGTTCTCTTATCGATTGGTCAGACTTACCCCAGCTTACGGCTTTGTGATTGGTTTAAACGAGATTGCTCTAAGGTACACGCACGATAGATCGGTCTTCGAGCCGGCGATTTTTGATCACATCACGTGTGACAAGTTCTGGTGGCGCAACTTGCTCTACATCAACAACTTGTACCCTCAGCGGGAGATGTGCATGGTCTGGTCGTGGTACATGGCCAATGACACACAGTTCTACGTCGTTGGAATCATACTACTCCTGATTTCTGTAAAGTAAGTTCAAAAATATATTTATTTAAAAATAGTTGTATAAGAAAATGTTAACATAACAAAACCCAGTGACATAATGTTGTGTGGATTTACTCTGGACTACAAATTGAGTCCATTTCCTAGTGTAAAATGTCCAAACTTTCTGTGCCTTTTTCCTTGGATAGTCTTTGCCCAAAGTGGAAAAGTTTGTTTACTCAATTCTTTACAAGTTGTCTGAGGAACTATTAAGCCGATTTATGTTATGAATTCGTTTGTAGAATTCTTGAAACGGTATCCAGCGCCATAATGTAATACACTTTATCCAACGAGCTACCTATTTTTCTTGGCCAAGTTTGCGTATTGTACTTTCATATATTTGTTTTTATCATTTTATACTTTGTTTTTATTTCAGCTCTTGTTATTATAGTCTGTATGTAAGAATATACGTTCTATATTAAATATTTATGTCCACAGGCATCCAAAAACCGCGATGATATCACTAGGGTTGTTAATGGTGAGTTCATGGGCAACCACCATCTACATATCAGTATGGCATCAATACAAGGCGCGGATACAGGAACCCTTCGAAATGTTCGACCCGCTGTACGATAAGCCGTGGTCGAGGATTGGACCCTATTTAGTCGGTAAGAGGATCGAACATTTTAATAGCATCAAGATAAATCTTAATCCAATATATAGGACCTTGAAAGAAATTAGTTTATGGTCGTCGATCTTTGTAAAACTTGTTCCAAATTATGAATAGCCTGTGATGGATGAATGTTGTTCAGGAAGAAATTACTAATTGACTAAGTCTTCGAAGCCCCAACAAAGTTACGCATGTTGAGTACTCGGTCAAGTTATACTTAGGATTTTTTATTATAGCTGTATCGTCGAAGCTTTCAGCTGCTGAAATCGAATCACCCTCTTAAGCAATTTCAACTTTGATAAATTATGGAGAGCGAGCAGAAGCGGATGACTAGCTACTATTCCTTCTTTTAAATGTATTCGCGATTCGCACGTCATCGTTTATATTATTTTAAACCGCTTGAAGCTTTAACAGCGAGAAATATACTCGGATAATATTAATTGCGTTTTAAATCTCGATAAGCAATCACTGCAAGCCGTGCTGTGGTAGAAATTAAAAGTTTTGTAATTAATTATAATAAATTAGGAGTTCAAACATGTTTCAGATTTACATTATCGTGTTAAAATTTAAATAGTAGATTGTTAACTAAGGGTAGGAAGTGATTAATTTCACACAGCGAGGGCAACTATAGTTCGAGTTTGAAATTGATCACTTTATCCGAAATTAACATACTGCTTTTTATTCAGAATGTAAGGAAAGTAAAAATACTGACTATTAAGCAATCATACCACAAATACTCCGACTGATGGTTGTTGTAATATCATTAGCCAATGTAGGCAGGCAAAGGTCCTAAAACCATACAGCCTTGTACTCCGACTGAACGAAATTCAGTTTCGAGTCTTAAGTAATTCTTTCGATTCGAGGTTTTCTTTTACGGTTATTTATTCTTCCGACCGGAAAAAATGATTTATTTTGTTATTCAGCAAATTAAATACTTAAATAAATTAGCAATATTAGGAATTTACCAAAAATAATAACGTTGTATTAAGACTACTAATTCCATTGCCATAGAGCACGAAAACTGAGAATAAAAAAAAACATGAATAATGTCAATAAAGAGTATTATAAAGAAAATCTTAGTTCGATTTTCAAATTACTTTTCTGCCTTAAGGATGAAAAGACTCACATCCGCCCCACTTTTGAGGTAAACAATGATACACTTTCAGAGCATGAGGGATGAAAAATATGTTTTCTACCTTAAAATTAAACGGGGCCTGTCCTGCGTTTTTCTTTACATAAGGCATTCAGAAGCAGAGCCTCTTTTCAAGAAAAGCTTATGTTTATCGATGAATGACATCGTGCCTAATTATTGCAGTCTCATGTTCTTTTCTCTCATACAAACACTTCCGTTACAAAACAGGTATAGAATAACAAATGATGACACAAATAAGCTAATTTTCTATTTATATATTATATATGGTATAATCTAAGTCAATATTATGATTTCGCATAATTAAGTGCACTAGGTCAATAGCAATTTCAAGCTAAAATATAGGTATGTTACCAAATATATTTTTAAGTATATTTTAATGCTCCTGCTGCTCATAAACCTGTTTGGTGTTACGTACAGTTGTAATTATATTATTATGAAAGTAGGTAGATGTGAGTCGCGAAAAATGTTCGAGGTCGGGTTTCATTGCGCAAACATAAATAAAATGAAATTTAAACTGACAATAAATATGAAAATCGTATGTAATACGTAAATAAATATTATACTTAACATATGTAATATTTGAATAGCATTAAAAACAACTTTCATATCTATGTTGTAGATATTATTCTTAACTCTATACTAACATTTATTTATAAAAATACATCAATCTTTTGCAAAGATTTTTGTGTTGAACGGTATTTTTTCAACGGTTATCGTTAAACTAGTACAGTTTCAGTCCATAAAACAATGCCAGTGAAATTGAAAAACGAATATTAAAATAGGTCAAAATGGCCGGCTCGACTAGTATGCAATAAAATAAAGACTCTGTTAAAAAATATTTGGGTCGATACAACGTACCCGTACTGAGATCGCGCGGAATGCTCGACGCGCCACTGATTGTGTAGCCCTTCCGAACTGGGATCCTCTCGTAATCCCCGAAAATGGGGCTTTTACTGAGATTTTATCGATCCTACCAAAAAGCTATACGCTTACTACATTTTGGTTTCCTTTCGTTGGTCAGTGAGGTAATCATAAAGGCGTCCAACAAAAGCGTAAATGGTTGACTGAACAACCCGATAACTCGGCGCACTCGGCCTATTTTCACACTCTATCTTACCCAACATGAACATAGATTATTATCAATAGAGCCCCTCATCTTGCGCAATTTGCAAAGGAACAAACTTCCTTCCTATTTTAGCGTAGTAAATGTGTGTATTTTGTCGTTTGGTCATCCAATTATGTATACTTGAGTCTATTGTGTTCTGTCCTACAACTTCCCACTGTGATTTTTTACGAAATAGACGACGCTTGCAAGTGTTTTGTTTAGGAAAGTTTCCTAAGCTTCATTTTAAACTACATAGAAAAGCACTACCTTAAAGTTATACTGAAAGTCTGAAAGTGGAACGGGTATAAAAATAACAAGCGCAACACAAGTCAGTCTGACGCAAGACTCCAGTCTGGAGCCGAGGTCGTTGAAAATTTTATTAGAGTTTTATTATCGGGAGGAATTACGGGTCCCTGTCGCCCTCCAACCTTCTCATCACGGGAATTTATTCAGCTCATATAATATACAATACATGCACGAATGCCTGTTCCAACCAATTTTGTGTAGCTTCCGATTGTAATCTCTATGGCTTGCCAATTTACAAATATTTACATATATTGTACTTTAGTGGCTTTGAAGTGCTTTTCCTGTTTAATATTCCACAGTGAAAAACACTGTATATTATAATTTTCAAAACAGATGGCGACATTACTCATTTCAATTGCACTATTAATCGCTGAAGTTATGGATTTATGTAACAGTACAATTTCCCTTCTTCCAGGAATGGTAGTAGGTTGGTACTTGCACAAGACCAGGTGTCAGCTGAAGCTGCCATACTGGGTAGTAGCGCTGGGCTGGCCCGTCGCACTGGGTATCATCGGCAGCCTCATCTTCAGCATGGTGGACGGCTACTTCGAGGTGTGGCCCACTGCCTTCTATATTAGCATTGGACATACAGGTATGATTAATATTGTTTAACTTTTTATTTTTAACTGTTGCTTGTCTTAAGGAGCGCCCTCACCGCGAGCATACTTTATCGAGCAATTTCATTCATTTCGAATCACGAACCGCGGTGCTCGTTACAACTTCCTCTAGAAGTGTCTACAGTTCGGCTCAACGTACTCATTGTTTAAATGAGTGTAGCCGAATGCTCATTACCTACCCGCGAATGCTCGCGGTGAGTTCTACTGCAGAAATTTGATACCAGGCACTAAAGTTTCAATCAGTTTATCAACTTAGCTTGTCGTAAACCAATGCTGGAAACATTCTAAATCTTTTAGTTTACCATCATCATAAGAAGAAAAACCCAATTCCAAAGAGTATCGTCAGCAAGAATTTTGTAAATTTTACATTTTCGAGTTTGCTAAATTTCGACCCAAGAATGACCCATTCGTGTGCAAATTATCTGAATCCGATTAGTTGAACAAAATCAACAAAGAGTGCTGACGTAATCGCTCCACTAAAAATTGCCACCGTATCTTTTGTGGTATCTAAGGTCCCCATTTAAAAGATTTTCGGGTTACTAACATAAGACTTTATTATCAGGTTACGAGCAGCATTAAAAAGGGGAATAGTTGATAAAAATCGTAGTTAAAAAGTCCCAAACCTCACATTAAAAGTTAAGACACCTCATAATCTTATATCAATGATAAGGCGTCCTTGAAGACCAGAGGATGCTGTAAAGCTACGCCGCATTCTTTCATCTCGCTCATATAACCACACTTACCCATAATAGGAAAGCGAATAAAACATAAACAAAATAGGTACTTACACGCTGCTAAATATATTTTCTTGTAATGTCTTAGTAATAACCGATAAATATAGCTAATAGCTATAATATTAATAAAGTTGATGTTAAAAGTTTTTTAATTGCTTTGTGCTTTAACGTTGTTACGGAACATTTAACACTTTTATTATTAGATACAATCTTTAGAGCGTGTTTAATAATGTTTAAAGTTTGAGTTGCTTCATTATTCCAATTTTTCAACAAATTAAACCTGATCTCCTTCGGCCAGGAGTTGTTGGCATGTACCTAAGGACCAAATCATAATGATACTTCTTGATGAAATGTTGGATGTACAGTCAACAAAAGTGTTAGGTATACGGGCAAACAACGTATATCAATGCAGTACGTAGGCAATTGTCATTGTAATTGTGTTCGTAATAACTTTTTATATGCAAGACTCGCTCAGATTAGTTAAGGCAAAAACTTGGCCACTCAATGCACGCATAGGTAACTCCGTTAAACTACGAATGTAATTAGTTGCCTGTATACTCTTTGGTTGACTATACATAGGCCTCTTCCAAATCCCACCAAAGTTTTCGGTTCTCCGCCTTCCGAATCCATTCACCCTTCTGTAAATCGTCACTCCATCTGGCTGAGCGAGAAGAGATTAGTTACTGGCACGGCGTGTGTCTTTCTCAGCTGACGGTCGTGAGTTCCACTTGGAACGAATAATTATTTGGGCTACAGATAATTGATCCGATTCTGGGTCTGGAATTAACAGACGCAAGAGAAATCAAAGTGAGGGTCACGGATTATCAATCGTATTATAAAACTCTTGTCTTGTCTCCACCAGCCTGGGGCGTAGCAGTGGCTTGGGTGGCGATATCCTGCTGCAGCGGGTACGGTGGGCTAGTAAACTCCGCTCTCTCCTACCGAGGACTCCTGCCGCTGAGTAGACTGACGTACTGCGCCTACCTGGTGCACCCCACCATCATGATGTACACCTCCTTCCTGCTCGACGGACCCTACCACATGCAGAACTCCACAGTGGTGAGTAAATGTAGCTTAAATAAATTGATTGTTTTTTAAGGGTAGGCTTATAAGGTTTATAAGGCTTACCAACCTTAATGTATGAATTTACCGGGACTTTGGCAATCAAAATGCGGGACGTAGCAAAAAAAAGCGCGACCCAACTGTCAAAGTAAAGGTAGGCGAAAAATTTAATTAGAAATTATTTTAACCATATAACAGTTATAAGGTTTTAAGAAAAATTTATAATGTATATTTTTTATTAATATTTTTTTTATATTCTATTAAAGAAAATAGTAAAAAAAAATGATATTGGCAGGTTCAGAAATAAAAATATAACAAGGTTTTCGCGACATCTTCCAAAAAAGTTGGTGGGAAAAATATTCCCTCTAACTGTAAAGGGGTTAAATAGTTTTATTGAATGTTTTACTTTGGCATACAAGTACAAGACTTACAACAAGTTACAAGGTTTAGCCGTAGGTACGATAAAACGGGACAATTGGCGTCCCGCACAAGTCCTCATAAAGTCCTCTAAAGCTCTAAAAACGGGACGTTCCGGCTCTCGCGGGACGGTTGGCAAGCCTAGGTATAGAGCTCCTTGTGAAATTGTTCATCTGGGGAAGTATTACCTCCATACCTATTTCTGTTGCTAAGCAGCATTTCTATTTCCCGGTTTGAAGGGTATAGGTACCGGTGAAATTACACGTGGCATTGGCACATGAGACTTTCCAACTTTTTCTCTAAGGCTGGCACCGCATCAGCAATCCTCTTGGTGATGTAGGTGTTTATAGGCGGCGGTAACCAATTACCATCAGGAGGACCGTCGGCTTGTAAAGCTGGCTTCCCACGGTGCGTGATAGCGCGCACCGGCTGTGCTCATCCGTAAAATCACGCACCGTGGGAGGCCACATTATGAGGGTGCGTGATCGAATCTATTTTTTCATTCCAAAATACCAAGTAAAAGAGAACTCGCACCGCACCTTTGAAGTTACCGACTCGCGGCGGATACGGCGCACCGCTCCGCACGCGACCGCGTTACCACGGACGAGTCTCTTCCCATGGTGCGTTCGGTGCGAGTTTGTGCGTCGCGGTGCGCGATATCACGCACCGTGGGAAACAAGCATAAGACAATCAAACAAAAATAAAAACAAATGTGAGAAACTCAGTCGAGATCAGATATCTGACGGTAACAGCTAGCATCGACAATAATGTGAGAGGTTGACCCTGAACAAACTAAAATGTAGGTTGATGACCCTGGTCATTACTTGTGGGGTTACTATAAGCAATAGCTAATTGTTGGATTTTGTCATAAAATTATCTTTGTCAACAATATGAGCCTTGGCTTAAGCTTGAGCGATTAGATTAACCATTATTATAAGGCACTGAAGCCCGAGTGTGTGCTGAAGAAAGAAATAAGAACAGTACTTGTGACCGATCTCGGGCTACCAGTAGGTACTACCAATCAATTATATCCACTTTCATTGTGAAAACCGCCAAACAGTGGAATGCGCTGCCCGAGTGGGTGTTCCCCGACAGCTACAATCTGGGTGTCTTCAAGTCACAAGTGAATCGGTTTCTCCTGGACAAGCTTGCTCCATCGTAGACCGCATCATCGCTTAACGTCAGGCGAGATGGTGGTCAAACGCAGGCCTAGGATCAAAAAAAAAACTCATGGTTCAAGCTACCTAGGTTCACATTAAAGGAGATATTCTCATTTGTTTGGTCGTAAATGAATATTGCTCTCACCTTTTCTAATTAAAGCACTGCGCTCTCTTATTTGTTCGTAGTTATTAATCCATATTCAGCTGTAGATAAAAAAAGGGTAAAAACTCGATACTTGCCTCAAGCGCAGCGCCGGTGACTCATTAGTAGCCGCCACTCCCTGGCTTCACCCCTTTTTAGCAAATATACGCATAAATTTACCGCTGTAGAGAGTATCATACATTCGTATAGAATTTATTGTTCCACTTTATTACAGTACCAATATGTTTATTTCGTTTTGCTACTAACTTGCAAACTTTACTACGGATGAACGTCCAATACATGATGTTTAACAATAACCCAACTTTCCAACTCGACGGACCGAACAATATACTTACCATTGTTACGAATTCTCTTCAGTTCTCATTCCGTATAACAGTTTAATGAAAATAAAACGTGTGTATCGAATATTTCACTGGACTACAACAGAATTTTAGATGACATGGGTACATTTTTTTTTTCTTTATAAAATCTGCCCCACGCTAGGATTTCTCCTGTATCGTGGGTCCGTTTACGAACACAAATCTCACATACACAGACGCCCAAACTCGAAACAACTATTCCGTAGGCCATACAAATTTTTGTTCCGTGTGGGAATCGAACCCACGATCCGTAGCGCAGAAACCAATCGGTCAGCCCCTGCACCAAACGTGTCGTCGAATGACAGAAATGACAGAATCACAAAACAAACTCCACAATTTTGTCTTCTTTTTCATATGTGTACGTAGTACTTATTACTTCTATGTTCATATGATTCCGAAATATTGAACAATATCTAACTAGGTTAGAAAAATTCTAACCTGCCAGGAATGAAGCGGACTTTTGTTATAGCCTCATAAAGATATCTGTGGTCTATTTCCCCCGAGCTATCTGACAAAGAGATTGACAATAACTAGGAAGAGCGTGTACTTAATAGCGAAGCAACAATCGCTTACTATCTAGCGATAAAAAAGTTTCTTGTATTTATTTAAAGCCTTCTCCTCGCCTAAAAAATAAAATGACGGTTCCCTGATAAAAAATCTAACAGTATACATTGATTGATAAAATTCTACTGTAAGTCTTGTACACGTAGAATTAAAACAAATCTCAATCCGAAATTCATAGAAGTTCCTTTCTTTTATTTAATATCCGCAACTAAAGACAACGGGTTAGATACATGGTCCCGTGAAGGAATTCGGGACAGTGAGATTAAACTGCAACCGTATCTTATTGCCAACATAAATCTCTCATCTGGGAGACAACGGCAGCACTGAAATATACACGACCAAAAACTATGAGTAAATGAGAAATAAACATTTCATTACTGTCGCCTTCTCACATAAAGTTTGTCGTAAAGTATGGACTAAAAGCTGCAATACACTTGTATAGCCGAGTACTTGGCAGGCACAGATTTATGCCACCCTCTCGACATCCATTCAAAGGTTGGCACATGAAAGGCGGCCCTTGAATTGTGTAAAAAAACTTTTGATCCGTTGTAAAGTCCAACATTATTTCATGACACAGGTCTGGCAGGTACGTCCTAGACATTCTTTTGTTCAGTATTTTTACCAAGAAACTGTAGCTTTTCTTAGCAACCACTCATTAGTCGGTGTCAACGTGACTGTACTTATCCAAGTCGTTAACTAGTTACTGGTCTCCTGACACTCCTAATTGACGCTTAAGAACTATTTTCGTATCGAATATCTTGGAAGCGAGAGAAACCAGACTACATTCACTTATTGCTATGTACAATAAAATGTTACACAAATGCATAACTTACAAGAGACATTATCCGAACATTAATATAACGAGGCGTAATAAAACCACAGCGGTAAAAGAAAATGATAAGTATGTTGACCTGTTTGCAAAATTGAGTAAGTAGGTATTACTTTACAATAAAGTAAATATTCGATCTTCCTTAATACTTAATAGATCGTTCGAATTTTTACCCTTATCTGAGAACCTTTCAGTGATGTAACTGTTGATATGTGCACACAAAGCTTTATTGAATAGTGTCGTTGTATATCATATTATTATTATCGATGTGTGACAGTATCTTTTATTTATTTATGGCGGACAAGAAAAGTCGATCAAAGATTTTTATTCTAATTAAATTCGGGAATAACCACTCGTATTTGCGTTGTCTCCGGTAAACTTTAGTATGACCTAAATTACAATACGTTTATAAATATCCAATCTATATTATAACTTGCTACTTAGCCTACGTTTGTTTCTGTGCGTCCTGCGGCTTTCCAAATTTATAAATCCATACGTGGAAGCAAGTTAACGAAGTGTCATTTAAAACGTTATTCACGAAATTCATTTTATAACCGTGGTTTATCACCGCAGAAATGTAAAAACATATTTCATATAACTACCTATATATCAGAGGCACGTGTAGGTACACGTGCCTCTGAGATAATATTATTTCGCGAAAAAGATCTCTAAAATAATGATCACGTTTGAATCACGTTGGCTGTAAAATTTTATGAAGTCTGTTACGATGAAGATCTCCATCACTGTGACATTCATTTTAGTGTAAAAGGCTTACCAAGAAATTTTACTATCCCGCGCAAAATATACAAGGTTAGTCGAAAAGGGGGGTACTAATCCGAAAGGATGTTAAAGTACATTACAATGAATCACTTTTGTTCTAATACTTTTTCCAAGAGTCAATAGTTTAAGAGAGTGATCAAAGATCTCAAAAAAAAGCGCTAAAATTTATCTATCTCCAGTTATGATCAATACCCCAAGTGTGAGTTTTTTTCGTTTACTACTGTAGTTGCGTCACGCCAAAAATGTATGAAAATTTAGACAGCGCAGCGGCTCTAGGCGCTATTCGCGCGTAAATTGAACGCCGCGCCGAGAGCCGCTGCGTTCAATTTACGCGCGAATATTAGTATTGAACGCCACGCCTAGATCCGCTGTCTAAATTTTCATTTTCTCAGAGTATACTCTGTCTACATTTTCATGAATTCTTTTTTAATCGATTTGTGAATGTAGATAATTTTAATATCGATATAATTATATTTTTATATTGTGCAACATTTCAAACATTGTAGTTGTAGATAAAAAAGCATTGAAACTTACTAACTAAAACATAAACATACAATTTAAAATGACTACCTATTTGACTGTTCCCCAGATTTTGTTTATATTGCATAAATCTTACAAAAAATAAACACGAATTACCAAAATTACAGTATGTCTGTCGGTACTACTTTGTACTAGCCGGATCTTAGCATTCCCCTTTGGCAGTAATGCACTCCGAATCACAGTAATGCCATAGTACAAATACTCATTTCATAGTGCACTGTAATGGTTCTAGAGTAAGTTATATAATAAGTACTGTATGTAATGGAACATTGTCGTACCCTTAAAATAGCACCTTCCCAACGTACACAGTAAATGTCAAAGCAAAACGCGCCATTAAACTTCGTTAATGGATGTCTCACACACATAAACATGTTTAGATCGTGAAATATTTTTAGCTGCGGCCGTTAATCAAACATGATGGGTGAAATGTCGCGTAATGAGTTGAAACCATAAAGTTGAGGTGACAAGTTATCACGTCAACTTTGTCTCTCTCGCTTCCCCCGAAGATCTGACAGTCTGTGGCCAAAAGATTTATATCACGTTGCAAACTCAGATCAGGGAGTTAGTTATTCAACGTACAGTTGACACGTTGAAGGACAAGGGGGAACCTCCTACCTTCCTCAAACCCCACTCAAGATTGAACATAAAATACGTATGAACTTGTTGAGTTATGAAATTGCACTCATACCATAACCTGAATTTAACTTTTACGTTTCCACATACAATCAGCTAAAATGCTTTCGGCAAATAACATTTCGGCGAATGAAGTCGGGAGGAATTCAAAGTTTTCCGGGGATGCACTACCTGTGCTGTAGTGTAGTATGCTGGGTAAACTCAAACAGAACTCGGCTAACTCAAGGCTTTTGAAAGTTTTCTAATCAGTTGTTTCAACCTAGACCTAGTTGAAGACCCTTTCAGAAATCTACTATAAAAACTACTTTATGAGAGGCACTTCCTTCAAAAAGAACTACCGAAATGCACATAGAAGCAACGATATGAATTATACATTACAATACTTAATTAGGTTTTAATTATACTGCCTTATAATATTTAATGTTCCTGAAATAGCGAGTATTTACTCTAATTTAGTAATAATTAAGATGGTTGTTCTCACTTAAATTACGACCATTTAATAAAGTAGATTGGAACGCTACGATGCTCCCGGGACATTATTCCACACGCACTTAAACCCTCGGCTCCTATTTATATACATTTTCCTACCAACTTTTGTCACAAGGAAATTCATTAATAGAAAGAACATTTACTTTACTTTTATTAAGAAACAGACACCTATTTATTAGACTAAATAAAAGTATATTCAAAGGTTGATCATCTACAGAAATTGCAACATTCCGAAACATAAAATTTCAAAAACGCTGAAAATATGAAAAATCATTTCACTCCTGCATGCGTTTAAATTAAATTCATTATTTTGATGGAAAATTCTCTTTTAATTTTTCATACCTACTCTTCTAACTTTTTGGTACCACGACCTTGCTATGATCGAACCGTATTAATTTAGACTTTTTGGATGTTGGCAGATAGAAAAAATTCCAACTCCAACCAAATCTTTCCACAATTAAAATTCGGCAAAATTTAAACGTTTTTATGGTCTAAAACTTTGCCAGATAGACTACAAGTTGACTTCAACTCGACCTAACAACCGCAACTTTTTAAATGGAATGTTTTATATGATTTATTTTTGTTTACAGCTTGCCATATACGCCGGGTACGCAGTGATGGCGTTCTTGGCTTCATTCGCCATATCGCTTGCCTTCGAAGCGCCCGCTGTCAGACTTCTTAAGATCATCAGCGGCGCACCACGGAGTAAGAAGAGCTCCTGAATACCAGGAGAAGCCACGACGGTCGTAGCATTAACACGGGAAAATAAACGTGTTGATTACTTGCGTTATTTGTTAAACGCGCACTCATTGAACATCACATAACATCATAACCATTTCTCTTAAAGAAATGTTTGTTCAAAATCCGGTATACTTGAAGATTTAATTTCCTGTCTCTCTTACCAAACCTTACCCAATGAAGTGCGCTCTATCGAAGCTTTATTTAGGATATAATTTTAGAACCCCAAAACGTTAAGGACTTGATAGTTACCAATAAAGACTTTTATAGTTACCAATGTGAGTTCATAACTTTTTATCTGTCGGTTTTGAAAACGAAGTCGGGCAAATGGTTGGTTTAATGGTCGTTTTCACAGTTACCGTTCACTCCTACGTCGATTCAAAGGGGTTATGTTTAGCAGCTTTATCTATAGAAGAATTGCATTGTCACATGTGCGAGTCATCACGAGCTCGCTGACCCAGTTGCGAAGTTACACGTACTTGTTAAGTGCTTAGATTTTGGCAACTGATTGAGACGCGTCGTTGTCTCTACCTGCAGTACATAATCAAATTGCGTTTGTGTTTACAGTAAATACGTGTTTCAGATTTAATTTTGAAGTTTACTTGCTATTTTACCAAACAAACCACAAAGAGCAAAACAATTTAATGAATTTCCATGATACATTTACTGCCTCGTAAATACTGAGACAAAGTTCAAAATTAAAGTGTACGTCGCTCTATGCTCAATCATACTAGATTATATTTTATTATGCTGTTAGGTATTCTCATTTTCTTTATTTTTAGCGACTAAAATCTGGATGACAGTAAGTGGAATCGTTCAGCGTCGACATTCATAAAACGTGTCATCCCCCGCACTCACGTTGGCATAAATCAATAAAGTGATTTCTCCAATTGCCGAATATTCCGTGTCGCCCCAGAATATGATAATTTATTATGATTACACTCCATAACCGCGCCTACATGCAATGAATCAATCATGCTGGCTCACCGCGCGTTATCTCTCCCGCCACATACATTAATCCTGGCCTCATTGTATAATAACTAGGTTCTTGTTAGGTACCCCAGACCGCATCGTACGTATCTTCAGATAATGTTTTTGTTGCTTACAACGAGACGCTACTTGAATATACACCAACATTATTTGGGTTAAGTACTTACGAAGATGTTTTTCAATATTCAGACAGATATAAAGCATTTTGGAAAACAATATTCGCGAAAGAACGCAGGCGTCGCTTGCTCGTACTGTACAGTCAGCAACAAAAGTCGGTTAACACTTCAGCTTTTTAAATCAGAGCTTATTAAAATATTTGAAAAAAAAATGAAACAGGTGTATCATAAAATAACACAAACTCTTGACTGAAAAGCAGTGTATCAAATAATTTTGTGTCGCTAATTTAGATGTTATGTAAAAGTAACAGTGCTACTCACTTTCGTTGCTGACCGTACCTTCATGTAAAAAAGACATTATGCCTCAAGTTATAACGATATTAAAATAACGTATGATTATAGAAACATTGAAAATGTGTTTATGATTAGGGTCAGAAATTATACACGTATTTAGACAATATTGTGTTTTATATAATTTCGAGGACCTATTAAATATGTCTACCTCTAATAAGTACCTAAAGTGATGCATGTTCAGTTAGTCCTTATTTGACGGTAGTGTAGGATCGGGTCCAAAAGAAACTTTGCTTTCATTGGTAAGTTAGTACAATGATTTAATTTTATGTATTTCTTATCAATAGTTAGCAAGGAAAGTTAGCGTGTAGGTTATTTTTATGATAAAATATTTTTAACATGTGATATTTCATTGAATATTTAGAGGTCCTTGATAACATTTCATACATTTCGTATTTTTTATGTAAAGTTTTAATGCATATCGGATAATATTATTCATCGTATCTTTAGTTTTATTAGGAAAATAGTAAAATAATATTATCATACAATGTTATCTAAATCACCGACCTCATTATACTGAAAAATAAATTGTAAATATAATACATGATTTAAATACTCTGAAACAACGTTACATATTGTAAATAGCAGGTTTTATAATAAAGCATTATTTAATTATCTTGTGTGTTATTGATTTCATCCCTATTTAATGTAGATACTCGTATACTGGATCTAATGAACGACACGTGCACTTGGTAATTGACTTTTATTAACTTGATAATATATTTTTTATCTCCACAATAATTAACTCTATCATCCCAGTTATTAAAATCAGCTTTGAGCCGTCAGCTGTCAGCTGTGAGAAAGAATTACAGAAATGTTTTTAGACTAAGGGGGTATTTCACCAACATATCAATAATGTAGTCGGTAACCATTCACCAGATAAGAATCTACCTAGAAATATGACATTAATGTGTTCAATAATCTTGCCAGTTTCGCTATCGAAATGTGGTGAAATACAAATGTTAGCTATTAAAATGTTTAGAGATCGTATTAGCATTGAACAGTTTACGATAGGTTGGTGAAATACCCCCTAAGGTTTTGACTGTAGCATCAGACAATATACGTTCTTAAAATATTTACTTTGATATAACAGCAAAGTACTCTTTAAGTCATGTCGAAGCACTCAGGCTCATTAACTGCTCGACTCTGTTCAATCAAAGTGCTGCTTTCGCTACATTTTATTAGTTTATAAATATCTAAAGCGAGCATTTATGTGTTTGTTTCTCTCTCAATAACCTAAGTGTAACTGAAAGTTAAATATACTATATTTCAGATGACATATACGAATCTTTATTGTTATTTAACATCTTTTTGATTGTATACAAGGTTAGTCGGAAAGGGGGTACTAATCCGAAAGGGTGTTTAAATACCCATAATAATGAACAACTTTTGTTCTAGAACTTTCCTCAAAAGTCAATAGTTTAAAAGAAATAGTTGTTCAAAAATTACAAAAAAATACGCTAAAATCTATCTATCCTCAGATATGATGAGCTGTGTTTACATTTTAGGTCATATTTAGGGTCCCGGATTAGAAGCTCCATTTTCTGAATTCGTAACTAAAGCAGGGATCAAGATTTTTTGAAAAAACTAAAATAATATTAATTTTTCATGGAAATAAAAATTATGGAATTTTGAAATTTTAACACATGCTTTATACTAGTCAACAGTGATACTATAAGTGGCCTTCGGATTAGTACCCCCTTTTCGACTAACCTTATATATTCTTGGAATAATTATGTAGTATATTTTTTTAATAAGATTCCCATGCATTTCAACAGTGAAAAGTTACTCTGTAGCTTGGTTATATACTTCCCATTTATTTTAAAAGCCAAACAGCCAAACGAATAAAACTAATGGGCTGTAAAAGTAAATCGCATAAGAATAAAGGGGAAAATAATACTAAGCTTCAAAGCGAAATCATCGAATAGGGTGAGATTAGATACGTGGGCTTTTGTGCGACACTTAGAGTGTAGGGGAGAAGGAGGTAAGATGGGGTAGCGGGTAAGACGGGTACCCAGCGAAATCCACAGTTTAAACTGATCAATCACACTCGTTCATGCATTGTTCGATGCGCCATCATGACACTTGTCAGTCGCCCGGCCTTAATTGTTCGCAAGAGCACGCGTGTCGAAAAAATCTTAAAAAAACTGTTTTACTGCAAATTGCTTATCATATTTTCTTCTGGTTTGACACGTGACTGTGGTTTGTTAAATATTGCTAGCTGGTGAGGTGTGGTTGTGATTGACGCTTGAACTAACCTATAATAAGGTAGGCATTGTGTTTCCTTGAGATTGCCGACTGTTTTTTTTTTCTTTGATTATTGGTAGAAAATGGCTCGGCAGGCAAGATGGGGTAGTGAAAGAAACAAAGAAGAGAAAAGATGAATTGAAAATATAGAAGAAAACTACTACAAAAACTCAAGCGAAAACAGCAAAACGACTAAGAGTCTAAGTGAAGAAGAGAAGGACACACCATGTGTGTATTGTAGGGAAGTATATTCCACTTCCATTGAAGGGTGGATATATCATGCTTACACTGTGGAAGATGGTCACATAATAGCTGTGCAGAAATAGATGATGATGATGACGAAGCCATCTACGTCTGCGTGTTCTACCAGTCCAAATAATCATCTTTCTCCCTGATAATTCTCACCACCCCATCTTACCTCAGGGGGGTACCCCATCTTACCAGCACCATGGGGCAAGATGGGGCAAAATCCCTTTTTTAAATTTTGATTTATTTTTCTAAAATGGATAGCTAAAAGTTCCTAATGTCACCAAATATTAGAAGAGTAATAACTAGTTGTTAATTAAAAAATAAATATGGTGGTCTCACTCTGTAATTTTTTCTTTTATTGATGTTTAAACCTTAAGTACCCCATCTTGCCACCCTCTCCCCTATACACTCTAAGTGCACTCAAGCGATAGAATAGTCGTGCGATCGATTTGTGGTGGCTGTTACCTGCTGCCTTATTCCCTGTGGCGCGATAACCGCCGGTTATAAAATGCGGATGTTTGCCGGAAAATTGATAACACCATCAAGAATTCTGATTTTCTCCAAATATACACGGTTTATGTGAAGACGTGAGCTGAACACGAATCAAGTTATGGGCCTCATTTTGGTATATTTACACAGGTTTATGTGCGTTTTCTGAAGTGAACGCAATAAGGAAGAACTTTAGACGTAATCTACACTTTCCAGATGACCAGATACTAGCTACGGATGCAGGGTGTGCAACGTGTAAAAATAAATTGTAGTACGGTCAAAAAGAGCACCTTGACCAACGTAGAACACCGTCCGTCGATATTAATGAAGATTTTCTTTACTATAGAAGCTACCGTGCTCATTACTACTATGAAAAAAAACTAGTTTTAACAAGCTGTTTTATAACCAGAGACCGAACTTACTTACTTAGTAGAAAACTTATTTGAAAAGAATGCTAATAGAAGTACGTGATTGCACACTTTATGTCCCATAACGCATAATTTCTCCACAAACAAAAAAATAAAAAACAAAACTTTACCATAAATATGCAACAAAATATAACTCTTCAACCACTTCAAGAACACTTTCAGTGTTGCCCGCCTAATGTCAATTGATTTGAGAGTTTGTCGAAATTATCCCCGTGGGTATTAACGGGATTCAATTTTCTCTCGATCTGAGTGAATTTGGCCACTCGTGTAAATGAAGTGGCGGTATGCAGTTAAGGGTCAAACTTAACCGTGGAATTTATTTCGATTGGAAGTATCTTATTGTTTGCAATCTCTTAAATATTCTTTTCTTCGAGGATTTTATGCTGATTTAAGAAGAGGTTATTTACCTTACTGCAGTGACAAAATCTTACATGTAAAGTGTAGAAATGTGAAATAAAAACACGGCTCGTAACACGCTTAAACACCGTGAAACTGCATGTTAAGTTAAAAACGAACATCCTCAACGCGAGTATTTCGAATTTAATCAACTTAAAGGATTGGAATATTCAGAATTTAGTATTATTGCTAAATTCGCTCGTTATACCTTAATTTACCGACATTGCCTCTACCTGTACCTCTGGAAGCGAGCACATAATAATGCTTGCGATGGGAATACATTATCTGATTAACTTTACGAACTCGCAACTTTTCACTTATGTAAATATTGTACCTACATAAAGAGACTTGTTAACAGGCGACTTTGGTATGTTTTACTTTTATAATTTCCTTTATATTATACCGCGAGTTCCAAAAACCGAAACAGCAAATTAAGCCCATTATGCTGAATTGGAAATAGGTAAGTGGATTCTCGGAACTTGCGCGCCTTTTCACTTTTTTTTTTTTTTAACTTCCCATTTCTGTGAATTAAAATATTTATTATTTAAGGATACACCGTATTTTGCAACAAAAATATGGTTTGTTTTACCGGAAAATTACGAAATATTGAGGATTAAGTTTCACTGATTATTATTAAACCAAAATAATGGGCTAAATTCATTGTTTAAATTTTCGGTAACCTTTATACGCAGTTTATTTACCTTCTTAAACATTTATTCAAATACCATATGCAAAATAAATATTTTGAAGGAATATGGATAATTCCGAGAAAAAATCCACTTATTTTTTATTCAGAATAATGGGTTGAATTCGCTGTTCAAGTTTTCAGTAGGTACACCGTCCGGTACATTATTTAAATAAATCTCATACCTTTAAAATTAATTCTGAATAATGACATACACAGCTGCTTTTAAATGTATAAACAATTAATGTCTCGCATCGGTACGTAAAGTAAATAAATCTTTCAAGTAGGTACATTGTTATGAAAAGCTTGTTGTCTGTCTGCAGGCCGACCACAAAAGGTACAATTTTAACAATAAGACCAAATGGACAAAGACGCTACCTTGAAAGGGTTAAAATATATTCTTGTGAAATGAGCTTTTCACAAAGCCAGCACGAAGCGGCGTGAGACTGTGCGACTTTGGTTCATTTCAAGATGCTGCTAATTGCTTTGTCAGTTGCACAAAAACTGGCCTGACTGTTAATTAAACACATTTTTGCTGTGTTAATGGGGGCACAAGTCGTTTCATTACGGAGGAGCTCATTGCATTCACCAGCACACTGCCCGGGGCCTGTGATACAGTCAACAATTTTTCGAGTTTTTCACAAATTATGAATTTTTCATGATTAAAACTCAGGGTCTAGAAAAAATTGACCTTTCATGATTAAAACTAGTCTAGAAAAAATGGGCCCAGAGATAAAACTCTTATAAATAATTAAAATCGAATACTATATTGTTTACGTCGCTTGGCTCTGGTAGTAACCTACTGGATCCGACACCAAGGGGGGAGGGGGAAAAGTGTTATTAAGTTTTTCAGCTGCCTCCAAGGTCATCTTGTCTGGGCAGTGTTTATGGAGAACAATCGCTTAATGAGTAAAATATCCCAAACAACGGCGACAATTTGAACTATTTATCAACTATTCAAATTGGGTCACAGTTCAAACGATGTTATTTGTACTAAGTATTTAGCGATAGCAAGATCTTAGCTAAATATTCGGGTTAAATGGAAAATGTTATGAAATTAGAATAGAATAGAATATACTTTATTGTACACCAAAATTGTAACATAGCTCTTCTACAATATACAATATAATTTAGTGAAGGGTACAATGGCGGTCTTATCGCTGATAGCGATATCTACCAGACAACCTAACCTAATTAATGAAATTATTTTACCCATAATCTAAATATCTCAAACACATAAATGTAGTATGTATTTATTAGGTATTTTAGTTAAATCTTCGCTTAATAAAATTATAATTCAAGTGCCACATGTTAGTAGACTTGAAGTATCATAAAACAAAATAATAGTCTCATAGAAACTCATGCTTAAATTATTTTCTGTAATGGGACTTTTTGTTGCAATAGTTTATTTCCATCGTGAAATTATAGTGCGAGAGCCGGCTGCAAAAATACCTACCTCATCGGCTACCCCAATAGGCTATGTTTAGATCGTTAACCGACACTTAAACACGTCAAAAAAATCAGGTCTGCCAGAGCCGATCCTGCCGGGTCATAGAAATAATCGATACTTTTTGACGTATTTTTTTAGTAAAAATTACGTCATAAGATACCCGAATGAAAGTGCTGGCAGCAGTTAACCATTGATTAGTTATGTAAAAAAAAGTGGGTCTGCCATTGCGCACCCTGCCGGAAGTACTTGGCAGACCCCTAAAATATGACCTTCTGACTCACTAAACCTACCTCATCGAGTACCCGGATGGGACCAATGCTAAATAATAACCAAGATGCCCCTGATAATGGATCAAAAGGTCTGCCAGGTCTAAGCTTGCCGGAACTTAGTGTTCAAAGCATTTGAAGTTGATAGGGAGCATACTTTCACCTGAAGTCAAAACAACATTATTTTGTTTCTTTTATACAAATTTATGAATATTAACTGCTTTTCTTATCACAACATGAAATAATAATAAATAGACCAAGAAAACCAAATAGGTACATAAAAACCATCGCGCGAAAACGAGACAGCTATAGTTTGTTTGTTATTAGTATCACGAGACACGTTGGAGGCCGATTCCTGCTTCGATTAAAAAAGCATTTAAAAGTCTTAACATAAAAAATACTGAAGACTTATGGGGCATTTCTGTAAGGGTTCTTGGAATTATAATTGACACCATTGCCCCTATACTTGCAGGCATATTCAACCAATGTTTAGATAGCGGTACATTTCCCGATTTGATGAAACATAGTAAGATAATACCAATCTTCAAATCGGGCTGCAAGAATAACCCCTCTAATTATAGACGCATTTCTGTGCTCCCAGCACTAAGTAAAATTTTTGAAAAAATTATGCTTGGTCAGATGATGTTTCATTTCAACCTAAACGGGATATTGCACAGTCGCCAGTATGGTTTCACGAAAGGTAGGTCGACCACAGACGCAGGAGTGAAACTAGTCACTCAAATTTTGGAATCCTGGGAGAGCTCTCAGGATGCTGTTGGCATCTTCTGTGATCTCTCCAAGGCTTTCGACTGCGCTGACCACAATACACTTATTTGTAAATTACACCATTACGGAATTCGTGGACGAGCTGCTGACCTCGTTTTTTCTTATCTATCAAATAGACAGCAAAAGGTGGGTGTCAATGGTGCTATATCGTCGGGGTCTCTGGTTAAGATGGGCGTGCCTCAGGGCTCAATTCTTGGGCCTTTTCTATTTCTAGTTTATATAAATGATCTCCCTTTTATGATGTCCAATTTATCTGATATAATTTTATTTGCTGATGATACTTCCCTAATTTTTAAAATAGATAGGAAAGATAGGGACGTTTTACATGTCAATGAGAGCCTAACTGTTCTTTCCAAATGGTTTACAGCCAATAATCTATTACTTAATGCAAATAAAACAAAATGCCTTAGATTTTCTCTACCAAATGTACCCCAAGTAGGTTTAAATTTAATGCTTGATGGCAACAAACTTGATACAATTAATGAAACCGTATTCCTAGGTATAACTATTGACTCAAAATTGCAGTGGGGTGCTCACATTACTGCCCTGTCGGCGAGGTTAAGTTCTGCTGCATATGCTGTTAGGAAAATTAGGCAGCTGACTGATGTGGCTACAGCTAGGCTAGTATACTTCGCTTATTTCCACAGCATTATGTCCTACGGCATTCTGTTGTGGGGCTCGGCAGCTGACGTCGATTCGGTTTTTATTTTACAAAAGAGAGCAATCCGTGCCATTTACAACCTGGGTTCCCGCGAGTCCCTTAGAAACGTGTTTAATGATATTAAAATACTCACTTTGCCGTCACTCTATAACTTAGAAAATATTTTTATATGTACGCAAAAATTTGCATTTGTTTAGGAGTGATTTTCATGATAAAAATACACGGGATAAACATAAAATTGTGATACCTAAATTTAGACTAAGCAAAACTAGTAAGTCATTTTTGGGCAATGGCGTACGTTTTTATAACAAACTGCCGAAATCTGTAACAGATCTTACCGAGGGAAAATTCAAAACCCATATTAAACGTGTCCTCACTCAAAAAGCATTCTACAAGATTAAGGACTACGTCGAGGACAGAGATGTTTGGCTCTAGTTCCTGCACATGTGGCTTCCCTGGTACCTCATTAACGACGTATGTGTATGTCTATTTACTATCCTCAATTATGATTATTTATTTTTTATTTTTATTGCTATCATTACTCTCAAGATATCTTTTATCTTACTCTATAATGATTTTTTGTTTAAGTTATGATGACATTTAAGTATGTCAATTGTTTTATATAATTTAGCTTCATTTTATTTTTTGTAAATGTGAGAACTTTGTGGACTTGCCTATACATACAGGGTGTTAACGAAATCGTGTAATTCCTTCAAACCACGTGATCTACTGGTGACACAGATTAACCCTAAATAGGAATTTTCGAAAATCAACGAAAAAAAAAAACTGAAAATTTTTTTTGGTTTTCAGTTTCTGACTCTTTTTAGAGCTTTGAGTTATCTGACTGCAAAGAGCGATATCGCGTTAGTCGTTCCTGCCAGCCGTGTCGCCGTACTTTCATTAATTTATGCGTGGCATCGAAATGTTCACAAAAATAAAATTATTATTTTGCAAAAACAAATTTCTTATTTTTTTTACTGAATCCTTATTAGGTGATTTAGATACGATCGGTAACAAAGCCGCATGAAAAAAATAATAATTTTATTTTTTTATTTTTAATCAAGCTAAATCCCGGGCCTGTCTACACCAGTAGCAGATCATGTGGTTTTAAGGAATTACACGAATTCGTTAACACCCTGTATAATTGTGTAAATTACTATTATTCATATTGTATTTTTTTTCTTCTTCTACATTTTTTTTTCCCTTTTTGGTTAAATTTTGTACTCAAGACTTGGTACTATACTCCAAGGACTGTGGTCAAGACTACATTGTTCTCTCTCATAGTACCTACTGTATTCACTGAAATTGTAAAAGATATCCCTTTTTTTAAAAGAGTAACCATGGAGTTTCTTGCCGGCTCTTCTCCATAGGAAACGACTAATTGGAACCGTGCACCTAAATTCGACTTTTCATAAGCGCCTGTATTGGTTTATGTGAAATATTTTTTTTTGATTTGATTTGATTTGAACTATAGCTGTCTCGTTTTCGCGCGATGGTTTTTATGTACCTATTTGGTTTTCTTGGTCTATTTATTATTATTTCATGTTGTGATAAGAAAAGCAGTTAATATTCATAAATTTGTATAAAAGAAACAAAATAATGTTGTTTTGACTTCAGGTGAAAGTATGCTCCCTATCAACTTCAAATGCTTTGAACACTAAGTTCCGGCAAGCTTAGACCTGGCAGACCTTTTGATCCATTATCAGGGGCATCTTGGTTATTATTTAGCGTTGGTCCCATCCGGGTACTCGATGAGGTAGGTTTAGTGTGTCAGAAGGGCATATTTTAGGGGTCTGCCAAGTACTTCCGGCAGGGTGCGCAATGGTAGACCCACTTTTTTTTACATAACTAATCAATGGTTAACTGCTGCCAGCACTTTCATTCGGGTATCTTATGACGTAATTTTTACTAAAAAATTACGTCAAAAAGTATCGATTATTTCTATGACCCGGCAGGATCGGCTCTGGCAGACCTGATTTTTTTGACGTGTTTAAGTGTCGGTTAACGATCTAAACATAGCCTATTGGGGTAGCCGATGAGGTAAGTATTTTTGCAGCCGGCTCTCGGACTATTATTACAGCTATTTATTTACATACGCATAACAAACAGTTGAATAAAGAAATAGGTACACCAATTTCAAATGAATGTTAAAATAAAAATAAAGCTTATGATCACACACACAACCACTGCTTATATCTAAACCTTTAACATCCCTATTCATCTTTGAGTACCAGCGTAATATTCAGACGCCCAATTTTACCCTTGCCTCGGGCAAAGGAATCATTTTGGCTTTCATGTGTACCGCACTGACCGAAAAACGAAAAAGGTATTCAAGTTTGAAATTATTATACCTACCAACAATGAGGCTCAGCCTTTAGCATTTTGTTTGTAATCGATTGAAATGGATTGTTATTACTTGCAATCACTATCAGTACGCACAGAAACTAACAACGTGTGAACTTGTCAAACTAGGCCAATAAATAGTGAGACGAGGAGTCACGTACCCTCACGGCTTAGCGAGGGCTCGATATGACGCCCAACCTAAACATTTACAGTAAAGTTCCCCACGCCAGAGCCATTAATCGACAAACGTTGTTGATTCAGTATCGACAGATTCTTTTCCTCTTTTCAAATTTTCCTCTTTCAAAGTGGAATCACAATAAAAGTTGTTGAATAATAGAATAAAACGAAGATAATAAAACGATACAAAATGTAATGAGTTTCAAGTTTCCGTCGGATCGTTTTATGCGCTGAGTCGGTTGTAGATACGTTTTGCTAAAACTCATATGAAGTTTGCTTTCACTACATTATAACATTTCAGCCAGAGATGTGTTTTTCCTGACAGTTTGTATGGGCGGATACCTTAAACTTTTCAACTTTTCAGGCTGCTGGTATACTGAAATGGTAATGAGCAAAAGTTTTAATATTGCTAAATCTCATCCATTCTGCGAAGTATTTTTAGAGGCAGAAAAGTGGCTTTGATGAAAAAACGGCGTATCTTTTTCCGTTTTAGCGATCATCTTCCAATAATAAATTATTTTTCCATCGCGACGGGAAGTTATTGGATTTTAAAAGATTGATGACCATAATTACTTTGTTTCGTTCTAACCGCATATACGCTGACAATGTTTTAACCACGAAACTTTCGAAATTGAGAAATCAAATGTAAGTAAGAATTAGATATAGGTACTAAAGATATTTGATGCTGACATCTCTCTCAATGGACGATTCGACCTTCGCGTAGTTTACGATTGGGACATTACGATAAAAATATTATTTTTATATTTCCACTAACTTTATTTCTTCAATACGAGTCCCTAACCAGTAGTTTTTCAAAATAGGGCGACGTCCTCTGAAGTTATAACAAATTCATATTATGCTACTTGTACTTATTTTGTTTCACTGAAAGTGTGTCTCCCTTTTATGGTTCTCATCAGGGATATTTTTTTATATTTTATGGCTGTTCAAGTGGCTAACATTCCGCGGAACTGGGGCGAAGGGAGCAAAAAAGTGGCTAGCGACCACGCAAAATTATAATAACAATAAAATCGGCCTCCATTTTTATACGAGTTCGATATCATTTTTTGCGCATAGTTATATGGGTCAACTTTTAATATTGATTTAGACCTGACGATGTGTTTGTTTATGAAATATCTTAATAAATATTGTAAAAACAAAAATGGCAATAAGTGATTAATATGACTATTTTGTAAATTTTGATCACATAAGTTTTTACATCGTTGGCGGCACGCCACTCACAAGTTCAACATTAATCTTCAGAGAAAAGCACAAATTAAGTCGTAGATCTTATTAACGTTAATCATCTCAACGACTTAACTGTTCTGCGATTTGATTAAATTTTCAACGGAAATTGGATTTTATTACACTTTCCCCTTCTGCTATATTCTTGTTCCAGAGAAAAGCTAATACGGTATCCTGTATATGGTAATACAAGCGCGATAACGATCGTCTAAGTTTAGCTTACACTAACGATAATGCCCACTGTGCAAACACTAGTGATGTAAATAGGCAAGAAGACGCCGCACAGGGGAGCAAGCCATTGAGGCGTTTATCTGATGGTCCCTCGTCACGTCGGTCCCGTCCCCTGCCTACCCTCGGTCCACACTCAGCCCCGCTTAAATTAGATGAGGCATTTCACATCAAACAACATCGGTTCGTTTGATCGGAACACCTTTCAAAGACATTCCACCTTTGAAAGACATTATTGTCACTCTTGTCATTATTTCTGGCCAAGAAAACAGCGAGTATCGCCTAAAATGAAAAGAAATAGATTGTGAACTGAACGGCGGTAATTTGTTTTCGAAAACGTGAGAGAGATTTAAGAGGATTGCATGGTAGGAATCTACTTTTTTTTTTTCAGCTAGAATTAACAGATCCCAATTCAATACACTTTTGGGTAAAAGCTTAAAGTAGTTAATTGGAAGAAAACTTTTCCAATTTTTCATTACTAAAATGCATTTTCCAGACGGCTAAACTATTAGGCTTTCAAAAGGCTCAATTGAAAACTATGTGAGCATATAAAGCAAGATAAACAAATTATCTCGTCCCTTAATTTTCTAACCAAGATGTTTAGTTAGGGTTTCAGCACATAAATAGAATTTTGAAAAGGATTTAGTGATCTGGGCTGATGACTATACGACCTCTCTGTCTACCCCATAACTCTGTCTTGGTTTGCAGTGTACAAAGAATCATGGGGTTAAAGCACAACATTTAATATGGATAGACCTCGTCTCCTATATTACTTCCTTACCCAAAACAGAGAAGTCCTTGTGCATAAATAAGTAAAGTAATTTACAATGCGATGTATAAACAATAAGCCGGGATTCACATCAACTGTAAATTCTTGTGTAACGTATGAGCCGAGGCAATAGAAGTCACTTAATAATTAATGTTTGTGTCCCACTGAGACCGCAGCCACTGGATCTGTTCGCCAATTCAGAACCACTCGAGCCGAATATTAGATTCGATAAGCCTTGCTCTGTAATTCGTGCCGACGGCATATGAGCCTGGTGAATCGAAAATTAAATTCGACTGTTGGAGTATTTACTTAAAGGTAATTATAAACATAGTAAATACTTAATACGCCAAAAAAGGATTGCTTTCTATATCGATTCGAACGAAACGAAATGAAAACTTTAATTAAAAGTACTTACGTACCTATACTTTTAATTAATGTTTTCACTTCATATTTGCAATCATCTAGCTTGGACCAGAAAAACCTAAACTTGGAAAGAAAGGCCAATGCAAACTATTGGCATGTTTTACTTTTTTCCTTTCGCCAGAAATGAAACCTAGGTTATATGTTAGAGCACAATACGAGAAATCAATAGCAAAAAGAACCAGGTCTATCAACCGTAACCGAACGAAGATAACCAGAGAAGTATTGCTAGTATTTTTTTGTCAGGCGTTACCGGCGTTACCTATTTTTCTTATATTATAATTAAATGAAAATACAATCATACGTGATATTTTGAGGTTTCCTCTGATAAAATAGATTAAGTTGATTGTTGCTGTTACATTTTTTTCGCACTGGCAGTCTTTTTATCACTAAAACTAGTAAAAAAAAACTGATAAACGTATCGAATCGATACGCGTTAGTGGGTATACGTAACAGTGAAGCCACACTGCTCCGTTGCGTTGCGTTGCGACGTCGCAGCGCTAGATTTGGACGAATGAGATGTCGCAGGGCAACATTTGGAATCTCTAGGTTGGTCCAAATCTAGTGCTGCGACGTCGCAACGCAACGCAACGGAGCAGTGGGGCCTCGCCCTTAGTGTTAGTTGTGCAATAAGTAAGTATCGCTAACCCAATCACGGGCGTACAGTGATTGACAGGAGTCGATGGTCGCTATTGCAACACTATTTAACGCGTATCCACTATAGGATAGGTCTTCTGGGTTACTTTTCTAAATTGTACTATGGAATATTCTTACAAAAAAGAAATTACATAAACATAACTTCACACCTTCTTCCCCGAAGGGTTGGCAGAGGTGTATAATACACCCACGTTTCGCCGTTATGTTTAAGTCCCATGTAATAGGGGGCGAGCCTATTGTCATCAACCGGGCACAAATCCAGACTCCAAGCTGCTACTGAGAAATTCCACACGGAAAAACCCAATAACACTTTGCCCGACCTGGGGATCGAACCCAAGACCTCACGCTCAGCAGTCGCGCTTGCGACCGCTAGACCAACGAGGCAGTCACAAAAAAGAAATTATACAACCATAAAAACCGAAACCAAAACTATTTATTAAATAATTAGTTGGTACTTCTAGTTTTACAAAAATCTTTGCCTTACCTTATCATAGAACAGTTACATGCTACTAAATTCTTATAGATAAAGTTAATTAATCGTAATCAGTACTCGTCTCTCTTTTCACATCATGTCTTATTATGAAATCCAGAAATTGAGCTGGAGGACCTAAGTTTTGTTGATGTCTACCCCACGCCATATACCATAATACAGGCATGACGTGGCTACAACAACCTGTGTTCTCTTCCCAGAAATACAGGAACAGTAATGTCCTTTTATTGCTGCTACGCCATCGTTAAGCCCTTCTATCAAGAAGATCTAGAAAGAATATTTAAGATAATAATGTGGAAGCGGGGGACGCAGAATGACTCATTAGATTTGCCGAGTAGGTAGTATTTAACAATGGGAAACTTAAAATATCACACACGGAGTATTTTTATTTAAGAAAAATAACGCCTGATAAAAACCAATAGCAATCTACTAAACACTCTCTAACTTGGTTTTGTTACGGTTAGTAGACCTAGCTCTTTTTGCTATATATTTGTCATACAGTCCTCTAACATATGGCCTAGGTTTCAATTCTGGCGAAAAGAAAAAAAAAAACATGCCAGCTATGTATGGCAAAAGTTGCATAGCCCTTTTCGCTAAAAATCATCGGCCATTGTGTATGTACAAGACTAATAATGAAAGCAAAAAAAGTTTGTCATAAAATCGTATGAAAATATTTAACGCAACCTTTTTGGCTATATTTATTTCAAAGCACTGGCCATTACGTTTAAAATAAAGTTATGTACAGCCATTAAAATTTAGTTTTTATTTTATTTCTTTAAACTAATGGCATTATTGTCCAATTTTTCTTCCAGATCGGCCTTTATTTATAATTACATTATTTTAAAGTAACCTTTTTAGTTTTATATGCATAATTTATGGCAGGCTATTTTTAATGATTTGTTGTTTGTGTATTTTCTAATGCAAATTATGGTTTTATATGGATTTATTTTTAACAAAATATCATAATTTAATAATCTACTAAGAATATTATAATTTCGATGTTGTGTGAATTCCTGTCACTCCCATTATCTACGCTGTCAAACAATAAACTCCAAGTTCTAATTAAACAATATCGCACTGAAACTGATTTCCTTAATAAATTCAGCGTCGAAATTTTAGAAACAATAATAAATTAAACGGAACGTTTCATCGCAACTTAAACTGAGACGAAATAGTAATCTTGGTGTTGTTGAGGGCTCCATGTCTGACGTCACGATAATACCCCCTTAATTGGACCACCAGTGATTTAATAAAATTAATACTGTACCAGAGCGGGAAGGAAGGATTCAAACGCGGATGCTTTCTTCTCACGACCGAAATTCTAGAGCAATTAGCAAGAATAATCGTTTTCGTACACTTGGAATTTACTACCCGATATTGCCCTCAATTTTTTTTATTCACTGCCCTAAATGTAAATCTAGATTTTGAGACAGGTCTGCGTATTTTATTATACTTTGGCAGCAAATAGCTATCATAAATATGTAGGACTTGAGATACAGGGTGTAAAATTCGATCATATCGTCAATCTACTGAAATAAGATATGATTTGGAGACGTAATAGCTATTCGGTACCAAAGTAAAATACCGAATATGTTTATTTTGCTTACACCATCCTCAAGTAGTGTCGAGTAGGCTAACCGCCGCACATACGGGTACTTGATACTAAAAAATGGCCAATAATCAATTTTTGAAGTTTGCTATTATAACAATATTATTATTTCGTAGAATAGTACAATACATCGTGCACGTTATGGCGGCCATTTTAATGCGCCAGAGTTAGCAATTGATCAGTAGAGTCAGACGGAACATAGCTATTGTCAAGAGTGCAGGTTCTGTTCTCGGCGCCTTACAAAGATCAGTCTTTACGCGGTGACATAACAAAAAAATTAAGTGTTATTAACAAATGTTGATGATGGATTCTGGTGATGGAGGTATGTAGCTTATTTTATACATTGTTTGACTAATGTTTATATCTTTTGAACCTTTTTTGTGGCTTAAATTAGAAACAGTAAAAATTATGAAAAAAAATATCGAACTAGCTTAATAAATGAGTAACTTTCTTATATTTCCGGACTAGTCCGATTAGAAAAAGTAACAGAATCGTAATCAGGGATAATCTGGAAAGTTAATAATGAACAAAGATGTTGCGGAAACAGAGCGTTTTTTTTTAATGATTTTTTTGTCAAGTGTACCCACAGTTTTAAAAACCAACCGATTAATTACTATATTTTAAAACAACATTCATTTTGTTCCAGATGCATCAAATAAAATATTCACAAAGAAAGAATTGTACAACATTTAGTTAAGTTTTATTGCACTGGAGTAACTGGAGATGATAGCGGAGATATTCTGGACGAGGAAAATTCGGAAAATGATGAATAAAGTGATAGTGATTAAAGACGATTTTGTATTAAGTATGCTTTTATTAAAATGTATAAGTCTGTATCTATTATTTTGTGTTTTATTTAATGCCAATCGATTTTGATAACAATTTTGCTGAGAAAAAATCAAAAAATATTTTTGGCCATATTTTAGTATCAAATACCCCTTTGTGCGCCGGTTAAAGTCACCCGTAACTCCATGTGTGAATTTCACGACGTTCGAGTGGCACTATAATCATAAGATCAACCAACCCGTAACTTACTTGCCACCACATCTGGCAATTAGCGTGTTTACTTTACAGTTAAAAGTTGTCCGTTGTCATTTTGGGTAAGCTCTTCAGACGATTCTTCAGACGAACAACGATTATTTTAAAATTTATTAACAAAAAGTTTTTTTTTTTTGACTTGATTGATCATCAATTGGATGATTTAGAACAGTCTACGACGCAACGAGTACCTAGGATTCGTGTATTTAATTTCCGTGTTGATTATTTTACGGCCTAGATGAAACTGATTTTTGGCTAGTTTATTTATTAGGCTATTTCTGCACAAGGGATACCAAAATGTCTCATATTTAGAAAAGTTTGCACTTCTATCTCTTTTAACTTTATCCATGTTAATTAAATAATAAAGGTAAGTAAATAAAGTTACAAATTTAAATGACACGCTTCCAAACCAGACACAAAAACACCACAAATGTCAATTGACATCTGGCAATGACGTTTGACGAGTACCATTGACGTATTATTGAGCGAATGTAACGTATTTTTTGTTACGTCATTCACTTAACCAGTAAGTTGTTACTCGAAGCTTTAGTTTTGTTTGTGAAATTGACAAAAGATAGGTACTCGAAACTTTTACTTGCCAATTAACGCTAACTAGGAAGTAACTAATCAACGCTTTACTTAGAGATGGTAAACGAGGCCCTAAGACTTGTCTCCAAAAGTAAGCATCATTTGCGGGTAACAATTTTCTTTTTTTCAGGAATTTGAATGTTTTTTTTCTATTGTTCTGCTTGTAGATGGTCCTTGCGGACCGTTTCTACGTGACCGGGCAATTATTGGCAAGACCTGAAGGATCTCCAGCTAAGAATTTGAATGTATAAAACATTGCTACTTTAATATTTTACACCTATCTACACTAAACTTGTTTCGTATGGTTAACGTTTCCCCACACTAAGATTTCTCTTGTATCGTGGGTGCGTTTACAGACACAAATCTCACATACACAAACGCCCAGATCCGAAACAACCATCTGTAGGTCATATAAATTTTTGTTCCGTGTGGGAATCGAACCCACAACTCGTAGCGCAGAAGCCAATCGCTTAGCCACTGCACCAAACGTGTCGTCATTCAATGTGTCGGTTCCCGGCAAAGAACTGGCCACCCCTTCCCCAACCGTGAGTGTCGTAAAATGCGATACGGGATATCGCCAAGGAGATGGACAGCGACGTCATTCTATCTGCTAAATAGCCTATATAGCCTAAGAGCCTAATAGCCTAAGGGCCTGTTTCACGATGTCTGAGTAGCCACTACTCACCGAATAAATTCAAAAATGGAACAGAATTTGTGTGAAATTATCTGCCAAGTAATATACCGGGAACTTACTTGGAGGTGGTGAAACAGGCGCTAAGAGTAATAATAGCTCCAGTCTCTCGCAAAGGACCTGTGCATTTTTTTTTGTTGTTATTTTTTAGTTTTGCATATGAAGATAACCTTTGTGGAGAGATAAATAAAATTTATTATTATTATAATAGCAACAACCTGCGATGGCCAATGTTACAGGTGCTTATTGAAAGTCGAATTTAGGTGCACGGTTCCAACTTCTCGTCTCCTATGGAGAAGAGCCGGCGAGAAACTCCATGGACTCTTTAATCGTTTCGACCGTTCATTGATGTTCATCATTGAGAAGTCTACGCGGTCACTGGCTGTGATATAAATATTTCATACATATCACCAAACGATTCTGACTGTTGGAACAGATGTTACAGACATGCCTAACGTCATGATTTTTTTATTTGCAATTTATATCGAAATGTTAGGTAGTACCTATACAGGGTGTTAACGAATTCGTGTAATTCCTTAAAACCACATGATCTACTACTGGTGTAGACAGGCCCCGCACGGGTTTTAGCTTGATTAAAAATAAAAAAATAAAAAAATTATTTTTTCATGCGGCTTTGTTACCGATCGTGTCTAAACCACTTAATAGGTAAGGATTCAGTAAAAAAATAAGTTTTTTTTTTTGCAAAAAAAATATTTTTTTTGTGTGAACATTTCGATGTCACGCATAAATTAATGAAAACACGGCGACACGGCTGGCAAGCACGACTAACGTGATATCGCTCTTTGCAGTCAGATAACTCAAGGCTCTAAAATGACTCAGAAATAGAAAATCAAGTTTTTTTTTCTGAATTTTTTTTTAGTTTATTTTCAAAAACTCCCATTTAGGGTTAATCTGTGACACCAGTAGATCACGTGGTTTGAAGGAATTACACGAATTCGTTAACACCCTGTATTTTATTCACGCAGTGTCTGATCGCTTTGAACCCGCTTCAACTTCCTAACATAAATTACTTTTTACCAATACTTTGGAAGTTAAGGTTGTTTTCATAACAGTTATAAATTTATTTTCATACAAAAGTTGCGTCGCAGAAAGTTTGTAAAATTGTATAGATTCTGTTAGGCTTGTTAAGCAGTGAGCTTAACACCGGAAAGTATTGGAATAATGAAAATATAAAACCTACTTATATAAAATTAACACTTTTATACCTTTACCGCTACGAGAAAACTTTTTGCGCCTACTTGTTTGAAACTGGAGTACACAGTAGCACCGGGTAGTTGCAAAGTTTTCAAATTACGAGACAGATCGCCTGCTCATGGCCTACAAGATAGTTAACCATTTATCTCAGTTATAAAATACAACTCACTTGTGAGAAAAAGTAACTACATCAACGTTTTTTTTTTCATATGTCAATTTAGTAGTCACAATCAAATAAAGTGAAATCAAAATGACAATTTATTTAAATTTAGATGTACGATTATATGTTTATAGCACTTAACTGTAAACAACACGCTAGCGATATTACTATTATACGTACTTTATTTCCTTGTATCTCATTATAAGTGAACCGTGTTCTTATGAGAATGTATGAGAAGTAAATTCTTTAAACCCAACTAACGTTAGTAAAGTACTTTTTCACACATGTTGTTCTTCTTGTAGTCAAAGAACACCATAAACAGACAATATAAATAATTAATAAATGGAAACTACAGAATCTTAGTACATTTAAAAAAATGTTGGTAAACTGAACACAATACATAACACGTTAACAAGCTTTAATAACAATACCGACAACTCTTCAAGAAAATTATTCGCATATATTCAATGTACAGTCAACAGCAAAAGCCGATGGTTTTTTGCATAATTCTTTAAAATTATTGTTATCATAAATAACGATTGGCAAGTTCTCATTAAAAAAACAATCATTGTGAAACTTAAAGCAATTATCACGTATTTTCATGTTGACTGTACCTAAGCTTACAAACTTTGACAAAGTGAGCGCTGTTCAATGTAATAGTAGGTACCGCAAACCGGTGCTACGTTATTTCAGTATTTTATATTAAATTCGGGATATTATTAAACCCGTGTTAAATATGTTAAAAAGCGATAATCGTTTATAAATTGTGTAGTTACCATCGTAAATAAGATAAATTATGTTGTTCCGGCCGTTTGCCGCAGCTGTTCATAAGGAGAGATTGCTTTCCGAGATAAAATTAGGTTTCCAAGTATTCTGCGGGCTGTATATATCGGAGCCGAAACTTTATTTCGAAAGACAGTTGTTCGATTAACGTATGGTCGAAAGAATTATTAATCGAGTAACAATTTGTTCGAACTGTATTTACTTCGACGAAAGTTTCGTCGAATGATTTATTTAACGAATAATAATTATCGTACAAACGAGCTCTCCATAGCTCGCTGAATTACCAGCAGCTTTCATAAGAGGCCCATACTGAGCGACCACATCTACGTGCCATCTACATACTGCATAACTAATGTTTTGAATTAATTTAAGTAAGTTGTACCTAATTATTGTATCAGCCTCCACGAGCGACGATACGATACTTAAGTACGTCTGGCGCACCCTGGGCAGTCAGCCCCCACAGCATTGAGCTATTTTCGTATAGCTCGTGCTGACACGAGAGAAGAAAAAGTTTGTATCTACTTATAAACCGGACGTTCAATTTCCTTATTCTACGACAAAACTACAAACGGTAAAAATACGATTTGACTTTGTACAAAGCTAAAGTTCTGCTAACAAGGAAAGCTCGAGAATAACCAACAATATCATAGTTTTTGTTGACGAAAACTGTCTGAATGTACGGCTCGGCTTCGGTTCGGTTGCGATTGATCGACGTTTCTGTAAATTAAATTGGTCCCTAGGCTCCAATTTGATTCGTTTTAAGATATGTCGCAGAGCGTTACATAATAACCGAATCGTATTTTTTTTACTAAGCTCCCCAGCGGTTCATTCATAAAGCTGGCTTTCCACGGTGCGTGGTAGCGCGCACCGGCTGTGCGTGGTATCATCCGTAAAATCACGCACCGTGGGAAGCCACATTATGTGAGTGCGTGATTCGAAGCTATTTTTCTTTCCAAAATACCAAGTGAAAGTGAACTGGCACCGCACCTTTGCATTTACAGACTCGCGGCGGATACGGTGCACCGCCCCGCACGCGTCCGCGTTACCACGGACGAGTCTCTTCCCAAGGTGCGTCGGTGCGAGCTCGTGGGTCGCGGTGCGCGATATCACGCACCGTGGGAAACAAGCATAATACTAACAAAATTGTTGCCAAGCCGCCAACGAACCACAGCCGTCAGTCCAGGGGTCCAATTCTCCTAAAATAAATTGTTGCCAAACGCAATCGAACCACAACCGTCAGTCAGTTTTTGTTTTCGAAAACTTTCAAAATAATTGATTTTGTTTTTTGTGTCAAACAATTTGATAGCTTTTGAAATTGAGAACTGTCTGAATGAACGGTTCGGCCTTGGTTCGGTTGTGATTTATCAAGATTTATTTTAGGAGAATTGGGCCCCTTGTATTCGTCTACAAAAACTGTCAAATTGTTTGACAAAAAAACAAAACCAAGTATTTTGAGGGTTTTCATAATCGAATACTGACTTTGTGGTTTGTTTGCAGTTTGGCGACAATTTTGTTAATATTATGATTGACCCGCTGGGGAGCTGTCCTTTAAGTACAGTGAAACCTGGATAACTGGGATCTCATGGAACCTAGATTTTTATCACTTAAAGAGGCTTTTCATTTACCCAGTTTCGCAAATAGGCAGGTTAACATGACAGTTTTCTTATTTATAGAGGGTTCCACTATAAGAGGTCGAAATGTACCATTTATCATATAAAAAAGTGGAAATGTTTTATAAAAGAAATTCATATTTTATGTTGCACAATTGAATGGAAATGGAAGAAAGTAGACTGTTTGTAAACAAGCATGTCATAACTTGTCTATCACATACACGGGTTATTGAGGTACGAAGCCCCAATTATAGAGATAAACATCGAAAAAATCGATGAAATAATCTCATTTAACAAGGTTTGAAAATTACCCGTAACAGAGGTATTTCAATGCAAAACTGTCGGGACCTCATTGTAATTATCAATAACAGAGGTTTCTCACATATCCAGGGCCCACTTAACCAGGTTTCACTGTAGGTAATAATAACATGTTGAACATAAAGATCATTCTTACATAACCAACATATTGACCAACATTATCTTATCAATTCGGAATGCCTTCGCAACCTTAATAATAAAGTGACAAAGAATACAAAAGTAATGAAAGGATTTTCATATCGGATCTATAGATTCTGGGATTATGAGGAACAAACTTTCTTACTTCGTTATACAACGCAATAAATACGCCTTTCCAGACCATTTGGTACCACTGTCGAAAGCCACAACCACTCATATGTGAGCTAGTTATCAGATTTATACCGCAATAAGCCTCCATGACCTCTCTTGGTACTTATTTTGTTGGGAAAATTGTCTTACATTCTTTAATTTACTTTGTTAGACTGGCTGTTGTCCTAGTAGTTACTTTGGCTCATCGCAATAGTTCAACGTCACAAGGTTTAATTGAACCTAGGTGTATATTGATCACCCCTTGACTGACTGGCGATCAAGACTGTGAAAGTCTATGAAAATACAACAAATCTTTATTCGTTCCTAGTTGAATATTATTTAATAGCACACTTTGTTTAACTCCATTTGAGTTCCAACTTACTCCTTTTGAGTTCCAAAGTTAAAACTGACTTTTAAAGTTTTAAAATATCGTATTATTTTACAACCCAAACTCCTTATTGACTTTACTGCAGCTGAGTTATGAAAAATACATTAGGCGATTAAATTATTTTTTCACTTTCATGACGCTCTGCGCCGCGTCGCTGTCGACCCCAAACGATAGCGATTCCCCACTAATTTGCGAAAGAAAATCAGATTTCTTGACAAGGCGACGCAGAGGCCGAATACGCGATAAATCTTTATAATGTAGGCTTTTCGTATATACAGAGTGTTAACGAAATCGTGTAATTCCTTCAAACCACGTGATCTACTGGTGACACAGATTAACCCTAAATGGGAATTTCCGAAATTCAACCAAAAAAAAAAATGGAAAAAAAATTTTTGGTTTCCAAATTCTGAGTCTTTTTAGAGCCTTGAGTTATCTGACTGCAAAGAGCGATATCGCGTTAGTCGTTCCTGCCAGCCGTGTCGCCGTACTTTCATTAATTTATGCGTGGCATTGAAATGTTCACAAAAATAAAATTATTTTTTTGCAAAAAAAAAAACCTTTTTTTTTTACTGAATCCTTATTAGGTGTTTTAGATACGATCGGTAACAAAGCCGCATGAAAAAAAAAGAATTTTATTTTTTTATTTTTAATCAAGCTAAATTCCGTGCTGGGTCTGTCTATACCAGTAATAGATCATGTGGTTTTAAGGAACTACACGAATTCGTTAACACCCTGTATATTGCGGGAGAAACATAATATTTTCTTAATATTAATCTACTGAGATGCAGATTAATAATGAGCAGCGAACCATAATTCATTAAGTATAGAGTTAAATATTCATGTTACAATGTAGATTTAAATTTAGTTTCAGCAAATAAGTTTAAAGCACTAGATTATAAAGAGATAACTTATTTTCGTCTACTAAATATTATATTAGAAGAGTAAGTACTTAGTAATAAAATAAGCATGAGTAATATGAGTATGTACTAAAACTGCGTCCATTTTTGTGAAATAAATACAATAAAAGAAAATTATGTTGTTTAAGTAGCGTAAAGCAGACTATCATATTTTTTTTATTATATTCAGCCCTTACTGTTTCACTGTTGTGCAATACATTTATTATAACTGAATAATCATCTTAGTAGTTACCTAGCTTACAAGCTAAAAGCTTTCTTTATAAATGTCAACATCAAAAGTAAGTGACGATTGTATAAAGTTTAAAAAAAATAGAATTACTTAATAAAAACTTTGTAATTATTAGTATTTCGTATAAAAAATACTAAGACTTTGTAATAGGTAATATCTTTATTTAGAATAATGATAATTGAATTAAAAATTTCGAAATATTCACTGTCTTGCAGTTAATTGTGCAAGACAGTGAATTTTCGATTACACAACACGGACTTAACACCTAAGGTACGACAAATCCTTCATCTATACGTGTATCATTATCTCCTGAAGTTAATTAGACAAGAATTTAGTAAAATGGACGAAAAAATCTACGACAAGCTAAGCCAACCAGTTACCACTTAGTAAAATATTTTCATCACATTGACTAAAAATAGTAAAGTTTATATTTACAAACATTCAAAAACATCACAATCTTTTTTTCGTTCAAGAAATACATCTAAAACTCATCTGAAGCCAAAATCTGGGAAGGGTTCTTACATTTTAATTATATGCTAATAAGTCAGAAACAATAAAAAAGTAAACGACCGCCACCCTTAGCTCGCCTTATGATTATTTTATTCAACGCACGTTTTAAAAGAACGCGAACCGAAACGAGCGAACTCGCTTTATAGTTTTAATGCCTACATTTTGGCTTATAAAACTACCAGGTGACCGGTTGAATAACAAATGGCAAGATGACTCTTTTCATCCGAAAGCAAACTATTTTTCATTCCCCCATCTCGGAAAGAGCGTTTTTGCTCTTCGATATCTGAGTGCAAAAGCCGTTTTTATCCGCTAGAGGATAAAGTAAATTGAATTTAGAACATCGTGTGCATCAAGTATTTGTGAATTCAAAACTTCATTAAACCTATTTACTTCTATCTCCATGGTGCCGAATTTATCATACAACCTTTTTTAATTTGTTAAAACTCAGTCTCGGAACCTTCTTGGTGTATTACTTTTTTTTTAATTTGCTTTACGCGCGCCTATTTCTTTTCACGTCATATTGTTAAAACCTTAGGTTAAAAACAAGAAACTTGAAAACCAGTGAAAAACCTACAATAAGTGATTCTAGCGACGAGGAAGTTATTTTTTTTTACATTAAGTCATTTCCTCGCTGAGGTGGGATGAAAAGTTACGTGTTGCACTTGCAATCGAGTGCAAAGATTTTTCACCTCGTGATTCAATTTTAGAATCCTTCGCTTGCTCGGTCATCAAAATTGAGCACACGGTTAAAAAGCAACTTTGCACTCTTGTATAACAAATAACTATTTCACATTTATATCCTATTTTGCTCTACCTACGTCATAATAATATCCTTTAGGGGGTATTTCAGCAACCTATCACTAACTGTTTATTAAGATAATTTGATCTCTAAACTTTTCAATAGCTAACATTTGCATTCCATCACATATCAATAGTGATAATGACAAGATTATTGACACTTTTCACGGACACTTAAATTTCATATTTCTAGATCACTTTTAGCTTGTCTGGTGAAAAGTTACGGACTACATTATTGATATGTTGGTGAAATGGGGGTATTTCACCAACATATCAATAATGTAATTAGTATTAATGTTGCAAATGGCGCTTAATTCAAAACTAAATTTCAATCAAAATAAAAACTATGTTACTACATAATTAACTACATAATTAAAACTTAACAGTATTCTGCACTGCATCGGAAATTGGACCAGTATGTTGCTTCACACTGCTGCACTGTTAATGTAATCAGCAAACTTGTTCTTGATATTACAATCTCAAAACTTAACACCAACATTCTATAAAATACAAGGCTTGTAATTAACCTACTCATCGCCTATATGGCCCGAAGGGTTGATCCAACGTATAATATAATTTTTACCATTTGAATTATAAATTGGGCGGCCAAATGAAAAGAAATTGAGAATGGTAATACATAAAAAAAAATCTCTATGATGCGGGCTCTGACGAGCTTGATGATGAAGAGTCAGATTCAGTTACAATTATTATAATCTAACTGAAGTGATCCGTCACCGTATCAATAAAGTGGTCAAGCTCAGACATTTTACTCTCTTCTTTTATTATAATTATGTTTGACACAATCACTCCACCGCTGCAGCGTCACCTCTTTTAAGCCCTCTTCAAATAATTTTATAATGTCATTCAGCTTGAAGGTTTTAAAGATTAGAAGAGCCAAATGTGTCTCTGCATTTTTGCCCGTGTCATAAAAAAGTGAACGTTTTTATCTTAAACAGTTATTTTTGGTTCGTATAGTACGTCACTTTAAAGCTGAAAACTGTTTGCAATATTTTGTATGGTAAGAAGGTATGCGTACAATTTTAACACGATATTTTAGTACTTTTCAAGTGAGGTTATTATTTTGAATTCGCAACACTTTTGGTAACATTTTTGAACTCGAATTCCATTTTAGAGTTCAAAACCGCGCGAGGCTTGCATTGAACACCGATGTAGATAAATTGCCGAAAGTATGCATAAATCTCGCACAGCTGAGACTACTCAGTGTCGTCCCTCGCAATAGGCGGGAAAGCGGGAACTGATGATCAACTTGCCAGAAATTCAATAGATAGGTACAGAATTTTTTGAATATTCAATTTTGTAAGAATAATTTGATTCGCATCGCATAATTTTACGATTTACGATTTACGTTACTGATATTATTTATAGACAGGTGCCTCTCGCGAAACGTATCGAGGAAAGCTGAGACGAAAATTACAGTTGAATTTGATATAGCCTGTATTCTAATATAGAGGAAAAGTTGGATAAAATCACTTTGACATACCTTGAATCTTTCCCTGTTTTATTTCGGTCTTACTTTTTATGATTTTACTGTGGGTAATATGATTTTGTTATTCGCGCCCTGAGAGTTTCCAACCTTTTACTCATTCTTTTAGACGCCATTCCTGAAAACTTATTGTTTAGGACCTAAATCTCTTGAGATTCTCAGAACGAGATAAATAACTAAATAATATTATTTCACTTTAGATAAGTAACCTATAACTCAACAACTAGGTGTCATAATATTTCAAAAAGTTTCAAACTTTTATGAGCAGAAAAGCTTTTTGCTTTTCTTATTTAGAAATCTTTGAACAGTTACTCAGCGTTTTTAATACGTTATTCAATTAGTATACCTAATTGTTTTTGTGACATGAAAAACTGCGTGTAAAGCTTAAAGCGCAATTCAGACTACGCTATACTACAGGGTGTTAACGAATTCGTGTAATTCCTTAAAACCACATGATCTACTACTGATGTAGACAGGCCACGCACGGGATTAAGTCTGATTTAAAATAAAAAAATAAAATGATTATTTTGTCATGCGGTTTTGTTACCGATCGTATCTAAACCACCTAATAAGGATTCAGTAAAAAAAAAGAAATTATTTTTTTGCAAAAAAAAATGTTTTATTTTTGTGAACATTTCGATGCCACGCATAAATTAATGAAAGCACGGCGACGTGGCTGGCAGGAACGACTAACGCGATAACGCTATTTGCAGTCAGATAACTCAAGGCTCTAAAAAGACTTAGAAACTGAAAACCAAAAAAAAAATTGAATTTTTTTTTTTGTTTGATTTTCGAAAATTCCCATTTAGGGTTAATCTGTCTCACCATTAGATCACGTGGTTTGAAGGAATTACACGATTTCGTTAACACCCTGTATATCGCTATATCGGGTGTAAAAAGACCCTTAACGATAACGAAAACCACGTATTCTACCCATAATTGGGATCATTTTTTTCGAACAAACCATACCTGGGAAATCATTGGTTTTGGAGATATTTAAGGTCAAAGTACACATTTTTTTTTAGTTTTTTTCCAAAAACGATTTCCAAGTCATAGTAGTAAACTTTCTTCCATATAAACATTATTAAAAATTTCAATTTTTTCTAACAAATTACGCATTTGAGTTACAAAAACGCAATGAATAGTAAACGCACACGACCGCTTTGGCTCGGCTTTGTGGCCGCTGCACGCATGCAAACGCGCGGCATCGCCACAACCATAATTTGCGCGCTACAAAAAAAAGCGTTTTTTTTTCATGCCAAAAAATAAAAGTCGTTTCCCAACAATTATTTTTGGTCAATGTAGTTTAGTTTGATGTACAGAGTGCGTAGATTTCGGCTATGTGATGGGTCTTTTTACACCCTGTATAGTAAAGCATATGGCGTCATAAGCTATAACTATATAGCATGACGGTCCCACTATACGCTATATCGCAAGCCGGTCTATTAGTTATTTGACGGCGGCGATCCGTCGAGCGACGGACGGGCTAGAAGTGAGACGGGGCGGGGAACGGAGAATCGTACGATAAAATTCTGAGAATCGCTCAAGTTTATAGCGTACAGCGAGTCAACACTTTAGAGCATAGCATTGTGTGAACGTGTCCAATTAGCTATGTCTACACCAGTGCGCTTTCACGTTCGTCTTGCGTCTTCGTCTGAAGCATGCGTGAAGCGCCATAGCGCATGCCCTTAGCGCACGCTAATCCGTCTATTGTATGTTGACTGACGACTGACCGAGGCGCACTGGTGTAGATGTAAACGATAAGCTGCATGCGTCTTATGGCAATTAATATTGCATGCGCTTGACGCAAGAGGAATTGAAAGTTGAAAGCGCAAGATGAACATGAAAGCGCACCGGTATAGACTTAACATATAAAATGTTTGCTGAGCGCTATTGTTGAGTTATACAACATTTGCTATATGCTATACTATATTATAGCGTAGTCTGAACTGTGCTTAAAGCTTCAAAAAGTCATTATTATTTATTTTATTTAAGAAACTATTCCAATATAAGATTGAAAACGATTTAACAGATTCGAACGAACTTCAATTCACAAACTTTAAAACTTTTACAGCAAAGAAAAGTCTGAACAATCAAATTGGAATTACAGAAGAACTTCTACTGGGTAATCTTCAATATGTTACGGCTACTTACAGCTAGTTTCTTACTTTTCAAATCGTTGGACTTTAAACTCTATAACGAAGTTCAATGTTGCCTCTATAGTACTTATAGGCTCTACGTATCGGAGTATAATGTGAAGTGAATAAGTTAGGACTAGAGATGCGCCGAATAGTGGTTTCACCGAATAACCGAATACCGAATACTATTCGGTTTAACCTTTACCGAACCGGATATTCGGCCGAATTATTCGGTTTACCATTTGATTGTTTTGCCGCGTAAACAGGTTCTTACATGAAGGCTACGTGTTGCTGCTGGAGCGAGCCGTACCTCACCGCCCGCCACCCGCGCACACCGCGCTGTCACTTTGCTTCAAAACATCGCGCGATTAGGTTACAAATAAAAACAGAGGAGCTTATTATTACAAAAATATTAAATTAATAAATGTTGATTTAAGGTAAGTATACAAAGAAATGTGGATTTGATTGAGGTTTAAAAAGAAGTTAATTTTATGTTAAATTGCTTTAAAATGTTTAAAAAAAGGTTTGTATTAGTTTAAAAATAAATGTTGATTTGAAATTTATTAGCTTTATTTAACTCATCTTTCATAGTATTTCTTTGACTTATATTATAACATGAATCTTACATAAGAAGTTTTGACTTTTAGTTCTATACCGTGTCATGTAGCCAAGAAAATAGAAATACTCGAACCGAATATATTCGGCACCAAAACCGAATAATTCGGCCGAAAACAAATAGTGAAAAATATGCCGAATACACCGAATACCGAATACCAAACGAATATTCGGCGCATCTCTAGTTAGGACAATTAACTGTTCCGCTCCCTAGGGCATGTTTCACGAAACTTAGTTAATGAAGGGGTTCTCTGCAGGTATTTGGTAATTGGGTGCAAACCGATCAGCTGTTAGCTTAGGACCCTGCTCGTGCTTATTTATGGCGACCCGTGGCCTTCGTACTTGTGGCACAGTTGACTTATTTGCCTTATGTATGATTAATGTAAGGACCGAAATCATTTTTCGGTCTTTAACGAACGCAGTCAGGTAATCTACAGATTAGATAACTACACACATCAAAAAAAGTTTGCGATCACTAGCATAATTATGTATGTGAAGATTCCGAATTCAAAGTCCAACTGAAATCTGATTTATATTTATCTAGATAACTATCAATCTATATTTATCATGATAATTATCGCTTTGAATCCCGATTAGAAAATTCGGCTTCAAAAAGGCTACATAATTTTTCAAAGTAATCGCAAACTTTTTTTGATGTGTGTAGTTAATCTGCACTCTAACTGATTTCCGCACATTAGCGCTAACATATACACACTCTTAAAATATCGCTTAATATATCGCTTAATACCTAACGTGCTAAGTAATAAAACCGGCCAAGTGCGAGACGCCCCTTAAATATTTATTTTATTCTGTTTTTTAGTATTTGTTGTTATAGCGGCAACAGAAATACATCATCTGTGAAAATTTCAACTGTCTAACTATCACGGTTCATGAGATACAGCCTGGTGACAGACGGACGGACAGACAGCGGAGTCTTAGTTATTACTAAGACTCCGCTGTCTGTCCGCCCGTTTTACCCTTTGGGTACGGAACACTCGCACTATTTATATGCCACTAATTTAGATGTCTGAACTCAAACTCATTTTCTAAAGAAATAAACTATATTTCTATTAACTCTAGCTTCTATGTCTACTTTAAAGCTGCTTTCTTATGATAAACAGCATTTACTCCTTAGGATGCTACAATTTGTTCGCAGCTCTTATTTTATAAACTTAGTTTATGCCTTTTGTAGAGGTAAATCTCAAAGCAATGTTATTGCGAATCTCTTTGACCCACGTCGACTTTGAGCTCCGGCGCGGCGTCCGCACAACGCAAAAGCTCTCAAGTTTTAAAGATAACGCCCTCATGAGCATATGAAATCCAACGACACAAATAAAAATACTCAAATGTCATGACAGAAAACATAATCATACAAGGGACTACTTACTACGTACCCTAATTTAAAATTTGTCATTCAAATCAAATCAAATCAAATTTTTTTATTTCACATAAACCAATACAGGCGCTTATGAAAAGTCGAATTTAGGTGCACGGTTCCAATTAGTCGTTTCCTATGGAGATGAACCGGCAAGAAACTCCATGGTTACTCTTTTAAAAAAAGGATATTATTAACAATTTCAGTAAATACAGTACTATGATTTATGATAGTTAAGAGAGAACAATGTAGTCTTGACCACAGACCTGTGAGTAATGTAATACCAAGTCTTGAGTACAAAAATTAACCAAAAAGAAAAAAAATTACACAACATAAATAATAGTAACTAGCTTTTGCCCGCGGCTTCGCTCGCGTTAATTTATAATAAAAAAAAACCTCTTAACACACTGATAAAGTTTCTTTAATAACTAATTTTTGATACTAAAATATAGCCCATAGCACTCAGGGATAACCTAGCTTCCAATTGGTGAAAGAATTTTTGAAATTGGATGAGTAGTTTCGGAGGTTACCTCCTACATACAAACAAACAAACAAATTCTCTCTCTTTATAATATTAGTATAGATTTACACAATGATTATGTATAGGCAAGTTCACGAAGTTCTCACATTTACAAAAGATAAAATGAAGCTAAACTATATAAAACAATTGACATGATTAAATGTCATCGAAACTTGGAGAAAAAATCATTGTAAGATAAGATAAAAGATATCTTGAGAGTGACGACAGCAATAAGAATAAAAAAATAATCATAATTGAGGATAGTTAATAGACATACCCATTAAGTTAAAAGGGTATTTGACTGAAAAAAACTAATTAGTCCGTCAGTTAGATTATCAAAAAATATTTGATCTGTATTTTTTCTTTTCTTACGTAAACCAAAATTGACGAAGATACGACATTTTTAAAATTGGCAAAACGTCACAAGCAAGTACAATTTTTACTTGCTTCTGACGTCACAAGCCCCCACTCTCGAGTTTTGATGCGTTTTATCGTTCCAAATATTCATAGATTTAACAAAAGAAAAAATACGTGTCCATTATTTTTCAAAACTCTAACTGGCGGACTAATTAGATTTGCAATTTATTGATGTTGTCAACATGCCTATTGTATGGTGTAAAAAATATCAAACAAAGAGAAAAACTAATTCTAGAAATGATTGGTTACTTACTGCGACACGACAGCTTTATAACACAAGGTAAGGTAAACACAAGCAAAGGGAAAACCTAGACCAAGAAGAAAGTACACAGACCAATTCGGTATGTAAAGTAAAAGTTAACCAATGTTGATTCCAAAACCATTTCGAAACTTTAGTTTTCTAAACCTTTTTGCTATTTCCAGCTCTTGAAATTATAAAGTGGTGCTTATTTTTACATAAATACACGAATACGCTTGACGTTTATTTGACCTCTAAATTTCGTCACAGATTCAGCGGAATGGGCTAAATACGTTCGATTCAGTGTCTTCAATATAAAAACAAGTTTCTGAATATCACATTTTAATCAATTTATCAACTTTTTAACCTCAAAGTTAAAAACTAACTCTTCAACAGAATGTTGTAAAAGAAATCAACATTAGAACTATTCAGTGACGTCGCAGCATAGGGTCACTACTTAGAGCACTTAAGGGTCACTAGCAAAAATTTTAAAAAATAATTAAAAAATAAATACCGCGTAGTAAACAAAAATATTCAAATTAGTTTCTTAAAATAGCCTAAATATTTAAGAAAAAATACCAAAAAAAAAATACCAAAAGAAAAATTTACTCACCGATTTCAAGGAAAAGACAGAACCGTTAATTAACATACGGAGAAATGAAGGAATTAGCTCTGGATAGAGAAAGATGGAGATTGCTACACCGAAAAGTGTCCAGCACTTGAGTTTTGGATGGAAATAAATAAGTAGGTATGTTACTAAACTTAATTCCAAAAATATGTACCATAGCTGAAACACAGCTGGTCTCATTATTTAATTGTCAGGTGTACTTTTAACAAACATGAAACCACAGCGGAGTCAGAGTGGAATGCAAAATGTATCACGTCATTTAAATCCCTAGGGAAAACGTGGACATAAACTGATTCATTGATGAATTTTAGAGCAACCGCGCGCTGCGTCTGAAATAAATATTAATTCTTCATTTTGATTTACATAGTTACAACAATATTACACTCGGGAGCAATGAATTCAGCATTCTAATTGCGCAACACACTCCAAATCCGAATGGCTTTAATTTTGACAGGTCAACAATTTCCATAGCAACGTACATTAACAATCCGACTTCTCTACAACTATGTATACCACGCAATGAATATTGTTTTTGATTTGAGTTTTGATGTTGGTTACAATGCGGCCGACGTATCTTGGCGAGTCTGAAGTTAGCTGATTAGCTGCGCAGTAGACGAATTCGTTTCTAAAAGATTCATTGCGCAGCCAAACAACTAACGTCAGACTCGCCAAGATACGTCGGCCGTATTGTACGTTACACAATGTTCTGCAGGTCACCAACATAAACCTTAATATGTCGGAAACTAAGAAGGACCTTATTCAAATAAAAAGTATTTTATAGACTATTTACTACTCAAATAAGATGAATAAAACGTCTTAAATAGCCTATAAAATACTTTATATTTCAATAACCCTGCATTCTTAGTTCCTAAGATATTAAGCTTTATGTTGGTGTCCCGGATTCATTGCTCCCGAGTGTATTACAAAGTTTTCGTGTAACATGAACCACGTTTCTTTGTTATACATCTTATGAAAAATGAAGTGGGTCATTGGAATCACCCTGGGGGCTATTTGAGCGTACGCCCTTCTCGCCATCCATCGCAACGATCGTTCTCGAGCCAATACCGTATATATTTAACGCTCCATTGGACCCTATAAATCAAATTTCCCATCGGCAGGCCTTATCTAAATCACTTTCCTATACTCGAAAACGATTCATATTGTTTCTCCAAGAAGGGTAGATACAGTGTGTAGAGTAAAAATATTGTTCTTGATTTTTACTTAGTAACCAATGTCTGCTCAGAAAAATTAACAAAAAATAAACTTTTACTTTTTATTATATGACTTGGTCGCGTTTGACCCTAGTTGCACCTGATGGTAAGCGCAGACAGGGTCTAAGATGAAGCACACGAATCCAAGTAACGGAATATAGAGGGGAGATAGATATATTTATTTACTTATTTATTCATTTACAACAATATAAGCTTACAGTCTAGACACCAAAACGCTTACAGCCTAAGAAGAGTGAAAAAAGTACAAAAATCTCCATAATTAAAATTATAGATCAAAGCATTACACATTGAAATTTTTGCTAAGAAACAACAATATTTTATTTTTTAATACATTACTCTTATCAGAAAATATGTCGGCATCTGGGCAGTTCTCAACAAATTCATTTAGTAAAGCGATTGCTTTGGCAGTTGGGCTCTTGCTGGAATGAGGTGAGCGCCAGGTGATAGGGTGAGCTAGTAGTCGGTGCCGCCCCGCCTTCGTCCAGTGGCACGCATATACTGGTCCGGCACATATCCCCTATACCCCTCTGGCTCTCATATACACACGCCGTAACACAGTAAACTGCTTGGCGCCGTCCTTTAATGTGAGGGTGGTAGCTAGCCAGGCGAACCGTATAGATTCTATCACCAAGCGTGCTGCGTTTTGTTGACTCTTACAACACGCGTCTATTCCCAGCAAGCGGTGAGAAAATTTTATATTCTAGCCCTTCTTCGCATAGACATAATAAATGAAGCTTACGCGCTTGTTTAGTTCTCCAAACAAAGGTTACTCTGATAAAAGGCTGGGTTCATATTAGGATAAGCAGTTGATACAACATTTAGAAGCGCGTTAAACTTGAGGTGACATTTTATACGAGAGACACTTAACTGAATACGTTCTTTTTATTAGACATTCGTATTTTTTTAAACATTTCCCCATTCTAGGATATCTCCTGTATTTTCTCTCAGTGCGTTTACAGACACAAATCTTCACATATACAAACGCCCAGGCCCGGAAATACAAATATTTGTTCCATGCGGGAATCGAACCTATAATTGCCCATAACCCGTAGTGCAGAAGCCAATCAGCCGCTGCACCAAACGTGTCGTCGTATTCGATTGTATCGAGCTGTATTCGATCTATATCGTATATTATTTCAACAATCCTTAATCCAAAATTCCAATAGAGCTATTTGGAAACAACGTAAATCTACTAACAGCTAACTTGATTTTCATCACGTTCAACGAGAACCCGTTGTAGCTCTCGTACAAGAACTCAATCAGCAATAGCTGAAATACGTAATGGTTGATCCTAATTTCAGCGAAGCTCTCGTGTGTACATGGTGGTAGGCAAAATTGAATAAACAATATCAGAGTAAGAGCGTCCACAGTCTCCTCTACATGCACGACAGGCTAAACGCTTGCATTCGGAACGGATTATCTGCAGTAAGCCGCACCGAATCGAATACGACAGGCAATATAGCATGAGGGATATTGGCGCCAATTCTGTGGAGTACTCCAACACCTACCAAAAATATTGCTATCTTTTACTGACAGGCAAAAAAAGAAGGAGACGGCAAAGTTATAGAGCTTGTTTATATGTTAAATTTCAGCATGTTTTAAGCGGCATAGTCTGAGATAATCATAGTTCGTTACACATCAAGATCCCTCCGTGCCTCGGAGAGCACGTTAGGGGTCAAAATACACGTCCGATAGTTGCTTCCGGGAGCCGGATCCGACTATCTGATCGGATTCATGAAATACACGTACGATTCTCGTGTCCGATTTTATCTGGACGACGACGACGCCCGGACGATGCTTACGATGCTGACATCCGATCCGATAATCTGATCGTACGTGTAATTCATGTTCAAACAAATGTATGGCGCGGAGGCCTTCAGATAGTCTGATCAGACTATCAGAGCCGACTATCGGAGGCAAGTATCGGACGTGTATTTGGGCTCTATACCCTCAGTCCCAGGGGCCCAATTCTCCTAAAATAAATTGTTGCCAAACGCAATCGAACCACAACCGTCAGTCAGTTTTTGTTTTCGATAACTTTCAAAATGTTTGATTTTGTTTTTTGTGTGAAACAATTCGACAGCTTTTGAAATTGAGAACTGTCTGAATGAACGGTTCGGCCTTGGTTCGGTTGTGATTTATCAAGATTTATTTTAGGAGAATTAGGCCTCTGGTGTCATGCGAATACCTAATACCTATGACAGTTGTTAAAAGCCTGAAAATCTGACAGCCGGTCTAACCTTAGGATATCGGCATTGCCCAATAACTTGGTAAAATACTGGTATTCACCACATCTGGTTGGACTGGAAGCTGACACCAACATAGTTGGGAAAAAACTAGGCAGAACAGAACAGTCTGAGATGTCGTATTGAATTGTTCAATATATAATGTGTAACATAAATAACGCACAACCTCTTAAGAGGTTACTCATCATTATAAACAACTTTTACTATGGGACCAAAAAGGAAATTGCGAAAAAAAAAACAGCTGTTCCCCACATTTTGACGAGTTATGCGAACAAAAATGTAGGGAACAGCTGTTTTTTTTTCGCGATTTCATAATGATGAGTACAGTGACCCCTTAAGAGGTTGTGCGTTATTATGTTACACCTTGTATACTTGGGAGCAAGTAAATCGAGCCACTTCTATTTTTCACATATAATTGTTATTATTTTTGGTACCTTTTATGGAACAGATCAATTCGAAACATTTATCGCCTAAAAGGTTATTTGATAACCTTTACAATGAGGGTAGTTTTTTTGTCAATTTATATAATCCATAAAACCAAAACTAATAACCAGGACACGTGAAAAAAGGAGTGGCTCGATTTATTTGCCCCCAAGTGTAATTTGTCAGCTCTAATTTTCTCCACCGCCTTTTCGTTTTACGTGTAACTAAACGATACCAATATTTTAGGTAATATCGGTGCTTAACAATATGAAGTAATTCTGAACGAACCATCGCACAAACGATCTCGTCCCTTACTGGGACCTGTCTACATACATATATGATAAATTACAGATGCCATTACGGGCCCATTATCTATGCTGAACAGGTACAACATTAGGTACGGTTGTAGTTATGTTTAATGTCTATATAATCACAAGATAAGTAGGTACACAGTGGGACAAAAAACAATCGAAGGCGTTGGTTCAAAGAATACCAATTTCCTCTTTTTAAGACTGAATCTTAAGCTGAAAAAGGGGATTGAAGATATTAAAGCTGAAGAGGAACTTTCAATTTCCTTTTACACGTAGACATAGAATAAACTTGTTAATAGCTGGCGTTCGTGGCTCGTGAGACTCGTGGCTAACAAGCCACCGCGCAGATCTTATGATTTGCAAGGTTAAGCTGCGCTTGCCGCGGTCAGTCCGTGGATTGGTGACCGTTCGTTACACATCGAGAACCCTCCGTGCCTCGGAGATCACGTTAAAGGATGATTCACGTTACACCGTGCCGTGTCAGGGCCGGGACCGGGCTGGAGCTCAGCGTCGCATATATTTTTTACCGAAGCAAGACCCCCGTCGCTCATTCCTGGTCATTTAACATTAGTTCCAGCCCGGAAGCAACGGAGATCCTGCTTTGGTACAAAATATATGCGACGTTGAGCTCCGGCTCGGTCCCGGCGCTGATACGGCACGGTGTAACGTGAGTCATCCTTATACCGTCGGTACCGGGTGTCACACGAAAACCTACGACAATAGTTACGGGAAGTCAAACAATCTGTCTAACCTTTGCATATCTGGAGTTATACAAGGTGTTAAAAAATCAACTCTTAAAATTTTATAGGGTTACTAACTTTCCATACAAATCAAAAAACTATTTTAATTGATTTGTATGGACAGGCATAAAAAAATTGGCGAATTTCGAAAAGTTTTAGAACAAAAGTTGTTCACAATCATTAGAACTTAGAACGGGATATTTACCATGTTAATTATTTGTTTTGAGCTTCCGATATTTCGGCACCGTTACAAGCGCCATGATCACGGATGAACTTCGTAGTTCGCCATGATCACGGAGTTCATCCGTAATCAACATGGTAAATATCCCGTTCTAAGTTCTAATGATTGTGTTAGTGACCATGTCAGTTTAAAAACTTATAAAAGTTGTTCAATTTCCGATACCGAGTAACCCCACAAAATTCTTCGAGTTGATTTTTTAACACCATATACAGTCAGAAAGGGGGCACTAATCCGCAGGCCACTTAAAGTATCACTGATGACGGTTTTAAATCAAGTGTTAAAATTTCAAAATTCGATAATTTTTATTTCCATGTAAAATTATTTTTTATTTTAGTTTTTTAAAAAATTCTTCGTCCCTACTTTAGTTACGAATTCAGAAAATGGAGCTTTCGTGATCCCAAATATGACCTAAAATGTAAACACAGCTGATCGTAGCTGAGGATAGATAGATTTTAACATTTTTTTTGTAGTTTTTGAACAGCTATTTCTCTTAAACTATTGACTTTTGGGAAAAGTTGTAGAACAAAAGTTATTCATTATTATGGGTACTTTAACACCCTTTCGGATTGGTACCCCCTTTCTGACTAACCTTGTACATCTACTGTGGTTATGGTGTTTGCAGATTTTTCCTAGAAATAAATAATTAGCAGCTATTAGCAGTATTGCGTGATATTTGTACGTTGCAGTAACAGCGACTAGAGTTAAATGTTTTTCGGTGCGATGAGCGAAAAATAGCGCTCTTTATCACTAACTTGCAGGCACACTGTTCAATTTAGTGAGAAATTGACATTGTTCTCCAGTGGTCAGATACATGTCCAGGCGAACGTGCCTGTGACCACCCACTTTGCCAAACCCATTCGACTATTCTTTCAACTCGTGACGTTGATATATGCAGTTTTAACTGAACTAGTCGCCTTTCTGAAATGCATCTGACATGTTTTGTTATTCTTTGTGAAGCTTATTTCTAGTTTATTCGCTGCTAGCAGATAAATTTTACAATAAACTTTGTACGATTTTTTTCTAGGTCTACTTTTCTTGTTGTATTATCAAAAAAGTACATAAATATTTTACAAAAGTTATGTTTTAACATAGGTCTATAAATTATACCTTTGGTGGGACACATTCATATTTATGATTAGTTATGGTTTACTCACGTGCATTTTTCGGGATTGCCTGACTAGTTTTGGACCCAAACGGAGCCCTTATAATATAGCCTTAAAAGCCCTTGATAAGCTGAACACGCGGCGAGGTCGCGAGACGTCCGAAATGCATGTGAGTAAACTGTAACTAATCATAAATATAGATCTGTAAAGTTCTCACATAACTAATTTATTTATTTAATAAACCAAGTATAGGTATACCTCATTCTAAAAAAACAACCAAATAAGAAATTAAAATTAATTTGTGTAATCTCATCACGCACTACGGTCTATCCAAAGTATTCCAAAGTTTTGATCACTTGGTTATAAAAATAGAAAATAAATAAATTAAAAGTAATCCAAGCATGCCACCCAAGCAATCCATTTTTAACTTTTATGTAGGTAGGTACACTAATAACTTTCGTAAGTTATTAAACAAACACAAATTAAAAAGTTTTTCGAACCGTTTTTGAATACTTTATTATTTCCAAACTTCGAGCCAAAACCCACCTTTACCTAAATTTACTAACTTCGGTGATAGAGGCTTGGCTATTTATAATAATTTTGTATAATATTCATAAATTATTCAGCAGGATATACCGTCCCTAATTGTCACTACATAGTTTATAACAAAGTCGCTACCCGCTGTCTGTCCCTAATCCCTATGTATGCTTAGATCTTTAAAACTACGCCACGGATTTTGATGCGGTATTTTTTAATACATAGAGTGATTCAAGAGGAAGGTTTTAAGCTATAAAACGTACACGTGCAAAGCCGGGGAGAGTCGCTAGTTCTTCTATAAATATTAAAACCTATCAAAGATCATAGAAGAATAGAACTACTTGCAATATAAACTATTATGTTCAACAGTTTCAATATTGCACACTTAAAATTGATTGGTAGCATTCAAGTTTGGCATAGTTATAGATCTTGCTTACCGCAACTATAAGCCTTAATTTATTTCAACCATTTTGGAAGCGCTTCCATTTTATTTATTTAACCTTTGGCTTCAATCAATGCCAGACCAGACCAGATTAAGTAGAATAGCTGATGAAGTTACACAGATCCGGTTTAATTAGTAGGTATTAATTAGGAACACTATAATTAAGGACATTAAAAATATAACGCGCGTACTTTTAATTAGAGAAAAGTTTTCCTATTAAAAGTAGTTTCTATAAATACTCGGAGCTTTAGTATGAGAATGAATAGTTGGAACCGTTCTCGAATTTTTTCATTAAAAGTTAACTGTAAAATCAGTGGAGAAAAGAACATAAGTGATGTTTTTTATTTGTGTGATTAATGAGCTAACTATAACAGGAATTCAATCCCATACTGAAATGGCACTTCAAAATGAGAGTAAATAAACATAATCACTATATGACAGAGACACAATTAAAATTGGTAATTACCACATTTCAAAAACTATTAAAAATTCTATCTATGTGTGAGCTCCTCTCAAATAAGGCTAATGGCGAGCTAGAAAAACTTTAAAATACATCGTATTTAGCGAGCATGAAGCAGTACCAGCTGCGAGTAGCAAATTGCTTATCTCATAGTTTGCGACAACTTAAGTACCGCTCGACGAATAGCCAGACCAAAGGCCACTCATTCAAATAAGGATAATTACTTCGTAATTTTAATGGAATTAGCTCTTATCTCTCGAAATTAAGATTTTGTGAGTGAGCTCTGTAACCTCATATCCCGTTAAGCTTCATATTTCGTGGCGCTTCGTAAGTCTTCTCAGCGGCTTCAAAGATACAGAGTTTGATCCAGAGTTCGCGCGGAGGGATTGAGGCTTTCCGTATAAATCCTATTTGTTTTCTCAAAGATATACGCTACATAACATTCAAGATAAGAAGTCTTACTGTATCCGGCGTATTGCGACGACAAACCACCATTAACTACTAGCAATCGTTAAATTAACCAAATAGTCACCTCTGCACTGATCAATAATTAGGTAATTAAGTTCGTTGAAAGTTCATTAAACCGACTTACAGAATTGTTATTCAAGTTATAATAGCTCGGATATTACACAAACCTACAAACATACCCTAAAATACCAACTTATTAACATACTACATCCACATACTCACAGGGAAGTACTCAGCATGCTAATACATATTCAGCATGCATATACGAGGCAAAATGACCCTGACTAGAAAACTTTGGTAAAGTAAAACTATCGTACAACTATTGATATGTGCGAGGAGAGCATCACGCGATAGGAATTCTAACAGTATTTACATAACGTCGGTTTGAAAAGAGCTCCAGGCTTGAGTACTGCCATTCGAGCTGTGAGAATCGTATGATCTTATCTGTTCTCGCCTCATCGGTTCGAGAGAATCTCCTTGAGCAAACGAGCTCTTAGTGATCCGCAGTAGAATTGTAAGGACCTTGTGTATAGGGTATTAGTCTTATTAGATGCAGTTTGTGAGAATTTAATTTGAATTAGGTTTCTAACGTATGTTCATTATGTCTAATCTATCTGAGCATGCCCAAAGTAACTGCTCGTGTCAGATCTTTGATTCAGCGAGCCAAAGGAATGTGACCTTTTGAAAACCAAGTTACTAAGTAATATATATATTATTGCGGGTTTGCCAATTGCACCTTACATTATTATCTCATATAGTTCCCTCTAGAGCTCTAGAGAGAGATGTTTATTCCAAGTCAAAAACTGTACTACGAGGAGTAAGAACTACATATTAACCATGTTCATTACTGTCATGTATCTACCACTACATTGGCGCTGCTTCCTTCATTGACTTTCAGTCTTCGCTCTACACCTTTGTTTCTCGCAGAACAAAGACTGACCGCATATAACTCGATTGGCTTCCGTAATTGGTTTGGCTTCACGTGTCTGTCTGTGAGTGTCATACAAAACGGATAGAGTGTAAACCTTTTCTTTTTCACAGGAAGTTTATAAATATGATATTGAGAGATTCATATAAATGCGATGTGAATGGAGCGTATCATATGTAGAAATTGAGCGAGAAAAGATAACATAAATAGAAATAGGAGATTAAGTCAATAACGAAAAAAATACAAGTAAAACCGTTTCAAATATAATAACATAACAGTTCAATAGTCAAGAAAATGACAATCTAAAAATAGACGAAAATAAAACGTTATGAAGTTTGTTCGACGATAAACACGTAGCAACGACGTGGGGCTGCACCGCCGCGGCTCTTGAACCGTAAAATGGGGTTGCCACCACCGCCAAAACAGCTCCGATATTTCATTGTGTAGCTGAGGAGAATCCACAACTGTAAAGGATTAACTTACGTAAATATTCTTCAGTTGCTCCGTTTGTTTTTTATGGGCCACTTCAGGACATAACTCCCTTTGCAAGATTCGCCGAATGAGTGAGTAATTGAAGTTTCATTAAGGCCGTTTGAAATGAAATACCCAGTTCAAAGTGGCTCAGTAAAATCCGTTTGTAAGTCTTTCATCTGCTTCACCCTGTTTATTAGCATGAATAAAAAGTTTTACTTTGCAAGTCACGCAAGCAAATGCTTCTCATAAAACTGTAAAATATATTTTCTTTCAACTACGTAGTAATGTCATCATTAATCGCTACAAAACCGATCACAAAATACGTATTTTCTGCTTAGAAGCAAAACAGTGCAGAAATGTTGTATGAAATCTCATTACTGCACTGCAAACAGTGCAGAAATGTTGTATGAAATTTCATTACTGCACTGTTTTTCATTAGTGCAGTTTTTTTATTATCATTACCAAATCCAAGATGGCGGCCATGAAAATTTTCATCTAATAATCATGGGTGTTAATTTCATGGTTTTCGGGGTCACTGATGCCGAAAATAACTTCAAAATCCAAATCCAAGATGGCGGCCATGAAAATTAGTAAAGTAGTCGTCATGGGTGTCAAATCCAAGGTTTTCTGGGGTGCGGATGCCGAAAATGAGGTCAAAATCGAAATCCAAGATGGCGGCAATAAAAAATGTCAAATTAGTGGTCATGGGTGTCATTTCCATGGTTTTCGGGGTACTGATGCCGAAAATGAGGTCAAAATCGAAATCCAAGATGGCGGCAGTAAAAATGTCAAATTAGTAGTCATGGGTGTCATTTCCATGGTTTTCGGGGGTACTGATGCCGAAAATGAGGTCAAAATCGAAATCCAAGATGGCGGCACTAAAAATGTCAAATTAGTGGTCATGGGTGTCATTTCCATGGTTTTCGGGGGTACTGATGCCGAAAATGAGGTCAAAATCCATTTCCAAGATGGCGGCAACAAAAATGTCAAATTAGTGGTCATGGGTGTCATTTCCATGGTTTTCGGGGGTACTGATGCCGAAAATGAGGTCAAAACCCATTTCCAAGATGGCAGCTTTTAAAATTTCAATTTAACCATCATGGGTGTCATTTCCATGGTTTTCGGGGATGCTGATGACGAAGATGAGGTCAAAATCTATATTCAAGATGGCGGCCATGAAAATTTTCAAGAAAAGTTTTAAAAAATGGAAATAGATAGCGATATGAATTCAAGTCCAGAAAGTATAAAAACAGCTGCAAATGAAATTGTTAATAACCTTTTGCCGCAAAAGTCGCAGGATAACCTTGTTTTCATTAACTTGAGTTTTTATTTTGAGTAGGTATATTTTATCACGGTAGGTAAATTGGTAGTTGAAAGAAAAGTAGATTACGCACCTTGCTGAAGTGAGTGATTAATGCACTCGTGCTAATTTAGTGCCCTCGCTTGCGCTCGGGCACCAACATAACACTCGTGCATTAATGACTCACTTTGCGCTCGGTGCAACAATCTACTATTATATATTTTTTATTTTCATTTTATTTCGACTGAATATAAGATTTTATTTTATTTATTTATTTATTCCCAATATCATTACAGACTAAATTCAATTCGATATTGAGGTTTCTCAATTTCTACAATTTAAGACTAACAGTATGAAATTTTAAAAAGTGCGATCTTTGTGAATTCACTCAGACTACAATAAAGATATACGAGTATGTACTTACCTAACTAATTTTCTGTCGCTTTCAACCTTTTCAGTACAGCTTCTTTCTCATCTTTCAACCAACTGGAAATTAAATGTGTCATGTAAAATTTCCAATAGGAATTTCATTTCTCTCTTGACTTGAAATTCATCGCATAAAATATCTCGAACGTCCCGAGTTCGTTCATGCAGGATGAAAACATGAAAATTTCGACCGGAGCAAATTCACAAATGTCATACGAGTATCCAGTGTCTCTGCCAACCACGCAGACAGCCACTGCCACTTGTAATTCAATCAGACCACACTGCACTGGTGTTGTTGCCAGAATTAGGAACCACTTTAATTTCCTGCCATGTCGATTCAATTCGCTCATTTATAAATTCTGTTCAGAATTTATTTCAAGTATTGTTCATTAAGTTGACTTTGCAATAATTGTAAGGCTATTTTGGACATAGAACTACTTTTTTACAACTTGGTGACGCCATAACCTGGTAAATACATATATATAAATTACTTCTTATTGATCGGATTTAATTAATAAGCTAGTTAGGTACTAATATTTCAACACTCCTTATAAAACATTAAAATGGGAAGATGATTATTCAAACAACGTACATAAAATATATTAACTAAAACTTCATTTTAATGTTTAATGCGATCCTCAACCACGTAAAAATTGCCATGCGTAAAATAACCGGAGAATTGAAAACGTCTGTGTATTTTTAATGGAAATTTTTCTTTGATCGTTCATTGCTATCATCAAAGACCTGTTCCAGTTATGGGGCATTGTTAATTAAATGAAGATAAAGCTCACAAAGCGTGACGTCATGTCTTGCTCGCGCTGGAGCACTGGCAATGCCATACGAATTTCCTTTTACGGGAAAAAGACAGGAAATGTGACGTAACTGTTCTTCAGTAAACGAGTGCTGGAGAAATTATAAGTAATTTTGCAATAATTATTTTAATTTTAAAAACATGTAGACGCAGTTGTAAAACATTAGTAGATATTCGATACTGAAAGTTTCAGAAAAGACCAACCTTACTAAGTTCTTGTAAAGTTTTGCTCGTTCGACTTGTGGGTAAAAGGTGCAAGACAAACCAAAAGTTATTTTGCTTGTACGAGCTTGCACTATTCTGTTTCTCCAATAGTTGAACCATTACATGCTATGTTAGCCACATTTCATCGACAACAGTAGGTAATGTACGTTACAATGTTGTTACTATTAATGTTGTACCTGACCGTCTAGCAACGGCTTTACGCGATCCTAGACGGTCATTCCTGTACGCTATTTTCCCAACCGTATGCTTTGCTGTACAAAACGTATGCACTAGTAATCGGTATACAGCATTGCACTTTCATATTTTCAAACATAAAACTTCGATTAGTGAAACGCTTTTCAATAGCTAGTGAATATTTATTTACCCAACAGTACAGTGCTGATGCATATTTATGTAAAATTAATTGATTATTGATCCAACGCGTTTGAAGTTATTTCGTTTTATCAAGTCAAGTCAAGTTGGAAACGAAGTTTATAATTAGAACTAAAACTAGATTCCGAAGGATTATGGATATGGACTGATCAGGTGACGCTGACCTCAAATAGGTATTCAGTTCATCAATGAATAACTTAAATAAGTAATAAGTTTTAAATGTGTCAATGTGTGGATGTATATATCGATAGTTTATACAGAAAGCCTTTAATTTAAAAACAAAGTAATTTAAATAAACAAAAACCGAAACTTTAATCAATTTTAACCGACAAAATATTTGATTTCTAATAGAATGAAACACATAGTAAATATGGTTCACCAACAACATTGTAAATTGTACCAATAAACAGTGATGGAATTGAAAGCAAATGTATCTATGAATTTTAGCTCTGTGAATTTTCTGAGAGTTGACGTTAGACTAGCCAAAGATTTACTCTACGATATACTTCACTATAAAAGACTAGGCTAATGATGTGATATTTGCAATAAAATAAAGCAAAAATGTAAGCAACCTATCCTGTATAGTAGGCAAGCTGTAAAAATATGCCATTTTCTAAATGATAAAAGAGAAAATTAGGAATATTTGTAATGCAAATATTCTAAGTAGTAAGAACAACGCAGACATCATTACATCGTAGGACGGAGGTGTCTTTGTGTGGTCCTTATTAGCATACCTTTATTGTTCCAACTTAATGTAAGACAGCAATTGCTGTGCTTCTACTTATAAGAATAATTTATACAAAGATCATCAAGGACCAGAGTATCTTACGTTCTTTTTATCTAAGAAATCTGTGGGTATATTAAATCGTAAGTCGAATTTAGTAAAACAATCCTAACTAATATTATAAAGTTTGTATGTTTGTTACCTTTTCATGCTTAAATCACTTAACCTATCATCCTGAAATTTTGCATATACGTTGTCAGGTATACAGAAACGGACATAGGGTACCTTTCACCCCGAAAAAAAGTACTGTTCCTGAAGAAAACAACAATAACGATAATTGATGGCGCCACGTGTATTTCGAATCATGATTGAATTATTATTATAGAAACTTTAGTAGTGTGTTAATAATGCAAATAATGAATCTCTATTTTTTATGGAATTATTTACAATTAGATCTCACAGATATCTTCGGACCCCACCACAGACCCCACGCCGTGTCATGTTATGTTTCATTGACATGAGTATTAACAATAACTTTATCGCAGCGACCAGGCAAAGGTCTCGTGATTAATGTATTTCAACACATATGAGAGTTGATAAACACATAATTATCGTAGTAACCTGGTAATTTATCTAAAACAATTTGCCTGGAATAGGGCAATTGAAAGGTAGTGGTGCATTCAATGTACTTCGAATTATGCGTGTTTTTCATAAATTATAATAATACCATGCTATTTCGATACAACGTATTTTTCACCTAGCTACATTTGCAACTGTTATAGATAATAAATAAAATTATGACTTAAAACATTTAATAATTAATTTTACTGCAAACACTTTTAATGAATTATTGAACCTATTACTTAATTTAATAACAATTTGTGTCACCTTAGTGACAAGTTATTATTAAATAGCTATATCATTGACGTGAAACACATGAACATCGGGTCAGCGCTCAAAAATGTCCGAATCGAATGTAGACTAAAGCGCGAAAAAGAAGACTAATTTACTTTTAAATTAACAATTAATTTGATCGTTGTCAAGTGATGAGTATTGATTGCGAAATTGATACAAATTTATAAAAAAAATAGGTATCACGTGAACATGACCATGCATAATTTGTTAGTGATAGCGACGTCACTTCGCGGTAATTTTATTATCAAAACAAAACCATGTCCATGCATAGGTAAAATAAGATGATCAAAAAAGTAAATAATGGTAAATGCTTCATCAAACTTGTTTATAAAATTCAAACAAGTCAAATAAGCTGTTCCCGAGGGGATTAGCAATATTATTTCATTATACCTAAACTGTTTTCCAAAAAAAAGTAGGCATGGCAATGGTTATCACCTTTAAAGTAGGTATGATTTTCACTTTGCTGAACGAAATGATTTTTGGATGTATTTTTAAATAGTAGTAGTCGAGTATCCCCCTTAACTCATTATTTGAGGGATGCCTATTACGCAGCACGAGATGCAATAGACGAGTAAATAAATGATTACGGTATAAAATACATATCTTCATGTACTTGGATACTATGATATAAACAGTAGGTAATTACGGATGATTGCAGTGTGTTTAACCGTCTGGGATTACCTGTCATTCACCTGCGTGGCTATTCATTTAGGTAATTACTTCCATACATCAAAATGGGCATCGCGTTCGGTTACATTTATTTATTAATAGCTACTTTATTATGAACTCGTTTGATCCACGCTTGAGTGTTCCCGTTTATCCACAGATTATTCAAGTTTAATAAAGTTGATATCCATTTTCTTTCTGTTTAATTTCTGTCTATGACTATAAAATATATTTATTTTCATTTGAGGAAAAGTTATTTAATGAAGTAGGCGAAGAGCTAAAAAAGAAAGTATATTCTAATAAAGATTTATTCGATCTTCAATATCCGTATGGACATGTGATGAGGAGGGATGAAAAGCCTGTGACTAAGGGAGTGATGAATATAAATGTTGATGGATGAAGGGGAAGAGGGGGACCAAAGAAAAGATGGATGGATTGTGTGAGAGATGATATGAATAAATGATGGCGGGACGGATAATAGGGAAGAATTGAAGAAGATAACATTTTGCGCCGAGCCCAAGTAACTTGGGATAAGGGCAGACAGAAAGAAGATCTTAAATATCTGCATGCATCCGAGTATTTAAGATCTTAAACAACATTCTGACCATTGTGTAAAATATCAATGCAAACAAATGTTCCAGAGATATTGCGAAAATATATCCCAAGTCCGATGCCATAAAATATGATTGTTGTATGCCGCGGGCAAAAGCTAGCATTTGCCCGCGGCATAGTTCGCGTTAAAAAACCCTTAACACACTACTAAAGTTTATATATTAATATAATTCATTCATGATTCGAAAGACACGTGGCGCCATCTATTGTCGTTATTGTTGTTTTCCTCGGGAACAGTACCTTTTTTCGGGATGAAAGGTACCCTATGACCGTTTCTGTACACCTGACTATGTATTTGCAAAATTTCAGGATGATCGGTTCAGTGGTTTAGGTGTGAAAAGGTAACAAACAAACAAACTTATTTTCGCATTTATAATATTAAAAGTTAAGAAGTTAGGATTAGGATGTTCAGGATATGCAGTAAGACGTAGGTACAATTTGGATGCAAAGGTGACAATGAAGGAGACACCAGTGTTGGTCTGATTACGATCCATTACAACAACCAATTATTACCAGGAGCCCGAGAAGTGGCGTCCCAAGAGAGTCGTCACTACGTACAACAACGACATTTCGGGTTTACGATCCTGCTGCTCGGAAGACTTCGGAGATGGGAGCACAGTAATTCAACAGTATGTTCTGTATTTAAATTTCGTCGTTCGTTACCACTTGACGCTTTCTCTACACACATGATTTTACCAACTTCAATTGTTCTTGAGCACCCTGGGGCCTAATTCTCCTAAAATAAATCTTGATAAATCACAACCGAACCAAAGCCGAACCGTTCATTCAGACAGTTCTCAATTTCAAAAGCTATCAAATTGTTTGACCAAAAAAACAAAATCAATCATTTTGAAAGTTTTCGAAAACAAAAACTGACTGACGGTTGTGGTTCGATTGCGTTTGGCAACAATTTATTTTAGGAGAATTAGGCCCCTGATAAGCGGTCTATGGGCGATGTTTTCAAAATATATGATAACTGAGTTATCACTGATAAAATCTAAGATAAACAACAAATAATGCGCCCGCCGCAAAGTCAAATTCGATCCTCGCTAGAACGGTTAATTTTAGAATATGTATGTAATCAGCAATCCAAGCTAATTTTAATGTGATGGTAATTTTCCAAATCATTTAATAACTTACAAGTAAGTAAGTAACTACTATTATTGTATGCCTTACAGGGTCATGTACGTTTGAGATAACTATTCTATAAGTTCTCTGTAAACTACATTGTGCAATAAATAAATAAATAATTTGTGGGACTCTAGCTAAGGATCCCTGATACATACTAAATAAATAAAAGAGTACCGAAAAAAAAGGTACAGAAAAAGAAACACGAAAGAAAATCGATTGTAAGGCATTGTGGAAACTCAAACACAAAAGGTGCACTCAAGTAGTGGTTCCGTAGACACTTAACTGGAATGAATTGTGATCATTAATGCCACAACGCGCTCTGGGCGTTTATTATTTAACCATGACACAAAAGATAGGCTATTATGGCGAGGGCTTCCTCTCACTTGGCCTATATTTTCGAATCTTCTTTTCTCTCGTGTCAGCACGAGCTATACGAAAATAGCTCATGCTGTGGTGAAAAGATTAGCCAGTCAGCAAGGTTGGTAGCGGGGCTAGGCTATTATGCCCAGGGTGCGCCGGACGTACTTAAGTATCGTCACTCGTGGAGGCTCATTTCATGCACCCCACTATTTTATAGGCTATTTTCGAATGCATATCAAACTGTGCTGTGTACTCAAACAGTGCTGCGTGTTGAAAAATAACAGCTAAATATATACGCAGAAAAGGCGTGAAAAAAGTCATCGTAGTGAATAAATTGCAGTTTTACACAGACCATCCGTAACTTGAATTAATGGTCAGGGCGTTAAAATACCTACAATTTTAATACCTGCTACGCGGTACAGACTTCATTATTATTAAAAACACATTTCAGATACAATAAATATAACGCAAGAAGAATCAGTCAGTCTTATATCGAATCTCATAAAAGAATCAAACGTGTCATATCAATTAGTTTTTATGAAACTAACTGAGCTGGTTTTGTGCTGCGCTTTCTAAGGGCTCATTCACACGGGTTCCGTCTTTCACGATTCGTCATAAAACACGATACGTCATGACCAGTGATCGGAGTAGGTAGATTGATTTTTGGTACTTGTATCATAAATGCACACAGAAAGAATAACATGGATAAGCCATTTTTCCGGAAAGTAATTCCGGTATTTCCGGATTCAATTAAATATTGTTATTGTTGGTAGTGATATTATTACTACTCAATTCATTTAAAGGAAGGTATCAAAACTAAATTAATTTAGTATTTATGTTGAATAATAAAAACAATCGAATTCCGATCGAAGCATTAATACATTTTTTATGCACTCTACGAACCGAAGTAAACGCGAGTGAGCTACTTGGCATGTCGTCGGCGAGCGTACACATTGTTTTGATAACCGGTTAGTGCACCACCCATGATCCTTTTGTTCTGATTGGTCGATGGGTTGTGTCAAATAGCGACAGAGTGCCGTTAAAAAAAGTTTTGAAGAATATAATATTGGTCATTTTAATACAATTCCTGCAGAGTTCCGTTTTTTTTTTAATAATCAATAAGTTCCGAAATTTTACGAAAATTACGAAATTCCGGCGGAATGTCCATATTAATATATACGTTTCGGATCAATGACCCCAATTCAATCTACCTACTCCGATCCCTGGTCATGACGGATGGACGTTCACATTGACGGAATCGTGTTTTATCACGATTCGGCAAAATATCCGAATTAATGTTCACATTGGTTTCGTGATTCTGTCTTAGATGAACCATCGAACACGATGGATCCGTCACAAAAAAATCACGATTCGTGTTTTTTGACGAACGTGTTTTTTAAAAGACGATACGTGATTTAAGACCTGTCCGACATTTTTCACGATTCGTAATGCGTGTGAACACGGGCATTTAAAAAGAATTGCCGCCGTCAAAAAAAACGAATCGTGAAAAAAGACGATCCGTCATAAAAAACGAATCGTCTTCGTGTGAATGAGCCGTAAGATGGAGGAAATGCATAATCTTTTGGGATACCTACTTTACTATTTAGTTAATTTGAAAATCCAAGATTGTACTGTTTCTTCTTAATTGTTTTTATTAAAGTAGTTATTTTTTTTGTTAAATAGACCAGCTTCCTTCTATAGGTGACAGTCTTGACGGTATCCCAATCGGTAATACAATTCATAAATCTTACCTTAAAAAGAGAAGAGAGAAACAATGACTATAATGACTAGATAGTATACTTAATATCCCGTGTTATACATGAATACCACCCATAGTTTTCATATCGTTTGAAAAATAAATTAAATTGTTTTTTTTTTCTCAACTATTTCTGCTTATGTCTGAGGACTTGACTGAGCGAGATGAAAATAATAACAACAACAAAAGCACCGATTCAAACCCATTCTTTATATAATCAGATTGTAACATTATGTAGTGGCCCTTAGCACACTGACAACATTACGTAATGAATTGATAAATCTATTATCTACACAACATATTTAGGCATACTATCACTTGATAGTACACAAATACACTGCTTTATTTATTCGTACGTAAATATCAAATACCTAAATGATATTTTAATTCGAACACGCTAACGGATCGGACGTCGACATGCTCGGTGTAATTTTTCAGTCGTTACTAGTTTTTGTGGTGTCTTGTTTAACTATCTTCTATTTTTTCTTTCGGCATAATTATGGATATTGGAAAAAACGAGGTGTTCCCTACGAGGAGCCGACAATGCTTTTTGGAAACCTTTCATTCCTGATGAGGAGGAGCTTCTGGGACGTCTTCTATGACTTCAGTAAGAAGTACAAGTGTGATTATTTTGGAATATTTCTATCATGGAAACCAACTCTTATGATACATTCAAAGGAACTCGCGAAAAAAATACTAGTGAAGGACAGTGACAGTTTTCAAGATAGATACATTCACTCAGGACTTAGTGACGACCCATTGGGCTCTCTAAATTTATTTACAGTAAAGGTATGTTTTATTAGAATAAGCCTCCACGAGTGATGATACTTAAGTACGTCTCTCGCACCCTGGGCAGTCAGCCCCGCTGCCAACCTTGCTAAATGAATATTTTTTTCACCACGGGCATGAATTACTATTCTCGTATATATAGCCGTATAGGTCGTGCCGACCAGAGAGAACAAGAAATTAGTTCAAGTAAAACGATTAGTAACATTGTGGGCTTCATGGAACATGTTAAGTTACATATTATGAACCCTACCAGAAAATCTTGTAACTTTTCCACTGAACTTTATATCCGTCGTTTTGAATTAAGGTTACGTGAAAGCCCCATCGAATTCGTTTTATGATTGCTATTATTTAATCATTGATTATTGTATTTTTTTAGGATGTTCAATTAAGTACCTATAATAGACGATAAATATTTGTCATTTCTTTTTGCTTCTATTTTTTTTAATTTGTGTTTTTATAGGGAAAACGATGGGAGGTAGGAATCGAATTCCAGTATCGTCAGAAAAATAGAACAAGTTTTTTTTTTAATATAATTCGATTTGTAAGGACACTATTTCTAAGCGCAAAAATAGGTACAAGCAGGGATCTAAGTACTTAGTTTTGCATTGAATGCGCTTGCGACCACTCAAAGTATTCACTGTCCGCTAACCCAGCCCCTTTTTGATTCATACGTACCTATTTGTTTTTAAATAAAAATATTCTTTTTCGTCGAGAATTACCACAAATAATATGCGAATATGCCTCACGTTCAAAGGGTTCAAATTATTGTTACAGAGCCCAATGTGGGCCCAAATGAGGAACGAGATATCCCCCATGTTCACAAGCTTGCGCCTAAGAGGTATCACTGAGCTTATGAACATAAATTCTAGCGAACTCGTGCGCAGGATAAAGAAAGACTACGTTGATAACAATGAACCTGTTGATCTTAAGGTATGTACTTACATTTAACACGATTTTTTGGATAAATAACTCTTCTATCCATGTGATACTGAACTGGCTATTTTTATGTTGAGGAATTTATAAAACATAATTTAGGTTGGATTGTATTTAAAATAGATATAATAATATACACTAGGAAACCAATTAGAAAAATAATAATCCTCCATAATAATAATTGCTTCTATCTCGGTAGCAATGACATTGCCATTGTGATTCACGAGCATAGATACATATATGTAGGTACGTGCGTCATTCATAATTATGTCAGTATATCATACCCAGTTTGGAACGTCCTTAAATACCCATTTCCTATAGCAGAATCAGCCTAGTCCTGTCCCACTGCTGGACACAGGCCCCTTTTTCAGAATGTATGGCCACGCTGGCCTAGTGCGTGTTAGCAGTAGGAGTGAGGCGTATTTATCGTAACAGCTATTTAAAACAGGTATCTTATGATAACAGACTGTAACTGTGGCAAACAAACTGAAAAAGCAGTTCCTGTTCCAGGAGCTAACAAAATCCTCTTTAAGACAGTCACAACTCACAAGCTTTTCTTTATTCATGCTTATGACAGTTACTTTAGTTAGAATAAGATAAAAATGATACTGTTACTCAATGCACCCTGTTACAGCCGTCACAAGCTCTTTTCTTTTCTCGCATAGGTATAACACCTTAGTTAGAAAGAGAAATCCTGCTGTTACAGTAAACAGGTTAAACGTTGCTATCTGTGATAACAGAGAACACACAATAGTTTGTTCCCACATAGTATGAAATAACAGGCTGATATTTTGTAACAGGGTTTTGGAACTGTTATTTACTTTTAACAAGAACAGGCGTAACAGATATGTGATTTTACCTGTTACAATCCACTCCTAGTTAGCAGACTACACACACTATCGAGAACTTTTAAGAGTCCTCAGATGTGCATTGTGCAGGTTTCCTCACGATGTTTTCCTTCACCGTTAACGCAAGTGATAATCAAACACTGATCTGCACAGAAATCCGAAAAGTTTGCGATGTGGGCCGCGATCGAACTTAAACCCTCATGCATCAAAAGGCCAGCGTTCAACCGCTAGGCTATCACTACCATTTTCCAATATTTATTTATTTTGCGTTTCATCTTCCTTCCTTCCTTCATACCTTCTTGTTTTTTATTATACAAGGTGTAACTTAAATAACGCACAACCTCTTAAGAGGTCACTGTACTCATCATTATGAACAATCTTAAGAGGCTGTGCGTTATTTAAGTTACACCTTGTATAATAATTCACATTTACATTTAGATTACAATAACGCGATAATAAATGATAATTCAACAGCATTGCTGCACATAAGTCACCCCGAAGACCACTTCAACGAGAGGTCGCGAGGGTATAGCGTAATATACCTACTGATAACAACTGCATTGTAGTGTTCAAAAAGAGGTTGAATTTCGGTTTCGCATTTACGATTTGAAATGATGACATTTAATATTTTCCAACTACACTATAAAAAAATATAGAAAGTATTATTAAAGTAAAAAAATAATTGTCACGAGGACGTTACTGCGGCAACCAGCTAAAAAGGAAATGATATTGGAGATCGATACATTCGATACCTGGCCAGTTACAAAACATCGCTCGCTCATACTTTTTTGCTCGTACACTTTTATTCCCTTTGGCAATTATTTTCAGCGATGCTTTTTATTTTTAAAGCTTCTGTTATTGTGCAATTGATATAGTACGAGAGCTACCGACGTCGGAAAATACGTGATTTCAGCAAGGCTTATTCTTTTATATCTTCCTTTTCTAGCCTCAGCGTATCCGGAAGATACGAAGGACATAAAAAGATTTTGAAAAAAAAAGAAATTATTACGATGTAAAAAAATTGCCTTGCTAAAATCATATGATAAAAACGTCGATAGCTCTCGTACTAATAGGTTTTAGCAATCACGTTATTAGAATTAAGTAATTGTCCTTTTCTTCATTTGTGTCGAGCATATTTAAACATGAATTAGACTTTAGAAGAAATGCCGTGGTAGTGCATGGATTATTGTTTGCTAGTATCTACACCTAATTGTTTTGTTGACTGTATCTATGTGTGTTTTCTTAACCTCATTTTTTTTTCTCGACATAGAAATTGTTTTCAATGTACGCGTCTGACACTGTCGCGTTCACGGTGTTCGGTATACGTGTGAGTGCTCTGAAGGAACTGACGTCACCCCTGTGGTTCATCACCCAACACATGGTCAAGTGGACCTTCTGGAGGGGACTCGAGTTCACCATGATATTCTTCGTTCCCGTTATTGCTGTAGCATTAAGGTATTTGAATTTTATTATTTATCATATTACTAGCTTTTGCCCGCGTCTTCGCTCGCGTTAGTTAAGCTCAAAAAAACTCTTAACACACTACTAAAGTTTCTTTAATAATATAATGCAATCGTGATTCGAAAGACACGTGGCGCCATCTATGAACGTTGTTGTCTTTTTCCTCGGGAACAGTACTTTTTTTCGGGATGAAATATGTCCCTATGTCCGTTTCTGTATGTACACCTGACAACGTATATGCAAAATTTCAGGGTGATCGGTTCAGTGGTTTAGGTGTGAAAAGATAACAAACAAACAAACTTACTTTCGCATTTATAATATTAGTTAGGATTTAGGATAGGATATTTTGGCAAAAGGTGGACTTACAGGATTCGTCCCTCAACTTTCTTCTTGTGACTGAAACTTGTGAGAATCTTACAATAGTAAAACGAACTAAAGCTTGACTAATAACACGGGAAATATCTATATTAATATCTAAGAAAAGGTATAATAGAATATTAAGAGAGAAATCTCTTAATATTTTATTATACCTATCAAAAACAAGGGTGTATTTTCAGATTGAAATTCTTCTCGCAACCTGCAACAGACTACATAAGAAAGTTATTCTGGGAAATAGTCGACGAACGAAAGAAAACTGGCCAAAGTAGCGACCGAGATCTCGTTAATCATTTGTTAAAATTAAAGGCGAACTTGAAACTACCCGCTAAAGCGGACACACGTAAGTCTTGCTTCGGGAATCGGATACGATATGTCACAAGTCATCATCGATCTATGAATTTTTATAATATGGAACAAGCAGCGAAAAAATTTATTAGTAATAGTCATAATTATGTCTATGGGGTGGATATGATAATACGACAATAAAAGATACCACGTGTTCCATCATGTGTTCTAGTACCGTACACAAAAAATCAGTTACTTCCAAGCACATTTTTTGTCGCATGATTTTTCAATTTCACTCATTCATGTAGATGAAGGAACGTTGAAGTGGAAACTTATGTTAACTATATCTAATCCTACACTTGTAAATGAAGATAATTTTGGTTTAAACGGGTCATAGATTTACATAACTTCGCGTAGAGATCTTGATATTAGTAAAATTATTAAATCGTACAAAAATTCCTGTGACTAAACTATTAAATGTACAAGATTGATTATTTGTGTCCGGTCTTAAAAGCCATTATCGAATACGTGGTATCATTTATTGTCGTATTATCATATCCACCCCGTATATACAATCTAAGAAACCCTATCATCGATAACGATCTAATCGAATGATAGTTTAGGTGATAATATCTTATCACTAATAAACAATTCTCATTTCCTTTAATGAAAAAGATCAGCGTCAATATAAGATAGTCCACTGCTCGTGGATGTTAAACAACCACGCGGATAATATGATTTACAAGGCTAAGGCAGTTGTCCCACCGCCGGCGAGGAAGCGACTAACTATCGGCTATTTTCTCGCTCCAGAAACATACAATAGATATACATTCCGTGTAAACAAAAAAGATGCATATATTAATAGCTGATCGCTGACTGTTCACACTGCTGGCGAGGACTCGCTCCACTAGTTTGTCGCTGAGCGACAAGAGCTATCAAAGATTATACTCGCTCAGCGATACTTGCTCAGCGATGCTCGCTTGGCGGTCAGAACTCATGCCGAGAGACCAACCAGCGGTCATTTGCGAGTGGTGCGAGTAACCGCCCGTCGCACTCGCACACTCGCTTATAGCCTAGCGACAAAACTATCGGAACTACACACTCGCTTCTCGCTGCTCGCCAACTCGTTTCTAGCTTCTAGCTCTACTCACTGCTCGCTCATTTTTCGCGGTGGGACAAGTGCCAAAGCTGCGCTTGCCGCGGTCAGTCCGTGAATGAGTGACCATTCGTTACACATCGAGAAACCTCCGTGCCTCGGAGAGCACGATAAACCGTCGTTCCCGGGTGTCATACGAATATCTTTGACAGTCCCCTAGTCGTTACGAATAGTCAGAAGCCCAAAAGTTGGACAACCAGTCTAACCTTAGGATATCGGCATTGCCCAGTAACTGGGTTCCGGAGGTCTGATGAATGATTGGAAGCCGACCCCAACATAGTTGGGAAAAGGCCAGGCAGAACAGGATAGTCCACCTCTGATTTAGATTTTATCGCATCAAGCTACTACAATCTGTCAAATTTCTTTAATAGATTTTCATCTTTATCGCGAGAGCATTACGTTCAAGGTTGACTGGGAAAATTTGATAGTTTCGGGTAGCTTGACCTGTTGGCGTCTGTACAATTAATTATCTTTCAGAATTAGCTGATAACTTAATGCTGGCGCAAGCGGCTGTATTCATATTGGGAGCTATTGAAACGTCATCGACTACTTTAAGCTATTTTCTCCATGAGCTGGCTTACCACCCTAATGAACAGGTATCGTTAGCTTAATTATTGTTCATGAAATTATTGAACGTATAATGCGTGTTAAACACATTAATTATGGAGGATTTCAATGTTTGTTGAGCAGGTTATAATTATGTCATTTAACAACATTGGTGTGCATGTAGATAATGACTCTCATTGTTTTTATTTAGCAGAGACGATTATGCTAATATGTATCGTGTAGTACCGGACTTATAGAATAGCACTACCCCATCTCTACCCGTGGGTGTCGTAAAAGGCGACTAAGGGATTCTCTAGAGGATGGGCAGCAGCGTTCTCTGAGTACTTAAACAACCATACTGCGATCGCCAACCTTTTTTGGGAGGCCTATGTCCAGCAGTGGACGTCTTTTGACTGAATGATGATGATGATTATGCTAATGCCCTTTGTCTTAACAAAGTTGGTGAAACAATGTCACGTTTCCACATCTGCAGAAAATTTTGTAACAGTTTTATACTAATACTAGCTGTTGCCCGCAGCTTCGCTTGCGTGAAATTTTAAACGCTCTTTAAGCCCTTTTTAAATGTAGATATGTTTATTTCTGACCAGTAACCTAAATATTGAATTCCATGCTTCTTACTTCAAAAGTACCAGATTTCTCATACAAACTTACAACACTTGTTTCACCCCCTTAGGGGTTGAATTTCCAAAAACCCTGAAACATGTATACGTTTATTTCTGACCAGTAACCTAAATATTGAATTTCATGCTTCTTACTTCAAAAGTACCAGGTTTCTCATACAAACTTACAACACTTATTTCACCCCCTTAAGGGTTGAATTTCCAAAAACGCTTAAATACATGTACATTAACTCCTAACCAGAAACCTGATTACTTAATTTCATGCTTCTTACTTCAAAAATGACGGACTTGCATACAAACGTTAATCACCCTTTTCACCCCTTTAGGGGTTGAATTTCGAAAAATCCCTTCTTAGTGGATGTTTTCGTCACGTAAGGAACCTACTGTCCAAATTTCATATTTCCAGCTTTAGCGGTTTAGGCTCTGCGTTGATGAATGAAATGTCAGTCAGTACCAGTCTCTTTATATATAAGATTTACTTTGTAATACAAAGGACTTATTTTCATTCAGGAAAAACTTTATGAGGAAGTCAGCGAGGCGTTAAAAGCAAGTGGGAAAGACGTTCTGGAGTACGACGATTTGATGAACCTCAAATATCTTACTGCATGTATGCATGGTGCGTATCTGCAAATTATGCTTTGATTAAATTGTTATTGTCCGTGGCTTCACGTGCTAGGACCACGTGTAGCCTGAAAACTACCTCATTGTAATTACTTTTGCAGCATAAACGGAGATAGGAGCCAAAAACCATTACTCATTTGAGTGCTTGAATTGATTTCTTTTTGGTTTCACTAGCATCCTGGAGGGATTGCTTCATTCCATTCCATCACAACCTTCTGTCCATCATCCGGATGGACTATCCTTCTACACAAACATTCACATTTATAATATTAGTCAGATTTACTTATCTATTTACATACATAAGACATAAACAATGATATCTTACTAGATATTATTGCTAGTGAATCTGATGAAAATAGCAATAAATATAATTTTCTTCCCTCTTATAATAATTATGCACGTAAAATATTATATACTTTTAACGAAAATTTCAGAAACGTTAAGGAAATATCCTCCGGTCCCACATCTGGACAGGAAATGCAATAAGCCGTACCAGTTGACAGACGAGCTGATGATCGAGAGAGGAACCCCGGTGTTCGTCAACATCGTGGCCATCCATTATAACGAGCAGAACTACCCCGAGCCCGAACAGTGGCAGCCCGAGAGGTTCATCAACTCCTCAGACAACGATAATCATGACTTCAAATTCCTACCGTTCGGCGAAGGCCCGAGGTTCTGCATAGGTACGTACCATAGCTTTAGGCTTTATCGGAGTTAACAAAATGCTGAAGAATGTCACAGTGACAAGTGTAAAGCACCATAACATGATTATTTTAAGAAAACAATACTACTATACCTATACTACTATACCAATAGGACTTCGGCGAACATTCGTGATTCGCGCTAAAGCGGTATACGAATACGCGAAATCCCAATGACTCCAGCAATAAAGATTGATTAAATGAATCTGGTTTACACTCAACCTGGTCCTAGTCCTAGTTTTAGACCTGGTCTGAAAATTACTACGTACCCATGTAATATAGATATTTTCAATCTTTAGGTAAACGCTACGGAATGATGCAAATACGCACTGCAATTGCTCAGATGGTGATCAAGTATAAATTCGAGACTGCTGACCCACTGGTAGTGGAGACCGACCCTTACAGCGTTATGTTGGCACCAAAAAGTGGCGGCAAAGTTAAATTTATTCCTCGTTCATAATATCAACAAACAGCAACAAATATAATTATTATAGTGATATGTTATTATTCTTAGTATCTTCAATCAACCCTCCATGATATTCTTATTAAAGTTTAAAACAACAGTTTGTTTAATTTCCTGACCTTATCGTTTATATCCTTGTTATTTTTTTTATCTTGCAGTCTACATTGTTGAAAATGTACACATTGATTATTTTACTTAAATACATTTACCAGAAAAGCGGAAACATTGAAAATTGTTTTTGTATCTCTTTAACTCTCCAAGCCATTTTTTCAGAGCATCAGTGCCACCAGCCAATCTACGATATACTCGAAGGGGTATCGAAAAAATGTCCCTCAATTTCTATGCATGGAGAGATACCCAATACAATTTCCTATCTGCCTGCAGAGTAATAACAACGCCTTCGTATTTTCTTAACAAAAAATAACAAATTGAAGGAACAAAAGAAAACCAATGAGGCGGTTAGGTATATTTCATGAAGTAAAAATAATAATATTTATTGAAGCAAAAACTTTCACACTTCTTCTTCTCTCGTGTCAGCATGAACTATACGAAAATAGCTCATGCTGTGGTGAAAAGATTAGTCAGTCAGCAAGGTTGGTAGCGGGGCTGACTGCCCAGGGTGCGCTGGACGTACTTAAGTATCGTCACTCGTGGAGGCTCTTTTCATGCACCCCAAACCTTTCACAATAATATCTATAAATAGAATATGAATAAACACGAAATTCGTTTCAAGCCGTTCATGTACAACAGGAAAACGGGGAAATAAAATTGGACATTGATAAGTGTCAGCTTCACAACATCGCTGGAGTATATATTTTGTATTGATAGCCTCTATCGCCTTTAGGGGTTATTTATGACAACAAATAGTTATATGAAAGAGACGATATTGTGGTATTTGTATTGTTAAGTTATAGGAGTTCTTATCAGAATATATTGCAAGCTGCCGTTAAAATGGTTAGAGGGGACGGCGTTTAACGTTAATATTATGTCTTTATGCGTTTACCAATATTTAGGCACATTTGTTATACTGTCAAACAAACAATACGTAGGTGTAAACTTGGTATAATACACCAAGCATTCCTTATTCGTAGAGCTATCATTAGTTACATTTACTTATAACAAAGCATATAATACATTATATAGAGCATTAATAGAGTCACTGGTAACTGTAAACTCTCATATTATAATAACCTTGAGTACTTTTATAGGCCTTTTGATGGTAACTTTTTCCTACAACTTAAAATATCAGGCACATTTCCCTCATGACCACGCGGTCACGCGTACGCACGCAAGTTAGCCGTTTTTGGGGGAAATATTGTAAGACATTTCCTTTAACTTTACTTATAAAGTATCATAATGTCGCCTTAAACCTCGGGAATGCAATTTGGTTATTTTTATTTAATCACGATGTATCGGAACTATTTATAAGAGAACCGCTCTATGCGAAATTAGTTTGAAGGCACTGAAATAAAGTTTTGTTGGGCATATAAAATTCTTAATAAATATAATTGACTAGCTTTTTCCCGCGACTTCGTCCCCGTGGAAGCCCACAAGAACCATGCAATGACCAAATGCATTCCCGAGGTTTTCACTCTAAAGGCAGACAATGCCGCCGGCTTGCCGGCGGGTGGTTAACCAGGCCGCCGGGTATAACGCCTATTGACTTACACCCGCGCGGCAATTAGCCGGCGGCAAAACCGGCGGCAAAGCCGGCGGCATGTGTGTAGAAGCCATAAGGCGACGACATATGCATAGTCTAGCACATACTTATAATTTTATTGATATTGTTATATTTAGCGTGTACGATTGATATCTAGCATGTTTTTTTATTATTAGGTGTAGAATTTTAATACACCAAACATTTCATAACAAGCATATGATATGATAAAGTATATTATATTATACTTAATATATTAAGTATATTATAACATCTACAACTTGTAATGGAAACTTCCTTTTTAACATACTTTAGTAAGTCTGAAGTACCTACCATTAAAAGTTATTTTGACTGTTGAAAGAAAAGTATTGATAGCTTTTATACTTATACAACTTTAAACGAGCTTAAATGACGTCACATTCCCCTCATGATGGCAGTTGCGCAAGAAATTTTTAGGGGAAAAAGTTATACGACATTTTATATAGAAGCTTTGTGTACTTTAAAGATTGTTTATGCATCCGGACAATTTTTTTAGTAATAATAACTATTACGATTGTTGTCCATGAATAAGTAGGTGTTCCAACTCCGGGCATTTATTGATAATTTTCTAACAGAAGAATCCTTTTTTTTTCTTAACCTAAAATCCAAACCTCACGCTAGGCGCGCGGCGCGGCGTCCGCGACTCACTTACGTTAACCCCTAAATCAGTAATCTAAATTTAATTCACGCCGAAATATTTCTTGAACCACTTTTTCCATAAATATGATAAAAGGGTTTATACAAAGTTATTCGGAAAGGAGGTACTAATCCCAAGACCACTTATAGTATTACTGAAGACTATTTTATAGCACGTGTTAACATTTCAAAATTCGATCATTTTATATAAAAATGATTTTTATTTTAGTTTTTTCAAAAATTCTTCATCTTTGCTTTAGTTACGAATTCAGAAAATAGAGTTTTAATCCGTGACCCCAAATATGACCTAAAATGTAAACACAGTTGATCATAACTGAGAAAAGATAGGATATAGCGTATTTTTATGAAATTTTTAAACAGCTATTTCTCTTAAACTATTCACTTTTGGGGAAAGTTGTAGAAAAAAGTTATTCATAATTATGGGCACTTTAACACTCTTTCGAATTAGTACCCCCTTTCCGACTACACAATACGACTATACGACTATACAAATAGTTATATTAGTTTTATGAACTAATATAATCTAATCTAGTCGCCTTGTCGGTTGCAGATCGACAATCCATCGCCTTATATATACGTTGAAATTTTTATCGTATTCATCGATCCCGATAATAACTACTAGAGAAATGGAGTCACTACACCGCGAGATGTAAATGCATTTTTCTTTGCGTATATTAATATGCATCATAAAACCGACTTTTCCTTAGTTTTCGTTTACGAATTGCACCACATACATACGGAAAGTAGCTTCTCCGTTTCTTTTTGTACATAAAAAAACATGCAACAAGTTTGAAAAAATATTTTTATAACCTAATAGCATTTCTTGATATTTTTCATAATAGCGCAAACAACAACTCTATGTGCCTTATCCTATTTCTACTTTAAACAAACACAAATGGATTTTAGCGTTCCATTAAAAGAGTACACTATTCAGTATTCTTTTTTCTATAGCCCAGCCGTGTTCGTTGCGACCGTGTTAATTGAGTACCGAGTTCATTTAGGATATGCAAACATTGATTGATTGGACTGGATTGATGAAGCACGTCAGCAAGTGCGAAATTCTGGGGAAGACGATTCGGATTACAGTGAATCGTTTTGAACGAAGGAACTTGTGGTTTATTTCTTCGATTTTAACGTATAACTTTGTTTAAACTGTCTATAATATTATCAAATTAAGAAAAAAAAACTTTTTTTAAAACAGCCATTTGATTACTTCCACACCGAAAGATAATAACGAGCTAGCAGTTTTATATTCTACTAAACTCTTGCACTTATATTTTTCTAGGAATACAAATCTACCGTCTACATACAAAGAGCTCTAAACTTTAAGAATTGAAAGGAATTTCTTTAATAAACACCTATAAAATTCTCGTGTTGAACCCATACATATGTTTAATAACGTTAGAGCTCCAAGTTTAGAAACACGTGTGATCTATATGTACTGCTGTGCATTTTGGAAATGACACCATCCTCCCAAACAAGATATCGATCGCATCCTAATGGACATTTTGGTAACACAGGCCTCGCCCTTTGTCTTTACAAAGTCAGCAAGCTCACAAACGGACTTAACTAAAGAAGCCATTGTTTACGCTTTCTTTTCAGTATCCCAGTGTAGGAAATACAAATCTGTTCCATTTCTTCGTGCAACAAAAGTTTATGAGGAAATAAACGGCACCCTTAAAAGAGCGGCGAAACTGGAATATTTGGGAGTAACAACGATTTATTTAATGTTATGTGTGGAGTTCTTAGGTTTAATTTTAAAATGATGAATTAGGTACAGAGTTATTGAAAAATAAACATACACGCTCCTGTCTGCTATTTACCATTTCTTACCATTAGGTACAACTAACAATGTTTATTATATGAATTTTGAAAACTACAAAGTTATATACTCGACATGCTATTCATTATTTTTGTATGGAAAGGTTAAAATTGTTAACGTATTTCCAAAAGTTGTTAGTTGTAATGTTACTAAACAATGGATAAAAGCGAAATTTATAAATTACCCCGAATAGTCAAGTAATTTATTTCGCATAACGATGCACATGACATCTTAAGCCCACTGAACAAAGATCTCTACCACATTTCCCTTAGAATGTGCTGATATAATGGGTATGCAGCTAGACGTACAAGATGGACGATGTACAGTCAATGGGAGAGGGTAGACGAACATTGTTCATCATCCATTGTTGCCTGATCGTAATAGCGCCCCGCTACGAGCATCATTACCCAGAGCCCGGACAACGTCCCTAGAGGGACAACACTACCTACGATAAGCTTAGAAACACTTTATTATTTTCTTCAAAGATTGTGATTTTCACCTATATTATTATGTTGGTAACGATGATGTACATTAAAAAAGCCTTCATGAGTGACGATACATAAATAGTTACATCGTCATCAAATACGAGGTGCCCGAAATCAAGTGGTCACGGAGGGAAAAGTAGGTAGGTATTACCTTAAATATTAAAAATGGCAAGCAAGCCGACAGCCCATCTGATGAAAAGTAGCTCCTTATTATTGGTCCGTTCGATTGGCAGCATAAAAATACAGTATGGTACTTTACGCAGTTTTGTCAGTTCGATACATGACTTGATTTGGAACACCCGGTATGTAGCTCGTGTCGACACGAGAGAAGAACTATAATTACGTTGATTATCCTAACCTCTAAATGTTTGACTATTCATCTTCACCTTTGGACATAAACAATCAATATATAATTGTGTAAAGCACGTAATTGTGATTATGGTAATTTTAAGCACTGCGTTATCTAATTTCAGGGTCAATAGCCTTTATCGTAAGAATGAAACTGCAAAAAGCTGTAATGAACTGATACAAGACTAACTTACAACTAAAAGATCCATAACCGCAACGAACATTTAGTACCTTCTTCTTATACCTACTGGTTCCTTAGAATTCTGAGCACACTCCAACATCGTGCTTTTTCTTAAAACTATGTTTTTGTCTTTTAGGTTTTTTGACAATCTGTAAGTGCCTAAGTGCCCTTTAGGAAAAGCTTTTAAATTAACTCCATTTAATTACCTTCACGTTTAAAATAAAAAAAGAACAAATAAAAACCCAAAAGAGATTTATTTCTGTGGTTTAAATCCTGCCACACCGGGCCGCGAGAAACTGAGAAAACCTTCTAATTGAACCTTCTTAATTGAAATAGAGCTTATAGCAGCAATGTAGCGCTTTCTGTACTTAAGCTGACAAATGGCTTTTTTATATTAATTAATACACCTATAAGTTTTACAAAGTGCGGGAAACATGTACAGTAACAACAGTACAACAACAGTAATGTTTACTGAATAGTAATGTTTCCCGCACTTCTTGATAAGTGTCTTGTAGTTTAGGTCTTGTAGCTAAGGCATAGATAAATCGGTATTCATAGAAATCATAGATTCTATATAGATTTTGTTAACTAGATTTATGGTTGGAATCATAGAGCAACGCGGTTGACGCCGTCTACCGCGTTAGACCGCGTTGCTCTAAGGTTGGAATGGATAACTTTGTTAATTAAATAGCATCATTTAGAGATTACCAATCTGTGCCCTGCAGGTTTATTTTAAGTTAATTCTTAGTTGTCTGTGGGTGAAACCCATGTCAAACAGAAGATTACAAGCTGATGCGACGATAATGAAAATTAACAGATTAAAACCCAGCCTTATTTTTAATATCACTGATTCGTTGATTAATATCTCAGTCCAATGGTTTTAATCTACACGATTATGCTGATTAACTAATCCCGTAAATCGCTTACCTTACAAAGAATAGGTTTGGCGAAGGAATTAATTGAAAAGAGGCACACCCTCTCCGTGTAGGGGCGGGGGTGAATCAGGACCATTAAAGGCATTTTTCACGCGCCATCTTGCCACTTACCTGGTATGCATGTATATTGCACAGTTTGTTTGGAGGGAACAGCATAAATGCGCGAGTAGGACACGTAATGGTTAAAGTTTTTGGCAGAGTTCAGGAAATTTTGCAGTTACTATTTAAATACGACATGTTTATATTACATTCAGTGACAACCCAGTGGTTTCCGTGACTAGGCACGTGGGGATGGGTCATTGGACGGTGCACATCCAACTTTACACTGAAAACTTCATACTGCGAAAACCCTGATTTCCCTTGGGATTGCGGTGATCAGCCGACTGTTGCTAACACTCGCCGTATCATGGAAAATTAAATGGTCGTGTTCCTGATAGTGACCTGAGCATCCTTCAAGCTAAAAGAACTTGGCCTAACGCCAGTATGCAGAAGATATTATAAGCAATGACAATTATTGACGACACTTAAATTATATATTTGGATGTTGCGAAAGGATCACGAAAACAATGCACGTCAAAATGTATAAGCATTCGAAAAATGTACAGAGTCACGTTCTTGTATCGCCTGTAAAATAACGAGACCAAACCGCGTACATATTTAGGAATGTCGCACGTCTAAGAAATTGGGGGCACGGGGCCTACTCCGAAAATGAACTAAGAAGTTTCAGCTGACGGATCGCACGTTTTCCAACCACGAAAGTGTTTCGGATCCGACGATCAATTCGATGTTCGCGATTTGACATTTTCTCTTTCGTTCACCCTAGTCCCAAATGTTGATTGACATCTAGTAGTTGTTCATTATTTGACAATACTTTGATCGTATATATTTATAAGTTCGATGTTTGTCGTTGTTTCGTTTTGATCCGATACTTCGATGTTCGTTTTTCGGAGTAGGCCCCAGGTCTCGTGTCTTTATTAGTACTGTTTCTTGCGATCACGTCGCAGGAAAACCGGTGGAACATGAAACAGATACAATGGAAGAATGGTGGGTAAGAAGGACGAAGGGATAACAAGACTACTCTGATGCAATGAATAGAGCACGAAGTCTTAGAAAGTGTGTGTGTGTGTGTTTTTTTAAACCTTGCACTTAGAAAAATATACCTTTGAAAACGTTAAGAGAGACGTGTGTGCAGATTACAGCAGTTATCTACCAGTTAGCACAATTTTCTTTTTCTTACTTAGACAAAAGGTACAAAAATAAGCTATTTTCTTTGTGAATGAAAGTTAAATTATTAAAAAATACCTAGGTAAAATTTTATAAGAATAAGAAAAAGATTAGGAATGTTTGGAAAGTTAAAACTTCATAAAAGTTCTTCAAACATTGTTTCGCAAAAGTTACGATGCGTTAAATTTTTAAGAAAAAGTAGCTTTGAAGATTTTTAGCGTTTTTATTTCTCTAACAAAAATATGCCTTTGAAGGTAACTTGAACAAATAAGACGTTTTATTAAACGTTTTTTTTACGATTATCTAAACATTTTTATCGCTAAAAAATCTTTTACACCACAAATTATCAGATAATACAATAATAAATCCCAAAATATCGCAGCTTAGCCATAATCTGTTTTTCGAAGTCAACCATGGAAAATGGATGATACATTTATGTCAGATAATAGGCTATCTGTTGAAACTTGCCGCATGAATTAACTATTTAAGCCTCGCACGTTTCTTAGTACGTGGTTTAAGATGTATGCAAATCGCTGAACGCCAAGCAAATACGCCTGCAACTTGGTCTAGACTGTGGTGAATGAAGACATTACCAAGTTACTCGGTAATTTCACGTTTAGGAAATTATTGAAAGCCTGTCCTAGTTAACATTTTGTTCAGTCCAGTTTAGTCAAAGTGTTTTTTTTTTCTTGGTTTTGATTATAGCTAACAACAAAACTTTTTATAAAAAATTCAAAAATGTGGATGTGAGGCCTTCAGCCAGTCTAGGAAGATTCGATTTTGGCCCGCACCTCTAACATTTCGAATTAAGGCTGGTATTCCACTTGTCAAATATCTTTGTCCATTGGACATCGTTTGATCAAAGAAATTGTGCATTTGATCAAAGAAATTGGATGATTTTAATTAGGCTGGTATTCCACTTATCAAATATCTTTGTCCAATGTACATTTGATCAAATAAATTGGACGACTTCATCAAACGTACCAGCAACACCGATATTTGACCAAATATTAATGACATTTAAATCAAAATGGCTGCAACTAAGATTTCGTGGATAATTTCAATGACGTCTTTATCCAAAGCTGTTTTTGTTTTCTATTTTAATAATAATCTTATGATAATAGCAGCACATAAAGTCGCTCCACGTTTCTCCATTTTCTCAGACTACGCAAAATCTTGGACATAGTTTCTGGACAAGTGGAATGGGCATACCTCAAAGATATTTTATTCAAATATTGGACATCGATATTGAACAAAGATATTTGATAAATGGAATACCAGCCTAATGTGCGGATCAGAATTTGTTATCACTTGCGTTAACGGTGAATCAACATTGCGAGAAAAGTTGCACATCTGAGAAGGCTTCTAAAAGTTCTCGGTGATGTGTGACCGCCAACCCGACGTAAACCCGTCTCAATCTGAAAACAGGAATATTTTATTTTTATTGTCAAGTGACTTTTACTTATATTAATTTAAAATCCACATACGTTTCTATTGTTACTGAACGGAAACTTTTTCAATAAGTTTATGTATTGTTTATTGTGCCCCGGCAAGACAAGGAAGCAGCCCTTCACTAGAGGAAACTCTTATGCCGGCTGTAAATTCTCAACGACGCACACAAAAATAAATGTTTTTTTTTTTTTTTTAAACTTTGCCCCACTCTAAGATTTCTCTTGTATCGTGGGTGCGTTTACAGACACAAATCTCACAAACAAACGCCCAGACCCGAAACAACCATCTGTAGGCCATACAAATTTTTGTTCCGTGTGGGAATCGAACCCACGACCCGTAGCGCAGAAGCCATTCGCTTAGCCACTGCACCAAACGTGTCGTCAAACCTTTTGAACCTTTTGTAAAATGATTTTATGCTGGCGTTACCAAAAAACAAAAGTAAATTCTTTTATCTTGAGCTCTTTGTAAGCGAAATAGAAACTCCACATTCCACGTTTCTATCTTTCATAGTTTAAAAGATGTAGGTATGAACTATGAACTCATTAGTAACTATTTACTAATTCACTTACTGATCATGAAAACAACAAAACCTATTTAATCATGGATTATAATTGACTATTCATGTGAATTTGAGTTATTTCACTTAACCCTTTTACAGTTAGAGGGAATATTTTTCCCACCAACTTTTTTGGAAGATGTCGCGAAAACCTCCTTGTTATGTTTTTATTTTTAAACCTGACAGTATAATTTTTTTTACTATTTTATTTAATAGAAATAAATGAAAAAAAATTTTTTTTGTTATCTATAAAAAAATGCCAAATTATTTGTTATCTATGTACTTTTTCTTAAAACCTTATAACAGATTAAGGGTTAACGCATTAAACCTTTTTATTTGTTAATTAAAATGCAACACTTACTGGCCCTAATCCTAAGCCGTGAAAAGTCATTTATGTTATGTATTTTTTTTGTATTTATTTTATAAAAAAACGGCTTTTATCAAAATTAGACATTAAGAATAGTAGTAATAGAATCATAACACAAACATCTTGATCAGAAATTACATAAAAAAAATGGTTTTTCTTTTAAAAAACTAGTGTCAAAGCTCACAGGATGTAAACATAAAATACCTACTTCGATACTCTGTCCTCTAAAAAAAGGGTTATGAGTTTAAAAACAATACATCAGACGAAGAATCCCCCAATTGACCATCCGTAGGGCGTCAATCATGGGTGTCGTGAGAGTTGCGAACAAATCTAATAAATCCTTTGTCTGAGTCACGCGTTACAGGGGTCCCAAACATTTCCACGGGTATTTCTTGCCCTTTGGTCGCACGCTACAAGACGCTACACGACATATTACGAACAATAAATATAATTCTTGTTACAAAACACATCGCTTTTTGCGAATAAGTCTGTGACTAATATCTTATTTTCTTATAAATTGTAGTTTTATATTATCATTAATTAAAAACGCAAAAGTGTACTCTGCTTCCATAGCTGTTGTAGCCTGAGGACAATTACGCTACAGGGAATTTATTTTATAACTAGCTGTGCCCGCGACTCCGTCCGCGTGGAACTCGGAAAACAACATTGTGTCGCAGCAACTAAATAGTGTATATGTATTCCATTTATTACAATAATAACAACAACAAAGGTGTCCCACCAAGGCACTTATATCTTTTAAACCATTTCTTTAGGTAGAGTTTCAGCTCTTCTTGATTGACCGTAAAGGTTCATATAACCATAATACTAAAAACGCGTTGCTTATTTCCATACATTTCCTTGCTAAAATGGATAATACTTGAATATTGTTTGTTGGAGAGTTTTGATCCTGATTATTGACCATAAAGATATTATCAACAGGTGCCTTTGCAGATGATATAGCTTTGTCAGTTTGATTCCCGGTTCAGGCAAAAAAATCAGTAAAGGCAATATTTCTTACTTTTAAAAATAAAATGAAGTCATCTTTGAGTGAAATTTGCAATTTTTAATATTTATAGTAGGTACTTTCTCTTCATGGCTATGTGTTTTGGGACATTACCTAAGGCTTAAATAAACTTAATAAAACGGTTTTGCATAGCAACGGACAGGCTTTGAATAGTTCTGACAACAATGAACAAAATAAGATATAAAAACATTCCAAAAAAATTACAAAAAGTGAATTTTTTTAAAGTGAGGTTTTAAGTTTTAACGCAGGACACTGAGCCAGCGACCGTTCACTGCAGCACTTACTTCTGTCTACAGCTTATACTACGCAGTATATGAAAATAATGTTCCGTTGCTCGGCATCTATGAGCAATAGCGTGATAGTTTATATACCAGCATGAGCGCAGGCCCATCAAAATCGCTTCACGCGATTTTACGATCCGAATATTAAGCTTATACTTCGCAGTATGTGGAAATAATGTTCCGCTGCTCGGTTCCTATGAACAATAGCGTGATGATATATATAGCAGCAAAATTGTCACACATCAGCGAAAGTCCCATCAAAATCCATCCACGGGATTTTACGCGATGTCCGGACGGAAAGACAAACAGACACAATAATTCTAAAAAAAAAATGTTATGGTTTCTGTATTGATAGTATAGTACCACCGAATCAAAATTTTGGAAAAATATTTAATTACAGACAAAGTGCACTTTGAATTTTATTAATAGTAAATAGATTTATAAATACATATTTAAGTATTCATAAAAAAATATATGAGTATTTCAAATTAATCTATCGTATTGCCTTGCACAATTAAAAATTTAGAATAACTACACTTGCTTATGAAACTGAATGTATTTCTCTTCCACTGCCATTCAGATAGATAGGTAGGTACCTTATAAATTTTAAATAACATTATCTTCGTTTTTTTTTATAAAAGCTTAGTTAGTACCTTCTTCGGATAGCATTTCAATAGACCTTCCGTAGACTGAGAATAGTAATAATTATATTCGTTGATTATATTTCCTCACAACGTGATTTGATACACGTAACGCCATCTATTGAAAAGAAATGGTAAGTATACACAAATACATGCTAAGTTCTTATAGAAAACTTAAAATTCGCATAACTTTTGATTGCGTGAACCGATTGCGATGAAACAAAAAACATATGTTACTTGGAGATAAGCACAATATTTATTTATAAAAGTCAACAACATTGGATCAGTTGTTTTTACGTGATGCTTGAACAAACAAACAGATAAACAGATAAACAGATAAACAGACAAACAGACAAACAGATAAACAGACAAACAGAAAAAAAATCCAAAAATGTTAAAAATGGGTTCTATTGGTTATAGTTTAACATCCCAACCAGGTTTTTTCAAAATATTTGCTATGTACAGACACGCCATGTCTACAGATTTATTATATGTATAGACGAGTTCACGTACCATCGTAAACGATAATAGGCTTCCTTATTACATTCACAATTACTCAACACTATATATTTACAATATATTATATAAACTTAGCAAAACAATCAAGTTTATGTTGAGCATAAAAAATCCGGACTCCGATTTTGTTATAACAGAATAAAGCTTTTGGCGCTGTCTGGAAATACTGGAATACAATAATGCAGAAACCAGAAACAATTTTAAAGTATGAAACTTCGGAAATAATATTCAGCATAAAATTACCGTTAATATCTACACGTCTGAAGTTAAAACTTTGCTTTTAGTTTTGGTGGTGACTGCTAAACTACAGCTGGGAAAAGTCTTTCACGTGGAAGGGTCAATTCACACGTCATCGGATCTTTGACAAGTTTAACTTTGTTATTTACTGACCAACTTGCCTACCAGTGAACACTGTCCTGTCATGGAATCTGACAGAAATATTTACTCATTGTTCTCCGAACCAGGTTTATTTTGATTTATTTCAAATTTTATCTCGGAGAACTGTAAACATAAAACCCAATTAAAATCCACTGACGCTATGACAGCCTAAAAACGAAAAAATATAACCAAAACTCGTTAGATTTTTCATAGCATGTAAAAAAATGTTTTCATAAAAAATTTGTAATTTACCAAGTTCATCGAAGAGTTTATTTTGGAACGTGAATCTAAACATGAATGCTACTCTTTTTCTTATTTTGTTACCGGCTCTTTATTGCATACCTGCTACCAGCGACTAAAAGCTAATTATTTTATCTTTGAGTTCTTCGTAGCTATTCGGTGACCGGAATAGTTTCGACTAAATAAAAAGGTATAGCTACGTGCATTCCGGACACACTCGTCAACAAACATGCATTCGACGTACCGTGTGCAAAATTCGTCTTTATACATGTTATAAACATGTCATCATGAAATACATGTTATTGAAGGAATGACTAATGTTGTGCCAGCTAATCGCCGATATTCGATTTGTTTTTCTTCTTGAACAAATATTCAGAGGCGTGGAAAGTTGAAACCCATTACATTAACTAGTAAAAATTGTGTAACTAGTAACTTCAGAAAATTTTAAGACAACCGAAAACATTAACAACAAAATTTCGATTTCAGTTCATAATATTCGTTGTCTCATAGGTATTGAAAATCAGTATCTTGGAAAGTAATAAGTCGTAAGATATTCAAGACATTTGCCAACAATAGGGTAGCAATCTTTCGACAATTCGTGAAGAAAGAGCTAAAATTAAGCTTATTGTACCGTATTCATAGCCTAGGAAAAGCCAGTAGCGCGTGACTAGTTCTATAGGAATGGTATGCTGCTTTCCAATAATTCCATTATGATTTATGGCTTAATCATCTTTACGACACCTACGAAACCAGCAATTCGAAATGGATTAAACTATTCTTAGATGGAAACCACTCGTAAACTCTATGTCAGGTACAACTACTATTCACTAAAAACTTCGAGCAACCGTAAGCCTAGCACGAATATTGTGACGTATGGTAACGTAAACGTAACGTTAACGCGAGTGAATTTTGAATTGGGAATACTCGTTTCGCACATAATATTTAATCGAATTGAAAACTTTATTCATAACGAAGTATGATACAACTTGTGCTTGTCGCATAAATTTAAACTAAAATGCTATAGAATAGTTATATTTTCGATTTAAAATTCACTCACATTAACGTTACGTTTACGTTACTATACGTCAAAATATTCGTGCTAGGCCTAGTGTAAAAGTCAAATATAACTGAACAACGTTGAAGTTATAAGATACTGAAATATCCCTTAACATAATCTCTAATACCAAGTCATGAGTAGCAGATTCTCTTTGTGCTCCTATCTGAATAACATTCACTTTATCTTTACCGGTTTGTTCGTGTCAAACAGGGGTAAAAGCCTTCTTATACTTTCATCCCTGGAGGAGAGGGGAGCGGGTATCGTATCAAGAAATATGTGCTCGTCTTATGGCAAAGCAGATGAAAGACTTCGTTCGGATTACGTGTGTGTTGTATGGTGATAACATAGTGTGTTTATGCTTGTATTTCTTAAAGGTACAAAGGTAGGTCTAATCACATATACCTATTTTGTTAGATTCTATGCAAATATCTCGGTCAAAGCTTGAAATACCAATAAAGTTACCTCTATTTTCCATCAGAGAATTAAAACCTTGCAAGTAATTAAATTTTTAGCAGCAATTTTAAGGAAAAAATAAAATTAACATTTTAAAATAACGATATTCCTCTAATTAAGTAAAAGGCTTCGGTGCCGGGCGCTGGTGAGTTATAGCATTAATAAGCGAGCTTAAAAGTAGTCATAATTGCTTATATTAAGCTAATTCTTTTACTTTTGCCATACAAAATTAGCAACCATTTATATAAATTAGATGATCTAGGATTAGTAAACAGATGAAAGAGAAAAGGCTTAGCGAACCCTATCGTTAGCGAAGAGAATACTAAAACAAAGATCGTTAATTGGCGTAAAAATCCATTATGTTTGGCGGCTTCGTTATTGTTTGTTGTGCCAGTCTTGAGACAGGAAAGAAAAACGGCCTTAATAGCCCGTTAAAAATGAAACCCAACTGAATTATTAAAGCAAATTATCCTCTCTTGTACTGTGAATAATGATTAAATGTTCAACTTCGACAATTAAATAGAATGTTGTTTGAAAGTAGACGGATAAATTATGCGCTTCATTTATTTTATAACCGGCACTCAGAGCGAATGCTACCATAAGAGCGAGATGAGCGTTTAGATCAGTGTATTGATGGATTAAACGTGCAATAAATATCCCGATCCAAATGTCGTGATAAATATTGAGCGTGTAGCATGTGCCAAAAGCTTCTCCTGTCGGTTAGTAACAAACTGCGATCACCCGATCCCGACCCATTTGCCTATTTTTCTTTTGAAACTTCATTCTACCGATCCTTGTGAGGTTTATATTCAGCAGTGTCTATTTACGGGTTGAATTGATTTTGTATAGAATTACGAATATCATAATCTAACAGACAGTGATGTGTTGCTGAGAAGTTTGTTATGCCGCTTCTTTTTTCCAGACCAAAACTCTAGGAAGCAGTGAAGAATAGGTGCATTTGGATGTTGACTATTATAGTTTTGACGTATAAAAAGTCCTAATTTTCAGTACATTTTGAATAAGTAATTTACTATTTAGACCAAAATCATTGAAAACCCACTTTGCAACTACTGTAAATGTACAGTAAACAACTAAATTTATCAATCCTTTTACGTAATGAATGTCCAACCCTTCCGGCACAAACCTTTTATCAATATTCAGGCGATGAGTTTCCTTTCGGTAAGTTTTGTAGGATTCTAAAGGGATTGTCTGGAATCGGCGTTAGTGAAGTGCCGCGAACCGGGTCGTCGGACGAAGTGCACCGACTCCCTAATGTTTCGGTTCCAGTCGGGCTCGGGTTTCCAGTTTCCAGTCCAACGGCGGGAGAGCTCCGGAGCGGCCGCTTGTCGCACGCTCCCGAAACCACTCCGCGTAAACCATACCAACACGAAACATAGCAGCACTAATGTTCTTGAACATTCAGTAACATATCGTTAATAAAGTTTTCTAGGAAAAGTTTGGAAGTGTTAGCGATGCATGCAACTAGGATGGCTTCGATGAGTGCATAACAGCGCGCTGCATCGGTGAGTGCAGAATGACATGTGTACCAGCTCACTTGGTTCGGAATAGAGTAGCCCTTTAAATTACGTACCCGTATTCAGCCCAGCATTATTTTGATAAAATTATGTGATGAGAATTTGATGGAAGCAAAACTAATTAAGAGTTCCCTGTGAAGCATAACTTTAGAAATCACTTAAAAGCATTCGTTCGAATTGATTGAAATATAATTGCTTTTAACTAATATAGTTCAAAATAGATGGATTTTGTATAATTCAACTCATAAATTAGCCATAAAATACAGCGAATAATTTTATTAGCTATTTATATGAAAAAAACACTTTTATTTCACGTTTTATTTCTCTTAAATTCTAAGAGTCAATTATTACTTATCAAGAAAGTGGTATAGGGTACGCGGAACAGCCGGGCTTTGCAATAATGGACCCGCCAGAAATTAACAGAATTCGATTTACATTTACGATGCTCCTAATTTCGGCTAATGGTCTACTGTCCTCGCTAAAGTCGGTCGTACACGGAGAAAACTAATTTTACTATTAAATAGTCGTTATTAGTAAGATTAATTAGGTAGTTAGACTGTAAATGTCTGTTCTAACAACTAATCAGTTTAAATTGAAAAGTTCTTTGCCTTTTCGCAAATTATTCTGGATTCTTCTTGTAGTTATACAAATATTCTCGAAGGTATGAAGGATAATATTTTAGGAATTACATTTATTTATTTAATTTGGATTGTAAGTAGGTTATTATTACACTGTTTTAGGTAATCTTTACCTATACTTATGCCAAAACTTATAAGTTTGAAAATGACAGACGACAATGTAAAACAAAATGGACAATTTATTTGTTGACGAAATGTTGAGTATCTACTTACATAAAAGGAAACTCATCGCCTTAATTTCTGTAAGCTAATTCAAAATGACAATTATTTGATTTATTTGGCCACATCAAACCTTTGTAACAACGAAATTTTGTTTCGTCTAATTTTGTTTGATAAAACGAAAAGTTTTTTTTTATATTCGTTGGTTGTTACTTTGTTTGAATGTTCAAATTTTCACCAAATTAAAAGTTAAATAAAGGAGGACCTATTTTATTTTATTATTATCTGTCGAGCGAGTTATTTTTAATGTATAAGTTGAAAAGATTTGTATTATCTGTCGCAGCGATATTGGCAATGGCTCAAGCAAACTTATAATAAAACGAAATAGCATATTAGAATTATTATAATTTTGCAAGACACTTAGCGAAATTGTCACGAGACACAATAAGTAGTTGTATTGTGAGAAACATGATCAAATGACATTATTTAATTTTATTATAATTTCACTAGAATTTATTATATTAAAACGAAATAGCATATTGTCATTCAATCAAATTCTCACAATAGTTTAGAATTATTATAATTTTGCAAGACACGTAGCGAAATTGTCACGAGACACAGTAAGAAGTTGTATTGTGAGAAACATGATCAAATGACAATATTTAATTTTATTATAACTTCACTAGAATTTAATTATGTGACGGTTTTAACAATATCGCTGCGACATACGAAAAACCTTTTATTGGTTACAGCTACTTAGGCTGGTGTTCACTAAAATTAATTATCTGGTTACACAGTATACATGAACTCACGCCTTTTTCCCATGGGTGTAGGCAGAAACTGCAGAACGACACATGCTACGATCCTTACATACTCCTTTCGCTTCTTCTACGTTCATATATCTTGTCATACTCGCACGCCGGTTGAGAGTACTGCGCAACTGTCCTTTTTAAAAACATCACATGTCCTTCTAGGGTGTTCTCTACTGGCGTTTCCACTGACATCCGCCATATAAATTCCTTTTGTTAATCGCCATTCATTCATTCTTTCAACATGCCCAAACCACCTAAGCATTGTCCTTTTTACATGCTCCTAAGCATACTACCTATTTACATATTATCTGGTTAAACAACCATTTATTTGAAAAACATACTAGAAATTTTAATAAACACTTGTTTAACCAGAATTTATGCTGGTGAACACCGGCCTTAGTTAAATACAAACTCATAATGAACAGTACAGGGCAAATCAAAATTCTGCGTTTAATAAAACGTGATGAGAGAAATTTCGTTGCTTTCATCTCATGACAGCAGACTAAATAAACAAACAGGCTGTCAGTACTACGATTCTGAACAATATGATTCACAAAACAATAATGCTATTTTAAGCACTAACGCTACTTCTACACGTATTGCCTAAAGTTGTTCCCATTCGTAACTGTGTTTACAATCGTAATTGTGTTAAACATAATATATTAGTCAATTGTTCTACCAGTTATGTCTAAGGTTATTATATTACCAAAATACATAATACATACGATGATATACGTAGGTACGTTGAATATCAGCGGAAGGTCAAGGGTGGACGAATTTAGGGGCTGGCTATTGTAATTTAGACGTTTAAAAAGTACTTACTGATCTTCAGTTCAGTTGAAATAAAAGAGTTTTGATTTTGTCTGAGTTTGATGCATTATAACAATAATAGACTCGGGTCTAATCGCGTAGAAAAGGCACAATATAACGTGTACTTGATCGCGAAAGTTTAAAGACATTCATGAGTTTGAAAACTTCAGGAGCATCAAATATATTTCTATAGGGTAAAAGAAGTCCTACGATAAATTAATTAATTGAATACTCAGATCTCTATTGATAATGTACTACAGGATGTATCCGTATTTGTGTAATTCTTTTAAACCTCATGGTCTTCACACACGACACAGACTGACGATGTATGGGATTCTTTTAGATAAAAAAACTTTGTATTTTTAACTTGAGCAATTTTCGCGCACTGAGTTTACTGACTGCGCGGAGCGATACCACGCTAATCTTCCCTCATTTATTCATGCATGACACCGAAATGTTCTATCACATTTAATATTTTTTTCATTTTGTATTTTATGTCATCCTTATCAGGTAACTTAGACACGATTACTAGTCACTATCGGAAGACAAAAAAGATACATTTTATTTTATTTTTAATCAAGTAAAATCTCTGGGCTCTATATCAGTAGTAGATCATGTGGTTTCAAGAAATTACACGAATTAGTTGACACCTTGCATAGGCACATCATATTATTATTTCAAATTAAAATAATGAATTAAATATTCTGCCTACCTATCGTTGCCTATTTTGTAACCGGCGACTACACAGCACGAAAAACATCAGTAGGCATATGATAAGTTGACTACAAGCAATCAATATCAATACTACAAATAGTACATTCGATCATAACCAACAAACATTCAGGTTTGAAACCAATTAATCTAGTGAGGGAACCGAGGAACTTTTTCAATAGACGTCTAGTGACTACGTTTCACCGGGTCTCCACGGCTCATATGGTTCACTAGCATCCGTACAAAGGAATATTCAAGTAACATTGGACAGTATTACATTTGAGTGAAGTTTCAACTGTTATATAGTTAGTCTGTGACTTGTAGCAGAACGTAGTGTAAGGGGTTGTTTATTGCAAATTGCGAGCTTCCACAATACGCGCTCTAACAAAATGGAATCAGCATTTTCTTTATTAATGAGGTGCTGCAAATACATGTTTAATAAGTTTAGAAACAAAAAGGTCGACTAACAGGCTTTGTCCTATCATTAACAAAAAACACTGTTATACAAGGTTAGTCAGAAAGGGGGTATTAATCCGAAAGGGTATTAAAGTACCCGTAATAATGAATAACTTTTGTTCTACAACTTTCCCAAAAAGTCAATGATGAAGAATTTTTGACAACAACTAAACACTTTTGCCTTAAAATAAAAATGAGCGAATTTTGAAATTTTAACGCTGGTTTTAAAACAGATACTTTAAGTGGCCCGCTGATTAGTACCTACCCCCTTTCCGACTAACCTTGTATAGTTAAAAGAATTCCTATTATACAGTATGACTGGTTGAACAAGTGACATATTCAAAGACATTATAATTTGAGTATAAAGTAGGCAAGTTAAATTTTAAAAAAAAAACAGGTAATAATCAAAGAAAACCTTTATGAAAGTATTATAATACAATTGACCGGCGGAGTATGTCGGCAAAGCGCGGGAAGGGCGGAAAAAAGGCCGGTCGGCACTTGCAGTGCTGTGTGCATCACCTCACTGCTCACAAACTCGTCTCGCATAGTTTTTTGCTCGAAATAGTTTATTGAAAAAATAGGTCAAACAGCAAGGTTTTTTACATGTTTGGAACGAGAATCGATTACTGAATACCCTCCTTCAATATGTTACTCGTTAAACCTGTCATAATAGCTTTACAAAAATATAACCACACAAAGCGAGAAACCGTGTTAACGGCAAAGGAAAACATCAGGAAACTTGCACGGGCGAGAGGGCTCCAAAAAAGACTACTCGATGCCTGTTGCGGTCTCTTCTCAGAATGAGAAGGTTGTAGGCCTTGGTATTGGTACACCACGTTGGCACGTTGGCACGTTGGGGTGCATGAAAAGAGCCTCCACGAGAGACGAGACTTAAGTACGTCTGGCACACCCTGGGCAGTCAGCCCCGCTACCAACCTTGATAACTGGCTAATCTTTTCACCACAGCATGAGCTATTTTCGTGTAGCTCGTGCTGACACGAGAGAAGAAGAGAACCACGTTGGCCTGGTGCGGGTTGGCAGTGTACACGGTGTGTGTAGGTGCGGCAGTCTACACGGTGTGTGTAGACTGCCAACAGTGCCCAACAGTATTGGGAGGCCAACGTGGTGTACCAATACCAAGGCCTACAACCTTCTCATTCTGAGAAGAGACCGCAACAGGCATCGAGTAGTCTTTTTTGGAGCCCTCTCGCTTGTGCAGACCCGTGCCCAGCAGTGGTACAGGGGGAACACCCAAATATTCCGAAATATTTTATTCCGAATTTGGATATTCCGATGTTCAAAAATCCGAATTTGATAATTCCTTCAAAATAAAATACCGATTATTAAAAAACACGAAAGTTATTTTACCGAATGTCATAAATACGATTTATTTGTTTTCCGACTTTCAAAAGTACGAAGAATTAAACATCCGATGTGTTCTTGGCCCGAAAAACAGCATTCCGATTTGCAATTTTCCGAAAACAATAAACATTATGTCAAGCAATAGAGTATTAAACATAACACAGAAAGGTGAGCAGTTGGTTAGGTTAGGTTAGAACTGCGACCCCCTACGCACGAGCCGAGCGAGCAAAGCGAGCGTGCCGCGGCAGCGGCCGGCGAGTGCTGGAACCGATTAGTTACATTACTTAATAAAAAAGCACGTATTGCGTAATGGTGAGTGTAAAGAAAAAAAAATTTAAATGGGAGAAAAATATTTTTCCCACAATTATGTTATTATAAGTAGGGAAAGTGATTCTGTCATTAGTTTCTTTTTCTACCTTGCTCCCTTTGTATAAAGTTGAACCATTGTGTGTTAATCTTTTTTTTAAGAATAAGAATCTGTTTTGCTATTTAGGTTTACTAGGCGTTTTAATTTCGGACTTTTAATTAATCGGTATTTTAATAATCGGAATTCGTATTTTTGATGTTTCGGATTATTGTTCAATCTGACTTTTTATTGTTAGGTGTATTGAAACTCGGTATTTTGATATTCGTAATTGTAAACGTTAGGCGTTTTGTAATTTAGGATTTATAAAATTAGGTTTTATGATTAATCGGAATTGTCATATTAGGAGTTTTAAACCATTCGGAATTATGAAAATCGGTATTATAAAAATCGGGATTGAGAATATCGGAATTTAGTTTTTCGTATTATTGTAGTGTACCCGTGGTACAGGAAGTAATAGTGCGTGTTTTGTCTCAGGCTTGGAGGATTATTTTGTGGCACATACTTGATAAGAAGTTAGTGTATGAAAAGAGCAATAGATGTATTTTAAGCACGTCGTAGACAGTGTGTACCAAGCGCTTCTTGCGTCAAAGTCTCGAAACTATAGAGCGTGTAAAACATTCCTCGTATATACCTACTCAGTGTACACATTGCTTCAAGAGCTACATAAGTACTAAGAAGTAAAGGCTATACAGATATATTATAATGTAGCCTAGGTGCCTTTTAATTATGCAGGGTTAAATGTCAATGTAGGGTATGGTGACCTATTATAATATCTATTAATAAACCTATATAATATACAGTATCCAAAATGACAAACCAACGAGAAGAAAACCGTGTGTGTATAGCTTGTGCTGGAAAATTATCATCGTTCTGATGTGACCATATACGTTTTGGGCCATCATTGGAATTTAACTCCGTATATAGACAGAATGTAACCGAATTAGTGTAATTCCTTAAAACTACATGATCTGGTGTAGATTGGACTAGCACAGGATATCGCGAAATAAAAAAAAATTATAAGTATTAAATTCTTTTTTTTTTATTTGCGGGAAAGATAAACCAACCACCTATTATGGTTTCAATAAAAGAAGTAAGAATTTTATTTGCAAATTAAATAAAAAATAATAATAAATGAAAGCACCGCAGAAAGAGTAGCGCGATATCGCTCTTTGCAGTTAGTTAACTCGAAGCGCTAAAATGACTCAGAAATAGAAAACCGAAATAATTTTCAGAAAAAAAAGTTTTTGTTTATTTTGATAAAAACTCTTTTATGGTTAATCTGTGTCAACAGTAGATGACGCGGTTTGAAGGAATTACATGAATTCGTTTACACCCTTGTTAGCTTGTCTCTGGTAATACCATATTAGATTGTCTCTGGTAACTGTCATATTACTTACATTCACTCAATCGATCATTCATTCGTTCATGATTAAAAACTTATTGGTAGTCATTCGGCAGTCTTGTCAGAGACGTCGAGGTGTGAACATCAAGTGATACTTACTGTGTAATTTTGGATTAAATGGTAACACTTCAGATACAAGTGTAAGTACAGATTAAATCATTATGTATTGAATAATTGGAAATAATTGGAATTGTACCGAGTGTATTTGTGGTTTATGTTGAAGGAAGTAATAAATATCTATGTTTATACTGAAATGTCTGGTTTTCTATTATGAATCCTTTATTCTGAACCGGTGGCCAACAGTTCAGAAGCGGGATAATAAGGGAATTCTCATAATTCCCTTTTTCACGTCCACATTTTAACGGATATTTGATGTCATTTATTATCAGGTGTAATTTATTTTTCCCACCCAGTAAATATTTTTTTCTGGCTATTTAAGTAAAATAAATATCAAATATTTTATTTTTCTTTTCCATCTGTCATACGATATTTATTTCCTTACTCTTTACCGTAATAGTATTAAAGAACCGTTATTAATAAATATCACATCATCCATATTTAGAAAACGAAGTATTAATTTCGACTATGAATTTATGGAAGTTTCTACTGTGGTAGATTTATAATTATTCAATTTGATAAGCGACCAATCGATATGGTAGTATGTGTTCTGTTACATACTTAGATATTAATAGGATATTTATATAAAGATTTTAGTTTACTTTATTCAAAGTAGAATTGGTACGGTTATTTTATTCGTGTAATTATTATCATGATATGATGACGCACCAAATTAATTTAAATTATTTTTTTGTGTTTTTGCATAGTATGGCTTACAAGGATAGAGATGGAAAAGAAAACTGCTTTATTTCTGCCTTAATAGCTTCTTTAAAATAATGCAATTATAAATGGAACAATATTGGATCAATATTATGATAATAAAACAATGACTGACTTTTATTATAATCTTAAATATTGTTTCGTGTTTATGAACAAACACTAAGCTTTACAACTGTAAGTTTCAGATACACTCACAGTGGACAAGGAAAGACACAGTCGAGGGGAAGGACTGATGTTCATGGATGGTTATAGATGACGATGGATCGCCCAGGTTAAAGGGCCAGGAAATGTTCAGCATTTAGCATTTTGGCTAGGACAGACGGCCAGGATGTTCTCAGATTAGAGAGCAGGGAGTTCTCAGGTTAGAGAGCAGGGAAAGTTAAGTCGTTGGATAGCGGAATGAATACTACTGGATGGACCAGAAATTTGAAAAAGCGAAATGTTATCATAAATGAACAGTTCAATGAACGAACAAAATTACAAGAAACGAAAAGCAGGAATACAGGAGAAAGATCAATGCGAAGGAGATATCGCAACGATAGCTCGAGTCCGGGTTAGTCTTTACCAATTAGTATTGTGTTGACTATGACAATGTTAAATAAAGCCTGGAGTTCAGATAAAAATAAGTTAAAATTTAACGCAAACATCGTAACGGATTTGAAGCCTATGAGTAAAGAACAGACTCTGTTAGTACGGATCACTAAAGTTGAAGAATGCGCGGAAATATGTGGATTATATGAAAAACAACATACATTACGTCCTTCCTAATCTTACTGGGGTTACGAAAACGTGGTATCAAAGATGACCTTCTCTTTTGCATAAGTAGGGAGCATTGAAGAAAAAATAGTTATCTATTCCCTTGCCGTGAGAACTATGCTGAACTCCTTACTGAAATGCTAATTAACCGCTAACGTCCCGACCGACGAACCGGTTCGTCAGTGCCATTGTTTATCTATTGTGTCTATAATTACAGTACTTGAGATTTTAAACGTGTCGTGTATGGTTAATCATTGGAACAATAAATTATTATTGCATAAAACTGAATTGACTGAATAGGTGTAAAATTCATAGGAAACAGGCGGTGGATTGAATTTTAAATAGAGTAGATAATCAGGCCACAAAAGTGGGAGTTTAAGTAGCTTAATTTAGTGAGTCAGTATTTTAGAATAGTCAAAGTAGGGCAAACTAGAGAAGTTACAACATACAAGCAAAAGAAATGGGTATGATAACAGGTCTCTTATTAACGCAACACATCGACAACTTTAAATCCTGAACGATTAATTAAATTCAATTGCTTTTATTGTAATGAATCTGGCCATCCCAGCTTTAGAGTATACGTATTCAAAGAGCATAATTATACTCATAATGAATCGGCTGAAGTTATGCGTTACTGATGGTTACAGTGACGGATACGGTTTTCGATATTGGGATCAGTGGCTGGGCTGTATCCAGTCATTAGATTTGAGAAGTCTGTCTTCTCAAGTTATGCGTTACTGATGGTTACAGTGACGGATACGTTTTTTGATATTGGGATCAGTGGCTGGGCTGTATCCAGTCATTAGATTTGAGAAGTCAGTCTTCTCAAGTTTTGCGTTACTGATGGTTACAGTGACGGATACGTTTTTCGATATTGGGATCAGTGGCTGGGCTGTATCCAGTCATTAGATTTGAGAAGTCAGTCTTCTCAAGTTATGCGTTACTAATGGTTACAGTGACAGATACGTTTTTCGATATTGGGATCAGTGGCTGGGCTGTATCCAGTCATTAGATTTGAGAAGTCGGTCTTCTCAAGTTATCCGTTACTGATGGTTACAGTGACAGATACGTTTTTCGATATTAGGATCAGTGACTGGGCTGTATCCAGTCATTAGATTTGAGAAGTCAGTCTTCTCAAGTTATGCGTTACTGATGGTTACAGTGACAGATACGTTTTTCGATATTGGGATCAGTGACTGGGCTGTATCAAGTCTATAGATTTGAGAAGTCGGTGTTCCCAAGTTATGCGCAGCTGATAGTTGCAGTGGCTAATACGTATACGTTTTTCGATATTAGGATCAGTGGTTGGGCTGTATCAAGTCATTAGATTTGAGAAGTCGGTGTTCTCAAATTATGCGCAACTGACGGTTACAGTGACAAATACATTTTTCGATATTAGGATCAGTAGTGGGGCTGTATCAAGTCATTAGATTTGAGAAGTCTGTGTTCCCAAGTTATGCGCGACTAATAGTTGCAGTGACAAATACGTTTTGATAATAGGATCAGTGGTGAGGCTGTATCATGTCATAAGGTTTGAGAAGTCTGTGTTCATTTATTACAGTTAGTAGAGCTAGGGAACTTGGTCTCCATGTAAAGGTTTCTTCTAATATTCTACTGCTTGGAGGTATGGGTGTGAATTTGATTGTTGTATGTACACTAACAGCCAGTGTTGAGGTACAAGGTGTCAAGAAGGTTATAGATGTTTATGGGGTTCACGATTGCGTTTTGGATTGTCTCGCGCTCCTAGGACGTTATTATACTGAGGTGCCTAGTTTAATAACCATTCAAATTCCATACAGGGTGATTTTTTTGGAAAAAAAAGGGTGTACCCTGTATACTTATTGTCTAGTGGTGACATTGTTGTTTCGTGTCCATCGCATCTAATCTAGTATTTGATGGGAGCATTTACGTACGTGGTTCGCTTCGAGGTGAAGAAGGCAAAGAATCTTTTATCTGGTAGATGCCGTATCGAAGACGGTCATGGTTCCCTACTTGCATATAATACGTCGTAAGGACGATGTAGCAATTTCTGGGAATTCTTTGCTAACGCGGTCTATCAACACTAAACATTTGCATTTACTACAAGTTTAAAAAAAATGTTCACAGAAGACTTTTGAGTCGTATAGCTCTGATGATTTGATAAATTGTGGCGAGGAACTTGTTGGCATTGGCTGAATGGGCTAGTAGCCATTGCTCAACATAATTGCAAAAAGAAAAACACCATTTTGGGTCTGGCACTTTCATACGAGACCGGGGAAGCCATGACGTCAGGTTACACTTTGTTATAATTATAAATAGGAAATAAAGCTTATTTACGAAAAAAAAGTAGTTTTAAAACAGAATTAAAAGACAATTAGCGTGTCTATTTTTAAACATAACTTAATAAACATCAGGATTGTTTTTAATGATCTGAAGGATTTACGATTTACGGGCGCTAACGAAATGGTTACGGAGTTTGATTTGTTGGGTTTTGAAGTGGACTCATGTATACGGTCACGTGGTGGGAGAGCAGATGGTGTCTCGAAGTTCCCGGCACTTAAAACCAGCGTGAAATTGGTAAATTTTTGGGGTTGTCTACGAATTTATATTAATTGATTGATGATTGATATTTAATGTTTTGTTTATTAATAGGTATTTGACATTACCATTGACTGGCACTCGAAAGGAGGTGGCATGGATATGGAGTGGTATTCAGGACTGATACTTTACTTACGTGGCGTCTATTGTTAGCTTTGTGTGATTTTAAAGCAACAACACAAGTTACACACCGATGCGTGCAAAGATGGACGGACTGACGGGTGTGCTTTTGCAAGACGATTTCGTAGGAGTGTTTCGATCTGTCTCATGTTTTGGGCCGTAGAACCTCTCCCTGACGAATATGAGATTCGCTCCTAGGAATCTTCTACCTTGGCGGTGCTAGCGTCTTTGAGTGGACTTATAGTGTGCTTGCTATCACAATTTGTACTGACTGGTGGATTCACATTTACTAAGCGCAATCTGATTTCGTGAGTTGCACACTGCTGGGTCCAGCTACAGGTGTTTGATTGTGTTATCGAGTCTCGACTTGGCTATCGAGTGGTGCATACTAACGCGTAATCGCGGCCTGGTTTCGGTCCCCGTACATGGGAACTTGTATTTTGAACATTCCTGAGTTGAGTACTCTTTGCCATTGCGCAGAATGGTGGATGAGGAAGTGCAGATGTTTGAAAATATACTCTGCAAAAGGGGTGCACGGTCATGAATAACGCGGGATATATAATATTTCGCTGGTTTCTAAGGAGGTCTGAAGGAGATGTACGGAGGAAACCACGACAAAGTTGGGCATTGCAGATTTGATGAGGCTCTTTGTTGTTTTGAGAAAGGTGTTTGGAATGGGCTCTGTGCAAGGCGCCTGCTGGTGAGTGAGAGGGTAACTCTCATCTAAACGAAGGAATCAGCGTTACCTCCATACGGTGGATGCGGACTGCCTAGGTCTTTTCATTAAGAGCGAGGGGGGTGGCTGTTATTTGCAAGTATTGTTTTATTGTATATGTTGGTATAACTGCTGTCAAAAATAATAAATCATAGATGAGTATACGAGTGTTTGAGGAACGTATTGGCTGATATGCCTTCTCGCCTGACAGCCGACTAGGAAAGAAGCTTTACCAGTAAAAGATTTAGAGAGTTTGTTCCTTTATGTGGAATGAAGAATATTGGCAATACCGTCGCCTAAAGCGAGTGGGCGAGTCGAACGTTTTGGTGGACTTATTTTGGACGCTCTGTCAACTTTTCCGTAGCCAAGATGAAGAAACCTGGGATGATTGTATTTATGAAGTCCAGATAGGCAACGGTGCCACGATCCATAACATAACCTGGAAAGGGTCACTGAATTGTCATTTAGTTTTGGCATTGCTAGCGGAACGGAAGGAATTTGTACTCTACTGTGTCTAATGCCGCCGATGTAGCTGATCTGGAGGAGTTAGATAGGCTGGGGGTAGAGCGAGCGAAGGTATTGGGGAACAACGGCTAGAGAACATAGGGGTTTGATAGGTGTGGGAAATCAGAAAGTGTGGAATGGAGATTAGGTTTGCGTTGAGAGATGGGTGTACCACGATAGTGCGTGTCGGATACTAGTGGTTAAGTTTCAAGGACCATGATCGCGTGGTAAGGGTGCTTTCCAATGAGAGGTATCTGATTGAAGACACCTCCATGTCCCGCAAACGTGGCTGTTATCGACAGGATGTAGTCTTGTATGTATGATGTAGGATGTAGTCTTGGCGTTTTGTAGAGATTTTCATTACTCTCCAAGAGTAATGAAGAGGTTAGACGTAGTAGCAATAGTGAAAACAAGGTAGAGATAACAAACTTTAAGTTATTACAGGATTAAATGTGCTTTATATTATTAATATTAATTGGTTGAGTTATATTAATGAGTTCACAGAAAAATGAAGGTGTTTTATTGAGATCGCGGCCTTCAGGGTTAAGGAGAAAAAGAAAGAAGGAAAAAGTATTTATTCGGGATGAGCACAGGAAATAACAACCGAGAGCGACGTAGGAAGAAGGAATAGGTTGATTGTAATTGTTATTTCATAAAACAATGTTTTAGAAAGTATAGATACTGTTGTGTTATATTCTTTATAACTATAATTTGTTGCTAGATTGCCAATGTTATACAACTGTTTGATTACTGGAAAAATAACACCTAATTAAGACTATGATTGTTTTGTAGTTTACATAATTAAATTAATTTAACGATATTATCGTTGGTGTTTAAATAGTGAAACTCGTTTTTATAGTGTGTATAAAACTGTACGCGTGAGGACACGCTTTGGACAGGATGGCCGAACTGTTAGCTTGTCTCTGGTAATACCATATTAGATTGTCTCTGGTAACTGTCATATTACTTACATTCACTCAATCGATCATTCATTCGTTCATGATTAAAAACTTATTGGTAGTCATTCGGCAGTCTTGTCAGAGACGTCGAGGTGTGAACATCAAGTGATACTTACTGTGTAATTTTGGATTAAATGGTAACACTTCAGATACAAGTGTAAGTACAGATTAAATCATTATGTATTGAATAATTGGAATTGTACCGAGTGTATTTGTGGTTTATGTTGAAGGAAGTAATAAATATCTATGTTTATACTGAAATGTCTGGTTTTCTATTATGAATCCTTTATTCTGAACCGGTGGCCAACACCCTGTATAATTAAAGGAGTCGCTATTATTGCCAAATGCTGACGTAACATAGTCACTAACAAATATATTTTCCCAAACAACTCATCCTTCGTCAGACAACAATAATAAGAAAATCAAATTCACGATTCAGATTCAATATTTGAATTTAAAATAGAATTGATTGACGCTCATCAAGTTAAAGGTAAACTTGGGGCCGCAAAGAGGAAAATACAGTCTGAAATTATAACATTGTTTAAATATTTCTTCCAAAGATATTCAACGCTTTGTTCATACAGAATATACCGAATAATTTGACAGTGTTTACCAATAAATTACAACAGTTGCTTCAAAAGTTGAAATTAATTTTAATTCATACTGCAATATGTTTAACATGTTTTATTTCTAGAAATAAATTATTTGATAAATTTTAAAAAGTAGTCAGCAACTTGCGTGCAATAAAATAAATGCTTTCCCTACGTAGATAAATCTCTGTTCCTACTTAAAAATAAATTTAAACGCGTCACCTTTAAAAAGTAGGCTCCAATGTTACGCCACCCCCGCCTATTACTACCAACCCTACGGTACAAGTGCACTTACGTATTTACCTATCTCCATAAACGTACAACCATACAACATATGTACGTGTATATAACGAACAATTGGCAACAAGAAAATCAGACGAATATTGAAGTAGAACAGCTACGAGTACGCGCTACGATTTGCTACGAACACCTCAAGTGTCTGCTTCAGGAATACTTAATCTCTTTTTTTTTTGTTTCAAGGCACCGACACCGCTTCCAACTCAAGAAAAAGCGTTGTTGAGTTGCATGAGAACGGTACTATAAATAGAATCACTCCACCATCTTGAAGCCGCACATTTTGATAAATTCAGTTATAGTTAGGTTACCACTGACTGGTGTTAATACTATTTTATGTTTCGGGTCTACATAAAGCTCGGCGGGCGAGACCCAACCTCAGATTAAGTATCGTTAGTCCGCTTCCATCAAATGACTCATACAACTTGCGTTCAACAAGCTAGCTCAGTTTTATTAAACATCGTTAAACACGGAATCTATGGAATCTCAATTAGACTTGTTATAAATCCAAATATAGGTGTCAAGATGACGCGAGCATCGACGTCACCGCCATTGCGGCTGCTGGAGCGGTTTATCAACAGCACACCGGCTCCGGCTACCACCACCGCCGCCAGTAATGTTGGGGCACCCGTGCCCAAGCCCAGCGCCAACAACAAGAGGCCCACGCCCATCATTATATACCCCACGGGTAAGTATACTGTAGAATAAAATAATGTTTGACCAAAGGTTCCAACACTCACCAAAGCGAACTGTTTTGAGCGTCATTCAATGCAGCGACATATTCCATATTTTCCAGTTGACTTGCCTGAAACTAATGTGCTAAAATAAACCGAACCTTTTAGCTATTCTAAACATTTCAAGCACTTTGAGCTTCTGATCACGAGGGCAATTGCAAGGAACTGTCATGTAAATAGGACAGGTATTCCTTATCTATAACGACAAATACATACATGATAATAGTGGGCCGAAGCCTAGTTTCCATACAATGGATTTGCCTCACTGTGAATTGCCTCGTTATATTTCCGCGACCTTTCAACTTTCTGGGAACCCCTTAGGCTTCTTTACCTTGACTATTATGTCACGTATACCGAAATCGACAGCTTTATATATTTAAATACACTTCGAGAAAAGATAGAATGTCAAAAAGACAGTCCCATCATGGTCCCATCCGCCCCTCGGTAAAGTTGTTTCAGAATACACGTAGTTATCAAACGTACCGGTAATGCCTTTAATTTCCGTAGAAGTAGGCAGCACTGTATTTTTTACGCTCAACTAGCTGTTACACAGGAGTCAATATTAGGTCAATTGTATACCACAACGCAATATGGATTATTTGTTGAAACAACTCTCATATCACCTGCTCCACTTGCGAGAAATACTTGCCTTGTAGAGGTACACAAATAACTGCAACTACAGACCTAATCACGCGTAGAAATCCCAAGGGGAGTACGCACAAGGCAAAAGGGGAAATATACATAAAACCATCTAAATACCATAAGCGTAAATCACAACTAATCTTTACACAGCAAAAGAATTATACGATTAACCGTTCGCTTAGAAACAATTTACCTACCGATTCATTATCGTTATCTACATAAGTACATACTGGTTGATGCCGAATCGAGCGTGTACTAAGTATATCTCAAGTTGAACTGTAATCGGTGGCGTGCCTAATGACTGACTACAAGAGTGATTAAATGGGTAATTTGCAGCAGCCTAATCGTGTAACTTCAATGGTAATCGGAATCTGTTTCCACTTGACATGTGAACTGTGATGAACTGAGTTAATTGCACTTATATGCGGCTAATTAGACCGGGGGGCCCTGAAATAATATTTGACAAGTCGACAAAAGCTGTCAAAGAGCGACAAATTAACAAATTCTCTAACAATAATATTAACAGCTAATATCATTTATCGCCTTTCGTGGTATAAGTTTTATGAAACAGGATCAAGCAGGTAGATAAAGATCGATGGCTGAAACGATGTAATGATTTCATACAATAATATATTTCACTAATAAGTATCGATAGTATTATTTCATCGATAACAATATATTGAATTTCGATATGAATATCGAATCAACGGCTCTTTCAAAATAATGCCATAAAAATTTCTACAGCGAGAGTCAGATAGGTACGCAACGTAATGTAAGCCAAATGTCGAAAGTAATTTGGTTTTTATTTTGCTTCAAGCCCGTTATCATGATATTTTCAATGGCACCTTCATTGCAACATAACATTCTGGGGGCTTAAAATCTGCCTGATTATTATCACGAACTGAGGCGGCGGTTTGGGTTGCTAACGTCATTATGCCGACCGGCTCATTTTGGGTGGAAAGTGGAAAAATTGAAAAAGTAATTAGGGTGGAAACGGAAGTTAAGTTACGTTTTCACGAAATATTCTTCATTTTCAGGCTGGAAAATTTGATTTAATTACCAAGATCAGAGCCAGATTTATTTATTTTTGGGTGAAACAAATTATTTACCTCTTTGTTTCGAAATTCCATTGTAAATACTTTTCGCTCCTTAGGTCACCGGTATTTCAACCGGTATACTGAATATTTGATCGCATATAAACAACATATACTTCCCAAAATATATTCACCAAACATAAAAGCAATATGCAGTTGCTTTCCCCTACGTTACGGGCCCTGCAGCCCTAGTACAAACAGCCGGTGTCTTGTCTAATATTGGTCACATTTATCGTAGACAGGGTGCGCACTTAGCTGCCTGCGCCAAGCTTTCTACGTCATAAGTAGTATAAGTACTACACACACACGTTATAAACTCGACCATGTTGCCCCACTGACTTTGGATAATAAGAGGCTATTTTTAGCCCGACTACGATGGAAAAGAAAAAACATTGCCCGTTCTTTTTCTTAAAATTTAATTTATTGTCTTGGTGTGAGATGTTTGATCTGACGTAATAATATTAACGACTTCGTTTGGCGTAAAATAACGTACTTACTACTCATATTCCAGTAATATATTGACTAAGTAGGTACTAAAAACACATCGTTGCGGTCACTATCCCTAACGAGATATACTTTTGTATTGACTTTTAAGCCATTTAAAAACAAATATAGTGATTATTATTGAAAATTCTAGCCCCCTATTACATGGGACTCAAACATAACTGCAAAATGAGGGTGTATTATAAAATACACCTCTGCCCTTCCCTTCGGGGAATACAGGCGTTATGTTATGTTATTAAATATTCGAAATTGATAAAATTGCAATTACTTCTAGTACCTACATAAAATAACTTTTAACTAAAATTTAATTAATTAAATCTGTGTTTTAAGTTAAACTTAACGTTACGTCAGCCAATTTTCACTTGTTCCAAACTTTGGAAGGCTCTCTATCGATCAGCTGTTTTTGACAAACGAAATACGATTGAGTGTTTAATATGTCTGGTTTTAATTAAATAATTAAACGTACAACAATGGACGTTTTAAACTATGTTTAAACTGTAAATTAAAGGGATTACTTCGTATAATAATTGATTACTTTTATTTAGTGTTATATCTACCAAAAAATATTAGTATCTAATTTACCGAAGTAGGTATTTGTGTTATTTAAAGTCATTTACAATTTATACGGTTTGTAACAAAATTAAGAGCATTCCAGCACTGGTGATATTATTTATATCAATATACTTAGAGTGAGTGGACTGGACGAACCTATTGGCATTTACCGGACACAATCTATTCAGAAATAAAATCCAACATAACATGTCGTTTTTAGAATTCCATACCAAAATGGTAAAAAACCCTTATAGTGCGACTTCGTCCGTCCGTTTATTCGTCCGTCTGTCTGTCTATAACAGTTTCAGGAACTGCTAATACCTACTATCAAACTGAAATTTGGAATAGTTTTAAACAATGCGAAAATATATATAATATGCGTCTATATTAGAAGTAAATCAAAGAATTGAAAAAATATTTTTATTTTCATTGCAATGGATGGTTGTTTTAAAATAGGGTTTTAAGTCAAATGTGGTATCATATTAAAGGGCTTCATTTGCATTTATAAAATATATTTTTATATATGCCGCTTTGACTTATAATGAACAATGTCTGTAAAAATACGCCCCCCCCCCCCCCCCCCCCTCTTTATCTCCAAAGTTAACAAAGCGAAAAATCTGGAATAAATCAAGTTGATAGAGGTTTATGTATCTAAATATTACAGGAAAAATAAAATCAGCAAAAATACTTTACAAACAAAATTAGATGTGCGGTCCCAAATCGTTTAAAGAAAGAAAAATCATTTATTCAGCACAAATTAATAACATAATTAACACTACCTATTTCTAATATAGTTTATACGTTTTTATACGGTTAAACATTTCCTTCCAAGGTACGGAATCCTCGGTGCGCGAGCCCAACTCGCACTTGGCTAGTTCTTAACATCGTATACCATTCATAGTCGCGCTTGCTAAGTCTACAAAAGTAGGTATTACAATATAGGAATTATTATTTTAGTTAAAATGATCACTACCTAGAACATATTTTGACAAAATTAACGAAAACTGTAATTTATTATTGCCCTTAAAGTTAATTTCTAAAAAGAGAATTTTATAATAGTACCTATGCTTGTAGTATTTATACTTGTATTTTAGTGTCATTAGGTATTATATTTCACCGAAATAAAAATATCTTTAAAATAACAACGAAGTTGTTAAAACATAAAAAGGTTGACAAATATTAAATTATATAAATAAAAAAATTTGATAGCCTTTGGCTGATACTCGCCATGGCATCGTTGGCGCGTTTGCTCACTTATTTAGCTTCAACAAAGTGTAATGCTTATCTCTAGGCTCCATTTCACTCTGCTGCTCTATTTCCATGAACTGAGCTTTATTTTAAAAGGTTTGGACACCACCCATGCGCGATATAAACACGAATAAATATCTATATAAATAAAAAGGAATCGCCGAAATGTATGTACGCGCATAACTTCCGAACGACTGCACCAAATTGGATAATTCTTTTTTTTTGTGTGTTAGTTATTGTCAGGACAAGGTTTGCATAAAAGAAAACTAAAAAAAAACGGAAAAAAATGGAAAGTATATAAATTGTAATTTTGTCAGAAAACACGATTAGTTTTGTTTTTTGTGTCAAACAATTTGACAGATTTTGAAAACGAAAACAGTTGAATGAACGGTTTGGCTTCGGTTTGGTGGCGATTGATCAATGATGCTGTTATAGGTCTAGCGCATAACTGAGTCCGTGCCTGGGGTATGAGAGCGGCACATATGACGTGACATGACGTGTCCTAACTAAAAATATCTCTCACGATATTTTTACTACTACTAGATAATGAAAGTGTTAATCATTCATACAGTGATTCGGGTACAGACAGCGATAAGGAATCTGAATAATTTTTGGGATATCGGGATTTGTTTGTTGTTTCAGTTGAAAATATTAATAGATATTATTAAATAAGTAATGTAAATAAGACAGTTGTACACTGGAGTTTGCCCTCAACCACACTATCAATCTCTCTCTATCACTCAAAGGTTTGCTGGTAGAAAACTCATTTCTGAGTTAAGCTCGCCTTTGTACATCACTTCACTAAATTGTAATGTTTTTATTGTAATTTTCTTGTGTACAATAAAGAATAAGAATAAGATATTAAATAAAATAATATGAATATTGTTACTTATTTTTTTGTTTACATCGTCACGCGCAATTTTTACTAACCAAACCACGTAAATATCGTAAGAGATATCTTCATTATATTTATCACGTGTATAGCGAGATAGTTCGCACACGTCGACATATTATGTCACCCCTCCCGTGCCGCCCCCATACCCCAGGCACTGACTCAGTTATGCGCTAGACCTGTAGTAGATTTGGCCCCCTGAATGTTTTACGCCCCTGAAAATACGCAATTAAACAAAAAGTTTTGCTTACAGCAGCCAAGGTGCATATTTACACACACCTGTGGATGAAACACAAACATGTGAATGTAACATAAATACAAATAGCAAAACGTCACGCCTTGTTTTTATTGCCCTCAACTCTGCTCATTGTTGGAACTCTTTGAGGCTTGTTGGTTTATATGCCTTACATGAACATGTGGCCCCGCTTTGCACGTTCCTTTGTTTACAGAAAATTTCTGAGTGGAATAAAACTATTAACGTATTTCTCATTGTTTCAGTAACGCCGGAATCGATAGTTGTGCCGATTGTATCGTGTATATTCGGCTTTCCATTGTTAGCGCTCACTGTTATCTGCTGTTTGAGAAGGAGGGCGAAATTGGCTAGGTAAGTTACGAGTACATTGGTAATGACATATACGTAATGAAATCTCAGTCCATTTACTGAACCGTTATGGACGTATACTTTGCCGGCCCGACAAAGCAATGTTCTTCACGATAAACCCTTCAAGGACCGCTCGTTTGCTTTTAGGTCAAATTTCGTTGATTTAGGACGTCGCTAGACCTTTTTACGTGGTACTTGATTCAGAACCTCTTTTACTCCTACGTATTCGATCGGGTTAGAGATAAGCGCGGCAAATCTATCCAAATTGTATGTTGCGTGTTTGTATAGAGTGTATTTGAATTCATGTAATTCCTTTAAACCGCATGATCTACTGGTGACACAGATACACACTGCAGGAGATACATCGAGAATAAAAAATAAATAAAAAATAAACATATTTTTCTGTTTCTGAGTTATTTTAGCGCCTCGAGTTAACTGAATACGTACGGAGCGTTACTGCGCTAGTCGTGCCTGCCAGCTATGGCGCCGTGTTTTCATTCATTTATGCGTAGCATCGAAATGTTCTGTCACAGAAAAATTTAAATGAAAAAAAAATTGCTTCTTTTTTTTATTGAAACCTTATTAAGTTGTTTAGATACGATCACTTTACCTACCGCAAGAAAAAAAGTTTAGATAACTTTATTTTTAATCTAGCTAAATCACGTCCGGGGACTATCTATACCAGTAATAGATTATGTGATTTTAAGGAATTACACGAATTCCTTACATCCGGTACATATAGAGAACGTAATGTTATTTTGGTAAATGAAGTCACCCTACACCGTTAGGGGTAAACGCTAATACCCCCGAAGCGTTCCGCAAGGGAAGCAGTAACACGTAATGTGTGTGATAATGATGATTGATTCTACTGAAACCGTATATGGCTCTTGTTAAATTCAGCTTCAATGTTTCTACAGATTATTTGAAGCAATTTTGAGCGCTGTAGAATAATAAAGTGAACATTTTATTATACATCTTACCAGAAAAGAGCGAGTTGTTGTAATAGATACGTTGGTAAACAGACGGGGAATGAAAGGAATTTAATATTGTAGAAGTAAACTAATGAAAGTTCAACAAGAATACAGGACTGATATAACACACTGCACAAGTTAAAGTACACTTCACGAACTCTTTAGAAGAATAGCTAACCTAGGCACTGTACGGTCTTAAGTATCTCGTCGAAAATACTGCTGGCTCAGTCTTTAGTGTAAAAACCTTATATCGAGTAATAGTAGATTGTTGCACCGAGCGCAAAGTGAGATAATTTAATGCACGAGTGTTATGTTCGTGCCCGAGCGCACGCGAGGGCACTAAATTAACACGAGTGCATTAATTACTCACTTAAGCAAGGTGCGTAATCTAGTTTTCTTTCAACTACCAATCTACCTACCGTGACAAAATATCCATAAAACATTTTTTTAAACTATTCTTGGTAAATAAGAAGTATCAAAGTTTTACAATGATACAAAATGCGCGCCATTTGTTTTTTTTTTCATCAAGTCGGTTTTATTTAGGTGATTTTTATTTTCAGCCAGTATCTTTTTGATCTAATGCGTTTTATACTTTATTATATTCTTCAACTTAATAGGAGACATTAAACCTCTGTGGTAAATTTATATCTAAACAAAAAATAAAAAAGAGTGCATTAATGTAAAACAGTGCAATAATGAGCACATTTCTGCACTGTTTTGGTTCTAAGCAAAAAATACGTCCTTTTTGATAGGTTTTGTAGTGATTAATGATAACATTACTACGTAGTTGAAAGAAAAGTATCTTGATCCATACTATGCAGCAGAAGTAGGGGAATTTGTTCTATCTATTTTTAGTACAAAAGACATTTTCAGGGAACGTGCGAGACGACGCAATTGTGAGCTGGACCGTGGAGAGCTATCGGTGGTGAAGATGTCCCCGGTGAAGACGAAGCCTCGGGCCGTCAGCCTGATCCGGTCACCACGTCCACCGCCCACGCTGGAACTGGACACAGTGCTCGAAGAACGATCCGACCCTGAACAAACCACGCTCTCACAAGTATGACCTCTTAAGAGCCTCTTTTGACCCACTTGCCTATTTTGATACATATTTATGTTGTTGTGTTGCAACACTACTACCTACTGAATTTTGGAACAAAGAGATTACTAAAGCTCTGAGAATTTTTTATTTTTATTTTTTCGTTTTATCGCGATTCGTGATCTGAAATAGAACAATGAAGCGTGATTTTTATGTGATACAATTTTTTTAAATATATTTTTGTTCTTTTTGTCTGTATCTAAATAATATAGGTAGTGATTAGCTGATTGTTGTACAGTCAGTACAGTAATTATCTACACAACTAAAGGAATTAGGGTCAATTCATACTAGCGAAGAGTCGAAGCGCATCGAAACGTTAATTTGAAACTTAACTTAGCAAATTCACCCTTATCTCCGCAACGTACTTAATGCTCATATTTCTTCTGAAATAAAAAGAAGACGCGCGCATTCGACGGAACTCGCGCGTCTGAGCGCGACCAACGCTGATTGGTGCGTGCGGACGCACGCACCGAAGCGCCTATTACGCGAACCAACGCGTCGTCACTCATCAGTCGGAATCGGAAACTGACCTGTGTCGGAGTTGATCACTGGAGCAGTATGTAAATGCGTGCGAATGCGCACGAATTCGAGCGAATGCGCGCGCATTCGTGCAACTTCGCTATAATTGTGAAGAATTTGACGCTTCGATGCGCTTCGACTCTGCGCTAGTATGAATTGACCCTTAAACTTCAACTCAATGGAATAAAATTCATGTCAGAATGATAGTTGTCGTGTATTATGTTCATTCTGAAACACTCCCTGTATCACTGAGATATAGTTTAATTTTCTTTGTTACTCAGATCATTTTGACCAGGGGGCCAATTCTACTAACAGAAACTTTTATCAATTGCAATTGAATCGTTCATTCAGTCAGTTTTCGTTCACGAAAACTGTCAAAATGTTTGGTTTTGTTTTTCTTGTCAAACAATTTGATAGTTTTTGTAAACGAAAACTGTCCGAATAAATAATTCAGTTGCAATTGATAAAAGTTTCTAATAGTAGAATTGGGCTCCTGTAGTTATATCAGTCTCTAAATATCTTCATTATAGGTATGTGTCCTAAATCCTCGAGTGTTTGTACTGCTTTATTGTAACTTTAGCAAGCAGGCCATCCCATGACCTCACTTTACGTTTTCCATTGAAGATGTATCACTAAATCTAGTATTCAACCTTCTTAAGAGAACAAACAGTTCTTGTGAAGATGGGAAGTGTGTTAAAAATTGAGAGAGAAAGATAAACATAACAAGAATTTATATTTTTAGGTGGAGATCACACCAGACCGTGAAGTAGGCACGATACTGTTCGGTGCTGTGGGCGCGATGGGCACAGCAGCGGCGGCGGCGGTGTGCAACCGGGACAGCTAGCGACGCGGCTCGGTGCAGCTCGGGGCCCGCTCACCGCTCTGGGCCGCACTCACCAGCCAGCCGCTCGACGAAGACGACCCCGATGATGACGAAACTGCTGGCGAGGACAGCTAGCAACTGGACGAGCGCTCAATTGTCGACATCGGCGAGCGCATGAAACTATTCCTGGACATTCCGCTTAGATTCTAAATCAGTGCTTGTGAATTTAAAAAAACGACGTTTATCATTGTCGACTCGTCTTTAAACAATTGAACAAAGAATCGACTTTTATCTGATTTCTAAATGTGTAAATGGATCTTGAAAAGGAAATCCGACTTTAATCAATTCTGTCAGAATTAATAATCGATAGGTATATTTCCGAATATTTAAATTCAGTGTGTTGAGAATCGATTTCTCTTACAAAACGTACAAAGTGCGCACTTTATTGTATAAGAACATTGTACTTATAGCCTAGCCAGCTAAAGTGGCAATGTGCTGGTCGCATCTGCCCCAGAAAATAAGTGAACATTGAACGAGTTTCAGTATAGACCGCGTACAATGAAGCGTGGCGGGCTCGTTCCGGACTTCGCAGATACTGGCAACAATGTATTACCAAAAGTAAGGCTCAAATTAAATCTTAGACTTGAAAAGGCCTACGTAGGTTATGAACATCAATTATTAAACGCGAACTAATGACGAGTCTGAATAATTTTATTCCAGAAAGCTCTTTTGAGCTAAAATTCATCTATCTCGCAGAATTTCTATTTTGAAAGTCACGCGAATGATTTATTGTAATCATTTGCGTAATCAATTTTGGAATGTTTAACTAGTCTTGTATACCTGGCTCGCTTCATTTTAATGTAATATATTCATGGTAAATTTTGTATTATGTCAATGAAGCTTAACTACCCGAAAACTTTTGGGACAGGTAAGTTATTAGTTTTATAACAAAGTTTCTGACTAATGTATATTTATATAACTACTCTAGGTACACCATAAGTCGAAGTATGTTTCGTTTTATCCCTTTAAATAATGGTAAACTTTTGTAAAGGAGAGATTCAGTATAATCTTGTACATTGTACATAATACCGTTTAGTATCTGTAAATATTATTGTGCACTAACTTAATAATTGCACGGAGCTCTTTAGGGTTGAGTAAAATTGTGCATAGCACATTATTATATTAAATTATTAATACTACTTACATATATGTATAGGTATACATAGAATGATGAATTTAAAGACAAAAACATATGTTTACCTAGGACGAGTTAGGTATATAGATAGAAAATAATTGACGTTATTCGTTGGTTAAACGAAAAAGTTAGGAATAAATCAAGGAAAATTAGGCCCATTAGACAATCATAGAGAAATTTAGCATTAAAATTGAAAACATTATCAAGAGAAGACAGTAGATACATAAGCATGATGAGACCAATTGTGAAATCAGCCAACGTTATTTAAAAAGTAATGTTATATATTAAATAATACGTGTACGATTTACATTTTGTGTAAAATATTAATGAATGGAAAACCGAATTTTTTATTCGTAGTTTCAGCTTTGTAGCAAAGTGTAAATAAAATCCAGTAGAAGATTCGATAAATTAAATAACGAAATATTTACTTATCGTCTGCGCAGATTTTAAGTGAAAATAAATACTGTTTACTGCACAGAGTCATATAAATGATAGAGTACGAATGAGTTACCATTATATCAACGTACCTACAAATAAAATCCCTTTTTTTATCGTGGGAAAATCCTCATGGATACCACCCGCCCGAGGGAGGCGGTTAAAACCCACGATGTTCCTCCTCCTGACCGCCGCAACCCCGGCAGAATATAAGTATACGGCATCCCTAAAAAACGATAAAAAAATAGGTACCCCAATAAAAACTGATTTGCAATTTTTTTCCGCATATAAACAATTTAAACAAACAATCAATCCGATATCACGAATTGTAATTTTCAACAATTTAAACAACATAATTGATTATCTTGCTAAATTAACCCTTTCTCTACAGCTACCAGAATATACCTACTAACTCGCCCTGCGAGTGCGGGTGCGTTTACAAGCCAAATTAAAAAGCATATTAAGTTGTATTGGTGCCTAGTGTAATCTTTTAGCCTATTGAAAGCGTTTAGACTAGTTTGGGCTAGAATTTGTATTTCAGTACTCTATCGCACGTACTGCACTACTAATTTTACCGATCTAAACGCAGCTAAAGATAACCTCCTTTGCTTTTTCCATTTCATTGCCGTAAAAAATGGTTAAGTAATGTACACACGGCTACACTTCAAGCTATGCAAAACCAGTATAAGCTGACCGTTACTTGTGCGAAAAGATTATACAAAGCGACGCCAAGATAAACTGGTTTTGTATAGCTTGATGTGTAGCCGTGTGTACATGTCGATTGCAATTTGTTTGTTAATCCATTGTCACTAAATAAATTGACGTCCAAAAAAATTGCTGTATAAAAGATAACAATCAGTATAATAGTTATATGAACGAGTAGATATGTCTGGAACAATTAAAACGAATGTATATCAATAGATAAATAAAAGTCTGTTTGTGTTCTTCTGGTTTTTTGTTTTATTAACTTTCATCACATTCTATCGACTTCATCAAAATGGTGTGTGTTTTCCATCAAAAATAAAATCACCCCTTACAGTGGGTAGGGTACTACGTTTTCAGATAGCTGGATTATGAAGCACTATAAATTATTTAGAAATCATTTTCTTTGATTTATCTGAAAAATCCTATGATTTTCTAGCTTATTCCGTATTAATAGTCGTCATGGCATGTGACGTCACAACTGTGTTCGACCAATATCGTTCGATTTATTGGATTTTAATTTTCTTGTAATATTTTTCGTTTAAGATACATATTTTAGTTTTTTCTAAAGGATTCAACAATAAAGGAGTAATTTCTCAATGACTTAGAATTGATACAGCTTCTAAAAAAATTTAGATTTCGGATTACATGCGTATTCCCTTGTGTCCTCTAACTATGACTCTGAATGTATTTTAATTTACGTATTGTGTTTAATGTGTTACAATGACCCACATATATATAAAAAAAACCTGTTTCTTTATCGGCCTCTACTACTAGTTCTTTTGGAAACTAATTCTTAAAACGAAACCGTAAAGATATACAATAATTTTAGCTTTATGTAATAACGTGCCACCTTGACTGGATAATCTGCTATTACCAAGGTGAAGGCCAGGTTTTGAAATAGTATTGAATAACCATTAGGCTGTCATTAAATATGCCTTAATAAAACTTTGATGGCATTTATTTTAAATATCGTATCCGATAAGCGGAAACACATTAAAAATTCAATTTAAAATGTGATACATATGGAAATAACGGTTCAGATATCCGTGAAATAAAGAGTAAAAATATACGACTTCTCCTTCTCTCATGTCAGCACGAGCTATACGAAAATAGCTCATGGTGTGGTGAAAACATTAGCCAGTCAGCAAGGTTGGTAGCGAGGCTAACTGCCCTGGGTGCGCCGCGCCGGACGTACTGAAGTAACGTCACTCGTGGAGGCAGTGCCGGCCCGAGGCAAGTTTTAGGATGGAGCAAGATCCAATTATGGGTCCTTGTTTGCCCCTAATATATAGCAGTAGATTAAGGCGCCAAAATTATTTTTTTCCTGCTGTAATCTTCTTGCATACCTTTCTCCCGGGGAAGGTTTATGGCCGACTCTTACCGGCTAAAAACCCGCGGTGTTCCTTCTCCTGACCCTTGGCCGGGGTCACGGGATTTGCAGCTACATGCACCGCGACCCCGGCAGGCCTCGGTCTGCGAGCCCTTGGCTCTCCTTCTGTGGGGCCTTTCTCCACGTCCTTCTGAGAGGCGCGCACGGAACACTGTGCGCCGCCTTTTCGGGCCTGTTACTGGTCGGGCGATGGGTCCCCTAACCCGTCGCCCGCAGGGCACACACTAGGATGGCCGGAGACCGTCGCGCGCCCTCCAGTGGTGCCCGGTGCGTCTGACGCGGGAAGGGAGAGTGGCCGTTGCCTCTCTCTCCCTCAACGCTCCTTCCTGTGTCGCCATCACCACCTCGTAAAAGGAGGCGACGGCTTCCCTCGTACTCTCTCTCCCAACCATGGACAGAACCACGGCCGTAAGCGAGAGGTCACCATCGTCAGCCGCGACCAGTTCGCGGCGTCACGTAGCCCACACAGGGCACACCTGCAGCGTGAGCAGCACCGGGTCCTCCGGGCAATCGACGCAGTGGTGACAACTGGGCGTCTGCTCCCGGCCTATGCGACACAGGTACTTCCTGAAACAGCCATGTCCCAAGAGTGCCGGCGTCAGCCGGAAGCTGAGGACGCCATGACGCCTCTCCATGCACTCCTCCATGACGGGTCTTACCGCCACTATTGCGGCGTGCCCTGACTGAGGCGCCTCCTGGGACTTGGCGCCTGGAGCGGCCGCTCCGTTCGCCCTATGGTAGGGCCGGCCCTGCGTGGAGGCTCTTTTCAAAAGTAGAGGCCAAAAACTACGACACTGCTGATATTCCCATTGCATTGTCACAATGACTTGCCTTTTTATTAGTCACTTTAGGATAACCAGCCTTCATAATTCTTTCGAAGTTTACTGTTTAAAGCATATTCCAACAACATAATCACACTACACAATCTATGCACAGAAATAGCATAGAGAAAACACTACAAAAATTACTTTTCCATTCTAACCTCTAATTAGCCGACAAAACGGACTATAGGTATAAAGGTGATCACGCGTAACACTTTAACCACAAATAGAGTAGTTAGTTCTATAAAAATAATCGCATAGCTGTTAATAAATTAGGGCACACGATCGATTTCCAAATGCTTTCAATAATAACTACTTTATTTCGTTAATAGTCCTGTCAAATTATACCATTCCACACCATTGAACTTTATCCATAAATTACTCATAAAATAATAGGCTCAAAATGATTGCCTTGATCAGTTCAGTACCTATACATATATTTATTTCTCACAAAGATTCGAAATAATTCGAAGGTCCGTATCACACAGCCTTTTAGTACCTATGTTTATTATAATTTAATGTTTCCTTGTATCAAGATGACTTTGCAGTATTTTTCCCTCGCAATATTGTTTAGCACGTTCAACATAAAACAGTATGGAGGACGCTTAATCTATACGGCAAAGTTATTTCAGCTCAAATTAGGTCAACACCATGTGATCGGTGGTAATACGCTTTTAATATAGGCCTGTCGATTTTAAAAGCCTCGTTATTGAACCGATTTGTTTTGATTATTATAGTACCAATTATCGGTAGACTGAATGTGTACGTAATATATTTTTAAACTTTTGAAACTCACTCTTCTACTTTTTAACAATAAAGTTTACCTTGAAAGTATGTTGGAATAAACATATTATATTTACCCCAACATTACAAATCTGTTATATTAAAATGTAACGTTTATGTGTCCGTTCGTCTGTTCGTCTTATAATTATGCGCTCGTGCATCCTTTTTCAATGTTTGGCAGTTGCGCGAAGGTTTCTATAATCCAGAAAGCCAAAAAAAAAAAATTTTTGCGGGCGTCTCCCAGCTCCAAGGGTTCAGCTAGTAAGATATAAAAATAAGCCCCCGAGTTTAAATCATAGGCAGGACAAAAAATATGTTTAAAAACAATAACATGTGAACAGCCCATCACACATACACATAGCGAACATTTATCTTCAAGTTAGGACAATTCAAATCTTTGTGATCGCGGAGGCATCTATTTGACCGCGTATTGTTGCTGTCAAACGACTCGAGTCCATTCATGATCATGGCCGACGGCAAAGTGACGGATGGAAAACCAACCTTAATTTGACATGGTCAAGGTTTATCTGTCTAGCGAAAATATAAAGCCCCATCCACACGCTTGACAAACAATGGCAAACAGCCAACAGCAAACAGCAAACACGGACGTGTGGATGGGTGTTTGTCGTTGTTTGCCTGTTTGTGTTTGTGTTGGGCAGTGTTCGGCATCGGTGTCGGTTTATCTTGCCAGATCAAAGGATGTTTGGCAAACAGTTTGCTACGTATCCACACGTTTGGCAGCGATCAGTATGCGCGCGAGCTTGCGGGAGGCGGACGTATTTACTTGCTACACTTTTTCGTTGGCGCGCAAAGCGTAAAAAATGTCTGATTGGTCAGCACCTACGATTCTGACATTTTTGGAGGCTTATCAAAATGAGCCATGTCTCTGGAATTCCAAAGATGCCGATCACAAAAATCGGCAAAAGGTTAATGATGCATGGACTCGCCTCAGCATTATAATGAATAAAAGTGTCAAGGAATTGAAGACCAAAAAAGAAATACTTATGGCTACGTTCCGCAGACATCTGAAGCCCAAATAATAGGTCTAAAGCAGTACCTTGTACGATTTCTATGTATTTTAATCATCCACCATCGTCTTTGCTTTCTTCTTTTTTTCCTTTTTTCTTTCTCTTGCTTTAATTTATAATAAAAATATGTCAACCCGAAAGTAATAGCTGCCACAAGCTCGTCGTCCGCCATGTTTGCCGATTCGGAATGTTATGAACGTTCGCCAAGCATGTGGATGGCTGTTTGTATTGGGTGATTGTGGTTGGTGTTTGGGACTTCGTTTGCTGTTTGCGGTGTTTGTGACAAACAGCCAGCGTGTGGATGCCCCTTTAAAAAACATGTTTGCTCATCACGAGCGTATTCCAAAAATAATTGTATTTTCTTCTCCACCTTTTTAAATTATTGTTTTGATGTATTAAAACCGTAAGTTGTTGTGAAATGTGTACCGTAACCCCATTTTTGTTATTTTCGTAAGAGGAAGCTACGGAAAATTAGTATTGAAGTATAGTATATGTATAATACTCCTTTATTTACCTCTACATAGTATAAAACAAAGTCGCTTCCCGCTGTTTGTACGCTTAGATCTTTCACACTGCGCAACGGATTTTGATGCGGTTTTTATGAATAGACATAATGATTCAAGAGAAAGGTTTTAAATATACATATAATTATCATACACGTTTATTATAGTACCCGTGCGAAGCCGGGGCGGGTCCATAGTATAATTATATACTTAAAGGAGTAGTCTACCCGTAGCTAATCATAACATCGGGCTAAGTTTAACGGATTGATTGTAAAATGTACCGAAAACCAACTTTTTATGTCAGATAATATGTAAATATGTCCTTAAAAACATTAAACTTAAGTAGGTAAACTCGATGATAGAGTCATCGTAAAAATGTGGTTCTGTAACCTTTATATCAAAATCGTTGCCTAACTTTGGACTTGGAGAGTACATAATAATATACTCTTTACTATCATTAAGAAACTTACCAAAGGAAACTTAGCATTCATGGAGGATCGTCACTCCCCATATAATAAAACACATGACAAACGAAGCTCGAAACTAGTAGTAAGTGAGGCGATATGTTTGCGGTAAGACGACCCTCTAACTATACACAGATAAATGACCGCGTATCTGTTGGAACTCCATAGAGGAAGTGGAAACCACAGCAGATGACCCGAGCGCGCGATACAGCTGGATAAATACGTCATGACCATTAATAAATAATTACCGGCAGTGAAGGGTTACCGGTATTACGTGTTGATCTGTCATGTTTTGTTTTTCAACCTTTCAGTTATGAAAGTGAGCAAATGCTTTTTGTTTTTATTTGGTTATCTTATAAAATATTTTTTGTCGTAAACTGTCTTATAAAGTCGTTGCACTAAAGACATTCGCTTTGATATGCGAGACTTGGTTGGAACCTGATTCTAGTTTACACGTAAGTGGTTATCATTTACATCGCAAAGACCGAGATGATGGATATGGAGGTGTTGTTATCATGGTACATAAGTCAATTAAAGTCCAAGAGTGTGCTCCACGAGACGTTGTCCTCTCCATTGTCTGAAGCCGCTAAAGCGCTGTTTATGTTATTCAGTCGTAGGTAAGCCATAACTAGTAAGTAGATGTAGTTTAGTTTAAGTTAGGTTACGATGGAATTGACATGTACATTATGTATAAAAATTCCTTAAATAAATAGAAAAAAAAAAAAAAAAAAAAAAAAGACATTCATAGACCTTCCTAGTTCCTTGCATTATTATCTTCTATTTTCAACTGTTTTCTAACCGGCCTAGTTTTTGGGTAGGATTAAAATGTTTGCATATTTTGTGACAGGAAGGTTTTATTAAAAAGCGACCACTGGCAACGCGCCAGGAACTCGCTAAGAACTGAAAAATAAATAGTGTCAAGTTGTTAGCACTAAAAAGTTACATTCAGCTTTTTTGTAATCAACTCATTTGACATCCGCAGGGCTTGGGCCCCAGGGGCCCAATTCTCCTAAAATAAATCTTGAAAAATCGCAACCGAACCAAGGCCGAACCGTTTATTCAGACAGTTCTCAATTTCAAAAGCTGTCTTAATGTTTGACACAAAAAACAAAATCAATCATTTTGAAAGTTTTCGAAAACAAAAACTGACTGAACGGTTGTGGTTCGATTGCATTTGGCAACAATTTATTTTAGGAGAATTAGGCCCCAGCGATGATTTTCCTTTATCTTTTGTTTTCAGATCTACATGCGAATTAGTATTCCATAATATGTAATTGAACCCTGTTAAAACCCAGGAGAATAAATTACTTTAAAAATAAAGCCTATTCGGCACCTGTTTACCAGTTCAAAACCATAACTGTAGTTAACGACTTAGGAAATTATTTAAACTACGATTAGTGAGTTGTGTTCAAGATTTATTTTATGGGAGTGCGGGTGAAGTTTGAAATCAATGATAGGTCGAATTTCAAACTTAGCCAGAGCGGTTACTTGGCCGACTTTTGTCCAATTTAAGCAAAAGTTTCTGGATTACGTTTAGCTGCTAAAACGATATTTAAATTAATTATTCATGTTTTACTAATTTTATTTCCAATCACAGGATCTGTCGGTATTTTTCTTGTACTCGTAGAGCTGGTAACAAAGCAACGTAACTTTTAGTTATTTATAAAATTGAAGAAGAAGCTGTTTACAAAAGTTTTAGATCATTAAAAGCTCTATATTTTCTTTTTGCTCGTTGGGCACCTATGTAATAAAACAGGATATTGTCTGTCTATCTTGTTTGTCTGAAATGGAATACGTAATTGGTTGCATATTATACCTACTTGCCGATGACACTCCCAACCAACATCATTAGGCTTCTTGCAATAAAGAAGCACTGCCCATAGTAACGATGCAGGGCCAGCAATTGGCGATCGCTAAGCCTCTTGCCAGCAGCTTAGCTGCTGCCTGTCACTGGCCTGTGGTATTGTGACTTGCTGTTAATGGTCACGTAGATTCGTCGGTCAGCGGCAGCGCACAAAGGTAAGAGTGACGTTTGGTGCAACAAATTATGTTGCATGGTATAATAATATACCACGCCAGGCACTTCTCTTCTCGTGATAACTAGGTCACGTAATTGACTCAAGAGTACATCATCGGCTGTGGGACTATGTGGTGCAAAATGCACTTTTTCTCTAGTAATTTTATACAGTTTACTTTTTTAACTAAATAGATGAATAACAGGAAATAGCAAATAGGCTAGTTAGCAATTTATTTTATAGATATGTATTCATTATGATGTTATTAAATTGTATTGAAGATGTTAATCAATGGTAGCACTGATCGTGACATTCGTGTCGTAGTCTTGAGACATCGTGAGAAGAATACTGGCGTAGCACTAGCATATACCATGGTTGCATAGTTCCACATTTAAAAAGACTCGAATAAGTAGATATGTGATTTATTTAATTCCTTAATTGCAGTTATTGTTACTCGATACCTATACGTTACAGACACGCGTTTCAAGTTTTGAAGGCCATAACTTGACGTCAATATTTTGCACAAAATTCCACGGTTGAATTCTTGTCGATGGTGCAAGTCGAACTTGGACTTCAATGGAGGCATTGCTTAGGCCAAGTATATCGATCGAAGTAAAAGAAATACGTTTACTGGTCCAGTGGCAAGGCCGAGTGACGACGGACGGTAGTTTAAATTGCGTGTAGTTGTGTACGCGCATGACCAATGCTCGGGTTGTATTCGTCGTCGGCCGGTAATAGGCGCATGCGTGCTGCATCCGATACCATTCGTCTATGATCATGCGAACGTACTATTACACATAATAATTAACAGATGTGCTCGTTAAGTTAGATAATGTGGACTGCATGTGGAACGATGTCAGTGCTGTGATTTTTCATTCAAATTTTCATGAATGAAGTGTTGTTTTTGGACTTTTCGAACGTGGTGAGTTTTATATAATTTTAGTGGTAATTAATTAATTATTTGAGCTAGGGTGTAATAGACATTTCCTTCTGGATTTTTTATCAAATATTCATTATAAATCCTGGAAAAATATTTCATTAATAGAAAAACTCCGAATTATCAGCTTAAAAAGCATACTACACAGGATCTTAGAGCGACTCTGCTACTGACGAGATCGTTGGTAGCAGCATTGCTCTGAACCTAGGATTACCTAGTTAAAAGTTATTTAATTCAAGATAACTAAATCTGTGATATTACAAAATAAACGATAAAGCGTAAAAATAATAAACATGGATACCACAACTGCTGAAATATTAATGGTAGGTATAATTGCTCAACTTTTCACAAAAAATGTTTACTAACTATCGGAAGAATTTCAATATTTGAAATAAACCAGAGTTACGCCTTACACCTCTTGCAGTTTCCGCACTATAGTTGTACAAACGTTTACACCTTAAGAAATCATATTGCCTAAAAGTAACGAAAGCCTGAATCTGATTTTGTAACAACTGTGTTAAAATGTAAAATACTCTACCCAATTGTCATTATTTCAATCGAGCAGCCTACTGCCCTACCAGCATGACATGGAAGAAGTAGAAAATCTACGTCTTTTTTTGTCATAGGTAGGTCGCATATCTATGCGACATTCCTATTCTTTTAACCATATCACGCATGAACTGAAGAGGGAATTAAAATACCCTATTAGGATTCATTCATCATCATTCAGCCTTCTTCTTCTCTCGTGTCAGCAAGAGCTATACGAAAACAGCTCATGCTGTGGTGAAAAGATTAGCGCGTCAGCAAGGTTGGTAGCGGGGCTGTCTGCCCAGGGTGCGCCAGACGTACTTAAGTATCGTCACTCGTGGAGGCTCTTATCATGCACCAAAAAACGTCCATTGCTGGACATAGGCCTTCCCCAAAAGAGCGGGGGGTTTGCCGTAATAGCCACGCTTGGCAGGCCTGTTGGCGATCGCAGTATGGTTGTTAAAGTACTCAGAGAACGCTGCTGCCCATCCTCTAGAGAAACCCTTAGTCGCCTTTTACCACACCAACGGGAAGAGATGGGGTAGTGCTATTCTTTAAGTCCGGCACTAAACGAGACTAGAATTCATTATCTTTAAAAAATACAAAGGTTAATCATAAAATTATTGTTGCATGATTTAACTGGTTAAAACTACGATTATCTAACATTTCACATGCTTACTGCAGGCGAGATGTGTTAGGAACCTATTTTAAGGGGGTATTTCACCTACCTATCATTAAGTTCATTAAGCTAATTAGGTCTGTAAAGTTTAAAAAAGGCTAACATTTGCATTTTACCACATACCTATCAATAGTGACAATAGAAAGATTATTGAACACATCAATTCATATTTCTAGGTCACATTTAGCTTATCTGGTCAATAATTACGGACTACATTATTGAGATGTTGGTAAAATAGCCCCTAAATTAATCAACTTATGTTACCATATCTCTAGCGAGTAAAGTTCTATTCTAATGTCTACGTGTTATTCTGCACGTAGCAGTCATATACGTGTAATGCATGATGCCGTCTTGGACATTCCAGTCCACCACACTTTGCATAGAGCTCATATGTACTGCCGCCATACATATTGCTAGTGGACCTTCCAGGAAGGTCCACGGCATTACGTTTGCGCTAAGAGTGAACCCTCGAGGAGAGTTCCTGGCATTAGGTAAAAAACCGTAAAAATACGCTACTACGTCGTAAAATAGGTATTTGCTTCTTTCATGACGGTGCATTTTCCAAGAAAAACCTACATTAAAATGAGCCCTCCACGAGGTAAATGCGACTACAGCATGCCCTCCTGGAGGGCACCCGGCACTGAACGTGTTAATTGACGCGCTACTTCAAATAGGTTTTCCCCAGATATCTACAAAACTCGAAGACAATCATAACATAATGTTTTATAACACAACACCACATCTATATTCCCCGAAGGGTTGGGAAGAGGTGTATAATATACACCTCTATTCGCCGTTATGTTTAAGTTTCATGTAATAGGGGGCAGGCCTATTGCCATAAACCGGGCACAAATCCAAGACCTCGGGCTGCTACTGAGAAATTCCATAAAGAAAACCCAAGAACACTTTGCCCGAGCTGGGAACCGAACCCATGACCACACGCTCAGCAGTCGCGCTTGCGACCACTAATCGAGACATTCTAATGTTTTATCTGACTTATAAATAGGCTAGCTCCGAAACATTAAGCAACTTGGCATGCTAAATCTAAAGGGCGACGACAAAGGTTACTGTAGGTCGTTAGGCAGACACACCTACCATTAGGAAGGGTTCAAGCCATGTCTCTACGTATACCGAATATACATTCTAAACGGCGAGCATATAAGGGAAAAGACGAAGGAGGTTTTGCAGACACAGTTACGTAATTTGGTAATATTTGGTCACGGTAACCCAATTATAGTTGTGTCTATTTTTTTGTTAACTATTCTAAGGCCGAATAAATCAATCCATAGTAAGTAAGTACTTTAAAAAATAATAAACCTGTACAAATAACATGTTTACGTCTTGAAAGATATTTAAAGAATAAGAAATTAATTGCGTAAACAATCACATACATTTACACTCATTAAATTTTGCATTGTAACGTCATAACGTCATAGATACATCAATAGCCAGGTAACTGTTTACTTTTAAACCTAAGTTAATGAATACACAGCCGTTTTACGATCTACGTAGAAACAGCATACCTACGCATACAAATACGTAAATACATTTCTTGCTAATAAATTGCACAAAGTAGTAAGAGCCAACTAATTGATTGGTGACGTACAATTTCCCGTATGATTCCAAACACTTGCGTAATAGTTAAATAGAAGCACACACGATCTTATAGCACGTCATTTTTTCGTAAGAATTTCCCTATTCCGTTTGTGGGGAAATCCTCATGGGTACCATCCGCCCTGGGGAAGGCGGAGGGTTATGTCAGACTTCCACTTATTCTCGCTACGACCATGGACAGAATCATGGCCGGAAGTGAGAGGTCACCACCCAATTCCGTTTCAGCCTGGCACGGTGCCATGCAAGCCATTGTAGCTCGTTAACGATGGCAGCCTAAATTTCATCCAAATAAAAAAACAATATCCAGTTAAACTGTGTAAATGTAGAAGTATTCTGGAGTATCCTGTGAAGATAATGTAATAAAAAGTCTAACAATATTATCCAATCAAAGCATTCTCTCTATACTGTTTTTCTCATATCTCCAGACACCTAACGATTACGTAGTACAGTATCGTCTTATAAAATTTCCATGTTCGATTAACAAAGGTAATTGAACGAATAAACACGTCAACACAAATTTTACAGTGCATTAGATAATATTACCGTGGCATTAGTGAGTCCATTAAAAATAAACCAGATATGCAAACTACATGAATATTAATAAGATGACCTCTGATGTAAGTTATGTAACAGATTCCTCTGGTGACCGCCATTACGCACATTCTTTAAAATATTTTGTTCCTAATTACAAGGTTGACCTGTGTTACGGTACAATTAAGTGCAGTGTTGTGTTTTCTCCTTAACTAGACCTTAACAAAACCGTTGGGCATTCGGCTTCCAGTTTCTAAACTACCGGCTACAGTTTTGCAACAAATAAACCCGTTTGACGAACATACATGCTTAATGTCCACATAATTTTGTAACTCCCTACCCTAAGTACAGTATCTATGCGTAAAATGTTTCTACTTGTAAAGTATTTAGTTTTACCTCACCTTTTATTTCGAATTATTCGTTAAATATACAGATTTGAATTTGATTCTGCGTCGAAAACAATAAACAACACATTTTCGTAATTTCGATCCATTTACTCAGTCAGAAATCTGTTTATGCAAGGGCGCGGCTTACAACCCCATCCCGTTGTTCTGTCGCCGAACTTCGCGGCCGTGATTTCCTTTTTGAACTCCCAAACTCCTCGCGTAAAATATTTGAGTGATTTACGGTGATTTACCAGACAATTATGTCTGATAAGATCAAGAGCCTATCCACTCCTTATTGTTTTCAAAACAGATACACAAGGGGCTGTATCTTATTCTATAACGAACAAGATTAAACCTTTAAGTTTACTGGGTCTTTGGTTGATAACGGGCCAATCTTGAAGGTAGCAACTATTAATTTATGGCTCCATGACAGCCGAATATAAGTTAACGGCTTCACATCGGTCTACACACAAACATCCACGTAAACATATGCTCTATGTTATGTAACACAAAGAGTCATGTGCAAGCGGCATGTGGCAGATCGACGTATTTGTTGCTAAACGCTAAGCCGCCCTATATAGTTTTTCCACCCGGAAAAATATATAATGACAAGTTTTGGCAATAGAAAGAATGCACAAAAGCAATAGACATAAATAGTACAACCCGGAGTGCTCTGAAAACTAAAGTAAGTCGAAGTAAACTTTTCCGTTGTTATTTCTGTCACAGCTACCTAATGACGTAACAGCAAAGTGTCTGGAGTAGAGTCTAGACTCACAAATTGAATCGACCAACTGCAAAGCCTACCGATCTACATAACATAACAATTCCAAGATTAGACTATTTTCACGTGTTAGTTTTGGGTGTACGTTGTTTTATAGCTAAGTAATAGTTTTATAGAATTTCGTTTCACATAATTTTTTTCTCATATTTTCGTTTCATAGAATAATCAATAGTACGCAGAATACTTACTTTGAAGATTTTTAAATCATTGATTTTTGTTTCACATAAAGTTTAATGTTAGAATAATCGTATCATAGAATAACAAATCAAATATTCTTTATCCTCATATTGTTTAGTTAATATGAAACTTATTATCAAGAAAAACATTTTATCGAGTGACACACTACCAACCAAATATCTACACCAAAAACAGATTCTGGGACCAAGGTCGACGGAGCCCCGCTGCGCGGCCTCCTATTTCTATCTGCAGGGTTTATAAAGTAACCTAACACGAAGGGAATGACGGGGGCTTCGTTCGCTCGCTTCGCTCGCTCACTTTAGCCCCCGTCATCCCCTTCGAACCTAACCTATCCGTGTCGGGGTGTGAACAAACAATATTCGTTAAAAAATAATTCTACTATTTGATAAGTTTGTTAAACAAAAAAATGTGATTAAAAGTTCAGTGAATTGTATTTCTGTGAAATATGTTTCATTCAAGTAAATAGTCTTTGAAACAATAATATTCGAAATAAAAATACAAGTACCAAATATTACGTGAAACATTTTCTGGGAAACGAAATTCTATGAAATTTCTGTCTGCGAAACAAGGGGCTCCCGTTAGTTTTGTTTTGAACGACACAAACAAATTAGAGGGCTCGTAATTGTAAAATATAAAACAAATTGTTAAAGTAGTTTGTCTTACTAAGGTAACCTTACCTCAATATCGTGTAAATTGCTATTCTACCCAGACAAATATTTTATTTCACAAAAAGGTCCTTTGCTTTGTTATTAAAATATCAAAATGCAACTTTCCTGACCTTGTAACCAAAAACATGTCATGCAAAAGATACAAGATAAAATATTAACAGTTTGCTGTTTTGAAAGTCTCCTACAAAAGACAAACAACTTTTTCATTTTAAAAGTGCGTTGTGCATCGCTGTGGCGCAGTTGTTTGTGCAGCCAGCAACTCTGTTGAAGTTTTATATAAAGATTTATTAGGTGCTCAAAGCAGGAAGTGTTGCCAATTTTTAACCATTCATATTCTTAGTCCTGTTGTTTTTTTCTTTGCTTGAAGTTCCTTTAAAGCGCATGTTGTCCTCTAAAAGCGAGTAATGTTTTTGTTCGCAGTACTAGTAAATTCTACTGAATAGGACAGTAGCAGGGATAGTACAGTAGGTTTATTAACCATTAAATAGTGGTGAAAAACTGTGTTACACATAGTGTAACAAGCTTCTTTACACATGCTTAAACGAAACCTTGTGTAAAATATGTCACACAGCCTCTTCGTGCGCAACTTAAACAAGATTCCAAGTATAAACACATGGTCAGATAGTATCGCCTGGAGTCATAAGCATCCATAACGCGATCACACCCGTAGACACATAAATTGTTATGTCGTAAGTCGTAACTAGTTGCCGGGCCTTCACAATTGTAACCCAAATTCTTCAATAATACCTACGCAACGATTTCTCGATATTATGTGATTAATTTGTTTTATAGTGTAACACAAAGAAAAGACTCACTTAACAAAAAAAATTAGATGCATATAAATCAGCGTAGAAAATAAATAAAATAAACAGACTTACTGAGGTGTTATTGATAGATGACCTAACTATACCATATTCAGTAAAACATGACACAAAATGTAAACAAACAACTAACTACCCAATTTTCAAATGATTCTTTAGGAGGTGTCAATTACACGAAATACAATAGCGATAATTTAAGAGTAGCGCCTAAAAATACGGTGATGTTCAATAAGCAAGCTAGTTTGACTGCTCTAAAAAATTACAATCTTTTTGTAGTTTTGTCTGTTAATATTGTTAGTTAATTTTAGTAGGTGCGCAGCAGAGTAGTCACCAGTGGCTTGCACAAACCTTATTTTAAAGTTCATCGCTATATTAAATATAATACAGCATAACCAGTTAGTCACTTTACATCTGAAAACCATGACCTCTGCTAATCATTCTATACAACTTTTACTATGGGGTGCATGAAAAGAGCCTCCACGAGTGACGATACTTAAGTACGTCTGGCGCACCCTGGCAGTCTGCCCCGCTACCAACCTTGCTGACTGGCTAATCTTTTCACCACAGCATGAGCTATTCTTGTATAGCTCGAGCCGACACGATAGAAGAAGACTATGAGATAAACTCTGAATTCGTTGAAAAGTAGATGCAAAGTGTATTTATTACCTAATTATACATACATATACATACTCATACTGTATACTATGAGCCAGTTATTCAGGTTCGTAACTCAGTGTAAACAAACTACTTACTTTCCTCTTTTCAAATAGATAGGTTAGTAAATCCTTAGTTAGAGGTTATCACACAAATAACAACAATGATAGTTGTAAAGCAGGTAGTAGTTAGATCTATGTATAACATTCAGTTAAATGTCTAAAGTTTATGGTTCTCCATGAAAGTAGTTATTTGTTTATCTTTGCCCATACGTTAAAATGTTGACATGATAGAGCATCATACACGAAATTTGATTTCAAGGAGAATTTTCCCATACGTGGTAATTTAATTTCGTGGGTTGGGGCGACACGATGGGGGTTATAAGGAGATGTATGTAAAGAATTATGGTAATGTTTAATATTACGTGTAAATATGGCCACAAAGGCTTACAATGCATTTAAGCTGGAATTAAGTTGGTAGTTAGGTACTAGTTGCGATCTCTGAGAGTGCGAAGATTATTGAATAAAGCCTAATGTTAAATACAATACGTAAGTATATAATATTGTAGGTACTAGCTAAAGTATACTGACACTGTCGTGGCCAGCCTACTGATAGTTTCATCACTCGAGCGACAACCTATCAAGGACGATATAGCATTTAAGTCTTATACGACATTACGTGAATGATTTTACAATAACATAATTTTAAATGATTATCATTCCATTCAACTATTTATGGATACTGGACTTCCTTCGGATTTTATATTACCAGAGGTCAGTCGCTGATTTATTACTCGTAAATGCAGTTTTTTTTTTCAAAGTGAACGTCACCTGTTCCTCATTTACTTATAAAGAGTTTTCCCAGGAAAACAAAATCACTACATAGTAGGTATAAAACAAAGTCGCTTCCCGCTGTCTGTCCCTATTAGGGTTTTCGCGTTCCCGGCCTATTTGAGTTCCCGGGAATCGGGAATTTTTTCTCACAATTCCCGGGAATTCCCGGGTACCCGGGAATTTCATGTTTTTGTATAAATATAGTTTTTCTCGTATATTTCAACATTAAACTTGTGTAAGTAATTTAAACATGATAAATTCATAAATTGTCTAACATACCAATCGACTTTTCCTATTAAAATAAAAAATATTACACATATTTAAAAAATTGAATTAGGAACAGTTCAGTCATTTATTGTGCGACGTCGCGAGTTTCTTTAATGAAAAAAAGTCTTCTCGTCATATAATATGGCAAAATATAATAATACGGAATAACAATAAGGTGAATGACTATAAAGGCTGTTACCAAATTCGTGTAATACCTTAAAACCACATGATCACTGGTGTAGAATGACCGAGCATGGGATTTAGCTTGATTAAAAATAAAAATAAAGTTTTTTTTCTTGCGATAGCGATATGTGATCGAAACATATCCAACTAATTAGGAACAAATAAAAAAAAATTGCTAAATAAAAATGTTATTCGTTGGAACATTTCAACGCCACTCATCAATGAATGAAAGGACGGTGACACAGCTGGCTAGCACGACTAGCAATAAATCGTTCTTTGCAGACGGTTAACACGGGGCGCAAAAAGGGCTCGAAAACAAAACTTTTTTTTGAAAATAAACTATTTTGTATTTAAAATAAAAACCATTACCCTACCAAACCATAACCATTTAGGGTTAATCTGTGACCAGTAGATCACGCTGTTTAAAGGAATTACAAGAATTCGTTTACACCCTGCATATTTTAATTATTTATAATATGTCTCGAAATTACACAAAAGATAAGCATTGTGAATAGTTTCTACAAATTACACATTTACAAAAAAAAAACAAGTGAATTTGTTTACTAAACAGAGACAACAGTACTGTGTGCTGGCATCACGATTTTCTAAGTTCACACCACGCAGTACAATGTCTGTTTCACGCGAGAGAGACAGAAAATGCTCTAAAATCCTAGGAAGCGTGCAGACCCTTAATTTTTCATCATCATTTCTTAATTTCAAATAATTCCCGGGTACCCGGGATTCCCGCCTAATAATTCCCGGGTCCTAAAATCCCCAAATTCCCGGGAATTCCCGGTTCCGGGTACCCGGGGCGAAAACCCTAGTCCCTATGTATGCTTAGATCTTTAAAACTACGCAACGGATTTTGATGCTGTTTTTTTAATAGATAGAGTGATTCAAGAGGAAAGTTTATAGTACTTTCTGTATTCTGAGGTATAATATGTTATCGGTAGCGGGTAGCACTGGGCAATGTTAACAAGAGAGGGTAGTCGTCGATATGGATCGGCCCACCCGAGGTTATAAAGGCGGTGGTCATTCGACGAAGCGAGAGCATTCCGTGTTGAACAGCTGAGGAAGTCTGACCTTTTATATCTGATTAGCTTGTCCTTATTTTATGATCTTGTAATAATTGTGTAAAGTAATATACTGTGATCTAGTTAATGTTACTAATACTAACCCAAATACAAGTACTCTCAGTGGTGGAGAGTCTATGTTGGTTTTATTTACTGTGTTTACCTTGCTCGCAATCCTGACATACCGATATTAGCTATAACTGTAATGATAGAATCACCCCTGAACGATTATATTGTTGTGTCATTTACAAATACACGCATATTATAGTACCCGTGCGAAGCTAGGGCGGGTCGCTAGTGATCTTATAAAAAACATTGAATTATTTTGTACAACATTCTCGCCAAAGACCTTCGATTTTGCCATTCATAAATCAGTAATGAATACCTATGGATGGTCGTTAACACCAAAATACCTATTCATTTTCTTCGTAGAAAATATATTTAATTTTCCCTCTAAGAGATGTTTGTCTTAAACAATGATTACTAATAAAGTTTAATGATCGCTTATCCATAAATATTATTTACTGAAAATGTATAATTGTTTCGTCATTTGTTTTGCAACTGGTTTTAAATGTTTGTCGTGTTGCCTAGGGCTAGGCAGGCTATTTGCATAGGCACTGTGGCACGCACTGCACATTGCACGCACGATCGATGCACAACAACACAACACATAAGATTGTTTGCACTTATTATTAACACCAGCTCACTAATAGTTCTCCATGTACGAACGAAACTCCCGCGTGAAGGAAAATAATAAAATATTAGAAGTGTCTCTAATGATAATATGAAGATCTCCAAGCTCACATTTGTAAAGGTAATTAATTTTTTGTAACATCCATCTACTCGAAGGACCTTAAGTTTAAGATTTGAGTTTTTTTACTCACACAATTAATTTAATTTTAAAGATTTAATTCATCTTAAACTTCTCTCATATTATCCTAAATTATCTTAAGTTTATCTTTAATTTATTTAGGTTTATAACGGCGAAATGAGGTTGTGCTATTCACCTCTGCCCAACGTTTCGGGCAATAATTACAGGCGTGATGTTGTGTTTATGTTATGTTAATTTATCATATTAACCCATAAACTATAGAACAAGGGCGTCCCAATAATCGTTATGGTACGGACGATCGTAGGGGATATTGCTATATCATGACAACGCTTGGCAGATGTATTGGTGATCACAGTGTGTGGGAATTAGCAGACAATTAAATTTATAAAGGACACAAATTATTCTCCTTACGGCCCCATTGGCTAGATACCCTTCAGGTCTCGCCAATAACTGCCCGGTTACGTAGAAACGGTCCCCTAGGACCATCTACAGCAGTCCAATAGAAAAAAAAACTCCTTACGGTTTTCCGAAATTATTACCCGTAATACAAAGGTGCATAAAGTCATGTCGACCAATTTCTTAGTCTACGAACTAGTGATTTTCTTGTTTTAAGTTAAGCGAAGCAACTGCCGCCGGACCTCCGAGATCCTATCTTGGCCAATAATTTTACCGACCCGTGATTACAAGTGTGATTGATCCAAATTCCGTCCACGTAATCTTTGTGACTACGTGACTCAATGAGGTGGTACCACACCTGCTATTTGGTGAACTTTACTTATGCTATGTAGTTCCGCCAGAACTATTACATGGCGAAGAATGTGTAGTATCGGAACAAAATTCTAAAACAGTAAGGTGTCACACCGCTTGCAACAACACAATATTTGTGGTTATTATACCAATAGCTATAATACCTTAGTAACAGTAGAATGCAAAATAAGTTCAATGAACTTAAGACTTTAACAAACACTTGAATGAACAGGTGTTTTGCTAATAGGCAGGGCTCCTTACTCATAGCATTTAACATAACAAACAACATAAATAAACATTTCGTTGCGAAAGCAATTTGCACTAATGATTTGGTTTCAAAGCGGTCGTGTTTTGACGGAATCGGGTCAATCGGGCTACGACAACGAAGACAGTATCGAGCATTCCAAACTATTTCCACGTGATTGTTACCTCCAAGCATTACGAAATGTCAATCAAAACGTGAGCAAAAGAATTGGGTCACAAAATAAATATTTAAATCGATAACTTTGAAAAAAATAACAAATAACAAGGCATAATTTTGTTGCTCTGCGCGTCACGCATATAAACACCGAATTACAATGATTTTTGAATAAACATTTCACACACAATTTTGAAAATTCAAAGAGCTGTACCTTCGGATGTCGCCCATTACGCTGGCGTGACTAACAATGAATTAATCCTTCGCGTATTAGGTGATGGTCAACCAACCTCATTTGCAATTTAGGTTACGGCAGACGCTATAAGGCAGAATTATGGCCATGGTTATTATACCTACAATAAGTTCGTTAGCAGATAAATCCCCAGGCTAAAAACAAAGGTTAAGGTTATAGATAGATTCAAAGTCAAACCGTTACTCATCTGCTTAGCCTTTTCCCAAGTACGTTGGGGTCAGCTACCGTTCTAACCAGATGCTGCTGAATACCAGTATTTCAAACGGAGCGACTGCCATCAGTCCTTCGTAACCCAGTTACTGGGCAATGCGGATATCCTAAGGTTAGACCGGTTGTCAGACTTTCGGGCTTCTGAACGGAACGACTGTCATAGGAATTCGTATGACTCCTGGGACCGAGAGACGGTTTAACGTGCTCTCCAAGGCACGGAGGGGTCTCAATATCGTCGCCCGGGAGTGATAACCTCGGGAATGCATGTGGTCATTGCACGGTTCCTGTGGGCTTTCACGCGGACGAAACCGCGGGCAAAAGATAGTCTTTTTTTAGGGTTCCGTACCCAAAGGGTAAAACGGGACCCTATTACTAAGGCTCCTCTGTCCGTCTGTCTGTCCGTCTGTCACCAGGCTGTATCTCATGAACCATGATAGTTAGACAGTTGAAATTTTCACAGATGATGTATTTCTGTAGCCGCTATAACAACAAATACTAAAAAACAGAATAAAATAAATATTTAAGGGGGCTCCCATACAACAAACGTGATTTTTTGCTCGTTTTTGCTCGATATTGATAACGGCAACAGGTAGACGCTTGAAATATTCACAGAATATTTTTTAATACTTTTTTTGTACCACTTTCGAAGTGTTTGTTTTTTGACCCAAAGGTTGACTGGTAGAGAATGCCCATGGCATTAAGTCCGCCTTGTGTACCACCAATGTACATGAAGTTTAAATAAATAAATATTTAGTTATATGTTCACTTTAAAAATAAATTATTAAATTAAAATAAAACAAATATGAAAGGGGGGCTCCCATACAACAGACATGATGTTTTTTGCCATTTTTATATATAATGGTACGGAACCCTTCGTGCGCGAGTCCGACTCGCACTTGGCCAGTTTTTTTAATAATCTTTGCCCCGCACTACGATATCTCCTGTATCGTGGGTGCGTTTACAAACACAAATCTCACATACACAAACGCCCAGACCCGAAACACCTAATTACATTTATAACGAATGTTATCCCAATAAGGGCTAGTTTCAGTGCGTACAAACTAATTTCAGATAGAGCGACTCTCATATAAGATAATTAGTACCTTTAAGTCGTGATGAAATTAAATGTAACCAAATTGCATTCCCGAGGTTTTCACTCCCCGGCGACGACATGTAACTAATAGTCACCCATCCGCGGAATGACCGCGGCAAGCGCAGCTTAACATTGAAAATCATATGATCCGCGCGGTTGTTAATTAGCCACGAGCCCCTCATTACTTTATCTTTTCTTAAAAGTAGATATTACCTACTTAAATCTTGCCAATTTGTATTATCGTGGTCTACATAAATTAATAAAAGAAAAGTAAAAGACTTCTATTAGAACTTGTACATATGTAAATTTCTGAGATCGCAAAAAGTAATTGGATTTCGGAAGACCGTTTTGGCGACGGCACGCTGAAAAAACTAATTTCGGAAGGCAGGCGTAATTCTCACAATATGAGATAAATTTTAGTGGCATTTGCACAATTTACAAGCAATTCTACGCTCATTTGAGAGTAAAAGAAAAACAGAATAGGTTACGATTCTCATTCTGCGCAAGTCATGAAAGTTGAGAGAGAAAGAGGTGCCCGACAGGGATCCTAAACATGCTGAAATGCGCAAAGAAAAACGATAATCCAAAACTTCCAAATAAAACTATAAAAAAGCTTTTTAACAAGAATGTCTGTGTATAATTAATATCACACTAATCTACACGAGATACTAAGAAAAATACAACATATTTATTGGTTAATTCGAACAAAGTCTATACTTAAAGTCGTTTTGTTTTATGATGTCACTAAGGAAATCGATACATGGATGGTCATTTGTATTCTAAAAAAATACTCTAGACCTACTGAGTGATAAACGCTGACCTTGAAATATCTCAACGTAAGTCTTTACCGTGTGATTGTCAAGAGAATTTAGATTGATAAATTAAACATTGATACCAGAAGGTTTTTCCAGTGTTTCTGAACAAGAATAACTTAGTATTATAAATATTATAATAGATTCTGCTATCAAGTAGACATAAAAAATTTATACCGAGCAGGTATTCACCACACTTAAAAGTCGTGGAATGAATATAAAAGTGGAATAAAAATATTAAATATTTTGTTCCAGGAATGAAGAATACAAGGACACATCATGCGATGGTTTTTCTACTTACTTTGCATCACAGCAGTCAAAGCATTTGACAGTCGGAGATTTCTAGACTACTGGACTGACTTATTCCGACCTCTACCTCGAAACCCCAGAGAAGGCTTTATACCTGACTATACACCAGTAGACTATGAAGAATTTGATTTTATAATCATAGGAGCCGGATCGGCAGGTTGCGTACTTGCTAACCGCTTAACTGAAATACCACAATGGAAGGTTTTACTCATAGAATCCGGAGGCAACGAAAATTTCTTTTCCGATATCCCAATATTTGCTGCATTCCTTTCCCTCACACCTATGAACTGGGGTTACAATTCAATGCCAGAGCCGAGAGCATGCAGAGATTTAAGAGGAAAAGTGTGCTTCTTGCCCCGAGGCAGAGTGCTCGGCGGTAGCAGCGTGCTTAACTTTTTAATCTATCAACGAGGACATCCGGAAGATTACAATGACTGGGCTAGAATGGGCAATGAGGGCTGGAGCTACGACGAAATATTACCGTACTTTAAAAAATCTGAAAACATAGGTATAAAGGAATTACGGAATTCGTCATATCATGGCGTTGGAGGATATTTAGATATTGAATATTCCCCATACCGTTCACCACTTGAGAATCCATTCAAAAAGGCTGGTGAGGAACTCGGATATAAATGGAGAGATCCAAATGGAGAAAAAGTGATCGGTTTCTCTAAACCACAGGCTACTATGAGAAAAGGTAGAAGGTGCAGTTCTTCGAAAGCGTTTTTGGAACCAATTAGATATCGACCCAATTTAAAAGTTACAAAATTGTCTACTGTAACAAAAATTTTAATAGACCCACAAACCAAAACAGCCACCGGCGTAGAATTTATGAAGCGGAATATAACGTAAGTTGCAACATTTGTTGGTACGACAGCATATTATGTTTGTGCCGAGTTAAATTAGGCAAGCGTACACACATGATACAATATACCTCCTTAATACTTATTTCAGTATACAAGTGCGAGCTCGTCGTGAAGTGATATCAGCTGCAGGAACTATAGGCTCTGCACAACTGCTGATGGTATCAGGAGTAGGCCCAAAGGAGCATTTGTACGAAGTCGGGATCCGTACCGTCGTAAACCTCCCCGTTGGATACAATCTTCAAGACCACGTCACGTTTTCTGGCAACGCCTTCATTGTTAACCAAACAGGAATGACCATGAATGACGTAAGTATCTACTTGTAAATAAAACCGCAAAAGAAATATGAAACGGGAAAACTAACGCCGCGCGGTTAAGCGAACCCTGCCCCTTCTCTCCAAAAGTATTCTTAAGATAGGTCAAGTATACTCAACCGGCCGCATTTGATTGTTCAGAATAAGTTATACCTACCTAAACTGGGTACAAACCACTTCCTTCTACAATGAAACACAGGCCTATCTGCACGTATTGGTCATATGTATTTAAAAGAGAAAAAACTGAGAATTTCTATAGTGTCTTTCTTGTTACATCGTAGTTAATCGACTAGTTTCACAGTTGCGCCACTGCAACAACAAAACGTTCTCTAAGGTTTTTATCTGAAAATCAGGTTGGGCTTCATTTTTTTTCTCTTCCCTAGTTTACAATGGGACTGGATCAGGATCAAACCAGACCAATATTAACAGCATGAAAACGACATGCAAATTAATGAGACGCCTAAAACAAAGTTTACGAATAAAGTTGTCAACAATATTTATGAACTGCAGGTTCAACTGCTTACGAACTTTAAAAAATTATGCGAATATCACTTGGAACACGTTTCTATAATCCAAAACTGAAATAAGCCTCCAGAGTTTATTAAAATTGAAAGATAAGTTCGCCGGCATAAGTTAATCACTTAATTCGGGAAGTACAGATTTTGATCATCCCAGACATAAGTAACAGATACCTCGATCGTCACTTGTGTATGCAAGTGGTATTGCAAAACTACAATGCCAACTTAAATGACCTATTCCATCCACTGTCGACTAGATATCTGGTTTGCTTCTATTTTTAAAGTGTTTACGCACTCGGTCGCCTTAGCACCTACCTACACCTAGCGCAAACACTTCTAAATATGAATCCAATCAAAGAACCTAACCAAGTCAACAGTGCTTAGTGACTCTATGTTACAGTCGTTACTGATAAAACTCTTTCCTGGATGAAACAACTTATGATGAATAATCTTATTAAAACAAATAATTATCCCTTTAGTTGTCTGCCGCATCGCCGTTCGTAGCAGCAGCATACATGTCCGGACGAGGCCCGCTAACCCTGCCCGGTGGAGCTGCTGGTCTTGCCTTCGTTCACACAAAGCACTCCCATGACCACGACAAAACAAGACCTGACATAGAGCTCGTCATGGGAGCCGGATCTTTGGCCGGTGATGCTGTTGGAGTACTACGGTCTTTACTTGGTAAGTTTAGCAAACTCTTACAATTCACGTCAAGACATTCGTATATGAGACGATCGCATCTACACAATATTTCAAAGTAGAAAGTAAAGCAGCTTTGTGTATTCCATTAAAACTTTAATGAAAAGAGATTATGAAAGTCGACGACAGTCAGTGATCCGGAAAATAACCTCTTCCGAGAATAGGACAACAACTTCAGCTTTTAATGAATAACTTGACTTTATTTCAGGAGTGACAGACGAGTGGTATTGGAAGGTGTATAGTTCGCTTCCGTACAGTGTGAGACAGCGCACGTTTGTTATAAACCCTGTGCTTATCCGACCGAACAGCGTCGGACGACTGATGCTCCGAAGCCCGAACTTTATCGACCATCCCAAAATCCATTTAAACTATTTCGCTGATCTCAACGATTTGCGAACTATGGTCGAAGGTGTTCGTATGGTAAGGAAAGATAACATAAATAATAATTTCCTGAACAATTCGTCTCCATTAACATTACATAATCAACGCACACACAATCCGTTAACTGCTGGTCATGGGCCTACTAATGACCACTAGGATGAATGATCAAATAGCCGTAATCGCCACACGCATTTGTTATAAGCAAACAGGAGGGCGCTACTACCCAGCCCCTTGACTCTTTTAAGGGATTAGGTACCCCTAGTTAACTTATGTGGAGGGGGTGGCCTAGTCTTAACCGGCAACCACACGGAATAGTGATAAATTTAAATAATCTCATATTTTCAATTTTCAGGTACAAAAAGTAATTGGTACCAAAGCGTTCCAGCGTTATAATACAAAATTACACACAACGCCGTTTCCCGGCTGCGAGTCTTTGTTGTTCGACTCGGATGAATACTGGGAGTGCGCCATTATGCAGACCTCCATCACGTTAGACCATCAAGTAAGTGATGACGCGTAGAAAGAAGCCAGTTAGTGCACAAGAATGGAAATTCCAATTTTATTTTAAGTTGCAAACTCGAATAAATATCTGCAGATACAATACGCGCTTTGCCGCACTGGACCTAACAAAACTACCCGTCAAATCTATTCAATTTTTTTTTTCCTTTTGTGTAACTTAACTTTAGTGCTTCCTTGTAAACAATACCTTAGGTTGAACTGGCAACATTTATAAAATATCGTGTGAGTGGATAAGAAACTTCTCACTTCACAACCCTCCCCGACAAATAAGACATACGGCGAGAGGGGTATGGTATGACAAAAGTCGCAACACCGCGTTCCTGGGACTTGTTACCATAGATATTTTTCGATTTGTGAATTTCATTAAATAATGAATATTTCAAAAATTAAGCTTTTATCATCAAACTATAGATATATAGCTTTTCTTCTACAATTAGGCATCGGAATCGAAGGTTAAAATCTTTCGGGTACCTCGGGCCCTCGGTGTATATTCATTGCGTGGCACGTAGTTGTGGAGAATTCGTATTGTTAATACAGACGTTGCTATGGAAATTGTTGACCTGTCAAAATCAAAGCCATAGCGATTACGAGTGTGTTGCACAATTAGAATTCTGGCCTGTTGTATTACCTAAAAGGTTAAACAGAAGTTCCTATACAGTTCTACAATCACATTTCGCAAGGAGACGGGTACGGTTACCAACCCTGACAAAATTCCGGGTTCTCTCAGAATCTGCCGTCAAATATTGAGTCTCCCAGCTCCTAAAATTCAAAGAAAATCTCACAGAATTTGAAACATGTGCCAAAATTATTAAAAAAACTGACAGCGTTTTAATTTTTGTTTTATGTAAGACTGTTTAATTATTATAAGCTACATTTTCTATTATTAGAAAATTTGCCTCGCTCCCTGAATTTCCTTCTACAGATTTGGCAACCCTAGGGATAAGGGAAGATACATCAGCCCGGGGCTACTAATTTTCTAACCGGTAAAGTCAATAGCACTTTGCCCTATCTAAGAATGGAACCAGTAGGCCAATTCGCCGACCAAGTTGCAGTGGCTGCAGTATAGTTCACGTGAGCGTATCTGACGGCGATCGCCTATAAGAGAATACGAAAAGCGTTTCTTTGATCGAAACTTAAGAAAGAAGAAAAGAAAGAAAACATATTTATCACACAGGCAGTTACAGAAACAAAAACAATATACAAAAAGAAAAAGGATAAAAATTAAACTACCTACACGAGGCCAAAAAAGGCTCCTATCTCAGCATAAGGGTGCTTTTCCACCAGAGATGTGCTATGCAACGTTGCTATGGATGTGTTTGATATCCACCAATCATATTCATTGGTCCACATAACATAGCACTGGTGGAAACTGATTAAACTAAGCTACGTTTTTTATATGGCAGGATGCGTGCTGTGGATGCGAGCTATGGATGCGTACCTACTATAGATGGTTGATAGTGGTGTAGCTACGTGCAGAGCACCGTGCCGCCGCTCCCCGTGCTTTCCCTATTGTCCATACGTCGAATAGCTCGAGCTGCGCATCTTCCTCGCACAGCTACATAGCTTAGCATCAGTGGAAACGGTCACATAGTTTCGTAGCTTAGCTTTAACATTCTCGCACTGCGAGAAGGAATGCTGGAAAGGCACCCTAATGCTGCGACATTTAAAAACTGCAACTGAAGTTCTTTAGTTAGGTGGATCTGGCCCCTGGTCGCTCAACGGACCCACTTGCAAACCACTAGACTATTGAGGCGGATTCTATTAATTCATAAATATTGCTCACAGGTGGGAACATGCAAAATGGCTCCAGCCGGTGACCCAACGGGCGTGGTTACACCAAGGCTTAAAGTTCGCGGAATACGAGGTCTACGCGTCGCTGATGCCTCCATCATGCCGCGCATACCCGCAGCGCACACGCACGCCGCCGTACTTATGATCGCAGAAAAAGCAGCAGACCTTATAAAAGAAGATTGGGGAATAGGTACCTATTGACCAAAAATTCAAAAATCCACCTTATTTTCCGTCACCTAATCCAATAATTTACTATTGATCTACCTGCATAGTAAAAGGTGACTTTTTGGGGATTTTTTTTTGTTACCTACTGATTTCATCTAAATGGTCAGTCTAGTCAAGTCAATGTACCAAATATAATACACTTCTAGTTGTTAATTAAGGATGGGCTTTAAGTCTAGTAAGTTAAGGACTTAATTTGTAGGCTATAAACTGTAGCAAATTATTACCAATTAGCTGAGGGGGACATGCCTAGCAAAATCCTTGACTGCCATACACCTAAAATAAATTTTAGATTTTAAACTTATTTTTAGAAAGCCAACATGTTTTTCAATTAAAAACGCAAACTATGCTCAGCATTTTTCAGAAACTGTATTCACAGTAACTGCATTGGTACAACAAAATTACTCAGAAGTAGGTAGTTATTTACTTCTGCCTGCGTTTGCTAATGAGCGCCGAGTAAAAACGAGAAGAAACCCCAAGGGTATAAGTGGAAAGATAGTCTCGTCAGCTAAAACCAAATGACGTTGAGAAAGGACACGCTAAGCATAACGGCTGTTATAATTATTATTTTAATAAATAAATAAGTTATATTTTCATGTGCAATATCTACATAATAGATAACTAAGTATAACGTAACAGTAATTCACAGAATGCAAATATGTAACTAAAGTATATCATTGTATGTAAATGATTAAATATTTCATTATATTTTGAGTTTATGTTATATTTATTTATAGTGAGTTTTTATTGTAGGTACCATAACAAAATTAACTTAGAATCTATCTTAAACGCAAGATACGACGATATTACCCCACGATTACCTCACCCTAAAAGCAAGTTTTTACCTATATGATACAAGTTGCAACCAAATTGTTACAAGTGTTTTTAAAAATCACTTGTTGATCTTGCTTAAGGCTATTTTTTAAAAAACTGTCTTATTCGTTTCGAATGAGAAATCGCCGTAATTTTAAGTGCAAGGATCTGATGCCTGGATTGGCTGTTACGTTTGCTCGATGATATGGCTGGCCCTGGTAGTTTTTTTTTTTTTGCTAAAGCTGTTTTTCGCTGACGCCGCGCCGGCCAATCGACCATTCTCGTGACGCCCCCCGGAATCTCCCTACCCCCTGGCTTCAGCCTATTGTAAATAATCAAGCCCTTTAAATTGTGATTATCTTCTGTCTAACTATTCAATAGAGAACAATAACGTACAAGTATTGTAGTAATTAATATTCACATCTTTATGGATTCCTCGTCAGACGAGAAGCACCTCTTCTTATTAAATATGACTTTTGAATTTCATTAAATTATAAGATGGCAGACAATGAGAACGCGAGCGTACTCAATAAACGCAAGTAAGTATGTGGGTAACTCTTCAAGGTGTTTAGAGACTTTCGATAACTTCCGAGTTGATAACAAGTGGATTTTTTATGGTCGCTGATCCAGATCCAGTTCCATTGATCTTCAGCAACCCAAAGCAATATTTTTGTTGAGTTCACACACACCATATACCTACATGATAAGAATTAAATAAGATTTTGATACGGTTCCGGTAAGCAATATGCCACGTCTTCGCCACCCGTAGGTACCTATCGGAAAAGGCGACTAATAAATTCCGTCAAGAGACCATCTCCTTGACGGAATCTATTAGTCGCCTGTTCCAGCACCTACGGGAAGAATAGAATATTTTATTTACCTGCTAGAAACAACAAACTGCGATGACCAGCAATCAATCTGCTACATAGGTAGTGATTATATGATATAATATTCAACAAACACTTAAAAGAATATCTAATACAAAATTGCTTTTACACAGTTAAAGATTATTTAGGACCAAATATAAATTAATACACGTGATGGATATCTGAAATAAAATAATACTTACACAAGAAAAAAATAAAAATAAATAAATAACATATCCCAATTATAATTACATTAATAAATACACTACATTAAATACATAAAATATTAATTATCAACTATACGCTACATTATTAATAATATTGCAATACAAGTCATCTAATCAAAATGTTACTTATTATGATATACGTAGATTATTATTAATAACTGTTATTACTATTACCATTCAACAATTTTATTATTATAATTTTATTAGTATAGCACCTAATAACAGTATGTTGCTGTGCCCTTACCGGGTTTCATGTTGAAACTATATATGTACCTACCTACATAAATATAACATCTAATGTACACATGAATGCAATAAAAAGTTTGAGTTTGAGATTATAGCCAACCTCTTTGACCAGTCCTTGGAATGCCCATGTTCAGCAGTGACGTAGCTGATATGAAAATGATAAATATTTTATAGGCTGTTACAGAAAGTTCAATCCACGAAGACTCGCCGCAATCTTTGTTTAAATGGCTACAGTGCAAAAGTGTGCATTATAAATTGCTATTAAGTTAGTTTCGATCGCCCCACAATACAGGGGGTCTACTCCAAAACACGAAGTCCGTAGTTTCGGCCTTAGTTACGAGCGTTTCCTATTCCCTATCACCTACGAACATAGGTACCTACGATTATTTCGGGGCCCGAACTAAGAATGAATGACAACACGATTTGACAGTTGTCCCTACTACCGATGTTTTTTTGCCCGTCCGAAAAGTTGAACTTGACACTTGTTTTGTTCACTCCTACGTTTCGGGCTACTTTCGGACCCGCGGGCGACTAACTTCGTTGACGGACTTAGGGAGTAGGCCCCCTACAGATAGATGTGTGTATACGCACACTAATTATAAGATAATATTAAGAGATGTGTGCACATGCACCACGCGGCTACCTTTCACAAAAAGAGTGGGGCGCGTCTTCGTGAATTGAACGCACTGTAATAGAGAGACTTTTTGACAACTAAACTCGCTGATGCCGCAATATCGCGACACGACACGACACGGCGCACACGAGTCCCAAGCCATAAAACTAGAATAAGGGATTGTTGTTCATGTTACAACGGCACGGGCACGGACGGGCGCACAAGTTCAATGTAAAGTAAATCGTTATTTATTGTTAGAGAATAAAATACGTGAGCACGTTGACGATGGGCACCGACGACGGAGGACGGACGGGCGGCCACTGTCATCAACGTGTAAATAAGTTTCATTTTACATCGAACTTGTTGCGCCCGCCCGTGCCGTCGTAATGTGAAGTCCTTTAGGTCTTAGATCTGTATAAACCAGCATGATTGTTATAATTAATTCTTAGGGTTACCTACCCAAAGGGTGCCAACGGGATCCAACTACTAAGACTATGCCGTCTGTCCGTCCGTCTGTCATAGGGGTGTATCGTTTTAACCGTAAAGCCGGGTCCACAGCGCCAATTTTCTAACAAAACGTTATCAAAACAAGTTAGCAAAACATGTTAGGAAAACAGCGAGTCCGCTGCGCAACACTGATGGCGTCTTCCTCTAGTGAGCGCGAACACAAAATGCGTCACTTTAGGCTTGTTGAAAAAATATCGATATATCGAAATATCGATATTTTTGATTCGATATATCGATATTTTTACCCGATATATTTTAATCCGATATATCGATATATCGATACAAAATATTCAATATCGAAATCGTATCTAAACGATATTTTTTTTCAAATTTAAGAAAAAATAAATTGGTCTTAAAAATATTAGGAATTTGTTATTTAGTTTTTGATATTTTCTAATTTTGCCTAATCTTCTTCTTCTCTCATGTCAGTAAGAGTTATACAAAAATAGCTCATGCTGTGGTGAAAAGATTAGATAGTCAGCAAGGTTGGTAGCGGGGCTGACTGCCCAGGGTGCGCCGGACGTACTGAAGTATCGATTTTGCCTAATAAAAAGGAATAATGATTGAATTACCTTCGTTTTTATTAAGATTCTCATACATTAAAATAATGTGCATTTTGTGTAAAAAATACTATTACCTATTATTGAGCCAGACTGAACTAAATACATTATTATTTAAAACCGAAAATCTCTGAAAATTTGACCGATATATCGATATTTTTTCCTCGTGATATTGAAGTCGATATCGATATTTTAATAATTATCGATATATCGAAATATCGATATTTTTTTTCACTTCCGACATCCCTACGTCACTTCCCCTCCCCGCAGGCGAACGCGGCAGATGTTATCCATTCGTCTCGGCAAACATGTTATTGTTTTTTTGCTAACAAAACTGTTAGGCCGCGCCCCTATTCGGTTAGCAAACAATATTATCCTGTTTGCAAACACGAAAACACGGCGCAGTGGACCCGGCTTCTTGATCTTAGGCCGGCTTAATAGGTAGCCAGTTGAAGTTTTTACGGAATATTTGTTACTATGGCCTCTATCGTGGCAAAAACTAGAAATAGTGAAAAGTCTAAATCCAAAGAGGGTTTAGAATTTTTATTAAACAACTTTTTAGAGGCGTACTGGAACCTCTATAAAATGCATTTCTTCAACGTTTTTTGTTTCTGCTCTATCATGAAAACGGTAATACATTCAAGCGTCAAACTTGGTATGATTGTAGCGCATAGCTATAGTTAAACAACAAATAATAAAAGGAAGCATAACTATAATAGCATTGTTAGTACAGAAGCCATATGGTATGTCTACAGCCGTGCGCTTTCATGTTCATCTTGCGCTTTCAACTTTCAATTCCTTTTCGTCAAGCGCATGCAATAATGATTGCCATAAGACGCATGCACCTTATCGTCTACACCGGTGCGCCTCGGTCAGTCGTCAGTCGACATACAATAGACGGATTAGCGTGCGCTAGGGGCATGCGCTTTTGTCGAACTAGTATTAAGGCATGTGCTTTGGCGCTTCACACATGCTTCAGACGAAGACGCAAGATGAACATGAAAGCGCACTGGTGTAGACATAGCTTTAGTGCGCGAGCCTGACTCGCAGTTGGCCAGATTTTGAAAGACAATTGACTACTTTTATAACACTTTATTCCTAACAATCTTACAATTCTACAACAATATGTAAACTACTTATTAAATAAAGACTAATAACTTAATCTGGAGATGGTCCTGTCTTTGTTTTCCTATTGAGCTTCCTATACAAGAAGGATACCCGTTTCTCTAATTCCTTCCATTTAGTTGGTCTTGTTTGACGTGAACCTGTATTGGCCCACATTTTTCGTTTTCTCAGCAATATCTGTAATTACATTTAAAAATATTTAGTAGTAGATATTTAAATACTATATCTATTAATGATTTTATTTTATAATTGAATAAATAATGATTGGTGAAAAAGAGTATAGTTTATTTTAATATTTATTGTATAATAATCAAAATTAAAGTAACACCTGCATTTTTCTTTTAATAAATAAGATGAAATCTGTAATTTATATTTACAGAAGTATGCACTCACTTGATATTCATTGCCACTGACTCCTCGTATCCACGATGGGACGGTGTACAGAATCTTGACTGGGTGCAGATCTCCAGGTCCAAGTATATCAATGTAATCATTTTGACCAAACAGAGCTTTACGCTCCGTCCAAGCATTTGCTGGCCTAAAAATTGAACATTTTTATAATACATTTGGAGAATAGATTTTCATTACAGCCAGTACATGTTTTTAAATGTAAGCCACTTCAAGGAGTCTATAATAATTAATCAGGATATTGTCAATATAGTGTAGCAGGTTGTTTTGTGTGTTTGAGTACAGGTAGTTTAGTAGGTTACCATTATCACAAGGTTTGGCAAATGGATACGATTGTTTTTTTTTCTGTTGGACTGCTGTAGATGGTCCTAGGGGACCGTTTCTATGTAACTGGACTGTTATCGGCGAGACCTGAAGGGTCTCCAGCTAATTGGGAGGAAATGGATTGGTGCAATGGTTTGCAGTATATTGTTATTGGCACTAAAAAGAGTGCTGCTAGTTCCTTAGACACCTTTTAGAATAGCCAAGGTATGGGAGGGGCTGGTAGACCACCTCTTCTCTTCTTTGCCAGGGATCATATGGCCTCAAAATGAAGATTAAGCATTCTACTTTCCACAGTAACTTGCTCGCTATATTATGTGAATTATATCAGTCACTTTATAGGCGGAGATTTAACAGGTATGTACATAACTATATACATATTTTTAAGCAACAGGTTACCTGTATTCAGGGATAGGCAAAGGTTTTCCTAATGTCCTAGGAAGTAAGCCACCACTCCAGAGTTTTTCTTCATATCCGTGTCTTCTAACGAGGCGCTGCTTGTCAGCATGATATCGTGTTCTAAAAATGAAATACATTTAATAAGACTCCACATAATCATCGAAATTGATTATGGAAAATACTTTTCGGATTTCATTCCTAACCTCACGATGTTGACAGTAGGTTTCCAAAAAATATTCAAAACAGTCGATCCCAGCCAGGCCATTTTATAAAAATTGTTTCATTAGTAGCTTGTTAATTAATCAAAGTATAAATGATTATAAATTAATCATTTGAACGAGATATTAATTAATTTCTAAAACAGAGTAACAGAATGAAATGACAGATTGAAATAGTGATGTGATACAAGATCCAATCCGATACTTTACAGTGTCGATAGAACATGATTGGGTAAACCGATATTTCGGAACGATACAAAAGAATACAATACATGATTGGATAGATGCAAAAGTACCTGTATTCGGAATGAATGGATCGTATCAAATTGTCAGTTCAAAATATCATAATTGCTTATTAAATAACATGCTTATCAAGGATTTTTTTAATTTAGAGGCGCGGCGGCGCGTCTCTTATTGTTAAATGCGGTAACTTAGAATTTGAGGAGTTATTATTATGAGTAGGTGGGTAGGTTTGAAATACTTAGATATTCGCTTTCCGTTCCAATCCGTTCGTTCATTACAATTTATTTTGCTTTTGAGAGTTGGAGGTCAGTCACTGGCATATTTTTTCCTTTGAAATTATATGGTTATATGGCTATTTATTCGACCTAATAGGCCTTGAAAGGGGCTATACAAGAGATCATTGGCATCAAATTAACCCCTATCAAATATACCCCTACGGTGTTTTTCACCCAAAACCCAAACCTGCATGGAGTGCAAAAGAGTTCCTGGGGTTTTGCCTGGACTCCTACAGGGATTGAGTACGATACGATTCGATATTTGGAGGATACAATTCGATACGATCCTAGAATCGTATAGCACAGCAACGATCCGGATCAATCCAAAGTATCAATACAAATGCAAGTACAATACTTAACTAGATTGAAAAATTTATCGATACTATTGACTTGACAGTTGCAGCAGCAACACGACATGATCACATGAGCGACAACAGCAATAAATAAATGTCAAAACCAGGGTTGCTAGCTGTTTGCTGTGTCTGTGTCAGAACTGTAAGTAAGAAGAAGCATAAAGGTATTGCTCTGAAGATGCTATGTATAATAAAAAGTTAACGTTTTTTTAGCTCCTAGCATAAAAGCTTATATAATTTCAGTAGTTCTAATTTTAAAGGACTCTCTACACATCACAAAAAAAGGTTATTCACAATCAGTCACGCTGAATCCAACGAGCCGAGCCTAATCTGCACGAAGCGAAGAGCTGACGACGCGTTCATTTGGTAAATCAAAAATTAGTTTGAATCGCCTCGGAGAAATTTAATAACTAATTACCTATTCCTATGCGAACGAGCGGGTTGAATAAATTACACTACTAGTAATAAAATTGTGTTACTTACTACAGTTGGGACAACTTTCCGTTCGTGTTAACTCTCCGTTAAAAGTCAAAAGCCTATGTTTCCAAGTTTTCAACAAAACAACAAGAAAAAATAAAGAAACTAATCAAACAAAATGGCCGATGTTCTATAAAAATAGTTTTATTTTATGAGAATATTGAAAATTTTATGGAAAGTCTTATTGTAGTATGTATTACAATTATCATATTATTGCTTATTACTTTCACTTTATACTTCTGTGTGCAACATATCCCTGTTCTGTTTGAAAAAACCGTACACAGTAATAATTTACGCAAATAACAAGGGAAACAGTGTTCCTTGTTTATTTATACTTTGGGACTTTTAGTTATAGAATATTATTGTTAAAGTTCCATTTGAATAAAAAGAGTTTTAAAATTCATTTTATTGTATTCACAAACATAGTTTATGATCATGGAGTGCTAAAAATATTATAGTTGTGCTTGTGTTTACTTGGGCGCGTAATTGCGTTGTTTGTTTACGTTTCATGATGTTGCATTTTATACGTTATTTTCTCCAAAATGAAATTCTAATTGGTATACAAATTTCGTTTCCAGAAATCGTTCTAAAATAATGTCTAAGAGAGATCAAGGCGACCGAAATGAAAGAAAGTTGGATTCAAGTGACTACGAAAACTTGATATCTCAACACAGTGTATTTGAATCGTCACGATCAAAGAATCAAGAGTTACCCAGTTTTCCTGGATTTTCTAATGCCGAAACGCAAACAAAAACTAGCGACATAAAAGAACAGGCGGCGGTACATTCTGGTCTGGGGGCATGGCACTACAACCCGTGGTGGATGCTGGCCAGCACCTCGCGGAACCTGCCCTCGCAGGATGACTATTCAGAACACAGTGATCAAACTAAAGTGAAACAAGAGCCTCCTGGTGCTGGCACCCCAGACAGGGATCCCTTACAAACTGACTTAGAACAGTTCCAAGCAGAGACTGTAACACCTCCAGTTGGATTAGATTCATTTTGTGACGATTGCTCAGACCCGTTTTGTGACTCAAGTGCAGCAATATGTCGTAAACTTTTCCATTGTCCTCATTGCAGGAAAAGCTATCCCACTATTTTAGAATTCAACACACACTTGACAGGAGTACATCCAGCACAAAAGCCCTTCAGATGTCAAATATGCTTGGAACCATTTCACAAGAAGTCACATTTACGAAGACATTTAGATGCGAATCATACACGGAAAGATGTTAACAAATGTTCAGTGTGCTCCAAATATATAAAAGATAAGAGCAATTTACGCAAACACATGCAGGTTCACACAGGCCGTGTACCTCAGAAACAATTCAAATGTGACCTGTGCAATAACAAACGCTACATGTCACTAGACAGACTTAACAATCACAAGGTGGTATGCACAGGAGAGAAAGTATTGAAATACTGTGACATGTGCACTAAAGTTTTTGATAATTCAAGATCACTTAATAGCCACAAAAAAGTACACGCTAGGGAATTGAAGTGTGACAACTGTGGAGAACAGTTACGTTCATTGGAGCAGTTTACAAATCATAAAATGATTTGTCAAGGAACAACATCAGAAGCAAGTGGCAGTCATGGTGGCCCAGGTCATACTGGTGGCCCATCCATGGGCCGCTGCTGCACCCAACCAGGAATATGTGAACATGACAAACCGGCCTACCTAAACATACCTGGATATGCATCTGGCAGAGTGCTTGATGCCACTCTTTCCTCTTTGAAATCGGAGCTGAACTGATGACACGTGCCGCAATGGCTTACAAAGTAACTAATTAATACATATAAATTAAACAGTTTCTTTTTTTACAAGATTACCAAATAGATAAATAAATGACAGTAATAATTTTCACAATTGAGAATTTCACAAGACTGATGCAAATATCCCGCCTCACGACTTGCTTTATTATTACCATTTAAATTTAGGCTTTAGTTAGTAGGTTAAAACAGTTAGAGTAAGTAACGTAGCCGTTTGAACATGTTCTTATATATTTACAGACAGGAGGTTGAATATATTTGAATGTGCTGAAATTGTTATATCCACCTTTAATTTTAAAACTAAAAGTAAAACAGCTGTTCAGCATGAACAGTAATATAAAACCAGATCATACATGCAACAATTATTGTACGTTTATCAGATATTTTTTTCTATTATTTGATATCTTTTCTACAACAATGCTTTGACTGATTTAGAGTAAATGTGAATGTGCAGTATTACAAACATTAAAACAATTTTATTTTTCTATTTTGGAGAAGTTATAAGAGTAGGTATGTTATTTTTATAATTTTTAGAACATAATATTTTAGTTTTAGATTATGTACCTAAGTTGTATGTTGTAAACAGTCAGTGGAGACGTATGAGGAGCATGTTATATTTTCCAGTGCTCTGATGTACTTTATTCTCCAAAGACATAATTATTATATAGATGTGTGTAGTTTTGTATACATACATAAACATGTATTTTGAATATTTTCTAAAGACAACTTTTATACACATAACTATGGGACATAAAATTTGTTTCATGATTTGTTACACCTGTAGGATAAGTTAAACTTGGTGAAGTGCAATGTACCATTGGCGAAGCCTTGTGCATGTTATGGTTATTGGAAGTATTTGTTGTGTTCTCCTTACCCATAATATTTATTCTTGAAGTGTTATACACTGAAAAATTATTGCTGCAATTTATAAAAATTATATAAGTGTAATGTTTTATTAAATATTTAAACACAATATGTGTACACACACCCTAATTCTAAGATTCGAGGCTATAATATCTAAAGCTAATAAGCCTTTATTATGCTAATGTCATAGGAGTTATTACTATACTCTCAAATTTTATCTTGTATACTTATATTTTTTAAATCTTATTTCTAATTTTATTTATTTTGTTCATGTTATGTGGAAGGAAGAGTACTTCTATTTGGAGGCTTTTTATTCATAATCAGTTGTTGCTATTTACAATTGTTTTTAATACTAATAGCTTAGTTTATTTTAAATATCTTTATGGCTTAGTTACGTAGTTAATATTTTGAAGAATTTTAATATGTAAGTTCCACACTGGAATCTTGCTTTTACAAGCCACCGAAAAACTTTATTGGGTTTTATAATACCAAATTCGTTTTATGAAGATAATACATAATATAATAATGTAGTTACTTAACTGGTGACTTTATAATGGCGTTTTGGTTGAACATGGTCTAGGTTTAACATTTGTATTTAAATTATAAATTGTATTTGGTCTTTTGTAACCATATCACTACTCGAGAAGCAAGGCGACTTATTTTGAGAACCCTTTCATTTAGTGGCACAACCCGCCTAACGCCACAATGTGGGGTCCCTCGCAAATTATTCTAGTGAGGACTACGAAAGAATTAAGATCGCCGCTAATTTTAACTGCAGGCCCTTGTAGCATGAGTTCTACATTCAGCCCAAGAATACAAAATCAACAGTTTTTAATAACTGGGTTGAATGTATTTTAATTTTAAAAAAAACCTAAACCACAGTCATTTTTAGGTTTTTGTACATAGTTACACCACTGCTTCTATTTTGAATAGATTCAAATATCAAATACACCTAGAACTGTAATTCTGCATGTCGCCCTGTTTGTCGAGTAGCGTCACTGTATATCCGTTGTAAGCGTAAAGGATGGTCAGTTTCAAAGTTAGAAAGTCGGTGTATAATGTGTATATTACCGAAAATGTGTTCTGTAGTTATTTCCAGTAAAGTAAAATGAATGATGCTATTTTGAGCTGCACTGTTTTAGGTACATCTCACTGGAAATGCGTGTTAATAATATATTACTTACAAATCTTGTACCCAAGATAAGACTTTTATTATACACATTATATTTGCCATAACCAAGTTCATATTTCAGACTTGTCTGTGAATATAACAGCACAGCTCCAAATAACTATCGGAACGCCACAATGTTGTCAATCGTCTCGTTATTGACACTATCCTGTAAGAAAATATAATGTAAAGAATATATTTTATTATGAAATATTCATAAGTTTAGTGTAGAAACAACTTAACATCGGGTACTGAACTTAAGTGCGAGGACGGCGGAAAATGACAATAATATTATGTAATACATAACAGATACAGTCAGTCTGTAAGCGCCGCCACATCATCGTATATAATGTTTGAAGAAATCATAATAATACTTCATTTAAAAACTACGCTTGTTAATGAGATATGTACTTAGAATTCGGTACCCAGATTTTCAAAACTGTTACTAAACATTTTGACTTTGCACTGGTGAAATGCTCGTAAAATCTCAATCTAAACTAGTTTACGTAAATCTGAATTAAACTTGAGACCACCCATAGGTACTAAAAATAATTAATTATCACGAACGCTAAAGGCCTTTTACGCTTAATTACAAAAAAATGTCGCGTTGTCCTGTTTGTTACGACTTGTATTCGTTAAAAAAAAAAACAATTAATGATCGTGCTCGGCTTTCAGTAAGCTCTACTAAGCAATGTTATTCAAAATGGTTGTATAGACTAACCCGAAAGGGTATTGAAAACATACTGAAGTAACTAATGACAGAAAACCAATTAGAACGAATTGCAGGTGTAGATAAATTTAATCATCATTATAATTAATCATTTCAAATTCCACTGAGGTCTACTCCTGAACTTGAGCCTTCTCCAGGCCTGGGTGACTCCGCGGTTTATGTATGAAACATGGCTACGCGCCGCTTCACCTCCGGGAGTAAAAGAAAACGTAACCAAATGTTAGTGGGCGACCGAAACGTAATGTAATATGAGCGCGAACGCACAGCTCAATGGAAGCGCTCTCTCCAACACCAAAGCTACATTTCGCATGAGCGGAGCAGTCATTAGTCCGCGAGTGAAGTTTATTTCCGTAGTAATATTTATTATTCTGTGCTTCGTCATAGACTGGTAGGTATACCTATAATAAATGGTCTTGAGGAATATCTAACTAACTTGTATACGGATTGGCTATCGCAGTAAGCACAAGGATGCTGCTGCCCATCCTGTTGGCGTACTCGCCTAAAGGAAAAAGAGAGGAGTGACCTATTGCTTGCCGGAAACCACACTGCAACTCCAGACATTTGTCTGGCTAACGGAAAACCTGTCATTGACGATTTTAACCCTAAAAGTCCTTTGTTCAATACCCTTTCGGCTTAGTATACTCAATTTAAATCGCCATTTGTAATGCGCGTCGATCAGTTGCGTAAGATGTTCATGGATGAAAGATTCAATATGTCGCCAAGTATAGCAAAGCCGCCTTATTGCCAAATTTCACTAGCCGCTTAATTCAAAATATTAAATGCCGCTAATCATACGAAAGAACAAATACACAGATGGTTATATTTAGATATTCGAATCATACAAAATGAGTACATTTCATGGATATCTGAACCTAACGTAACGTCGATGCTACATTTAGCTTAGACAGTTGATTATTGTAGACTAAAATTATCACTATTATTTTTACCGCCGACTTTGTGACTGATTCTGCCATTTGTTTGGATTGATATTATACAGAAAATATATACCATTAGGTACCTAAATATTTTGTCTTTGTAGTTATTTAGCATGACGTGTAACTTTTAAAGCACCTAGGTTTAAGAAAAAATGTGTTCATATGAATTTAGTTAGGTACATAGAATATAGTTCATCTATTTGATTAGTGAAGTAGACTGTAAAACAGTGTAATGTGAATTACGATACGAACGCATTATTTTCCGACTAAGCCTTCCATTGCGTATTACCTAAATAAGCCAAATTCGATTTTTTACAGGTAGGTCATGTTATCTTAGAGGCTATTGTGAAAAGCAATGCTTCTTTCGGTTAACATTGTCCACTTTATTTATTATGTACCCGAATGTAGAACTTAGTTATTCAACGCAAGTTTAAAAAAATAGCGTACCTACCGTTACTAATTATCACGAATAAATTACATTTCCTTTCTGTTAAAATGTTTTATTATTTATAAATTATTAATAGACTTCAAAAATTAGGGTAGAAGTGCAGTGAGGTTCCGTGTAAACTGGCCTGCTAGGCTGCTACCCGCAGGCTAGTGCTATACTGTGACGAATAGCAAAGCTTATACATATTAGCCTAGGGGCGGCTTGAACAATAAATCAGGCCCTGTGCAGGCAGTTGAAGTTGCTGTGGGTTGAATAATTTGGATACGTAAAAAAAAAACAATTTAAAAAAAATATTTGTATTCCTAAAATATAAAACAGTGATCATTGTTGTCATCATATCACAACACGTCCTCTCTTGACTGATGTTTTAATAATTTTAGATTTCTTCTCTTTTTTCTTCTTGGCAATATTTTCTTTCCTCTTCTTTTGTCTCTCATCTTTCTTTTGTTCAACATTCTGAACCCTGGTGTCCCACTGTTTTTTACTTTGTTTCTTCTTTTGATCCTGTAAAATAAAAAAATAATGTGAAGTTTAGAAATTAACTAACTGAATTTTATAGTAACAACACAATCGGCAGGTGTCTAGTTATTTTATGCTAGATAAACCCTATTCAAGGAACGAAAAAAAACTAAAAATAAACATTTAGCTACTCCTAATAAAAAGGTTTTCTATAAAATATTTTAAAACTTATTACAACAAGATGTTAATTTACATAAAGCACTTCTTCCTTTAATAAGTTTTGAATTTTTGACTGACTTGTTTCATATTTAACTAAAACCGGCCAGGTGCGAGTCGGACTCGCGCACGAAGGGTTCCGTAACATTATCTAAAAAAACGGCAAAAAAATCACGTTTGTTGAACAGGAGCCCCCTTAAATATTTATTTTATTATGTTTTTTAGTATTTGTTGTTATAGCGGCAACAGAAATACATCATCTGTGAAAATTTCAACTGTAACTATCACGGTTCATGAGATACAGCCTGGTGACAGACGGACGGTCAGCGGAGTCTTAGTAATAGGGTCCAATTTTACCCTTTGGGTACGGAACCCTAAAAAAGGACATACTATGAAACTAGTTAACACCAAAGAATCACTGTTAGAACTATTTGGATTGGAGGTTTTCTTTCTCACCATTTTCTTTATAGACTTCTTAAGTAATATAGGATCATCTTTAATTTTTTGTCCTTCAGCTTTTTGCAGCACATTTTTCCATGCTATCTTCTCCTTTATTTCCTTCACTTTACCCTTGTCTTCTTTTTCTTCTAACTGCCGGAACTTGTCTTCCTGTTGTTTAAGATTTTCTAAAATCTTTTTAGGATCTCTCGCAGCTTTATTTACTCTTTCTGTAAAAAAATATTATTATTTTATTGGATAATCCTATTTGCAAGATCTGCCCTTGGTGAATTATCAGCACTTAATGACTTACCTTTCTTACCAACATTGGCAAAGTCAAATTTGGAGAAAACAAGTTTGCCTTCATTGTTAAATACTGGTTTGACAATATTTGCTTTTGGTTTCTCTTCTGAGTGTGACTTCAACATTTCAGCAAAAGGTGCATCGACTACAGGTTTATCTTTTGTTTTATTTGCTCTCTCTGTTTTCTTAATTTTCTTGTTTAATTTACTATTCAAGCTTTTCTTTTGTAATTTATTTTTAAAACTGAACTTATGCTGTGATTTGATCTTCTCCAACTTTTCTTCAAGTTCAGCTATACTACGGGCTCGCTTTGGTATTTCAACATCTTCATTACTCTTCTGATTTTCATTAACTATTTCTATATCCATATTATCGTCGATTTCACCTGCAATTTATTTAAAAAAATAGTTTCATAATATTTTGTAATGGCTCATTAGGGCCCATCCATAAATTACGTCACACGTTAAGGGGGAGAGAGGGGGTCGGCGAAGTGTGACAAGGGGTGGGAGGGGTCCTAAATTTCGTGACGTCACATTTCAAAATCTAATATATCTAAGAATTAAATGGAAATAAAATGAATTTTGAATTTGCTGATTTAATGTTAATAATTTCTAGATGTAAAATTGCAAAATATGTGACGTCACACTAGGGAGGGGTCTCACAAATGTGACAAGGATGGGGGGGGGGGGGCAAAAAATCATGAAATTTGTGTGACGTAATTAATGGATGGCCCCTTAAGCATGTTACAAATCGTCGCTTAGCTAACAATACCGCGCAACAAACTTTTAATACATTTTCAGAAAGGTCTTAAAAGTGCTAAATTATTGAATTTAAAATTAATTAAGCTGTATCTGTAATATGTGTTATAATTATGTACAAACTGTAATATATTAATATGACTCTGGTGATTCTCACTAAGATGATTTGATGCATGATAAAACGAGTTATCCAATGAATATAAAAACCGTCATATTTTAAGTTGAGCGGTATTGTTACCTAAGCAACGAAATTTAGTAAGGCCCGGACTCCACCAAAGCGGAGATGTCTTGATCAACCAATAGGATTGCGTTACTTTCAAATCTCTCCGCTTAGCTTCAACTAAAAACGAATTCCTATTGGTTGTTTACGAGACATCTCCACTTTGGTGGAGTCCGGGCCTTATACTTTTACAAAGTCAACAAAACCACTAACCCTTCATCTGCAGAGGTAATGACATAGCTGAGAACACATTTTTCAGAAAGGTGAATTCTTTGCTTAGTTCAGCTTTGATCTTTTTTATTTTTAGATTTTTCTTCTGTTTAGTCATTGTTGTTATCATAATGAGGCTGAAATAGAAAATAAAATAAGAAAACAGACATTCCAATATGAATTTAGAGTGCCTATTTTTAATTGGTATGAATATCCAGTCAAGGCATGACACGAAGGGGCAATTATTGTAGGAACTAAAATAGACTAGTATAATACTGATTACGATACCACACGCCTTTCATGCTTACCAGTAAGAAAGCCCAATCGGAATACAATTGATTATGTTTACAAGTAAACTTGGTAAGTGTCCAGTGGGGCTGCCAGTTCCCAGGCCTAGGCATTCCTACTGGTAAGAAAAACAAGGTGTGCAGTCGCCCTTTATCTTACATATGACTAAATACGTCTAGGTACTTAAGGCTCGTATGTTTGACCCTATGATGGCGAGCACAAAAATCACTGAGTGCTGTTATGAAAATATCTATAATATGACTTAGATTCGCTGTCTGCTTTATAAAAGTAAACTTATTAGTTCCTTTACAAAAAAAAAGTTTCCTTTTCTGTAAGTTAGACCATACATCGATGGCTAAAACTACAAAGTATGTTTAAGTTTTGAATAACTATGTATTCATTTAAACGAAGTTTTAACAGGCACCTAAATAAGAAAAACTTGAACGTTTATTCAATCTGCCTGTTCATTATTGCTAATTGTATTCGTAAGCAAGTTTACAGTTATTTAATACAACTTCCAAAGTACGCACCTATTGTACACGAGTAAACATAACCTCTAAAGTACGATGTTTCACAATTCATTCACGGCTTGACTGACACTCATTCATTGATAGAGATGGACGTTTAAACGAAAAGCGCTTAATTAAGCGCGCTTAAAATTATAAGCATGTAAGCACGCTTAAAAGTTTACAAGTTTAAAAGTTTAGTTTTGACGACACGTTTGGTGCAGTGGCTAAGCGATTGGCTTCTGTGCTGCGGGTCGTGGGTTCGATTCCCACACGGAACAAAAATTTGTATGGCCTACAGATGGTTGTTCCGGGTCTGGGCGTTTGTTTGTGAGATTTGTGTCTGTAAACGCACCCACGATACAAGAGAAATCTTAGTGTGGGGCAACGTTTTTAAAAAAAAAGAGAAAAAGAGAAAGAGAAAAGAGAAGCGTTATACGCTTTTCACTTAAAAAAGTGATCACGCTTTTTCGGCAAACGACATGACGACGTTTCAAGTTTCTCATTAAACAAAGATGCACGCCATCTATGAGCACGCTTATAAAGCACGTGACAGTATCAAATGATTCCAGACAGTCCTAAGCCTGTTATGTACGAAGGAAAGTTCGTTGATTCCTTAAAAACAGAATAAAATAAGTTAACATTTTTGTCTGATGCTATAAATAAGTTTTAATTTCAAATTTAATTAAACGACAACGGAATCCGCATTAAGCGGACAGAACGATTTGCGCTTTTCGTTGTCGTCACAACGTAACAATTTCACGCGTATACTTCAACGTTTAAACGAAAAAGCGTTTAAACGAAAAAGCTTTTTTTTAAGCGCGCTTATTTTAAAAAGTACAACGTTTAAACGCTTATAAAAATTAAGCCGTTTTTGCCATCTCTATTCATTGACAGTTTTTTTTTAATTATTTACTGACTTTGGATACTACTCCTTATGGCTTAACTTAAGATTTGTTTTATAGTTCCAAAATATGTAGTGCATAACTGCATGTTAGTTTTATGAAATTGGTTCATAGATTTTCCTTTAAATATATTTCATTATACATTAAATAAGTAAAAGTAAGACATTGCCTTTTAGAAGAAGTAAAATAAATAAGTATAACGACCAAATTTTAAGTGGGTCCTCACAACAGTTTACCTCTAATAACAAAAACAATGTTGAATAAGCTCGTAAATATTAACTTTTACAAGATCGCTTATTTTGACATTACAGCCGCTCAATATACGCTCAGCTGCTATCAAATAACACGTCATGTTATGAAAACTCTATACAAAAAAAAAGGTGAACGGATTTCGTAAACGTCAACTTAGCAGGCCTGCTACTGGCCTGCTTTAAGGATGTCATAGTACAAAAACGCAGGGCAGTTCAACTTCCAGGCAACTTCTGCCCTGCTTTAAGAGGTCATAGTAAGCCCCCTGGTCACACTGTAGATAAATAGCCATGGCCGTAAAATATGTATTTAAAAAAATACAATCAATCTCCCATAGGTATCCATTCCATAAAAGTAATAGTAGACAAAGTCTTTGCCCTTTCCCCTTAGTTTATGTACTAGCTAGCTACTATCATAGAAGTAATATGTACTACGTACAACTGGAATGAGTACTTGTCGATTTCTGCGAATCACGTGAGATAGGTATAAGTGTACGCCTTGTCACTTTCTAACACAAGGGTAACCATATGGCAGACTTATGGTGTAATAAGTCCTGCCTAGTATTACTAAATATTGTATGTCCTTTAAAGCATTACAATATCTTTATACCGCAAGTTAACTAAACCAATCGGAAAAAGATATAACCATAATTAGCAATGTCTTCTAACATTTACACGATTATTGTACATACTAGGGATGTTACGGAGCTTCGACTCCGACTCCGATAAGTCGGAACTTCCGATTGATATTACATCTCCGGTTCCGACTTCGGCTCCGATATACTTTTAAATCGTAGGTTTGAATAGGAGGTCGAAGCATTTTTTTTATCGCCTGCGCCTTTATTAAGTATGTAGGTTTATTATTTTTAATTGAAATTAAAGAGGCTGACTGAAATTATGTAAATACTATTTTATTTTATTAGGCCTGTCCTTAACACATCTCTCTTCTGCTAACACCTCCGAATCCGCCTCCGACTCCGATTCCGGTTCCGAATTCGACAAACCAAATTTAAAAACTCCGACTCCGACTTCGGTTCCGATAAAACCACCTCCGTAACATCCCTGGTACATACTACTCCTTTTTTGTTTAGGTACATTTTGTAATTATATTCAGATGTTAGGCTGGGACTATAGGTCGCCGCGCCGCCGCTCCTATTTGGGTCAGGGGGCTTACTATGACCTCTTAAAGCAGGGCAGAAGTTGCCTGGAAGTTGAACTGCCCTGCGTTTTTGTACTATGACATCGTTAAAGCAGGCCTGTAGCAGGCCTGCTAAGTTGACGTTTACGAAATCCGTTCACCTTTTCTTTTGTATAGTTTTCATACCATGACGTGTTATTTGATAGCAGCAGAGCGTATATTGAGCGGCTGTAATGTCAAAATAAGCGATCTTGAAAAAGTTAATATTTACGAGCTTATTCAACATTGTTTTTGTTATTAGAGGTAAACTGTTGTGAGGACCCACTTAAAATTTGGTCGATAAGACTTTCTAAACTCGATACTTTGTATAAAAATTACAAGTGTTTATTAGATCACACTTTAAACTGTTTTTGTAAATGTGTGACGAGTACGAGATATTTGAATATTTAGAGAGTAAATATCGTATGGAGAAAAAGCGACGGCGTCGCATTAGGGAAATAAATAACCCATTCGAAATTGATGAAAGGAAATTTATAAACCAATATACCATCGGTGGCCAAATTATTAGGGACAGTGCTCATAGAAATGTAATTTCTAGTTGAAACATTATTTTTAAACAAAAGAATATATTTATATTGTTTTTTTTTATTTGATACTACTACTGGTATTATTAAAATGTTTTTGAAATATAACAATACCGTGAGATCGAGCCATTTTTTTTAAAAAGCGACATTCTTCTTCTTTTATTCACTTTGTTGAAAATTGCTCTTGTTTCGCCAGTGTTAACAAAAAAAAATGTTTGTGATATTGCAAGTTTTTTTTAGCTAACAGTACGTCAGATCGTAAGTAATGTTTCGTATTGCGTCACTATTTTTAAACTTTATAAGTAAATTTTAATTTCGTTAAAGGAATAACGTGAAAACCTCAAAATTGCTTTTTTTCTAGTATGGGCAAGGCTTCAGACACGTCTCCCAGAAAATGTAAAGAAATACAAACATTAATACTGCACTCTACACATTTCCAAAGACATATAGCAACAATTGCAGGTGTTTCTAAGTCAGTAGTTACCAGAATAAAAATAAAAACTGACAACAAAAAACCTCTGGAAGCAAACCGTGTAACAAAATGTGGCAGAAAAAGGATCACCACTCTTCGTACCGATCGTAAAATCAGAGATATCTGCCTTGAAAATTGTAAAACGAGTGTTGCCCGTCTGACTACGATGATGAACGACGAAGGAATAGGAGTTTCCGAAAGGAAAGTACGCCGGCGATTGGCCGAATAGAACTTGATAGGTCGTCGGCCAACCAAGAAACCAGGCCTCACCGAGGTCATGAAGAAGAGACGACTGCAGTGGGCCAGACAACACCGAAATATGACTGTTGCAGACTGGAGCCGGGTAAGAATATGTCTTTAAATATAACGTACGTTGTTTTTATCACTGTATTGTGATTATGTAATATTTTTCAGGTATGCTTCTTTGATGAATCGACATTTCAGATTTTGGTCGACAAATGTTTCTTTGTGCGGCGACGCCTTGGAGAACAGTTCCATGCAGACTGACTTGTGGAGAGGGTTAAACACTCAATTAGCATCTTGGTGTGGTCTGTGATCTCTTCGAAGGGTATGGGGTGCCTATATATCGTAGAAGGGACCATGAGGCAAGACCAGTACAAGCGAGTCCTAGAGACTCAACTACTGCCGCAGCTCGAAGAATGGTTCCCTGGTGACGAAGAGTACATTTTTATGCACGATTCTGCATCGTGCCACAAAGCAAGGAGTGTTACTGCATTTTTGGCTGAAAAACATATTAATGTTTTGCCCTGGCCAGGTAACTCATCAGACATGAACCCAATAGAGAACATGTGGGAGCTCACCAAACGGGCGATCGCTAAGGAAGTGATCACCACCAAGCACCAGCTGATTGCAGCTCTCATTAAAGTGGCATCATAATGAAAACCTACAGCAGAATGCTAAAATATGTATAGAAAGAATTCCACATCGAATAGAAGTTGTCATTACAGCAAAGGGTGGCGTCACGAAATACTGAGATAAATATTCAATTTCAACCTATTATCGCATTTTTTTTTCCAAACTTAAATATAAATAGTTTCGCCCACAGATTGGTTGTTTTTATTATCTCAATTAATAAAGTCTTTAAATAAAAAATACCCATGGGGCCTACAACAACTCATTTCCCTGAAAAAAATATTTAAACTAGGAAATACAAAAATTTAGGGACTGTCCCTAATAATATGGCACCTACTATTGCAATATTATATGCAATTTATTTAAAGTTATTTAAAAATTCCCACAGGTGAAGCAGTTTGGTCATACTAACACGACGGCGACGTCTTGTTTGTGTTTCACTAAAAATAAAAGCATCACATTTTATATACATTTTAATAAAAAAAACTGAGACTATGTGCCTAGATTTAATTCGGTATTTTGATAAAGGTAAGTAAACGAACGTACGACATTGTTGAAACAGGATTCACAATAAAGTATGAAATCACAACGAAATGCTAGTTTACAATTTCATTGACAACTTCGATCGACTAACTGTGATACAGATATCTGAATGATGACAGAATATCACGTTGCGGAAACAAATTTACCTAAAAAAACACTTAAAACTGCATTAACTAAAGTATTTAATAACTACATCGATGTAGTGGGGAACAAAACAACTCGAGATGTTTTTTAAAACGCACTAAAAAAAGTTGACAAAACTAATCCACGTTGGTACGTTCATAACCACGTTGTTTCTTTTATTTAGAGTCACAAAGGTCTTTTGAACGTGAAACTTTTGCTTTTTAGAGCTATTAAATAATGGTATCATAGTCAGTGGTTATACATAATCTTAGATACAACGTGTACTTACCCAAAAAAATATTATATTATATTATTAATCAATTTTATTTAGATTTTTGAACGTTTTCTATTACAAAGACATAGACATCTCAGCAGGCCACAGACAAGCATTACCGTTCAATAGTCGTTCACCTTTAGTACTGTCATGGTACGATTTTTAGCGATTCAGAAGCAGGCCTGCTTTTGAACGGATATTGACTGGCTGGCATTTGAACGTTTTCTTAAGACGTCATGGTAAGCCTCCAGTTCACATAATATAACAACGCCGATTTCGACTAGCCCCATACTCACAGATACTTTGCAGTGTACATGGCAGCGGTAGCTGATGAATGCCTTGATTTAAATTTGAAAATGAGTATCATTGCGGTCTTAGAGTTACAATAATAAAAATCTTTGAAAAATAATCCCTTAATAGACATTTAGATTTTGTATGTACTGCTACTAGAAGTATCATGGTCACCCTAACGGTAAGAAAATTCAAGTAATGAAAAACCCTTTCTGTGAAAAGATATTCCACAGTCCGGGTAATATTCGCTTTTGCAAGCATTTACAACGCAAATTCCAAATTAATTGTGTAATAAATCCATTTTTTTTTTTAATTCAAATTATCGGTTTACGTCAATGCAAATGGGGTTATCAGCATTTGTATTTTTTTTACTACCATTGAGAAGAAGCTAAATAGAAAAGCCCAAACCGAGTTCTCTTATCTTCATTACGAGTCAGATAGAGAGAATACCTAGATTTTTTTTGTTAAATTAGTAATAAAATATTTATTATAGGTACCAATCAAATCGTTTAATTTATAATATTTAGGGCTGATTTTTCAATCGTCAGATAACTTTTATTTATGGAATGAGTTTGACGTTTTGACAGCTTTTCTATGGACAATGTGTCAAAAAGCCATTTTTTTTTTTTTGGTGCTAAAGAGTAACCATGTAGTTTACTGCCCGTTTTAATCCATAGGAATCTACACTTTGGAACGCGGCAGTAACTCCTTTTTTTTCCTATTATAAATACCTATTATATCAAAAGTGTCTTTATATGGTCTAATTGAAATAAATGCGTTGACTTAATATCAAGCTGTCAAAAAACTATAGATAAAAGCACATTATATGAAAATCGCCTCCTGGCCTTACGTTGACGAAAAAAAGTACTCTTACAACGAATCGTTGACGAACAAAAGTTCCGATAGTTGTATCGCGTCTCTTGGGATAAATTAAGATGAAAAAAGTTGGTTTATGAATTTGTACATTTAGTTCAAAAATTCTACTAATTTAGGAATATGCATTTTCTATTTACGTGCCAACCACGAAGCAAATACAAAGAGGAGATGGTGTAATTCGATTTTCCTATCATACGACGCGTGATACTTTGCGGGGTGAAGGGAACGTTACACCCCGCCTACTTACGCCTACTTTCACGTTTTCCATCTAGTAGTGAATAGGAAAAACTAAACGCTTCGGGTACATCGGTAACTAATACGTGTTTCAGCTATTTCACGCTAGATGTCCTCGTAGATTACGATCTACGTTACGTGTGTTACGACAGGGACGTACTTAGAATTTTTGTACCAGCCTACGGCAGAGCTGGTTTAAAAATTACAAAAAGATTGTGAACAAAAATGTAATAAATAAGAAAAATCTTCACACAGTAATAAGTAACCACCCCGCTAAATAATTGTATTCAAGTCGATTTTTTGTTAACTGTAGATTTTAGTGGAATTTTAGTGAAAATAATTAAGAAATCATGCCTATAATGTACATACGGTACACAATTTACTACAGAAAGGGCAATGTCCATTTTAGGCTACGCGTGAACATAATGCTACAAAAATAATAATTTTAACAATAATAATTTCATATTTTTTTCAAATCTTTCTGATTATATCTTTGTATCAATCAACAGTTTTATGAATATGAATTTTACCAGTATTTTATTTGATTTTTATGACTACCGGTCATCTATGAAACAAGGCAAATGACAGTCAATGACAGTTGTCATTCACTTTTTTCTTTTTTAGAGTCAGGGTTGCCAAAATCTTACTGGCCATTTTTATTCATTATTTATCGATTACTAAATGCTACTGGTGATATAAGTGAACTTTCATATTTTTTTTTTGTTTACTGATTTTATCAGTCGTATTATGTTTATATTTTATTAATAAAATTATTTTCAAATGTTTAATAGCAGCAATGCAGCAGCAGAAATGTACTAAAACTAATGAGAAATGTATCCGATTACTAAAGATTTTTATATCGATTTTTGATTTTTTCATGTATAGCAACAAAAAAATGAAACAAAATGTCATGTCAACTTTATCGCTCATTCGCTTTGTATCTTCTGCATCGTGAGTAAGGTTTCGTGAATATTATAGCGCCGACTTTGTTTACTCAAAATGGATCCCGATAATTCTCTTCCCCACGACCTTGGCAATCCTACGGACACCGAACCTCGCTCTAACGCTGACTCTGGCTCGCTTACGGACATCGAAACTCGCCTCAACGTTGACCACGGCAACTCACTAGACAATGACCCTATACCTTCGGCCACCTGCAGATTATTACGAGGTAAAATACACAGCAGGCACATAAGCCGAAAAATATATTTCGTATATATTATTTATGAAAATAACAATGGTAGGGAAGCAATTAAAGAATATTGTTGTAATTGCATGGTTGGCCGGAGAACAGTGGGTTGCTGCGCTCATGTCATGACTATTATATGGTATTTGAGCTGGGCAAGGTACCAAGAACATATATCTCCACCTGCCGAGTTTCTAGATAACATATTATTAACGTATGAATCAGAATAAAATAAAAATAATTCATAAAAATGTATTTTATTTCACATTTATAACCTTACTTGTCACATGTAATAGATCCTATTTAAATACTTTTGATACTAAATCATATTCATATTCTTTTTCTTAGGACTGCTAAGTAATTGATTATTGTAAAAATATATTTCTCACTGTTTGTTCATGTCAGGCCAAAGTCTCATACTAAATGGACAATCCCCTTTATTACAGAATTATTTTTGTGTACTTTTAATTTAAAATTGAAATTCTCGAAAAACAAATCGAGTTCCTACATCAAATGGATACGGCGATGGTCATTTTTTTTCGTACTCATAGTTTCTTGGACTGAATTACTGCTTACTGCAGTGAATAAAAAGACACTCTGTACAAATTCCCCCTTATTAGTATAAAAGGCGGTTTAAGCCATCGTTTTATCCATTTCTGTTTGAAATTATCTTCGGGTGGAAATCTGAAATACGAGTATAATCTAAATTTAATTAAATATCAAGGAACTATGCAGGCCTCGTTCACCATTATTGAATAAAAATTAAAACGTCACGTATCACCACACATCGTAATTAAATAATTGAATTTTAAGTACAGACCTGTCTATTCATATTGTTTACACTATTCCACGATAGATGGCGACCGAAATATCACGGTTTAAAATAGTGATAAAAAACAATAATACGATATTTTTGTCAACAAAAAGGCTTTAAAAAAATCTTAAATCTGTTTTAATACATTATAATTATAAAGATATGAATATTTCTTACGTAGTTGTTAGTTATTCATGTTATAATAGGGTGCGCCATCTTTTGTCGAGCAGTAAAACTATTGTACGAGACGTGATAACAATAGATTTTTCTAGAACGAATCTAATAAAAATCGAAAAAAAAATAGTTACGAGTGAAATGTGATGCCATCCATGGTACCAAAACGTTTATCTGAGTAGTTTTTACAAGATAACACACAACACTTCATCTTTTTCTTTGAAATGACAACGAAAATAATAAATAATGATAAAATGGAATGGGAGCGGGAACGTAATGTTTACAAGACGAGTGCCGACCACGGACTTTATATTGAACTGGACTGAAGTCTTGGCAATTTATTTTATCTAAAATAGACTTTATGTGCAAAACATAAGACATAATATGGCTTGGCAAACATAACGGTACACTTGAGATAGCAATAATTGCACCTTGTGTCCCTGTCTAATACACACTGCGTGTTGTCACGTAAATAGAAAATGCATATTCCTAAATTAGTAGAATTTTTGAACTAAATGTACAAATTCATAAACCAACTTTTTTCATCTTAATTTATCCCAAGAGACGCGATACAACTATCGGAACTTTTGTTCGTCAACGATTCGTTGTAAGAGTACTTTTTTTCGTCAACGTAAGGCCAGGAGGCGATTTTCATATAATGTGCTTTTATCTATAGTTTTTTGACAGCTTGATATTAAGTCAACGCATTTATTTCAATTAGACCATATAAAGACACTTTTGATATAATAGGTATTTATAATAGGAAAAAAATGAAGTTACTGCCGCGCTCCAAAGTGTAGATTTCTATGGATTAAAACGGGCAGTAAACTACATGGTTACTCTTTTGCATCAAAAAAAAAAATTGGCATTTTGACACATTGTCCATAGAAAAGCTGTCAAAACGTCAAACTCATTCCTTATATAAAAGTTATCTGACGATTGAAAAATCAGCCCTAAATATTATAAATTAAACGATTTGATTGGTACCTATAATAAATATTTTATTACTAATTTAACAAAAACAATCTAGGTATTCTCTCTATCTGACTCGTAATGAAGATAAGAGAACTCGGTTTGGGCTTTTCTATTTAGCTTCTTCTCAATGGTAGTAAAAAAAATACAAATGCTGATAACCCCATTTGCATTGACGTAAACCGAAAATTTGAATTAAAAAAAATTAATAATTGGATTTATTACACAATTAATTTGGAATTTGCGTTGTAAATGCTTGCAAAAGCGAATATTACCCGGACTGTGGAATATCTTTTCACAGAAAGGGTTTTTCATTACTTGAATTTTCTTACCGTTAGGGTGACCATGATACTTCTAGTAGCAGTACATACAAAATCTAAATGTCTATTAAGGGATTATTTTTCAAAGATTTTTATTATTGTAACTCTAAGACCGCAATGATACTCATTTTCAAATTTAAATCAAGGCATTCATCAGCTACCGCTGCCATGTACACTGCAAAGTATCTGTGAGTATGGGGCTAGTCGAAATCGGCGTTGTTATATTATGTGAACTGGAGGCTTACCATGACGTCTTAAGAAAACGTTCAAATGCCAGCCAGTCAATATCCGTTCAAAAGCAGGCCTGCTTCTGAATCGCTAAAAATCGTACCATGACAGTACTAAAGGTGAACGACTATTGAACGGTAATGCTTGTCTGTGGCCTGCTGAGATGTCTATGTCTTTGTAATAGAAAACGTTCAAAAATCTAAATAAAATTGATTAATAATATAATATAATATTTTTTTGGGTAAGTACACGTTGTATCTAAGATTATGTATAACCACTGACTATGATACCATTATTTAATAGCTCTAAAAAGCAAAAGTTTCACGTTCAAAAGACCTTTGTGACTCTAAATAAAAGAAACAACGTGGTTATGAACGTACCAACGTGGATTAGTTTTGTCAACTTTTTTAGCGCGTAAATTTAAAAAACATCTCGAGTTGTTTTGTTCCCCACTACATCGATGTAGTTATTAAATACTTTAGTTAATGCAGTTTTAAGTGTTTTTTTAGGTAAATTTGTTTCCGCAGCGTGATATTCTGTCATCATTCAGATATCTGTATCACAGTTAGTCGATCGAAGTTGTCAATGAAATTGTAAACTAGCATTTCGTTGTGATTTCATACTTTATTGTGAATCCTGTTTCAACAATGTCGTACGTTCGTTTACTTACCTTTATCAAAATATCGAATTAAATCTAGGCACATAGTCTCAGTTTTTTTTATTAAAATGTATATAAAATGTGATGCTTTTATTTTTAGTGAAACACAAACAAGACGTCGCCGTCGTGTTAGTATGACCAAACTGCTTCACCTGTGGGAATTTTGAAATAACTTTAAATAAATTGCATATAATATTGCAATAGGTACCTATATTGGTTTATAAATTTCCTTTCATCAATTTCGAATGGGTTATTTATTTCCCTAATGCGACGACGTCGCTTTTTCTCCATACGATATTTACTCTCTAAATATTCAAATATCTCGTACTCGTCACACATTTACAAAAACAGTTTAAAGTGTGATCTAATAAACACTTGTAATTTTTATACAAAGTATCGAGTTTAGAAAGTCTTATCGACCAAATTTTAAGTGGGTCCTCACAACAGTTTACCTCTAATAACAAAAACAATGTTGAATAAGCTCGTAAATATTAACTTTTTCAAGATCGCTTATTTTGAAATTACAGCCGCTCAATATACGCTCTGCTGCTATCAAATAACACATCATGGTATGAAAACTATACAAAAGAAAAGGTGAACGGATTTCGTAAACGTCAACTTAGCAGGCCTGCTACAGGCCTGCTTTAACGATGTCATAGTACAAAAACGCAGGGCAGTTCAACTTCCAGGCAACTTCTGCCCTGCTTTAAGAGGTCATAGTAAGCCCCCTGACCCAAATAGGAGCGGCGGCGCGGCGACCTATAGTCCCAGTCTAACATCTGAATATAATTACAAAATGTACCTAAACAAAAAAGGAGTAGTATGTACCAGGGATGTTACGGAGGTGGTTTTATCGGAACCGAAGTCGGAGTCGGAGTTTTTAAATTTGGTTTGTCGGATTCGGAACCGGAATCGGAGTCGGAGGCGGATTCGGAGGTGTTAGCAGAAGAGAGATGTGTTAAGGACAGGCCTAATAAAATAAAATAGTATTTACATAATTTCAGTCAGCCTCTTTAATTTCAATTAAAAATAATAAACCTACATACTTAATAAAGGCGCAGGCGATAAAAAAAATGCTTCGACCTCCTATTCAAACCTACGATTTAAAAGTATCGGAGCCGAAGTCGGAACCGGAGATGTAATATCAATCGGAAGTTCCGACTTATCGGAGTCGGAGTCGAAGCTCCGTGACATCCCTATTGTGTACAATAATCGTGTAAATGTTAGAAGACATTGCTAATTATGGTTATATCTTTTTCCGATTGGTTTAGTTAACTTGCGGTATAAAGATATTGTAATGCTTTAAAGGACATACAATATTTAGTAATACTAGGCAGGACTTATTACACCATAAGTCTGCCATATGGTTACCCTTGTGTTAGAAAGTGACAAGGCGTCCACTTATACCTATCTCACGTGATTCGCAGAAATCGATAAGTACTCATTCCAGTTGTACGTAGTACTTATTACTTCTATGGTGCCGACAGACTGATAGGCCACGCCCACCGTGAGGACGGAATGGTTCTACATTGGTATCACGGTTCACAGTTGCTTATGCCATCTCCTCTTTGTATTTGCTTCGTGGTGCCAACACACAGAGTGTAGTAGACAGGGACACAAGGTACAATTATTGCTATCTCAAGTGTACCGTTATGTTTGCCAAGCCATATTATGTCTTATGTTCTGCACATAAAGTCTATTTTAGATAATATAAATTGCCAAGACTTCAGTCCAGTTCTATATAAAGTCCTTGGCTACTATTAACTAATCTGTGATAAGTACACCTGTCATAATTAATAATGATGTGCTGAATCCATTATTTTTGAGAATCAATAACTCGATTTTCATTTCATCCTGAAATCGATTAATTAATCAAAGTTAGCTCGCTAAGAAAAAAAAATCAATGACAATCCTCCGGTTTCTGAATTCAGAATTCGAGAAGCAATACTTGTGGTATTTCAGAACAATACGGCCGACGTATCTGGGCTAGTCTGAAGTTAGCTGATTAGCTGCGCAGTAGACAATTTCGTTTCTAAAAGATTCCTTGCGTAGCCAAACAACTAACTTCAGACTCGCCAAGTTAAGTCGGCCGTATTATACGGAGTTGTCAAAAAAATGCTTTGAAATCTGTCATTTTTGTGACAACTCCATATTTACTTTACTCTTTGGACAACTCCGTACTCAAATGTTACTTATACCCTAAATTCCTATCTCAGATAATTTATGTAAACAAAGGGGATAACAGATCAAAAAAATATTTTATTAATGGTAATTCACTGAAAATGCTGGAAAAAGGGTTAGATTCTCTTTTATGTACTGATTTTAGAAATAATAATTTTAAGAATATCATACCGTAATTTTTTTATAAATTTTCAGTTTTCAACAAAGTTATTAAAAAAGGAGATTTTCTGGTATAAAGTATTTTATGATACTGGTAACACTGTAGGAGTACAAAACATTTTCAAATTTCGTTTAACAAAATGTCAAAGTTGTCTTAGCGACTTAACAATACATTCGTTTTCTTTTCCCGTTTTCGCTGCGTGTTTGTTAATTTTGTTATTGTGCTATCATCGTGTTAAGTTTTTCATCTTGTTGGTGTTTGTTATATTTCCTTGTTTTTGTTGAGTTCGTTTGTTAAGTTTTATTTGTTATTTGACAAATGGAGCCTCAGCCGGGGCCCTCGAAGGCAGCCGCCCCCGACTTTTTGTCGCCTGTTAAAAAGCGGCCTCGAACATCTATGAGTGCCACAGAAAAACTTATGGTGATGAATGCGTCTATGGACTGATTAAAGTGATTATATGGCGCGTCTCCGACACACTACACAAGACATTGTTTGGCTACGGTATTTTGTTTGCATTGTTCTTAAAATTAACTTGATTTTAAATGATTACTTGGTAAACATTTAATGATATGGCGTTGTGTATCGGGTCGTCAAGTTCCCTACAATATGGTTGAGTTAAGCGACGCTGGTGCACTCGTCATGCTCGTGAACGGGTGCTGTCTGTCGGGACTGGTCGGCTCATACTTACTATGGCAGTTGTTAGGCACTTTTTCATTATTATTCATGTACTTCTGACAATTACCTACATTATTCTCACATTATTGTAATATGATTGTATTGAATTAAATATATTGAGTGTATACAATTATGTGTACCTATATTATGTTGAATTATCTATGTTGTTTAGATAACTTTAGGTAATTTTGTTACAATTCAACCAGAATTGTATTACTTATACTTTTTCTATAATCCGCATTTTGCATATTTCACTATTGTAATTAATATTACCTTTTGCTTTGTATAGACTCAATTAATTTATTCACTTGACAGACAGATATGTGTTGCTGGGGAGTTTGTTGCGCCGTTTCTTCTTCACAGCAAAAACACTAGGAAGCGGTGAAGGGAGGGCGCTTTTTGGGGCTGTCTTTGATGTATATAATTCTGACGTTCAAAAAGAACTAAGTAATTCTAGTCTATTTTGAATAAATGAGTTTTGAAGTTTGAAGTTTGATAAAATGTTTTGTACCACTAACCTGTCACTTTGACAATGACATTTCTTTGTTTACATAAATTATCTGAATTCTGGAACTAAGGTATAGAAGTCTAAATACAATACGGCCGACGTATCTTGGCGAGGCTGAAGTTAGTTGTTTGGCTGCGCAATGAATATTTTAGAAACGAAATAGTCTACTGCGCAGCTAATCAGCTAACTTCAGACTCGCCAAGATACGTCGGCCATATTGTACTGCTTATCCTAGAATTCTCGATTCAGAAACCGGAGGTATGTGTCCTTTTTTAATCAATTTACTTGCATCAAAAGCAAAACGATCACAATCAATTCGTTGTCACGTTTCTTCATTTTACCACGTTTTAGTTTTTCTGGCACATACTATAATATCCAAGTATTAAATCCAAGCGCTTCGCTTAATTGTCACTGGTCAAACTCATTGTTTCTTGTTGTGCAGCCAAAAAACCTTTAAATGGCGGCACCTAGTTTTTTTTAGGAGCGATTTTCAATCGTTAAATAACTTTTACCTGAGGAATATTATGGTCTGACTTGTTTTCTGTACAAAAGCTGTTATAACGTCAAAATTATTTCTCAGATAACTATCTGATGATTTAAAAATCGGCCCTAAATTGAATAATATAGAATTCCAGATAATTCAAAAAATTGTTGCTGGTGACAAATAAATATAATGGTTAATCAATTTTTGAATCGAATAATACAAATAATCGATTCTGCACATCACTAAAAGTATGTTATCGAGAGATTGTGACATATTGACTTTGACATAAAAATATGATAATGTCAACAAGTTTTTTTTACCCAGCATTTGCATTATAAAGAAGAAAGCACAGAGTACTTTTATATATACAAGAAAGAACAGAGTTAGTGTAGCAAAAATGCGTCCTCCAATTGTATTAATTAGAAAATATTGCACTGCTTCCCCTAAAAATGTTAGTTTTATGGACGAAATGAAAAAGAACTATATTCCTACAAATGCTTTTCAAAGAACACTATTATCTTGTGGTTCAGCAGCTATTGCTCTATTAAACCCACATCGTGGTGACATGATAGCTTGTTTAGGCGAAGTTACCGGAGAAAGCGCCATAAAATACATGCGACAAAAGATGATTGAAACTGAAGAGGGCACAGAAATACTGAAAGAAAAACCGCGCATAAATTCTGTTACGGTATCTTTTGATAAACTCGCGCAAATGCCGGAAAACACACTGGGCCGCATTTATGCAGATTTTATGAAAGACAACAATATTACAGCGGATTCGCGTCTACCGGTTCAATTTATTGATGATCCAGAACTGGCTTATGTAATGCAACGTTATAGAGAAGTGCATGATTTAGTACACGCTACTCTACACATGAGAACAACTATGTTAGGAGAGGTGATTATTTTTCTGTATTTTTTTTATGTAAAATCTGTTTCCCTGATTGTAACAACAACATTTTATTCAGGTTACAGTAAAATGGGTTGAAGGTATACAAACTAGGCTACCCATGTGCATCAGTGGCGGGATCTGGGGAGCAGGCAGACTGAAGCCAAAGCATCGCCAAATGTATTTGAAGTATTACTTACCCTGGGCAATAAGGACTGGAAATAATGCAAAGTTTTTACAAGGTAACATTTTATTTATCACCTGTATTTGAAAAACTTCCTCTTATAATCTATCTCAACAGTCTGAGTTATACTTATAACATTATTAGAGCTTTATGGCAAATTATAAAAATTTATGATTTTGGAGACCCTTTATTCATTGCAGAACATATTTATTGTATTTTAGATACATATGAAATAACAATATAATATACATTTAAAAATATAAAGTTCATACATGCATTTATCTTACAGGGATTTACTATGAAAAACGATGGGATCAAGATATAGATGAGTTCCACAAGGAAATGAATATTGTAAGATTAGTGAAGAAGTAGCTCTCACATTATTGACACTCAAAGTTTTTTGTAAATAAATGTATAGAGCTAAGTCCTGTAGTAATTAGTTAGTGTATACTATAGATTATTTGTTGTGAATGTGCTATGTTCCTTTGTTGAATTCTATTAATAAAAATGCAATATAAATTCTGTTAGCAATTTTAATTGCCCAATAGAAAAATTCTTCTCCATTTTTTGCTCAAAAACAATCATAACAACATTTCTGAACTTCTTCCATTAGCATTATGCAGGGTCGTAGTGCGATTACCCACTTCCACTATCCATTCATACCAAACTCTACGTGAGTCAATGCAACGCCAAAATCTTGCTGTAATTGTTTCACCTTTATGCACTCGTAAAGGTGTCTGTAAATGAAAAACAAAAACTTCATTAAACAGGCACATTCACAAAAATGTATTTGGATATAAGTACTGTGTGTTTAATGTTGCACTACTGAAAATTGAACAATTATGTTAAACACCTAATTCTATTTAAGGCCGAAAACGCACTGCAGGCCCCTAGCGACTTCCACTTACAGCAGTTTAGTAGCAAGGGTACCAAGCGCACAGTGCGGCCGGGCCCGTATATTTACATGCGTTTATTTTCTATAAACGTCTTGCTAGATACTAGGCGCCAAGCGAGACCTGCCAGTGCGTTTTCGCCCTTAGGGAATTACAGAATGGTGTTGATGTGTTTACATATTCAACATTGCCAGACTCTATGTTAAAATGTTTCTGTGCAGTTGTTGATAGATTACCTTAATTGGAATGAACATTGGGAACCATGATATCATTCCTGGAGTGTGTGTAGAAGGAACTATACTGATCATTTCTTTGCCATACAATGTACAATCAAAATATCCTCCAAATCCATGCATGACGCTATCTTGCTCAGCCTTCCAAGTTAAAATTTCTGATCTTCTATTATCTGTCAAAGGTAGTCTCCTATAATCTGTTAGTTCTTGACCCTCATGATCCTTTGCGCCTTTTGCTGGATGTTCAAACGTAAACACAAGCTAAAAATTTAATAAATAATATGATTAGATACTTTAACACCATTCTTTGACACTAAAGACTCAATACTAATGTTCATGCTTAATACTCTTTATTACCTTAGTTTCTGCTATGTCATGCTTATTTTGCATGTAAACAACCCACAAGGTCTCTAGATTTTTATCTTTTTGATTTGTTTGAGCAATTGATGAGGCTGCTCTTGCAGCCGCCCACAAGCGAGGTGAGGAAATTGGTGCCAAATAAGATTTATATTCACACGGTATTGATATACCACCTGGTTTTAACAGTCCTGCAGCCCCATCTAAACATTCAGGAGACAGTTCATTGTCCCCCCATGACCCTAAAAATAAATAATGATTATAATCTTCCTACATACACTTGTTTTCGGAATTAAAAACAATTTGTCGTGAAATTGATTTCAGTTTATTGAAATTAGTAACAGGATGGGAGAATTAAAATAACTTATCATCATCAAACAGACTCTTCCCAACAATGTTCGGGCTAGCCACCAGTCTATCTAGAATAATGCTTATACAAGGAGCAACAGGTATGACTTAGGCAATCGAATTATTGAAGGATAATTTTATAGGTTTGTGACTTTTGGCTGCAGTTGGGCTTGACTACTACGCCTTACAGCGGCAGGCCCTTCAAACATAACATATATATTAATATTTATCTTTACCTAATAGCTCCGACACAATAATATCAGCCTTAGGCGATAGATTGATCTGCCGCATATCACCAGGTATGACGACAACGTCCCGGTCGCGCCACACTTCTCGGACCTGAGCCGTTAGCACGACCACAGCACAAGGGTTTTTTTCGACTGCCACCACCTGTCATAAAACAATACCTTATTTCTCTGAACAAATGATTGATAAAGGAGATCAACCCATTTGTAAGGATGTTTGCAATAAAAATAAGTCAGTGACCAGGTCTGAAATAAAGTTTGTTAGAAAGATGGCAATAGAAACTCACACCAAGCCCACTCAGTTAGAAATAGCACAGTTGGCGACGTCGAGCAATGTCTAGCGACTGAGAATGTCTCTCAATTTGTCTCTTATCATAACTAAAAAAATTAAATCAATATTTTTACCTTGACTTTGCTGTTAGTTATGTCTGCTGCATTTAATGTAGCCCTAACTAGTGGTCCTCTGCCAGCACCCAGCACCATAACTGTGATAGTTTTGCTTGTTTTGTCAGCATTATCTCCCTGTCCTACCTCATTAGTGTTTGCTGTAGAAATATCAGTATTAATCTGAAAATCAAATTAATGTATTAAATACACAAATAAAAAAATAAGCAATTCAATTGACTGACTTTGATAGCTTTGACCACAAGTGCTCTAAATGATAGGTAGGTATGTATGGAGACTGCTAACAATTTTCTTGAAGAACCTGCCATGGTTAGGCGATGCGAGCCTGGAAATGCGCAATCAATTATCATAATGTATAAGGGGAAATGGTACTTTTATTGCATAAAACAATAATTTGTTTCTAAAGCCATCGTAAGCCTAAGCGGCACGGGTGACTTTTGCCACTGTGACAATTTATATCACTCTTATAAAATCGCGCATGGGTTTTGTCACCGTGAAATATTTCAATTAGAAAATATTACAAACATTAACATGGATTATTGTATTGCATTCGCACAATCGCATCGCACGATCGTACAGCCGCCCGCCACTTAGGACGACGCCTAAAGGTTGTCATGTAAATGGCAGATGCTCCTCAAAATCTAGAAAATTACAGTACTAATAGTATGTTGAAGAAGCAAAGTATAATAAAATAAAAATACCACTTGAGATGTTCCTTTTTGCAGGTCAGCCAAGGCTTGTGCTATAGCTTTTTGGTACTGATTATATTTAACTGGATCTTTTTCAAACACATTGTAAGTGTGTGTGTCTAGGTTATCTGCCAGAGGTTGAAGTGGGGTCTGAAGGTAATCTTCCCACCTAAAAATTTTGTTGAATTAATTACATTATAATGCAAAAGTTGCAGGTTCAAAACATGTGACTTTTGCCCAGTTCCTCCAAAAACAAATTGTTTTGTTTACCATCTTTTATTGCCAAACTGGGCATATAAATAGCGTTGTAAGCAAATTTCACCTGTGATAGCTAGTAACTTATGGAAGGGTCTACTATGCGAAGCTAATGGGGGTCTTTGCTTCATTTTTGGTAAAGATACAACTTTTAATTTTAAGACTAAGTTATAATGCTCAATAAATCATAGGAATCTGCAATAAGTGAATCTAAGACACCACTGACTTCTGGTGAAGGACAAACATTGTTAAGAAACCTGGAATATATTTTGTGGTCTTTCAGACCATCAATCAATGCTCATTACTTCTCAGTTTTTCAAGAGGCCAAACCCTGCAGTGCAATAATCACAGGCTTTATACAGAACAGTAAGAAAAAATAATAACATACCCTCTAGCATAACTCAGCATAGGATCATCTCCTAGATAGGGTCTGCGTTTCCAAATCCTGTACATATACTGCAAATAAAGCTCCACATTGGACCTCCTAGCTCCGCTTACAATAACTTGAGCTTCATGCTCAACCAAGCTCACAACTAGTTGCTGATGCAGTCGGGATAGTACTGGAAATCTAAAATTATTACATAAAAATCATGCAACAGCATCACAGGAATTATTTGTGATTTATTGAAATATTTAACAGTTTCATACCCTTTTTTATTGTTATGGAATATAGACGTAGGCACTATGATGGCTTTCACTGGCTCTCCCAACCAGCGTTTTATCACATCCTCTGGAGGCAAATCTGCAGAAAGTTCCAGCGCTACACCGACTCGCTTATCCCACTCCAGGCGCTCATGGAATTTAGACCACCATAGCCAAGGTTCTTCCCAAGCGGCTGCATCATCTCCATTTTCCATGTAACACTTCTTCATTGTTTTGGAGCATGTCATGGGTACCTGAGCCCATATTAGAGATGGATGGTGACTGAAATATGGTTTGAGGGATATACAATACAATAACTATTTGCTTACATGCACGAAAGTAAAAAAACAATATCGGCAAGGAAATATTAATTATAAAAAAATTATCACCTGGTTTCATAATATGAATTGAGAATTCTGGCCAAATTATTAGTTTCTCTACTACGCACAGATAACATGATTGCGGGAAGTCCAAGGCCTCGGCAATAACTCAGTTCCTCGTTCAAGCAATCCTCATGTCGTTGCCGGACGCTGGACGATGGCGAGTCTACATTTAGATATGGGGACAACTTTCCTACAATCCTGCTCGTCCAGTCTTGCGGTGATAATACCATGTCTGATCTTGTAAATCCACCAACCCTACCGGCACTTGAGCATGGTCTTCGAAAACGTGGATGAACTATAGGTGAAACTATAAAGGCATAATTGCAACGCAAAGCCTCTGCTAAACATTCTTGTAAATCTGGAGTAGATATATATTCTAAACCGCAAGAAATTTCTAGCTGCGACATGACGAAATTCCTAACAAGCAACTCTCGAGTCTCGCGGTATAGCAAAATGGTTTTTTTCTACTGTTGAGTTGACAGTTTGTTTTTACCTCTAGGGACGGAACGATTTGTTTCTACTTTTGAAACATCGATTTCGACGAAAAACGTCGACGCATCAATGTGAATTAAAGAGATGTTTTTTACATCTACCGATTACAGATTTTAATACATTGGAGAAAAAATGTATGCAATTGTATTGAAGATTCTTTCTCTTACAGAGTAATTTAAATAGAGGCTCCATAAATAGATCCTACGTACTTCTTCAACTATTGATTGATCGCACTGTCTTTTAGTAATAAATGTAAATGAAGACCAACAATTTAATCATCAATAACAATGCATGATTTTCAGATTGTTTAATTTTAGTATTAAATTTGTCCACCAGTTTTTTGTTGTTGTGCTTGAAAACTATTTATTTGAGAGTTAAGCTGACTTTATTTTTGTAAAAAGTTGTGAGTCTGATAACTAATCGAAAATTTCGTAAAGGTGTAGTTTGTTACTTTAAAATAACTACACGGTTTTTTTCCCAATAAATAGACTTTGAGATACAAAACAATAAATTGAATGGTTTTTAAATTGATTTGTGTTGTTTATTTTCTGTGCGAATCGCACAGAAAATATCACAAATTAATATCGAGACATCAACATCGCACAGTGCGATGTTTACGTCTCGTCTGGTCTCGTCCCTACTTTACACGGGACCACAGACAATATCAGTATTGCTAGATAATACAGAATTTGGTGTGCACCGCGCGTACGTTATGCCGGTCGCTCACATTCGTACGAATACGCAAACTCACAAGACGTGTAGGACTGTGTAGGACGACATTTGCAAATGATTATGCGAAGTTTTCGCTGCATTCGCGGTTTTCCAAGCTGTGTCGGTTTTTTAACGCACATCAAAGTGCGCGAACCTCGAACCTTCGTTAAATATGTTTCAAGAACTAGTTCTTTCATGTAAGTAAGTAACGAAATACAAAGTAGGTTTCCTCTGAAGTGAGGAGCAGAAAGCTCAAAGCCTGTTATAAGAGCGCGAAGTTATTTTACCAGTACCAAATAACTTTGTTCCTCTGCAGTGAGAAGCAGAACGTTCGAAGCCTGGTTTCAGAGAAGCAAACTTCTTTTATGTGTGCTGTAAAACAGTCCAATTGTACTAATAAAATCATCTTTACTATCCATGGTTCACAAAATCATAAGCAAGACTGAGACATTCGTAAGCAAGTGTAGGAGGAAGCGCAAATGGGTTCGTACATTGAGTATGCGAACCCATTTGCATATCCGCTGAGTTTGCGAATGAATGTCTGACGGCCCTTCACATGCGTGCAAATATTCGTACAGTGTACGAATGTTTGCGCGCATGTGAGCGACCGGTGTTAGAATAGACGAATAAGGCGATTCTCGAGTTTCCCTGACGACTATTGATTGAATCGATGCGGTTGAATCGACGATTGCGCGCTATTAGCGATGGCATCCACTTGAGGCCGAGAGAAAACCATCTAGTATCATCGAGCTATTTTAACAATCGTCTTAATTTTACATTTCCCCATCGCACATAGCTTGTGATGTGAATGTGACACACAAAAAAAAACCGAAGTGATTTTAATATCCTCTATAAAGGCTAGATGTAGGTAGCTACTAGGTACTTGTAACATAATTGGTGATGCAAGGTGATTTGAATATCGATGTTTACCTATATCGGCACCGGACGGATATCGATAATTGATAATATCGCACATTTTTTGTCGATATTTAGTGAATCAAGAGAAAATGTTTCTTTTTTTAATAACACCATAGTTTGCCTCTTTTCATTTTGTTTGTTGATCACAATGCTTAAAACTTTTATGATAAGAGCAATTCAGCACGAGTAGCACGACATGCACGTTCAAAATCCGTGTTCGTTAAGCATACCGTTGGTGCGCTTGCCAAAACCAATATACGGCGACGACGTAAAATATCTGACGTGTGCACGAAAAATACAAAAAAGTATATTTTGAGCTTAAAGTAACACAAAAAAGTTTTTGTCCCACTATAAAAACAAGATATTTTAATAGTTTTGAATTTTTAGATTTCTCTGTAACTTATTAGGTATCCCGCTTCCTGAAAAGTTGATAAAATCCACATATTATGGGTTTTGGCAAGTGCACCGACGATATTTAAAGTAAATAAAATCCATAAAATCGCATCATATCAGCAATATCGGTAATGTGGTATGGCCAATGTTATACTGTCAATATTTTCGGTTGGCCAATGTATCCAGACAGATGTATCGTTGCAACGCAAAGACGTAGAATAAAATTCTTATCTTAAGTATAATAGTTGCAACCCTAAGCATAATGTCATTAGTGTCAGTTAATGTCATGTCAAAGTGAACTTGGCGTTAGCCTGCCTGCTCTTTCAAACTTGAATTATTTTAATCAAACGTACAAAATCGTACAATTATTCCTATTCAATAAATTAATTTAAGCAGTACCTATTACCAATCTTAAATTCATTAAACGTATTTACTATGGAACGTGACCTACATGTCTCGTAAAGTATATTAATAAAATAAACAAATATTTAATCTTATTTATTTTGTATTTTAAGAAGTCTGTTCATTAAATTATTCTTTGAAATAATCCGCAATGAATGAGAATAATCCTTTACAAGTTTGTCCAATATCAGCAGTAAGTAATGGAAAAGTTTTAAATAAAAGAGGAAGACCAGCCATGGGAAATATTACAAAATTTGGGCCTCAACCCAAATCTATAATGGCTCAGATGTTATCAAAAATGAAAACCAAAAATATCGTTGATGAAGATGGGTCAGAGGGTCGTCTTAGGGGCGATGGATCAATAAACCAAAATGATCAACCACAAGACATGGTTGAAGCTGATAAAACCGAAGACCATGATTTTCAAAATTGCTCTTATAGGTAACATTTTTCTGTGCAATCCAAATAAGCATAGGAATTGCCTTGACAAGGACTGGAGGAACTTCAACTTACAAATGAAAAAATTATGAACTTTTCATAAAATCCGACTGATGTGAGTTTAACAGCTGAAACATCACAATATGGTGAAAGGTCTTTCCTATTCTTATTTGAAGCACAAAGTACATAGGTTCTGATTGTAAACATACTTCATCAAAGAAACCTACTTGTTATTAACATTTTCATTTACCCAGAGAAAATCATGCTGTGACAAATACCTAATACTTGACTAATATATTATTAAAAAATATCAATTTCTTACTTATTGTATGTTCTAGAGCTCAAAATAACTTATTTACTATTTTTCAGGAGTTTCAGTGCCAAAGAACATAAAAAGCATCTAACTTCACATCAGCAGTTTCTATGTGACTATCCTAACTGTAATTATTCTAGTAAATTGTCTTCAAACCTCATAAAACACAAAAGGGTGCACACAAATGAAAAGCCTTATCTTTGTGACAGGTGTTCCTTTAGGACTAACTTTGTTAATTCTTTGAAAGCCCACAAAAGAACACATACAGCTGAGAAACCGTATCAATGTGAACATTGCAGCTATAGATGCAATAGTAGTTCAAATCTTAAAAAGCACTGTCATCTCAGACATCTTGAAGGAAACAAGTGTAAATATAAATGTTCTTCAAAGTTGGCCATATAATGTGTTTGGAGTTTGTTAAAGACTTTTCATTTTTGTTTTAAATTGAAATTACAAAACTTAATTTAAAAAAAAAGATACTCAAATTTATCTAAGCCTGTATTATAAATTACTATAAATAATAATGGGATATATTTAAATGAACTTTAAAAATAATAGTTCCCACTTTAAAAAGCCTTAGCTTTAAAAGTAATAGTTTGTTCTGTAATTTTAATACTTCTAACTTTAAAGTATTCTTTAAAAATAATAGTTGGCCCTATAATTTTAATGCTTCTAACTTCATAGTCCAATAATAAATAAAATGTAAGGATAGCTGAAAGGTAGATTATGTTATAACTGTGACTACTAAACGCATGAGCCAAGCAAGAGATGCCGCGGCAGCGGCCGGCCAGTGGCAGAAACTATTTACTTCGTCAATCACTTTCCACCAGTTTAATGGGTGCGTTCAGAAACAAATGCTTTTTTATTCTTCTTCTTCTCTCGTGTCAGCACGAGCTATACGAAACTAGCTCATGCTGAGGTGAAAAGATTAGCCAGTCACCAAGGTTGGTAGTTGGTAGTGGGGCTGACTGCACAGGATGCACCGGACGTACTTAAGTATTGTCACTCGTGGAGGCTCTTATCATGCACCCCAATACTTTTTTATTGGTTATAGTCCTAACCATTAATCTTGCAGTGGAAAGCATAATTTTTGGAGTGTGCCTTAATCAAGTTATTTTAATTAATTAAAAAGTGCTTTTAAATACATCCCAATAATAATTATAGTTTGTGATTGTTGCTGCAACCAAAATTATTATGTACCTATATTATGTTGTATGGATAATGTTAGTGAAAAATAAACAAAATCATGTCCAAAGCTTTTATATTTTTTACAATTACCTAAGTATATAGATATATGATCCTAAAAAGTATATAATAACTGGTATAAATGTTGCCCAAAGTACCTACTTATATCTTCCTCTTATAACATGATAAAATACTTCATGATATTTGTAAAACATTTTGAACTCAAATAGCAAGGTTATATGAATAACAATAAAATAATGAACAAAATAATACTAGTCTGGTTCACAAATCATAGGAAAGTATGTATCAGTGGCAATGTTCTGTAAAGTCTACTACAACAGATTCACGCCATCCAAATAGGAAGTAGCCAGTTGCCGATCCCAGGACGACGGCAGCACATAGCCATGTATTGTACGACATGAAAACCAGCATCAACATGTAACTCACTAACACTTGCACTCCATGAAGTACAGTTTGCCACGCGTGCGCTGTACTCATCATAGTAGGACTGAAATTGTATTAAAACAATGTTACGCATTAATATTATGCAAATGTTTGAATGTATCTGTTCTACATTTGTGTCAACAGTTTTAAGTACTTACATGTTTCTTTCAAGAACATGGGGCACCGGCCTTAAAAAGAACACATTTGTTAGAATGTAAATGAAAATACAAGTTAATCTAAATCAGATGAAAAATTAATTAATTAAATTGTACATAAGTCCAAATCTTATCCTGTAAAATGGTTTCAGGTGTTTTCTCAAGGCAAGGTGGTATTAAATTGTTAAATGTTACAATTGTAAAGGTTGCGAGACAACATTTTTGTTCATCAATCATTTGTTTTTTTTTTTCTTTCTCAAACCATGGTCTGCCTCAGAATTCTGTCACCCAGAACCCCTAGACCTAGAACAGTTATCTACTAACGGGCTATACAGATATTTATATCGTAGAATGTACAAACCCAAATAGCATAAAAATCAAAGCGCTACGCTCTGCGCTAATCGGGTCGTCAAGGTAAGGCATGACTCATAGGTACTTTGTTACAAAAGGTTGTAAAACATGTTACACACATAGTAAACAAAAATTGTACTCATTAGAAAGATAATTAGCGTGCTATGTCCTTTTAGACACACTAGTTAAATAGCTAACGATGGTTATGTAAACAGGGAAATCGGCGTATCTAATTATTGTTTGATTTATTGATTCTTAGAAAAGACTTAAATATTAGTTTAATGCTTTTGATATACAGGCTGATTTACGAAGCATATAATATGAAAGAGGGCAGAAGAAGGGATAGAAAAAGGGTAGGATCTCTAATCTACCCGTCTAAGTACCGGTAAACCGAGGTTACTTTAAAATACAGGGGCGACATTGATAGTTACTAAAAATATTGCATTTGGTCAAATATCTCTGTGAAAATGAAACTTATGCATTTTAATTTAATATTGTAGGGAACATTGACAGTTTTCCTATTTTACCATTCGGTATAGAGGTGTCTGCGATGTTACATGGCAAAGATAAAAAATATTAAACTACACCTCTGATTATGTAAAAAAATCGATTTTTAGATTTCTCGATTGGGGCTACTTTGAAACTGAATGATAGAACAGAGATCATCAAAGTAGAAGCTCTGCGGTCCAAGTTTGATAAGGAACATTTCTCCTTTTTTTCTCGAAAATAATACTCTGTTATTTTTTTATTTCGCCTATTTGGTTTTGTATATTTATCTGTTAATTCAGTTTGTAGAAAAGATTTTTGTTGTAGCATCTAAAATCAAAAATAAATAAGATATAAATATATGAAGCTCAAAAAATCGATCAAAGTAACCCCGTTCTACGGTATGTGTTCAGAAATATTGGCATGTTTAATTAAAAGATAATTTGCATTCAGTGGAACAGATGATAGTGGAGTGGATAGAAGCTTATACTAGTGCATTGGTATTTTTATGAAGTATAGCTGTGCTATTCTGTACGTACTCACTTCTGAATTGCCGTAAATTCGGATCGCTGGTATTCAATATCAATAACATATTGACTGTCTTGATTTGCGGTGAAGTTAGTTGCGAAGCGCTCCCGAATGCAGCATTGAATGCTAATTCATCGCTTTTCAAAATTAACTTTGTTGATTGTTAATCGATATGCGAATTCGTTTACAGAATAGCACTGCTTCTGGTCAGTCTGTGAAAATGACCATTTATACGTACTCGTTCCGCTGGTTTTCTGAAATTACGCTAAGTACAATGAATATCTCCTTTATGATAATATTGGTACCTACCTAATTGTTGCTATTTTTCATAAATTTCGTTAGCACTGCATAGCAATAGAAATTAGACAATAATTCGTTCTCGCTCGTCATAGGGCCGAATAGGGAATAGGGTAGGTAGGATAGTGCAGGCGCGCACTGAACCCTCCTGACTGGCTAATTAGGATCCTAACAGTCCTGACTGGCTAATTAGGATCCTAACAGATACTATTATCACACTTTCCTTATGTCTTTTCCTAAATCCTTATTAGGATTCCTAAATTCAGAGTAGTGTAAAACCCTTTAAGAAATCGGTAACGCGGCGGTCAGGTGCACCCGATTCACCGAAAATTAGTAGCCATATATTTTTAGTCAATGCACTCACATTTGCACACATCGTTCGCTCAGCGTGAAGATAACCGCACCCTGTCACGCTATTAGCGCGCTACTATGAATTTTAACATAATTGTCGAATTTTGTAACTACCTTTCATATTGTTAGTGCTAAATGATTTTTTATAATTATTAACGAATGCTATTTATTCCATTCCTACAACATATAATATAGCGAAACACACTAGATGTCAGTGCGCATTGAGGTCTCCCATTGGTTTGCTCTGCACGTGGATCAAACACTCCGTAAGTCAGCCTGTATTTGTAAAAAATAAGCTCTTTTATGAAATGAATGTGTCTATGTTGTTAAGTTAGAACATAATTTTACTCAACTGTATAACTTGAGGCTCATCTGGAGCACATATATTTGAGACACCTTTATCTGGCGGTGACACTGCACAATATTGGAGCCCAGTATACGTTTTCCATAATAGATGTTTTCTGTAGTATTTTAGGCTGAAACAATGAGTTATTAATGATAAGCTTTTCTAGCGTAGGTATTTATAACAATTATATTGAAAGTACAGACGCCAGCAGTTACTATTCTGTGCCAGCAGCATCAAGCTACCCGAAACTGTCAAATTTTCTCAATCAACCTTGAACCTAATGCTTTTGCAATAAAGATGAAAATCTATTAAAGTTGACTGATTGTAGTAGCTTTAAGTGATGGCGTCTGTACTTAATTTAATTCAAGACTGCCTCGTTGGTCTAGTGGTCGCAAGCGCGACTGCTGAGCGTGAGGTGTCTGTACTTAATTTAATTCAAGACTGCCTCGTTGGTCTAGTGGTCGCAAGCGCGACTGCTGAGCGTGAGGTCTTGGGTTCGATCCCTAGGTCGGACAAAGTGTTATTGGGTTTTCCGTGTGGAATTTCTCAGTAGCAGCCTGGAGTCTGGATTTGTGCCCGGTTGATGGCAATATGCTCGCCCCTATTACATGAGCCTTCAAACATAACGGAGAAATGTGGGTGTATTATACATCTCTACCCAACCCTTCGGGGAATACAGGCGTGATGTTATGTTAATTTAATAATTATTTAGGTAAGTACCTACTGCAAAATCCACACTAGTATATTAACTGCGACAACTTTTAGTGGAGTATTTCTACTAACACAAACGTTGATCAATCGCAACAGATCCGAAGCGAAACCGATAATTCAGATAATTTTCGTCTACACACAAACAAAACTAAACACTTTAATATGACTGACACGGTTGTAGTTCGGTTAGGTAACATTTTTTTTTAAGTATAATTGAGCATGCGCGTTCCCATTGAGGGACCACTTTTGAATTTTGAGCTTTTGAATGCGTCAGCCCTTAGTAAAAGTTCTCAAACCATTGTAAATTCAGCCTCTAGTTTGTAAAAGTAACCACTCAAAAGTTACAACCGGTTAAAGGTGGTCCCTCAGTCGTGACTGACAGGCATCCATATCTCAAAACATAGTTAAAATTTACAACTGCTATAAATGACTACTCTTAGTAAAAGATTTGTAAAACTAATTTACTGAATATCAACCCTTCCTGTGCACTGAATAAAAAGAACTAGCATGCAGAAGGTGGTCCCTCAATCGATCACCATAAGTTCACCGTGAGTGGAGACCCCAATGGAATTTGGAATTTTCGTATGGGTCTAGCGTTAATAAAAGCACTTGAATGATTGTAAATTTAACCTCTAGTTTGTAAAAGAAGCCATTCAAAAGTTTCAATCGATAAAAGGTGGTCCCTCAATTGAAACGTTTATCAAAAGAAAAAACTATTTACGTGGCATTCCGAAGTTAAAAAGACGAATGCTACAGTCTATCCTTTAGTAAATTTTTTTTACTAACGATTACTTTACCAAACAGTGTCAAAAACTGAACCGTTTTATTTTAAATAATAATAGAATTCTTGCGAAGAAATACTAAGATCGAGGTGACCACACAACTGGATTTTTTTTAGAGACTGTTACGTAATACAACATTTCATTGATATTTGACATCGCTTAGCTAATTTCAAACCCAAAGAAAATAATGAAATAGTGTAGGAGTAGTAAAAAAAAAAATTTAAACTCTTCTGAAAATTATTGTACAATATTATTTTTTATTAATCACATCACTGCTAATTAAAAAACAGACAGAAAATAATGCGTATGCGTAAATAGTTGTTTTTTTTTCTACTTTAGTAGTATATCATGCATTTTGATTGGTGCCAGTACCAGACTCCATACATTTGTGCCCATCATCCTTTGGGAAAAATTATGATTCCCATGTTGTTCCATGACGTCACCGAAAAGTGAAGTCGGATGAAGTGCTAGTATGCGGTTCTATGTATTAAAACGAGAAAAAAATGTTTCATTTTCTCTATTGACGTGATGTTCCATAGAAGAAATGGGAACCATCCTTTTTTTTTTAATTATCATACGCATTATTTTCTGTCTGTTTTTTTAATTAGCAGTGATGTGATTAATAAAAAATAATATTGTACAATAATTTTCAGAAGAGTTTAAATTTTTTTTTACTACTCCTACACTATTTCATTATTTTCTTTGGGTTTGAAATTAGCTAAGCGATGTCAAATATCAATGAAATGTTGTATTACGTAACAGTCTCTAAAAAAAATCCAGTTGTGTGGTCACCTCGATCTTAGTATTTCTTCGCAGGAATTCGATTATTATTTAAAATAAAACGGTTCAGTTTTTGACACTGTTTGGTAAAGTAATCGTTAGTAAAAAAAAATTACTAAAGGATAGACTGTAGCATTCGTCTTTTTAACTTCGGAATGCCACGTAAATAGTTTTTTCTTTTGATAAACGTTTCATTTGAGGGACCACCTTTTATCGATTGAAACTTTTGAATGGCTTCTTTTACAAACTAGAGGTTAAATTTACAATCATTCAAGTACTTTTACTAACGCTAGACCCATACGAAAATTCCAAATTCCATTGGGGTCTCCACTCACGGTGAACTTATGGTGATCGATTGAGGGACCATCTTCTGCATGCTAGTTCTTTTTATTCAGTGCACAGGAAGGGTTGATATTCAGTAAATTAGTTTTACAAATCTTTTACTAAGAGTAGTCATTTATAGCAGTTGTAAATTTTAACTATGTTTTGAGATATGGATGCCTGTCAGTCACGACTGAGGGACCACCTTTAACCGGTTGTAACTTTTGAGTGGTTACTTTTACAAACTAGAGGCTGAATTTACAATGGTTTGAGAACTTTTACTAAGGGCTGACGCATTCAAAAGCTCAAAATTCAAATGTGGTCCCTCAATGGGAACGCGCATTAATTGAGCCCTAGAACTACTATTCTGTGCTAGAACGTCATGCCGTCATATATCAGAGTTTTACGTAAGTATATGTTGTGGCCAGATCTTAGAAGTGATCACTTCATGATGTGGCCGACCATTTCATGAAATGATTGTTTTTCATGAAATGGTTGTATTTCATGAAATGATTGTATTTCATGAAATGGAAAATACCCGCTGCCCACATCATGATATGGCCTGGCTAGATCAATGAATAATCAGCATTTGACGATATGAACAGCTAAACGCACGCCTACTTCATGTTATGGTCAAACATTAGTGATCATATCATAAAATTAGTTACATTATCCACTGTTAGAGGCGCTGATATCGTTTTGTTTTTATGATGCATCATGGCGGATAATTTTTTATTCTGGTAAAAAATCTACTCATAATAAGTAGGGTGACCACGCAACGAAAATCAATGGACTATTATTGGATTTCAAAATATGACTTCATGGAAATTGCGAGTGAACTTTTCATGGAATTTTATTTGTTCGTTTATAATTTATCTGGTTAACCTGACAAACTGCAGAACAAATAATCATCGAAACTTACTCGGTCAACGTATTCATTCGAAAGATTTATAATTAATAAAATTGATACATTTTATGTAAATCAGACTCAGCTTACCCCGACTGCACGTGGTCAGACTCTGTCCTACCCCTAAAGTGTTATTTAAAAGCGTGGAGCCAGAAGCTCGCGAAGGAGGTCCTGAGTGGAACGAGTGCACGAGGCCTAAGGCGGCGACCTCCAGAGCTCAGCGATGGTCGAGTGTGTGAGCGAAGTGAAGGGGCGACAAAGCGAGTCTTCTGACGGAGCAAACTCAGAAACACTTGCATGCTTGCTTGCGTTATTGCTTGCATGGTACATGCTTCCTTTAATTGGAATTTTTATTAAACCTTTGATATCATGGAAACCCTACATTAATGGTATGGCCAAACGTGGATTGACATATCATCAAACGTTGATGTTTAAACGATATGGTCAATTTTAGTTGGCCATATCATGAAATACAACCATTTCATGAAGTGATCAATTCTAAGATCTGGCCACGACATATACATGGTTACTGATTATAATTATTGGTCACGATCCTGTGGCAGGATTATAGCACGTTGTTATCTTATAGAGCAGTAGGTGAACTATTTTAGAGATATTATTTAAAGTTACTTTCTGTTCAAAAATAATATAAAAAAACTAGTCCCAGTAGTCCTAGTCTGTCCCAGTTAAATAAACCACGTAATAAATGGTTTACACAAGTGAGCTTTTTCAGTATGATAGCTAATATGTATAGTTAATATATGAAAATTAAGATAATATACATACATCTTCATCTACATAGATAAATAATAGTGTTAATTAAAAATATAATCTTACCCTTCATAAAGTAAAGCCATTAAGAATACTGCAAAGAAAGATCCAATAAATTCTCCTACATCTGTTACTTTCCACCAAGAAAAGAGAATTGTTTCTGCATAGCCTCCGTGGAACTAAAAGCAGAATAATAAAGCTAAGTGGTTTTAAATAAAAATTAAAATGTACCTAAATTACGTAATTTAAAATAAATTCGTTGTTAATGTTCTATCAAGAACAGAAAAACTATAGAAAAGTCTAGATAATGTTTTTTAAGTCACAATGTGTATTAGCGATCAACATGCCAATTCTTTTGTTAGTGGCCTCCTGACACCAGAAGTAAGAATGCACAAAAAAATTACAAATGAAATCAAGAGCTTAGAAATAAAAGAAATCTTAAGATTATTACAGTCATAGCCATATCATGACCTCCCGTATGTTTTCCGTGAGCTTCATGTCCTGCATGTGCATTGAGTCCATGACCATGATGTGCATGGGACTTTAAGTCTGAAGTATAATCTAGATTGTCTTCACTGGAATTAATGCCGTTCTGAAAACAAAAAAATATTAAAAGTAAGTTAATAATACTTTAGTAGCAATGGCGTAACTACAAAATGTAGGATCCAGAAAAAGTTTGAAACTGGGACTCGGTAAACATGAAGCTAGCAGTAAGTACATCTATTATTTTGCTAGAGTATCCATTATTATTTTTTAGTCGTTTTAAGCCGATTTGCAACGATATAGGTACCGGCCAACCGATATATCGATATTTATTTAGATACTTATATCGATATTATAACATTGCATTGAATTTTAGCGATTTTATTCTAAAGCGGATTTTGAAACGGGGTCGGGTTTCTTTAACTTTCACAAGGTGGTAACAGCGAATTCTCTACTGAGCGTGCGTGTCTATTATGATGGTGCGTGTCGTGCTGACTTGCTCATAACATATTTTTTTTAAGCATTGTGATCAACAAAATAAAAGGAAGCAAAGTATGGAGTTATTTTAAAAAACAAGCAAATTGCCTAGTTTTCACAGAATACTGGCATTATGGATACAAAAAATTTGCGATATTATCTATATCGAAATCTGAAATGTATGTCGATAGTACATATACCGATATTTTTATCGATATTCAAAACACCAGTTGAATCGCTAATTATAAGCATAGAAAAAAATAACTGTCTGTTTTTTGTGTACTATTATTATTTGTACGCACGGGACCCATATGAGGCCTCTGACAATCCTCAGTCTTACCAACATTGTCACATTACTGTTTGGTAGGTAAATAAAGCCCTAGTAAATCTAGTTATCGACTAGGATTTAACTAATCAGAAGCAAAATTGTTTTTTGTACTATAACTTTCGTGAGACACATTCATACTCAACTCGAAACTTCGACTCGCGACCTCGCCGTTATAATATTAAGGGCTCCGTTTGGGTCCAAAACTATTCGGGCAATCCCGAAAAATGCACGTGAGTAAACTGTGACTAATCATAAATACAAAATAGATTTGTTATTAACGTTATACAGTGTGATGTATTTAAGTCAGAGGCTACGTGTATTTTGGTCAGTCAATTTGCGAGTCACATAATTCGCAGGCAGCCTCCAAGCCTCCAACTGTATGTTATGATTTGACAGTATGATTTTTTGAAAATCTACGTAAATTTTCTCTAGACTAACCAGTCTTGGAAGGATAACAGTACTATACAGTTTAAAGAATTGATTATCACTTGCTCTAATAATGGTGAAGGAAATCATCGTGAGAAAAACTGCACACCTGAGAGTTCTCCATAAATTCCTTGTGAGTAGTTCGCCAACCCGCATTAGGCCAGCATGGTGGCCTAAGGCCTAATTCCTCCTCAATCAGAGAAGACGCCGGTGCCCATCAGTGGAACAGTAATGGGTTTAATTATGATTAGAAGTAAGTTTTGTTTAAATCTTTATAGTTCTTTTTATTTTCTTCATCATCATGTTTGCATCTTTTTAGCTCTCTTTTAAGCAATAGGGTATTTTGATTTTTAAAATTAACTTTTTTTATTGACGTCTTTTTAGTATTATTTTATCTTTTGTATATGTGGCGGCTTTATTAACACATCATTCCAAGTTATGATGATCGGCTAAGTCTCCAATAGAAAGCATAGTGAATAAATATACCTATAAAATGTATTTATTTATTGAATACTTCAAAGCACAATGGTGATACATAAAGCGGGTTTAATTCCACCAGTCAACCCTTGCGTTAAAGAGAAACAGCATTGAAAGAAGTACAAATAATAATAATGAAAAAAAAAAACAAGAACATTTGCGACTTAGGACTGATTCTCAATCGTCAAACTTATTCGTCAGATAAAAGTTATCTAACTATTGAAAAATCTGCCCTTAATTAAGTATATAGATAACCAAACAATTATAAACTTAGGACATAGGTAATAACAAAAAATGAATAAGTAAATAATATTATTATATGTACATAAGTAGGTATGTGCATACATAAATCATAAAATACATAAACAATATAATAAATACCCAATTATAATTATGACGACGACTATTAATGTTGATAAGGAATAGTATGATAGTATCCATTCCCGGACTTTGCTTTTGAACAAAAACTTGTTGGAAGCTTTCTTAATACCAAGGCCGCAAGGGGAAGCACATTCCAGAGTTTGTTTGCTGAGACAGCGAAGGAATTGGAAATTAAATCTTTACGGTGAGGAGAAATCTGAAGAAGCAAATTGGCAGAGGCACGAAGGTTTCGATTGTGAGAACTATCTAAAATTTAGAATGGAGGAGAGCAAATAGAGATCTGAGGGATCTCATCTGACGAATATGTCGCCATTTAAGCTGAGAACGGTAGAAGGAAATATGGTCATATTTAGGAATTCCGTAAATAAAGTGAATACAATTGTTGAGAAGTCGATTTAACATGTTAAGAAGTGTTTGGGATACATCGGATTAACAAAAATCGGCCTAGTGATCTATGGCAAGCACAAGAGACTGCACCAGAAGTAATTTAGTACGAGACGGGAGAAAGTGTTTGAATCTATAGAGAGATCGCAGCGTGGACGTGACGATCTGGCTGACCTGATTGACTTGCTTGTTCCAACTTAGCCTATTGTCGATGTGCAAACCTAAATCCTTTAAGTAAGAGTGGAATAACTAAATTATTGATTCGCATTCGGGTTGGAAATACAGCTATCTAAACTTCTAACATCCAAGTTGCAAGTCATCAGCATACAGATGGTGAGAGCATTTGAGGATGTTAGTAACGAAATTTACGAATAAAGAGTATAAAGGACAGAGTATACCGCCTTGTGGTACGCCAGGTGCAAAGTTGAACCAGTCAGAACATTCCTGATCAACACGTTCTGCTTATTGGCGTCCACGAAGATAGGATAAGAACCATTCCCAAGACAAAGACGAGATGCCGATTCGTGTCAGGAGAGCCAGGGAATATCGTGATTAACGGTGCTAAACGCGTTGGAAAAGTTTATTAAAATTAATACCGTTAACTTGGAAGTCTCCTTGCCGGACCTAATGTCTTCTGTAACTTTGAGCAAAGCAGTGCGTGCATTGGTGTGTACTGAAAACCGGATTGGAATCGGTATAGTAAATTATCTTTGCAGGTGAAAGAGGAAATTTGTGTTTGACGTTGGTCAAAGATCTTCGAAAGGAATTGAAGAATTGAAATGGGCTTGAAGTGATTAATGAAGCTGAGGTTAGATATTTTTAGAAGTGGGATAGGGAAAGCCTTACGCCAGATAAAAGGATAAACCCCCTCTGCAGAGAAAAGTTTATGATATGTGTTAAAACGGGAAGCATGCTGTTAAAGATGATATAAATCATCGCACGGTTCAAACAAATCTATCTGTAGATACGTCATTTAATATACCATCACTCGGTCTAGTCGGCAATGTAGATCCTACATAACTTTCAGGTTGTGTAATTCTTAAACGGAGCTTACGGCTGTATAATGGTCAATAGGGATTAATGTAGGCCTCTATAAGAATACCCTTACATAAATTTTATCTACTAGATAAACACGCATAATTTTAAGTGCGTAATTTGTTTTTTCGTATAAAAATTGGAAATATTTACTAACACTTAGTTATACTAGTTATTAATACTAAAACAACAACCCCTACAACCTAACAACTAAAAGTGAATCATAACTATCACAAGTGATGAAGTCTTAATGACTCATTGAATGCGCGTACGCAGAAAGCTAACTTTCAATAAACAACCCTGCGCGCAATGTCTATTGAAAATTATGATTTACAGTCCGATGAATCAATTGCCGCACTAAAGTTCAGTCGAAGGACATAACCACGACACAGATCATATAATACTACCACGATAAGCAAGTTCTCCAAGGATCGCGAAAAATAATACAACAGGTTGGTACTTGGTACGCGTGCTTTAGGGCTCCCACACAAAACTGCGATGCGATACGACGCGACGCCGCATCGCAGGAACCAGCGATGCGAATTGATACGATTTCGTGCGGCAAAGCGTTGATTCAGGTGACCATACCTTCGACGGTAGTCAACTGTATTGGACGTGATTTAGAAGTAGTGACATGGATCGCAAGAAAAGTGTTGCACTGCTGTTATTGTTAAATATTTATATAAAAAAAAGAAGATTTTGGGTTCATCCACTTCTTACGATTATGAACGCTGGTCGGAACTATTTTACTCGAAAATACTACGGTTTGAGAACAGAGGAAGATGTTTTTTTTGATTATTTTAGAATGAGCATATCTTCGTTTGGAGAGCTTTTAAGTTTATGTGTACACAACGACGGCGCGGCGTCTTGCCCACACGCTGTCTCAGAACGGACTAAAATGGATTCACCAAGAGTGACTTAATATCGCAGGAATGAGCGATGCGAATCAAATCGGAAGATTTTGCGATGCGTCTTGCGAGTTCGCAGATTTTTGCAGTGTGATGCGAATTCGCAGTTTTGTGTGGGAGCCCTTATATGTGCGCCTCCGGCGAGTAAATAACTACCCGTACGTTAGTTTATCGTTAGCGCATTCATAAATGCATAAAAACCGGTAGGTTCATGGTAATGCGGGGTTTTTATTGCCGCCGCGACGTTTACGTGTAATTAAGTGGAAAAAAGTAACCGCTGGCAAATTTTGTGCTGGGTGATGCCGTGGGTGATATTAATTTAGCTGGTTATCAAACCACCAGTCAATTTTGATATTGTGCCTTACAAAAATGAAAATAAGGTTACATTTCAATCGTACTATTAAAAGCATACGCTTTGTCGACGAAGAAAGTCTAAACGAAATCCGCCTATATTTCTAAGCGTGCTTAGACACTTTTTTAATGAAGCAGACGTTTTTAAGTGCTTTTCGTTTAAACGTCCACTTCTAATAAACCATGCGAATAAAATGGAAAACACCGTGTGACGGTACCGCGACGAATTAAGCGCGTTTTTTATGTTTTTTTTACGAAGATATAAATTACTAATGCCTAGTGTATTTTGTACCTAGATAATTTCATATCAGTGTCTATTAGCTAAAGCCACAGTAGTAGGATGTTCCTACTAGGTACACAAAATAAAAATCGTTTAAAAATAACCATAAATGGCCATTAGCAAGACTGTTGGCTTTCCTTTGTCGACTAGTCAACTAGTTGATGTTAAATTTGTCAACTAGTTTGTGTGAACGGTTTATCTACAATGCCGCGTCGGTCAAATAGACCCTATACTATGTTATTTTTATAGGTATTATACAGACAAAAGTATTTTTTTTTAAATTCTCCTCTTCTAATTCAACACAAAGACACATAAATCATGCAATAAAAACCCTATGTGAATGTCATGAATAAAAATGAGATGAAACAACTACAGCCCTGATAGACCATTTAATTAATTTATCTAGTTAATTCAATGCCCATCACTAGATAACATATTTTAAATTACTTACTGTCAAAATATCGTCCTCAAATGTACCATTCAAAGGCATGTCATGTTGAGGAGGCATCACATGGTCCATGTTCATATGGTGCATATGGTTAACATGCTCATGATTTGCATGATCCATACTCATATGATTTGTTCCATCCATTTCTGTAAGTCAAATTAAATATATGTATTATTACAAAATTTAATTCTTGATGCATTCATCGGATATTTTAAACTAACTCAAATGAGTTGTTGAATCAGCTGTAAGTTGTTTTAAAACTATCACTGAACTGCTAAAGCAATGGTAAGTTTATAAAATAGCAAAGTGACTAAACCAAAAACAAGTCTTGTTATGTTATGTAGCTCAAAACAGACTAGATACAAATTTGATTGAGCATCAATCTAGCATTAATATCAATGTGTTTGTACAATCTCTTTATAGAACACACAAGCTGTGAATTACTACTTGTGCCGTGATACCGTACAATACCTCATTATCTATCACTTTTATGATAGGAAGCAATGCAAACATGTATAAAATTATTGTAGTGATTCACTCATGTTATATATTTTACAAAAGCAGTAAGATAAAATAATAAACTAATTACTTAGAATTTGATATTATTTATTAAAAAATATTATTTGTATTACTTAACGGGAAAAAGTGCATGATTATTTTAGAAAGTATGCAATCAGTAACCTAGATTAAGTCGCAATGTTATATATACCCTTCACTGTAGAAGTACTTACTGCTACCATTGAATGTTAAGTGAAAGTAATTTAAAAAAACTGGAGCAACTTTGTTCAGATGTTGAGAATGTATGAGTATATAAGTACCTATAGAACATAAAGTGTAAAATAAATATGCACACAAAACTGTGTTCGTACAACGTAAAAGGCGAGACTTTATATCAGTAGAATTAATTAAAAATATGAAAACAAAAAGTATTAATTATTGAACACAAACATTTACATCACACCTGATGAATACATTTATGTTAATACCTACAAGAAAAATTGGTAGGGGCGGTTAGTTTCAATAATAATGTAAGTCAACGTAAGAAACATTGTAGTAGTAACATTTACATAATTATCACAGACACTTACTTACTCGATTTAAAACTTTAACGTGGCACTTATTAGTAAACAATTTTAGAAACAAATCGATTCAATTAGAGAAAATGTTGGAGATTTACGTTGAACAAATAGCAATTTTAAGTCATTTTATGGTGTTCTGCTCACCAAAAACTCAAACCATGGCAATACGAAACTGCTGCCGTCTGACTCTCTGACACCTGACACTCCGTGACAGTCTGACCTGCTGTCAAATCAAACTTCATTCAACACTTTTTTTTAATTTATTCAACGGCATCGGATACAAGTCCTTAAAGCTTAACTTGAGTATTTATACATATTTTTTTTTTTTTGCAATAAATCAATACTTTTGTAAAACCGGTAATCAGCCGGCATCGCATAGGTAGCTCTAAGGCATAAATAGATAATACTATAGACGGCTGCCGTTTTCATTAGGGGGAATCCCTTGACACCCATCACGGCTAATTTGAAAATTTTCATGGCCGCCATCTTGAATATAGATTTTGACCTCATTTTCGTCATCAGCGTCCCCGAAAACCATGGAAATGACACCCATGATGGTTAAATTGAAATTTTAAAAGCCACCATCTTGGAAATGGATTTTGATCTCATTTTCGGCATCAGATTCAGTACCCCCGAAAACCATGGAAATGACACCCATGACGACTAATTGAACATTTTTATTGCCGCCATCTTGGATTTCGATTTTGACCTCATTTTCGGCATCCGCACCCCAGAAAACCATGGATTTGACACCCATGACGACTAATTTACTAATTTTCATGGCTGCCATCTTGGATTTGGATTTTGACGTTATTTTCGGCATTAGTGACCCCGAAAACCATGGAAATTACTTCCCACGAACAATCATTTGAAAATGTATGTGTGCCGCCATCTTGGATTAGTAAACAGACTTTATAATGAAATTCTCGTAGTCGTAATAAGTTCATACAACATACATACTATTAATAAATTAATATAATTTCTATGAACGATATCAATGATATTCGAAATCAAAAAGTGCGAGCCCTGGAATTTATGTCCCGAGTACGCAGTATGGCTACTCGAGACATAACCTCCGCTCCTTCACCCCGCAACCCCCTGCACGATTGCTCTGCGACAATGTTTTAAGTTGACCGACTGTAAGGAGTAAGATATATGTAGACTGTGCTAGGACACTGGATCAAGACCAATCCATTGACACATCATTTGTTATATCGGTTTGGTATTGGTAGTTTAGGCTGTACGAGGACACAAACTTACATACATACCTTCATAGCCAGTGAGTTTCCTACCCCTTCCTCTCCTCTATGCCACAGTCAGGTTAAAAGAATATGAAAAAACTACTTACGTTGGTCTAGGACTTTTGTATCCAAGGCTATTAAACAATTTGAAAAAATGTAAGTGCTGGCAACTGGCAACTCAGAGCAGTTTTGTTCTGAGGCAGGCAACCCTTTAAAAATGGCGCGACACTGACTAATTTTTGTTTTAATATTTACAAATGTAGGCAGGCAAATATCGTTAGATCATACAGCCAAGTCATATTATTTATTTTTCATTTTTTGTTGATAACAATGAAATGCTACACTGGGTGTAAATGAATTCGTGAAATTCCTTGAAACTACATGATCTATTGCTGGTATACTTTGATTAAGATATGGTTTTAACGGAGGCCTTCGCCTTCTTAGCGGAGGCGGAAGCAGATGCGGAGGCAGGCGATAAGTTTCGCCTCCGGAGGTTAACGGAGGCGGAGGTGAAAGTGGATGTGGAAAAAATAGGTACATCTAGACAGGTATTATCACAGGGTATTATGGTTAAAGATGTAAATTACATTGAAGACTTTATTATCATTGTATACATGGACGTACAAAAAAGATATTGTATACCTTTTAAAAATACACATTACTAGTCATTTCTCAAGTGAAAGGTATCGTTACAAATATTTTCTAAGTAAAATGAATAAATACAAACAATGCATTGTATAAAGTAGCGAATAATAGCATAACGTCTCAACGATGCTGATATTTCAAAATAATATATTGTAAAATTTAAAAACTTCAAGAAAAAATGATTTCAACCAAGGTTGCAACCCCGCAACCGACGGATGGTGACCGACGGATATACTTTTTTGTTTTCGTTTCGTCAAAAGTTTTTTTTAATTTTTATAATTTGTTTCTATAATGAACGCTTTGTCAGTATAATGTAATGAGTTTAATTAATATTTATTGTTCACCTTACCTTATTTCAGCATGCGTAACCGTTAATATTTCGCTTCTTGCAACTTTGAATTTATTTGAATGAATCAGAAATAATTTTCTATGCTCAATACATCCGTACAACAAAATCCAAAGAATCTCAAGCACAGAGCTATCGTAATCAATCCTATGATATACATGGAATCCTGAAAAATATTCATATGAGAAATTAAAATACACTTGTTTTCTACATTTTCTTATGCTGATTTTATAGAATTTTCCTTTCCAGTGCAAAATGAAAATTTTTACTATGCCTAGAGACGCTCGTCATTCTTGGGTCTTGTTTGGCCGCCATGTCTGAAGTTCGTTGTGTCTTCGGAGGTCGTGTTGTGCTACTCTTTAATGTTTATAGATTTCAGTGAATTTAGTTACAATAAGACGATGAATTTATACAAATATTAAAGAACTATGATTTAGTTTCATGTGTGGAGTGACTATTAGACTGGAGCAAATCGATACATTTGCGTTTGAAGAAGTTACTCTAACATCGTATTTTTAGTTCATCCGCCATATTGGCGTTAATATCTCTTCGTAAGTCTTTTTTCATAATTTTTAGCTTTACTGGTATTCATTTGATGTATTTTTCGTACTATTATGTTGCTGTTTTTATAGGGCTGCATAATTCGTTAATGTAGAGTGTGCATGTTGCTTGTATTGAGCAATATCTGAAACTTTTTGTTCATGGCCTCTTTAAGGCAATTTTCTCCCATTTCTAGTTACTGGCGTTGAGATAATTTTAATGGTATCTAATACATATAGCAGAATCCGTTAAGTACTTATTGACTAAAGTAATGGCCATATTCAATTGTATTAGAATCAAACATTGTTTTGTAGATAGTTGTTTTATTGTACCTGTTCTTATTCTTATGAAATAGATGTTAAGAAACAAAGCTGTACGTTATATTTTGATTCTTTGACTATATTTTTCAAATATATATTCGTGCCAAATCTGTTATTTTTTATTGATGTTTCAACCTCTGTACCTGATACCTGCATAACACTTGAATATAAAGCTGAGCCTAAAGAATGTTCTAGAACGTTTCTACACTCTCTAAAGCGTCATGCTGTACTTATGTTGCTGATGACTCATTTGGCCAGATTAAATTTTCCATATTTCACCATTACTTGGTGTATGGTGGTAGTGGTGGTATCTACTTAACTTCCAATTGTAAAAATATGCATGTTTAACTTATTCACATGCATGATGCATGGCAATAATTTGAAAAAGTACTTTTCATAATAGAAGGCTTTTATTAAAGTAGGTTACATGATGTCCTGTAATAACCACTCGATAACATTTACTTTTTGGTTAGATGATCCTCCATCAATTTTTTGGCCAAGATTAACTATTTTAGAATCACTATACACATTTGATAAACTAAATATCTGAATCTAGATAAAAGAAGTTCAGTTGCAATGGTCACTGCCAATTAACCTTGGTCACAAACCTGTCAATGGTGTCAGTGAATTGTTACTACTGTAAACCATTCTGTTTTTCATTATATGTAATTAATAAGTAAACTGATATGTAAACACATACTATGAAAAAATAAAAATAAACTTTCACTATCACATCACAAACATTAGATTAACTGAACGGGTAGTAAACGTTGTGAGTTTTTTCAGACAGTTGTAGGTTTAGTGAAATGTAGTTTTTTAATTTATTTTTTGTACTATTTTACTTATTTTAAAAGTTAGTATTCAAGCTAATAACCGTTTGTTGAAAATCAGCTATTAACCACGATTACTTAGTTACGTCTGTATAATTAATTAAATATTTACAATACATTTTATCCTACTGATTTTGCAAAACTTCTGGTTACCTAGTACAAAAAAATGCTTCTTTATTTGAGCGTTACATATATTGTAATAATTAACTTCAAAAAGGAGCAGGTTTATAGCCTAAGAAGATCCATTTAAAAATTATTTGAACTAAGTAAATGCAATCTACACACTTAATTTTCCAACGTGCCTAGCCTATCTATGCCTGACATTTGGCATAGAAAACAACCTGGGAGTAGCGGAGGCATGATAAATAACCTCGCACAATTTGATTGTAGAAAGGAATGTTAGTCTCAATTGTTTTTACCAAAAAAAACATCACTATTAGCAGACCTTTAATATACTTGTTATAATTGCTGCTATAACATGTTGCAAAAATATAGAATAATAACACAAACTTATTGATGCTATTAATTTTTTCACTTATTATTCCACAAGTACTATTCTTAATTATTCCATTTACCTAGGTATAGTGTCCCAAATAATAGGTGTACCAGTGTAATTTTGAATGTGGTTTTGTACATTGCTAGTAGATAGATACTATTTTGGCTTGGACATTGTCAACCTATGCAATATTTTGATTTTAAAGGATGTTTTGTCAAAAGTAGTAAGCCTAGTTTCTTGGTTGACTTTATGTATCATTTACCTACATCTTTTAATTCAATAATTTGAATATATTTACTCACTTTCAACTATATTCTGACCAGAATCCTCTAACATTCATAAACATCAACTGTTGAAATATGGGCCTTTCAATAAAACCCATACAAAGAGGCAGGACAGGTTGAGGCAGAATTGTTTAAAAATGTCTTCATAATAATATGTACATGCAGTAAGAAAATCCATGCATGATTATGTTTATATTATTCAAAAACAAGAAAAATTTATCAGATCCTGGCAAGCTTATTATTTAGTTCTACACAAAAAAAGAAAAGTGAAGTCTAGGACTAAGCAGCAAAAGTCAAGCTTGTCTTGACAATCTCTTTTAAAGAGTATCCTTTTCTTTTTTCAATATTTGAATGAATTTACAAGGTTGGCTGTAGCTACCTGGGATGCTACCTCAGGACCACTCAGGGGCCCCTGAACGAGTAGATAAAGGGCTTGATCACTTGTTGCCCCAGAGCTTTCTATGGCCCTGTACAAAGGAATTTATAATTATAAAATATTATTTGGGAATTGGTCATGTGTTTAGTGTACCATTGGACGTGATACATGTTACAATATGGTCGATGTATCTTGGTGAGTCTGAAGTTAGCTGATTAGCTGTGCAGTAGACAATTTCGTTTCTAAAAGATTCATTGTGCAGCCAAACAACTAACTTCAGACTCGCCAAGATACGTCGGCCTTCATCATCATCATCATATCAGCCTATTGCCGTCCACTGCTGAACGTAGGCCTCCCCCAGAGATCGCCAACCATCCCGGTCAGCCTTATTGTAAGTTTATTAATATTTTTTCAACATTTAACTTTAATGCTTTTTATTTTGTTACAGATTTGAATACACTGCTGTCAATAAGTCAAGAGCCTTTGGTGCTTCAATATTCATATTTCCCTACCCTGCAATCAGATGCAAGGTAACATATATTTGATGTATTTTGATCAATGCATAGGTAAATAACATAGTTTTTAACTCCCAGGAAACAGATAAACCAATGTGATTGTGCTAATTTTAATTAGATCAATTACTAAACATTCCAAAAATTTTGAAACTTGCAGCTTTAATTTAATAAAAATATCTATTTCTACATCCTAAAAGAAATATTTTGCGTTATGCTAGAGGGGAGTTATATAACTTTCAATATATTTCTTTCAGGTAGGATTTTTATTTGTCTATGAATGGGATGACCTGCTTCTAGGTGCAAAAGCACCAACATTTTTATTATGATAGAATGGTTTAGTGTTATAAGAGGATTTAGCTGATGCCTCTTAGTCAGAAATTGGATGAGCCTCTTGTTACAATTGAGGTGAGAGTTCTTTGATGGTTAGTATTTATTTTTTCACATTTTTTTCTAATGGGTTCTATAGTAGTGGTGTCATTTTGGCAGGTAGATTGCTGACTCCAGCACAATGCAGCAGGCAGTCGATCCGCTCGCTACCACCAGCACGGTAAGTTTCAGTTTAATAAAAAAAACCATTTCATATTGTTAAGATACCTCAGATAAGGTGGCGGGTATATAGTATGTATAGGGCGGGTAACGCCGTCTGATACCATCAAAATGATCAAATATTTCTTATGTCGAGAGATATACTTTTATGGTAATATTGTCAAAACATTTTCACCAGACTATGAATTCAAAATCAGTAGTATTGGTACCTATAACATGAATTTGTTGTTACGACGTCAAGAAGAGATCTTAATATAGCAGTCATAAAAGCAGTTTAATTAAATTTGACTACATTGACATAACAGGCGGACTCCTAGTTGGTAGTTTTTAACAGATGACGGTAATATAACCCGAATGTACTTATTGTATAGCCCACGGCGGAGCCGGTCAATGGCGCTCCCCCTGATGAGCCGGCGCGGCGGCAGGGTCGGATGACAAATCAGCTACAATTTCTTCAGAAGAATGTAATGAAGGCGGTATGGAAGCATCAGTTTGCTTGGCCCTTTCACCAACCAGTAGATGCAAAGAAATTAAACCTTCCTGTAAGTATGCATTAAAAAATTTGAATTTGCTTAGTGAAGATTTATTATGGGCTTGATTTAATTTAAAATTTTGTTTCTTCAGGACTACCATAAAATAATTAAGAAACCCATGGATTTGGGAACAATAAAGAAGCGGCTGGAGTCCAATTATTACTATTCAGCTCAGGAATGTATCCAAGATTTCAACACCATGTTCACCAACTGCTACGTCTACAATAAGCCTGGCGAGGATGTGGTGGTCATGGCACAAACTTTGGAGAAACTATTCCTGAATCGGGTAAGCGATCGACGAAACCGGATAAAAGGAAAGCAAAGAAAATTTTGCAAAATAATTTTCAGATCAAGTAAATTTTTCTTTCAAATAATTAAAACGAATTCGGTAAGAGCTCGTCTCCCAAAAGATAGTTGCGTAGCAAAGAAAATTCGATTTCGGTCGTGAACTCTGCAGACATTCAGATCTCAACGAGAAAATGTGCCATCCACAGATAGCTCAGATGGACAAGGAGGAGAAAGAGATCGAGGCGCCGTCGAAAGGTGGCAAGGGCGGCGTGAAGAAGCGCGGCCCGGTCACTCCCAGCGCGGCAACCCCGGCGCCCGCGGCCACGCCGGCCCCCGCCCCCCGCGCCGCCAAGCCCCCCGCGCCCGCCCCGCACCCCGCGCTGGTGGGCTCCACCAACACCACGACGACGCCTGCTATCCCCGCGCCACCCGCCACTCCGCCCGCGACGCACACCGGACTGCCGCAGCAGGTCTCTATAATTTTTATCCTATTACCTACACAGGGCGAGCTTTACGAAATTGAACATTTATGATGGTGTGGATTCTTCTCAGGTCGCGACGCAACCGTCGAGTTTCCACGTGGCCCAGCCGGCGGCCCCACCCGTCTCGACGATACCGGCGGTCACACTACCCCAAACGCAGCCGGCCAAGGTTATTATTACGACACTATTTCTTTGTTTACCAATCGCAAGTTCAGTGTTAGTCCGTATGTTAGTGATCGATTTTTTGTTTTAAAAGGTGAAAAAGGGTGTGAAGAGAAAAGCCGACACTACTACACCTATGGGCAGTTCTTTTGAAGGGGGATATACTACACCTACCATTGATCAGCAGAGTGGTCCAAAACCTGCAAAAATTTCCACAAGGAGAGAAAGTGGTCGTCAGAAGAAGGTATGATTTCTTGTGTATTTATTTCTTGTGTGTAATATTGCAAATCGTGCTTGAGTACACATAAAAAATATACATATATATCGTTCACCAGGCTAGCAGGACGGGAGACGACGGCTTCAAAATGGGTGCATTATCTCCAAGTGGGGCGGGCGCTTCTCACCACTCCGTTATGACTCCTCAGCTTGCTAAGAGTAAAGAGAAACTCTCCGATGCTCTCAAAAGTTGTAATGAAATTTTAAAGGAACTGTTCTCAAAAAAACATTCAGTAAGTTACTTTTCAAATTACTCATTATTCTTCTATTTCTGATTCTTAATGAATCTTCTGCTACACTTATTTTTTTCGACAGGGTTATGCCTGGCCGTTTTATAAACCTGTAGATGCTGAATTGCTTGGACTTCATGATTATTTTGATATTATTAAGAAACCCATGGACCTTGGAACCGTGAAACAAAAGATGGACAATAGAGCATATAAAACAGCCGCTGAATTTGCCGCCGACGTACGTCTAATATTCACAAATTGTTATAAATACAATCCGCCGGACCACGATGTCGTTGCAATGGCTCGAAAACTACAAGATGTCTTCGAAATGAGGTATGCTATAAAATCATTGCATGATAATGTTTTTTTTTTTTAAATAATCCTACTTAATGAGTACCTAGTGTTGAATGCAAATCGCTTACTATGTACGTTTTACAGATACGCCAAGATTCCTGACGAACCAGTCCATGTAGGTGTACCACACATGGAAAAGGGAAGCTCAGCGTCAAGTTCGGAATCGGGCTCTGAGTCAGACTCTGAATCTGATGATTCAGAAGAAGAAAGAAATAACAAAGTTAAACTTCTAGAAAAAGAATTACTAGCGCTACAAGAAAAAATGAGAAAATTAGTAGAAGAATCCAATAATAAAAAGAAAGCTAAGAAGAAAGTTAAGGATAAGCAGAAAAAACAAATAACGAATAATGCTGTGCCTAAAGCTAATGCAGCAGCAGCGTACGCGGCGAAAGCGAACAATATTGGCGACAATATAGGTAAGATTTTATTCTCTTACGAATCTAAGCAATATGTGAAATAGCATATGGGTGTACTTCTTAGTAACAGAGTAAGTTTTATGTTCTTGAATTTTACTAATCAATGTAACGTGCTGTAGACACACAAAACAACACTGAGCAGGTTGTCATAGTATAATAATGATAACTACATTAGACTTTGCCAAACTTCTTGGCTGTTCTGAATTTAGTGCAATTGCTGCTGTAGGTCGATGAAACAGTGAGCTTAGTTATAAGATGCACACCCATTTGCAATGTGTGATTGTGAAGGTGCGCACGGATAAGGCAGGCCCCGATACTTCATTGGTCCCGCACGTTAGGGTCGCAAGCGCGGCTGCCAAATATTAGATCCTGGGTTAGTAAAAGTATTATTGTGTTTTTCTGTTGGAAAATTGTCAGCAGCCTAGGGTTTCGAATTTATGTTGTACTCAAATGTTTGTAGAGTACAAGTTAGGGAAAAAGAGAGTCAAAGTTATAGATTAAAATATACTAACTTTACGCGTTCGGCATTTGCGCTTATCATGTACTCGGCCGTACGTCGTGAGCAAACTCCCCCATTTCTGAAACATTATTAGTTAGTGGAAGCCCTTAAAAGTAAGGTTTGGTTTTAGCGCCTAGCAACCTCCGAGGGAAGACGGGTAGCAAGCGCGGGGGCGGCGGCGGGGCGGGCGGCAAGGGGGGCGCGCGTGCGGCGGCGCCCGGCAAGAAGAAGAGCTCCACGCCCACTGCTGCGCCGCCGCCGCACGTGCCGCCGCACCCCGACACCGACGACGAGGACCAGGCCAAGCCCATGTCGTACGACGAGAAGCGACAGCTCTCGCTCGACATCAATAAGCTGCCCGGTATGTATCTTCTGCTTACTTTTATTGTTTAACTTGTTTTATGAACTGTATACGACATATCGAACGAAATTATATGTCCATCCTAACAGGTGCACTATCAATCTGTCTTTCTAAATGTTGCCTTTTCAAATTACGATAATTTAACTTGTAATATCAACTATTTGCATCTACTAATATATAGCATATTCAGCCCACTACTGTCCCACTGCTGGCCACGGGCCTATTCTCAGAATGAGAAGGGCTTCTTAGCCCTTGGTCCATTATACTGGCCTGGTGCAGATTGGCGGACTAAATACACTATTGAGAACTTTTTGAAGCTCTCTCAGGTGTGGAGGTTTTCTCACGATATCTTCCTTCGCCGTTATCATTACTTTCGATTAATTTATAAGTCTTAATTCTCTTAGCATAGCTTTTATTCTAAAAAAATGTGTATGTATTAACATTCCATCAGTATTATCGTACAATTTAGTCTAGTTGATGGAAATGGAATAGACTACCCCTCTCTACCTATGGGTGTCGCAAAAGGCAAGAAAATGGTTAGCAGCATACTCCTGTCTGTTAAGAACAAAATACTACATTCACTAATCTGAGCCAAGCATGTGATTATGACAATATGAGGCTTAGATTTAACAGTGGACATTTACGGCCTGATGAGATGCGCTTTAGTATGAAGCTAAGGCGAGAGCGAGATATATCACCTAGATTCGTTCGTCTCTTTGTCTTTACCATTTTTGTGAGAAAAAAAAGCGATATCAGCCTCTACGAGACATTTTACACCTTAAATTTCAAGCCAGTGCTTGATGATTTATGTTTGAGATCTGAAGTTGGGTGTAACTCCCAACTCCCTTGTAATGTGAATGAGACAATCGTCTAGCCTTTTCCAACTATGTTGAGGTCGGCTTCCATTCTCTCCAGATGCGGCTGACTATTGTATTTTACACGAAATAACTGCCACCTTCGCAACCCAATTTCCAGTTAATACCGATTTCCTAAGGATAGTAGCACCCTAATTATTATTGCAAAACACACTCGCAATTTTCATTTTTTTTTACTTGCCGCGTTCTCGTGGCTCCGCCCGCCTTATAAGTTTTTCTCCTTATAAACTTTACTCCCCTCTGAAACCATCCGGAGTTAATTTTGAAAAATCCTTACTCTTTTTTTATTATTTGCTTTAGAGCTGTTGCTAATTTTACAGCTAACCGAACCATGAAATAAGTTCTCGCAATAGATACAAATGTTTTTAGGTACAAAATACCATTTAACTTAACCTTTCGACCATTAGTTAAGGGAAGTTTATTTAATACTTTTACAGGAACCCTTTCTGATTATACACGCGCGAAAGTTCGGAGAGCCTATTGTAAACAGCCTGTTTTACGTTATTTTTAGGGTAGTTTTGGTAACTCTGTTGCTAATTTGTGCTAAGTTTTAAGTACCCAGGGATTTCTCATAAAAACTGTTCCAACCCCTTTAGAGATTGACTTTCGAAAAATGTGCGTTTTTGCTACAAAATACAAGTACTCTCTAAATTTCAAGTTTCTGTACGCAGGTCAACTAACATTTAAAAAATTGTACGTTGCTCGTAACGTTACAATTATTGTGTTCTAGCGATATCTTAAGGATCAAAAAAAAGATAAGCAAAATTAAATTCAAAACGTTAAAATTAAATTCAAAAAGTTTTTGTCCGCGGGATTTGATCTCAATATAAATTATTGGGAGTCTACCCTTCAGACCACCATCCCCCCGATTCTGAACATTTTCGATAAGAAACTGTCGACCCATTCCGCTTGTTATCTGGTTCTTTTACGATTCTCGTAACGACAGAAAAAGAGATAGCAAGCCGAATTGTTCGAATAAGGGTCTGATCTGTTGCTTAGAAACATCTGTTATTTCATTGTTTTCCGTACAATCCATTATGACCTCTACTTTTTATGGAACTGCATACAATTGAGAGCTCAAAGTGTGTCACAGGACCTACTCGACCAATCCAGATAAAAGCTACTTCAGTTTTTAAGCTAAGCTAGTAGCTGTACAGCAGTAAAACTTTCATTGGAATCCGTCGTGTCTTGTGTGTTTTGCAATTAGGGCGCAGTTCTTGTTTGGGCTTCTAACTGACATATATTCGTGCGAAACCCGGCTCGTCATGTGCTCTCGTAGACACGGAGGGGTATCGATGTAAAGAATGGTCTCCCATCCACTGTTATTCTATGACGTGATTACACTTTTACAAAACTATGTTTCATAACTCCACTTATAGTATTGTTTGTTGCCCAAGTCCGTACCCATCATAAGACTATCGGACGAATACTGATTGCGAAATTCTTTTGTTGAACAGGTGACAAACTTGGCAAAGTAGTCCACATCATACAAAGTAGAGAACCTTCTTTACGAGACTCTAATCCGGACGAAATTGAAATAGATTTTGAAACATTAAAACCATCAACGCTTCGGGAACTGGAAAACTACGTCGCGTCATGTCTTCGAAAAAAGACACGTAAGCCTTATTATGATTTGGACCAACATTATTTACCTTTCCCTTTCGTCGTTCCTGCCTTCTCCTTGCCTCACGATTTTTATTATGAATTGTACCCAAAGAATTTGTATTATTTACCTGTGCAGAAACTGAGTAAGTACAAACTTAATATACTCACTTGCGGGTTTATTTTCTTCACAAACACTCTAATGTGATACCTGTTTTGACCTTCCTTAACTGTGCTGATATATCCCTTCCTAAATCCTTTGGCGAATAATGTTGGTGACACCAAAATAATCAACATAAACACAAAAGTACAAACGCTTATTGTTAATTTTATATTCACAGATCGAAAAGTGTCTGGTAAATCTAAGGACGAACAAATAGCAGAAAAGAAACAAGAATTAGAAAAAAGACTGCAAGACGTATCTGGGCAACTAGGAACAAATAAGAAGCAGCAACAGAAAAAAGGTCAGTTTAACTACATATTTTAGCAGTACTTAGATCTCGCTCTTCGGTTACTCGCTTCTTTCATGAAATAGCAAAATTAATTCCTATAATAATGATGGTCAGCCTTGATTTAAAGAAGAGTTGTTTCTACAGCTTTTAACTACCACTGCTGATAGTGTAGGCGCCAATAGTGTTCTGTCTTACGCTGTATACAGTGTGTTCGGTGATGGCGTGTTGCACTACTGAAATTCGACATGTTCCACACTTAATTTTACCGAGAAATACACCCCTTTGTAATATTAGCCCCTTCCTCTCCGAATGGTGGCCCGTTTGATTTTTAACCTGTCCCGTAAAGTAGGTGTTCATTAAAAATGTAATATCTTTGGATCTAGGAGTAGTATAAAGCTTCATTTTTATTTTATTTGCAAGCCTACAATCCGCCACATGTATTTCATCAAAAAAACGATGACAGTTATTGACTAAATTCATAAAAAATGGCAAATAAAAAAAAAACTTTTTTTAGTTATTTATGTCTACTGCCAAAACGAGGTTGCTTTTTTTCATTCGAGAGATTTGAGTTTACCTATACCAAAATATCACACAACTTGCCACAGCCCTGTCAACTTTTGTGTTATTGGCGGTTGAATAGGGCCCTTTCAACTATTGCAAACAATATTTTTTGTTTAGTGACAAGAATAATTTGTTGTGAGAATAAAGGCAACCAATCACAATGCGTCGCAACGTAGACAGGTAATGGCGACAGGATATAAGCCAACAGTATCTTGGCTTGCCCATCGTCAGTGGGAGTCAAGAATCTGTGATCAGTAACATTTTTACACAAACAAATTAAGATCTTATTACAGCAGATATAAGTACTTTTTGCATAATGTTATTACGGGGCGACATAGTTAAAATTGACTCAGCCCCTTAAGACCGAAAATTCACTGGCGCCTAGCTTAGCGCCTAGTGTCTAGCGACTTCCACTTGCAGCCGTTTGGTAGCGAGGGCACCAAGCGCGCAGTGCGGGCGGTCCCTTATATTTACACGCCTATTTTCTTTATGCGTTTTGCTAGACACTAGCAAAAAGCGCCCAAAGCGAGGCACCTAAAGAAAAGCAAATAAAGAATTTAAAAAAATGAATTCCACTCGTTGCAATTAATACGATGAGTATGCTATCCTTATTGTAATAATATATGTTCACTGGTTCCTAAATAATGCATCTGTTACTAGTGTTGGTAATGTATGTTTATTGTCGGCAGAGGGTTGTAAGGAGGCGCTGGGTGGCGGCATGTCGTCATCGTCGAGCTCGTCCGACTCGTCCAACTCGTCTTCGAGCACAGACACCAGCTCCTCAGACAGCAGTGATAGTGAAGCAGGTTAGACCACATTGCCGACGACTTACGTAATACTATCATTTCGTTCACAGACAGACACAAAATATAGCACTGAGTGGTACCCTATTTGTACCATATGATGTAAATTACAGTTTTAGTAATAGATTTTAATGATACTTGCATTTAAATTAAGATGGATATTTCACTTTGTATGGATATGTTCAAATGCTTGAGATATATAAATAGATATAGGTTATTAGCAATTTTTCATAAACATTTCAAAGATGGAACTATAAGTTTTTTACCTTTGCCAGTATTTTTTTAACGATATGACCGAACACAACTTTTCTTATTTAAAAATATGTGAAATGCAATTTTAACCGTTAAATGTGTTTCTAGTCTGAAATTGATGACAGAATGAATGACCGTAGAAAGTTGCTTGACTGAGTTAACATCAGCTGAGAAAAATGGTGTAGGTGTGTAATTGTAAGGATGAAGTTAATTTTCTGAAACAACATCTTGGGGCGAAAAGCAACCCCCTCTATAATATTTATATAGTATTTATTTATTAAAAACTCATTATTGAGTATTTAAAACATATTTTTATTTTATTTCGCAGTAGTTTTTTTTTGTCATTTATTGTTTATAAATGAGTTTGGAGTGGTGCCTCCATCAAGTATTGAATTAGGGAATGATGAAAGGTTGATATGGATATTATGTTCTGTTTTGTTTCATTTAAATTAGCCAATATGCTTAAAGGAAAGAATTTTAAAGCCATAGTGTGATTGTGTTAGCTAATTGTTTCGTTGAATGGGGTTTATGAGTATCAGGTGCTAAAATATAAAAGATAACAAAGGTTAATTTAGCACCATAAATGGAAAGGAAATAAAAATAAATTCTTACTGTCCCCATTGCTGTGTAGCATATGGTTTGTGTTGAGAGAATGAGTGTGAGTATTGCGATTGTAGTTTTGAGTAAAAAATATAATTTTCAATTCTGTGATATTGGAGAGGGATACCACCTGAAGTTTGATTCAATACTGTAAAATACGAGTCTATAGTCTGCTGCGCAATATAAGAAATGTTGGTAAAGGCACAAAACAGTTGTTAGTGAGGAGGAGAAGCCAGCTTTGGTGTTCGCTGATACTATGATATTGGTGCCGGTAAGAGTAATATGTTATTTGGTTTGCTTTCATAAACCAATAGGAAATACCTTTTCACATTAATATTTTTAACTATATCATGTCCTCAAACGCGATGTTATTTCATTTGCATCCTTGAAGTTTCGATCTCTTTTTATGGATTATTATTGGAAAGTTCAGATCTCACGGTTACTAATTGCTTTTGAGTGTGAAATTTAAACCCACATAATAATTATTGAGGCTTGAAAACTATGATAAGAACAAGAATAGATAGTAGTGTCGGTACGTCCAGTGTTGCGAAGCGAAGAGGATCTCCGAGAGCAGCTGGCGAGTCGAGCGCAGCCGTAGGGATTATTGCAAACAATTGTGTAAGGACGGATACCAACTTAGCAAGCAAATTTAGCCCCAAGATGGACTCAGTTCTCATTTTGTTACAATGGAGGATGTAATTTTGTGACATGTTGTAGTTAAAAATTTATTTTATTGAAAAGGTATGTTTTATTGGTTTAATGCTTGAACACTTTGATGCTTGCTCTCAAAAATTTAATGTGACGTGTGGATCAAAATTTTCTATATAAACATAAAAATACCTGAAGCTGGCCTCCTTCCTTCACAAATTGTTTGCAAACTTTGTTAATAATTGTCGTGGATACTTTTCTAGTAGTAAGCGAGATGTCACGGGCACTAGGTTTTTTCCTTGTATCTATCAGTGCATTACCAGCAGATTTGTATGTCAAGCATAATTATATATTATAATTTTCCAATATGTCTCAGATATATTGGAAGGTTTTAATTTATAACCATAAACTGATTATAAAGCATTACTTGGCATTCACTCTTTATGATTATTTTATTTATATAAAATCTTATGGAACTGAACACGAAATGTATATAATGGATTCATTGCTTTAGACGCGTAAGCCAGTTTTAGTGTATCAAACAAAAAAATCAGTAAAAATGTAACTGCTTTCAGTAGCGTTATTGGTTGCCTGATAGATATTTACAACAAAATTTTGGTTATAGTACAATATAACACAATATTGTAGCATTGTAAGTAATAAGCGATGTAAAGATACACGTTTTTTTTATTAATGTTACAGTAACATGTTTGTTCGTATAAAACTCGAGTCTTTAAGTCTGCAACTAAATCTGAACAAAATACTGTTTCTATTACTTCTATGTATATATAATTATGTGTTGTAACGAAATACGCAGGTAAACCATTGTCTTGAAGATTGGATTTACATTACGTTTGTAATTTTAGTTATTTTTTATGACAACGTTTAGACTAATCAAGGTTTAATGCAAATATTTCACTTCGTTTATTTAGTTTGCGTTCTGAAATAAAACGATTTATAGTGATTCTTTATCATCCAATTTGTTTGTATAATCGAAATTTTTACAAATTCAAGTTTATATAGACTTCGCAAAGTTTGTATTTTATTGGGTTGGAGAAAGGCCTAAAATTAATTTTATATTGATTACACTTTTTATTAGCCATGATGAACCAATTTTTAATTGTTGTAAATTAATTATTTTTGTCAAAAACATCACATTTTATGCTTGACTCGATAGGTAAAATGTGGATCATTTTACTTGTATACTTTGATTTTATTGTCATCTTATTTAGAAAGTTTTACACTATGCATATGTACCTATATGTTTTGTTTTAGATTATATTATTCAGATTGAGTAGCTCAATTGAATCAGACTAGAACAATTAGTACTTTAAATTTTGTTGGATAATGCGAGAGTATAAGTGGAGTAACTTCCCAATGAAATCCCCATAACCAATAGTCCATTACTTACATAGTATATATTTTTATCAAGTACAATGTGCAGGTTGCTTCAAAAGATCTATAATATAAGTTAGTATGTAGTAAACATAATATTTTATCTAGAGAAGTTCCTTCTTTTGCCTACTAAGAGACAAGAAGGGAAGAGAACAAAAAGTTTACTGTATACATAATACTTTTTATTTTGTTAAAATGGAGATTATCTGACAAGACTTGGTAATCATAACTTGCTTTTATTTTGGCGCCCGTTAGAAAAGAACTGATAAATCTCATTAGTTAAAGTCGGGTGAATATCAATATTGTAAACAAATTATTTTATAGTTAATTCTAAACTAAAGTAAAAATGTAGCTGAAATTGTACCCAGAAATGTTTTGGCTAATCTAACGGGTTCTAAAGTTTCGCAATCCGATGTAACTTTCATTTTAAGTGAATAGTATGTACGCTTGGTGCAATTAGTTATTTGAACCCAACATTTTGTTGTAATGTTAATGTAGAGAGTTGGCATGTTAACAGAAACACCATGTGTGTTAAATTTTATGTAAGATTGATTTAATCAACTCATGACTTAAAAATTAGTAGATATAAGAGTGAGTGGAAATAAACTTTGTATATATTTCAATATATAACGATTTAAGTAAATCTCTTAAGTAACTTATATTGAATTTCATTTGGCTTCCCTGAGATCTGAACAATAGGTAATTCATGTTACGAGTAAAGTATTGTGTAGTTATCCTTTTTACGGAAACTAGAGGATTCTTTACAAATAATGTTTAAAAAAAATAACAAAGAGGTATCAGTGAACATAATATAAAATATGTACACATTAATGGCTTCTCCTCGTATTTTTTATATCGAAGAATAAGTGTGTTCTGGACCGTGATGCCGTATCTCAAGTTAAGTATAATATTTGTGCAGTAGTAGGTTACCCTTTCGTGGCTCAAAATCCATTTTGTGCATCCTTGTTTGTTTTCAGGTACGGGTCCCAGCAGGACGCCGAAAAAGAAACCAAAGAAGCAGCATCAACACCCACCGCAAGCCGTAAATATTCGATCTTATAAAAATAACATATAACTATGAATATATTTGTTCACGTTATTCAACGTGTATCGTTTGTAGCAGAAACCCGTGCCCCCTGTGGCAGTTTCAACTGCCGTGGCCGCGTCCGTCCCCGTGACTGCTGCGGTAGAGATGGTAACCCCGGCACCGGCGGAAGTGAAGCCTGCGCCGGCGCCGCCGGAAGTGGTTCCGATGCAGACGACGGAGCTCAAGGAACCCGTAGCGCCACCTGCGCCCACGATCGCAGTGCCCGCACCCGTACCGCCCCAACCCATTAGCACTATTCCTGACTCATCCATCGCTCCCATAGTACGTGATGCCGAAGAACCGAAACCTGTTCTAAAACTTGAGCCTCGGAACGGTTTGGATAAAGTTGATCCGTCTCAATACATTGATCCTATTGAACGATCTTTGGCTAGTCTGGAACGAAGTCTTAAGGCGGATGTGCCTATGGATGTCAGTGTTGGAGTATCGGAGTCATCAATGCGCCTCGAGGAAGAGTTTGCACTGCCTAAACCACAAATGATGCCAGATGCTGCTCATCAAAATTTGATGGCACAACTAGGAGGCCTCACAGAGGTTGCTCGTGTGCCTGAGCAGATTAAAACTGAACCTATGTACCTCCCACCCCACAACGGGTTTGTAGACAAAATACAACATGAACGCGAGATGTTGCGACCAGATGTAAATCCTATTATACCCGGCATGACCGGTGTTCCACCGGTATCGTCTATATTCGACCCCTTACCTACTGCACAGCACAGCGTTATTTCTCAGTCACATCACAATATACCGAATGCACCATGCTTAATTACACCAGCAGTTAAAAAGGAAGAAATGAAGCCTTTGCTGACGCCAAAACCAATTGAAGATCTTATGGGAGTTCCAAACATGATTTCTAATAATATGACAGATAGAATTAAATATGAAATGGAAAAAAAGATGGAAGACTCAAAAAATGCTAACTTTGCACAAGCTTTCAAACTCAAACAGGATCAAAATTTGAAAAATGCGAGCTCGTGGTCATCTCTTGCTCAGGCTGGGAGTCCACAAAGTATACCAAATATGGGAACCAATCATCAAATAAAACAAAAGCCTGTTATGGATAGTTTCCAAGTGAGTTTCATAATTAGCGTTCAAGTTGAAATAATAAAACGTGTTACTATTGTTCAACATTTTACATACTTGTATTTGTTTATAGGCGTTTAAAAAGCAAGCTAAAGAGAAGATTGATCGTCAAAGAGCTCTTATTGAACAACAGGAGTTGCGAAAAAAGGAACAAGCTGAGAGAGAAAGACAAAGGCAAGAGACGGAAAGGCGACAACCTGATGAAGAGAAATTGAGGTAAGTATTAAAACACTATGTGAACTACGACAGCTCGGAATCCCGAAATACCGAGATATCGCTTCAAGTTCTTTCCTTTGCGGGGTTGGGATTGATAAATTGGTGTGGAATCCCGCGAGACTACAGAGAAGCCTCACATTCGTTGCCTTTTCCTTCTTTGCTTTTTATTTTTTGTAAAATAAACGTTTGTTTATACATATAAGTAGTTGTGGCACGATCATACAACCAAAATGACAGATAGAAACTAAAAAAAAAACCTCGAATTCTGCTACAAAAAAGATAAGAAACAGACAAAAACTAAAGATACTACATTGACTTGGCCCTTTTTGATACTATATCGGGTGTAAAAAGACCCTTAACGATAACGAAAACCACATATTCTACCCATCATTGGGATATTTTTTTTCTACCAGACCATACCTGGGAAACCATTGGTTTTGGAGATATTGAAGGCCAAAGTACACATATTTGTTTTTAGTTTTTTCCAAAAACGTATTCTAAGTGATAATACCTACTAAACTTTTTTCCAAACAACCTTATCAAAATTTTCAATTTTTCTTCACAAATTACGCATTTGAAGTTACAAAAACGCAACGAATATCAAACGCACACGACCGCCTTGGCTCAGCTGTATGGCCGCTGCACGCATGCAAACGCGCGGCATCGCTACAACCACACATTGCGCGCTACAAAAAAAAGGGATTTTTTTTATGCCAAAAAATAAAAGTCGTTTCCCAGCAATTATTTTTGGTCAATGTAGTTTAGTTTGATGTACAGAGTGCGTAGATTTCGGCTATGTGATGGGTCTTTTTACACCCTGTATAATCACTAGCAAGTTTAAAAGGTATAAAACTGTTTTATAATTGTTTACTAGACATAGAAAACACTACTATACACTGACGTCAATACACATGACTAGAAAAAATAAGTGGAAATGCCCACGTAGAAATCGCGCTTTGTCACACTGGCTGTGACACGTCTTGTACTCATACGTTAAATATTAGAATCATGTCTTATAATCAATTTTAACGTACAAAATGATAGCAGAAGGAAAAAATGTATCTCGCAGAGGTGTATAAAATACAAAACTTTGGTGTCTTTCAATATAATTGTTACTAAAAATAATATTAAATCCTTGTAATTTTTTAAGAGGTTTCAAACTGAGGTGTTATATTATTTGTAGACTGAGGGACGAGGACATCTCCCTTAACACATTCGAGTTCACCACACTTTTCATAGAGCTCATACGCCATGCCGCCATATACATATATTGCTAGTGGACCTTCCAGGAGGGCCCTCGGCATTAAGTTTGCGCTATGAGTGAACCCTCGAGGAGGATTCTTGTCATTGGGTTAAAAATTGTATCATAAAACACGCTACTACTACCTACGTAGTAAAATAGTACAGTCGAGTTCATTAATATATTGGCACTTCCAGGCTTCAAAAATATATGAACGTTAAAAAAGTTCATAATATTGTGACAACTCTAAGCATCATTAAATTGTGGTCAAGATTTAGATTCATTAATATGTGACTGTTTTTTTTTCAGTAACATGTATAGCTAAAGGCACAAGACTGAGAAAAAGCAGTCACATATTAATGAATCTAAATCTTGACCACAATTTAATGATGCTTAGAGTTGTCACAATATTATGAACTTTTTTAACGTTCAGATATTTTTGAAGCCTGGAAGGGCCAATATATTTGAACTCGACTGTACATAAGGTGTCTTGTTGCTCGTTTTATGACGGTGAATTTTCCAAGATAAACCTACATTTAAAATGAGCCCTCCAGCCCTCCACGAGGGCATCTGGCATCGCGAATGCGACTAGAAGGTCCCTCCGGGAGGGCTCCCGGAGGGCACCCGGCACTGAACGTGTTAAGCAATTAATAGTTATTAATGAAAGCTCGTTCACTAAGTAATGTTAATTCACAGGGTGGGTCAAGGTGTGCGCAAGGTAGAGAGCGCGGAAGTAGCGTCACCGCGCGTGTCGCCCGTAGCGCGCGCGTCCCCGCCCGCGGCCGCCGCCGCAGCCGCTGCAGCCGCGCCCGACAAGCCAGCCGCGTCCGAGCGAGAGCGCTTGCGCCAGCGCGAGCAGGAGCGCCGCCGACGAGAGGCCGTGAGTATTAGCTTTATAACTTTCACTTTTTATATATTCTTCGCAAATCTTTACTTGTCATTCCGATGGCGACTACCGACGAGTATTAACGTGTGAAGCTTTAATATCCATATTTTTGCCAATATCCTTTGTAAAGATAGAACGAAGTGTTCGCCGTGTTCAACATTTATTTCTATGTTCGCATTCACCCGAATCTTTGGTTCCATTGCATCCAATGAAACATTATTCATGTAATCAACTTTTTTGTTTCAGATGGCGGGTCAGATAGACATGAACATGCAAAGTGATTTGATGGCCGCATTCGAAGAATCACTGTAATGTGCTTTAAGGAGGACACTAATAAATTGTACATATGAGTATATAAATATTAATTTTACGTCAATGCAATCTATTATGGTGATAGTATGACACCGAAGTGAGTTTGTGATCGTTTAGTGCGTGAAACAGTTGACTAACATGTGGTTAAGTGCTGTGAATAGGTATACTTAAACTGTTGTAACGTCATTATTGATTTCGTGGTCGCATATTATGGGCCTTTACTAGAGGGTTGCATTTTAATTAACATTAACTTGTATTATAAGTTTGTATGTAAGGTCTTAAAGGTAAACAACTCTCTTTACATTCGTAAGTCTATATTTATATTTCGTTTTAGAGGCGTCTCCTTCCTTCCATAATTGTTTTATAGTGTCTACTAATGACGATAGAATGGTAGATTGAAATTGGAAAATCAACATGTTTTATGTAATTGGTGAATAGACAATCAAATAAACTATGAAATCTGTTACGTGACTTCACACCATTTCTCATTGCATCGCTGTATTATTTGAATGTATCGTAAAGAACAGTAATTGTTGACGCTTAGAATTTAAAACAAAAATAATTAAAAGTATATTATGCCATAATTAAAATGTCGCTTTTAATTCAACGTGCAATGGGTGACGGCGTGGGTTTATATTTATTAGTAAATGGAATTTCTGTTACGTATTCGATTTTCGATAAATATTGCTTAATGTTAGTAGATTTTTTATCAGTCTGTCATGGAAAACAGATCAAATGTCATACATTTGATTTGAAATATATTTATTTTACATTGGAATATGTCTTTTTATGTTTGTAGATAGATAACTCCAGTGAAAATGTAGTAAATTTTAAACAAATTCTGCATTCTCATAAATTAATGAGGAATAAAAAATAATAATACCAATAACACAATGCAACACAAAAAACATTGTATATTGTTAAGCATTTTTTTTAGTTTCAGCCATTTACTCTCAAACTCGAAATCAAATGTAGATATGAAGTAAAATATATTGACATTCCATATTGTAAATATGTTGTTTAAATTGTTATTTATATTTTATTTTGGCCAATTTGTGCAGCTTTTGGGCATTTTTGACAAGACATAGTAAAGATAACTGCTATGTCTCTGAATGTGATGATAAGTTCATTTTGAATTATTGCTTATATGAAATATGAGCACAAAGTGTTTCTTATAAACATACCAAACTTTTGTTGTAAACATTTCTTGAAGTCAGTTTAATTTAGTTACAATTCGTACTTTCTTATTAATATGAGGTTATACCTCCTACCTATACATTTTGAAAGCAATAAAATCAGTTCTTTTGTATCTCGTTCTATTAAAAATGATTAAAACCCTTAAGTAAGTGCTTTGATAAAGTTAGTATTACTTATTACATTTTTATTCGATATACTTAAGAGGGCTAAAGGATGCGGTTCGCGCCGTGACCGAAACGAGGCAGAGAAACCACATAGAGACAAGAGACTGAAACCGTCACTAGTCATAAATATTAGGTATCTCTCAGAGCAATAACTAAATTGCTCTGAGGGGTACATATCCGTACAGTGCGTCTCACGAAAGAAGTATCTTCGGCGGTTTGTTGCCACCGCTGATTTTTCATTGTAATGGTAAAGCCTCGTCCCCACTAGGAACATTTGTCGAGCGAAATGTGTCCCCGGAGACATCGGGCGATGTCGCCCTACATCGCCCCACGTCGCCCGATGTCACCGGGGACACATGTCGCTCGACAAATGTTCCTTGTGGGGACGAGGCTTCTATCACTACTCTTCATCGACTGTGCGACAAGGAACAGTTTCAACAATGTCGCGGCGATGTCGTCCGACATCGCCCGATGTCACCGGGGACACATGTCGCTCGACAAATGTTCCTAGTGGGGACGAGGCTTAAGAATACACGGAGACACATTACATCGACACTCAGTGTCTACACCGAGTGTCGTAGTGTGTACATCGCTGTTACACTGAGTTGCGCATTAGCTCTGGTTTAATTTCAGTGTCGCGATTGCATTGTGTCGAATGTTAGTGTCGCCGTGTATCCTTACCATAAAAGCGTCCGAAACAATGGAAAGTCAGTGGCGCCAACATAGCGCCGAAGGGAGTTCTTTCGTGAGACGCACTGTAGTACTGTATGTGCGTAAGTCAGCCGCGCGTGGCAAGCTAGACGGCCTCTGTCCAGCCCAGCCCCCTTATTGAGAACGATTCGGTTAGTCTGTTGTCGAACGATTCGAGAAGGAAGCTATCTAACTATTTTTCTGAATCGTAGACAGAATGTGATAACAAACCGAATCGGTCGACAACTGCTTATCGAAAGGGTTCTGAATGCCCCCCGCTGGACTAGTTCTGCACGTCTCCGCCGAGGCGTGCTAAATGAGTTTTTTCTGAGGAAGACTGAAGAATTTATTGAGTTAAAAAGAAAACATTCCTCCGTTTTCTGATTTGAGAATTCGGGATAAGCAAATACTTAAGTAACATTTGAATATAGAGTTATCAAAAAAATTACGGATTTTAAAGCATTTTTTTGACAACTTTGTACATACTCAAATATTACTTAGTATTTGCTTATCCCGTATTCTCAAATCAGAAAACGGAGGATTGTCTATTGTTAACTTCTCAATTTGGACGAAAAACACGAAAATACTCTGTGGCAGCGCTCACGCCCAGCTTTTGGTGTGCCGAAGGTTGAATAGTCATTTCGTTATTAATTTATTTTAACATCTTTTAGCCATTAGAAACAAGTTCATCCGACGACCACGTGTTTTGCGGTTCAGTCTTAAGCCTTGTATCCACTTGAGCATGCTCAGGCGAATGAGCGGCTCATTCACCTGAGCGTACTCAGAGGAACAAAATGAATGTTTTGGTCGAACGAGCCTCAACATTGAAAAAGCTGTGCTCAGACTGCTCAGTATATGCTCGGCTCCGTCATGTCTGTGTAGCTGTTGCGGCCTTTATTCATTCACAATGCCTTATAGAAAAGAAAACCACCAAGGTGGTGGATGAGAGAAATGTATCGTCATCGAAGGAACAATTCTGCTAATGTGATTCGGGAATTGACTTTCGAAGAGCCACAAGCCACTCATTTTATCAATAACAGAAAAAGTAAAATAAAACGTTATTAATTAAACTATATCAAACTCGGGGAACTCGGCGCGCTCGTCATTCGCCGAGCCTTTCAAACACAAAAACAACCGTCCACACTGAGCAAATACTGAGCGCCTTTGAGCGCGGACATAAACCGACAAGGTGCGGGTTCGCCCTGAGCGTGCTCGGGCCGAGCGTGCTCAGGCGTCTCCACTTGAGCGGCTCGGCCAAATGAGCCGCTCATTTGCCTGAGCGTGCTCAAATGGATACAAGGCTTTAGTCGCTCGTCGCAATACAACCCCATAGTCTGTCTCCGTCGGGACCCGAACCGCCACCTTTAGAAAAATCTAGTTAATTATTATTGAGCTGTGGCTTCGTGAACGTGGAATTTATGAAACAACATTTCGCAACAACCAACCAATTGATTTTTGGTTTGTAAAGGATCGCAAACTAGAATTCAAGCTGTGTAGTGTATAGAGAATTGGAGATAACCTAGAGAGAGCTGCTACCTGCTTTAGTAGTTATTCTGAGATTCTACCATTAGTTTATACTGTCAAATCTTATTGCCACGGACGGGAAGGGAAGCGAATCTTTGGACCATAATTGATACATTGCATTTTGAACTTTCCACCACTGTTTATCGCACAAATTAGAAATGACATCAAAAACAGGCTTGAAGAGAGGCGAAGCAGTCGGCGGCGTCAAGCGTCTATTATACCTACAGGGTGTGTGTATTGTATCGTGTGTGCAAGAAAAATAACGGAAATCGGCCATCGCTCAGCATATTGGTATGGCACACGCACAGAGCATAGCCACAGCGCTGGTTTTCAGCGACAACCGGCGTCGACATAATGACATCCGATCGCTGCGACCGGAAGTGTTATGGCGCGCCTACATTCGCGCATGAAGGCGAAATTTAAGCTTTCTCCATGCGTTGTCCGCGATCCTACTGCTTGGTTCTACCTGGTAGTATCACGGGTAATGCGTGCCTACTAAATTGACGACACGTTTGGTGCAGTGGCTAAGCGATTGGCTTCTGCGCTACGGGTCGTGGGTTCGATTCCCACACGGAACAAAAATTTGTATGGCCTACAGATGGTTGTTTCGGGTCTGGGCGTTTCTGTACCTATGTGAAATTTGTGTCTGTAAACGCACCCACGATACAAGAGAAATCTTAGTGTGGGACAAAAAAAAAAACTACCTGTGTGCAGTAGAACCAAGCAGTAGGACGGTCAACGCATGTGGGTTTCCTAGCTTATCAAAGGGAGTTAGTTATATGTGGAGCGGATAGGAAATCTTCAATTAAGTATGTAAAGTAAATCAAACATTTGAAATTAAATTTTTGAATATGTATTTAATTTAATAGATAACGCATGGTATAATAGCCATGCGTTATCTATTAAATTAGAAAGTATGTATATGAACTTATTTAAAATGTTTGACATTGTGTAATATTATTATACCATGAGGTAACGTAAATAACAGTCCTGGCAGCATTCATGGGCGATATCGGGGCGTTGAGAGCTGAGGATAAATATTATTTCGCATATTTTTATTTTATAATAGGCCTGCGTTTGACCGCCATCTCGCCTGATGTTAAGCGATGATGCGATCTACGATGGAGCACGCTTGCCCAGAAGAAACCGATTCACTCGTGACTTGAAGACAGCCATTTGTAGCTGTCGGGGACACCCACTCGGGCAGTGTATTCCACTGTTTCGCGGTTTTCACAATGAAAGTGGAATCGAAGCGCTTCGTTCGGGTTTTTGGTATATCAACCATGAACCGATGGCGCTTTTTCGTGCTTCTGGCCGTCGGATAGAAAAAAGGACAGGGGGGAATTAGATCTGTATGTAGCACTCTCCGAAATGTAGTTATCCGATCACAATTTATGTCGTGGCGTTTGGGAGCACGCACATAGAGGAGATTCATATTATTATTTGTCTGTTAGTTATTCATATGGTTTTACAATACATACATACTTTACATCACTGTGTAGATTTTCACAGGCGTTTATTACGAATGTCAAAGCGCAATATCGTTTTGAAACTAACTAGCTCGATGAGAGGAATAATTTACAATAATCACATGAGCAGTTTATTTTTTGAATCCCTCGCCTGGAATAAAATACCTCATCATTCTAGTTATTTATTTACTTACTATTTTCTTTTCGACTATGTGCGCGATCGTCGCCGATTGCCGACTTCAGACAGGTAGGTACCTACACTTCGCCGTAACACGCCTACCTACTGTACAAAGTTATAAACACACTACTGCGTGTTATTCTATCATGGAGAATTCAGCCTCCACGATACTTAGTATGTCTGGCGCATCCTGGGCAGTCAGCCCCGCTACCAACCTTGCCGCTGGCTAATCTTTCCATCACGGCATGAGCTAAGCTCGTGCTGACACGAGAGAAGATGGAGAATTGGATGCATTATCTTCTAGTTTTTCTTTGTTTTCATTTCCTACAGGGGCATTGTAGGATAGCCGCAACTCCATGTTGAATACTAACTGAATCAGTCTCCGAATGCTCGCGCGCTTTACAGTTCGGTCGGACTAACATGCGCAGCGCGAGATCATTATTGACGTCGCATTATCTCGTGCCGGGACGAGATAACCCCGTTCATTATTTCGTCTCGGCACGAGATAATGTGACGACAGAAGCACGTCGCGCTGCGCATGTCAGGCTCGCTGGACGCAACGATCGTGTATATACGCGCTTGATGTTTTGTTGTCAGTCAGTCACAACATTTTATGTTGTACGTAGTACATATTTATTATTTCTATGCATATTTTATTAACATAATTATAAACAAATTATGTATGTGACTTTATAATGAAGGTAGAATAAAGCTGCGCGTCCACTTAGTCGGTATCGGAGCGTCAGGATTTCTTTCTATGTATCGATTCCCATAGAACTGCGTTCACTAGATCGGCAATTCGCGCCGGTCGTCGTAATTTTGAATAAGATCTGCCGGTAAAGTCATCCGCAGTGAAGTGTTGCCAAATATGCAATAATTTTAGTTCTACGCTTTTTTTGAGTGCCATGCGATAGTTTGGTATCGGACGATAATTTATCGAAATAGCTTTATAATTAAATCTAATGCGTATGAAAATGTGAATTTTCTGTAAAATTCACCAATTCTCTCTAGTGGTTCTCTTTGCAATCATTTTGCGAATTGAAGGTGCGATAAAAGCACAATAATTCTGCAGTAAATCTATCTCACGAATTGGCAACACTGGTAGTGAACGCGCCATTTGCACCCGGACCGCCAAGAGCACTAGCACTTCATCGGCATTACATAAATGCCAACGTTTCCTACGTACCAAAATCGACAGAGTGCACGCGCAAATGCTCTAATTAGGCGCTGCAACGGCATGGATTATTCTTGAAATAATAGGATGTACCTATGTATTTGTTGAGATTTGTCAGATTGTACTTCGGATGAAATGAGAGATATTCCATTTCGTTCCACTACCATTGCCCGCCACAAATTGACCTATTTGACATTTCAAGAATGTGAGTAATACAGTATGGTATATGAAATAAAACATCGAAATCCAATTGGAATAATAATATATCACATTCCTTGATCTTACTGTACAACTAGACTACAGACAAGCACTTATATATTATTACAATAATAATATGTATAGATATTTAAATAAATTCATGTTGGCCACACATTAGGAGGCGTTAGAATCCCACTCTATGAGGTAGGCGGGGGGCGCGCCGGGCGCTAGGCGACGCGCGAGCACGCGGAACGTCTGTCCGGCGCGGAAGTACGACTGCACGCTCGACTTCAGCGCCGACAGCTGCTGCGCGTCCACCTCCGCGGCAGTGCTGTTAGCTTTGTGAGGACTCAGCTGTAAACTTTTTACACTGTTATTATTACTAGTATTGTTATTCGTATTCCGTCGTGCGTTTTCATAATAGTTTTTCTCTTGTCTCTGTCTCAGTCTTCTACCGTGAAATTTCACGTTATTGATGTGCCCCCCGCTCTGTGGAGTGGCTTCACCGTTTTCGTTTGAGATTTGAGCAGTTTTGTTGCTATCATCTGGCAGGGGACATGACTTGTTCAGCTGAAAAAATAAACATTTTAATGGATCAGATTACAGAGAGAACGAGCACGCATATTAGCAAGTAATAATCATGGAAAAAGTCTTGACGCGATTTTGACGTAAGTAAAAATTGACAGAGGTCGAAATAGGTGGTGCTGAGGTCAATGAATTGAAATGTTGTTGTTATGGACAATAATAACCCCTGCGATTTTGAAATTATGACTAACTACGAAGTATAACGCGAGCTGGGCCACGCAGGCACAGCTAGCATATCTGTACCTATTCAATGTGTTCAGGATTAGAGGTTTTGTTTTAAAATACCAAAAAAACAACATTCCATTCGAACCTCTTGTTTTGTACCAAAAACGATGTTCTATTCAGTAAAATTTATGTTTTACGAAGAAACAGAATCGAGGAATCGCTTGATAACGGAATGTCCATACTAACTTTTCGCATGTCAATCCCTTAACAATAACACTATGAACCTATTTCGACCACTGATATAACAAAAATAATAAATGAAAACATACAACTGTGTACTGGCGTATTACCTGTGACTGTAGATATTTACGCGGTCTCCTGTATTTCCTTCTCTTCACCTCGCCATTCGGCCCAATTACTATGTCCTTCTCGCTTAACTTTCGTTTCAATGGCCTCACCAGGGGACCCATCAGCGGATTCAAGTTTACCGGTAATGAGAATCGTGAGTGGTAATGGTTATGCTTTCCATTTTGTTTACTATGTATGTTTGTAGTTGATGAGAATGGTTTCTTGGACGGGTAAGTATTCTGCATTAAAAACGGATTATTTTTACCCTGGAAATCTTTTAGCGGTGGTATGATAGCGTCTAGGGTGCCCCTGCTGGAAGTTTCGTCGCCTGACGACTCTATGTCATGGCTAAAGTTGCTAGTGTAGGGGGGCAAACTATCCATATGCTGCAGGGACATTATTTTGGAATGTTCAATAATGTTCTTAGTAGACAGCTTAGATACTTCTAAATTCATTGTAGCTATTCTTGTCGTGTGCGTGTTGATGTTGACGTTAGTGACGTCATTCTTGCTCACTTTCGTATCAACTATATTCTCTTTGGATATTTTATCTAACTTTACAGAACATGGAACTAAAGAAGTGTTAAGAGATGGCACTGGAGGGTTTTCATCACAAATCGATTTAGCTTCGTTTGTAGTATTTTCGTTCAGTTCTGATATTTTTTCTAATTTATCAGCTTTGGCATCAGAATTTCTAGCAGTAGAGGTGCAAATGGAGGGTGAAGATTTTTCGTCGATTTCGGTAGGTTTAACAGACTCATAGGAACTAGTAGAATCATTCTCTGAATTAGAGTTAGAGTTGAGATTTTCATGGAACCGCTTGCCCATCATCAAGTTTAACCAATGTCCATCAACTGGCACAATCATGCGTTGATTGTGATTTTTATAGGAACTTTTGTCCGTGTTACTGCTAGAAGGTTGAGAACTGAAACAAATCGTATACATATTTAAAATCAAGACAAATGTACGCTGCATCACAATATCTTTCAGTACAACTTAAACTTCTGAAAGTGTACCTGTCATCAACAGCTGGAAGTGTTTGCGGTGACGGCGCCCTCGGCAGAAACCGAAGTCGCGGTGCATACTCTCGCACTAACTCATCAGTCAATGGCTCCCCTTTCTTGATCTGGTGGTATTAAATGTTTATTATTACATAATTATGATTTTATAAAAAATATTGTGTCTATGTAGATACTTATCTCAAAATGAATACATACTGTGGTACTGGTACTTCAATCCATATCAGAATACAGAACAATTATACGAACCTGTTCCAAGGCCGAAAGCTGCAGCGGTGGCGGCGGTGGACGGCGCAAGCGCAGACCCCAGATGGTGGCACGTTTCTTCATCTCGCGGCCACATTTGAATCGCTTACGAGACGACGTTAACGCCGTCAATATTTTTTCACGGCGCTCTTTTACTGGAGTTCGCCACATCTAAAAGGAAAAATCGATGTTTCTAAGCATTAAAACCTGCATAAAATATTTTCTTGGACTTATAGAAATATTTCCATTTTCCGTTTACAACTAACCTTTTCGGGTAATTGTAGGGCATGCCAATTATCCATGATGTATGGCATTATAACACTATCTAAATCAAAATAATTAGGCGCGTTATATGCAGTAAGATTATACAGCGCGAGATGTGCCAGATCTAACCAACACAGCTCCAGTCGCCGAAGATATTCCGCTCCCCCATTGCAGTGAGCACACGCAAATATGTACAACCTAAAATTAAAATGGAATTAATTAAGGTTTGTGTCTATTTATTGAGCAAACATGCATAAAAATGGAAAAACTTTGCCAGCAGTACGAAATTATGTATTACTAGCTGGTTTCACTCGCATCCTAGGACAACCGGATAAAAAGTATCCTATGTGCTAATCCAGGACATGGTTTACGTGTGTGCCAAATGTTATGCAAATCCGATCAGTGATTGATTAACAAACATCCAAATTCACAAACTCACACACACCCAACCTTTCACATTTATAATATTAGTAGAAAGTAGAATAGGATTATAAATGGGGTAGGAAGCTGAGAAAACAACGGCATAACTACCTCAGCGATAGTAATACCTAATGTATCATAAATAGTAATAAATATTTGAAATTGTTTGGGTTGGTTGTGATAAGGTCTAACAGAGGTGCTGTGCTTTCGTTCTGCGTTCGATCTCCTTTTGTCGACCTGAAGCAGTGGCTAGTCGGTCCAGTTTCTGCGCAAAGTTCCTCAGGTTTGGAATCTAGGGGTTATGCTTGTGATATTGTTTTTAACCCCCGACGCAGAAAAAAATTATAATCGTGAAGCATCATTTTTATAAAAAACTTTGATAAAAAGCAATATACTGAAATCGGATTCCACAAACACTTACTTATCCCCAGCATACAGCGGATACTGTAAACTTGATACGCATCTTTGGTGAAACCAACGAGAACACCGACAGCATAACAACATCTGTAAATTCAAAAAATATTGAAAATTATCAGTGTGACTAAGGCGAGGAGTGTTGCAACTGTTTTCGTTTCGCGTACAAAACTTTCAGCTTCAGCACACCAAACGCGGACCGTGAGCGGCGCGGAGCGATAGCGGTTCAGCGTTTGCGAGCTACGTCGCATCCAAGGCATAAAAGGAGCTTTTATTCTGGCAACATGACACTGACTGTCTGGATTCAATGTCGATCAAAAGACGGTTCTCAAAAATGCTGACCAATTACGCGTTCAATCCGCGAAGACGCGTCCCACTCCGTTTTGTGAGAAGGAGCCGCATGGTTCGTATGCACACATCTCTTGCGTTGCGTTTTTATCGGGCCCGTCATGGGGTCGATGTTGATTTTTTAGCTTCCGTTAGGCTACGTTTTAGTGACTTCTTCGGGGAAACCGAAGATTTTGTAGGCGCAATTATGGGCGAAGTTGTGATGACGAACAACTATACAATATATTGTGAGAGGTAGCCGCGTAGTGCGTTTGCACACACCTATTTTGTGGCGATAGAACTAAAACAATAGCAATTTATAATGCACTTTTGCATCATTTTTTGAATCATTAAAACTTAACACGGCCGCATTACCACCAGAATGTGCAATCAGAAAAATAGGGTATTCATTTTAAATGTACTGAATTTGGCATATTACTGTAAAACGGCCTTTGTAAGAAGCGCTACTATGAATTGCAAAATTATTGTAACGTGGTCGCGTTTCTTGCATGTTTTTCTAAATGTCATAGAGAATAAGGGCCCTGACTGAGTAGTAACATGTTCTGAATTCGACTATGAGATGGCATCATGTTCGTTTTAAGCCCGAATTCCAATGTTACACGTAAATTATTCCGGTTATTACCTATATAGACTTTGACGCAACAACGTCATACGCGATGCACTGTCCAAAATATGTAAGATCCAAGTTAATTTATCGGAACCGCCTATTTTCGTGGTTAAGAACGTGGCCCACTATGAAAACCATTTGCAGTTTTGTCTGTTGACCGTTTTGTGGCCCACCCTTTTTTTCCGTGGGAAAATCCTCATGGATGCCCTTCGCCCGGGGAAGGCAAAGGGACTCTTTTGCCGGACTCTTACCGGCTAAAAACCCACGGTGTTCCTTCTCCTGACCCTTGGCCGAGGTCGCGGGATTCGCAGCTGCATGCACCACGACCCCGGCAGGCCTCGGTCCGCCAGCCCCTGGCAGACCTCTTCCTCTGTGGGGCCTTGCCCCACGTCCTCCTGAGAGGCGCGCGCGGAACACAGCGCGCCGCCTTCTCGGGCCTGTTACTGGTCGGGCGATGGGTTTTGTGGCCCACCCTGAGCGACGTATCGGCAGCTAACTTTTTGCGGAATTCAATTAGGTGAGCGACCGACTTTAGAGAATATCGCGTCTAACTTGTTGACAATGAGATCGCACTACTTAAAAATACATTGGGCGATAGCGCTTACAAATAGACAGCGGCTAGCCGCAAACTATTCGTCTAGTGGGCCATGTCTTTAAACAATAATTAAGACATTCCACTCAGTAATTAAACAAACCTGCGCAAGCCAATCGCTTTTTTCGCCGCAGTAACAATGTGTTTCATTTTGATCTTTACCAGCGTCGGATACTGAAGCCGATGACGTTGTAGAAGCAGTCTGAAAATATACATTATTTAAAAATATTGATCAAGACACATTAGTTACTTTAATATTTTCATTGGAACGTTAATAAACCTACATCGCAGGGTGGAGTGAGTTCCTGTTGTTGTCGCCGTTGCTGTCCCCCCTTAAATCTAAATAAGTCTGATCGCTTGAGCGCTCTGTTCTCCGCCGCGGCCACTCTATACCTTTGGTCCACGCATCTTTTGCAGTGCCATGACGCACCTGTTACAAATATTAAAATTTAGAAGCGAAAAAATCTTATTTAGTCTTAAAAATTAACAGCCATACATTGGCTGTTAACTTTTGTATGAGCATGGTTTTATTTCCACTTGGACAGCATTATATGAGTATCAAATGGTCACATTTTTTGTAAATATCATATCATGTTAGTATTTCACAATGTTTTTATAAGAATTAATGACTTAAGACATTAAAGGTTAAATTAAGTAATTTACCATTCCCTTAACAAAAATACTTTTTTCATGGCTTAACCTTTTATTAAATAGCTATGAATTGTTTTACGTCAGGCTTAATTGCGAGGAATGTTAATTAGGGGCCATTTAATACAAAATAATTACGGTTAGGAGACTTCAGTGGTTGCAGATATTATACAGAATTTTTACAAAGATTTCCATTTAAAAAGCCACACTATATGAAAATACGGATATGTACGAAATTCATAGAGATTAAAATACATCTTCCCGCGCAAAGTAATTCGTGCTTATCAATTCTCTACGCGTATTCTTATAGTGTAGTTAATTTCATGCTACGGTATCTCGGAGGTAGAGGGTCTTCACGAGTTTTCCATATAAAACGCACCGTTAATCCATGCGTCGACGGGGGGCGAGTGACACTTGGCGTGGTAGCCTCTTCCGCACATGTCACACGCGATGATCGCGTTGGTTGCGGGGCTGGCGGCGGGCCCCTCCCGCCGCTTGCACACCACGCACATGATGCGCCCATCGTCTGCCGGCGGCGCGCTCAAGAGCTTGAGCGACGACACCGGCGCCCACGCGTGCGTGCCGTCACCGAACTTGACGAGACACCGCGCTGTCCCCGTGCCCACCTCACATGAGTCGTTGTCATTGCTGGTACTCAACTCTACTATTGTTCCTGGTTGGAAGGAAACGCTGCATGAATATTCTAGTTCGTAGTTACTAGTTATAGTTGCGAAGGTAGGAAACTTAGGCATTGTCACGGCAAAAGTAAAGTATGAAATATCAATAGCACAAGAGATTGAGTGAAACTTTGCAAACACAGTCATACCCTGAGTTTGTGAATAGTCTGGTCTTTGTCAAATAGGTACTTTGTACCAAAATTTAATACATTCTCAACTGATCCTATGTGTATCTTTATGGTATGATTGTGATAAATAAGTATATGGGGCAAAATGGGATTTCATTATTTCAAACAAATACACACCTAAATAATATCGTCCATCTTTGTTGGTTACAAGTACGTCATCCCCACAGTGGAATGGATTAGCATTATTTTTTTCCGTGTTGGTAGTAGAGTCTGGCATGGCATCCTGTGTTTCTTCTTCTTTTTTCTCATTCTTTTTGCTAGCACATGGTGTGATCGTTTTGTCAAGGTCGCTCAGGAGGACATCGATCAGAGACAATTGCGTGGAGACCTCTTTGAAACAAACCAGTCAAGTAAATCAATAAAGTTTAAGGAATGAACTGCATCTAAACAATATAACTACTGAAAATCATGTTACTAGAACAGATGATTACTCATCATTCCTATAAACAACATAAAAGTGTAGTGAATAGCAACTTATTGATAAACAATCAATATACATTTATTAACATTAATACAAAGAATAAAATAAAAAGGCAAATAGGATTATAAGGAACCAATCCAATAAGGAAAATTCATACAGAACCAATCTATTTTAGGAATAAGATAAAGCCTATCTATATAAATATAAACTAATTCCAATTACAGCTTTGTCTTTCATAATAAGATGCAAGGGTCTGCATTATTTGAAAGCTATGACTTATGTTACATTAATATATGTAGAGCTCTCGAGATGTTAGAACATGAAATAAATTTAAGTTGATATTTCTTGAGAGATCAAATGTGGAATGTTCACAATACACATTTTCATGCATATTGTGATTTGTTGGCAAATATCTGAATCATTCTATACTAACATAATAAAAAAATAATATAAAAACACTTTATATGTAGTTCAGCAGAGGATTTTGTAAAACTATAATGAATATTGGTAATAGCTTTGTTAAAATGTTATGTACCTGTTAGCAAATTCAGCAAAGGATTTGATTTATTATTGCTTCTATAAATAATGGATGGCTAAAGACTACTTTACAATTTCATGTTGTATCATATATTTACAGAATACTAATACAAACACACTGCGTGCGTGTAAGGATATTATGAATCAACCATTATTTTCACGCAAACATTAATTTAAAAAAGAAAAGTAAGTTAGTATAAAATAAAGTTAGGTGTTAAAAAGTATGTAGTGTAAATGTTAAAATAATGTCAACTTCAAAAAACTATTTTAGAAAACTTTTGTCACAAAACTATGGAAATAGGAGAATACTTACACTTATATAAGATATATTATGGTTCCAATAAGGTGAGCAGAAAACAGAAATAATGATGTTTACATGTATAAGTGCAATAGATATTTTCAGTTTATAGCAAGGATTACCTTTATCTAACACTAGCTTTTGCTCGCGGCTTCGCTCCCGTTAATTTACGGATCCCTAATTTTTTGATCCCAAAATATAGCCTATAGCACTCAGGGATAACGTAGCTTCCTATTGGTGAAAGAATTTTTGAAATCGGATGAGTAATTTCGGAGATTACCTCCTACATACAAACAAACAAACAAACAAATTCTACCTCTTTATAATATTAGTATAGATAGATAATGGTTAGTGATGGCAATTTTTGGACAGACCAATGCCTTGTATGAAAAGCCCATAATAAAACAATGCAAGCAGTGAAAGCACTTACGTGACCAATTACAAGACATTCTCACAGTATTATGCTGTAAGTAATTTCAGTGATATTAATAATGTGTGACATAATGTTTATGAAAATAAACTCATTGAGTAACTATAGGAAACAAGTAAAGTTTAAAGAAAGTACAAATTTTAACATAACTTTGTGGTTTAGTAAATGCAGGTAGAAACTACAGATTTATTTGGGTCATTATACTATGTAGCTTTATCATCTTTTTCCATATACATTTACAAGGAAAAAAGATTTCTGGAGGCATGTAAGAGCACTCAAAAATGGAGTAGACTCCCAGTTAAATTGAAAACTGTGATGTAAATATAACTTTAGGTTATCTCACAATTATCACACAATAACAGCTAAAATGTCAAAACTAACATTTTAACAAATAACTTAAGTGCAGTTTTGCATTTTTTTCTCAATATAATTATAAACAATTTTAGAATGTTCTGTACTCTTAGTAAATACTGTTAGTTAGTGCAAGTCTCAGAGCATTAACTAACAGTGGAAGATGACTTTTATGATAGGTAACTATTCTTTTTGGAAATTAGTAGGGGCTAAACAAGTAACAGACTTCTTTTTAAAGACTTCTTGCTTTGTTTGTATTTATGGACATAATTCATTCAAAATGACAACATAGTAAACGTCGCCGCTAGTAATTTTACAAGAATCACAGATTATGGTGAGTTTAGATTTCTGTGTTACTTACAATTAGATTTATCGTTTGTCTCAGTTAGATTACTCGACGACCGTGTCTACGTATAATTTACCAGATACGTTTTCATTTAGAACACATTTAGTGTACATTTTTTCTGACACTGATTTTAGTGTAATTGTTTTCTACAAACAATTCAATTAGGCTGTTATAGAAGGCACACGCTGAGAAAAGTTACGCTAGCTAGCTATCATCACAATTTATCAAAGCATTTGAAAAAATAAGCTAAAATCTTCTTGTAACAATTAATAGCTACTTACCAGCGTTGATGTCCATCTCAATTATGATTTTTTTAACTCATATAAAGCATTGGAGAAGCATAATTTGGACTCAAATTTCATACTCTAAGAGCAAACACGTAAAGCATTGGCGCTTTTGCGGCCATTATACTAGTCAAACGTTTCACAGTTTTCCCGCGGTAACAAAATCTAACATAAATATCATGGGTAAATTAGATAAATAACAATTTTATTACTTGACTACACTTCCATTTTTATAAAATAAACACTTTTATTGGTAAATTCATGATAAATCCATTATAAATTAAACAAAATAACCTTTCGAATTTCTTCTATCGGATATCAATCCCTCTATGCACGCACGTCACTATTCACTATAGGTGTTGCCAACTGTACTAGCATCTCTTTTTCTGTAGCTAGATCTCTTGCAAAAAGTTGCCAGAATATCTGATTTTTTTAACTTAATATAAAGTTGCAAGAAGTAGTCTAAAGTTAAAAAATAATTACAAATTAATAGGAACATTAGAACTATACATAGAAAACCAAAACTTAAAAACTAGAAAGAGACTAAACTTATTGAGGAGGGACTGATCAAAAGTCGCTATTTATATTTTCCATTTTTTTTCTAGTTTGGTCGTTGCATCAAAAGTGGCTACTTCTCTGTGAAAAATGTCCCTAAATTTCTTAATTTTGGTCAAAACAAGCTATTTATTACAAAAAAAGTAATCTTCTTCTTTTATATAAAGAGACTGGTACTGACTGACATTTGATTCATCAACGCAGAGCCTAACCCACTAAAGCTGGAAATATGAAATTTGGACAGTAGGTTCCTTACGTGACGAAAACATCCACTAAGAAGGGATTTCTCGAAATTCAACCCCCAAGGGGGTGAAAAGGGTGATTAACGTTTGTATGCAAGTCCGTCATTTTTGAAGTAAGAAGCATGAAATTAAGTATTAAGGTTTCTGGTTAGGAGTAAATGTACACGTGTTTAAGCGTTTTTGGAAATTCAACCCCTAAGGGGGTGAAATAAGTGTTGTAAGTTTGTATGAGAAATCTGGTACTTTTGAAGTAAGAAGCATGAAATTAAATGTTTAGGTTACTGGTCAGAAATAAACGTACACGTGTTTCAGGATTTTTGGAAATTCAACCCCTAAGAGGGTGAAATAAGTGTTGTAAGTTTGTATGATAAATCTGGTACTTTTGAAGTAAGAAGCATGAAATTTCACGCAAGCGAAGCTGCGGGCAACAGCTAATATAAGTTTAGGTAATTTCTGAAAAATACTATATGACGTAAATATTCACTTTTGATAAGACACTTCTTTAATTTAAAACTAAAATAAAAGCGTGAGAATAAAAACAATTTCCTATTATTTATTTCAACTTATCACCTTGCAAACCTATTAGGGCGGGAAATTCCTAGGTCTATTTTGAACTTAAGGGGATGTGGGCTATGGCGCGAAATCTTTTATCACTTAGCTATGATATTGCAAGACAATCCTGCTGTTACCCCGGTCACTAACATTCGTACGAATACGTGAACCCACAAGTATTGGACCACATTTGCAAGTGATTATGCAAAGTTTTTCCATAATTTGAAAATATTCGTACAATGTACGAATGTTTTCGCGCATGTGAGTCACCGAAGTTAGTGTCAGAGCAACAGTATTTATTTTAAATGTTTTTAAACTTTCGCGATTTGTACACATTATAAAAATACAGATTCGGGTCTAATCGCGTAAAAACTATTTATTTTATTTTTCATTTTATTTTAAAAGTATTTATTTTATTTATTTCACTAATCAATTTCTGAACGCACCCATAAATTATTTTTAGTTTGGTTTGGACTTCAAAACTAAAAAATATGTAAGTTATTGCTGCTGGAAAAAGTAGCTTGTTTATCTACTTTTTCCAGCAGCTATTTAGCTACAAATTTATCTAGGTTGTAGTTGTAGCTAGGGTGTAGCTGTAGTAGTATATGGTTGCAAAAATTGCTAGATCTAGCTAAATCGTTGCTAGGTTGACATCACTGTTCGCTCTATTGTTGAAAGTAGAAGTGCTGTTATCTGTTTCGAATCATTGAATCTATAAGTTGTTAATCACCAAGAAAAAGAATTTCCCTCACTTTTCGATTATTTAAATTTATTTATTTGTTTCTAAAAGATTATGTAAAATTACGAATATGCGTAGTGCTTCAAATGTAATTAATAATGTTATGACAATAACTTGCCCTATACAAATAGATTATAGGTATCTTTATAATGAGTTACAGCCTTACAGCTTCACTTTAAAGAAATAAATTCAAATCGATTAAAAATTGGCTAAATAGAGAATATGCTCATGATCCGAAATCTATTGTTTTTTTTTTACAACCTATATCAAAAATGCTTTTATCTTGGCGGCAAACATTACTGCTATAAAACAAGAATGATACTGCAAGCGTAAACAGTTATAATTTGCTAATAAAGAGATTCCATGCCTTTTCGTAATGGGTAAGTTAATTTCTGTAATTTGAGGGTGAAAATCCGCCACTTTTCACCGCGGTCAAAAATGACAGAACTGTTAAAATATCGAAACTGTTTACTTCCGAATGACGGGTTGCCATGCAAAATAAAGTTTCACTTGAACTAATGCGTAAGTAGTCCTATTTTACAAGCTGTACACTAATATTTTTAGGGCGTGGTTTATAGCGGAAAAAATAAAGAACTCAAAGGGCTCAGGCTTCCAATTCAGAACCTGTTCGGTATCTTGCGCGCACTCTAGAACCATTCGGTATACTATCTCATTTTCTCTCGTTACGAGAGTCGTGGACGGAAAGAGAAAACAAACCAAATCAGTGGACTCGACAACTAGAGTGCGCGCAAGATAAGTCTGCGCGCGGCCGAAATCGGAACTAATCATGGTCCACCAAAGTGTGTGCCGTTTTATCAATTTTGATAGTAGAACTACCTGATTGTGGGAATATTGAACGGGAAAATTATGTTAAGCGATAAAAAAGTTAAGCTTAAACAGCCGTAATTTGAACTTTTGCGATCACGGCAACGTTTAGCACGCCCTCAGTCGCGCGCAAAGTTATCTTGCGCGCACTCTACATAACTCTGCGCGCGACTGAGGGCGTGCTAAACGTTGCCATGATCGCAAAAATTCAAATTCGCTTTTTAAGCTTAACTTTTTTATCTCTAAACATATTTTTCCCGTTAAACATTCCTACAATTAGGTAGTTCTACTATCAAAATTAATAATGCGGCAGTGCGGCACACACTTTGGTCGACCATGATTAGTTCCGATTTCGGCCGCGCGCAGACTTATCTTGCGCGCACTCTACCACTCAATAATCGAATCGTTCTGAATCAGGAGCACAGATAACTAATAATGAGGCATCTTATCCAAGTCTTTCCATCACTTGTCATTTCAATCATTGTGCTGTCTTTGCTGTCATCTAGTGATGTGAACTGATTGCTATATTTAGAACCGGTGTATTCCGATTACTTTTTAAGAAAAAAACTGGCTTTTATAGGTTTTTTAAAAGGTTTTTTTAAATAGTCCTGTCTATTTCCTAGTTATGTGAACCGATTGCAATATTTATAACAATTCCGATTACTTATTACTTTTCAAGAAAAAACACGATTTCGTAGGTTTTATTACGGTTTTTATATTTATTTTAAGAAATACTCAGATAGTTGCAATGAAATGAAAGAAATCGTTAGATATATATACTATTGTAAATCGTTTATTTGACTAGTTCATTGCTTGGATTCGATAAATTTATCTCCCTTTTTTTAAAGCTTTATTTAAAGCACATTATAGTACGAAAAATAGATATTACATTAAAATAAAATAAAAACTCTGTTAGACCTTTGGATAGTCTCATTCATTTTAAATCAATTTGAGCATCTTTATTTCGTATGTATCGCCTGATAAAATATTGACTGAAGAAAATAATTTTATTTCTGGACCTTTAAATCAGCTGAATTGGCAAAAAGTATTTTTTTTGTAAAAGGTTTTAGAAAAATAACCGGTTTTACTCGGTATTTTCTAAAACCGTTTTTTTTCTATTTTACTAAAATTGTTTCCAACACTAGTCAGCAATCAAAAGGAAAGGACGAAAGAAAGTGAATGTTGACCTGTCAGAAACAATATAAAAAAATTATAAATAAATTCAAGTCACAACAATTCTCATGAAATTAATTAGGTTGCTTACAATTCTTACAATAAATTAATATACAGTGAGTTAATTGTGATGGGCAATTCCGGCATTAAACAACATTATGAAACTGCGTCCAAAACAGGTGTTTTAACATTATCTGATTATAAACTGAAAGAAATACCAATAGAAGCTCTTAACTTATGTGATGTTTTGAGAAATTTAGACCTTTCCAAAAACAGATTGACATCTATACCGGATGACATCTGTAAACTAAAACATTTAAAACAACTCAACTTGGACACCAACAAAATAGATACTATACCAAATTCCTTAGGAAATGTTAAAAAACTTGAGTTGTTTAATATATCCAATAATTTAGTCACATTCCTGCCAGAATCTTTTGCTAAGCTGAGTAATTTAAAACAAGTGTATCTGAACAATAACAGGCTAAAAGAATTTCCTATGCAGTTATTGGGACTACATAATTTGGAAGTGGTAGAGCTGTCTAACAATAAGATAACAGAGATACCTAGTGGAATGTCAGAGCTATATGCAGCTGAGCTAAATTTAAGTCAAAATGAAATATCAATCATCAGTGAAGATATGCATCGGGCTCCAAGGCTTAAAATTTTGAGACTGGAAGAAAATTGTCTAAGTTTGGATGCTATCAGACCAAGTTTACTTCGAGATTCCAAAATGCACACCATTAATTTGGATGGAAATTTGTTTGAATCAAAACAGTTGGTTGCTGTTGAAGGATATAATGAATATACTGAGAGATACACTGCTATGAAGAAGAAAATGTTTTGATGGATTTATACATATTTTTGGAACTCACAAATCGAATGCAAATATAATATCTTGCACAAACATAAGTTTTATTTAAATATGCTTCTAAGAAGACAGTATATTGTAATAAATTCTATACATACACCAAATCTAGTTAACATATTTATAGTGTTTATTACTTGTTTGTATTATGTGATTATAGATATAATAATATAATATTATTGCTCTAATTCCTGTTTTTTTTTTGGCCTAGTCAATGGGTTTTCTTTTAGTATTGAGAATTTGCAGTCCAGCATTATTTACTGTAATAAAGTAAACTAACTTAATTCATCTAAGGCTGGTATTCCACTTATCAAATACCTAACTTTGTCCAATATTGATGTCCAATATTTGATCAAATTTCTTTTGTTTAAAACTCTTAATTAAAATCATCCAATTTCTTTGATCAAATGCACAGTTTCTTTGATCAAACGAACATTTGACAAAGATGTTTGATAAGTGGAATATCAGCCTAAAGCAAGCTAGTAAGGATTTGTTATAAGTTCTTTTTTTTAATCTTACACCAAGCTGAGCAACTTGATAACAATAGGTTCTCTTGAACTTTTCTTCTCCGTGCGATTGCCTGCAAAGTCGTTCCTTGTGTGAAAGCATCCTTAAATAAGCGTGCATTTGGTTGGTTGTGGCAAGTGGCGACCCGCCGCCGCCCCGCCGCCTGCCGCGCAGCGACACGTCGGTCTATCTGTCAACACGGCGACCAAGTTTGTAAACACTTTCAAATATGAAGCAAATCAATAAACTTTAGGGTCGCGGGAAACTTATAGTCACACTAGTTTGGCAGCTGTCATTCTAATCAAGCTGTATTAGTCGACAGTGTCGTAATAGCTTTTATTAAGGCTTTGTTTTGGAGTTTTTTTTGGCAAACATTGTTTACAAACTAAGGGCGAGATACACACACCGCACTTAGATTTTACTTTGTTAAGTACTTAAGAGTTTCATAGGAATATGAATCTTACCTAAATGCAAATAATGTTCATATTCGTATAAACAAATGTGAATAAGCGTTTCATACGAATATGAACATTAAATGTATAGGAATAATGTTCATATTGGTATGAAACGCTTACTTAGCAAAGAAGTAAGTGCTGTCTGTGAATCTCGCCTTTAAATAGATGCTACAAGTAGAGCCTGTCATGTAAACTTATTATAGCATGCAAAGCACGAACCTCTCATTCTTTTCAAGGAGTAGGTAATTAGGTACCTAAGTACTAAGGAAAGGACTTTGAAAGATTTATTAAACTAATATTGTAAAGAAATAAGGCCACTAAAAATGTTCATGTTGGCATGACGCGGCGCGGGTATGAATAATAAAGAACAATTAAAGTAACGTCACCTTACTCACTTTATAATTAAATAAATCCTAATCCTAATTAATACCTATTATTAATGCGAAAGTAAGTTTGTTTATTTGTTACCTTTTCACGCCTAAACCACTGAACCGATCATCCTGAAATTTTGCATATACTTACTTACATTTGCATTCATCCCGAAAAAAAGTACTGTTCCCGAGGAAAACAACAATAACGTTCTTATGATAAAGATGGCGCCACGTGTCTTTCGAATCACGATTGAATTATTAATGTATTATTGTAGAAACTTTAGTACTGTGTTAAGAGTTGATTGTCAAACTCTAAATTAACGCGAGCGAAGCCGAGGGCAAAAGCTAGTACCTAACTCATAAATTTAAAAATACCCCCGACATTGTAATGTGGCTGCCGATCCTTGGTAGAGCGATTAACATTAATGCGGTGAATAAGTGCTTTCTATAACGAGTCATACGAGTACCTACTATTCTGTGATACGAGCTCAAACACGGGGTCTACAACTAGTCATTGCGGAGGGCCGATCAGCACCCTGAGATACCTTCAAAGTTCTTCTTTTCATTACAACTTATCTTAAACTTAAACCCCCATATTACAAAAGATGGCTTAAACCAAGACTAAGGTAAACCCAGGTTTAAAATATACCCATCACTGGGTGCGGTGGGATTCTCCGCTGCTAGCGCACTGGATACACCTACACATGGATAGGTGACCAGTACCTTTTTATCCATATTTTTATTTCAATATGTGTTGTGCAATATGTATGTGTATGTAGTATTATTAGTGTAATGCGAACATTTAGGTTAAGAAAAATTTGTAACTAACACATTTTATGGGTGTCAAACCCTGAAATAAATGATTATTATTATTATCTCTCTGCAGTCACGGCTCATTTTCCGTGCGGAAGATGTCCGGTCCTTTGGAAGGCATACACGGGGACACAGGTCCAACGCGCAGAGGCCCCTTTGAGAACTTTAATCTAAAATGGGGTGGGGCACCAACCGGGGACTATCCACGGCTGCACTATTGGAGTACAGTCATGGACCGTCCTGGATGGGTGCAAGACTATTGTAAAATGTGGTGAAAAATATCTGGTCTATGGGAAGGGGTGTTAGGTGGACTAGATAACTTCTATTGCCGGAAGAAAACGGCGTCTGCCTTTCAACATTTAGAATTGAAGTGTTGGCAGACGGTGACTCGCCAGCTCACTAGCTGGGCCCCCTGAAAAGCCGCCAGTAGATAGGCGAAAGGGGCAACAAACGTGTGAGCGGCTAAGGGTGTAGAGAGGTGTGGCCCCGGTTTCGCCGTCGCGGGTCTAAAAGACCCGGAGTGGGTTTCCCCGTTATTACGCCATTAGACACTTCCACCCCCGAGCATATAGCTCTGGCGGCCCCCCTCTGGCCGGCCGATAAAGGCAAGCCAGAGTTGAGAGTCCTGCGGGCACTCTTGGGGTTCCACCCCAGCCAGCTTATTATTATTATTATTATCACTTTCTTATGTCATTAACAAAAAGTGACGGGACTATTTTAAAACCTAGGTTTTTCTTAGACCATCTTTTGTAATAAGGGGGAAAGAGTCAATAGGTACACACGGCTACACATCAAGCTATACAAAACCAGTTTATCTTGGCGTCGCTTTGTATTATATAATCTTTTCGCACAAGTAACGGTCAGCTTATACTGGTTTTGCATAGCTTGAAGTGTAGCCGTGTGTACATGTAGGTAGTAGGTATATTATTATTTTACTTTTTAGAAGTTTTGGGTATCCTACTAATTCCAGATGATGCTGCAGCATCTGGTCAAGGTTACCATGTCATTGTAATATCATTGAAGTCACAGGATACTAAATTTCGAATCGATCAGACCTGTAGAAGTTGCTCACATCCCTTCAATGACTAGAAAAGAGCTGATGATCTTCAAGCGCCTGAACAGATTTTCTTGAATCATAGCTAAGAACGCTTTTGATCAAGTCACCTTTCAAACAAATCAAAATCGGTTCATCTGTTTAGGAGCTACGATGCCACAGACACACACAGATACACACGAGAGATACATACTTATAACTCTTAAAACTATGCGTCGGGGGTTAAAAACAGATGAAAACTGTTGTGAAGGTAATATTTTCTAATGTCTAGTTACAGAAAACTAAAGAAAATGTTTAAAAATACATGCTTAACAGGTGTGCGGGGCACAACCTTTAGCTCGCTTCACACGTTTTCGATTTGCAGTTAAATTGCAAAGCTCATCGGTAAACATCATAAAAACATATGATTGTGTAGGTACAGAAACCACGTGGGAACATAAACAAGAAATCTATGATGGTATAATATGCTATATGCAATGTAATATTTTAGGCAATCAACTATAATCACTTAAAAAGCAATTTGTAGGAGTAAGAAAATGATAATGTCAGATACATTTGGGCTCTATACCCCCGAAGGTTATATCAATAATAGTAGGTAGGGACTATGATTGTCCAGCCACCATCATCATCTTCTGTTTATCCCATGTTACTTGGGGTCGGCGCAACACGTTTTCTTCTTCCATTCCGTCCTGTCAACCGTCATACTATCACTGACTCCCTTCTCTTTCATATCATTCTTCACACAATTCATCCATTTTATATTTGGCCTCCCTCTTCCTCTCCATCCATCCACATTTATATTCATAATTCTTTTAGTCACGTGTGTTTCATCCCTCCTCTTCACATGCCCATACCAAGACAAACTTTCAAACTTCCTCTAATATACTCATTCCTGACCTTATCCATTCTGGTCACTCCACATATCCATCTCAACATTTTCATCTCCGCTACATGCAATCTTTTTTCATCCGTCTTTTTCACGGCTCAACATTCCGATCCATACAGCCACCATAATACACACATCAAAAGTGTCTAGGGATCAAGCATTTTTATGCGGATTTCTTGAGATTGAGATGTGGCTTTGTAATAAATTTATGATTTTATAAATTTATATGGATCCTTTTTGGTGCATTTCATAATTTGAATCAGGAACTGTGAATCAAATTCGAGTAAAAGATGAAAATCAGCTGTCAATATTTTCCCTATAAAAACATACAACGCATTGAAGACATTATTAGTGCTACTGTTTCCCTACTACTGATTAAAACCAACGTTATTATGGAGCGGCGACGTCATTTAAGCAGGGAAGAAATGCTCAGAGCCGTGGGAATGATAGAAGCTGGTTCCCGGCAACGTACTGTGGCTTTAGCTCTGAATACAAGTCAGAGTGTTATCAGTCGACTTTGGACACGTTACCGAAGCACTGGTACCGTGGCTGAGCGCCATGGAGGACGGTATCGCTGCACCACACGGAGACAAGACCGATACATTCAAATCTTAACTCGAAGAGCTCCAACAATAACCGCCATGATGTTAGCCGTGAGGCTTCATCACTCTTCAGGGAACTTAATTAGCGACCAAACAGTCAGAAACCGCTTGCATGAAGTGAACCTTCATTCCCGAAGACCGCTACGGGTACCACCTATAGCAATGCACAATCGTAGGATTCGATATCAATGGGCTCTTGGACACAGAAATTGGGCAGAAGAACAATGGCGTTTCGTGTGCTTTTCTGATGAGTCTCGTTTTGGTATGAGACCGGATACAAGACGTATACGACACTGGAGAACCCCTGGACGCCAACAGCGATTAAAATCCTGCCAGGAAGTCCATCCTTATAGTGGTGGAACCATCATGGTATGGGCGGGTATTTGGATCGGCGGAAGAACTGAGTTGATTTGGATCAGAGGCAACCTCAACGCTCAAATTTATGCTGAGACGATTGTATCAGACGTCATCGTTCCTCTACAAGCGCAAATCGGTCCCTTATTTCAGTTAATGCATGATAATGCACGACCGCACACCGCAAGAGTTGTAAGACAGACTCTCGCCGCAGCTAACATCAATGTCCTGCCCTGGCCTGCTCAGTCGCCAGACTTGAACCCGATTGAGCATGCATGGGATATGCTACAGAGAAGAGCTCTGCCGAATATGGAGGGTATCCAGTCGCAAGAAGACCTTTTTTTGTTGTTGCAACGAACATGGGCGGCCATTCCACAGCGTGATTTGGATGAACTCATTTTGAGTATGCCAAACCGATGTTCTTGTGTTGTTAGTGTTCGCGGTAGAAACACGGATTATTAATTGTTTAAGTTACCCAATAAAATTTTAAAGAAAACTGTTATTTCAGTCTTTTTTTCGAACTTTTGTGTTAGTGGTTCAAATGTCAAAAATCCCTTTATTAGGAAAATGGCAAATTTCTTTATTAATGCAAAGGTGACTTGGTTTATCGTTACTGTGACAAACGAAAACACTTTATTTGATGAATCCTTAAAGAAAATTTTAATTAATATCAATCAGGAGAAAAGTTATTGCAAAAATATATGTTGATCCCTAGACACTTTTGATGTGTGTAGTTACATATTTATATTTCTAATGACATGTAAGTAGGTATTTAAAAATATAATTTATAATTTTCTGTTTACGATGAAAAGGAAACATAATATTAGTACCTACCTATAATTAATTACAATCATAATAATTGTTATGCGTATCGCGCTACCCAGCACTGGGGTCGGCTGATATTTAATGTACTCATTCGTTTAGGTCTATACTGACCGCGTTCTGGTTTTAGAAACATTTCACTTTCGCTTTGTGTCTTTTTAAAGTTGCCGAAACGTGTTTAGAGCATTCTCTAAACGCAACTTGCCTCAAGACAGAGCCGATGAGGACAAACTTCCTAGATGTTGACATTTTATTATTGATCTAAAATGTTCTTAGGGGTCATTTTCTTCAAAGTAATTCCACTTTAATGAAAGGTTAAATTCAGATGGCCATGCAAGTTAGTCCGATTAACTTTCCATTCGCATGTATAGTGAATAATAGTGATCACTTTTGACCATCAATCATGTAATACATATAGCGCGTTAACGCAGCTTGTAGCGCGTCCACATGGCTAAACTAGTCGCGCGATATCGCGCGATCATAATGCTTGCAACTTTGCACGCGTCCGCGTACATGTTATCGTCCATCACGTTAACGCATTGCATTACATTCATTCAAGTGGCCGATGTTAGTCGGACTTCAGTGTTGTTGTTGTACTGTGGCGCGGAGGTCGTGTGACTAATCCACGAACTCCGAACACATCGTGGTTCCTAACATTCTAACATAAGATACACATTAATTATACAATTAATTCCGTTTAGTGAAATATCAGGTTTTTTATCGTTTATATTATTATAGTGAGTTATTGTGCACTCTACCAGTACGGTCATAACGTAAGTAAAATAATACCTACCTAAGTTTAGAATTTATTTAATTTATGTTTATAAAGTATAGGTAATTAATGTTGACAAGCAATCTCTTAAATATGACTAATTTGTGGCCGTAGGTTGTTTTGTAATTGTAACCTATGTATGTACATTTTGTACATATCTACATATTATATGCAATTAGGTAAGTAAAAACTATTATACATATAAAAGTGATACCGCGTATGAGACACAGGTTAAAAAAGGTCCGCCAATTAAGTATTACTAATGTTATTTTATATTAAGACCTAATACATAATCGATACCTGATAAATTATAACGTGTGATAGATAGCCTAGCGGTTGAAAGTTTACCTTCTATGTCTGATGGGTCTAAGTTTGACCCCGGCCCACAACTCTGACTTTTCGAATTCATGTGCGGATTATAAGTAATAATTATGGTAAATGTACAATATTATTTCGTGATTTAAGATTCTAGTAACTTTTAAATTTTTATACTTTTTTGTCGGTACAAATCATATCTTTATGGGACTTTTTTTATCATAAGTAAATATTGATTTGTTGTGACTAGATAGATAGGAATGTAAATTCACGTGTCAAGATGTTGAATTTTGTATTTATAAAAAATTGGGCATCTTATTTGTTGCACATTTTGGTACCTACCTATAAAGTTCGGCTCTTTCTTATTTCGTGATTTTATGTCTTCTATTTCGTGATATAAATTTAGAGGCCATTGTATGAGATTTATACCAAATAATAATAAAAAGAATCATAACATCATCTCCTTCAATATCTTATTGCTGGGTATAGGTCTATGGGCCTTCCTTGAATCGGTCCTGGGGGCCTACTCCCTAAGTCTGTCAACGAAGTTAGTCGCCCGTCCGAAAGTATCCCGAAACGTAGGAGTGAACAAAACAAGTGTCAAGTTCAACTTTTCGGACGGGCAAAAACACATCGGTAGAGTGCGCGCAAGATAACTCTGCGCGCGACTGAGGGCGTGCTAAACGTTGCCGTGATCGCAAAAGTTCAAATTACCGCTTTTTAGCTTAACTTTTTTATCGCTTAACATAATTTTCCCGTTAAATATTCCTACAATCAGGTAGTTCTACTATAAAATTAATAAAACGGCACACACTTTGGTGGACCATGATTAGTTCCGATTTCGGCCGCGCGCAGACTTATCTTGCGCGCACTCTAGTAGGGACAACTGTCAAATCGTGTTGTCATTCATTCTCAGTTCGGGCCCCGAAATAATCGCATGTCCTTAGGTGATAGTGAGTAGGAAACGTTCGTAACTAAGGCCGAAAGCACGAACTTCGTGCTTAGGGAGTAGACTCCCAGTATCGGATCCAGGATCGAGGTGTGATCACCTCGCCTGGCCATTTGTCCTGGCCAAATCTACTTTAGTTTCCAAATATTGCGCTTCCTAACGTCTTGAACTTTCGTTCGCAGAAAATCATATGAAATTATAGTTTATTTTGGGTGATAAGATCACAAATTACAAGTTATTTTCTGCACATGTGGCTTCCCTGGAAACCAAAAGTATTAATGTGTTTGTTTTTTAGATCTGGAATAGAGAAAAGTCTTAAAAGAAGTCGTGAGGTGAGATTTAGTACCTAGAAATTAAAAACTGTATTTTATATTTTGATTTGACCGGGAATCAAATACAGAGTTTTAAAAAAACATACCACCTTTTATTAATGCACATATTGATAATAACAAAAAAAATACAAGCTTGTATTAATACTAAATATACACTATGCATTAATTAATGCACCAATTGATAAAGAGCTAATTTCACAAGGGAATGTTATTTGGTGAAACAAAAGAAATTTGATTGTTGAAAAAAAAACTTTTCCTTTCATACATGTTTAATACCAATAAATTAACGGCTCATAACATGAATACTGATTTGTTATCCAACTGACTCATCCTTATGACACATTTTTCATCCACATTGTTATATTTATTAGCTAGGAATAGGTACCATATCTATCCAGCCATACATAAAAAAAAAAACCTTAAAATAAAGTTTGTCACTTAATAATTCCATTTTCTGGTAAGATAACGGTACGGAACCCTCAGGGCGCGAGTTTTATTTGCACTTGTCTGTCTGTTTTATGAATCACTAGCGACCCGCCCCGGCTTCGCACGTGTACGTTTTATAGCTTAAAACCTTTCTCTTGAATCACTCTAGCTATCAAAAAAAACCGCATCAAAATCCGTTGCGTAGTTTTAAAGATCTAAGCATACATAGGGACAGACAGACAGCGGGAAGCCACTTTGTTTTATACTATGTAGTGATGTTCCATTGTGCTAACAACTCTCATTAATCAATTCCGCACATATGAAAACTAATCAATGGGGTTTATGAGCAAACATAATATTGCTATCATATGCGATAAGTTTCAAAACCCCATCAATCGACTTTGTTCCCTATGGACTTTGAACATAGCGATTATTTTTAATCTAATCTAACTTCCAGCAACACATAATTATTTCGCAAGCAATTTAATTACCAGCTATTAGAAGTATCAGCTAGATTATTGTAATCCGTGTCTAAGTAAAAAGTGGTGAGCTAGCTAACTGTAGTCTTGTATGATTACCGCGTGATGGTGGTCAGTGGGGTTATCAAATCTCACGTGCAAAGATAATTAAATTGGTAACCGATAAACATCTAACTAGAGAAGTCCACGCAATATGATAATAATTGTATAAAGTTCTGATAGTCACAATTACACAATTATAATCACAAACGAGTAGATTAGGCCAAAATTAAAATTATTTCATCTGCACTATTTCTTTTATTGAAATTTGCACAAACACTTAATTTAAGCCCTTTCCTACGTAAATGTAATTGGTAGGTATAAGATTAATTAGTAAACAGTGTTAGTTCCGGAACTGCATTACTTATTTGCCACGTGACTTTATGTAAGTAACGTGTCCAGCTAGAGATATCAGTAATTGTGTAAACAATAATTCATAACACGTAGATTTAACTACTGTCAGGGATGCTCACCCATGAGGCCAATTACACTAGCAAAATTGTTTAAAATCTTAATCGAACCGCAGCTCAACCACGGCCGTTAAACTTTTTTCTTATAGAGACAACGGCAACGAACGTGGTTCAGCTGTAGTTCGATTGCAATTTTAAACTATTTTGTTATGTAGAAGAATTGGCCTCCCGTTACCTTATAGGAAAAGGTCGCCGTCTGCGACATTTGTAATATGTGAAACGCATACTTATGTTATAGTTATACTCATAACATAAGTAGCATATACAATTTGATATAACATTAGTTGACAATAAGTAAATTGGTACAAGTTATCAGATAAAAGGAGAGGTATTTGTATCCAGTTCAATCGAGTAACAATCACATTCGGCGGTGCCTCGTAACGAATAGTATTTTAGGTACATTCATTTGTGGATCGTGGACCTATAAAGGATCGCGAGTGTCACATCTCGCAGTTGTGCCAGTATGCAAAATAAGGACAATTTTTACGTCATTGCGAAGTGGGCAATGACCATATCGCTGTTTGTTATCAATTAAGTGCTCAGTTCTCTCAGAGTGTTTTATCGCAACGGGGGGCACAATGCTGTCGATATCCACTTACTAATAGTCAATGATAATTTTGAGGTATTTAATTTGTGGCGGGAAAAAAATTAACTGCAATAGTGTGTGTGTTTTTTAGGAATTCCAAGACGTTCCTACAATGTCGGCCTTCAACGTTATTTTGGGGTGCGTGATGGCACTTCTCATCATACTCTTCACAATCAGTTCTATCGCCAGATATTACATAAAGGTAACAGTTAATTGATTATTTTGTTTATTTTTTAAGTAACATCAAAAACAAAAAAAACGCCATTTGAGTGACCTTTCGCGAATATTTATTTTCGTTAAAATTAACAATTAAATAATGGATATGATGATAAAATGCCAAAAGATATGGAACAAAACATTAAACAAAACGTGTAGAGTAGAGCTCTCGCAAGTTTATTTCATTTCGATAAGGGTTAGGTACTTAATCTATATTACATATTTAATAAATCTATACAGTGCGAGTCTCTATGAAGTGCATATTATATGACTGTATGAAACTGGGAAACATATAATAATAAAAGAAAAACTTGTTTTACAATTATCGAGAAAAACACTGTAAAAATCAGAATTTAAGTGGCGGTAATTGTTTTTGGGGTAAATTTATACCACCGGGCAATGATGACGATGGTATTTCATCGTCATTGCCTGTTATTTACAATGATTACTGTTTTTGTTTTATCATGATAGACCACTTTATTCAAAAATTACAACAAAAAAAGTTATCGTAGTTTTTTTTAATCTTGCTTTAGCATTTTCGGTGCCTCTATGGCGACAAATTCCATCGGGAAAGTAGTTGTTGGCTTACCTTTTTGTTGAACTATCTGAGTGGTTTATTTTCTTTTTTTTCTTTTCAGTTCACTCTCTTCGTGGTTATGTCGTTGATATTCGCCACAGCCCCAGTACCGCTAATGTTGATCAAACCATTTGACCCAAGGAATGCGTTGTAAGTCTAAACAATGAACTGATATGAGCAGGTTTTTTTAATGTTTTTTTTTTAAATCAATGAAAATAATCCTGTTGCGTAGATTTTTTTTGTGAAATTATCTAGTCTATATCTGAAGAATGTCAAACATTTACGTCCTATTATAAATTTTTACGCAATAGGTACGTACAGATAGCTGTTATAAATACGCTTAGGTAAATGGATCTCGATAAGATTATTGTTTTCTGTAGGTGACTTGATATTTTATACCTCGATATGCGTATGTTTTAGGAAAGCAAAAATAGCGCTTACTAAATTATTTCCATACAACGTTATGAAAATCGAGGTCTCTAAAGTTCAAGACGTTATTTTCATTTCAAAAGAATTTGTTAAGATAGCGATTTGTATTTCGTAACCCTTGCTATGTTAGGTCTATATTAATAAACTGCGAGTGATATCAGTCGAGTGACAAGTCGTTGTCAATAAGTAGGTATCTCAGCTTATCTCCATACATCTGGCACGAAGATAGACATACATCTTTGACGTGTAGGTAATAACAACTCATCATCTCAAAACTTGTTAAAACAATAATCTTAAGATCTATTTATTTCTGACATGACAGCGTTTTTTTTATTTATTTATTATTGGGGGATTTTAAGGTCCGGATACATGCAGTGACTTGCATACGCAAACGGCTTGTGCAGACCTTTTTGCAAACGGTACCTATTGTCGGTATTTATGGCACTTTGTGTACATTAGAAATTGTGCAAACATGGTTGAGTGTGTAACCGCATTATTAGGATTAAACTTTTGACGCCTCTTGAAATTGCAAGGCGGATAAGAAACGTGTTGTAATTTTAAGGTTTGGGATAAATATAAGGGTTAAGTTTATAGCCTACCTAACCTAATTAAACGTCTCAGGGCAGATAAAGACTAAAACCAGGATGTTTTCTCCTACGATGACCTATAAACCCTATTAAAGTTGTCAGAAGATAGTAGGTTGAATTATAATTAGGTCTAATAATTATAACATCACATAGTGGAGTTAAGTACCTATATAATTACTTACTAGCTGTTGCCCGCGGTTTTATTCGCATCCAGGACATGATTTTGGTGTGTCATCATCATTCAGCCGAAAGACGACCACTGCTGGACATAGGTAGGCCTTTCCCAAAAGGGAGGGGGGGGGGGGTTGCCGTAATCGCCACGCTTGGCAGGCGTGTTGGCGTTCGCAGTATGGTTGTTAAAGTACTCAGAGAACGCTACTGCCCATCCTCTAGAGCAGGGGGGAACCCCTAGGGGTTCGCCATTCGACGGCAGGGGGTTCGCGACAAGATTTACGTAATGGCGGCTTGATGACTGGCCCTTTGCTACAACATACTTATGTGAGAGTGGGTTTTCACACCTGGTCATGATAAAAACTAAATACAGAAATCGACTTGATACCGAGTCAGAATTAGGTATGGTTAAAATTGTCCAAAATTACTCCTAAAATTGACTCCATTTGTGACAAGAAACAAGCCCACCCATTGCATTAATATTAAAAATACACACATCAAAAGTGTCTAGGGATCAACATATATTTTTGCAATAACTTTTCTCCTGATTGATATTAATTAAAATTTTCTTTAAGGATTCATCAAATAAAGTGTTTTCGTTTGTCACAGTAACGATAAACCAAGTCACCTTTGCATTAATAAAGAAATTTGCCATTTTCCTAATAAAGGGATTTTTGACATTTGAACCACTAACACAAAAGTTCGAAAAAAAGACTGAAATAACAGTTTTCTTTAAAATTTTATTGGGTAACTTAAACAATTAATAATCCGTGTTTCTACCGCGAACACTAACAACACAAGAACATCGGTTTGGCATACTCAAAATGAGTTCATCCAAATCACGCTGTGGAATGGCCGCCCATGTTCGTTGCAACAACAAAAAAAGGTCTTCTTGCGACTGGATACCCTCCATATTCGGCAGAGCTCTTCTCTGTAGCATATCCCATGCATGCTCAATCGGGTTCAAGTCTGGCGACTGAGCAGGCCAGGGCAGGACATTGATGTTAGCTGCGGCGAGAGTCTGTCTTACAACTCTTGCGGTGTGCGGTCGTGCATTATCATGCATTAACTGAATAAGGGACCGATTTGCGCTTGTAGAGGAACGATGACGTCTGATACAATCGTCTCAGCATAAATTTGAGCGTTGAGGTTGCCTCTGATCCAAATCAACTCAGTTCTTCCGCCGATCCAAATACCCGCCCATACCATGATGGTTCCACCACTATAAGGATGGACTTCCTGGCAGGATTTTAATCGCTGTTGGCGTCCAGGGGTTCTCCAGTGTCGTATACGTCTTGTATCCGGTCTCATACCAAAACGAGACTCATCAGAAAAGCACACGAAACGCCATTGTTCTTCTGCCCAATTTCTGTGTCCAAGAGCCCATTGATATCGAATCCTACGATTGTGCATTGCTATAGGTGGTACCCGTAGCGGTCTTCGGGAATGAAGGTTCACTTCATGCAAGCGGTTTCTGACTGTTTGGTCGCTAATTAAGTTCCCTGAAGAGTGATGAAGCCTCACGGCTAACATCATGGCGGTTATTGTTGGAGCTCTTCGAGTTAAGATTTGAATGTATCGGTCTTGTCTCCGTGTGGTGCAGCGATACCGTCCTCCATGGCGCTCAGCCACGGTACCAGTGCTTCGGTAACGTGTCCAAAGTCGACTGATAACACTCTGACTTGTATTCAGAGCTAAAGCCACAGTACGTTGCCGGGAACCAGCTTCTATCATTCCCACGGCTCTGAGCATTTCTTCCCTGCTTAAATGACGTCGCCGCTCCATAATAACGTTGGTTTTAATCAGTAGTAGGGAAACAGTAGCACTAATAATGTCTTCAATGCGTTGTATGTTTTTATAGGGAAAATATTGACAGCTGATTTTCATCTTTTACTCGAATTTGATTCACAGTTCCTGATTCAAATTATGAAATGCACCAAAAAGGATCCATATAAATTTATAAAATCATAAATTTATTACAAAGCCACATCTCAATCTCAAGAAATCCGCATAAAAATGCTTGATCCCTAGACACTTTTGATGTGTGTATATTTCTTTTGCCACTTTATTTGTTACCTACCTTTTAATGAAATAAAAACCTTATTTTCTTCAACAGTCAATTTTATTATTTTCTTTGGGGGGAGGGGGATTTAATTAGTTAATTAAGGGGTTCGCTGTCACCTGGAAACTTAACAGGGGTTCATGGAGCCGAAAGTTTGAGAAATCCTGCTCTAGAGAATCCCTTAGTCGCCTTTTACGACACCCACGGGAAGAGATGGGTGTGCTATTCTTTAAGTCCGGTACTACACGAGACCCAAATTTGGTGTGTCAAACTTTATCCAACAACAAATTCCAAATCCGTGCAGCCGTTTGTTTATGCGTGATTAAGTAACAAATATTGATCCATCCATCTATAAAAACTTTCACATTTATAATATTAGTACGACGAAAACAAATATCGACGTTGTATTTTACACACGAATTATAATTATTTGGTTAAAAGACGCCACCAGTTTAAATAGCACAGGCTGGTAGCAGGCAGGAGTGTCACCAGTGCGATAACCAATCCGCACTCCAAGGTTGGTGATTAAGGCATGAAACTTTCGTTATATGAGAAAGCCTATTATAACTCTCCTGCACTGGATGCTTAAAGGGTGAATCACAAAAACAAAAACACTTACAGCCTAGGTCCAAATTTCTTTACGTTTATTGTGTTTCTGCTTTTGCTAATGAATAAGTCGTCACAATTAACATATTTAGACATGTGTAGAATGAATTAGTCACTAATATAACGGTCTATTTTTAGTTCACATAGTATTCGAATAATGTTATTCATTAGGAGGTTCGTCTACCAACACGCTTACACTTACAGCTTAAAGAAAAAACATGTTTTTAAAACATTATTTAGTGACCATAACTGTAAAATTCATATTATTGAAAAGTCTAATAGTAATTTAATCTAAAATACGAAACACATAATCGGGTAAACCAATTATTCGATTACCAAACCATAATGTGAACAGGAATCAGGTCAGCATGCAAAGCGAGCAAGCGAAGCGAGCTCATAAGAACTACTACCCCGTCTCTGTTCGTTTAGGTTTGAAGGGGATGACGGGGGCTGGTGAGCAAGCAACGCGAGCGAATTAAGTTCCCGTCATCCCCTTCGAGTGGTTTTTACCTTTGGCTGGTGTTCAAGAACATTAATTTTCTGGTTAAACAAATGTTCACCTTAAATTCTAGTACATTTTTCGAGTAAACGGATGTTTAACAATAGTACACACGGCTACACATCAAGCTATACAAAACCAGTTTACCTTGGCGTCGCTTTGTATAATCTTTTCGCACAAGTAACGGTCAGCTTATACTGGTTTTGCATAGCTTGAAGTGTAGCCGTGTGTACATTGTTACCCAAGGGGTGAAAGTAACTTATTTAGTCCAGAGACGGTGTTTGGTGCCCGAGCGTAGAGAGGGCGCTAATAGTTCGAGGGACTAAATAAGTCTTTAACCCGAGGTAACCACTGTGCTTTTCATTACGAATACAAGGAAAATAAAATAAAAACATGAATTAGCATTAAAAGAGAAAAAAATAGTGAATTCCGTAAGAAAAAAAATTATAAATTCCGTATTGCTTTCCCGCCTATTTTGTTTTTTTTTCTGTGGCCGGCCAGCTATTCAGCTATTATTTTTGATTTTCATCATTGAAAAAATAGTAAATATTTTGCCCAAATGTATGTTGTTATGTAGAAATAGTTGAAACTAAATTATAATATAAAGTCATTTAAAAAAATATATTCTATAATGAATAGTTAACTTTATGTTATTATAATTTTACATTGTGCTGTTATTGAGTGGCTGTATAGAAAGTTGGAACATGGTTCATTAAAAATGTGAAAATAGAACTAGTTTTTTTTTAATAACATGACAGCTGTCAGTTGAAAACGATTCTCCCTGGGGCTGAAAAGTATTACTTTCAACCTGCTCCTCAGGCACCTTCAGACCTACTTCTCGATTATGAGTACCTAATGAAAAAGAATTAAAGCGGCACTTAGGTCTAAATGTCTGATGATGAAAATATGATTCAGATGGATGAAATTGTAAAAGCGCTGAAAGGTATGAAAATTGGAAAAGCAGCTGCGTATGACAGAGTGTCTGTCGAAATGCTTAAGGGAGGTGACGGGGTGGTAGCAAGCCTGCTGTACCGGATCTTTAATATATGTTGGAGATACGGCCAAGTGCCAAGCGATTGGTGCAAAGCGGTAATCGTACCACTATATAAGGGAAAGGGTTCACAGCAAGAGTGTAAAAACTACCGCGGCATTAGCCTTTTGAGTGTAGTCGGCAAACTATATGCGAAAGTTTTAATTAATAGAGTGATAAGAATAACAGACGAGAAAGTATGGGATGTTCAGGCAGGATTTAGAGAGGGAATGGGGTGTATGGATCAGATCTTCTCCTTAAGATGCATAGCCGAGAAACATCTGGCAAAGCACAAGAAAGTGTATTGCGCTTTCGTTGATTTGGAGAAGGCTTATGATAGTGTGTGGAGGGAAGAATTGTGGTCAACACTATCTACGTATGGGGTGGACTGGCGCTTGGTGCGGGCACTGAAATCGCTGTACAGGGATTCCAGTGCTTGTATTAGGATAAATGGGGCGTTCACAGACTGGTTTGGCATCTCAAGGGGTGTTAGACAGGGTTGTGTAGCGTCACCATGGCTGTTCAACCTATACATGGATAGTTGTTTGACAGATTTAAAAGGGAGTGATTGTGGATTGAAAATGAATGAGTTGCCTGTCAAATGTCTTCTCTACGCAGATGATCAAGTTCTGCTTGCATCATCAGTGGAAGGGTTGCAAGACATGGTAACTGTGATGAACGAAGCATATAAGAGGAAAGGGATGAAAATTAATATAAGTAAGACGAAAGTAATGGTTTTTGAAAGAGATGCAGATGTATCTGGGTGTAAGGTAAAGATTGGAGATGAAAGTATTGAACAGGTGAATGAGTTTGTTTATTTGGGAAGTATGTTTACAAGAGATGGTAAGATTGATGAAGATGTGGAAAGGAGAGCAAATGCGGGAAATAAAGTGAATGGTGCTATGCATGCGGTTGTGGCTAACCAGTCGATGTCCAAAAAGGCACGGCTGGCTGTCCATAATGGTGTACTGGTACCAACGCTTATGTATGGAAGTGAATGTTGGTCTTGGAAGAAGAGTCATGAAAGTAGAATAAATGCCGTGGAAATGCGTTCCTTGCGAAGTATGTGCGGTGTAACTTTGAATGATAGAGTGAGGAATGATGTGATAAGACAAAGTTGCGGTTTAAAAGATGATGTAGTGACAAAAAATGAAAGGAGTATGCTTCGGTGGTTTGGGCATGTTGAAAGATTGAGTGAACGGCGATTAACAAAAGGAATTTATAAGGCGAATGTCAGTGGAAACGCCAGTAGAGGACGCCCTAGAAGGACATACTTTGATGTTATTGGTGATGTTCTTCAAAAAGGACAGGTGCGTAGTACTTTCAACCGGCGTGCGTGTATGACAAGATGTATGACCGTGGACGAAGCGAAAGGAGTATGTAAGGATCGTAGCATGTGGCGTTCTACAGTTTCTGCCTACCCCCATGGGAAAAAGGCGTGAGTGTATGTATGTATGTATTAGGTCTAAATGCGACCCCCTTTCTTTTGCTAGTCGAATTCTTATCGTGTTTTTAGTTTATGTAACAAATTTAAATAAGGAAGTGAATTTTCATTAAGTACGCTGTTTAACAACCAACCTATAAAAATTGTAATGTGTATTCAGGCGTGTGTCCGCTCCTGTGTTGGTGACTTTGGTACGTGTGGGCGATGCATAATGGCAACAAATTAATTAGCTATGGGACATTTCAATTTAGGTGATTAATTTCTTCTTTCCTAAAATTTTATCGACGCACTTGAAAGTAAGAGGTTACCAACAATCTCAAACACCACTTCAATAAATATTCACATCTTGGGAGCAATGAGAAGTTTTTGAGGTCTGAGACATACCTACATATGTTTTATTTTAAATTAGTCAAAACCATTAATTAGTACCAACATGATGCGCATGAACCTAAGTGCGTAATTAAGTGTGTCTATAATAAATTTATAATCATCTATTCATAATACTTGCAATGCCAGTAAACTAACATAATTATCGTCATCCGGAACTGATATGCAAAACTGTAGCCAATGCTCATTAACAATAATAATTAGTGAAACTAATAAGCTTGAAGGCACGGCAAACATTGAAATTAGTTAAGAGCTCCTGTCACAATTTAGTCTACTTCTTTCTGCTTATTAGTTCGATTCTTTCTGCTTATTAGTTCGATATTGCAGTTATCTATTTAAATAATGTATTTATGTATGTATTATACACTTGTATCGTAAAGTTCTAATTGTGAATTGAAAAATAGTGCCATAATGACATACTTCATTCACGTGCATCTCTAGTAAATTTAAAAAGTTTTATTAAAGTACATTTTTCTTTTTCAATCGTCAGATTAGTTGAGGAATAACTTTGACGTTTTGACAGCTTTTGTATAAAAAATATGTCAAATCATCTTATTTATTCCTTAAGCGCTTATTACACTTGGCTGAATTTAGTCTTCTAAATTCAGAAGGGCAAATTAGAAGCTTCTGATCACACTGTCCTAAAAGGCTTATTACTCTACTCTGAATTTAGGAATCCTAATTAGGGTTTAGAAAAGTGTAATAAGAGCTAGGACGGTTAGGATCCTAATTAGCCCGTCAGGATGGCTCCTGCCTTCCTGACTCGCTTAAGTTGCTTCTGAATTTAGAAGACTAAATTCAGCCAAGTGTAATAAGCGCTTTACATAAAAGTTACGACGATTGAAAAATCGGCCCTTATCAAAATAATGGTGTTATATAACTTTTTTTCTACTACAGTACAATTCGGACGGATCAAGGAGTTTTCAATTTAATTTATTTAGCGGCTGCAAATTGTCTATCGTTCGTGGCGCGCGCTAAGGCGCATGCGCGCTCAAGTACGCGCATGCGCGGTGGGCGACAGGGTTTGGGCGCCATAATAATTTGGTCTTTCATTTAAAATAGGTCTTATTAGGTTATCTACAAATTGCTTGAGTTTAGCTATAGTAGCGAACGAAACTGCACATAACTAGGTATTGAAACACTCATGTTTTAATACCTAGTTATGTGCAGTTTCAGCATTATTCTTTACGAGTCAAAAAATATGCCTGTTTAGCGACATGGATCAATGGGGTAGGTTTTCAGATCTATGTAGAGCTGGCACATAATTTACCATTTCATTAAAAATCCCTAATTAATGCAGTCATTGGTTTTTACCCAGTTAAAGGACTTGTCACACTGGATGCGTTCTGCGTCCTACGGTCCAGTCAAATCGAACGCAGCCCGCATCCTATGTGAACATCATGTGCATTTTATATATATTTTATGTAATTACGATCTGACTATGCGAGCACAAGCCAAGAACGTAGGGAACGCACCGGTCAGGCGGTCGGTGTGGGAAGGACACTGAAGAGCAGCCCGGTTGCGGGCAGGCGGGCAGCGGGCGACGGGCGGCGGTCCGGGTAGTTCAACTAGTGGTAATCGATGTCGCAAAAACATCGATGATGACATCGATACTCGATGTTTATCGAACACAAAACATCGATACAACACCACTACACGCAATCAAATATAAATTGGCCGCTGTTTGCCCTACCCGTCAGATCGCTGAACGGTTGCCGTGACCGGATCGCTGACCGGTTGCCGTGCCCAGATCGCTGACCGATTGACCGGCCCGGATCGATACCTGGTTGCCCTGACCATGAAGTTCACATAGGGTGCGGGCAGCATTCGAGTTGACCGGACCGCAAGACGCAGAACGCATCCAATGTGACAAGTCCTTAATTCTCACAATTATTGAGTGATAATAATCAATGATTGAAAGTTTTTGCTATCCATTAATAATGATAATGATAATTGACAATGAATTATACATTCCAAACATTGTTATTCTCTAAACATTAGCCTATTATGCGGTTATATTTTCAGCTCGTCCTTCTACTGATTTGTGTTTGATACCTAGGCACACGTTCTTATAACGGCGTATTTACTTGTAACTGTTTATAAATATATTTTTATAAATGTTTGTCTATATTAATTTATTTCCCAGAATACCATCAGTGTTCCTGAGGGCTTTTGCGCGGCTACTTGGTCTTCGGTGGAAAGTGCGAGGGCTAGAGAATGTTGATAACAGCCGGGGAGCTGTTGTGCTGCTGAACCACCAGAGTTGCCTGGACCTTTATGGTATGTACCCAATTATAGATGCAACTAATAATTAAAAAAAATACCTAATGTGGATATTACACTATCATATATCTAGGATCATATCTCTAAGGGGGCTATTACACTATTAGGATCATATACAACGTGTTACATAATTCCCCTTAAAAAAGAAAATATTAATCAAGTAGTCTTATGTTTGTTGACATTTACCTCTCAGAGGAAATTAGATAAGAATGTAAATAACTTTTTGGGTAGTCTACTCTTTACTTTTATGTTTTCAGGGTTGCGTTTCAGTGATGATTTTATTTTATGATTTGTCCAAATTTTTATTTGTCCCTTTTTTTAAAAATATTGCCAATAGTTTCTTTACAAGGGATCTTTTAATCCCCTTTCGGCTTTAGGGGTATTTTTGTAACACATATAGGATCATATGTCTTATTTGACCTCTAGAGTCATATCTTTGTATGGAGATATAATCTGTTGTTTCTTATAGCAAGTTCGATTGACGATTCCAAGATGGCTTAAGATTTCAGTAAGGTTCAAAACTGCATACGTTCTTTTGAGTGCGCAATACATTTTCCGTGTCCATGAGTAAGGTCTTTGCGTTGCGCTTGTGACATATTAATGTTCATTGAATGCAAATTCAATCAATGTATGTTGTGTACAACTTGACCCATAATAATAATGATTATGTGTCCTGAATCCTGGGGGTCTAATAACGTCACCTTTGGTAAATCATATTTCGTTTCATATTCGTAATCCTAACTGCAAGTGTACAGGTACAAGTCCGAGACGGGCTGCAAACTGCAGACTGCAACCGCAGACCGCAAGTCACATTGGTTTGTATGAACCAGTGTCGCTTGTCTGCTGCTGTCATCTGCGGTTGCAGTTTGCGGTCGCCGTTGGAATACTACCTTTAAGGTATGCACCTTAAAGGTGTTATTCGGACGACGAGTTGCGGTCTGCCGATGCAGTTTGCAGCCCGTCTCGGACTTGTACCTCATCCAGTCGGCAGTTGTCACTTGCAGTTATGATTACGTTATAAGGTCTCCTGACCTGTGTTGAAAGTGTCGAAACTGCTTGTCCTGCCAGTTGAGCGTATAAAAATAAATAAAAGTAGAAAAAACTTTACAAACAATGCTCTGACAATGATGCTTTCAAACGAGTTTGTACACACTCACTTGAATATTATATCATCACTCTGCATAATTATAGGTAAGCACTGCCTTTACGAATTTTGAAGGCTAAAATTTTAATTTTCACATCTATACTTCTGTGTGATAACTAAAAGCCTCTAAATAAATAAAGATTTAAAAAAAAAAAACTATACTTCTATACTATAATATTATAAAGAGGTAGAATTTGTTTGTTTGTTTGTATGTAGGAGGTAATCTCCGAATCTACTCATCCGATTTCAAAAATTCTTTCACCAATACGAAGCTACGTTATCCCTGAGTGCTATAGGCTATATTTTATAATCAGTAAATTAGGGATCAATAACCGACATTCACGCGGACGAAGTCGCGGGCAAAGGCTAGTTTCATGATAAATGCAAGAAAAGTTTTTACGATTTTTTTTTAGGTATGAAAGAGAATCCTTTAAAACGTCGTTCCTCAATAAAATTTGATTCGTTTAGGTTTTTTGGATGACGTGCGCTGCCTTCTAGTCTTTATTTATCCATATTTTCGCAATTTAAGACATTAGAAAATTGCTAGGGACCGGACGCAGCAATTTCGTATATTTACTAGTCATTTAAAAAAAATGTTTGTTCATTGCATATTAGGTAAGTAGGTACAGTCAGCAACGAAAGTCCATGAACACATACTAATTTACAAAACACCTAAACACTAAAACGGACCATAAATCACTTACCAGAATAGAGTACAGAATAAGGTTATCATTTCAATGTTTCAAAAACGCTAAGCATTAATATGTTATAAGTCGCTAAACATCATTACAGCATAAGTCGATTACTATCATTTTACCGTAAGTCGCTAAACATCATTACAGCGTAAGTCGGTTACTATCATTTTATCGTAAGTCGCTAAATATGTTATGCGCGAGTTTTTTAACTTGATAATGCATGAGTTGTTGAATCTCATAATTGAATACAAGATAGGTACTACAGAATTACCTTTTTTGCGCAATTACGAAGCTGATCAATTTAATTTGCTGTCAAATCTTATGTCAACGAATGTGATTGGTTGACCTAACATCGTTCTGATTTATTTCACAATTAAACAGTTGTGATCATGTGGTTTTTAAGGTATGTGCTGTTATTTTATAGTAAAGCCTACAAATTAGTGATGTTAGGCCGTGGCCCCATGTCCACGGTGCGGGCGGCGCCGCGCCGCAACACGGCGCCGCGCACGGTGCCGTTTACGGCGACACGGCGCCACGTACGGCGCCGTGCGAGGCCACACGGCGTGGTGTACGGTGCACCGCACGTTAGTTCCGTGGCTGGCGTAAATGTGACATGTCTAATATTGCAATTTTTCAGGGCGACCATTTTAAAGTTTTAACCTCTTCTGGTAAACCGGTAAATTAGTTTAACGTATGTATTTTAGTTGTTTTAAAATATACAGGATGTTAACGAATTCGTGTAATTCCTTAAAACCATATGATCTGCTACTGGTGTAGATTTTCCCGGCATGGAAATAAGGCAGATTTAAAAAAAAACTTTTTTTTTCATGCTGTACCTATGGCTAAGTGATCGAATCTAAACCACAGGATTCAGTAAAATACAAATGTAAATGACGTCAACGTCAAAATCCAAGATGGCGGCTGTGAAATTTTACAAGATAAGCATCATTGGTGTCGTTTCCGTGGTTTTCGGGGGGGTGCTGATGACGAAAATGAGGTCAACGTCAAAATCCAAGATGGCGGCTGTGAATTTTACAAGTTAAGCATCATGGCAAAACCGAACGCACGTATAATATGCTACTGTTCGTACTGCCAGTGGGTCTCTGTAGCAGTATGGATTCGACCTTTTGCCAGTGTGTTATCGCTATAAGGTGTACAGTGTCCTGTGACATTATTAAGATTAAAATGCAGGCATTGCAATTAAAGGCAGGCGGTGAGCTACTAAAAAATGTAACGCGTATGGCTTTCTATACCAGCGCACGCATTAGCGGTTCTTTTTAAAATGACTTTTAAAACGTATCGTGCTAGATTTTGGCTAAAGATTTGTATATTCGATGCGATTCGATGATAACTGGCTACTAAAATCAGGCTACAGTGCATGTTCATAGATAAGCTGTATGGCGCTTTTAGCATTTGAAAAAAAAGGGGTGCATGAAAAGAGCTTCCACGAGTGACGATACTTCGGTACGTCCGGCGCACCCTGGGCAGTCAGCCTCGTTACCATCCTTGCTGACTGGCTAATCTTTTCACCACGGCATGAGCTATTCTTGTATAGCTCGTGCCGACACGATAGAAAAAGAAGCATTTGAAAACCGCTTGCGTAAAATCATATAGCAACTCAGTGCGTGCTTAGTCGGACTGATTTTACATCGTCAGATATCTTTTAACCGAGTAATTAAATTGACGTTTAACAGATTTTGTACTTTTTTGAGCACGGTTATCAATCCGAAACATGGTTAAAATGAACCGAGGTATTTTGTAGGTATTTATTACGAATTCAATTCCTGAAGATATACTTACTAAAAAATGTAGCAAATTAAAATGTCAGTTTCATTCAAACTGATTGTTTCGAATTTAATGGCTTTCGCGTGGAATAAATAAATACTCGTTTCAATTTCCATAAGATGTTTTCCTATAACTTGACTATCAGATTATATTATAAACAAAAGACACGTCAATGACGTCACGCACGAAATGAAAGGGATATAGCTATATGAAGAAAAAGAAAAAATGCTGTATTGACACAATAGTACACATTGTATCTATTTTTGAACTTTTAATTTATGACTCTAAGTACAATCAAATACAATTCATTTTACGTTGCCATCCTGATTTTCTGAATAACGTGTTGCTTAGTTACCTTTGAATGTTTAGCTTGACCTTTAGTTTGTAAATAAATATTTGACATTTTGACTGCTCAGATATATTTGGAGATTATGATGCTCAAAACAATTTGAACAGTTTTGTTGCATAGCTGTTTTTGGTATCTTGAATGTGTTTAATTATTTGGACACCTGAGTTGCTCATCTACTTCTGAAACTATCTATAGAAACGGCAAAAAAATCACGTTTGTTGTATGGGAGCCCCCTTAATTATTTATTTTATTCTGTTTTTTAGTATTTGTTGTTATAACGGCAACAGAAATACATTTTTGTGAAAATTTCAACTGTATAACTATCACGGTTCATGAAATACAGCCTGGTGACAGACGGACGGACGGACAGCGGAGTCTTAGTAATAGGGTCCCGTTTTACCCTTTGGGTACGGAACCCTAACAGGATCGCATGTAAACATATCGTAAACTCGTAATTGTTTTTTAAATATTGTGATATTACTGTCTAATATATTTTTATGTTCTGTGTTTTATTATGTATGAGATGCCTACACATTATTGATATTTGTTTTATACTAGAAATAAATAAATATTGTCCTTGTTTTTAATTTCAATATGTATTAATATTCGTTTATTCATTGTAAATACATATTAAATTATATTTTTAAATACATACCTACGTTATAAAAATAAAAACAATCCACATTTAAAAATATAAAAAAATTGTAGCCCATCGGCACGCGGCATCGGAAATAGGGCCCAAGCTACCGGCGGGGCTCCAGAGAGAGGAACTTCCTAACAAAATGCGCCGTGTCCAGAAGTACCGCTTTCTGAATCAAACCCTTGATTCAGCTGCCTATTAATAGTATTTAAATTATATTTAATTTATATTCTGAACTAGTAGCTGTGTTTATTCGGCAATGTTTTGATTATAAAAATACGGTGCGCTGCGCTTCGCCAGATAGTGGCTTGGAGCAAACGGGTTTAACGAACAGGAAATATAGGAAATTAGCTATGCTCAGCGACTTTTGTATTTATTACAGATCATACAATTTTGTCGGTAGTAATGTACAGCAATTAATGGTTTAACCGAGTTCAGCGACTTTTGTGATTCAATTATGACAAGTTGTTTTATAATTTACTTTAGTCAGTAACTTATGATAAATAATAATGATTACAAAATATTGGAAATAAATTATGTTCAACGACTTCTGTTGCTGACTGTACATAAGTATCGTAATTTACATGATTAGAATCATTACAATGAAGGACTGCATTATTAACTATTATACTATTATAGTAATGTTTCCTGTACATCTTTTATCTACACAGAAATCTGCGATAGGTATCTGTTACCTACCAATATAGGGATCGTTAGGAAAATACGAGGTTCTGATATTACAGTATCAGATATGCTCTGACCTCTCATTTGACCTAATTAAATCTATAAATACACTTATGTATTGTATTAAGATCTTAACATTATGTGTAGTGCATTATATTTTGTATGTATTCACAGTTTCAACGATTATGCCCATTAATAAAAATAAACAATTATATCGTTCTCCTACATGAACAGCTACCTACACTTAAAGTTCTAGACATTTCTAGAATAAAATTATGCAATTAAATTGATTATGAAGTTGATACGATGACGTTTTATACATTGCAAAGGTCACTATGTTTTACTAGGTAGGCACATCGGGTGACAAACATTTACTACTATTCTCGATTGCAATCTACTAAGTAGGTACTTACTCGTACTTAACTGTTTACCATTAACTCGTCACCTTTTCTTTTAATTTGACTCCTAAGTACCTCAATTTTGAATCTTCATAATTTCAACCCATAATCGTCCCACCTCTGAACACGGGACTTCTTTAAATTGCTATAATGACCGGAATAATGTCGTAATTACGATGCTTGGCTTTTGAAGAAGTCGCTCAACAATAGGTTCCTGCCGCCTAAGTAGTATTATACCCATGTGAAGAGAGCTGGCTGCATATTATATGTCATCATCATCATGTGACGTGATTTAGCATGTAATAGGTCCTATCAAAACTGCTCGTGGCTAAATAATTACAGCCGCATAGACCGATCTTCCGGGTTGGGCCACGCTTGCCGAGGTTGGTCTGTGGATGGGTGACCATTTACCATAGCGAGTTTCCTCCGTGCCTCGGAAAGCACGTAAAGCCGTTGGTCCCGGCTGTCATTTGTAGATCTTTGACAGTCGTTACTGTTGGTCAGAAGCCAGAAAGGGGTTGGGTTCAGAATGTCTAGATTGTAAAACACCTATGTGGGCAAAATGTCTGAATTGAAAAAAAGTCTACATAGATATAACGTCTTGGTTGCAAATGGTCTTGTTTATAAAAATGTCATGGTTGTAAATAGTCTTGAATTCAAATGGACTTTGTTGCAATTAGTCTAGGCAGGGAAAACGTCTTCGTTGTAAATAGTCTTGATTGTAAAAAGTCTTGGTTGTAAAAGGTTGGTGTAAAAACCACTGATAATTATTTGTATCAGTGTAGAATATAAGCAAGTTTGAGTTTGCTATATACATAGATCTAGTCCTTTTGGAAATTTTAAAGCGACTATTATTTATTTATAAATTATTGCGGCAATATTGGTTTTGGCCGAAAATTAATTTTGGGAATCGAACCCGCGACATTCTTGTCTAAAACTGGTATGAAAGCCACTAGAACATAGAATCCATTAAAGGTATCCCATTTCAAGACCCCTTTGGAAGGTATTATACTCTTTTGATATATACTCGTAGAAAACTTCTTGTTTTATATGAGATGAATATCAATTAATGATAGGTAGAACCCATTTTCCTAGTATCTCTTAGGCGATAAGTAATGCAGGCTTCTCACAGTCATTTTACAAGCAAGACGTTTTGCCTACCTAAAGTCCCCGTCACGAGAAGCTATAAATTTTGTAAATAAAGAACTTCTACAAAGTTACGTAGCGACAATTCAATCAACAACAAATAATCCCAAATTCAACCAACTCAAAGTTACATACGTGTAATACGAAACTAACGAGCAATTTCACTTAGTCGGGTTATATTTTAGCGATATAAAGCGCTATCGTCTAATGTTTTGTGGTACCGGAACGTGTCTGACTCATGAAACGTCAACATTTGGCCCGCCATTTTGTAGTAAGTTCACACTGACGCTGTCAATGTTGTCATTTGAGTTTTGAATGCGTTTCAGTTTGTTTGTGTTGTTTTCGTAGATTATTATTTATTATTATATAAATAAAATAAAAACCATTATATAAAAATAAAAATCATTACAAAACTGTTTTTTTTTATTTGTTCCAAAGGTTGCGAACCCCTGAATGTGTGTTTACAAAATTTATAGCTTCTCGCGACGGGGACTTTAGACCTATCACAATTTAAGATCAGTCATTTTGCAACCAAGACTTTCTGCAAACAAGACCTTTTTCAACCACGACGTTTTGCCTACCTAGACATTTTACAATAAATTTCTAGTCATTTTGCAACCAAGACGTTTTATCTATATAGACTTTTTTCAACCCAGTCATTTTGCCTACATAGACGTTTTACAATCCAGACGTTCTGAACCCAACCCCCAGAAAGTCTGACAACCAGTCTTACCAAGAGTATCGTATTACCCAGTTACTGGGTTGTGGAGGTCTGATAGGCAGTCGCTCCATGTAAAATACTGATATTCAGCTGCATCCGGTTCGACTGGAAGCCGACCCCAACATAGTTGGGAAAAGGCAAATCAGATGATGATGAGGTCCTATCAAAACTCAAAAATAATATAGCAGAGGATATGTCGATGATTGATTAATTAGGTAGGTTAAAAATGCGAATGACATCAGATTCAAATCTATACATACGGCACGGTACACGGACCGTTGCACATGTATCAAAATTACCAGAGGCCAATTACACTTACAAAACTGTTTAAAATCGTCATCGAATCGCAGCTGAACAACGGCTTTTTGACATTTTTTTCTTATGAATATAAAGGTTGATTTACAGTAGGATAGTTTCTCGAAGAAGTGTTATGTGTTACTTAATTAACCTTTTGACCGCTTGATTTTTTAACAGTTGCCGTGCCCGTGCCCCTAGCGCCCGGCTCATAAATCGGCGAAATAATAACGAAATACATTTTAAACACAATGTTTTTCGTCGTATTTATCCGACATGGGCGAAATGGACAAAAATTTTTTGTCGGTAATATATCCAACTTGGGCGGTTAATGGATTAACTGTTATCATGTTGTCTCTCATAAAAAAAAAAATCATTTTCCACAGCGTTGAGGAGAAAACTTAAAAAACAAAACAAACTTCTAAAAACCAAAAACCTCGAAGAAATTAATGTACATACATACCAAAAATACGCATCGAATTGATAACATCCGTTTTTGAAGTTGGTTAAAATGATAAATTTCCCGCGAGTCATGCTGCTATTACGCTGGGTATCTACAACTACAAGGTTAATTACAAAATAATGTTTTTTTGATCATGTTGCCTAATCCCGCTTTACCTGTTCTTATCTTTTATCCGCTATGTTTATCCCTGATAAGAGAAAGCAGGTAGAAAATAATAGATATTAGAAGGATTACCTAAGTGCTGTTGCTACAGTAATTGTTTTTGATATTGGGGCTCTTTGTTGTTTTTAATAACATTGTTTTTATGGAAAACTGTAAGGTAATGAAAGAAAAATCTGCAAGTCGTCAAGGTTTAAAGAAAACCATTTACATAAATATATGCGCTGTACTTATTAGTTTTCTAAGGGTCAGCTCACACCGAGACGCGACGCGACGCGACGCTGCGCGCATACTTTAAAAGAGCGACTCAAAATACAACTTTATTTTCTACACGAAAAGATACACATTTCATTGTGAGAATTCAGAATACGTTGCACAACGCAGCGCTGCGCCTCGTGACGCCTCGCGGCGTAGCGCGATGCATCGCGACGTAGCGGTATGCGCGGCGTGCAAGAGCGGCGCCGCGCCTCTCAACGCCGCGCGACGCCGCGATGCGCCGCGAGGCGCAGTCGAGGCCGCCGTGGCAACTTGTCTGTACTATTTCCGTCCAGACTTCGTGTAGAGTTGATGCAGTTCGGTCGAGTGCTCGAGTGAAATTATAATGATTGATTGGGATCTTGTAATAATCGGACTTCTTGCAGAAGAGGCAGAGCAAGAAGAATACAAAAATAAAATTAAAAGGAAGACATCACACAGGAGTATTTGGGTGCATAATTTATGGAGAAATAGAAGGATTCATGGTGAATTTGAGGGTGGACGCGGGCCGGGGCGGAAGCACGTGGCGAATGTAAACACATTCCGCTGCGCCGCGCGGCGTCTCGCTGCGCAGCGAGGCGTCGTGTTGCCGAAGATTTTACGATGCGCCTCGCGACGTTGCGATGCGTATCGCGGCGGCGCGGAATGTGTTTACATCACGGGCTTCTTCCAGTATCGTCGCGTCGCGTCGCGTCTCGGTGTGAGCTGACCCTAAGTGGTAGTTATTCGTATTTAGGAGAAAGAGGTAGGGTCCTCGGTGGCATCTTTATTACTTGTCAGTGTGATGTGCAAAGATGTTGTAGGTAATGCCTCTGAAGCTATCAGAGGGCCATCTCAAGTCCCCTTACAGTTATAAAATTGAGAGTTCTAGAGACGAGACGACGACGACCTTTCCTATGGTGAACGTCAAAGGATATGTCACGTCACATGAAAGGGCGTTTCATCCTTTTCGCCACAAAACTCCGAAGTCTTTTTAGTCTGTGACTCCAAGGCCCGTTCTGAATTTTCTACTCAGAGTGTAGAAGTTGTGACAAACTGACAAGTGCAGCTTGAACTGTTTGTTACTCATCAAGAGTTTGTATAGCATATTTACATAATTTGCAAGATACCTACCTTTGATATTATATTTATTATAATCATACTTGATTGAACGGCCTACGATTAAATAATAACATTCCACACTAATATTATCGTGTAAATCCATTTCCAACTGTTATCATTTCTATGTAAGTGGCAATCAGTTTTAAGATATTACCATGACCAATGCTGAATTATATTTACGACCACTCGAGTGCGTTTAATAAGAATCAAAATAATGACGTAAGCACTTGTACTGCATTTTATCAGACCAAGCAAATTCTCAGAGCCAACAGGAAAACATTATGAAATCAGTCTTGTTTGTTTGTTGTAATTAATATTTATTTTCGCTGGGTAATAGAAAATAATGATGGGCTGTTATAAAATTTGGGATTTCTTAGTGACTTTCGGTTTGAATACGACGTCCTTTGACGGCGGGATTTAATTTTAACTTCTTTTAAGGCCGTACTGACCTTATTATTTTTGTTTTTAGCGCTGGCAATTATATGGCCGCTTATGTCTCGGTGTACGGTGGTTTCGAAGCGATCGCTGCAGTACCTTGTACCATTCGGCACTGCGACATGGCTGTGGGGCACCGTTTTCATAGACAGAGGCGCAACTACTGCACGCGATGCACTCAACAAGCAAGTCGATGCTATTAAGAATGAAAAGGTAAAGATGAATAAAAATGTTTCACTAAGTACTTACATGTTAGAACATTTGACACAACATTTTCATCTGGTCGATTTTCTATAGGTTCGTAATTTCACATCGAAGTCAAGAGAGAGCGATTTGTTAACAATAGATAAATTAAGCACTTTAATCAGTGATATATTGAAGGTCTGTCGTTTGGTAACATAATGTTACTGAGTTAGCATCGGATTGACGATGCTATCCTTTACCTACACCGGGAAATTTAGTAGCTACTGTAATTCAGAAATAATTGGTAGGGGGTATAAGGTGACAGAAGTAACTAAATTATTAATTTACGAAAGGTAATACTCGTTTGAGTACTTCCTGTCATCTTTCTTGAGTTGATTAATTTCGATATCCGCTCACCATCCAAAATTGACTGATGGCTTGACTTTGACACTAGTCAAATTCTAGTCATTAGTCAATATTATGATTGTATTCAGCGTTGAAGTTTTCCTGCTAGTCAGTACCCGCTGCGACACGTCTATTAGTCCTGCAAACAATGAGACCTTGTACTTGTGTTGTTTTATGGCGCATTTCGTCATACTGCGTGATCTAATCGCAATCGCTAGGAATGGGCTCGCTGTACCTACATATCTACTTATCCACTAAAATTTACGACCGTGTACATTTCTAAGCCAATGTTGGATTTGTATAAGCAAATATCCTGGTTCTTTCGGTACCGGACGTTAAAAAATTTGTTAAAAAGCGCTGTTTGAAAGAGACTAAAAACTTATTTTGAAAATTTGAGATCGATTTATTCAATCGAGTGTGAATGACCAGACGCGCATAAAATTATTACGTACCTAAGGACCAACAAAGTAAAGACAATAAAACGCATTTCTTCACCCTTACCTTTAGTCAAAATTTCGTTTTATATTTTAATGTTTTAATGGACAGCTGAATCACTAAATAGTATAAAACAAAGTCGCTTCCCGCTGTCTGTCCCTATGTATGCTTAGATCTTTAAAACTACGCAACGGATGCGGTTTTTTTTTAATAGATAGCGTGATTCAATTGGAAGGTTTTAAGCTATAAAACGTACACGTGCGAAGCCGGGGCGGGTCGCTAGTCATGTATATTTTACTTGAAAAACAATTTCGGAATAATATCTACCTAACTTACTTAATTATGAAAATAGCACCACTAATGTGTCCAGTAGGTATTGGTGGCCTTTCTAGTTTCTATTTTGTTTACCGATGTCGAAATCTTGAAACAATTGTGACCAGTAGGTACAAATGACACTACATACATAATTACCTAGTTTTATTGATGTCGTATTCAAAACAAGAGTTCATTGTTCCAGTCAGTTACCTATGTTCTAAATTGAATGGTACGTATGCAAAAAATAAATTTCTTTCACGGAATCCTGACGTAAATGAAAGCAAAAGGTATGTATATCTTTAATTCTCACGGGTAGAGATAAGTGATACTATGTAGGTAGGTACCTACCTATATGCTACAGTCATCACATCGGTCATAGTTCATAGTACAAAAGTCAGTGGAATCTTTACTTATTATAATTCCTAGGCTTAGCGGGATTTAATCCATGAGGTCAAATTGTGATCTTCCCGTACCATTTATTTACCTACTGTTTTAAGATAAACTTTGTTATTGTAAAGATTAATGCTATTTATAGCAGGCTCTCATTATTCTACGCGGTCATGCGTGCATCTTAACCTAAATATGATGCGTACTTTAATTTATTTCCATAGCATGGATACAGACCAAGCCTGTGTGTTTATCCCTGGAGGCTAGGCAGGGCTATACTATACCCACAGCACAGCTCGCCCAGAGCAAAAGGCTCTCGGTCTGAGTTAGGGAGCCAGCTTGCGAAGTAGAGTGATACTCTACGCAATAAAATCGTTTTAGGTCGAAATGACAGGCAATCTATGGCTGAAACTGAGATTTTCTATGTTCATACTTAAGCAATTAATAAGTAGGTGTCAATACGGTCTATCATTTAAGCATTGCACGAACTGGAGATCGAACTATCGAACAAAGATACTTAGAGGGAGAGATCTTAAATTATTAATCATAGTAATATGTATGCAGAATCTCTTTTAACGGGAAAAGAAGAAAAAGAAACCAATTAGGTATTTTCTTGCGGTTTAAAAATTAAGAAGTTAAATAGATACCTATAGCTTTTAATGCAAATGTACCTACTTGAGACTTGAGAGCTTGATAAAGAAAATTACCCACGGGGTTTTGCGTACTTACAAAAACAGTTTGCAAATTACGTTTTTAGGTCGATAATAAATATACACAAAAAAATAATACAATTAAGTAGGTAACTATTAAGACGGGTTTAAATGTAACTTAAATAAAAGACAGAAGGCCGTAAAAAAACATGAAGTCACAGTCCATGGATGAGGCATTTTAGGCTCATTCAAGGAGGTTTCACTATCCTCCCAATGTAAGATAAACGGGTTGGTTACGAAGGTGCTGCACTGCACCATAATGAAAAATTTAGATGACCTTGTAGCATGCAATAGCGAATCCCGTAACGCCGGCCATAAGTCTGTTTGGGAAACACCGTGGGGTTTAAGCAGGTAAGAGTCCGGTATAACCCTTCGCTGGACGCATGCGCTCTGCGCTGTCACTCGTTGCCAGATGTCAAGAGTGACGGAGTGTATCTCATAAAGGGAATCCACGAGGATTTCACCACGTAAAATAAAATTAAAATAAAAAAATCAAAAAACCCGCCTGCATGAAAAGCGAACAAAAAAGTACCTAGACGTCCTGTGATAAATCATGAAGAAAGCCCTTGTCTACGTCTAGTCCATACAGTGATTGTAAGAGATGACATCATGAATGGGAAAGTTTACTGGTAGGTAGAGCCAGTGGCGTAGCGTAGCTAGTGGGGGCGCCCCGGGCGGCACTTTTAGGGGGCGGGAAAATCACAATAAATAATAATATTAATATGTTGTAAAATTTTGAACTTGCGATAAAATCACTTCATATTTTTGTCGCACTTACGCTTTTTGTATTTTATTTATTTTATTTGTAACCTGTACAATACACATAATGATGATTGTTCTTGCCGATAAGTTGTTAAGAATTACTGTATACAAGGTTAGTCGGAAAGGGGGTACTAATCCGCAGACCACTTAAAGTATCACTGATGACGGTTTTAAAGCAAGTGTTAAAATTTCAAAATTTGATAATTTTTATTTCGATGCAAAATCATTTTTATTTTAGTTTTTTTCAAAAAATATTCATTCCTGCTTTAGTTACGAATTCAGAAAATGGAGCTTCTAATTCGTGACCACAAATATGACTTAAAATGTAAACACAGCTGGTCATAACTGAGGATAGATAGATTTTAGCATATTTTTTATGTAGTTTTTGAACAGCTGTTTCTCTTAAACTATTGACTTTTGGGGAAAGTGGTAGAACAAAAGTTACTCATTGTTATTGGTACTTTAACACCCTTACGGATTAGTACCTCCTTTCTGACTAACCTTGTATTTTACTCTTTTAAATTGATATACTTAATTAGAGGGCGGCGAAATTATCCTCCGCCCCGGGCGGCTGAAACCCACGCTACGCCACTGGGTAGAGTCGTAAAGGAACATTCCGGCTCGAGGTTTTGGTCTTGATTGGTACAACAGCGCGGCAGCGGTAGTAGTATGAACAGGGTACATAAAAATTATTGATGCTGGACCTAGGCTTTAAAGTTTAACCAATAAATTCAGATATTTCACATTCAGTTATTTGACGACACGTTTGGTGCAGTGGCTAAGCGATTGGCTTCTGCGCTACGGGTCGTGGGTTCGATTCCCACACGGAACAAAAATTCGTATGGCCTACAGATGGTTGTTTCGGGTCTGGGCGTTTGTTTGTGAGATTTGTGTCTGTAAACGCACCCACGATAAAAGAGAAATCTTAGTGTGGGGCAACGTTTCTTAAAAAAAAAAATTTGGTACTTACGAGCGACGTCAGTAAAATTAGGTACCTAAAAGAAGATAAGAGCTACTAAATGAAAACGGAAAACGTTATTAAAAAGCAAACTAACCTGTGTAGTACTGTAATTATAGACACAATAGATAAACAATGGCCGCCGTACCGTTTTCGGTACACTTGGGCGGTTGTGATTAATTGAAGTCGGAATTTAATATAGGCACCTATTAACGAAAATAATCAACCTTGGTCGACAATTCGCAATAGTTTGCGAACTTTACAAGGTAAAATAACATAGATACGCTAATTCGAATTGTTTAGGTACGCACGTATGATGATTCTTAACGAAGTACGATTGCATGGGATAATTATTACACTACATAACTCACCTTGTAAATAAATGAAGGATGCGCGTGCGCGTAACTTGGATAATGTAGATACAAATTTAACGACGTTTCCATCCACTTTGAACTTGCTCAGGCGACGTCCTTGTCCTCAAATAATAGAAGAATTAAACATAAATACAAAAAATATACTTAGAGTACCTAGTAGTAAAATGATTTTATTTCAGTTTTTTCAAAAAATCTTCAACCTGCCTTTGTTACGAATTCAGAAAATGGAGCTTCTAATCCGTGACCCTAAATACGACCTAAAATGTGAACACAGCTGATCGAACCGATTTTTTCATGAAATCTTTGAACGGCAATTTTTCTTAAATTATTGATTTTTGGGGAAAGTTGTAGCACAAAAGTTATTCATTATTATGCGTACTTTAACACTCTTTCGGATTAGTACCCCTTTTCCGACTAACCTTGTATAGGCGGCGATAGCCAATTTCATCAAGAGGCAAGGCCACAAAAAAAAACATACACTAAAATATCATGAAATATACTTAATTATGGAAAACTAGAGGTCGCTTCCGGCTTCGGCCGCATGGATGTCGTATATCGCGAATTCCGTATTTTTAACCGACTTCAAAAAGAAGGAGGTTCTCAATTCGTCTGAATGTTTTTTTTTATTTGTTTGTTACGCGTTACATATTTTGATTATTTTTTTTTGTTTGGTAGGCCATACTTCAGAGCTGGTTCCATAAAAATGTTATCGAAATTGATTCAGCGCTTTTTGAAAAAATCAACAAAAACAAAAAAAAAATACTTAGATGACGTTTTGGTTTGTGTTTTCCTTCAACAAAAGTTTTGATGAGGACTTTCAATCTTTATTTTAACTGTCATCACAGAAACATTAGCCACGAACAAAGAAGATTGTATCGAAAGATTGTATTGTAAGAAGATTGATGTAAGGAAGCCGTCATGATAAATTTATTACCTATTCTTAAAGAAAATTACCTAGTTTTTGGCAAGATTACGCAACCGTGTCATTTAAATTTGTAGTCTTAAACCGTGTAATTTATGTCACTAAATCGTATTTAAGAAATAACTTTAAATAAAAGTAAAAAACCGGCCAAGTGCGAGTCGGACTCGCGCACGAAGGGTTCCGTACCATTATTTATAAAAACGGCAAAAAAAATCATGTCTGTTGTATGGGAGCCCCCCTTAAATATTTGTTTTATTTTAATTTAATTATTTATTTTTAAAGTGAATATACAGGGTGGTAATTTGAAATGGGGCATGAAGGGCAGTTACCTTAACCATTGTAGCTACAGGAAAACGTCCTTAGAAGATTACCCTTAACTTTTGGAATAATTTCAATCGGCATTCACAGATTTTGAAAAAAAAGTAGTCAGCGAGAAAAAGGGCTGTTTTCACAAAACTTTTTTATGATGCCAATCGATCCCATTTCCCATAAGGATCAAAAGAGTCTTCCGGACCAACTGAGGTTTGAGTACTAGAAACGTCAGAAATAACAAAAAACTATTTGAGATGGGTTAGTTATAAGGGCAGCTACCTTAATCGTTGTCGCTACTAGAAAATGTTGATAGGAGACTGGCCATAACTTATGAAATTATTTCGAAATGCACAAAAAAAAGAGAAAAAAAATTGGTACAGTCAGCAAAAAAATGGTCGGTTCTCACAAAACTTTTTTTATGATTCCAATCGATCCTATTTCCCATAAGGATCAAAATACTCTTCTGGACCTACTGAGGTTAGAGTACTAGAAACATCAGAAATCACGAAAAACAACATTTCGGGAAAAATTACGTTCACGCAGAAAAAAAAGATTTTTTTATTTTCTAAATCTGTGAATGCAGTTCGAAATATTTTCAAAAATTATGGACAGTTTCTTAAGAACATTTTCCTGTAGCCACAACAATTAAGGTAGCTGCCCTCATTACTACCCCATCTCAAATAAGTTTTTTGCGATTTCTGACTTTTCTAGTACTCCAACCTTAGTTGGTCCGGAAGACTCTTTTGATCCTTATGGGAAATGGGATCGAATGGCATCATAAAAAAGATTTGTGAAAACAGCCCTTTTTATCGTTGACTGTACTTTTTTTTGAAAATCTGTGAATGCCGATTGTAATTATACCAAAAGTTAGGGGTAGTCTTCTAAGCACGTTTTCCTGTAGTTACAATGGTTAAGGTAGTTGCCCTTCATGCCCCATCTCAAATTACCACCCTGTATAACTAAATATTCTGTGAATATTTCAAGCGTCTATCTGTTGTCGTTATCAATATCGAGCAAAAACGAGCAAATAAATCACGTTTGTTGTATGGGAGCCCCTTTAAATATTTACTTTATTCTTTTTTTTAGTATTTGTTGTTATAGCGGCAACAGAAATACATCATCTGTGAAAATTTCAACTGTCTAACTATCACGGTTCATGAGATACAGACGGACAGCGGAGCCTTAGTAATAGGGTCCCGTTTTACCCTTTGGTACGGAACCCTAAAAACCGACTTCAAAAGACTAAAAAGAGTAAAATAATTACCATAATATAAAATTAACAGTTTCAGAAGTCGGTGCAATTCTACACTGAAACTGTAGTTTAAAAGATCTAAGCGTGCAGACGGTGAGAAGCGACTTTGTTTTATACTATTTAGAGATTAGTAGGGATTATTTCAAATAGGTCTAGCCTAACTGTATCTATATTATTATATTATTTTGACGAAGAGTATTTTTAAATTCAGGACATAAACGTCGCACTCCTGAAGATCCCGGTAGAATCTATTGGCAACAATGTGTTGCCTGGCATACATTGACGCTAACCTAGTCTTGATAATAGATATTGAAAGAAAATATTTATTTATCTAGCAGGTCTTTTTAGCTGTACTCGCCGCCACTGGACCAATAAAAACATTTATATAAATAAATGTGTATGAATGAAATTTAAATTCTAGGAACTTATCTAGATTTGTGTATTTTGTCGTTTTAGCAATGATGTCGGAATCTACATTAAGTACTTAAGCCTTATCCTACAATTTATCTTTAAAATAATTATGTAATTTAAGCCAATTTATATAAAGGGTGGTAATTTGAAATGGGGCATGAAGGGCAGCTACCTTAACCATTGTAGCTACAGGAAAACGTTCTTAGAAGACTACCCTTAACTTTTGGGATAATTTCAATCGGCATTCACAGATTTTTAAAAAAAAAGTACAGTCAGCGAGAAAAATGGCTGTTTTCACAAAACTTTTTTATGATGCCAATCGATTCCATTTCCCATAAGGATCAAAAGACTCTTGCGGACCAACTGAGGTTTGAGTACTAGAAACGTCAGAAATAACAAAAAACTATTTGAGATGGGTTAGTTATAAGGGCAGCTACCTTAATCGTTGTCGCTATAAGAAAATGTTGAAAGGAGACTGGCCATAATTTTTGAAATTATTTCGAAATGCACAAAAAAAAAGAGAAAAATTTTTTTTGTACAGTCAGCAAAAAATGGTCGGTTCTCACAAAACTTTTTTTATGATGCCAATCGATCCTATTTCCCATAAGGATCAAAATATTCTTCTGGACCTACTGAGGTTAGAGTACTAGAAACATCAGAAATCACGAAAAACAACATTTCGTTAAAAGTTACGTTCACACAGAAAAAAAAGTTTTTTTTATTTTCAAAATCTGTGAATGCAGTTCGAAATATTTTCAAAAATTGTGGACAGTTTCTTAAGAACATTTTCCTGTAGCCACAACGATTAAGGTAGCTGCCCTTATTACTACCCCATTTCAAATAAGTTTTTTGCGATTTCTGACTTTTCTAGTACTCCAACCTCAGTTGATACGGAAGACTCTTTTGATCCTTATGGGAAATGGGATCGATTGGCATCATAAAAAAGATTTGTGAAAACAGTGGTTTTTCTCGCTGACTGTACTTTTTTTTCAAAATCTGTGAATGCCGATTGTAATTATCCCAAAAGTTAGGGGTAGTCTTCTAAGCTCGTTTTCCTGTGGTTACAATGGTTAAGGTAGTTGCCCTTCATGCCCCATCTCAAATTACCACCCTGTATACCTACCTCTCACTCAAAACAAAATAAGAGCCACTCGTTATTTTCACATTTCAGTGTAATTTAATGAACGTTATGTAATTAATAAGTAACAAAATATTGATGTTACAAACTCTTCGATATTTAACCTCTTTGATTTTGTATTTGAGACCAAAATGCTGGCCATCATTTAAAAAAAAATGAATTTGAAATTTTCGTGTTATTTTGTTTCGATTTTTCTTTAAGTTTTGTTTCGATTATCTTTATGGTAATCTGAAATAATCGTTTAACTTTGTTTAGTTAATTTGTTTATGTAACATCTTATGTTAATATTAGTGTCCGACCGAAACAGGATTTTTAGCCGAAACAGAAACCGAAACCGAATCTTCGGCGCCAGTCTCAGTTTCGGCCGAAACCGAAACCGAACCTTATTTAGACATGTAGAAAATTCTATTCTATTGTACAAGGTGGGGCAAAAGTAATCACCCAATGTTGTTTTGCTGTAATTTTTTTTAGGAATGAAAATGTTTGGTTCTACTTGTGGATTATGTTTATTTAATGTATTAGATTTTTTTCCATCAAATCGAGAAAATGATATCGGTTAAGTGGCCGCCATAAGAATTGATACCATATGGGCTCGTTTTATGGCAGTTTCCATCACTTGTGTCGGAACTTCCGGCGAAAAGTTCTCGCATTCCCGTCGGATATTCTCTTTAAGGACTTCAAGAGTCTTGTTTACATAAACCCGGGAATTTAAGTAACCCCAAAAAAAAAAGTCTGGAGCGGTCAAATCGGGTGATCTGGCCGGCCAGTGCAAATCGCCAAAGCGAGAGATTAGACGCCGCGGAAATGCTTCCTTCGGAATATCGGTTGTGGCTCGTGCACTGTGCGCCGTTGCTCCGTCCTGTTGGAACCAAATATCCTCCAGTCACAATTCATCCAACTGAGGAAGGAAATGTCGTTGATCATGGCTCTGTAGCGCTCGCCGTCCACAGTACCGGTAGGGCAAGCGATGTTCTCAAAAAAAAATAATTGAAAATGCCATAAAATGAGCCCGTATACGGTCGAGCCGGTCATCAATTCTGACGGCGGCCACTTGACCGATATCACTTTCTCGACTTGATGGAAAAAAAATCTAATTAATTAAATAAACATAATCCACAAGAAGAACCAAACATTTTCATTCCCAAAAAAAATACAGCGAAATAACATCGGATGATTACTTTTGCCCCACTTTGTATAGTGAAATCTAGTATCTTTTTTACACATATTACAGACAGTTTTCTCGAGTTAAATGAAAGACAATAATGCAAATATGTAACGAAAATAGTTATTCATTTATGGTATACTATATGAACGATTTAACATAAAAAAAAATGTTAGACTTTTCGTCAAAAATCAACACAAACGTAAAGTAGATACAGACTTCTTAATTGAGTATTTGTGTTCAATGTCGTAAAGATTAATTTATTATTTATTAACATTGAGATCTTGTATTTGATACTTGGTAGTTAAAGAATTATTTACCTAATTATCAGTATCAACAAAAATTACAATAAATTGTACTAAATTCGGTAAACTTTGTCAAAAAACAACAAACAAAATCACAAACAACATAACCACGCCGCATGCCTACCGGCGAACTCAGCTGGGAACCACACACGAGTCCCGAACTCAGCCGAAGTTAGCCGGAAGACGCGCGACAATTCACGGACACTGAGTTTCGGCGCGGCCGAACTTTCGGCTGATTTTTGGCCGAAACCGAAACTGTAGCCGAAACAAGATTTTTTGGCCGAAACTGGCCGAAACCGAAACCGAAACCGAACCTTCGGTCGCACACTAGTTAATATGCCACAAGTACGAAGACATATGGACGTAATTACTGCAACCAGAGCCGTTACAATGATCCAAGAAGGAATTTCGCAGCGGTCTGTGGCTTTGCATCTGGGTTTTTCTCGGAAAGCTATCCAAAATGCTTGGAATCGCTTCCAAGAGACTGGTAGTGTTGCAAGAAGACCTGGTTCGGGTAGAGTTCGCATTACAACTGTTCACGAGGATCGGTACATCCGGTTAAGTGCCTGCCGAGAACGCACAGTGACGGCTCGTAAGTTACAAAATCGCCTACGGTTGACAACGGGTAGGTACTCGCGTCAGTGACCAAACGATCCGTAACCGATTGCACGAAGACCAGCAAACTTCAAAACGTCGAGTTGTTCGAATTCCTTTGTCCAGGGCTCAACGTGCAAATCGTTTAAGTTTCTCCCGTCAATATTTAGACTGGGGCATAAACGAGTGGGGCATGGTGCTTTTCACCGACGAGTGTAAAGTAAAATTCTTTAATGACGATCGGTGCATTAGAGGATGGAGGCGACGTGGCGAGCGATTTTCTGAAGTCTGCATTCACGAGGTTGACCATTTCGGTGGACCCAATGTAATGATTTGGGGTGGAATAAGCTTACATGGCAAAACTGAACTCGCTATTTTAAATGAAGGTTCCGTAACTGCTCAGCGTTACATTGAGGAAGTCATCAGGCCTCATGTGATTCCATTTGCACAGTGAATGGGTCCTTGGTTCGTCCTGATGCAAGACAATGCCTGTGCATACACAGCTCAAGCGACCCAGTCTGTACTGGAAGGCTCTCACATTCAAGTGTTGCTGTGGCCAGCAAACAGTCCGGACTTAAATCCGATCGAGCACATGTGGGACCAATTAAAACGAAGGGTTAGAGAGAGTGCGCAAGAGGTCTACAACCAGCACCAACTGATTGATGCTTTGAAAAGTGCCTGGGAAGATATCCCAGCTGAAAACGTCAGCCATTTGATAGAGAGCATGCATTCCAGGCTACAGGAGTGCATAGACTGTAATGTAACAGACGGCCCTAGGATCTCCTGAGAGCACGTCTGCTACACCAGTTGTAAAGAATGTGTAGAGCATTCAATACCTAGTACGTAAATAACAAAAATAGAAATGGCTAGAGAATAAGAGGCAGGACTGCGTCACGTCCCTTGGAGTAGTCAGCGAGTTCCTTCTTGTAGTTACGGCGTTCGCCAATGGCCCACACAGCCATTTGATAGAAACCGGCGGCAGCAAACAGACCGGCTGTAGCATATCTAGTCATGCGGGTAGGTGACAGCCAACCCGATCGCCGATCTCATATGTGTAGCAGGAGACGAAGTGTAAGAAAAGGAAGAAGGGTTACCCTCGGGCACCGGAATGCATCTCACTTTGGTACCATGGGAGCGCAGGTTCTTGGATAGGTGGTGGAGGCTTAGGTTGTCCAGCTCGCACAAGACCTCCGAGTCCAACGTAAAAACGGGTGTTGCATGGAGCAGTGTTCAGGGTATGGTTGCTGTGGCATGCCACATAATTAAACAGTCACTCGGATTTAAATTTATAACATTTATATCAACATAAAATAAATAGAAAATATATTGTATCAGAAAAACATCACCATGGTGTAAAACAATCCAAAGTCCAGTCTCCATTCGAAATCCTATCTGTCATCAATAAAAAGTATAAAATATAAAAATGGCCAGTCGGTGAAGATGACGATCATGAAGGTGATACTACAAGACAAAAGAGGAGGGCACGTAATTAAAAAAGAGAAAAACAAATAAAAAGTAAAGTTTTTTTTAGTTTTTAGTGACTTTTTGTTAATTGTGTTTTTTATCCTAAATTGTCATTTTTTATCAAAAGTTAAATAAAAATGTTAATTAATCACTAATTTCAACAATTACTAACCTAAACGGTAAACAATAACATTGTTTTAAGTTTACGTAAATTGAACAATGTGTTAATTTTATATTTTTCACGGTATACCTGAAATACCTAGTGGCTCTTATTTTGTTTTGAGTAGTATATAATAAAGGTAAGGTACCTTTAATATGTAACTACCTACCTTGTCTTGGCTACCTAACTAGATAAAGCCAGAAATGTAAACCAGTGATACTTGATGGTAACTTTGATTTTGATATTAGGTACAGTTCCCTATGAAAAAAAACCCACTAAGAAACATCGTTGGAAAGCTATCTGTATCTATATGTATAAACTAGGTAGGTACCTAAGTAGAGCCGTCTATTATGGTTTTTCCTGAGATTATTGAATACTTAGAGGAAACATAACGGGAAAATATAACTTAGCCGGTTACATGAAAACAAAAAATCTAAACATAGTAGGTACATAGTCTATAATGTTACTCTAAATACGGTTCATGAAACATGAAAACGAACACGAAAAAACAATCAGATAAGTACTTAAGGACTCGTAACTTCTTATTTCTTAACTTCTAAGCGATCATAGTATTCCTGTATTTAACGAAAAACTAATACTTCATCACTACATAGTTTAAATCAAAGTCGCTTCCCGCTGTCTGTCTGTACCTATGGATGCTTAGATCTTTAAAACTACGCAGCGGATTTTGATGCGGTTTTTTTGAATACATAGTGATTCATGCATGAGGAAGGTTTATATGTATAATACATTGCACCCGAGCGAAGCCGGGGCGGGTCGCTTGTAATATTACAAATGTGAAAGTTTTTAAAGATGGATGAATGGATGTTTGTTACTTAATAATATACGTAGGTAATCATAATCACGCAATAACGGTTGAACGGATTTGGATGATATTTGGTATACAGTTTTATCATGTCTTGGGTTAACACATAGGATACTTTTATCCGGGAACGTGAAGTAGTTCTCCCAGAAAGCGAGTGAAACCGCGGGGAAATAATTTAGCTTTGTGGTCGATATTTTTATATTTTGTGTATTTTAGTGGAAAAATTGGGCTGAAAACTGCAGACCGCAAACGTCCACAGTCCCGACTATGGACCTCCTACCGTTTATTTTAGGGTATCTCCTCTTAACGGTCATGACTTTAGTTTGCCAGAAATTATTTTTTGACGGTAATTAGGTAATGACCATCAAAAACAATTAGATGTGATTTGCGTTGACAGCGCTAGCAACTTGTTCTATTTTTTTAGAAGGTACCTAGTATTGATACTATTGCAAAAAATTGTTGATAATTTTTTCAAAGTGCAGAATGTTGATCTCATTCCCAGCGTGCGACTCCCACAAACTTACGTAGCGTAGAAGTAGGTACCCTTAATGATAAGTGAACCTATTTTAAAGCTAATGCGTAGAATTGATGTCAGTAACTAGGCCAATGTATGTACTCAAGAGATGCATGAACTAAAATAATCTATTTCTATTAATGAGGAAATGTAGGACGTGTGTCACAACGGAATATGACTATACCTATCTACAAACACACATAATAATAATTATTACAATAATTGGACCTGTGTCCCCCGGGATACCTTCTTTTCGCATAATGTTCTTTGTCCTAACATACTTCGGCATAACGATTTTGGCACAATTTGTTTTGGCATAATAATACTTCGGCATAATTTTTTTAGGCATACATTTTATGTTGGCATAATCATCTTAAGGCGAGCTGAACCCTGGCGCGGTAATCGGGTAAGCGACGGCAATCGGGTAAGCGACGACGCGCGGGCCGAAAATCACTTTAAAAATCGATAAAAAATATATAAATGTAATAAAAAAAAACGATCGGGTAGAATCGATTCCAAAATTAATTACCTATAAATTAATTATAAAAATGTATTATAGTAAGTACTTGTTTAAAATGAAATTTTGCTTGTAAAAAAACTGCAAATCGAAGTAACTTCAGTATTTTTTTCTATCGAGAAAACTATATTGCATCGTGTATTGAACGGGTACATGGTATAGAGAAGGAATGTATCCTAAAATATAAATTTATTTTGGGTTCTAAATGTTTTAATTTGCCTATCAAAAATGAGTTCTAAAACAAGCAAAACCTACCGCGCCAGGGTTCAGCTCGCCTTAAAGACTAATTTGTTTTGGCGTAAATTTGATTCGCTTAACGTTAGTAGGCCTAATGACTATTAGCATAACGTTAGTTATGATAATCAGAAATGTTTTTACCATTGTCTAATAATCTAGTCGCAGGCGCACCCCGACACGGATAGGTTAGAGTGAGCGAGCGAACGAAGCCCCCTTCATCCCCTTCGTGTTAGGTTACTTTAAACCCTGCAGACAGAAATAGGAGCCCCGCCCAGCGGGGCTCCGTCGACTCTGCTTTGGAGCCTCAACCTTACAAACATCCCCTTAAGTTTTTATTGTGAAAATGAAAGTAGGTGACGAATAATCGTGTACCGTATACCTATAAAAATATGTTTTAATATCATTATGCGTAAATAAATTTATGCTTTAGGATATTATGCTTAAAAAAGTTATGCTTTAGAACTTTATGCTTAATCATTATTATGGTTACAGAAATTATGCTTAAAAAAATTATGCGTAAGCTGTTATGCGTAATTATATTATGCGAAAATATAATTATGCCAAACAAAATTATGCTAAGTTATATTAGGTCTTAAAATTTTATGCAAATGGATAGGGAACCGTGTCCCCCGTATGCCTTCCAAAGGACCGGACATCTTCCGCACGGAAGATGTGCCGTGATTGCAAAGAGATACATTATTACAATGAAAGTAATTTGTTATTCATTTCCCCCTTTCATTTCACTTTTCCTCCGTGTGGGGACGGGCTAGAAAATAAAACTTCCTTACCGTACAAAACCTAGCACGCTTGGTGATAGGATCTATACAGTCCGCTTGGCTAGCTACCACCCTCATATTAAAGTCCGGCGCCAAACAGTTTACCGTGTGCCGTTGTGTGTATGTGAAAGTCAGAGGGGTATAGGGGAGTGCCTCTATATCTCTGTTACTTAAATTCGTGAGCTCCATCATATACCCTGTCTGAGCTTATCACCAGGTGCGACTAGGGCTAAACGCGAACAAGACAAATTCTTAAAAAAGCTTCTGAGAACATAAACGATTTAATTGTAGGAGACAGTAATTAAAATTAACTTTACGAATCTTTTGCAAGTTTCACTTTTTTATTTTAGCAGTTAATTTAAAGTAGGTATGTTTGTAGTCCTTGACTTTTAAAGTCTGTACCGTCCGCGAGGCCTAAGCTGAGCTATGCACTTGTGTGAGAATGAATACAGACGCGTCCTTTGCTTGGTTTAAACCGGTATTATACTGCTTTTTGGCAATCGATTCTATGTGCACTCACACAAATGCAAAGCTCAGCTTACGCCTCGCCAGTTTTACCTACATAAGTTTGGTACAGTATATTGGTTCAATCACATACACTTAGCCATAAAGTAGTAAAGCCATAAAGTAAGGGTCTGTCCACATCTCCACGTCACGACGTCGTCAACGTGGAACGGTGCGGTAACGTGGCACGGTGCGTTGACGTAACGTGCAAGTTTACGTTACCGTATCGTAAGACGTTCCGCCTCTAGCCGCAAGCGCACACGTATCTGCGCTCCGCCCACGCTCTCCACGCCCGCGTGTTAGTCGCCGTCTATGTGCTCCGATGCTTTAAAACCATACCTTACTGTTTCTCTTATTAAAATTCAGGATCTACATGGTCAACGATAAATCTAAAAATGATCCTAACGTGCACTTTTACGATACGGTAACGTAAATTTGCACGTTACGTCAACGCACCGTGTCACGTCACCGCACCGTTCCACGTTGACGAGACGTCGTGACGTGGAGATGTGGACAGGCCGTAAGACCCGGTTGTAATAAGGCTGTCTTGATTCTTAGTAGGAACGGTCAGCATCAAAAGTAAATGAACAATACAGTTTTATAAGTGGTTCATGAATGAAAGCTTGCTAATACCTACTTCTTTTTTGTAAATATTATAGTAGAGAATATTTTACTAAATGTTAAATACTCACTTATGATGCTGACTGTATTACATCAATTTGAACTTTTGCAACGGGTCGTTCCATCCGATTCTCCAGAGCTCCTTTGCATGTGCTGAAGGTAGCGATCGTCACCGTTTTAGCGACTTAAAATCTTATATCGGTTAATATCTAGGGAGGTAAGGCAGTAAAAAAAGTTACTACAGCAGCCTGTCGTATCTAATAACTGTCTTCTGAATAAACGGACATGTGTTTGCATAATATTTTGGTTCGATCTGACTGTTGGTTTTTTCGCTGTTATTGTCTAACAACCTACTGAAACAAAATTGCCCAAAAATTTAAGCAACATAAGTAACACGAAGAATACGAACTATTTGGGGGTTTTTGTATACCTATAACGTGTCTATTATTAGATAATTTAATTCTATTCGTCATGTAATTCCATTGTTTCTTTCATCATACAGACAAAATTTAAAACTAGAATTTTAATCTAATCACAAAATTGTTCTAGAGTTTAATCAAATAATTCACTGCTAAAAGAACAAGTTTGAATATCATTACTTATATGTATAGGTAGGTATTATACAGATTGTTGTTTTTTTCATCTTCAGCGAAAACTACTGCTATTCCCTGAGGGTACGAGACATTCTGGCGACAAATTGCTGCCGTTCCGCAAGGGGGCGTTCCACGTGGCCATGGATGCACGCGCGCCTATACAACCCGTCGTTATCTCCAAGTACCATTACCTGGACAGCAAGCGACACAAATTCGGTTCAGGTGAGCAACAGGAACTTGCTTACTAAGACATGTTTTGGGGGCTGAGTCACCCTCGACCGTGGGAAGGCACCCCACATTATTCGAAACCCACGTGGTCCCCGGGTGGTGGCAATCAGGTGACAACCTTTCGCTTGGTGGTAGGATCTTTACGGTCCGCCTGGCTAGCTACCACCCTCACGCCAAGCAGTTTACTGTGTTCCGTCGTGTGTAGGTATGTGAGAGCCAGAGAGGTAGGTTAGGTATAGAGGAATCTCTCTATATCTCTGTTACTTGCTTCATCTTAGACCCTTTCTGCGCTTACCATCAGGTGCGACATGCGACCAAGTCAAGGAATAAAAAAAAGTGTTTGACACAGTGGCTGAGAGATTGGCTCTCTGCACTAAGGGTTGCGGGTTCGATTCCCGCACGGAACAAATATTTGTATGGCTTAGATAGTTGTTCCGGGTTTGTTTGGGCATGTAAAGACTTGTGTCTGTCAACAATCTCACAATACTGGAAAAATCATAGTGGGGGCAAACGGTTTTACCTCTCGTAGGATGCTTTGTTTGAACATACCTTAGTATTCTGTAACAAATGAGTATGTTTAAAGTCCCCGTCACGAGAAGCTATAAATTTTGTAAATAAAGAACTTCTACAAAGTTACGTAGCGACAATTCAATCAACAACAAATAATCCCAAATTCAATCAACTCAAAGTTACATACGTGTAATACGAAACTAACGAGCAATTTCACTTAGTCGGGTTATATTTTAGCGATATAAAGCGCTATCGTCTAATGTTTTGTGGTACCGGAACGTGTCTGACTCATGGAACGTCAACATTTGGCCCGCCATTTTGAAGTAAGTTCACACTGACGCTGTCAATGCTGTCATTTGAGTTTTGAATGCGTTTCAGTTTGTTTGTGTTGTTTTCGTAGATTATTATTTATTATTATATAAATAAAATAAAAATCATTACAAAACTGTTTTTTTTTATTTGTTCCAATGGTTGCGAACCCCTGAATGTGTATTTACAAAATTTATAGCTTCTCGCGACGGGGACTATAGATCTGTTCGTTTTGAACATGGTATCAATGACATTCCATAGGAACCTTATACCGTAATAACATACAACTGCATATTACACGGTTATGAGTATTAAAAAAAACCGGCCAAGTGCGAGTCGGACTCGCGCACGAAGGGTTCCGTACCATTATCTACGAAAACGGCAAAAATCACGTTTGTTGTATGGGAGCCTCCTTAAATATTTATTTTATTGTTTTTTCGTATTTGTTGGTTTAGCGGCAAAAGAAATACATCATCTCTGAAAATTTCAACTGTCTAACTATCACGGTTCATAACATACAGCCTGGTGACAGACGGACAGACAGACGGACAGAGGAGCCTTAGTAATAGGGTCCCGTTTTACCCTTTGGGTACGGAACCCTGAAAAAGGCATATTTAAGATATTTTATTTTGATTACGTACTCATACGAAATTCCGTTCTTCATTGGAGCAATCAAAATTACTAAACCATTGTCTGAGAATATTTCTATTAGTGTCTAAAAATATGTTAATTTATTTTATTACAGGCGAGTTCATTGTGTCGATTCTGCCAATGATCGAGACGGAAGGTATGGCGAAGGAAGACATCGTAGCGCTGATAGAAAAGACACAAATCAACATGCAGGAAGAATTCACCAAGATCTCAACGGAAACGCTAGCGCGACGCAACCTACGCACTAAGGCTGATTAGATGAGGTATCTACATTTCACCAAGTTTATATGTGGTACAATCATATCAGGTAGCATCAGTAATGTGGTTTGTTTTCTCCAACCCATTATTTCCGACCATACGGGGGTCCAATTAATCGCGAGTGGTATCGATGCATTTTGTAGCTTTATATTTTTTTCTTACATTTACAGGTAATTAGAAATTTCGTATCGACGCGTAAAAAGAGCTGTGATAAACAAACGTATAAAGAAATAGTTACTAAATTGTAATTTGACAGTTAGTTGTTGGTGTTTACATTGTAGTTCTCTATAGAAATGTGTATTTATATAATAAAATTAACAAATTAAGAAGGAATGTTTCATTAAAAATGCATTTACCCTGTGATTTCTTTTTATTAAAAGATTTCACATACGAAAATATGTAAAAATATACATTTCATCGTCGTTTTTTTTCTACAGAATTGTCACACGAATACATTTTAATTACTAATAGTAGGTATTTTAGATACATCACAATATTTGCACAGATACGAGTACACTGATATACAATTAGATACAAACGCGATAAATGACCTTAGTAGTTAGTTAATAAACCTTGAAAATTGTGGTTTAAAAAAAACTGGTAAAATTTTGGTATTTTAGGAACAAACTTTTCATGATTGAATTTGGTAAATTACACCTTACTAGGTATTTCTTAATGATTTTTGTCAATAATATTTGGGAAATTACTAATGAATAAGGTCATGACAATAACTGACATTTACATAAAAGCATAAACGTACAGTTCGTTTCAAAATGATGTATAGCTTATTCATACTTGGCATGAAAATATAAAAGTCATTAAAATCTTAAATACGAACCGAGTATGTGTGTGATATGTTCGCAGGTACTATACAATATTCTAAAGACTACATACTGCAACTTGTTACAAAATTCACTTTTGAATTTCGCTAAGTCTATTCATCTTTTTGAAGCTGACTGTACCTAATGAGTTTCTATAACTAGTTAAGTAGTTACTACAGGTAATTATGCTGTAGTCAAAGCCCAATGCTGCTCCTAGGATTGACTAATCTTGTGGGTCACTGGTACTTATGTATTTATTAATATTAGAAGATACGGGTAATCAAAGTCAGTATAAGAGTGAAAACTAGAAAATAGATTTTTCAGGGATAATGATTGAGGCTGGTATTGACCGACATTAATAATCTGGGTAAACAACTGTTCATCTAAAATACTTGTAATTTTTTCGAGTAAACCGTTGTTCAACTAGAATTAGTGTTGGTGAACACGATCCTTAGGCGTTGCACGGAAGCAGCGGCTGCAGCACGACAGTTGCGTTATTGCCAAATTTTTATTCCACACAATTTACAATTACTGATTTGGCGCAGCTGCAACACCGCAGGCGCGTTGCAGTATTTGTATGAAATTACCATTTGGCGATAGCGCTGCAACCTGTTGCCAAATTCAAAGCTATATGTACAGTCAGCATCATTAGTAGATGAGCAACTCAGGTGTCCAAATAATTAAACACATTCAAGATACCAAAAACATCTATGCAACAAAACTGTTCAAATTGTTTTGAGCATCATAAACTCCAAATATATCTGAGCAGTCACAATGTCAAATAGTTATTTACAAACTAAAGGTCTATGGTAAGTAAACAAGCTAAACATTCAAAGGTAACTAAGCAACACGTTATTCAGAAAGTCAGGATTGCAACGTAAAATGAATTGTATTTGATTGTGCTTAGAGTCATAAATGGAAAGTTCAAAAATAGATACAATGTGTCCTATTGTGTCAATACAGCATTTTTTCTTTTTGTTCATATAGCTATATCCCTTTCATTTCGTGCGTGACGTCATTGACGTGTCTTTTGTTTATAATATAATCTGATAGTCAAGTTATAGAAAAACATCGTAAGGAAATTGAAACGAGTATTTATTCCACACGAAAGCCATTAAATTCGAAACAATCAGTTTGAATGAAACTGACATTTTTATTTGCTACATTTTCTAGTATATCTTCAGGAATTGAATTTGTAATTCAATTCCTTTAACCTACAAAATACCTCGGTTCATTTTAACCATGTTTCGGATTGATAACCGTGCTCAAATAAGTACAAAATCTGTTAAACGTCAGTTTAATTACACGGTTAAAAGATATCTTCGATGTAAAATCAGCCCGACCAAGCACGTACTGAGTTGCTATATGATTTTACGCAAGCGGTTTTCAAATGCTTATTTTTCTATCGTGTCGGCACGAGCTATACAAGAATAGCTCATGCCGTGGTGAAAAGATTAGCCAGTCAGCAAGGATGGTAGCGAGGCTGACTGCTCAGGGTGCGCCGGACGTACCGAAGTATCGTCACTCGAGGAGGCTCTCTTCATGCACCCCTTTTTTTTCAAATGCTAAAATCGCGATACAGCTTATCTATGAACATGCACTGTAGCCTGATTTTAGTAGTCAGTTATCATCGAATCGCATCGAATATACCTTTAGCCAAAATCTAGCACGATACGTTTTAAAACAGTCATTTTAAAAAGAACCGCTAGTGCGTGCGCTGGTATAGAAAGCCATACGCGTTACATTTTTTAGTGGCTCACCGCCTGCCTTTAATTGCAATGCCTGCATTTTAATCTAAATAATGTCACAGGACACTGTACACCTTACAGCGATAACACACTGGCATGGCGGTCGAATCCATATTGCTACAGAGAGACCCACTGGCACTCTGGCAGTGCGAACAGTAGTAGCATATACGTGCGTTCGGTTATTTTGAAGCGCGAAATGTAACGCGCTTGAATGCGCGCATGCAAAAACTTAAAAAAAAAGTAAAAACCGACTAAAAAAAAAACATAAAATTAACAGTTTCAGAAGTCGGTGGCTACAATTTTTTTCAGTGTAGAATTGCACCGTCATCTGAAACGTAATTTTATCTTATGGTAATTATTTGACTTCTTATAGTTTTTTATTAAAGTCGGTTTTTACTTTTTTATAAGTTTATTTTTTATTAAATACGTTTTAGTGCCATAAATTAAACCCTCTCTCCTCCATACTCTCTCTCCCTCTCTCTTCATAACCCTTATTTTTGACTTTGCCGTAGTCGGGTATAATAAGCCCTTTCATGCTACACCTTACACGATATATGTCAAACATTCCGGAAAGTGAACGGAGGGGGGGGGGGGGGTTTGACGCACCCCCTAGTAGTCAGTTACCAACAACACATATTTTAAACAAAGCAATATTAGTTATTTGAGGATTTTGCTTTGATCCGATGAGGAGTTCCGTTCCATATCTCTGAAGTTCATGGTCTAATCATAACAACATTTATAAGGGACTAAACGGAAAGTACCTATACACTCTCAAACAAAAAAAGAATTTTTCAAATCGGTTCATAAATGACGGAGTTCGGAGGTAATAAATATAAAAAAAAATTACAAACGTATTGAGAACCTCCTCCTTTTTGAAGTCGGTTAAAAACGAGCATAAAACATCAAGGTCTGTAACCGCCCTAAAACGGCTAGGTTTGTAACAGGCCTTAGTATCACTGAGCAATGTATTGAGAAATGGTTACTGTTGACATGTTTTTGAACACTTTAGTTGCTTAGTTACATTTGACTACTTCAGTTGACAAGATGATTTGTTTGCATAGAAATATTTGAATTGCGAGTGTTCATATGATATTGATACATTGGATGCTAACAATAATTTGAACGCTATTGTTGTGCAGATGTTATTGTGTTTTTGAGAGTGTAGAATTATCTGAGTACCTGAATTGCTTCTATGTATCTGATGGTGACTGTACCATGTGAGTTTAAGCTACATATTTATCATACGTCATTCTTTAGTATAGAATAGCTTTGATTGATGTAGACAATTGTAGATATATGATTTTGAAGACTAATCGCTGCACTGGTGTCTTGACTCTTAACATGGAACCATAAGGTCAAAACTTAAATGTATTATGGGGTTTGACTAGAGCCATTAATCGTTCCTAGAATTGACTAGTAGTTTCGCTTCAGGCTTTGACTTTAACATAATTATCCAGCTGTAGGTAGACAGCAAATAGCACATAATAATTACAATATGACGACGTCAATAAATTGAAATCAATAAATTGAAATAATACTTGCCTACAGGAAACAAACAGACAAATATTGTAAATAAGATACCGCAGATTGTAGATAGTGCTCGTTATGAAAAACTATGGTTCAAATGTCACGGTTTGTTAATATTTACGTTAATTTTGTTTTTACATACATACTATTTTACGAGTTGTTATTAATAGTGAGTAATTAGACATACGCAATTAAGTAGGTACATAGAATCTAATTGAACTGCGCGGTACCATCACTATTGTTGGAAGTTAGTCTTTACTTTAGACATGGTTAAACCCAGTTTAAGATCCCCGTGTTTGTGAAATGACATTACTTTGAACCATCTCTCTTAATAAGAGGGTAAATGTTTCGACATACAAATAGCGAGGCGCGTTTGTGTCGCGGCTGTTGATCTATTTATTGTCTCACAACAAACGACCACCTTATGGCAGCCACACGTGGCTGCATACTTTCAGTATTGGTACTTTCGCTTGACACTTGCATAAGTTACTTCATGCGTGGCTTTTGTATTGTTCAAAGGTATGGCCTCCATTAGCCATAACGTTAAAAACAAAAAAAAAAAAACTTAACAAACGAATGATTTTACAGTTTTTGTCTGTTTGTTTTTTAGGGCTAAATAAATGAATATACTAATGATTAGCATCGATCACTATAATAAGGGTTATACAACTTAAATTAAATATAATATAAACTAAGTTTAAGTGCATATTTCTAATGTGGTCAGCAAAAACTGAAGGAAATGTATTAAGAATTAAACGGAATTGCTTTTACCGGCGATAAAATAAATACTATTGACATATTTTCTTGATAAATTACTAGCGATCTGTTTCTTTTATTTATTTACTAGAGATTGAACGATAAGATTCTCGACTGTGATGTAGTTGAATAAGTGACATCTACTTCAACAGTGATCATACTTGAGCTATTACGAGCAAAAATATTTTTATTTACAGTCTTAAGTGCGAAAGAGTCGCATGTTTATTAGAAACACTACTATGATATTAAAATTCATTCTTCTATTTATATTGTAAAACTTAATTTAAAAAATATATTAGCCATGGTTATACATATGTAGTTGGTTGTAATATCGACTGTATAAAGGCTGTTAAAATCCATCGTACAGCTGGTTATGAGCATAACATAGGCATCCGGCAGTGTCTGCATTGGTAAAATAATGAGACTTTATTTTTAAAAGCTTGTTGCTGTTACGAAAATGCATAAAATATCTTAACTTACTAAATACTTAGATAGGTACATAATTATTATTATTAAACATGTCAAATATTTCAACCCAACTATGAACTATATTAAAATCGAATGTAATATCATGGCATGAATTAAGCGTTTATTTACACTGGTATACATAATTATGATTTAGTGATTGCACTGGCTTGCGCATGATACTTTCTCTTTTTAGCGCTTAGCTATCATATAGCGTTATCTCACTGTCATCCCGAACATACTGCATTTGTATGTCATTGCCAAGTAATTACCCGTTCTTATAAATAACTTGTAACATGAAACTTGCTCTTTATACACACAAAATTCCAAGGAATTATTTTGAAGTGATTTAAAATGAACCTATGGTATAGAGCTAAAGCCCACGTGGTTACAGTGCCGTACGCGTAAAATAATTTTGTCGCTATGAAACTAGGCTTTCAGCGTTCTGTTCCTCACTTCAGAGGGGCAAAGTTATTTGGTACAAGTGAAATAACTTTGCCGCTCTGAAAGGGGCGTTCAGTGTTCTGTTCCTCACTTCAGACAGGTAGAGTTATTTTACGCGTATTGTACCCAAAATTGAGCGAAGAAAAGGAGATTAGCAGTTTTGTTTTTGTAACGACTTACTTCAGTCATTGACTAATACTTTATAATATTTAGTTCATTACATTGAATACCTACTACTTGGAAGTGAAATACAATCAAAACAAGCGATTTTAAATTGCGCGCAAACACCATTTTATAACAAACATTGCTTACAATTTATTTCCGGCATAGATATCTGATATCGGACTCATTAGCACTTCGTTGGACAAAGTAAGAACTCTGCAAATTCAAACAAGGCCTGATCATCCCTCGCTTCGGTCCAATAACTCTTATTTATTTGCCGGGTAGGTAGGTATTGTTCGTATTTCATGAGTTATTATGATATTGAAAATTTCTTTGGTAATATTGTATGAAAAATGCAAATGAAAGCAGAAAAAAAATATTGTAAGAATTTACATAATAGAAATGCAATAATTTTTGGGTTGTTTAAAAACTTAATATCTTTGGATACCTTAAAATCTTAGTATTATAATTTATAACCAATTCATTTTAGCACAACCGCACTCATTTTAAACAATGTTAATCATCATAAGTAATACAATTCCAAAAAAGGTATAATAGGTAAACGCTACTTTAAATTATTATAAAAATATTATTATGATCAAAAAGGTTTAGAAATGTAGATTAGTCAGAATTTCTACGCTGAATAGAATATTATAAAATATTTAATCCTAGCAAGATAGGTAACGTTTATATTACGATTGATATTATCATTAAACAAATAATACAATTTCGTTTTGTTATCATAACACAGTATGATCAACAAGAATTTGATTGTTTTGCAATATTTAATTATCTAGATATTACCGGATACATGTGTGTGGTAAGTAGATATTAATAAAATTAATAATTATCTTTTACAATGGGTACAAAGGTAGTCCCATTATAATCTTGATATAAATATCATAAATTATAATTCTAGGTTATCGTAGAAATTTAAATGGCACTGTTATTTTTTATAAACATTACTTTTCTAAAGTTAGTGTTTTACATAATAAAAATTCAAACAGTGGTGCCGATTCTTATAAGGACAAACTAAACTTAATTGAGGCTATTGCCATCTTTTTCATTCTAATAAAATAAGAAAGAGACATACGTAAATGAGAGCTGTCAAATTTAGTTGAACTAAAAGTTCCATACTTTAGACGACATTTAAAACGCGTCGACTAAAAACACGGTGAAGTTCAAGGCGTAAACTAATTTGACATCTTTATCTTAGTTGTTGTCTATCACCGTCTTTTTCTTGCGCTATCTGTTAGTAAAAGATAGCAATTCTCTAATTTTAGTTTAGTTGGTGAACAAGAGAATCGGCACCATTATCGTTACTACGTGGGCAAGGAATTTTGGTAACTTTGCGTATTTAAATTCACTTTTCTAACGACCTAAAAGATTAATCGAGGATAACGATAAAAGTTGATGGGATTTTAACTTTTACAGGTACTTTAACGACCAGCGGAAAAAAACAAATAAAAATGCAAATTTTACTTCCAAATTAACCGTCGCATTTGGTTAGGTACATAATGATATTGTTATGCAATAAATTGCCTCGAAAACGTGAAAGTTTCCCTACAAAGTTGTTTTTCGTGAATTTTCTCACGATGTGAATTAAATAATGATTAAAACGTACACAGAATTTATATTAAGAGGTAAACGTGCTTGAGTAATTTATCACAAGTGAAGTACCGATTACGATATTACTGAGGTATGCAAAGCACATCGAATCGACTTCACTGTTAGTCCTTTCATGACTAGAGAATAAAATTAAGAAAATCGTACGATAGAGGAACATTTCCATAATACAGCTTAACTAAATATGAGAAGTGATGATATAAAATTAATGAAAGCTCAATACATCCTAAGCTATAAAAATAAATGTAAATATTAAAAATAAATAATACTGGTTTTATATACTATGAAGCTGGAAGCTGTTTAATATTGAGTACACATTGTTCTTAATCTAAATATTTACGCCCTTACTTATAAACGATGGTTAAAGATTATTTAACTAAAATGGTTTGCCTGCTTTTAAGTCTATTGCCATCTCTATTCATTGGCATATAAATGACAAGGACAGGTACAATTTAATTAGTATTAAAAATTACAATCGTTTACAAGTAAGGGTGTTAGTGTGCAGAAAATATCGACCTTCTTTAACGAAGGCTAGTTAGATAATATTCGTGGTTTTCTACACTGTAAACTTACTTAAGTGAAACGCTAAGGTGATAATTAAATGTTACACAACTTATATGTATAACACACAAACCGTCGGCGTATGTAGACGCGTAAGTACTGACTGGTTGTCGTAAAGTATTTTAGTGATATACGTAAACCATTTTCGCTACTGTCACTTCTTTCCCTGTGCTAAACAGGATGGCACCATAATTCTTCCTATACATACTTGAAAATTGTTAATGAGTCAACTTAGTTAAAACTTATTGCACCAAAACAGAATGAATAGTATTCATTTTGTAAATTTGTTTACTAATATAAATTAAGAAAAAAGTGTAAAAAAATTGGAATCTAAAACTTTTTATACTAATACAATGAAATTCAGTAATGAACATATTGTGCGTTTTAATGTTTATGACATTATTCATTAACAAAAATTTCTTAACGTAAACATTCTACTATAAGTATGTAGGTATAACTAACTAAACAATTTTAATAAAAAGTAGTTCCTTAGTAGAACATTGTTCAAATACTGAAATGGCAATAGCTTCAGTCAACTTAATGTGCAATGTTGCTTAACGAGTGATTAAAATTCCACACTGCACTGGCGCAGAAACAACCAGCTAGGCAGCATGTGTGATTTGAATGTAAAAAAAAAGGTCAACAAAGTATAAATCATTGTCGCGTAGTGACTTTGTCGCAACTAAATCATCTGCTGCTTGCTAATTAACTTCATGTGATAAAGATTGTTGCTTAACATACTACAGTACTATTTGATACAAATTTCTTCAACCTCAAGCCTCGAGTTAACTTTACTTGTAAAGACTTATTATGACATAACTAACACTTCATAAGTGTTGATTGTGCCAACATAGATAAGAAAAAAATAGAACTAATATAAATTTATACAAAATAATACTTCAAATAAGCTTCACATAAATAAAACATTACTACCATTCTGTTCGGCTATCAAATGCATGACTTTCTCCTTCTGCTTTTCCATTTTCACTAGATTGCTAAAACGGAAATCTAAGAAAAAGTCACTTTACCAGTCAATGTGGTGGTCAGTATAACACAAAAGTGTGCCATAAACATTAAGTAAGTATAGATTATTTAGACAAGATATAAATTACAAGTATAAAATCACAGAAATATTAATATTTCTTGCGATTGGAATGCTCTAGGTATATAGTACAAACATTTCATGAACCAGCATTATTATGCCGACCTAAAAGCTTAATTGTAGAGTGATTATAAATTTTATAATAAGTGATACCCGTGTTGGAACTTGGGGTGTGTTCAATCTTCGGTCGCGAGAGGGTAGTTCGGTGGCAAAGAGCTTAGAACCTCTTTTGAAAGTTCCTTGTACGCCGCGTCCATGGTGTCGCGCACTTTGATTATTAGCTCTGGTACATCTTCCATAGTCAATCCCACTGTTGGGACTGGCTCTAAACACTGGATAACTGCATGGCCTGTAAAGTTAAAGCATGTTTTTTTTCTGTAGGTAGACGTATTATTAGTAACTTGACACGTTCATACCAGACACTACGAGATCGTTTATTTAATAAAAATTTCTAAGTACTAGTTCATTAGAAATTGCTATTTTAAAACTTTCGATTAAGTATGTCCACGTGTAGAGTAATGTGTGATACTTTTTAATCGAGAGTTCTACGTATTTATCTGCTCAATAATATCTAGTCGTGATGATTGATTAGTACACAATGTCGACACTTCGTGACGATAGTACACGACTCATAGGCTGATGCCCGATGTGCCGGCTGCCTTAATTGTGCTACTATTACTTCACTTTGATTTGTATTATTAGAGCGTGAGTTTCCTGCCCATGTTTGTCTTTACACACATTGCTTACGCTCGGAATAGTGATCACGAAAACACAATATTATGTATCTCTTGTCAATGCTTTAAACCTGAAGGTTAATGCCTTCGGACACTAATTAAAGTCTACAAAGATGTATGATGACAATAAATGCAAAAAATAATACATACCTTTATTAAAAATATATTTCTTCCTATTAATAAAATAATAGGGCGAGAACACAACAGGTATGATTGGCACTTGGGCAGCAACCGCTATGTTGAACGCGCCCTTTTTGAATGGCAGCAGTTTTGTGAAATCTTTGTTTCTTGTTCCCTCAGGGAACAACCAAATCTTCGTCTGTAAGTGAACATAAAATCATTGCTCGTTGTTTCGAGAAATTGTAGTCCACTCTAGTGATTTGCGGAGGGTGCATTCCTTAAAAGTGCCGTAACATTATATAGTAAAATAATATCTTGCAGTATTAGCGCTTCTATTCAACACTATCTGCGGCTTGTAACTTGTACCTTGTAAAGTAGCCTATCTCTTTTTTTTTTTTTTTTTTTTTTTTTCTCGTGGGAAAATCCTCATGGATACCCTTCGCCTGGGGAAGACGAAGGGTTATGCCGGACTCTTACCGGCTAAAAACCCACGGTGTTCCTCCCCCTGACCCTTGGCCGGGGTCGCGGGATTCGCAGCTGCATGCACCGCAACCCCGGCAGGCCTCGGTCCGCCAGCCCCTGGCGGACCTCTCCCTCTGTAGGTCCCTGCCCCACGTACTCCTGAGAGGCGCGCACGGAACACATGCGCGCCGCCTTCTCGGGCCTGTTACTGGTCGGGCGACGGGTCCCCTAACCCGTCGCCCGCAGGCCACACACTAGGGTGGCCGGAGATCGTCGCGCGCCCTCCGGCGGCGCCCGGTGCGTCTGGCGCGGGAAGGGAGAGTGGCCGTCGCCTCTCTCTCCCTCTCCGCTCCCTCCTTGGTCGCCATCACCACCTCGCAAAAGGAGGCGACAGCTTCCCACGGACTATCTCTAGGTACCAAGGTTCTGCCAAAAAATATCGAAATCCGTGGAAACGTGGTGAACAGACAGATTCATTTCCGCATTTATAATTTTAGTGCCGATAGGCCCGACATACGTAATCAAGTAACGTTAAATAGGAATACATATAAGAGTGCAAATCTCATCACTATTATTGTTTTAAATCAAAATAGCATGAATATCATTAGGCTCACCCCCTATTAAATGGGACGTAAACATAAACGGCGAAACGTGGGTGTACCTCTGCCAACCCTTAGGGAATACAGGCGTGAGTTTATGTTTAGTTTATTAATATTTTATTCAGTGGTATTATCAAAATCGCCACCGCTCTCTGGACCAGACAGTACATTAAATATGTAAAATCCATAGCCCTTGCTGAAAGTGAATAAGTATATCCAAGAAGATATTTGTATTCACCATCAGCAAGGGTTTACAGAAGTGTATAAGCAGCTGGGGTTTTGGAGATGCGGAGCATAGCGCGGCGCCTGATGGGGGGGAGGTGGGTGCGTTGATGTATGTTGCGGTGCGGATTCTCTGTAGCCTAATGTGGCGCGTAACCTGAATGTAGTTCTTGTGAATTCCGCTGCGAAATACGTAGCGGAGTCCATTACATATTATATCACACATTTTCGATATGGTTTTAGAAGATAGTGCTTACTTATGCACTAGAATCGGCTACTGCAGATGCCACTGCATATTCCGCTGCGTGATCCACCGCGTACTCCGCCGCGTAGGTACTGTCCTACATATATGCGTAAGAATCCGCTCAAATTCAATAAGCGCGAATACGTCTCCATAAATAGGCTCTGATACATCGTCATATTGTGTTTGAATTATTGTCTGCGTTAGAGCCACCGTGCACTGCGAATAATACTCGTGCGAATTTTATTCGCCAAATCTGCGTACTATGAAACCACCTGGAAGCGCGCGCACTGCGAATAATTCACCGCATACGGATTTACTAGTATTTATTTTATTCTTTGCGGTGAAAAAAAAAAACACACACCACTTACGCCTCGCATCACACGCCACGCTAAGCTCTGCGTTTCCATAAACGAGGTCTAACTCATCAAATAAACATGGTTGTGAACACTTGTGAAAATAAATCACATACCTTATTTTTAATCATGATTTCTGAAGTAATTTTCAGTTGCTTGTAAGCGTCTTTAGAGTTATTTCTGTCAATGAACACTACTCCTGCAAGATATGCAGCTAGTCCAAACGGCCATACATAGAATATCTCTTTTCTTGCAATGGCAGCTACTTTGTCTGCCACATGCCAAATATTGAACATTCCTGGAATTAAAACAAAAAGACTGGTTCACTTGTATCAATTTATTACATAAGTAGGTATTTTTTATTTTATATAATCTATCAACTTGTATGGATATATTTAAAGCTAAATATAGACCTTACTGCTACAAGCATTTTCATAAACAAACAATACTAAACAAATTAAATCTATATGGTATTGGCATAACCACCACATTTAGCATGCAGATTGGAGCTTGCAGGCTTTTGATCTTACACCCTCTATTATTATAAGCCATGTGCCACGTTTTCTGACATTATTATACATTGATTTTTTTGATTCAATTATTGAGATTAGCAATCGCGTTGGGTGCCAGTATGCACACTATTTGTGCTAACTAGAGGTGAATAATAATAATACTATGGTGGTGCTGTTATTTCTAATCTTATTCTTTGGGTAAACATAAATATGAAAGTTTTATAGTAAGTAAAAAAAACATTATTTTGGCAGACATAATGATTATTAAATTATGTGCGAGTCCTGAATGATAAATCTAACACATCTCTATCAGTGTCTTGCTATGTTGTTTTCTGCATTAAAAATGGGCGACAAATTAATTTTATTTTAAAATAAATGGAGTAATTCTTTTTTTAGGGTTTTCCTGTGCAACATAGGGTGGAGAAATTGGGAAACATCTGAAGGAGTATGACTGTCCATTTTTATGCATAAGAATAGTCAACATTGGATTTTGTTAGTATGACAATTGGCAATTGACCCTAGGTTCATTAGGTGACATCATTATGATATTGCACTATTAATGGGATAGACATTGATACACAGGGATAACATAGCATTGTGAATTCTTTGTAATGTAGTTAGTATGAGACACATCCAAGCATGATTGATGAAAATGATTGTGATATGTACCTACATAATATAATGTGATATAAATTATAAGATTATTATCATATAATATGAAATGTATGAATAATGATAATTAATATAATATAATGTAAACTGTATAATTATAATATTGAGTATGCATATACTATTATGCATAATTGTATTATTTAATTATTTAAATTGCAATGCCCTAACAGGCAACTAAGTTCTAAGAACCTACCTATTTGTTAACATCCTAAAAAAATCTGTACACTTAGTTCGCAATAAAGAATTTGAATTTAGATATAACAAGAATGATATGAAGAAGTCTCCGGTCTATAAGATTAAAGTATATTTAATGATAGCGCAACCCACCATAGGTCAAGCAAAAATGGCCCAATGCTCTATCATAATAAGGAGGAGGAAGGAGCGCTTTAATATTTGGGATCATTGGCTTCATGGCTGTAAGTTAATATGGATAAAAATAATAATTTTACCTAGAATGTCAATTGATGACTGATGATTTGACACTACAACAGCTCCTCGATCTTCGGCTAATACTTTTCCATTTCTCAAAAGCCATTTCACCTCTATAATTTTGGTTACATGTTTTACGATTTGAGATCCAAATCTGTAAACAATAGGTAGAGACACATTTTGAACTAGAGGCTTACAATAAAAATAATATCTTTTTTAGCTATAAATCAACGTTGCATCGAAATCCAAGCCTCAAGTACTTTACGTTTGGGACAAACCCATTCTGAAAAATGTACCCCTGATGAATCGACGTACCTACTGGTTAGTGGGCTGAAGCGGTGACATAAGCCCCCGAGTTATTCCTTGAGAAACAAAGATATAATAGATACTTACAGGGAATTCTTAACATTTTTCGGGTTGAACACAAAAAAAGGCAACAATACCACTGCCGTTACAGAAGTCCAAATATAAAAGACAAGAAATTTCGATTTAAATTTCACGAAATTCGGTGTTTCTGACAACAATTGTTTTAAAACGTATGTAACTATGACAATCACTATCATATAAATGATTTTATCCCACATTTTCAATACGATACACCTAAATATTATCACTGAACAATAAAACGTTTAAGCTTCTAAAAACAAAAATAAACACAAAACTGAAAGAATTCCTATTGTAGCGAGCGCGCAACCAATCATGAGAAACGAAACACTGCTTTATGCGAGAGCGTTCCAGCGGCTTGGTCGAGTTTTTATCGTATTTGAGCGTCAGTTTGACGTAAAATGGTGCTGAAAACATTGATTGCTAGAAAGAAACACAACCAAGGAATTAAATATTATTAATATTATAAACCGGTAAACACATGGATAAATCTTGGTTTATACGTTGTACGTAGTCAGTCATGTCAGTTTTAGAATTAGGTATGAGAAAGAAACTGCCCACTCAAAAAAATATCCGCATATTTGAACTCTACACAACGAGCGCAATTTTGAAACAGGGTACAACACTTCCGTTGGTACCTTCATTGTACACCTACCCCTTTCAATTTTATTTATTACTCTGAGATTACAACCAATCAGAACGAGTTAAATTGACATTAGTATTTACTAAATTTAAACACAAAGATGGTTTAGATCAAGACTAAGGTAAACCCAGCTTTAAAATATACCCATCACTTTCTTATGTCATATAACAAAAAGAGACGGGACTATTTTAAAACCTAGGTTTTTCTTAGACCATCTTTTGTAATAAGAGGGGTGGATTAACGAATAAAAGCCTACTATTTTCAGTGTTCCGTAAAAAAATGGCAAAACAGAATATTATTCAACATTCATTTTGGATTCACCACGGTGTTGCTCCGTTCGTTCGTTGGTAATAAAGGATTTTCTTAAAGTAACAGTAATCATGTTCATGTACTGCTGTACCGTACCCCCTTTTCTCGAAGCAACTCAAGGCACTTTCAAGCCCACTTTATCTTTGTAACACATGAGAGTGAAAGCTTGTACCTACTATTTATTCTGTGGTGAAAGCCTAAAAAATATGTTACAGAGAGTATTGTATTTTTAATAAATTGCCAAATTACCAGTTTCCAACTAAAACTAAAGTTTCGTTATTGCGTTACATACTCACTCACTAATTCATTGATTGATCATCATAATTGTAAGGTTTGGCATACAGTTACCCCCATAGTACAAAATATGGTCTACGAAAAACCTAGGTTTTAAAATAGCCTCGTCTCTTTTTGTTATATGACATATGAAAGTGATGGGTATATTTTAAACCTGGGTTTACCTTAGTCTTGGTTTAAACCATCTTTTGTATTATGGGTTAGTGTTTAGGAAGGAAAGGAAGGAAAAAATGTTGAAATATTTTCTCGGTTGCTTTATTACTAGACAATTAGGTATTTCGGTTATTATGTAGACTACAATGTAAATCTTGAGGCTATGTTTCACTCGGACTTGTCCGATTTTTCAGTCTAATCTTTTTTCATTTTCATGTCTATCAATAATGTCTGTATTTCAATTATTTTTACTAAAACGCAACTAGATGGCGTTAGTAGAAACAAATATAATAAAGCGTGGTAAAATAGAAGTCGCCTTGGTTTTGTTACACTGCAAACGAAAGATAGAGAGTTGGCTTTGCGGAATTCGGTAGCCATTCTGCAAGAAAGAGAACCGAAAAATAAAAAAGAAGTAAAACCTACAAAAAGAAATGAGATCCCATCAAAAATATTCATGTAAAAAAGCAAAGTCTTTTTTGCCTTCTGAGATCTAATATGTAGAGCCAAGTCTTACATTTCATTTATACTTACTCGTAATGCAAGACACATTTATTTCTAAAGAAATTTGTACCACGGCACGGTCAACAAGTAACAATTAGTCTATTTATATCCTCATGCTGCGTGATGGGCAAGTCCGAAAAATATCTTTGTAAATGAAATGATAGACTTGGCTCTACTTAATAGATCTCAGAACTTTGTACAGCAAAAGAGTCGGGAGACTTGGCTTCTTAATTGACATGAATGTTTCGATGGCATTATTTATACTGTGTGTGTCAAGTTGCGCATCCCGCGCAACTTGAGAGAGTTCCAGAGTATCCAACTGTGGAGTGTAGTAGGCTGATTAAGGCTCCTCATCAAGCTGTCTCCCCCCCAACACCGCGCCAGCAACGCCTTAAGCCGAGGTCCGAGTCCCATTAGGGGTCGCCCTTAGTTCTGTTGTTGCAGATAGTCATGATGTTAGTGTAGTTTGCCTACGTTAAGTATTTTACTTCCCCACCATTGGCTTCATTCAGATCTCGACAATGAGGCCAGATTGGCGAGACCTGCAGGGTCTCCAGCCCGGTTCCGTGGAAACAGTCCTTGAGGACCACCTACAGCAGGTCAATAGAATAAAGCACTTTCGGTCTTTAAATCTAAAAATATTTAGATTGCATACATTTTTTGTCCTCTCTTAGTACGCTTCTTGATGTTGCGCCCTAATCTTATTACAATCTAGCCTTATAATTAGGCTAATGAATAATTTAATTTTATCTTAACCTGTTAAATTTTATTTTACTAAGAATGTGTCCAATAGCACTTTTCTTTTCGTCTTTATTAAGGCGAAGACACTTTGTTCATGTGTTTTTTATGTGTAGCACTTGTACTGCATTACACTTAAGGTAGGACCGCACTAGGCGGAACTGCACCGCAGCGGAACTGAGCGTCACGACGCGTAATTTTTTGGTAAGCCGCACTTGAACTGCAGCTTCGCTACAAAAATATATTCAGTAGCTAGGCAACCTCTGAGCAAGATGAACGACGAAATGGATAATAATATGATTATTATTTCCTTGTTGTGAGAGGAATAGGAAAGGATCGAGCAAGAATAGGCAAGAAAAAAGCAAAGAATATGGCTACATGACATATCAAACTCGCGATATGACGAAGGCGAGTATTTTACGTTTTTGCCACGACTTAAGAAGGATCCAATAAGATTCCATACTTATTTTAGAATGTCTCAATACAAATTCAATGAGTTATTACAAATTATGTAGCCGCATATACAAAGGATGGACACACTATTCTGAAAAGCGATAGGAGTGGAATGAAGTTTGTCGAAGCGCACTCCGCGGCAGCGGAACTACACGTCGCGACACTTTTGGTCAGTTGCTCAACTTTGCCGCGCAGTTCAGTTGCAGTGCAGTTCCGTTGCCGCTTAGTGCGTGTTGTCTCATACAATTTCATATAAAGACTGTTTTGACGCGTCGTGTCGCTCAGTTCCGCTGCGGTGCAGTTCCGCCTAGTGCGGTCCAACCTTTATTCACTATCACTAAACACTAGCTCGAACGGTTTTGTTCTTTTAAGTCTTCTCACTATGTTCGTGTGGTCGAGAAGCTGGATTGGCTCGACGTTCACATGACGATAAAGCCTACGGTCGTGAGCTTCTCCATACTTTCTAATTACTTTATCGACGAACTCTATTTTAAGGTCCCGATGGAGATCGTCATTCCTTACGTACCAAGGTGCATTTACCATTTCCCTCAGTAGGTACCTTGTCTGAAATCGTTGTATACTTAACATATTAGTCTGTTTGGTGCAGCCCCACAGCTGTAGGTATACCATAAGTCCACACTGGCATAAGGACTTGTTTGTATAATAAAAGTTTGTTCTGGATTGACAACGTCGAGTGTCTTCCAATCAGCCAACACATTCTTTTTTTCAAAATAATGTATTGGCAGATCGCATATATTAATGTTATTGTTCACAGATTACAATGTGAAATAAAGAACATTTTAAACACTTCTTAAAAATATCTTTAATATAATATAAGGTATCTTACCTACTTTAAATAAATGTATGATCAAAAGTAACTACTAAGGTAGTAAGGTAGCAGTTTGCAGTGAATCATTTATCAATTGTGTCTTACTTAACCAAGTTTCGCATGCTTTCCGTCTTCAGTCTCGTCTCGTGTCTGAAAGTACTTCTTTAGACAGTTGTTCGTAAGTACGCGACATGATCAGGTGCAGACGGTCGGCGAGTGCTGGCACATCATCCCTCGTTAGACCAGCTGTTGACACAGGCTCCAGACATTGCATTATGACGCGACCTGGAAAGTATTTCTTTCGGTTTTTAAATAATACCGACAAACAGGGCTTACTTTCAAATACAGGGGTGATTTAATTACACCCCGAATTATGTAAGAAATTTTACTTCTAGTTGGGGCTACTTTGAAAGAGAATGATGAAACAGGGTTTATCAGAGTGGAAGGCCGACGCATTCACATATACATCCGACATTGACGATTATTATGTACTAGCTGTGCCCGCGACTCCGTCCGCGTGGAAGTCGGAAAACAACATTGTGTCGCAGCAACTAAATAATCCATTTATTATAATAATAGACAAAGGTGTCCCACTAAGACACTTATATCTTTTGAACCATTTCTTTATGTAGAGTTTCAGCTCCTCTTGATTGATCGTAAAGATTCATAAAACCGTAATACTAAACACGTGTTGCTTATTTCTGTACATTTCCTTGCTAAAATGGATTATAATTGAATATTGATACTTTTATTGAAGATGTAACAAAACCATATCGCGATACAAAAATAGCTACAACGCCGTCTTGTTACAATCTGCGAACTAAATTATGATTTCATTCGAGGTGTGGTAGGTAGGTATAGAAAAGAACTTAAAATATTAAAAAAAAAAACTTATAGAAGACTTCATTTAGTTTTAATAAGTTATAAATAGGTAGGTACTGCTTTCAAAAACTCTGATCTGGAAATCGAACCAACACAAACGTGAAAAAACATCATCTATATTTTTATTTCACCAATCGATATGATCGCTCCAATAAACATAGTGCCTGAAATTGATGGAAGACCATAAAAACTAACATTAAGTACCTACCTAACTTAGGTGCATTTCAATTCAAACACTTATTTGTTGTTACTTCTTATTTCTTGCACTTCCTTCAATTTAAGACAGTGTGTTTGTTGGAGAGATTTGATCCTTATTATTGACCTTATAGATATCTATCAACAGGTGCCGTAATATAATACCGGATGGTACATAAAGCTTTGTCAGTTCGATTCCCGGTTCAGGCAAAAAAATCAGTAAAAGGTAATTTCTTACTTTAAAAAAAAGTGAAATGAAGTTTCCTTTGAGTGAAATTTGCTATTTTTAATATTTAAAGTACTTTCCCTCCATGGCCACGTCTTTGGAACATTAACTAAAGCTTAAAAAAACTCAATTAAATAAACTTACTAAAACGACGGCGACAGGCTTTGAATAGTTCTGACCATAATGAACAAAATAAAATGTAGAAAAACATTACAAAAAGTGCATTGAGTAGATAGAATGATTACGAAATACTAAATTTCAACGAAAGCACTGGGTGAGCGCTTTCCTTGCAAATAATCATGGCCACCGATTTCAATTTGAATTTGGACCTTATTTTCGGCATCAGCATTCCCAAAAAGTATGAACATTCAATGAACAAAAATCCTACTATTAGTCCACATCATGAATTAATTTTATTGTGAACAACAATAAGAAATTGACCTAATAAATTCTAAATAACAATATCTTCGTTTTTTTTTTGTAAAAGCTTAGTTCCTTCTTCATAAGGATAGCATTTCATTAGACCTTTCGTAGACTGAGAATAGGTACCAATTCAACAATGAATATTAGGTAATTTGTGGATTTATTCGTTGTAAAATATTTCCTCGCAACATTATTTGATACACGTAACGCCATCTATTGAAAATAAACTAATACATGCTAAGTTCTTCTAGAAAACTTAAAATTCGCATAACTTTTGATTGCGTGAACCGATTGCGATGAAACAAAAAACATATGTTACTTGGAGATAAGCACAATATATGTTTATAAAAGTCAACAGCATTGGGTCAGTTGTTTTTACGTGATGCTTGAACAAACAAACAGATAAACAGATAAACAGACAAACAGACAAACCAACAAACAGAAGAAACAAAATACAAAAATGTTAAAAATGGGTTCTTTTGGTTATTTTTTAACACCCCAACCATGTTTTTTCAAAATATTTGCTATGTACAGATACGCAAAGTCTACAGATTTGATAAATGTATAGAAGATATTGATTATTTGCATATCTTTTGAATGCGTGAACCGATTGCGATGAAACAAAAAAAATATGTTACTTGGAGATAAGCACAATATATGTTTATAAAAGTCAACAGCATTGGGTCAGCTCTTTTTACGTGATGCTTGCATAAACATGCAAACATATGTTTAATCTTTACTTCCCTAGATGGCGTTGGCGTCGAATTAGATCGCGCTATGGTTTCGTTACCGCGCGATTTATAAGTTCTAGACAAAAATTTCTTAGTTACTTCTAAACCACGATTTTATTATATGTATAGATTTTATTTTTTCAGTAGCTCATAAACTTCTACGACCGTATTCACACGCTGACGAATCGTGAAAAACTAATTATATAAGAAATACTTCTAATTGGGGCTACTTTGAAAGTGAATGATAAAACAGGGTTTATCAGAGTGGAAGGCCGACGCATTCACACATACATCTGACATTGGCGATTATTATGTACTAGCTGTGCCCGCGACTCCGTCCGCGTGGAACTCGGAAAACAACATTGTGTCGCAGCAACTAAATAGTGTATCTGTATTCCATTTATTATAATAATAGACAAAGGTGTCCCACCAAGGCACTTATATCTTTTAAACCATTTCTTTAGGTAGAGTTTCAGCTCTTCTTGATTGACCGTAAAGGTTCATATAACCATAATACTAAAAATGCGTTGCTTATTTCCATACATTTCCTTGCTAAAATGGGATTATAATTGAATATTGATATTTATTGTGATAATGTAACGAAACCTTATGGCGATACAAAAATGGCTACAACGCCATCTAGTCACAATCGGCGAACTAAATCAAAATATTTTACGCAGTGCAGTCTACAAAATGATTTCATTCGAGGTGTGGAACAGGAAAGTACTTTAAATATATAAAATTTCACCTATAGAAGACTTCATTTTATTTTTATAAGTTAGAAATAGGTACTGCTTTCAAAGATTTCAAAAAGTTTGATCTGGAAATCGAACCAACCCAAATGCGAAAAAATATCATCTGTATTTTTATTTCACCAATCGATAGGATCAATAATACGGATCAAATCGCTCCAATAAACATTGTGTCTGAAATTGATGGAAGACCATAAAACGAAAATTGACTAACTTAGGTACATTTAAATTCAAGCACTTATTAATTGTTGTTAAGTAGTTCTTATTTTTTCCACTTCGTTCAATTTAAGACAGTGTGTTTGTTGGAGAGATTTGATCCTGATTATTGACCATAAAGATATTATCAACAGGTGCCACCGGATGGTATAGCTTTGTCAGTTTGATTCCCGGTTCAGGCAAAAAAATCAGTACAGGCAATATTTCTTACTTTTAAAAATAAAATGAAGTCACCTTTGAGTGAAATTTGCAATGTTTAATATTTAAAGTACTTTCCCTTCATGGCTATGTGTTTTGGGACATTACCTAAGGCTTAAATAAACTTAATAAGACGGCGATGACAGGCTTTGAATAGGTAGTTCTGACAACAATGAACAAAATAAAATATATAAAAACATTCCAAAAAAAAATACAAAAAGTGTATTTTTTTAAAGTGAGGTTTTAACGCAGGACACTGAGCCAGCGACCGTTCACTGCAGCACTTACTTCTGTCTACAGCTTATACTACGCAGTATATGGAAATAATGTTCCGTTGCTCGGCATCTATGAGCAATAGCGTGATAGTTTATATACCAGCATAAGCGCAGGTCCATCAAAATCGATTCACGCGATTTTACGATCCGAATATTAAGCTTATACTTCGCAGTATGTGGAAATAATGTTCCGCTGCTCGGCTCCTATGAATAATAGCGTGATGATATATGTACCAGCAAAATTGTCGCTCTTTATGAAACACATCAGCGAAAGTCCCATCAAAATCCATCCACGGGATTTTACGGGATGTCCGGACGGAAAGACAAACAGACACAATAATTCTAAAAAAAATGTTATGGTTTCTATCGATAGTATAGTACCACCGAATCGAAATTTTGGAAAAATATTTAATTACAGACAAAGTGCACTTTGAATTTTATTAATAGTAAATAGATTTATAAATACGTATTTAAGTATTTATTGTATTGTATGTAAGTATTCATAATAAAATATATGAGTATTTCAAATTAATCTATCGTATTGCCTTGCACAATAAAAAAATTAGAATACCTACACTCGGTTATGAAATTGAATGTATTTCTCTTCCACTGCCATTGAGATAGATACGTACCTAATAAATTTTAAATAACATTATCTTCGTTTTTTTTATAAAAGCTTAGTTAGTACCTTCTTCGGATAGCATTGCAATAGACCTTCCGTAGACTGAGAATAGTAATATATTCGTTGATTATATTTCCTCACAACTAGGGCTTTCAATACCGGTATTCCGGGATCCCGTAATACCGTAATCACGGATATATATTGGTCTTTTTTTAATCACGGTATTGACGAGCCAATACCGTGATTACGGTATTACAAACATTAATATATATAATTGCGGTTTGTTGTAATAAGTATTAGGAAATTGCATTATGTGATACAATTTACGATGTGATGTTACTCTCGCACTTGTTTTCGCAATTTTTTTCAATTGGACTTCTCTAGATGGTCCTTGCGGACCCGTCCTACGTAACCGGGCAGTTATTGGCAAGACCTGAAGGGTCTCCAGCCAATGGTGGGGAAGTAAAATACTTAACCTAAGCTAACTATTTATACTACACTAACATCATGACTACCTGTAACAACAGCACTAAGGGCGACCCCTAGTGGGATTCGGACGTCGCCGTAGGGCGTTGCTGACAGGAGCTTGGAGGGGGAGACAGCTAGATGAGGGCTGAATTATCGGTGTGACTGCGGAGTCTGAAGAGACGACTGGCTCTACGACGGGAGAGCTCGGTGGATCGTAACCGCCGACGGTGGGACGTCGCGACGGACCTTGCCGGTGAGGACGCGCCAAGCCGGACGGCGGCAGACGCCGTGTAATGTGCTGGTCGATTTACTCGCCTATTGGAGGAGGATAATTTCGTCATCAGGCTCTAAAAGTGTGTGCCTGAGACGGCGTACTTTACTGATGAGATAGGGACTGTAGTCAGCCGTTGCGGCAACTAGGGGGTTCGGATGGCGCGGGGTAGTCTCGAAGTAACGCTTGGAAATGCGTTTGAGGTGTTGCCTGACGGTCGGCATTTTTAGATCGGGATGGAGTTGATTGTTACGCATGAACCACGGAGTAGCCGCGGCTTTGCGCAATACTCTATTCTGGAGGCTTTGGAAGGATTTGAAGTGGGAAGGCTCAACATGTGCGAACACGACGGTAGCGTAAGTCAAGATGGGGCGGACGCACGTCACGTAGATTCTCAGCTTATTTCTAAGTGACAATTTACTGCGCGTTCTAAAGATGGGGTGGAGGCGACCGAAAGCAAAAGGGGCGCGAGCGCGCACCGTTTTAATGTGGTCTATTAATTTCAGATGGTGGTCGAGGATAACCACCAGGTATTTGGCTTTCATCTCCCAAGGGATCTGTTTGCCGAACATGACGACGGGACGGATGCGGATGTGGGAGTGGGAACGGCTGCACTCTTTTCGTGATTCACCTTTATTCTTCATTTCCGGAACCAGACCCCGAGGGCGTCGGCTGCGGTTTGGAGGGTTCGAGTGATGCTATCGAGACTCCTACCGGAACTGAAGATGGCCGTGTCGTCGGCGAAGAGAGCCAACTTGGCCAAGCCACTTTTGGGAATGTCGCTGGTGTACAGCGTGAACAGAAGGGGCTATAGCACGGAGCCCTGAAGGACTCCGGCGTGGATGGGGTGAGGGGACGAGAGGGTGCCTTCTAGGCGATAGCGGATGGTGCGATCCGACAGAAAGTCTCGAATGATGAGCTCTACATTAGGGCATGCAAAACCGGAAAGTCATCAAAACCGGTTTTGAACATCGTTTTTTTGGGACCAAAACCGAAAACCGGAGCTAGGTCCGGTTTTAGCAAAAAAAAACGAATGTAGTATAATTTAAAAAGAAACACCATTTTTTTTAAATACCCACTAAGTCTACAAATAAAACAAATTGTATGATACATTTCTTTTTAAGAGGGCTATCGCATTTTCTCACCTCTCTCGCTCGCACAGGACCATATTTTTTAAGAATGTTAAATTAAAAGATGCATTTTTTAATAATGTATTCAATGGGCTCCCTTTAAAATAATATTAATTTAATAGGTACTTATAATTATTAAAAACATTTTTATTGTGACATTTATTAAACTTATCTCAAAAACGGATCATAATAATTATTGAGCTGAGTTTATTAGGGAACACGATAGTAATGTGTTTCTAATAATTACCTCATCATCTGCCTAGCCTTTTCCCAACTATGTTGGGGTCGGCTTCCAGTCGAACCGGATGCAGCTGAATATCAGTATTTTACATGGAGCGACTGCCTATCAGACCTCCACAACCCAGTAACTGGGTAATACGATACTCTTGGTAAGACTGGTTGTCAGACTTTCTGGCTTCTGACCAACAGTAACGACTGTCAAAGATCTACAAATGACAGCCGGGACCAACGGCTTTACGTGCTTTCCGAGGCACGGAGGAAACTCGCTATGGTAAATGGTCACCCATCCACAGACCAACCTCGGCAAGCGTGGCTTAACCCGGAAGATCGGTCTATGCGGCTGTAATTATTTAGCCACGAGCTCCTCCTCTTTCTAATAATTACCTATCAAATTAATATTATTTTAAAGGGAGCCCATTGAATACATTATTAAAAAATGCATCTTTTAATTTTACATTCTTAAAAAATATGGTCCTGTGCGAGCGAGGCAGGAGACAAAATGCGATAGCCCTCTTAATCCAAACCATAATAATTGTACAGATAACAATGAACTTATAATAGTATAAAGATTAATTAACTGAGATCAAATCAACAACAAGTAAGTTTTTGGTATCTTTGGTTGTACCTATTAAGTCTGCTATCAAAAATAATATATTTTAAACATAGAAAACACAATCAACATCTTCAAATATTAAACACAGCCACCCACAATTACCAAAAAAAACAACATTTTTGTAACTTTGAAGACGAACTACAAAATAACATTATTATAATATGATTCATATTGCACTAAAAAAAAGATCAATAATCAACTATGTATACTAATTTAAATAAAGCATAAATCACTTGTTTTCAAGAGATCGCTGTTCTTGATAATGTGATCTCAAGAATATAAGTGCATCCAACATTCGATCAGACAGCGAACTTCTTATTTTGTTACAGAAATACCCAGCACTCGAAAACACCCTTTCACTCTCAACACTTGTTGGTAGAACACATAATAAATAATTATATGCTTCGGTGAGATACACACCCCGATGCCCTCCGCTTTTATACATGGCTTGCTCTACTTTTACGAACCCAGCCAGGTCGAAATCTGACCGATTTTCGGGGGTTCTCTTTCTCTTGCATTTGTGTAATTCCTAATGTAATTCCGGGTGCGGGGTGCGGGGGTAGTGGAGGGAGGCGTGTAAGTGGGTAGATGCAGGCTGTGTTCGGTTCGGATACATTTGATGCCTCAAAATTAATTAATTTTTGAGAGTGTTCGAAAAAAATGTTGATAAAAATCAAAATGTTAATTGTTACTCAATAATGGGAAAACCGGAGCTGAGCTCCGGTTTTGGCTCTCAAAACCGGTTTTCAAAAATCGTTAAATTTTGGCCGATTTCCGGTTTTGCGCAAAACCGGAAAACCGGTTTTGCATGCCCTACTCTACATCGAAGAATAGCATTCCCGTTTTGTACGAGCGCATGAAGCGGGAGCTAATTTGTTCGACTATGCGGTGCAATGGCCGAATGCAAGTGCTTGGTTCGAAAACCGAACTGTTCGTCGGGGATGAGTTTACGGGAGTCAGCGAAATCCTTTAAACGGTTATGTTTTGGTCAGCGCAAGCGCCCGTTCTTATCTCTAGCTGACCCTCCCACGCCCCGGCTAAGCCGATTTCCGAAATCGCCGTTACTTATTAGGTATATAATATACATTATAAAGTCTATGTGAAATGTCTACGTGCAAAATGACTAGATTTAGTTTAAATTTTGATTACGTTCCTAATTCCTAGTCCTATAATCAACCAATACCAAATTACTAATAAGAGGAGAAGAGAAGTGGGATAAACTGGTAACCCTGTGGTACCCGAGAGAGGGAAAGAGAAAGAAAGGAAAACCACTTTAGCGATGGGAAGATGAAATAGTGAAAACGGCTGGAAAAACCTGGACTAGACTAGGATGGGAGAAGGAAAATTGGAAAAGGTTTGAGGAGGCCTTTGCCAAAGGGCACACAGAAAATATAAAGTGAAAACATGTTTTTTTTTTAATTTGTTAAGTAATCTGTATTTTTTTTTTTTAAAAGGCTTTAACTAAATAAATGAAATACTAATAAGAGACTTTTGTATTATTATTTTCAGAAAGTAACCATAATAAACACGTATTTTAATGGTTTTATTAATGTCCTAATTGAACTTGTGTTCAATACCGTGATCACGTGATCACGGTATTGATCACACTAATACCGGTATTGAAAAAGTCCGGTATTTGAAAGCCCTACTCACAACGTGATTTGATACACGTAACGCCATCTATTGAAAAGAAATGGTAAGTATACACAAATACATGCTAAGTTCTTCTAGAAAACTTAAAATTCGCATAACTTTTGATTGCGTGAACTGATTGCGGTGAAACAAAAAACGTATGTTACTTGGAGATAAGCACAATATTTATTAATAAAAGTCAACAACATTGGACCAGTTGATTTTACGTGATGCTTGAACAAACAAACAGATAAACAGATAAACAGACAAACAGACAAACAGATAAACAGACAAACAGACAAAAATTCCAAAAATGTTAAAAATGGGTTCTATTGGTTAAAGTTTAACATCCCAACCAGGTATTTTCAAAATATTTGCTATGTACAGACCAGGGTTGTTGCGAACATCAGCATCAGCATCAGCATCCGCTGATCTTCAGCATCTTTTTCAACATCAGCATCAGCATCCGCATTGATCGATGCTGATATTAATGCTGATGTTCGAGTCGTAACATGACCGCAGAGGGGGCGGGGCTTATATTCCGTGTAGTTTTTGCTTGCGAGTTTTGATGAATCCAAGGGCAGACCGGGATTGCGTTTGCAAACAAATACAAACTTGTCTCATTCATTACGTTATACTTAACACGTAACTGCGCGTGAAAGTTTTTTTTTTCGTAAACTTTTGAGTTTGATAAATAATGCCGACCCTGTTGAAAAGTGGATTATGTACCTACCTTTGATTAAATTCCAATACCTATTAATTAAACGAACGATTGGTAGCAGGTAATGCACTAGGTAGTCTAGGTACTTAATTACTAATCTAGTACTAGTTATACTAATTATTACTAAACTACTAAGTTTGATTTCGTTTATTTCAGTACCAAAGAAAACTGTGCAACTTTTAGATATACTCGTATATTCAAAATGGTCACTACTTTTTCCCTGCTTTTTTAAGAAAATAATGAGAATCAGCATCAGCATCCGCTGATGTCAATGGTAAAACATCAGCATCAGCATCAGCATCCGCTGATGTGAAAAAAATATGCATCAGCAACAACCCTGGTACAGACACGCCATGTCTACAGATTTATTATATGTATAGAATAGATTTTATTTTTTCAGTAGCTTTTTTTTTTCAGAAGTTTATAAACTTCTACGATCGTATTCACACGCTGACGAATCGTGAAAATTTACGAAATATGAGAAATTATTTATGAATTACGAATCGCCAATGACGGATGTATGTGTGAATGGGCCGTTACTGTGGCCGTTACGTCGCGACTTTGATACATTGATGACATAATTGCATTTCTCCTTTTTTTCTCGGAAACCTTGCATTGCATATTTTTTTAAATTTAACTGAAGTGAATTAAAATTTATAAAAATCCATTTACGCGTCTATAACAGATTTTTGTTGTAGCATTTAAAATAAAAAATAAATAAGGTACAAACACATTATGAAGCTTAAAACTAATCAATGTAACCGCAGTTTACGAGACACATTGAGTCCAAGAGTCCAGTGAGTGCAGCATGCATGTGCACATAATTGTATTTAGTTTAAAGGGTTTAAATTAATAAAGGGAGATGATAATGTGGTCCTCGAGACTTAGGCTGCTTTTCCACCAGAGATGCTATGCAACGTTGCTATGGATGCGTATGATATCCACCAATCATATTCATTGGTACACGTAGCATAGCACTGGTGGAAATGATTCAACTAAGCTACGTTTTTTATATGGAAGGATGCGTGCTGTGGATGCGTGCTATGGATGCGTGCTAAGGATTGTCGCGAGTGATGTAGCTATGTGCAGAGCAGTGTACCTACAGTAGGCGCATTTTCATAGTACATCTTACTCGCTCCGCTACATAGCTTAGCATCTGTGGAAACTGTCACATAGTTTCCTAGCTTTTACATTCTCGCAGCATAGCTGCATAGAACATCTCTGGTGGAAAGGCACCCTTAATCTCACTGTAAATAATAATAATAAAAAATAATAATAAATATATTTCAGACTAGGTCCATATTTTTCATACAAAAAACGAAAAGACACACTTAGTTTATTTTATATATCTAAAAGATGCACGGTGAGTGGTCATCCAGTGCCACGTCATTGGACTGTCCATTCTATTCGCCATGATTGCCACCAAGCTGTTAGAGCTACCGCGCAATCGCCGCATCAGGGATGCTATTCGTGTCCTCATAATAGCGTGAAAATCAGGCACGCCATGCTCCGCGAACATCCCTGATGCACTGCAAAAGCGCGGTAGTCCCAACATAACCCTGAAGGCGTTATTATATTGTAAAGGCTAGCTTGCAATGCCTAACAAATGGCTACGGTTTATTCAGTATTAACAACAAACCTTTATTGAAAATATATTTGTCCTTGTCAATGAAATAGTAAGGTGAATACACAACGGGTATGATCGGAACTTGAGCAGTCACTGCAATATTGAAAGCGCCTTTCTTGAATGGTAAGAACTTCATATCCCGTTTGGTGTTCCTCGTGCCTTCAGGAAATATCCATATCTTGGTCTAAACATAAAGCATATTGAGCTCGTTAAAAACAATATTTGCGTTTGGTTTGTGGGTAAATGTGGTAGTTCATAATGAGCAGGGCCGTATTACAAGGTTAGTCGAAAAGGGGGTACTAATCCGCAGGCCACTTAAAGTATCACTAATGACTGTTTTAAAGAGAGTGTTAACATTTAAAAATTCGATCATTTTTTTTCACGCAATATTAGGTATATTTATTTTAGTTTTTTCAAAAATTCTTTGTCCCTGCTTTAGTTACGAAATCAGAAAATGGAGCGTATATTCCGTGAGCCCAAATACGACCTAAAATGTATATACAGCTGCTCATAGTTGAAAATAGATAGATTTTAGTGTATTTTAATGAAACTTTTGAACAGCTTTCTCTTAAACTATTGCCTTTTGGAGAAAGTTGTAGAAAAAAACTTATTCATTATTATGTGTAACAACACTCTTTCGGATTAGTACCCCCTTTCCGACTAACTTTGTATAACTAGGTTCAACTAGTTTTTTGCGCCCGATGCGGGTTTCTATTACTGCGCCCTCAGATGCAGGGATTATAAGATTTCTTTCCTCCCTTTGGGTCTGTACCCTGTGCCGCTGCACCGTTGGCAGCACCCTAGTTACAACATTGATTACCTCCAGCAAAACTACCTATCAGCAAGCTTATAATATGTGATAACTAGGGATCGGATATTTGGGTGCATATTTACCTAAAGTGAGTTTTTAGCTACGAAAGTATGGAAGCGTCTTCTTAAAAGATATTTTTTTGTAAAAAAAACCGTCGTTCCAGGAACACTGGGAATGCTTAACTAGTCGAGTGTATAGATGGAAGCGACTTTTTAATATGATTTATAAAAAAACCCGGGATTTTAGAATTGCATAATTATTTAAAATTAATGTTTAACTCCCGACGCAAACATGTGTGTATGTAGAGTGTAACAGCGGTTACGCACTGCATCCGCAAAATGCGTTCCGAAGTAGGTAGCCATGGAACTATTTGTATGGTCGTTAACGCACTACATCCGGCATCCGTCATCCGATTTCTATCCTTCATTCGTGAGTCTCCAATTCGGAAGAAATATTGACGGACCGAAGTAGCCGTAGTAATGTTTGTATGAACGCTTTCGCACTACCTCGGATTCAAATCGGGCGCCAAATGGTTAAACCAAAGATGGCCCCTGAATTGTTTGAATTTGGATCAGAGATCGGATAAGTGCGTAGGCGATATCCGAATTCGGTCCGAGATTTTTACTTTAGATCGGTATTTTCACGGATTCGGATCAGATGCATGCGTAATCGCTCTAAGAAGAGGAGTGGTGTGTGTTAAAGATAAACCAAAAACATAAATTAAAATAATTGTCCCGGAACCGTAGGATTTTTTCGATACAAAAGCTCATTCCATATTAGCCAACATCGCAAGTTTACGTGAATATGCATCCGAATATCCGATCGCTAGTGATAACCTAAGGCAAAACGAGTAATTGCGGAGTTTGTAGACAATAAGCCAACAACCTGACTCTTAAGTGGGTATTGTATGTCTTTTTAACCGACTTCAAAAAGGAGGAGGTTCTCAATACGGTTGTATTTTTTTTTGTTTATTACCTCATATCTCCGTCATTTATGAACCGATTTGAAAAAATATTTTTTTGTTCCAAAGGGTATACTTCCCGATTGGTTCCATATACATTTTGTTATGATTAGACCATGAACTTCATAGATATGGAACGGAACTCCTCATCGGATCAAAGCAAAATTACTAAAATTGCTTTGTTTATATTTGTTGTTGGGAACTAACTACTGGAAAAGAGGAGGGGGTGCGTGTCCCCCCCTTTGGAATGTTTTCATTATATCGTGTAAGGTATCATTTGAAAGGACTTTTTATGCCCGACTACGTCAAAGCCAAAAAGAAGGGTTATGAAGGAGGGGCTTAAAATGATGGCACTAAAACGTATATATTATTATTATTCTGAAACTGTTAATTACATATTATGGTAATTATTTTACTCCTTTTAGTTTTTCTTTGAAGTCGGTTTTTACTTTTTTTAAAGTTTATTTTTTATTTAATTGATGCATTAAGTTTTATTTCTAGACTGTTTAGGCTAACACAATGTAAAATCTTACAAACAGATGTGATATGATAACGAACGTGGGAATTGAGATGCTTTATCGGTCATTAATTTTAATGAGGACGTCATAATAATGATAATTAGTGAACAATAGTACTATAAAACCAGTCCGTAATTAGAACGGCTGTAAGATAAATAGATGGATGTAAGATAATAATAAAAAAGTAACGTGGACAATGATAACTATTTTAGTATACACAAAATAAACTTAAAAAAAAAGTAAAAAACGACTTTAAAGAAATACTAAAAGGAGTAAAATAATTACCATAATATAAAATTAACAGTTTCAGAAGTCGGTGGCTTCTATTTGCTTCAGTTTAGAGTTGCACCGACTTTTGAAACTTTGTATTATGGTAATTATTTTACTCCTTTTAGTATTTCTTTGAAGTCGGTTTTTACTTTTTTTTAAAGTTTATTTTTTATAAAATACGTTTTAGTGTCATAATTTTAAGCCCCTCCTTCATAACCCTTCTTTTTGGCTTTGACGTAGTCGGGCATAAAAAGTCCTTTCAAATGATACCTTACACGATATAATGAAAACATTCCAAAGGGGGGGACACGCACCCCCTCCTCTTTTCCAGTAGTTAGTTCCCAACAACAAATATAAACAAAGCAATTTTAGTAATTTTGCTTTGATCCGATGAGGAGTTCCGTTCCATATCTATGAAGTTCATGGTCTAATCATAACAAAATTTATATTATTATGGAACCAATCGGGAACCCTTTGGAACAAAAAAATATTTTTTCAAATCGGTTCATAAATAACGGAGAAAACAATAAATAAAAAAAAATACAACCGAATTGAGAACCTCCTCCTTTTTGAAGTCGGTTAAAAAACTAAGACACAAGATGATTTTCGTCAGAACTGCCTCAAATAACTCGTATTTGTTTTCTTTATATCTTCACAATTAATACAAAGTTATTTTTACAATTTTTTATGTTGTTTCTATAAAGTTTTTACAGACCCAGTAACATGACATAAGTCGTTCTACTACAACTCGTAATCTAACAAACTAAGACTCTACTTAGCTGTGATAATTTTCCTTTTAATTTCGTTAATATACATTAATTTGCTACTACTGTGAGTACTTTTCAGATAAGTAGGTATTTAAAAATTGTGGTTTTGTTGTGGGGTGACACGTAACTATGACCGCACTTCAGACCTACGTATTGAATAATAACTTGCACGATGGGGTTTGCGAATAAACAAAATTCAACTCTACTTCAAAGTAGGGGTGGTAACTTAAGATTATTTTTTCACGCTTGGCAGTTGCGCTTGCAACGACTCGATTATGAGGTAACTTATACTTTTTTTATTGATTAATTTTATAATAGGTAATATCTTGTAAGGCATGTCATAGCAATGTTTAAAAAAAAGTTAAACAAAAAAATAAAAAAACCCGCCTTTTATTTACGTCTTTTTAGTATTATTTTATCAATGTATCGTACATATTTATAAGTACCTATCGTTGTAATTAGGCCTAAACAAATCTATCTATAGAGTAGACACCTTATTTATTATAAGTACCATCACTCGCTCTAGTTCGCAATGTACATAGATCATGCACAACTTTCAGGTTGTGTAATTCTTAAACGGAGCTGAAAAATGGTCAAGGAAAAAACTGCTGTAAAATGGTCAAGGAAACATCATATTCATTTTAAAAGACCTATTCAGCGATATCCCACATAATATGGAAGGCGTTTTTTTTTTGTTTCTCCCCCCTTTTCGTATCTCACGGCCACCACTTTGATTTTATAAAAACAAAACCTAGCCTATAACCATCGCACTGCTTAGACGAATCGATAGACACCACATTCATTAAAATCAATCCAGCCGTTGGGCTGCTTCGAGGGTATAAAGAATCCCACCCACATAGATACATGGATACATAGATACGCGTGAAAAACATAACCCTGTCCTTGCTGTCGCACAGTCGGGTAAAAACTTAAACATTTTTTTACTAACTTTGTCTTTGGTCATAACCTTTGCGGTGCTTTCCATGAGTTTGTAGGCTTCTTTTGGTTTTTTCCTATCAATGAAAATTGCTCCACAGAGATATGCTGCTAGGCCTAATGGACCAGTGTATAGTAATAGTTCTTTTTTTGCAATTAGTACTAGTCTCTGTACCACAACCCACGCGTTATTCAAGCCTGGAAGAAAATAAGTAATTACTAAGAAGGCTGTTATATTTGTTAATAGATAATGCATAAAATTAGAAAAAACGGAATTAGATGTACAGACGCCAGCACATAAAGCTACTACAATCTGTCAAATTTCTTTAATAGATTATCATCTTTATCGCAAAAACAATAGGGTCAAGGTTGGTTAGGAAAATTTGACACTTTCAGGTAGCTTCTGTAAATAAATAATCATTCTTGTAGAAGAAATATGTTATGCTATACAAGGTTAGTCGAAAAAGGGTACTAATCCGCAGGCCACTTATTGTATCACTGATGGCGGTTTTAAAGCAAGTGTTATTATTTCAAAATAATTCGATAATTTTAATTTCTGTATTATAACTTTCGTGAGACACATTCATATTTGTGATTAATTACGGTTTACTCACGTGCATTTTTCGGGATTGCCCGACTAGGGTTCGACTCGCGACCTCGCCGCGTGATCAGCTCATGATTAAGGGCTCCGTTTGGGTCCAGTCGGGCAATCCCGAAAAATGCACGTGAGTAAACCGTAATTAATCGTAAATTTTTATTTCCTTGTAAAATTATTTTTATATTAGTTTTTGCAAAAATTGTTCGTCCCTACTTTAGTTACGAATTCAGAAAATGGAGCTTCTAATTCGTGACCCCAAAAATATGACCTAAAATGTAAACACAGCTGCTCATAGCTGAGGACAGATCGATTTTAGTGTATTTTTTATGTAATTTTTGAACAGCTTTTTCTCACTTCTGGGTAAAGTGGTAGAACAAAAGTTACTCATTATTATGGGTACTTTCACATCCTTTCGGATTAGTAACTACCCCCTTTCTGACTAACCTTGTATAACTTGGCATTAGTCAAAATATCAATGTAATAAAAAAAAAAGAATAAACAATTGATTGACAAATAAAGCAAGTCGCTGACGTCGCTATTGATTTCAATCTAATCGTTACAATATCGACATCGACACTAACTTTACAAAGGTTTGTACAATATCTATACATAGGTAATATGAACATTTACTAAATATTAGTTTTCAGTCTTTGGAGGAGCTCGTGGCTAAATAATTACAGTCGCATAGACCGATCTTCCGGGTTAAGCCACGCTTGCCGAGGTTGGTCTGCGGATGGGTGACCATTTACCATAGCGAGTTTCCTCCGTGCCTCGGAAAGCACGTAAAGCCGTTGGTCCCGGCTGTCATTTGTAGATCTTTGACAGTCGTTACTGTTGGTCAGAAGCCAGAAAGTCTGACAACCAGTCTTACCAAGAGTATCGTATTACCCAGTTACTGGGTTGTGGAGGTCTGATAGGCAGTCGCTCCATGTAAAATACTGATATTCAGCTGCATCCGGTTCGACTGGAAGCCGACCCCAACATAGTTGGGAAAAGGCTAGGCAGATGATGAGTTTTCAGTCTTTGGAACAAATCTCCATCTGCTGTAGCAACGCTTAAGCCAGAAGGCCGTTATTAGAGGCTCTGGGGCCCTTGGGTAGCAAGTGATCAAGGGAACCTTTATGAAGGGACCCCTATTCTCGGGGGCTTCCGAACAAGTAGATTAGGAGTTCTTTGTTTATGACTAGAGGTCTCTGATCTCGTGCCTCTGTGAAGATATTTCATCTTTAGCTTCTGTTTATTAGTTATCCTGACTGATATCGCATAGAAACTTGTTACGTGCGTGTCAAACACAGCACCGAGCTGCCTCCAAGGGCAGCCGAGATACCACCCGTATATGAAGACGGTATATTAATACAGATGAAGAAATGACTTACCTGCTATATCGAAAACTGACTGATGGTTGCTTATGATGACAGCACCACGATCCTCCGCTAATATTTCACCATTGCGTATGCTCCATTCCATTCTATATAACTTCGTTATTTGTTTCATTACGCTGGAGGCAATCCTGTAACGTAAATAAAATTTTGTACAAGGTTTCGATAAACGAAGGCATTTACTATTAAAACATTTCATAAAATTCCATCATTCTTGGCTAAAAGGTAAACATTATTTACCTACTAACACATAATCATTAATTTGACGCTCTTAATTAACAGATAAAAAACCCACTACCACTATCCAGTTACGGTTAAGTGTGCATGAGATGTCGTGCGGTATTCCACAGGGATTGGTCCTGGGCCCGCTCCTGTGGAACATCGGATACGACCGGGTGCTTCGCGGTGCGTTCCTCCGCGGCATCGGCGTGATTCGTTACGCCGACGACACGCTGATCACGGCGTGGGGGAAGACGCACCGAGAGGCAGCCATATTGGCGACGGCTGGGCGTTTCCAAAGATCCGGCGGTTGAGTCACGAGGTGGCCCTGCTGAAGTTTGAGGCCCTCTGTTTCCACGGACCCCGAAGGGGACCACCCTCGGGATCCCACATCCTATTAAGTACGACTATGAAGTACTTGGAACTCGTTCTCGACGGCCGATGGGATTTTGAGCCTCACTTTCGGCAGCTTACGCCGAAATAGATGGGCGCCGCGGCTGCATTGTCGTCAATCTGGAGTCCCAATACCTTCTGCCGGAGGCTCAACGCGGGGATCGTACGGTCCATGGCCCTATGCGGGGCGCCGATCTGGGCGGACACCCTGACGGCCTGCAATACGTTGCAATCCTGCAGACACCGCAGCGCGCGATCGCCGTCAGGGTGATAAGGGAGTACCGTACGATCTCCTTCGAAGCGGGGAGCCTCCTAGCTGGATCGATGCCCTGGGATCTGGAGGCGACGGTCCTCGCGCTGAGATATCGTCGGCGCGAGAAAGCGCCTGAGCGGAGCTAGCTCCGCCAGATCCTAGTGGTCAAATGGAAGGAGCGACTTACGCAATCCAGCGCAAGGGCACGCCGCAATAGCGGCGGTAAGACCTCTCGGGACATGGATGTTTCGGGAAGTAACTGTGTCGCATAAGCCGGATGTCACCACTGCGTCGACTGCCCCGGCAGTCGGTAGTGACCTCTCGCCTCCGACCGTGGTTTTATCCATGGTCGGGAGCGAAAGTGTGTGAGCCGTCGCCTCCTTTTGCGAGGAGGTGATATGGCAACCTACGAGAGAGCGCAGAGGGAGAGAGAGGACTACCATTCTCTCTTGCCGCGCCTGATAAAAAAATCATTTCACAAATGCTTTATGTTAATTTATTTTATTAAAAACAAATTTCTAAAAATAAATATACAATAAAAATTGTATTTTAATTATCTAAATTCTCAATTCCTTCCCAATTATCTCATTATCTGGGCTCTCAATAAGGTCGACATCAATATCACTATAACCCGTATTTATCACTAGTCTATGAGAGTACCTAATCGCCTAAATCGCGTTCAGTTCTTCGATATTCTTTCTCACTTTTGATTGCTGACTTTCGCGTGACTGACCGTGTAAAGGTTTCCCTTTTTTATATTAGATGGCATTGAACAATTTTAAGTTGGGGGTTTTAATAACACTGTAATATTGGAAGAACTTAATGCGACAGAGATGACACTTTACAAAAACGAAGCTAGCCGATTATCTCGTTTTAAAGCTCGATTTGAAATATTTACTACCGGGTACTGTACACCATTTTTTTTTGTATTAAGTTTGGACATGATTTAAAATTTAAATAATATTTAAATACTGTTTCTACTTACACTCCATTTCTGGGTTGTTTAGGTGTAAATATCAAACAAGGCAAACTTAAAGTTGCTGATAAAACCAAGAGAAAAGAGTATAGATGCATTTTGAAATAGAACTTTAGCTTTCTGAATTCACCAATAAATACACTTTTGAATCGAATTAGGCAAGCGATCACTGCTAAGGATATTAAAATTTTGGATAACATTTTCCCAGTTGCCAAAAGACGTGTTGTGTAAATTGTACTTGGATTATAAATGAAGGACAGCGGAGATTGGGCGTCAAGTTATTTCGAACAACCGTTTTTGATCAATGAGAGTTGCTCCAAATTGAATGCCGCAGGAATATTGTTATTCACACAGTTTTGTTAATCTTTAGATCAGTTTTGCTTAATATTTAATAAAAAACTGGTTAAGCCCGAGTGTAAAGCGTCAAATACACTAGCAAGGTTTTACTGGGCAAGTTGACTGGTGCAACCGACTTCCAACTGTAGACACCCGCAGCAAGTCGACTTCTGCAAGTTTTACGATAGTAACACACTACTTTTTTAAAGTACCTACCTAACAAGTTTAATTAGCTAACTACTTATTTGATAAACGAATAAAAATGAATGTGTTATTGTCTAGCTGTGTCTATTTGTTCATGTTTTTTAATTGCTCAAAATAAGACATTACTTAAACAATGAAGTGATATTTAATTACGGAAAGAGGTTATCTCGCTACATCTTCAAGAGTTGGTTTCTTTGTTTCGTCAATATGTTTTTTTTTATTCGTATATACAGTGGTGGACATATAATTAGAAACACCAAGTGTGACTTTAATTTTTAGTACAAATTAACTTGATAATTAATGTTTTACGTAGCATAGAGGGCTTATACCTATTTATCTATAATGTATCCACATCATGAAGTATTACTATGTCAGTTTTGGAAATATCATAAAACCGTTTATGTAAAAACTGGTATACTTTATAAAATAAAATGAAGAAGCAGTACTGAGGTGGACAACTAATTAGAAACAGAAAAAAAAACATTAGCATAAATATGAACAAAGGTAACGAAACAATAAATAATGAAGTTAAAATGGTACAAACGTTTTATAATAAACAATTAATGCTTGGTTGGGAAGCATCTGCTGTCGATTACAGCTCTACAACGACGTGGCATTGATTCTATCAATGTTTCATACATTTCCAGGGAATTTTTCTCCAAGCTTCTACAAATGCGTCTTAAAGTTGTTGTAGTATGGATACTAGTAGTAGTACGATATTAGTGATATGTTTATTGGACAATGTTTTCTTTACAATATACCACAAACTTAGATTTGATTTAAATCTGGACTATTTGCAGACCACTCTAACACTGACACTACAATAATCCAAACCAAAGTGAGAAATTCTAAGAGACTAATTAGTGTCAGTGTTAGAGTGGTCTGCAAATAGTCCAGATTTCAATCAAATCTAAGTATGTGGTACATTGTAGGTATAAGCCCTCTATGCTACGTAAAACATTCATTATCAAGTTAATTTGTACTAAAAATAAAAGTCACACTTGGTGTTTCTAATTATATGTCCACCACTGTATATCACACTAGCTGTACCTGGCATGCGTTGCAATGCACTTTTTCCTACTTACGACATACCTACTACTTCAGAAACAAAATCAAAATAGCAACAAAAAGTTAAAACCATTTTCATGCATGTGGTAAACAAATGAAGAATATGGACATACTGAGTTTTTTTTTAAATATTTTATTTTGTTTCATAAGAACCTTCTGACAATTACGAACACAACAAAAATTTTGCGAAATCGGTCCAGCCACTCACGCGTGATGCCGTGACCAAGGGAAATAGGGGATTCATTTTTATATACATAGATATAGGGGCGGATTTCCTTAAAGGCCAGGTAGGCCCGGGCCTTGGGCGGCAAAATTTGATAAATTTTTTTTTAGTAGTCGCTCCTTCTTTTCACCTTTCCGCCAATTCAACTCAGTTTTTGAATAACGATTCATTGTTACTTACAAATAGAAATGGTAAGCATCAGTATTTGAAACACTGATTGAGATAATTTTATCATTTACTGACTTTCGTTGTTTGTTATTTTAATTTAGTTCATTTAATTGTTCGTGAGTTACAGCGAGTAGGGGGCGGCAATATTTCATAGGCCTAGGGTTGCCAACGTATCAAATCCGCCCCTGCATAGATAGGTAGGTATTGGATTTGCTGGAACTGGAAGTCCACTTATGTAGGTATTTGTTAATGAAAATTTATAATTACTTATTAATGAAATATGATATTGTAGCGCTACGACTTTTGCTACAAGTAGTAGGTACTACATGTTCTGCCTACCCTTTTCCCAACTTTGTTGGGATCAGCTTCCAGTCTAACTAGATGCGGCTGGATACCAGTATTTGCGACTGCAATCAGAAGCCCAATTCTCCTAATTAATTTCAAGTAAGACTGAAGGTTGACCGAACTGAGAATAAATTATGAAGTGAACAAAAAATAGCATTCTGGTGCACTTAAAGTTTGGTCCGGTTTCAGTATCATCTCAGTCTATCTCGATAAAATGTCAATTCAGTCAACTTAAAATCTATTACCGATAGCATACCGATATCAACAGTCATAGACTAAAATTCTAGAAATAAAAGAGAATTCCAACTTATCAAAATGGTTCAGTGCATTTATGTAACCAGAATACCCTTTTGGTTTCAGTCAACTTTCAATCTCATTTCAATATAATCTCACATTTGAAGTTGTTTGTTAATGAACAAGAATATCATGTGTCATATTTATGAGATTGAGACTAGACTGAGACTAGATCGAAACTACATTTTGAACATTTTTAATTATAAAAATATTCCGCAACCCAGTTACTGGGCAAAAGATTAAACCTGTTGTCAGACTTTCGAGCTTCTGACTACCCGTAACGACTGTCATAGGTATTCGTATGACACCCTGGATCGACAGTTTATAGTGCTCTCCGAGGCACGGAGGGGCCTCGATGTTTAACGAATGGCCACCCATCCACGGACCGACCGCAGCAAGCGCAGCTCAATCTTGTGAATCATATTATGATTCGCGCGGTTTTTAACTAGCCACTAGTAAAGTCTACAAGTGTATTACTTGTAGACTTTACTAGTGGCTAGTTAATAGCACATCAATTAATAGTACATCATCATCATCATCATTCAGCCGAAAGACGTCCACTGCTGCACATAGGCCTCCCGCAAGGAGGGCGGGATTCCATAATCGCCACGCTTGGCAGACGGGTTGGCGATCGCAGTATGGTTGTTAAAATACTCAGAGAAATCTGCCTCCCATCCTCTAGTGAATCCCTTAGAGTAGTTAGGCACTGCATCCGATCCGAATCCGTGAAAATGCGTTCCGAAGTAGTCATAGAACTATTTGTACGGTAGTTTACGCACTAAATCCGACTTCATCCGTGAGTCTCCAATTTGGAAGGAAATATTGACGGACCGAAGTAGCCGTAGTATTTACGCTTTCGCATTACCTCGGATTCAAATCGGACATATGCCAAAGATGGCCCCTGAATTGCTTGGATTTGAATCAGAGATCGGATTAGTGCGTAAGCAATATCCGAATTCGGTCCGAGTTTTTTAGACTCTAGATCCGTTTTTGCACGAATTCGGATCGGAAGCGAGGTTCCGAGTTTTTAGGGTTCCGTACCCAAAGGGTAAAACGGGACCCTATTACTAAGGCTCCGCTGTCCGTCTGTCCGTCTGTCTGTCCGTCTGTCACCAGGCTGTATCTCATTAACCGTGATAGTTAGACAGTTGAAATTTTCACAGATGATGTATTTCTGTTGCCGCTATAACAACAAATACTAAAAAACAGAATAAAATAAATATTTAAGGGGGCTCTCATACAACAAACGCTTTTTTTTTTTGCTGTTTTCATAGATAATGGTACGGAACCCTTCGTGCGCGAGTCCGACTCGCACTTGGCCGGTTTTTTTATATCCGTACTTTCTCGGATCCGGATCGGATGCAGTGCGTAACCGCTCTTATTCGCCTTTTACGACACCCACGGGAAGAGATGGGGTAGTGCTATTCTTTACGTTCGGCACCATACGGCACTATTACATAGTTGAGATTATTGTGCGTGGTGCCTGGGACGATTGAAACGATTTTCCTTTTCGCTAGATGAAAACTTAACACCTATAAGTCGCGCGGAGAAGGTTTGCCGATAGCCTCATGACGTCACGCGTGGGTAGGCCAGCCAGACGAGCGCGGGTAGCGGTCGGTGAAGTGGGAGGGGCAGTCATCGGCAAACCTTCTGCGCTCGACTAGTACTTAACAATCACTTTTTAAACTTGTTTTAAGCGCTTAGGCTTAACACGTTCAGTGCGGGGTGCCCTCCACGAGGGGCACCCTGTAGTCGCATTCGCCATGCCGGGTGCCCTCGTGGAGGGCTCATTTTAAATGTAGGTTTTTCTTGGAAAATTCACCGTCATGAAACAAGCAAACATCTATTCTACGTGACATAGTAGCGTATTTTTCAAGTTTTTTAAGTTTTTAACCTAATGCCAGGAATCCGCCTTGAGGGTTCACTCTTAGCGCAAAACGCCGAGGACCCTCCTGGAAGGTCCACTAGCAATATGTATGGCGGGATGGCGTATGAGCTCTATGAAAAGTGTGGTGGACTCGAATGTGTTAATATAAGCATAGTTTGAAGAAAAAAAAGTGTATTGCAGTTGCCTTTTACATTTGCCACCTACTTACTTTTCCTTTCCTGTAATTAATTATACGAAAGGAAAAAGTAAAGCAGTAGGGCTGGCCTAAGTTTTCATTGTCATCTTTTGTTGCCCAAGCTTTGTATGCAGGCCAGGTTTGAACGTACCGCGACTGTTGCCATTAGTTTCGATTTTCGCGGATTATCCCAAGAACGGGCGTGAGAACTTAGAAATTATCTTGTGTCTTTCGTAATATCTAGAAGCAAAATACAGGGCTGTCCAAAGAAATCACGTGAGAATACGATTTGAGCTCAGTGAAATGTTTTGATAGAAGTATAAGAAGAAATCTATGTCATTATCACTATCGTCCCTAGAGCATATAAGCTATCGTTAGCCCATATCTATAACCTTTTTTTCTTCTATGCCAACCATCTCGGTTCCGTGTTTATTGGAACCGTTCCTATGCAGCCATCTTGTACCTTTTGGCTACAAGCACGGAATAATAAATAGTACTTACTACGTATAGAAACGTCATTCCTGAATTGGCTCCGCGTATGCGTAAGCGACAGCGCTGCCATTCCGCCGTACGTTCATGCTCTTATTATATTTCGGTCCGGTTTTCTCTTGTCTTTCACTTCGTAGGTGAAGCGGCGTGTGGCACGTTTTCATACCTCGCAAACCGCGGAGTGATACAGGCCTGCTACAAGTCTACCTTTTGGTAATCTAACTTTGAAGCTTTACGTGTCAAAAAACATTTATTACAAATATTGTTTCGCCAGATGTCTAATTTTCCGAAGTCTCGAACTCTCGAGGCATCATTACTTAACTAATGTCTGTCCTAACATTGATCGAAATTATGTGCACATTACTCGCAAGTTATAGCCAAGGGCTACGGAAGTGCCTTTTTGTAGAAATTAAAGGCATTGTTTCTTTTGAAGCGAAGGTACGAACTGCGGGCTAAGAATATTTAATTATATTAAATACAACGAAGATGGCTTATAATGAAGCGTGAGATCACTTTGAATACCAGGGGAGTAATAAAACGTTATGAACTGCTCCAATAAGAACAGCTAACTGTTCATTTATACAGTATTTCTTTTAATTAAATAAAACTATGTTCGAATGTTGATGTTCGGGATAAAAATATGTATTTTACTAACAAAGTTTTACGCACGGATTAGGTAGGTACTGCGCACTGGTTGATATTGGATTCCACTTGTTTAATAAAAAAACCTGCATAACTGCTGGGTTAAAATTCAGGTTTGTATTTAATTCCGTACTGCAACTTTATAAATACAGTTGTATTTATGCTTCCTAATTTTCCGATAAAATATACTTCCAATAATGTACCTTCCTAAATAGGTATGTGCGATCGTTATAAGTAATATAATATTTTATTTGGCACATAGCTGTGCCATAGTGCATGGTTTATACGATGGCAGTAACGTGGTAGTATAGTAAACCAGTCCAGCGCTGACTTGCTACTGGCTGAGCTCATGTGGACACTAGTTTCAACATAGTGAGCGCTGACTTCGCACTCGCATGTCAGTTCAGCTGACTAGCCTCCCGTTGTATTTTTCGGACCCAGTAACTTCCCCCACCACGCGCCAATGTCAAAAATTGACAGCAAACTGACTAATTCACACATCCCGTCTATATGTCCCTAGTGAATGGAGCCGATAATCCGAGTCACTGGGTCCAGTCACTGCCATCGTATAAACCAGCCTGTGTTCTAAGGTCAAGTTAACTGGCTCGTAGTAACATAAGCTGATTACCTTAGGCTGTAAACAATAAACCTATTGCGAACTACTCGTATCAAAAAGTTTTGTATATTCTCGCGAAAAATATGGTGAGGAGAAATATAAATTCTGGTATGATTGCACGATAAAATATCGGCAATACCAATAAAGGTTCAGGAAAATATATTTCCCAAGTTTTTACAAAAGTTCTTGAACAAAATAAGGCCAGAATGAGTTGAAACTGTTCGTTGTAAAGTTGTTAGTTATTTATTGTATACGACACCTAAGTTGAAACTTCCACAGTTGGCTTCGTCACGACCTGCTATATATTATACGTTATGATATAGCAAGTTTTGATAGGCATCTGTATGGTGGCGATGAATGCGCGTGTTTGTATATACACGTGTATTTGTAAAATTATCAAAAAATATTAAATTATTAAAATTAAACTTAATTCGACCACTTAAACGTCAAGAAATAGACTCTACAGTAATAGGTATACAGTTTTTTTTTGTATGGATATTTTAACGAGTTCATGGTAATCGTGACAGCTCGGGTCGGTTTTGAACTTACGACCCTTCGATGTGCAGACTGAAGAGCTATTGGTTTTTTGCCGCTTCACGTTACACAAAACCTTTATATTTCATTCGTGTTTTTAATATATCTTATTCGTGGATTTCTGCTTTGGCCAAAGCTTGAAGAATAACTGCTTTGCGGACCAAAGTATGTACGACGACGTTTTAAGATTGTCATATAGGTAATTCCACCAGATAAAAAATAAACGGTCTCGTTGGTCCAGCAGCTGCTACTGATTGCTGAGAGTGAGGTCCTGGCTTCAATCTCCAGGTCGGGCAAAGTGTTATTGGGTTTTTCCGTGTGGAATTTCTCAGTAGTAGCCCGAAGTCTGAATTTGTGCCTGTTTGATGGCAATAGGCTCGTCCCCTTTTTCTCATAACGGCGAAATGAGGCTGTTCTATACACTTTTGCCAACCCTTCGCGGAATGCAGACGTGATAATGGTATGTTATTAAAATAAAATTTGATTAATGTATTTCTGGGTTACATGTTAAGCAATCTTAATCTTATAACACCTTTGTTAATTAAGTATGTAACGTGTAACTGTTTTTTTGTCCCACACAAATAAAATAAAATGGGTAGCATTTAACCGCGCACCAAAATATTCATGTTTTTTTCAACAAAATATTACAGTTTTCTATCAAAAATACTAACTGCACATCAAAATATGCACTCTAAAAGATATCAAAATCGACATTTATATTTTATGGGTCAAGCAGAACTAGTGAAATTAATTTTTAATGAATATTAAAACGCGATACACGTTTTGGTAGACAATTAGTTTATTTGTAGCGGAGTCATATTAATTGGTGCTAGAGTAGTTTTAACGATGGAGATTAGATGAGCATTACTTATTTTGATGTGTAATTAACTATTTGCCAAATAAAATTACAACAACCAACCAGCATAACGACTGATTTTCATAATTTTCACAGCAGTCGCTATAGCTATTTTTGAACACACTTTACATTTCAATCGTCAGTCGAGTTTATATAAGGAAAGGTATTTCCATTTTTCTATATTCACACTGTGCTCGGTGGCTATATTTATTCTTGAAAGTTTTCAAGCAACTAAAATTGCGTTCTTTGTTACTGTCGTATGTACCTATGTAGCGTGGATGTACACTTTCAGAGGGTAAGCAAGCGTGCTTGACTAAAATATACTCAGTACGGTATTGGTTGACGCTGCTTCGAATCACCACACAAGCGCCAAACATGCCTCTATTTAGATTGAAAAAGCAGCTGAAGGCCTGGCTTTTAGAAAAAACATATTATGCGGTTAACGACTTTTTAAATAATATACAATGTATGTTTATGTATGATTGAATTAAATTAAATGAAAGATGAATTAAAATTAATGAAGAATTAAATATGTAACAAAATTAATGTATTTTAGTATGTATTATCCACCCTCTCTGTAGTCACGGTTCGTCTTCCGTGCGGAAGATGTCCGGTCCTTTGGAAGGCATATACGGGGACACAGGTCCAACGCGCAGAGGCCCCTTAGAGAACTTTAATCTAAAATGGGGTGGGGCACCAACCGGGGACTATCCACGGCTGCACTATTGGAGTACAGTCATGGACCGTCCCAGGTATGTGCAAGACTATTGTAAAATATGGTAAAAATATCTGATCTATGGGAAGGGGTTTTAGGTGGACTAGATAACTTCTATTGCCGGAAGAAAACGGCGTCTGCCTTTCAACATTTAACATTGAAAAGTGTTGGCAGACGGTGACTCGCCAGCTCACTAGCTGGGCCCCCTGAAAAGCCGGCAGTACATAGGCGAAGGGGGCGTATTATCCAAATTATTGTGAATGTAATAATATTGTAATTCTAGTACCTAATGCTATGATGAAATTTTATATACTCTGATTAATTTTAAATTGCATGATAATATTATAATACTTACTTTGACAATTTAGGTAGACATTTTATGTGAACTAATTTCAATTAATTTTCACAAAAAAACAACTGACATCTTATGTACTCCATTTTTTGTGAATAAATATCATTTACCATGTCAATTCAAGTGTGGTGATATTATGATGAAGGCTGTTTTAAGCCCTTTATAGTAATTCGCGACAATACATACTCAGCCAATTACTGTCCATCAGCTGGATATGGGCCTCTTCTCAGGATGATAAGGGTTTAGGTTAAGGGTACGCTGGCCTGGCGCGTGTTGGTGGACTACACACACCATCGAGGATAAATATAATATACAAGGTTAGTCGGAAAGGGGGTACTAATCCGCAGGCCACTTATAGTATCACCACAGTTTAAGAATCATATTGTTAAACTGTGGTATCACTGATGACCAGTGATCGGAAAACGGTGAGCTAATTTACCTAAACTTCGAAGAACAGAGACAAAAACCGGAGACTTCCTTACGACAACATTTTTTTTCGTGAAAATTATTCCGGGTTTCGGGACATCACTAAAGTACATTTAATATTAATGTTAATACTACAGAAAACAATTATATTCGTTTCCTATTTTTGTTTCCCAAAATTGTCACAAAACCAGATGACACGTTTTTCATTGTTTTTAAAAAGAGATTGTTTATTGTTTTCAAAAAAGGAGATTGTCTTTTATTTTTTGAAAACAAATGAAAGACAATATTCGAGAAAATTCTCCCGATAAAAAAATTTTGTCGTAAGGAAGTCTCCAGTTTTTGTCTCTGTTCTTTGAAGTTTAGGTAAATTAGCTCACCTTTTTCCGATCACTGCTGATGACGGTTTTAATTCGATCATTTTTATTTCCATGTTAAATAATTATTATTTTAGTTTTTTCAAAAATTCTTCATCCCTGCTTTAGTTACGAATTCAGAAAATGGTGCTTCTAATTCGTGACCCCAAATATGACCTAAAATGTGAACACAGCTTGCGAATGTCAGCATAGCTGATGATAGATAGATTTTAGCGTATTTTTTATGTAATTTTTGAACAGCTATTTCTCTTTAACTATTGACTTTTGGGAAAAGTGGTAGAACAAAAGTTATTTATTATTATGGGTACTTTAACACCCTTTCGGATTAGTACCCGCTTTCTGACTAACCTTGTATATAATAATGTAAATCGTGCAATAACTTTAAACCAAATATAAATACTTATACATATATAAAATATAAATACCATAAAAGCAAATGTTTTATTTTAATTTAATATTTAACTTTTTCTTAACAAAAAGCGCCTTCATCCACTCTCCTATTAAAAAAAATAACTTTGCTGTGCCCGACAGGGTCCATATTTGATTCGATGTTTTAACATATTATCAACTATACATATGTACACATTATGGAATGCAATAAAGTATTACGTATTTAAGTATTGATTTTTGTTAACCTCCTTTGTTCAGGTTTCCACACGATATTTCCTTTTACCGTTAACGAAAATACATGAATTCGAAAAGACAAAGCTGCGGGCCAGAATCAAACTCAGATCTTCGTACATGGAAGACAAGCGTTCAACCGCTAGGCTATCACTATAATTTGTGCATGTAGGTTTAAAATAAAAAAGATGACGCTCGCAGTACGAAAAATCGAGGATAGTATGGATAAAAAAAGGATAATGGATGCAAAAAAAGCGAGGAATGTATGTCAGGATCGTAGTACGTGGATGGGGTGCATGAAAATAACCTCCACAGTGACGATATTAAAATACGTCGGCGCACCCTGGGCAGTCAGCCTTACGACCATCCTTACTGACTGGCTAATCTTTTCACCACGGCATGTGCTATTCTTATATAGCTCGTGCCGACACAAAAGAAGAAGAAGCAGGTGGCGTTCAATTGTCTCTGCTCACCCCAGCGGGAAACGGGCGTGAGCTATGTATGTAAAGGTAGGTAATGTAATTTATCTGACACTAGTCGTATGCCCGATGGGATACCAATTTTCATATTTCTGACTTCTAAAATGACGAAATTCGATACAAACTTTAAACGCCTAGATAACCCCCTTAGGGGATGAATGTTGTTCAAATCCTTTCTTAGTGCTCACCTACGTTATACGAGTATAAGGAACTCCAGTGCGAAATTACATGTTTCTAGACTCACCGGTTTAACGTATACATAAAGGAAGCAGGTAACCAGCGCCGTACTGGTCGGAAGCGGGTACAAGCAGGGGCTGGCATTTTTTAACAAAAATACGCCTTGTTCCCTTCCGAATACAGCAACAAATGACGGCTTACCAGCGCTGATCGGAGCAGGTCGGAACTTGTCGGCGAAGTTCGGAGCTTGTCGGCGCTGGTTCGCCATACAATATTAGAGACTACCTGCGCCGACTAACTGCGAGGACCAGCACCGACAAGCGCTGGAAGATCGGCGCCGGCAACCCGGCTTCTACGTGTATACGCAATATGCTGTGCGTTGTCTGTCAGTCACACTGACTGTGTTAGAGTTTTATCAATTAGATTTGACAGTTTATTTTAACTCCAACTCCATGTAATTTAGATGCGATATCGTTTTTCTCGGAGTACCGGGACAGATGTGGTACCGAGGACTAGCCGAGTTTTGACATTTCAGCCACATGATTCAATTTTAAGGGCTCACAGAAATGTAAGTCGGTAAGTTTAAAACACACAAGCACAAGTCGTATCATACATAGATATGAATAAAATTTTCAATTCAATTAAATATATTATGTGCGAAACGAGTATTTCCAATTCGAAATTCACTCGCGTTAAAGTTACGTTTACGTTACCATACGTCACAACATTCGTGCTAGGCCTAAGGAATAGCGACATTTGACACATACGAAGGACGACAGAATGTAAATGTTAATACAAGGTTAGTCAGAAAGGGGGTACTAATCCGAAAGCGTGTTAATGTACCTATAATAATGAATATCTTTTGTTCTACCACATTCCCCAAAACTCAATACTACAAGAGAAATAGCTGTTCAAAGATTTCATACAAAATACGCTAAAATCGATGTATCCTCAGCTATCAACGATCAGCTGTGTTTACTATTTAGGTCATAGGTATTTGTGGTCACAGATTAGAATCTCCAATTTCTGAATTTATAACTAAAGCCCCTGAAGCATTTTTGGAAATTCAAATATAAAAATAATTTAGCATGGAAATAAAAATAATTGAATTTTGGAATTTTAACACTTGCTATAAAACAGTCATCAGTGATACTTTAAAAGTACTAAGTATTTCGAACCGAGCTGCCAACTGCAACTGCCGACACGTGCAGCGACTGCATGAAGTCGGCCGCAGCTGCACTACTGCAATACTGGTTTGTATGTATTTATATGAAATGGATTCCAAGCGCCGTGGCAGCAGCACGTGCAGTCGCCGTCGGCTACAAATCAGTAGTGCAGCTGCGGCCTACTTCATGCAGTCGCTGCACGTGCTTTCGGCAGTTGCAGTTGGCAGCTCGGTTCGGAATAGTACCTTAAGTGGCCTGCAGATTAGTACCTACACCCTTTCCGACAAACCCTGTGTAAGTTGTAAACAATAAATGTTTTGAATTTGGACTTAAAAATAATTGAGAATTAATTATAGTTGTCGAGATAGATAATCATTAAGATGGTATGCATACGTATAACGAAATATATATATTCATCCACTGTCAATTTTGGCACTATATAAGCTAACAACCTCGAGGCAATTTGCACCCTCATCCTCATAAACAAAGCTGCCTCTTTATAACATCATTAAAAATTATGTTTGTACAAAATTACCAACATTCTGGTGGTAATGTTGTTTATAGTTCGTGCCTTATTAAATAAACTGCTTAATCTCCTTAAATATTAGCGCCGCAAAGTGCAAGTACAATTTCTAAACCTCTCTACCATTTTAGAGTAAATCGTTCACATTCACACAAGTTACTTATTTTGGTAGAGGAGTTTGTACTGAGTCGACTTCAGCAGTCTACTTATTATTTATAAACTCTCAGTAGACTTTCTGCACTGGTACAGTACGTAACAGTCGAGTACAGGTAGAATAAATTGAGAACTACTTTCGGAAGGAAAAATACATTGTACATATTCGACATATTTTGTTATTAGCTATTATGGAGTCTTTAGAACTCTATTTGTATCCGTGAGGTTTTTTTTGCGGCAGTAATCTAATCGTCCCTACCTAATATGAATAAAAATACTTGTACAGGTTTTTAAATAACTCTATGAATAACAACTATTTATATTTTAGCAGTTTCAAGCAACTAGTTAAGGCTGCTATTAATTAACTTAAGGCGGCGTTGAAAAAAAACTGAACGTGTGAAAATAGTTTATAATTTTTTGTTGCTTATAAATAATTAATAATAAGGCTAATACTAATAGTATACAGTCATGTTTCCTATCCTACGAGCGTGAAGGGGTAGTCTGCTGGCAAGGAGCTGACGACTTCCTTGGATATTTCCTTATACGCTACGCTCATTCTTTGGTGCACCTTGTTTATCAGATCCGGCACGTCGTCCATCGTAAGACCTGTTGTAGGCACTGGCTCTAGGCACTGGATTATAATGTGACCTGGAATACGAAAAAGAGGTCATTGGTAAATAGAACGTGTAATATTTTTGTTCAGTAACACAGATCAGACAAGATCGAGATGGCACACATGATGGAAAGTCGTTATTTTCGCCTATAGTATGTATACACTTACGACAGAAAGGGGATTGCTGATAGGTTGCCAAACTTAGAGACGGAGTTGAAAAGTTTCATGTGCCTGTAATTCCACAGGCGTCCATACCCTTCAAACCGGACCACAACAATGCTGTTTGGCAGCGATCGCAGTATGGTTGTTAAAGTACTCAGAGAACGCTGCTGCCTATTCTCTAGAGAATCCCTTAGTCGCCTTTTACGACACCCACGGGAAGAGATGGGGTAGTGCTATTCTTTACGCCTGGCACTACACGGGACCGGAACGGAATTATATTAGTAGATTTGCAAAACAATCGGCCACAGCCCATCTTTCCATTACTACATAACATTAATACATAAGTAATTAAGCATGTGTTATTCACGCCTATATTTAATACTAGCGACCCCCCCCCCCCCGGCTTCGCACTTGTACGTGTTATAGCTTAAAACCTTTCTCTTGAATCACTCTATCTATTAAAAAAAACCGCATCAAAATCCGTTGCGTAGTTTTAAAGATCTAAGCATGCATAAGGACAGACAGCGGGAAGCGACTTTGTTTTATACTATGTAGTGATTTGCGTTGTCTACGGGTCTTTCTATAAAAGAATTTTTATTGTTAGGAAATGCAAAAAATATTTTTTGAAATTTCGTTTCTTTGAATGTTTTTAACACAGGGAAATTTTGTGCGGATTGTGATGAAGCTTCAACTGGTGCGAAGATTAAAGTCCGAATTAGAATATAGATAGGCTACTTTTTTGTCCGGAGAGGAAGGGTCACAGAAATTTAAACCTTTGAGATTGAGGCAATGTAAGATAGGCAGTAAAATCCATTTTGTTAAGCCTTATGATGTAATATACGTGGACACAGTAAGTAATAGAACGTGAAGTTAAGTGACTATCCTCGGGTTTCTGAATTGAGAATTCTAGGATAAGCAGTAGGTACTTAAGTAACATTTGAGTATTGCATATCCCGAATTCTCAATTCAGAAACCGGAGGTATGACAAGGGAGAGACTTTCTCAAATTATGGACCGAACTTTTCACACCTTAGTTTCAGAAAAAAAAAACATAAATTCCGCTCGCAGTTACGTAAACCGTCAATAATAATAAATTAAGCACAGGAAAATATTCATATTATGTCAATATAAATATTTCCAGAACAGAGAGCGAAATATATAGAGTGGTAGCGAGGTGCTTACCTTTATTGAAAATGTATTTCTCTTTATTTATGAAATAGTAGGGTGAGAACACAACCGGTATGATCGGTACTTGCGCGGCCACCGCTATGTTGAACGCGCCCTTCTTGAACGGCAGTAGCTTTGTGTAATCTTTGTTTCTTGTTCCTTCGGGGAACAACCAAATCTTAGTCTGAAAAAAAATAATTATTCGCTTTACAAAATTTTTCATAAAGGCTTGTTGTACATTTTTTTATATTTTCTTGTGAAATGTCTGTTTGAAATCCCTTAGGATTTTTTTAAGGCAGTTGTGAACTTTGTGTTCGTCTTAATCAAAGCTAAACTGATTATAATATTTTGGAATGTTTATGAATATTCTTCTGATGCTCTGGGGTAAATTTTAAATAATATCAATGTTTTTTTGCACAGTACGTTTACATAATACGGTCCAATTTTACCAGAGTCATTTTACCGTCACCTGGATTTTCAGTAGAAAATTAAAAAAAAAACAAATCGTCAGATTAAATAATAATACTATATTTTGAACATTTTTAATTACAAGAATTGGCCATAAGGCCAATTCTTGTAATTAAAAATGTCCAAAATATAGTTTCGATCTAGTTTCAGTCTAGTCTCAATCTCATAAATATGGTCACAATGGTATTCTTGTTCGTTAACAGACAACGTCAAACGTGAGATTATATTGAAATGAGATTGAAAGTTGACTGAAGCCATGGGTATTAAGTACTGAGCCATTTTGACAAGTTGGAATTCTCATTTATTTCTAGAATTTTAGTCTATGACTGTTGATATTGGTATGCTATCGGTGATAGATTTTAAGTTGACTGAATTGACATTATATCGAGACAGACTGAGATGATACTGAAACCGGACCGAACTTTAAGTGTACCTACTAGAATACCATTTTTTATTCAATTCATAATTTAATCTCAGTTAAGTCAACCTTTAGTCTTACTTCAAATTAATTACGAGAATTGGGCTTCTGATGTAAAGTAGCTATCTGACGTTAGTAAAATCGACCCTAAGTGGGGTAGACTTATTTATTATCAAAAAGTAGAGAATTTCAAACAAAGGATAGTAAAATAAGAACATCGGAACCTGGTAGTTGACCGCGGGATCAGCCGACGTAACAAAAAATGATAAAAAATCAAAATACACTAAACATTACATACAAACAACAAAGGGAAACTAAACTATTAATTATAAAAAAAAACAATAATTAAAATACAGCATAGTTTCTTGCAAGCATGGCAATTTTATATCTGTGTTATATTCTAGTTCGTTACAGGCGCATTAAGTTGAATTTATAAGTTTAATATTATCCAAGCCGGGAAGCTTCCCCTATTTAATAACTAAGAGGAGTAAGTACGATATACGAGGTTATAATGTTCGCGCCACTATGCTGGGATAAAGCGCAGAATATAATGTACTTTTAATAATAAATAATAATACTAGCCGGTAATAGTCCTACTGCAGGGTAAAGGCTTATTCTCATACGAGCATTGATCACGACGCTTGCTTATTGCGGGTTGGCGATCATAAATAAGGTCTAGGTTTCCTCACGATGTTTTCCTTATGTCAGTGGTGTCTATTGGCTATATATATACATATTCTCTTTTATAAATTCAGGCCGATTGTGGTGCAAAGTAGTATGTTATGTTATCGTGTGTATATCTTTGTTATTGATGGTTTCAAGCGGTACCATCACACGTCAGGTGGCGTCGTCGGCACTAGCTTAGTTTTGTTTGCTTATTTTTAAGGAAAAGTTTTCAACGCAAATATTTGATCAATTTTAGAAGCTAAACTGAACTGCGTTCTTTGCGTGTTATACCTAAGATACAGTCAATCAGAAGTTTTCCTGTATTCAGGATTTATCTTCATGTAACAATAAAAAATACAAGATTCGCCTGTTTCTTGCTGCATCACATAAATTGGCGGATTTTAATGGGATTTTCACTGTTGTTTTTCTTCGGATACCGAACAGGCTGTATATTATCGTGTTATGCTTAAGGGGGACCGGACGATAAATTTTATTGCCCAATCCCCGAGTCTGCGTTATCGTAGCCGCAGAGAGGAACTGGTATGAGATATAAATATGTCACGAACCTTATTTTTTACCATGACCTCAGAGGTCACTTTCAGTTGATTGTAAGCTCCTTTCGCGTTACTTCTGTCTATAAAAACGACCCCGGCCAGGTACGCTGACAGACCAAACGGCCATATGTAAAATAATTCTTTCTTAGCAATGGCCGCCATCTTGTCTATCACTTCCCATATATTGAACATTCCTGGAAAGATATCAGAACAATCGAGTGAATGTATAATTATCGAGTAGGTACGAAGATACGAGTATTTACATAGCGTAAATACCCGTTGCTGATAGGGAATATTAATATTGTAACGTATTGCCAATCAGTGACGTCAAAGGTGAATGAACTTATAATAGGTATCTAGATACTTTGTTGTATTGTATCAGAGTCTGGAATATTAATTGCTTTATTGAATTGATTTGAGAAGAGATTAAACTGGAATGTTAGGCCCAGACTCCACCAAAGCGGAGATGTGCGGAGATGTCTCGATCAACCAATAGGATTGCGTTATTTTCAAATCTCTCCGCTTAGCTTCAACTCAAAACGAATTCCTATTGTTTGTTTACGAGACATCTCCGCACATCTCCGCTTTGGTGGTGTCCGGGCCTTACCTGGAATATTTTTCCAGTATTTTGTGTTTATACATAGCATCATCACGCCTGTATTCCCCGAAGGGTTGGGCAGAGGTGTATAGTACACCCACATTTCGCCGTTATGTTAAAGTCCCATGTAAAAGGGATAATTAAAAGCCTATTGCCATCAACCAGGCACAAATCCAGACTCCGGGCTGCTATTGAGAAGTTCCTCACGGAAAAATCCAATAACACTTTGCACGACCTGGGGATCGAACCCAAGACCTCACGCTCTGCAGTCGCGCTTGCGACCACTAGACCAACGAGGCAGTCTTTTGTGTTCATAAGTATGAATATATGTTTTAGGCTTCTTTATTAATATAGTGGGATCATATTCATTTTTAACAATAAAATACTTTAAGGTGTAAACGAATTCGTGTAATTCCTTCAAACCACATGATCTATTAGAAAATAATGGTATAGATTAACCCCACACGGGATTAAGATTAATTGAAAACAAAAAAAACCTTTTTTTTCCATTTTTTGAAAATGATCGCTAATTTCCATGGCATACATAAATGAAAGGCAGCCCGGTGACACAGCTGACGGGCACGACTAGCGCGATATCGCTCCACGCAGTCAGTTAACTCGGGACGCTAAAATTACTCAGTTAAAGAATACCATGTCACAGTAGACATATAAGCTAAAGCAGTACTTCAACTACCTACAATCGTCCGATTTGACACACTCACACAGACACGCACTGTAACAAGACAAATAAGGTATTTTCGGGATACAGTTCCATACAAAAACAAAAAACTACTCAGTATACAGAGCGTGTCTGTGTGAGTGTTTAAATTCTTGAGATTATAGTAAGTTGAGGTACCGCTTTAGCTTATATGTCTACTGTAACCATGTTTCGTTTTATGAAAACTTTTTTTTGTTGAATTTGAAAAGAACCTATGCAGGATCAATCAGTGTCACCAGTAAATCACACGCTTTGAAGGAATTACGCGAATTCTTTAACTCCCTGTATATTATAAAATTCGGCGTCAAGCTAACGGACCATATACGCAACACCACACTGCGCTCCAAAACACAAATTGCTGACGTTGCTCAAAAAGCCGCTAAGCTGAAGTGGGCCTGGGCCGGCCACGTGTGCCGCATGCCCAATGAGCTGTGGGCCAAAATAACTACTTTGTGGAGCCCTGACACAGCCAGAAGGCGTCGCGGCAGACCTCGAAGAAGATGGCGGGACGAGCTAGACAAAACCAATGACCAGTGGTCCACTTTGGCTCTGGATCGAAAAACTTGGAAGTCATGGGGAGAGGCCTTTGCCCAGCAGTGGGATGACGCAGGCTAGAAATTAATGAATGAATGAATATTATAAAATTATTGCAATATTTACCTAAAATGTCAAGAGAGCTTTGATGATTCGAGATGATGACGGCCCCCTGGTCCTCGGCTAGGACCTTCCCGTCTCGTAGATGCCATTCTAAATCATATAACTTGGTAACATACTTCAGGATTCGAACTGCTAATCTGAAACGAAACGTTATTTGTTCTTCAGAAACATTTATATCACTAAATGTAAACACACATAAGTATTAATAAAGATATGAAGAAGTACACAGTGGTCAAAAAATATATAAAGTTTTCTGCTGTGTTTCTCTGTAAATGAGTCAGTATGAAAATTAATTAATTAACGTTTTAATTAATTTTCGTCTCAGAAAGGTGCTTATTTTTTTATGCGAATTGCTGAATTATTTTTATACGAACGCGTATAGTAAAATCTCGACATCAAACATGTACGATGTGTTCATTGTGTGGTACCTAGTATCAAGCCAGCAGGTCAAGCTACCCGAAACTGTCAAATTTTCTCAATTAACCTTGAACCTAATGCTTTCGCGATAAAGATGAAAATCTATTAAAGAAAGGTAAATGGGCATTTTGTTCGGACCTGTGACCCACCAGCGACCACTAACGAAACTAGTCGGAGTATGTTAAAGACCATGAATATTACCCAATGAGATGAGTCACATTCCTCAAAAGTCATCATCATCTGCCTAGCCTTTTCCCAACTATGTTGGGGTCGGCTTCCAGTCGAACCGGATGCAGCTGAATATCAGTATTTTACATGGAGCGACTGCCTATCAGACCTCCACAACCCAGTAACTGGGTAATACGATACTCTCGGTAAGACTGGTTGTCAGACTTTCTGGCTTCTGACCAACAGTAACGACTGTCAAAGATCTACAGATGACAGCCGGGACCAACGGCTTTACGTGCTTTCCGAGGCACGGAGGAAACTCGATATGGTAAATGGTCACCCATCCACAGACCAACCTCGGCAAGCGTGGCTTAACCCGGAAGATCGGTCTATGCGGCTGTAATTATTTAGCCACGAGCTCCTCTACATTCATACGCTCCTCGCATTCCTCAAAAGTATGTTGAAGTTTTTTTTAGCAAAACAAGAAATAATATAAAAAAGGATTTTCGTATATCCATATCCTTCTAAATATATAAAATGCTTACAAAAATGCACAAAGATCTTCCTAAAAAGGTACAAGAATGTTTAGGAGCTTTTCTATCTTGTTCCTCGCAGTTTTTTGAACCACATAACTTTTTTCCGCCCATACATTTGGATTAAAATAAATACATTCCGTGAAATGTTAACCCTAAACCTTCAAAACAAACCATATTTCATTAATGGACACGTACTTTTGAGGTACCGGGTCAAAAATGCGCAATGACCTTTGACAGATTGTTGTAGCTTGATGTGCTGGCGTCTGTACATCCAATTCAATGAAATTCAGTCAGTCAAAACTTACAACTTTTCCACTTCTTTCCAAGTTTAAAAGTTTGGTGGAGAACAATGTTTAATTGTCAAATAACTTTACATTTTTAATAACGCCTTATTTTATCAATATTTCGTTTTTAAAAACATTTGATATTCTTTGCATGGTACCGTTTTATTAACCAACTTCAAAAAAAGGTCGAGGTTCGCAATTCGTCGGAATCTTTTTTTATGTATGTTCCCCGATTACGCAAAGACGCCCGGACCAATTTGGAAAATTCTTCTGTTGTTTGAAAGGGTATACTTCCCAGGTGGTTCCATCGTCATCAGGTCAGGATCTGATGATGGGATCCTGGAGAAATCGAGGGAAATCTTCAATGGATAACAGCAAATTAGTCGCGATTGCTGTAATTGTATGTTTATGTATTGTCTATGCCACTTATAAAGAAAATGAAATTAATGAAAAAAAACGGCTTTAGTATTATAAAATTAACAGTTTCAGAAGTTGGTACCTTCAATTTGGTTCAGCGTGGATTAGCACCGACTTCTGAAACTGTTAATTTTATAATATTGAAGTCAGTTTTTCTTTTTTTTAAAGTAATTTTATAGACAAACGTCAGGACTCACATTACGGTGAAAAGGGTATATTGTGTCATTGTTAGTTACATTTATTGCCATTCGGAATTATATTTTTTTGAGATTTTTGAGTAAATTGTGTTTACCCACAATACAATACATGTCGATAAAACACAGAAAGAAAAAAGGCCAAAAAGATAGACTCGATATACAGGGTTATTTGTAAAACACCAACAACCTCTTAAGGGGTTATTATACTCATCATTATGAATAACTTTTACTATGGGACAAAACAAGAAATCGCGAAAAAAAATCAGCTGTTCCCTACATATACATATACATAGTATGTTTGCATAACTCGTCAAAATGTTGGGAACAGCTGTTTTTTTTTCGCGATTTCTGGTTGGTCCCATAGTAAAAGTTATTCATAATGATGAGTACAGTGACCCCTTAAGAGGTTGTTGGTGTTTTATGCCGGCTGTACACTCTCGCCGAGACAGCACGAGGCGCTATTTCTATCCTTAACTTTTACATCAAACAGCAAAGGACGGCATCTAAATCTCGGGCTGTCTGGCGAGAGTGTACCGCCGGCATTACAAATAACCCTGTATTTTACACGATAGAGAGCAAAAGTTATGTGATAATTAGAATAATTTGAATCAAATCGATTCTATTTAGAATAATTCGAATATTCTCCTTTCAGAAATACAATCAAGCAGGTACACATTGAAGTAGAACATCCTAAGTCAATGAACGTACGTCTTTATTTTGCATTGTCCTCCTATAGTCTCCCGATATCGGATGACATAGTTGTTATTGGCCCTTTTTCTGCGTTAGCGATGGTCCGGGTTCAATGCGATACTCGGTTGAAGGCAGATGTGACATTGAGACGGGTATGATAAACAGCTGTCGTTTCACATTATCTCGGAGCTACAGATGTAAAATATGTCAGTTTTGCATAAAGACGAAAGCATTAATGACATTATCACAGATCGGACCCAAAAGAAAAGCCTAGTTCGAATTACGATTATCCCTCTTTTTATAAAACCACCTAGTCGTTGTAACAGCTGCTTAAATCTATCTACCTATCTATCTATCTATGTATATAAATAAAACGAAAGGTCCTGACTGACTGACTGATTGACTAACTCATCAACGCCCAGACCAAACCCTTGGATTTAGAAAGCTAACATTTTGCACAGAGGTTCCCTTTATAATGTAGACAAGGAATAAGGAAGGATTTTACGAAAATCAACCCCTAAGGGAGTTAAATAGGGGATGAAAGTTTGTATGGAAAATCGTCACTAAACGGTTCAAAATTTCACGCAAGCGAAGCTGCGGGCAAAAGCTAGTCACATACAAAGTCATTATTTATGATGTTTATCATAATTAAGTCATTAACTTTTCTTTTCAAGTTGGTCAAAATGTCCACTTAAGTAATTTATGATTTCGGATGCAAACTATTTCAATCGCTTCGATTGTGAAAAAGTATAGGTAAAGGAAAAGGTAGTTACCTACTTCTAATATCTTTGCGAGTTTCCCATCACTAATTCAAAATTGAACTTCCTGCATTCGCTATCGTTTTTTTTCATATAGTTAGGTAATGAAAAATGAAATGAAAGAATGGCGCTTTTCCTAGATGTTATATGACCACGAATAGGCGCCACGTACACACGAACCTCTATATATTTTTAATTTACTAATGGCTCTGCAGTTAAAAAGAAGATCAACAAAGTGTAACACAATGTTTTTTAACCGTGTTTATTACCCATTTACCCATCCAATTACGTTGCATTTTATGTTAGCTGTAGTTTCAATGTATTGTTATAAATGTTCTGAACATTGTTGAAACCTTCTTTTATTTATTTTTCTTTATGCACAAAATTGTACAGAGGCGGACTAATTGCCTTAGGCATTTTCTACCAGTCGACCTTAGGGTCATCATCATTATCATCATTCAGCCGTAAGACGTCCACTGCTGGACATAGGCCTCCCCCAAAAGGGGGGGTTTCCGTAATCAGCACGCTTGGCAGGCGGGTTGGCGATCGCAGTACGGTTGTTAAAGTACTCAGAGAACGCTGCTGCCCATCCTCTAGAGAATCCCTTAGTGGCCTTTTACGACACCCACAGGAAGAGATGGGGTAGTGCTATTCTTCAAGTCCGGCACTACACGAAACCTTAGACGAGACCTTAGGGTGATGAAGAACAAAATATTGCGTTAAGAATTGATATTTAAAATAAACATAACATAGACATAAGACATAACATCACGCCTTATTCCCCGAAGGGTGGGCAGAGTTGTATAGTACACCCACATTTCGCCGTTATGTTAAAGTCCCATGTAATTGGGGGCGAGCCTATTGCCATCAACCGGGCACAAATCCAGACTCCGGGCTGCTACTGAGTAATTCCACACGGGAAAACCCAATAACATTTTGCCCGAACTTAGTTAGAGCTTAGTTGGCCGCAATAACCCGCCGGGTAAAGCCGCCGGGCCGGCTTTGGTGTGTAGAGGCCTTACAACCGCTAGACCAACGAGGTAGTCAAAAAAACTACACAACATTTTATGCAATACTGGGTGGAAACGAATTCGTGTAATTCCTTCAAACCGCGTGATCTATTGGTGACACTGATTGACCCTGCACAGGTTTTTTTCAGAATCAACAAAAAAAAGTTTCCAAAAAATGAGGCATGGTATTCTGTATCTCAGTAATTTTAACGTCCCAATTTAACTGACTGCGTGGAGCGATATCGCGCTAGTCGTGCCCATTAGCTGTGTCACCGCGGTGCCGTGCCTTCATTAATTTATGCATGGCATCGAAATTTTCCATCACATAAAAAAATATTTGAGAAGAAAAAAAAATATTTTTATTTTTAATCAATCTAAATCCTGTGCGGGGTTAATCTATACCATTAATAGATCATGTGGTTTGAAGGAATTACACGAATTCGTTTACACCCTGTATAATACTAGAGGTCGCCTACAGCTTCGCCCGCGTGGATGTCGTTTATTGCGCAGATATTTCGTGGTTTTCGAAATAAAAGTAGCCTATGTCCTTCATCGGGTTCCAGACTATCTCTGTACCAAGTTTCATCAAAATCTGTTCAGCGGTTTAGGCGTGAAAGTGTAACAGACAGACAGACTTACTTTCCCATATAAAATATGTAACAAAAACCATGTTGTTCCTTTTATTGACGTATACATTAATTTATCTACAGGCACAACATTGAGAAAATTATAATAAAAAAAAATTAAGCATTGGCTAGTCGAGAGGTCAAAATCAATTAACTATTAAAATCGACACATTCAAAAAAATGTTTACATTATCTGATTTTACAAGTACATCTTTATTTCGCTAAATAGCCTACGAGCTCGGCTTTCTTTGATGCGACAGACATTAAGAAATCAGTTAAACATTACAAATATTAATAACTAGCTGTGCCCGCGACTCCGTCCGCGTGGAAGTCGGAAAACAACATTGTGTCGCAGCAACTTTAAGTATATTATGTACGCAATTTATTATAATAATAATTTACTATGCTGACTTCTGAAAAAATCTCTGAAATTTATGATCATTTCTTAGGAAACATCTACTCAGTACCTACCTATTGTAAGTAGCGCGATAATACATATCTCACGTATTAAACTTATCCGTAGATAGGTACCTATCCGACATATTAAGCTTATATATCGCAGTATGTGGAAATAATGTTCTGCTGCTCGGCTCCTATGAACAATTAAATAGCGAGATGGTATATGTACCAGCATAAGAACAGCTTTTTATGCAACATTGTAGCGAAAGTCTCATCAAAATCTATCCACGGGGTTTTAAATATTGTACCGCTGCACGGCTCCTATGAACAATAGCGTAATGGTATATCTATCAGCAAAATCCTCGCTCTTTACGCAACATGTGTTAGCGAAAGTCCCATCAAAAATCCGTCCACGGGATATGCCCGGACGGAAAGACAGACAGACAGACAGAAAGACAGACAGACCGACAATAATTCCAAAACAAATTGTTTTGGTTTCTCTATCGATAGTATAGTACCCCCCAATCGAAATTTTGCCGTAATATTTAATGTACAGACAGAGAGTTTTATTAATAGTATAGATAAAGATATTATCAACAGGTGCCACCAGATGGTATAGCTTTGTCAGTTTAATTCCCGGTTCAGGCAAAAAAGTCAGTAAAGGCAATATTTCTTACTTTTAAAAATAAAATGAAGTCACCTTTGAGTGAAATTTGCAATTTTTAAAATTTAAACTAATTTCCCTTCATGGCTATGTGTTTTGTGACTTTACCTAATGCTTAAATAAACTTAATAAAACGGCGATGACAGGCTTTGAGTAGTGCTGACAACAATGAACAAAATAAAATATATAAAAACGTTCCAAAAAAATTACAAAAAGTGTATTTTTTTTAAAGTGAGGTTTTAACGTAGAACACTGAGCCAGTGACCGTTCACTGCAGCACTTACTTCTGTCTACAGCCTATACTACGCAGTATATGGAAATAATGTTCCGTTGCTCGGCATCTATGAGTAATAGCGTGATAGTTTATATACCAGCATAAGCGCAGGCCCATCAAAATCGATTCACGCGATTTTACGATCCGAATATTAAGCTTATACTTCGCAGTATGTGGAAATAATGTTCCGCTGCTCGGCTCCTATGAACAATAGCGTGATGATATATGTACCAGCAAAATTGTCGCTCTTTACGCAACACATCAGCGAAAGTCCCATCAAAATCCATCCACGGGATTTTACGTGATGTCCGGACGGAAAGACAAACAGGCACAATAATTCTAAAAAAAAATGTTATGGTTTCTGTATCGATAGTATAGTACCACCGAATCGAAATTTTGGAAAAATATTTAATTACAGACAAAGTGCACTTTGAATTTTATTAAAAGTAAATAGATTTATAAATACGTATTTAAGTATTCGTAATAAAATAAGTATATGAGTATTTCAAATTAATCTATCGTATTGTCTTGCACAATTAAAAATTTAGAATACCTACACTCGCTTATGAAATTGAATGTATTTCTCTTCCACTGCCATTCAGATAGATAGTACCTAATAAATTTTAAATAACATTATCTTCGTTTTTTTTATAAAAGCTTAGTTATTACCTTGTTCGGATAGCATTTCAATAGACCTTCCATAGACTGAGAATAGTAATATATTCGTTGATTATATTATTTTCCTCACAACGTGATTTGATACACGTAACGCCATCTATTGAAAAGAAATGGTATACACAAATAGATGCTAATGCTGCGTTTTTTTTATAAAAGCTTAGTTATTTCAATAGACCTTCCGTAGACTGAGAATAATATATATAGAATATTCGTTGATTATATTATTTCCTCACAACGTGATTTGATACACGTAACGCCATCTATTGAAAAGAAATGGTATACACAAATAGATGCTAAGTTCTTCTAGAAAACTTAAAATTCGCATAACTTTTGATTGCGTGAACCAATTGCGATGAAATAAAAAACATATGTTACTTGGAGATAAGCACAATATTTATTTATAAAAGTCAACAATATTGGATCGGTTGTTTTTACGTGATGCTTGAACAAACAAACAGATAAACAGATAAACAGACAAACAGACAAACAGACAAACAGATAAACAGACAAACAGACAAACAGACAAAAATTCCAAAAATGTTAAAAATGGGCCCTATTGGTTATAGTTTAACACCCCAACCAAGTTTTTTCAAAATATTTGCTATGTACAGACACGCCATGTCTACAGATTTATTATATGTATAGAATAAATATTTATTTTAATTTATTTTTGTTGAACAGTTTTTATAAATGACTTGCTTTATTACGTTTGTATACCGATTCTTAACACGTAGGTAGAAGAAACAAAAGGGTTTTTGTTACATACTTACCTATTGTTTATTATTAAGTAGGGATATTACAAATACGTATAAGTGCTAAGTAATAGTGCGTTTAAGTAGTTTTATCTATTTTCTTTGCTATATCCTTGAGGGTTCAATGTTGTTTTTGTTGTAACGGCTATTAGCGGACGCGTCATCTAGAATCATGACAAATAACACGCAAATAAATATCGCATTTTATCTTTTATGTGTAAACAATAAAGGTTTATTGATTGGTATAAAACAGTTGTTCTGGTTAATATCCTTACTAATATTATAAATGCGAAAGTAAGTCTGTCTGTCTGTGACTTCTTCAGAACTAAACTATTGAACCGATTTTGATTAAAGGGGATAGAACCTTGGTGGCATAGCCCCCCCCGCTGCCATTTTGATTTTTTTTCCAAGTTGCGGCGCACAATTACACTAACATAATATATGGGTAGAGGACAATTAAACAAACAAAAAATATCAGGGATATGGTGCCCTAAAGTGTCACGTTGCCGAGATATTTGGACTTAAAGATTTTTTTTCAAGATTGCAGCTCACTTTGCAACTGGTAAATATGGATAGAGAACACTCAAACAAACAAAAAATATTCAGCGATATGGTGCCCTAAAGTGTCACGTTGCCGCGTTGCCGAGATATTTTGACTTTAAGTTTTTTTATTGCAGCGCACTTTGTACCTGGTAAATATGGGTAGAAGATACTCAAACAAATAAAAAATATTCAGAAATATGGTGCCCTGAAGTGTCACGTTACCGAGATATTGTATCGAGATAATCTTGAAAAAAAATCTTTGAGTCCAAATATCTCGGCAACGTGACACTTTAGGGCACTATATCTCTCAGTATTTTTTGTTTTTTTGAGTGTCCTCTACCCATATATGTTAGTCTCATCGTGCGCCGCAACTTGGAAAAAAAATGAAAATGGCGGCAGGGGCCTATGCCAGCTTCCATAGAAAAATGTTCGAACCCCTTTAGTACAGACATACTCTGGAACCCGGAGAAGGATATAGGCCACTTTTATCCCGAAAAACGTGGAGGATGCGATAAACGACATCGACGCAGGTGACGGAACCCTATTACTAAGACTCCGCTGTCCGTCTGTCACCAGACTGTATCTCATGAACCGTGATAGTTAGACAGTTGAAATTTTCACAGATGATGTATTTCCGCTATAACAACAAATACTAAAAAACAGAATAAAATAAATATTTAAGGGGGCTCCCATACAACAAACGTGATTTTTTTGCCGTTTTTATAGATAATGGTACGGAACCCTTCGTGCGCGAGTCCGACTCGCACTTGGCCGTTTTTTTTCAACTAGATATGTATTTTGAGATCGTCTTTCAGTCAAAATAAATGCGCTTGCACATTATATCAGTGTTTTATTCGCAACGACTGCTATCCGATCTCCACCACGACCACAACCCTATTCCTGCTTCATACCGAAATCCTAAGGCCGGTTTTAGTGCTTGACCGACCGTCGGTGCGTACGTCGGTCGCGCTTGTCATTTGTATGAAAATTCACTAGTCGTAACAGTGCTCGACCGACAGTACGCACGCGTATATTGCTACGCACTGCGTACGAGGACCGTCGGTCAAGCGCGTCCGCATGCGTGCCGTCGGTCGACTGACGCGCTATGGATACATATTAACGCGTTCAGTGCTACACCGATCGGTGGACCGACCGTACGGATGCGCGTATCATCGTAAAAAGAATGAAACGTACTAGTTCAAAACTTCAATAATATTGTTTGATTTTATTGGTATCATTATACCTTTTAATGATTTAAGTACCTAATTTTGAAAATTAAAGACCTTTATATTCATGTTTATTTATTTATTTTGATACAGAAACAAATTCAAAATATACTATTATTTTGCCACGGCACAGAACCCCACAGATTACTAATATGTAGCAAGCTAGATTGGGTGTACGTGGTATCTACGTCTTCTGTTCCTTATACGTTTACGAAGATAGTAAGCAGCAATTAAACAATTTGTAAACGCGTTCATTTCGTGTACGTGTTTGTGACTGTACCAGTCCGGCCAGTTTGGTTGGTCAGGAGAGCACTGAACGTTAAAAACTGACGATCGGTTATGCGTATCGTCAGGAACGATGGTACGCACCGACGGTCGGTCGAGCACTAAAACCGGCCTAAAACATCACACTGAATGACGGCGCGGCGGCGCGCGGCGAGCGGTCCGCGAGCTCGTAGGACAAAGCTGCCGCTTCGCAACGCATCGCGTGTCACCGCATCGCATCGCTTCGCAATTCGCGTCGCTTTAAACCGCCTACGTAAGACGTCGCGTTAGTGTGTACGTACAGGTGCTCCCACACCGCTGTTAAAAATGTTTACAAACATTAGTAAATATTTCTAAACAAACATAAATAAAAAAAATCTGCGAAAAATCTATTAAAATATTATCTAGTAATCTATAATAGATAGATTAGATTTATTATTATCTGATATTTTTATCTTTTCCTAACATTTGTTAGTGTTAGAAAATGTTTGTAAAAATTTTTAACAGCAGTGTGGGAGCACCATACCATTAATGCTGCACAAAAATGCTGGATGGTTTTAGACACCTGGGAAATCATGCGCTTTCAGCTGCGAAAACATTCTACAGGGTGTTAACGAATTCGTGTAATTCCTTCAAACCGTGTGATCTACTGGTGACACTGATTGACCCTGCATAGGTTATTTCAGAATCAACAAACAAAAGTTTTCAAAAAATTAACCATGTTATTCTGTATCTGAGTACTTTTAGCGTCTCAATAAGTTAACTGACTGCGTGGAGCGATATCGTGCTACTCGTGACCGTCAGCATTGTCGCCGTGACTTCATTAATTTATGCATGGCATCAAAATTTTCTATGAAATAAAAAAAACCAGTGAAAAAAAAAGTTTTATTTTTATTTTTAATCAATCTAAATCCCGTGCGGGGATAATCTATACCATTAATAGATCATGTGGTTTGAAGGAATTACACGAATTCGTTTGCACCCTTTAAAGCATGTTTAAGCGTGCGTAAGCGTGCTGAAGCATGTGAAAGCGAAATCGATCTGAAAAAGTGAAAGTATGTATAGCTGCTCATACAAAACGCCTATTTTCTGTGAGTGAAATACGGATTGATATTGATATGTCAACTTGATGTCAATGGCATTAAAGGTAAAATTCCGTGCATCGCGGCCGATCGCAGCCGCGAGCGATCGATCGCATGCGGCTGACGCGCGCGGCTCTTGCGTCAATAGTCAGAGTATGAAAATGTATGGCACCGCTTACGAAGTCTGCGACAGACGCGTGCGGCTAACGACAGATTAGTCAGTATATTATAGACACGACTATTGACGCATTAGACGCGCGCGTCAGCCGCACGCGATCGATCGCGCGCGGTTGCGATTGGCCGCGATGCACGGAATTGTACCTTAAGTCCGCCTTGTACATAAAGTTTAAAAAAATAAAAATAAGTATGTTTAGTCCCTTAATGTGGTCCTCGAGGCTTTTACACATCGAGATACCTCCGTGACTCGTTCTTACCAACATGGTCAACTGTAAGTGTGGCGCCACACCATGCCAAAATTACGCAACCGAACTTCGGCGTCTATGTTTTTTATATAGGTAAAACGCGACGTAATTTCAGCCTGGTGTGATTTAAAAAGCATTGCAGGCGTAATCATGCCGAACTTCGGTCGCGTATCTTCGGCATAGTGTTTAGACACTAATCCTCTTATTACAAAAGATGTTCTAAGAAAAACCTAGGTTTTAAAATAGCCCCGTCTCTATTTGTTATAGGCATGTATTTAACGCGGCGACAAACTAATCTGATTTAGGGTTTTAAAAATAATTAAAATAGGTAGCAAAAATAATAGGTTGGCAGCTACAGTGAAGTAGCATTTTAAGCAGGCATGGGGTTTTAAAAATAATTAAAATGGGTAGCAAAAATAATAGGTTGGCAGCTACAGTGAAGGAGCTTAAGTCGACGGAGCCCCGCCGTGCGTGGCTCCTATTTCTGTCTGCAGGGTTTAAAGTAACCTAACACGAAGGGGATGATGGGGGCTTCGTTCGCTCGCTTCGCTCGCTCACTCTAGCCCCCGTCATCCCCTTCGAACCTAACCTATCCATGTCGGGATTCCCCTTAACCACCCTGCTAACATTATTAGTCGCCAAGTCATTATTTATAGCTCCTCGCCTCATTTTATTAGTTGCAAACACTTAGTCGCCTTTTAAGTTATTAGTCACCTGGAAAGTAATAAGCCTTTGTTATATGACGTGAGAAAGTGATAGGTATATTTTAAACCTGGGTTTACCTTAGTCTTGGTTTAAACCATCTTTTGTAATAAGGGGGTAAGGCTCCACTGCGGCAAAGGTGGGTTTACCAATTAGAAAAATCGAACTACACTACGGAGAACTAGCCACGAGCTGATAAAACTGTACATGTTTACGAGCTCCTTGATCCACTGATCCTTGTATTTATTTACCAAAAAGATAACAACGTTACCTAAGCCTAAGTGTCCGTCCAATGTTTGTGTTCCGAATTCGGCGCAGTGACTAAGGCAATTGATTGGTTCGTCCTGATGAGGGAACTCACTAAACTACCTACGCTTCCCCTAAGTGGCCTTTACTCCAAAACTTAGCTTCGTTTACGTGGGGACGCATTTAACTTGGGTTTATTTATCCAACTAAAGTTCTTTACAAAAGTTCATTTGAGTGTTTAAAAGCAACTTTGACTTTACTTCCTAGTTCAATGAAGAACTTTTATTCAGGATATTTTTGTTAGATACTTTCAGAATTCCATTAACAATAGTATGACCTACTTATCTATTGAGGATAAAACAATAGATAAAAAGATAGGTTTTAGATTACTAGGTAAGATTGCTGAGTCATGTGATATGAAGGAAAGCCCAGCATACACGTTGATACAATAAGGTAAATACAAACGTTCGTTACGTCAACAAGGACCCCTTATAATTTCGCTATGTCCGTCCGTCTGTCCGTCCGCAGCTTAGCTTAGAGACTCTTAGTACTAGAAAGCTATAATTTGGCATGGATATACATATTTATTACGCCGACAAAGTGGTACAATAAAATCATGAAAAAGATTTTTTTTATGGTAATTCCTGTACACGTAAAGTGGGGATCGTTTTTATTTTCTCGTCTTTCCCATAATGTGGGGTGTTGTTAGATAGGTCTTTCAAAAATATTATGGGTTTGTGAAAATAATTTTTCGATTAAGGGATCTGTTTCTGAAATATTAAGCTTTAAAGTGCTCATTTTTGTTAGAGTCAAGAGTCCCCCCCCCTGCCAGCAAAACGGTTAGTTTTGGGTATGTGAAAAAATTCACGGTAGTAGTATATACAACGAAGTTAAAAGGAAAACTATCACAGCTAAGTAAGCTGTACAAGTTTACGAGTAATAGTCGACCAACCTGACAAGTAAAAATTTCGTACAAATTCCACTGAAAAATTACTAAGCCCTCTTCTTAGTCCGCATTATTGTGTAACTACGGATTAATAGGGCTATTACTGCGCGTGGCCCGACACGCACTTGGCCGGTTTTTTTATTAAATTCTCACTTTCTCACATTGTTTGTGTAGGTTCACCTTTACTTCCGGTATTTTATTAGAAAAAGCGGATATATCATAAGTAGTCTTACGCAGATTATGCGATTTAAAGATTCAATGTCAACAAACTAACCCGGAACCTCTCAGCTGTTTAAATTGATTAATCGTATAATTTATATGATTTTGCAAATATAACGTCATTTATTATGTGTCGAAAACAACAAGGCCGTTCGATTTGGATAACATAGATACTATTGATAGGATTATTTATTAGATACCAATATTTTATCGAGTTATAAAGATAATACGCTTGTAATATTAGATTATAGACTACAAAATATGTATTGTTAAAGGGAACGATAAAAATAATAATTAAACATATTGGTCTGTGAACAGTTCATTGAACTTTCTTATTAATTGTTTACATTGCAGGTTTTAACATGCGAAAAAATGGTAATGTTGGTGTTGTGTTTTTAAATTAATTAATAAATTCGGATAAATTATATTGATATTAATTGCACTTACTTTGCATTTCTCACATTTCTTGGGCTTAGCAGAAAGTAAGGCCAAATCACAGCCGACAACAACGACGTAAGAAAATAGAAAATGAAGAAATTAAAATAGAACTTTACTCTATTTGGTTCACTGCCATGTAACTTTTTAAAAACAAAGGTTATTACACATACTACAGTAAATATAAATATTTTGTACCACATTGTGATCGTCCGCGTCGGCACCGAACACACATTCGCACAGCCGTATGTTTGTATCCGTACTGACTTAATTACTTTATCTTCCTATTTATGTTTTATCTTGTTAGGATTCTGCAGAAACAAGAAAAAACCACCATACTTAGATTTTATCAATGAGATTGGCATAGTACTATGAGAGCAACCGGTTGAGCAAGGTGTCAAGCTGCAATGCGGAAATAATTTATGGTGTTTATAGGTAAACCTACTTGTATCATTTGTGTAATATTTACGGATATTTGAATTATTTTGATTGTTCTTGCCTTTCGAATGCAATTGACGACACGTTTGGTGCAGTGGCTGAGCGATTGGCTTCTGCGCTACGGGTCGTGGGTTCGATTCCCGCACGGAACATATATTTGTATGGCCTACAGATAGTTGTTCTGGGTCTGGGTGTTTGTGCATGTGAAGATTTGTGTTTGTAAACGCACCCACGATACAAGAGAAATATAAGTGTGGGGATAGGTTCTAAAAAAAAATGAATAGAATTGTTTTTAAAGTTTTATCATTCTATAAATTAAAGAAAATGTTGTTTGTGGCCATTATCACTGAGACCTTTTCCTCGCCAAACAAGTAGATATTTCAGCAATAATCATACTTTGATTGTGACGAGGCTTTCCTATAATAGTGTTGAGGTAGGTCGTTGGTACTGTTGTGCTTGAGTGGCTTCGTCGTTCCATATAGTTACTGGGTACCGTGTGGTTATGAGCGAAGAAAGAAGACGCAGCGTGGGTAGGCGAGAAGACGCAGCGTGGGTAAGCGAGAAGACGCAGCGTGGGTAAGCGCCACACAAGGTGGACCGACGACTTGCTCGCGGGAATCCGTTGGTTGCGAGAAGCACAGGACGGGCCGATGTGGCGATGCTTGGTGGGATAGTGGAGGTCAATGCCCAGCAGTGGACGTCTTATGGCTGAATGATGATTAGCGAAGAATAGGTCTCTCCACCGGTGGGTGTTGCAAAAGGTAACTAAAGGATTATGTATGTGTGTTCTCCTGTCTACTTATAACAACATATTGCGGTCACCAATCCATCGGGCAAGCATGGCATTATTCCCTGTATAGCCGTTCATTGTAGTAACGGACATTGACAGGGTTGTGTTACGCAGTCGACATTTCCGAGCTGATGAGAGGACTCACCTGAGCCAATGCGTTAGTTATGTTGATGTTAGTCCATCAACGGTTTATTTGGTAGTTAGAAAAGACACTACTGGTATGGACTACGCACAATACATGATCTTCATCATATCATTTTGTACGAGTATAAGTCTAAAGCTGAACATGAATCCCAATAATGTAGATACAATTAACAATAAATTGAGGTATATAAAAGCAAATACCACTAGTCCCCTTCGTAATAAATAGGTATATAATAAATCAGCCTGTAACTGTCCCACTGCAGGGCATAGGCCTCTTCTCATGCAGAGAAGGAACCAGCCGTAATAAATATCTTCGTAGTAAATATGGAGTTAGCAGTTTTTGATTCAATACGCAATCCATTAATTAAAGTGAATGTATGCATATTACTGATACATAAACATATTTTGAAGTAATTAAGTAGAGAAAACTGCTTTTTTAATTTCTCAGTTTAATTAATTACACTTAGATCAATTTCTATAAAGTTTAAATGAGTTCAATGCGAGCTCTTGAAGATTGCGGAGTGCTTCTACAAGTCTGTATTTGTTATAAATTGAACGATAAAAATTTGGAAGATAGGGACTTAAAAGCTTGCGGTACTTCCTGTATATTCCTACTAATAAATAAATTCAAATATCTCGATGTAGCACACGAGGTTGTGGTCATGTGGGTTGTGGACTCAGCAGTCGTTGCGCCGATCATCGTTACGGTCATTGACCTTATAGCCAAGGGTCTCTCATTAGACGGCTGGATCAGGGGCTTGTTGCAGAAAGTGGTACTCCTTACCATGGCATGCAATGTAAGTAGGTTTCTTTCTATGGAGCTCTGAACACCGGAAGCCTGGACCTTGCCCCGGTGAGCTAGATTTTTTTAATATTTTTAAATGTTTTTTATTTTCAATATGTAAATGATTAAAATATAACTTACATGTGATAGAAATAAATAAACGAATAGCAATTGTGCAGTATTTTTAAAGCTCGTTGATTTAAAATTCTTATATAACTTTAAATTGAACTGTCAGTTCAACTTCCGGAAAAAAAAAAACGCCGAAAACGTTCGCTACGGAAATGTACGGAACTGTTGATAGATTGATGCGAATCGCCTCCGGCCTGAGCCATTCGCTATCGACTGGCCCTGAATTCGAGTTATTCGAAATCAGTTAACAGCGTTGTATCCTCATCGTTGATAACAGCGATTACGTACCGGTGTGCCGCCGCCCACCTAGCTGCCGGCTTTATACGATGATTAGATATCGCATCTGAATTACGCTATTTCAATACCACGTATTTTTGTGTATAAGATTATTTTCTACTCGTCATATCTTTCTTCCGAAGGGATGACTGCCCAGGGTACAGCGGACGTACTTGAGTATTGTCACCCGCGAAGGAATAGAATTGTTGGGTAATTATTCTACTTTGTGGGTGCCTTTGCACCAAAGATGTGCTATGCAGCTATGCTGCGAGAATGTAAAACCTAAGCTACGAAACTATGTGACCGTTTCCACTGATGCTAAGCTATGTAGCGGAGCGAGTAGGATGTACTATGAAAATTCGCCGCCGCAAGGTAGACGTGCGAGGAAGATGCGCAGCTCGAGCTATGCGACGTATCGACAATTGGGAAGGCATCCGCACATAGCTACACAATTTGCGACCATCCTTAGCACGCTTCCATAGCTCGCATCCATAGCACGCATCCACAGCACGCATCCACAGCACGCATCCACAGCACGCATCCTTCCATATAAAAAACGTAGATTAGTTGAATCTGTTTCCACCAGTGCTATGCTATTTGGACCAAAGAATATCATTTATGGATATCAAACGCATCCATAGCAATGTTGGATACACATCTCTGGTGGAAAAGCAGCCTAATGCACCTGTGAGATTAGTAGTTAGTTGATTGTTATACTATCATAAAGTAATTGGATTGAGGGGCTCGTGGCTAATTATCAGTCCCGCAGGATTTGCGAGGTTAAGCTGCACTAGCCGACGTCAGTTCGTGAATGGGTGACCATTCGTTACGCGTCGAGACTCCTCCGTGCCTCGGAGAGCATTCAGTCACAGTCGATACGGAACAACACAGCGCAAAACACACCTCATGCGGCGGGCGATCGCCTGCAACTGACCATTTACACGGTCGATTTTAGTCACCCGCCGCATGCGGCTTGTCGCCGTACGGCAAAAGTCGGAAGGCACCCAACTTTGGAGCTTGCGATTTTAGTCACTTGCGGCCTGGCCGAATTGTCATTTCGATTTTCGCCGTGCGGCCTAGCCGTGCGGCGAAAATCTACACGTGTAATTCCCCTATTACTGGGTTGCGGAAGTATGATGGCAGTCGTTCCGTGTAAAATACTGGTATACAGCCGCATTTGGTTAGACTAGAAGCTGATTCCAATGTAGTTGTGAAAAGGCGAGGCAGAACAATTGGTTTAAGTAGTGTTAGCCAGGCAGTGTTATTCTATTGGACTTTGGTTTCATTTGAATCACTCGGTAGGCTTCACGGTCTTGCCCCTGACCATATAAATCCTATAAGGCGATCGTTGAACTGTAGTCGGAAATTATCTTCAATATTTACATAGTCATCTGATTTGCAAAGTTTACGTCCACCGTAAACTTTAATTCGAGCCAATACATATTAATATAATATTAATTTGTATTTATAAGATACAGTAATAACAGCAGACAGAATATTAACTACATAGTGTTTTCGTTTCTGCTTTAGTAGTTTTTATGATCGATGCTGCAATCGTTTTCTTTTCCTTCCGGCGCGCGTCAGAAGTTTTCTGACAGAAATTTATTTGTAATGCGGCGTGCACACCTAGCTAGCGAACGCCAACGAACGTTCGTCAATTGTTGAATTTGACCAAACTTTTATAGAACGAATTCGTTTTTATTCGGTTTTTAGCGGTATCGAGCCCCTTTCATTCGCGTTCGTTCGCTAGGTGTGTGCGCTGCATCTAATCTGATAGTTATCTACTAGAAAAATGTAAAGACCACAAAGGGCTTGTGAATGGTAAATAAAATGTATCTTGTCAACAGTAAAGCATGAATACCGGGATTCGTTAATACCGGTATTTCATTCGTCTTAGAACACCTGTAAAAAGGGAAAAAACGGTTTTTAGGTATTGTTAGAAAAAGGATAATAAATGTTGGCAGCACAATTAATAATGAAATTGTGTGTTGTGTTTTGTTTTATTTTTATTAATTTTTCTAATAATTTTTATTTATTTATTTAATGTACCTAATTCTATCATTGTATTATCCAACTGTTGATTGAAATAAAGTGAATTGAATTTAACTTGGCAACAGTATAGAAAGTTATGCTCGATAGCTGAAATTCCCCAGAAGTAAATTTCTGTTCAAAGCTTCCATAACATACATACGTAATTAGCCTATTACTGTCAACTGCTAGGCATGAGCTTCTAATCAGAATGAGGAGGGTTTAGACCACGCTGGCCTGTTGCGGGTTGGCAAACTACACACATCCGAGAGAACTTTATGGAGCCCGCTCAGGTTGTGCCGGTATCCTTCATTCTGTTTCAAGTTACAAGTTTTATTTTCTTTGAGTTATTTTGGTAGTACCTAAGTAATGAAGGCACCGTCTTCAGTTTTTTTTATCTGTCATTATTTTATTTTTCCGTTTTTTGGAGTCGATTTCTACAATTTTTCAACGTTTATTTATTTTTTAGTTTTAAATTATTAGACTTACCTCCGATTTCTGAATTGAGAATTCGGGATAAGCAATAATTAAGTAGTAGGTATTTGAGTATGGAGTTTGCAAAAAAATGCTTTAAAATCTGTCGTTTTTTTACAACTCCGTACTCAAATGTTACTTAAGTACTGCTTATCCCAGAATTCTCAATTCAGAAACCGGAGGTAAATAAACTAGCCAGATGCAAAATGACTAGATTGTGATTTTCATTTCTGATTCGAATAGTAATAACCCAATCATGATGCGTGTGCTGTTCGTGGTTGAGGAGTTCATCAGATTATGATAAAACGCATATGGGACCACATCAGAAGTAAATGTGCTCTCTCAAACAAAAAAATGATCATTAAAAACCGTTTATGAATAATAAAGTTATCCGTGAACATACCCACAACAAAAAAACATAAATTATATACAGTCAAATTGAGAACTGCTTCCATTTTAAGAAAGTTACCTGATGTTGATTTAGTTTTCATAATAAAAATAATCAGAAATATACCGCATTCTTCTTGAAAATTCCTAAACTATTTAGGGGAACTCCGAAATACCGGTATCCCGGTTTTGAAACTCTCAATTACCGGATCAACACCATTTTTTACGTCCAATACTGCCATGCCCTTTGAAAGCCGAAAAGTCGAGTCTTTGACTTCGCTACATAGGTCTTAAGGCAATACAACTTCCATTGTTACTAATTCTAACTATAAAGCCGTTATAGAACTCATTAACAAGAAATATTAGTTAAAATAAGTGTCGAACAGTAAGTAAGTATTACTGCGAAAGTTTATTACTTTTTTGACGATTGCGCATTCTGCAACAACTGGCGAAAGAATGGGTTTGTTTAAACAACTTGGTATAACAGTACAATGTGTTCTCTTATAAAGGAAGGATAGTATACTTATTAAAAATGACATAATATGAACATTGCGATCGGCCGTTTTAATTCAAGTAAAATATCAATATTAAAAACATAAGGAAAGCTTATAAAAAAAACTTGATATATTATAAGTTACATGAACAAGTAACTAAGCAAGTAAGCTGCCGTTCGGAAATAATGTCAACTTGCAGATATAAATAAAGGTGTCCAAAAATTGCATAAACATATTACAAGATATGTTAAATATATCGGAAAAAATATTCCAAGAATTAGCTTTTTATGATATAAAATTACAACATAAATATGATGTGTAAAATAGAATCGGGCATCACTGATTAAAAACGGATGGTTGGGGTGACCTACAATTTGATAGTAAATAAGGCAAAGTTTAGTTCTAAGCGTAGCTAATGTCACAAAGTGTGGGCATAAAAGTTTTATGTATCGCGCCGCCTAGTCGTAAACCAGACGTAACGGTAAAGTAACCTACTTTTGGGGCGCGAAAAGCACACATTTCGTGTTTCACAATAGGTACCTTTTTACTATTTTTATGACAATGAGTGATTTTGAGAATAATAGTAATCTTCTTCTTCTCTCGTATCAGTACGAGCTATACGAAAATAGCTCATGCTGTGGTGAAAAGACTAGCCAGTCAGCAAGGATGGTAGTGGGGCTGACTGCCCAGGGTGCGCTGGACGTACTTAAGTATCGTCACTCGTGGAGGCTCTTTTTGTGCACCTCCAAAAAGTAGTACTTGTTAATAGTAATAACAAGTAAACAGTATTATTTTACTTTTTTGTAGAATTACCTAATTCTTGAAATGGTATTAATTGATTAATTACCAATTTAATTGAAAAAGTCGTAGCTTAGTTAGCTAATTAAGAATTGCATTCATTCAATTTCTGTGATGCTTGTAAAGAACTATGTTGTTCAACAAAACAATAATCTTGTTTTTTTTATTCTTATTTCGGTGTTTCTGTGTTGTGCAGAGCAAACAGAACAGGCTGAAACAGTATATGTAATGCCCATGGATTCTAACGATCCATATAATGTATCTAACAGAAAACATGTCTACACCTCCTTGAATCCAAAGGAACGTGAGCTATTCGCCACCGTGAAAATACGTGTGTACCTACCCAATATTTTGCTAATTTATGTATTATAAATAGTTTGATTCCAATATTTTACATAATGTTATTGACTACTATTGTATACTTAAGTATGTACTTATTTTAGTTAGAAAGTTTTTTCCTAGTCATATTACCATTCTAAGAGAATGGATGACGGATATTGTCTGTAATTCTTGAAACCCTCAAATTCGTTGACAAACCTACATTGTCTCTACGTATGTATATTATTTTAATTATTTTTCGCAGATCCATTGTGTGCCCAGAAAAACGGTGAATGTATACCGAAAGGGAAATGTTTGGGAAGGACAATGTTGTACTTAGCGCGTGCTTGTTACTCGCGTCATCTGGTTTGTTGCTACGACAACAGCAGCAAAAATCCGAAAGTCTGGCCCCCGACATCAACCACTCCAATAATCCCCGATTATTCATGGGAGGAATAAAACTTTTCGTTTGTAATTTATATGTTTGTCATTATTAGCTTTTTACGAATTGTGTAATGAAATAATGAATTAATTAAAGCAATTTATTTTTTGACTACGGACTAAATACACCTCACGTAACGTAACCATTACAGATATCAACAAATTCTATAAAAAACCAAAGACCGCAAAAAAAATGGCAATAGAATGTTGTACCATTCCCAAAAAATGTTTTCCTTACACTATTCATATAAACTTCATGTAAGGCTTGGAGCTCCCTATTTTTTTTACGTCTAGTAGTTTCAGAAATAATGGAGAAAATGCTCTATGTATGTTGGCATATTTTTCAGATATTTTTAAACATGCTATGTAAAATTAAATTCTATTTCATATAACACGAAGCGATATAAATAAAAGAGAGATAAAAAAAATGGTAACGTAAACCCACCAAATACCGACCTCCTAAGGACCATCATTTTTGTTTTATTCAGACATAGCGACTGATAAGGGAAACTCTGGTGCCATAGGTCTCATGTTAAAGTAAAATTCATTTATTTATTAAATCTAGCAAGGAATATAAAATTCACATTTAATTCGTTTTGATATGAAGTAAAAAGTGACAAGTGGTTTCAAATCTGCTGCCCGCCTTAATTCCGTCCGGGAAATAACTGTCAGCCGTAATCCGACCACTGACATACCTAATACCGTCCACCAAATTTGCCCTTAGCAAACTTGCTGAAACCAGGGTCTCACTTCTCGATCTTGATACCCTTAACAGCTCACAGTGGTATTGCCCCCTTTTGCCTGTTTGCCCAGCTAGCGAGTTAGTAGGCCACCGTCTGCCAAACCAATTTTCTACCAGAAAAAGAAGTTGGACTTGTCCATTACACACCCGTATCAATAGACCAATAATTTAAGGTTCTATATTTTGCAATACACATTATTGTGCCCTCTTGTCTTACATCCCCCGGGGACAGTCCTTGACTGCACTCTCATAGAGCACCAGTGGGCAGTCCCCGGTTGATGCCCCATTCCATTTTAGATTAAAGTAAAAAAACGGTGTGTGTACTTATGTATGCGCGGTAGAAGTTCGCTTCGACTTTCTACCAGAGCGCTTATTGTTAGTGGCGCCCCCATTTTTCATACTCTTTTTTGCAGAGCTTTAGGCACCTTGTAGGTTTATGTAAACAACTAACTTCATGGTGTCATATAGAAAAGAGGTTTTTTGTTATATAGTACAGAAACGTTACATTAATTAAGATCAAAGCCCCACAAAACCATTTCCACGGTTTGTCTGTAAGAACGGAATATAAATAAATAAATAAGAATCAACGTTTAAACCTTTTTCGTGACGGTGCGCGCGCGCTGCTCCCTTAGAGCTTATACCGCTGGTCCCAATTTTACTCGCAATCTCAACCTCGCCAAAAGATGTTAAACTACTGAAGTTAATTTACCTTTTTTTTATTACTTTAACCGGTTGCGTACTGCCCGTCGTCCCAGGACGACACTTAATTGTCTTATCTATTGTGTCTATAACTACGGTGATTGAGAGTTTAATCTAGTTGTAACAAATGCGTTTATTATAACAAAACTCTTATTTACATGGGTTATTCGGGTGCACATGCTAAAAAATTGGTCGAGTTCGGAATACAAGATGACGGTTATACAAAATACTATTATACGTCACGAGTGTCAATTCCATGGTTTTCGGGCCTGCTGATGCCGAAAATGTGAACAAAACCAAAATCCAAAATGGCGGCTATAAAAATTGAAAATTATTCATCATGGGTGTCAATTCCATGGTTTTCGAAGCTGCTGATGCCAAAAATGTGGGCAAAACCAAAATCCAAAATGGCGGCTATAAAAATTGAAAATTATTCATCATGGGTTTCAAATCCATGGTTTTCGGGGCTGCTGATGCCAAAAATGTGGGCAAAACCAAAATCCAAAATGGCGGCTACAAAAATTGAAAATTACTCATCATGGGTTTCAAATCCATGGTTTTCGGGGCTGCTGATGCCAAAAATGTGGGCAAAACCAAAATCCAAAATAGCGGCTATAAAAATTGAAAATTATTCATCATGGGTGTGTCAAATCCATGGTTTTCGGGGCTGCTGATGCCAAAAATGTGGAAAAACCCAGAGTCCAAGATGGCAGCCATGAAAATTTAAAAGTTAGTCGTCATGGTGTTAATTCCATGGCATTCGGGTGTGCTGATGAAGAAAACGAGGGCAACTTCAAAATCCAAGATGGTCGCCATAAAAATTTGGAAATGATTCGTCATGGGTGACAATTCCATAATTTTCGGCGGTGCTGATGCCGTGGATGAGTCAAAATTCAAAAAGTAATTTTCATGAGTATAGTTTTTTATGGTTTCTTGTTTATGGTTTTTGGGTATGACAATTCTGGAAATGAGGTCGGAATCCAAATACAACATGACCGTCACAGAAAAAATCCGTCTACTCCACAATGTATTAATGTAAGCCCTTCGAGTAGTTTTGTTTTATCAATGGTTTCGGCTCGTTTGATTTGTTTCGATGGGAACTCTTTTCCTAGTTGATTGATATCCTTGGTCAGATATAGGAGCCGAAAGGTGCTAACATAAAGTCTACAATGTAGTCATATAAACTTTAAGTTTCAGCTAAAAAGTTTAAGCTCTTCGAAATGAGTACAAATCACGATAAGCTTTGAGGGTGGTCGGTGTTATGAAATGATGTAAAATGGTTACCTAACAACCGACCGCTTTTCAACTACTTCAATTATTGAAAAGTTTAATATTTTTAGACAAATAAACAATGTCGATAGATGGTAAACATGTTTTAAAAATAAATTACATTAGAATAAAACCAATAACAAGTACAGTTAATTGAAAATCATGTAAGAATTATACTGCTTTTTTCCATAAACGACGGTGCTAATAATGAATTTTCATGAAATTAAAATACAGTTATCGAAATAAATAAACAATTTATAGTAGGTCGTATTTCGGTCACAAGACTCTTTATCAAATAGGTAAATAATAAAAATTATTTCTAGGTTTGATTTATTATAACTCAAATATAATTTTATCAGTTAAAGTGAACACGGTAATTGCCCCTATACCGACCTCCGGTCGGTATTCGATCAGTACTGTAGTGTTACTAGCTTTAATACCGTCCACTTTATTTTGATAAGTTTTGCATACTAATTATAAACTAAATCACCTATTACCTACTTGTAACTCAAGTCTATCAATTATACTATACCATAAAAACTTTATACTTACTAAATTCAGTTTAAATCTTTACAGAACTCTCTAATTGTCCCATGTCTGGTTTTGACGTTTTGACTATTAAAAACACGCATAATGCACCGTTTCGTTATGAATTGTAATATTATCGCGAAACAAAACAAATATCTATAAAATCTCTTTTAGTGGTAAACAAAGTTAAAAGTGTAGTTTCAAATTCCAATAAGACCTAGCTTAATAATATACTGTATTAATAAAAAAATGCACTAACAATTAGTGGTCGGATTATGGTGGGCGGACCAATTTGGGTAGGTTTACGTTACTTATATTTCGACTGAGACATACCTATAATGGTAAAACCTATTTACTTCAACAACCATAGATATTTATGATTAATCACGGTTTACTCACGTGCATTTTTCGGGATTGTCCGACTAGTTTCGGGCCCAAACGGAGTATGCACGTGAGTAAACTGTAACTAATAATAAATATGAGTCTGTCTCACGAAGATTATAAATAATACGAAAACCAGAGATGCCTATAGAAAACAAAAATGAGGTTTATGTCTACAATTAACTTCATGGTGTCGCATTTCCGCTACCGCTGTGTGCGTAACTTCCGCAACAATGGAAATGTTTAGATTATTTACGGTTTACTCACGTGCACGTCACGTGCACGTGAGTAACCCGTAAATAATCATAAATATGAGTGTGTCTCACGAAAGTATAACTTTAAATACAAAAATGAAAATGAAAATGTTATTCTCAATGCACTAAAAGAAGTATAACTTCAAAAATAAGTAGCTAAGTACCTACTTATTTTGCCACCTCCTTAATTCTTATACAAGGTTATTCAGAAAGGGGGTACTAATCCGAAAGGGTGTTAAAGTACCCATAATAATGAATAACTTTTGTTCTACAACTTTCCCCAAAAGTCACATTGTTTAAGAGAAAAAAGATGTGCAAAAATTACAAAAAAAAAATACGCTAAAATCTATCTATCGTCGGCTATGATCAGCTGTGTTTACATTTTAGGTCGTGTTGGGGGTCACGAATTAGAAGGTCCATTTTCTGAATTCGTAACTAAAATATCCCTACTTTAGTTACGGAAGAATTTTTGAAAAAACTAAAATAAAAATGATTTAACATGGAAATAAAAATAATCGAATTTTGAAGTTTTAACACTTGCTTTTAAACAGTCATCAGTGATCCTTTAAGTGGTCTGCGCATTCGTAGCCCCTTTCTGACTAACCTTGTATGAATACTAAATTTCAATAAATCTGTTATGGCGAAAATAATTGACTCATTAGAAGAAAAACAAATAAACAGAAAGATGCATTCACTCTTGTGTTTATAATGAAGTAGGCATAGAATACTAAAATCTTGCAGACAGCAATAAAAATAAAAATTTGATGGGCATAACATTTCCGTGGGATAGCTTCCAAAAATATTTCTGTGGGTGTATCAATTACGTAGTAGGTAGGTGTAGGGAGTAGCCTTGGTGGTCAAAAGTTCGATTCGAAAACTTTTTCCAATCACAATAATTGGATGTTTGTTCTTTAGTTTTCCTTTCAAAGGCCGGGGACTACTGAATATCGTACTTACCTACATAGGTATTTATCGTCGATGTACGACTTCTTGTTTTGTGACACGTTATTTCTTCATGGCAATTGTGAACGCTTTTATAACAAGCTACCTAAAACAATCACTGATCTTACTAGTTTTAAGTTTAAATCCTATGTAAAATCAGTTAAATATCCTCATAAAAGAAAATCCAACTGAGGGAGAAGCTACACGATGCGGTGCGGCACCGGCGCGGCGCTTGAGCGGTGCCGCTGCGGCGTAATACATATAAATTTTCATGGTACGAGTATATCACACGGTGCAGTGCGGCGCGCCGCACTCTTGCCGGGCCAAGACGAGGGGGAGGGTGTATGCGCCGGAGTGGCACCGCTCCGTTGTCGCAGACCGCAGATGTGTTGACGGAGCGCCGTTCCACCGCACTGCGTGGCTCTTGCGACGCCGCGGACTACGTGTGCACGCTGATGCGGCAAAATGGTCGCTGTGTGGCGGCGCACCGCACCGCACCGTGTGGCTTCTCGCTGAAAGGTGAAATACCACGTTGCCGGCAGGGACGTGGTAGTAATTTATCTTCTGCGCATATGGTTGCCCTGGTAGTCTGTGAACATAGAGCAACGCGGCCATCGATGCCTCGGAGGGGAATAGCCATACGGAACATTTACGCGCTGTTAACTCACTATAAGAGCCCTCGCAGACCACAGACTTTCTATCGGCCGATAGTTTGGTAGGGTTGGGCTGCTAGCGCGCACACTGGGCCAACTAAACAGACGGGTTGGTGGTGCGCATACAAGATAACAGTCGGCCGACTGCTTTCGAACGATTTGCTAGTTGGTAAGCGACTTTTGAAGAGAGCTGTTGCATAATGAAAGTTAATAGAAAATTCTCCAGAAATGTTATTATTGCAGTTCAGTTTGAAGGCAATCGTGTAGCCCATCAAATTTTTTTATCGGCCCTTATCGAGTCGTTATAATGTGCGCACTTGCATACATCTTCATAATAATTAAGAAACCAACCAAGCTATGGGCTGGTGGAAAGTCTGTGGTCTGCGGGGGCTCTAAGTATCACTAATCTGCGACTCACTTATGCCCAAATCTGGTCATAAGTCGAAAAAGTTATAAAGAGATGTGACTTATGTCAATATAAGTTATCGATAAATCATTGCTGAAAAGAAACAGTCGAAACTTTGCATAATGGTTATTAACGATCGTAAGTAATTATAGTACTTACTAGTTAGCCTTATGTAGATACTCTAAATACACTTTAATACTGAGCAAAAATATTATTTATAAGTATAATCCGCGAAAAAAAACGCATCGAAAATGGTAACTTTAAATTATGTATAATTTAACTTCGCTTAAAATATGGATACTAGCAATACTTATTTATTGTCAATTTAATATACATACAATCAAAAGATTTATGATGGCTAACTGTCTGGTGAACCCTCGGGGTGTAAACGAATTCGTGTAATTCCTTCAAACCGTGACACTGATTGACCCTGCATAGGTTTTTTTTCAGAATCAACAAAAAAAAGTTTTCAAAAAATGAACCATGGTATTCTGTATCTGATTAATTTTAGCGTCCCAAGTTAACTGACTACGTGGAGCAATATCGAATTAGTCGTGCCCGTTAGTTTTGGCGCCGTGCCTTCATTCATTTATGCAAGGCATCGAAATTTTCTATCACTTAAAAAATATTTGGGAAAAATAAAGTTTATTTTTTATTTTTAATCAATCTAAATCCCGTGCGGGGTTAATCTATACCATTAATAGATTATGTGGTTTGAAGGAATTACACGAATTCGTTTACACCCTTTAAAGCAGAACTTTTTATGTCATAATATTATTTTGCATAACAGCGAATAGCATAAACTTCATTTTGCAGAAAATCGTTTGGCACGCACTCATAATAGCATACATTCAAAACTCATAATTTTGTAATTCAAATCATCTTTAGGCATACATACCTATCCATAATATTTAAAAAGTAGAACCATCATATCGCAGAAACAGTCGACGGAGCTCCGCTGTGCGAGGTTCCCATTTCTGTCTGCAGGGTTTAAAGTAACCTAACACGAAGGGGATGACAGGGGCTTCGTTCGCTCGTTTCGCTCGCTCACTTTGGCCCCCGTCATCCCCTTCGAACCTAACCTATCCGTGTCGGGGTGCCCCAAATGACCAAGCTCGCTTTGCTCGCTCTTGAAATTAGTCAGTTGGAAACCAAGTAATAGTGTTTGGCCAAAAATCTAGTATTCAAAGTGAAACTGTTCCAAATAATCGTCGCTCTAAATAAAAGTTATGCTAAACGAAATTATGCGGAATGTTAAATTTGCCAAAGGTAATTATGCCAAATAAAATTCTACCATCTTAAAAGTATGCCATTGTAAATTCGGACGTATAAACATTTGGCCAAACAATAATTATATTAAATATTTTTTATGCTTTAAAAATATTCGTTTAAAGAAGATTATGCCAAGTGTGTAATGCAAAATAAATTTCGGAGCATCAAGATTCTGCCAGATAGAGGGAACCCCTAACTTCTCTAGCTCTTGGCGCGCTTTCGTTTATACATTATACAGGGTGAAATTGTAAACACTCGACAAACCGAAATGGGAGATTGTAGTCATCACTATGAACAACTTTAACTATGGGACCAAACAGGAAAGCGCAAAAAAAAATCTGCTGTTGCCGCCTACATTTTAACGAGTTATGCGAACATAAATGTAGGGAACGTCTGGTTTTTTTTTCGCGATTTTCGGTTGGTTCCCATAGTAAAAGTTGTTCATAGTGATGAATCAATCTCTCATTTCGGTTTATCGAGTGTTTACAATTTCACCCTGTATATCGCTCTCAAAATCTGCCATATTTATAATGTTTATGATAAACATTCATTTTAACTTTTATTATTTTTGAAATGATTCGCATTAGGACATTATTTTTTTTAAATCATTTTGAAACTCTACTTTGTTTCAACATACATATTTGCTATAAGAATTATATGAAGAGTAATTTACTGATTTGTATAATAGTAGTTTAAGAAATGGTTACTTTATTAGGGGTTATTAAAACACGATCGGAGTTAAAAAACCAAGTCATAGGCGAGGTTTTTAATAGAATCACACAAGTGTTTTAATTTAGACTTTCAGTTTTTTTGAATTCGGTTTTTACTCTTTTTATTTGTTTTCAATACAACGCTAACGCTACATAATTATGGTCACTCCCGACTGAGTCTTCGACCGCGTTGTTCTAACTCGGTGAATACCATCCATACAAGTAATACATACTATGTACAACTACGAAGTCCTTGTAATCCCATTATTTACTCTGTCATCATATTTTATTGACATTTCATACAGGGTGGAAAAGAAAACCCCACATGGAAAGAAGTAATTAAGATAGTTATTTTACCGAAAGGAAACATAATTTAATTTTTAAAGGCAATATACTGCATTCATAGTTTTTTTATAGTCGCTTGCATACCTATGACGGGAGTCAAACGGACATAACTGTGTATAAGGATGTCATAAATTAAACAAACTCCATGAAATAACGACTAATGAAATAAGTCATCTTTTGAGTAAAACTTGTCTTCAATGGGTGTTCATGATGTATTGTACTGATTTGTACCTAAGTTAATGTTAGATTTCACGGTTTTCCTTTATTTTACGACACAATTTTATTAGAGAGATTTGATCCTTATTATAACCCTATCGATCGGTACCAAATATTATAATATCGGTAAAAATCATAGTCTTGAAATCAAAGACATTCACATATTGTATCTCTTGCTTAAAATCTTCTCCTTTAAAGTGACGAAAAGCTAGCGCTACAAGATAGTAGATAGGGTTATTTCACAGTAGATATATAAGCTCAAGCAGTACCTCAACTACCTATAACCGCCTGAATTGACACACTCACACAGACACGCACTGTATACTGAGTACATTGTACTCTTTGTAATGTACTCTAAGACAGCCGTGACTGATTGCATTGTGAAGCTCACTTAGAAGTCTTGTAGCAGTGTGTGTGAGTGTGTCAATTCAGTCGGTTATAGGTAGTTGGAGTACTGCTTTAGCATATACAGGTTGAAATTGTAAACACTCGACAAACCGAAATGGGAGATTGTACTCATCACTATGAACAACTTTTACTATGGGACCAAACCTGAAATCGCGAAAAAAAACCAGCTGTTCCCTACATTTATGTTCGCATAACTCGTCAAAATGTATAGTAGGATTAGTAGGGAACAGCAGTTTTTTTTTCGCGATTTCAGGTTTGTTCTCACAGAAAAATTGTTCATAGTGATGAGTGCAATCTCCCATTTCGGTTTGTCGAGTGTTTACAATTTCACCCTGTATATCTACTGTGGTTACTTGTAGTTATTTTTAGCACTTAATCCGAAACTGTCGTTTGTACGGTAAAACTAGGCGATGACATAAAAGAAAACGTAGAAAAAACATTGTTTAGTCCCATGAAGCACGATAGCTGAACTGTGAAACAATCGTTAACGCTGTAAACATCCAATAGATGATATTTATGGTATTGTTGTGATGAGCACGACACCGTGATATTTTTCCGTTGCGCCTAAATTTTGGTCACGCGCGGACCCTCTCCCGAACCCTAACAAATGGTATAATAGGAAACTGTTATCCAACAAAAGGCCAGATGAAATTAAGTTATCGGCACAAATTACATTTTAGAAGAAGATAAATAGAAGACATTTTCTTGGTCCTACCTATCCATTAAGAGGGGCCTGAAACATTTTCCAGTCGACGTGGGTTGGTACTAGACAGGAATTACCAATGTTTCGACCTTTGGAATGTAAAGAGACGGTAATTAATGTTGACAGCCCTGTAGGTAGGAATTTGTCTAGGTATAGCAAAAGTTTATATGCGCAGACCGGGCCACCCTAAATAAATGCTAATTTTACGCTTTGAGGGCATCGCGTGGCCTAAGTTATGAAATATGTACGAATACTATGTGAATGACGAGACGGCGGCTGAGAGTATTTTTGTGTTACGACTCGTTACTCCAACGTATTGCTAACTAGAGAAAGTGCTTGCTTACGGTCTAGACTATCTACTAAGTAGTTTAAGGTCAGTAATGTCAAGCTGTTGTACAATTATAAGCACCTTCAGACTTCGAGTGTGTTTATTCTTTGTCTGCTTGTCCATGTCATTTATCAAGATCAAAGTACAATATTAAAACATTTGTACATAATTATGATGCATTTTAGTGCTAGTTGCGGCGTGAAGACGCATGTAAAAGCCCGATCAATCGTAAACCCTTTTTTTATCGTGGGAAAATCCTCATGGATATCCTTCGCCTGGGGAAGGCGAAGGGTTATGCCGGACTCTTACCGGCTAAAACCCCTCGGTGTTCCTTCTCCTGACCCTTGGCCGGGGTCGCGGGATTCGCAGCTGCATGCACCGCAACCCCGGCAGGCTTCGGTTCGCCAGCCCCTGGCGGACCTCTCCTTGGCGCGCACTGAACACATGCGCGCTGCCTTCTCGGGCCTGTTACTGGTCGGGCGTCGGGTCATCAATTGTAAACCTTGAGATATTTCGATTAATCTTAATATCAATCTTTAGAGGTTAAAACGGGATATTTACCATGTTTATTATTTGATGTGAGTTTCCGATATTTCGGCACCGTTACAAGCGCCATAGTCACGGATGAACTGAAGTAATTGCGGGTGGGTGGATGTTTATGAGCAGACGAAACGGTCTACCCTCTTTCGTGTTCGTTTTTTGCGTTCGACGCCACTACCACTGTCACTTATGTCACTCACAACTCGATTCTGTTCCCGACACACAAAACTCACTGTATCCGCTCGCGAACTTTTTTCAGTAGTTTTACGGTTTTTACACAATTGAACCACTGGGTTCCAGGTCCTCGACAGTTGAAACCCATCCTCCCGGTTGAAGTTCTTATATTTGGTAATCTCTATCGCTTCTCTTACCAGTCTAGGTAGATAGTGGCGTTCTGTCGAGATGACCTGAGGGCTATGTAACTCAATCCTCAATCACCAACCGCGCGTATGATCTATGTGACGAGGAACATTTACAAGGTGAGCTAACGCATGTACAGAAGGTCCTACAGAGGAATGGATATACAGCAAGGATCGCACAGCGTAGACAAAAAAGTTCACATAAACACCGGAAGTACGACGTTAAGAGGCAACCAGCATTTTTGCCGTACGTAAGGGGAGTGACAGATAAGGTTGCAAACATTCTACGGAAATATGCAGTAAAGACTATCTTCACTCCGTTCAGGAAAGTGTCTCAAATGCTGCGTTCACCAAAGGACAACTTTCCGTTGGAGAAACCCGGTGTTTATAAAGTAGACTGTAGCTGTGGAAAGTCGTATATCGGTCAGACAAAACGTACTGTAGCTTGTAGAATTTCGGAACATATAAGGGCTGTGAAAAACAATGACGTCCAAAAATCGGCTATAGCTCAACACCTTTTAGAATCGGGACCGAACCATTGGATTGAGTTACATAGCCCTCAGGTCATCTCGACAGAACGCCACTATCTACCTAGACTGGTAAGAGAAGCGATAGAGATTACCAAATATAAGAACTTCAACCGGGAGGATGGGTTTCAACTGTCGAGGACCTGGAACCCAGTGGTTCAATTGTGTAAAACCGTAAAACTACTGAAAAAAGTTCGCGAGCGGATACAGTGAGTTTTGTGTGTCGGGAACAGAATCGAGTTGTGAGTGACATAAGTGACAGTGGTAGTGGCGTCGAACGCAAAAAACGAACACGAAAGAGGGTAGACCGTTTCGTCTGCTCATAAACATCCACCCACCCGCAATTACTTCAGTTCATCCGTGACCATGGCGCTTGTAACGGTGCCGAAATATCGGAAACTCACATCAAATAATAAACATGGTAAATATCCCGTTTTAACCTCTAAAGATTGTGTTAGTGACCATGTCAGTTTAAAAACTTATAATCTTAATATCAACCAAGGAATACACTTCTTAAAATCACGTATGGCATAAGTGTTGGTCTTGTAGACATCAGAATGAAGACAATAAGTAGAATCATGACTTGATACATTTATGCTATAAAAACACTATTTTACTCGCTTTATGAAAACGGTAAAAAATGCCCGTATTCGTAGCAAAAAGCGTTTTGACAAGGTTTAGCATACAAGAGGCTCAATGTTTATTTTCGATGTAACTTCCCAGTTTTGTAAGCCAACATATTGTTTCAAATAACAAGAGGTGCATTTTTCCATTTTATTAGTATTGAATGGACATCTTGTTTTTTCATTCGTGAAAGGTGCAATCATCCTCAAAGAGAATTTGTTTAAAAAAACATCGTCGGTATAGCTGGTCTGAAGTGTGACTTCTCGGTCAAATACAATTTAGTTTCGACCAGAATGATGCTTGATTTTAGACTAGAACTACCTATTAATGTAAATGTTTTGGGCTTTGATTAAAAGATCGTCAAACCTAAGGAGCAAGTTGACTCGTTGTCAATCCTAAATTCACTGTTCCACCATCAGTTTAGCCTTTTTTCAACCATTTCGGGGTTGGCTTCCAGTTTTACCAAACGCGGCTGAATAGCATAAGGTATATTGAGCGACTGTCACCACGAGCCTCCACGATTGTCGGTACTTAAGTACATCCGGCGCAACCTGGGCAGTCAGCCCCGATACCAACCTTGATTGGTTAATCTTTTCACCACACGAAGAGCTATTCCCGTATAACTTGTACTGACATGAGAGAAGCAGAAGTGACTGCCGCCTGAACGCAGAATCCTATCTTCGCAAGCGCCATTTCGACACGTAAGCCTATGAATAAGCATAAATTAGCTATTTGGCTCGGTTACACAAATTCTGAACTAACATAAAGTCATAAAGTGAACGACTCAAAAGCCATTAGTTACAACAATATTGGGGAAGATCGGTGTACCTGCACCCTCTGTAAGTATTACCAAGTCGGTTCACGAATATATTAAACAAGTTAATGCCCTCGAATCAAGCGCAGATGGCAAACAGGTGTACATCTCAATTTAAAAGTAAGTACAGCTCTACGAAGATATTAGCTGTTTTATGTAGATTAGGAAAACATATTTTATTAAAGTTATGCATCGTGTTACTTAATGTAAATAAAGATGAATAGGAAAATTATATTTTAGCAAATCATTAATCTTATGCATTTTTGTGTAAAGCAATCTTTATGTTTTTTCTTAGTGTGGTAGTCATGCCTTCGCCCATATATTCAATGTATTCCTAATTATTGTTAGTCCGGTCACGATCCACCGAGCTCTCCCGTCGTAGAGCCGGTCGTCTCTTCAGACTCCGCAGTCACACCGATAATTCAGCTCTCATCAAGCTGTCTCCCCCCCCCTAAGTCCCCGCCAGCAACGCCCTAAGCCGAGGTCCGAGTCCCACTAGGGGTCGCCCTTAGTGCTGTTGTTGCAGGTTAAGTATTTTACTTCCCCGCCCCCCCCATTGGCTGGAGACCCTTCAGGTCTCGCCAATAACTGCCCGGTTACGTAGGAAGGGTCCCCTAGGACCACCTAATACAGCAGCACAATAAAGAAAAAAAAAATTGTTAGTATAATACAAACCTTATATCAACTTAGACGTGTATTATTACTTCCGTCCTTATATGGCGACCGTGACAGGACACGCGAAGTGCGCGCTTGTTTAGGAATATTTTTTCATAAAAACATTGGAGAGCTCAAATATTGAGGATATCGTAACTAAGAAGACTTTAAAAAAATCAAAATGAGGCGAAAGAAAAGGAAAAAGAAAACCACTATGAGTGATTTCGAAGGCATGACTACCACACTACAGTCGACTTGCTTCAAAGGACGGTTGTCTGGAAAAATTGTCTTAATTCTGACACATTTACGAATACAAAATAATAAATAGGTATATTAACATTCAAATTCTGGTATTCAAATGCTGTGCAATCGTAAGTTACTACAATTGAATGTCTTTGGCTTTCGAGCTTATCCAACCACTCTTCGTAGATCTTCTGTTTAGACACACATAAAGCGAATTAATCTTCGTTATTGGCTCGGAGGTAAATACTGTTCTCGTATGTCGCATTACCCTTCTACGGAATCTATGGAAAGTGATCCTATCAAGGACTTTATGTTGTACAGTTTGCTTAACTGACCCCCTATAAAACTAACATGAATTTGGACTTTAATGCTAGTTCAAATTAGGTGACATTTTCTAAGCACAACCGGATCGGACTCCTTAATGGATTTGGACTCAAATAAAATGGCATTTAATTTATACTGCCATAAGGTCTAATGTTACGGTATTTATGAAGGGGGGTCAGCTATCTTAGGAAACAGCCCGTACGTAGTACATATTACTTCTATGGATCCAATTCACAGCCCAATCTAAGGCCCATATTAATAAACAGCTCTCATCTGAGAGATCTTCTTACAGCAGCTACCATAAAGTAGAATTCCATACATTTGACAACTTTCTTTTATAGGGTTCCGTACCCAAAGAGTAAAACGGGACCCTATTACTAAAACTCCGCTGTCCGTCTGTCTGTCCGTCTGTCACCAGGCTGTATCTCATGAACCGTGATAGTTAGACAGTTGAAATTTTCACAGATGATGTATTTCTGTTGCCGCTATAACAACAAATACTAAAAAACAGAATAAAATAAATATTTAAGTGGGTTCCCATACAACAAACGTGTTGTTTTTTTGCCGTTTTTATAGATAATGGTATGGAACCCTTCGTGCGCGAGTCCGACTCGCACTTGGCCGGTTTTTTTGATATCCCATAACTCTAGGGTATGATTGAGACCATATCAAAGAACCAACTGGCATATGAATTCTTCTTCAGTCATTTTTTTTTTGTTTTAATTTTTCATACAAAATAATTCGACAAAGTCACGATTATTAATGTAAAACACCCTTACGTGAAATATGACAACGTCGCATTTTCTTAGCTTTAAATATGAATGATTGGTTTGAATAAAAATGAATTACTCTTATTTATCAATGAAACTTAGATACCTATAATTAATTATGATTGATTATATCTTCGAAACTATGCATTTTTGGACCACCTATTCTAGGAGATTTTGTGTTCTTTTTACTTAAATAATATAACCCTAGAGTTATGGGATGTCAAAAAACACACGTTGTATAATATCTGTACATAGGGACGGACAGCGGGAAGCGACTTTGTTTTATACTATGTAGTGATAGTGATAATAATTCGTTTATTCACATTTAAATAGAGTAAGTACAATCGGTGGCTTCACATGTTACATTATTTTGGTCTTATATTCTATTTAGCCTTAGTATGGCATGTGAAGCTTTATTTTTATTTTTAAACAAGAAAAAATATAAATACGTTAAATACATAATGATCTAATATCTTATTCTTTTAACCACTCATTTATTGAGTAGATCATTTTTTTAAGCAGTAGCTCTTTAAGCTGTTTCTTAAATTTTGGTAGAGGGAGATCTTGAATGTTTGATCTATTATAAATTTTAACACACATAGCTGAGCAATTTTTTCCAAACACCGCAGTCTTTGGTGCAAATTCTAACACTAGTCGTTGACCATGCCTTGAATTACGAGGATGGATATTATCACGAGCTAAATAGATAAAGATAGTAATAAATACTACTCTTACTCTCAAACCGGTGTGATGTCAAATTGTATGCCCTTACCTTTTTAAAATTGGCCTTATCTCTCTTATCCTGCAGAGGTACCTACGTGCTCACACGCCGTTTGTAAGACAACTAAAAAGTCAAAGTATATTGCATCATGAGATAGCTCGTATACCAAGCCGCAAAACAGTAACTATATTTTATCCTGTAAATTTGGCTCCAGTTTGAAGTATGTAGAGCGTGCTCGTATCTCGTTTAGCTCAAAATATTTTGCAGAAATTGTATGCTCTGGTTTCTTTTATAGCTTTAAGCAGATAAATTATCATGTATTATGTTCCAATATGAGCATGCAGATGATCATGATGCTTGATAATGAGGAACTTATGCTGCCACCATCGTTGATATTGGTAGCAATTTCATTCAACAGTAATAGTATTTTATTTCACCACAAAAATTAAACAATAACATATTAGTTGACTAGATAGGCTTAGTATAAGTTTTTAATACGGAATCCTCTGCTGCCGAACTAGGACGGATCCTGCATCTCGGCAATTTCATTGGATGAAATCCAATAGAACTTAGGTATAAAATGTATTTGACATGATTGTTAATGTCAATTTATAAAACTCGTTCTAATTGGTTATGCCTACTGTGGTTCTGTCATCTGCTTTCGTTTTGCATAGTAACTTTTATTCACAGTCATGAAAATCAATATCTCAATTTCAATACACTGTATGGAACATCTGATAAGATTAAAGAATAAAATGAAAAGGCCGTTAATTATGATTGATAAACCGTGAGGTCCTGGGCTTTGTCACCCGTAAAATGTTAGTTTACGAAGTGCCTAGACGAAGTGTTGGCTCTGGCTAAGAATAGCAAATCCATCCTCTCCCTCTAGGAGGGAGAGTAGGTCCCGGCGTGGGGCGTTGAATGCGTGAGCGATTCCCGTCCCCCCGGATTAAGTTAGCAGGAGAAACAAGGTGGTATTTGTCGGTGCAGAATTTATTTTTTTGCGTAGTATGTGACTGTGTCGTGTTAAAACTACGAAACCGTTTGTCGGTTTTCCTAAAATCGACAAAATCTTTTTTTTATTTTTTATTGTGTCTTTGCTTGGGTGCTTTACAGATACAAATCTCACATGCACAAACACCCAAATCCGGAACAATTGAGAACTGGACATTACAAAGGGGCTAACTACAAAAACTAAAAAGTTATACCTATTTAAATCTGTGTATCTTATGTAGGTAATATGTGAACAATTTGATTTTCGTGTAATTAAAATAGTTACATTCATGGCACAATAGCACTGTAATAAGAAAAATTGCGTTCATAAAATATTTTTTTAAATAAACAGACTTAACAAATTATCTTTGCTTTATGCCATAGTCATCTAGAACCTTTGTAATTTTCAGGCATCAATTGTCTGTAGTCCATACAAATACTTGTTCCGTGCGTGAATTGAACCCGCGACACGTTGCGAAGCAGCCAAGCGCGCCACTGCGCCAATCGTGTCGTATTTGGTTAGTCGGTAAGCGAAAAACTATATAAATTATTACGTTTTATATCAAGCGAACTCGCTTCTTTTATGTGTCACTGTTCGACTTGGTTCTAAAATATTAATAACCCCAGTCACCAATTTTGTTCCAGCTCAGTTGCAATTATAAATTCCGTTATTGTAAAGTGTCATTTATCCTAAAAGTGATACAGTAAAGTATAAGTACGGTCTATAAAAGCCACCCACATAATATTAAATTAATTTAGATTCTGTTACTCATTATACACAAAGTATGTAAAACAGGCTTTAATTATGTCTACGTACATTAGTCGCCTATTGTATTAACCCGCTGACCTTAGAGTCAGCTTAATTACGAAGAATTTACGAGTATTGAAACACCCAAGCCTAGCCAAATGGAAGTCCGCCCATTGCGATCGTAAAGTACTTATACATACATACGTGCATAGTATATAATTTGTATGTACACGTAATCGTCAAATGAAATCTAATATGATTATCACGAGGTTTAGTTCAGCTCTGTTTTAAAAAAATATCCATCATTTATTGTCTATGAAGACGTTCGAAATTCAATATTCATTTTCGAAAGCTCACCTGCAAAATTGTCGCCACATTTTTTTTTCAGACGGTAAAAAAAAGACATTTATATCCCTGGAGCCCTGACTCTGCTAGTTTGGACCTTGCTCCCGATGCCGGTTTACTACTATTTTTTATATTTATAAATGTTTTTATTTATTGAAATATTTAAAAATGTAGAATTATGTTAAAAGATCATCCGGTATATTATTATTATCATAGTCTTTTCTCCCCATAAATAAAGATATGTCTCTACATAATTTTTCGTTTTATTTAAAACTTGTTTAGTTTGCGGAACCGGTATTCGATTTAGTTCCGGCCGCATTGTATTATGCAACATGAATCTACTTACAATATTATAATTTACTCTGCGAATGTGCTAGAAGTCAAATGACGATCTCCTTGACCTTCGCAATAAATAAGTTATTATAATATCGTCTCTTCCGGTTTCGCAGCTAGTTGTTCCGATTGGAGTCGATGTTAGAATAAATTTTGCTGTGGCGTTTTATTTAGGTTATGTATGGTCGCGGACTCGAAATGTTTATCAGATTTCAAAGTTGATTCCTTCTCACACTGTGCGCAATAAGGTTTAAGATGTCATAACGACCTTATTAAAAAGTAATGTGCAAGCAATTATAGACTTTAGGGTGGTGAACATCTCAAGTCCACGACTGTACTTATATCTCATCATTTCCCCGTTCTTGTCGTACGACTTAGGGTAACTTTATTAAATAATAATATGTTTGGTGAGTTATTTTGATAATAATATACGTATAATTAAATCGGAAGTCATTTATTCAGAAACTGTTGTCGTATCGTCCGGGCCGTTTTTTACAATCTTCTTTAGCTCTTTAATTGATAACTACTACTTGATAAATCTAAGACTTACTATTGGATTTAAGCATTAATTCGGTTCTTACTTTAACTTATATACATTTAACTAATTTACTAATCACGCAAATCAATCAATAAGTTCGCTTACCTATACGTTATTTCCTTACCAAAATTCTTTTTTTTTGCTAAAATTTAAGACATATTTTATCTCAATCGGGGCATTCTTTGACATATGAAATATGAATGGAAAATATAGCTTGATATAAAATTGAAATAATTACAAATAAAATAGTAGAACTTATATCTCATACGAATTCCTTATAAAACAGTTCATCAAAAGTGGTTTTAAAAAGAATTTGTTCCTAAATTATATGCAAAGTGATCCCGAGGGGCGTTAGTACGTGAGGGTTTTTCATTGTCTCTATCTAATTAAAACTGTGGAATGAAAAATGAACGCTGTGTGTGCTGATTACTAAATCAAAAATTAAAAATCGTCTGCCCGTCTTCAGCAAACACATGAATAAGTAGATTCGCGTCACTTACGTTAAAAGCACTCTTGGCTTCAGATGGTATCCGCCACATCTGGTTTTTAAACGAGAATGCTTTCTAGAGAATTCTGGTTGGAAGTGGGCATCTATTAACATTATTACAATTCATTAGCACCTAGATGAAATTATCTCGTAATTATAGGGGAAACACCTAGTTTAAAGACGGTGATGTACTTCATATTGAATTTTTTCGGTAATGTCATTTTTTGGGGTCCTTTGCCAGTAACCCACACACAATTTTCTAAAGTATGATTAAATTACATGAAGAATGTCTCTTGTGTTCTGTGATTTAATGGCTAAAAATCACACACAGTTAGTTATTTGCACACATAGATAGAGTTCAGTTACACGTGGAAACAAAAAATAATGTAATGTGATAAATGTAAAAGAATAACTAGTAGAGGTAATTTGGCGACCTGTTTTTCGAGTTTCGTAATTACAAAAAAATCTTTGCTGTATCATTTTTTATAGTCTTGTTATTTTTCAACATAATATTACATATAATGTTATGAATAGAAATTCTTTATTAGAATCAGCAAATAGGTAGGTACGTACAACGCTGGTACTGGTACTTAATTGTTTTAAATCTTTTGTAAAGTAAAATGTTACTGCTTTGTACTTTTATAGTAAGTAGAAAATAGTACATAGTACAAAGTACATAGACAATTTGTAGTTTTTTTTGTCGAAACAATAAAGGCTTAGTTTTGCTGAAAGGTGATAATTAATTTGTGTAAGTAGGTATTCCACACAAAAAACCTCTACTGCGTTAACCAAAAGAAGTCCCTTCTGTGCTATGTTGGCAAACCTGACTTTTTTTTCTATTTACTGTTGTAGGTGGTCCTAGGAGACCATTTCTACGTAACCGGGCAGTTATTGGCGAGACCTGAAGGGTCTCCGGCCAATGGGGGGGGGGGGGGGGAGTAAAATACTTAACCTAAGCTAACTACTTGTACTACACTAACATCATGACTACCTGCAACAGTACTAAGGGCGACCACTAGTGGGAATCGGACCTCGGCTTAGGGCGTTGCTGGCGGGGGCTTAGGGGGGGGGAGACAGCTTGATGAGGGCTGAATTATCGTCGCAACGCCGCGTTCATAGGACTTGTTACCATAGATATTTTTCGATTTGTGAATTTCCGTAAATAATGAATATTTCGAAAATTAAGCTTTATTCAACGAACTATATCCTAGCTTTTCTTCTCCAATTAGGCATCGGAATCGAAGGTTAAAATCTTTTGGGTACCTCGGGTCCACGGTGTACAAATATTTGGTTGAAATTCCCGTAAAGACAGACACTGTTTATCTTATTAGTGCTAAAAGATATCTTTATCAAACGTTGGTTCAGTTAAATAACTTGGCACCGAGTTATCTCGGCCGAGACAACAAACTTCGCGCTGGCCACTAAGTTTGTTTCACTGCATTTGCATCAGGGATTTGATAAGTAAAAACGAATTTTGCAAATGGCACCGTCTCAAACCACACAGTTTTTTTGGAAAAAACGGTTCTTGTAATGTGAACATTTGGCTAGGAAGTGGCTATGTATGGAGACATTTGGTTCGTGTGCCTATGCTTGTTTACCCGGCTCTGGGTAAACAGCAATACTAGATACAATCAGGCAATTCTTGGCGATTCTATGCCAAAAACTAGGTGTTTACCAATCTCGTTGTTATTTTCAGGGTTTTGTTTTCCTTTTCCTGTACACGCAATGATTTTAAATAAGCCAGCGAGACATTCGTTTAGTAAACAGCCAGTATGCGATTCTAGTATAAACTTAAATTACAAGCAGGTTTGTCTAGACGTGGTCTAGGTTTATGCTATTGATCAATTGGACGTAGTTTGTGAGAAACGTTGAAATCCACAAGTAACAGTTGATACAAACATACATAAACTTGCGCCTTTTTCCCACGGGGGTAGGCAGAAACTGCAGAAAGCCACAAGCTACGATTCTTACATACTCCTTTCGCTTCGTTCACGTTCATACATCTTGTCATACACGCACGCCGGTTGAGAGTACTACAACACCTATCCTTTATGAAGAACATCACCGATACATCGATGTATGCCCTAGAAGGACATACATCGATGTATGTCCTTCTAGGGCGACCTTTCCCGGCGTTTCCTTATAAATTTCTACTGTTAATCGCCGTTCACTCATTCTTTCAACATGTCAAAACCACCTTTGTATTCTCTTTTAAATTCTTGTGACTAAATCATCTTTTAAACCGCAACTTTCCCTTATCACATTATTCCTCAATCTATCATTCAAAGTTACACTGCACATACTTCTACTTAATATGGAGTTTTATGACGAAAATGGTCAAGTGATTCAAATTTACAGAGACAGAACACTCACTAATTCTAACCTACACTTGGGAGCAAAGAAATCGAGCCACTCCTTTTTTCACGTGTCCTGGTTATAGTTTTGGTTCCATGAATTATATAAGTAATACAAAAAACTACCCTCATTGTAAAGATTATCAAATAACCTTTTAGGCGATATATTAGAATTGATCTGTTCCATAATACCAAAAATAATAACAATTATACCTACGTGAAAAATAAGTGGCTCGATTTATTTGCTCCCAAGTATACATAAGGTTAGAACTGGTGAGTGTACTGTCACTGTCAGCCAGAAAATCATGGCAGTATGAAATTACCCACGTGTATGAAATTTTATGGAATTCACGAATATTTTAATGCTCCACTTAGATTTTTTCAAAATTTTATATTTGTGGATTGAAACGGTTTTCAGAAACTACGTCCAATTATCATAGTTTTTATTAATAACACAAGCTTGTTAATGTATCAACTCCTTGTTTTAAACTGCTAAATCATATTTTATGATTTTTTCAGTAACAGCTGCAACGTTTTGTACTGCGAGTCACGAGAAAGTCTACAATAGGCGCAATTTATGACACTGAATAAACAAGCGGAAAATGAAAAGGGGAATCAGGAAAACAGAAACAGTCAATGGCCACAGGATTTACCAGAGGGCCCTTACCTAAAACCCTCATTATCCAGGCTGAAATAAAACGAGAAACAGTGGATAACTAATTGAATCGGTACTAATTGCAATCCAAGCGCGGCCTCGCTTCGGTAACGCGGTTATGGCGGGAAACACGGCAGATTATTATATTATTTTCGGAGATCTACTTGCAGTTAATTTGCCTCCAACTCTCCGAGACTAACAGTGCAGTTAAAGACATTAAAGTCCTCTTTTCATAGTTGAAATGGGCAATAAATACTGAAAATTAACTTTTAAGCAGTATTATCTTTGTTGCGTACCGCAATTAGCAAAATATCCAGGACAAATAGCAACACAATTCCATTTACAAATTGCTTACATTCTTTAACAAATGTGCCTGGAACTCTGAGCCTGGAATGAATCGGTTTTTGAACGGAGTACCTATCTGCGATCTGATTGGCTATTCGGCGCAAGATCTGGCGCCATCTAGTGAAGGAAAATTTTAACTCTCTTTTGTCGCAAGCGCTGTTACCGAGCGAATCGTGGGGCTGCTGCATGCTCTGGCTATTTTCTCCCCTCCCTCACCCTCCAGAATCGACAGTGAATCTCTAGTGCTGTGGGTGTACATCATATCTCAAGGAAAATCTGAACGAGCACCCTATGGACGATGTTAATATGGTTAGCCTAATAAACAAATGATCCCGTTAAGTTCCAGGCCCTCCTCCTTAACTATCGTAATAACCTAATTTTTGATCAGGTGACAGGGGAATTGCTGAAATATTGAATTTGTGTCACAAACTTATCTGGACTGGTGGCCAAAAGTGGAACTAACGACGCCATTTTGAAATGGCGTCGTTTTCAATTTTCATTTTGAAATGGCACATTTGAAAATTAAATATGGCAGCATATTTTATTTACCCACTTTATTGCAAAAAATATTTAAAAGCAACTTTATATGATATAACAGCAACGCTGCCAGCGGGCTAGATAAGTTTGCGGGAGTGTACAGATATACTTTATGTACATAAACTGTGTGTAAACACTATTGAGCAGGTCTAGTTGTGCTGTATACTTTTGAATATTTGCTTACTATTTGTTTTGTTAAAATAAAACAAAAGTCCAAGGATTACAAGAACAATGATGGTCCTAATGAGTCATGCTATTGCACTGTAGGGTCATTTTAAGTACACGTAAAGGTCACCTACCGTGGTGACCTTTATATTATGTACCATACATCTTGTTTCAGGTAGTTTTTAACGTCTTTAACAACGAAGATTTTTCTTGGAACATAACCATTAGGTATCTAGTATCAATGACTCTCAACAATAACCAATTATGACCATAATATATTAATCAGTTGTTTGAGAGTCAAGTCTGCAGTTTTGAAATTGCATTAAAGGGTTTTGATCTGATTTTGATAATGATTATTTCTTCTAAAAACTGGTGACTGAGTCCCTTTTTAAGGCCAGTTTTATCAACATTAAGGTGGCGACTGATCTGCCCCCTAGACAAAATCCCTTTTCCTTTAACGTTTACGCTTGCGGAAAGATCAAATTGTATGGAAATTACATTTGCTTACGTTCGAGCAAATGTCATTTACTGTACTGTCGCTGTCGCTTCGTAACATGTAAGGTACATTGATATATGATACAGGTCAGTCGCTGCATTTACATAACTTTATTTGAGGAATTAATTTCACAGTTTGACGAATTCCCGTACAAAAGTTGCCAACATTTATTTATTCCTCGATTAAATTTACCTGACGATGGTAAAGTCGGCCCTAATACTACAAACATTACAGGTAATAGAAATATTGCCGTAATCTCCACGTTTAGCGGACTGGTTAGTGATACCAGTTTGTTCTTATGCTCTATTTAATTTAACAATGTAGACAAATAGGATCCCTTTTAGCAAGGAAATGCGGCTATAAGCAACATGTTTACTTGTAGGGATTTAATACAGTATTTTGGTTTTATGAACCTTATAATGGGCTATCAAGACGAGCTGAAACTCTACTAGAAGAAATGGTCCAAAAAATATTAGTGCCTTGGTGGACTACTTTTGTCTATGGTTATAATCATTGAAGTAGGATACGTAGTTATAATAAGTGGAGTGAGTACAGACAGGGGCGTACCGATGGACAGTGGCGCCAAGGGTAAGACGTCGAAGTTGTCCCTTTGGTAAATTATCTAAATCCCTACTAATATTATAAATGCGAAAGTAAGTCTGTCTGTCTGTCTGTTACGCTTTCACGCCTAAACAGCTGAACCGATTTTGATGAAACTTGGTACAGAGATAGCCTGTAACCCAAAAAAGGACATAGGCTACTTTTTCCCGAAAACTGCGAAATATATACGCGATACACGACATCCACACGGGAGATGCTGCGGGTGACCTCTAGTTTAAAATAAACAGATTTCTACACTAAAAAGCTTTTTTTTAAAGTCAGAAATTTAGGAATGGCTTGATAATTTGAATAGTAATATAAATTAATGTATTGTCGGTTTAATTTACGAATTTTGCGCCCCCCTTTGAATAGCGCCCAGGGCACGAGCCCTACTTGCCCCACCCTAGGTATGCCACGGAGTATCGATATAAGCAAACTAGATAACGCTGCTGCCTATCTTCTTGACTTGTCATGACGTAACCTAAGCCACAGGTGTGATAATATAATAAATAAAAATCCGTTTGAGTACGTAGAACGTAGCGAAGTGGTGTGTGATTAAATATCGCGGTCGTCGCGGCGCATGACGTCAGAGGAGCCAAAAATAAAGCCTAGCTGCCCCGAGACTTTAATACCTTTATGGATCTCACTTTGCGCTAGAAGTATATTTAGAATTAGCGCTAGAAATACTAGTATTGTCACGCCCCTGATTATCGAAGGGTTAGGAAAAGTTGTATCTTCTCTTGTTTACCATCAATTCGACAAAGATAAGGCTCATGTGAAAGGACGCCATCACAGAAATATGAGGTTATTTATTATCTCAGCTTAACATGTGATCGAGAAATCTTTAATTGAAAAATCCCGGTTGTTTCATAATTTTTGCAAGACTTAGCTTTCGCAACTATTTGGCAAACTTACTTGAAGCACTGGCTATAGCATTGAAATTTTACCCCTATCCATTAATCTAATGATCTGACTACGGATCTAGCTTTCATCTTTCAGTAGGTTGCAGATTTCAGATGATAGTCATCACTTCGTGAAAAATGCTCAGCTATAAGTTCAACGTTTTTTTATTTCAAATATGTACAATAATAACATGCATTTTTAGAGTCATTAAAGAGTCATATGTTTTAAAAAAACCTACAACCATAGAATGCAATTAGAAATTAACTTAATTTTTTAAAAGCATTTCCAGATAAAAATATTCAAAAAGATCGATTACCTATTTATCAAATTGGTCTTGGTCATAGGCCATTCATTATTAACGTATTAAGACATAGCATTTTATATCGTGTCTTTATTTCGTAAATACATTGCGGTAAAAATAATAAAATATCCGTTCAATAAGCACACCAGTATCCTGCGATTATCTCTTTCAAAGTGAATATGTTATTATTCTTATATTCCCCGGGGTACATACGCGTCCAACTTAATCGAATGTCAGTTACCATGTGGCATGGTTGGCGGTATATTTACGTGTACGTACCCATGTTGCGTTGGTGCGTCATGTTCATGACAGGTGGGTATCCATCAACATTTTATATACATTTCATTCTTCATTATTATCAGTACGTATGGAAATTAAGAACATTCAAATTTGTCTTTTCTGACACGCTGCCTCATTTTTTCTTTCACTCTATTACGATTAGTGTCCCTATATCTGTGGAAGACGGTGGAGTCGTGGCTTAGATTCCAGTTAAGAGGGTTTAGATCAGGGATGCACAGACCGCGGCCCGAGGGCCGCATGTGGCCCTCCATCGATGTGCATGCGAATGCAATGCAAACTCTTATGCATTTGTATGAAAATACTGCATTCTATCAGTAATGGCCAGTTTTAGCTTCTGAATAAAGATTTAGAATTTTATCAAAAGCCCACACTACGATACTTATATTTTAAGAAATCTAATTTCAACTTTTTTTGTTGTTTTTAGGTAATTGTGGTGGCCGCCTTTAGCTCATAGTCCGGTCGAGTGACCCCAAGTCCTAACAAGTCTGTGCATCCCTGGTTTAGACTAAAGGCGGTTGAATATCAAGTCGGGTTAAATCGTTCAAATTAATTAATATCCACACAAAAAATCTCTCGTATTTTGTGCCTACCACATAACAGTGCATTTTGGTAATACCACTTTGAAGCTGGTGAGAATTAGATATGTCATGTGCAGACGCAAGCACATAAAGCCACTTCAATCTGTCAAATTTCTTTAATATATTTTCATCTTTATCGCAAAAGCATTAGGTTCAAGGTTGATTTGAAAAATTTGACAGTTTCGGGTAAATTGATGTGCTGGCGTCTATATGTACGGCAAGAAAAAAAAAGAATTATATTTTTTCCTTTTAATCAAACTAAATCCTGTACGGGCTGTATATCACGCAGTTAGAAGGAATTACTCGAATTTGTTTACATCCTCTATTATACAGGGAATACAATAGTTACATACTCAAGATAACAAACGTAATTCGGACAGACAGTGATTGCCATAATATATTACGTTATATTACTTGTACATTTCTCATTATATCATCGGGTATGAGAAATATCCGGACAATAAATATCGTGGATCGCGTGGCGGCTACGATTCTGTGAACGAAATCAATTTGGCGTTGTTTATAATGACATAAGGAGCAAATAAAGGGACTCGCACGTAACGTGCATGATTCAATTTTATGTGAACGATATCACGTTATAACGCCGTTGTTCCTACCTATACCTTGCTATAAACGTAGCAGAGCTGTGCTAAGCTGCGTAGCGAGGAATGTGTTTTGTAAGCACCAATAGAATCACTTCATTTACCTAGCTTCGCTCTGCGCAGCTCTGGTGGATATGGGCTTAGCGGAGCGAGGTATTTGTTCATACAAAACAATCAAGAAATGCGAGCGAGGGATGTGTTGCGAGGAATGTGTTACGAGGAATGTGTTGCTAGGAATGTGTATTATTCTCCCTCATATTCGAAAAAAGTCCGCTACCTATCGTCGCACCGCTCATTTGTACACATTAACACATTACACGTTCCTCGCACAGCTCTGGTGGATATGGTCACACCGTTTCACATCCTCGCTACACATTTTCGCACCGCACATTTTCCTCGCACAGCTCTGGTGGATGGTCAGCCTAAGAATAGTATTTTATTTTAGCAGTTCAGCTGTCGTATTTTGAAGGGTTTACTCTGGTAAACTCTTCAAATATGCCTTGTTGGTCTAGTGGTCGCAAGCGCGACTGCTGAGTGTGAGGTCTTGGGTTCAATCCCCAGGTCGGACAAAGTGTTATTGGGTTTTTCCGTGCAGAATTTCTCAGTAGCAATCTGAAGTCTGGATTTGTGCCCGGTTGATGGCAATATACTCGCCCCCTATAACATGGGACTTAAACATAATGGCGAAATGTGGGTGTACTGTACTGTTAATAGGCTTGCCAACCGTCCCGCGAGAGCCGGGACGTCCCGTTTCTAGAGCTTTAGAGGATGCGTCCCGCGAAAGACATGTGCGGGACGCCAATTGTCCCGATTTATTGTACCTACGGCTAAACCTTCGGGCAGAAGTCGGAATTTAGTGAATGCACGTTTTGTTTAGTTAGAAGAGTGGACATAGCGAACGTGAGTCTTGCGTCGAACGAACGAAAAAATAATTTCTAATTGTATTTTTCGCTTCCTTATACTTTGACAGTTGAGTCCCGTTTTTTTTTGCCACGTCCCGCATTTTGACTGTCAAAGTCCCGGTAAATTCGTACATAAAGGTTGGCAAGCCCAACTGTACACCTCTGCCCAACCCTTCGGGGAATACAGGTGTGATGTTATGTTTCTGTTTATTGTGGTTTTGATTCAATTCACATTAAGCCTTCGTCCACACGGCACAAGTGCATGCAATCACAAATAGAAGTAATTATATGAATGATATATTTATTTGCAAGAAGGATTAAAAGTACTCTATGCATGCATAAGTCGTTGTCACGGAATATCTAGATTTCTAATATTCCGTGGTGGTTATGCTCTTCATCGTTAATGTATACCTACATGCAGGTAGGTATTAGGGAATTTTATATAATAATTATGCAATAATTTTAGTCGTACACAATTATTTTTTTATTTCGTATATTCTCATTTTATATATTTGACACTGTGATACAATAAGACCTAAATATTTTCTAATTGCACATAACTGATACACCTAACAGTAACTACTTAAACTCATCGATTAACATATTTTCTTTAATTTTATACAATATCGTTTTCAGAGTAGTTATCAACACAAATTTTTCTGATTACCATATGAAGATATTTTCAAAATTGGCAAGGGAAGGAAGAGTTTCGGCATCAAGTGAAATCCCGCGGTATAGTGTTCTGATATATTTGAAAATCACGGTCAGACTTCAATTTAGTTTCGTCTTGATAACTTTGGTTTGTGATTTGGAACGAAAGATAGGAAAAGAAGATTATATACGTATATGTATAAATATTATAATTTGAAAATCATTCGTACCCATCGAAACGGGCATAAGCTGGCTCTACATATTTAATATGCGTAAATAAGAAATACCTACAACACGTTGATGTCTGATGCTCATTATACACATTGATACATTTCAATGAGAAACGTAAAATGGGAAACATTTGAATTTTGCTGTCCTGAAATGTATACATAAATTTTAAAATCTGCATGATGCATAATTCAAAAAGCAGGTGTGAAAATAACCTACAGCATGTTAGGAAAACTATTTATAAATAGAGAAATGTTTAATGTGGCATGCGATGTGGTTGTCACTGTCAGGGTCTGCCCCTCACAAAGGAAGCGACAAGCAACAGTGCACGCATGCCGTGGCTTGCGGCTAAGGCCGGCCGCCCGCATAATTTTTCACGATGTGTTTATAATTTTCTTTGTCGCAGTGTACCATACTTTTGTTTAAGCTTTTCTACAGCAGAATAGGCCTTACCGCTCCATTCCATGAATAAATTGTTTTATAACTAGTGTATAATTAGCAGTACATACCTCTAGACTTCAGGAAGTATCTATGTCGCAATATGATAGATAAAGCCGTAATATAGTTATATCCCTAGGGATATAATTAACATATAAATATATATATTTAAATAATTAAATAGCAGTTCCAAATAATAAAAAAATATAGCGGGGAAACCCACCCCGGCTTTATTAGACCCGCGACGCGACGGTGAAACCGGGGCCACACCTCTCTACACCTCTAGCCGCTCACACGTTGTTGCCCTCTTCGCCTATGTACCGGCGGCTGTTCAGGTGGCCCAGATAGTGAGCTGGCGAGTCACCGTCTGCCAACACATTGCAATTTTAAATTTGAAAGGCAGACGCCGTTTTATTCCGGCAATAGAAGTAATCCAGTCCACATAACACCCCTTCCCATAGACCAAATATTTTTCACCACATTTTACAATAGTCTTGCACCCACCAGGGACGGTCCAATGACGGTACTGTACTCCAATAGTGCACCTGGGACAGTACTGTACTCCAATAGTGCAGCCGTGGATAGTCCCCGGTTGGTGCCCCACCCCATTTTAGATTAAAGTTATCAAAGGGGCCTCTGCGCGTAGGACCTGTGTCCCCCGTATGCCTTCCAAAGGACCGGACATCTTCCGCACGGAAGATGAGTCGTGATAACTAAAGAGAAATAAAAAAAAATTGTTAATGTTCCACTAATCATGCCGTTACGTGTGTGTAGTTATAGAACTTCTGTCATCATCGACGTAGTCGTAATTCCTAGTTATCACCGAACAGATGATTCGTTATGTTTCGCAATGTAATAATGATTACTACCTATTCGAATAATAGAACGCAACAACCACAACGTTCCTCAATTTATTGAAGACATTTTCAAGACATTAGCTAAAAGCAATTAGGAGCGTCAAAGCTTAGAATACAAACAGACTCCCATATATTATGAGCGCAAAGCTAGGAAATGACACAGACATCCTTTAGGCAATACATGTGAACCTTTACGTTCATTACCGGGAAAACTTGCCGATCGGAAACTGGCGCTGCACTCTCAATACTCATCTGTCTGCATCCGGAGACGTCCTCTGCAGCAACTTGAAAGTCTAGATATACCGGAAAAGATATTGTAGATATGAAATAAGAAATTCAGTTTCACCGTAACTTATATCACAAATAATTGTAATCCGTAACCTCAGACCAAAAGAATAAGATTCTTTTGTTAGAGTGTGTAACGTGTTACTCTTAAAATAAATACAGAACATGTATGTTACATTTATACAGAACATGAGCGTTTCATAACTATCGCACAACAACACCGTATGAATTTAACAGATATTTTTTCGAATGACAGATAATGTTTAAATATTTAAACCTAAGTTTCGCACTATGTCGATGCAAAACCATTATTGAGTAATGATAAATAAAAAAATACACGAGATACACATACTGGGAGAAAAAATATACAGGGTGGTAATTTGAGATGGGGCATGAAGGGCAACTACCTTAACCATTGTAACTACAGGAAAACGTTCTTAAAAGACTACCCTTAACTTTTGGGATAATTTCAATCGGCGTTCACAGATTTTGAAAAAAAAGTACAGTCAGCGAGAAAAAGGACTGTTTTCACAAAACTTTTTTATGATGCCAATCGATCCCATTTCCCATAAGGATCAAAAGACTCTTCCGGACCAACTGAGCTTCGAGTACGAGAAAAGTCAGAAATTGCAAAAAACTTATTTGAGATGGGGTAGTAATAAGGGCAGATCCTTAATCGTTGTGGCTACAGGAAAATGTTCTTAAGAAACTGTCCATAATTTTTGAAAATATTTCGAACAGCATTCACAGATTTTGAAAACAAAAAAAAAATTTTTTTTCGTCGTTGACGTGATTTTTAACGAAATGTTGTTTTTCGTGATTTCTGATGTTTCTAGTACTCATACCTCAGTAGGTCCAGAAGAGTATTTTGATCCTTATGGGAAATAGGATCGATTGGCATCATAAAAAAGTTTTGTGAGAACCGACCATTTTTTTGCTGACTGTACCAAATTTTTTATTATTATCTCTTTGGACATCACGGCTTATCTTCCGTGTGAAAGATGTCCGGTCCTTTGGAAGGCATACACGGGGACACAGGTCCAACGCGCAGAGGCCCCTTTGAGAGCTTTAATCTAAAATGGGGTGGGGCACCAACCCGGGACTATCCACGGCTGCACTATTGGAGTACAGTCATGGACCGTCCCAGGTGGGTGCAAGACTATTGTAAAATATGGTGAAAAATATCTGGTCTATGGGAAGGGGTGTTAGGTGGACTAGATAACTTCTATTGCCGGAAGAAAACGGCGTCTGCCTTTCAACATTTAAAATTGAAGTGTTGGCAGACGGTGATTCGCCAGCTCACTAGCTGGGCCCCCTGAAAAGCCGCCAGTACATAGGCGAAGGGGGCAACAGACGTGTGAGCGGCTAGAGGTGTAGAGAGGTGTGGCCCCGGTTTCGCCGTCGCGGGTCTAAAAGACCCGGAGTGGGTTTCCCCGCTATTACGCCTTTAGACACTTCCACCCCCGAGCATATAGCTCTGGCGGCCCCCCTCTGGCCGGCCGATAAAGGCAAGCCAGAGTTGAGAGTCCTGCGGGCACTCTTGGGCTTCCACCCCAGCCAGCCAATAAAGGCAACCTGGAGACGAGGCCCTGACCGACTCTCTGAGGCAATAAGGTACGCAGTGTCGCCACTCACCAACAGCTCGCCACAAGCTGCCCTGCGGTTTGTAAGCTTTTCAGTAGACCTCACGATACATTTTTTATTATATGATGGGGTTGTAGAAAGCTAGTCTAATGTTCCCTCCGGTTTAACGTTAATCTCATGATGAGGTAACGCCTTTCCCAGAGGGGGTATTATTATTATTAAATAAGTTTTTTGCGATTTCTGACTTTTCTAGTACTCAAACCTCAGTTGGTCCGGAAGAGTCTTTTGATCCTTATGAGAAATGGGATCGATTGGCATCATAAAAAAGTTTTGTGAAAACAGCCCTTTTTCTCGCTGACTGTACTTTTTTTTCAAAATCTGTGAATGCCGATTGAAATTATCCCAAAAGTTAGAGGTAGACTTCTAAGAACGTTTTCCTGTAGCTACAATGGTTAAGGTAGTTGCCCTTCATGCCCCATTTCAAATTACCACCCTATATAATAATATCTAACGATGCCATTTTAGTAGACATAACTTTTCAGAAAATCGCATAAAGCACATACGAATAGGAAGTTCATGAAATTCCTTTAATTTTTCTGTTTAACAGCGAGTTTCAATATTTATGACTCATAATTTCATTTATCATGGTTAATTTTAAGATAGATGTTATGTTTTCAGAGGCTAGCTAGCTAGACTATTTACCGACTTCAAGAATCACAAAGCACGTTTAAATTCTTAGTCTAGAAAATTGCGTCAAGGAATGCATTCGCTTCCTCCCAGAATCGTGGAGACAGTTTTGTACAAAAATAATGTAGTGTTTCCTTTGCTGTATGCAAAAACGACGACTTCCCCAGATTCGTGTCTCAGCTTTTGTATGAAGTATACGGTTTTTCACGTTAGAGACGGCCCGCGGCTTTGTCCACGTAGACTATCGTCAAATGAAATTTTCTCTTACGTTGATAGCTTTTACACGCTAGACTCGTAACAAGAATAAAATTGAATTGTGTTTTAGTATGTCGTTAGAACGTGGTTATCTTTTGTTGTGGTGTTTGGTCTGAATCAAAAATTAGTTTTTCAGTCACTTTGTTAAATAATTAAGCCATTTCAAAATGTGTTAATGACAGTAACGTAAACGTACCCAAATTGGTCCGCCCACCATAATCCGACCACTAATTGTTACTGCATTTTTTTATTAATACAGTGTATTATTACGCTAGGTCTTATTGGAATTTGAAACTACACTTTTAACTTTGTTTACCACTAAAAGAGATTTTATAGATATTTGTTTTGTTTCGCGATAATATTACAATTCATAACGAAACGGTGCATTATGCGTGTTTTTAATAGTCAAAACGTCAAAACCAGACATGAGACAATTAGAGAGTTCTGTAAAGATTTAAACTGAATTTAGTAAGTATAAAGTTTTTGTGGTATAGTATAATTGATAGACTTGAGTTACAAGTAGGTAATAGGTGATTTAGTTTATAATTAGTATGCAAAACTTATCAAAATAAAGTGGACGGTATTATAGCTAGTAACACTACAGTACTGATCGAATACCGACCGGAGGTCGGTATAGGAGCAATTACCGTGTTCATTTTAACTGATAAATAATATTTGAGTTATAATAAATCAAACCTAGAAATATTTTTTATTATTTACCTGTTTGATAAAGAATCTTGTGACCGAAATACGACCTACTATAAATTGTTTATTTATTTTGATAACTGTATTTTAATTTCAAGAAAATTCATTATTAGCACCGTCGTTTATGGAAAAAGCAGTATAATACTTACATGATTTTCAATTAACTGTACTTGTTATTGGTTTTATTCTAATGTAATTTATTTCTAAAACGTGTTTACCATCTATCGACATTGTTTATTTCTCTAAAAATATTAAACTTTTCAATAACTGAAGTAGTTGAAAAGCGGTCGGTTGTTAGGTAACCGTTTTACATCATTTCCTAATACCGTCCACCCTCAAAGCTTATCGTGATTTGTACTCATTTCGAAGAGCTTAAACGTTTTAGCTGAAACTTAAAGTTTATATGACTACATTGTAGACTTTATGTTAGCACCTTTCGGCTCCTTTATCTGACCTTGGATATCAATCAACTAGGAAAAGAGTGCCCATCGAGACAAATCAAACGAGCCGAATTGATAAAACAAAACTACTCGAAGGGCTTACATTAATACATTGTGGAGTAGACGAATTTGTTCTGTGACAGTCATGTTGTATTTGGATTCCGACCTCATTTCCAGAATTGTCATACCCAAAAACCATAGACAAGAAACCATAAAAAAACTATACTCATGAAAATAACTATTTGAATTTTGACTCATCCACGGCATCAGCACCGCCGAAAATTATGGAATTGTCACCCATGACGAATCATTTCCAAATTTTTATGGCGACCATCTTGGATTTTGAAGTTGCCCTCGTTTTCTTCATCAGCACACCCGAATGCCATGGAATTAACACCATGACGACTAAGTTTAAATTTTCATGGCTGCCATCTTGGACTCTGGGTTTTTCCACATTTTTGGCATCAGCAGCCCCAAAAACCATGGATTTGACACCCATGATGAATAATTTTCAATTTTTGTAGCCGCCATTTTGGATTTTGGTTTTGCCCACATTTTTGGCATCAGCAGCCCCGAAAACCATGCATTTGACACCCATGATGAATAATTGACAATTTTTGTAGCCGCCATTTTGGATTTTGGTTTTGCCCACATTTTTGGCATCAGCAGCCCCGAAAACCATGGATTTGACACCCTTGATGAATAATTGACAATTTTTGTAGCCGCCATTTTGGATTTTGGTTTTGCCCACATTTTTGGCATCAGCAGCCCCGAAAACCATGGATTTCACACCCATGATGAATAATTTTCAATTTTTATAGCCGCCATTTTGGATTTTGGTTTTGTCCAAATTTTCGTGGAAATGGTTTTGTGGGGCTTTGATCTTAATTAATGTAACGTTTCTGTACTATGTAAAAAAAACCTCTTTTATAAATGACACCATGAAGTTAGTTGTTTACATAGACCTACAAGGTGTCTAAAGCTCTGCAAAAAAGAGTACGAAAAATGGGGGTGCCACTAACAATAAGCGCTCTGGTAGAAAGTCGAAGTGAACTTCTACCGCGCATACATACTCGTAAGTACACACACCGTTTTTTTACTTTAATCTAAAATGGAATGGGGCATCAACCGGGGACTGCCCACTGGTGCTCTATATGAGTGCAATCAAGGATGGATGGATCCCCGGGGGATGTAAGACAAGCACAATAATGTGTATTGCAAAATATAGTACCTTAACTTATTGGTCTATTGATACGGGTGATTAATGGACAAGTCCAACTTCTTTTTCTGGTAGAAAATTGGTTTGGCAGACGGTAGCCCACTAACTCGCTAGCTGGGCAAACAGGCAAAGGGTGGCAATACCACTGTGAGCTGTTAAGGGTATCGAGATCGAGAAGTGAGACCCTGGCTTCAGCAAGTTTGCAAAGGGCAAATTTGGTGGACGGTATTAGGTATGTCAGTGGTCGGATTACGGCTGACAGTTATTTCCCGGACGGAATTAAGGCGGGCAGCAGATTTGAAACTACTTGTCACTTTTTACTTCATATCAAAACGAATTAAATGTGAATTTTATATTCCTTGCTAGATTTAATAAATATATGAATTTTACTTTAATATGAGACCTACAGCACCAGAGTTTCCCTTATCAGTCGCTATGTCTGAATAAAACAAAAATGATGGTCCTTAGGAGGTCGGTATTCGGTGGGTTTACGTTATTAAAGAAACTATTTGTACACCAGAATATCAAGCCGTACATATTTCGGTAAATGAACGAATTGTTGCGAAATGCCGTCGTTAAAGATAATTTTAAACTTTCTATGAAAGCTTTTAAAACTTATGTGATATTTATGTATTTCGAAATCACGGAAAATGTTATTGTTTTATTCATAAGCGTGGAATTTATTTCATGAAAGTATTGCAAGGAAATATTCAGCCAGTTTCCATATGGGAATACACTAACGGAGTATTGGAAAGTAATTTTACCTTTTTCTCTTTGTTTGATTTTTTTTCAATTACACAGCTGCTGAAACAAACGTTGTGGTCTAAATTTAATTTTCCAAGCCTTTGCGGCTATTCCCTATGGCTCAAGACTAGTTGTTGACGTTATTTTATTATTTCTCGGGACTTTTCTTTGTTGAAATGAGAGTAAATAAAGCGGAAAACAGTGGGTGGTACGATAACAATTCCGAAATGTATTAATTGTATTATAATAGCGCTTTCTTGTCAAAACAAGTAAAGTGAAGAATGTTAAATAATAATGATAAAAGTTTTTCGTCGTAGGCGTACAGGCCTATGCAAATTCAGAACTTGCCCCCTTGATTAAATTATCTCGGCAGTCCACATGACATGGCCTTCGTTATTAAAATTCGCGTGTCCCTTACAACCGCACCATGTTAAATGATTAAACCCTTTTATAAGAACAAAGGAGGATCCACCAAGTTCTTTTATCTTTAGTACTGTCACGGAGAAATGTCCAGGATTAAAGATAAACAAATGACGTCAGATCGTAGCTGATTGTTCAGACCCAGTGCTCTGACTTGACAAGGAAAATTATAATTGCAGCTAGAAGATAATAGAAATTAAGTATAATAAAATGTCACATTAAAATAAAATTAGGTAAAGCGACAAAAAAAGTAATTCAATTAAAAATATGTCTCACATATTTCTAGTTCTATTTCTCTGGTAAATAAACGTAGAGAGAGTTCCAAACTTTGTACAATAGAAACAACTTTTAATTGGCTTTTTAACTTTTAGTTGTGTATTTTTCAAGTAACACTGTTTTTTCTTCTAACACAGAAGTCTCATTACAAGTTGAGTTCGCTTCATCACTGTATCGAATTTATTTATGCACTGTTTTTACATTGTGCTTTTAGCCTTAAGTGCACTTTACAAACTGGTTCTCGGGTAGTTTTAAATAGAATTATTCAAACAAAAAGGTAGAGAAGTGAAGTAGATACTGTAGGTAGGGATTTTATGGAAGCGCTAACGCGATATGGTCGGCATTGCCGGAGACCCGGAGTGCACAATGTTATGGCAATAACGAACCAGGTTTAACGTTCATAATTGTATGTAACCGGTTTGCTATTGCACGCTACCGGTTGTTAATAAGGCATTTTCCTCACATATCTGTTAGAAATTGCAAAGGGGCTCGTGGCGAAATCGCTACTGCGCAGAATTATTGATCAGTGAAGTTAATTATAAAGCGCCTGCTATGCTGTGTTCAGGCATGGATGGCTGACCGGAACTGCCCCCTGATTTAGAACGATTCGATTAGTCAGTTGTCGAATGACGATTCGGTAAGCTATCTCTTTTTCTCTCGTTGCAAGAATCGTAAACGGAACGAGATAGCAAGCCGAATCGGTCAACAACTACATATCGAAGAGGTTCTGAATCGGGGGGCTAGAGCCGTTACGGCCTGGCTGTCATTCGAATACCTGTGACAGTTGATAAGGAAAGTAAGGTAAATTTATGTAGAGGTCAATTAATGGCAGTTGTTCTGTGTAAAACATTCATATTCGGATTCACCTGCTCCTTGATTCAAAACGTTTCGATAAATCAGTTGTGATCGGATCGGTCGACAACTGACTTATGATGAGAGTCAACTCAAAAATGGGAAAAGGCTAGGCTGATACTGACTGTAAAAAATTGCACTTATTAAATTTGCGCTTAGGAAATTGTATTTTTCTTTAACGGTTAGCGAAAATGGAAGCACAAAACGCGAACAAATAGTTGCTAGTGGCGTTGCAATTCAAACCGTAATCCCTGGGTCGTAATGCTTTGGAGTTGAAGTTATTCAATTAATTTAGAATACCGAAATGTGAAAGCGGATATACAGGAAATAAGCTTTGCGTTTTATTCATATTTTGTAGTAAGAGAGAGCGCTTCCACGTGGTTTCTGAAAAAATATTGACCTCCCTTTCCCGTGGGTGTATTTAAAGGTGACTACGGGAACAGTAGGTACATATATCAAATTTTTCTACCGTGTGGGGACCGGCTACAATAAAAATCTTCCTCACCGCACGCTGGGAATAGATGCGTGTTTTAAGATTCAACAAAACCCAGCACGCTTGGTGGTAGGATCTTTACGGTCCGCTTGGCTAGCTACCACCCTCACATTAAAGTACGGCGCCATGCAGTTTACCGTATTACATCGTTAAGTGAGAGCTAGAGGAGTACAGGGGAATCCGTCTATATCTCTGTTACTTGGATTCGTGTACTCCATCTTAGAACCCTGTCTGCGCTTACCATCAGGTGCGACGAGGGTCAAATCGAACAAGTCAAGTAATAAAAAAATAAAACATAATACAAGTCTGTAATTGTTTTACTGCTGGGCAAAGGCTTCTTCACATACAGAGAAAGAACCAGTTAATCACGCTTCTTCTATACGTGTTGGCGATTTCAGACCATTAGGTCCCGGTATATACAGAATCATCTGCCTAGCCTTTTCCCAACTATGTTGGGGTCGGCTTCCAGTCGAACCAGATGCAGCTGAATATCAGTATTTTACATGGAGCGACTGCCTATCAGACCTCCACAACCCAGTAACTGGGTAATACGATACTCTTGGTAAGACTGGTTGTCAGACTTTCTGGCTTCTGACCAACAGTAACGACTGTCAAAGATCTACAAATGACAGCCGGGACCAACGGCTTTACGCGCTTTCCGAGGCACGGAGGAAACTCGCTATGGTAAATGGTCACCCATCCACAGACCAACCTCGGCAAGCGTGGCTTAACCCGGAAGATCGGTCTATGCGGCTGTAATTATTTAGCCACGAGCTCCACCGGTATATACAGAATGACTGGTGAGATACTAACGATATCTTAAGGGGTCATTGTACATCATTATGAACGACTTTTACGATGGGACCAAAACTTAAATCGAAAAAAAAAACTGCTGTTCCCTGCATTGTTCGCATGACTCGTCAAAATGTAGGGACCAGCTGATTTTTTTATCGATTTAAGGTTTGGTCCCATAGTAAAAGTTGCTCAGAATGATGAGTACAATGACCCCTGAAGATATCGTCAGTGTCTCACCAGTCATTCTGTATAAGAGTTGGCAGAGGTGTATAGTACACCCTCAATTTCGCCGTTATTTTTCAGTCCCATGTAATAGGGGGCGAGTCTATTGCCATCAACCCGGCACAAATCACTTTGCTCGACCTGGGTATCGAATCCAGCACCTCACGCTCAGCAGTCGCGCTTGCGGACCACTAGACCAATGAGGCAGTCTCGAGAGTGAGGCAGTAACGGGATTAATATTTAGCACCCTATGTGGCCTTGGAATCCAGGCGAAGAAAACAATACTCCCAATGATTTATGTACAAAAACAAGTAGACATGTCGCAGACGAGTAAAGGTGAGAACAAAAACATTCTCAGATAGCTATTTCTTTTATTCCCGTAATTCTTCGTGTCTTTGTCGTACTCATTAAAGACATCAGTGAAAATAATGCAGGATCTAATATATAATGTAATAGTTATATAATATCACTGTCTTCCCGTGGGTTCCAAAGGCAACTAAGGGATTATGTCAAAAGGCCGGGCAGCTGCATCCTCTGTCAAAACGGCTTACAGCGATCTCCAATCCATTTTCCATATGATTTAGCACTACCGGCTTTAAATATGCAACCGGAATTAACAGTGTACAGATAAAATTCAGTAGTGAGGCAAAGCAAATTGTCTTAATTCATCTCGGGTGTGTGATCACAAATGTAGCAATTACGCTAATTAAATACATCTTTATTGCGTTTAAGAAAAAGATAAAATAGAAGCGATTGAGACGTAAATGAGGGTATTTCACTTGTTCGCACTTGCCGACATTATATGATGGTGACACCATTTATAATGTTGGGTTTTTAAAATAGATCAATTTGACAGTAACTTCGATTATGAAGCATTACTTGCATTTTTGCTAAGTCTTCGCATCGGCGACAAGAATCTAGCGTAATATTGCAGTATCATGCTAGAGGTGTCCAAAGACTTATAAAAGTGGACTTTGGCTCTCCAAGTGATTGATCGTATATAAGCTTTTCATGCATTATAAGCTGTTTACGATCTCGCGGGATTGCTTTTTCTAAGTTCGATACACGTAAAATAAACAGGAGGGATATAAATTCTCTTGTGAATCATATCAATTTATTTGTTTGTGTTCGATTCAGACGTTTTACTAAAATTATGTCCAAATACACATGATTTGATGCTCGTATTTGTTTATCATTTCATTTGAGTAAACAATATCAGACTGTAAATATTACCTACGATAGATATAAATAATAAATGATTTCTATTTGGAGATAAATTGGAAGGCATCAAGGTGATGAAGGATTTCTTATTAATATATTAGATAATGTTCATTACTAATTGGCAAAGATTTTGCGTTTTATGAGTCCCTTACAATAGAAGAAAAAAATTGTGTGGAAAAATCTTAGTTAATTACCAGTTTTTGTTTGCATAATGTATTCTATGTCAAATTTATTATAGAACGAACTTCTATAAAAGCGTCGGCCGTGGCATTTGAGTGCCGTACATGCTTTCAGAGTTTCAGCGAGCTTTTACTTTGAATATTTCAAATGTTTCGACTGGACAGCGATACTAAATAACTGATTCAGGTCGCCGAAAGCGTCGTGTGTTACCTGCAGCCTAATACGAATTTTGTGGATTTTTTAAATAAAGCATACATGAGATCATTTGACTTAAAATTCTTTTCTAAATTATATTTTTTTCATAGTTAGGCTTTACGCGTAGACAGGCTTAGCTACTTTATTCCTAATTAGTTTAGTTTTTCGTAAGAAGGAGGTCGGTTGAAAATAGAACACTTGGGCACTTGTACCAGCTATAGTATAGTCTTAACCAACTAATCCTAGCTTTCACAACTTAACACACGTTGTACGGTAAAAGTTACATCCAACGTTATTACCCGACAACTTCAAATGGTACGTACACACCAAGCCAACAAACGCCAACAATAGTTCGAAAAAACGAATCCAGTTTTATTCGGATGTACGCTGTAATGGACCCCGTATACTAGCATTGTGTGTACGTACCATAGATAAAACAGATTAATGTCGTGAAAATATCTACTTAGGCTTTTTTTACGATTCAGGTGGATCTAGTGTCAATATGGATGTGGTCCCATTCGCTTCGAAAAATCAGACAGTATAAATTATAAACTGAATCAAAGTCATATTTTTAATAAATTATACACATCGGTATACATACTGTAAATCTATTTGTAAGCGTCTCACTTTGATGTGGTTAGGTTGAGTGACACGGCGGGCAATGTTCAATGTCATTACGCTGAAATTTCTACGAGGGAAGGTCAAAGTATAAAACGATATAATTGTTAAAACGAAACATGAATTATAAAAATGTTTATTTTTACTTATCGTCTCACTAGATACTTGTATTAAAAACAAAGTTTCCCGCCGCGTCTGTCTGCGCGCAATTTTTTCCGTAGGTAACTTCTGAACGGATTCCGGTTTCTACAGTTAGATAGATTGATTTTCGGGGAGGGTTTACGTGTTTAATATACAGGGTGTCCCTGGAAGTGTGGATCAAATCGAATAGGGGCGTAGGCAATGTCATTTCCGGTGTACTTTCAGGGACACCCTGTATAAATGAGTTATTTTAATTAGGTGAGACATCACGATTTTTGTCAAAAGATTTGAAAAAAGGTCTCCTATGTGTATTTATTAAATAATCATTGATAATTGTACGTCAATGTAAATAATCAAAGATTTTTTAACCCCTTATCTATTTGAAATGCAAAATGGTCTGATGACCTGACCAAGGTGGTGGGAAAGTCCCAATACTTTCAAAAGGCCCAAGATCGTTTAAAATGGCGTGTTTATGAAAAGACCTTCATCCAGCATTGGATGGCTTGGATGGTCTGTCGGATTGAAGAAAAGAAGATGAAATACCTATTTGAAATATGGTAGGTAGGTACGTATCTCAATGCCGTGTACTTGGTTAACGAACCACCCCTTCCGTTTGCGTGGATGTCCAAAAGGTGAATACCCTACTTTGCTCTGTTAATCGTCATCAGTTAGATTGTCAAACGCGGTGTATATGTCAGTATTTGCTTTCGACCGTTCATTGTAGGTATTTAGAGCTCTATGTTCAGCAGTGGACAAATACAGGTTGCTTTTCTTAATTTCAGGCCATAAACGTCCACAAGATTTCTACCTTAAATATCTATCTACAACCTGTTACAAAAATACCCCTAAAGCCGAAAGGGGATTAAAAGGTCCCTTGTAAAGAGTCTATTGGCAATATTTTAAAAGAAAAGTTAGACACAAAAAATAATTGACAATTGACAAATCATAAAATAAAATCATCACTGACACGCATCCCTGAAAACATAAAAGTAAAGAGTAGACTACCCAGAAAGTTATTTACATTCTTACCTAATTTCCTCTGAGCGGTAAATGACAACAACCATAAAATACTACTTGATTAACATTTTCTTTTTTAAGGGAAATTATGTAACACGTTGTATATGTCACCCGGTTCCGCCTTAATGTTAATCAAATCAAGCTAATGCTGATGTACTATTTACGTGGACGTATATAAACAACTTAAAAAACATAATTCACAACTTTAATTTCGCAGAGTAAATGTTCCGATTGTGCACAAATTTGTTTAGGGCGGGTGGCCGCAGCTGATAAAGGAGAGAGTAAAGCTATTCTCACTCGTTTAGCCATTCACAGGTTTATTTAGTGGCAACGACAATGAAGAGCATGCTCTGAATATTAGGCGTGGTGTATCTTCCTTAATATTGGATTAGATCTAATTTTGATTCTTAGAGAGATATAAAAGTAGCGGTTTTAGTGTCTGAGGTGAATTTTCACATTCTCATTATACAATTAATAGATCTTTACGTGTCGAGATAGTGTTTAAGTTATAATTAATGACATCATAAAAAATAAGTAGATAGGTCATTGACGCGCCAAAAGTGATGATTCAAAAATAAATCAGTTAGTGTATCTTGCAGATAGTTTTCTTCAGTATTTTCGTAGTACAGCCGCGGACTCAAAATGTTTATCAGATTTCAAATTCGATACCTTCTCACCCTGTGCGCAACAAGGTTTAAGATGTCATAATTATCAACTTCCATAAGTATTAGTTTTTAAAATTGTGAAGCGTCGATTCTAGCAAAAAGGCTGTGGAGGAACCAGGTATAGTGTTCCTCCAACCAAAGGGAAGATCCTCCAACCATGCGGAGTCTTATGCCTGGCGGGCTACTGCCCAACGGATAATGTTGGGCGGTTGTATATATGTTACGGGGTAAAGCCCGAATGGCGGTTACACTTAGGTATACCCGGGTACAACTAGGTGCAGCCGGCCTGCGGTTAAACTTAGATGTATCCTACTAATCTTCGGTTAGAACTAGGTTTACATAACATCATAGCGGGTAGAATTCTCCATTCGGCCTTTACCCGTAACATATATACTATCTGCGTGTTAAATCATGATAGTGCGATGTAGGAACTGTCATCTATGAAAGTTGTCGTTAACGTCGCTGTAGTCGTCTACACTACCGGTGTGTTGCGTAGCTAGCATGTGGCATGATAGATACCAACAAGCCGCCACAAGGCTGTTAACCACTTTTTGATGTTAAGAACTCCTTTTTAGGTATGTGTCTAGTCAAAAGTTGTGTAGAGCGAATTTGATTGAATTTACTAAATAGGTTGATTTCTTTTTCTATGCTGCCTAGTATATAGCCTCTTTGAATTAATCTTTTTAGGTCAATCAAGAAAAAAAAAATCTTTACCCAGTCAATTCTTTGCGAGCGACCGAGCGACGACCTTATGAAAATGTAATGTGCAGGCAATCATAGACCTTAGGGTGGTAAACATTTCAAGTCCCCGACTGTACTTGCAAAAGTAATGCAGCTTCGAATTTTAAACGCCATGTTATTTTGTTAATGCCTTATAACTGTTTTTGTATTATAACTTTCGTGAGACACATTCATATTTATGATTAGATATGGTTTACTTACGTGCATTTCTCGGGATTGCCTGACTAGTACATATCTAGCTATAAAATATTACTGATTATAGTCAAGTAGCCATAACCACATCGTACTATATTGATACCATCGTACCGACTGCAAATATCTGGTTTACCAAGGGGTGCAGTTGCATGTAGATCTAGAATTAACTAGTAATGAGTATAACCCCTAGTAACAAAGCCAGGAAAATTTGATGAAATTATTCAGGCGTAGTTACTATAAAAGCTTCTAAAGCGCAGTTTAGACTACTTCACCCCGATAATTCAGCCCTCATCAAGCTGTCTCCCCCCCCCTATGTCCACGCCAGCAACGCCCTAAGCCGAGGTCCGAGTCCCACTAGGGGTCGCCCTTAGTGCAGTTGTTGCAGGTAGTCATGATGTTAGTGTAGTACAAGTAGTTAGCTTAGGTTAAGTATTTTACTTCCCCCCATTGGCTGGAGACCCTTCAGGTCTCGCCAATAACTGCCCGGTTACGTAGAAACCGTCCCCTAGGACGACCTACTGCAGTCCAATAGAAAAAAAAAAAAAGTTTAGACTACTCTCTAATATATAGGGTGAAATTGTAAACAGTCGACAAACCGAAATGGGAGATTGTACTCATCACTATGAACAACTTTTACTATGAGACCAAACATGAAATCGCGAAAAAAAACAGCTGTTACCTACATTTATGTTTGCATAACTCGTCAAAATGTAGGGAACAGCAGATTTTTTTTTTGCGATTTCAGTTTTGTTCTCATAGTAAAAGTTGCTCATAGTGATGAGTAAAATCTCCCATTTCGGTTTGTCGACTGTACAATTTCACCCTGTATAGCTTATAGAAAATATTGTATAGCACAGTAATATCGCTCAGCATACATTTTTAACCGACTTCAAAAAGGAGGAGGTTCTCAATTCGGTTGTATTTTTTTTTATTTTATTTTTTATGTTTGTTACCTCATGTCTCCGTCATTTATAAACCGATTTGAAAAATTATTTTTTTGTTCGAAAGGGTATACTTCCCGATTGGTCCCATTTAAATTTTGTTATGATTAGACCATGAACTTCAGAGATATGGAACGGAACTCCTCATCGGATCAAAGCAAAATTTTCAAATTACTTATATTGCTTTGTTTATATTTGTTGTTGGGAACTGACTACTTGAAAAGAGGAGGGGGTGCGTGTCCCCCCCTCCCCCCCTTTGGAATGTTTTCATTATATCGTGTAAGGTATCATTTGAAAGGACTTTTTATGCCCGACTACGTCAAAGCCAAAAAGAAGGGTTATGAAGGAGGGGGTTAAAATTATGACACTAAAACGTATTTAATAAAAAAAATAACTTTAAAAAAAAGTAAAAACCGACTTCAAAGAAATACTAAAAGGAGTAAAATAATAACCATACCTAATATAAAATTAACAGTTTCAGAAGTCGGTGCCACTCTACACTGAAGCAAATAGAAGCCACCGATTTCTGAAACTGTTAATTTTATATTAGGTATGGTTATTATTTTACTCCTTTTAGTATTTCTTTGAAGTCGGTTTTTACTTTTTTTTTAAGTTATTTTTTTATATGGACACGTTCACCCAACGCTATGCTATAAAGTATTGGCTTGCTGTACGCGATAAACTTGAGCGATTTTCAGAGCTATATCATACGATTCTCCGGTCCCCGCCCCGCCTTAGGCCCGGACTCCACCAAAGCGGAGGTGTGCGGAGATGTCCGAAGCGGAGACGAGAAGAGATGTTTTTCAGCTAGGGTGTATCCACCAAAACTGTGCGGAGATGCGTAGTGGCTAGACTGTAGCGGTGTGTGCTGGCTAGAGTGGAGAGTACGCTGATTAGAGCGGAATCGAGCTGCGTGCGGCGAGCGTTGAATGTGAACGTACAGTTTAGTGCGACTACAGTTTAGTTCACTGCATGCCACACACATCTCGTCGCCGCTGCGCGCTGTCCTCAGCTTGCGAGGCAAAGCTCACATCTCCGCCTTGTATCGTGGCCCAGCTCAATCGCAGCGAGGAACAGCTCACATCTCCGCTTCCATCGCGCCATACAAATATGATACATCTCCGCTCAGTGAAATTCACTTAAGCTGAGTGGAAACGAGATGTGTGAATAACGAAATTCTATTGGTTATTTAAAACACATCTCCACGCCGCTCGTCTCGTCTCCGCTTTGGTGAGTCCGGGCCTTATTTCTACCACGTCCGTCGGTCTATGGATCTCCGTCAAATAACTTGCTATACATAGCTGACCGTCTTACGATATGGCATCGAGTGTGAACGTCATGCTATATCGTTATAGTTTATGACGCAATATGCTTTACTATGTAGCGAAATAGTATAGCGTAGTCTGAACTGCGCTTATAATTATTTATTTTCATCCTCTGGCTACATTTAAAAAATAATTTTAGATGGCAATAACTGTTTTATGATCCCGGAAAACGAGCACTATACACATATTGTTATGATCAAAGTAAATCGACAACAGCTCGTTTAACAAAATCTGTTTGATTGCTCAGTTGTATTATTGCGAGGCAAAGTGCAATCGTTTGTGAAATGTTCACAGATTGTGTCACCATGACAGCGCGCTAATTTGCTGAAGTAGTTATTCCGAAAAAAGTTTATTTTAACCATTCACGTTGATACGTATTCTACTTCAATGATTTTAACGGTTCGATTAATTTCAGTACTTGCATTTGCGAAATAGTTTGATATTAATGTTTAGTTCAATTTGAGGTGGCGCAGAAAAAAGTATATACAGGGTGTTAACGAATTCGTGTAATTCCTTCAAACCGCGTCATTTACTGGTGACACTGATTGACTCAGCATAGGTTTGGTTTTTTTCAGAATCAACAAAAAAATGTTTTCCAAAAATTAACCATGGTATTCTGAATCTGAGTAATTTTAGCGTCCCAAGTTAACTGACTGCGTGGAGCGATATCGTGCTACTCGTGCTCGTCAGCTGTGTCACCGTGCCTTCATTCATTTATGCATGGCATCGAAATTTACTATCAAATAAAAAAAAAATCAGTTAAAAAAAAAATGATTATTTTATTTTTAATCTAACTAAATCCTGTGCGGGGTTAATCTATACCATTAATAGATCATGTGGTTTGAAGGAATTACACGAATTCGTTTACACCCTGTATAAGAATTTGGGGGAGGAGTTTGCCCAACAGTGAGACAGTATAGGGATAAAAAAGCAAATTAAATACTGATTACAAACTTCAATTTATTTACAAAACGTTTAGGTTTAAAAATTCTTACACAAAAATCGGATTTGGGAGCTGGACCGTTTTGTTTGCCCTTTCATGATCGGAATGGCGTCATTCAGAACCATATTTTTCGTTGAATGTCGATTCGAATCGTAATCGAGGTCCTCTTCCCTCGTTCCCGAAGCTAACGATCTACAAATTCTTTGAAGTATTTGTTTTTATAAATCCAATACTTTTTAGTCTAAATTAATAATTCGACTGTTTGATGAACAAAAAAATAGAGTGATGGGTTCACTTAAGAATCGTGTTTTCATTTTTATAAAGGCCACTTACTAAAGTTTGCGTTACGTTTCAATAAACTTAAAACCAATCGTTTTCATTAATCGATGTACTGTATTTGGTACAAATATTTGGTAACCGTTCAGAACATAACGAATACTCATCTATATTCGTAGTACCTATATATGTAACTCAATAAAATTTATGTGCGATTCGTTCCGGATTGTTCCTTTAGGGGTTGATTTGGTATCTTTTCAAGCCTATAAACTTACCCACCATATATCCCCATAGATGCACGGGATCCTGGTATATGTCGATGGTATATTGAATGCCCAACCACACCGTTGTGCCTACTAAGGTAAAAGATACATGGGGTTGTGAATCATTTTTATTACGTTCCGGTGCACCTTTACATATCGTGGTGTTGTATGCGAAGATATTTTCTGTAATGATACAGGTAAATATAAGGTCTATATTCGCCTGAAATTTCATATTTGGCGATACATGAAATGCAATACCGAGGTGCAGGCTTGTATTGAACATGTCTAAGTTTAGTTTCTAAAGTAGGTATACCTAAGTTTCGTTGCTATGCTATGAATATTACAGGCTATTGGCATGCTAAGTAGTTTCGAATTGGACAGGTAATAGTCAGCGTTTTAGAACAATAGACTCTGCTTTAGTCATATCACACAAAATTTGGTAAAATCTTTATCCAATATAAATTGGTTTCCTTTGAACAGGTATCTAAAATTAAATGTTTTGTCCTCAACAAACAAGAAGCCAAGTGCGCGAACTAACACGAACAGATACGTATCTTAATTAAGTGTTAGTTAGTTGTAAATAAAGTAAGAACTGTTATATTAACTGGAGTTTAGAACAATTGCCGTTAAAATGCTTATATTGTTAGGTAATTTGACTTAAGAATTTGATGCAACTTTAGACCAACTGTTATGTATGTGGTACAGGCGATTTTATCCGTTCGTTTTATTCCTCAAAGTGTTTTCATTGAAGTGAGAGACCCGTCCGATAACTACTTTCCTGTATGGCTTTGAACTCCGATACTATGTTTCTTTTTAAGAATAGAATATAATCTCGTATGGGGACGGGCTAGAATATAAAACTTCCTCACCGCACCTTGGGAATAATAGACGCGTTTTGTAAGATTCAACAAAGCACGTTGTGTGGTATGATCTATAGTTCTATACGGTCCGCCTGGCTAGCAACCAGGGTTCACATTAAAGCCCGGTGCCATGCAGTTTAGTTTGTTCCATCGTGTATATCGGGTGTAAAAAGACCGTTAACGATAACGAAAACCACATATTCTACCCATCATTGGGATCATTTTTTTCTACCAGATCATACCTGGGAAACCATTGGTTTTGGAGATATTGAAGGTCAAAGTATACATTTTTTTTTTGTTTTTTCCAAAAACTAATTCCAAGTCATAATACTAAACTTTCTTCCAAACAACCTTATCAATATTTTCAATTTTTCCTCACAAATTACGCATTTGAAGTTACAAAAACGCAACGAATATCAAACGCACACGACCGCCTTGGCTCAGCTGTGTGGCCGCTGCACGCAAGCAAACGCGCGGCATCGCCACAACCACGCATTGCGCGCGCAGTCCAAAAAATAAAAGTCGTTTCCCAGCAATTATTTTTGGTCAATGTAGTTTAGTTTGATGTACAGAGTGCGCAGATTTCGGCTATGTGATGGGTCTTTTTACACCCTGTATGTGAGAGCCATATACCCTATAGGGGAATCCGTCCATATCTCTTGGATTCTTATGCCCCATCTTAGACCCAGTTTGCGCTTACCATCATGTGCGACAAGGATAAAATGCGACCAAGTCAATGAATAAAAATATCTTCAATTTCTTTTAAACGGAATTAAGGTACAGCATATTTTATATAATTGAATTAACACCGGTGCAGTATATAAAATTCATTTATTTTCAATGCTCTGTGATCAACACACAAATAAGGAAGGACCACAAGCCGATACACAGAATATTGCTTCAATTTCGGCGACCCGGACGTAGAGTAATCGTGTTACGTGAAGGTAAGCCTTCGGACCTGAAGTGCATACCGACTACCTACCGATAGGCAACAGCCTATTTATGATACTTTAGCGCTGTTTATGATACTTTAGCCTTTAGGTAAGAAACTAACAAGTATCATAAACAGCGCTATATTTAGTATACACAAAAGTCGAAACATGTCGAAAAGAATTTCAAAAAAGAGAAGTTGGTTTTAAAAAAAACAGTAACTCTAAGCATTTCTCTAGAATAATGAATACAATTTGGGGAATACCTCGAGGTATTTATTTGACAATTCTATTACGTACCACACTTATTAATATCGACATCTGTGATATCTCGGCTGTAATAATAGGCTATGCGAGGTTTCACAGTATAAGTCGACATTAAGAAGTGTGGCGAGTAATCGAATTGTCAAATATTTAGATTGTTTTTTCTCGTAAATTCTCGTAGTCGAATGGCTCAAATCCGATTAAAATAGGAACAGTGACTGAATTAGCTTGCCCACTAACCCAGATAATCGATATTAAAGACCGGTTCCAACTGACCGAAAGGATGCCTCGGTGGTTGACTCACAGCCCGTGTAGTCAGTCGACTCGAATCATTCGAATAACGTTTCGATGCGGTTTGCAGTCGGAAGACGAGTCGATTGTTCATTGTAATGTAAACCTGAAGAATTGCGATTTATTCGGAGAAACATTTCTAAATCTTGACCTCACTATACATATTTAAATGTGATAAATAGATTATTATATTCTATAGTGTTTGATAGAGTCCGTGAATATGCAAGTCATTACGTATGTTAATGAATTAAGCATAACAAAGACAACATTCTCTCGCCGTATTGCGACTCCCGCGATGAATAAATATGAATTCATGAATTTTTCTTGGATGAAAAAATGATTGCGGCGAGGGAAATGATCTGAATTTATATTCAAACAAGAAAAAGCGAGGTATGGTAAAATTTGACAATAATTATCATTATTAAACCGTACATATTAATCCTTACAATTTTTAAAACATTTCAATGACCTATATGACATAGTTTTCTGCGATAATGCAGTTCTAACCTAGCTTTACATAAGCTAGTTTAGAATAAGAACCACTAAAATAATGTACAGAATGTAATATAAATCCACCGTAACATACACTGTCCAAAACTCCATCCTATGTAATAATACAGAGTGGTGCAAAAATATGTGGCTCGCTACTGAAACGGACGAGTTAACTTACCGCTGCCGGCCGCGCCGGGCAAGCGCCGGGCAAGCCGGGGATGTGAACAACGTATTTAGAGAAACCCGACTAGATACGAGCTACCTGCCCAAAGCTTAAGCCTCAGATTAAATATAATCGATTCAATAAGAGGTTGATAGAATTAAGTAGGTACGAAATAAATTGAAATGTAACATAATTCTGAACTCTTGATTGCTGTCCTGTTTTGGTGATTTTGAATATCTATTACAAAATTTTGTACAACTATTCTTTCTACTTACATGCCAGATAAATTAACATTTAGTTCCCAGAAATGCTTCGAGAACGAAAGATAAACTAATAAAATTATAGAGAGAACTTCCCTACCAAGCTTTTAATTAAAGATTTATTATAAACGAAGAAGACCTACAAAGAGATATTTTCTTAATAGTTGGAGGGCTGCGGTATTGACAACAAGAACTTATATGTCGTTGTTGGGGTTTGACCCAAATAAACATGGCCGAAAAATTCGTGTCCGTCACTGTGGGCTTATACTTTGGAAATTGAATTCCGTGCTCAGCCTCTGTTTATCGTCTGGTGCTGATAGCGAGAGGTCATGTGCCAAATATCTCCCATTTTCTTATTAGATCTAATACCAGTGTAGGTCGATTCTTTATTATACTTCGGTACATTTCAATTTCTTTGGCCTACATAATGCTATAATTTCACAGTCACTCAATTAGTATAACACTAATTTATGACAGAATTCTCAGAGATATATTAAATTAGTGGCTTGAGGAACAATTTTATTGGTTTAGGGAATTTCTTGAGCTAGAAATTTCAGTGCTGTAGGTAGTACTCGTATACAGTTATGGTTCTCAGGGGTAATGAAATATACTACCTGTTAAAATCGATACTTGAGGTCATCAGCTAGTTAGTTACGTAAAATATTCGCTGTTTACACGTTTTTATTGGAACGATAAACAAATGTGTCCCTTATCTAATGTGTAGAGTCCCAGGGCTTCACGATTCTGAAACCAATTGACAAAGGGAAGCCCTTACTAAAGGGTCACCTGCAAGTGTTTGCGCAATCCAAACCTATACATATTTGAACAGATCGGTTTAAATTAGAATGTTACACCTATTTCTTTTTCGGATGTGACCCACTTACCCATCACGCTCGTGTGCTCCCAACTTGGAAATCTAAGAAGTCGTGTACAACATACATAATTGCAAAAAGTTGAGACTCATGTAACACCACGTTTGTGTAATATGAAATAGATGAGTGGATGTGCCCGGAATGTAATTGAATTGATGGAATAACTGAATTACTCTGTATCTCAAAATTTTCAAATATGACCGATAATTAGTGATTTGTTTGTTATTGGGATTGAAGCGAAACGATTTGCTGTGAAATTCTTCTCGTGGAAATATGTATTGAATTGGTATTACACTTTAGTCATTATCGCGTTGGCCCAGTGGTTTGCGGACCCAGTTTCAGGTTCAGAACATCTACCAATTTCACATTTGCAATATCATGTACTTTGTTAATTTAAAATATTGGAAATGTCTTGAGGAAACCTGGAGTTCATGGTTTGGAATCGCCACCACGCATTAAATGAGCCTCCACGAGTGGCGATACTTCAAGTACGTCCCTTGCACCCTGGGCAGTCAACTCCGCTACCAACCTTGCTGACTGGCTAATCTTTTCATCACAGCGTGAGTTAGCGAGAAGAAGAAGCCAACACGAAGCGACTACGGGGATTATCATATTTTCCATCTTCATTAAAAGAAGCCTTCTCCCAGCTGTGGGAATATTACAGGCTAGTATTATTTATATGCGTTAGTGTCTTGATACATTATTTTCTGCTACCAGTCATAGAACCCTTGACATTGACCTATGACTGGTTCACAGAGTAATGTCAAGGCATGACTCAAGGCGCTATAATGCTCTCATTTTCCTATGATGGTATTTATTCAAAACTTAATCTTATGTATAATGTTATTTTACTAAAATATATTACTGTTCAACGTCTTGTTAAAGTAATTATAATGGAGTATCTATTTAAGCAAGAAGATTCAATGATAATACATCAAGTCAAAGGCAATTTTCATTATTTACATTATTATTCAAATACACAATAGATAGAGAAGCTAATAATGTAGTCTTGTAATTTTATCTAAAGAAAGTTATTTTACTTGTTCAGCTTTCAATTCAAGTAATGGTTATCTAAATGGATCTATTCACCGCGATTCGTGATATCAAAAATCGGGGTGTGCTGATAAATATAATCTGTCTGTAGGTATCTGTCGAATGTCTGGTGGTAGATTATCAAATAATTACGCAAAATATTAAACGGAAGGAGGTATCATTATCAAGATTTATTAAAAATAGGCATTTTTGTCGTTTTGCCTTCAGTATATAGTTATTTGCGATAATTAGCGTTTGTTAGCGAATTAGCCCCCCCGATTCAGAATGATTCGATAAGTCAGTTGTCGAACGATTCGATTTGTTATCTCTTTTTCTCTCGTAACGAGAATCGTAGACGAAACGAGATAATTAACCGATATAGTCGATGACAGCTTATCTCTGAATCGGGGGCTAGTTTGCGTAAAGTAAACTCGGAGGGCATGCTACATAGTAGATAGCAAAAAAGCATATTTTTAATAAAAACATGTGAATTCCAGGGGTATAGTTTGTGTTTCGTAAAGTAATACATTTATTTTGTTGTCAGAAGTATTCCCTTATCGTAATATTTTCGTATGTTCCGCAATTGGAAATATTTCGATAGACAGCAATATGCTGTGAAGAAAACATTTAGAGAAGGATTTTTTTTTATTTGTTTAGTCCTATTTCATTTTGTATAATTCTATTTAATTTTGTATTATTGCGTGTACATTTAGTTTTGTCTTATTTTAGTTTCATGATTGTCTTTTATTAGCCTTTAACTTGTATGTTTGGTGTCTTACCACTGTCAGTGCGAGTTGGTGATTGATAAATAAATATTACTATCATTATGTTTTATAAAAAGCAGACGTTGCATTTTATTTAAAGAATAAGGAGGAACTTGCTCGAGATTCACAAATTAAATTTAAATTCCTTCAATTATTTTACAAGCTGTCGCTCCCAGAAACACCTTCAAGTTTTTCGTAACATTAAATTTTAACTGCAATTTCTAATATGCAAAATTGGACTGGTTCCCAGCTCCTTGTAAATATTAGATGATGGACAAAGTTGGCACCGGATACTTTACATACTTTGTCTGCTTTATGGTGCCTACAGTTGATAATTTTACGTGGTGGGTCAGGTCAAATGCAAAAAGTATGTACCTTTGGATTGTAATGAAACTGATACAATATAACGCAATATGACATCCATTGACACTATAACAATTTATATGAAAAAAAGACAAGTTTGCCAAAATATTCCTATAATTAAAATTTACAATTTTAGTGCCAGTTGAGATTCATTTATGGATAAAAAATATTTTCTCTTTTATACTATTTCTCTTCCCACTGAATTTAAAACGGGCGTTGAATTTACGAGATATGGAAATGTTTAAAACGTACATATTTTCAGCAATTCATCCTGGTAATATTTTTATTGGTGCATTAAGTATTGGTAATTAATCTCTACACAATAAAAATATTCCTTTACCAAAGGGCATTCCCTAATGTATTGTATCTTTACATGATTACAACTTGTTAATAGAGATTATTATAAGGTGCGTACCGGACTGAATTTAATTTAGATTACCTCATAATTTACACGTATTTAGATATTCATCTCATCAGACAATCGAGCCAATTTATCACTGCCATAGCTCTTAACGCAGCGTTGATACAAAGCTTCTTCATTTGCTTTCATAAAATTTCCCAAAAGTTAAGGTAACAACTCTGTGGAGCCTAATAAAATACTTTTTAGCGTATTTAATTATTCCTTACGACAAAAGTGCTCGTTTTTTCGACGAAGTTTTTAAAAAGACATGTTTTCACACTGTCTCTGTCGAGTAATTCAATTTCAAAATATCTTCTAAACTTAGCATTTAGCTACGAAAAAATTATATAAAGCTTGCCGCCCCTCGAATGTTGGGCGCCGAGGCAGACTCGAGTGCTTATTTGTAATTCAGATGCGGCAGTTGAAAGCGCGCTATCGTATGCTTGTCGTCGACTTTTAGGCGAATAGGCTCATCTGCGTCTCACCGCAACATCGCGACTAATAACCTTTTCAACCACCTTCAGAATGGAAGCTTGAACTTGGAACTGACGAGTTTTGTTAGCGTATTATAATTTCAGTCACACAAATGTAAAGGTCTCAAGGATTGTGTTGAATGCAAATTTAGTCTCAGTAAAGTTCTAGTTTTGTTAGACAGTTTATAAAAGACTTTTATGTTTTGATGTAGCAGATCACTAGTTTTACCCGTAAAGTTATAACGCAAAATTTTATACTGTTTAATATCAACTCAGGAACGCGTATAATATCAAGAAGATCCTATTAACCAAATGAGTTTTCCGAAAAACACTTACTCATAATAACAATGCATAACTTGGGTGACGACTACATCTTTGCGTATACTTAGGTACGTAAATAAGTCAAATGGAGCATAAGAGAAAGTTTCGTGAATGTACTTCTTCACATAAAATACGTATTTGCTGAAATATGTAAGTGCTATACTGGTACACTTTGTATTTTCCTCGAGACAGCAATTGCTTCTTTGTTCCACTTTATAGAGTTTCCATTCAAATCATCCAACACACTCTGTTATTTTCTCTGAACGCAAGTAGAGTTATCTCAAAAGCGGTTCTTTTCGTCGGATAATACCTAAAAAGGGCGAAGTGATTACGATACGTTTACAAAGATTTTCATTTCAATAGCGATAATATGACAAATGGGATGTTATAATATAAAAATCTATTCCATTTAAGAACATCATAATTGGGTTATATCAGAGTCCATTAGGTGAATGAAACGAAAATTGAATTGCAAAATAACGAGACGCTCGAATATTATACGTCCATTGAACGCCGAATATACAAGTAGGTGGCTGACTCAGTTTGGTAACACAATTATAATATAACAATTATTATGGTTTAAATTGGAAAATTGACGTCACAGTTCTAATTTACCCCTGCAGCACGAGTATGAATCCATTACTAATTTATGATTAGTAGTTAGTATCGATTCGACTATATTTGGATAGGCTGGTTTCTCTAATAATATTCTACTATTTCTACTATTTCCATGACCTCTTCACACTTTAATTATATACTTCGTAGTTTTCGTTTCAGTTAAGAAGTGACCTCGTCGTAGGATCAGCTCATGTCGTTATATTATTACTCTACGGACCGGGAGCAGACACCTAGTTTGGCTAGTTTCGCCCGGAAATCTAATAACACGGTCGAAAACTTTAGTCAGATGTCTGCCGACTTCGTCTTGAATCATCGTTTAATCCGGCTCTTAGAATAAATTGCTTCGTTCTTGTTACGTTTAGAATTAACCATCTTCGTTAATGAGAACGCGAAACTAATTTGTTAAGTTTTACAAAATGTTTATTGTTCCGACGGCGTTTCTTTTTAATTCCTCCGCGGCTTAGGCAACCTTTGTGAAAAATTAAATCCTTGCCTTAGCTTCTGGCGCGTCTGATTTTATGGGATTAAACATACATACACATAATGATGGAAAGCACCTTTTCGCACCGATGCTCACTTGCCGCGTGTTATATACAGAATGCTTTCGCATACTTACACGATCGAAATATTTTACAGGTGATATGGATACGTTTGTCTGAAACCATATAGCTTTTTGCGAATTAATGCTGATTGATGTGATTAGTCTCGTATGCTCTTAAGAACTGGAAATATTCAGCGGACCGCCTTGAGCAGTTCAATCGAAGTATCTAGGAATTGCCAGTATGGATAATGCTTTGGAAACAACTCACTCTCCTTCTTCTTATAAGCAGCTTCTTTTTCAAACTGAAAACTATCTATGTAACCAAGAGTCAAAATGATTTAATATGTAATATGATCTGCTATACACTATCATTTATTTGTCAATAGTGTCAGCTGCATTTTAAATTATTAACTTCGAGAATCCCGTATTCCATTGTATATAGCAAGACGTGCGTGTCAACTACTGACTCGTGTATAGATCGAATACTTTAGTGTAAAACGTAGAGATATTTTCTTCACTGGCAGATATTATAATTATTATAAAAGTTGCAAAAATAGTACAAAGCGTACTCGTAGCATTTCGCAGAATCACTCAGTTTTCATTTCAACGTATTCGAAAACAGAAAAAATTAAACGTGTATATTTTAGTGCTCTCGACTGATGTCGTGCTAAAGCAAACATTCAACAGTAGTAGTTATATGTGTTAGAGGTATTTATGAAATAAAACATATTTTTACATTCAGATCATTCGATGACTCTTTATTTACACAGTGATGATTTGGGTGAAACGTTTAATACAACCAAACGTACAGATCACAGGAAAGTAATTTACTAATTATTACGAAGCTTACAATAAACTTGACATTATAACTAACATTCTAGATAAACTTGTACGATCTCATCCCGTCAGTGCCGACGCCTCGCAGTAAGCGAAGCCTCTAACATTGGCGGGATCACGGTTATATCGTTATCATTTCAAAATGTAATAAAATTTAGAATACCAACGATTTCCTAAATGTATTTAAAATTTAAGAAACAATATGTACAACGTTAGACAACAATTTGGTGACACCCGTAACAAAAATCTTTTAATTCTATGCAGTCAAATCTTTCTAAGGCCGAATGCGTGATGTAAAATATCATTATATAATAATTAACAGAGGTTGTGACTTATAGAGTAAGATAAATAAAACATCGTTATCCAACCAATTAATAACGCATTCATAATTAAATTTATCATCAAAATGATATAATTATACCTATCTAAGTTTTGAGAATCTATTTTGTGTTCAAAACAAACAAGACAGAGTCTGTACTAAGTTTAGAATAAGATATAAAACAATACATCTCTGTAATAATAAATAAAGTAACATTTCTTTTATGTAACATCATTCCACAGTAATAGCGAACTTCAGACACAGCAATGCTATTTGGATGGATCTTTCTTTTAAAGTTGCGGAAATAAAACTGGACTGGTTTTTGAACACACGCCAAAAAGACATTCGGGTACAGCCATTCTACACAAGCGCGGGTTTCATTGTGGAAAACACGATACCTATGTACCAACTGAAAAACTGTAATATCGTCATTAATCTCATGACATTTTATCTTTATGTTTACTTCTATTTTACTTACCGGACCAAGATACTTGAAATAAAACAAGACTATACTCTTTAAATGGTCTATTTCTAGAAATCTAGACTTGTCTTCATTTAGTCTACTTATAAATATAAATGACTTGGCAGTGCTGTAACAACTGTATTATATATCTAATTGTCGGTATGATAACATGACGGATTTGTTCTTGAATTTAACTAGATAAATAATATTGAAGATTCATTACTTACATGCTAGTGTTTGCTTCATTAGCTGTCTTCATAATAGAATAGGTATGATTCTATTAACATGTTTTGTTATTTTGAAGACAGCTTCACTGGTGTCTGTCGTGTTCTATCAAGGTACACGTTAACCTAGGGCGGCGAAATCAATAACTGATAATGCATTTTGTTGTAAATATATGTATGTGTTGTTCCTAACATGTATGACTTTGGCATCCATTATCACTGGAATTGAGCCGCTTCAATTAATATTACATTGATCAAATATCTTATTTATAAATTCTGAAAATGTTTTCTATTCAGATTTCGTCATTAAGTACGTTTTATTGTGATATGTAAAACATAATTCTACATTTTATTGGAATTGTAGACTTGAAACATGTATTTATAAAATTTACAATGTACATTTTAGAGGTATTAGATCCAGATGTATAAAGAAGTATATTTTAAAGGGAAACATGCAAGTTTTTAATGTTTTATTTTTTAGGTTTTACTTTGTTTAACATCTATATCAAATCATAGAGACGGTTCTTCAAAGTCTTCGATTTGGAGGATATTACTGTGATCATATAATTTCATTTTCATTTTTAACATTACTTTCATTTTATTATACACTGAGCAACGATCAATTACAATCAACTATTAAATAACAAGTTTATTCACATCTATGTTTGTATCTCATAAACCGTGCACACTATGTAGAATCACCTACACATAACTTAAAACGAAACAATGTGTACCAGAAGGTACTATATTTTAGTAATTGATAAGCTAAGTAAGTTCTGCGTGTAGAACATTCCTTCGACGCGAACGTTACGTACTTAGTCCATTTAACTAACAATATAAGAACACTTTTATTTCTTATCAATATAAAAGAAATTCACTACGGCGCCATGAGTTCTATTCAACATGAAATTCAGCTATTACTCTAATATTTCTATCGAAGATTGCCTTGCGAGCGATCAGATGTGTTCGTCCTGTACATCTGCCGAGAGAGAAAAAGATCATTTAGTTAATAATGTATAATCTTCCCTCTATATGTACTATTTCGTAACCACAGCATCAAATATTTATTTATGGTAATGTAGAACATTTTCTGAAAGTTAACGTTTAGAATTTATATACTATCTATCTTTCAAGGAATACAATGTAATCTGCATTTACGAGATTGCACACATAGACTGATGATATACAACATTACCCATAATATTTTCAAATCTACACATTACCTAGCAGGTACATAAGCTGTAATGTAAAGAAAAGCAAACTAAAGAAACATCAAAGCGAAATTAGAATATATTTTCATTTTAGCAATAAGTTTTCAAGGAGTTAGAATACTGGAAACAACTTTGGTAAGGTCAAGAAGTTTTGATGACAGAAGAAAAGGTTGTTCAAGGTGAGTTGGTGAGTTGAAATATCCTTAACATCTCTATTGTCTTACCATAAATAAGAAAAGAAATGAAAATGTGACGACTATGGATAAACAAATATTTTCTTCTTTGATTCAATGATGCCATTTGAATACATTTTCAGCTTACTTCTTCTCAATGTCTCCGCAATATATTCAGATAAACACAAATATAAGCGCAATTTACATAAAATAAAACAACCATATCAAACATTCATGCAAGGAAATCTCGTTAGTCAGCCTATACCAACACCTACCATCGATTACCTACTATATACATATTTAATACCTAACATTACACATTAAACTCAGGTACGGTAATGTAAATCAATGGGGTGCTGTGTGTAAATCATTATGTGTTTAATAGGGGTGTATTCCAGAGGATATAAAATATTCGTGATCGTTATTTTGTATTTCATTCGGATAGTGCTCAGTATTACAACTAGGAATTGGACGTTTATAAAGCACAAACAAGCACCAAGTATAGAGGGCCGGTGGACCGAAGTGCAGTGTGAGTGTGGGTGACATGCATCTCTGGGGTGACAACAGGGGGAACTACGGGGCTCGGACAACATCTTCAAACTACTTACGTAACTACTGGGAGCTGGGGTCACACGTGGCTCGCAACATACCTATGTATACATCGAGCTCGGCTCTCTGACTCTTCCTTTAAATGGTCTTTTTCTCCCCATAACAGACTATCATGTGTCCTAATAATTTCTTAACAATTTAACCAAACAAAGTGTAATTTTAAACATTAAATTAAATTAACAAAGTGCATCATAACGAGATTTGACTGCATGAATTCCAAAAGCTACGCGTTTAATAAATTATGCAATAAAATTTGAACATGAGAACAAAATATAAAATGGACATTATCATACTTATTCTCTATTAAACCAACCATATCTTTCACATAAAGAAATGTAATCTGTCAATGTTAATATGAGGCTAAAGCTAACTAGATATTTGTGCCAATAAAATAGAAACGTGTTCAATTTGAAGAAATTCGTGTTAGTTATCATGTTTTTTTTTTAATTTCAAAAATGGATAAAGAACAATCGTTGTAGCGATACTTAATGCTATAGGTTCTCGTCTGTAGAGACACAAATTAACACTAGTAACTAATAGCCTAATGGGTTTTTAGAGAGTAACATCTACAAATCGTAACTTACAATTGAGTATGTAGAAACAATTTATGAGTAGATCTCATAATGCTAAGAGTACCACTAAATCAGTCTAGTAGGAATAGTAGATAGGTTGTTTAGACGTAAAGACACGTGCAATCGTACAGTACGTGTGAGGTAGAGTCGATAGCTTAGGCCGCGGCCTGACTGACAGCTGGGCCACGCAGCGGGGAACAATTTCCTACAATATTAGTTTTATAATAATTTGTTTTGAACAAAATTGGTATAATGTTAATTTTCCTTTTTTTTAATAATGTTTGGAAAGTATCGAACAATATTTGAAATTATTAAAATTATTTCTTTTTCAGACAGACTGCGGCCTAATATTAACCACAATTCAAATATGTTCGCATATTATACAGAATTCAAACTTAGGAACGAAGAAGTGTTCACTTGTCATTAAACTGAATAGTTAGTCATATGCAAACATATTTGTATTATTGGTAATTGGACATAATGTTGGGCATAATTTTGGGTATAATATGCTTATCAAGATAAACATTAAATTGCAATAACAATGCATCAATACTCGCACATTACGTTAGAATGCTCAATCACTGACACAGTTACGTCACATCCGTTATTCATAGTGCCATATGATTTAATGACGCTCACAATAGACTCGAAAGTAAGATTTACTATTTGACATAAATATCAATTGTAAACGGCTCGAGATAAAGTGGAATCACAACGTCGGAAGACGATTATTTTTATGTCGGATTAGGAATAATAAATATTATGAGATAAGTAATTAATCGCACAGATGACCTGTATTAAGAAATACTATAGGATTAGTAATAACGTATTCAGATCAAACACAATGGCTACAAAGATAATGAGAATATGAAAGAGGGATTTTAGGATTCACATAATTTATTCATTCATTTCAGTAGTGAGCATTATCAGGTAGTGCTGCGAATTTAGGGCCAGCGAGTATAGAGCAACTCGTGTAACCGGAGCATATTAATTAAACCCGCCTAGAGCCGGACCGACGAGACATCGGTACGAGCCAGCTCGCTTAATGACCAGCCCAGACGGTGGGTAATGAGGGTTGAGTGTGATTCCACCGGTGATTGACTAATCTCATCGCCATTCGATTGTATTCCTCTCACTGACGTGCACCATTTCCAGTGAAATTGAATTAATTGATTCAAGTAATTACTTTCAGCAGACGTGCAGTTTAATAGGCCGACTTTATAGGCCATTTTAAAACTAATAGTTAGTAAAGATCATGGTCTAAGGGTGTATAAACTTTTACGGGATTGGGAGGTAGGGTGTGCTTTAGTTTATTTTAATTGAATACCTATTTAGGTTTAACCTTATTATAGTTTTAGTTTATCAAAAATAAGAACACTAGATTATAGGTACAGGTAAAAGTATGTCATGAATATCTTGTTATTTCTGCTATATTAAGAGGGCTGAAAAAATATAAGAATTGAAATCATTAAAACAGAGTGGTTGTGTTGAGAGAGCTATAAAGAGCGGTATAAATCACGGTCAAGTAGGTGTAAGGGAGATGCAGTTAGAGGTAGCTCTCAGAGAAGTCTAGGTCAGAGACGGAGGCGCGCGAGGAGCGCGTGTAGTTGGTGGAGGTGCCATAGTCGGAGGTCGCGGTGGCGAGGTCGGCCAACACGCCGCCGCCGCCCGTACCTTGCGTCACGCCCGCCGCCGCCGCTTCCCGCTCCGCCAGCTTCTGTTTCAGCACCCGAATCCGCTCCTCCTTCTGCAAATACACTTTTATGTTGCAAGTCGCAAAACTTATCTTATTATGCAAGAACTGTAATTGTGCAACACGGTAAACAATTCTGCTGGAAAGCGTTTAAGTTTATTGGAGCGAATTAAATGCTATAGTTACTTTGACTTCAAGTTTATATTTTGAAATAGCTGCAGATGCTTAAATGTGTCTTTTCGTTGCAGATATTTCAGATTAACTACAGTAGTTGACATCGTAATAATTTTCCTCTTTTATATGCAGTACATATCATGAAGGTACGTGACTCTTCATAGTTTCAATCAATTTAAAATCATGAGCACTTTCTATACAACATTTTCCAGACCATAATATGTCGAGTTGTTTCACGTTGAGTAAAACAATTTTATGTTTTGCAATAACAATTGATGGTATATTAAACCAAAGCTTAACATCACCATAGCAACCCATTGTATGAGCAGAATATTAAAAGGTCAACAAACGATAAATATCTGATACATTTCGTAGATTATTTTCTTTGTCTGTTGTCTACGAAGTAGATGAATAGTTAATTTGGCTCTGTTTACTGAAATAACGAACTATTTTCATCGTTAAATCAAAATTTAATCATATTACACCTTGTAGATTAGCAAATCTTTAACTGATAAAAGTGGGAAAACACGTTTTCAATCATTTAGATAGTTTGATAATAATGGATATAAAAAAGACGCAATTGTTATCAACATGCCGATTTGTTTAATCAGAATGTATCAGCTTCTGAACGTCAATTATTTCATACAATCATTATTCTGTCCAAAATATACTTATTTAAAACGTAGTTAGGTATCTATGCACCTTAATGTTATAATAAACATAACAAATGTTTAATTAGATATAAATATTAACCCTATTCAAATTTGAAACTGTAGAACTCAGTTTGCAATTAAGCTAATTGGAATAATCCAAGATTTATTTGATAATAATCTATTATCCAACTAATTTGATTGTTTTCAATAGGTATCGTGTTATGAAAATAGCTGCTGAATGACGTATGTACAGATTGTTATATAGATTATAATTAATCTGGCCGCAATGCTAATTACGGTTGATAATATTATGAGGAATGAGTGAGTACCTATGCAATTGTCACTCAGTAAACGACCAATGTACCTACATACCTACAGCATAAAAACATCTTTGACTAAAAAAAAGGAAATAAATAGACTACATATACGTATGCAGGATAATTATATTATGTCCTGTGCCTTGGTTTTTATAAAGGCGATTTCAAAAAAGAGTAATTAAAAAAAAATGTAACCGGTTGTTCAGTCCACGAAGGCGAGCCCAACTATTTGTGTAAGGGGTAGCGGCGGGCGCGAATGTATATTTATTATCGTCTTATACAGGGTATCTGCTACTGGTGTAGATTGGCCCAGAACGGGAATTAGCGTGATTCAAAATAAAAAATAAATCTTTTTTTTCATGCGGTATGGGTAAGTGATTGTATCTAAACCACCTAATAAGGATTCAGTAAAAAATAAGATTATTTTTTTTGCAAAAAAATGATTTTATTAGATTGAACATTTCGATGCCACGCATACATGAATGAAAGCACGGCGACGCAGCTGGCGGGCACGAATAACGCGATATCGCTCTTTGCAGTAAGTTAACTCGGGCCTCTAAAATGACTCAGAAATAGAAAACTAAGATTTTATTTTGTTTTTTGTTTTCTGTTGATTTTCAGAAATTCCCATCTAGGGTTAATCTGTGTCACCAGTAGATCACGCGGTTTAAAGGAATTACACGAATTCGTTTACAGCCTGTATACAGGCTGTAAGGGTAAACACCGTTATCCTTGAAACCAGTGGTTTGGTTTCATTTATAGAACGTAAAATCAATGAAAAATAACAAACTTTTTTTTTTTATAAAGTTTTAATTTTTCCTCAAAAGCATTTCACCCTATGCGCGGGGGCAACAAGCTACGGGAGGGGGCGCGGGGAACTCGCCGCGTGGCCCGACGCACGGCCCCGCACAGTTTGCTACCCCAGTCAGTCAGCTGTCTCGTTAGCGAGTGTGTGTATATACGCCGCGTATGTGTGTCGTAGCGCCGCCGCGCCGCTCATTTCTCGCGCGTCTATTTTTTTTTATATTTTTTTTACTCGGTCCTATATTTTTATGTTTAAGTCAACTGTCCATGGTTTGAGTGATAACGGTGTTTACCCTTACATGCTGTATGTATGTATGCTTATGCACACATTTATAACTATTATGTGGCGATCGAACTAACATAATAACAATTTATAAGTAATGCACTCTTGCACTGTCGCGATTTAAACATAGAGTGGGGTGCGTTTTCGTGGATTGAACCGTCTGAACTTGATGGTTACGTTACGACACAGTCGTTTGTAGCTAGGTGGTACGCCAATCAGCCATGTTTTCCTCTCATACAGTCATGAATATGCATCACTTGGTTCTCTGTTCCCGATATGAGAGAAATGTGTGCGTGAAAGTCTAAGTTATAGAGACATTTAAGGCACACACGCTCATAGACTAGGCAAACAACAATATGAGCTTTAGGCGCCTTTGAGACTTATAAAAACTATAAGAATATATATATATATATAAGGTTAGAGCAAGGGTGCTTTATTTAACGAAGTATGTGTCGCCTTCAGAGAAGATGAATTAAACATGAAACTGGAACACCTTCAGGTACCAGAGATAAAGTGGGATGAACACTTTTTTTTGGAGGAAATGTCAAGATTAAGCCTTTTCCTCAGTCAGAAATCTCTCGTTTTGAATAATGAGTTTGCGAAAGTAATCCATTATGGATAGCGAGGGTGTTTAACTCTTAAACTTGACTACTAGAAGATGTTGCTCATCGTTTGCATTTACATCGAAGAAAGTAGGCATTTTTTTGTAAATTACGCATTTAGTCACATGCAAGTAAGTCGCCAAAACATCCTGTTATAATCAGAATATGAAGGTAAAGAGATAGCAACAGAAATAACCTGAGGACGGTGGAAATATGTATATACAGATTAGATAAATGTGGGGGTGATGCTTAAACGAAGCTACTAATAATGATCTGGGGCCCAATTCTCCTAAAATAAATTGTTGCCAAACGCAATCGACCACAACCGTCAGTCAGTTTTTGTTTTCGAAAACTTTCAAAATGATTGATTTTGTTTTTTGTGTCAAACAATTCGACAGCTTTTGAAATTGATAACTGCCTGAATGAACGGTTCGGCCTTGGTTCGGTTGTGATTTATCAAAATTTATTTTAGGAGAATTAGGCCCCTGATATGACTGATGTTATTAAGACACAGCCAAATGAACGTCTGTTTATTATTGTTAACAATAAAATAAATTTATAATATTGCTGTTTCTTGCTGGTAATTAAAATTGCTACATTTACCTACATCGTATCAGGTGCTACATCTGCCATAATAGAATACCAAGAATAGTAAAGACTATACCTTATTCAAGGAAACATTTACCCACTTTTTAATAATTCCTTTGTTTGGAGTTGCCAGTTACACGAAACACAATAGCGATAATTGTAAAGTGGGTAGTATTTTTTTGCATTAAGTTTTTTACTTTCTTGAATACGGTATGGACCGTATGGCTGATATAACCCACTTATATGGTAGACCGTAGACCTGATCATTCCAAACGTGCTTAGTCAAAGCAATTAAAATAAATTAAAGCTATACAAGGTTCGTCGGAAAGGGGGTACTAATGCGAAAGGGTGTTAAAGTACCTATAATAATGAGTAACTTTTGTTCTACAACTTTCCCCAAAAATCAATAGTTTAAGAGAAATGACTGTTCAAAGATTTTAAAATCTATCCTTATCCTATCTATCCTTAGCTATGATCAGTTGTGTTTACATTTTAGGTCGTATTTGGGGTCACGAATCAGAAGCTCCATTTTCTGAATTCGTAACTAAAGCAGACAAGATTTTTTTTTTAAAAGCCTAAATTACGAATCATTTTTTATTTAAATAAAAATTATCGAACTTTGTAATTTTAACACTTGCTTTAAAACAGTCATCAGTGATACTTTTAGTGGCCCACGGATTAGTACCCCCTTTCCGACTAACCTTGTATTCAGATCTTCAATTATTTCACATAAGGCAGCCATCTATGATGAAATTCTGTGAAGGGTATGTCTCAATCGTACCCATGTTACCAAGAAAGCCCACTAATCGACGGGGTTTCCTTCTTACGCAAGTTTTTATTTCCCGTGTCAGTCAAGGTGACACACCCATTATTTATGTACGAGATTGTATATACGGAGAGAAGACACCATCCCGTGATTGCTCGCGAGACATACACTACAGATGTAGGTTTATACCTGCATAATGCATAAACGTACGTTTGCAAATGCACTCCGACCAAAACGGTTTGGAAACGTGAATAATTTTGGAAAATAACTCCGGCAACAATATTCCAACAGTAACTAGAGATGAAGTGGCAAGCGTCGCGTCAGTTCACTAAACAAATGGACTCGTGTTATAAAAATATTTCAGTGAAAAACATCGGTGTTTTCATATTGATTTTTGCGGAATGACTGTATACTAAGTAAACAGGGGTGATATTAAAATTGATTCCCAACGTTCTATATAGGTGGGCACGATACTTTATAGTTGCTGTTTTTTAAAAACATCTTGTTTGTTGAACTGAAATCTGGTTACGTAATTGAGACAGAAAATGTTATTTATCGTTTGAACATGGACGTACAAAAAAGATCGGACGGAACTCCCGCTAAGACAAAACTGTGTCCCGTAATGGCGGCGGCTATCTAAGTGTGAATGAATTTAGGGTTGTCATGTTAGCCAAATTTACCCATTTAATATCATTTTATTTTAAGACAAATACAGGTTGGCAGACAAATTTCTTGGAAATGTCGGCAGAATTATACCGTGCCATTTGAAAAGGTTAATGGTAAGAACCAAATCTCCCTATGAAAATGTCTGCAAAATAAATACCATGTTAGCTTAGATTGTTAATTTACATTTTGAGGTACTGCATATGTAACAACACACCGGAGTCCTCCTTTAGTTGTATTATATATCTCGTTAGCTTCAAAATGTAGACTGCAAATGACACTTTATTTGTTTGGAATTCAATCGTTGTCACCGTTACAATTTCTCATTTTTTTAATCCAATTATTTCTCCATACTTCATTTTCTTTAGGAAATCTAGTAAAAAAATATATAAATAAAATACCTAGTAATAAATAAATTGAATTGAACAAAAAACTATAAATTTCCCATATTTAGGGTAATTTGCACACGTGAATATTGACAACACTGGCCTTGTGACAGATTCTTTTCTTCTGGTGAATACATTGATTTTATTGTATACAATTGGGAATTAAGTGATTGAATTATTCATTGACCTATGAAACGTGATTCCTGGATTTTTTTTCTTCCGATCACTACGGTTTTTACACCATTTCACCACACAAGACATGCTATATTTTAATTTTTTTTGCCGCTTTTTGTCCCGACTCTGTTGACGTTTACGCGTGTAATGACTGACTTTTTTTGTGAATGTGTGCGTGCCAGCCTGTACGTACAGCAAACTGACTGACTCTGAGTGACACAGTTTTTTGTTAGCGAAAATCTGTCCGATCTTTTTTGTACGTCCATGCGTTTGAAATAGTGCGTACACATCTAAATATCACTGAGAGGCTGTTGTTATTTCTTCAATAGCCTTATCGCAAAATAAAAAGGTGATATGAAACACGTGTTCAACAAAAGACGCGTACAGTACATACGACACAATAAAGAAGTTACATCGATGTACCTGATAGAACAACCAGTGGTAGGCGTTCATTCATTTCGCGACACTTACTGCGTCAGCTTAATAAACATTCGTGGTCTTGAAGTCACACTCAATTCGGAAGTGATCGGTTTTACGAAGTTTGCCAATGTGACTTCTTAGTTGTGTCGTACTTTAAGTTAGTACAGAGTAAGCGGGCCCATTATCTAACAAACATAACTTTTGATAGTTGGTCACTTTATTTTGGTTAGGAATCGGGTGGAGCAATTATGCGCACTCCCCATATATCGCCAGAAGCTAGCGATGCAACTAAAGTTTGTAGTTGGATGTATGCGGCGATGCCCCGTCCACACACAACATTTTGTTTGGGCAAAGTGACGCGCGCAATGTGTCGCGCGTCATGTATCGCAATGTTTTAATTTTACCTGCGCGATGAGCTTCTGCAATTCTTCGTTTTCTTTGACTAGTTCCCGGTAGCGCTCCTCGTCGGCGGGGGCCGAGCCCGAGCCGGAGCCCCGACCGCTCTCCGGGCGCTCCGTGGGATGGCGGATCACCTCGATCACCTGTATTAGGATTTAAAATCTTATTCTACGTACATATTGCCTTGTGATATTAATTTGTAATAAGTGGATACTTTAAGTATAAAACGGACTTTTCATTTGCTGTATCTCGTTATTGCTAAAGTACAGTTTCAAGAAGTTTAATTAAAACTTCTATTTCCGGAACCTTTTCAGCAGGTTTCCGTTTTAGGTGTAAATGATTATTGCACAAAAATTGCAAGTACCTATTGTTTTTTTTAATACCTCGGAAACGTACCTACAGCATGAGATAAAACGTAATAATTATATCTACCTATACCTCTATCGTTGATAATATAGATAATAATAGGAAAAACCAGATTATGTATTTTCCCCGCCGCAATATTATTAATCTTATATATAAAGAGACTGGTACTGACTGACATTTCATTCATCAACGCAGAGCCTAAACCACTAAAGCTGGAAATATGAAATTTGGACAGTAGGTTCCTTACATGACGAAAACATCCACTAAGAAGGGATTTCTCGAAATTCAACCCCTAAGGGGGTGAAAAGGGTGATTAACGTTTGTATTCAAGTCCGTCATTTTTGAAGTAAGAAGCATGAAATTAAGTATTAAGATTTCTGGTTAGGAGTAAATGTAAACGTGTTTGAGCGTTTTTGGAAATTCAACCCCTAAGGGGGTGAAATAACTGTTGTAAGTTTGTATGAGAAATCTGGTACTTTTGAAGTAAGAAGCATGAAATTCAATATTTAGGTTACTGGTCAGAAATAAACGTACACGTGTTTCAGGGTTTTTGGAAATTCAACCCCTAAGGGGGTGAAATAAGTGTTGTAAGTTTGTATGAGAAATCTGTTACTTTTGAAGTAAGAAGCATGGAATTAAGTATTTCGGCTTCTGGTTAGAAATAAATATACACGTATTTGAGCGTTTTTGGAAATTATACCCCTAAGAGGTGAAATAGAGGATAAAAGTTTCTACGAAGTTAAAAGCATGAAATCAGATAACAGGCTCTCTGGCTAGGTATACATACGCGTTTATGAACGTTTTTGTAAATTTTACCCCTAGGGGGTGCAATTGGAGATGAAAGTTTTCTTGAAGTTAAAAGCATGAAATTAAATAATAGGGTTTCGGATTAATAATAAATGACCGTGTGTGAGCGTTTTTGTAAATTAAACCCCTAAGGGGGTAAAATAGCGGATGTAAGTTTGTGTAAGAAGTCTGGTACTCTAGAATTACTTCTTATGCTCTTACGAGCATAAAACATACACGTGTTTCAGGGTTTTTGAAAAATCTATCCCTAGAGGGTGAAATAGAGGATGAAACTTTTTTAATGGTTGACACTTGCGCGAGAGTTTCTGGCATAGTATGTACCATCACCGTAATGTAGGAGGTGGTGAGCGAGTCGTATCGGATGGTTTTAAATAAAAACTCACATCGTTCATCCGATTGAGTTGAAACTTTGTATAGTTGTTGTTACTCACGCGAAAGTTTCTGACATAGTACCTTCAACGTACTATAGGTAGCGCGCGAGTCGTATTGGATAATTGTTTCTCTTCTTCTATTAGAAAGAGGAAGGTACTAACTGAAAAATGATATTTGGAACGTCGGTTCCTTTTGTAACGTAAGCATCCACTAAGCAGGGATTTCTCGAAATTTAACCACTAAGGGGATGAAAAAGGTGATTAACGTTTGTATGCAAGTCCGTCATTATTGAAGTAAGAAGCATGAAATTAAACGTTAAGGTTTCTGGTTAGAAATTAATGTACATGCATTTGACCGTTTTTGTAAATTCAACTCTCAAGGGGGTGAAATAAGGGTTAAAAGTTTGTATGAGGAATCTGATACTTTTGAAGTAAGAAGCATGAAATTAAATATTAAGGTTCCTGGTTAGAAATAAATGTACACAGGTTTGAGTGCTTTCGGAAATTCAACCCCTAAAGGGGTGAAATAAGTGTTTAAAGTTCGTATGAGAAATTTGGTAGTTTTGAAGTAAGAAGCATGGAATTAAATATTTAGACTTTTGAAGAGAAATAAATATACACGTGTTTGAGGGTTTTTGGAAATTCTACCACTAAGGGGGATCTATACGGGATAAAAGATTTATGTACTGACGTTAAAAAGAGCATGCATTAAAATAATAGGGTTTCTGCTGGGAAATAAACATACACGTGTTAGATGTTTTTTGGAAATTCTACCTATATGAGGGTGAAATAATAAGTGTTGAAAGTTTGTTTGAGAAATGTGCTACTTTTGAAGTAAGAAGCATGGAATTAAATATTTAGGCTTCTGGTTAGAAGTAAACATACACGTTTGAGGGTTTTTGGACATTCTTCCCCTAAGGGATAAAATAAGGGATGAAAGTTTTTTCGTAGTTAAAAGCATGATATCAAATAACTGGGTTTCTGGTTAGAAATAAATGTACATAAATGTTTGAGCGTTTTTACAAATTCAACCTTTAAGGAGGTGAAATGAGGGTTGCAAGTTTTTATGAAAAATCTGGTACTTTTGAAGTAACAAAGGGAGAAACTGACTGATTGGCTGAAAGATCTATCAACGCAAAGCCTAATCCGCTGAGGTTAGAAACTTGAAATGTTCAAAGTAGGTACTTCTAATAACGTTGGCATTCACTAAGGAAAGGTTTTTGGAATTCCACCCCTTATGTGGTGAAATGGATTGTTAAGTTTGTATGAAAACCCTTATTCCATGGGTAACCCCATAAACTTAAAATTTGCACAAACACTGTTCAAAATAAATACTAAAAGACGGACTTTTTTGATTTAAAACCTACATTTAAAAAGGGGCTTAAAGAGGGTTTAAAATTACACGCAAGCGAAGCTGCGGGCAACAGCTAGTATATCATACAAATACTACGAATACTGCGTGCAACGGACCAGACGGCGAAGATAATATTATCACACATTGTTTGTAAATGAATGATTATACATGATTTTGGATTAGGTATAATGACATTGATTTATGTATCAATTTGATAAGATATAATTTTTAGCGGTATTTGTAAACAGATACATACATTTATTATAAAAATACAGGGTTATTTTGAAGGTCTCAATAATAATGGTTATGAAACAAAACTTCCGTCTTAGGACCGATTTAAACAACGTTGAATAACTTTTGTCTCAGGAATTTAGACGTTTTGACAGCTTTTGCATAAAAAATTCTGTCAAAATGTCTAATTTATCCTTCAGATAAAAGTTATCTGACTTTGGTAAAATCGGCCCTTAGTACAGCGTTCGATGATATTTTTCTAGCCACGTGAAGTAGTTATTTACCGTTAAAATACATTCTTATGGTTAGCAGTCACTGTAGGATAAGTTTTATAAATGGGAACTACGAAGTTTTAAAATAGTGTTGCCGCACTTTTTTTTAGTGGCCATATGAATCGAATAATCCCTGTGTGTGACAACAAAAATGTCTCCATCGTCCAACGGATTGAACTTCCTAATCAGTGGGATGACACTTTAAAAAAAAGTAGCTCAAAAATAGTCGTCAAAGTGTAAGAGTACATTTGGCGATACATTTTTTTAAACTTAAGTATTCAATTAACATTGCAGGAGATACCATAATGATACTTGAGAGGAATCTGTCAAATGGGATTGGTTTATTAATGGGACTCAAGTTGAAGGACGATTGAAAACATTGGCAGGTGTACCGCTCGATCGATAAATTACAATCAAACGATGTTATAGTTCTTTTAGCTTTACAAGGAAGTGACTGCTTCCGAATAAAAGGAAAAATAAATACTAAACTGCAGAGTAACTACAAAAAATATTTTCTTTTTATTAATGGATACAGTAGGTACAGCTTGCACAAAAGAGCACGAGGAATGGGGGAATGTTGGATAGTCTTGTTCATTTAAAATCAATTTGAGCGTCTCATTGATCGCATGATAAAAAACTGCCTGATGCCACACAGACCAAGATTAAAAACTAGTTCCGTTTATAGACTTTTTTGTTAACCTGGTCATTAACATTCAGCCGAATGACGTCCACTGCTGGACATAGGCCTCCCCCAAAAGAGAGGGTTTGCCGTAATCGCCACGCTTGGCAGGCGGGTTGGCGATCGCAGTATGGTTGTTCAAGTACTCAGAGAACGCTGCTGCCCATCCTCTAGAGAATCCCTTAGTCGCCTTTTACGGCACCCACGGGAAGAGATGGAGTAGTGCTATTCTTTAAGTCCGGCACTACACGAGACTTAACCTGTACCTGTTTTTAACCTGGTACTAGCAAGATACTGGAGTTTCCATAAAAATTCGGGCAGTCATTGATAAATTGCCCTGTATACAACGTAATAATTTTTAAATTCTGCCGAACTCTGTCGCTCCATAATGTGAATATAGTGCCGTTGAAGGCAACCTTAATATCTTACAAAGACATTTTTCTATTTAAACTGCCGCTTTATAATACCGATTATCATGTTAAATCGTGTGAAAGTATCTCAAAGGTAGGCTCGCATTAATTCGAGTAAGGGAGGCGAACTTTTGCAGTAAATCACATTTTGGTTTATATTTTAACGACTGAATCAATTTGGGCTTTATAGTCGTAATCAGCGATCCCAATTCTCAGAGGCTAAGAAAAAATGATCATTTATGTAATAACTAAGCATCATTATCGGCTCATAAAAGTTCTGAAGACTCATTTAGATTTCGAGTTTTTAAGTACATTCACGATATGGCTGAGAAAAATTTTCATTTTAATCTGCTGAGCGCAGGCTTATTCAAGTGAGATTAAACTTTTGTATTGTGTGTAGTTTTCCGAATGGTATACAATATTACGCTTTATCAATAGCATCTGGTTGTACAGCAACAGTAGTCCGGTGCTACCGCTAATTTAAACTGAGAACCTTGTAACTAAATAGGATACCTACCTACTTTTAATTACGTCAGATCGAACATTAAATAATTAATTTTCTTTAGCAAGTTTCCTTGCAAAACAATATGCGTTTTAGCGGACTACGAAACTGTGAAAATATTTTCTCTGTTTGGGAGGTGTTTTGTTCTATTTATTATAATTATCTTAACTATTTACTTTGATTTATGATATTATAATAGCCCAAGTTTATGTTACTTGCGTGTCTAATTAGATTTCAGGTCGGTTACACCTAAATACAGTATTTTGAGTACCAAATTCTGGATAAAGATCTACATATAATATAGTTTCTGCATTTAATTCAAGACGCTAACATAAACTCTGGGTCTGCTTTGAAGCTTCAATACGATTGTTAGTAGATCCGGTTCAATGAACTGAGGTAACTACAAAGGAATATGACTGGTATTTTACTATAGCATTAGTATAATACGAAATAGCTTCATATCAACTTACCTCAGGAATAAAAATTAGCGCCATGCTTAGGAAACAGTAGAAGACGATGGCTAAAGAGACAAAGGTTAATTCTCCGCGCTTTTGTCTTGCAATGACCAGTGTGACAGGTGTTGTGATGATTCAGAGCACCGTTACATACTTAGTACGTTGTATACAGGGTGTAAACGAATTCGTGTAATTCCTTCAAACCTAGTGACCTACTGGTGACACTGATTGAGCCCGCATAGGTTTTTTTTCAGAATCAACAAAAATAAGTTTTTAAAAAATGAACCATGGTATTTAGTATCTGAGTAATTTTAGCGTCCCAAGTTAACTTACTGTGTGGAGCGATATCGGACTAGTCGTGCCCGTCAGCTGTGGCGCCGTGCCTTCATTCATTTATGCATGGCATCGAAATTTACTATCACGTAAAAAAAATGGGAAAAAAAACAATCTAACTCCCGTGCGGGGTTAATCCATACCATTAATAGATCATGTGATGTGGTTTGAAGGAATTACACGAATTCGTTTACACCCTGTATACTCATGCTGTACTTACATGCCATGAATTAATTACAACTCACCTTAGGAATAAAAATAAGTGCCATGCTGAGGAAACAGCAGAAGACGATGGCCAAGGACACAAACGCGAAGGCAGCGTCTTGTTGGCTAGCGATGACCAACGTCACTGGTGCAGTGATGAGGCAGAGTACCACCACGTTGTATATGCTCATGCCGACATAGCGCGAGTCGTTGATCTGCCGCACCTTCACCGATCGCGTCTCGTATGCCAGGAACAGGCCAAACACCAGCACCAGACCCTTGTACCCGTACATTACACCTGGAACAAAATTACATCTGTAAAGTCAAGCCTGTAGGTGAGGTATAGGCGCATTATGTGCCGTTGTAGTTTGCTGTCGATATACCTAATATGTTATATTCACGTATCCGGCACATACCGGTAAACATTTTGGAACTATACCTGGTGATAGGCTCGGCGATATATTTCTTAGTAGCTATCCGCGGTTTGCATCTTATTATACAGTGCGCCCGGTCATGGACTGGCGATATTCTAGGTACTTATATAACAACTATTCTAGTACACAAGTACACTATACACTAGGGTCCAATCCACTTCCACTTTTTTGTTGAGACATTCTGTACGTGTGTACAAAAAAAGTCATATCTCTCAAAGTTCTGGTCCTACTGAGATAAAAGTAGGCTTATTCGGAGGGCAACAATATTGTATCGTTTACGTTACGATACAATGGCTTCACATTTTCATAACTTTAAAATAGAGAATATGTCAACAAAAAAGCAAAATGGCTGCCAAATAGCATGGAAGTGGATTGAACCCTAGTGTGTAGTGTATTTGTATACTAGAATAGTTGCTATTTAAGTACCTAGAATATCGCTAGTCCATGACCGGACACATTGTATAGAACAACCGAACTCAGAACCTCAGTGTCACCCAAACGAATGAGGGGGTACAACTAAACAAAAGGTGACACTAAAGAACATAACAGGGAGAACAGCTGTTATTAACGACTTTAAGAAGAACTTTTAAAATTCTTCAAGTTACCGTCGCAAATGAGTCGCAGTGGACTTGGAATGAGATTTATATAATGTAATTTACTGCTTACGGTACTTTAAATCACTTCGTATTAGAGCTCATCTTTTATAATTATTGTTGTTTGTATAAGGGCCGGCGTCGATTTGAGTTTATTTTGTAATTAAAAGTTGGTATCAAATTAACCGGCTCTACTAAGTAGGTATTCTTTTAGATTAAAAAATGTAGCCAGCATTTGCAGGGCGTTTTATTTTAAAGAAGTTTAAAGTGAAGATGTTGTCTTTACGGATAACAATATTTTTGTTTGTGCAGCTCGCATTGGAATATTCTAGAGTAAGTGATGCGTGAAAATGAAACGTATCCGATGTCGGAGGCAGAGTCAAAGAGGACACGTTCTACGTCAATACTAACAGTGAAACGTGAGTTACTCCCGGTTTACATTTTAAAATTATTGGATTCATTTTAGTCAACGTTGTTTAAGGAATTTAGTAAAAGTTGATTGCTGTTGCATAGTAAAATTTTATTTTTCTCTGATTCATATTTTGACTTGAACAAAGTAAAGGTAAGTAGCAAAACTGAAAAAAAAACAGTCCTGTAACGTAAGGCAGTCCCAAGGCTTGTTACATTTTCGATCTGAATCGATTTCCATACTTAGAGGGGATCGAAAAGGGCTCCTAGTGGTGTGGCGGCATCTATCCACGCCACATGCAAACTATTCAAGCCTACATCGCGATATCAAGATTTAACACGTAGATACAACCTCTCAACAATCGACTGTTGGCCCATCAGGCACAAGACTCCGCCTGGTTGGAGGATCCTCCCTTTGGTTGGAGGAACACCACACCTCGTTCCTCCACAGTGGTTTGTATAAAATATTGCATAGTGCAAACCTGGTCAATTTTGCGAGAACTTGGTCTGGCGCACTCTGTACAATACAATATAATGATTTTTCACATCAATACATAATCATTATCCTAATAATATCAGACCATATGCTTAACATGGGCCCTGTATCAATTACCAAGCCAAGCAAATGGATTGGTGATTAACGTAAAAAGAACGCTGCTGCCAGCTGCACATGGTAGAATAGTTTGTTACGTATTCTTGAGAGTGCGAAAACACATGAGCGATTCCCATTAGTGCGAAACTACAGCAGTGCGGTGCACAGGCAACACTGGGTTCACTCTTACGTAAGATAAAACTAAAACGAAATTGATTATGATACCGAGAAAAGGTCCGATGCCGAGGTAAGGCGTTTGATATTATTTTCTCGGAACTTTATGTAAAAGCAAAATCTTTAATAAGTGAAACGTTATAATAAGTCCCACTCTTTTAGCATTATAACCACTACATAGTATAAAACAAAGTCGATTCCCGCTGTCTGTCTCTATGTATGCTTAGATCTTTAAAACTGCGTAACAGATTTTGATGCGGTTTTTTTAATAGATAGAGTGATTCAAGAGGAAGGTTTATATGTATAATACATTGCATCCGTGCGAATCCGGGGCGGGTCGCTAGTTATTATCTAAAACATAATCCCGAAGACCATTGACTATGTGAATTTTTACCAGGAATACAAGATTTTTTAGGTACCTACTATATTCAATTTTGATCCGAGACTTGATGAATATTTTTCCGGTAAAATAATTTCGATAGTTCGCGATATGGATGGCAAGATCCGACTCCGACCATGTGTGAGATACGTATTGTCTAGCATCAGCCATTATTAACGCGTCAGTTCCCTCAGTAGCATTCCCCCAGAATAATGACGCGGTCTGTATCGATCGAGTACAGACAATTAGGACCTGTCAATATGTAATTTGACTTGGTTCGGCATTGTTACCTGTGCTTAAGCAAAATAATGCCATTTCCAAAATCTAGTTAGTATTTTAGTATCATCACATAATTCCTATACAAGGTTAGTTGGAAAGGAGCTACTAATCTGCAGGCCACTTAAAGTATCACTGATGACGGTTTTAAAGAAAGTGTTAAAATTAAAAAATTCGATCATTTTTATTTCCATGTAAAATTATTTTTATTTTAGCTATTTCAAAAATGCTTCGTCCCTACTCTAGTTACGCATTCAAAAAATGGAGCTTCTAATTTGTGACCCCAAATATGAACTAAAATGTAAACATGACTGATCATAGCTGGATAGATGCATAGAGGCTATCCTCTGTACAAAAATTTCATAAAAAATACGCTAAAATCCATCTAACGTAAACCCACCAAATACCGACCTCCTAAGGACCATCATTTTTGTTTTATTCAGACATAGCGACTGATAAGGGAAACTCTGGTGCTGTAGGTCTCATATTAAAGTAAAATTCATATATTTATTAAATCTAGGAAGGAATATAAAATTCACATTTAATTCGTTTTGATATGAAGTAAAAAGTGACAAGTAGTTTCAAATCTGCTGCCGCCTTAATTCCGTCCGAGAAATAACTGTCAGCCGTAATCCGACCACTGACATACCTAATACCGTCCACCAAATTTGCCCCTTGCAAACTTGCTGAAACCAGGGTCTCACCTCTCGATCTCGATACCTTTAACAGCTCACAGTGGTGTTGCCCCCTTTTGCCTGTTCTGGCGGTTTTCCAGGGGGCCCAGCTAGCGAGTTAGTGGGCCACCGTCTGCCAAACCAATTTTCTACCAGAAAAAGAAGTTGGACTTGTCCATTAAACACCCGTATCAATAGACCAATAATTTAAGGTTCTATATTTTGCAATACTCATTCTTGTGCCCTCTTGTCTTACATCACCCGTGGACAGTCCTTGACTGCACTCTCGTAGAGCACCAGTGGGCAGTCCCCTGTTGATGCCCCATTCCATTTATTATGTATGCGCGGTAGAAGTTCACTTCGACTTTCTACCAGAGCGCTTATTGTTAGTGGCACCCCCATTTTTCGTACTCTTTTTTGCAGAGCTTTAGACACCTTGTAGGTATGTAAACAACTAACTTCATGGTGTCATATAGAAAAGAGGTTTTTTTTTATATAATACAAAAACGTTGCATTAATTAAGATCAATGCCCCACAAAACCATTTCCACGGTTTGTCTGTAGGAACGGAATATAAATAAATAAATAAGAATCAACGTTTAAACCTTTTTCGTAACGGTGTGCGCGCGCTGCTCCCTTAGAGCTTATACCGTTAGTCCCAATTTTACTCGCAATCTCAACCTCGCCAAAAGATGTTAAACTACTGAAGTTATATTAAATAATTTACCTTTTTTTTTATTACTTTAATCTAGTTGTAACAAATGCGTTTATTGTAACAAAACTCTTATTTGCATGGGTTATTCGGGTGCCCATGCCAAAAAATTGGTCGAATTCGGAATACAAGATGACGGTTATACAAAATTACTGATTATTCGTCATGGGTGTCAATTCCATGGTTTTCGGGCCTGCTGATGCCGAAAATGTGGGCAAAACCAAAATCCAAGATGGCGGATGTAAAAATTGAAAATTATTAATTACGGGTGTCAATTCCATGGTTTTCGGGGCTGCTGATGCCAAAAATGTTGGCAAAACCAAAATCCAAAACTACGGCTATATAAATTTAAGAGTTAGTCGTCATGGTGTTAATTCCATGGCATTCGGGTGTGCTGATGAAGAAAACGAGGGCAACTTCAAAATCCAAGATGGTAGCCATAAAAATTTGGAAATGATTCGTCATGTCAATTCCATAATTTTCGGCGGTGCTGATGCCGAGGATGAGTCAAAATCAAGATGTCAAAAAGTTATTTTCATGAGTATGGTTTTTTTATGGTTTCTTGTCTATGGTTTTTGGGTATGATGATTCTGGAAATGAAGTCGGAATCCAAATACAACATGACTGTCACAGAAAAAATCCGTCTACTCCACAATGTATTAATATGTATAAGCCCTTCGAGTTGTTTTGTTTTATCAATGGTTTCAGCTCGTTCGATTTGTCTCAATGGGCACTCTTTTCCTAGTTGATTGATATCCAAGGTCAGATAAAGGAGCCGAAAGGTGCTAACATAAAGTCTACAATGTAGTCATATAAACTTTAAGTTTCAGCTAAAAAGTTTAAGCCCTTCGAAATGAGTACAAATCACGATAAGCTTTGAGGGTGGACGGTATTATGAAATGATGTTAAACGGTTACCTAACAACCGACCGCTTTTCAACTACTTCAATTATTGAAAAGTTTAATATTTTTAGAGAAATAAACAATGTCGATAGATAGTAAACATTTTTTAGAAATAAATTATATTAGAATAAAACCAATAACAAGTACAGTTAATTGAAAATCATGTAAGTATTATACTGCTTTTCTCCATAAACGACGGTGCTAATAATGAATTTTCATGAAATTAAAATACAGTTATCGAAATAAATAAACAATTTATAGTAGGTCGTATTTCGGTCACAAGATTCTTTATCAAATAGGTAAATAATAAAAATTATTTCTAGGTTTGATTTATTATAACTCAAATCTAATTTTATCAGTTAAAGTGAATACGGTAATTGCCCCTATACCGACCTCCGGTCGGTATTCGATCAGTACTGCAGTGTTACTAGCTATAACACCGTCCACTTTATTTTGATAAGTTTTGCATACTAATTATAAACTAAATCATCTATTAACTACTCGTAACTCAAGTCTATCGATTATACTATACCACATAAACTTTAAACTTACTAAATTCAGTTTAAATCTTTACAGAACTCTCTAATTGTCCCATGTCTGGTTTTGACGTTTTGACTATTAAAAACGCGCTTAATGCACCGTTTCGTTATGAATTGTAATATTATCGCGAAACAAAACAAATATCTATAAAATCTCTTTTAGTGGTACACAAAGTTAAAAGTGTAGTTACAAATTCCAATAAGACCTAGCTTAATAATACGCTGTGTTAATAAAAAAATGCAGTAACAATTAGTGGTCGGATTATGGTGGGCGGACCAATTTAGGTAGGTTTACGTTATATGGATTTTAGCGTATTTTTATGAAGTTTTTGTACAGCTATTTCTCTTAAACTATTGAGTTTTGGGGAAAGTTGTAGAACAAAAGTTACTCATTATTATAGGTACTTTAACACCCTTTCAGATTAGTACCCCCTTTCTGACTGACCTTGTATAAAGTGCAGTAGTATCCGGCTGAATGCAATCCCTGTTAATCTTTTAATATTTCTCCTAAACTTTGTCTTGTTGTCTCTTATGGATGTATTTTCTGTTGTAACTGTTTTTGGCGTAGGTCCACGTTCAGTAGTACGAAACGCTACTGGAAGTTGAACTACGGGTAGGAAGTGTACGAGTCGGTATGTTACATGAAAATTAAAGCTTGGATGGATATCTACTTTAAATCGTAATGTCTCTGCCGCAACATTCCAATAACGCTCTTCTATATTCTAATAAACACCGAGCTCTGTTACTCGGTTCCCAATTCTCCTAAAAGAAAATTTGATAAATTGCAACCGAACCAAGGCCGAACCGTTCATTCATACAGTTTTCAATTTTAAAAGCTGTCAAATTGTTTGACACGAAAAAACAAAACCAATCATTTTGACAGTTTTCGTAAACAATAACGACCTAAGGTAGACATCAAATACCACCTAAACTTCGTATTAAGTATCTTTGCGTATAATAAAATAGTAACGATGCTAAAACTGTACACATTAAACATTTTTAGAAAAAGTAAGTGCAACACATCGTAAGAACGATACTGACACCAAAAATGTAGTTTTTAGAATTTTTGTCTGTTTGTCCGTTTGTATGTTTGAGCTTTACACCAGTGTTACTGGACACATCCAGTTGAAATTCAGCAGCCACATCTTTCAAAGAGCGGGTCAGGTTATAGGGTACAAATTATCACAATACTTAGTGTGGGTCATGAGCAGTAATCCTTATCGGACAGAATGTGATTAGATAAAAAAATGAAGTACATATACAAGGTTAGTCGGAAAGGGGGTACTAATTCGAAAGGGTGTTAATGTACCCATAATAATGAGTAACTTTTGTTCTACAACTTTCTCCAAAACTCAATAGTTTAAGAGAAATAGCTGTTCAAAGATTTCATAAAAATACGCTAAAATCTATCTATCCTTAGCTATGATCAGCTGTGTTTACATTTTAGGTCATATTTGGGATCACGAATCAGAAGCTCCTTTTTTGAATTCGTAACTATAGAAGGGAAGAAGAATTTTTGAAAAAACTTAAATAAAAATTATCGAATTTTGAAATTTTAACACATGCTTTAAATCAGTCATCAGTGATACTTTAAATGGCCTACAGATTAGTACCCCCTTTCTGACTAACCTTGTATATTGTTTCGTTGTTACATAATATTGTTTTCCGACTTCCACGCGAATAAAGTCGCAGGCACAGCTAGTTGAAATAAATTCAAGAACCTCAAGTATAGATACGGTTCATAGGAAAAGAGAAAACATTTTTGGTTCCAGTGAAATTTAAAGTCAGCTGCTACCTACGATCGATAATTTAAATTCTTTGACTCACCAAGCCACACAGTATTATGTTTGCTCTCGCAGTGTTCCAGCTCGGGTCGTATGTGGACGTCATCATCGTGATGTCTCGGCGCCTCCAGCGGGAAGATCTCCACGCGCCGCTGCAGAGGATCCCGGAGCTGCCACGCAGTCAGTAAAGCCACGTCCACCACTAGTAACCCCCCCACCATCGTGTATAGCTTCCAGCCATGGATGCGCTTCTTCTGTTAAAGGGAGGATAATTGCTAAAAGTTTAATTCATTGTAGGTGGAAATTGAACATGATCTTTAAATCAATCTAATTTGATATAAAAGCATTTGTAGGTAAATAAGAATAGGTAGGTACAACAGATGTATCTACGAAGGTACATCGTAATTTTTTGTTATATGTTTATATAAACTTTTTTATAACCTCTCTGACCTTGTCTAGGTTATCAGCATCTTGATCACAATAATATTTGTATAAATATACCATGTGAACCATATGATTATAAAATAACAATGTACAGTAAATAAATATTCGCCACTGTAATTAATTTAGCCTTTTTTAACATTTTTTTTGTGACTATTATGACTATTATAAATGCGATTGAAATCTTCTTACATCTCATTATGTTAAAATAACTTATGCAAATATAAACCATTTCGTTTCATGAATCGGAATAAATCCAAATAAAGACAAATCAGAAGTCAACAATAATTTAAAAGACACGAAGCGTGGGTGTAGTGTCAAGTTCAGCAAAATAAAAGCCCCGGTATTTTAAAAAGCTTTTTCGTCTTATTTGCTTACAAGGGCCTCGTCGGATGTGATCTCAATAAGTCCTGTAGGAAAACTTCAGAGGTCACAATGAAGTACGGAAACAAAAAACGCAAACATTCGATATGTAAAGTGACACAAGACGATCTAATTTCCATTGTATTGTGTATCAGGGTTGAAACGATTTGCTTTTACATTCATGCCTGTAGGTACGATATCTCGTCACGCCCTATCAATAATGTCGGATCTGAAAATATGCAACTTTCCAGCAGAGCAGTTTAAAGTTAAAAAGTGTAATAAAAATGTTACCTTATGGGTTAGGATTATAAAATTTGGAATGTGTGTTACATATCTTACTATCCGTTAAACTAATTTAATAGTTTCACAAAACTTCTTGAAAAAGTGGTGAAATTGGCACATGAAGCCATTTTACACGGACATATTTTACTATTATACGTCGGATGTGGTACTTCCTACATTTTTGATTGGATAAAAATTTGTCACACAGGTCGGATGTGGCAGATAAAACCTTATTGATGGGAAAATTTATAATACATTTTGTTAGTTCTGCTACTTACGGATGTTTTAGAGACAGAAAATATCGGAAATCAATTACTAGTACTACTTAATACGTCTCATAATAAATTATGATATAATAATAATCATAAAAAACGAGAAGAATATTTTAAAAAAAAGAAAAATTAATAATCACCGGTATAATAATGATTTATTTATTATAAGCAGTTGTACACTTAAAAAGAAGAAGACTTTAAAATTTAATTTTATATAGCAAAAACATTTAAAATCTGAAATAAAAATATTCTTAAAACAAAATTAAAATTTCAGGGACAGCCTATATTCATTAAATAATAGAAAGGTAATCAAAATCAAAGAAATCATAGCAAAACATACCTAATATTCTTAAACTTTTATGAGAAGCGACATAATCATTTTCAATAAGTAATAAAATAAAAACGAATGATATTAAAAATCACCGTCTATGTATTTACTTATCAAAGTAATCATAATTAAAGTAGGTAAATAATTATAATAAAACAATTCTAAAATCTTTCGTTACTTAAATAATTAGGTACTCGTTAAATCAGTAAGTAATAAACACAGTATTAAAAAATTCAACAATTATTTATGATTAGTTCGTTTGACTCGCGACCTCGCCGCATGATCAGCTCATGATTAAGGATTTGGGTCCGAAACTAGTCGAGCAATCCTGAAAAATGTCTCACGTAAGTTAAAATACAAAAATTCAACAATTATTCAGAATCACTGGAATCGTTTTGGGATTCTTCTTGATTAGTTAGGTAAACGTGACGAAGACTTTAAAAAATATGATGTCGCACTGGAATAATTGCAGCTTGACATAAGAAAATCAAATCCTTATATTTGTCATTTTGTATTGGAAGAGGACTATACTGGTTTTAAGTCAAATTCTCTAACAAGATGCTGTGTATTACGTGTACTAGCTCTGAGAACCACTATAGTCTACGGATCAGCATCAAGTTCATAACGAAGTTCAATAAAATTCAAACTAAACTCATTTATTCAAAATAGACTAGAATTACTTAGTTCTTTTTGAACGTCAATGTTACCATAGACAGCCCACAAAAAAGCACTCCCTTCAATCCTGTCAGAACTTTGTATTTGCAACTACTTTCACCTCACTTATTGCAGTCCACGTAACCTTTTCATTAGACACAGATTGTACCCAGTTTTTTTTTTGCCAAAAGTGCTTTATAATCAAAAATCTCCGCAGTTTCCATCTCCTTTGCCAGGTATGAAGTACCTGATGATTTAGCCCACCTTACTTCGTACACCATTCATTACCTTTTCAGAAAACGTTTTTTCTTTCTGATTTGAATAGGTTTTCCTTCGATTCTTCAATAAATTGCTCTTAACCACTATCCAATCTTCTTTATGTGTCAGTCGCTTTTTTCTTTTGTCAGTTTTGTATGTTCTCTTTTTTTTAGTTTTGGTAGAGCTTGGTGTAGCACTGTTTGCAAACGATGACACAGAAGGTGTCGGTAAATTCCCGTGAAGATCATCAGGTGCTATTAGAACAATTGAATATCTTCAGTACACAGGGCACAAAACGTACTATTACAAGGTTCGTGAACCTGAGCTGGTAGTGGAAAAGGAGTTGCTGCTTCATGAATCTGAGCTGGTGATGGAGCAGAAGGTGCTGCTTCGTAGATCTGTACTGGTGATGGGATAGGAGTAACAGTTTTAAGAGTTGGACTAATATTATTGCAGGGTATTTATATTCGGGTCTAAATTTTTATAATTTTTGTCATTAATTTTGTCATAACCAATCTTTTCCATTTCTATACATTCGGGGTTGTCATCAAAAACCTCTTTTAATGAAAACGACAGATTTTCTAAATCATTGTCCCCATCATCAGGTACAGGCGACTCTCGAAACAACCCTTAAAACAAAAAATACTTTTATAATTACGGTCAATTTTTTTTTTAAATTATTTATATATAAATATAGATTTGAAATTGTGGATTATTAGTAATAATAGGTTTAAAGATATAAAATAAATCGGCATTTATAGTCTGTTAATGTAGATCCCACAAAATTAACTTTAGAATTACAATCAATATCGTCAAAAATAGTATATCCGCCAAAATCGATTTAATCACTTACGATCATTATCATCGAAAGTGGCAGATCCAACAATAAACATTTTAGGATGTACGGTCAAAAACGTCGGATGTGGCAGATTCTACAATATACACTTAAAAGTGTACAGTCAAGAACGTCTGATGTGGTAGATCCTACAATATCAATTTCATAATTTACGGTCACTAATGTCGGATGTGGTCGATACGTAGTTTTTGAATGGACAAACAACTATTTGTTATTGATCAACAATACATGACTTGTAATATTAAAATGCTAACTAAAACTTAAAAAATAATAATAACTACTTTTTACAACAACAATAAATGTGATAATAGCTATTATGTATTTTTAATAATATTAGAATCTTACCGGTATTATTGTTCGAGGCACTCGCACTATCAATATTATTTTCATTTATTAGACTGTTGTGACGAATTAATCCCATTATTTTGGAGGATCGGCTCCGTCTTTTTGTCAACGACATCCTAGTATAGAAAAATAAACTCGCATAGGGAAAATAAAATTACATGCACTTCTCCCGGCATTAACTCAGCAACTGGCAGATCGTGACTTTCGTTCGCTCGATTCGTCCGATCAACATCGTCGCATAGTAAGTACCTACATTACTGAACGGACACAAGTGTTACTACCGACGATGTTAATGTAATTAACTTCGTAAATCGATTAAAAACAATTTTTTTCTTAATGTGCTTTTAATTATTATACTTTTTTATGTGTTTTAGTGTAATAAAAAAAAAAACAATAAAATTCAGATCCTGCGTTGTTGATAGGGCGTGACGATCTGTCGTCTGTTGACGAATGTGCCGAATACTTCTGTGACGTGGCAACGATTACGTTACATTACATGTAAGTTATGTGAGCGTTAATATCGGCTGAGTGTCACGAATGTCTGCTTCAAACTCATTCTAATGTAATAATATTTCGGATTTCCGTGGTAGTATTCTTTTCGGGTTAAGTGTGGAGTGAAATGTGATATGTACACACATAATGTGACAAGTGACATAAACAAGACAGGATAAAGACAGCACAATAATATAATAAAATTCTTTTGCTTACACTTACATTCTTATTTACTGTAGTCGTAAATGTTACAACGTAAAAACAACCCACTTAGAATTCTTGCTGGCGAAACCTACGTGGGGGATTGTACGGAAATTCCAATTACCGAGTTGATTACCTTTGTTTCCACTTTAGGTTTAGTGGTGTGCCGATGCACTCGCCACACTTTAGTGAACATTGCGCCGTACGCCATAGAGAAGCCGGTGGCGAGCAGCCACGCTCGGGCGGCGCACAGACCGGAGAAGTGTTGCGGCATCACCCACCGCCCGTCCACGCCCAGCGCCACCGCCGCGCTCAGGCAGATGCAGCAGCCGCACAACATCACCGTGTTACACGCCGGGTGCGACCACTGAATCACCCTACACATAATACTCTACGTTACACTGCAGCATACCTAAATCGAACAAAAATTACGATCCAATATACCAGCTTTAACGACTGCAGCATTGGTTTCACGTAATAAAAACCAAAACAAAGTAAGCGCACAGCGGATTCGGGATATCGAATTTACTTCAACGTTAAAACAGTATGATACTCTTGTTCCTTTTCCTTGTGTCATTTTATATTCTTGTAAAATCTTTTTCTATTTTTATTTCCATCGAAGAGTAGCGGAATGATTCACAAATAATAAAAACAAAAACAAAATAAAAATGGCGGTTCTCAACACTATCGGAGAGTTCCCCTTTGACTGTTCACTGCGTGGGATCATTTACATTCATCTCATCGCAAATTGCTCGTTTGGCATATAAAACTTCGCCGCCGGGTAAAACAACGACCGACGAGCGACGCTGCCGCGAAGCGCGGTTTTCTTTTAGCTACATTTGCTTTCGATAAATATGAGATTAGATTTCCAGGTCTTTTATAAAGAACTAACTATAGAGTTTGTGAAATAATCTTAACTAAGTACTTAACGGTAGATTGTTTAGAAAGTGTGACATTGTGAAAGAACTGACACAGATTCATTATTAATTAGTTTTAAAAACAAGCTCGGACCATTTTCATTAAGTACGTCACGTTTCAAGCATTAAGAAAATTAATTGGATTGTCTAACAAGACCCTTGTCAATATCATGCACTACCCGAATCCAGCAGTTACTTGCGGGTGGGGGACTGACGTTGACAAAGGCTTTTTAAACAAGATATATGGGGCTTCTTACCTCCTGTGTCTGTGCAAGATGTTGAAGACAATTAGTGCAATGGCGGCGAGGATCCCAGCGATGCAGAGTGCGGTCATGCACGCAAAAAGCGGTAGAGAAACCGTCCGTAACTCATTTACTACCACCGTACGGTCGGGGGGTACCTTCCCACCTGCCGAAATAAAGATTCATTTAATGCCTCAGTAAAACGTGTGTGACGCTCGTAAAACATACATAAAACTATTGTTATATACAGGAAACGAAAAATACGTAATGTGCACGCTCTAATCGTTCTCATTTTTCCTGTTACCGGTAATTTTTGTCCCGTTCTACTTACGAAACAATTTTTGCTGCTTTGACTTTACGATACCATTAACTCGGCTATTATGAGTACTGGAACTTGTTCCCAGTCCTTTAGGCAATATTTCTATAAAAGAATTAATAACAATTTCTTTTCTTGCTTTGTTGTGTTGTGCTCTCTTGTTGCGTTGAAATGTTTCAGACCCTCTCGTTTTTATGTGCCTGTATTTTATGTTAAATTGTTGCAAAGGTTTTATATGACACTAACATAAAATGTTCGTTTCGAGATACGAATACGCACAGTTTTGGCAATAAACGTGACAGCGTGAGAATTAAATTGCAAATTTATGTTTTTGCAGATACATAGTTTTTTCACACGTCCGCTTTAAAATATGTATCCTTGTATAAAATCTGAAGTTCCAAAGTTGATATTTAAGATTTATAACAGGGAGGGAAACAAAATTAAGTAGTAGAAGGAAACTGCGACGATGTTTGATGTTTTTTTTTTTGTCAAAAACATGTGCTTCAACAATTATCAAATAAACCCAGATTAGATGCAATAAGCATACCTAACCTTTTTTGTCGTGTCATTCATGGCACTAAACTCTATATTTTATAAAATCCGCATCTAATCGTAACCTTGGGCCACGTTATCGGCCTTAGGCAAAGATTAATGTTAGCTAGATAGTGCCTGCATTTTGTGTCTTTCTGGTTTCGCTAGTATTAAAAATGTTAACAGTAAAAGGTTATTATTTTATCATTATTGTTGTACGTACCGACCCACCGCTCGCGTTCCAGCCACGTCAGATTGTCTGCCTGCGTGTCGTAGTAGCCAAGTTTCACGTAGTGGTTGTCGGTCAGCTGCTCGATCTGTGTCAACGCTATGCGGTCACCTTGGGACGAAAACGCCACCAAGCCCTATTGAAATATGCATGTGATTATTCAAATGTTTTCTTCTTCGTACTGTATTGAGAGTTAAGGAAGATCCAAGACAGTGTAATGTGTGACGCGCCTGCTTCCTATACAACCTTATTTTTACTTTATACGAAAACCAAGACACCCCAACAAGATTTTCATCAGAACTGCCTGAATATGTGTTTTTTTAGTAAATCTCCAATTTACACCTTAGTTTATGTCGCGTTAAGTTCCCTAAAAAAGTGTGAAACGCCTGATATCTGCTATGCAGGGGTTGTCTAATACACGGAAAAAAAACATGTCAATCGATTCTCCTAGTGATTCTGAACAAACTAGTTTCAGGTTTAGTATATACTAAAACTAAGGTTGTATATTGTCACTTAGCTTGTAAGTTATTGAGTATACGAGTATTATAGACAGTCCTTACATATACTTGTCTTTTATTGATACACCGAACGCCCGTCATTACAACAGTGTTACTCTTAAAAATAATGCTGTTAAAGAGACAGACTCTTTATGTTAGGCCCCTTTGTCATATTTTTGGATTGCTCGGCGTTCCTGGTGTGGGAAAACTAGTGTCAATTTAAAAAAAAAATTATATGATCGTAAAAGAATTAGGTATTATTATTCATTCTAGAAAGTTACAATCTATAGGCTTCTGTGTATTTATAAGAAACTGAATAAGCCTAATTGCTTGCACAAGTCATAAACATAGACCGAGGCACTGACTACTTAGTGCAATTTCATAAATACACAAATGGTGTGGCTACACTATTTGCATTAATAATAATATGTATAGTTGTAAGCATTTGACAAAGTTGTTTTAAGCACTGCTTCTCGAGCAACTCCAGTTAATCCCAATTGGAATATTAAGCACAAGTTCGCATAAAACTAGCTTTACAAATTATTACGCGACTCATTTAACTTCCACGTGTTCAGTACCATAAGAAGTTTGTTTGGAAACTATGTGAAACTTACTATTTTGAGGTTTATATTTATAGGTCTATTAAACTGCGAAATAGTAGGTGGCTCAATCTTCAAAATAAAAATTATTTTTGATTTATTTATTCTTTCGCACAAAATTAGTACAGAGGCGGATTTGATCGCTCTGGTCTCTAAAATTACAAATCTAAATATTTCTGGTTGGTTAAAATCGAGACCGATATAAAATAAATAAATAAAATAAAATATATTTAGACACCTTCTTTTCGAAATAAAAATACGGAACACAAATTAATATCAATATAAAATGCACCAGAGAGGTCAACCAAATAAGCTGATTTTGGAGATCATCCAAATTGGTACGCAATGGCAAAAAAACCTGTGAAACTATATTTAAAACAATGACATGTGTATTATTTTCTTGAATATCGTACATTGTTAGAAATGATCCGACCATAGCGAGAATAAGTGCATGAGTTATGCATTTTATATTCCGTTTCTTCGACGATATAGTTTTCAGAATAGGGAAATTTTACTAGTATGACGCATTACCATAAGAGGTATTTATTGCAGTTTCATAGTTCATTGATTATAGCAGAAACGAATATCTACATTCGTTAAAGAGAAACGTATGTAATACAACTCTATAAATATGTTAAGTTGATAAACTTCTTGTATGTGTGTGTGAAGCTTCGTTTTTAAAACCGATTTGAGAGTCTAAAAAATAAAGAAGAGTTTAATAGTAGGTACCTACTATATAGATTCATATATTAGGTACATACTAGCTATTAGTCTTGATTATATTGTTTTAAAATTAACTTTTTACGTTTCCATCACAAAAATTAATCAAATTTCTGGTTTCTTCAAGACTCCTGTTTCTAGACGATAAAATATCTAATAAAACAATAATTATTTTTCCTAGAATTTGTTATGTTTATTAGTCTCTATTGTTCAATTTTACTTATTTCGACCAATCTGCTTCGGTATTATGGTGCATATCATTTTACTTTGGGTACATAACCATCAAATTATGGGTTTGTAACACCCACAATTACGAAAAGGATCAAATCCACAAAATGGTCAAAAATGGGTTAAGTGCACCCAACTGATGCTAAATATCAATACTATCGGCCAGTAAAAAAGATCCAAGCACAAACAACTGTTTAGCACTTTTTATCAACCTCAGAACCAACCCACATGTATGATACGTTAAACATTTTCCAAACTTCAATATCTCTAAAATGACTTTGTGTGGATTGGATCCTTTTCGTGTAACTACGTCCAATTGATGATTGCATGCGTTTAATAAGCTTAATATCAACCCTTTTTCATGCCAAAAGTTCAAGTGCAAATGAAAAACTTGTTTACATAATATAAAATGAATGAATGTGAATCTCAGAACGCTATGAGCAATAAACATTTCTCTCATCCGAAAGGCTACACGAGTAAAGTTGAGAGCAAAAACTAGTCATAAATAAATTTTATAGCTTTAATTGCCGGCCATTTTTATTCTATTGACGCAACCACAAGTAATGTTTGTTTTATTTTTTAATGATATTGTTATTGCAGACATACTTACAATAAACAATGATTAATCTCGAAGAAGAAGAAAAACTTTTGGTGTGTTTAAAAATACCAAGCTAATTTAGCTGAATAAAAAAACCTAAATTTAATACAAGAATAATGTTATTAAACCGTTTTTTCTTCTTTCTTTATTATTTTACATAATTATATTACCATAAAAGTTTTTTGTCCGTCTGTGTAGTGCCGGACGTAAAGAATAGCACTACTCCATCTCTTCCCGTGGGTGTCATAAAAGGCGACTAAGGGATTCACAAGAGCAGCAGCGTTCTCTGAGTACTTTAACAACCATACTGCGATCGCCAACCCGCCTGCCAAGCGTGGCGATTATGGCAAACCCCCCCAACATTGTTTGCGGGAGGCCTATGTTCAGGGGGTCTACTCCCTAAGCACGAAGTCCGTGGCTTCGGCCTTAGTTACGAGCGTTTCCTACTCCCTATCACCTACGGACAGACGATTATTTCGGGGCCCGAACTAAAAATTAATGACAACACGATTTGACAGTTGTCCCCACTGCCGATGTGTTTTTGGCCGTCCGAAAAGTTGAACTTGACATTTGTTTTGTTCACTCCTATGTTTCTGGCTACTTTCGGACGGACGACTAACTTGGTTGACGGACTTAGAGAGTAGGCCCCAGCATTGGACGTCATTCGGCTGAATGATGATGATGAAAAGTTTAAGTACCTAACTTTGTTGGTTTTTACATTAAATTGAATTATTGAGTAGATATATCACGACCGCGATTTATGGCAAGTTAACAAGTTCTAGTGCTTAATAGTAAAGTAAAGTGTAGTTCATAGAACAATACTTACCGATACACCAAGAAATGAAGTGGAGTTTATTGCCTCGTAAATGTCATCGGCAATCTTCTTGTTCGTGTATGTAAAGTTTTTCAGACTAAGTCCACTTTTCTCCAGTTTCTCCATAGTTTTGTTGAAAGCTAAGGAAATACAAATAGGTTAATCTCTTCATTCAAGGATGTGAGGATTACGTATTGTCCGTGCGCTTAAGTGTCGACCTTCTGTATGTAACTGCTTAGGAAGAGACTCGCATAAATTTGGAATTATCTCAGGGAGTCTTGGTGACAGTTGTGTGAGTTGTAGCTTTGACTTTGTTTTCGCAAACCGTGGGTTTATACGAGACGGTTTTCAAGGCACGTTGACGCTCTTACTATGTTTGTAGGCGTTGCGCCTACGTGCGTAGTCGTTGCGGTTTTTGTCGGCAAGGTGCTACGACGCGTAGCCGACTGCTACGGTCGTAGCAGTGCACGTAGCACGCGAAGACGTGTGACGATAAATTATTATAATAATTACCCATTATGCAGCGATATTTGCGTGCAGTCACATTATAAAGGTAGACAGATATTGTATAACTGTATAGTGTAGTTTTGTGCGTGAAAGCGAATCTAAGCTATATTACTACGAAACCTATGCAAGGATATACAATCACTTTAAAATAACGCTAAGAGAATAATTAATTATTCATTAATAATCGGTAATTACTTAATACATATTTTTTGGACACGTAATAACATTCGCCGTAATTATTTAATCGTTGCATACATAAACTACAAAGGGTCGAATATCATTTATCCGGATGGTAAGTAATAAAGTAGAAATGTTTCGGGGCATATGAAATATTTTTGCAGCGGGATTGGTGTGTATCCCGTCCTTTTCAAAAGGCCTTTGTTCACGGTCGTGATTTCGATACAGGAAGATGAATAAAAAATAAACCCGTTCAACCGTAGGAAACCGCATAGGTAAATTAATATAGACCCGGAAAATGGTCAAAGAGCAAAATTGTACCTAAAAAGCGATAAAGTACGTAGGTAGCCTGTTTTCTTGTAATCATGATGCATAGTAAAGGAAAGGAAAGAATGTTGTGAGTTGTCAATTGTTATGGTGTGCTATGCTCCACGTACCTACGTTGTGTTAGCACGTAATGTGGCACGTGACGGGTGGCGCTGCCTTTGTGCTTCTTCGAGCACTACACTTGTAAAATTTTATTGCGAACATTAGGGCTGTCTCACGGTACTTTCTGCTGCTGTTCGAACATTGCTAGTGAAAATTCAATTATTCAGTAAATACTATTATTTTACAAGTTCACCATTTTTAAAAGTCTGTTGTTTTATTATTCTATCTGGCTTCAGTATTTCCTATCTGACAACCTCTGAGAAGAAATGCCGAAACAAATTCAGGAGTCATATTCTCTTTGAAAGTGTGTACATGTCTCATTCAAGCAATTAACACGTGATAGCATTTTTTCCCGGTCCGATATTTTAAATTACAGCGTTTACATTGGCACACATAATAAACTTATGATAAATTTAAATAAAATACACGAGAATTTAACCAGTTGGTAATTTCGTAGTTTCGTATAACGATGTTATTTTGGGAAAAACGATATTTCGAGGAACTGAAATGAGTATCATTACAATATTCATGGTTCAGCCACTTTGTTATTAAGTAATTCTACGGCTTACAATTTCATTATGTACCAAATTAAGCGATTCTGCAATTTAGTTAAAGATAATCTTTATAGTTTTATTGCGTGACCGTGATCGATGAAACATCTTCCTATTTTCATTAGTTGAATTTTTGTATCGACAACAATATTGTCAAAATGTGTTAGTATTTTCAGTTGTGTTGTATTTAAGTAACGGTAGAATAAAGGAGGTAAATAAAATGCAAATACACTTAAAAAATAAAGACTCTTAAACATTCATCCACTTTTATGGACCTCAAGCGAAACAGACATCGTTCACAATGTAGACCGTAAGAAATCTAAAAAAGTTTTTCTTATAACTTATTTATACATAAAACCGGAGTACGTACCCAAAGCAACGGCCCAAACAGCGTCGTAGGCCAGGGGTGCCTCTTGATATCCCTCCGGATATCTCTCGCCGTCGATGTCGTAGCCAGCTTCGCGCAAAGCCTCGTTCAGGCGCGATCTGTTTAGATAAAACATTGTTTTTGTTGTACCAAATCAGACGGCCTACTTCTAAAGGAACATAAAGCAAAGATTCGGGATCCTGTTTGATTATATTGCGTTTTTCCTACGTTATCGTTAACTTACTATCTTTGTTACAAATAAACATGAAAGTTCGGAAAATCGAACTTCATTCCTTTGTTGATGCCAATTATTTTGAAATCAGCACGCAACAAAAATAAATATTTTACAAATATGTACATTTCAAGGTGTGACGATAAAAATAATTACCCGCGGCACCAAATGTCATTGAAAGGCACAAAAATGCATTAGAATTCGTGTCGAGTCGACGTGTTCTAGTGACCTATAAATAGCTTAGGAATTCTATGAATTCGTTGTACTTCACGTTCTAGCTCGCGTTTTTAAACACGATAAGTTATGAAAACCGTAAGCATTGCTATGTCGTGAATGGAATGAAACACGTTAAAATACAATTTGTTTAAAATGTTTCTGATCTATTGAACACGTAAAAATATTTCCACTCCATAAACCAGTTCGTTTTAATGTTGTTTGGACGGACCTAGAGAGCTTTTTCTGTACATCAATATTAATGGCATGTAAATAAGTAGATACATTATATTTGTAATAATGTATGAGTTCATGTTTCATAATAAGGGAAATAAATAACCTCGTTGAGACACACTAAGGCCGCATAAATAGGAGTCGTTCCACAATACTTAGATATTACAGTTGCATCGAGGTAGTGTACATGTATTTTGTTCGCTTAGCAACTACGATGAAAAGCTTATTGCTGTGGAGCCTCCGGAGAGAGCCCGACAGTACTTAGCTTTGTTGAGAAGATGTACGTCGTCGTGCTCTTTAACTTTTTCTAAGAAGTGTGTAGCAAAGGATATGAGTGGATTGGGACCGCTGCAGCTATGAAATATTAAGTGTATCAAATGGATGTATTGTACAATACCTATAGAATATAATGTTCCACATTATTTTGTGTTTCAGCCAATTAATTCATGCCACAGAAAAGCCTACAAGGAGGGTTTTGTTGGGCATTCCGACCGGTTTATTTTTATCCTAGGCCCAGATAGCGACCCCGAGCTTAAAGCTCTTAGCCGAACAGAAACTGATAATACCGCAAATATGGTACGTGTAGTTTGTCTTTAAAAGAAAATTAAGACCAAAATGTTTACTTTCTTGCAGTTATTACAAACTAAGGTCTTATGAAAAGGCGATTACGTCTGAAAATATCGTATATTAGGCACAAATGTAAGAGTAATGACAACTTTCAACTGAGAGTAAAATTGCAATGTTACCTGGAAAAGAATTGCACTCCGTACACCGGGTACCTCATTACCTCTAAGGGTCGCCTTTCACACTGTAGCTGGTATTAGAAGTCTTTTCTATTTCATCACAAAGGAGAACCTCGTAACGTACGAGAATAACGTATTATGTGCAGCCTCGACGCTTTATATTTTTTCACCATTTCGCGCAATTACTATGCTAATGTTCACTGAAGCATATTTTATTATCTTTGAGGAGTACAAAAGATATCCCAAATGCGCCACTGAAGTTAACGCAGATATAACAATAAAGTCTCGAAGCGATTCGTGTTATCGCGTATCTCTAGGTATTTTCAAGGCTTCGACAGCGAAGGAATAGAATATATGTTTATTTACTAGCATATAATTTGCATTTCACTTATGGAAAATGGGCATATTGTATGAAAATGATATTAATACATGTTTTTACCTATAGGGTGCTTGCATAAGAAGCAGGTTCCCGGTACAGACCAGTCGGTTCGGGTCGGTACCAATCGGTGCCGGTAAAGTAAGTAAGTAAAGGTAAAGCAGTCCCGTGTTATCATATGTACTTACACATAAAGAACCAATTTGAAACTTTTCGGTACCGACTATCTGGACCGGATTATACGGGTTTAAGGTTTAATTTACCTGTTTCTTTGTATAGGTTGACCTGCACCGATCAGTATCGATTTGAACCGACAAGTCGGGACCGCAAAATCTGGTATTTTTTTTATTATATACGCACCTTATGGTAAGCGCAAATAGGACCTAAGATGAAGCACACGAATCCAAGTAACAGAGATATAGAGAGATTCCCCTGTACCCCTCTGGCTCTCACATACACACGACGGAACACAGTGAACTGCTTGGCGCCGGACTTTAATGTGAGGGTGGTAGCTTAGCTAGCTAGGCGGATCGTATAGATCCTATCACCAAGCGTGCTCGGTATTGTTGAATCTTACAACACGCGTCTATTCCCAGCGTGCAGTGAGGAAGTTTTATATTCTAACCTGTCTTCATACGGGACAAATTTATTTTATCTTTATGGAAGCAACCAGTTTACGCATCTTCAGCACGCTTGCGCATGCTGTAGAATGCTTTTGAATACACGATGTAAATCTTTCATAGGCAATGTGGATAAGTGTTAAAACATTTCCGCTCTTTGCGAATTGGTGCTGATTAATGTGATTAGTCCTGTAAACGGGTTTTATTTGGATTGCACAACATAGACGTGTCCCTGTACAGGCTGGCTATATTTAGAACAGTTTCAAAGGAAATTACATTTCGGTCGTCTACAAAAATAACAAGATTGACGGAATATTTCAGATGAGATTGGATTTGTTTTTCTTTCTTTTAAAGGATGATCTGCCTGTCAGAATAAAGAAATGGCATATTTTATTTCTTTTGTCGTTGCAGGGTTTTAGAAGTTATTTTTACCGGAGCACACGTTTGGTACCTATACAAAAGTCACTTACCGAAAATCTTCTGAAGTCATACCAGAGATGGTAGTCTGGTTGGAGTTTTGATTCCACATAAGAGCCTCCGTGGTCAAGTGACCTTCAGCTGCCTCTCGCATCTGTTCTGGTGTGCAGTCAATGCCTTCTTTCTCTAAGTTGGTCTCGAACCAGTTGTCTTCGTACCAACCTGCCAAAATATTTTACGTGATGATATTTGTATTTAAAAAATAAGTAAATACTTAATACATATATGAAACATTAACTGAAACGTCCTCAGCATTCAATACTCGTCACAAGGGAAAAATAAGTTAAAACAAAATAAAGTTAAAATGAATCTAAAAATAACATAATGAAAATATTCTATGGTTTTAGCTTTGTTTATTAAAAACAGCTGAGATTGGAATCGGATCGGAAATATTAATTAAAATTAAGTTCGTGCTAAAGTAACGTAACTAATAGGTACGAAAATAAGGGTTCTCACTCTTATAGCAATCAATAATCACGTCCTCGTTTATTAATGATACTAAAGTAATGTTTCACTAAAGCGAGACTCGAAACCTAAAACATATTGGGAGTTCTTTTCATAATTGATATATTATATTAATTAGCTACGTGTGCTATAGATACATTTTATAATTCCTCGTTCACCACAAAAGAATTGTCGGCCTTTTCACTTGGTTAACCTTTATACCCTGCACGGAACGATAAGCAATCGAGTCGCTGTTTTCAATCTTTTTCGCTCCTAAGCCGCCCCGAAGAGTTCACAAAAATACGGAAATAATGAATAAACGACAGAGTGAACCTCAATTATGGTGATCAAATAAAACGAAGTCTTTTTGAATATGAAAATTTTATAAAAATATGAATTCCGACATCCCGTTTTACGTTTATTTAATTTAGCCAACTTCAAAATGAATATGTTTCTTTTATTGTATACTAGCTGTGCCCGTCAATCCGTCAGCGTGGAAGTCGGATAACGAGATGGGGTCGCAACTGTTGTTAGTTTGTACAAAAATCCTATAGAAAAAAGAACATTCAGTTTTCCCGAATTCGCCAATTTTCCGGGCAACCTTTTCTTTCCATAAAAACCAAATTCAGAATAACAAATCATTTAAAAAAATACCAAATTGGTCCGTCCGCTTACCAACAAACAGCATAATTTTTTTATTTATATAGACAAATAAGGGGTGGGATACTCAACTTCAAAAACCAAAACGTCAACAATCGAAACATCAACACCACATAATCAACAGTTCAATTTTTCAATGAATCAGAACAACATTAGCTTAAAACATAAACGGTTCAAAATGTCAACACTTCAGATGAACAACGAATCTGAATGTCACTGATTTATAACGTAAATTGTTCACTTAATCAGCACTTTAGAAAATCGATGTTTAACTAGTATCGTGAAATATTCAGTCATAATATAATATTCGTCGCAGACATTGTTAAACATGACATACAAAAATGTCTGGTTTTCTATTGTGAATCCTTTATTCTGAACCGGTGGCCAACATAATTTTGAAAGATCAGATCAAGTTATAATCGACGAATATTATATTGCGACTGAATAAGTATTTCACGATATTTAGTTTAACATCGATTTTCTAAAGTGTTGATTAAGTGAACAATTTATGCTATAAATCAGTGATATTCAGATTCGTTGCTCATCTGAAGTGTTGACATTTTGAACCGTTTACGTTTTAACCTAATGTTATTCTGATTCATTGAAAAATTAAACTGTTGAATAAATGGTGTTGATGTTTCGATTGTTGACGTTTTGGTTTTTGAAGTTAAGTATCCCACCCACAAATAAGTACCGAAGTAAAGGGAAACCTAAAACAGATTTCAATGGTAAAATGCAACTTTGCATAAAGCTTTTATTTATAGCCGCAACCCTTAGTGTGAAAATATGAATGTCCAAATTATCATAATGCCAATTAGTTATTCAAGAATAAGCGGGAAATTATTTTCCTTTATTTTGCGTTTACGGCGAGGCTCACCCTCCACCATTATTTATCTCCTTTCTCTATCCATTTCCTTTCTCCTGTTTGTTGATACAAGTTGATGCGAACAAATGTGTGTTTGTTGTGTCATCTCCACTTTGCTTGAAGATATGAATTTTCATGAAAGTCGAGCTAAATGTTTTTGAGTGGCAATATAACTTTTTCATATTTTTTCTAAAGAGCTTTCTCGTTCTAAATTTTTACACTTGCTAACTTTTGACCCGAGGGCGGTTTTATTTGTTTGTGACAAATAAAACAGACGAAAAAGTTTTAACAAAAAATATTTTCGTCATTTTTCTTCTCTGATTGGATTTATGAGCGCTCTTTTTTATTCGACTACAAGTAAAGTACAAATTCATCATTTATTTCAAGGTTTTTGTTACCTACTTGAAAAACTGTAAACATCACAACAATCAACAGAAACCGAAATCAATTCAAAATACATTCGTTACTTTAAAAATGTATGTCCATTTCGCTACGCAACCCTAAAAAGATTAAATATTGAATTAACATATTCATAGAAATCCTTTATGATTTGAAATGAATACAGAGTTCCGTGGTAATCATTTCTAGGCTAATCGAAATTAGATGCGGCATTTTATTCGTATTGCATATTGTAATTTAAATGAAATTATATGAGTCAGTTTCTGATAATAAAACATAAATATGGGATCCCTTAAGTTTCATTTGTTGGAAAATTAATATAATAAGTATAAGAGATTTATTACGGCAAATATGTACGTCGTAAAAAAATTGCAAGCACGATCTCTCTCTCGCATCTTCTTCAAGTTGGGAAACGTGTCGATTATTTTTATATGAAGTGATCTCTTAGTGGGCTATTTTATGCCGCAATAAACTTTTATTACGGAAGAGAAAAGATTCTCGGAGCCTATATTAAGGCCAACCGGACGTTGATAACCTGCCGAACTTGGGCTGACGTACCTTTGGCAGGACGCCAATAACCCAGCCGCACAAGTGTGTACACTTATCTACAGAGACTCAAGAGTCCCACCTTGAACTAATTTGGACCACTGTTCACGGTGAATGTACATAAATACGTCGATCTAATACTGAACCGAATTATAATACCGAGGCACGCCCTACTCATTATTGTGAGTACAACGCTGCCAATGTAGGTGTGAATATACCTAATTATACTGAATCAATGCGGGCAGGAGAGGAATGTAAATGTTCCTAAATTGGATACATTAATGAGAATTGATTCAAAAGACAATCACCATCCGAAACAACCGTCACGGCGGCGGTCCTGCGGCTGGCTTGGAGTCATGAATACACAAATGGGGGTTTATTGCGACTCTGTTTTGATTACAACCGTTTTGAAGGCAATGTTGAAACAAAACATTTTACGAAAGCAATGTCCGAGGCGCTAGGATGGGCAGCTTCACGACGTGCATACCCACTGTCATCCCTTGAGACAAGGGCCTATGTGAATAATTTAAATAAAACACATAAATTGACCAGAAACTGCCTTACCCGGGCCCGAGAGCCAAGTTGGAAAGCTGTTAAACAAACTTTTAAACCGAGGTGACATATTAGAACGACCGTGCTCCCCGAATTTTCGGCTGCAGGTCCACTTGAGATTTTTGTTACAAAAATAGCTGTTGTTGCAAATTCTTAGTGTCTAAACTTTAGCCAATTTAGATTTTTCGCTTTATTGCAGTTCTACCTTTATAACATGTCTCATATTGTCAAATTGTCAAATGTTCGTATGTATATGTTAACATTGTTGTTTTTGATGAAATAAATTATTATTATTATTATTATTATATTAAAATAGCAATGACATAAATGTCATAGGTTAATACTGTAGTCATTGTAATTTTATTCAGACATTGTAAAAGTGCTGGTTTCTGTTATTCCTATTTGTGTATAAACGACTAGGACTCTTTATAAAAAAAGGGTTTTATTAACATGTTACGGCAAAGTGTTGCTAAATTGTCCGTTGAAATTATAATTATTTTGTCGTTTCTCTTTGGCCGGTCGGTATGTTTTTTATATAATGTCTTTATACATTTACCTAAATTAAATACCCAGCGGACATGTTATTTACTAGAACCATTAAATGGACATTGACTCACATGCTATGTTTACACAAACCCACTGTTTTAAACTACCTGACTGTAGGGAGTCATTCCTTAAAAATATCCATTTTCTTATTTTATAAGACTCTCGAGTGTCGTTAACGACCAGTCTCTGTTCTTCACTTTATCTAAGATTTTTCTCACTTCCATTACTGTCGCAGGCTGTGGTTTATCCTCAGAGGATTTATCCGAGAAAATCATTAATAAATAAATATCTTAGACAAACACGAGGAGTCGTTTATAAAATAGAAAGAACTACACCGCAAATTGAAAAGTCACAGCGGGCTTGGGACACGCGGTAGAGTTAAAAAAAGTAATGTTCGCGCTATTTTCTAAAGGAACTAAAAAATATTTTTATAGGTAGGTAGGTTTGCTCCAATTATATAGTTTAACTAGAGCAAGATGAGCCTCAGCTGAAACACAAAAAATGTTTTTAGCCTCAGACGTAGCTTGAGGTGTTATTTCTAAATGGGCATAGAAATATAACATGAAATTACACAAAAATATACATTTTTCGTTATTACGTTTTGGGGAAAGCGTCGTATTTCTTTTTATTCTTGTTCATAAACAACGTCTAAATGAGTTGTATCCGCGATCCTGTGAGCGACAACGAACGTTGCCACTCTCATAATATTCCTTTCTTGATATTGCTCACAATTTATAACGCTTATGACTTATACGCGGCCATCGTTCGTTTTAATGACGTGCTGTTTTATTTAAATTTATAATGCCATATTTTCAGCGCGTGTGTGTAATGAGATTGAAGTTTATAAAGTCACTTTAGTGAAATCGTAGACTGTGAAATTATCCACGTTTTAATTAAATTTTTAACCGCTTGCTTGCTTCTTTGTGGTTTTGATTTTTCTATTAACATTTTAATCATTTGGCTGGTACTGGCTTGATGTCTGCTAAATAGCGATAGGTTTGTTATCAATCATATGAAACCACGAATCTTTCATTCAATATCAACAATACACGTACCTAACCCTTCCTGCACTACAAAAGAGACAGTTATGTCACTCGTGAATCGTTCGGCAACTAAGTTTTATACTTCACTTTGGAAATTACTTTTGGAACATAAAAGAAACAATGTGAGGAAAGGTAAAATATATGATCTGAACAAAATACGGTTACGTCGCACTTATTTCTCACCAAATGCAAACGTGTTTTTGTGCGAAGGCCACCATAAGCTATCTCCGGGGATAAGAATTATGGCGGTCCTAGAACCTCTAACAATGTAGAAATTTGAAGAAATTCTTTTTTATCATTATTTTAAACAGAGTTGGAAAAATATGTTTTGATATATTGCAGTTCTTAGAGTCGAATATATTTTAGCCTTGAGCGCGCGAGATACTTTATCGGAAAATTTTAAAAGAGCCATAAAATGTAGAACCAGACTAAGATTAGGTGCCTCCGTAGTATGAAATTATTTCAATAAAACTGCACAGCGGTTTTTATTGTTAGATTACTTCATATCAATTTGAATTAACCAGACCTTTGGGCCGTTTTCCTAATTAAGTCTTGTCACAAAATTGTTCCTCAGATTAAGTTAAATATATTATAATTATGTAGTGAAATACATTTAAATACAAACAGTACTCTCAATCGGCGTGCCTGTATTAACGTGGACCAAGCGAAAGGAGTATGTAAAGATCGTAGCGTAGGTGATGTTCTACAGTTTCTGCCTACCCCCACGGGAAAAAGGCGTGAGTTTATGTATGTGTTGTTTATTGGAGTCAGTAGATCGGTGTCACGTATTATAAGCCTGATTTACACAGGGTAAGTAAACGGGTCAGTAACAGGCGTCAGTGCTGGCGCCCAGAACTACACTGTTTACATGCAGTCACTAGTCGTGGTAATTTATTCACAGTGTACACACGTTATTGTAGTCAGTGGGGAAAAATGAATTCGCGAAAACAACAGAATAAACAACGATTTAATTATTTGTTGAAAAATATCTCCGTTCTGCTGTTGAATGAGTAGACGGAAATGTTAGAAAAAAGAGATATCTAAAAATAAATTCCTTTATTTCTGTAGATTTGGTATCGAATATCCCAAAGACTATCATTTTCGCCATATAATTGGACCAATTGTAAGTTGTCATTCTCGTTTAGTTTACGCGTCATTTTTGTCAGAAATTACCACGCGACGTCACCCTACAACGCAGCGCCAGTGACTGACCAAGCACTGACTTAAAGCTTGATTTACACAGGGTAAGTAATTTACACTAGGTTAATACCTATCGGGTCAGCACTGACTTGTCTCGAGTTTGGATTCAGTTACTTACCCTGTGTAAATCAGGCTTAATCTTTAGACAAAGTCAGTAGCGCTGGGGCCGGTGACGGGGGGAGTCAAGTGATTTAAAAATATTCAAGATATTGAAGTCAACACTGACGCAACAGCGCTGTACTGACTCCAAATCAATTTACACTAGGTAAATTTCGGGTCAGCACTGACTTGTTTCGAGTTTGGAGTCAATTACTTACCCTGTGTAAATCAGGCTTAACAGCCTGCAAGTAGGTATTATGTGACGTTTGAACGTAGTTCTAATGTCGCTCACAACACGACCACACGCCACGTGCCTGGCTGTTTACGTAGGCATTTTATGAAATTATAATAATGTCGAGTCGTGTAGGTGCTCCCATGAAAAAGGATGATCTTCCGCTTATGTGTCAGTGCCCGGAGACTGGGCTTTTGGATAATGTTATTTACGGTTTTACCTCCAAAATAACTGAAATCTCCTCATGGGTTTAGGAAGCAAAATATACAGTTTTCATAATATTCTGTTTGAGGAATGTAGCTCTTTTTGAATATGAATGATGTTTTGTTTTTACAGTAATTAGCTTTCCTGTGTTTTGTTAAAAAAATTAATGTTGATTGTTGTTATGTGGTTTACACAACACAGATAATCAGCAACCAGCAAACTCGCGATGTCACTATGATTTTCTATGAGATTGCTTTAGATAGTGTTGCTTTTCGTTTGTGAGTGCAGTTAATAGTATGGAAAATGTTAGCAAGTGATACCGCGGGCTGCCACTTGTTTGCTGCTCATCGTCTTCGGCGTATGTATATTCAAGTAAAAAATTACTTGTATAGGAAACAAAATTAGGTACCAAATTTCTTAAGAAATTATCGCCATATGATACTCACCAATAAAGAACCAGACGTAGGACTTCCCATACAGGCGATGTTTGTAGACCTCGCATAGAACGCGCCTTGCCGCAACCACGTAGAACAGGCCGACAATGACGCGCGCATCTTGCCGCCTCAGGTTGCGCACCGCGTCCGCCGGGTCTGATAGGAACGATTGCCTCGTCACGATCTCGATGCCCGCCTTCTTACAGTGCGCCTCCAAATCTTCCACAGTCTGTGGAATGAGTTAAATTTTAGAAATGCTGAAAGTAAACTTTTTTATTGTTTATTTAAAAAAACCGGCCTAGTGCGAGTCGGACTCGCGCACGAAGGGTTCCGTACCATTATCTATAAAAACGGCAAAAAAACGCGTTTGTTGTATGGGAGCCCCCTTAAATATTTATTTTATTCTGTATTTTCGTATTTGTTGTTATAGCGGCTACAGATATATCATCTGTAAAAATTTCAACTGTTTAACTATCACGGTTCATGAGATACAGCCTGGTGACAGACGGAAGGTCGAATTATTTATAAAAACGGCTTAAAAATAACGTTTGTTGTATGGGAGCCCCCTTAAATATTTATTTTATTCTGTTTTTTAGTTTTGTTGTTATAGCGGCAACAAAAATACATCATTTGTGAAAATTTCAACTGTCTAACTATCACGGTTCATGAGATACAGCCTGGTGACAGACGGACGGACGATTATCTATAAAAACGGCACAAAAATAACGTTTGTTGTAAGGGAGTCCCCTTAAATATTTATTTTATTCTGTTTTTTAGTAAGTATTTGTTGTTATGGCGGAAACATAAATACATCATCCGTGAAAATTTCAACTGTCTATCACGGTTCATGAGATACAGCCTGGTGACAGACGGACGGACGGACAGCGGAGTCTTAGTAATAGGGTCCCGTTTTACCCTTTGGGTACGGACCCCTAAAAAGAGCTACCAAATGCTAGTCAAATCTATATCAAGCACCGCAAATCCGAGTACTCTATCGTCAGCATTGGTATTCCGGATATTAATGTTTCAGCGAAAAACTCACGCGTCACTGGGTTCTATTCAACTTACATTGAAAGCTAGATGTAGGTAAATAAATCACCAGTTCGAAAAATCACATGTACGGAGACCGACGCGATAGCATCATTTAAGGAAATTCGACTTGAACTGAATTTTCTTAACTCCTCAAATCCTGAGTACTAAAGTGGCTACGGAATAAGTGTTTGTATGTAAATTGGATCGTTGAGGGTTTTCGCTCCGATCCCCGTCAATAAGAACGAAAATGAAAAACCTTTACCATACCAATATTTGGGGCGTCTGTTGTTTTTATGTGCGTGAACTCTAGCAAAAATATTTCTTCGCCGTGGTGAAAGCAAAACAGGAGCGCAAGAACGCTTCAAACCCACTTATGCAGAAAAAACCGGGGCCGCTCTAATTACATTGAAACCAGCGTGAAAGGCCTCGCTCCATTCATTGCGGGTAACTATACACTATACACACCCTTCGTTATGCTTGCGTGCGCTATATAAATACGTGCTTCCACCTGACAAAAACGCCTACAGTCTCAATGCATAACTCCACCGCTACATCATAATATTTCATTTCACATTCTCATACAGAACGGAGTCGTTAAACTTTTCAACTCCACGTGAACTGAAAGAATTTAAAAAAGATTTATTATAGGATGAAAGCTATGTATTTTATTAAATGTCCACCTCTTTCTCTTAAGGGGTATTAACGCAAAGCACCTCTTAAAAGAAAAAAGGTGGGCATTTCGTGAATTTTATTTAGATTAGGCTCCGTGTTCCGAGGATATTACGTCTATATTAATCACGTCTGAATGTCTGTACAATAATTTAACTTTTGAAGTACTTTACACTTAATTAATGTAACGTAATTGTAAATTACGCCTTGTTACAGCTACGTTCTTATCATATTTTTACATCTAAGTATAAAAAATATAGTTTTCCATGTTTTCACATTTTTCGTTTCATGTGTAATCGTTAAAATGAAAAGCTAATATGAAACACCGAGTGTCAAAACGCAGATTTACAGCTCAGATGAACATAAGAGTGCTCTTAACTACAGTTATAACATGATGC